>OY284413.1:63500966-73500966 GCA_958301585.1 Merodon equestris
ATGACGATGATCGACACCGGCAGCCTCATCAGCTTCGTGAAGCAGCGATATATACCAGCGTATCTGATGACACCGATAGATGCCCCACTTGATGATTTCGTAGGCATAAATGGTAGCAAGCTAATCGTTTTTGGTAAGGTATTTTGTATGATTAAAATTAATGATGATTATGTAAATGCATGTATATATGTAGTTAAGAATGAAACGATGAAAAATGCTATTGTATTAGGAAGGGACTTTTTACAGATAACAAATATTAAGCTATGTTTACAAATAGATGAAAAGAAAGAAAATAATGTGACGGAAACAAATGTGAAAGATTATAATTTTGATGAAAGTGTTGAGATGTTTAATATTGATACGTGTGATAATAGTAACGAATCCTTTTGCTTGAAAATTAATGAGAAATTAACTACCGTTGAAAAAACTGAAGTACGAAACTTGCTTACAGGGAGTGAGATTAATTGTAAAGAATTTTCCAAAGATAATAATTTCGAAATGAAAATAATTTTAATCGATGCGAATAGTATTTTCAATTGCACGCCAAGACGACTGCCTTACGCACATAAACTTGAATTACAATCAATTATAGACGACTTAATTGAAAGGAAAATTATCCGTGAGAGTAGCTCACCTTTTGCATCGCCCATCGTTCTAGTGAAAAAGAAGTCCGGTGAGTTACGTCTCTGCGTTGACTATAGGCAATTGAATAAAGTTACAGTCAAAGATAATTTTCCGATTCCGTTAATAGAAGACCATTTAGATAGATTACGCGGTAAGATATACTTTTCTCTTCTTGACCTTAAAAGTGCTTTTCATCATGTAAAAGTTGCGAATGAATCCATCAAGTACACCTCTTTTATAACGCCAATAGGTCAGTTTGAATATCTCCGAATGCTTTTCGGGCTTAAGAACGCCCCATCAGTATTCCAAAGATATATAAATTCATTGTTTAAGGACTTAATCAAATCAGGAGAGTTGCTAGTTTATATGGATGACCTGCTTATTGCTTCGGAAAAAAAAGTGGAGCACTTTAGGATTTTGAGAAAGGTGTTAGATGTGATATCTGCCAATGGCCTGCAGTTACGACTTGACAAGTGTATATTTTTACATGAAACAATATCATACCTAGGTTACACAGTATCGGTAGATGGAATAAGTCCAAACGCTGATGGTATAAAAGCGGTCGCAGAGTTTCCCATTCCAACCAATGTTAAAACTGTACACTCTTTTTTAGGCCTTTGCTCATATTTCCGCAAATTTATCAAAGATTTTTCGATAATATCAAAACCCCTTTACGATCTCCTGAAAAAGGATGCAGAATTTGTGTTTGGCAAAACAGAGTTGTTGGTTTTTCAAGAGTTGAAAGAAAAATTATTAAATTCACCTCTATTAAGAATTTACAACCCCCTAGCGGATACTGAATTGCACTGCGACGCTAGCAGCTTAGGTTTTGGAGCCGTATTGCTGCAGCGCCAAGAAGATAAGCGTTTCCACCCAGTTTTCTTTTTTTCCAAACGCGCAACTGCTGCGGAATCCAGGTACCATTCTTATGAATTGGAAACTTTAGCTATTATATCGGCATTAAGGAGATTTAGAATCTATCTTACAGGTGTTAAGTTTAAAATTATAACCGATTGCAAGTCGCTTACGTTAACTCTAAACAAAAAGCTTTTAAACCCACGAATTTCTCGTTGGGCTCTTGAATTGCAAGACTATGACTATGTGATAGAACATAGGGATGGCAAAAGGATGACGCATGTTGATGCACTTAGCCGATCTCATAATATATTAATTATAGAACCAGATTCATTCGAGCATGCACTTGCCGCTTCGCAACAAAAAGATCCTGTCATAAGGCAATTGGTAGAGGCTTTAGAACAAAAAGAAAACTCGGATTATGAACTAATTAATGGCTTAGTATATCGCAAAATTAATCGAAAAGTATATTTCTATGTACCATCGCAGCTGGAGAGGAATGTAATTCAGACTCACCATGATGCGTTGTGCCATGTTGGTGTAGAGAAGTGATACGAAGCCTTACGCCGATGTTAAGCAAGGAATCTGAAATTGAACCTGGTGATTGGACTAAACATCTTAGTAAAGTTGAGTTCGCTCTCAATAATGTTATCAATAAGAGTACAGGCTTTAGTCCAAGCATGTTAGTTTTCGGTGTAGCACAAAGGGGTGTAATTAACGATAAAATTCGAAGTTATTTAGAAGAAAATATAGTTGTCGAAAAATCGAGAGATTTGAGTGAATGGCGTAGGCAAGCAAGTGATAATACCGTTCGTAGCCAAGGCGTTAATAAAACTTATTATGATCAGCGACATAAAAAACCTCATTTATACAAAGTTGGCGATTTCATAATGATTAGAAATACTGTAAATACACCGGGGATAAACAAGAAACTTTTGCCTAAATATAAGGGACCATTTGAAGTAACGAAAATACTCCCAAATGTCAGATATGTTATAAAAGATATCGAAAACCTTCAGATATCTCGCGTTCCGTATGAGGGAATAGCATCTCCCCAAAATATGAAACCTTATATCGTCATATAAGGATCTATACAACATATCGATTAACGTAGTTATCCTTTAAGAATTCATGTTAAAACTAGTTTTACTTAACTAATTCCGTGTTAAGTAAATATACTCATAAACTACATACATATATTATAATATTATATGTAGCATCTAGTAATAAATAAGGTATTTAAGATTCAAATGACTTTGAGCACAGAAGTATTTTGTGTAATTATATTGTATAAGTTAATAAATCGAGGACGATTTATAGTCAGGATGATCGAGTTGTAAGAGATTCCATGTCACCTTGTTTAAGTTTATTATAATTTTAATGTGTATGCGATTGCATTTATTTATATATTCATGTCACCCTATTTGTATTTGATGTAAACGCAGCAGAATAAGCATGCGTATATGGATTATAAGATCGATTGACCAATGATATGAATTGTTCTATTATACGATCAAATGACCAATGACAAAGTTTGTACTATTTCAAACAATATCAAATAGTCCTGCTAACTAATTTCTGTATTCATTCCGAATAAAGGTTTCGTAAAGAAGACATCGTCTCGTGTTTTGCTCCTTTTGTATAAGTACATTATATTTTCGGGCCATCTTACACTTTTTAGCTGGACAATCAAGCTCCAACGACTTGTAATCTTCCTCAATAACTTCTAAGTTAAATACCGGAACAGCTCCGAATTTCAACTTTTTTTTACCAATGTCAGAACTTGAGAAGTGATTGGCGCAAATCAACAATTTTTTTGTGTAATCTTTTGTTGGAATATTACATTTTTCTCGCCAAATTTGACCCATAGCTGAGTCATAGGGAGGAAACTTAAACATTCTTATCTTTTCACCATATCGCCTAGATTTACCGCATGTTTTTATGCAGCATCGAATGCCGGACTTTTGGAAAATTTTACCAACAGCCGGTACAGAATCCATTTTTCCTATTCAAAATCGTATGACAACCCCTCAACAATCAATATATAATAATAAGTCCGAAGAATAATCCAAATCGTATGCAAAGTTGTCAACAATTATAAAAGCAACAATTCAAAATCAAAAATAGAGTTAAATATCAAAATACAAAGTAAAAATGGAGTCGATATATGTATAAGCGCAGGGAAACACAACCATTCGCAGGAAAGTACAATTCCCAAGTGATTTCGAATCCAATCCACACAATCGAAAACAAGAGAAGCAATACAACACCATGCAAGCTTACGATAGAAGAAGCTATCAATGCATATACACACGCACACACACTTGCATACACATCGTAAGCTGCTTTGCTCTCGTAAAAACAAAACCACCGAAAACGCACATGCTACTCTCTTTCGCTCGCACCACCTTTTCAATTTTTTGTATACTCTCTTGCATGTTCTCATGCTTGTACTCTCTGTTCAATAGGGTGTCAATATTGGAACCCTAGAACAAAATTTGCTTTGTATGAGATGCAACTTCTGTATATGTACTATTTATTCTGTGGTTATATACTATCCCACTCATATGGATGGTATTCTGGTTTATGTCTTCGATATCGATAAAAGCTGCTATTCGGTGAATGACCATACTTAAACATACTCGCATTGTCACATTTGTGTCTCACCACAAACTTTGTATATGCACGAGTATTTGCCACCTAATATACAATTTGATATACTGATACAATATATACTGATATACAATTTTTCTCAAAACAAGTTGAATTTATAGTACATTATCGCCGCACGTTTTCTGACAATCTATTTGAATTTGCGTCATATGGGAATGAGATAGAGAAACTTTACAAAACGTAGTTTGTTATTTAAATAGTAATCCAAGCCAGTTAGTGTCTGAAAGCGATTGAATGAAGAGTGCATAGCACAAACAGTTTCTCTATTGCCTCGAAGAGTGTTATTATTGTTTATTATAGAATATAGAAATTAGTCGAGAAGAATAGACTTGTGTGAATGTAACTGTGCAGTGCGTGGGGTTCAGTTAAAGAAAAGTGTAACAATAATAGTTTAGCAACTACACTGATTGATATTTTTGTGACAGATTATTTCGGTCTTTAACAGCCCTTGGTCTAATCGAAAATCGAAAATTTAAAATCCGCAAACCTTTTTTAAATCCGTACACAATAATCTCAACGCAAAATTCTGCCGCAAATTTGTGTACTACAATTTTTGAGCGAGTAAGTGATATGTATGCTGGACTGCCAGATTATGACAGGGAATCAAGCTAAAAAATCTGGGTGATTCTTTTTTATGAGGCATAACATTTAATAGGCCTTAGAGGGGTATGGGTAAATAAAATAAAAGTCTATTAAGCAGAAGCTTGCCTAAGGCATATATATATATTATAGCCTATATTTTAGCTCGGAAAAAATTATATGTGAGAGATGGGTAATCAATCTTCGGATCAATTGGCAAAGCGGCCTCGAAATGAGTCTGTAAGTATACTGTTCTCTAATTCTTCTATTTGCTATTCTCTAATTTTCCAAGGGCAAATATTGAATCAGTCCACTTACGGCGGTCAGTTTCTACTGATAAGTTTCCTAAGAGGTATTTTCATAGACGGTAACAACAGAGATATTAAAAATGATATTGGTTTTAGTCTTCATTCATGTTCACCCTTTATAGATATAGATAATTCCTGTGCATTTCAATAGCTTTAAAAAAAACAGGTTATTGAATTGGCCGAATCTTGTCCTCCAAAATCCCACTTATACTTTAAATAACTCTTTATTATACATATAGGAAGAAGGCTACAATAATTATGATGTGTTTAAACTCTCTTAATTTTTGAAAAAAGAAAAAAGTCGCACGGAGAATACCTGGCGAATATGTATACCTGTAGATAGTACATTTGTTGTTTTTGACGCAATATTTATGAACACGCAAGCAAGTGTCAGCGTGGTGTAAAGGCTTTGGCAGGTTTTGTCACCAATCCGGCCCTTTTTATGATATTGTATTAGGATTTGTACAGATAGTTTGACCTTGAAATATGAACTTGTGGCGCGCTATGTCACTAATTCGAAATACCAGTTCTTTTCCTTATTCAATGAAAAGATACAAGATGTTTGCATTAGAATATGTGAGACATGATTTCGACAATTTAAAAGTGATGATTTAAATGTGAAAGGCAGTGAGCGCTGTGGTAGACCACAAAAATTTGAAGACGAACAATTACAGGAGTTATTGGATGATGACCCAACTCAAATTCAACGACAATTAGCATTAAGGCCCAATGCATACGAAGCAACTGAAAAAAAGTAAACCGGTTGGCAACTCGGGTTACAGACCAGTTACGGACTCAGCGGAGACTTGACTCCACACACGAGGAAACTCATCACCAATCATAATCTCGAGTTCGTTCAGTGTCGTCATGGACACCGGGCGTGAAATGTCTTCCGAAGACTTGAGTGATGATGAAACCATCATGTTGTTTTATGTACTATCTCAGAAGGAGAAGAAAAATAGTAAGAAGTTTCGGGTACACCCATACCTTGAAAACAATTTCCAGAGCTGTTTGTTTGTTGCAGCTAAACAGTTAGAACTTTCTGATTCAAAATTGTTGATCATCTATTCGCACTTCTTGATCATCCATTTGCATAAGATCTAGAAGTATGCTGAGAAGGAACATTTTTTAATGATTTAAATATTCTATGAAAGCTTTGTCCACATCATCATTCTTCGTAGCACGCTTCTTCTTTAATTTATGCTATTTGATTGGCTCGGACCTCTGATCCCGATGCAGTGGCGATGTTGAAGTTGAACTACATGATGACAACCTTGGACGCGGTTGTGGAGATGGTGATGGTAAAGGAGTTTCTAATGATGGGTCGTCATCACACCCATCAGCCCCTACGGAAAGTGCTTCTTCCTCCTCCAAATGTGGCTGCGACCGATTTCCGTTAATTGTACAAAATAGGATATTTTCTCAAATTCCCCCATAAACAACATCGACAAACTAGAAACTGAAATCAATAGGTAACCCGACATGCAAATCAACAGACGACTGTTTACAAACAGTTTTTTGTGAATCGCAAATGAGTTTTCAACCAGTAGCTTCGTGTGCATTGTCCCATTTGATTACATAGGGTATGACTCAATATCACTCAGTACCACTGATCAGTTTTTTTTCCAGTTGCTCCGTGTGCATTGGGCCTAAGTTTGTCACAAGAAACAATTATTGGACGTTCACCAGCAATGGGGAAGATCAATAAACTTGGTAAATAGGTTCCACACGATGCCGAAGGGGTGGTGCAATGGTAATCATTACCGACTGGTGAGCCGAAGGTCTGTAGTTCAAGCCGGTCCACAGCCAAGAACTATTCCTATACGGAAAAACTGTGCAACAACATCAGTTGTGAATGAGAAATGATCAAAAAAGTACTGACGAAGGTATAACACTCGCAACATAAGATCCCTTCAAAATTCATACTCTGTGTGTGCATTTCCAATACAACACCTTAATGACATGGAAACAAAGGAGCTACTACATCCAACTCAAATTCAGTCGAATCTCTTCAATCCTATCAAGGACAACCACCTCCGGAGAGTAATGAACGAACACCTTCGGCACAAACCATCTGCACCCCGTCACGAACGTCAACTCGTCATCGATCTCAACAGCTCAACATTTCACTCACTAGCCTGAGAAGAATTCTGCAAAAAGATCTCGGATTATCAATTCGCTTACAAGGTTCAATTGACTCAGCAATTGAAGGCGTGCGCCCATCCGCTACGTTATCGCTTCGCAGTTTGGGCCTTAGACCAGCTTGACCAGACTTGGACAACGATTCGAAAAATCATCTTTTCTGACGAGGCGCATTTTTATCTCAGCGACTACGTCAACTCGGAAAACCCGCACGTTATTATCGAGAAGCCAATGCATCTACAGAGAGTGACAGTGGTGGCATCATTGGACCATTTTTCTTCGAAAATTACGCTGGGAACAACGTTACGGCCAACGGTGAGCGTTACGGAGCGATGCTAACCGACTTTTTTTATTACTGAAATTGAAGACATGGATTTTGACGTCCTCTCGTTCATGCAGCATGGCGCGCCATGCCACATAGCCCAAGCCACAATCGATCTTTTGCGCACAAAATTGCCAAATCGTGTTATCAGATGTCTTAGTGATGTCAATTGGCCGCCTCAGAGCTGCGATTTAACCCATTTGGACCATGAAGGAACGATGTTATGCCAACAATTCGGAAACGATTCAAGCACGTAAGGACAATATCATCCAAGCAATTCGTGAGCTACAGCCCGAAACCCTAAACAAGGTCTTGGAAAATTGGGCTGACCGAATGCGCTACTGCGAAGCTAGCCACTTGAACGACATTGTATTTCATAAATAATGGGAATGTTTGTTCTAACTAATAAAGCCATAGTACATGGAAAAAAATTAATTTCGTTCATTTTATTGAATGTTTAAAAAGAAACTTGTATTTTGCCCACCTTTTATAGGGTGCACTTTGCCACCACATAAAATTGGCAACACAGAGCTACTAGAACTCTGAGGCTGTCTGTTTTTTCAGCGTGAGCACTTTGTCTTTAGCTACTTTAATGAGTCTAAGCAAGAATAATCAATGTTTCTTTGATTTCCATTTTTTCTGTCTATAATAGTTCAGTTGATAGAGATACGATAAAGAAGTTATTAACTACCGAGTCCGAGTTTAGCTGATAGGAAGTGTTTCGGTGATTCATAATTACATAACTAGTGACTAATGCTAATAGCATGGATTCAGACATATTCGTATGTACACACCTATTTGAACTTGGATTTTTAATGGGCTGCAACAGCGTTTATAATTTGACTAGTGAGGTAGATATTTCTTACTCAAGGTCGTGAAAATTCTAATTGTGTGGACCCAATGTAATAAATAAATGTTTTCAACTCTATTCGTAGCTTATTGTACATCGTAATTAGTGAAACGTGTATGTATTTGTGCTGTTATCTCAAAACAAAGTAGCCGGGAGACAGAATGAAACCGACAAACCTATTTCGTAGAGCATGACCAAGCAATTTGCTATAATATGTATACAAATTAAAACTAATGATAGTAGACGCTTTGTAGAGTATTTTATCGAGGCACACTTCACACTTATGGTCGCGTACTCCACAAACTAATCTGACTACGTCCTCTCCATATGTAACGAGTCGCGTGATAAGATAAGATTCCGGGCAGTATTCGCCGAATGGGAAAATCGAAAATAAATACAAATAACAATTTATTATGTAACACGCGAATCAAATATTGCGGCTCATCAGAAGTGAAAAGTCAGAGAATGATTAAGCAGATCAGGTACGTTACATATGGCCACGATCGGAGCTGAACGGCTACGAAAAAAAAAATTCCCTTGCGGGTAAGAATATACCCACGACTCGGTGTCTAATTACTTAATGGATCTCTGCCCCATACTGAAAAGAATGAGAGAGTTAGACGCAGAGCAAACTACCTGCACTACGCCCAATCACATCATTACAACAATACACCTTAACAGCACCACGCTCAAAACAACATCAAAATCGTTGGCACACGGTGTTATTAATTCTTTGAGTAGATCCCGGATTTCCGGATGGGAACTATCCAAGGGAGAGCATCCATTAGAATTTCAACGAAAAAGTAGAAAAAGGAGGAGAGATGTTAGAATTGAATTTATTTGGTAATACTGCATTGTACTAATTTCTACTACAATAATGTACTAAGTTAGTTTAGCTAACACTTCCGTTTCCTTTAACCCCTCTCTTCCTTTTCAACGCTGAATAAAGTTGTAGCTCTTCGAATTGCGTGGCGTTTGAATTAAGCCTAATCGGCATAATCCTAACAGGTTATGGGCCCAGGCAACGCGAAACTATTAAATTTGAATATCGTGAATTTTAGTTAACTTTGTAGTTGCTTGATTTTCGTAAAGGATAAAATAAAAATATCAGGTAAAATGGAGAAAGTTAGTGAGCAAAACAGTATAGGAATTGAAAAACTAAAAGGGAGTGAAAATTATCATACTTGGCAATTCGCTATTAGGAATGTTCTTGAATATTCGGGATTGGATGGATGTATATCGGAGCCAGTTAAAGAAGAAGATGCAATCAAACTCAAGAAGGCAAAGGCTAAAATAGTACTTTCAGTGGATGAATCACTTTATGTTCATATCCAAAACGCAAACTCAGCCTTAGCTATTTGGAATATATTAAAAACAATGTTTGATGACAAAGGTTTGACTCGCAAGATTGGATTGCTAAGAAAACTTATCACTATACGGCGGGATGAGTGTTCTTCCATGTCGGATTACATTAGTCAGATAACAAGTACTGCAAACAAGTTAATCGGAATTGGTTTTCAAATAACCGATGAGTGGATAGGTGCTATAATGTTAGCTGGTTTGGGAGAAGGGTTTAAGCCACTAATAATGGGAATTGAGAGCAGTGGCATTCAAATCAGTGGTGACGCAATTAAATCAAAACTTATTGACATGGACATCGGGATTAAATCTGAAAGTGCTTTTCTTAGTGCGAATAAACGCAACAAAAAATGGACACAATCCAACAGTTATATAAAGTGCTACACATGCAAGAAAAAAGGGCACAAGAGTTTTGATTGTCCAAATAGACATAGTAAAGGAGAAAACACGAATGCTTCATTTTCTAAGCCGAGTGCGAAATTCGTTCAGAATGCATTTAATGTAATCTTAACGAGCAACAAAAATGTAAAAACAAATACATGGCTCATCGACAGTGGTGCATCCCGTCACATGACACCAAACATAAACTGTTTGTCACAAATGGGGAATACCACAATTAAAGAAATTCTAACAGCTGACAATAGTCGAATGGCAGTTACCGGATTAGGCACAACATGCTTAAAAGTAAACAATTTTGACATTAGCATAAAAGATATATTGCACGTGCCTAACCTGTCGGCAAATTTGTTGTCCGTGGCGCAAATAGTAGAAAAAGGAAATTCAGTGATATTTGATAAAGAAGGATGTAAAATCTTTAATCAAAACAACGAGTTACTAGTGCGTACTAAACCTGAAGGTGGTGTTTACAAAATTAATAACGATTATTTGTGCGGTATGGCGGCAATTGAAACTGACGATTATCTGATGACGTGGCACAGACGTCTTGGTCACATAAATTACAAAGACCTGTGTGCGATGAAAAATGGTGTGGTTGATGGTGTTAAATTTGAAGAAAGAAGTGGGGGGATACGCGGTTGTACTGTTTGCATTCAGGCAAAGCTTTCAAGATCACCGTTTAAGCATGTTGGAATTCGAGCTAAGCATCCACTCGATCTTATACATAGCGATCTATGTGGACCCATGGAAAATGCCTCAATTGGTGGTGCTAAGTATTTTTGAGTTTCATTGATGATTTCTCCCGCAAAATATTTATTTATTTTTTAAAGTATAAATCTGAAGTTCTACATTATTTCAAGGAGTTCAAACAAATGGTGGAGACTCAAAAGGAGCGCAAAATAAAGGTACTACGCACGGATAATGGCACAGAATATTGTGGACTTGATTTCGAAGCATTCTGCAAAGAAAACGGTGTCATTCACCAAACAACGAATGTTTACACCCCCCAACAGAACGGTGTGGCGGAACGCATGAACCGCACCATAGTTGAACGAGCAAAGTGCATGTTGCTGGACGCTGGACTTAATAAAACATTCTGGGCTGAGGCGGTAAATATGGCATCTTATGTGATTAACCGTTCTGTATGTTCATCTTTAGTAAATAATACGCCAGAAGGTGTTTGGATGGGTTCAAAAGTTTGTATTAGCCATATGAAAATCTTTGGATCTCGCGTAATGGTTCACGTTCCAAAACAGCTTCGTCGCAAGTGGGATGTCAAAGCCAGGCAGATGTTATTTGTTGGGTTTAGTGATACGACAAAGGGTTTTCGTTGCATTGACCCGGTTACAAACAAAATCGTCATTAGTCGGGACATTGTGTTTTTAGAGCATAAACCAAATGAAAGTGATCGAAGGATACAATTTATTGAAGATGATGCGACTTCAGTTGGGGACGAAGATCATATGTTAAGTTCACCAAACATTGATATTGAAACGAAAGATAAACCTTGCCTTGATACTGGTGAAAATCAAAGCACGATCGATAAAAAGGAAACGTCGCCCGACTTTAAGATGCGAATACTCACTCGCGAGCGAAAACCACCATTACGTTACCCAAACTCATCATACTTGGTGCACAATGATCTCAATTGTATACCACTTACTTTAGAAGAAGCCTTATCTTGTTCAGATGCTGACCATTGGAAGAAAGCTATGCAGAGTGAGTTGAAATCGCTTCAAGAAAATAAAACGTGGTCACTTACAGACCTGCCAGTTGGAAAAAAAGCAATTCCAACGAAATGGGTGTTTAATACCAAAAGAGACAACGAAGGAAATATTGTTCGATATAAAATGAGATTGGTGGTTAAGGGCTGTGCGCAGACGTATGGAATTGATTACACCGAAACATATTCGCCGGTGGTAAGGTATACTACGATCATGTTCCTCATTGCACTATCTGCAAAACTGGACTTAAAAATTGATCAAATGGACGCCATTACGGCTTTTCTTCAAGGGGATCTTGTGGAAGATATTTATATCCAGCAGCCCGAAGGTCATGATGATGGGAGTGGCAGGGTATGCAAGCTGCATAAGGCAATGTACGGTCTAAAGCAAAGCGGACGCCAATGGAACGTTAAACTGGAAGAAGCCTTAACATCATTCGGCTTAAAAAAGTCTTCAGTTGATCCTTGCGTCTATCATACCAGAGATTCGTCACTTATTGTTGCTATATACATACGTCGACGATCTACTCATTTTTTGGAAAAATTCTGATATTCGAGACAAATTGAAGGCATCGTTGTGTAAAGCATTCGACATGAAGGATATGGGAACAGCCAGGAGTTGCGTAGGGTTAAATATTACATATAGTGAGAATCCTAAGGGTATATACATTGATCAAGAAAAATACATACGAGACATCCTGGAAAGATATGGTATGAGTGACTGTAAACCAGTATCTACTCCAAGCGATCCAAATCAGAAACTTTCGGTGAACATGGGTCAAGATGTTAACGAGGATAGAGAGCAGTTTGAGTGGGTTCCATATCAAGAAGTTGTGGGCAGCTTGCTTTATCTCTCGCAAGGAACTAGGCCTGATATAGCGTTTGCTGTAAGTGATGTCAGCCGCTTCAATAATAATTATACACGGGCTCATTGGATTGCTGTCAAACGAATCTTAAGGTACTTGAAGGGTACAATTCAATATAAATTTTTTTATTCAGGTGCAGAGAAGTTGACCGGTTTTTCGGATGCTGATTGGGCTTCAGACATAGACAAGCGGCGTTCCTGTACTGGTTATTTGTTTACCTTATCCGGTGGTGCAATTTCCTGGTCCAGTAAGAGGCAACAAACAGTGGCCTTGTCTACTACCGAAGCTGAGTATATGGCGCTGTCATCTGCAGTTCAAGAGGCAATTTGGCTCAAGCAGCTGGGACAGGACTTCGACGAAACTATTAAAAATCAGTCAGTAAAAATTAACTGCGATAACCAGAGTGCAATTGCTTTGGCAAAATCAGACGGCTATAGAGCAAGATCCAAACACATCGATGTTCGTCACCACTACATACGAGATCGAGTTAACGATGGATCAATTGCTATCCAATATACAGGGTGTCCCACGAGCAGTGTGCCAAAAAGCTATAGCGTGTAGGTCTGGTCAAGACAAGAAAAAAATCGTATGGGAGGGGGGGGTCTATTCCCCCCCGTTTAGCCGGGAGGGGCAATTTTCTAAAATATTGACTTAATTTGGAAAAAAAATTATTAAAAATCAACAGTTACATCCACAATGCCGTGATATACTTTTTTGTAAAGCCAGGAACCTCTTCTTTCACCTTGTTTTTAAATGAAACTGTTTTAAGGAACAGTTTTTGAGAAATTAGTTTTCAAACTCAAAATTTTGGAAAAAAAATTTAAAAAAAAAAATTCGAACTATTTTTTTTCAAAATTGTATGTAATTAAGTACTAATTTTTTTTCAAAAATTCAATTCTCTTATTAGTTTTTAGTTAAAAACAGAAAACCGGTTGCAAAAATGTCTTGTAGTTTTTGAGAAATTAAAAAAAAACCCGAACCATTTTTTTCTAAGAAGAACCTTTTTTTTGGTTTTAACGCGGCTGGACTTGTAGGCAAATTAATGTATGAAACATTGACCTCGAGATCGTGAAGCCAAAAGACTCTACGCTGAAAGATATCCCAATCGAAGGTGTCCCAGTCGTAGCATGTTTTCAAGAATCCACCGACGTCTGCGAGAGCACGGAGTGCTAGAGCATCGAAGAAGCGAAAGATCAGTTACAGATGGATCAGGAATCTTAGATGAAAGAATTTTGGATTTGGTCCGACGTAATCCCTCCCTTAGTACAAGGAGGATAGCTATTATGCTTGGAGTGCCCAAATCTAGAGTATGGAGTGCTTCATACCGAAAACTTACCCGTTACCAGGAACTCACTTCAAACGACAAGTTTTTGAGAGCAGAATTTTGTCGATCATTACTGCTTCATTACTGAACGAAACTATTTTGCAAGGATATTCTGGACGGATGAAGCACAGTTTACCAGAGATGGGGTTACTAACTTCCACAATTTGCATCATTGGAGTAGCACCAATCCACACAACAAAAAACAAAATAAATCACAACACCGCTTTAGCTGTAATGTTTGGCTTGGTATTGTTGGACAAACTGTGATCGGGCCCCGGTTTTTGAATGCCGTTATTATCATACCTGCAGTTCCTACGAGACCTTTTGCCCGATTTAATGGACAACGTTCCTTTGGCCATAGCAGATAATTTAATCTACCAGCAAGATGGAGCACCAGCACACTAGAGCTTATGGGTTAGAAACTGGCTGGATGATCATTTTAGTGACCGTTGGATCGGAAGAAGGGGCCCCACGGAACGGCCACCTAGATCACCAGATTTAACTCCTCTAGATTTTTATGTGTGGGGATTCATGAAGAATTATGTTTACGAAGTGGAAATAGTATCTTTGGAACAACTGAAAGAACGGATTGAAGTCGCTGAAGTCAAATTGCAGGAAAATTTGTCAAGCATAGACTTATGTGCAGCCATTAGAAGGAGATATAATCTTTGCCTTCTAAAAAATGAGGATCATATTGAAAATTGATTATAATAAAACTCCGAATTTTTTAAAAATAATAAAAAAGAGGTCAATGTTTCATACATTAATTTGCCTACAAGTCCAGCCGCGTTAAAATCAAAAAAAAAAAAGGTTTTTCTTAGAAAAAAATGGTTTGGGTTTTTTTTAATTTCTCAAAAACTACAAGACATTTTTGCAACCGGTTTTCTGTTTTTAACTAAAAACTAATAAGAAAATTGAATTTTTGAAAAAAAATTAGTACTTAATTACATACAATTTTGAAAAAAAATAGTTCGAAATTTTCTTTTTTAATTTTTTTTTCAAAATTTTGAGTTTGAAAATTAATTTCTCAAAAACTGTTCCTTAAAACAGCTTCGTTTAAAAACAAGATGAAAGAAGAGGTTCCTGGCTTTACAAAAAAGTATATCACGGCATTGTGGATGTAACTGTTGATTTTTAATAATTTTTTTTCCAAATTAAGTCAATTTTTTAGAAAATTGCCCCTCCCGGCTAAACGGGGGGGAATAGACCCCCCCCTCCCGTACGATTTTTTTCTTGTCTTGACCAGACCTACATGATATAGCTTTTTGGCACACTGCTCGTGGGACACCCTGTATATCTACTAACAACATGGTGGCTGATAATCTAACCAAAGCTGTACCTAAGGAAAAACATTTATTTTGCAACAAACAAATGGGATTGTATTAAAAAATTAAATTTGTTTTGATTCGATTTTTTTTTATTTACATATGTATGTAATTTTTGTGAATTAAGATTTAATTTTTTAATAAGTTGGGGTGTTAGAATTGAATTTATTTGGTAATACTGCATTGTACTAATTTCTACTACAATAATGTACTAAGTTAGTTTAGCTAACACTTCCGTTTCCTTTAACCCCTCTCTTCCTTTTCAACGCTGAATAAAGTTGTAGCTCTTCGAATTGCGTGGCGTTTGAATTAAGCCTAATCGGCATAATCCTAACAAGAGATAAACAGTCCAACTATTGAGGAAGAAAATCTCAATGTCTAATCAAACGATAATGGTCTTAGAACACAAGTTTCGCCAGCTCAAAAAATATGATCGTGAGTACCACAACATCCATACATAAAGGAATACACAAGGCTATGGAATAACGCGAAATCATTGATAGATTGAAAACACCATACCGTCGTACTAGACATTAAAATATACAGAGAGGCGGATTGTGAATCACATGAAATCCCATTCATGGCAACGATTAAAAGCCGAATCTCAGTTCAAAGAAGCGGAACACATGAATGTATAAATAAATTTAAGATTGAAAAGTTAAAAGACCTCGTATGCAGCATCAATACTAGAAGTGAAATAATACCCTTTTTGTCTTACTATATGGCAAAGAAATTAACGACGAAACAAGGTAGAGTGAGTATGGTCAACAATAAAAACTGTTGTAAGGAATCAGCAAAAAGCAAACTGGGCTATTGCAAAGCTGCAAAAGGAAAGCCTTTGTTCGACGAAGGCTGTCAGAAAAAAGTTAAAGCCCGTAAAGTTCTAAGATTTCAAGCCTTGAAAAATAGTGAAGGCAAGGTTTGCAAGACATCAGACACTACGAAAGACAGCCGTCTTCAAAGGAAAAGGCTCGCTAACATTAAGTATGCAGGGTTAAAGGCTGTACGAAAAGGATACCTGGCAAGATCAAGATTTATTCGCAGCTGCAGTCTAATGGAGGAGATATTTTCATAAATTGCTGAATGTATTGTACATGGAGAGCCAGCAGCAACGGAAAATGGTGTTATCCTCATAGCCGAATTAACCTTGGTTGGTAGAACTGCCAATTATTGAGGAAATAAAAGAAGCAATCCAAAGCAAAAATAACTAAGAAGAGTGACTGAACACAATGCAACAATAACCGAGGAATATCGCAGCTATTAAGTTTTTACAAGGGGCCCTCAAATATTCTCTTAAAGAGATTGACACATTCGTTAAGAAAATAATCGGAGACTATCAACGTGGCTTTAGGATTTAGTGATTAAATTTATGCTATACAACTTTTAGAAAAGAAACAGAAATTCCACGAAACAGTATACCAAGTTTTTGTAATTTTAAAAAGGCATATGACTCTATGAATCGATCGAAAATGTATCACGTAAGGCTGGGAATTCCGAATAGTTAGTAAAACTGATACAAGTATGCCCATAGGGAAAGTACAGTTTAAAGTAGAAAATGCCTCATCTGAAACATCCGAGATACGTGAAGGATTAAAACAAAGTGCCTTGCCACCACTTCTTTTTAGTTGGAGATCCCTTCAGAAAAGTGGGAGGAGAATAAACCTCAATGAAATCACATTAGTTCTAGCTTATGCTGGCGATTTACATAGAAGATAATGAGTAGGTGACTAACTCAAACCGACCACCAAAAACGACATAAGATAAATAAAAGACTGCATAATATAACGCGTGCTTCTCCGCGTTGAACGAGTTATTCATAGCAACTCTGTTGTCTCACAATATTGATATCAGTGTTTATAAAACTATAATATTACCTGTGACACTCTACGGATGTGAAACTTGTTCTCTGACTGAGAAGGAAAAAAAATAGATTTCAGGTCTTTGAAAACAAGATTCTAGAAGGAACAGACTATTTGAAAAAAACTACACAATCAAGAACTCGAGGAAACCTATTCGGCCCTAAGCATTGTCCGAGTAATTTAATCACGATGACTAAGATGAGCACGGCACGTAAAACGAATGGACAGTGGACGAATAATCAAATGAATTATAAATGAAAAACCCGTAGCGGGACAGAAAAGCGAAATATTGAAGAAGCACACTTATTACAGGGGGGCTTGGCGAAGGGTGGTCAACGAAGCTCTGAATTTTCGAGTTTGAAATAACCGGTAATAATAATAATAATGTACTCGTAATTACTGCACCATCCGTGCAGATATCAGCCTCTCATTCACATGGGTATAATTCTCTTTTATTGCGTCTTGTGGAGAAAACGAAACACAACTTTTGTTAAATTGAATTTAGTTTTAATGTCCGCTTACCACTGGGATTGATTTGATTTAATTTCTTGAGATTAATTTTTAATTCACACTTATTGTGGTAATTAGCAAATATTCTGATCCCATTTTGCCCAATATGCCCGTGGCGTAAGCAATTCTTTAGAAGAAATGGATCAAGGATAAAACCTTGTAGTGCTCCTACATAAAAGTGGTGCAAAGAGCGTATGAATAAACTTTGAAAGTCTATTAGCCAAAATATTTGTATAATTTTTACTGTGTTTAATGTTTGATTGAGGAAAGAGGGGGAAATAAAAAGAAGCTCATGTGTACTGTAAAGATTTATAAGTTTTAATATTTCTGGCAATGACAAACGAGAATGAAACAGACGGAGTGAAGTCAGAACGTAGACTGATGCATGAGAACAGGATAGGAGTGGAGAGGAGAATAGAGAAGAGAGGAGAACAGAATAAAGGAGAATGTTATGTGTGTGTGATTCGGCTGTCACATTCCGCCCACCTTAGAACGAACTGCAAAATTTCGTTCAAATTACGTTCACGGAGGTAAGGCACTCGCTAAATGGGTTGGATGAGCTCTTTGATCTGCATTTGTCGTGAAGAGTTGTTTCGGCGGCCATGATGTCTTGTGTTGCTTTAACCACGACGGACAATTCCACCAAATTGAATGGTCGACCAGGTGATGTGGTGATATGCCTCGTGTTGCACAGTCGGCTGGGTTGTCCGGAACGTGGAACCAGTTTGTCGAGGGTATTGCTTCCTGTATTTGTGACTCACAGTTTGCAACGAAGGTGCACCATTTCTCAGGGGGGTAACGGATCCACGCCAGTGCAACACTTGAATCCGTCCATCCGTATATGTTGCAGATGTTAAGGTTTAAAGATGACTTTATATGTGTGACGAGTTGCGGCAATAACGCTGCAGCACACAGTTCTAAACGAGGTAGAGATAATGTTGCGAACTTCAAGGGAGCGATCCTCGTTTTTGCTGTAAGTAGGTAGACGGTGATGTTACATCAGGATCTGCGCACATATACGACGGTTGCGTATGCGGATTGCGAGGCATCCGCAAAGCCATGCCGGTGTGAGCGTAGGGAGTTCCACCTCAGCACTTGGATTGCTGCGAGGCAGGTGATGTGCTCCGTGTAATGAAACCACTGTCGTTTGACGTCGTGCGGTACAGCCTCGTCCCAATCTATTTTCGGTCTCCACAAACGTTGGAACAACATTTTCTGGATGATGGGTCGAAAAGTTTAGAGGCATCTGCAAGCAATAAACGTCTAGTTAGATTTGTGTAATTTATTTCCTGAACCTGAACAGTGAAGCCTAATTTGTCTGAAGAAGGTTCCCATTGAAGACCCGAGTCTCGTACGTTGTTTGTTTCGGGAAGATGTTTCGCTTGGGTTGCTTCGCGTTGATCCTGTTGAGCACAAGTGGCGATCACCATTTCATCTGAGATGAAAGCCAACTCGGCTTAGAATGTCGGATATCTCGATTTGTAATAATTCGGCTTCTTCAAAACAACGGTTAGCAAATCATCCATATAAAAATCATGCATTATGGCTTGTGTGCCTAATTGGTGGTTTTGGCCTTCTTCGATTGCGGTTTGCTGAAGAGACTTTACTGCAAGATGGGAAGCTAAAGCCACCCCGTAGGTGACCGTCAATAACCGGTAGTTTTTGATGTCACCCTAGGAGAATCGCGCCAGACAATTCGTTGATAATTAAGATGTTCTGGATCTAGTCGTACCTGGCGATACAGTCGGCGACGAATGTTAGATGTGAGCCATTGTCAATAAGCAGCCTCGCTGGTTGAAATGTTCCAGCTTTGACCATAACTTTGAATAGGTATAGCTGTACCGAGAAGAACGTTGTTTTTAGTGCAAATGTTTGTAGTTGCGGTGGCTGATATTTGCACCTCACGATGTAGAAACGTGTGGTGGAGTGCTTGAGAAACGCAACATTTATTTTTGCTACAACAATGAGCATGATCGTGGCCAGCTGTGAGGTAGTTCGTACACAAGTTCTTCGTTTGTACGAAAGAAGCGTTCTCCAGCGTCGAGAGTTCGAAAATTGTCGCAGATGTGTATTCTGTGTCTGGCTGAGCAGTAAATGCATAATCCCTTTGATTTTTAGTGGACGCGACTGGTGCCGATTGTCTTTCGGGTGTTGCGGTATGGAAAATACCTGAAGTGTGCTTACCTTTGCTCTTGTTTTGGTTCCACTGTGGTTTTATATTCTGTGATGTTAGTTGGTAAGAGTTAATAGCATCTAAGGAACCACATCTCACTTCCAAGAAAGATACGAGAGTGTTGGAGTTAGCTACTAGATAGCTACATACCACTTTCTTGGGAAAGTTCCCATTATCTATGGGTTTCCGCGTTATCTGGCCTTGACTCAATCGTGGTTTTTACATTCTTTGCAGCACGTGTGAAATTACCAAAGGCTAATACCATTCTTCGCCCTGTTCCCACATCTTGCAAAAGGTTTTCCATTGCTGGTCTAGTAAGAAGAATGATTCCAACGTTGCTTCGTCGTAAATTTCAGCTTTTTTGCTCGCGGTCAAGCTGCGCTTAATGGCACTGTCGCGTTTCAATAAAACAGACATGTGGCAAGGATATATGTACATATGTATGTATATGTATGTATGTTCGTAAGAATAATTGTTTTGCTCCTTCAGTTGTGAGGAAACACCGAACTAAATTGAACACAAGCGACTTCTCTTATAGTACCGAAAATTAAATATAAATTAAAATATTCTAATTACTTTGGTTTAAAAAAAAATAAATTTTATTCTTCTCAAAATTGGGCAGAGTCTAGCTACAATTTCTTTACGACTACCTTTAATACTACTCGCACTCGTAACCTGATGAGCGATGTTCTGCTCGCATTCCTTGGCGGCGTGGAACGAATTCCTCCGGCTCGCTGCACTTGTTGTCGCTTGCTGGGTCAGGTGACATTGCTGGTTCAGGCGGCGATTGTTGGTACAGAATTATGATGCAGGTGTAACGTAGGCGAATTCCTGCACGTACGAGTGTGATGGTCGTTTCGCGGAGCTGGGTGTTAACTTGTATAAATTCGAATGTACATACTTATGTACACGGAGTAACGGTACACGGAGTTCGTTCTGGTTTGCACCGTTTGTTTCGAACACAATCCCGATAACACAATGAAAAAGATGAAAACAATTGCTGATTCTTTTAATTTACTTAGCTGGATCGAAAGACCAAACATTTTTAATGTTTGACCGAGGAAAGAGGGGAAAATAAAAAGACGTTCATGTGTACTATAAAGATTTATAAGTTATAATATTTCTGGCGATGATAAACGAGAATGAACCGGGCGGGGTGAAGTTAGAACGTAGACTGATGCATCAGAACAGGACAGGAGTAGAGAAGAGAATAAAGAAGCATGTTATGTGTGTGTGATTTGGCCGTCACAGACTGTATATAGACAGGACTGATACCAATCTTCTTGAACACAATACCATCATTCCAAACGGAATGCAATATTTTTTTCATAAAACTACACCCTTAGATCTGCCTCATGTCCTTGATGAGATGAGCTGCTAATTCATTTGAAATCAAAGGATTCATTTGGAAAAGTATAAATGTCATTCGGTGTTAAGACAACTGAATAAAATAATTGGATAGTGTCTTTTTGAATTTTGAATTTTCATTTCGGCCTTCAAAATCAGTAGATATTACTTGGTGGATTACCAGTTATTCGGAAAGTACTGGTATGCGTTGAAAATTCAACCCCTGCTGCAGACAATTATTTGAGGTACAGATCATTTATATCGTCGAGGACGTCTGATTTGCTTGGTTTTTAATTTTAAATTTTCACAATTTGGTTTCAAGACCCATACTTGTCTGATTAAGGCAATGGTGCAATGGTAATCATCACCGACTGTTAAGCGGAAGGTCTGTAGTTCAAGTCTGACCATAGCCAAGAAAAATTCCTATACGGAAAAAAACCCATGCAACAACACCAGTTGTGAATGAGAGATGATCAAATAATGCTGACGAAGGCATAACACTCGCAGTATAAGATCACTTCAAAATTCATACTCTGCGTGTGCATTTCCAATATAAGATCTTAATGGCATGGAATAAAGTTACTGTAAAACTACAAACAACGCGACAAATTCAGTCGAATCTCTCGAATCCCAAGACAACCACCCCCGGAGAGTAGTGAACGAACATCTTCGACACAAACCATCTGCACCCCGTCCAGGTTGTGTGACAAACATCAAAAGAGCGTAACTCTTGAACCTGCACGAATTATAAAAAAAAAAAAAAAAAACTGCAAACGAGAAGAGATTATGGCAGGTGTTGCGAAATGACGAGGGTTCTTTTAAATGTTGAGCTGAGAATGTTCACCTCTAGACATGAAATACGTTAGTCCTACTTTTTCTTGTTCACTGTTAACTTAGCAATATTCCGAAATGGCTAGACGTTTTTGTCGAATGTACTTAGTTTTTTATTCAACTCTTTATTTCCATTCTTCACGACCTACATGAATTTCATTTCATTTATTCATTGATGTTATAATTTAACTTGATACTACAAGATGTTTTATCTTATAATTAAGTATCTAAAGTTTTATCTTTTAAACTTCATTCTTTCGTCTGACCTTTTCATCAACAATGTTGGCTCTCAACCAACCTTTGTGACGGCGAGACGACAGGAAGTGATTGACCTAACCTTATCTAACAGGCATGCGAAGGCCATCACTAACTGGAGAGTCTCACCAGATGTTACGCTGTCAGACCATAGATACATCGAATTCCAATTGAAGTGCGGGATCTCCCCCTCGCAGCCCAAGCGGAATCCGAGAAAAACAGACTGGGTGCGATTTAGGGAGGAGCTTGAGAAATCCACTCAAGCCCCGCCTAAACTCAAAACTAATCAATCGGTGGAGGATGCAGTTCATAACCTGAACAGCGCCATCACCAAATGTTTTGAACTCGCATGTCCTGTCAAAAAACCTCCCAACAGGAAGCCGGCTTCGTAGGGAAGCCAGAAATCTTCTGAACAGATCGCTTAAATCGAACTCGGAAGATGACTGGAATAAATATCGATCGAAGCAGAATAAGTCCTTCTGCGAAGAAATCAAATCCCTGAGCGCGACCAGCAAGTTGGTTAAAGTCCTCAAACGAGGCAAATCGACAAGGCTGAAGGTATTCAGAAAGTCTGATGGTACCTTTACCGAGTCTAAAGCAGAAACTCTTAGTTTACTGTTTCAGACCCATTTTCCAGGAAATCAGACTGTTATCGGCTCGTTGCACACTCCCTCATTGGATACTGCGGCTGTAGCGATGAAAACAACTCGGCGTAGCTGGTATGTTGCGTCACGCGTGGCAACTACTGAGGCCATTGAATTTGCTGTGGCATCCTTCGGTGGCTTTAAGTCGCCGGGCACTGATGGGATATACCCCGTTATGCTGCAAAAAGGTATAAGACAGCTGCTTCCTACACTGAAAAGAATTTTCACTGCTAGCTTGGCACTTGCCTACATACCTATCCCTTGGCGCGCGGTAAAAGTGGTCTTCTTTCCCAAAATAGGGAAAGAGGATTACTCACTAGCCAAGAGTTTCAGACCAATAAGTCTTACATCATTCCTGCTGAAAAGCATGGAAAGACTAGTAGAGTTGCACGTGCGCAAAGTTGCCCTTCGAATGCATGCTTATCAGCGCGGAAAATCCTGCGAGACTGCGCTTCAAAACCTAGTTGGGAATGCGCTCTCGAAAGGAAAGAGTACGTACTAGGCATTTTTGTCGACATTGAGGGAGCTTTTGATAACGCTACTTTTGACAGCATGTGTAATGCTGCTAGACGGCATGGCGTAGATGAAGCACTGGTTTTGTGGATCAAAGCAATGCTCGTGCACAGGACACTGATCGCTGATGCAGGCCTCGAACATTGTGTCAAGTCTGGAGTAAACAGGGGCTGCCCGCAAGGTGGCGTCTTGTCTCCGCTCCTATGTTGCATGGTGGTCGACTCTCTGCTAGATGCTCTCAATGCCTCTGGAATCTACATATGCCCAGGCCTATGCGGATGATGTTGCTGTTCTCTCTGTCGGCTCATGTTTAGCGAATGTCTGTC
The DNA here is from genome assembly GCA_958301585.1 of Merodon equestris. Classification (NCBI taxonomy): domain Eukaryota; kingdom Metazoa; phylum Arthropoda; class Insecta; order Diptera; family Syrphidae; genus Merodon; species Merodon equestris. Next base: position 63,524,771 of record OY284413.1, read on the forward strand.
TCAAAGCGCAGGCGGCGCTAAACGTGATCGAAGACTGGTGCACGAGAAATGGGCTGTCGGTTAATCCTCTTAAGACCGATGTCGTTCTCTTCACGAGAAGGAGGAAAACAACTGGCATTGCTCAGCTGGTGCTAAAAGGCATTCCCATTCCGATATCCAAGGAAGCTAAGTATCTGGGAGTCATCCTAGATAGCAAGCTTCTTTGGTCAAAACATGTTGAGTCCAAAACCACCAAAGCGCTGTCAGCTTTCTGGCAATGCAAAGGTGCCTTTGGCAAAACATGGGGCTTATCGCCGAAAAATGTCCTTTGGATCTACACGGCAATGGTAAGACCGATAATCTCATATGCATCGGTTGTTTGGTGGAGCAGGCTGACACGAAAACACGCTGTGGCTTCACTCACCAAACTCCCAAGAGCGGTCTGCCTAAGTTGCACGGGGGCTTTCCCCAGCACACCGGGAGCTGCTTTAGATGCTATGATGAAACTTCCACCCCTTGACATATATATCAGAGGATGTGCACTGAAAACTATTTCTCGCCTAAAGAGGAATGGTCTTTGGTACAACTCGCAGTGGAGTGAAAGTGTACTTGAGAGAGAAATATCCTACGATCACTGTCTCATGGATATGCCCTCTGACGCAATGACACCTGCCATCCTATTGCGCTGTAACTACACAGTCACATTTCCTTGGCGTCAGGACTGGCTTTGGCCAGACACTGAACCTGGAATAGAATGTCTTCGCATCTTCACAGATGGCTCCAGGACTGATCAGGGATCTGGCGCGAAAACATTCGACTGCACTTCTCGTTAGGAAAATATGCGTCTGTCTTCCAGGCGGAGATCCTAATCCTGGCAATCCTAATGGCCATGCACTATGTTGTGAAACACAGATGGAGGGGAAAGAGCATATGTATCTGAAGTGACAGCCAAGCTGCACTCAAAGCTGCATCCAATCCTCTGTCCAACTCCAAACTAGTGCATGAACTCAAGACCTTTTTGAACAAAGTCGGAAGACTTAATTCACTTAGGCTTGTATGGGTTCCAGGTCCCTCCATCCCAGGAAACGAGATCTCTGATGAACTCGCTAGAAAAGGCTCAGAGGAGAGTTTCTCAGGGCCTGAACCCGCCTTAGGTCTACCAGCTTCAACGGTTAAATCTGACATCAATGACTGGGTCTTTAACGTACACAGTCGCAGATGGAAGGAATATCCAGGATGCAGGATGACTAGGCGCGTACGCCCTGAAGTCTGCAAAAAGTCCGCAACATTCTTCTTATCCTTAAGAAGAAATTACTGCAGAAGGCTAACGGGCGTCATTACGGGCCATTACACTTTTGCCAGGCATCTTTACGTGCTTGGCATCAGTGAGACGCATACCTGTGCTTGCGAGGAGGACGACACAGCGGAACACTTTCTCTTCGACTGTCCCGCCTGCGCTCGTGCACGGTGGCGCACCCTTGGGGCCGTTGTGGTGGGTTCCGAATCTCTTAGCTCAACATCACTGAAGCCCCTCCTTACTTTTCTCCGGACAACGGAGAATAAATACAATAAAGACAAGGTGTCTGTCTGGTAGTACAATGGACCAGTACTTGTGTCTGAGTGCTCCAGCAGATAGTAGAAGCCTCCAAAAAAAAAAAAAAAAAAAAATCTAAAGTTGATATTACAAATAAATTTTACATCAAATCGAGAAAAAGGGGAAAAAACAAAGAGAAGTTTAAGCTAAATTTCAACTTACGGGTATATTATAGGTATTGCTTATGAGCTTTGATTCGACAGAATTGAAAATAGTTTTCTCATAGTTTCAGACGAACAGATTGAACAAAGTAAGACCGTTCTCCAATTATGTGTGCAAAACGCGGAATTATTAATTTTAACCCTCTGCGAAACTGAGCAAAAAGGATCATTTCACGTAAGTAACTAGGACATTTACCGTGGATGATGTTAAAAAGCTTTATAATATTTCTAAACTTGTAATAGGTGTCAAGTTTTAAACCGAACAACAACCCATTTAGGTGGGACACACTACTATACCTTGAAACATTATGAATGAACCGAATACAATCATTAAAAGCTAGATTTATTTTGCGGTTGCAATCATAATCAAGACAAGGGTACACAGAACAATTAAACGTAAAAAAAAGGAAGTAACAAGCTTTTAACCAAACGGTATTTGATTGTTGTGGGCAGTGAATGCGATGACGACCTTAACCTGGATAGGCCAGGGTATATTCTTCTTATTTTATTCGAAACAGCATCGCGACAGGTTAAAGTGCTATTAATTTGATATCCTAGATACCTAACTTTGTCGACATAGCTAATAATGTTTCCGTTCAGGACAAGAGCAGGATAATCAGAATGGTCAATTCTCTGTCGTGAACATATCATTCTCATAGTCTTTAAAAGATTCAGTTTAAGGTTGTTATTATTAGACCACCGTTGGACATTTATGAGATCCTCGTTTATATGGGCTACACAATCTTCTATTAAACCAACAGACTGACATAGATAAATAAGGACATCATCCGCGTACATATGCATTTGACAGTTTTTGATTGAGTTTGGAAGATCATTTATGAACATAGAGAAAAGTAATTGGCCCAAGACAGATCCCTGCGGTACACCAGAGTTAACCGAAGTAGGACTTGAAGTTCCCAATTCCGTTTTGACTATTTGAACGCGGTTACTTAGATATTGCGCAAGGAGTCTGAGAGACGTATTATTAAAACGAAATAAGTTTTTCAGTTTAGACAATAGGATTGGGTGGTTAATACAATCAAAGGCTTTGGAATAGTCGAGAAGAACCATGATTCCGAGTTTGTTTGCGTCTAGTGCTGTACGCAAATCTGAAGTAACTTTGATAACCGCAGATTCGCAACTATGTAAATGGCGAAAACCTGATTGCCACTTGGATAGATAGTTACCTGCTTCTAAGTACTTTTGTATTTGGGTAGCCATAATCTTTTCAAGCACCTTAGCTGGAAAACAGAGTAAACTGATTGGCCTGAAATCCGACGGAACTGACGGGTTGGATATTTTCGAAACAGGAACGATGGTGGCTTCTTTCCACTTCTCTGGGAATTGGCAGCTATACATACAAAAGTTGAAGATATTCAACATATACGGAAGTATTATGGGCAAAACTAACTTTATAAACTTAGGCGACACACAATCAGGACCTGTAGCGTTCGATTTGATACTACGAATCGAATCATAAACATCAATTAACTGGAGACATTCAAAACTAAATCCTACACTAGAGTCCACTGAACTTGCTGGAAGAATTGATGGAATTGTAGAGACAGGTGCAAAAACAGTGTTCATTGTACTAGGGCTAAAAGAACATTCAGCTATATTTTTCCCGGCAGTTACACCAAGTTTATTTCAGTTTTTCCATAATTCTCTGGAGCTTTGTGTAAGGTCAAGTTTTCGCACGATGTTAGCACGCTTTTAGAAGCGTATCAATTCAACTGTTTTATTTCGAGCAACGTTGTATTGGCGTCTATTGTAGTCAGTGGGATTTCTTTTGAAAAGTCTAAAAAATCGTTCTCTATCGCGGATATATTCTCTAATAATATTGTTATACCATGGACAGATTTGGGCTTAATTGCCTTAGTCATTGTTGGTATACAAACGTCATACAATTCAATTAATAGGTTATTAAATATGCTAATTTTATTATCAATGTCAGATGTAAAATAAATAGAGTCAGTAAGGTTAAAATGTTGGTAAGATCTGTAAGTTATTATTTTGTCATTGCAAGGAGGAGTGCGGTTATATTTAACAGAACAAAATAGGAAATCATGGATGAAGTCAGAAGTAGGTCTAACCTGATCGCTTCCCAGAACAATTGAATTGAATTGAAGTGACTCATTTGTTTGCAAAGATACGGCAAGTTATACATTTGCCAATGTTCCTTTAAAATATTTTTAAATCATATACAAGGATGAAGGTCGATATTTTGGCACACTCATGTCTACCTGTGGATATATTTTAAAATTGCTCCCACATGGTTGTCAATGCAAGCAGTTGAAATACTTGTTGTTCCTCGTTTTCGAACCTTCAATATCTACGTAATATTTCATATTTACACGAAATAAGAGCAGAATTTGGTAAACAACTTGTTGATGGCCAGAACTAAAACCATTAATGACAATCAGCTGGGAAAACAAATTTGATAACATGTGAAATCGGCAGTGAAGAACCTCATATCTGATTTCGATTTAATTGGTTCTAGGATATATCAGCTTCCTCATTTATAAATTACTTAATATCTAACATTGGAATACAAAAGCTTAGTAGCTAATCTTACGATAACATTAAATGGATCTACAAAAATCAAGTTTGGTGATCTTTTCCATGACGAAATTATTAAGCTCCTTCGTTGTAAACAAATCGCTGCTCCCAACAGACGCGTTGTTATTGCTTTTTGGTAGCACCGCAATTGGAATTTTCTCTGCACCTGATCGCGGTATGTTGAATCTTTTCACACATTTGCACGCATTCTTTTAAGTAAACCGGGGAAAAGAAATCACCGACATGATGACCACCGGCAAGGTTTGCACGTGTACTCTCCCAAAATTTTTATTTTTATTTCCATTTTTATGAAATCCTGAAAATGTTCATAGTTTTTCTTTAAAAAAAAAAACGGAGTTCACGATAGCGTAATTAATTTCCTCATCACTTCAGCACAAAATATTGTATTTCTTTAAAAATACTGTAAAAATTCTATAAAAATAAACCATAAGCTTATTTATACGTACACTTTTTTATTACGTCGGTACTAGTATAAGTTAACATTCTCAGTCATTTCGGATATTTAGTATTTATCACTGATACTAGAAGAGCTACAAAAAGGAGGAAAGGAGAAGGCAGAAACACATGTACCTTGCACCTGCTAGTTTATACCTTTGGTTTTGTGGCGCGTGGTTTTAAAATTCTGCGTTAAAACTTATTAGTGGTGGATTAGAAATTTGAACCGCCTACTGTACTACATGGCTAAAATTGTGTTAAAGAACATAATTCTAGTTTAAGAACTAATGCTCGAACCATGTTCGACGTTCCAGATCCTCAATAAATACAGAGTGCGCCATCTCATATGGGTCGATGTAGACTTCGAATAACTTCAACAATCGTCAACCGATTTTCATATATCATAGCATTTATCAACGTCAATTTAGTACAATTTTAACTATGAATCGCTTCACACCAAAAGAAAGTGCGGAAGTAGTTTCAATGTACACTAAAAATGAACGCTCGATTGTGCTAACTCTACGTGCGTATCGTGCAAAATATCGTAATCGAATTGCGCCTAAAAAAAGATACAATTCGTCGTTGGGCCTCGAATTTTTTTCAATTTGGTTCTGTGGCAAGCCCTCGTGAGCAACCTAGGCCACATCTATTCAGTCTGTGAAGCCCAGTGTTCAAGAAGACCCAAGTTTGTCATATCGGCGCCGTTCGCAGCAGTTAGGCATCAGTGGGACCACTTTGCGGAGAATTTAAAATGATCTTCACTTATTTCCATACAAAGTGCAGATAACTCAAAGAATTTCGCCACAAGATGAGCCACGGCGGTTGGTATACGCACAAAATGTCGATGCAATGATTAATGCTGAGCCGGAGATCTGGCAGCAAATTTCGATGACCGGTGAGGCACATTTTACGCTCTCTAGCTCAGTTAATAAACAAAATTAACTCTTCTGGGGCACCGAAAATACTCACATTATTCACGAAGAGCCGCTATATGATCATAAAGTTACTGTTTGGGCCGGTGTATGCGCTAAAACCATCATTGGAGGACCGTATTTCTTCAAAGTTGGGGATACAGTGGATGGCGATCGATATCGGTGGATGTTGGCCCATTATGTGGTTCCAGAAACGCGTAAAAAAGGCTTATTTCACTTTAGGTTTCAACAAGACGGCGCAACATTGCGATATTGACTGGCCTCCGTGATCGCCGGATTTAACTCCTCCAGACTTTTTTCTTTGGGGATACTTGAAAAGCAAGGTGTAGGCTAACGGCCCGAAGGCAATAGAATAGAATGGTGCGGAAATCGCAGAAATTTCGACCGAAATGCTCGAAAATGTCATGGAGAATGCGCGAAAATGAGCCCATTTTTGCATCGGCAATAAAGGCGGTCATTTAATTGATTTTTTTTTCAAAAATTAATCAAAATAAATTGTAAAGGTCAAAATTGAATAAACATTTTTGAATTTCTAAAATCGGTTGAGAATCGTTGAAGTTATTCGAAATCGACCCATATGAAATGGCGTACGCTGTATAGATCGCAATTCATATCTGATTCCAAGTAAAAAAAAGATATGTCTTACCCATATGCCTCCATCATTTGCGCGAACAGTAGGCGTGCCTTAAAAGTTAAGACTGAACAGTGAATTTAAAAAAATAATGGGTTCAATATAGAACCTTCAGGTACTCCCTGATCAAGAAACTCCGAAATTCCGCACCTCAATCCGACGGTCTGTACTCTTTGAGATCTATTTGAAAGCTAAGACCAGAACCATTTCAACTTAAACCCATGAAATTTAGCTTTAATAAGTTTTCCCAAAAAATATCTACAAATACATAAGCCTGCAGTAAGCTTTTCACTATCACGATTGAAATTGACTGTCAATAATCAATTATAAAGTAGCCGATATGTTTTAAAAATAAGTTTGAGGTGCCAATATTTTAAGGATGAAAGTAGCCTTCAAGACTCCCACGGCGGTTATAAGCTCAAATATAATAATACTGATTACATGAGATTACCAGAACTTGATCACTGAGCTGGTTGTGAGGGCAAGTTCTTAGTGATCGAAGTAAAGTCGATTGAATATGAAAGCATGCCCAAAAAGATGTTCAATACCCTGAGTATGATAATATAAAATGTAATTTGAATAACCATAAGGCAAGACCCACCTGCATAATAAAAAAACACAATTTAGGTAACTTGGAAAACTGTGGTGAGTGTCAGTTGTCATTATTCTTATATGAAACATTGTTTGCATGAGGTGCGCAATGGGAGTTCCAAGTGTAAAAGGTTTCAGCTTTCAAACTATAATAAAATAGAGAATTTTCGCCTCGAACATGAATATCATTTAAATTATGGAATATAACATGCATGCAACCATAAAGAATTAAAAATTAGAAAAACTTAAAAACGGGTTTCCAACAAGAATCTCTCGCTATATTAGTGCATTAACCCTGGGCATTTCTCTGAGAAGGGATAAATGAGCCCATTTGCATATGGTCGGAGTGATCTTTTCACTTATTGATTAGATCAGACACAAACCTTCAAAAATAAGCCTCAATCGAAGTTATGAAAATAGGTGAAAAGAGCGGGTGTAGTGGCTTCCAGTCGCCTTCAGGGTTTGAGTCAAAATTCATCTTAAGTTCCTGAATGGATATGTGAATTTTTGGCTAGCGTTTACGTAACATTTCTTACAGGGCCCATGTTTCAAAAAAGGCTTTTTAGCATTTCCAATCTTAAATCATCTAATATGAAACTCGTATAAGGATCAAGATTCCTACTGCTTAATGATGGCAAGAAGAGTCGACATCCCCGAGTTGTAAAGATTATCCAATAAGAGGTGTTATTGTTAATATTCAACTTACGGTGATGGATTTTGTTGAGTAAAGGCCAGGTTATTAAATATCAATCAATATATACTTACATGATATTGTAATAGTGTAAATTCACTGCAAAAGTAGTAAAAACATTGGGTAATTTTTTCCTAAAGTGCCTTCTCCAGATTTTAAGGTTATCTTGATAAGGTTAATATACTTCAACTCGTGGTTGTCCAGTAAATATGGGCTCCGTAACCAAGGTGAATAAATCTGCTGTACAGCATATTTTAAGGACTACCAACACCATTCAGAGGTATTACAAATAAATGTGGCACATAAAAGTAATAGCATGGGTCGTCTTAAGCCTGACAAAATCCCTCCTTGAAATTACCACAACCGTCACATTTTCTCGTAGAAATATGTTAGTACAAATATCCCCTTTTTAAACGAAAGGTACGACTAGGCATTACATGACATTTTTATGGACATCGAATATCGACATCCTATTTGAATATTTATTTCTCATTTTATGCGCAAGTTGATGCTCGATTAGATATATTTATAACTATCTTTTGTTGGCTTAAATATAGTGAGCTACTTGAAACAAGCTAACAAAATCTTTTATATTTCATTTAGAAATGGCACTTATAGAGAAAGATTCTAGTGAAGGGGGAAGTAAACCAAACATACCGGACTGGGTGTCTGAGGAGAACTTTCTAGATACCATTAAAGATAATGTTCCAGGGTTCAAGAAAATCTTGAAATTTGAAGTTACCCCGACTGGTGGGAACGGCGAAAATTTTGCATCAGTGATGATGCGGATCAAAGTTAAGGTGGGGCTGAATGGTAATATATATATATATCACCCAACTTCCTTCATATTCTACATATTTCGTTCTTGAATAATATTTTACCAGATGGCTTAACTGCAGATGTTTGCTATATGCTGAAGATTGTCCCTCCGGGTGATGCTGCCAAAGAATTGCTTGATATGTTGGGCATGTACCCCAAAGAGATATTTATATACGAAAAATGTATACCCGAATTCGAAGAAATCTTTCGCAGTGCAGGCAAGCAAGTGACATTCGCTCCAAAAATGTATAAGCTTAAAAAGGATCCCGGCGTGGACTATGTTCTCCTCGAGGATATAAGTGTAAAAGGTTTTAAAAACGTCAGTCGGCATGAGGGCCTCGATCAAGAGCATACAGAATCCGCACTTCGATTACTTGCGGCATTTCATGCAGTGTCCGCAACCAGATACGCGACCAAAGGTAAATTCGATCCCATCGTGGTTCAACATTGTTTTATAGAAGAAAATCGCGAGATGATAGGGAATCTTACGTTTAACGAGATATTCCTTGCGGCCGTGAAGACCTACAATATCGATCCGAAATATATCCAAAAAATTGTAAGTAAATAAAAACGTTTATTTATTAGACTCCCGAACTTCAAGTTTTCTTGGTTTTTGCAGAAAAAGCTGCAAGAATCAACGGCAGATAAATTAATGCAAATCGTTCAATCAGATCCAGATAAGTTTAATGTTCTTATCCACGGCGATATGTGGGCGAATAACGTCATGTTTCGATACAGTGACGAAGGCACGCATGAGGAGACAATGTTCATTGATTTCCAGACCTGTGTATTCGCCTCACCGGTTCTAGATTTGTTTTACTTTCTGCTGTCATCCGTAAAGTTTGACATTAAACTTCCAAAGTTTGATTATTTCGTCAAGTATTACTACGACCAATTGGTGGAAAATTTGCAGTTTCTCAAGTACCCTAAGATTATTCCCACTTACAAAGACTTACAATTCGATTTGCTAGAAAATAGCTTCTGGGGTAAGCATAGAAATACAATTATATGATCGGTGTAGAAAACTTAATTGACTTTTTTAATTTTGCAGTGTACTGGACAATCACTGGCGTGTTGCCTGTATCACTGATGGAACCAAGCGAGGAGGCAAACATTGATCTTTTTATCGATGAAGGAGAAGGTCAAAAGGATTTCAGATTTAAGATGTACACCAATCCAAAGTTTGTCAAACATGTAGAAGCTCTGCTGCCATGGATGGACGCCAGGGGATTTCTGAGTTAAAGGCTGTACAAAGTATTCCGTACACAAAGTATAAATGCTAATTGTCTCAATTGAATAAATTATCTTTTTGTGCAAGTAAAATTGAGGATTTGTAAATCAGATTGTTTTTTTTATTTTTTTTTAATTCGTCCTTATCGAATTGCAGTTAAAAGAAAAAAGGTTCATAGTTTCGACTAGCCTAACCGATTTCCCATGGTCTGTTCTCGAGATAGTTTTTTTCATTATAAAATTCACACTGCTACTCATTGTTCAGTTCTTGTTTTTTAAACGTTATTAAGTGTTCATTAACTAGATTAATGGAAGAGCTCATCCATAAAGTTTTCCCATACATTATCTATACAAATTAACAATAATCGTGCTATATTGGGGAAAAACATTGATGTCGACGAACCAAATATCAAGATGCAAAATGAACTTGCTGTCGAATCGCTGAGGTAATAATCGATGGATTCCATTACTAGCCAAGATGTTGTCGTCAACAATCCAACCGAACTATTAAAAATCGCTAAAATCGCCAAAATCTCCACCTCACAATTTTCAATAAAACGTGGGATCGGTTTGCCTATGTAGTACTGCGAAATACTTGTATCAACCAACTAACCCGGCTGGCAATGAAGAAACTGTTGAATAGCGTCATCCTACAAACTATCCTTAAACAACACATCCCAATGTTTTCGGCCGACATGCCATTCGACTTCAAGTTACCAGTTCATTGAATTTGCAATTTCAATACAAAAATCTCAAGCGCAGTCAATAAGTCTTTCCGGCGTTAACCTTGAAAATCCTTAGCCCCTCATAGCCAATTGTATGTCACCTACTCTGGCTTTTTTTTTATATAGGGTTCGCGCTCTTATGGTGTTTGTCACGCAACTTGGATGGGGTGCGTCGAAGATGTTCGTTCACTACTCTCCGGGGGTGGTTGTCCTAGATAGAATTCGATTGATTCGTCTGAATTTGTTGCGTTGGTTGTAATTCACAGCAACTTTTTTTTATTTCCATGTTATTAAGATGTTATATTGGAAATGCACAAATAAAGTATGGATTTTGAAGTGATCTTATACTACGAGTGCTATGCCTTCGTCAGCACTTTTTTGATCATCTCTCATTCACAACTGATGTTGTTGCACAGTTTTTCCGTATAGGAATTGTTCTTGGCTATTTACAGACTTGAACTACAGACCTACCGCTCAACAGTCGGTGATGATTACCATTGTACCACGATCACCACTTGATGTCCGAAAACTATCAAATTTGTTTGTCTACTCTCTACAGTAAGTTTCATATGGAAAGTTAGATATATAAAATCTTTAACAAGGCTTTTCGTTATCTTTATTTATAAGAATTAATAGATGATTCCAAATTTAAGCAGCTTTTTGTTGAATTATAGACCCTATCTGGTAGAATAAGTATGATATCATACTAGCAACACAATTGAGTGATAGAATCAAAGGCATCGAGCTAGTAGGTTATAACTATTTGGTACATCTCATAACACAAGGAATCCTAAGCTATTTGAAACTTTTCTCTACAATGGTACGTGATTCAATAGAAGGATCTTATTAGAACTAGAGTAGCCAACGGTACTATTATAACTGGCCATTTGGAACTCGAAAGTTCCGAGCCTCGTTGAAAAACCCTCACCAAGCCTTAATATCATGAGCGTGTTTCTCCTATCTTTCGCTCTTCTATTCCACCTCTTCTAGGTCCATCCTTATATTGTTCTCCCATCTACGGCGCGGCATTCCTGGACTCTTTTCCCTACGAATCTTTCACTCATTATTCATTATTCTCAGACGGTTCGTCCGCTGCCCATTCGTTCTACGTGTCCTGCCCATTCTCATAGATTCTGATTAAGATCTTCTTTTCAAAGACCTAAAATATATTTTCCTTCTTCCCAGCTAAATACCAGGTTTCACATTCATAGAATTTCACTGGCATTATTATGGTTTTTTAAGTATGGATTTTGACCCCTCAAGAACTTGCGTATATGTAGCCTTTTATTTATTTCGATCTTTATATCGTTTTTAGCAGTCAATACGGTGCCCAGACATTTGAATTCGTCCACTTTCTCAAAGCGTTTATTAAGTACAGTCAGGTGCGAGGTTTCGATCGAGCCAGGTCGGTCAGTGATCATTCTCTTCATTAACTTGTCAGCCTATTTTCTTCTGCATTACTCTCAATTGTTTCTAGAGCGGAAGTGATTCTATTTACGGCTATTTCTCTATGGTTTTTCCTGAAGAGTTCTCATGACGTATTCCAGCACAAAATGAAAAATAAGTAGTGACAATGCGTCTCCTTATTTTAATTATTCACGTATCTCAAATGTTTTAGATAAGGCGTTTTCCTGCCTTGTCCCTTGTTTCCCTTTAGGCATACTTAAAATTATGAACACTCAATTTTTATCCATCGATCAAATGGTCGATTAAAAAAAAATAAAAAGCAAGCTATTAAGAGGAACTTGCCTTAGAAAAGTATCACTAGTCACAAGTAACTGAACAGTATAAAAATAACCATTCGGGTACACTTAACCCTTCTAAACACTACGATGGACTTTTAATCGAATTTACTATGTATTGTTGTATTAGCCATCACTGATGGGCCATGTATTCGGATGAACTGAAAAAAAACGAAGAAAAGGAGGAAAAGAACACGTTTCCTAACCAAAGAAAAAAAACGAACTTAGCCATCAACAAATGCCAAACATGGCAGAAGTGACAGGTCAATAGTTGTGTTTCATTCAAGAAAAGAAATTGGTGCAAAAGTTTAATTTCCCAGCGTGTAGAGTGGAGGGTTCACTGAAAGCGGGAGATGAACTAGCCGCTGGATTGAATACTCGGTCGTCATTTTATTAGGACTGTATGTAATTAAAAATAAAAATAAAACTTAAATAAAACTTTTAAGCCCTCTTATAAACAAAATCGTTTTATTTTATTTTCGGATCATGAATCCAACGCTTTCTCCCTAAACACTGTAGTCATTGAGACCGGATTTCTAGCTAGCTATTAGCCAAAATACACACTATCGATATTTCGTAAAGAAGTCCTAGAAAAAATAATGGTGGATGATGATATTATTACACTGGCTAAGCGTTATACGAAATAAGTGATAATATACTGTTTTTGAACAGTTTATCTCAAAAATGCCTACAAAAAAGTCCACTGTGGGACATGCTCATGTCCTAAGGATAATCCACAGTAAATATTTGTATCTTTTGTATATGCTATAGGTGATTCAAAAGTAATGACATTGAAAATACAACACTGTGATTACAGTGAAAAAAAATTTCGTATTTTGCTACATAGGTAGTCTTCTACGCCCAGGATTCTCTTAAAAAAATTCTTCACCTTGACCCTTCCAAAATCCCTCAACAGAGGCCATAACTTCGATATCGTCTTCAAATTTCTTATCTCGAATGTGCCAAAAAAAAAGTAGAAGTTACCTACTGGGATCGAATCGAATCCCTTTACTTGAAGCCGGCAGCCGTTGCAAATGCGGCTTTGTGACACGTTCCTTATCTTGATGAAACAGCACTTCCGCTCGCAGTGTAAGGAGTCTTTATTTTAATGACCTCCCGAATTTCTTTGGCGTCGGTGAGGAGATTCGCTTCCAAGTCATCGGTTGTTGTGTAGTTGCAGGATCAAAATGGTGGATCCAGGTCTTGTCCATAGTAACGTAAACGTAACAAATACATCTCCTAATCTGCTTGAAACTTCTTGAGATCCACCCTCGAAATGTCGAGTCGTTTATTTTTTGCTCGTCGGTTAACATTCTCTTTACTTAACGCGCAGAGAATTTTGCCATATGAGATTCCTGTAATCTCAGCTATATGCCTGATGGTTAGTCTTCGATCTGCCAACACAATATTTTCGACATTTTTCACGTTATTTTCAGTAAGAGTGATAGATGTGCGCCCTTCGTGATGTTCAACTTCAGTGGATGTTCTACCCAGTTTAAACTCCTTGGCCCAACGTGTTATTGTGGAATATGAAGGAACAAAGTCCCCAAATGTTTTCACCAAGTCGCTGTGACTTGGAACTATGACTAAAACTCACAACTTGAAACATAGACGCTTATGACGCATAAGAGATCAGTAATGAAATCATAAATCTAAAACATACCAGAAATCAATTGGTCAATATTTTTTTGTCTAATTCAAAACTAAAATTGGAAATTTTCCAAAGATTCAAAAATATTACACATCACATGAACTACCAGCAGAACCTGACACAGGACTATATGGTAGATGAGAGTAATAAAATGGTAATCATGGTGCGATCAACTGCAGATTCATTTATTTTTGTTTTTTTTTGTATGCTTTTACTATCTGTTGGAGCACTCAAACGCAAATACTGGTCCATTGTATTACCAGACAGACACCTTTCTTTATTGTATTTTACCCATTGTCCAGAGAAAAGTGAGGAGGGGCTTCAGTGATGTAGCGCTAAGAGATTTGGCCCACAACATGTCGGCCCCAAGGATGCGCCACCGTGCGCGAGCAAGGCGGGATAGTCGCAGAGAAAATGTTCTGCTGTGTCATCCTTCTCGCAACATGCCGCACAGGTAGGCGTCTCACTGACGCCAAGCATGCGGAGATGCTTAGCAAAAGTGTAATGGCCCGTAATGACGTACGCAAGCCTTCTGCAATAATTTTTCCTTAAGGATAAGAAGAATCTTGCGGACTTCTTGCATACATCAGGGCGTACGCGCTTACTCATCCTGCATCCTGGATATTCCCTCCATCTACGAATGAGTGCATTAAAGACCCAATCGTTGATGTCAGATTTGACCGTGGAAGCAGGTAAACCTAAGGAGGGTTCAGATCCTGAGAAAATCTCCTCTGAGCCCGTTCTAGCGACTTCATCGGGGAACTCAATTCCTGGGTTCCCAGAGTAACCTGCGACCCATACAAGCCTTAGTGAATTTAGTCTTCCGACTTTATTCAAAAAGGTCCTTAGTTCATTCAATGATTTGGAGCTGGATAGAGGGTTGGACACAGCTTTGAATGCAGCTTGGCTGTCACTGCAGAAGCATATGCTTTTTCTCTTCCACCTGTGTTTCACAGCATAGTGCATTGCATGGCAATTAGGATTGCGTATATCTCTGATTGAAGGACGCGCATATTTTCTAACGAGAAATGCAGTCGAATGTTTTCGCGTTCAAGAAAACTCTAGCGCCGGACCCCCGCCGAGTCCCAAAACCATCTGTGAAAATGCGAATACAGTCCATTTCAGGTTCAGTGTCTGGCCAAAGCCAGTCCTGACACCATGGAAATGTGACTGTGAAATTACAGCACAGTAGGATGGCTGGTGTCATTGCGTCAGAAGGCATATTCATGAGGCAGGGGTCGTAGGATATTTGTCGCGCAAATACATTGACACTCCAATGCGAGTTGTACCAAAAACTAGTACTCTTGAGGCGAAACATGGCTTCCGATAAGATAAATATGTCAAGGGGTGAAAGATTCATCATAGCATCTAGAGCAGCGTCCGCTGTGGCTTGTGTGTTATCCTGTTCCACCAGACAAACGATACATACGAGATTATCGGTCTTATCAAGGTCCAGAGGACCTTTTATACCGATAAGCGCCAAAAAGGACCGTTGCATTGCCAAAAAGCTAACAGCGCTTTGGTGATTTTTGACACAACATGCTTTGACTAAAGAAGCTTGCTATCTTAGATGACTCCCAGGTACTGAGCTTCCTTAGATATCGGGATGGGAATGTCTTTTAGCACGAGCTGAGTAATGCCAGTATTTTTAATCCTTCTCGTGAAAAGAACAACATCAGTCTTAAGAGGATTAACCGACAGACTATTACTTGTGCACCAGTCATCGATCACATTTAGAGCCGTCTGTGCTTTGAGACAGACAGAGAGAACGGCAACATCATCCGCATGGGCCTGGGCATAGATTGTAGATTTGAGAGCATCGAGCAGAGAGTCGACCACCATGCACCATAACAGCGGAGACAAGACGCCACCTTGCGGGTAGCCTCTGTTTACGCCAGATCAATGTCCTGTGCACAAGCATTGCTTTGATCCACAAAACCAGTGCTTCATCTACGCCATGCCGTCTAGCAGGATTACACATGCTGTCGAAAGTAGCGTTATCAAAAGCTCCCTCAATGTCGACGAAAATACCCAGTATGTACTCTCTCCTTTCCAGTACGCATTCAGTTCTCCCAACTAGGTTTTGAAGTGCAGTCTTGCAGGGTTTTCCGCGCTGATAAGCATGTTGCACCTCCGAGAGAGGATGTATTTGAAGGGCGACTTCGCCCACGCGACTTATATTTGCCACGAAACTTTCGAATAAAAAAAACGAAATTTAATTTTTGGGCAGAGCCTTCGCCCTTTGCAACTTTATTAACAGAACTGAACAATCTATCGTTTTTGAAGTAGGTTTTTATAATAATAAAATGCTGACTTATTACTTTAGCGTGAGATTAATAATTACATATGATACAGAAACAAAAAAAAAATTGGATATATTAGATTACAAGGTATTTGATGCAAGAGGCAAATCTGAATTTGAATATATTGTATTTCTTAAGATAACAAAGTTATGCGTTAGCAGCTGCATGGGAGAAGAATTTTGGATCGTAACTCGCGCAACTCTACCAGTTTCTTCATGCTTTTCAGCAAGAGGGATGTTAGAAGGCTCTTGGCGAGTGAGTAATTTTCTTTCCTTATTCTGGGAATAAAGGCCACTTTATAAGGCAAGTATATAGGCACGTGCCAAGCTAGTAGTGAAAATTACTTTTAAAGCAGGAAGCAGCTGTTTTATACCTTTTGGCAGCATAACAGGGTATACCCCATCAGTTCCTGGTGACGAATGATACCACAGCAAATTCAATGGCCTCAGTTGCCACGCGTGAAGCAATATACCAGCTACGCCGAGTTGTTTTCATCGTTTCCGTCGCAGTCACCATTGAAGTGCGTAACGAGCCGATAACAGTCCGATTTCCCGGTAAATGGGTCTGAAGCAGTAAACTAAGAATTTGCACTTTAGACTCAGTAAAGGTACCATCAGATTTTCTGAGTACATCCAGCTTTATTGATTTTCCTCGCTTGAGGACATAAACCAACTTGCTGGTCGCGCTCAGGGAATTGATCTCTTCGCAGAAGGACTTTAGGAATGATTCTTCGATTTACGAATAACCCTCTTATATTCCTTTTGCTTCGATCGATATTTATTCCAGTCATCTTCCGAGTTTGATTTAAGAGGTCTATTCAGGAGACTTCTGGCCTCCCTGCGAAGACATTGGATCTCAGCGTTTCACCAGGGAAGCAATTTCCTGCTGGAAGGTTTTTTGCGAGCTAAAAACAGTTGGTGATGGCGCTACTCAGCGCCTCCACCAATTGCTATGTTCTGAGTTTAGGCAGGGCTTGAGTGGATTTCTCAAGCTCCTCTCCGAATTGTACCCAGTCCGTCTTTTTCGGATTTCGCTTGGGCTGCGAGGGGGAGATCCCACACTTCAATTGGAATTCGATATATCTATGGCCTGACAACGTAACCTCTAGTTAGTGATGGCTGAGAGCCAACATTGTTGATGATACGGTCAGACGAAGGGTGAAGTTTAAAAAATGGTCTCCTCTCCGGTTGCAGTGTTTTTGAGCATTAGCAACAGTTGAAGAGTCCAATCTTTCCTTTCCTTCCGTGGCGGAGGCAGTACCCGGTCATGGGGGGGGTAGGCAGACGCCACGATGAAGTGTTCAATTTCTTATAGCCTTATAGTCTTCCACCTGCCAGATCTTATCCGAGAAATTGACCAAGTTAGGTCGCCGATAGTGTGTTCGATATGATGAGGCAGATCCCAGGCCTTTCGGATCAACCATCGCAAAGAATCGTAGCATCACGTATACCACCAAGACCACACAGGCGTTTATTCCACACCCATGGTTCCTGAATGGATACAATGTGATGATTTGTACTACTTCATACAATTCTGCTACTTGACATCAAAATGGAATAAAATTTATTTAACCAAATGGATTTCAACATCGACCTCTTTACTAATCGCATACGAGATATTTTGGAAGCAATAATCCTACCCAAAGCTAATATTGTTCCAAAAATCATATTGAACCCGAATGAGCTTCGTTCATTCATATGCTGCTTAACAATTCTTTAGAAACATCTGACGACCACATATGAGAGGTATTTGAACGCCAAGGTTATTACAACGGCTCTAAAACTGTGTTCAACATTTGAATTCCCATCTTTTCGCGACAAACATTTTCCTTCTTCCACATCATCCCGATACGTACAATATAAATAAAGCTCATCAACTCATTGTAAAATCATTTAGCTGTTAATGATAATATCATTCAATATTTTGGTCATATGTCTTTAAGAGTAGAGAAAATATCCACCTGTAAAAAGTCGACTCAACAAGAAATATAAAACAACACATGTATCAGAACTATTTTAAAAAATAAACCCTCAACTTGCTAAATGGAAGATGTCGGCAAAACCGGATCAAGTATTCAACCAGAAGGTAACCACCTCTCCTGATAAATGTTCTCCACACCTTCACCAACTCCACCTGTAACTTCGAACAAACTGTTGAAGGCACAGCCCTAATCACATAACAGAACTGTGAAGTCATCAACGGCACAACCTACAGACACAAGCCCTAAACGTACTGGGACAAAATTCACATCCATACACCTACAAGCCATAATCATATCTATGCTAACTTTACAATACAAAAATTAATCTAAAGAGATTTAACGATTTTAAGTAGCACCAAAAGGAGAGATTCGAAATCACTTGCTCTCCATCCTAATTTGTGTTCATATAGGCTGAACTGGATACTTCACTCCTATCCAGGCCATCAAAATCGACAGGATCCTCGCTTTAGACTTGGGGGGAGGGAACCGTCAAGAACAACGAAAATTCACAGCAACGGAAAGTAAGTCAACGAACATCAGCAACATACTGCCATCAAAACGATTGCAACAGAATTAAACTCATGTAATATATTAAGTTAGTTGGTTTTGTAAATCCATAGTTGAGTCTCAATAGTCGCGAATAAAAATAACAAAAAATTACGAAGCTTTGTTATCCGTTTTTGTTTTGTTCTTTATCCAAATACACATACGAGTATTAGTTACATTTAGCTTTAAATGTAGAGTTTGAGTAGTCACTCGCAACGAACTACTGGTCGCACACATAAATGCAGGCGCCTCTGCGTTTCGACACGTGGGATGCGCCTCGCTCTATGGGAACGAACGATTTGTAGCCATCACACGTAGAAGTTAAGCAAGCATTTAATAAATTGCGAAACTAATGCATCTAATTGTTAACATCCATTGTTAACATCACATCCAATCGCTGATTCAAAATCTGGATTGCGCGTTACCTGCACATTCCATCACGTCTCACAAGTGTAATTTGGTGGCACCTGTTGGAGTGCAACAACGCTGCACAACCTACCATATATACTTGTGTAAAATAGTTAAGTATATTTTAAATTAAATAGCGGGGCAACCTCTACCCGATTAATGAAAAGAAACATAATTTTTTTTTTCAAATTAATTAAACACCTAAATAAAATTTATTTATACCGGAACTCTCCACTAAAGAAGTTCCTTATTTTAAATTAGTTTTCCAAGCCTTCATCTCAATCCGTGATTCTAAGTACGAAATTATTTAGGAAGCAAAGAATTTAAATATATCCGTAAAATGAATAGTTCGACAGATTATACGTAGCTTCAGTAAAGTGGCTGTGAATATACAGTGGGTAACAGCTTATTTGATCCACTGCCTTTTTTTACATTTAAGTTGCTAGAATTTAAAAAATAAAAACGATGTCGACAAAATTGGAATATGAATTTGTAGGCACATGTTCAACGAACATAATACGTAAAACAAAACACAAAAACAACACCAACAGGAGCAAGTGCAGCTGATCCGTCCTGGACTTGAAACGTTCGCAGAACTCCCACAAATTAAGGCACATATTGAGGCACTGCACATGAAAGAGATATCAACTGATGCCGTCCTGATAGGAATTCCCTTTCTTCATGACGAAAATCTCACAAACACTTTCAATAACATCTGTAACGCCACTAACTGCCAACCACCTGTCTTAAAAGGGATCTTTCGCGTAAAACCGAAGACCGACTCCTTGATAATTATCATTGCGTTGTCAGGGTATAAAATCTATAGGGACGACCGTGTCGGGTGTCGAGGGGGCGGTGTTGCAATTTTTGTTAAGGAAAAAATAGCCAGCAGATTAATCGGAAATTCGAATTCAAAGGATGGTATCGAGTACCTCTTGCTTGAAATTATCTGTGGTTTCGAAAAATGTCTAGTTGGAGTCATCTACAAGCCCTCAAGCCTAAGGGACACCACCATTGTCACTAACATCATCGAACGCTTCGGGGCTTGCTATGAACATATTATTCTTTCCGGTGATTTTAACATTAATCTGCTAAACCGTAACGATTCACAAGTAAATCGTTTCACAAATTTCCTAAGCTCCGTCAATTTATTTGCTGTCAATGACTCGACTCCCACCCACTTTAGCCCTACAAGCTAAACGCTCATCGATCTCTTTATTGTCAATAGAACTGATCTCATCAACTTCTATAGCCAGCTTGATGTTCCCGGTTTTTCAAAACACGATCTCATTGTCCTTTTCTATGACCTCAGTCTTAGTAGATTTTTCGTGCCGACTACAATCAGTTACCGAGACTTTAAATCTATCAATATGGCTAGCCTTATCAATGACTCTCTCAATTCTAATTGGCATAACCTGTATCACATGTCTTCCGTTGATGAACAAATTGAGTTTTTTACATCTACCATTAATAACCTGTTTGAGAATCACGTCCCAACCAAAAATCTCACCATCCATAACAAAAAATGCGAATGGTTAACTCAGCATATTGAAAAACTGATTATAAATCGAAACAGGGCCTACAAAAGATGGAAGAAGTTTAAACTCCCCGAGTTACTATGTGATTTTAAGCGCCTCAGGAACCTTGTTACGAAGGAAATCAGGAGGTCGAAAACCAAGTTTTTTGCATCCAAATTCAAAACCTGCTCAAATGTTAAGCAAACGTGGAAAATTATTAAGACATTAGGTGTCAGTAAACAAATCAAGGCTGAGACTTTAGAGGATATCAATATCGAAAAGATAAATAGGAAATTCGCTTCAGTCGCATCTCTCTCTGACAATGGCAATGGGGATCCGAACGAAGGCGACATTATAGATCCCCGTAATATGCCCAACTTGGCTTATAGCTTTGGTTTTTCTAGAATCTACGAAGAGGATGTGCTCAAATCGACCCTTGCAATAAAATCTAACGCCATTGGCTTGGATCTCATGAACCCCAAATTCTTAAAACTAATCATCCGTCGTACACAATCATATCGTCTTAAAACCTCTCACATACGTATTTAATAGCATCCTTACCACCTCCGTCTACCCTAATTCCTGGAAGGCCTCTAAAATCATACCCGTTCCTAAACATGGAAATAATAATGATAAGGAATACCGCCCGATCGCCATACTGCCATTCATATCCAAGGTTTTCGAAAAGCTTCTAAGCACGCAATTAAACTCATTCCTCAACCAACATAAGCTCCTCTCACCGTTTCAGTCAGGTTTCAGGCCAAAACACAGCTGCACTTCCGCGCTATTAAAGATTGTTGAAGACTTTCGCTATGAAATTGATAAGGACTATGTGATATCGTTAGTATTATTAGACTTCTCTAAAGCATTTCTTCTCAAAAAACTAAAATATTATTTTAATTTGGATTTCTCAGCGTTAAAACCCATTAAGAATTACCTTGGAGATCGTAGCCAAGCTGTATATGCTAACGGTTACTTATCCACCTTTCTGAAAACCAAAACGGGATCTATACTGGGGCCCTTACTGTTCTCGCTATTTAATAACGACATTCCTACAATTCTCAAACACTGTAAGGTACATATGTAAGTTAAACTATTATTATTATTTTTAGGTTTTTAAAAAAGTTTATTGTCGGGCAGAGGTTCCCCGTTCGTACAAAATCAACTTAATACTAACATAAAATCTGGCTTATTTATACCCTAAATACTAAAGCTAGTGCAATGCAAGTCATCCGGTGACAGAGTGTTCTCACAGGTGAACTCGTATTACACCTGCCGTACGTGATGGAATGTAGCGGTGTCGTTTAGCCCAGACAGTGCGTCAGCTTATTCTGTTGATAGAGACATTGTATGTTGTGGGAACGTATGCTTCTGTGGGAATCTAATTTATTTGGTGTTAACTCCTCTCTCCTTAGAATGATGCGTCCTCGCGAACTTTATGCGAGAGGGATGTTGTAGATGCTAGGATATCTGCGAGAGGATGCTGGATAACCGATGTCGTTTTGGCTTGTTATTGCGACCACAGGTGATGTTGGTATTGGGTTAACTTGAGGAGTTGCGCGTCTGCTATGGTATCCTAACACAGCTATTGCAAAAAATACTATTGTGAGAATGGCGTATGTTGCTATTTGGTGCCTGTCCTTCTCTATTTGGATTTGGGTCAGGTGTTGCATGTTTTTTGTATGCAGTTCCTTCATTAGTTCCAGTGAAAGGATTTCCTCTATTGCTGAGTTTTCGGATGCAGGATGTAGTGGAAAAATCTCAAAAAGATGGGCGTAGGCAAGCCAAATAGTAGAAATTCTGCTAACATCGAGGGCAATGAGTTAAACAGGAGTTTCGTATTTCACTCCCCAGTTAACGTTCCTTCCCTCATGTCTAACAGCAACTCAAATACAAACTCTCAATTCATTCCCAATGAGTCATACACTTTTTCCTGTATTCAACAGCTCGATGTAGTGGAGAGCTTGCTTTCCATAAAATCCAATGAAGTGGGAGTAGACCTCAAACTCTTTAAAATAATCTTCCCAATGTTTTTACCCTTCGTTACATTCTCAACTATAGGTATATTCTTACAACGAGTGTTTTTCCCTCGCTGTAGAAGACATCAAAGATCACACACGTGTCTAATAACACTTCAGGTTCCGAATGTCGACCGATTGCAATTCTTTCCTTTCTTTCGAAAGTCTTTGAAAGGATCATGCAAAAGCAAATTAATATTTCCTCCATCAGTATAATCTCATGACTTATAAGAAGTTTCGCTTTCGCCCTAAGCATAGTTGCTCAACGGCACTGTTTTCTGCGGTAGATGACATAATGCATATGATTTTATGTTACAAACTTTCTCAAATTCTGCTGTTAGTCTTCTGCCTTCCTACCTGGGCAGTCGTCAACAAGCAGCTTTGGCAATTAATTCCCTGTCGGATTTTCTCCCTAATCGGTGCGGTGTGCCTCAGGGATCCATCCTGGATTCTCTTTTATTTTTCTTATATATAAATGAGTTACCCTCTTTCGTTTCTTACTCCACCGTTGAAATGTACGCTGACGACACCCAGCTACACCTTAGTTGCTCTCTCGTCTTGGATGACTACATATTGTTGAATCAAGTCTAAACTTATGGGTGCGACGTAGGTAGTAACCGTAAGCTATATGTCGCTTACAACAACGCTGCTCCCTATATATTTACCCTCCGCCGTTTTGATAACATTTCTCATTTCTCGAAGCTGATCAGCGGTCTCTCATTCGACTTTTTTTTTAAATCTTGAACTGAATATAATTAGTATAAAATTTTATAAAAATATTTTGAACTCTGCGACGTACAATCTTCTTTACTTCTACGGCTCTCGGGTCAAATTTAACCCTACGTATGAATCGACCTGTTATTTATAATTTTCTGTGATTTCTAAGAACTCAATTTCGGTTGTGCGGTTGCATTGGTTGACTTAGAGCGTAATATAGTATAGGGTTTTCCAAAAAGGACTTGACAACTTTTTTTTTTAAATAAAACGCAAACCATTTGAGATATTTCAAAAACTTTGTTATCGGCTTGAAGTACAATCAAAACATTTATGAATGGAAATCGACTCGCGGTGGCCGAGCACGTTTGCAGTGGTCGATTCGTTGGACCCAATTTTCGATGACTCGACCACACATTTCGGCCGAAACGGCCGCTATTTCGCGTTCAATGTTGGCTTTGAGCTCTTCCAACGTCGTCGGCTTGTTGGCAGAAACCAATGACTTAACGTAGCCCCAAAGAAAATAGTCTAGAGGCGTTAAATCGCACGAACGAGGCGGCCAATCGACTGGCCCATTTCTTGAGATAACACGCTCATCAAACTTACTCTTCAATAAATCGATTGTAACGTGTGCTGTGTGGCTTGTGGCACCATTCTGTTGAAACCACATGTCGTCCAAGTTCATATCTTCCAATTC
This sequence comes from Merodon equestris, assembly GCA_958301585.1. Taxonomy (NCBI): domain Eukaryota; kingdom Metazoa; phylum Arthropoda; class Insecta; order Diptera; family Syrphidae; genus Merodon; species Merodon equestris. The sequence continues at coordinate 63,548,716 of OY284413.1, forward strand.
GGGCCAAAAATAATCGGTCATCATGGCGCGATAACGCTGGCCATAGTAACGTGACGATCGTTATCGTCGACGAAAAAATATGGCCCAATAACGCCGCCGACATGTAAACCTCACCAAACAGTTATTTTTTGTGGATGAAGTGGTGATTCATGAAGCACATGTGGATTTTCACCCGACCAATAACGCATACATATTTTGCTTATTGACGAACCCATCGAGCCAGAAATGAGCTTCGTCACTGAAGATGATTTTGATACTTGGCTCATCTTCTCCAGAGTCCTATCGGAGAACGTATGTCGCTTCAAATGGTCCATCGGCTTCAATTCTTGAGTCAGCTTGATCTTGTATGGGTGTAAACCAAGATCCTTACGCAAAATACGCCATAATGTGGTCTGAGCGATGCCCAATTCTTGAGAACGCCGTGGAATTGACTGATTTGGATCGTTTGCTACGGACGACTGAACAGCAGCGATATTTTCGACACTTCGACCAACTCGTTGTCTCACTGACACGGCAACATCACACAACAAATATGTAGACTCAAATATTTGCATTAAGCTTTTTATTGCCTGTCTACTAGGGCGAGAATTACGACCGAAAATTGGAGTTAACGCTTTTAAAGTTGCGGTCACCGACTCCGAATTTCGGTAGAAAATTTTTATAATTTGCAGACGTTGCTCGCTCGTGTACTTTACCATGATGAAAATGTTAAGTTTACTGAATAAACTGACAATGACAGTTCGATGATTAGTAAAAGGGTGCGTCCACAAATTAAATTCAAAGCTGACAAGTCCCCATTGGAAAACCCTTTATTTCCGTAGACATTTAGTGATTAGCACGTGCCTTTGTTTCCAAATTTGTTTTGTAGTTACAAGTGATAGTGAGTACGAGTATTTTCGGATGAAGAAGAACCATGCTCTGAATTCGATGGTCATGTTGAGGCAGCTGATTCATCAGACAGTGATTTTAGTGACAATGAAAATGCCTTTGTGCCAACGGTCAAATAACGTATTGAAAAAAACCTATTGAAAACGGTGCCGGAAGGGCCTCAAGGGAAAATATTAAAAACTGTGCCAGAATTGACACGTTATTCTTGCTCTAGAATGACAGAGGTAGAAATTTCCCACTTTGAATTATTTTGTCCACCTCCTTTGATACGTACTATATTGTCCTTCACCAACATTGAGGGAAGAAGCATATGTGGTGAAGAATGGACTGATATTGATAGCACCGAACTATTTGCATTCATTTGAATACTTTTATTGACTAGCGTTTTTCGATCAAACAATGAAAGCTCTGAAAGATTATGGAACTTTTAAATAGGAAGACCAATATTTTCTGCAGCAATGTCATTGAAGACTTTCAAGAAAATATTAAGACTTATAAGGTTCGGCAACAGGGAAACTCAAAGTGGACGACGATTGATCGATAAATTTGCTCCTATACGTGAGTTGAGGAATCAACGGGTTAAAATATTACCAAAACTTTACAATCCATCCAAAAATGTAACATTAGATGAGCAATCAGTTGCTTTCAGAGGAAGATGTCCTTTCAGGCAGTATATGATATCAAAGCCTGCGAAGTACGGAATCAAGTTTTAGGTACTTTGTGATTCTACAAAGAGCTATGCATGGAATGTTTAACCTTATAATGGTAAGGAAATCGGAAGTACTCTAGAAAAAATCAAGGTATGCATGTACATATGTAGTTCTTGATTTGATTGTAGAGCTAAAAGGGCGCAATCTCACAACCGATAACTTTTTCACGTCTCATCAGTTGGCGCAAAAATTACTGGAGAAAGGAACAATTCGCAAAGACAATCCTAAATTACCATCAGAAATAGTAAATATAAAAGTATTGTAATACAAACCTTTTCATCTAATTTTGCATTTACCGACAAACAATAAATCTATAGATCTACTAAGTACACACATCATGAGTCAAAAGTAAGTGATCGTTCGAATATAAAGCAGAGATAGTCCTGGATTATAACAAATGTAAAGGAGGGTAAAGGAGGTGTAAACACATTTGACAAAGCAGTAAGTGGCTACACATGCAAAAGAATAAGAAAACATTAGCCTCAATTGTTCAGTAATATGGTCCATATTTCAGCTTATAACCCTTTTGTTTTATTCAAATCCGCTAACCATACCTGGAAAGAACGCTGCCTTACAAAGTTGACCGGAAAACAAAATTATGCTAAAAAGTGCTTTGAAAGGTGATTAAGAAAAAAATAACCCAGAAATAGGAGAAGAAAGTCTCCACGTCTCATCGAATGATGATGGTCTTCGGACAATAAGTTTCAGATCGGAACACAGGAATGTATGGAAAAAAATTAACGTTGAAAAAATATAAGCCTCTTGTAAACAGAGTTAATACAAGGACGAAATTAATAACCGATTTGCCCTACCAGATGGCATAGAAACCAAGGACGAAACAAGACAGGTATACGTAGAAACAGTATGGTCAACAATAAAAAGTGTGCTGGAGTCGAAACAGTTTTTCGCATTAACATTCCGCAGCATACGATGATAGGTTCGTTGGAGCCATAGGAGGTACGAGAGGCGGGTAGATAAAAGAAACGTGGATTTCGTATATTAAGAGGGTTAGTGTTGAAAAAGATAGAGTTGTATAGGGCCGCGCAATCAATGGGAGCTGAGAGGAGCCGATGGATGAAAAGGATGTCGGATATCCTTCTTCGTTTTTCCAGCGAGTTCCAATTAATAAGTTTTAGGCGGTCTTGATAGGGAGGTAGGATCAGAGGATTGTCCCAGGGTAAGCCACGAAGAGCAAAACAGAGAAAACGATGTTGGATACTCTCCATTCTGGAAATTTGTGTATGATGGTAAGGAGATCACACTTGAGAGGTATATTCGAGTAGAGGGCGAACAAAGGTTATGTAGAGAGACCGAGTAACGTAGGGATTGGAAAACTCTTTAGACCATCGTTTCACGAAGCCAAGTGCAGAATTGGCCGTAAGAATTACATATATCGCTGATATGTGCAAGGAAATTGAGTTCCTGGTCGCATAATACACCAAGATCACGGATCACCTAAACGGTAGAAAGGGGTTGATTATGGACAAAGTAGAGGCGGGGAGGAGGTTTGTTACGTTCGCGGGAGAAGATTGATACTTGGAAATGTTAAGACAAAACTATTGAAGTCCGATTGAATAAGGGAAGAGTCATGTTCGGAGGAAATGATTTTGAAGATCTTAGCGTCGTCGGCGTATAGAGAGATGTGGGAATGTTTGATAACCGTTTCAATATCGTTAATGGTAAGGATAAAAATAAGTGGGCCTAAATGACTGCCTTGGGGGACACCAGAAGAAGCAAGGAAAGGGTCAGAGAGGGCAGATCTAAAACGAACGCTGTAGTGGCGATTTTCCAGGTAAGAGGATTTTTTAATAGGACATTTTAATAAGATGGTTTCAAAGCCAAGGGAAGACAATTTGAAGAGTATTAATCTGTATGAATTTTATCAAAGACCTTACTGAAGTCAATTGAGATATCATCGACTTCCTTGCTATTTCCTAAGGCTGAAGGGTGAAGGATACGAATTCAATAAGGTTTGTGGTTATAGACCTACATATGTACCTTTGAGGAAGCCGTGTTGTCTGGGGGAGATTAAAGACTTGCATTGAAAACTTAAATTATCATACAAAATACTTTGGAAGATTTTGGGTATATGTATGAGACAGTTTGGCAAGGAGACGGTAGTTGTTGATGTCATTCTTCGGACCCTTTTTGGGTATAGGTATTATTCGGGGAAATTCACCTTGAGAAATGGAGAGGTTGAAGATTTTTGAGAGAGGTAGAGAAAGGGAGGAGGAATTCGAGACACGTGAGGGATTAAAACAAGGTGACACCTTGTCACTATTTCTTTTAAATACAGCTCTTGAATACGTACTGAAATCAATTTAAGAAAATGAAAGCAGAATAAGCCTTAATGGAATCACATCCACTCTAGCTTACGCTGACAATCCGGACCTGCTGGGGGATAGTGAGTTAAGAGAGCTGCAGAAAGTCTAATAATGACGGGAAAGAGAAAGAGCAGGCGGAGAAGTTCGTGAAGAAAAAACCAAGAATATTGACCGATTTGGATCGATCAAAATCCTGCTCCTGGCTGTATTCGATAAACGCTTTAAGAAAATGGTTCAAATATCTGAGTATCATATTGACTGCAAAAAAGGACATTAAGTTCAAAATAAATAAAAAGCTGCCTATGAGCACGGCGTGCCTCTTCCCGATGAAGGAACTGTTTAGATCAACTCTTTTTTTCTCGCAATGTTAAAATCATTTATCCGGATATATAAAATCATAATACCAGTAATGCCAGTAACACTTCGCTCTTCGGGCGCCTTGTCGGGGCGGAGGGGGTTAAGAGGTCAATGACCTCGAACTAAGACCCGGAGAACCGAGTTTATTATGGATGAATGGACAACCTAATGGATGGTATTACTCCAGGTGGCACCCGCAATAGCAGAAATCCACCCGCGATCTCCTTGATCGCGGCCGGGGCAAGGATTCTGGAGGCCCCACCACTCATTCACAACTCTCCGGCAGCCCGGAACGACACCGACTCCTGCAGCTCACTGTCCGACCACCTGGTTGGACTGAGCATGAGTGGTGCAACCAACGGAGGCGACACCGACGATGGCGCGGCACGGGGAAACCGCTAAGGTTGAACGAGCCCCAGAATTGGGACGTAGTGTAGATTGCACTGCTAAGTGTCGGCGTGCCAGCATTTTCGGCATGCGCCTCAAACACTCCTCCTCTTATTGGTGACGGTCAAATCCCCAATAAGAGCGTGCCAGGTTCCAAAACTGACGGAGCTGGAGGCTGTTATGGCCGGCGCCACCGCCGAAAAAGGCGATGATGCTGACAGACAGACTCTGATCGCAGAAGGCGAAGCGGTCTCGGAACACAACAAACCTCAAGCTGGCTGAGCTGTTCCAAATGAAGGGAGCAGGAGCTCGAACCGAAAAAGGTAAGAGCGCTCGCAAACGGAAGACGGCCGCCCGTGATATATGTGATATATGTGATGCTACAATTCTTTATGATGAGCGATCCGAAAGGCCCAGAGTCTGCCTCATCATATCGAATACGCTATCGGCAACCAAACTTGTTCAATTCTGTGGTCAAGATCTGGTGGCTGCGAAAGTTAGCTACAAAGCGCACGGAGAAATTGAACAATTCGTCGTGGCGTCTGCTTACTTCCCCTACGACTCGGTACTACCCCCGCCACCTAAGGCGGTTTCCGAACTCGTACAGTACTGTGAAGCCAGAAGGATTGGACTCATCATCTGTTGCGATGCTAACGCTCAAAATACAGTTTGGGGCAGCAGCAAATGCAACCGGAGAGGAGACCATCTTTTAAACTTCGTTCTTTCGTCTGACCTTATCATCAACAATGTTGGCTCTCAACCAACCTTTGTGACGGCGAGACGACAGGAAGCGATTGACTTAACCCTGTCTAATAGGCATGTGAGGGCCATCACTAACTGGAGAGTCTTACCAGATGTTACGCTGTCAGACCATAGATACATCGAATTCCAATTGAAGTGTGGGATCTCTCCTTCGCAGCCCAAGCGGAATCCGAGAAAGGCGGACTGGGTGCGATTTAGGGAGGAGCTTGAGAAATCCACTCAAGCCCAGCCTAAACTCAAAACAAATCAATTGGTAGAGGATGTCGTTCATAATCTGAACAGCGCCGTCACCAACTGTTTTGAACTCGCATGTCCTGTCAAAAAACCTCCCAGCAGAAAGCCGGTTCGGTGGTGGAATGCTGAGCTCCAATGTCTTCGCAGGGAAGCCAGAAGTCTCCTGAACAGATCGCTAAAATCTGTCTCGGAAGATGACTGGAATAAATATCGATCGTAGCAGAAGGAATATAAGAAGCTGATTCGTAAATCGAAGAATGATTCCTATAAGTCCTTCTGCGAAGAGATAAAATCCCTGAGCGCGACCAGCAAGTTGGTTAACGTCCTCAAACGAGGAAAATCGGCAAAGCTGGATGTACTCAGAAAGTCTGATGGTACCTTCACCGAGTCTAAAGCAGAAACTCTTAGTTTCCTGTTTCAGACCCATTTTTCGGGAAATCAGACTGTCATCGGCTCATTGCACACTCAATCATTGGAAACTGCGAATGAAACGATGATAACAACTCGGCGTAGCTGGTATGTTGCGTCACGCGTGGCAACTACTGAAGCCATTGAATTTGCTGTGGCATCCTTCGATGGCTTTAAGTCGCCGGGCACTGATGGGATATACCCCGTTATGCTGCAAAAAGGTATAAGACAGCTGCTTCTTGCACTGAAAAGAATTTTCACTGCTACATTGGCACTTGCCTATGTACCTATTCCTTGGCGCGCGGTGAAAGTGGGCTTTATTCCCAAAATAGGGAAAGAGGAGTACTCACTAGCCAAGAGTTTTAGACCAATAAGTCTAACATCCTTCTTGCTGAAAAGCATGGAAAGAATAGTAGAGTTGCACGTGCGCAAAGTTGCCCTTCGAATGCATCCTCTGTCGGACATGCAACATGCTTATTAGCGCGGAAAATCCTGCGAGACTGCGCTTCAAAACTTAGTTGGGAAAATTGAATGCGCTCTCGAAAGGCATTTACTACTAGGCATTTTCCTCGACATTGAGGGAGCTTTTGATAACGCTACTTTCGACAGCATGTGTAACGCTGCATGGCGTAGATGAAGCACTGGTTTTGTGGATCAAAGCAATGCTCGTGCACAGGACACTTATCGCTGATGCAGGCTTCGAACATTGTGTCAAGTCTGGAGTAAACAGGGGCTGCCCGCAAGGTGGCGTCTTGTCTCCGCTGTTATGGTGCATGGTGGTCGACTCTCTGCTAGATGCTCTCAATGCCTCTGGAATCTATGCCCAGGCCTATGCGGATGATGTTGCTGTTCTCTCTGTCGGCTCATGTTTAGCGAATGTCTGTCTCAAAGCGTAGGCCACGCTAGACGTGATCGAAGACTGGTGCACGAGAAATGGGCTGTCGGTTAATCCTCTTAAGACTGATGTCGTTCTCTTCACGATCTATGATGAGACCGATAATCTTATATACGCCGTGGCCTCTTTCACCAAACTCCAAAGAGCGGTCTGTAACAGCTGCACGGGGCCTTTCCCCAGCACACCAGGAGCTGCTTTAGATGCTACGATGAATCTTCCACCCCTTGATATATATCAGAGGGTGCGCACTGAAAGCCAATTCTCGCCTAAAGGGAAATGGTCTTTGGTACAATTCGCATTGGAGTGAAAGTGTACTTGCGCGAGAAATATCCTGCGACCCCTGTCTCATGGACATGCCTTCTGATGCAGTGACACCTGCCATCCTACTGCGCTGTAATTTCACAGTCACATTTCCATGGCGTCAGGACTGGCTTTGGACAGATACAGAACCTGGAATGGAATGTTTTCGCATTTTCACAGATGGCTCCAGGACTGGGCAGGGATCCGGCACTGGAGTTTTCTTTGAGCGCGAAAACATTCGACATTCGATGACTATGTTGTGAAACACAGGTAGAAGGAAAAAAGCATATGCGTCTGCAGTGACAGCCAAGCTGCACTCAAAGCTGTGTCCAACCCTCTATCCAACTCCAAATTATTGCATGGACTCAAGACCTTTTTGAACAAAGTCGTAAGACTAAATTCATTAAGGCTTGTATGGATCCCAGGTCTCTCTGGGATCCCAGGAAATGAGATCTCCGATGAACTCGCTAGAAGGGGATCAAAGGAAAGTTTCTCAGGGCCTGAACCCGCTTTAGGTCTACCTGCTTCCACGGTCAATTCTGACATCATCGACTGGGTCTTTAATGCACACAGTCGTAGATGGATTGAATATCCAGGTTGCAGGATAACAAAGCGCGTATGCTGTGATGTCTGCAACAAGTATGCAACATTTTTCTTATAGTATCCTTAAAGAGAAATGATTGCAGAAGGCTTGCGGGCGTTATTACGGGCCATTACACTTTTGCCCAGCATCGTGCTAGGCATTGGTGAAGCGCCTACCTGTGCTGCATGTTGCGAGGAGGATGACACAGCAGAACACTTTCTCTGCGACTGTCCCGCCTTCGCTCGCGCACGGTGGCGCACCCTTGGGGCCGACGTGGTGGGTGCCGAATCTCTTAGCTCTACATCACTGAAGCTCCTCCTCACTTTTCTCCGGACAACGGGGAAAATACAATAAAGACAAGGTGTCTGTCTGGTAGTACAATGGACCAATATTTGTGTCTGAGTGCTCCAACAGATAGTAGCCTCCAACAAAAAAATAAAAAATAAAAATAAAACACTACACTTTATATGAAACCTAGTCTCTGACAAAGATGGAGAAAAATTGGTTTCGCGTCTTTGAAAACAAGATCTTAGAAGAATCTGTGGTGGACGAAGAAACAGGCGAATGGAGAAAACACAATCAAGAGCTCAAGGAACTCTATTCAGCCCCAAGTATTGCCTGAGTAATAAGATCCAGAAGGACGCGAAAAAGGAATATACGGTGGATGAACAGTCAAACGAATGAGTAGAAAATCCGTAGAAAAAAAATCGCCAGAAAACAAGGACGGATCTAGAAGATATAGAAGAACAGAACAGAGGAAAATGGAAGGAACACACTCATGACAGGGAGGCAGGAAGGGTGGTCAACGAGACACTGAATTTCCGAGTTCCAACTGGCCGGTAATAATAATAACCATAAAATAAAAAAATTAAGATTTATGTATATCCTTGGACGTACTTAAAAGAATATTTACTCGTAAATGCAAAACTATTCAGAGTATTTGTATTTTGGAATCAAATTTTGAATAAATAATTAAATATTGGAATATTGCCATCATCGCTGAATTAAAATTCAAAAAGACATGGCATGGAATAAAATTACTGTAAAACTACAAACAACGCAACAAATTCAATCAAATCTCTCGAATCCCAAAACAACCACCCCCGGAGAGTAGTGAACGAATATCTTCGACACAAACCATCTACACCCCTTCCAGGTTGTGTGACAAACATCATAAGACCGTAACTCTTGAATCTGCACCAATTATAAAACAAAAATATATATATATGTACATATATGTTTAACTTTCCACATAAATTATCTTATCGGCGGTATGCAATAGGAGGAAGTGTTGGCTATGGGCGGTCATTATTGATTCATGGCAACCTCGTATACTCATGCAGAGTCAAGACGAATGAAACGTTAAGGGCTTGAACAAGTTATATTCGTGCATATTTACATACATACTCAGTGACTATGGAGTTGAGTCTCTAACCAGTTAGTATGTTAGATCTCATTCTCCAAGTCACCCTAGTGACTTAGCGTCTCAAGAGTCATACAAGTGACCCTTATCTCATGTTATTTTTGTAAGTGATTATTTCCTCTGTTAGATAATTTTCAATAATCTTGTCCAATAATTATAAGGAAAAGCTCGCAGACCTGTTTATCAAATGACTTAGTATAGCACCTTTAAATTTTTTTTCTGTCAACTGTTAAATTGATTTCACAACTATGATATGTTCTTAGGTGTGCAAATGGGAAATCGTTGTTTGCCAATAAATAGCAATAGCGGAATAGGCTGGTCAGAAATGTCAGATTATAAATGGTATGGGTAAGTTTGGGTATCTTAAAACAACTTCTCATTATTGAATTTGTGAATTTTTATCAGCATCAATAACAAAACATGTTCAAAAAATAAAGTGACTTTTGAATTTCGCAAACATATGTTGGTACACATGTACCAACATTTTTGTACTTTTCTGCATAAAAAATATTAAATGCTCCAACGTACTTGAAATGTTTACTCTTTGCATTTGAGCATATTCCGATAGAAAATTGTTATGGATAACCAACGATTCGCTATTAGAGAAGTTGCTATGGATATTTGCATATCGATTGGCTCACGCCATGACATTTGTTCAGATATTTTGGGCATGAACCATATGTTAGGGTGTTTTATTCCGAAATACCTAAATTTTGACAAAAAGTACCGTCCAGGGAAAAATATCGTCCCAACAAAATCATGACTGTTGCATCACGATAATGCACTTGCACTTAGCCAAAAACAATATCGTGGCCATGCGTCAGAGGCCTTGTTCACCCAATTTGACCTCCGGCAATATTTTTTTTCCTTCCCAAATATAAAATAACCTATGTATGTAAGATGGAGATTTGCCATGACTGAGGACACAAAGATCACTGAAAGAGCTTAAAGCTAAAAAAATACATATCAGAAGTGCTGCGAGGGCTGGAAACATTGCTGGCGCAGAACTTATATCTGAAGGGATTATTTTTATGGGAACAAAATAGATATATGTACATAGATAAATAAATAAAGATTGCTCAAGAACAAAAATAATCACCTTATTTTTTGAACACCGTACTGGTTTGACTTTCAATTCAAATAAACGTGATTTGCGGAAATTTTGCTGGTCGCCTGTGGTTGGGGTGCACCATATGATTATAGAAATGTATGGTAAGGTCTCTATTGGTCATAGATTGTGTCAGTAATGATTTCAACGTTTCAAAAGTTGGAAAAATTTGAAGATGTATCATAGATCCAGAAAAGGAGGGAACTTGTAGATTCATTGACAGTTACTCATCAAAACGTTTTCCATGGAACCGGCCTGAAAACCTCTAGAATGATACAAAGCAATGAATATCGGTGCGATACAAGTTAAGGCCGATAGAAATTTCATTAAAAATGAACTGCTGCTCCAGCGGCAAGCGGAAGAATTTTCTGCAACGTGTTGTAACTTCTTCTTTTCCTTTTTATCCCGGCGTCGTTATGGTCAGAAGTGTAGGACCATAACCTTCCCACTTAACTGCATTCCTACTGGTCCGCTTGTGGGGTCCGCCCCAACGTGTTGTAACTAGCAAAGAAAAATGTAACAACTAAGATACTAAAAAAGTGAAAGAATCAATAAAGAAGCACCGCCAAATATCCGTAAATCGAAGCTCATGTTGGGTGTTTGGTGGGACCAGCTCGTTGTAGTATACCTTCATGGAAATAGTTATAAATTCAAGCAATCTCTTTTTAAATTCGTTTCTTTTATAATTATTTTTTTTATTTAAGGCATCAACATATACATAAATTGGCCACGATTCCCAGGAGAAAAATTCATTTGAATATAATCCGTCGAAGGGTTAACATCAAAATAGAAAAACGAAAAAAGAGTTGCCATTAAGTAGATATCTCTGCTTGAAAAACTCTCTACCAAAGACATACACAGCCGGTTGGTGAAATTATTGGGGACCTTTGCTACTCCATATTTAACAGTTATATGCTGGGATGGAGAGCTTGCAGGGCAGAAAATCCTGAAGATGAACATTGCAAAGGATGCCCGTCCACGTCCTTCATTGAGAATATGAAAATTGTCGAAAATGTTGGGTTGGCAGTTCTAAGAGTGACCATCAGGCCACAGGGATCTCATATGGCAGCATTCAAAGAATATTTGCAACGCATTGCATATGGAAAAAAAACCTCTGAGCCTTAGGTACCGATAATGTTAATCGACGAGCAAAAGAAAAAAAACGAGTTAACATTTGGAGGGGGAATCTCGAGAAGTTTCAGGCAGATCAGCAAATGACTTGTTGTTGCCTTTTATGACAATGGATGAGACCTGGAACAACTATTTTGGTATTGAAAAGAACAATCGATGACTTGGAAGCGAGCATCCTCACCGACGCCTAAGAAATTCAAAGTATGAAGTTCGGCGGGAAATATTTGGAAAAGAGAGCCACTGTTTCGCAGAAAAAAGACGCGGCAAACTGCGGGCTGGAGTGCTGTTTGACCAAGACATCGCACCGGCTCATAAACCCGCAATTGCGATCGCCGCCCTTCAAGAAACGGGATTTAGACTGCTCGAAGACCTACCCTATTCACCATATCTATAGATATGTAGCTCCCAGTGACTTCTACTTCTTTTCTCGGCTCAAGGAACACATTCGAGACAAGACGATGGCGAAGTTATGGCCGCCGTTGAGGCGTTTTGGGAAGGTCAAAACAAAGAACTATTTTCTATGGAAATCCTGGGTGAAAAGATTGTCTAAATTTATTGATTATTGAAGACTATGTAGAAAATTGAATCATTTTTATAACTATTGTATAATCACCGTGTTTATTTTCATTATCATTACTTTTGGATCATCCCTTGTAGAACATTTATCTCAGATCGATAGTAAAACAAAATGTTTAAATTGTAGTACAAAATGCATTGAAATAGCTAAATCAGCTTGAAAAACTCTTGATTATTAAGGTCGGTATAAGAAAAATATTGATGCTAGTAATCCCTGTTGCCTCCGTTTTCCAAAATAACTTCTTACATCGAGTTCTTCATGGCTTTTTTTAAATTTGGGAGGTAATCTCCCTTAGTGTTTTGCCAAGATTAACTGAGAACAAGAGTAGAACAAATTACAGCATTGCCATGGTAAATTTATTTACGTTGCCGAATATTCCGTCCCGAAAATATAATAAAATTTCTTCCAAGAATTGGGTGTAATTGGAAAAGTTATTCTTGTCGAAATCCAGCAAATGGGTGTGTTATCCACATGACAAAAAGCTGCTCAAACTATTTCAAAATCACTTCCAACATTTTGGCTCCAAAAAGATTCGGGTTCTTTATGCAGATCGTTCCAATAAAACTTATCATAACAATCTAATTACAATTTGCCCTTTTGCCCATTTCAACTTTACAATAGTGTGCAAAACCTATGAAACTCATCGCGAAGCGATCGGTAAATTCGGATCTTTCACAATATTTGCTGAAATAATTAGTAGAAATGCTTCACTAATTTTTGTAAAATATACGCTTATCTTTCAAGGATTTTTGAAATAGCGCCTGTCCTTACCTTCGAACAGTAGCTTGAGATTTAACTTTTTTTCCACAAAATTTGTAGGCGATAATTTGAGCCTACTCAGCATCATTTACGTGTCTTACCTCTAGGCATCGCTAATTTAAAAATTAAGTACTACCATGCATTTTTTAAATACCTTCAGAAAATAAATGCTGCTTACAATTGGTACTCAATAAAATGTAAGCACTTTAAAAAAAAAATTGGAAAAGAGCGATGAATTTATACCTATTTCCTACCTCCAGCACAAGAAAAATGATGAACTTAAATCGTTCAGTTACACGAATTGAATAGTGTGAGCAAACTTGCAACGATCCTGTAGACTTATACAGGATTCGTTATATTTGAGAGTTTTTGCAAAAGTTTTGCTAAGGTCTTCAGAACCTATTTGGAATCACTGAAAAGAACGTCCGTTTTACAGACATCGCTTCTTCTAAATACTAAAGGATAAGCCATCTAGTGTTTTTTTAAATCATAGGTTATTTTGACACTGACAGCTGTTTCCCGCTCGAAATCTTGACAGAAAGTCAGAATCATACCTCCGCGGAAAAACATTGAAAACTTATTTGCAAAGTGAATGCTACGTAGCCCAAACAGGGCGTTTTTTAAAAAGAAGTTTTGGCCGAGTGAAGCACCCTCCGCGACTGCTGTACGCAAGTTTGTCCAAAAAATTCGTGAGACTGGTATGCTAGTGGACAACACTCATGGTCCCTGTCGTCGTACGGTGAGCATAGATGACAATGTGGCTGCTGTGGCCGAGAGTGTGAGACTCGATTCACGAACATCAACTCGCCATCGATCTTAACAGCTCCACATTTCAGGCACTAGCCTGACGAGAATTCTGTACAAATTTCTCGGATTATTCGCTTACAAGGTACAATTGACTCAGCAATTGAAGGCGCGCGACCATCGCTTCGCAGTTTGGGTCTTAGAGCAGCTTGAATTGGACAACGATTTTGGGCAATGGACAACGAAAAATTATCTTTTCTGACGAGGCGCATTTTCATCTCGGCTCGAAAAACCCGCACATTATTGTCGAGAAGCCAATGCATCTACAGAGAGTGACAGTCTGGTGCGGATTGTGGAGTGGTGCTATCATTGGACCTTTTTTTTTTCGAAAATGAGGCTGTAAACAACGTTTCGGTCAACGGTGGGCATTACAGAACCATGTTAACCGACTTTTTTTTTTACTGAAATTAAAATTGAAGACATGGTTGACTGGCGCGCTATGCTACACAGCCCTTACCACAATCGATATTTTGCACACCAAATTCCTAAATCATGTTTTCAGCCGTCTGGGCGATGACAATTGGCCGCCTCGGAGAAACGATTTGTCCCCTTTGGACTTTTTTTCGTGGGGAACCGTGAAGTATCGATGTTATGCCAACAATCTGGAAACGATTCAAGCACTCAAGGCCAAATCAAACAAGCAATCCGTGAGCTACGACCCGAAACCATCAACAAAGTCTTGGAAAATTGGGGTGACAAAATGCGTTACTGCGAAGCCAGCCGAGGCAGCCATTTGTATTTCATAATTAATGGAAATGTTTGTTCTTACTAATAAAGCCATAATATATGAAAAACATTTTGTTCATTATTTCATTATTTATTGCATTATTTAATAATAGTGTTCAGTAACCAAAAAAAAATCTACAACTAACTTATACGTTCAATCACGAAGACTAAAATGGGTAGGGCGCGTAGAACAAATGGACAGTGGACGTGTGTGGAAAGATCGTAGGAAAAAGGCCCTCGGAAAGCCGCGCCGTAGATAAAAGAACGGACTCAGAAAATATGAAATGGAAGGGAACTAGCTATTGAATGTTCATTTCGCGGCTGTTCTCCTCGGCGGGTTACCCCATAGTACACTTGCCTTGAAAAAGCTTTTCGGCTCTCGCTGTTCGGAATCGGCATGAAACTGTAGGTCTCGTTCACTTGTGTGAAAACCAAAATCAACACACAACATAAATGAATGAGAAAAGCTTGGCTCTGGTTCTTCATGAGTTGTAACGCCATCTATGAAGAAGAAATAGGCTTGGCGAAGGATTGTTATCGAGGCTCTGAACTTCCAAGTTCTAAATGGCCGATAAAAATAATAATGAAGATAATCTATACGACCAGATAATGGGTCTCAACACGCGTTTGATCTAAAGAAAAATAACTTATTCGCCTGCTCACTGTGGATTTACAAAATCAACTAACTTTATTTATGAGTCTACTTGAGACCTACGTGTGTAAAGGTGATCGGAAGTTCAGCAGATGTTGATAAAATATTTCTCCGAAATCACTTGTGCAATTATAATCAATTCTGTCGCAATTGATTTGATGGCATTAGGTTGCTACTGCTGTCATTGACCTGATTTCCCTTGCTGTGGATTGTAATCGTTGCGTCCCCTCTGTTTGAGGTTAACGAACGCTTTATCAAACTATCACAAATAATTGAATCACATTATTTATAAATGATTATGAGTGAGTAATATAACACAGTGCTTCTATTCAAATAGTTCGGAGACAGTTGGAACGTCAGAGGTTTATTAACACTGATAGCAAGTGATGTCGAATCTGTTTTTAGTTAGGTTTAGGAATGAACGAGACACGTGAATTTGAACACTCTGTAACTAATTGGTTGAGTATTTATTTAGTACAGTGTACTTGGTGGAAGGGATAGTAACGATTTGGGGTATTTGACACAGATTACTCTATTACGCATTAATAGAACGATGTAGTGAGTGGTGCTGCCAGACTATCACTGATAGTAAATACTTACTCCTAAACCTCGGCAACAGTGGCCTCCATAAGGATTGCGAATCAAATTTTGGTGTTATTTAATTTTTATTTGTGTTTTGCCCTATCCTAACTAACCCACCTTAACTTACCCTAGCCTATGCAAACCTGGTATTGGTGAAGAGGCTGCACATATAGAAAAGTCCGTTGACGAAGTTTTCTCGAGCCACCAAAAACGTTGATGCTAACGGATTACGTTTCCTCGGTCCCGGTGTGAGACCGATCTACAAACCTGATATAGTATGCTCCACGGATCGGGTTATTAGCCGAAGTTATTGCTCTTGCAATGTAGCTTCGAATCAGTTTGATCAGAAGGTTATCCACCCGTACAATTCTGGCCCTATTGGCTAGGGACCTCGTTCGGGTAAAATTTAGTGTACTCAGATTCCGGGGTCCTATTCCAGCCTGAGACATTGCCCCTTAAACACCCGAATCCTTTCCATTAAGCTGACTCTTAGATTGAACCGGATGGAACATCCATAGGTACCATAGGTAACCATGGACCTGATCAAGGCCATGTAGCAAATTACCTTCATCGTGGAATCAAGTTGGCTGCTATGAAATAGCTATCTTGTCAGAAAGTGTGCGAAAGGAGCGAAAGCGCCCCGGGCCATGGCCAGAGCAGCATCTATGTTTGTCAAATTATAGTTTCTGATCTAACAAGATACCAAGGTTTTTGAATACACTTTGTCTCGCCAGTGGACGCCCGTCCGTAGCGAAAATTGAGAACCTGCGACAATTTTTTCTAATGTCCCTAGAGATCCGAGACAAAGGCGTTCTAAACAATATAGATTCTGATTTCTGGATGTTCATTTGCAACTTCCAGTCATCACAATATTGCTGAATTCATGGAAGTCATGCTGCAAAAGAGTAGCAATGACGTCGGTCGTTGGGTCTGACCTACATATACGCGATTAAGTCATCCACGTTCGCTATAGAATGTTTTTTTTGTTTTTGTTTTTTGTTTTTTGTTTTTTCGTGCAGTTTCAAGAGTGTGCGTTCTTATGGTATTTTTCACACAACCTGGACGGGGTGCAGATGGTTTGTGTCGAAGGTGTTCGTTCACTACTCACCGTGGATGGTTGTCCTAGATAGGATTTGAGAGATTCGACTGAACTTGCTTTGGGTGTAGTTCACAGTAATTCTTTTGTTTCCATGTCATTAAGGTTATTCCATTATATTGGAAATGCAGAGACAGAGTACGAATTTTGAAGTGATCTGAAGTAACTGAAGAGTGTTATGCATTCATCGGCAGTTTTTTGATCATCTCTCATTCACAACAGATATTGTTGCACAGTTTTTCCGTATAGAAATTGTTCTTGACTATGACGGACTTGAACTACAGACCTTCGGCTTAACAGTCGGTGATGATTGCCATTGCACCACGACCACTCCAGGTGAAGAGAAATTAGCAGATGGCTTAGTAAAAATGATAGGCACGAGCTAACTGTGCCCTGTTGGAGTCCATTTTTGAGTAGAAGTCAGGTTGGCAATTTTTACAAGGAACTTTTTACCGATTTATGTACATGTCAAAAATAATATATAGCGGTAGTTTACTTATGCCCAGCAGACTGAGCTTGTAATAAAGACCTTCTAACCTAAACTTTTTCCAAGTCAATCAGGCACCCGTGCATTGATTCTTACATTTTTTCCATTTGATATCCGATACGAGTTTCTTCTTCCCGAATTTTCTTAATGTATAGAAGATCAACTGGAAATATTCCGCCAAAATGTACAGGGAATTAGCCCCCTCACTGGCGATGACATTGTTTGTCATGAAATCTTCATTGATCCTGGTAAAACCAAGGTTCTTTGATCGCCAATGATCGACATCAGTTCGAAGTAGGGCTCTGTTCTCCAGATCGTGGTTCGGGCGAATGATTTCATTCACCTTGTACACTTCCTGGAAGACAGCTATCACTGTCTCCTAAGGATCTTCGATCGCCAAAAAGTTGTCATCTAGGACAGCGCTCTCTGGATTGATACTGACTGTTCCTAGAAAGTGATCATTATCTGATATTCTCTGAAGATTTAGATCCTGAATGTCAATCTGATTGTTTCACCGAAATATTTTATCTATTTGCGAGAACAAACTCGCGCTGTTTGATTTTACAGCACGAATTCTGTTGTTCCAATGCAAGCTTACAGATATTCTGTAATTTTCTATCATTAATTGTTGGAAATTTTTAATCAGTGACTTCAGTGTCCTGTCCTCTGAGTTTTGTCTGTCGGTTAGAGTTGAGTCTTGTCAGGAGTCTACTTTTTTGTCTGGGCAGTGCGTTGATTGTTGGCTTTCGGTACACATTCGTGGTATTGTTGTATCCTTGGCGTGATATTGTACTGTGCATCGTCTGCTTAATTATATCGTCCATTTGTTTGACGCATGTCAATCTCGTAATTTGACAGGTGCGCTCGAAGTAAACGCTCGAACTCGTCAGGTACTGTGATCATGGCACATAGTTCACAATGGTGACTGTCGTATAAAATGGTCCGTAGACAACTAGTAGACCATTCGTTCGAGTCAGCCAGTCCCAGTCGAGAGTCTGTCAGCATGTGATCCAGTTAGGAGCCGCTCCTACGATACGCCTGGCTATTCGAGCAACTTGACTTTATATTCAATGTTGCGTAGAACCCATTAATGACTTAGTAGGCTCCCCCTAGTCCCTGTGGACGAAAGATCATTGTTTATATATCATGCTGTCTGCTGAGGCTCGTCTGATCCGTCATGTATCAGGGCTTTCTAGGCATTTGCTTTGCGGGCGATTATCGAGGGTGAGTTGTCTGGGAATTTGAGGGTTGTGCCAGAGTTTAACTTTGCTGATGTGTAAACGATATCTTATTTTAGAGTTATGCGTTCATGACGAGAAATATGATCGGTATTTGGTGACATTGGATACTATTCCGGGAACTTGAATAATCTAAAAGTATCCCTAACTTCTTGTTGTTCAACTTGTACAGGCCTAAAAATTATTGAATGACTGTGGGCACCATTTGCAATAATGTTCTTCTCACGTTTGGAAAAATACATTCCACCAGAAATGAGCCTGAATACAATTTATTCTATAAAAAAACTGATTTGCCTCCAAATCTTCCAAGGTCCATTGCCTGTATGCACTCTACACATGCGGGTAGGTGAACTGATGTTCAAAAGTGTGAAATTGGTGAGAAATTTGGTTACAGTGGCTTGAATTGCTTTCTCAGTAGGCTGACTATGACGCCTAAAAAACAGTCGAAGTGCGAGAAAAATATTTTTCACAGAGAAGGAAGTTCGGGACAATAAAATTCAATAATTTGTAAGTGTTTTCCTAGTGCAAGTTTCTCCATGATGAACTGGCAATGCTAACTAAGTATATATGACTTCGACAGATGTTAGGAATCATTTGAGTGTTGTCAAAAATAGAACACTGAAAAACCAAACAGTAAAATAATAAGTCTTTATATCTTTTTGCCATCATTCTGGCAGCATACGAATTTCGCGTTGAATTTTTGGCTTTTTCGAAAGATTGGAAGGGAAGCCTGGCTCAGCCCATGTGTAATTAATCAGAACAGGTGGCACTCGGAAGGGACAATGTCTGGAAAATATCGCGGGTGGGTTAGGACCACTTCAGGGTTTCCAGGTGGATTTAAACGATCTGAGCAACATATATATGCCGCCTGTTTTCCTTCAATGCTCGTTTCAAACATCAGTTGCAATTGATGGCTTCGGTCGATTTAAGCAAAAATCACGATACGGTGCAAAAATCCATTCCCTTTTTTTTTTTTGTGCCCTTGAAGCAGCAGTCCAATGTTCTTGCTTCTTAATTATTCCTAATGCACTTTCGAAACAGTTGGGTCCTCTACATACTAATAGTGATTTTACAATATAGTGATTTTACAGCTTCTCAGATGAGCCTTCAAGAAGTAATGCCTGCAAATCTTTGTCTTCAAACCTTTTCGGTGCGACAAATCGTTATCACCAAAATCACTATTTTCGAAGCCTCGAAACCAATTTATGCATGTCATTTCCGATAGAACATGTTCACTGTAAGTCTCCACAAGAATTCTGTGTGGCAAGCTCTTTTTGAATAAAATAGCATTGAACTCTAAGGTGTTATCTTCTTAATTGACAGCCAGGTACTACTGGTAACGCCATCCGTTAGTTATCCAAAGACATAGCTTTAAGTTGTACTGTTTGTTGTAGAGTGTCCGCCTAGGGCCAGTAAGATATTTAGATTTGTTAGGATTTTTGTCTAGCGTTAGATAGTTATAAGAAATGTTGAATAAAAATGAATTTAAAACTAAAAACTAAACCTAACGCCGTCCGTAATAATTTGTTCAAGATCTTACTAGAAATTTAATCAATAAAAAAAAAATTTACACAATATTTAGGGATTATATCCTTTTAAGTCCCGGTAGAAATATGGATAATATTTTTTACAGGAATTCGGCTGCGGCGAATTAACTATTTATTGACATTACAAAAGCCTTTATAGGAGTTACTCAAGGTTCTTTACTTGGTCGGACACTTTTCTCAATTTCAATTTTCTTTGTTTTATCTCCCATTTATTTAACATCTGTCTCTTAATTGACAATAAGTTAATGTTTTTACATTCCGGGTTGAGTCACGGTATTAGACCTTTAAAAACATACGTATAAAATTCAAAAATTTCGGGTTTTAATACACCCGAAATGTTGGAGGTTTGATTTACAGCGATCGCCCCTTACCCCTTGTTGTTGTCGCTAGATAACTGTTCTTTTTACACCTTTCTTTTAAAATATTTTTGACTGTATCCCAGTTTTTACCAGAAACCCAAAACTTTATTTTTTTTTATAATTCGTGCAGGTTACACTCTTATGGCGTTTGCCACACAACCTTGACGGGGTGCATATGATTTGTGTCGAAGATGTTCGCTCACTACTCTCGGGGGGTGGTTGTCTTGGGGTTCGAGAGATTCGACTGAATTCGTCGCGTTGTTTGTATTTTTTATTCCATGCCATTAAGATGTTATATGCACACGCAGAGTATGAATTTTGAAGTGATCTTATACTGCGAGTATTATGCCTTCGTCAGCACTTTTTTTATCATCTCTCATTCACAACTGGTGTTTTAGCAAAGTTTTTTTTTCGGTATGAATCTGTTTGTAGCATTTAAGTCACCCTCTTTGTCATCTTGTGTTTTCGTCGTTTGGGAGCTTGCGTATTTTTTCCCACTGTGACAGTTGATATTTGGAGATCTATGTGAATTTCCTTAGTTTTTTAAAATTCATTTTCATTTTTATTCCATTCAAATATACTTAACCCTAACTTAACTTAACTGGCGTTGTGCGGACACTATAAAGTAAATACCACGATATTAAAACGATGACTTTCGAGATTAAAATTGACTTAATTAAAAAAAAAATTGAATTTTTGAGCAAAAAACATTAAAAAAAAAAAATTAGAATCTGATCAGTTTTGATTTTTTAAAACTTATGTTAACCAAGTTTGAGCTAAATACATATACCATATATGTATACAAAATATACATTACATATACGAGGGTCAGGTAAAAAGTTCTCGACGTGACAATAAAAGACTTGGAGTTACAATTAAAAAATCATTCTAATTTTCTACATAATCTTCTTTGATCCAGTGCTTCTCAATATCAGCATTCCTATCCGGAAGTGAGAGTCTGGAAGGCTGTGAAAATATTCATCTACGGCATTCTCAACTTCTTCATTGGATGCAAAGCCGTTCCCAGGAACAAATTTCTTCAAGTTCCTGAACAGATGGAAGTCTGAGGGTGCCAAATGAGGGAGATGGTCAAGCAAATCGTCCCACAGTTTTTTTCTAGAGACTATGCAGGTATACAGGTGCGTTATCCTAGTCGAAGATGATTATTTTCATCAAGACAGGCCTTTTCAAGCCATCTAGGCATCTAGCTGGTCAAGATGCTTGGAATTGTTCGCCTTTTGCAAGGTCCCTTTCGCATCCCAAAAGACGCTGACCTTTTCGGAAGATGCGATCGGTGTCGCTTTTTTGGCACTGAACCACTAGGCTCCATTGGCTGCTTGGACTGTTGTTTCGTTTCTGGCATGTAGTTGTGGACCCACGTTTTATTCATGGCGTCTTACACAGTGCTCTCTCTTTCGAGCTTTAGATGTTTTACTCACCTTCACTCGGCTATCGTAAAACACAATATCACGCACTTTTTCGATAATAGTATGATTATAGTCTCTGGCCGTCATCCACGTGGGGCAACTCCGAGGGATGTGCGAACACGTTTAAAAGCACGTTAGCGATTGACATCGAAGGAGCAGAGGCCCCATAAGCCCTTGTCAACTTCGGTTGAATTTCCTTAGGAGTTAATCCATCCAAAACGAATAATTTTATGACCGCACTATATTCAAGTTTATCCATTCTAGCGAGAAACATACAAGACATCTAGTGCAAAAATTCGCGTAAGCAAATCACATGAGAAAAAAATTTAAACTTATCATACGAAGTAATGACTGGTGTAGCCAGGCAAGAAGCATAGATTTTTTGCGGATTAGAACGCCATCTCTATGTCGGGCCGAGAACGTTTCACCTTACCCTCGTACATATGTATCTTTTTTGTATCTTTTCGATTTTTATAGTTTTGTTTTTAACTTCCCAGTGGGAAGTTTTTGTAATGAGGCCGATTTTGTGAATCCGAAATTTTTACATATCTCCACGTTTCAAGGTCACCAGAATCCAAATCCAACGTTTTTATAGAGATGTATGTGTGTGTGTATGTACGTATGTGTGTATGTGTGTTCGCAATCATTTTTCGTCTCGATTATCTTGAGAACCAAAGACGATATTAACATGGAACTAAATACATTAGACGCACAGTTACATAACATATAACTGAATGAATTTTCAGCGAAATCGGTCCAGCCGTTTTTTTTTTAAACGAGAAAACCAAGAAAAAAGGCAAACAAGCTGAATTTTAAAATGAATGAAGTGCACAATTTATTCATGCAGGTTTTAGATGCCTTCATATTCACATTGTTATGATTGAGTATTTTAGCAAAAATGCAATCGGAGTTGTGAAAAATGTCATTAAAGAAAGTTATAAAAAAAACAACACTTTTTTTCTACAACAACTTTAAACTTATATCAGGTTTGGAAGTATAGCATCGGTAAGGCTATCTTCTTCTTCTTCTTCTTTTCCTTTTTCCGGCGTTGTTTTGGTCAGAAGTGTAGGACCATAACCTTCCCACTTAACTGCATTCCTGCTGGTCCGCTTGTGGGGTCCGCCGGTTTGACCTCAGAAAGTAGCGGCAGGCTTCCCGGTTTGGGATTACTTCATCGCTGAGGCCAATCAAATGCTGGTGTTTTTGCATTTGTTTGCACCAATTGTTTTTCGGCCTGCCTTTTTTTTGTGACACGGGCATGCTCCAGATTTTTTTGTTTGATCTTACTCTTACAACACCGGTGATCTCCAGTCGTGTCAACCCACTGATTTGCATGTACACTTGTGGGGCAGTTTAATGGTGGTATATGTGTCCCTAGGCTCACCTTGGTGTTTTCTAAATTGCCTAGATGTGATATTTGTTTTCCTTTGTTTTAGTCGCCTTTTACGACAAGCGAGAGGTATCGCTGCAGGGATATTCTTAACCCGTCCCTGCACGGAAAGCATCGGTAAGGCTATAGCAATTAATAATATAATACTGCTTTTAATAATTAAATATTATTAATAACAATTGAATATTGCTAATAACAATTGAATTTTGTGAATAACAATCGAATATTGTGAATAATAATTGAATACAGTTGAAAAAAAATTAATATTGTTAACAGTTGGATATTGTTGATAACGTTTAGAGAATAGTGTCGATCATTTTTTGCTTATAATAAAAAAAAGCATCGTAGGATGCAAAAAATTGAACAATCTTTTTACAAGTAAAGGTTGATTTATTATTATGTAATTCATACAAAAAAATGTGTTGAAAAGAACAGCCGAAAACTACAATACTATTATGATGCACGTTTAATAATTGAGAAATAAACGATGACTGAAGGCCCGGTTGTAAGTAGAAGTTGTTAATTATAAAAAAACAAAAATATTCAATAAACTTAAAATTATAATAATAATAAAAAAAAAATTTTTCTTTCATTCTTCTCACTGGGAAGTTAGTCGTGTAGACCTTATGGTTCACACCTTGACCACTTTTTATATTTTTGTGTCGACGACGGAGCTTCCTCTAGCCACCAAAAGCGTTGATGCTATCGGTGTGTTGTGTTTTTATCTCGGCATGACATCGTTCAATTGAACTTGAGGAACTTCGGCTCAATGCGATATCATGTTCGTTTTCGTGTAGAATTACGGAATATGTAGAAGATTCGCGACGCTGTTAATCTGTCCGAGATTAACCAGTTTTGATCGAAATGCTTCTAGGGGGCAAAGTCGTAGGGGCGCATCATCTCATGATACGAATTCTTGCAGTAATGAGCTCCCTAAAATGAAGTGGTTCATCATTCACGACCGCAAGGTCGTGGGGGCCAATAAGAAATATTACCTTGTTTATGCGTCATTTGCGTGAAGCAATACGGAGAAAACGTCCGGATTTGTTGAAAAAAGGACCATGGCTGTGGCATCACGATAATGCACTCTCCCATGATTGCCTGTGCGTAATTTTTGACCAAAAACCATACCGTAAACATGCATCAACCATACCCAAAACTGAAAAATCATCTCTGGAAGAGCTTGACGCAATACCAAAACTGCATATCATGATTGGAAAAAAAACGAGCGCAAGCGTATTATATCTGAAGGTAAAGGATTTCAAGGGGACAGAATAGCTATTGATGAATATAATTTTTTTTTTTTTTGAGAAAAATTAAGAATTTTTTTGAACAAACCTCGTATGTATTTGAATGTATTCCACTACAGCAAAAAAATTCCAAATACTTACTCTCTATCCCACTCGTACGTAT
Source organism: Merodon equestris (assembly GCA_958301585.1). NCBI lineage: Eukaryota > Metazoa > Arthropoda > Insecta > Diptera > Syrphidae > Merodon > Merodon equestris. The sequence goes on from OY284413.1 coordinate 63,573,283, forward strand.
GTATAGTATTCTGGTTTATGTCTTCGATATCGATAAAAGCTGCTATTCGGTGAATGACCATACTTAAACAAACTCACATTGTCACATTTGTGCCTCACCACAAACTTTGTGTATGCACGAGTATTTGCGTCTAGCCCTGATATAAAATTTTTCTCAAAACAAGTTGAATTTATAGTATATTATCGCCGCACGTTTTCTGACAACTATACAAATTTGCATCATATGGGAATGAGATAGAGAAACTTTACAAAACGTAGTTTGTTATTTAAAGAGTAATCCAAGCCAGTTAGTGTCTGAAGGCGATTGAATGAAGAGTGCATAGCACAAACAGTATCTCAATTGCCTCGAAGTGTATTATTATTGTGTATTATAGAATACAATTAGTCGAGACGAATACACTTGGGGAATGTGACTGTTTAAAAAAGTGCAGTGCGTGCGGTTCAGTTAAAGTGTAAAAATAATAGTTTTAAAATCGAAAATTTAAAATCCGCAAACATTTTTCAAATTCGTACACAATAATCTCAACGGAAAATTCTGCCACAAATTTGCAGTAAGTGATATGTTTGTTGAACTGCCAGATTACGACAGGGAATTAAGCTAAAAAGTCTTTGGGTGATTATTTTTTATAAGACATTTAATAGACTTTAGAGGGGTCACGGTGAATAAAATAAAAGTCTATTAAGCAGAAGTTTTGCCTACGGCATATTTATAGCCTTCTCATCTATTCGCCTACAACAAGCATCCGCCCTTGATAATGTAAATATTTGTATTATCTAACTAACCACCGCGAACACACTTCTGCCGAATACATTTTCTGCCCTATCATCCATACAAATATGTAAGTAATTAGCTCGGAAGATCAGTCTTGGGATCAATTGGGGAAGCGGTCTTGAAGCGAGTCAGTACTCGTAAATATACTGTCCTCTAATTTGCTAAGGGCAAATATTGAATCAGTCCACTTAAGGTGGTCAGTTTCTACTGATAAGTTTTCTAAGAGGTGTTTAGGCTTTAGTTTTCCATGTACAGAGATATTAAAAATTATGTTGGTTTTCGTTTTCATTTATGTTCATCCTTTATCGATCCTATTATAAATTATAGAGCCAGGGCTTCTTCTAAACGACCAAAGCTATGTATTTCTAGCTCTTCAGACTCAGGATACTTCCTGTGCATCCATTTCAAGAGTTTAAAAAAACAGTCAGGTGACTGACTGATCGAATCTTGGCCTCCAAAATCCCACTTTAAAACACTCTTTATTATATAGGAAGCAGGTTAAAATAATTATGATGTGTTTAAATTTCCGTAATTTTTGGGAAAAAAAAGTCGCACGGAATATTACCTGGTGTATGTAGACAAACATTTGTTGGTTTTGAAGCCACATTTAAGAACAAGCAATGAAGTGTAAGCATGGTGTAAAGGGCATGGCAGGTTTTGTCACTAATCCGGCCCTTTTTATGGTATTGTATTTGAAGGTCACTAATTTGAAATACCAGCTCGATGGATAGGTTTTTTTCCGGTTGAACTAACAGATGGCGCCAACGGAAAATACGCTGCGTATTAATTTGACCGTTACGCCATTTGTTCATCTGAGATTTAACTACAAATACACAAAAGTTGAGTCTGCCAAAAACTAGCGTATTTGTTTATCGTTCAGTAATCATGTCGAGTTTTGTGCCTGAAAGAGAACATTTGCGGCACGCATTGCTTTTCTTATTTAGTCAAAAGGAAAAAGTTATTAAAAGTCATTGTTTGCATTAGAACATCATGGTTTCAACAATCTAAAAGTGGTAAATTTAATGTAAAAGACAGTGAGCGCTCTGGTAGACCACAAAAATATGAAGACCAACAATTGCAGGAGTAATTGGATGATGACCCAACTCAAATTCAACGACAATTAGCAGAAGCATTTTAGACGCATTAGTAGACGTTTACGGGCAATGGGAAAGGTCTATAAACTCGGTAAATGAGTCCAACATGAATTGAATAAACGTCACTTGTGAAATGTTGCTTCAACGCCACGAAAGTAAATCATTTTTGCATCGAATTGTTACGGGTGACGAAAAGTGGATTTATTTTGAAAACCCGAAGCGGCTTTCACCTGGCGAAGCCGGTCCTTCAACATCAAGGCCAAATGGCTTCGGCAAGAAGACCATGCTCTATGTCTGGAGGGACCAGTGCGGTATTCTGTTTTATGAACTCTTGAAGTTTGGCGGAACCGTTAATACCCAACGCTATCATCAACAAATGATTGATGAATTAATCGAAAGACGACCGGAATGGGCCAGAAGACAGGGCAAAGTGATTTTGTTATAAGACAACACGCCGTCTCACACGGTAAAATTAATTAAAGACGCCTTGAAATCCATTGGATGGGCATCCTTCTGCACTCGCCGTACTCCCCAGACTTGGCGCCTTCTGACTATCACCTCTTCGCATTAATGGAGCACGCGCTCTCATAGTAGCACTTCAGCGATTTCGAAGAAGTCTTTCTTTGGCGTGGTTTCCACGTTCTTATAGGTTGTTTAAGTGGTAAAGCACCGGGGCTGTTTCTGATTTACTATTCTCTTCTTCTGCTTCTTCTTCTCATTTATTATTATTGTTGTTATCACCGGAAATTCAAAGCCTCGTTGGTGACCCTTCGCCAAGCCTCCCTTTCATGATTGTCTTTCTTCCATGTTTCGCTCTTCTGCTCTACCTCTTCTACGTCCGGCCTTTTCTTATTCTCCTCCTATTGGCTGTATAGAGATTCACGAGTGTTGATTGTTGAGTTTTCTCCGCTCGTCTGTTTCCTCGCCCTGTTTTCTAGAGATTCTCTTTAAGATCTTGTTTTTGGAGACCCGAAGTCGACTTGTTTTAGTCGAAGACAGGTTTAACAGCCACAAAGTGTTTCTGGCATTGTTATAGTTTTATAAAAGGGATTTTAATATAGAACAAACGTTGATTTTAATAGTTCTTTCATTGGGAAGAATTACGCATTGCCCATATGCAGTCTTTCATTTATTTGGAAGTGTAATAGGAAAAATGGTTCCAGATGTTTAAACTCGCCCGCCTTCTCAAAGCGTTTATCGAGTGCAAGGTTTTATTTGGTTACCTCTTCATTTATTTCTAAGTATTTTTCTTTCCTTCCACCGTTTCTTCACCTTCTACCAAAAACTCCAAATCTTGACTAGGTTTCTAGTAAAGTCCAGATTCAGTGAAAACACTTAATTGGTTAGTAATGGTTAGTAATTTTCAGATATGTTTGCAGAACTGATATAACGCGCAAAACTATAAAATGCCCATTACTTTTGAACAGCCACATCTTATGCAAGGAGATAACGACTAATTACGGTCTGAATGTTATCGAAAAGGGAACTACTCTCTCGGGTTTTGAATGAATGTTCGTTGGGTTCACTAGAAAGCTTGTCTGTCTTGAATATTGATTTCCTGGCCTTGAGGTTCATCGTATGCATCCTTTATTACCAGACGTAACAGAGTCGGTGTTCTATATAGTATAAAGGGTGGGCCACCTAGTAGTTTTTTTTTAAATCATAGGTTATTTTGGCACTGACAGCTGTTTCCCGATCGAAATCTTGACGAAAGTCAGTATCATACCTCCGCGGAACGAAATGAGTCGCATTATGCTTGAACAACGTTGGAAAATATTGAAAACTTATTTCCAAAGTAAGTGCTGTGTAGCTCTAACAGTGCGTTTTGTAAAAAGAAGTTTTGGTCGAAATGAAGCACCCAGCGCGACTGCTGTACGCAAGTTTGTGCAAAAAATTCGAGAGACTGGTCTGCTAGTGAACAACACTTATGGTCCCCGTCGTCGTACGGTGCGCATAGATGACAATGTGGCTGCTGTGACCGAGAGTGTGAGATTCGATTCATGAACATCAGCCCGCCATCGATCTCAACAGCTCAACATTTCACGCCTGAGAAGAATTCTCGGATTATTTTTCACTTACAAGGTCCAATTGACTCGGCAGTTGAAGGCGTGCGCCCATCCGCTTCGTTATCGCTTCGCAGTTTAACATCTTTTCTGATGAGGCGCATTTTCATCTCGGCGGCTACGTCAACAAACAAAATTGCCGCATCTGGGACTAGGAAAACCCGCACGTTATTGTCGAAAACCCAATGCATCAACAGAGAGTGACAGTTTGGTGCGGATTGTGGAGTGGTGGCATCATTGGACCATTTTTCTTCGAAAATGAGGCTGGGAACAACGTTTCGGTCAACGGTTAGCGTTACAGAGCGATGTTAACCGACTTTCTTTACTGCAATTGAAGACATGGACTTGGATGACCTCTAGTTCATGTAGGATGGCGCGTCATACCACATAGCCCATGCCACAATCGATCTTTTACGCACCAAATTCCCAAATCGCGTTATCAGCTGTCTTGGTGATGTCAATTGGCCGCCTCAGAGCTGCGATTTGACCCCTTTGGACTTTTTTTTGTAAGGAACCATGAAGGACAGATGTTATGCCAACAATTCGGAAACGATTCAAGTACTTAAGGCCAATATCATCCAAGCAATTCGTGAGCTACAGCCCGAAACTATCAACAAGGTTTGGAAAATTGGGATGACAGAATGCGCTACTGCGATGCCAGCCGAGGTAGCCATTTGAACGACGTTGTATTTCGTTTCTAAGGAGAATGCTTGTTCTTACTAATAAAGCCATAGTACATGGAAACAAATTAATTTCGTTCATTTTATTACATTTTTAAAAAGAAACCTGTATTTGGCCCACCCTTTATAGGGTGCACTTCGCCACCACTTAAAAGTGGCAACATAGAGCTACTAGAACTCTGAGGCTGTCTGTTTTTTCAGCATGAGTACTTTGTCTTTAGCTACTTTAATGAGTCTAAACAAGAATAATCAATGTTTCTTTGATTTCCTTTTTTTTCTGGCTATAATAGTTCAGTTGATAGAGATACGATATTAACGTACGATATAACGTTATTAACTACCGAGTCTTAAGTCAAAATTTAGACCCTCATTATTTTTAATCACATGAGTTTAGCTGATAGGAAGTGTTCGGTGATTCATAATTAGTGTCTAATGCTAATAGAATGGAGTCAGACATATTCGTATGTACACACCTATTTGAACTTCGGTTTTTAATAGGCTGCAACAGCGTTTATAATTCGACTAGTGAGGTAGATATTTCTTACTCAAGGTCGTGAAAATTCTAATTGTATGGACCCAATGTAATAAATAAATGTTTTCAACTCTATTCGTAGCTTATTGTACAGCTGCATTCATCGTAATTAGTGAAACGTGTATGTATTTGAGCTGTTATCTCAAAACAAAGTAGCCGGGAGACAGAATGAAACCTGAGTTGAGCATGACCAAGCAATTTGCTGTAATATGTATATAAATTAAAATTAACGATACTAGTCGCTTTGTAGAGTACTTTATCAAGGCACACTTATGGTCGCGTACTCCACAAACTAATCTGACTACGTCCTCTCCATATGTAACGAGTCGCGTGATAAGATAAGTTTCCGGCCAGTATTCGCTGAATGGGAAAATTAAAAACAAATACAAATAACAATTTATTATGTAATACGCGAATCAAATATTACAGCTCATCAGAAGTGAAAAGTCAGAGAATGATTAAGCAGATCAGGTACGTTACATATGGCCACGATCGGAGCTGAACGGCCTCCCTTGCGGGTTAGAATATACCCACGACTCGGTGTCTAATTTCTTAATGAATCTCTGCCCTATGAGAAAAAAAGGATAGAGTTAGACGCAGAGAAAATTACTCTGCACTACGCACAATCACATCGCTACAACAATACACCTTAACAACACCACCCTCAAAGCAACTTCAAAACTCGTTGACACATCGTGTTGTTAAATATTGATGGTCTTCTTTGGGTAGAATATTCCGCAGATGAACCAGGTCTTCGATCAAATTTCCGGGTGGGAACTATCCAGAGGAGAGCATCCATTGGGATTTCAACGAAAAAGGAGGAGAGATAAACAGTCCAACTATTGAGGAAGAAAATCAAACGATAATGGTCTTAGAGCAAAGTTTCGTCAGCTCAAAAAATATGATCGTGAGTACCACAACATCCAAACATAAAATAATACACAAGGCTACATAGATATCACCGGATGGAGTAACGCGAAATCATTGACAGATTGAAAACACCATACCGTCTTACTAGACTTAAAACATACAGAGAGGCGGATTGCGAATCACATGAAATCCCATTCATGGCCACGATTAAAAGCCGAATCTCAGTTCAAAGAAGCGGAACACATGAATGTATAAATAAATTTAAGATTGAAAAGTTAAAAGACCTCGTATGCAGCATCAATGCTAGAACTGAAATAATACCCTTTTTGTCTTACTAGATGGCATAGAAATTAACGACGAAACAAGGTAGAGTGACTACATATGGTCAACAATAAAAAGTGTTGTAAGGAATCAGCAAAAAGCAAACTGGGCTATTGCAAAGCCGCAAAAGGAAAGCCTTGGTTCGACGAAGGATGTGAGAAAAAGGTTAAAGCCCGTAAAATTCTAAGATTTCAAGCCCTGAAAAATAGTGAAGGCAAAGTTTACAAGACATCAGACACTACGAAAGGAAGACAGCCGTCTTCAAAGGGAAAGGCTCGCTACATTAAGTATACAGGGAAAAGGCTGTAAGAAAAGGATACCAGGCAAGATCAAGATTTATTCGCAGCTGCAGTCCAATGGAAGAGATATTTTGATAAACTGCTGAATGTATGTATATGGAGAGTCAGCAGCAACGGAAAAGGGTGTTATCCTCATAGCCGAATTAACCTTGGTTGCTAGAACTGCCAATTATTGAGGCAATAAAAGAAGCAATCCATCTGCTTAAGAATAACAATGCTTTAAGAATTGGGATCAGAAGTTACATGACTTCATTGCAACAATATGCCATGATGAGACTACCCCCGAGGAATGGAAAAATTCGGTCACCATTCCTGTAATTAAAAAGAGTGACCGAACAATGCAGCAATAACCGAGGAATATCGGAGCTATTAAGTTGTTACAAGGCGCTGTCAAATATTCTCTTAAAAAGATTGACACATACGTTAAGGAAATAATCGGAGACTGTCAGCGTGGTTTTATGAGCAATCGCTCGACGAGTGACCCGATTTTTACTATACGACAGCTTTTGGAAAAGAAACGGAAATTTTCATGAAACGGTACACCAAGTTTTTGTAATTTTAAAAAGGCATGAATTGATCGAATATATATCACGTAAGGCTGGGAATTCCGAATAGTTAGTAAAACTGATACAAGTATGGGAAAGGACTCATCTGAAACCTCCGAGATACATGAAGGATTAAAACAAATTGCCTTGCCATCACTTCTTTTTAATTGGAGATCCCTTCAGAAAAGTGGGAGGCGAATAACCTTCAATGAAATCATATTAGATCTAGCTTATGCTGGCGATCTGCTGGAAGATAATGAGCAGCTGACTGATTTAGACCAACCCCCAAAAACGCCATAAGATAAATAAAAGGCTGCATAATATAATGCGTGGTTCTCCGCGTTGAATGAGTTATTCATAGCAACTCTGTTGTCTCACAGTGTTGAAATCAGTATTTATAAAACTATAATATTGCCTGTGACACTCGACGGATGTGAAACTTGTTCTCTCACTAAGAAGGAAAAAACAGACTATTTGAAAAAACACACAATCAAGAACTCGAGGAACTCTATTCAGTCCCAAGCATTGTCCGAGTAATTTAATCACGATGACTAAGATGAGCACGACACGTAGAACGAATGGACAGTGGACGAGTAATCAAATGTATAATGAGTGGAAAACCCGTAGCGGACACTTAAAAGAGATGAGACAGAAAAGTGAAATTCCCTGTACAGGGACGGGTTAAGAATATCCCTGCAGCGATACCTCTCGCTTGTCGTAAAAGGCGACTAAAACAAAGGTAAACAAAAATCAGATCTAGGCAATTTAGAAAACACCAAGGTGAGCCTAGGGACACATTAAACTGCCCCACAAGTGTGCATGCAAATCAGTGGGTTGACACGACTGGAGATCGAACTCTTCAGGTGATGATATCCTAAACATGTGCAAGTCGTACGGTCTTATAATGCTAAATACCATGTTCGTCAAACAATAGCAGCGGCGGAAATGAAACTCAAATAGACTATCATTTGGTATCCAGTTTCATGAAGCCACGAGTTAAAGATTGCAAAGTGATCCTGGGAGACGCGATCGCCCCTCAACACCGTCTCCTCCTGACTGAATTTTTTATGGAGGCGAGTAAGAAGTCAAAGCAGCAAACGAAGGTGTCTGAGAGAATCAAGTGGTATAAGCTGGATAAAGGAAAAGGCGAAGCTTTTATTACCAACATGAAAAACTGCCTCTCTTCCATTATCGATGAGGTCGGTAATGAGGAGTGCAGAGCACAAGACAAGTGGGATTCCCTACAACAATCTGGCCTGGAGAAAGCCAAATCACTGCTCGGAACATCTAAAGGCCCCTGCCAACAAGCAAAAGAAACCTGGTGGTGGACAGACAAAGCCAAAGCAGTGATACACGAAAAGAAAATGGCTTTCCAAGATTGGTCAAAGTGCTTTTCTACTAATAGAGAGGAGAAAGCTCGCCGTGAAAAGGTATCGCGAAGAAAAAGTGCGCTGAATTCAAAGCGCAAAGCATGGAAGGCCTCTATCAGGATTTGGAAGAAATATCGTCATCCGCGTCTGACAGGAACCAGGCTACCCAGGAGCTTCCACAAAGCAATTTGAACAAAGGAGCAAATATCTTTAAGATAGCCGCCCAGAGAAGAAGAAATGCTCAGGAGATTCGTTTCCCAAATTTTATTAACAATGCTGAAGGCCAACTCCTTGTGGAAGACGAAAAAATTCTCCACAGATGGCGACAGTATTGCGAGGAACTTCTGAACGAACAGTTTCCCCGAGTGTACTTTCCAAAAGCCACCCCGAATCATGCCGAAATATCCGACATCACAGTCGAAAAAGTTCGGTATGCGGTTAAAAACTCCAAGAAAAGAAAAGCTGTTGGGCCGGACGGGATACCCTCTGAGTTCTGGAAAAAGATGGGAGACATCGGGTCTAGATGGCTCATGGTTCTTATCTCCAAACTTATGAGAGGCGACACTATGCCTAATCAATGGAAGGAAAGCTATCTTCTTCCTTTGCACAAAGGAAAGGGTGATACGCGACATTATGATAACTACCGTTCTGTCAAGCTGATGTCGCACACCATGAAGATCGTTAAACGGGTATTAGATAGCCGACTGCGGAAAATAATACGACTATCTGATGACCAGTGCGGGTTTGTCTCGGGTAAATCAACGACAGATGCAATCCAAAGTATAAGGGTCATGATGGATTCTTTGCTGACGATGGAGCCACTATAAGTGATGATCAGGCGTCCCTACAACGAGCACTTGATGTGTGGGTGGACATTTTTGAGGGGCACGGGTATCGTATTAGTTCAAAGAAGACAGAGATTCTGTGCTGCCCGTTCTCTGACCCTCATCAGCCTATTCCAGACATCTACTTGAATGGAAAAGTGCTTCCCAAGTGTGAAACGTTTAAATATCTGGGATCTATGATTAATAAAGAAGCAACTTGTGATGACAACATCAACCATCGCGTAAGCGTAGGGTGGATGAAGTGGCGGGAAAACTCCGCCATCTTCTGTGATCGAAAAATGACCCCTAAGCTGAAAGGAAAGCTCTACACTTCAGTTGAACGTCCGGCGCTCACATACGGTTCACAATGCTGGACAATACTTAGTCATCGAAAGCCATACATATGTTTCAATTGTTCTGTTTGTTTTAGAGTGTCCGTCTAGGGCCAGTAAGATAGTTAGATCTGTTAAGATAGTTAAGCTAGTTTTAAACATTTTTGACTAAGATAAGATAGATATAAGATAATACTGAATAAAAATGAATTTAAAAAAAAAAAAAAAACTGCTGGACAATGCTCAAAAAGTATGAGAGCAAATTAACGGCAGCTGAGATGAAGATGCTTCGCATGACAGCGGGAGTAACATGGCGTGACAGAATTAGAAGTTCAAAGATCCGAGGAAGCCTCCACGTAAAAGAAACCATCACAAGAAAGATAGAGCGCGACCGACTCAGTTGGTATTGCCATGTTCAAAGGAGAGATCCTTTGCAAATGGAGAGATCAAATGCAAAAACACCAGCATTTGATTGGCCTCAGCGGTGAAGTAATCCCAAACCGGGAAGCCTGCCGCTACTTTCTGAGGTCAAACCGGCGGACACCACAAGCGGACCAGTACGAATGCAGTTAAGTGGGAAGGTGATGGTCTTACACTTCTGACCATAGCGACGCCGGAAAAAAAAAGGAAAAGAAGAAGAAGACAGAAAAGCGAAATATTGAAGAAGCACACTCATGAGAGGGTGGCTTGGCGGAGGGTGGTAAACGAAGCTCTGAATTTAAGAGTTCCAAATAGCCGGTTATAATAATAGTGTAATTACACCACCACCCGTGCAGGTATCAGCCCCTCATTGACATGGGTATACAGTGGAACCTCGTATAACGAGCACCTCGCAGAACAAGTAATTCGCATAACGAGCAAAATAAATTGTAAAATAATAGCTCGCTTAACGAGCGAAGTTTCGCATAACAAGTGACGTGAATAGTAGAATCCCCGAATCGTGGGAAAAAAAAACTTTTCATGCTATTGCTACATCAGTCTGTGTTTAGAACTCTTTGCACTAGCATCTTAATGTCGGTAGAATTACATAATTTTCCAAACTTGTGTTCAGTAGTATTTTAATTCTAATTTTATTCCCTTTGTAAAAATCTCCCAGAAGAAAAATCATTGATAGGTGAGAACGGGGTATTCTAAAGAACAAGGACAAGATTAAGGAGGTAGATGCTTCAAATGGGGTGACAAGGATATCTACGCAACGGTTACCTATTCTTGACGATGTTGAAAGGTTGCTTCTTATATGGAGAAACGAAAAGCAATTGGAAGCCGACACTATAAATGAGAGCATCATTTGTGATAAGGCGAAATTGACTTTTGCCGACCTTGTTAAGACGACGCCAGGATCATCAACAGCCGGAGACGAAGTGTTTAAGGCAAATCATGGGTGGTTTGAGAAGAACAGTTATCCACAGCGTAATGAGGCATAGTAAAGCAGGAAGCAGCAAGGATTTCTTCGCCGACTTCAAGAAACTCGTAGATTATGAGGGTTACCTACCGCAACAAGTTCTTAATTGCGATGAAACGTGTCTCTTCTGGAAAAAAATGCCGAAACGAATCTATATAACAGCAGAAGCGAATGCATTGCCTGGACACAAGCAATGAAAGATTGTCTAATGCTGTTATTCTGTGCCAATGCAAGCGTTGATTTGAAAACTAAACCGCTGCTTGTTTACTATTCTGAAACTCCACGAGCATTTGACTAGAGTAAAGTTAAAAAAGTAAGCTAAATGTGATGTGGAGATGAAACAACAAGGCCTGGGTTACACGTATCATTTTTACTAATTGGATCAATGAAGTGTTCGGTCCTTCTGTGTCTAAATATTTACTTGAGATGAATCAGCCACTTCACTTGTTATGGACAACGCACCTACCCATCCTCCAAGCCTACAAAATTACCTTCTTGAAGAATACAATTTTATAAAGATCCAGTTTCTTCCTTCCAATACCACTACGTTACTTTAGCCTTATGGATCAGCAGGTTATTTCTAATTTAAAAAAAAACTCTACACGAAAGCACTTTTCGAGCGTTGTTTTGAGGTGATTGAAGGGACCTATCTCACTCTCATAGAATTTTGGAAATATCACTTCCACATTGCTAGCTGCCTCAAGATGATGGAAAAGGCGTGGGAAGGAGTTACCAAGAGAACTCTCACTTCTGCTTGGAAGAAGCTTTGGCAAGAGAACGTTGTCGAATGACGTTGCGGGGTTCGAGATAGTATCTGAGGATCTTGTAGTCAATGGGATTGTGTCCCTGGCCAACATCTTGGGACTGGAGGTGGAAAAATACGATATCGATGAGCATGGGGAAGAGCACAGCCAAGAGCTGACCACTGAAGAGCAAGAGGATGTTGAGTTTTCAGTGGATGAGGAGGAGGTAGCAGCAAAGCAACAATCTTCAGGCGAAATAAGGGAAATGCTAAAAGCATGGGAAGGATCGTACATTGAGAAGCAACACCCCAATACGGAGGTGGCTATGCGCGCTACAAATCCGTTCAATGATAATGCGGAGTCGCATTTTTATAAAATTTTGAAACGTCGGCAAAAATAATATCCTTAGACAGTTTTCTAGTAAAAAAGAATTAGGTATGTTACTAATTATTTCTAATCCTTTGGCTTTCTTAGAATCTAATTCTCATTCCGCGATAGAAGAAATATGTAGTTAAATAACGGTCCTTAATAATTCATATGTATTGTCCCATTTTGCCCAATATGCCCGTGGTTCAAGCAATGCTTTTGCGGCAGAGGGTCAGGGGTGTATAGGCTATAAAGAAATGGATCAAGGATAGAGCCTTGTAGTCCTCCTACGTAAAAGTGGTGCAAAGAGGGTGAGCATAAGCTTTGAAAACCTGTTAGCCAAAATATTTTGTAGAATTTTGACCTTATATAGGGAAGACTGACACTTATCTACTTGAACACAATACCATCATTCCAAACGGTCCAATACTTATCTTTTTTGCATTTTGGCCTTCAAAATCGGTATTACTTGGTGGTTTCCCAGTTATTCGGAAAGTACTGCTATGCGTTAAAATTCAATCCCTGCTGCAGACAATTGTTTGAGGTACAGATCATTTATATCGTCAAGGCCGTCTGATTTGTTTGGTTTTTTTACTTTAAATTTTTATAATTTGATTTCAAGATCCATACTTGTCTGAATAAGGCTCAATCTGGGAAGAGATTGTGGCTGCCTTACCCAGGTGTTGCGAAATGGCGGGGTTTCTTCAAATATTTTATTGGTGATTTTAGGTCGGTTCCTGAAGCCTTATTATTTTTTAGTCGATCGATTGCTTCTTCGCCTTTTCGACTTTCTCAGAAACATTTGCCATTTTTCCTTTAAAATATTTTTAAATCGTATTCAAGGATGATCGTCGATATTTTGGAACACTCATGTCCACCTGTGGATATGTCTTAAAAATGCTCCCACAAGGTTGTCAATGCAAGCAGTTGAAATACTTGTTGTTCCTCGTTTTCGAACCTTCAATATCTACGTAATATTTCATATTTACACGAAATAAGAGCAGAATTTGGTAAACAACTTGATTATGGCCAGAACTAAAACCATTAAACGCAATCAGCTGGGAAAATAAATTTGATAACGTTTGAAATCGGCAGTGAAGGACCTCATATCTGATTTCGATTTGATTGGTTCTAGGACATTTCAGCTTCCTTATTTATAAATGACATAATATTTAACATTGAAATAGAAAAGCTTTGTAGCTAATCGTGCGATAACATGAAATGGATCTACAAAATCAAGTTTGGTGATCTTTTCCATGACGAAATTATTAAGCTCGTTCATTGTAAACAAATCGCTGCTCGCAACTAACGCGTTGTTATTGCTTATTGATAGAACCGCAATTGGAATCTTTTCTGCACCTGATCGCGGGACGTTGAATCTTTAACGCATTTTTTTAGGCAAAACGAAGAAAAAAAAAGTCACCGACATGATGACCACCGACAAGGTCTGTACTCTCCAAAAAGAGTGCATTTCTACGAAATTCTGTTCGAGGCCTTAAAAATTTCGTAGTTTTTCTTTAAAATGGGAGCTAACGAGAGTGTAGTGAATTTCCCCTATTTTATTTCCTTATCCTGATTTATATTTGTTATGAACAGATTTACTTTGAAAACTGTCTTATAATAAACCCTTAGCTTTCTTCTGCATACACTTATTATCCCCCCTTTCTTATGCTCCCTAGCATTAGCTAATATTGTCAGCCATTTCGGACATTTAATACTTACCACTGAAACTAAATAGAAGAGCTACAAAAAGGAGGAAAGGATAAAGTAGAAACACATGTACAACCTCCTAGTTCATGTGTACTTTAGATTCTCTGACGTGTGGAGACAAAACTCTGCGTTAGTTAAAATGCGTACTGTGTGGTTAAAATTGTGTTAAAGAACATAATTCTAGTTTTAGAACTAATGCTTGCACCATGTTCGACGATCCAGTTCCTCAATATATATATGTATGTAGATCGCAGTTCATATCTGATTCCAAGTCAAAAAAAAAAAACTGTTGTAGCCATTAGAAATGCCTACTTCATCCGCGCGAACAGTAGGCGTGCCTTAAAAGTTAAGATTTAAGATTTAAGATTTTAAGAATTTATGTAGGTATAAAAAAGAATGGGTACCAGCACAGAACCTTGAGGTACTTCTAGATTGAAAACTCCGAAATTCCGTTCCTCCATCCGCCGGTCTTATTCTTTCAGATCTATTTGAAAGTCTAGACCTGAACCATTTCCACTTAAAGCCAGGAAATCTAGCTTTATCAAGCTTTCTCAACAAGATATTTTGGTTAGCCTTGTCAAAGATCACTGTAATACTTATCAATAAGCCTGCAGTAAACTTTTTATCATATATAAAAATAAATATTTAAAAAAAAAGCTCTGAGTAAAGTGATATAAGGATGGATCAAAAAATGAATCTGGAACGTGAAGGAAGCTTTAAGATGGAAATCGTATACCTTGTTACCATGTCTTTCCGATTAAATTCATGCAATATAACTATGCTTCCAATGGAAAATAAATACCAACATTGCCACCTTTAGCTTTCACCTTCTGATGCTTGATTTACAATGCCGCGGAAAAGCGTGGCGAGAACGTTGCGCGAAACGCTGTCATCTGTTCTCACAACAGTATGATTCATTCAATTCACAATTGAGCAAGGCTCGTTGGCGATTTTTTGGACAGCCAATGTCAATTGTGTTTTAAAGTCGTGCGAGTTAAAGTGTAATTACTAAAAAATGAGGAAAAACATTTTGAAGAAAACAGTTTCATTAACAGTTGTGGATGTTTAAGCTTATAAAAACTTAAAAGCAAATAGAAAGGGGACATACCATCAGCTCCTACACTTTCAGAAAATTGTTTCCATATCTTTTCTTTCATGGAAAAGAACTTATAATAGTTATTACCTTTGTTAAAAATTATTGTAATATTTGTACTTCACTTAATTTATTAGTTTTTAAAAAACAACCCACGGAAGTTTTTCAATTTTCAGAAACCACGGCGATATGCGGCGTCGAGTCTCGCGCCATTGTGTTTTACTTCCTTTCTGTTTTATTTCCTTTGCTTGAACTATGTATATTGACAGCACACGCTACACTCGTCTTCGTTCTCGCCTCGCTCTCACACGGCATTGTGAATCAGACATGACTCAAAATCCAACGGGAGTGCTCCTGAAAATGTTAGCTGCTAGGATTTAGTAATAAAGTGACTCTTTTCGGGTCAGAAACCAGAATGAGACGTGCGTCTTCCGTACGTCTTCCCCCGTGACACCCTGAAATTTTGAATGAAGTCCAGGTTCGTAGCGATAAAATCCGTTACAAACAAACTCTATTCGTGAATACGTGTGAGCTCATTTCATTTTACCGCAGTGTACTCCCGCCACACACACTCTTGGAATTATAACAATGTGTGCGATTATTTACATAATTTTGACAGAACCCCGGGTTCCCACGTGCTCGCCGCAGCTTGTAGGCAAACGTCCGCGGCCATTTTAAATGGTACGTCTCATTGGTGGTTTCTGTTTCGGGTATAGAGGAATGAGGGCAATAAAACAGCAGACGAATTGGCTTCAAGAGACACTAAAAAAACTTCGCATAATATCTGAGCTCTTCTGAGGGTTGAATACAGATGAGAATTTCCAGTTCCTATGCCCTAACAACCTTGAAATAAATTTACGTTAAATTTAGGAAGCTCACATTCGAGACATTTCATGGCATAACCGTTCTTTAGGCGACTTAGAAAACGGTGGAGTGTGTCATTAGTCATTATTTTTATATGAAACATTGTTTGCATCAGGGACGCAATGAGAGTTCCAAGTGTTAAAGGTTTTAGTCTACGCTCATAACTGCAATAAGGGGAGAATTTTCGCCTCGAACAACGACATCATCAAAATTATTGTATGAAATAAAAGGTACATATATGCAACCATAAAAAATTAATAGTTAGAACTTTAAAACGGGTTTACAACAAGAATCTCTCACTATATTAGTGCTTTAACCCCGAGCATTTCTCTGAGAAGGGATAAATGAGCCCATTTTCATATTTAGTAGTAACGATCTAGGTTTATGGTCGGAGTGATCTTTTCACTTATTGATTAGATTGATTTGATCAGACACAAACCTTCAAAAATAAGCCTCAATCGAAGTTATGAAAATAGGTGAAAATAGCGGGTGTAGTGGCTTCCAATCGCCTTCAGGGTTTGAGTCAAAATTCATCTTAAGTTCCTGAATGGATATGTGAATTTTTGGCTAGCGTTTACGTAACATTTCTAACAGGGCCCATGTTTCAAAAAAGGCTTTTTAGCATTTCCAATCTTAAATCATCTAATATGAAACTCGTGTAAGGATCCAGATTCCTACTGCTCAATGATGGCAAGAAGACTCGACATTCCCGAGTTGTAAAGATTATCCAATAAGAGGTGTCATTGTTGAAAAGTTAATATTCAACTTACGCTGTGATGAATTTTGTTGAGTAAACGCCAGTTTATTTAATATCAATCAATGTATACTTACATGATATTGTAATAGTGTAAATTCACTGCAAAAGTAGTAAAAACATTGCGTAGTTTTTTTCCTAAAATTTGTATGGCTTTTGGCCATCATCGAGCGCCTTCTCCAGATTTTAAGGTTATCTTGATAAGGATACTATACTTCAACTCGTGATTGTCCAGTAAATATGGGCTCCGTAACCAAGGTGCTGTACAGCATATTGTAAAGACTACCAACACCATTCAGAGGTATAACATATAAATGTGGCACATAAAAGTAATGGCATGGGTCGTCTTAAGCCTGACAAAATCTCTCCTTGAAATTACCATAACCGTCACATTTTCTCGTAGAAATAGTACAAATCTCACGACTAGGCATTACATGACATTTTTATGGACATCGAATATCGACATCCTATTTGAATATTTATTTCTCATTTTATGCGCAAGTTGAGACTCGATTAGATATATTTATAACTATCTTTTGTTGGCTTAAATATAGTGAGCTACTTGAAACAAGCTAACAAAATCTTTTATATTTCATTTAGAAATGGCACCTATAGAGAAAGATTCTAGTGAAGGGGGAAGTAAACCAAACATACCGGACTGGGTGTCTGAGGAGAACTTTCTAGATACCATTAAAGATAATGTTCCAGGGTTCAAGAAAATCTTGAAATTTGAAGTTACCCCGACTGGTGGGAACGGCGAAAATTTTACATCAGTGATGATGCGGATCAAAGTTAAAGTGGGCCTGAATGGTAATATTATTTATATACATATATATATATCACCCAACTTTCTTCATATTTTACATATTTCGTTCTTGATTAATATTTTACCAGATGGCTTAACTGCAGATGTTTGCTATATGTTGAAGATTCTCCCTCCGGGTGAAGCTGCCAAAGAATTGCTTGATATGTTGGGCATGTACCCCAAGGAGATATTTATGTACGAAAAATGTATACCCGAATTCGAAGAAATCTTTCGCAGTGCAGGCAAGCAAGTGACATTCGCTCCAAAAATGTATAAGCTTAAAAAGGATCCCGGCGTTGACTATGTTCTCCTCGAGGATATAAGTGTAAAAGGTTTTAAAAACGTCAGTCGGCATGAGGGCCTCGATCAAGAGCATACAGAATCTGCACTTCGATTACTTGCGGCATTTCATGCAGTGTCCGCAACCAGATACGCGACCAAAGGTAAATTCGATCCCATCGTGGTTCAACATTGTTTTATAGAAGAAAATCGCGAGATGATAGGGAATCTTACGTTTAACGAGATATTCCTTGCGGCCGTGAAGACCTACAATATCGATCCGAAATATATCCAAAAAATTGTAAGTAAATAAAAACGTTTATTTATTAGACTCCCGAACTTCAAGTTTTCTTGGTTTTTGCAGAAAAAGCTGCAAGAATCAACGGCGGATAAATTAATGCAAATCGTTCAATCAGATCCAGATAAGTTTAATGTTCTTATCCACGGCGATATGTGGTCGAATAACGTCATGTTTCGATACAGTGACGAAGGCACGCACGAGGAGACAATGTTCATTGATTTCCAGATCTGTGTATTCGCCTCACCGGTTCTAGATTTGTTTTACTTTCTGCTGTCATCCGTAAAGTTTGACATTAAACTTCCAAAGTTTGATTACTTCGTAAGGTATTACTACGACCAATTGGTGGAAAATTTGCAGTTTCTCAAGTACCCTAAGATTATTCCCACTTACAAAGACTTACAATTCGATTTGCTAGAAAATAGCTTCTGGGGTAAGCATAGAAATACAATTATATGATCGGTGTAGAAAACTTAATTGACTTTTTTAATTTTGCAGTGTATTGGACAATCACTGGCGTGTTGTCTGTATCACTGATGGAACCAAGCGAGGAGGCAAACATTGATCTTTTTATCGATGAAGGAGAAGGTCAAAAGGATTTCAGATTTAAGATGTACACCAATCCAAAGTTTGTCAAACATGTAGAAGCTCTGCTGCCATGGATGGACGCCAGGGGATTTCTGAGTTAAAGGCTGTACAAAGTATTCCGTACACAAAGTATAAATGCTCATTGTCTCAATTGAATAAATTATCTTTTTGTGCAAGTAAAATTGAGGATTTGTAAATCAGATTTTTTGTATATATTTTTTGTAATTCGCCCTTATCGACTAATGCAACCCAATCAAATCTGTGGGACTCCTAAGCACACGAATGGTAAGGACATTTTAATGACGCCAAATCAGAAGAATGATTTGTGAATTGCAGTTAAAAAAAGGTTCATAGTTTCGACTAGCCTAACCGATTTTCCATGGTCTGTACTCGAGATAGTTTTTTTCATTATAAAATTCACACTGCTACTCACTGTTCATTTTCTTTTTTTAAACGTTATTAAGTGTTCATTACCTAGATTAATGGAAGAGCTCATCCGTAAAGTTTTCCCATACATTATCTATACAAATTAACAAAATTTGTGTTTGGTTGAGCGTGCGTGCTATATTGGGGAAAAACATTGATGTCGACGAACCAAATTTCAAGATGCAAAATGAACTTGCTGTCGAATTGCTGAGGTAATAATCGATGGATTCCATTACTAGCCAAGATGTTGTCGTCAACAATCCAACCGAACTATTAAAAATCGCTAAAATCGCCACCTCACAATTTTCAGTAAAACGTGGGATCGATTTGCCTAATACTGCGAAATACTTGTATCAAGCAACTAACTGGCAGTGAAGAAACTGTTGAATAGCGTCATCCTACAAACTATCCTTAAACAACACATTCCAATATTGCAGATGGTGCAGATGGTTTGTGTCGAAGATGTTCGTTCACTACTCTTCGGGGGTGGTTGTCCTAGATAGGATTCGAGTGATTCGACTGAATTTATTGCGTTGGTTGTAGTTCACCGTAACTTTTTTTTATTTCCATGTTATTAAGATGTTATATTGGAAATGCACAAATAAAGTATGGATTTTGAAGTGATCTTATACTGCGAGTGCTATGCCTTCATCAGCACTTTTTTGATCATCTCTCATTCACGACTGATGTTGTTGCACAGTTTTTCCGTATAGGAATTGTTCTTGGCTATGGACAGACTTGAACTACAGACCTACCGCTCAACAGTCGGCGATAATTACCATTGTACCACGATCACCACTTGATGTCCGAAAACTATCAAATTTGTTTGGTTACTCTCTACAGTAAGTTTCATAAGGAAAGTTAAGGTATATAAAATCTTTAAGAAAGCTTTTCGTTATCTTCTAATCCTGGCTACATCTTAGAAAATTTATAGATTGATAGAAAATATATAGATATTGAATTGTAGACCATATCTGGTAGAATAAATGTGATATCATACTAGCAACACAATTCAGTGACAGAATCAAAGGCATCGAGCTAGTAGGTTATAACTATTTGGTACATCTCATAACACAAGGAATCCTAAGCTATTTGAAACTTTTCTCTACAATGGTACGTGATTCAATAAAAGGATCTTATTAGAACTAGAGTAGCGAACGGTACTATTATTACTGGCCATTTGGAACTCGAAAGTTCCGAGCCTCGTTGAAAAACCCTCACCAAGCCTTACCGTCATGAGCGTGTTCCTCCTATCTTTCGCTCTTCTGTTCCACCTCTTCTACGTCCATCCTTATATTGTTCTCCCATCTACGGCGCGGCATTCCTGGACTCTTTTCCTTACGAATCTTTCACTCATTATTCATTATTCTTAGACAGTTCGCCCGCTGCCCATTCGTTCTACGAGTGCTGCATATTCTCATAGATTCTGATTAAGATCTTCTTTTCAAAGACCTAAAATATATTTTCCTTCTTCCCAGCTAAATACCAGGTTTCACATTCATAGAATTTCACTGGCATTATTATGGTTTTTTAAGTATGGATTTCGACCCCTCAAGAACTATCTTGAATAGGTCTTGAATAGTTCCCTCATCGCGAGGAAGCACGCGTTGCGTATATGTAGCCTTTTATGTATTTCGATCTTTATATCGTTTTTAGCAGTCAATACGGTGCCCAGACATTTGAATTCGTCTACTTTCTCAAAGCGGTTATTAAGTACAGTCAGGTGGGAGGTTTCGATCGAGCCAGGTCGGTCAGTGATCATTCTCTTCATTGACCTGTCAGCCTATTTTCTTTTTCTATGCTGATGTGATTTTATTTACATCTATTTCCCTATGGTTTTTCCTGAAGAGTTCTCATGACGTATTCCAGCACAAAATGAATGGGGGTACAAATTATGTCGGTCCGTTTTCAAAAGATGGCGCCACCTGCAAGTTGTGGCTGATCTTGGAAGCGATTACCTACTTCATTGGAAAGGTGTGACATCTGTCAACAATAATTAGTGTGCATCAGCGTCTGTTTCTGACAACAACATTGTTTTTTGCCTCTTCGAAAATGTCCGGATTTGTCTTAAATAAACAGCATTTGCGGGAAGTTTTGATTTTCTTTTTTAATTGGAAGAAAAGTGCAGCTGAAGCCCATCGAATGCTTGTAGAAGTTTATGGTGAATCTGCTCCGACCGATAAATCATGCAGAGAGTGGTTTCGACGCTTCAAAAGTGGTGATTTTAGCGTCGAAGACAAAGAGCGTCTTGGCCAGCCCAAAAAGTTTGAAGATGAGGAATTGGAGGCTTTACTGGATCAAGATCCGTGCCAAACGCAAAGTGAACTCGCAGAATCGTTGGGAGTGACCCAGCAAACAATTTCCGTTCGGTTAAAGAAATTTGGATTTATTCAAAAGCAAGGAAATTGGGTGCCGTACGAGTTGAAACCGAGAGATGTCGAAAGGCGATTTTGCACCTCGCTTCTTGAAAGACATCAAAGGAAGCGATTTTTGCACCGGATCGTGACTGGAGATGAAAAGTGGATATACTACGATAACCCCAAGAAGAAAAAATACTATGCAAAGCCTGGTGAACCCGTTCCATCGACGCCAAAGAAAAACATCCACGGTTCAAAGGTCATGCTCTGCATATGGTGGGACCAGACGGGTGTGGTGTACTATGAGCTGCCAAAACCAGGCGAAACCATTGATGGGAAACGTTATCGACTACAACTAATGCGTTAGAGCCGTGCATTGCGTGAAAAACGGCCAGAAACGACCGAAAGGCATGACAAGGTGATTTTGCAACATGACAACGCTCGGCCCCACGTGGCTGTAGCGGTCAAAAACTACCTGGAAACGCTGAAATGGGAGGTCTTACCATACCCGCCGTATTTTCCAGACCTTGCTCCTTCCGACTACTGGCTTTTTCGACGGATGCAAAACGATTTGGGGGGTCACCGGTTCGGGTCTTTTGAAGAAATCGAAGAATAGCTCAATGATTGGATCGATGCCAGAGAGGACTCATTTTTTAGAGATGGTATTCGAAAATTACCAGAGAGATGGGAAAAAGTAGTTGCTTCCGACGGACAATACTTTGAGTGATGTATTTTTTACGTTTTTTCAATAAAAAAAAAAATTTTAAGACAAAAAAACTGACCGAATTAATTTGTACTCCCAATAATTATTCACGTATCTCAAATGTTTTAGATAAGGCGTTTTCCTGCCTTGTTCCTTGTTTCCCTTTAGGCATACTTAAAATTATGAACACTCAATTTTTATCCATCGATTAAACGTTCGATTAAAAAAATTAAAAAGCAAGCTATTAAGAGGAACTTGCCTTAGAAAAGTATCACTAGTCACAAGTAACTGAACAGTATAAAAATAACCATTCAGGTACGTCTTTTTGTGCACTTAACCCTTCTAAACAGTACGATGGACTTCTAATCTAATTTACTATGTATTGTTGTATTAACCATCGCTGACCAACCTGTGACCCATACAAGCCTTAGTGAATTTAGTCTTCCGACTTTGCTCAAAAAGGTCCTTAGTTCATTCAATAATTTGGAGCTGGATAGAGGGTAGGACACACCTCCGTGCAGAGACGGGTTAAGAATATCCCTGCAGCGATACCTCTCGCTTGTCGTAAAAGGCGACTAAAACAAAGGTAAACAAAAATCACATCTAGGCAATTTAGAAAACACCAAGGTGAGCCTAGGGACACATATACCACCATTAAACTGCCCTACAAGTGTACATGCAAATCAGTGGGTTGACACGACTGGAGATCACCGGCAGAGTAAGATCAAACAAAAAAAAAAAAATCTGGAGCATGCCCGTGTCACAAAAAAAAAAAAAAAGGCAGGCCGAAAAACAATTGGTGCAAACAAATGCAAAAACACCAGCATTTGATTGGCCTCAGCGATGAAGTAATCCCAAACCGGAAAGCCTGCCGCTACTTTCTGAGGTCAAACCGGCGGACCCCACAAGCGGACCAGTAGGAATGCAGTTAAGTGGGAAGGTTATTGTCCTACACTTCTGACCATAACAACGTCGGAAAAAGGAAAAGAAGAAGAAGATAGAGGGTAGGACACAGCTTTGACTCCAGCTTGGCTGTCACTGCAGAAGCATATGCTTTTTCTCGTCCACCTGTGTGCATAGTGCATTTCATGGCAATTAGTATTGCGTATATCTCTGATTGAAGTACACCCGCATATTTTTCTAACGAGAAATGCAGTTGAATGTTTTCGCGTTCAAGAAAACTCCAGCGCCGGACCCCCGCCCAGTCCCAGAGCCATCTGTGAAAATGCGAATACAGTCAATTTCAGGTTCAGTGTCTGGCCAAAGCCAGTCCTGACACCATGGAAATATGACTGTAAAATTACGGCACATGGCTGGTGTCACTGCGTCAGAAGGCATATTCGTCAGACAGGGGTCGTAGGATATTTTTCGCGCAAGTACATTGACACCCCAATGCGAGTTGTACCAAAAAACTATTACTCTTGAGGCGAAACATGGCTTTCAATGCGCACCCTCCGATAAGATAAATATGTCAAGGGGTGAACGATTCATCATAGCATCTAGAGCATCGTCCGCTGTGGTTTGCGTGTTAGCCTGTTCCACCAGACCAACGATACATACGAGATTATCGGTCTTATCAAGGTCCAGAGGACCTTTTTTACCTATAAGCTCCAAAGAGGACCGTTGCATTGCCAAAAAGCTAACAGCGCTTTGGTGGTTTTTGACACAATATGCTTTGACTAAAGAAGCTTGCTATCTTAGATGACTCCCATGTACTTAGCTTCCTTAGATATCGGGATGGGAATGTCTTTTAGCACGAGCTGAGTAATGCCAGTATTTTTAATCCTTCTCGTGAAAAGAACATCGGTCTTAGGAGGATTAACCAACAGACCATTACTGGTGCACCAGTCATCGACCACATTTAGCGCCGCCTATGCTTTGAGACAGACAGAGAGAACGGCAACATCATCCGCATGGGCCTGGGCATAGATTGTAGAGGCTTTGAGAGCATCGAGCAGAGAGTCGACCACCATGCACCATAACAGCGGATACAAGACGCCACCTTGCGGGTAGCCTCTGTTTACGCCAGATCAATGTCATGTGCACAAGCATTGCTTTGATCCACAAAACCAGTGCTTCATCTACGCCATGCCGTCTAGCAGCGTTACACATGCTGTCGAAAGTAGCGTTATCAAAAGCTCCCTCAATGTCGGAGAAAATACCCAGTATGTACTCTCTCCTTTCAAGTACGCATTTAGTTCTCCCAACTAGGTTTTGAAGTGCAGTCTTGCTGTCACCATCTGATAAGCATGTTGCACCTCCGAGAGAGGATGTATTTGAAGGGCGACTTCGCGCACGCGCAACTCTACCAGTTTTTTCATGCCTTTCAGCAAGAGGGATGTTAGACTGATTGGTCTAAGGCTCTTGGCGAGTGAGTAATTTTCTTTCCTTATTCTGGGAATAAAGACCACTTTATAAGGCAAGTGCCAAGCTAGTAGTGAAAATTCTTTTTAAAGTAGGAAGCAGCTGTTTTATACTTTTTTGCAGCATAACAGGGTATATCCCATCAGTTCCTGGTGACGAAAGATGCCACAGCAAATTCAATGGCCTCAGTTGCCACGCGTGAAGCAATATACCAGCTACGCCGAGTTGTTTTCATCGTTTTAGTCGCAGTCACCATTGAAGGAGTGTGTAACGAGCCGATAACAGTCCGATTTCCCGGTATGTGGGTCTGAAGCAGTAAACTAAGAATTTGCATTTTAGACTCAGTAAAGGTACCATCAGATTTTCTGAGTACATCCAGCTTTATTGATTGTCCTCGCTTGAGGACATAAATCAACTTGCTTGAGGACATAAACCAACTTTAGGAATGATTCTTCGATTTACGAATAACCCTCTTATATTCCTTTTCCTTCGATCGATATTTATTCCAGTCATCTTCCGAGTTCGATTTAAGAGATCTATTCAGGAGACTTCTGGCCTCCCTGCGAAGACATTGGATCTCAGCGTTTCACCAGGGAATCAATTTCCTGCTGGAAGGTTTTTGACAGGACATGCGAGCTAAAAACAGTTGGTGATGGCGCTACTCAGCGCCTCCACCAATTGCTATGTTCTGAGTTTAGGCAGGGCTTGAGTGGATTTCTCAAGCTCCTCTCTGAATCGTACCCAGTCCGTCTTTTTCGGATTCCGCTTGGGCTGCGAGGGGGAGATCCCACACTTCAATTGGAATTCGATATATCTATGGCCTGACAATGTAACCTCCAGTTAGTGATGGCTGAGAGCCAACATTGTTGATGATACGGTCAGACGAAGAGTGAAGTTTAAAAAACGGTCTCTTCTCCGGTTGTATTTGCTGCTGCCCCAAACAGTGTTTTGAGCATTAGCAACAGTTGATGAGTCCAATCTTTCCGGCTTCACAGTACTCTACGAATTCAGAAGCCACCTTCGGTGGCGGAGGCGGTACCGGGTCGTGGGGGGGGTAAGCAGACGCCACGATGAAGTGTTCAATTTCTTCGTGCACTTTATAGCCTTATAGTCTGCCAGCCGCCAGATCTTGCCCGAGAAATTGACCAAGTTAGGTCGCCGATAGTGTGTTCGATATGATGAGGAAGACCCCAGGCCTTTCGGATCAACCATCACAAAGAATCGTAGCATCACGTATACCACCAAGACCACACAGGCGTTTATTCCACACCCATGGTTCCTGAATGGATATAATGTGATGATTTGTACTACTCCATGCAATTCTGCTACTTGACATCAAAACGGAATAAAATTTCGGATTTCAACATCGACCTCTTGACTAATCGCATACGAGATATTTTGGAAGCAATAATCCTACCCAAAGCTAATATTGTTCCAAAAATCATATTGAACCCGAATGAGCTTCCTTCATTCATATGCTGCTTAACAATTCCTTAGAAACAAAGTCTGACGACCACATATGAGAGGTATTTGAACGCCAAGGTTATTACAACGGCTCTAAAACTGTGTTCAACATTTGAATTCCCATCTTTTCGCGACAAACATTTTCCTTCTTCCACATCATCCCGATACGTACAATATAAATAAAGCTCATCAACTCATTGTAAAATCATTTAGCTG
This sequence comes from Merodon equestris, assembly GCA_958301585.1. Taxonomy (NCBI): domain Eukaryota; kingdom Metazoa; phylum Arthropoda; class Insecta; order Diptera; family Syrphidae; genus Merodon; species Merodon equestris. The sequence goes on from OY284413.1 coordinate 63,599,416, forward strand.
TTAATGATAATATCATTCAATATTTTGATCATATGTCTTTAAGAGTAGAGAAAATATCCACCTGTAAAAAGTCGACACAACAAGAAATATAAAACAACACATGTATCAGAACTATTTTAAAAAATAAACCCTCAACTTGCTAAATGGAAGATGTCGGCAAAACCGGATCAAGTATTCAACCAGAAGGTAACCACCTCTCCTGATAAATGTTCTCCACACCTTCACCAACTCCACCTGTAACTTCGAACAAACTGTTGAAGGCACAGCCCTAATCACATAACAGTGAAGTCATCAACGGCACAACCTACAGACACAAGCCCTAAACGTACTGGGACAAAATTCACATCCATACACCTACAAGCCATAATCATATCTATGCTAACTTTACAATACAAAAATTAATCTAAAGAGATTTAACGATTTTAAGTAGCACCAAAAGGAGAGATTCGAAATCACTTGCTCTCCATCCTAATTTGTGTTCATATAGGCTGAACTGGATACTTCACTCCTATCCAGGCCATCAAAATCGACAGGATCCTCGCTTTAGACTTGGGGGGAGGGAACCGTCAAGAACAACGAAAATTCACAGCAACGGAAAGTAAGTCAACGAACATCAGCAACATACTGCCATCAAAACGATTGCAACAGAATTAAACTCATGTAATATATTAAGTTAGTTGGTTTTGTAAATCCATAGTTGAGTCTCAATAGTCGCGAATAAAAATAACAAAAAATTACGAAGCTTTGTTATCCGTTTTTGTTTTGTTCTTTATCCAAATACACATACGAGTATTAGTTACATTTAGCTTTAAATGTAGAGTTTGAGTAGTCACTCGCAACGAACTACTGGTCGCACACATAAATGCAGGCGCCTCTGCGTTTCGACACGTGGGATGCGCCTCGCTCTATGGGAACGAACGATTTGTAGCCATCACACGTAGAAGTTAAGCAAGCATTTAATAAATTGCGAAACTAATGTTAACATAACTAATTGTTAACATCCATTGTTAACATCACATCCAATCGCTGATTCAAAATCTGGATTGCGCGTTACCTGCATATTCCATCACGTCTCACAAGTGTAATTTGGTGGCACCTGTTGGAGTGCAACAACGCTGCACAACCTACCATATATACTTGTGTAAAATAGTTAAGTATATTTTAAATTAAATAGAGGGGCAACCTCTACCCGATTAATGAAAAGAAACATTAAGTTTTTTTTTTTCAAATAAATTAAACACCTAAATAAAATTTATTTATACCGGAACTCTTCACTAAAGAAGTTCCTTATTTTAAATTAGTTTTCCAAGCCTTCATCTCAATCCGTGATTCTAAGTACGAAATTATTTAGGAAGCAAAGAATTTAAATATATCCGTAAAATGAATAGTTCGACAGATTATACGTACATAGCTTCAGTAAAGTGGCTGTGAATATACAGTGGGTAACAGCTTATTTGATCCACTGCCTTTTTTTACATTTAAGTTGCTAGAATTTAAAAAATAAAAACGATGTCGACAAAATTGGAATATAAATTTGTAGGCACATGTTCAACGAACATAATACGTAAAACAAAACACAAAAACAACACCAACAGGAGCAAGTGCAGCTGATCCGTCCTGGACTTGAAACGTTTGCAGAACTCCCACAAATTAAGGCACATATTGAGGCACTGCACATGAAAGAGATATCAACTGATGCCGTCCTGATAGGAATTTCCTTCCTTCATGACGAAAATCTCACAAACACTTTCAATAACATCTCTAACGCCACTAACTGCCAACCACCTGTCTTAAAAGGGATCTTTCGCGTAAAACCGAAAACCGACTCCTTGATAATTATCATTGCGTTGTCAGGGTATAAAATCTATAGGGACGACCGTGTCGGGTGTCGAGGGGGCGGTGTTGCAATTTTTGTTAAGGAAAAAATAGCCAGCAGATTAATCGGAAATTCGAATTCAAACGATGGTATCGAGTACCTCTTGCTTGAAATTATCTGTGGTTTCGAAAAATGTCTAGTTGGAGTCATCTACAAGCCCCCAAGCCTAAGGGACACCACCATTGTCACTAACATCATCGAACGCTTCGGGGCTTGCTATCAACATATTATTCTTTCCGGTGATTTTAACATTAATCTGCTAAACCGTAACGATTCACAAGTAAATCGTTTCACAAATTTCCTAAGCTCCGTCAATTTATTTGCTGTCAATGACTCGACTCCCACCCACTTTAGCCCTACAAGCTAAACGCTCATCGATCTCTTTATTGTCAATAGAACTGATCTCATCAACTTCTATAGCCAGCTTGATGTTCCCGGTTTTTCAAAACACGATCTCATTGTCCTCTTCTATGACCTCAGTCTTAGTAGATTTTTCGTGCCGACTACAATCAGTTACCGAGACTTTAAATCTATCAATATGGCTAGCCTTATCAATGACTCTCTCAATTCTAATTGGCATAACCTGTATCACATGTCTTCCGTTGATGAACAAATTGAGTTTTTTACATCTACCATTAATAACCTGTTTGAGAATCACGTCCCAACCAAAAATCTCACCATCCATAACACAAAATGCGAATGGTTAACTCAGCATATTGAAAAACTGATTATAAATCGAAACAGGACCTACAAAAGATGGAAGAAGTTTAAACTCCCCGAGTTAATATGTGATTTTAAGCGCCTCAGGAACCTTGTTACGAAGGAAATCAGGAGGTCGAAAACCAAGTTTTTTGCATCCAAATTCAAAACCTGCTCAAATGTTAAGCAAACGTGGAAAATTATTAAGACATTAGGTATCAGTAAACAAATCAAGGCTGAGACTTTAGAGGATATCAATATCGAAAAGATAAATAGGAAATTCGCTTCAGTCGCATCTCTCTCTGACAATGGCAATGGGGATCCGAACGAAGGCGACATTATAGATCCCCGTAATATGCCCAACTTGGCTTATAGCTTTGGTTTTTCTAGAATCTACGAAGAGGATGTGCTCAAATCGACCCTTGCAATCAAATCTAATGCCATTGGCTTGGATCTCATGAACCCCAAATTCTTAAAACTAATCATCAATATCGTCTTAAAACCTCTCACATACGTATTTAATAGCATCCTTACCACCTCCGTCTACCCTAATTCCTGGAAGGCCTCTAAAATCATACCCGTTCCTAAACATGGAAATAATAATGATAAGGAATACCGCCCGATCGCCATACTGCCATTCATATCCAAGGTTTTCGAAAAGCTTCTAAGCACGCAATTAAACTCATTCCTCAACCAACATAAGCTCCTCTCACCGTTTCAGTCAGGTTTCAGGCCAAAACACAGCTGCACTTCCGCGCTATTAAAGATTGTTGAAGACTTTCGCTATGAAATTGATAAGGACTATGTGATATCGTTAGTATTATTAGACTTCTCTAAAGCATTCGATACTGTCCCACATGAAATTCTTCTCAAAAAACTAAAATATTATTTTAATTTGGATTTCTCAGCGTTAAAACTCATTAAGAATTACCTTGGAGATCGTAGCCAAGCTGTATATGCTAACGGTTACTTATCCACCTTTCTCAAAACCAAAACGGGAGTCCCTCAAGGATCTATACTGGGGCCCTTACTGTTCTCGCTATTTAATAACGACATTCCTACAATTCTCAAACACTGTAAGGTACATATGTACGCAGACGACGTCCAATTATACATCAGCTACCCACTCCACCTAAAGGTAGACGCTACTGCGCGGCTAAATGAGGATCTCCATGCCCTTACACGATGGTCACATAAAAACAAACTTATGCTCAACTCCACCAAGAGCCAAGCCATCGTCATAGGTTGTACTATCCAGGACTCAAGTAACTTTCCACCAATCCAAGCAAGCCAGCGGAAGCAACATCGACTAGGTAAACACTGTTAAAAACCTTGGAGTCATCTTTAATCAACAGCTTACGTGGGGGGATCACATCACCAATGTAACAGGTCGAGTCTACGGTGTCTTGCGTATACTATGCTATGCTGGAAATTGTCTCCCAATTAGCATTAAATCAATGCTTGTCAAGACGCTACTGATCCCTATTTTAACCTATGCACTCCCGGTCTTCTGCGATCTCGATAGTTACAGCTCACGCAAGTTAACCGTTGCGCTTAACAGCACAGTGCGTTTCATATACAGATTACAGCGGCGGGATCACATCTCGTCATTCGTTAAAACCCTGCTTGGCATGGACTTTCAGAGCTTCCTTAAGTTTAGGATATTAACTTTCCTCTCCAAACTCATGCAGAGCAAAGCACCATCATATTTTTATCAGAGTCTTCGGGTTGCTACATCTGAGAGAAGTGGAACATTGATATTACCCAATTTTAATTACAGAGTCACAGAAAAACAGTTTTTCATTTACGCTGTAAGACTATGGAATTCGTTTCCAGTTAACATAAGAAGATCTCATAGCATCGACATCTTCAAAAGGCAACTTAGGCAACACTTTAGCACATCGTCTTAGGATATACTATACATATGTATATGTATTTTTTTACTTTTTCAATTTTTTTTTTTTTTTTTTTTAATTTTTTTTCAGGGTCATCTAGAGCTGGCTGGTCTAGGTACTTGTTTTCTTCTCTTCTTTCTTACTTGTTATAAATCAAACATCTACTTAGTTTAGTTTTATTTTGTTTCTTTTTAATTACACTTGTTTGCTTCACAAATTAAAAGATTATACATCTTATGTGTTAGCTTATGCCCTAAATAAATAAATAAATAAAAAAATAAATAAATATCCCTTCTCACCCTCACCACTCAACGAGGGGAAAACGAATTGCACAGCACAAACGCGTGTTAGCATCCACAAGTGCCTTTTTAAGAAATGGGTCCGCGCACAACAATAGAGCAGCGGGAATTGGTTATAAACCACTTCAAAAAAGGTCAATCTCATTGGAAAATTGCTGAAATGGTTAATATGAGTGCCTCAACTGTTCAGCATATATGTGCATAATTGAGCGTTTTGTGTACGAGAATCGACTGAACAACAAGGGCAGGAGTGCGCCGAATAAGATATTTAATGCTTAAGACGAGCGATACATTGTGCGAAAAATCAAAGCCAATCCAAAAATTTCGACTTCGAAGCTGGCTATTGAGGTACAGAATGAAATTGGGTATAGTGCTCAAATCCGCCGTATGCTTCAAAATCATGACTTCCATGGCCGAATAGCTCGTAAGAAGCGGTTTATCAGCAAAAAGAACAGGCATAGCCGGCTTGCCTTTGCCCGGGAGCACGTTTCCAAGGACTCCGACTTCCGGAATACAGTTATTATATTCTTGCGGACGAGTCCAAACTTAATATAACGTAAGACATCCCGTCAGTCTTACGTTTGGCTTCCGCCAAACTGAGCTGAATAGCAATAATCTTAAAGCCACTGCGATGCATAGCGGTGGCAGTGTTATGATTTGGGCTGTATGCACGCAGCCGGCGTAGAAAATTTGGGGTGCATAGAGACCATAATGGACAAAACCATGTACCTGAACATAGTAAAAAAAAATTGCTTCAAAGTGCCGAAAAGTTGGGTATATGCGGGAATTACCGGTATTATCAAGACAATGATCCGAAGCAGGTATAGTGCATTCCAGGCTCATCTGGAACTGCCATCACTTGATGATACCCCCGGCACAGTAACCTGACCTTTACTTCATTGAAAATTTGTGGGCATTGTTGAACAACAATATCCATAAACACAACATTTCCAACAAAGGAAAAGCTCAACTATAGGAATGGCAGAAAATCACGCCAGAAACTATCCAGAAACTAGTGGACTCAATGTTAAACAGGTAAAGGGCTGTTATAATTCAAAAGGGCTACCATACAAAATATTAAAAGTAGAACAATAAACGTATATTTATAGTGTTTTTTTTTTCTTTCAAAATACAATTGGATCAAATAAGCTGTAACATGAACTTTATCAGTATTTTTAGCTTTTAAATAATATTGTTAAATAATGAATAAATGCAATAAAGGGAGTCCCTAAGTTAGTCTTCAATTATTATTCTTTAAAATGGCGTTTAAATTTTGTCGCTGTCGTTTTTAGATTTTTTGTTATAGCGAATTAAAATTTGAAACTGACTCTGGATCAAATAAGCTGCTACCCACTGTAAATATGTATTTTAATTAAAAGTGAAATAGTAACATATATTTTGTGTCTGAGAAAATATTATTTGGTCTTTTAAGTAGAAGGCAGATTGTTCCTTGCGTTTGTAAAAATATTGCAGATGAATATCGAAAGCACATGACATTTGATGAAGAATGGAGAAAAGTTGTGTGGAGCGACGAAAAAAAATTAAATTCAGACGGGCATGATTTAAAAAAAAAAAAAAAATTTCGATCTCCAAACGTCAGCATAGGGGAAGAAGTGCAATGGTATGGGGCGCTTTTAGTCGGTATGGAACTTCTCTCTTAGCAATTGTTCCTAACTAGGATGGATGCGAAAAAAGTACTAAGACAAGACATACCATTTCTCGAAGAACTGGACCAACATTTCAATTCAATTCAATTCAATTTATTAACAATATATGAATATGTATAAAGTACAATAAGATAAAGTATCTTTTATAGTACCAAGTATTAATACATTAGAATTAATTAAGGGCTCAAAACAAAACAAAAGGAAAGATTATTATTAATTCAGATACAGTATAGATTAATATTAAGCTAAGCCTGAAAAATTATTAAAAATTGCATTTTTAAAACGCGTGGCAGTACAGATAATTCTAATAGTGACTGGTAAAAAAATCTATAGTTTAATGGCATAGATAAAAAATAAACGAGAGGACTTCAGATATAGTCCAGTCAAAATAGACAATAATAAGTTATAACTTAGCCAAAATTCGCATAGAGCTGAACATTGGTAGAGACGTTAAATACACCATTATAAATAAAATATCAAAAGTCCCCATCGATCCTACTTCTGCAAAAAATGGTATCCAAGGTCAAACGTGCAAAATTAAGGTTTTTTCCATTTTTCTCAAAAACGGTAAGTTTTATCATGAAGATAGATTAGACAAAATTGTAGACCATACAATTCTCTACAAAAATCGTTAAGACACTTTTTTTCGTATGACTCACCATTCGTGAGATATCGCGGTTTTAACAGTTGAAAAATTCATATTCTACATAATATGCACTTATATGCAGCCAAAGTGATAAAAAGATGAAGCAGGTAAAGTTGCTGTCACAAAATGTACATTGAAAAAAAATCATCCACTAGTGCCGCAACAAAGAAGTCGACTCTTGCATTGGCCAATGCTTTGATGGTAAGCTAAGTACATACTATGGTTGGGCTATTTTGTGAAATCCAGATTCTCAAGAAGAAATGAAGAAAGCAGTGTGGGCTACATACTATCATTACATTTCAACCGATGAAAACCGCCAGCACTCGTACTGTTCAATTGCATGGTGCTAGTATTTACAACATACGGCAAGAAATATAGAGGAAATTTACACACATCCTCCAGCATTTGATGAAGAAACAGCAAGTTTTTTGCAGCCAATTTACGAAGAATTAGCGTCTGATGATCTGTTATAAAGGTGCTTGGGAAAAAATACTCAGAACAACAACGAGTCGTTTAATAGTTGCTTCTGGAACTTGGGTCCAAAGCATCATTTTGTTGGAAAAAAGACGTTGGAAATTGCTTCATGGACAGCTGCGTGTATAAAATGTAGGATTTTCACCCATCCTTAAAATAAGGGAGATTTTTGGTACGCCGAAACGCCTACTCGTATGCTGAGGAGTACGATGAACGACGAATAACCCGTGCAGGGCGATCCACGTCCCAGGCATCCAAAAAGGCAAGGGCTTCCCTCAGGTCACAAAAACTGGCAGAAAATGATGCGTATGAAGCCACCGAAGGGTCATTGTATGGTCCAGGCATAGTAGATTAGTGTAAGTATACATTTTCCACGAAAATTCTGCTCTTGAAACTTTAAACGCATTTTTCTCGAAACATAATTTTCTAAGACTGTCATGGTATTAAAAAAAAAAAACTATTCAAACGATTGCCTTGAAATTTATATATGTTCTTCTACTCATTAATGGTTATTGGCCGTACCAAAATTGCTTATTTTCGAAAATATTTTCTTATTTTTTTAACGATTTTTAACAAAAAAAAAAAACAAGATTTTTTTCTACAGTCCGCCATTTTGTTTTTTTCAATGAAATTAATTCATTTTGGTAGGGCCGATAGCGACAAACCTAATGAACAATAATCCATTCGATTTTTTTTATTGCAGACAACATGAACAGCCGCTATTACCATGACCAGTGACCTGTTTTTTTTTTTGTGTCCAAATTAATTTTAAAAAAAATATATAAAAATGAAAAATAAGAAATGTTTCGTTCACAAACATCGATGTTAACATCGATGTTGCGATAACCGATACATCGCCGATACATTGACGTCAAAACTGTCAAACATCGACATCGTTCATTGTATTCGTTACACTTTTCCAAGATGTGTAAAACATTACTCGTTTTTCTTTTTTGTATCTCAACAGAACCTGAACTCTTAAACTCAAAATTGCGTTTCCTTTTTTGTTCAGAGTGTTCAGAGCTTCAAAGTTGTATTACTTTTTCGTTCAGAGGACGGTTTCTGAGTGTTCAGATCTGGGAGGATATAAAATCTCTTTTTCCAAAACTTGCAAGGTTTGCAATAATATATCTTCCCATCGTCGCCACGTCTATTCCATGCGAGCCTTTGTTTTCGGAGGCTGGGGCAACCACCACCCAGGGCAGAAACAGACTTCTGGGGACCAGATTGTCTAAGCTTCTTTTCCTTAACTCAATTTCTCAGTTGCTTTCGAACAAATAAAAAATAAATAATTAAAATTATGTCTCTTAAATTCCAATTAATAATTACATACGAGTATAAATAAAAAAAATCGTATTAACAAAATATGTTTCATTTCAATGATGAATTTTATTGTTTTGTGGTATGGTTGAATGGAAATTGGCTTAAGTTTTTGAGTTGAAACAGGTAAGACTTAACTATTTTGTTCTGTACAGCCAACAAAAAACATCGGAAAAACATCGATGTATCGTTGTTATAACCGATGTTTTTTAACATCGATGTTTGTCGCAAAACCATCAATGTTTTCAAACATCGATGTTTTTTTTTAACGATGTTGCATCCCTACATACATACATATATGAGATCGCCAAGATGGCATAAACATCAAGCTATTAATTCAAGCTATCTTAATCTAATCTTAATCTAATATCACTTACTAACTAGGGAGAACGGGAGAGAGGGGAGGGTGGTTAAAAAGGCGGAATTTTAGGCATCGAGTGCTGAGGTTGAAATCGAAGTAAGGATTCGAATTAACACTTCCCAGCATACGAGAAACGGGTACATTTAAGCCATAGGCAGTACAGGGGGTGGGTAGATAGAAGAGACGGGGATTTCGTACATTGCGGGGGTTAGTGTTGATAGAGACAGAGTTGTAGAGGGTCGCGCAGTCAATGGTACCTGAAAGGAGCCGATGGATGAAAAGAATGTCAGATACAGTTCTTCTTTCTTCCAACGTGTTCCTCTTGATTAGTTTAAGGCGGTCTTGGGAGGGTGGTAAAATCAAAGGATTAGGTACTCCAGGGGAGACCTCGAAGAGCAAAACGTAGGAATCGTTTCTAGAAATTTGGGTTTGTTGGTATGGAGACCACACCTGAGAGGCGTATTCAAGAAGGGGCCGACAAAGGTTATGTAAAGAGATCGGGTAACGAAACGTCCGAGAATTCTTTAGACCATCGCTTGACGAAACCGAGTGCAGAATTAACTTTAAGGATTATCTCATCGATGTGTGCGCGAAAATTTAGCTCTTTTAGATTATTGATTTAGATTATTGAGGAAGTAGAGACGAGGAGGAGGTTTGATTCGTTTACGTGAAAAATTAATTGATTGGCATTTGGAAATGTTAAGTTCCAAGCAATTTTTGGAACACCAGATGGAAAAACGATTGAGATCAGATTGAATAAGGCAAGAGTCATGACTGGTGGAAATAGTCTTGAAGAACTTGGTGTCGTCGGCATATAATGAGAAGTGGGAATGTTTGATCACCATTTCAAGATCGTTTATGGTAAGAACGAAAAGAAGTGGACCTAAGTGGCTGCCTTGGGGGACGCCGGAGGAAGCTAAAAAGGGGTTAGAGAAGGCAGATCTAAAACGAACACTGTAATAGCGATTTTCCAGGTAAGAAGATATCCACTTCAAAGACATGGGGTCGAAGCCAAGGGTGGACAATTTGAAGAGTATCAGTCTGTGGGAGATTTTATGGAAAGCTTTATTGAAATCGGTTGAGATAACGTCGACTTCTTTGCCGTTCTCTAAGGCTGATAGGGTAAAGGACACAAATTCAACAAAGTTAGTGGTTGTGGATCTGCATTTGAGGAAACCGTGTTGTCTAGTGGAGATTAAAGACTTGCAGCGAAAACTTAGAGTTTCGTACAAAATACTCTCGAAGAGTTTGGGTATATGTGACAGTTTTGCAATGGGGCGATAGTTGTTAACAACGTTCTTCGGACCTTGTTTGTGTATAGGGGTGATAAATGAGGTTTTCCACAAGCGGGGGAATTCACCTTGGGATAGGGATAGGGATAGAGTGAAGATTTTCGAGAGAGGGAGAGAGATGGTTGAGGACAATTTTTTTAGAAATATGGCAGGGTGACCGTCAGGTCTAGGAATGAATTCATCATTAAGTAGATTTAATTTGTTTTCGATGACATGAGAATCGACTGTGTGTGAAAGAAATGATCCAAGGGAAAAATTCGGTAGATAATCAAAGTATGAGAAGTCTGGAGCAAACGAGTCGTCGGCGAAAGACTGTTTAAAAAAGGTGGCGCAAAAGTTGGCGATAATATTGGGGTCATTCGTGGTTTGATCGTGGAAGGAGATGGAGGTAGGATAGCCATCAGATTTTCTTTTGTAGTTAACAAACTTAAAGAAGGACTTTGGATCGTTTATAAGATTGGCTTGCGTTTCAGTTAAATAGCGTTGATAGAGGAAGTTGTGAAGGGCGGTAAAGTGGAGATAGCTGCCCAGGTAGTCAGAAAAGTCATTAGGGGATTGAGTACGAAGGAAGATTGTCCATTGTTTATTTCTTTTGTTTCTTAGAGAACGGAGCCTGCGATTGTACCAGGGTGGGGAGGTGGACAAAGTTTTGCGTTGTGAAACGGGTATCTACGTAAAGAGAGATAGCGTAAAATATTGCCCTGTAGAATATGGATATTGCATTATTTACGGTTGGGTTATAAAAATTGCCCACGTGCAGGGACGGGTTAAGAATATCCCTGCAGCGACACCTATCGCTTGTCGTAAAAGGCGACTAAACAAAGGTAAACAAAAATCACATCTAGGCAATTTAGAAAACACCAAGGTGAGCCTAGGGACACATATACCACCATTAAACTGCCCCACAAGTGTGCATGCAAATCAGTGGGTTGACACGACTGGAGATCACCGGTGTTGTAAGAGTAAGATCAATCAAAAAAAAAATAAAAAATCTGGAGCATGCCGTGTCAAAAATGGAAGGGAAGAAAGAAAACGGTCAAACCGTAGCATTATGGAAAAGAACGCTAAAAGGAAAAGCACTACCCCGCCAGGCACTACTAATGGTCGTGATCCTGGGACGAGCAGCAATGCTCGGGTCAGAGCTATAGGATTTCCGGGGGATAGCAAAGTAATGCAACGGCGTAAGCCACATTTAAGAGTCGCGAGTTGGAACGTTGGAAGCATGAGTGGTCGCAGCTATGAGCTTGAAGAAATGATGGTTAGAAGGCGAGTAGACATCCTGTGCGTACAAGAGACGAAATGGCGAAACACCGGTAATCGGGCACGTTTCTTGGACGTTAAAACAAAAGCCTACAAGATGTTTTACTATGGATTGGAACAAGGTAAAAACGGAATCGCCATCATCCTTGCGGCAGAGTTACTTGGCAACGTCTTAACCATTTCAAAGTCCAGTGACCGTTTGATGGCTCTCAAATTGGTGATGCATGGTGAGGTGTGGAACATCGTAAGCGCATATGCCCCTCAAGTAGGATGCGAACAAAAAGAAAAAGATGCATTCTGGCTAGATTTCCACAACCTTGTCAAAATCATCCCAAAGGAAGAGCTTTGGTTTGTTGGGGGAGATTTAAACGGACATGTCGGGAAGACAAGCGAAGACTATGAAGACTACCACGGAGGGCTGGGATACGGCACCAGGAACTCTTCAGGTGAAGATATCCTAAACATGTGCAAGTCGTACGGTCTTATAGTGCTAAATACCATGTTCGTCAAACAAAGCCGGCACCTGATCACTTATAGCAGCGGCGGAAATGAAACTCAAATAGACTATCATTTGGTATCCAGTTTCATGAAGCCACGAGCTAAAGATTGCAAAGTGATCCTGGGAGACGCGATCGCCCCTCAACACCGTCTCCTCCTGACTGAATTTTTTATGGATGCGAGAAAGAAGTCAAAGCAGCAAACGAAGGTGTCTGAGAGAATCAAGTGGTATAAGCTGGATAAAGGAAAAGGCGAAGCTTTTATTACCATCATGGAAAACTACCTCTCTTCCATTATCGATGAGGTCGGTAATGAGGAGTGCAGAGCACAAGACATGTGGGATTCCCTACAACAATCTGGCCTGGAGAAAGCCAAATCACTGCTCGGAACATCTAAAGGCCCCTGCCAACACGCAAAAGAAACCTGGTGGTGGACAGACGAAGCCAAAGCAGTGATACACGAAAAGAAAATGGCTTTCCAAGCTTGGTCAAAGTGCTCTTCTACTAATAGAGAGGAAAAAGCTCGCCGTGAAAAGGTATATAGATGTTGTAAGGGTATCGCGAAGAAAAAATGCGCCGAATTCAAAGCGAAAAGCATGGAAGGCCTCTATCACGAGTTGGAAGAAATATCGTCTTCCGCGTCTGACAGGAACCAGGCTACCCAGGAGCTTCGACAAAACAATTTGAACAAAGGAGCAAATATCTTTAAGATAGCCGCCCAGAGAAGAAGAAATGCTCAAGAGATTCGTTTCCCAAAGTTTATTAACAATGCTGAAGGCCAACTCCTTGTGGAAGACGAAAAAATTCTCCACAGATGGCGACAGTATTGCGAGGAACTTCTGAACGAACAGTTTCCCCGAGTGTACTTTCCAAGAGCCGCCCCGAATCATGCCGAAATATCCGACATCACAGTCGAAGAAGTTCGGTACGCGGTTAAAAACTCCAAGAAAAGAAAAGCTGTTGGGCCGGACGGGATACCCTCTGAGTTCTGGAAAAAGATGGGAGACATCGGGTCTAGATGGCTCATGGTTCTTATCTCCAAACTTATGAGAGGCGACACTATGCCTAATCAATGGAGGGAAAGCTATCTTCTTCCATTGCACAAAGGAAAGGGTGATACGCGAAATTGTGATAACTACCGTTCTGTCAAGCTGATGTCGCACACCATGAAGATCGTTGAACGGGTATTAGATAGCCGACTGCGAAAAATAATACGACTATCTGATGACCAGTGCGGGTTTGTCTCGGGTAAATCAACAACAGATGCAATCCAAAGTATAAGGATCATGATGGAAAAGCATCGTGATTCTTCAAAGGACTTGCATATGGTGTTGGTTGATTTCGAGAAGGCCTTTGACCGGCAACCAAGAGATCTTTTATGGGTAGCGCTAAGACAAAAAGGAGTTCCAGAAACCTACGTGCGAGTGATTATGGACATGTACGAGAGAGCAACGACAAGAGTAAGATGCACCGCAGGAGTCACCGAAGAGTTCGCAATCAAAGTCGGTGTACACCAAGGGAGCGTCCTCAGCCCACTGCTTTTTATAGCAGTCCTTGATTGCTTGCTTGAAGGAAAAGTGACGGACCCCAATGTGCACCAGCTATTCTTTGCTGACGATGGGGCCATTATAAGTGATGATCAGGCGTCCCTACAACGAGCACTTGATGTGTGGGTGGACATTTTTGAGGGACATGGGTATCGTATTAGTTCAAAGAAGACAGAGTATCTGTGCTGCCCGTTCTCTGACCCTCATCAGCCTATTCCAGACATTTACTTGAATGGAAGAGTGCTTCCCAAGAGTGAAAAGTTTAAATATCTGGGATCTATGATTAATAGAGAAGCAACTTGTGATGACGACATCAAACATCGCGTAAGCGTAGGGTGGATGAAGTGGCGGGAAAACTCCGCCATCTTCTGTGATCGAAAAATGCCCCCTAAGCTGAAAAGAAGGCTCTACACTTCAGTTGTACGTCCGGCGCTCACATACGGTTCACAATGCTGGACAATGCACAAAAAGTATGAGAGCAAATTAACGGCAACTGAGATGAAGATGCTTCGCATGACAGCGGGAGTAACAAAGCGTGACAGAATTAGAAGTTCAAAGATCCGAGGAAGCCTCCACGTAAAAGAAACCATCACAAGAAATATAGAGCGCGACCGACTCAGTTGGTATTGCCATGTTCAAAGGAGAGATCCTTTGATCCTTTCGTCGATCGTCTGTAGTGGGGGACACACGTATCGGGAATTTTATTACAATACCAGTGAAAACTTCCTAAACAAGGGAAAAGAATAGAAAAAGAAAAAAAAAAAAAAATGTCGTGCAAATCGTGCAAAAATAAGGTTGATCGCACCGATCTAAAAGTTGTCTGCTGTGATTGCAATAATATATATCATGCTTCGTGTGTTAATGTATTGCCGGGTGACGTAGAATTTTTAAAAAAAAATAATAAAGTGTGGAGATGTGTCAATTGTGTATCATCAAAACGACGCGATTCTTTCTCTGGAGAGGTTTCAATTAGTGCAAACAAAGACATAAGTAAACAACAAACAAAAATAAATAGAAACCAAAACACCAACGTAATCCAAGCTGCACCTAATCACTCCTCACAAATAACACTAGACTTGATCTACTCTGAAATTCTTGAAATAAAAGAAATCCAAAGAATTCAGATAGAGGAATTGCAAGCCAAAAACAAGGAGTACGAACAAAAATTTAACCTGCTGGAACATAAGGTTAATAACCTTGAACAACAGCTGTTCGCAAACACAGTTGAAATATACAATGTTCCCTATCAACCCACCAACGCCTCCACCATCAATATGGCGCTAAAAGTTTTTTGTGAAGGAATAAATGCAGACGTAACTGAGAAAGACATTGATCTTTGTTACCTAAAAAAAATCAAGAAGCGTAATCATACCACGGAGAACAATGACCCAGAAAGCTTGACCAATATTCTCCATGTCAAACTAACAACTCGTCACTGCAAGGAGAAAATAATGAAAGCAAAGAAAGAGAAGAAGAGGCCGCTATTAACATCTCTACTCAGCACTACGGCAAATCCTCAAAAGATGTTCATCAATGACTGCCTGACTCATCAGACTCGTCAGCTGTTTAAAACTGCAACATCAATGAAGACAACAAAGAATTACAAATATGTGTGGACGAAGAACGGGATAGTGTACATGCGTAAGAAAGAGGGTGACAAATCAATACGAATTACTTCTCTTGCTGATTTTAATAAATTATGAATTGTATAAATACTGTCCCTCGTTTAATTCCAATTGCATGTGAATACCCCAATGTTCCCTATAATTTCTGTCTTCATCAAAATATTCGTAGTGTTAGAAGAAATTTTGCGTCATTATTAGCACATATAAATATGTTCAAAGAACTACCTGTAGTTATTGTTTTAAGTGAAGTATGGATTTATGAAAATGAATTATGTCTTTATAATATTCCAGGGTATATGCCACCTTTTGGAAACTGTAATGAGTCTTACCAAGCAGGGGGTGTAATGGTGTATGTTAGAGATGGTTATACGTGTAATTTTACAAAAATTAATATCCCAAGTGCTGATGTAGTGAAGTTATCGTTTAAATACCAAAATGAATTCTTTACTATGTTGTGCATATATAGATTACAGGAAATAGCTAAAGCAGTTTTCTTAAAAGATTTAAGTGGTATTCTAGGTACTTCAAAAGAAAAAAATTTGATTGTTTTGGGTGATATCAACATAAATATATTAGATCCCTCAGATAATTTCACAGACAGCTATATGTTTCTTATGTCGTCAAATGGATTAAAAAGTGTTGTCAATGTTCCAACTCGAGTTGCAAATTCTTCTTCTAGTTGTATAGACCATATTTTTATTAGGGTACACAAAAATCTAAAAACAAAATTAAGTGCTTCAGTTCATGACTATCAAATTACGGATCATCATATGATTAGTCTGAGCATTCATAGGAAAAGTCCGACAAATAACCCTAATATTCCTAGACAAAGAAAAAAAATTGATTATGTGACGCTAAGAGAAAATCTTAGCTACGAATTTTGGGAGCCCGTTTATAATGAAAGGGATACTTCGATTGCTTTTGATGCATTTTTTTCAATTCTACAAAAGCACATTCAAACTTGCACTCAGTTTGTACATATTTCAAATAGAAGAAAATACATAAAGCCCTGGATGACAAATAGTATTTTTAAACAAATAATTAAGAAAAAACGCTACGCAGTAAAGGTCGCTAAGCATCCACAAAACAGTAGTTTAAAGATGTACTATGCTAAACTGTGCAAAAAGATTCGTAAGGCTGTTAAAAATGCGCGTAACAATTACTATTCGAATATGTTTGAAAGAGCTAACGGAAACAGTAGAGATGAATGGAAAATTGTAGATAATATTTTAGGAAAACAAAATCCTCCTGTAGAAATAAATGAATTAGAAGTAGATGGTATACAAATATCTGATCCGGAAAATATCTCAAACCTATTAAACGATTACTTCATTGATATTTCAGAACAATTAAAGCCATCCATTAACACTAACATCTTCTGCAATTGTACTTTGTCCAATAATATTATCGAGGATAATGGGCAAGTAAATAGTTTTGTGTACGATAATATTAACAGTGGTGAGCTTTGGAAACTTATTATGTCCTTAAAAAATAAAAACTCATGCACAAATGACGGTATAACAAGTATTTTACTCAAAAACATTGCTTGGCAAGTGGTTGATGTAATGAGTTACTTGTTTAACCAAAGTGTTGAAAATGGTTGTTTCCCAAAGTCTCTGAAATGTGCTGAAGTAATTCCACTATTCAAAAAAGGAAATAGGAAAAACCCATCCAACTATAGACCAATATCTCTCTTACCTACTGTCGCGAAACTTTTCGAGAAACTGATTAAAGCTAAAATGTTAAGTTTTTTAGAAAAAAATGTGTTCTTTTCAGTGTACCAATTTGGGTTCAGACCAGGATTATCGACAGAGGATGCTATTCTCAGGGTGTGCAGTCAACTATATGATGGTTTAAACAGCAATCAATCTACAATGGCTTTATTCATAGATATGACTAAAGCATTTGATTTGGTTGACCATCAGTTACTGCTAAAAAAATTATATGATGTCGGTTTTAGAGGATCAATGTACGCCTGGTTCAAAACGTACCTAAAAGATAGAGAACAAAAATTAAAGCTAAATGGAAACTTTAGTAAATCTCGTGTTATTAAAAATGGCGTCCCCCAAGGTTCCGTACTAGGGCCTCTCCTGTTTTTGATCTACATAAATTCGATCTTCAAGCAGCAATTTAATGGTATGGTTACTGCGTTCGCTGATGATATAACTTTCACATATGTGTTTAAAAACCAATTTGAGTGTATTGTCAAGATTGAAGAAGATTTGGAAAAATGAAGGCTGTGGTTTACTGCTCACAAGTTAATTATTAGCGAAAAAACAAAATTAATAAACTTTAAAATATCTGGCAATTCGTTAAGTAATTTTAATCTTCACTTCCATGCACACAATTGTAAGAAGTTCAGTCTTCCACTTCATACGTGTGGTATTCAGAATTACCATATAAACAACTCGTGCTCTGATAGGTGTTTTAAAATTGAATTAGCAAGAATCATTAAATACCTAGGTGTTGTGATTGATCATAACTTGAACTGGAAGGATCACTGTCAAACCTTGAAAACACATATGAATTTAATAGCTCGTAAGCTTTATCTTATCAAACCCTACTGTTCTAAAATGGTTTTGTACAAAATTTATTATGGTCTTGCACATTCGAAGTTGCAATACAGTATTTCTAGTTGGGGCGGATCGTACTTTAATACACTTAGACCAGTCTTGACAGCACAGAAACATTTAGTACGTCTTCTGGCGCATGGAAATCGTCGTACTCATAGTTGGCCCTTGTATAAAAGGCTTGTAATTTTACCATTGAGGCATCTATATATTTTTAAGGTTCTTAAAGAATTCTACAAAAAGAGTGGTAACATCCCAAGTAGAAACAATCAGATTTATAACCTCCGAATAAATGACATGGCTCTTGTTAATATACCAGTTGCACGTACAGCACACTTTACACACTTCTACACTTTTACTGCCCCAACTTATTTTAATAAACTTCCATATTCCACTCGAACATGTAATAATTATAATGTTTATATCAAAAAAATTAAAGACTGGTTATTTAGCATTGATCATGCCAACATTGAATTATTATAAAAATATACATCTTATATTGTTAAACTATTCTTGTAAAACTATTCTGATTATTATTCTTCTCCTTTTATAAATAGTATTATACAGCTTCTAAAACAATCAAACAATCTTACTCTATCTTAAAATTGTAAATTATCCGATTGTCACCCCACATCAGTAGAAAAAAAATTGAATTATCCAAATATAATTGTAGTGTCGTTTAACACTAGTTTAGAACTACATGTTCATTAAATTATATAACGACAATAAAATAAAATAAAAAAAAAATAAAAAAAAAAAAACCCCGTCCAAAAGGCGTTATCAATCAACATTCCAATTTCAACACGCAAAAAAGGCAGGCCGAAAAACAATTGGTGCAAACAAATGCAAAAACACCAGCATTTGATTGGCCTCAGCGATGAAGTAATCCCAAACCGGGAAGCCTGCCGCTACTTTCTGAGGTCAAACCGGCGGACCCCACAAGCGGACCAGTAGGAATGCAGTTAAGTGGGAAGGTTATGGTCCTACACTTCTGACCATAACGACGCCGGGATAAAAAGGAAAAGAAGAAGGGTTATAAAAATTGCCATTTTTAAGGTATTCATTGATTAGGTGAAATTTGGCTTTGTGGAAATCGTAAGAGGCCAGAACTGTAGAGGGTTTATTCTGTAACGGAGAATCGTGAAAGAAGGGAAGGAGGAGGGGGGATTTGGGTAACGCGTGCTACTTTGCCTCAATGAAGCGGAATTATTCAAAACAACTCTTTTGCAATGTTAACATCCGCATTTATAAAACTATAATAATGCCAGTGACACTTTACGCATGTGATGGATAGACCTAGAAGAGATGGAAAAGACCAGCGAAGGAACATACTCATGACGAGTTTCGAATGGTTTCAAATGTAATACATAATAATATTATTACCACTTTTTGATTTTCAAAGATAACCAACTGATTTCATTGTTATTTTGTGAATGTTTTGAGTATTCGTTTTTTTTGTGATTTATTTTTCTGCTCACAAAATTTTGTATTTCACACGTTCATTCAGACGTCGCAGTTCGAATATATACAATGCAAAAAGAATAAATTCGCACGATTCTGGTGCAAAGGAAAAAGGGAAGTAGCAGAGAAAGAACTTTTTTTTTAGAAGAGATAGAGAACTCCTGTTGATCATGAGGCTCGCCTTCGCCTTGACCCAGATATGCTCGTACAGGTATGTACATATGTACATATGTACTTGTATGGTATGGAGAGCCAGAGATGCGGCCATACAAAGAACCAACCGATTACTCAAAGATTGATTTCGACAAAATAACATAGATTCATGAGGGCTATTGATTTTTGTACAAATATTGTATGCTAAGGTAAATTCTCTCATGAATTACGGTTCTTCAGTTGACTATAACATTAAGTAGATAAAGACCGCACCGCCCAAAAAGCCAAATATCAAACGAAATTCGATGAATGGAAAAAAAACGTAGACGCCGACGCATTATATTTGAGAGAGGCTACTTTGAATGGAACAAAATAGAGATTGTTGAATAAATATTGATATTGAATACTGATGATAAATAAATACTTTTCGAGAAAATCAAAAGCCTTTTTGAACAAAACTTGCAGTTTTGTGCAGCGTAGATAAATATCTTCAATTCCTGTTAATCTCAAGTCATCGAAACGTGAGGCAGCATATAGAGAGCTGCAATACGTGATGCAATATACTTGAATCAGCTCAGGGGGTTTGAATATGCTTTTTAAGCATCAGAGAAAATATGCAATTTATACAGCATGTAGGCCTCTCTAGCACCATTATCTCTTTCCGATGAATCATAAAAGCTCGCAACTGTATTCGCATATAATCAGTTGAAAACCACACAGCATCACTGTGAACCACAGAAAGTTCCATTCCAGAGAACTGGGTAGGGTAACCATATGTAGTAACAAGCCTTTCCTCCCATCTTTTTAATTAGGGTATATAAATTCATTGAAGTATGTAAACTGTTTGTCATCTACCTAGAACTTACATCAAGCTCAAACAACCCTAAGATAAAAATTTGAAATATGTATTCGCAGTAAAAGCCGCAACGCGCAATATACTAATTAAACTACGACTGCCATCAGTTGCAGACCAGTTGGCTCACACGAGTCGATCAAACTATGGATAGGTTTACGAAAATTGCCTGTTCACTTGGAATGAATACTTCGCTCGTAGATTCAGTTGCTTTTTATCACTGCGTTGACGAGGTGGAACAGTCGGGCTTCAAATACTACTTACCGGTTAGTACCTAAATGATGCGATTAGTGATTCTCTAGTGTTATTTATTGTTGTACATTTTTTCGACTTGTTTTGTTTTTCTATTTTTTGTTTTCTAATGATTTGTTGATGGTGGGTATGTGGTAGAACAAACTTTATTCAATGGACTTTGCTTGAGTTATTATTTTCAAATTATATGTTTGCAAATGTAGATGTTGTTTCGTTAAACTGACCTCTAATTCTAGTGATTTTGGTAGATGCGATCGCGGAAATATCTAAATGGTGACACCAGAATTTGTTTGTTTGTCAAAAAAAACTTCGTAATTTTAGATACTATGGCGTTAGTTCTCGTGTATACTGTATTTCCCTTTAACTTTATTTCAGTATTCAGGCGTGCACATTTAAAATATACTACTTCGAAATTTAAATAAAAACATATTGATAAACGTATGTTTATGAATGTAATGAAGGAATTTTCGATTGTATAAAATCATATTTCTACACTCTTTTGCTGAAACCCCCTCAAGTTAGTCCCCATTAGATGATACGCCATGATGCCAGTGATATTGGAATTTGTTGTGATGCTTGTCATTGCCAAACAAGTTAAACTTACTTTTGTCACTAAAAATAACGATATTCCAACAGCCACTCTTTGGCAAATGTGAGTTTTTTACGTTTATTTAGGAAATAAATCGTTTGCAACTTGCAAATCTGCCATTAAAATTAGTTGACTTTTGAGCCTCCCCTTACTGTTTTGACAGAGAGTAGTTTTTGAATGATAGTACCTATCGAAAAAAGGGCGTAAACTTTTTTAGGATTTACCAATAAATTCACCAACTTCTCATTAGGTTTAGTCTTTGCAAACTAACTTTAAAAGAAGCTTCCGCTTTTCTAAAGAAGCGTTTGTTCCTTTATTTTGGATATTTTAACACAACGTTTGAACTTGTGCCGATAGTTTGTGTCTGCCTTCTTCTTGCCATATTCGGACCAGTCGCAAAAAAATGTTTTTTTTTTTAGGGTTTGTACAGGTTCAAAAGTGTACGCCCTTATGGTGTTTGTCACACAAATATGGACGGGGGGCAGATGGTTTGTGTCGAAGGTGTTCGTTTACTACGCTCCTTGGGTGGTTGTCCTTGATAGGATTTGAGGGATTCGACTGAATTTGCGTTGGTTCACAGTAACTCTTTGGTTTCTGATTTTTGATTTTGATTTTGATTTTGACCCCATAGTGGCACTTTATTAGCTTAATGCAAGCCTTAACAAAAAACTATAATTTAACTATAACTTATTAACTAGGTGGCTGGAGACGATTAAGGAGAGTGAGAAGGGTTGTGGTATAGGGCAATTCTGAGGCTGGACTTATTAAGGTGAAGGTTGAAAAGATTGGTTAGCTTTGCGAAGCATTCTGGACATTGGTTCGTGGTAGAAATAATTTGTTAGGTGAGTGCTTATACGGAAAAGGGGTGTGGACCGAAGGTTACGCGGGTTGGTGTTAAGCGGAATTATGTGCAATAATGAAGGGCTGTCAATGTTACCTCTGAGAAGGTCATGAATAAATAGAATATCTGCAACATCACGTCGTTCTTTAAGGGGTTGGAGGTTGACTAATTTTAAGCGATCCGTATAAGATTTGATCTATGATAAGATTTGATCTATGAGATAAAACTGGGAGAGAAACCGAGGATAGTGAGCTTGAGGAGAATAATTTGGTGAGATGTTTTGTCAAAGGCTTTGCTGAAGTCAGTGGCGACAACGTCTACTTCTTTGCCAGCTTCGAATGCACACAAACATTGTGAAACAAACTCGACTAGATTAGTGGTTGTCGATCGACCTTTTAGGAACCCATGTTGGTTAGGAGAAAATATGGGTTTGCAGTGAAAGAATAGTGCATCATAAACGATGCTCTCCAAAAGTTTGGGTATGCATGAGAGCTTGGCAATGGGACGATAGTTGGACACGTCATTAAAGTGTTACATTGAATGCACACCCAGATTATGAATTTTGAAGTAATCTTATGCTGCGAGTGTAATGCCTTCGTCAGCATTTTTTGATCATCTCTCATTCCACAACTGATTTTGTTGCACAACTACAGAACTTTCGCTCAACAGTCGATGATGATTACCATCACACCATGACCACCCTACCTTAAGAATGATTTAAACATCATGAGTTTGAATCATGACTTTAGCTATTGTATATACAGGAACAATGTATGAGGTTTGTTCGCAAAATAAAGTGACTTTTTATTTTCCTCGAAAAATATTTACTTATTCATCAATATCTATGTTGTAACCTTCAAAATTAAGATATTTATGCAAGCCATTTTTCCAATCCTCGAAACACTTCATATACGCTTTATGATATAGACCTAATCTCTTCAAGCGATGCGGTCTTTATCTCCTCAGTCTCAAATCTCCGTCCTTTCAAGGGTCTTTTTAGTTGTGGGAAGAGAAGGAGTCACGGAGAGCCAAGCGCCGTAAATATATTAGCCAGTTAACTAATATTAATTATAAAATTTTGTGCTATGACGAATATCTTCGTCATGCGACCTTAGTAGTGACCATTTATTTTTCATGTTTTTGGTTTCTACTTATGTTAATATAAATAAATAAATGTATACAGGAAATAAATAACGAAATAAAAATATTAAAGTCACATATTAGGTCATATTTTCCAACAAAGTCGAAACACTTAACTGGTTAATGATTATGGCATTGTCTTAGACCAACAAGCAACGATGAGTGAGCAAGCGCATTATCGTGATGCAACTGCCAAATTTTTTTTCCGACAACTCCGGATGTTTTCTTTGTATAGCCTCACGCAAACGGCGCATAGTTTCAAAGAAATATTTCTTCTTGACCTTACGACCTTCCGGCAAGAACACACAGATTATAATCGAAAAAAACTTTCACCGAACGACCACACTTGATGTGCTTATTTCGTTATTTTCCTCTGGTCGTTTTCATTGGGATAATTGATCTTTTATTTCGGCGGCATAATTATATACCCACGTTTCTCCCAGCAAATCTAGATTCACGTTATTTGAAAAACATTTCATGGCATGAGCTAACCGATATGCCTACTGTGATAGCCATTCGACGATCATCCATAACATTTTTTTTCGCTACTTCAACGTTTTGTTGACGTACTGGGGGTTTTGGGCGGGCATTGTTATTAACATCTTGTCGGCCTTCCGTAAAGAACTTGTAGCACTTATAGACCAATTTACTTTGCTCAGTGTAGACTTCTCAAACGCCACAGTCAACATTTCAAGTACGTTGGAGCACTTCATTTTTCTTTCATACAAAATTTAATACATCTTTCATCTATTTGTGGCGAAAAATCACCAAGCACACCAAAATAGGTTTAACCTTTATACCTACCTGTGGAAAACAAACTATATATCCGAAACGGCTGACATTGCTAACATATGTTACGCGACATACATATGTACCAATATAAAATGAGAAAAAAAATTTAAATATACTGAAGCTCCCAAAATTCAAAAGGTTACCTTATTTTTTGAACAAATTTCGTATGTTTTTTTGCCAGTTGACGTGTGAATGCTTTGCAATGGAAACTGGTTGTTTTGAAACAAAACATTTCACATTCGATCCGTCTTCGTGAATATCCGGCATAGAAATAGCTAAGTCTGGAAAACACACGGTGTGCTGAAAGACTTTCAACCCTAAACAGTAGGTGAACTATTGGATTGATTTTGCTGTTACAGTTGACTCTATTTTCCGGCTAACAGCTAAAGATCTCTAAGAGATGATGGCTTACCAAATGCAAAGATAGATGGACGCTGGTTATAACTTACCCAAATAACAATCGGGAAAATGTCATAAACATTTTTTGACCATTCAATTTTGCTATCTCAATTAAAAAAAATATTTTATATTATCACTTCACCATTCAGACTTCTTGCAAAATATCTACCTAACCGTGTTCGGAAAGCGAAAATAAACCAAACATCACCGATCTGTATTGAGCCTATTACTAAGATATTTTTTATGTTAACAAATGATTTGCCACACTCAATTAAAAAAGTCTACATGTGCACGGACGATGTCCTTATCGATTTATGTATTACATCGCCCATATAAAAGAGAACTTCGTGAATTTCCAGCTTTGGTTATTGTATATTCTAACAATCTGATACTCAATATTCTTAAAGTTGATTAAGGTCCCTTCCACCTATGTGCGCCAGCTTAAATGCCGTCCATTTGTGTAGTCCATTCGCTCTACATGACCTAGCCATCTTAGACGCTGGTTCCGAAGACGTCGTACTAAACCGATATCGCTTTACAGCTCATACATCCTCATTCGTTTTCGTTAGAGCCCAGGCCTCTGCGCCGTAAAGGAATACCTGGATGATCAATGATTTGTCGTATATGGTGCTGACTTGGTTTTTCGAGGAAGGACTCTATTTCTCTATTGTCCACTAGAGATATTTCTCTTGAGTCCAAAGAAGCAGTGATTGGCAAGAATTATTCTGCGTTTCATCTAAACGCTGGTGTTGTTGTCACTGGTCACTAATAAGCCAAGATAGACAAAATCCTTGACCACTTCGAAGTTGAAGCTGCCAATTGTGACATTCTGGCCAAGGCGTCGGTGTTGTGCGTCTTTTTTGGAAGACGGCATATAGTTCGTCTTTTCCTCATTTACGGAAAGACCCTTTTAGCTGCTTCTGCTTCTGCTTCAGTGCTTTCGAGCGCTTTATTGACATCTCTCTGTGTTCGTCCAATTACGTCAATATCCACCGCAAGCAATTGCGCAGACTTGAATTCGATCGTACCTCTTGTGTTGGGCCAGTCAGTCGCGTATGGTCTCTTCAAGAACAATGTTTTCAAGCATTTGTATAAATCCTTTTTGAACATCAAAGGTCTCGATTAGCTAAGATATAGCCGGACGAGTTTGGAAGAAATGTTAAAATTAGGCTCGGTATAGCTCGTCCTTATGCACACTGTCATATGCGGGTTTGAAATCGACAAAGAGATGGTGTGTGTCGATTTTAAGTTTTTTGGTCTTCTTCACGACCTGCCGCAGTGTGAATATATGGTCTATCGTGAATTTACCTTATATGAAACCATACTGATAACAACCAGTGATACAGCAAACCATACCAAATTATCCACAAAGGATTTCAGACATTCACACAGTAAGGCAGAGAAGATCTTGTATGCGATGTTAAGTAGACTTTTCCTCTATAGTTGGCGCAGTTATAGGGGTCACCATTCTTATGGACTGGGCAAACGATGCAGAGATTCCATTCGTTGGGCATGCTTTCCTTTGACCATATTTTATAGATGAGCTGGTGCCTGCGTCTTTATTAGTTTTAGTCTTCGATATTACATGCTTAATTTCATCTATTGTAGGTCGGTCTCTTGTATCTTCTTTCGTTGCGAATAAATCATTCTGCTTGGCAGCAGTTTCAGATCTATCCTTGCCGTTCTACAGTCTACAGAAGTGGTTCTCCCATATTCTCAGCAAGTTGTGCGTATTCATCCCTACAGGCTTCCGCTCTGGCCTTATAGCCCTGGCATATTCATTTTACTTGTTCGTAGAACTCACGAGCGGCTCTCGTCCGCATATGTACCAAGGCTTTGTAGGTAGTTTGCTTTGCTACATGGGTTGGATCGCATTGGTGTTCAAACCAGGGATTTCTAACTGGCGACGGTCGGATGCCCAACACATCAGAGATAAAGTCTTTGTTGTTCTGTGGATTATGCCGGTGTCATCAGCTTTTATTGAGGGAAACTCGATCAGCAACAGTCCGACCTACATCACCTATTATTTCGTATCTACTGAGCGTTGCACTTGTAGGTAGTAAACCTTATTGATCATTTGGTTTTGTGACATGAAGTCATAGTTGTTGAACGTCGGTCTTGGTTGTGTAGAAGGCCTTCATTGGACGTTTATACCTTAGAAGAGGCTTTGCAGGGCATTTCTTCATCTCATGTATTATAAAAATCCCTCATCGGGACAATGTCTTATTTTAATTAATTATTATTATTAGGGCCTCTTGTCAACCCTTCGCCAAACTTCTCTGTGATGAGTCCTTCTATGTTTGGCTGTTTCGTTCCATTTTTATATTTTCGTCGACATTGAGGGAGCTTTTGATAACGCTACCTTCGACAGCATGTGTAACGCTGCTAGACGGCATGGCGTAGATGAAGCACTGGTTTTGTGGATCAAAGCAATGCTTGTGCACAGGACATTGATCGCTGATACAGGCCTCGAACAATGTGTCAAGTCTGGAGTAAACAGGGGCTGCCCGCAAGGTGGCGTCTTGTCTCCGCTGTTATGGTGCATGGTGGTCGACTCTCTGCTAGATGCTCTCAATGCCTCTGGAATCTATGCCCAGGCCTATGCGGATGATGTTGCTGTTCTCTCTGTCGGCTCATGTTTAGCGAATGTCTGTCTCAAAGCGCAGGCGGCGCTAAACGTGATCGATGACTGGTGCACGAGAAATGGGCTGTCGGTTAATCCTCTTAAGACCGATGTCGTTCTCTTTACGAGAAGGAGGAAAACAACTGGCATTGCTCAGCTGGTGCTAAAAGGCATTCCCATCCCTATATCCAAGGAAGCTAAGTATCTGGGAGTCATTCTAGATAACAAACTTCTCTGGTCAAAACATGTTGAGTCCAAAACCACCAAAGCGCTGTCAGCTTTCTGGCAACGCAAAGGTGCCTTTGGCAAAACATGGGGCTTATCGCCGAAAAAGGTCCTCTGGATCTACACGGCAATGGTAAGACCGATAATCTCATATGCATCGGTTGTTTGGTGGAGCAGGCTGACACGAAAACACGTTGTGGCTTCACTCACCAAACTCCAAAGAGCGGTCTGCCTCAGTTGCACGGGGGCTTTCCCCAGCACACCGGGAGCTGCTTTGGATGCTATGATGAACCTTCCACCCCTTGACATATATATCAGAGGGTGTGCACTGAAAACTATTTCTCGCTTAAAGAGGAATGGTCTTTGGTACAACTCGCAGTGGAGTGAAAGTGTACTTGAGAGAGAAATATCCTACGATCACTGTCTCATGGATATGCCCTCTGACGCAATGACACCTGCCATCCTACTGCGCTGTAACTACACAGTCACATTTCCTTGGCGTCAGGACTGGCTTTGGCCAGACACTGAACCTGGAATAGAATGTCTTCGCATCTTCACAGATGGCTCCAGGACTGATCAGGGATCCGGCGCCGGAGTTTTCTTCGAGCGCGAAAACATTCGACTGCACTTCTCGTTAGGAAAATATGCGTCTGTCTTCCAGACGGAGATTTACGCAATCCTAATGGCCATGCACTATGTTGTGAAACACAGATGGAGGGGAAAGAGCATATGTGTCTGCAGCGACAGCCAAGCTGCACTCAAAGCTATATCCAATCCTCTGTCCAACTCCAAACTAGTGCATGAACTCAAGACCTTCTTGAACAAAGTCGGAAGACTTAATTCACTTAGGCTTGCATGGGTTCCAGGTCACTCTGGAATCCCAGGAAACGAGATCTCCGATGAACTCGCTAGAAAAGGCTCAGAGGAGAGTTTCTCAGGGCCTGAACCCGCCTTAGGTCTACCAGCTTCAACGGTTAAATCTGACATCAATGACTGGGTATTTAACGTACACAGTCGCAGATGGAAGGAATATCCAGGATGCAGGATGACTAAGCGCGTACGCCCTGACGTCTGTAAAAAGTCCGCAACATTCTTCTTATCCTTAAGAAGAAATGACTGCAGAAGGCTAACGGGCGTCATTACGGGCCATTACACTTTTGCCAGGCATCTTTACGTGCTTGGCATCAGTGAGACGCCTACCTGTGCTGCTTGTTGCGAGGAGGACGACACAGCGGAACACTTTCTCTGCGACTGTCCCGCCTTCGCTCGTGCACGGTGGCGCACCCTTGGGGCCGACGTGGTGGGTGCCGAATCTCTTAGCTCAACATCACTGAAGCCCCTCCTCATTTTTCTCCGGATAACGGGGAAAATACATTAAAGACAAGGTGTCTGTCTGGTAGTACAATGGACCAGTACTTGTGTCTGAGTGCTCCAGCAGATAGTAGAAGCCTCCAACAAAAAAAAAAAAAAAAAAAAAAAAAGTCCTCCTATCGGCGCGTAGCACATGAAGGCTCTTTTTCCTTATTCTTTTGACGGTTTGTCCATTCGTGTTGCGTGTCCTGCCCATCTTAGTCGTTGCGATTTTATTACTTGAATTGAAATTGATCTTGTTTTCAAAGATCCTTCTTAGTCTGAGAGCAACTTTCACATGCGTAAAATGTTGCTGGCATTGTTATGATTTTAGAAATACGGATTTTGAACTTGCATGACAATTTTTTTTTTTAATTGTTCCTTCAAAATCACATCCACTCTAGTTTACGCTGACATGACGATCTGAAACTTATATGATAGCGAGGAAACAAAATAAAAACAGAAAGCTTAATGATGGAAATAAAAGAAGGTAGGAAAGAAAGTAGTTTTCCAACCTTAAAATAATATGGGCTTCTACTTTCCCCTCAAATTCCTCGTCGAATCAAGACTTTCATTTGAAGGCTTTGTCTAGATCCTACACCATTGTATCGTAAAACTTGTCCAAGCATAACTGGTACTCCAAGGCCGGATTAGCTTTGAGGAAGTCAGTCGAAGCCTTCTAAGTAGCGGGAATCGTACTGTAGACGTTCCTCGTCAATCCTATTTTGAGTTAGAAGTTACATGCTGCTAGAGGTGGTCGAGCGTTGTAATGCCAAAAACTCGCGTATACTTAGGGCTTCGTGCGACAGCCCATTATGATGTAACAAAAACTAACTGCCAACTTCCCTTGACTCTGACCATAATTCATAATTCTGTTCTATAATCTGTCCAGAATACCCAAATAATATTGAGCAGTCTCACCCTATGAAAAATGCCTTAGGAACAGAAGAAAACTCTGAGCATCGGCTTAATCGAATCCTTGCATCCGTACTAATACTTCTCTGATGACTTCCATGTTGCGCTCTGAATTTTGATAAGTGGCAGGAAAGACCACGTTTCATTGTTTCCCCACGTCTCGTACACAAATTAGCCGAAAACAATTCATAGCACAAGGTCATGATATAACCTTATGTCTAAGTGGTGGCTAATATTTGTCATACTTCAATCAACTTTGGTATTTAAAATCAAAGCAATACAACAAAGCCCCTTGTTCATCCTAACTAGCTCGAGCCACTTGAATCGACTGGTAAAGAGTAAAAGACATACCGCCCTATCTTCGATTACTGATGTCAGCAACAACAGATGTAAGCTTTTATCAACTTTCATTGGTAATTCTACCCGCAAGCGTGTACATTCCTCTTGTTTGCATCACGAATGCAGTGCTTTTCGTTATACCAGTCAAGCTGTGAGTCAAGTGACAAGACACGTGACGTTTGACTTTCAATGTGTTAATTATGGAACTTAAAAACAAATCACTTGAAAAATAACAGCGTAGGTTGGGTAATTACTGTACACATCTGGCTTTGCGTGTAACCTACGATTTGAAATGAGATAAATACTATGTATTATAATTTCCGACGTAAGACTATTATGCAATATTTTTTATCTTTTTTGTAAACATAAAGGTCTTCCGTCGCGGGTAAGTTGCTTCGTAATTTCGGATCCGATATATGAATATGTTGCTCTACTATATGTATATCCTCGCTATCGAAAGTAAGTAATACAAATGAAAAACATGGCTTATTGGCTTTCTCCTTTAAATTTAATGAAGAACGACTTTTGGCCTTTATTTTATTCTTACTTGACAACTTCTGGCAGAGATGTTAACCGGGTAGGGTATTTCTACCAGCACGCTTAACGCAGGCTAACGCAGTCTTTTATTAGTTTTCCTTTAATCTGTGTACGGCACCTTAGATGCCTTTGTTCTCTGCTGCTCATGTTTTAGATTTAGACTGAGCCAGAGTTCAGACACGTTGTCAACTTGTTGGATAGCCAAATTAGGACCCTAGACGCCTAACGGCAACCCGTAATTCAGTTTTCTTCTCATCATCTACACAAACTGGAACGAAAATCATAAGCCCAAATTTTCTTTTCAAGTTTCTGCACATTACAACAGAATCGTGGTGATTAAGATCTTGTATATGGTTGAAGTATGTTCATAAAATAAGGCTTTTTAATCATCAATATCTATCCCTTATATGTCATCTCCGTCAGATATAGCACACTTCTGTCAGCGCTTTATTCAAACCTTGAAACAATTCTGAAATGCGGTTTTTGATATAGCCCTGTGCTATTCCAGCGATGCGTTCTTTGCCTCCCCATTCCTGGCAAATCTCATGGGTCTTTTCAGATTTGGGAAGAGAAAAAAGTCGCTGCGGGGATTATCATTATAATCGAAGAAAACGGTGGGCACAACTTCCTCATTTGATCAAATTTGTTGTGCTTTTTTCTACCTTACCTCTTCTGGTCGCTTCCATTGGGATGATTGGGCTTTGGTTTCGACAACATAACCATAAGACCATGTTTCGTTACCAGGGTCATTTCAGCAAATCTGAATGATGTCAGTCAAAAGCTTCTGAGCGACTTCGTTTTTGGAAAGTTTTTTGTTCGAAATAATTCTGTGTTCAGGCAATTCCTTTATGATTTTTCTAGAAAGTGATAACATAGACTTTCAGAAGGTTTAAACTATGTTTTATCTGAAAGTTATTTCCTTCTTTAGTAGTCGATGTGATTGGTATGTTTCGATTGTATTTTGTAATTATACATAGTATATATGGATTGTTGTCTTTTTCGTTTGTGAAGTCGTTGGCAATGACTGGTCGTAGTGATGTAGCTTTGTCCACGTTGGTCTTAGGCCATGTTTTATTTTTGTTTAGTATTGGTGATTTATGTGTTATATGAAGTGGACGGGTTTTTGTGGCTTTCCAAAGAGAAAATAGATATATAGATAGTAAGATAGACAGCTGAAAGCGTTTTGTTTTCTTAAAAAGAAACTGGTTATAAAATCAAGATATGTTAGTTTACAAAATTAGTTACGACAATAACTTGTTAAACCTGTCTGTCAGATTAAAAGTTATACAATTGAAATATTTGCTTGACTTGAATCTAAGTTAACACTATTCCTACCGCGACCGGTTAAATTACCGTTTTAAAAATTTCGATTAAAATTTGCTATATACAACGTACATAATTGAATTGCCTTTAATCTTCACGACTTTTCCTAATATATGTACATATGCTTATAATACATTTTTCAATATTCACTTCTTTTTTTACTATTTATTTTCTGATAAAAAATTGTAGCCTGTCTTACCTACCGCAACCGGTCATTTGACCAGTAGAACGATTTATATGTGTATTCTTTCAAAAACTCAATTCCGTCAAACTCAAAAACTCAATATAAAGTCGTTACAAGCGAAATGTAAAGCAGTTGAGGAATGATTTCAGCCGAAAAGTTAATTCCAAGGATTGCTCTACTTCAAACTGTTACAGTTCTCGCTTGCCTATCGCGTCTTCTCACAAATTCAAATTAGTAAAGCCGTGCGACCTGAACAGAAAGCATTGAAACCTGAAAGTTACTAGAAGCATATCCGTCGAACTCTTACTATTTTGTATTTTTATTCTACTTTTTTTTTATATTGTATTGCTTGGCTCTGCGTCTGCCAAAATTTTTTTTCTGGGGGCCGACGACATCTTACGCTCGGTCAAAAATCTCGTGGATACCAACTTGGTCCAAGAGTTCACCAACCGGCTCGACAAACTTGCGTCTGAGATAAACCGACTGGTTACGTCACGGAAGACACCGGACTGTCTTAAGGACATGGTCACCTCTTTCCGCTCCGACCTCGACACCCTCCTACAATTCTCGTCAAAATCATCTAATCCTGAATATGTTCAGATCGACTACTCCCACTTAATCGATGAATTTCTACCCAAGCTTAATAACTTAAGTGATGACCTTTCGACTACCCGCATATCCATTGCCAACATAGTCGCCGAACTCTCATCGCTGACTTTTAGACTCGATTCTCTTCCTTCCATCATCAAATCACCACAACCTCCTCGGAATATATCCCTATTCGACGAGCTGCAGAAATCACCGACTTCAAAGAAAACTACGCCTGTCCAAACTGATAACTGTGTTACCGAGACTAACGCGCAGCCGTTAACATCTACCGAGCCCCCAAAAACAATTCAAAAATTTGGAACCTCGTGGACCGAACCTGAATGGGCACACCGTCTGGATAAGCTCATTAACATGAACCTCTCGGAGTTCTACCTGAAAGGAGCCTATCCTCACGCCAACGTTTCCTGGCTAAAGAAATACTTTCTCGACCATTACTCCATAACAATCCTTCAGTGTGCTGAACTTCACCAAATCAACCCTAACAGCCCAAGTCGGTTTAAATTCGTTGTTCCCTCGAAATATGCGTGGCTCTTCTCAAACCCCTTCAATGACGTCCTTACCATCGGAAACCTAAAAATATCCAAATGGATTTCACCAAAACCGGAACTCAACGGCAGAAGCAGCAATAACAGCAATAGGAATAGTAATAGCATTAGTAACAGCAATAGAATTAATATACCTAAATCTAAGCCCAAAAATAATATTAATAATAAGCCAAACTCCTCAACTAATAATATCAGCCACAAACCCATCCCTTTCAACACTTCGCTTTCCTCCATAAGCCAGAATTCCACAAATCGTCATTCGAAACCAAATAAACATCCCAACCATCCCCCTAACCCCGGCGACAACTGGAGCTTCAAGACGAATCTCATTCCTAACTTCACACACCCCTCCATTTCTAATGTACAACCTCTTTACTCTACTCCTCCCAAACCCCAACGTCAAAAGGTTTCCTTCAAACCGACCCCAAACCCGACCCAGACCCCGAACCAAATACCCCCACCGAGTTCATTTCCCAATTTCGACCTCAGATCAGGTGCAAAATACCCAAATTTCCGCAGTTCCCATATTCTCTACCCCACACCATGCTCCATCTCCTCTGCCCCCAAATCGAATTCCATCTCCTACAACACAACCAATTCCTCACCCATCTCTACATCAACAGGTCCCTCCATAACAAATCCTTCTTCTATCTCCTCTCAATCTTTTATCGATCCCCTTCTGCCCCCCACAGTCAAACTTACCCAGCAAACCGCTAACCCTGTCGAATGTCGTTATGCTCTCTCTCGGTTAAGAGATAAAAAAACATACGAAAACATCCGTCTCTTCCTAGCTTATCTCCATGATAAGTTAGACTCGGTTTGCTACGAAGGGAAAACTAACACAAGCGTAAGGGTATCAATCGAACAGAAAGGTCTTCCTGCTGATTTCGCTAGCCTCAAAAACCTCTTCATAAAATACCACCAATTCTTCAATATTTCCCCTCAAAAAGTTTCAAATGATCTCGAAAATTTCCGGCAATATATACACTCAAATCGGATATCGCACCTCCAGCGTAGCCGAGCAGACCACGATAGGTTTTTTCGTTCCTAATTGTCGCCATCCCCCTGTCACCCACGCCCTCTGCAAATCCCTCCCTCTTACTATTTATTATCAAAATGTAAGAGGTCTCCGCTCGAAAACCCAAGCTATCCTGCAACAATCACATGCTTTGCCCTTTGATGTCTTCGCGTTGACTGAAACGAACCTGATCCCCAGCATAAATAACCTCGAACTGTTCCCATCAAATTTTAATGTTTATAGCGATGACGAACTCAATCGACGCACTGACGGTTGCCCTTGTCGAGGCCCTTGTCTACTAGCCGTCCTTAATACAATTGACTCTTCCCTTATTGCAGTATCATCCTCCCCACTTCTCGACTTTGTTTCAATTAAGATTGCTTTACCCCAGAAGACACTATACATCATTTGTTTCTATATCTTGCCCTCACAACCTATTGAATCCTATCAACTCGCCATCAACACAATCGACCAAATAACCGATTTAAGAAACCCTCAAGATGAAATCCTTGTTTCCGGTGATTTCAACCTTTTTCATCTTAAATGGACCCAATCAGACGATCAACCGTTTTACACTGCCACCAATCCCACTACTGCCAAAGAATGTCTTTTCTTGGATCGCCTAACAGATTCAAACCTTAGCCAAGTTAGTGGCGTCCTAAACTACATGGGTAGACAACTCGACCTCATATTCACAACCGATTCTCTCAACTCTTCTGTCTCACTTTGTCCCCTTTCCCTTTCAACCAGCGATAACTTCCATCCTCCCCTCCTCCTTTCCTTCTTTCACGATTCTCCATCACAGAATAAACCCCCTACAACTCTGGCCTCTTACGATTTCCACAAAGCAAAATTTCACCTAATCAATGAATACCTTAAAAATGGCCCTTTCAATTTTGATAACCTAACCGTAAATGATGCAATATCCATACTCTACAGGGAAATATTTAATTCTTTCTATCCTTACGTTCCCATTTCACAACGCAAAACTTCGTCCACCTCCCCACACTGGTACAATCGCAGGCTCCGTTCTTTAAGAAACAAAAGAAATAAACAATGGACAATCTTCCTTCGTACTCTATCATCTAATGACTTTTCTGACTACCTGGGCAGCTATCTCCACTTTACCGCCCTTCACAACTTCCTCTATCAACGCTATTTAACTGAAACGCAAGCCAATCTTATAAACGATCCTAAGTCCTTCTTTAAGTTTGTTAACTACAAAAGAAAATCTGATGGCTATCCTACCTCCCTCTCCTTCCACGATCCAACCTCGAATGACCCCAATATTATCGCCAACTTTTTCGCCACCTTTTTTAAACAGTCTTTCGCCGACGACTTGTTTGCTCCAGACTTCTCATACTTTGATTAACTACCGAATTTTTCCGTTGGACCATTTCTTCCACACACAGTCGATTCTCATGTCATTGAAAACAAATTAAATCTACTTAATGATGAATTCACTCCTGGACCCGACGGTCTTCCTGCCATATTTCCAAAAAAATGCTCCTCAACCATCTCTCGCCCTCTCTCGAAAATCTTCACTCTATCCCTATCCCTATCCCAAGGTGAATTCCCCCGCTTATGGGAAACCTAATTTATCACCCCTATACACAAAAAAGGTCGTTGTTAACAACTATCGTCCCATTGCCAAACTGTCACATATACCCAAACTCTTCGAGAGTATTTTGTACGAAACCCTAAGTTTTCGCTGCAAGTCTTTAATCTCCACTAGACAACACGGTTTCCTCAAATGCAGATCCACAACCACTAACCTTGTTGAATTTGTGTCCTTTACCCTATCAGCCTTAGAGAACGGCAAAGTAGTCGACGTTATCTCAACCGATTTCAGTAAAGCTTTCGATAAAATCTCCCACAGACTGATACTCTTCAAATTGTCCACCCGTGGCTTCGACCCCATGTGTTTGAAGTGGATATCTTCTTACCTGGAAAATCGCTATTACAGTGTTCGTTTTAGATCTGCCTTCTCTAACCCCTTCTTAGCTTCCTCCGGCGTCCCCCAAGGCAGCCATTTAGGTCCACTTCTTTTCGTTCTTTCCATAAACGATCCTGAAATGGTGATCAAACACTCCCACATCTCATTATACGCCGACGACACCAAGTTCTTCAAGACCACTTCCTCCAGTCATGACTCTTGCCTTATTCAATCTGATCTCAATAGTTTTTCCATCTGGTGTTCCAAAAATTGCTTGGAGCTTAATATTTCCAAATGCCAATCAATTACCATTTCACGTAAACGAATCAAACCTCCTCCTCGTCTCTATATCTCATAATCAACCCATCTCCTCTGTTCAAGTCATTCGCGATCTTGGCATATTATGTGACCAGGAGCTAAATTTTCGCGCACACATCGATGAGATAATCCTGAAAGCTAATTCTGCACTCGGTTTCGTGAAGCGATGGTCTAAAGAATTCTCGGACCCTTACGTTACCCGGTCTCTTTACATAACCTTTGTCCGGCCCCTTCTTGAATACGCCTCTCAAGTGTGGTCTCCTTACCAACAAGCCCACATTTCTAGAATCGAGAGCATCCAACGCCGATTCCTACGTTTTGCTCTTCGAGGTCTCCCCTGGTACAATCCTTTGATGTTACCACCCTACCAAGACCGCCTTAAACTAATCAACATGAACACGTTGGAAGAAAGAAGAATTGTATCTGACATTCTTTTCATCCATCGGCTCCTTTCAGGTACCATTGACTGCGCGACCCTCTACAACTCTGTCTCTATCGACACTAACCCCCACAGTGTACGAAATCCCCGTTTCTTCTATCTACCCACCCTCAGTACTGCCTATGGCTCCAATAAACCTATTTCTCGTATGCTGGGAAGTGTTAATTCGAATCCTTACTTCGATTTCAACCCCAGCACTCGATGCCTAAAAATCCGCCTTTGACACCACCCTCCCCTCTCTCCGGTTCTCCCTAGCTAGTAAGTGAGATTAGGTTAAAATTAGAATAAGCTAGCTTGAATTCTTCTTCTTTCTTCTTTTCCCTTTTCCGGCGTTGTTATGGTCAGAAGTGTAGGACCATAACCTTCCCACTTAACTGCATTCCTACTGGTCCGCTTGTGGGGGTCACCGGTTTGACCTCAGAAAGTAGCGGCAGGCTTCCCGGTTTGGGATTACTTCATCGCTGAGGCCAATTAAATGCTGGTGTTTTTGCATTTGTTTGCACCAATTGTTTTTCGGCCTGCCTTTTTTTTTGTGACACGGGCATGCTCCAGATTTTTTTTGTTTGATCTTACTCTTACAACACCGGTGATCTCCAGTCGTGTCAACCCACTGATTTGCATGTACACTTGTGGGGCAGTTTAATGGTGGTATATGTGTCCCTAGGCTCACCTTGGTGTTTTCTAAATTGCCTAGATGTGATTTTTTTTACCTTTGTTTTAGTCGCCTTTTACGACAAGCGAGAGGTATCGCTGCAGGGATATTCTTAACCCGTCCCTGCACGGAGTAATAAGCTAGCTTGAATTAAGCCCAATAAATGGGGGCGTTTGCCCCCACGAAAATTAAATTAAATTAAATTGTTATAAGTGTAGTTTTCAAAAAATTGAACAAACCAACAATACTTCGTGGTAAGCTTCACATTTATTTTTAACCCCGACGCAAAAAGAGGGGTGTTATAAGTTTGACGTGGCTGTTTGTCTGTTTGCTGTGTGTCTGTCTGAGTCATCGTAGCTCCTGAACGAATGTACCGATTTTGATGATTTCTTTTTTGTTTGAAAGCTACCGTGATCGAGATGGTTCTTAGCTACAATTTATGAAGATCTGTTCAGGCGTTTCAAGATTATTAGCTGCGGTAGGGATCTTAGACACATTGGGTATTTACATTACTTTCAAACATACATATCTGCGACCTAACATTTAAAACACCCTGTGAGATTTAGAGATAGATCTTTTACAGACGAGAGTCAGAGCAAGACTGAGCTTACTTTATTATGTTAAAAGAAAATATGTTGACAAATTACACTTTTCAAAATTATGTGCTTCATACTTCCACTTTTGTCTACATATTTAAATATTCAAATTTCAATTCATTATAATTCAAAAGGATTAATTCAATATGATTTCAATACAATTTTGTGTTTTTACATCAAAACTAATAAAATCAAATATATGTATTTACAAAATTATTCCATTGGGCGTACATTCAAGGATATCTTAAATTTTTAAAATTTTTCTCTAAGCAATGGCTTTGTTAAAATATCAGCCGTTTGATTTTCAGTTGGTATGTATTCTAATTTAAATAAATCGTCTTCATATTTTTCGCGAATAAAGTGGTAACGTACATCGATGTGCTTGCTACGTTTGTGGTACTCCGGGTTTTTGATCAACCTTATTGCGCTTTGATTGTCTATATACAGCGTAGCTAGTCCGCATGCCCCTTGTGTTAATTCCTGAAGTAGTTTCTGTAACCAAAGCAAGTCTTTCACGGCTTCGGACGCAGCGATGTACTCTGCCTCAGTTGTAGATAGTGCGACGCATTTCTGTCTTTGTGATTGCCATGAAATAGCACCTCCACACAGCATGACTACTAGACCACTTGTAGACCTTCTTGTTTCTACGTCCCCCGCATAATCGGAATCGCTGTAACAGTCCAAAAACAATGTATTAGAGAAACTATAAAGTATACCGTCATTAATGGATCCCTTTAAGTATTTAAATATACGCTTCACTGCGACTATGTCTGCATTGTTTGGCTTTTCTAAATGGCGACTCACATAACTTATGGCTAGGGAGATGTCAGGCCTTGTTGCAACTGCTAAATACATCAGGCTGCCAATTGCTTCTCTAAAGGGAAAGCTTCCATGATATGGATTTCCATTTCGTCCGTCATATAGCTTCTCAGACGGTGTCCAAGCAGGCTTAACATCCATCATGTTAAATTTTCTCAAAAGCTTCCTAGTATATGCCACCTGATGAATAAAGACACCACCATCTTCCTTACGTACAATTTCCAGCCCAAGGTAATAATCAGCTTTGCCATGTGTGACTTCAAACTCGCGCTCCAGACTCTTGAGGAAACTGTTGACATCTTCTTTACTTGAGACTGCTAGTAACCCGTCGTCAATATATATATAATAATAGCAACATCATTCGTCCTTTAAAATGGCTGCTATACACACAAGGATCGGATACACTCATCTTGAAGTCAAACTTTTTCAGAAAACTGTTGAATTTTTTGTTCCAGCAACGGGAAGATTGTTTCAGTCCGTAAAGACTCCTTAGTAACTTACAAACCTTGCCTGTCTGGTCGTCGTACCCCTTAGGTTGTTTCGTATATATTTCTTCCGAAATGTCCCCATTCAGAAAGGCAGTTTTGATGTCAAAATGGTACAATTGTAGGTTATGTGTCGCAGCTAGAGCTAATATAGTCCGGATGGACGAGAATTTGGCTACTGGACTAAATGTTTCAGTGTAGTCGAAGCCATATTTTTGACTATAGCCTTTT
Organism: Merodon equestris; assembly: GCA_958301585.1. Classification (NCBI taxonomy): domain Eukaryota; kingdom Metazoa; phylum Arthropoda; class Insecta; order Diptera; family Syrphidae; genus Merodon; species Merodon equestris. The sequence goes on from OY284413.1 coordinate 63,639,068, forward strand.
ACAACTAGCCGCGCCTTATACCTCTTGATTTCACCATCTGCTGAAAGCTTAACCTTGAAAACCCATTTGTTGTCGATAGCTTTTCTGTTTTGAGGTAGGTCGACCAGCTCCCAAGTTTTGTTTTTTAACAAGCTAGTGATTTCGTCGTCCATTGCTGATTTCCATTTGTCAGACAAAGGTGATTGTAAAGCTGATTCATAGCTATTGGGTTCGATACTCTCACAGACAAATGCAAACCCCTCAGATATCATCGTATTTGTCTGATTTCTCGAACGTAGTCTGCTTTTAATAGAGCTTTCGCACATACCTTTTCCTTTCTCCGATGTTTCGACTGCAATTTTTTGTATGTCTTCGTTTTGTAGTCGTCTCTGCTCATCGTCTTCATATTTCTTTTCTGGATACTCAAGTAAATCGTCCTCAACATCGGCGTTACAATCTCCTACCGAGAATATGCTCTTATTGTCTTCATCCTCGCTACCCGAATGACTATCCAAAATTTTTATCCCATTTTCTCCTTTTTTCAGCTGGGACATGTACATAAACCGCGCAACCAAAAACTCTAAACTCGATGTCATTAGATTTTCTATTAAACCAGAGCTCATACGGCGTCTTCTGAGCAAACTGGCATGGACCACTCCTATTCAACACATACACAGCTGTGTTAACAGCTTCAGCCCAAAGTTTTTTGCTTAGATTTTTCGCATAAATCATTGATCGAGCTGCTTCCACTATTGTTCGTATGTCACGTTCGGCTCGACCATTCTGCTGTGGGGTGTATGGTGCTGACCTTTGATGTCGTATGCCGCGATTTTGTAGCAGTCTTTCCACATCACTGTTGATAAATTCCAAGCCGTTGTCCGTTCTAGGTATCTTTACTAAATAGCCCATTTCGTTTTCAATTTGTTTTAGGTAACTTTCTAACAGTCCAGTTACTTCAGTTTTTTGCCTTAAGAAAAATACAAAACGAAAATTAGAGATGTTGTTCGATGATAAAAAATTTTCCATGTGCTCAACGTTCTGATGACACAAACGCTCATGCCACATTCGCATATCACTTGAAGATTTGCATTGTAAATCTTTTGTAGCAGCGTTTACAAACGAATTTTTTGTAACAACTTTGAACAGCAGCTTAAACATTTTGTTTTCTCGTTTTCCCACAGCAACAACAACACCTGACTGCAACAGCTCACAACGATTCCGATTTGATTTCATCTCAAGACCCTTGTCCAATGCGCAACTTGCAGAAAACAAATTCAATTTGATGTCCGGGACGAATAAAACATTAGAAATGTGCTTTTCATTCCATTTAAAGTTGTCAAATGCCAAAATGTTAATGTCACCACAGCCATATGCCAAAATAACCTCGCCGTTGCCAACTCGATTTTTTATTGGAGTGTCAAACTTTCTAAAAGAGACAAACCAGCTTTTACGTGACGTCATATGATCGCTGGCACCGGAGTCAAGAAACCAGCTATCTCTTTCTGAAATGTTATCGTATGATATTTGACTTATAAAAGCTTCACCCGTTTTTCCATAATTATTGAAATTTGTCTTCTCTTTCTGTCTTTTGGGGCATTCTGATTTCCAATGTCCTGTTTTATTACACAAAAAACATTTTCCTGGTTTTTTGCTTTTGTTTCCTACATTCCCTGATGATTTGTTTTTTGATGCAAATTTACCTTGTTTTGCAAATAATGCCTCACACTGCCCTCGATCCTGTGTGTTTAATCTAGTTTCTTCCATTAAAAGTCTCGCTGTTAGGTTTTTGAGGGTTTGCTCACTCACTGCTGTGGACTCCCATGCGCTGGAAAAATGATTATATGTAGAGGGCAAGGTCATCAATATCTTCGTAATGATCATGGAATCAGATACTTCTTCACCTAAGTCTTTGAGTTGCTGGACAATGTTTAAGAGTTTCGATATATGAATGGAAATATTTTCTTCCTCATTCCTGGTAAAACTATAAAATTTTTGTTGAAGCAAATGTATTGTTGTTCTAGACTTTTGTTCATACACGTTTTCTAGCTTTGTCCACATATCGAAAGCATTGTTGCAGCTCATTATGTGTAGTAAAGCCTCTTGTCCTAGAGAGGTTACAATGTATTTCTGAGCCCTATTGTCAGATTTAACCCATCGTTTTAATAATTCGTTGTCTGTTGCTGCACTTTCCATTTTAACTTCCGGCTTCTTTGATGTACCATCCACAATTTCCCAAAGATCATTTGCCTTTAAAATTACCTTAATTTGAAATTTCCAAATTAGCCACTGCTCATTGCCTTGAAGTTTTTCTATCCTTTGCAAATCTGCCTCCATTTCGTGCCCACTTGGTGACTCTGTTCACTCGATAAAAAAAGCGTTTTTATATGTTCCAAAATTGAATACTTGAAAGTATGTCTACAATTTTCACAATGTAACGCTTTAACCTCCTTTTAATTTTTTTACTTTAATTTTCAATGACTTTTGTACACCACGTGTCTGGGCCCATAACCTGTGAGATTTAGAGATAGATCTTTTACAGACGAGAGTCAGAGCAAGACTGAGCTTACTTTATTATGTCAAAAGAAAATATGTTGACAAATTACACTTTTCAAAATTATGTGCTTCATACACCATTTATGCTGGTACTACTGAGCTGGTACTCTGATGATAGAACTCGAAGGTAGGAGACGATTGCTTATTATTAAACCTATTAAGTATTTGTCGATGACCAACGTCTATGTATGTACATTGTTGGTTATGAATTACGTTATTGTAACATTACAAAAACAAAAAAAAAATAACACTGATTCTTATACAAATATTGGTTATAGAATATGAGGATTGTATCAAATGTATACCATACATAATGTTATTATAGAAAGTGTAATTTGTTCAATATTTGATATTTTTTGAAATTATAATATGAAAACGAACGCACCCGATAACCTTTATAATTTAGCTTTGACTTAAATATCCCTAGACCATATGTATACATGTTTGAATAGGTTTATAAGTTACGGTAATGTGTTTCGTAATCTTTGCAGTTCAGCTCAAGCAAGTTTGTCGTGAGGACTATTAAACAATTTTCTTTGACTAAGTTCACAAATTGCAACGCCCTGCAAACTTTTTACACGACTTAAAGCCACGTAAGCTTGGCGTTTTGCAAAAGTACTTCTTCCAAAATAAACGACAGCCTTATCTACGGTGGTTCCTTGTAATTTATGGACAGTAACAGCCCAACTCAAAATGATAGGAAACATTATTGTTTCTATATTGCCGCTCCCTCTAAGACCTTGATATGTCAGACTTTGTGACTGTATTGGCATCCAACCGTGTTCATCTCTAAAACTTCCTCCGATTGATTTGTCATCGAATTCTATAAATATCTTTTTCGGAAGTTCCCCTTCTTCCAACTGGTCTCTGCGAAGTCCATTCCATTAAAATTTTCTGATTATACCCATGCTACCATTGAGTAATCCTTCCGAAACCTTCAAATTCATATGCAACATGACTCTAGCACCGACTCCGATTTTTATAGAATTTAGCAAACCTCCCGTACAGTTTGGATCTTGGGGAATGGAAGCAACATTGGGTTCCTTGCTTTCGTCGTAAGCATTCAACGTATAAACTTTAACTGTTTTGGCGATTAATTCCACCATTTTATCATTTCAGTCATTCACTAGTTTGACTGTGGGAAAAATACGTACAGCTTCTCCATCGGTAAAATCATCAATCAACGGAATGCGACTTCTTTCAAGTAAAATCTCGTACTGCTCACCGTATTCACCTACTCGGAGGTCTATGAATTGGCTATCGTTTTATTGTCGAACGTTGGCCTTTAACTCACAAATTCTAAAATAATGCCACAACTGTGGCTCTCCTTGGAATATAATCGGTTGCTAGGATGTTTACCCCACCAAAAATATCCTTTAACTTTTTGAACTCTTGTAAACGTAGATGAATGGTTCGTAAGACCTCATAGGATACCATAGATATTTCATCTATTATCAGCCAACGAATGTGTCGCCATTTTCTTCTCATATCCTCAAGCCGCTGTCCTGTTATCTGTCGGACTGTAGACTGTTGCTCTACCTTTCTCGATTCCTAACGCAAATGCACTGTGAATTTTTTTTTCCATTAAAAAGACGCGCTGCTACTCCTGTTGGTGCAGTAACTTCCACAAAAGTTGCATTTATTAATTGGTCTGCTGTTGAAGCATAACATCGACGAATGTGATGTACTATTGTCTTCAGCACGAAAGTCTTTCCGCTGCCAGCTCCTCCTGTTATAAATAATTTTCAAGGAATACATGTGCCAGACTGGTTTGTTATTACTTCATGTCGAATACATTTTGTCACTTCATCAAATAATTTTCTCTGCTCCATATTCATACTGCTGACCATGGCCTGAAACTCTTCGTCGGTGATATTGACACTCACTTCTTCCCCAACTTCTTCTACTTCGATATCAACTCAATGCTCAATAGAATCGCCTTGAAATGGACGTAAGCGATCTCGTTGTGCCATAAAAGCTTCTTCACATGTTTCATAACTCGCCAGCAGACTCCTTTCATCTCTAAACGGTACGTGGGCAACAAGATAGCTATAGAAATAGCCTTCTCTATCTCCCATTTGCGTATAGTAGCGAGTTTTCAAAATTGCAGGCTCCGCTTTTTCATGATATTACCGTTTTGCAGTCGTTTGTCCAGTATCAGTGCCCTCTTCCTGTTCATCGTAAGCTTCCACGTCACCGTCTTCTTCTTCATAAATGGATCTAGTTGTGTGTTCATAATTAACGGCAAATTCAGCCAAACTGAAGTGCTCTAAAGTAGCTGACCTTTGAACATATCTATCAAATATATTTTGATAAGTTTGACCTTGATCACTATCATGCCGCAGAATCCTGTATCGTTCATGAGGCTGGCATGTGTTGACAAAAACTACTTTTCGCAAACTGTCTCTTTATCTCAAGTGGCCTAATCTGTATGCGCATTCACACGCCGATACTCTTCGATGCTTTAAAATCGCCATAGAGACAGCGAACAATTGCCTGCCGATATCTCCATGACAAGAACGCACTCTGCTAACAGCATCCTTCACCGCTTGACCGACATCTTGAGGCTCGTGCTTAGAAGTATATTTTGCGATGTAATATGACACAGCTGTCACATTACCACCGAGCTGAATGTCCATATTAGCTTTCCACAGTTTAAGTATTTGTGGATTGTAATTATTTACATATTACTCTTCAGGATTTCTTCTTAAAATACAAAATTGACCATTATTAATTAAGGTGCTGTACTTGCTTTAAAATTAATGAGCTTATTCCGGAATCGCGATATTAACAACAAAAATCGCTTTATTATAAAAAAATAGACACAGTTCCGTCATAGATTACATTTTTGACACACATGTGTGCTGGTAATATAACGGGAATAAGTCATGCTGAATATGGTAAATTATATATGGACTTGTATGTCGTAGAGTGTTACGAAAAATGTAATTTAAGTAGTTACTCGTACCTATCAGAATTAGGGCAAGTCATTTAAAAAGAATGAAATAAAAATAAAATTAAAAATTTTAAGTAAACCCCGACACAAAAAAAAAATCTCCAAAAAGTAAAAAATTATTTGTTTTTCTCTCGGCCTATTGACTTCATTAAAAGAACCTATTAATATTTTTAAGATGACGTCGCCGCGTCGGGGAACCGTTACGTTTTTTTTTTTGGTAGAGTGCCTTGTAGATTTGCTGTATTATTGTTTCCAAAAAGGGCTCATCGTATATCGTATCGTATTTCTTTTATTGGACAGTCGATGTTCTTTTAAGCATATGACACACTCTGGCAAAAACGTAATTTCATGTGTAGCCCTACATTGTAACCACTTGATAGCAGCGATTTTCTTCCGCAATTGGTGCATAGTATTCGGTTACGCAATGGTGTCAATGTTCGGGAATGACAATTGAGTTCTCCATTCACCCGGGATAGTTTCATTGCTCCATACAGATGTGATGAGCCCATGTGAATTCTCTGTTAGTTTCTCTACAGCAAATTTTATTAATTCCAATGCAGTTCTACATTAATCTCTGGTCTGTGGATAACAAATATTTTCGGTTGCTGCTGGTTCTCTATCTACTTTAAACAAACTATCGAAATATCTTTCGATAATAATATTTGAAACCCTTTCGTTGTCGTCTTTCAAATGAACCAACGAAACAACCATTAATAACGGGTATACTTTCGTTTGAGGCGGCACAGATGCCCACAATCTTAGAACAGGATTTTTTATTAGCAACAATATTTTGCAGAATGTAATGAACGTAGTATTCTAAAACGACCGAATGTCGAGGCCCAAAACTTGGGTCCTGGCTATAACTATGTAATAAGAAAAAGAACCGATATATAGGCCAAACATAAAAGAAAAAAATCATTATGTTTCATTAAACGATGTCTTAGGACAATAAGTTTCGTCAGCTCAAAAAATATGTGCTCGAAAATTACAACATCTAAACACAAGATAATACATAAAGCTACACGAATATCACCAGATGAAGTAACACTCAACAAGACATACTACCGACGTACTAGATGTTAAGGCATATACAGGTGCGGACTGCGTCTCGGCGCACATCCCAATCATCGCCAAAATTAAAAGCCGGATCCAAATTCGCAGAAGCGAAATACAGCCATGTATGAAATAACTCAAATTTGAAAAATTAAAGAACTCTTTTATCAAGCGTCAAGACCAGGACAAAATTGATAACCGGGTTGCCGAATAGATGGCATGAAAACAAGACAGGTAGAAGCTGTATCATCAACAAAGTATTTAGTGTTGTAAAGAAAGCAGAGGATAACAAACTAGACTATTGGAAAGCTCCCAAAAACAAGCCTTGGTTCGAGGAAGAATGCATGGAAAAAGTAAAAGCCCGTAATGTCTTAAGCCCTGGGAAGTAGTGAAGAAATCATGCGAACAAAGCATCAGACTCAGCGAAAGAAAGTCAGCCGTCAACATTTAGTAAGAACCCGCACCAAAAGTACGAAAGCAAGGTATACCTGCATACCAGGGCAGACCAGAATTTTTAAGCAACGATAATCGGAAGTTTCGGACAACGAAAGACTTATAGCCCAGTGTACTGCTTACTGTACATGGAGAGCAAGAGTTCGGTGTTATCCAAATAGCAGGAATTCAGATAGAACTGTCAACTATCGAGGAAGTAAAAGAAGCAATCCATCGACTCAAGGATATCAAGATTGTAAGAGTCGACCTAATACCAATGTAATTAGTTTTCGTGGGGTCAAACACCCTCAATTATTGAGCTTAATTCAAGCTCAGAACGAAGTTCTTAAGAAGAACCGGGGAGGGAACCGGAATTGAGAAGACGGGTTTTTAAGCAAGAAGTGCTAGGGTTGAAATTGAAGTAAGGATTCGAATTAACATTTCCCAGCATACGAGAAGTGGGTTTATTGGCGCCGTAAGCGATACGGGGGTGGGTAAATAAAAGAGACGGGGATTTTGTACATTGCGAGGGATAGTGTTGATAGCGACAGAGTTGTAAAGAATCGCGCAGTCAATAGTGCCTGAAAGGAGACATTGGATGAAAAGAATGTCAGATACAGTTCTTCTTTCCTCAAACGTGTTCATGTTGATTACTTTAAGACGGTCTCGATAGGGTGGTAGAAGCAAATGATTATTCCAGGGGAGACCTCGAAGTGTAAAACGGCGTTGGATGCCGATTCTGAAAATGTGGGTTACTTGGTAAGGCTACCACAATTGAGATTCAAAAAGAGGCCGGAGAAAGGTCATGTAGAGAGATCGGGTAACATAGGGGTTGGAGAATTCTTTAGACCATCGCATCACGAAACCGAGCGCTGAATTAATTTTAAGGATTATCTCGTCGATATGGGCCCGAAAATTTAGCTCCTGGCCACATAGCCTGAACGGTGGAGATGGATTGATTATTGAGGAAGTAGTTACGAAGTGGAGGTTTAATTCGTTTACGTGAAAAAGTGATTGATTGGCATTTGGAAATGTTAAGCTCCAAGCAATTTTTGGAACACCAGATGGGAAAACTATTGAGATCTAATATGATAAGGGAAAAGTCATGTCTGGAGGAAATGGTCTTGAAGAGCTTGGTGTTGTCGGCATATAGTGAGATGTGGAAATGTTTAATCACCATTTCGATATTGTTAATGGCAAGAACGAAAAGAAGTGGACCTAAGTAGATGCCGAAGGAAGCTAAAAAAGGGTTACAAAAGGTAGATCTGAAACAAACACTGCAGTAGCCATTTTCCAAATATGAAGAATATCCACTTCAAAGAATTGGGATCGAAGCCAAGGGAAGATAATTTGAAGAGCATTAATCTGTGTGAGATTTAATTAAAAGTTTTGCTGTAATTGGTTGAAATTCGCTAAATAATCGAAGTAAGCGGAGTCCGGAACAAATGAGCCGATGGCGAACGATTGTTTAAAAAAGGTGGCAAAAAAGTTGGCGATAATGTTAGGGTCATATAAGGTTTGATCTTTGAAGTAGAGTGAGGTAGATAGTTAACAAATTTAAAGAGGAAATTAGGATCACTTATAAGATTGGCTTGCGTTTCAGCTAAATAGCATTGATAGAGAGAGTTGTGAAGGGCGGAAAAGTGGAGATAGCTGTATGTAGTTAGAAAAGTCATTAGGGGATTAATAAAATATGCAGGAGAGGAATTAACAGATAAACAATGAAACTGTCCCCCAGGAAAGAAACACTCAATGCAACAGTTACCGAGGAATATCGCTGTTTGGAAGTTGTTACAAGTTGTTCAATATTCTCTTAAGGATACTAACATCATACACTAAGGAAATAATCGGAGACTAGCAGTGTGGCTTCATAGGGAACCGTTCGACGAATGACCAGATTTTCACAACACGCCAGATTTTAAAATAGAAATGGAAACTCCACGAAACGGTCCACCAAAAATCTCGTTGATGTTAAGAAGGTGTATTACTCTGCAAACCGACCGAAAATGCATCCCTTCTTTTCAATTTGGTGCTGAAATTCCCTTCAAGAAAATGAGAGGATAATAACCCCTAATGGAATCGCATACTTTCTTGCTAACACTGACTATGTGGTCCTGCCGGGAGATAATGAGTAAACAGTAAAAAGAAATGTAGAAACTCTAATAATGGCCGTATTTATAAAAACATTATAAAGCTTGGTGTCCAACTAAGACGAAGGAAAATAGATTTCTGTTCCTTGAAAACAAGATCTTAAGGAATTCTTTGGTGGAAAACGGGACGACGAATAAGGCGAATAAAGAAAATTTCACAATCAAGAACTCGAGGAAGTCTATTCAGCCCCAACTTGTTAAAACAGGGTAATACAATCGACTACGATGGGTAGGATACGTAGAACTGATGTTCTACAGTTAAACGAATAATTAGAGTAAAAAAATAAAATAAAAATTTTAAGTAACTCCGGACACAAAAAAACTTTAAAAAGTAAAAAAATAAAATTTTTCTCTCGGCCTTTTGACTTCGGTAAATAACCTATTAATATTTTTAAAGTAAGCGCCGCCGCGTCGGGGGACCGCTTTTATTTTATTCTTTTTAAATTACTCGCGGACCCTAATTGCGATAGGTAACTACTTAAATTATATTTTTCTTAAGGCTTCTGTACAAGGTGGCGCAAGATTTATCATCCAATTTTGTTTTTGAATAACTTTTTCACTAAATAAAAAAAAATGATTTTCAGTGATACAAATCTTTATTTGGACCTTTTCAATTTTCTCTGTTACGTGGAAAAAATGATATCCGTCCTGTGGCTACCGCAAGTGTTGATGACTTTCCGCAAGATTTCCGGTGATAAATGTTCATATTTCTGTCGGTTATTCTCCTTAAGGGCGGCGAGTAAATCAAGTAAATCGGGCGATCTTGCTGACCATGCCAATTCGCCAAAACGGGAGATTACGCCACCAGAAAACGCTTCCTTCACAATATCCATTGCGACTCGTGCTGTGTTTATGGTTGCACGGTCTTGTTGAAACCCAATGTTCACCAAGCCCCGCTCATTCGCCGCACCACACAGTGGCTTAGAGTGGATGTAATGGCTCTTCGTGTATCACACGCTGATTTTCAATGTCCCAAAAACGAAGATTTTGCTTATTGACGTAACCGTTTGAGTGTAAATGCGCCCCGTAGCTCATGATGATTTTCGACAGAAAATCGTCCTCTTCGTTGTTGATTAAGGATGACTTGACAGTAATTCCCACGCGACTTAAGGTACGCACTGACTGATGCACTGTTTGTACTTTGTATGGGAACATTTATTTATTTATTTCTTCTACCGAATATATTCTAACAGATAATGGAAATATACTTGTAATATTTTTATATTATACATATGAAAAAAGAGAAAAGCTACGTCACTAACAATAAGTAAATAAGTCTAGATCAACAAAATATTATATATGTATAAATAAAAATAATATAAATATAAAAACAAATAGATTTAGTCATAGGTAATATATGTATAGTTACAATAAATATAAAAATGAATAGATTTTGTCATAGATAAATAGGAATTAACATAGATTTGAAACAGATTGTTTAAATTTTCGTCTTTCATCACATTAGTATATTTCCATACAAACAGAATTAAATTTACTAATACATTTAGTTAGAGGTTCATTATAGCCATAATTATACAGATGTCTTGGTTGAAATAAGAAATTTCGTGTTCGAAGAGTTCTTTCTGGTACATAAAACTTAACATTTTGAATAATCTCAGGACAATTTACACTGTACGAGAAAATGTCATGGATAAACAATATACAATGTACACTTCATCTTTTTTCTAAAGAATCCAAACCAATTAAGGCATATCTTGTTCGATATGCGGGCATGGTGCTAAGATTCCATTGCATTCTTTTTATAAGGAATCTAGTAAAAGACTTTTGGACTTTTTCTAAACGTGCCACAGTATTCATAAATAACGGACACCATATTACAGAACAATATTCAAGATGTGGACGTACAATTGACATGTAGACAGATTTAAGGGCATATGGACTAGAAAATTCAGCACATGTCCTTTTAAGAAATCCAAGCATTGAATTAGCTTTTGCGACTTGTAGTCAATATGAAATGAGAATGTAAGTTTCGTGCCAGAGATCACACCAAGGTCTTTTATTTCAGATTTTGTAGAAAGACAAGTTCCACATATAGAATAGTCAAAAATAACAGGTAAAAATACATGGTAAACAGAAAAAGAATGACATTTGCTTATATTTAAGACTAGTCTATTGAGATCGCACCAATTGCATAAAATATTTAGTTCATTTTGAACTTTCGTACAATCTTGAATATTTTTAGCACGTAGAAAAATTTTAAGGTCGTCTGCGTACATCAAACAGTTAACATGAGTAAGGATTGAAGGAATTTCATTGGTGAATACATTGAAGAGCAGTGGACCTATATGGCTACCTTGGGGAACTCCAGATAATACTTTAATGATTCTAGATTTACAGTTACCAATTTTTACCATTTGAATTCTGTTTGATAAGTAGCTCGATATCCAGTTAAGAAGCATGGAGTGAATACCAAACGATCTTAGTTTGTTTATAAGAATGATGTCTAGTAATGTACGAAATGTGAACAGCGAAAATTAAACACTTTTGTTTCGAGGTTTCGACAATCGTTAGTATGTACAAAGGTTTATTTAAAATGAAAACGAGATTTAGATGGTTGTTCTTAGCGAGGCGATCGAAAAGCAAGTGGACGAGAGTTTTCCTCCCCAGCCACCATCGAGCCACCCACGCACAATCAGCAAGGTAGGTAGGCAGTGCATGAAGAGCACATAAGCGAGAAAATGCCATTTTCGAGAGATGAGAGTGATAATTGCGGGAGTGGTCCGATGGGAGCTGTTGGGAGAATATTTTGCGGCTCGCTGCAAATGCATCAGAAGAAAACGAAGACGAGAAAAATCGAGAGTGTTGGCTGATGGGCTGATGCATGTGCAGCGATTCACGGATACTCTCTCGTTTGTTAATTTATGTTATGAGTTAATTTATAATATACAAATTGAAATGAAATGAACGAAAATGAATGAAATAAGCAAGTAGATTAATGTACAATTTTAGATAGTATTAAAAATGGGCTATCAATATAATAATGTGCAAATAACAACAAAATAGTGTACTATTCTTGAACAAATGGTATGGCATACTGTATCAAATGCTTTGCTAAAATCAGTAAAGATTACGTCGACTTGATATCCTGACTCTACAGAATCAAACAGGTATTTGGTGAATAATGCCAGATTGGTTAAGGTGGATCTTCCAGAAACAAAACCATGTTGTTGTAATGATATTTGTTCTTTGACTAGAAAATACAGTTTCTTTCTGACAATTAGTTTAAAAAGTTTCGGAATAGCTGAAAGCTTGGAGATACCTCTATAGTTTTCAACTTTTTGTCGAGATCCAGCTTTGAATATTGATGTTATAAATGAAACTTTCCATTCGTCTAAAAATGTGCCCGATGACAAAGACAAATTAAATATTACTTGTAACGGTAACGACAAAGAACAACCACACTGTTTTAGGATAATAGACGGAACACCGTCAGGACCAGGATTTGAACAAGAGTTTAAAGAATGAATCCCTTGCAGTATATCATGAGTAGAAATGTATGTATGTATGTATAGTGATCCAAGACTTATATTACTCACATCTTCATCAAAAGAAGGTGGAATAATATTCGAGTGATCAACATAGACTGATTCGAAGAACTTTGCAAATACATAGCTCACAACTTGTCTCAGTGCTATGGGATATTATACCATCGAATTCCATATTTTCCAAAGTCCCATTTTGCTTCCTTTTATTGTTTAAAAATGTCCCGAAAGATTTGGGATCTCTAGAAATGTGAGATTCAGTGTTCATTACATACTGTTTATATAGAAATTTATTTAGAAATTCATATTCCCGCCGCAATTGACAAAAGCGCTGTCTGTTGGCCTCTGAGTTTGATTTTTTGAATAGTTTGAAGGCTTTATTTTTTGCATTTTTTAAATTTGTCAGCCTTTTGTTATGAAACGGCAATTTTAAGTATTGTTTTTTAGTAACGCGTGGCACAAACTCAATGAATCCGTATTCTAAAATATTTAAAAATGTATTATATACTTCATTAAGATTTAGACCGGAAAGAATATTCGACCAGTCCACCGACGCAAAATAGTTAATTAAACCTTGGTAATTGGCTCTAACGAAATTGTATCTAAAATCGTAGTTAATCAAATTAGGGATTAATGGTGGACTACTATATTCTACATTTAAACATAGAGCTATGTGATGAACAGAATTTTTCATTAAGTCAAGAATTCTATTAATAGAGTTACGACAATTATTTATTTGGGAGAAATTAAACGCAAACATTGAGTCAATAAACGTAAATTCACATTCAGTTTTCATATTATATGGAATTAAACATTTATCATCATTTGAAAAAGACCAATTAATATCACCAAGGTTAAAATCGCCCATAACGATGAGATCTTGTTGTTGCGTCAATGTTGGCAACATGTTGTTCGTAAACACCTATCGGGCTTTTTGGTGGAATGTAGCTAATGAGTATAAAAATGTTCTTCCGTTCTGCTTCTTTTCGATTGATGTCCACAGAGACACAAAGTTGCTCACTCGCAGAGTTTTCATATGGAAGAGAAATGAGGTTCATAGAAAATGTTGATTGCACAGCAATTAAAATTCCTCCTCCGCGAAGATAACCACTTTCAGCAGTGCGATCAATACGATGGACTATGTAATAATCGTCGAAGAATTCAGCAATTGAGAAATTGCTGTTCAGCCAGGTTTCCGTGAGAACTATTACATCATACTCATGGAGGGAATTGGCAAGAGACACACTTTAATTTTAGTTCTCATTCCTCCTGCATTTTGGTAGTATATGTTAAGGTTTTTTGATGACGAAGATGGGGACAAAGCAGAATGAGAACAAGGCTGCTCATTGTTTACATAATTTCCTTGGGAACACTCTCGTTTTTTTGGAAAAAAACGAAACTCTTACTCGTACATTTAAAGGCCAGTTATCAGCTTTCATAGCATCGTTGATAATGCATGTAGGAACACCGAGACGAAAATTTATAAATTTATATGATGACAGATCAGCGTCCTTTTTGTAAAGAGGGAAACAGGAGAGTAGATTTATTGGGATGTTGAGTTTTTTTGATGCATATGACAATATTGAATCAGGTTTCGTGGTTTTTGAGAAGCGGGAGAGATGAAGTCATTTCTTCTCTGTTATGACCTCAACCTCGGTGTAAGCAGTGTCTCTGCCTACGACTTTTCGAGTTTTTCTTATGTTCTCTTTCTTCTTGTACACTGTATTCCATTGCGGATTTTCGGGTTCAATGAACTCTTCACTAACAGCTGGAGTTTCTTTTACAGTCATGGCAATGTTTACATTTTGAGATTTGGTATTGGTTTTGTTTGGGGAATTAATTGTTTTCTTGTTACAGGCACTGGTGGATGGTAGCACAAGTGTTTCAGCTGGTTTGGTGTTAACACTGTTCTTTAGAGATTTAATTTCGTCTTGCAAGCAATGGACTATTTTACTTAGTTCAACAATTTTACATACTAAACCAAGTATTGGTACACTAGCACAGGCATTGCATTTCCATGAGTAATTAATACTGGACTTAAGAAAGTTTAAGGAATTTTCCGATGATATTGCACATTTATCATGGAATTTCAACCCACAAACTCCACCACACACAACAAAGCTGCTTTTGATGTTTCCATCACTTAGCATAGTTTTCGGACATTGCGATATATTAAAATAAACAATTAACACGGAGCGAGAATTTTCGTCACCTCTTCACGTCTCTTCAATTTACACAATTTGTACATGTGTAAGTTTTTCCCTAAAATTCGCAGTAGGGTCCTTATGGTTATGCCCAATTGCGTGGCCCATATGGTTGCTGTTTTTTAGTTCTCAGCGACATCGGTAACTACAGCCGCGATATTCTCGGCCGAACGACCGGTCCGGTGGCGGCCACGTCCTGCATGGTCTCCTATGGTTCCAGTCTGTTCAAGTCGAATAGCTAAGCGGAATGTTTGCTTAGTTGGCGCGATACGAATAGAAAACCGACGTTGAAATTCACGAAATTCCACCGACCGATTATTCTTCAAAAAAATCGACACAATTATTCCACCCCCTTGCGAAGTGTAGCGCTCCATTGTTTATCTGTTTGCAGCTGTCTAGTTCACTAACGTCAAATATGATTGAGGTACGACGTCATTTGCAAAAAATTATACCATCGTCCGATAGGGTGATTCATTTTGTGAAACACGAAAGAGCTGATGGCCTTGAAACGCCTGAACAGATCTTCATAAATTGTGGCTAAGAACCATCTCGATCACATTAGCTTTCAAACAAAAAGAGCATCAAAATCGTCCTATTCGTTCAGGAGCTACGATGCCACAGAGAGACACCCAGAAACACAGACAAACAGGCACACAGGCACGTCAAACTTATAACACCCATCTTTTTGAGTCGGGGTTTAAAAACCTGAATGAACGAGACCGCCAGAAAGGCCGGGACATTGATGTGATGACAATATAAGACCGGAGCTAAAAAAGATCACATGTCAGTGAGACATGTCGGTGAGTAATTGCAATAGGCCGATAGTTCAACAGTCAGCTCTTCAATCATCAAAACGTCATACCGATTTACGTTTTCATTATGGAGATATTGATAATATGACTGTTCAGTAATCAGTACGTTACCGGTAACCAAACACATTCTAACGACGTTATACGGTCATACTGCCCCTCTGTCGGTAAAGCACCACATCTAAAATTCGCCAATATGCGAGGCTTAGATAACCAATGTTCAATACAGAAGCAAAACCACATGTAAAGGATGTGTAATATCACCCGATACCTTTGTATTTAGTTTGCAAACAGAAATTGATTACAAATGCCGAAACACCCCTAAAGAATCGCAGTAATTTAATGATGATGATTGCTTTATATATATTCGTATTGTATTCAGCACCTTGTCGTTAGTCGGAGGTACTTTTGTGAATAGTTAATATCGGGGTGCGATTGCGTGAACAGTGACACGAAGAACTTGTTTGGATTTCTATGTGAGTTTTTTTGTTTTATTGCAACCTGTGATAGTTAAGTATTCGGTTTTGGAATTTTTGATAGTTTTTGTTTAAAATCAATTTTTTTCTTCTTCTCCTCCGCGTCTATACTTTTCAGTGGACGTTGGTGATGATAACGAATTCCTTCATTTGTATGTTATAAGTAACTAAGGCATGGCACATTATTTCCTTGGGTTGTCTTTCATTGAAGGGCTTATTGGCTACCGGTTCGCTTTTGACTATTTCATTTTTCAAAACGCTTGTATCTCCATATTAAAAAAATTAACTTTAAATTAGTTAAAGTTCAGATTAAAGGGCTTTTTATTTTTTAAATATTAAGTTTCGGTTTGTCTAAAAGAATAATTAGCGATTTGCTCAAATATATTTTTAGACAATCTGCCATTTCACATAAACTTTTATAGCAAGCTTAGCCTTCTAACTTAATATCAAAACTGAGAATTATCACAAATTATATATGGTTATCGAGTAAGTCTAAACACGTCATTTACACATCATACATATTTGTAAACGGAAAAGATAAAAAAAATTCATAGTACTATTCCCAAAAAAGCGTCGCACAACAATTTGTTACAAAAATCTTTAATCAATTTTGTATCGAAGCGGGCAGTTAGCTATAATTATACTTTTATCTAACGATCAGAACTAACAGGCAGGGGCAAGTCTAATTAGGCACATTTTAAACTTTATCGCAACCTACGAGGTTTCATGCATTCCGTATGTCAGATAAGATAACTATACCATTGCTATCGTACCGTTAATACATATTTTGAGTTGTTAACATTTTTACCTATTGGATTAACGTATAATTAATGCCATCAAAAACATAACTTGTAAAAAAAACCAAGTCTCGCAACTCAGTTCTTCTATCGTAAAAAGTTGTGAGATCTACATATGTAATACCAAGTCGGTTAATTTATTCAGCCCCTACTTAAGGGACCTTCTGTCTTAAGTTATTACGTAATTAGCTAACCTAACAACATCTTATAGTGACCATATTAATATTAAAAATCTTTTATGTTTTAAATAAATAGATTGACTTGTCCATCGCATGCATCTCACAAGTACACAAGTAAAACATATTATTTTAAATTAGATTGTTTAGTGCGATTGCCAAGTCAATCTATTTATTTAAAACATAAAAGATTTTTAATATTAATATGGTCACTATAAGATGTTGTTACGTTAGCTAATTACGTAATAACTTAAGACAGAAGGTCCCTTAAGTAGGGGCTGAATAAATTAACCGACTTGGTATTACATAGATCTCACAACTTTTTACGATAGAAGAACTGAGTTGCGAGACTTGGTTTTTTTTACAAGTTATGTTTTTGATGGCATCTCATTTCTTTTTGTAGATAGTCCTACTTTTCTTCTTTTCCGGTACCTTCTACTTTTTGAATACCAGCAACAGATTTTCTTAAAGCCCACTCTGTGTCTTATGAGCTTTTCTTAAATTTGTAGGTTGTCTTCCTCTTTTTCTTTTCCGGTACTACTTCTTGAGCTTCAGCTGCAGTTTTTCTCAAGGCCACTCCCTGTCTCTATGGGTTTTTCTCGGAGGCTTTGATGTTACAATTTTTGTCAAGTCTGGACGGTAAATGCTTCTTAATCTATTGTATTCACAAATTGAGGATTCCTGCGCTTTAATATTTCCAAAGTCGACATTAATTATGTAGATGTAAGCCGCCCAGACTTGTAACTCTCGAAAGTGCCACGTAAGCTTGACCGGATGTGAATACTGCAGAACCGATATCCATCAGCGCATTATTTAGACTTAGGCCCTGACTTTTGTGTATAGTTATAGCATAGGCTATACATATAGGAAACTGTTCGCGATGAACATAAGCTCTATTAATAATTTCAAATTTAGTTTTGACCGGACCAAGCTCGTAAACCTGTTCTTTATCAAATGTAATGTATATTTTCTTAATTATTTTTGTATTTTCCGGATCAACCTTTACTCTTTGCACTATACCGATAGGACCATTAACTAAACCAAGACTCACGTCAATATTTCGCCTTAACATGACTTTTGCTTCTATTTTTATAATTATGTTCTCTTCTAGGCCCGCAGTCATAGAAGCATCGTCTTCATAATTTTTTATGCATTCACGAGCTCTTTTTGTTAGGTATCTGGCAATCTATGCCATCTACAGCTGTAAGTTTTATTTCGGGATGTGGGAGAGATCTAAGCATTGCAGTATTTAATTGTTGACACATGTGTTTTGTAGGTAATAAGCCAACGGTATCATCAGGAAGTTTCGAGAGGTGTTCAATTATTTCAATCAATCTGTTTTCATTTGAATTGGTTTTTAGAGTTATTAATCTAGTCGAGAGTAAGTCGCGGTCTTTTTGTGTAGTCACACCTAATCTTATTCTATTTAGCATTTCAACAAAGTTAGAATCATTGAGCTGTCGCATGTTAATAGTAAGTTCATCGTATACGAACAGTTCAATCCACAGATTCGGCATACTGAGGGAACCTAACAACTTGTTAGTTTCAGCAGTTGAGAGTTTTTCAAAAGGTGACTTTTCTCTTACCGGCGGAAGCTGTAAAAGATCCCCGAAAAGTACAAGATGTTTTTTTCCAAACCACCCATTCTGATCATCGCTTGTGTCAAATATCTCAGACAAGCGTAAATGAATATATGTTAAAGTAACATTGGATATCATCGACACTTCGTCTATGATAAACAACACTACTTCTTTCAAATCTGATCTCAGAACTTGGAGCACTTCATCGGAAAGTGGCTTGTACCTCGGTGTTTGCTTGTGTTCCACAGGCAGCTGCAATAGTCTGTGTATAGTCAATCCATTCACATTGAATGCAGCTATGCCTGTTGGATCACTAACTGCCACTTTTTTGTTTAAATACATCTTAACCCAAACTTTCAGAGTTTTTATTAAAAAGCTCTTTCCAGTGCCACCAGTTCCACTCACAAAACAGCGTAAAACGTCAGCGTTATTATCAGTTGTGTCCATGACTCTTTTTTGATCGGCATTAAGTTTTGCGATCATACTTTGAAGATCAGTCTGCTCTTCTTCTACCAGATTGATTCTGTGAAAGTCATCCATTGCGTTTGCAGCTTCAAAGTCTAAAGGGTTTTCAGGACCATCGTCATCATCAACAATTTCCCTTTCTTCGTTTATCTCACCAACTTTAGATTCTATCATTTCACATGCTTTTTGTATCTTATATATTGACTCTATCATTGAATTACCATAATCGACTCCTTCTTTTAAATCTTCTTTCGCCAAATTAAAGGCCTCCGTGTAAGTATCACACCCCATTTTGAGTTCATCTAAGGAACGCCATGGCTTGAATAAAAAAAGTAAAGAGAAGAAATATTTCTCTGGTACTTGTTCTCCGTCGTAGAAATAGTGATTGATCAAATATGGGTTATCTCTTCTTTTCAGGAACTTTTTACCGTCATTTATCTCGTAGCACTCGACTTGAGAGGAGACTGGGCGTGTTTTAACAATATCGTAATTTTGAGCGAAACTGTACAAGTTAGTAGTCTCCAACTCTGACACCGAACATACAATTTGTTTTAAAATTGATTTAATTATAAGTTCATCAAATGGTTATTAAATATATGTACATAATAAAGATATTTATTTTATATTCCGTCAAATACATGAACCACATTGACCACTAAAGCCAATTCCCCAACTGCCAATTGATTGTTGCATTGCATATTTTTAGGAGTTAATCGCCATCTAGATAAATTGAAAAAGGATACATACAGACACTATCCTATTAGTAATAATATTTGGTGTATCTAGAAAACTGGACCAAAATTGCAAAATATTTTAGTTTTTCCTTGATTTATACACTAAACACTAATTGTATTCTAAATTTCAAGCTTCTATGTCTGCTAGAAGTGCCCTAGAGTTTTGATGATCGGTCAGTGAGTGAGTGAGTGAGTGAGTGAGTGACAGAATTAAGAAACTTTGACTAGTTATAATTCTTAAACTACTGGTTCAAATTTAGTGAAATTTGAAATATACCGTGTCTATGCGATGCCTGCTTGGTTACTGAAAATTCAGGCTTCTAGTTTTATCCACAACGAAGTTATAGGGGGTCGAAAATGGCCCGAACTGCTTCGAGAAAAGGATGGTACGGCCGTGCCGCTTTTTTGCTCGACTTGGCGGGGGCACTGCCGTGCCCCCAGATCTACGTTTATATATTTTTTTCATTGTAGTCATAAATAATGGCACCAATCAAAAATTCCGCAGAGGTGCCTTCGAAGGCACTAGTCAATGGTGACAGTTCAAAAGTAGCTGATTGGCTGACGGAGGATTACTTTGTGGATATCCTCAAGGATAACATTACGGGGTTTAAGAAAATTCAAAAGTTCGAAGTTACATCGACAGGCGGCGATGGCGAGAACTATGCGTCCGTAATGCTGCGGATCAATATCACAGCGGAATTATTGTGTAAAATCAATTAAACCCAATTTTAAGATCGATCATTTTATGATTTTCACTTCCATAATAGATGGTTCCACTAAAGATGTTGGCTATATGCTAAAGACCGTGCCACAAAGCGGGCCAGCCAAAATGATGATCGGCATAATGGGTCTCTTTCCCAAGGAGACAACTATGTATAGCAAATACATACCTGAATTTGAACAAATGTATCAAGAAGTGGGAAAGCAAATAACATTTGGTCCTAAGTGTTATAGGTTCAAGGAAGATCCAGGAGTAGATTACATCCTTCTCGAAGATCTAAGCCCACTTGGCTTTAAGAATGCTAATCGTCTTGAAGGCCTCGATCAAGAACACGCGGAATCCGTCCTAAGACTACTTGCCGCTTTTCATGCAGTATCGGCAGTTAGGCTCGAAACCCAAGCCGAAGACGATCCCATTCTTTCACAACCAGTTTTTTCAGAAGACAAACGCGAACTGCTAACCACAATGGCAAACTCACTCAAGGAAACAATGGTTGAGTGTTTAAATACGTATGACACCGGGAAAAAGTATGTCGGGAGGATGGTGAGCGCCAATATCATTGTTATCCCATTTTCTAGGATTATATTTTCGATGTCATTTCAGAAAAACCTTCTTGACATGTCTGTAGATAAGTATATTACACAGCATAAATTGGAACCAGATGAATTTAAGGTCCTCATTCACGGCGACGTTTGGGTGAATAACATTATGTTCCGGTACAATGACGAAGGCAAGCGGGAAGAGACGATATTCGTTGATTTCCAGATTAGTAGGTATGGAACCCCGGCTATGGATCTTTACTATTTCCTGCTTTCTTCAACGAATTTGGATCTAAAGGTTTCACAGTTCGACTACTTTGTCAAGTATTACCATGAGCAATTGGTACAAAATTTAAAGTTGCTTCACTATTCGAAGAAAATTCCAACGCTCAAAGAACTGCGAATTGATTTGTTACGCAGGAGCTACTCTGGTAAACATGCGTGCATAGTATGAACACATACCCGTCGGATAAAATTTTCTTTTTTATTCCACAAACAGCAGTTAGTACAATCACTGGAGTGATGTCAGCCGTACTTCTGGATCCTAGTAAAAACGCTAACATGGACAATTTCATGGAGACCGGAGGGGATGGAGCTGAATTCAAAAAGAAATTATACACAAATCCGAGATATGTCAAACACATGGAACTTTTACTGCCATGGCTGGACATGAGGGGTATACTTGATTAGAAATCTGTGTTGGAATAGTACTTCGTATTTATATAGAAATCGAGCTGTGTTATTCGTATGCCTTACAATTGTTAATAATTATGTAAATAATCATTGTTGTGACTGTAATTACAATATTTTGTTGCCTTCTTTAATTTCTGAAGAATATTTCGAAGACTCGAGTGGAAGGAAGAATCAAGAAAACTTTGAGGCAATACATGATTTGTGGATGGCCAGCATAAAAAAAAACAGAAATGTACGAAGTTATCCAACAAGAGGTGTTATTTTAAATTTCACGCCATTATTAAGCTGTCAACATCCAACTATTATTGCGATTACTTTTAATATGTTAAAACCGGGAGGCTATAATATATTGTTCGATACGGACTCGCACAATGTAATGAAATTACCAAAAACAAAAAAA
Source organism: Merodon equestris (assembly GCA_958301585.1). Lineage (NCBI taxonomy): Eukaryota > Metazoa > Arthropoda > Insecta > Diptera > Syrphidae > Merodon > Merodon equestris. Next base: position 63,661,288 of record OY284413.1, read on the forward strand.
TCAAAATATCGCGGAAATATTTCGTTAAACCTACAGTGTCCTGATTTTCATCACACGCATTCTCACACAAATATGATGAAACTAATTGATTAATTTGAACGTCTGGATCAGGCAAGTAATGTGAAGATTTCAACTCATTACTGCGGTAAGGTCAGTTGAAAATATTATCATTATACCTGAGATTGTAAACTAAATACCAGACGATCATAGATATTGAACGTATTCGCAACCCCCGTGAGCAGTTTGTTTTGACTTAAACTGGTGCTGTTGACATGGGCGACGATCATTTCGCACACCAACAATGCATGCACTAAAAGACAATATCGAAGCTGTTGATTTAATGATTTAGAATAATAATGCTTGCTGAATGACCCTATATAAAGAAACATGCCAAGAGAAACCGATAATGAAAACTACTCTTCTCGGCTGTATGAGATGTTCTCTAATACTCGCCCGAATTATCTCAAAAGTCCATCGGCAAAAACACCATGAAAAGACTTATGAAAGACTTCTTTAAACTATCCGATAACTCGGTTGGTCCGCCGTTCTAATCTGCTTAAATACCTCTCCCTCTCCAGTTCGAGTGAAAAGCTGCGGGTCGAAACGGGTGAAATCAATACCAAGAGCAATTAACAGCAATAACAGCTACAGCAACCTTTTCCCGTGGGAATTGACGTTGCCCATCTCTCCGGGGGTCGCTATCCGGGAGAGAATCCTTTCGCTGCCTATTCAAGTTCGGAGGAACGCATTGAACTTACGATGAAGAGCGTAGTCTACTCGGCCGCAACAACAAACACAAGAACAGCAGCCGTAATAATAGCAACCGCAACAAAAGCAGCCACAATAGAAAGAGCAGCAGCAATAATAATAGCCGCTGAGCCTACAACAGCCGCAGCGACAGTCGCAGCCACAACAACTACCGCGACAACAACGCCCTACCGCCCATCTTTGCCCATACCAAGGCCCTACGCGAGATAGTAAAATAGGTAGTTATTGGTATTGGTATAGGTAGTTTTCTTTCTAAGGGTATAGGCGAAAATCGCTAGGCTATCCCGTCCACCACACTGGAGCATCATAAGTGAGTAAAGGACTTAAAGGAAACCACGACAGAGTTCTTCTCCTTCATCCCCAAGGCCGAGAGGCTGAGGTTGATGCTCCTCAAAGGTGCGTATTCGATCACTGAGCCCGAGGAAAAGCTCCCTGAGCTCGAAAAATTCATCAGCAACGACGTCAAATTCGTGGGAGAAGCGGTTGCCCTTCTTCCTGGTCCAGTTCATCCCCAACAGCAAGCTGGAGAGATCAAGGTCCATTACTTTCTTGGGTTTCCAGTTTGTAACATGTAAAACAGAAAATGCAAGGAAACATGTACTTTTGGTTAGCGAAACAAAACTAAACCAAAAGTACATAATAGTTTTGAGAAATGGGCTGTCGGTTAATTCTCTTAAGACTGATGTCGTCTTCTTCACGAGAAGGAGGAAAAATACTTGCATTACGCAGCTGGTGCTAAAAGGCATTCCCATCCCGATATCCAAGAAAGCTAAGTACCTTTGAGTCATCCTAGATAGCAAGCTTCTTTGATCAAAGCATGTTGAGTCCAAAACCACCGAAGCGCTATCAGCTTTTTGGCAATGCAAAGGTGCCTTTGACAAAATATGGGGCTTATCGCCGAAAAAGGTCCTTTGGATCTTCACGGCAATGATAAGACCGATAATCTCATTTGTTGTTTGTAGCAGTCTAACACGCAAACACGCTGTGGCTTCACTCACCAAACTCCAAAGAGCGGTCTGTCTCAGCTGCACGTGGGCTTTCCCCAGCACACCGGGAGCTGCTCTAGATGCTATGATGAATCTACCACCCCTCGACATATATATCAGAGGGTGTGCATTACAAGCCATTTCCCGCCTAAAGAAAAATGGTCTTTGGTACAACTCGCATAGGAGTGAAAGTGTACTTGCGGGAGAAATATCCTACGACCCCTGTCTCATGGATATGCCTTCTGAAGTAATGACACATGCCATCCTACTGCACTGTAACTTCACAGTCACATTTCCATGGCGTCAAGACTGGCTTTGGCCAGACACTGAACCTGGAATGGCAGGGATCCGGCGCTGGAGTTTTCTTTGAGCGCGAAAACATTCAACTGCACTTCTCGTTAGGAAAATATGCGTCTGTCTTTCAATCGGAGATTTACGCAATGCTAATGGCCATGCACTATGTTGTGAAACACAGGTGGAGGGGAAAAAGCATATGCGTCTGCAGTGACAGCCAAGCTGCAGACAAAGCTGTCTCCAACCCTCTATCCAGCTCCAAATTAGAGCATGAACTCAAGACCCTTTTGAACAAAGTCGGAAGACTAAATTCACTTAGGGTTGTATGGGTCCCACGATCTCTTCAGATCTCGGATGAACTCGCTAGAAGGGCTCAGAGGAGAGTTTCTCAGGACCTGAACCCGCCTTAGATCTACCTGCTTCCACGGTCCAAACTGACACCAACGACTGGGTCTCTAATGCACACAGTCGTAGATGGAACGAATATTCAGGATGCAGGATGACTAAGCGCGTACGCCCTGATGTCTGCAAGAAGTCCGCAACATTTTTCTTATCCTTAAGGAGAAATGATTGCAGAAGGCTTACGGGCGTCATTATGGGCCATTACACTTTTGCCAAGCATCTCTTGGTGCTAAAAACTATACTAAAACTAAAAACTAAACTAAAAAAAAACACTTAATACGGCACAGTCCTTATTTGGTAATTCAAAGAGACCGAACCAACGTCACAAGAGGCAGGGAGTTGCGATCTTTATTAAAAATAATCCTAAACATAAAGTCATATGAGGTTCAAGGTGCACCTGAAGCACATCAATCCAATATTTTCATTGCAGAGCTCGAGACACTTTTACGATCTCTGCATTTAAGTTCTGTAGAAAACTTACACATTCTGGGAAACAACATATCCAGTATTAGGGAAGCCTACTAAGCCATTGGTGGGTTCTGCAAGGCATAGAGTTCAGAGTCAAATTACTCGCAACGGATAGTCCGTCGTATCCTTAGAGTTGCTCCTATCTGGATCTCATGCTGCTTTACTGTCGACTGAGACTAGCTGACACGAACGAATGGTCTACTAACTGTCTACGAGCCTTGGTATACGAGAATACCAATGCGGACTTGGTGCCGTGATCGCAGTACCAGACGAATGTGATCACAATACCAGAAGTGTCGATTGTCCAAATAACTTTTGATGAGTTGGTGGTAGTCCGATAGCATTGTTTTGAGTTCAGATAGTAGTCCTTTATGCCATACACTATCGAAGGCTTTTGCAATGTCTACGTAAACTGCTACGCAGTATTTTTGCTCAAGTGGTTTAGAATTTTGTTTGTCACTCGATGAACCTGTTGAATCCAAATTGGTGGTCGGGAATAAGGTGTTTCTGTTTTAGTGGTATGTTGATACGGTAAAGCAGGAGTTTTTCGAATATTTTCCAAACAATCGGTTGTAGACTAATTGGCCTGTATGATAATGGTCTTGTAGCATCTTTGCCTGGTTTCGGGATTGCTATTATTTTGTAAAATTTCCATATCTTTGGAAAGTAGTCAAGTCTTAGCATGGCATTAAAAATATTTCTAATATAAATAAGAGCTCTATCTGGCAGTTCTGTCAGTATTTCTCCTGTTATTAGGTCATATCCAGGTATGTTTTACATTTTACGTTGTTTTTTATGCAGTGTTTTATTTCGTTGGTTCGTATTTTCTTTGTTGCCATTTTCGTAAATGGCAAAAAAAAATCGTGCCTCAATGCTCTCATCTGGCATCATTCTTTCTATAGTTACTTCATTGGTTTTCTGTAAGTAATCAGCACGTCTATTGGCAGACGATTTAAGCTTTCTAAACAATAATTTGCTTAAACGGTCAGAGCCAAATTTACCAAATAGTTATCAAGGCGCTTGTTTATGTAAGTAATTCCTTAGGTTCTTTTATGGTTTTATTTAATTTGACTTTTAGATTAACTGATCGGCTTGATTGCCATAATTGCTATGATAGCTTCAAAAGTTTGACAGTCAGTAAGCTTTGTAGTTTTGGTTTTTCTTCTTCTTCTTTCAGTGGCGCTACAGCCCGATGTGGGCTTGGGCCTCAACCAACAAGCGTCTCCTGCCAGCCTTCTCCAGTTACGCACACCAAATTGGTTGAGGTCCTTTTCCACTTGTGAGCGGCATTTGGGTCGAGGACGTCCTCTGTTGCGTTGTCCCATTGACTCGGATTCAAAGACTCTTCGGGCAGGAGCTATGTTGTCCATACGCTCTACATGGCCTAGCCATCTTAAGCGTTGTATCCGTAGAGGCCTAACCAGGCACATGCCGCCGTACAGCCCATATAGTTCGTGATTGAATCTTCTCCTCCAGATGCCATCAACGCAAACAGGACCAAAGATCGCACGCAAAATTTTTCTCTCGAAAAGACCAAGAGCTTCCTCATCCGCTTTCAACAGCGTCCATGCTTCTGCACCATAAAGCAGGACTGGGATGATTAAGGTATTGTATAAAGCCAACTTGGTCCTTCGAGAGAGGGCTCTATTACTCAATTGCCTCTTGAGCCCAAAGAAACAGCGGTTGGCAAGAGTGATTCTGCGTTTGATCTCGGTACTGATGTTGTTGTCCTTATTTATTGCAGAGCCGAGGTAGACGAAGTTCTTGACTATCTCGAAGTTCATGCTGCCCATTGAGACGCTCTGTCCGAGACGTCGATGTTGTGTGTCCTTTCTTGATGACAACATGTACTTCGTTTTGCCCTCATTTACCACTAGACCCATTTTAGCCGCCTTCGCTTCAATGCCAGCAAACGCCTCATTGACGCCTCGCTGTGTTCGACCAATCACGTCAATATCATCCGCGTAAGCCAGCAGTTGAACGGACTTCTGGAAGATCGGGCCTCTGGTGGTGACTTGTGAGTTTCGCACGATCTTCTCGAGTATTAAGTTGAAGAAGTCACATGACAACGCGTCGCGTTGCCTAAAGCCTTTTTTGACATTAAAGGTATCGGTAAGTTCGTTGCCGACCTTGATGGAGCAGCGGGAGTTCTCCATCCTCATCCTACACAATCTGACGAGTTTGGTAGGGATGTCAAAACTAGACATGGCTTTGTATAGCTCGTCTCTATGCACGCTGTCATATGCGGCCTTGAAGTCGACGAATAGGTGGTGAGTGTCGATCTGCATCTCTTGGGTCTTTTCCAGGATCTGCCGCAGTGTGAAGATTTTGTCTATTCTAGACTTCCCTGGCCTGAAGCCACACTGATATGGACCTATCAGGTTGTTGACGATCGGTTTCAGGCGTTCACACAAAACGGCAGAGAAGATCTTGTAGGCGATGTTAATTAGACTTATTCCTCTGTAGTTAGTGCAGTCAAAGGGGTCTCCTTTCTTGTGGATCGGGCAAACGACACTGAGATTCCACTCATTGGGCATGCTATCCTCCGACCATATCTTACAGATGAGCTGGTGCATCCTTCCTACCAGATCATCCCCAGCTGCTTTAAACAGTTCCGCGGACAGTCCGTCCGCTCCAGCAGCTTTGTTTGACTAAGTCTCGGTATTGCTATCTTGACTTCGTCAAAGTCGGGGGGACGGAATTCTTGTGTATCGTCGTCCAAATTGAGTGGAACATTCTGCCTGACAGCGGTATCTGGGTCCTCGTCGCCGTTTAACAGTCTGCAGAAATGGTCCTTCCAAATTCTCAGCATCGACTGCGATTCTACTACCAGTTGTCCATTTTCGTCCCGACAGGCTTCAGTCCGAAATTTATATCCACTGGATAATTGTTTTACTTTCTGTTAAAACTTTCGGACTTCATTCCTGCTGTAGCACCTTTCCATCTCTTCGACCCCGCGCTTCTCATGCTCTTTCTTTTTCTTTTTGAGAAACCGGTTCTCTTCCCTCCTCTTCTGTTCGTCGAGCTCACGAACAGCTCTCGTTGTTCGATGCAGCATTGCGTTGTAGGCGTCTTGCTTGGCTGCATGGGCCTGTCCGCACTCGTCGTCAAACCATGGGTTTTTCCTGGGTGGTGTTGTTAAACCCAGCACATCAGTGGCAGCTTCCTTGGTGGCTTTTTGACAACGTTTCCAGTCTTCTTCTATGGTCAGTGCAGGCGATGTTGAACTTTCAGAGAGTTTTTGGGAGACTCGGTCGGCAAAGTTCCTAGCGATCGTTTGCAATTGTAGCTTTCTGTAGCTTTCAAACCGTGGTGTTCTTTCTCGACTCCCTTGTTATTTTGATATCCGTGTTCTTACCTTGGCTACAACAAGGTAATGATCCGAGTCAATGTTGGCTCCTCGGAACGTTCGGACATCGAGAATACTAGAGGAGTGTCTGACGTCAATCGCAATGTGATCAATCTGGTTGACGGTTGATTGATCAGGGGACCGCCAGGTCCCTTTATGGATGTTGAGGTGTGGGAACCGCGTACTCACTACAGAGAGGTTCGCCCCGAAGCGAAGTCCACGAGCCTGAGTCCGATGTGTTGTCGTGCAGGCTGTGTTTTCCAATGACTCTAGCAAAGATTTCTTCTTTTCCCAGCTGTGCATTAAAATCTCCTAGAACGATCTTCGTGTCGTAGCTTGATGCGGATTGTTATCAGGCGCTCGCTTATGAATTTGAAGCTCAAGACTTTTTGCCTTATTCTGCCTCGTACAACAAATCCACATCCAAATAAGCGCTGCCTTCCCCCTCTGTAGCAATCGTCGTAGTAGAGGTCGCAGTTTTTCATCCTCCTTTTACCCGGCCCATTCCACCGCACTTCCTGGATTGCGGTAATGCCTGCTTTGTAGCAGTCAAGGGCCTCCGCGAGTTCATCAGCTGTACGTGGCCTGTTAAGGGACCTCACATTCCACGTGCAGATCCGAAGTTCATAGTCCTTAATTATACGTTTGCCGGGGTCGTCAACAGTGTATCCATCATTATCCGAGGCTTGTGGTTGGTTCGTATTGAGTATTTTTTTTTACAGTTACGGCTCACTTGGCCATAGCCCAAGCGACTAATCCTGTTTTCTGGCGCAGGATACTCGCCATTCGCCCTTCTCCGCTAGTAACTCCCAAAGGGAGTCTCCAGATGGCACCACGAGGAGGTGGAGATAGGACTAGCTAACAGAGACGCCACGTGTTCGTCTGCAGTGGCTCTTCTCGTTTTTTGTGGAACTAACATCCGTCGGATAAATGTTACCCCTACGAGGCCTTTGTTAGCCTTTGGTAGCTTTGGTTACGTTGGTGATAATAATGAGGAAGTCGTCAGATGAGAGTTCAAGGTCCAAATCCATTAATGTAGTTTCTGTACGTATATTACACTGTTGATATTTTGGATTTGAATGGACAGTAAAGTGCCGAAATTGTGAGTCATCCGTCTAGGTCTTCAATTTGTATTTTCGTCGCTTGGAAGTGTTCAGACTTGCAAACTGCAAATTCTATTCATTTAATGTCCTGTTTTATTATAATTGCCATAACACCATAAGCTCTGTTGTCTGGATGATTTGTTCCCTACATTTTATAGTCTGGTATTTAAAAAAAAAAAATAAAAAAAGGCGTGAGTACCAGGTACTCATGAAATTTGATGTGTAAACATTTCTTCTTCCCCATTAGCTTCTTCAATGCACAATTCTCGGCAAATTTGGATTGTCTTGCCGATATCCAAGTAGGACTCAAATTCTTATCCATTATGAGCACATCGTTGTCGTTGTAAATTTGAATATATTTTTTTTCGATAAGGATTTCGCTTTCCTCGTCACGAAAAGGCAAATGTAACGTTACCATTTCTCGTTTGTACTCATTTGGATCAGCCGTCATGTCATAGTTTCGGTACCGAATAACTCTTGGATTTTGCCGGCGTTTCCACTCATTTGTTTTGGATACTGTATAATGCGCAACTGCTTGGGCTAAAGTAATATCATCTAATTGTTCTGGTCTCTTTTGATATTTATCGAAGCAGTTTTCAAGCCAAATGTCATATGAACCTTGTTCCGTATTTTCTTCTTCCAATGCCTTATTCGATTTTCGAACACGTTCTCGTTCAACAGGCCATGAAGTTGGAATATAGGCGATTTGAACAGAACTTTTTGACATATCTTGCCTGAGAAGATACCTAGCAGCTTCTTGGCTCGTAAGTTCTACACAATTTAGCATGTCGACGCTCAATTTTCTTGCTATATCTACTACATATATCGAATTCGGGATGCTCGTCCATGGTTTCAATTATTTTCCGCTGAAGATTGCTTATACCTCTGTTTGTTTTGTTTGTTTTATTGACATATACAACAACGTAAGCTGCACAAGAGTATTCCTCGATAATAAATTAAAAGTCCATATTTGAACCCAGGACATTTAAGATGAATGGATTAAACGGGTTGATCCATTTGTCTTTAGTTTCTCGCTTTAAAAACACTCGTGGTTTCTTTATTCCTACTCGCAGTATGTCTAGGTACATAGCATATGAATTTATTTTGTGCTCTAGCAAGAAGGTGTCCAAATCAGGATAATCGTTCTCTTCAAGTGCTTTCCGGATTCGCTTGTAAATAATCGAATATGGTGCGCGACATATGTCAGTATTTGGCATCGGCTCAAGTATGTGTGTTGGTCTACCAGCTTCAACGGTTAAATCTGACATCAATGACTGGGTCTCTAACGTACACAGTCGCAGATGGAGGGAATATCCAGTATGCAGGATGACTAAGCGCGTACGCCCTGACGTCTGCAAAAAGTCTGCAACATTCTTCTTATCCTTAAGGAGAAATGACTGCAGAAGGCTAACGGGCGTCATTACGGGCCATTACACTTTTGCCGGGCATCTCTACGTGCTTGGTATCAGTGAGACGCCTACCTGTGCTGCTTGTTGCGAGGAGGACGACACAGCGGAACACTTTCTCTGCGACTGTCCCGCCTTCGCTCGTGCACGGTGGCGCACCCTTGGGGCCGACGTGGTGGGTGCCGAATCTCTTAGCTCAACATCACTGAAGCCCCTCCTCACTTTTCTCCGGACAACGGGGAAAATACAATAAAGACAAGGTGTCTGTCTGGTAGTGCAATGGACCAGTACTTGTGTCTGAGTGATCCAGCAGATAGTAGAAGCCTCCAACAACAAAAAAAAAAAAAAAAAAAAATGTGTGGTGATCGAGACGGCAAGAATGGCGCTTCGAAACGAAAAGAGGTTGAATTCTTTTTATAACAGGTAAACGTGTGTTTATGTCGTTGAAGTTTTGCAAAGCCTGATGCCTCATCAGGAGATATAGACACTAGTTGGTCAATCAAAGCCTCAGCCTGAGCCTTTTCCTGTCCCAGAGCATCGGTTGGAGATTCATTTAGCCAGAACAGTATATGGGCATGCGGACTGCCTCGGTGTTGAAATTCTATTCTTTTGAAATAGTGCTTCACGTAGTGTTGGCCAAACGGACTGAAACGCATTGATTGAAGTATACTGATGATAACTTGCACAAGTTTATTAAAGTGGATAGCACAGGTGACAGGATTTTCATTGATAAGTGTAGCTTTTAAGTTGAAATGCATATTTTCAAGTTCTTCCGTATCAATATCTGCTCCATTGTTTCTGAGTTTATACAACAGCTTCATTAATTTTGGCCAACCAATTTCATTGGCGCTTAAAGTCAAAAAGAACGTCGGTTTTCCAAGCTGACGAATCATCGCAAAAAGATCGCGTTTACGTTGAGCCCAGTAATAAGTGGAGTTTGGTATCGATCGTAGAAAAGTCAAATTAGTTTCAAGATATCCATCAATGAAATCTGCTGATTCTACTTGAGCTCGAGTGAGTTTTGTATTTTTTCCAATTAATTTGAAGGCAACAGTTCGCGTGTTCGGATACGTAACATTTTCATTGGCATGTATAGCAAGTGCTGAGGAGTCACACCACGTCTATCCGCTCTTCGCAGTTCACTCGTTGCCATCATGAATGGCGTTACAGTCAGTCCTTCCTTAAAGACACGAAATTGACCGAGATAAATTGAAGGAAACGCCATTTCTTCGTAGTGTTCATCAAAAAGAACACTAACGGGCACTTCGTGTTCTCCTGGAGCTATTCTTAAATATCTATCTTCATTCCATAAAAGCGTTTGTTGTTGAGCGTGCAGACTATCTTCAATATCGATTACTTCACTTAATTCTTCGGTGGAATGAGCTGGTGCTGTGCTCGGTACGAAGAAGGAATCGTTCATCTTTATGTTATAGAATTTATAGAGTGGTGTCTCTATCAAGAACTGGAGCCACTGCTTGACAACGCGTTTTTTAACAAAGCCAATCGGGTAACTTGACTTATGAATTTTTCTGCGTTTAATATGAACATTAATACAATAGTCGTCATCGAGTTCCCGTGGGAGACAATTAACCATATTGTTAACTGAAACTGGTACATTAACAACTTGACCTAAAATCCCATATTGACCTTGTCCATGCCTAAGTCTCCTGATTTGCATAAACGGAAGCCGCGGCGATACCAATCGTTCAGTGATCAAATCTAGCTCTGGTAAATCGTGTGGCCGTGGAGGATATTTAAATCCGTGAGATGTTGAAAAGTTCGGAATTCTCTCTTTTCGCAAGGAAGCGTGACACGTAAGGCAGACTCGCGCTGTGTTTAAATCGATGTCAGGAAACTCAGCTGTGAGAATAGTGAACGAATTATTCGGTACAGTTTTAAGATTTTTTTCGTAATCTATCACAGACACTTCATGCAGCTCCAAAATTATTGTCTAAGAACATTTCTTTGAATTTTGCATGGGCTGTAGCGTTTCTTGAGTGATGACTCTATCTAACCGGGTTGCCGAATAGATGGCATGAAAACAAGACAGGTAGAAGCTGTATGATCAACAAAGTATTTAGTGTTGTAAAGAAAGCAGAGGAAAACAAACTAGACTATTGGAAAGCTCCCAAAAACAAGCCTTGGTTCGAGGAAGAATGCATGGAAAAAGTAAAAGCCCGTAATGTCTTAAGCCCTGGGAAGTAGTGAAGAAATCATGCGAACAAAGCATCAGACTCAGCGAAAGAAAGTCAGCCGTCAACATTTAGTAAGAACCAGCACCTAAAGTACGAAAGCAAGGTATACCTGCATACCAGGACAGACCAGAATTTTTAAGCAACGATAATCGGGAGCTCGTTTCGGACAACGAAAGACTTATAGCCCAGTGTACTGCTTACTGTACATGGAGAGCAAGAGTTCGGTGTTATCCAAATAGCAGGAATTCAGATAGAACTGTCAACTATCGAGGAAGTAAAAGAGCAATCCATCGACTCAAGGATATCAAGATTGCAAGAGTCGACCTAATACCAATGTAATTACATAGTTTTCGTGGGGTCAAACACCCTCAATTATTGAGCTTAATTCAAGCTCAGAACGAAGCTCTTAAGAAGAACCGGGGAGAAAACCGGAATTGAGAAGACGGGTTTTTAAGCAATAAGTGCTGGGGTTGAAATTGAAGTAAGGATTCGAATCAACATTTCCCAGCATACGAGAAGTGGGTTTACTGGCGCCGTAAGCGATACGGGGGTGGGTAAATAGAAGAGACGGGGATTTTGTACATTGCGATGGATAGTGTTGATAGGGACAGAGTTGTAAAGAATCGCACAGTCAATGGTGCCTGAAAGGAGACATTGGATGAAAAGAATGTCAGATACAGTTCTTCTTTCCTCAAACGTGTTCATGTTGATTACTTTAAGACGGTCTCGATAGGGTGGTAGGAGCAAATGATTATTCCAGGGGAGACCTCGAAGTGCAAAACGGCGTTGGATGCCGATTCTGAAAATGTGGGTTACTTGATCAGGGTACCACAATTGAGATTCAAGAAGAGGCCGGAGAAAGGTCATGTAGAGAGATCGGGTAACATAGGGGTTGGAGAATTCTTTAGACCATCGCATCACGAAACCGAGCGCTGAATTAATTTTTAGGATTATCTCGTCGATATGGGCCCGAAAATTTAGCTCCTGGCCACATAGCCTGAACGGTGGAGATGGATTGATTATTGTGGAAGTAGGGACGAGGTGTAGGTTTAATTCGTTTACGTGAAAAAGTGATTGATTGGCATTTGGAAATGTTAAGCTCCAAGCAGTTTTTGGAACACCAGATGGATAAACTATTGAGATCTAATATGATAAGGTAAAAGTCATGACTGGATAAAATGGTCTTGAAGAGCCTGGTGTTGTCGGCATATAGTGAGATGTGGGAATGTTTAATCACCATTTCGATATTGTTAATGGTAAGAACGAAAAGAAGTGGACCTAAGTAGCTGCCTTCGGGGACGCCGAAGGAACCTAAAAAAGGGTTACAAAAGGTAGATCTGAAACAAACACTGCAGTAGCCATTTTCCAAATATGAAGAATATCCACTTCAAAGAATTGGGATCGAAGCCAAGGGAAGATAATTTGAAGAGCATTAATCTGTGTGAGATTTTATTAAAAGTTTTGCTGAAATTGGTTGAAATTCGCTAAATAATCGAAGTAAGCGGAGTCCGGAACAAATGAGCCGATGGCGAATGATTGTTTAAAAAAGGTGGCAAAAAAGTTGGCGATAATGTTAGGGTCATTTGAGGTTTGATCATTGAAAGAGAGTGAGGTAGGTAGTTAACAAATTTAAAGAGGAACTTAGGACCACTTATAAGATTGGCTTGCGTTTCAGCTAAATAGCATTGATAGAGAGAGTTGTGAAGGGCGGAAAAGTGGAGATAGCTGTATGTAGTTAGAAAAGTCATTAGGGGATTAATAAAATATGCAGGAGAGGAATTAACAGATGAACAATGAAACTGAACTGATGAACAAAAGAAACACTCTGCAACAGTTACCGAGGAATATCGCTGTTTGGAAGTTGTTACAAGTAGTTCAATATTCTCTTAAGGATACTACCATCATGGCTTCATAAGGAACCGTTCGACGAATGACCAGATTTTCGCAACACGCCGGATTTTAAAATAGAAATGGAAACTCCACGAAACGGTCCACCAAAAATCTCGTTGATGTTAAAAAAGATTACTCTGCAAACCGACCGAAAATGCATCCCTTCTTTTCAATTTGGTGCTGAAATTCCCTTCAAGAAAATGAGAGGATAATAACGCTTAATGGAATCGCATCCTTTCTATGTGGCCCTGCCGGGAGATAATGAGAAAACAGTAAAAAAAAATGTAGAAACTCTAATAATACGGCCATTATAAAAACATTATAATGCTTGGTGTCTAAAAACAAGATCTTAAGGAATTCTTTGATGAAAAACAGGACGACGAAAAAGGCGAATAAAGAAAATTTCACAATCAAGAACTCGAGGAAGTCTATTCAGCCCCAAACTTGTCAAAACAGGGTAATACAATCGACTATGATGGATAGGATACGTAGAACTGATGTTCTACAGTTAATCGAATAATAAGAGTAAAAAAATAAAATAAATATTTTAAGTAAGCCCGGACACAAAAAAAAAAAACTTTAAAAAGTAAAAAAATAAAATTTTTCTCTCGGCCTTTTGACTTCATTAAAATAACCTATTAATATTTTTAAGATAAGCGGCGCCGCGTCGGGGGACCGCTTTTATTTTATTCTTTTTAAATTACTCGCGGACCCTAATTGCGATAGGTAACTGCTTAAATTACATTTTTCTTAAGGCTTCTGGTCTGTACAAGGTGGCGCAAGATTTATCATCCAATTTTGTCTTTGAATAACTTTTTCACTATATAAAAAATAATAATTTTGGGTAATGGAAATCTTTATCTGGACCTTTACAATTTTTTTTGTTGCGAAGGTCCGAGGCTTGTTGGTATAAGTCCGTGCCTTCAAGTAAATCGGGCGATCTTACTGGCCATGCCAAATCGCCAAAACGGGAGATTACGTCACCAGGGAACGCTTCCTTCACAATATCCATTGTGATTCGTGCTGTGTTTGTGGTTGCACGGTCTTGTTGAAACCAAATGTTCACTAAGCCCCGCTCATCCGCCTCACCATACAGTGGCTTTGTGGGGATGGCTCCTTGTGTATCACACGCGGATTTTCAATGTCCCAAAAACGAAGATCTGCTTATTGACGACGTAACCGCTTAAGTGTAAATGCGCCCTGTAGCTCATGATGATTTTCGACACAAAATCGTCCTTTTCATTGTTGATTAAGGATGGCTTGGCAATAATTCACACGTGACTGACGATCTGCAGGCATTAACTGATGCACTGTTTGTACTTTGTATGGGAACATGTGTACGTTTTTTACTAAAATTCGCTGTAGTGTCCGTCTGGTTACGCCCAATTGCCCGTCGTCTGGTTGCTTGTTTTTCGTTCTTAGCGACATCGGTAGCTACAGCCGCGATATTCTCGGCCGAACGACCGGTCCGGTGGCGGCCACGTCCTGCATGGTCTCCTATGGTTCCAGTCTGTTCAAGTCGAATAGCTAAGCGAAATGTTTGCTTAGTTGGTGCGACACGACTAGGAAACCGACGTTGAAATTCACGAAATTCCGCCGACCGATTATTGGTCAAAAAAATCGACACAATTATTCCACGCTCTTACAAAGTGTAGCGCTCCATTGCTTATCTGTTTGCAGCTGTCTAGTTCACTAACGACAAATATGATTGAGGTACGACGTTAATTGCAAAAATTATGCCATCGTCCAATAGGGTGATTCATTTTGCGCAACACGAAAGAGCTGATGGCCTTGAAACGCCTGAACAGATCTTCATAAATTGTGGCTAAGAACCATCTCGATCACATTAGCTTTCAAACAAAAAGAGCATCAAAATCGGCCTATTCGTTCAGGAGCTACGATGCCACAGAGAGACACCCAGAAACACAGACAAACAGGCACACAGGCACGTCAAACTTATAACACCCATCTTTTTGAGTCGGGGTTTAAAAACCTGAATGAACGAGACCGCCAGAAAGGCCGGGACATTGATGTGATGACAATATAAGACCGGAGCTAAAAAAGATCACATGTCAGTGAGACATGTCAGTGAGACATGTCGGTGAGTAATTGCAATAGGCCGATAGTTCAACAGTCAGCTCTTCAATCATCAAAACGTCATACCGATTTACGTTTTCATTATGGAGATATTGATAATATGACTGTTCAGTAATCAGTACGTTACCGGTAACCAAACACATTCTAACGACGTTATACGGTCATACTGCCCCTCTGTCGGTAAAGCACCACATCTAAAATTCGCCAATGTGCGGGGCTTAGATAACCAATGTTCAATACAGAAGCAAAACCACATGTAAAGGATGTGTAATATCACCCGATACCTTTGTATTTAGTTTGCAAACAGAAATTGATTACAAATGCCGAAACACCTCCAAAGAATCGCAGTAATTTAATGATGATGATTGCTTTATATATATTCGTATTGTATTCAGCACCTTGTCGTTAGTCGGAGGTACTTTTGTGAATAGTTAATATCGGGGTGCGATTGCGTGAACAGTGACACGAAGAAATTGTTTGGATTTCTATGTGAGTTTTTTTGTTTTATTGCAACCTGTGATAGTTACTCGGTTTTGGAATTTTTGATAGTTTTTGTTTAAAATCAATTTTTTTCTTCTTCTTCTCCGCGTCTATACTTTTCAGTGGACGTTTGTGATGATAACGAATTCCTTCATTTGTATGTTATAAGGAACTAAGGCATGGCATATTATTTCCTTGGGTTGTCTTTCATTGAAGGGTTTATTGGCTACCGGTACGCTTTTGACTATTTCGTTTTTCAAAACGCTTGTGTCTCCATATTAAAAAAATTAACTTTAATTTCAGATTCAGATTAAAGGGCTTGAGCAGTATTTTTCTTTTTTAAATATTAAGTTTCGGTTCGTCTAAAAGAATAATTAGCGATTTGCTCAAATATTTTTTTAGACAATCTGCCATTTCAACTAAACTTTTATAGCAAGGTTAGCCTTCTAACTTAATATCAAAACAGAGAATTATCACAAATTATATATGCTTGTCTAGTAAGTATAAGCACGTCATTTACACATCATACATATTTGTAAACGGAAAAGATAAAAAAAATTCATAGTACCGTTCCCAACAAAGCGTCGCACAACAATTTGTTACAAAAATCATTAATCAATTTTGTATCGAAGCGGGCAGTTAGCTATAATTGTACTTTTATCTAACGATCAGAACTAACAGGCAGGGGCAAGTCTAATTAGGCCCATTTTAAACTTTATCGCAACCTACGAGGTTTCATGCATTCCGTATGCCAGATAAGATAACTACCTATATACCATTGCTATCGTACCGTAAATACATATTTTGAGTTGTTAACATTTTTACCTATTGGATTAACGTATAATTAATCTACGTTTATATATTTTTTTCATTCTAGTCATAAATAATGGCACCAATCAAAAATTCCGTAGAGGTGCCTGCGAAGGCACTAGTCAATGGTGACAGTTCAAAAATACCTGATTGGCTGACGGAGGATTACTTTGTGGATATCCTCAAGGATAACATTACGGGGTTTAAGAAAATCCAAAAGTTCGAAGTTACACCGACCGGCGGCGATGGCGAGAACTATGCGTCCGTAATGCTGCGGATCAATATCACAGCGGAATTATTGTGTAAAATCAATTAAACCCAATTTTAAGATCGATCATTTTATGATTTTCACTTCCATAATAGATGGTTCCACTAAAGATGTTGGCTATATGCTAAAGACCGTGCCACAAAGCGAACAAGCCAAAATGATGATCCGCATGATGGGTCTGTTTCCCAAGGAGACAACTATGTATAGCAAATACATACCTGAATTTGAACAAATGTATCAAGAAGTGGGAAAGCAAATAACATTTGGTCCAAAGTGTTATAGGTTCAAGGAAGATCCAGGAGTAGATTACATCCTTCTCGAAGATCTAAGCCCACTCGGCTTTAAGAATGCCAATCGTCTTGAAGGCCTCGATCAAGAACACGCGGAATCCGTCCTAAGACTACTTGCCGCTTTCCATGCAGTATCGGCAGTTAGGCTCGAAACCCAAACCGAAGACGATCCCATTCTTTCACAACCATTTTTTTCAGAGGACAAACGCGAACTGCTAACAACAATGACAAACTCACTCAAGGAAATAATGGTTGAGTGTTTAAATACGTATGCCACCGGGAAAAAGTATGTCGAGAGGATGGTGAGCGCCAATATCATTGTTATCCCATTTTCTAGGATTATATTTTCGATGTCATTTCAGAAAAACCTTCTTGACATGTCTATAGATAAGTATATTACACAGCATAAAATGGAACCAGATGAATTTAAGGTCCTCCTTCACGGCGACATTTGGGTGAATAACATTATGTTCCGGTACAATGACGAAGGCAAGCGGGAAGAGACGATATTCGTTGATTTCCAGATTAGTAGGTATGGAACCCCGGCTATGGATCTTTACTATTTCCTGCTTTCTTCAACGAATTTGGATCTAAAGGTTTCACAGTTCGACTACTTTGTCAAGTATTACCATGAGCAATTGGTACAAAATTTAAAGTTGCTTCACTATTCGAAGAAAATTCCAACGCTCAAAGAACTGCGAATGGATTTGTTACGCAGGAGCTTCTCTGGTAAACATGCATGCATAGTATGACCACATACCCGTCGGATAACATTTTATTTTTTATTCGACAAACAGCATTTAGTACAATCACTGGAGTGATGTCAGCCGTACTTCTGGATCCTAATAAAAACGCTAACATTGACAATTTCATGGAGACCGGAGGGGACGGAGCTGAATTCAAAAAGAAATTATACACAAATCCGAGATATGTCAAACACATGGAACTTTTACTGCCATGGCTGGACATGAGGGGTATACTTGATTAGAAATCTGTACTTCGTATTTATATAGAAATCGAGCTGTGTTATTCGTATGCCTTACAATTGTTAATAATTATGCAAATAATCATTGTTGTGACTGTAATTACAATATTTTGTTGCCTTCTTTAATTTCTGAAGAATATTTCGAAGACTCGAGTGGAAGGAAGAATCAAGAAAACTTTGAGGCAATACATGATTTGTGGATGGCCAGTATAAAAAAAAAACAGAAATGTACGAAGTTATCCAACAAGAGGTGTTATTTTAAATTTCACGCCATTATTAAGCTGTCAATATCCAACTATTATTGCGATTACTTTTAATATGTTAAAACCGGGAGGCTATAATATATTGTTCGATACGGACTCGCACAATGTAATGAAATTACCGAAAAAAAAAAAAATCCAAATATCGCGGAAATATTTCGTTAAACCTGCAGTGTCCTGATTTTCATCACACGCATTCTCACACAAATATGATGAAACTAATTGATTAATTTGAACGTCTGGATCAGGTAAGTAATGTGAAGATTTCAACTCATTACTGCGGTAAGGTCAGCTGAAAATATTATCATTATACCTGAGATTGTAAACTAAATACCAGACGATCATAGATATTGAACGTATTCGCAACCCCCGTGAGCAGTTTGTTTTGTCTTAAACTGGTGCTGTTGACATGGGCGACGATCATTTCGCACACCAACAATGCATGCACTAAAAGACAATATCGAAGCTGTTGATTTAATGATTTAGAATAATAATGCTTGCTGAATGACCCTATATAAAGAAACATGCCAAGAGAAACCGATAATGAAAACTACTCTTCTCGGCTGGATGAGATGTTCGCTAATACTCGCCCGAATTATCTCAAAAGTCCATCGGCAAAAACACCATGAAAAGACTTATGAAATACTTCTTTAAACTATCCGATAACTCGGTTGGTCCGCCGTTCTAATCTGCTTAAATACCTCTCCCTCTCCAGTTCGAGTGAAAAGCTGCAGGGTGAAATCAATACCAAGAGCAGTTAACAGCAATAACAGCTACAGCAACCTTTTCCCGTGGGAATTGACGTTGCCCATCTCTCCGGGGGTCGCTACCCGGGAGAGAACAATCCTTTCGCTGCCGATTCAATAGTTATTTTACAAATACAATTTGGCTGCGATACGAAAAAATAAATAATAATATTAATAAATTCAAGGAAAAACACAAATAAAAAGTACATAAACAAATAAATAAATAAATAAACAAATAAATAAATAAACAAATAAATAAATAAACAAATAAATAAATAAATAAAGTACATGGGTAATTGAATAACAATCAATTAATTTTTTTATTATTATTAGTTTTTTTAATTGTCGTTGGAAATAAGGTTAATCACAAGGGGATTTTCAGCCAAAACACAGCGATCACAAAAACGTTGATATAATTTTCTTATCCTTACGAGTATCAATTCAACATTCGCTTTTTTATGAATATCTGCATCATCTTAAGTATTTTATTTTGTGATATGTACTTGTATTTTTTTGATATGACACCTGGCACAATTTCCCCAAACCTGGCATCCGTAAAGCAAAATTGCTTGAAAGATAACTTTATATATTTTATGATTATTTTGTTTGCTGTTGAGAGTTTCGAGTTTCTATTTATAAAGGGATGCAGTAATTTGATTGCGATCGCAACCTTATTTCTGACCTTATTTCTGATATGTGTTCCAAATGTCAGTTTGTTGTCCAGATGGATACCCAAGTATTTAACCGAAGTTACCCAACTAATATTTTTGTTATTTATATTAAGTTGTGCTCTGGGGAGATAGCAAGCCTTTCTTTTTCTTGTAAAGAAAATTGCTTACATTTTATCCTCATTCAATTTAATTTTCCATTTATCATAGTACTCTCCCAGTAATTTCATCCCATTTTTGAGATTCCTCTCAATATTGAGAGTGAATTCATGGGATGAAAAACTGGCGATATCATCGGCAAAGATAGCTGCTTCACAATTTGGAAGGCAAGGAAAATCCGAGGTATACAAGTTGTACAAGACAGGGCCAAGAACAGATCCCTGAGGAACACCAGCATGATAGAACACGATATTAGAGATGCCACTATTAACATACACTTTAAAACATCGATTAGACAAGAAACTACTCACAGTTTTACATATATAAGATGGAAAATTCAAATTTATTAATTTGCTAATTAATCCATCATGCCAGACAGTATCGAAAGTTTTTTGGATGTCAAGCAAGATCATTCCAGTGGACTTGCCTGCCGAGCGATACTCTTTGACATGTTTACATATCCTGAGCACTTGATGAGCCGTACCATGAAAACGCCTGAATCCCAATTGAACATTAGGATAGAGATCATTGTCAGAGATATGATGTAGAATTTTTTGTTTTAAAATTATTTCAAGTATTTTGCTAATACAGCTTAATAAGCTAATTGGCCTATAACTTTCAACCATCTCAGGTGACTTTCCAGCTTTTAATACATATTGGCACAACTTTAGCAATTTTCCATTTATCGGGGAAGTATTTGACTTTTATGCAGGCATTCATAACAAATACTAAAACTCTGTGGCCGGCTTTCGGCATTTGTTTTAGGTAAATGTTTTTCACACAATCCAGGCCAGCAGCTTTTTGTATTTTTAAATCTTTGACTAAAAACTGTATGTCTTCGACATACGAATTTGGAGGAGGTTGGGCAGGGTAACTTTCCGTAAGGTATTGAATAGCTCTTCTTACAAATGCATTTACCATACATCAGTGTCTCCTAAATGAGATGAGATGACGTGATTTTGTGAAAAATTATTTGCGAGTACATTTGCCTTTTCCTGCTCTGTAAAGAAGGTATTCGTTGCGTCTCTTAGAAACGGAAGTGATTGGTTCTTCCGTTTTATGACCTTTACTATATTCCAGAGAGGTCTAGCATTTTTTTCAAGTGAGTTTAATTTCTTATTCCATTCAAGATTACGATATTCATTAATGCTTTCACATATTAGTTTATTGAGAAGAGAAACTTGAGATTTGAGATAGGGCTGATGATAGCGTTGCCAATACCTGCGATAAATATTTCTTAACTTAATGGTACTCAGTATGTATGGTGGTAATTTAGGACAATGGTTTAGTTTAAGTATTTTTGGATCGCTTTATTCAACTGCATCTAGCACTGTTTCTGTGAGAATTTTAATTACTGAATCTACATTTTCTTTGCATTCAATCCTATCTAAATTGCAATCCATATTTCGAAGGTTTCTAGTTAATATTGATCGGTATCGAACCCAGTTTGCGTTTTTAATGTCATGAACAAATTGTTCATTTCTCTCTACCAACCTTAATAGTTGACAAAAAACAGGATAGTGATCGGAACTCGGACAATTAATGGAAATAGGTTGAGTAACACAGCTGGACGAATTGGAAATAAACAAGTCAATGACAGAAGGATGGCGACAAGTACCAGAAAAATAGGTAGGACTCGTTGGATATAACACAGATATTGGTAAATTGAGGGACATGTTGGACTGAATATTACCCCATGCATTTGCTCTAAAGCAACCCCAGTCCCTATGTTTGCAATATATGTAAATCGCCACCAATCAAAAATTCACCATGGAGAGAAAATAATCTGCGGAAATCATTTTTGAGCCCCAACCTTTTTCTAGGCGTTATTTTTCCACCTGGGAAATAAACGCAAACTATTTTGATTTCTCTCTGGTTGCTTAGTTTTAATGTGATTCCTATATTTTCAATAAATTGAGTTTGCAGAACAGGCAAAAGCGAATGCTGAATTGATCTTCTGATTAGGATGGCTACACCGCCGCCTACCCTGCCGACCCTATCACATCTGTAACATTTGAAATTAGCGCTGGATAATTTTAAATCTTTATTCAGCCAAATTTCTGTTACTATCAATGTTTTTTGAATGGATGAAATGTTCCAAGTTATAATATTTAAATGCCTATTAATCATCAAGTTATTTAACATCATGATATAAGAACTTAGTTGCTAAATGTGTGATAAAATTAAATTGTTGTATTTTAGTTTTACATACAGATAATTTCGTTATCATTTCCATTGCTAAGAGGTTAAGATTAATGATAACAATTAATGATAACAGGACTTCCCTTTGATAAATGAAAGAAAGATTTCCTGTTTTCAGTACTTTTATTATTATACACTTTTATTAGAATCGCGTCCGAGCAGATCGGAGTTCGGGAGCACACCACGCTTTGGAGGAGTTCTGTTCCAAGCTTTTATACTGTGCGATGCGTGGTGAGGTCATGGCTTGACTTCTATCATATGTAGGGCAATGGACAATGGGCATTGCCCTAGGTTCGGCTTTATGTTTGCGTGTTATTTTCGTTGTTTCGTCTGTGTCTTCTGGAAAAATGCGGAACAACGAATATTGGTTTCTGTTCAGTATTTTGTGCTTACGTCTTGATTTCGTTGTTCCGTAAGTGTTTTCTGTTTTGTTTAGGGAAATGCGGAACAACGAACCTACATTGGCATTGGCTTTTGTTCGCTGTTTATTGTTGTTTGTTTTGGTGGAGTTTGTTGCTCCACTTGTTTACGCAGTAATGTCAGCTTTTTAGTTGGGCACTGCAACAGTATAATTATATAATGTTTTGTATGGGTGCAGTGTGCTTGGATGTAACTGTTAAGCTCCTCGGCTGTAAAAAGTACGTCTTCGTTGTTGTTTACAGAAATGTTGCTGGCAGAATTGTTGCTGGCAGAATTGCTGCTGGACATCGGGATGATTGGAATGTTAGTGGAAACATTCTTTTAGTTATCTCTATTCTCCCACGCATTCAGCGATTGTGGAGAAGACTTTTGAATTTTTTGGTGTTGGGAAACATGGTTCAGCTAATGGTGCTGCGGTAATGAGGGAAAGTCTTGCAGAGAGCCAATTGCTACTGGGTTTTGTGCAGCATGTGGAGAACAATGTTGGTTGTTATACAGTCTTGGCTGAATATTTAGTTTTTGTTTAACAGACCTTTGCTTCAGTTCCAGAAACTTAGCTCGGCTTTCACACGATAAATCGGTGGATTTGCGAAAAACCATAAACCATTACAATTTGCGCATTTGGGCGTTGAAATATTTACGCAGTTCGCAGTTTTATGTGATCCAGCACAGTTTGCACAGTATGTTTTAATGTTATAATTTTTTCGCCATGACCAAACATTTGGCAGTTGTGGCACTGTGTATGGAGGTATGGAGAATTGATCGATAATTCTTTTTTAATTCGTTTAGTTTAATGGAGCCATTCTCAAAGAAAAGACTAGGTAGAAGATGTCAGTATATTTTTCATATGTTTTAGTAATTTTTTTAATTGCAACACATTTTAGTCCAATTCTGTTAAGTTCAGTTTTAAGTGCATCTGGGTCGATTTGACTCATGCCATAAAGCACTACCTTAAACACTCTCTCATTTTTAAAATCATGAGTAAAGAATTGTTCAGCTTTAAATTTACTGATCATTATGTTATATGTTTCCGTAGATTCACAAATAATCTTAATGCCAATCGAAATTTTCTTTATGGAATAGTCACAAATGTTTAAACTTTTGAATACATATAGTATGCACATATTCACTAGACTTTTGCAATAGTTTTATCGGACGAATATTAACTTTTGCACATGCATTATTTGGCGAATTAATTTCGTCCATTTCATCACTATCTGTGTCACTATCGGGAAGACATTGTAGTGGGCTCCAATAGTTTGCCCTTGCGTTTTTCCGTCGTAAAACCATTTTTGGCAACGATTTATGTTTTTTCTCCGAGGACATATTGCTGTCCTCGGTATTCGGTGATCTCGGTCGTTTATTAATTTTGGGATATATTATTTACGCGGGTTTTAAGTCTCCGAACTGGTATACGACATGCGTTTACAAAAGCATCGGGTTGACTCAAGCGCATGGGTTAGGTAACTGGTTAGCGAAACAAAACTAAACCAAAAGCACATAATAGTCTTGAGAAATGGGCTGTCGGTTAATTCTTTTAAGACTTTTAAGACTGATGTCGTTCTCTTCACGAGAAGGAGGAAAAATACTGGCATTACGCAGCTGATGCTAAAAGGCATTCCCATCCCGATATCCAAGGAAGCTAAGTACCTTTGAGTCATCCTAGATAGCAAGCTTCTTTGGTCAAAGCATGTTGAGTCCAAAACCACCGAAGCGCTATCAGCTTCTTGGCAATGCAAAGGTGCCTTTGACAAAATATGGGGCTTATCGCCGAAAAAGGTCCGTTGTATCTACACGGCAATAATAAAACCGATAATCTTATTTGTTGTTTGTAGCAGTCTAACACGCAAACACGCTGTGGCTTTACTCACCAAACTCCAAAGAGCGGTCTGTCTCAGCTGCACGGGGGCTTTCCCCAGCACACCGGGAGCTGCTCTAGATGCTATGATGAATCTACCACTCCTTGACATATATATCAGAGGGTGTGCATTGAAAGCCATTTCCCGCCTAAAGAAAAATGGTCTTTGGTACAACTCGCATTGGAGTGAAAATGTACTTGCGGGAGAAATATCATACGACCCCTGTCTCATGGATATGCCTTCTGACGCAATGACACTTGTCATCCTACTGCGCTGTAATTTCACAGTCACATTTCCATGGCGTCAAGACTGGCTTTGGCCAGACACTGAACCTGGAATGGAATGTCTTCGCATTTTCACAGATGGCTCCAGGACTGGGCAGGGATCCGGCGCTGGAGTTTTCTTTGAGCGCGAAAACATTCAACTGCACTTCTCGTTAGGAAAATATGCGTCTGTCTTTCAATCGGAGATTTACGCAATCCTAATGGCCATGCACTATGTTGTGAAACACAGGTGGAGGGGAAAAGCATATGCGTCTGCAGTGACAGCCAAGCTGCACACAAAGCTGTCTCCAACCCTCTATCCAGCTCCAAATTAGAGCACGAACTCAAGACCCTTTTGAACAAAGTCGGAAGACTAAATTCACTTAGGCTTGTATGGGTCCCAGGATCTCTACAGATCTCCGATGAACTCGCTGGAAGGGCTCAGAGGAGAGTTTCTCAGGACCTGAACCCGCCTTAGGTCTACCTGTTTCCACGGTCAAATCTGACATAAACGACTGGGTCTCTAATGCACACAGTCGTAGATAGAGGGAATATTCAGGATGCAGGATGACTAAGCGCGTACGCCCTGATGTCTGGAAGAAGTCTGCAACATTTTTCTTATCCTTAAGGAGAAATGATTGCAGAAGGCTTACGGGCGTCATTATGGGCCATTACACTTTTGCCAAACATCTCTTGGTGCTAAAAACTATACTACAACTAAAAACTAAACTAAAAAAAAACACTTAATACGGCACAGTCCTTATTTGGTAATTCAAAGAGACCGAACCAACGTCACAAGAGGCAGGGAGTTGCGATCTTTATTAAAAATAATCCTAAACATAAAGTCATATAAGTTTATCGGCGAAATACGGAGGTTCAAGGTGCACCTGAAGCACATCAATCCAATATTTTCATTGCAGAGCTCGAGACACTTTTACGATCTCTGCATTTAAGTTCAGTAGAAAACGTACACATTCTGGGAAACAACATATCCAGTATAAGGGAAAGCCTATTAAGCCATTGGTGGGTTCTGCAGGGCATAGAGTTCAGAGTCAAATTACTCGCAACGGATAGTCCGTCGTATCCTAAGAGTGGCTCCTATCTGGATCTCATGCTGCTTTACTGCCGACTGAGACTAGCTGACACAAACGAATGGTCTACTAACTGTCTACGAGCCTTGATATACGAGAATACCAATGCGGACTTGGTGCCGTGATCACAGTACCAGACGAATCCACGAAGAGCAGATATGTCCAGATGTGGCCCTACGGATTAGAGTAGGGCCCGTTGGGCATGCTCTGCTGGTAGTCTGATTAGATCGCTCACTTCGAGTGCCTCCTTCCAAGAGGAATCTCTAAAATAAAGAGATTGACGGGTACCTCAAACAAATGGATGATAAAATTAAATCGACAATGGACAGTGCGATACCTCCCCAAAAACATCACGACACCATAAACGTGTATCGAAGAGCGACAATCGACGCACTGCACAGACAGAAAAGTAGACTCATCTTAAATCAAATCATCTCATCTTAAAAAAATCTTAAAAATCAAAATCTTGTACAGGCGGCTTATTGACAGACAAAACTCAGAAGTCAGGGTACTGAACGCACTTCACTTCAACAAAAAATTACAGAATATCTATAAATTTGCAGTGTTCCCGCAAATAAATAAAATATTTCGGAGAAACAATCAGAATGACATTTTGGACCTCAAGCTTCCGAGAATGTCAGACAATGAACGCATTTTACAAACAGTCAGGATTGATCAGGAGAGTGCCATCTAAGATGACGATTTCTTCGTGATCAAGGATCCTCAGGAGAAGGCGACAGTGGGAGCTGTCTCTCAGGAAGAGTGCGAGATGAGTGATAGCATTACCCGAATCACGACATGGATAAGAGAGGCCTGCTTCATCACTACAACCATACCAAAGAACCTTGGTTTTACTAGGTTCCATGACGATTTCATGGCAAACAATACCGTCACAAATGAAGGGGCGAACACATCGACGATGGATCTCAAAATGATCTTAAAGTCACTGAAGAGAAAAAAATCCGCGAATATCGACGGTATTATTTAATGTTGTGTTCATGCACCTCGCACCATAGAGGTGTTTACTATCCTGTTCAACAAATTATCCACCCAGTTCATTTCCAAGTATTCAGTTAGAAACTATTTTATTCAAAACGCCTTTGTCCAGAGGCTCTCAGGGCACTAAAAACAAATTGGCGCAGGTTCTCAATTCTTGGACCGGACGGACGTCCACGAGTAAAACCTTGGGATCTGACTAGACCAGTGTATATATTTTGGCAAACATATCATATACGTACATGTCTTTCAGGATTTGTCCTGGATTATATAGAACACCCGAATCTGAGTCATTAAATTTTACCCGAACGTGGTCAATAGGGCCAGTGTTGTATGGGAGGATAATTTTCTGATTAAGCTGATTCGAGATCACGTTACAAAAGTAATGACTTCGGTCAATAACCTTATCTCCGGGGCTTACTTCCCCAAGGAGCATTTGGATCAATGTGGGCTAATCCAGGATGAATTCGCGGTTCCGTTATCTTTCACGTGGCCCATAATTTTGTGGAGCGGCGGTTCCTCTACGAAAATTATGTTGCGCTCCGTAAGCCCAAGCGGCTCAGGTTTAGTAGAACAGTGTCGCACCAAGCTCGGGGAAATGTCGTCCAACAGCATCAACGCTTTTGGTGGCTATAGCGGACTGCGTCAGGGGTGAATTTTAATAGGTTAACCTCTTTAAGGCAAAACCTCCCAAACGCCAATGCGAACTTGCGTAGGCAAGGGTAAGTTAGGATAGGTTAAGGTAGATTGGGGTAGGCTAAGGCAAGCTAGGTTGGCGGGTAGATTAAATATAATCTAGTTTTAGTTCGAATAAAAATACAGTTTGCAACCAAAAAAAAGGAATAAAAGATATATATACAAAGGGTATGTATATCATATACATACATACATACATATGTATTTATTGCAGTGAGGGTAGCGTTTTGGTTTTTTTAATATCATTTTTCTTAGCTTTTATTGTTTATGTTACTTAGTTATTATTAAGTAATCTTCTCGTGCAGGGACGAGTTAAGCGATACTGCAGCGATACCTATCGCTTGTCGTAAAAGGCGACTAAACAAAGGTAATCAAAAATCACATCTAGGCAATTTAGAAAACACCAAGGTGAGCCTAGGGACACATATACCATCATTAAACTGCCCCACAAGTGTGCATGCAAATCAGTGGGTTGACACTACTGGAAATCACCGATGTTGTAAGAGTAAGATCAATCAAAAAATAAAAAATCTGGAGCATGCCCGTGTCAAAAAGGAAGGGAAGAATGAAAACGGTCAAACCGTAGCATTATGGAAAAGAACGCTAAAAGGAAAAGCACTACCCCGCCAGGCACTACTAATGGTCGTGATCCTGGGACGAGCAGCAATGCTCGGGTCAGAGCTATAGGATTTCCGGGGGATAGCAAAGTAATGCAACGGCGTAAGCCACACTTAAGAGTCGCGAGTTGGAACGTTGGAAGCATGAGTGGTCGCAGCTATGAGCTTGAAGAAATGATGGTTAGAAGGCGAGTAGACATCCTGTGCGTACAAGAGACGAAATGGCGAAACACCGGTAATCGGGCACGTTTCTTGGACGTTAAAACAAAAGCCTACAAGATGTTTTACTATGGATTGGAACAAGGAAAAAACGGAATCGCCATCATCCTTGCGGCAGAGTTACTTGGCAACGTCTTAACCATTTCAAAGTCCAGTGACCGTTTGATGGCTCTCAAATTGGTGATGCATGGTGAGGTGTGGAACATCGTAAGCGCATATGCCCCTCAAGTAAGATGCGAACAAAAAGAGAAAGATGCATTCTGGCTAGATTTCCACAACCTTGTCAAAATCATCCCAAAGAAAGAGCTTTTGTTTGTTGGGGGAGATTTAAACGGACATGTCGGGAAGACAAGCGAAGATTATGAAGACTACCACGGAGGGCTGGGATACGGCACCAGGAACTCTTCAGGTGAAGATATCCTAAACATGTGCAAGTCGTACGGTCTTATAGTGCTAAATACCATGTTCGTCAAACAAAGCCGGCTCCTGATCACTTATAGCAGCGGCGGAAATGAAACTCAAATAGACTATCATTTGGTATCCAGTTTCATGAAGCCACGAGCTAAAGATTGCAAAGTGATCCTGGGAGACGCGATCGCCCCTCAACACCGTCTCCTCCTGACTGAATTTTTTATGGATGCGAGAAAGAAGTCAAAGCAGCAAACGAAGGTGTCTGAGAGAATCAAGTGGTATAAGCTGGATAAAGGAAAAGGCGAAGCTTTTATCGCCAACATGGAAAACTACCTCTCTTCCATTATCGATGAGGTCGGTAATGAGGAGTGCAGAGCACAAGACATGTGGGATTCCCTACAACAATCTGGCCTGGAGAAAGCCAAATCACTGCTCGGAACATCTAAAGGCCCCTGCCAACACGCAAAAGAAACCTGGTGGTGGACAGACGAAGCCAAAGCAGTGATACACGAAAAGAAAATGGCTTTCCAAGCTTGGTCAAAGTGCTCTTCTACTAATAGAGAGGAAAAAGCTCGCCGTGAAAAGGTATATAGATGTTGCAAAGGTATCGCGAAGAAAAAATTCGCCGAATTCAAAGCGAAAAGCATGGAAGGCCTCTATCAGGAGTTGGAAGAAATATCGTCTTCCGCGTCTGACAGGAACCAGGCTACCCAGGAGCTTCGACAAAACAATTTGAACAAAGGAGCAAATATCTTTAAGATACCCCCCAGAGAAGAAGAAATGCTCAGGAGATTCGTTTCCCAAAGTTTATTAACAATGCTGAAGGCCAACTCCTTGTGGAAGACGAAAAAATTCTCCACAGATGGCGACAGTATTGCGAGGAACTTCTAAACGAACAGTTTCCCCGAGTGTACTTTCCAAGAGCTGCCCCGAATCATGCCGAAATATCCGACATCACAGTCGAAGAAGTTCGGTACGCGGTTAAAAACTCCAAGAAAAGAAAAGCTGTTGGGCCGGACGGGATACCCTCTGAGTTCTGGAAAAAGATGGGAGACATCGGGTCTAGATGGCTCATGGTTCTTATCTCCAAACTTATGAGAGGCGACACTATGCCTAATCAATGGAGGGAAAGCTATCTTCTTCCATTGCACAAAGGAAAGGGTGATACGCGAAATTGTGATAACTACCGTTCTGTCAAGCTGATGTCGCACACCATCAAGATCGTTGAACGGGTATTAGATAGCCGACTGCGAAAAATAATACGACTATCTGATGACCAGTGCGGGTTTGTCTCGGGTAAATCAACAACAGATGCAATCCAAAGTATAAGGACCATGATGGAAAAGCATCGTGATTCTTCAAAGGACTTGCATATGGTGTTGGTTGATTTCGAGAAGGCCTTTAACCGGCAACCAAGAGATCTTTTATGGGTAGCGGTGAGACAAAAAGGAATTCCAGAAACCTACGTGCGAGTGATCATGGACATGTACGAAAGAGCAACGACAAGAGTAAGATGCACTGCAGGAGTCACCGAAGAGTTCGCAATCAAAGTCGGTGTACACCAAGGGAGCGTCCTCAGCCCACTGCTTTTTATAGCAGTCCTTGATTGCTTGCTTGAAGGAAAAGTGACGGACCCCAATGTGCACCAGCTATTCTTTGCTGACGATGGGGCCATTATAAGTGACCCTACAACGAGCACTTGATGTGTGGGTGGACATTTTTGAGGGACACGGGTATCGTATTAGTTCAAAGAAGACAGAGTATCTGTGCTGCCCGTTCTCTGACCCTCATCAGCCTATTCCAGACATTTACTTGAATGGAAGAGTGCTTCCCAAGTGTGAAAAGTTTAAATATCTGGGATCTATGATTAATAGAGAAGCAACTTGTGATGACGACATCAAACATCGCGTAAGCGTAGGGTGGATGAAGTGGCGGGAAAACTCCGCCATCTTCTGTGATGGAAAAATGCCCCCTAAGCTGAAAGGAAGGCTCTACACTTCAGTTGTACGTCCGGCGCTCACATACGGTTCACAATGCTGGACAATGCACAAAAAGTATGAGAGCAAATTAACGGCAACTGAGATGAAGATGCTTCGCATGACAGCGGGAGTAACAAAGCGTGACAGAATTAGAAGTTCAAAGATCCGAGGAAGGCTCCACGTAAAAGAAACCATCACAAGAAATATAAAGCGCGACCGACTCAGTTGGTATTGCCATGTTCAAAGGAGAGATCCTTTGAACCCCGTCCAAAAGGCGTTATCAATCAACATTCCAATTTCAACACGCAAAAAAGGCAGGCCGAAAAACAATTGGTGCAAACAAATGCAAAAACACCAGCATTTGATTGGCCTCAGCGATGAAGTAATCCCAAACCGGGAAGCCTGCCGCTACTTTCTGAGGTCAAACCGGCGGACCCCACAAGCGAACCAGTAGGAATGCAGTTAAGTGGGAAGGTTATGGTCCTACACTTCTGACCATAACAACGCCGGAGAAAAAAGGAAAAGAAGAAGAAGTTATTATTAAGTAATCGTAGGCCGAAATCATAGTTGTTGTTTTTTTTTTTTTTTTTTGCTTTAGAGTGTCCGTTTAGGACCAGCAAGGTATGAGTATATTCAGTTAGTTTTTATTTAAGCCAATGTATTTCTTATCTAGGATAAATGAATTTAAAATTAAACTGAAACCAAGGGTTCTATCATATGCTGCGCTTAGATATAACATATATTTTTCTTATAAAACATAACACAAAACAAATGTTTTCCCCCATTCGGATATCTGGAGTGTTTGTAAGCGCACGTGCATTAGTTCGGAGTTCAAGACTTCAAACCAAAATTAGAAAACGACAGAGGACAGCAATCGTAGAAAAATTCTAAAACCTTTCTATTTGTGAATGACACATGTTATATGTCCTCGTATATTAAACAGGTCTCAGCTCCTTCCTCGCGACGGCGGCGGAAGAATTCCCAAGATGAAGTCAACGGTGGCGCCCACGGTTCGAGCGAGAACACCCCGGTGAACACCTTATTTCGGGCCACTACAGCATATTTGGAACTCAGGCCGCACAGCCGGCCCTTTGTTCTTGGAGTAAGTAAGAATCTGGTCCTCCAAGTTGGGGCTTGCGCTTAGTGTTAACATCCCTATCGCCTTAAATAAACACTTGTTCAGAGACAACCAAAAGCCTCGGGTACGGACGGATTACATGTTGACGACCCGCGCAAACGTCTAAAAGGAAACAAATTCTGGATCTGCACATGGAACGTTAGGGCTCTTGACAGACCAGGTGCGGCCGGGCAACTGGTCAAATCTCCAGACCGCTATAAGGCAGACATTACCGCACTCCAAGAAGTGCGATAGGATGGGACAGGTTGAAAGCGGATGAAAAAATGTGATATCTACTACGGAAACTGCTACGGAGAAAATAAACAACACTTATCGGATGCGGATTTGTTATTAGAGAGAGACTCACACAAAAAGTCTTAAGCTTCCGGCATGTAAGCGAACGCCTCATAACCATCCGCATTAAGGCCAATTTCGGCAATATAAGCTTAATACGTATCCACGTCCCCACAGAGGAGAAAGACGACTGACATAAAGATGACTTCTATGATTTCCTAGACAGAACATAGGCATCAAATCGTAACATCAAAATCTTTTTAGGAGATTTCAATGCAAACCTGGGTAAGGAAGCTATCTTTGAACGAGTCGTAGGAAAGCACAGCCTACATAACACCATGTCAGAAAACGGACTAAGGCTAGTGGACTTTATGGTGAAACCAAATCTCGTAGTAGCAAGTACACGATTCCCAAGTGTCCCGATCAATCGACAACCAACCAAATTTATCACATTGCGATCGACGGCAGACACTCCTCCAGCATCCTAGATATCCGAAACTTTCGGGGAGCCAACTTTGACTCGGATCATTACCTTGTTGCAGCCAAGGTACGGATGTGAATTTCTCAGAATCAACGGAGTCGAGTAAGTACACCAAAATTTAACATCGTAAAGCTGCAATCGCAAAGACCGCCAGGACCTTCGCCGAACAATTCTCCCTTAAGCTCTCTCAAGACCCAATGTAATCTTCACAAACCATAGAACAGCTATGGAGATGTTGTCAGAACGCCATCAGAGCGGCCGCCTCAGATGTCAGAAGTCAGAGCGGAAGCCTGCAGGGATGAACACGGACAATTAACAGTGGAAAAAGACCATGGAAAAACCACTTCTGCAGGCTGTATAACGGCGATTATAGTCAAAATGCCGCCGTCAGGCAGAACGAACCATTCCCAATGGACGAAGAGGAAAGAAAATCCCGTCGAACCCGACTTAGACGATGTTAAGATATCGAAACTTAAGTTTTATAAAGCTGTTGGAGCAGACGGACTCCCCGCTGAATTATGTAAAGCAGCTGGCGATGAGTTGGTCAGGAACATGCACCAACTCATCTGCAAGATATGGTCGGAAGAAAGCATTCGCGATGAATGGAATCACAGTATCGTTTGCCCGCTCCATAAGACATGAGATTCCTATGACTGCGCCAGTTACAGAGGGATAAGTCTCCTGAACATTGCATACAAGATCCTCTCTGCCGTACTCTGTAAGCGCCTGAAACCGTTCGTGGACAATCTGGTAGGTTCCTACCATTGTAGTTTCAGGCCAGGAATAACCACGATAGCAAATATTTACACTACGGCAGATCTTGGAGAGGACCCATGAATCTCAGGTCCACACGCACCATCTCTTTGTCGACTTTAAAGCCCCATATAACAGTACTTATAGAGACGAGCTATACAGAGCCATGTCATGTTTTAACATCCCTGCCAAACTCGTCAGACTGTGCAGGATGGCTATTAAGGTCGGATGTGAACTAACCGAGACCTTCGCTGTTAAAAAAGGATTTAGATAGGGTGACGCATTGTCATGTGTTTCTTTAACATCATACTTGAAAATATCGTGCCGGACGATCTTCTTTAAGTCTGCAAAATTCCTTGCCAACGCAGATGACATTGACGTTATTGAACGGACAAAGCGAGATTTCAATGAGGCGTTTGCAAGCATTGAAGCAGAAGCGGCTAAGGGTAAATGGGGACAAGACCAAATATAGGTATATGCTGTCATCAAAGAAAGACGCACAACAACGACGTCTTGGTCAGAACGTCATCTTCGGTAGCTATATTTTAAAGTAGTCAAGGACTTCGTCCACCTTGGCCCGATAGTGATAAGCAGCAACGACACCAGCGCTGCAATAAAACGCGGAATAACTCTTGCCAACCGCTGCTTCTTTGGGCTCAAGAGGCAATTGAGTAGTAGAGCCCTCTCTCGAAAGACTCAGGTATCCCTCTACAAAACCTTAATCATCCCGATCCTCCTCTATAGCGCTGAGGCTTGGACGTTATCGAAAGCGGATGAAGAGGCTCTTGGGCGTTTCGAGAGAAAAATTCTGCGTGCAATCTTTGATCCAGTTTGTGTAAACGGAGAGTGGAGGAAAAGATTCAACCAATAACTTTACGGACTGTACAGCGTCATCGGCCTAGTTAGACGACTACGGATCCATGTAGAGCGAATGGACATCACCGCTCAGGCCCGAAAAGTCTTCGACAGCAATCCCGGGGGACGACGCAGCAGAGGACGACCGCATCTAAGGTGGCGTGCACAGCCAACCAGCCAACTGGGCGTGCAGCACTGGAGGCAGCTGGCCAAAGATCGTACGTAAGTAAGTAAATCTGTTTTATTTTTTTATCGACCATGCCTTGACAGAACCCGATTTTTTAAACATTTTCATGACGAGAAAAATTGTAACTAATTTTACGATATGTATTTCTAAAAAACGAACATTTTCACAATAATTTTGAATAATTTTAACGGTTTGCTGCAGCATGTATCTGTGCGCGGTTGAAATTGTACATGTATCTACTTTACAATGTGTCGAAGACGATTTAAGAGAGGGCTAAAGCAGGATTATTATTCGCTGCTGACACGTAGGATTCAATACAAATTCAACCGAAATTTGCACGAAAAATATTTCTTTCAAAAGGAGACGATAGAAATTCTGCGGGAACGATGTGAGAGAATTATTACGAGTATCTCGCGCAAAGGCAGCGTCAATCCGTCGAGATGGTGTGATTTAATGGCTTTAGGCTTCTACCCTTGTGGCTATCTTGCCGAATTAACCACAAATATCCAGCCAATCCAGAAAAATGTACAAAGTCGTGGCGGAAATTTCAACACTATTATATTCCATGATTTAAGCAATGAAGCGTTAATGAATATCTTAGAAAAAGTTTCTTTATTATATAAATATTAAGGATACTTTAAAATTTGTTGAGTATCCCCAGAACTATTTAATTATAAGACAATTTCTCTGGCCAGATAGCCTTCCAATTCAGCACTGAAAAATGGCAAAAGTGATTGACTACTTCTTGGGTGCTGCAAAGAGCTTGGCCAACTCTGAGAGGAAATTAGCTGATTGTGAGATTAGAATTTTGTGACCTGGATCGACTTAAAAGTGAATACTTTGTATCACTCAGCTGATCTACCAGGTCTTATCACGGGAATCAACCTTGGCAGTAAGCTATTTTGTCCAAAGAAAGTGAAGAACAAAGCCTTTAAGGCGTTATCGGCGTTCCGGTAATGCACGGGCACTAGACAAGGGGCTTATCACAAAAAAAAAATCCTTGGATTTATACTGAAATGATAAGGCCCGTTATCACCTACGTATATTGGTGAAATTTACTTTGACACACTGATGTTGTAACCCCTATCACTAAACAACAAAGAACGGTCGGCTGTGCGGAAGTCTTTCCCAGCACACCGAACTCTGCTTTCTTTGCCATACTGATATCTCCCTCCTCGATATCTTTATTGTGGGCTGTACGCTGAATACCATATATCGCCTTAAAAGCGGTGATTATATTGTAGATGACTATGCCGAAATTATCCTATTTTGAAACACTTATCTTGTAGACGTAATGACGAAGATTATCAGGCTATCAGGCTATTTGCTTCCGTTTTCAAGAAGAAATATAAGCAAATCGAATGGCCTTGCACAATTTCGCAAGGTGAAGGTGAAAGATCAGTTCGTTGTACGAATTCCACTATGTACAGTGGCATTATAACTTCGATCCGCCAATAAATCGTGCTCTTATTATAATTATATTAATTACTGCGCCTTTTTTCTTTTATAAATGGTTACTTTCTGACCTATTTTAACCCAATGCTTATTCTCTAATTGTAAACATGGATCGCTGCGATATTACGCATTGTGTCAACCATTACAAAAATGCTGACCATGTTCCTTGTGAAGATATATAATGCAAATCATTTTAGCCTGCCCACATCGGACTAAGCCAAAGGTCCGTTTTGTTTAAATAGAATATTCCCAACGTTTCATTTTTTATACCGATGAATGTAAAAAAATGTTCCTCTCGCATGTTTTGTTCGCGATTAAGTGCAACAGCGATAACATTAACTAAGCCGCAAATAGCAATTATATCTGATATCTGATAATAAAATTTGATAACATTAATAAGCATGTTGAAGATTTAAGCGGAACGGTAGAACACCCGGAGAGAAACAATTTTCCACCTCGTTCAAATTGGCCAACGATAGCTTGGGACCAAATTGACCCAGTAGCCATAATGTCGATCTAAAATGCTGCCTAATTTGTATCCTCAACTGATAGCTTAATCTCACTCGGTTAAAAAAAATTGCAATTGTAAACTATAACTTCAATAAATAGCTAAGTCCCAACAAATAAACGTGTAACCTTCTTACTGAAATCTAACTCTCTGCTCGAAGCTGTAGCAAGTAAACTCATCGATATCAGCAGTGAAGTAACCACTATCAGGTTCACCTTATCCATCCCCGTGGCCACTTTGAAACCAACCCGCCTTTTAATAATACTATCTTACGTGATAAACAGATGGAAGCCAATATCTCCGGCCTGCTAATCTGTGCTTCCCCAATGCCACAGAAAATAACATTCTCGGTCCACACCCAGCCAATCAAAAGCAGAAAACCGAGCTGTTGAACCAATATCGAACATTTCAGCCAAACCTGGAGCTTAAGTTAATTGGAGTCAGTGGCTCCAAGAACCTTAAAGTAGCCCCCACACTCCTGCCCCATTCTCATGCCTCCACTCTCCCGACCACACTGTATGTCACTCTGATTAAAAGATATATGAGAATATTCGTTTTCTTGGCTTATCTTCATGATTCAATTTGCTAATCATCATGACAAATCAAATTCGATTTGCTAGGAAGGTAAAACAAACAGAGGCATAGAAGAACAAACTTTCCTGCTTCAAGACCTTTCCAGCGTAACAGATCTAACTAAGAGAGATTTTTTCATCATAACTGCCACTCCTGGAGAGCTTGGACCTCATCATACAGGGTAAAGTTGCTGACTGCTATTAACCTGGCAAGATGCAAGATGCAAGCAACGATACTTGTCACTGCTCATGTCGAGTTGACATTGAGCCCTCTTGCGGAGGATTGTATACAGACAACGCTCTAGGCAAGAGGGCGTAATATCAACTCGACCAGGCGGGCGGTTGAGGGGGGGGCTAACAATCCACCCACATCAGAAACCTATCGTTATGAAAGAACGATTAGCCTCTTATATACGTGTGTATGGATCCCAAGACCGACGATAACACGGCACGAAAAAGGACAAGGATTTACAGGTGTGTGTGTACCTCGAATGTAAGAACTCTGTAAACTCTGCACAGAAATTGGAAAATATTCTCATGCAGTATACGGCGGACATTACTGCGATCCAGGAAAGGAAATACGCTGGATTGGAAATGGAATAAAGAAAAATAATTGCAACATCTATTACAGCTGTCACAATAAGTTGCGCATATTAGGATGCGGATTCGTTATAGAAAAACGGCTTATATTGAAGGTCATCGACTTCAAACGATAAATGATCGCATGGCTGTAATCAGCATCCAGGGAAGGTTATGTAAGCCTAATATGCGCACATGCCCCCACCGATGAGGCTGAGAGTTTCTATGACCTCTTGAACGGAATCTACGGAGCCTGTCCGGAGTATGACATGAAAGTCGTACTTGGAGACTTCATTGCCAAAATCGACGCAATCGGAAAGCGCAGCCGCCACGACATGACAACAGATAACGGCTTTCGATTAGCAGACTTTGCGACAACTAGTAATATGGTGATAAGTAGCACAATAATCTCTCAAAAAAAGCAACGAATGAAGCATATTAGAAGACGCTGCAACGAAAACAAGAGCAGCGTGGAAAGGGTACAGAGCCAGAAAAAGGAAGGAAAGAAGCTACTGCGGAAAAGAAAAGAGCCTTTGCAGCCTCCCAGCTCAAAGATATCGAAGAGGCCCGGTATAGACAGAAAGTTAGAATCTTCTACAAATAAGCCAAAGCCTTGCATCCGGCTTCAGAAGGAGCGCCCAACCCCTTCGAAATTGTGAACGTAATCTTGTCACCGTCTCGTAAGAAATGTAAATGTGTTTTAGCAGCACTATCAACAGCTGCTTAGCGGCATGACCAAGAGA
Source organism: Merodon equestris (assembly GCA_958301585.1). Lineage (NCBI taxonomy): Eukaryota > Metazoa > Arthropoda > Insecta > Diptera > Syrphidae > Merodon > Merodon equestris. The sequence continues at coordinate 63,699,209 of OY284413.1, forward strand.
GAGTGATGGGGTCAGAAACAAAACCCAGCGCCAGTCGAAGAACTAATCCTCCCACACAGTTTAGAAGAAATGAGCTCAGTTATACATAAGCTGAAATCCAACAAAGTTGCTGGCCCAGATGGTTTTCAGGCTGAGCTCTTTAAAACTGGCGGTGATGTTCTGGCAGGTATCATGCACCAGATCATCTGTCAAATTTGGGAGGATGAAAGCATTCCTGACGACCAGCCCTATCTGCCCATATTCAAAAAAGGCGGTCCTATGCCTTACGCCAGCTACTGGGGCATAACCCTGCTCAATGTCGCCTACAAGATCCTGTCCAATGTGCTATGTGAACGTTTTAAGCCATCCTGCAGCACAGGTTCCAGACAGGTATGAGGTACCAGTGTGGATTCTGGCCTGACAAATGGACTATAGACCAGATCTTCACATTACGCAGATCCTGGAAAAAAATGGGTTCCAAGGCGATACTCACCACCTTTTTATCGGATTTAAAGCCGCATACGACAGCATTCATCGTCAAGAGCTCTACAGGATGATGGGCAATTTCGGATCCCCAGGAAAATTGATTCACACGCTGGAAGACTCGCGATGCAATATGCAGTTTGGACCCCATACCTCCAAACCTTTCTAAACATGCACCAGATTTCGACAAGGAGACGTGCTGTGGTGTGATATCTTCAATTTAATCCTTGAAAGGACAGTGAGGCAAGCGTCAACATGGAAGGTTAGGTTAGGTAAAGGAAGGGGAGTGTGATGGTTGAACATCACTTCCACTTCGAGGCCAGAGGGCATATTATGATTCCCTTCATTTAGGGAGTACACATACAATTAACCTGTCCTATCACGCGGTGGCTGAAACCACCTCGGACTCTTTATAAATTGTAGAAGATCCGATATATTTGCATTTGTTACGTCCGCAATTTTTGTGAAGAATCTTTGGCCCAGCCCGATTCTGGAGAGCTGGGCAGTGGCAAAGCAGATGTTGGATCGTCTCGGTTTCTTCCTCATCGCCGCAGCTCCGGCAGAGATCGCTGGATCCCGAGTTCCATTTCCAGAGCATTGCTTCGATGAGACGGTGTCCTGTGATCACTTGGGCGAGCATACGGATCGAGTTTCAGTCCAAAGCCAAGAGCTTCTTTGTTTTTCCGATATTGAGCTCGGGCCACGATGATCTTGTCGTATGGCTGTCGTTTCTCGAAAGCCAAGACGAGTTTACTTCTTTTATTATTGTGTCATTTATGATCCGGTATAATGCACTAAATGGGTGGTTGCAGTGACGAGTCCGCTTCGCTGATGTCCATTTCAGACCCTTGCCTGCCCAATTCGTCCGCTCTTCTGTTTCCCTCCGATTAAGCTGTGGCCCGGGACCCAGCAGAGTTTGACTTTGTGGTGAGTTGCGACATTTCATGACAGCCTTTGTTCTCGTTGTACAGGATCCTATTGACTTCAGTACAGACTGGCTGTCTAAAAAGATGGTGATATCCGATGGTGGGATATCGGTTATTTGTAAGTGTTTGGCTGCTTTCTCTATTGCAGGGATTTCTGCTTGGAAGACGCTGCACAAATCAGGGAGTCTAAATGAGTAGAACCCGGCTCCAGAGCCTGTGTCCATTTTCGGTCCGTCGGTGAAGAGGGAATCTCGTGGTCGTTGATCACAGCGTTTGATAGCCACATTTCTCTGTCGGGGAAAAGAATTGGTATTCTAAGAGAGAAGTCATTTTGGGGGGAAATATGTATAGTCGGTCGTAGCTGCGAGCCTACTAGAACCAGGTTTCTTTCCCAGATCATCTATTATTCTGAGTATGGCCGCATGTCCATAGTTGGCTGGTTTCCATAAAGAGTACTCCTTTAGTCTAAGAGCACTTTTTACAGCGCAGCCTATTATGAATAAATCCTGAGGAAGGAGATGAAGTATCATGTCCAATCCCGCTTGCGACGTGCTTCTCAAAGCTCCCGTTGTACAAACAACGGCTGACCTTTGCACTTTGTTGAGCATGCTCATATAGCTTCTCATGCTGCTAACAGTCCATTAGACTAGGGCCCCATAAGTTATAATGGATCTGATGATTTTGCAGACATAAAAACATTCAATCCTTTTTTCATCCTTTCCTCCAAGTTTGGAGTCAAGAATGATGCCTAGATACTTAGCTTCCGTTTTGAGCTTGAATGGAGTACCCTCTAACTGTGGCGGAGCAAATATCGGGATTTTTCTTATCCTGGTGACCAAAACCAGCTCGGTTTTCTGGGGATTTATTCTCAGACCGTTCTGTCTTGCTCGCGAGGAGAGTTTCTTAAACGCAGATTCCATTAGTTCGCTGATAGTTGATAGGAATTAACCTTTTATCAAGATAACTAGGTCATCCGCATATGCTATGGTCTTTGTACTTTTCTCCTTGAATATTTTAAGGATTTTATTAACTGTAAGAAGCCACAGTAGGCGAGAGAGAACTCCCCCCTGTGGTGTGCCTCTAGTTGTCACTTTTCTTATAGAGCCACGGAAAGACAATTTTTCATCAAACTTGATCTCCTCCGATGAGTCAAAATTTGACATGGATAGGTTCGTACATAAGTAAATAAAATTGTCATATTTAGAAAACCCCGCCGGGATTGTTGTGTATGCAAACAAGTTGTTGTGTGTTGCGGATTATAGGTTGGCGGCATCATTGGCCCCTACTTGACCAAAGAAGGGGATAGAGAGACAATTACAGTGAATAGCTTCATATCGACCTTTTATTTGTCAATTGGGTCTGGACGTTCTCCGGTTTCAGCAGGTTCGTGCTAAAGCTCACTCCCGCCTGCGAACAATCAATGTACGAAGTGTGTAAATTAAGTAATGAGATTGATTTTTAAAATTTTTTCTATTCGAATAAAATTACAATTCAACTTTGTGTCACTCAAAGTAAATTTAAATTCTTTCGGAAGCCGATGCTACAGCTCGGATATTGTAATAACCTTCAACTGGTTGGTTATAACCGTTCGATTGTTTTAGAGTATCCTAAAAGGGGGTGGTCGTGGTGCGATGGTAATCATCATCGACTGTTGGGCGGAAGGTCTGTAGTTCAAGTCCATTCATAGCCAAGAACAATTCCTATACGGAAAAAAACAACTACATCAGTTGTGGACGAGAGATTGTTAAAAATTGCTGACGAAGGCATAACACTCGCAGCACAAGATCACTTCAACATTCATACTTTGTGTGTGCATTTCCAATATAACGCCTTAATGGCATGGAAACAAAGTATTTACTGTGAATTAAAACCAATGCGACAAATTCAGTCGAATCTCTCATCCTATCTAGGACAACCACCCCCAGAGAGTAGTGAACGAACATGTTCGACACAAACCATCTGCACCCCGTCCAGGTTGTGTGACAAACCCCATAAGAGCGTACACTCTTGAACCTGCATGAACCCTAAAAAAAAAAATGTACGTCTCTTGAAGTGAATTTTTAAAGTAAAAAGTCACAAGGAGGCTGAGGAGCTAGAAGAATGTTTTCACTGGCCAAAAATTCGTTTACTGAAAATAGTTTATTGAAAATGCAATGCGCATTGTGGTGATGCAATACCTAGCTGTTTTTGATGTTTGTTCTCAAATGCACTTCCCGTTGGCGAAATCGATCAAGAACCGTTTGAATTATGGCGCTTAATTTGCGATTGGTTCATTCAACTCTCATCACCCGTAATCACACGTTCCAAAAGCTGGGGATAATTTTCAATTGATTTTAAGAAGTCAAGGCAAGATCTTCTCCCGACAACCTTTTGTTCCTGCGAATAGCTTTTTGTATGAATTTTCGTGCAGATTTTTCTTATACCCAACGCATTGGTTAAAATTTGATGACCGATAGTGTGATTGTGATTTCTCAAGTCTAAGATCTTTTACTACTTGGTTCATCCTCTTTGGACTCTCTTCCTTCCAATAATGCCTTAAACCAGATTTTTTTTTGTTATGCATTTGTATGTGTTATATGTTGGTATATATGTACATATGTATGTTCTCAAAAACATGTTTTCATTCTGTGCCATTTTTTAATATTTAATTGTTTTTCATCGATACAAAGATTCTTTAAACCTATTGAAAAAGTGCTATGTCTTAGTAAGGCTAGGAATCCCGAAAAAGTTGGAACTGATGCAAGTATGAAAGATAAATCTGAAACATTTTCTTTTTAATTTGGTGCTGGTATACGAAATGAGATCACTTCAGGAAAATGTGTGGGGTGAATAACCTGTTATGGAATCACATCTGCTCTAGCTTATCTTGATTGTGAGGAAACAGTTAAGCGGAACGCAGAAAGTGTATTAATGCCTGGAATGAAAATAGGTTTAGAAGTAAATGAAGAGAAAACCAAATATATGGCCACTGATCGACTTGGATCCATCCAAATCTTACACCTGACTGTAACACCATAAAAATCGAAATACAGGGTACGTATGGTATTTGAGGACAAATTGAAATTAAAACTGATTTGCTTACATTTATCACAAGATTTATTAGATCTTCATGGAATTTTTACACAACGTTGAGTACTTGATTAAAAAATTATTCAATAAAATCTCCGTTAGCGTCAATAACCTGCTCAATCCTGGGCTGGAAATCAAATGTTCTTTATTCATAAGGACCGTCATGGCAGTTATAGCACCCCTCAGTGAAAAAATGATGCTATGAGAGTGTTTAACGGTCTCACGCTCAATTACTCCCCCGACAAAATAATCCAGGGGATTGAGGTCTACGGAGCTAGGAGGCCAAGTTTGATGTGGTCATGGACATTTTCGGCCATCCAAACCTGTGTCGTCATTGCTTTGTGTCTTTATGGAATATAGATGTAGTCGGCAGCATTAACCCTAATTCCTTGGCGATAGTAATGAATTGGTATAATGCGTCCTTCGATGGCCGCAACTCTTAAAACCACAACTAGAAACCATGACAACTTCTAAAACCATGGCAGTAGATGGAAATTTCGTGTACATAACATATGAAACCTCTGTACGATCTGAACATAGCCATCTATCATTTTCGCGGTGTTTTGTTTTGTCTTGATCAACTTTTTTTTTCATCAGAGAAAAACCGATACATTTTAGTAGGATGCTTGTTCAAAAGACGCTTTGCACCATATTTGTTCCCAAGTTTATGCTGACATAAACTATTCTCCGTTCATAACATAAGACTTATGGTATAGCTAGGGTCTTCGTGGACAAGTCGACGGATTAGGCCGTCCAAAACCTTAAGAAGCCTCTTCTTGACTTCGAAAAGTTTCAAGTTTCCCCATGCCAGATACGGATATACCCGCGGCTCGTAGTGCCCGTAGTGCCAATCGTAAGAAGCGACTTAAGTCCAAATGGATCTCTGCTTATTGAAAAAAATTACGGAGCTAGGCGCAAAGCTGATGACCCTGCACTATACAAGTTAACGACAAACAGATCAACGCCAACATCACCTGATCTGTACGTGTTGGAATTAGGCGAATGGCATCGACTTACCATCATACAACTGACCGCTGCACTTTTCATCGTGGGATCGTCGCGGTCACCTGAGCCACACATTCCACGTTTCCGGAGCACCGTCACCTGAGCCACACATTCCACGTTTCCGGAGCACCGTCACCTGAGCCACACATTCCACGTTTCCGGAGCACCGTCACCTGAGCCACACATTCCACGTTTCCGGAGCACCGTCACCCGAGCCGGCACGACAGCGACGCATGGGACGACAGATTAGTATTTAAGGTAGTGGATAAGAAATTTGCATTTAGAATTAGTTTTGACGTGTAAGGGGAAGTACTGCCCCATTTAAAATCGGAAATAAATTTTTTTTTAAAACAGATAAATTTATTATTTGTTAATTGGCGCCCGAGCAGGGACCGGTGGTAAAACGCGAAGGTTGTGAACGGTACGTCTATTGCCAGTGACCTAAAGTAGCTCCCGTGCATCGTATCCAAATTAACTTCCGCGAACCGTGCAATTAAAGTGACCTTAAGCAGCTCCGCGCTCTGTGTCGACACAAGTGACCTCAAGTAGCTCCCGCACGTCGTGCAGACTTTGTTGGCCTTAAGTAGCCCTCGCGCAAATTGCTCGGAAACACCGCCGGTCCTAAGAACCACAAACTACGAAAATCACCGGTCTAAAGAACTGTGAACTGTGAACCAAAACTAAAGAACCGTGATAGTGATACTAGGCAAGGCTTTAAGACAGCCTCTAGTGCATTACGCAGTGGAAGTGCGCATCGTGGGATCCGCAGTAACCGCCAAGCCGGACGAAAAGGACTAAATCCCCATCGCCAGCGTAAGGATGCTGTCACTAGTGTAAGCATAGTAATTAAGCATTTTTCTAATTATCTAAAAAACAAAATTTTCAAGAGAATAATCTAGATTTAAGCCAATAATTTTGTAAAGAACACAGTTTATCTTGAACACAGTTTATCTTATAATAAATTAAACCATACCAGACACAGCAACGGGATGAAGATTTTTATGTAAGTTAGATAAGTTAAGAATTAAGATAAACAGATTAAACAAATAAAAAGAAAAGTGAATGCGGATATTAAATAAATATTATTAAAAATAGGAAAAATAAGAGAATACATTTAAAAGATTTAAAAGAATAAAAAAGAAAAGCGACTAAATAAAATAAGAAACGGATAAGGAAGAAAAAATATATATTTAAGGAAAAATAATAAGGATAAACAAATATACGCAATTTCAACAGAATAAGCTAGAAGAAAAGAAAAGAAAATATTATTAAATTAAATAAGAGAGACATAAGAAAGAAAAAAATATTTTTTATAATTTTTAATTTTTTTTTATTCAGTATAAATCCCATACACTTTAAACAATAATCATTCCATTCCATTCTCTCACCGATTGTTCTTATCGCGATGCCTATTTTGAGGCCACAAGGTCAAGTACCTTCTGCTAGCCAACAAAGTGACAACCCAATCAGGCTGCCCACTTCGGATCCAATACCACCTAATACCACAGGCACTACACCTCTGCCTGAAGCTCGAAAACCAAAGCTTCAGAGCAAATGTCACATACGCCGGGCAAGGCGTCGTAAGAGAGCCACATGCCCTACACCCTACTCCCCCTTTTAGGCAAGACTAATCAACCCCCGACCTCCACAAAATAGCCTGATAAACTCACTAACTCCAACAGTACACAGTGATGAGAGTTCCTCTCACGAACTTATTGTAAGTGTAGAGGTACCAATCAATGCCTTCAAGAGCCAAATTTTCATCAACATAGGCGAAAAAGCATCACATGATTTCAAAATAATTTTTCCCGGTTACCATAGACACACTATTACTGATACGGCCTATAATCAAAACAATCTTACAGAAATTCTTAAAAAAATTCTAAATCCCTCCGCTATTAACTGCATTAAAACCGAAGAGCAAATCATGGGCTTAATACAGGAACTGTATCCACTCTACTTCAAAGCATACAAAATAAGATTCACGCAAATGCAGGTAGAGGACGTCACCAATCCAGAAGAGCAAGAATCCATAATAATCGAGACACACAATCGCGCTCACTGGAATGCCCAAGAAAACCGTTTCCAAATTTTAGAAAAATTCTATTTCCCATCCATGATGCAGAAAATCAAACGAATAACAAAAATCTGCTCAAAAGCAGATCAATAGACGACATACGAAGACCCCTACGCGACATTATATTTTTCTTTGGAGTACCCAAATCTGTTGTTATCGACAACGAGCCTTCACTCAATTCACCATCAATATTGTTCATGCTAAAAGATCAACTCGGCATTGATGTCTTCACGACACCCCCCTATAAGAGTGAAATGAATGGACAAATAGAGCGTTTCCATTCAACTTTGGCAGAGATCATGCGATGTCTGAAGGAGAATGGGACCGAACGCAATTTCGATGAACTTCTCGAAAGAGCAGTAAGCGAATATAACTTCTCAATCCATTCTACGACTAACAAGAGACCAGTGGACCTCTTTTTTGGACGTAACCTAAATTTCACTCCCGATGATTACGAAAAGACTAGACAGGCAAATTTCGAAAAACTACTTCTAAAACAGAAAAAAGACATAGACTATCATAACAAGAAACGACAGGCTATCAAAGAATACTTACCAGGACAATTGATTTACGTTAAACTAAACAAAAGACTAGGGACTAAACTAACCAGTAGATATAGAGAGGAAAGGGTTAAGGAGAACCGAAAAACTACCGTACTAACAGAATCCGGTAAAATTGTACACAAGTCTCACATAAGAAATTAACATTCGATTTTAGGTTCTTATTCGCAGCCGCGAGGGCTCACATCCAAATTTTAGATTATTCAAATTCCCAGCTTGTAGCAGTGAACGTTGGAACCGCCAAAGTGCAAACAGGCACCTTCAAGCTAATCCATGTAATAGATCTGGAACACTATGAAAAGGCTATCAATGACATCGAGGCAGCTATAAACAAAGATTCCAATCCTAACCATCCCAGTTTCCCTTTCATATCAACCGAGCTTATCCAAATAAAGAACCACCTGGATCGATTGAAGCCTAGAACAAGGAAGAGTCGAGCATTGGACTTTTTAGGCACAGCATGGAAGTGGATCGCAGGCAGTCCTGATCACCACGACCTAAAAATTATAAATCAAAAGATAAACGGTGTTCTATCAAATAACAACAAGCAGGTTATTATAAACAAACTGTCAGTTGAAAGAATTAATGAATTAATAAATATTACAAATGACATATTAAAGACAATGAAAGTAACCGGTAGGTTACAAGATACTATAATGCAAAATTTTAAATATAGGCTAGAAGTAATAAAAGAAGAAATTGTTAATATAGGATACTCCATACATTGGGCCAAGGCCAATATTATAAATTCTTACATTTTATCTAATTTAGAAATAAGTCAAATCGAAAATGTACTTAATACAGAAGAAATACCATTTACAAATATCGAAGAATCGTTCGACTTTGCAGAGCTTAAAATTGCTTCAAACGAAACTGTAATTATATATATAATTAGCTTCCCTATGACAAATAAAGAGTCCTGCGAGGCTATGTTCATCAAACCAGTAAAAATACAAAAAATTATAAACAAAATAGATTATGAAAATATTGTAAAATGCAAAAAGGAAATCTTTGGTATAAACTCTCCTTGTAAATCCTACAATAATCTTTCGATATGTTTAAGTAAGCAATTAGTAGATATAAGCAACTCAAGCTGCATCCCCAACTTGCTGAACAGTCGACCGCCTACGTGCTCTATTACCAACAATCAACACGTACCAACAGTTGAGGAAATCCTGCCCGGAATCGTATTCCTGAACCAGTTCGACGGCACGATAGAAGTAAATAAGGACCCCATGAAGCTAAACGGGACATACATCATCAGGTATTCCAACGCTACTATAACAACAGGCAACGAAACATTCTTTTCCATGGAGGTCACCAATTTTAGACCATTGCCAGCCATACTGCAACCTACATCCAGCAGAACGAGCATCGAAAAGCTGTCATCTATAGAATCGATTAAGGAACTACAAATAAACAACACCAAATTGATTGAATTGCTAGACAGCGGAAGCAAAGCCACTTCCATCACAAATATAGTAATTTGTTCACTCATTGTCATTTCTATGATACTCGTAGTCATACTGCTGAAAGCAAGGTCAAAGCGAAGAAGGTCAGATGCTGAAATCAAGATAGAGTTCAATGGCTCAGAGGCAGAAACACCAAGGTCATCAACAACTAGGCCACAGCCACCCGTCTCACAAGGAGAAACAACATCGCCAGATCACGTAACGAGGATTAGCCGTATTCCACTCTTCTAATGTAACACAATCTGTTGATCGAACGAGGGCGTTCGAACTTAAGGAGGGAGGAGTTAACGACAAACAGATCAACGCCAACATCACCTGATCTGTACGTGTTGGAATTAGGCGAATGGCATCGACTTACCATCATACAACTGACCGCTGCACTTTTCATCGTGGGATCGTCGCGGTCACCTGAGCCACACATTCCACGTTTCCGGAGCACCGTCACCTGAGCCACACATTCCACGTTTCCGGAGCACCGTCACCCGAGCCGGCACGACAGCGACGCATGGGACGACAGATTAGTATTTAAGGTAGTGGATAAGAAATTTGTATTTAGAATTAGTTTTGACGTGTAAGGGGAAGTACTGCCCCATTTAAAATCGAAAATAAATTTTTTTTTAAAACAGATAAATTTATTACTTGTTAATTTACACACTCACATCATATTCATCAATACACCATACTAACACCACACAAAAAACAACATCAAAAATCGTTGGCACACTTTGGTGTTAAATATGAACGGTCTTCCTTGGGTAAAATATTCTGGAAGCAAACCAATTCCCCGATCGGATCTCCTGTTAGGAACTTTCCAAGCGTACTCGGGGATTCAAATAAGAAAAGAAGAGATATATTGGCCAACAAAAGGATAAAAAAGTCTTCTTGTCTCATCAAACGATAATGGTCTTAGGACAATAAGTTTCGCTAGCTCAAAAAATATGATCGTGAAAACCACAACATTCAAACACAAGAGAATACACAAGGCGACTTGGATATCACTGGATGGATATCACAGTTTCTGACAGATTGAAGGCACGATATCATGGTACTAGAGGTTTAAGCATATAGAGGAGCGGATTGCGATTCAGACTAGCTCCTAATCATCACCAAAATTAGAAGCCGAATCCTAATTCACAGAAGCGGTGCACAACAATGTATAAACCAATTTAACATTGAAAAGTTAAAGGGCCCTCGTATGCAGCGTCAACACCAGGACAAAATTGATGACCGGTTTGCCTTATAGACGGCATAGAAAGTAATGATGAAACAAGACAAGTAGAAGCAGTATGTTCCACAATAAAATGTGTTGTAAAGGAAACTTGACTATTGCAAAGCCCCGAAACAAAAGTCTTGGTTCGATTAAGAATGCGGGGAAAAAGTAAAAGCCCGTAATGTTCTAAGACTCCAAGTTTTTTCTGCGTAAGTAAGCCTTCGGGATGAGGAACGACTAAAGCAAAGGAAAAAATGAAGAAGAATGTGCGGCTAAAATCACGAGAGCCATGGAAAGGGCACCAGGCCAGATAGGGTTTCGCAACGATGATGAAGATCTCGTCTCGGACAACGAATGAGTTGCAGCCCAATGGAGGAGATGTTTCGATAAGCTGCCTAATGTACATGAAGAACCAGCAGTAATTGAAAACGATCTTATCCAACAAACAGAGATTTAGGTGGAACTGCCAGCCGTTGAGGAAGTAAAAGAAGCAATCCATCGGCTTAGGAATAACAAGGTCGGAGGTCACAACTATATGGAATAATTAAACTATCCCCGAGGAATGGAAAAACTCGGTTATCATTTCCCTACCTTAAATGGGAGACCGAACTTGGCAGATTTTAAAAAGGCGTATGACTTTATAAGCCGATGTTAATGTAAAGGGTCCGCCAAATAATTTTTTTTTTTTTGAAAATGCTATAAAAAAAACTACTGAATATTTTCTCGAATTTCTTTTTTTATTTGAAAGTACAATCCTTCCGGTTAATAATGGAAAATAATTTCATTCAAATGGCTGCCTCGGCTGGCCATGCAGTAGCCTACACGTTCGGTCCAATTTTTAAGCACATTATCGATTGTGTGCAGCTGTATTTCACCAATGGCTTCACGAATATTGTCCTTTAAAGCGTCAATTGTCTCTGGCTTGTCGGCATAACACTTACAGTCAGTCAAGTAAGAGCGTGGTCGTAATTACCGACAGGTAATGAAAGATTTCGCTCTAATTCCTTTGCGAGCCGATAGAGGGAAGCTTTGTCCTTGATGCATTGTCAACAAAGATTCAGTTGTCGTTGATCTTTTGAAAGAGAATCACGTTAAGCGCCATGAGTGCTAAATACGCGTCGCGCTACGAGGCTGTTTTCCTTTGCACCCACCCGAAAGGTCCCAAAATGTCGCAATCAGCGGCTGCTAAATATATGAGAAAGTCGAAGGCATTTGTACAGAAGTGGGTACAGCGATATAAAGTGGCTAAGAATGTCGATGATTTACCAGAACGTGGCTCGATAGGAAAAGTGGACAAAAAAGATGAAAAAAGAATAGTGAATCTGTTTTCGCGGAATCCTGGTTTAACACTGCGGCAAGGACTAGCAAAATTAAAGGCAAAAGGTTTAGATATATCCTACGAAACTATCCGAACCCATCTCCGTACTCATGACGTGAAATGGCGCAACACAATGAAGAAGCCTCTGTTGACTGAAAAACATGTGAAAAAGCGACTCGCTTGAGAACATGAGAATATCGATAGAGATTTTGAAAATGTCATTTTTACTGATGAATGTTCTATATGGGCACGATGTGTCCTCACGCGAGCCTGGTCAACTTCCACCAATAGGCTTGTTCAGCACACACACTTTGAAGCAGCTATCTTGCGAAATTCGTCGGATCTGGAGATCGTTGTCACTAGAATACGCCATCAAATTAGTAGAAAGCATGCCTCGGAGATGTCAGGCAATTATCGACGCCGATGGTGACTGGACACCATATTAACCGAATTGCATCATCGTTTGTAATGTGTACAATATATTTATAAATATGAAAGTTTCACCAAATAAATTTTTTTTATAAATTAACTCGACCACGCTCTTACTTGACTGACTGTATCTTTGACGGCACCCCACAAATAATAGTCCAACGGTGTCAAATCGCAGCTCCGAGGTGGCCAAACGTTATCAGCTCTGCGACTGATAATGCGATCTTCAAAAACAGGGCGCAAAACATCGAGTGTAGCTTCGGCTGTGTGGCACGTAGCGCCGTCCTGTTGAAACCAAATGTTGCCAATATCCTCCTCTTCAATTTTTGTGAACAAAAATTCGTTCAACATGGCCCGATAACGATCGCCATTGACTGTGACGGCCACTCCTTGCTCATTTTCGAAGAAAAATGGCCCAATTATGCCTCTGGACCAAAATCCGCACCAAACAGTGGCTCGTTTTGGGTGCACCGGCTTTTCAATGTATGCGTGCGGGTTTTCTGTGCCCCAAATGCGACAATTTTGCTTGTTTACATACCCGCCAAGATCAAAATGAGCTTCATCTGAAAAGATGATTTTTTTGGCAAAATCGGAATCTTCTGTAAGTCGATCGCAGGCCCACTTAGCGAAGCGAAAACGCATTGGATGGTCAGTTGGCTTCAACTCCTGAACCAATTGGACTTTGTATGGCGTCATACCAAGGTCTTTATGCAAAATTCGTCTCAATGATGTCTCCGAAATGTTCAATTGTTGAGAACGACGGTGAATTGATGTTGATGGCGCTTCACGCACACTTTCTGCCGCAGCACTGTTTTTGGCTTTTCTCGCTTTGGTTTATCGATGAGGATGCCAGTTTCTTTCACTTTTTTCACAAGATAACGAACATACGGAGCTGACGGTGCTTCTCTTCTTCCAAAATCCGTACGCAATTTTCGCACACATTCTGCAATATTACCATGATTTTCAAAGTAATGTCGCAATATTTCCCAGCGTTGTTCAAGCGTATACACAACCATATTCGTTCAGCGGAAGGATAAAACTAATTATCTGTCAAATCAGACATGAGCTAAGTGTTACCATTCACGAAATAAGCACTACTTGAAAAAAAAAACGTTAGATGGCGGTCCCTTTATTTCATAATTGTAAGGCTGGGAATCCTGAAAAAAGTTGGTGAAACTGATAAAAATATTTCGTAATGAGATCAAGAAAAAAGAGAGGGAATAACCCTTAATGAAATTATATCCGTTCTAGCTTATGCTGAACATGCTAGTGAGGAGCTTTGAAAAAGTGGACAGTTTTATTATCTGAATACCAAATTGACTACCAAAAACGAAATAAAGATCGAAATAAATAAAACGCATGTGGGCAACGCGTGCTTCTTCAGGAAAAAGGAAAAAGGAACTGTTAAAGATAGCGCTTATGCCCTGAATTCACTGCTCACAATGTAAAGTGACACTTTATGGATGTGAAACTTGATCAGTGACTAAGAAGGAGGAAAAACCAAGAACTCGGGGAACTCTATTCAGCCCCAAGTATTGTCCGTTGGGCAGGAGACATAGAACGAATGGAGAGTGGACGAACAGTTAAAGTGGAAAGAGACCTCTAGAAAGGCCGCGTCGTGTATAAGAAGAAAATATAAGGATGGATCTGGAAGTGACTGGACAAAAATTAAAATCTGACACTTAGATTTTTTTAAAACATCCAGACTGATGTTGCGGCCGTGGATCCACTTATTTTTCCAAAGTAATCGATCAATCGCCTAAAACACGAGCCTAGATGGCTTAATGAATGAATGAATTTACTTAATCAATAAAGGTTAACTTTGATTTGACCAAAAAACGCGTTTTAATATAACGAAAACGTCTACACTTGCTGTCGTCTTATCATTAGAATATGTTTTTATCAGTTACTTGTTCAAATCAGGCGTTTGTTTGGTTCTTAAGACCTTTTATTTATACATCCAGTCTAAGGTTCGATGCTTTAAACTCTATCTGTGTATGAAAGACAATGATAATCCCGATCACAACACCGAATGACGCAGATTTTATATTTTGACGAAACCTCAAAGCGACTACGCTAGACAGGTGCACAATAAAGTCAGACGTTTTTTGGAGCCAGTGAGTGTCTAAGCGTGATCGTATGAACAACGTGTGCCTTTCTTTTAAGCTTTTCAATTGAAGAATTCAGTTTTTATTTTCATCTTGTAATTTGTGTTAAATGTAAGATATTTTTGCTCCTTTTTACTAAATATTCATTTTGAGTTGTCAGATTTTTCTATGAAATGTTGTCATATCCTACGACTCCTTTTTTGCTCCATTACATGACATGAAATGTCGGATTTTAAAGATTAATTTCTACTATTTTCTGTTTAAAAAAAAATATATTTGAAAACCATTTGTAAAGAAAGTGATCATACCGGTAATACTTTACGGTCGCTAATGACATTAACTAATTGCTTCAAAATGATTGAACTTCTATCCGTAATGGATGCTAAAACTCTATACAAACAAAGACATTTATTTTCGTTGTGACAAATTAAAAGAATTTTTCTTTTGAATCTGCGACCAAAGCATTGATGCATGTGCAGAGGATGACCTACAATGATTTGCATTTAATCGCTGTTCCAATTACTAATATAATGATTTCAGTTTAAATTCGCAATAATATACAATTGCAATTCCTTGGCCGTTTGGTACCGTGAAAACGAGTTTCCGTTTTAATTTGTACCTTTCGACCCGCTAGGGGATGGAGGTTTCGCTACTTGTCTATTATTTCAATTATAAAGGGTGGTCCAACGAAAGTGCACGATGATAATTGTAAATAAAACAAAAAGTTTTCAGAAAATTATCTTAATATTTTTTATTCTGATAGAAGGATCTATGACAATTATGTGTGAAACAAAATATCGGTCAAATGCTCGCCACGGCTTCCGATGGTCCATATTTTCAATGACTCTGAGACATATGTAATTGAATCTCAATGTCGTTAATGTGCCGAATTATCTCATCCTTTAGCTCTTGAATTGTTCTTGGCTTATTGACGTACACTTTTTCTTTTAAATATCCCCAAGGAAAGAAGTCCAACGGTGTCAAATCACATGATCGTGGCGGCCAATTAACATCGCCACGACGTGAGATAATACGTGTGGCAAGTGGCACCATCCTGTTGGAAGCACATATCGTCCAGGTCCATATCCTCAATTTCTGGCCACAAGAAGTTTGTTATTATCTCGCGATAGCGAACACCATTCACGGTAACTGCTTGCCCGACCTCATTTTCGAAGAAGTATGGCCCGATGACGTCGTCAGCCTATAAACCGCACCAAACAGTCACTCTTTGTGGATGCATCGGCTTTTCAACAATCACTAGCGGAGTCTCATTTGCCCAAATGCGGCAATTCTGCTTGTTAAGGAATACACTGAGGGGAAAGTGTGCCTCGTCGCTGAAGATGATTTTCTTTGTAAAGTCACCATTCACTTCTGACTGTTCGGCGTATTGACGGCGCTTGAAATGGTCAGTAAGCTTCAGCTCTTGAGTCAATTAAACCTTGTAAGCTTGTAAATTCAAATCTTTATTCAAAATTCGCATCAGTGATGTTCGTGAGATGTTCAATCGTTGGGCACGACGACGATTCGAGGTTGATGGCTCTTCTGCCACACTATCGCGAACAACAGCATTGTTTTCCGCAGAACGAACTGGACGAGCATGCACAGGTGTTTTCACATTTCCTACACACCCGGTTTGCTGAAATTTGCGCACAATTCTATCGATTGTGGACACATTTGGTCGATTATGCTAACTAAAAAAATCACGAAGTGCACGAAATGCATTTTGATTTGAACGCCCATTTTCGTAAAAGGCTTCAACAATCTTAACGCGCTGCTCAATTGTGTACCTCTCCATGGTTGAATTTGTCAAACAATGAAACAAAGAAATGTCAAATTAAGTTGGGCAAAGAAACTTGACGTTAAGGTGTGGCTCGCAATTAACATCGTGCATAATGGTTGGACCACCCGTTATATGTGTCGCTAATTATTATGTGCAAAGTTGGTTATTATTGATAAAAATATGCTATTTCGAAAGTCATTCCTGGAAGTAAAATGAGGGAGATGGATTTCCGAACTTGATTTTTCTTTGTCAGGAATGTTGTGTATCCTTTTGGCCCTTACTACGGTATTTTGAAAATATTAGGTGATAATGTGTCGCATTGTATGAGGTCGCCTTTTATAATGAAAGTCTCAGCAATGAAGAGGTTTAGTTAGAAAGTTAGAAAGTCAGCTGGACATATGGTACCATTGAATCACAAGTGGTATTTATGAGCAGTGCGCCTAGATAGCCTGAACAACCAGGTTATTTGTAAACGGTTCAGGCACTTGCATTTTGAAAAGAATTTTGTTTCTTCGTCTACAGTAAACTATTTCCCCTCACATTAGTATTTATATTTATTTAATTACAAAAAAAAAATAGCAAAAAAATTAAGTGGCAAGTTCGTCAAGTTTGGTGGATTCCACAAAGTGAGGAATTAGGCTTGAAATTGCAATTCTCCGATGTGTGCTCTACGCTGATTTTTTTATAACATTTTTATTGATTCTTTCCATATTTACTAGACAGACTAGAAAGACGTTTAAATCCAACTTAAACATATCTTAGTATTAAGTGTGTCTTACTGGTCCTGTGCAGAAACAATAAGTCTAACTATCTCTCTTAATTACTAATGCCCTTCAGCTTAAGCCTCTTCCACCTATTCTATTTTCATATAACTACATTTTAAAGTCAAGTTATCTAGGATAGCTTTATTAAGGAACTTAATTTTTTTTCTTTTGTTATTTTAAAGCTTAACCTACTCTTGGATGCTTAATTTTAGTTTTAAATATAATCATGGTTGGCTAGCGCTCGTGCGTTTCTATCCGAGAGCTCACTCTCATGATTGCGTCTTTTAGCGACTGAGCTTCGCCAACAAGTGAAGAAGATCTTACGGAGTAACGCACCGTTGTGCGTATTCACCCGACAACCACCAACAATCTAAATTTGGAGTGTTATTTAGCAACATCGGTAAGATTCTATTCCGTCATGCAGCCCCAAAATGAAAGCCCAATGAACATTGCCAACAGTGACAGTAATAAATTAACAGGCATCTGTATCTTGCACTAAACTTTCTAAACAATGGAGAAATACTTGTGGGAAAATACAGCCCGGTCAGACTGTGCTCTCATTGTATTTATAATTAGGGTTGTTTGCCCTGGTGATCAGATTATTTTCATTATTCATTGCCCTTGCGATGTACTTTCGGATCATGTTAACAACAAAATTGTCCTAAGTTTGCTCCGTCATAAGATACCTTATAAGGAACTGGGATTCTGGCGTTCTGTAAATTCTTAGACATACCCTAAAGCACTGCCTCTCGAATAGTTGAATCTTTTCCATGTAAGATTGCGTTACCTAAACCTCCCTGGCGACGATGGGCCTTATTAAGCCCACGTAGCATATAATTTTTACCCTGCAGCCAAGTTCACTGTTGTAAACCGGACTCTTAACGAAGGCTTTTTTGGCTTCAGTAAGCCAAACTTCTATATATCTGCGGAAATGTAGATGTTGTTCAAGCCGAATGCCAAGATATTCAATCGCGTTTCTTACGGTTAATGGTTGTGAATGTTGTATTGTTCTTTCTAGAAGCCCTATATAATGGGTTCCTAAACAGCACCCTTTCAAACGTTTGGAAGTTAATTGGAATATCTCACACAATATGTCACACTGCAGCAATTTTTGAACCTTATGAAAACCTACAAGATCGGTTGTGTAAATGTCAAATAGTATCGGAGAGTTAATCTCTCCCTGTTGTAAACCGTTTTTAATATCAAATGTCCTTCCTTCAAACCATACGGTTAATGCTTTTTCAAAGCCGACCAATCAACCATCAGTACATTGGTTTCTTGCTTTATTCCATTGAATGTCGCAAATCAGTTTTGACGCAGCGTGAATGGTTTCATGCCTCGCCTTAAAACCAGGCTGGTTGCTCAGTTCTTTCCTTCCATCCATTATATCAAAGCTCAGCCTACTACTTTTTCAAAAACCTTGCTAACATTCGGAAGCAAACTAATTGATGGGAGATTAGCAGAGTTTGTTCTACCTCTATTCCGTATAAGGACTGTGCTTGATAATGGATATTTGAATTGAATTGATGAACTCGGGGTGTGTCACATGAATAGACTAATACTGCGACCATGAAGATCTATTGCACCCTCTTCTTTGGTCTAGGTCTAGATTGGATTTCCTGAAAGGCTTTCCCTGTTATGGTTGTATTGCTTGTCATTTTGAATCTTTCTTGGGCAAGGCTTGGTAGACGCACTGCGTATGTTCCAAAGTATCCTTAACCTGCCCACATCGCCTGCACATTTCTGTGCTGTTGATACCCCTTTTATAAAGGTGGTATTTGCATGTCCCCTGACCTGTTAGCGTCGCACATAGTCCTCCTAGATCGGTTTTATTGAGTTCTAGAGCTTCTTTGGCACGTTTGGGGTTGTGATTCTGTTTCACGAACATTTTCGAGTGTTTAATACCCTCCTTATGTCCGAATTGTCAAAACAATAAAGGGGGACGGCCCCGCAAAAGGTATCTGAGCACTTTTCTTGGCTTGTATATCAGCCTTTTCATGGTTTTCATGATCTCAGCTTTAGTCTGTTATTTACTGCCAGTTTGTTTAATGTTTTATGACAGACAGCCTTAGAGTTGACAGTGTACCTCTTTAGAGCTTTAAAAACTGCCTCGCTGTCTGAGAATCTAGATATCCTAGTGTTAGTCGGTCTCCTTTCGCTGAAGTGTCTGGAATTGCATCTGTTCCCGTCGCCTTTTTATTTTTAATTAAATCCAAGAGTTTATCCTTTCCCACAATCAAATCGGCGGAAATTCGATCATTGGTGACAGTACCATGCGGTCTTCATCATTGTTTACAGTGGAATTGTTATTCTCACCGATTCGCTATTTCTCCCCCAAGTTCTGAGTTGTTCAAAAAGGCCGCATTTTTAAACTCGTGATTGCGGTGAGCAGAGATATTCACCGGGTTCACTTGAAAAAAACGCAGATTGAATTGACTTTTTACTATTGATCTTCGATCACATAAAAGTTTGCGATGGTGACACTTTCTGGACTTTTGCCCACGTTCTGTAATGTCACTGTATTGTCCGCTGTCCAAAACTTGACCAAATTGGAAATAGCGAATTACCTCTTAATGCTTTTGTCGCAAAAGAGAGTAAAATGATATTCTTTTTTTTTGCACACTTAATTCTGCTGCGGCTTGAGCATGGAAGGGATCTTGGATTTAAGCAAATTGTTCGATACTGTCGAATATCGCAAAGTATCTTGCACACCCTCAGAGTGCTTCGAAAGATATAAAAAAAGGCAATAAGTATTGTGAGAGAACCTGTTAATTAAAGGCTGGCTTTACTTGCGATTCTGGTAAACAGTCTATACCGCCATTCCTATTAATGAAGCTTCTCTAAAAATTGGATATGTTACTACCATACTGATTTAAAGTATTCATTCAGAATTCATTCGCATAACCTTCCTCTTAAAGAAAGTATGATTGTCTTTATGTAACTCGAGTACAAGGTATATATTTCTACGTGAAAGCCACTATGAATTGCAATATTATAACAGGGCCGTGTATTCAACATCAATGTTCATGCATTATTTATTAAACAGTCTGACATCCCACGGCCTAGTCTTTATGTTATTTTCTTCGTCTATGACGCATTCTAACATAAAATTAAGTTCCTTTCAAACTTAATTGAGATCGATGCAAGCTCTCCCTATGAAAAATAAAGTGAGTGCATATAACATGCGTTGCTTTACTGCTGCCAGACGTTGTTCGAACGCCATCAGTACATACGAGGTTTGTTCAAAAAATAAAGTGACTTTTTCGCGAACCAAGTAAATTCGAATTTTCTTTAGAAAAACAAAATGAAGTGCTTTAAATGTTGTACTTGAAATGTGAAATGAGTACTTGAAATGTTGACTGTGCCTTTTGGCTAGTCTACTCGTCGAATCATTTTAGCGAGAGCTCATTTAACCATTTTTTCGGGGCATGGAAGGTGTCAGCGTAGTTTATTTCGAAAATGCTAAATTTTGACCAAAAGAACCGTCGCATGAGTGTCGCTAAGGAGCTGTTGAATGACATGAATGACGATCGAGATTTGTTGAGAAGGGTGGTCACTAAACATGGGTGCTTGGTTATAACGTCGAAATCCGAGCTCAATTATTCCAATGGAGGCGACCAGAAGAGCCCAAAATTAAAAAAACCGTCCAAGCTCGGACAAATGTAAAATTTCTACTCACTTTTTTTCGATAACAATGGCGTGGTTCATCATAAGTCCTTGCCGAAGGTCATACGGTCAATAAGGAATATTAGCTTGGAGTAATGCGCCGTTTCCGTGAAGCAATACGAAGGAAACTTCTCGATATGTGGGAAAAAATATATTGCAACCATCACGATAATCATCGTGATCTTCTCACTCATTAATGCTTGGTGTAGTTTTTTGACCAAAAACAATACCATAATTATACCTCAACAACAGTATTCACTAGATTGAAGTTCTTCCTTAAACTGGAGGACGCATTAAAGAATTGATTGGAGAGATAAAGACCGCAGCGCCAGAAGAACTCAAGTCTCAAAAAGTGCACATGGCAAGACCGTCGAGGATTAGAAAAAGCTTTGGGGCAACTGTATTATAACTGAGAGAAATTCTTGAGTCTTTGCACTTTCAATGATGTTTCTGCAGCATAAAAAGGTCTTCAAGAATAACATTATCATCCAAAAAGCGTACGTGATAAATAAGTTGTCCATTTTTTTACCCCCATTAAGTTGCAGACCAACGTCATTGTCTGTCATTTTATCCTCTGCTGTATAAAGGATACCATCATGTTAATTATATTAAAACCAGCCGATGGATAAGCTCCTCTGCGATGTGAACATTTCTACCCTTCGCTACCCTATACGCCACCTAAAGAGATCTCAAAAGAGCTTTGATAGGTACTGAAACTTGTAAAGTGAACCATTATAAGGCGAATGGTGATGTTGCTTTAACTTACTTAGGAGAGTACTCTCGGGCTTTAGAATGTGCAGCAGCACACACTGTGGTCTTTGTTCAATGTTAAGCCAAAGTCCAAATAGCTATCATCGTATTCTCGGTATTTCCATTCTTTAACTCCTACGCCACTTGTCGATGTTTGATCACTTTCATTTGAACTATCAACTTGCTTTTTTGATAAAAAAAATCCATTTTGCGACTGAATTTTTAGCAACATTTTGTTCCGTGGTGAACCAGACGAAAAAAGATAGCGCAGGAGTAGAAAGGTGAAGTCGTTAAGAGAATACAAACATTTCCTAAAAATTAGATTTTTCTAAAGTCGAGCACACACAATTTGTTGCACACGCGCGTCGAAGTCAAGTTGGAATTTTTTGCTTTTCCTATTTGGTTACTGTTAGCCTGCTGTTTTCATCCTTCGTCTCATTGCGGTTACTGTATGCCGAGATTCTGGAGAGGAAAACAAAATCCCCAAACCTTGGACCTTGATTATCGTATTGGATGGTGGGATGACTGCATTATATGTCTAGCTGCTCCCTCGATCGCAAGTCAGGGGGCTATAAATTCAGTCTGTTCATCGTTCAATCACGACTTCCGCACTTACGAGTATGTCTATTTCTGACGGGTGAAAATGAAAACGAAGAGGGTGACCTCATATTCTTTAGCAAAGACATTCGATTCGCAGTTTTTCTTTTGGGAAATAAAATGCCTATTTTTAGTTTAATTGCTACTGTGAGGCTTCTAAAATTATATTTCTTAGACAGAGCACTTATTGTTTTTATGACAGTTCGTAATTAGTCATTTTCAACAGATGATAGGACTGGTTTAAGAGCGCCATATGCGGATAGGTATTTTACGACCCAGAACAGAGGAAGGAGATAAGCTGTCTTAAGGCACGCTTCTAATAACTCCAGTCATATGAATTAATTTTTTTATTATTTAGATTTTTAAACCAAATATTTACAAATTAGAACTCACGCTTTACTGCGAGGTTACTGAATCTTTGGTGGCTGCCCATTTATCCATGATGAGCTGGTGATTACAAGCGCGAACTTGCGTACTCGTTAATTTATATACTGACGCCTATCTCTTTGAACATATCTAAATCGCTGCTGGCAGTTTACCAGATTAAGGCTTTGTAGTTTGTAGTGAATGATATATGTGTGGTCCTAATTTACATATTTTGCAATCGACAAGCATATTGTATATAAGACTCCCATTCCTTCGTTCACTCTTGATTCAAAATGTCTTAACCCATGAAGACTTCATTTGCCCCAAAAGTCTTCTGCAACAATATAAGAATGTAAGACAAAAAGAAATCCGACTTTGTGCCAATAATTTAAAAACTCATATTAGTCCTTTATGAAGTTTTATTTGCTTAAAATATGAACAGTGGACAATTGATAATCCATCGATAGAACATTCGTACAGTTAGATGGACGCATTGAGTCTAGCATTGACATTAAATAGGATCGGACCATGCATGAGCTTGAATCCACGGATATTTTGCTTCGTATTTGATGTTGATGTTGGCCGGTTTCGATCCATGCACTCTGTACATCCAACTTTGCCGATTTTCGTTGAACTTTAACCAACTTGCTGGTCGCGCTCAGAGATTTGGTCTCTTCGCAGAAGGTCTTATAAGAATGATTCTTTGATTTACGAATAAACTTCTTACAGTCCTTCTGTTTCGATCGATACTTATTCCCGTCATCATCCGAATTCAACTTAAGTGGTCTATTCAGGTGATTTCTGGCTTCCCTGCGAATACATCGGAGCTCACCATTCCACCAGGGAACCAATTTCCTGCAGGGAGGTTTTCTGAAAGAACATGCGGTTCAAAACGATTTATGATGGCGCTACGCAATTCATGAACGATATCCACCACTTATTGCTTCGTTCTGAGTTTAAGTAGAGCTTGAGTGGATCTAAACTGTACCCAGTCCGTCTTGCTCGGATTCCGCTTGAACTGCGCGGGGAAGATCCCACAGCTCAATTAGAATTCGGTATATCTGCGGTCTCCAGTTAGTGATGGCCTTAACATACCTGTTAGGGTTGGGTCAATCACCCAATCATACATTGTTGACGATAAGGTTAGACGAAAGGGTGAAGTTCGAAAGCTGGTCTCCTCTCCGGTTGCAATTGCTGCTGCCCCAAACAATATTTTGAGTATTAGCCTCGCAATAAATGATGAGTCCAATCTTTCTGACTTCACTGACCCTACGAGTTCTGAAACCGCCTTCGGTGGAGGGGGCAGTACCGAGTCGTACGGAAAGTAAGCAAACACCATGACGAAGTGTTCAATTACTCCGTGCGCTTTGTAGCTAACTCTAGCAGGCACCAGATCTGTCCACATAGTGTCCAAGTTTGGTTGCCGATATTGAGTTCAATATAATAAGGCAGACCGTAGGCCTTTCGGATCGCGCGTCATAAAGAATAATAGTATCACGTGCTCCTGATCCAGGCGGATGTCCGCTGTGAGTAGCAGCTCATCACGAAGGTGCCATTCATCAGAGCAGGCTTCTCAGCCTGAATACAGAAGCCTGTTAGTGAAACCAGCTCCAATAGATGATCCTCGCAGTGTTTACAATCTGTGCTGGTCATTCTTTTGTCACTGCCAGGTTTCCCTATCCTAACCTTTTCAGAGGAAATGGCTGCCTCTTTGTAGGAGAGGTGCTTGTCTCGGCTCTTGAAGGTCATTGGGATCTCCTTTCCGGAAAAAAATATTTTGTTATGTACCCTCCTTCGAGGAGCAGTCTTTCGTTCTCTTCGTCTCCAGGTTTCTCTCTCCTCAGCGAGGCCATCCTTGGCGGGCGTCTTCCGTTTTCAAGCGCCCTTAACTTTTTCGATTCGAGCTCCTGCTCCCTTTGGACGCTGCTCTCGGACAGCTTTGTCAGGCTCCCAAACCGATTTGCCTTCTGCGCTCAAAGTCTGTCTGTCCGCATCAACGACTTTTTCGGCGGTAACACCGGCCATAGCATTCCAACTCCGTCCGTTTGGGAACCTGGCACGCTCTTATTGGGCAGTTGATCCTCGCCGAGAAGTTAATCGAGAAGTGTTAGGGGTGCATATTGAAAATGGGTGGTGCCCCCTATAACAGCCTTCACTAACTGCCGAGGTTTTCTGCGCTGCGTGCCGCCCAGAAGTGTGGCAGCTACAGACGAAAGGGTCGGATGGGTTTCAGTAGGGGGTATAACCGCCTAATCCTCGTAACTGCTATCTCCAGAGATTTGCCCTCATCTATACTGACTTCGCCTGGGTATTTGGCATTGTCGTAACGAATTTTTCATCGCCAGTGACGATTCGATGCAAAAATTAGTATTTGACATGGGTCTTTATTGAGTGATTCCTCCAATCATCATCTTCCTGCGGCGGTACACGTGGTTATTTGTCTTCCAACTCGAAATGTTAAAACATGCAAACCACTTCCGCCGCGTTTGCTTAACTAGAGCATGATTACCATAAGGCTTCACTAAAATGTGGCTTTTGGCAGTACTGTATTTCGTATTAGATAAATGAACTAGAACTCAGCTTAAAAACAAAGTATTAGATAAGATAAACGAATAAGTTTAGGGCAAAGTATAGTATAAGAAGTGTAGTCTGGTCACAAAAGCTGATACATAGAAAAACGTATGCCAAATAGAAACTCGCTGATAAACAAATTTATGCAGTTTATCTGTCACGAACCTTATCTTTGTTACTTATTTAAAATGGTTGCAGTAAAAATTATATCAATATTTATGATTAGACTAAGTATGTTTAAATTGGTGCCTAATGGCACCTATTTTACGGAAAATATTTGGATAGATTAGGGGTGTACTTCCCCTAAACGTCTCGAACATTAGTGAATATAACTCCTGCCTTAGTCATGGGGAAAAGACATAGCTGTCCGTTAAGTTACGTCCTTTAGTCAAGACTAGTCGTCCGCAGCTGACTGCCTCATATTTTAAAAAATTGCGTTAATCACCTACTCCTACCCATCATGGCCATATATCGTAGTTCCATTTCACAACGACTCTTTCCTCAACTTTGGAAAAATGTTTACACTAGCCCAATCCACAAAATGTGCAATTATCGACCCACTGCTTAACTCTTTTGCATTCCCAAACTTTTTGAGACAATACAATAATTTTTTACTGGAAGCCTATTTTCTCCCCAAACCAGCATGAATGGTCGATCGACAACCACTAACTAAAATGAGATTGTCTCACAATCCTTGTGTCTATTTGAACATGGCGGAGCAATAAACGTTGTTGCCACGGATTCGATCAAGACCTTCGACAAAACCTCATATCCAATTATACTTCTTAAATTCATTGTCAAAAGCAAACTTGCAAAGGCGACTAAGGCACTGTGGGCCTATCGACGCACCTACGGTAAAACCTGAAGATTGAAATCTAAGATAATCCACTGGTTATATACCGCGATAGTAAGACCAATCATCACTTAAGCGTCTGCTGTATGGTGGACAAAAGTTGAACAAAAAACTACAATAGTTAAACTTCAACGCCTTCAGAGGCTAGCATGTCTCGGCATTAAAGGCGCCATGCCAACCTGCCCGAGAGGCACTGATCGGAATTACTCCACTGCACATTTATATTAAATAGGTTGCTATATGTAGTGCAATCAGACTCCTTCGCCCGGAAACGGAGCAGTCATGTCCATACTACAACACCTTCCTGAGCTGGATATGATTACCAGAGTTTTGGACGCAATACCGGACATGTCCACCCGTCCATCTTTGACAAAAGTTTTGAAATAGTGATCCCGAACCGCACAGTTTAGGAAAAGAGTGATCCCTTGCTAAATGTCAAAGGCCTGAGGTGGTAAACAGATGGCTCCAAGATGGATTCCGTCATTGGCGCCGGCATCTTTGGACCAAATCGGAAGATCTCGAAGGCACTGGGAACTAGTCGTAGTGTCGTCCAATTAGGCCATTAGGTCATCTTAGCGTGGGTCAACCTAAGCTTAAGAGCATAAGAGGTATAGCCATCAATATACTCTCAGACAGTCAGGGAGGATTCAAAGCGTTGGGCTCGTATAGTTCTTCCTGCAAGACCTAGGCAAAAGAAATATGGACAAACTCTGGTGGGTGCCAGGTCACAAGGGCATTAAAGGCAACGAAATCGCCTATCAACTCGCTATGAAAGCTTCTAGCGAAAAGTACATAGGTGCTGAACCTTTCTCCGGAATTGTCAAGTGGAAGATGAATTTTCTCTTGGATTAGTGGGAAAAATCCCAACACCTGCGCTTTTGGAACAGAGTTCAAAGACTCCGACAATCGAAGAGATTCATACGGCCCCTGAATAAGCACTCTATCGATTTTCTCAAATATAATAGAGTCGATATCAGAAGATTGGTCAGCTACCTTTCGGGACATTGTAGTCTGAGATATCATCTAAACAAAATTAACGTCTCGTCTAAAACCGAGTGCCGACTCTGTCTAGAGGACGAGGAAACTGCAGAGCACATACTATGTGTACTGTTTTCTGCCATCTTAGGAAGCATATCCTCCTTAAAGGAATCACGACTTCTGAGAGCATCAACTCAGCTCCTACGAGTACATCCTCAGCTTTTTTAAGAAAGTAGAGGAACTCCTCGTCTTATTGGCACAATAGACCTACTCTGGTCGCATTGATTTATGCTATCTGTTAGCACTAGCCGGAATAAAAAAAAAATTACTGTTCATGTTAAAAAGGAGTGTGGTATCTCGCTTCGTGTGACCTCTAAGTACTTAATAAACTAGAAAGATAACTCCGGGAACTCCGTTTCGAGGTCATAGAGGAAATTTAACGTGAATCGTCGCGAAGTATTAAAAGCAACATCATACGTTTTTGTTTCGACCTTTGTATTCTTGTTTAACCCTCTGTGACTGACGTGGTGTCTGACAGACATCACAAAAACTAAAAACTGGTATTTAACCGTTATATTTCAAACGTTAGCTCACGCGTCCTCAGTACCTTTCACTCGTATGCTAAGGAATGCGTTAGTGTATAGCGCACGCATCCCTTGTTGTGTGAAGGAGAGTGTCTACGAATCAACCACATCAGTGTTAAGGTAGGTGTCTGAGAAACAACCACCTCAGTGTCATTGTTTTACGTTCATAGTGTCGCTCAAGCAACACGTCAGTAAAATTGTATGATTGAGTATTATATATTGTTTGTTTTTTTAGATGGCTAACAAAAATAATAGCCAAAATTCTCTCAGATCTAAAAGGACTTCGAGTGGAGCCTTTGCAAGTCATGACCAGCTTTTAGAACAGTGGCTGGACGAAGAAAGCGAACATGAGTTCAGCGATTTTGACGATGAAGATGCTGACCCAAATGTTCAACCAGAAACCGAATTTTTGGAAGCCGATGAAATTTCTGATGAAGAGGAGCAATCAGAAGAAAATGAAGAAGAGCCAGACGTACCAGTTCCAGACAATGTATACCGAGAAACTACAAGAGTGCAGCCATCACAGTTTTATAAAGGTAAGAAAGGATTTATGTGGAACAAACACGAGTGCCCCAGGACATCTCGAACTGCAGCGCACAACATCGTTAGATTACCTGGACGTTTGCATAGTCCCAATTTTGAAGGCTATTTTGAACTTTGGTCCAAGCTTTTTGACAATTCTATGCTGGAAAGTTTGGTGACATTTACGAATCAAAAGCTGAGTAGCTATCGAATGAAGTTCAAACAAAGCAACTGATGACGTTGAACTGATGGACGCAAATACCACCGAAATTAGAGCATTTATAGGCCTTATGTACTATGCATCAGTGTTCAAGTGCAGTGACGCTGATCTTCGCTTTATATTTGCCACCGATGGAACTGGTCACGAAATATTCCGCTGCGTGATGTCCAAATGGCGTTTTTCTTGTTTGATTAACTGTCTCCGGTTTGACGATTCTACCACAAGAAAAGAACGGCTCCAAAATGATCGACTTGCTCCAATATCAGGTATATTCAACAAGTTTATTTATAACAGCCAGTCCCAATATACTCCTGGAGCATACCTTTGTATAGATGAAATGCTGTTGCCATTTAGAGGTCGTTGCAAGTTTATAATATACATGAACCCAAAAACCAGCAAAGTATGGCATCAAAATACTATTGTTAGTGGATGCCCGCACGTACTATATATACAATGCATTACGTTTAAAAAAAAAAAAGGCAGGCCGAAAAACAATTGGTGCAAACAAATGCAAAAACACCAGCATTTGATTGGCCTCAGCGATGAAGTAATCCCAAACCGGGAAGCCTGCCGCTACTTTCTGAGGTCAAACCGGCGGACCCCACAAGCGGACCAGTAGGAATGTAGTTAAGTGGGAAGATTATGGTCCTACACTTCTAACCATAACAACGCCGGAAAAAGGAAAAGAAGAAGAAAGAAGATCCTATGTACCGAAAAAAAAAACAAAGCTGTTCTTCTGGTCTCTTCTTCCCATCACAATGAAGACATTGATGCTGATACCGGGAAACCAGTGATGATTGCAGACTACAACAACACAAAGGGAGGAGTAGACGAAGTGGACAAGAAGTGCTCATTATATTCTTGCAGTCGGAAAATTCGCCGTTGGCCTATGGCCATTTTCCAAAGACTACTCGATATGGCTAATATTAACAGCTATGTGTTGTATGGAATATGCACCGACACTGATGGTAAGATGAGAAGGGGAATATTTATTTTGAATACGGCAAGAGCATTAGTGCTTGATAACATGAAAATCCGCGTGTACAACGAAAGATTGCCAAGAGAGCTGCGGATGACTATCAGTAGAGTTTTGGGAAACGATTTTCCTCCTCCACCTTCCAAAATTCCATCGATTTCGATGACTGGAAGAAAACTTTGCTATATTTGTCCAAGCAAAATAAAAAGAGTTACTAGATATTGTTGCTGTGATTGTTCAAAGCCAATTTGCCTCCAATGCTCTGAGACACTATGCGAAGAGTGGCAAAAAAAACTGTCATTTTAAAAATATATATATAAAAAAAGATAACCGTTGAATTGATTTCCTTTTTTTTTTCCTTATTAATATAAGGGTTAACTTTAATAATTAAATAAGTAAATGGACAAATTATTTATGTTATGATTAATTTTTTATTTTTTAAGTTGAAGTGTTGAAGAACTTATTTATTTTGTTTCAATAAAAAAAAACAAAAAAGTGTATATCTGTTTTTTAATTTTATTTTAAAGTATTTAAAAATAGTTGTGGATACTATAAGCTTTAAAATAAAATAGTCAAAAGCAGGAATATAAAGAATAATTTGAAAATATAAGCTGTCCGAATGGTGTCTGGTGTACTACCACGTCATTGGAGTTGTTATATTTAGGTCACGTCAGTCGCAGAGGGTTAATCTCAGACAACACTCGAAAGTTGGACACCAGACAAACAGAATAGACAAATTCATCACACCAGGGCCCTGTACCACAAAATAACAAGCATTGTACAAGAAATAATTTTTAACTTATAACTAGGGTTTCCGTACCTCAAAACAACAAGTTAATAATGAAATATAACAATTGTTAAAACTGTCTTTAACAAATGGGAAATTTGTGAATTTCCCTGTTTCTGTAACTCAGAACAACAATTGTTAAATTGTTGGCTAAATATAACCAATGAATTTAAAATTGTTAAATGAAATAATATTGTTTTTGAAGGATATATTATCATATCACATACAATATATTGCTTTCGAATTTCCTATTATGCTGTGTTATCTTAGAGAGAAACTTCATAAATGATTAGATAAATTTCTAGGAACAGACATTTGCACAAATACTTTTTCAAAATCAAGCTAGGTTTTCACATGTAAATCCACTCGGATTTTAGAGAGCGACAAATACTATATATGTATATGCATGTCAAAAGTTATTGTTGCACTTGTCAGTCGTAGCCAACGGTCGCAATATATCGGTCCCCGTATGTACATACATATCTTAACAAAATAAAAATATCCAAAATATTTTTTTTTCGATTCAGAAAAAAACTCGCGAATTTATAAACCTCGAATTAATTTCGAAGTCGAAGAACATTTATTTATAGAAAAGTTTCGTGTTCCTAGGCTACAGTAGACTATCTCACTGGCAAACTAAATTATAAATTGAAGGCACCTACAAACAAAAGCCAAGCATTGAGTGTGAAACAAAAAATTCTTATAGCCCTGCATTGGTTCGGCTCTGGTGCTCAGTACCACACACTAGGTGACATGCACGGGGTTAGTAAAATGGCTGTATGTCGAAGTGTAGCCGAGGTGACATCCGCTATTAATGATGTAGAATTTCGAGTTCAAGTGTGTTGGCCGGGCAATGTGAAGTAATTCAGGAATTTTTTGAAAAAGGAGGAATGCCGGGAGTATGTGGTGCTGTAGACGGTATACTTATTAATATCGATGCTCCGTCAAACAATGAACCGGCGTTCGTGGATCGCCACGGAAATCATTCGTTAAATTGCATGGCAGTATGTGGGCCAGATCTTAAATTCTATTACATAAGTGCCAACTGGCCCGGAAGTGTGCACGATGCGAGATTGTTGCGCAACAGCGCTCTTTTCGAGAAAATGGAAAGTGGATGGAGGCCTTTTCCTGATGCTGTCATATTGGGGGACAGCGCATATCCTTTGAAAACATGGCTTATGCCTCCCGCAGCCTTATCGTCAAATAGTGCATCTATTGACCGATACAACAGAACAAGACGTGTAATAGAATGCGCATTTGGATTACTCAAAGAAAAGTTTCCATGTTTGAATCATTTACGCGTTAAGCCTGTCTATGCAGCCAATATTTTCAAATGCTGTGCAACACTGTGCAATATTGCTCGCTTCAATACGAACTTTCAACATTTTGTATCAGAAAACGAACAAAACAGTTCAGGAGTCCCATGATTACCCTATGGACGCAATTTTGCCACCCACTCGAGAAGCACAATTAAAACAACAGACCTTAATAACATATTTTGAAAACTAAAATGTATTTCTAAGTAATTTGTTACACATATTTTAAAATATAAATATACTATTCATCTGAAAAAAAAGAAATTTGATTATTGTCGTCTTCACTTTCTTCATCCTCTGCTCATTTACCTTCATGAACCCCTGCTGATTCTATCCCAGAGCTGTTTCCCAATTTTTTCCGTAATGGAGAAATTTCTAGCTTCAGTTTTGTATTGAGCAACTCGTGGTGCTCTATCATCAGTTTCTTTTTATTTAAATTAAGCTGCGATTCCTCCATATTTCTTCTCTTCTTACCTGAAAAATTAATATGCGTAAAAAAGAAATAGAAATAGGTCGATGTGATACCGCTAACCACTTGATGCACTCAGCTGACGATTACATCTATCAGCTTCACTAACAACAGCAGCACTTTCATTCCCCTTAGTGGTACAACTGGCATGACAGTCTATGAAAGGGAAACAAAGGAAAGAAAAAAAGAAAAAAACGTTTAATTTACGTCAAACAAATTCAAATTGGCATTTTTACCGTTCGTGGAACTCATCCTCTACTCCAAGACCAACAATTGCTTCGGAATCTTTGCCGATGATATCCAGCACGATATTGTCGCAAGTACTGAGCTTACACTCTTTTCCACCAGCGGTTCCAGTCTTTCTTGAATTCTCTATTTTGCCCTAGGAAATTGAATTAAATTCATGAATTCATACACTATGTATGAATGTTCATGTTCATACACTGTGTATAGAACCTCTTACCAAAGCATATTTCCGGCAATTTTGCCAGAAAACGTCTCTCATGTATGTCCAATTCTTGTTTTCTGGTACTACACCGCAACTTTTAGAATATCTGTCCAAATTTAAATTTTACTTTCTTTTGTGATGTTGTTGGCTAAAGAACAGAACAGAACCGAAAAGAATTATTTTGTTGTCACGAATTTTTATTAACACTGATATTTTGCCTGTGGCACTTATTTTCCTCCGCATTGTGCAGGTGAAGCTGTGACACAATCACTTGTTAAACTGACTTAACAAATCTAGGGAAATTTTCGTTTTAACAAATACAACGGATGTTTTTTTTGTGGTACAGTAATTAACTTTACTTGTTAAATCTCCTTTTTTAACAAGTGTCGGTTAAATTGTTAAATTGTTGTTTCGTGGTATAGGCCCCAGATAGCTTATCATGCCATAATCTTGCATATACAATTGAACCGATAGTTTACCTAAGTTTCTATTATGCCCGTTGCAATGCTTGTGCCAACAAACAATATCTTGATCATGGTACACTTACACCAACTACCCACTACCCAGCCGATGACATACGAGTACTTCCGCGTTTCAAGGTCCCTAGAACCGAAATGCATACACAGTGTGTGAGTAGTACGAGTGTGATCTGGTTTAAATTACAGTTGTTTGTTTTTTTTTTATATGCTTACTTTAAGATTATTGCAGAATTTTTCTCGTTTCGCAAATCTTGAGTAATAAAAGTGATATTGACTCCGGACTGGTTTTAACACTGAATTTTTGATAAAGTCTGTAAGAAATTTCCATTGGTGGTTTGCTCTTTTTAATGGTCTCTAAAGTCATCATTTATGCTCTTCTTTATACTTTATAATATAATTTAAGCTATACTAGAAAAAATACATAAAATAAAGTAGATAGGTGGCACATTAGGTAGGTAGGTAGGTATATATTTTATTTCATTTAAATTTACAAAAGTGTTATCGCACAATTTACAAAGTCAGTTTACAGAGATGTGATATATTCGATCTTTGTACTGTAGCATTATATAAGAAGTATTAAATACAATCATGAAAACAAAAAAAGTATTAATTGAGTGGAGGAAAATGAATAAGCAAAAACCTCCAATGAAAGTAGACAAAAAAAAAAAAAAAAAAAAAAAAAAAAAGTATATATATATATATATAAATATATATAAATAAGAATAAAAAATTAAATATATAAAATACGTAAAATATTAATAAATAAGTAAATTAATAAAAAAAAAAATAAATAAATAAATAAAAAAAAAAAAAATAAATAAATAAATAAATAAATAAATGAATAAATAAATAAATAAATAAATAAATAGATAAATAAATAAACAAATAAATAAATAGATGATAAATAAATGATTTGTTGAATAAATAAATAAATAAATATGTAGATAATAAAAATAAATAAATAATAATAAAATGTAAATAAATAAATAAATAAGTAGTAGATGAATAAATAAATAAATATATAGATAAATGAATAAATAAATAAATAACATAAATTAATAAATAAAATAAATAAATAAACAAGTAATTGTACTTCAGAGGTGGCCAAAAACTGAAGTAATGTATCATGTCAAATTCAGCTGATTGATTAAAGGATTGTCTGACATGTCACATTTAGTCATAAAATTGTCATTAAGTTTGCATATCCTGAATGAGATCAATTCAACATTAGCTCTAGTGTGTAGTTGTATTGTTGAATGATGCCAGGGAAGGTTTAACATCATTTTTAATATCTTATTTTGCATTCGTTGTAGCTTTTTAATGTGGCATTTTGCGCAGTTGCCCCAAACCTGGCAACCGTATAGCAAAATTGGTTGAAATATACTCTTATGAATTATTATTTTGTTTTCCAATGAAAGGAATGACTTTCTGTTAATAAACGGATATAATGTACGTATTCCAATGTTTACTTTTTTAAGTGTTTCCATGAGGTGGTTCTTGAAAGTCAATCTTTGGTCGAGATATATGCCCAAGTATTTTACAGACGACTTCCATGGTATTGTGTGACCGTTGATATTAATCTGACTAGATGGAAGAAAACAAGGTTTTCTTTTTCTGGTGAAAAAGATAGCTTGAGTTTTTTCAGTATTAAGTTTAATTTTCCATTTCACATAATATTTGTTTAGCCTCTCAGCTGCATGTTTTAAATTCGTCTCGATATTAAGACCAAATTCATGCGTAGCTAATATAGCGGTATCATCTGCGTAAATCGCAACGTCGCAATGTGAAAGATTTGGTAAGTCACAGGTATATAGATTATATAAGACGGGACCGAGAACCGAACCTTGGGGTACACCTGTATGAAAATGAATTATATCCGACACGCAACCATTGACAAGTACTTTGAAACGACGATTTAATAAGAAACTTTGAACAATTTTACAGAGAAACAGAGGGAAATTTTTATTTAACATTTTGTATATGAGACCATTATGCCACACAGAATCAAAAGCTTTTTCGGTGTCCAATAGTATCAAGCCACTTGATTTTCCTTCTAATCTGCTTTTTTTAATATTACTACAAATTCTTGCTCCTTGATGGGCGGTGCCGTGATTACGTCTGAACCCAAACTGCTCATCGGGATATATTTTCCGACTTTCTATAATTTTTACAATTTTAGCCTTAACGACTTTTTCAAAGATTTTACTTATATTACTGAGCAGGCTTATTGGTCTATAGCTACGAGGATCGTTTCGCTGTTTTGATGCCTTTGGTAATGGAATTACCTTCGCTAGTTTCCACGAATCTGGGAAATATTGCAATTTAAGACAAGCATTGATAATGTACGTTAGAAATTGTATGCCTTCTTTAGGTAACTTTTGAAGGTGAACATTTTCAATATTATCAATACCGCAAGTTTTCCGTGTCTTTAAGTTCTTTAGGAGAATTTTTAGTTCCGTTTCAGATACAAATTCGTCTAACAGAGTTTCTGTGAGATCCAGATTAAAAGTTTCCATTGCATTCTCCACAAGTGTGTTAGTGCGTGGGTCACCTAGATGTTGCGATACTAAATGATTTTCTGAAAATTTTAAAGCAAAAATATTGACTTTTTCGGTGTCGGTGTAGATTATGTTGGAACCATCGTTTAGACAGGGTATCTGACTGTTTTTGTTCCTGACAACTTTAATTATATTCCAAAAAGGATTGGCGGCCTTGTCGATATTTTTTAACTTACTATTCCACTCCTTATTTCTGTAAGCTTGAATGTTTGTACATATTAACTTATTAAAGTATTTCATAAGTACTTTAGAAACAGATTGACGATATCTTTGCCAATTTCTCCTGTGCAAATTCCTAATTCTAATTAATTGCAAAATATGGACTGGTAATTTCAGTGAAGAGCATTTCCTTTTAACACGAGGAATACACCTGCTTGCTAAAGTATTAATGTTTTCAGTGAATAGATCCAGAATATCGTCAACTTGCTGTTTATCTGTTATAGTCTCTAGGTTAGTGGGAACGGTTCGAAATTTATTTTGTACGAGTTTGCGATATTTAACCCAATTCGCATTTTTGGTGTCTGAGAAATATTGCACTTTTTCTAATCCGGAACGACGAAGCTTACAGAAGACTGGATAATGATCCGAGCCTAGCTCGTTTAAAGCAATTGGCTGAGAAATTAGACCAGGAATATTTGTTACAAACAAGTCAATTACAGATGGTTTACCACGAGAACTACATGGAATAAAAGTGGGACTAGGTGGAAACAAAATATTGGCAACATCGTAGAAATATTATATAAAATATTTCCCCAACGGTTTGCCCTGATGCAACCCCAGTCTCGATGTCTACAGTTAAGGTCGCCGCCAAGTAAAAATTCATATTTCATGCTTAACAGCTTTTTTAAATCACTCTCAAATTTACGTTTCTGTTCATCTGCGGACGAGAATTCCGTAATTGTTCCTGGGAAGTAAACACAATATATTTGGTGGCACATTAGTATCCAGTTGCACCACACTAAGCAGCGCTAAGGGCTCGTCTTTTTGGCATACCAATCACATTTTTTTTTTGCAGAAACCTGGGCTTGAGATTCCCATTCTCGTTGTAGAGGCTCTTTAAAGGAGAATTTACTTCTGATAACTAGTTTTCGAATGATTTTTTTCAAGCTCGGCTCACAAATACTCATGTTAAATATTAAGCGATTGTCAACTGCGAGCGAGCTTTATAACGCAGCCACATGTTGACATTGCGGGCAGTGTACTTTGAGTCGTTGTGTTGTTGAAAACATATTTTGACCGTAGACTAAATTTCGTTGCACTTTGCTGGAAATTTCTTTTTAGAATATTGAGGTAATTTTATTGGTTCATTTTACAGTTTACAGTTTATTAATTCATTTTAAAATTATTACAATGATTATAGGGATCGCACAATATATAATACAGAGATTTGATACATTACATATCTTACTTCTGAAAAACAAAAAAAATTACGGTTTTGAAAAGTGGAATGACTAGAATAAAAAAGCATTTTTGAAGGAAAATATGAGAAAAAACCTTCAATTTAAAAAAAATAAAAAATAAATAAATAAATAAATAATTAATAATAATAATAAATAAATAAGTAAAAATAGATAAAAAATAATAAATAAATAAATAAATTATTTAATAGGATGTATAGATACACAGATAAGTAAATAGATATATAAATAATAATAAGATAAAAAAATTAAATACAAATATAAATGTAAATTAATAGATAAATATATAAATAAATAAATATAAACAAAACAAAGATATATAATTATAGAAATAAATAGAAATAAATAAATAAATAGGATAAATAGATAAATAAATAAATAATTGAAATAAATAAATAAATAATTGGTTCATTTTATAGTCCATAAACTCCAATTGATCGCTCGTAGACATACAACCCCACATAATGACATTACCACCCCCCTGTTTCGTCGTCGTTTGAAGATTGGATTCTTTTAGTTCAGTATTTGGTTTTCGCCAAACCATTTGTT
The DNA here is from genome assembly GCA_958301585.1 of Merodon equestris. Classification (NCBI taxonomy): domain Eukaryota; kingdom Metazoa; phylum Arthropoda; class Insecta; order Diptera; family Syrphidae; genus Merodon; species Merodon equestris. The sequence goes on from OY284413.1 coordinate 63,736,496, forward strand.
TCTCGTCACTGCCAAAAATGTTAAACTCGCTTTTGTCGCTAGAAACAATGGTGTTTTAAAAGTCTAGAATCTTGTTTTGCAGCTCTGTCTTTCGACAGAAAATGTTTTTTTTTTAATATTTCCGAACATTTTTGCGGTCAATACTTTCACTGGCGTCTTGGGGTCTTGCTTACTTTTTTTTGACAATATGCCTCCCATTTACCTCCGGAAATATTCTATTTTGAATGCTATCGTTCTTAGTTTTTAAACAGCCCTCGTTTCTTAACTAGTGGACAACATCCTTAACTACGGTATAGAATTGTCAAACAAGTCTACTAGTCTCTCAGTAGGTTTTGCCTTTGCAAACTAACTTCGTTTGTTCTTCTAAAGAAGTGTCCGATTTTTTTCACATTCTTCATTTTGTTTCTCAGATGTATCCTCTATTTTTCTGCTATTTGCTTCGATCACAGCATTCAATGGAATGAGCAGATATTTTAACACAATGTTTGAGCATATTCGGATGAGTCAAAGAAAAAACTTCTCGTAATGATAATCGGTTATTTCCAGTCCGCATATGTATAAATGCAAAAAATGTTGTTTGCTTATATTCCGACTATGTTAACGCAAAAAACAAAACCTTTAAATAGACCACGATTTCCAGGAAGTATATTCATTTAAATATGGACCGTTGAATGACTAACATCAAAATGAAGAAAAACGAAATTAAGGCTGTCATCAAGAAGTTCTGCTTGAAAAAAGATATACACAGCGACTTGGTGAAAACATTGGGCGACTCTGTTCTTCCAGGAGTTTAAAAGCTGGGTGGGAAATCAACTGAAGATTAACATCGCGAAAAAAGTTGAAAACCATCAGGTCTATAGCTGAGGTCACGGGGATCTCATATGGCAGCGTTCAAATAATTATTGAGGAACGGATGGTACCGTAACCGACGGGCAAAAGAAAAACAAGTTTACATTTCAAGGGTGAATCCCGATAAGTTCCAAGCAGATCAGGAAACGTTTTTGACCTGGAAGCCTCATTTTGATCCTGAAACCAAATAACAACCGACGACTTGGAAACGAGCCTCCTCACCGCAGCAAAAGAAATTCTAAGTGTGAAGTTCGGCGGGAAAGGATATGGCATACATTTTTTAGGACATTGAAGGAATAATTGTGAAGAAATATTTGGAAAAGGGAGCCTCTATTTCGGGATGTTACTACGTAGACCAAATAAGAAGATTGCGGAAGATCTTCAACGAAAAAAGACGTGGCAACGCCAGACTTACAAAGACATAGTTGTGATGGCTGCCACTCAAGAAGCGTCATTTAAACTGCTTGGAAATCCAGGGACTTCTAATTCTTCCCTCGGCTCAAGGAATACATTCAAGAAATTTGAAGATGATAGTGAAGTTATGGTCGCTGTTGGGGCGATTTGGCACAAGTATACCTAAAAGAAAACAAAGGAGAGTTAAGGTAGGAAACATTCCTGATAAGTAAAGGATTAAAACGTTTTGGCATCACTTCTTTTTACTTTGGTGTTGGAATTCAAAGTGAAAACCCTTCAGAAAAATTAAAAGGGTAACCCTTAGTGATTTCAGATTCGTTCTAACTTACATTGAGGAAATAGTCAAGAGAACCGCAGAAAATCTAATAATCTCATGTAAGGCTGTAGGCTTAGAAGTAAATGAGGAGGAAACCAAATATATGGTCACTGACCGCCTTCGATCGATCCAAGCCTTGTACCCAACTTTACTTGGTAAATGTTTTGAAAAATTCAACAGCCAAAAACAGTATAGAGATCGAAATAAATAAAAGACTGTATAATGTATATGAGCAACGCTTCGCATTGAAGGAACTATTCAGGGGAGCTTCTATGTCCTGAGGGGTCGAAACTCACACTTATAAAATGATAATAAAGCCAGTGACAATTTACGGATGTAAGACTTGGTGTCTGGCTAAGAACGAAGAAGAAGAATATATGGTGGCAAACAGGATGACGAATGGAGCAAACTATACAATCAAGACAACTCAGAGGAACTCTATTCAGCCCCAAAAATTATCCACGAAGACTAAGATGGGCTTTAGCGACTTTAGGGAGCGCCGTATCGCAGTGGGTAGTGTGCCGGCTTCTGACGCACGATGAGCGAGTTCCGATCCCGATAACACCAACGCCATCGAATGTTCATTACGCGGCTTCTGTCCTCGGCGGGGTACTGGCAAAACCCCCCGTTGTATACTTGCCTTAAAAAAGCTTCTCGGCCCTCGCCGTTCGGAATCGACATTAAGCTTTAGGTTCCGTTCACTTTTGTAGAAACCAAATCGAACACAACATAAGTGAATAAAAAGAAGCTGGGCTCTGGTGTCTGTCTGGCAGTACAACGGACCAGTATTTGTGTCTGAGTGCTCCAACATATAGCAGAAGCTTCAAAAACAAAAAAAAATAAAAAAAAGATGGGCAGGACAGGTAAAACAAATGAACAGTGGATGAACATTCAAAAGAATAATAAATATACTATTAACATTTGCAGCCGCCTGCCTTACATTTTCACCTTTGTCAAAGAAAAACACTTTCTTTGCTGGAGTTAATCTTTAACGCTTGCACAAACAAAACTGAGCCAATCAATCAAAAAAGTTAAGTTATTTTAGTACAAAATATGATCTTTCTAACACCATCTAGAACACGATAGGACGTTTCTTTTACTTTGGGTTTCGTTTGCTACACCAATATTAAATGAGCTTCACCACTAGAGATTTTGCATGAGAACGCAGCATTGTGTTCTAAAACCAATTGATAAAGGTCCTGCGTCGATGATTTTGTTCTGTTGTGTGAGCTATTTTTTCATGTTTGGAAACAGAAAGAAAAAGTTTGTTTAGAAAATAAGGTGACCATTTGAATTTCGCGAGCTAAGTACATTTTTCTTCTGATTTGTTTTTGTTTGCGAGATTGGTACACGTGTCCTCTAACATATGTTGATATTGCAAGCCATTTTGGATATTTAGTTTGATTTTTCACACACATAAAGGTTAGACGTGTTTTGGTGCGTTTGGAAATGTTTGCCTATTCAAAAAATGAATCAAAGAATCTGTATTGACTTATGGGTGAAAAATGAAATTAAGTGCTCCAACATACTTGAAGTGTTGACTGTGGCATTTGGTGAGCAAATTTCGACCAAGAAATTTTTCATATGCTACACAAGCTCTTCACAGAAGGGAAATTGTTGTTGAGAATCATTGTCAGAGACGTTACTGAGGAAATTGGCATATCGATTATTCCATGGCATATGTATTTCGGGCATGAAACGTATGTATCTTAACGAAGTCTGTTCCGAAATTTCTAAAATTTGACCAAAAGCACTGTCGCATAAGCATAGCGTGAACGACGATCCAGATTTGCTCAAAAGGATCATCACCGGTAACGAAATATGGATATATGGTTATGACGTCTTAACCAAATCCAAATCATCCCAATGGAAACAACCAGGAGAGCCAAGATAGAAAGAAACACCTCAAGTTTGGTCAAATGTGAAAGTTGTGGTCACTGCTTTCTTGGATTACAATGACGTGGTTTACCATGAGTTCCTTTCGGAGGAACATACGGTCCATAAGGAATAATACGAGTACCTTAAAGTTATGCTCCGTTTGAAAGACCCTTGAAAGACCGCACCGTTGAAAGAGCTCAAGGCTATACCTTGAAGCGCATATCAAAAGTGCTTGGGTGCTTAGGGGTTGCATATGGAATTTTGATTATATTTTTTACAAATTTTGTTACATGTCCATGAAATTTTTAGGTTGTTTGAATATAGAATTATTCGCTACCTGTGTCGTTATCGCTTTGTGCGAAGGTTTTACAACGTTTTCCAAAACCTCGATGTTGGCGATAGCATCAACCCGAATTCCTTGGTTGGTCACAACACCTAAAACCATGACAGTGGCTTGAAATTTCGTGTACATAATGTGTGTACGTAACCTGCAAAGGATCTGAAGTTCAGATTCTGAACATATACTGTCATCTGCAATTTTTGCGGTGTTTTTTTAGTCTTGATCAACATTTTTTTCATCAGGAAAAAACCACAACATTTCAGGAGCTTCAAGTTGCTTAAGCTTGTTGAAAATACACTTTCCCCCGATAGTTCCCTTTCCCGAGTATGTGCCGAACTTCAATTGCCCTCTACACATAACTTAAAATTTATAAGTTCTCCATGGGCAAGTCGACCGATTAAGCCCTCCAAAAAAGTTCTCTCGCCAGAGAGGCATCATTGACGAAGGATTTTTGTCAACGGTCGCCTGTATCTACGATCTTAATTGCGTAGTTCTTATAGGGTCTGAATGTTCCTCATGGTTGTTACACTTTGCAACAGATTCTGTAGCGTAAGCTGATGCCTACAGTTCGCGGCGAACCTTTAGCGCGCCACATACACGCTACCGATCCAATCGATCTGTTGAAACTCGATTCGGCACACACTTATGGATCGGTTTACGATCCTCATTTCAAGTTGTTCACCGCCGAGTAATATTTTTGTTAATAAAAAAAATATTTCAATACGCTTCCTGAAAACTTCGTAAAACCCAAAGATAAATTCGTCAACCACGCTACACACACTACCGATCGTAAAACCCAGAGATAAGATCGTCAACCGCGCGCCACACACAATACTGATCGCAGGAAAGACAAACATTTTTGGCAACTTTTGATCTGTTGTAAACCGCGCCACATACATGCCGATCTGTTGAAATTTCCTTATCTAAATAGTCGGATGATGCCTTCGTTTTCGCTTTCTGAGAGCAGGTTCGCTCGTTGCAATAGACTGTTTGAACTGTCCATTAATTTCTGACGTTAAATGATGGATCCATGTTTCGTCAATGGACACAAACCGCAGTAGAAATTCTTTCGGATTTCGTTTAAACACGTTCAAATATGTAGATCGCTTCGAAGTTTTCAAGCAGTTTCGTTTCTGTTTCACTGTGAGCAAACGCACCCATGTAGCCATAGCTTTCTGGTACCCAATTTTTCACGGACGGCCTGGACACTCTTCATCAAAACCGGCTACAGTTGAATTCATGAAACAAATATCTGATAATAGTTATCGAAGGAGCGTGGTCCTATCAATTTCTGGATAAATCTGTCTGAAATGTTGACAGCTATCATTTTAGAAATGGCGATCGGCGTCATTGGTGCCATCACTAGACAGGATTACTTATCACAGAGCCCTCGTTGGTATGGTACTTTCTGACCATACTTCAGTTCTAAGTGACTCAGAAAAAGTTTTAATCAACTAAACATTCGTATAAGCCTGCAAATCAAAGTTCAACTGATAAGATTGGCGCGTCATGATACGTAATATATGTTGCGCTCGTAAAACAATTTATCACCATTATGAAGCTTACTCACCTTTTAATTTATTTTTATTCTTATTGATCTATGATAACTTTATTGTCTGTCTGGTGATAATTATTTTAATTGCTACTTTTTCAGCATAATGGCACCAAGTAAAGCTGATGTTGTGGTTGATACGAGTAAGGAAGCCGAAACCAAGGCCACCGGGCCAAGAGTACCGGACTGGGTCACTGGAGATTACTTTGTGGACGTGCTCGAGGAGAATGTTGATGGATTTAAGAAAATCATTGATTTTAATGCAAAAATAACTGCTGGCGATGGAGAGAATTATTCTTCGATATTGTTGCAGATTAAAATTAAAGTTCAACTGCAAGGTATGAAGAGAGTCCTTGATCATCAATCCCATTTGAATGCTTTCAAGGAAGTATTATACACAATAAGTATGTTTATGTTGAGCTTCTATTTTATTTTACTTCGACATAAGGTCACAGTATTCACGAGGTTTTAATGTTTTACAAGCAAAGTCGCTATGCGAATAACCAACGCAGAGGATGAAATTGTTTTTTTTTGTTTTTTTTTGATCTTATGGATAATAATCGGACGTCATAAATAAAGATTAACTAAACCTATCCTCCTTCCTAGCTACCTAACTAACCCTAATCTACCATAGCCTACCATTGGCGTTGAAGAGGCTGAACTAACAAATTCGACCACTGATAAGGACCGCTCTAGCCAAGAAAAGCGTTGATGCTCTTCAACGATTTCTCCTCGATCTTGGTGTGAAACCGACCAACTGAACCTGAGGCGTCCGGGCTCGCGGAGCGCGACATCATGTTCATAGGGAAACCGCCACCACATAGAAAATTACCTTAATTCTGGAATACCAATCCAAAACGGCCAACAATAAAATAGCCATCTTTTGAGAGCGAAAGCGCCCCGGGCCCTTGCCAGACCAGCATCTACAGGTTTGTCAAAATACAGATACTGGCCTGGTTAAAGGTCAAGATATGTTCGGTTCAAAAATTGAAAACCTGCGCTGAAACTTATATGTAATTTAATCTGTTTTTTTTTTACTTTAGAGTGTCCGTATAGGGCCAGTAAGGTATTTATAAGTTAGTTAAGCTAGTTTAATCATTTTGTCTAGCGCGTAAAATAGTCTTAAAAAATGAATATTAAAAATTAATTGACAAAAAAAAAAAATATATATCCGATACGAGTTTTCATACATTATTGACCGCAGATTTGCTGGCTTAGAGGTGTCTTTACCTCTTGCGGTTCGGTTGCACCACCGCCGTCTCCCATTGCCATGGATAATATGCATTATTCAGTTCATTGTTAAACAGGATGGTTGACATGTGTACAGCCACTGACGGGAGGCTGTCGGAGACCGTCGATTCCCATGGATGTTTTTCTCTTAAAATGTTTGCTCTTCAATGACTCGAAGATCTTCCACAGAGAGAACAAGATGTTTCCCCCTTCATCAACGATCATTGATTCTGGTGAAACAAACGTTTTCTAACCACCAATGATCGATATCATTTCGAAGGTAGAAGTGGCCTCCTAGGTCCGTAGTGGGGGGGATGCTGTTATTCACTTTATATCATAAACTTTCTGGAAAACAACTTCTACTGCCGCCACCTTTTCCTGAGGATCCTCGATCCGAATAAATCTACATCCAAAACGACACTCTCCGGATCTGTGCTAACTCTTCGTAAAAAGCGTTCATTGCCTAACATTCTCCTAAGTTTCAGATCCTAGAATCCGGCTGTACCATAGCAGACTTACAGATTTTCTATAAAAAATCAGTGACTTGAGTGTCTAGACCTCCGAGTTTTGTCTGTAAGTAACCGTCGTTTGATGGGCTCCTATTGGACGGTGGAAAGAAAGTGCTCAAAGTGAGCGCTCTCTTCAGGGAATTGGCAAAGTAAAGGCAACGCGCTCTAGCGTAATAATAGAGGTACATTTGGACATACTCTTCCATCTCTGCGAATTCGTCTTGAACTGTAATCACGACATCATAGAGAGTTAGTAGACCATTCGTTCGTGTCAATCAGTTTCAATCGAGAGTCAAACAGTGTGAGATCCAGATAGGAGCTGCTCTTAGGATACAATATACTATCCGTTGCGAGTAACATAATTCTGTACTCTATGCTCAGCAGAATGGAAGATCCACTCATGGATCTGCTGTTAGAGCTGATCACCTCTCTTCTGCAGAACTCAATCCTTCACCTGTTTGGAATGTTTTTTTTTTTTTTTTTTTTTTAATAAGGGAATTAATGCAAACATATAGCACTCCAACCAATATAGATCTATTGTACATGCTAGTCGATTAGACGAGGAGTTTCTCTACTCTCTGAATAAAATTGAGGATATCTCTTGTACGAGCTGAGATGATCCCCTCAGACGTCATCATTTCTTTAAGGAGGAAAGGCTTCCTAAGGTATCAGAGGGCAGCACACTCAGATAGTATGTGCTCTGCAATTTCCTCGTCCTCAACACAGACTCGATACTCGGTTTGAGACGAAAGGCTAATTTTGTTGAGATGATATCTCATCGTTTGCGATTTCGTTGCCCTTAATGTCCGTGTGCCCTGGCATTCACAAGAGCTTAACCTTCTTTCTTTTGGCTAGGTCCTGCAGGTCATTTTCATTTTGGCATTCCTTGACGAATTTTGAGTTAGTTCTATACGAGTCAAGCGCCTTGAGCGCTTCATCACTATTTGAGTGTATATTAATGGTTATACCTTTTATGCCAGTCTCTAAATTTAGGTTGACGCATGTCAGAGTGGCCTATGATTTGGCCTGAAAGATACTAGGACTCGTTCACAGAGCCTTCGAGATTTTCCGATTTGGTCCAAAGATGCCAGCGCCAACACCAGAATCCATCTTGGAGCCATCTACTTACTACCTGAGGCCTTTGACATTTAGCAAAGGATCACCGCTTTCCATAGCTGTGGTAATCATATCCAGCTCAGGAAGATGTTGTAGTATGGACATGTGACCCAATGGTCTACATGGCCGGTCCGTATCCGAACGAAGGCGTCTTATTGCACTACATATAGCAACCTTTTTAATAATAAGGTGCAGTGGAGCAATTCCGATCAGTGCCTCTTGGGCTGCTGTTGGGCAGGTTGGCATGGCGTCTGTAATGCCGAGACATGCTAGCTTCTGAAGGCGTTGAAGTTTGAATATTGTAGTTCTCTGTTCAACATTTACCATACGGCAGACATAAGGATAGGTCTTAGTATCGCGGTATATAACCAGTAGATTACCTTAAGTTTCAATCCCCAGGTTTTACCGTAAGTGACAGGCCCACAGTGCCTTGATCGTCTTTGTGAGTTCGTTTTTGATGTTAAGTTCCAGTTAAGTTTATGATCAGGGTCATACCTAGATACTTGACTTCTTCTGAAAATCCAATGTTTAGCGAGACGGGGCAAGGTTGCATTTTCCTCCTCTTTGTTCGTTTCTACTTGTTGTTCGTTCACTACTCTCCGGAGGTGGTTGTCTTAGACAGGATGTGGGAGATTCCACTGAATTTGCGTTGGTTGTAGTTCACATTAACTATTTCGTTTCCATGTCATTAAGATGTTATATTGGAAATGCAAGCACTTTGTGATCATCTCTCATTCACAATTGATGTTGTTGCACAGTTTTTCCATAAATGAATTGTTCTTGACTATGGACGGACTTAAACTATAGACCTTCGGCTCAACAGTCGGTGATGATTACCACTGCACCACGACCACCCCCTGATGACTATTGACCAGAGAGAAGGGTTCCTTGCGGACACCTTTCAGCTGCTGATACTGTCACAGAGACCACTCCAGATGTAGCTGTTGTAATGTGGTTCTCAATCATAGCTCTTACCCAGTGATCTATACTGAAATTCTTCTCTTTGGTGATTTCAATGTACCTTCTCTTAAATGGGCTCCATCAGACGATCAATCATTTTACATTGCCACTAATCCGTGCCAAAGAATGTCTCTTCTTAAATCGCCTAACTGACTCAAACCTTAGCCAACTTATTGGCATCATAAATTAGCTGGACCTGATTTTCACAACAGATCCCCTTAATTCCTCTGTTTCACTTTGTCCACTTTCCTTATCAACCTTCGACAGCTACCATTCTCCCCTTCTTCTCTCATTTTTTTGACGACTCTCCACCACTGAATACTTCCAAATTTCAACCTAATCAATGAATATCTCAATAACGCCACCTTCAATTTTGACAGACTTACAATAAACGACGCCATATCCATTTTCTATAGAGAAATATTCAATTTTATTTCTCTTTACGTTCCCCTTTCCTGATCCAAACATTTATCTACCTCCCCTCCTTGGTATAATCGCAGACTCTGTTCACTAAGAAACGCAAGAAACAAATTGTGTGCAATCTTCCTTCGTACTCAATCCCCCAATGACTTTTCTAGCTACATTGGTACTTATCTGCAATTCACCGAGCTGCAAAACAACTTTTCAAACAATCTTTCGCCGATGAGTCTTTTGTAACGGACACTACTTACCTCGATTACTTACCAAATTTCTCCAGATATTGAGAACCGCTTTTATTACTCCTGTTCACCAAAAAGGTCCGAAGAATGATGTTTACAACTACCGCCCCATCGTCAAACTGTCATACTGACACTCTAAGTTTCCACTGCAAATCTCTATTCTCCTCCTCTGGCTTCCTCAAATGCAGGTTTCCAACCACAACCTTGTCGAATTTGTGACCTTTCCACTCTCAGAATTAGAGAATGGAAATGGGGTTAGCGTTATTTTAACTGATTTCAGTAAAGCCTTCGACAAAATCTCCCACAAACTAACACTCTTCAAATTGTCTTCCCTTGGCTTTGAACCCACTGCGTTGAAGTGGATATCTTCTCATTTAAAAAAAACGTTACCTTTTCCAACCCCTTCTTAGCTTCTTCCGGCGTTTCCCAAGGCAGCCACCTAGGTCCACTTCTTTTTATTCTTACCATTAACGATATTGAGTTTGTTATCAAACATACCCACCTCTCACCTCTACGCCGACGACACCAATTCCTCAAGACCATTTCCTCGCAACAAGATTCGTATTCAATTGGATCTCAACAGCTTTTCCGTTTGGTGCTCCAAAAATGTTTTGGAACTTAACATTTCCAAATGCCAATCAATGACTTTTTCACGTAAATCAGACCTCCCCCTCGTCTCTACTTCCTCTATAATCAGCCCATCTACACCGTTCAGGTTATCCGCGATCTTGGCATACTATGTGACCAAGAGCTCAATTTTCGCACACATATCGACGATAAAATTCTTAAAGCCAATTCTGCACTCGGTTTCGTGAAGCTTTGGTCTAAAGAATTTTTCAATCCCGATCCCTCTATATTACCTTTGTTCGCCCTCTTCTCGAATACGCATCTCAAGTTTGGTCCCCTTATCAACAAACCCACATATCTAGAATCGAAAGCATCCAACGTCGGTTCCTACGTTTCGTTTTTCGAGGTCCGCCCTGGAACAAGCATTTGTTCTTACCGCCCTATCAAGACCGTCTTAAACTAATCAACTTCATTCGTAGACTTCTTACAGGTACCATTGACAGCGCCACCCTTTATAACTCCATATCTCTTAACACTAACCCTCGTAATACACGCAATCCTCATCTCTTCTATCTATCCACCCCCCGCACCTCATATGGCTCCATGAACCCATTTCCCGCATGCTGGCAAGTGTTAATTCGAATATTAACCTCGATTTCAACCTCAGCACTCCATTCCTCAAACTCCGTCTTCGCAATAGACTTTCCTCATTCCAGTCTTAGTTTCTAGGGATCGCGCTCACCCGTTCTCATTAGTTATTAAGTTAGATTAAGTTTAGCTTGAATTAAGTTCAATAAATGAGGGTGTTTGTCCAACGAAATTAAATTACACCTCTGCGGGACAGTGCAGTGGTGATTAAATTGAAGCCTGCATTATCAACATGCGTGTGAAGTTATTTCCTACATGCGCTACTACATGATGCAGCGCGTTCTCAGTAGATCGTTCTTTACGGTATGCATATTAACTGAAAGCAGTGGTATTAAATTTTCACCACCTCAATGTACACATCTAATATGGCAGTTTTTTCATTGTCCTTAGTAGAAAGATCGAATATTTCAGATAAGACGTATTTAAGGTATACTTGTATCTGGGGGCACGGCAGTGCCCCCGCCAAGTCGAGCCCCGCCATCCTTTTCTCGAAGCAGTTCGGGCCATTTTCGACCCCCTATAACTTCGTTGTGGATAAAACTAGAAGCCTGAATTTTCAGTAACCAAGCAGGCATCCCATAGACACGGTATATTTCAAATTTCATTAAATTTGAACCAGTAGTTTAAGAATTATAACTAGTCAAAGTTTCTAATTCTGTCACTCACTCACTCACTCACTCACTCACTCACCGATCATCAAAACTCTAGGCCACTTCTAGCAGACATAGAAGCTTGAAATTTAGAATACAATTAGTGTTTAGTGTATAAATCAAGGAAAAACTAAAATATTTTGCAATTTTGGTCCAGTTTTCTAGATACACCAAATATTATTACTAATAGGATAGTGTCTGTATGTATCCTTTTTCAATTTATCTAGATGGCGATTAACCCCTAAAAATATGCAATGCAACCCAATCAATGGGCGGTTGGGGAATTGGGTTTAGTGGTCAATGTGGTTCATGTATTTGACGGAATATAAAATAAATATCTTTATTATGTACATATATTTAATAACCATTTGATGAACTTATAATTAAATCAATTTTAAAACAAATTGTATGTTCGGTGTCAGAGTTGGAGACTACTAACTTGTACAGTTTCGCTCAAAATTACGATATTGTTAAAACACGCCCAGTCTCCTCTAAAGTCGAGTGCTACGAGATAAATGACGGTAAAAAGTTCCTGAAAAGAAGAGATAACCCATATTTGATCAATCACTATTTCTACGACGGAGAACAAGTACCAGAGAAATATTTCTTCTCTTTACTTCTTTTATTCAAGCCATGACGTTCCTTAGATGAACTCAAAATGGGGTGTGATACTTACACGGAGGCCTTTAATTTGGCGAAAGAAGATTTAAAAGAAGGAATCGATTATGGTAATTCAATGATAGAGTCAAGATATAAGATACAAAAAGCATGTGAAATGATAGAATCTAAAGTTGCTGAGATAAACGAAGAAAGGGAAATTGTTGATGATGACGATGGTCTTGAAAACCCTTTAGACTTTGAAGCTGTGGAAGCTGCAAACGCAATGGATGACTTTCACAGAATCAATCTGGTAGAAGAAGAGCAGACTGATCTTCAAAGTATGATCGCAAAACTTAATGCCGATCAAAAAAGAGTCTTCGATATGATCACACATGAAATGGACACAACTGATAATAACGCTGACGTTTTACGCTGTTTTGTGAGTGGAACTGGTGGCACTGGAAAGTGCTTTTTAATAAAAACTCTGAAAGTTTGGGTTAAGATGTATTTAAACAAAAAAGTGGCAGTTAGTGATCCAACAGGCATAGCTGCATTCAATGTGAATGGATTGACTATACACAGACTATTGCAGCTGCCTGTGGAACACAAGCAAACACCGAGGTACAAGCCACTTTCCGATGAAGTGCTCCAAGTTCTGAGATCAGATTTGAAAGAAGTAGTGTTGTTTATCATAGACGAAGTGTCGATGATATCCAATGTTACTTTAACATATATTCATTTACGCTTGTCTGAGATATTTGACACAAGCGATGATCAGAATTGGTGGTTTGGAAAAAAAACATCTTGTACTTTTCGGGGATCTTTTACAGCTTCCGCCGGTAAGAGAAAAGTCACCTTTTGAAAAACTCTCAACTGCTGAAACGAACAAGTTGTTAGGTTCCCTCAGTATGCCGAATCTGTGGATTGAACTGTTCGTATACGATGAACTTACTATTAACATGCGACAGCTTAATGATTCTAACTTTGTTGAAATGCTAAATAGAATAAGATTAGGTGTGACTACACAAAAAGAACGCGACTTACTCTCGACTAGATTAATAACTCTAAAATCCGATTCAAATGAAAACAGATTAATTGAAATAATTGAACACCTCTCGAAACTTCCTGATGATACCGTTTGCTTATTACCTACAAAAAACATGTGTCAACAATTAAATACTGCAATGCTTAGATCTCTCCCACATCCCGAAATAAAACTTACAGCTGTAGATAGCATAGATTGCAAAAAGAGGATAACAAAAAGAGCTCGTGAATGCATAAAAAATTATGAAGACGATGCTTCTATGACTGCGGGCCTAGAAGAGAACATAATTATAAAAATAGGAGCAAGAGTCATGTTAAGGCGAAATATTGACGTGAGTCTTGGTTTAGTTAATGGTTCTATCGGTATAGTGCAAAGAGTAAAGGTTGATCCGGAAAATACAAAAATAATTAAGAAAATATACATTACATTTGATAAAGAACAGGTTTACGAGCTTGGTCCGGTCAAAACTAAATTTGAAATTATTAATAGAGCTTATGTTCATCGCGAACAGTTTCCTATATGTATAGCCTATGCTATAACTATACACAAAAGTCAGGGCCTAAGTCTAAATAATGCGCTGATGGATATCGGTTCTGCAGTATTCACATCCGGTCAAGCTTACGTGGCACTTTCGAGATTTACAAGTCTGGGCGGCTTACATCTAATTAATGTCGACTTTGGAAATATTAAAGCGCAGGAATCCTCAATTTGTGAATACAATAGATTAAGAAGCATTTACCGTCCAGACTTGATAAAAATTGTAACATCAAAGCCTTTGAGAAAAACCCATAGAGACAGGGAGTGGGCTTTGAGAAAAACTGCAGCTGAAGCTCAAGAAGTAGTACCGGAAAAGAAAAAGAGGAAGACAACCTACAAAAATAAGAAAAGCTCATAAGACACAGAGTGGGCTTTAAGAAAATCTGTTGTTGGTATTCAAAAAGTAGAAGGTACCGGAAAGGAAGAAGAGTAGGACTATCTACAAAAAGAAATGAGATGCCATCAAAAACATAACTTGTAAAAAAAACCAAGTCTCGCAACTCAGTTCTTCTACTGTAAAAAGTTGTGAGATCTATGTAATACCAAGTCGGTTAATTTATTCAGCCCCTACTTAAGGGACCTTCTGTCTTAAGTTATTACGTAATTAGCTAACCTAACAACATCTTATAGTGACCATATTAATATTAAAAATCTTTTATGTTTTAAATAAATAGATTGACTTGGCAATCGCACTAGACAATCTAATTTAATATAATATGTATTATTTGTGAGATGCATGCGATGGACAAGTCAATCTATTTATTTAAAACATAAAAGATTTTTAATATTAATATGGTCACTATAAGATGTTGTTAGGTTAGCTAATTACGTAATAACTTAAGACAGAAGGTCCCTTAAGTAGGGGCTGAATAAATTAACCGACTTGGTATTACATAGATCTCACAACTTTTTACAGTAGAAGAACTGAGTTGCGAGACTTGGTTTTTTTTACAAGTTATGTTTTTGATGGCATCACTTTTACCGGAGTCCCAAGCCTACAAGAACATATTACATTTCCGATCAATTTATAGAGTCAGACGCCGCATTAAAATCTACGAACAGTTAGTGGACTGTTCCGTGGAATTCCCATACCTTTTTTAAAACTGTTAAATAGTGAACATCTGGACACTCGTCGAGCACTTCCCCCTGCAGTCACATTCCCAGTCTCCGATTATTTTCTTGTCATGATGTCAGTCTTTTTGAGAGAATATTTAACAGCTCCTTGCAACAACTTGATACAAGCGATATTTACCGGTAATTATCGTATTGCGTTCGGTCATCTTGAGTTTTTTTCCCCATAGTTCATTGTTTCATTAATCTATGTTGAAGTTCACGCAACTTCTCTGTTATATCCACACCAGCATATTTTATTGTCTGATCCTTATAACAAAGCTCTAAAAGATAGATAGATAGATATTTATTTCGTATGTAAAATTTACAATAGTTTGCTACCGCACATTTTACAACACAGGGATTTGATAATTAGGTTATATCTTTCCACTGAAAATGTTTGATATTTTGTATAAAGGAAAAAAAGAAAAGACAAAATAACAAAATGCTTTAGTAGTAAAATACACAATACAATACATAGTAGTAAATGCACAAATAAATAAATAAATAATGTACAATAAATGAAAATAAATAATAATATGAATTGAAATGAATAAATATGTACTTTACCCTTTAAAGACAGCTTTTAAACCTGATTTCCGAAAAATTCAAATTCTTCTTAAACATTATTTTCTGTCCCTAAATAAGCTATTTTTAAAATTTTATAGACCTATGTCCTTCCTGGAAGGTCCTGTGAAAAGTTGCTTATCAGCAACAATTGTCCATGGTGGTATTATATAAGAACGCACAATTAATCAACGATAGTATTTTATTTCATAAAATGTAGGTAAAAATGTTATTGTTTACTTGTGGTATGAAATGAAACAATTTTTATTTGGATTAGAGCACAAGTGTACTCCACATTTTATGCATTTGCTAAGTGGAGTTCCTGTTTTACAAAGACGGCAGCGACCTTTCTGACCCCATATAACCCAAATCTTGATCGTTTATGTTAGTGGATATAGGCATTGTGCCTATAGTAGTGTATCCGCTATTTCCATTTGGAAGTATAGAAGACTCATCGGTTTGCCAAGAGCTGTTGACGACTTAAACTGCTTACGATAAAGAAGCCACGAGTTTACCAGCTGCTCCCATACACCAGTAGACAATGCGAGTGTAGAACTTTTTTGACTTGTGGTTAATTTTATACAACTCCATAAGCATGTCACATAAATCAACGCCACCCATATGACGATTATAGTCTTCTATAGTCTTCTGGTCGTGTAATATTTATAAAATTTTTTTCTGTACCACTCCAACGCTTGCAGGATCCAATGGGCTAGTCAGACATATGGGTGGACAAAAGTGTCACAGCCTTATTATCGTACCAGCTAATTGAAGCTATGTTGTTAGTAGTCTCGCATTTCATATCATACGAACCTCTACCTTTTTTTTTTAACTCTGATTCTGAGAGGAGATCACATTTCATCATTCTATTTCTTCGGACGGTACCAGAAGAAAATATTCCCATTTCTTTAAGAGCAATCATGAGGCTTATCGAAGTAAAACCAATTATCGAAATAGAGTTTAAAATTTTGATTCTTCGGCATAGTAGAGGACAAATATAACACTATGTCTGACGATATTCCCAACCCGTAATTTGGACACGTTCCATCGCCTATATATAATGCAAAATCGTAAATTATACCTGATGCGCTGGCTCTGGTAAACACTTTCATTCCCCACTTATGTGGCTTAGCTGGATTGTATTGCTTTAGGCTCGATCTGCCCTTGAATGCTATAATTTGTTCATCCACGCACTGGAACTCTTCTTGGGGCAAGGTGTTGAACCTATCTTGTAATAATTTCAACAATGGGCGCACTTTATACACTTTGTCATACTTTGGTTCACCTTTTTTTGGCCCTTTGGAATTATCATTCAGGTGAAAACAAGTACATATTAAGTTTTTCAAATCTTGCTCGGCTCATGGTGTTAGTTATAAAATTTAATTTTAATTTCTTTCACCAAATCATTTTTATTTGTGGTATTTTTATAATACCCATATAAAGCAGTACACCGATATAACGTCTCATTTCAGAAGGCGTGCATTTTAGTTCTATACCCTTTTTCTCCATCGCATATAAATTACTTTGTCATACAATGAGGTCAAAAACCACGTCGTCAAAAAACGTTTCAAAATAATCTATAGGTGTTTTTACCTGACAGCCATTATCGGTTACGGCATTTCCCTTCCACTCCACATCGATGGCCTCTATTTCCCGTCTTCTCCAGTTCAATTTAGATGCGTCCACTTTTGCAAAACAAACTTCACCACTAGCGTCTTTATCATCGTCATGTCTTGTGTCATTATAGCTGCTTTGGGCTGGGTCATTTTCTATCAAGTTTTCTAATAAATCCGTTTCTATCTCCTCTCCTCTTTCTAAAATTTCTTAAACCCCTTCTTCCAAAAAATCGTATTCATCATTACTATCATCACTGTCTTCGTCAGATGACAGATTCCAATCACAGTTCACAAAAGCGTCAATGTCAATACTAGTCAGCCATTTGTCACGTAAACGCTTTCCTGCAAATAGTTTTGTGGTTTATGTACACTATGGAATGATGTTGCTTGTAAGCAACTTCCAAATTCAAAAAATTCTAGCTCGCCAAAGACGCAACTCCGACTCCAAACTAATACATAAATATATTAACTTACCTCTTTTCTGAGACATTTTATTTTTTGATATTTTTCTGTTAAGTGTATATAACATAAAATTAAATTTTTCTGCAACTCCTTTTTGCACTATTTTATTGGGCGCGTAATAAAGGGTCCGCCATCTAACGTTTTTTTTTTCAAGTAGTGCTTATTTCGTGAATGGTAACACTTAGCTCATGTCTGATTTGACAGATAATTAGTTTTATCCTTCCGCTGAACAAATATGGTTGTGAATACGCTTGAACAACGCTGGGTAATATTGCGACATTACTTTGAAAAGTGGGCCTGCGATCGACTTACAGAAGATGCCGATTTTGCCAAAAAAAACATCTTTTCAAATGAAGCTCATTTTGATCTTGGCGGGTATGTAAACAAGCAAAATTGTCGCATTTGGGGCACAGAAAACCCGCACGCATACATTGAAAAGCCGGTGCACCCAAAACGAGCCACTGTTTGGTGCGGATTTTGGTCCAGAGGCATAATTGGGCCATTTTTCTCCGAAAATGAGCAAGGAGTGGCCGTTAAAGTCAATGGCGATCGTTATCGGGCCATGTTGAACGAATTTTTGTTCACAAAAATTGAAGAGGAGGATATTGGCAACATTTGGTTTCAACAGGACGGCGCTACGTGCCACACAGCCGAAGCTACACTCGATGTTTTGCGCCCTGTTTTTGAAGATCGCATTATCAGCCACAGAGCTGATGTCGTTTGGCCACCTCGGAGCTGCGATTTGACACCGTTGGACTATTATTTGAGGGGTGCCGTTAAAGATAAGTGTTACGCCGACAAGCCAGAGACAATTGACGCTTTAAAGGACAATATTCGTGAAGCCATTGGTGAAATACAGCTGCACACAATCGATAATGTGCTTAAAAATTTGACCGATCGTGTAGGCTACTGCATGGCCAGCCGAGGCAGCCATTTGAATGAAATTATTTTCCATTATTAACCGGAAGGATTGTACTTTCAAATAAAAAAAGAAATTTGAGAAAATATTCAGTAGTTTTTTTTATAGCATTTTCAAAAAAAAAAATAAAGTTATTTGGCGGACCCTATATTACACTGATAGGCATAACACAGCACAAGAACCAAATCTGCTATGTATTTACGCTTCTCCCATTTTACTCAGAAATTATTTCTTTCTTGCATGCAGTTTACCGTTAGAAAACAGTTGTTACCAAAAACAACAGACAGAGCCGTATAGTTAAAAGTTGCTTATAGGCAACAATTGTCTTCAAATGGTTAACTAAATAAATAAATAAATTAAATAAACAAAAAGGAAACAAAAATATAAATAAACGTAACAAAGTAAACAAGCAAGAAAATAAATAAATAAATAACAGCGGAAGTAAAACAATTTAATTATCACATATTTCTTTTACAAGGGGGTTGTCAGCAAAACTACATCGTTCCACAAATCTAGTTTTCCAGTTTTTCAATCCTTTCATGGATCAGTTCAACATTCACTTTTTTGTGCAGATCTAGGGTAAAGTGATGCCATGGCAAAATAAGCAGCATTTTTAAAACCTTATTTTGACATACTTGCAATTTCTGTATATGGCACTATATAGAAGAATCGCTTGAAAAATCACTTTGTAGATTATTATTTTGTCTCTTTTTAATCGTTCCATTTATGTGGTCATTAAAAATCAGTTTTGTGTCAAAAAAGATTCCTAAATATTTAACACAGGACTCCCAAGGGATGCTAACTTCATCAAAGCGAATCGAAGATGAGCTTTTTTTGTCTAGACTTTCAATGCACAATGTTAGCGTGTCTCTGCCGCCGGAACGGTTCAACTTAAATCAACGAAATTTTTACTACAGCTGGAAGTGATAATTCTTCGGGTTCTTACGAAACCGAAATTTGGATTTTCGTTATCCAAGAATTAAAATTCAATTAAAATAAATAAGAATAACGTTAACTGTACTCGGAAGCAATTTCCTCTCTCTCTGGCATACGCTATCAGCATTCACCGTTCGCAAGGGATCACTTTGTCGAAAGCAGTCTTGAATCTTGGTACCAAAGAATTCAGCGCAGGACTTGCATATGTTGCCTGTTCTCGGGTAAAAACTGCTGAAGGATTGATTTTTGAACCAGATTTTCCAGCAGAACGCATTTTGGGAATCAATTCAAAGGAAGCTTTCAAGTTGAAACGAAAAGAATTGAATCGTCGAACGAAATTGTAATTCATTTCAAGTCGTATTTCATCTTTTTTTATTTATAAATTTCCTTATTTTACGTTTAACATGAATAAAGATTTTTTCGATAAATTACGAGTTTAGATGGTGTATTATTAGTAGATAACAGC
Source organism: Merodon equestris (assembly GCA_958301585.1). Taxonomy (NCBI): domain Eukaryota; kingdom Metazoa; phylum Arthropoda; class Insecta; order Diptera; family Syrphidae; genus Merodon; species Merodon equestris. The sequence continues at coordinate 63,756,442 of OY284413.1, forward strand.
CAACAATGGTCGAGCATTTGACAACTGAAATGGAAAAGGCGCCAAACGTGGGCGTAGCAATTTCGCGCCAAATGCAGAGAATTCTTTTTTCACAAACAATTTTCGGTCACAAAATGCCTTCGACTTCATGGTGTACGTTTTATCCAGTGTCTCATCAAACCGAAAGATTAATTTGCCTTGACAAACCCCGTCCGAAACTAAATGAAACAGACGCTAAAATACTTAAAAATGCAAAGAAAACAAAGAAGATGAATAAAGGAATCGCAGAGTTCTGCTGAAGAACATCGAAAACCTTCCTTCAAAACTCACCGCGTTTTGCATAAACTGCCAAAGATGAAAAAAATCACTACAGCCAGATTGACTAAAAAACAAGAAAAGAAAGCAGCTGCGGATTGAAACAGAAAATTCAAGAACTCAAGGAGGAGAAAATGTTTCCAAAACCATTGATGTATCCGTTGAAAAATTGTTCTGTTGTACTCGAGCGTTTGGTGGTACCTGTTGAAAAAAAAGTTTCAACAGATGTGGTCGGTGATATTTTGAATATGATGAAAAAATAGTTTTTTTATTTGCATTAGTATGTTATTTTACATTAAACATTAGAACCAGACTTCTAGCCGATTCGCTTTGTTTAGTGAATTTATTCACACCTAGTTAAATTGTAATTGAGCGGAAGGTAGAAAGCAATGTTTTCTTTATCTGGTGAAAAAGATAGCTTGCATTTTGTTTTCGATTAGTTTTATCTTCCACTTTGAATAATATACCTTTAATACCTGCATCGCATTTTTAAGACCGCTCTCAATGGTTAAAGCGAACGTATGCGATGATACAATAATATTGCAGTATCATCCGCAAAAATAGCTGCATCACAGTTTAGTAATACAAAGAAATCCGAAGTATAAGTATTATATAAGATTGGACCACTTACAGAACCTTGGGGGACACCACTATTGTAAAGGGTGGCCCAACCATAGTGCACGAGTCACACCTTAACATCAAGTTTTTTTGCCCAACTTAATTTGACATTTCTTTGTTTCACTGTTTGACAAATTCAACCATGGAGAGGTACACAATTGTGCAGCGCGTTAAGATTGTTGAAGCCCTTTACGAAAATGGGCCTTCAAATCAAAATGCATTTCGTGCACTTCGTGATTTTTTTTGGTTAGCATAATCGACCAAATGTGTCCACAATCGGTAGAATTATGTGCAAATTTCAGCAAACCGGGTCTCCGTCAATTCCAGTTTAACGTGGACACCTGCCTTGTCGGCTTAATTCCACGGTGGGCCACCCCACATGGAGTTGATTTTTTGGACGACAACCAACGTCCTTGCTCACAGACCTGTAAGTAAGTACCAAATTGAATCCATGCATAGGGACATGGCTCCCCCTTGGTACGAGGCGAGGCCCATCTAAAACCTCTTGCCGATTTGAGGTCGACCACCTCCGAACTTCCACTAATGTCTCCACTAATGTTTCCACTAATGTTTCCACTAATGTTTCCACTAATGTTTCCACCAGTTTTATCGTTCGTTGTTTCCCGCCTTTGGGACAACCACAGCCCCCACGATACTCCCACAAGGGGGCCTACCGCAAGGACAGGCCAGGACATTACTGTCCTGGGGGCTACCTGCCTCCCGTGGTCCCGGAATTAGGCCTCCGGTCGAGCCGTTACTCCCAGCAAGGGTTACCCTATATCCTAACTGGGAGCCTTATGTTAGCCAAACAGCTGCTGGCAAACCACCATACAGCTATTTGGCTATGTAGACCATGCACCATTTGGCCCTTTAATGTTGCCCCCCAGGTACGTGAGCCGCATATTGAGGATGCGACCCGGTGTACCCAGAGGGCGTAGCAAACCGGGTCTGTAGGAAATGTGAAAACACCTGTGCATGCTCGCCCAGTTCGTTCTGCGGAAAACATTGCTGTTGTTCGCGATAGTGTGGCAGAAGAGCCGTCAACCTCGACTCGTCGTCGTGCCCAACAATTGAACATCTCACGAACATCACTGATGCGAATTTTGAATAAAGATTTGAATGTACAAGGTTCAGTTGACTCAAGAGCTGAAGCCTACTGACCATTTCAAGCGTCGTCAATACGCCGAATGGTGGGTTGAACAGTCAGAAGTGAATGGTGACTTTACAAAGAAAATCATCTTCAGCGACGAGGCACACTTTTCCCTCAGTGTATTCCTTAACAAGCAGAATTGCCGCATTTGGGCAAATGAGACTCCGCGAGTGATTGTTGAAAAGCCGATGCATCCACAAAGAGTGACTGTTTGGTGCGGTTTATAGACTGACGACGTCATCGGGCCATACTTCTTCGAAAATGAGGTCGGCCAAGCAGTTACCGTGAATGGTGTTCGCTATCGCGAGATGTTAACGGACTTCTTGTGACCAGAAATTGAGGATATGGACCTGGACAATGTGTGCTTCCAACAGGATGGTGCCACTTGCCACACAGCCAACGAAACAATGGCTCTTTTGCGAGAGAAATTCAATGGCCGTGTTATCTCACGTCGCGTCGTGGCGATGTTAATTGGCCGCCACGATCATGTGATTTGACACCGTTGGACTTCTTTCTTTAGGGATATTTAAAAGAAAAAGTGTACGTCAATAAGCCAAGAACAATTCAAGAGCTAAAGGATGAGATAATTCGGCACATTATGGAATAAAAAGCTTCTAACTATTTCACAGATATGGAACGGGAAATTGAAGTTAATCATTTTGTATATGTATAAGACCGTTATGCCAAAAAGTATCAAAAGCCTTTTCGATGCCCAATAGCACCATTCCTGTTGATTTTCCAACAGAGCGATTTGCTTTTACATGGTTGCATATTCTAAATAACTGATGAGAGGTATTATGGTATTGTCTAAAGCCAAATTGTTCATTGGGATAGATGTTGTTATCGTGGATACGAGTATGTCTAAGCATTTGTTCCTTAAGGACTTTCTCTAATATTTTACTGAGGCCACTGAGCAAACTTATTGGCCTATAACTTTCAGGACTATCAGGTGGCTTACCAATTTTAAAAATCGGCACAATTTTGGCTAACTTCCAAGCATCAGGAAAATACCCTATTTTTAAGCAGGCATTGACAATATACATATGTAAGATATTTTATTCCAAGCTTTGGTAATTGTATTATGTTTCGAATGCAATCAAAACCATTTGCTTTTCTAATTCTTAAATCGTTAATGATGTACTATATATCCCTGTCAGTGACTAGCTTTGCTCGAGGTTTTTGCTGAGCTCTATTCGAAAAATATGTTTCTACTGTAGTGTTAATAATATTTTCTGTTTGTCTATCACCTAAATACAAAGCTCTAAAATAGCTTTTGAAGTGTGTAAATATTACCTTTGGAAAGAGAGGCAACCGACGTATAACCGCAAATCAGCAAGAACAGACTATCTTTGTTTTCCCAAGAAAAACTTTACAACTTTTCTGCTTAAAAGAACTCCTCCTCAACAACAAATCGTAAGAAAAGAATGTTCTAAATAACCGTTTGTACTTTGTGTGGCATTCTGAGCCGCGGGTATACTATAAGCGCTACCACGCAGGGGGAATACACACAATACATTAGCAAAATTAACAGAAATCTTCGAATAGGTCTTGGAGATTTTTTTTGACTCAAGGTGCTATAATACTGCACCATCGTTCAAAGCTATCGTCTTGCAATAATTTTTAATCAAGAATTTAACGAATTTTAAAACAAGTGAGGCCCTGTATAAACACTGTTTGCTTAGGATCTGAGGGCCACAGGTTAAATAATATGGAAAGTCCAATGCTTCCATAGCTTTATAACATACAATGTGATCTACTTGAAAGGCAACGTAATATCTTACAATTAGATAAATTAATGAATTAATATTTAAATTAAAAATTAATGAACATTATATTGTAGTTTACTTTTAATTTAAACTTTTTTGACCTTGATATGACGATTCTGTTTACCCCTCTTGTAGATGGTTCGTCTAAAACTGTTGCTTATATGATGAAAACCATACCTCAGAGTGAAACGTCTGGAAAAATGGTCAACGCTATGGGTTTCTTTCCTAAGGAATTACTTATGTACAATAAATATTTACCTGAATTTGAACAACTGTATTTAGAAAAAGGCAAACACGTGGTCTTCGGACCAAAATTCTACAAGTTCAAGAAAGATCCCGGCGTAGAGTATGTCCTTCTCGAAGACTTGGGTCCAAAGGGTTTCAAGAATGCCAGTCGTTTCGAAGGGCTTGACATCGAACAAGCAGAATCAGTACTAAGACTATTGGCAGCCTACCATGCAGCATCGGCTGTAATTCGCGAAACCAAGGGAGATTACGAGAATTCCTTTTATTATGGATTTTGCGGTGCAGAGAGAAAAGAAAATATATCTGTCATGTCAAGGGGACTCAGAGAAACATTAGTCGAATGCTTGGATGGTTATGAAATAGGATCGAAGTACATTCCGAAAATAGTAAGTGTTGACACAGTTTTGCTCAATTGACTAGTCGATTACATTTTCAATAACTTCTAGCGAAAAATGAGTGAAGGTCTCTCGGATTTAACCTTGAGACAACTCAATCCAGACGACTTTAATGTGGTCCTTCACGGCGATCTATGGGTGAACAATATTATGTTCCGATACAATGACGAGGGAAAGCGCGAAGAGACTGTTTTCGTTGATTTTCAAATTTGCAGATATGCCTCACCAGTTGTGGATTTGTACTATTTCCTCCTTACCTCTACAAACTATGATCTGAAAATATCAAAATTTGATTACTTCGTGAAATATTATCATGATCATTTGGTGGAAAATCTGCAGTTACTTCAGTATACGAAAAGTATTCCAACACTTAAGCAACTGCGAATCGATATGCTGAAAAATGGTTTTTGGGGTGAGTAGAAGCCGTAAGACGTGCTCGCTAAAGCTGTTTACAATTTTTCTTTTTTAACGATAGCATTCAGTACGGTCACAGGGATTATGGCGATAATATTGGCGGATCGAAACAAAGACGCGGACATGGAGAACTTGCTTAAGAAAGGAGAAGATGGAAGAAACTTCAAAATGCATCTTTATAAAAATCCCAGATACATCAAACACTTGGAGCTGATTTTACCTTGGTTAGACACAATGGGCTTACTTGATTAGATATTACATTATTATGCTCGACTTGATATACATTATTTTTCCTAAATATATCCGAAAGCATTATTAATAAATTTTTTTTATTTTAAAATTGTTTCAAGTACGCTGTTTCTCAAACGCCACAAGCAAATACAGCAAATTTGCAAACTTTTCCACAATCTAGGCCGAGGTAAGTAAGAACGTTTGATGCAGAGAATGTTGACCTCACTCTTGGCGACTAGATTCACCGATAAAAATTATTATTTGTCTTCTTTATCAGATGGCTAGATACAGGGCTCAACGCTCCACCTGTGTACGCCTCTCGAAAAATCTTTAGGTAGAAGTCGTGATGTCTACATACATACGCTCAAAATGGCAACAGTCTTGATTGTTTGAAATGAAAATTGCATCGAATTATCTCATCCGATTTTGACTAAAATCATTTTTCTACGGCATTTAGATAATACTATATGTATATATATAATCTATATGTATATACATATATCCGGCACAACGTCACTTTGTTTAAGGAAAATCTCTGTGACTCGATTGCTTCCTGAGCCGTAAAAAACAATGGTTGGCAGAGTGGCTGCCTCATATCCTTGACGGTCCTGGGCACGCTGGTTCCAGTTGTCAAGACGAAGTTGTCTAACATCCGCCATTACTTGGTCTTTATACCGGAGTTTCGATCTTCCTGTTTTTCTCAAACCAGGAGGCTCGGAGTCGAAGAACCTATTAGCTGGTGGTGTTCATGCGCTCGATGTGGCCGAGCCAGTGTAGTCGACGGATCTTTGCCTTCCGGACTACAGACAGGACCAAATTCCGGCGCAGAATTTTTCTTTCGAAAGAAAGAGAAGCAAGACTGGCAGTATAAGCGTTTTGTAAAGCATGACTTTGGTTCTTCGAGTGAGGAGTTTTGACCCAAGTTGTTTGGACAACCCGAAGTAGCAGCGGTTGCCAAGGGCGATTCTATGCCGGATCTCCACTGTAGACAAGTCCTTAACCACCTCGAAATTGTAGCTGTCAATTGTCACGTTTTGTCCCAGGTGGCGACGGATTGGGTTTTGCTTAACATCATCTACTTTTTTTTTTTTATCCTCATTGACCTTAAGACCAACTCGTTATGCCTGTTCTTCAATCGCCGTGAACGCTTCCACAACGTTACGGCGCACAACGTCAATATCATCAGCAGCTGGATAGACTTGTAAAAGATAGTGCCTTCCTGTTGATGCCTGCCCTATTTATGCAGTATTTCTGCATAGGCATGCATACGTGTAAGAGTGCAAGAGATATTGAATTTTTTTAGATTATACAGTAGTTAGAATACTCTATAAGAAGACATTTTCTTAGGTTTTTACCGTTTTGGCAGCCAGCTTCACTCCCATTTCGCTATTCTTGATGGCAACAAGTGCCTTTTTCATTGAAGCTGGGTCCCATTTTCTCACTTGTACTCTTTTTTAAAATTCATAAAATTCTAAGAAAACAATGGCAACTGTGAAGTACTACTCCACTTTTACCGATTGAGAGTACTCCACCCTACATACCGTCAGAAATTCTACTTTATTTATATGATTATCAAGCAAAATAGTAAAAATCACTTTAGGTATGTACACCAAAAAACACAAAATTTCAAACGTTATTGAAGCAGTTATTGTATTTGAGCCGTTACTTTTTAAAAATATACACTTTTTAAAGAGAATCAAAATCAAGAACAACCTCACATCGAAACAAGAATCATCTAACTGCGCAAAATATGCATACATACATACATATAGCGCATGAACACATGGAGATGATAAATTCGGCTTTTTGCTTAGAAGAGTAAGTGCCTGTTCACATTGGCGCGGGAAGGACAAGCGCAAAAAGGCAAATAGTGTTCACATTGGTGGAAGCACACTTGAATTTTTGACAAGTGGAACGCATGAATCGGGTAATTTTCATTCAGTCGCCTTCGTCCAAGTAGTCATTTTTGCAAGCCAAATCAACTTGTTTGTCCAACAGTCACGAATAAATGAAGAAAAACTGTCAAAAATGGAATGAATTTAGAATGGAACGGTTTGCTTCACCCGAAAATCCAAATTGAAGATGGATTTTCGGTGCAAGCAACCCTTCTCGTTTCCACTTACTAAAAATCGTTCCCTCTCTTTCAAGCAATTTGGTGCGCTTCTACCAATGTGAACACGCACTAACGGTAACAGATTTCTAATTCTTCGAAGAGAGAGAGAAATGCAGGGATCCACATTACCCGAACTTACAGTAATGTCGTTTGTGGCAGTGGAATTTGAAGGAGTATAACAATCCAATCGCGATAGGATGCGGATCAGTGGTTGAGAGAGGTGCTTCGGTGTGTTTTATATAGCGCTCTTCAAAGTGTTTGGCAGTATGTATTCTATCTCTGTTCTACTCACTGGATGACGCAACACCATCGCCATCACAGCGGAATCAATGAAAGCTTTAGGTTCGTGCCTCTGGTATATAAATACTGGTGCAACGGCTGCACCGTAATCGTAGTCTTAAAACCAGGACACGAACAGAAAGTGCTAAACGTCTGCAGGGCATTCAAAACTGTGCCAAAACGTCAAAATAAAAAATAAAAAAACCAACTGTGCAATGGATACAATTTTTCGACGTTTTGAATCTGAGCCTATCTTTCTAGTTACATTTTGGTAACCCGCCGCGTCAAATTCTTGGGCATTCACATGTATTCACAGAAATATAGTCATCAGTTGTCAGTGTTAGCAGCGCCAAGAGGAGGGCAAAGTTTGTAATTAATTAGACGTGCTTCGATACGAAAACAAATGGATTTTCAGGGAAAAGGTTTTCAAGTCTTAAGGCCCAACCATAATAGACAGGAGCAAGCAGGAGCAAGCAGAGGGGAATGTCTTCTTACATGCAAAGCCTATGACATCCCCATAATGGACAGATGTGACGTTTCGTTAAATGTTCGTTAACTGATGCGAGCAGAAGGAAGGTCTTCTTGAAAGAAGACATGACGGATGGAATTTTTGACAAGTGACATTTGGGGTTGGGAAAGAGTAAAAAGATAAAAGTAAATATGGGATACGAGTTTATTAACAAGTTAATTTCACTTGTGCAGGAAAATAAGTGCCTCTATGATAAGGCAGATGGCTTTAATTTCAACAAAAAGGAAAAAGCCAAGTTGTGGGAAAACAATTTGACAGTTCCTTTCCTTCTGCTTGCTCCTGTTGCTCCTGTCTATTATTGGTATCGTGACGGTTCGTTGAAACAGAGGGGAGAATTTCGTTCGGTTCTGACATAAGCTTCTGCTTGCTCCTGTCTATTATGGTTAGCCCTTTAATTATTGCTGGACTCGCTGTAGTCCACATTGCCTCAGGGCTTGCAGTCGGATGAAGTTGTCCAAAAGAACAATTTAGAAACATCCCAAAGGCATTTCGGTCAGTGCAGTGGCAGAACTCAAACAGTGGCGAGATGCCGTTAGAGAGTGAATGCGTTCAACTATCATTTCATCCGATTATCGCAATAGGGGTGATTATAGACGCTTTCTTTGTTGTCTTTGTTGTGTTTTGAATATGTACCTTGCCTGGCAGAAACTATTTGAATTATAAAACTGACAGCCAACATCATGGTAAAATTCGGTCAGCCGAACCAAGTGCCTCAGACATTACGCCTCGTGAACGCAGCCACTCGAAAAATGAAAGAGTAATTGAACGTCTTCATTCGTTAATGGCATCTTGCCATTTTGTGACAGTTGTTTAACAACACAATTGGGGAATATTTTTTTGTCCAGGAAGAGTATGGAGATGTAAAAGCAAAAAAACATAAAATTCATGGATATTAATCACAAATTTATATTTTTTTGTTTTTTTTTCCTCCAGTAAAATAGAAGAGGAATTTAGTGATATGAGTGATGGCAGCTTTGAGGTAACAACGCCACCGGTAAGGTCGCGCAAGCTTCATAAAAATTGGACGAGGGATGAGGAATTCGTGCTGGTGAGGCTGGTTGAGCAATATGAAATTCTTTGGAACTGGAGTCTGGCATCGTACAAAAATCAGATGAGGAAGAACAAAGCTTGGAAGGAAATATCGAAGGACACTAATCATATTGTAATCGACTGCAGGAATCATTGGAACACAATTAGATCGAGATTTAATGTATGTAATTGATGAGGGTGGGATATGTGTTTTAGCTAATTTTCATGGTTTTTGTATAGGTAGAGCGAAAGAATATATTACTGTCGAAAAACAGAGCAGGGGTCCCTACGTACGAGCCGAGGTACGAGCTGTACCCATCGTTACAATTTCTTCTCAGAGCAGGACCAAAGCCAATCAGTGATAAGCAATTACTTAAGAATTGTGGGGTAAATTACGCGTACATTATATATTTTTCAGAGGAGATTACAATGCCTGTGGCACCGGCTTTTAAAGGTGTTTTTGTGTAGAACTCGACGAGCTTAGCGAAGGAAGAAAATAATTTTTCAGTATTTTGCTTACTTTTCGGGATAATGATTTTTAAAATTGGTCAATTTCGATGTTTTTTTTTCACTAAAATGATGATAGATAGTGTTGGTTGGAAACGTTGCATGCTTTTCGGCTTATCTACATATGTGTCCAGCAAAAACGCGTTATAAATGTTATTTTGAAAATATTAATGGATAGCAGGCAGACAAATATGGCTATAAATGCGCCACGAAAAGGTACCGTGTGTCAGGATTTCGTACACACATCATAAGGCAACCCCACGGCTAGTCACTTCTGGATTATTTTATGACTCCAAATCCCTTTTTAATCTGCCCATGCAGTTGTGTCCAATTCATTCAAATTCATGTATGTATTGTATGTAAATGGACAGTCTGGCTTCAATAGAATTTATTTAATACATAGAATTTTTTCAATTAATTTTTGGTCCGGCAGAATTTATACTCAAGCAGTGTGGAGGAAGGCATGTTATACATATTATTATTACTATGTATAATTAAAGGTAAATAAATTTACATTTAACATGTTATGTACAGCACTAGCTGCTATGGCCTTCGGCTGTATTGTATACTAACAGGGTTATAAAACGAAGATTAGTGTGACATTTCAGATATTTAGTTTGAGTAATTTCAAAGACAATGGTCAAGACAAAAAAAAAATCGTATGGGAGGGGGGGGTCTATTCCTCCCGTTTAGCCGGGAGGGGCAATTTTCTAAAAAAATTACTTAATTTGGAAAAAAAATTATTAAAAATCAACAGTAACATCCACAATGCCGTGATATACTTTTTTGTAAAGACAGAAACCTCTTCTTTCATCTTGTTTCTAAACGAAGCTGTTTTAAGGAATAGTTTTTCAGAAATTAATTTTCAAACTCAAAATTTTGAAAAAAAAAAATGAAAAAAAAAATTTCGAACTATTTTTTTTCAAAATTGTATGTAATTAAGTACTATTTTTTTTTTCAAAAATTCAATTCTCTTATTAGTTTTTAGTTAAAAACAGAAAACCGGATGCAAAAATGTCTTGTAGTTTTTGAGAAATTAAAAAAAAAACCCGAAATTTTTTTTTCTAAGAAAAATCTTTTTTTTTTTTTGGTTTTAACGCGGCTGGACTTGTAGGCAAATTAATGTATGAAACATTGACCTCTCTTTTATTATTTTAAAAAAATTCGGCGTTTTATTATAATAAATTTTCAATATGATCCCCATTTTTTGGAAGGCAAAGATTATATCTCCTTCTAATGGCTGCACATAAGTCTATGCTTGACAAATTTTCCTGCAATTTGACTCCAGCGACTTCAATCCGTTCTTTCAGTTGTTCCAAAGATACTATTTCCACTTCGTAAACATAATTCTTCATGAATCCCCACACATAAAAATCTAGAGGAGTTAAATCTGGTGATCCAACGGTCACTAAAATGATCATCCAGCCAGTTTCTAACCCGTAAGCTGTAGTGTGCTGGTGCTGGTAGATTAAATTATCTGCTATGGCCAAAGGAACGTTGTCCATCAAATCGGGCAAAAGGTCTCGTAGGAACTGCAGGTATGATTCTCCATTAATAACGGCATTCAAAAACCGGGGCCCGATTACAGTTTGCCCAACAATACCAAGCCAAACATTACAGCTAAAGCGGTGTTGTGATCTATTTTGTTTTTTATTGTGTGGGTTGGTGCTACTCCAATGATGCAAATTGTGGAACTTAGTAACCCCATCTCTGGTAAACTGTGCTTCATCCGTCCAGAATATCCTTGCAAAATAGTTTCTTTCAGTTTCATCTCGAAGCAGTAATGATCGACAAAATTCTGCTCTCAAAAACTTGTCGTTTGAGGTGAGTTCCTGAACTGGCCTAAAATGGTACGGGTGTAAGTTTTCGGTATGAAGCACTCTCCATACTCTAGATTTGGGCAGTCAAAGCATAATAGCTATCCTTCTTGTACTAAGGGAGGGATTACGTCGGACCAAATCCAAAATTCTTTCATCTAAGATTCCTGATCCATCTGTAACTGATCTTTCGCTTCTTCGTGCTCTCGCAGACGTCGGTGGATTCTTGAAAACCTGCTACGACTGGGACACCTCCGATTGAGATATCTTTCAGCGTAGAGTCTTTCGGCTTCACGATCTCGACCATTAGCTAAACCGTAGCAGAAGTGCATGTCCGTTAATTCTTCTCGAGAGTTTGACATCGTAATGTGTTGATGAGTTAACATCCAATTTGGAAATGTTTTTTTATTAAAAATGCGATGTCTTTTATTTACATTTGGGTTGCCAATATTTTATTTTTCAATAAAGAAAAATTGCGGTTTTATTGTCTTAAGGTCCTAGCGGGTAGAATCCATCGGCGGCGGGCGGACCCAGACGAAATTGGCAGGTCAGTTTTCAGGCGTTATCAATGAAAAAAAAGGATTAATCGAGGGCTATTCCAATACTGTGTCACTTTATTGTATCCTCATAAAACTCAGATTTTTTTAAAAATAATAAAAAAGAGGTCAATGTTTCATACATTAATTTGCCTACAAGTCCAGCCGCGTTAAAACCAAAAAAAAAACATTTTTCTTAGAAAAAAAATTTTCGGGTTTTTTTTTAATTTCTCAAAAACTACAAGACATTTTTGCATCCGGTTTTCTGTTTTTAACTAAAAACTAATAAGAGAATTGAAAAATAGTACTTAATTACATACAATTTTGAAAAAAATTAGTTCGAAATTTTTTTTTCATTTTTTTTTTCAAAATTTTGAGTTTGAAAATTAATTCCTGAAAAACTATTCCTTAAAACAGCTTCGTTTAAAAACAAGATGAAAAATAGGTTTCTGGCTTTACAAAAAAGTATATCACGGCATTGTGGATATAATGTTGATTTTTCATAATTTTTTTCCAAATAAAGTCAATTTTTTAGAAAATTGCCCCTCCCGGCTCAACCGGGGGGGATAGGCCCCCCCTCCCATACGATTTTTTTCTTGTCTTGACCAGATCTACACGCTCTAACTTTTTGGCACACTGCTCGTGGGACACCCTGTATATCCGATTTGGCACAGGTGGCAGCTGGGGGGCTTAGAAGAGCCATGGGTTGCTTGAGTGTGTCCAAGTCGGAGTCTGAGGAAGCATTTATTCATCAAAGCTGTTTGAAGGGTAAACGGATGGAATGGCCTTCGGGTTGATGTTCGAATAGTGGTGGGTGTAGTGGTTCCATGCTTCGTTTCTTTTACATTCCCATTGGGAGATTGAAAACTTTTTTTTGGTGGGAAGTATGTTGTCAGACTTGATTCCGAGGATGCATCCTTCGCTGCACGATCGGCTAGTACGTTACCTTTTATACCTGCATGTCCTAGCACCAAGAACATTTTGAATTTGGGTTGAATTTTTATGATGTCACGTATTTTATTAATGATGTTAGAGTGATAGTTTACATTCAGTACCGCGCTACGGAGATAGTACCATGTGACCACTTCGAAGAATCGATTTTTTTTTTCATATTTCGATAGTGTTTCGATAGATCAGACCGAAATTCCTAGTATTAAATAAGTTACAACTCATAGTCGCCGACGCGCCGTAAGCGACTTGTCTGCCGCGCGAGTTATCAGTTGCGCTTCGGCGGGTTTAAAAAATATACACGATCTCTACTAGTTGAACACAAAAACTTTATTAAATTCAAATTCAATTTTACACAACTTTTATATTTTTGTTTTTGCTGAGTTACAGAAATGATTTGCACATAATTAATCGAGTCGTTAAGCAATTACAATTGAGTTCTGAGAATTGTGGAAAGTGGGTTGGTCATTGCATTTTATTTCTGGGTTTTGGATTTGTGAAAGTAGGTGACATCAGGTCGATGCCTGGTGCTTGGCTGGTGCTGCGTTTGGTTTCTGGGAATTATGGATATGGGGAAGTGGGTGACTTCGGGTCGATGTCTGATGGTTGGTTGGTGGAGAGCGGGGTGTCGGTGTGGTGTTGGTAACTCCTCCCCCCTTAGTGTAGAGCGAAGGCCACAGCGAGTTCGGTGGGGCTGTAGCGGGGTTCAGGAAGGCTGGATCTGTGGTTTCTAGAGTTATTGTGTTGCGGAGTCTTCTTATGATGATCAGGAATGCAAGAAGTAATGTTGTCAGTATTATGAATGTTGGAGTAATGATGTAGGTGTACTGGTCGGTTTGGAGTTGCAGGCTGCTTATGGCATCCAGGTTTTTGAAATGGTATTCCTTGACTTTCTGGAGAGTGAGCTGTTCTATTGTTGTGTTAGAGTGGATTACACTGTAAGATGCTGGCAGGATGTGTATTTCGTCAATATGGGTCCCTATGTTGTCGGCGTATACGATGTTGTTTACTTTTACAGAGCACCTTTGATATGTAATAAGGGAGGTGCCTTCTATAGAATGTTGAAGTTTACTGCAAGTAGATTGGATTTTAGTGGGTGGTACATTAAGAAAAAGTATATGATTTGGTTCTGGTTGGTATATTCGTGTTGTGAGTTGAGTGTCGATTGTAGTACAGTGAGCTGGCAGGTTCAAAATGATGGCTCCGATACAAGGGGAATCCTTTAGCTTTTCTTGATGGCTTGATGTCGGGCAGTAAAATGTACCTTCTATCTTTGGACAAATATTTTCGAAATATTGGATATCTTCATTGTTATAGATAATGTATTGTTTCGTGAAAATTTCTCTCGTCTTATTAATGGGGAGTGGGATTATGTGGGACATAACATATGATTGTGGGGAGAGTATGGGAATTTGGACATTGAAGATTATGTTGGAATGGTTATAGTAAGCCTGGAGACCAAGGAGTTCGTATATGTGCTCACCGGATATGATATCTATTGATTGATTTCTGAGAATTCTGAAGATTTCATCTAGTTCTACCGGGTCAAGGATTAATTTTGGAATAACATTTAGTTTAGCCAGGACGATGGCTTCTGCTATGTTTATTATATGGTTGTTCAGAAGGTCAATATTGTAATTTATTTGATTAAGATATTGTGACTGGATAGTTAGCTCTTCACTTCTTCTAATTTTGTTGTTTGTGGACTCAAAGTTTAGATTTAAATATCTTTGAATTACCTGTTGCTCCTTATTGATATGGGCAGTTATGTTATTGAATCTTTTAATCATTTGGCTATTGAGATACATTTGATTTGTTATGCTTTGTGTCAGATTGTTTCCTGTGGCTTTGAGAAGTTCTATTTCCTTATTTATGTTAAGGGCGTCGTTAGTGTCCATGTTTCCAGTTATGAATTTAATTGCTGTCCCTAGTCCGTCAACTAGTCCTCTCTTGTTCCTATTCTTTGGAGTTAATATTGATAGTTTATTCTTTAATTCTTCTAGTTTTAGTCTAGTGGTTTTTGTTAAGCTGTTGAATGTGTTTTGTTTTTCAAAAATGTCAAGTGATTGTGAAATTTCTTGAATGTTACTGTTATATGTTTCTAGGTTTATGATATGTACGAGTTTGCTGTAGCTGATAATTGTTCGTGCTGTTCCTAGTTTGAGTTGGAGTAGTCCAGGGTTCTTGTCTAAGTCTCTAATGTCTATTGTTTGGCTACCAGCCATTGTCAATCTGAAAAGTTATCGAATTTAAGTATTTCTTTTAGTTTTATGTTTCTTTCTTAACCTAGCTTTATGAATTTTCCTATTTTCATTGGTTAGAACAGTTACCCTATTATTTCTTTTTATTCTATGTTTTGAAAATCGCGGAGTCAACTTATTCCTTCTACACTCTTTCCTAAAAACTACTTCGTCAGTATCAAAATCTTCAGCTTCTTCTCTGTTCAAATTTATTTTGTTTAATCTATTGTTTTTAATGTTTTCTAATGTTTGTGTTATAATTGGATAGAGTTTTTGTTGAAATTCATTAAGTTTGTTTATATAATCGTGTTCATTATTAAATGTTAATTCTTTATTGAAACTAAAGGTTTTGCCTGTAAACAATTCGTAAGGGGTAAATTTCGTGGATGAATGTATCGCGTTGTTGTATGTTATAAGTGTTTCGGCAAGGATATCTTCATGGTCTATTTCAAGTTTAAGCTCTTTGCGTTTCGCCATTATTATTCTGTATATTTCGTTCAATGTTGAATGTAGTCTTTCAACAGGGGAGTTACTGGTGGTTTGTTGAAAGCTAGTGAAATGTAAGTTGATGTTATATTGCTTGCAAAAATCTTTAAATATATTAGATGAGAATTCAGATCCCTGATCGCATATGATCTTATTCGGGATGCCATGGGTGCAGATGAAATTTCTGAGAGCTTTTATGACTGAGATACTTTGACGCGTTGGCAGGGGATATGCTGCAGCGAATTTAGAGAATTTGTCGCAAAGGGTTAGTATTGTTTGATAGCCGATTGTGTAGATATCTATGTGTACGATATCTAGGGGTTTTGTTGGGGTTTCGGTTTTTTGGTATTGAATTTTTGGTGGGTTTCGGTTATATTTATGCAAATGGCATTTCTCACAGTTATTAATTGTTTGAGCGATTTTTTGTTTCATGAGGGGAAAATAGAGGGTTCTTTTTAGATGAATAAATGTCTCGTCTATGCCTCTGTGGTTGCTTTGGTTATGGTAGTCATTTATGATTTTGTCTTGTTCGTCGTTGTCCGTCACGTCAGTAAGTATAGTGGTACATCTAATTAATCTAAATATTTTGTTTTGGGAGAAGTAGAGGGAATATACCTTTTGTACCATTCTAAATGTTTCGTTATCCGTAAAAATTGCTGTTAATCTGTTTGGTGGGAAATATTTTTTAAAAATATCAATGAGAGTTTGTTCGTTAAAGATTGGGTTTTGGATGGTTCTTCTTTGCTTATTTCTGAATGGGACTATTAGATTCATATGTGATTTGTTTGATTTTTCTAAGATAATCTGAATGTTAAATTCATTTAATGCTTTTTCTGATATATGAATTCCGTCGTCTAAATTTTCGGTTGCTGAGTGGATGGTAGTTCCTGCGGTGCTCTGATTTGAATAGTTAGGAGGTTCATCGTGAACATTTATTTCAGAATGTAGAGGGTTTTTCGGGTTTGGGATTCTAATTCTGCTTAAAGCATCTGCATTTGTGTTGATGGTTCCTTTTTTGTATGCAATTTGATAGTCATATTCTTCTAATTTTAGTCTCCATCTGACTAACCTCGGGTTTGCATCTTTTAGGTTCATTAGATAGGTGAGTGGCTTGTGATCTGTAATTATTTGAAACTTCTTACCGAAAAGGTATGGCCTGAAGTACTTGGTGGCCCAAACTATTGCGAGAAGTTCCTTCTCAATAGTTGAATAATTAATCTCCGATGTTGTGAGAGTCCTGCTGGCATAGCACACTGGCCTATCGTTACCTATTGTTCCTTGTGAAAGTATCGCTCCAATGGCGTAGTTACTAGCGTCTGTAGTAAGTATGAATGGTTTGGTAAAGTCGGGGTATTGTAGGATAGGATCATTTGTTAGGATGTTTTTGCAAAGTTCGAAGGTTCTGACGTATTGATCTGTGAGTACTACTTTTCTATCTTTCTTTAAGAGTTCAGTCATGGGTTTTATTAGACGTGCAAAGTCCTTTATGAACTTACGGTAGTATCCGAGGAGTCCAAGGAAGGATTTGATTTCTTTTTGTGTTTTCGGAATAGGGAATTCTTGTATTGCTCGGATTTTATCTGGGTTTGGTTTGATACCCTCGGTGGACACGATGTGCCCTAAAAATGATACTTCTTTGTGTAAAAATTCTGACTTGTCAATTTGTATTTTGAGGTTGTACTCTCGGAGTCTCTTGAAAACTTTCGTTAGGTTTTCCATATGTTCTTGTAACGACGTGGAGTATACGATAATATCATCTAAGTAGACGAGGCAAATTGTACCTTGTAGGTCTTTTAATACGTTGTCCATGACGCGTTGGAACGTCGATGGCGCGTTTTTCAGGCCAAAGGGCATTCTTAGAAACTCAAAGTGCCCATTTTCTACCGTGAATGCCGTTTTTGCTATGTCTTTAGGGTCCATCTCGATTTGGTGAAACCCGCTAGCCAAATCTAATGTGGAGAAATATAGACATTTGCCTAACTTGTCGAGAATTTCTGTTATGTTGGGGATTGGGTATCTATCTGAAATTGTCTTTTCATTGAGCTTGCGGTAGTCAATGACTAGACGCCATTTTTGTTTTCCGCTTGCATCAACTTTTTTGGGGACAACCCACACTGGAGAGCTCCAGGGGGAATAACTGGGCCGGATTATATTTTGGTCGAGCATTTTTTGAATTTGGGATTTCACTTCGTTTTTGTGTACATATGGATATCGGTAGCTTTTGGTGTGTATGGGGATATTATCAGTGGTGGGGATTTTGTGTTTGACTGTATTGGAGAAGGTAAGTGTAGAGCCGTTCTTAAAGAAGATATCATCGTAGTTTTTACAGAGTTTGAACAGGGCTTTTTTCTCTTCAGAATTTAGATGTTCGGAACGTATTAAGTCAGTAATGTTGGTTTTATCCATAGTTTTTTTGCATTCTATGTTAAAATTATTTACTTCAATGAAATTAGTGGGATTATATGTTTCTGTTTTAATGGGTTGTTCTATTAGAATAATTTTATCGCTATCACTAGTATTTACCATTTCTACAGAGCTGTACCAATTTTTTGCTCTATAAACTCCTTCAGAAATGTTAAGTTGAGGTTCGATAGGAGTTGATTGAATAAATATATCACCATTTTGAATATCTACAGGAATTTTGACAATGATTTTAGAATTAGAAGGTACTACTATTTTGCCAGAGTTGAGGTTGGGCTTGAATTTAAGTGGGATAACCGAATTTTGTGTTGTTAATATCTTTCTTGCGAGATCTACTGTTGCGTTTAATTTGGTGAGAGTATCGACTCCTAGTAATCCATCAAAGTACTCGTGGAATTTAAATATCAGGAAATTAATCTGTTGTCCGATTGGTTCGTTAAATTCTATGAAGGTTGGTAATGTTATTTGTTTGTTAAGTTTGTATTTACCGAGGACTGTGGTTATGGTGGTAGAGTCGCATGTTATTTGATCTTTAGGGTGAATAAACTCGGGGTTTATGAAGGAAGTAGAGGCTCCCGTATCTATGAGAAAACGCAGGGGTCTACCGAATGGTGAGGCAATGTTTATATAGGGAAGAGAGTGTCCGTGAACATTTATATCTATGTATCCGGTTGATTTACTGAGGCAATTTGGTAAAAATTTTGGTGTCGTTCGTTGTGTATATTTTGGGGGTCTTGATCAATATTTGTATCTAAGTCTGTCATTGCTTGTAGTACGTTAAGGTCCGATTCGTCTAAGTCTGATTGGGGTTCGTAGGCGAAAGGTTCGATATAGTATTCTGGTTGGGATTCTCTGGAATATGTGGGTGTGTTAACTGTTTGGTTATGGTTATGGACTTCTTCTATAACATATCGGGGATAGTTGGAGGATCGGGTACGCATGCTTACGGTCGGCAGATTACTCTGAAATGTTGGCTTATATGCTGTCGGTTGACGTAATTGGGATGTGCCTGAGGCAACGCTCATTGGTGTAGGTGGAGGTAGTTTTTGGGTTGGTCTCTGAGGGCTAAAGACATTGGTAGGAGTAGGGTTAGGAGCATTGTATCTGAATGGAGGGTTCTGGTATCCATTGTAAGGTGTCAGTTGTTTGTTTGTGTTATATACGGGCTTGGAATAGCTGTGTCTCAAGGTGTTTGGTCTGTTTTGTATGTTATTCGGTGTATTTTGTGTGTTATTGTAATTTATTCTAGGTCTCGTGTTTGTGAGGTAATTAGGGGATGCTCTGTTATAAAACTGCTTTTGTGGGAAGGGGTATGGCAAATTGTTAATGGGTTTGCGGTCTGCTTGGAGATAGTAAATGTTTTGCTCTTTGACACAGTATGAGAATGCAATCTGGAGTGTTTCTGGTTTCATTGCCCTTATGCTTGAGCCAAGTGGTTCTTTTAGACCGGAAAGAAATGTATTCAAACACATTTCGGAATACAGGTTTTTCTTTGCTCTTATAACGTTATTATCATTTTCATGTATTTGCAAATTATTGGTGAGTGTGGAATGAATTTCAATTATTTTACTGAAAAATGTTTCTATATCGGAGGTCTGCTTTAGTTGGTGTAGGTCACGTATTAAGGAAGTTTCTGTTCTTTTGTCTGCATAATGTAGAATCAAGTTTGATTTGATATCGTCCCACGAAAGTGTGGTTCCATACATATTCAAAATTTCGTTTGCTTGCCCTTCTATCTTATTTCGAATGGCTCGCAAAAGAATCATGCTGTATGGTGTTCCATCGATACTTCTCATTAAATTTAGAATTTGTTCTACGTTTTCTATGAAATCGTACAATAACCTAGGGTTGCCATCGAAGCGCGGAAGGTCTTTGATAGCATCTGGGATTCTTAATGAACTAAGTATGTCAGGCATGTTTGGCTGAACTAAATGTATATTTTGGACTGGATCGGGCATGTCGAAATTAAAATTTGGTATGTGTGGTAGAGAAAATGTTCTGAATCGGTCAAAATTCTCAGATGTGCTGGGATTGTTTTCGTTAGTTTCTATATTATTGGAGGTTTCTTCTGCAACGGTTTCGAGGCTTTTGAATATTCGGGATAAGGGCTTCGCGTAGGGTAGGAATTTGAATTTTTTCTTATCTTTCATTAAAGATATCCAATAGATCTACTTACATTAATGAACAAAGTATCCGGTACATGCCGCCGGGTTGTTGTTTGCTAAAGGTGTTCCTCCGCCGAAGACTGTTGATTGTAGGTTTCTTGATGAAGGTGTCACTTGTCTTACTTGTCACGATAACCGATGTTCTTTCGGCACAAGATGTCGATTCACGTTTGTCACGATAACCGATGTTCTTTTCGGCACAAGATGTCGATTCACGTTTGTCACAATAACCGATGTTCTTTCGGCACGAGAATTTTACTGATACACTAGTATCTTTATACCGATTTGCTTTCGATATTCAAATTCTTAGCACGAATCGAAAGCGACTACACTTCACTCCGTAGACTGCGCCAGTTATCAGTTGCGCTTCGGCGGGTTTAAAAAATATACACGATCTCTACTAGTTGAACACAAAAACTTTATTAAATTCAAATTCAATTTTACACAACTTTTATATTTTTGTTTTTGCTGAGTTACAGAAATGATTTGCACATAATTAATCGAGTCGTTAAGCAATTACAATTGAGTTCTGAGAATTGTGGAAAGTGGGTTGGTCATTGCATTTTATTTCTGGGTTTTGGATTTGTGAAAGTAGGTGACATCAGGTCGATGCCTGGTGCTTGGCTGGTGCTGCGTTTGGTTTCTGGGAATTATGGATATGGGGAAGTGGGTGACTTCGGGTCGATGTCTGATGGTTGGTTGGTGGAGAGCGGGGTGTCGGTGTGGTGTTGGTAACTCGCGCCAGGTCTGCAGCTGCTACCTTTCTATTGTCACCCGTCTTTTATACCTGCGTACGGAGTTTCTGACGGTCAACTTTAGTACATTACCTACCTGTGTATATGTGGAATAGTGTATAGAACAAATTTAGCAGTACACTTTTGATGCTCTGTGTGTCAACATCAAAGAGGAAAAAAAAATTAATCGAAAAGGCTCGAGAAGCTCTACAAGATATCCAGGGCAAAATGAAAGAAAAAGGAGTTTCGAGGGAATCATTATACTGCTGAAACCGATACCGAGTTTGTGAACACATCAGCTGAAAAATTAAAAGACAAGTGTGATTTTGATGTACCGCCACAGCATTCTGTGTTTCTCGCTAGCTTTGGAATCAATTTTAAAGTGCAAGCTGTGCGATAGTGACGTTAAATTTTTGAAAAAAATTACCGCGGGGACTAGGATTCAAGTTGTGTGTAAAGTGTTTGTGCCAAGCATTTGACATCAATTCTTCTCCTACGGCCAAAAATGCTTACGAAATCAATAGACGTTTTGTGTTTATTATGCGACTACTTGGAGTCGGTCTTGCTGAAATAAATTTATTTTGTTCGCTAATGGACTTGTGTGATGGAATTAGTAAAAATGGATATTATGGTATGCTTGTCCAAATTTATATTGCTGTAAAGTGAGAGGTTGATACAGTTTTCAAAAAAGCCATTGCAGAAGAAAAAAATTCTTCTTCTTTTCCTTTTTCCGGCGTTGTTATGGTCAGAAGTGTAGGACCATAACTTTCCCACTTAACTGCATTCCTACTGGTCCGCTTGTGGGGTCCGCCGGTTTGACCTCAGAAAGTAGCGGCAGGTTTCCGGTTTGGGATTACTTCATCGCTGAGGCCAATCAAATGCTGGTGTTTTTGCATTTGTTTGCACCAATTGTTTTTCGGCCTGCCTTTTTTTTTTTTTTTTTGTGGCACGGGCATGCTCCAGATTTTTTTGTTTGATCTTACGACACCGGTGATCCCCAGTCGTGTCAACCCACGATTTGCATGTACACTTGTTGGGCAGTTTAATGGTGGTATATGTGTCCCTAGGCTCACCTTGGTGTTTTCTAAATTGCCTAGATGTGATTTTTGTTTACCTTTGTTTTAGTCGCCTTTTACGACAAGCGAGAGGTATCGCTGCAGGGATATTCTTAAACCGTCCCTGCACGGAAAGCAGAAGACAAAAATTAAATGTTGAAAACGGTTGTGCTGAAGATAATATCACGGTTTCTGGTGATGGATAATGGGCCAAGCGCGGTTTTACCACACTGCGGGGTGTTGTTTCTTTGATAGGGAAATATTCTAATAAAATTGAACATTTAATTGTCAAATCAAAAGTGTGTAAAGTCAGACGTGTTTTTCACTGAGAACAACAACGAGTCGTTTAATAGTTGCATCTGAAACTTGGCTCCAAAGCATCATTTTGTTGTAAAAAAGAACGCTGGAAATTGCTTCATGGACAACTGCGTGTATGTTTAATGAACGATTTTCACCCATCCTTAAAATAATGGAGGTTTTTGGTACGCAAATTGTCCGAAACGCCTACTCGTACGTTGAGGGGTACGATGAACGACGAATAACCCGTGCAGAGCGATCCACGTCCGAGGCATCCAGAAAGGCAAGGGCTCTTCCCTCAGGTCAAAAAATTGGGAAAAAATAATGCGTATGAAGCCACCGAAGGGTTATTGTATTGGCCAGGCATAGCAGATTAGTGTAGTAAATTTTCCACGAAAATTCTGCTCCTGAAACTTTAAACATATTTTTCTCGAAACATCATTTTCTAAAGCTATGGTATTAAAAAAAAACTATTCAACCGATTGCTTTGAAATTTATATATGTTCTTTTACTCATTAATGGTTATCGGGCGTACCAAAATTGCTTGTTTTCGAAAATATTTTCTTATTTTTTTAAAACGATTTTTAACAAAAAAAAAACAAAATTTTTGTCTACAGTCCGCCATTTTTTCTATTTTCAATGAAATTGATTAATTTTGGTAGGGCCGATAACGACAGACCTACTGAACAATAATTCATTCGATTTTTTTATTTCAGACAACATGAACAGCCGCTATTACCATGACCAGTGACCTACTTTTTTTTTGGTATTTAATTTAATTTAAAAAAATATATAAAAAATGTAAAATAAGAAAAAATATTTTTTTATACTGTTTAAGATACAAAAAAAAACATATAAAAAATTTAAAATTATTGAATTTTATTGTCTTATAAATAAAAATTCCCTAAAATGAGGTAAAATGTATGCGTTCACATGAGACTACCCCCTTAAGTACTATCAGCAAGTACAGAAAAATGTTTGGTATTACAGCAAAAAGCCGACCCTCTGGACGGAAATCCAAGTTGAGTCCGATTATGAAACGGAATTTCGTCAGATCGGTTATCACTGGGACATTTGACAATGCTGTACAAATCAAAAAAAAACATTGCAGCGTCTCATTGAAACTGTAAGGAGTGTTCTTTGACAAGCAGGAATGAAACGAAAAGGAAAGATAAGAAAGCATTTACTGACGGATCGCCAATGCAAGCTGTGTTTGCAGTTCGCAAAAAAAATACAAAGCTACACTGTTAATGACTGGGAAAATGTAGGATAGTCAGATGAGACCAAAATCAATCATCTGGGTTCGGACGTCAGAGAATGGGTTTGGGAGAAGAAACGGTCAAGTTCGGGGGCGGGAACATAATGATTTGGGGATGCATGCACTCTTCTGGGGTTGGAGTGTGCTCTAAAGTTGGGGGTCGAATGACAGCACAATCCTACGTTCAAATATTGAATGATAGCCTTGTCTCATCGCTCAGAAAACGGAGAAAAGAACTTTCGGACGTTGCTTTTAACAAGACAATGATCCGAAACATAACGCCCATGATTGGCTTCAAACCAAGGGGATAAATGTTTTAGACTGGCCACCTCAATCCCCGGATCTGAACCCCATCGAACACCTTTGGGGGATCCTTAAACGCAAGATGAAGTATGGGATAGAGTCGAAACTGAGCGGCAAAATATTACCACCGAAGAATGCCAAAAAGTTATCCATAGTATGTCAAGCTGTTTTACCCGCGAAAGGAGGCCATACAAAATATTAATTCACGGCAATTTCTCGATAAACTTACAAAACTGATCGAATTCGGATTCCCACATTTGGCTTATTTTTTTGTTCGTTCTTTGTTTAATTTATGTGAACGTACCTTTTCTTATGACTTTGTTTATCAATTAATAGAAAATAAATTCGCCCTATTCTACATTGAATTTCTTCATTTGGGTTACCGGTATTGTTTATCATAGTACCCCAATATCGTATGCTATTAACCTTTTTCACTATTAGGTCATTGATTTTGAGTAAATCGCTTGCTAGTACAACAGAATCATCAGCGTATCTAATGTTATTTATTTGTATTCCATTAACTTTGATCCCGCCGTCGCACTCTGATATTGCGTCTTTAGAAATTTTCTCAGCGTAAATAGTGAAAAGTAAAGGAGATAGGATGAAACCTTGCCTTACCCCTCTACGAATCTCTATTTCATCGGATTCCTTTTCTTCAATAGTAATTTTAGCCTTTTGATTCCGAATGGCACTTAATAAAAATGGGAAAAGTCATAAAGCTAGGAATATAGGTACCACATCACCTGCCACAAAATAATCTTTAGTAAAGCCAAATCGAAGCTGCGCTTCTGCCACGTCACAAATAATATCCTTCGAACCGTATCATTATCGGAGATTAGCAACGGGTTCTTCACAGTTAGAAAATAAATTAATACAACATTCCAGAGATGAACTTTTCCCATTCAAGATGTTAGTGAATGTGTGGTGGGATGCTAAGGGAATAATCCATGTTGAGCTGTTGTCTCATAACTAGACTACGACCAAAGGAGTCTTCTACTAACGTCTCTGCAAATTAAAGTCGGCACTAGAGCAGAAACGGCCAGGTCTGATTAATCGGAAAGGTGTTCTATTTCTCCGGGATAACGTTCGTCTTCATACACTTATGACCACCTGCACTCAGTTACAGAAGTTCAGTTTGGAAAAATGGTTCATCCGCCCTATTCTCCAGATTTAGCACGTTCAGATTTCCACTTGTACCGAAATCTGCAAAACTTATTTAAGGAAAAAAATTTAAATTACATTGGCTAATCAATTTTATTTAGTAATTATTTTATCTACCTTCAATTAACTAATTAAAGCCTGTCTGTATGAAACCCCTTAACTGGCAAAACATTATTCATTATTTAAAATGGAGAATTCAAAATAAAAATTTGTAAAAATTTCAGATTATTGAAGCCGAACACTTTGAAATGAGAGATTCCATTTCGTCATGTTCAACGCCAAATACTTTGGATTCATCACCTGCTCATTTCAATTTGGACTCGTACGAGGTTATCGCATCGTCGGCGTCAAGGAAACACAAGTCTGCTCCTCAGAATCTCCGTTCACCGCCAGAGGCTAATATAATGCCAGAAGTTGCAGAGAAGAATCGATGGAAAAAGGTGTTTTCAGAGTTTATATATTACGAGTTGGACAGATACACAGACCACGACGCTCAAATGTAACAAAATTTATTCGTTACTTTTTCTTACATTCTTCAAAGCCTTCTTACAATTCCAGCTTGAAAAACCAAATACTCATGGTTTGTATGAATTTCCAACCCAAGCAAAGCAACTCTCCCACCATGGATGTACAAGCAGTTGTACTTGATAGCAATGGCATTAAGGAAGAGCTATACGATTAAGCTCTGGAAAATAATAAATGTGTACAATTTTATGACGTAATAAGCTTAGTTAAGGCGGAAAATTAAGCACTAATTAGAAATGTAATGACCTCATTCGTTTTGTTGTGTATTTATTAGTGTGGAATCGTATAAAGTCGTGTATAGATTGCTATTCTCATTTTAATTATAATACAAATAAAAAAATGGCTAAAATTGGGGCCTATTAAGTCAGGATTCATTGTTACTCTAAAGCAGTGATTCCCAAAGTCGAATTTTAAAAAGAAAAGTGTGAGTGAATCGATTTCAGTGTTTGCCAGTGCCGGAAAAGTTAAATACCTTGCCTATTTGTAAATTTGTTATGCATACTTCTATTTTATATTGTAACTAGCTGAATTTACCCGCTTTGCTGGGTCCTTAAATAAATGTATACATATGCGCATAAAGTACGTCATATGGAAATACAATTTTTTTTTTCTCAAATTGAATACACATACGAGTATGTACATAAGTATATATTTTCAGAACCTATCAGCTAGGTTCCAGAATTCGAGAGAAATTGCAAATCGAGTGAATTCGATTTCAGTGTTCCACATTTCGACCGATTTACTAATATCGAACATTTTTCGAAATCACTTACGTGTAATTAAAAACAGCTGTACGAGGGTGGTCCGATAAGTACTTAGTATCACCGCCAGATGGCGCCAGTATCGCAAGAGCGACTTACTATCGTGTAGTACATTCTAGTAGACGGCTACTGTCGAGTCGAAATTTCAGCCGTAGTTTTGTTTTGACCGCGTGTGAAAGCGGGAGTGTCGGCGGATTTTAGAAAAATGGAAAAAGAGCAATATCGGTCGGTGATTCGATTCTTGTTTTTGGAAGGGAAATCCCGCAGCGAAATCAAAGAGCGTTTGGATGCTGTGTACGGTGACTCTTCTCCTTCGAGGGCGACCATCAAAAATTGGTTTAACGAGTTTCAACGTGGTCGTACATCGGTTTTTGATGAGCCACGTCCAGGTGCCCCGAAAACGGCTACCACGGAGCATAACGTGACAAAAATCCACGATCTCGTATTGGTAGACCGCAGATTGAAGGTGTGCGAGATAGCTGAGACAGTGGGCATTTCAAAAGATCGCGTGGGTCATATCCTGCATGAAATTTTGGGCATGAGAAAGGTGGTGTCGCGTTTGCTCACTCCGGATAACAAGCGCTGAGACCACTTCAGAGTAGTGTTTGACGCTGTTTAAGCACAATCCGAAGGAGTTTCTACGTCGTTTCGTGACAGTAGACGAAACATGGATCCACTGATACACACCAGAGACCAAGCAACAGTCGAAACAGTGGACTTCACCTTGCGAACGTGCTCCGAAGAAGGCGAAGACTGTCCCATCGGCCGGAAAGGTGATGGCCACCGTTTTCTGGGATTCACAAGGTGTGATCCACATCGACTACCTGGATAAGGGCAAAACGGTCACAGGGCTGTACTATACCAAATTATTGGGCCGATTCGACGCCGAATTGAAGAAAAAACGGCCCCACTTGGCGAAGAAAAGCCCCGTGCGACTTCTTTTTGTTTCCAAACTTGAAAAAGTCACTCGGCGGGCAGAAATTTCAGTCTAATGAGGAAGTCATCGCCGCCCCGGAGGCCTACTTTGCAGACCTCGAGAAAACGTATTTTTCAGATGGGTTAAAGAAGTTGGAGCATCGCTGGGTCAAATGTATCGAGCTAATCGCCATTTCTTCAAAATTTTTGTTTTTCTTTTGTATGCTCATCGGACCACCCTCGTATAGTGAGTAAAAATAAATAAGGCGTACGCTGAGAGACTTTTCAAATCCGCTGGAAGTTGCAGATGCTGCGTACGAGATTGCAATTACTGCAAACGAAAGTTCAATTTTCTTACATACATACAGATTTGTTATTCATATAGATTCATATCACCGACTGAATAAATGTGCTTTCGTAATGGTGCTGCAAGCTATTAGCCCGCATGTTAAACAATATTCGATTCCTTGTACGTTGCAGCTTGCTACAGCTCTGCGTTTTCTTGCCGAGGAAAGCTTTCAAAGATCAGTTGAAAACAATGCTGATGTTGCTTTGGGCCGAAGCACAGTGTCAAAGATTTTGACTCAAGTCCTTAGGATTTTAGAAAAAAAATGTTGCCCAACATGGATTCAAATTTCTATGTCAGTAAATCGAAACGACATTTCTTGGACAAGTTTCATATTCCCGGCGTCGTAGGATGTGTCAACGGTACACACATTAGAATGTCGCAGCCACATCAATATCCCACGTTATTCTATAACAGGAAAGGTTACTTCTCAGTGAATGCAATGATTGTAAGTGTTGTGATCCACACAACATAAGTCATATACACGCTTGGACACTACACGCACCGCCAGCACACTCCTCTTCTTGCTTTCGCCCATTTCCGTCAACAATGGTTGATCGCAATTGCACAACCCATATCCGTCAAAAATGCTATTCTACACCCGATAGTCCGACGATAAATCATGATACCTTAGAAGCGTACGATGAATCAAGACACACGACACCTTACTAAAGTGGGGTCAGTGCAGTACAAGCAACTCACATAGGGTCAGTGCATTGACATCGTTTATACCTACGCAGCAGTAATTCCTGGTGAAGAACGCGGAACGCGGGAAGGAACTAAGAAAAAAGAGGGGATAAGATACTCATACAAATAATGATATAAAAGGGTAGCTGATATCGACACTAGGGCAGAGAGTAATAGAGTATGCTAGAGCACCCTTCGCGTGGCTGCACACCTTGTCGCGGTGCGAAGGCTCAGTAATTGTCAATAACTCTTGAGAATTCATTCTCCATGATGGGACATGAATTCTCTATGACGAGACATGAAGCTAAGCTGCAGCTATCACCTCCTCCTCCCTTCCCCGGATATCCCCTCCATTAACCTCCCTTCCCCTGGGCTGGACTAAGGTGTAAACCGTACCGTGCCGAGAGTCAGCCAGGATGGGGGCCCAGTTTAAATAATAACCCAGTCGGTAACGGTGTATCCAGGATACCAGACACCCTGCTGGATCAAATAGCCGACCACCCATTCCTGCGCGACTCGTGGGATCACACATGGAAAAAGAAAACTCGGACAAAAATAAAAAAATGCATCCTTTGAAGAGGCAAACAGCAGAGGTTGCCACCGCCGAAGGCGCGATCGATACAGACAGCGTAACCGGGACTACAAATTGGTACCGCTACCGACGATGAATCCTTGGCTTCATCACAGGTAAGCAACACCATGCAAGTGGACTTTGAAACTGAGGCTCAGCTGCTGGAAGAAAAGTCCAACCCTAAGAGCACAGGCAAACCTGAAGGACCGATCAAGGCAAAAACACCGGCCCAAAAAGCAAAGAACAGCTATAAGAGGTCGGTGCAGTATATCAGGTAGATGAGTGCGAGAGACCCCTCAACGCTCTCCGAACACGAAAAATTCCTGATTAAGAAGCACAAGAAAGAGGTAGCCAAATTCGAGAAGAAATCGGCTCCCACCTCCACTTACGCTTCTAAAAAGGACACAGGGCGAGAGAAGAAGCCATCGAACACGGCCCTTATCAAACCCAACGTCCCAAAATTAACTCGACAACAGCCAACACAACCGGCCACTGGCGAAAAGAGCGCACAGCAACCGAGCACCTCCAAAGGACACACTGCCTCAAGATCGAAGCAAAACGTCAAGAGGGGGCGCTCCGGGGAAGGGAAGCGAAAAAGGCGAAAACATCAGCCAGCTTCAACCTTCCCATGAGCCTACAAGTGGCTTTTGTCGACCGTTCCAACCCGGATGGGAAGATTACATCCGACAATTGGCTCACGGTTGATGCGTTGAGCGATGAGATCAACTTCGACGGAGCAGGCTGGCAGAAAGGAGCCAAAGTCGTCGGTTGTGACAATTAGAGGTCCCTAGACTTCTTAAAGTGCACAATCGACAATTGCGGCGAAATCTGGCAGAACGCTAAACTCGAGGTTATCCCTCGCTCGATGCTTCCGATTCGCACGTTGGCTTCAATATGGATCCCTCCACCGGTTCCCGATAAGACGAATCCATATTGAAGCTAATTGACAAGCAGAATAAAGAGCTTGACACTCACAGCTGGAGAATAATTTCTTCAGCAAAGAGTAAGAACGGAGTGGGAAAGGACCTCATGGTTACCATTGACCAAAAGTCACTCGACCACATCCGCAGCAGATCTGGCAGCATCAAGTTCAGGCTGGGTACCCTGAAGGTAAGGCTCCCTAATGAACGCGACAAGTCAAAGGAGGCTGCTAGTGGTGCAAATTAATTTACACCACTGCAAAGCAGCCACCGACGACTTGATGATGTACATGCTGCAGGAAGATGTGGATATAGCCTTAATCCAAGAACCTTGGCTCCTTAGGAACAAAATTCAGGGATTAAGGTCTAAAGTATATAATTTATACTATCCACATACTGAAGGTAAGTTACGAACCTGTATAGTCGCCAAGAAATACTTAAACATGTTTCTCCTAGGTACATACAGCGATGGAGGCCTCACGGTGGTAACGTACGAACAACAGGACAAACAAATTTTGCTCCTATCGTCCGCATATTTGCCATACGATGAGGAGGACCCACATCCAGACGCAGTCCGAGCACTTGTGCGACACGCCAAGTCACGCGGAGTGTGTCTATTGATAGGCTGCGACGCCAATGGACACCACACTCAATGGGGAAGCAGCGACATTAATAAAAGAGGTGAGTCCATTTTCGATTTCATTATCTCCACCAACCTCAACATATGCAACAAAGGTAACACACCAACGTTTCGTAACCGGGTTAGGGAAGAGGTAATTGATCTCACTTTACTAAGTGAGTCTGACTCCATGCGAGTAGAGAATTGGAAAGTGTCCACTAACTGTTCCTTTTCGGACCACAGCCAGATACTCTTCAACCTTAACGTTAATAAAGAAAAACCGAAACCTTTCAGAAACCCTCAGAATACAGACTCGAATCTTTTCTCAAACCTAGTTGCCAACAGGTTAGTACCGCCACAAGCCATCACTAATCCTGATCCAACTTACATTGAGAATTCAGTCGAAAATCTTGTGAGTATTCTGAAAGCGGCTTTCAAAAAATCCTGTCCTTTGCAACGTGCTCGCAGGAAGACCAGCGCAGTCTGGTGGGCCACAGAGCTAAAATAACTCAGGACCAGGACCCGAACTCTATTCAATAGAGCAAAGATCTCAAAAAGAACCGAAGACTGAAATAATTACAAATCCAGCTTCAACGAATACAAGAGCAAAACAAGAGCAGCAAAATCTAAATCCTGGCGGGAGTTCTGCGACTCTTTAGAGGATCTCAACGAAGCCGCAAGGCTCAGGAAGATCCTATCCAAGGACCTCTGCGTCCCGGGATTCATCCTAAAACCAAGTGGTTCTTGGACAGAATCCAGTCAGGAATCCCTAGAACTGCTGACTGAAACCCACTTCTCAGGCTGTAAAACCCCTGAAACCACAGTCGCCTTCGAGACGACGGTTCCTACGGTTCACACAACCGAAAAAGTAATAAACAAGATTATCAAAACAGATAAAGTATCATGGGCAATAAATTCGTTCAAACCCTTTAAATCTCCGGGGCCGGACGATATCTCGCCAGCGATGCTTCAAAAAACACAGACCCACACTGTACCCCACCTCGTAAGCATTTTTTCCAATTGCCTGCGCGCGGGGTACATCCCAACACAGTGGAAAGAAATTAAGGTAGTTTTCATACCTAAGGCAGGTAAACCAACCCATACTGCCGCAAAGGACTATAGGCCAATTAGTCTCTCGTCGTTTCTATTAAAAACCTTGGAAAGACTCCTTGATCTATACATCAGAGGACTCATCAACTCACGCAACTTATGCAACACTCAACACGTCTACATCAAAGGCAGATCAGTGGAAAGTGCTCTGCATAGTGTTGTCTGTGAAATTCAGAGCTCGTCGACTTAACAATGGTAGCCTTCCTCCATATAGACGGGACCTTCAACAATGTAAACACAGAGGCCATAATAACAGCTCTAAGACATAAAAGTAGACAAATCCATTGTAATCTGGATTGAAAATATGTTGAAGAACAGAATTATCAATGCAGACATTGGACACAGTTCTATAAGGAAAGTGACAACTAGAGGCACACCACAAGGAGAAGTTCTCTCCCCCCTACTGTGGCTTCTTACAGTTAACAAAATCCTCAAATTCTTTATGGAGAAAGACACAAAGATCATAGCGTACGCGGATGACTTGATAAAAGGTACATTTCTACCAACTATCTGTGA
Organism: Merodon equestris; assembly: GCA_958301585.1. Classification (NCBI taxonomy): domain Eukaryota; kingdom Metazoa; phylum Arthropoda; class Insecta; order Diptera; family Syrphidae; genus Merodon; species Merodon equestris. Next base: position 63,788,404 of record OY284413.1, read on the forward strand.
ACTAATGGAATCTGCGCTGAGTGAACTCTCCTCGTGGGCAAGACAGAACGGTCTGAGAATAAACTCCCAGAAAACCGTGCTGGTCTTGTTCACCAGCAAATGGAAAATTCCGATATTTGCTCCCCCAAAGTTAGAGGGCACTCCACTCAAACTCAAAGCGGAAGCCGAAAATCTAGGCATCATTCTTGACTCCAAACTCGCCTGGAAAAGGAACCTGGAGGAAAGGATGACAAAATGATTGAACGCTTTTTATGCATGCAAAAAGACCTTCGGAAAAAGATGGGGCTTGCAACCGTACATCATTCATTGGATGTACACAGCAATCATCAGACCCATTTTAACTTATGGGCCCCTAGTCTGGTGGACTGCTAGCAGCACGAAAAGCTATATGAACATGCTTAATAAAGTACAAAGGTCAGCCGCTGTTTGTACAACGGGAGCTATGATAAGCACGCCGCAAGCAGGATTGGACATGATACTTCATCTCCTTCCCCTGAATCTATTCATAAAAGGCTGCGGTACAAAAAGCGCTCTCAGACTAAGGGAGTCCTCTCTGTGGAAGCAAGCCAACTATGGCCTGTATGACATGCGGCCATACTCAGAATAATAGATGACCTGGGAAAGAAACATGGTTTTAGTAGCCTCGCAGCTACGACGGACTATATTTCCCCCCAAAATGACTTCTCTCTCAGAATACCAATCCTTTTCCCCAACAGAGAAGAGTGGCTATCAAACGCTGTGATCAACGACCACGAGATCACTCTCTGCACCGACGGATCGAAAATGGACACAGGCACTGGGGCCGGGTTCTACTCTGATACCCTCCACAAACAGGAATCATTCAGACTCCCTGATCTGTGCAGCGTTTTTCAAGCAGAAATCCTGGCAATAGAGAAAGCAGCCAAACACCTACAGGTAACCGATATCCCACCATCGGATATCACTATCTTCGTAGACAGGCTGCACTGAAATCAATAGAATCCTGTGTAACGAGATCAAAGGCTGTCATGAAAAGTCGCGACTCACTGAAGTCCATCAGACACGGGACACAGCTCAATCGCAGGGAACGAAAGAGCAGACGAATTGGCCAGGCAAGGGTCTGAACTGGACGTCAGCGAAGCGGACACGTCACTGCAACCACCGATCAGCGCATTATACCGGATCATAAACGACACAATCATCAAAGAAGCCAACTCGTCTTGGCTTACAAGAAACTACAGCTACACGACAAGATCATCGTGGTCAGAGCTCAATATCGGAAAAACAAAGAAGCTCCTGGCGCTGGACCGTAACTCGATCCGTATGCTGGTCGGAGTGATCACAGGACACTGTCCCATTGGAGCAATGCTCCGGAAATGGGACTGGGGATCCAGCGGTCTCTGCCGGAGCTGCGGCGATGGGGAAGAAACTGAGACGATCCAACATCTGCTTTGTCACTGGCCAGCTCTCCAGAATCGACGCCTAGCGTCGCTAGGCCAAAGATTCTTTACAGAGATTGCGGATGTGGCTAACGCAGATATATCGGATCTTCTAAAATTCATAAAGAGCACGGGGTGGTTTCAGCCACCACATGATAGGACAGGTATATGTGTACCCCCACAAATGAAGGAAATCACAATGGGCCATTTGGCCTCCGAGTGGAAGTGATGCTTAACCATCACACTCCCCTTCTTTAACCTAACCTAACCATGCTAGAGCACAGTACTAAGGAAAAGATTGTTGTGAAATAAAAGTACTTTAAGAATAAATTAAGTAAACTTCTTTTAATTCTCTCCGATTGACGCTCTTCCCTAAAATACTAAGGAAGCACGGCGCCAACCTAACATAAGTTAGTGCCAAAAATATTATCTTTTCCAATGAATGTACATATTGCAATTTACGTGGATATGCGATTACAATATAGTAATAAAAGCTGGCGATGCCCGTCATACAGGATCAAGCCACGATGCCCGTATCTAGAGCATGAGCAAGGGTCAGGACTATATTCGGAGAAGGTACGAAATTGGTGACCGTTCGTCCTGGCATTTGGGAGATGCTGGCTATACACTACAGCCTTTTCTTCTGACGCTCTATAGAGATTCCGTAGCAGGAACCTTACAGCACACATTCAACAGACAATATTCCTTGGCTCGAAATGTAATTAAGAAGACAATTGATGTCTTAAAAAACCGTTTTAGGTGCTTGGCCTGTTCTCTTAAATATCAACCAAACAAAGTGGTACAAATAACTAATGTTTGTTGCGCGTTGCACAATATTTGCAGACATTTTAAGGTACAAACTGAAGAAGATAAAAGTTTGGGGTGAGAAACGAGACGAATGAAATGGAAGTAGACAACGAATTTACAGAAGAAACTGCCAATTTCAATGAAGCCAATGAAATAAGAAATCATATTATGAATGGTATATTTGAAAAGTAATAAAAAGGAACAAAAAATCTTAATTCAGTACTTAGAAATTTAATAATAAGAAAAAAAAAATAAGAAAAAAAGGAACACGAAAATTATCACCCTAAGGCCTTATAAATATTAAGCTTAATTTCTTTTAATTCTAACTTCCTCCTTTTTAATTGAATTTCTTCTTGGCGACATTTTTCCATTTCGTAATTGTGCCTCTGTTTCCTAATTTTTTGCTTCCAAAATATGTTGTATGTTGTCTACAAATTTTTGGAGTTTTCTAAAAGTATGCTCGATATCTTTTGCTACACGACCGTGTTTATTTAAAGCCGCCAAAATACCCTCTATTGTTTCTCCGATTTGGTTCTGTTGAGCATGAAATCGTTTAGGTTATCGTTCAATGAGGCTTGGCTTTTTCTGCCTATTGCATTTGCTGGTTCCTTGGCTTCTTGCAGAACTTCCTGGCACTTGCTCGAGGTACTTTCGTGTTCATCGGTTTCTATGCTTTTAAAGACAGTTATCAACACCAATGACATACTTATGTACATAGATCTATTGTTTCTCGAAGTGCCGTAGTTTGGGTAAAGATGGGCGGTACCTTGTCCTTAGTAGGACGTTGTAGTTGTGACTGTTGTTGTTGCTGCGTCCTTTGTGTAGTTCCGGCTGTTGTTGTTTCTGCGACTGTTGTTGCTGTTGCTGCTGTTAACGTTGCGGCTGTTGTAATTGTTGCTGCTGTTTCCGTTGCAGTTGTTTCTGTTGCCACTTCTTCTGTTGCGGTTGCTTTTGTCGCAGATATTACTCCGCAGATTGAGTTTCCTCCTTTTTTTTATTACGTCGGTCATCGAAACGGTGGATGGAGTTGGGAAATCAGACAGATCATCTGACTCCGACTCCATTAGACGAACGGGATTCCTCCCGACGTCTTCAGGCATTTTTGTTTCCTGCTATTGCTAATGAGTGAATAGCAGGAAACACACACCAAAAATTTCTCCCCCTTGAAAGTTTATTAATTTTTTTTTTATCACTATTCACGACTTTTTTTTTTTGATAAAAACTTTTCAAAATTTTCTTTTGATTTATGGTTTTTTTATTTACAATTTTTTACGATTTGTTCTTAATCGCCCAGCCTACTAAGCGAGAATGACCTTTTTTTGCCATTCTATGGCATACATATGACATTGAACAGGTCCAAATATATGAAATTTCGTAATTAGATCCATTAATCTTACCAATTTTAAACGAAGGACTCTAGCAATAAGTTTATGCCGGTGAAAATAAGTTTGACCAGGCAGTAGTTCATTCTGAATTTCCGTCCATTTAGCATTGCATGTAAATGTAATAAAATCGGTCAGGACGACCATGGTTTCGCACATATGTCATCGCGTCCTGTGTCCTCTCATGCATGTACCGAGGGCTTCCTGTGAAACTTGATGGAAGAATACAAACTTGGCCTAGATTTCTCCCGGTGGCATCATTTTGGATACCGTCTCTTAAATGTATGTAAGAATCAACTCGAAGTTATTTCTGGTGAGTAACTATATAGCACAATCTTTCTGACTCTATGTTTGCATACATGTCTACAGCAAATTGGTTAAATAGGCATGAGTCATGAAGTAATAGCAATCCATGCAAGAAACAGTCTTTCTTGAGCTTGAATTTGCGTGAGGAATACCGAAATGGTAACCATCTTCTCCATTTGGGAATAAAATAGGGTACAGTAAGGCATCATAAGATCTATGTGTTTCACGATATGTTTGATACCCCCAATATCATCGTTTCTATGTTTTAGAACAATATCTCTTTTGCCATGTTGTTCACCACTTATGATAATAGCAACTTCATTGCATTCAGGAGCATTAAAACGTTGAACGTGTTCGCCAGAAGATCTCTTGTCAGCATCAATAATAATTGTATACTCCTGCACAGATAAGTGTTCCAAAGCCGACTTGAAAATTTGAACGTAGCCATTTGTTACGTGCAGTATTTCTTGCAGTTTCAAAATAATGCCTAATCTAGTTCCTTGATGGCTACTATTTCTATTCTGTGCTTGTTGCTGATGGTCGCCAATAAAATAGATTTGTAAGTATTTAGGCTAATTGCCTGGAAGTGGTTGGAGGGACCCAAATCTGTGATACACCTGCCCCTGTGCCTTAAAAGTTGGCATGAATCCGCTTTCTATAATGACGTTGGCCCCAAAAGATGTCATCTGAAATGCCGAGTTGTATTTTCGAATGTGTTACAAAAAATGTTTGGATTGAGACGTTATGCCTTTAAGAAGATCTTTTAAGACCATTGGTGGTTCTTGGTGTATGCTCAGTTTAATTTTTCCATTAGAGCAACATATGCCTGATTGGTCTCCTTCGATTTTTTTTGCACAGCAATGAAAACACAATTTAGACATAGGGCCTATTTCTACAATTTTTTCCGATTCATATTGATGGCCGCTGTCATAGCTAAAAGCGCATCGATACCACTGTCTTACGCTTCATGACCGATTCCTTGCCTCGTTATTTCTAATATTTCGTATGTTAGCCATTCGATTTGCTTCAGTTTGGACCCTGAAGTGATATTGATCACTTGTCTTTCTGCCGCGTGGAATCCTTTTACGAAGGGCACCAGAGGATCTCCAAGCTAAATTTCTGTTTTTTTGTTGGTGGCATGTTATGAACTAAAATAAAACATTGCTCAAAATAGGTCGTTTGAATAGTTAAACACACAGAAAGCGGACTACCAATGACATTCGTCTATTCACACGTTCTATGCTAAAAAATAATTATTTCACTTACCGGTTCTTGCAGTACAACCAAAATTCACTAAACTAAAAACGTTTTTGTTTGATTACTTCTTAAAATTGTAAAGTTTCTATCGCTCCAAAAATTATTTCAGAAGCGCAATCGCATCAGGGATGAAAGTCGTGAAGGTCGTCCAAAATCAAGATGTAGAGAAGCATCAATAAAATATTTTAAAATAATGCATGAAAAAAAAAATTTGTTCGCGTTGGATTCCGCATAATTTGATAAAAGCTCAAAAAGATGCTCGTATTAACTGGTGCAAAGAAATGCTCAAGAAATACAATCGCGGCGCATCAAAACCTGTGTATAACATCTACACAGGTGACGAATGGACATGTGGCAACCGTGCCTTTAGAGCAACGAAGGATCATCCTTCATCATGAGAATGCAAGCTCTCACACATCGACTGAAACAACCGCCTATTTGACTGGCCAAAACGTCGAATTGATGGGTCATCCTCCATATAGCCCTGATTTGGCAACAAATGACTTCTTTTTATTCCCGCATATCAATTTGAGTGTCCAACGTTTTTCAGCGCCTGAAGAAGCCGTTATTGCATTTAAAACCCATGTTTTGGAAGTACCTCAATAGGAGTGGAAAAAGTGTTACGAAAATTCGTTCGAGCGCAGGCAAAAGTGTATTGATCATCACAGAGAATACTTCGAAAAACAATAAAGCTATTTTTGATAGTAATTTACTGTCTTTTCGTCATTAGGCTCAAAATATAAATAGCAACCCTCGTATGAACATATGTATGCATGTAACTTCTGCTTGCTATTCTAGTTGCTGTTCCATTAAAACAATTATGTAAGACATATATTAACATAATAAGAAACCTACAATTGTCTAAAGAAAGAAGAGAGAGGAAAAAATAATTGTTTGATAAACATGAATGCGCCCGCACTCCACTGGTGGACTGTATATTGCAATGACCTACGCATACCTGTGGAATATAACAATCTCAAATAATTACATTTTTGCTTATTACTTCCGTTATAAGAATCGCAGAATAATGATTGATACATCAATCTCTTCATCAGGAAATGTACTAATCGAGGAATAAAGTCATATTCAAATCTGTTCAGCCATTTTGTTGTAATATCTGTGTAAAGTAAAAATTAGGCTCTTTTTTCAGTTAAAAAGCAAATGGGTTTTAAGACCCTAGGATACTAAAAACCATCCTATGTAATACGGCTAATCAAGATAAATCGATTGATATATATATTGTTGAGGTACCGTCACGTACCTATTCCCTATTCGTGGACAAACAGTAAAATGCGTTCTCTTTTATAGATATAGAGATAAGTAAGAATAGAAAAAGAAAAATAAAAAGGAATTAAAACCTAAAAAAAGCCCGCACTCGCACTTTGATGCTAGGTTTTTTTTCAAAACATTTTCCCAGGTTAAGTATTCATTAATCAGTCAGATTTTCCGGGAAATGGGTCTGTAGCAGTAAACTAAGAGATTCCGCTTCAGACTCAGTATAGGTACCATCAGATTTTCTGAGTAAATCCAGTTTTGTTGATTTTCCTCGCTTGAGGACATTAACCAACTTACTAGTCGCGCTCAGGTATTTGATCTCTTCCCAGAAGGACTTAAAAGAAACATTCTTTGATTAACGAATTAACTTCTTATATACCTTTGCTTCGATCGATACTTATTCCAGTCATCTTCCGAGTTCGATTTAAGCGATATAATCAGAAGACTCACAAATCAATCGCAAAATCTTTTCTTCAAAGTAGAGGCTTCTTTAGCTCAAAAGATTATGGTGCTTGGTTTTCCGGGTTCTGTGTTCGAAATGACTTTTTAGCGGGAAGAAGCAGCGATTAGTGGTTTATATCGTACTATTTGTGGGTCAAGTTAGATTAAAACAATTGACTACTACGAAATTACTTATGATAAGTCATTGTAGATTTGAAATACGTCGTTCTCCTTATGTGGGTCGGCGAATTCCAAAGATTTGTAAACATGACTTAGCCTGCCCAACCTGACGAACTCGGCAGGTATGTCAAAATTAGATATGGCCCCATACAGCTCATCCAAATTAAAATTGAAAAAAAAGGCGTCGCGGAGAGTTCGAGCTAGGGATTCATATAATGTTACTAACGTATTATTCTGTTCTTTCTCTGCCTTTATATGGGCTTAAAATAACTGAACATTTATTTATAAATAGATTTAATTGTTGATATCAGCTCTATACTCGTACGTAGTTCCTGCTTCGTTCATACGCACGCCAAGCAATGACTTTTCAATAAATACTCGATTACCTCCTTCATTGAAATCTTGTCTCGTGCTTACCCCTATCTAGCATAAGCTGACAAAAATGATTTAATCGTTAAATATTTGAAAGAAGTAAAAAGAATAAATCATTAAATTACGCAAATAATGATATGCACATTTTATAAAGAACTCAAATGAATTTAGACGCCTATGGATACGATCTACTGACTTTTCCTGATCGCCCCAAACTTAATCCGACGTCGAAGTGCGTAGAACTTAAGTATCGTACTGTAAATCTAAAGTTATTTAAAACTCTTATCAAACTTAATTGGAAACGAAGTTTTATAACAAAATGAGAACAAACAAATATCTCGAGTGGATGTCATACTGACCTTTGATGTCAGATGCTTTATACCAAGAGCACTTGTGTATTTTTTGGAGCCATGTACCAAACCATTTGAGGATAATATGGTAAAATTATTTCTCGCAGAGGTGACGTGAATTTGCCACCAAGATCATGCGGCTTGACCCCACTAGACTTTTTCTTGTGGAGTTTCCTGAAGTCTATGTGAATAAAGAACAATTGGCCACCGTAAGAAACCGAGTCAGGCATTTGATGTCATATTCTATACATAATGGCATACACGGTCCTTTCAAATAAAAAAAAAAATATGTTGTTAATACCTCACCCGACAATCATCAGCATCTACCCGCCCTTATTAAAAAACCTCATATGTATGTAAAAATAAGATAGACAAGTTTAAACCAAAAGGCATTTGTAATAACGAGAGATGTTTAGAGTTAGAGTTCTCGCACAGGGCCAGTAATACCTTTATAATAAGGTATTTTTGAGTTAGATTTAAACATTTTTGTCCAGGAAATAAGAGTAGAATAAAGACAATAAAAAATAAATCAAATGAATCAAAAAAGATGGTTAGAATGAACCAATGAACCAAACATGTCCTTAAGTCGGCACAATTGGTCGCGACGTCAGTGAAGCTCTCGGGTGCACTAAAGTATATGCTAAAGTCGATCTGCCAAATTCAAATTTATGTTACCATAGAATATTTACTATTTATCGAATTTGTGAAAGTTTTCGTCAGTCTGAATCGGCATGCTTTCTGGCAGGTAAGCGCATCAGAGGCATCGCAGAAATAATTATAGCTATTATAAAGCCTATACAAAGGCTACAGTGTACATTGTACACAATTAGATACCACAACAGGGGGCATACTTTTACTACTACTTCGAGGACCGAAAAAAACGCTAGCGCAAGTTTATTATATCTAAGGGAGAATATTTTGAAGGAGACAAAATATAATTGATGAATATGATGAAGGAAAAGTCACCTTATTTTTTGAACAAGCCTTTTATGTACATACATATACGAAATAGTAATGTGTAGTAATGTGCAATTATTATTATTTTTGTACTGGATTGTACTTGGTTTGTTTTTTATTTTATAGGAAGTACTGTAGGCGAGCTTGCATCCCAGTTTATGTAAGTTCTTCGAAGTAAGTTTGATACTTGTCGAATTAGGTATCAAAAAGAGTTGAGGGGAATTTTATTGCATTATTTTATTCGAAAAAAAAATCTCAAAATTCTGAACGGGACTTACGGTGGGCATACTAAGTGAAAACTGATTTGCAAACACCTTAATTGCAAGTCTTAACCCACCGTGCGATACTTCCAGTCTTATGAAGATGTGTAAGAATGAGCCGATTCTTGCATCTTAAAAAAGACTTCTTGGACTCGAAATTATTATGCTGCCAGAAAGATAAGAACAAAGTATTGGCTAACGATGGACAATAATTTGAGTGACGTGTTTTTAACCACTTACTTTAAATAAAGCATCAATTTTCTAGTCCCGCGAATCCGCAAGATTTGCAGGATTATTTGTAAAATATTTTAGAATTATTAGCCCACAACTTTATTTTCTAAAAGAAATGTTTCTTTGAAGAAACAAATATTATAAGAAAATTATGATCAGAATTAAGAACAAAAAATCTAAATTATGTTATGTGAATTAAAGTTTGAAAAAAAATATTATTGTGATTCGGAAACCTGCTTCTGAAATTGTTTTCTGAGTATGCATAAGGTGTTTAAAGTTTCTTCTTTTACATTTGATTGGATTTTGCTGCACGTGTAGCCCCAGCAGCTGAAAATGCGTGTTCAGATTCAACGCTTTTTTACATTTTTTAGTTTTTAATTTTCGTGTGGGCAAACGTCCCCATTTATTGGGCTTAATTCAAGCTAGCTTAATCTAATCTTAATCTAATCTCACTTACTAGCTAGGGAGAACGGGAGAGAGGGGAGGGTGGTTAAAAAGGCGGTTTTTAGGCATCGAGTGCTGCGGTTGAAATCGAAATAAGGATTCGAATTAACACTTCCCAGCATACGAGAAATAGGTTCATTGGAGCCATAGGCAGTACGGGGGGTGAGTAGATAGAAAAGACGGGGATTTTGTACATTGCGGGGGTTAATGTTGATAGAGACAGAGTTATAGAGGGTCGCGCTGTCAATGGTACCTGAAAGGAACCGATGGATGAAAATAATGTCAGATACAATTCTTCTTTCTTCCAACGTGTTCATGTTGATTAGTTTAAGGCGGTCTTGGTAGGGTGGTAAAATCAAAGGATTGCCCCAGGGGAGACCTCGAAGAGCAAAACGTAGGAATCGGCGTTGGATGCTCTCGATTCTAGAAATGTGGGTTTGTTGGTAAGGAGACCACACTTGAGAGGCGTATTCAAGGAAGGGCCGGACGAAGGTTATGTAAAGAGATCGGGTAACGTAAGGGTCCGAGAATTCTTTAGACCATCGCTTCACGAAACCGAGTGCAGAATTAGCTTTAAGGATTATCTCGTCGATGTGTGCGCGAAAATTTAGTTCCTGGTCACATAATATGCCAACTTGAACCGTGGAGATGGGTTGATTATTGAGGAAGTAGAGATGAGGAGGAGGTTTGATTGGTTTACGTGAAAAGGTAATTGATTGGTATTTGGAAATGTTAAGCTCCAAGCAATTTTTGGAACACTAGATGGAAAAACTATTGAGATCAGATTGAATAAGAGAAGAGTCATGACGGGAGGAAATGGTCTTGAAGAACTTGGTGTCGTCGGCATATAATGATATGTGGGAGTGTTTGATCACCATTTCAAGATCGTTTATGGAAATAACGAAAAGAAGTGGACCTAAGTGGCTGCCTTGGGGGACGCCGGAGGTAGCTAAAAAGGGGATAGAGAAGGCAGATCTAAAACGAACACTGTAATAGCGATTTTCCAGGTAAGAAGATATCCACTTCAAAGACATGGGGTCGAAGCCAAGGGTGGACAATTTGAAGAGTATCAGTCTGTGGGAGATTTTATCGAAAGCTTTATTGAAATAGGTTGAGATAACGTCGACTTCTTTGCCGTTCTCTAAGGCTGATAAGTTAAAGGACACAAATGCAACAAGGTTAGTGGTTGTGGATCAGCATTTGAGGAAACCGTGTTGTCTAGGGGAGATTAAAGACTTGCAGCGAAAAATTAGAGTTTCGTACAAAATACTCTCGAAGAGTTTGGGTATATGTGACAGTTTAGCAATGGGACGATAGTTGTTAACAATGTTCTTCTGACCTTTTTTGTGTATAGCGGTGATAAATGAAGTTTTCCATAAGCGGGGGAATTCACCTTGGGATAGGGATAGAGTGAAGGTTTTCGAGAGAGGGAGAGAGATGGTTAAGGATTTTTTTTTTAAAAGTATGGCAGGGAGACCGTCAGGTCCAGGAGTGAATTCATCATTAAGTAGATTTAATTTGTTTTCGATGACATGAGAATCGACTGTGTGTGGAAGAAATGGTCCAAGGGAAAAATTCGTTAGATAATCAAAGTATGAGAAGTCTGGAGCAAACGAGTTGTCGGCGAAAGACTGTTTAAAAAAGGTGGCGAAAAAGTTGGCGATAATATTGGGGTCATTCGAAGTTTGATCGTGGATGAAGAGGGAGGTAGGATAGCCATCAGATTTTCTTTTGTAGTTAACAAACTTAAAGAAGGACTTTGGATCGTTTATAAGATTGGCTTGCGTTTCAGTTAAATAGCGTTGATAGAGGAAGTTATGAAGGGCGGTAAAGTGGAGATAGCTGCCCAGGTAGTCAGAAAAGTCATTAGATGATTGAGTACGAAGGAAGATTGTCCAATGCTTATTTCTTTTGTTTCTTAGAGAACGGAGCCTGCAATTGTACCAGGGTGGGGAGGTGGACAAAGTTTTGCGTTGTGAAACGTAAAGAGAGATAGAGTAAAAATATTTCCCTGTCGAGTATGGATATTGCATCATTTACGGTTAGGTTATCAAAATTGAGAGGGGCATTTTTAAGGTATTCATTAGTTAGGTGAAATTTTGCTTTGTGGAAATCGTAAGAGGCCAGAACTGTAGGGGGTTTATTCTGTGATGGAGAATCGTGAAAGAAGGAAAGGAGGAGGGGGGATGGAAGTTGAAAGGGAAAGGGGACAAAGTGAAACAGAAGAGTTGAGAGGATCGGTTGTGAATATGAGGTCGAGTTGTCTACCCATGTAGTATAGGACGCCACTAGCTTGGCTAAGGTTTGAATCTGTTAGGCGATCCAAGAAAATACATTCTTTAGCAGTAGTAGGATTGGTGGCAGTGTAAAGCGATGGATCGTCTGGTTGGGTCCATTTAAGATGAGGTTGAAGTCACCGAAAACAAGGATTTCATCCTGAGGGATTCTTAAATCGGTTATTTGGTCGACTGTGTTGATGGCGAGTTGATAGGATTCAATAGGTTGTGAGGGCAAGATGTAGAAACAAATGATGTATAGTGTCTTCTGGGGTAGAGCAATCTTAATTGAAACAAAGTGGAGAAGTGGGGAAGATGATACTGCAATAAGGAAAGAGTCAATTGTATTAAGGACGGCTAGTAGAACGCCTCGACAAGGGCAACCGGTGGAAAGTACTTATCAAAGTTGTAAGTTGCATCCAGATACTTCCCTCTGTTTCCTCTACATTCAAAAAGAGTAATTTCTTGTATTATTATATGATTAAGTGATACCGCTGGTTGTTGAGTAGTTGAAGATGGTGTTTGTATCCACTTTGTAAACGAGATAAAGGTATATCGCCGTCTTCATCCTCGTCATTAACTTGCTGGATTTGTAATTGTGAGCGAGAACTTGAAGCATAAGCCTCATGGCTGACGTCATCATTAGTTTCAGAACTATCTATTAGAAGCCTTTCTAGTAAGCTCACAATTTTCTTTTTTTAACTGCGCTTTACTTGGTAAAGAGAACGTGTCTTCATCTCCAGCCGACAAAGAATTACTTTCCAGATACTTTATCGGATTTTCCAAATAAAGCAGCACTCCAGTTAATGTTGTGCGACGTTCTTACAAACGACCTGTTACAAAAAAATCACAAGGATTATCAATATTGGCGTCATTATTTCGTATTACATCAACTACTTCAATATTTTCTGTGACACTTCTCGCTCAGTAGGCTGTGCGAATAGAAGCCAAAATCGAAAATTAAATTTTAAAATTTGAAAAATAAAAATCAAAATCGAAAATAAAATTTAAATTTGTTTAAAAAAAAGGGAAAAAGAGGCTATCACAAACCGCGGTATCGTGTGTGCGTGAATAATCGTGTGCGCGCGAACAACCGTGTGAGGACAAAAAGAGTGTGTCATAATTCCGCTTTGAACCCCCCAGTGGGTGTGCGTTGTTGAACTTTTGTGAGTGTGTCCTGCTACTCAGCTCCTCAGCAGTAGCAGGAAAAATGTCTAAGGACGTCGGGAGAAATCCCGTTCGTCTAACGGAGTCGGAATCGGATGATCTATCCGACTTCGCTATTCCATCCGCCTTTTCGATGATCGATAAAATAAAAAAAAGGAGAAAACTTACGCCGCGGAGTAATTTACTTAAGCGCCCCTCCCTCTCCACTTCGACAGAAAAACTGTGAGTCGAAGCGAGGGAAGGGGCGAAATCAAAATCTAAAGAAGTGCAACAACCTCTCCCCGTGAAAAGTGCCGTTGCCCACTTCTCTGGAAGTCGCTACACGTGTGAGAACAATTCCTTCGCCGCCCTTTCAAATTCGGTTGTGGAGGAGGAACAGAAAAAACTCGAAATTGAAGAGCGTACTCTACGCGCAAAATTGAAGGCCGTAGTAGACCGGCTCTCGGAAATACGGCAGAAAGAGGGGGAGCATGTTACAGCCACCCACCTACAACCGCAACAATCAACACAGCAACAGCAGCCGCAACAGAAGCAGCCGCAGCAAAAGCAGCCGCAGCAAAAGCAGCCGCAACAAAAGCAGCCTCAGGAGAAGTAGTCGCAACAGAAGCAGTCGCAACAGAAGCAGTCGCAACAGAAACACCAGCAAAAACAACCGCAGCAACATCAACGTCTTATTATGGACAAGGTACCACCAATCTTTACGCATACCAAAGCCCTACGCGAGACCATGACTGTCATTGGTGTTGGTAACTTTATATTTAAAGGTATAGGCGAAAACCGCTATGCTATCCAGTGCACCACACTGGAGCAGTATAAGCGAGTTAAGGATCTACTAAAGGAGACCACGACGGAGTTCTTCTCCTTTACCCCCAAGGCCGAAAGGCTGCGGTCGATGCTCCTCAAAGGTGTACCTATACACTCGATCACTGACCCCGAGAAAATGAGTTCGAGAGCGACGATCTCAAATTCGTGGGAGTCAAGACGTTTACTACGGCGCGAGCAAAACGGGAGAACCGGGTATTACCCTTCTTCTTTGTCCAGCTCGCACCCAACAGCAAGCTGGAGAGGCTAAGGTCTATTACTTCTTTAGCTTCCCAGCGTGTAACATGGGAAACATTAAAAAGGCAAGGAAACATTTTGCAATGTATCCCCTGTCAAAGGTTCGGGCACGCCGCGTCGAACTGCGAAATGCAGCCTCGATGTATTAAGTGTGCAAAGAACCACACGAACGTCGAATGCGATCTGACCCAGGACATGGTTGCTGACAGGAATCAGCTCAAGTGCGTGCTCTGTAGGAACCGTGGATACCCTGCAAACTATTGGGGATGTCCTTAGTTCCAAGATATTAGAAAAACAAATCTGGCTCGTAAGCAGAAGTCTGAGGAGAGTCGTCCCTCGGGTCGCTTAGAAACACCAGCCGTTACACCCCAAATGACCTACGCCCAAATGGCGGCAGGCCGACGGTACAAAAAACATAGCTGTGCCCAAAGCGCCGGTGCCTGTTTCTAAGGCATCGGAGGCCGAGGTGGACTTGCGTTCGATCCTGCTCGCCATCCAAGGACAGATCGGCCAGCACCAACAGCAGATCCATGAGCAGGCGACCCGAGGGGACAGAATCTACTCGCTTCTGCCGGGCCTAGCGCAACTACAATCGTAATGGGTACGCTGGTAGAGAGTCCCTTAAGATCCTGTCGGTGAATGTGAATTCATTGATTAGGATTGAGCGAAGAGCCGTACTTTTCAATCTGTTGCATGACGAAAGCCCCGATGTACTTTTGGTTAGCGAATCAAAGCTAAACCAGAAGCACAAAATCCGGCATAGTTCTTATAAAATAATTCGAAGGGACCGACCCAACGCCACACGAGGTAGAGGAGTTGCGATCTTCATCAAAAACACTCTTAAACATAAAATTATATATAGTGGTGAAGTGCGGAGGCTCCAGGTGCTAGAGGCCTGTATTGTGTGCATTCCAACAGCGCGAGTATGTTCCCGCAAATAAATAAAATATTTCGGAGAAATAATCAGAATGACATTCAGGATCTGAAGCTTTCGAGAACGTCAGACAATGAACGCTTGCTGCGAACAGTTAGCATCGATTCAAAGAGCGCCGTCTTGGATGATGATTTCTTCGTTATCAAGGATCCTCAGGAGACGGTGGCGATAGTGGGAGCTGTCTTCCAGGAAGTATACAAGGTGAATGAAAGTAATCACCCGAACCACGATCTGGAGAACAGAGTCCTGCTTCATCACTCCTACCTTAGAAATGATTTCGATCATTGGCGATCAGAGAACCTTGGTTTTACCAGGTTCGATGACGATTTCATGGCAAATAATGCCGCCACCAATGAAGGGGCGAATACCCTGTTTATTTCGATGGGGGATCTCCAGATGATCTTCGAGTCACTGAATAGAAAAAAATCCGCGAGAATCGACGGAATGTCTAATATTGTGCTCAGACATCTGCCGCCACTGGCTGTAGAGATGTACACCATACTGTTCAACAATGCACTGAATAATGCATATTATCCAGTGGGTTGGAAGACAGCGGTGGTGCAACCAATTCCCAAGAGGGCTAAAGATACCTCTAACCCATCAAATCTTCGGTCGATAAGTCTCCTTCCAAGTGTTAGCAAGGTCTTCGAGAAGGTGGTCCATAGAGCCCTGTCTAAATTTGTTGAGGACAATAAAATCATTCCGGAGAACCAGTTCAGTTTCAGAGCGGGGCATAACACTATTCATGCCGCGTCGAAACTCGTGGCGGATATCCAGTGGAACAAATGCAAGAACCAATGCACGGGTGCCTGTCTGATTGACTTGGAGAAAGCTTTCGACACCGTATAGTTTGAAGGTCTTTATTACAAGCTCAGTCGGCTGGGCATAAGTAAGCCACTGCTATATATGATTTTTGACATGTTAACAGGTAGAAAGTTCGTAGTGAAAATTGCCAACGTGACTTCTACCCAAATATTTGATATTAACAACGGACTGCAACAGGGTACGGTGAACTCGCCGATCCTGTTCAACATTTACTTCAGTGATTTGATAGCTTCTCTTCACCATTCAATAGCGTATGCGGACGATTTAATCGCGTACACATTAGGTCCATCGATCGACGTCATTGTCACTCTCTTGCAGCGTGACTTCGAAAAAATTCAGCAATATTGTGATGACTGGAAGTTGAAAATCAACTGCCAGAAATCAGAAACTATTTTGTTAAGAACGCCTTTGTCTAGGGCCTCCCGAGACACTAGAAAAAATTGGCGCGGGTTCTCAATTCTTGGACCGAACGGGCGTCCACTGGCGAAACAAAATGTAGTCAACTACCTTTCGATCTTGCTAGACCAGTATTTATATTTTGACAAACATATAGATGCTGATCTGGCGAGTGCCCGGGCTGCTTTTGCTCTTACAAGATGGCTGTTTCATAGCAACCAACTTGGTTCGAGAGTGAAAGTAATTTGCTACATGACCTTAATCAGGCCCATGATTGCCTATGGATGTCCCGTGCGGTTCAATGTGAGAGCTAGCTTAATGGAAAGGGTTCGGGTGTTTGAGAGACAAGGACAAGGACACCCGAATCTGGGTACACGAAATTTTACCCGAACGAGGTCCTATACAATAGGGCTAGGATTGTACGGGTGGATAATATTCTAATAAAACTGATCCGGGGTCACGTTGCGAGGACAATGACTTCGGTCAATAACCTGATCTCCGGTGCTTACTTCCCTAATTACATGTACCACGAGAAAGTTCGCCTTAGCGGCTTTGTCCCCCCAGAGGCATTCCTCTATTTAGATCAATGTGGGCTGATCCAGGATGAATTGGCGGTTCCGCTAATCTTCCACGTGGCCCGTAAGTCTGTGGAGCTCCTCTACGAACGTGATGTTGCGCTCCGCGAGCCCGAGCGCCTCAGGTTTAGTCTCGCACCAAGATCGGGGAGGTCGTCCGACAGCATCAACGCTTTGGGTGGCTGGAGCGGACTACGTAGTGGTTAACTTTGATAGGTCAGCCTCTTTAAGGCAAAGCTTGCCACATGCCAATGGCAGGCTTACATAGACTAAGGTAGGTTAGGTTAGAGTAAGTAATGGCAGGCTAAGGCAGGCTAGGGTGGCAGGAAGGTTTAGTTTAGTTTTAGCTTTAATTTTAAAAAAAGAAAAAAACAAAAACAATTACGAAAAATAAAAAAAAAGTATATATTTTAGTTAAGGTAGGGTTAAGTTATTCTTAGTTATAAGATTCTTTGTTAAAAAAAAAATTATCTGATTCCAAGTTTTTTTTAAATATCACTTTTCTTGGCCTAAATTGTTTATTTATTTTAATTATTACAAGTAAATCGTAAGGCCGAAAGGCATAGTCTTAAGTTGTTCTATTTGCTTTAGAGTGTCCGTATAGGGCCAGTAAGGTATTTTATGTCAGTTGATATAAGAGCCAGTTTTAAGCATTTTTGTCTAGTATAAGTGAGTTCTAAAAATATAAAAACAAAAATGAATTAAAAAAAAAAAAAAAAAATGTCCGTGACTTGGGATCCTTTGCTGATAGTACGTTCTTCGCTTTCAATTTCTGTTTCTTCTGTCGGCTCCAAAGTATTTTTTTCGTACAAAACATCAAGAACTGCTAGTTGATGGTGAGCTTTCAGAAGTCGTCCAACTTTTTTCATAACTGCGGCACCGTCGGTTGAGATTGAAAGAGCATCTCGGTCCAAGCAAATGTTAAACTCTTGCAGTTTTTTTTCAGAGCTACCACACACGCTTCTGCGGGAAAACTACCCAAGGTACGAGCCAGTCCCAGATTCAAAACAACGGCTTTTTCATTCGTGAATATGTAAATGTTTACTATACGTATTGCAAATCTAAGTTCAACAAGTTTTTTTTTGAGTTGAAGCCCCAAACTCTGCTTCAAATAGTTCTCGTCAATCGATGTCGTAAACTTTGAGAATGGTATGCCATCCTAAGCGACCATTCGTGATATTCTCTCTTCCATGGAACATTTTGTTGACTTTGAATAAAAATCTGTGATGACGTTTACCTTTTTCGCCGACGTTGAAGTATTTTGTTGTGAATGCTGCTGAGAAGGGCTTGTACTGGCGGTTTCAGTATCATTATCGCTACATACGGATTCCTCTGTTATCTTATGCCTCGTACGCAAGTGTACTTGCAAGCCCTTAGTAGATCGAGTGCCTATTTTGATGATAGAAGGGCAACGTTTACACTGAGCAAAAAGACCATCTTCTGATCTTAAAAAGTACTGCCATACAAATTTATTCCTTATAAATCACTTTAGCACTCACATTTAAGTTCCCGATTCCAACTTTGCCTATAGCCAGTTATTAATTAATTAATTTTATTCAGAATGTTGCTGTTAAATATAAAAGTAAACCGTTTATTTCAATTTAGATCGCATGTTACAAACTACGCACTAGTACGCACGGTACTCACGTCACGAACTAACGACTAAAATAGGGCAAACATTAGCAGAGATGAAATCACGCAACAGATATTTTGGCGAATCCCCGTACAGAGTGAAATTCCCATTCACTCGTCACTCGACTCACACAATACAGATATGTACGTACTTCGATATGGGCATCTCCCTATTATCGTGCATTCGTGCCGTATGTACATGATGTTATGTTAGCTTAAGTTAATCATAATAATGTTAATTGTACGTTATTTATATAGTAGTCGAAAGGCATAGATTAAAATTATACAGTTTGTTTTAGAGTGTCCGCCTAGGGCCAGTAAGATTCCTAAATTTGTAAGGATAGTTAAGCTAGTTTTAAGCATTTTTGTCTAGGATAAGATAGATCTAAGAAACTATAAATAAAAATGAATTTACAAAAAAAAAAAAAAAAAACATGATGTTATGCGAATTCAGGCTGGAAAAAATAAAATCTTGCAAATCTTGCGGATCCCGCACGTGTTATCCTGCATTTGTAATCCCGCTAATGTCATCCGCGGCATTGCATTCCGTAGTAAGTACTTCTAGCATAGTCGAGTTCACCATGCCCTGTTGGAGTCCATTTCTAATTTCAAACGTTTGAGTAGACGTCATATCATTAATTTTCACAATGAACTTCCTACCTGTTTATATCACAAAAGTCACAACGAATATAGCCGTGGTTTACTTATGCCCAACCAGCTGAACTTGTAATAATGGCTTTCTAACTATACAGTGTCGTCACAGGTCCAAGTCAGTCAGCCAGTCACCCGGGCATGGGTTCGTACTTTTATTATGCTGACGCGACATGAATAGTGTCATTTCCTGCTCTTGCCAGATTGGTCTCTTGGGGATTGGGACCACCGCTGTCTTTCAACCTATTATAGGTAAATAATATGCATTATTCAATGTATTATTGAACAGATTGGTGTGCATATCGTTCAATATGCTGTCGAATCCCTCATATTTTTCATTCTTCAGTGATTAGAATACTATAAGGAGATCCTCCTCGAAATTGACAGGGTGTTAGCCCCTTCATTGGCAACATGAAATCGTCATTAAATCTAGTAAACCACACATTAAAGATGCTATCCCAAATCGAATATACAAAATTGGAGTACTGGACTTATGTCATCAATACATTTTTAGGGAGAACCTGTCAGATGTTCTCAGAAACTTAATGAAGTTTGGAAGAATCACTAGAGGAACGCTGTATTCTACGAGGTCTAGCAGCTAATGAGAAGTTCGACTCCAATTGGGTTATACATAAACACAGAAACAGAATCGAAACTGGCAGGAGTTAAGGTATCACATATTAACTATAATCAGTTGATATAAACTTTAAAGGGTTCACCTAATCGCACTGACTTCTACCTAAAATATATTGACGATAAAGTGACAATAATAGAATCGTTATCGAAATAAAACAGTTTAAAAACAAGCAATATCATTCTTGTACGGGTACCTAACATCTAATAGCTGAATCACCTTATCTATAACAACGAAACCTAATTCGAGTTGTTAGATAACGGTTATATCTGAGACACCTATGAGAACTTTGGTTCAGTATTTAACAGCTGGTAGTTGGCTGAAATTTCCTTCTACTTGCTAATAGTTTGGTTTATCAAAAATAAGGCGCCGCAGTCTTAGCAGTTCGGTTGAGCGATTGGGGAATTTAGGCCGATATTGATGTGAGTCATTTTTAATTCTTTGTTTCCTAATTAAAAAGGTTCATTCAACCGGTTAATCAGTCAAATGTCAATTTGTGTTTAATAGGCAATTTTGCCAAAACAAATTCCCGGAAATATCCGTGGCTTTTTTATTTAACTATGCTTTTCTTCCATGACTCAAGTTTTTATCTTTAATTATTTATTAGTGAAAAAATAAAATAAAAAAAACTGGCGAGCGTAAACGACCACTTTCTTCATATAATGTAGATCAGTAGAAGAATTCTCAAAGTCATAATCACAAGGACAAGGGTACGCTCTCTGATCTTTAATTCATCAATACCTCACCTCATTAACAAAGAAATTAATATTCGTCACCACACATATTCGTTAAAAAACTTTTATTGAAAAAACTAGGTATTGATAGATAATAACAATTTCATCACATACATTGGTAGGAGGACTCATTTAAAAGAGGGCGGCAGTGACCACGCGGTCAAAATAGTCTAGATTTCTTACTTCAATACAGTCCATTCAGGTCTTATTCTTATACAGTGCGGTAAAGAGTATGATATTATAATAAGGATCTTCTCTTCCATGGATTTCCTTTCTCCGATTTAACAGATAAACTTATACTCGTATATGCTCTCAACCATAAAATTTCCGAAGTTCTAAAACGCCCAGTGTTAGACGTCAACTGAATCACTAAAGTATCCACTAATAATCGATCTGCATTATGATTTCCCATACAAAATGATAAAGACGCGGTCTCGCGTCCAACGCCACACCGGATAGTCGGGTTGGATGCGGATTCCCATCATTGACCTTTGCTACATGAACCATCGTCAGACCAGAGTAACCTAAAGGTGGTTATCTGAAACCGGCAAATTAGATGATACCCTGATAATACTCTCCCTATCGCTCTACTTGTGCGTATTATATACTGTACTGTCTGTTTGAAAAACATGTGGAGGTTGTCTCTCGTGGCCTTTTCGTTATAATACCTTTCCAATATCATATTACGGTGGTGATACTCAAGTTCACTGTGTCCGCGATATTTGTACTCTTGCTAAGAGAAAGTAATCATCCGAGTTGTTATTGGTTCTTCTATAAGTGCGGATACCCTAAATGCTGGAGGAATGTCTGGCGTTGATCGCAACGTCATCGATATGATTAACGGTTGTATGACGGAAATTATTTTTATGGATGTGATATCAGTTAACAACAAACACGCTGAAACGCGTAATCTACTTCGCTCCCACGGATGGAACCGATAAGATGATGACACCGCATCTAGATCACCGGACACCAGGTGACACCGGACGGTAACACGAGTGCCCCAGCGAAAACACATCGACGCTGGATGGGATAATGCAGATAAGCGGATTAGTATTTAAGCTAGTGTAAGAAAAATATGTGACAGATTATTAGTTGACTTGCAAGGGAAACCTCTGCCCAACAGAGGAGTGAAAATAAAAAATTATTTTTTTAATATTTTTTGAAATAAATTAGTTTAACTGGCGCCCAACGTGGGGCTCAGCGCGGAAAAGTTCACGACGCGAATATTAAAATCGACCTAAAGTAGCTCGTTATTCGCGACTAGTTCACGATCAGTTCAGTTCACGACGCGAGGGTAAAATCGACCTAAAATAGCTCGTACCTTGCGATCCGTTCGCACACGTAAGCCGACCTAAAGTAGCTCGCCGCGTGTGACATATAGTGACA
Source organism: Merodon equestris (assembly GCA_958301585.1). Classification (NCBI taxonomy): domain Eukaryota; kingdom Metazoa; phylum Arthropoda; class Insecta; order Diptera; family Syrphidae; genus Merodon; species Merodon equestris. The sequence goes on from OY284413.1 coordinate 63,810,356, forward strand.
AGAACTTTAGAACTATTAGTGTGTTCCTGCTCCGTGACCTGGGCCACCCACAGAGACGACATCAGCGGAGATCTATAGATCAAGGCAACTGCGAGGGAGTGTGAAGAAGGTACCCGAGTAGCGAAAAAAAAGCAAAAAGGACGAATACTGACTTCACCAGCGCGGGATGTACGTCATCACCATTCTAGCGTAAGCATAGTTTTAAGATATAATGAATGTGTTTCAAAAATAAGAAAAAATTAATTCAAACAAAAGAAAAAGAAAACAGAAACAATTTAAAAAGAAAAGTAAATTAAAAGAAATGTGAAGTTAGGAATTTATGAAAATAAACGTAAAGAAAGAAAATAAGTAAAGTGAAAAGGAAAAAAAAAGAAGTATTATGATAAATTGATGATAAAATAATTTTAACAAAGGAGTTATAAATACATGAAACAAAAGAAAAGGCAGCAAAAATAAAACTAACTCGAACGATATTATTATATTATAATAAAAAATATATCTAACGTTTTATCATTTTTTCCCTACAACTAGATAGTTTTAAGTGCATAACATATAAAGTGCCCAACTAAATAATTTTAAGCGCATAACATAGAAAGTATTTCTATATTACAATTAATTTTCAAACACCAAGTATGCCTGACTTAAGATCGGGACACACTACTGATCCCACAATGTCAAACCCCCAAAACCCAAATTCAGACTCAAACAGAACCACGCGCCCCGGTCCCACTACTAGTTCCAATCTGAATAGTTCCTTTCTGTCCAGTGCCTCAAATACGGACCAACAGCAGGGCCGAAATAGGCCCGACCAAAACCCCCAACCTCTGGAGCCTCCACAAGTCCGCACTGTACGGTACTTCGTACAGCGACGCGCGAGAGGCTGAGCCACCTCCAGAGGCGAACAATCGCATTCAAACCATAATATGGTGGGTGAATGAGAACGCCAGCGGCTGGAAGGCATGGCATTGGAAGATAATATAACCACTAACGCACTCATCCGAACCGAAAGAGGACGATTCCAATGATTGCATTACGTTAAGCAGTTCAGAGGACGATTATGATGACGACGTAGATGATTTTCTGTCGCCACAATTGATTCTCAAATTAGATAATCGTTTTTATTTGCAAAAGCAGCAGGAGGGTTTAGCAAAAAAGGGGCATCAGTAGAAAGTCCCATAATTGTCTTCAAGAGCCAAATCCTAGAAAAATTCCAACTTAGTAATATTTATGATACAGAACACAACCGAGCCCACAGAAATAGCCAAGAAAACAAAACCCATAATTCAAGCGACACCCATTCCCCAATTTCCAGGACACATCCTTCACCTAGACATCTACTTTACCGACAAGAGAGCCATTCTCACCGGTATCGATAAATTCTCAAAATACGCGTTGGCCAGAATCCTCAAATCTAGATCCGCTGAGGACATAAAAGAACCATTGAGGGAACTTATCTTATCCTTCGGCGTCCCCAAGACCATCGTAGTAGACAACGAGAAGTCCCTAAATTCAAATTCTATAATTTTTATCATCGAACATTTCTTCAATATACAGGTTTTTGAAGTACCCCCGTATATCAGTGCAGTTAATGGGCAGATAGAAAGATTTCATTCGACACTATCAGAAATTATGCGCTGTCTGAAGTCCCAGAACACCCATTGTACCTTTTCCGAACTCCTTGACAAATCAATCTTAGAATACAATAATTCAATTCACTCTACCATTAAAAGAAAACCAATAGATACATTTTTCGCTAGGCATCTCTCGAACAATCCCGAACAACTCGAAATAGACAGGTTAGATGTTAGCAATAAAATTAAAGAAAAACAAATTGCAGATATAGAGTATCATAACAAAAAAAGGAAGCCTTTCAAGCATTACGCTGTAGGAGACGTTATTTATGTTAGGATAAACAAAAGAATAAGAAATAAACTTACACCAAAATATAGAAAGGAAATAGTAGCTGAAAATAGAGATTCAACTGTTATAACAGAATCTAAGAAGATCATACACAAAAGTTTAATAAAAAATTAATTCTTTAGATTACTCGTCCCCTTAATCACAGCCAGTTTTCAAATCTTGGACTACACGAACTCAGAACTCATCAAAATATACACAGGAGACACAAAAATCCAAAATGGATCCTTTAAGATCATTCACATTATCCAGGTACAGGCATATAAGGAGCTCGTCGACAAACTCCAGGACATGATACTAACAGAAATAAAACCCGACCATCCTCTTTTCCACATCCTTGTTTTCGAAATCCAACAGGCTAAAGACCACTTAGATAGACTTAAGATTAATAATAAAAATAAAAGAGCCCTTAATTTCATAGGTAGTGCATGGAAGTGGATTGCTGGTAGCCCAGACCACCACGACCATGAAATACTTAAAAGTAAGGTGAATAATGTGTTAACAAACAATAATAATCAAATCATTGTTAATAGAATGACCGTAAATAGAATTAATGAAATTACAAACATAACCAACAGAATATTAAAGATTTTTAAAGACAATGAAAAAATATATGGTACGGCAGTTTTAATAATCAAATACAAATTAGAACTAGTTAAGGAAGAAATCGTAAATATACGCAATACATTGGGCCAAGGCCGGTATAGTAAATTCATACATATTATCTAGCAACGAAATAAGTGTAACTGAAGTAATTTAAAAAAAAGAAAACGTCCCCTATACAAATTTAGACGAAGCGCTTGAATTTGTTAAGGTCAAGATAGCCTCGAATAACGAAAATATTTTATATATACTAGACTTGCCTACCACAGAAAAAGAGATATGTAAGTCCATAATAATTAAGGCAGTTAAGAAAAATGTTAAAATAAAAAAAAATAGAATATGAAAATGTCCTAGAATGTAATAATAAGGTTTATGGCAAAACGAAAGAATGTACTAAATATAATAAACTAGAAATTTGTAATAGAAATAGTGTAGTAGACATTAGCGCATCCGCCTGCATTCCCAAACAGCTTAACGGACAGGAAGCCACCTGTACGTCTGTCAATAACCAACATGTACCATCCACCGAAGAAATATCAGCTGGAATACTCCTTCTCAACCAGTTCAACGGGCCATTTACCATCGATAATGAAACAATGCAACTAAATGGAACCTACGTCGTGCGTCGTGCGCCATAAAAATAGAAGGGAAAAAAATCAGAAATTACGAAACTATTAACCATCAACCTATGCCAGCAATACTGCAACCCATCAACACGATGACCAAAGAAGAAGAATTCCTCTCGTTGGAAATGCTTAAACAAAAAAGCAGCAAACGAAGGTGTCTGAGAGAATCAAGGGGTATAAGCTGGATAAAGGAAAAGGCGAAACTTTTATTACCAACATGGAAAACTACCTCTCTTCCATTATCGATGAGGTCGGTAATGAGGAGTGCAGAGCACAAGACATGTGGGATTCCCTACAACAATCTGGCCTGGAGAAAGCCAAATCACTGCTCGGAACATCTAAAGGCCCCTGCCAACACGGAAAAGAAACCTGGTGGTGGACAGGCGAAGCCAAAGCAGTGATACACGAAAAGAAAATGGCTTTCCAAGCTTGGTCAAAGTGCTCTTCTACTAATAGAGAGGAAAAAGCCCGCCGTGAAAAGATATATAGATATTGCAAAGGTATCGCGAAGAAAAAGTGCGCCGAATTCAAAGCGAAAAACATGGAAGGCCTCTATCAGGAGTTGGAAGAAATATCGTCTTCCGCGTCTCACAGGAACCAGGCTACCCAGGAGCTTCGACAAAGCAATCTGAACAAAGGAGCAAATATCTTTAAGATAGCCGCCCAGAGAAGAAGAAATGCTCAGGAGATTCGTTTCCCAAAGTTTATTAACAATGCTGAAGGCCAACTCCTTGTGGAAGACGAAAAAATTCTCCACAGATGGCGACAGTATTGCGAGGAACTTCCCCGAGTGTACTTTCCAAGAGCCGCCCCGAATCATGCCGAAATATCCGACATCACAGTCGAAGAAGTTCGGTACGCGGTTAAAAACTCCAAGAAAAGAAAAGCTGTTGGGCCGGACGGGATACCCTCTGAGTTCTGGAAAAAGATGGGAGACATTGGGTCTAAATGGCTCATGGTTCTTATCTCCAAACTTATGAGAGGCGACACTGTGCCTAATCAATTGGGGAAAGCTATCTTCTTCCATTGCACAAAGGAAAGGGTGATACACAAAATAGTGATAACTACCGTTCTGTCAAGCTGATGTCGCACACCATTATGATTGTTGAACGGGTATTAGATAGCCGACTGTGGAAAATAATACGACTATCTGATGACCAGTGCGGGTTTGTCTCGGGTAAATCAACAACAGATGCAATCCAAAGTATAAGGATCATGATGGAAAAGCATCGTGATTCTTCAAAGGACTTGCATATGGTGTTGGTTGATTTCGAGAAGGCCTTTGACCGGCAACCAAGAGATCTTTTATGGGTAGCGCTAAGACAAAAAGGAGTTCCAGAAACCTACGTGCGAGTGATTATGGACATGTACGAGAGAGCAACGACAAGAGTAAGATGCACCGCAGGAGTCACCGAAGAGTTCGCAATCAAAGTTCGCGTCCTCAGCCCACTGCTTTTTATAGCAGTCCTTGATTGCTTGCTTGAAGGAAAAGTGACGGACCCCAATGTGCACCAGCTATTCTTTGCTGACGATGGGGCCATTATAAGTGATGATCAGGCGTCCCTACAACGAGCACTTGATGTGTGGGTGGACATTTTTGAGGGACACGGGTATCGTATTAGTTCAAAGAAGACAGAGTATCTGTGCTGCCCGTTCTCTGACCCTCATCAGCCTATTCCAGACATTTACTTGAATGGAAGAGTGCTTCCCAAGTGTGAAAAGTTTAAATATCTGGGATCTATGATTAATAGAGAAGCAACTTGTGATGACGACATCAAACATCGCGTAAGCGTAGGGTGGATGAAGTGGCGGGAAAACTCCGCCATCTTCTGTGATCGAAAAATGCCCCCTAAGCTGAAAGGAAGGCTCTACACTTTAGTTGTACGTCCGGCACTCACATACGGTTCACAATGCTGGACAATGCACAAAAAGTATAAGAGCAAATTAACGACAACTGAGATGAAGATGCTTCGCATGACAGCGGGAGTAACAAAGCGTGACGGAATTAGAAGTTCAAAGATCCGAGGAAGCCTCCACGTAAAAGAAACCATCACAAGAAATATAGAGCGCGACCGACTCAGTTGGTAGAGATCCTTTGAACCCCGTCCAAAAGGCGTTATCAATCAACATTCCAATTTCAACACGCAAAAAAGGCAGGCCGAAAAACAATTGGTGCAAACAAATGCAAAAACACCAGCATTTGATTGGCCTCAGCGATGAAGTAATCCCAAACCGGGAAGCCTGCCGCTACTTTCTGAGGTCAAACCGGCGGACCCCACAAGCGGACCAATAGGAATGCAGTTAAGTGGGAAGGTTATGGTCCTACACTTCTGACCATAACAACGCCGGAGAAAAAAGGAAAAGAAGAAGGAAATGCTTAAACAATTGCATGTCAATGAGAGTGAGAAAATAGAACTATTAGAAATAAAACACAAATTCAATGCAACAACCAATCTTGTGTTAATAGTACTTTTAATCACCATGGCAATAGTGTTCCTAACTAAGTGGAGGAAGAAATGTAGAAATCACCATCTAGACATAGAAATCAACTCATCCCCTGCACCTACAAGGAAAAACGACGAAACACGTCCAATACCATCTGGAAGAAACACTGGACCTACCACAATAGGAATCGACAACATAATAAAATTCCTAAGGTCAAGTTCATCGAACGAGGACGTCCGAATTTGAGTGCGGAGGAGTTAACAACAAACACGCTGAAACGCGTAATCTACTTCGCTCCCACGGATGGAACCGATAAGATGATGACACCGCATCTAGATCACCGGACACCAGGTGCATTCCATCAAGTACCGGACGGTAACACGAGTGCCCTAGCGAAAACACATCGACGCTGGATGGGATAATGCAGATAAGCGGATTAGTATTTAAGCTAGTGTAAGAAAAATATGTGACAGATTATTAGTTGACTTGTAAGGGAAACCTCTGCCCAACAGAGGAGTGAAAATAAAAAATTATTTTTTTAATATTTTTTTAAATAAATTAGTTTAACTTATCTACTAGATTTCGACCCGTTATAAAGTCAAATATCATTTTTCTGTAGCCAGACGTCATGCTGTGTATATTGTCCTTTTCAATGATTCATTCAAAGATGTCTTCCTTAGCGACGGGTTAAGCTTTCCTAGAATTATTCTGCTTTGGCCCAGAGCCTATTCGTATATTCTGTTCAGGAAGGTGAATTGGCTATTTTGTCCTTCTATTGATGCGTGAACATATAAAACTTACTACTTTTTGTCTGAGTCCGCGACTAATATAAATTGGCTCCTCGCTCCTTGCTCCATCCATTCTTCGTCTCTGAACAATTTCATATTTAAACGATAGCAATTATAGACCTAAATGTAACTCTAAGTCCGGAGAATTAGTTCGAGCGCAAACGATCATAAGATCTTTACTGATCTGTACTGGGATTCCTAAATCCTAAAATGTAGCTTAGAAATATCTTAATATGAGATTGGTCTCATTGGTCCTGTGGGGCACTTTAAATCTAATCATATCTCATAATTGCTAATTAATGCCTTTCAAACATTTTATTAAAAACCCAATCTTAAGCTGTTTAATTCTACTCTTAATATAATCAAGTTGGCTAGCATTCGTTTGATCCGTTTCGAGTGGCCACCCTCTTGATTGCCTCGCAATCTTACTCCGTTTGTATGCTCTTGGTGAGACATCACCAAGTCTAACAGGCCTGTCAGTTTTCAGCTTTATTTAAGCATGATGATTAGTCCAGCCTCCAAAAGATCCACTAGCCAACTTAAACCTAACTTACGAACTAAGGAGCGAAAAGGATCTTATCGGAGTCACGCATGGTTCCGGGAATCAATAACCACTAAAAATCGGCGAGCTATTTACAAAATCATTACTTTGTTGCAGCCAAGGTACGGATGCGAATTTCTCGGAATCAACGGAGTCGAGTAAGAACACCAAATATTAACGTCGGAAAGCTGCAATCGCAAGAGACCGCCAGGACCTTCGCCGATCAAATCTTTCTCAAGCCCTCTTAAGACCCGATGCAATCTGCACAAACCATAGAACAGCAATGGAGACGATGTCGGAACGCCATCAGAGAGACCGCCTCAGATCTACTCGGTATCAAGCCACCACCTTCGAGAAACCCCTGGTTTGATGACGAGTGCAGACAGGTCCATGTAGAGAAATAGAATGCATACATGGCTACACTGCATCAACGGACGAAAGCTGCTCGCGAGCTATATTAACAGAAAAGGAGGGAGGAACATGCACTTCTGAGAAGAAGAAAAAAGGAGAACGAGAAACGCGAGATCGCGGAGATGGAGGGATGCTATTGCAGGAACGACGTTCGAAAGTATTACCCAAAAAGTAGAACGAACATGCTAAGGCTATAAAGCCAGAGCGGAGCCCGCAGAGACAACTAATAGTGGAGTTACAGTCGATGCTGAGACTGTGGGAGAACCACTTCTGCAGACTGTATAACGGCGATGATAGTCAAAATGCCGCCGTCAGGCAGAACGAACCATTCACAATGGACGAAAACGAAAGAGAATACCGTCCACCCGACCTAGGCGATGTTAAGATAGTGATATCGAAACTTAAGTCTTATGAAGCTGCTGGAGCAGACGGACTCCCCACTGAACTATTTAAAGCAGCTGGCGATGAGCTGGTCAGAAACATGCACCAACTCATCTGAAAGATATGGTCGGAAGAAAGCATGCTTGATGAATAGAATCTCAGCATCGTTTGCCGGCCCATAAGAAAGGATGATCCTTATGACTGCACCAATTACAGAGGGATAAGTCTCCTGAACATTGGGTACAAGATCCTCTCTGCCGTACTGGGTAAACGCTTGAAACCATTCGGGGACCATCTAGTAGGTTCCTGCCAGTATGGTTTCAAGCCAGAAAAATCCATGATAGATCAAATATTTGCACTATGGCAGATCTTGGAGAAGACCCATGAATTTCAGGTCGACACTCTCTCTTGTCGACTTTAAGGCCGCATATGACAGTGTTTATGTGTGACCTATACAGAGCCATGTCAAGTCTTAACATCCCTGCCAAACTCGTCAGACTGTGCAGGATGACTATGGAGAATTCTCACTGCTCCATTAAGGTCGGATGTGAACTATCCTAGCAATGGCTAAAGTGGGCCTAAAGGTAAATGGGGACAAGACCAGATATATGCTGTCGTAAAAGAAAGACGCACAACATCGATGTCTTGGTCAGAGCGTAACCTTCGGCAGCTGTAAGTAGTCAAGGACTTCGCATACCTTGGCTCTATAGTGACAAGAAGCAAAGACACCAGCGCTGAGATAAAACGCGGAATAATTCTTGTCAACCGCTGCTTCTTTGGGCACAAGAGGCGATTGAGTGGTAGAGCTTTCTCTCGAAGAACTAAGGTATCCCTCGACAAAACCTTAATAATCCCGGTCCTCCTCTATGGCGCTGAGGCTTGGGCGTTATCAAAAGTGGATGAAGAGGCTCTTGGACGTTTCGAGAGTACTCGTAAAATTCTGCGTGCAATCTTTGGTCCCGTTTGTGTAAACGGAGAGTGGTTTAAGAAGATTCAACCAAGAACTGTGTGGGCTGTACAGCGACATCGGCCTGGTGAAACGTCTACGGATCCAACGTCTAAGATGGCTGGGCCATGTAGAGCGAATGGACTTCACCGCTCCTGCCCGAAGATTCTTCGGCTCCAATCCCCAGGGACGACGCAGCAGAGGACGACCGCATGTAAGGTGGCGCGCACAGGTGGAATGAGACCTCAACCAACTGGGCGTGCGGCACTGGAAGCAGCTGGCCAAAGATCTTGCCGGCTGGAGAGGCTTCTTGGTTCAGGCCTTGGTTCACCCCGAATTGTAGCGCCATCTAAGTAAGTACTCGTAAGTATGTATAAAATCGGCGAGATCCCACTCCACCACTATGGTGTTAAAACGTATGAGTTCATGAGCGCTGTCAAAGTACCCCTCGCTTATAAATCATTTGTCCCTTGATTATGGTACTTGTAAACTACCGGAATACCATCTTTGTTTTATTAGAGTGGGACTCTTGCGTTTTGTAAATTTTAAGACTAACCCTAAGGTACTTCCTCGCGAACTGGCGCTGGCGCTACATTCAAAAACTTTGCGAAACCATACGCAATGATCGGCCATATCAGGGCCACGTATGTACATACAAATTTTACTGTGTGAAATAGCTTCCTTGTCATATCAAAGGCTTTCCTGACTCCAGGTCTCATGCCCATTCGAATACAGACACTGTCCAGCCCGATTCCATGATATCTAACCGCGTCTTTCAACGCTAATGGTTGTTCCTTGCCGTCATCTTCTCTCCTCTCATTAAAATCATCAACCTAATGAAGGAGTCAGCCGGCCTTAGAGTCCAGACTTTGATGTTTTGCATACTCATACGCTGGAGTTCTGGACGATGCGTCAAATTTTCGGATTTTCGTACTTGATTTCTCGGGGCGTTATACATCATGATGTGGCATATAATACTCGTTGACGAAGTTGATTTCGTTTGGCGGTCCGTTGGTTGCCACCATCAATCACTATGCGTGCAAACAAAAAATCCTTTTTGTACTTTGCTCGTGAACTTCGGGTACAATTAAATTTACGCCTGGACTTACCATTGTTGCACCTTTTGACGTTTCCTGACTATTTGACTTCTTTTCATTTGCCGTTCTAAACAATGATGTTTTATTTACGTCACATATAGCTGTCGCGTGTTTGCGGTTGCAGTTTTTGCAGATCAGAATTTTGGCACGGCAAAATTTCGCAGTGCGTCCTTTATATGTACAACGAAAACGGAGTCCCTCTCCTTTCAACATCTGTTTCTTATCAACAATCGTTCGTGAGTGAGTACACTTTCTTGTGGTGTGTTCTGCTGATTTACAAAATAAGCATTGAACGTTTATGGTAGGAGTGAAAAGACCAGCTGCTGTCGATGGTTGTTGATGTTTCGCATGCGCTTTTGTTCCCTTTTCGACTGCTGCTCGAATGATCGCCCGAGCGAATCGCCGGTCAGAATGTTTAAGTGCACCAAGTTTAAGTGCAGAGATCGGAAAAGTGTCTCGAGCTCCGCAATGAAAATATTGGGTTGAGGTGCTTCAGGTGCATATGCAGCTATAATGTACATTTTCTTTCCATTTCGGAGAGGAATGCACACAATACAGGCCTCTAGCACCTGGAGCCTCCGCACTTCACCACTATATATAATTTTATGTTTAAAAGTGTTTTTGATGAAGATCGCAACTCCTCCACCTCGTGTGGCGTTGGGTCGGTCCCTCCGAATTATTTTATAAGAACCGTGCCGGATTTTGTGCTTCTGGTTTAGCTTTGTTTCGCTAACCAAAAGTACATCGGGGCTTTCGTCATGCAACAGATTGAAAAGTACGGCTCTTCGCTCAATCCTAATCAATGAATTCACATTCACCGACAGGATCTTTAAGGGACTCTCTACCAGCGTACCCATTACGATTGTAGTTGCGCTAGGCCCGGCAGAAGCGAGTAGATTCTGTCCACTCGGGTCGCCTGCTCATGGATCTGCTGTTGGTGCTGGCCGATCTGCCCTTGGATGGCGAGCAGGATCGAACGCAAGTCCACCTCGGCCTCCGAGAAACAGGCACCGGCGAGGCGCTTTGGGCACAGCCATGTGTTTGTGTACCCCCATTTGGGCGTAGGTCATTTGGGGTGTGACGGCTGGTGTTTCTAAGCGACCCGAGGGACGTCTCCTGTCAGACTTCTGCTTACGAGCCAGATTTGTTTTTCTAATATCTTGGAACTTAGGACATCCCCGATAGTTTGCAGGGTATCCACGGTTCCTACAGAGCACGCACTTGAGCTGATCCCTGTCAGCGACCTTGTCCTGGGTCAGATCGCATTCGACGTTCGTGTGGTTCTTTGCACACTTAACACATCGAGGCTGCATTTCGCAGTTCGACGCGGCGTGCCCGAACCTTTGGCAGCGGATACATTGCAAAATGTTTCCTTGCATTTTTAATGTTTCCCATGTTACACGCTGGGAAGCTAAAGAAGTAATAGACCTTAGCCTCTCCAGCTTGCTGTTGGGTGCGAGCTGGATCAGGAAGAAGGGCAATACCCGGTTCTCACGTTTTGCTCGCGCCGTAGTAAACGTCTTGACCCCCACGAATTTGAGGTCGGCGCTCTCGAACGCTCTGAGCTCTGAGAGCATTTCCTCGGGGTCAGTGATCGAGTGTACACCTTTGAGGAGCATCGACCGCAGCCTTTCGGCCTTGGGGGTAAAGGAGAAGAACTCCGTCGTGGTCTCCTTTAGTAGATCCTTAACTCGCTTATACTGCTCCAGTGTGGTGCACTGGATAGCATAGCGGTTTTCGCTTATACCTTTAAATATAAAGTTACCAACACCAATGACATACTTAAACAGGTCTATGGTCTCGCGTAGGCCCTTGGTATGCGTAAAGATTGGTGGTACCTTGTCCATAATAGGACGTTGATGTTGCTGCGGTTGTTTTTGCTGGAGTTTCTGTTGCGACTGCTTCTGTTGCGACTGCTTCTGTTGCGACTGGCTCTGTTGCGACTGCTTCTGCTGTGGCTGCTTTTGTTGCGGCTACTTTTGTTGAGACTGCTTCTGTTGGCTGCTATTGTTGTGTTGATTGTTGCGGTTGTGTTGGGTGGCTGTAACATACTCCCCCTCTTTCTGCCGTATTTCCGAGAGCCGGTCTACTACGGCCTTCAATTTTGCGCGTAGAGTACGCTCTTCAATTTCGAGTTGTTTCTGTTTCTCCTCCACAACCGAATTTAAAAGGGTGGCGAAGGAATTGTTCTCACCCGTGTAGCGACCTCCAGAGAATAGGGATTATCGATATTCTATTTGAGTTAAGATGTTCGGTAGCTTCGGTCACTCATTTTGTTAGGCATGAGTTCGAAGCTCCATTTTATACTGCTTACCAACTTTTATAGTTATAACGCTCGGATTAGTAAAGTCTGATCGGCCCACGATCCCGGATTTTGGTACCAAAATGTGAAATAAAACAGGTGGGAGAACTCTTTTAGTCTTTATTAAATTTTAGCCGATCTTGTCGCGTCGCAAGCTTGGTCACAATTAATTTATCAAAATTTCACAAAAGACTTAACAAAATGATTCATAAAAGAAAGAACTATGGTTGCAATGTATTAGTAACTAAAAGAGACTGATAGATATATTCAAAATAAATACAGTAGAGGGACTGACACAAAGTTCTATACAAAAGATCAAATCGAGGATTAATTTTCAGCAATTGATAACTCAATTTACTGGGCATTTCTGTAATATTTTACACAATTATACTTGCCATACTTTCGACGTAAAATGACAGGGAATTTATATGCTGAAAGAAAGATGGGAACAAAGTTGTGGCTAGAGATGGACAATACGTTGAGTGATATGTTTTTTTACGCATTATTTCTAAGAAAGCATTAATTTTCACAAAGAAAAACAAGGATGTATTCAACGTCCTTATATTTAAATTAGGGATTTATGGAAGCTGAAGTGTGATATGTACATACGAAATAAGTTCAAAAAACAAGGTGATTTTTTTTAATTTTCACGAGATAAATATAGTGAGTTTTTTTTACATGTTGGTATACATGTCCCCTAGCATTGTCAGCGATTTTGGGTATTTGTTTTGATGTGTTTGGCGATTTTTTCCTACAAACTCCATTTTTGCTCCATTTGGTCTTTGATTGTGGCATTTAGCGAGTCCCATCTGAGCAAAAAGAAAGATCACAAGAACAAGAAACACAAGAACGAAGATGTTAATGCCTTATAATTTTTTAGATATTTTGAGCATGAAAGTATGAAACGTGTGTCAGCGAAGTTTGTTCCAAAATTGCTAAATTGTGACGCTGTTGAATAACGTGATTGACAGACCAGATTTGCAGAAAAGTCCTATCACTGGTGACGAAACATTGATGTTGACGTCGAAACCAAAGTCCAATCATCCTAATGGAGCCAAAAGAGTCAAGACCGAAAATAACACGCTAATTTCGGTCAAATGTGAATATTTTGCTTATTGTTTTCGTCGATTACAATGGCGTGGTTCACTATGAGTTCTTGTCAGAAGATCATATGATCAATGAGGAATATTACCTTCAAAGAACTAGGATGTTTTTCTCTTTTCAAAACTGTAAAAAAGACTGCATTGTTGGAAGAGCTCTCGGCTATAGCGAAAAGCGCATGTCAGAAGTGCTACGAGTATTGGAGAAAGCGCTGGTGCTAATGTATTATATCCGAGGGGGATTACTTTAAAGGGGACAAAACAGTTATTGATGAATAAATAAATATTTTTTCGAGAAAAATCAAAAGTCACTTTATTTTTTGAACAAACCTGCTTCGAAGGAAAACATTATCACACAAATTATCGTCAATAAGCAACCTAAAAAAGTCAAAAGCGGCCACATGTAGTTAGACGAAATGTTTAATGACTGGATAAGGTTTATAATCATTGTCCGACTCTTTTTCAATGTGATTAGAAATATGCTTTGTGCCTTGAAATGTTTTCTTGATCCAGTTCATTCAGTTTATAGCATATCTGTAAAAATTCATATATTGATTTTCTATTAGAAAATACTAAGCGCTTCAAACCATGTCACCAACTAACAGTGATTCTGTGGAAGGTAATACACAATCTACCGAGACAAACGATGTCGATTCAAAGATACCAAGTTGGTTAAATGAAGACTACTTCGTGGATATCCTCAAAAATAATATTTTTGGATTTAAGAAAATCCAAAAATTCGAAGTCAAACCAACCGGCGGTGATGGCGAGAACTTTGCTTCTATTATGCTACGGATCAAGATTACAGCGGAGCTCTTAGGTAATCATTGAACTCTTTCTTTTAAACACCTTTTTAATCCCCTTTATCCCTCAGCTAATGGGGCAACAAAAGAAGTTGCCTTCATGTTAAAAACCTTCCCTCAAACAGAACAAAGCCAAATGATAGTCAAAATGATGCGCCTGTTTCCCAAGGAATTAGCTTTGTATGGCAAATACATACCTGAATTCGAAAAAATGTATCTGGAGGTAGGGAAAAAAATTACTTTTGGCCCCAAGTCCTACAGATTCAAGAAAAATCCGGGCGTAGACTACGTCCTCCTCGAAGATATAGGACCGATGGATTTTAAAAATGCTAACCGTCTGGATGGTCTTGACATGGCACACTCAAAGTCGGTACTAAGACTACTTGCCGCTTTCCATGCCGCGTCAGCTGTCAGGCGTGAGACAAAAGGAGATTACGATGATGTGTTAATGAAACCTATATTTGAAGAGGAACATCGCGTGATGCTCAATACTGTCGGAAACCCAATTAGAAAAATAGTGATTGACGCATTAAATACCTACGAGATAGGAAGGAGATATGCCGACAAAATTGTTAGTACCAAATATAAATTCGATTTTTTAAGCTATTGGAACAAATTTAATTCTCTCCCCCAGAAAACAATTATCAATAGATCGCCAGATGAACTAATTGAACATGGTAAAGTAGATCCGAATAGCTTCAATGTTGTTCTTCACGGTGATTTGTGGGTGAACAATATTATGTTTCGATACAATGCGGAAGGTAAACGGGAGGACACTATTTTCGTAGATTTTCAAGTTAGTCGGGTTGGAACACCGGCTGTCGATCTATTCTATTTCCTACTTACGTCGACTCAACTTAAAATTAAACTCTCAGAATTTGATTATCTCGTCAAGTATTACCATGAAAATTTAGTACATCATTTGAAATTGCTTCACTATCCGAAGAAAATTCCAACACTCAAGGATATACATTTAGATTTGCTACGTAAAAGTTATTTCGGTAAGTGGAAAGTTATTTCTCCAATATTGATAAGCTAAAGAGGTTTTTCGCATCAGCTTGTTCTACAATCATTGATCTGATGGGGCTGGTACTAATGGATCCGAATAAGGATGCAAATATGGACAATTTAATACAAGACGGAGAGTCTGGGAGAAACTTCAAAATGATGATGTATACAAATCCAAGATATGTTAGACATATGGAAGCCATACTGCCATGGTTGGACTTGAGGGGACTACTTGATTAATGACCTGAAATCAGGAATTGTACGTCATTATACGATGTCATACGTTCATGAAATAAGTCATCCACATTTGTGTTTGTAAATAATAGATATGTTTTGAATCCCTGCCATTTTGTATATGTTATTAAAGCGTAGAATGTTATTTAGTCGTATAAGACATAATTGGTTGAGTAAATGACATAAAAAAATCGTTGGAAGCAAGTATAAGCTAAAAAGCGTAATGTTTTAAATTAATAATATCAAGCATATTTGGCAACCAAAATACTAGGTTGCCATCAGGAAAAAACTGAATTAATAAGTCACGGTCATATGTATGTGCAAGCCGAAGCAATCCTCATACATCTAATGCATAAAAGGACTCGTTTCTGACCTTTATGAAGAAGAATGAAATGAAGAGTACGTTTAACTTCAACGAAAAGGTACGATGAGCATTTTTTTCCTTCATAAATTAAATATAGAAACCTGTTTCTCATTTAATCATTCACGAATCATCAGCTGACCTTAATCTCCCCCACCCCCTACCGCTAAAGCATCTAACCACGAACGCTCTCATTAGCGGCGTTCACACCATACAACTTGCGTGACAGACTTCTCCAAAACAGGGGATTACGCGACCAGCAAACGCTTATTTCACAATATCCATTGTGGCTCGTGCTGCGTGTGTGTGATTGTACCGTCTTGTTGAAACCAAATTTTTACCAAACCTCGTTCATCCTATTCCGGCAGTCAGAGGTCGTTCATCATGGGCATGTAGCGTTCGCCAGTAACAGTGGTCGTATTGTCGATGGCGTTCTCAAAAAAATTACGGCCCAATCACTCCTCCCGCGGGAACGCCGCACCACAAAGTGGCTTTAAGTGGATGTAATGGCTCCTCGTGTATCATACGCGGATTTTCAATGCCCCAGAAATGAAGATTTTGCTTATTGTCGTAACCGCTTAAGTGTAAATGCGCCTCGTCGCTCTTCATGATTTTCGACACAAAATCTTCCTCTTCGTTGTTGATTAACGATGGCTTGACAGCAATTCACACGAGACTGACGGTCAGCAGGCATTAACTGATGCCCTTTTTTACTTTGTACGGGAACATGTGTAAGTTTTTCCCTAAAATTCGCTGTAGGGTCCGTCTGGTATTGCCCAATTGCGTGGCCCTTCGTCTGGTTGATGTTTCTTCGTTCTCAGCGACATCGGTAGACACAGTCCGGCCACGTTCTGCATGGTCTTCTATGGTTACAACCTGTTCAAGTCGAGTAGCTAAGCGGAATGTTTTATCCAGTTGGCGCGATATGATTAGGAAATCGACGTCGAAATTCACGAAATTCCACCGACCGAGTATTGGTCAAAAAAATCGACACAATTATTCCACGCTCCATTGCTTATCTGTTTTATACTCAGCTGTCTAGATCACTAATGTCAAATATGATTGAGGTACGACGCCATTTGGAAAAATTATAACGTCTTCCGATAGGGTGATTCATTTTGCGCCACTTATATGAGCTGAATGAAACGCCTGAACAGATCTTCATAAAATGTAGCTAAGAACCATCTCGATCACGTTAGCTTTCAAACAAAAAAAAATCATAAAAATCGGTCCATTCGTTCAGGAGCTACGATGCCAGGGACAGACACACAGACAAACAGACACTTCAAACTTATAATATCGCTCTTTTTAAATCCGCGGGAACCGACGGAATATCTAATGTCGTGCTTAGGCACCTCCCACCAGTGGCTGTAGAGATGTACACCATCCTGTTCAACAATGCACTGAATAATGCATATTATCCAGTGCACTGGAAGACAGCGGTGGTGCAACCAATCCCCAAGAGGGATAAGTTTGCTTCTGAGTATCAGCAAGGTCTTCGAGAAGGTGGTCCATAGGGCCCTGCCTAAATGGGTTGAGGACAATAAAATCATCCCGGATAACCAATTCGGTTTCAGAGCGGGGCATGACACTATTCATGCCGCGTCGAAACTCGTGTCGGATGTCCAATGGAATAAAAAAAGCCTTTGACACCGTATGGCTAGAAGGTTTTTATTACAAGCTGAGTCGGCTGGGCATAAGTAAACCACTGCTATATATGATTTTTGACATGTTAACATGTAGAAAGTTCGTAGTGAAAATTGCCAACGTGACTTCTACCCAAACATTTGATATTAACAACGGAATGCAACAGGGTACGGTAAACTCGCCGATCCTTTTCAGCATTTATTTCAGTGATTTGATAGCTTCTCTTCACCATTCAATAGCGTATGCGGACGATTTAATCGCGTACAGATCAGGTCCAACGATCGACGTCATTGTCACTCTCTTGCAGCGTGACTTCGAAAAAATTCAGCAGTATTGTGATGACTGGAAGTTGAAAATCAACTGCCAGAAATCAGAAACTATTTTGTTCAGAACGCCTTTGTCTAGGGCCTCCCGAGACACTAGAAAAAATTGGAGTGGGTTCTCAATTCTTGGACCGAACAGGCGCCCACTGGCGAAACAAAATGTAGTCAAATACCTTCGGGATCTTGCTAGACCAGTATCTATATTTTGACAAACATATATATGCTGCTCTGGCAAGGGCCCGGGGCGCTTTCGCTCTGACAAGACGGCTGTTTAATAACAGCCAACTTGATTCCACTGTGAAAGTCATCTGCTACATGGCCTTAATCAGGCCCATGGTTGCCTATGGATGTCCCGTCTGGTTCAATGTGAGAGCCAGCTTAATGGAAAGGATTCGGGTGTTTGAGAGACAATGTCTCAGGACTTGTCTCGGGCTATATGGGACTCCCGAATCTTAGTACACTAAATTTTACCCGAATGTGGTCCTATACAATAGGGCCAGGATTGTACGGATAGATAATGTTCTGATCAAACTGATTCCAAGTCACGTTGCAAGAGCAATGACTTCGGCCAATAACCTGATCTTCGGGGCTTACTACCCCAACGATTTATATCACGAGAGAGTGCGCCTTAACGGCTTTGTCCCGCCAGAAGCATTCCTCTATCTAGATAGATGTAGGCTGATTCAGGATAGATTGGCGGTACCGCTAATCTTTCACGTGGGTCGCAATTCCGTGGAACGGCGATTCCTCAACGGACCCGATGTCGCGCTCCGTGAGCCCGAGCGCCTCAGGTTCTGTAGATCGGTTCGGTAGATCGGAACTCCGTCAACGGACACCTTGATAGGAGCAGCTTCTTCAAGGCAAGGCCTGTCTAACACCAATGGCAGGCTTACATAGGCTAGGGTGGGGTAAGGTAGGGTAGGGTAGGTTAGGGTAGGATAGTGCAAAAACGAAAAAAAATATGAAAAAATCACAAAAAAGAATTAAACTAAAACCAAAAAACAAGTAAATATAAAATGTGAAAAAAAAATATATATAGTGTATATATTTATGTATACACTTGCTCCCACGACTAATCGGACAGTCAATTAGAACACATTTGAGATCAATTTTCTCAAACAAAGATTTGGGGAATTTTAAGTTTTATATATGGAATTATTTGTTTATTTTTAATTATTCTATTAATATGACGAAAACAACAATTCAATAAAACGGTAAAAAGATAACTATAAAAAATTAAAACAACACGAGTAATTCATTCCACCTGCATAATCGGACACTTTGAATTTAATATTTTGTAGCGTAACTGTTTGAATTTATTACCGCTTCTAGGCGTCGAGGCATTGAAGAAACAAGATTTGAGCAAACTCCGCTTGTGATCTTTTGCCATTCTACTTGTAGTCCCGTTTTCAACTCCTCAATATTGTTGAATTGTTTCGCAACGACTCGGCGACCTAATTCATCCCATAAATGCTCAATAACGTTCAAGTCTGGGGATTGTGCAGGAGTCTTAAGGACTTTGGGACAATTGTATAGCAGCCACGACCTTGCTAAGTATGATGTGTTTGGGATCATTGTCTTGGTAGAAGATAAAGTTGTCGTAGTAACATTTTGACACAAGAGTAATAAAAAAATGGAAGAAAACTTTTTCCATTTATGGTTCTCCCAGAAAGGACATCGGACAATGTTGTACCTTGGGTCGTTAGAGGTACATACCATTTTATTATTTTCAAAAACATAATACTTTGAAATTATGTTTTTTAGCTTTGTTTGAAATTCATTTATTTTAAAATTAATAATAAATTATTAAAAGGTAAAACAAACAATAATATTTAATAATAAACATAAACGGAACAATTTATTAGGAACAGAAAGCTTATAACAATGTTAAAGCGGTAACAACATTTATTAAAACAAAACATAAAAGGATATTGCTTCAGAAAGTTTATTAATTCATTTCAAAAACTGTTTTATCTTTTGAAATGCAAATATGCACTTTGTACTTTTGACATCTGGCCCTTGTCCGGCTTAAGCATTCTTCATCCGCACCTTTTCGCTGTATCCTCTATAAATTCGGGCCAATGATCATAGCGATCGTACCTGATATCATCCGGAGTCTTAAATCGACGATATTTTCTACCGTAAAATCACTCGGGTAGTTGAAACTCGGTTACTTGCTCAGCCGGTGGATCCTTCATTTGTGGCAATACCTTCCCAATTTCAAGTTTAAAATATAAGAACGTTTTGATGTCTTTTTTTCTTAATACTTAAAAGCGATGCATCTCTTTTATACTCCGTCCATATTGTTTCGGAGTGTATTACTTCAGTGCAAAACGTGAAACGATTTCTGAGTCTATCAGTGACATATGTATAGGCAACCATTGATTTTAATATACTTCCTCCACCGTGCTTCATGGTTTTCTTTACCTGCTACTTTTGTAGGATAGGTTTGGTATTCGCAGTCAAACAAAAAAAGCCAGCGTTGTCAGGTAAAAATGTTAAGGCATGCTTAAAGTTTTGTAAGGAACTTAAAAGTTGGACTACTGACGATTGTAAGCGAGTAATTTGGTCTGATGAGACGAAGATTAATCGATTCCAGTCTGATGGCAAAGAATATTACTGGCATCGACCAAATGAAAGCTTACAAAAGTAGCAAGTAAAGGAAACCATGAAGCACGGTGGAGGAAGTTTGATTGAAGAAATAATTTTTCAACAAGACGGAGATCCTAAACATACCGCGAAAATTGTACAAAACTGGCTTGGAGAGCAATTATTCCACACTCTTGAATGGCCCACACAAAGCCCCGATCTAAACCCTATCGAGAATTTGTGGGCCATAGTTAAAAGAAAGCTGGCGCAGTATGACAATCCTCCTAAAAACACGAGTGAGCTATGGATTCGGGTACAAGAAGAGTGGACGAAAATTCCTCATGAATATATCGAAAAATTAGTAGAAAGCATGCCTAAGCGAATGCAATATGTTATCAAACAAACCAAAACAAAATAAAAAAGTAGCGTACAATCTAAGCGTATAATAAATTTTATATCTACTAGGAACAAAAAGCGAAATGATTTAGGAGTTCTAATCTAATCTAATATGCAATTAAATAAAACCTATCAACTGCCCTGACGATATGCAAGATCGTATCATTCGGAAATGACGTTTAATTGGTGCAATTTTATAATCAAAACAAAATATTCTACAATTAGTTGTGAATGAATAAAACAAAGAATGTAAACTCTGGTAAGGTGGTGTTACCTTTGAAGTAAGTTGAATAATCAGCTGATGATCAACTATTGTTCCTACATTTCATCGACCCTAGCTAGGTTAGATTGTAAGATAAGGAAGTACTTATTCATTTAGTGAAGAAAAGCCTGGCCAATTATTATGGATGAGTGGTGTCCAGGGGCAAATTGATTTGTAATTTAATTTTTTTAATCTAATATATTTGAGCTAATGTACAGGGTACATGGGTATTTCACCTGAGAATGACGAATAATCTTATCTAATCTTAACACTAAAAAGAAATTTGTTTGATATTTACATGTGTCATCTTACTCATTAACAGTTTTATTGATCGATGGAATAATGTGGTTTTTCATTCGTACGTGAAGATACGGGAGACCCTTTCAAGAACAGCATGACGTCAAATTTTAAAATTAATTTAGTATCTCGGTGATTAGTTAAATATGTCTTCAATATAGGACCCGAAATAACTATCTGCGCTGGCTCAACTACGAGTATTTTAGATGTTGGATTCATAGATGAACAAACGGGACGATGTGGCCGTAAAGACCGTAGCTCCTGATTGAATTATTTCAACGATCCCTCATTTACGACTAAATATAAAATAACAAATTGAAAAGAACGATTTCTTCTTATATTCGGCACTATTGCCAAAGTTGACCTAGTTTCAGCTTCATCTATTTACTGTATATTTACCGCAGGACATGTGTGCTGACCTGAATTTTATAATTTTTTTTCTGAGACCATACTGAATTGGGATATGAATTCAGGTTATTTGTAATTATCTTGTAGATATAAAGGGAACGTTACGCTGTAGGCGTATGTAAAGGGTTTCTTCTTTTGTTGGTCGGAAGAAGTTGTTGAAGAGGATTTTTCTGAGTCGTTATGTCGTTATTTTCATTGCATTTACCTAATTTTACAGTAAATAGTGCTAAAAGTCATATTCTATCATTAAAATATGAGAATTGTTAGCAAGATTTGTTTTCAATGAAATAAATTAAGTAAAATGTTATTATAACATTATAGTATGGGGAAACAAACGTATGTATATACATATGTACATTAAAAATTAGTAAAAAAATGAAGGTGACTTTTTGAATTTCGAGAACTAATCACAGTGATACTTCGAGATACGAGTTTAATTCGTTCCGTAACCTTGCTCGTATCTCAAAGCAATTTTTCCCATTGAAATTAATTGAAATGCCATTAATTCGTTCCAGCCACAAATGTTTTTGTTACGTGTTTTTGAATGAGAAAAATGTATTTATAAATGACAAATATAGTATAAAAATATAATAAAAGAGAATGTAAAGCAAAAAAAAACTGGTTTTATAAAATGTACATACACTTTACCTTTATATACATACGTTTGTTTCCCCACTTTACTTTACCTTCTCTTAAATGGGCTCCATCAGACGATCAAACATATTATATTGCCACTAATCTCTCTGTTGCCAAAGAATGTATTTTCTTAGATCGCCTAGCTGATTCAAACCTTAGCCAAGTTAGTGGCATCACGAATTACATGGGAAGGCAGCTAGACCTGATCTTCACAACAGACCCCCTTAGTTCCTCTGTTTCACTTTGTCCCTTTTCCTTATCAACCATCGACAACAACCATCCTCCCCTTCATCTCTCATTTTTTCACGACTCTCTACCACTGAATACTTCCCCTTCGCTAAGTCATACGACTTCCACACAGCAAATTACAACCAAATCAATGAATATCTCAGTACTGCCCCCCTCAATTTTGACAGCCATACAATAAACGACGCCATATTTATTTTCTACAGATAAATATTCAATTCTATCTGGGGGCACGGCAGTGCCCCCGCCAAGTCGAGCAAAAAAGCGGCACGGCCGTACCATCCTTTTCTCGAAGCAGTTCGGGCCATTTTCGACTCCCTATAACTTCGTTGTGGATTAAACTAGAATCCTGAATTTTCAGTAACCAAGCAGGCATCGCATAGACACGGTATATTTCAAATTTCATTAAATTTGAACCAGTAGTTTAAGAATTATAACTAGTCAAAGTTTCTTAATTCTGTCACTCACTCACTCACTCACTCACTCACTCACTCACTGACCGATCATCAAAACTCTAGGGCACTTCTAGCAGACATAGAAGCTTGAAATTTAGAATACAATTAGTGTTTAGTGTATAAATCAAGGAAAAACTAAAATATTTTGCAATTTTGATCCAGTTTTCTAGATACACCAAATATTATTACTAATAGGATAGTGTCTGCATGTATCCTTTTTCAATTTATCTAGATGGCGATTAACTCCTAAAAATATGCAATGCAACAATCAATTGGCGGTTGGGGAATTGGGTTTAGTGGTCAATGTGGTTCATGTATTTGACGGAATATAAAATAAATATCTTTATTATGTACATATATTTAATAACCATTTGATGAACTTATAATTAAATCAATTTTAAAACAAATTGTATGTTCGGTGTCAGAGTTGGAGACTACTAACTTGTACAGTTTCGCTCAAAATTACGATATTGTTAAAACACGCCCAGTCTCCTCTAAAGTCGAGTGCTACGAGATAAATGACGGTAAAAAGTTCCTGAAAAGAAGAGATAACCCATATTTGATCAATCACTATTTCTACGATGGAGAACAAGTACCAGAGAAATACTTCTTCTCTTTACTTCTTTTATTCAAGCCATGGCGTTCCTTAGATGAACTCAAAATGGGGTGTGATACTTACACGGAAGCCTTTAATTTTGCGAAAGCAGATTTAAAAGAAGGAGTCGATTATGGTAATTCAATGATAGAGTCAAGATATAAGATACAAAAAACATGTGAAATGATAGAATCTAAAGTTGCTGAGATAAATGAAGAAAGGGAAATTGTTAATGATGACGATGGTCCTGAAAACCCTTTAGACTTTGAAGCTGTGGAAGCTGCAAACGCAATGGATGACTTTCAGAGAATCAATCTGGTAGAAGAAGAGCAGACTAATCTTCAAAGTATGATCGCAAAACTTAATGCCGATCAAAAAAGAGTCTTCGATATGATCACACATAAAATGGACACAACTGATAATAACGCTGACGTTTTACGCTGTTTTGTGAGTGGAACTGGTGGCACTGGAAAGAGCTTTTTAATAAAAACTCTGAAAGTTTGGGTTAAGATGTATTTAAACAAAAAAGTGGCAGTTAGTGCTCCAACAGGCATAGCTGCATTCAATGTGAATGGATTGACTATACACAGACTATTGCAGCTGCCTGTGGAACACAAGCAAACACCGAGGTACAAGCCACTTTCCGATGAAGTGCTCCCAGTTCTGAGATCAGATTTGAAAGAAGTAGTGTTGTTTATCATAGACGAAGTGTCGATGATATCCAATGTTACTTTAACATATATTCGTTCACGCTTGTCTGAGATATTTGACACAAGCGATGATCAGAATGGGTGGTTTGGAAAAAAACATCTTGTAGTTTTCGGGGATCTTTTACAGCTTCCGCCGGTAAGAGAAAAGTCACCTTTTGAAAAACTCAACTGCTGAAACTAACAAGTTGTTAGGTTCCCTCAGTATGCCGAATCTATGGATTGAACTGTTCGTATACGATGAACTTACTATTAACATGCGACAGCTTAATGATTCTAACTTTGTTGAAATGCTAAATAGAATAAGATTAGGTGTGACTACACAAAAAGAACGCGACTTACTCTCGACTAGATTAATAACTCTAAAAACCAATTCAAATGAAAACAGATTGATTGAAATAATTGAACACCTCTCGAAACTTCCTGATGATACCGTTTGCTTATTACCTACAAAAAACATGTGTCAACAATTAAATACTGCAATGCTTAGATCTCTCCCACATCCCGAAATAAAACTTACAGCTGTAGATAGCATAGATTGCCCCAGATACCTAACAAAAAGAGCTCGTGAATGCATAAAAAAATATGAAGACGGTGCTTCTATGACTGCGGGCCTAGAAGAGAACATAATTATAAAAATAGGAGCAAGAGTCATGTTAAGGCGAAATATTGACGTGAGTCTTGGTTTAGTTAATGGTTCTATCGGTATTGTGCAAAGAGTAAAGGTTGATCCGGAAAATACAAAAATAATTAAGAAAATATACACTACATTTGATAAAGATCAGGTTTACGAGCTTGGTCCGGTCAAAACTAAATTTGAAATTATTAATAGAGCTTATGTTCATCGCGAACAGTTTCCTATATGTATAGCCTATGCTATAACTATACACAAAAGTCAGGACCTAAGTCTAAATAATGCGCTGATGGATATCGATTCTGCAGTATTCACATCCGGTCAAGCTTACGTGGCACTTTCGAGAGTTACAAGTCTGGGCGGCTTACATACATATAATTAATGTCGACTTTGGAAATATTAAAGCGCAGGAATCCTCAATTTGTGAATACAATAGATTAAGAAGCATTTACCGTCCAGACTTGACAAAAATTGTAACACCAAAGCCTCCGAGAAAAACCCATAGAGACAGGGAGTGGGCTTTGAGAAAAACTGCAGCTGAAGCTCAAGAAGTAGTACCGGAAAAGAAAAAGAGGAAGACAACCTACAAAAATAAGAAAAGCTCATAAGACACAGAGTGGGCTTTAAGAAAATCTGTTGTTGGTATTCAAAAAGTAGAAGGTACCGGAAAGGAAGAAAAGTAGGACTATCTACAAAAAGAAATGAGATGCCATCAAAAACATAACTTGTAAAAAAAACCAAGTCTCGCAACTCAGTTCTTCTACCGTAAAAAGTTGTGAGATCTATGTAATACCAAGTCGGTTAATTTATTCAGCCCCTACTTAAGGGACCTTCTGTCTTAAGTTATTACGTAATTAGCTAACCTAACAACATCTTATAGTGACCATATTAATATTAAAAATCTTTTATGTTTTAAATAAATAGATTGACTTGGCAATCGCACTAAACAATCTAATTTAATATAATATGTATTACTTGTGAGATGCATGCGATGATGCACGATGGAGGTGGGAATGTTTGATGACAAACTCAATGTCGTTTATGGTAAGAATAAAAAGAGGTGGACCTATGTGGCTGCCTTGGGGAACGCCGGAAGAAGCTAAGAAGGGGTTGGAAAAGGCAGATCTGAAACGAACACTGTAGTAACGGTTTTTAAATAAGAAGATATCCACTTCACCCAGTGGGTTCAAAACCAAGGAAAGACATTTTGAAGAGTATTAGTTTGTACGCGGACGACACCAAGTTCTTCAAGAATATTTCCTCGCAACAAGATTCTTCCCTTATTCAATCGGATCTGAACAGCTTTTCCGTTTGGTGTTTCAAAAATTGTTTGGAACTTAACATTTCCAAATGCCAATCAATCACTTTCTCACGTAAACGAATCAAACCTCCCCCTCGTCTCTACTTCCTGAATAATCAGCCCATCTCCACCGTTCAGGTTATCCGCGATCTTGGCATACTATGTGACCAAGAGCTCAATTTTCGCGCACATATCAATGATATAATTCATAAAGCCAACTCTGCACTCGGTTTTGTGAAACTATGGTCTAAAGAATTCTCCAATCCCTACGTGACTCGATCCCTCTATATTACCTTTGTTCGCCCCCTTCTCGAATATGCATATGCAAAGTGCGGTCCCCTTATCAACAAACCCATATATCTAGAATCAAGAGCGTTCAACGTCGATTCCTACGTTTCGCTCTTCGAGGTCTGCCCTGGAACAATCCCTTGTTCTTATCACCCTATCAAGACCGTCTTAAACTAATCAACTTGAGTACTCGGGAGGAAGGAAGAAGAGTATCCGATATAATCTTTATTCATAGACTTCTTACAGGTACCATTGACTACGCCACCCTTTATAACTCCATATCTCTTAACACTAACCCCCGTAATACATGCAATCCTCGTTTCTTTTATCTATCCACCCCCCGCACCTCATACGGCTCCAATGAACCCATTTCCCGTATGCTGGCAAGTGTTAATTCGAATATTAACTTCGACTTCATCCTCAGCACTCCATGCCTAAAACTCCGTCTTCTCCGTGTTTCTTTTCCACGAACTGTGAAACTCTCTCTCACATTCCCAAGATCTCTTTTATCTCACTTGTAGAGATAACCTCTAGAAGGTTATCTCTACAAGGCCATCAGAAGATGGCTCTTTCTCAAAACCAATTTCTTGCAGAACTCCCTGTAGGTTTGTGTTCTCTGTCACCTCAAAGCAGCGCCGAAACAGGTGCTTAGTGTACAGCTTTTTAAAATTAGAAATCACCTGCTGATCCATAAGCTGCAGGATAGGAGTGGTGTTAGGTGATAGATAGAGAAACTTTACAAACTTGAACTCTTCGAGGTTCGATGGGTGAGCAGGAGCATTGTCGAGGACGAGAAGGGCTTGCATGGGTAGGTTTTTTTTCCTGTAGATATTTCTTAACAGAAGGGCCAAAAACCAGGTTTACCCACTGCACAAAGAACTGCCTAGTGACCCATGCCTTCGGGTTTGCCTTCCGCATAACTGAGGTTTTCCGAATGGGATACAAGCAGAGGCTTTATATTGCTGTCGCCACTCGCATTGGCGCACAGTGCGAGAGTTAATCTATCCTTCATGGGTTTGTGGCCTGGCATTATCTTCTCCTCTGCCGTTATGTAAGTCCTATTCGGCATTTTCTTCCAGAAAAGCCCTGTTTCGTCACAGTTGAAGACTTGCTGGTGGATGTCCATTGGCTTCTATCAGTTCGGAAAAATTTTAAGATAATCCTCAGCTGCCTTCACATCCGAACTTGCTGTCTCACCATGCCTGACAACGGAGTGAATGCCGGTCTTTTTCCCAAAGTTATCAAACCAGCATCGACTGGCTTTAAGCGAGTCTTCCGATGCCTCGTCCGTGGAAGTGCGCGGGGTCTGATTCAGCAAATCACCGTAAATCGCTCGTGCCTTCTCGCATATGTATAATGCCCTGTGTCAAGGTACCGCTTTTAAACTGCTTCTCCGTCACCCAAACCATCAGCAGTTTCTCCATCTTTTCATGGTGAGAGCTCCGGAGCTTAGAAATTATTGTAACACCCTTAGCTGGCGTTATACCCTATATCGAGTCAGCTACTCATACACCTTGCTCATTTTTATTCTATGATTTCACGCTTTAGTTTAATAGACACCATCTTCTTCTGAGCAGTGACCTTTCCACTCACTTTCTTCGGACCCATGGCTATAAAAAGAATTGTGATAAAGTATGTAAATGCACAAAAAGCGCAAAGCCCTAGAAAAACTTAGCAAATATGCTTTGCGAGGCAAACAATCACACTGGGGGAATAAGTGGGATAAAGCCCGATTCACAATACATACTGCGTTCATGCTACCGTCGACATCTAACACACGCAATTTAATGGGAGTCTCGGAAATATGTATTGCGTCATGCTAACGTTCCTTACGTTTGGGAAAATTGAGAGCCGAGAGAGAACAAAATGTCGAATTCGTCGAAAAAATTTAGATAAAGAGAAGCATATTTTTTAAGTTTGTTATAAAAATAAGAGCGAATATGAACGTAACCTCACGTAACCAACCAACGCACCTCTCTCGCAAATGTTTTATGCCCACATCACAATACTGCGTTAGTGAATTGCGTTCATACGTTACGAGAGAAATGCTCCAAACATGCGTTCAAGTTACATTTCACACAAATATAAAAAAGCACCACCTTTCTGGTGGTTGTTTACTACAATATAACATCTGTTCCAACGCACTACAATTTCCAACATGTTTGACTTTTGTGTACTTTGGTAACGTGAGGTTACGTTTTCTCTAGTTCGCATTTTCTCTTATTTCTCTCATTTTTTCTCTTATTTCTCTCATTTTTCAACTTACGTAAGGTCGCCAACGCAGACGCAGTATTTGAAAATGATCCATTGAATTCCTTGTGTTGAATGTTAAACGTCACTCGAAGTTAACGCGGACGCAGTATTGTAAATCGGGCTTAATGCACGAGGCGCAAGCGCAGTAAACTGTTGGGTCGTGTGCAGCGTCGCAGCTGGCCCTTTCTCTTATCTCAAATGTCGCTCGTATTTCAAAACAAAACTTCGTTCGCTCGACAGCTCGTGTCTCAAATAACTCGTATGTTAGGGCATTCGTATCTCGAGGTACCAATGTCCTGAAAGTAATGTCAGTGACTTTATTATGATGCGACTGCACGTCGGAGCTCAGTGTGCTCCGAGTATCCGGAGAGTGAGTATTGTATTATAACCTCGTACAAGTAAAAATGCAACACTCGTTAGAACGATCATATTTTGCGTGAAACTTGGAAAGACCACGGCGGAGACTGTTTCTGTGATCAAGTCAGCTTACAAAGAAAAAGTCCTGCCAGATCAGCAAGTGTTTCGGTGGCACAAGGACTTTTTGAAAGACCGGGAAGAGGTCGACGACGTAGACCGCGCCAGACGGCCATCCACGACCACCACAGCCGACAATGGGATGCGAGTGAAGGAACTGTTGAACTCAGACCGACGATTAAGTGTTGGTTTAATGGCCGATATGTTAAATATTCCGAAAACTCAAGTTTATGATCGTCACGAACCATATCGGCATGCGGAAGATGTGCGCTAAGATGGTACCAAAAATGCTCACTCAGGCCAAAAGTCGCGCCGCGTTGAAACGTGCCAAGAAAACCTCGACATGTGCGAACGTCAAAAGCAGCTGTCAGCTAAAGTTCACGCTAAAACATACATATCATCACTGAAAAATGTTGTTGACGAGTCACTAATCACAGTAATTTCACTATCAGTGCCCACCACAACTCTTCCAAAGCATTTTTATGTGAATTTACTTTTAGAATGGGGGACATATCAGTTGGCTCATGCTATACAATTTTTAGGATATTTTGGGCAAGAACCGTATAACGTTTTTGTTCTTTGATTTTTTTATTTATTATTTAAGCTATAGCAATAGCGTACATATATACTGATAATGCAGATGTTAATTACAAAAAAACTGCAATCTATAGTTCATAAAGTATTAGAGACGAAAGCAGGTGAAATTTAGCAAACAAGATACAAAATTATTGAATGGAAGGGGTCATTAAAGCAAGAAACAAATGTAAGGTAAGGTGAATTTGTTAGACCAATAGTGCGTCCCAAAATGATAGTGCCATCCTTCAAATGTTCTGTGTAAATAATGCGACACAAGTAAATGGGAAAAAAATACTCAGTTCTTCGAAGCATACTCAAAAATAGAAAATATACTCAAAATTTCAACTATTTCGAAGCATTAACTGTTATTTGCAGAAATATAGGTAAGCATACAAAATTTAGAATCCCATAAAGATAGAGCTAAACTCCGGCTGCAATTGTTTCCCTTCTCTAAAGGTAAACTTTTAATATGTTTTACAATGGGTGGCTCTATATAGGTAAATAGCGATGATTTTCTCTCGATCAGTGTCGATCATTCGGCGTTTGAGTAGACAATGGCAAGAAGGAGAGAGGTAAGTCGATGAGTGTATTCGAAAATGGTCAAATAATTGAATTGTTGAAAAGTGGCAAATCTACGCGTGAAATTGGAAGGTAGTTAAATCGTTTCCATCACGTCATTCAAAACTTTAAGAAATTGGGGCTCTTATGGCATTAGAAGAAAAGGCGCATTTTAAGGGAATTGTATAGGGTTTTCCAAAAAGGACTTGACAACTTTTTCTTTAAATAAAACGCAAACCATTTGAGATATTTTAAAAACTTTATTATCGGCTTGAAGTACAATCAGAACATTTATGAATGGAACTCGGTTTCGTTCATATGGCCACCGCGAGCACGTTTGCAGTGGTCGATTCGTTGGACCCAACTTTCGATGACTCGGCCACACATTTCGGCCGAAAAGGCCGCTATTTCGCGTTCAATGTTGGCTCTGAGCTCTTCCAACGTCGTCGGCTTGTTGGAATAAACCAATGACTTAACGTAGCCCCAAAGAAAATAGTCTAGAGGCGTTAAATCGCACGAACGAGGCGGCCAATCGACTGCCCCATTTCTTGAGATAACACGCTCATCAAACCTACTCTTCAATAAATCGATTGTAATGTGTGCTGTGTGGCTTGTGGCACCATCCTGTTGAAACCAAATGTCGTCCAAGTCCATATCTTCCAATTCGAACCAAAAATAATCGGTAATCACGGCGCGATAACGTTGGCCATTCACAGTAACGTGACGATCGTTATCGTCGACGAAAAAAGATGGCCCAATAACGCCGCCGGCATGCAAACCGCACCAAACAGTTATTTTTTGTGGATGAAGTGGTGATTCATGAAGCACATGTGGA
The DNA here is from genome assembly GCA_958301585.1 of Merodon equestris. Lineage (NCBI taxonomy): Eukaryota > Metazoa > Arthropoda > Insecta > Diptera > Syrphidae > Merodon > Merodon equestris. The sequence continues at coordinate 63,841,398 of OY284413.1, forward strand.
TTTTCACCCGACCAATAACGCATATTTTGCTTTGACGAACCCATCGAGCCAAAAACGAGCTTCGTCACTGAAAATGATTTTGCGATGAAATTCATCATCTTGGCGCATCTGACGTACGTCACTTCAAATGGTCCATCGGCTTCAATTCCTGAGTCAGCTTGATCTTGTATGGGTGTAAACCAAGATCCTTACGCAAAATATGCCATAATGTGGTCTGAGCGATGCCCAATTCTTGAGAACGCCGCGGAATTGACTGATTTGAATCATTTGCTACGGACGCCTGAACGGCAGCGATATTTTCGACACTTCAACCAACCCGTTGTCTCACTGTCACGACAACATCACACAATGAATATGTAGACTCAAATTTGTGCACTAAGTTTGTTATTGCCTGTCTACTAGGGCGAGAATTACGACCGAAAATTGGAGTTAACGCTCTTAAAGTTGCGGTCACCGACTCCGAATTTCGGTAGAAAATTTTTATAATTTACAGACGTTGCTCGTTCGTGTACTATACCATGATGAAAATGTTGAGTTTACTGAGTTCGATGATTAGTGAAAGGGTGCGTTCACAAATTAAATTCAAAGCTGTCAAGTCCCCATTGGAAAACCCTGTATAATTCCTCGAACAGTATGCGATATGTTGCAGCATGTCCTGGAATAGGAGCCGCTAAGACCACCATTAACAGATTTGTAAAGGCGTTCGACTGCAATCGAAAAGAAATCGCAACCACCTCTTATTATACAACAAAGGACGACCAAATTGGACTGTTGTGTGGAGTGACGATAAAAAGTTCAATCTAGGAGGGCCGGACGGATTGGCACACTACTGACATGATTTAAAAAAAAAAGGAAGGCACTTCGTTCTCCAAATGTCAGCATGGAGGAGGTAGGGTTATGGTATGGGGCGCCTTAGTTGGTATGGAAAATCCCGTTTAGCAATTGTTCCTAAAATGATAAATGCGGAGAAGTACCAAGACATGTTGGAGGAATCCTTATACCATTTCTCGAAGAACTGGACCAACATTTAATGGAATTCCAACAGGATAATGCTCCAATTTACGTGGCGGCTTCTTCTAAAGACTGGTTTTCCGACAGAGATATTCCAACTTTGTCATGGCCAGCACGTTAGCCAGATTTGAACCCAATCGAAAACTTAGTGGACATATGAGCAAGACTGGTTTTTACTGGGGGACGGCAATCTTGAGCTTAAGAGCACAATTATGGACAGTTGGCAAAAAAATAAAAATGAAACGATTGACAAGTGAGTAAGCTCAATGCCAAACAGGGTCTACGACACAATTTCAAAAAAAAAGGACGATTAATGGGACGTTTACTGTCCGCAGAATACATTTCATATTTTATTTATTTTTTTTAATCGAGACATTCAATTTTTTATTATTATTAACACTTTTGATTTATTGTGTATACTTTGGAGTTTTTCGATGGTTTCATTATTTCGGGACGTACCTTAGATATGTGGACTGTGGTGCGGTATTCGGACAACATTCTATTTACTTACTCTGAATTGATAGCTAGAAGAGCTTCTATTTAATAAATAACGAGATCTTGCGAAAAATATATTATACGTAACAACGCTTTCTGGTCTGCCAAGCAGAGACAATGCTCATATCTTGTGGTATAATTCCGTCCCATCTTATCTTTAATATCTCTGAATGATAGCACGTCTTAAAAATTAAAAATCATAGAAAATGCTCGTGAACCTGAACTTCTTTTTGTTTGTTATTCATAATCACAAATCAAACAACAATAATTACCTGTTCTATGTACAAGACTTGCGCCGGGTGTTAGTTCAACTAATCATTGAAATTAATATTTTATTCCGTATGCTAAAAGTTTCTTGATTAGTTATTCTTCCCAAGTGTTCTCCTAGAGCTGAGTCTAATGACGCTACTTCCTCAACGAGTTGTACATTTTATTTAGGTAGAAATCCTTGATTTCATGTCTTTTTAAGATTCCACTTAAATGTGGCCAATCAGAACATTCTGTGCTAGACAAGGCTTGTGATTTTTTTGCCTGTGAATATAATATATTGTCAATATAGAGCTAGAAACAAGTGAGGAGAAAATAAGAACCCCTAATGTTCTAAGCTAAGGAAAATAGAAGAGTTCACGTGTACAAGATAACAGACCTTCCCGTTTCTCTCGAGATAGAAAAACAATGGTTAAGGAAAGAGCTTGCTAAACCTAAGGAAAGATGTTCGGCGAAAAGCAGAGAGCACTGCCCAATGAAAAATAAGACCAAGCACATTGAAAATTTACGTTATCCATATAGCAGAACCTCCAACCATCAAAACTATAGGGAACAACGAAACTACTCGTACGAGAATATTCGGGAAATGGAAAGACTTGGTCATCATTCCCGTATTTCAAAAATTTGACCGGACACACTGCACCAATTGCAACAACAGCGAGGTATACCGTTGTTATTAAAATGTTACAAGAAAATAATCGGAGCCCATAGTGTGGCGTCAGGCGTAACTGCTCCACGAGAGTCCAGATTTTCATAATACGGCAGCATTTGGAAAAGAAATGGGGATTGCACGGAACGGTCGATCAATTTTGCATAGATTTTAGAAAAGCGTATGATTCTATAAAGCAATTTATATGTCCTAGGAAGACTGCGTATATGTAAGCGAATTTTCTTTTACGCCCAAGTAACAGCAAATATTAAAACCAACCTAAACAACCTCAAACACACCAAAACGATGGTGAAAAAGATGAAATTACTCGTAAGCAGACATTGCATCTTATAGTCGATAAACTAAATGCGCTAGAAAAACGAATATCAATTTTAAAATGCAGAGCATGCAATGGAGGAATAACACCGAAACTAAAAAATTAACAATAATTTCACAGTACTAACTTGGAACACCAATGGACTAATGCAACACCAACAAGATTTGGAAGCAGTCCTCGATACAGAGAAGATTGATGTGTGTCTTATTTCAGAAACACACTTAACTATCCAATCCTTCATAAAATTCGGAAATTTTAATATTTATCATACTGCCCATCCCGAAAATTCAGCCATAAGAGGAAGCGCAGTTATAATAAGAAAAAACATCCAACATCACGAGCAATTTAACTATAAAACCAAAGAAATACAAGCAACAGTTGTGAATATAAAAGGAAAAAGTTTTTGCTTTGACATAGTGTCAATCTACTGCCCACCAAAACATTCGTTAAAATCAGAAGATTACCTAAAACTGTTTATAAACCTGGGAAATAGATTTATAATTGGAGGTGACTTTAATGCAAAACATGTTTATTGGGGATCAAGATTAACGACAACAAAAGGAAAAGAATTACTCAACGCAACTAGACTATATGGATGCGAAGTCATGTCAACCGGAAACCCAACATACTGGCCAACTGACCGAAATAAAATAGCGGACCTAATAGATTTTTACATAATTAAAAACATTATTTTATTTATTTATTTATTTATTTATCTTATGATACATACATCCGTCCGTGCAGGGATGGGTTAAGAATATCCCTGCAGCGATACCTCTTGCTTGTCGTAAAAGGCGACTAAAACAAAGGTAAACGAAAATCACATCTAGGCAATTTAGAAAACACCAAGGTGAGCCTAGGGACACATATACCACCATTAAACTGCCCCACAAGTGTACATGCAAATCAGTGGGTTGACACGACTGGAGATCACCGGTGTTGTACGAGTAAGATCAAACAAAAAAATCTGGAGCATGCCCGTGTCACAAAAAAAAAAAAAAACAAAAAAGGCAGGCCGAAAAACAATTGGTGCAAACAAATGCAAAAACATCAGCATTTGATTGGCCCCAGCGATGAAGTAATCCCAAACCGGGAAGCCTGCCGCTACTTTCTGAGGTCAAACCGGCGGACCCCACAAGCGTACCAGTAGGAATGCAGCTAAGTGGGAAGGTTATGGTCCTACACTTCTGACCATAACAACGCCGGAAAAAGGAAAAGAAGAAGAAGACATACATATACACACCAGTTTTTACAAGAAATGATTAAATAAAACTATAAAACTTGAAAATAAATGTATTGTATATAAGATTATTGGCATTCTGTGTTATTTTAAATAGTTTAAATTAACAGTATTGAATGCCAGTTCAAGCAAAATTGCATACATATGTGTATTACAGATTTTGTGGGGTAATAAAACATGAAAATAAGCACAATTGAAAAAAAATTGTTTTTTTTAAAGAAGATGGGCATAATTCATTATAGACTGAAGTAATTAAGTTGGACTAAAACAGTATACAGCAGAGAAAAATAAATTGATATTTAAACCAAGATATTAGAGATAAGAGATTCTAACTGGTCATAGCTAAAATTAAACAGCCACATTTTTACTTGTTTCAAAAACATTCCAGACATAGATAATGTTCTAATTGAATAAGGGAGCTTATTAAACAGGCGACAGCAAAAAACTGAGAAAAAATTTCGATAGGCGGAAGTACGGTAGCTAGGAACAGAGTACATACTTGAGAAGTTACGACGAAGACAATAGTTAGGAATAATACGAAAATTGCGATTGCCAGACCTCATGAAAAATATTTTTAAAACTTTAAAGTAGTATACATATGTATGTACATATGTAAATGACGCACAGGGAGAACTTTACGATCACAGAACAAAACAAAACTAGGATGCCTACTAGGCTTATGACAAATTTTTCTTATCATATATTTTTGCATAATAAGCAAAGGTTTAAGACTACTTTGATAAGTACCTCCCCAACAAGCAATGCCATATTGTAACTTAGAGTGAAAAATTCCATAGTAAATTCTTGTTAATAGATCAGATGAGCATAAGTTACGTAAACATGTCGAAGAGTGGAATAGAAGTATGTTTTTAAAGAGTCAATGTGCTTTGTAAATTTAATTTTTGAATCAAATATAAGCCCTAAGTATCTGAATTCGTCTACACTCTCAATCAGGAAACATTTATCGCTACAGCTATGACTATTACAAAATCTTTTACCAAGATGACTAGAATGACACTTGCAAAGAGGCAATTTAAATCTTTGGCAGTCTGGAGCATGGAAGCGAACATGTATATCCGGTTTCGGCGAGGAAGACAAGTTATACAACATTAATTTTGTTTTAGAACTTATAACTAGTTTGTATTCAGCAAACTAAAGTCTCAGAAGATTTAGATCACAGTATATACATATTAGAAGTAAGATCTAGTGGACTGTTTAGGCCATAAACAAGTCCAATATCATCTGCGAAAGCAGTAGGTAGTCCTTTGAAATCCATGGCAAACAAAGAATTAATTTATACTAAAAATAAAATTGGCCCCAGGACGGATCCTTGGGGTACTTCTAGTTTTAAAAATCTTACTTCGCTTCTAGTTTGGCCTAGCCGAACTCTCGGTGTTCTGTTTTTAAGGTAGGATTTAAATCAACAAAGCATAAAGCTACGAATGCCTACTTTTTCCAACTTTACGAGCAAAAGGTTGTGATCCACCATATCGAATGCTTTCGTAATGTCAATAAATAAGCCTGCTGTAAGCTTTTTAGCGTCGAGATTAAAAATTATTGGGGAACAGAATTGTAGGAGCGCATCTTCTGTTGATCTTCCTTTTTGAAATCCAAATTGAAAGGGACTGAGGAAGTTCGTTTTATCGAAGAACTTGACTATCCTTTTTTTTAATAAGTTTTTCAAAGACCTTGCTGAAAACTGGAAGTAATGAAATAGGTCTATAGTTTTCGATTTCAGTAGCTGAGCCCTTTTTATATAATGGGACGACGTCTGCACATTTAAGATTATCAGGGAAAACTCCATACAACACACTACGGTTAAAAATGTAAGCCAGGACATCCACTACGAAATAAGCAATATTTTTCAAGACAACATTCGAAATACCATCAGCTGCATATGAATTAGATTTATTTAAATTGTTAATTGTTCTCAGTATTTCCAAGGAACTTATAGGTTCAAAGACGAAGCTACAATTTTGTAATGACTCAACACGACCAGATAAAGGTGGACAAATAGGACAAGACGGATAGGTACTACTACATTGAACTAACGTGCTAATATTAGCAAAATAAGCATTGAAAGCATCAGCAATCTCACGTTCATCAGTTAATTCAAAATCCTACAATGGGTTTCTTAGAAGACGTATTTTTGTTTAGAATACTGTTAACTAATTTCCATTCTTTCCTTATGTTCCCTCACTATTAAAAAATGAACGATAAAAATTGTTTCGACAGAGCGGAATCTCTTTTTTTAGTTTAGCACACAGCTTTTTATGTTTTTTCCTTAAAAGTATATTATCAGGATGTTTTTTACATTTAAGGTAGAGTTTATTTTTGAATTTTATTTTAACTAACAGGTAGTCGGATATCAAAGGCTTTAGTCTTATCAATGAATGCTTTTTGGGTGGAAGAAAAGAACAATTTAGAATATGTTTCCTGAGTAAGACTAGAAACGTTGTATATGCAGTAGAGACATCATAGCAAGAGTATACCGTTTCCCAAAGCTCATAGGTCAAACATATATTGAGTTTAAAATAATCAATTTTTAATTTTCCTTCAAAAGGCTTAGGAATATTCTTTGTGACGTCAATGTTCAGTAAGAGATCATTAGGTCAAAAACACAGGTTTCACAATTGTTTGTTTGAATATTTCTAAGTCAACAATATACATACATATATGATCCCGATGCGGATCTAGTAGGTTCGAGAATGAAATTTGAGAGGCCATTTGAAGCGAGAAGCTCAAAATAATTTGAAATAGAAATGCTGTTATCTAAAATATTAATATTAAAATCACCTACTATGATAAGATTTTTAGACTTTTCCCTTTCTAATATTATAGAAAAATCGCTTATAAAAGACATTATACTAAACTTACACAATCTATAGACGCATAAAAAATTAAACACTTCTTTTTTAAATTCAACGGAAATTTTTAACACATCGGCACTGGAACAATCCAACAAACAACATCAATAATTTTAAAAACATCCTTTACAAAACACCCAACACCACTTGCTGAGTAATTTTCATTTGTATTTGCAAAAAAGTTGAAACCGGGAATATGGAAATCATTTTTTTCTGTATCATAGAGAAGAGAGCGTCGCCTTAGCATCGACCAATTATTACACTGCAATATATTTCCATTTGTTTTAAAATAATCCGCATCTTCTTTAGTGACGTTAACACAAGTAAGGTGGGAAAAATGTTTACAGTCACCACAGAGTATTTTGGTGACACAATTACGATCGATTTTTTGCGTATATATCTATAAACTGTCTAGAAATAGAGGAATTCAACGATCTGAACTCTGATCATTCCCCAATACTACTCACATTGAGTGAGCGTGTAATTCAGAACTAAACATTAACGAACAAACACACTGACTGGGAAAGTTTTAAGAAAACCCTGGAAGACAGATTGAACTAAGCGTGCTAATGTGTAATACCGAAAAACTGGATAGAGAAGCGGAAAATTTTGTTAATGATATTCAACAATCAGCCAGGATAAACACACCAGAAATAAAAAGGAAATCTAAAGGCAATAAGTACCCCATGGAAATTAAAGAACTTGTTTTAGATAGAAGATGAGCGGGAAGAGTATGGCAACAGACTAGAGCCTCCCAAGACAAAACGAAACTGCACAATCTCACCCAACAGTTAAGAAGACAAATAAGGGAGCTAAAAGAAGACTCTACCAGTAATTATCTTCGAGGATTAACCAACGAAAAAGCAACCGATTATTCGCTTTGGAAGGCAATGAGGAATGCAAAAAGGCCACCTTTGCCGATGGGGCTAGAAGTAACGAACGCAAATGCAGATTATTCGCAGAATACCTAAAACACTTTTTTCAACCAAACAACGAACAAGAAATATGGACTCCTGCGGAAACAGTCGAAGAAGAAAATGAAGAAATAAGACTTACGACCCCAAGGGAAGTGAAAAATGAGATCAAAATAACATCAATCCAAAAAAATGCCCCGGCTATGATCTTATAACCGGTGAAATATTGAAGCAGTTACCAAGAAAAGCTATGGTTAAACTAGCGCATTTAATCAATGCTGCTTTTAGAATGAGATATGTTCCTAATTTATGGAAAGTGGCCGAAGTAATAATGATCCCTAAGCCTGGAAAGCCACCAAACGAAGTGATATCATACAGGCCAATCTCAATACTAACGGTTATATCTAAACTATTCGAAAAAATATTTGTCAAACGACTTAATAGTATTATTGAACTGAAAAATCTGATTCCTAATTACCAGTTCGGATTTAGGAGACATCAATCAACAAATGATCAAGTTCACAGAATAGTCAACATTATAGAAAAATCGTTAGAAGAAATAATAAAAGTATGTTCTGCTGTGTTTCTAGATGTAGCGTAGGCCTTTGATAAGGTTTGGCATGAAGGACTTAACCACAAACTGAGCTGTATCTTACCAAAACAATACGCTGCAATCTTAGAATCATACTTTAGCGGGAGATGTTTTAGAATAAAACAGGAAGACTTGTGTTCAGAATTAACGGAAATTAAGGCAGGAGTCCCACAAGGCAGAGTGCTGGGTCCGATTCTGTATCTTCTATATATTCTGTATCTCCCAGAACTAAAATATTGCATATTGGCTACATTTGCCGATGACACTGCAATTCTTGCTGTGGGAAATATGGAATCAACACAGAAGCTGCAATCAGCTATAGACCAAATTTGTAACTGGACAATAAAATGGCGAATCAAGCTTAATGAGAGCAAATCAGTTCACATAAATTTCACTAACAAAGTAATATCACAAATCCTGGTTACTATCAACCATCAAATATTACTGTATGCGAACACAGCGAAATATCTTGGCATGACGCTAGATGCTAAACTAGGATGGAAAAAGCACGTTAAAAAGAAAAAAGAGGAATTACAAATAAAATACAGAAAAAATTTATTGGTTGATAGGAAAGAACTCCTCACTATCAGTCTATAATAAGATTTTATTAGCATTCACTGAAGCCAATATGGACATATGGTAGTCAACTATGGGATTGTATCAAAAAGAGCAATGTAGACATCGTACAGAGATTCCAAAACAAAGTACTAAGAAAAATCATACATGCACCATGGTACATAAGAAATAAGGACCTCCACAGGTACTGGGGAGTGGAATTAGCCATGAATGAGGTCAAAAAAAAAGCACGAAGGCACGAATCAAGACAAGTACACACAAACACAGAGGCGGTGCAACTTTTAGACATTGCAAATATAGTGAGAAAACTCAAAAGGATAAAGCCATTTGAACTGGTCTAAATAAAAGGGACCACTCACATTAAGAAATGTACATACATATGTATTTGCCCGGACGGAAAAAAAATAGAACGCATCTAAACATCTGTCGGGAGACGCTGATGGGCGAAACTCCTGAAATGACAACATATAAATTAAATAACTTAGATTAAATGACTAGATTGCAATCATGTGGGAAGCGGTTTTAGTCGGTAAAAATCCGGCATACTGATTACTCGGATCATCAGTATATTTTGAAGATTTCTCCTTCCTATAAAAAAAAAAAACAAACCTTGGAAGACTGGAAATCCCGAAAAACTTGCTGAAACTTGACTCCTGGAGAGGTCCGCCATGTCGTGACAATCTTATTATAACTTTTAGACAAATTTAAATCAATCATTATCTGAAGTTTTGCTACCATGAGTGTTATGAGCAAATAAATTGATCAGAGGTTGGTATATTCAATTATCGAAATAGTAAAACAGTTTTACTTCTCAGCGGCGTATTTATTAAGCCTGTTGTAGAATACTTATCTGACAGAAAGTTCCGGAAACTCACCATTCGGAATAAGGCCCTTTTACCTATAGGAAGAAATAATTTACACACAATATTGGTGATTGATAGAAGCTTCGGCTCTGGTCCGACATCCACATCACGTATGCGTTTGTTTCATGATTCCATAAAAACGGTTTTGAGATTGTATAGCTTGCGAGTTTGCTACTTAGAAAAGCAGTAGCCACATTCATGATCATATTACTGTCGGATTCAGATTTCTTGAGCATGAAGTGAATAATCATATTTTCGAAGTAAGAGTCCAAATATAGTAATGTACCTTTCAGTCATTTATTCTTTCATATATGATACATTTATGTTTTTTTAGATGGTGATCAAGTGATATGGCGAATTGTTTAAAGGTCCTAACCTTAATAGCACTGGCAATTCGTTAATTTTCAAATTTTCTTGTAATTTTTTTTTAACCCGGAAGCCTAAAAGGCTACCTTCAAAACATGTTCAGACTATAGCCCACGAGATTATAAATCATTTAATTACAAAAACACTGGGTATTGGCGCCCAATTCGTCAACAACAGCAGCCCTTGACGCATTCTCGTATCAGTACCCTTATCAACAATTCAATGAATTGTCACCAAGTATTGTATTGTACGCATAATCACCCTCAAATAATGATTTTTTTTCTTTCGGACATAAACCTTTGTTTGCATATGTCATCGTGTACACCTTTATCATCAAACTTTCCGCCTCACAATGCATTCAAACAATACGATTCTACTTTTACAAGTACTCATATTTCGTATGGCAACCGTGTTGGATCACACGTACCATATACATATAAACGAAAGAGTTATCAATCATGCGAATTGCTCGAGTTGATAAACAAACGTTTTGGAAATGCTGCACTAAATTAATCAAACCTTTTGTGAAAACAGGGCTAGTGGATCAGTTCGGTTTTTTGCTGTGCCCGATTTGGTTTGAAAATTCTGACACCAGATCCTGATTCTTAAATTGTAAGTTTTTGATTAAAATCTTCATAATAGTGTTCGAAAACTATTCAAAGAGTGCTTCATAGTGTTCATTAACAGAGTGCAGGGGTTTTTGGTTTTGAGGTTTTGTGGGGATGAGTTTTTGGGTCATTAATTCATTCTGTTCAATCACATGACCATACCGGGCATATACTAAAAACTTCAAAGCTAACTTCCCTTCTTTGGACTCATGACAGTGACGTGGGTGATTAATGGTCACACCGTGGTAATCAACGTCTGCTTCACGTGATGATTCAAAATACGTGAACTTGGAATCGCTTATCAAATGAGATGCAGGAAAGGGCAAATATTTATTAAATTGTTATACTTGTAATGACAGGGATCTTACAATGGCATCAGTTCACAGTTTTCTTATGACTTGAAATACCCAATCTAAATACTCGCAAGAAATTGCCGCACAGTCTTCGATACTTAAACACCTTATTAGAACATCTATTATCGGAGTAGGGTGTTTTTTGGAATTGGAAAATTATATCATTCAAATTACTTCTTTTTCCTATTTTTGGGCAGTATAGGAACACCATGTCCTAAGAACGCTTCTTCTTTAGATGCACTCCCCATAAGAAGTAAGCGTCTGCTCGGACAGGCCGTAAGTCATTAATCGAAACCATAAATAATCGGAAGGATAGATAGAACTTCCCATTTGAACGTTTGCAACTATGTTTTCTCCGGTTTTGCTAAGTACGTACCTTTCAGAGTATTACGATAATTTTTACTTTAATGGATGGCTCACGCACCGGAAGCCATATGCATTTAGGTTTCATTTGGCATGGGGAACCCTATTTATATTATTTTGGTTGCTCCTTCTGAGTTGAAATCACCACTTATAAAAATGAAAACTACTTCCAATACGTCTAGTTAGCTAGAGCATAGTAATCATACACTTCAACTAAAATATGACGACTTTTCACAGCACTTCAAACAGAAACAATTTATTTGGAACAAAGTCCGTTGTTATCCATGTTCCGACCGTTTGACATACGAGGTCCATTCGAAAAATAAGGTGACTTTTAATTGCTCTAGAAAAATATATATTTATTTATTAATAACTATTTCCCCTTTAAAGTAATCCCCCTCCTATAAAATACATTTGTGGCAGCCCATTTTCCAGTCTTTTTGGTATAGGATAGAGCTCTTTTAGCGATGCGGTCTTTAACTCCTCAATCGTGGCAAATCTCCATATTTTCATGTGTCTTTTCAATTTTAGGAAGGAAACAAAATCCCAGAGGGCCTGTATGGACTTGAAGTATATCGTGTCTCTTACAAAATCCAATTAGATTTGCATCCTCTTTTAAAGGTCGATATATGAACAATCATACGACAGCACATCATCTTATGTTGATTAGAGTTTTCCCTAAACTTCCTTAAAATAGACTCATCAGCATGGATAGACACGGTACAGAAGAAAATATTTTTTTAAGCCTCGTTGATGAGACGTATCCCCCTGTAAAGCGCACGGTCGAAAGCTCATTTTCTATAGATCAGCAAATCTGATGGTTTCATTCGTCGGTCATGTTTCTCTTTGATCATGTGTTAGGGTGTGCTGGTGCATACTCTCAACCAGACCACCTATAGCTGCTGTGAAAAATTGGCCAACAACAATCGATGGGTCGTTAGGCAGAGAGGAATTCGTAGAGAGCTTTTCGCCGTCTAATGTCGACTGCTGAATTTGCGTGATATCTATAAAATAATTTTGGCTGTAACTAGGTAGTAATCTGAATGGATGTTGGCTCTCTCAGTGCTCAGCATGTGATCAATTTTACCAACGGCCTGGTGACACCCACTTTTGTAGAATCACATTCAAAGACGATTTCATTATCAAGTTGTGAATGCTCAATTTTGCAAGTAGAAGCGTTGTCTGAAATCCATCAATGTTTTTTTATGCTGTGCTAAGCCTATCGTTAGCCTATCCAATCGATGGATGCTGAATTTGCTTACGGCAAATTGTATAAAAAACAACAAAAGCGTTAAAGAAAACATAAAAGTTTGTGGCGGAAATCCACGAGTGAACCGGTTTGTGTAACAGTTTGTTTCTTAACCAATACGATCGTAAATTTTCGAACGGAAAGTTCAGGCTTTCCTCGAATTTGTGGTACCTAATCGCACTTCTAATCTCATACCTTATCTGATATCAGATAAGTTTAATATTAACTCATAACTAATATTTTTCGTAAAGAGGCTTATCAGATATGGCAATCATACCCTCTGTAATTACATAAATATTTTTTTTCTATTTCAAGGAATCGATAACTAAAAATCGATCTTAGTTAGTTAATATTTTCCGGGAAGAGGGTGTACCTATTCCGTTCTCGATTATTAATTATTATTTCAATCAAAGTTTAACAGCCACTAATAAAAAAAATTGGTACTAGGCAGGGTATATTTAAATGCCTCTGTCGGAGTTATTTTACTGCGTTCGATTCTTGTGCTGTGGCCTCATCTCTTTCGTCCAGCGAATCGTTTGTCACTCAAAAGAATCTAATGGATCTAGTCAATCATTTCCGGGATAGTCATCGGAGGATGGATTGCTAGCATAGGCTGATGGCTTGTTATATCGTTATTTCTTATTGTTTTTCCTTTTACCTTTATTGACATGTTGATATGGCGGATGAGATAGGTACCATTGAGGATGTAGCTTCATTGACGGCCGGTTGTCCGGCAAAGGATATGTGAGAATTTCTAACGATCATCCAGCTGGCTTCTTAAACATTGGGCTGCGTGGGAATGCGGGTGGATATGCTTATATGGTGTCTACGATGCCGTTTTCGTTACGAATTTCTAAATTATTGTATTTTATTTTGTTAATTTTTTGGTTATTCCTTCGTCTAGGTTTACTTGCATTTAGTGAAGATTTTCCTTTTTCAGTATGGTTTCTGTTAAATCTAATTCGTTACTTGATAATTTATTTGAATTTCCTCTTCCTGTTAAGCTACGTCAATCTAATCAGTTATCATTGTCCTGGTAGAACGGATTCTGCATTGTTTGAAATTTTGGATTAATTGAAAATTGGATCAATTCCTGAGCTCTAACCAAAACACTTTCCTCAGTTTTTAGCCTATTTGTATGTTATCGCAGCAATTGCTGTATTTGTGAGTGACATTTTTACCGTTCAAGGTATCAGATGCAATTTTGGCTACTGTTTTAATGGTTTGAAAAACTCTCTTTTCCCTTACTTTAGTGAGCATTCTGTCGAATATTATTAGCTCTAGAATCTTTTCTATTTGTCAAGATTTTTTTTTATTTTGTGGGAAGCTTCTACTATCTGACACTAAGACACAAATACTGGTCCATTGTACTACCAGACAGACACCTTTCTTTATTGTATTTTCCCCGTTGTCCGCAGAAAAGTGAGGAAGGGCTTCAGTGATGTAGAGCTAAGATATTCGGCCACACTACGTCGGCCCCAAAGGTGCGCCACCGTGCGCGAGCGAAAGCGGGACAGTCGCAGAGAAAATGTTGTGCTGTGTCATCCTCATCGCAACATGCTGCCTCTCACTGATGTCAAGCACGTAGAGATGCTTGGCAAAAGTGTTCTTCGGTTATATCGGTTGCAGTGAACATACCGTGTTTCTTTTAAGGGGTTAGTCTCATCTGAACGCATAAATGTTACCTCTTTTAAGGAATTTTTTTTTATAAGACAATAAAATTCGATCATTTTAATTTTTATTTGTTTTTATTTGTATCTTAACTTGTATAACATTTTTTTTTCTTAATTTACAATTTTTTATATATTTTTTAATTAAATAGAAACCAAAAAAAAAGCAGGTTACCGGTCATGGTAATAGCGGCTGTTCATGTTGTCTGAAATAAAAAAATCGAATGGATTATTGTTCAGTAGGTCTGTCGCTATCGGCTCTATCAAAATTAATCAATTTCATTGAAAAAAAAAAGGCGGACTGTAGAAAAAAATCTTGTTTTTTTTTTGTTAAAAATCGTTTTAAAAAAAATAAGAAAATATTTTCGAAAATAAGCAATTTTGGTACGACCGGTAGTCATTAATGAGTAGAAGAACATATATAAATTTCAAAGCAATCGGTTGAATAGTTTTTTTTTAGGACCATGACAGTTTTAGAAAATGATGTTTCGGGAAAAATGTGTTTAAAGTTTCAAGAGCAGAATTTTCGTGGAAAATGTATACTTTCACTAATCTGCTATGCCTGGACCATACAATAACCCTTCGGTGGCTTCAAACGCATTCCTTCTGCCAGTTTTTGTGACCTGAGGCAAGCCCTTGCCTTTTTGGATGCCTCGGACGTGTATCGCTCTGCACGAGCTATTCGTCGTTCATCGTACTCCTCAGCATACGAGTAGGCGTTTCAGCCAATTTGCGTACCAAAAATCTCCATTATTTTAAGGATTGGTGACAATCCTTCATTAAACATACACGCAGCTGTCCATGAAGCAATTTCCAGCGTCTTTTTTCCAACAAAATTATGCTTTGGTGCCAAGTTCCAGAAGCAACTTTTAAACGACTCGTTGTTGTTCTGAGTATTTTTTCCCAAGCACCTTTATATCAGATCATCTGATGATAATCCTTCGTAAATTGGCTTAAATAAACTTGCTGTTTCTTCATCATATCATATGTTGTAAATACTTGCACCGTGCAATTGAACAGTACGAGTGCTGGGGGTTTTCATCGGTTGAAATGTAATGATAGAATGTAGCCCTCACTGCTTTCTTCATTTCTTCTTAAGAATCTGGATTTCTCAAAATAGCCCAACCTTAGTATGTACTTAGCTTAACCATCATGGCATTGGTCAATGCAAGAGTCGACTTCTTTGTTGCAGCACTAGTGGATAATTTTTTTTTCGATGTACATTTTGTGACAGCAACTTTACCTGCTTCATCTTTTTGATTCTTTTTGGCCTTCTTTTTTTCAGCTCCTTGCAAGCCTTTTTTAGCTTTTAAATTTGTACTGGTTATGTGTTTTTTTTAGCTTCTTTCACTCGCCTATACATTCTTTTCTTGACGTGCAAGACGCACTCTTTTTTTTCTACCACAGGATCGCCGTTGTAAGGATCGGCATTCAGTAAATTTTTAAATGTTTTGCTGTCACCATCTATATTTATTTACTATATTTTACTTTAAAGTATTCGACAGACCGCTGAAACATTTCGATCACACCGTCAACTTCCATTTTACCGGAACTTCCTTCATGATTTGCTTCACAAAGCTCAATGCGATTTTCATACCACTCCAAAAACTCTGACTCTTCACTGCCAATCCATTGCTCGCATGCTTTACACACTTTTGATTTGACAGTTAAATCTACAATTTTATTAGAATAGTTCCCTATCAAAGAAATAACACCCAGCAGTGAGGTAAAACCACGCTTGTCCCATGATCCATCACCAGAAACCCTTCAGCACAACCGTTTTCAACATTTAATTTATTTTCTTCTGCGACGGCTTTTTTGAAAACAGTATCAACTACTGACTTTACAGCAATATAAATTTGGTCGAGCTTCCCATAATATCCATTTTTACTTATTCCATCACACAAGTCCATTAGCGAACAAAATAAATTTATTCCAGCCAGACCGACTCCAAGTAGTCGCATAATAAACACAAAACGTATATTGATTTCGTAAGCATTTTTAACCATAGGAGAAGAATTGATGTCAAATTCTTGGCACGAACACTTTACACACAACTTGAATCCTAGTCCTCGCGGTGATTTTCTTCAAAAATTTAACGTCACTGTCGCACAGCTTGCACTTTAAGATTGATAGCAAAGTTGTAAACACTAGCGAGAAACACAGAATGCTGAAGCTGAATCCTTCGTCAATCGGTACATCAAAATCACTCTCGTCTTTTAATTTTTCAGCAGTTTCAGCAGTATACTGATTCCCTCGAAAACTCCTTTTTCTTTCTTTTTTGATTTTAGATCCATTTTTTTTTCCTGTTTGATGTTGACACACAGAGCATCAAAAGTGTACTGCTAAATTTGTTCTAGCATTTATATACACTATTCCACATATACACAGGTAGATAATGTACTAAAGTTGACCGTAAGAAACTCCGTACGCAAGTATAAAAGACCCGTGACAACAATAGAAAGGTAGCAGCTGCAGACCTGGCGCGCGGCAGTCGGCGACTATGAGTTGTAACTTATTTAATACTAGGAATTTCGGTCTGAATTTTTCACATATTTTCGATAGGTCACACAAGACAACCCCCTTAAGAGTAGTCTTCAATGCTCTGGTAGGAATTTCATAGGCTCCAGGCGTCCTTTTATGTCCTAGACTAAAGAGGTCCTTCGGTAGCTCATCCAAAGTGATGGCTCTTCCATACATACATATATGAGGAGAGATTCAAAAATAACGATAATTTCCAGCCCGCATAGAAATCCACGAAAAATATTTTTTACTTGCTTATACATACTCATATAAACACTAGGCTAGCGTAAAAAAATCCGTAAATACGAGTACACTGTCCACGATTCCCAGGCGGTACATCGATTTGACTACAAATAGTCGAAGAGATGACATCAAAATGGAAAAAAATTAAATTGAAGCTGCCTTTACTAGAAACAACTGTCTACAAAGACATAAACAGCGACTTGGTGAAACATGGACTCTGCCCTCCCATGTTCCATAGTAGCACACTCGGCTAGAAAATTTAAGTTAGGCAGAGCATCCAATGAAGATGAACATCACGATGGATGCCCATTCATGTGTCTCACTGAAAATATTGTGTTGCAGACGGAAGAGTGACTATGGGGCATATAGCTGAGGACTCGGGGCAGCGTTCAAAGTATCCTTGCGGACGGATTGTATATGAAAAATGTCTCTGTGCGTTGGGTATCGAGAATGTTAACCGATGAGCCAAAAAGTCGGCTTACATATGTAGCTGCAGTCGCGCTGGCTGACATTCAAGAAACAGGATTCGAATTAATCGAACACTATTCACCTGATCTAGTTCCCAGTGACTTTTACCTCCATCCTCGGCTCAAGAAACCTCAGGACAAAGAATATTTTTTGCGACGTAACAGCCACTTTGTCATAATAAAAGCAAGGGCCCAGTTACCAGAGCAAAATCTGTGACATACGTACGTTTACTAAAATACAGATACTGGTCTAACCAGATTTTAAGGTATCTGACTAAACTTTGTTCCGCCAGTGGACCCCTGTTCCGCCCAAAATTTAAAAACCTAGCCTAATTGCTTCTAGTATTCCTAAAGGCTCTAGACAAAGGCGTTTTGATTGAATAAAATAGAATAAAATTGACTTTCAACTTTTCGCAACTTTTTACCAATTAACATGTTAAAAATAACAATGGTTTATCTATGCGACGCCGGCAGAAATTTTAATAAGGACCTTGTTATCATACGATGTCCAAACCATTCCCCAAATCAATGAGACAGGCATCCGTACAATAATTAGTGCATTTATCGATACGAGTTTGGACACGGTAAAATAGTGTCAAGTCCGGCACTGTTCGAGTTACCTATCCGGTATGGTTTTATTGTCCTGAACCCATTTTGACAGGACTCCATGGACCGCCTTCAGAAGACCTTACTGGTACTCAGTAGGAGACTTACCAGAGATTTGCTGGGTTCGAGTTGTCTTAACCCTACTTGGGGATTAGTTGCGCCACCGCTGGATTCCAATTCTGTGCATTCTTGGGCAGATTGGTGTACTTCTTCACAGCTCAAAGCGTTGGGCTCGTATAGTACGAAC
Organism: Merodon equestris; assembly: GCA_958301585.1. Lineage (NCBI taxonomy): Eukaryota > Metazoa > Arthropoda > Insecta > Diptera > Syrphidae > Merodon > Merodon equestris. Next base: position 63,859,904 of record OY284413.1, read on the forward strand.
TAAAAATCCAGCGTTCAAGGACTCCGACAATCGAAGAGATTCATAAGGCCCCTGACACACACTCTATCAATATCCTCAACACAGTACAATAACAGAGTATATACCAGAAGACTGGTCAGCTACCTTTCGGGACACTGTAGTCTAAGATATCATCCTAACAAAATTACCCTCTCGTCTGAAACTGAGTGGCGACTCCGTCTAGAGGACTAAGAAACTGCAGAGCACATACTATGCGGATGTGCTGCCCTCTGTCATCTAAGGAAGCGTATCCTCCTCAGAGAAATCATGACTCCTGAGGGGATCAGCTCAGATCCTACGTGGGACATCCTCAGCTTTATTAAGCAGGTAGAGGAACTCCTCGTCTAATTGGCTAGCAGGCACAATAGACCTACTCTGATCGCAGTGCTCTATGCTGCTCTATATGCTCTATCTTAGCCCAAGTTCCCAATTCAAAAAAATGAAAAAAAAATGACTTGAATATCATGTGGAGACCCTCCATCCAAATGAACAGAATGTTAGCCTCTTCTCTGACGACGGATTTTTTGCCATGAAAATAATATTGAACCTGGTTAAACCAAAGTTCCCTGGTCGCCAATGATAATTTTATCATTTCGAAGTAAGTGAAAGTAGGGTCTTGTTTTCCAAGTTGTGGCTGGTTCAAATTTCCTTGATTTTCTGGAAGACAGCTCCCACTCACGCCACAGTCTCCTGAAGATCCTCGATCGCGAAGACATCGTCATCCAAGACGGCGCTCTCCGGGTCCATATTGACTGAAGGAGTTTATTGTCTGACTTTTCCGGTTACTTAAAGTTCTGAATGTTACGAGTATTGTTACCATTTCTCTGAAATATTTCATTTGTATTTTTAGTTTAGTTCAGTACATTAATTTTTATTATTATAAAGGGTCCGCCATCTAACGTTTTTTTTTTTCAAGTAGTGCTTATTTCGTGAATGGTAACACTTAGCTCATGTTTGATTTGACAGGTAATTAGTTTTATCCTTCCGCTGAACGAATATGGTTGTGTATACGCTTGATCAGTTATGGGCCCCCAATATTTTTTAATATAGTCACACATTAATGCTCTTTGTGACGCTAATCTCAACGAACGATAAAGCGGTTACTTATTAGTTTCAGAAAAAAGTTTATTGAGTTGCCAGGATTTCAGGAGATTTAGAGAGCTCGTGGCTCTATTTGACTACAAAGTTATGTTTACCCGTCCACAACTGTGCGAAATCAATTTTGTCTACAACTGCGCTTGTTTTCAAAATTGTTTTAGGATTGGATGAGTGCAAATATCTTGGAGTGCTAATTGACTTATTTGAATTAGAAAACTCATGTCCAGAGTATTGAGTTCCAATTTTTATTTAATATTATTGAGCTAAGCCTTAAGTTTAAAATAAAATGGACATTAAATCTCTCTAAAATTATAGACGCCCTCCTTTATGGAGTCCATTATTGTCTTTTGGGAGCACAAATAAAACGAATGTGTTTGCTTTAACGCGAATTGTTGTATGGTGCTTGCTAACATGCCGAAAATGTCAGATACTTTGCGTTTCCTTAGCTCGTATAACAATGCATGAGGTAAATAACCGTGTTCGGTCAAATGATTGAAAAAAAAAAACTCTTTCGAAATTGTGCTTATTAATGGGACCTATTCCTTATAATTTCTGCTCCCTCTAGCATTACACAGATTCTTAACTGGAATTTCAGCTTATCATGTCTGCAGCGGCTAATGGAACGAATGGCATCTCAACCCCTCCTACATCCGAAGGGGAATTTAAGTCATCAGTTGCATACGTTCCCGATTGGCTTACACTTGATTGTTTCAAAAGCATACTCCAAACTGACGTGGGTGAATATTCTAAAGTATTAAGCTTCTCAGCTGGATCATTAATAAAGCCCGGGGAAAACATGTCGTCTATTCTTCTTCGGGTTTCCATTGAGTTGCTTATTTCAGGTAAATCCCGGCGCCTTCATTGACTATTTAATCCAAAATCTCTCTTTCTACAGACGGTGGTCCAACAAAATCCGTGTCTTACATAGTTAAGATGAACTTTTCCAATCCGAGTATGTCTTCACTAATCGACTCTTTGATGTTGTTCCCCAAGGAACAAGAAATGTATGGATCAATAATTCCCAAGTTTGAAGCTTTATATAAAGAGGCTGGAAAGACCGTTTCATTCGCTCCAAAGTATTACAAGTTTCCCAGGGATCCTCCAGTGGATTATCTCCTCTTGGAGGATATTTCCAAGAGAGGTTTTCGCTGTGCTAATCGTCTGCACGGACTAGATCTCGTGCATATGAAAGAAGTCCTCACTAAGTTGGCAGAATTCCATGCTGCATCAGCTTGTCTACAAGAGCACAGTGGTAACTACTACACAGAACATTTCCTGTACTCAATTTTCACTGAGCGGAATCGACCCCTTCTGGAAACATTGAACAACAAAAATGTATTTCTTTCACACCTAAGGAAGTGGAAGGACTGTGGGCAATATGCCGACAAGTTGGTGAGTAGAACTATCTTAAATCTTGGCCAAGTATAATACTGTTCTACGCAGGCCGATATTGATTCATACCTAGTCGACAAGATTATTCAAGCTGCGAAGTTCAACACTAGCGAATTCAATGTCTTAAACCATGGCGACCTCTGGATAAACAATATCATGTTTCAATACGACGCTTTTGGCAAAATAAAGGAAACATATTTCATCGACTTTCAGATTGGAAAGTATGGAAGTCCAGCCTACGATCTATACTATCTGATTCTTACTTCAGCTCAGCCAGATATCAAACTGTCGCATTTTGATTACTTCATTAAGTTCTACCACGATCACTTGATTGAGAACTTGAAGCTTTTGCATTATCACCGGCCGTTGCCAAAGCTGAGGAACTTGCATATATCCTTACTGAAAAATGGGCTCTCAGGTACGCATAAAATATTTTATAATGAATTGCCTTAACTTTTTGTTTTCTTGCAGCTTATTCTGTTGTATCAAAAATTCTTCCATTTGTCATGCTAGATACCCACTCATTGGGTAATGTTAGCCTTCAGGACGAAGACAAGCTTAAGGCGGCTATGTTCAGCAATCCGAAGTATGTCAAGTTGATGGAGACAATTATGCCCTGGTTAGACAATAAGGGCTTGCTCGACTTTTCTTAAGATGCCATTTGCTATGATAGTATAAACAGTAATGTAATAAAATTATTCTGTGCAAAGCGTATTAAATATAAAGAATGTCTTTCGCCGTCATTTAGTAAATGATTCTAACTAAACATAAAAAAAAAACACTTAAAAGGTAATTTAGAAATCAGACTAAATGATTGTGTTGGGATTGTTGGTTACGTGTTGGTTTGGATTGTAGTGAACGAAACTAGGATCATGTCCATGATTATTATTTATACCAATTGTAACTTGGAAATTTCGAGCCTCGTTGGCATCTCGCCAAACCTCCCTGTCATAAATGTGCTCCTTCTTTGTTTCGCTATTGTGTTCTATCCCTTATTTAGTCCTTCCATTTATGTTGCGCTCTCCCTGGTGGTAATTTTCTCTCGGGTTTTCCACTCATTATTCTTTTGACTGTTGGTCCGCTGTCCATTCGCCTCTTTCTTCGTCCTGTTTTCCCCATAGATTCTTCTTAAGATCTTACTTTTGTGGACCGTTTCGTGGAATTCCCATTTCTTTTCTAAAAGGTGTCCTATAATAAAAATCTGTTCTGGCATTTCCTCCTGGGCAACACTGGTAGTCTCCGATTATTTCTTTAGCGTATGATGTCAGCCTCTCTAAGAGAATATTTTATAGCCTCTTATAACGAGCTGATAGCCGCGATATTCCTCCGTACGTGTTGCTTGGTATCCGGAAACCCTTTTTGAATAAGGGAATGATGACAGGGTTTTTCCATACCCCGGCGATGGACTCATTCTTTCATATAGTTGTGGTGAGCCTATGTAACTTCTCTGTTAATTCCTTTCCATAATATTTTATTCATTCCGATGGTATAAGGTCGATTCTTGTGGCCCTGTCTTTCTTAAGCCGTTGGATTGATTGAACCTCTGCTATAAGGCCGTTTTCCGGCTCCCTATGTACATTAAGCAGGTTATCGAAATATCTCCTCCGTTGGGCTGCACCTCCTTCGTTGTTCGAAATGAGCTCCCTTTTATCATTGCGAATAAATCCTGTTCTGGTCTGGTATCTGTCTCGCCCAGCATTTATCCCTGCATACATTACTTTCGTGCTTCTAACCGCAACTTCTTACTGAATTTTAGTAAACTTTTTCTTTGCCATGGTTATATGGAGATAAGCCTTTTCAGGGCTTGAAGTCTTAGAACATTACGGTCTTTCACCTTTTCCTTGCATTCTTCATCGAACCAAGGCTTTAATTTAAAGGCTTTGCAATAGTCTAGTTTGATTTCCGCTGCCTCTTTTACAACACTTTTTATTGTTGATCATACTGCTTCTATCTGCCTTGTTTCTGGAGCATCTAGTAAGGCGAACCAGATATTAATGGGATCTAAAGCTTCTGAGAACGTCAGGCAATGAACGCCCTTTACGAACAGTTAGAAATGATCCCGACAGCGCCTTCGTGAATCACGATTTCTTCGTGATCAAGAATCCCCAGGAGGAGGTGGCTATATTGGGAGCTGACTTTCAGGAAGTGGATAAGATGAATGACAGCATTCGTCCAAACCACAACCTGGAGAATAGAGTACTAATTCATCACGTCTACCTTCGATATGATATCAATCATTGGCGATCAGAGAACCTTGATCTTACCAGATTCAATGACGATTTCATGGCAAATAAAGCCGTCGCCACTGAAGAGGTTAACACTCTGTTCATTTCGACGGAGGATCTCCAGATGATCTTCAGAGAGAAAAAAATCCGCAGTAACCGACGGTGTATCCAATGTTGTGCTCCTCCAACTAGTGGCTGTAGAGATGTACACCATTCTGTCCATTATTGTTGCACTGTTTTATTACTTTTTTGCATTATGATCTGATGTAATTCTGCAGCCTACATATTCCCATCGCCAATGAGTCAATAATATTTCAGGCTTAACTATCATATTTGCAATCAATGAAGCAGTACACACGACATTCTCAGCCACACACATATTTTCAGAGAGCTAAGTGGTTCTTAAGGCGCTAAAGAGGTACATTTTCAGCTCTAAAGCTGTCTGGGAATGTTACAAAAGACTAAACAAACTGGCAATAAATAGCAGACTAAAGCTGACCTGCGTGCCAGGTCTTAATAACCATGACGGCCATGAAAAGGCTGACATACAAACCAAGAGAGGTTCTTAGATACCTTTTAGGGGGTCATCGCTCCTTTATAGCTTTGACATTTTGGACATAAACCTACATCCATATACCATAAATAGATCATTAAATAAAAGAACCAATTCAGGAAAAGAGGGTATTAAACACTCAAGAACGTTCATGGGATTGAACAGAATCACAATCCCAAACGTGCCAAAGAAGCTCTAAACCTTAATAAAGCCGACCTAAGAATGCTATCAGGACCCGGGGCATGCAATTACCACCTTCCTAAAATGGGTCTTAGCAGCACAGAAATCTGTAGGCGGTGTGGACAGGCTAAGGGAACTATGGAACATATGTTATACTGACCGTTTGCCCGAGAAAGATTCAAAATGACAAACAAAACCATAACAGGGAAAGACTTCGAAGAAATCTCATCTAGAGAAGTTGTCAAAGGCTTGAAGGCAGCATTCACATCCTAGAACTTACGGAACATTTTACCTAAGGAAGACCAAGCTTATTTTATACCACGATAGGCTAGCGATTTTTAATGTTGTTTTGATTTAAGTGTTGTTATGGTGTTTGTAGTGTAGTAATGTGAGTGCGTCTACCTCCGCTATTTTTCATCCATAATATATATCCATCATATAGATCTATCATATCATACTATCTTGCTGATCCGAACGCCATATGTTGAGTCGGGTTGTTCACCTTACCCTCGTACAATGACAAAACTGACCTGAGCATTGTTCGATGTTTCATTATATCCACCAACCTCAATATTTGCAACAAAGGTAATACACCCAAGTTTCGCAACCGGGTTAGGGAAGAAGTAATTGACCTCACTTTACTAAGTGAGTCTGACTCCATGCGAGTAGAGAATTGGAGAGTGTCCGCTTACTGTTCCTTTTCGGACCACAGCCGGATACTCTTCAACCTTAAAGTTAATAAAAAAAAACCGAAACCTTTCAGAAACCCTCAGAAGATAGACTGGAATCTTTTCTCAAACCTAGTTGCCAACAGGTTAGTACAGCCACAAGCCACCACTAATCCTGATCCAACTTACATTGAGAATTCAGTCGAAAATCTTGTGAGAATTCTGAAAGCGGCTTTCAACAAATCCTGTCCTTTGCAACAGTTTCCTTCGAGACGACGGTTCCTACGGTTCACACAACCGAAGAAGTAATAAACAAGATTATCACAACGGATAAAGTAACATGGGCAATAAATTCGTTCAAACCCTTTAAATCTCCGGGGCCAGACGATATCTTGCCAGCGATGCTTCAAAAAACACAGACCCACACTGTACCCCACCTCGTAAGCATTTTTTCCAATTGCCTGAGCACGGGGTACATCCCAACACAGTGGAAAGAAATAAAGGTAATTTTCATACCTAAGGCAGGTAAACCAACCCATACTGCCGCAAAGGACTATAGGCCAATTAGTCTCTCGTCGTTTCTATTAAAAACCTTGGAAAGACTCCTTGACCTATACATCAGAGGACTCATCAACTCACGCAACTTATGCAACACTCAACACGCCTACCTTAAAGGCAGATCAGTAGAAAGTGCTCTGCATAGTGTTGTCCGTGAAATTGAGAGCTCGCTGAACCTAAAAGGGTTTACAATGGCAGCCTTCCTCGATATAGAGGGGGCCTTCAACAATGTAAACACAGAGGCCATAATAACAGTTCTAGAGGACATAAAAGTAGATAAGTCCATTGTAATCTGGATTGAAAATATGTTCAAGAACACAATTATCAATGCAGACTAGAGGCACACCACAGGGAGGAGTTTTCTCCCCCCTACTGTGGCTTCTTACAGTTAACAAAATCCTCAAATTCTTTATGGAGAAAGACACAACGATCATAGCGTACGCGGATGACCTGGTTATCTTGATAAAAGGTACATTTCTACCAACTATCAGTGAACTAATGGAATCTGCGCTGAGAGAACTCTCCTCGTGGGCAAGACAGAACGGTCTGAGAATAAACCCCAGAAAACCGAGTTCACCAGGAAAAAGAAAATTCCGATATTTGCTCCCCCAGAGTTAGAGGGCACTCCACTCCAACTCAAAGCGGAAGCCAAATATCAAGGTATCGTTCTTAACTCAAAACTCTCCTGGAAAAGGAACCTGGAGGAAAGGATGAAAAAGGGATTGAACGCTTTTTATTCATACAAAAAGACCTTCGGAAAAAGATGGGGCTTGCAACCGTACATCATTCATTGGATGTACACAGCAATCATCAGACCCATTTTAACTTATGGGGCCCTAATCTTGTGAAATGTTAGCAGCACGAAAAGCTATATGAACCTGCTCAACAAAGTACAAAGGTCAGCCGCTGTTTGTACAACGGGAGCCATGAGAAGCACGCCGCAAGCAGGGTTGGACATGATACTTCATCTCCTCCCCCTGGATCTATTCATAAAAGGCTGCGCTGCAAAGAGCGCTCTCAGACTAAGGGAGTCCTCTCTGTGGAAGCAAGCCAACTATGGACATGCGGCCATACACAGAATAGTAGACGACCTGGGAAGGAAACATGGTTTTAGTAGCCTCGCAGCTACGACCGACTATATTTCCCCCCAAAATGACTTCTCTTTCAGTATACCTATCCTTTTCCCCGACAGAGAAGAGTGGCTATCGCCGTAAACGCCGTAATCAACGACCACGAAATCACTCTCTTCACAGACGGATCGAAAATGGACACAGGCAATGGGGCCGGGTTGTATATATATAGTAGAGGGTTCTACTCTGATACCCTCCACAAACAGGAATCATTCAGACTCCCTGATCTGTGCAGCGTTTTTCAAGCAGAAATCCTGGCAATAGAGAAAGCAGCCAAACACCTACAGGTAGCGGATATCCCACCATCTAATATCACTATCTTCGTAGACAGCCAGGCTGCACTGAAGTCAATAGAATCCTGTATAACGAGATCAAAGGCTGTCAAGAAATGTCGCGACTCACTGAAGTCCATCAAACACCACAAAGTTAAACTCTGCTGGGTCCCGGGCCACAGCTCAATCGCAGAGAACGAAAGAGCAGACGAACTGGCCAGGCAAGGTTCTGAAATGGACAGCAGCGAAGCGGACACGTCATTGCAACCACCGATCAGCGCATAATACCGGATCATAAGCGACACAATTATCAAAGAGGCCAACTCGTCTTGGCTTACAAGAAACGATAGCTACACGACAAGATCATCGTGGCCAGAGCTAAATGTCGGATAAACAAAGAAGCTCCTGGCGCTGGACCGTAACTCGATCCGTCTCGTCGGAGTGATCACAGGACACTGTCCCATTGGAGCAATGCTCCGGAAATGGGACTCGGGATCCAGCGATCTCTGCCGGAGCTGCGGCGATGAGGAAGAAACTGAGACGATCCAACATCTGCTTTGCCACTGCCCAGCTCTCCAGAATCGACGCCTAGTGTCGCTAGGCCAAAGATTCTTTACAGAGATTGCGGACGTGGCTAATGCAGATATGTATATCGGATCTTCCAAAATTCATTAAGAGCACGGGGTGGTTTCAGCCACCACCTGATAGGACAGGTTAATTTTAAGGTTACACAAATGAAGGGAATCACAATGGGCCTCTTGGCCTCCGCGTGGAAGTGATGTTTAACCATCACACTCCCCTTCTCTAACCTAACCTAACCATTGTTCGATGTGTCAAGAAAAATACTTTTTATGTCCTCTGCGGTTGTCAAAAGCAAGCTAAATCTCTAGGTGGATACTTCCCTGGTAAGCCGAAAATTTATCAAAGAACAGTTTAGAGCTCGCCATCCAAAAATACCCTTTGCTATTAAAAACAAAAATATAACAGATCGAAAAGCTTTTGCCAGTAGGCATTAACAAAAGCTGCCTGTAGAATGGCGCAACATGCTTTGGTCCGACGAAACCAATATTTGTTTGGATTGTGAAGTTAATGGTCCCACATGGTAGGGGAAATATTAAGGTTTGGGGCCGCTGACGCGTGATAAGCGAGTTCGGATCCCGATAACACCAACGCCATCGAATAATCGCGGCTTCTCTCCTCTGCGGAATACTGGCGAAACCCCCCGTTATATAGTTGCCTTGAAAAAGCTTCTCGGCTCCCGCCGTTCGGAATCGGCATTGAGCTTTAGGTTCCGTTCACTTGTGTGAAAAACAAATCGCACTTAACATAAGTGAATAAAAGAAGCTTGGCTTTGGCTCTTCAAGAGCTGTAACGCCTTCTAAGGTGTCTATATAAACCTCAAAAACAAAAAAAACAAAAAACAAGATTTGGGACTGTTGTACCCATTATGGTGTTAGCGCATGCGGAAGAAAACTTACCGTCTATTTATCAATTTGGCAGCACTTTGTTGGTAGAGGCGGGCGACTTCTAGAGTGGCCTGCACAATCATCAGACCTGATCCAATTAAAAATCTTTGGGGTTTTATGAGAAAGAAGATAACGAAAATGTCCAAACCAAAAAGCAAAACGTCACAAAAGGTTTAAAAAATTGGAGCGAAATAATAATTAAGCTTTACCAAAATTTGTCGACTCTATGCTTCGTAAGTATATGTTGCCATGTTACTAAACAAGGACAGCACAACGAAATACTAAAAATAAAGCTGTCATAGTTATTAAAACATATTTCCTACCTCATTTATTAGTGTTTTTTTTTTCTCAAAATTTGTCTAAATTTTGAGTTGTTTCTTTATTTGTTGATTACTATTCGCCCTTTATACGAAAATATAAGTTTTAAATTAATTCTTCGCGTTTGTTTTCTTAATGTTCAGAGATAAATTTCGTACAACGCTGTACTTATTTTAGAAAAAGTCCATGTGCAGCCCAAAAAGCCGATTAAAAAGGAAATAATCGATAGACGCATATGACAAATCTATTTAATAACATACTAGCTAGTATCAGCTTCTCAAAGCATAATAGGAAATAATGGGAAACTGTCGAATTTGTGAGCGCTCACCTCATGGGATAAAAGTTGAAAGAAGCATATTTGCAGAATGCCAAATATTCGATTAGCGTGAATGAACGCAGAACACCCTGTGTGCGCAATTGATAATCAAAAGTGCTTATCCGCACATAGTTAAAAGCTCTCGCCTTTATTATATAATATTTGTCTAAGCAAATGCTCATCACAAACCAACAGAAAGCGATTGGGGCTGTATGTAATCAGCTATCAGCTGTTTCTGATTCTCACCCACTCCAAAAGAGAATCAACAACAAAAGCTGACTTCCACGAAGAGGGAGGGAGAGATCGAAAAGTGACCACGTGAGTTGTGATCATAACACCGAAAAAAGCCCAAACTCACACTTGATAATCGCTATCAGGTGACTATAGCAGAACGAATCGGAGTTACCAGTGGGAGTGATTTAGTGTCGTGCATATTTAAAATCATATTTTGCATTATTCTGCGGTACAATGGGGACTGGAGACGCGACATATCAACCGCCAGACTGGCTGACAGCCGACTTCCTACAAGATGTACTTAAGGAATATTTTAAAGACGATACAATTCGAGTTCAGGAAATGGTAGTAGGAGCTGCCTGCCCCGATCAGAAGCAAGCCTTCGCTAGTCAAATCCACCGAGCAACCTTCAGTCTGGTGCGAAACGATGAGCCTGGTAAATTCTCTGTTATCATCAAGGTGAGTCTGCCAATTATCCCATAACCAGTGCCGTGTTGTAATATTTATTGTTTTAGGATCACCCAAAAGGCGCTAGTGGGGTGGTGGCAAAGAGATGCAAACTCTTTCATCGTGAGATACTCTCTTACAAAGAGATATTACCCAGAGTGGAAGAGCTTTTAGCAACGATCGGTGACACCATCAAGCTCGCGCCCGCCTGCTATTATGCTACAGAGTCACCCGAACCATTTCTTATACTCGAAGATATGGATGTTAGCGGTTTTCGGAATGCAGAAAAGAGGAAACTACTTAACTTGGACTACGTTCTGCCCACAGTTGAGAAGGTGGCTAAGCTTCACGCGTGTTCGGCAATGCTAGCGTTGAATGACCCAAAGGTAATGGAATTCTTTGAGGAAGCGCCCATTTCGCGAAATCCAGAGAAAAAGGATTTCCTTCGGTTCTATCCAGTTAATGTTCGAACTGTCGCTGAGGAAGTCCTGCAATGGAAGGGCTACGAGGAAATCACTGATAAATTATTCAAACTGTCAGAAAATATCTTGCAAAGCGCTGTTGCGATGTATGAAAATCATCCGAATGGCTTTAGGGTTTTTAATCTTTCGGATTTGTGGATAAATAACTTAATGTTTCAATTAGATGAGAATTTGGAACCAAAGGATGTGATTATGGTAAAGACAATGATACAAACAAATGTTTGATGTCCTTAATCAAGTGCTTTGTTTGCAGCTGGACTATCAATTGGCTTTCTATGGGTCACCAGCAGTGGATCTGTGCTATTTTCTCTATGGATCATTGAACGAGAACGTCAGAAAGGTTCATTTTAAATTTATTGTAAGGGAGTACCATCGTCACTTGAAAGAAACATTGGAGAAATTGAAATATCCTGGAAAAATTCCTACATTGAAGGATATTCACATCGACTTGATTAGGAACAGCTTAGTTGGTGAGTGCGATCATATTTGGAGATACAACCTTCTCTCTAAGGCATTTTTGAACACATTTTACACAAGTGATCAAGCTGACAATCCGACTTTGGTTATAAGAGTGGTGTATATTAGTCGGAAGTTCAACTTGATCATTTGGGCTTCGTTCATTATGTCGTAAAGGAGCATCGATATCCTATGCATTAAAACCTCTATGCTCCTGAGGTATTGAATGTTCTATCGCTTTGTCTTTTCCGTCTGTTGGCTACAAGATTATATACGAAAACACTATCTCGGCGTCTCTTTATCCAAAAATCACGTCAAGGAAATGTATCACTTATTAGAGTCGTTTTGGACCACAGCACCAATTTCAGCCAAATAATCGTCCTATAAGGTAATTCATTCTCTGAAACGGACAACCAATGACACAATAAGCCCAGGAACTGCACCAAATTTGCATTCGTTGGGGATCGAAAGGTCCTTCCATTATTTCTTTAGGGTTTTGGAGCTAACAGCCAGCAGAAATGAAAATAGAATTTAAAATAGCACATCTTGTTGAATTACCTATTTTGTCTAAAACAGTTTTAAGATGATAATCCTCACCTCTGAATGATGGTGATCTTTACATTGCTTAGAAATGAGCTATTTAGAGGGACTCGTTGTTTGTGAAATAGGAATTGTGCTTGCTGCATAAGGAGGGATGGAAATTTTGTTTCTGATTATTCGAGTGTGATCGAAAAATCAAACTCTGAGAGAATCTCCAGAAACTTCATATTATTTGACAATCTTTTTGAACGATCGAGTTATGCTATGACAACGGTTCCACTTATCTTCATACTCTTTTTTAATAAAGCCTATGCTGCTAAGATAGATCGGGTTGGTGAATCTACAACCTACTTTTTGGGCTGTGGAGACATCTACGACTTTGCCAGATGAATTATTTTACCCTTATTATAATGTATTCCTATATTACAAAGTCATTTGAGTCCTAAAATAGAGACAAATATTACACCATGGTTAACTACGTGTTCGACACTTATATACAAACTGAAATTCTGGAAAAGATTGAGGTTTTTCTATATATCCGAGACTGGTAAGAGTTACCAATAAATCGTCTAGACTTTTCGACCTAACTTATTAGGTTTGTTCAACAAATAAAGTGACTTATTACTTTTCTGGAAAAATATTTACCTAATTATCAATGTCTATTTTGTCCCCTTCAGGTAATACCCCTCAGATATCTCAAACACCACAGCACTTCTGATATTCGTTTATCGGCATAGCCTTGGGTTATTCGAGCGATGCGGTCGTTATCTCCTCAATTGTGGCAAATCTCTGTCGTTCTATGACAACAGGGGCCAAGTGCGGTGAATACGGTTGCTGTGGTTTATTCTTATGGCATTGTCTTGTACTACAAAAATATGAACCAGACAAAGACGAGTGAAGAGGTGCATTGTCGTGGTGGAACAGCTTTCGGACATTTTATTCGTATTGCTCCACGCAAGCAGAACATGACTTCAAAGTAATATTTCTTATTGATCATCCGATCTTCCGGCCTGAAATCATGATCATGACGCATGATGCAAGACTTTCACATTTATCAAACTTAGCGAGTTTTTTTTTCAGCCTGGGCTTCTCTGGTCGCTTTCATTGGGATAATTGATCTTTGATTTCGACGCTACTATGTAATCAGATACCAGTGATGATCCTTCTTAACAAATCTTTTTAACTAATGCGACGGTTCTTTTGATTATCATTTAGTACACATTTTCAGAAATAACTTCGTTAACACCTTGAATGTCCAAAATATTTGGAAAAAATGCGCGGCATCGGCTAACCGATATGCCTATATTCTCAGCAACTTATCTGATAGTGATTCGATAATTCTCTATAATAATTTTCTTCACTGCTTCAACGTTTGCATCCGTGGTTGACGTCCAGGTCGGGCATCGTCATTAATATCTTTTCGTCCTTTTGTGAAGAGTTTGTGCTATTTATAAATTTTTTTCTCTCAGAGTAGACTCGCCAAGTGCAACAGTCCATTTCCATATACTCGTACCTATACATTGGAGCACTTAATTTTATTTTTCACCCAAAATTTAATAGAGATTCTTTGATCCATTTATTTCAATAGCAAATGATCGCCAAACTACACCAAAACGCATCTTACTTTCAAGTGTCAATCCATATTTTTTTAACAAACCTCCTATTCTCTTACAATACAGTACAAAGTCCTTATTCGTGGTTTCAGTATTCGCGGAAGAAAAATGTAGACCATTTTCTTTATTCGCGTTGGAAAATTTCGTTATTCGCGGATACGAAAAGATACGATACGAATTACGAAAAGAGATGATATTCATTGTTCAATATTCAACGTTTTCGCTACTTACATATCAAGACCAACAAGTAGGCGGCAAAATTTAAACCGCAAAGTCTGTAATAGAACTACCGTCCAATTCCACGTACCGTGTGCCACAGTCGTGTCGTTGCAATTGTACTTGTTTGATTATTTCAACTTTGCAATTTGTTGCCTGACTTTTGAGTAAACAGCACGCGTCATCTTCACCTAGTTGGGTACCAATGTGGAGTAAAGACAAAGGAAAATTAGTTTCTGAGCGGAAAAAAGTGTATTGCCACTTAAAGTACGAGTAAAAGTAGAAATGCTTGACCGTTTACGCGTTGGTGAGTCGTTTCATCCATAGAATGATCGTTTGATATCAATGAATCAACGGTTCCAACCATCAACAAATCCAAAGACAAAATAAGGAAATCTTCAGCTTCTACATCGTATTTAGGAAAGAGTGTCTCTTTCGGGTCCTTTAATCCGTGAGAAGGCATTCAAGTACCGGAAGGTTGATTCAATAAATTTAAGATGCGGCAATCACTGCATTGCATAAAAATTTTGGAAAAGCTGCCGCTGCAGATACAAAAGTTGCAGCTAGATAGCTAAAAGAATTTTGGGGTGGGTTACAAGTGTTATTTTCTGTGACTGGCCCTATATTGTTTTGCTCTTGAAGTCGAAACTTATTTAAAGCAAAAGAATTGTGACTTCAAGGCGGTTCTTGTTTTGCACAACGCTCCGGAGCATCCTCGTGAGCTTTAAACTATGCATCCGAATATTAAAGTGATATTTTTGCCTCCGAACACGACCGCTTTGTTCCAACCGATGGACCAAGGAATAATTCAAGCTTTCAAACTTTTTTACATTAGGTGAACGTTTAAAAACATACTGGACGCAATTGAATGTGATTTTGATGTGAGTGTTATGGAATGCTGGAAAAAAAATTGACATAGCAAAATCCTTAATATAAAATAATCGTTACAAGAGCTCAAGCAATACACATTACAATCATGTTGGAAAAAAACTATGGTCTGATCTGCTTATCTGTGAAAATGAAGGGTCTGAATAAATTGAGACATTAACTGGCACCATCGTACAAGTCGCCAATGGCAGGAGGGTTTTGACGGATAGATTCGAATGACGTTCAAGAGCTGCTTCAATCACACGATGAAGATTTAAGTGAAGCTAACTTGGAAGAAATGTTACACTCCCACCCCATCGAAGGCGAAGATGCAACTAAAAATGATAAAGTGATATTAACTTTTAAAAATCTGAAAAGCAAACGAACTGTGATCACTTCATTCAAATTGACCAGTTTCTGGAGCAAAGCCTTGTTTTTAAAAGAAAAATCGATGAAGCCTCAGCTGATTATCAAGCGAAATTAAAAGACTTTTTTAAGGCGACAAAGCAGGAAATAATCCTAAAATATTTTAATCAAATAATCAAGTTATAATTATTAATGGAATATATGTAGTTATTTTGTGTTTTGAATGTAACTTTTTTTTTTTTTATTTCATTTTCCTACCTTCGAACCCAACCCTTATATTTCAATACAAATTCTTTTCCAAAACTTCGATATGTCTATGAGAAAGATAGGCCCACGCATATGACATTTTAAGAGAAAGGGTGAGAAGTGGGTAAATCACAGGAATAGGAACAATATCTTCTGGTCACCACTGAAGGAGCGACTCCAAAATCATACATATTTCTCTAGTCATTTTGCCGGTAAATAAATACTCGGTTCTACTCTCCCCATGGTACTCAATAACATGCTCGTGGATCTGAAAAGGAAAATAATTTGAAAAAAATCATTATTCCATACTCAGCCGAATAATTTTATTTTTTTTTTTTTTTTTTTTTTAATAATCTTAATTTCACATGATTTCTTATAACTAACAATAAAAATATTTACAAAGAGATGGTTTTCAAAGAGTAAGAAAATCATAATAAAATAGTTAGGTACATCCGGTTGCCCTAAGGACAAGAGTTGGATATACCGCATAAAGTTACAAATTAACAAAATAAGGCCCCTATTGTGAGTGTCGATCAGCGATCGATGATCGCCATTTATCGATCATCGATCGTCGATTGCAGATGTTGGTATTGTGGATGTCGATTGTGATCGACAGTTGTCGATTTGACACTCGCTAGTTGTCGCCCGCAAAATACTGATCATTGCGTTCGGTTAAAGAAATATATATTTTTTGTGCGTACGAAATGTAGTAATTTTAATAAAAATAATAAATATATGGAGTATTTATGAAATTCTAATACAGGTCACAGCAGGTTACGAACAAGAAAACAATTAGAGCTTCTCGTTTCGTTCATGGAAGCAAATCCCTACATTGCTAAGGAAGTTGTTTGAAAACACAAGTTAAACACAGATGAGGAAGATTAAGTACCAAACTAAATAGTTATGGACCTCCTATGTGTTCATGGAAAAAATGGGTAAACTTAAGAAAAACAAAAGTCCTATTGGAATGATTTGGAGTATTGAATTTCTTTGATGAAATAAATAAAGGATAGTCAAACAACTGTCAAAAAACGAAATATTCACAATATCGATATAACAATATCGAATATAGATTGCAAAGTGATCCTGGGAGACGCGATCACACCGTCTCCTCTTGACTGAATTTTTTATGGATGCGAGAAAGAAGTCAAAGCAGCAAACGAAGGTGTCTGAGAGAATCAAGTGGTATAAGCTGGATAAAGGAAAAGGCGAAGCTTTTATTACCAACATGGAAAACTACCTCTTTTCCATTATCGATGAGGTCGGTAATGAGGAGTGCAGAGCACAAGACATGTGGGATTCCCTACAACAATCTGGCCTGGAGAAAGCCAAATCACTGCTCGGAACATCTAGAGGCCCCTGCCAACACGCAAAAGAAACCTGGTGGTGGACAGACGAAGCCAAAGCAGTGATACACGAAAAGAAAATGGCTTTCCAAGCTTGGTCAAAGTGCTCTTCTACTAATAGAGAGGAAAAAGCTCGCCGTGAAAGGTATATAGATGTTGCAAAGGTATCGCGAAGAAAAAATGCGCCGAATTCAAAGCGAAAAACATGGAAGGCCTCTATCAGGAGTTGGAAGAAATATCGTCTTCCGCGTCTGACAGGAACCAGGCTACCCAGGAGCTTCGACAAAACAATTCGAACAAAGGAGCAAATATCTTTAAGATAGCCGCCCAGAGAAGAAGAAATGCTCAGGAGATTCATTTCCCAAAGTTTATTAACAATGCTGAAGGCCAACTCCTTGTGGAAGACGAAAAAATTCTCCACAGATGGCGACAGTATTGCGAGGAACTTCTGAACGAACAGTTTCCCCGAGTGTACTTTCCAAGAACCGCCCCACAGTTCTCATGGCTCACGGTTCTTATCTCCAAACTTATGAGAGGCGACACTATGCCTAATCAATGGACGGAAAGCTATCTTCTTCCTTTGTACAAAGGAAAGGGTGATACGCGAAATTGTGATAACTACCGTTCTGTCAAGCTGATGTCACACACCATGAAAATCGTTGAACGGGTATTAGATAGCCGACTGCAGAAAATAATACGACTATCTGATGACCAGTGCGGGTTTGTCTCGGGTAAATCAACAACAGATGCAATCCAAAGTATAAGGGTCATGATGAAAAAGCATCGTGATTCGTCAAAGGACTTGCATATGGTGTTGTTTGATTTCGAGAAGGCCTTTAACCGACAACCAAGAGATCTTTTATGGGTAGCGCTAAGACAAAAAGGAGTTCCAGAAACCTACGTGCGAGTGATTATGGACATGTACGAGAGAGCAACGACAAGAGTAAGATGCACCGCAGGAGTCACCGAAGAGTTCGCAATCAAAGTCGGTGTACACCAAGGGAGCGTCCTCAGCCCACTGCTTTTTATAGCAGTCCTTGATTGCTTGCTTGAAGGAAAAGTGACGGACCCCAATGTGCACCAGCTATTCTTTGCTGACGATGGGGCCATTATAAGTGATGATCAGGCGTCCCTACAAAGAGCACTTGATGTGTGGGTGGACATTTTTGAGGGACACGGGTATCGTATTAGTTCAAAGAAGACAGAGTATCTGTGCTGCCCGTTCTCTGACCCTCATCAGCCTATTCCAGACATTTACTTGAATGGAAGAGTGCTTCCCAAGTGTGAAAAGTTTAAATATCTGGGATCTATGATTAATAGAGAAGCAACTTGTGATGACGACATCAAACATCGCGTAAGCGTAGGGTGGATGAAGTGGCGGGAAAACTCCGCCATCTTCTGTGATCGAAAAATGCCCCCTAAGCTGAAAGGAAGGCTCTACACTTCAGTTGTACGTCCGGCGCTCACATACGGTTCACAATGCTGGACAATGCACAAAAAGTATGAGAGCAAATTAACGGCAACTGAGATGAAGATGCTTCGCATGACAGCGGGAGTAACAAAGCGTGACAGAATTAGAAGTTCAAAGATCCGAGGAAGCCTCCACGTAAAAGAAACCATCACAAGAAAGATAGAGCGCGACCGACTCAGTTGGTATTGCCATGTTCAAAGGAGAGATCCTTTGAACCCCGTCCAAAAGGCGTTATCAATCAATATTCCAATTTCAACACGCAAAAAAGGCAGGCCGAAAAACAATTGGTGCAAACAAATACAAAAACACCAGCATTTGATTGGCCTCAGCGATGAAGTAATCCCAAACCGGGAAGCCTGCCGCTACTTTCTGAGGTCAAACCGGCGGACCCCACAAGCGGACCAGTAGAAATGCAGTTAAGTGGGAAGGTTATGGTCCTACACTTCTGACCATAACGACGCCGGGATAAAAAAGGAAAAGAAGAAGAAAGGATAGGTACCAGGTCAGACAGTTGAAGTCTGTCAAATAGACTCATTTCCATGGACTATTATTTGTATTATTCTGCTGCGCCACTTTTGCATCTGTCTCTTCTAGTTTTAGATTCCCATGTTTTCATGGTATCAAAGCAGCACCACGAAATGTTCCCCAGTCAGTTCAGCACCAGTCTGAAAAGTTACCAGCAATTGGTGGTTTTATTTTTGGCCTTAATTTCTACTTTTGTCCAAGTGCACTTCATTTTATTTCAAATCTATCTCCATTTCACTAACTAGCGTATTTATTTACGAGTATTTGTCTGTCATGATAGACTGGTAGTCAGTGTGGTACGTACATGTCTAGAGTAGTATCAGGTTATTAATTCAATTTAGATTGAGTATTGTAATTAAGTTTGCTTTAATCTACTGCCTGGTAACCTCACTTATAATCAACCCTACTTGCAAAAAGTAAATTCAAAGCCCATACGAGTAGATAATAAATTTGCGATTAGTCATGTGATTTTACTTACAATTGTACTTTACTTACAACCGCGTTGTTTACCAACGATCACAATTCAGACAAAACTGGCAATGATCTTCATGTTTGACTTACATATACCGTCTCCCTCCACTACCAAACTCAGGCTCGAAGTGGTCTAAATGTGTTTATTGATATTCAAACAAATAAATTAGGTACATATTAAACATTACATTTTATAACGCGTGCTTTACGTCAGGCCGTCTCGCGAATAGTACTTTGTTTTTATTTTCATCTCCTTTTTGTTTAGAGTAATGCTATCTTTATGTTTTAATTATTTTACAGGTGTTATCGCGACTACCTGTCTCACGCCGATAATCCTGATGGAGTCAGATAACCCTGACGTATATTCGGAAGAACAACGTCGCGCGAACGTTGAGAATGCCAAGTACCGAGTGTATCTTCAGAGGACGTTGAAGGAATTTGAATTAAACGGTTTCCTGGATGTTTAATGCAGGAAGCTTTCACGAAGTATTGCATTATTCTACGTCAGTATTACCTAATACATTGATAAAAAAATTTAAACCAAAATTGTTTTATTTAAAAAAAAAAATGTTTGCTTTTAGAAATTTGCCGAATCCTTAAAAAATTTTACTCAACTTTGCTTGTAATTTAATCAAAACTGGTATATTGGTATATGACAGAATAAAGCCTGCAAATTGTAGAAAATATCGTTTTCATGTATTTTCTTCTTCTATTTGAAATTTAAATTTATTGAAGTACAGGAAAATAATTTGGAAACATTTTTGGAATTTATCCGAATTGTTGATAAATGCACGAACTATGGTCGTGAATCGGTCGACCAACGTGTTGCACGATGCATGAAGAGGAGTCTAAGGAATCTTCTTGAATTCTCGAAGATGTGTCTTCTTCTGTCTTGATAACTGCGGGGGCTATTGTCGACGAGTGGAGTTTCTTCCACAGCTCTGGGTGCTGGTGGAAAGTCTTGTTTGAACATCTGTTCCGTCGTAATAACAACTTTCGAAACTGCTTCATCGTTTTCATCCTACTATTGACGTTATAAGGCTTCCAGGACAGGACGGCATCAATTACATCTGCTCGGCTTTCTGTGAAGGCTTGTGCCACTTTAAACATTATTTTTTACACAAAGGTAGACTCTCCAAATGCTACCGAATGTCAACATTCCAAGTACGTTGGAGCATCTCATTTTATTTCTCATACCTTCTTCGTCTAAACTTTATATCTGTGAAAAAAAAGTAAATATTCAAAATAAAATTAGCCTCTCGTCTGAAACCGAGTGCCGACACTGTCTTAAGAGCGACTGTGTGAATGTGCTCTGTCACCTTAGGAAGCATATAAGTTAACAAAAAATACATTTCATCCATTCAAATCATCCACTGTCACCCAACACCCAACAGTACACACCATGCAAGCATGATCAACCACTCCATCGAAGCACCTGCAACGATGGGTTATCGCACATGCTGTGAGGGGTGTTATAAGTTTTACCTTTCTGTGTGTCTTTGTGTCTGTCTGTGGCATCGTAGCTCCTGAACGAATGGACCGATTTTGAAGACTTTTTTTTCTTTGAAAGCTAACGTGATGATGGTTCTTAGCTACATTTTATGAAGATCTGTTCAGGCGTTTTAAAGCCATCACCTCTTTTAAGTGGCGCAATATTAATCATCCTATCGGAAGATGTTATAATTTTTGCAAATGGCCTCGTACCTCAATCATATTTGAAATTAGTGAACTAGACAGCTGCAGTATACAAGCGCTATACTTCGCAAGAGCGTGGAATAATTGTGTCCATTTTTTTGACCAATAATCGGTCGGTGGAATTTTGTGAATTTCGACGTCGATTTTCTATTCATGTCACGCCAACTGCGCAAACATTCCGCTTAACTACTCGACTTGAACAGACTGGAACCATAGGAGACCGTGCAGGACTTGGCCGGACTGGTCATTCGGCCGAGAATATCGCGGCTTTGGCTACCGATGTCGCTGAGAACGAATAAACATCAACCAGACGACGGGCCAAGCAATTGGGTGTGACCAGATGGACCCTTCAGCGAAGTTTAGTGAAAGACTTACACATGTTCATGTACAAAGTACAAACAGTGCATCAATTAATGCCTGCTGAGCGTCAGTCGCGTGTGAATTATTGTCAAACCATCGTTAATCAACAACGAAGAGGAAGATTTTGTGTCGAAAATCATCATGAGCGACGAGACGCATTTACACTTAAGCAATTACGTGAATAAGCAAAATCTTCATTTCTGGGCATTGAAAAGTCGCGTATGATATATGAGGTGCCATTACATCCTCTCAAAACCACTGCATGGTGCGGCGTTCACGTGGGAGGAGTGTTGGGACCGTATTTTTTCGAGGACGCCATCGACAATACGAGCACTGTTACTGGCGAATGCTACAGGACCATGCTAAACGACTTCTGACTTCCGGAATTTGATGACCGCGGCTTGGTAAACATTTGGTTTCAACAAGACAAATATATTAATGGGTTCTTTTAATGAAGTCAAAAGGCCCAGAGAAAAATTTAATTTTTTTACTTTTTAAAGTTTTTTTTTATTGTATGTTGGGGGTTACTTAAAATTTTTAATTTTATTTTTTTATCCTAAAACAGTTCCAAAAAACGTAGAATTGTGGACGTGTACATGCTTCCAACTGTGGTGAATAGACTGGCATTTTAGTATCAGATATCAATTTTTCGCCTTTCTTTTTATGAAACAGTTCCTGATTTTTTTAAATAATATGCGCGCACTAAAGGTTTGATAACCTTATTAAGTCAGCGACACAGTGCGGGCAGAAGGTAAAAGGGAGATGCCGATGAACATTGGTCTTAAATGTTTGCATGTTATACTGAGGGAGGAAGACCAAATCCGGCAGGAAATTCCAGATTCGTGTGGTTCGGTTAAAGACGGATTCTCTGGATTCTACCTTATCCCTAATTCATGGATAATGGCTGCGGGTTAGTGATACACTTTAACGACGGGAGACAGCACTGTGTTTTGGAGGCATTAAACTCCACTTTATTCTTTTTCCCCCATGCAATGATTCTGTCAATATCGAAATTTAATGAGCTTACAGCCCGAGAGCAGGAACGTATATGTAGTAGTAAGCGAATATGAGAATCTAAAGATATTTTCGTCGGCGAAGGAGTCGATTGAAAACAAATCGAAGCCCTGAGGAACGCCAGCATTTAAGAAATGGATGTCAGACTTGAATCCGTCCAAAATAACTTGAATTGAACGATTCGAATGGTAGTTTCTAATCCATTGAAGACAGGGTCATCGATTTCGAAAACACGCATTTTCGACAAACGGGCTTCATGCCAAATCCTGTCAGATGCTTTCGAAACATCCTGTGCAATTATTTTGTTTTCACCTGCTTGATGAAGCGAGCGATTCCACTTTTCGGTGAGATATGCCATCAAATCACCAGTGGATCTGTTGTTATGGAAACCATACTGTCGGTTATTGAGGGGCTTCCATTATTCAAGATATTTCATAAGCTAACGATTAATGAGCGTTTCCATGACTTTGGAAAGAAAAGAAGTTAATTCAATGGGTCGGTAGTTGGAGGGAGAAGAAGATTCGTATAGGCTGAACAAATGCTGTTTTCCACCTACTCGGAGAATGCCCAGAAGAATAGGAAAGGCGAAAAAGCTTTTGCCAGTGTAGAAGAACACCTCTTTAGAACTATTGAGGCAATACCATCTGGACTACCGGATTTATGTATGTCAATGTCTTTGAAAACCTTTGTACGAGTACGGAAGTGGATTTATTCAATGGTGGAATTGACGCACTGTAGTACAGGGAAAGACACAATAGAAACTTGGAGCTGTGAACTGGTGGGCAGCAAGTAGGTTAGCATTGTCTAAGGGGGTGACAGCTGGAATGTCATTGTGGATGAACGTTGGTATAGACAACGCAGATGAGTTTCTTATCATTTTTACAAACGATCAGAAATTTTTGTTACCTTTGGGGCATTGAAGGTTTTACGACTCAGTGTTTGATCGGATTGGAATTTAGCCCTTCGAATGTTATGTTCGTAGGTGGTGGTAGTGGTACAATGGTAATCATCATCGACTGTTGAGCGGAAGGCCTGTAGTTCAAGTCTGTCCATAGCCAAGAACAATTCCTTTACGAAAAAATTGTGCACCAACATCAGTAGTGAATGAGAGATGATCAAAAAAATGCTGACGAAGGCATAACGCTCGCAGCATAAGATCAGTTCAAAATTTATACTCTGTATGTGCATTTCCAATATAACACCTTAATGACATGGTAACAAAGGAGTTACTGCGAACTATGTGGAGTACAAATTAATTCGGTCCGTTTTTTTGTGTTCAATTTTTTTTTTTTTATTGAAAAAAACGTAAAAAATACATCACTCAAAGTATTGTCCGTCGGAAGCGACTACTTTTTCCCATCTCTCTGGTAATTTTCGAATACCATCTCTAAAAAATGAGTCCTCCCTGGCATCGATCCAATCATTGAGCCATTCTTCGATTTCTTCAAAAGACCCGCGCCGGTTACCCCCCAAACAAAAAAAAGCCAGTAGTCGGAAGGAGCAAGGCCTGGAGAATACGGCGGGTAGGGTAAGTTTTTGACCGCTACAGCCACGTGGGGCCGAGCGTTATTATGTTGCAAAATCACCTTATCATGCCTTACGGTCGTTTCTGGCCGTTTTTCACTTTTTCACGCAATGCACGGCTCAAATGCATTAGTTGTAGTCGATAACGTTTCCCATCAATGGTTTCGCCTGGTTTTAGCAGCTCATAGTACACCACACCCGTCTGGGTCCCACCATATGCAGAGCATGACCTTTGAACCGTGGATGTTTTTCTTTGTCGTCGATGTAGACGATGATGGAACAGGTTCACCAGGCTTTGCATAGTATTTTTTTTTCTTGGGGTTATCGTAGTATATCCACTTTTCATCTCCAGTCACGATCCGGTGCATTCTTCTTTCCTTTGATGTCTTTCAAGAAGCAGTTCCGATTTCAACTCGTACGGCACCCAATTTCCTTGCTTTTGAATAAATCCAAATTTCTTTAACCGAACGGAAATTGTTTGCTGAGTCACTCCCAACGATTCTGCGAGTTCACATTGCGTTTGGCACGGATCTTGATCCAGGAAAGCCTCCAATTCCTCATCTTCAAACTTTTTGGGCTGGCCAAGATGCTTTTTGTCTTCGACGCTAAAATCACCACTTTTGAAGCGTCGATACCACTCTCTGCATGATTTATCGGTCGGAGCAGATTCACCATAAACTTCTACAAGCATTCGATGGGCTTCAGCTGCACTTTTCTTCCAATTAAAAAAGAAAATCAAAACTTCCCGCAAATGCTGTTTATTTAAGACAAATCCGGACATTTTCGAAGAGGCAAAAAACAATGTTGTTGTCAGAAACAGACGCTGATGCACACTAATTATTGTTGACAGATGTCACACCTTTCCAATGAAGAAGATAATCGCTTCCAAGATCAGCCACAACTTGCAGGTGGCGCCACCTTTTGAAAACGGACCGAATTAATTTGTACCCCCAATACAACCAACGCAAATTCAGTCGAATCTCTCAAACTCTATTTAAGGCAACCACCCCCGGAGATAAGTGAACGAACATCTTTGACATAAGCCATCTGCACCCCGATCAGGTTGTGTCACAAAAAAGAAAAAAAAAATGTGGGTGTTGCAATCATTTCCGGCTCATATGTACTGTTATCGGTTTTCCTCAGGGCTGTTTACCTGATAGGCCCGAAAACTTAGCTCCGTCAGCCTAATATCTTCCTGGCAGCTCAAGTCAAACCACACTTGATCCTTTGCACCAGCGCGCATTTAATCCTCCTAGGAATACGAGTGAAATTTCTCATGTCAATTCGGATAATATTTCTGATAATATCAGCTGCGGCGTTCACGTCGTTTTCGAGGAAGTACAACGACCAATTAAAGACTCGAAAGAAGTTGTTAAGACCGCACCAATTTGGTTCCTCATATAGCCATACTTTTCTTTAAGGAGCTTTTTCTTTAACTGGGTGGTGGCCGCTCGAAAATTTAACTGATATCACGCAGTGGTCGGACGGGCCTAGAGGCGACAATACATCAATCGTGTATTTGTTAGGCTGAGAGGTAAAAACAAGTCCAGCATGTTGGCGGTATGATCAGAAACATCGGGGATACGCGACGGTTCAATAAAAAGTTGAGTCAATTGATTTAACTAGGCAAAAATTTCAACATACCTTCATTCGGTTGTTGTCTGTCCAGAATGTCGAAGCGAACGAGAATTGTGTACCTTGAAATCGCCCGCTAAAACGATTTCAGTTCGAGCGAAGAGAGAAACAATTTTTTGGATGGAATCAGACAGTGCGTCGAATGCATCAAATGTTCAATTTCTGTCTAAATTTGGGCTTTTATAAAGAAAACAGTAGTGAACGTAGTGTAAATTTCAGCCATATGACATTAAGTTCCGTGGAGGACAAATGGACAAATGGATATATTGTGGTAGAAGTTGGTAAGCGATGTCACTAAGGACGTAAGCGGCGAGACCGCGATGGAGTAGGATTAATGGCACTAAGCTATATCCAGGAAGACTGAAATCCAAGGGATCGGATTTTTCATTGACCTGTGTTTCACATAGTGCGAAAAAAAATGGTTTATGGAGGGAAGTGTGGACATACGTAGCAAAGAAATTCTTCCGTAACCCACGAATGTTGCAAAACTGCAAACAGAATTTCTCATCGGTACAACCTAAAAAACATAAAAAGATACAACACCGATTAAGCAGAGCCGTTTACAAAAAAAAACTGGACGACTAGAGCGTTCAATATCATCACCGTTTGTACGGCTGTGTTTAAAATAAGGGAAACACCTCTATTCTTTTTAAATTTCATTGATCTGAAAATTAAAAAAAAAACGTTGTTAAAACCACCTTAACTTGTAAACTAAAATCCAGAGAGGGACACAATTTTATCAAGTATCGTTTCTCCTGAAAATTATATGAATTCGCAATCATACTACGAACTTACTGAAAGTTGTGTTAAAAAAGTTTAAGAACTTTTTGAGTCTGTACTCAGTTTCTTGATATTAGCCTAAACACCTAAACATATATTTTTTTTTTTTTTCTCCCGTACCAGCGAATACATTTATCCCCTCTGAATACACAAATCTATCTAGATACGCGGTATACGAATTATTATTAAGTACCTACTAAAACAGTCATGGAAGAGCCCTATGTTCGATGGTTAGTTTCTACCAGCAAGCCAAATTTTCGGAAGAATAAAATGAGAACTTACAGCTTTAGAACTTGCGAAGGCTATAATTGCTCGTACATGAAAACTAGCCAAGTCAGACCTTAGGTTTCAATATATTAACTTCAGTTATAGGAAGGAATGATATTTTAAGTTATTGTAAAATATTTTATGTCGTTATAAATAAATTTCAGGACTGACCCACCCATAAGATCTCACTTCTTTTGTCGTTGAAGTCAACAACCAAGGCATATACGAGTATCATAATATAGAACTTGGCTCTCATTTCACATTTATGTTTTTGATGGGATTTTTAGCTTATTTTCAAAAAGAACTCTTGTCTAATGCAGAAAATATTGTTACGAACCACTTCATTTTGTTATACACAGAAACATGTATAATTCTAGTGAAATGCATACATGAATTGTATGCACGTAAAATCTTTGTCAATCTGTTGCTTTTGATCAAATAAAACCTGCAAATTTAGGGCTAACAGGTCGTGGCCCACATAAGGCCAGATTTCTCTGTTGGTTTAACGTGGACACCTGCCTTGTCGGCTTAATTCCACGGCGGGCCTTTCCGCAAGGAGTTGATTTTATGGACGACAACCAACGTCCTTATGGGTCCGTGTTTCACTTTTCAATAAGTACCAGATTATAGCCATGCGTAGGGGCATGACTAACCTCTTGGTTTGGGGCGAGGCCTAACTAAAACCTCTTGCCGATTTAAGGGATCGACACCCTCCGAACTTCCAGCTAACGTTCTCGTTCGTTATTTCCCGCATTTGGGACAACCACAACCACCACGATACTCCCACTAGGGGGCCTACCCAAGACAGGCCGGGACCGGTCAGTCCGACTCTGCCACAGTCGGAATCTAACGTTATATCCCGGGGGCTCCTGTCTCCCGTGGTACCGGAATTAGGCTCCCGGGTGGAGCCGTTACTCACAGTTAGGTTACCCTACACCCAACTGAGAGCCTTACACTTACCAAATAGCCGAATAGCAAAAGAGCCGAAGACCAAGAGCCGTCAACTAAATGGTAAGTGCTTGCCTGTCAACCGATTGTCAGTCACCAACAACCGATTGACAGGCATTATGCATTCAAAATTGTCCCGCCAGAGGTACCATTCAGGGCACAATTGATGTGTCCCCAATTTAGTCCCTCCTGCGGGTTTTATGTTGCCCCCCAGGTGAATGAATCGCATATTGAGAATGCGACCCATAATACCCCAGAGGGCGGACCACATAGGGCCAGCAAGACACTAATCTAACCTAATTATTAATCTAATCTACTTATTAATGCGTTTGGTCTTAAACTATGGTGTACAGCTTTGCTTCCGCCGTTTACCGATATGTGGCGATAACATTAGTCGATTTGTGTCTGCATCATAAAGTTGTTCTCCATTGAAAATGTCAGTTTACGATACAAACTCTCGTCATTTGCGGGAGGTGTTACTGTTTTGTTTCAATATGAAGAAAACAGCGGCTGAGTCTCATCGAATGCTCTTAGATACGTATAGTGAGGACGCTATTAGCGAAAAAACGTTACGTCAGCGGTTTCAACGCTTCAAGAACGGTGATTTTGATGTCGAAGACCGGCATAGTGGTGGAATTGAGAAAGTTTTCGAAGATGCAGAATTGGAGACATTGCTGAGTGAAGACTCGCGTCAAACTCAAGAAGAATTGGCACGATCAGTGGGAGTAATACAACAAGCCATTTCAAAATGTCTCAAGGCCATGGCCATGATTCAGAAAAAAATTATTTGGGTCCCGTATGAGTTGAAACCAAGAGACGTTGAAGGGCGTTTGTATGTTTGTGAACAGTTGCTTCAGTGGCAAAAACGGAAGGGATTTCTGCATCGCATTGCAAAAAATGGGCTTATTACGATAAACCTAAACGCAAAAAATCATGGGGATATTCCGGCCATGCTTCCACGTCGACGGCCAAACCGAATATCCACGGCTCCAAGATCATGCTCTGCATTTGGTGAGACCAGCTCGGCGTCGTGTACTACGAGGTGTTAAAACCAAGTGAAACAATCACAGGTGCTCCTTATCGAAAGCAATTAATACGTTTGAGCAGAGCATTAAAAAACAAACGGCCGCAATACAGCGAGAGGCACGATAAAGTGATTTCGCAGCACGATAACGCTCGACCCTACGTTGCAAAAGAGGTCAAAACGTACTTGGAAACATTAAAATGGGAAGTCCTATCCCACCCGCCGTATTCTCCAGACATTGCTGACCTGGCTGACCAACACTTTCTATCTCATGAAGAAGTCACAAATTGGATCGATTCGTGCATCGCTTCAAAAGATGAACAATTTTTTCGACGCGGGATTCGTACATACGTACAACGTTCCTTTGGCCATAGCAGATAATTTAATCTACCAGCAAGATGGAGCACCAGCACACTACAGCTTACGGGTTAGAAACTGGCTGGATGATCATTTTAGTGACTGTTGGATCGGAAGAAGGGGCCCCACGGAATGGCCACCTAGATCACCAGATTTAACTCCTCTAGATTTTTATGCGTGGGGATTCATGAATGAAGAATTATGTTTACGAAGTGGAAATAGTATCTTTGGAACAACTGAAAGAACGAATTGAAGTCGCTGGAGTCAAATTGCAGGAAAATTTGTCAAGCTTACTTATGTGCAGCCATTAGAAAGAGATATAATCTTTGCCTTCTAAAAAATGGGGATCATATTGAAAATTTATTATAATAAAACGCCGAATTTTTTTTAAAATAATAAAAAGAGGTCAATATTTCATACATTAATTTGCCTACAAGTCCAGCCGCGTTAAAACCAAAAAAAAAGGTTTTGCTTAGAAAAAAATGGTTCGGGTTCTTTTTTAATTTCTCAAAAACTACAAGACATTTTTGCATCCGGTTTTCTGTTTTTAACTAAGAACTAATAAGAGAATTGAATTTTTGAAAAAAAAAAAAATGGTACTTAATTACATACAATTTTGAAAAAAAATATGATTTGATTTTTGAAAATTAATTTCTCAAAAACAAATCCTTAAAACAGTTTTGTTTAAAAACAATATGAAAGAAGAGGTTTCTGGCTTGATTTGACTTGATTGACTGTTGATTTTTAATATTTTTTTTTTCCAAATTAAGTCAATTTTATAGAAAATTTACCCTCCCGGCTAAACGGGGGGGAATAGACCCCCCCCCCCCCCCGCCAATACGATTTTTTTCTTGTCTTGACCAGACATACACGCTCTAGCTTTTTGGCACACTGCTCGTGGGACACCCTGTATAATATTTTAAGACTCATTTTT
The DNA here is from genome assembly GCA_958301585.1 of Merodon equestris. NCBI lineage: Eukaryota > Metazoa > Arthropoda > Insecta > Diptera > Syrphidae > Merodon > Merodon equestris. The sequence continues at coordinate 63,889,916 of OY284413.1, forward strand.
TTAGAAAAAAGTTAGTAAAAGACCGGAATTCATACTTTTTTCTTTTGCTTATTCTAATACTCACCTAGCCTATGCTGTTTAATTTTAATGTTAGATATGACCAAGTTGACTAACACTCGTGTGCTTTGCTCTGAGTGGTCACCCTCCTGATTTTGTTCGAACCAACCAGATTGCACGAACAATTTTCAAACGAAAATTGTGTTTGAGGTTTTTCCATAAAGATTTCATGGTTTACAGAATCGCATGCCTTTGAGAAGTCTAAAGAAACCTGCAGTCCCACATACTTGTTGTCTAAGACGGTACGTAGGTCATCACATATTTTTAATAGGATCGTGATGTAGCTGTGTTTAGTACGAAAGGCCGACTGGTATTGGGTTGTCAGTTTTTGTTGTTTAAATAGGTTTGGTTTGCTGGCTCATCTATCTATCTAACTATTTTTTCAAAAGTTTTATTAATTAATTAATTTAATAATAAAAAAAGGAAAAACAAAAAAGAGAAAAACAATTAACAAGTGCCAAGTGAAGTGATTTGGATCGAGCGCATACGGCCCGCTCCCTCTCGTCCCTTCCTTCACAAGCCACGGCTGCGCATTCTCGGTCGCAACTCCCGTTTGATTTCATCAAATGGGTTAGCGCAATAACCGAGAGTGCGTAGCATCTGACGTAGCAGAACCAAGAGTGCAAATTGTTGGTGGACCAATTCGAATCGGTGTATGGGCATAACACCTACATCGATTTGATGTTGGGAAGCCATTTGAAATTTGCACTTCTCAATGCTGCTTTACCATCTTTCAAACGTCGGAGTTGGTTCCTCTGGTGCCTGTGTTTTGTACCATGGAAAAATTCAGGGTTGATATGAATAATATCCGTGGCCTAAGAACGAATCTATTCGCTGTATACGTCAACCTGCCCCTGTATAAACCAGCTATCTTGGCACTGAGTGAAACACAGATAGGAGAGAATACCGATTTATCGGATTTGAACCTGCCTGGATATAGCTTGGTGCCCCTTTTCTTTCTCCACCGCGGTCTCGCCCTTTATATTCGTAGTGATGTAGCTTACCAACTTCAGCCACAATACGGCCACTGTTCCAATCCGGAATTTAATTTCCTATGGCTAAAAATCCATGTCCGTAAGCATTTAATCCACTACTGTTTTATTTATAGAAGTCCAAACCTGGATAGCAATTCAACTTTCAATGAGTTTGATATGTTATCCGACTCCATCACAAGAATTGTATCCCTACATCCTCACACTGAGATTGCCATTGCGGGCGATTTCAATGTACACAATTCTAATTGGCTTCGACATTCATGCCAGACAACACCCGAAGGACGGTACGTAGAGATCTTTGCTGAGGTAAGTAATCTGACCCAGCTAGTAAATGAGCCTACACGAATACCTGACATTGCAGATCATTCCCCCAACACCTTGGACCTGTTTCTCACCTCTCATCCTGACAAATACTCTGTTGCAATATTATCGCCCCTAGGCTCGTCTGCCCACTGTGTCGTATCAGCTAATTTCTCGTCTTCACCCCACACAGTTAGAGAACAAATTCCTAAAAGAATAGTATGGCTATACGAGAAAGCCAACTGGAGCGGTCTTAACGACTTTTTTAGGAATTTTAACTGGTCACTATGTTTCCTCGATAGTGACGTGGATGCCGCTGCTGATATGATCACTAACATTCTTTTTCTGGGTATGAGATCCTTCATTCCTCACAGAATGAAGAGTATCAAACCCAAAGAAAATGCGTGGTATGACTCGAGCTGTAAAGAGGCCATCAGGTTGAGAGAGTTGAGTTTCCGGAATTACAAGGACAACCGTACTGAGGAAAACCGGAAACAATTTAAACGGGCCAGAAATGACTGCAATGCATTAATTAGACGTGTAGAATTCTTCCACGAACAAAAGTTGAGGCAGAAAGTGCTACAATGTCCCAAGGGTAGCAAAAACTTTTGGTCGTTCGTGAAAAACGTAAAGAATTCAGCCTCGTCTTCAATTCCCACGCTCATTTACAATGACATTCCAGCTGTCAGCTCTTTAGACAAGGCCAATCTGCTTGCTGCGTATTTCGCGTATAGCTCAACGCTTCCAGATTCCACATTATCTCCGCCTGTATTTGAGAGCGTTGATTTCACCATGGGATAAATCCATTTTCGCACTCGTACACTTGCAAGAGTACTAAAAGATCTAAACTTCTGAAGAGGTGTTCTTATGCGCTGGCCAAACCTCTGCGTAAGCTTTTCCATCTGTCCTACTCTTCGGGTCTCTTTCCGAGTAGATGGAAAACATCATTTGTCCAGCCCGTCCCTAAAAAGGGCAAATCTTCGTCCCCCTCCTCCTACCGACCCATAGCACTAACGTTCCTTCTTTCCAAGGTCATGGAAACGCTGATAAACCGTCAGCTTATGAAATGTCTTGAATCGCGGATTGACAGAGTTTGGCTTCAGGCTCTTTTGTCGAAAATGCGTGCTTATGGCATCGATAAATCTCTGCTTCTATAGATTAGAAATTACGTTTCGAACCGTTCAATTCAGGTTGTTTTGCATGGGTTCTAGTCTGATATTCACCAAATAAATGCTGGTGTCCCCCAAGGCTCTGTTTTGTCTCCGACTCTCTTTCTCATTTTTATAAATGATCTCTTGTCTGTTACTTCTAATCCAATCCACTCCTTCGCTGATGACAGTACTCTCAGCTTTTCATATTCGTTCCAGGACTCACGTCCCTGCTCTTCGGCCGTAGAACTGGAACGGCAGCGTATGTCAAGCACATTGAATTCCGATCTTGACGGTAAACGATTGGGGTAAAAATAATAGAGTGGAATTCAATGCTTCCAAAACTCAATGCTGTCTACTGTCGTTAAAGCGAACCCATAATGATCAGCCATTATCCATGAATGGCGCTTGTGTCGACGAAACCGAAAAACTTTCCATCCTTGGTATGTGTATCAACACCAAACTTAATTGGAATGATCACATATTTGAAATCGCCAAAAACGCGGCAAAATGTCTAGGTTTCCTCAAACGATGCAAGAAATATTTCACCCCCTCTGATTTGGCTTCAATTTATAAGGCCTACATCCGCCCCAAGCTTGAGTATAACGCTCATATCTGGTCTGGTGCGCCTAAAACTTCACTGCACCTACTAGATAGGATACAACAGCGAGCGATAAAACTTATAGGAGACACTAATATCGCAAAGTCAATTGACTCGCTTGAACACCGACGTAATGTGTCTTCCTTGCCACTATTTTATCGCTATTTTAACAACCGTTGCTCAAATGAGTTAGCCAATTGCATTCCTCACCTCCATGAATTCACCCGCAATACTCGTCTTGCCAGGAATGCTCATCAGTTTACCCTTAAGCCTGCTTTCGGACGTACAGTTAAGTTCAGGGATTCGTTCTTCAGCCGCACAGCACGGTTATGAAATGCTCTTCCCAGCGCAATATTTCCTACTTACTACAATCCACAGACATTTAGGACCAATGTGCACAGGTACCACCTGTAATTAGCTAACCTAACAACATCTTATAGTGACCATATTACAATAATATTAAAAATCTTTTATGTTTTAAATAAATAGATTGACTTGTCCATCGCATGCATCTCACAAGTAATACATATTATATTAAATTAGATTGTTTAGTACGATTGCCAAGTCAATCTATTTATTTAAAACATAAAAGATTTTTAATATTATTGTAATATGGTCACTATAAGATGTTGTTAGGTTAGCTAATTACGTAATAACTTAAGACAGAAGGTCCCTTAAATAGGGGCTGAATAAATTAACCGACTTGGTATTACATAGATCTCACAACTTTTTACGATAGAAGAACTGAGTTGCGAGACTTGGTTTTTTTTACAAGTTATGTTTTTGATGGCATCTCATTTCTTTTTGTAGATAGTCCTACTTTACTTCCTTTCCGGTACCTTCTACTTTTTGAATACCAACAACATATTTTCTTAAAGCCCACTCTGTGTCTTATGAGCTTTTCTTATTTTTGTAGGTTGTCTTCCTCTTTTTCTTTTCCGGTACTACTTCTTGAGCTTCAGCTGCAGTTTTTCTCAAAGCCCACTCCCTGTCTCTATGGGCTTTTCTCGGAGTCTTTGATGTTACAATTTTTGTCAAGTCTGGACGGTAAATGCTTCTTAATCTATTGTATTCACAAATTGAGGATTCCTGCGCTTTAATATTTCCAAAGTCGATATTAATTAGATGTAAGCCGCCCAGACTTGTAACTCTCGAAAGTGCCACGTAAGCTTGACCGGATGTGAATACTGCAGAACCGATATCCATCAGCGCATTATTTAGACTTAGGCCCTGACTTTTGTGTATAGTTATAGCATATGCTATACATAAGGGAAACTGTTCGCGATGAACATAAGCTCTATTAATAATTTCAAATTTAGTTTTGACCGGACCAAGCTCGTAAACCTGTTCTTTATCAAATGTAATGTATATTTTCTTAATTATTTTTGTATTTTCCGGATCAACCTTTACTCTTTGCACTCTGCCTATAGAACCATTAACTAAACCAAGACTCACGTCAATATTTCGCCTTAACATGACTTTTGCTCCTATTTTTATAATTATGTTCTCTTCTATGCCCGCAGTCATAAAAGCATCGTCTTCATGATTTTTTATGCATTCACAAGCTTTTTTGTTAGGTATCTGGGGCAATCTATGCTATCTACAGCTGTAAGTTTTATTTCGGGATGTGGGAGAGATCTAAGCATTGCAGTATTTAATTGTTGACACATGTTTTTTTGTAGGTAATAAGCAAACGGTATCATCAGGAAATTTCGAGAGGTGTTCAATTATTTCAATCAATCTGTTTTCATTTGAATTGGTTTTTAGAGTTATTAATCTAGTCGAGAGTAAGTCGCGGTCTTTTTGTGTAGTCACACCTAATCTTATTCTATTTAGCATTTCAACAAAGTTAGAATCATTGAGCTGTCGCATGTTAATAGTAAGTTCATCGTATACGAACAGTTCAATCCACAGATTCGGCATACTGAGGGAACCTAACAACTTGTTAGTTTCAGCAGTTGAGAGTTTTTCAAAAGGTGACTTTTCGCCGGTAAGAGAAGCTGTAAAAGATCCCCGAAAAGTACAAGATGTTTTTTTCCAAACCACCCATTCTGATCATCGCTTGTGTCAAATATCTCAGACAAGCATAAATGAATATATGTATGTTAAAGTAACATTGGATATCATCGAAACTTCGTCTATGATAAACAACACTACTTCTTCAAATCTGATCTCAGAACTTGGAGCACTTCATCGGAAAGTGGCTTGTACCTCGGTGTTTGCTTGTGTTCCACAGGCAGCTGCAATAGTCTGTGTATAGTCAATCCATTCACATTGAATGCAGCTATGCCTGTTGGATCACTAACTGCCACTTTTTTGTTTAAATACATCTTAACCCAAACTTTCAGAGTTTTTATTAAAAAGCTCTTTCCAGTGCCACCAGTTCCACTCACAAAACAGCGTAAAACGTCAGCGTTATTATCAGTTGTGTCCATTTTATGTGTGATCATATCGAAGACTCTTTTTTGATCGGCATTAAGTTTTGCGATCATACTTTGAAGATCAGTCTGCTCTTCTTCTACCAGATTGATTCTCTGAAAGTCATCCATTGCGTTTGCAGCTTCCACAGCTTCAAAGTCTAAAGGGTTTTCAGGACCATCGTCATCATCAACAATTTCCCTTTCTTCGTTTATCTCAGCAACTTTAGATTCTATCATTTCACATGCTTTTTGTATCTTATATCTTGACTCTATCATTGAATTACCATAATCGACTCCTTCTTTTAAATCTTCTTTCGCCAAATTAAAGGCCTCCGTGTAAGTATCACACCCCATTTTGAGTTCATCTAAGGAACGCCATGGCTTGAATAAAAGAAGTAAAGAGAAGAAGTATTTCTCTGGTACTTGTTCTCCGTCCTAGAAATAGTGATTGATCAAATATGGGTTATCTCTTCTTTTCAGGAACTTTTTACCGTCATTTATCTCGTAGCACTCGACTTTAGAGGAGACTGGGCGTGTTTTAACAATATCGTAATTTTGAGCGAAACTGTACAAGTTAGTAGTCTCCAACTCTGACACCGAACATACAATTTGTTTTAAAATTGATTTAATTATAAGTTCATCAAATGGTTATTAAATATATGTACATAATAAAGATATTTATTTTATATTCCGTCAAATACATGAACCACATTGACCACTAAACCCAATTCCCCAACCGCCCATTGATTGGGTTGTATTGCATATTTTTAGGAGCTAATCGCCATCTAGATAAATTGAAAAAGGATACATACAGACACTATCCTATTAGTAATAATATTTGGTGTATCTAGAAAACTGGACCAAAATTGCAAAATATTTTAGTTTTCCCTTAATTTATACACTAAACACTAATTGTATTCTAAATTTCAAGCTTCTATGTCTGCTAGAAGTGCCCTAGAGTTTTGATGATCGGTCAGTGAGTGAGTGAGTGAGTGAGTGAGTGAGTGAGTGAGTGACAGAATTAACAAACTTTGACTAGTTATAATTCTTAAACTACTGGCTCAAATTTAATGAAATTTGAAATATACCGTGTCTATGCGATGCCCGATTGGTTACTGAAAATTCAGGCTTCTAGTTTTATCGACAACGAAGTTATAGGGGGTCGAAAATGGCCCGAACTGCTTCGAGAAAAGGATGGTACGGCCGTGCCGCTTTTTTGCTCGACTTGGCGGGGGCACTGCCGTGCCCCCAGATTATTAATAGGATAGTGTATATATATGTGTATACATATATATATGCTTTTTCAATTTATCTAGATAGCGAATTTAAAAAATGAACTCCTAAAAATATGCAACAGTCAACTGGCGGTTGGGGAATTGGTTTGGTTGTCATTATGGTTCATGTATTTGACGGAATATAAAATAAATATCTTTATTATGTACATACATACTTATATTTAATAACCATTTGACGAACTTATAATTAAATCAATTTTAAAACAAATTGTATGTTCGGTGTCCGGCCACTGGTTTTCTAGTACATTAGATTACAAAGTTACATTTGCAGTGAATGAATCAGTGTACCTGTATATGTATAATATAAAAGAATAATAGGTGTATAAAAGATAGGTACCTAAATATAATTACATATGTTCAAAGATAATTTGTAAAATGGTCATGTCTTATGAAGTTCTACCAAAATCCGGCAAAGTATTAAGTAGACTAAATTGCCCGAAATTGCCATGAAAGAAAGAACACTTATAATCATAACCGCGGCCGGCGGAGGTGGCTTGACCGCGCCGCGGCTTCCATGCTTCCCGTCCGTCATAGAAAGGCGACCACTTTCTTCCAGGCAATCTTTGGGTCTTACTGTGATATCGCAGGTATACACACAAACCACGTTTTACTTAACTTACGCAAATTGTATCAATCAGTATATGTATGTATAAAAATTTAAATAATCTTTATATAAATCTAATTCTGTAGAAAAATAATGGGATGTCAATAAGGTTTACCAAGCCTTACAATATTTAAAAGTTGTAAATGCTCTTTACTCTCAGATACAACTTCCACATTCACTTCAACAATTGATTGGTTATATTAACGAAGAGGACAATGTCCATCACATAGTAGACCAATTATAATCTCAAGTAGATAACGTTGTAGAAGGAAATGAACTCTAAAGTCGAGTGCTACGAGGAAAATTACGGTAAAAAGTTCCTGAAAAGAAGAGGTAACCCATATTTGATCAATCACTATTTCTACGACGTAGAACAAGTACCAGAGAAATACTTCTTCTCTTTACTTTATTTATTCAAGCCATGGCGTTCCCTAGATGAATTCAAAATGGGGTGTGATACTTACACGGAGGCCTTTAATTTGGCGAAAGAAGATTTAAAAGAAGGAGTCGATTATGGTAATTCAATGATAGAGTCAAGATATAAGATACAAAAAGCATTTGAAATGATAGAATCTAAAGTTGCTGAGATAAACGAAGAAAGGGAAATTGTTGATGATGACGATGGTCCTGAAAACCCTTTAGACTTTGAAGCTGTGGAAGCTGCAAACGCAAATCTGGTAGAAGAAGAGCAGATTGATCTTCAAAGTATGATCGCGAAACTTAATGCCGATCAAAAAAGAGTCTTCGATATGATCACACATAAAATGGACACAACTGATAATAACGCTGACGTTTTACGCTGTTTTGTGAGTGGAACTGGTGGCACTGGAAAGAGCTTTTTAATAAAAACTCTGAAAGTTTGGGTTAAGATGTATTTAAACAAAAAAGTGGCAGTTAGTGATCCAACAGGCATAGCTGCATTCAATGTGAATGGATTGACTATACACAGACTATTGCAGCTGCCTGTGGAACACAAGCAAACACCGAGGTACAAGCCACTTTCCGATGAAGTGCTCCAAGTTCTGAGATCAGATTTGAAAGAAGTACTGTTGTTTATCATAGACGAAGTGTCGATGATATCCAATGTTACTTTAACGTATGTATATTCATTTACGCTTGTCTGAGATATTTGACACAAGCGATGATCAGAATGGGTGGTTTGGAAAAAAACATCTTGTAGTTTTCGGAGATCTCTTACAGTTTCCGCCGGTAAGAGAAAAGTCACCTTTTGAAAAACTCTCAACTGCTGAAACTAACAAGTTGTTAGGCTCCCTCAGTATGCCGAATCTGTGTATTGAACTATTCATATACGATTAACTTACTATTAACATGCGACAGCTCAATGATTCTGACTTTGTTGAAATGCTAAATAGAATAAGATTAGGTGTAACTACACAAAAAGACCGCGACTTACTCTCGACTAGATTAATAACTCTAAAATCCGATTCAAATGAAAACAGATTAATTGAAATAATTGAACACCTCTCGAAACTTCCTGATGATACCGTTTGCTTATTACCTACAAAAAACATGTGTCAACAATTAAATACTGCAATGCTTAGATCTCTCCCACATCCCGAAATAAAACTTACAGCTGTAGATAGCATAGATTGCCTAGATACCTAACAAAAAGAGCTCGTGAATGCATAAAAAAATATGAAGACGATGCTTCTATGACTGCGGGCCTGGAAGAGAACATAATTATAAAAATAGGGGCAAAAGTCATGTTAAGGCGAAATATTGACGTGAGTCTTGGTTTATTTAATGGTTCTATTGGTATAGTGCAAAGAGTAAAGGTTGATAGATACAAAAATAATTAAGAAAATATATATTACATTTAATAAAGAACATGCTTACGAGTTTGGTTTGGTCAAAACTAAATTTGAAATTATTAATAGAGCTTATGTTCATCGCGAACAGTTTCCTATATGTACCATATAGCCTATGCTATAACTATACACAAAAGTCAGGGCCTAAGTCTAAATAATGCGCTGATGGATATCGGTTCTGCAGTATTCACATCCGGTCAAGCTTACGTGGCACTTTCGAGGGTTACAAGTCTGGGCGGCTTACATATATATAATTAGTGTCGACTTTGGACTTGTCGAAATTGACTTGGCAATCGCACTAAACAATCTAATTTAATATAATATGTATAACTTGTGAGATACATTGTATTTTAATGCGATGGACAAGTCAATCTATTTATTCAAAACATAAAAGATTTTTAATATTAATATGGTCACTATAAGATGTTGTTAGGTTAGCTAATTACGTAATAACTTAAGACAGAAGGTCCCTTAAATAGCGACTGAATAAATTAACCGACTTGGTATTATACAGATCTCACAACTTTTTACGGTAGAAGAACTGAGTTGCGAGACTTGGTTTTTTTTACAAGTTATGTTTTTGATGGCTCGTTTATTCTGGAGATACGTGAAACGAAAAAAATATCACGCATTTACATACACAGCCACACACATACATATATCTCTCTAGAAACGATGGATTCGAGTGAAACATATCAAAGCAATAAACTTAGATAATTGTAGGCTTGTTGCTTAAACCTTTTTTTTCTCATGTTCATAACTAGAATTCGTAAAAGTAAGTTCGCACTTTTTTTGGAAAAGCTAGGAACATCATGTCTCTCCTTTAACTTTTTTAACTGCATTTTGATTTAAAAAACAAACGACCTTGAGAGTTATTTTATTGCCTTGACTTTCCATTTGTCATTGTTACGCGAACCTGCTTTCAATTGCAATTTACATTCCAGCTCATAAAATCACTCAAATTGCAACTGCGTCCATTCACCGAACGTGTCATAAATCACATTTACTTATCTAAGCTTGCAACCGCTAGCTTTCCCAAATATCTGACTACAACTTAAGTATTTAAGCTTTATTGGTCCCATTTGTCTGCGTTTTTTTTTTCTGAGCCCTCTCCCCCTCGGTCAAACAATCTCTCGTTGCGCTTTACATGCACTTCAATTGCGCTTCATGCATTTCTCGCAAGATTCCTCAAGCTAAATTTAGAGGCAGTAGTCAATTCGTTACAAGCACACACACCCACCGTCCAACGACATCGTAACTAAAGCAAATATCATCGGATGTAATGCGGCTACAACAGCCCTGACTGATATAAAAGTGCCTAGCAATTCCGGAAGCTAATCAATCTAGTGAATGTGCTCGTGTGAGTTATATCCTTTCGGTCAACACATCCTAGTTATTGTCTAATTGAAGATGCCTGAGTGTCAGAAGCTGAAAAGTGCACCAGCTATCGAGGATTATGAGAATTCTCCCGAATGGCTTACCAAGAACTATATGGAAGAGAAATTGCGTATCTTTCACAAGGACTCGAGCTTAGAAGTGTTGTCTATGGTAGCACGTTCTGCTATCGGAAAGGGTGAAAACTACGGAGGCGTTTTGACACGGGTTTCAGTAGAGTACAAGAGGCGCGATGCTCCTGAACCGATTGCGCGATCGTTTATCGTCAAGAGTTCATTGGAATGCAGCGATCATGCTGACGTAATCAAGCCATATGACATCTACAACAGAGAGATGAATGTGTATCAGAACATTTTGCCGAAACTGACCGCGCTTCTTGAGGAAATTGGTGACACGGAGAAAATGTTTCCCGAGGCGATTGCGGTGGATTATGAGAATTCAACGATCATTTTCGAGGATCTTGGCGAACGTCAATTCACCATGTTTGATAGACTAAAAGGCTTGGATATGGAACACGCCAAATTGTGTCTCGCAAAGTTGGCAAAAATGCATGCAACTTCGGCTGTTCTAAATGAACGCGAGCCGGGCACATTCGCGACATATGATAAAGGATTCTTCAATAGATATACCAACAGCTTTAGTCCATTCTTCGTGGGAGTTCTGGATGCTTGTGGTCGTAAGGTCAGCCAGTGGGATGACTTTAAAGAATATGGACAGAAGCTAATTGCCCTTAAACCCCATCTGATGGAGTATGGTCGAAGAGTATTTGATTTAACCGAAGGACAGGTCAATGTATTTGCCCACGGTGATTTTTGGATCAATAACGTTATGTTCAACTATAACGAGAAGGAACAACCGAATGACGTGATTATCATAGATTTTCAGTATAGTTGCTGGGGATCACCGGCAATTGACCTGCACTACTTCCTTAACACGTCGTTAAAGGAGGAACTACGGTTACATCATCAGGACGAGTTTTTCCAATATTACTATAATATATTTTCCAAGACACTTAAGGCCCTAGGCTTTCGCGCCAAGATACCCAGCTTGCACGAGTTTCATCTCCGCATGGCAGAGAAGAGCTTTTATGGTAACAATTCTTTATTATACTTTCACCTTCTGAAGGATCTTAACTATTGAATTATTTCGTCCAGCTTTCACGTCAGCATGCCTAGTGCAACCGGTCATGCTCAATGATAATACTGAGGATGCCGACTTTGATGCCCTGATGGGAGAGGATGAGCGTTCTTTGAATTTCAAGAACTTACTCTTTCAGAACGTGAAGGTGCAAAAAAATCTGAAAAGATTGCTTCCAATGTTCGAAAGAAGAGGACTACTAGACCAGAGGGACTAGAAGATGGCTTTTTTGATAAAGGGGTTTAAGTGAGCAGCTTGACTGATCTCTGTAGTATGTTAGTATTCGGATTGCTAGTGTAAAGTGACCATATTATATAAAAATGTAAAGGTATTCGAAAAAAGACGGATTTCACTCACAAAACACTCCATCCAGGCCAGTAGTATTATTTACTTACCTAAGCTCGTCGCGACAGTTTCCCTGTGTTATCCAAACAGACGTCTATTTAAGGCCTAAACATATTTTTTATTGGTCTCATTTGTCAGCATTATCTCACTAAGCTCTTTTGTGACGTCTGCCATAAGTGCGCGTGCCACGAACAGGAATCCTCATACCCTAGTCAACGACACATGTATCTGTTTACTTGGAACAATGTGCCATAATTAAGATCTTTAGATAACGCTGGCTCATTTAGTCAGTTCTGTTATAAAGGTACTACCATATCTGAACCACATTCAATGTGGTGATCGTGGTCGGCGGTGTTTTTTATTTCTTCCATATTTCGTTGATAATCATGCCTGAGTGTTCAAGGTCGAACAACACAGCTAACGTTGAAGATTGTGCCAGCAATCCAGGATGGCTTACAAAGGATTATATGGAAGAAAAGTTGCGAATTTTTTACAAGGACTCGAGCTTGGAAGTGCTGTCAATGGCACAACGTTCCGCTATCGGAAAGGGTGAGAACTACGGGGGTATACTACAACGAGTTACAATTGAGTACAAAAGCCACAATTTTCCTCAGGCAAAAAAAGGATCATACATAGTTAAAAGCTCTTTGGATTACGGCGAATTTGCAGCTGCTTACGAACCGTACGACGTATTCAACCGAGAGATGGGCATATACCAAAATATTTTACCGAAACTTAAATCACTCTTATGGGAAATTGGTGACACGGAAAAAATATTCCCAGAGACTATTGCAGTGGATTATGATCATTCATCGATCATTTTCGAGGATCTTGTGGAACAGAAATACACCATGCGGGATAGATTGAAAGGACTAGATGCAGAACATGCGAAAATATGTCTAGCGAAATTGGCAAAAATGCATGCCACGTCGGTGGTTTTAAATGAACGTGAACCAGGAATATTCGTTACGTATGATCGTGGATTTTTCAACAGGCACACAGACAGTTTTAAAAATTACCACGAACTAGTCCTTGAAGCCTGTGGACGAACAGTTAGTAAATGGGAAGGGTTTGAGAAGTACGGCAGGAAGTTAACTGCATTAAAACCCAAGTTAATGGAGTATGCCAAGCAAGTGTTTGATTTGACAGAGGGCCATTTACACGTCTTCGCTCATGGTGACATCTGGACTAATAACATTATGTTCAAGGATGAAGCTAAAGACGCTATTATACTGGATTTTCAATTCAGTTGTTGGGGATCACCTGCAATTGACTTACATTACTTTTTCAACACTTCTTTGAACGAAGATCTACGCATGAATCATCTGGATGAGCTGATCCAGTGCTATCACGGCATCCTCTCGGAGACACTTAAAGCACTGCGTTTTCGGGGGCAGATTCCGACTTTGCACAAATTTCATCTCTGCTTAGCTGAGAAAGGATTTTATGGTAAAAATAGTAAACACTAAACTCGTGGACTTAGGAATAATTTTGTTTTTACATTTTTTTTAAGCCCTTACATCGGCTTGTTTGGTTCAACCGTTAGTGATCAACGACCAAACCAGTGACGCAAGCTGGAAAGTTATATTAGGGGATGATGAACGGTCGCTGCGGTTTAAAAGCTCACTGTTTCAAAACGTAAAAGTGCAGGCTATTCTGAAGAATTTGTTACCGGTCTTTGACAGGAGGGGACTGTTGGATCTGTGAAATTAAGACAAAACGTTTGCTCTCCAGCAAAATTACATTAAATTAAAGAGTATTTTGAAAAATATAGTTTTTTTTTAAAGCTAGTGAATTTTCAGATCTAGAATGGTTTCTGCCTTTTCTTATCTGAAATTCTACTATAGGTCTACTAGACAATCCATATGATTTATTCGGAAACTTAAAAGATTTAATAAACCGCCGACCTTAGTGTCAAAATAGAATAATTTCTGTCAAATCATCGGATGGAGATTTAAACCGAGTGTATAGAATTCTCTTTCCAAAGGAAAGGAAGGAAAGGACCAGTTAGAGATAGTACACCAAAGATGAAGTTTGGCTTCTACACGACAGTCCTAACACGTTGTGTCCGAATTGAAAAACTGAAAATTAGGTCTTGATTCTAAACCGATGAAGCGGTGGCCTTCACTCAACATGCGCTGGTGTCGTTGATCTATGTTGCCGTGGTATCGAGCTAGACGAAATCAATCTGTCAATGCATACGGCGACGATATATTTATTTCATATTGATCTCATATATCCTATTTATTACAATACCAATTTCACTGCTTTCGCCTAAATGCTCACTTGTGCTTTTTTGGTCTCAACGAGATCATTCAACGTTCATGTCATCAGCGTATAAAGAATTATATTATAATGGGACCAAATAACCAATTCCAGATCGAGGTAGAAACAAATATTTTGTTGTAACTAAATACTTACTTACTAAAAAATAAAATCATGTTGGTCACTTGCGTTACCAGTTTTGGACGCTGGGTTTAGCAAATATATTTTAGAAATCATTTTCTGCGAAATGTACTAATAAAGTGGAAGTTATATAGAATAAGAAAGATAACCATATCTGTGCATCATTCATGAGAATACTAATATTTATAGCGAAATTTGAAAGAAATTTTTAAATTTGTACAGTAACTCGCGTTACGCAAAATCGGTAACTCACGTTACTTCTCCTACTAACTTAAAAAATTAAGGATTTATAAACAAAATCGCAAAAATTTATCTAAAATTCATTAAGGATTAAACCGGTTTTTTTTTATTATTTGATAATTCATAACATTGATATACTCGTAGGTATATTATCATCGCTACTGTCGCTATCTGATGTACCTATGTTTACACCTGGCTGTAAAAATTCAGTTTTCCGTTGATGCTGTTGTTCAACTTTTTTCAAGTTTAGGCCACTAGAATCTTATTATTAAGCCAAGACACTATGTGGCACTTTGATATGCCTTATACTGCTGGTGCATCGGAAAAGGTCACCTCCAGATTCATATCCTTTGCAGTTTCTTCGATTTCATCTGGTGAAAAGATAATCACTTTTACAGAAGAATGTTTAGCTGCATCAACAAATTGTTCAGCGTTGAAGACTACAGATTTTCTTTATTTCTTTATTTCTCATGATGTTGCGAAATAGTTCCATATTATGTGTATATTATTTGTCCTTTCAAGCATTTTTAAGATTTCAGCAATGTACATACCTAGTTTTAAATTGTGAGCTTGGGCCATGGGACCACAAGTGCACCTCTTTTATACTCTCTGGTAACTCTTTGAAAACTCTATCAAGTTATATCACTTACGTCAAGATCCCGATCTGATGCAATAACTATTGGGTGCTATTTACCATTATACCATACCGAAACAGTGAACAGAGTAATATTTGGCTGTATCCAATGGAAGCTTTGAATTTCATCTTGAACTATACATCTATAATTCTCTGAGTAGTCCACCTGCACTAACGCAATAGCTGGATCATATGTTTTGGACGATATACCTAGTTTGTCTTTTTGGTACAATATGATTCGGCTTGACACCTTTTAATATAGGCGTGCTCGAAAAATTACGGGGTTATATTCAAAACATGTTCAATCAGTTCATTGACTGTACCAGTTTCTTGAACCTTATTCAGTTTGCCATCGAAATCTCTCCACACATACCAAGTAACTTCCGCAGGCAAGTTATCACAAGCTAGTGCCCATTGCTTAAAAGAATTTGCTAAAAATTGTTTTCAGGAATCACAAGCATTCAACCAGCATTTTTTTCTTGGATTATCACAAATGATAGCACCAATGAAACCGTGACTATACCTTGGACTTTTAATTACATTATGCAGTGACTTTAATGCTACAGCATATGTAGTTCTCATGATATTTGCAAAGGCATATGTTGTGAGGAAGTTTATTCGAAAGGTAGACATGTTTAGTTCTTAATTCTGAAAACTTGCTCTTCCCCACAATCATATTGTACCATGTTCTTTTATGAACAAAGCATGCGTTTCAGAAAGGGAAGCGTATAAATCCCGAATTTATACCTTTTCCTTTGATTTCTATTCGTAACGAATGGTGATGAAACCTTTCAAGCCTGGAACCTGTCAGCATATACATATCATCGCGTTCATAGAAGTCCTTGATTTTTACCACAACATCCTCACTCAAATCTAGTGCATGTTTTCTTTGGACATTTGGACGAAGAAGCACTAAAGGCCCCGGCCCATAAAAAACGTCGATCCGTCACTCCGTTGATTTCAACTGAGTGAAAAGTAGAATATAAGTAAATTAAACTATTGCAGTTTTATTTAAAAAAATATTTTTTTTATTTTTCTGTGGAGAGAAGCTCCTGCTTTATTCGAATCAAAATTAGAACTAACTTATTTCTATCGTGACAAATATGACTTAACCTAAGGTGTAGCTGGGGATTAGGTGAGAAAAACAATTATCTCAGGTGACGAGATGGTGCAGTTTGAATGGGATGTGTGGATGGAGAGACAAACAAATGTCTCAGGTGACGAGGCACTGAGGATGGGTCCCGACTGGATGCACTTGCGAGTTATGTATACGTCAGCGTCTGACCCAGTTGCGACACGAATCGATGAATTCGATACATTCATCCGGTCGTTGCCGGTCAAGCTGACCAAACAATAAATGTAAGAATGCAAATTGTGAAATATGAAAATTGTACAATTTTGTCAATGAATAAAGTAGGTGAACTACCCGAGGTGTGGGCAGTTCTCAAAAAACTCCGTTTCTGTTAACATCGTGAATCGTAAATAAAAGTATATTCTTCTGTTCGAAAATCTAAAACTGTCTTTCTTTTTTCACTAACACAAATAGAGTTATGAAAGTGGCGCAGTCGGTAGGATCCTTTTTTCATTAATAAGGATCCAGTGATCGAATCAATTATCTCTAAAATTTAATTTGTGTAAAGTTTAGCTAAGTGATTTATAAACGCGAACCGGAAATTACACGAGATACCAAAATAATCGACAAAGATTAAGTGTATACTGTATAAACTAACAAACAAAAGCACATATCAAAAAGCTAAATAGTGCACCAATAAAAATCGACAAAGATTAGTGCAGTGACTAGTGAATGAAAAGACACAAAGTGCACGACGAAAACAGAAGAATGGCCAACTATGAACAAATTGCAGCAGAACTTGAGCTTCGAACACAACAACTCGAGCAAGTTCGTGTTGCCTATCAAGAACTACAAAGGCAACAAAATAGAGATGAACGTGATAGGATACTAAAAGAAATCCGTTATATGCCTGTCTTCACTGGACGAGGCGAAATTACCATAAATTCATTCTTCAGCTGCGTAGAATATTACCTTAGCCACGTCACGGATGATGAAACGAAGAAAGCAGTGGTTCGAGCAATCTACTATGAAAAAATACAAGGTGAGGCGAAAAATACAATCATCAACCTGCTGACAACAGAAGACTAGACAAGCATCAAGGAGACGCTGAAACTACGATACAAACCGGACACAGAACGCCATGAAATCTACCAACGGATCACGAACCTCAGAGTCAACACGGTAAGCGAGCTTGCTATTGAGTTACAAAATATTAAGTACAAAACCGATGAACTAATCGTTTACTATAAGGGTGAAAATTTTATAGATTTAAGTAACGTAGAAATTATCCTAGTAAACACTGCAAAAGAAATGACTCAGGGAACCTTATTAGATAGAGTTTATGAGGAGAGTGACTTAAATAGGATAATATCTATAATGCTCAAGAGAAGATTTGAAGATTCCTGTATTAGGCCAGAATTTAGGAAAACAGCTAGGCCAAAAACTTTTGCTGCACCAGAAAGACAAAAGAAAACGAACCATACTGACGATCATCCGAATAGATCAGGACATTTTAAACAACACTATACTTACGGACAACAAAGAAATTATTCAGGTCAATATAGACAATATAATAATCAGGGACAGCAAAGAAATCATTCAGGAAACTATAGGCAGAATAATAACCAGGGCCAACCAAGGAATTTTTCAGGGCATTATAGGCAAAATGATAGGCTAAATCCACCAGCAGAACATATGGAAGTAGATAACATTCAGAATCACATCGAACAAGTTAACAATCAAGGTCAGTACTCAAAATCAGGACACCTTAGACCACTTCCGGGCCAAGATAGCCAACAACAGGAGAGGTCCGAGCAAAGAATGAATACACCTTATAACTCAGTATCCGAGAGAAATCGAAACGAAGATAGGGAAACATCCGCGTTTTTTCTGAACTAGCCTCGGATGATTTACCTCAAATTCAGTTAACGATAGGTTCAAAAAAATATATAGCTCTAATCGATACGGGCTCCACTTTAAGTATAGTTGATGATAGAGTGACTGATTTTCAAAAAATTCCTATCGAACCAATTAATTTCACCACAATAACGGGCAGAGATACTATTGTTCACGAAATATATACCCAACCACCCAAAGAATTTAAAGCACCGCCAAACGCAATGGTACGATGGAAAGTAAAAAGTCTTTCCAATAGAGGATATCAATTTATCATAGGTATGGATTTATTAAATAACCTTAACACGTTAATAAATTTAGAGGAAGAAACCGTAACCTTTAACAAACTTTGCCTAAAATTAACTAATGGACCATATGCATTTAACGAAATATGTTGTTTAGAATCTGTTGACGAAGTAATGACAAATATTAATTTGGATCGCCTTAATGACGAAGAAAGAAACGAGGTAGAAAAGTTACTTAAACGATTCCACAAATTGTTCTTCAAAGAGGGGGACATTTTAACTAGTACTCCCGAGATAGAGCATGAAATTGTCACAACAACAGACCAGCAGATAAATGCCAAGCTATATAGGTACCCTCCACAACACGAAGAAGAAGTTAGACGCCAGATTAAAGAGATGGAAGAGCAGGGCATAATACAGAAAAGCAACTCAAAGTATTCAAGTCCTTTAATAGTCGTTCCAAAAAAGAAAGACAATTCGGGAAAGAAAAAATATAGAATAGTAATAGACTACCGAAAGTTGAACGACGTTACGGTAGATGACAAATTCCCGTTGCCGAATATAGATTCAATTTTAGATAAACTGGGAAAGGCACAGTATTTTACCACAATTGATCTCGCGAAGGGTTATCACCAAATACTGATTAGGAAAGAAGACCGCAAGAAGACAGCCTTTGTAACACCACATGGTTTATATGAGTTTATCAGAATGCCGTTCGGGTTAAAAAATGCCCCAGCGACATTTCAGAGACTCATGAATGAGATTCTAAGAGATTATATAAACAAGTCTTGTATTGTATATTTGGACGATATTTTAATTTTTAGTACTTCACTAAAAGAGCACGTGAAGGCAATAAAAGAAATTTTTGAAGTTTTGGAAACAAAACATCTAAAAATTCAGATCGACAAATGTAATTTTATGGCAAAAGAAATAGAAATTCTGGGACACGTTTTAACACCAGAAGGCCTAAAACCTAACCCCGAAAAGATAGCCGTAATTAAAAAATTAGAACTACCAACCACGGAAAAACAAATCAAAAGCTTTTTAGGCGTAACCGGATATTATCGCAAGTTTATCCGAGACTTCTTCTTCTTTTCCTTTTTATCCCGGCGTCGTTATGGTCAGAAGTGTAGGACCATAACCTTCCCACTTAACTGCATTCCTACTGGTCCGCTTGTGGGGTCCGTTTATCCGAGACTATGCGAAGGTAGCCCAGCCAATCACAAAATATTTAAAGAAAGTTGTAAAAATAAATGTAAATGACCCAAACTACATCGAAGCGTTCGAAAAACTTAAACATTTGATTAGTAGTCATCCCATACTCAGATATCCGAATTTTCAAAAGCCGTTTATATTGACAACCGATGCATCAAATTACGCAATAGGTGCAGTCCTTTCACAGGAAAATCATCCTATTTGTTATGCATCACGCACTCTTAATAAGCATGAAATAAATTACTCAGCTACAGATAAAGAATTTTTGGCAATCACGTGGTCAGTGAATTACTTCAGGCCCTATCTTTATGGTAATAAATTTAAAATCCGCACTGACCATCAGCCAATAAAATACTTGCATGCGAAATATAGAGGAACAGACCTTTCACCAAGACATCAACGGTGGCTTCTCAAGCTAGGGGAGTATCAATTCGAAATAGAGTATCTCAAAGGGAAAGACAACAAAGTTGCCGATTTTCTCAGCCGAATTGAACATAACGAGGACGTTACTCAAAAAGAGGGAGAGAAACGGGACCCCCCAAATACAGATAATTTTTCGCTTATAGGTAATGTAAGTAACTCAAATGACTCATTATCAGATTTTGTATTAAACATAGAGGATAACATGTCGGGTGAAACTATTCATTCAGCAGATGAAAATCTCATGGATCGTATACCGATTATTGAGGATATAGTGAATAAATATAAAACACAAATAATTCTTAGTAACAATAAAACAAACGAAATACAAATTCTTATATTCTTATATCTTATAAATTATTTATATAGCAGAATATGACTTTGATAGACTAGATGATATTCTAAGGAGAGTTATAAAAAAAGGAAAAACGGCAATCTATTCAGAACTAGAAGATCATAAATATAACATACATCAGGAAAAGATCAGGGAAATGTTTTCTAATGATAATACTGTTCAATTCATAAAATGTTCTTATAGAGCAAGAGATATAGAAACGGAAGTAGAAGTGGTAAGGCAAATATCTTTATATCATGTAAAAGAAAGCCATAACCAACTGAAAAACAAAATATATTACCCCAAATTGATGGAACACATACAAATAGTAATAAATCAATGTGAAATTTGACAGCAAACTAAATACGATCGCATACCAATTAAACCAAAATTTCAGTATACAGAAACACCTTTGGATTGTAATCAGATAATTCATATAGATACATTCGTCATCAGAAAAGTAAGTTTCTTGACAGTAATAGATAAATTTTCTAAATTTGGAGCAGCATAATAGAGCAACTAGAAGAGCATTTTTCAAAAATAGGCAAGCCTCTTAAGATAATAGCAGATAATGAATTTAACTCGGTAAATATAAAGCAGTTTCTACAAGATGAAGGCATAGAAATACACTTTACGAAACCTCACAGTCATACGGGAAACACAGATGTAGAGCGATTCCATAATTCAATTATTGAAAAGTTTAGGATCATATCATTAAAAAAAGACAATTATTCTACTAAGCGAATAATGCAGAAAGCAGTTAGGAATTACAATGACAGATTTCATTCAACCATTAAATGTACCCCAATAGATGCACATACCCATAAAACCAACCCACAAACGGTTCGTCAAAATATTATTAATGAAAAAAGAAAGAGAACAGAAAAATCGAACAAAAATAGAGAAGAATATGAAGAAAAGAGGTCAACCGGTTTTATAAAATATTATAGGGCAGTTCGTCATAAGCACGAACATAAATTCAAAAAATCGAAACTAAAAGACATTCATATCACAAACATTAAGAGACCGCTTAAATTTTCAGCCTCTGATTTGGGTTTGCACCCTACTGGTGATGACAATCCCTCAAATGTATTGCCTACCGTTCCTGGACGTACAAATAATACCTAATCAAAACGGATACGCGAAACTTAAACTGACAGACGTAACAGTGACTAACGAGACGGACATTATACTACATGTAATAAACCCAGCCGAAATTATAGCTTTAGTAAAAAATATATCAATTAATATAGCTACATTAAAATACGAGCATAGGCAGATGATAAATGTAGAAATTTCTAATATCATGAATAAAATCAGAACATTGATACCAATTCAAAATAAACAAAAGCGAGGGTTACTTAATATCATAGGCACCACACAGAAATGGTTATTTGGTACAATGGACGAAGAAGATCGTATAAATATAAATGAACATCTTGACAACGTTTTAATAAATAAAAAGAATGTAATAGTAGGAGTAAATAAGCAAATAAAAATCAACTCATTTTTTAATAATACTTTGCAACTTTTAAAAGAAACCATATACAATGATAGGGAATTGATTCTAAAACAGGTTAATACAGTACAGAAGCTAGAGAGAGAATTAATAATGAAACAAATCTACTTCGATCAGTTATATAAATTAAAATACATTGAGTCTAAAATAGATCATATCCAAGACAATATAGTCTCAGCCAGAAGCAGTATCCTGCATCCTAATATTTAAACTAGTGAAGAAATTCAAAGTTACAAGATAGATTTCTATAAACTTAAACAAATTAGATTAGGAGTAACAATGTATCAAGAAAACATGATAGTTTTGCTATTAAAATCCCCAGAAATTATATTACTTTGCCCCTTAAACTTTTAGCTCCAATGCCTAATGAAAATTATTTTGAAATTGATATAGGCAACTATTTTGTTATTGAGTATAATAATAAAACTTATAAATATGAAGAAACAAAAACAATAAACGAACTCATTGAACTAAGATATTGTGCATTTAAACAAAATTGTAAAATTCGAAAAAATACACAAACTGAAATTGTAACTTTAGACGATGAAACAGTATTGATTAAAAATGCTAATACTAGGTTAAACCAGACATGTGACGACAGAGATCTAAAACTTAATGGAAATTATATACTATATATATTCTAGGAAAAAAATTCTCGAATGTAAAACATATGCACAATCAAACATTTTACTATCCTAATTATGTCGATAAATTTAATATGTCAAACAGTCTTATATTCAATAAAATAATCTTGGAAAATGTCGAAAACCTACAAGAAATACATGAAGTAGAATTTAAGAAAAAAACATATTATAGTTTAAATATTATATTCATTGTCATAATATGCATTATGTTCGAAATTTTGTCATGTCTTTGTATACAACAAAAACGAATTCAAATTAAGTTTAGCAATAAAATTCAGGAGAATTTCACTCAAAAGGAGGGAGTATACGTCAGCGTCTGACCCAGTTGCGACACGAATCGATGAATTCGATACATTCATCCGGTCGTTGCCGGTCAAGCTGACCAAACAATAAATGTAAGAATGCAAATTGTGAAATATGAAAATTGTACAATTTTGTCAATGAATAAAGTAGGTGAACTACCCGAGGTGTGGGCAGTTCTCAAAAAACTCCGTTTCTGTTAACATCGTGAATCGTAAATAAAAGTATATTCTTCTGTTCGAAAATCTAAAACTGTCTTTTTTTTTCGCTAACACAAATAGAGTTATGAAAGTTGCGCGTGCAGGTGTATCCGGTGACAAGATAACCTTGTTGTATGTTAGCTTATTGGAGTGGATGTTGTAGGAAATTAATGCGTGTTCCGCGTTAACCGCGTTAACTCTTCCCTTCTTAAAATCAAACGTCCTCGTTTGATCTCGTCTTAAAAGAAGGGTATCTGGCTGATTCGAGATGGTCTTATCGATGGTTCCGGTCTATTAGTATCTCTATCGGAAGTAATTGGTGGTAGGTCGATGGCGGCCGTGGTGTTGCCACTTGGGGTTTCTTCTGCCGGTAAGGTGAGTTTGGTTCGTAAACATCTGATTAGCAAGTACGCGAGTGCTATCATAGCTGCTGCTGTTAGTCCTAGGTTTGTAAGGTGGATGGTTTGGTGTTTGGAATCTATTAGTTCGATATGTTTGGTATTGTTGACGTGGAGTTCTCTCAACATTTCTAGTGACAGTAGTTCTTCGAAATTTTCAAGGGTTGAGATGAGTCTTGCTCTGGCGGGTAGTGGCCTGTGAGGTTGCCTATGGTTATTGTAGAGTTGTCGAATTTGATCAAAAACGTTCCGGTTAGGATGATGGCCTTTCCGTCGATTAGAAGGGTTTCGTGATATTGATTCATTAGTAAAATGTCATCTGAGATTTCGTCAATGGTAGGGACATGTTGATTATTTGTTTGGGTGCAATTGGATGGCATGCTTTTGAGGATGTTAGGGATACAGGAGGAACTGCTTATGTCTATAATATTATTGTATCGACAAAGAAATAGGTCGCTATGTTTTTTACAATCGGTCTTAGTTCCATATATATTATTTTGACATTTTAAGATTTTGCTATATGGGATTTTGCTTACAAATTTTCCTCGTTTTATTGGTTTTAATATTAGTTGTTGACATGTTTCTACGTTAGTAACGGGGATACTTAAAATATACAAAAGAATGCTTGAGTTACTGGCAACTTTGACCTCCGCGAATTCTATAGCCTCGTCTAAGTTAGTGAATGTGATATGTTCTTTTTCTAGGATTTGCTTTGCATAATTTATTTCGGACATTTCTAGGATGTAAGAGTTTACAATTCCTGTTTTTGCCCACAAAATGGCGTATTCTATGTTAACTAGCTCTTCTTTAATGAGCTTAATTCTATATTTGACATCGTTTACAATATTATCCTTAACTATACTAGTATTCCTAAGTTCTTTTATTATACGGTTAGTAACATTATTTAACTCGTTAATCTTGTTTATTGATACTCTGTTTATTACAACCTGCTGGTTGCTATTTTTTAGTAGGTTATTGGTTTTTTTCTTTATAATTTCAAAATCGTCGTGGTCGGGACTGCCTGCCAGCCACTTCCACGCCGTGCCTATGAAGTTAAGGGACCTCTTTCCCCTTAGTGGTCTAAGTTTGTTAATAAGGGTTCTGAGCTGGGAGGCTTCATGATAAAGGTAAGGATGCAAAGGATGGGTACTGCTGATATTTCGTTGTATTATGTTTGAAATGTCGTCGACGAGCCCTTGATACGCCCGTAGGTCCAGTTCGTGGATCAGTTTTATCTGTCCTGTCTGTATTTTGGCCGTTCCTGTTCTTATAGCTACTGTTTCGGAGTTGTGCGGAGGTGTGGTGTTTTGCCCACGAAATGGAGGATTATGGTGTGAGGCATGTGGCTTTCTTACGACGCCTTGACCAGCGTGTATGCCGTTTGCTCTGAAGCTTTGGTTTTCGAGCTTCAGGCGGAAATGTAGTGCCTGCGGTATTAGGTGGTGGATAGCATAGATGTGTCTCTTGCGAGTGAAAACAATTATCTAGCTTGAGGATCATTTGCGGCGACAGGAAATCATCTACGTCGCTATCATAATCGTCCTCTGAACTGCTTAACGTAATGCAATCATTGGAATCGTCCTCTTTCAGTCCCGATGAGTGCGTTAGTGGTTTTATTATCTTCGAATGCCATGCCTTCCCGCCGCTTGCGTTCTCATTCACCCGCCATATTATGGTTTGAATGAGATTGTTCGTCTCTGGAGGTGGCTCGGCCTCTCGCGGGTCGCTGTACGAAGTACCGTACATTGCGGAGCTTGTGGATTCTCCAGATGTTGGGGGGTTTTGATGAGTGGTAGTGAAGACGCCGACTTCCTAATTCCAAGTGAATCTTTATTGTCAAATTCAGTGACAGTAGTCAATACAAAAGAGATAATAATTGGTACAGTAATGTTCAAGATTTAGTTTAAGGTTACGATTACAATATCTCCTCCCCTCCCAATACAAAGGATGCAGGTAGTTCAGTATTCTTGGGCACTCTAGGTCGTTTGGATCTTCTGTACTCCCGTTGCGCCGGGGGTGTGCCAACTGCGGCACCAGGAGAAGCTTGTTGATTAACTTCCGTATCGGAAGACGTTTGCTGGTGATGTTCGGCCGTTGATTGCGAAACCGGTTTCGGTTCCAGTGACTGCTGCTCCAGTTCAGTTCCCTTATCCTCGGAGCGACGCTCATCATAGTTTTGCCTAGAAGCCGAAGCAAAGTCGTGGTTATTTAAAATAAATTTACCTTCACCTGGCCCTTGTTCAGAACTTGGTTCCATTTCTGAACTTCCAATAGGTGTAGGATCTTCTTCTGGAGGATGTTTCAGCAGACGTAATTGATTCTGATGACGTCTTATATATCCTTCCTCTGTTTGGATGCCGTACATTTTTACTTCCCAGAACTTCAGCTATAATTCCCCTGTTCCATTTCTTGGACTTCTTGTATTGTCGTGCTAAAACGTTTTGGTAACGTTGGAATTTAGGTTTTTGTCTTGAAAAAGACATTTTTTTCTGGTCCGGAAGAAAACACGAAAGTAAGTTTCTATGCTGTCGCCCATGCAACAACTCCGCTGGAGACTTCTGTGACGTTGGGTTCGGAGTCGATCTGTATGTTGAGAGAAACACGTTAACTGCCACATCTGTATTCTTCTCCTCCTCGAAAATCTTCTTGAATGTTTCTTTGAACGTCCGCACGAATCTTTCTGCCTGTCCGTTGGAGGCCGGATGAAACGGTGCTGTTCGGCAATGCTGAATTGAATTTTGGTGGCAAAATTCTTCAAAACCCTGAGCGGTAAATTGTGTACCGTTGTCCGTCACAATGGTTCTTGGAAGTCCTTCGATGGCGAAAATCATCTGCAGTGCTTTTATTGTGGACTCTGACGTTACTGACGACATTGAGACCACGAACGGGAATTTCGAAAAAGAATCGACACAAATCAGCCACATTTTGTTGAAAAATGGGCCTGCGAAATCTAAATGGATCCTTCCCACGGTTTTTCTGATGGTGGCCAGTTTGCATATTCTTTTTTTGGATCCGAGACTGACGATTGGCATATAACACAGCTGGCCGCCAACTTTTCGATCTGCTTGTCAATATACCAGATATATCGCCGTGACAATTGTTTCATACGTGAACAGCCCCAGTGCCCTTTATGCACGTACTTTAATGCCCTAGATTGTAGAGCCTCAGGAATGATGACTCGATCATAATCGGAAGTCAAGAGAATGACATTATTATGTACAGTCAGTGCTAACTTACGGTCGAAAAATGGTTTCAGCTCCCTTTCGTTGCTTAGGTGCTTGTCCGGCCACCCGTTCTTTATGTATCCCTGAACCTTGTTCAGCAGCCGGTCCTTAGCCGTCAACTTTCCTATCACGGCTGCATTAATGGGAGTACTGTCTAAGTCCTCTAGAAGTAGAGAATTAACATTGTGCAAATTGTTCTCTAGTTTGTCGAAAGCAACATCTGGGCCAATTGGAAGTCTAGATAAGGCATCCGCGTTGGCATGTTTGGCGGTAGGACGATACTTGATTTGATACGTATATGCCATCAAGGTTAAGGCCCAGTTCCGAAGCCGTCTCATAGTCATTTCGGGGATCTGCTTGCTTGGATTGAATATCGCAATGAGAGGTTTGTGATCCGTCTGCAATTCGAAGGTGCGGCCATATAGATAACAATGGAATTTCGTTACGCCAAAAATGATCGACAAAGCCTCCTTCTCTATTTGACTGTAAAGTTTCTGATGGCAGTTCAACGTTTTGGAGGCAAACGCAATAGGCCTTTCCGTACCATCTGGATACCGATGGGAAACAACTGCTCCAATGCCATAACTCGAGGCATCGGTCGCCAGAATTACGGGCAAGGTATCATCAAAATGCGCTAGGCGAGTTGCCTTTAAGATGCTGTCTTTTAATGATTCGAACGCTCTTTGTTGTTGCTTAGACCACTCAAATGTTGCTCCTTTTGCCCGGAGTGCGTTCAATGGCCCCGCAACCTGCGAAAAGTTCGGAATAAATTGATTATAGTAATTTAATTTACCAATGACTGCTTCCAGGTCCTTGACGTTGCTTGGTCGTCGTAAGTTGCGAAGAGCGTCCAAGTGTTTTTCGGATGGGCGAATTCCCTTAGAATTGAGAGTGTGTCCCAAATATTCGAGTTCCGCCGCTGCGAACGTACATTTGAGCTTATTGCATCGGAATCCATTTTCTTCCAATCTCCTTAGGACCTCTTCCAAAATTCGCAGATGCTCCGCTTCCGAGGTGCCAGCAACCACTATATCGTCGATGTAAATGCCAACAGGAAGATCCGCGAACAATTGATCCATCACCCCTTGGAACTCACCTGGTGCACTGCTCACACCATACGGTAACCGATTGAACCGTAAGAGACCAAAAGATGTGTTGATGACCACATATTCTTTGGAGGGTTCGTCCAACTCGATCTGCAGATAAGCTTCCGACAAGTCAATCTTTGTGAAAACCTTTCCTCCACGAAGCTTATGAAACAAGTCACGAGGTCTAGGAAGCGGATGACGATTGCATACCAATTGTGGATTCAGAGTTGTTTTAAAATCGCCACATATTCGTATTCCACCATTAGGCTTCTGGACGATCACCACCGGTATGGCCCATTGGGTGCACTGAACCCACGACAGGATCCCTTCGGCCACCAACCGATCCAGTTCCTTTTTCGTTTCATCCAACAGGGCATACGGGATTTGACGATGACGAACAAACTTTGGCCCTGCACCCTCTTTCAATTCCAAATGTGCTTTAAAAGAAGTGCACTTGCCGAGTCCCGGTGAAAACAGCTTGGAATATTTTCCGCACAATGTCTCGATGCTGTTTAAGAGGGAAACATTGGAATTAATTTGCAAAATTGAGTGTTGAACCCTTAAATTGAAAGTTTTGAACCAGTCTAGTCCCATAATGTTAGCACCAGAACCATTAACTACGAGCAAATTTACTTGATGTGTGAACTTTCCATACAGTACTTCTACTTCCAATTCGCCTTTCAACTTAATTGGTGTTCCTCCGTATGCTTGAAGACATTTGGTTGTGGGAAGACACTTCGGTTGACCCAATTGCCGGAATCCTTCTATTCCGACCAGCGAACACGATGCCCCCGTGTCGACTTGGAATTTCATTGGACGCCCATTAACGACGACTTCCACCATAATCCACGGCTTTGATTCCAATTTCAACCCCACGCATTCGTGTGATTGAACCACCTCACTGAAATAAATTTGTTCTGAGACATTAGCTGTATATTTACCGGCTGGTTTGTTTTTTCCTTTGCGATTTTGTATACCGCTTTTGTTGGACTGCTTGCTACCTCGTTTGAAATTCCCCGTAGGCCCATCGTTTGTAATGGACATACACACAGCTGCTATGTGCCCGATTTTTTTGCATTTATTGCAAACGGTTTTGTTGTGGCGACACTCGCTCCGTGTGTGCTTTACGTAACAGCCCGGGCAAGA
This sequence comes from Merodon equestris, assembly GCA_958301585.1. Classification (NCBI taxonomy): domain Eukaryota; kingdom Metazoa; phylum Arthropoda; class Insecta; order Diptera; family Syrphidae; genus Merodon; species Merodon equestris. The sequence continues at coordinate 63,919,023 of OY284413.1, forward strand.
CTTCCTCGACGACTGCGATTGACGTTGCAAATGGGATAACTGATTTACCTCTATCTCGTTACCCTTCTCCTTGATTGCCGAAATTTTTTTTGCGTTGTCTCGTATGCGGTGGCTATATCCAAGACATATTTTAAAGCGGGGTCGGCCTTTTGAAGAGCTTGCGTCCGCACCGTGTCGTGAGGAGTGTTAAGGACAATGATGTCTCTAATCATATTGTCAACATATGATTGTGCACACTCTTCTTTGGGGCAGGTAAATCTACAGTTGCGTGCCACTCCTCGGAGATCTGCAACCCACTCCGCATATGTTTGACCTGACTTCATTGGCGTGTTGTGAAATTGGTACCTGGCTGCAAGAACATGAATTTTCGAAACGAAGTGCTCACTGAGCTTAGCTGTTAGCTCCTTAAAAGTCTTGGTGGATAAGTCTTCTCCATCGAAGAGCTTTTGCAGGGTTTCGAAATTGTCCGCTCCAATCCATGCAAGGAAAAATGCGCGCTTTTGTTTGTCCTCTTCCACCCCGCATGCCTCAAAATGTTGCTGCAGTTGCTTCAAGTAAGTCTTCCAGTTTTCGTCTTTTTTATATGGCGGAAATGGCTGAACACTCGATGAGCCAGAGTTACGAACTGTGCTCCAAGTGTTTGTCTCCATCCATGTTTTTTGATTCGCCAGAATCTGTGCCATCCACTCGCGTTGCGATATTAAAATCGCTTCTAACGTTTCTTTGTCCATACCTTCGTTTAACCACTGAATAATTTTTGTATTTTAGCACTTGTGATTCGATTCTAGTTTAATAATCCTCGTCGCCAATTGATGACTGGTAGTGAAGACGCCGACTTCCTAATTCCAAGTGAATCTTTATTGTCAAATTCAGTGACAGTAGTCAATACAAAAGAGATAATAATAGGTACAGTAATGTTCAAGATTTAGTTTAAGGTTACGATTACAATAGGTCAGCTATTGCTGAGGTACTAGATTGGAGGGATGTATTTGCGGTAATTTCCTCCGCAATGGGAATAAGAGGGTTTGTGTTGGTGGTAAGGGATTGATTAGGTGGTATTGGATCCGAAGTGGGCAGACTGATTGGGTTGTCACTTTGTTGGCTAGTAGAAGGTCCTTGACCTTGTGACCTCAAAATAGGCATCGCGATAAGAACAATCGGTGAGAGAATGGAATGGAATGATTATTGTTTAAAGTGTATGGGATTTATACTAAATAAAAAAAATTAAAAATTATAAAAAATATTTTTTTTCTTTCTTATGTCTCTCTTATTTAATTTAATAATATTTTCTTTTCTTTTCTTCTAGCTTGTTCTGTTGAAATTGCGTATATTTGTTTATCCTTATTATTTTTTCTTAAATATATTTTTTTCTTCCTTATCCGTTTCTTATTTTATTTAGTCACTTTTCTTTTTTATTCTTTTAAATATTTTAAATGTATTCTCTTATTTTTCCTATTTTTAATAATATTTATTGCTTTTTCCGCATTCACTTTTCTTTTTATTTGTTTAATCTGTCTTATCTATCTTAATTCTTAACTTATCTAACTTACATAAAAATCTTCATCCCGTTGCTGTGTCTGGTGGGGCCGCTGACTCGTACGAGTCTCCTGTTCCTCCGTTGTTCGGCTACTTAGGTGCTCCTTTTCCCCACACTTACAATCACTGGGTGTTTTTTTTATTTTTTTATTTTATTGTTTAGTTTTTGCTTAATGTTTCTTTTTGTTCGGGGGGTCGGGACCAACGAACACGCGCACTGATTTTTCTTAGGGCTAATTTCCCTTACGTCACGCACTATAACAATTAAACTCGTCGCGGATGCGGCCTGTGCTACTTGAGGACCTGCGGCCTCACGGATGTCAAAATTTTTTAAGTTTTGACCCGTGTCAGGGATAACCCGTTAAATCAAATCACTTGTACGCGTCACTATCGCTGGTCCCTGTTCGGGCGCCAGTTAATTAAACTATTGCAGTTTTATTTAAAAAAATATTTTTTTTATTTTTCTGTGGAGAGGAGCTCCTGCTTTATTCGAATCAAAATTAGAACTAACTTATTTCTATCGTGACAAATATGACTTAACCTAAGGTGCAGCTGGGGTACGTGAAGGAATGAATGAAAGGAATACAAGAACTCAGTTGTAGTCTATACATTAGTGAGTAAGAATCTTACGCTACTATGAGCACGCGCTGTCGATTCTCATAGTGTCTTCTCATTTGAAGATTTTCACCTACCCTCGTAAAAAAAAAAAAATATTTTTTTTGGAACGAAATTAGAGCAGGAGGGCACTGCAACATCAGTATCTTTCATAAGTTTTCCTAGGACTAACTTTTTCTTCATTGGACATTCAGCAACTTTGGTTTCATTGGTAAACCTTTTCGAGCCCGTGCTATCGCCTTTCCTAAGGTCTGAGGAGTGGTGTAGGTTGAAACGTCTGAGTCAAGTTGAGGAAGTTGTTTACTTAATCGAAATTTAGCTGCACGTTCTCTCGTCTCCTTTCTTTCGCCACTGATTATTGGCAATTTCGGTTCTCTTCCTTATACGACTTTTTTTACATATTTCCCGATGTTTTTTCTTGTAGTTACATTCAATTACAAGAGTTACGCTGATAAATCGTCAGCTTATGCAATGTCTTGAATCGTGAAACTTCTTAATGACTAGAAGTATGATTTCCATAGCAACAGGTCCACTGATAGTTTGATGACATATTTCACTGAAAAGGGGAACTAGTTTTTGCACAACCTCGGTGAAAGCAAGATCGATATGCTTTAAATTTCTAAAGTATTTGACAGAGCTTTGCAGCAGGCTCTTTTGTCGATAATGCGTGTTTATGGTATCTATGAATCTTATCTTCCACGTGTTAGAAATAACCATTCGAGCTGTTCAATTCAAATCATTTTGCAAGAGTTTAAGTCTGATATTCGCCGCTGGTGTTTCCCAAGGCTCTGTTCTGTCACCGACGCTCTTTCTCATTTTTATAAATAATCTTTTGCATCGATACAATGCATCTAATGAACATCCTCGCTGGTGACAGTACTCTCAGCTTTTCATATTCGTTTCCCGACTCATGTCCCTGCTTTTCGGCCGTATAATTGGAACGACAATGTATGTTAAGCGACCCATTTGTCCCATAAATTGCGAACAGGAGCAAATTTATCGCTTACCGTTTGTTGATTTTTTCAACAATTGGCTGGGTCATCGAAACGTAAAACTTTTGTAAAATATTGAAAAGTTTCTTCCGACATAATTGCTCGGAATATAGGTCGACCAAAATTAGTATCAAATAAATCTTCGATTCGCTCTGTTTTTGATCTACATAAAACCAAATTCATTCAAAAACAAAAAAAAATTTCGGCGAAATATCTTACTTGTAGACACCCGCAACATTTCCTTATGTACATATGTCACCAAACTTGGAGCGACCAAAATTGTTTGTATTATCGATTATTATTTTCTCGATGTAAGGTGGAAAAAAAAGTAAAAATGCATAGGTACACCAAAACACCAACTCGAGCAATAGTGTAACGAGGTACACCTGGTTTCATACTGATTATATTTTCCGAGCGAGCGCGAGGACTAAAAGCACAAACTTGAGTCAAAGACCACCAAACAAACCAAATAATCTTACCATGGATTCAACAGAACTGGGCTCCAAATTGAACTGTTCTTTGAAACAAATAACATATCGTTATTCCCTGAATTCCCAGGTGCATTATCACTCTCGTCGTCCGATGCACTTGAATCATATTCTTCAAAAGCACTTTCGACTTCATGCACAAAATCTTCATCACTACCCAAAGAAAAATCATCACTTGAAAAACAACTAGACATTTTAGCAAAATAGACTTTTGTATTTGAAAGAAAAAGAATTATTATACTTCCACTTCCGTTTGCTATGAAATCAAATGAAATTTGACAAAAGAAAACGAAAAAAAAAGGATAAAGCTTGACAGAAATAGCACAAATTCAAAAAAATGCAAAGCCATCTTAGTTTTAAAAATATAACGGATATACTTTGATAGGTAATTGCCCAAGTAACAAAATCATGAAGAAACAGCGACTAATAATAATTAATTTTTAAAATATTAGAAATAGAAAAAACACTTTGGTCGAAAACGACCCCAACTTAGGTCTACGGTTAATAATACAAAATAACACTTACAGCGCATATTCAAAGTCACCAAGAACATTGCGAAATACCTAGGTATTTATAAGGCAAGCTTGAATGCAACGCTCACATCTGATCCGGTGCTCACATCACTTGCTCTGCACCTTTTGCAGCAAGTTTTATTGAATTTCAGCTTCTTGACTTTATTCATCTACATATCTTGAGCTGATCGCTCAGTAGGCGGAAGAATCCAGTTGTTATAAAGGCTTTAGAATAGTGGTTCTTAACCGGTGGTCCGGGGACCACTAGTGGTCTCTGGAAGCACTCGAAGTGGTCCGTAGAGCGATCCGAACAATACTAAATAAACTAGTTGGAGCTGCCCTGCTTTGCCAGCGCTCAGTCCTATGCGAAAAATGCGATTAAATCGATTTTCCAGAATTCATTCTGCAAAAGTCTAAAATACAGCAATATGAACAAAACAAAAAAAGAATAATAAAAATCGGCCCAGCGGTTATCGAGTTATAACGTCATCAAGTTTCAGCCCGAAGGAATTACATTTATTAACCCCCGACGCAAAAAGAGGGGTGTTATAAGTTTGACGTGTCAGTTTGTCTGTGGCATCGTAGCTCCTGAACGAATGGACCGATTTTGATAATTTTTTTTTTGTTTGAAAGCTACCATGATCGAGATGATTCTTAGCTATAATTTCTGAAGATTTGTTCAGGCATTTCAAGGTTGTTACCACTTTTTGTTAGCTGCGGTAGGGATCTTAGTAGAGTTGTGTAGTTCAGGACATGTATAGTTCCAGGAACTATGTCCTCAGTCGGAAACATTTCCGATCGTTCCTCAAACTGAACGAAACATGTCCATAGTTCCATTCAACCTAGAAATTCATCAATAGAACGTCCGAACGACGCGGTCGTGACTATGTTGTAGAACAACGTTATCACAGACAAAACGAAAAGAAAGATAAATGCAATCGAACGGTCCCCCGGCGCGGCGACGTCATCTTAAAAATATTAATAGGTTATTTTAATGAGGTGAAAAGGCCGAGAGAAAAAAAAATATTTTTTTTTACTTTTTGGAGTTTTTTTTTATTTTGTCGGGGGTTACTTAACATTTTTAATTTTATTTTTATAATATACATATATATATATATGTATATATGTAAATAGATTACAACGAGTCGACACAGTAGCGTCAATAACAAATGGAAGCCTATGCGTTGGCGCGGGGGTTGGCATCATATGCGTGGAACGTGCAGTGAGCCGACAGTGTCTCACTTGGCTTGTTCCGGTCGCTTTTTGTTTTTGTGAGTTAAGCAGGCCATCCACAGCGAATTTGTTCAGTTCTACAAAATGTTCGACGTTAGTGGATGTGTTCGTGAATACATTTCAGTGTTCGACGTTTTCGACGAAGTATAGAAATTTGGATGTTGGATTCTAAGTGCATGCTTATTTTTTTAATTTTACATTTGGAGTTAGAAAAAGTCCAGAATTTAATAAGTAAGTGTTCTAAATCTTGTTTGTTTTGTTTATCATCACATCACATTTTACCTATCAATGTTATTTTTGATTACGATTTACTTTGTACCCCATTTCCAGGGGTTTGTTATTTTCAATTATTAATGTAGATATGTAACTAAGATGGTGAGAATAATTTTTTTTTCAGAAAAATGCGATTATATTAAATTGGCTTTTACTTCAATAGAAATAAATGCTGAGATAGAAATAAAAAATGAGATAAATGCTGCTGATGTGTAATATGTACATTTGTTCTTGGCAATGATGCTTTAAAGCCGGCCAGGTTAGGTTAAGGTTAAGTTAAAGAAGGGGAGTGTGATGGTTAAGCATCACTTCCACTCGGAGGCCAAAAGGTCCATTGTGATTCCCATCATTTGTGTGGATACACATAAAATTAACCTGTCCTATCACGTCTTGGCTGAAACCACCCCGTGCTCTTAATGAATTTTGGAAGATCCGATGTATCTGCATTAGCCACATCCCCAATCTCTGTAAAGAATCTTTGGCCTAGCGACGCTAGGCGTCGATTCTGGAGAGCTGGGCAGTGGCAAAGCAGATGTTAGATCTTCTCAGTTTCTTCCTCATCGCCGCAGCTCCGGCAGAGACCGCTGGATCCCGACTCCCATTTCCGGAGCATTGCTCCAATGAGACAGTGTCCTGTGATCACTCCGACGAGCATACGGATCGAGTTACGGTCCAGCGCCAGGAGCTTCTTTGTTTTTCCGATATTGAGCTCTGGCCACGATGATCTTGTCGTGTAGCTGTCGTTTTATTGTAAGCCAAGACGAGTTGGCTTCTTTGATGATTGTGTCGTTTATGATCCGGTATAATGCGCTGATCGGTGGTTGCAATGACGTGTCCGCTTCGCTGATGTCCATTTCAAACCCTTGCCTGGCCAATTCGTCTGCTCTTTTGATCTCTGCGATTGAGCTGTGGTCCGGAACCCAGCAGAGTTTAACTTTGTAGTGTTTGATGGACTTCAGTGGGTCGTGACATTTCTTGACAGCCTTTGATCTCGTTATACAGGATTCTATTGACTTCAGTGCAGCCTGGCTGTCTACGAAGATAGTGATATCAGATGGTGGGATATCGGCTACCTGTAGGTATTTGGCTGCTTTCTCTATTGCCAGGATTTCTGCTTGAAAAACACTGCACAGATCAGGGAGTCTGAATGATTCCTGTTTGTGGAGGGTATCAGAGTAGAACCCGGCCCCAGTGCCTGTGTCGATTTTCGATCCGTCGGTGAAGAGAGTGATCTCGTGGTCGTTGATTATAGCGCTTGACAGCCACACTTCTCTGTCGGGGAAAAGGATTGGTATTCTGAGAGAGAAGTCATTTTGGGGAGAAATATAGTCGGTCGTAGATGCGAGGCCACTAAAACCATGTTTCTTTCCCAGGTCGTCTATTATTCTAAGTATGGCCGCATGTCCATAGTTGGCTTGCTTCCACAGAGAGGACTCCCTTAGTCTGAGAGCGCTTTTTGTACCGCAGCCTTTTATGAATAGATCCAGGGGGAGGAGATGAAGTATCATGTCCAACCCTGCTTGCGGCGTGCTTATCATGGCTCCCGTTGTACAAACAGCGGCTGACCTTTTTACCTTGTTGAGCATGTTCATATAGCTTTTCGTGCTGCTAGCAGTCCACCAGACTAGGGCCCCATAAGTTAAAATGGGTCTGATGTTTGCTGTGTACATCCAATGAATGAGGTTCGGTTGCAAGCCCCATCTTTTTCCGAAGGTCTTTTTGCATGCATTAAAAGCGTTCAATCCTTTTTTCATCCTTTCCTCCAGGTTCCTTTTCCAGGAGAGTTTGGAGTCAAGAATGATGCCTAGATATTTGGCTTCCGCTTTGAGTTTGAGTGGAGTGCCCTCTAACTTTGGGGGAGCAAATATCGAAATTTTCCTTTTCCTGGTGAACAAGACCAGCTCGGTGTTCTGGGGGCTTATTCTCAGATCGCTCTGTCTTGCTCACGAGGAGAGTTCCCTCAACGCAGATTCCATTAGTTCACTGATAGTTGGTAGAAATTTATTGTACCTTTTATCTAGATAACCAGGTCATCCGCGTACGCTATTGTCTTTGTGTTTTTCTCCATAAGGAATTTGAGGATTTTGTTAACTGTAAGAAGCCACAGTGGGGGGATGAGAACTCCCCCCTGTGGTGTGCCTCTAGTTGTCACTTTCCTTATAGAGCTCTGTCCAATCTCTGCATTGATAATTTTGTTCTTCAACATATTTTCAATCCAGATTACAATGGATTTGTCTACTTTTATGTCTTCTAGAGCTGTTATTATGGCCTCTGTGTTTGTGCGAGCTCTCAATTTCACGGACAACATTATGCAGAGCACTTTCCACTGATTTTTTTTAATAGAAAAGACGAGAGACTAATTGGCCTATAGTCCTTTGCGGCAGTATGCGTTGGCTTACCTGCCTTAGGTATGAAAATTACTTTTATTTCTTTCCACTGTGTTGGGATGCACCCCGCGCGCAGGCAATTGGAAAAAATGCTTACGAGATGGGGTAGATACAGTGTGGGTCTGTGTTTTTTGAAGCATCGCTGGCGAGATATCGTCCGGCCCCGGAGATTTAAAGGGTTTGAACGAATTTATTGCCCATGATATTTTATCCGTTGTGATAATCTTGTTTATTACTTCTTCGGTTGTGTGAACCGTAGGAACCGTCGTCTCGAAGGAGACTGTGGTTTCAGGGGTTTTACAACCTGGGAAGTGGGTTTCAGTCAGCAGTTCTAGGGATTCCTGACTGGATTCTGTCCAAGAACCATCTGGTTTAATGATGAATCCCGGGACGCAGGACGCTTGGATAAGATCTTCCTGAGCTTTGCAGCTTCGTTGAGATCCTCTATTGATTCGCAGAACTCCCGCCAGGATTTAGACTTTGCTGCTCTTGTTTTGCTCTTGTATTCATTGAAGCTGGATTTGTAATTATTCTAGTCTCCGGTTCTTTTTGAGATCTTTGCTCATTGCATTTATCACAAAAATTGAGCTATGGATCAAAAAAGTCGAAAGAGAGGGAGACAACTTTTCTGCGTTTGATACCCTGAATAAAATTATTGACGGACAGTGTACTGAGATTAAAAGAGAAACACAGAATAATAAAGGATGGTCCAACCATAATGCACGATATTGATTGTGAGTCACACCTTAACGTCAAGTTTTTTGCCCAACTTAGTTTGACATATCTTTGTTTCAGTGTTTGACAAATTCAACCACAATTGAGCAGCGCGTTAAGATTGTTAAAGCCTTTTACAAAAATGGGCGTTCAAATCAAAATGCATTTCGTGCACTTCGTGATTTTTTTGGTCAGCATAATCGACCAAATGTATCCACAATCGGTAGAATTGTGCGCAGATTTCAGCAAACCGGGTCTCCGTCAATTCCAGTTTAACGTGGACACCTGCCTTGTCGGCTTAATTCCACGGTGGGCCACCCCACATGGAGTTGATTTTATGGACGACAACCAACGTCCTTATTCACAGACCTGTGTTAATAAGTACCAAATTGAATCCATGCATAGGGACATGGCTCCCCCTTGGTACGAGACGAGGCCTAACTAAAACCTCTTGCCGATTTGAGGTCGACCACCTCCGAACTTCCACTAATGTTACCACTAATGTTTCCACTAATGTTCCACCAGTTTTATCGTTCGTTGTTTCCCGCATTTGGGACAACCACAGCCCCCACGATACTCCCACAAGGGGGCCTACCGCAAAGACAGGCCAGGACATTACTGTCCTGGGGGCTACCTGCCTCCCGTGGTCCCGGAATTAGGCCTCCGGTCGAGCCGTTACTCCCAGCAAGGGTTTCCCTATTCCCTAACTGGGAGCCTTATGTTAGCCAAACAGCTGCTGGCAAACCACCATACAGCTATTTGGCTATGTAGACCATGCACCATTTGGCCCTTTAATCTTGCCCCCCAGGTACGTGAGCCGCATATTGAAGATGCGACCCGGTGTACCCAGAGGGCGTAAGCAAACCGGGTCTGTAGGAAATGTGAAAACACCTGTGCATGCTCGCCCAGTTCGTTCTGCGGAAAACATTGCTGTTGTTCGCGATAGTGTGGCAGAAGAGCCGTCAACCTCGACTCGTCGTCGTGCCCAACAATTAAACATCTCACGAACATCACTGATGCGAATTTTGAATAAAGATTTGAATTTACACGCTTACAAGGTACAATTGACTCAAGAGCTGAAGCCTACTGACCATTTCAAGCGTCGTCAATACGCCGAATGGTTGAACAGACAGAAGTGAATGGTGACTTTACAAAGAAAATCATCTTCAGCGACGAGGCACACTTTCACCTCAGTGAATTCGTTAACAAGCAGAATTGCCGCATTTGGGTAAATGAGAATCCACGAGTGATTGTTGGAAAGCCGATGCATCCACAAAGAGTGACTGTTTGGTGCGGTTTATGGGCTGGCAGTACTTCTTCGAAAACGAGGTCGGCCAAGCAGTTACCAAATGGTGTTCGCTATCGCGAGATGATAACGGACTTCTTGTGGCCAGAAATTGAGGATATGGACCTGGACGATATGTGCTTCCAACAGGATGGTGCTTTTTGTCACACAGCCAAAGAAACGATGGCTCTTTTGCGCGAGAAATTCAATGGTCGTATTATCTCACGTCGTGGCGATGGCCGCCACTATCATATGATTTGACATCGTTGGAAATCTTACCTTGGGGATATTTAAAAGAAAAAGTGTACGTCAATAAGCCAAGAAAAATTTTAGAGCTAAAAGATTAAATTATGTCTCAGAGTCATTGAAAATATGGACCATCGGATAGAGGTATGCCACCGAAGCCGTGGCGAACATTTGGCCGATATTTTGTTTCACACATAATTATCATATATCCTTCTATCATAATAAAAAATATTAACATAATTCTCTGAAAACTCTTTGTTTTATTTACAACTAGCTGACCCGCGCGGCTTCGCTCGCTTATATATGTATGTATGTATTACATGGATAGCAACTTGGGGTTTTTTTTCCTAATTTAAGAGGGATGAAATGTAGAATGGGGTTTCTTTAGAGGCCTGAAAAGTTTAAAGGTAGTATTAGGGGTATTTTAAAAATGCTCCAATATGTTTCAAATTAAAATAAGAAGCATTCATTTTAATTTTATTTTGGAGTAAAAAATCCATTCTGTAGTAGCAATATTTAATAATATTTCTTAATGTATGTTGTTTAATTAAACATTTTATAATGAATAAATAAATGATCGAAGAAAAGAAATCTGAATCCCACAATATATCCAATCCAATTGAACCGGCTGTTCACACACGTATGGAAATGTTGATATTGACGGTTTTCGCTGAGGAAAATTTGAAGTGAAAAAAATCAGCATTCGAGAATTGTTGAAATCGGTTTTAATTCCCCTCACGATGATATCCCAAATGATATCCGTTTAAATGATTTGTTATTTATGTTAAATTCTTAAATTCTTAAACGTCCACACTGCTAAGCACTCCGTACGAAATTGATCCAGTTAAAAAACTGATTTGTTGAAGCATCGTCTTGAAGGATGATTGCTTAAATGAGCAGTTTGGGAAGGGGAAAAAGGACAAGATAAGAATAAAGATGGGAACAAAGATACATGGACTACTGACAAAACACGAAGAATGTGGCAATATAGGCAGATAGACCGCAGAACTCATTTAACACGTGCCCATGAGACTTAAAGCAATTAGAAACCACAATAAAAGTGCACATATAGTACATTTTAAGCAGCCCTATAAGGACCAACAACCGTTATAAAAGTGCAGACATCATACATCTTTAAGCAATTCTTGGGAAGGATAAGCAACCGCAATAAAAGTGCACATGTCGTATATGTATCTTTAAAAAGACCGTTGGCTGATGGTTGTTTACAACATTCCCCGAGCAAATAATGCTTTATTATATTACAAATTTGATTTCATAAAAAGGGTTATAGTGAGTCAACCTTAAAAGATATATGTATGCTGCCACGGACTTTTTTTTAGAACTTTTAAAGAGGAACAATTTCGTGGTACATAATTTTTGCGTAACTTTAACCGTTTACGCAGCGTACGCAACGGAAGCTCTCAAGACGAATCATTTTTGGTGCTTTTTGCAACATTTTTCATTGATGCTCGGTTCTTGTTCTTCGTAGAGTAATGTTACATAGCCTTTATCCTCCCTCGATAAATGGACTATCCAACAGAAAAATTATTTTTATATGTAGGTATATACATAGATTAAGGTGACCAGACGTCCCGCTTTTGGCGGGACAGTCCCGATTTTTCATAATTTGTCCCGCGTCCCGCGACGTTTTTCAAAAGTTCCGACTTTTAGAATTAAGTTAAATTTTATATTTATGAAAATCATTGTTTTGCGTTCTAAGAATCCTACGGGCTACGACGACTAACATATTGCTTTTGCTACCCAGTTACATTGTATTTGTCTCTCAGATGATACACTTCGTGTTCGTACTGCGTGCTAGCAAGCTAATTAAACAAATAAATATTACAAATCTGCTACTTACCATAGAAAATTGAGGTAAGTAATTTATTTATATATTTCATAAATACATACATTTTCTTAAACTTAGCTTAAAATACTCGTAGTCTTCATATTTTATATTGATGACAAAAAGTATATCACCGACCTTAACTTTAAAAGAAATTTTAGAAAGAAACATACGAATAAAATTTTGCAAATATTTTAAGTCAATCAAACTAACTTCGTTATAAACAACATTAAAATATGTTCATGCAAATTATGTTTAGTGCAAATTAATTCGGCGAAATTTTGCCAATTTGAAACGAATATTTGTACTGTATGTGCTTATAATATTTTAGTAATTTTTTTAATTCTCATAGACATATAAGTATAATATTGTAGTTTACTAAAGAACAGTTAGATAATCACAAATTAATTTAAAATTTGAATTTATCTTTAAGAATCAAAATGAAATAAAATTATTTCCAACCATTATAAGATATTTTGATTCAGAAACTGGAATAAAAATTAGAATTTTTGATTTTATTTCTTTGATCGGTAAAACTTCTTAAATAATTTTCAGTTCCATTATTGATATTTTGGAAAAAAATAATTTAAAACAAAAAATTATTGCATATATTGCAGACAACACGAATACAAATTTCGGAGGAAAAGCGAGGAGAGGTACAAATAATATTTTTTATAAATTAACGGAAGATCTGAATCAAAATATTATTGGTGTGCAGGGACGGGTTAAGAATATCCCTGCAGCGATACCTCTCGCTTGTCGTAAAAGGCGACTAAAACAAAGGTAAACAAAAATCACATCTAGGCAATGTAGAAAACATCAAAGTGAGCCTAGGGACACATATACCACCATTAAACTGCCCCACAAGTGTACATGCAAATCAGTGGGTTGACACGACTGGAGATCACCGGTGTTGCAAGAGTAAGATCAAACAAAAAAATCTTCTTCTTTTCCTTTTTCCGGCGTTGTTATGGTCAGAAGTGTAGAACCATAACCTTCCCACTTAACTGCATTCCTACTGGTCCGCTTGTGGGGTCCGCCGGTTTGACCTCAGAAAGTAGCGGCAGGCTTCCCGGTTTGGGATTACTTCATCGCTGAGGCCAATCAAATGCTGGTGTTTTTGCATTTGTTTGCACCAATTGTTTTTCGGCCTGAACGGATAATTTTGAAAATGTATGATCCTTTAAAATCCTACTTTCTGTCACAGGATAAATGTCCTAGAATGTTAGAAGAGTTTTTTGAAAGAGAATCTTCAAAAATTTGGCTAGGGTTTCTACAAAATCAACCTGCTCTGTTTCAAAACGTTATAAAACTTATTGAAGGTAACAAAATATCGGCAATCGAAGTTGCAAATGAAGTTAATAATTTAAAATGTCAATGTCAAGAGAGGTTAGAAAATAATTTTCTACCGTTAACTATCCGCAAATAGTATAAACCAGCTCGAAGAGCAAGGTGCAATAAATCGTCAAGATATCATGAACCATGTCAAAAAGTTTTATAGTAACTGCAAAGATTATTTGGAAGACTGGGCGGTACAATATAATGATATTGATCATTTTCGTTAGGTTACATTAAAACCAGAACTTAACTGGAACGATGTGCAAAAATCATTTGATTATATTTCTCAAAAATTCCCAAATAGTAATATTTCCGAAAATGATATTTTTAATGAAGTGTCATTGGTAAAAAAATATATTGATAAGGAAAAGCTTAAATATTGGGCATAAGAAAAAATCACAGTAGAAAACAAATGGTTAGAAATATTTCATCATTTGGAAACAAACTATGTTCCATACAATAATGTATTAAAAATTGTGGTATATGCACTATCTTTACCTGGAATTAACGCTGCGACTGAACGTGTTTTTTCTACAGTAAATCAAGTGTGGACATCAGAAAAATTAAAATGAAGTGTTGAAACTTTGAAAGCCATTTTATGTGTCAAATATAATTGGACAAATTCTTGTGAAGATTTTTACAATATTTTAAAAAAATTACAACAATCTACTGAAACCAATTCACACAAATAAATGTCAAGGAATAAAATTTTATACATTTTTTTATATTTATAAATTGTACTTATGTTAAAAATAAAAAAATATTACGATATTATTTTTATTCTGTATGAACATTTTTGTTGATACCCCCCTCTCCTTCAGAGTTGTCCCGCTTTGCCCATCTAGAAATCTGGTCACCTTAACATCCTACTAATATTATAAACGCGAAAGTTTGTAAGTATGGATGGATGTTTGTTACTCTTTCACATAAAAACTACTGAATGAATTTTAATGAAACTTTACAGTAATATAGCTTATACATCCGAATAACACATAGGCTACAATTTATAAAGATATTGTGTGGATGAAGATGAATAAAGAATGCAGATTTTGCGGTGCTCTTAAATGGAAAGAGGAAGCTGTCGGCATGTGTTGTTCGGAAGGAAAATTAGCTCTTCCTTCAATAGACGAGCCTGTTGAACCTCTTAAAGAACTTTTTTCAAATGAAACAGATGAGTCTCGCCGTTTTCTAAAAAACATAAGGAAATACAATACAACACATATGACATCTTTTGGAGCTGATAACATTGTGTCGATGCCAGGATTTTGCCCGAATTTTACAATCCAAGGGCAAATATACCACACACTTGGCTCTTTGCTTCCTGCTACTAATACGCAACCAAAATTTTTGCAAGTTTATTTCATGGGTGATGAGGAAGCACAAGTTGATAGGCATTCTGAGTACGTACCAGGTGTGGAAAGAAACACAGTTCAAAAAATACTAAAAGTTCTACATGATCACAACGTTTTAGTGCATGAATTTAAAATGGCTAAAGATAGAGTGACTGGCGATAATTACAAGGTTGTGATACACCCAGATCGTGTACCACGTGGTGAACACGAATCGAACACACGATTCAATGCCCCGACCACAAACGAAATAGCTGCCGTAGTAGTTAGTAGTGAACAAACTGCGTCTCGGGACATTGTTATTCAGGCGCACGTTGGCCGGCTCACTAGAGTTCCGGACACTCATAGATTTTATGATGCTCTCGATAACCCGATCATTTTTTGGAAAGGACAAGAGGGGTACAGTTTTGATATTCCTCAGACAAACCCAGCTACAAAACAACCCATACCGAACAAAAAAATGTCGTGCAAAGACTTTTATGCATATCATATGATGGTACGTCGCAACAATTTTAATTTATTGCTTCGATGTAGACTTCTCCTTCTTCAGTTTTTGGTGGACATGTATGTCAAAGTGGAGAGTGAGCGCTTAAGGTTTATTGCCTTAAACCAAACAAAACTGCGAGCAGAAAACTATATACATTACTGTACATTTACAAGACGCGATCAGGAATGATGCGGATTTAGATCCAAACAATTTGGGTCAAATGGTAATACTCCCGTCGTCATTTGTAAATATCCCGAGATTTCTTCATGAGCACACGCAGGATGCGTTCACATACGTGCGTAAATGCGGGAGGCCTGATCTGTTTATTACAATCAAATGTAATCCGCTTGGCCAGAAATTATTAAAGAGCTCATTCCAGGTCAAAATTCAACGGACAGACATGACTTAACAGCCAGATTATTTAAAATAAAAGTTCAAAAACTGGTTGCTCTGCTAACAAAAGGGAAAATATTTGGAGACATGAAGTGCTTCATGTACTCGATCGAGTGGCAAAAAAGAGGTCTGCCTCACGTGCACTTACTGCTGTGGTTGACGGAAAAATTACGCCCTAACCAAATTGACGAAGTCATAAGTGCGGAGATACCAAA
This sequence comes from Merodon equestris, assembly GCA_958301585.1. Classification (NCBI taxonomy): domain Eukaryota; kingdom Metazoa; phylum Arthropoda; class Insecta; order Diptera; family Syrphidae; genus Merodon; species Merodon equestris. Next base: position 63,934,932 of record OY284413.1, read on the forward strand.
CCCAGAAAGTGATCGAAAACTCTATGATATTGTAACCAAAAATATGATTCACGGTCCCTGTGGTGCAGTAAATCCGTCATCACCATGCATGAAGGAAGGAAAATGCACCAAAAAGTATCCAAGGGCGCTTTTAAAAGATACTCAAACTAACGACAAAGGCTATCCTCTGTACAGGCGTAGAGCACCAGGAGATGGCGGCCGTACGATAACTCTAAAAACCCGAGGTGGAACACAGGAGGTATTGGTTGACAATAGCTGGATTGTGCCATATTCTCCTCTTCTCTCTAAAATTTTTAATTGTCATATAAATGTAGAGTTCTGCAATACGGTACAGGCGATAAAATATATTTGTAAATATATAAACAAAGGCAGCGACCAGGCTATTTTTAACATTCGACAGCAAGGGAATGTTAATATTGACCCGAGAGATGAGGTGCAAACGTTTCGAGCCGGTAGATATGTTAGCAGTAACGAAGCAGCGTGGCGGATCTTGGGTCTGCCTCTGCATGAGAGACACCCAACAGTCACTCACCTTGCGGTTCATCTGCCCAATGGTCAGCGGATTTACTTCACTGAAAACAATTTTAGAGAGAGAATGGCCGCACCACCTAAGACGACACTAACTGCATTTTTCCTGCTTTGCCAAAATGACGCATTTGCAAAAACATTACTTTATGTTGACGTACCCCGCTACTATACATGGAACGTGTCGTCGAAAGAATGGAAACGTCGTTTACAAGGAACACCTGTCGACGGCTGGCCAGGTGTGAAGGCAGGAGATGCTCTTGGTCGCATTTACACAGTGCATGTTAGTAACTTCGAATGTTACTGTTTGCGAATGCTGCTGAATGTAGTACAGGGCCCCACTAACTTCTTGGAACTAAAAACAGTTGACGGCCAAGAACTTGAAAGTTTTCGACAAGCATGTGAGAAGTTGGGGTTGTTGGAAGATGACAACCACTGGGATGCCACAATGGAAGAGGCCGTGCTGTGTCGCTCTCTTTCGCAAATAAGAGAACTATTTGCAATATTGATATGCACTTGCGGTTTATCCAATCCTCTTCAACTATGGGATAGGTATAAAGCTGCGTTATCGGAGGATATCTTGCATAGATTTGAAAGGATGGATAAAGTCAACAATGATCTAGGTTTGAATGAAGCACTGACACATATAGAGGACAAAATAATAACGATTGCCGGTAAGAAATTGTCCGACTTCGGTATGCCTACACCGCAGCGTCGAGGAGAGTTGTCGATCGATTTGATCAAAGAGCTAAGCTACGATACCGCTTTATTAGACGCTCAGGTCAGTGAAACTGAACCACGCCTGCTACCCGAGCAAAAAGACATTTATAACAAAATATTACAACGAGTTGAGCTTGGCGAAGGCGGTCTTTTTTTTCTTGACGCCCCGGGCGGTACAGGTAAAACATTTTTGCTTAATTTGCTTCTAGTAAAAATTCGTAAGGACCGTAATGTTGCATTAGCGGTGGCTTCCTCTGGGATCGCTGCAACATTGCTGAGCGGTGGACGGACGGCACATTCGGTTTTTAATTTACTTCTTAATCTGGCAAGCGAAGAAACCCCAACGTGCAACATCAGTAAGAGCAGTGCCAGCGGCGCCCTGTTGCAACAATGTAAGCTGATCGTGTGGGTCGAGTGCACTATGTCACACAAACGAGCCATTGAGGCGCTTGATCGCTGTCTACAAGATATTCAAAGCAATCGAAAGTTGATAGTGTTATTGGCAGGGGATTTTTGACAGACTTTACCTGTTATCGAGAGAGGCACTGCAGCAGATGAAATTAACGCATGTCTAAAAGCCTCTTATCTGTGGTCTAAAGTTGAAAAGCTTTATCTTACCACTAACATGCGAGTACAGTTATTCAGCGATGTCGAATCAGGAGCATATGCTCAAAAACTGCTAGAAATTGGTGAAGGCCATCTAGACACCGACCAAGAAGGTATGGTTCTTTTCACACAGCAATTTTGTCATGCTGTGGAGACAGAAGACGAACTTATTGAACAAGTTTTTCTGAATCTGCAACAATATATTCTTGACGAAAATTGGTTGTGTGAAAGAACCATACTGGCACCCAAAAATGAGACTGTTGCGAAAATAAATAAAAAAATCTTGGCCGAAATAAACAGCGAAACATCAGTGTATAATTCCATTGACACAGTTATGTCATCCGATGACACTACAAGTTATCCCGTAGAGTTCCTAAACTCTTTAGAGTTGTCCGGGGTGCCATCACACAAGTTGGAATTAAAGGTAGGTGTACCTGTGTTGTTAATGCGTAACCTGGACGCGCCAAGATTATGCAACGGTACTCGGTTGCGAGTTACCGAACTAGAAAGGCACATTGTGAAGGCCACAATTTTAACTGGAGAAGCCAAGGGAGACAATGTTCTTATACCGCGCATTCCAATCATACCCAACAACTTGCCATTCAATTTTAAACGCCTGCAGTTCCCATTAAAAGTCGCATTTTCAATGACGATCAACAAATCGCAGGGTCAAACCTTGAAGGTAGCAGGCATACATTTGGGCACTCCATGTTTTTCTCATGGTCAGCTCTATGTGGCTTGCTCACGTGTTTCCAAAGCGAAAAATCTGCATGTTTATGCCGAAGGAAAAAAATCGTTAAATATAGTTTATAGGAGCATACTGCAGTAGCTACATATAGACCTATGATTAGGGCTCTGCAGTGCTTGGTTACCGTGTTTCTTATGTTGACAATATTGTTAGGTGATTATAGTGCGACTGTAACATCTCAATATTGTCAGGCTGTTATATTTTTCAAATGCGACCCAAAAATTATTTATATATGTGATAATTTTAATGTCATAAGGTTAGTTCTTTTCTACGCCACGCTAATATAAGCTACTCAAAATACTAATCCTGCGCAGACGAAGTCGCGGGCCCGGCTAGTAGATGTATAGATCATCATTGTGCTATCAACCTTAAATTCGTATACGAATGGGTATAATTTTCTTTCGCTCCGATCCGAAACCAATAATGAGAAAAGTCATTTCAACCCCTTCTTCTGTTCAAAACCGATTTGTGTATGTGTGAATTCATAAATCATAAGGCAGGCATACGATTTCAATGTATTGTTCGGTCAAACAGCGTACTCAAGGATTTACAACAATGTGCCTAATATTCTTAGAAGCAGCTAATAAGCAAATCCATATGTACATACATACACATGTATGTATGTATGTCCGTGTCATTTTGAGTGTGAGATCTTGGTCGTTGGTGTCTGGTTCCGATCTAACGGAGAAAACTACGCACAATGTTCGTTGAGTGAACTTGCTTTTATTGTGCGCCCACCACCCCAAAGCAGAAGAACGATGAAGAACAATCGTTTTCGATTTTATGAAAAAAAATTAATCTAATCGTGTTTTAGTCTGTAGCTCAGCTTCTAGAAGAGGCAGAAAGCTGATGGATGGCTTAAAATGTTAAGGAAAGTGTTAGCTCTGTTACGGCTCTTGTTTTTGATCTACATATTGATCAAGAACTATTAGAGTTATAGCAGGTAAAAGTAAAAAAAAATTAGCAAAATATAAAACTTTTGGTTAAAACGCTTCCAAAAATTAACCTAGCCAAAAATAATATAGCCTATGTCCTTCCCATAGTCTTAAACAACATTTGAAAAAAAAAATCATTCAAATCTGTCTAGCGGTTTTCACGCCATAAGAGTTTCACGCCGTGAGAGTGGCGCCATCTATCGAAAATTGGTCGTACCAACTCAGAAACCTTCGCGGGCTCATGCACAGCAAATTTGCTAAAGATCATCATATGATCAAATGCACAGTTTACGATTCTATAAAGGACATACAGACAAACATTCATTTTTATTTATATAGAAGAAGAAGATTATCATCGTGCGTTTTCGTTGGACCACCCTTTATTACACTTCATTTGAGAAACGTAACTAGGAGGCCGCAGTCGCTTGTCGTACCGCTTCGTTGCAGCATGTGTTTGAGCGAAGCGAGGTAAAACTTAAAGGCAGAGTTGATCTCAATTTACCGAAAACAAATAAAATGAAATGAACACATTTTGGCGCTAAAATATTTCAATAAACTTTTAATACTACGTGTGGATTTGTCATGAGTCATATTGATGTTTTTCAAAATCTGTCCGATTTCAAATGCTTTTTTTAAATGTTTTTTTATCAATCGGCCCTCAGATGTTGAAATTTGAGACTAATGATTTATATCTGTTCACACGTTTAGAAAAACGCTCCTTGTGGACTTTCAGGCTGCATATTTCATCTATGCTGCTTATGGTATAAGACAATCTGGTAACATAAGTCAGGTGTAAAAACTAATAAAAAAAACTGCTATATGCAGACTCATGAGTTTAAGGTGATAGAAAATGGATTTTTTTTATTAATTTAAGAGAGAGCGTGTTATGTTCTTTGAAGGCTTTTCTTCTAATTGATTTTCCGAAGTCGTTCGAATGGAAAAGGGACGATCCAGAAACGATTGAAGAATAGGAACTTAGAAAACACTACGTAAGCCAAGCCTAATGAATGTTCAGTTTTACCAGGATCCACCACGCCGGAGTCGAAAGTTAAACCTTGAGAACGATGAATGCTGATTGCGTAAGCTAATTGAAGAGGAAACTGTTTTCGTGTGTAACTTTTTCCATGAACTTTAAAATATACGGTACTCGGAGGAAAAGGCAGTATATTGTCTAGATATATTTGAGGACCGGATTAGTTGTGAAATTTCACCATTACACATATTGGGAATTCGTCATTATATCTATTGTCTGCTGTCGGTTTGTAAATTATATCTACAACAGTACCAAGTGATCCATTACACAAACCACCTGCTGTAAGCAAATTTTGCTTTAATAATACTGGTGCATCAATGCAAAGAAGAAGTCTTGGAGATAAGCCCTGCGCAGGGTCTGAAGAGATCGAAGCAGCTCTGAGATCGTTATGGATTGCATTTATAATTGCGACAGGACGGTTTGCATTCTTTAAACCATCTGTATTTCACTCAAAAAACACTCCATCCGGGCCAGTAGTATTATTAACTTACCTAAGCTCGTCACGACAGTTTCCCTGTGTTATCCAAACAGACGTCTATTTAAGGCCTAAACATATTGTTTATTGGTATCATTTGTCAGCGTTATCTCATAAGTGCGCTTGCCACGAACAGAAATCCTCATACTCTAGACAACGACATTTGTATCTGTTTACTTGGAACAAGCCATAATTAAGATCTTTAGATAACGCTCGCTCATTTAGTCAGTTCTGTTATAAAGCTACTACCATATCTGAACCACATTCAGATCGTGGTCGGCGGTGTTTTTTATTTCTTCCATATCTCGTTGATAATCATGCTTGAGTGTTCAAGGTCGAACAACACAGCTAACGTTGAGGATTGTACCAGCAATCCAGGATGGCTTACAAAGGACTATATGCAAGAAAAGTTGCGAAGTTTTTACAAGGACTCGAGCTTGGAAGTGCTGTCAATGGCACAACATTCCGCTATCGGAAAGGGTGAGAACTACGGGGGTATACTACAACGAGTTACAATTGAGTACAAAAGCCACAATTTTCCTCAGGCAAAAAAAGGATCATACATAGTTAAAAGCTCTTTGGATTACGGCGAATTTGCAGCTGCTTACGAACCGTACGACGTATTCAACCGAGAGATGGGCATATACCAACATATTTTACCGAAACTTAAATCACTCTTATGGGAAATTGGTGACACGGAAAAAATGTTCCCAGAGACTATTGCAGTGGATTATGATCATTCATCGATCATTTTCGAGGATCTTGTGGAACAGAAATACACCATGCGGGATAGATTGAAAGGACTAGATGCAGAACATGCGAAAATATGTCTAGCGAAATTGGCAAAAATGCATGCCACGTCGGTGGTTTTAAATGAACGTGAACCAGGAATATTCGTTACGTATGATCGTGGATTTTTCAACAGGCACACAGACAGTTTTAAAAATTACCACGAACTAGTCCTTGAAGCCTGTGGACGAGCAGTCAGTAAATGGGAAGGGTTTGAGAAGTACGGCAGGAAATTGATTGCACTAAAACCCAAATTAATGGAGTATGCCAAGCAAGTGTTTGATTTGACAGAGGGTCATTTACACGTCTTCGCTCATGGCGACTTCTGGACTAATAACATTATGTTCAAGGATGAAGCTAAAGACGCTATTATACTGGATTTTCAATTCAGTTGTTGGGGATCACCTGCAATTGACTTACATTACTTTTTCAACACTTCTTTGAACGAAGATCTACGCATGAATCATCTGGATGAGCTGATCCAATGCTATCACGGCATCCTCTCGGAGACACTTAAGGCACTGCGTTTTCGGGGGCAGATTCCGACTTTGCACAAATTTCATCTCTGCTTAGCTGAGAAAGGATTTTATGGTAAAATAGTAAACACTAGACTCGTTGGTTTAAGAATAATTTGGTTTTTACATTTTTTTAAGCTCTTACATCGGCTTGTTTGGTTCAACCGCTATTGATCAACGACCAAACCAGTGACGCAAGCTGGGACGTTTTATTAGGGGATGATGATCGGTCGCTGCGGTTTAAAAGCTCACTGTTTCAAAACGTAAAGGTGCAAGCAATTCTGAAGAATTTGTTACCGGTCTTTGACAGCAGGGGACTGTTGGACCTGAGAGATTAAGACAAAACGTTTGCTCTCCAGCAAAATTACATTAAATTAAAGAGTATTTTGAAAAATATAGTTTTTTTTTTCTAAAGCTAGTGAATTTTCAGATTTAGAATGGTTTCTGCCTTTTCTTGTCTGAAATTCTACTATAGGTCTACCAGACAATCTATATGCTTTATTCGGAAGCTTAAAAGATTTAATAAACCGCCGACTTTAGTGTCAAAATAGAATAATTTCTGTCAAATCATCGGATGGAGACTTTAACCGATTGAATAGAATTCTCTTTCCAAAGGAAAGGACCAGTCAAAGAGAGGACACAAAAGATGAAGTTTGGCTACCAATAGGTTGTGGAATTGAAAAACTGAAAAGTAGGTCTTGATTCTAAGCCGATGAAGCGGTGGCCTTCACTCAACATAGCCGCTGTCTGGCGTGCGCTGGTGTCGTTGATCTATGTTGCCGTGGTATCGAGCTGGACGAAATCAATCTGTCAATGCATACGGTTGGCCAAAAAATATTTATTTCATTTTGATTTCATATATCCTATTCATTACAATACAATTTTAACTGCTTTCGCCTAAATGGTCACTAGCGCTTCTTTGGTCTCAACGAGATCGTCCAAGTATATTCATGTGATCAGCGTATATACTCGTATGCGCTTGCACGATCGGAAGATCACCCAGAGCCTACTGGAATATAGATATTTAGTCGATGGGTGACTTCTCAGGCCTAAAACCACGGTGATATGAATTCGTCGGATGCAAACCATATACCATGTTAGTTCTCACTATGCTTTTTCGATAATGAGTTGGATGCAGTTGCTGATTCTACCTCATATATTTTTTTGGTGGAGATGGGATCCTTCATTCCTCAATTGAGTATCAAGCATATGCGTGGTACGTCTCGAGCCGCAAAGAGGCTATCAGGAGAGTTGATTTTCCAGGCTTACCCCTCAGAGGAAAACCAGAATAAGTTGAAACGAGTAAGAAATGATTGCAGTGCACTTATTCGATCAAAAGTTAAGGCAACAAGGGCTACAATGTCCCAAGGGTAGCAAATACTTTTGGTCTTTCGTAAAGATCATACAGAACTTTGCCTCGTCTTCAATCCCCACACTCATTTGCAGTGACATCCCTATTGTTAATTCTTTAAACAAAGCCAATCTGCTTGTTACACATTTTACAGCCAGCTCAAGGGATTTGTCTATTCAATTTGTCTATGGGACAAATCCACTTTCGCACTCGTACAATTACAAAAGTAGATACAAAACAATAATTATCTAACCTGCCCCTTAAAAGTGCATATCTTCGTCTCCCTCTATTCATTGACCCATAGCAATAAAGTCAGTTCTTTCTAGGGTTATGGAACGCTGTTAAACTTCTTAATTACTGTAAGTATGATTTCCGTCGCAACAGGTCCGCTGGTGGTTTGATGACATCTTTCTCCTAAAAGTGGAATTAATTTTTGCACATCCTCGGTGAAAGTAAGATCGTTACGCTTAAAATTTCTTAAGTATATGACAGAGCTTGGCAGCAGGCTCTTTTTTGTCGAAAGTTCGTGTTTATGGTATCTATGAATCTCTTCTTCCACGTATTAGAAATAACCATTCGGGCTGTTCGATTCAAGTTATTTTGCAAGACTTTAAGTCTAATATTCGTCAAATAAATGCTGGTGTTTCCCAAGGCTCTGTTCTGTCACCGACGCTCTTCATTATTTTTATAAATAATATATTCTCTGCCACCTCTCATGCAATGCAAACCCTCCCTGATGACAGTACTCTTAGCTTTTCATATTCGTTTCCCAACTCACGTCCTTACTTTTCGAGCGACATTGGAACGACAATGTATGTTAAAGCAAATAAAATTTCGACCTCAACGGCAAAATTATGTGGGGTATGAGCGCTACTAAATCCAACGCTGTATATTGTCACCTAAGCGAACCTTTAATAACCAGTTATTGTCCATTAATAATACAAAAAAACACTTACATACATAATTGGAATGAGCACATATTCAAAGTCACCAAGAACATTGCGAAATACCTAGGTATTTGTAAAGCAAGCTTGAATGCAACGCTCATATCTGATCCGGTGCTCACATCACCTGCTCTGCACCTTTTGAAGAGTTCGGCAGGCATTCTGTCTGCGGCAAGTTTTATCGGATCTTAGCTTCGTGGCTTTATCAGTCTAACATTTTGTTTTTTTTTTTTTTGGAGGCTTCTACTATCTGTTGGAATGTTGGAGCACTCAGACACAAATACTGGTCCATTGTACTACCAGCCAGACACCTTGTCTTTATTGTATTTTCCCCGTTGTCCGGAGAAAAGTGAGGAGGGGCCACCGTGAGAGAGCGAAGGCGGGACAGTCGCAGAGAAAGTGTTCTGCTGTGTCATCCTCCTCGCAACATGCAGCACAGATAGGCGTCTCACTGATGCCAAGCAGGTAGAGATGCTTGGCAAAAGTGTAATGACTCGTAATGACGGTTAGCCTTCTGCAATCATTTCTCCTTAAGGATAAGAAAAATGTTGCGGACTTTTTGCAGCCGTCAGGGTGTACGCGCTTAGTCATCCTGCATCCTGGATATTCCCTCCATCTACGACTGTGTACGTTAAAGACCCAGTCATTGACGTCAGATTTGACCGTGGAAGCAGTAAGACCTAAGGTGGGTTCAGGTCCTGAGAAACTCTCCTCTTCTAGCGAGTTCATCGGAGATCTCGTTTCCTGGGATCCCAGAGAGACCTGAGACCCATACAAGCCTAAGTGCATTTAGTCTTCCGACTTTGTTCAAAAAGGTCTTGAGTTCATGCACTAATTTGGAGATGGATAGAGAGTTAGACACAGCAGACAAGCTGCACTCAAAGCTTGGATGTCACTGCAGACGCATATGCTTTTTCCCCTCCACCTGTGTTTGACAACATAGTGCATGGCCATTAGGATTGCGTAAATCTCCGATTTCTAACGAGAAGTGCAGTTGAATGTTTTCGCGCTCAAAGAAAACATTCCATTCCAGGTTCAGTGTCTGGCCAAAGCCAGTCCTGACGCCATGGAAATGTGACTGTGAAATTACAGCGCAGTAGGATGGCAGGTGTCATTGCGTCAGAAGGCATATCCATGAGACAGGGGTCGTAGGGGTAGGATATTTCTCCCGCAAGTACACTTTCACTCCAAAGCGAGTTGTACCAAAGACCACTTCTCTTTAGGCTTTCAATGCACACCCTCTGATATATATGTCAAGGGGTGGAAGATTCATCATAGCATCTAGAGCAGATCCCGGTGTGCTGGGGAAAGCCCCGCGCTGCTGAGACAGACCGCTCTTTGGAGTTTGGTGAGTGAAGCCACAGCGCGTTGTGTTAGCCTGATCCACCAAACAACCGATGCATATGAGATTATCGGTCTTAGCATTGCCGTGTAGATCTAAAGGACCTTTTTCGGCGATAAGCCCCATGTTTTGCCAAAGGCACATTTGCATTGCCAAAAAGCTGACAGCGCATTGGTGGTTTTGGACTCAACATTTGACAAGAGAAGCATGCTATCTAAGATGACTCCCAGATACTTAGCTTCCTTGGATATCGAGATGGAAAACCTTTTGGCACCAGCTGAGTAATGCCAGTATTTTTCCTCCTTTTCGTGAAGAGAACGGCATCAGTCTTAAGAGGATTAACCGACAGCCCATTACTCGTGCACCAGTCTTCGATCACATCTAGCGCCGCCTGTGCTTTGAGACGGACAGTCGCTAAACATGAGCCGACAGAGAGACCAGCAACATCATCCGCATAGATTCCAGAGGCATTGAGAGCATCGAGCAGAGAGCCGACCACCATGCACCATAACAGCGGAGACAAGACGCCACCTTGCGGGCAGCCATTGTTTACTCCAGATTTGACACTTTGTTCGAGGCTTGCTTCAGCGATCAATGTCCTGTGCACAAGCATTGCTTTGATCCACAAAACCAGTGCTTCATCTACGCCATGCCGTCTAGCAGCATTACACATGCTGTCGAAAGTAACGTTATCAAAAGCTCCCTCAATGTAGACGAAAATGCCTAGTACGTACTCTTTCCTTCCGAGAGCGCATTCAATTCTCCCAACAAGGTTTTGAAGCGCAGTCTCGTAGGATTTTCCGCGCTGATAAGCGTGTTGCATGTCCGAGAGAGGATGCATTCGAAGGGCAACTTTGCGCACGTGCAACTTTATTTTATGCTTTTCAGCAAGAAGGATGTTAGACTGATAGGCCTAAAACTCTTGGCGAGTGAGTAATCTTCTTTCCCTATTTTGGGAATAAAGACCACTTTCTCCGTGCGCCAAGGAATAGGTATTTAGGCAAGTGCCAGGCTAGCAGTGAAAATTCTTTTCAGAGTAGGAAGCAGCTGTCTTATACATTTTTGCAGCATAACAAGGTAATCAGTGCCCGGTGCGACAGTAAACTAAGAGTTTCTGCTTTAGACTCGATGAAGGTACCATCAGACTTTCTGAGTACATCCAGCTTTGTCGATTTTCCTCGTTTGAGGACGTTAACCAACTTAACTCGTGCAGGGACGGGTTAAGAATATCCCTGCAGCGATACCTATCGCTTGTCGTAAAAGGCGACTAAACAAAGGTAAACAAAACTCACATCTAGGCAATTTAGAAAACACCAAGGTGAGCCTAGGGACACATATACCACCATTAAACTGCCCCACAAGTGTGCATGCAAATCAGTGGGTTGACACGACTGGAGATCACCGGTGTTGTAAGAGTAAGATCAATCAAAAAAAAATAAAAAATCTGGAGCATGCCCGTGTCAAAAAGGAAGGGAAGAAAGAAAACGGTCAAACCGTAGCATTATGGAAAAGAACGCTAAAAGGAAAAGCACTACCCCGCCAGGCACTACTAATGGTCGTGATCCTGGGACGAGCAGCAATGCTCGGGTCAGAGCTATAGGATTTCCGGGGGATAGCAAAGTAATGCAACGGCGTAAGCCACATTTAAGAGTCGCGAGTTGGAACGTTGGAAGCATGAGTGGGCGCAGCTATGAGCTTGAAGAAATGATGGTTAGAAGGCGAGTAGACATCCTGTGCGTACAAGAGACGAAATGGCGAAACACCGGTAATCGGGCACGTTTCCTGGACGTTAAAACAAAAGCCTACAAGATGTTTTACTATGGATTGGAACAAGGAAAAAACGGAATCGCCATCATCCTTGCGGCAGAGCTACTTGGCAACGTCTTAACCATTTCAAAGTCCAGTGACCGTTTGATGGCTCTCAAATTGGTGATGCATGGTGAGGTGTGGAACATCGTAAGCGCATATGCCCCTCAAGTAGGATGCGAACAAAAAGAAAAAGATGCATTCTGGCTAGATTTCCACAACCTTGTCAAATCATCCCAAAGGAAGAGCTTTTGTTTGTTGGGGGAGATTTAAACGGACATGTCGGGAAGACAAGCGAAGACTATGAAGGCTACCACGGAGGGCTGGGATACGGCACCAGGACCTCTTCAGGTGAAGATATCCTAAACATGTGCAAGTCGTACGGTCTTATAGTGCTAAATACCATGTTCGTCAAACAAAGCCGGCACCTGATCACTTATAGCAGCGGCGGAAATGAAACTCAAATAGACTATCATTTGGTATCCAGTTTCATGAAGCCACGAGCTAAAGATTGCAAAGTGATCCTGGGAGACGCGATCACACCGTCTCCTCCTGACTGAATTTTTTATGGAGGCGAGTAAGAAGTCAAAGCAACAAACGAAGGTGTCTGAGAGAATCAAGTGGTATAAGTTGGATAAAGGAAAAGGCGAAGCTTTTATTACCAACATGAAAAACTACCTCTCTTCCATTATCGATGAGGTCGGTAATGAGGAGTGCAAAGCACAAGACAACAATCTGGCCTGGAGAAAGCCAAATCACTGCTCGCAACATCTAAAGGCCCCTGCCAACACGCAAAAGAAACCTGGTGGTGTACAGACGAAGCCAAAGCAGTGATACACGAAAAGAAAATGGCTTTCCAAGCTTGGTCAAAGTGCTCTTCTACTAATAGAGAGGAAAAAGCTCGCCGTGAAAAGGTATATAGATATTGCAAAGGTATCGCGAAGAAAAAGTGCGCCGAATTCAAAGCGAAAAGCATAGAATGCCTCTATCAAGAGTTGGAAGAAATATCGTCTTCCGCGTCTGACAGGAACCAGGCTACCCAGGAGCTTCGACAAAGCAATTTAAACAAAGGAGCAAATATCTTTAAGATAGCCGCCCAGAGAAGAAGAAATGCTCAGGAGATTCGTTTTCCAAAGTTTATTAACAATGCTGAAGGCCAACTCCTTGTGGAAGACGAAAAAAATCTCCACAGATGGCGACAGTATTGCGAGGAATTTCTGAACGAACAGTTTTCCCGAGTGTACTTTCCAAGAGCCGGCCCAAATCATGCCGAAATATCCGACATCACAGTCGAAGAAGTTCGGTACGCGGTTAAAAACTCCAAGAAAAGAAAAGCTGTTGGGCCTGTTGCTGAGTTCTGGAAAAAGATGGGAGACATCGGGTCTAGATGGCTCATGGTTCTTATCTCCAAACTTATGAGAGGCGACACTATGCCTAATCAATAGAGGGAAAGCTATCTTCTTCCATTGCAAAAAGGAAAGGGTGATACGCGAAATTGTGATAACTACCGTTCTGTCAAGCTGATGTCGCACACCATGAAGATCGTTGAACGGGTATTAGATAGCCGACTGCGGAAAATAATACGAATATCTGATGACCAGTGCGGATTTGTCTCGGGTAAATCAACGACAGATGCAATCCAAAGTATAAGGGTCATGATGGAAAAGCATCGTGATTCTTCAAAGGACTTGCATATGGTGTTGGTTGATTTCGAGAATGCCTTTGACCGGCAACCAAGAGATCTTTTATGGGTAGCGCTAAGGTAAAAAGGAGTTCCAGAAACCTACGTGCGAGTGATCATGGACATGTACGAGAGAGCAACGACAAGAGTAAGATGCACCGCAGGAGTCACCGAAGAGTTCGCAATCAAAGTCGGTGTACACCAAGGGAGCGTCCTCAGCCCACTGCTTTTTATAGCAGTCCTTGATTGCTTGCTTGAAGGCAAAGTGACAGACCCCAATGTGCACCAGCTATTCTTTGCTGACGATGGAGCCATTATAAGTGATGATCAGGCGTCCCTACAACGAGCACTTGATGTGTGGGTGGTCATTTTTGAGGGACACGGGTATCGTATTAGTTCAAAGAAGACAGAGTATCTGTGCTGCCCGTTCTCTGACCCTCATCAGCCTATTCCAGACATTTACTTGAATGGAAGAGTGCTTCCCAAGTGTGAAAAGTTTAAATATCTGGGATCTATGATTAATAAAGAAGCAACTTGTGATGACGACATCAAACATCGCGTAAGCGTAGGGTGGATGAAGTGGCGGGAAAACTCCGCCATCTTCTGTGATCGAAAAATGCCCCCTAAGCTGAAAGGAAGGCTCTCCACTTGAGTTGTACGTCCGGCGCTCACATACGGTTCACAATGCTGGACAATGCACAAAAAGTATGAGAGCAAATTAACGGCAGCTGAGATGAAGATGCTTCGCATGACAGCGGGAGTAACAAAGCGTGACAGAATTAGAAGTTCAAAGATCCGAGGAAGCCTCCACGTAAAAGAAACCATCACAAGAAATATAGAGCGCGACCGACTCAGTTGGTATTGCCATGTTCAAAGGAGAGATCCTTTGAACCCCGTCCAAAAGGCGTTATCAATCAACATTCCAATTTCAACACGCAAAAAAGGCAGGCCGAAAAACAATTGGTGCAAACAAATGCAAAAACACCAGCATTTGATTGGCCTCAGCGATGAAGTAATCCCAAACCGGGAAGCCTGCCGCTACTTTCTGAGGTCAAACCGACGGACCCCACAAGCGGGCCAGTAGGAATGCAGTTAAGTGGGAAGGTTATGGTCCTACACTTCTGACCATAACGACGCCGGGATAAAAAGGAAAAGAAGAAGAAGAAGAGGACGTTAACCAACTTGTTGGTCGCGCTCAGGGATTTGATCTCTTCGCAGAAGCACTTATAGGAATCATTCTTCGATTTACGAATAAGCTTCTTTTATTCCTTCTGCTTCGATCGATTTTTATTCCGGTCATCTTCCGAGTTCGATTTAAGCGATCTATTTAGGAGACTTCTGGCTTCCCTGCGAAGACATTGGAGCTCAGCGTTCCACCAGGGAACAGCATTCCCGCTGGGAGGTTTTTTGACAGGACATGCGAGTTCGAAACACTTGGTGATGGCGCTGCTCGAATTATGACCGGCATCCTCCACCAATTGCTTTGTTTTGAGTTTAGGCAGGGCTTGAGTGGATCGCACCCAGTCCGTCTTTCTCGGATTCCGCTTGGGCTGCGAGGGGTAGATCCCACACTTCAATTGGAATTCGATATATCTATGGTCTGACACCGTAACATCTAGTAAGACTCTCAGTTAGTGATGGCCTTCGCATGCCTATTAGACAGGGTTATGTCAATCACTTTTTGTCGTCTCGCCGTCACAAAGGTTGGTTGAAAGCCAACATTATATTAGGCGAAACATTATGTCAGGCGAAAGAATGAAGTTTAAAAGATTGTCTCCTCTCCGGTTGCATTTGCTGCTGCCCCAAACAGTATTTTGAGCGTTAGCATCGCAACAGATGATGAGTCGAATCCTTCTGGCTTCACAGTACTTCAGAAACCGCCTTAGGTGGCGAGGGCAGTACCGAATCGTAGGGGAAGTAAGCAGACGCCACGACGAAGTCTTCAATTTCTCCGTGCGCTTTGTAGCTAACTTTCGCAGCCACCAGAATCTTGTCCACAGAATCGACCTAGTTTGGTTGTCGATAGCGTGTTCGATATGATGAGGCAGACCCTAGGCCTTCGGATCGCTCATCATAAAGAATCGTAGCATCACATATACCACCAAGACCACACAGGCGTTTATTCCGCACCCATGGTTCCTGAATGGATACAATATGATGATTTATACTACTGCATGCAATTCTGCTACTGAGAAGAGCAGTAGCAGCCTTGCAATGATGTGGAAACCGCCTTGAGTAAAAATCATAGATTTAGACTGCGGAGCACGTTCCATCCTTGGACTACTTGACATCAAAATGGAATAAAATCCAACCAAGGCCGAAGTAGGGACGTAAGTCGTACGCGGACTTCAGGGTCTCGACAGTCTAACATGAACTGATCGTTCAGTAGACAGAAGATCCAGTTGTTAAAGGCTTTTGAAGATTTTTTTTTAAGTTCCCCTAATCTTTCACTGCAACTCTATTTAGAGGTCTACAAATGAGAAACCGCCATTTTCCAATAGACGATCACCCAAGTGATGCATGCCAGATGCACGCCTGTCCACTCCTCATCATTACACTAGTGAACTTTCAACAGCGTCATTTATTGTTTATGCCTATCGTGGCCTTATTTACGGGAAGTTTTGCTTTTCTCAATTCAAAAAAAATCTTGCAGCTGAGATGCGTCGAATAATTATATTGTAGACATTTACCGTGAGTCTTCTATTAGTGAAAGAACTTTTCGCGAATAGTTTCAATATATTTAAGTAGTAATTTCAATTTGGAAGACAAGGAACGTACCAGACAAGTGAAGTTTTATGACACAAGTTGGGAGGAGTTACTATATCAAGATCTGTATCAAACGCAACAAGATCTTGCAGATTTATTGGTTAAAACTAAACAAAGACTTGATAGCCTTTGGAATGTTCCAAACCCAAGGAAATCGGGTACAATACGAGTTGAAACGTTGACGTTGAACTGCTTTTTTGCAGCGTTTAGAATAAAAGGGCATCATATTATGATAACGTACGGAAACTGGATTTATCACAATATTCCACACAGAAACAAATATTGACTAAAATGGATTTTAATTGTCTTTTTCTATCTCTTCATATTTTGTAGCCTTGGGTTGTCATTGGTTGGTTGGTTATCATTAAATCATTTCTTAAATGATAATCGCAGCTTTTTTCAGGCCTCGAACCTCTCACCTTAGTTTTTCATCTGTGTCCTGAACTCTGATTTCAAAGCTTGGAATGTGACTTTTTGTTATTTAAAATTTTAAGTACAGAACCACAAGACATTTCCGTTTCCTGTTTTTGCCAGAGTCGTCAGCCTAGGATCTAATAATTTGAGGTTTTATGTTGTTTTTTTGTGGTTATTTATTAACCTATTAAGCTATTAAAAAAAAAAAAATAATCAGTCAAATAAATAAAACATAATTAACTTAACTAATTCCTATACTAAGCAATTTGAGTGCTACGCCGACCCATTTTTTTCCCGCTATCGCATCAGCGGCGAAAAATTGAGTGCTGCAGCTTCTCTAATTCTCTTCAACCTCTCGGAGTATACCAGCCCGTCCTACCCGAGTATCCGTGTGAGTACAACTTTTAGTACATGTTCTGCCGCTAGTGCAAGGTTGATACTCACCTTAACTTCTTTTTATCCGCGGTGCTTTTTGGTTGCTGTACTTACTAATCGCAGAGTTACCACCTATAGTTTCGACTGCCGTATCATAATGAATAACCCCGACTGTTTCATTTGTGAAAAAAACACGAACGATATATATGTCTCGTGTGGAATTTGTCTTTCAAGTGCACATGCCAAATGCATAGGCCTTAAAGGAAAGGATGTCGATAAAATGATCACAACCCCCGGTCTATGCTTTTACAGCGAAAAACATCGCAACATTTCACCTGAAGTCTTTCATTGGAAAATAATAAAAGCCCAAAAATGCTTCAAGAATATGGCAACGTTATTTTCTGAACTGCAAGGCCCTTTCGACATTGCGAACGCTCAACGATTGCTAGAGAGCTATACAAAAATCTACCCTATCCTCCATCATCCGGTGCCTCAACCCATCATCAATCAACAAGTACTTGTGGACAATTCAACGCCTCATCAAAATCCATCTGTCGAACTACCTGACGACATCCTTGAGTCCAACTCCTATCCGGCTGAACAAAACTCCAAGAGCTCTAAGAAGCTGCCCAAGTCATCGCCTAAGCCACCACAACCGACATTTGTTAATGAACAAATCCGGACTCAAGACTCCCTGCACCAGCGTGATGCACCAGCTCCCCCTGCCCCAGAGCAAGCATCATCCGTAAACATTCAACCCAAATTGACACTTCGACCAAACTCAACCACCGCGGCAGCCGTAGTGAATACATCATTAGAAAAAACTCCATCGTCTACTGTCACCGACGTTCTCACGGCGCCAAATAATAATGCAGCAACCCTGCCCATCACTAACTGCGCACCCGGGTATGTTCCAGCATCCCTTACTACCAACCAAGCATGCGCCCTCAAAGTTGTCCCTCCACCATTGGCAGTATTCCTATCTCGCCTTGAATACGGTACCAAATCAGATGAAATCATCAATTATATCAAGTACAATGGTATTTGCACCGAAGCCATCAGATATCATTGCCTAACAGCTGACAACCTACGGGAGCGGATATCTGTCTCTTTCAAAATACTTGCCCCTCGCGACGTTGGAAAGGCTCTATTGAACCCCAATTTCTGGCCTAAGTATATACTTGTAAAAGAATCCACCAACCATCATAGTAGCACTAAGAAAAATTCAAAAAACGAACTATCCTTACTTCCTCCCCCCTCCCGACCTCCTCCACATTCTGCCGAAACCTCCCACTCACATTCTACTATCAGAATGTAAGGGGGCTGCGCTCAAAAACTCACACAGTCTTGCAACCGTCACATGCCTTTCCTTTTGATGTCTTTGTACTGACGGAAACAAACCTTATCCCTAGCATAAATAATCTAGAATTGTTTCCGTCAGACTTTAATGTATACCGCAACGATGATCTCAGTCGGCCTATTGATGACTGCCCATGCCGGGGTGTTCTTATAGCCGTCCGAAACTCCTTTGACTCACTCCTTATACCATCAACATCTTCGTCACATTTCGACATTGTTTCAGTCAAGATTGTCCTACCCAGGAAGTCACTTCACATTATATGCTTCTATATCCTGCCATCCAAAACCACTGAGTCCTACGAACTCGCTATTAACACAATTGACAGTTTAATTGATTGACGGGATCCCGAGGACGAAATCCTCCTCTTCGGTGACTTCAACCTTCCTCATCTCCAATGGACTCCATCAGATGACCATTCGTTCTATATTGCCTCTAATCCCACCGCTGTTAAAGAATGCCTATTCTTGGATCGCATAACTGATTCATACCTTAGTCAAGTCAGCGGCATCCCAAATTACATGGGTAGGCAACTAGACCTCATTTTCACAACCGATCCCTTCAACTCCTCTGTCTCACTTAGCCCACTCTACTTATCAACCATCGACAACTACCACCCTCCCCTCCTTCTCACTTTCTTTCACGATTCTCCTTTACCTAATGCCTCTCACGCTAAACTTTCTTACGACTTTCATAAAACCAATTTCCGTCAAATCACTGAATATCTTAGCACTGTTCCCCTTAATTTTGACAACTTCCCCGTTAACGATGCCATTTCTATTCTCTATAGGGACATTTATAACTCCTTCTCCCTTTACGTATCCCTCTCCCGTCCCAAAACTTCTTCATCCTCACCTGCCTGGTATAATCGCAAACTCCGCTATCTGAGAAACAAACGTAATAAGCTCTGGGCAATCTTCCTTCGTACTCAAAACCCTACTGACTTCTCCAATTTCTACGGTACTTACCTGCACTTTACTGAGCTCTATCAATTCCTATATCAACGATATTTAGTCGAGACGCAAGCCAACCTTATAAATAATCCCAAGTCCTTTTTCCAGTTTGTTAATCACAAAAAAAAATCTGACGGGTACCCAACCTCCCTATCCCTCAATGATGAAACTTCCAATGACCCTCATATCATTGCTAACTATTTTGCCTAATTTTTCAAACAATCCTTCACCGATGACTCATTTGTACCTGACTCCGCCTATTTAAATTATTTACCAAATTTCTCCCTCGGCCCACTTCTCCCTCGTAGCATCCACCCCGATATCATCGAAAATCGTTTAAATCAACTCAAAGAAGAATTCACTCCCGGTCCCGATGGCCTTCCCACCATATTTCTAATAAAATGCTCCTCCGCCCTCTCTCTTCCTCTCTCAAAAATCTTCTGTTTATCCTTTCTTCAGGGTGAGTTCCCCCAAATTTGGAAAACCTCCTATATAACCCCTATACATAAAAAAGGCCCAAGGGGCGATATTACCAATTACCGTCCTATCGCTAAGCTCTCGTATATACCTAAACTGTTCGAAAGTATCTTGTATGAAATCTTAAGTTTCCAATGCAAGTCTCTAGTCTCCCCCAGACAACACGGCTTCCTCAAGGTAGGTCCACAACAACGAACCTAGTTGAATTTGTCTCCTTTACCCTGTCAGCATTACAGAACGGTAGTGAAGTCGACGCGATTTCAACTGATTTCAGCAAGGCCTTTGACAAAATCTCACACAATTTAATACTCTTCAAACTATCCACCCTAGGCTTTGAACCCATCTTATTAAGGTGGATATCTTCCTACCTGGAAAAACGCTATTATAGTGTTCGTTTTAGATCCGCCCTTTCTATCCCCTTCCTAGCCTCTTCCGGAGTTCCTCAGGGTAGTCACTTAGGGCCACTGTTCTTCATTCTTACCATCAACGATATCGAAATGGTCATGAAACATTCTTACATCTCACTGTACGCCGACGACAGCAAGATCTTCAAGTCCATTTCTTCAGGTCATGACTCTTCTTTTCTTCAATCCGATCTTAACAGCTTTTCTACTTGGTGCTCGAAAAACTGCCTGGATCTTAACATCTCCAAATGTCAATCAATAACCTTCTCTCGCAAACGCATCAAACTTCCTCCCCGTGTCTACTTTCATCATAATCAACCCCTTTCCACCGTCCAGATGGTTCGTGATCTTGGTGTACTATGCGACCGGGAACTTAATTTCCTTGCACATATCAATGATATAATTCTCAGGGCCAACTCAGCTCTTGGCTTTGTGAAACGGTGGTGAAAGGAATTTTCCAATCCCAACGTTACCCGATCTCTATACATAACCTTTGTTCGCCCTCTCCTCGAATATGCTTCTCAAGTGTGGTCCCCATACCATCTCACACACATTATCAGAATCGAGAGCATCCAACGCCGTTTTCTCCGTTTCGCCCTTCGCGGTCTGCCCTGGAACAATCCTCTCATTCTACCTCCCTATCAAGACCGCCTTAAATTGATTAACCTGAACACGCTGGTAGAACGGGGAAGGATATCCGACATCCTCTTCATCCATCGTCTCCTCTCAGGTTCCATAGACTGTGTGGCCCTTTACAACTCTATCTTTTTCAACTCTAACCCTCGCAATACACGTAATCCCCGTCTCTTCTATCTACCCACGTCCCGCACTTCCTATGGCCCCAATGAACCTATCTCCCGTATGCTGCGAAGCGTTAACTCGACTAATTGCTTTGACTTTAACCTCAGCACTACTTCCCTAAATCGTAGAACTACCCCATAGCTTTTTAAGGTAATTGTAAGAAATTCATTCACATGTAACTTGAATTAAGTTTATTAAATGGGGGTAGTGCCCCCACCAAAATTAAAATTAAAAAATTAAAATATTAACCAACCGATTCGGTCGCGGCAACAGATTGCGTTTTTTCACAGGTATCTTGCGGTATTTTTCACGGATTACATCATTTTCGCTAAACAAAAAATCATGAAACAATACCAATAATAATGGAATCTATTGGTGTTTACTGATCAAGATTCACGAATATTTTTCTAGATCTAACGTAATATATTAAAATTCCATTATTATGCCCAAAAGTCCTGTTTTTCCAACAACGTCCCTGCTGTCAGATTTTTGTCCATTATTATTAGCGTCAGAAATCTATACATACTGTATATATATACTCAGTCAACTAAGATTGATTACAAGAAACTCGTTAACAACAGAGTGTACGTTTTATCATGGTTGATTTGTATAATTTCTGTTTACATCTTTTAGGATATTCTTTGGATTCTAGCTCTGTTCTTCTAGGTAGTTAAACTGTTTGCGACAACATCGATTCAACCATGAAATCATATACGTTTATCTTGTCGTGAAATCTTCCACTGTTAATCATAGAGAAATCATTTCACTTTTTGTACAAATTTCTAACAAGAAACGTCACAAAAAGCATTAGTTCCAATAACTTCTGTTTTTCGTCTTTTTATGGTAATGGAAATCGCATTTTTAGATATCTCCTTAAATTTATTAGGATATTAAAAGATTAACATTGTAAATACATACTAACTCGCAGCTGAGATAAGTTGGTTTAATACACCGAAACATTTCTATTTACTTACATAGTTCATAGTCTCTTATATCCAACAGACCCTTCTTATCATACATCGGGAGCAAATTTTTCAAATTCCCTTGTACTTTTACGTTCTCGTACAGAGAATTTTTGAAACGCTTGGAGCGTTCATCTTCGCCTATCACAACATCAAAACCAGTTTCGTCTGGATTCTCATTGATCAAGAGTGGCTGCATTAAGCAAGCTGATATGAAACCTGAAAAAAAATAAATCTACTTAATATTTTGGACATTTGAGATGAGAAAAGGACTATCGCTACCATAAAAACCTCTCTCAGCTACGCTAATTTGGAATCGATGCAAACTGGGGATTTGTCCTCGGAAATCCAATGCTTTAAGTGTTTTTGTGAATACACCGTAGTAATGTTGAATTAACTCTTCTTGATGATTCAATCGGAGCTCCTCCTCTAAGGAGGTGTTGAAAAAGTAGTGAAAATCGTTTACAGGAGACCCCCAGCAGCTGTATTGGAAATCAATAAGAATAGCATCGTACAGCTGATTCTTGTCGTTGTAACTAAACATAACGTTGTTAATCCATAGATCGCCATGAGCCAAAACATTCAACTCGCCCTCGATCACATCAAACGCTTGTGCACCATATTCCATTACTTTCGGTTTAAGTGCTAGCAGCTTTCTTCCGTATTCTTCAAAGCCCTTCCACTTACTCACCTGCCGTCCACAAGCATCCAGGACCAATACGAAAAAAGAACGAAAATTATCAGTGTGCCTATTGAAAAATCCCCGATCATATGAAACGAACGTTCCCGGCTCACGTTCATTTAAAACTGCTGAGGTTGCGTGCATCTTCGCCAGCTTCTTGAGACACATTTTCGTATGTTCTATATCCAATCCTTTCAGCCTATCGTACATGGTAAATTTTCGTTCAGCAAGATCCTCGAAAATTATCGTCGAATGATCGTAATCAACTGCAATCGTGTCTGGAAACAATTTTTCCTTATCGCCCGCCTCCTCTAGGAGCGCCGTCAGTTTCGGTAGAATGCGTTCGTAGATACTCATCTCTTTGTTAATAAGGTCATACGGCTCGATCGCGGAGGCATTATCGCCATATTCTAAAGAACTTTTGATTATGTACGATTCCGTTTTGGGATCACGAGCGCCATGCTGCTTGTACTGCACTGTCGCTCGTAGCAATACACCCGAGTAGTTTTCACCCTTCCCGATGGCTGGACGCAAGTTAATGGATATAACCTCTAAGCTCGGGTCCTTGTAATAGATCCGCAGTTTTTCTTGTATATACTCTTTGGTTAGCCATTCTGGAGTATTTTGACAGTTTTCAAGCATGATAACTAGATACGTCCGCGCACATTCACTAGATTGAATAGATTACAGAACTTAGGAGATCTGTTATGATAGACATACGCTCCTGAAGTTGTTTGTTTAACTATTTAAGGCAGCGGGGCCGTTATGGCTCGATGTAGATGTAGCATGGAGAGCAATAAGGTACAATATGATAATCAACTCGGCGGGACTCCATGCGATAACATGGATAAATGAGACCGTAAAAACCCGAATTCAGACGTTAAATAATTGAATCGTAGACAAACAGACGCATATTTATTTTACAGTGGAAATCTAGCAGTCGCACACATTCATAATTAGATTTGGAGTGAATTTTTGAGTGAGAGTGGAAATTGTTTTCAGTTAATGAGCTATTCGTGTAGAGAAAATTTTAAATTTCAAGGCAATTTAATTCCAAAGCTTTTGCTATGCGCGCATTGGACGTTGACGAATTACCTATTAAAAAACGAATTGTACTGTTATAGTCCTAGAGCTCTTAAATCAGTACTTAGTTATTGTTTTTGGTATCAAATTTCTCAAAAGTAAATAACGAGTATTCGACTGACATTTTAAAAATTTTATTTACAAGTTCGTTTTTTATTCCAATAACAGCTCCAATACTCAAATCATTTGGCAATTTGGACCTTGGGCAAAATCGGCCTGCGCTACGCCTGAAAACGAACAGTGTTGCTCATTAACATTTTTAATACTAAAGAACGGAATGGTTCAAGATTGGCAGAAAGAAAGCAAAGTGCATTCGACCCGAGTGACGACGAAATGGGGAGATCAAATTGCATTACAGATGTTCAAAAATGGCCTAAAGGGCTATTAAGTCTTAATGGAGGTGCATGGTGTCAAGAAAAGTTCTAATAAAAAAAAAAAAAAACATGTGTTAGATTGTTTGAAATGTTCTTCCCACTTCTTCGCCGGATACACAAATTAGGCGAAGCCAGACAACTTACGACCACTTGCGTAACATTTTTTTGGTAGACGTAATTTTTCATTTCACCTTTTTTTCTTCGTTCTGCTACTCTAATAGTCGCACATAAAAGAGCAGAAAGAAAGGTCGAAAGAGATGGTCCGTTCATATTACGGAATCGGAGTCGGATGATCAACTGAATAGACCATCCGATTTCGCAACGCCATTCATCGTCCCGACACCTGACGACATCAAAAGACGGATGAAGCAGAATCTGAGGCCCAATCCGGTTAAGCGCTCCTCCCTCACTATTGCGACAGAAAAGCTAAGAGTCGAAGAGAGGGAAGGGGTGAAAGGCTGCAGCCTAACAATAACAACTACAGAAACTTAGACTTCCCGTGGACGTTGACGATGCCTACCTCTCTGAAGATAGAGACGGTCGCTGCACGGGTGACAATAACTCCTTCGCAGCTCTTTCAAGTTCAGACGCGGAGGAAAATGCAGCGAACTAGAGGACAACAAGTGCCAAATTCAAGGCCGTAGTAGGTAGGTTAAATCCGATGCGGCAGACCACGAGGAAGTTCTTCTCTTTCATACCCAAGGCTGAGACGTTGTAGACGGTGCTCTCGATTACAGACTCCTTGAGCTCAAACTGTTCGAGAGTGATGACCTCAAGTTCGTAGCAGTTAAGTCGTTCACCACGGCGTGAGTTCAGCTAACACCCAACAGGAAGTTGGAGAGGCTAAGGACCAGAACTATCTGTTAGACCAGAGCAAAAACACGTCCGACTTTCTTGACTTGAAAAATGAAATGAATATTTATTTCAGTAAAACATAAGGCATAGCTAACTATAACAAGTGACGAGAAAAGATAACAACTAGTGTAGAGTGTTT
Organism: Merodon equestris; assembly: GCA_958301585.1. Lineage (NCBI taxonomy): Eukaryota > Metazoa > Arthropoda > Insecta > Diptera > Syrphidae > Merodon > Merodon equestris. The sequence goes on from OY284413.1 coordinate 63,960,044, forward strand.
TAATATTATTCAAAACAAAGTAAACTAACTATTTAACACTTTCTTAGCATCCCAGTCTGTAAAATGGGAAACATTGAAGGCAAGGAAACATTTTACAATGTATCCGCTTCCAACGGTTTGGACACGTCGAAATTAAGCCTTGGATGCAGCAAAGAAGTACAGGAACGGAAATATGATCTGAGCCAGGATAAGGTACTGGGGACACCCTGCAAACTGCAAGCGGATGTCCTAAGCTCTATGATATAAAGAAAGTGCATCTGGTTCGTAAGCAGAAAATTGAGTGAAAATGTCGCACGAGTTGTTTACAAATACCAGCCATAACAACAACCCATAGCTGTCCTCTAACCCCCAGTGCCCATTTCTAAGGCCGAGGTGGAGCTTCGCTCGATCCTTGGTCGTCATCCAAAGGCAGATCGCCCACGACCAACAGCAGATCCATGAAAACAGGGTTTACTCGCTTCTGCCGGACCCAGCCCAACTACAATTGTAATGGGTGCGCTGGTACAAAGTCCCTTAAAGATGAATGTGAATTCAATGATTAGGCTTGAGCAAAGAGCCGTGTTTTTCAATCTCTTGCATGACGAAAGCCCCAGTGTACTTTTGATTAGCAAAACAAAGCTATTCTTAGCTGACCCACAGGTGGCGGTGCTAAATTACCAGCGTACCATCTCTATTTTGCACTAATCTTTCGGAATCAATATGGAGAAATGGGGAATAAAGTCCGATCAGATCGTATTCTCATGGTATCTATAATTGGAGTAGTAAGCCCCGACGATCAGGTTATTTTCGTTAGTCATTGCTCTTACGATTATACTTTCGGATTATTTTTAAAAGAAAATTTTCGATTCTATTAAGGCCTGCTCCGTCAAACAGGGGCTTATTAGGGGAATACTTAATGCTCTACGTTCTGAACATTCTAAGACAGACTTAAGGCAATCCCTCTCAAATACGCGAATCTTTTTCATATAAAATGGCGCTGCATTAAACCACACCGGATAATCATACACAATGATGGACCTTATTAGGGCCACGTAGCATGTGATTTTCACCCTGCAGTCAATCGCTCCCTGTTGTAAATCGTTTTTGATGTAAAATGTTCTGCTCGAAGTAACGGCGCCATATTTGCTGTAACAACAGATTGATAACGCCTTTTGGACGGGGTTCAAAGGATATCTCCTTTGAACATGGCAATACCAACTGAGTCGGTCGCGCTCTATCTTTCTTGTGATGGTTTCTTTTACGTGGAGGCTTCCTCGGATCTTTGAACGTCTAATTCTGTCACGCTTTGTTACTCCCGATATCATGCGAAGCATCTTCATCTCAGCTGCCGTTAATTTGCTCTCATACTTTTTGTGCATTGTCCAGCATTGTGAACCGTATGTGAGCGCCGGACGTACAACTCAAGTGTAGAGCCTTCCTTTCAGCTTAGGGGGCATTTTTCGATCACAGAAGATGGCGGAGTTTTCCCGCCACTTCATCCACCCTACGCTTACGCGATGTTTGATGTCGTCATCACAAGTTGCTTCTCTATTAATCATAGATCCCAGATATTTAAACTTTTCACACTTGGGAAGCACTCTTCCATTCAAGTAAATGTCTGGAATAGGCTGATGAGGGTCAGAGAACGGGCAGCACAGATACTGTCTTCTTTGAACTAATACGATACCCGTGTCCCTCAAAAATGTCCATCCACACATCAAGTGCTCGTTGTAGGGACGCCTGATCATCACTTATAATGGCTCCATCGTCAGCAAAGAATAGCTGGTGCACATTGGGGTCCGTCACTTTTCCTTCAAGCAAGCAATCAAGGAGCAGTGGGCTGAGGACGCTCCCTTGGTGTACACCGACTTTAATTGCGAACTCTTCGGTGACTTCTGCGGTGCATCTTACTCTTGTCGTTGCTCTCTTGTACATGAACATGATCACTCGCACGTAGGTTTCTGGAACTCCTTTTTGTCTTAGCGCTACCCATAAAAGATCTCTTGGTTGCCGGTCAAAGGCCTTCTCGAAATCAACCAACACCATATGCAAGTCCTTTGAAGAATCACGATGCTTTTCCATCATGGCCCTTATACTTTGGATTGCATCTGTCGTTGATCATGGTGTGCGACATCAGCTTGACAGAACGGTAGTTATCACAATTTCGCGTATCACCCTTTCCTTTGTGCAATGGAAGAAGATAGCTTTCCCTCCATTGATTAGGCATAGTGTCGCCTCTCATAAGTTTGGAGATAAGAACCATGAGCCATCTAGACCCGATGTCTCCCATCTTTTTCCAGAACTCAGAGGGTATCCCGTCCGGCCCAACAGCTTTTCTTTTCTTGGAGTTTTTAACCGCGTACCGAACTTCTTCGACTGTGATGTCGGATATTTCGGCATGATTCGGGGCGGCTCTTGGAAAGTTCACTCGGGGAAACTGTTCGTTCAGAAGTTCCTCGCAATACTGTCGCCATCTGTGGAGAATTTTTTCGTCTTCCACAAGGAGTTGACCTTCAGCATTGTTAATAAACTTTGGGAAACGAATCTCCTGAGCATTTCTTCTTCTCTGAGCGGCTTTCTTAAAGATATTTGATCCTTTGTTCAAATAGCTTTGTCGAAGTTCGTGGGTAGTCTGGTTCCTGTCAGACGCGGAAGACGATATTTCTTCCAACTCCTGATAGAGGCCTTCCATGCTTTTCGCTTTGAATTGGGCGCACTTTTTCTTCGCGATACCTTTGCAACATCTATATACCTTTTCACGGCGAGCTTTTCCTCTCTATTAGTAGAAGAGTACTTTGACCAAGCTTGGAAAGCCATTTTCTTTTCGTGTATCACTGCTTTGGCTTCGTCTGTCCACCACCAGGTTTCTTTTGCATGTTGGCAGGGGCCTTTAGATGTTCCGAGCAGTTATTTGGCTTTCTCCAGGCCAGATTGTTGTAGGGAATCCCACATGTCTTGTGCTCTGCACTCCTCATTACCGACCTCATCGATAATGGAAAAGAGGTAGTTTTTCATGTTTCATGCCTTTTCCTTTATCCAGCTTAGACCACTTGATTCTCTCTGACACCTTCGTTTGCTGCTTTGACTTCTTACTCGCCTCCATAAAAAATTCAGTCAGGAGGAGACGGTGTTGAGGGGCGATCGCGTCTCCCAGGATCACTTTGCAATCTTTAACTCGTGGCTTCATGAAACTGGACACCAAATGATAGTCTATTTGAGTTTCATTTCCGCCGCTGCTATAAGTGATCAGGTGCCGGCTTTGTTTGACGAACATGGTATTTAGCACTATAAGACCGTACGACTTGCACATGTTTAGAAGAGTTCTTGGTGCCGTATCGCAGCCCTCCGTGGTAGTCTTCATAGTCTTTCCTATAGTCATTACGTAAATCATATAGTTACATTACAGTTCATACAATTCTATGCAACTTGCAGCTTATATTAGAAGCTGTAAGTTGATAGAGAACTTATATCAGTTCTCTCTCTTCTATGCTCATCTTCGAGAGAAGTTAGTTTTAAGCCACTTCTCTGGCAGACGTCGAGGAAGGCGCACTTAAGCTCTTAAGTAAATAAATGTAAAAAACAGTTGTAAAAAATATAAAGAATAGTGAAGTTAACTTTATAAAACTATAAAAGAAGGTGGGTGGTTTGGCATGCCTAACCTGGTGAGCTTGCAGAGCAGACTTTCTAACCATACGTTGTCGAAGGTTTTTTCAAAGTCGACCAGACAAGCACCCGCCCGACAAAGCCATCGCCAGCGTCGACACTCTGGATTTATTCCCACTTTTCGTAGTGTCGCTGTATTGTCCATCGCCGGAGGATTCGGACATAAGGGATATTCTTATGATCTTTTCTCCTCGGACTATTGAATTTTATAGAATGAACAGTCGATTGTTACCGCCACAGGCATTTCTAAATGTGCGAATTATCAAGGAAACCACAAGTCGACAGACATAAATTGTCCTCGAAGAGCAAAATACCTTGAGATACTCGTAAGAGGTAAAACAAATGTCATTAGAACTACAAAAATTACTCGAGCTCAACCAGCGTATCATGGAAGAACTGTGCTAAACTTCAGGAACAAAACCGACTTTCCCCCCTCCCGAGGCAAAACAGATCGTCTGTGTCTATACCATCCACTTCTTCAGCCGTTTTTCAGGCTCGTGCACCTGTACAGCTGTCGAGGTAAAACCCAACCGCATACAATGAAAGTGCTACCGTCAACGAGAGTGAACCTGTGAATCTGTAAAATATCTGTAAAATATGGTCGGTGGAAAGCATGCCCGACGAATGGAATCTCAGCATCGTTTGCCCGGTCCACAAGAAAGGAGTCGCATACAAGATCTTCTCTGCCGTATTGTGTAAACGCCTGAAGCCTTTTGTGGATAACCTGATCTTATCAGTGTGGCTTCAGGCCAGGCAAATCCCAAATAGACCAAATATTCACACTGCGGCAGATCTTGGAGAAGACCCAAGAATTTCAAATCGATACGCACCACCTTTTCATCGATTTTAAAGCCGCGTATGACTGTGTGCATAGAGACGAGCTATACGGTGCCATGTCTTAACATCCCTGCCAAACTCGTCCGATTGTGCAGGTCGACAATGGAGAATTCTCGCTGCTCCGTTAAGGTCGGTAATGAGCTAACCCAGACCTTTGGTGTTAAAAAAGGATTTAGACAAGGCGACGCACTGTCATGCAATTTCTTTAACGTCATACTTGAGAAGATCGTACAAGAGTCACTGGCCAACACAAGAGGTATGATTTATTTCAACTCCTCCCAACTGCTTGCGTACGCAGATGACATTGACGTGATCGGGAGATCGCAGCGAGACGCCAATGAGGCATTCATAAGCATGGAGACGGAAGCGGCCAAAGTGGCTCTTAGCGTTAACGAGGGTAAGACCAAATATATGCTATCATCGAAAAAAGACACACAACACCGACGTCTGGGTCAGAACGTCATGCTTGGCAGCTATAATTTCGAAGTAGTCAAGGTCTTCGTCTACCTTGGCTCACTTGCGCCTAGCGACAAAAACACCAGCGCTGAGATAAAATGCAGAATAACTCTTGCCAAACGCTGCTTCTTTGGGCTCAAGAGGCAATTGAGAAGTAGAGCCCTCTCTCGAAAGACCAAGATAACGTTGTACAAAACATTAATCATCCCAGTCCTCCTTTACGGCGCGGAGGTTTGGACTTTAACTAAAGCAGATGAAGACGCTCTTGGTCGTTTCGAGAGGAAAATTCTGCGTTTAATCTATGGTCCCGTTTATACTAGCGGTGTATGGAGGAGAAGATACAACGAAGAACTGTACGGGCTGTACAGCGACATGGACCTGGTACGACGTCTCCGGATCCAACGTCTAAGATGGTTGGGCCATGTAGAGCGGATGGACAACACGGCTCCGGCCCGAAGAGTCTTCGAATCCAACCCGGAGGGACGATGCAGCAGGGGACAGCCGAATCTTCGGTGGCGCGCGCAAGTGGAAGGGGACCTCAACCGTCTGGGCGTGCGGCGCTGGAAACAGCTGGCGAAAGATCGTGCTGGAAACGCTTGTTGGTTGAGGCCCAGGTCCACCGCGGACTGTAGCGCCATATATGTAAGTAAGTAAGTAAGATGTCCCCTGAGTTAATTATGTCAAATATCTTGGTGTAACCATATCACAAACACCCTTAATAAAGTAAGCATTGCTGCCAAAATCGTATACCCCTTATATGCAGAAAATCACCCCTGAGTAAATTTAACAAAATTATCATTTGTAAAGTAATTTTCCAACCCATAATCTTCTATGCCTGCCCGGTTTGGGGAAACTGCGCAAAACCCCATATAAAAACGATACAGGTTACGCAAAATAAATGTTTTTATTTATTTACCCTTTTTGTTTACTTATTTAATTATTTATTAGTTTATCTATGCATTTATGTATTATTTATTTATCTATTTATTCGTCCTTATCAATTTATGTATTTATTTATTTATTTATTATTTATCTAACATTTATTTATTTTTCTTAGTTATTAAATTATTTATGATTTATTATTTAATAACTGAATTATTTATATATTTATATATACATACAATCTTTTTACTAAATTATTGATTGATTTATCCTCGGCAAATCCATTAGCCTAAATGCTAAATCCTATTAAACATATTAAATGGAGGTTTTTTTGTCATACTTTTCCTCCAATTGTAATGTCCAATCTTAATAAATAGAAAATAAATTAGAGAAAAATAATAATAAAAGTTTACAGATATAAGTTATAGTTCAAATATCAAATCTCTAGCATAACATCTATGTAAAAGCCTTATCTATGAAAATAAAATGAGTAAGGGTAAGAGGTAAGAGGCTAAATATAGCCGTTTAAGCCTGGCGGAAACTCTACTTTTTTTTCTGTGAAGCGCATCGATTGTTGGTGTTCCGTATTTGTCAGTTTGATTGTTGTTCTGACTATCCGAGGTATAGTTTTGTCCATTATTCGTTTTATGACACCGCCTATTTGTTGAAAGTGTTAGTCAATTTTGTCGTCTATCAAGTTTCGGTTTACAAGCGGATTAATCCCATTCAGGCGAATCTCTGTTCTCAAAGATCTTGAGAAGAGTGACCTTTTGATAGCCGAAGGTGTTTACTGGTTCGTACTGTTGTAGCTGCCAAAGTTCCTTGGGTATTCGTACTATTGTGATGAGTCCGTAATGGTCGCTGTTGTACTCGATGATACGCAGACAGTTTCGGCTGTAGGTTATACTAGTCAGTTCAATACTTGCGTCTGTAATTGCCAAATCCAAAAAGCAGCCAGTACCTAAAGAAAATGGAAGAAGTCTGCACTCGGTCGTATTTCTGCAAAGTTTTTAAAGTTAGCCTCATCCAGCGTATCCATTAAGATTTATATTGCGCCAGACTCAGCAAACAGCGTTGAGTAGATGATGTCTATTTGAGTCGCTTGTTCTTTAAACTGCTTCTGGAACTGATCCATATTACCTTGGCGGGAAAGTGAAATCGTTCTCAGATCCATGTAGATTACCTGAGGCCTTTGGTACATTTTGAGCTTTGATGTTGCTTAGTCCAGATGCCATTCGGGCAAAGGACATTCGGCAACCAACTGATGGAGGACGAGTGACTCTTTTGACGTTTTTTTCTTAAGCTGCTTGTTTCCGAGCCTGGATCTTTTGCAAGATTGGAACCTAGGACATCCCCTACAGTTAGAGGGGTGTCCCCGGCTTTTGCTGAACACGCACACGATCTGACTCCTATCTTCTACTCTACTATTCCCCAGAGTCTTTATCGTATTTAACATATCTATACTGCATATTGCAGTTAGCTGTGGCATGACCGAACCTCTGCCAACGCATACATTGAAGTACACGTTCAGCGCTCTTTAGTTTCTCCCAGTGCCCAGTTTGATAGTACAAGAATTGATTTTATCGCAGTCTATCAAATTTACTATCGCTATTTACTCCACGCTATCTTCGAAATGATATCGACCATTGGCGATCAGTGACCCATGGTTTCACCAGGTTCAATGGCGATTTCATTACAAATAATGCTGAAGTGGCTAACCGAGTCATTGAAGAAACAAAAACTCGCGGGAACCGGCGATATTTTCAATGTTGTGCTCAGGGAAAAGACTCTTCCATTCCGGCAAATCTTCGGTAGCTAAGTCTCCTTCCTTCGCAAGATCGCCGTCTGAATGGGATGACGATAATAAAATAACTTCGAATAAAAAATTTCGATATCAGAGGGGACCATGACACTATTCATACTTCGTCTGAACTCGTATCAGATATTGCATGGAACAAGTGCAAGAATTAATGCACGGATGCCTGTCTAATTTAGTTGGAAAAATCTTTCGACACCATACGGTTAGAAGGTCTTTATTACAAGCTCAGCCGACTGGGCATGAGTAAACCGCTGCTATATATATTGTTTGACATGTCAACCTCCAGAAAGTTCATTAAGAAAATATTCACATTGGCAAACGTTTGAAATTAATAATGGACTGTAACAGAGTACGGTGAACTCGCCGATCATTTTCAGTATTTGCTTCATTGAATGATCTTCATCATTCAATAGCGTACGCGGAAGATTAAAATTCGATCGTATTGGGTCCGATGATTGACGCCAGTGTGAGTCCAGAAATAATTCAGCAATATTGTTGGAAATCAACTTCTAGAAATAAAAATCTATTTTAATCAGAACGCCTTTGTCTAGGGCCCTGGGACACTAGAAAAAAATTGTGCAGGTTCTCAATCGTCTTCCCAAAAAATCGCCAAGCACATAAAAACACGTTTAGCCTTTATATGTGTTAAAAATAAACTAAAAATTCAAAGTGGCTGAGAATGTCAGCATATATCAAGGATATGTGTGCTAATATAAGAAAAAAGAATATTTGAAAATCGAATGTACCTAGCTCGCGAAATTCAAAAAGTCACTTTATTTTTTGAATAAGCCTCGTATATTATTATTATTTCACAACAAATCCGCTGTTGATCAAAGAAAAACGTTTTCCACGACATTATTTACATGAAAATTTGTGCGAGTAACAATGATTATTAGAAAAAGATAAATTCAAATAAATTCGGTTTTTTTGTCTTATTTACGAAAATAGCAATTTCTGATATTTTGTCATATTTATTAAGATTAAATAAGATTTTATTCAAATAACTACATACTACCGCGCAGCTAAGATACGTTGGTTTTATACACTTCAATTTATCTAGTCTCTAGTCTCTTATATCCAATAGCCCCTTCCTATCGAACATCGGCAGCAAATTTTTCAGAATTCTTTGCACTTTCACGTTCTCGTAAAGCAAATTTTTGAAACGCTTGGAGCGTTCATCTTCGCCTAACACAACATCGAAACCAGCTTCGTCTGGATTCTCATTTATCAAGAGTGGCTGCACTAAGCAAGCTGAAACGAAACCTGAAAAATAAATTTATGTAACATTTTGGACGTTTAAGATGATAAAAGGACTATCGCTACCATAAAAGCCTCTCTCAGCCACGCTAAGCTGGAATCGATGCAAACTGGGGATTGATCCTCGGAAATTCAACGCTTTAAGCGTTTTGGTTAATACACCGTAGTAATATTGAATTAACTCTTCCTGACAATGCAACCTGAGTTCTTCCTTTAAAGAGGTGTTAAAAAAATAGTGAAAATCGATTACAGGAGACCCCCAGCAGCTGTATTGGAAATCAATAAGAACGACATCATTCAACTGACTCTTATCGTTGTAGCTGAACATAATGTTGTTAGTCCACAAATCGCCATGAGCCAAGACATTCAACTCGCCCTCGATCACATCAAACGCATGTGCACCATATTCCATTAGTTTCGGTTTAAGTGCCAGCAGCTTTCTTCCGTATTCTTCAAAGCCCTTCCACTTACTCACCTGCCGTCCACAAGCATCCAAGGCCAACACGAAATAAGAACGTAGATTATCAGTGTGCCTATTGAAAAGTCCCCGATCATATGAAGCGAAGATTCCTGGTTCACGTGAATTTAAAACTGCCGAGGTGGCGTGCATCTTCGCCAGCTTCTTGAGACACATTTTCGTATGTTCTATATCCAATCCTTTCAGCCTATCGTACATGGTAAATTTTCGTTCAGCAAGATCCTCGAAAATGATCGTCGAATGATCGTAATCCACAGCAATGGTGTCTGGAAACATTTTTTCCTTATCGCCCACCTCTTCAAGAAGCGCCGTCAGTTTCGGTAAAACGCGTTCGTAGATGTTCATCTCCTTGGTGATAATGTCATACGGTTCGATCACGGAGGCACGATCGCCGTACTGTAAAGAACTTTTTATTATGTACGATTCTTTTTTAGGCTCGCGAACACCATGCTGCTTATATTGCACTGCAGCTCGTAGCAATACACCCGAGTAATTTTCACCCTTCCCGACGGCTGGATGCAAGTTAATGGATATCACCTCTAAGCTGGGGTCCTTGTAATAAATCCGCAGTTTTTCTTGGATATACCCACTGGTTAGCCATTCTGGAGTACTTTGGCTGTTTTCAGGCATGATAACTAGGTACGTCCGCGCACATTTGCCAGATCGAATAGAATGCGGAACTTACGAGCACTTTTATGATAGATATATGCATTTGAAGATGTTTGCTTTAACTATACAGCGCGAGCGTAAGTAGGCAGTAGTGTCGTTACGACTGAATACTTGTAGCATGGAGAGCAATAATGCATGATAATCGAGGCGCACGGGACTCAGTGCGATAACATTGATAAATTAGATCGTAAAATACCGAATTCAGACGTTAAATAAGTGAATCGTAGACAAACAGTCGTATTCATTTTACAGTTGAAAACTGGCAATCGCAAACGCTCACAATAGATTTGGAGTGGATTTTTGAGTGAGAGTGTTTGAGTTAATGAGTTATTCGCATTGGAACATTTTCAATTTTTAAGTGAAATGAAATTCCAAAGCATATTAAAAGCACACATTGTACGTTAATAGCAATAGCTATTAAAAAACGAATTGCAGCGTTTATTGCGCTAGAGCTCCCACCGAAGTGTTTTATTAATGAGTTTTTTATTAAATTTTTTAAAAGTAAATAACGAGCGTGCGGTTGACATTTTAGAAATTCGATTTGCAACTTGGTTTTTTTTCATAAAGACATCGTTATAAGCGAAGTGTGTGTAGTGTGGCCTACAATAGCTGGAGCTGTCGCTCGACGAGTAAAACTATGAGTTGAGATTGGTATCACGGGAGTTGATATTTCGACTCGGGCTTTAATCTACACGAGAATGACCAAGTATTACCAATAGCTGCCTCCAGGTAACCTATCACTCCGATTTAGGTTTTAAGCCGGAAGATCAGATTCAGAGTTATAGCTGCAGGGCTCGAGCCTATAACATTCAGGACCCTAACTACGGTTTTTACCCAGACGGGTTTGGCCTGACACTACACCCAACCATTCCAGACCAGAAGGTACTGAATAGATACTGTCAACGCCACAGTATCAATAAAATGACCTAGACGCCATTACGGACACTCTTGTCCCGAACAGGTCATAGCCCAGAATCGCTGCCCCGACACAACTGGTGAGTTTTTATTTAAGAAAATGTGTGTCTGAAGTGCGCTCTTTTTAGCTCGTTGGCAACCCTTCGCCAAGCTTCTCTGTCATGAATGTGTTGCTTCATTGTTTCACTGTTCTGTCCCACCTGTTCTTGGTGCATCTTTCATCCTCCCATTTATGGCGCGACCTTCCTGGCAGTCTTATTCATTCGGTTTTTCCAGTTAGTATTCCTTTGATTGTTCTTCCACTGTCACTGGGTGACAATGCTTGAGGCTGAATAAAGTCGCTCGAATTCTTGATTTGTAGTTTTCTCCGTTCGCCTATTTTTGCCACCGACGCAAAAAGAGGGTTGTTATAAGTTTAACGTGTCTGTTTGTCTGCGTGTGGGTGTCTGTCTGTGGCATCGTAGCTCCTGAACGAATGGACCGAATTTTATTATTTTTTTTGTTTTAAAGCTAACTGAATATAGATGGTTCTTAACTACAATTTATGAAGATTTGTTCAGGCGTTTCAAGGCCATCAGCTCTTTTAGGTGGCGCAAAATTAATCACCCTATCGGAAGATGTTATAATTTTTGCAAATGGCGTCGCACGTCAATCATACATATTTGAAATTAGTGAACTAGACAGCTGCAGTATACAAACAGATAAGTGTCGATTTTTTTACCAATAATCGTTCGGTGGAATTTCTTGAATTTCGGCGTCGATTTCCTATTCGTGTCACGCCAACTGCGCAAACATTCCGCTTAACTACTCGACTTGAACAGACTGGAGCCATAAGAGACCATGCAGGGCTTGGCCGCCATCGGACTGGTCGTTCGGCCGAGAATATCGCGGCTGTGGCTACCGATGTCGCTGAGAATGAAGCAACATCAACCAGACAACGGGCATAACCAAACGGACCCTACAGCGAATTTTAGTGAAACACTTACATACATATTATGTTCCCGTACAAAGTATAAAAATGCATCAGTTAGTGCCTGCTGGCCGTCAGTCGCGGATGAATTAGTGTCAAGCCAACCTTACTCAACAACGAGGAGGACGATTTTGTGTCGAAAATCATCACGCACGAAGCGCATTTACACTTATGTAAGTGGTTACGTCGATAAGCAAAATATTAATTTCTGGGGCATTGAAAATCCGCATATGTTACACGAAGAGCCATTACATCCACTCAAAGCCACTGTGTGGAGGAGTGCTGGGACCGTATTGTTTTGAGGACGCCATCGACAATGCGATCACTGTTACTGGCGAACGCTACAGGGTCATGATAAACGACTTCTGACTGTCGGAATTGGATGAGCGGGACTTGGTGAATATTTTGTTTGAACAAGATGGTGCAACCACACACAGCACGAGCCATAATGGATATTGTGAAGGAAACGTTTCTTGGTCGCGTAATCTCCCGTTTTGGCGATTTGGCATGGCCAGTAAGTAAGATCGCCAGATTTAACCATCCCAGATTCTTTCTTTGGGGCTACTTGAAGTCGCAGACTTATGCCAACAAGCCAACGGACCTTCGCGTTCGCAGCCCTTAAGGAGAATATTCGACAGAAATACGAACATTTATCACCGGAAATCTTGCGGAAAGTCATGGAAAATGCGATAAAACGGGTACAAATATGTATCAACACTGGCGGTAGCTACTAGACAGATATCATCTTTTCCACACAACAGAAAAAATTGTAAAGGTCCAGATAATCAAATCAAATCATAAAGAATTTCATCACCCCAAGTTTTTTTTTTTTATTTAGTAAAAAAGTTATTCAAAATTTGATGATAAATCTGGCGCCACTTTGTACATACAAGAGGCCCTATGCGTTGTTGGATAATACTTAAGAAAAATGTAATTTAAGTAGTTACCTATTGCAATTAGGGACCCCGAGTAATTTAAAAAGAATAAAATAAAAATTAAATTAAATATTTTAAGTAACTCCCCCGACACAAATAAAAACTTTAAAAAGTAAAAAAATAAAATTGTCCCCTCGGCTTTTTGACTTCATTCAAAGAACTTATTAATATCTTTAACATAAGCGCCGCCGCGTCATACAAGAAAGGTGCGATTAATGAGGTAGGCAACCATAGGCTTATTTCACTTTTACATTCCTGAAAAAAATTTGAAAAACTCATCAAAAGCAGAGTAATTAATTGGCTATTTCGACTATAACATGAGTAATGTTATCTTCCAATGTGTCTTCCATCCCCACAAAAATAGCATTGTATTGTATAAAGGCGCAAAGTTGTACGATCTAGCTGATTACCATAATTCATTCGAGATATAGTTGTAACTTCCTTCTTTTTATTTTATTCATCCTAGTCACGGTTAAGTGTTGACAGTTCAACAAAGGCGTGAAATTTAAATACATCTCGTTGGTTGATCGTTAAGGGCTAGTACTAATTTTTTTTTTTTTAAAGTAAGATGACTTTTTCAGTTTCGTGAGCTAAATACATTCGGTTTTCTATTTATTTTCTTGTTATGTTGGTACACATGTAAACTAACATATGTTATCATTCCGATAAGCATCCTTCCAAGTATCAGCAAGGTTTCCGAGAGGGTAGTCCATAGCGAGCCCTGTCTAGGGTTACCAGTTGGGTTTCAGAGCAGAGTATGACACTATCCATGCCCCGTCGAAAGTCGTTTTTTTTTAGCTTTAATTTTTATTTATATTTTTAAGAACAAACTTGCTCCAGACAAAAATGCTTAACAACAACAAATGCTAGAACAATTAAGAACCATAGGTGCATATGTGCCTGTCTAATTGAATTGGAAAAAGCTTTCGAAGCCGTATGGTTAGAAGGGCCTTATTACAGGATCAGTTGGGCATAAATAAACCACTGCTATACCATATATGACTTTTGTTAATATGTCACACGAGATTTCAGGTAAAACTTTGAAATTGTGAATATTACCAACGAAAGTTTTACCCAAAAATGTTATATTTATGGGTGAACTTTTCTTCAACATTCATTAGCGCAGACGGACGATTACAGATCAGGTTAAACGACCAACGTCATTTTTATTCTCTTGTAGTGTGACTTCGAAAAAATCAGAAGTATTGTCGGATATCCACCTTCTTTGTCTAGGGCCTTGAGACACTGGAAAAAAATGGTGCACGCTCTCAATATTTGGAACGAACAGGCGTCCCCTGGCAAAGTAAAGTATAGCCAGATACCTTGGGATCTGGCTAGACCAGTAACTATAATATATTTTGACAAACGCATAGATGCATCCAATTAATTCCAGAGTGAAAGTAATCTGCTTCATGGCTTAAATGATGCCTTTGTTTGCATAGAGAAGTTCTGCGTGATTCAATTTGATAGCCAGCTTAATAGAAAGGATTCGAGTCTTTGAGACGCAACGTCTCAAGACTTTCGTCGAATTACATAGATCACCCGAGTCTGAGTACACGAAATTTTACATTAACGATGTCCTATACAATAGGGCTAGGATTGTATAGGTGGATAATTTTCTGATAAAGCTGATCCCAAGCCACAAGTGCCACAATTTTAAGAACGAAATTTAAAATAAACTAAAAATAAAAATAAAAAACAAAAAAAAGACAAAAACAAACAAAAAAGGTAGGTACAAAGTTAAGATAGGTATAGTTAGGCCAGTGATGAAAGTTTTTTTTTAGTTTTTTTTTGCCACAAAATCTCTCATTTATTCACTTTTAGCTAATCTTAGGCTCGAAAGACATTGTTCTAAGTGTTTTCTGTTCTGTTTACTTTTGAGTGTTCGTAAGGTACGAAAGGTAAGTTAATTAAGTTAATTTAGATAGCTTTAAGCATTTTTGTCTAGCGTAAGATAGTTCTAAGAAATATGAAATAAAAATGAATTAAAAATAGGTCGAGAGCTAAAGACGATGTCCGCCCTGGACGCCTCAGCACGTCAAAAATGAATGAATCACTACCAGAGAAGTTGCTGAGGACATTGGCATATTGGTTGGCTCATGCCATGCATTTTTTCCTGATAACTTGTATGAATCGTGTATCAGCGTTAGTTAATTCCGAAATTGTTAAATTTTGAGCAAAAGATCAATCGCATGAACATCCCCTATCGCTTGCTCAGGAGCTGCTGAATGACGTGAACGTTGATCCAGATTTGCTGTAAAGGGTCACCACTAGTGACCAAACATGAACATTATGGTTATGACGTCGAAACTAAAGGCCATTCATCCCAACGTAAGCTGCCAGAAAAGCCAAAAAGAAAAAACTCGCCAAGTTCGGTAAAATGTGAAATGTGTTTTGCTCCCTGTTTTCTTCGATTACAATGCTGAAGAAGGGAGACATCAAAGAAGTCGCTCGTTCTCCACCAGCGGGTCACAGAACGTGTTTGCCTTTGCCACAATGGCATCTGGACTAAACAAAAGCAAGGATCAAAATGTAGCAAAGGCTTCTGAAAAGCCTGAAAAAGGATTCCAAAGTGACCTGAGTGAAAGTCTCTCCACCGATCAGTTCCAGAAGCAGCTCAATAAAATTAATTTCCAAAAGTCGGAAACGATAAGGTCCTGTACGACGAAGCAAGCTTAAACAGAATCGAAATTTTGACTCGAAAGCATATTGGCTATGACTAACGGCAACAACCTGACCTACAGGGCTTACTATCCCAATTATAAATACCATAAGAGCACATTCCGAACGGGATTTATTCCCCTAGAAGCATTTCTCCGTACTGATTCCGAAAGGTAGGTGCAAATTAGAGATGGTATCCCGGTAATTTACCACCGCCATAGGGCGCCAGGGACAAACGGCTCATCGCTGCTCATGAGCTAATTCGTTTTAGTACCACAATGATGGTCTGGCATTTCGCCGATGTTGCTAAACAGTATACCGGATTTTGCTGGTGTCGGATGAAAGCGCTCTCCAGAACGGTGCGTTACTCAGATGAGATCCCCCTCACTCCTTAGTTTAACTAGGGCATCTCGTGTAGATTAGACGCGTTATCATATTTAGATGAGCCTGAGAACCGCCTGAGGCTTGTTTACGTTTGGTCTCGGGCATGCAGAGTGAGCGGGATGGCGGAGCCCAGTCGTTGTTCAGAGGGGTAACCATTCAGAACGAAAGACGCGAGTGCTAGCCAACTTGATTATATTTAAGACTAGAATTAAGAACCTCTGGGTAGGCTAGCCCCTTAATTAGGGATTATAATATACCCGGGGTGCGGAGTGCCAGTCGTAAGGGGCGACTGAACCCCTAATGGATCTTTGCCACTTTAAAATAAAATGAGAGAGGTAGGCTGCCACCACTACAACACCATACGCAAAACAACATCAATAATCGTTAATACACCATAATGTTGACTATGGCTGCTAAAATATTCCGGAGGTTAACAAGTTCCCCGATCTGATCTCCGGGTGTGAACTTTCCGAAGGAGAGTATTCATAAAAAGAAATTCACAAAAATTAAGGATACGCTCGTGGAACGAATGCAGCTTGTACAGACCGGTTGCACCATTTTTTGATTGATAGAAGACACCATACCAACGTACTAGACGTATACAAAGGAGCGGATTGTGATTTAGGCCACATCCCAATCAACCCCAAAATTAAAAGCCGAACCCAAATTCACAAAAGCGGACTCAGCTATGTATAAAAAAATTCAAAGTCGAAAAATGCAAGGACCCTCGTATACAGCGGAGATTATGCGAACAAGATAAGTTCCTACCTTCGTTTTCTTTTTCAAAAAAATATTTGCGTTTAGAAAATAATGAAAATCGATCATTATTTGAGCTAAGCTCATAACATCGTGGTGAGTCAAACGGAGCTTGTGAGATTAACAAGTATGACGCAACATGACAATTTTTCTCTAAACAGTGCAACTCTATTATGTAATGATTTGAAAACGTGTCTACAGTAAACCTTTTTTTATTTTTATGGATCAACTATTTATTCTTATGACTGGGACGTGACCAACTGTAAGTACACATAATCAACGTTTGCAAATCAGACTGAGAATTCGGAACTCGTTGTTAAACGTCTTTGGCTTATCTTAATGCATACTACATATGTATGTAGGTGGCTGACTTACATTTTAACTTACTCATCAAAAGAGACAGATTTAATTGTTGAAATAAAACCTATCACAGGCAAGAAGCACTCCGCTGTATTTTTTTTTTTCTCGCGGTATGCTGTGTCGCCTTCCTCACACATGTTACCCGGCCAGTATCATACCAATCCGTCATTGGGTAACGCTTCTTTACCTGACGAACTACTTGAAGCCAATCTTTCCATCCCGTCAATTCGCGCCACCACCACCAAAAACAACATCATCTGTCTACACCCAAACAAACCAACTCCCTGAAGTAGAAGAGCCAACCATGGAAACCAGTATCGAACGCTTTGGCAAAATATGGAGCTTACGAGAATGGAATCAGCGCCTCCAAAAGCTTTGGAGTAGCAACAAGGATGCTACTACTTTTTTGGTTGAAGGACAGGACCTCATCGCTAAGGAACAATGGTTACAAAAATTTACGAAGCACTACAAAATCCCAATACTCAGTTGCCAAATGCTTCAACATCTCGGACCGAACAAACTATCGCTCTCCATCGCAACGAAATAAGCTTGGCTATTTCTCAATTCCAGCCGCCCACTCACTCTCGGTAGAACAACATTTACCAAATATAAATGATACCTTCAGATACCTTGATACCTTCAGACAATATACAGGGTGTCCCACGAGCAGTGTGCCAAAAAGCTAGAGCGTGTAGGCCTGGTCAAGACAAGAAAAAAATCGTACGGGAGGGGGGGGTCTATTCCCCCCCGTTTAGCCGGGAGGGGCAATTTTCTAAAAAATTGACTTATTTTGGAAAAATAATTATTAAAAATCAACAGTTACATCCACAATGCCACGATATACCTTTTTGTAAAGTCAGAAACCTCTTCTTTCATATTGATTTTAAATGAAGCTGTTTTAAGGAGTAGTTTTTGAGAAATTAATTTTCAAACTCAAAATTTTGAAAAAAAATTGAAAAAAATAAATTTCGAACTATTTTTTTTCAAAATTGTATGTAATTAAGTAGTAATTTTTTTTCAAAAATTCAATGCTCTCATTAGTTTTTAGTTAAAAACAGAAAACCGGATGCAAAAATGTCTTGTAGTTTTTGAGAAATTAAAAAAAAACCCGAACCATTTTTTTCTAAGAAAAACCTTTTTTTTTGGTTTTAACGCGGCTGGACTTGTAGGCAAATTAATGTATGAAACATTGACCTCTTTTTTATTATTTTTAAAAAATTCGGAGTTTTATGAGGATACAATAAAGTGATACACTATTGGAATAACCCTGGATTAATTCTTTTTTTTCATTGATAACGCCTGAAAACTGACCTGCGAATTTCGTCTGGGTCCGCCCGCCGCCGATGGGTTCTACCCGAATTTTGAATTTGGTCCGACGCAATCCCTCCCTTAGTACAAGGAGGATGGCTATTATGCTTGGAGTGCCCAAATCTAGAGTATGGAGAGTGCTTCATACCGAAAACTTACACCCGTACCATTTTAGGCCAGTTCAGGGACTCACCTCAAACGACAAGTTTTTGAGAGCAGAGTTTTGTCGATCATTACTGCTTCGAGATGAAACTGAACGAAACTATTTTGCAAGGATATTCTGGACAGATGAAGCCCAGTTTACCAGAGATAGGGTTACTAACTTCCACAATTCGCATCATTGGAATAGCACCAATCCACACAACAAGAAACAAAATAAATCACAACACCGCTTTAGCTGTAATGTTTGGCTAGCTATTGTTGGGCAAACTGTAATCGGGCCCCGGTTTTTGAATGCCGTTATTAATGGAGAATCATACCTGCAGTTCCTACGAGACCTTTTGCCCGATTTGATGGACAACGTTCCTTTGGCCATAGCAGATAATTTAATCTACCAGCAAGATGGAGCACCAGCACACTACAGCTTACGGGTTAGAAACTGGCTGGATGATCATTTTAGTGACAGTTGGATCGGAAGAAAGGGCCCCACGGAATGGCCACCTAGATCACCAGATTTAACTCCTCTAGATTTTTATGTGTGGGGATTCATGAAGAATTATGTTTACGAAGTGGAAATAGTATCTTTGGAACGACTGAAAGCACGGATTGAAGTCGCTGGAGTCAAATTGTTTGACTTATGTGCAGGCATTAGAAGGAGATATAATCTTTGCCTTCTAAAAAATGGGGATCATATTGAAAATTGATTATAATAAAACTCCAATTTTTTTAAAAATAATAAAAAAGATGTCAATGTTTCATACATTAATTTGCCTACAAGTCCAGCCGCGTTAAAACAAAAAAAAAAGTTTTTCTTAGAAAAAAATGGTTCGGGTTTTTTTTTTAATTTCTCAAAAACTACAAAACATTTTTGCATCCGGTTTTCTGTTTTTAACTAAAAACTAATAAGAAAATTGAATTTTGGACAAAAAATTAGTACTTAATTACATAAAATTTTGAAAAAAATAGTTCGAAATTTTTTTTTTTTCATTTTTTTTTCAAAATTTTGAGTTTGAAAATTAATTTCTCAAAAACTATTCCTTAAAACAGCTTCGTTTAGAAACAAGATGAAAGAGGAGGTTTCTGGCTTTAGAAGAAAGTATATCACGGCATTGTGGATGTAACTGTTGATTTTTAATAATTTTTTTCCCAAATTAAGTCATTTTTTTAGAAAATTGCCCCTCCCGGCTAAACGGGGGGGAATAGACCCCCCCCTCCCATACGATTTTTTTGTTGTCTTGACCAGACCTACACGCTCTAGCTTTTTGGCACACTGCTCGTGGGACACCCTGTATATGTACACTCAAAGCGTATATCGCACCTTCAGCGTAGCAAAGCTGACCATGATAGGTTTTTTCGTTCCTAAAAATCTCCCCCTCCCTGCAGCTCTAACGCTCCCCGGAAACCTTCTTCTTACCTTTTATTATCAGAACGTAAGTGCTTTAAAACTCAGGGTGTCCTGCAACAATCACATGCCTTTCCTCTTGAAATCTTTGCCTTATACGAAACGAACCTAATCCCTAGTATAAACACCTTTGAACTATTCACATCCAACTTTAACGTTTATCGCGACGATGACGTTAACGGACCTACTGATGGTTGTCCATGCCGCGTTGTTCTTCTAGCCGTCCGAAACTCAATTGACTCCTCCCTCATAGCAACTTCATCTTCGCCATGTTTCGGCCTTGTTTCTACATATTAAGATTGTACTGCCATCACAACCTATTGAAACATATAACTTGGCCATTGATACAATCGATAATTTATTTGATTTACGAGATTCCCAAGACGAGATCCTAGTTTTCGGTGACTTCAACCTTCCTCACCTTAAATGGATCTCTTCAGACGTTCAATCGTTTTACGTTGCCTCTAATCCCACTCGAGCCAAAGAATGTATCTTCTCTGATCGCAGGCTCCGTTCTTTGAGAAACAAACGGAACAAGCCCTGGACACCTTCGTATTCAATCCTCAAATGATTTCTCTAACTATTTCGGTACTTACCTGCATTTTGTAGAGAGTTATAACTCTCTCTATCAACACTACTTAGTCGAAATGGGGCCACGCGATTGCCCTTCCGCCGACTTAACCACAACAAGAATCGTGAATTTGGTACGAGACTCGCGAACGATATGAAGCACCTCGCAACAACTTAAAGAAACAACACGGAACGTTCTTATAAATTCACAATTTTAATTTCTTAGTCTAATTTAGTCTAGATTCACAATTTAGTTCTTACAGCTACCCTACAACGTGTGGTAAGCCAAATAGGAATAAAAAGAAACGAATTCACTATCAAAAATACACTCGTTTGTAAGCGACGCGATACCCGGTTTGGCGTACACAAAAGAAACACGACGTACCACTGCGTACCACGACCTTATTAAATAAAAATTAATTAATATTAGCACCAACATCACGAGTTGTATTAAAGGATACCTTCTCTGTGGTTTCCTTTCGGGTGGCCGTACTGATGGTCTTGCCGTTCTTTTCTTTCTTCTTATGTTCCTGTCCATTGGGATTAA
This sequence comes from Merodon equestris, assembly GCA_958301585.1. Classification (NCBI taxonomy): domain Eukaryota; kingdom Metazoa; phylum Arthropoda; class Insecta; order Diptera; family Syrphidae; genus Merodon; species Merodon equestris. The sequence goes on from OY284413.1 coordinate 63,981,051, forward strand.
GGGTATTACCAATGCTTCCACCCCGGCTACGTTCAGCGGCGGCTTCAGTAAAAGTTGAGGGGGAAAAAGGAAAACCGTCAACCAGAGAATGTTCCTGCGGAAAAGGAGAAGTCAAACACTTCAAACAACATGGAACCGGCTAAGATTATTCTCACCAAAAACTATTTTTTCACGAACTCTTACTACACTATAGGAACTGCCTTGACACTTGAACTGTTTGGTCGTCTATCCTCAATTGACTCCATAATCCACTTAGCATATTGACCAGAACCTGCCGCACGCACACTTACTTATTCTTTCCCTTATATAAGGGACCTGTGGCACGATTCTGGCCTTACGTGTTCCCATCCAATCAACATCCGAAGATCACTCTCCGAGTCCTTCACCACAGCCCCCCACCATAAGCAAAAAAGTAACATCTTTCACTAGGAGTCGAACCTCACTCGCCCGCATGTCGAGCTATGGTCGCTTCCCCCAGACCACGCGTCATCTGTGGGGACGGTCCTCCAAAATGGAAAGATACGAGCCGCCCACAACCGAAACTGAACGAAAAATGACAACCAAAACCTTTCGCAGATCAAATCATAACAAAAGTCATATACATATGTTCATATATGAGTATATTAAGTTGTACCACATGAAATGTCCGATCTTTCACTTAAGGGCTAACCATAATAGACAGGAGCAAGCAGAAGCTTATGTCAGAACCAAACGAAATTCTCCCCTCTGTTTCAACGAACCGTCACGATACCCATGATGAACAGGTGCAAGCAGGAGCAAGCAGAAGGAAAGGAACTGTCAAATTGTTTTCATTCGATTTGTTTATTTTCGGTGTGGCTTTGGCTTTTTCCTTTTTATTGAAATAAAAGCCATCTGCTTTATCATAGAGACACTTATTGTCCTGCACAAGTGAAATCAACTTGTTAACAAGCTCGTATTCCATATTTATTTTATCTTTTTTCTCTTTCCTAACCTCAAATGTCACTTGTCAAAAATTCCTTCCGTCATGTCTTCTTTCAAGAAGACCTTCCTTCTGCTCGCATCAGTTAACGAACATTTAACGAATCGTCACATCTGCCCATTGTGGACATATCATATGCTTTGCATGTAAGAAGACATTCCCCTCTGCTTGCTTCTGCTTGCTCCTGTCTATTATGGTTGGGCCTTTTAGTCCTTAATAAAGAGCTGCCGAGCGAATATCTGTACAACACAGTATGTATTTTTCTTGTTTTATAAGTGTGTCATTTTATTGTATCCTCATAAAACTCCGAATTTTTTTAAAATTAATCAAAAAGTGGTCATGTTTCATACATTAATTTGCCTACAAGTCCAGCCGCGCTAAAACGAAAAAAAAAGTTTTTCTTAGAAAAAAATGGTTCGCGTTTTTTTTTTAATTTCTCAAAAACTACAAGACATTTTTGCATCCGGTTTTCTGTTTTAACTTAAAACTAACAAGAGAATTAATTTTTTGAAATAAAATTAGTACTTAATTACATACAATTTTGAAAAAAAATAGTTCGAAATTTTTTTTTTCAAAATTTTGAGTTTGAAAATTAATTTCTCAAAAACTATTCCTTAAAACAGCTTCGTTTAAAAACAAGATGAAAGAAGAGGTTTCTGGCTTTACAAAAAAGTATATCACGGCATTGTGGATGTAACTGTTGATTTTTAATATTTTTTTTTCCAAATTAAGTAATTTTTTTAGAAAATTGCCCCTCTCGACTAAACGGGGGGAATAGACCCCCCCTCCCATACGACTTTTTTCTTGTCTTGACTAGACCTACACGCTCTAGCTTTTTGGCACACTGCTCGTGGGACACCCTGTATATTTCTTTCCGGATGTTAATTTCGCGAGTGATCCTAGTTTTGCGTAGTTTTCTCCTTACTCCCCTCTTCCCCGCCCGGCTTTTATTTGCTTGCGTATATTTTTTATTGTTCGCATAATCACAGTGGATTTTTGATACTCGAAACCGTTTGCTTAGTGTTGACACCCTTTACCCTACTTAGTGGGTTGCGACAAACTTTTTTTCATTTTTATTTTCATATCTAATACATATTTTAGTTTTGTTTGTTTTTGAGTTTTGTGTTTTTTTGTTGTCAACAGCAGTTCTTTTTTCGACATCATTCTTAGTTGGTTTCGGTCCTATTATTGTTTTCTTAATACGCGCGATTAACGATGGAGATTAATCGGTTATCCCAAGAGGAACTCGCATATGAGATGCAATTCAGAGGAATGGACCGTAGGTACGGTAGATCGTTGGAAGCGATGACTTATCCTTTCGAGTTAAGCGAGAATAAGGAGGCGGTCCTTCTCAAGATTGCCGAAATTCAACGATTGGTTGAGGAGCCGCCAACGCGGAATTCATCAACCTACGCTAAGGTTCTGATCAAGATCGAGTAGGCCATAGTTCGAATCGGGAGGGCAAGACCTGAAACGAAGACAGAAGAGAAAGATAGATGCGGCATTAAGACCAACCTGATGCTTCTAGTCAAGTTAGAGGAAGAGGCCGACGAAAACGAAAACGATGACGCACAGGAGCAAGGCGACGGGGATGAGCAGTTGAGTCAAAGCCCACACTCCGTTCGCACTGTCCCATCCACCTCCACAGCGATGATAGAAGTCGTTCCTTTGGTTAATGGGACGGAGAAGGTTGAGAACTGAGGCGAACGGTATGGAGCGCCGGTCAATTCGTTTTTAGAACGCGTAGAGGAGCTAAGGGAAGCTAGAAACGTTGGTGAACTATTTAAGCCGGCGGTCGAATTATTCACCGGGAAGGCGCTTTTATGGTTTAGGGCGGTTAGAAGAAACGTGGATTCGTAGCAGGATTTGGTCTGGGAGTTGAAATTGGAGTTCATCGATTGTTGACAATCGACAATTTTCGATAGTCGATTATCGATTGAAAGTGTTGGTATTGTGAATCGTTACAGCGATCGACATTTGTCGTTCGTAGTCGATTGGAAATTTGCCATCGTTGGTTGTTGTTTGAGGATTAATCCATTCATTCAGAAGAAAATGAAATTCAGTCCACTTCTAAGCCCAGTGAGCATTTCTCTTAACTGTTTTCTCACTATCTCCCAGCAGATCCAAATCGTACCATGCGCTAGAACTGATGTGATTTCATGAAGTGTTATTCTCCTCCCTTTTCTTGGAAGAATCTCGTTATGAATTTCAGCACCAAATTAAATAGAAGTGGTGGCATGGCATCTCCTTGATTTAATTCTTCATGTATCTTGAATGTTGAGTTTTTAATAACGCAGCTTTTGACAGCATTCATAACGCTGCTAGACGATATGCCGCAAATGAAGCACTATTTTTGTGGATCAAAGCAATGCTTGCGCGAAGGGCATGGATCGCTGATGCAGGGGCCTTACTCTGTATTGCTATTCTAACATGAAATTGCTCGAATTCGCAAAATCGGTACTCTCTATTTCTATTAGCAACGAAATATTTTCGAAAATCGAACAGCTTTGAATTGCCAACTGACATATCCTTTGTTTTCGCAAAATCGGTACTCTGTATTGCGTATTTAAATGTCAAATTCATTCGTATTCGCATTTTTTTGTTCTATTGTGTTTTGGCGTTCGAACGGTTAGCAAAGAGAATTTAATTGAAAAATGTAAGTATTTTTTTTTACAAAATATTGTTGCAATTATGTTTCATATTTGTAAATATTTTGGAATTTGTGTGTGTTATCGTAATTTATAGGGAATCATCCCAAAAAACTGTAAACACAACGCCAAAGCAATACGAAATGTTAGTTGATTGTATGTCGGCGCATCCAGATCTTGCCAAAGGAAATTAAAAGAATCTTGATGCCAGAAAAAAATCCTTTGTAGCTTGGCAAAATCTTGCAAAGGATTTAAATGCCGAGGGTCCTCCTATGCGCGACGGAGTTGGTTGGAAGAAGGTAAGAAAAAATGATAAATTAACATATGTATATAAAACAATACTCTTTATTGTTTTAGGTATGGGCTGATTTTAAGGTGCACACAAAGGCAAAAATGAGAAAAAATAAAATTAATATATCCGGGACTGGGGGTGGTCCTAGTAGGCAATACGCCTTATCTTCAATTGAAGAGAAGGTGATCGAATTGCTTGATCTCAACCAAGCAATCGAAGGAATGAGTCAAACTTTAAACTTCGGCGTAAATATTCCAATACAAACAAATTCAACAACTGAGTCTTAGTCAGCAGATTTGATGACCGAAGAAGAGGAACCACCTTCATGCTCCCAGAAAAGCACCTTAAATGAAAGCATTATGCCTACGTGTTCAAGCAACTTAAACCCAAAAAATCGTCGATATTTATTGGAAAAGCAGGTGGAAAACCAAATAAATTATCAAACTAATTCATTTAACGCCTTAAATAAAATTAATGAAAACCTTGAGAGAATTGTGAAATATAAAAGGAAAGGACTTGAATTAAAAGAAGACCAATACAAGCTAGAGAAAGAAAATTTTGAACTAAAGAAAAGAACATTTGAATTAAAAAAGGAAAAATTTGAATTCAAAAAGACAAAAACTTTGGAAGAGACTAAAGAAAAAATAAAGCAATTGGAATTAAAAAAAGAGATTCTAAAACTAAAACATGCGTGCAATGCCTCATCAAAGTTAAGTGAGTCAAATTCCGACTGAAATAGAGTGCAAATATGATATAATAAAATCAAAATGAAATGCTTTTTTAATTATTTATTTTTCTAATTAAGTTACTGTTAAATGTGATGAATAAAACAATGAATGAAATACTTATATAAAAAAATGTAAGATGTCCATATCTATAAATTATTTTTTATTTGGTTTCTTATGGTTTTAGCAATGTTCCTAAGTTTGAATCTTCTGCATTTGATTGGCTGTCCAAATTAAAACCAGAATGTGTATCATCTTCTGCTTGAAATTCCATTTGATAAGGCATATCTACTTTAAACTTCAAACAAATATTATGCAAAGCACAGCATACATTCAAAATTCTTGTTGCCTTTTCGGGCGAGCAATGAAGCTCTCTTGCTGCAAGAAGACATCTAAATCTTAGAACTCCAAATACTCTTTCAATTATGGACCTAGCTTCTGAAAACTTGTTATTGAAGTCGCATTCTAAAGAATTTTCAGCTGCAATGCGATAAGGTGTTAGAATCCAAGGTTCCAAAGGATATCCAGAGTCACCTGGATTAAATATTGATTTTATTATACGTATACGGTTCAGTTTTTCATATGTACCTATAATCCAAGATGACTTGTCACCGTTTTCAAAATTTCTCTTTAAGAATTGCCGTTCTTCGCTCAGGTTCCAAATGTGAGAGTCGTGAGATGCGCCCCCCTACCGACCGTTTACAGATCTTATAGTCATAGATTGATCACAGATCTAAAAGTAAATAAAATTAGTAATCTAAAATTAACTTAATGCTTTTCGACTTACCACCATAGCATTTATACTATGTTTAAGTTTACTGTTGAAAAAAAGATGTTCATTTCTCGTTGGTCTAATAATTTCGATATGAGTTCCATCCACTACACCAATTATGCCAGGAAGACCGTATTTGTCATAAAAATGCTTCTTACACATTGTTTTCTCTTCATTTGTCATGACAAAAGAAATATACTTTGGGCATAAGACTTTTTCAATTGCTTGACAAACTTCTAATGTTATAGTTGACACAGTTTGCTGTGCGAGTCCAGTATATTTGTCCCCTCCAATCTGATTCTGGTAACCTCCTGTTGCTAAGAACTTTAAAGTAGCAGCCAATTTAATAATAGTTGGTACTGCTGTTCGTCGACGAGCTACTTTTACCTCACCTTCTATATTGGCGAGCACATGCAAGAATGCTTCTTTTGTCAACCTAAAGTTCTGCATGAAGCTACAAATAAATAAAATTAAGGATCTCTAATAACATTATTAGTTTGTGTAATCACTTTTGTTCACTTCTTTTCACTGATCTCCATTATGTTCGATCTATCTTTTATTCTTCTTCGTTCAATCTTCTTGTACTCATTATCCTCATCAACGAACCACAATTCAACGCTATCCAGTTCCATGTTATTTTTCCACTTTCTTTATAACAAAATAACACAAATCAAAGATCAATGCATGTAGCACCTTCTTTTTTAAAATAATATTTGTTGGAGTGTATATTTACCTTTCGAGTGACTTCCAAGAAAAAACTTAAGAAACGTTCACGAGTAAGCCTTTTTTCTTTTTTTTTCACCGATACACAAAACAATGAAATTAAAATGAAAAATCAACTATTTAATTTCAAACGTCAGTTTGGCTGTTCTTTGAATTTCGAAATTTCGAAATTAGCAAGATTTTATGAGTCCGTTGGCAATAGTAGCATTCGATTCTACTTTGTTATAGAGTACCGATTAAAAGTAGAATCGCAAATCACTTTCGCATAATTTTGAAATTAGAATAGCAATACAGAGTAAGGCCCCAGGTCTCGAACAATGTGTCAAATCTGGCGTAAACAGGGGCTGCACGCAAGGTGTCGTCCTTTCTATGGTGCTAATGAATGAAAAAAATGTTTAACGACCGTCTGTCTTAAAGCACAGGCGGCACTAAAATTAATCGATTACTAGTGCACGAGTTATGGGCTGCCGGTAAATCCTCTTAAGACTGATGACGTTCTCTTCACGAGAAGGAGGAAAAATACCGGGATTCTTCTTATGTTAGATAACAAGCTTCCTTGTTCAAAGCACGTTGGGCCAAAACTCACCAAAGCACCGTCATCTTTTGGCAATGCTTAGGTCATTTTGACGAAACATGGGGCTTATCGCGAAAAAAGTTTCTCCGGATCTGCACGGCAATGATAAGGCCGACAATCTCATATGCATCGGTTATCTGATGAAACAGGCTAACACACAAACACATCGTGGCCCATTCACCAAACTCCAAAAAGCGGTCTGTCTCAGCTGTAGGCTGGGTTTTCCCAACACGGCGCGCCGGTTGTGCTCTAGATGCCATGATGAACCTTTCCCCTCTTGACATACATATACATACATATATCAGAGGGTGTGCACTGAAAGCCATGTCTCGCCTAAATCGAAATGGTTTTTGTTACAACTTGCATTGGAGTGACAGTGTACTTGAGCGAAAAATATCCTACTATCCCTGTCTCATGGATAGTTAAATTTCCATGGCTAGGACTAGCCCTGGCCAGAAACTGAACCTGCCTTCACATTTTTTCTGCACTTTTCGTAAGGAAAATAAGCGACTGTCTTTTAATCAGAGATGTATGTATAATATAATGGCCATACAGTATGTTGTGAAGTACAAGTGTAAGAGAAAAAGCATATGTGTCTGCAGTGACACCCAAGCTGCACTCAAGGTTGGGTTCAAACCTTTAACCAGCTCCAAATTAATGCATGATCTCAAGACATTTTTGAACAAATTCGTAAGCCTTATTCGATGGCGGGCACTTCACACAAAACACCCCTTCCTCTGGAAAGGAAACACAAGTGACCGTAAAGAGTCGAGACAAGCACCTCTCCTACAAAGAGGCAGTCATCTCCTCTGAAAATGACCAGTCATGTCCCTACTTCGGCCTTGGTAGGATTTTATTCCATTTTGATGTCAAGTAGTGCTCCGTAGTTTAAATCTAGTAGTTTGCTAGGCTGTTACCGCTCTTCGCAGTATGCAGTAGTACAAATCATCACATTGTATCCATTCAGGAACCATGGGTGTGGAACAAACGCCTGTGTGGTCTTGGTGGTATATGTGATGCTACAATCCTTTATGATGAGCGATCCGAAAGGCCTAGGGTCTGCCTCATCATATCGAACATGCTATCGGCAACCAAACTTGGACAATTCTGTGGTCAAGATCTGGTGGCTGTGAAAGTTAGCTACAAAGCGCACGGAGAAATTGAACACTTCGTCATGGCGTCTGCTTACTTCCCCTACGACTCGATACTGCCCACGCCACCTAAGGCGGTTTCCGAACTCGTAGAGTACTGTGAAGCCAGAAGGATTGGACTCATCATCTGTTGCGATGCTAACGCTTAAAATACAGTTTGGGGCAGCAGCAAATGCAACCGGAGAGGAGACAATCTTTTAAACTTCATTCTTTCGTCTGACCTTTTCATCAACAATGTTGGGTCTCAACCAACCTTTGTGACGGCGAGACGACAGGAAGTGATTGACCTAACCCTGTCTAATAGGCATGCGAAGGCCATCACTAACTGGAGAGTCTCACCAGATGTTACGCTATCAGACCATAGATACATCGAATTCCAATTGAAGTGTGGGATCTGCCCCTCGCAGCCCAAGCGAAATCCGAGAAAGACGGACTGGGTGCGATCCACTCAAGCCCTGCCTAAACTCAAAACAAAGCAATTGGTGGAGGATGCCGTTCATAACCTAATCAGCGCCATCACCAACTGTTTCGAACCCGTATGTCCTGTCAATAAACCTCCCAGCAGGAAGCCGGTTCCCTGGTGGAACGCTGAGCTCCAATGTCTTCGCAGGGAAGCCAGAAGTCTCCTGAACAGATCGCTTAAATCAAACTCGGAAGATGACTGGAATAAATATCGATCGAAGCAGAAGGAATATATGAAGCTTATTCGAAAATCGAAGAATGATTCCTATAAGTCCTTCTGCGAAGAGATCAAATCCCTGAGCGCGACCAGCAAGTTGGTTAAAGTCCTCAAACGAGGAAAATCGACAAAGCTGGATGTACTCAAAAAGTCCGATGGTACCTTTACCGAGTCTAAAGCAGAAACTCTTAGTTTACTGTTTCAGACCCATTTTCCGGGAAATCAGACTGTCATCGGCTCGTTGCACACTCCCTCACTGGAAACTGCGACTGAAACGATGAAAACAACTCGGCGTAGCAGTTATATTGCGTCAGGCATGGCGACTACTGAGGCCATTGAATTTGCTGTGGCATCTTTCGATGGCTTAAAAATCGCCAGGTACGGATGGGATATACCTTGTTATGCTGCACAAAGGTATAAGACAGCTGCTACCTACTCTGAAAATAATTTTCACTGCTAGCCTGGCACTTGCCTATATACCTATTCCTTGGCGCGCGGTGCAAGTGGTCTTTATTCCCAAAATAGGGAAAGAAGATTACTCACTCGCCAAGAGTTTTAGACCTATCAGTCTAACATCCTTCTTGCTGAAAAGCATAAAATAAAGTTGCACGTGCGCAAAGTTGCCCTTCGAATGCATCCTCTCTCGGACATGCAACACGCTTATCAGCGCGGAAAATCGTACGAGACTGCGCTTCAAAACCTTGTTGGGAGAATTGAATGCGCTCTCGGAAGGAAAGAGTACGTACTAGGCATTTTCGTCTACATTGAGGGAGCTTTTGATAACGTTACTTTCGACAGCATGTGTAATGCTGCTAGACGGCATGGCGTAGATGAAGCACTGGTTTTGTGGATCAAAGCAATGCTTGTGCACAGGACATTGATCGCTGAAGCAAGCCTCGAACAAAGTGTCAAATCTGGAGTAAGCAGGGGCTGCCCGCAAGGTGGCGTCTTGTCTCCGCTGTTATGGTGCATGGTGGTCGACTCTCTGCTAGATGCTCTCGATGCCTCTGGAATCTATGTCCAGGCCTATGCGGATGATGTTGCTGTTCTCTCTGTCGGTGCATGTTTAGCGAATGTCTGTCTCAAAGCGCAGGCGGCGCTAGACGTGATCGAAGACTGGTGCACGAGAAATGGGCTGTCGGTTAATCCTCTTAAGACTGATGTCGTTCTCTTCACGAGAAGGAGGAAAACAACTGGCATTGCTCAGCTGGTGCTAAAAGGCATTCCCATCCCTATATCCAAGGAAGCTAAGTATCTGGGAGTCATTCTAGATAACAAACTTCTTTGGTCAAAACATGTTGAGTCCAAAACCACCAAAGCGCTGTCAGCTTTCTGGCAATGCAAAGGTGCTTTTGGCAATACATGGGGCTTATCGCCGAAAAAGGTCCTTTGGATCTACACGACAATGGTAAGACCGATAATCTCATATGCATCGGTTGTTTGGTGGAGCAGGCTAACACGCAAACACGCTCACCAAACTAGAAAGAGCGGTCTGACTAAGCTTCACGGGGGCTTTCCCCAGCACACCGGGAGCTGCTCTAGATGCTATGATGAATCTTCCACCCCTTGATATATAACATATATCAGAGGGTGTGCATTGAAAGCCATTTCTCTCCTAAAGAAAAATGATCTTTGGTACAACTCGCATTGGAGTGAAAGTGTACTTGCGCGAGAAATATCCTACGACCCCTGTCTAATGGATATGCCTTCTGACGCAATGACACCTGCCATCCTACTGCGCTGTAATTTCATAGTCACATTTCCATGGCGTCAGGACTGACTTTGGCCAGACACTGAACCTAGAATAGAATGTCTTCGCATCTTCACAGATGGCTCCAGGACTGGGGAGGGATCCGGCGCTGGAGTTTTCTTTGAGCGCGAAAACATTCGACTGCACTTCTCGTTAGGAAAATATGCGTCTGTCTTCCTTTTTGAGAGGAGATTTGCGCAATCCTAATGGCCATGCACTATGTTGTGAAATACAGGTAGAGAGGAAAAAGCATATGTGTCTGCAGTGACAGCCAAGCTACGCTCAAAGCTGTGTCCAACCCTCTATCCAACTCCAAATTAGTGCATGAACTCAAGACCTTTTTGAACAAAGTCGGAAGACTAAATTCACTTAGGTTTGTATGGGTGCCAGGTCACTCTGGAATCCCAGGAAATGAGATCTTCGATGAACTCGCTAGAAGGGGCGTAGAGGAGAGTTTCTCAGGACCTGAACCCGCCTTACGTCTGCCTGCTTCCACAGTCAAATCCGACATCAATGACTGGGTCTTTAACGTACACAGTCGTAGATGGAGAGAATATCCAGGATGCAGGATGACTAAGCGCGTACGCCCTGATGTCTGCAAGAAGTCTGCAACATTTTTCTTATCCTTAAGGAGAAATGATTGCAGAAGGCTAACGGGCGTCATTACGGGCCATTACACTTTTGCCAAGCATCTCTGCGTGCTTGGCATCAGTGAGACGCCTACCTGTGCTGCATGTTGCGAGGTGGATGACACAGCAGAACACTTTCTCTGCGATTGTCCCGCTTTCGCTCGCGCACGGTGGCGCACCCTTGGGGCTGACGTGGTGGGTGCCGAATCTCTTAGCTCCACATCACTGAAGCCCCTCCTCACTTTTCTCCGGACAATGGGGAAAATACAATAAAGGCTGGTAGTACAATGGACCAGTGTTTCATGATGAACAATTGAACGAGTTTTTCATACCTCGAGGATGGTTTCATTGTTCCATATAGTTGTTTTAAGCCCATTAGGTCGACTCCTGCAACCTTAGTCAATGGATTGCTTCCTAGCCTCCTCGATGGCTGGCAGTTTTGCCTGGCGGCTTGTCCAGTACATTAGGTAGTTTCTAGAAATATCTCTCCATTGGGCTGGAATTATTTCGATGTCTGGAACGAGCTTGTCATTATCGTTAAGAAAAAAATCCTGAACTTGCCTGGTATCATTATCCAATAGCACTTAACTCTCGTGCTTTTCGCCGTACATTCTTTCTTAATTTTCAGCAAAGTTTTTCCTTTGCCATTGTTGTTTTTTATCCCGAAAGATGAAAAGAGATGGCTAACTTCCTTTCGTAGGGTTTGATATTTCTTCGTTATTTTTCTGATGTTTCTGCGTTCTTCGTTTTAATTGGTTGAAATAGTATGAGAACTTAAACCAGGAAAAACTAGTGCACCTTAAAACAGGTAATTCATATTTATCCCCTTTGAAATCGCTCATTTTGTTGATCAATTGTATTTATTATCTTTTTAAACTAACAACTATAATAGATTTCCTAACACATAGGTGGCGCGCAGACCATCAAAAAGCAAACTAGCTACTGTCACTTGGTTCGGCTGTCAACACAAATGACGTTTCCGAACGAAGAACTTTCTTCTCACTAAAATATTTTACTCTTGCACGTGTGTTTTTTCTAAATTCCATTAATTCCGATCAGACAAATCAAAACAAATGGGAAAACTAAATGTAACTGTCTTGCGCTACCTCACTTCAGAGGATTTTCGCGTTTTAACTGCTGTGAGTTACCGAGAATTTCCTGAGAAAAATTTTTTTTTCATTTGTTTGCCTTCCAGATTGAAATGGGTATGAAGAATCACGAACTCGTACCGGGACCATTGGCTGCGTCGATTGCCAATTTGAAAGCCGGTGGTGTGCATAAGCTACTCAAAGAACTTTGTAAACATAAATTGCTCTCTTATGAACGTGGAAAGAAATGTGAGGAAATCAGTGCTGTAGTAATCAGCCCTTTCCTTTATCAGGTTATTGTTTGTTTCAGATGATGGCTATCGTTTGACCAATACGGGCTATGATTATTTGGCCCTTAAATCTCTGACTCTTCGCGGATCGATCTCGTCGTTCGGCAACCAAATTGGAATTGGTAAGGAATCCAACATTTACGTCGTGGCTGATGAGGAAGGAACGCCGATTTGTTTGAAACTCCATCGTTTGGGAAGAACATGTTTTCGTAATATCAAAATAAAACGAGACTATCACGGCCGCAGACACAAAGCTTCGTGGCTGTACTTATCGAGGATTTCGGCCACGAGGGAGTTTGCCTATATGACCGCGCTCTACGATCGAGGATTCCCCGTTCCAAAACCTATCGATTTCAATCGTCATTGTGTGCTTATGGACCTCGTCGATGGTTATCCCATGTAAGATGCAAAAATTATCTCAAAAGTCCATTTCAATATTTCTTCATTTTTAGGACTCAAGTCCATGAGCTGATTGACGTAGAGGCGGTTTACGATGAACTAATGAATCTCATTGTTCGACTGGGTAACTCGGGCGTGATCCATGGGGATTTCAACGAGTTCAATCTCATGATCACTGATGCGGGCAAACCGATTCTTATTGACTTTCCACAAATGATGTCCACATCACATCCAAACGCTGAAATGTAAGTTTCGCTTGTCCTGGTGTACAAAAATCAAATTCCATCTATCGGCTCGTTACAGGTTCTTCGATCGGGATGTGACCGGCGTTCGTGATATGTTCCGTCGAAAGTTCGGCTTCGAGAGTGAGGATTATCCAAAGTTCTCGGACTTGGTACGTGAGGATGACCTCGATGCCGAAGTTCATTGCAGTGGATATGGATTTACAAAAGAAATGGAAAAAGATTTGCTACAGGAATACGGTATGATCGAAGAGGACGACGAAAGCATAATTGATGGCGAGAATGGTAATTCGGATGAAGACCACAGCATCACCGAGGGCGAACTAAAGGAATATCGTCACCAGCTGGAGAACGAAGTAAGCTACAGTGAAAGCAAAACAAAGAGAAGTGACGAAAGCATTCGCCGGTACATTGAATCATGTACACATTACCTGGGAAACACGACACTTGAGGATGTAGCACCTTCTTTGAACGACTCCTGCGATGATTTCTACGACGCCGAGGGTGAACCCGAACTTGTCTCCATATCGCCTGCAAATATTGAAGTCAAACAATTGCCAACCGAAGTGCCTTCTGGCGACTATGAAAAGTTTGATGATTGTGCATCTAATGTTGGTACAATGAGCTCAAACGATCTGGTAATCGATCGCTTGCCGGATATGGAAAGCATGGATACAAATTCTCGCATGTATCGACTTCAAATGGTGAAGAAAATGCTTTCAGACGCCAGGAGTCAGCGTTCGTATTCAACGAATGCCAGCACAATCGCGCCCAGTGTCATTATAGATCGTATCAAGAAGAATATGGATGCAAAAGAGAAGCGTGAGATGCGAAAGAAATGCGTGGCGAAGGGTGAGGCGAGTGCAACGCACAGACACAGACTTGAGAACAAGGACATTGTGAAAGAGTACGCTGGATGGGATTTTTAATTGTAAAGACCTTTAACTAAAGAACTATCTAGCTAATTCGAAAATGTTGGCAAGGATTTAAAAATGTTGATTTGTCGAGTGTGAAATAAATGCAAGAGAATCGCTTTTCGAGGCAAAAGGCGACTTATTTTTCCTATGCATCAAACATTAACTTTTTAGTGTTAGGATTGAGGCAAGCAGCAGAAATGGGAAATGGACAGTCCATTCCAGGTTCAGTATCTGGCCAGAACCAGTCCTGACGCCATGGAAATTTGACTGAAATTATAGCGCAATAGGTTGGCATGTGCCATTGCGTCAGGGTCATATCCATGAAACAGGCGTCGTACGATATTTCTCGCGCAAGTACACTGTCACTCCAAAGGGAGTTGTACCAAAAACCATTTTTCTTGAGGCGAGACATGGCTTTCAGTGCCCACCATCTGATATACATATGTATATGTCAAGGGGTGGAAGATTCATCATAGCATATATGTGTTTGCGTTTTAGCCTGTTCCATCAGACAACCGATGCATATGAGATTATCGGTCTTATCGTCAGATCCAGAGAAACTTTTTTCGCGATAAGCCGACAGCGCTTTGGTGGTTTTTGTTCTAAGATGACTCCCAGATGCTTAGCTTTCTTGGATATCGGGATGGTGATGCCCTTTAGCACCAGCTGAGTAATGCCAGTATTTTTCCTCCTTCTCGTGAAAAGAACGACATCAGTCTTAAGAGAATTAACCGAAAGCCCATTACTCGTGCACCAGTCATCGATCACATTTAGCGCCGTCTGTGCTTGTGACAGACACACAGAGCCAACAGAGAGAACGGCAACATCCTCCGCATAGGCATAAATTCCAGAGGCATTGAGAGCATCAAGCAGGGAGTCGACCACCATGATCCACAAAACTAGTGCTTCATCTACGCCATGCCGTCGAAAGTAGCGTTATCAAAAGCTCCCTCAATGTCGACGAAAATGCCCAGTACGTATTCTTTCCTTTCGAGAGCGCATTCAATTCTCCCAACTAGGTTTTGAAACGCAGTCTCGCAGGATTTTCCGCGCTGATAAGCATGATGCATGTCCGAGAGATGCATTCGAAGGGCAACTTTGCGCACGTGCAACTCGACTAATCTCTTCATGCTTTTCAGCAAGAAGGATATTAGACTGATTGATCTAAAACTCTTGGCGAGTGAGGAATCTTCTTTCCCTATTTTGGGAATAAAGACCACTTTCACCGCGCGCTAAGGAATAGGTATATAGGCAAGAGCCACGCTAGCAGTGAAAATTATTTTCAGAGTAGGAAGCAGCTGTCTTATACCTTTTTGCAGCATAACAAGATATATCCCATCCGTACCTGGCGATTTGAAGCCATCGAAAGATGCCACAGCAAAATCAATGGCCTCAGTAGTCGCCATGCCTGACGCAACATACCTGCTACACCGATTTGTTTTCATCGTTTCAGTCCAGTTATCAATGAAGGAGTGTGCAGCGAGCCGACGACAGTCTGATTTCCCGGGAAATGGGTCTAAAGCAGGAAACTTGGGGTTTTCCGCTTTAGATTCAGTAAAGGTACCATCGGATCTTCTGAGTAGATCAAGCTTTAGGGATTTTCCCCGCTTAAGGACTTTAACCAACTTGCTGAGTTCTTATAAGAGTCATTCTTCGATTTACGACTAAGCTTCTTATATTCCTTCTGCTCCGATCGATACTTATTCCAGTCATTTTCCAAGTTCGATGTAAGTAATCTATTCAGGAGACTTCTGGCTTCCCTGTGAAGACATTTGTGCTTAGCGTTTACTAATGTGTTCTTTTTAGATCTGCCTTTTCCAACCCCTTCTTAGCTTCTCCCGGCGTTCCCCAAGGCAGCCAACTAGGTCCACTTCTTTTTATTCTAACTATTAACGACATTGAGCTTGTCATCAAACATTTCCACCTTTCACTGTACGCCGACGACACCAAGTTCCTCAAAGCCATTTCCTCGCAACAAGATTCTTCCCTTATTCAATCGGGTCTCAACAGCTTTTCCCTTTGGTGCTCCAAAAATTATTTGGAACTTAACATTTCCAAATGACAATCAATTACCTTTTCACGTAAACGAATCAAACCTCCCTCTCGTAACTACTTCCTCAATAATCAGCCCATCTCCACCGTTCAGGTAATCCGCGATCTTGGCATACTATGTGACCAAGAACTCAATTTTCGCGTACATATCGACGATATAATTCTTAAAGCCAAATATGGACTCGGTTTCTTTGATCTAAAGAATTCTCCAATACCTACGTGACTCGATCCCTCTATATTACCTTTGTTTGTCCCCTCTCGAATACGCATCTCACGTGTGGTCCCCTACATATCTAGAATCGAAAGCATCCAACGTCGGTTCCTAAGTTTTGCTCTTCGAGGTCCGCTCTGGAATAATCCTTTCTTCTTACCGCCCTATCAAGACCGTCTTAAATTAATTAACTTGAGTACTTTGGAGGATAGAAGAAGAGTATCTGACATCATCTTCATTCATAGACTTCTTACAGGTACTATTGACTGACCTCGTGCAGGGACGGGTTAAGAATATCCCTGCAGCGATACCTATCGCTTGTCGTAAAAGTCGACTAAACAAAGGTAAACAAAAATCACATCTAGGCAATCTAGAAAACACCAAGGTGAGCGTAGGGACACATATACCACCATTAAACTGCACACAAGTGTGCGTGCAAATCAGTGGGTTGACACGACTGGAGATCACCGGTGTTGTAAGAGTAAGATCAAACAAAAAAAATAAAAATCTGGAGCATGCCCGTGTCAAAAAAAGGAGGGGAAGAAAGAAAACGGTCAAACCGTAGCATTATGGAAAAGAACGCTAAAAGGAAATCACTACCCCGCCAGGCACTACTAATGGTCGTGATCCTGGGACAAGCAGCAATGCTCAGGTCAGAGCTATAGGATTTCCGGGGGATAGCAAAGTAATGCAACGGCGTAAGCCACACTTAAGAGTCGCGAGTTGGAACGTTGGAAGCATGAGTGGTCGCAGCTATGAGCTTGAAGAAATGATGGTTAGAAGGCGAGTAGACATCCTGTGCGTACAAGAGACGAAATGGCGAAACACCGGTAATCGGGCACGTTTCTTGGACGTTAAAACAAAAGCCTACAAGATGTTTTACTATGGATTGGAACAAGGAAAAAACGGAATCGCCATCATCCTTGCGGCAGAGCTACTTGGCAACGTATTAACCATTTCAAAGTCCAGTGACCGTTTGATGGCTCTCAAATTGGTGGTGCATGGTGAGGTGTGGAACATCGTAAGCGCATATGCCCCTCAAGTAGGATGCGAACAAAAAGAAAAAGATGCATTCTGGCTAGATTTCCACAACCTTGTCAAAATCATCCCAAAGGAAGAGCTTTTGTTTGTTGGGAGAGATTTAAACGGACATGTCGGGAAGACAAGCGAAGACTATGAAGACTACCACGGAGGGCTGGGATACGGCACCAGGAACTCTTCAGGTGAAGATATCCTAAACATGTGCAAGTCGCACGGTCTTATAGTGCTAAATACCATGTTCGTCAAACAAAGCCGGCACCTTATCACTTATAGCAGCGGCGGAAATGAAACTCAAATAGACTATCATTTGGTATTCAGTTTCATGAAGCCACGAGTTAAATATTGCAAAGTGATCCTGGGAGACGCGATCGCCCCTCAACACCGTCTCCTCCTGACTGAATTTTTTATGGAGGCGAGTAAGAAGTCAAAGCAGCAAACGATGGTGTCTGAGAGAATCAAGTAGTATAAGCTAGATAAAGGAAAAGGCGAAACTTTTATTACCAACATGAAAAACTACCTGTTTTTCTGTCTGACAGCATCACCGCCTTTGTCGGCGGTAGCGCCGGCCATATCAGGATCCTGAACACCTCCAGCTCCGTCAGTTTGGAAGCCTGGCACGCTCTTATTCGGAGGTTGAGCGCCACTATTAAGAGGAGAAATGTTAGAAGCGCATATCGAAAGTGCTTGCATGCTTCTGCCTGCTGCACCAGTGTTTAGTAGCTGCCGACGCTTTCTGCGCTGCGCGTCGCGAAGAAGGGCGAGGGCCGCAGATGAGGAGGTCGGATGGGCTTCGGTAGGGGATACCTCCGCCGACCTAATCCCCTGAGCTGCTTTTCCCAGAGGTCTGCCTTCATCCTTCGTGCATTCGGCTCTGCCAGTGTCTTTGACGATTTAAGCCGCATACGACAGCATTCATCGTCAAGAGCTCTACAGGACCATGGCTGATTTCGAAATCCCGGGAAAATTGATTTCGACGTGTCACGCCACACTGGAAGACTCACGATGCATTGTGCAGTTTGGATCCTATACCTCCGAACCAATTCAAACATGCGTCAGGTTTCAGTAAGGAGACGCGCTGTCGTGTGATTTTTTCTATGCACTTTTTCAAGAACGTCCAACTGCGGACGACATTGACATCATTACAATTAAAAAAAAGGCAGGCCTCGATGGTAAGTAAATGTAAATGAGGATAAAACAAAATATATAATGTTGACTAAGGGCAAAAGGTAACCATCGAAAGATATAATTTTGACTTTCTCAACCGCGCAGCAAATATTAACTTCACAAATGGCAACGTAGAGGAGATCCAACGAAGAAACACCCTGGGCAACCGGTGCTACTTCGGTTTGTTAAAGCAGCTAGGGTCAAAACTCCTAACAAGGAAGTCCAAAATTACTTTCTACAGAACACTGATCTTCCCAGTCCTGCTTTACCCAGCCTAAAATTGGACGATAAACAAGAAAGCAAAGATGATTCTGGGTTCTTTTGAAAGAAAAATTCTCCGTGGGATATAGGGTCCTGCCTGCAAGGAAGGCGAATGGAGGAGCAAACAATCGCGAACTCTACGAGCTGTAGAATGATGTAGACGTAATCCGGAAGGCAAAAATCCGTCGACTACATTGGCGTGGCCACATCGACCGCATGAGCGACCGCGCTCCAGCAAAGAGGAATCCTAGTCACCTGGTTCGAGAAGGCAAGGGAGGTCGAACCTTCGGTTCAGAGACCAAGTCATCACGGGCATCAGGATACTTGGACTCTCTAATTGGAAGCAGCGTAGCCGGGACCGTCATGAATAGAAACAGTATCTCGTTCAGGCACAGACCTTCCAAGGGCCGCTAGCCTAATAAGTAATTAAGTATATTTGACACCGCTGACTCCAGCGAATTTATACTCGTCTGTGGCGAATTCAAAATTTCGTACTTGAAATGGGCTACATCCGCAGATGAGACTCATTTTGTCGACTAACACCCCCTGATAACAAATCCTCTTCACAGATCGTATCTCTGACTCTAATCTCCTCTAAATCAGGAGCACACCACCAACATGAATGGATAACTTGACTTAATCTTCTCATCTGACCCCCAAAACTGCATTATTAATGCAAGGAACCAGTTCCTCTGCAGAAACGCAGGTAGAACTACCAACCAACGCGCAAGTAAAGGAAGCAATCAGCTTTCGAGTGTCGTGGGGAGCACATCTCGGCTCTTTTACTCTCATTAACATTTCGCAATGAAGTGCTCTATTTGTTTTGAAAAAATTGAAAGAAGCTGTTCCACTAAGATTTCTTGTGGTGACTGTTTACATTTTTTCCATATCTCGTGCGTTAAACTTACTGAAAAGGATGCGGAATTCATCGTATCAAGCGGCAAATCCTTTCGATGCGCCAAGTGTAGTGTGCTCAGACGCAGATCTATGCGTATGCCTGATCATTTGATTCAAAAAGAAAAACAGTGTGATAACATAACAAAACCTCCTCCATCGTCCTCGGATGCTAATCGAACACCGAAAGCCACCACAAGCGGTCAATCTAAATCATCTGTCACGGATATTCGTACAAATCCCAATAATGATGATGGTGAATGCACTCTCCAAATGATTTATTTGAAGCTTTCAAAACTAGAGGAAACCAATTCGTTTCCTATCACTCAACGAGCTACGGAAAGAAAATGCAGAGCTAAAGTCAACGGTTGCTTCACTGGAGAATCGACTCAACTGGCAACAACAACATCAACTCAGCAACTGCATAGAAATTGTTGGTGTTCCTGATGTCAACAACAAAAATGCAATTGAGAAGGCCAAGTTAATCTTCACAAATGCATTGTCCATTGATGTGCCCGACACCAAAATTGAGAGATGCTACGTGAAGAATGCACGCAACAAAGAGGGAAACAACACCCACTCCAAACCGATCATCTGTGTTAGGTTCACTGACCCCCTAACCAAGCAGCGGATAATGTGCGAGAAGAAAATGAAGAGAAAAAACATGAACTGCAATGTTATCAGCGAAAGTGGTCAAAGCACCAGCAGTGGCAGCGGCAGCAGCAAGGGGACCAACGATGCAATGACCAAATACACACAGGCTCTCTTATTTCAAGCTAAAGAAGCGTAAGGAAGCGAAAAAATTATAAATATGTCTGGTTCAAAAATAACCAAATTCTTTTGAGAAAGGTTGAGGGTGGAGGAGTAATCTCAATAAGATCATTCAATGATCTTGCACTTATTTTTTTTTTTTTTTTTTTGTTGGAGGCTTCTACTATCTGCTGGAGCACTCAGACACAAGTACTGGTCCATTGTACTACCAGACAGACGCCTTGTCTTTATTGTATTTTCCCCGTTGTCCGGAGAAAAGTGAGGAGGGGCTTCAGTGATGTTGAGCTAAGAGATTCGGCACCCACCACGTCGGCCCCAAGGGTGCGCCACCGTGCACGAGCGAAGGCGGGACAGTCGCAGAGAAAGTGTTCCGCTGTGTCGTCCTCCTCGCAGCAAGCAGCACAGGTAGGCGTCTCACTGATGCCAAGCACGTAGAGATGCCTGGCAAAAGTGTAATGGCCCGTAATGACGCCCGTTAGCCTTCTGCAGTCATTTCTCCTTAAGGATAAGAAGAATGTTGCGGACTTTTTACAGACGTCAGGGCGTACGCGCTTAGTCATCCTGCATCCTGGATAATCCCTCCATCTGCGACTGTGTACGTTAAAGACCCAGTCATTGATGTCAGATTTAACCGTTGAAGCTGGTAGACCTAGGCGGGTTCAGGCCCCGAGAAACTCTCCTCTGAGCCTTTTCTAGCGAGTTCATCGAAGATCTCGTTTCCTGGGATTCCAGAGTGACCTGGAACCCATACAAGCCTAAGTAAATTTAGTCTTCCGACTTTGTTCAAAAAGGTGTTGAGTTCATGCACTAGTTTGGAGTTGGATAGAGGATTGGACACAGCTTTGAGTGCAGCTTGGCTGTCACTGCAGACACATACGCTTTTCCCCCTCCATCTGTGTTTCACAACATAGTGCATGGCCATTAGGATTGCGTAAATCTCCGCCTGGAAGACAGACGCATATTTTCCTAACGAGAAGTGCAGTCGAATGTTTTCGCGCTCAAAGAAAACTCCAGCGCCGGATCCCTGCCCAGTCCTGGAGCCATCTGTGAAAATGCGAAGACATTCCATTCCAGGTTCAGTGTCTGGCCAAAACCAGTCCTGACGCCAAGGAAATGTGACTGTGTAGTTACAGCGCAGTAGGATGGCAGGTGTCATTGCGTCAGAGGGCATATCCATGAGACAGTGGTCGTAGGATATTTCTCTCTCAAGTACATTTTCACTCCACTGCGAGTTGTACCAAAGACCATTCCTCTTTAGGCGAGAAATAGTTTTCAGTACACTCCCTCTGATATATATGTCATGGGGTGGAAGATTCATCATAGCATCTAGAGCAACTCCCGGTGTGCTGGGGAAAGCCCCCGTGCAGCTGAGACAGACCGCTCTTTGGAGTTTGGTGAGTGAATCCACAGCGTGTTTGCGTGTTAGCCTGCTCCACCAAACAACCGATGCATATGAGATTATCGGTCTTACCATTGCCGTGTAGATCCAAATGACCTTTTTCGGCGATAAGCCCCATGTTTTGCCAAAGGCACCTTTGCATTGCCAGAAAGCTGACAGCGCTTTGGTGGTTTTGGACTCAACATGTTTTGACCAAAGAAGTTTGCTATCTAGAATGACTCCCAGATACTTAGCTTCCTTGGATATAGGGATGGGAATGCCTTTTAGCACCAGCTGAGCAATGCCAGTTGTTTTCCTCCTTCTCGTGAAGAGAACGACATCGGTCTTAAGAGGATGAACCGACAGCCCATTTCTCGTGCACCAGTCTTCGATCACGTTTAGCGCCGCCTGCGCTTTGAGACAGACATTCGCTAAACATGAGCCGACAGAGAGAACAGCAACATCATCCGCATAGGCCTGGGCATCGATTCCAGAGGCATTGAGAGCATCTAGCAGAGAGTCGACCACCATGCACCATAACAGCGGAGACAAGACGCCACCTTGCGGGCAGCCCCTGTTTACTCCAGACTTGACACAATGTTCGAGGCCTGCATCAGCGATCAGTGTCCTGTGCACGAGCATTGCTTTGATCCACAAAACCAGTGCTTCATCTACGCCATGCCGTCTAGCAGCATTACACATGCTGTCAAAAGTAGCGTTATCAAAAGCTCCCTCAATGTCGACAAAAATGCCTAGTACGTACTCTTTCCTTTCGAGAGCGCATTCAATTCTCCCAACTAGGTTTTGGAGCGCAGTCTCGCAGGATTTTCCGCGCTGATAAGCATGTTGCATGTCCGACAGAGGATGCATTCGAAGGGCAACTTTGCGCACGTGCAACTCTACTAGTCTTTCCATGCTTTTCAGCAGGAATGATGTTAGACTTATTGGTCTGAAACTCTTGGCTAGTGAGTAATCCTCTTTCCCTATTTTGGGAATAAAGACCACTTTCACCGCGCGCCAAGGGGTAGGTATGTAGGCAAGTGCCAGGCTAGCAGTGAAAATTCTTTTCAGTGTAGGAAGCAGCTGTCTTATACCTTTTTGCAGCATAACGGGGTATATCCCATCAGTGCCCGGCGACTTAAAGCCATCGAAGGATGCCACAGCAAATTCAATGGCCTCAGTAGTTGCCACGCGTGACGCAACATACCAGCTACGCCGAGTTGTTTTCATCGCTACAGCCCCAGTATCCAATGAGGGAGTGTGCAACGAGCCGATGACAGTCTGATTTCCCGGAAAATTGGTCTGAAACAGTAAACTAAGAGTTTCTGCTTTAGACTCGGTAAAGGTACCATCAGACTTTCTGAGTACCTCCAGCCTTGTCGATTTTCCTCGTTTGAGGACTTTAACCAACTTGCTGGTCGCGCTCAGGGATTTGATCCCTTCGCAGAAGGACTTATAGGAATCATTCTTCGATTTTCGAATAAGCTTCTTATATTCCTTCTGCTTCGATCGATATTTATTCCAGTCATCTTCCGAGTTCGATTTAAGCGATCTGTTCAGAAGACTTCTGGCTTCCCTACGAAGCCATTGGAGCTCAGCATTCCACCAGGGAACCGGCTTCCTGTTGGGAGGTTTTTTGACAGGACATGCGAGTTCAAAACACTTGGTGATGGCGCTGTTCAGGTTATGAACTGCATCCTCCACCGATTGATTAGTTTTGAGCTTAGGCTTGAGTGGATTTCTCAAGCTCCTCCCTAAATCGCACCCAGTCTGTTTTTCTCGGATTCCGCTTGGGCTGCGAGGGGGAGATCCCGCACTTCAATTGGAATTCGATGTATCTATGGTCTGACAGCGTAACATCTGGTGAAACTCTCCAGTTAGTGATGGCCTTCGCATGCCTGTTAGATAGGGTTAGGTCAATCACTTCCTGTCGTCTCGCCGTCACAAAGGTTGGTTGAGAGCCAACATTGTTGATGAAAAGGTCAGACGAAAGAATGAAGTTTAAAAGATGGTCTCCTCTCCGGTTGCATTTGCTGCTGCCCCAAACTGTGTTTTGAGCGTTAGCATCGCAACAGATGATGAGTCCAATCCTTCTGGCTTCACAGTACTCTACGAGTTCGGAAACCGCCTTAGGTGGCGGGGGTAGTACCGAGTCGTAGGGGAAGTAAGCAGACGCCACGACGAAGTGTTCAATTTCTCCGGGCGCCTTGTAGCTCACTTTCGCAGCTACCAGATCTTGACCACAGAATTGACCAAGTTTGGTTGCCGATAGTGTTTTCGATATGATGAGGCAGACCCTGGGCCTTTCGGATCGCTCATCATAAAGGATTGTAGCATCACGTATGCCACCAAGACCACACAGGCGTTTGTTCCATACCCATGGTTCTTGAATGGATACAATGTGATGATTTGTACTACTGCATGCAATTCTGCTGCTTAGAAGAGCGGTAGCAGCCTTGCAATGCTGTAGGTTGATCTGAGTAAAAATCATGGATTCATACTGGGGAACACGTTCCATCGTTTTGGAACTTGGCACGCTCTTATTGGGAGTTTGACCGTCACCAATAAGAGGCGGAGTGTTTGAGGCGCATGCCGAAAGTGCTGGCATGCTTGTGCCTCCAGCAGCAGCCTTTACTAGCCGCCGACGTTTTCTGCGCTGCGCGCCGGCAAGAAGTGCGGGATCTGCAGGTGAGAGGGTCGGGTGGGCTTCGGTAGCCGATCCCATCCTCTTACCTGCCTTTCCCAGAGGTTCGCCCTCAATCTTCGTGCCTTCGGCTGTGCCAGCCTCTTTGCACGATTTTCGGGGACGCCTCTTCCTCCTTCTTTTTGGGCACTTAGCAGTGCAATCTACAGCACGTCCCAATTCTGGGGCTCGTTCAACCTTGGCGGTTTCCCGTGCCGCACCATCGTCGGTGTCGCCTCTGTCGGTTGCACCGCTCACGCTCAGTCCAACCAGGTGGTCGGACAATGAGCTGCAGGAGTCGGTGTCGTTCCGGGCTGCCGGAGAGTTAAGAATGACTGGTGGGGCCTCCAGAATCCTTGCCCCGGCCGCGATCAGGGAGATCGCGGGTGGATTTCCGCTATTGCGGGTGCCACCTGGAGTATTTCCATCCATCTGATTGTCCATTCATTCATGACTAACTCGGGGTTCTCCGGGTCTTAGTTCGAGGTCATTGACCTCTTAAGCCCCTCCGCCGCGACAAGGCGCCCGAAGAGCGAAGGGGTTGCACTTATTTAGTTTTATAACGTCATTTGTTTATATAAATAGTTTAATGACTTTTAATATTGATCTAAATGATTACTCTTCTATTCTCAATCTTACGCTACCTAATTGTGATAATGTATTTACCAATAGCAATTACTGCAACAACAAACTTTTTGTGTTCACCAGAACGTGAGGAGTCTGAGAGAAAACTTTTCATCTCTTGTTTCCCATCTTGATTCCTTTTTATGCATTCCAGATATCGTTTTTGTTTCCGAAATTTGGATTTATGGCTTCGAAATAACCGATTTCCACTTGCCAGGTTTTAATTTCTTTGCTAACCCAAATGAAAGTTACGCTGCGGGCGGTGTCGGGTGCTTTGTTAAGGAGCAATATAGAGTTATTGAAGCTAAGAGTGTCGTTTTTAATAGTGCGGACATATTACTAGTTTCCATTGAGCTTAACGCTACGGATTACGTTTTTCTGTGTGTGTATAGACTACACATGTTTAATGTTGTGGCGTACATCGAAGAATTATCTCGTCTATTAGATAATCTAAAATCCAAAATCCAAAAATTTAATCATAATGGGCGATTTTAATTTAAACCTATTAGAAAACAGTGATATTGTATCCATCTATCTTACCCTTTTGGCATCGCATGGACTCATCTCTTTTATAAATGAACCTACGAGGGAGGTTTCGGGTAGATGCTTAGACCATATATATGGACGATTTTCGAATTTTTCCTTAAGCTCCTTTGAGAAGGGCATATTCGATTTAAAAATTTCAGATCACTCAATGACAGGTCTGTTGGTAAATTCTAATCGTTTACAGAAAATAAATAAAGTTGAAAATGTATCCAAAAAAGTCATAAAAATAAATTTTACCAAGCTTAAAAACCTTCTTTGCCATGAGTTCTGGGATGATGTATACTCGGAAAGTAATCTATCCATTTCCTATTCACTGTTTTTATATCGGCTCTCTAAACATATTATTAACAGCACTTCCATCATGTCCTTGGCAAAAAACCTTAAAAGACTTAAACCTTGGATATCCACAAGACTTATTAGCAAGATTAGGTAAAAAAATAAGCTTAGAATTAAGTGCTCAAAGCATCCCAATAATTTCAGGTTGCGTAATAAATACAAGAAATTATGCTCCCAACTCAAAAAAGAGATTCCCATTTGCCGCGACAATTATTTTCGTAATCAATTTCGTCTTGCTAAAGGTAATATTAAAAGTGAATGGCAGGTAGTCAATAACATCTTAAACCAATCATACCCTTTTAAAGAACCCACCAATATTCGTGTAAATGATTGTGTAATTACTAATAAATTTGACATCGGTAATGCATTCAATAACTATTTTACTTCATTGACGGGGAATCTATCAGTTCGTGGTGTCCAACAAGGTTGTGATTTGTGCTCGTCTTCTTGTAGCTTATATGAACCGTTGCAAAGAAATAGTTTTGTCTTCGAGCCTATAACTGCTCGTGAGCTTTTACAGACAATTGGTACTCTAAAGAACTCTAGGTCTTGCGGTTGTGATGGGATCTCTAACATTGTTTTAATCGGTATCGGTTGCTTTATAGATAATGTTTTAGCTGTTATTTTCAATCGCAGCATATTTCTGGGAGTTTTTTCTGAAGACCTCAAATGTGCCGATGTAGTTCCTCTTTTTAAAAAAGGTTCTGCAGAGGAGGTAAGCAACTACAGACCGATATCACTTCTTCCTATTGTTAGCAAAATTTTTGAAAAAACTGTTAAAGTGAGGATTGTTTCTTTCTTAAAAAAATCCATGTTTTTTTAGCTCGGTGCAATTTGGCTTTCAACAGGGGAAATCAACTGAAGACGCCCTTTTATATTTTTGCTCTAATATTCTTTCGAGTCTTGACTCTAAAAAACACACTGCAGGACTTTTTGTAGATATTACAAAAGCCTTCGACATGGTTAACCACTCGATCTTATTGGACAAACTAGAAAAAGCTGGATTTCGGGGCTTCATGCTATCCTGGTTTAGGTCTTACCTATCCCAAAGAGTGAAGATTGGTGAGATTAGGAGTAACTCCCAGTTCATTAATTTGGGAGTTCCACAGGGTTCCGTGTTAGGAACCATTTTGTTCCTTATACAGGGTGCCCCACGAGCAGTGTGCCAAAAAGCTAGAGCGTGTAGCCCTGGCCAAGACAAGAAAAAAATCGTACGGGGGGGGGGGGGTCTATTCCCCCCCGTTTAGCCGGGAGGGGCAATTTTCTAAAAAATTTACTTAATTTGGAAAAAAAAATATTAAAAATCAACAGTAACAGCCACAATGCCGCGATATACTTTTTTGTAAAGCCAGAAACCTCTTCTTTGATCTTGTTTTTAAACGAAGCTGTTGTAAGGAATAGTTTTTGAGAAATTAATTTTCAAACTCAAAATTTTGAAAAAAAAAATTTCGAACTACTTTTTTCCAAAATTGTATGTAATTAAGTACTATTTTTTTTTCCAAAATTCAATTCCCTTATTAGTTTTTAGTTAAAAACAGAAAACCGGATGCAAAAATGCCTTGTAGTTTTTGAGAAATTAAAAAAAACCCGAACCATTTTTTTCTAAGAAAAACCTTTTTTTTGGTTTTAACGCGGCTGGACTTGTAGGCAAATTAATGTATGTATGAAAGATTGACCTCTCTTTTATTATTTTTAAAAAATTCGGAGTTTTATTATAATAAATTTTCAATATGATCCCCATTTTTTAGAAGGCAAAGATTATATCTTCTTCTAATGGCTGCACATTAGTCTATGTTTGACAAATTTTCCTGCAATTTGACTCCAGCGACTTCAATCCGTTGTTCAAAAGATACTATTTCCACTTCGTAAACATAATTTTTCATGAATCCCCACACTTAAAAATCTAGAGGAGTTAAATCTGGTGATCTAGGTGGCCATTTCGTGGGGCCCCTTCTTCCGATTCAACGGTCACTAAAATGATCATCCAGACAGTGTCTAACCCGTAAGCTGTAGTGTGCTGGTGCTCCATCTTGCTGGTAGATTAAATTATCTGCTATGGCCAAAGGAACGTTGTCCATCAAATCGGGCAAAAGGTCTCGTAGGAACTGCAGGTATGATTCTCCCTTAATAACGGCATTCAAAAACCGGGCCCCGATTACAGTTTGTCCAACAATACCAAGCCAAACATTACAGCTGAAGCGGTGTTGTGATTTATTTTGTTTTTTGTTGTGTGGATTGGTGCTACCCCAATGATGCAAATTGTGGAAGTTAGTAACCCCATCTCTGGTAAACTGTGCTTCATCCGTCCAGAATATCCTTCCAAAATAGTTTCGTTCAGTTTCATCTCGAAGCAGTAATGATCGACAAAACTCTGCTCTCAAAAACTTGTCGTTTGAGGTGAGTCCCTGAACTGGCCTAAAATGGTACGGGTGTAAGTTTTCGGTATGAAACACTCTCCATACTCTAGATTTGGGCACTCCAAGCATAATAGCCATCCTCCTTGTACTAAGGGAGGGATTGCGTCGGACCAAATTCAAAATTCGGGTAGAACACATCGGCGGCGGGCGGACCCAGCCGAAATTCGCAGGTCAGTTTTCAGGCGTTATCAATGAAAAAAAAGAATTAATCCAGGGTTATTCCAATAGTGTATCACTTTATTGTATCCTCATAAAACTCCGAATTTTTTAAAAATAATAAAAAAGAGGTCAATCTTTCATACATACATTAATTTGCCTACAAGTCCAGCCGCGTTAAAACCAAAAAAAAGGTTTTTCTTAGAAAAAAATGGTTCGGGTTTTTTTTTAATTTCTCAAAAACTACGAGACATTTTTCCATCCGGTTTTCTTTTTTTAACTAAAAACTAATGAGAGCATTGAATTTTTGAAAAAAAAATTACTACTTAATTACATACAATTTTGAAAAAAAAATAGTTCGAAATTTTTTTTTTTCAATTTTTTTTCAAAATTTTGAGTTTGAAAATTA
This sequence comes from Merodon equestris, assembly GCA_958301585.1. Taxonomy (NCBI): domain Eukaryota; kingdom Metazoa; phylum Arthropoda; class Insecta; order Diptera; family Syrphidae; genus Merodon; species Merodon equestris. Next base: position 64,009,834 of record OY284413.1, read on the forward strand.
ATTTCTCAAAAACTACTCCTTAAAACAGCTTCATTTAAAATCAATATGAAAGAAGAAGTTTCTGACTTTACAAAAAGCTATATCGTGGCATTGTGGATGTAACTGTTGATTTTTAATAATTATTTTTCCAAAATAAGTCAATTTTTTAGAAAATTGCCCCTCCCGGCTAAACGGGGGGAAATAGACCCCCCCCTCCCATACGATTTTTTTCTTGTCTTGACTAGACTTACACGCTGTAGCTTTTTGGCACACTGCTCGTGGGACACCCTGTATATATAAATTCTCTGTTTGGTCTAAACTTTAAAGCTACACTAACTGCCTTTGCGGATGATGTGGGTTGTTCCTATAGTTTAGATAGCTTATTAAACCTAGTTTCGGATATCAACTGGGACCTTCATTTACTAAGGATCTGGTTCTCCGAAAATAAATTGAGCATCAGCCCTAAAACAAAAATGATGTTCTTTAGTTTATACCCCCAGACCTATATCAGTGCAGAAGTTTACTTTCACGCACCAGAATGCCAAAAATTTAAATTGACTTATAATCCCTGTGCCTCCCATCGTTTCCTTCCATCTTTTTTGTAGTACAATCGATTGCAGTGATAAGTGTTTTTTGATTGAGAATGTGGAGGAGTTTAAGTATTTGGGACTGACGATTGATTCGAGAATGAGCTTTTCTAACCATACAGAATCTTTAAGGAAATATTTTCGTTATCCACTTCGACAATTTTTTTATCTGAAAAATGTTTGTTCCAATAAGCTCCTTAAGACTATATATTACGGTATTTTCAACTCGAAACTACAGTATGGTATTACATGTTGGGGTGGAACGCAGCTAAATAAAATCAAACCACTTCTAATCCTGCAAAAAAGCGTCTTAAGGATGTTATGCCGAAAACACCGTCGATATCCTAGCTTTCCATTGTTTCGTGCTACGAAAATTCTTCCAGTACGTCATCTCTATTGCTTCAAAGTGTTGAAAACGTTCTTCATGATTGTTACATCATGCCGTCTATTCAACAAACTGCCACTATCCTTAAGAACATCAACGGTATCTGGATTGTTTGAAATTCGTGTAAAATATTGGCTTATGGACCTAGACTATCATTGTTTAGAATCCACTTTATTTGACTTTCTGGTGTAATTATGTATACATTTTTGGTTTTTTGCTGTGTGTCTTATTTCTTCATTATCACTACTTTTGTTTTTCTACACTTTTCCATTTTTACTTTTTTTATTTTTGTAAGGGTCACCCCACCCACCTTTTGAATTGTTTTTATACTATAAACGCCATTGAAGTGGCATTTTAAACTATTTCAATACTTAATGTATATGCAAATAAAAAATGTCATTATATTATTTCTTGAACCGAACCTACTGTTCATACATTATGAATTATGCTTTTGATTGTATGAAATAAAAATCTAAAAATCTAAATCTAAATCTAAGATATCCTGGAAAACCAGAAAAAGTTAGTGATACCGATACGAGTATGCCTTAAGTGAGGCAAGGGAAAATACGAAACGTATTATCTAAAACATTCAAGATATGTACGTGAAAGAGGCGCTTCGTCATCACTTCTTTTTCATTTGATGCTGAAATACGTGATGAGATCGCTTCAGAAAAGTGAGAGGGGAATTACCCTTAATTGCCTTCCGGGAGATAGTGACGAGTTAAGAGAAACACAGAAAGTCTAACAATGGCAGGAAAGAAAGTAGGCTTAGAAGTACATGAAGAAAAAAAAAATATTGCCACCGACCGACTTGGGTCGCCCTAAACCTCGCACCTGATTGTACCCGACAAACGCTCTGAGAAAATGGACGAGTTCAAACATCTAGGTATCATATTGAACGCATAAAGATCGAAATAAAGAAAAGGCTGTATATGGACAACTTGTGATTTCGAGATGATTGAACTATTTAAAACAACTTATTGCCTCTGAATAAGAAGAACGAAAATAGATTTTCAGATCTTTGAAAGCAAGATTTTAAGGAGAATGTATGGCAGGAGACAGAACGGAAAAGCAGGCCAAAGGAGAAAACTACACAATCAAGAACTCCAGAAACTCCATTAAATCCCATGCGTTGTCCAAGTAACAAAATCGCTGGACTAAGACGGGAGAACAGTGAAAAGAATAATGAGGGAAAAACCGGAAATCCCATAGGAAAAAGACCTCAGGAAGGCCGTTTCATAGATGGAGGGATAGCCCTAGGAGAAATATATCAGAACAGCGAAGCATTGAAGGAAAGCACTCATGACAGAGAGGCTTGGCAAAGAACTGCCAACGACGCTCTGAACATCTGAGGTCCAAATAGCGAGTAATAATAATAATAATATTGTAATAATCAACGATGACCACTCTGTAATAACAATACGAGTAAGAACTCTCATCCTACTAATATTATAAACGCGAAAGTTTGTAAGTATGGATGGATGTTTGTTACTCTTTCACATAAAAACTACTGAATGAATTTTAATGAAACTTTACAGTAATATAGCTTATACATCAGAATAACACATAGGCTTCTTCTTTTCTTCTTTTCCTTTTTTTCCCGGCGTTGTTATGGTCAGAAGTGTAGGACCATAACCTTCCCACTTAACTGCATTCCTACTGGTCCGCTTGTGGGGTCCGCCGGTTTGACCTCAGAAAGTAGCGGCAGGCTTCCCGGTTTGGGATTACTTCACCGCTGAGGCCAATCAAATGCTGGTGTTTTTGCATCACTTGTTTTTCGGCCTGCCGTTTTTGTTTTTTTTTTTTGTGACACGGGCATGCTCCAGATTTTTTTTGTTTGATCTTACTCTTACAACACCGGTGATCTCCAGTCGTGTCAGCCCACTGATTTGCATGTATACACATAGGCTACAATTTATAAAGATATTGTGTGGATGAAGATGAATAAAGAATGCAGATTTTGCGGTGCTCTTAAATGGAAAGAGGAAGCTGTCGGCATGTGTTGTTCGGAAGGAAAATTAGCTCTTCCTTCAATAGACGAGCCTGTTGAACCTCTTAAAGAACTTTTTTCAAATGAAACAGATGAGTCTCGCCGTTTTCTAAAAAACATAAGGAAATACAATACAACACATATGACATCTTTTGGAGCTGATAACATTGTGTCGATGCCAGGATTTTGCCCGAATTTTACAATCCAAGGGCAAATATAACACACACTTGGCTCTTTGCTTCCTGCTACTAATACGCAACCAAATTTTTTGCAAGTTTATTTCATGGGTGATGAGGAAGCACAAGTTGATAGGCATTCTGAGTACGTACCAGGTGTGGAAAGAAACACAGTTCAAAAAATACTAAAAGTTCTACATGATCACAACGTTTTAGTGCATGAATTTAAAATGGCTAAAGATAGAGTGACTAGCGATAATTACAAGGTTGTGATACACCCAGATCGTGTACCACGTGGTGAACACGAATCGAACACAAGATTCAATGCCCCGACCACAAACGAAATAGCTGCCGTAGTAGTTAGTAGTGAACAAACTGCGTCTCGGGACATTGTTATTCAGGCGCACGTTGGCCGGCTCACTAGAGTTCCGGACACTCATAGATTTTATGATGCTCTCCATAACCCGATCATTTTTTGGAAAGGACAAGAGGGGTACAGTTTTGATATTCCTCAGACAAACCCAGTTACAAAACAACCCATACCGAACAAAAAAATGTCGTGCAAAGACTTTTATGCATATCATATGATGGTACGTCGCAACAATTTTAATTTATTGCTTCGATGTAGACTTCTCCTTCTTCAGTTTTTGGTGGACATGTATGTCAAAGTGGAGAGTGGGCGCTTAAGGTTTATTGCCTTAAACCAAACAAAACTGCGAGCAGAAAACTATATACATTACTGTACATTTACAAGACGCGATCAGGAATGATGCGGATTTAGATCCAAACAATTTGGGTCAAATGGTAATACTCCCGTCGTCATTTGTAAATATCCCGAGATTTCTTCATGAGCACACGCAGGATGCGTTCACATACGTGCGTAAATGCGGGAGGCCTGATCTGTTTATTACAATCAAATGTAATCCGCTTGGCCAGAAATTATTAAAGAGCTCATTCCAGGTCAAAATTCAACGGACAGACATGACTTAACAGCCAGTTTATTTAAAATAAAAGTTCAAAAATTGGTTGCTCTGCTTACAAAAGGTAAAATATTTGGAGACATGAAGTGCTTCATGTACTCAATCGAGTGGCAAAAAAGAGGTCTGCCTCACGTGCACTTACTGCTGTGGTTGACGGAAAAATTACGCCCTAACCAAATCGACGAAGTTATAAGTGCGAAGATACCAAACCCAGAAAGTGATCGAAAACTCTACGATACTGTAACCAAAAATATGATTCACGGTCCCTGTGGTGCACTAAATCCGTCATCATCATGCATGAAGGAAGGAAAATGCACCAAAAAGTATCCAAGGGCGCTTTTAAAAGATACTCAAACTAACGACAAAGGCTATCCTCTGTACAGGCGTAGAGCACCAGGAGATGGCGACTCTAAAAACCCGAGGTGGAACACAGGAGGTATTGGTTGATTGGATTGCCTCTGCATGAGAGACAGACCAACAGTCACTCACCTTGCGGTTCATCTGCCCAATGGTCAGCGGATTTACTTCACTGAAACAATTTTTACACCACCTAAGACGACACTAACTGCATTTTTCCTGCTTTGCCAAAATGACGCATTTGCAAAAACATTACTTTATGTTGACCAACCCCGCTACTATACATGGAACGTGTCGTCGAAAGAATGGAAACGTCGTTTACAAGGAACACCTGTCGACGGCTGGCCAGGTGTGAAGGCAGGAGATGCTCTTGGGCGCATTTACACAGTGCATGTTAGTAACTTCGAATGTTACTGTTTGCGAATGCTGCTGAATGTCGTACAGGGCCCCACTAACTTCTTGGATCTAAAAACAGTTGACGGCCAAGAACTTGAAACTTTTCGACAAGCGTGTGAGAAGTTGGGGTTGTTGGAAGATGACAACCACTGGGATGCCACAATGGAAGAGGCCGTGCTGTGTCGCTCTCCTTCGCAAATAAGAGAACTATTTGCAATATTGATATGCACTTGCTGTTTATCCAATCCTCTTCAACTATGGGATAAGTATAAAGCTGCGTTATCGAAAGGATGGATCAAGTGAACAATGATCTATGTTTGAATGAAGCACTGAGTCATATAGAGGACAAAATAATAACGATTTCCGGTAAGAAATTGTCCGACTTCGGTATGCCTACACCGCAGCGTCGAGGAAAGATGTCGACCGCTTTATTAGACGCTCAGGTCAGCGAAATTCAACCAGGCCTGCTACCCGAGCAAAAAGACATTTATAACAAAATATTACAACGAGTTGAGCTTTGCGAAGGCGGTCTTTTTTTTCTTGACGCCCCGGGCGGTACAGGTAAAACATTTTTGCTTAATTTGCTTCTAGCAAAAATTCGTAAGGACCGTAATGTTGCATTAGCGGTGGCTTCCTCTGGGATCGCTGCAACATTGCTGAGCGGTGGACGGACGCCACATTCGGTTTTTAAATTACCTCTTAATCTGGCAAGCGAAACCCCAACGTGCAACATCAGTAAGAGCAGTGCCCGCGGCGCCCTGTTGCAACAATGTAAGCTGATCGTGTGGGACGAGTGCACTATGTCACACAAACGCGCCATTGAGGCGCTTGATCGCTGTCTACAAGACATTCAAAGCAATCGAAAGTTGATGGGTGGTGTGGTAGTGTTATTGGCAGGGGATTTTAGACAGGCACTGCAGCAGATGAAATGAACGCATGTCTAAAAGCCTCATATCTGTGGTCTAAAGTTGAAAAGCTTTATCTTACCACTAACATGCGAGTCCTGTTATTCAGCGATGTCGAATCAGGAGCATATGACTGCTAGAAATTGGTGAAGGCCACCTAGACACCGACCCAGAAGATATGGTTCTTTTCACACAGCAATTTTGTCATGCTGTGGAGACAGAAGACGAACATATTGAACAAGTTTTTCCGAATCTGCAACAATATATTCTTGACGAAAATTGGTTGTGTGAAAGAACCATACTGGCACCAAAAAATGAGACTGTTGCGAAAATAAATAAAAAAATCTTGGCCGAAATAAACAGCGAAACATCAGTGTATAATTCCATTGACACAGTTATGTCATCCGATGACACTACAAGTTATCCCGTAGAGTTCCTAAACTCTTTAGAGTTGTCCGGGGTGCCATCACACAAGTTGGAATTAAAGTTAGGTGTACCCGTTTTGTTAATGCGTAACCTAGACGCGCCAAGATTATGCAACGGTACTCGGTTGCGAGTTACCGAACTAGGAACGCACATTGTGAAGGCCACAATTTTAACTGGAGAAGCCAAGGGAGTCAATGTTCTTATACCGCGCATCCCAATCATACCCAACCACTTGCCATTCAATTTTAAACGCCTGCAGTTCCCATTAAAAGTCGCATTTTCAATGACGATCAACAAATCGCAGGGTCAAACCTTGAAGGTAGCAGGCATACATTTGGGCACGCCATGTTTTTCTCATGGTCAGCTCTATGTGGCTTGCTCACGTGTTTCCAAAGCGAAAAATCTGCATGTTTATGCCGAAGGAAAAAAATCGTTAAATATAGTTTATAGGAGCATACTGCAGTAGCTACCTATAGACCTATGATTAGGGCTCTGCAGTGCTTGGTTACCGTGTTTCTTATGTTGACAATATTGTTAGGTGATTATAGTGCGACTGTAACATCTCAATATTGTCAGGCTGTTATATTTTTCAAATGCGACCCAAAAATTATTTATATATGTGATAATTTTAATGTCATAAGGTTAGTTCTTTTCTACGCCACGCTAATATAAGCTACTCGAAATACTAATCCTGCGCAGACGAATTCGCGGGCTCGGCTAGTCTAAAAATATATCTTCCGCTGTTGATTACTGTTCCCTCCAATAAGGTTGTTTAGTTGAATTACCTATGACGCAACGCATACAGCAATTGTGTGTCAAGGCAATTCACCGCACGATGTCAACACCAACCCTTGCGCTGACGCAGCACGTACTCCAAAACATGTGTGTGCCGATGACCCATTATGCTGACGGTGCATTGCCGGCAGTAATTTAGCTTTAAGCAATTAATATAATTGTTAGCATTATGCTGACCGTGTATTGCCGGCAGTTGTTAAGATAAGCTAAATTTAAGTATAAAAGATGTAAGCCAATTAGGAAAATATATCAGTCATTCTGAATCAATAGACACTGATCGTTTAATTTATCCAAGGCAACTCCGACGTGAACAAGTTCAAGTGCTTGCTTCACTTCTTCTTTTCCTTTTTTTTCCGGCGTCGTTATGGTCAGAAGTGTAGGACCATAACCTTCCCACTTAACTGCATTCCTACTGGTCCGCTTGTGGTCCGCCGGTTTGACCTCAGAAAGTAGCGGCAGGCTTCCCGGTTTGGGATTACTTCATCGCTGAGGCCAATCAAATGCTGGTGTTTTTGCATTTGTTTACACCAATTGTTTTTCGGCCTGCCTTTTTTGCGTGTTGAAATTGGAACGTTGATTGATAACGCCTTTTGGACGGGGTTCAAAGGATCTCTCCTTTGAACATGGCAATACCAACTGAGTCGGTCGCGCTCTATATTTCTTGTGATGGTTTCCTTTACGTGGAGGCTACCTCGAATCTTTGAACTTCTAATTCTGTCACGCTTCGTTACTCCCGCTGTCATGCTAAGCATCTTCATCTCAGTTGCCGTTAATTTGCTCTCATACTTTTTGTGCATTGTCCAGCATTGTGAACCGTATGTGAGCGCCGGACGTACAACTGAAGTGTAGAGCCTTCCTTTCAGCTTAGGGGCATTTTTCGATCACAGAAGATGGCGGAGTTTTCTCGCCACTTCATCCACCCTACGCTTCCGCGATGTTTGATGTCGTCATCACAAGTTGCTTCTCTATTAATCATAGATCCCAGATATTTAAACTTTTCACACTTGGGAAGCACTCTTCCATTCAAGTAAATGTCTGGAATAGGCTGGTGAGGGTCAGAGAACGGGCGGCACAGATACTGTCTTCTTTGAACTAATACGATAACCGTGTCCTTCAAAAATGTCCACCAACATATCAAGTGCTCGTTGTAGGGACGCCTGATCATCACTTATAATGGCTCCATCGTCAGCAAAGAATAGCTGGTGCACATTGGGGTCCGTCACTTTTCCTTTAAGCAAGCACTCAAGGACTGCTATAAAGAGCAGTGGGCTGAGGACGCTCCCTTGGTGTACACCGACTTTGATTGCGAACTCTTCGGTGACTTCTGCGGTGCATCTTACTCTTGTCGTTGCTCTCTTGTACATGAACATGATCACTCGCACGTAGGTTTCTGGAACTCCTTTTTGTCTTAGCGCTACCCATAGAAGATCTCTTGGGTTGCCGGTCAAAAGCCTTCTCGAAATCAACCCACACCATATGCAAGTCCTTTGAAGAATCACGATGCTTTTCCATCATGACCCTTACACTTTGGATTGCATCTGTCGTTGATTTACCCGAGACAAACCCGCACTGGTCATCAGATAGTCATATTATTTTCCGCAGTCGGCTATATAATACCCGTTCAACGATCTTCATGGTGTGCGACATCAGCTTGACAGAACGGTAGTTATCACAATTTCGCGTATCACCCTTTCCTTTGTGCAATGGAAGAAGATAGCTTTCCCTCCATTGATTAAGCATAGTGTCGCCTCTCATAAGTTTGGAGATAAGAACCATGAGCCATCTAGACCCGATGTCTCCCATCTTTTTCCAGAACTCAGAGGGTATCCCGTCCGGCCCAACAGCTTTTCTTTTCTTGGAGTTTTTAACCGCGTACCGAACTTCTTCGACTGTGATGTCGGATATTTCGGCATGATTCGTGGCGGCTCTTGGAAAGTACACTCGGGGAAACTGTTCGTTCAGAAGTTCCTCGCAATACTGTCGCCATCTGTGGAGAATTTTTTCGTCTTCCACAAGGAGTTGGCCTTCAGCATTGTTAATAAACTTTGGGAAACGAATCTCCTGAGCATTTCTTCTTCTCTGGGCGGCTATCTTAAAGATATTTGCTCCTTTGTTCAAGGAGTCGAAGCTCCTGGGTAGCCTGGTTCCTGTCAGACGCGAAAGACGATATTTCTTCCAACTCCTGATAGAGGCCTTCCATGCTTTTCGCTTTGAATTCGGCGCATTTTTTCTTCGCGATACCTTTGCAACATCTATATACCTTTTCACGGCGAGCTTTTTCCTCTCTATTAGTAGAAGAGCACTTTGACCAAGCTTGGAAAGCCATTTTCTTTTCGTGTATCACTGCTTTGGCTTCGTCTGTCCACCACCAGGTTTCTTTTGCGTGTTGGCAGGGGCCTTTAGAGGTTCCGAGCAGTGATTCGGCTTTCTCCAGGCCAGATTGTTGTAGGGAATCCCATATGTCTTGTGCTCTGCACTCCTCATTACCGACCTCATCGATAATGGAAGAGAGGTAGTTTTTCATGTTGGTAATATAAGTTTCGCCTTTTCCTTTATCCAGCTTATACCACTTGATTCTCTCAGACACCTTCGTTTGCTGCTTTGACTTCTTACTCGCCTCCATAAAAAATTCAGTCAGGAGGAGACGGTGTTGAGGGGCGATCACGTCTCCCAGGATCACTTTGCAATCTTTAACTCGTGGGTTCATGAAACTGGATACCAAATGATAGTCTATTTGAGTTTCATTTCCGCCGCTGCTATAAGTAATCAGGTGCCGGCTTTGTTTGACGAACATGGTATTTAGCACTATAAGACCGTACGACTTGCACATGTTTAGGATATCTTCACCTGAAAAGTTCCTGGTGCCGTATCCCAGCCATCCGTGGTAGTCTTCATAGTCTTCGCTTGTCTTCCCGACATGTCCGTTTAAATCTCTCCCAACAAACAAAAGTTCTTCCTTTGGGATGATTTTGACAAGGTTGTGGAAATCTAGCCAGAATGTATCTTTTCCTTTTTGTTTGCATCCTACTTGAGGGGCCATATGGGCTTACGATGTTCCACACCTCACCATGCATCACCAATTTGAGAGCCATCAAACGGTCACTGGACTTTGAAATGATTAAGACGTTGCCAAGTAGCTCTGCCGCAAGGATGATGGCGATTCCATTTTTTCCTTGTTCCAATCCATAATAAAACATCTTGTATACTTTTGTTTTAACGTCCAAGAAACGTGACCGATTACCGGTGTTTCGCCATTTCGTCTCTTGTACGCACAAGATGTCTACTCGCCTCCTAACCATCATTTCTTCAAGCTCATAGCTGCGACCACTCATGCTTCCAACGTTCCAACTCGCGACTCTTAAGTGTGGCTTACGCCGTTGCATTACTTTGCTATCCCCCGGAAATCCTATAGCTCTGACCTGAGCATTGCTGCTTGTCCCAGGATCACGACCATTAGTAGTGCCTGGCGGGGTAGTGATTTCCTTTTAGCGTTCTTTTCCATAATGCTACGGTTTGACCGTTTTCTTTCTTCCCCTCCTTTTTTTGACACGGGCATGCTCCAGATTTTTATTTTTTTTGTTTGATCTTACTCTTACAACACCGGTGATCTCCAGTCGTGTCAACCCACTGATTTGCACGCACACTTGTGTGCAGTTTAATGGTGGTATATGTGTCCCTAGGCTCACCTTGGTGTTTTCTAGATTGCCTAGATGTGATTTTTGTTTACCTTTGCTTAGTCGCCTTTTACGACAAGCGAGAAGTATCGCTGCAGGGATATTCTTAACCCGTCCCTGCACAGGTACAAGTGCTTGCTTCACATAACTACAAAAGATTATATCAAGTTTATGCGCTTGATATTTTAATTCGAGAAAACGCTCCTGAACAAAGGTCGAATTGGGTTCACTATTTGATGCCAGAAAAAACAATTCGTGTTTAATGTTAGCTAATGTCAGAATAATACTTACTCCCGTAAGCTCTTTCCTTTACCTTCAAACGTACGTTATCTGTTATGAAGTCTGGCAACCTCTGGCAAATCTGTGTGTAACAGAGACTAATAAGTCTCAAATAGACCTTTGTGTCAAAATGTAGTAAGCAGCTACTGTGACAATAGACAGACAGTCCATCTTATGTTGTGCCAGTTCCGAATCCCTCTGTCCTGGAAATGTCCAATGGTTTCACATTTGAGTGTATCACGGAATATGATGTTACTAAAGCAATTAGGTCTGTTAAATCAAACGCCACAGGTTCTGATGGCAACAGTCCATAATTTCTAAAACTTCTTCCTCATTCGCTTCCCTACTTAAGGCACATTTTTAACTTTTGCATTTATAGTTGTCAATTTCCAGACCAATGGAAATCTGCAAAGATTATTTCGGTACCGAAGAAAAAATGCCCTCAAAGTCCATCGGATTTCAGGCCAATTAGCATGTTTTGTTCTTGGCTAAAGCTTTCGAAAAAAATACTTGCCAATCAGACATAGCAATACCTTAATGCAAAAATTTGCTGTCATGCTGGCAGTCTGGTTTCCGAGCAAAACACAGCTGTGAATCAGCGGTTATGAAGGTGACAGGCGACCTTAGGTCATCGTTAGATTCGATGGAGATTGGAGTCTTAGTACTACTTGATTTCTCAAAAGCATTTGACTGTATTGACCATACTGTTCCATACTGTTATCGCAATTGGAACAGAAATTCAATTTCTCTCCATCTTCCTTAAGACTAATATGTTCAAACATAACTTTGTAATCGTATACAAACGGTTATTCTAGAAATGGGAATGTCCGATCCATATACTAGCAATATAGGTGTTCCACAGGGATCTGTATTGGGTCCTCTCTTATTTTCTCTATACAACAACGATTTTCCGCAAGTAATTCAAAATTGCAAACTTCACATGTATGCTGATGACGTCTTAATTTACATTACTCGCCTCATCGATTTAAGTTACGACTGCATAGCAAGAGTAAATGAGAATCTTAGTCTTCTTCTTCTTCTTCTTTTCCTTTTTCCGGCGTTGTTATGGTCAGAAGTGTAGGACCATAACCTTCCCACTTAACTACATTCCTACTGGTCCGCTTGTGGGGTCCGCCGGTTTGACCTCAGAAAGTAGCGGCAGGCTTCCCGGTTTGGGATTACTTCATCGCTGAGGCCAATCAAATGCTGGTGTTTTTGCATTTGTTTGCACCAATTGTTTTTCGGCCTGCCTTTTTGTTTTTTTTTTTTGTGACACTGGCATGCTCCTGATTTTTTTGTTTAATCTTACTTTTACAACACCGGTGATCTCCAGTCGTGTCAACCCACTGATTTGCATGTACACTTGTGGGGCAGTTTAATGGTGGTATATGTGTCCCTAGGCTCACCTGGGTGTTTTCTAAATTGCCTAGATGTGATTTTCGTTTACCATTGTTTTAGTCGCCTTTTACGACAAGCGAGAGGTATCGCTGCAGGGATATTCTTAACCCGTCCCTGCACGGATAAATGAGAATTTTAGTAATGTAGCAAAATGGTCAGCACTTAATAAACTTAAACTTAATCCCACTAAATCTACAAGCCTTATTTGCTCAGGCAGTAATATCGACTTACGAGATTTTACTTCGATAGCATTGAATGGTAAAGTTATTTCCATTGAGAAGTCTGTGAAATATCTTGGCTACTACATTCATTCCTCTTTAAGCTGCTGTAGTGCAACAGCACACACTATTGAAAAAATGTACGCTGGCTTGCGATGCCTGCGACATTTTAGTCACTTACTGAAAAAATCTATGAAAATGCGTCTAGTTAAGTGTTTATTAATGCCATTTTTTACATATAACATACATGTACATAACTGTTCTGTGTATCCTTATCTTGACTATGAGTGCAAGAGGAGATTAAATGTCGCTTTTAATGACCGTATCCGCTTTATCTATAATGTCCCCAGGTATTGTAATGTGTCTCATTTAACAACTGATGTTTTGGATGTAAATTAACAAATTATTAACTAAGTTATTATTAAAAAAACAATATTTATTTTACCGTTGATGGGCAGCGGTTACCCTTACACTATGAACTTAAGACTAAACTCGATATTTTTCTAAACTACCTTAAATACTAATTGTGCGGGATGTGAATGGAAGGGATCAGGTAGCACGCCGTCTGGAGCTATGCACTGGTTGGTGGAAGTGGTGTCTCGTATTCCCTCTGCTCACCGGTACATGTTGGAATGTGGGTGCATTGTCAGCAGCCTTGAAGGTGGTGTTTGGATTGCGGCGGGATTTATCGTCACTTCGAATGCGCGTGTCAGCTTTGAATCTTTGTGTCGTTAACTCCTCTGCCCTTAGATTTGAACGTCCTCGTTCGAAGTTGTTGTTGTTGTAAATAAGCGAGGAATATCTTCGAGTCCCAAAGTTAACACGGTGTTCTGTTTGGTTTCGCTGGGTTTGCGTTTCAGTGCCTTACATCCCAAAACCTTGATGAAGATGAATCCCAAGGAGATGGTTAGTAATGTTACCAGGCTGATGATGATGGTCGTGCTTATACTGCGCTTAGTTTCCAGAATCTTGATTTTATTTGTGTTATTGACATACAGGTTCTTCATTAGGTTAAGTGACAGCACTTCCTCTATGTCGTCCTTCATGGATGATGGCTGCAGTATGGCGGGTAAGGGATGGTATTCCGTAACTTCATTTGCAATTATTAGTTTTCAATTGACTTCGACCGAGGTGTTGAAATGTTGTATTACATAGGTGCCTTTAGGCATCATGGTATCTTCGTTTATTTTAATCTGTCCGTCGAACTGGTTAAGTAGTAGAATTCCGGGAGACACTTCCTCGACGTCTGCGATATGGTCGTTGTTGATTATTGAGCAGTTAGCTTCCTGACTATTTAGGAGCATGGGGATGCATGTGGAGTTGCTAATATTTATATAATGATTTACATTTATTAATGATGCCATATTTTTCTTTATTACATTCGAGTATGGAATTGTATTCTATTTTATTAATAATATTACCAAATTTAACAGGTTTGATTATAAACATTTTACAATTCTTAGGGTCAACAGTGGGAATATTTAAAATATATATTAGATGTTTATTATCAGTAGCAATTCGTATTTCAGAAAATTCTAGAGCCTAATCAATTTTTATAAACGGTATATCGTTATTAGTTAGTAGTGTATGTGTTATATTTACTTCATTGTTTGATAGTATAGAAGAATTAGGAATGTTAGCTTTAGCCCAATGAATGGCGTAAGCAATGTTAATTATTTCCTCCTTAATTATTTCCAACTTGTATTTTAACTTAATTATATTCTCGTTTTTATTATTTTCATGTTCCTTAAATGTCCTAAGTATTTCATTTGTTATGTTTGACAACTCGTTAATCCTATCTATAGACATTCGGTTTATTATGACTTGATTATTGTTATTCCTAAGTACATTATTCAGTTTTTGTTCAATGATATCGAAATCATGGCGATCCGGGTTCCCCGCGATCCATTTCCATGTCGTACCAATTATATCTATGGAGCGTGTATTTCTTTTGCTTTTAAATCTAGATAGGTATGATTTAATTCTAAGGATTTCGTAGGATAGGATGTGGAATAGGGGATGGTTGGTTTTGGTGGTTGACCTCATTGTCGTTTCCAGAGTTTCGAGTGTAGTTTCGTATGCTTCTATATCTATAAAGTGGATGATTTTGAAAGATCCAGTCTGGAGCCTAGCTTGACCGGCACTGATCTTGATGAGCTGCGAGTTAGAGTAGTCCAATATCTGCACGTTTGCGACGCACAGAGGGAGAAGAAACCTTAAAAATTTAGTTTTTGATTAGACTTTTGTGTACGTTCCTACCTGATTGTGTTAAGACTGTAGTGTTTTTGTTTTCTGCAACTATTTCTTTTTTGAATTTAGGAGTGAGCTTGTTTCCGATTCGTTTATCTGGGGGCACGGTAGTGCCCCCGCCAAGTCGAGCAAAAAAGCGTCACGGCCGTACCATCCTTTTCTCGAAGCAGTTCGGGCCATTTTCGACCGCCTATAACTTCGTTGTGGATAAAACTAGAAGCCCGAATTTTCAGTAACCAAGCAGGCATCGCATAGACACGGTATATTTCAAATTTCATTAAATTTGAACCAGTAGTTTAAGAATTATAACTAGTCAAAGTTTCTTAATTCTGTCACTCACTCACTCACTCACTCACTCACTCACTCACTCACTCACTCACTCACTCACTCACTCACTCACTCACTCACTCACTCACTCACCCACTGACCGATCATCAAAACTCTAGGGCACTTCTAGCAGACATAGAAGCTTGAAATTTAGAATACAATTAGTGTTTAGTGTATAAATCAAGGAAAAACTAAAATATTTTGCAATTTTGGTCCAGTTTTCTAGATACACCAAATATTATTACTAATAGGATAGTGTCTGTATGTATCCTTTTTCAATTTATCTAGATGGCGATTAACTCCTAAAAATATGCATGGTTCATGTATTTGACGGAATATAAAATAAATATCTTTATTATGTATTGTACATACATATATTTAATAACCATTTGACGAACTTATAATTAAATCAATTTTAAAACAAATTGTATGTACGGTGTCCGGCCACGGGTTTTCTAGTACATAGGATTACAAAGTTACATTTGCAGTGAATGAATCAGTGTACCTGTATATGTATAATATAAAAGAATAATAGGTGTATAATAGATAGGTACCTAAATATAATTACATATGTTCAAAGTTAATTTGTAAAATGGTCATGTCTTATGAAGTTCTACCAAAATACGGCAAAGTATTAAGTAGACTAAATTGCCCGCAATTGCCATGAAAGAAAGAACACTTATAATCATAACCGCGGCCGGCGGAGGTAGCTTGACCGCGCCGCGGCTTCCATGCTTCCCGTCCGTCATAGAAAGGCGACCACTTTCTTCCAGGCAATCTTTGGGTCTTACTGCGATATCGCAGGTATACACACAAACCATGTTTTACTTAACTTACGCAAATTGTATCAGTCAGTATGGGTATAAAAATTTAAATAACCTTTATATAAATCTAATTCTGTAGAAAAATAATGGGATGTCAATAAGGTTTACCAAGCCTTACAATATTTAAAAGTTGTAAATGCTCTTTACTCTCAGATACAACTTCCACATTCACTTCAACAATTGATTGGTTATATTAACGAAGAGGACAATGTCCATCACATAGTAGACCAATTATAATCTCAAGTAGATAACGTTGTAGAAGGAAATGAACTCTAAAGTCGAGTGCTACGAGAAAAATGACGGTAAAAAGTTCCTGAAAAGAAGAGGTAACCCATATTTGATCAATCACTATTTCTACGACGTAGAACAAGTACCAGAGAAATACTTCTTCTCTTTACTTTATTTATTCAAGCCATGGCATTCCTTAGATGAATTCAAAATGGGGTGTGATACTTACACGGAGGCCTTTAATTTGGCGAAAGAAGATTTAAAAGAAGGAGTCGATTATGGTAATTCAATGATAGAGTCAAGATATAAGATACAAAAAGCATTTGAAATGATAGAATCTAAAGTTACTGAGATAAACGAAGAAAGGGAAATTGTTGATGATGACGATGGTCCTGAAAACCCTTTAGACTTTGAAGCTGTGGAAGCTGCAAACGCAATGGATGACTTTCAGAGAATCAATCTGGTAGAAGAAGAGCAGACTGATCTTCAAAGTATGATCGCGAAACTTAATGCCGATCAAAAAAGAGTCTTCGATATGATCACAAATAAAATGGACACAACTGATAATAACGCTGACGTTTTACGCTGTTTTGTGAGTGGAACTGGTGGCACTGGAAAGAGCTTTTTAATAAAAACTCTAAAAGTTTGGGTTAAGACGTATTTAAACAACAAAGTGGCAGTTACTGCTCCAACAGGCATAGCTGCATTCAACGTGAATGGATTGACTATACACAGACTATTGCAGCTGCCTGTGAAACATAAGCAAACACCGAAGTACAAGCCACTTTCTGATGAAGTGCTCCAAGTTCTGAGATCAGATTTGAAAGAAGTACTGTTGTTTATCATAGACGTAATAACTTCTGTCGTAAGTTATTACGTAATTAGCTAACCTAACAACATCTTATAGTGACCATATTAATATTAAAAATCTTTTATGTTTTGAATAAATAAATTGACTTGGCAATCGCACTAAACAATCTAATTTAATATAATATGTATAACTTGTGAGATACATTGTATTTTAATGCGATGGACAAGTCAATTTATTTATTCAAAACATAAAAGATTTTTAATATTAATATGGTCACTATAAGATGTTGTTAGGTTAGCTAATTACGTAATAACTTACGACAGAAGGTCCCTTAAATAGCGACTGAATAAATTAACCGACTTGGTATTACATAGATCTCACAACTTTTTACGGTAGAAGAACTGAGTTGCGAGACTTGGTTTTTTTTACAAGTTATGTTTTTGATGGCATTCCTATTACATATAACATTTGCTTTCCGAAATGTTATGACTTTTGTAGCTATAAGTAGAGAATTCATTTTACGAACTTACTTTATCTATATACTTTATATTATATACAATATATATTAGTAACAAATATATTTTTTGTTATTGTCATTTATACCAGTATGTACCAGCCAAAATGACTGGTGTATGTTTCTATGAAGAAATGTATGATTTCGGGAGAATCATGGGACCGATACAGTACATGCGTATTTCGTTCGTTCTGATATCGGCGATTACGACATTTTTACGAGATTTTTACGAGCACTTCGTTAATGCACGAGGCACGAACAGTCTTTCTTCGAGCTTCGTTCAACACACGAAATAAAATCTTAGTCCAAGCGATCTCCAAGCCTAATCATCTAGACACGCGGTAGCGTGTCAAGCCAAGTTCAAGCGAACAGAACTGGCGAGCAGCACCGTGTGTAATATTACACGAACCATTTGGAGCCACTTTTGACCATATCTCAAATACGATTGTATCTAAACATGTCAAATTTGGCTAATATATTGAGACTTGCGAAATACATATGTGCTCCGAAAATTAGGCAATCGCACTAAACAATCTAATTTAATATAATATGTATTACTTGTGAGATGCATGCGATGGACAAGTCATTCTATTTATTTAAAACATAAAAGATTTTTAATATTAATATGGTCAATATAAGATGTTGTTAGGTTAGCTAATTACGTAATAACTTAAGACAGAAGGTCCCTTAAGTAGGAGCTGAATAAATTAACCGACTTGGTATTACATAGATCTCACAACTTTTTACGGTAGAAGAACTGAGTTGCGAGACTTGGTTTTTTTTACAAGTTATGTTTTTGATGGCATTAATTCTTACGTATATCGTTTCACCAACTGAATATTTTTTTAAGGGCGATTTTTTCCTATTATGATATTCTAAATCAGTTTCCTGTTTTTCTTTAATCTTCTCAAAGTTTTCCTGTCTAATTCGTTGGAGTTCTGTGGGGTTGTTTAGCAAATGTTTCCCGAAAAATACGTCGAATGGTTTTTTTTCCTGTTGTAGAGTGCAGTGAGCTGTTGTATTCGTATATCGATTGGTCAAGTAGTTCCTCAAATGTGCCGTGGTGTTTTTGGGCTTTTATGCATCTCATGATTTCTGAGATCGTGGAGTGGAATCTCTCCACTTGACCGTTTACGGAACTGGTGTAAGGAGGGGCTTTGTAGACTTTAATATTAAAGAAGTTTTCTACCATGAATAGTACCGAATTGGAGTTCAATGACTTCTCATTGTCTACGACTATTGTTTCGGGTACACCAAATGCTAGAATGAGCTGCCTAAGAGGATGTTTGATATCCTCTGCTGACCCTGATTTGAGTATTTTCGCTAAAGCATACTTTGAGAATTTGTCTATTGCGGTGAGAACTATGTGCCTGTTGCTGAAATATATGTCTATATGGATAATCTGTCCGGGATACTCGGGAATCGGGGTTGCTTGCAACATTGGTTTATTAGGATGCCTATCATACTTGTGTTCTTTACAAATTCGGCACATTTTAGTGATTTTCCCTACTTTCGCCCTCATCTGTGGAAAATAAAACTTTTGCAATAGTTGCATTTTATTTTCACGAGAGTTGCGATGTGCGCGATTGTGTTCTTTTATGATTTCGGCTTCCTGTTGCGTTTCGTCTGTTAAGTCTATAACCTGATTCCTTGCAAACCGTACTCTGTACTGCCTAAAGTAGGTTGGGTAAATTCCTTGGAGTTTTCCTAAAATATTTTCGTCAGTTTTGATACCATTGGTGACAGATGGATTGAGATATTGTTTCAGGATGTCAATCAGGATTTGATCTGTATATTTGGGTTCAACTATTAAGTGGCGGTGGTAGGTAGGGAAAATAATTATGAAGTCATGGGAAGGTATACTACCGAGGGTGAGAATGATTTGATTTTTAAAGACGTTAATCGGCTCGTTAGCTATTGGAATAAGGTGTTGTCCGGAGCTCTCATCGCTATGTTGTGTTGCCGTTAGAGAATTGACTTCGGTTCTGGGTGGCCTTGACAATGCATCAGCAACGACGTTTGATCTACCAGGCTTATATCTTAATTCGTAATTATACTCCTCAAGTATAGCCTTCCATCGTTTTAGTTTATTGTTGGAGTTTTTATTGCTTAAAGCATATGTATGTCAGGGGTTGATGGTCTGTAAATATTTTTAGAACCGTTGGGCCGTAAAGGTAATTCCGTAAGGTATTGAGTGCCCATACTATGATCAACATTTCTTTCTCGTTGGTGGCATAGTGCTCTTCGGCCTTTGAGAGAGTTCGGGATATAAAGGTTATTGGTTTATTATCTTGGGCAAGTACCGCGCCAATGGCGTAGTCTGAAGCGTCTGTGGTGAGATGAAATTCTTTACTAAAGTCCGGAAAAGTTAGAACCACATCCTCTGAAGCGAGTGAATTTTTAATTTTGTCGAACGCGTCCATGGCTTCTTTGTTCAGATATATATGTTTTTTGTTTGATACCTGCTTTGACGTACGTCCATCCTTCCCCCTTAGAAGGGATGTCAGGGGTTTGGCAATTTTGGCGTAGTCCCTTATAAATCTGCGATAAAACCCTGACAGACCCAAAAATGAGCGAAGATCTTTTAGCGTTTTTGGGTAAGTAAATTTGACTATCGCCTCTACCTTCTTTGGATTTGCCTTTATCCCTTTATCAGAGATAATGAATCCGAGGAATTCGACGTCCGTTTTTAGGAATTCACATTTATCAATCTGAACTTTTAGATTCGCGTCCTGCAAGGTTTTGAATATAGTTGAAAGGTTTTGGAAGTGAGAGTCCACATCTTTACTGAAGACTACTATGTCATCGATGTAGACGAAACAAATCTTCCCTATGTGTTCTCTCAGGACATCGTCTAGTGCCCTCTGAAATATAGACGGCGCATTTTTCAGTCCGAATGGAAGACGGACGAATTCGTATTTTCCATTATTGACCGAGAAGGCGGTCTCCTCGATGTCGTCCTCGTGCAGAGGAATTTGATGAAACCCGCTCTTCAGGTCCAGGACTGAGAATCATTTATTCCTTCCTAATTGAGATAGCACCTCGTTTACTTCAGGTATGGGATATCGATCAGGAATAGTGATTGAATTTAACTTCCTATAATCGATCACCATGCGATATTTCTTTTCGTTTGAAGCATCAGCCTTTTTCGGCACTATCCATATAGGAGAATTATAAGGGGACCGTGAAGGTCTTAAAATACCATCGGCGAGAAGTTGGTTCAGTTGTTTATCAACTTCATCCTTGAGAGAAATCGGATATGGATAATATCTAGAATAGACAGGGTCATCTGTAGTAGTTCGAATCCTGCCCTTGACTGCCGTAGTGCAAGTTAACTTCTCGTTGGGGTCAATAAAAATATTAGAAAACGCTTCAGCTAAATCCAACAGACGTTCCTTCTGATTTTGGGACATGTGATCGGTTCTAATATCCACTGAATTAACTGACTCGGAAATTTGTTGTTTTAACCTTACTTTTAACTGATTGTCGATAACCATGTAATTTTCTTTCGTGAAAATTACCGTTGAGAGTTCTTTTAGGGTATCATTACCGAGAATACCGTGGAAGGATTGGAGGGTAGGCAAAAGAAAGAATTTAATATTAGTTGATTTAAGTCCGAAAAGATTGATAAAAGTATGGTGCTTAATTTCTACTCTACCTCCTATCGAGTTAGCATAAAAATGTTGTTTATTGGGAAGAATTTTTTTTACGATTTGAGGCTGCACATAGTTTTTATTAGATCCTGTGTCTACGAGGAATTTTAAAATTTTGTTATCACTCGTCTTACACTCGAAGTAAGGCAGGACGAGTGGGTTAATCTAAAAAATGGATATCTGCAAAATCAATTGTTTGTTCACTATCGTTGATATCGTATTGGTTAGTGAGGTACTCGTCAAGACTTTCATTTTCGGTCTGGTTATTCTGCAACTGAACCATAGAGTCATAGTTTGCAATTTCGATAGAGTCGTCAGGTGCGTATTGTTCTTTAATTTCAGTATTAACATGGAAGTTTCTCTGCAATTTGTTGGGAGGAGCGTGATGCTGTTGCGAAGGAATCATGGGTCGCTTTATTGCAGGCCAGTTCTTAGATTGAGGCCGGTTCATATAATTGATGTTATTGGTTTTTATGGTGTCTACTTCCATTGGTTGCACCCTAGGCATAGGTTTTGGTGGATACGGATAAGAAGGTTGGTTGTTCCGTTGGAAATTCTGTTGGAAGTTGGATTTGAAATTTGGTCTAAAATTTTGTTGGAAGTTCGGTTGACGATAATGTTGTTGGTATGGGGAGACATCTTGTCTAGGAGGGTGATGTACTCTTGGTTGTGGTAGATATGCGAGTTGTGGGTAGAAAGGTTGTGAAGGGTAATTCCTACGAGGAGGAAGAGATGGTGGTATAGGTTGAGAAACCGTCCTCTTTGGCGTGCCACTATTATTATTGGCATATAGCGCTCGTGCAGGGACGGGTTAAGAATATCCCTGCAGCGATACCTATCGCTTGTCGTAAAAGGCGACTAAACAAAGGTAAACAAAACTCACATCTAGGCAATTTAGAAAACACCAAGGTGAGCCTAGGGACACATATACCACCATTAAACTGCCCCACAAGTGTGCATGCAAATCAGTGGGTTGACACGACTGGAGATCACCGGTGTTGTAAGAGTAAGATCAATCAAAAAAAAAATAAAAAATCTGGAGCATGCCCGTGTCAAAAAGGAAGGGAAGAATGAAAACGGTCAAACCGTAGCATTATGGAAAAGAACGCTAAAAGGAAAAGCACTACCCCGCCAGGCACTACTAATGGTCGTGATCCTGGGACGAGCAGAAATGCTCGGGTCAGAGCTATGGGATTTCCGGGGGATAGCAAAGTAATGCAACGGCGTAAGCCACATTTAAGAGTCGCGAGTTGGAACGTTGGAAGCATGAGTGGTCGCAGCTATGAGCTTGAAGAAATGATGGTTAGAAGGCGAGTAGACATCCTGTGCGTACAAGAGACGAAATGGCGAAACACCGGTAATCGGGCACGTTTCTTGGACGTTAAAACAAAAGCCTACAAAATGTTTTACTATGGATTGGAACAAGGAAAAAACGGAATCGCCATCATCCTTGCGGCAGAGTTACTTGGCAACGTCTTAACCATTTCAAAGTCCAGTGACCGTTTGATGGCTCTCAAATTGGTGATGCATGGTGAGGTGTGGAACATCGTAAGCGCATATGCCCCTCAAGTAGGATGCGAACAAAAAGAAAAAGATGCATTCTGGCTAGATTTCCACAACCTTGTCAAAATCATCCCAAAGGAAGAGCTTTTGTTTGTTGGGGGAGATTTAAACGGACATGTCGGGAAGACAAGCGAAGACTATGAAGGCTATCACGGAGGGCTGGGATACGGCACCAGGAACTCTTCAGGTGAAGATATCCTAAACATGTGCAAGTCGTACGGTCTTATAGTGCTAAATACCATTGTAGAATTCTCAGCAGATTAAATACAAAAAAAAAAACAAGGACCTTTCTTTCGCGCTTTTAGTACAATTTATTTCACAGACTTCAAGTTAATATAAAAAAAAATAGAAATGGAATGATACAATTTGAAAAAACTTTAAAGCGCTTTTTTTCCTCACCGTCCTCGTGCCAAGCTTTCTTCTCTCCTTCTCCTCCCGGAAACCGCCCCCGACGCCGCCATTGCCCATCTACTGCGATGCTGCCATTGCCCATCTACTGCGATGCTGCCATTGCCCATCTACTCCGATGCTGCCATCTGTGCGTGTGCTGCCGCCTTCGTAACACTCCCCCCGATGGGCCAGGTCGACAACCCTGCCCATCTCCCCTTTATCGGACTGATGAATATCCAGCACAGCCAACTTTACTGCCGGTCGGGTGTATATTCCTGTTGATGTTTGCACGACTGCACTTCTTACCGTTCCATCACGACCCTCTATAGCTTTGATAACTTTTCCCATTGGCCAGCTACCCCGTGGATTAATCGCATCAATTATGATCACAATGTCACCTTCCTTTATCGCTCGGGATGGACCAAACCATTTGCTTCGACGCGTCAAGTTCGGTAAGTACTCGCGAACCCAACGACGCCAAAAGGAGTTAGCGTACTTCTCACTTAACAGCCAATTCTTCTTCATCGAAGCGCCATCGCAGAATATGTCCCCAGCTATTTTAAGTCCATTTGACGACCCCAACAAAAAGTGGTTAGGTGTGAGGGCCTCTTGACCGTCGACTTCAATTGGTACATAAGTAAGTGGCCGGGAATTTACTACTATTTCTACTTCGGCCATCATACTGAGTAGGAGTTCATCACTGGGGTTGTTCGTTAGCGAGATTTCAGCAAGCGTCGTCTTGACCGAGCGTACTAGGCGTTCCCAGCTTCCTCCCATGTGTGGTGACTGCGGAGGTATGAAGTTCCATTTGAGTTGCATTTCAAATCCCTTTGCCATGGCAGCCGTATTCAATCCCTTGATCGCCCTTTTCAATTCTTCGCTGGCTCCTCGAAAGTTTGTTCCATTGTCAGAAAATATCTCCCTCGGCATGCCTCTTCTCGATGCGAAGCGCTTTATGCCCAAAATACAGGAGTCGCTGGTGAGGCTGTGTGTGATTTCATTGTGAATAGCGCGGACTGTAAGACAGGTGATTAACATACCCCATCTCTTTTCCTTATGTCGTCCCACCTTGACATAAAGCGGGCCGAAGTAATCGACACCGACGTATGAAAATGGACGAGTATATGACATAAGTCTTGCTGCAGGTAGCTGACCCATCATCGGAGGTTTCGGGACCACCCGTTTCCTTTCACAATATCTACAGCTTCTTTGACATTTCTTTAAGACCGCTCTTAGGTGTGGAACGTAATAGATTTGTCGCATCTCGTTGATTATTGTCTCGTTATTCGCGTGGTAAAAGCGAACATGAAAGTGCTGAACGATGAGATTTGTTATATAGTGCGACTTCGGAAGAATCACTGGCCGCCTGACTTGATGATCTACATTTGGCGCAGCATCTATGCGGCCTCTGACCCGGATGACTAAGTTCTCATCCATGTATGGCGACAGCTTGTATAATGGGCTTGACTTATTCAACTCTGTGCCTCCTTTACAAAGCAGACGATATTCTTCTTCGAAGCCTTCTCGTTGACATAGTCTATATAAGTAGCATTCTGCTTGGAAGCGCTCTGTCTCTGAAAACAATTCGGTGTTCTTCACTCTCCTTTTTTTGCATTTGATTTGGATGAAACGGAACACGAATAGGATTGTGCGCAAGAGTCTATTCCATTGTGAGAAGCGTTGATAGTCAATTAGTGGGGTTATTTTGATAGATGTCTGTATGGTGTAGCATATTTTCACCTCATGATCCACTGCTGGTTGTTGGCATGTCTCCGAATACGTTTTTGGCCACTCGCTTTCAGGTTGATGAAGAAAATCGGGTCCGTTGAACCATCTACTATTAGGACGAAAGTCGTCCCAGTTCTTTTGCTTGGTAGCATCGTCAGCTACATTATCTTCGGTGGGAACCCATTTCCAATCTTTTTCGTTCGACCCCTCGAGGATTTCACCAATTCGATGAGCTACGAATTGCTTATATTTTCTATGCGGAGATGTTATCCAACACAAAACGATTCTGGAATCTGTCCAGAAGTGTGTCTTGTTGATGGTGATCGAGTGATTTTTTAAAATGGTGTTTGAAAATCTTACGCCCAAGACAGCTGCTTCGAGTTCCATACGTGGTATCGACATACTGATTAGGGGGCCTACCCTGGTTTTGGCACCCACCAAAGCACATTCCGTATGCGTTTCGGAAGAGGCACGGAGGTATGCTACAGCAGCAAATGCGGATTCCCCCGCGTCAACGAAAATGTGCAACTGCACCGATGTACTTGCAGTGAACGTCAACTGTGAGAGATACGGTCTTTGGATACTCATTTTTCGTACTATTGGAATAAGACCAAGCCATTTTTTCCATATCTCAAAGTGTGAATCAGAAATTTGTTGGTCCCACTCGATCGATGAACGCCATATGTCTTGGATAAGCAACTTTAATATAATTGTAAAATGAGCCACCAGTCCCAGAGGATCAAATACGCTCATCAAGACTTTTAGCACTTCTCTCTTTGTGGGAATAGTATTGCCTGCCATAATGTCCTGCTTCACTTTAGCCTGTTTGAGCTTAAATGCAAACCTATCTACCTTAGGGGACCACCACATACCAAGCAGCTTTTCCTCGCTGTCACCAATATTTAATCCTATGAGACACTTATTGACGCTAGAAGACCGTTCCTCGAGGGCATCTAATACCTTTGATGAGTTCGAGAGAAAGTTTCTGATCTCAAAACCACCTTGTTTATGAATGTAGATTACATCCTTGGCAAGCTTTATAGCTTCCTCTTCATAATCGACACTATCAAGGTAATCATCTACATAATGGTTGTTAATAACAGCTTCAGCCGCCCTAGGATATCGTGTGGCAAATCTTTTAGCATTCTCATTCTTTATATATTGTGCACAGTAGGGGGAGCAGGTGGCACCAAAGGTCATGACCTTCATTTTAAATTCTTCGATCTCTCCCGTGTTCTCATTTCGCCATAGGAATCTTTGAGCGTCTTGATCTTCTTCCAGGATTCTGACTTGGTGGAACATCTCTCGGATATCCGCGACGAGCGTGATTCTCCTCTCCCTGAAACGAAATAATACAGCTATCAGGGGTGGAACTTCGTCCGGACCCGTGAGGAGTACTGAATTAAGAGACACCCCTTCTACCTTCGCTGCTGCATCCCAAACCATACGAATCTTATTCGGTTTATTTGGATTACGCACTGGAAATATGGGTAAATACCAAATTCGTCTACTCCTGTCAGAGGCCTCCGCTGAGCTGAGCTTTGCGGCGTAGTTTTTCCCAATATAATCCCTAATCTGTTCGTTGACTTTTGCAAACATCTCGGGATCCCGGGACAGTTTTCTTTCGAGACACAGCAATCTTTTCTCAGCCATCTGTCTGCTTTTGGGAAGTGTGATCTCATTATACTTCCATAAGAGTGGGACAGCGTATCTCTCACCGTCGAATATCGTTTTTTCTTCAAGCAACTGCCTAGCTCGTTCCTCAATAGTAGAGATTGGCTTCCGGATACTTGTAATTCCCGCCGTATCAATGGAGAAAAAGCTTTTCATTAGGTTGTACATACTCTCATTTGGGTTCCTCTGACATTCACATATGTGGTAATGGTGGCCTCCCTTAGTTATTGAAGTGGTCCCTCCGTCGAGAGGACCAAAAACCGTCCAGCCTAGTCTTGTTTTTATGGCAACGGGTTGATCCTCGGCACCTTCAATCGCTTTAAGTGGAATTCCTAGCCGCCAATGCTGTAGCCCTATAAGTAAGCGAAGTCTTGCGTTTTCGTATGATTTTAGTGGTACATTCTTTAAATGTTTATATTTAGCAAGGAGTTTTATCGCATTTATCGATTGTATTGGAAGCTCCAACGATTTCACGGTATGAACATTCATCAAAGGGAATCTTTTTGAGTCACCTGGTGCTGACGCCTCAAGGTTGATCAAACGTGAGTCTTCTTCATTCCTATGGGTGTTTCCTGTCCACTTAAGGCACAATGGCTCGACTTTGCCTTCCACGTTCAGCAGTTGCGCAAGTTCCTCATCAATCAGTGTAACCGAGGATCCATCGTCCAAAAATGCATATGTTTCTAACTTCTTTCCCCTAGAGTACAAGTAAACTGGAAGGATTTTAAACAAGAGTGAGCCCTTTCCCTGACGATTCGTGGTGCAACTCAGATGTGAATTGATAGCAGAATTGTTATTACTGTCCTCGGAAGCTGCTCTTGATGTTGTCTGTTCTGATTTGTGTAACATTCTGTGGTGTCTGAACGCGCAACCATTAATACCGCAGGTCTGCTTGGATGGGCATCTTTGCCTGCCATGATAACGTAAGCACGTACGACAGAGAAAGTTTCGCTTGATAACTGCCCATCTTTCTTGAACGGTCATACCCAAAAAGAGTTGGCATAACGGAAGTGACTGGCAATCTCTATCGCAGGCCGAGCATCTTCGCTCCCCTCGTCTGGGAACGGAACTTTCTTCCTTCTCGTGGATGTTAACGAATCCCCTTGGCTTCTTGTTTGCTTTATTCTGTGAGCGATCCGACGTTGTTATATGTGTAGTAATTGTGACTTCGGCCGCTGCATTAGCTATTTGCGAAAGCCAATTGCTAAATATATCTAGATTGGTACTATCTGGTGGAAGGCGGTGCTTGTAAATGCCCCAATCCAACCTCATTTGTGTGGGTAGCCTATCAACGAGCTCCTGTAACAAGCAAGGATTATTTAGGTGCGAGTTGAGACCGCCTGATTTTATAGTGGCGCAAACATTAGCTACGGATATAGCAAAGTCTATGATGGTGTGAAGCTTGTCAGGCTTGGGCGGTTGCTCACTTCGAGTCTTGTCTAGGATAGTCTTGATAATTATTTCGGGGCGGCCGTATAGCATATGCAGAGTTGAAATGACATTAGGCACTTGGTCTGGATGCAATAACTGGAGTCGTACCCTGTCGAGAGCTTGCCCGGTAAGACAGCGCTGCAAGCGATGTAGATTTTCGTAAGAGCTGTATGCGCACATCTTTGAGGAATTCTCATACCAACTTATAAATAGCGGCCATTCTTCCGGTCGACCTGAGAACTTGACATACTCCTTTGACATTATCTGTCTGGCGGCTATTTGGCTTTTAGTCAGCTTTGATATTGGCGAAAAATCTGGTGGTATTTCGGGATCTTTCACGCTCGAGTGTGGCAAGGTGAACTTTGGTTGGATTACATTTGATGTTTCCCTACAGCGAACCTTTGTACAGAGTGGTACTGATTTGTTTACCCAGTCTTCAATACGTATGTCTTGTACTGACCCATCGCTCTCGGAATATTCATCATCGTCGCTGGCAACCTGTTCGAGAATTTCGTACTTTCTTTTGATGTAGTCTTGTTCGCGTTGCTCTCGAAGTTTTAGTTCCTCTTCCAGTTTTTTAACTAGCAGGTCAGCTTGTTTGTGGGTTGACTTCTTGGAACTGGCCTTTGGTGCGGACTTCCGAGGCAGATGATCTTTTATTGGCTTTGCTCCGGACTTAGAGGAAGAGTGTGCGGATGCTGGTTTTGTATTATCGGTTTTCCCGGTAGTCGGATACATAGGCGGCCGCTGTGGCAAGGGGATATGGCTAGGATTTGTATTCTGCGGGAAGCTGGAAGGGGGTTGTGTTTTAGACTGACAAGGCCGACATACCCACGTGTCGCATGTTTTTATGTTTTCATTTACCTTGGCACATGCGTAGTGGTACCATTTGTCGCAAACGTCGCAGGCTACCATGTTATCGTAGGCGTCGGATTCAGGACATACGGCACAGTTATAAAGTGTAGAGGGGTTGGCGTTTGGTGAATGTGACATTTTCACTTACCTGGGCTTCCTTTGGCTTATGGCTTGAGTGGCAGTGAACTCGGCAGGCGGGAAGATCTTGTGTTGTCGGCGATTTGTGACTGGTGCGTTCGGCAGATGAGATGAGCAGATGGCAGGCGGGAAGATAGTGTGTTGTCGGCAACCGATGACTGGTGGGGAGAGCTGGTAGCTGTAATACACGATGATCTTGATGGCTTCAGGCCGTGGTGTATTGCACTACGAAGCTCGGCTGTTTTTTGCACGTTGATCGCTTCAAACGAACACGTGCAGTTCGTGGAGTGTGATCAATCCTACGTTGGTCGCTTCAGGCGACAGCGTTCCACGTGATGGCTTCAGGTGGTATGCACAGAGCGTGCAAGGGATATGATCGGCGATCCCACGTTGGTCGCTTCGAGCGACGAGAGTGATCGATTTACTTGGCCGAGTCAAAATCGCTTTAAAGAATGTAGAATTCTCAGCAGATTAAATACAAAAAAAAAAACAAGGACCTTTCTTTCGCGCTTTTAGTACAATTTATTTCACAGACTTCAAGTTAATATAAAAAAAAATAGAAATGGAATGATACAATTTGAAAAAACTTTAAAGCGCTTTTTTTCCTCACCGTCCTCGTGCCAAGCTTTCTTCTCTCCTTCTCCTCCCGGAAACCGCCCCCGACGCCGCCATTGCCCATCTACTGCGATGCTGCCATTGCCCATCTACTGCGATGCTGCCATTGCCCATCTACTCCGATGCTGCCATCTGTGCGTGTGCTGCCGCCTTCGTAACAACCATGTTCGTCAAACAAAGCCGGCACCTGATCACTTATAGCAGCGGCGGAAATGAAACTCAAATAGACTATCATTTGGTATCCAGTTTCATGAAGCCACGAGCTAAAGATTGCAAAGTGATCCTGGGAGACGCGATCGCCCCTCAACACCGTCTCCTCCTGACTGAATTTTTTATGGATGCGAGAAAGAAGTCAAAGCAGCAAACGAAGGTGTCTGAGAGAATCAAGTGGTATAAGCTGGATAAAGGAAAAGGTGAAGCTTTTATTACCATCATGGAAAACTACCTCTCTTCCATTATCGATGAGGTCGGTAATGAGGAGTGCAGAGCACAAGACATGTGGGATTCCCTACAACAATCTGGCCTGGAGAAAGCCAAATCACTGCTCGGGACATCTAAAGGCCCCTGCCAACACGCAAAAGAAACCTGGTGGTGTACAGACGAAGCCAAAGCAGTGATACACGAAAAGAAAATGGCTTTCCAAGCTTGGTCAAAGTGCTCTTCTACTAATAGAGAGGAAAAAGCTCGCCGTGAAAAGGTATATAGATGTTGCAAAGGTATCGCGAAGAAAAAATGCGCCGAATTCAAAGCGAAAAGCATGGAAGGCCTCTATCAGGAGTTGGAAGAAATAACGTCTTCCGCGTCTGACAGGAACCAGGCTACCCAGGAGCTTCGACAAAACAATTTGAACAAAGGAGCAAATATCTTTAACATAGCCGCCCAGAGAAGAAGAAATGCTCAGGAGATTCGTTTCCCAAAGTTTATTAACAATGCTGAAGGCCAACTCCTTGTGGAAGACGAAAAAATTCTCCACAGATGGCGACAGTATTGCGAGGAACTTCTGAACGAACAGTTTCCCCGAGTGTACTTTCCAAGAGCCGCCCCGAATCATGCCGAAATACCCGACATCACAGTCGAAGAAGTTCGGTACGCGGTTAAAAACTCCAAGAAAAGAAAAGCTGTTGGGCCGGACGGGATACCCTCTGAGTTCTGGAAAAAGATGGGAGACATCGGGTCTAGATGGCTCATGGTTCTTATCTCCAAACTTATGAGAGGCGACACTATGCCTAATCAATGGAGGGAAAGCTATCTTCTTCCATTGCACAAAGGAAAGGGTGATACGCGAAATTGTGATAACTACCGTTCTGTCAAGCTGATGTCGCACACCATGAAGATCGTTGAACGGGTATTAGATAGCCGACTGCGGAAAATAAGACGACTATCTGATGACCAGTGCGGGTTTGTCGCGGGTAAATCAACAACAGATGCAATCCAAAGTATAAAGATCATGATGGAAAAGCATCGTGATTCTTCAAAGGACTTGCATATGGTGTTGGTTGATTTCGAGAAGGGCTTTGACCGGCAACCAAGAGATCTTTTATGGGTAGCGTTAAGACAAAAAGGAGTTCCAGAAACCTACGTGCGAGTGATTATGGACATGTACGAGAGAGCAACGACAAGAGTAAGATGCACCGCAGGAGTCACCGAAGAGTTCGCAATCAAAGTCGGTGTACACCAAGGGAGCGTCCTCAGCCCACTGCTTTTTATAGCAGTCCTTGATTGCTTGCTTGAAGGAAAAGTGACGGACCCCAATGTGCACCAGCTATTCTTTGCTGACGATGGGGCCATTATAAGTGATGATCAGGCGTCCCTACAACGAGCACTTGATGTGTGGGTGGACATTTTTGAGGGACACGAGTATCGTATTAGTTCAAAGAAGACAGAGTATCTGTGCTGCCCGTTCTCTGACCCTCATCAGCCTATTCCAGACATTTACTTGAATGGAAGAGTGCTTCCCAAGTGTGAAAAGTTTAAATATCTGGGATCTATGATTAATAGAGAAGCAACTTGTGATGACGACATCAAACATCGCGTAAGCGTAGGGTGGATGAAGTGGCGGGAAAACTCCGCCATCTTCTGTGATCGAAAAATGCCCCCTAAGCTGAAAGGAAGGCTCTACACTTCAGTTGTACGTCCGGCGCTCACATACGGTTCACAATGCTGGACAATGCACAAAAAGTATGAGAGCAAATTAACGGCAACTGAGATGAAGATGCTTCGCATGACAGCGGGAGTAACTAAGCGTGACAGAATTAGAAGTTCAATGATCCGAGGAAGCCTCCACGTAAAAGAAACCATCACAAGAAATATAGAGCGCGACCGACTCAGTTGGTATTGCCATGTTCAAAGGAGAGATCCTTTGAACCCCGTCCAAAAGGTGTTATCAATCAACATTCCAATTTCAACACGCAAAAAAGGCAGGCCGAAAAACAATTGGTGCAAACAAATGCAAAAACACCAGCATTTGATTGGCCTCAGCGATGAAGTAATCCCAAACCGGGAAGCCTGCCGCTACTTTCTGAGGTCAAACCGGCGGACCCCACAAGCGGACCAGTAGGAATGCAGTTAAGTGGGAAGGTTATGGTCCTACACTTCTGACCATAACGACGCCGGGATAAAAAGGAAAAGAAGAAGCGCTCGAAATTGTTGGTTTTCAAGCCTCTGGCAGAGGTGAAGGGCCTGGGAAAGTCAATCGGTTCTTTGATACCCAACAGTCTGGGCAAATCGCCTCTCAGTCCTCTCACAAAGGTATCCAATGCTTTGTCTCTATAGGAGGATGTAAGTAAATTCATCGCATCCGGTGAGACGTCCATGCTTGATATCTTGTTCAATATCAGAGACAAGTAACTGTAGACAGACTGATATAATTGCTCTACAGTGTTGCTGCCTTGTACCAACGTTGACATCTGGTACTCCAAAGTTCCCAGATCTCGCTTGTCGGCAAAGTGTAGCGTCAAGCATTTGGATATGGAATTCCAATTTAATGGCGTGTTATAACTTTCTAAGATAGCGCCTGCATGTCCCACAATTTTATTTCTTATAATATTTAAAATACCGAAATATTTTGGTGTTCCTATGAGGTTACTGTAGATGTTGAGAATTCGTTCGACGCTTTTGCGCCATGAACTAAACTCTCCAGGGGATCCGGAAAACTCTCTCAGGCTGCGGACTACGTCCGGAATTTTATCTAAGTCGCCTAGATTTGCTCGGTATTGCTCGTCAATACCTTGTTCCACATCTTTAGAAATTGTTGAGCTGGGATTAACAATGGCCTGAACTAAATTCTTGCACTGGGAGATACAAACTTTATTGACTATTTCTGTTATTATGGCTTCTAATTCTGGAGATGCATTGGGGGTTTGGTTCGGGGGATTCTGACCCGAGGTCGAAGGACGAGGAGTGGGACTTGTTGTGTTTAGGATTGGTGGGCGAATGATTGGATTAGTCATGTTTAGTTATGGTTTATTATAATTTTAGGTGTAAAAGGTATTACTTTGCTTTCGTATTTTATTTAAAAGGAACACTTATCACTCTTAATTGCTAAAATCTTAATCGATACTCGATACGTCACTTATTTCGGATTGATTTTTAATTTATGGGCTATTATTTCCTTTCTTTCTTAACTTTAATTACTTCATCAATTTCAATTACATATGTGTGGTATTTTTCTTGTGTATATATTGTAAGTTTTCTTTTTGTAAATTAAATATTATATTTCTCAATTCAATAAATTCTTAATCCTATCTTACATTAAACTTATAAGGGACATTCCAACGCTGGCGGAGGGGCTCGGTCCGTTTTGCTGTCGCTACTAGGGGGCCTTTCTTCGCACTCCCTCGTTGTTCTGCTTCTTAATTTGCAAGAATGTCCACTTGGGTTTTTTCTCGGGACCCAGGATTTTTCACTAGCACTTTCACTATTTTATTGTCCGACTGCGAGCTACTTAAGGTCGTCTGCGGATCTTTTAGCACTTCGATTAATTTATTTTATTCGGCCGCGAACTGCACTATTTTATTGTCCGACTGCGAGCTACTTAAGGTCGTCTGCGGATCTTTTAGCACTTTGATTAATTTATTTTATTCGGCTGCGAGCTACTTGAGATCGTCTGCGAATTTTTTAGCACTTTCATTTATTTATTTTTTTCGGCCGCGAACTGCACTAGTGTTCTTTTCCCGGGCCCCACGTTGGGCGCCAATTAACAAATTATTAACTAAGTTATTATTAAAAAAACAATATTTATTTTACCGTTGATGGGCAGCGGTTACCCTTACACTATGAACTTAAGACTAAACTCGATATTTTTCTAAACTACCTTAAATACTAATTGTGCGGGATGTGAATGGAAGGGATCAGGTAGCACGCCGTCTGGAGCTATGCACTGGCTGGTGGAAGTGGTGTCTCGTATTCCCTCTGCTCACCGGTACATGTTGGAATGTGGGTGCATTGTCAGCAGCCTTGAAGGTGGTGTTTGGATTGCGGCGGGATTTATCATCACTTCGAATGCGCGTGTCAGCTTTAAATCTTTGTGTCGTTAACTTGTATTTCTGACGTATCGTAATATTCTTAAATGGTACAAAATTATTCATCACATGTGTCCTGATTATTTACATCACATGTTAAGATTTGCGCACTCTGCACGTGGCCTCTAACTAATTTTACCTCGATTCATTCATTGCATTGGAGAACATTCCTTATTCGTATCTGCAATTCGTCTGTGGAACGGTCTTCCACACGAACTGCAGACAATAAACTCGAATGCCGAATTCCAAAGAAAACTCTTGATCCACCTCTCTGATAAAAGTATCACGACTTAATTACTGATTGGCTTGTTATGTTTATATTTATTCATACTTTGTATCAGGCCTAAGTTTTGTTCATTGAAAGTCATGCCGGTGTCAACACGGAAGGCACTAATAAATATACACACTTTGTCATTTAAGTATTTTATGCTTCTTAAAAGATCTGATTGTCCTTGTGTTATATATTACACTCAATAAAAAAAAAAAAAACAAAAACTTTTTGTTGACTTATGTGTTATCCCTGCTCGAGAACTTAATTTTCTTCTTTCCATCGACAACATTATCAATTGTGTCGACTCCGCCATCGGCTTTGTGAAAAGCTCGTTAAGGGAGTTCTCAAATCATTACATTAAATGTAATGCATTCAAGTCTGGTTCCTTTCTTACCGTGTCTATGATGTAATCTCTTCTCTACATCTATAAAAGAGAACACATTTCTTTGTTTGTCCGCGAATAGAGAGTAGGTACTTAACGATACCTCAACAGTATGTATATCAATCGATTTGTCGTGATTAGCCGTATTACATAGGATGGTTCATAGTATCCTAGCGCCTTAAAATTGTATGCTTTCCTCACATATTACAACAAATTTATTCCCTCTCTCTTCTTTCTTTGGGCTATTGTAGATTTCTTATTATGTTAATATTTGTCTTACATAATTGTTTTAATGGAACAGCAACTAGAGTAGCAAGCATAAGTTACATACATACATATGTATATTCGGGGGTTGCTATTTATATTTTGAGCCTAATAACGAAAAGACAGTAAATTACTATCAAAAATGGCTTTATTGTTTTTCGAAGTATTCTCCGTGATGATCAATACACTTTTGCATGCGCACAAACCAACACTTTTCCACTCCGATTGAGGTACCTCCAAGACATGGGTTTTAAATGCATTAACGGCTTCTTCAGGCGTTGAAAAACGTTGGCCACTCAATTTATTTTTGTTATGAGGGGCAAAAAAAAGTCATTTGGTGGGCTGTATGGAGGATGACAAATTAATTCGACATTTTGGCCAGTCAAAAAGGTCGTTGTTTCAGTCGATGTGTGAGAGCTTGCATTATCATGCTCTAACGGCACCGTCGACACATGTCCAATTATTCAGGCGATCATTTGTTTCGAAGTGCTTCGCGTACGAATCACTTTTGTTGGATTTGGCTCATCTTGGAAGAAAGTGGATTGCTGTTTTGTTTCGAGCTCATACGCATAGATCCAAGATTCGTCACCTGTGTAGATGTTATACACAGCTTTTGAAGCGCCGTGATTGTATTTCTTGAGCATTTCTTTCCAGCAGTAAACACGAGCAACTTTTTGAGTTTTTGTCAAATTATGCGGGATCCAACGCAAACAAATTTTTTTCACATCTAAATGTTCATGCAATATTTTGTAGTATTTTATTGATACTTCTCTACATCTAATGCCCAAGGATGCCTCAATCTCACGATAAGTAACAAGACGATCTTGCAGTATCAGTTCGCGCACAGCATCAATGTTTTCTGGCACAACAATTGATTTTAGACGACCTTCACCACTTTCAGCCGTGAGCGAACTGCCACCACGATTAAATTCGTTAAATCAGCGCTTCTCAGTGGCCAAGGATGGGGCTTCATCGCCCCTTTAGTCGAAATAAGTTGATTTATTATGCACTCCTGTCTTGGTAATCCACATCGTAAAAAATCATTGCATGAAATGTTCACATCGGTCGATATATAAGCAGTAATGAAGCATTCTGGAGAATCTGCGGTTTTGTTATTCATGATAGATACCCAACCGTACAACACCTTGCTGTCCATTTGGAAAATGTCAGAGGGTCTATTTCACAGTAGATTCCGCCACAAGACAAGCGCAATCTCCAAGAGAAACAACACTGACAGCTTTCTTCAAATTATGTCTTTTTTGCTGGAACTTTATTGTATAATCAGGTGCCATCATATTATACGTGGAACCAATGGAGCCGAAGGAAAAGGGGTAAAGCCGTTGAAGGCCACCGGATATTAAATGCGATACTGCTATTGGAAGAGTTTACACTGTCGATCCTAGCCAATATGAATGTTTTTTTTTACGACTACTTCTTCATGAAGTCACAGGTCCTACCACATTCGCATCTTTGCGAACTGTAAATGATTATGTTTGTGAAACTTATCGAGAGGCTTGCTTTAAGCGAGGATTACTTGAAGATAACAAACAGTGGGAAGCAACATTGCTAGAGGCAATACCATTGCAGACAGCCAAAAATCTTAGGTGCCTTCTTGCAATCCTACTTAGAACATGTGAAATTAGCAATCCTTTGGAATTATGGATGAAATTTAAAGATGATTTGGCAGAAGATTTTAGATACCAAGTTCAAATTCAAAATTTTGAAATGGAAATTGGCTTTTCGGATGAAATTTATAATATAGCTTTACTCGATATCGAAGATAAAATAATTTCCCTGGGTGGAGAAAACCTACATTTCTTTGGTCTTCCTAATACCAAAAGAAATGAATTTAATAATTTACGTACTGAGATCTTAAGGGAGACTTCGTACGACATCAATAGTCTCACCAAATATATTCAGGACTATGAACCAAAATTGTTAACAGATCAACGTCATGTCTATTCTGTCGTGCTTAACCAAGTTGAAAAACATGCTTGCTAAGGTACGACAGCAGAAAAAATTAGCGCTAGCTGTGACATCATCTGGCATTGCTGTTACGTTACTTCCTGGAGGTCGAACGGCTCATTCTGTTTTCAAACTTCCGTTAAACTTGAACGCTAATGATTTGCCTATGTGTAATATTAGTAAGACATCTGAAATGGCTAAAGTTATTAAAAGGTGTGATCTTATTGTTTGGGATGAATGTACAGTGGCCCATAAAAAAGCATTAGAAGCCATTGACCGAACGCTACAAAACATATTAAATTGCACGTCTTAGATGGGAGGTATAACGGTTCCTTTGTCTGAAGACTTTCGACAGACGCTTCCAGTCATTCCAAAAGGAACCAAAGCAGATGAGATTAAGGCATGCCTTAAGTGTTCTTACCTTTGGAGTCATGTTAAAATCATGAAGCTTTCCACAAACATGCGAGCACATCTTCATGGCGATACACTATCCAGTGAATTTGCCAAAAAATTAATTGAATTGGGAGAAGGTAAATTAAGTCCTGATATCAATGGCAGTGTGAAAGCTGATCAAGTCAGTACAAAGGTCGATTCGATTAATGAACTGATTGAAAAAGTATTTCCAAATCTACAAAAAAATTACCTGGATCATAAATGGTTATGCGAAAGAGCAATTCTCGCGCCAAGAAATATTACTGTCAACAACATCAACAATCAGCTTCTGGGGATTATACCTGGGGACTGCCAAACATATAAATCGATTGATACTGTGGTGGATCTATCGGAAGTTGTGAACTATCCAACCGAATTTTTAAACTCCTTAGAACCATCGGGCTTACCTCCACATAAATTGAAGCTCCTATCATGCTTTTGCGAAATTTAGACTCTGTAATTTAGAATTTAGAATCTGTAATGGAACAAGACTTGTGGCTAAGAGACTATTACCTCATGTTATTGAAGCCACCATAATTACTGGATGTGACTATGGGGAAGACGTAATTTTACCACGCATACCACTTATACCTTCCGATACCCCCTTCCAATTTAGAAGGCTACAATTTCCTATTCGGCTGAGTTTCGCAACTTCAATAAATAAATCCCAAGGGCAAACTTTATCTGTTACTGGTTTGCAATTAGAGGAACCTTGCTTTTCCCATGGCCAACTATACGTAGGATGTTCAAGAGTTGGAAGTCAGCAGAATGTTTTTGTCTACACAAAAGACGGAAAAATGTGTAATATTGTTTACCATGAAATTTTTTCAATGTAAAAAAATATTGGTAAATTAAAATTTTAATTTTGCATTAAACAGTTGAGCATATTATTTCATCACTCAATTCCATATTCACATATAGATTCTAAAAATATATGTATACATATGTGTATTCAATTAGAGAAAAAAAGGATAAAAATATTGTACATATCCATACGCATGCGCATATACATAGTACGTATGCGCATATGTATGCATTTATTTAAGGACCCAGCAAAGCGGGTACATCCAGCTAGTGTGCAATAAAAGCTTAACTCGTTTTTATCTTCGTGGTCTTCCCTGGGCTGGTACCTATAATTCACTGCCTTATAATAATAGCTTAAAACTAATTAACCTACAACCCGTAGAAGAACGACGCAAGGTGCAGACAAAATTGTTATCCAAACCTGCTCCACATTGCCTCAAATAATTCCCCTTAACATCAGCAACTTGCGCATCAACTCCCATCAAACGAACGAACACCATGAGCCAATGTCCAGAATTCTTTTCGACCTGACTTTTCGATGTCCTCTACCCCGGCTACTTATTTTCTTTTAATAGATATTACGTTTATGTAAGCTTAGAATGTTAAATTCATTTTTTTCTTTGTTAAGACCTGCTTTAAGCTAATAAACGCCTCCAGTGTAGGCGTTAAATTAACCAGGTAACTGTTTCGACTTTGTTGGAAAATGTGACCTAATATGTGACTTTAATATTTTTATTTCGTTATTTATTTCATGTATACATTTATTTATTTATATTAACATAAGTAGGAACCAAAAACATCAAAAATAAATGGTCATTGTTGAAGACCCATGACGAAAACACAAAATAAAATTAACACAAAATTTTACAATTTTTTCATGACGAATATATTCGTCATAAACAGTTAACTGGTTAAAAGAAAAGTTCATTGAAGAACAATACTGATGATGTTTCTAATTCAATTGGTTTCCACAAATTTGGCAAAAGATGGCGCTAGATTTATCATCAATTCTGTTTTCGAATAACTTTTTTACTAAATAAAAAAAATGATTTTGAGTGATGGAAATCTTTATTTGGACCTTTACAATTTTTTCTGTTAAGTGGAAAAGATCATATCCGTCCAGTGGCTACCGCCAGTGTTGATACACATTTGTACCCGTTTAATCGCATTTTCCATGATTTTCTGCAAGATTTCCGGTGATAACTGTTTATATTTCTGTCGAATATTCTCCCTAAGGGCTGCGATTATCTGGGGCTTGTTGGCATAAACCCGAGACTTCAAGTAGAAGTCTGGGATGGTTAAATCGGGCGATCTTGCTGGCCATGCCAAATCGCCAAAACGGGAGATTATGCGACCAGGAAACGCTTCTTTCAAAATATCCATTGTGGCTCGTGCTGTGTGTGTGAATGCACCGTCTTGTTGAAATTAAATGTTCACCAAGCCCCGCTCATCCAATTCCGGCAGTTAGAAGTCGTTTATCATGGCCCTGTAGCGTTCGCCAGTAACAAAGATCGTCTTGTCGTTGGCGTCCGTACACAAATACGGTCCAATCATTCCTCCCGTGTGAACGCCGCACCACACAGTGGTTTTGAGTGGATGTAATGGCTTTTCGTGTATCACACGTGGGTTTTCAATGCCCCAGAAAAAGATTTTACTTATTGACGTAACCGCTTAAGTGTAAATGCGACTCGCCGCTCATGATGATTTTCGACACAAAATCGTCCTTTTCGTTGTTGAGGTTAAGGCAGTTGAGGCTTGACAGTAATTTACATGCGACTGACGGTCAGCAGGTATTAACTGATGCACTGTACTTTGTACCAGACATTCCACATGTGTAAGTCTTTCGCTAAAATTCGAAGGACCCCACACCTTCTGGTGATGCCCAATTGCGTGGTCCGTCGTCTGGTTGATGTTTCCTCGTTCCTAGCGACATCGGTAGCCACAGCTGCGATATTCTCGAACGACCAGTCCGGTGGCGGCCACGTCCGGCATGGTCTCCTATGGTTTTAGTCTGTTCAAGTCGAGTAGCTAAGTGGAATATTTGCCCAGTTGGCGCGACACGAAGAGGAAATCCACGCCGAAATTCACGCTGCGCTAACACCAAAAACCGATTATTGATCAGAAAAATCGACACAATTATACCACGCTCTTGGGAAGTATAGCACTCCATTGATTATCTGTTTGTATACTGCAGCTGTCTAGTTTACTATATATATTTTCTTTTTCCGGCGTTGTTATGGTCAGAAGTGTAGGACCAAAACTTTCCCACTTAACTGCATTCCTACTGGTCCGTTTGCGGGGTTGCCGGTTTGACCTCAGAAAGTAGCGGCAGGCTTCCCGGTTTGGGATTAGTTCATCGCTGAGGCCAATCAAATGCTGGTGTTTTTGCATTTGTTTGCACCAATTGTTTTTCGGCCTGCCTTTTTTTTTTTTTTTGTGACACGGGCATGCTCCAGATTTTTTTGTTTGATCTTACTCTTACAACACCGGTGATCTCCAGTCGTGTCAATCCACTGATTTGCATGTACACTTGTGGGGCAGTTTAATGGTGGTATATGTGTCCCTAGGCTCACCTTGGTGTTTTTAAAATTGCCTAGATGTGATTTTTGTTTACCTTTGTTTTAGTCGTCTTTCGTACGTTCCGTGGGCCCGTACAATTTGAATTCGACCTTTAACTTTGGTCAGAAGCAAAGTCAGCTAATCTGTATACTTTGACATGTTCTATATATCCGAAATAATCAATTTAGCTGCACGTTATTCCATCTGGTGATATCAACGTAGCCTTGGGTATTTTCTTGTGTTTGAAGTCGTGGTCTTCCCGATCATATTTTTTAGCATTAAAATACTATGTTCTTTTCATTCTGCATTTTGTTGCTGATAAAAATCCTGTTCCGATATTGTGGGTATTCGTACCGCCGAAAGTGTAGACTTCCTTAAAAATTGTTTCGTTTGAAAGTCGATTTCTTGTACAGTTTTGATATCGAACTTGTACTTACCGATTTTCTTGAGTACTGTTTGGGACTTGTTCCACGAACCTACCCTTCAATTTTGTACATTTTTTCCATGGATACTCTGCGCTGATAGTTCCAAGATCCGATCGGGGAACTTGTTTCACTTCGGAATGTTTTATGTAAGGAAGACCAGCCACATTTAACATCAAGTTTTTTAACAACGCTTTCTGATGCTAGAGAGTGGTTTTGTAATAGTGTAATGTTGAAGTGATGTGTGTGCTCCAACTTCTGCATTTTTTTATGGGGCAGAAATCTATTAGGAACTTATCCACCTCTTACCACTGGCATTCTGAGCCGCAGTTAGATTTTATCCCCTATCTTGTATGGAGGTGCACGATTCCTATAAATGCTGTAAATGTTTTGTTTTTGAGCAACATGAGTATATTATTATATGGTAATGTTCTGTATATTAGGAGTTTTTTCTTCACACATAGATGGACTTAACACTACGAGGTCTAACGCTAAAATGCCATGACCTTTCCACTGACAAACAACAAATCCGTAAAACAAACTCTAGGTTAGGTTAGGTTAGATTAAAGAAGGGGAGTGTGATGGTTGAGCATCACTTCCACTAGAAGGACAAAGGGAACAATTGTCATATCACGTGGTGGCTGAAACCACTCCGTGCTCTTTATGAATTTTAGAAGATCCGAATTATCTGCATTTGCTACGTCCGCAATCTCTGTAAATAATATTTGGCCCAGCGAAGCTAGGCGCCGATTCTGGAGAGCTGGGCAGCGGCAAAGCAGATGTTGGATCATCTCGATTTTTCCTCATCGCCGCAGCTCCGGCAGAGATCACTGAATCCCGAGTTCCATTTCCGGAGCATTACTCCGACTGGACAGTGTCCTGTGATCACTCCGACGAACATACGAATCGAGTTCCGGACCAGCGCCAAGTGTTTCTTTGTTTTTCCGATATTGAGCTCTGGCCACGATGATCTTGTCGTGTAGCTGTCGTTTCTTGTAAGCCAAGACGAGTTGGCTTCTTTTATTATTGTGTCATTTATTATCTGGTATAATGTGCTGATCGGTGGTTGCAATGACGTGTCCGCTTCGCTGGTGTCCATTTCAGACCTTTGCCTGGCCAATTCGTCCGCTCCTTCGTTCCCTGCGATTGAGCTGTGGCCCGGGACCCAGCAAACTCGAAGCCTTCCACCAAGTTCGAATATCGGACAGGAACTTTTGCAATACTCCACTAGTAAGTTGCTGAGTTTCAAACCACGGATTAAACAGTGAAAGTGCCTAAACCGCTCACTATCGCATTTGAAACTGCAGCCACAATGTCAACCCCCCTAAAAGTGTGTTTTTAAAAAAAATTTATACCCGCTCTTTCGTGCCCGTAAAACGAGAAAAAACTACTTTCCAAAAAATGTCCCAAAGAAATCGAAAATATTCCGTCGACATTGAGTTTAAACTCAAGCCGAAAAATAGTTCACATTTCATTTTCTTTACTTTCGGACCAGCTAAATTTTATGTAAAATAAAAAAAAAAAAAAAGCAATTTCAAAGGAAACAAAAAAATGCGATTTCTTTCTCAAATACGACATGCATACAAGGTTGAAAGGACTAATATCTTGGAATATTTCTTATAGATATCAATTATTTGCTATTTTTTCCAGCTAACACATCTAAGATATTCCCCAAATATTAATAAAAATAATGCCTCTGTTGCTGTCGATTGGGACCCTTTGCATGCCCGTCTGTATGGATCCACCGTTTCAGGTAACTCAAATTTTTTTAAAAGTAGAACCATCAGAAAAAAGTTCAAACGCCATTTGGACAAATATAAATACGGATCGATATCGAAACGTAAATCAAGCAGATCGTCCTCTAGCATTACTCCAGTTGCTGTGATATCTAATGATGGTCAGATTCAGAAGGTCGCTCTAATTCCCATTAATTTATTCAAAGGCAAACATAACGACGAGGAGGCATTCCAATCGGCCCTTGCTGTATTGTCTTTGCTGAAAGCACACGGTGATCAAATTGAACTATTCACTGAGGAATGTATGAATCTAGATACCCTTGATAAAGGTGGAGGAATAGGAAAAGGGCTAAGTGAGATGACGAAATTGGATGAGATGAAGAACCAGAGTAGTGTTATTAAAACAATTAAAACGAAAATACCACCGAACATGGGACACGCGCATGTTATGAGCAATTTCGACAAATTAGTTATAACCGCACCTGTGATAAATAAGAATAAAGGCGCTCAAACCGACGATTGTATAAACGCCGTATCACCCGAAGTCCTTCAAACATCAAGTACGTATGTCACTCACACCCCTGCTACTGAATTATCATCTAATTCGGCTGGTTCCGCGAATAAATTTGGCGATATGCCAGTGTGTGGTATGCAACTGAACTTTGAAATGGACATGGCAAACATCAAGGATGCACTAAAACAGCCCAATCAGTCACCAAAAGAACAATCCAGTTTAAAAAAAATCAGCGATGCCAATGTCGCGCTATCCACAAGCGTTCAATTAGATTCAGCAAATACCAATACTATTCCACTTCATTTTAATGCCCTCATTAACGGGAAGATTGACGTGAACCCCAAAAAGCTTACGGAGACCAAGTTAAGAGGCATAGATGGCTGTGATATAAATGAGTATGTAACTTCAATCGCAGCTGGGCTTTGTGGTACGGCCCTTCAGAAATCTTTTCCATCCAACTTTTCTCCCAGATTGTGTACTTCTACTTTAAAATTCAGTGAAAAAGCCAAAGAAACCCCAAAGGATAGTGATAAACTTAAACATACTTTCAACAAAGATATTGTTGATGAGATACTCCAGAGCTATGAGAAATTCAGCGAAGAGCTTCGAGCAAAGATGATTCCGCTCAAGAAGGGTGGTGTTGTCAATAAGTCATCTAGTAAGGAAATTGTTGAACATTTACTTGACCAATATTTGGAGTTCGACAAGCAGCTAAAAGCAAAGGCGATTGCCCTCAAGCAGGGTGGAAGTACTGTCAATAAGTCATCTAGTAAGGAAATTGTTGAACATTTACTTGACCAATATTTGGAGTTCGACAAGCAGCTAAAAGCAAAGGCGATTGCCCTCAAGCAGGGTGGAAGTACTGTCAATAAGTCAATTGATAAGCAAACCGTTCAACGTTTACTTGACCAATATTTGGAATTCGACAAGCAGGAAAAAACAAAGTTTAAAGAATCCCTAAAGTCATTAGACGGGAATGCCGCGATAATATATAACCAAGCGCAGCAGGTTCAGGAAAATTTGCCACTAACCGAAGACGAAATTAAATTACTCGATTGCAAAACATATAAAGAAGCTCAAAAGGAAGCTGAGCGTCGACGTAAAAATATCACAAATGAAAACTTTAAAGCCGCTTGTACAGTTTCATTACGGAATCTTCTAACAGACACGCCAGGTGGTGCCGAATTTAAGGACCCCTGCCTTAATCCGCCGAAAAAAATCAACTTTAAAAAATGTAAGTCGATGAAATGCGCTCCGAAAAAGTCGAAATGCGCCA
This sequence comes from Merodon equestris, assembly GCA_958301585.1. Taxonomy (NCBI): domain Eukaryota; kingdom Metazoa; phylum Arthropoda; class Insecta; order Diptera; family Syrphidae; genus Merodon; species Merodon equestris. Next base: position 64,054,525 of record OY284413.1, read on the forward strand.
TTGAAGGAAAGGTAGAGAGTCCACCTTGCCCGAAAAATAAATACGATGTGGCAAAGAAATGTTCTAAGACGAAAAGTGTGTGTCCTAGTAGCGTCCATCGGCCCAAACCTTCGAGTTCGCCAGAGGACAAAAAAGCATGCATTAGAGCTGCAGTAATCAAATGTAAAATGCAAGGCACTTGTGCCCAACAACCTGCGCCGAAACCTGTTAAAAAAATGCCACCGCCTAAATCTTCGACTACTAAATGTATGGCTGCCAAACCAAAACATGATACAACACCTAAATGCAAGTCTGGGCCAACAGGTAATACATGTCCACCTATAAAGTCGCCGCGTAAGAATCGGTTCATGCAATTGAAAAGCCCTACGTGCGATCCGAAGATAATTTCAAAAAAAGAGGGCCTGGAAGCAAAGTGCGCTGTAAAATCAGTAGAGGAAAAAACAGGTGAATCAGATACGAAACCTGCGAAATCGACCTGTCCGCCACCTAAAACATCGGTTTCGAAAGCAAAGTGCGGATCAGAGAAGTCAGCTGTAAAATGCTCAACGAAAAAGTCAGCCTCGGGCACAAAATGTAAGGCGAAAAGTTCGACGAAGCTGAAAGGGACACCCGATCCTAAGTGTACAAAGAAATCCTTTTCGACCACTGGGGCATATTACTTCGGAAAATGCGGCTGTGGCAGTGAAAAAGATTCAAATAAGAGAAAGGGTCCTGTTTCGAAATGCGGTCGAGTTAATCCGTGCCAGAAGACGGTGGATATGACGCCAAAAGAAGAGAAACCCAAATATAAAATAAGAGACTCATTATGCAAGTCTTCAGATTCTGATCCTAATAAATCTAATTCGGGCCCTTGCAAATCGGGACCGAAATCATGTACAAGATCTTCTTCGACCTCTGCATGTACAAAGATGGTACCGATGGATGTATGTAGAACAAATTCATGTGGTACAGTGAGCTATGATCTTAGCACGAAGTCATTAAGTTCAAAATGTGGGTCAAAAGATAAAGATCCATGCAAGAAGTCATCTTCTGCCTCGAAATGTGGATCTTCCGGGTCAAAGTGTGGATCGTCGAAGGGTAAAGATCCATGCAAGAAGTCATCTTCTGCCTCGAAATGTGGATCTTCCGGCTCAAAGTGTGGATCGTCGAAGGATAAAGATCCATGTAAAAAATCAGACTCCGGATCAAAGTGCTCTCAGAAATCCGATCCCTGCAAAAAGGAATCAAAATGCGGAGCTAAAAAGGATGAAGATCCCTGCAAGAAGCAATCAAAATGTGGAGCTAAAAAGGATGAAAATCCCTGCAAGAAGCAATCAACATGTGGAGCTAAAAAGGAAGATCCCTGCAAGAAGCAATCAAAATGTGGAGCTAAAAAGGAAGATCCCTGCAAGAAGCAATCAAAGTGTGGTGCTAAAAAGGATGAAAATCCCTGCAAGAAGCAATCAACATGTGGAGCTAAAAAGGCTGAAGACCCCTGCAAGAAGCAATCAACATGTGGAGCTAAAAAGGAAGATCCCTGCAAGAAGCAATCAAAATGTGGAGCTAAAAAGGATGAAAATCCCTGCAAGAAGCAATCAACATGTGGAGCTAAAAAGGAAGATCCCTGCAAGAAGCAATCAAAATGTGGAGCTCAAAAGGCTGAAGATCCCTGCAAGAAGCAATCAAAATGCGGAGCTAAAAAGGATGAAGATCCCTGCAAGAAGCAATCAAAATGTGGAGCTCAAAAGGCTGAAGATCCCTGCAAGAAGCAATCAAAATGTGGAGCTCAAAAGGCTGAAGATCCCTGCAAGAAGCAATCAAAATGTGGCAAATCGGCATCAGACTCAAAAGTCACATGCCAAAAACTAAAATTACCACCGAAAAAATCAAACTCATGCTCATGTCCAAACTCAGGATCCGAATCTGAAAATGAGTGTAAAACTAAGACCAAATGTAATAAGAAGACTAAGGATCCTTGCAAAAATCCAAAGAAACCATGTAGTGGCCACAGTAAACGGGGGCCCACTAAGCCGAAATGTCCAAAGAAAAGCGGTGATACCTGCAAAAAATCGTTTCACACCCTTGCCTCTATGCAAGGTCCATTTGGTGTGAAGCAAAGTCCATTGGATGTTAAGCAAAGTCCATTTGACGTTAAGCTCAACACATCAAGTTGCTTAATATTAGTTCGACATTTTTCAGACAATAAATCGGAAGACGAGGACTGCAAGCCAAAAGAGTGCCCGAAAAAAACAAAACCCGGTTGGGTGCCAGAAGATCCACATTCTGACTTATATCGTAGGGGTCATTGTCAGAAAGTTTCGTGGAAGGACAATAGAAGAAGAAAAATACGTAAGGCACCGCCAAAGAATTGTTATGCAGAAGAGACAGGAGAATTTTGTCCTGACACCTATTGCTACAGGGTTTGGAAAAGCAGGAACAAGAAGGAGAAAAAACGTAAACCAAGAAAAGGTAGGCTTGTTCATTACACTTTTCTTCCCCCAATGTCGACCCAATAGTTTAGCTTTGTCTTATTCTAAGGAAGAAAATAAAGCTGGAAACGCCAAAGCGCTTTACACAATGAAAACCGATGTCAACTATATGCCTGCTCTGCTGAAACCAACTCCAACTCGTTCTGTAATCTCTAGGTGTAATTTCTCGTCTTCCGGCTCCATCAGTAAGGAAGTAGCAATTCAGGCTCCATTTCAAGTTTGCTATAAGGAAAAACCGATACCCGAAGTAGGGGATAATGGTAGGTGCATTCGCTGCTTAAGTCCTAGCATAAAGTATTATTTTTATCATCTTTCAGATGTGCTCGTTTGTATAGATTCAGTTGCACTGTCAGATACCGACTTGTACATGTTCGAGACCGGCGGGAAAAGCTATCCAGAACTTTCGCTTGGCAACGAAGCTGCGGGTTATGTTGGAAAGGTTTGTGTGGCATTACATACGAGCCTTCTGTAAAATATCCAGTATATTCATAAATAGGTTGGTAGAAATGTAGCCCACCTTCAGGTTGGCGATCATATTGTTCTCGAAACTGGTATTCCATGTTGCAGCTGTGAGTTATGCAAGAAAGGCCATTATAATATATGCAGTCGAATGATGTTTCGAGGCTGTCTAGCAACTGCCTGTGTCATACCAGCTGCCTTCTGCTATAAGATTAGCCGTGATGTGCCTATGGAACATGCAGCATTGGCCTATCAATTGGCGATGGCATGCAATGCCTGTTGTCGTGCTGACATTAAGCCCGACTCGAATGTCCTTATAATGGGTTCATGTGCGATGACAGTGTGCACGGCAATGTGCGCACAATGCATGGGCGCGTCGAATATTTGTGTCCTGTGTGGACAAATGAATACGAAGAATATCATAGACGAGTTCGTCACTAAGAAAGTCGAGACTTTCGATTCTTCGATGAAGGAGATCGATGTTGCCAATAAGGTGATTTGTATGTTGGGACTGCCGCCTGATATCGTTATTGATTGTGCTAGCTGTACGACAACTATGAACATTGGTATAATGGCCATTAGACCAGCTGGAATGTATATTGTATCTGGTTTCCTATCCGAGTGCGTGTGTTTGAATATGCTTGATGCAATAATGAAAGAAATACGGATAATTCCGAGTTTTCGATCGAGGAATATGTAATTTATGTTGACCATTCCTTTTGATAGAAGCTTATCTTATATAACTCTTTGCAGGATACCACTGTCTATAAGCCTCTTGGAATGCGGTCGAGTACCAATTGATTGCGTACTTGCAAACTGTTGCCAGTGGAAGGATATGAAGTTTGCCTTTGAAACGGCACTCAAAGAAGGCAACAGTGGTCCTCGAAAAGTTGTTGTTCGCTGCCAGTCGTCCTAGAAAAAGTGCAGCCACAAAGTTGAAGCATCTAAAAAAATTTATTTTATTTGGAATGTAAAATTCTTAGTCATTATCAACCAAGTATAGATTTTCTATATAAACATAACATTGTGTAGTGTGCTCATAAAATCCGGTTGTTTTTTATTCTGCTCTTTTATATATACATATGTATGTATGTCCATGAAGGCTTGATGGAACAATACCGGGTCTGGTATATAAAATTACAGTTCTGCTGATCCAATTAGTGTGCCTGTGTCTCAGTCAATATACCTTTCCAACTGAGTCCGGCATCTTCCGTTTTTGGGCATTTCTTTTTTAGTTTCGATTACCTTTCATACCTTTGGTATGTGATTTGGTCGTACCACTGCTCCAAGGGCTATTTATTATTATTAGATGGCGTTACTGCTCATGAAGAGTCAGAGACAATCTTCTTCCATTCACTTGTGTTGTATTCGATTTATTTTTCACACAAGTGAGTGGGACATACAAGTTTAACGACGATTCCGAACAACAAAGGTCGAGAAGCTTTCTCAAGGCAATTGCATTACGAGGGGTTTTGCCAGTACCTCGCCGAGGAGAGAAGCCACGAAATAAATATTCGATGGCGTTGGTGTTATCGGGATCACGTCGGGGTCACCAGCAATACAAAATCCCTATACTCATCTGCCAAATGCTTCAACATCTCGGTCCGAACAAACTAAAGCTCTCCATCGCAACGAAATATGCTTGGCTATTTCTCAATTCCGGCCGCCCACTCTCGTTTACCATTTACCCTAAATCTACCACTAAGCCTAAGCCTAAACTTAGTAATAAGAATAAAAATGTAAGTAAAAAGGGATCTAAGCCCCCCTCTAATCCCCACGATAACTGGATCTTCAAGACCAAACTCTTTCCAATTTTTAACCACTCATCAATTTCCCATATAACAGTCTCCTCCCTCAGTTCCACCAAAACTACAACGCTAACGGGTCAGCTTTAATCCGAACCCAACTAGTTCTTCTATCAATACAACCTTATCACCTCCAACTTAACACGAACCGGATCCAAACTCATTTCCAAATTTCGACCTTAAGTCCCTCAACACATGCCCTATCTAACACCTCAGATACAGCCAAATCCTCGTCTCTCCCACCATCCTCAAACCAATTTTCTTCACCTTCTGTCCCCTCCAAATCTTTCGTCGATGCCCTATTGCCACCTTTATTCAAACTTACCCAGCAATCTATTGACCCCAACGAATGTCGTTGGCTTTCTCCCGGTTAAGATATAAAAAGTCTATGAGAACATTCGACTCTGCTTGGCTTATCTCCTCCCACCGATCTCACTACTCTCAAGAACCTTTTCATTAAATATCACGAGTTTTTCAATATCTCACCCAAAAACAATCGAGGTATCAAACGATCTTAATGCCTGCAGACAATATTGTATATACACTCAAAGCGTATATCGCACCTTCAGCGTAGCAAAGCTGACCATGATAGGTTTTTTCATTCCTAAAAATTTCCCCCTCCCTGCGGGTCTAACGCTTCCCGAAAACATTCCTCTTATCTTTTATTATCAGAATGTAAGAGGTCTGTGCTTTAAAACTCAGGCTGTCCTGCAACAATCACATGCCTTACCTTTTGAAATCTTTGCCTTAACCTAAAGGAACCTAATCCCTAGTATAAACACCCTTGGACTATTCCCATCCAACTTTAACGTTTATCACGACGATGATGTTAACCGACCACTGATGGTTGTTCATGCCGCGGTGTTCTTCTAGCCGTCTGAAACTCAATTAACTCCTCCCTCATAACAACTTCATCTTCGTCATGTCTCGACTTTGTTTCTATTAAGATTGTACTACACCGGAAATCGCTCTACGTCATCCGCTTTTACATTTTGCCATCACAACCTATTGAAACATTGATACAATCGATAATTTAGTTGATTTACGAGATCCCCAAGACGAGATCGTAGTTTTCGGTGGCTTCAACCTTCCTCACCTTAAATGGATCTCTTCAGAGGACCAATTGTTTTACATTGCCTCTAACCCCACTGCAGCCAAAAAATGTCTCTTCTCTGATCGCCTAGCTGATGCCAACCTTAACCAAGTCAGCGGCATTTTACATTGGGCATTACATGGGCAGACAACTCGACCTCATTTTCACAAGTGACCCCTTTAACTCCTCAGTTTCAGCTTGTCCGCGGTCCCTATCAACCGTCGAGAACTACCACTCTCCCCTTCTTCTCTCGTTCTTTCACAACTCCCCTATACAGAACTCTCCCCCCACTGTTCGAATGTCTCACGATTTCCACAAAGCCAACTTCCGTCAAATCAATGTGTTTTATAATGTTCGAAACAAGAAAGGAAAAAAAAAAATCAAACAAATCAAATCAAAGTATTTTTTTGGATTCGAAAAGGATTTAACAATTTATTTTAAATGATGTTACCCGTGCAGCGATCGTCATCCAAGTGAAGAAAAACATTCAGCAACATCCCATCAAGCCACCCACGCATGCTCACGAAAATCGATACCGAAATGCATAACGAGAGATGAGAACGACAAATACGAGAGTGGTTCAATGGGAGGCACTGTTAGAATATTTGGGTCTCTCTGCAAATGCATCGGGAGATATTGAAACGAGAAACGAAAATGTTGCTGATGCATGTACAGAGAGTCACAATGTACTTTTACAATAAACAATATAGAAAAATAATAGAAAAACAAGCAAAAATTTAAATATTCCTAAACATTCCGCCGCCCCTGAAACAGCGTTTCAGCATACGGGTAGCACGGCTAGCTTATGTATCGGTCGAGTGAGATTGCCATTTGCTGTTTGAAGTGTGACGACCCGTACAAGACCGTCTGGACCTGGATGGATCTTGATGACTCGGCCCGTTGCCCATTTCCCCGGTGGTAGACTGGATTCTTTAATGACGACAAGATCATTAACCTTGATGTTCCTTTCAATATGCTGCCATCGAGGACGTTGTTGTAGTGAAGTTAGGTACTCCGTTTGCCATCGCTTCCAATACCCTTGAATCTTCGCTTGTAGTGTTTGCCAAGTGGTTAGTCGATTAATTGGGACGTCGATAGTGGGCTCTGGTATGGCCGCATACGATTCACCTAAAATGAAATGAGCGGGTGTCAGCGGGTCTAAGTCTGTGTCGGAGGTGGGACATAGGGGTCGCGAATTGAGAAGCGCTTCGATTTGGCTCAGTAGGGTGTAGTACTCTTCGAACGTAAGAATGTTGTTACCGAGCACGCGTCGTAGATGTTGTTTGACGGATTTTACGCCCGCCTCCCACAAACCGCCGAAGTGTGGTGCTGAGGGGGGGATGAAATGCCAAGTAATGCCGTCTCGGGCTAGTGATTCAGCCACCAGAGAGTTATGCTCATGTGATAACACTAAACTATGCATTTCAGATAGTACTCGAGCACATCCCCGAAAGTTCGTTGCATTGTCCGAATACATGTGAGATGGTTTTCCGCGACGAGAAACAAATCGGCGAAGCGCGGCAAGAAATGCTTCGGTAGTCAGAGCACTGACGAGCTCCAAGTGAATCGCTTTTGAAACTAAACATACGAATAACGCGATGTATCCCTTATGAAATGTTGATTTGCGCCCGGATTTCACTTTTAAATCGATTGGTCCGGCGTAGTCGCAACCACAATGTACGAACGGTCGACATGGTAGTAAACGTTGTCGGGGTAAGTTGCCCATTAATTGGGAAATTGTAGCCCTCCGTTGGCGAAAACAAGGCACACAGTCATGGGTGATTTTACGCAGCAGATTTCGACATCCAATCACCCAATACTCTTGACGAATAAGAGCAAACATTGTCGATACGCCGGCATGTAGAAATCGGATATGAGCATCACGAACGATCAGCAAAGTTAGAGCGTGACCCTTGGGTATGATTATAGGATGCTTGGCGTTAAACTGTAAATCAGCGTTTTCAATTCTTCCCCTGACTCGTAAGATATTGTCGCTATCTAGAATTGGAGTAAGTGTTGATATAGAACAATTTTGAGGAAATCGATTATGTTTGAAATAAAATTTAACATAGTCACCGAAATACCGCTCCTGTAACCATTTGATGACGTTGATTTTGGCCGTGTTGATTTCGTCTGCTGTTAAGTGCGATGATGATTCATGCGTGCATTTTTGACTCTTGCGAATAAAACGATGAATCGTAGCAACCGTTCGAAGCAGGATATTCCACTTTGAAATTCTATTTGACAAGATTTCATACGGATGCTCACCGATGGTGATGTGATTTGACTGCAACTGGTTTACTCTTTTCTCCTCAAGCAGGCAGCTAGGATCCTCTTCGACTTTCTCACTTCTTGGCCAATCGCAAGTATTTTGTTGAAGCCAAGACGGTCCTTTCCACCAGAGATGATGGTTAAGCAATTTAGAGGGTGGGATACCACGAGAGGCACAATCCGCAGGGTTACACTGAGACGCGACGTGGAACCATCGATTTCGAGGTATGGTATTAAGCACTTCCGCGGTACGATTTCCGACGAAAACATTCCAGCGGCGAGGGGGAGACGATAACCAGGCGAGAACTACTTTTGAGTCAGACCAGGCGAATATGGTATTGAAATTAACGTTCAGAGAGTTTTGTATCGAGACTAACAAACGCGCGAGCAGTAAGGCAGCACAAAGTTCAAGTCGAGGAATGCTTAGCTGTTTTAAAGGGGCAACTCGTGATTTTGCTGCAACGATATTTGTTTGGAATCTCCCGTTTGGGAGTTGATAACGCGAATAAATGACAGCAGCATACGCGGATGCCGATGCATCTGAAAATCCGTGCAGTTCGAAGCTTGGCTGTCCGAGACCGAGAATTCGGGGAATTTGGATTTTTGTCAAAAGTTGGAGTTCGTTTCGGTATAAGATCCACTGATTGGCGATTGAATTAGGGACTTGATCATCCCAGTCGAGATTGTGATGCCAAAGTTCTTGAAACAGAATTTTGAGTTGAACCACTGATGGGGTAAGAAAACCGAGAGGATCAAAAATTCTAGCGACGTCTTTTAAAATGTGTCGTTTGGTGATTTTGTCACTAGGTGTATAAGTTAATCGGAAACTGAACGAATCACACTTGGAATTCCAATTAAGACCGAGTACTTTCACCCACGAATCAGCATTAGTGTCAAACGAGAGATTTTCGCGCGAATTAGAGTCGTTTTGACAAACTAGTTTACTGCAATTACTTTGCCATTTGTCAAGTTTCATACCGCATTTATCAAGAAGTTCAATCAATGAGTTTTATTTGAAAATGGCATCAGCGAGCGTTTCGGCTCCTGAGGCGACATCGTCAACGTAAAAATCATTTAGGATTATTTCCGACGCGATTGGAAATTCATCTTTATAGTCTTTCGCGAGTTGTTCAAGAACCCGAACCGATAAGTAAGGTGCACACGATGTGCCGTAAGTTACAGTGCGCAGCCGAAAATGTTGAATAGGCTCGCTTTGTGGTTTCCGCCAAACGATTCTTTGAAAATCAGAATTATTCTCCGATACCCAAATTTGGCGAAACATTTTTACTATGTCCGCCGTGAACACGAATTGAAAGCGACGAAAGCGGATACATACGGAAAACAAGTTTCTTTGTATAGGTGGACCGATCATTAACGCATCATTTAAACTCTTTCCCGTGTTGTCCTTGAATGGCCCGTCGAACACAACGCGAAGCTTGGTTGTCGCACTATCTGGCTTTAGGACAGCATGATGTGGAAGATAGAATGTGTTAGGTTTTCCTATTTCCGACGGAGGAACGCGAGTCATATGTCCTAAATCTAAGTACTCATCGAGAAACCGAGAATAGTCCGCGAAAAGTTTGGTATCGTGTGAGAATTTTCTCTCCATCGAGCGAAGACGAGACACTGCCCCGGTTAGCGTGTCACCGAGTGTTGGTGGTGTTTCAAAGGGGAGGCCCACGATGTATCTTCCGTTAATGTCACGACGATGGTTCTTTAAAAAATGTTCTTCGATCTTAAGGTCATCATCCGATATTGCCGGTTTGGAAGAAATTTCCTCGATTGTCCAGAACGATTGAAGGATAGAATCGATATCTATTGTGGCGTGATTAGACACGATGTGGGCCTTAGATTTAGACGGAAGTTGTCCAGCCAAAACCCAACCGAAAATTGTTTGATGGGCAATCGGATACCCTCGTTTGCTATGAACAACTCCACCTTGTAAGATGGACCAAGATTTATCAGCCCCTAACAGAATGTCGATGCTATCCGGACGATTAAAGGAAAGATCAGCTAGTTTCAGTTGTTGTAAATTATCCCAATCCTCTATTGAAAATGAATGGGCGGGTAATTTTGTCGTAACGCTTGATAATATAAATGTATCGACGGGAATACTAAATGAATCGTAGCGCGACTTTATTACCAACGATATAAGGCCTCTGGATCTGCCGGCGTTGGTAGATCCAATACCGTTTATTGGTATCCGACCGTTTCTTCTTTTGAGTCCAAGCCTTTGAACACACGACTCAGAGATAAAAGAAACTTGGGAGCCTGAATCAATAAGGATTCGGACTAGTTGATACTGACCGTTAATATCAAGGACTTTTCCGACGGCGGTAGGAAGCAAAGTTTGTGGGATATTAGGCGCGACGTTGATCGAGTGATTATTGACCACATTCTCCGTAGGTGATACTAAACGACAGTTCGAAGTACTGGGAACAGCTGGTCTGAACTCACTGGCTTGGCTCCAATTAGAAGGATTTGTTGGAGCCGGGTTAACTAATTGATTATGGTTCGAATGTGAGGCGTCAAGATGGACCAAGCTATGGTGTCTACTTTTGCACGTTCTGCACCGAAACTTGGACTGGCAATGGGCTGAGGGATGACCGCTGTTTAGGCAGTTGAAGCATATTTTGTTTGACTTCACAAAATCCCTCCGAGATTGCACATCCATTCCCAAAAAATCCGAACACTGAAACAGGACATGAGATGAATTGCAATTTGGACACGACGACGACGAAGAGGCGTGCATACTTCTAACACCTGGGTTTTTTAACCTACTATTTTCCCGAATCGTATCTCTACAACTTTCCAATGCTTCGCAACGACGCTCCAGGAAATCTAAAAACTGATCAATTGTTGGCTTTTGTTCGAACACACTATCTTCAGACCACGCCTGACGCGTCTTAGGATCAAGCTTATTTAATAGTATGTAAATGAGCCACGGATCCCGCTCCAGAGAATTGATTGAGGTCAAACCTCGAATGATTTCATCAGCCCCGTTCGATAGGTTACGCAGCAGTTGGGTATTCGAATTTAGCGCGGGTGGTAGATCCATGAAGGCTTTAATGTAGCTATTTATGACGAATCGTGGCCTATCATACCGCTTTTCTAACCTAGCCCATGCTTGTTCATAAGTAGCGTCACAAATAGGAAGATGATTAAGAAGACTCAATGCTTCCTCGCGAAGACAGGACTTAAGAAAATGAAACTTTTGTATCGGCGTCAAGTTTGATTTGTTATGCGCCGCGCCCTCAAACATGTCTCTAAACGCTGGCCATTCCCGATAATTTCCCGAAAAAGGTTCGATCCGAATCTTAGGAAGGAAGAAGTCTGTATTTTTTTCTGAAGCGGTCTGTTTTGTTAAATTTTCGACGAACACCTGTTGCTGTTCAGCTAATCTATCCAGAAAATCAAGGGTTTTTCGAGATTTTTCACGTTCGCGAATAGCGGATTGCAAAACGGACCTAACCACGAAGAATTTCGATTCGAATTCATCGAAATCTGAATCAGGATCGGCATACCCCTCGACATCGACAAATTGATACATTTTCTTCTGAGTTTCATTAAACTCATCCCATAAATCACCCGCTTTATTAAACCGCACTTCTAACTCGCTAATCGATACTTTGTCCGTAATGTTTTCCGAAAACGTGGCTAACTTCGTAAGAGAACGTTTTAAATGACCACGTGTAAGACGCAGGGAAGAAAGGACAGATTTTTCAGACATTGCACACTAATTTTTACCGAATTTCACCGAGAATTAATACCAAAAAATATTTTAGAAATCCTTTGCACGAGCAAGAAACACTAACAGCAAATGTTTCTAACGATTGAATTTACACGAAGATGTTCATAAACGATATTTGAAAACCACGTGCCAAGGTTCAATATGCACTTGTGAATAAATTGGATTTGAAATGGATTAAAGCCACAAAGAGTCAACCGATGGTCTAATCCGGCTCGAAGGACCAGAAAAATGTTTTATAATGTTCGAAACAAGAAAGGAAAAAAAAAATCAAACAAATCAAATCAAAGTATTTTTTTGGATTCGAAAAGGATTTAACAATTTATTTTAAATGATGTTACCCGTGCAGCGATCGTCATCCAAGTGAAGAAAAACATTCAGCAACATCCCATCAAGCCACCCACGCATGCTCACGAAAATCGATACCGAAATGCATAACGAGAGATGAGAACGACAAATACGAGAGTGGTTCAATGGGAGGCACTGTTAGAATATTTGGGTCTCTCTGCAAATGCATCGGGAGATATTGAAACGAGAAACGAAAATGTTGCTGATGCATGTACAGAGAGTCACAATGTACTTTTACAATAAACAATATAGAAAAATAATAGAAAAACAAGCAAAAATTTAAATATTCCTAAACACAATGAATATCTCAATAGTGCTCCTTTTAATTTCAAAAACCTAACCGTAAATGATGCCATATCTATAGTCTACAAAGAAATATTTAATTGTATCTGCCTTTACATACCCTTTTCTCGACATAAAGCCTCCTCCATCTCCCCACCTTGGTATAATCGCAGACTCCGTTCTTTGAGAAACAAAGGGAACAAGCTCTGGACAACTCTCCTTCGTACTCAATTCCCAAATGACTTCTTACTTCTAACTTCTTCTAACTATTTCGGTACTTACCTGCATTTTGTAGAGCTTTATAACTGTCTCTATCAACACTACTTAGTCGAGATGCAAACCAACCTTATAAACTAGGCAGATCAGTATGCGCGGGCTTAACTCCGCTACTGAAAATTTTTGATCGAGCGAGCAAATTTGTTGTTTCATCAACCTTGCTCTCGCTCCGCATGGCACTTTTCTAAACTTTACTTCGTTATTTCTCACTATTTTTCAATCAAACAATTTCATTTGATAATTTATGGCTCATCTACAGACCTAGATCTATCGAATGACATGCTGCACACATGTGTGGTTATAGCCGATATCTACATTTAGTGCGTACAAGATTAGTCCGAAATCGTTTTCGGACCACTATATTCCCCGTACATGCACGCGCTAGGCCAAAAGTGGGTGATTGCTCTCGCTCCGAGACCTTCTTTTAGTTTGTTAATTACAAAAGAAAATCTGATGTCTACCCAAACTCTCTCTCCTTCAATAATGAAACTTCCAATGATCCTCATAACATCGCCAACCTTTTACCCACCTTCTTCAACCAATCTTTCAACCACGATTCCTTTGTATCCGATCCTACCTATTTCAACTTTTTACCAAACTTCTCCTTTGGACCATTTCTCTCTCGTAGTGTCGACCCCGATATCATCGAACAAAGATTAAAGCAACTTAATGATGAATTCACCCCTGGCCCCGACGGCCTCCTTGCTATATTTTTAAAAAAATGTTCCTCCTCCCTTTCTCTATCTCTCTCAAAAATCTTCAGCCCATCCCTTTCTCAACGTGAATTTCCCCGGATATGGAAAACCTCTGTTATAACACCTATACAACCACAAACCTTATTGAACTCGTTTCCTTCACCTTTTCAGCCTTAGAAAATTGCAAGGAAGTCGATTTTATCAAAACTGACTTCAGTAAGGCCTTGATAAAATTTCACACAGATTCTTTTCAAACTGTCTTCGATTGACTTTGAATCTATCTTATTAAAGTGGATTTTCTCTTACCTAGAAAATCGCCACTATAGCGTTCGCTTTAGATCTGCCCTCCCTAACCCCTTCCTTGCTTCCTCCGGTGTCCCCCGCCCCAGTGGTTTAGGCCTTTTTTCTCTTCTTTTTATCCTTATCATTTACGATATTGAAATGGTTATCAAACATTCCCACATCTCTCTATATGCCCATGATGCTAACTTCTTTAAGATCATTTCCTCAGAACATGACTCTTCCCTTATTCAATCGGACCTCAACAGCTTTTCCACCTGGTGCTCCAAGAACTACTTCGACCTTAACATTTCAAAGTGTCAATCTATTACTTTCTCCCGCAAACGTAACAAACCTCCTCCCAACCTCCACTTTCTCCATAATCAACCCCTTTCTACCGCTCAGGTGATCCGTGATCTTGGTGTATTATGCGACCACGAACTCAATTTCCTTGCACATATCAGCGATGTAATTCTTAAGGCCAATTCTGCACTCGGCTTTGTGAAACGATGGTCTAAAGAATTTTCCAATCCCTACGCCACTCGGTCGCTCTACATAACCTTTGTTCGCCCTATTCTCGAATACGCCTCTCAGTGTGGTCTCCTTACTATCATTCACACATTTCCAGAATCGAGAGTATCCAACGCCGTTTTCTCCGTTTTGTTCTTTGTGGCTTACCCTGGGACAATCCTCTGATCCTACGTCCCTATCAAGACCGCCTAACACTTATTAATTTGAACTCGCTGAAAGAACGAAGAAGAATATCCGACATCCTTTTCATCCATCGACTCCTCTCAGGAACCATCGACTGCGCAACCCTTTATAGCTCTATCTTTTTTAACACTAGTAATACACTAATAATAATACACGGAATCCACGTCTCTTCTATGTACCCACCTCTCGTACCTCCTATGGCTCCAATGAACCTATCTCCCATATTCTGCGGAATGTTAATGCGAAAAACTGTTTCGACTTTAACATCAGCACTTCTTGTCTAGATTGTAAGTTTCCTAGATTGCAAGTTAAATTAAGTATGTAGCTTGAATTAAGCGCAATAAATGGAGGTATGGCCCCCACCAAAATTACCAAATTCAAAATCGAACTCGCTCTTGGAGCGTCGGAGGCCGACACATGATCCACTACGCCACGGCGCTCTCAGGGCTATTTCATGACAAAACCTTGCTTGGAAGCTATTTTTCAAAATTTCATCATCCATTAATCCATAATATTAACTAGCGAGCCAGCAAGTTAGTCATCAATTGCCGCCATCACTGAGTTCAATATGGTTGACTTACAGATGTCAAAGTCGGTACGAGTTACATATATTTCATAAAATTTGTGAATTTTTCGGTCAACATAATCGCCCAAGTGAGTCCGGCTCACTAATGGCACTTTACAGCGAACTTTTAAAGTTGGCCTTCATTAACACACATATGAATTCCAAATTCAACAACAATTGAAGCCTTCCGATCAGTGATTTCCAAAGTGGTGCATGTTTCTATGAAGAAATGTATGATTTCGGGAGAATCATGAGACCGATGCAGTACTTATAGCGCCCATGCGTCTTTCGTTCGTTCCGTTATCGGCGATTACGGCATTTTTACGAGCACTTCGTCAATGCACGAGGCACGAATAGTCTAGTTTCGAGCTTCGTTCAACACACGAAATAAAATCTTAGTCCAAGCGATCTCCAAGCGTAATCGTTCATCTTTACCCGCACAGTGAAACAGGTAAGAAACATTTATGTGGATATGGAAATATTTAAAAATATATTCTTCAGTAAGAATCCTAAATACGAAGAAAGTGTTGTTATGTCAAAAGACACAACAGCTGGTGTGCGCGCGTTCAGCTGCGCACGCGGCTACTCAGTGGACTGGGGGGTTCGAGTATTGGGATGGGAGGAATTCAGGGCGCCACGTAGTTTTCCGTAAAACTACGAAAATAAAAAAAGGATTAAAAAATATATGTATATAGAAGTTAATATAAATTTTATTAATTTTGATTGGGATAACGGGTTACCCAACATCCACTACGTGGACAATACGGTCCCCTAAAAATAACGGGAACGGTTCGGATAACCGGGGGAATGTCGAGGCGAAATGAAAAGAAAACTACAATTTAAAAAGATACTTAGGTGTGACACGTCCTCCTCGATATGTCTCCTGTATTGTCCTTGGTTTTATCTCCGGTATTGGGTGTCCTCCCCGTATATATGTATGTACTCGTACGTCTCTCGTTTTCTTTGTCTCTTACGTTCTCTTGTATCGCACTGGCGGCCACTGTCCGTCCAGTCTCGCTCAGAGTTCTCTTGCAATTGAATAGTTCGTCTTTTGTCTGACCCGTTCCAACCGGGAACACATATATACACTCACACCACTTTGGCCATTGGAACAAAGGGAATCACCTCCAGAGTTCCAACGCCTCCATATTAACATTTTCGGATCTTCGGACATTCGTCCGGTTGGAAGGGGTTGATGTCTTAGGTGGGATGGACGTGTTCACCGCAGTATCTTATTTCAGTTATAAATAATAAACTCAGCCTAACTATGCATCCCGCGGTTATGGTACACTAAAACTTATGTGGCTAATTCTAATTATAACTTTAAATGTCCCTAGGGGTTATTGGGTTACTCGTTTACATAAATTGGGGAGTTTACAATAAGTATATGTAAATTGACACATATGGCTTTGCGGGGACGACATTTTACTATTTGGGGTCACAACCTTCTTTTTCTTTTTATCAAACAATACATTTTAGGTTGGGCACGCGGCCTTTCGATTTGTTGGGGACCGTCCGTCCCTGTCACCCTGTTGGGGCCGTCCGCCCATTGTTGCGAGACCGTCCGTCTCGGTGGGTTGGGGCCGTCCGCCCATTCTTGCGAGACCGTCCGTCTCGGTCGGTTGGGGCCGTCCGCCCTTTGCTTCGGACAGTCCGTCCATCCCCTTTGGACCGTCCGTCCACCCCCTTTGGACCACAATCATTGGACCGTCCGTCCAGCACGGTACCTATCGTGCGACCTCCTTAAGGTGGTTAGACCAAACCGGGCCATAGCTCTAAATTCGCCATAGGAACACCAGTGAGCTCTTCCCTCCTTAGGAGATGGCGGAGAAAAATGACGGGAGAAAAAATGTAGGAAGGGAGGGATGGAGAGGATAAGGTTTCGTGCGTGTTTTGCACGTAACAAACCCCACCCTCACCTCCAAGGAAATGTGTCTGCACATTTCAAGACTGAACCTTCGAGGCGAGTTGGGAGGACGATTGGACACTACGAACACCATGTCGGAAACCTGTCCTCTTGGCTCTGGGTTTCTGACTCCTGGCCGGCTCTTATTGCTCTCGGCTGTCGTTGTGAGGCTTTAAGTCTTTGACGTGCCAGGTGCCTTTCTCTTTCCCGGCATCGTCTTTCAAAACGTACGTCCAAGGCGAGACTCTTTTGTGTATTATAAAAGGCCCGACGTACTTCGGTGCAAGTTTGGCGGCGTAGTAGTTGGCGGCATCCGATAGTACGAAATTTCTTCGCCACACTAGCTCATTGGGGAAATACTGTACGTCTCTTCTCCTGAGGTTGTATGCTTTCGCCGCTTGCCTCGTTGCCTCTTCTAGTTTCCGTTGAATGTCTTCCCGTAATGCCCTAAACTTTCGCCCTAACTCAGTCATGTTACAAGGGTTAATCTCTAATTCGGACTCGCCTTCCCCTCGTTGGTCTTCATCCCTAGAGTCGATGTTGTTCTCCCTGAGCAGCCCCTTTTGCTCGCAGGTAACCATCTCTTTACCAAAGTTGGCGTAGTATGGTGAAACGCCTAATACTTCGTGTTGCGCTGAGCGGATGCAACAAGCAATTTTCGAAAGGTGAGAATCCCAGGACTTATGATTCTCAGAAACGTATGCTCTCAACATCCGTTTTATGATTTGGTTTACCCTCTCCGCGGGGTTCGCTTGCGGATGGTAGTGAGCGGTGAACTTCAATCGCGACCCATATAGTTGACAAAGCGCCTTTAGTTCCCTGCTACGGAATTGAGGCCCATTGTCACAGATAATCCACTTCGGGACTCCAAACAACAAGAAGATATTGTCTTCTAATTCTCTGCAAACTGTTTTCGCAGTGGCGGATCTAAGCGGAAATAACATTGGGAATTTAGTGAAATAATCTACGACCGTTAGAATATAAACGAAGCCCCTACTCGATCTAGGCAATGGACCCACTATGTCCACGCAGATCGTTTCCCATGGATTCGACGTCCCTCTTCTCTCAACCATTAAACCAGCGGGTTTCTCATTACTCGGTTTCACACTCTGACAAACTCTACAATTCCTGACATATTTGGTTATGTCGGCCCTCATCTTGGGCCAGTAATATCTCAAAGCTATCTTAGCAAAAGTTTTCTTGACACCCATGTGTCCACCTAATGGACTATCATGGTACTCCTTTAACATCGCGCTTCTCTCTCTTTTCCCTACCACCTCTTTCCATTCCGGGACATTGTCGCGGACTACCAGATGTTTTGCCTTTACAAGCTTGAATAAGGAACCTTGTTCTACCTTCCAAGCGGGGAAATTTAACGGGTTGGCTTCTACTTTCTTGATCATCCTTGTAATCCATGGGTCTGGACTGTACTCATCTATTCCCGCCACGATGGGGAAGTTTCTAGAGAGCATATCGGGGACTACGTGTTCCTTTCCTTTCCTATGGAGGATCTCGAAATCGAATTGCTGGAGTCTCACTGCCCATCGGGCTAATCTTCCGCACGGGTCCTTAAGATTGCTCAGCCATATTAATGAGTGGTGGTCCGTCACTACCGTAAACCGAACACCTTCAATGTACGGACGTAACTTCTCCACCGCCCACATCACCGCTAAACATTCTTTCTCCGTTGTGGAATAGTTCTTTTCATTCCTATTTAGAGCCCTACTAAGGTAGCAAATGACCTTCTCACCGTCCTCGAATGTTTGGCTTAATACGGCACCTATACCTCTATCCGATGCATCTGTCTGAATGACAAACGGACGCTCGAAATCCGGACACGTCAGGATTGGCGCTGTTACCAAACATTCCTTGGCCTTCCGAAAGCTCTCCTCACATGACTGGGTCCAAACGAATTTTACCCCTTTCTTCAGAAGGTCCGTCAAGGGTCTCATCAGAGCTGCGAAGTTCGGTACAAATCTCCTATACCAGGACACCGTCCCCACGAAGCTCCTCACCTGCTTGACGTTCTTGGGAACCGGGATGTTGAGCATGCACTCGACTTTCTCCGGATCTACGTGGAGTCCGTTTCGATCTACGACATACCCTAAGAACTTTAATGAGCGCCTACCGAACCTACACTTCTCCCTACTCACTTTCAACCCAGCCTCCCGAATCCGTTTAAATACCTCTGCCAATATTTGAAGGTGTTTTTCAAAGTTGTTGGTTACGATTATAATATCGTCCAGGTATACGAAAACGTGTGGTTCCAAATCAGCCCCGAGCACGTTATCGATGAATCTCTGCCAGGTCGCTGGTGCGTTATGCAACCCAAATGGCATCCTTTTAAATTGGTAGAGTCCCCTGTTCGGAACGGTAAAAGCAGTGTATGGCCGTGACTTCTCTTCAACTGGAATCTGCCAATAGGCCGACTTGATATCCAGAGAAGATAAGTACTTGGCGTCCCTAAGTTTATCTATTTATTTATTTATTTATTTATTTAAAGCTAGCTTACAATTAAAATTCTAAGATAGCTACTTGTATATATATGGTATATATACATACATATATATATATAGCCAGAGCATCTATGGCCTTCGGCTATGTACATGTTAAATTAATTTAGATTAAGTGGAATAAATTAGTTGCCTTTAGGAAATGAAGAATTTTTGTTATATTTTCTGGATATGGATTGGAGAGGAGGTTATTAAACAGGTCGTGGGCAAGGATGTTTTGTCTATAGGTTTGGAAAAAGGGGCATTCGGAGAAGATATGGTGGATGCTAATTTGGTTTTGATTGCAGTATGGGCATTGGGATGTTTTGCCTGTGTTAATATAGTGTTCATGGGTGACTTTGGTGTGACCGAGTCTAAGACGGGCTATTTTTGATGCTTCGAGTCGGGATATTTTTACGGATGTGTTACAGTAACTGTTTATTGTAAATTTATTTTTATTTATGGTTCTGTACCATTGTGATGTTCTATCCCAAAGGTGAAGATGGTAGGAAGCTGTCAGTTTCTTAATGAAGTTGTTAAGGTCTTGGAGGTTGAAATTGGGTGAAGTGAGAGAAGGGGTTTTGATGGTGTTTTTTGCAGTTCGGTCAGCAAGTTCATTTCCCGGGATTTGTATATGTCCGGGGATCCATATTAATTTGGTTTTGGGGGATTGGAGGTACAGTAGCCTACGTATTAGAGAGGGGTAGTAGGTTTGGTTGTTGTTATTAAGGATTGCATCTATAGCTGAGAGCGAGTCGGTGCATATGGCGAATTTTTTTTTGGACCCTTTTGTATATTCTAATGCCTTGAGGATGGCGATTATTTCAGCGCTAAAGATAGAACTATAGGCGGGTAGTAGGAAGGTATGTATAATTTCTGTTTCTGAGGTAACACTGAAGCCGGAACTGTCTCCTATTTTTGAGCCATCAGTATAGATGAAGGTATGGTCCCAAAGGCTGTTTTTGAGTTCACGAAAAAGGGCCCGGTATGTCTCTGGTGAAGTGGAAGTTTTTTTGTAGGATCTGAGGGTGGAAATGATGGAAGATGACTGGTGGAACCAGGGTGGAGGAAAGGTGGGGCGGGGTGGGATTGGTTTACGAGGAATGTTAGTTTCATCACAAGAGGCTATGAAACGCTCTATACTGGATACAATTTTACCTTTTTTCTTTTTCGGATTGGTTAACAGTTTTCGGAGGGGGGAATCAACGCAGGATAGAAGGGATTTGTGCAATTTGAGGGTTGATTGGTATCTTAGCTTTTCGACAGTCTGCATTCCTGCTTCAAATAGAAGTTGGTTAATGGGAGTCGTTCGGTAGGCGTTAGTGGCTCTTCTTATAGCTGCGTTGTAAATGCTTTTAATTTTAGTAAGGTGAGAGTTGGCGGCGTACCCGTAAAGAAAAATACCGTATTCTAATTTGCTAACTATAATTGATTTGATGATGGATGTGAGGGTGCATATGTTGCTATTAAATCTGATGTAGGAGAGGGATTTTATAATATTTAGCTTTTTTTCAAGAGCTGGTCGAATGAATTCAATGTGTGCATTCCATCGGTAGTTTTTTTGGAATACCATGCCCAGTATTTTTAATTTATCGACGTTTTCAAAGTTGATGGTATGCGATAAAGCTCTGCAGGTGCATTTGTGCTTTCGGCAAATGTGGAGGTGCTTACATTTGTCTGTAGACAATTTAGCGCCTGAATATTCGCACCACAAAAGTATGTCTTGCATAACGGGGTTAACGTCGATGTTGGCTGTGGTGTTATTTTTGTTTAGTTTTTTAACAAGGGTGAAATCATCGGCATATGCACAGAATTTTAGTTCTTTGTGGATAGATATAATGTTGGAAAGTTTATTGAAGGCTATAAGGAAAAGAGGAACGGATAGGGGAGAACCTTGGGGTATGCCATTATAAAGAGGTAATGCAGATGATAGGCAGTTTCCAACACGTACTAGGATTTTCCGATTGGACATGAAGTTGTAGATGTATCGGATAATGTTTGATCCTACTTCCCATTCTTTAAGTTGATCCACTATTGTATGAATGCCTATTTTGTCGAAAGCTTTTGCGAAATCAAGGGAGAAAAGGGAGAGGTGACTTTTTTTTGACAGGGAATCGGCAATAAGGTAGTCTAAGTATACTAACGGGTTAGTAGTAGATGTGCCTTTCTTGAATCCAGTTTGGTGACTGTTGAGAAGTTTGTTGCGAGAAACAAACCACCACAGTCTGTTGGCTATTATTTTGTCAAGAACTTTAGCACAGCAAGGATTAAGAGATATCGGTCTGTACGATTTGGGTAGGGATTTGTCAGTATTGGGTTTGGGGATAGGGATAACGGCACTGTTTTTGTATAGTTGTGGGATACTGTGGCGGAAGATATGATTGTAAAATTTGAGGAGCCTAGCTTTTATGGGGGAGGAGAGGTTTTTTATCATGGGATATGATATTCGATCATTTGATGGGGTTTTACCTTTTAGTTTATTGAGGGCTAACTCTAGTTCAAGAGGGGAGATGTCTTTTTCAATAATTTTAGCATCGCTCGTTATGGAATGGATGTAGGATGGGGTGTTAATGCCACAAAATGTTCTTATTGTGGACCAAATCTTAGAGGTGGGAGTGTTGGGGTTGATTTCTGAGGTGAGTTTGAAGACGGACTCTCTTTTTGCAACTTTGACTTGCCTCTTGAATCGAGCATTGGCTCTTTTATATAGAATAATGTTGTCTATGGAGATTTTACGCTTTAGGGATTGCCATAATTTGTTTTTTTCGGTTTTTAATTGGTCTAATTCCTTGTTCCACCAGGGGACTTTTCTCCTTTCAGTTAAGGTCGATGTTTGTGGAATGGATTGGTTGGCGCTTTGGAGGATAATTCTGTGTATGTTAGCTGCCTCTTTGTTCAAGTTATCACTTAATGGGTGCTCGGAACTATGTTTGTCTAGGAGTTTTTGGTATAGGGCCCAGTTGGCTTGGTCTATTTTAAATTTAGGGCGTTTTTTGGGGCGGGTGGTGGTCGTGTGGAACATGGTTATAATAATGGGAAAGTGATCGCTACCACAGAGGTCATTAAGAACGTTCCAATTGCTGTCGATAGCGAGTCTTGGGGAACAGAAGGATAGGTCTATGTGAGTGAGAGTGGAGTGGGTACTAAAGTGGGTGGGAGAACCGTCATTCAGAAGTTGGTAGTCGGATTTCGTTATGAATTTAGAAATAGTATTACCGCGGTGATTGTTTTTGGGCGAACCCCAGCTAGAATTCCAGCCATTGAAGTCGCCAAGTACCAAAGTGGGGAGATGTCCAGGTTCGAAAACGTTTTTTAGATTGTTAGTATTAAAGGACTGTGTGGGGGGAATATAGGTATTTATGATTGAAAATTTGAGTTTAGATGATACTGTAATGCACAAAGCTTCAAAGTCTTTGTGAATTATAGTTTGTGTGTACTGTATGGAACGGTGGATTAGGAAAGCGATTCCACCGTAGGAGTTGGGGTTTTGTTTTTGGGTGATAAGGCAGTAGTTCACGGGAATGGGAATGTGAGCTTTATATGTAAGGTGAGTTTCCTGTAAGGCGATTATTTTAGGAGAGATAGATTTTATAAGTAGTAATAATTCGTTGTAATTATTTAAGTAGCCTTTGATGTTCCATTGCAGTATTTTTAGTGCATGTGCAGATGGTTGAGAATTGTTGGTGATGGTTGTAGTGTTGGTAAGATTTACTCGACCCCGCCATCCTGAGTTGAATTTTTGCGAGCCTGGTGTTTGGCTCGGGATGACAGGTTTTGAGACAGCGGGGTCGGTGGGTTTGTTATCAGTTAAATGATTATGTAGATTCATCATGGTGTGTTATTCTGGTTGTGAGAATCATTTGTTGATCGTGTATGGTTGTGTTGTTGGGAGAGTTAGCTTGCGATTGTGTTGATTGAGTGTCGTATTTGCTATCTTGTATGTGTTGATGAGTAAGTTCGGAGATTGGAGACTTCGGTATGTCGGAGATTTCGTGGAGATTTTTATGATGGTTAAACTTTGAGGGGTTTTCTTTTGCGCTTTGGGAGGAACTGGGTTTTGGGTTAGAAGGACTAGTTAATTGAACGGTTTTTTTTTCATGGTTTGCAGTTTTCTCTTGAGATGTGGTGGATATAGATTTTTTTTGGTTCGGAGTTTGAGAGGTTGTGGAAACAGATGTATTGGTAGGTGGTGAGGCAGGATGGTTGTTCGTGTTGGCAATGTCGGTCTTAACGGGAGTAGATTTGGTCGTTGTTGGTGGGTCAGGTGATTGTGCTTGGCTTGCGTTTCTAATGGTTTGAGAGTAGGATGTGGGCACAGTGGGGGGTGGGTTTTGCGCTGAGTATGTTTGCTTGGCTTCAGTTAAACTGCATTTGTTTATGGTTTTTATTTTTAGGATTTCCTTTGCTTGTTGGTACCTGTGGCATAGTTTTGAAGAAGCTGGGTGCTCCTCTGCGCAGTTTGCGCATAAGATGCGGGTGCACGGGCTTGGGGAATGAGGTGGGAGATTGCATCTTTCACAAGAGGGGTTTTTGTTGCATCTTTTTGCTGTGTGACCCAGAAGTTGACAATTCCTGCATCGCATTGGATTTGGGAAGTACTCTTCAACTTTTACGTTGTACCAACCGATGTTGACCGTTGGTGGGGGACGGAAAAGATCGAAAGAGAAGAGGATTAATCCGGTTGCTTTTTGTTGATCGTTGATTGTTTTTTTGAATTTGAAAACGTCGATGACGCCTTGGCTCTTCATTTCCTTTAGAATTTCTTCCTCAGAAACGTTGATGAGACAGGGGGCGTAGACGGTGCCTTTCGAAGCATTTAGATGAGGGTGAAGGGAAACGTTGATAGGGCAGATGTTTGACAGGTTTTTTTTCGAGACGAATATATCCGCAACTTTCTGTGATTTCGTTAATATTAAGAGATTTCCATCCCGTAGTTGGGAGATGCTTTCATAGGCCGTACTAATGCTGTCTATGCCTTTTTTGAGGAGGAAGACGCTAAGTGATGAAAGAGGCTTTTCGGGGTCGGTTGACGACATAATTATAAATTTTGGGTTGCTGGTATTTGGAGAGGGGGAGAAAATTTGTTGATGGGCAGTGGGGGAACAGATTGGTTTTTTTCTTTTTTTGTTTTTGGGTTCGGTAAGTGCCTCTATGTCGAGGTCACTAAACCGGTTACCCAGGGCTGGGGGGGGGGCCCGGAGGCCATTTCAGAACACTACGATCGAACTATGTATTTAATATTTTTTCTGGTGTTGTCTTGGTTTACAGAGAGAGAGAGAGGGAGAACTTAAAGCAAGCGGAGCTGTAACTGGGTTTACGCGATGGGATGTGTTATTTCACTCACTGAGTAACCACGATTACGTGTTGCCGGCTCGAGGGTTAGTCGGAGACTGAAGTTTATCTAAAGTTGAGGAAATGTATGGAAGTGGATAAGCATCTCTCTTGGTAACCTTATTTAATTTCCGATAATCGACACAAAACCTATAGGATCCATCCTTCTTTCTAATCATCACTATAGGCGAGGCCCACGGGCTGTTAGACTTTTCTATTATTTCGTCCTTTAACATGTCCTCCAATTCTGTATCTATGTGCCTCTGGATCGCCGGTGATACTGGATAGTATCGCTGTTTAATCGGCTCTGCTGTGGTCCTGATCTTATGTTCCACCAAATGTGTACAACCAATGCCCTCAGGCATGTCCCTAAATAGCCTTGTCACTAGCTCCTCTAGCTGTTTAGCCTCGTCCTCAGTAAGTCCCTCTTCAGTTTCGACTTCCTCAGGATCCTGGTTAACCTCCACGCCCCTTGCGTCAGGTCTATCTCCCGCCATGGATATCGACGACAACCTCTGTCCCGAAAACATCCACTCCCCTGTGCTCAGATCTGGGATTATCCCTGCCTTAGCTATGAAATCCGCGCCTAGGATTAGAACATGAGGGAGACTCGGAATCACCAAGCATCCCATTTCGAACTCCCGTTCGCCTATTCTGATTGGTATGGTCATACACCCTGTTACTTTTATATCAGAACCGTCTGCGAGTACCACTTTATCCACTTTTGCTTCATTGTACCGATGCCCTAACTTCTTGAGATATTCCCAACCGTCTCTACATATAATTGTCCTCGAAGCCCCTGAGTCTAAAAGACCTATCATCTTGACGCCCAGGACTTGAACTTCTAAATACGGACGTATGTCACCTACTTTTGAATCTAATGTGAAATCTACCCTAACGATCTCTCCCGGCTGGTTGCCAGCAGACCACCTATCTAACTTCTTCGGCTCCCCTGCCCTGCTGTTACAGGGGGCCGTCGCTCGTTTCCCGAACCCTCGGGACAATCCCTCCTGATATGTCCTGTCTTCCCGCAAGCTGAGCAGCGTTTAGGGAGCGGACAAGCACTAGCCAAATGACCTTCCCGATGACAATTGTAGCACGAAATCCTACGACCCGGTGTCGAGGTTTGACTCAAAACAGCCATCCTCGGTTGTTCGGCTACCGCATATGCTAAGTCGGGTTCCAAAAGATACCTCGACCTTTGTGAGGGTGGGGGATTAAACGATTCCACGTTTGCCCTCACCGATTCCAGCCTTCTGCCTAACTCCACTAGTTCCTGTAGAGTCTTCGGCTCTGCAAGTCCTAGTTGCGTCTGGTAGAAGGGAGCCAAATTCCGTTTAACAATACCTAATTTCCGCCTCTCCGTTAGAGGTTCGGAAAGCCTACCAAACATATTCTGCATTACTGCAGTATACACCCCAATAGACTCTTCCTTCCCTTGGGTCCTTCGACGGATCTCCTCAAGTAGGAGATCGTCATAGTTTGGGGGGAGGAACTCCAACTTCAACTCCCGGACCAAACCTTGCCACGAATCTACGTGTCTCCTTACCGCCCTAAACCATAAAAGCGCCTTCCCGGTGAATAATTCGACTGCCGACCTAAATAGTTGGTGTTCACCAACGTTCCTAGCTTCCCTAAGCTCCTCTACGCGTTCTAAGAACGAATTGACTGACGCTCCACATCGTTCCCCTGAGAACTTCAAGTCCCACTTGGCTAAGTTCTCAGCCTTCCCCGTCCGATTAACCACGGGAACGACTTCTCTCACCGGTGCGGGGGTGGATGGGACAGGGAGAGCGGGGTGCAGGCCTTGACTCAACCCCTCATCCCCTTCGCCTTGTCCCTGTGCGTCATCGTTTTCGTCGGCCTCTTCCTCTAACTTGGCTAGAAGCATCATCAGGTTGGTCTTAATGCCGCACCTGTCTTCCTCTTCTGCCTTCGTTTCAGGCCTCGCCCTCCCTATTCGAGCTATGGCCCACTCAATCTTGGTCAGGACCTTCGCGTAGGCTGATGAATTTCGCGTTGGCGGCTCCTCAAGTAATTGTTGAATTTCGGCAACCTTGAGAAGAACCGCCTCCCTATCCTCGTTAAACTCAAACGGATAAGCTATCGCTTCCAGCGATCCCCGCCGCTCAAGGACTCGAGCCGCGCGGAGAGATTTCCTCATCACGTCGACCGTACCTACGGTTAGCCCTCTGAACTGCATCTCGTACGCGAGTTCCTCTTGGGATAACCGATTAATTTCCATCGTTAATCGCGCGAATTAAAATAAAATCGATAATAGGATCACAACTAACTATGAACGATGTCAAAAAAAAATTGCTATCAAAACAACAAAAAAAACAACTAACTCAGCGACGGATGACAACTCGATTATAAATATCCGAAAAATCAAAGGGGCAGGAAGATCACTACTTGAAAAAGGTCAAACGGATGAAAGTGCAAATCACTAAGTAGGGTGGGGAATATGTCAACACACGAAGCGACTGCAATAAGAAGTCCACACTGCGAATATTAAGAAAAAATCGCCACCAAATAAGACAGCCCCGCGGGGGAAAGGGGGTAACAGAAAAAACTACACCAAACTACGATCACTCGCGGAATTAAATATATGTGCGATATATGTATATATGTATATGTAGGTAGTATGTAAAAATTATTATATTATATTTATGTACGGAGATAAGAAATATATATATGTATATGGAAATAAGCCCGTAACACCCGAAATATATATAGAATATTTGGATATATACAATATATATCTATAATATATATAGGTATATGTAATGTATAGAGGGGAAGAAAAAAACCAATAGACTCACTGTATTCCGGTCGTTGAATTGTTCTTGAGCTATTTTATTTCTGTTTCTTCCTGTTTTTTTTTTGTTTTGTTTTATTCTTTTCTTGATGTTTTGTGATATATTTTGATATATTTGTTTGTTTGTCTTATGTGATTAGTGTTCGTTGTCTTTGTTGGTACCGGTGTCCGTTGTCCGCTGTCCGTTGTCCGTTGTTCTTTATCTGCTGTCCGTTGTTCGCTGTCCGTTGTCCGCTGTTCGTTGTTTTTATTATTTATTTTATTTATTTTATTTTACTATTTTTCTTCTGCAGAGAGCCCCACGTTGGCTGCCAATTTGTTATGTCAAAAGACACAACAGCTGGTGTGCGCGCGTTCAGCTGCGCACGCGGCTACTCAGTGGACTGGGGGGTTCGAGTATTGGGATGGGAGGAATTCAGGGCGCCACGTAGTTTTCCGTAAAACTACGAAAATAAAAAAAGGATTAAAAAATATATGTATATAGAAGTTAATATAAATTTTATTAATTTTGATTGGGATAACGGGTTACCCAACATCCACTACGTGGACAATACGGTCCCCTAAAAATAACGGGAACGGTTCGGATAACCGGGGGAATGTCGAGGCGAAATGAAAAGAAAACTACAATTTAAAAAGATACTTAGGTGTGACACGTCCTCCTCGATATGTCTCCTGTATTGTCCTTGGTTTTATCTCCGGTATTGGGTGTCCTCCCCGTATATATGTATGTACTCGTACGTCTCTCGTTTTCTTTGTCTCTTACGTTCTCTTGTATCGCACTGGCGGCCACTGTCCGTCCAGTCTCGCTCAGAGTTCTCTTGCAATTGAATAGTTCGTCTTTTGTCTGACCCGTTCCAACCGGGAACACATATATACACTCACACCACTTTGGCCATTGGAACAAAGGGAATCACCTCCAGAGTTCCAACGCCTCCATATTAACATTTTCGGATCTTCGGACATTCGTCCGGTTGGAAGGGGTTGATGTCTTAGGTGGGATGGACGTGTTCACCGCAGTATCTTATTTCAGTTATAAATAATAAACTCAGCCTAACTATGCATCCCGCGGTTATGGTACACTAAAACTTATGTGGCTAATTCTAATTATAACTTTAAATGTCCCTAGGGGTTATTGGGTTACTCGTTTACATAAATTGGGGAGTTTACAATAAGTATATGTAAATTGACACATATGGCTTTGCGGGGACGACATTTTACTATTTGGGGTCACAACCATCTTTTTCTTTTTATCAAACAATACATTTTAGGTTGGGCACGCGGCCTTTCGATTTGTTGGGGACCGTCCGTCCCTGTCACCCTGTTGGGGCCGTCCGCCCATTGTTGCGAGACCGTCCGTCTCGGTGGGTTGGGGCCGTCCGCCCATTCTTGCGAGACCGTCCGTCTCGGTCGGTTGGGGCCGTCCGCCCTTTGCTTCGGACAGTCCGTCCATCCCCTTTGGACCGTCCGTCCACCCCCTTTGGACCACAATCATTGGACCGTCCGTCCAGCACGGTACCTATCGTGCGACCTCCTTAAGGTGGTTAGACCAAACCGGGCCATAGCTCTAAATTCGCCATAGGAACACCAGTGAGCTCTTCCCTCCTTAGGAGATGGCGGAGAAAAATGACGGGAGAAAAAATGTAGGAAGGGAGGGATGGAGAGGATAAGGTTTCGTGCGTGTTTTGCACGTAACAGTGTCTTAGATTCAACTTATTTTTATAGCGATCGTCAGCCCCTGAAAATGTCTAGACGAATTAAAGTTTCTACATATGTATTTAGAAAATGCAACCAGCATACCTCTGGAATGTTCAGATGTTGGAAGGGAATTACATGATAGCAACGGTGAATTTTTAGATAAACAAATGAGAAAATTCGTGATGAAGACAATATAGATCAGTCAAGTGACAGTGATTGCGAAAATATTCCAAACATACGTACGAGACGATGCATGCGATTCCCTCCCAGTTCTGAGGACGAAGGTGGAAGTAACGTACCAAATCAGCAAAGTGAAATTGCTTCAGACGGAACTATTTGGACAAGAATTGAAGAGGGAGGTGCTGCTGGTAGATTACCAGTTCAGAGTGCTTTCAAAGATGCACACGGGCCAACAGCACTTTTTTTTTCCTTTTTTTTTGTTAGAGGCTTTTACTATCTGTTGGAGCACTCAGACACAAATACTGGTCCATTGTACTAACAGACAGACACCTTGTCTTTATTGTATTTTCCCCGTTGTCCGGAGAAAAGTGAGGAGGGGCTTCAATGATGTAGAGCTAAGAAATTCGGCACCCACCACGTCGGCCCCAAGGGTGCGCCACCGTGCGCGAGCGAAGGCGGGATAGTCGCAGAGAAAGTGTTCTGCTGTATCATCCACCTCGCAACATGCAGCACAGGTAGGCGTCTCACTGATGCCAAGCACGAAGAGATGCTTGGCAAAAGTGTAATGGTCCGTGATGACGCCTGTTAGCCTTCTGCAATCATTTCTCCTTAAGGATAAGAAAAATGTTGCGGACTTTTTGCAGACATCAGGGCGTACGCGCTTAGTCATCCTGAATCCTGGATATTCCCTCCATCTACGACTGTGTACGTTAAAGACCCAGTCATTGATGTCAGATTTGACCGCGGAAGCAGGTAGACCTAAGGCGGGTTCAGGTCCTGAGAAACTCTCCTCTGAGCCTCTTCTAGCGAGTTCATCGGAGATCTCGTTTCCTGGGATTCCAGAGTGACCTGGGACCCATACAAGCCTAAGTGAATTTAGTCTTCCGACTTTGTTCAAAAAGGTCTTGAGTTCATGCACTAATTTGGAGTTGGATAGAGGGTTGGACACAGCTTTGAGCGTAGCTTGGCTGTCACTACAGACACATATGCTTTTTGCCCTCCACCTGTATTTCACAACATAGTGCATGGCCATTAGGATTGCGTAAATCTCCGCTTGGAAGACAGACGCATATTTTCCTAACGAGAAAAACTCAAAGAAAACTCCAGCGCCGGATCCCTGCCCAGTCCTGGAGCCATCTGTGAAAATGCGAAGATATTCCATTCCAGGTTCAGTGTCTGGCCAAAGCCAGTCCTGACGCCATGGAAATGTGACTGTGTAGTTACAGCGCAGTAGGATGGCAGGTGTCATTGCGTCAGAAGGCATATCCATGAGACAGGGGTTGAAGGATATTTCTCCCGTAAGTACATTTTCACTCCAATGCGAGTTGTACCAAAGACCATTCCTCTTTAGGCGAGAAATAGTTTTCAGTGCACACCCTCTGATATATGCATATGTCAAGGGGTGGAAGATTCATCATAGCATCTAGAGCAGCTCCCGGTGTGCTGGGGAAAGCCCCCGTGCAGCTGAGACAGACCGCTCTTTGGAGTTTGGTGAGTGAAGCCACAGCGTGTTTGCGTGTTAGCCTGCTCCACCAAACAACCGATGCATATGAGATTATCGGTCTTACCATTGCCGTGTAGATCCACATGACCTTTTTCGGCGATAAGCCCCATGTTTTGCCAAAGGCACCTTTGCATTGCCAGAAAGCTGACAGCGCTTTGGTGGTTTTGGACTCAACATGTTTTGACCAAAGAAGTTTGCTATCTAGAATGACTCCCAGATACTTAGCTTCTTTGGATATCGGGATGGGGATGCCTTTTAGCACCAGCCAGCCAGTAATGCCAGTTGTTTTCCTCCTTCTCGTGAAGAGAACGACATCAGTCTTAAGAGGATTAACCGACAGCCCATTTCTCGTGCACCAGCCTTCGATCACGTCTAGCGCCGGCCGCGCTTTGAGACAGACATTCGCTTAACATGAGCCGACAGAGAGAACAGCAACATCATCCGCATAGGCCTGGGTATAGATTCCAGAGGCATTGAGAGCATCTAGCAGAGAGTCGACCACCATGCACCATAACAGCGGAGACAAGACGCCACCTTGCGGGCAGCCCCTGTTTACTCCAGACTTGACACATTGTTCGAAGCCTGTATCAGCGATCAATGTCCTGTGCACAAACATTGCTTTGATCCACAAAACCAGTGCTACGCCATGCCGTCTAGCAGGGTTACACATGCTGTCGAAGGTAGCGTTATCAAAAGCTCCCTCAATGTCGACGAAAATGCCTAGTACGCATTCTTTCCTTTCGAGAGCGCATTCAATTCTCCCAACTAGGTTTTGAAGCGCAGTCTCGCAGGATTTTCCGCGCTGATAAGCATGTTGCATGTCCGATAGAGGATGCATTCGAAGGGAAAATTTGCGCACGTGCAACTCTACTAATCTTTCCCTATTTTGGGAATAAAGACCACTTTCACCGTGCGCCAAGGAATAGGTATATAGGCAAGTGCCAGGCTAGCAGTGAAAATTCTTTTCAGTGCAGGAAGCAGCTGTCTTATACCTTTTTGCAGCATAACGGGGTATATCCCATCAGTGCCCGGCGACTTAAATACCAGCTACGCCGCGTTGTTTTCATCGTTTCAGTCGCAGTTTGCAATGAGGGCGTGTGCAATGAGCCGATGACAGTCTGATTTCCCGGAAAATGGGTCTGAAACAGTAAACTAAGAGTTTCTGCTTTAGACTCGGTGAAGGTACCATCAGACTTTCTGAGTACATCCAGCTTTGTCGATTTTCCTCGTTTGAGGACGTTAGCCAACAGCACATGCTAAAAGAAATATTATGAACGGGAATCTAAGTAGTGCGTTCCTATTACTGATTGACAACCATATTTTGGAACATGCAAAATTGAAGCCATTTCTTGCAATATTGTACGCACGTGGAGCGTACGAAGGAAATACTTTGAGGCTTCAATATTTGTGGAACAACAAGTGGAGACCATCATTTTTCTCCAGCACTATGAGTAGACGTGATTTTACTGAGATTCTGCGGTACTTTCGTTTCGACAAAAGAAATCAGAGGAGTCAACGTTTGCAAACAGACAAATTCGCTTTAGTCTCAGCAGTTTGGGACAAATTTGTTGAAAACAGTCAAAATATAAGCTCAAACCGGGAGCTTATATTACCGTGGATGAGCAACTTTTCCAACAACGGCCAGATGCGGATTTACCCAGTACATGCCAAACAAACCTCATAAATTTGGCATACAATTTTGGCTTGCGTCTGATGTAAAGACGAAATATGTGGTAAATGGCTTTCCGTATTTAGGAAAAAAACGAGGCTCGAAATGCATCAACTCCACTAAGCGAATTTGTGGTAATGAAATTTCTTGAACCGTAAACCATGAAGGGTAGAACTGTAACAACCGAAAGTGGCACGGTTTCTGTATGCAAATGGTGTTAAATAGGATATTGCAATAACGATAAGACTACAAATATTTGCAATACATGCAAAAAAAAGTATATACGGAAAGTGTACACACAGCAAAATCTATATAATGTAGAAATTGCGACCGACAAACTGTAAACAATTAACTGTTTTGTTATTTGACAATGTCTATAGATCCATTTATCTATTACAATTAATATTGCTCAACTTTTTTGTCATTTTTTAAGAGACTGGAAGCCACAATAACCATTTTTTCTTATACACCAGTTATTTTGACTGGTTTTGGCAGAAATAGGTAGGTATATTTAAACAGCTAGTAGCAAAAGAGCAAAACAAGAGCAGCAAAGTCTAAATCCTGGCGGAAGCTCTGCGAATCAATAGAGGATCTCACCGAAGCCGCAAGGCTCAGAAAGATCCTATCCAAGGACCCCTGCGTCCCGGGATCCTTAAACCAGATGGTTCTTGGACAGAATCCAGTCAGGAATCCCTAGAACTGCTGACTGAAACCCACTTCACAGGCTGTAATACCCCTGAAACCACAGTCTCCTTCGAGACGACGGTTCCTACGGTTCACACAACCGAAGAAGTAATAAACAAGATTATCACAACGGATAAAGTATCATGGGCAATATATTCGTTCAAACCATTTAAATCTTCGGTGCCGGACGATATCTTGCAAGCGATGCCTCAAAAAACACAGACCCACACTGTACCCAACCTCGTAAGCATTTTTTCCAATTGCCTGCGCGCCGGGTACATCCCAACACAGTGGAAAGAAATAAAAGTAATTTTCATACCTAAGGCAGGTAAACCAATCCATACTTCCGCAAAGGACTATAGGCTCACTCGTCGTTTCTATTAATAACCTTGAAAAGACTCCTTGACCTATACATCAGAGGACTCATCAACTCACGCAACTTATGCAACACTCAACGCGCCTACATTAAAGGCAGATCAGTGGAAAGTACTCTGCATAGTATTGTCCGTGAAATTGACAGCTCGCTGAACCTAAAAGTACTTAAAATGGCAGCCTTCCTCGATATAGAGGGGGCCTTCAATAATGTAAACACAGAGGCCATAATAACAGCTCTTCAGGACATAAAAGTAGACAAATCCATTGTAATCTGGATTGAAAATATATTGAAGAACAGAATTATCAATGCAGACTAGAGACACACCACAGGGAGGAGTTCTCTCCCCCCTACTGTGGCTTCTCACAGTTAACTAAATCCTCAAATTCTTTATGGAGAAAGACAACAGCGTACGCGGATGACCTGGTTATCTTGATAAGAGGTAAATTTCTACCAACTATCAGTGAACTAATGGAATCTGCCTTGAGGAAACTCTCCTCGTGGGCAAGACAGAACGGTCTGGGAATAAATCCCCAGAAAACCGAGCTGGTCTTGTTCACCAGGAAAAGGAAAATTCCGATATTTGCTCCCCCAAAGTAATAGCGTACTACTCCACTCAAACTCAAAGCGGAAGCCAAATATCTAGGCATCATTCTTGACTCCAAACTCTCCTGGAAAAGGAACCTGGAGAAAAGGATGAAAAAAGGATTGAATGCAACCGTACATCATTCATTGGATGCACACAGCAATCATCAGATCC
The DNA here is from genome assembly GCA_958301585.1 of Merodon equestris. Lineage (NCBI taxonomy): Eukaryota > Metazoa > Arthropoda > Insecta > Diptera > Syrphidae > Merodon > Merodon equestris. Next base: position 64,088,940 of record OY284413.1, read on the forward strand.
ATTTCAACTTCAGTTGATCACAGACCAGTGAAGGAGTAGGTAGTGTTTCGGCTAGCAAAGTGTAAAAACAAGTATAAACAATATAAGAGCGCGTTTAGGCGAAGTATTCGCGGAACTCGAATTAGCCCAGTTGTTAAGTGCCCGATCCGCTGTCGGAAGGTCGCCGGTTCAAATCCCAAGTCGGGAGGAAAGTTTTTCGTGTGCGTTTTTGTCTGTTTCTTTCTGCTGCTTCTCAGTTAGTTGGAAGTAGCAGGAGGAGATGTCGGGAGACGGCGGGGGAAAACCCGTACGTCGTACGGAGTCGGAATCGGGTGATTTATCATCCGATTTCGCAACACCGACCGTCGCCATGAAGAGGCGCAGAAGGGCCAACAAGAAGCCCGATCTAACTAAGCGCCCCTCCCTCACTGCTTCGACTGAAAAGCTGCAGGTCGAAGCGAGGAAAGGGGCGCCATCACCAACACCATCAACGTCGAAAGCAGCTGGACTACACCAACCAAAACCAGCGGTCCCCGTGGAAGCGGATACTGCCTACCTTTCCTATGGTAGGGAAGGCCGCTACACGGGGGACAATAACCCCTTTGCCCCCCTTTTATATTCGGCTACGGAGGAAGAGCGTAGCGAACTGGAAGGGAAAGAGCGTATCCTACGTGCCCAGCTGCAGGCCGTAGTTGATAAGCTGAAGCAAATAAAGAAGAGGGATTTAGAACAGGCAACAGCCGCCCCACAGCAAAAGCAGCAACAACAACAGCCACAGCAGCAGAAACAGCAGCAGAAACAGCAGCAACAACGACAGCCGCAACAGCAGCAGCAACAACAACAGCCGCAGCAGCAACGTCCTAAAAAGGAGAAAGTGCCACCCATCTTCACCTATACCACGGCCCTACGAGAGACCATCGATCTCTGTAAGTATGCTATTGGTGTAGGCAATTTTGAAATCAAATGTTTAGGCCAAAAACGCTATGCTGTTCGGTGCAAGACACTGGAGCAGCATAAGCGTATAAAAAGCTTATTAAAGGAGTCCACAACGGAGTTTTTCTCCTTCACGCCGAAGGCCGAGAGGTTGCGGACAATGCTCCTTAAAGGCGTGGAGTCGATTGCAGACCCCGAGGAAATGCTCTCAGAGCTCAAAGAGTTCGAGAGTGACGACCTCAAATTCGTGGGGGTTAAGCCATTCACTACGGTGAGCTCCCGACGGGAGAAGCGAGTTATTCCCTTCTTCTTGGTACAGCTTGGTACAGGTTAAGGACTATCACCACCTTAGCGTCCCAGACTGTCACATGGGAAACATTAAAGAGGAGCGGAAACATTTTGCAATGTATCCGCTGCCAAAGGTTCGGGCACGCCGCGTCGAACTGCGAAATGCAGCCTCGATGCGTTAAGTGTGCAAAGAACCACAAGAACGAGGAATGCGACCTTGGGAAAGACAAGGTGGCGGATAGAGAGCAGCTCGAGTGTGTCTTGTGTAGGAACCGAGGGCACCCTGCAAACTATCGGGGATGTCCTAAGTTCCAGGACATCAAGAAAGAAAACCTGGCCCGTAAGCAGAAGGTCGAGGAGAAGCGTCCCTCGGGTCGCTTCCAAACACCAGCCGTCACATCCCAATTGACCTACGCCCAAATGGCGGCAGGTTCGGGAAAGACGGTACAAAAGCCCATGACTGTTCCTAAAGCCCCAGTGCCTGTCTCTAAGGCACCGGTGGCCGAGGTGGATGTCTGTTCGATCTTGCTCGCAATCCAAGGGCAGATTGGGCAGCTCCAGCAACAGATCCTGGAGACGGCGACCCGAGTAGATAGTATCTACTCGCTTCTGCCGGGCCTAGCGCACCTAAGGTCGTGATGGTTACGCTGGTAGAGAGGCCCTTGAGGATCCTGTCGGTGAATGTAAATTCACTGATAAGGATCGAGCGACGAGCCGTACTTTTTAACCTGTTGCAGGACGAAAGCCCCGATGTACTCTTGGTTAGCGAAACAAAGCTAAACCAGAAGCACAAAATCCGGCACAGTTCTTATAGAATAATTAGAAGGGACCGACCCAACGCTATTCAAGGCGGGGGAGTTGCGATCTTTATTAAAAACAATTTTAAACATAAAGTCATATATAGCGGTGAAGTGCGGAGGTTCCAGGTACTAGAGGCCTGTATTGTGTGCATTCCTCTCCGAAACGGAAAGAGAATGTACATTGTATCAGCCTATGCACCTGAAGCACCTCAACCCAATATTTTTATCGCAGAGCTCGAGACACTTTTTCGATCTCTGCGCTTAAACTCAGTAGAAAACTTTTACATTCTGGCCGGCGATTTAAATGCCAAACATAGTGATTGGGGAAATAACATTCCCAACACTAGGGCGAGCCTACTAAGCCATTGGTGGGTTCTTCGCAGCATTGAATATAGAGTCAAGCTGCTCGCAACGGATATTCCGTCGTATCCTAGGAGCGGCTCCTATCTGGATCTCATGCTAATAGACTCTCGACTGAGACTGGCAGACACGAACGAATGGTCTATTAACTGTCTAGGGACCATTGTATACGACAGTGACCACTGCGGACTATGTGCCGTGATCACAGTACCTGACGAGTTCGCGGAGATGGCAGAGTGTGTCCAAACGCACCCCTACGATTACAGTAGGGTGTGCTGGCCGCGCTTTGCCAATTCCCTGACGAGAGCGCTCACTTCGAGCGCCTCCTTTCCACCGACTAATAGGAACCTGTCAAACTACGAGATTGACAGGTATCTCAAACAAATGGACGATGCCATTAAACAGACAATGAACAGTACGATACCACGCCAAAGACAGCACGATACCACAAACGTATACCGAAACGCGACAATCGACGCACTGCACAGACAAAAAAGTAGACTCCTGACAAGACTCAAACTCTTGTACAGGCGGTTTACCGACAGACAAAACTCGGAGGTCAGGACACTGAAGTCACTGATTAAAAATATCCAACAGTTAATCAAGGAAAATTACAGAATATCTGTAAGTTTGCATTGGAACAACAGAATTCGTGCTGTAAAATCCAACAGCGCGAGTATGTTCCCGCAAATAAATAAAATATTTCGGAGAAACAATCAGAATGACATTCAGGATCTGAAACTTCCGAGAACGTCAGACAATGAACGCTTGCTACGAACAGTTAGCATCGATCCGGAGAGCGCCATCCTGGATGACGACTTCTTCGTGATCGAGGATCCTCAGGAGAAGGTGGCGACAGTGGGAGCTGTCTTCCAGGAAGTGTACAAGGTGAATGATAGTATTCGCCCGAACCACGACCTGGAAGATAGAGCCCTGCTTCATCATTTCTATCTTCGAAATGATATCGATCATTGGCGATCAGAGAACCGTGGTTTCACAAGGTTCAATGAAGATTTCATGGCAAACAATGTCATCGCCAATGAGGGGGTTAATACCCTGTTCATATCGACGGAGGATGTTCAGATGATCTTTCGGTCGTTGAAAAGGAAAAAATCCGCGGGAGTCGACGGTATATCCAATGTTGTGCTTAGGCACCTTCCGCCAGTGGCTGTAGAGAGGTACACCATCCTGTTCAACAATGCACTGAATAATGCATATTATCCAGTGCAATGGAAGACAGCGGTGGTGCAACCAATTCCCAAGAGGGGTAAAGACACATCTAACCCGGAAAATCTCCGGTCAATAAGTCTCCTTCCGAGTATCAGCAAGGTTTTCGAGAAGGTGATCCATAGGGCCCTGTCTAAATGGGTTGAGGACAGTAAAATCATCCCGGATAACCAATTCGGTTTCAGAACGGGGCATGACACTATTCATGCCGCGTCGAAGCTTGTGTCGGATGTCCAATGGAATAAATGCAAGAACCAATGCACGGGTGCCTGTCTGATTGACTTAGAAAAAGCTTTCGACACCGTATGGTTAGAAGGTCTTTATTACAAGCTCAGTCGGCTGGGCATAAGTAAACCACTGCTATATATGATTTTTGACATGTTAACAGGTAGAAAGTTCGTAGTGAAAATTGCCAACGTGACTTCTACCCAAACATTTGAAATCAAAAATGGACTGCAACAGGGTACGGTAAATTCGCCGATCCTTTTCAGCATTTACCTAAGCGATCTGCTAGTTTCTCTTCACCATTCAATAGCGTACGGAGACGACCTAATCGCGTACAGATCAGGTCCAACGATCGACGTCATTGTTACTCTTCTGCAGCGTGACTTCGAAAAAATTCAGCAGTATTGTGATGACTGGAAGTTGAAAATCAACTTCCAGAAATCAGAATCTATATTGTTCAGAACGCCTTTGTCTAGGGCCTCTCGGGACACTAGAAAAAACTGGCGCAGGTTCTTAATTTTAGGACCGGACGGGCGTCCACTGGCGAAACAAAGTGTGGTCAGATATCTTGGGATCGTGCTGGATCAGTATCTATATTTTGACAAACATGTAGATGCTGCTCTGGCAAGGGCCCGGGGCGCTTTCGCTCTGACAAGGTGGCTGTTTCATAGCAGCCAACTTGATTCTAGGGTGAAGGTAATCTGCTACATGGCCTTAATCAGGCCCATGGTTGCCTATGGATGTCCCGTCTGGTTCAATGTGAGAGCCAGCTTAATGGAAAGGATTCGGGTGTTTGAGAGACAATGTCTCAGGACTTGTCTCGGGTTACATAGGACACCCGAATCTGATTACACGAAATTTTACCCGAACGAGGTCCTATACAATAGGGCCAGGATTGTACGGATAGATAATTTTTTGATCAAACTGATTCGAAGCCACGTTGCGAGAGCAATGACTTCGGTCAATAGCCTGATCTTCGGGGCTTACTACCCCAACGATTTATATCACGAGAGAGTGCGCCTTAATGGCTTTGTGCCGCCAGAAGCATTCCTCTATTTAGATAGATGTGGGTTGATCCAGGATAGATTGGCGGTACCGCTAATCTTCCACGTGGGTCGCAATTCCGTGGAACGGCGATTCCTCTACGAACCCGATGTCGCGCTCCGTGAGCCCGAGCGCCTCAGGTTCTGTAGATCGGTCTCACGCCGGGATCGAGGAGATGTAGTCCGACAGCATCAACACTTTTGGTGGCTGGAGAGAGCTACGTCAGTGGACACTTTGAGAGCTTCAGTCTCTTCAAGGCATCGCTTGCCTAACAAAAATGGCAGGCTTACATAGGCTAGGGTAGGGTAAGGTAGGGTAGGGTAGGTAGTAGGTATATATACGTTTAAAAAAAAAAAAAAAAAAAAAAAAAAAAAAAGATACATATATGTACATATTATATTAAATATACAGGGTGTCCCACGAGCAGTGTGCCAAAAAGCTAGAGCGTGTAGGTCTGGTCAAGACAAGAAAAAAATCGTACGGGAGGGGGGTCTATTCCCCCCCATTTAGCCGGGAGGGGCAATTTTCTAAAAAAATTACTTAATTTGGAAAAAAAATTATTAAAAATCAACATACTTTTTTGTAAAGCCAGAAACCTCTTCTTTCATTTTGTTTTCAAACAAAGCTGTTTTAAGGAATAGTTTTTGAGAAATTAATTTTCAAACTCAAAATTTTGAAAAAAAATGAAAAAAAAAAAATTTCGAACTATTTTTTCTCAAAATTGTATGTAATTTAGTACTATTTTTTTGTCCAAAATTCAATTCTCTTATTAGTTTTTAGTTAAAAACAGAAAACCGGATGCAAAAATGTTTTGTAGTTTTTGAGAAATTAAAAAAAAACCCGAACCATTTTTTTCTAAGAAAAACCTTTTTTTTGGTTTTAACGCGGCTGGACTTGTAGGCAAATTAATGTATGAAACATTGACATCTTTTTCATTATTTTTAAAAAAAATTGGAGTTTTATGAGGACTCAATAAACTGACACAGTATTGGAATAACCCTGGATTAATCCTTTTTTTTCATTGATAACGCCTGAAAACTGACCTGCCAATTTCGTCTGGGTCCGCCCGCCGCCAATGGGTTCAACCGGCTAGGACCTTAAGACAATAAAACCGCAATTTTTGGATTTGGTCTGACGTAATCCCTCCCTTAGTACAAGGAGGATAGCTATTGTGCTTGGAGTGCCCAAATCTAGAGTACGGAGAGTGCTTCATACCGAAAACTTACACCCGTACCATTTTAGGACAGTTCAGGAACTCACCTCAAACGACAAGTTTTTGAGAGCAGAATTTTGTCGATCATTACTGCTTCGAAATGAAACTGAACGAAACAATTTTGGAAGGATATTCTGGACGGATGAAGCACAGTTTACCAGAGATGGGGTTACTAACTTCCACAATTTGCATCATTGGAGTAGCACCAATCTACACAACAAAAAACAAAATAAATCACAACACCGCTTTAGCTGAAATGTTTGGCTTGGTATTGTTGGACAAACTGTAATCGGGCCCCGGTTTTTGAATGCCGTTATTAATGGAGAATCATACTTGCAGTTCCTACGAGACCTTTTGCCCGATTTGATGGACAACGTTCCTTTGGCCATAGCAGATAATTTAATCTAACAGCAAGATGGAGCACCAGCACACTACAGCTTACGGGTTAGAAACTGGCTGGATGATCATTTTAGTGACCGTTGGATCGGAAGAAAGGGCCCCACGGCATTTCCACCTAGATCACCAGATTTAAATCCTCTAGATTTTTATGTGTGGGGATTCATGAAGAATTATGTTTACGAAGTGGAAATAGTATCTTTGGAACGACTGAAAGCACGGATTGAAGTCGCTGGAGTCAAATTGTTTGACTTATGTGCAGCCATTAGAAGGAGATATAATCTTTGCCTTCTAAAAAATGGGGATCATATTGAAAATTGATTATAATAAAACTCCAAATTTTTTAAAAATAATAAAAAAGATGTCAATGTTTCATACATTAATTTGCCTACAAGTCCAGCCGCGTTAAAACAAAAAAAAAAGTTTTTCTTAGAAAAAAATGGTTCGGGTTTTTTTTTAATTTCTCAAAAACTACAAAACATTTTTGCATCCGGTTTTCTGTTTTTAACTAAAAACTAATAAGAGAATTGAATTTTGGACAAAAAATTAGTACTTAATTACATACAATTTTGAAAAAAAATAGTTCGAAATTTTTTTTTTTCATTTTTTTTTCAAAATTTTGAGTTTGAAAATTAATTTCTCAAAAACTATTCCTTAAAACAGCTTCGTCTAGAAACAAGATGAAAGAAGAGGTTTCTGGCTTTACAAAAAAGTATATCACGGCATTGTGGATGTAACTGTTGATTTTTAATAATTTTTTTTCCAAATTAAGTCAATTTTTTAGAAAATTGCCCCTCCCGGCTAAACGGGGGGGAATAGACCCCCCCTCTCCCATACGATTTTTTTCTTGTCTTGACCAGACCTACACGCTCTAGCTTTTTGGCACACTGCTCGTGGGACACCCTGTATATTATGTATATAATTTATATATATGTATATATTTTAGTTAAGGTAGAATAAGTTAGGTTTAGTTACATTAGGGTAGGCTTAAGTTTTATATATAATACAAATGATCATATGCTAAGTTTTTAATAAAAAAAACATTTTTCTTAGCTTAAGCTAGATATAGTAATGTTAGTGGTAAGTTGATATAGTCGTCGAAAGACATAGATTTAAGTTGTTACGTCTATTTTAGAGTGTCCGCCTAGGGCCAGTAAGATATCTAGATTGTTAAGATAGTTAAGCTAGTTTTTAAGCATTTTTGTCTAGGGTAAGATAGATCTAAGAAGTTATGAATAAAAATGAATTAAAAACTAAAAAAAAAAAAAAATCCATTTCAACTTATGGGGCCCTAGTCTGGTGGACTGCTAGCAGCACGAAAAGCTATATGAACATGCTCAACAAAGTACAAAGGTCAGCCGCTGTACAACGGAAGCCATGAGAAGCACGCCGCAAGCAGGTTAGACATGATACTTCATCTCCTTCCCCTGGACCTATTCATAAAAGGCTGCGCTGCAAAGAGCGCTCTCAGACTAAGGGAGTCCTCTCTGTAGAAGCAAGCCAACTATGGACATGCGGCCATACTCAGAATAATAGACAACCTGGGAAAGAAACATGGTTTTAGTAGCCTCGCAGCTACGACGGACTATATTTCCCCCCAAAATGACTTCTCTCTCAGAATACCAATCCTTTTCCCCGACAGAGAAGAATGGCTATCAAACGCTGTAATCAACCACCACGAGTTCAGTCTCTTCACCGACGGATCGAAAATGGACACAGGCACTGAGGCCCGGTTCTACTCTCCTCCACAAACAGGAATCATTCAGACTCCCTGATCTGTGCAAGGTTTTTCAAGCAGAAATCCTGGCAATAGAGAAAGTAGCCAAACACCTACAGGTAACCGATATCCCACCATCGGATATCACTATCTTCCTAGACAGCCAGGCTGCACTGAAGTCAATAGAATCCTGTATAACGAGATCAAAGGCTGTCATGAAATGTCGCGACTCACTGAAGTCCATCAGACACCACAAAGTCAAACTCTGCTGGGTCCCGGGTCACAGCTCAAGCGCAGGGAACGAAAGAGCGGACGAATTGGCCAGGCAAGGGTCTGAACTGGACATCAGCGAAGCGGATACGTCATTGCAACCACCGATCAGCGCGTTATACCGGATCATAAATGACACTATCATAAAAGAAGCCAACTCGTCTTGGCTTACAAGAAACGGCAGCTACACGACAAGATCATCGTGGCCAGAGCTCCAGAATCTCCAGAATCGACATCTAGCGTCGCTGGGCCAAAGATTCTTTACAGAGATTGCGGACGTGGCAAATGCAGATAATTCGGATCTTCCAAAATTCATAAAGAGCACGGAGTGGTTTCAGCCACCACGTGATATGACAAGTAAATTGTTCCCTTTGTCCTCCGAGTGGAAGTGATGCTCAACCATCACTATTTCCGGTACCATCGGCGAAGGTTCGGAAAGCAAATTAAGAAACAATAAAACAAACAGAACTTTACTTCGTTTTTTTTATTTTCCCTTTTGTTTTCTGCCCTTTGCGACCTTCTTATATATCAATTGGCTGATAGTTGGTGCAGTCATTTTGTCCCTTTCTTTGTGCAGATTCCGCCGTATGCGCCTTGCTGTTAGTATGAATGAACTGATCTACCGCCAGGGTGACTGTTGACGTTCGGTTTTTGTTGACAGGTTTTGTGCGGTGTTTTGATTCCGGTTGCTCCTTTGTTTCCGCGGTTATTGTGCAACGGATCCCTTGTTTGTACTTGCAACAATCACACTCCCCTTCTTTAAGCTAACCTAACCTAAATAGCTGGTAAATCTAGTGATAATTGTATAATTTCATCAAATTTCATTATAATTTCTTCAAACAGGAAATAAAATTCGTTAGTAACGTATGCTTATTTCAATCCTCCTCGACGCGCCGTAGTGCTTTTTTTTATACTTTTATTTCACTTTTTCACGTGAACGTGAAGTGAAGTCGTTGCAACACGTGTGGACGTGCGGCCGACATCAGCGGAGCCCAGGGCGAATAACGCATCACAGCATACCGTAGTTAAAAGGCAAATCCTTACCATCAGCAGGCGAATTTCACCACCAGACAGATCCTCTCCGAGCTCGACCAACAGCAGACAGCTACTTCATAACGGACATTCAACGGCAAACGGACCGCTACTTGAAAGCGTGCATCTATCAGTAACGGAATTAACAAGCTTTGAAGAAACACAATTGCGCGGTGAGTACACCTGATTGATTTGATTTGGGGGTGGATAATTCGGTGTGTGTTAGGGATCGTTGATATCGCCTTAAAAGTTGAGGCGAGGTATTACATATAAGTACATAACTAGATACTATTAATGCCAGAGACTAGGTCACGAACGGCTGCTGCGGCAGGTTTAAGTATGCAGGTCGACGAAAGTGACGAGCGAGGGGACATATGTATGTAAATATAACGTTTAGAGATGAGACTCCTTCAATCGAAGCCAAGTTGCAAGAAATCATAAAGCAACTACCGATCTTTTACGATCTGAACTTTTTAAAACAAATGGTGAGCGGTAATTTTGATAACGGTGTCAGGACTAGCGGTCATTTTGGTAACGGTGCCGCAAGCAGCGGCGATTCTGGTAATGGTGGCGCAAGCACCGGTGATTCGCCGCAACCAGTGGTACCTTGGGGAACGGTAGCGACTCGGGGGTGCTAGCAAACGCTTCGAGTGAACTGGGCTGCACTTTGTCCAATACCAGACCGGAGCAAGGGAAAAAATTATATGACCTTCCCGAGTTTGACGGCCGTCCCAAGGACTGGCCCATGTTTTTTGAGTCATTTGTAATCACGACAGAGCAATACAGCTATACAAATCAATAGAATCTTATGCGGCTGCAGAAGGCATTGAAGGGGAAAGCGAAGGAAACAGTGGAGTATCTGCTCATTCATAGTAATAATGTTGACCCCATATTGAAGACACTTTCGACGCAGTTCGGCAGACCCGAAATGCTGGTCGAAAGTCAGATTATTAAATCAAGAAGAATTCCATCCATACCGGAGAATCGTTTGGTGGAGGTATTACCGTTCGCAACCAAGGTCCAAAACTTGTTATCGTTCCTAAAATCTGGCAAGTGTGAACATCATCTGTCTAATCCAATGCTGATGGATGAGTTGCTGCTTAAGCTGCCAGTTGAAAGAAGATTGGAGTGGGCACGATTCGCTCGCAACATCAACACGGTACCGACGGTGGAACATTTTAGTGAAGGGCTGCAAGAGTTGGCCAACGAGGTAAGAGTAGCTTGCACGGACTTAAGTGAACCACCAATGAAAAACGTAGCCAAGCGGAAAAGGGCAGCGCGGTTCTTCTTAACAGATGAGGTTAGCAATGAAAAAGAGATAGGTAAATGTAGAGCTTGTTCGGGTAAGCACGAGATATCAAAATGTAAACGTTTCTTGGATATGAATTACGGGCAACGATGGCGATTGGTTCGACGATGTAAGCTGTGTTTCAACTGTTTGGAGCAAGGTCATCAAACGAATTCATGCACGAAGCGTAAGTAGTGCAGCTCAACGGATAATTCGAGAAAACTCCCTGAGCTTTCCCGAAGGGGACATAACAAGCTGCTGAACAGAAGCGAGCGTTCACTGGCACGGTTCACTATCTCGATAAAAGGCTGCTTTTCAAGATTCTACCAGTCAAGCTGTATGGGAACGGAAAGACTGTAAAGAGCTTCGCATTCATTGATGAGGGTTCTTCGATATCACGGATGAACAAAAACTTAGCTGATCGACTTGGTCAAAGGGGACCAGAGGAGAGTCTATCAGAACTATCAAGAAGGGTGCATGTGAAGATCTCTCGAATCCGACCAGGGAGTAAGATATTTGAGCTGAGGAATGCAAGAAAATTCACAGACCTTCGGCTGCCTACTCAAACTCTAAACATCGCGGCGCTGCGTACAAGAAATCGTTTGCCGAAATGCATCCCAATAGATGAATACACAAATGTGACGCCAACATAAACCTCGGGATTTCAAAAAAAATCATCGCCGATTACTGGAAGGGTCCTGCTGTACCTGTAGTATCAAAAAATCTCGGAAGGGTTGTCTACGGAAATAGAGAAAGGTGTTCGAACCTCAGTAGTCCAATGTACTCGTACTTCACCCAGCTTGGTCATCAAGGTGAACTGGGGGAACTGGTCAGGAGTTACATCGCCGATGATAACCTTGGAGTAAGATTCTTCGAAAAAATTGTTGAGTCAGCCGATACATCTAGACTCTAGAGCGAAGGAAATATTGGAAAGAACGACAAAACGAGTAGGAAAGCGTTTTGAGACTGGGCTGTTGTGAAAGTGCAACAACGTTAGTTTTAGGGCGAGTAGATGGTGGCTGAAAGAAGATTCCCTGCATTGGAAAAGAAATTTCAGCGAAATGAGGAGTTCTACCGTGAATACTGTGGACTCATGGCAGACTACGAAAGAAAGGGATACTCAAGAAGGCTTAGTAACGCTGAGGCTCGAATAAGGGGTGGTTAATAATAATGAACCTGGGAAGCTACGATTAGTATTCGATGCCGCAGCCGAAGTAAAAGGAACCTATCTCAACTCGATGCCTCTTACTGGTCCCGATGGCGTTCAACCGTTAACAACAGTCCTGATGAAGTTTAGGCAAAGGCAAATGGAAGTGTGTGCAGATATAGCCGAAATGTTTCACCAGGTAAATATTCGAGAAGAAGATCAATCAGCTCAGCGGTTCTTATGGCGGGCCCACCCCAAGAAGTTAATACAGGAGTATGTTATGACATCATTGACCTTTGGGGCTACTTGTTCGCCATGCTCAGCGCAGTTCGTAATAAACAAGAACGCAGAAGAATTTCGTAACAGATTCCCAACTGCAGCAGATGCGATCATAAATAATCATTACGTTGATGAATTCGTGCATTGTTTTTCATCGGAATCAGAAGCTACGCGCGCAACGAGGGAGATACTTTGGATCCAGAAACAAGGTGGCTTCGAGCTTAAACGATTTGTATCCAATTCGAAAGTGATGCTGAACAGTACGGAAGGGTATTGGGCTTACATTGGGATACCAACCCCGATATTTTTAAATTTATTATGGCATTTGGGAAGATCGATCCAGTCTTGTTAGGAGGTGGAAGAAGGCCAACAAAACGCGAAGTACTAGCTATCTCCATATCAGTCTTCGACCCATTTGGTCTAGCTGTCGAGCACTCCTTAATAGCCAAATTGGCACTTCAATCTATCTGGCGTGAACGTGTAGACTGGGATGAAGAAATTCCTGATAAGGTCAGTGCGATTTGGTTAATTTGGATCCAGAAACTAAATAAAGTCCAAGACATCAACAGGGCGAAACCAGTTGAATTGCATGTTTTTGCCGATGTAAGTGAACAGGCTTACGCCGCAGTCGCCTACTGGAGAATCCCCGAAGACTAAGTGTGCAGTGCTGGCAACGCGATTAGGGGATATGCTTCTTCGATGCCACGACGTTACGCCAATTAGAGTGGTGATGTGGACCGACGCTAGTACTGTTCTAGTATGGATAGGGTCGGATCATCGACGATACAAGCCATATGTAGCGCATCGCGTAAGCGAGATCTTAGGCAGCAGCAAGATTGAAGAATGGAGATGGCTTCCAAGTGCACTTAACCCAGCGAACTTCGGCACGCGTTTACACGATGGGAAGCGCACATCATCCTGGCTTAGCGGACTTGCATTTTTGGAAGATTGAGAAGAGTCGTGGGTTGGATAATGCGTTTCGTGAAAACTGTGCGAAGACTCCAGCTGTGAGGCAAGACAGTGGTCTAGAGACATTCGAATTAAGGAACGCGGAGCTGAAAATATGCCGGAGCATCAGATGATGGTATACGCATAGGAATACGAACAGCTATCAGCGGAAAAATCTTTAGATAGGCGCAGTTGTTTACGAAAACTAAATCCGTATGTGGACGACGATTGTGTAATTCGATTGGATGGCCGAATAAACTTAGCGGTTGCGATCCCAGCTTGTACTCGCAACCCGATAATAACGCCGCAGAAACACTGGGTGACCGAACTTATTGAAAACTCCGTCAATGGGACCACGGTCTTATTTCAGACACCCTCGCGAACTCGAACATCGAATGGATCTTCAATTGACCGCTGAATCTCCATGCAGGCGGAGCGCTTAGTGCGCAGGGTTAAGCGGGCTATGACATGCCGTACACCGCGAAAACCTACAGGAACACAGCCTTTATAGTCTCATGTGCGAGGCGGAAAACATCGTTAATTCTCGCCCGCTAACTCACATCCCGTTAGACACATTCGCCGATGAACCCTTTACCCCTAATCATTTGCTTTTAGGTGTGCCTAATTTGCAGCAAACCCCTCACCCTCCTGCTGAAGACGAGAAAGCAGTGGCGTAAGGTGCAGCAGGCGCAACACCGCTTTTGGCAAAGATGGCTGTCGGAATATCTACCTGACTTGTGCAGACGTACTAAGTGGTACCAACCGGTTGAGCCTTTGGTAGTCAATGACGTCGTCTTAATATGTGACAATAGCGTACTTAGGAAGAGTTATCCGAGTATGTCAGGGCAAGGACTCACAGGTCAGGGTAGCAGACGTGAAAACTAAGGCAGGGGTGCTCAGAGGGCCGGCGTGCATGCTGGCGAAGCTTGATGTTAGTGAATCACGGGACTGATGATTCACGTTGCCCGGGATGTTGTCACTATTAATATTTGTATCGTTTGTAAACTTTGAACGTCACTCTTGCTTAGGTGCCTGAACGCTATCATCGTTGTTTGTTTTTCTTTGTTGATAATCCTACCGACCGAATCCAATTTCATGATCATTCCGTGTTCGGCCATTTTGGCAATCATTCTTGTGTCGGCGCCTAAGCAAGAGGACATGGAAAAAGTTTCATTATAATTTCTTCAAACAGGAAATAAAATTCGTTAGTAACGTATTCTTATTTCGCCGTAGTGCGGCCGGCACAGTGTGGGAGCACATTTTCACTTTGTAAATGGTTAACATCCATCATATTACTTTGATTATTATTTTTTTGTATTGCCGAATTGTGATAACTTTGCCGAAAAAAATTGGAATGTCCCGAATTGTTTGTTCTTTTGTTGTTCTTATAAAAGTTATTGTTTGGACTTTGATTTCAATCATTTTGGGAATTGTTTTGCCTAAATTGTCCTGAATTCCCTAGATATTTACCTTGTCTAGCGTTAGTTCAGTTTGGTCGATTTTGTTGGTAGTAGTTATCTTGGAAAAATAATTTTGAAAATTGTTGGGGTTTCCTGATAAGTTAATGGAGCTATTGTTACGAAAATTGTGCAATGTGCTGTTGGATTCAAAACGTTGGTTAAAAAAATTTTGATAACTGTTATTTATATTGTAAGATGGTCCATAAAAATTGTCAGCTTCAATTAAAATATCTTTAGCCTCTTTAAGAGTGGATATATTTCTAGCTTGAAGTATTAATTTAGAATTATAAGGAAGTTTGTTGATGAAAAGTGTGAGAACCATTGCCTCATTTTTGTCACAATCAAACCAAGAAGAAATTTCTGGCCATATGTCAGTTTTTATATTAAGTTTTGTTAAACAGCTAAGACAATGATCAAAAAGTTCCTCGACTGAATTTCTAAATTTTAATAACCTAATTTGGTTTATTATATTTCCCACACTTTCTGTAATAGTACAGTTTGAAATTAAAACTTTTTTTATTTGTGGCCAGCTGTTTGGGTTATTATTATTAATTAAAACTAAATTTGCCGAAACTTAAATTTTTTGTCTAATCCTTAATTCTAATAAACCGTCTACATTTTTTATAAATAAGCCTAGTTCCTTCGATTTTCCAGAAAAATATTGAATATCTTTAATTAGGTTAAGTCAGTCCATGTTCGTCATACCTCGTGTTGGATCATTTATTTTTGTTTTCTTAAATTGAATTCTAATAATGTTAAAATCGTTAAAATCTAATGTTATATATGTACATATATAATCGAAATTGTAATAATCTCATGACTAACATTTCACCTTTCCATTTGTTCCATTTATTGCCATTTTTTTAATTAACCGCCTAAAAACCAATGTTCGTCATATTTTTTTTATGTACGATAAAAACACTGAATTTTATAACTAAAATTAATGTCATTGTCATTCACTTGTCGATCACAGACAAAGAAGACGTATTTTTTTTTAGTTCGTACAGAAGTCATCTTATAGCACTCAGTTGGAGAAACTTCCACTGAACACCTTGTGTTTTTGTTTTGTTTGTTTTTTCTTCCTGATGCTTTTCGGCCTGCTTGTAACAAAATTCCGCTGCACTAAATTTTTGTTTTTGTTGGTCAGAAAGTTATTTTAGCTAAGTTTCAAATACATATGTATATACCTATACATATAAGGCTTAATGTTTGCTTTTGATATTTTTTCTTTTATTCAATAAGTCATTATTAGTATATACTTTATTATGCACTTAGTCTTTATCACACACGAAATAAAATATAATTTGTTTCTTCACTTCAGTACTCGTATATATGTATGTACGCATTTTACTTTTTATTTTTATTTTTTTTTTCCCAACTGCGCCAGTAAAAGACAACTACTTTTTTCGCAACGTTTTTATTACAACTAACTTTACACTCTTAACCTAAGCTTAAACTAACTTAAAAATAACGGCACACGGATCATGCATGGCGTGCCTTCATGAGTAGCGGCGAGTGAGATCGGCGTGCCCTCATGAGTATCGTGTGACGTTCCCGTTATCGCCAGGTTGCTAGGGTAGCCGATGATTAATAATATACACGAGAATGTAACTCAGGGGTCCACGGCAGACTTAACAAGGGTCTACGTTGGCATAAAAAAAAGGAGTTCATCAGTTGTAAGTGGGGGTCCATGAAAATTTATCTGGTTTTGATAGTAAAGAGCAATTTTTTTCGGTTAGGCTGGTATATGGATCAGATAGCCTGTTTATTTAGCATGAATTCCCTTTTTAAGGAAGATCAGCGACTGTTACTTGTAGAAGCTTGTATATTTGATAATCAGTGCAAAGCGTGCCGAGACTTAAGTGCCGCCATCCCGCCTGCAACGCTTGTTCAGACGTGCAAAGGGACGAAATACGACTTGTACTGTGCTGGCAATCTCGCATGAACTTGTCTGATTCCTCACCAATATATGTACATAAATACGAATGCTGCCAAGGACAAACGCTCATTTGTTTCCTGAATTTTGAAAAGAAATGTGTGAGTGAATCGATATCAGTGTTTGCCAGTGCCTATTTGTATATTTGTTATGCATACCTCTATTTTATATTGTAGTAATATTATATTTGTTATGTTTGCCTGTAGTATGTACGTAATAAGAATTAAATACTGAACAGGGTCCTTATTCGATACTTCTTTAAAAGAAGAGAAAGCCGAGAAAAATTGAATTTTTAGTATTATACTTTTTACTATAAAATTATTTATTTGCCGGACTGTGGCGGTTCACTAAAGGAGCCCTCGTATTTGCAAATACTAGATGACTAAAAATATTTTCATAAATTGTACGTTTCTTCATGTATGTATGTAGGTACCACTCGTAACGTTCATCAAATAAATCATTGAAATCGTGGAGTTATGATGTCAAATATTCTTTAAAAGTACATAGGTATTTGCCCCCGAATTAACAGAAATTTATAAAAATATATATTAATTAATCAAAAAATGTTTTATATAACATTATAATAGTTCCAGCCATTTTGTGAGAACCTCCTTATGGGTCTTAACGGTTTATTGCTCCTATTTCTATTCTGTTAAAAAAACCATATCCTGTGATGATTACTAAAACAAACATTTATTTTCTTTACTGGTAGGTAACTGATATGAAACATGGCTGAATCTAAGAAAAAATGTCAACAGTACAGTGTTGATTATTTGAAATTTGGTTTTCTTCCATCAAAGGCAGACAAATGATTGCCCATATGCCTTTTATGTACAAAAATTTTGAGCAATGACTCTATGAAACCATCGAAGCTCAAAGATCATTTAAGAAGATGTCATTCTGAATAAATAGGCAAAGATTTAAAATATTTTCAAACATTGAAGGAAAAATATGTTCACTTCAACGTTTCAAAGTAACGATGATGGCTTGCGGGCATCTTACAATATCTCATTGCTTATAACGAAATCTGGAAAACCGCACACCATCGGCGAACAGTTTATTTTACCCGCCGTTGAAGAGGTTTTAAAAACTGTTCTACACAAACCTCCATTTGACGCACTCAAAAGAATTCCTTTGAGTAACAACACTGTACAACGACGGAGTGATGAAATGAGCTCTGATATTCAAAGCTTCTTGTGTAATTATCTGCAAACAACTCATTTTTCTATTCAACGAATGAACTTTACCTCAATCAAAAAAAAATAAAAAATCTGGAGCACGCCCGTGTCAACAAGGAAGGGAAGAAATAAAACGGTCAAACCGTAGCATTAAGGAAAAGAACGCTAAAAGGAAAAGCACTACCCCGCCAGGCACTACTAATGGTCGTGATCCTGGGACAAGCAGCAATGCTCAGGTCAGAGCTATAGGATTTCCGGGGGATAGCAAAGTAATGCAACGGCGTAAGCCACACTTAAGAGTCGCGAGTTGGAACGTTGGAAGCATGAGTGGTCGCAGCTATGAGCTTGAAGAAATGATGGTTAGGAGGCGAGTAGACATCTTGTGCGTACAAGAGACGAAATGGCGAAACACCGGTAATCGGTCACGTTTCTTGGACGTTAAAACAAAAGCCTACAAGCTGTTTTATTATGGATTGGAACAAGGAAAAAACGGAATCGCCATCATCCTTGCGGCAGAGCTACTTGGCAACGTCTTAACCATTTCAAAGTCCAGTGACCGTTTGATGGCTCTCAAATTGGTGATGCATGGTGAGGTGTGGAACATCGTAAGCGCATATGCCCCTCAAGTAGGATGCGAACAAAAAGAAAAAGATGCATTCTGGCTAGATTTCCACAACCTTGTCAAAATCATCCCAAAGGAAGAGCTTTTGTTTGTTGGGGGAGATTTAAACGGACATGTCGGGAAGACAAGCGAAGACTATGAAGGCTACCACGGAGGGCTGGGATACGGCACCAGGAACTCTTCAGGTGAAGATATCCTAGACATGTGCAAGTCGTACGGTCTTATAGTGCTAAATTCCATGTTCGTCAAACAAAGCCGGCACCTGATCACTTATAGCAGCGGCGGAAATGAAACTCAAATAGACTATCATTTGGTATCCAGTTTCATGAAGCCACGAATTAAAGATTGCAAAGTGATCCTGGGAGACGCGATCACACCGTCTCCTCCTGACTGAATTTTTTATGGATGCGAGAAAGAAGTCAAAGCAGCAAACGAAGGTGTCTGAGAGAATCAAGTGGTATAAGCTGAATAAAGGAAAAGGCGAAGCTTTTATTACCATCATGGAAAACTACCTCTCTTCCAATCTCTTCCAACAATCTGGCCTGGAGAAAGCCAAATCACTGCTCGGAACATCTAAAGGCACACGCAAAAGAAACCTGGTGGTGGACAGACGAAGCCAAAGCAGTGATACATGAAAAGAAAATGGCTTTCCAAGCTTGGTCAAAGTGCTCTTCTACTAATAGAGAGGAAAAAGCTCGCCGTGAAAAGGTATATAGATGTTGCAAAGGTATCGCGAAGAAAAAATGCGCCGAATTCAAAGCGAAAAGCATGGAAGGCCTCTATCAGGAGTTGGAAGAAATATCGTCTTCCGCGTCTGACAGGAACCAGGCTACCCAGGAGCTTCGACAAAACAATTTGAACAAAGGAGCAAATATCTTTAAGATAGCCGCCCAGAGAAGAAAAAATGCTCAGGAGATTCGTTTCCCAAAGTTTATTAACAATGCTGAAGACCAACTCCTTGTGGAAGACGAAAAAATTCTCCACAGATGGCGACAGTATTGCGAGGAACTTCTCAACGAACAGTTTCCCCGAGTGTACTTTCCAAGAGCTGCCCCGAATCATGCCGAAATATCCGACATCACAGTCGAAGAAGTTCGGTACGCGGTTAAAAACTCCAAGAAAAGAAAAGCTGTTGGGCCGGACGGGATACCCTCTGTGTTCTGGAAAAATATGGGAGACATCGGGTCTAGATGGCTCATGGTTCTTATCTCCAAACTTATGAGAGGCGACACTATGCCTAATCAATGGAGGGAAAGCTATCTTCTTCCATTGCACAAAGGAAAGGGTGATACGCGAAATTGTGATAACTACCGTTCTGTCAAGCTGATGTCGCACACCATGAAGTTCGTTGAACGGGACTGCGGAAAATAATACGACTATCTGATGACCAGTGCGGGTTTGTCTCGGGTAAATCAACAACAGATGCAATCCAAAGTATAAGGATCCTGATGGAAAAGCATCGTGATTCTTCAAAGGACTTGCATATGGTGTTGGTTGATTTCGAGAAGGCCTTTGACCGGCAACCAAGAGATCTTTTATGGGTAGCGCTAAGACAAAAAGGAGTTCCAGAAACCTACGTGCGAGTGATTATGGACATGTACGAGAGAGCAACGACAAGAGTAAGATGCACTGCAGGAGTCACCGAAGAGTTCGCAATCAAAGTCGGTGTACACCAAGGGAGCGTCCTCAGCCCACTGCTTTTTATAGCAGTCCTTGATTGCTTGCTTGAAGGAAAAGTGACGGACCCCAATGTGCACCAGCTATTCTTTGCTGACGATGGGGCCATTATAAGTGATGATCAGGCGTCCCTACAACGAGCACTTGATGTGTGGGTGGACATTTTTGAGGGACACGGGTATCGTATTAGTTCAAAGAAGACAGAGTATCTATGCTGCCCGTTCTCTGACCCTCATCAGCCTATTCCAGACATTTACTTGAATGGAAGAGTGCTTTCCAAGTGTGAAAAGTTTAAATATCTGAGATCTATGATTAATCGAGAAGCAACTTGTGATGACGACATCAAACATCGCGTAAGCGTAGGGTGGATGAAGTGGCGGGAAAACTCCGCCATCTTCTGTGATCGAAAAATGCCCCCTAAGCTGAAAGGAAGGCTCTACACTTCAGTTGTACGTCCGGCGCTCACATACGGTTCACAATGCTGGACAATGCACAAAAAGTATGAGAGCAAATTAACGGCAATTGAGATGAAGATGCTTCGCATGACAGCGGGAGTAACAAAGCGTGACAGAATTAGAAGATCCGAGGAAGCCTCCACGTAAAAGAAACCATCACAAGAAATATAGAGCGCGACCGACTCAGTTGGTATTGCCATGTTCAAAGGAGAGATCATTTGAACCCCGTCCAAAAGGCGTTATCAATCAACATTCCAATTTCAACACGCAAAAAAGGCAGGCCGAAAAACAATTGGTGCAAACAAATGCAAAAACACCAGCATTTGATTGGCCTCAGCGATGAAGTAATCCCAAACCGGGAAGCCTGCCGCTACTTTCTGAGGTCAAACCGGCGGACCCCACAAGCGGACCAGTAGGAATGCAGTTAAGTGGGAAGGTTATGGTCCTACACTTCTGACGATAACAACGCCGGAGAAAAAAGGAAAAGAAGAAGAAGAAGAAGAACGAATGAACTTTACCTGGTAATGAAGCATTAAAATTGGCATATGTTCGATTTGTTATGGATGAAGAAATCCATGAAGAGCTGCTATTCGCGAAAACTTTAGAGGCGGATACTAAGGACGAATCAATATTTAATGTCCTGAGTGATTTTTTTTAAGGAAAAATGGATTCTATTTACATGGAGCTGCTGCCACGTTCGGCCGATATCGTGGGTTTATAAGCCATCTAAAAAGAATTATGGCAGAAGTTACTGCAATTCACTGTGTCATCCATTGACAACACCTAGTAGCGAAAAATTTGAGTGATAGATTGCACCAATCGCTTCAATTTGTGATTAAAGCAGTTAATAAAATAAGAAGCAATGCGTTGAATACCCGATTGGTTGCACAATTGTGCGACGAAAATGATGAAGATTTCCAACGATTTTATACTGAAGTACGCTGGTTGTCGAAAGGTGCATGCTTAACAAGATTTTACTCACTTTTTGAATCAGTCTTAGAGTTTCTGGCAAATAATGATCCTGATTTAAAGGAAATCCTGATCAGATTGAAAGCAGACATCGCGTATTTGACAGATTTGTTCAAAAAATTCAATGACATGAAGGGGACTGACTAAATATAATGAAAACAAAGGGTCTAATTTCGGCTTTTCTTGGAAAATTGAAATTTATGAAGCAAAATATTAGTCGGCGCGAATTCTCCCAGTTTCCAAACTTATCATAGGCAGAATGTCTTGATGTGGATATACGTTCAACATTTAAATGCCCTGCATGATGACTTCAAAAACAGATTTAAAGATATTCTCACGAGGTAGCTGAAGGTTAAATTAAGAAAGGCTATCAAACATTTTGGCTGCAGGCAGAAAATACCTGAAAAATATCCTGGGCTGTGGTAAATTGCGACGAAACTTTTGATAGCGTTTCCCTCTCATATCTTGTCGAAAAAAGTTTTAGTGTCGTTACAAACCTATTAACAAATAAAAGGAGCAGAATGAACATCCCCGAACGGGGAGATTTGCGGTTATTCCTTACAAATCTAAAGCCAAATATTGATAATTTGCTGTCAATCCATCAAATACATCCCACCCATTAAAATTATGAATTTTTTTTTTAAATTTTTGATTTGTATTGTTGAAGATACGATGCGTTATTAATGTTTAATTTTAGCTCTATGGAGTCTGTAATCGTATTATTTCAATAAATAGAACTTAAGAAAATACTTATACTAGTTTTTTCTTATTTGTACCACTCCGAATTTAGGATTGGAACTCAGCCGCGATGCAAATTTCCATCGTTAGGTCTAATCTTCACATTTTTTGAGGAGATTTTTGGGAATATATTAAAAATGTAGCAGCAGGGGCTCCACCGAAATCAGGTTAATTTTGAAAGTGGTCTCTGAGAAAAAAAAAAAAGTTTGGGAACCTCTGCTTTAGATAATACAGGGTGCGCCATCTCATATGGGTCGATGTAAATTTCTAATACTCGTAACTTCAACAATTCTTAACTGATTTTGGAAATTCAAAAACTTTTGTTCAATTCAGACCTTTATAATTTATTTCGATTAATTTTTGAAAACAATATCAATTAAATGACCGCCTTTATTGCCGATGCAAAAATGAGCTCGTTTTCGCGCATTCTCCATGACATTTTCGAGCATTTCGGTCGAAATTTCTGCGATTTCCGCACGAATGTGTCTTTTGAGCTGTTCTATTGTCTTCGGGCCGTTAGCATACACCTTGCTTTTCAAGTATCCCCAAAGAAAAAAGTCTGGAGGAGTCAAATCCGGCAATCTCGGGGACCAGTCAATATCGCCCTTTTTTGTTACCAATCTTCCAGGGAACTTCTTACGCAAAAGGTTCATTGTTTTGTCCGCAATATGGCATGTCGCGCCGTCTTGTTGAAACCAAAAGTGAAATAAGCCTTTCTTACGCATTTCTGGGACCACATAATGGGCCAACATCCACCGATATCGATCGCCACTGTATCCACTGTATCGCCAACTTTGAAGAAATACGGTCCAATGATGGTTTTAGCGCATACACCGGCCCAAACAGAAACTTTTTGATCAAATAGTGGCTCTTCGTAAATAATGTAAAGATTTTCGGTGCCCCAGAAGCTACAATTTTGTTTATTAACTGAGCCAGAGAGCGTAAAATGTGCCTCATCGGTCATCCAAATTTGCTGCCAAAACTCCGGCTCAGCATTAATCATTGCAACGATATTTTGTGCGTATGCCAAGTGCCGTGGCTCATCTTGTAGCAAAATTCTTTGAGTTGTCTGCACTTTGTATGGAAATAAGTGAAGATGATCCTTTAAAATTCTCCGCAAAGTGGTCCCACTGATGCCTAACTGCTGCGAACGGCGCCGATATGACAAACTTGGGTCTTCTTGAACATTGGCCTTCACAGACAGAATAGATGAGTTTGGACGTTGCGGACGTGGCCTAGGTTGCTCACAAGGGCTTGCCACAGAACCAAATTGAGAAAATTCGAGGCCCGACGACGAATTGTATCTTTTTTGGGCGCAACACGATCACGTCACGATTGCACGATACGCACGTTGAGTTAGCACAATCGAGTGTTCATTTTTAATGAATATTGAAACTATTTCCGCGCGTTCTTTTGGTGTGAAGCGATTCATGGTTAAAATTGTACTGAATTTACGTTTCCAAAGTGCTATGACATATGAAAATCGGTTGTCAGTTGTTGAAGTTATTCGAAGTTTACATCGACCCATATGAGATGGCGCACCCTGTATATCATCCGACTTCCTAACATCGACCGCTGCATGAAAAGGTGGAGAAGGGTCATGGCAAGGCCCAATCTAATTAAGCGTCCATTTCTTTCCACTTCGACCGAAGGGTTGCAGGTGAGGAAAGGGGCGCCGCCACCATCAACATCATAGCCTGTGCAGCAACAACCAAAAACACAGTATATACTCCCCGTGGAAGTGGACATTACCTACCTTTCTGAAGGTGAGCAAGGTCGCCAGACAGGGGCAACTACCCTTCCGCCAACTTTTTAAGTTCAGCTGCGTAGGAGGAGCTAAGGAAATTTTATGACGAAGAGCGCGTACTGCGAGCCAAATTGAATTTCGCAGAAGAAGGATCACAGAGATGCGGTAGTAGGAGTGGCAGCAGGCAACAGCCACCCAACCGCAACTGCATCAACAACAAAAGCAAAATCTGCTACAGCAGAAGCAGCTAATGCAGCATCTACAACAACAGCCGCAACAAAGAAGCAACAAGAGCAACAGCAGAAGCGGCAAAAACAACAGCCGAAGCAATAAAAGGAGCAACAATAGCCGCAGCAACAGAAGCAACAACAACGTCCTACTAAGGAGAAGGTGCCAGCCATCTTTACCCATGCCACAGACCTAAGCAAGGCTATAGATCCGTGTACCATTATTTGGCGTAGAAGAGAAGAGGCATAGGCGAAGGAATTTCCTACTCGTAGAGCCTCGTTAGCGAAATCAGGAGCACCAAGTCCATGTGGACAGAGAGGGAGGTTGTCAATTGAACAGGAGGGCTATGCTTGACCCATCACTTTCTCATTAACCTCCACCTGTTCTTATTAGAATCTACGAAAACCAAATGCAATGCTTTCATACAATTTATGCTGTGCAGGTCTTAACCAAAAGAGTAGAGTGCAGTGGCTACAATATCTTTAATCCTATTCCTCTTGTTTTTTACAACACAATATATACTCGTATTATTATATATACTCGTATTATTATTGTTGATATTATTACCGGCCATTTGGAACTCGGAAGTTCAGAGCTTCGTTGATAACCCTTCGCTAAGACTTTCTGTTATGAGTATATTCCATGTTTCGCTGCTTTATTCCATCTCATCTAGATTCATCCCATCTACGATGCGACTTTCCTGACACTCTTTTTTTATGGATTTTCCATTATTCCTTTGACTTTTGGTCCACTATCCATTCGTTTTACGTGTCTTGCCAATCTTACGAGTATTCGCCGCGATCTTATATCCGACAATGCTTGGAGCTGGAAAGAGTTTTTCGAGCCCCGATTGTGTAGTTTTCTCCATTCGCTTGTTTTTTCGTCCTGTTTTCCATCACCGGTACTCTTTAAGATTTTCGTTTTCAAAGACCCGACATTTATTTTCCTCCTTCCTGATGAAAAACCAAGCTACACATCCGTAAAATGTCATTGGTTTTAATACTTCACATCTCTCGAATGTTTCAGATAAGATGTTACCTACTTTAGTTGGTCCATTATTTTCTTAGGCATACTTTTTCGGGATTCCCAGCCTTACGAGATTAATATTGTAGTGTCACCGCTTCGTGGAATTCCCATTTCTATTCTAAAAGCTGTCGCGTAGTGATAAAATGTGGCCACTCGTCGAGCGGTTTCTCTTGAAACCGCACAGGTAGTCTCAGAGTATTTCCTTAGCCTATGATGTCAGTCCCTTTAAAAAAAATTGTAAAAACTTGATAGCCGTGATATTCCTCAGTAAGTGTTGCTTTGTGTTGGGTCACCCTTTTTAAATAAGCGGATGATGACTGAGGTTTTTCCTTTCTTCCGATTAATTCCGATGGTATCAGGTCGGTTCTTGCGGTCTTGTTGTTCTTAAGCTCATGGATTTTTTTTTTACTTCCTCCATGGTTGTCAGTTCTACATGATAGTAGAAACACAATGTGGCGTTCGCGCGGTCGCGCGTTGACAGATTGACTAGAAACAATGGTATCTTATGGGGATACACATAATACGACCTTAAGCGTTTGATCGGCTTTTTATCGTAAATATCGTAAACTCGAACTCAACATCGAAGTAGAGCTAGTCTCTACATTGTCGCGCGTTTTGACAGATTACAGCTGTTTTAATATTTCGTATTTTTAGACTTGTTTGATTTTGGCAAAAAGGTCATCTACTATGATGTGTTGGTACTCAAAGTAGTTCGAATTTAATATGTAAAAATTTTGGTTGTTTGTTAATGCTTTTAAAACACAAACTAATTACCAAAGATTCAACAAAAGTAAATACTTTATTTTATTTTTTATTTATAAACCTTTATTTGCACATATATTTCTAATATTTATGTTTCCTAAATGAATCATATCAACTAAGGAACACATTTCTACTCTTCTTTCGGCAATGAAATCATATTTGAGAATTTTGAGGAAACAGAACATAACTATGTCATATTCCTGAACACTCAGCACGCGACCGACTTGAAGCTACATTGTGTGTTACAAATTGTAAGGTCGTGCGTTTTGACAGAAATTATCGTAAGTCGGTGCAAAGCCTGCCAAATGCGCGACCGCGTGAACGCCACATTGTGTTTCTACTATGAATCTCCGCTATGTGGATAGCGTCTTTCTCCAATGATGCTTGCTCTCCATCTACATATAGGTATAATAAGCAGTATATCGCAATAATTCCACAATCGGGCTGCAACTCTTTCGTTGTTTGAAACGAGATCATTGCGTATAAATCCTGATCTGGCTTGGTATGCGTCTTGTACAGCATGTATCCCTCTGAACGAGACGGCTGACTTTATTTTATAGGATCTGATTTCTTTTCCGCATGATCCCTTCATTATTTTCCAGGACTTGAAGTCTGAGGATATTACGAGATTTTTATTTTTCCTCGCATTCTGCACGAACCAAGGCTTGCTTTTGGTAGGCTATTACAACCTAATTTGTATTCCACTACTTCCCTTACAACAACTTTTATCGTTCACTATACTGCCTTTACCTATCTTGTTTCGTAATTGGGCTCTATGCCATCTAATAGGTCAAACCCGTTAATAATTTCGCCCTGGTATTGATGCTGCAGGGGAAAGTCCTTTAAGGTGGTAATCTCATGTGACCACTTCGAAAAATCGATAGTAAAACCTACCGAAAATATGCTGTGAAAAATTCAGACCAAATTCCTAGTATTAAATAAGTTACAACTCATAGTCGCTGACGCGCCGTAAGAGACTTGTTATGCTCTTGAAACTTTAACCACATTTTTCTCGAAACATCATTTTCTAAAATTGTCATGGTCCTAAAAAAAAAACCATTCAACCGATTGCTTTAAAATTTACATATGTCCTTCTACTCATTAATGGTTATCGTCCGTACCAAAATTGCTTATTTTGGAAAATATTTTTTTATTTTTTTTAAACGATTTTGAACAATTAAATTAACAAAAAAAAAACAAGATTTTTTTCTACAGTCCGCCTTTTTTTTTTCAATGAAATTGATTAATTGGTAGGGCCGATAGCGACAAACCTACTGAACAATAATCCATTCGATTTTTTTATTACCATGACCAGTGACCTGCTTTTTTTTTTGGTGTCTAATTTAATTTAAAAAAATTAATATAAAAAATGTTAAATAAAAAAAAAAAAATTATACAGTTTAAGATACAAATAAAAACACATAAAAAATTAAAATGATTGAATTTTCTTGTCTTATAAAAAAAAAAATCCCTAAAAAGAGGTAAAATTTATGCGTTCACATATGACTACCCCCTTAAGCTTTCAACGTTAAATTTTTCGATACATAGCTGTGTTCTGCTTCTGTGAATTTGGATTCGGCTTTTGATTTTGGCGATGATTAGAATGTGGTCTGAATCGCAATCCGGTCCTCTTTATGTTTTAAATTCTAGTACGTTGGCATGTGTCTCCTCTCTATCAGGAAATGATCAATCTGGTTGCGAGTTGGTATCCAGGTAATTTTTGCAAATGCCGTCATACCTCAATCATATTTGACATTGGTAAACTAGACAGTTGCAGTATACAAACAGATATAGCGCTAATCTTTGCAAGAGCATGGAATAATTGTGTTGATTTTTTTGACCAATAATCGGTCGATGGAATTTCGTGAATTTCGACGTCGATTTCCTATTCGTGTCGTGTCAACTGGGCAAATATTCCACTAAGCTATTCAAGTTCAACAGACTGGAACCATAGGAGACCATGTAGGACATGGCCGCTACCGGACGGTCGTTCGGCCGAGAATATCGCCACTGTGGCTACCGATGTCGCTGATAACGAAGAAACATCAACCAGACGGACCCTACAGAGAATTTTAATGAAAAATTTACACATATTCCCGTACAAAGTACAAACAGTGCATATGTTAATGCCTGCTGACCGTCAGTCGCGTATGAATTACTGTCAAGCCATCCTTAATCAACAATTTTATTTAACATTTACACTTAAGCGGTTACGTCAATAAGCAAAATCTTCGTTTCTGGGGAATTAAAAATCCGCGTATGATACACGAAGAGCCACTACATCCACTCAAAGCAACTGTGTGGTGCGTCGTTCGCACGAGAGGAGTGATTGGGCCGTATTTTTTTGAGGACGCCATCGACAATACGATCTCTGTTACTGGCGAACACTACAGGGCCATGATAAACAACTTCTGACTGCCGGAATTGGATGAGCGGGGCTTGGTGAACATTTGGTTTTAACCACACACACAGCACGAGCCACAATGGATATTGTTAAGGAAGCGTTTCCTGGTCGCGTAATCTCCTGTTTTGGCGATTTGGCATGGCCAGCATGATCGCCAGATTTAACCATCCCAGATTTCTTTCTTTGGGGTTACTTGAAGTCATAGACGAGGCCAATAAGCCTCGGACGTTCGCGTTCGTAGCCCTTAATGAGAATATTTGACAAAAATACGAACATTTATTATCGGAAATCTTGCGGAAAGTCATGAAAAATTCGATAAAACGGGTACAAATTTGTATCAAAACTGGCGGTAGCCACTGGACGGATATGATATTTTCCACTTAACAGAAAAAATTGTAATGGTCCAAATAAAGATGTCCATCACTCAAAATCATTTTTTTTATTTAGTAAAAAAGTTATTCAAAAACAAAATAGGATGATAAATCTTGCGCCACGTTGTACATATAAGAGCCCAATTGCGTGTTGCATAATAATTAAGATAAATGTAAACCCGACACAAAAAAAAAAACTTTAAACAGTAAAAAAATTAAATTTTTCGCTCGGCCTTTTGACAGCTCCGAGATCATAGCACCTCATATGTATGATTTGACTGACCAATTATATCATTTAAAAGATCAGAAATTGGTCATTAAAGGTCAATTAGTTTCATTAATTGGTCAGCGATAGAAAAAAAAATATTAGAGGTTAAAGTTTTTCAAGGTCACCCAGAAATTCTAGCACTTCATCATAAATAAAATAAAGAAAAATACCTGAATTCAATAGAAAATTGTCCGTTGATAATTGGTCAGCATAAATAAATAATTGGTCAATCGAAATTTCATAACTAAATAATTAATTATGTTGCGTTTATGTACTTCTTTTTTGTCCACGCCAAGATTATCATCGCCAAACTCATTCGCACATTTACGAACGACAGCAGCGGTTGGTATTATTGGCGGGATACGTTAAATTCGAGATTTACTAAATTGACTTTTCAACGAGTTACTGGATACCACTGTTGCAACTTCTTTGCCGATTATGGAACGTTTGACTTTTCGCACAGGTCTTCTTGCATCGTTGTGATTCACTTTAAAACCTGTATTTTAGTTTTAATTCGAATTGTTGCCGGAAACTGCTCTGGTTTAGAATCCATACACCGATATAACGGATTATTACACTTTTTACTTTTGAATTTGTTATGTGATAATAGGCAGGTCGACTATGTATTATATACATTGGTAAAAACAAATGCACATCGAGATTTACTAACTTTCGAAAATTCTTCAGCAATATAAAAAATCCCTGTCGTTTTAAGAGAGTTTAGTTGCAGCTGTTGTAATTCACTGCTTCCACTTCAGATAATATTTTATACTCGTCGTCAGATAATTTAATTTCGAATTCATCTAATTGCAATGATCATTCATCATCATCGATCTTTGAGTTCAATGTTGAACCGACTGAACGTGATAAATCAGTTATTTCATTTACTGAATTACTTGGCACATTATTTGGGTGTAATGGCAAATATTTGGGTTTACTTATTTCTACCCAAATAGGTTGCGAGGGCCTAGGAAGAGGTTTTCGATCATTTGGTAATCTATCCAAAAACTCTTTCGACAAGTGTCACTTTTGCATGTTATTAACAATCATTGTTTTTAAAAACTTAAGTAAAGTACATCAAATAAGTCGAGAATAATGTTATTTCCGGAACACACCACTGTTCTTCACAGAATCAACAAAAAAGTTATTTTACGTATTATCTTAACACCACACTGATGTTCACAAAATCAATAAAAACGTTTATCTAACAGACATAACACAGATTTTTAGCGAAATCAATAAGGCTCATGCGCAACTCAAGAGCGTAAGTATTCAGTTGTAACATGAGGCTTATGTCTATGTTGTTGCATAGAAATGTAAATATAATAATAAAAACTGTTATGGAAAGGAAACCATTGCAGGATCATCTACGTCGTAGGTTCTATAAATATAAATATTAACTTATTACTCCAAATTATTTTAGGTATGTACAGTGACGAAGAAAAGTCTTAAGAGCATTTAGATTATTCAAATATTTTATGATAAATAATATTATAAGCAAAATTATGCATTTGAGAATAATGTAAAACCTTGGATATATTATTATTACTTTTAACTCAACTTTAAGTATCATGTTAATTTAATTTAAAGTATTCAATTAAGTATACAATTATCAAAAAATATGTTAGAATTATTTACTGAAATTACTATAAAGCTAAGATTAACTTATTAAATAAATATAATTTTGTATTAATAATGTTAAGATTAGCTACGACAATAAATAGCAAAAAATCATATCCCTACTTTGTGGAGTTCATGGTGGGGAAGCGCTCACTGCTCTATAACTTCGATGGGCCTGAGGCAGACGCGGTCCCACAAACGCAACATAATTAATTATTTTAGTTATGAAATTTTATTGACCAATTATTTATTTATGCTGACCTATTATCAACGGACAATTTTCTATTGAATTCAGGTATTTTTTATTATTTTATTGATGATGAGGTGCTAGAATTTCTGGGTGACCTTGAAAAACTTTAACCTCTAATAATTTTTTTTCAATCGCTGACCAATTAATGAAACTAATTGACCTTTAATGACCATTTTCTGACTTTTTAAATGATGTAATTGGTCAGTCAATTGGTCAGTATGAGGTGCTATGATCGCAGAGCACCTTTTGACTTCATTAAAAGTAATATTTTTAATATAAGCACCCACATATTGTATATTATTTTTTATGGATGCTTTCCCTTCCCGCAGATTCGATCGGGGAATAAGTTCAACTGTCAGGAGTCAAAGTCAAAGAAATTTGATGTTTTGTGTGTGGTGCTGTAATAGTGTATTGTTGCAGTTATGTGTGCGTGGTTTCAGCTCTACGCCTACCTCTGCATATTTTTCATGGAACAACGAGATCCATTCGGAATTTAGTCGCTTCTTATGACTGGTATTCTGAGCCGCGAGTGTATCTTATCTTAACCCCTATCTCGCAGGGGAAGTTTGGGGTCAAGACTATTTGTGAAATACGACAGCAACTAGGTGGTTTACTCGCTTTCCTTCGATGTGAAGGGTACACCTCTTTCCGGTCAACGTACTTTCGAAAATGTTGAAAAGATATTGCAAAAAATCCATAAAGATCATCATATGAGCCCTCATGATATGGCTAAAGAACCAAACATTTACCACAAAGCAGTTTTAATCAATTGCGTGAAACTGATGTACTTGGCAAAAGGTCAAAGACCATCATGGCCAGAACTGAAATAATATTCATTTAGTGTTGATTTAAAGAAGCAATAAAAATGATATAACGTCACTGAATACTTTTTTTCTAAACCAGGTATCGGACGCTCTAGACGGGAAGTCTGAGTTTTCAAACTCATTCTACACCCGATTCGTAAATGACTAATTATGTATATTTGTTTGCAATACATTTATTCAAGGTTCTCCAAAGATGATACCTTGCCACTAGGTGTTGAGGAGCTTTCATTATTGCCTTATAGTTACATATTAATGTTTAAATAACAAGAAACATTTCATAAGGTCCCAGTAGTTATCATCCATGCCTTATTCTCAATTTTATTACGAGCATAAGCATTATAGGCCTCATTAGCTGCTTGTTGTTGGGTTATTGTGCGTCTGTAAAACTCTATACGCCAATGCCATTAAAAAAGGGATCTTTGTTTTTTTTACAAATATATCGAGATACCAAATAAGTTCCCTATAAGGCTCCAATGTCAAAATTAATAAGTCGTTTATATGCGAGACGTTATTAAGTTGTATTTATTTCTATTCATGATTACGATTGTCTCAGTACGTCAATACTGGGATACGTTTAAGGCATGTTTCTAACTTGGAACTTCTTGTTTGCTGTTAGACAAATCAGGAGTTCCTCAATTAATTCGTTATAATAGTCAGAATATTCAATTTTAACGAGCTTTATTCGAAGCCTGCCTTCTTCCGCCTCGAGATTTTTGGCTTACTCGTGAAGTCGTGGCACTCGTCGACTAACTAACCCAATGTGCTAATAACGAGTTCAACTACTTGCAAAATAGCGCTAAAAACAAATCTTTGATTTATGATGCCTGTCACGAATCCGACTGATGACGGGGGACTCGACTTGGAGCAAAGTTACGCAACGATTTCAACAATCGGACGACATCAAGAACATCCATCGCACAATTTCTGGTTGCAAATTCGCCCACTCCAAAGCATAAAACACCCATGGCATCCATAGCTATCCAAGTGTGCATCGACAACTTTCAGCCGTCCATGAATGGAGTAAACAACGACCATCCGATAAATGTCCAATCAAATCTGATGCACATAATTCGTCACCAACTACCATCAGCATTCTGGGCGAATGCCTTCAAATCCAACAAACCAAAACCGAAGCCATTAGCTCGAGGTATTGACGATGCTCGACGCTGTGCTTTGCATACCGATGGTGGAATTATTAAAAGTGAAATTGTCCATCGTCGAGTATCTAGGTAGACGATAATTCAGTCGAGGTGCGGGCTAATAGTTTAAGCCGGTCGATTCGTACAAGCAGTGGATTATTTTTTTTCTTCCTAGTTACAATCGTGGGGTAGCTAAGCCTTAGGTTTCGGGAGAGTTTTCGTCGAAGTGGGAATAATAATCTGAAAGGTCCTTTAGGATAAAATATCGCAAAAATGTTCGCTGCTGGATATAACTACGTTTGGGTGTCTATTTGTGTGGCTACAATTTTTGTGAGTGAACTCATTGTCTTGATTTTTGTTTTTTTTTCTTTTTAATTAAATTAAAATTCATGAGAAGTATAGTGTGAGTGACCTTATAGTCGTGGAACATGTGTCGTAAATATAGCGGTAAATGAGCTGCTTGACCTAGACAGAGTTAGTTGCACTGACTGTAACCGGGTGCGTCCATGTACTGTATTCGAAACGTGACATTCCGTCAATTTGACATTGTTTTTGGCCAGATACTATATAGTATACATGTGTCCAGATTCATAAAACAGTCGAATGTCGTCATTATATATTGATGTCTTGTCTCATAGTGTGTTGTTTCCATTCGATACGATTTATTGAATTCCCTGTTTTGAACCAGGTTTCTAAAATTTCTTTTGTAATTTTTGTAAATATGTCACCGGGTGGATAACTGGCAACAAGTTGTTCTATCATTTCCTTTGACTACCACAGGCTTGGAAGACCCCCTTGATTTTTTGAAATCAAATTTTTAGCTTTAACTCTTCTTATCATATTAGGTTGCATTTTGGACTGTAAAAACAAAATATATTTTTTTGTAACAAGTTTAAATTTCTTTTTCTATTTAGCTATTTAATATAATAGTCGAGGTGTGTTCAAAGATTGTTTTTCACCAGCAATGTGGTCCTTATTTTCTCAATCGTGGCAAATCTCCGCTCTTTAATGGGCATTTTCTGTTTTATGAATTGAAAAAAGTCGCAAGAGGCCAATTGGATGAGTACTAAGGTGATGGCACGATTATGGCATTGTTTTTGGCCAAAAAAATTACGCACAGGGACGATGGTTGAGCATGACATGCGTATGACGTGATTTAACAGCCATCATTTTTTTCCCACAAGTCCGGACGTTTTTTTCATATTGCTTCACGCAAACGACACTTTACTTCAAGGCAATATGTCTTATTGACCGTATGACCTTTATAATCAAAGAAAATAGTGAACAAAACTTTCACATGTGACCGAACTTGGTGCTGCTTTGGTTTGGATAATTAGACCTTGGTTTCGCCGTCATAACCATATAATAATGTTTCGACACCAATAATGAATCTTTTTAGCAGATCGTCAATCATGTTATTGAACGATGTTCATGCGACGGTTTTTTTTTATTAAAATAAAGCGATTTCGGAACAAACTTCGACGACATTCGTTTCATGCCTAAAATATCTGAAAAATTTCATGGCATGAGCGAACCAATATGCCTCAGCAACTCTTCTGATAGTGCTTCGAAGATTCTCCATAGCAATCTTTTTGACTGCTTCAACGTTTTCATCCGTTGTTGACGTGCTGGCGAGTCCTGGGCGTGTATCTTCTTTAACACCTTCTCGGCCACCTGTGAAGAGCTTGTTCCATAAATAAACATTTTTTATTTATAAATATGTGTTAGGGGACATGCATAACAAAAACAAATCAAAAAATCGTATTTGAATCGTATTTAGAACCTTAATACAATCTGAATCCAACCCCTTCTCTGGTTAAAACCTCACACATGAATATGTCTTATGCAATAAATCTGAATCTAGGACCTTCGATATGGCACCATGATGGGGATGGAGTCTAGTCCTCTAATAAACCAGATCCTTCTTAACGCAGTTATGGCGTTGGTGTTATTCAGTGGGGTATAACAGGGATGGAAAGCTCACGAACATTTTGTCAGTCGTTGTAAAAACGATTGTGAACTACTTTTCTCAATTAGGCTGTGTAGCACTACGTCGAATCAGGATAGGACTATTTCACTCCATCAGGGATGGCGGGTGGTCGTGGTGCAATGGTAATCATCACCGACTGTTGAGCCGAACATCGGTAGTTCAAGGCCATCCATAGTCAAGAACAATTTCTATACGGAAAAACTGTGCAACAACATCAGTTGTGAAAGAGAGATGATCAAAAAGTGCTGACGAAGGCATAACACTCGCAGCATAAGATCACTTCAAAAATTCATACTCTGTGTGTGCATTTCCAATGTTGAACCTTAATGACATGGAAAACAAAAGAGTTACTGTGAACTACAACCAATGCGACAAATTCAATCGAATCTCTCAAATCCTATCTAGGACAACCATCCCCGGAGAGTGGTGAACGAACATCTTCGACACGAACCATTTGCACCCCGTCCAGGTTGTGTGACCAAAGACAATAAGAGCGTACACTCTTGAACCTGGACGAATTATAAAAAAATGTCGCTAACATTAACGGTATTATATTGCTGTGATCACATTCAAAGTGACTTTCCGAATTTACAAGTTTTTTCTAAGGTGGATTACAATGTATAGACGTCTGTTTCAAATTTCATGTCTTCATCTCTATTGACGTCATAATTACGATAGCGTTTTGTGAACAACTACGTGAAAGTTTCGTGATTCAAGTTGCATTGAAGTTTGTCGAAGAGAAAAATGCTGACAACTGGTATAAACTATTCTAAGAATGCAGAAAAAGTATTAAGAAAATATGGCTTCTAATCGGTCAGAAAAACTAATTAATAAATAATACGTCAAGCAAATTAAAGATTTGGTGCCCAAGAACTATCACTTGACCATTAGGCCCTTTGTTGATATTGTTGATGATCATACAAATCCACTAAAATATTTTTAAAATACCATTCGGTTTTCACATGCATATTATCTACCAGAAAACCCATTGGAGCGGACTCAACAACTTCTTTAGGAATTTTACCTGGTCATTATGCTTCCTCGATAGTGATGTGGATGCCGCTGCTGATATGATCACAAACATATTTCTGCTGGGTATGAGATTCTTCATTCCACATAGAGTGAAGAGTATCAATCGTATGACTCGAGCTGTAAAGAAGCTATCAGTTTGAGAGAGCTGAGTTTCCGGACTTACTTACTAATTCCGCTGTGGAAAATCGCAACAAGCTTAAACGAGCCAGAAATGACTGTAATGCATTGATTCGATGTGTCAAATTCTTCCATGACCAAAAGTTGAGGCAAATAGTGCTAAATTGTCCCAAGAGCAGCAAAATCTTTTGGCTATTTGTGAAAAAAACATTAAGAATTCTCCCTCAATCCCTACGCTCATGTACAATGACATTCGAGCTGTCAGCTCCTTAGACAAGGCCAATCTGCTAGCCGCACATTTTGTAGCCAGCTCAACGCTCCCACATTGCACTTTGTCTCCGCTTGTACTTGAGAGCGTAGAATTTTCCATGGGACAAATCCACTTTCAGTTGCAAGAGTACTTCTCAAGAGGTGTTCTTCCACGCTGGCGAAACCACTGCGCAAGCTTGATCTTTCCTACTCTTTTGGTCTCTGGCCGAGTAGATGGAAAACAGTATTTGTCCAACCCGTCCCTAAAAAGGGCGAATCTTAGTCTCTCATCTACTACCGACCCATAGCCCTAACGTCCTTTCTTTCTAAGGTCATGGAAATGCTGATAAATCGCTAATAATCGCGGAAACATCTTAATGAGCTGCAGTACGGTTTCCGCAGCAACACGTCCACTGGTGATTTGATGGCACACCGATAAGTGGAACCAATCTTTGCACTTCGATATTTCGAAAGCATTTGACAGAGTTTGGCATTAGGCTCTTTTGTCGAAAATGCATGCTTATGGTATCGATGAGTCTCTCCTTCTATGGATTAGAAATTACCTTTCGGACCGCAATTAAATTTGTTTTGGATGGTTTCAAGTCTGATATTCACCAAATAAACGCTGCTGTTCCCCAGGTCTCTGTTCTGTCAGCGACACACTTCCTCATTTATATAAACGATTTCTTAACTGCTCCAATACACTGCTTCGCTGATGACAGTAATCTAAGCTTTTCATATTCGTTCCAAGACTCACGTCCCTGCTCCGACCTTGACAGCATAATTAAATATGGTATAAACAATAAAGTGGAATTTAATGCTTCGAAACCACAATGCTGTCTACTGTCACTCAAGCTAATCAAGAATAATCAGCCATTATCCTTGAATTGTATTTGTGTCGAAGAAACCATCCTTGGTATGTACATACTCTTAATTGGAATGACCGGATATTCGAGGTCGCCAAGAACGTTGCGAAATGTCCAGATTTAATCGATACAAGAAATATTTGACCCTCTCTGCTCTGGCTTCAATTTACAAGGCATACATCCGCCCCAATCTTGAGGACAACGTTTATATCTGGTGTGGTGCACCCAAGACCTCATTGCACCTGCTAGATAGCTCACTCGAACACCGACGTAATGTTTCCTCTCTCTCTCTGTTTTATCCTTATTTTAACAAACAATTCTTAAGTGACCTAGCCAATTGCATTTCTTCACTTCAAGAATTTAACCGCAATACACACCTCGCCCAGAATGCTCATCAATTGAGGGTGTCAAGCCTGTCTTCGGACGAGCAGTCAAATTTAGAGACTCGTTTTTTAGGCAAACTACATGAATGTGGAATGCTCTTCCCATCTCAACTTTTCCCACTCATTACAATCCTCGAACATTTAAAGCCAATGTTCGTCGGTACCTCTCTCCTTCTATATCTTCTGCCCGTGCTGTGTCTTGACTTCTTGACACTTAAGTGTCGTCATAGCCCTTTGTGCACGTGTCAATTAAAAAAAAAAAAACTAAGGTAAGTGCTAGGCATCTCGAAATGCTTTTAAGTCCTTGAACACCATGTTTCCATCAGAACCTAAAAGCCAAGCAAAAGACAATGTCAATCGAAATTTTGTACACATATATCAGGGTAATATGAAAAGCTTTTGGCATGACACTGATTTTATTTTTCTATATAATGGTCTAGCATTTCTCTAACATCAATATTCCTTCCTGGAAGTGAGAGTTTGAACATATTAATCTACGACTCTCTCAACTCCTTCATTGAATGCGAAGCATTTCCCAAAAACAAATTTCTTTATTTCTTTAAGTCTGGGAGCACGTGGAAGTTTTAGGATGCCAAAGGATATATGGCCGAGCAAACCGTACCCCAAATTCCGTAGTTTTCCGAGTGCCAACGCACCCTGGTGGGCTATCCAGGGATGGTTGGTTTTTTCCTTCTTCAAGCCAGGCGTCTTCTAAGTTCTAGTGTTTGCCTACAACCACCTTTTGCAAAATCATCTATTAATATGTTCCCTTTCGCATCCCAAAATACGCTGACCATGATCTTTCCGGCAGATGTGATCGACATGGCTTTCTGTGAAGCTGAACCAGAGGCCTCCACCCACTGCTTGCACTGGTGTTTGTTTCTGACGTGTTGAATAGGTCCAATGGCTTCTACGAATATCGTCTGAGCATTCAATAAATGCGGCATCCATATTGCACAGAGCTCTCGCATCCCTAATTCTTTGTCTATCTTCCGGTTTTTGCCCATCGCTTATCTTCGAGGGATGTGCGACTACGTTTAGTTTCAGCTGCCCACTTTTAACGGCTGACATCGAAGGAGCAACGCTCCTAAATTTTCATCAACATTTCCTTAGAGGTTAATTCATCCAAAACGAAGAATTTTATGAACGTGCGATATTCAAGCTTATCAATTTTAACGAATAACAAGCAAGAAGTCTACTTCAAAAATTAGTGTAAAAAAACTACAGAATACCATGAAGTAGCATGTAGCACTGTTGCTCGCATCCTTTTTATCGACATTAGAAGCTAACAAATCAACCTCTGACGCGCCATGTGACATGACGCGTTAATATAAAAAAAGGCCGCAGGCATAATCATTCGAACACCAATGAACGCCATTAGTCAACTCTGCAAATGATTTATACAGCAGTTAAAGGGATTAAGATAACGGTAGTCGGCAGGATTTCGGATATCTTCCATCCTTTAAAAAACGTGAGCGAAGTAGCCGTATCGTTTACCTGAGCCGCCTCATCGTAAACCTTAAATGATCCAAAGATCCAGGAACTAAGTCTAAGTGAGGCAGTTTACCTACCACGTGACCCAGCCTTTTTTGTAAGTTATAAAAAGTTCTTAGTTCAAGGCTTTGGATAAATATTTGTCTTAAGTTTTATAACTAAGGATCTAGCGGCTATATATTCAACTTTTTTGATACTGGTTTGTCGAAACTGCGTTATATATTATTTTTTATTTTTGCCCATTCGCTCGCAACCCTGCCAATTAAGGAGAAAAAACGAAGGTAGGGCCATACAAGCCCATCAAATTTCCACCACAATCTTTATGTTCAACCATATTCTCGTTCAAAAAAAAAAACAAATATTCGTAAACGTAAATTATCATAACAAAAAAAGGACAATGAACTTCGGCTCTGAACGTGGAATGTGAGGTCCCTTAACAGACCACGTGCAGCTGATGAACTCGCGGAGGCCCTTGACTGCTACAAAGCAGATATTACCGCGATTCAGGAAGTGCGGTGGGATGGGCCGGGCAAAAGGAGAATGAAAAACTGCGACCTCTACTACGGCGATTGCTAGAGAGGGGGAAGACAGCGCTTATTTGGATGTGAATTTGTTGTTCGAGGCAGACTTAGGCAAAAACTCTTGAGCTTTAAACTCATAAGCGAGTTCCTCATAACAATCCGCATCAAGGCTAAATTGGGCAACATTAGCCTGATTTGCGTCCACGCTCCGACAGATGACAGGGATGACAACAGCAAAGATGATATCTATGATCTCCTAGAAAGAACAGCTACGACACGAAGATCGTTTTAGGAGATTTGAGTATACAGAAAAGAAATTTTTTTTGTTAGAGTCATCGGAAAACACAGCATACACGACAACACATCCGGGAACGGACTCTGGCTCGTGGACTTTGCCTCGGGGCAGAATCTCTCTGTAGTGAGTATGCGGTTCCCACACTTCAACATCCATAAAGGGACCTGGCGGTCCCCTGATCATTCAACCGTCATGTCATTCAGATTGATCACATTGCGATTGAGGTCAAACACTCCTCCAGTATTCTCGATGTCCGGACCTCCCTAGGAGCCAACATTGACTGGGACCATTACCTTGTTGCAACCAAGGTAAGAACATGGATATAAAAAAAAACAACGGATTCGAGAAAGAACACAATGGTTTTATGTCAAAAAGCTATTGTACAATCGCAAACGACCGCTAGGAACTTTGCCGACCGAGACTCCGTTCGACACCGCCTGCACTGACAATAGAATAAGAGTAGAAGCTTTGTCAGAAGCAGACAAATGTACTGGAAGGAGGGAAGAGAACCGGCTTCACAGAAAGAAAAATAAAGAGCATGAGAAGTTCGCGATCGAGGAGATGGAAAGGTGCTACAGAAGGAATGAAGTCCGAAAGTAAAACATTTATCCAGTGGATATCAATTTCGGACTGTTTCGGACTGAAACCCTATCGGGACGAAAATGGAAGACTAATGGTAGAATCGCAGTAGATGCTAAGAATTTAGAAGAATCATTTCTGCAGACTGTTAAACGGCGACGAGGACCCAAATACCGCTGTCAGGCAGAATACTCCACTCAATTTGGACGACGATAGACAAGAATTCCTATCTCAGTCCTGGTCTATGGTGCAGAAGCATGGACGCTGTTAAAAGCGGCTGAGGAATCTCTTGTTCTTTTCGAGAGAAAAGTTTTGGGTGCGATCTTTGGTCCTGTTTGCCGTTGATGGCATCTGGAGAAGAAGATTCAATCATGAACTATGTGTATGGGCTGTACGGCAGTATGTGTCTGGTTAAGCGTCTACGGATACAACGCTTAAGATGGCTAGGCCATGTAGAGCCTATGAACAACACAGCTCATGCCCGAAGAGTCTTTGAATCCGAGCCATTGGGACAACGCAACAGAGGACGCCCTCGAATCAAATGGCGCATACAAGTGGAAAAGGACCTCAACCAACTAGGAGATCGCGCTGGCTGGAGACGCTTGTTCGTTAAGGCCCAAGCCCACATCGGGCTGTAGCGCCATCAAAAGTAGAAGAAGAATAAATCATCATAGCTCAACGTATATTTTGCTGCCCCTTGACGTCAGTGAAACAAATTCGATTCCCGGCAGCGGCTAAATCATTGACATTGCGTTGTCTCTTCTCAAATTCCATGCTATAGAACATTGGTAGCACAAACGTTTATGAGACTCGCATACTAATTAACAATTAACGTTGTTCTTTCGAAAGTATACTTACGAGTCGAATTTCGAGATGAAACAGTGGTATTAAGCACCCTAGGTTAAACGACATTCATTAACGACGGACGCTTTCTTCAGTGTGATATGTCAGGTGTAAAAGGAGACTGGCCTCAAGGTGGCGTTCTGCGCTCTCTATTATTTTGCATTCTCTTTCCAGAGCTTTCAATGCCTTTGAGGTTTATACTACAGCCCCAATCATAAAAGTTATTAAATATCTCATAGCATTGGAATCTTCCTTAAGTCTTCTTAAGCTAACGAAAATCAACGAAACCAAGCAACGATTTGCATGTAATGGGACATTCCAGTAAGCTGACATAAGCTGACTTAATTCTATTGTGGTAGAGGCGGGCTTGGTAGGTTACTGAATAAAAATATTGTAATAAATGTTTTTCTATTTGCATTGATAGCTCCGAGTCCAGGTAAGAGAATGGTAGACTTTTGACTATATTTCCCATTAGACTAAAATGCGATTATTTTTCCAGCAAAGGTACTATATGTGATGCTTACATATATACAAATCTAAGGTTTCAATTCCTGATTATGGGACATTTTAGTTAGACTATCCGAATGGATTCAGAGCAGGGTTTCTTAGGATCTGATCCTTTTATTCTTTTTCACTTATTCATCAAAGTTCTAAGGATTTACGTGTGCATAGGTAGGGAGTGTTGGGTTTCGAAACTAATATTTGCTTTCGTTGTATGTGATAAAGGAATCGTCTAAATATTTTATTCCCTATCGCCTTGACTATGAGAATATTTTGTGAAAAAATTAAAGAATTTTTGTTTCCCATTTGTTTACAGATTAGCTTAAAAGCAGCAGCCACGCCCGTCAACACTTTGCTCAAGAGCCCACCATCGGAGCCAGGCCAAGGTAATGACGCTTTAGCAAAGTTCAATATCGATGAAATTATGGAAATTGATTCCGCTCCAAAGACGATCGTTGCCAGATCACCGGATTCCGATGATAATTCCGTCGACGGCGATGGAAACGAAGAAAACAAAGACAACAAAACAGAAAAACCAGGTTCCGAGGAAATATTCCCCGACGACAATAAAAACCATCATCATCCTCATGCCCACGGATCACATGGTGCTTTAGGTCCAGTCAAGGGTCTTATCAATACTGTTCGCGACCGTTTCCATGGCAACGATGGAAAAGGGGGAATTCATAACATTCTTGGGGCTCATCATCGTCCGTCGTCACCCGACCATATTTCACCGATTGAAACTGAAAGGGATCGTGATCAGATCAACTCCAGTACTGGCTTGCACGTCCTTGAGTTCCTGGGTACTCTATTCGGTCTGGTATGGGGATTCTTATCGAATATACCCGCACTATTTGGAAGCAGTAGTGCCGGTCTAAGTGGTGGACAGTGATCCAGTTGCTTATGTTTAAGTTCTTCTATGAAGGTGTCGAATAAGGTTTTTGTGTTCTGGTGTGCTATACCCTCGGAACACAGAGAAAAAAGATTAAAACATAGAAAGTTAAGATAATTAGTTGTTAGGGGGGTATTTGGAAAATCGAACAAAAAGTAAAAATTTTTAATGAAATTTGCTAGAATCGGTAAGCACGTGATTTCTAAGTACTAACACGAATCTGGGGGTATGTCAGCGAAGGTAACGAATAAAATGTGTCTAAGAAGAGACTGTTTTCAATTCTTTTTTCAGCAATGCTAAAAATGTTTTTTAACATAATTCTATATAAGATGAAGGTGAAAAACCTTCACCCACAAGGGTAAAAGTTTTTAGGCTAATAGGTCTCTCCTTACTCTGGGGTGACCGGGACAATACAACAATTACCGAAGAATATCATGTTGTTACAAGGTGCTGCCAAATATTCTTTTAAGGAGATTGACATCATACGCCGAGGAAATACTCGCAGGCTACCAGCGTTGCTTCAGGAGTAACCCCTGGGTAGGTGACTAGATTTTCGGCGAAAAATTCTAAATTTGACTTTTAGAAAAGAAATGGAAATTCCATAGGTAGGCCATAGTTCATAGATTTCAAAAAAGCGTATAGAATTCCGAAAAAGTTGGTGAAACTGATATGACTAAAGTATGACTTGTTAAAGTACGACCCCCTTATCTGACACATTCGAGAATCCTTAAGAATTAAAACAAGAAGACGCCTTTCTCCACTTTCCTTTAATTTGATGTTTCCGCTGACGATTTGGACCTTCTGGGAGATAGCGAAGACACAGTTAAGAAAAACGCAAAAAGTCTACTAATGGCAGGAAATGAAGTGGGCTTAGAAGTAAATGAAGAGAAAACCAAAAAAACACACTGAACGACTTGGGTCAATTCAAAGATCGCTCTTGACTATTCAATAAATGTTTTGGGAGAGTATGGACCGCTAAAAACGACCTAAAAATCGACATAGATAAAAGGCACGGCGTTGCCTATTAAAAATAATTCTTTTGGCCCCCAAAAGATCTTAAAGAGAATTTGTGATGACAAACGATGAATGGAGAAATCGCGTGAACTCGAGGAACTTTTTTCAGTCTATAAACTCGCGAAGATGGGCAGAACAAGTAGAACGAATGGAAAGTAGACGCGAAGTAAAAGAAATAATGAGTCGGAAACCCGAGTTGAAAAAACGGCGAGTTGGATCGCTTTCGTCCAATGAAATGAAGTAGAGCTCTGTTTTCCAGGTCGTGGTTTGGGCGAATTCCGTCATTCGCCGTATACACTTCCTGAAAGACAGCTCCCACTGTCGTGCGCAGAACCATGGGTGGAGGGTGGCTGCTGCTGGGTGAATTGCTCCTCACTCACTTGTGAGCTGTTGGATTTACCGGACTAGGATAAGTAAAACTATTTACGAGTATAACGATTTAGTATTTACAAGTTTTTTTTTTTTGAACGTGTTGCAATTAACGCTGCTTAAAAATTCTCTTGACTTCGAATGATAAAAATCTGCAACATATTAACTGATCAATCACGATCGGCTAAAACATAGCCTTGCCGTGGAAGTTGACGTTGCCTGCCCCTCTGATGGTAGGAAAGGTGGCCACATGGTCGATAATAACTCCTTTGCAGTTCTTTCAAGTTCGGATGCGGAAGAAAGCACAGCGAGGACAAGGGCCGCATACTATGTGCCAAATTAAAGGACATAGTGGATAGTCTGAATCAGATACGACAAAAGGAGAAAAAAAAGGCCGCAAAGACAACAACAGTAACCTCAACAGAAACAACATAAGTTACAGCAACGGAAACAGAAGCAGCAGCCACAGAAACTGCAGCAACAACAGCCCCAAGAACAGAAGCAGTAACGTTTAGTTGTGAATTAATTTTTATTCACAATTTCTTAGATCTATGTATGTATCTTAAATGCTCTAAATATCTTATTGGCCCTAGGCGGACACTCTGAAATAAACAGAACGACTTAAGCCTATGTCTTTCTTCCACTATATTTAAACTTACATACGTTTACCTTACGATAACTTAAGCAAAAAAAACATTGTTTTTTTCAAAAAAAACTTAGCATGCGATCCATTTTGTATTTATATATAAAAAAGATTATCGATCAAGTCATTGCTCTTGCAACGTGACTTCGGACCAGTTTAATCAGAAAGTTATCCACCCCTACAGTCCTGGCCCTATTGTATAGGACCTGGTTCGGGTAAAATTTCGTGTACTCATATTCGGGTGTCCTATGCAACCAACAAGTCTTGAAACATTGTCTCGAATCGAACTGCTCCAAAACTTCACGTCAATGGACGTTACAGTAT
Source organism: Merodon equestris (assembly GCA_958301585.1). Lineage (NCBI taxonomy): Eukaryota > Metazoa > Arthropoda > Insecta > Diptera > Syrphidae > Merodon > Merodon equestris. Next base: position 64,133,872 of record OY284413.1, read on the forward strand.
CTTACAGTAGCAGCAGAATTGCATGCAGTAGTACAAATTGTATCCATTCAAGAACCATGGGTGCGAAATAAATGCCTGTGTGGTCTTGGTGGTATACGTGATGCTACGATTCTTTATGATCGATCCGAAAGACCTAGGGTCTGCCTCATCATATCGAACACGCTATCGGCAACCATACTTGGTCAATTCTGTGTACACGATCTGGTGGCTGCGAAAGTTAGCTACAAAGCGCACGGAGAAATTGAACACTTCGTCGTGGCGTCTGCTTACTCCCCTTACGACTTGGCACTGCCTCCGCCACCGAAGGCGGCGGTGCGATGCTAATGCTCAAAATGTTGTTTGGGACAGTAGCAAATGCAACCGGAGAGGAGACCGTCTTCTATACTTCACTCTTTCGTCTGACCTTATCATCAACAATGTTGGCTCTCAACCAACCTTGTGACGGCGAGACGACAGGAGGTGATTGACATGTAACGGCCATCACTAACTGGAGAGGCTTACCAGAAGCTACATTGTCAGACCATAGATAAATCGAATTCCAATTGAAGTATGGGATCTTCCCCTCGCAGCCCAAGCGGAATCCGGAGGAGCTTGAGAAATCCAGTCAAGCCCTGCTTAAACTCGGAACAAAGCAATTGGTGAAGAATGCGCTTCATAACCTGAGTAGCGCCATCACCAACTGTTTAGAACTCGCATGTCCTGTCCTTGGTTCCCTGGTGGAACGCTGAGCTCAAATGTCTTCGCAGGGAAGCGAGAAGTCTCCTGAATAGATCGCTTAAATCGAACTCGGAAAATGACTGAAATAAGTACCGATCGTAGCAAAAGAAATATAAGAAGCTTATTCGTAAATCGAAGAACGATTCCTATAATTCCTTCTACGAAGGAATTAAATCCCTGAGCGTGACCAGCAATTTGGTTAATGTTCTCAAGCGAAGATAATCGACAAAGCTGAATGAACTCAGAAAATCACTAGACCTTTACTGAGTCTAGAGCGGAAACTCTTACTTTACTGCTTCAGACCCATTTCCCAGGAAATCAGACTATCATCGGCTCGTTGCACACTCCTTCATTGGTAACTGCGACTGAAACGATGAAAACAACTCGGCGAAGCTGGTATATTGCGTCACGCGTGGCAGCTACTGGGGCAATTGAATTTGCTGTGGCATCTTTCGATGGCTTCAAGTCGACGGGCACTGATGGGATATACCCTGTTATGCTGCAAAAAGGTATAAGACAGCTGCTTCCTACTCTAAAAAGAATTGTCACTACTAGCTTGGCACTTGCCTACATACCTATTCCTTGCCGCGCGTTGAAAGTGATGTTGATGCCAAGAGTTTTAGACCAATCAGTCTAACATCTTTCTTGCTGAAAGGCATGGAGAAACTAGTAGAGTTGCACGTGCGCAAAGTTGCCCTTCGAATGCATCCTCTCTTGGACATGCAACATGTTTATCAGCGCAGGGCTTCAAAACCTAGTTGGGAGAATTGAATGCGCTCTCGTAAGCAAAGAATACGTATTGGGCATTTTCGTCGACATTGAGGGAGCTTTTGATAACGCTACATTCGACAGCATGTGTAACGCTGCTAGACGACATGGCGTGGATCAAAGCAATGCTTGTGGATAGGTCATTGATCGCTTATACAGGTATCAAACAATTTGTCAAGTCTGGCGTAAACAGGGGCTGGGGGCGTTCTGGCTCTGCTATTATGGTGCATGGTGGTCGACTTCTGGAATCTATGCCTAGGCCTATGCGGATGATGTTGCTGTTTTGTCTGTCGGCTCATGTTTAGCGACTGTCTGTTTCAAAGCACGGGCGGCGCTAAATGTGATCGATGACTGATGCACGAGTAAGTTCGACTGCACTTCTCGTTAGGAAAATATGCGCCTGTCTTTAAATCAGAGATATACACAATTCTAATGGCCTGCACTATGTTGTGAAGCTCAAGTGGAAGGTAAAAAGTATATGGGTCTACAGTGACAACCAAGCCGCACTCAAAGCTGTGTTCGACCCTCTATCCAGCTCCAAATTAGTGCATGGGCTCAAAACCTTTTTGAACAAAGTCGGAAGACTAAGTTCACTAAGACTTGTATGGGTCCCAGGTCACTCCGGGATCCCAAGAAATGAGTTCTCCAATGAACTCGCTAGAAGGAACTCAGGGGATAATTTCTCAGGACCTGAGCCCGCTTTAGGTCTACCTGCTTCCACGGTCAAATGTGACATTGACGATTGGGTCTTTAATGCACACAGTCGTAGATGGAAGAAGAAGCCCGCAACAGTCTTCTTATCCGTAAGGAGAAATGATTGCAGAAGGCTTGCGGGCGTCATTACGGGCCATTATGCTTTTGCCAAGCATCTCTATGTGCTTGGCATCAGTGAGACGCCTACCTGTGCTGCATATTGCGAGGAGAGTGACATAGCACAATACTTTCTCTGCGACTGTCCTACCCTCGCTCGCGCACGGTGGCACACCCTTGGGGTGTGCCGAATCTCTTAGCTTTACATCACTGAAGCCCCTCCTCACTTTTCTCCGGACAACGCACATAGGGGTATTTTGATGATCTAGCTGGTCAAAAATCAATTTTTAAGAAGTTGTCGCAGGTAAAAAAAAACAGGTTTTTAAAGTTCTTGAATTACTAGAGAACAATAGACAACCCTTCCCGGTCTCTTATTAGATGCACCCGCGCACTTGTTTTATGGGTAAATAGTCATCGCTTCAACTGCACGTATCTTACGCGTTTCCTAAGTGGTAGTATTTCCTGTGGTAGTATCTTACAAAGAGTTAAATATTTTCATGACTACAGACTTCTTTCAAAATATTATGTTAATTGATAATGACAGGTTATAGTTTATATAAAATTATTATAGCCTAATTAGCCGCTCATATCTGCCCGCTTTTTTGCCAGAGGTGACAGACCAGGACTGTCAAAATTTGAGAATTTTATATAAACATTTTATTTGGAATTAACACTACGTTAATTTGATAATTATTTGGTTTCGAATGGTCACCCCGTCATTCAGGTGTTAGAGTAGTGACCCGTAGATCACTTTTTGATAAAATGAAAGAGAAAAATTTGCCTAATTTTGAAAAAAAATTAAGTTATTTGGGAAATTGGATTTCGTCCAGCGAAAACTGTTCTGAAGATGAATTAAAGGCCTTGAAGCACAAGTTTTCTCATATTAAGTCTGAATTTCAACGAAGGTGGATAAAAGCTGCTAAAACGGAAGCAAGATTTCTTCATAATAATGACGGTTGGCCAAAAAATACATTCGAAATACCGAGTGCGCAGTCGACCATCAAATAATGAATCATTTGAGCATGATTTGACATGACATGAGCTGAGCGAAAGAAGTAAGAGAAGGAAAATTTAAACCTTACGTATTACAGCGGATAATAATGTGTTAAACTATGCTGCACAAACGTAATTACAAACATCTGGAAAAAAGGTGCTTCAAGTATACATAAGCAGATTATGAATTCCCCAACGAGAGCTACAAGATTGAAAAAGGCATACAAAATAGTACAAGATGATAAAAAAACACCTAACACCTTTATCAGCACTTTCTGTATTCGTGGAAGCTAACCCCACTCTCCGAAAATATCAAATAATAAGGAGTGCCAGTAATAAGTTGTATTGTAGGATGTTACAGCATCCTACAAAAAGTAAAAAGTGACTGCTATCCGCCCAAAGAGTCATATGAAGTGACTGAAACATGCGCACATGTAAATCTTCAAGATTCTTTTAAATTTTAATTTTGGTGGGGGCCCTACCCCCTTTTAATAAATTTAATTCAAGTTACAAGTGAATGAATTTCTTACAATTACCTTAAAAAGCTCAGTCGAGTTAACGCTTCGCAGCATACGGGAGATAGGTTCATTGGAGCCATAGGAAGTGCGGGACGTGGGTAGATAGAAGAGGCGGGGATTACGTGTATTGCGAAGGTTAGAGTTGAAAAGGATGGAGTTGTAAAGGGCCACACAATCTATGGAAGCTGAGAGGAGACGATGGATGAAGAGGATGTCGGATATCCTTCGTCGTTCCTCCAGCGTGTTCAGGTTAATCAATTTAAGGCGGTCTTGATGGGGAGGTAGAATGAGAGGATTGTTCCAGGGCAGACCGCAAAGGGCGAAACGGAGAAAACGGCGTTGGATGCTCTCGATTCTGATAATGTGTGTGAGATGGTAAGGGGACCACACTTGAGAAGCATATTCGAGGAGAGGGCGAACAAAGGTTATGTATAGAGATCGGGTAACGTTGGGATTGGTAAATTCCTTTGACCACCGTTTCACAAAGCCAAGAGCTGAGTTGGCCTTGAGAAATATATCATTAAGTTCCCGGTCGCATAGTACACCAAGATCACGAATCATCTGGACGGTGGAAAGGGGTTGATTATGAAGAAAGTAGACACGGGGAGGAAGTTTGATACGTTTGCGAGAAAAGGTTATTGATTGACATTTGGAGATGTTAAGATGCAGGCAGTTTTTCGAGCACCAAGTAGAAAAGCTGTTAAGATCGGATTGAAGAAAAGAAGAGTCATGACCTGAAGAAATGTACTTGAAGATCTTGCTGTCGTCGGCGTACAGTGAGATGTAAGAATGTTTCATGACCATTTCGATATCGTTGATGGTAAGAATGAAGAACAGTGGGCCTAAGTGGCTACCCTGAGGAACTCCGGAAGAGGCTAGGAAGTGGGTAGAAAGGGCGGATCTAAAACGAACACTATAATAGCGTTTTTTCAGGTAGGAAGATATCCACCTTAATAAGATGGGTTCAAAGCCTAGGGTGGATAGTTTGAAGAGTATTAAATTGTGTGAGATTTTGTCAAAGGCCTTGCTGAAATCAATTGAAATCGCGTCGACTTCACTACCGTTCTGTAATGCTGACAGGGTAAAGGATACAAATTCAACTAGGTTCGTGGTTGTGGACCTACCTTTGAGGAAGCCGTGTTGTCTGGGGGAGACTAGAGACTTGCATTGGAAACTTAAGATTTCATACAAGATACTTTCGAACAGTTTAGGTATATACGAGAGCTTAGCGATAGGACGGTAATTGGTAATATCGCCCCTTTGGCCTTTTTTATGTATAGGGGTTATATAGGAGGTTTTCCAAATTTGGGGGAACTCACCCTGAAGAAGGGATAAACAGAAGATTTTTGAGAGAGGAAGAGAGAGGGCGGAGGAGCATTTTATTAGAAATATGGTGGGAAGGCCATCGGGACCGGGAGTGAATTCTTCTTTGAGTTGATTTAAACGATTTTCGATGATGTCGGGGTGGATGCTACGAGGGAGAAGTGGGCCGAGGGAGAAATTTGGTAAATAATTGAAATAGGCGGAGCCAGGGACAAATGAGTCATCGGTGAAGGATTGTTTGAAAAATGAGGCAAAATAGTTAGCAATGACATGAGGGTCATTGGAAGTTTCATCATTGAGGGATAGGGAGGTTGGGTACCCGTCAGATTTTTTTTTGTGATTAACAAACTGGAAAAAGGACTTGGGATTATTTATAAGGTTGGCTTGCGTCTCGACTAAATATCGTTGATATAGAAATTGATAGAGCTCAGTAAAGTGCAGGTAAGTAGCGTAGAAATTGGAGAAGTCAGTAGGGTTTTGAGTACGAAGGAAGATTGTCCAGAGCTTATTACGTTTGTTTCTCAGATAGCGGAGTTTGCGATTATACCAGGCAGGGGAGGATGAAGAAGTTTTGTGACGGGAGAGGGGTACGTAAAGGGAGAAGGAGTTATAAATTTCCCTATAGAGAATAGAAATGGCATCGTTAACGGGGAGGTTGTCAAAATTAAGGGGAACAGTGCTAAGATATTCATTGATTTGACGGAAGTTGGCTTTATGAAAGTCGTAAGAAAGTTTAGCTGTGTGAGAGGCATTAGGTAAAGGAGAATCGTGAAAGAACGTGAGAAGGAGGGGAGGGTGGTAGTTGTCGATGGTTGATAAGTAGAACGGGCTAAGTGAGACAGAGGAATTGAAGGGATCGGTTGTGAAAATGAGGTCTAGTTGCCTACCCATGTAATTTGGGATGCCGCTGACTTGACTAAGGTATGAATCAGTTAAGCGATCCAAAAATAGGCATTCTTTAACAGCGGTGGGATTAGAGGCAACGAATGGTCATCCATTGGAGATGAGGAAGGTTGAAGTCACCGAAGAGGAGGATTTCGTCCTCGGGATCCCGTAAATCAATTAAACTGTCAATTGTGTTAATAGCGAGTTCGTAGGACTCAGTGGTTTTGGATGTCAGGATATAGAAGCATATAATGTGAAGTGACTTCCTGGGTAGGACAATCTTGACTGAAACAATGTCGAAATGTGCCGAAGATGTTGATGGTATAAGGAGTGAGTCAAAGGAGTTTCGGACGGCTATAAGAACACCCCGGCATGGGCAGCCATCAGTAGGCCGACTGAGATCATCATCGCGATATACATTAAAGTCTGACGGAAACAATTCTAGATTATTTATGCTAGGGATAAGGTTTGTTTCCGTCAGGACAAAGACATTAAAAGGAAAGGCAATGTGACTGTTGCAAGACTGTGTGAGTTTTTGAGCGTAGCCCCCTTACATTCTGATAGTATCATACCGCAACAAGATGAATCTGACTCATTAGAGCTGTTTTGCAAGTGGGGCTGTGATGGATCACAACAGGCATAATTCAAACAAAAGATAGAAAATGGCGCCACGGATGGTAACATTTTTCAAAGTATTATAGCTTTGTACCACTTCGTTTGGTATGTGGTACCAAAACGGTATGGCAAAACCCAACCCCTTCCTCACCACGTTATTGTCGTCGTATTAGAATCAGATTCGTTAAAGAAACTGTGGATATAACTCAAAAAAAAATTGGGTATGTGGAAAATGCCATTAAAGCCCTACCAAAACTACATATCATATTCTGTAAAACATACTATGATGCTTACAATGGTAGATGCAAAAGTATGTAATGCCGCCAAACAGACCACGTCAACAATGAGGTGCTACATTTGTGGAGCAACATCAAAAGAATTCAACGATTTAACCATGAAAAGAGATTTTGATACAGACGCACTTTCATTCGGATTATCCACTTTGTACGCCAGAATTCGTCTGTCTGAGAGCATATTGCACCTCTCATACAAACTCACTGTAAAAAAGTGGCAGTTAAGATCTGACGTTGACAAAGCTATTGTTAAGAAGAGGGAAAAAAATCCTTCAAGAGAAATTTAGACGTGAAACTGGTCTAATAGTGGATGTACCGAAAGTTGGGTTTGGAAGTACCAATGATGGTAACATAAGCAGAAGATTTTTTTCCAATCCTGAATTAGCTGCGGAAGTGGTCACAAAGTCCGTTTGCACAAGTTTGCAGATTATTGCATAGACAATGCAAAACTTTATATAAGTTTGTATCCGTGGCATCCTATGACACCTACGATGCACAAGATCCTGTTGCATGGTGCTACTGTCATAGACAAGGCATTGTTGCCAATTGGGTTGCTTTCGGAAGAAGCGGCTGAGGCACAAAATAAACATTTCCGGCTGTACAGGCAGAATTTCACGAGAAAATTTTCAAGGGTCAAGTGCAACACTGATATTATAAATAGATTACTCAATTCTGACCCACTGATTACTGGAATGAGACCAACCCAAAAAAAAAACCGTTTCCATTCACGAAAGAAGCAATTGCTTAAATGATTCCTGTTGTACCTGATTCTGAAAGAGACTCAGATTCTGATTTGGATGAAGTTTCTGGAAGCACCAAAAATTATGAGGATGATGAAGAACAATGGAACTGATCATCATGATAGTTACATAAATTTTATTTCTTCAATAGGATAGGCGCACTCGTCAACAAATTCCGGTAAATTGTCCCGCAAAATATCGAGATATTGCTCCTTCTTCATAATTCCTTCAATCCTCAATTAAAGGGCCAATGTTCCACCATGTGAAAAAACCCCACACCATCAAACTTCCTCCACCGTGCTTCATGGTTTCCTTTACCTGGTACTTTTGTAGGCTTTCATTTGGTCGGCATTTTTCGATCACAGAAGATGGCGGAGTTTTCCCGCCACTTCATCCACCCTACGCTTACGCGATGTTTGATGTCGTCATCACAAGTTGCTTCTCTATTAATCATAGATCCCAGATATTTAAACTTTTCACACTTGGAAAGCACTCTTCCATTCAAGTAAATGTCTGGAATAGGCTGATGAGGGTCAGAGAACGGGCAGCACAGATACTCTGTCTTCTTTGAACTAATACGATACCCGTGTCCCTCAAAAATGTCCACCCACACATCAAGTGCTCGTTGTAGGGACGCCTGATCATCACTTATAATGGCCCCATCGTCAGCAAAGAATAGCTGGTGCACATTGGGGTCGGTCACTTTTCCTTCAAGCAAGCAATCAAGGACTGCTATAAAAAGCAGTGGGCTGAGGACGCTCCCTTGGTGTACACCGACTTTGATTGCGAACTCTTCGGTGACTCCTGCAGTGCATCTTACTCTTGTCGTTGCTCTCTCGTACATGTCCATAATCACTCGCACGTAGGATTCTGGAACTCCTTTTTGTCTTAGCGCTACCCATAAAAGATCTCTTGGTTGCCGGTCAAAGGCCTTCTCGAACTCAACCAACACCATATGCAAGTCCTTTGAAGAATCACGATGCTTTTCCATCATGATCCTTATACTTTGGATTGCATCTGTTGTTGATTTACCCGAGACAAACCCGCACTGGTCATCAGATAGTCGTATTATTTTCCGCAGTCGGCTATCTAATACCCGTTCAAAGATCTTCATGGTGTGCGACATCAGCTTGACAGAACGGTAGTTATCACAATTTCGCGTAGTTATCACAATTTTTTCGTCTTCCACAAGGAGTTGGCCTGCAGCATTGTTAATAAACTTTGGGAAACGAATCTCCTGAGCATTTCTTCTTCTCTGGGCGGCTATCTTAAAGATATTTGCTCCTTTGTTCAAATTGTTTTGTCGATGCTCCTGGGTAGCCTGGTTCCTGTGAGAGGCGGAAGACGGTATTTCTTCCAACTCCTGATAGAGGCCTTCCATGCTTTTCGCTTTGAATTCGGCGCACTTTTTTTTCGCGATACCTTTGCAATATCTATATACCTTTTCACGGCGAGCTTTTTCCTCTCTATTAGTAGAAGAGCACTTTGACCAAGCTTGGAAAGCCATTTTCTTTTCGTGTATCACTGCTTTGGCTTCGTCTGTACACCACCAGGTTTCTTTTGCGTGTTGGCAGGGGCCTTTAGATGTCCCGAGCAGTGATTTGGCTTTCTCCAGGCCAGATTGTTGTAGGGAATCCCACATGTCTTGTGTTCTGCACTCCTCATTACCGACCTCATCGATAATGGAAGAAAGGTAGTTTTTCATGTTAATAAAAGCTTCGCCTTTTCCTTTATCCAACTTATACCACTTGATTCTCTCAGACACCTTCGTTTGCTGCTTTGACTTCTTACTCGCGTCCATAAAAAAATCAGTCAGGAGGAGACGGTGTTGAGGGGCGATCGCGTCTCCCAGGATCACTTTGCAATCTTTAACTCGTGGGTTCATGAAACTGGATACCAAATGATAGTCTATTTGAGTTTCATTTCCGCCGCTGCTATGAGTGATCAGGTGCCGGCTTTGTTTGACGAACATGGTATTTAGCACTATAAGACCGTACGACTTGCACATGTTTAGGATATCTTCACCTGAAGAGTTCCTGGTGCCGTATCCCAGCACGCCCTCTGGGTACACCGGGTCGCATCCTCAATATGCGGTCCGCTACTTGGGGGGCAACATTAAAGGGTGCATGGTCTACATAGCCAAATAGCTGTATGGTGGTTTGCCAGCAGCTGTTTGGCTAACATAAGGCTCCCAGTTAGGGGATAGGGAAACCCTTGCTGGGAGTAACGGCTCGACCGGAGGCCTGATTCCGGGACCACGGGAGGCAGGTAGCCCCCAGGACAGTAATGTCCTGGCCTGTCCTTGCGGTTGGCCCCCTAGTGGGAGTATCGTGGGGGCTGTGGTTATCCCAAATGCGGGAAACAACGAACGATAAAACTGGTGGAACATTAGTGGAAACACTAGTGGTAACATTGGTGGAAGTTCGGAGGTGGTCGTCCTCAAAACGGCAAGAGGTTTTAGTTAGGCCTCGCCTCGTACCAAGGGGGAGCCATGTCCCTATGCATGGATTCAATTTGGTACTTATTTACACAGGTCTGTGAATAAGGACGTCGGTTGTCGTCCAAATCAACCCCATGTGGGGTGGCCCACCGTGGAATTAAGCCGACAAGGCAGGTGTCCACGTTAAATGGAATTGACGGAATCTGCCGTATCCCAGCCCTCCGTGGTAGTCTTCATAGTCTTCGCTTGTCTTCCTGACATGTCCGTTTAAATCTCTCCCAACAAACAAAAGCTCTTCCTTTGGGATGATTTTGACAAGGTTGTGGAAATCTAGCCAGAATGCATCTTTTCCTTTTTGTTTGCATCCTACTTGAGGGGCCATATGCGCTTACGATGTTCCACACCTCACCATGCATCACCAATTTGAGAGCCATCAAACGGTCACTGGACTTTGAAATGGTTAAGACGTTGCCAAGTAGCTCTGCCGCAAGGATGATGGCGATTCCGTTTTTTCCTTGTTCCAATCCATAGTAAAACATCTTGTAGGCTTTTGTTTTAACGTCCAAGAAACGTGCCCGATTACCGGTGTTTCGCCGTTTCGTCTCTTGTACGCACAGGATGTCTACTCGCCTTCTAACCATCATTTCTTCAAGCTCATAGCTGCGGCCACTCATGCTTCCAACGTTCCAACTCGCGACTCTTAAGTGTGGCGCTGTTGCATTATGCTTAAAGTTTTGTAAGGAACATAAAAGTTGGACTACTGACGATTGGAAGCGAGCAATTTAGTCTGATGAGACGAAGATTAATCGATTCCAGTCTGATGGCAAAGAATATTACTGGCATCGACCAAATGAAAGCCTACAAAAGTACCAGGTAAAGGAAACCATGAAGCACGGTGGAGGAAGTTTGATGGTGTGGGGTTTTTTCACATGGTGGAACATTGGCCCTTTAATTGAGGATTGAAGGAATTATGAAGAAGGAGCAATATCTCGATATTTTGCGGGACAATTTACCGGAATTTGTTGACGAGTGCGCCTATCCTATTGAAGAAATAATTTTTCAACAAGTCGGAGATCCTAAACATACCGCGAAAATTGAACAAAACTGGCTTGGAGAGCAATTATTCCACACTCTTGAATGGCCCGCACAAAGCCCCGATCTAAACCGTATCGAAAATTTGTGGGCCATAGTTAAAAGAAAGCTGGCGAAGTATGACAATCCTCCTAAAAACACGAATGAGCTATGGATTCGGGTACAAGAAGAGTGGACAAAAATTCCTCATGAATATATCGAAAGATTAGTAGAAAGCATGCCTAAGCGAATGCAAAATGTTATCAAAAACAAAGGCCTATGGACGAAGTATTAAACTCCAAGAAACACGTCACAAATAACAAACGTGGAAAAATGAATACATTTTTTTACTTATTTTTTTATTACAATTGTTATGTTTTTTTGTTTAAAACAGTGAAGTATGTTATTTTAATTAAAATGTAATTTTTTTTTAATTACTTTAAGTGAAATAATAAACTATTCATTAATTTTACTGTAATATCTGCATCATGTACTCATTTTTGCTCGCCTAGTTAACCAGTAAACCAGAGTAAAAAAAACGAAATATATAATTTTGACCGAAATATCCCTATGTGCAACGGGGGAAATACAATAAAGAAAGGTGTCTGCCTGGTAGTACAATAGATCATATTTGTGTCTGAGTGCTTCAACAGATAGTAGAAGCCTCCAACAAAAAAAAAAAAAATCTTACAATATTTAAATGTAAAAAATTGTGAAAAGTATCTAGCAAGGGTTGAGTCTTCAGATAAATATGTTGGTGTCATTGCGAACTGTGTTGTTGGTGGCTGTCTTTGAATTGCAACTAATAGACTTTCACTTGGTTGTGTCACAACTTTTGACGTCTCATTTAACAACGTAAGGTGACCTTCAAATATTGCATCAGCCACCACCTGCAAAACCTGTTTATTGGATGCACTATTGCTGTTTCTTGGTATTTTGCTTTTGACATAAGTTCTTGAAGTAGAAGGTTCTGGTTGGACGCCCGCAACCGACGGACTTCTCGTCCAGGTTCCTGTGAGGATTCATCATTGTTTTCCACAATGGATCTTGATGGCTCAAACCAAAATTAAATTAATAAAAAAATGTCTGCTTCTTCTCCTCCTTCTTCTTCTTCACAGTCACAACTGTTCATTTTAGACTGACTTGCACGAGTCTGCTGTTGATCATTCAAAAATGAAAACACCAAAGTACCACAGAATTGGCACGTACACATCATTCGTTTCTATTCCACTTTTGTTTGAGAGCTCTTGCAGAATCTTTGCCCTGACTTTTGCCTTCGTCACTTCCGTATCCACCTCTTTTAGTTTTTGCAGCAACACATTGTATGCTGCTTTGCTTCTCTTTTCACTGAATTGTGATAAAAAGGGTCACTTTTCTTCCATAAACATGGACACGCGCTATAAATTTCAATGAAATCGACCATATTATCACACCGATTCGACATATTGAAAACACACAGGAACTCGAAAATGTTGATTCACCGCCAACTGCAATTGAAATGACGACGACGAACTGACAACTGAACTGAAACGTATTTACACATCAGTTTAACTGATAACTGAACTGACAACTTATGGGAATTCCATAAATTTAAGTTTCAGTTTCAGTTAAACGCTTCAATTTTTGCATTTAGACATCAGTTTCACTGAAAGCTTAACTGATAGCTCAACTGAAACTGAAACTGAAATGATCGTCTTAATGGGGCCTCATACAACGCGAGATATAGATTACTAAGGTCATCAGTTGGAAGAATAATAGATTTCTTTATTTCTTTTTACTATACCTTACAGTTTTTCATCCTATTTTACTAGCTCATCTGATAGCTTCGCTTTCAACTTTATTTCCTTAACAAAAAATCTTAAGTAACCATTCCCATTGGCATCATGTGTAATTTAAATATAACGACATATTTGAAATTCTCCGTTGCGTTACGTCGTGTGCCCGACCTTTCCCAAGTATATAGTGCCTTCCAAACTGTATCGAATTGACAATTGAGATGTTATGTTTCTGTCAAAACCATCAACCGGCTTGTCAGCGCACCTCTGGCGAAAGGTTTTTCAACAAATACACAAAATCTTTATTGAATGCATTTATTCTCACTCGTTTTTATCTTTTTAAAGTGGACAATAGTATCTAGAGCAATGACGGGTGAGGCCACAAAGAAGTTGCGCGAGTTCGGCTATGCATTTAACGACGGTGAGTTTGTTTGCCAACAAGTTATTTTTCTTATCTTTGATTGATGTCGGGATTAGAGGGCAAATTGCGCAAGGTAGATGCGGAGACTGGGAAACCGGGCGAGCAGCCCTTCCAATTTGAGGTATACAAGGATTATACGAAAAACCAGCAGCATTATGAGGAATTGGCCAAGGTAAGTTGTAGTTTGTGTATGGACCTAGGCTAATAGTTTTGGGTGTGAAGTGCATTCCAGAGATTGTGTACGAGTTATTGGAGCAGAATGGAATGTATCGCATCTATACGCCAGACAATATCCCTAAGGAGCAGGCTACTTTCATCTTTACCAGTCCGGAGAACCTGAACAAATCAAAGAAGCTACTTGTATTGATCCATGGTAGTGGATACGTACGTGCTGGCCAGTGGGCAAGAAGGTAATTGATGCTATTGGCATGGGAAACGCAACTAAATAACTTTCTCTGCATCCATAGTTTAATCATTAACAACTCTCTGGACCATGGCACGGTGCTGCCCTACATTCATAAAGCCAGGGAGCTTGGCTACGATATCCTAATAACAAATACGAATGACAACTATCGTCCAGTAGGTGGCATGATGAAAGCAATTCCGGGACACACCACACCCATAGCTCATGCAACCACAGTTTGGGAAAAATACGTCATCGGGACGAATCCTGAGAGCGTGGCCATCGTGGCCCACAGTTACGGAGGCACTATTACACTATCCTTGGTAATTCCCCTATACATCTGTCCCACCTGTTTGAATTCAATATGGTTTCGTTGTACAGGCTAAACAATTCTCACAATTTTTCAAGAACAACGTCTTTGGTGTCGCCCTCACCGATTCAGCACACGTCGCTGGAGGACAGGCTACCGTAAAACACCTCCGGCCCATTGCCAGGAACTTTGTTACGAGCGAGAAACCCTTGGGAACTCCTATCAATACTCCAAGCGATGACATTCCTTGCGTTTCAGCCGGTAATTCAACAAGTGGTGATCACCTTTGCACCATATTTCAATTATTTTAATTACAGGTCACACAAAGCATGAATGGACTTCGTATACGGCCATGTCTGAAGTGTTTGATTTCCTTGAACAACGCTACGCCGCATTTATTGGAAGCAAAAAGCCCAAAACGGATTTGTAAGTCGACGCGAAGGGTTCCGTCCGCATCGATTTGAAGACGAACATCGAATGGGTGTTAGGCTATTTCTTTTTTACATGTATTTTGTTAGTGTATTTTGTTTAATTAAATGGGTAAATGTTTACTGTGTATCTGAGCTGTGGGTCTCTCACGAAAATCCCTAATTCTTTTTTAATAGAACTCTAGAACTAGAACTCCTAGAAGCAGCTGCATGAAATAAGATTTATGCTTGATAAATACTTTCAGAGAAGACTTGATTCATTCAGTGGGTCCTCAAGAAGTTCGTATGGAGACTAATAAGAACAACAACTTTTAGGCTAAATTCGACTTTATTCATCAACATAGTCGCCTCGAAGATTAATACATTCATTCCAATGCTTCCCTTTCGATATCCGTTTTCGGAAAGGATTGATCAATACTGACTTGGTTGGATCATTTGTCCCGATAGAGCAGAGGTCAACAATTGTTGTGTCATAGCTTTACTTGAACTTCATCCTGTTACTTAACGTCAAATTCTCTTAACATTTTGACAGGTACCTACTTTCTAAAAATCTATTAATTTATCAATAGCAGTGCCATCTATATGTCGTTCTAAGAACTTATTGAGCGGCTTAATTATTTGAATTCACTGAAAATTCTTAGTGTTTACCGATTTTTCTAGTTTTCTTATCAACATTTGTCCCTCTGCGGGTTAGGGGTAAGAATATACTTTCGACTCGGAATGCAAGTCGTAAGAGGCGACTAAATTCGTAATGGATCTTTGCCTCATGAATAAAATGGCGGTGGGCGCGAAGCTGATGCATATGCACTACCCACACTCCCATCATAATACAGCATAACAACACCACAGTATTATCTCCTCGCTTTATGGTGAGTGTCGGCTTCATTGCTTGCTGCTCTGTAAAGGTGGTAGGGCGCAAGTTACCCTGAGCTTTCACCAGCTCATCCTACACCAAGTCTGGGCCATTGTCCAGCTTGCGTCATCTTGTTCCATCTCGAACAATTTGTGTGGCTGCCTTGGAGCACTCTTAGTGTAATAAACCCTAAGAGTTTCCTAGTCAGCCCCATGGCCAAAAGGAAGTGGACGGATTTCGAAGGCCAGATTCCCCTCCAAGAGAGGGTACATGTCGAGAAACGGATGTCGAATGGTTGGACATGGTATTTTTGCTATGATATCGGTGTTATCGGTATAATATTTCTGCTTTCCCTCGTTGGCTTAATTTAAGGATGTTACTCCGTCGACTATCTGGCTGTCTATGACGCAGACTTTGCCATCTCGAGCCACAACAAGGTCGGATTTTCGAAGACCCTGTCGCGTGAGAAACCGTGGCTCATGCTCAACTGACCATCTCTTGTCTCGCATGCCGGATGAGAGCACTTTGCATACCGCATCGTGTCTCAGGATACGCCCACCATGCGTCCGGAAGCAGTTCTGGATAATGTGCGCCATAGTTTCGATGACTTGACACCCGGCACGACATAGGACATCCTGATTTGCTTGTCGGACTCCACGATATGTTCGGATTCGTGAAGGGAGGCATTTGATGGTGATATTGGACATAGTACCATCCGGAGATGTACTCGTACATGCCACCGTATACCCAAGAACTTGAGAAGTTCGTTCTTCCACTTTCGCGAACTTCGTGGCCGTCAACGGTATTGTATAGGGGTTGGGCCCACCATTTTTCCACTTCCTCGGTGTTGTTCAGGGAGACACCCTCGGCCATGGTGAGAGTCGGTCCACAGAATCCATTTCTGGATCCAGAAGGATTCGCAGGCGGCTCGCACTGCAGAAGAAGTGGAGCTTACTAGTGCTTGTAGCCTGCCACGCATCAAACAAGGAACGAAGGTAAACCCAAAAGTCCGTTGTTGGCCGTCGTGTGGAAATAAGCTGTTGGGATATCGTGCGGCAAACGGAGCCATTTGCGCACTGCTGCTCGAATTTGCAGGTCCAATGCTCTGAGTTTCCCCAGAGTTGTACCAGCGAGGATGAGCTTATGGTACAGGCGAGGCATCAGATAGCGTTTAGTATTTGTTACGGTTTCAAAGGGGCTTTGGTGATATTATCTAGTTCAACTGCGAGTGTACCGCCAGCTTTTTTTTGTCCTATTGACCTAAAGTCCACTCCAAGATATCTTTGATTCCTTTGACGTTGGTTGGTTGGTTGACAACTGAGTCGTCAAGGAGACGGAATCGAGGTGTGTTGAGGACTTCAATTTCTTGTCCCTGTTTGACAGGACAGTGGACAAAGTAGTAAACTTAGCGGCGTTGAACAAAAACAAAAGTGGACAGAGGGTTGCCCTGACGCACTCCTCCGGAGACCTTAATGGGTTCCGATGTTCCCCCATTCACTTCGAGCACTGTGCCTCTAGGAGTTGGTAAGGTGGTTGACTAGCCCTTTTGGAAGACCTCTCTTTCCCAGTTTGGCACTAATTACCCTGTGGCTGATGCTGTCTTACGCCTTTGCGCAGTCGATGGAAATAACATGAAGGACCCTTGACTTGCGTCATGCATCATCTAAGCATCTAAGCATCTCTGCCGGACGTCGATTAAGTCAGAAGCATGAAGGCGCGCTGCCAGGATTTTATGAAGGTGGCGGACAACCACAGAAGATGGGCCTAAAGTCGGGTGATGTGAGACTAGTGCCTTTTTTGGGAATAAAGATGGTTCCTCCGCTCAACATCTCCTCAGGGAAGCATCTTGTCTTCAAAATTAAGTTGAAGAACAGTGCTAGAATCTCCGGAGGGACTCGTCTCCAGCGTCTGAATGTTCAACCGTCAATACCTGGTGCAGTATTCACCGGCAATTGGATGGATGAGATTTCCCTGATGGTTACGGGGTACAAGAGATGTTCAAGATCAAGGTTGGGCCAATTCAATGTGGTCGTACTGTATGGTCTGGATTCGGACGCAAAGATGGGTCCCCAGAAGTCGACCATAAGGTTAAGATCTGGGATCTGCGACTCATTTTTGCCGTCCAGAATCTCTTTTGCGGTCCTGCCTACATTGCGCTTGAACAAGTTTTGAACTCTGGCATATTCTCAACTTCTCCATTTCCAATTGGGTATATTGACGGTTGGCGGCACTCGCTCGCGCCGAGAAGTGCGGTCTCTTGAGCTGCTGAAGCTCGCTCGAAACCATGATGTGAATGAGGCGGACACATCGTCACCTTCGAGACAACTTTCGGCAATCTCTATCAGTATACGTGTGTCAAATCGCTCATTTTCGCGTACTAAAGGTATTAAGTTCCTAATCGCTGCTGCCAAAAGGTCTTCAGATACGGTTTCTAGCGGAACTGGTTGAATAGAAGGAGGATCAGGTGATTCGGGGCACAATGGTTGTTCGTGCGCTATTTGGAGGTGTTCTAGTTCATTGACCATTTGTACTACGAGGTCTTTGTATGGTTGGTTCTGGCGCTCTTTCTTGATTGACTCTAGAGAGCGGCCCTCGCCAACTTTAGAGCGCAGGTATTGGTTCATTGGCTTCATATCTGGCCATCAACCTGATTTCCTCCTAAGTCTAGGGTTTTTTAGCTCTATCAACGTCGATCTCCATATAGACATCATCGGGGTGGCGCTGAGAGCGTTGCACGCCGAAGCGATCGCAATTAGGGCAAGGGAACGGTTCAGCAACTTACTCTAACCTACGCCACTGAAGTGCTCGGGCTCGCGGAGCGTGACATTATGTTCGTAGAGAAACCGTCATTCCACAGAATTACGGGCTCTGTGGAAGATAAACGGCACTATCACTCTATCCTGGGTCAACCCATAATGGTCTAAATAGACGAATGCCTCTGATGAGACAGAGCCGTTAAGGCACAACCTTTCGTGGTACAAGTAATTGAAGTAGTTAGTCCCGGATTTTAGGCTATTGACCGAAGTCATTGCCTTTACAACGTGCCTTCGGATCAGCTTAATGAGAAAATTATTTATTACAAGTCCTGTGACATTGTCTCTCAAACAGTTGAATCCATTAATTAAGCTGGCTCTCACATTCAACCACACGAGACATCCATAGGCAATCGTGGGCCTGATTAAGGCCATGTGGCTGTTTACTTTCATTTTGAAATGAAGCTGGCTGCTATGAAACAGTCATCTTGTCAGAGCGAAAGCGCCCCAGGCTCTTGCCAGAGCAGCATCTACATGTTTGTCAAAATATAGATATACATCACTATCTATAGATATTTGACTATATTTTGTTTCGCCAGTGGATGTCTGTCCGACCCAGAAATTTAAAACCTGCGCCTAGACAGAGGCGTTCTGAATTAAATAGAATCTGAGTTGAGTTGAAGATCCAATCATTACAATACTCTTACATTTTTTCGAAGTCACGCTGCAGAAGAGTAATATTGAATGATGAAGAGAGGCTATCACATCACTGTGGTAAATGTTAGAAGAATCGTACCCTGCTGCGGTGCACTGTTAATTTAAAATGTCTGAGTAGAAGCCACGTTGGTAAATTATACAACGATCTTTCTACTGGTTAACATGTCAAAAATCATATATAGCAGTGGTTTACTTGTGACCAGCCGACTGAGTTTGTGCGTAGCAAAGTCCTTCTAGTCATACGGTGTCGATAGCTTTTTCCAAGTCAATCAGACTGCATTGGTTCTTGCATTTGTTCAATTGGATTGGATGGCATGAATGGTGTCATGCTCCGCTCTGAAACAAAACGATAAAAATTAAAATCCAAATTCAAAGAAGCGGAATATTTCAACCAATTTAACGTTGAAAAATTGAAGGAGTCCCGTATGCAGCATCAGTACCAGGACGAAATTAATCACTGGTTTCTCCTACCAGATGCCATGGAAACTAAGGACAAGACAGGTAGTATTGACGCAACAACAAGAAGCATGGGAGCTCGTTTCGGAAAACGAAGGTGGTGCAGCGCATTGGAGGAGATATTTGGATATACTCCTAAATATAAAAAAGTTTTTTTAATAAGGGTGGGTAGATGTTGAAATGGAATAGAACAAGCTGTGTGTGAGGTATTAAAAAAATTCCTTTTTTTTATTTGGAAGGCTCATGTATGTTATTATGTACTGAAGATGGCACGGATCCGAGTGGTCCAATTTCCAATGACACTTCCGCATAGAACCGGCTTAATTTGAGCGATGACCTGTGTTATGTTCACCTTAAGGGCATTGGAGGTTTATTCGCATAGACCTGCGACTTCAGGCAACTCCACGAGAAAAATCGGTAAATTCACATCAACACTGTGAGAGATAACTTAACCCTCGAAGTGTTTATGCAGAAAATCGAGGGATCCCCTGTGTGGCACGTAGCGTCGTCCTGCTGGAACCACGTCGTCTAAATCCATATGGTTTAATTTAAGCCATAAGAAAATGGTTTTCATCGTTCCACAACGTCGTTTTTGAAAAGTACGGACCAATGACGCCACCGCACCGGCCCCAAATCCTTACCAAACGTTGTCACCTGGTGAACCTCGTGTTGGTTGGTGTCGTCCCATATTGTCAGCTCACCCATTCATGCAAAAATGTGCCTCGTCGCTAAAGATGATTTTTCGGTCAAAATTGGGGATACTATTTCAAACGTTCCGAACCCAAAGGGCTTCGTCTATAGTCATCAAATTTGAGCTCCTGGGTCAGTTGAAGGTCAATTGGCTAGAAATCGACTGTCTCGGGTTCTGCTGTACACTTTCATGGATCGCAGCGATCATTTCGGCCGATCTTGCGTTCCTTTAACGCGCGAATGTTAGATACTTGATTACCGAACCGGTCGTCTAAAATTTGGCCACAAAACGTTGAAAAGCCGACCGTATGCTAAACTATTTTAATAAAACTAAATTTTCTTAGCTTAAGTTATGATGGGGTTAAGGTTAAGATATAATAAGTTATATATAGTTGTCGAAAGAAATAGAATTAAATTGTCCTTAGGGCCAGTCAGATATAGATTTGTAAGGACAGTTAAGCTAGTTTTAAACATTTTTGTCTAGCGTAAGATAGCTGTAAGAAACATTGAATAAAAATGAATTGAAAAAAAGTCAACCGTGAGAGCCACCACGTCTACCGTAAAATGAGCGCAACACAGGCAACGTTTGCACTCGAAAACGAATCATGTCCTTGTAGAGCTGAACCAGTAAAGTAGAGAACTTTTCTCAAATATTTAAAATACATGAAAGATTAGAAGAACGAGATGGCTTGTCACAATTTCTTTTTAATTTGTTGCTAGAACTCGAGGGGAATAACCCTTAATGAAATCATATCCACTCTAGTCTAAACTGCGAACTCAACGTGCTGGGGGATAGAGAGGAAACAGAAAAAAGAAATATAGAAAGTCTAATAATGCCAGGAAAGGTAGTAGACTTAGAAATAAATGAAAAGAAAACCAAATAAATGGTTGTGACCGATTTGGGAAAGTGGACGAGTTCAAATATTTGGGAATGGTATTGAGCACCATAAAGACCGAAATGTATATCTTTTTTTTTTTTTTTTGGTTTTAATATATTTATAAATTTTTTTTTGTTCAATCCTGCCCTAACCTACTCTACCCTACCCTACCCTATGTAAGCCTGCCATTGGTGTTAGGCAAGCCCTGCCTTGAAGAGGCTGAAGCTATTGAAATGTCCACTGACGCAGCTTCCTCCAGCCACCAAAAGCGTTGATGCTGGCGCACTACGTCTCCTCGATCCCGACGTGAGCCCGATCTGCAGAACCTGAGGCGCTCGGGCTCACTGAGCGCGACATCGGGTCCGTAGAGGAATCGCCGTTCCACGGAATTGCGACCCACGTGGAAGATTAGCGGCACCGCCAATCTATCCTGGATCAGCCCACATCTATCTAAATAGAGGAATGCTTCTGGCGGGATAAAGCCGTTAATGCGCACTCTCTCGTGATATAAATCATTGGTGTAGTAAGCCCCAGAGATTAGGTTATTGACCGAAGTCATTGCTCTCGCAACGTGGCCTCGGATCAGTTTGATCAGGAAATTATCCACCCGTACAATCCTGGCCCTATTGTATAGGACATTCGGGTAAAATTTCGTGTAATCAGATTCGGGTGTCCTATGTAACCCGAGACAAGTCCTAAGACATTGCCTCTCAAACACCCGAATCCTTTCCATTAAGCTGGCTCTCACATTGAACCAGTCGGGACATCCATAGGCAACCATGGGCCTGATTAAGGCCATGTTGCCGATTACCTTCACCCTGGGATCAAGTTGGCTGCAATGAAACAGCCATCTTGTCAGAGCGAAAGCGCCTCGGGCCCTTGCCAGAGCAGCATCTACATGTTTGTCAAAATATAGATATTGGTCTAGCCAGATCCCAAGGTATCTGACTACACTTTGTTTCGCCAGTGGGCGCCCGTCCTGTCCAAGAATTGAGAACCCGCGCCAATTGTTTCTAGTGTCTCGAGAGGCCCTAGACAAAGGCGTTCTGAACAAAACAGTTTCTAATTTCTGGCAGTTGATCTTCAACTTCCAGTCATCACAATACTGCTGAATTTGTTCGAAGTCATGCTGCAGAAGAATAACAATAACGTCGATCGTTGGACCTGATCTGTACGCGATTAGGTCGTCTGCGTACGCTATTGAATGGTGAAGAGAAACTAGCAGATCGCTTAGGTAAATGCTGAAAAGGATCGGCGAATTTACCGTACCCTGTTGCAGTCCGTTGTTAATATCAAATGTTTGAGTAGAAGTCACGTTGGCAATTTTCACTACGAACTTTCTACCTATTAACATGTCAAAAATCTTATATAGCAGTGGTTTACTTATGCCCAGCCGACTGAGCTTGTAATAACCATAACCATACGGTATCGAAGGCTTTTTCCAAGTCAATCAGACAGGCACCCGTGCATTGGTTCTTGCATTTATTCCATTGGACATCCGACACAAGCTTCGACGCGGCATGAATAGTGTCATGCCCCGCTCTGAAACCGAATTGGTTATCCGGGATGATTTTATTGTCCTCAACCCATTTAGACAGGGCCCTATGGATCACCTTCTCAAAAACCTTGCTGATACTCGGAAGGAGACTTATTGAACGGAGATTTTCCGGGTTAGATGTGTCTTTACCCCTCTTGGGAATTGGTTGCACCACCGCTGTCTTCCAGTGCACTGGATAATATGCATTATTCAGTGCATTGTTGAACAGGATGGTGTACCTCTCTACAGCCACTGGCGGAAGGTGCCTAAGCACAGCATTGGATATACCGTCAACTCCCGCGGATTTTTTCTTCCTCAATGACTCGAAGATCATCTGAAGATCTTCCGTCGATATGAACAGGGTATTAACCCCCTCATTGGCGATGACATTGTTTGCCATGAAATCTTCATTAAACCTTGTAAAACCAAGGTTCTCTGATCGCCAATGATCGATATCATTTCGAAGATAGAAGTGATGAAGCAGGGCTCTATTTTCCAGGTCGTGGTTCGGGCGAATACTTTCATTCACCTTGTACACTTCCTGGAAGACAGCTCCCACTGTCGCCACCTTCTCCTGAGGATCCTTAATCACGAAGAAGTCGTCATCCAGGATGGCGCCCTTTGGATCGATGCTAACTGTTCGTAGCAAACGTTCATTTTCTGACATTCTCGGAAGCTTTAGATCCTGAATGTCATTCTGATTGTTAGACCGAAATGTATATTAGCCTACGCGTGCTTTACGTTACTTCTTCTAAGATGGCGTTACAGCTCACGGAGAGCCAGAGCCAAGCGTATCTCATTCACTTATGTTGTGTGTGATTTGTTTTTCACACAAGTGAACGGGATCTACTGTTTAATGCAGATTCCGAACGGCGAGAGCCGAGAAGTTTTTTCAAACCAAGTGAAAATCCCATAACTTGATCTCTTATTGGAAACAAGATCTTAAGGAGAATCAACGGTGGAAAAGAGGACGAGGCATCAAGCGAATGGAATGGAGAAAGCTACACAATCGAGAGCTCAAGGCATTATATTCCGCATCGAGCATTGCGCGAGTAATAAAATCGTGAAGGCATGAATAGTGTCATGCCCCGCTCTGAAACCGAATTGGTTATCCGGGATGATTTTATTGTCCTCAACCCATTTAGACAGGGCCCTATGGATCACCTTCTCGAAGACCTTGCTGATACTCGGAAGGAGACTTATTGACCGGAGATTTTCCGGGTTAGATGTGTCTTTACCCCTCTTGGGTATATATATATACTCGTATAATTCCAAAGAGAATCGGTCAAAAATGCCCCCATAAAGGAGAGCAATATAACAATGGACCTAGAAGAATTGGAATAGAACAGTAAAACAGAGAAGGAACACCCTCTTGTTAGGGAGGTTTGGAGAAGAGCTTAGAGCGAGGTTCTGAATTCGCAAGCTCCAAATGACCGGTAAAAAAAGTCTATCATTATCGTCATTCCTCAGAGTCAATGTAAGTTTTCTTAGTTTTTTAATTAGCCACATGGACCTTAATTTTGTTCGAATTTTTTTTACCTTCTAAATGATATCGATCAATGGCGATTAGAGAACCTTGGTTTTATCAGTTTTAATGGCGATTTCATAGCAAATAATGCGGTCGCTTTTGAAGGGGCTAAAATCCTTATTTCGGCGAAGAATCTATAGACGGCATGATCTTCGAGTCACTGAAGAGAAGAAACGGCGGTTTATCTGTTTGTATATTTTATATTTTGATTTCTATTTTATTTAGAGTGCCTTTGTCAGGGGCCTCTGGGGACCTCAGAGCTTTTTGTGTATGATTTAAGATTTTTTTTTTTTAATCATGGCCTTGATATCCACTAGATCACTCAGACACAACTACTATTTGATTGACCTGCATCCGAAGTGGACAAGCGCTATGAGATATGGGACGCAGAATTATTCTTATTCAAGTTCATCAGAATTTCAGGGTGAATTGTTCCGAAAACTGTCTCGTTTTTCTATGATCTTGTGCAAAGATAGCTTCAAATTTTGATCCTGAACAACGAATGAGTAACCACGTTAGTATTTGAATTCGATTCAACTTAATCCACTTTGCCATCAGATGGCTTAAAATCCTTGTACTATTCTCTTTCTGCTATTTATTTCTAAATAAAAACAAGGAATTAGTATTATTATATTGGAAGGCCGTTTAATCTTCAGCGAACGTTTTCTTCCACCGAAAGAATACTGACAACAAAGAAAAGTAAAAGGTTCGAATTCTGCCCATCATGAACTATAATGTCAGTTACTGATTTATATTAAATGCAGAATAACATTTCCGAAATCCTATTATAATGCGATTGGGCTTGGAAAAACCTACTTAAAAAAGGAAAGGCCACTAAGTTTTCTATATGCGCCCTAAAGGATACCTTATATAGACCTAAAAGTGTGATTATATACAGCTAGGAAGTGACTACCAATTCTAAGAGCCTTTATGTGCGTCATAAGCTTTTATCCGTGTGAGGGACTGTTACCATCTATTTGTTAATTTGTCATTGGTAGAAAAATACAAAAAAAAAGAGGAAAAATCCTTCCACACTTCAAAGTGAAAAATTGATCCCGACAGGCGACTTTCCAACTCAGCATCATCCATCTCTCCGCCAACCAATATCCCCAATGTAATCGTATTCCCCATCACCCATAGAACGTACAACATGAGCACTGGCACCAGCGCAACGTATATAAAGTTCCCTTGCCCCAAGTCAAAGCCCACGCCCTTACTAAATGAGTGACGACCACATCAACCACCTCCATCGTCACCCCTCGTCGGTTAACAAACGACTGCCACCTCCAACTAACTGGTTAGCTAGCTAGCCATCTAGGGTAGCGTAAGGAGCACGAACAAAAAGAAAGAAGATGAAAATACAAAAACGAAACGAAATATCCACCCGGATTTCGATCCAATGGTTGGCACACATTTGCCCCCAAGGGAGTAAAGGGCATGGACCATGGAGCATCCGCACAGAGCGAAAGTTCCATAAACCTCACGCTAATATTCATGGAAGCCATCCATGAGGGCGCCGCAAAAGCTTCAACTTTACCTACCACTCGCACTCTGTTGCTTATGCTCTAACTCGCACTGTTAGTGTTAGTGGCCAGGCAGAATTGTATGGCATTGCAAACGGGTCATGCGCTTGAGCACGATGTGACGATGGCATCGTTATCATCACATGCCACCCTGAGATTCAACCTCCACACTTTCCGTAGGGGTTGGTAGGGATCACATGCTATAACAGCATCGCCACATTGAAGAAGTTTCTATTCTAAGGTGGTGCACTGACTTAACATCGCACGCCCTCAGAGGGTGAACTCTTGGTGGTACATAAATCGAGAGTACGGATGAGGTGTTTTTCGCGCTCCTCGATGGGGGGTTAGCTAACTGGGAAATTTCGTTTACTCTCATCCGGATTTTTATGTACATACCGGAGGAGAGCTTTCAACTCTAGAGCACTTCGGAGTCACTCCCATTTAGCGGATATGGTACGAGTACCATGCTTTGCTTTTCTACTCTTTTGGTTTTGTTTCGATTTTATTTCTTTGATTCCTCCACCTAGCTCTTGCATATCTTCGTTGCTACTTGACAGGGCATTCTCTTAAAAAAATAAAACACAAACGAAGGAAAAGAAAAGGGATCCGAACAAAGGAAATTATCTCTGAAGTACGAAAGAAAAAAGAGGAAAGATAGACGAAGGTAAGTACATACATAAGCCAGGGAAACCAGGAAAAACTTTATCGAGTAAGAAGTAGTTTTTTGTCAGTTCTCATCACTTGTCATATATTTTTGTGGGGTGCTTAAAAAGTTTTTGTTCGTTTTTGTAGGGTACTTCTTAGGGTTTAGATAAATTTACTAGGACTTTAAGATGTTGCAGTGGTGTTGTTGGTACCTCAGGGCTCTTCCTAATGTTAGGATTGTTGAAGTAAGGGAGCTAGTTCTGTTCCCACCGGAAATAAAGGTCTTTTCGATTCATGTCTTCTTATGCATGTCATAAATGATAGCCCTAATACATCAAGTCTCTAAGTACTTTGGTGTCTCTCAATAGTTACCCCTTTTATATATTTTATAAGACAGGCTAAACTTTTATAAAACTCTGCTTTAAATCGGAAGATATACACTTATTGATGTAAATCAACTATGTGGCCGTATTATTCTTACAAACGTTTGAAATAAATTTTTCTTTGAAGTACCCAAATTAAAGCGACAACGTTTACATTGATGTATTTACTCTGAACGTTATTTCAGTCTGTTCAAGTTTTCTGTAATTCGCTTGCCTTTCTGGTATTTATTGTAGTAACAAAAAAAGGAGCGTATCATAGTACAATTGATCATGTTTTAATTGAAAGTTGTATTTTTTGTCAAAATGAATACAAAACACTAGAAAAATTCGAACACCACACGAAGTTTGTTCAAGAAATAAGGTGACTTTTTATTTTTCTTAAAAATAATTATTTATTTATCAATATCTATTTTGTCCCTTAAAAGTAATACTCTTCAGATATAATACACTTGCGTTAGCGCTTTTTCCAATACTTGAAATACAAGTAAACGGCGCATTACTTCACGCTAATATACGAGGGTGGTCCGATAAGTACTTAGCCCCTCCACCAGATGGCGCCAGTATCGCAAGAGCAACTTATTATCGCGTAGTACATTCTAGTAGACGGCTACTGTCAGCCGGATCGGACTCGTAGTTTTGTTTTGACCGCGTGTGGAAGCGGGAGTGTCCGCGGATTTTAGAAAAATGGAAAAAGAGCAATATCGGTCGGTGATTCGATTCTTGTTTTTGGAAGGGAAATCGCGCAGCGAAATCAAAGAGCGTTTGGATCCTGTGTACGGTGACTCTTCTCTTTCGATAGCGACCATCAAAAATTGGTTTAACGAGTTTCAACGTGGTCGCACATCGGTTTTTGATGAGCCACGTCCAGGTGCCCCGAAAACGGCTACCACGGAGAATAACGTGACAAAAATCCACGATCTCGTATTGGCAGACCGACGATTGAAGGTGCGCGAGATAGCTGAGACAGTAGGCATTTCAAAAGATCGCGTGGGTCATATCCTGCATGAAATTTTGAGCATGAGAAAGCTGTCGGCGCGATGGGTGCCACGTTTGCTCACTCCGGACAACAAGCGCAACCGTGAGACCACCTCAGAGCAGTGTTTGACGCTGTTTAAGCGCAATCCGAAGGAGTTTTTGCGTCGTTTCGTGACAGTCGACGAAACATGGATCCACTGGTACACACCAGAGACCAAGGAACAGTCGAAACCGTGGACTTCACCCGGCGAACGTGCTCCGAAGAAGGCGAACACTGTCCCATCGGCCGGAAAGCTGATGGCCACCGTTTTCTGGGATTCACAAGATCTGTGATCCACATTGACTACCTGGAGAAGGGCAAAACAGTCCCAGGGCTGTACTATGCCAAATTATTGGGCCGATTCGACGCCGAATTGAAGAAAAAACGGCCCCACTTGGCGAAGAAAAAAGTGCTCTTCCAGCATGATAACGCACCGGCTGACACCTCGCCACGGCCAAATTGGTCGAATTGGGCTACGATCTGCTGCCAGATTTGGCCCCGTGCGACTTCTTTTGTTTCCAAACTTGAAAAAGTCACTCGCCGGGCAGAAATTTCAATCGAATGAGGAGGTCATCGCCGCCATGGAAGCCTACTTTGCAGACCTCGAGAAAACGTTTTTTTTTCAGACGGGTTAAAGAAGTTGGAGCATTGCTGGGTCAAGTGTATCGAGCTAAAAGGAGACTCTATTGAAAAAAAAATCGCCATTTCTCCAAAATTTTTGTTTTTCTTTTGTAGGCTAAGTAGTTATCGGACCACCCTCGTACCTTCCGGCAATTATGGTTTAGTCGAAGAAAACAGTGGGCATAACTTTTACTTTTGACCGAACTCTGCGCGCTTTTTTGGTCTTGGCTTTTCTGGTTGCTTCCATTGGATGATTGGGCATTGATTTCAATATCATAACCATACAACCATGTTTTGTCCCCGGTGATGACCCATCATTCAACAGATCCTGAGCGATGCTCATCTGATGGTTCTTTTAGTCAATAATCAGCAATACGTCATGAGCCAACCGATATGCCAAAATCATCAGCAACATCTTTGATAATGATTTAACGGTTTTCCATAATAATTTTCTTCACTGCTTCAACGTTTTCATCCGTTGTTCACGTTGACGTGCTAGAGCGTCCAGAGTGAGTATCCTCAATAACAACTACTCGGCCTTTAGTGAAGAGCTTGTAAACTTTTTTTTTTTTGCTAGAGTAGACTCGCCAAATTCAAGGGTCAATATTTCTTCATATTCGTTGGAGTTCTCAGTTTTATTTTTCACTCAAAATTTAGTACAGATTCTTTCATCCCTTTTTTTTAACAGCAAAAAATCGTCAAGCACATGCCTAAACATTTTATATGTGAATAAAAATTAGGTTAAAAACAAGTCCTATTCAGCGATCAAAAAAATACTCGCCATTTTTGATAATTTAGCCAAAATGGTGATTTAACCAGAATTTAATACCTTCTTGCTCTACCTTTTTGTTGTATAACTTCTCTTAGACGATTTGGTATAGACATGGCCAAGGCCTTCGTGTACTCAGGATCAAATTTTAAACATTTCTCCTCCAAAGCTTTACTTAACTGGTTTTTTGTTGGTAAGACTGTGTTGTGGCAACTTTGTCTCTAAATGGTTCCAAATATGGTCAATCGGATTAAGGCCCGGTGATTGTGCGGGCGTTTTAAAGATACCTGTACAGTTGTACAATAGCCAAGGCTTTGTGTTATGCGCAATATGTTTGGGGTCATTATCTAGATAGAAGAGATAACTCTCTCCCAAACCCAATTTTTCTGCACTCGGCCCAAAATTTTGCTTAAGTAAATTGATGTATTGCACGTGGTCCGTAATTCCATCAATGAACGTCAAATTTCCTACACCTGATGCCGCTATACACCCCCACATCATCACTCCTTCTCCACCGTGTTTTATTGTGGGCACTTTTTCGGGTAAAATTTCGTCACTCAGATTAGGCTGTCTTATATAATTCGAGGCAACTCCTGAGGCATGATCTTTCAAATAACCGAATCTTTTCTAAGCTAGCTCTTACATAAAACTAGAAGGGACATCCATAAGCACCCTGGAACCAATTGGTTGCTAGGAAATAGTCTTCTTGTCAGGGCGAAAACGCCATTGGCTCTTGCCAGAGCAACACCTACATGGTTGTCAAAATATATTGTAGATACTGATCTAGCCAGATCCCAAGGTATCTGACTACACTTTGTTGCCGTCCGGTCTAAAAATTGAGAACCTGCGTCAATTTTTTGTAGTGTACCGAGAGGCCCTAGATGAGAGCGTTCTGTTTTTTTAAATGTTTGGATCGAAGTCACAACGGCAATTTTCACAACGAACTTTTTACCGGCTAGCATGTTAAAAATCATATATAGTTTAGTGTAGTTTACTTATGCAGAGCCTAATGGGTTTGGGCTAAAGTCCTTCTAACTATACGATGTCCAAAGCCTTTTCTAATTTAATCAGACAGGTGTCAGATTGGTTCTTGTATTTATTCTTTTCGATATCCGATACGATTTTCGACATGAATAGTGTTACGCTCCGCTCTGAAACCGAATTGGTTATCTGGAATGTTTTTATTGTCCTCAACCCATTTAGACAGGGTTCTATGGACCACCTTCTCGAAGACCTTACTGATATTAGGAAGGAGACTTATTGACCGGAGATTTTTCGGGTTAGAGGTGTCTTACCCCTGAGGACTGGCTGATAATATGCATTATTCAGTGCATTGATAGATTCATTAGATATTCCAGTGGATTCCACCACTACTTGTATCAATTTCACCAACATTTTCAGGTTTTCCAATCAACCTTTCAAGGATAAGACACGTTTTCGATCAGTCACATGTGTTTTTGAAATTTTCGAGTTGTTGCACCATTTTGTCGAATTCCAATTTATTTTTTGTAGAAGCTGTCGTATAGTGAAAATCTAGTCACTTGTCGAGTAGTTCCTCCTGAAGTCACGCTGATAGTCTCCTATTATTTCCTTACCGTATTCCTTACCGCTTCTACCATCTGTTGGAGCACTCAGACGCAAATACTGTACTACCAGGCAGACACCTTTCTTTATTGTATTTTCCGTGTTATCTGGAGAAAAGTGAGGAGGGGCTTCAGTGATGTAGAGCTAAGAGATTCGGCACACACCACGTCGGCCCCAAGGATGCGCGACTGTGCTCGAACGAAGGCGGGACAGTCGCAGCGAAAGTCTTCTGCTTAGTCATCCTCTCCCCAACATGCAGCACAGGTAGGAGTCTCACTGATGCCAAGCACGTAAATAGAGATGCTTAGCAAAAGTGTAATGGGCGTAATGAGGCCCGCAAGCCTTCTGCAATAATTTCTCCTTAAGGATAAGAAGAATGTTGCGGACTTTTTGCAGACATCAGGGCATACGCGCTTACTCATCCTGCATCCTTGATATTCCCTCCACCTACGACTGTGTGCATTAAAGACCCAATCGTTGTAGTCGGATTTGACCATGGAAGCAGGTAAATCTAAGGCGGGTGCAGGTCTTGAGAAACTCTCTTCTGAACCCCTTCTAAAGGGTTTTCCGAAAAGGACTTGACAACTTTTTTTTTAAACAAAACGCAAACCATTTGAGATATTTCAAAAACTTTATTATCGGCTTGAAGTACAATCAAAACATTTATGAATGAAACTCGATTTCGTTCATATGGCCACCGCGAGCACGTTTGCAGTGCTCGGCCACACATTTCGGCCGAAACGGCCGCTATTTTGCGTTCAATGTTGGCTCTGAGCTCTTCCAACGTCGTCGGCCTGTTGGCATAAACCAATGACTTAACGTAGTCCCAAAGAAAACAGTCTAGAGGCGTTAAATCGCACGAACGAGGCGGCCAATCGACTGGCCCATTTCTTGAGATAACACGCTCATCAAACTTACTCTTCAATAAATCGATTGTAACGTGTGCTGTGTGGCTTGTGACACCATCCTGTTGAACCCACATGTCGTCCAAGTCCATATCTTTCAATTCGGGCCAAAAATAAAATGTAATCATGGCGCGATAGCGCTGGCCATTCACAGTAACGTGACGATCGTTATCGTCGACGAAAAAATATGGCCCAATAACGCTGCCGGCATGCAAACCGCACCAAACAGTTATTTTTTGTGGATGAAGTGGTGATTCATGAAGCACATGTGGATTTTCACTCGACCAATAACGCATATTTTGCTTATTGACGAACCCATCGAGCCAAAAATTAGCTTCGTCATTGAAGATGATTTTGCGATGAAATTCATCATCTTGGCGCATCTTCTCCAGAGCCCAATCGGAGAACGTACGTCGCTTCAAATGGTCCATCGGCTTCAATTCTTGAGTCAGCTTGATCTTGTATGGGTGTAAACCAAGATCCTTACGCAAAATACGCCATAATGTGGTCTGAGCGATGCCCAATTCTTGAGAACGCCGTGGAATTGACTGATTTGGATCGTTTGCTACGGACGCCTGAACGGCAGCGATATTTTCGACATTTCGACCAACTCGTTGTCTCACTGACACGGCCACATCACACAATGAATATGTAGACTCAAATTTTTGCACTAAACTTGTTATTGCCTGTCTACTAGGGCGAGAATTACGACCGAAAATTGGAGTTAACGCTCTTAAAGTTGCGGTCACCGACTCCGAATTTCGGTAGAAAATTTTTATAATTTGCAGACGTAGTTCGTTCGTGTACTTTACCATGATGAAAATGTTGAGTTTACTGAATAAATTGACAATGACAGTTTGATGATTAGTGAAAGGGTGCGTTCACAAATTAAATTCAAAGCTGTCAAGTCCCTATTGGAAAACCCTTTAGTAAGTTCATCGGAGATCTCATTTCCTGGGATCCCAGAGTGTCCTGGGACCCATACAAGCCTAAGTAAATTTAGTCTTCCCACTTTGTTCAAAAGGTCTTGAGTCCATGCACTAATTTGGAGCTGGATAAAGGGCTCCGCAAAATATTGCATGGCCATTAGAATTGCGTATATCTCTGATTAAAAGACAGACGCATATTTTCCTAACGAGAAGTGCAGTCGAATGTTTTCGCGCTCAAAGAAAACTCCAGCGCCGGACTCCCGCCCAGTTCTGGAGCCATCTGTGAAAATGCGAAGACAGTCCATTCCAGGTTCAGTATCTGGCCACAGCCAGTCCTGACGCGACGGAAATTTGACTGAAATTATAGCGCAATAGGATGGCAGATGTCATTACGTGAGAAGGCATATCTATGAGACAGGGGTCGTAGGATATTTCTCGCGCAAGTACACTGTCACTATAAAGCGAGTTGTACCAAAAACCATTTCTGTTGAGGCGAGACATGACTTTTAGTTCGCATCCTCTGAAATATATGTCTAGAGGCGGACCGTTCTTTGGAAATTGGTGAGAGAGGCCAGAGATGTGTTTACGTGTAAGACGGATAAACCAGACAATCGATGCATATGAGGTTATCGGTCTTATCATTGCCGTGTAGACCCAGAAGGCCTTTTTCGGCCATAAGCCCCATGTTTTGCCAAAAACACCTCTGCATTGCCAACAAGTTGACAGCGCTCTGGTGGTTTTCGACTCAACGTGCTTTCACCAAAAAAGCTCGCTGTCTAAGACAACTCCCAGGTACTTAGCTTCCTTGGATATCGGGTTGGGAATGCCTCTTAGCACCAGCTGAGTAGTGCCAGTATATTTCCTCCTTCACGTAAAGAGAACGACATCAGTCTTAAGAGGATTAACCAACAGCCCATTACTCGTGCACCTGTCATCGATCACCTTTAGCGCCGCCTGTGCTTTGAGACCGGCAGTCGCTAAACATGAGCCGGCAGAGAGAGAACAGCAACATCAAATGCATGGGCCTGGGCATAGATCCCACAGGCATTAAGAGCATTGAGCAGAGAGTCGCCAACATCTTGTAACAATTTGATAGCAGCGATATTCCTTCATAATTGTTGCATTGTGTTTGGTCACCCTTTTTGCATACGGGAATAATGATTGAATTTTTCCATTCATCGAAGATAGTTTATTATTTCGTATAGTTTTGATGAGTCCATGTAGCTTCTCTGTTCATTCCTCTGGAGAATATTTTATTAACTCCGATGGTATTAGGTCGACTTTTGTGTGCTTGTTATCCTTAAGTCGTTGGATTATTTCCTCTACTTCTTCGATGGTTGGCAGTTCTGTCTGAATTTTTGCTGTGCAAATAAGATCATTTTCCATTGCTGCTTGCTCTCCATGTACACTAAGCAGTTTAGCGTAATATTTCGTTGTCCAAAAAAACAATTTATCGTTGCTTATAAATCTCAATCTAGAAAAAAATCCTAAGGTAGGGTTCGGTGAGATGTACAATAGGTCGAAAATAGCGGAGTTCGCTTCGCGTAGCATTCTGGCCATTGGCTCATGGTAACTGTAGTCCACTCGATGGGGCTTGATGCGAAAAAGGGGTAACGACCGAAGGTTTCAAGGACTGGCGTTAAGGCGAATTAGGGGCAGTCAATATTATCAGTAATTTATTTACATAAAGTATTTCTGCGATGATGCCTTGTTCTTCTGGGGGTTATACATACATATGTCGATCCAAATGATGTGGTAAATTATAGATATCAAATTCAAGGAAGATCATGAAGGGAAAAACGAACATACCTACGTTGGCCGGCCTCAATGGGCGCAGTGTGGATACCGCAAGGATCGCAAGTAGGGGACAAAGCTTTACTAATATACGACGAATGTACTATATAAGGATGACGCAAGGATGTAAGGATTCCAGAACTTCTTGGACCAACCAAGCTTACGGAAGAACTGAAAGTCGATGTGAATGTTAAAGTTAACTTCTCGGTTACAGATAACACCTAAGTCAACCAAAAGTTGATATTGGGATCAACTTCATAACGGATAACGTAAGTTCTGGGAGGCGAAGGAAAGCACTTAAGTTATGGTAGTAAGTGAAGGGTTAATATATTTTAATATTGAGTATTAGGTAGTTTTTTGACAGCAAATAGTGAATCTGTTTGGGTCGAAGGGAGCAGGAATCGGCAGGGGAAGATATTGTAATACAAACGTATTACCTCATCAACGTAAGTGCACGACTTCAGACTGCAGAGAAATAACGAAGGTAAAAGTGATTACGCTCTCTCTTGATCTTACGAGATGTGAAGAACCAAGTACAGAGAGTATCCATGCTTTGCCTTTCCTTTTTGGTCGTAAGGGGACCGGTAGCAAACGCTTGTTAAATCGATTGTAGTTTAATCTATTATGACAAATAAATAAATTTGACCGTGCAGGGACGGGTTAAGAATATCCCTGCAGCGATACCTCTCGCTTGTCTTAAAAGGCGACTAAAACAAAGGTAAACAAAAATCACATCTAGGCAATTTAGAAAACACCAAGGTGAGCCTAGGGACACACATACCACCATGAAACTGCCCCACAAGTGTACATGCAAATCAGTGGGTTGACACGACTGAAGATCACCGGTGTTGTAAGAGTAAGATCAAACAAAAAAAAATCTGGAGCATGCCCGTGTCACAAAAAAAAGGCAGGCCGAAAAACAATTGGTGCAAACAAATGCAAAAACACCAGCATTTGATTGGCCTCAGCGATCAAGCAATCCCAAACCGGGAAGCCTGCCGCTACTTTCTGAGGTCAAACCGGCGGACCCCACAAGCGGACCAGTAGGAATGCAGTTAAGTGGAAAGGTTATGGTCCTACACTTCTGACCATAACAACGCCGGAAAAAGGAAAAGAAGAAGAAGATGACAAATAAATAAATTATTAAAAAAAAGAAGACGATGTCTTTTAATAATAATTAGCGCATACGGAAAGGTAAGAATTCTTGATAAATATCAGTGGGCCGAGGTGACTACCTTGGGGGACTCCGGAGATGGCATTAATTAAATCAGAACTAGAAGCAAATTCAACAGTGAATTCAAGAATTATAGTTGGATGCCAGGCTTTGTCGATGGTCATGGCAAAGTAGTAGACAAGTTTTTTCGGATGATTGAAAGAAGTATTGAGAAAATTAAGGAGAGACAGGTAGTTATTCTCGTTTTTGCATTTATCAAGTGGTAAGAATGCTTGAGATTGGAAATAAAGAAGTATTGCATTCCGTGTACATTTCAGAGGTAGAGAGATTTATATAGTGAGCGAATTCAGTATACAACTACTGATTGAAGGGTACTGGGGAAGTGTTAGTGTTCAGTCGACTGAAGGTTTAGAACAATAAGGGTTTCACTTTTTCCTTGAATTCTTCGTCAAACCAAGGCTTACCTTTCGGAGCATTATAATAGTCTAGTTCATTGTCCGCTGCTTCTTTACAATACTTTTTATTGTTGACCATACATCAACCGTTTTTTGTCGTCGTTAGTTTCCATGCCATCTAGTGGTACAAACCGATTATTAATTTTGTCCTGGTATTGGCACTAGAAACGGTCGCTTAGCTTTTCATCATTGAATTTTTTTATATATTCCTTTGTAAATATATTAAAAGTGGCTTAAAATTTTGGCGGTAATTGGAATATGGTCAGAATCGCAATCCATTCCTCTGTATGCTCTAATATCAAGTGCGTTTGCAGAATGCCTTATATCTGTCAGAAGCTGATCAATTTAGTTCTGCGTTACTCAAACGAAAGGTGTCCTATAACT
Organism: Merodon equestris; assembly: GCA_958301585.1. Taxonomy (NCBI): domain Eukaryota; kingdom Metazoa; phylum Arthropoda; class Insecta; order Diptera; family Syrphidae; genus Merodon; species Merodon equestris. The sequence continues at coordinate 64,169,975 of OY284413.1, forward strand.
ACTGTCCTTCAATGAGGCATGGAGGCTTTCTTCTTTTATTGTTGATTTATATAAGGTTTATTTGCTTAATGTCGCACTTAAGTTCCCGAGGACGAAGGATGACCAATTGCCTAAATATTCAACCACTTTTTTCGTAAAATAAATTCTTTATCTTCCGTAGGACAGTGCATATTCAGAAGTACGACAAAAAAATCGACATTCGGGAATATAATAAAAAAAAAAAAACACTGAAAATAAATGGAAGTTATCCCTATGGCCAGAAAGCAAAACAAATGCAATTTTAGTCCACCGTGTTACCTCCTCCAGCATATATGTATATTTAACCACCTGGGCCCTGTACCACAAAACAACAAGCATTGTACAAGAAATTATTTTTAACTTATAACTAGGGTTTCCGTACCTCAAAACAACAAGTTAATAATGAAATATAACAATTGTTAAAACTGTCTTTAACAAATGGGAAATTTGTGAATTTCCCTGTTTCTGTAACTCAGAACAACAATTGTTATCAATAATTGTTAAATTGTTGGCTAAATATAACCAATGAATTTAAAATTGTTAAATGAAATAATATTGCTTTTGAAGGATATATTATCATTTCACATACAATATATTGCTTACGAATTTCCTATTATGCTGTGTTAGAGAGAAACTTCATAAATGATTAGATAAATTTCTAGGAACAGACATTTGCACAAATACTTTTTTCAAAATCAAGCTAGGCTTTCACATGTAAATCCACTCGGATTTTAGAGAGCAACAAATACTATATATGTATATGCATGTCAAAAGTTATTGTTGCACTTGTCAGTCGTAGCCAACGGTCGCAATATATCGGTCCACGTACATATCTTAACAAAATAAAAATAACCAAAATGTTTTTTTTCGATTCAGATGAAAGTGATAGTGATAGTGAGGAATCAAATAACTGGCGAATTTATAAACCTCGAATTAATTTCGAAGTCGAAGAACATTTATTTATAGAAAAGTTTCGTGTTCCTAGTGCTACAGTAGACTATCTCACTGGCAAACTAAATTATAAATTGAAGGCACCTACAAACAGAAGCCAAGCATTGAGTGTGAAACAAAAAATTCTTATAGCCCTGCATTGGTTCGGCTCTGGTGCTCAGTACCACATAATAGGTGACATGCACGGGGTTAGTAAAATGGCTGTATGTCGAAGTGTAGCCGAGGTGACATCCGCTATTAATGATGTAGAATTTCGAGTTCAAGTGTGTTGGCCGGGCAATGTCGGTGAAGTAATTCAGGAATTTTTTGAAAAAGGAGGAATGCCGGGAGTATGTGGTGCTGTAGACGGTATACTTATAAATATCGATGCTCCGTCAAACAATGAACCGGCGTTCGTGGATCGCCACGGAAATCATTCGTTAAATTGCATGGCAGTATGTGGGCCAGATCTTAAATTCTATTACATAAGTGCCAACTGGCCCGGAAGTGTGCACGATGCGAGAGTGTTGCGCAACAGCGCTCTTTTCGAGAAAATGGAAAGTGGATGGAGGCCTTTTCCTGATGCTGTCATATTGGGGGACAGCGCATATCCTTTGAAAACCTGGCTTATGCCTCCGGCAGCCTTATCGTCCAATAGTGCATCTATTAACCGGTACAACAGAGCTCATAAGCGAACAAGACGTGTAATAGAATGCGCATTTGGATTACTCAAAGAAAAGTTTCCATGTTTGAATCATTTACGGGTTAAGCCTGTCTATGCAGCCAATATTTTCAAATGCTGTGCAACACTGTGCAATATTGCTCGCTTCAATACGAACTTTCAACATTTTGTATCAGAAAACGCACAAAACAGTTCAGAAACAGAGTCCCATGATTACCCTATGGACGCATTTTTGCCACCCACTCGAGAAGCACAATTAAAACAACAGACCTTAATAACATATTTTGAAAACTAAAATGTATTTCTAAGTAATTTGTTACACATATTTTAAAATATAAATATACTATTCATCTGAAAAAAAAGAAATTTGATTATGGTCGTCTTCACTTTCTTCATCCTCTGCTCCTTTACCTTCATGAGCCCCTGCTGATTCTATCCCAGAGCTGTTTCCCAATTTTTTCCGTAATAGAGAAATTTCTAATTTCAGTTTTGTATTGAGCAACTCGAGGTGCTCTATCATCAACTTCTTTTTTTTTAAATTAAGCTGCGATTCCTCCATATTTCTTCTCTTCTTACCTGAAAATTTAATATGCGTAAAAAAGAAATAGAAATAGGTCGATGTGATACTGCTTACCACTTGATGCACTCAGCTGACGATTACATCTATCAGCTTCACTAACATCAGCAGCATTTTCATTCCCCTTAGTGGAACAACTGGCATGACAGTCTACGAAAGGGAAAGAAAGGAAAGAAAAAAAAGAAAAAAACGTCTAATGTACGTCAAACAAATTCAAATTTCCATTTTTACCGTTTGTGGAACTCATGGACTCCTCTACTCCAAGACCAACAATTGCTTCGGAATCTTTGCCGATGATATCCAGCACGATATCGTCGCAAGTACTAAGCTTACACTCTTTTCCACCAGCGGTTCCAGTTTTTCTTGAATTCTCTATTTTGAGCTAGGAAATTGAATTAAATTCATAAATTCATTCATGTATAGAACCTCTTACCAAAGCATATTTCCGGCAATTTTGCCAGAAAACGTCTCTCATGTATGTCCAATTCTTGTTTTCTGGTACTACACCTAAACTTTGCGCAACTTTTAGAATATCTGTCCAAATTTCAATTTTACTTTCTTTTGTGATGTTGTTGAAAAGAATTATTTTGTTGTCACGAATTTTTATTAACACTGATATTTTGCCTGTGGCACTTATTTTCCTCCGCATTGTGCAGGTGAAGCTGTGACACAATCACTTGTTAAACTGACTTAACAAATCTAGGGAAATTTTCGTTTTAACAAGTACAACGGATGTTTTTTTGTGGTACAGTAATTAACTTTACTTGTTAAATCTACTTTTTTAACAAGTGTCGGTTAAATTGTTAAATTGTTGTTTCGTGGTATATGCCCCAGGTGTGGATTTTACTTTTTTTTCAGTAAAAGACGTAGGAATGCTAACCTAAGCTTCCGCAATTTCTGCTTATTAGAGTTTTTACTTCCCTCTGAGCGATTATAAAGCTAGCATTTACGTACTATTTGGGAAGTGTACATATATTTCGGATCATTCTTCGACGAAATATGTATACAACTAGTCTCATCGACATTCCCTAGCAAAATAATTCATTAAAAGCAATCTCTGCTTGCTAACTCTTATTTATCACAAGGAAGAGAATAACGTCCTTTCAGTTAGAGAAGTTATGATCACGACCAATGATTGCTTTCATACTTAAACAAATTTCCATTTCGATACACATTTATCATAAATGTCCATCACGAGCACATTTTCAATATTTTAATATAAATATCCAAATTCCTTGGACTCGTTCACACATAATCACATTAAAATGCGACAGTTTTGTTTGTTGGACAATCGATCCAATGTGAAATGAGTTTCATCCCTAAAGATGATTTTGTGTGGCAGCCATATACAGGGTGTCCCACGAGCAGTGTGCCAAGAAGCTAGAGCGTGTAGGTCTGGTCAAGACAAGAAAAAAATCGTATGGGAGGGGGGGGGGTCTATTCCCCCCCGTTTAGCCGGGAGGGGCAATTTTCTAAAAAATTGACTTAATTTGGAAAAAAAATTATTAAAAATCACCAGTTACATCCACAATGCCGTGATATACTTTTTTGTAAAGCCAGAAACCTTTTCTTTTATCATGTTTTTAAACGAAGCTGTTTTAAGGAATAGTTTTTGAGAAATTAATTTTCAAACTCAAAATTTTGAAAAAAAAATGAAAAAAAAAATTTTCGAACTATTTTTTTTCAAAATTGTATGTAATTAAGTACTAATTTTTTTTCAAAAATTCAATTCCCTAGTTAGTTTTTAGTTAAAAACAGAAAACCAGATGTAAAAATGTCTTGTAGTTTTTGAGAAATTGAAAAAAAACCCGAACCATTTTTTTACTAAGAAAAACCTTTTTTTGGTTTTAACGCGGCTGGACTTGTAGCAAATTAATGTATGAAACATTGACCTTTTTTTTATTATTTTTGAAAACTTTGGAGTTTTATTATAATCAATTTTCAATATGATCCCGATTTTTTAGAAGGCAAAGATTATATCTCCTTCTAATGGCTGCACATAAGTCAAGCAATTTGACTCCAGCAACTTCAATCCGTTCTTTCAGTTGTTCCAAAGATACTATTTCCACTTCGTAAACATAATTCTTCATGAATCCCCATACATACAAATCTAGAGGAGTTAAATCTGGTGATCTAGGTGACCATGCCGTGGGGCCCCTTCTTCCGATCCAACGGTCACTAAAATGATCATCCAGCCAGTTTCTAACCCGTAAGCTGTAGTGTGCTGGTGCTCCATCTTGCTGGTAGATTAAATTATCTGCTATGGCCAAAGGAACTTTGTCCATCAAATCGGGCAAAAGGTCTCGTAAGAACTGCAGGTATGATTCTCCATTAATAACGGCATTCAAAAACCGGGGCCCGATTACAGTTTGTCCAACAATACCAAGCCAAACATTACAGCTAGAGCGATGTTGTGATTTATTTTGTTTTTTGTTGTGTGGATTGGTGTTACTCCAATGATGCAAAATGTGTAGTGGAAGTTAGTAATCCCATCTCTGGTAAACTGTGCTTCATCCGTCCAGAATATCTTTGCAAAATAGTTTCGTTCAGTTTCATCTCGAAGCAGTAATGATCAACAAAACTCTGCTCTCAAAAACTTGTCGTTTGAGGTGAGTTCCTGAACTGGCCTAAAATGGTACGGGTGTAAGTTTTCGGTATGAAGCACTCTCCATACTCTAGATTTGGGCACTCCAAGCATAATAGCTATCCTCCTTGTACTAAGGGAGGGATTACGTCGGACCAAATCCAAAAATTGCGCTTTTATTGTCTTAAGATCCTAGCGGGTAGAACCCATCGGCGGCAGGCGGACCCAGACGAAATTGGCAGGTCAGTTTTCAGGCATTATCAATGAAAAAAAAAGGATTAATCCAGCGATATTCCAATACTTTGTCACTTTATTGTATCCTCATAAAACTCTGAATTTTTTAAAAATAATAAAAAAAAGGTCAATGTTTCATACATTAATTTGCTACAAGTCCAGCCGCGTTAAAACCAAAAAAAGGTTTTTCTTAGAAAAAAAATGGTTCGGGTTTTTTTTCAATTTCTCAAAAACTACAAGACATTTTTACATCTGGTTTTCTGTTTTTAACTAAAAACTAACTAGGGAATTGAATTTTTGAAAAAAAATTAGTACTTAATTACATACAATTTTGAAAAAAAATAGTTCGAAAAATTTTTTTTTTCAAAATTTTGAGTTTGAAAATTAATTTCTCAAAAACTATTCCTTAAAACAGCTTTGTTTAAAAACATGATAAAAGAAAAGGTCTCTGGCTTTACAAAAAAGTATATCACGGCATTGTGGATGTAACTGGTGATTTTTAATAATTTTTTTTTCCAAATTAAGTCAATTTTTTAGAAAATTGCCCCTCCCGGCTAAACGGGGAGGAATAGACCCCCCCCTCCCATACGATTTTTTTCTTGTCTTGACCAGACCTACACGCTCTAGCTTTTTGGCACACTGCTCGTGGGGCACCCTGTATAAGTAAGCGGGTTTCATCTTCGAAAGTGGTCCAGAGTTATGGGACAAGCCTATTTGGGCCTATTTGGTATTAAGTTGCCAATTGATTAAAACTGACGGCCTAAGAAAACTTGCGCTGGATGTGACACGGTGAATGGAATCAAAAATATCAAACGAATTCGAGAAGAAGATTCGACAACGAATAACTCGAGGCCATTAGGTTTAAACTAGGATATACTCGCAGGAAGATTAAACCGTTGAAAATAATTTGAATAAAGTTGGTATTCCAAAGAAAAGGATTCTAAATCTAATTCTCCGATGCCGAATGAATTCAAAGTGCAAATTTTGTACAAATAATTAAAAACAAAAGACAGATGATAGGCGCATGTACCATGTTTCGGTCACTTAAGATCAAAGTTTTTTATCGAGTTTGATTTCCCATGCAGCATTGCCAGTATTATTAAAGATTCCAAATCACCACAAAATATTACCCAATTTTCCTTTCGCTCTGGCTCCAACATAATTAAATGCACCCTCCAATGGACAGAAGCCCTCAACTGACCGTCATCCATCTGACGTGGTCATACATCATAAATCATTATACAAAAAAAAAGTAGATACTTCCAAAGCCAAGCACCATTAACTTGACATTCCATTAGAAATGCTCACCGATTGCATATCGCATATCGAAAGCCAAGTTGTTTCCTTATTTCTGCATCTAAGTCGAATACATACTATCGATGGCAAGAGTGTTAACGATATGGGTTGTTATGATGTCCCTCCCCAGGGCATTGCTTCAGATACATTTTTTTATGACACTATAATGATATGACATTATTTTTTATGGCGATAAAAAATAATCGAACTTCACCCTTGGGTCTGTACTCGTGTCTGATTTTCTTTATTTTGGTTTTGTTTCGTCGCCGTCGCACTGTCAGTTTTTATTTGGTAACTCGTCAATTTGAAGAACCCTTGGGAGGCGGGATAAGTGTCGTAGGTCATTTGGTCGTTGGGCGGTTTGTGATTGCGTTAGAGCTTACGGGGAATGTCGAGGAAGTTGAGTCTGAAACGTATAATCCACTTAAGTGGTATTGATGTAAGTGATAGTGACATATTTGTCAACTTTCGGAAACGAGATACCTTCCTATTTTTGGGCTCTCAAATGTCGATGACTTTTATGAATGACCGATCGATTGAATTTTCGGGCGTCAAGTCGGCTAAATTTTTACAGAACTTATAACTAGAACGTGGTTTATTTAGATGCTGTTCTTTCTCCATGCCCTTAAAGATAACTTAACTTTTGTGGTTGGGAATGATAATTCTGAAGTTTTTGTAATGAAAATTATGAAATAAATCAGTTCAATTAATTGGTGTATGATGCTGAAAAATGGTCGCTTCGTGGTAACACTTACCGAATTCGTCAGTGATATGTTGGAGCATATTCAAACAAAGAGACAAAAAGTTTGTAATTAGGCATGATGCTACAGCTAAATGTTTGCTTACACAGGCATCAAGAAACTAAAATTGTATTATACCGCTGACAAATATCCAAGATCTGAAACAAAAACGAAAAACAAAAGTATTTAGTTCACACTAAATATTTTCACGAACTCATTGAAGATAATCGAAATCCTATTAAAAGTAGTCTCCGATAATCTTGACCTTTCTTACTGAGCGAGCAAAATATCTATGTCAAAGCAAATTTTGCCAGATATGTCAAGTTTCGAAGTTGAACACAAATGAATTTGAACAAGCACTTCATACAAAACTGTAGTTTTTATTCCCATTTCCTTCCGCCAACTATCTAAAAGTGCTATTTTCGTCATAATATCCTCCGTTGCTTATATGTGGTGCTATTTTCATACGACTCTTCTTTTCGCACTTCTTCTTCTTCTTTTCCTTTTTTCCGGCATCGTTATGGTCAGAAGTGTAGGACCATAACCTTCCCACTTAACTGCATTCCTACTGGTCCGCTTGTGGGGTCCGCCGGTTTGACCTCAGAAAGTAGCGGCAGGCTTCCCGGTTTGGGATTACTTCATCGCTGAGGCCAATCAAATGCTGGTGTTTTTGCATTTGTTTGCACCAATTGTTTTTCGGCCTGCCTTTTTTGCGTGTTGAAATTGGAATGTTGATTGATAACGCCTTTTGGACGGGGTTCAAAGGATCTCTCCTTTGAACATGGCAATACCAACTGAGTCGGTCGCGGTCTATATTTCTTGTGATGGTTTCTTTTACGTGGAGGCTTCCTCGGATCTTTGAACTTCTAATTCTGTCACGCTTTGTTACTCCCGCTGTCATGCAAAGCATCTTCATCTCAGTTGCCGTTAATTTGCTCTCATACTTTTTGTGCATTGTCCAGCATTGTGAACCGTATGTGAGCGCCGGACGTACAACTGAAGTGTAGAGCCTTCCTTTCAGCTTAGGGGGCATTTTTCGATCACAGAAGATGGCGGAGTTTTCCCGCCACTTCATCCACCCTACGCTTACGCGATGGTTGATGTCGTCATCACAAGTTGCTTCTTTATTAATCATAGATCCCAGATATTTAAACTTTTCACACTTGGGTAGCACTCTTCCATTCAAGTAAATGTCTGGAATAGGCTGATGAGGGTCAGAGAACGGGCAGCACAGATACTCTGTCTTCTTTGAACTCATACGATACCCGTGTCCCTCAAAAATGTCCACCCACACATCAAGTGCTCGTTGTAGGGATGCCTGATCATCACTTATAATGGCTCCATCGTCAGCAAAGAATAGCTGGTGCACATTGGGGTCCGTTACTTTTCCTTCAAGCAAGCAATCAAGGACTGCTAGAAAGAGCAGTGGGCTGTGGACGCTCCCTTGGTGTACACCGACTTTGATTGCGAACTCTTCGGTGACTCCTGCGGTGCATCTTACTCTTGTCGTTGCTCTCTTGTACATGTCCATGATCACTCGCACGTAGGTTTCTGGAACTCGTTTTTGTCTTAGCGCTACCCATAAAAGATCTCTTGGTTGCCGGTCAAAGGCCTTCTCGAAATCAACCAACACCATATGCAAGTCCTTTGAAGAATCACGATGCTTTTCCATCATGATCTTTATACTTTGGATTGCATCTGTTGTTGATTTACCCGAGACAAACCCGCACTGGTCATCAGATAGTCGTATTATTTTCCGCAGTCGGCTATCTAATACCCGTTCAACGATCTTCATGGTGTGCGACATCAGCTTGACAGAACGGTAGTTATCACAATTTCGTGTATCACCCTTTCCTTTGTGCAATGGAAGAAGATAGCTTTCCCTCCATTGATTAGGCATAGTGTCGCCTCTCATAAGTTTGGAGATAAGAACCATGAGCCATCTAGACCCGATGTCTCCAATCTTTTTCCAGAACTCAGAGGGTATCCCGTCCGGCCCAACAGCTTCTCTTTTCTTGGAGTTTTTAACCGCGTACCGAACTTCTTCGACTGTGATGTCGGATATTTCGGCATGATTCGGGGCGGCTCTTGGAAAGTACATTCGGGGAAACTGTTCGTTCAGAAGTTCCTCGCAATACTGTCGCCTTCTGTGGAGCATTTTTTCGTCTTCCACAAGGAGTTGGCCTTCAGCATTGTTCATAAACTTTGGGAAACGAATCTCCTGAGCATTTCTTCTTCTCTGGGCGGCTATCTTAAAGATATTTGCTCCTTTGTTCAAATTGCTTTGTCGAAGCTCCTGGGTAGCCTGGTTCCTGTCAGACGCGGAAGATGATATTTCTTCCAACTCCTGATATAGGCCTTCCATGCTTTTCGCTTTGAATTCGGCGCACTTTTTCTTCGCGATACCTTTGCAATATCTATATACCTTTTCACGGCAAGCTTTTTCCTCTCTATTAGTAGAAGAGCACTTTGACCAAGCTTGCAAAGCCATTTTCTTTTCGTGTATCACTGCTTTGGCTTCGTCTGTCCACCACCAGGTTTCTTTTGCGTGTTGGCAGGGGCCTTTAGATGTTCCGAGCAGTGATTTGGCTTTCTCCAGGCCAGATTGTTGTAGGTAATCCCACATGTCTTGTGCTCTGCACTCCTCATTACCGACCTCATCGATAATGGAAAAGAGGTAGTTTTTCATGTTGGTTATAAAAGCTTCGCCTTTTCCTTTATCGAGCTTATACCACTTGATTCTCTCAGACACCTCCGTTTGCTGCTTTGACTTCTTACTCGCCTCCATAAAAAAATTAAGTCAGGAGAAGACGGTGTTGAGGGGCGATCGCGTCTCCAGGATCACTTTGCAATCTTTAACTCGTGGCTTCATTAAACTGGATACCAAATGATAGTCTATTTGAGTTTCATTTCCGCCGCTGCTATAAGTGATAAGGTGCCGGCTTTGTTTGACGAACATGGTATTTAGCACTATAAGACCGTACGACTTGCACATGTTTAGGATATCTTCACCTGAAGAGTTCCTGGTGCCGTATCCCAGCCCTCCGTGGTAGTCTTCATAGTCTTCGCTTGTTTTCCCGACATGTCCGTTTAAATCTCCCCCAACAAACAAAAGCTCTTCCTTTGGGATGATTTTGTCAAGGTTGTGGAAATCTAGCCAGAATTCATCTTTTTCTTCTTGTTCGTATCCTACTTGAGGGGCATATGCGCTTACGATGTTCCATACCTCACCATGCATCACCAATTTGAAAGCCATCAAACGGTCACTGGACTTTGAAATGGTTAAGACGTTGCCAAGTAGCTCTGCAAGAAACGTGCCCGATTACCGGTGTTTCGCCATTTTGTCTCTTGTACGCACAGGATGTCTACTCGCCTTCTAACCATCATTTCTTCAAGCTCATAGCTGCGACCACTCATGCTTCCAACGTTCCAACTCGCGACTCTTAAGTGTGGCTTACGCCGTTGCATTACTTTGTTATCCCCCGGAAATCCTATAGCTCTGACCCGAGCATTGCTGCTCGTCCCAGGATCACGACCATTAGTAGTGCCTGGCGGGGTAGTGCTTTTCCTTTTAGCGTTCTTTTCCATTATGCTACGGTTTGACCATTTTCTTTGTTCCCCTCCTTTTTTGACACGGGCATGCTCCAGATTTTTTTTTTTTTTTGTTTGATCTTACTCTTACAACACCGGTGATCGCCAGTCGTGTCAACCCACTGATTTGCATGCACACTTGTGGGACAGTTTAATGGTGGTATATGTGTCCCTAGGCTCACCTTGGTGTTTTCTAAATTGCCTAGACGTGATTTATGTTTACCTTTGCTTATTCGCCTTTTACGACGAGCGAGAGGTATCGCTGCAGGGATATTCTTAACCCGTCCCTGCACAGGACACTATTCTTTTCGCACTTCCGGCAGTCAAAGTGATGGGAACAACTTCTGTTATAATTTCCATTTTTTTTTGTTTGGTAATTCGTTCATGACTATTCTTTTATCATTTATGGTAACAGCACCATATTGAGTTCCGAATAATTACCCCATGTTCAGTGCAAAATCAAGTACTACTCATCTAAGATGAGTACCAGAAAACGCTTTCTAGCTTAGCCTCCAATTTCCTCAACGTCACAATCGACGTTTTGAATTCGCTGATGTTTATAAAACGCCTACAGCCTTAGGTTAGATTCCCTTGCCGTCATTTATATAGGTTTTTTTTTATTATTATATGGCGTTTTATTTTTTACTACAGAAGCTTCGAAGTATTTATTCCATTGCCAGAATCAGCTCCGCTCTTACATTTAGAAATTTCTCGTCTAAGAGTCGTACAGAATTTCCTGCCTCCGCGTCTGCAGCTTTTCATAAGTATATATACTTAAGTAAGCATTATAGAGAATCACCTCTATTTGCGGCTTCCTTGGGGTATTGTTTTTTTTTATTGCACTAATTTTTGATAGGGCCTAGGGCCCTAATTTAGTTGAATCACTATTCAGAGTTCATAATTTGCTGGATCGGTAAACCAATGAATAACAAAACTGATGGCTTATGAATAGAATATATTTGTTTCACCAAATTTTTCTTGGCTTGATTTCTGTATATTTGACCAGCAAAACTGAAGCTCTGCCCCATTGGCTGCCACCAATTATAAAGAGTCATTTAATTTGTGATTCCGGAACTAAATTTATATAAAACATATTTATGATCCAGATTTTGATCAAATTTTTATTCCAATATATTGTCCGGATCTTGCCATTATAAACGGAAGGTAACATTATTCAAATGTTTTCCACGAGAGTTCTTACCGGACTCGATTTTGACATTGGGCAACAACTTGACCATAACTTAACGACGGTTGTCAAAGCCTTAAGAGTTCTCGGATTGTGTACAATAATACGATCTTTTACATAGCCTTAATGGATTGAGTTGTGTGAAATATGACCCGTCCTTGTTGACACCACTTGTCTTTCATGTCATCGATTTGAGGCCAAAAAACATCGATTAACATTCGCCCAAATGTCGTGCTTGGCGTGAAATCCTTAGATTTGATCCTTCACTACTCTTTCATCAACAGGCTTCAAGATTTCTCTAATAGCTCCTCATCGAAACATAAGCTGCTAGAACCAATAATGCACGAAAAGTACCTGCATATTACCGAATTAATTTTTTTATATTATAGTAAGTATTCATAATTTCAACACATTCGAGGTTTGTTAAACGATCCATATTGCGAAAAGAGAAAACTTTAAACTAAACACGTACAGGCCCGCATGATAGCTGAATGTACGTGATTGAAGAATCAAGGATTCCAAATCCGGTTATTTTCTAAGCAAGGCCTAACGTCACAAAAAGTGTCCACTGTAGGGGTATTATTTCTGCTAACCAATTAGACGAGAAGTTCCTCTACCTTCTTAATAAATTTGAGGATGTCCTTCGCAGGAACTGAGCTGATACCTTCAGGAATCATGATTTCTCTGAGGAGCATAGGCTTCCTAAGATGGCAGAGGACAGCACACCCACATAGTATGTACTCTGCAGTTTCCTCGTCCACTTGATAGAGTTGATACTGGGTTTCAGACCAGAGGTTCATTTTGTTAAGATGGTACCTCAGATTACAATGAAAGGTAGCTGACAAGTCTACTGATATCGGCTATATTATATTCATAAATGTTAATAGAGTATTTGTTCAGGACTGTATAAATTTTTTCAGCGTTCCTTGAGCGCGGTTCCAAAAGTGCAAGTGTTGCGATTTCTCCCACTTGTATCAATAAAAATCAATCTTCGACTTGGAAATTCCGCAGAAAGAATCTTTTCTAGTGAGTGGGTCGGTGATTTCGATTTTATGCCGTTGTGTCCTAGCACCCACCAGAGTTTGACCTTGTTTCTTTTGGCTAGACCCTAGGGTCCAGAACCTTCAAGATTTTCCTATTGTCAAGGGCCAATACTGGAATCCACCTTGGAGCCATCTGTATACCACTTAAGGTCTTTGACATTTAGCAAGGGATCGCCGCTTTCCCATGCTTTGCGGTTTGGAATTAGTTTCTCAAATCTCTTGTCAAAAGTGAACGTGTGTGGTAATGCGTTCAAAACTGTGGTAATTATATCCAGCTCAGAAAGGTGGAAGGAAGGACATGTGACTCAATGGTCTACATGGATGGTCTGTTTCTTAATAAAAAGGTGCAGTAGAGTGATTCCGATTAGTGCCTCTTGGGCTACCGTTGAACAGGATGGCGTAGCACCTGTAATGCCGAGACATGCTATTTTAGTTTTTGTTCACCTTTTGTCCACTATACAGCAGACGCAGAAGTAATGATATGTCTTACTATCGCGGTATATAATCAGTAAATTACCTTAGGTTTCAATTCACAGGTTTAACCGTAAGTGCGTCGACAAGCCCACAGTACCTTAGTCGCCTTTGCAAGTTTACGTTTACGTAGATGCGTGACTTTCTCTGAAAATCCTATGTTTATACCGTTTAGGGAGACGAAATGGAACTAAGATTATCTTATTTGGTTTTCTCGATAGACCCTCTCTGCTATGCCAGTCAGAGATAAACTAAAGCGCATTAAATTTTCGCATTTAACTATAACAATTCGCTCTAACCCAGTTATTAGTGGGATGGTCTACTCGTTGCGGGACAGTGCAGTGGTGATCGAGTTGTAGCCAGTACTATCAAAAACCCTCACAATATGGAAGAAAGGGCAAATTGCGATCGCCTTGAATGTTAAGCTATTTTCAACATGCGCTACTAAGTGATGCAGCCCATTGTCAATAGATCGCTCTTTGGGTATGCATATTGATTTCCATGCAGAGCTATTCTCTGTATGTCGCTAATATGAAGCTCTATCGCTTGGTTCTTGGGGATGAAGACAAGGTTGATTTCCCTCCAGATTTGGGACATTTATCCCAAGTTGAAGCAGGACCTAGAATGATGCCAAGGCCTTTTAGGAGAATAGCAGGAAAGGCACCGTCTTTACCTGGAGCTTTGTAGGGTTTAAATGAACCCTTTCGGAGCTGAAGAGTCTGCTAGAGAGGTTATTTGTTCTACTATCGATGTAATTTTTGAAGCTCATCGGACCATCAAGAGGTATTTGCTGAATAGTAGAATCAGAGAAATGTACCTTAAGCAAGGTCTCCAGGGTTTCCCTGCGATTGACAGTGAAACTACCGTTTGATTTGCGAAGCTACCTGAGTCCTTCTCTTGGATTTTCTCAATTCGAGGTTGTATTTTGTTAGAGCAGATCTATAATAATCAATCCAAATTTTTGATCGTTCTTTTGAACAGAGATCTCACCCGTTTCCTCAGAGCTCCCTGCTCTACATTCCACTAAGGTACACACCGCTAGTGTGTGTCTATCTTGGGTGCACACTGCACAGCTATTTTTGAAAGATGAGATGAGATCTTCATTTAGTTGATAGGCCGTTTCTTTAATGTCATCTGTCGATGCAATGGTTAAAGAAGCATATCTTCTTTGGCGGCAAGTTTAGCTTGGAGAAGAACACAGTTTGTTCTCTTAATCTGATATCTGTGGTCAGCTTCTCCAACCTCACCAGTAATGTTTAATCTGACGAGTTGGTGGTCAGATAGTGAGACCTCATTTGAGCCGTGCCAGTCACAAATTGCATGTGAGACAAAAGGGCTTGAGATTGTAAGGCCAAGTACCTCTTTTCTAATTGAATTAATCAACGTAGGTTTGTTCCCCTACTGGAAAAGGTGAAAATAATTGTGAATGTAGGTATGCATCCTGCATTTAGCCCTGCATACATGGCTCTCTTGTTTTAATCGAATATTTTCCCTGAATACCAGCAAACTTTTTCCTTTCCTTTGTCGTTTTTTTATTCCGAAGGAAATGGTTGAGGTCTTGTACGTTATATCTTCCCTATTTTTGAAGTCTTAGAACATTACGGACCACAAACGGAAGTCTACTAGTGTTGCGTTACTCATACAAGATGCACTACAAACGTCCCATACATCACTACAAAAATGTCCCAACACCTCAAAAAAATTATTTGTCCCACTTCAATTCTTGTCATAGTCAGAGGCACCTCACGACTTTTGCATTAGTACATATTGCAAGCTATCAATGGGACATGTGACAAGATGTAAAGGGTGTATTTCATAGAGGTATAGAACTTTGAAATGGAATAAAACAAAGATGATTTTTTTAAATTGACATGAAATTGACTTTATTCGAAAGATAATCTTCTACCATTATAATTTAAATATAATTTCTGGCATATGACTGCCCAAAACAAGATTGCCGTTGATCCCAATTTTCATAACGAATTTTGTTTAGCGATGAAGCTCACTTTTGATTGAATGGATACGTCAATAAACAAAACTGCCGTATTTGGAGTGATGATAATCCTCAAGTGTATGTTGAGGCACCGTTACATCCACAAAAACTGACTTTTTGGTATGCTTTATGGGCTGGTCCGTACTTCTTTATAAACGATGCTGGCCAGAACGTTACAGTCAATGGTGACCGCTATAGAGCGATGATTGCTGACTTCTCCGTTCATCAATTGAACCATGATGTGCAGGAGCTGAGGTTTCAACAAGACGGCGCAACATGTCACACAGCTCGTGCCACAATTGATTTATTGAAGGAAACGTTTGGTAACCGCATAATTTCACGTTACGGACCCGTGAATTGCCCTCCAAGATCCTGCGATTTAACGCCGCTTGACTATTTTCTCTGAAGATATGTGAAGTCGCTAGTCTACGCCGATAAATCCGAAACGATTGACCACTTGGAGGACAACATTCGCCATTATTGCCGATATACGGCCACAAATGTTGGAAAAAATCGTTGAAAATTGGACCTCCAGATTAGACTACGTTCGAACCAGCCGTGGCGCTCATATGTCAGGAATTATATTTAAATTATAATGGTAGAAGATTATCTTTCGAATAAAGTCAATTTCATGTCAATTTAAAAAAATCATCTTTGTTTTATTCCATTTCAAAGTTCTATACCTCTATAAGAAACATCCTTTACCTCAAATGAGGTGGGACAATGTACCACTTCACTCCCCCAAATGAGTACCTCATACAAACTCAATAAAAATGCGTGTCCTACCCAACACTAAAGTCTACCAGTCCACTTGTCTCATATTTTTTTACTTATTGCTCAATTGGTAAAAATAATTTTAAATGGAGTTTGTTACTATAGATCGGAAGATCAGGTATATTTGTAGTAATAGACATATAATTAAATATGTAAATAAATAAATACTTTTCGCGCCCTGCCTAGCAATGGAATGAAAAGTAGATGAATTCACCAGAAGTGTATAAAGTTCAAGTCGGGATAGGACATTAACCACTGCCGCCATTCGATTAAAATGGGTATTGGTCAAAACGACACCTGCCTACTTGTGAATTGAGAAGATTTCGATGACCTAAAGGATTTGTCAATGATCATCGCCCTGAAACTCATCAAATACCTAAATTCGTTCAAAAGAATGTAATTTCCCCAACTATTGATCTGCCTTCTTTGTCATTTCCTCCATATGTATATTTCCAGGTTTTTGTGGTATTAACATGGTCCAACAGGGCCAATTAGATTATTCAACAGGGTTTTGAAAATCGTTCAAGGACGAGTAAGGTTCCCAGTATGCACGGTTTGTTATCCGAAAGCTGTATTCCTGAAATAGCTTACTATTCAGTGAACTCAAATTGAGGACCTCTTCCCCATTGGAGACCTAGTTTCCGAGATAAATGAGTTTACAATTTGCGATCGAAAAATTGTAAAAAAAGGTTTTTCTTATGGTTTGGCAGGTTCGTAAAACGAAGGATATTATAACGGCTTTTATGATACAGGATTGTTCAAGTATGTCGGAATTATAGATCCTATTGCGTCACATACCCTTAAACCTAATCGTATACTATTAATAAAACGCATATTATTCTGGCGGCGAAAAATTAGATCAAAAAAACCCACACTCTTAGTTCAGTAAGCAAACTTTCTGTAATATCACATCTAACCCGATACCACCACCTTTTCAAAGTTGTCCTCCTTATAGCTTAATAGCAATAAATTCTCCTGATGATCTCCAAAGATAGCTCAACTAAAAAAACCCAAAGTTATTTGACTACAAATTGTTAGCAATATATTTTGCAAGTCAACAAGAAAATCTCACCGCAATAACTCTTTACACTCGAGCACAACCATTACAATCAACCTCATTACGCGCTAAGTTGTCCTCGTTGGTCTGTCTTAACTGATTTTACATTTATTTCCTTTTATCCCAAAGCGTACCCCTATAAGAGTTGCCTCCGATAAAGAGGACAAAGTACAAGAAATAAATAAAACTCCCACTTAGGCAAACGAGCAAAAGGGTTGCTTCTTGGTCGCCTTTTGTTCGCCCTCGCCCATAAATTGTGCTCAGAAATTGTGGAGTATAATCCAAGCCAACACTATAGACATTGCAATCTTTTCGCATTTACCAAAAATCGATTTGTTCTTTCTCAGATAGAAATCTTAAGATATAGTGGCTGTAAAGAGAAAAGCAATGCAAATACTATCGTAATGTCCTTATTTGAAGATAAACAGATATCTTCAGGACTTCTTACGTCGCTGTCTTCGTTTCCTCCTCAATGTCTTCTTGATGTCACATTGGAATTGGTATCACACCTTTGACAAACAAAAGGACGTTGGCATCCACAGAGGAAGTCTTTTTTTTTTTAATGAAAAACACAAAAAAGTCCTTAAAGCAAGAAATTCGTGTGACGAGCAAGTGTAAAGTACCACAAATCCCATGGGCGAAATCAGGATGTCATTCATTTTAACGGAAAGGAACACTCACTGACGTTTAAATGTCAAGATTGTCACTTAAGATTCCCACAAAGAAAGACCAAAAAATCACGATGAAATATAAAAAAAACGAGAAAGAAAAATGTCAACGAGGTATAAGGGGATTAAGGAATGGAGAAAAAAAGAAGAAATTCGCACTTAACCTGCAGCCAGGGGTTTCCATGGGTGGTGCGCGGAAGAATGTACCCCAGTAAAGGGACACACGTTTAGCCACTTTGTTTAAAATGTGAAGTCGTTTTTCCACTTCCATGGAACGAGTGTTAAAATGTAAATTTATTTTTTCGATTCGCTTTTTTTGTCATGTTGGATCTACACGTACGTATTTGCGTTTGGCACTCAGTCAGGAGCAGAGATTGTCAGGCACGCATTTATTCCACTGGGATCAGGTGGGTTAGGAATGAGAGTGGCACATTTAAAAAAGAGATTGCGTTGAAAGTGTATCAGGTTGAAATGAATGAAGTGCTTAAGTCATCCCGAAGGCGAATATGGTGCCTTTGGTTGGATAACATCGGGTTCGTCTAAAAAGCCGTTATGGTAAATTAAAAAGAAATCAACTGAAGTAATGAAGGTTGTACTATATTTTGTGATAGATCCTTGTCCCTGAAGAATAGAGATTGGTTTTTGGAGTAGCCTCACATCAAAGTGGTATTTCTAGGAATTCTCTTGACATGACGATATATTTCTTCTATATATAACCCAAATCAAAGAAAATTAAAACGTCGGCCCAAAGTTCTACAAGCTGCAATCAGGCCTAAAGATAAAAAGAAAATATAAAAATAGCAAAGAGCAAAGACCTATCACAAAGTTATTCAAAGCTCCCTGCTGCTCCCTAAACTTGATAATATGACCCATATTCGAGTGGGAGGTCAGCAGAAGTGGGACACCTGGCTCAGGTTCCGGAGCGGGGCATTTTGTCTTGAATAGGTCTCGTTTGTGGAGTTTGAATTTCATCATGTTTTTAATAATCATGTAGACTGTTGATACAAGACGATTCTTATTTCTTCCCATACGAGGTTCTGAAAAGTTTCCCATCAACCAGTTTGACCATATTAGGATCAATGTAAGACGCTCATCCTGCGTTTCAGATTTCCTAATTATCCGGGGAGGAAACATCGATTTAGCTCATTATTCTGTTACGGTCTAATTACGATTACGTACCTATGTTCTTGTTTTGGGAGAACATTTATTAAAATTAGAATGATGCAGAGAAGGTCAGCGTGGCCTCTGCGCAAAGATGACACGCAAAATTGAGAACTCGGTCAAGATGAATAAAAAGCCAATGCACAAGGACCATAAACCACCTACACTGCAGTCTATATTTTGGGCGCGTTGAAGGTCGGACAACAACGACCCGACAATAATATTAAAATTTCGAACCTCTCAGAAAAACCTCGTACTGAAGCCGATAGCTGAATATGAATATCGGATGGAAGAAGGAAGACAACTCTGCCTTAGTAACATCGTACCAAATCTGGAGCCGAAAATGAAAGGGTTCATCTATGTAAATGAGAGTCTTACAAAAAAAAAAAATCGCTCTCTCCTTCGCCAAGCCATTCGTCTGAATCATGGCAAACAGCTTTCTTCCGTATCACAATAAGAAGACTCTGAATGGCGTTTGTCACACACCCTGGACGGAGTGCGGATGGTTTGTGTCGAAGATGTTCGTTCACTACTCTTCGGGAGCGGTTATCCTAGATAGGATTCGAGAGATTCGACTGAATTGGTTGCATTGGTTGTAATTCACAGTAACATTTCATTTTTTTGTTTCCATGTCATTAAGATTTTATATTGGAAATGCACACACGCAGAGTATGAATTGTAAAGTGATTCTATATTGCGAGTGTTATGCTTTCGTCAGCGTTCTTTTTTTATCATCTCTCATTCCACAACTAATGCTGTTTCACAGTTTTTCCGTATAGGAATTGTTTTTGGCTACGGACAGATCTGAATTACAGACCGACCTCAACAGTCAGTGATAATTACCATTTAAACATACTCTATTTCATCCTCCTTAAATATATTTTTTTTCTATTTTCCCATATCTTGCCTATAAATATGCTGAACTTTTTGGTACTTAAATCTGACTTTCCTAAATTAAGCAGCCTGTTAGATTTATACTATCCTAAAGTGCTCGATCTCAAAGGAATATTCCATTGTTTTGTATTCGTATTTTCTATTTTTTGTATTAATCTACAATATTTTTATTATTTCTTATTATTATTAACTTTTAATGTTTCTCTTTCGTCATCAGAATTTTCAATGTTACTTCAATGTTATTCTTCCCCAGTTTTAATCACTTAAAACACATAATTAATTCATCTATTTTCTATGCTATTATGTTGCTTAATACCCCATCGGTCGAAGTCGGGCTTGCTATGAGAATCAACCAACCAACTGCAGTCAGAATAATAGGTACTCGTCCTAAAGTAGCTCAAAGTGATTTCCACTGATCTCGCGGTGTAATTCCTACTACCAATAATGTACACAAAACTTGTCTGATGCTTAATATCTTCTGTAATAGGTACTTGTCTTTCCATTTGTCATATTAATGCTCAAAGTCTGAAAAAGCACACTAACGATTCTAAACTGATATTCTATGGGGGAAATGTTGATATTCTATGTGTCTCCGAAACTAGGCTTACACCCTGCTTTCAAAATGCGGTCATTTCGTTATCAGGGTACAACATTTATTGGGACGATCGTGTGGGGAATCGAGTAGGCGGTGTTGCAATCTTTGCTAATGAATCAAATAGCCAGCAGATTTATAGTTATACTTGCTGCTCACCCCTCACTTACCACTTACCCCGCACCTACAATCATTTAAACCCTATGTACATATATCACAATCCCATATTTCACTTTCCCTAAGAACCGACCCCATAAATAAAAACACTTGCACAGCATATTCGTAATCCATATATTCATTAACGACCATCGATCTACATAAAGATCGCCGACACTTGGATAAACAAACCCAAGCATAGCATTGACACTAAAGTGGGTCATAAAATGCACTGCGGATCGATAACCGCATGTGAACCAAAGATCGCCGATACTCGCGTAAACAAAAGTCAACATAAATACTAAAGTGGGTCATAAATTGCACTGCGGATCGATAACCGCATATGAACCCTTATTGAATTGATTGGATTACGAAGTTTGATGTACAGGAAACAAAAATTATAAAATCAGTCTTAAGATAGATTCAGAGGAAGGAAGGCCAGAAATAAAAAAATAAAATTTAAAAACAGATTTTTGGGTTTTATTCGTAAAATAGTTTTGGTCCTTTTCGCTCCTTAAAATTGGCGCAGTCGGTAGGATACCGGGTATCCTGTACGGAAAAGTGAAAGATCATTTCGTATTTAGTATATTGTGTATTAACACTTAACCGGTTGTCCGTTAGCAAAATATTAAAATAAAAGATTATTTCTAATAAAAGTGAAAGATCACTTTCGTGTTTAGTATACTGTGTATCAATACTTATTAGAAATAAAAGATTATTTCTAATAAAAGTGAAAGATCACTTTCTTGTCTAAGTGTATATCGCGTAGTGACACTCAACCAGTTACCTGTTCCCAAAATATTGAAATAAAAGATTATTTCTTTGCAAATCGTGTGCGAACTAATTAAACAATAACAAAAAAAAAAAAAAAAAAAAACAACAACAACTGAACGACTCTATATAATACAGAAGTGACAAATAATAAATATATAGAAGTGAGAAATAATAAATGTGCGTGAACAAAAAAAAAATAAGACAATACAACGAAGAAAAGTGAAACAGCCCACCATCATCCAGCTCCTGAAGAAAATACTACAAAACACAACGAATTGCCAACAACTCCATCACCAAGTAAAATAAAATATAAGTTAGTTATAAGTTAATAAACTATATACTATATAACTATACATAATAGCATTACAATATATTGATTTTTTTTTTTTACATATACTTTTACTATATATTTTGACTTTTATAACAAATACATATATTAAGAAAAAAAATGCCTAATCCCAACGATCCCCCTTCAATTTCTATCGATCCAATCAAATACCTTAACAACCTCCCCGAATTTAATGGCAATCTTAGAGAATTGCAAACATTCGTGAACTTAGTTGATAGGGTATATCCGATATTACAAGCTTTTGACGCACAGTCACAATATTTCTTTTCGGACCTAATTAAAAGTAGATTGAAAGGTAGAGCAAGGGAAGCACTAGAAATTAATTGCCAGGCAACTTCCTGGACAGAAATAAAAAACATCCTCCAAAACAATTTCGGTGACAGACGTAGTTGCGACGAACTATACGACGAATTGCGAGGTATCACCTTTAAAACAAACACGGTAGATTTTTATAATGAAATCAAAAGCAAACTTAGGGACTTGAATAGCAAAACATTAATTGTTTTAGGAACAGGAGAAGAGACCAATGCTTGTGCACAGAATAATAGGCGAACAGCACTAAATATATTCAAAGGGAAAATTCCCGAACCAATGAAAACGATACTAACCTGTAGAAACCCCGAAACTCTAGAATCCGCTATGGATATCCTTTTCCAAGCAGGTTATGCCTACTTTGGAACCCACGGCACGCAAGTACCGAGAGTCAATAAACAAGATAGGAGAAACCAGCAATCACAGGGGCGACTAAATAACAACCCCATTCAGAATAGCCCCCAACAAAATAAAAACAATCGCTTTCAAAACAATACAATAACTAACAGACACCCAGACCAACAACATAATCAACAACGACATAACCCACAGTATTACCAACCACAATATAATAGACCCCAAAGACACAACAACTACTATCAACCACAGCCGCGATACAATGGCAACCACCAGTTTGCAAACCAAGGATATAATGCCTTGCCTAGCGAAAATTGGAACAGAACAACGAATCCAAATGTCCACCCACCCTCAGAACCAATGGACATTAATAAACATGAGACTGTTGAAAATTTTCCTTCAACAGCCTCACAGGATATCTCCCATATATAGTGGTAAAAACAAAATTAAATCCCTTAAAAATTTTAATCGACACCGGAGCGACACACTCCATCATAAACCCCAAAATTTGCCACACGAAATGGAGAATCCCCTCCATACCAGTAACTATTAGGACCCTTAACCATCTAATCAGAATAGAAGAGAGAGTTAAGATTCCATTATTCAGTGAATTAGGAAATTCACAAGAAATGATGGAATTTTTAGTTATCAAGTTCCACGAATTTTACGATGGTCTTATCGGTAACGATATTCTCAGACGTTTTAATGCCAAAATTGATTATAAGAATAATCAATTAGAAATAAATGGAAAACTTATCCCATTACTCTTTCGAAATAAAGACGAATTCGTTAATTCAGAAGAAAACTATGCTTATCTTGAGGAGCAGAAGTCTTCAGAAAGCAAGCATAATTTTAACATTGAAACCCAAAACTTCTACAATGACGACTATCAAGAGACAGTCATCGAACCAGAAGAAAACCTACATTCTATGATCCCAAACCTCACCCCCTCAGAAAGTTCAAAAAGTATATACGAGCAAATTCGAATAGATCACTTGAACACTGAAGAAAAAAATAAACTTTTAAAAACTATCAAAAAATACTCAGATGTATTTTATAATGAAGGTACAGATCTCTCATTCACAAACTCTATCAAACATAGAATTCGAACTACTAATGAAATTCCTATTCACGTAAAATCCTATAGGTATCCATACGTGCATAAAAATGAAGTAGAAAAACAAATTCAAGAGATGTTGAATAGTAAGATAATTCGCCCTAGTAACTCCCCATATTCTGCCCCAATATGGATCGTACCTAAAAAGATCGATGCCAGCGGTAAACAAAAATGGAGGCTAGTAATCGATTATCGCAAACTTAACGACATAACAATAGACGACAAATTTCCGATTCCAAACATAGACGAAATTCTAGATAAACTCGGCAAGTGCCAATATTTCACAACCCTAGATTTAGCGAAAGGCTTTCACCAGATAGAGATAGCAGAGGAAGATATCCATAAAACAGCGTTTAGCGTAGAAAATGGCCACTACGAATTTTTACGTATGCCATTTGGGCTCAAAACGGCTCCTGCGACCTTTCAAAGGCTAATGAATAACGTATTGAAAGATTTTATTAATAAAATATGTCTGGTTTACTTAGATGACATAATAGTATTCTCGACTTCTTTGCAAGAACATATTGACTCTCTAAATAAAATATTCCAACGTCTAAGAGAAGTCAACTTAAAAATACAACCCGATAACTCCGAATTCCTTAAAAGAGAGACAGAATTCCTTGGGCACATTGTAACTCCGACCGGTATTAAACCTAACCCCAAGAAAATTGAGTGTGTTGTCAAATTCCCTATACCAAAGACTACGAAACAAATAAAACAATTTCTGGGACTTACAGGCTATTACCGCAAATTTATTAAAGATTATTCAATGATAGCTAAACCAATGACTAAATTTCTAAAAAAAGATGCAAAAATTAATATATCCAACCCAGACTACCAAGAAAGCTTCGAAACATTAAAGAAACTCCTCACAAATGATCCCATTCTACACTACCCTGACTTCAATAAAGAATTCACTTTGACTACAGACGCATCTAATTTCGCGATTGGCGCAGTACTCTCTCAAGACAACCACCCAATCTGTTATGCAAGCCGTACACTAAACGAACACGAACTCAACTATAGCACAATAGAAAAAGAACTTTTGGCTATTGTTTGGTCCACTAAATATTTCAGACCCTATTTATTCGGACGGAAATTCATTATTGAGACAGACCATAAACCACTGACATGGCTTTTCTCTGTAAAAGAACCGAACTCCAAATTAGTCCGCTGGAGGCTTAAACTTTCAGAATTCGATTATACCATTAAATACAAAAAAGGAACAAAAAATAGTAACGCTGACGCTCTATCAAGAATCGTTCAACCAGAGATCCATACGTCAGAAGCTACGCCAGACTCACAAACTAACACTATAAAAACTTCCGAATCAGCAATAAATATCTTTAAAAACCAAGTAATCGTAAAGAAAATAAATTCGGGTTCATTAAAAATACGCAACATGAAAGTCTTTAACAATAATAGAAAAATAATACATACAAAAATATTAGATAAAGAATTTGCAGTAACACTCCTAAAAACACATTTTAAACCCAATCAACTGAATGCTTTGTTGATAGATGACGAGTTCTATACAGAACTAAATAATGCATTCGTCAAATTCTTCCCTAGCAATCACAATTTCAAGATTATAAGATGCTTTAAAGAGTTGCAAGACATTGAAGATGAAGAAAAATTAACTGAACTTATTGAAAAGGAACACAAGAGAAATAATCATAGAGGTATCGAGGAAGTATTTAAAGAACTAAAAAATGAAATCTACCACCCTAAATTAAAAATTAGAATTACTCAGTTTATAAATAATTGCGAAATTTGTTGTATCGAAAAATACGACCGAAACCCTCCTAAAATACCCTATAAAGTAACAGAAACACCTTCAAGACCAAACGAAATTATACATATAGATGTTTTTTATAGCCTGGGAAAAACACTATTCATGACAACTATTGACAAATTTACGAAATACGCTCAAGCTTTTAAGATTAGCGGTAGAAGTTGGACAGAATTTAAAACTAAGTTGTTACAATATATTAGCGCGCATGGTAACATGAAGAAGATAATAGTAGACAACGAATTAGGATTTAAAGCCATACCCATTCGTGATTTCTTAAGGAAGGAAAATATCGAAATCCATTATACTTCAAATAGTAACCACACTTCAAATGCAGATGTGGAAAGATTGCATAACACAATAAACGAACACATCCGTTTGCTAAGACACGATAATGAAAATAACTCAGAAACCGTTGAAGAAAAACTATTACGGATAATAAGCTTCTATAATAACACAATCCATAGCACAACTAATAAGAAACCCATTGACTTCATAAATGGAAAAATAACAGAAGAGGAATTTCCAGAAATATATGAACGAATTCTTAAAAAAAAGGAAAAGATTGTCGATAAATTAAATACAGAAAGAACTGATGTACAAATCGAATCCGGACCAAATTTTATAAAAGAAATAAGAGGCGGAAAAAATCACGCTAAATATAGGAAGGTCGAAGCCGAAAAAATAGACAACGACCATGTTAATGATAAAAGGACCGGACTTAAATATTATAAAGCCAATATAAGACCAAAGAAAAAATACCAAGATAGGAACAATCCTACTCTCGAATCTAAGATAAGGAAATAACCATACTTAGCTTATGCCCGACATCTCAATTATTATGCACCTTACTCTACATTCAGAATAAAAATTAACATATCCAACTATCTTTACAGCACTACACAGAATGATTCGAATAAAATTACTTATACTGCACTTAAACATCATCCTGACAACAACGCAAACAATCGATATCAGAGACCTTACAAACAACCATGGATATATTCCAATTAAGACAGGGGAACTTAAAGTAATAGACCACTATACGAAAATTCTTCATATTATCAACACAACCGAGTACGAACGAACGATTGAAATTATTCAAAATAACATCAACATTCTTCAGACATCTACAACGAACGTAAGACCTATTTTAGACACTATTAACAAAAACTTCATTATGCTTAAAGCAAAACTGAACTATCTGTTGCCACATTTCATACAAAAACGTGGACTAGTTAACCTATTAGGTAAAGGACTAAAATACTTAGCAGGTACCATGGACAGTGACGACGAAGAACAAGTCTTTCATGCACTCAAATCTCTAACAAAAAACCAAAACACTCTGACAGATAAAATTAACAAACTCACTTTCGTTAGCAACACTATCTCATCCCAAATACTAAATATTACAAGACACATAAACACCCAACAAAAGACAATAGAAGATCATTTGAACAAATTCAAAGACGTAATACAAAACAAAATAGCAACATTAGACGATAAAATTACTTTTCTACAACAAGTTTACCAAGTTGATAATGACATAACTCTATTGCGAAACCATATTGACGACATAGGACAAATCGTTTTCTCTGGAAAACTTGGTATAATTCCAACAGACATTCTAACACATACGGAGCTTGAATTTATTAACGACTACGACAGCTATAAACACACTAAGATCGCCATTACTTTTCACGAAACGAATATGATTATTATCCTACTCTTTCCCCAATATTCCAATCACACCTTGTCTCGAATATTGTTCGAACCAATCCCCAATAGAGAGAATAAATCTCTATATATTGAAACAAACGAGATATTAATAGATACAAATAATAATATCTTTAGTACGAATGTAAAAGATAATCTTGCAAAAAATCTAATAAAATTACAAAATGATTGTATGAAGAACATTGTAAATTTTGAGGAAGCTCATTGTGTAATGAAAATGCTATTAGAACAAGAAATAAGAGAAATATTACCAGGTGTTGTGGTACTAAAAAACTTTTATAATCAAACGATAAACCATAATTGTAATAAGATAAGAATTAGAAATGAAGGAACATTCATGATCAAGTTTGAAAATTGCAAAATCGAAATAAATAATAAAAAATATCTTAATCCTAATATAAAGGTGTACGAGGAATTAGTCCTACCGAACTATATGACAAAAATAAAAGAAAATATATCAATATCAGACATTAAATTAGAAAACCTATATTTAAAGCAATTGAACTTTGAAAAAAATATTGATGAAATAGTTTACACAAACAAAAATTCGAATGTAATAAGCTTAAGTAAAGATATAACTATATTCATAACTATAACCATATTCGTAATTATATTTGTATACACCAAGTGGAATAACCAATCACTTCAAATTTCGTCGGTGCCTCAATCAAACGTTGGGGGAGTTATACTTGCTGCTCACCCCTCACTTACCACTTACCCCGCACCTACAATCATTTAAACCCTATGTACATATATCACAATCCCATATTTCACTTTCCCTAAGAACCGACCCCATAAATAAAAACACTTGCACAGCATATTCGTAATCCATATATTCATTAACGACCATCGATCTACATAAAGATCGCCGACACTTGGATAAACAAACCCAAGCATAGCATTGACACTAAAGTGGGTCATAAAATGCACTGCGGATCGATAACCGCATGTGAACCAAAGATCGCCGATACTCGCGTAAACAAAAGTCAACATAAATACTAAAGTGGGTCATAAATTGCACTGCGGATCGATAACCGCATATGAACCCTTATTGAATTGATTGGATTACGAAGTTTGATGTACAGGAAACAAAAATTATAAAATCAGTCTTAAGATAGATTCAGAGGAAGGAAGGCCAGAAATAAAAAAATAAAATTTAAAAACAGATTTTTGGGTTTTATTCGTAAAATAGTTTTGGTCCTTTTCGCTCCTTAAAATTATTTATCAGCAATTCGAATTTAAACGATGATATCCAGTACCACTTGCTTGTTTAATATTTTTAGACTTCTCTAAAGCATTCTATATTGTTCCACATGAAATCCTTCTCAAAAAACTCAAATATTATTTTAATTTTGATTCCTCAGCGTTAGGAAAGCTAGAGCGTGTAGGTCTGGTCAAGACAAGAAAAAAATCGTATGGGAGGGGGGGGTCTATTCCCCCCCGTTTAGACGAGAGGGGCAATTTTCTAAAAAATTGACTTAATTTGGAAAAAACATTATTAAAAATCAACAGTTGCATCCACAATGCCGTGATATACCTTTTTGTAAAGCCAGAAACCTCTTCTTTCATCTTGTTTTTAAAAGAAGCTGTTTTAAGAACAGTTTTTGAGAAATTAATTTTGAAACTCAAAATTTTGAAGAAAATAAAATTAAAAAACAAATTTCGAACTACTTTTTTTCAAAATTGTATGTAATTAAGTACTAATTTTTTTTCAAAAATTCAATTCTCTTATTAGTTTTTAGTTAAAAACAGAAAACCGGATGCAAAAATGTGTTGTAGTTTTTGAGAAATTGAAAAAAAACCCGAACCATTTCTTTGTAAGAAAAATATTTTTTTTGGTTTTAACGCGGCTGGACTTGTAGGCAAATTAATGTATGAAACATTGACCTCATATTTATTATTTTTAAAAAATTCGGAGTTTTATGAGGATACAATAAAGTGACACAGTATTGGAATAACCCTGGATTAATCCTTTTTTTTCATTGATAACGCCTGAAAACTGACCTGGCGATTTCGTCTGGGTCCGCCCGCCGCCGATGGGTTCTTCCCGCTAGGACCTTAAGACAATAAATCCGCAATTTTTCTTTATTGAAAAACAAAATATTTGCAACCCAAATGTAAATAAAAGGGATCGCATTTATAATAAAAAACCATTTTCAAATTGGATGTCAAACTCATACTCTCGAGAAGAATTAACGGACATGCACTTCTACTACGGTTTAGCTAATGGTCGAAATCGTGGAGCCGAAAGACTCTACGCTGAAAGATATCCAAATCGGAGGTGTCCCAGTTGTAGCATGTTTTCAATAATCCACCGACGTCTGCGAGAGCTCGGAGTGCTAGAGCATCGAAGAAGCGAAAGATCAGTTACAGATGGATCAGGAATCTTAGATGAAATAATTTTGGATTTGGTCCGACGTAATCCCTCCCTTAGTACAGGGAGGATAGCTATTATGATTGGAGTGCCCAAATCTAGAGTATGGAGAGTGTTTCATATCGAAAACCCGTACCATTTTAGACCAATTCTGGAACTCACCTCAAACGACAAGTTTTTGAGAGCAGAATTTCGTCGATCATTACCTCTTCGAGATGAAACTGAACGAAACTATTTTGCAAGGATATTCTGGACGGATGAAGCACAGTTTACCAGAGATGGGGTTACTAACTTCCACAATTTGCATCATTGGAGTAGCACCAAGCCACACAACAAAAAACAAAATAAATGACAACATCGCTTTAGCTGTAATGTTTGGCTTAGTATTGTTGGACAAACTGTAATCGGGCCCCGGTTTTTGAATGCCGTTATTAATGGAGAATCATACCTGCAGTTCCTACGAGACCTTTTGCCCGATTTGATGGACAACGTTCCTTTGGCCATAGCAGATAATTTAATCTACCAGCAAGATGGAGCACCAGCACACTACAGCTTACGGGTTGGAAACTGGCTGGATGATCATTTTAGTGACCGTTGGATCGGAAGAAGGGGCCCCACGGAATGGCCACCTAGATCATCAGATTTAACTCTTCTAGATTTTTATGTGTGGGGATTCATGAAGAATTATGTTTACGAAGTGGAAATAGTATCTTTGGAACAACTGAAAGAACGGATTGAAGTCGCTGGAGTCAAATTGCAGG
This sequence comes from Merodon equestris, assembly GCA_958301585.1. Taxonomy (NCBI): domain Eukaryota; kingdom Metazoa; phylum Arthropoda; class Insecta; order Diptera; family Syrphidae; genus Merodon; species Merodon equestris. The sequence continues at coordinate 64,200,195 of OY284413.1, forward strand.
AAAATTTCAATCTCAGAAAATTCAAAATCAGAAAAAAAGCATAGACTTACATATGTGCAGTCATTAGAAGGAGATATAATCTTTGCCTTCTAAAAAATGGGGATCATATTGAAAATTTATTATAATAAAACTCCAATTTTTTTTTTAAAATAATAAAAAAGAGGTCAATGTTTCATACATTAATTTGCCTTCAAGTCCAGCCGCGTTAAAACCAAAAAAAGGTTTTTCTTAGAAAAAAAATGGTTCGGGTTTTTTTTTAATTTCTCAAAAACTACAAGACATTTTTGCATCCGGTTTTCTGTTTTTAACTAAAAACTAATAAGAGAATTTAATTTTTGAAAAAAATAGTACTTAATTACATACAATTTCTAAAAAAAAATAGTATGAAATTTTTTTTTTCATTTTTCCTTCAAAATTTTGAGTTTGAAAATTAATTTCTCAAAAACTGTTCCTTAAAATAGCTTCGTTTAAAAACGAGGTGAAAGAAGAGGTTTCTGGTTTTACAAAAAAGTATATCGCGGCATTGTGGATGTAACTGTTGATTTTTAATCATTTTTTTTCCAAATTAAGTCAATTTTTTAGAAAATTGCCCCTCTCGGCATACGATTTTTTTCTTGTCTTGACCAGACCTACACGCTCTAGCTTTTTGGCACACTGCTCGTGGGACACCCTGTATATCAGCTACCCATTTCACCTAAAGGTGGATGCTACTGCGCGTTTAAAGAGGATCTCCAGGCCGTTACACAATCGCCATATAAAAACAAACTTATGCTCATCTCCTGCTCATATTCTGCATAAACGACTTCTTTCGGCAACCCGTTTGCGTCTTTCCATAATGACCGACCAATTTGTACTAATTTCGCACCCTACCACCATCGCCTCTTTTCAGAATTCACAAGAAAATATTTTTAAACATACATTTTTATCCATTTATACCATGCAAATATTTGCCTGATTGTTTACGAATAAAGCAAATAACTGGCAAAGTCGACTTTGATCGTCAGAAATCTTCGTTGCGAATTTTCGTTTCAAATTTTCATTACAAATTTTTTGGACACATTTTCAGTTTAACAATAAAAAAATCTTGCCATGGACGCACCGCTGCACCTATTATGAACGTTTTGTTTTTTGTTCCGAGTAGACTCGCCTTATGCCACAATTAATATTTCAAGTACGCTGGAGCACTTAATTTTGTTTTTCACATAAAATTTAATACAGATTCTTTGATCAAATATTTTAATAGCAAAAATCGCGAAGCATTCGAAAGTCTTACACCTGTGAAAAACAAACTGAATATTCAAAAGGGCTGTCAACATATTATGTTATAGAGGCATATACACCAACATATTCTATTCATATATGTATCAACAAGAGCTATATCTGTAAAAGAGCATAATAAATACATTATATATGTCTGATCGTATGATACAAGCACTCCACCCTCACTCTATAAACACTGGCAATTTTACGACAGAATTGCTTTAAAATTTTTAAGTATATATATCCATTTTTAATTCATGGATTTTTTTGAATCAGTAAACCATTAAAGTGTCTCTTCTAGAATTTAAAGTGTTAAGCTACCACAAGGATAAAAATTAACGAAACCAAATAACCTATTTCAAATCCAAAAGTTGGTCCTAAAACCAGACTGCACGGTATAGCTCATTATTCTAAAAAAAAGGTACCGGAATGTATGAAATCATTTCACTCATAAATTACCATTATTAACGCTCAGCGGTCACAAATGTGGACATAATCTTTTTCTTTATGATTTTTATAATTTCGTCCTCACTTCTTGAATTCTATTAAGTCATGTTTATCACCATGAAAAATTGTCTTTGGTACACATATGCATATTATGGTAAACATATGCAGTCCTTGATGGCAGTTTGGTTTGACGTTTGTCACTGAAATAGGGATGTCAAATGCGGACCAGAATTGGATAACCCTTTCCACTGATGTCTTGCTTAGTGCCCTATTATGTTATATAAAATGCAAGTATAACTTTTTTCATAAATAATTAAAGACTACAAAGCCTGTTTCGTGCAATGTAAGTTTAACCCCAATTAGAAGTACATTACTTTATAAATCACCAACAAATACAAACACTTCGGGCTCTTAAAAGGGGTGCAACTTACTTCAACCGTCTTATCTAATCTAAATCCTTATTTGTTTATTCGGTTTTTTTTGCACCCAAATCCTTGCTCACCCACCCGGCTAGTAAGCCATCAGTAACGTCACAAAAAGAACTTTCACCACCTTAAATAGCTGTTGCGGGTGGAACAACTACTGGATTTGGTGTGAAAATGTCGTTATATCCTCCTCGCCGACAACAATGGTCTTAACACTTGATAAGATTGTAATATTTTTTTAAATGTTTTCACAATTACTCTTGTCTCGTTGTTTACTTCGTCTTCCTTCTTCGACTTTTCACGAGTCCTTTTCAAATGTAAATCCTCTTTAAATGCGATACGCAAACAAGAGAAACGCTTTCGAAACGATAACATCCCGCAAAGGGATGGCTTTGAGTGAGGAGGGTTTTAAAGTGAAAGTTGGTCCTTGAAAAGAATTGATGGCATGAGGGTGGTTGACTTTAAGCTGAATTGGGCAGAACAGAATGATTTCCTAATTTTATTTGCTGTTTTTTTTTTTTAGAATTTATACCCTCAGGATAAGGGTAAGGAATGGACAGAGGCACTGGAAACAATTCAAACATTTTATGATGTTGTAAATTGCAAAACGATAAATCAAACTTCGATTCGTTCAGGTTGACCATTAGTTGTGACAAATCGCAATTTTTTTTAGCAGTGGATTGTGAGGTATTCAGGGTCCTTGAAAGCAAAAATACATTTTGGTAGGCCGATATATATTTCGGTTGGAATATATAAAATGCAGCTGCCAGCTAAGTGCTATATGCGTGGTTAAAAAATTTCCCATCGTATCCCAGTTTAAAACATTTGTCTCATGTGCTCCTGGGGCCTTTTGCTAATTGATGTTTCTTATCTCATGTCCACACATTTTCGGAAGTCATTCGAGACGACTTACGGGATAATCCAGGCATCCTGTGATTAATTTGTTGCCAAGAAGGTACAACTTCTCCATGACGGTGAATACACTAAATTTGGACAATTAAAGCTAATTTGCCTTTCAAGTGAACAAGGAATCGTGTATACAAGAAGTAAATAGGCAAAAATATGGTGGTATTCCGAAAAAATTATTAGCGGTTTCGATAATATAAACTTTGGAGCCCACAAAAGGGAGAGTTAGATGAATATCTTCGTCGTATGGATACAAAAAGACCAGATTCTCGTTAAGAACACAACCAATGTGGCAATGCATCGATTACTCATCGAAAGTAAATTTGTTATTTTGATGAGATCAGCTTCAGGCAACTTTGCATTTGACTTTCTGCCTGATTTAGTTTTGCAGTAGGTAGATGGAGAATTTATGGTTGTTTAATGTAGGTTTTATAGGATTTTTAGTGACATTCACTACCAGACAGAATTATGAGTCATACGGTAAGGTTTAATTTACCACGAAGAGGGCTTAGACCATAACTGAACATAAGAACTCTTCGATGGTAAATAAGATGCTTATGCGCCTAAAGTTGTTCAAACTGGTATCCTAGGGCATTGGGCAAGACATCTTGATAGCCAGGACCTTTGAAAGTAGCTAGTTTTATATTTCCTTAAACTGTTTTTGGCCACTCTACATTTCATTTCATTTAATTTTTCATTTTATTCATTTATATTATAATTTTAGCATGATACTACAAGATGTTATATCTTATAATTAAATATCTAAAATCAATATTATGTCAAAATTATTTTACATCAAATTAAGAAAAAGGGAAAAATAAAGAGGAATTAAGCAAGATTTCAATTAATATTATAAGTATTACTTATTAGCTTTAATTCGACAGAAATGAGCATAGTTTTCTGCGAAATATGGCTGGTGATGTGATGTTCTGCAGTTCCTGAGGAAGATTATTCCACAGACGAACGGATTGAACAAAGCGGAATTATTAACGCAAGTAACTAGGACATTTACCGTGGATGATGTTAAAAAAGTTTTATAATATTTCTAAACTTATAACATGCGTCATGTTTTAAACTGAACAGGGACTCATTTAGATGGGAAACACTTCTATAGCTTGCAACATTGTGATAAAAACAGAATACAATCATTAAAAGCTACATTTATTTTGCGGTTGCAGTCATAATCGAAACAAAAACAATTAAACCTGAAAAAAGGAAATTTCAAGCCTTTAACCAAACGGCATTTGATGGTTGAAGACAGTGAATGCGATGACGATCTTAGCCTATATAGGGCATGGTATATTCTTCTTATTGTGTACAACAGGTTAATGTCATATTAATTGATATCCCAGATACCTAACTTTGTCGACATAATTAATAGTGTTCCGTTCAGGACAAGAGCGGGATAAATAGAATGGTCATTATTATATATAATGGTTATTATTAGACCACCGCTGGATATTTGCGGGATCCCCGTTTATACGGGCTAGACAATCTTCTAATCTAATCGTCTAAGGATATCATCCGCGTACATATGCACTTGACAGTTTTTGATTGAGTTTAGAAGATTATTTATAAACATAGAGAAAAGTAACGGGCCCAAGATAGATCCATGCGGTACACCAGAGTTAACTGAAGTAGGTCTTGAAGTTCCCAGTTCCGTTTGGACTATCTGAACGCGGTTATTTAGATATTGGTCAAGAAGTCTGAGACACGTAATATTAAGATCAAAATAGTTTTTCAATTTAGACAGGGATTGAATGGTTAATATAACAAGGCTTTGGAATAGTCGACAAGAACCATGATTCTGAGTTTGTTTGCATTGAACAGCTGTACGCAAATCTGAAGTTACTTTGATAACCGCAGATTTGGAGTTATGTAAATGACGAAAACCTGATTGCCACTTAAATAGATAGCTACCCGCTTCTAAATACTTTTTATTTGGTTAGCCACAATTTTTTCAAGCACTTTAGCTGGAACTGACGGGCTGGATATTTTCCGGGACAGAAACAATTGTGGCTTTCTTTCTACTTCTGTGGAAATCGTCAGCTAAACATACAAAGTTGAAGATATTCAACATATACGAAAATATTATGGGCAAGACTAGCTTTATAAACTTAGGCGATCAATAGTTTTTCCATAATTCTCTAGAGCTTTGTTTAAGGTCAAGTTTCCGCTCGATGTTTCCAAGCAACATTGTGTTGGCGTTTATTGTAGTCAGTGGGACTTCTTTTAAAAAGCTTAAAAAAACGTTCTTTCTCGCGTATTTGCTCTCTAATAAGATTGTTTTACCATGGGCAAAGTTTTTGCTTAATTATCTTAGTCAATGTTGGTATGCTAACGTCATATAATTCATTTAATAGATAGATAGATAGACAGATATTTTTATTTCGTACACAATTATTTTACAGAATTTTTTTATTGCACATTTTACAGAGGTTTGATAATTTCAAATGTTATCTTTCTACTGAAACATTGTTTTCAATTCTATTAAGAGTATGTGGAGAAACAGAAAAAAACTATTCAAAAAAAAATTAAGGAAAACGAAAAAAAACATTCAATATAAAAGACAAAAAAAAAAGAAAAAAAAATAATGGATATGCATATACAATACATATAACAGTATGTACGTACGTAAAATAAAGATAAACACATAAATATGTGTGATTAAATAAGCAAACCATGAACAAGTATATAGTAAATAAATGAATAAATAAATAAATAAGTAAATTAATAAATAATGAAATAAATAAATAAATAAAGTAATAAATAAATAAATAATAAATATAATAATACAATACATATGTACATATATTTATATATATATATATATATATATATATATATATATATACATATATATATATATATATATATATATACATATATATATATATATGAACAAAATTTTTGTTCAACATTTATCTATTATAAGTACATAATTCATTTACAAGCGGATTATCAGCAAAACTACAACTCGTTTTAAACGTATTATTAAATTTAAGAATTCTATTAGAGATCAATTCAACATTCGCTCTTACATGAATATCACGAGTTGAGTGATGCCAAGGTAGATCTAGCATCATTTTTAAGAGCTTATTTTGTGAGACTTGCAATTTGTTTATGTGGCAAGTTGCAGCGTCGCCCCATACTTGGCATCCATAAAGAAGAATCGCTTGGAAGATAACCTTGTGCAATACAATTTTATTGTCAGTGTAAAGTAATGATTTTCTGTTAATAAATGGGTATAGCATCTTTATTGCTATTCCTATTTTCTTTATAGTTTTAGCGCTATGTTCCTTAAATGTTAGCTTGGTATCTAAATAAATGCCTAGACATTTGACAGAGGGTTTCCAATTTATATAGCTTCCATTCAGTTGAAGTTGAGAGCTGGGAAGAAAGCACGACTTTCTTTCCCGAGTGAAAAAAATAGCTTGCGTTTTTCCTTCATTGAGTTTTATTTTCCATTTGTGGTAATATTTTATTAATATTTCCATTCCATTTTTGAGATTCCTCTCAATATTGAGAACGAATTCATGAGATGAAAATATTGCAGTATCATCTGCAAATACGGCTGTATCACAGTGCGGCAACTTTGGTAAATCCGACGTGTAAATGTTATAAAGGATTGGGCCAAGGACTGAGCCTTGTGGTACACCTATTTGAAAGTGTATTAAGTCAGAGACACTACTATTAACATGGACATTGAAACGACGATCGGACAGGAAGCTTTGTACTATTTTACAGAGATATTGGGGAAAGTTTAAATGTATCATTTTGTATATCAAACCCTCATGCCAAACAGAGTCGAATGCCTTTTCAATGTCTAATAAAACCATTCCAGTAGATTTTCCTTCTGACCGATTTCTGTTGATAGAGTTGAATATCCTCAATGCTTGATGGGATGTACTGAGGTGACGTCTATGAACATCTGTGAATTTTAAGATTTTCTCCCTTAATACCTTTTCGTATACTTTAGTAAGATTGCTTAGTAGGCTGATAGGTCTGTAACTTTCCGGAATTTCTGGAGGCTTACCAGCTTTTAATATGGGTACCACTTTTGCAAGTCTCCATATGTCAGGAAAGTATTCCATTTTTAGACATGCGTATATGATGAATGCTAGCTGCTAGGGGCAATTGCTTTAAATAAATGTTTCTTAACAAGTCAAGTCCTCCTGTTTTCCTAGGCGGAAGGTTATTTAATATAAATTGTATATCTTTTTCGTTGACAAAAATAGTGGACATTAGAAATTCTAATTTTATTATCAATGTCAGATGTTAAATAAATAGAGTCCCAAGTATAAGAGCCGCAGTTTCTCCGGGCGTCAGTAAGGCTAAAACGTTGGAAAGATCATACAATACATAACATATTCGATTCGAAAGCCTTGTTGAAACTAGCCTACATACCTACGAGATTGAGATGCTTCTCCTCGAAGTTAAATAGGGGCAGTAATAGGGGGAGCAACCAAAATTGTAGAGTGATCGAAGTGTTTTGCCAATAATCTTTTGCCAAATCCTTTTAATCTGTTTGGCATGAAGCTAATAATGTAGGTCAAGTGGTAGTAGAAATACATTTCTGTGGCTTGGATTTTCCGATATAATATTTTATTATTTCATAAGACATCATTAAAAATTAATAGCTTGTTGTCAACGTCCAGCTGCGAATTTCTGCAAATAAATTTATAAAGAACCCCCATCGTAACATTGACTTTTTCAAATATGCCTAGGTACTTAACACTGGATTTCCAATCAACATAAATGCGTAGAAACGCGTTGCTTGGAAGTAGACAAGGGTCTTCCAAACATTCATTTAAATTTTCCAGTTATAGCAGATTACAAGTTAGTTTCAACACTGGAACCAATTAAATCGGACGAATAAATACATAAGTCGTCAGCATACATACATATGAAGTAATATCACAGTTAATCTATTCTGGGAAAGCATTAATGTAATTTCAGTACACGAGTATAAATTAAAAAGAATTGGATCAAAGAGCGATCGTTGTGGGACACCTTCATTAAATTACTTGCTTTCCGGGAAATATTTTTTGATTAATAATTTACACCTTCAGGATGACAGAAAGGCCTGAAGTATTTTTATAAAGTACAATCATGCCATAAGGTATCAAATGCTTTCACGATGTCAAATATTATCATGCCAGCACTTTTGCCTCTTGAAAGATTAATTTCTTTGTTTTTTTTCGATGCCATGGACTTGGTGAATAATGCTATAAGAAGCTGTAAGATCGAATTGCTCTGGCGTTGCAATGGCGTTTTCGTCAAGACTTATTTTACTATGATGTTCACTTTTTTGTACTCTTAATCGTATATGCAGAATTTGTTTCTCGTATTTGATCTTCAAGTATTTTTTAGCATTATCAGTTGTCGAATGAGAGATGGCAGAACGTTTTGTGAATATAAGATAAGATTTCCTTTGGCACTGAACTTTCAATACTTTCCATGATAGTATGATAAATATATGTAATTTACTTAAATTTTGGACTCCACCATTTACCAATTTTTCTTTGTATCGATGAATCTATTAGATGGAATATACGAATGACTAAGTGGATAAAGAATATGAGGTGGTTGTCTTGAGTTTAGGTCTACAAGAATGTTACGCCACGCATACGTCTTAAATCAGCCCGAACGCCTTCGCCCAACCAGAAGTTTACTATTGCACATTACAAATTGGTCATACTAGAGCAAATGTCGCTAAAGCGAACATAGTAAAACATGTTAGAAAAGCTCAGCACTGTAAGCAGGCTCGAATACGATTTAGTCTTCTTAACGTATCATACTGAAGTATTGATACTTCTGCTTAAACTAAGTACTCCAACGTACTTGACATGTTGACTAAGTCATTTGGCGAGTCTATTCTGCCCAAAAAAAAAAAGTTTATGAGAAGGCCCAGAAGATCTTAATGTCGAAGAAAGCGTTGATGCAGTGAAGAAAGAGGCCGAATGCCTCTTAAAGGAGGTACTAAAGATAAAGGTATATCGATTGGCTCACTCCATGATTTCAAATATTTTGGTGATAAGACGTGTGTCAACGAAGTTACTTCCGAAATAGCTATATTTTGACCAAAAGAATCATCACATGAGCATCGTCCAGAATCTGTTGAATGACATGAATGACTGTCGAGATTTACCGAAAAGGGTCATCAATGGCGCTGAAACATGAATATGTGGTTGTGTCGTTGAAACCAAAGCCCAATCGTCCCAATGTAAACGACCAAAAGAACCAAGACTGAAAAATACACGCCAAGTTGGTTCAATGTGAACGTTTTTTCCCTTATATGTGTATTAAGCTTTGCACCGTTTGCGTGAAGCAATTCGGATTTTTTGGGAAAAGAATTCCCGATTGTTGCATCACGATTATGCATCTGCTCACTCATCGTTGATTGTGCGAAATATGTTGGCTTAAACCAATACTGTAATCAGCTACAGCCACCGTATTCAGGTTTGGTGCGATTTATGGTCTGGCAGTAATGGTTCTGCCCATATTTTTCAAAAGATGACAGTGAGAACAACGATACCGTTAATTGCGCCCGCTGTCGTTAAATGATCTCGATTTTATTGCCGAACATGCACGAGCCGAAACATAGGTTCCACCTAGACGGCGTTTTATGTTCACAGCACGCAAATGGATGGACCAGTTGAGAATTGATGCGTTGAGCCATTTATCTCTTGTTTCGTCCATCTAGATAAGCCAAGGGCAATTGCAGTATTGGAAGCAGCATAACTAGTGAGATATATGTATGCTAATATGTTTAAAATTGGACTCTCCGTATGGACCACTTAATCACCTCGTCGTGGTCAATACTTGCAAAAAATCTTAAAGAACGGCAAGAAATTTACAAATGACAAGTCATATTAGTATTGGTAATGCAAATCAATATTTACAGTTTTCCAATAGATGTAGCTAGCATTACATGTTGCTCAAAAATATCAGATCAGAATCGTCACATTGAAGATGTACAATAGAATTAAAGGTTTTACTGGACTCGCATCCTATCGATCGCAAATAGGAATTTAACAGTAAATTAAAAAGCCATTTTCCATATTTTGAAAGCCTTGGGAATGGAAAGTAACTGGACTAAATACGAATCGAAGCCAAGATGTGTCGAATGGACTTTTTTCACAAGCTAACTGCTGTTCAATTGGCAAGATATGAAAGGTGTTTCACATCGTGATTGGCGATGTACATTGGATTAATATGCGAAGTAATTTTGTGATCGCCGTGACCATGCATTAAAATCGAGAGCCCAGCCAAGCAGGCGTCCATGGATCAAAGCTCAGGCTGCGTAAAACCATGTCGGCGTGAAATAATACGTATATTAACTGCTGCAATACATCCACCTGTTCATACATCGTACCCTTTGGACTACGATCGATCAATGACCTAGCTGCATAGCCTGAAAAGGCGTGCGTTATTTATATACGTATTTTTCCGAAATTAAGATCCAAACTTTAAGAAAAAAAAATGGAAACCAAGCTGAATGTAAGTAAATGGAATCACGATATTTTTAAGTACTATTGTAGCTCAGGGTGCGCCATCTCATATGGGTCGATGTAAACTTCGAATAACTTCAACAATTGTCAACCGATTTTTATATGTTATAGCATTTTGATATTTTCAATTCAGTGTCTCGTGCAAAATATTGTGATCGTGTTGCGCCCAAAAAAAAAATTCGTCGTTGGGCCTGGACTTTTTTTTAATTTGGTTCTGTGGCAAGCCCTCGTGAGCAACCTAGACCACGTCTGCGGCGTTCAAATTCTTCTATTCAGTCTGTGAATGTCAGTATTCAAGAAGACCCAAGTTTGTCATATCGGCGCCATTCGCAGCAGTTGGGCATCAGTGGGACCACTTTGCGGAGTATTTTAAAGGATGATATTCACTTATTTACATACAAAGTGCAGATAACTCAAAGAATTTTGTCACAAGATTAGCCACGGCGCTTGGCATACGCACAAAATATCGTTGCAGTGATTAATGCTGAGCCGGAGTTATGGCAGCAAATTTTGATCAGCGATGAGGCACATTTTGCGTCCTCTGGCTCAGTTAATAAAGAAAATTGTTGCTTCTGGGGCACCGAAAATCCTCACATTATTCACGAAGAGCCGCTTTATGATCAAAAAGTTACCGTTTGGCCCGGTGTATGCGCTAAAACCATCATTGGACCGTATTTCTTCAAAGTGGGCAATACAGTGGATGGCGATCGATATCGGCGGATGTTGGCCCATTATTTGGTCCCAGAAACACGTAAGAAAGGCTTATGTCACTTCTGGTTCAACAAGACGGCGCGACATGCCATATTGCGGACAAAACAATGAACCTATTGCGTAAGAAGTTCCCTGGAAGATTGATGTCAAAAAAGGGCGATATTAACTGGCCTCCGAGATCGCCGGATTTCCTCCAGACTTTTTTCTTTGGGGATACTTAAAAAGCAAGGGTATACTCACGGCCCGAAGACAATAGAACAGCTTAAAAGAAACATTTGTGCGGAAATCGCAGAAATTTCGACCGAAATGCTCGAAAATGTCATGGAGAATGCGCGATATCGGCAATAAAGGAGGTAATTTAATTGATATTGTTCTAAAAAAATTATCAAAATACATTGTAAAGGTCTAAGTTGAATAAAAGTTTTTGAATTTCTAAAATCGGTTGAGAATCGTTGAAGTAATTCGAATTTTACATCGACCCATATGAGATGGCGCACCCAACTGTTGTCATAAATTGTCAATTTGAAAGTTAAAAGTTGATTTGGGGTTAATGCATTTCGCCATTTTAGATAAATGGATTAACGCCAGAATAATGCGTACAAATTGTGAAAAAAACTTATTTTGAAATCCATACTTCGGTTCGACAAACTTATCGTGCGCTACGTCTATTTTACGGTCGACATAATCGTCCATCTGAGTAAGATGTTCGAAACACGAAACTTTCTAGTAGATAATATGCAACCCCACAGACGACAAACAGTTCGAAGAAAAGTTATTGCCGTTGTTAAGAGCAGTGTTGGGGAAAATCCAAATGAGTCGATGCGCCTTCATACACAGCAATTGGAGCTATGCCCATCCACTTCGTGGAGATTTCACTGGAAGATCTTAAAAGCTTATAAGATCAAGCTTGTTCAAGAGTTTAAAACTGCGTGACAGTTATAGGCGTCGTAGGTTCGATGAATGGGCCGAACACATGATTCAGCTTGATCCCGACTTCTGACTCAAACATTGATACGTGACGAGCCTTGGTTTCAACAAGACGACGCTACATGCCACACGGCGCGCGACATCAACAATTTGTTGCGAGAAACATTTGCTGATCGCATAATTTCGCGAAATGGACCTGTGAACTGGCCTCCACGATCCTGTTATCTCAGACCTTTAGAATACTTTCTTTGGGGGTAGGTGAAGTTACTAGTCCATGCTAATAAATCACAGACGTTGGACGATTTGGAAGTCAACATTGGGCGGGCTATTGCTGATATAGTTGTCGATATATAGCATATAGTTGATTTATAAGTTGTCGAAAATTGGACTTCACGATTGCGCCTCATTCCAGCTAACCGCGGCGCGTACATATGAGAACTCAAGATATTCTGTTAAAAATATAACTGGCTTGAAAGTGTCATCTTGACCCTGGTCATTGGTGAGCATATTTGGAAATAAGATTGATGGGATATGATTGACCATGTACATGTCTCGCACGCGAATCGAATTCTAATCATTTTTGAACTTTAGTGATTCTATGCATCACTTAATTCTTTATATGTAATTTCCTTCCCGACTGTAGAGGCACGAACTTCACGGAGTACTTTGAAAAGTTGATACTAATGACAACTCCCTCAATGTGAAGGATATTATTTTTACTTAATTCGAAAAGTCTCACAAGTAGAAATTCAAGACGGTTTTGCACAACAGACATTGGAAAGTCAGAGATGAGGTCAATATGGTGGGACATTTTGGATCATCGATTCGGACCTTATGCATAACATTGTGGGGAAATGGGCAACCAAGAATCGTGTCATAAGTTCGCAGGATTCATAACCGCAAATATCTTGGCAAGGAAAGCATTTTTGATGCATTTCAGGCGTTTGCTTTACAAACTTTGCATACCTGGTGAAATGATAAGTCAAATTTATTTAAATGAAAATTCTTCAAACTTAAATTCCACACGATAAAACAGGATGCTTAAGTTAAATAACAAATAAAAAAGGTTTTAGAAATATTTAAGCCCCGCGAAAGAGGACTTAATGTCAGACTTTCCAACATGTCAACTGGATTACTTCATCGAAACCGATTTGGTCATGCATATTTCTCATTTGTTCCGCTGCATGCTGCATGCTTTGTCCCTTGTTACAGCCTTCCCCCGCCATTCCAATTACAAAACAATATCTCGAACAATCACAAGCAAATGTCACAATCCGTTGACGTTTGCCAGTAATTTTCTCATTCCCCCTCTGCCTGGCGGGAAAATTCATATATTTTTTTCCCAATATCAACCCAAACATCCCAACTGTGACCCGAACGAATTCTGTTCACGTCGACCGACGATTCCTTGACTTCTCACTAACCAACATCCGCCCATTCAAGTGGAACCACATTTGAATACAGTTCAACATGATATTAGTGGTTGACAGCTGTTATTGTGCGCTCGTTGTTAATCAGTTTGGCCTACGGGAACATTTTCTTTTTCGAAGAACAATAGGATAAAAAGGACACAGGAGTCATGGGTTGGTGGTTGGTCGTTATCAAAGAAAGAAAAAAAAAAGATGAAAAGTTGTTCGTTCAATCGTGGTTCATTGCCAGGAAGACCTGATTAATGCAGGGGTGGCATTTGATCATCCGCGAAAAAGCGGAGCAAAAAGGGGAGGAGTACAAGTGTTGCCAGAGACTCTAAACTGCGTGGGTGATAATTACTGTCAACACTTAACTTAATCACCACAATGCCGACCGAGCAGCTGCGCTCACTGACTTGACTGCCAACGAATGGGCAATTAGTTCAACAGGCGCACAAGGTTCCTTGCTCCTGAACACGAAGTGCGCACTCAACCAATCCCACATCTTAGCCTCGACTCAACTCAAGTCATGCAAAATGATTTAATGTACTTTTTTTTCCCTAACGCGTCCTATTTTTATTTCGCCTTCGGTAACCATGTATCTTCTGACATAGTCGATGATGATGATGAAGATTAACTAAGAGCGTGTATCCTTTATGACACGACTCGGCAAAAAAAGAAATAACTGAAGGCAGAAATAGGTTTAGATAGCTGCTGCATGGTATATAGTTGGGCTGCTTTATGGACATCTAACGAGATGGGTGTTGAAATTTATGTCTACACCCAGGGGAGTCTGTTTGTATTGCTGTAGCGTTAAGGGTATTGTTTTACCATAAACACTTCCTTTTATCTTAATGTCCTGATAGTGTAATTTATTTGCCCATCGAAGAGCGGACAAAAGAAGATTTATAAAAAAAGAAGGAAAAATTGACCAATAAATCTTTGGAAGAACAGCGTTTAGTGACTAGTCAGTAGGATATAGAAAACCTAATATCGCCGAAGGTAAGGTGTCTTATGCATGTGAAGGAAGGAGTAGCACATAAATCATGTAGCGTTGCGAATATTTCAATTATAATTGGATCCAATGTAGGGAGAAGTTAATATAATCAATATTAAATACTTATATAACACACCCTATCTGGTCGTCAAAAGTACTTCTGGAATTTATGTACGTTATACAGCTTCTCTATAAAGATCTTTTGAAAATGAATCAAGAATGGCCTTTAGCTTCCTAGCTTAATATCATCAGGAAGCGCTGGGTAAGACGATGTGTTCTAATTTGTCACTGTTTCTTTTTTCAACTTTATGGAAAAAGTTTTAAAAACATCAGTAACTTAGAAATGTTGTTAGGTGGAAGCTACCTTTTCTATGCTTTCCCTTTGTACCTTTCATCATACTTTCCAAAAGTCACTTCACATTTCTTGGGTCATTCTCTAGAAGTCTAGCTTTTCTTTAGATATTGGCTTAGTTGACTTACAATTACAAGAAAAGAATGGCTGGTATAGGCATCTCAAGGAGGAATATGCTGTTGTAAGAAAAATGTTACTGAGTTATCTGTTGCAGGCCTCTCTGTTGTACGTTGATCTTAGGTACAATAAGCGAAACTGGTTTCCGACATTCCATCGAACAAGGCAAAAAAAAAAATGGGTCTTCTCTGATCGAATTTGAAAACACCTTGGGCTCATTAGGAGATATGTTCTCTTGGCATGCGAGTCCACCTTCTGAATATGATTTACGTAACAACTATAGGAAATAGGTTTGTTATTAAATGTGACAATGCAAGAATCTTTGCCTTCAAAAAGGTTTACAACAGAGAGCGGCTAACTCTCTGATACTGTTTAACACGTACCCAAGCGATCTTATTCTTCCAGCAGTCGCACACGATATTGTTTAGGACTTCGTTGTACAGGGCCTCAATGGATACCAGAAAAAACTGGAGAAAATTCGCGATCATTGACCAACATGGACTACCCAGTTAATTCCCGACACTTTATGTCTAATTTTCTTTTTTACTTCCGTATTTTACTTATAAGGATGGATTCAAGCGTCAGACTTCTCGCGGCTTTTTCTGCGAACAAAAGGAAGTCAGACGTTCTAGGCGGATATTAAGTAAATTTTTAACATTATCTGTTAACCATTAATATATTGTAGGGTGCCTGCTTCGCTTTAACCTTTGAAGTTATTTTTATGACCATTGAAATAAGCGAGGACTTGTCATCAGGATGGGTGGTGATTGACAGGGCTGAATTGAAAGCTCCACCACCAGTCAAGAACACTTTTGGAAGCTATACGAGAGGGGAACGGGTGATAATGTTTCAGCATAAAATAGAAATAGAGAGTATATCCGAGAATAGGACAAACATGCCAAACCGTATTGGAAACATGTACGGATTGAAATGGACAACTAATAATAATAGGATCGCAGACGAAGCTTAGGATAAGAGGGTGAAAGGTTCTAGGCCAATAATCTCCTTTGACTTCAACACACTTGGTTCAGCGCGAATCCAACACCATAGTTCGTTCCCAGATGTAAGAGTCTAGAAGGCTTTTAAAGTATTCATCTACGCCTCTCTCAACTTCTTCATTGGGTCCGAAACAATTCCCAGAAACAAATTTCTTCAAGTTTGGGAACATACGGTGCCAAATCATAAGAATAGGGGGAAGGCCAAGCAAATCGTACCCTAAATCCAGCAGTTTTCCCATCGCCAACTAATCCTTGCATACCGTGGTGGTGGAAACGATGAGAAAAATACACTATTGGCAAGTGTTATGCCACTTATGAAGGTCACTGTAACGAACAAGTATTGTTTTTTTGTTTACCGCTTATCAGCTCTATATGCACACAATGGGTTATACATAAGGTAACCAGACGTCCCGCTTTTGGCGGGACAGTCCCGATTTTTCACAATTTGTCCCGCGACGTTTTTCAAAAGTCCCGATTTTTAGAATTAAGTTAAATTTTATATTTATGAAAATCATTGTTTTGCGTTCTAAGAATCCTTTAATTTGTTTTGCGTTCTAAGAATCATACGGGCTACGACGACTAACATATTGCTTTTGCTACCCAGTTACATTGTATTTGTCTCTCAGATGATACACTTCGTGTTCGTACTGCGTGCTAGCAAGCTAATTAAGCAAATAAATATTACAAATCTGCTACTTACCATAGAAAATTGAGGTAAGTAATTTATTTATATATTTCATAAATATGTAGATACATTTTTTTAAACTTAGCTTAAAATACTCGTAGTCTTCATATTTTATATTGATGACAAAAAGTATATCACGGACCTTAACTTTGAAAGAAATTTTAGAAAGAAACATACGAATAAAATTTTGCAAATATTTTAAGTCAATCAAACTAATTTCGTTATAAACAACAATAAAATATGTATGTAAATTATGTTTAGTGCAAATTAATTCGGCGAAATTTTGCCGATTTGATACGAATATTTGTACTGTATGTGTTTATAATATTTTAGTAATTTTTTTAATTCTCATAGACATATAATATTGTAGTTTACTAAAGAAGAATTAGATAATCACAAATTAATTTAAAATTTGAATTTATCTTTAAGAATCAAAACATACAATTATACGCTTGACGATTTAAAAAATCGAATTGTTACTTGCGTGTTTTTGTTATATAATAATTTATAATTTGATTTAATTTTTTAGATTTTTAACAAAATGAGTAAGAAAAGAGGATGTAAATTCAACGATGATTTAAGAAGTGAATTTCCTTTTATTAAGGAATCTAAAAACGATTACATAGTAAGATGTGAGACATGTAATGGCGAATTTAGTATTTTGCACGGCGGGAAGAATGATATTTCAAAGCATTTGGAGACACAGAAACATAAAATATGTTTAAATACTGCTGCATCATCTTCCAAAATGCTGGATTTTTTTCGAAAAACAACTTATGGAGATGAAGAAAAGAATTTAGCATTAGCAGAAGGACTTACATATGTCTTTTCATGCTGTTAATCACAATCATTCCTTCAGATCTATGGATTGTACATCACAAGTTGTCAGAAAGCTATTTAATAAAAAATTTACCTGTGCTAGAGCAAAGGCCGAGGCAATTGTATGTAATGTGCTTTCCCCATATGCATTTTCAGAACTAAACAAAAATTTACAAAAAATTAGTTTTCTATCCACATATTCTGACGCATCTAATCATAAAGAAATAAAATTATTTCCAACCATTATAAGATCTTTTAATTCAGAAACTGGAATAAAAATTAGAATTTTAGATTTTATTTCTTTGCCCGGTGAAACTTCTGAAATAATTTTCAGTTCCATTATTGATATTTTGGAAAAAAATAATTTAAAACAAAAAATTATTGCATATTGTGCAGACAACACGAATACAAATTTCGGAGGAAAAGCGAGGAGAGGTACAAATAATATTTTATATAAATTTTTTTATATAATTATTGGTGCTGGGTGTGCAGCGCATATAATATTTTACATAACGCTATTCAAACAGCTACTGACTTGATACCCGTAGAAGTGGAAAATATTGTTGTTAAAATATATTCTTATTTCTATATACGGGTTACTGGTTAATTTTTAATTTTCGTGGGGGCAACCACCCCCATTTATTAAGCTTAATTCAAGCACATGAACTTACTTAATCTACCTTAATCGAACTTAAACTAGCTTAGTTGTTAAGGGGAAGGGAGAGGGGGGCATGAAGAAGAAGGGTTTTTAAGCATGGAGTGCTAAGGTTGAGGTCGAAGAACGGATTCGAGCATTCTCAGCAGACTCTTCCGAGCATTCGTAACATGGGTTCGTAGGAGCCATAAGCGGTACGGGTGGTGGGTACATAGAAGAGACGGGGGTTTCGTACATTGCGAGGGTTAGTGTTGAAAGAGACAGAGTTATAGAGGGTAGCGCAGTCAATGGAGCCTGAGAGGAGTCGATGGATGAAGAGGATGTCAGATACAGTTCTTTTTTCCTCCAAGGTGTTCATGTTAATTAGTTTAAGGCGGTCGTGATAAGGTGGTAAGAGCAAAGGATTGTTCCAGGGGAGACCTCGCAGAGCAAAGCGTAAGAACCGGCGTTGGATGCTCTCGATTCTAGAAATGTGGATTTGCTGGTAAGGAGACCACACTTGAGAGGCGTATTCAAGGAGGGGCCGGACGAAGGTTGTGTAGAGAGATCGGGTGACGTAAGGGTTAGAAAATTCTTTAGACCATCGCTTCACGAACCCGAGTGCTGAATTAGCTTTAAGTATTATCTCGTCTATATGTGCGCGAAAATTTAGCTGTTGGTCACATAATATACCAAGATCGCGGATAGTTTGAACGGTGGAGATGGGCTGATTATTGAGGTAGTAGAGACGGGGACGGGGTTTAATACGTTTACGTGAGAAAGTGATTGATTGGCATTTGCTAATGTTAAGCTCCAAGCAATTTTTGGAACACCACATGGAAAAACTATTAAGATCGGATTGAATAAGGGAAGAGTCGTGATTGGAGGAAATAGACTTGTAGAATTTGGTGTCGTCGGCATATAGTGAGATGTGGGAATTTTTAATCACTATATCAATATCGTTAATGGTAAGGACAAAAAGAAGTGGACCTATGTGGCTCCCTAGGGGGACGCCGGAGGAAGCTAAGAAAGGATTGGAAAAGGCAGATCTGAAACGAACACTATAATACCGATTTTCCAAGTAAGAAGATATTGACTTCAATAAAATGGGTTCGAAGCCAAGAGAAGACAATTTGAAGAGTATTAGATTGTGGGAGATTTTATCAAAAGCCTTACTGAAATCGGTTGAAACCATGTCGACATCTTTTCCATTCTCTAAAGCCGAGAGGGTAAAAGACACAAATTCAACAAGGTTTGTGGTTGTAGAACGGCCCTTAAGGAATCCGTGGGGGAGATTAAAGACTTGCAGCGAAAGCTTAAGATTTCGTACAAAATGCTCTCGAAGATTTTGGGTATATGTGACAGTTTGGCAATGGGACGATAATTGTTAATAACATTCTTCGGACCTTTCTTGTGTATAGGGGTTATAAATGAGGTTTTCCATAACTCGGGGAATTCACCTAAAGCTAGGGATAAACTGAAGATCTTTGAGAGAGGGAGGGAGAGGGTTGATGAGCATTTTTTCAGGAATATGGCAGGGAGACCAGGAGTGAATTCATCATTAAGTTGATTTAGTTTGGTTTCGATGACATCGGGATCAACTGTATGAGGAAGAAAGGGTCCAAAGAAAAATTTCGGTAAATAGTCGAAGTAAGCGGGGTCTGGATGGAAGGAGTCGTTGGCGAATGATTGTTTAAAATAGGCGGCAAATAAGTTGGCGATAGTGTTAGGGTCGTTAGAGGTTTGATCATTCAAGGAGAGAGAGGTAGGGTAACCATCAGATTTTCTTTTGTAGTTAACAAATTTAAAGAAGGACTTAGGATCACTTATAAGATTGGCTTGCGTTTCAGCTAAATAGCGTTGATAGAGGAAGTTGTGAAGGGCGGTAAAGTTAAGATAGCTGCCCATGTAGTTAGAAAAGTCTATAGGGGATTGGGTACGAAGGAAGATTGTCCACTGTTTATTTCTTTTGTTTCTTAGGGTGCGAAGTCTACGATTGTACCAGGGTGGGGAGGTGGACAAAATTTTGCGTTGGGAAATTGGTACGTAAAGAGAGATAGAGTTAAATATTTCCCTGTAAAATTTGGATATTGCATCATTTATAGATAGATTATCAAAATTTAAAGGTGCTTTTTTAAGGTATTCATTGATTTGGTGGAAATTTGCTTTGTGAGAATCGTGAGAAGGCAAAGCTGTGGAAGGGGTGTTCTGTAAAGGAGAATCGTGAAAAAAGGAAAGAAGGAGGGGGGGATGGAAGTTATCGATGGTTGAAAGAGAGAGGGGACAGAGTGAGACAGAGGAGTTGAAGGGATCAGTTGTAAATATGAGGTCTAGTTGTCTACCCATGTAGTTTAAGACGCCACTAACTTGACTAAGGTTTGAATCCGCAAGGCGATCCAAGAAGAGGCATTCTTTGGCAGTAGTGAGATTGGTGGCAATGTAATGCGATTCATCGTCTGATTGAGCCCATTTAAGATGAGGAAGGTTGAAGTCTCCGAAGAGAAGGATTTCATCCTGAGGGTCTCTTAAATCAATTATTTGGTCAATTGTGTTAATAGCCAGTTGATAGGATTCAATGGGCTGTGAGGGCAAGATGTAGAAACATATGATGTAGAGTGTCTTTTGGGGTAAGACAATTTTGATTGAAACATAGTCGAAATGGGGGGAGGACGAAATTGCAATGAGGGAAGAGTCAAAGGAGTCAAGGACGGCTAGTAGGACTCCTCGACAAGGGCAACCCTCGGTGGCCTGACTGAGTTCATCATCGCGATAGATGTTGAAATTTGTTGAAAACAGTTCGGAGCTACTTATGCTGGGGATCAGGTTCGTTTCAGTCAGAGCAAATATTTCGAAGGGTAGAGCGTGCGACTGTTGAAAGACAGTTTGGGTTTTTGAACGAAGACCTCTTACATTCTGATAGTAGAAGGTAAGAGGAAGATTTTGAATAAGTGGGGGTATTGATGGGAGAGGGATGGACTTAGGGACGAAAATACTTGTCGTGATCAGCTCTACTACGTTGCAGGTGGGATATTCGTTTTGAGTGAATGTATTGGCGGAAAGTTTCAAGATCCTTTGACACTTTTTGGGGCGAAATATTGAAGAATTCGTGATATCTGATAAATAGGTTCTTGAGGCTAGCGAAGTCAGTAGGAAGGCCTTCCTGTTGGATGGAGACCATAACGCTTGTGTTTGTCTTACCTTCGTAGTAAATCGAATCGGATTTATCATGAAGGTATGCCAAGAAGAGACGAATGTTCTCGTATGTCTTCTTATCCCTCACACAGTATAACAGTTAGTTATAACTATATTATATTTCTTATAAAAACAGTTAGCTAACCAAGCAGGATCCTCATTTTCGGGCGTACCGTCAATTGTGAGTTTGGCGGAGTTGTTGTCGCTGATTTTTTGAAGCCTGTTGTTCCATTCAGATCGAGTCCAGGAGGTGCCAAATCGTTGAATGGTCGGTGACTGAGAAGTTACGTTTTTCAAGGGTTGTGTCGTTGATGGTAGGGTTTTTGATAGGGCTGGAGCTTGAGACCGTAGGGTTTCATTCAACTCATCCATAATCGGTGTATCGTATGAAAGAGGTTGAGGGGTGTTGTTGGAACAAATAGGTAAGTATTTGACTTCAATCAAATCGCTTAGTATCTTCCGATTAGCAGCGACATCTTTTTGAATATCATCAAGCTTAAGGTTAAGATCCAAGAAGCGAAAGTCTCTACTGGCGTTTTGGAAATGGATTTCCAGGTCAGATCTCAGTGATTTTATGCAGTTCATAACCGGTACGTGTGAGTCCAAAGAAAATTTAAGGTCAGTACACAGAACACCAAACCACGAATCGAGAACAGATTTAATATCAGACGTAAAGGTCGCAATGGGGGAGAAGTTGGGCTCACTTGGAGGCTTATTCAGAGAGACGTCGATAACTTCAAGGTGTTTGTCCAAGGCATTGATTTTGGATCTTAGCGCACTAATAGACGTTTCTAAAGTGGTGTTAAGATCATCGAGACCCTTATTTAGGTCACCGTAGCTCGAAAGTTGGGCAAATGTCTTTTTATGACATAATTTATTGTCTGATGTGAATGAGGCAATGGAATCGCTGACACACTTAATCGCTATTGGTATGGTAAAAACTGTACTTCGTAAAAGAATGCGAAGATGTGTGCAAAACAGAGGCCGACATGTTGAACATGAAATTTAGATTTTAAAATGTTTTATTAAAACTTGAAAGTTTAATAAATGTAGTATCTTGTACTTAAGTATTGTTTTATTTACCTTTTTTTTGCCTCCCCTATAGCCTATGAAACTAAGTTTTTTTTTACAAATTTTTGATAGAACCCTAGATTCTTATACGTCGTCGGATAGCTGATGAAAAGTAGATATTTTTAAGCACATCTGCGGAACAGGCGCCATAATATTTTTTTAAGCTATCCATTAAAGAAAAATAAATTTTAAAATTTTTATTATTTTGTTTTAGTTTTAATCATCTACAACGACTTACTTATTCATTTTACGTATAATATTGGTTATTAAGGTGATAAAACATCTTATTTTACATGCAAAAATCAAATGATAGTAATAATAATTCTTACACATTTTAAAATATCTAAGCTAACAGCCGAAAATCGGGATTTTTTTGTAAAAAACAATTAAATTTAAATATCTCGAAAACGGTTAGATTTAGGATAGGGTGTCTCATAGTGAAATCTGTCAGAAATGATGTAAACTACACGCCCTTAACGGGAATAGGTCGACTATTTTTCCACTTCTACGGGTAACAAGTCAGCAGCTGTTTGAATGCCGTTATGTACAATATTATATGCGCTGCACACCCAATACCAATAATATTTTGATTCAGATCTTTCGCTAATTTATAACAAATATTATTTGTAACTCTCCTCGCTTTTCCTCCGAAATTTGTATTCGTGTTGTCTGCACAATATGCAATAATTTTTTGTTTTAAATAATTTTTTTCCAAAATATCAATAATGGAACTGAAAATTATACACTGTACGCGTTGAAATGCTTAAAAAATTTTGTGAAACTGCGGAAGTTGAATTACAGAAAATACTTGGATACAGTAAAACGCGTTGGTTAGCTCTTCTGCCAGCTATCGAAAGAATTTTGGAAATGTATGATCCTTTAAAATCCCACTTTCTATCACAGGACAAATGTCCTAGAATTTTAGAAGAGTTTTTTGAAAGAGAATCTTCAAAATTTTGGCTAGGGTTTCTACAAAATCAAGCTGCTCTTTTTCAAAACGTTATAAAACTTATTGAAGGTGGCAAAATATCGGCAATCGAAGTAGCAAATGAAGTTAATAATTTAAAATGTCAATGTCAAGAGAGGTTAGAAAATAATTTTCTACCGCTAACTATCCGCAATAGTATAAACCAGCTCGAAGAGCAAGGTGCAATAAATCGTCAAGATATCATGAAGCATGTCAAAAAGTTTTATAGTAACTGCAAAGATTATTTGGAAGACTGGACGGTACAATATAATGATATTGATCATTTTCGTTGGGTTACATTAAAACCAGAACTTAATTGGAACGATGTGCAACAATCATTTGATTATATTTCTCAAAAATTCCCAAATAGTAATATTTCCGAAAATGATCTTTTTAATGAAGTGTCATTAGTAAAAAAATATATTGATAAGGAAAAGCTTAAATATTGGGCATCAGAAAAAATCACAGTAGAAAACAAATGGTTAGAAATATTTCATCATTTGGAAACAAACTATGTTCCATACAATAATGTATTAAAAATTGTGGAATATGCACTGTCTTTACCTGGAACTAACGCTGCGACTGAACGCGTTTTTTCTACAGTAAATCAAGTGTGGACATCAGAAAAATCAAAAAAAAGTGTTTAAACTTTGAAAGCCATTTTATGTGTCAAATATAATTTGACAAATTCTTGTGGAGATTTTTCGTCTTATCAGAAAGTCTAGGACCTTGTAAGGACAAAATTTTGTGTACTCGGATTCATGATATTCTATCTCTCTATGAAATGATTCCGACTTAAGATGACACTTATAATAAATATTACTTTTAGAAGCAATCATTTACCTTATTAAGGCTTTCTCGGGTATCACCTTCACTTTAGAGTCAAGTTGTCTGCTGCGAAACAATCATTTCGTTAAAGGGAAAGGGCTCCGGGCCCTTACCAGAGTAGCATTTTATATACTGATTCAGCCAGAATCTAAGCATTTGACTAAAATTAAATTTGCAAGAAGGCGCCCGTTTATACCTAAATGATCTCAGAAACTAACCATACTGCAGAAACTTTTAGACTTAGCCTAAAATACCCTGCTGATATCAATCTTTTCCTTTATCACTTAGGACAGCTTGAGCGATTGTTCATCTCTTGGCGAAATGCTCGCCCTCAGGGTGACATTGAACATGATGAGACCTTGAGACATATTTATACTCGTAGGTTAATCTGTAGAGCAACAATAATAATTGTATTCCATTCAAATATTTTGCTATACTTTGCGAAATCGATAATAAGTGAGTGATTAACAGCTATTCTATAATTTAACTGTCGGTGTTCTATAGGGTGCGCTATCTCATATGAATCGAGGTAAACTTCGAATGGCTTCAACAATTATCAGTCAATTCATTACAATTTTAGCCATGAATCGCTTCACACCAAAGTAACGCGCGGAAATAGTTTCAATGTTAATTAAAAATGAACGCTCGATTGTGCTAACTCAACGTGCGTATCGTGCAAAATATCGTAATCGTGTTGCGCCCAAAAAAGATACAATTCGTCGTTGGGCCTCGATTTTTTTTTCAATTTGGTTCTGTGGCAAGCCCCCGTGAGCAACCTAGGCCACGTCCCTGGCGTTCAAACTCATCTATTCAATCTATGAAGGACAGTGTTCAAGAAGACCAGTTTGTCATATCGGCGCCGTTCGCAGGAATTAGGCACTTATTTCCATACAAAGTGCACATAACTCAAAGAATTTCACCACAAGATGAGCCACGGCGCTTGGAATACGCACAAAATGCCGTTGCAATGATTAATGCTGAGCTGAAGTTCTGGCAACAAATTTTGATGACCGATGAGGCACATTTTACGCTCTTTGGCACCGAAAATCCTCGCATTATTCACAAAGAGCCGCTATATGTATGATCAAAAAGTTACTGTTTGGGCCAGTGTATGCGCTAAAACCACCATTGGACGGTATTTCTTCAAAGTTGGCGATACAGTGGATGGCGATCGATATCAGAGGATGTTGGTCCATTATGTGGTAAAAAAAGGCTTATTTCACTTTTGGTTTCAACAAGACGGCGCGACATGTCATACTGCGGACAAAACAATGAACCTTTTGCGTAAGAAGTTCCCTGGAAGATTGGTGTCAACAAAGGGCGATAATGACTGGCCTCCGAGATCGTCGGATTTGACTCCTCCAGACTTTTTTCTTTGGAGATACTTAAAAAGCAAGGTGTATACTCACGCCCCGACAATAGAACAGCTCAAAAGAAACATTCGTGCGGAAATCGCAGAAATTTCGACCGAAATGCTCGAAAATGTCATGAGAATGCCCCAAAACGAGCCCATTTTTGCATCGGCAATGAAGGCGGTCATTTAATTGATATTGATTTTAAGAATCACTCAAAATAAATTGTAAAGGTCTAAGTCGAATAAAAGTTTTTGAATTTCCAAAATCGGTTGAGAATTGTTGAAGTTATTCGAAATTTACATCGACCCATATGAGAGGGCGCACCCTGTACCATTACAGACATATTTAACTCTAAAATTTGGAAACATAGTTGGGGTCCTTACTATGTATACGTCAATTTGAAATTGAATGGGACGAAAAAGCTCTACAGAGCTTGAGACTAAACAATATATGTATATAAGTGAATCTGTTTCAAAATATTTGACCAGAGATGGGGTCTTTTTACATAGGTGATTTGCCGCTATCAACCAAAATTATCAAGAACATCGGGAAAGTACGAATATCCTCCTGTATTTGCTTTCTGAGAGAAATGAGTTCCTGTTCATCTGGACAGTTCACTTAAGGTACTGATTTTTAGACCATAAATGTCTGCCAATCAACGAGAAAGCGGATGAACTCACACATGTTCATATATGTAGCTCTGCAGCTCGGCACCTTGTAGTTTATCTGTTAGTCAAAGTATCAAATTCGTAATCAAATGAACACGCTGAAACTCTTGTTCGAAATCTGCTTCGATCAAGAGAACAAATTTATTTCGCCGCGGGACACAAACGCATTGACGCAGCAACGAAAATCGAGATCTCCCAGAAAGACCTTTTATTCGAACAGGAAACTTAGCAACCTAGGTCAAACATTCTTCGACGATCTACCAAGCATCATAATACCTCAACTGGTCAAGTGTGTGAACTCTATCGAATAATTACGGCATTGGCCTATTTTTGTCTTCTTTCTTTGCTTTTATTGAGTCTCAAAACTTATTTTGCAATAATAAAGAAAACAAACAAGTTAATTGATAAATCACGAAAACGACAAATATTTTCGTAATTATCCTTTGGAAATGTTGTAAGCCATTTGGTTCACTAGCTGATATAAAGTTGCGCCCCGAACAGGAAAAGGGTGTGCATGGAATAGAATAAAAGCACCTAAACCCAAGTCAAATCCCCGTAGAACGACATACCATTGGACTGACATTCGCTTTTCACATGTCCTCTTTCCTGACACCCAAAGCAACAAAACTTCACAAAAACGTCAATTGAATGGGACTTTTCTGTTTATTTTTGCCTTCGCTACTCTCTGGTGCGCTTTTGGTTTCGATTAATATAACGGTATCATGTTTACGGGGATGATGGTCGTTCTACTTTCCTCATGTTGTTCCTTTTTTTATTACCCAACGCCCAACATGATGTCATGGAAAATCTCGCAGAAGAAAAAGAAGGGACTTAGCTCACAGTTTTGTGTGACCCTCTTCCTTCCTTTGACAGGACCCGGGCATCGAGCATGGGACATGGAGTTATTCAGCCACCCAGCATCTACGATCCCTTTCCATGACCTCAAATTAATCTGCAAGACCGTTCTGAACTACAACGGGCTTGTCCGCCTGCTGGCCTCCCCCCATACGTATGCTGTCTCACACAAGGATGTGGTGAAATATGTCGTTTGCGGTTTTGCATCATGTCAATGCGGTCGTTGGTTAAAAAATGAAACAAGGGTAGAAGACGGGAAGGAAAAAGGACATTTTCATTACATTTTGTTATAAGAGCACTCGCGGCAGGGAAAGCGACTGCAATGTAGAGATGAATTTATTAATTTCCTGTGCTGCTATGACTTTTGTTCAGTGAAACTCCGGATTAAGACCAAGGGCGCTGGTAATTTTTATCTTTGTCTACTAGCGCTCAGTTACTTTTATTTTCCTTTGGCTTTTTTCGTTTAAACGGTTTTTACGTATAAGGCTGAAATTATAAAATAACCAAATGAACTGGATTTAGCCAGCAGTTGACGGGTTTTCACCTTTTAGGTAATAACACGACTAAATGCTATAGTTTGGAGGAGATTTAGCTTCAGTTAAAGATGAGAAAAATTATGTTTGTATTTACACTTAATGAATATAAAAATAGTTTTGGCATTGCTAGCCTATGTTTGCCTTTTCTCTTGCTCGTGGACGTTATACATACATATGTATGTACATGCGAAAGCAACGTTCTCAATAAATCAGTACAGATTATGTCCATAACATACTTCCTTTAATGGAAAGTTAATAAAAAAAAAAAAAACCTGTGAACATATAATTCGCTATATTTTAGACAATTCGTACAAACATTATTGCCTCGGTGTCTTAACATAAATAATAATTTCTGAACACAACCCTTCTTTAATATAATTTTTTAAATTTGTGAAGTAGACACATGTACTACTTTTACAATGGATACTTACATGTTAGGATGTCGCAATAAAGCTATTCAATTTTTTTTAAAATGGTCGATAATTACAAAGTATATATAGTATATATTCGTGCTCTTTGATGCTAATGTGGTAATCGTCTAAATTAAAAAGATTTAAGAAACTAATAAAGGTTAAGCCAAATACAAGTTTCTTTTTAAAAATGCAATAAAATGAACAAAATTATTTTTTTTTCTATTTATTGTGGCTTTATTAGTAAAAACAAACATTCCCATTGATTATGGCTGGCTTCACAGTAGCGCATTCTGTCACCCCAATTTTTCAAGACTTTGTTGATGGTTTCGGGTTGTAGTTCACGGATTGCTTGGATTATATCGGCCTTAAGTGCTTGAATCGTTTCCGGATTGTTAGCATAACATACGTCTTTCACGGTTTCCCACAAAAAAAAGTCAAATGGGGTCAAATCGCAGCTCCGAGGCGGCAAATTGACATCGCCAAGACGGCTGATAACATGATTTGGGAATTTGGGTTGTGTGGGATAGCGCGCTATCCTGTATGAACCAGGGGTCGTCGAAATTCATGTCTTCAATTTCAGTAAAAAAAAAATCAGTTAACATGGCTCTGTAAGGCCCACCGTTGACCGAAACGTTGTTCCCAGCCTCACTTTCTAAGAAAAATGGTCCAATGATGCCAACACTCCACAATCCGCACCAAACTGTCACTCTCTGTACGAGGGTGGTCCGATAAGTACTTAGCCTCACCGCCAGATGGCGCCAGTATCACAAGAGCAACTTACTATCGTGTAGTACATTCTAGTAGACGAAATTTCAGCTGGATCGGACTAGCAGTTTTGTTTTGACCGTGTGTGGAAGCGGGAGTGTCCGCGGATTTGACAAAAATATAAAAAGAGCAATATCGGTCGCTGATTCGATTCTTGTTTTTGGAAGGGAAATCGCGCAGCGAAATCAAAGTGCGTTTCGATGCTGTGTTCGGTGACTCTTCTCCTTCGATGGCGACCATCAAAAATTGGTTTAACAAGTTTCAACGGGTTCGCACGTCGGTTTTTGATGAGCCACGTCCAGGTGCCCCGAGAACCGCTACCACGGAGGATAACGTGACAAAAATCCACAATCTCATATTGGCAGACCGCCGATTGACGGTGCGCGAGATAGCTGAGACAGTAGGCATTTCAAAAGATCGCGTGGGTTATATCCTGCATGACATTTTGGGCATGAGAAAGCTGTCGGCGCAATGGGTGCCGCGTTTGCTCACTCCGGACAACAACCGCAACCGTGAGACCACTTCAGAGAAGTATTTGACGCTGTTTAAACGCAGTCCGACGTGACAGTCGACGAAACATGGATCCACTGGTACACACCATAGACCAAGGAACAGTCGAAACAGTGGACTTCACCCGGCGAACGTGCTCCGAAGAAGGCGAAGACTGTCCTATCGGCCGGAAAGGTGATGGCCACCGTTCACAAGGTGTGATCCACATCGACTACCTGGAGAAGGGCAAAACGGTCACAGGGCTGTATTATGCCAAATTATTGATTATTGGGCCGATTTGACACCGAATTGAAGGCCCCACTTGGCGAAGAAAAAAGTGCTCTTCCACCATGGTAACGCACCGGCTCACACCTCCGCCCTCGCCACGGCCAAATTGGTCGAATTGGGCTACGAACTGCTGCTCCATTCACCGTATTCTCCAGATTTGGCCCCGTGCAACTTCTTTTTGTTTCCAAACTTGAAAAAGTCACTCGCCGGGCATACATTTCAGTCGAATGAGGAGGTCATCGCCGCCACGGAGGCCTACTTTGCAGACCTCGAGAAAACGTATTTTTCAAACGGGTTAAAGAAATTGGAGCATCGCTGGGTCAAGTGCATCGAGCTAAAAGGAGACTATATTGAAAAATAAATCGCCATTTCTCCAAAATTTTTATTTTTCTTTTGTAGGTTAAGTACATGCTTATCGGACCACTCGTAGATGCATTGGCTTCTTGACAATAACGTGCGGGTTTTCCGAGTTGACGTAGCCGCCGAGATGAAAATGCGCCTCGTTAGAAAAGATGATTTTTTGCCCAAAATCGTTGTCCAATTAAGGCTGCTCTAAGGCCCAAATTGCGAAGCGATAACGAATTCTCCTCAGGCTAGTGTGTGAAATGTTGAGCTGTGGAGATCGATGGCGAGTTGATGTTCGTGAACTGAGTCTCAAACTCTCGGACATAACAGCCACATTCTCATCTGTGCGCACCGTACAATGAGGGGGACAATGAGTGTTGTCCACTAGCATAACAATCTCAGGACCTTTTTGCACAAACTTGCCTATAGCAGTCGCGGTGGGTGCTTCATTTCGGCACTCACTTTGTTTATGAGATAACTATTATAAAATAAGTTTTCATGAGGTATGATACTGATTCTCTGTCAAGATTTCGAGCCGGAAACAGCTGTCAGTGTCAAAATAACCTATGGTTTAAAAAAAAACCACTGGATGGCCCTATACTGTCGAAGATTGGAAAATGTAGGCCAGACCAAAAAGCAAACGCTCTTTTGAGGACATTGTTGCTGTACCGTAAAGTGTTATTAATTAACCCTCAGTAATCAATCCATTGTTTGGCATCTTTCAAATAAAGATTTGTATGTACATCAATTGGTTGTTAGAACGTGATGCTGGTATTGGATCGATTCCCGGAAATTATCGCATCTGAGGAGGAGAAAACCTTCCAATAATTTTATAAGGATAATTTCATAAATAAAAAAAAGTACTGGTTTCTTGGCAGGTGGAACCATTGTTCAATTTTTCTTCGGCGATTCAATAGAAAGATCCCGTCTGGTTCAATGTGAGAGCCAGCCAGGTTTGAGAGACAGTGTCTCAGGACTTGTCTCAGGTTATATAGGACACCTGAATCTGGGTACACGGGATTTTACCCGAACGAGTTCCTATATAATAGGGACAGGATTATACGAGTGGATAATTTTCTGATTAAGCTGATCCGAAGCCACGTTGCAGGAGCAATGCAACCTGATCTCCGGGGCTTACTACCCCAACTAAATATGTGTACCACGAGAGGTTACGCCTCAACGGCTTTGAAAGCATTTGTCTAGCATAAGACAGTTATAAATAATATTTAAATAAAAATTAATTTAAAACTTCTTCTTCTTCTTTTCCTTTTTTTCCGACGTTGTTATGGTCAGAAGTGTAGGACCATAATTTAAAACTAAAATTAATTTAAAACTAAAAACAAAAAACCAAATTTAAATGAGAAAGCTGTTCAAGATACGATTGAATACATTTCGTGGTATCAACTTGAAAAAGCAGATACAGATTAGGACACATGTTTGTTAATTTCAACAGGATAGAGCTACGAGCCATATCGAACGTCAAAATATTGAGCTAATACAGTCATAGTATCCAGGCCGATTCATCTCAAGTAATGATAATAATATAAACTCGCTGTCTAGATCGTGCGATTTATGACCATTAGAATAGTGAAGTCTATGTGGATGATAAGTAAGTATTAATTCAATATCACAGCGGCGCAAGATTTTGCCTTTTTAACGAATGGTTACACCTTCATTTGTGGCCGTAGAGATACCCACAATCTGGAAAGAGGATTATTTATCAGCAAGAAAATCGCAGCACATAAAATAAACCAAATAATATCTGTGGTCACAGAGAGACATGCATCGACCCAAGCCTCGAACCTGACTGAACTCGATAAGCGCTTTAAGAAAGTGGTCGAATTAAAATTTCAGGGCACTGGCTGCCACAAACGACATAAAGATGGAAATAAATAAAAGGCTGCATGGGGCTACACGTGCTTCTTCACGATGAAGGAACTATTCATAACAATTCTTTTGACCCGCAATGTCAATTTAAGAAAATATAACAATGCTAGTGGCGTTTTACATGGAAGGAACACAATCATGACAGAACGGCTTGGCTGTTGAAAGGCTTTTAATGAGGCCGAGTTCAATATGGCCGGTTAACTAATAATAATAATAACAGACCCTACCCCAAGACATAGAGGGACTACAAGAACTTAGGAAAAATACAATTTTCCACATCTTGTTTATGACGAACGCTGTGTAAACCATCGAATCCTTTAACACTAAACCTAGCCTCGTCGGGAGATATGTCAATTGACCAACAGGATTCAGTAAAATGTTTTTTTTTAGACTTAGCCCAATTCAAGCGTTTAAGTTTTTCTCCATCCAGCTGCTGAATGCGTGACGAGAGCGTTACGAAAAGTGTGATCAGAAGAGGCGAACGAAAGTTGATAGTTAGATATAAGTTAGTGAAGATAGAAGGAGAGAGAGTTACGTTTCGTATATTAGTGTAGGGGCAAGAGAAAGCAGTGCCCGCGTACATTTTCTTTCTCTCTTCCTCTCATAGCCAGTGCATGAAATATATACAGTCAGTGGCAAAATTATTTACACATAGCAATGCCAGCTTTCTAAACAGCTTTTAAAGCTACATAACTTCTAAAATAACAACACATTATCCATGATTTTTATCAATTTCATTCCTTATTATTTTATTTAAACAACAAACAAAAAAAATGTATTCAAATCCAACAAATAACTGTTGAAATCGTAGGAAAATAAGAGGCACAATTATTTACACAGCCATTGAACATTGACAAAATTATTTACACAAATCCATTTTCAATTTTTTTTCACTTCTGTAAGAAAAAAAGTTAATATTTTTAAGATTGAAGTAAATTGTTATTAAAATAACAGTACTTAATACGTTGTGTTTCCTCCTTTTGCCGCAATAACTTCTTCAAGGCGTCCGGGCATAGAATCAACTAACCCTTGCACTTGCTCTAATGGCACTGCGCTTCAAGTTGCAATGAAATCTTCCCAAGTCTGATCAGCCGTGGATTCTACGTTTAAGGTGAATAAAATTAATTTTAAAGTTCATATTTTGTGAATTTTCGGGTGAATAATAACAAATTATGGCAGGAAGTGACACAGACTCTGAATATGAAAGCGGTGCTCCAGGACCATCAACTAAGAAAAAATTACGCACGGAAATTGTGCATAAAAAGTAAGTGACAACATATTCATACTAATTGCTGGCGTCGTTGCGTCATATGCAGCGTTCCTTTTTCCTTGTCTATTTACTCCCTCTACTAATACGCGGCATTCTACTCTCGACGTTGGGGCGCATTTGATTCTCTGTCTTTTTCTTCTCTCTCTCTCCTGTTCTCCTTGTTACTCTTCCGTATTTCGGCCTCGCGTTTCTACAATTTATTTCAACGAATTTATTAAATAGGATAACATAAAATTTAACTAATACGTAAATAATTAAATATTTATTAATTGTAGAGGTTCACCATTACAATCATAGGTTGAATAAAGTGCCAAAAACATATACATATATATACATACAAATAGATGGAGCTAAAGAAGTTTTACTTCAGTCGTGTGGTCTAAGGCACATTCGTTTTATTTTTTTTTGCTTATATTTCGTAGGTCTACTTTCTAACGATCGATATACATTTTTTTAAATAACTTATTGAAATTTTCTCAAAAGCGTCCTCAATTGCCTTAATAAGACTTTCCCTTTTTCAAATTGTCTTCCTTTTGCGTAAACTTTCCGCGACAGTCATCTTCAGACATTTTCAATGACGTTTAGATTCGGAGGAAGTCGCAGCCAATTTAACACTTCCACATTGTTGATTGTAAACTACTGTTTTAGTTTAGTTTTTAATTCATTTTTATTCATAACTTCTTAGATCTATCTTACCCTAGACAAAAATGCTTAAAAACTAGCTTAACTATCTTAACAATCTAGATATCTTACTGGCCCTAGGCGGACACTCTAAAATAGACGTAACAACTTAAATCTATGTCTTTCGACGACTATATCAACTTACCACTAACATTACTATATCTAGCTTAAGCTAAGAAAAATGTTTTTTTTATTAAAAACTTAGCATATGATCATTTGTATTATATATAAAACTTAAGCCTACCTTAATGTAACTAAACCTAACTTATTCTACCTTAACAAAAATATATATATATAAATTATATACATAATATATATTTAATATATATATCTTTTTTTTTTTTTTTTTTTTTTTAACGTATATATACCTACTACCTACCCTACCCTACCTTACCCTACCCTACCTTACCCTGCCCTACCTTACCCTACCCTACCTTACCCTACCCTACCTTACCCTACCCTACCTTACCCTACCCTACCTTACCCTACCCTAGCCTATGTAAGCCTGCCATTGGTGTTAGGCAGGCGATGCCTTGAAGAGACTGAAGCTCTCAAAGTGTCCACTGACGTAGCTCTCTCCAGCCACCAAAAGCGTTGATGCTGTCGGACTACGTCTCCTCGATCCCGGCGTGAGACCGATCTACAGAACCTGAGGCGCTCGGGCTCACGGAGCGCGACATCGGGTTCGTAGAGGAATCGCCGTTCCACGGAATTGCGACCCACGTGGAAGATTAGCGGTACCGCCAATCTATCCTGGATCAGCCCACATCTACCTAAATAGAGGAATGCTACTGGCGGCACAAAGCCATTAAGGCGCACTCTCTCGTGATATAAATCGTTGGGGTAGTAAGCCCCGAAGATCAGGCTATTGACCGAAGTCATTGCTCTCGCACCGTGGCTTCGAATCAGTTTGATCAAAAAATTATCTATCCGTACAATCCTGGCCCTATTGTATAGGACCTCGTTCGGGTAAAATTTCGTGTACTCAGATTCGGGTGTCCTATGTAGCCCCAAACACGTCCTGAGACATTGTCTCTCAAACACCCGAATCCTTTCCATTAAGCTGGCTCTCACATTGAACCAGACGGGACATCCATAGGCAACCATGGGCCTGATTAAGGCCATGTAGCAGATTACCTTCACCCTAGAATCAAGTTGGCTGCTATGAAATAGCCACCTTGTCAGAGCGAAAGCGCCCCGGGCCCTTGCCAGAGCAGCATCTACATGTTTGTCAAAATATAGATACTGATCCAGCACGATCCCAAGATATCTGACCACACTTTGTTTCGCCAGTGGACGCCCGTCCGGTCCTAAAATTAAGAACCTGCGCCAGTTTTTTCTAGTGTCCCGAGAGGCCCTAGACAAAGGCGTTCTGAACAATATAGATTCTGATTTCTGGAAGTTGATTTTCAACTTCCAGTCATCACAATACTGCTGAATTTTTTCGAAGTCACGCTGCAGAAGAGTAACAATGACGTCGATCGTTGGACCTGATCTGTACGCGATTAGGTCGTCTCCGTACGCTATTGAATGGTGAAGAGAAACTAGCAGATCGCTTAGGTAAATGCTGAAAAGGATCGGCGAATTTACCGTACCCTGTTGCAGTCCATTTTTGATTTCAAATGTTTGGGTAGAAGTCACGTTGGCAATTTTCACTACGAACTTTCTACCTGTTAACATGTCAAAAATCATATATAGCAGTGGTTTACTTATGCCCAGCCGACTGAGCTTGTAATAAAGACCTTCTAACCATACGGTGTCGAAGGCTTTTTCTAAGTCAATCAGACATGCACCCGTGCATTGGTTCTTGCATTTATTCCATTGGACATCCGACACAAGCTTCGACGCGGCATGAATAGTGTCATGCCCCGCTCTGAAACCGAATTGGTTATCCGGGATGATTAGCCCCCTACCATCCAATAGGCGCACCATCACACTTGGCTCGTTTGAACCAAGCAAACATACCAAGTGTGTATATCCGCCAAGGCTAAATAAAGTTCGCTGCTCTAGCTTCGTCTTCACGGAAGACGAAGCCGAGTACTCTTCCTCTTTCTGAATCGAACCGCCACGGGAATAAGACGTATGTAAAAGAAAGCTTCGGTAGCGAGTATAGAAACGTGTTTTATAAAAACCTGGTTTAGACCTACTCGAGTTATTATAAACTGCTTTGTTTAATTAAATTAACTAAGGCAATAAATCTTAAAATAAACTTATGACGAACTAATAAACGTAAATTATAAAAAACGTATTGTTTTATTCGGAGCGACGAAGCTTCAGAAAACTGGCGCAGTCGGAAACTCGGTAAAAGTGCGACTTATAGTTAAAATTGAAACGCTAAAATTAAAGAACTTAAAAGAACTAAAAACTTACAGTCAAACTATCTCTAAAAGAAGTGTTCTTGAAAAAGTAAAGTGTTCATGAGTAAACAAGTAAAAGACAAGGTTAAATCTTTGGTCTAAAAAAAAAACAAAAAAAAAAGTGTGAAATCGCGAGTGATACTAAAACTAACAAAACAAAAACAATTGTAAAATAAAGCATACCTACATAATACATACATATTACCAAACGCGCGTTTCGCACCTCGTTGTAAATTTCGAAACTACAAACAATTCAACTAGCAGAGAAAAAGAGACAGCGAAGGGAAGCCCAACATACTGCACGCAGTGAGAACGAAAGGAACATTACGCAAGTACAGGAAACATACGGTACATGGTAAGCCAGCTAAAATGGAACACATAAATGTAGTTGATAAATTTAAGCTATTATTAGAATTAATTAATAAAATCCCCGAATATAATGGGAATGAAATGTACACACTAGATTTTTTAGAAAGAATAGATTCTCTTTCACCAATGTTCCTCGAATTTGATGAAAACACCAATGTAATCCTTTTAGGTTATATTAAAGATAAAATTGTTGGAAAAGCAAGGTGCGAACTTCAGAAAAATGGTAGGTTAGAAACGTGGTCGCAGGTGAGAGAAATATTAAGGAAAAATTTTGGAGAAAAGGTCCCGATAGATAAACTTATTGATAGCATAAGAACTGCTAGGGTCACAACCACTATTGAGGTCTATTACAACAACATCAATAGTTTGCTAGGTAGAATTAACAATGCATATCTCCTGCAAAATAATTTAAATAATCAACAACTAATTGAGTCCAATAATCGTATCGCTCTAGAGGCTTTTAAAAATAATCTTCCTGAGCCGACGAAAACGATTATTCTCAGTAGAAACCC
Source organism: Merodon equestris (assembly GCA_958301585.1). NCBI lineage: Eukaryota > Metazoa > Arthropoda > Insecta > Diptera > Syrphidae > Merodon > Merodon equestris. The sequence goes on from OY284413.1 coordinate 64,237,244, forward strand.
GACAACATTAACCAGTGCTTATGAAATTATTTTAGAAATAAACCATCAATTTTTCGGACCTAATAAACATACCAATAATTATCCCAATCCCAATTATAAAACTCACACATTCCCCATAAATAATCAGTCAGGCCAGAATTATACATCTAGACAATACGATAATAATTGCTATACCAACAATTACCGGTACGTACATAACAGCAATCCTCGACATAACTTTAATCAGACACAAAATGGTCAATGGAGACAAAATGCTACATACATACAAAGCGGTCAATCTAGACAGACAAATAGACAGAGACGTCAAAGCTCTCAAGAAGCTATGGATACATACAGTGGCCAATCGCGACAACCAAACGCACGCAACCAATATCCCAACACAGACACCATGGAAATCGCCACAAACGAACATAGACCACATAGTGAAAGCCGAGTGCAAAATAACTCAAATTTTCAGATAAGCCAAAGAAACAACTACCGTATATAATTATTAAAAATTCTATCCGTCCCTTGAGGTTTGTTATTGATTGTGGAGCAGAACATAGCGTAATCAATGAAAAACTATGCAATCCAAAATGGCAAATTTCTTCAAAAAGTAGTACTCTTAGAGTATTCGGTCGTAATATCGAAAGTAAGAGAGAATACAGTTTTCCCCTGTTTCAGGAATTCAATAAAGAAAATTATTTTGTACGATTTTTGGAGTATCGGTTTCACGATTACTTCGATGGTCTTATTGGCAATAACATTTTGGTGCCCTTAAATTCAATTATAGATTATAAAAACAGATTACTGATAACCGATAATGCAAGTATGCGAATATATTTAAATAAAGAAGAAGAGACATGATAAAAATTGCGAAGGTAGATCCTTAGAAATGTTTTGTAGCGAGGGGTTCGAAAGGGAAATTAGGGATACAGTTTTTGCAAACCATTTAACGAGAACTGACTCTTCCAAACTGAAGTCATTATTATATTCTTACAAGTCTATTTTCTATAAAGAGGGCGATATTCTCACTTTTACAAATCAGATAAAACATCGAATAATTACAAAAAATGAAGCCCCAATTTTCACTAAGACATACAGATATCCGGAAATACATGTAAATGAGGTTGATCGACAAATCAATGAAATGTTAAAACTTAAAATAATTACACCAAGTAATAGTCCATACAACTCGCCATTATGGATTGTTTCCAAGAAGCCCGATAGACGCGAGAAACAAGAGTGGCGAATTGTAATAGATTATCGTAAGCTTAACGAGCAGACTATAGACGATAGGTTCCCTATGCCGAACATAAATGACCTTTTTGACAAACTAGGGAAATGTAATTATTTTACTACGTTAGATCTAGTGAAAGGGTTTCACCAAATTGAAGTTGAACCCTGTGATAGGGCAAAAACCGCATTTTCGACAAGGAGCGGTCATTTTGAATTCGTGCGAATGCCGTTTGGGTTAAAAAATGCCCCTGCGACTTTCCAAAGACTAATGAATCACGTCTTAAGTGAATTCATAAATAAAATATGCGTCGTGTACCTGGATGATATCCTAATATTTTCCACTAGCTTCGACGAACATTTAGATTCACTTAGGAAAATATTGCAGACATTGAAGCAGTCAAATTTAAAAATACAGGTTAATAAATGTTCCTTTGCAAACTTATCCACAAATTTTTTAGGGCATACTATTATCAACAACGGTATTAAACCGGACAAAAATAAAGTCAAAGCCATAACGGCAATGAAACTGCCGCATACAATAAAAGGCATCAAACAATTTTTAGGAATAACCGGTTATTATCGGAAATTTATAAAAGATTATGCCACGGTAGCTTACCCTATTATAAAGTATTTGAGAAAGGACACAAGAATCAATATATCAGATCCAGACTACATAAACGCTTTTAAAACTCTGAAAACGTTACTAACCTCTGATCCAATTTTAAAAAGTCCTGATTTTGATAAAAAGTTTGTGCTAACTACAGATGCATCAAGTTATGCATTAGGAGCTGTTCTCAGCCAAAATGGTCATCCGATATGCTATGCGTCGCGCACACTTAACAACCATGAGCGCAATTATTCAACCATTGAAAAAGAACTTCTTGTCGTGGTCTGGTCGATTAAGTATTTTAGGATTTACTTATACGGTAGAAAGTTTACGGTTCGCACTGACCATAAGCCATTGGTCTGGTTGAATGGAATTAAAGAACCTAACATGAAACTCCAGCGATGGAAAATTGCTCTCAACGAGTATGATTTTGACGTCGAATTTTTGAAAGAAAAGGAGAATCTGGTGGCAGATGGTTTGAGTAGGTATGTTGACCAGAATGACACAAGTGAAACGTCTGTAAATAACGATGAAGTTAGCTTAACAGATCTATTCAATATTGAAACTGTTACGAATAATGGTTGTCATAACGATGAAGTTATAGTTTCACCCATGGTTCCTGACGAAAGCAATAGCGTCATTTCTTCCAATTGTGCTACCGCCCATAGTGCTTTAGAAGATGAAACCAGGCATATATACATTACGGAAAAACCCGTTAATTTGTACAAGAATCAAATTTACCTTTCCTACGGCAAAAAAGACAAGAAAACGATAAAAATTGTGCATAAAAAAATACAAAATCACATACAGATAAGTAAAAATAATAATAATCTCTTAAATATATTAAAACAAATACTTATAAGTAAAGGTATTATGTGTGTATATTGCGACAACATTTCTTTATTTTTAGAATTTCAAAACTTATACGTTAAATATTTTTCCTACAATAAAAATTTAAAAGTATTAAAGTCTAATGTAAAGCTAAAAGACATAACAGATAAAAACGAAATATTGACTATAATAAAACGTGAACACCTAAGTAAAAACCATAGAGGTATTAACGAGATGTTTGCCGAACTGAAAAAGGTGTATTTCTACCCAAATCTTCAGGTGGAAATTCAAAAACTCTTAAATAATTGCGATATTTGCAACATAGCAAAACATGACCGGCAGCCATTAAAAATTCCATTTGAAGTTACAGAAACGCCAACATATTTTAACGACATAGTGCATATAGATATCTGGTTTCCCGAACGACACAAGATGTTTATGACCACAATAGATAAATTATCAAAATATGCCACGATTCATAAGTTGCGAGATAGAAATTGGGTAGCTATTTTGAGTGCATTAAAAGAAAGGATTCAATTTTTAGGAAAACCAAACAAGATCATTTCCGATGGAGAAACATGTATTCTACACGCCGCTGTCGAGGAGTTCTTGAAAGAAAATGAAATAGAATTTCATCGAACAACTGCATCGCACAAAACTGGAAATGCTGATGTAGAGAGATTGCATGGAACTTTGAACGAACATCTAAGGATTATGAATGTAGCGAGAGACAGTACAGAACTAGACGAAAAAATTTTCAAAATACTTTGCATTTATAATAGCACTATACATTCCACAACAAAGCTGAAACCAATCGACTTTATTTGCAAAAATCTTAGCAAAGAGGATATCATTGCATTGGCTGAAAAGTATAAAACCGATAAAGAAACAAGAATTAATAACAAGAATAAAGGAAAAGCCATTACCTTAGATCAATGTTCTGATATCGTTCAGAATAGAACGGTAGTGAAATGCAAACCAAAATATAAAAAACTTACTAAAGCCGAAAAGGTAGGCAATTATTTACTGGATAAGTCAACTAAAAGAAACACTAAATATTATAAAAAACAGATAAAACGTAGGTATAAATATCAAAACAGGTAAAAAAAAAAAAAAAAAAAAAAATATTTACTTTATATTTACTCTTTACTTCTTTACTTTACTATCTACTCTTTAGCGACAGATTTTAGGTAGTTCGCACCATTGTATTTTGAATTAAAATTTGTATTGTTTTGTATTTCGAGCAACGTGCTGAAGGGATATCCTAATAAGGAAATCTAAGTGTTGAGTAACAAACCACAAAAAATTCAATAGAATTAGAGGTTGTTTAATAATTTATTAAGAATTTTTAATAAAGGAGAATACTAGAAACTATGTTAAATAAATGAATAAATATCATATTTCTTATTGTTATATTACAAAAAACAAATGAGATGATTAATGCGAACAAATTAAATAGTAAAAAAAAAAAAAAAAAAAAAATAGAATTAGTAATCCTATGAATAATCCTATGAACAAATATATTTAGTATTTATCGATGTTATTTTCTGAAACATGTTATTAATAATTCATGTATAAAATTTGTAAATTATCAAACTAGGTCATTTTGTAACACTCCCGAAGCTTTCGCAAAATTTGATATTGAAAAAATAAAGATCAGTGTTGCCACTGTAATTATTTAACAGCGAAAAAAAAAAAAAAGAGGAAAATTACATTACTAACTAAGAATTTTGGGGCCCAAAATTTTTTTAAGGGGGGAGGTGTTATATAATACATCTTAGCCCCCTACCATCCAATAGGCGCACCATCACACTTGGCTCGTTTGAACCAAGCAAACATACCAAGTGTGTATATCCGCCAAGGCTAAATAAAGTTGGCTGCTCTAGCTTCGTCTTCACGGAAGACGAAGCCGAGTACTCTTCCTCTTTCTGAATCGAACCGCCACGGGAATAAGACGTATGTATGTAAAAGAAAGCTTCGGTAGCGAGTATAGAAACGTGTTTTATAAAAACCTGGTTTAGACCTACTCGAGTTATTATAAACTGCTTTGTTTAATTAAATTAACTAAGGCAATAAATCTTAAAATAAACTTATGACGAACTAATAAACGTAAATTATAAAAAACGTATTGTTTTATTCGGAGCGACGAAGCTTCAGAAAACTATATACTGTCGACTCCCGCGGATTTTTTCTTCCTCAATGACTCGAAGATCATCTGAAGATCCTCCGTCGATATGAACAGGGTATTAACCCCCTCATTGGCGATGACATTGTTTGCCATGAAATCTTCATTGAACCTTGTGAAACCACGGTTCTCTGATCGCCAATGATCGATATCATTTCGAAGATAGAAATGATGAAGCAGGGCTCTATCTTCCAGGTCGTGGTTCGGGCGAATACTATCATTCACCTTGTACACTTCCTGGAAGACAGCTCCCACTGTCGCCACCTTCTCCTGAGGATCCTCGATCACGAAGAAGTCGTCATCCAGGATGGCGCTCTCCGGATCGATGCTAACTGTTCGTAGCAAGCGTTCATTGTCTGACGTTCTCGGAAGTTTCAGATCCTGAATGTCATTCTGATTGTTTCTCCGAAATATTTTATTTATTTGCGGGAACATACTCGCGCTGTTGGATTTTACAGCACGAATTCTGTTGTTCCAATGCAAACTTACAGATATTCTGTAATTTTCCTTGATTAACTGTTGGATATTTTTAATCAGTGACTTCAGTGTCCTGACCTCCGAGTTTTGTCTGTCGGTAAACCGCCTGTACAAGAGTTTGAGTCTTGTCAGGAGTCTACTTTTTTGTCTGTGCAGTGCGTCGATTGTCGCGTTTCGGTATACGTTTGTGGTATCGTGCTGTCTTTGGCGTGGTATCGTACTGTTCATTGTCTGTTTAATGGCATCGTCCATTTGTTTGAGATACCTGTCAATCTCGTAGTTTGACAGGTTCCTATTAGTCGGTGGAAAGGAGGCGCTCGAAGTGAGCACTCTCGTCAGGGAATTGGCAAAGCACGGCCAGCACACCCTACTGTAATCGTAGGGGTGCGTTTGGACACACTCTGCCATCTCCGCGAACTCGTCAGGTACTGTGATCACGGCACATAGTCCGCAATGGTCACTGTCGTATACAATGGTCCGTAGACAGTTAATAGACCATTCGTTCGTGTCTGCCAGTCTGAGTCGAGAGTCTATTAGCATGAGATCCAGATAGGAGCCGCTCCTAGGATACGACGGACTATCCGTTGCGAGCAGCTTGACTCTATATTCAATGCTGCGAAGAACCCACCAATGGCTTAGTAGGCTCCCCCTAGTGTTGGGAATGTTATTTCCCCAATCACTATGTTTGGCATTTAAATCGCCGGCCAGAATGTAAAAGTTTTCTACTGAGTTTAAGCGCAGAGATCGAAAAAGTGTCTCGAGCTCTGCGATAAAAATATTGGGTTGAGGTGCTTCAGGTGCATAGGCTGATACAATGTACATTCTCTTTCCGTTTCGGAGAGGAATGCACACAATACAGGCCTCTAGTACCTGGAACCTCCGCACTTCACCGCTATATATGACTTTATGTTTAAAATTGTTTTTAATAAAGATCGCAACTCCCCCGCCTTGAATAGCGTTGGGTCGGTCCCTTCTAATTATTCTATAAGAACTGTGCCGGATTTTGTGCTTCTGGTTTAGCTTTGTTTCGCTAACCAAGAGTACATCGGGGCTTTCGTCCTGCAACAGGTTAAAAAGTACGGCTCGTCGCTCGATCCTTATCAGTGAATTTACATTCACCGACAGGATCCTCAAGGGCCTCTCTACCAGCGTACCCATCACGACCTTAGGTGCGCTAGGCCCGGCAGAAGCGAGTAGATACTATCTACTCGGGTCGCCGTCTCCAGGATCTGTTGCTGGAGCTGCCCAATCTGCCCTTGGATTGCGAGCAAGATCGAACAGACATCCACCTCGGCCACCGGTGCCTTAGAGACAGGCACTGGGGCTTTAGGAACAGTCATGGGCTTTTGTACCGTCTTTCCCGAACCTGCCGCCATTTGGGCGTAGCTCAATTGGGATGTGACGGCTGGTGTTTGGAAGCGACCCGAGGGACGCTTCTCCTCGACCTACTGCTTACGGGCCAGGTTTTCTTTCTTGATGTCCTGGAACTTAGGACATCCCCGATAGTTTGCAGGGTGCCCTCGGTTCCTACACAAGACACACTCGAGCTGCTCTCTATCCGCCACCTTGTCTTTCCCAAGGTCGCATTCCTCGTTCTTGTGGTTCTTTGCACACTTAACGCATCGAGGCTGCATTTCGCAGTTCGACGCGGCGTGCCCGAACCTTTGGTAGCGGATACATTGCAAAATGTTTCCGCTCCTCTTTAATGTTTCCCATGTGACAGTCTGGGACGCTAAGGTGGTGATAGTCCTTAACCTCTCCAGCTTGCTGCTAGGTGTGAGCTGTACCAAGAAGAAGAGAATAACTCGCTTCTCCCGTCGGGAGCTCACCGTAGTGAATGGCTTAACCCCCACGAATTTGAGGTCGTCACTCTCGAACTCTTTGAGCTCTGAGAGCATTTCCTCGGGGTCTGCAATCGACTCCACGCCTTTAAGGAGCATTGTCCGCAACCTCTCGGCCTTCGGCGTGAAGGAGAAAAACTCCGTTGTGGACTCCTTTAATAAGCTTTTTATACGCTTATGCTGCTCCAGTGTCTTGCACCGAACAGCATAGCGTTTTTGGCCTAAACATTTGATTTCAAAATTGCCTACACCAATAGCATACTTACAGAGATCGATGGTCTCTCGTAGGGCCGTGGTATAGGTGAAGATGGGTGGCACTTTCTCCTTTTTAGGACGTTGCTGCTGCGGCTGTTGTTGTTGCTGCTGCTGTTGCGGCTGTCGTTGTTGCTGCTGTTTCTGCTGCTGTGGCTGTTGTTGTTGCTGCTTTTGCTGTGGGGCGGCTGTTGCCTGTTCTAAATCCCTCTTCTTTATTTGCTTCAGCTTATCAACTACGGCCTGCAGCTGGGCACGTACGATACGCTCTTTCCCTTCCAGTTCGCTACGCTCTTCCTCCGTAGCCGAATATAAAAGGGGGGCAAAGGGGTTATTGTCCCCCGTGTAGCGGCCTTCCCTACCATAGGAAAGGTAGGCAGTATCCGCTTCCACGGGGATCGCTGGTTTTGGTTGGTGTAGTCCAGCTGCTTTCGATGTTGATGGTGTTGGTTATGGCGCCCCTTTCCTCGCTTCGACCTGCAGCTTTTCAGTCGAAGCAGTGAGGGAGGGGCGCTTAGTTAGATCGGGCTTCTTGTTGGCCCTTCTGCGCCTCTTCATGACGACGGTCGGTGTTGCGAAATCGGATGATAAATCACCCGATTCCGACTCCGTACGACGTACGGGTTTTCCCCCGCCGTCTCCCGACATCTCCTCCTGCTACTTCCAACTAACTGAGAAACAGCAGAAAGAAACAGACAAAAACGCACACGAAAAACTTTCCTCCCGACTTGGGATTTGAACCGGCGACCTTCCGACTGCGGGTCGGGCACTTAACCACTGGGCTAATTCGAGTTCCGCGAATACTTCGCCTAAACGCGCACTTATATTGTTTATACTTGTTTTTACACTTTGCTAGCCGAAACACTACCTACTCCTTCACTGGTCTGTGATCAACCATGTAAACTACTGTTTGACCGTTGACGTTGACCGTCAAATATCGTGGAAATTGATCGTCTACGTTTCAAGAAGCTCGATGTAATCCTCTGACTTCTGCCGACTATCTACGATGAGCAGATCTATTGGGCTATGAAGTGAAATCGCAGCGCATACCATGACGGAACCATGGAATCATGATTTTCTCAAATCGTGAAAGTAATACTGAAAGCCATCTAGGCCATCCAAATTAAGTTTTTTCTCCGCGGAAAAAAATACGGTTTCCCATTCTTTTTTCCAGCTTATGTGAGCCCGGAAGAATTTCAATCTATGATCCTTATGACACTAAAGCAAACATGGTTTTTTTAGCATCGAAGATGTGGACATTGATGAATTACTCTTTGAACTGTCCGAACACTGGCTGGAATTCCAAATGCCAGCTTTATTTTGCGAGCAGTAGCAGCGAAGCTTCGCGTAGAATAGACCTGCGACCTGGTTCTGTTGTCGCTCTTGCTGTGCCTCCTCTTCGGTTTTCGCCATAATTTTCTGAACCTTTTAGAAAATTTTTGACTGTCCATGGATCTCGACAAATTTGCTTAGCAATCTTCCGATTGGAATAATTTTTTTGCTTGAATACAAACATTTTTCCAATTTCAAAATTTCGTAGAGTTTTATTTAATAATAAGCAGCAATAAGTCAGAACACGATTTTACTTACTTTAAAGGACCTTGTGCTTTGTAGGAGTATATTGAAACCAAACTTATGAGGATAGTCAAGTCTCGCGCTTAAAATAGGCAAGAAACCGAAAATGGCGATTTTCTTTTTTAATTCCTTAATTTTTTACAAGCTTGTTATCAGGTGAGATAGTGGAAATAAAAGTTTTAACAATGGGTCCGAAGAAATATTAACCCTGTTTTATGATTTATAGGTAGGTAGAAATTTCAAGTGGTGGTAATCAAGTGTCAGGAAGTCTATAAGGGCTTGCCGTACTTGTGTGTTTCGCGATTTTTTTGTAATTGAAAATAAATGGATCAAAAATCCTTATTAAATTTTGTGTGAATATTATATTGTACAAGTGTAAAAATAAGGACTCTGCGTACTAGAAATGTTGACTATTCCATTTGCCGAGTCTATTCTGAGCAAAAAAAAAAATTTTTAAGCGGTAAAAAGTCTTTTCAGAATACCGAGAAAATGTTAATGACGATGCCCGCCCTGGACGCACGTCAACAACAGATCAAAATGTAGAAGCAGTAAACAATCCTCCAATCACTACCACAGAAGTTGCTCAATACATTGGCATATCGGTTGTCATGAATTTTTTTTTCATATTTTGGGCATGAAACGTGTGCCAACGAAGTTTGTTTCGAAGTTAATAAATTTTGACCAAAAAAACCGTCACATTAGCATCACTCAGGAGTTGTTAAATGGCGTGAATGACGATCCAGATTTGCTGAAAAGGGTCATCACTGCAGACGAAACATGGCTACCATATATGATTATGACATAAACCGAGGGCCGATCAGCCCTACCGGAACGACCAAAAGAGGCAAGGCCAAAAAGCACGCATAGTTCGGTCAAATGTGACGTGAAACGCTCTTATGGTGTTTGTCACACAACCTGGCAGATGGTTTGTGTCGAAGATGTTCATTCACTACTCTCCGGGGGTGGTTGTCCTAGATAGGATTTTTTAGAGATTGGAATGAATTTGTCGCGTTGGTTGTAGTTTTCAGTAACTTTTTTGTTTCCATGTCATTAAGGTGTTATATTGGAAATGCACACACAGAGTATAAATTTTGAAGTGATCATATTCTGCGAGTGTTATGCCTTCGTCAGCACTTTTTTGATCATCTCTCGGGAAGCAATATGAAGACAACGTCCAGATTATTGGGAAAAAATGTCATGGTGTCACGATAATGCACCTGCTCACTCATCCTTATATTTGCGCATTTTTTTGGCTGAAAACAGTACCATAATCATACCTTAGACACCGGACTTAGTGACTTTTTTCTCTTTCCAAAACTAAATGTCTCGTGAAAGGACGGAGAGTTGCCGTGATTTATGAGGTACAGACCGAATTGCTGGATGAGCTCAAAGCTGTCGCAAAAAGCGCATATCATAAGTGCTTCGAGGATTGGAAAGTGTATTATATCCTAGGAGAATTACTTGCCTGCCCTCTTTTTTGCAACTCAAGAAGCATTGAGTATCAATGCCCATCTTATACAGCGCACAACCTATTCAAAAGTAAATGCAGAAAACCACGTACATTTGAAAAACAAATTCGGTGTCTGTTTTTCTGCTTAATAAGATATGTACAAATGGGGTAGGGAGGGACGATTCCAACAGCGACATCGATCATGTTGGCCATGTGGACTCTACGGGTCTAGTCTAGAATTTGTTTGAGTCTAACACCAAATAAGACGCAGAAGAGGAAGATTACATCGATACCAAATTGAAGTACTCGTAGAGTGTACTGCAACAAAGGCATCTTCTACTAGAACGTGTTAGTTGGAATTGCATGTTGTTTGAGGCCACCGCTAATCCCATTTGTAGCGCCTTATAGAAAGAGGCTCTCTTAGCTACTCGGCAATGTTAGGTCATTACTCAAATTTACTGACCCCACTGTATCGTAGATGAATCATCTTCATTCGACCCACTGGTTGTAAGTTTCGTATAATTAGCGTTTTCCAACAAGCTCGTATTAGGTTTGTTATCAAGGAAATATAGAATCAGAATCGCAAGATCATGTAGCTTCGGACAGCTCGTCGTGTAAACATTTAATTTGCAAGTGTAAAACCCCCAAGGCAAATACCCAAAAAATATTAGGTGTTAAACGTGAAAACATTAAACAAATAATAATTATCAGTCCAACACTACTAACTGTCCCCATCTGTCTTAAATAATTTCATAAATGCCCGACAGAATTTCCCGCTCAGCTGATCACTTTTTCCTCATCTTAGAGTTAATTTTCATTCCACATGCGTACCTCTAGCCCCGAATGAGCCCAAACTATTAACAATTGCATGATAATTAAACTACCTTTAGGGGGAATTTTATATCCATAAGTCAATATTGATGGATTCCATATATAAAGGCAGACGAAATGATGAAAGCGAAAATTAGTGTATCATTCTTGGTCAAACTGTTCTGTGCGGAGTCTTGCGGAAAATCTCGATTACTTACGGTTTTGAGAAAAAGAATCGAAACATGAGGACTTTTGTGATATTCCTAGTACTCGTTGTTCTCGCGATTGGCGCCTTGGCCGAAAACATTTATGTGGCTGAAGTTAATGATGCGTCGAGTGTAGTGCCCTTGCAGAGAGTTCGAAGACAGCTTGGTGGAGTTGGAATCGGTATTGGCATAGGAGTTGTTGGTGGCGGTGGATTTCCCTCTTATCCTTCATATTCTCCATATGGAGGCTATGGAGGAGGCGGTTTTGGATACGGTGGTTATCGTTATGGTGGCTTTGGTTATGGTGGCTATGGTGGTTATGGTGGTTATGGTGGTTATGGATGGCGACCACATCACCACCATCATTATTGGTAGTGAGTCTCGAAGGAGATATGTATAATAAAAAAAAATATCTAAACCATATCAATTGTTTTCTTATTTTTTATCGAAGTGATAAAAGACAGTGAAGGGCAAAATGCGAATATCGTTGAGCATCTGATCATAAAAGTGGTTGTTTATAGTTTCCTTGAACTTTAGCCATCCTCGATTCCCAATCCCATAATAAATAATAGATAAACAAATATAGATAGCAAGAGGTGCGTTATAGAACACCATCAGCCACCGATCCGGATTTGTAGCGATAAGTAACTGCGGTATAAACAAACATCTATTACGTCTGCGTAAAATTCACAAAACAGTGATTTCTGTTTGATTTTGATATTTCCACTTTCGATCTACATAACTTAAATTGGGTCCGAGTATGTAAATTCTGACCTTCAGGAACGAATAAGGAAAAATATATCTGCGAATACCTTTGACTGCCTAGAATGTAAATAGTAGCACCTCACTGGTGATTATGTGGTTTCTTATTATTTTTGTGCGAATGTAAGCAGAGAAGATAGCATCGTTGTTGTACCCTCTGATGCCTTATTTTCCGATTTGAAAAGAGAATTCATTGAACTTCTCATATTTATAGGTAAAAATTATTATACCGCCTTGAAGAAGAGTCAGGTCGTTACCAGAAAAAAAAACATACACAGGTGAATTAAACACCGTTTTGCCCAAAACTTTAATTTAATTTATTAAATCTTTAGTTGTTGTCGCGGCTGCGGTTGAAATTCATGTCCCTTAGAAGTTGATTAAATACAAAAATCGGATTTAGGATTCATTGTAAACAAAGTAATAATAAACAAAGTCATAATAAACAAAGTAATAATAATACTAAGATGACGTTCTCAAACACCCTTTCTTCTACCAAATTAGCCGCGCCTCCTACATCTATTTGCCTTCATCTCCTTCTGAAAAAAATTAAACACAATATGAAATCTGAAAAGTAATGAAAAATATATAAAAAGTGTATTTTAAACATTAAAATTGAGGGATGGCAGGGAAATAGTCATCTTTGACAGGATCCTCAAAGCCCTGGTTGACATAGTTACTTGACAAAAGCAGTGAATTAATGTCAATTTACAGGAATTAATTGCCTTAACCCATCTCTAGACGGGCGCAAGAAAACTGGGTAAGCTATATAATAAGTCTTTTAGTGAAAAACTTTTTTTCACTAAACGACAAAAAACACTTTCAGCTACTCACCAGTTATTTTTTTCAGTTGGATTTGACGAAAATTAAATTTTTTTTAAACAAAAATTTTTTTTTCGTGCTTCTAGTGAATTTTTGACTTTCAACAAACTTGCAATCGAATCGCACTACAACTATACAGTTGTATAATTGCTTAAAGCAATGTTCCCACTAGAGGTAAGGCTTATCAAGTTACAAAAAAAGATCTAACTTGTAAGCACTTGTTAACCTAAACACGTCTAGAGACGGCTGAAGGCAATTGAGGGTTTACGTTTAATTTCGTCTTTCATTTTCCTCATGATTGTTCAATCAGCTGACAAGAGAGTCAACAACGGATCAACGAAATGTGCAGCAGTTGAGATGTGATGGACGTTCCAGATCTGCCAGTGGACACAGGTGTACCAATACCCTAGACGAGAGCCAAATGTTGATTGAAACCTTTGGTCGCGGTTTTGTGATTTGAGTTTTTTAGCAGCTTAAAAATGCTAGATTTTATCCGAAAAAATATCTGGTGGCATTAGTATTTTTGGAAAATAATTACTAATGATTTCACGGGAAACATGTACATTTGACCGAGGAATGTTAATTATTAAGTTTACACGTTCCTAACCGGACGATCTCCTGGTCCTTGGGAGAGCAGCTAGTACATGTGTACCAATAATTTTGTTGCAATTGAGTCTCAGTATAGTTATTTCTATTTGTTGAGTAGTAATTGAACTGGAACCAAATTAAGATGGCATTACCTTTCTAAGTATCATAGTCGATAAATCTGCAGTAGTGCGTCGTTGCCTCGCAGGGTAATTATTTAGAAGCGTGTAGAAACATTTCCAACATTCTGGTGGAAATTCACAAATGGCTATCGTTAGAGCCTGCCAGCTACTAAAAGTAAATAGATCTTTGGGTTCTCAACCCATAACACCTTACAACAAAACTGGAAGTGGTCAGAAAACTGCGAACTACATCAACATCAAATGGTTTCCCTTTGAAAGCAAAAAAGTAAGCACAGTGGAAACATTTGCAAAGGTAAGGGTTAACCTTAAAAGTACCTTTAAAGAAGGGAAAGATATCTGCTTGGAAGCTGTAGTAGTCCCAGAAATTTGCGTTGATATTCTCGAAGCCCTGCAAGAAGATGTATCGCTTTTCAGAAACATCAAGTTAGCCGATATCCAACCAAATGGTATAGAGTTCGAGGACGGCTTGAGTCTTCTCATTGGATCGGATTATTATTGGTCTGTTATCACAGTGAAGCAGCGACGGCTTACCGATCGCTTAAGAGCGATCGAGACTGTGTTTGGATGGGCGTTGCAAGGAATTCACAACCCCGTAAGTGAAAACACGCATACATTTAATAATAGTTCTTCTTTCTCCACTAGCAACCTAATATGCATTGGGTGTGTACCAGAGCCAGTCCACGATTTCTGGTCGCTAGAAACAATTGGCATCATGAACACGGAAGATGAAACTGATTTGCTAACTAAAGAATTGATCAATGAATGTATTACCCGAGAAGGCTCGCGCTATGTTGCTAAGTTGCCGTGGAAAAGTCCTAGCTCCGAGTTACATAACAATAAAGCCCAAGCAGCCAAGCGCTTACTATCACTTTATCGTCGTTTGACAAGGGATCCTGCTAAATTATTTGAATACCATGCAGCTATACTAAACCTTGTGCATGATGGTATTGCCGAACCAGTTCGAAGTACTGAAGAAAATCACAAACGTAACATCTTCTATTTGCCGCATCGGCCCGTATATAAAGAAAGAAAGCCTGTCTACAAAAATGCGTGTGGTCTTTGATGCCTCTGCATGTGAAGACGGTACGCGATCTCTTAATGACCTTCTATGGACAGGTGCTAACTTATTGCCGGACGTAATGACAGTGCTGCTCAATTTCCGGCTGGGTCCATTTGCTGTTGTCGCAGACATTGAGAAGGCATTTCTCCAAATAATTTTGCATTGCATTTTGGTTTTTTTCTTGTGGTTTACTAATGAATTGACATCCACATCTTATGTACCCGCTGAGATGTTGAACCTGTGTGAACTAAGGATGACCAGAGTAACTTTTGGTGTTAAAAGTAGTCCATTTCTCTTCTTGTGTGCTGCCATTGAAAAACATCTCCATGACGAGAAACAAGAATTTCCTGACACATGTTGCGCCTTAAAGCATATTTATATGAACGATGTGGAATTGGCGTCGACTCTGAGGCAGAAGCGCTACGAATTTGCGAGGAAGCCACCAGTATCTTTAAAAGGGCAATGATGAATTTACACAAATGGAATTCTAACAGCAGCTTAGTCCGAGATGCGATGAGACCACAGGATCGGCCCCTTTTTGCAATGCAAAAGGTCTTGGGACTTTCTTGGTTTGTACATAGCGACGAATTAGGTGTACCTACCGACTCCATAGAGACTATGCTTAATTCCCAATTAACTAGAGCGACCAAATGCAATGTGCTGCAGGCCATCGCCCGAATATTTGACCCCTTGGGTTATCTTGGACCGACAATTGTAAAATTGAAGATACTTTTCCAGAGTACCTGTAAGAAAAATTTGGCTTGGAACCAAACACTTCCCGAGGACTTGTTAATTGAATGGGAAGATTGCATCAAAAGTTTGTTGGAGCTGAAGCACATGACATTTCCTAGAGCAGCCTTGCCTTATTCCTCCAGCAACGCTCACATTCAAATTCACATTTTTGCTGATGCGAGTACAAAAGCCTACGGTACCGTTGCATACCTCCGAAGTGCACTGATTAATGGGGAACAAATTCGAGTGAATTTTCTATGTGCCAAAAATAGGATAGCGCCACTGAAAATTGATGGAGAAAACGAACTTACCTTGCCCAAACTGGAACTGACCGCTGCACTTATAGCATCCCGGCTTTATTCCTTTATAAAAAACGCGATAAGACTAAAAGATGTGAAATACTTCCTCTGGACGGATTCAAAGATTACCCTGAGTTCAAGGCAATTTAGAGAAGTGGAAACCCTATGTTCAAAACAGGGTGATTGAGATACGTCGGCTTACCCAACTTTCACAATGGAGGCATTATAGTGGAAAAGACAATCCAGCAGATCTGCTTACAAGAGGCATTTCAGGTGAGGCCCTGCGAAAATCTATTCTTTGGGCTCATGGACCTCAGTGGCTTTACGACAGTGATGTTTACTTGGAAACTGACCTTCAAAATCAGCCTACGTTTGTTGCCACTTTGCTCTTGGCGGATACCCCATTGCCTAATCTTAAGCCTACACCGTTGCTACACTTTTCTGACTACTGCACTTGGAATCGTTTGCTTCGAGTTACAGCTTTTGTGCAACGTTTTGTGCAGAATACAAAGGAAAAATTGGCTGTACACTCGAGAAGTAATGAAAGAGAGGTTTCGAAGCAATCTTTGAAACCAATCGGAGAAATTGTACCTCTGTCGGCAATAGACATTAGCCTTGCCGAAAAATATTGGTTCAGGTACTTACAAAGACTCAATTTTTCTAATGAAATTTCTTCATTGCAGAACGGAAAGCACATAAAAGGTTCTAAAATACTAGAGCTTACGCCATTTTTAGATGATGAAGACATTTTGAGATTGGGTGGTCGTCTTCAAGCACTCGATGAACCTTTGCACACTAAGCACCCAGTTATACTACCTTCAGACTCGCATATAGTCAATTTGATTATTGATGACTGTCATCGACGCGTTTTGCATGCAGGTGTTAATATTGTGCTAGCAGAACTTCGAAAACATTTGTGGATAGTTCGAGCTCGTCAAGTCATCAAACGTCGCATCAAAGCATGTATAGTATGCAGAAAGATCTGGGAACGCCATGCGTTCCAACCCTTTGCACCATTGCCTTTGGAGAGGATAGTTCTTTCACGGCCATTCGATAATGTAGGGGTCGATTTTGCTGGTCCCCTATATACTTACAATAACAAGGACGCTGCAGAGAAACTGTATGTGGCAATTTTTACTTGTGCTGCAGTTCGTGCCGTTCATTTGGAACTTGTTTCCAATTTGTCGACAGAACAATTCCTAATGGCGTTGAGGCAGTTCATTGGGAGAAGAGGTATACCATCGTTATTATTATCGGACAATGCCAAGACTTTCCGAAGAGCTGCTATGGAGTTAAGGAGTCCACATTGTCTTTGGAACGAAGAAGTTATTCATGGGTTTCTCGCGCAGCGAAGAATCGAGTGGCGTTTCATTGTGGAGAGTGCTCCATGGTGGGGCGGTTTCTGGGAGAGGATGATCCGGACGATGAATAATCTCTTGAAGACTGCGATTGGAAAGGCAAAGCTAAACAACGACCAACTGCGCACTGTCCTCATAGAAGTAGAAGAAGTAGTGAACAAGCGACCATTAACTTATCAAAGCTCGGACCCTTTGGACTTACATTTTCTAATCGAACATTGCCCTCTTGTTTTAGCGTCATCATCGAGAGAATCAGAGGCTGACACGCTTCGGACTGCCTGGAAACACCGTATGAAGTTTACAAATCAGCTTAAGAGGAGCTGGCATTCCGAGTACCTTCAATTGTTGCGATCCTTTCATTTTCGACCTGAGGCTCCATCAGTTCAGCTAAACGTAGGCGATGTTGTTTTAGTCTCCGAATCTTCAACCTCAAGAATCCACTGGAAAATGGCCATCGTTGAAGAAGTATTTATGGGGAGAGATCAAAGAGTGAGATCATGTTTAGTAAGACAAGCCGATGGAAAAACATTCAGAAGACCTATCCAGCTTCTTTTCCCACTTGAACTTTCATCTTGCCCGGCGGAGGATGTTAACAATTAATGAGCACCCTATACTTTCGAACATAGTTAGCCTAATACTTTAAACAATGAACTCATCTCTTTCTTCATTTTCCAATTTTATTTTCGAACATACATATAGGTATATATAAAGGAAACGCTTTCAAACAATCGCTAGGTTAGTTGCCATTGTAAAATCAGAATATTAACAAGACTTGAAGTTATTAAAAGGCACATCTTTACTTGTTCATTTTCCACGGGTTTCATTTTCTTGTCCGTTTATTTATTTTTTATATCTGATGAGGAAAATGTACCGGTCGAACAAATCGTTGTTGTTTTGAGGAAATGACATACCAGAATTTTTGGCAGGTATTTTAAAGCTTTGGCCAACAAAAATTTAGTGAAACGATATTGCTGATCGTTCTAGCAAGGCTCTACGCCAGCACAATAAGCAGGTATCAATCAACAGTGATTAAAGAACAACGTTCCTAGCTTCATTTCGTCAACACAACGTCCTCCACGGCCACCAACTGCAAATACACTTAACTTTTCCGTATGGAGCGTTGTACAGACTAAGGTCAGCTATAAAAATGTTGAGGCGCCCAAGAAAATCCTTCCAGAATCGAAGACAATTCCGCAGACCCCCGTTCGTACAGCGTAGTTGATAATCTCTAAAAAACAATTGTTTTTTTTATAAAAGAACGAAAAAAAACAATGCCCCCGAAATTAATTTGTGTTTGTAAAGAGCATCAAAGTCCATAACCACAAAAACAAAAAACTTCCATCGTGTGTGTTAAGTTGTGCGTTGACGTAAGAAAGTTGTAATGTCAAAGACACCAAAGAATAAAAACAAAATTACTAGAGCTACTATTGACGCATAGATTAAGAACAACAACACCACTACTGGCAGCGTCGACAGACTCAATAACATAATAAAATTTACATCAATGACTGTCTTATTAGATTCACAAGGTCGTTTCTAAAACTCAAACACTACAACATACCAAAATGCGTGTGAATTAGAAACTCTTCTATACTCACCAGGTAAAACGAAAGTGGCGCTTTTTCTTTTGGGGATTTTTGATTTGCTTGTAATAAAATATATTTAATTAACTTAATTGATAATAATTATTTAACCATAGTAGATCCTTACAATAACTACTCGTACAATAGTAATTACATTGGTCTGAGTTCTGGCCAACTCTGTACACTTTTTAAGAAACATTCTCATAATATGGGTTCTTTAAAAAGGCATAGCAGGCTGTTAACGAAATTCTTAACAAAAGCAATTCAACCACCGATTTTTCTTTGAAACAAAAATCATCCTACCTTTCCTGAGCCCATCAATATTGCCAATTTATTAAACAATTCTCAAATAGTTTTCGGTCATATTTTGAATAATAGCAACTCTTCACTGTATTGTATGTATGTACGTAGAACTAAAATAATTGATTCAAGTTTTCAATCTGGAAATTCTGACAACTGCCAAAAATTGAATTGTTTTTGGGTCATGCAAAATATTGTGTCCATGTACACAATCCATAAATTTTGGATGCTTTGAAAACATATGTTTCCCAAATTATCCAAGACTATATTGTTGCAGTAGAGTCCTTTAAAAACTTCCATGGGGATCGTCTGAATAATGCTATACTCTATTCATGAAAAGATTCAAAACAATATTTTAAAAATAAAATTTTGTCGAAATCTTGATCTAAAAATGTGTTTTATTTAAATTTTAAGGATCCACAAATCTGCCATTCCTGAAGAGAATACGTGTTTTCATTCCTTTGCAATATGGCTACAGGAAAAGACTCTCTACTGGACTTGACTCGAAAAAAAGTTGTGCAGGTCTGTTGGTTGACATAACCAAGGCTTTTGACATGGTAAACCATAACATTCTCTTGAGCAAACTACATGTTTCGAGGATCCATTTATAGTGGGTTGGAATCATACTTCAAAGATAGAAGACAAAAAGTGAAAGTTGGAGACTATTTTATTAATCGGATAATGATTATCAGATTGCCAAACTTGGGGTACCTCAGGGGTCTGTATTGGGCCCTACTCTTTCCTAGTGTATATAAATTCATTGTTTCGCTAGCCTTTTGTCGACGATCTTGGTATTGCCTACGATTCTAGTAGCCACCTCCAGCTAGTTTCTGACATTAACTACGATGTGCACCTATTGAGACTGTGGTTCGCCAACTGAATTTAGTGTCAGCAATAAAACAAAACTTATGTTATTCAGCCTTAGGTCGCTGAGAATGCCGGACCTTGATTTTCGTTTCCATGCCGATAACTGTCTTCTTCTTCTTCTTCTTCTTTTTTCCTTTTTCCGGCGTTGTTATGGTGAGAAGTGTAGGACCATAACCTTCCCACTTAACTGCATTCCTACTGGTCCGCTTGTGGGGTCCGCCGGTTTGACCTCAGAAAGTAGCGGCAGGCTTCCCGGTTTGGGATTACTTCATCGTTGAGGCCAATCAAATGCTGGTGTTTTTGCGTTTGTTAGCACCAATTGTTTTTCGGCATTTTTTTTTTTTTTTGTGACACGGGCATGCTCCAATTTTTTTTTTGTTTGATCTTACTCTTACAACACCGGTGATCTGCAGTCGTGTCAACCCACTGATTTGCATGTACACTTGTGGGGCAGTTTAATGGTGGTATATGTGCCCCTAGGCTCACCTTGGTGTTTTCTAAATTGCCTAGATGTGATTTTTGTTTACCTTTGTTTTAGTCGCCTTTTACGACAAGCGGGAGGTATCACTTTTTCTTTAACCCGTCCCTGCACGGAATCCATGCCGATAACTGTATTCACTCCAAATTGCCGGATTGCACATGCAACGAAGCTTTCGCTGAAAATGTGTTTGATGATCACCCAGCGTGTCACACTAATGGTTTAAAAATTTATATAGTAAATAACTACAAATGCTTAGGTGTTACAATTGACCGAAACATGAACTGGTCTGATCATATTACAAACCTGAAACAGTATCTTCGTTCTTCTATCCGTGGTCTGTTTCATCTTCGTAAATATTGCACAACCACGAAGGTGGTCCGATAAGTACTTAGCCTCACTGCCAGATGGCGCCAGTATCGTAAGAGCAACTTACTATCGTATAGTACAGTTTAGTAGACGGCTACTGTCGAAATTTTAGCCGGATCGGACTCGTAGTTTTGTTTTGACCGCGTGTGGAAGCGGGAGTGTCCGCGGATTTTAGAAAAATGAGACAAGAGCAATATCGGTCGGTGATTCGATTCTTGTTTTTGGAAGGGAAATCGCGTAGCGAAATTAAAGAGCGTTTGGATGCTGTGTACGGTGACTACTCTCCTTAAATGGCGACCATCAAAAGTTGGTTTAACGAGTTTCAACGTGGTCGCACGTCGGTTTTTGATGAGCCACGTCCAACGGCTACCACGGAGGATAACGTGGCAAAAATCCACAATCTCGTATTGGCAGACTGCCGATTGAAGGTGTGTGTGCGAGATAGCTGAGACAGTAAGTATTTCAAAAGATCGTGTGGGTCATATCCTGAATGAAATTTTGGGCATGAGAAAGCTGTCGGCGCGATGGGTGCCACGTTTGCTCACTCCGGACAACAAGCGCAACCGTGAGACCACTTCAGAGCAGTGTTTGACGCTGTTTAAGCGCAATCCCAAGGAGTTTCTGCGTCGTTTCTTTCGACCAAGGAACAGTCGAAACATTAGACTTCACCCGGCGAAAGTGCTCCGAAGAAGGCGAAGACTGTTCCATCAGCTGGAAAGGTGATGGCCACCGTTTTCTGGGATTCACAAAGTGTGATCCACATCGACTACCTGAAGAAGGGCAAAACGGTCACAGGGCTGCATTATGCCAAATTATTTGGCCGATTCGCCGCCGAATTGAAGAAAAAACGGCTCCACTTGGCGAAGAAAAATGTGTTCTTTCACCGTGATAGCGCACCGGCTCACACCTCCGCCCTCGCCACGGCCAAATTGGACTACGAACTGCTGCCCCATCCACCGTATTCACCAGATTTGGCCCCATGCGACTTCTTTTTGTTTCCAAACCTGAAAAGTCAAGGCAGAAATTTCAGTCGAATGAGAAGGTTACCGCCGCCACGGAGGCCTACTTTGCAGACCTCGAGAAAACGTATTTTTCAGAAATTCTCAAATAAATCGCCAAATCTCCAAAATATTTATTTTCTTTTGTAAGCTAAGTACTTATCGGACCACCCTCGTAATTGTTTAAGAACGGAATATTGCACTCCAAACTTCAATGCGGTTTAGGATGTTGGGGAGGTGTTCACCACACGAAAATTCAGCCTCTACCTGTATTGCAAAAATGCGCTATGAGGACGATTTTGGAGTTTCTCGTTTCAGCCATTCCATGACACTATTTAAGAACCTGAAAATTAGGCACTTGTATTACTTCAAGGTGCCTAAAATTTTCTTTATGGACAGTGATTATTTGCAGAGCCCGGTTGGTAAATATACTTTCATTTCGAACCATCCACCTTAGAGACTTCGTCGTCCTCCTTCGGTTCGCGTAGTTAGAACACGAACATTCTTCCTAAAGAAAGTCAAAAATTGGCTTTATAGTTTTGATCACAATCAAGTTGAAGTTTTGTTGTCCTACGTTATTTAATGATGCTCATAAAAATGTCTGAACGTTATTTTTATATTTCTTTTCTTGTTTCTCTATTACTGCTTTATTGCTTTATAGTATTACTTCCACCTACATTTTTGTTATACATTGTATATGAAAGTATATGAAATATTTTTGATGTGGCATTCAACACTATTTGAATTCCAAATACGAATGTCACTCCTACTCTTTATATTGTACAATTATTATAAAAATAAAAATAGAATAAAAAAAAAAAAACAAAACATAGCTAATCAAGTGGGGTTTCCACGTCGTCAAAGGTTGTTGGTCATAAGGCAACCACACACTGTCTGGGAGGACAAAACAGAAATAATTTCTTTTTTTTTATAAACACGTCGCTTATAAACGAAGTACGAGTAGCATGGCCTACAATAATCGGTGAGTAGAGATTAGTAACACCGAAGTTAATACTCCAACTCGTGTTTTAACCCATACGGGATTAATCAAGTATTATCAATATCAATATTATCAATACTCCCTAGGTAAATGCTTCCAGATTAGCGCACTAATTTAGGTTTCAACCCAGATAAGTCTGGTCGAGCGCTATAACCGCCAAAAAAAGTTAGAGCCCCGACTTGAGTTTCACCTAAACGGGTTTGACCTTACGCCTTTCCCAACCATCATTTTTTTCAAACGCTCTCTGCAGCATAAGGTAAAATTAATAAAAATTAATTAAATCCAAGACAAAAATGAATCAATGATTGCATTGGATGGAATGATTTTTCTCAAATTATTCGAAACATTTTTTTTTGCGTGTAAAACCAAAGCCATGTTCCAATAAATAACTGACCAACAACCTACGAACGTTGATTATGATTTGTTGGGTTCCTTCCTGATTTAAAATATGCCAAACTATTGATGTATGAATGCCTAACGTTAAAGAACGTCGCGATATCGATGTTGACGGTTTCTGCTACAGTGACAATGTTCTCGGTAACGTTCCCAGGTTTTAGTCTCCCAGACTTTTTCGATTCTATATAACTTTAGTTTTTCTATTTTGGGGATTATTCACACCGAAAGATCACGAATTTTACGAAATGTAAATGGTGTTCAGCTGAAAAATTTCAAGTTTGAAATGAAATAAATAAAAAACTGAAACTTTTATGTAATACATTTGTTTTTTTTTGTTTTGTTTTTTAATTTATTTTTATTTATAGTTTCTTAGATCTACTGTATAAATAACTTACAATTAACATTATTATAATTAACTTAAGCTAAGAAATTTTTTTTTTTTTTTCAAAAAACTTAGCATCTGATCATTTTTTATATATGTATATTTACACCTATCCCTCGTTTAACATGGTAGATACGTTCCTGACAAAACCGTGTAATTCGAAAAATCAATTTTTATATGGAAGAACCGTGTAAAGCGAAAACGACTATAAATAAGCTTTTTTAGACATTTATTGAACACAAAACGTGACTAATTCCCTTACAAGAGTGTATATAAAGTATAAAAGGCAAAACCCTTCGAAGGGGATTTGCCTATAAAGTTCAAATTCATAGAACCAACGTATTCTGAAGCATTTGGTTTTCAAATTCAAATTCGTTAGAACAACCACTGTTCCAACGTATTTGCATTTTGTGCTTTAGTGTGTGGTTACATCCAATAATGGTAGAGCATGTAAATATACTTCCGAAGTGTTACCAGATTTATAATTAAGTAGAAATAAATTCGCGTTCAGTCAAAATTAATCATTTTCTACAACTTTTTTTTTTTCAATTTTAATTTTCGCGCAAAACGAGTAGCGTGTAATAATATATATATATATATATATTTATATACATATGTATATGTTTTTTTGTTTTTTTTTTATATATTTATACCTTTTTTTTTTGGTTTTTATTTTGTTTTCGTTTTATCCTACCCCAACCTACCCTCTCCTACCCTTCCCTACCCTCCCCTACCCTAGCCTATGTAAGCCTGTCACTGGTGTTAGGCAAGCCATGCCTTGAAGAGGCTGAAGCTATTGAAGTATCCACTGACGCAGCTCACCCCAAAAGCGTTGATGTTGGCGGACTACATCGGGTCCGTAGATTAGCGGCAAAGCCAATCTATCCTGGATCAGCACATATCTATTCACACATCTATCTAAATAGAGGATTGCTTCTGGCGGGACAAAGCCGTTAAGGCGCACTCTCTCGTGATATAAATCATTGGGGTAGTAAGCCCCGGAGATAAGGCTATTGAACGAAGCCATTGCTCTCGCAACGTGGCTTCGAATCAGTTTGATCAGGAAGTTATCCACCCGTACAATCCTGGCCCTATTGTATAGGACCTCGTTCGGGTAAAATTTCGTGTAATCAGATTCGGGTGTCCTATGTAACCCGAGACAAGTCCTGAGACATTGTCTCTCAAACACCCGAATCCTTTCCATTAAGCTGGCTCTCACATTGAACCAGACGGGACATCCAAAGGCAACCATGGGCCTGATTAAGGCCATGTAGCAGATTACCTTCACCCTGGAATCAAGTTGGCTGCAATGAAACAGCCATCTTATCAGAGCGAAAGCGCCCCGGGCCCTTGCCAGAGCAGCATCTACATGTTTGTCAAAATATAGATACTGGTCTAACCAGATCCCAAGGTATCTGACTACACTTTGTCTCGCCAGTGGGCTCCCGTCCTGTCCAAGAATTGAGAACCCGCGCCAATTTTTCGTAGTGTCTCGAGCGGCCCTAAACAAAGGCGTTCTGAACAAAATAGTTTCTGATTTCTGGCAGTTGATTTTCAACTTCCAGTCATCACAATACTGCTGAATTTTTTCGAAGTCACGCTGCAAGAGAGTGACAATGACGTCGATCGTTGAATCTGATCTGTACGCGATTAAATCGTCCGCATACGCTATTGAATGGTGAAGAGAAGCTATCAAATCACTGAAGTAAATGCTGAAAAGGATCACCGTACCCTGTTGCAGTCCGTTGTTAATATCAAATGTTTGGGTAGAAGTCAAGTTGGCAATTTTCACTACGAACTTTCTACCTGTTAACATGTCAAAAATCATATATAGCAGTGGTTTACTTATGCCCATCCGACTGAGCTTGTAATAAAGACCTTCAAGCTTTTTCCAAGTCAATCAGACAGGCACCCGTGCATTGGTTCTTGCATTTATTCTATTGGGAATCCGACACGAGTTTCAACGCGGCATGAATAGTGTCATGCCCCGCTCTGAAACCGAATTGGTTATCCGGGATGATTTTATTGTTCTCAACCCATTTAGACAGGGCCCTATGGACCACCCTCTCGAAGACCTTGCTGATACTCGATATGGTGTCTTTACCCTTCTTGGGGATTGGTTGCACCACCGCTGTCTTCCAGTGCACTGGATAATATGCATTATTCAGTGCATTGTTGAACAGGATAGTGTACCTCTCTACAGCCACTGGTTAAAGGTGCCTAACCACAACATTGGATATACCGTCGACTCTCGCGGATTTTTTCTTCTTCAATGACTGAAAGATCATCCGGCGATCTTCCGTCGAAATGAACAGGGAAAGTAATACCTTATTTTGGGAAAATGTACAGTCAGTATGTGGATTTTATATTTTAAAAACATATTTTCTAACTGACGCCTATTCCTTTCAGGCACTCTTGTAGCCCTCATATTTGCAATAACGTGTGAACAAAGAGTTGGTTCAATGGTGGTTGTTTCGCGGCGAATATTCTCTTGCAAGGCCTGAATTTTTCGAGGTTTATTATAAACCCTTGACTTGAGGTATCCCCACAATAAAAAGTCGCATGGTGTGGGCTCTGGAGGACGAGTTGGCCAGGGTATGTCTCCATACTTGCTGATATCATACTCTAGATCCTAGCCCTGTGTGGTGTACGATTAGCACCGTTTTGCTAATCGTTGTACCCGGGGAATAGCTGCAGTTGCGGCAATATGCTTCAGCAGTGGCTGCCTCGGTGTGCTCCCAACCAATGACTCATCTCTATTAATAAATCCTCAATAAATGCGCATCGAACGATGCCTTCCCCACTTACCTCATCCCGCTGGTTTTCAAACATTCTATTCGCTGAACACCCTTTATTTTTCAAAGATCGATTATATTAATAATCGAAGGACTGTCATACGTTGCTTTACTTTAGTATGTACCTACTTATGCTTTAAATTCCACATGTGTTTACAAATTTTCAAGGTGATCCAAAAAACGGGTTGCGCTCGGCAATAATTTACTATAGTCATCTAGACTTCCGATTTTTGGTAGACCCTATATTTCAGAAAATCTCCTTCGCGAAGTCGAGTAACCTACATTAATTTTCGGATGTAATGTTATCAGATGAGAGACTGAATAGCGGGCGCACATTCCTATTAATCCCAAGGTTAGATTAGGTTAGGTAAGGTAGCCCCTCTATTAAGCGGTGGGGATCACTTACACCAAGATCGGTCCAGTCGCCTTGAACTCCGTTACTCTTAGAACCATTTGAATGTTGAATAAAACTCGATAGAATGTTGATCATTGTTCATTAAAAAAAGTATTCTCTCAGAAATAGTCTTCTTGATGAGGCTAGGCAAAGCAGTTGCATAGTAGATGGAAGGGAGATTCTTCGTCTTTCTAATCATGACACCCACTGTAGTAGTGACAATCTTGCGGCATGTTTTCCCGAGGCCCAATGTCCATTTTAGACTCCCGATTAGGCTACTTATAATCTGCTTATATCTTTTTAGCAGGCCTGTGGTTTACTTTTACAACACCTGGTCCAGTTTTGTCCCGCGTAGTTATATACATACATGTTTCAAATCCATGCCATCTCTCATTTGCATATTGCAGTGCATGTTTTAGGATTTTATATTTTTGCGTTTCCATTGGTGGGTGGATTTCTCCTTTAACCGAATTTGATCTTATTATTGGTGATTCGAATGTTTTTGCTACCGCTTGACTATCTGTGTGGATAACGGTGTCCCTATTGTTCACCTATCCCACAGACGGCGGCCTCATGAATTGCCGTTAGATCAGCTTGCAATATGATACAGTGGTTCGGTAGTCTAAAAGATTGGCTATATTTTCAATGCAGTGTCTTTGCTTGGAAATTTATTTATTCATCGGTTGAGAATTGTTGTTTTATAAAGAATCTTGAAGTCTAGGTGGGGAAAAAGTTATCCGTCATTGCTTTGTCATAGAATACCAGCGCGCGCTATTTCAGAGAACTTCCAATGAGCTGATTTCTTATGTCACAGCGCCGATTTCTTTGCTTTTTCCTGCCAAAAGAATCCAAGGTAAGTAGGTGAAGCATCGTTTCGAGGGCTGCAGTGGGGGTTGTTCGCAGTGTCCCTGTTATAGCGATGCACACATTTGAACTCTATTTAGAAGTTTGCAATAGCCACCTGACTAAGCAGCCGTACATTAGCATAGGTCTAACAACCGCGGTATACAGCCCGGCTGTAATATGGGGTTTGATGCTCCATCTGGTGCCCAAGGCTTTTTTGCAGGTACATATATAGCGCATTATTTGATGCGTTCTTCCGCATTCAATTTCCAATTGAGCTTCCGTTGGAGTATCACGCCCAGGTCTGCGAATCTGCGGTAGGTCCCATTGAGTTTTGGTGGAGCGATTTGAGGAATCTCCCATTTTTTGTGAATAAATTTAGCTCCATTTTAGAGGGAATTATTCCAAGCCTTTAGTTCTCTACCCAGTTTGCTTAGGCCTATTTCTATCATATCTCTGATTGTTGGGAGATGTTTTCCGCTAATTGCTAGTGCAATATCGTCTACATACGCAATGACTTTGAACCCGCTGGTCTAGAGGGATAGTACCCCTCCTAGTGGTGTGCCCCGATTTACTGCCCTTTTATAATATAATGTCACCATTAACCTCTAGCTTGCTTAATGCATTGGTGATGGCTAGTGAATTTTCGACCAATCAATATACTGAAACCTAAACGAAACGCTGATTCGCGCGGGGAGAAAGATCAGACAATTTTGGGAAAAAAATAAACTTATTTCAGATATTGCGTTCATTGCGTGAGTGTCGTGACATTTTTGCCATCGGCTTTTCCACCACTCGAAGATAACCTGTTAAATAGATACGGGAAGTCCCTTAAAGGTTCGCGTGCAAGATTTCTTTATGGCCGTTAGGATCCTATGGTTAAGGCTGATCCAAGACTGGGGTTGGGGAATGACCTCACTCGGTTCAACCTTTACTTTCTACTCAAAAAGCACCATTCACTGTATGATCTTCAGGTATAAATTCGTAGTGGTCTACCCGCTTGGTTTCAAAGAGATGAACTTGGCTTTCATTTCGGCTCATCCTCTACACTCTTTCGGCCATCTTTGAAGTTCTTGTGCCACTTAAAAGTGCAGTTGTGATATGCTTTCATCGTAGAACACTTGGCGAGTCATGCCCAAAGCCTCCGAACCCGATTTCTTGAGTCGCATATAAAATTGAGTGGCACACCGCTGTCCGATGATTCGCTTCATTTGAAGGTTGCATCGAGTCACTCGACAGGAGCTCACTAAAAATTGGAACGAACGTCTGATGCTTCGTTGACTTATGTTTGATGCATTTTAAAGGTCAGACCCCCTTCCATCGAGTCCATATGTTCTCTTTTTCACATTAATACTTATTCATAAACAAACCATCAATGCACCGTAGATCATCTGAAAGTATTTTTACAGAAAGAAACGTTAATAAATCGTCTCCGAAGGGATGGATGGGGTTAAAATTAAAATTAAATTTTCTGTGCAGATCTAGGGTAGAGTGATGCCATGGCAAATTAATCATAATTTTTAAAACCTTATTTTGACATACATTACACCTTTTTTCGTCTCTAATCTAGGCTACATATGTACCTACGGTACGGTATGTATGTACGGTTTATGTTTGTATCTTCTAGTAAAATGCTGCATCTTATTTGGAACTTAGAGCATATTATATATCTGATCCAGAATCTGGAAGATCTTAAAAATCGTCCTTAATGATCGTACGCCGGAGAGTGGAAATAAATAAAGTTGATTTTGTTGAATTTCAGGGGCTAATTGAGAATCGGATCCGAAAACTTGACTGATGGCTCTATACAGGGTGCCCCACGAGCAGTGTGCCAAAAAGCTAGAGCGTGTAGCCCTGGCCAAGACAAGAAAAAAATCGTACGGGGAGGGGGGGTCTATTCCCCCCCGTTTAGCCGGGAGGGGCAATTTTCTAAAAAATTGACTTAATTTGGAAAAAAAAATATTAAAAATCAACAGTAACAGCCACAATGCCGCGATATACTTTTTTGTAAAGCCAGAAACCTCTTCTTTGATCTTGTTTTTAAACGAAGCTGTTGTAAGGAATAGTTTTTGAGAAATTAATTTTCAAACTCAAAATTTTGAAAAAAAATTGGAAAAAAAAAAATTCGAACTACTTTTTTCCAAAATTGTATGTAATTAAGTACTATTTTTTTTTCCAAAATTCAATTCCCTTATTAGTTTTTAGTTAAAAACAGAAAACCAGATGCAAAAATGTCTTGTAGTTTTTGAGAAATTAAAAAAAAACCGAACCATTTTTTTCTAAGAAGAACCTTTTTTTTGGTTTTGACGCGGCTGGACTTGTAGACAAATTAATGTATGAAAGACTGACCTCTTTTTTATTATTTTTAAAAACTTCGGAGTTTTATTATAATAAATTTTCAATATGATCCCCATTTTTTAGAAGGCAAAGATTATATCTTCTTCTAATGGCTGCACATTAGTCTATGTTTGACAAATTTTTCTGCAATTTGACTCCAGCGACTTCAATCCGTTGTTCCAAAGATACTATTTCCACTTCGTAAACATAATTTTTCATAAATCCCCACACTTAAAAATCTAGAGGAGTTAAATCTGGTGATCTAGGTGGCCATTTCGTGGGGCCCCTTCTTCCGATTCAACGGTCACTAAAATGATCATCCAGCCAGTGTCTAACCCGTAAGCTGTAGTGTGCTGGTGCTCCATCTTGCTGGTAGATTAAATTATCTGCTATCGCCAAAGGAACGTTGTCCATCAAATCGGGCAAAAGGTCTCGTAGGAACTGCAGGTATGATTCTCCCTTAATAACGGCATTCAAAAACCGGGCCCCGATTACAGTTTGTCCAACAATACCAAGCCAAACATTACTGCTAAAGCGGTGTTGTGATTTATTTTGTTTTTTGTTGTGTGGATTGGTGCTACTCCAATAATGCAAATTGTGGAAGTTAGTAACCCCATCTCTGGTAAACTGTGCTTCATCCGTCCAGAATATCCTTGCAAAATAGTTTCGTTCAGTTTCATCTCGAAGCAGTAATGATCGACAAAACTCTGCTCTCAAAAACTTGTCGTTTGAGATGAGTCCCTGAACTGGCCTAAAATGGTACGGGTGTAAGTTTTCGGTATGAAGCACTCTCCATACTCTAGATTTGGGCACTCCAAGCATAATAGCCATCCTCCTTGTACTAAGGGAGGGATTGCGTCGGACCAAATCCAAAATTCGGGTAGAACCCATCGGCGGCGGGCGGACCCAGACGAAATTCGCAGGTCAGTTTTCAGGCGTTATCAATGAAAAAAAAAGAATTAATCTAGGGTTATTCCAATACTGTATCACTTTATTGTATCCTCATAAGACTCCGAATTTTTTAAAAATAATAAAAGAAGAGGTCAATGTTTCATACATTAATTTACTTACAAGTCCAGCCGCGTTAAAACCAAAAAAAAGGTTTTTCTTAGAAAAAAATTGTTCGGGTTTTTTTTTAATTTCTCAAAAACTACAAGACATTTTTCCATCCGGTTTTTTTTTTTAACTAAAAACTAATGAGAGCATTGAATTTTTGAAAAAAAAATAGTACTTAATTACATACAATTTTGGAAAAAAGTAGTTCGAAATTTTTTTTTTCCAATTTTTTTTCAAAATTTTGAGTTTGAAAATTAATTTCTCAAAAACTATTCCTTACAACAGCTTCGTTTAAAAACAACTTCAAAGAAGAGGTTTCTGGCTTTACAAAAAAGTATATCGCGGCATTGTGGCTGTTACTGTTGATTTTTAATAATTATTTTTCCAAAACAAGTAAATTTTTTAGAAAATTGCCCCTCCCGGCTAAACGGGAGGAAATAGACCCCCCCCTCCCATACGATTTTTTTCTTGTCTTGACTAGACTTACACGCTGTAGCTTTTTGGCACACTGCTCGTGGGACACCCTGTATAATGGCTCTATATAAATCATCTAATTTCTTTTCCGGGTGGTAAAACGGCTAACAAAGGCATCGCAGGAGTAGTATAACCCGACGGTTGCTAGTCCAAAAAAAAAGTGATTGTTTAGTGAGTTTGAGTAAACTGATGTGTTTTTCATCCCGTCCGGTAATACGTTTTGATACATCCGTTTTTTGGTAGTTTCTACTCGTATCCAACGCAAGAACAGATAGCCCAGTGTTTGTGTTTCTCTATTAAGTGTTCAATATTGCACATACATAATCAGTGTTCGCAATAAAGAAAAAAAGACAAAACTCGCAAAAAACAAATTGTCGTTGTGCCAGACTTTTTTCCTTGTAAAAGCTCACTCCAATTAGTCCGAATCTGTCCGCTTAGACATGCCGTTTGAGCAAAATTCAAATTCAAGCTCCTCCATGAACACCCGTTCCAAGAAGCAACCTGCCACCAACTCATCTGCGTCAACACCTCGACGCTTAACACACTTACACCCACAACAAAGAACTCAGGAATTACTACGTTGGACCATTTCACCGTTATGGAACTTGAAGAGCGTTTGATTAAGCAGACGGAAACCATTCTTGCACGCAGAGATCAATACACTGCGCAATGATCTCGCGCAGCAAATCCCGCTCGTGGAAGAAACTTGGACTAAGCGTTTCACTGAGTTAAAGACATCTCTCAATGATTTAGAGCATCGTATAGAGAAATTAGAGAGAACAAACGCGCACCCCGAAGCAACGAACAAAGAGTTAACTGACTTAAAGCTACGTTGCGATGCACTTGAGAGAAACGAATTGGCTATGGATGCTATTCTCTTCGGAGTTCCCCAGCTTCCGGAAGAAAACTTACAATCCATTTTTCACCACCTTTGCCATTCCATTGACTGCAGGCCGCCTTTATTAGTAGCTATTTTCCGTGCCCACAAACGAAACAGTCCCAATGACCCACCAATAATCATCAAATTTGAGCGAAATTCAATTTTAAAATTATCGGCTCTCCACCGCAAGACTCACGGTAGACAACTCTGTCTGAGTGATGTTGGCTTGGACTCAAGCAAGTACATTTACTTAAATGAGAGTCACACTGCTAAAAAGCACGGAACGGTCATCGTAAGGAAACGAGGATCTACCAACAACATAATAATCAATGATAAACACAATTGCCGCGAGATGGTTATCAGCGAAAAACGAAGAACAAATTAACAAAAACTACAACAACAAACAACCTTAAGTTCTTCTATCAAAGAGTAATTTCTCCTTTTTTTCTTTTTTTACAATCTTTTATTTTTCTCTTTTTATTTACTTTCTTGAGTGTATTTTATTTGTTTTGAGTGAGACTTATTATTATTTATTATTATTTGAGTTATTATTCATTTTTTTACTTTTTTTATTTTCGTCATTAGCGTATTATTTTTGTTGTTATTTTAAATGAGTTCTGTTTTACATTCATGGGGTAGCTCCTCGGTTGAAACAAGGACATTGCTAAACATTTTAGGCAAACAATACTCTGGCATTAATATTTGTCATTTGAATATGCAAAGTTTAAAAAATAAGATCGATGACCTGCGGTATCTTTTAAATAATAATAAAATTGATGTGGTCTGTCTGTCTGAAACGTGGCTAAAGCCGGAAATGTGTTCTGATCTTTTCAAAATTAATTCTTTTAGATTGGTTAGGGCCGACAGAGAAAAAAGTGTAGGTGGAGGTGTAGGTATATACATTAAAAATTCGATAAAATTTAGCATAATAAAAAGTCATCTGCAGGTGGTTCTATTGAATACGTATTTGTTGAAGCTATTATTAGTGGTGCTAAAATACTGCTTGGATGCATTTATATTCCCCCACATGTAGCTAACTGCATTCTTATTAACAATGTACTGGAAACGTTTACACCTCTATATACAGATGTGATTGTGTGTGGCGATTTCAATCTTAACATACTAAACCAAAAAAACAGACAATTTAAGAGCTCTATGGAATCGCTCGGCTTATTTTTTGCTAATACCACGCAACCCACACATTTCAAACCTAATTGTTCCCCGTCTTTAATTGACATCTGCTTAACATCTAACAGAAATCTTATACTTCTCTATGACCAACTCTCTGTACCCGCGTTTTCATTCCATGATCTAATATTTATTACACTAAATGTGTACTCGCATCCTGCAAAAGACAAAAAGGTGCAATATTATAACTTTACAGCCACCAATGTACCTGCTCTATTCGAGGACTATCTATGTATTGACTGGTCACCATATAAAATGTCAAATCATGTTAACCTGCAAGTGACCTTTTTCACTAAATGTATTGTTAGTTTGTTTGAAAAACATGTACCTGTAGTAACTAAAAGAAAAAAATCACGCTTTCCTTGCCTAACACAGGAGGTTATATATCTTATGAAGTCTCGGGACTTATTATATTCAAGATGGAAAAGATACAGATGCTCATCGATTTACAATGAGTTTAAAAAATTACGCAACTCTGTTACGTCCCTTATTCGTAAAAACAAGAGGCTGTATTATAAAACTCGGGCTTAGGCACTGTAATTCAAGCTCCAGTTTCTAGAAAAACATTCGCCAGATTGGCATTCAGTCAAATAAAGAGTCAATAACGCACAAAATAGATGTAAACGCATTAAACTCCAATTTCGTCCATCGCCCATTCAATGTACCAACTGTATCAAATGTGTCACCTGCAATAGCCCTTTTCAGTCCATCTTGCAATCGATCCAATGTTTTCTCTTTTTCTTGTGTAAAGGAATTTTCTGTTGGTAATTGTATATTTAGTGTAAAATCGAAGGCAAAATCGAAGGTAAAAGTTCATCCGAACTTTATAAAAATATTACTTCCGTTCGTGCTCCATTACATATATGTTCAACACCATTCGCACTACTTCAATTTTTCCTGATAGTTGGAAAATAGCAAAAATTATACCATTACCCAAAGCATCTACCTCCAGGAAAATCGAATATCGTCCTATAGCCTTACTTCCATTCTTTAGTAAAGTATTTGAATGTATTGTGAGTCAATAAATAAAAAAACATCTGGCTCGCTCGAACCTAGTCACTGAGTTTCAGACGGGTTTTCGCGCTAAGCACAATTGCACAACAGCTTTACTTAAAGTGTCTGATGATATTCGGGCCGCTTTTGACCGTGATATGGTGGGAATAATGGTATTCCTGGACTTCTCAAAGGCTTTTGACTGTGTTGATCATGGCATACTCCTGTCAAAACTAACAACAGAATTTCAATTTCAAATGTCCTCCTGTAAACTAATAAACTCATATCTCTCTAACCGTTCGCAATATGTGTACATTAATGGTAATTGTTCTGCACGTTTATCAGTTACGTCAGGTGTCCTACAGGGTTCTATCCTAGGCCCTCTTCTATTTTCTTGTTTTATTAATGACATCTCGAAATGTTTTATGTACATCACATCTACGCTGACGATGTTCAAATATATTTTATGTTTCCTAGACCACATTACTCTCAGGCAGTAAATCACTTAACGAGTGAACTAAATAAGGTCCATATGTGGTCTAAAGCTAATAGATTAGGTCTGAATCTATCAAAGACGAAAGCATTAATCATGAACAGAAGTCGACAACCATTCACTATCCCCCCACTGCAGTTGGATGGATCTCCAATTGAATTTGTTGATAATTTTAAGAACCTAGGTATATATTTCACTTCCAATCTTAGCTGGAGCCTCCACATAAATAAAGTCACCTCCAAAGTTTATGGCGCTCTCCGTGGACTGAGCCCTACAGCTCAATTCTTACCAGTAAATGTCAAACGACTTATATTTTGCCAATTATCCTATATGGCTGTGAACTATTTTCGAATATGGATTACGATTCCGAAAGAAAACTGACAGTGGTATTCAACTGTTGTGCAAGGTATGTATATGGCATAAGAAGATATGAGCACATTTCCGAATATACAAGAAATATAGCTGATTGCCCTTTAATAGAACTATTAAAATATCGAACTATTTTATTATTACATAAAATTATGACCACAAAAGAACCGACGTATCTATACCGAAAAATCAATTTTGCGATAAGCTATCGATCCCTACATCTTAAATTGCATTTTATATTGGCAAGTAGCCGCCAGTTTTTTGTACATGCCGTTCAACTTTGGAACCCACTCCCCCTATGCATCAAGTTAACGAATAACACAAATGAATTTAAGCGTAAAGTTTTCAATTTTTTCGCTAATAACCGCTACCAATAATAACTCACTCTCATTTAATTATTTATTGTATATTATTATTAATTATTTGCATAAGTTTCTTTTATTTTATCTATTTTTCGTATATTTATTTCTTGTTTAATGTTAATTTTATACTAAATAATTGTGTCAGTATAAACACACATACATAAAGTGTGTACATCTTTAAAAGACTATTCTTGTCTTATCTGTACATTATGCCATTAATAAATAAATAAATAAATAAATAAATAAAATAAATAAAATAAATAAAATATATAAAATAAATAAAATAAATAAAATAAATAAATAAATTAAAAGCCACAGCAGTCGAACAGTTTGCAGCACTGTTAGCTATGCCCTACTCCCACCTCCTCGCGGGGCTATCTGGAAATTTCCTAACCTAGGAAATTACTAACGGAAGAGGGTGAATGGCGAGCATCCTGCGGCGCCACATAACAGGGTTAGTGTCGTTTGGGCTATGGCTTGCTAGCCGTAACCGTTAAGCAAAGAAAAAAAGCTCCGAAACAACCGAAAGCCTCGGGTACAACGGACCGGATCTACGTTGACGACCCACGTGGAATGTTAGGTCCCTAAGCAGATCACATGCAGCCGAATAACTTGCGGACGACCTAGACCGCTATTAAGCGGACTTAACCGCCATCCAGGAAATGCGATGGGATGGACCGGGCAAAAAAACAGATGAAGAACTGTGACATCTACTACGACGACTGCTATAAGGAGAGGGGACAACGACTTTTCGGGTGCGGATTTGTTATTTGAGGCAGACTAAGGCAAAAAGTCTTAAGCTTTCGGCATATGAGTGAACGCCTCATAACGATCCGCATCAAGGCTTAATTTACTAGCATCAGCCTGATCTGCGCCCGCGCCTCCATTGAAGACAAGAATGACTATGTCAAAGATGAATTCTATGAGCTTCTAGACAGAACATATGCGCAATGCCCCAGTTATTACATCAAAATTGTACTAGGAGACCTAAATGCAAAGCTGGGTAAAAAAATCATCTATGAGCGAATTACACCACCATTTGAGCATGACACCACATCCGATAACGGAATCAGGCTTATCGATCTTGCAACGGGAATACCCCTCCTCCTAGCTAGTACCCGTATTCCGCACCTCAAAATACAAGTTAACGCCAGAAACATTGGATCATGCAAACAACGCATGATACCTTTCCCACGACCAAAAACATCCACAACAGTCGTGATTACATCAGGTCAAATTCCTACCGGACATTTGAGGCAACGGACGCAACATACCTGCAAGACACCTGAGCTATCGCCGAACATCCGCTGCTGACGAGGCGTCTGGCTGCATTGGGCATGCACCTAGTTTCAGTTTAGATTCCAATTCTTAGTTTAGTCTTAAGTCAGCCGTGAAGGTACACAGTAAGAATAAATATATTTTTTTTAAGAAATATTAACATAAAATATTTTAATTTACACAAAGGCACCTGGCGGTCGCCAGATCAATCAACAACCAGCCAAATTGATCACATCGCGATCGACGTCAGACACTCCTCCACTATTTTTGATGTTCCAACATTTCGAGGTGCTAACATCGACTCGGATAAATAATAAATTGGTCTAGCGGTAAATGAGGGCAAAACAAAATATATGCTGTCATCAAAAAAGGACGCTTACCACCGACATTTTGGCCACAACGTCAATATTGGAAGCTACAATTTCAAGGCAGTCAAGGACTTCGTCTATCTTAGCTCCGCAGTTACCTGGAACAACAACGACAACAGTTCTGAAATCAAACGCACTATCACCCTTGCCAATCGTTGCTCAGGAGGCAATTTGTTGGGTACTCTATATACGACCCTTATCATCCAAGTTCTACTGCATGGCGCAAAAGCATGAACCCTATCAAAAGAGAATGAAGAGGCGCTTGGCCCTTTTGTAAGAAAGATACTGCGTTTGATTTTTGGTCCTATCAATACCGACAGGGGCTGGAGGAGAATATTCAATTACGAACTGTACGGGTTGTACAGCGACATATGGTCAGGCGTCTACGGATCCAACGCCTAAGATCGCTAGGCCATGTAGAGCGAATGACGACGGAGTAGTAGAGGGCGGCTGCATCTAAGGTGGCGCACACAGCTAAAAGAGGACCTCAAGCAACTGGGAGTGCGGCACTGGGGGGAGCTAGCAAAAAATCGCGCTAGATGGAGAGGCATGTTGGTTGAGCCCCGGGCTCACCCCGAGCTGCAGCGCCCGCTAAGAAGAATTTCTTTTCCTTCTTCCGACCGTTAATGCCGTCTTCTTTATCCAGCAATTTTCCAGACTGCCTAGTATTCCGTTTCCCCAATGTTTATGCGGTTGTTAACTCTTAGTCACATTTTAATCAATTTGACCTTTGTGTAAAAAACGAGTATAACCAAGCCCCCGTCAAATAATAATGCGAAATAAAAATTCAAAACAAAAACAAGCAAATCAGAATACGTAAGATCTCTTAATCAAAGTAATTAATATAACCTGTTTTACGCCCTATCTAAATATCCACCCAACTCCACGTGTTTCTTTGATTTACAACTGATATTTTCTAATATCCAACTATTTTTCCAATTTGTGCATACATAATCAAAATAGTTATGATGAGGCTGATTAACATAACTATCAAAACACGTTTATCGGAGATAAGCAAATTCATTTCCGCCAGCGTCACGATTGTTTCTTTGAATTTGTAGACTTGTCTAGAGTAGACAAATACTAATTTGGATGGACATGAATGGTGGTCAATGTGCGGTATGTCCAAACAGCTTTTTTCGAAATATTAAAATATGTACGTGCTCAATGGAAATATGGAAATGCAAATGCAGAAGCAATAATTTCTAGCTTAACATATGTACATATGTTAAGTAGCAGTCATGTTGTGCACTATGAGGATGACATACGAGGGTGGTCTGATAAGTACTTCGCCTCCAAAGAAAAACAAAAATTTTGGAGAAATGGCGATTTATTTTTCAATATATTCTCCTTTTAGCTCGATACACTTGACCCAACTTCTTTAACGCGTCTGAAAAATACGTTTTCTCGAGGTCTGCGAAGTAGGGCTCCGAGGCGGTGATGACCTCCTCATTCGACTGAAATTTATGCCCGGCGAGTGACTTTTTCAAGTTTAGAAACAAAGGCGAGGGCGGAGCTGTAAGCCGGTGCGTTTTCATGGTGGAAGAACACTTTTTTCTTCGCCAAGTGGGGCCGTTTTTTCTTCAGTTCTACGTCGAATCGGCCCAATAATTTGACATAGTATAGAACTGTTACCGTTTTGCCCTTCTGCAGGTAGTCGATGTGGATCACACCTTGTGAATCCCAGAAAACGGTGGCCATCACCTTTCCGGCCGATGGGACAGTCTTCACCTTCTTCGGAGCACGTTCGCCGGGTGAAGTCCACTGTTTCGACTTTTCCTTGGTCTCTGGTGTGTACCATGGGATCCATGTTTCGTCGACTGTCACGAAACGACGCAGAAACTCCTTCGGATTACGCTTATAGCGCCGATAGCTTTCTCATGCCCAAAATTTCATGCAGGATATGACCCAGGCGATCTTTTGAATTGCCTACTGTCTCAGCTATCTCGCGCACCTTCAATCGGCGGTCTGCCAATACGAGATCGTGGATTTTTGTCACGTTATCCTCCATGGTAGCCGTTTTCGGGGCACCTGGACGTGGCTCATCAAAAACCGACGTGCGACCACGTTTAAACTCGTTAAACCAGTTTTTGATGGTCGCCATCGAAGGAGAAGAGTCACCGTACACAGCATCCAAACGCTCTTTGATTTCGCTGCCCGATTTCCCTTCCAAAAACGAGAATCCGACCGATATTGCTCGGTCAAAACAAAACTACGAGTCCGATCCGGCTGACAGTTACCTTTTTTTCGACAGTAGCCGTCTATTAGAATGTACTACACGACAGTAAGTTGCTCTTGCGATACTGGCGCCATCTGGCGGTGAGGCTAAGTGCTTATCGGACCACCTTCGTACGAGTATCGATTAGGATTACATAATTAAAAAATAAATTTTATGCTTACAGTTTAACTGGCATTCGAAACAGTTATCTAGGTGAGAGAATATGCTTCATTGGTTTCGACCTCAATTCTGCAACCTCAAAACCGCAAACAAGTCTCGATATTCGGCTTTTGTGTCGAACCAAACATTCAGATGTGCTCTAGGTTTAAACTGACTTTCTTCTGATTTATATGAAGCTGTGGCTCTTTTATGTAACCATTGCTCTGACAGAGAACTCTAGAGCTTTTCCATTATATCTTTTGAACATCAAGGTTGAGGGTAGTCATGTTGAAGGATACAGCAAATGGGTTTATTGATCTTTGCGAACATAAACGTCAGATGCTTGTTATACTCGTAGTCTCCTCTAAGCTACTGAACTGAAGCCGAACGACCTGCCACCCTGTCGAAGTTTTGGTGAGTGAGCCTTCGAAAAGCTGGAGGTAGGTTTCCTCTTTTGTCGAAAAATTGTCTTCAGCGACGAAGCTCGGCCGTATTAGGTCCAATATGCAATCTCAGATAATTCCAGAGCAGCCAATGAAACCGGAAAAATACACTGTTTGGTGCCGTTTATGGTCCGGTGGAATCATTGGCCCGTGTTTTTTCCAAAGATGACAACGTTACCGTCAATGATTTCGAATTAATTTTTTTACATGTAATACAAGAGCTGAATCTGGTCGACATGTGGTTCCAGCATTTATCTCTTGTTTGGGGCCAGAGAATTGGCCGACTAGATAGTGTGGTTTGCCTTCTTTAGACATTTTTTTTTGGGGTTATGTCAAATCAGTCGTCTATGTCGGTAATCCAGCGCTAAGTACATCCTTGGGAGGTATCCTTATCAATTCAAATAAAAAACACTTGTCGAATTTTCTTGTGTCACATATTACTATTATATATTACTGTTCGAATCCTTATAGCTTTAAATTCTATTTGAGGACCGAAAATAAGGACCGTTGTAGGAAACTCCATTGTACATGGTGGCGCAAAATTAATCATCCTATCGGAAGATGTTATAATCTTTGCAAATGGTATCGTACTTCAATCATATTTGACATATGTGAACTAGACAACTGCAGTATACAAACGAATATGCAATGGAGGGCTATACTCCGCAAGAGCATGGAATAATTATGTAGATTTTTTTGACCAATAATAATCGGTCTGTGGTGTTAGCGCAGCGCGAATTTCGACGTCGATTTACTAATCGTGTCGCACCAACTGGGCAAACATTCCGGCACTAAGCTACTCGACTCGAACAAACTGGAACCACAGGAGACCATGCAGGGCCCGCCCGCCACCGGACTCGTCGTTCGGCCGAGAATATCGCGACTGTGGCTGCCGCTGTCGCTGACAACGAAGGAAAATCAACCAGAAAGACTTACACATGTCTCCGTACAAAGTGCATCAGTAAATCCTGCTTACCGGCAGTCTCAACAACGAAGAGGACGATTTTGTGTCGAATATCATCATGAGCAACGAGGCGCTTTTCGACTCGCTTGCTTGCTTGCTTTAGTCAATAACCAAATCTTCGCTTCTTGTGCACTGAAAATCCGCGTGTGATGCACGAGGAGCCATTACATCTACTCAAAGGCGCGGCGTTCACGCGGGAGGAGTGATTGGGCCGTATTTTTTTGTGGACGTCATCGGCAATACGGTCAATGTTACTGACGAACATTACAGGACCATGATAAACGACTCATTGCTGCCGGAATTGGATGAGCGGGGCTTGATGAACATGTGGTTTCAACAAGACGCTGCGACCGCACACAGCACGTGCCACGATGGATATTGTGAAGGAAGCGTTTCCTAGTTGCGTAATCTTCCGTTTTGACGAATTGGCATGGCCAGCAATATCGCGTGATTTAACTATCTCAGATTTTTTTGTTTGAGGCTACTTGAAGTCTCGGGCTTACGCCAACGAGCTTCAGACAATCGCAGTTCTTAAGGAGAATATTCGAGAGAAATGCAAACAGTTATCACCAGAAATCTTGCAACACTGGCGGGAGCCCCTTGACGGATATCATCATTTCCAATTAACATAAAAAATTGTAAAGGTCCAGGTAAAGATTTCCATCACTAAAAATATTTTTTTTTTATTTAGTAAAAAAGTAATTTAAAAACAGAATTGGATGATTAATTTTGCGACATCCTAACTCTTAGACTGACACATCTCAGAGGGTTTAATTTCCTAATTTTTTTGTTAATATATTTTACATCGACGCGTCACAGAAAGAAAGGAAATATGGCATAGCGATGGTATGTTAACTTTAACTAAGGAAGTCGACATTTTTAGGTTGTTTGTAAATACCACATGGTTTTCACTGCTTTGATCTGACCATTTAAAAACGCATAATGTACGCCTTCACTTATGCTATTGCCAAACCTTGAATTTGATTTTGCTCTATTCTTTCTACGAAAGCGAATTACTTTAATTTGTAATTCCTATTTTTCCCCTGTTTACGTTAATAATGTTAAAAGTGAATGTACTCGTACCGCATCACTGTACCCTCAATACATAAATAATCTGTTGCCAGGTAAAATCTTATAAACATACATATATCTAAGTATTCGAAGTTAGTCACATAGCTTGCGTCTGATTCAAAGTCATTTGGAATATATTAAAGACGCACGATACGAGTGGCGTGTATCACTTCCCCAAACATTTTCCCGACTTAACCGGTTTTTTTTTCCCGAAAATTCGTAAAAATGTTTGTTATGATCTTTTCACAAAATCTGTATATAAAGCTAGCT
Source organism: Merodon equestris (assembly GCA_958301585.1). Lineage (NCBI taxonomy): Eukaryota > Metazoa > Arthropoda > Insecta > Diptera > Syrphidae > Merodon > Merodon equestris. The sequence goes on from OY284413.1 coordinate 64,279,782, forward strand.
AGCCCATCGAAAATCTAACTCAGTTCTCCTGTGTAAATCGTAGCCTACTGACATCTAAAAGTACAAAAGTAATCAAAATGCGTACTCTTGTGATATTCTCTTTCCTTCTTGTGCTGCTTGTCAGCGTATTTGCTGAGAACGTTGTTTTGGAGGAGGTTGAAGCTGAACCAGTGCAGAGGGTACGTCGTCAACTTGGATTTGGATTCCCTGGATTTGGAGGAGGTTATGGTGGATACCCAGGCGGTGGTTATGGCGGATATGGTGGATATGGTAATGGCGGATATGGTGGATATGGTGGATATGGAGGATATGGTGGACACCACCACCACCATCACCATCGTCACGGCGGTTTTTTCTAAGATGAGGAACCTTGTTGAACTTAATAAATCATGAAAATATTATCAAAAACTGTTGTTATTTTTACTGGACACCGAAAATATCGGATTTGGTTATTGTGTACGAGCACATTAACTTCTTATATGTGACTTAGTTATCATGAGAGTTTTGAATTTGAAAGCGAAACAGTTTGTCTATAAACAATATTTGTTCTGGTGATTTGTGTTCGAGACTTAGTCACTATTGCGTATTACCGACTGTTTACCATTTTTGTCATTGTTTAGCATTCGTCATCTAATATTGGGACATTGATTTTTGTCACTGAAATCCAAAAGACATGCTGGAAGTTTCGAGATTTGTTGATAAATTATTGAAATTAAAAGTTTGTTGGTATCTGGGTTTTGTTATTTTGCGAGTATTTTGATCCTATATACACATGTTAACTTTCATCTTGTTCAAAAATAAGGTGAGCTTTTGAATTTCGCGTGCTAAACAAATTTAATTTTCAATTATTTTCTTGACATGTGTACCAATATCCTCTTATATGTGTTGGTATTATCGGCCTTTTGGATATTTTGTTTGTTTTTCACAGATAGAAAGATTAGAGATATTTGTATGTGCTTTGCGATTTTTTGCTATCGAAAAAAATGGATCAAAGAATCTGTATTACATTTTGGGGGAAATGTAGAATTATTATTACTACGTAGTTAAAATCCTAACTGTGGCATTTGGCGAGCTTATTCTGAGCAATAAAAAAACAAAATGTATATAAGCACGTCAACAATGGATGAAAGCGTTAAAATAATTGTTATGGAGAATGGTCGAATCACTTTTACAAAACTTGCTGAGGATATGGGCATATCGTGTACCTCATGCCTTGTAAGTTTGTCAGATATTTACGACATGAAGCGTGTGTCAGCGTCTGCTGCAAAATTGTTAAAATAGTTTGAACCTGACTTTAGTTCTCCTAAACAAACATTACTTGTTAACACGCTCACTGAATACACTCATTGATTTTTTGTACTTATGGCTACTATTTCCGGTCTTCAATAAATCTTCCTTCTTCTCTTGAACTTTGAATTGTACACCACGTGTTTTCTTTACGCTAATTAGTTTTAACCAAATAATAAAAATTTATAAATTTTGATCAAAATAACCTTGTTGTTGTGCATAATATTTTGCCAAAGATAGTGTCATTATCATTTCTCAGTCACCGTATTCACCAGACTTGGCCCTCTGCAACTTTCTTAACAAAATTAAAAAAACGAAGATTTGCTAAAATTGAGGAGATAAACGTCGCGTCGCTGAAAGAGCTCAAAATTATACCAAAAAGCGCATATCAGAAGTGCTTCGAGAATAGGAAAAAGCGCACGCCAAGTGTATTCCATCTAAGGGGATAAGGAAAATAAATATTTTTCGAGAAAAATAAAAAGTTGTCTTATTATACAAATGGCGTATAATCCATCAGGTTCATCGCATTTTAAAGCCTATAAAATGTAACCTTCCTTGGTTGAAAAGTCCTTTGGTTATGGTTTGCATCATGATCTGATGGATCATCTCATTCAACTTCCCGACCTATCTGATCAAAATGTGAGAGCACTTTTTATCTGACCGACTTTTGATAACTTCTTGCCGGACGATGTTCCTTTTTTTTTGTTTAATTCATTTTTATTTTGCGATTCTTACAACAATCTTATGCAGACCAAAATACCTAAAACTAGCTTAAATAATAACTAACGTCACATACCTTACTGGCCATATACGGACAGTCTAAAATAAACACAACAACTTAATTATACCTTTCGGCCTTATTATTAAAATATAACAATTAAAATAATTGAACAATCAAGGCTCAATCACACAGAACGCGTTACTCGGCGTTACTGTACCGTCGCGTTACGGCGTTATGGTTGTATTGCATTGCATTGCACCATCCCTGCCACACACGTGGCGTTATCACTCAGCGTTACTTTTAGGAACGCGACGTTAATTTTCGAGTTGTACAAAATTACAAAAGTACTGGATTGCCCGCCCAAGTAACGCCAATCTGTGTGATTGAGCCTTTAAAGGTAAGAAAAAATAAATTTGAAAACGAAAAACTGAGCATCGGATCTTATCCTCTTTTTCATTATAAAACTTAAAATTAACTAAAACTAGCTTAACCCTACCCTAAATCCTAACAAGTACACACTTCCCTGAATCCTACATCATCCCCTCCGCTCTCTCCAGTATACCTCAGACAACCAGACCAAAAAGAGATCAAGGGCAATCTTTCATGAAGGAAGTATAAAAAGGGCCATAAACTTCTTTAACCTATTCAAATCTCCTGGAGAAGATAATACAATCAAAAACATTAATGTGAAATGGGAGCCAAGTTCAATATTATGATATATGTCTTGGTTATTGACTTCACCGACAAAAGAAGTGAGATCTAAATGGGTGCCAAGTTCAATGGTCAGTCCTGAAATTTATTTATAACAACATAAAATATTTTATAACAACTTAAAAAAGCATTTCTTCTTAGAACTTAGGAAAATATATTGAAGCCTGATAAGGAGGAAGGTCTGATAAGGAAGTGTACTTGGGACAATTTCCGTGCTCTACAGGCAGCTGTGGGAGCCTATGTATTGTAAGACCGTTTACATTAAAAGCGGCAATACCAGTGGGTGCAGCTACTGCAAATAACTTATTCATTCGCTTCTTAACCCGGTTTTTAATTGTATTGATTAAATAACTTTTTCCCGTACCGCCTATCCCAATAACAAATATTCTCAAAGTTGTAGACTCATCTAATAAAGTCTTACATATCTTGTACGTTTTTGGTCTACATTTAAACCTTTTATCATTTGTTCGTGCTCATCTACAGATACCACATCTTTAGTATTTCTGAAATCTTCCATTGCATTCACAGCTTCAACACGTAACAAGTCCAGGGGATTCTCTAGACCATCATCTTCGTGATCATCTTCCTGTCGATCTCTTTTAATTTCCGCTTCTTTTTCTTCAATCACTTCAAACGCTCTCTCTATGTTATTTAAGAATTTTGTCTGCATTTCTCCGTAATCAAGTCCGTCCTTAATTTGATCTTTTAGATAAGACATTTCCCCTCCCCCTCCCGGGACCCTTTCGCACTTCCCCCCCAATCTCATTCATTGTTTTTTTTTTTCTTTCATCCAAGATCCTTGAGCGGTCCTCCATCATTTTACACATTCAATTTACTCAAGGATGTATGTAAATTATCCCGAACATTAACTTTACTTACGTAAATACATATACATATGTACAAGTTAACGTGCGAAACATTGGACACATGCCAGAGCGCACGTGAGACAATTTGCTGACGATGCGCCTGCGAGATGAACATGCCTTACAGCTCAACCTGTCGTCAATGCACCCACGCCACCACCGGACGTGACGGTCACCTGAGTACCCACGCTACGCATCCATCCCATCCACTGCATTCTGACGGTCACTTGAGAATCCACGCTACACATCCATCCACCACATCATCATATCCACTACACTCCGCTTATCTGCTGTCATCTGATAGCCCAAGCCACTGCACCTGTACTTTAGTATTTAAGGTAGAATAAGTTAGAATAAGACACACTTGTAATTTGGTTCTTGCCAGGGTAACCGCAAGATTTTTTTATCTATTGGTCTACATAGGTACATATAAACATAATTGTGTTGTGATCACATGGTATTATTTTATCTTTAGTGACGAACACAATTGAAGCGCATCACCGGACAAAAAAACGCGCAGCCTCGAAAAATAAAGAGTTGTGTATGTGTTACTCCGTTTCATACTTCACCTCCCTCTCCCATCAAATCAGTTTTAAATAAAGACTATTTTTCCTATGATTTAATTGCAAATGCAGAGTTTTCAGATTTTTTCCTGTACTTATAGTATATGACGATATTACTTGCCAAATTTCATAGTTCTAAGTCATCTGGAAGTGGGTTAGAGCTTTGATCTATAGGTCAGTGATAAAAATGACGATTTTTGGACGTTAATATCTAAATAACCGTTTAAGATGTGTTTATGAAATTTGGAACACATATGTATGTATTTCGCAAGTCTCAATATATGTGCCAAATTTGACATGTTTATATGTAATAGTTTTTGAGATATGAGGGGGTCAAAAGTGGCTCCAAATGGTTCGTGTAATATTACACACGGTGCTGCTCGCCAGTTCTGTTCGCTTGAACTTGGCTTGACACGCTACCGCGTGTCTAGATCTTCCCAGCTCTCCTTCAGAAAAGAAGTGAGCAAATTAGCTCCATGCTTATTAATATATTCAGGACCAGCTATGCATGGGAGTATAAACGGACAAGCTGGAATGAGGTAATGGTAAAATCTATTTATAAAACAGGCCGCAGACCTACAAACCTGCCCCAATCATACCGACCGATAAGCCTTACCTCATTTTTCCTAAAAACATTGGAAAAAATACTGTATAGACATATAAGAGACGGTCCTCTCAAAAGATCACCGCTTCACAACAAACAATATGCCTCGGAAATTAACCAAGCATGATCTTCAGGAACTAACAGCTCGGATCAATAAACCCCTAAGCGACAAAGAAATTGAAATAGGTTGCTTTCTTGATATTGAGTGTGCTTTCGACAGTACCGATCACGCCCAAATAGCACAGCACAGAGGTAGATAATATCACATGCAGATGGATTCAACACATGCTTAGTAACGGGCAAATAAACACCTCACTAGGCAATGATAAGATCAATGTACAAACCACGAAAGGCTGGCCTGAAGGCGGGGTTGTCTCACCCTCACCCCTCCTATGGCACAATGGCGTATTAGTGATCCGTATTAGAGAAAAATTCGAAGACATAATCTCGGAACTCCTCCAAAGGGCACTCAAACTTGTTGCAAGCTGATGCATAAAAGTTGGACTAAATGTGAATCCAAAAAAAGCACCATAGTCACTTCCACTAAAAGAAAAAGTAGGCATAAACTTAAAATACTTTGGTGAAACAATTGAGTTCTCAAACGAAGCCAAATATCTAGGTGTAATACTAGACGAAAAGCTCACTTGGAACTCTCACATCACAAGGATCGTTGAGAAAGCCAAGATCTCCCTATGGCCCAGCAAAAGTCTCATTGGAAAATCTTGAGGCGTGAATTCTAAAATATCTCGCTGGTTATACACAGCCATTACCAGACCAATTCTCACATACGCTGCGCCCGTCAGGTGGCACAAAACAAAACAAACATCAGTACAAGCCAAGCTCAACAAACTACAAGGACTAGCATGTATCTGTATTACAGGAGCTATGAGAACAACCCCCACAGCACCGCTACAAGTCATCAGGACCTACCACCCGTACACCTCCAACTTAAAAATGAAGCAATAATATTCGCTCATAAATTTATTGCGGAGGATGACTCTAATTCCAGGCTATTTCATCCTGACATTCTTAATGAACTAAACAGCCATGAAATCCCCTTATAGACAATTTCTTCCAAGGTATAACTTCAGCCAACATTTCAAGGTCACAATTCCCTCACGGCACACCTGGGAGCAAAATAGACCTTCCTTCGATCGTCAATCCTATGTGTGGTACACAGATGGATCCGACACGAACGAAGGCGTTGGGGCTGGAGTATACGGAGCCAACACTGGAACATACATCTATCACAGAAGAGAATTTCGCAATTGAACTCTGCCTCAAAGAAAATATAAACAGAGCTATAACCAATAAAGCTATAACCAATAAATTTAAGTTGATTTTCAACTTCCAGTCATCATAATACTGCTGAATTTTTTCGAAGTCACGCTACAAAAGAGTAACTATGACGTCGATCGTTCGACTTGATCTGTACGCGATTAAGTCGTCTGCGTGCAATTTTCACAACGAACTTTCCACCGACTTCTACGGGTTAATATGTCAAAAACCATATATACCAGTGCTTTACTTATGCCCAGCCGACTGGGCTTGTAGTAAAGTCCTTCTAATCACACGCTACCGAAAGCTTGTTCTTGCATTCGTTCCAATGGATATCCGAGTTTCGACGCGGAATAGTGTCATGCCCCGCTCTGAAACCGAATTGGTTATCCGGAATGATTTTATTGTCCTCAACCCAATTAGACAGGGTACTGTGGACCAACTTCTTGAAGACATTGCTGATATTCGGTAGGAGATCCGGCGTTAGAGGGGGGGATTTGTTTCACCACCGCTGTCTTCTAGTGCACTGGATAAAATACATTATTCAATGCATTGTTGAACAGGATGGTGTACATCTCTATAGCCGCTAGCGAGAGATGCCTGAGCAGAACATTGGATAAACGGTCGACTTCCGCGAATTTTTTCCTTTTCAATAATTCGTCCGGAGATCTTCCGTCGAAATAAACAGGGTATTAGCCCCCTCACTGGCGATAACATTGTTTGCCATAAAATCTTCATTGAACCTGGTAATACCAAGGTTCTTTCGATGCGATGGAGCAGGGCTCTGCTCTCGAGGTCGTGGTTCGGGCGAATGCTATCAGTCAACTTGTAAACTTCCTGGAAGACAGCTTTTACTGTCGCCATCTTCTGCTGAGGATCCTCGGTCAGGAAAAAGTCGTCATCCGGGATGGCGCCCTCTGGATGGATGCTGACTGTAACAAGCGTTCGTTGTCTGACATTCTCGGAAGCTTCAAATCCTGAATGTCATTCTGATTGTTTCTCCGAAATGTTTCACTTACCTGCGGAAACATATTCGCGCTGTTGGATTTTACATCACGAATTCTGTTGTTCTAATGCAAACTTACAGATAATCTGTAATTTTCCTTGATCAACTGTTGGGTATTTTTAGTCAGTGACTTCAGTTTCTAGACCTCCGATTTTTGCCTGTCAGTAAACCGCCTGTACAAGAGTTTGAGTCTTGTCAGGAGTCTACTTTTTTGTCTGTGCAGTACGGCGATTGTTGTCCATTTGTTTAAAGTATCTGTTAATCTCATCGTTTGACCGGTTCCTATTGCATGTTGGGAAGGAGGCACTCGAAGTGAGCGTTCCTGTTAGGAAACTGGCAAATCGTGACCATTTGCGCCCTACTGTAATCGTGGGGGTACATTTGGACATACTCTGCCACCTCCGCGTGTTCGTCTGGTAATTTAATCACGGCACTAAGACCGCAATGGTCACTGTCGTATACGAAGGTCCCTAGGCAGTTAGTAGATCCTTCGTACGTGTCAGCCAGTTTCAGTCGAGAGTCAAGCAGCATGAGATCCATATAGGAGCCGCTTCTAGACGGACTATGCGTTGCGAGTATTTTGAATTTGTACTCTATGCTCTGCAGAACCCACCAATTATAGGTATAGGGTCCCCCTGGTTTTGGGAATATTATTTCCCCAATGACTACGTTTATACATTTTCTTTTCATTTCGGAGAGGGGAATGCACACAATGCAGGCCTCCAGCACCAGGAACGTCCGCAAATTATTTTTAATGAAGATCACAATGTGTGGCGTTGGGTCAGTCAGTCCCTTCGGATTATTTTGTAGGAACTGTGCCGGAATTTGTGCTTCTGGTTTAGCTGTGTTTCGTCTCCCATAAGATATCTGAATTTCCACGCGGCGAAGGAACACCCTGGAAACCGCTCCTAGTCTGTCGGAACAATTAAACAATTAGGGTCAAGCTCTTAAGAAGGATGTAAAACGTACTAATTTTGCAGGATCCCTTTTTAAGGATTGTAAAGTTCTTCGTTCTTCGAGCAGTATGGGAATGAGGATATATTTATTGGTGGCAGTGACGGTTGTCAATGCGTCGGTTACAAGACTAAACGTGTATAATAGCGCATATTTCCTTTATTGTACAATATATCTTCGTTTTGCCGTTTAGTCGTAGTTTTATTGTTTTGGTCGTTCAAATTCTTATGCGAAACATGTTGAATAATTTCAAATGATGAGCCGGTTTTACGTCTCTTAAGCGGTGATTTTTTGCTTATTTGTTAGTTTTATGACTCATTATGACAACCCATGTCATCACTTTCTTGACTTTGACGGTCCAATTCCTTCTCCAACTGTTTATTCATGTTATTAAGCCTTACACGACGATCGACTGTCGATTGTCGAGTTGAAGGCACTTAAGTTGCCTTATTTATATTTGATTCAAAGTTAATATTTTTCATAGAAACAGCGGGCTAGGTCTAATCCGTCTGCCAGTTTCCTAACGAGTATAGAACTCGATGATCAACAATTTGGAGGTGTGTTGGTTTTTCTGTTAGGGATTGGCCTGTTTGTGGAAATTGGTATTTCTGTGCGAGTCAATGGACATCATAATCCAGACTAGGCGTTAATAAGTCACCGAAGGCAGAGGAAAATTTCATTTCTGAAGCAGTAGTTTTAACCGAAGCTCAAACTCTAACTACAAATCTTATTAATCTATTGATTATCCCCTATGTTGAGCTTGTGATAGGTGAAAGTGAAGTAGACACCGTGTCAGCAGCTTAGGTTCTGCGGTTATTTATCCAGAGCCGGGCTGGGTACGTGGAAGTGAACTGGTTCTGTGGTAAGTAATATACATAAAATATAGCTATTTCAGAATTAAATTAACATAATTTTTGAAATACCTTTATTTGAGACAGGCAAATATAACTGCTAACATTTTATACTGACGCCCTGGACAAATATAATTTTGTATGAATGTTAGTATGGGCTAAACCAAAACAACTTTTATTGCGAAATATTTTGAAATACTTGCCGAATGGGAAACTGGAATTGAAAAGTAGAGATGTAAATCGCTCTTCGGGCTCGTGATGAGTGGTGGTTTCAAATCTTTAGAGAGGTGTCCAGCAAAACACATATCATGTCCACGATGGCTTTGTTACTTTATTTTTATTTTTTCTTTATGCAAATAAAATTAATATAAAGATAAACGCGCCGGGTACAAGGCTAGGTATATACTAGCGATTAATGGTTTCGATTTTATTATTCCTGGAAGTTGACCTAGCGAGAGTAACTTCTTCCATTAACTTCTAACTCAGAGGTCAGTAATCTTAAATCGCAAGCTAAATCTTTGATATTCTTTCAAGTTAGATTGAAATTCAGTTGTGTAACTGCAACATGTGATGTTATGTCCGACATAGCTTCCTGCTGCTTGAGTGTTATATGAGCCGCTGAGGCCATTCAATATTTCATTACTTAAGTAAAAGAAACCAAAGTTTTTCTGTTATATCTTCTAGGTAATTAGGCTAATGATATGTATTTTAACTGATGTGGACAATTATTTCTAATAACTCTACGAGAATAATGGGGTTCTGATTTGCCATATTGACTCATAAAGCGTTACATTCGTGGAATTGCAATATTTATTAAAAGCCGCGTTAGATCAGTGTTCATAGGAATCGAGAATCGTTCAAACCACAATGTAACGAATTTTCTGTTCAGAAATTGGCCTACACCCTTGCAAGTTCAAATGAATCCAAGAACTTCTCCGATTGATCGCATCAAACGTTTAAAAGACTTATTTTTGGTTTTGTAGACAAATTAGAAATAATTATTATCGTTCGATGGCGTTTCAGCTCATGAAAAGCCAGAACCAAGCTTCTCCCACTCACTCGTGATGTGTGCGATTTGTTTTTGGCATAAGTGAACGGAATCTACAGTTTAATGTCGATTCCGAAAGGCGAGGGCCGAGGAGCTTTTTCGAGGTAAGTGTACTACGGAGGTTTGTTGGAAGACTATTTTTGGCTATTTTTGGGATTTACTTGGCATCAGTGAGTGTGATGAATTTATCTTAGGCATGTTATATATTTGTTTTCTTTTATTTAGAGTTGCCGCATTGGGCTAGTAAGGTATTTGAGTTATTTAAGCTAATTGATCAATTTTGGGTATTGATCTGATTATGGGCAAGTTCGCTAACCGCGTAGTCATAAGAAATGGTCCGGGCGAATGATCACCTCGCTCATGCGATTTAACGCTTTTGGAGTTATTTTTATGGTTTTACGTTAAGTTAATTGCTTATGTTTAACATTAGAGAAACTCAGGAATAATAACGTTCGCGCCGAAACGAACGAAAGGGTGATCGAATGGAATCGATCACTGCAAACATGCTCAAGGTGGTCATTTAACGAGATCGAATTATATACAGGTACTCACGAGTACATGAATTTTATTTTGAAGGATTTTTGCTCTTTGTTATCTTGAAGATCTATCTATCTTCGTTGGGCATGTTAGTGTACTCAACGAACTAGTACTATTCCAGGCTATTTAAAACTACACTGGTCTTCTTAAGATCATTCAGAAATTCAATAACACCTACAACAAATGGACTTTGTCATTAAGCGAACAGTGAACAAAACTATCTCTCGGATCGCTCATATTAGCGGTCAAACCGACAAATATAGAAATATTGAACAGAGCTAATCGACGCGCTTCGCAAAAAAAAAAAAAAAAGGAAGAGTTCTCTCCAGGCTTAATAGGTTATATAGACAGGTCCAGCTGATCCGGAGAAAGGGCATCGAATCGAAAATATACTAAAAGTACTAAAAAAGATACAGAAGAGCTGCAAGTATGCTGCCCCATAGCAGGCTTCGTTCTATAAAATGCAATAGTGCGAATATGTTCCCGCAAATTCTATGAATAATCATACGGACGAAAGAAAATACAGCGACACTAAGGAGCATGGGCAATGGGCATAGAATAATTCCATAGAGCGTCGGAAATTGGGACGGCTTTTTTGTGGTCAAGAATCCCGAGGAGAACACCGATCGGTATTTTCTCGAATCTGTGAGGTGTGTATGCTGTGAATAGCTCTAACCATTCACTGCTGAGTTCAGAAATAGGGAATTGGCGATCAGAGAATAACGGTTTCACTGTTTTATTGTATTCAATGATGAGAAACTTACGAATGGTATTTTCGCCAATGACCGAATTTTTACCGGATTGCTTGTGAGAAAGGATAAACTCCAGTGTATCCCGGACTCACTTAAATATAAAAAGTCGATGGCGAAGGAGGTGCCAAACGTCGTTTTAAGCCACTTGCAAATTGTACTAGTAAGCCAATTCACCATGCTGTTCAACAATGTTCAGAAAAACGGAGTAGAGATAGATAGAGGAGCAACCCTGATAACGTCCGATTAATGTTAGCAAGGTTTTTGAACGGCATTGTACTAAACAGAGTTCTGATCAAATGGTTTGAGGAAATATATTTAAGACTAAGAATATACATCTTTAAGACTAGAACTAAGCAGCTTAGAGTAGATAAAGCTTTAAAACAAGAAAACAAAATTTTAATGATTGGCAGATTAGTAACAAGTTTCATTGAGATAAAAGAAGAAAAAGTGAAGAAGAAATGTTTATGTTGAGATTTGCGTCTTATCTCACGTTTCGAGGCCACGTCTTTAGCACAAACCAAATATGACCTATCCGACTAACATCGGGACTCTGGAGTGGTGTGACTAACAAGTTAGCTTGTTAAACTTTTTCACAAGGCTGTGTTCTTGGATCGTTGTTCTGTTGGAAATAATACATGTTCGCTAACCCTAAGTTTATAGTACTTTGGTCAAACCAAAACCATAGCAAGTTTTAAGGTTTCAGTCTTTTAGGTGTTATAGTTACAATGATTCGATTTAGATAAAATATACACCGTTTTGGCCGAATACTTGTTGCCATTTTGAAGGTAATTCCAATTCCATCTTTCATAGAAGCCCGCGTCCATTGTAGTTGCAGAGCTTCTTTATGATTTCGAATGTTTGTTCAAGCTCGGCCCACAAATGTTACATGAAGTTGATGTTGAGTTGCTGTTGAGTCGTTTTGAGCTGCGAGCGAGCTTTAGAAAGCAGCCACATTTTTGACATTTTTAAGCAGCGGGTTGTTGTCTTGTTGATAGACATATGTATAGTCAATTTACTTCATTTGAACAACCTCGCTCGCAGCATACATGATTCCCTGGCATTCCCCATACACAACAAAACCTATCTTGGTATTAATACTGACTTGGTCACTTGGTCAATGGTCCCAAACGGCATTTGTACAATATTTAACTCCTGGGCAATCGTAAAAGTGCTTACATGACGATCAGGTTTAACGATATCTTCGACAGTTGGCCTTGCAGATCGTGGTATATTTTTGACACCGAAACTTCGGGAAATTGCGTGTGATTGGTTGTTACAGTTTCAGTACAGTATAGTAATAAAAACTATTAACATTTTTAGCCATTTTTTGTTTTTTTTGTAGTACGAAACCTCATCTTTCTGACGCTATATAATGTATTTTAGGACATATATGGTACAACGCAAGATATAGATTACTAATGCCATCGCCATACTTTTAGAATTCTGACCGATTCAATCATGGTAAATTTGTATTAAACGGAGGAAACAGCATTGTCCAAAGATTCATTCGTCCCACTTTTATGCTCGTCGGTGAAGTTTCACAAGTCCATGTAGAAAGTATTTTAGTTAAATAGCTCCTTTTTTATACTTCTTACTTTCACGCTTATCTCTTTCGGTTAGCTTCCAAGAGCATCGAAGCCTGGGCTCGTTTTCTATTGGATTTCCATTGTTTTCTTGTTAAATTTAAGTTTTTCAAATATTCCAGTCATTTCCTTGTATGATTGCCTTGCTCACAAACATATATACATAATTAGTTCTCTCCCTTGTAATGTTAACACCATACCATTCATTAAAGGTCTCCGATTATATAACACCCAGTGTTACTTCTTCTACTTCTATTCTTTTTAACAAACGCCTTCTCCACCTTCCACAGTTGCTAACAAATAAATATTATCCTACATTTTCAAGCAGTCATAAACTCACTCATCGTGTCTTCCTGTAAGCTCTGATATGCCTCATTAGGCTTTTCAGGGTTCACTTCTCTTCTGCTTGTCTATCAATGACCCCATAGTATCCCATCTACGAGTATACATCTAAATTAGACAGAACCTATCCAGTAAATCTTAGATGCTTTAGTTGTTAATGGCATCTAAGTGTAATTTGTCTGAAGAGTTAAAAACTTGGGCTTAGTTTTTAATAGAAGTCTTTCTTTCAACGATTTTATGTACTAAGGTTAAGTTATTGATGTACTGGAGCATCTAGAGCGTTCGTTATCTGTAATAATTTCACCTTCATGGAAAGGCTTCTACCATTCAAATTCCAAGTTTTTCTCATAGTAAAAGTATTAAAAGCAAGCTCCAAGCTTTTTAAAATCTTCATTTAGTGTCTTTGACAACCGACGCGATGATAGACTAAACAATCAATTCCTTTAACTGTACCACAGATGCCTGTCAGATATACTTACCAATATAAGTCACGCAACGTTTTAATATTTTTATTACTTTTTTGGCAAATATTGTACTCGTATGTGCATATCTTTTAATAAACATTCTTTTACGGATTTGTGGGCCCACGGACAAAATACAGCGGACAATACGAAAAATTAGCTTCGCTTAAAACAAAAGGGGTGTCAATATTAATACGTATATTTGCCTACCTGATACCGGCAACTTTAAGGAATAAGGTAATGCAAGACGAGCTATCATTTCCAAGAAAAGAGCGAATAGTGCAAACTTTAATTTAGTAATCGAATTAATGATCAAGGCGGCCAATTAAAATCTCCAGAAAATAGTTACACCAGCGGTGTGACATGTGGTGCCATAAAACTGCCCAAAAATCGCAGCAAATTATCACTCGTTTTGTATAGAGATAATGACATAGCACAGATCTTTCAGCGTCTCTTTTAGAAATAACGCCCATTTCTCAGATCAATTTCGTGTATCTGATGAAATACTCATACCAAGCAGAGAAGGATGGAACAACAGGAATGGCATACAGATGAATCAAAGTCTGGAAACAAGGTAAAGGCTGGTGCCTACACAATCCCCTCTGCAATAAATAGACAATATTTCAGGCTGAGTTATTTGCAATTAATAAAGCAGCACACAGCATCGGCGACAGGAGACCCACTAACGCCAGGATATTTATATTCTTAGACAGACAAGCGGTTCTTAAGTCGCTAAAGAGGTATGTTGTCAACAGTAAGGCTGTCTGGGAAAGTCACAAAACACTAAACAAACTGGTAGTAAATAACAGCCTAAAGTGCCATGCCATGAAAACCATGAAGGCAATGAAAAGACTGACATACAAGACAAGAAAGGTGCTCAGATACCTTTTAAGGCGCCATCTCCCATTTATGGCTTTGACAATCCGTATTATACACAATCCTAAATCCACATGAATGGATCATTAAACAAGAGAACCAATTCTGTAAAAGACAGGAGGGCATAATCACTCAAGAAGGTTCATGGAACAGAATCATAATCCCAAACGTGCCAAGGAAGCTCTAGAACTTAATAAAGCCGACCTAAGAGTGCTATGTGAGGCACTAAAAGGACACGCGGCATGCAACGACCACCTTTATAAAATGGGTCTCAGCAGCACAGAAATCTGTAGGCGATGTGGGCAGGCTAAAGCAACTAAGGAACTTATACAAGGCCCAATGCTTGCCCGAGAAAGGTTCAAAATGACAAGCAAAACAACCATAATAGGGAAAGACTTCGAAAGAGGTTGTCAAATTTTGGAAGGCAGCACTCAAATCCTAGACCAAAGAAGGAGGTACAATAGATCTTTATGGTCGCAGTGTCTTCATGTGACACACACTGCGTTTTTTAATTCATCAATCATGATCTGGTCCATTAATTTCTAGCGCCCAGTCAGAATGCGTATGTTGTTGTGTATTGCCTGCTGGTCTGCAAGTGAACCACTAATCTGTTTGAATTAAACGATGCCTGTGGGAGTAGATGCAAGCAGAATAAGCTTCACGAAACGCTTCTGCGATATTTTCACTGTTTTTGAAGCGAGTTTTCATAATGTTAACACTTTGCGTGAGTGGGTCATCGCAGTTGAACAATGGCTCGAAATTAAAATGACACCTCTTGTTGGATGACCTTTATATTTACCGTAACCCTTACAATCAAAGTTGATACCTTATTCAGGGAAGTTAAAAAAAAGTGGTTGTTTTGCTTAGTCGCATCCATAAACTCATTAATTTAGAGTAGAAATGCAACCAAGGTCAATCAAACCAGGTAACTTAAAGCAAATATGCTGGCACTCAATAAACATTCTAATTATTCCAATTTAGTCAAATTAGTAATTGTTTGGATACAAAAAGGCTGAATCCTAATCTTGCTTATTGATTTAACGATTTCTAGAATTCGTCAAAGAAATATATCGCACCGAAAACATAATCCCAATTCAACCGGTTTTTTTCCCCAAATTCCTCTTATGATATTGACACAAAATCTGTATATAAAGCGTCTTGCCCATCCCATATACAACTCAGTTCTTCTTTGTAAATCGTAGTCTACTGATATCTAAAAATCAAAATGCGTGCTTTTGTGATATTCTCGATCCTTCTTGTGCTGCTGGTCAGCGTATTTGCCGAAGACATCAGTGCGGAGGAGGTTCAAGCTGAACCAGTGCAGAGGGTGCGTCGTCAATTTGGATTCCCTGGAGGTTATGGCGGTTATGGTGGATATGGTAATGGCGGTTATGGTGGATATGGTAATGGCGGATATGGTGGATATGGTGGATATGGTAATGGCGGATATGGTGGATATGGAGGCTATGGTGGACACCACCACCATCATCGTCACGGCGGTTTCTTCTAAATATGACGCACTTAGTTTGACCTAATAAATTATGAAAAGATTATCAAAAAAATTTGTTGTTTTTACTGCGCACTAATAATATCGGGTGTGATTGGGTGTGGTATCGTAATTGGCAGTTTTAAACGTTTGTCGCTATTTTTTGCGAGCAACGGGTGTCTTTAGCGTTATGGTTTTCTTGAGCAACTGTCATTGATTCTCGCGCAGTTGGTTTTTCTGAGTAAGCACCAAAATTAATTTTAGAGTTACTGGTGATTCTGTGAGAATAGGTGATTTTTCCAGTGATTGGGTCCTAGCTACCGATTAAAAGATATCAAATGTACAAAATGTCATGTGTACAAAAAGTGCCACACTTAAAATATGCAGTAGGGCTGAAGTGAAAACGTTGGGTTTTTCGATTTGGGTTTTTAAATCTTGCACACTGAAAGATTCTATAAAATTCTACAACAAAAAAAGTGAAGATAATACGTTAATTATGTAGATAATATCCAATTATTTGTAAGAACTTGTTCTGAAATTGAATAATTTTTCCGACAAAGGTAAATCGGAAAAGCTTTGTAGATTTAGGAGTAAAAAAAATAGAAAAACTTTCTTCGTCCTTCACTTTAACCATATTAAATTGACTTTTTGTCCTACCTTTTGTTTGTGATAATCCTCTGTCGGTGTAAAGTGAAACTTAGAAACAAGAGTTTTTTTATCCCAAATCTTCTGCTTTGTAAATAACCAGATTTTGTAGCAATATAAATGTTTCAAAGGCAGAACATTAAGGTTGACAAAAAGTGGTACGCTTCTAAAATGACGATTTTTATTACGAATAACATGCTTTCAAGACACAAACAGAGGATATATTTGAATAAAGAAAGTGCAGCTCCAGGAAGCTAAGCCTTAGTCAAGCTTAAAACGAACTAAACCATTATAAATGCATTTAAGAAGCTTCCGCGGGCAGTATGGTTTTAAAAGGGCAGGACACCGAGATATTTGAAGTGTTTGATTTTCTCAACGTAAAAGCAATTATAAGAACATTTGTGTTCCTCAAAATATGGCTGAAACACAGTTCCCTCAGTGAAAGAGGACTAAAAAACATGATTTTGGTTTAATCACCCATGACCAATTAGCGCACTTTAAGCCAGTGAATTAAGACTTCGAGATCATGATTGATCTTGGTAGAAAGATTTAATGCAGAGTCTGTAGTAAGGTAGTAAGGTGACAGGCTATATCTTCCGCTATTTCTGTTTATTTTGCTGCTATATTTTTGTAGAAAAATGGTGTTAATAAATTTCACCCTTTTGTTTCACCTGATGGGCAGACTCTGGTGTAGTATAGTTGAATGAAAGTAAAAGAAAAAACATTTAATAAGTCAACAATTTGCCTAACCGTAAAAAAATCCTAAAGTCAAACTTTGGGAGAGAATTGAATTTTACGAGTATAAAGAGTGTTGGTGGTCGGCCAACTCTAATTGTACCTAATTGTACGGTCACACTGAACCGTGTCGAAACGGAGAGACGATAGTGACAACAAAAAACGAATACTACGACTCGAGTTTTCGGTTAAAAGATTTCAAGTGAGTGCTTCTATAATCGGCTATCTTATGGTGGATATCGTAAGCCTGTTCTATCGGCATAAGAACTTCGTTACATTTCAGAACCAAAACTAGTTTCTTTTAAGACATTGAAAGGGGTTGTGAACATTATGGTTCTTCTAAATGCAATCCCAAACCTTGAGAGCTAGGTTTTTGTTTGTCTTAAGAACCGCCTTGAGTTGTAGCAGCCTGAATAACGTGTTCAAAAACTAGTTCTTATCACTGGTGACAAGGACGCGGACCCCAATTACTTTAGAGAGGGTTCTGGCTTATCTAAAGGAGAAGTGTTTTACGAAAATTAATAGTTTTTAATTTTAATGAAATAAAACCAAATGAATTAAATTATTTTACAAATTATAATGTATTACAGAGATGATCTGCTGATATTGTATATGTATAAATGTGCGTAGATACGATCTACAGATACTTATGTTTCAAGCGTGGAGAACAGGAAAAAAAAAAGAAAACCTAAATGCCATTCGCGCTAGTTTTATAGTTACAATAGTTTCGTTAAGTAACATGAGATTATAATCAATTCAGTTTAAGTGTATAGTTACATTAGTAATATAATTCTGTTCATTTAGATTTAGATTTATAGAATTTGTTAAGTAAATTTTACTGAACAAGAAGCTTGTCTCTTTTTTTAAAGTTGGTACATACAGTGTTGGCCAAAACTAAAGCACGGGATAATATTCCTTTGCAAAAAGCTAAAGAAAATTAAAAAAACGTACGATAACTTTCGAGTTTTTATTTTTTTCTAACCAAAATATATTTCAACTTCAATTTACAGCTAATATTTCTATTAACACTCTTAACCTATTTAAATATGTAAAAAGAAATCAAACAAAAATTCATCAAAAAGTAGCTGGACAAAACTAAAGCACGATCTTAAATTTACAAGTAAAAATTTAAAATTATAATTTATTACTAATATTTGGTGGCGTAACCCTTGTTTTGGATAACTGCAAAACAGAGTCTAGGCATAGAGTCAATAAGGTTATCAATTATTGTCTGGGGTATGTTATTCCAGGCAATTTGTGTTTGGTGAAACAAGGAGTCTAAATTTGGGCAATTAGTGCGATCGATTAGCCGATCTACAATCTCCCATAGATTCCTTATGGGGTTGAGATAACGTCAATATGGCTTTCAGAAAGGCAATTCTTAACATAGTTAGCTGTATGCTTAGGATCGTTATCAAGATCCATCGTAACGGCATATCCTCCTCTGCATGAGGAAGCATGACGTTTTGAAGAATCTCTCGGTACATGGAACGATCCATTTTACCATTTACCCTGTGAATTAGCCCGGCTCCTTGGCTGGAAAAACATCCCCAGACAATAATATTGCCTCCTCCGTGATTTATTGGGCTTTTTATAAAGCGAGGATATAGGCGTTTTCCCTTTGGTCTCCGTACTGTCCGAAATCCGTCAGAGCTTTTTAAATTAAATTTAGATTCATCCGAAAAAAGTACCGTTTTCCATTTAGCCACCATCCCGTTTAAATATACCGTCGCAAATTCAAGTCTTGCTCGTCGATTTTTTTTCAGAAATAAATGGTTTTTTTATGGGTCGATATAATTTCAAGCCACCATCAACCGCTCTTCACCGTATCGTCCTGCTTGAGACCTCTAGACTAGATGATTTGAAGGGGTCCTTTTTGATCATCCTAATAATCATTCTATCGTCATAACTAGTCGTTTTCGGGGTCTACCGCCACTATGAACCGTTTTGACAGTTCGCCGAGTACGAAATCAACAAATTATGCGCGAAATCACGGTGTGGCTTACACCAAGTTTGTTTCCGATGTGCACCACTGATTCACCATTATTAAAATCGGACACTATTTTTTCTTTTAATTGCTGAGAATAGTTATTTCGCGCCATTTTCTCACTTGTTTTTATTTTATTTTTTAATTGCACTACACAACTGAATCACACCGCCGAAGACAGGCAATTACTAACTCTTTTTATTGTTCGCCACATGCTTTAGAAAAAAAAAAATAGTAAATTCGATACAAATGCTAAGAATAAATAAACACGGGTAGGCTGTTTCCATTAAAGGGTGCCCGTGCTTTAGTTTTGGCCAACATTGTATATCCCAGCACATAATTACATTACCAGTCATTGTGGATATTTAATTTGTTTTTCACAGATATAAATGTTAGACTTTTTTGTGGATTTCTCGTTACTGTAAAAAGTAGATCAAAAAATTTGCATTAATTACTGTGTGAAAAATAAAATTAAAATTTTCAATTTGAAATGTTGACTCTGGCATTTAGTGGACTCCAAATGAGCAAAAAATATGTTCATAAGTAGTACAGGATCTTCACAGGAGGCTGAGAAGATATTAATGAGGATGCCCGCCCTGAACGCCTAATCACATCAACAACGGATTGATCGTTCAAGCAGTGCAAAAATTAGATAGAAGTTGCCGAGGATGTTGCACATCGGTGGACGCATGCAAACATTTTTTTTCAGATTTTTTGGTCATGAAGGTGTATCAACGAAGTTTGTTCTGAAATTGCTAAATTTTTTACCAAAAGAATCGTCGTATGAGCATCGCCCAATGACGGGAATGTTGATTCAGATTTGCTGAAGAGGGTTATCACTAGTGACAAAACATGGGTCGGAACCAAATGCCAATCATTGGATGCAAGACCGAAAAAATCACTTCAAGTTCGGTTAAATGTGAATGTTTTATCATCATATATCCCACATACAGTGGCCCAAATAAATATACATACCCCCTTACATTCTCGAGTTGCAGTATTTTCGACCATAATTATGTTATGAAATCATAGGGTATGCTTTAAAATACTAACCATAGTTATATTCACTGTTTGCTTTCTGATAAAATTACCGTACTTTTGCAAGAAAGCAGAAAATCACTAAAACCAACACAAAAAAGTATACATATGTACCTCATTGTTTTTTTTTCTAGAAACGCAGTTACTTTTCAATTGTAATTAGCTTTTTATGTGTCATTATTCATAAATTGGTTGTTATTGGTTTGCGACGGTTTTGTTATTGTGTTTTGAGACGGTTGTGCTATAGAGTTTTTAAAAATGCCCAAGAAATCAAAGGAAATTTGTCTAGAAATGCGAGAACACTTACTAATCTTTAAAGCAAGTGGCGGAAATTGTGGGTAAATGGAAATCAACAGTTCAAACAGTGTTGAGAAATGCTCAGAGAAATAAATCTCTCTTAAGCAAACCAAGAAGTGGACGACCACCTAAAATAAATAGCCGCACCAAGAGGCAAGTTCTACATTCTGTGCGAAAAAAAACCCCGAAAATAACTGCTGTGGATATTACAAAAACAGTCCAAAATGAACATCAATTATCGGTCCACCCTGAGACAATCCGCTTAGTGTTAAGAAATAATGTTTATCACAGTCGTATTCCTAGAAAAAAAACCCTTATCAGTGAAGTAAAAATGAAAGAACGTCTTGATTTTGCGAAAAAATTGATTGAAAAAGATGAACCTTTTTTGGCCAAGCGTAATGTTTAGTGACGAAAGCAAGTGTAACTTGTTCGGAAGTGATGGCAAAGTCAGATTCTGGAGGAAGCAAAATGAAGAACTTCTCCCGAAGAATCTTGTGACAACCGTAAAGCACGGTGGTGGTTCGGTAATGGTGTGGGGGTGCATGTCGGGGGCTGGGGCACGGAATTTACATTTTATTGAGGGAAATATTTATCCTTTATGCATCTGCAGGTCCTAAAAGATAATTTAGAAGCTTCTGCGGAGAAATTGGGGTTATCTCTAGGTTGGTATTTCCAACAAGATAACGATCCAAAGCATACTGCAGAAGATGTACGGCTTTGGCTTCTCTACAATGTGCCTAAACAACTCCATTCCCCTCCCTAGTCCCCCGATTTAAACCCTATTGAGCATCTTTGGGAAGAGCTAGACCATCGAATTAGGAAAAGAAAGATAAGTACGAAAAATGCTCTTTCTGAAGAATGGTCCAAGATCTCAACCGAAACTATAAGGAAGCTTGTTCTATCTATGCAAAACCGGCTTGAAGCTGTTATAGCTAGGGTAAGGGAGGTTCCACGAAATACTAGCTATAAGTAAAAATTAACGAAATCTGGATTTAATTTAGTTTTAAATAATTGTTTTTTTTTTTTTGTTTTAATTATATGGTATATGCTGAGTATCTATGTATACTTTTTCGTGTTCAAAAATAATCTTTTCCGTTTTTTTTTTCATATTTTTTTTTCAAAGTGAGTAATAAAAATTGGATTATTTATGGAAGTAAATTCAACTGTATCATCGCGAAACTCATTCGCACATTTACGAACTATAGCAGCGGATGGTATTGGTGGCAGGATACGTCGAGTTCCGGATTTACATATTGACTTTTCAACCAGTTACTGCATCCCACTGCTGCAGCTTTTTGGGCGATTCTGGCACGTTTGTCTTTTCGCACAGGTCTTCTTACATCCATAGAATCCATAAGCCCATAAACGGATTATTACACTTTTTACTCTTGCATTAGCCACGAATTGTTATGTGATAATTGGCAGATGTACCATTATATACATTTGCAAAAACAAATGTACATCGAGATTTACTAACTCTGGAAAAATTGTTCGGCAATCTAATTAGTCCATCCCCATCGTTTTAAAACAGTATAGTTGCAACCGTTGTAATTAACTACTTTAGCTTCACATAATATTTTATACTCGTCGTTAGATAATTTAATTTCGAATTCGTCTAATTGCAACGATCATTCCTCATCATCACCTTTATAATCATAATCGATCGTCGAATTCAATGTTGAACCGACAGAACGTGATAAATCACATGTTCCATTTACTGAGTCACTTGGCCCATTTTCTAGGTGCAATATTGTCCATATCTGCCCCCGATTTTCTTTGTATTCGCGGTAAACATCTCAAGCACTCCAGTTTCCCGCATATCGTTTACTTATTTCTACCCAAATGGGTTGCGAGTGCCCAGGAAGAGATTTTCGATTATTTGGCAATCTATCCAAAAACCATTTGGACACCGAAAGGCACTCATCAAGTGTCACTTTAGAGACCCGTGTAGGCTTTTTCATGTTATCAATAATCATTGTTTTAACACTAGAAAGACCGAAATTAGTATATACCTATATTGCCCAAAAGCAGGCATATTGACTATATACAGGGTTACTGGTTAAGTCGAACTATTCCCGTTAAGGGCGTGTAGTTTACATCATTTGTGACAGATTTCACTATGAGACACCCTATCCTAAATCTAACCGTTTTCGAGATATTTAAATTTAATTGTTTTTTACAAAAAATTCCCGATTTTCGGCTGTTAGCTATAGGTATAACACACATATATTGTATACCGAAAACGAAGGAGGGCGGGGAAAATTATAATTATAAGAAATTGTGTCATCATATACATTGTTTTTCAAATTGAAATTAAAAAGCAGTCAAAATGACTTCCTTGGGCAATCTAGTATTAAAAACTTAAGTAAAGTACACTAAATAAGTCAAGAATAATGTTATTTCCGGAACACACCACTGGTCTTCATAGAATCCACAAAAAAGTTATTTTGCGTATTATCTTAACACAGCACTGATGTTCACAAAATCAATAAAAACGTTTATCTAACAGACATAACACAGATGCTTAGCGAAATGAATAGGGCTCATGCATAATTCAAGAGCACCAAGTATTCAGTTGAAACATGAGGCTTATAAGATGTTGCATAGAAATATAAATATAATGATAAAAACTGTTGTGGAAAGAAAACCATCGCAGGATCGTCTACGTCGTAGGTTCTAAAACAAAAGATTCTACAAAATACCGTAATTTCGTTATTATAACCGTAATAGTTTAATTATACACTTATTTACTCCAAATTATTTTAGCTTTGTACAGTGACGAAGAAAAGTTTTTATTGGCATTTAGATTATTCAAATGTTTTATGATAAATAATTGTATAAGCAAAATTATCAAAAGGGGGGTCCAACCATAATGCACGATGTTAATTGTGAGTCACACCTTAACGTCAAGTTTTTTTTGCCCAACTTAATTTGACATTTCTTTGTTTCAGTGTTTGACAAATTCAACCATGGAGAGGTACACAATTGAGCCGCACGTTAAGATTGTTGAAGCCTTTTACGAAAATTGGCGTTCAAATCAAAATGCATTTCGTGCACTTCGTGATTTTTTTGGTCAGCATAATCGACCAAATGTGTCCACAATCGGTAGAATTGTGCGCAGATTTCAGCAGTGCTTTTCGGGCAGTACTTCTTCGAAAATGAGGTCGGCCAAGCAGTTACCGTGAATGGTGTTCGCTATCACGAGATGGTAACGGACTTCTTGTGGCCAGAAATTGAGGATATGGACCTGGACGATATGTGTTTCCAACAGGATGGTGCCACATGCCACACAGCCAAAGAAACAATGGCTCTTTTGCGCGAGAAATTGAAGGGCCGTGTTATCTCAAGTCGTGGCGATATTAATTGGCCGTCACGATCATGTGATTTGACACCGTTGGACTTCTTTCTTTGGGGATATTTAAAAGAAAAAGTGTACGTCAATAAGCCAAAAACAATTCAAGAGCTAAAGGATGAGATAAATCGGCACATTAACGACATTGAACTTCAATTATGTCTCAGAGTCATTGAAAATATGGACCATCGGATAGAGGTATGCCACCGAAGTCGTGGCGAGCATTTGGCCGATATTTTGTTTCACAATTAATTGTCATAGATAATAAAATCATAATAAAAAATATTAAGAAAATTCTCTGAAAACTTTTTGTTTTATTTACAATTTATTATCATCGTGCGTTTTCGTTGGACCACCCTTTATTTGAGAATAATGTAAAAACATGGATGGATATTTATCAAATAAATATAATTTTTTTACGAATAGTGTTAAAACTAACCACGACAATAAATAACAAAATAAACATATCCCTTCTTTGTGGAGTTCATAGTGGGGATACGCTCACTGCTCTGATACTTCGATGGGCCTGAGGCAAGCGCGGTCCCACAAGCGCAAAATAATTAATTATTTTAGTAATGAAATCCAATTGACCAATTATTTATTTATGCTGATCAATTATCAGCAAACAGTTTTCTATTGAATTCAGGTATTATTTTTTATTTTATTGATGATGAGTGCTAGAATTTCCGGGTGACCTTGAAATATTTTAACGGCTAATAAATTTTTTTTCTGTCGCTGACCAATTAATGAAACTAATTGACATTTAATGAAAATTTTCTGACCTTTTAAATTATGTAATTGGTAAATCAAAGTTATACGTATGAGATGCTATGATCGCGGAGCTATGGAAAACCCTGATTTTTGTAATTTTGGGTGTGAAGCAGTCGTCGCTTCACCCCCCCTCGTCGCTTTTTGAATGCCGTTATTAATGGAGAATCATACCTGCAGTTCCTACGAGACCTTTTGCCCGATTTGATGGACAACGTTCCTTGGGCCATAGCAGATAATTTAATCTACCAGCAAGATGGAGCACTAGCACACTACAGCTTACGGGTTAGAAACTGGCTGGATGATCATTTTAGTGACCATTGGATCGGAAGAAGGGGCCCCACGGAATGGCCA
The DNA here is from genome assembly GCA_958301585.1 of Merodon equestris. Classification (NCBI taxonomy): domain Eukaryota; kingdom Metazoa; phylum Arthropoda; class Insecta; order Diptera; family Syrphidae; genus Merodon; species Merodon equestris. The sequence continues at coordinate 64,304,881 of OY284413.1, forward strand.
CCTAGGTCACCAGATTTAACTCCTCTAGATTTTTATGTGTGGGGATTCATGAAGAATTATGTTTACGAAGTGTAAATAGTATCTTTGGAACAATTGAAAGAACGGATTGAAGTCGCTGGAGTCAAATTGCAGGAAAATTTGTGAAACATAGACTTATGTGCAGCCATTAGAAGGAGATATAATCTTTGCCTTCTAAAAAATGGGGATCATATTGAAAATTTATTATAATAAAACTCCGAATTTTTTAAAAATAATAAAAAAGAGGTCAATGTTTCATACATTAATTTGCCTACAAGTCCAGCCGCGTTAAAACAAAAAAAAAAAGGTTTTTCTTAGAAAAAAGTGGTTCAGGGGTTTTTTTTAATTTCTCAAAAACTACAAGATATTTTTGCATCCGGTTTTCTGTTTTTAACTAAAAACTAATAAGAGAATTGAATTTTTGAAAAAAAAATTGGTACTTAATTACATACAATTTTGAAAAAAAAATAGTTCGAAATTTTTTTTTTTAATTTTTTTCTCAAAATTTTGAGTTTGAAAATTAATTTCTCAAAAACTATTCCTTAAAACAGTTTCGTTTAAAAACAGAATGAAGGAAGAGGTTTCTGGCTTTACAAAAAAGTATGTCACGGCATTGTGGATGTAACTGTTGATTTTTAATATTTTTTTTTCCAAATTAAGTCATTTTTTTTAGAAAATTGCCCCTCCCGGCTAAACGGGGGGGAATAGACCCCCCCCTCCCGTACGATTTTTTCCTTGTCTTGACCAGACCTACATGCTCTAGCTTTTTGGCAGACTGCTCGTGGGGCACCCTGTATAATATAGATATCATTTAAATCATTTTTAATACTTTGTATGTATCAGAGAAATAAATAAAGTTGCAATATAAAAACACATAACTTAAAAACACTGAATACAAAAGTTATTGAATTTGGCACTATTTACATTCCAATTAGATTTTATTTCATCAAACTAATTTTGTTGATAAGTGCAAATACTTCTTCTTAACAATACACAATTTTAGATATTTTCAAATTTCTTGTTTTTACTTTTAGACTTAATTACGAGTATGTTAAATAATTATTTTTACTCAGCAGAAGTTTCATCCACAAATAAAAAAAAATAGAAAAACAAAAAAAGACAATAAATGATTCAACGAATTATAGTTAACAACATCACATTACATTTTTGCATTCGAATTTTTTTAGTGTAAAAATGAATGTAAATATTGTAGTATTTCTTCTCTTTAAACAATTTCCACCAAGTGATACAATTCGGAATTATTTTTCACAGCTGTTCTGCAGTATGCATAACACACGGTTGTTTCATACAACAATTGTTCCAATCCAATTTTATTCAAGTGTTTCAATAGATCCTTTTTTGCAGCCTCTAGATCCTCTTTATTGTGATCCAAATAAACTGAGTAACATAAATTCAATATTAAGCCACTGGTGCACTTCATATCATAAGTTTAACATTTCCCAAAAATATGGTGTCATCATAACATCCAGTAAGACTCTGATATTCGTACACCACTACTTAGAGAAAATATTTTCTTAAACATTTCCGAAAAGATCACAGCGCTACTAAATAAAGCCGCATGACTTGCAAGAGTAGCTAACACTTAAACTCTGCGAATATCATTCAAGCAGCTACGGCCAAGCAACTCAATTGGATAAACAACATCATTGAATCTATTCACAACAAGTATAACATACTCGTACCTGTTTGAAGCTTTACATCCAACTTGATGTCTATGATCCAAGTGATGCTGTAGTTGTCAAGCATGTAATTATAGTGGCATCAAACTAGCTTCAAAATGACCACACAGAAATATGGATTGAGTTGTTTTACACAGTCTTTTTAAAATTCATAATGAATGCGTACCTCGTAGACTTGCGGCTTTGTAATGACTCATTATGATGGCACTTTTGTTTTTTACTAGTTGGGCAGATCTTCTTTTGTTTATAACTTACTCGTACAGAGACCAGTTTCTGCAAAAATAGTATATTTTGGGGATTTTTGAGATTATAATTTTAGACTTCATCCATATTAGCCAAATTTGTATATAAAGCCAAAAATCTGAACGGATTCCAACTCAGTTAGATAGCTCAAATCGTAGGGTTATATCTAAACCATAAACTAAAGTTCAACCTAAACAAAATGCGTGCTTTTTTGATATTCTCAATCCTTCTTGTGTTGTTGGTCAGTGTATTTGCTGAGGACATCAGTGCGGAGGAGGTGGAAGCTGAGCCACACCAAAGAGTTCGCAGACAATTTGGTTTCCCTGGTGGATTTGGTTTTCCTGGCGGATTTGGTTTCCCTGGCGGATTTGGCAGATTTGGTGGTGGTGGATTCCCTGGTGGCGGCTTTGGATTCCCTGGTGGATTTGGTGGATTTGGTCATCGCCATCGTCATCATGGTGGATTTTTCTAAAAATATCGAATTAAATAAAATTAAAAGTTGAAAAGTTAAACTTTTTTTCTTTATTTTTCATCGTTTTTCTTGAAGAATGGTGCGTAGCTTCTTACCTTCTTTCCTATTTAAATTTAGAAAAAAGGCAAACTTATTATACCTCTGGTTCCTTGCTTGAGATGATAACAGCTTGCACTGACGTAAGCCAGCATATACCAGGTCATCTTTATGGCGAAATTAGAGGAAAGTATGGTTGCTCAGTATCATTTGTCCGAGTCGACAACGAAGAAGCCGATTCCTTCACAATATTGTGGTTTCAGGCCTGCCCTCCTTTACATCCTAAGAAAATCTAGGAAATGTAGGTCAAACCCATATAAAATCTAAGCACGGGAAAAATGAATTATCCTTCTAAAATTAACGAAATAATTAAAAAGGAAACAAGGAAAAAACATTTTTATTTTCAAAGAGCTACACTGCCCCAAGACTCCAGTACACGTCTTTGAGAGATGAAAGACTGTAAACTAGGGAAAGGTCAATGACGACTTGAAAGATGCCCTGTACTTGTATATCACTTTAGCCAACCTATAAATGCGTAAGTCATTAGGGCGGACGACTTTTTATGTCACCTGACGATAAGTAAAGAAAAATGAAAGTATAAGAAAAAAATCTTAAAACCAGGTAGCAGTTATCCGGCTACCTCCAACCGAAGAGGAGTGATTTTTTTATATATTGGAGTGATGGTAGTCGACCTATTCTACTTAAAGCTGACGCTCACACTGAACCGTGAACGAAACGGAAAGCAGATAGTGAAAACAAAAAAAAAACTAATATTACGACTCGTGTTTTCATTCAAAAGGTTTTAAGGGAGTGCTCCCACAGTCTGCTATCTAATGGTGGATACCGCGGGCCTGGTCTAGCGGCCTCGAAATTTTGGTACACTCGAGAACCAAAACTAGTTACTTTTCGAGGGAGCTGTCAATATGTACTCCGGATCCGAATAGCAAAGTTTCCCGCAATAAGGATGGTAACTCTAAACGCTAATCGAGCTTTGAGAGCTAGATTCTTGTTCGTCTTAAAAACCAACTTGAATTCCAAATACGTTGTAGTAGCCCGAATAACGTGTTGAAAAACGTCATTCTTGCTCGAAACAAGAACGCCGCTGCTGACTTCATCTTGGGAATTCTTCGCCGCCATTCTGAGGAATGAGCCGAACCTTGGCGGGAGTTCAGACCTCCTACCACCTTTTTCGTTGGCGGATCAGAGAAACTGTGCAGCGGGTTCTGCCTAATCTAAAGCTGAAGAACTAGTCACCCAGAAGCGTCCCTGTCAAGGTGAGATTGTGAGATGGTATAGAGGGCCGTCGTTTGTTTCTTCATGTATTATGGTCTGCGAGTGAGAATTAAAATGTAGCCACATTTTGACATTATATAGATTCTGTTTTAGGACAGTGTTTTTTATCAGTATGGTTTAGTATGGTTATTTTTTTGGCATGAAACTGTTCACAACAACGCATTTTTGTTATGTAAATATTACATTTCGGAAAAATTCATGAATATATTGGTCAACATAATCAGCTTAGTGAATACTGCATTGGTGCAATGGTAAAGTGTTTCGAATATACGAACTCGGCATCGTGTTGTTTTTTTTTAGTTTCAGATCCATTTTTATTCATGGAATCTTACACTAAACAAAATGGATTACAAAATATACTTGGAGAAGGACAGAGAGACGAACAAATTTTCAGTGAATTAAGAGCTTTAGCACGCGATAGAAATAGTTGGAAATTTTTTGTCAATAGACTAACTTCTTAAATTGTATATTTGTAGAACATGTCAATAATAATAATAAATAACTTAAAGTACCTCTAAAGTAAACCAAACAGAAAATATATGCAGTATTTAAAATTATATCTTTCGACTTGAGATTATTAAAGCAAATAAAAGAGCCATTTTGTGCCAAGGTGAATATGAACATATACACCCTAAAGCATCACGCCTGACCGAGATTGTTCGAAACCAGTCAGGAACGCGAAGGAAACAATGGAGTCCCATTTTTGACACCTACGGACGAATTTGCATGCCTATAAAATCCAAATCACACAACAGTCCTTTAAACCATCTAAGAAGTCGCCGACTCCTTGCATTTCAAAATTGATATTTTCCGAAGAATTGCATTTTTAAATGGATAGGTACACAAGATTCACGAGAAGCCAATTCGTCAAAAACGTCATTATGTGGCGCGGATTACTAGTTGGCTGCTGAAACTGAGTAGGCTATTGCAGTGAATGAAGATTTTCTCGCAACATGTTGCCCAAATATTTTTTCTCAAAATTTAAAAAAATTGCATATGGACGCGCAAGTTTCGTGATGTATTGCATTTATTGCTCGTCCCTTCCGCACTTCGTTTACTGATTACTCATACATATATACATATTTCATTGTTCAGTTTCTCTTTCAGCCTTTATCGCAAGAAGAGAAAAGACTAACCGTCCACAGTCCCGTCTAGACTTTCAACTTGATAGATATTAAAATGTATTTTGTCAGATAAAATAAATGTTAAAACTGACAAAATGAGTTTTATTGCTAAAATATTACAGTAGAACTCGTTCAAGATGATCGTGCTACCGTCCTTACAAAACTAATTTATTGTGTACGATTGCAAGACGACATTATTCTGCTTAGAGGAGCTGTTGACTGACCCAATGGTTACAATTTCAGACTTCTTTCTGTGAAATTATTGAAAGAGAAAATTGATAAAGACCTACCGATAACCAAGCGACAATGTCGGACCTCAAACATCACATTCAATAATCCAATGGTCGCCTGCAAGAGAAGCTGTGCTAGTCAAATAAATTATATTATATTCCATTCATAAATGCCATAGAGTGAACTTCATTAACGAATAAAGATTCACATTGGTTTCGTAAAATTACGTGTTAATTTAACAGTACAATAGCCCAGCCGAAACATTACTCTCATATCAATTACATCGGTGTCACGCAAAGATAGCGAACTATCTCAAAAGAAAAAGTGTGTGGGCACCATTCTGTAGTTCATAGGGAACTAGAGACGAATGGTCTTTCAAAATAACATAAAATATACAGAATATAAAGAATGTGGGGTAGAACAATTATGAAACAATCAGACAAAAGTTGTTAGAAAGAACAGTGAAGATATAGGTATAAATACATATTACTACATATTACAAGTACATTTTGATTTTTTTTTTGTTTGTTTTGTTAAGTTTTTGTATCTCTAGAAGTTTAAGGATTTAAATTGACTGTTGAACTATCCATACTAAAAAGGAGTTTTCTTAATTCTTTTAAAAATAGGATTGGTTGAACTTTCTGTCTAATGTGAATTGGCAGTTTATTAAAGAGCTTTGGTGCTACGGTGGTATACAATTTGGAACAGCGAGTTCTTTTAGAGAATGAAACATTTGATTTTGACAAATTATTTACTCTTAGTTTGTGTACGTCTGAGCTTCTTAGGTAAGCGCTTCATTCACTTCGCATAAAAAAGACTTAAAGATATATGTAGAGATGTTTCAGTAGTAATATATTTAAATTTTGAAAAAGTGGCCAGGTATGGTCGGTTTTGTTTGCAAATTATTCTAATTATGTGCTTTTGAGCAATGTACAGAGCTCAATGTAGTGCTATTATAAGTACCACCCGAACTTTCAATACCATATTGTATAATAGCTTGGAATGTACTAATCCGTAATAAAACATTAGTGGAACTTTTTTGAACAATGCTCTTTTAGAAGGTAAATTTTGCGGGTAACTGACAACATGGAACGCTTTAAGTGGTCCACATGAGCTTTCCAAGTCATATTTTTGTCAACTAACACGCCAAGGTACTTGTAGTTATCAACTTCTTCTATTTTAAAGCAATTTGGACTGCATGTTAAGTTCTCACTGAAATTGCTTTTACCACACATGTGGGCAGAGATATTGATAATTTCGATAATCACAATCAAGTGGATAGGATTCCTTAAGACTACACATCATAATCCTTGTTTTGTTACTTATAAGGAGTTCATGTTTAACAAACTATTGTGGTAGAATACTCAAGTCAATATTTAATTTTACTACAGATTCAAAAATGCTTCTATTGTCATAGGTTAATTTTGTCTGCAAATGCGGTGATGTGACTACTAAAGTTTTGGTAGAAAAGTGAATTAACATATGTTAAAAAACTAAACCTTGTCATACACCGGTTTTCATCCTAAGCTGATTACTAAAAGTTCCATCAAGTCTTACACGTTGAGTTCTGTATGATAGATATGATTAAGGCCATTTATGGATTATTCCCCTTAAACCAGCCTTATACAATTTACTAAGAAGAATATCATGATTGACCATGTCAAATGCTTTAGTCATATCTATAAACAGTACTAGATTTGAATTTTTTCTTATTGAAGCTATCAGAAATTTCACCGCATAGCTTTGAAATAGCGTCTTCAGTTGATATCCCTTCACGAAAGCCGAATTGTTCATTTTTTTCATCAGCTTTTAAAACAGTTTTGAAAACGTTGAAAGTATAGAAATTGGTCGGTATTGAGTAATCAAGCTTCTGTTGCTTTTTTTAAAAAAAGGGTTGGCTTCAGAACATTTAACCGAAGAGTGAAAAATACCACATGAAGCACTTAGATTGAACACATAACTCAAAACATCAATAATATAGAAGGAGATTCGTTTTAAGAGACGGTTAGTTATACAGACGGGGGTGCACGAGTTTTTATTGTCGAGCAAAGTTATGCGCTTTTAGATTTCGAATGCGGTTCAAAAACAAAGCTATTACTTATGGAGGCATCTTCAACAACATTTGATAATATATTGCATTTGCAACTTCGTTTGCAAGAAGAGGGTTTTAATTCATCAGCGATAAGGGTGAAAAATAGGTTAAATTGTTTAGCAATCTCCACTGGATCTGATATTACAACAATACCATTTACCTCAATTTCACGAATATCGTTTTTAATTCGTCTTTTATTGAGTATATCATTTACTACCATCCAATCACTTTTGACGTTGCCATTACGTCGAGATAATTTAACTTCTTTCTTCAGGTCTTCATTTAATTTAATATAACAACTTTTCAGCTCTTGGTTGCATGAATGTCGCTTACATGGTTTTACGGAGTGGATTTTTTCTGTTTATTTTTATAAGTAACTTCTTGTCAATCCATGGTCTTAGGCCTTTATTTTGTGATCTTTTTTTCGTTTATACTAATCGTACAACTTTTTATATGGTTTTGCAATGTTTTTAGAAATTTATCATATACAAAAGAGGGGTTGCTTTCTGTAAAGACAGAATTCCAAAGTTCATATTTTAAATGTTCAGTTAGTTTATTGTAAATTATTAGTCATTATACGGACATACTTATCTGAGTTACATAAAAGACTGAAACTTAGTATATACCTATATTGCCCAAAAGCAGTCAGAATGACTGCATTGTGAAAGAATAACTAATGTGTAAAGAAATTTAAAAATGAATTTTTAATATTTTTCATATTATTTACAGTTATATTACAAGTTATTAGTACATATTAGCAATAAAAAAAAATTACTTCACTTAGAAAAAAAAATAATTTATGCATTATTATTTGCACATTTTAAGCAAATGAAAGTGGAAATATGTATACATCTTCCGCAAACATATTTTTAACATTTTTCACATATATTATTTGTTTTGTTGTTGTGGCAAAGTAGTACTTGACAAATTTTTCGTTTGTTGGAATGGGTTGCATTTGAAAATGTTGCAGTTGATCTTTGTGGGTATTCATGTTCTGATGAATTTTTCTGTTTTGCAGCTCTATATTCGGTGGAAAGCTGTTCTGCTAATTGAAACAAGAACTCTTTTCGTTGTATTTGTATTCCCGTCGTTTTTTTGTAAAGGACCCAGGCATTTATAGCAGCCAAATTTAAAATATTGAAAAATATTTGGAGGGGCCATCTACGAGAACTAGCTTTTACTGTATACTTTCTGGCCATTTGATCTGTCATATCAACTCCACATTTTGTGATGTTATAAAATTATATGGATTCCGGTAACGTTTTTTTATCACTTTTATCAAGTTTCACAAATTTATGTTTAGAACTTAGCACAGCTACTCATTTATTTGCTTTGCTTTTATATATTGTAAGAACACAATTCTCAGAGTGGAAAAACGAGACATGTTATCCTTCGTTTGTTTGGCTGCTTTTGGTAGTTCTCTTTTGTTTCCTCTAATAGTTCCAACTAGAGTTGTTTTTTTGTCGCGAGTGACAAGCTAGTGAAAAAGTTATCGGTCGTGATATTTGTTCCACAACTTGTATATGACTCGACAAGTTTCAGAACAACGTGTTCACTGAGAAGCATTGACGATGGTCGTTGTTCATCTTTCCCCAAATAAGGAAAACCATTCAAAACATATTTGTTACTAACATCTGATGCAAGGCAGAATTTGATGCCAAATTTGTTGGGTTTATTAGACATATACTGTGTAAACCTGCACCTGGCCTTGGACGGAAATAATTACTCGTCAACTGTTATATTTTGCCCTGGTTGATAGCAAACTTGACTATTTTCAATGAACTTGTCTCATATTTCCGAAACCAAGGCAAATTTATTTGTTTGTAGGCGTCTACTTGTTTCGGTTCTTTTGTCAAAACGAATAAATCGTAGGAATTGCTTGAACTTTCCTCTGGCCATAGTTTTTCTAAAAAAATTCAGGACCCCACTTTGCTGACCATAAATAACTCAGTTTTAAATTTTTTGCCTCGTAGGCTCCACGAGCATATAAGATCCCAATAAATGAACGTATTTCCGGTAATGATATTCTCCTATCGTTCCTCAAAATTCGGCGGCCTTCTTCTTCTGTGCAATTTTTCATATGTTTGATATTATGCTAGGTACACACGAGGCAACCGTTGTAGCAACGTGTTGCAGCAACGAGTTTTGTTTGTTCACTACACATGTGGAAACCGTCGCCGCAACCTCAGTACTGTGTGTAGCTGTGGTACAGAAAAGACATAAGCGGAAAATCAAATTTTTGAAATGAGTGACGTAATACGTGAGATCACTGCAATTATTATAATTGACGAACTTTTGTACCAAAATGAGGAAGAGGAGATGCAACCAAAAAAGAAAAAGAAAATTTGGTCAAAAAATTGGCTTTTAAAAAAAAAACGAATTTTCAACGAAAGGCTGCTGAAAGAACTGAAAGAAAATGAGCCAGCGGACTACAGAAACTACATGAGGATGGATGATTCCCTATTTGGAAAATTGTTGGGCTTGGTTAAAGCCAAAATAGCGAAACAAGATACCATAATGAGAGATGCAATATCAGCAGAAGTCCGACTAACAATAACTTTGCGGTATCTTGCAACAGGAAATTGCTTTGCAGACTTGAAATTTTCGACAGCGGTATCTCCACAAGCTATTGGGAATATTGTTATTGAGACATGCGACGCCATCAATGAAGTTTTAATGGACTACATTAAGGTTTGTCAACTGATTCTTTTTGCATAAGTATTTGAAACTAATATTGAGATTTTTTAGCTACCGAAAACTTCGGCTGAATGGTTGGTGGTAGCGGCCAAATTTTATGAAAAAAGCAAGTTTCCGCACGGCCTCGGAGCACTAGATGGAAAGCACGTAAGAATAAAGAGGCCACCGCATTCTGGTTCCAATTATTTCAACTACAAGAAAACATTCAGCATTGTACTGATGGCGATTGTAAATAGCGATTCCGAATTTCTGATGGTGGACGTTGGCGCAAATGGTAGAATTTCAGACGGTGGTGTCTTTAACAACACCAGATTTTTTACAAAATTGGAAAGAGACCAACTAAACTTACCGGAACCAAGTCCAGTAATTGGTGAAACACCGATTCCGTTTGTTTTTGTGTCGGACGATGCCTTTGCTCTTCGTCCAAACATAATGAAGCCTTATGCACATAGCGGCTTATCGCCCTCACAGAATTTATTTAATAAAAGGCTTAGTTCGGCAAGAGTAAAAGTGGAAAATGCATTTGAATTTTGGCGGCAAGGTTCCGGCTATTGAATACTACCATCGCTCTTTCTGAGGCGAAAACAATACGAAACAATATATGCGAAGCCGTCTATGTCGTAGAAGGTTTTTAAAGAAATTCAAAAGTGTTTTTGTCATATTTTTATTCATATACATATGTACGTATATATGTATTACTTATTACCGAAATAATAAAAAAAGTAATTAAATTTAAACTAATTAAAATCTGGATCCGAAACTAGGTCGTGAAATGACGAATACTGCGTTCCATTTACTCCATTAGCATTTTCTGCGTGGAAGACTTGTGGAGAAGTCGATTGACCAAAATGAATTGGTGTCGAATGAGAAATAGACCCACTGTATGAAATATCGCTCACAGATATTATTTGTGGAATTGGCCTGTAAGCAGTATACCGGGATGGGTATGTGGGCGTTTGGGTCTGCACAGAATTGAAGGTCAATTTCTCCAGCTGCCCCAAAACAAAAATTTCGTCGCAGGCCTTTTTCGAAAATAGCTTTTGTTCCACCGATAATTTGCGGTATGAGCATGCCCAGGCTTTTGCATAAATATCGGCTTCATCCGTTTCTTCTCTTTGCGACAAATTTTCAATATGCCTGGTAGCTTTTCGCAATAGTTCGTTCCTTTCACAATTTTGTGAGCTTCTCTTTCTCTTTGTACTTGGTATAGGACTCTGAAAAAAAAAATAATAAAGTAAGAAACAATAAAAGAAATTAGAAAGAGTATTTTCGGCAGTGGCTCACACCTGCCCGTCTGCCCGTTTGTCTGTCTGTCCGTCCGTTCGTCCGTTTGTAACCACTGTAAATGGCAGTTTTAAATAAATATTGTGAAATACTTACCCTTGAAGCACATTCATCGTCTGAACTTATTACTGTGCTGATTCGAGGCTCGGGCATCTCGAAATCTCTCAAAAAATCTAAGTGATCAAAATACCATAAATTTGGTTGATAAAGCTCATCAACCCCAGCACCACTTTTTTCGCTTTGAATTTTTTTTTTTAATTCGCGTCGGTATGCAGTGCGCATGTTTTTTAATCTATTTTTTTACAGTGTTCACTGTAGCATTTTCGTCAATGTTATTATATTCTTTTCTTAAATGTTCATATGCTTTTTTTCCCAGATTTTTGTATTTTCCACAAGTTACGTCCCACAGCTCTCTCAAATTTTTGTATTCGTTAATAAAATTAACATAATGTTCACTGTTTTCAATTGCCATTTTTTTCCTATTTTTTTTTTTTTTTAATAATTTCACTCCGCGTGAACCTTCCTACACGCTTGCTTTTGATGAAATGAACGAGTAAATGCAGTAAACAAGGATACACACGAGGCAATGGTTGCTGCAACCGACCAAAAATATCAACATTTTTTGATATTTCTGGCAACGGTTGCGGCAACACGAAAATCAATGGGCAACACAACTACACACGAGGCAACGGTTGCTTCAACATGGTTGTGTTGCTACAACGGTTGCCTCGTGTGTACCTAGCTTTATAGTTATCTGTTATCAACGATACTGATAAGATTATCTGCCCTAATGTTCCTTTTTGCGTAGCCTGTTGGTCCTTTCATACCCTTGAAAATGCAAGAAGATGGTAACCTTCCAGGAATACCACCTTCGTCAAATTTTGGCCATACAGTACCATCGGCAGCTGTTTCGGTCTCTTGAAAGGTATTTTCAGTTTCTTCATCAGAGTATGAACTATTTAGCACCCTACACCTTTTCCTGGGCATACTGATGACACTTTCGTTTTCATCATTGGTGACTCTTCATCGCTATCTTCAGTGTCAGAAGTTTCACTTTGAATATAATCCCCTTCATCTTCAGATGATAGTTCAGAATTTGTTGCATCTGATTCTATATCGGAGCACTGATCACTTATATTCGTTAGCTTTTCCAATAACTCACTTCTATTCGACATTCCTTTCATGAATTTAGAGCGCATAAGAAATAAAATAAACAATTTGTTAGAACAAGTATCACTACATAAAGATTCGAATAACAAGAACAACTTTAGCTTATTGAGCAACTGCAACTTATCAAGTATAATGCCAAATCGAAAAAAAAATAAAACTGTTATTTCAATAAAAAGCCGAACTGATCATATAAGAAATTTACTCAATTCGATCATAGGAGTCATTTGATTATTTAAATTTTCCCAAGCAGTCAAAATGACTGCTTTTGGGCAATATAGGTATAACACACATATGTATATATAACGGAAATTAAGGAGGGGGAGTTAATTACAATTATTGATACACGCATTTATATGTTATACAAAAAGTCACAAAATTCTAAGAAATTGTGTCATCATATACATACAGTAGGTACGTAATTATTTTTCTAAATGAAATTAAAAAGCAGTCAAAATTACTTCCTTGGGTAATCTAGTGTTAAAATGGTTTCTATATTTAGGTTAGTCATGCAATGATCAGAAATCTTATAGTCAAGTACATCATAAGCCAATTTAGGTGCAAACTGATAACCAATCCTTACAAAAATATGGTCAATACAAGTCTCTGTTAAATCTGTTCTTCGTGTCGGTTCCAATATAAGTGGCTTTAGGACAAAGGAACACATTAAAGCTAGATAGTTGTATGTGTAACATATTATAACATATAATAACTTACTTACTTTATAGTACCATAAGATCATAAATGGCAACACAGAGGTTAAGGCATTTTGGGGTATAACTTTTATTGTTGACAATAAAGCAGTCTTGATTCAGAGTTTGGACTTTTAACATGGTGTCAGGTGAAAACAAGTAAAATAAAAATAATAATAATAAGTGAAATCAAGATGGATAGTGTTAAAGCGCCACGAGAGTTCAATTGGCATGCAGCAAACTTATTGGAAGAATGGATTTTCTGGAATCAGAAAATCGAGTTATATCTGGCAGCAGCTGGTCTTGGAGAGACAGAAAATGACTCACGAAAATTAGCAATAGTTCTAAATTGCATTGGAGATGAAGGTTTGCGGTTGTACAATACTTTCAAATTCGAAAAAAATGCCAAATTCAAAGAAGTGATGTCCAAATTTAAAAGCCATTTTGAACCAAAAAAAAAAGTGGTATACAACCGTTATAAATTTCTGGCAAACAGGCAGAAGCCGCTACAAAGTTTCGAGAATTTTTTAATCGAGCTGAAAGTGTTAGTGTCATAATGTGAATACACGAATGAAGAGGAAATGGTTCGAGACGTATTCATTATTGGTGTAGTGGATGAAGTCATAAAATAGAAGCTCCTAGCGCAGGAGAAACTGTCTCTCACGAGACTCGAAGAGTTGGTGAAAGCTTACGAAGCCAGCAAACAACAAATAACAGACATGACAACCGAAACCAGCAAGCATGTTTTGTCAGTCAACCAATATAGCATGAAGAAAGAAGCGGCAAATCGTCCTAGGATCCAGCAGTGGAAAACGAAAAATAGATCAAATACCGACAGTGAACCATCATCATCACGAGGCAAGAACTATACCACCAAGCAGACATTAACTGGGAAACTATGTGCTAAATGTGGATACAAACATACTCATTCCGGTTGTCCAGCAATAGGAAAGACATGCAAACGTTGTGGTAAGATCAATCATTTTGCGAGTGTATGTAGATCGAAAAGTATTTTGGCGCTGCATGCTGATTCCCAATGCAATGATAGTGACTATAGTTCAACTAGTGGGGAAGATCCAGAATTTATAATAAGTGCGATAAAGGTCTATAAAATTAACTTGAAAAAAAACAATAATATTTGGCTTGAAAAATTTGAATGTAAAAACAAAATATTAGATTTTCAATTAGATACAGGTGCACAAGTAAATCTAATTTCGTTGCGAACTGTGGAAAAACTAGGATATGGGAATGAAATATTAAAAGTTTGTAAAGTAAAGTTAAAAACATTTAGCGGTGAAAATATATCAGTAATTGGTAAATGTAATCTAGACCTTAAATGCATGAAATCAAAAATAACTTTTAATTTAGAATTTATCGTAACGAATCTCAAAGCAAATACTATTATAGGATTGGATGATTGCGCCCGTCTTGGATTTATTAATCGTTATTCTGTAACGAAATCTTATAATACAAAAGAGAAACAGTTGCATGTACACAAAATTACAAGTGACTATTCTAAGATATTCAAGGAATTCAAAAGCGTGTTTGAGGGTTTAGGTTGCATTCAAATGAAGTGTCATTTAGAATTGATGGAAAACGTAGCACCCAGTGTGGATCCACCACGAAGAATTCCTTTTAAACTTCACAAAATGCTTAAAGCCGAGTTGGAAAAAATGGAGGCATGTGGAGTGATTGAGAAAACTATAGGGCCAACAGATTGGGTTAGTTCGATTGTTCTGGTTGAAAAGAAAAATAATAAAATAAGAATTTGTTTAGATCCTCGAAAACTAAATTCAGCAATAAAACGTTCTCAGTTTTTATTTCCAACTCTCGATTCAATAAAAAATGACTTAAAAGACTCAAAAGTTTTCTCGGTACTTGATGCCAATAAGGGATTTTGGATGATCCCTCTTGATAAGGAAAGTACTAAGATTTGCACATTTAATACACCATTTGGTAGGTACTCTTTTAAGAGACTTCCTTTCGGGATAAAATCCGCTCCTGAGGAATTTCAAAGTAGAATGGTCGAAATATTTGGTGATCTGAATGTGCAAATCTATATAGATGATTTATTAATTCACGGGCGAAATAAGGAAGAGCATGACGCGCGGCTTTTGTCAGTTCTAGAAAGAGCACAGGTATCGGGGGTAAAATTCAACAAATCAAAGTGCCAGTTAGGTCTATCAGAAGTAACATTTTTCGGACATATTTTCAATAACAAAGGTGTCTCACCCGATCCTTCTAAAATAAAAGCAATAGTTGAAATGCCCTCGCCAAGTTGCCCCAAAGATGTACAGCGGTTTTTAGGCATGCTTACCTATTTGAATCCATTTATTCCGAACCTGTCAAGTAAAACTCAGACTTTAAGAAATCTGCTAAAAAAAAATGTGTCTTGGGTATGGAATGAGACATATGAAAATAGTTTCACTTCACTTAAGAAAGAGTTATCCAGTCCCCCAATTCTTGCATACTTTGATCCAAAAATTCCAATTGTTGTATCAGTTGATGCATCCCAATTTGCTGTTGTTGCGGTTTTACAGCAAAATAATAGGCCCATAGCATTTTCATCAAAAACTTTGACAGATTGCCAACAAAGATATGCACAGATTGAAAAAGAATTGTATGCCATAGTGTGTGGGTGCAATAAATTTCATCAATATATATACGGACAAATAGTTACCATAGAAACAGATCATAAACCGCTTATATCACTTTTCAAAAAATCCCTTGCGAAAGTACCATTGCGTCTTCAAAGAATGATGTTATCCATTCAGATTTATGACTTGAATGTAGTTTATAAACCTGGCAAGCTAATGTGTATTGCGGATACTTTATCAAGAGCTCCATTAACAGAAACTGAAGTGTTAGATAGTGAACAAAACGTAACAGTTCATGTGGGCTTGATTACAGCTTCCTTATCAATTTCAGAAGATAGGCTGGCTGAAATTCAATGTCACACAGCCAAAGATGAGACTTTGAAATATGTTTATAAATGTATTTGCAATAATTGGCCCGAACATAAGCGAAACATACATGAATCAGTTCTCCCATTCTGGCCTGTACGGAATGAATTATTTTTTCACGACAATATATGTTTCAAAGGGAATACTGTTGTTGTCCCAAAAAACTTGCAAGAGAAAATGCTATCGCTTATTCATGAGGGTCATCCAGGTATAGAGAGTATGAAGCGTCGAGCAAGAGTATCTCTTTACTGGCCGGGAATAACTCACGATATAACCGAATTCGTAGAAAAGTGTGACATTTGTCAAAAGTTTCGTAACAATAACCCCAAAGAACCACTGAAATCACATGATATTCCACCTATACCTTGGGATACTATTGGGATGGATATCTTTCAATTAGATAATACCTTCTTCCTTTTGATTGTTGATTACTTTTCCAAATATATTGATTATTTTAGGCTCTCAGCATGCACTAGTTTTGCTATAATAAATAAGCTTAAGGAAGCCTTTTCAAAATTTGGTATTCCTAGAATAATAATATCTGATAATGGTCCCTCATTTGTGTCATCGGAAATAAACTTGTTTTTTAAGAGCTGGGATATTACCCATAACACAAGCAGCCCGCATTTTCCTCAGTCAAATGGGCTAGCAGAAAGAGCCATACAAACAATTAAAAAAATGATACGAAAGTGCAAGGAAACCAATACGGATCAATACATAGCTTTGCTAAATTTAAGGAATACGCCTAATAAATGTGGGTTAACGCCAGCTCAACTGCTTATGGGGAGGACTTTGAGATAAAAAATACCAATGCAAATTAAACAATTGGGACCAGCCAAAATAAATAGTTACCAATATCGGAAAAATTTAATGAAAGAACAAAAAATAGCAAAACAACGCTATGATAGGGCAACGAAACTTCTACCCCCACTACGTGTGGGAGACAAAGTACTCTTTAAGATTAATCCAAAAGATCTAAACTGGGTTCATGGCACGGTAAATGAAAAATGTAACGAACCAAGATCATTTGTAATTAAGTCTAGCAGTGGTAAGTTCTTTAGAAGAAATAGACAGCAACTAATTCTAAGAAAAGATTATAATTTTGTAACTAACGATAATGAAAAAAACGCAAACAAAGATTTCATGCAGTTAAGGTCTGGAAAAATAAAATTCATTTAGATCAATAAAACGTATCTACATATGCATATAGAAAACAAAATAAATGAAATAAATGTATAAAAGAGAGGACATGTAACATATTATAACATATAATAACTTACTTACTTTATAGTACCATAAGATCATAAATGGCAACACAGAGGTTAAGGCATTTTGGGGTATAACTTTTATGGTTGACAATAAAGCAGTCTTGATTCAGAGTTTGGACTTTTAACAGTATGAGTCGCTATTGCTTTTCAAGATATCGATGTTTATATGCCCTAATATTACCACATTTTTTGACTTTCTATCTTTAAGTACGGTATTTAACTGCTCTAAGAAAACATTTATATGAACATGTATTTTTTTGATGCCGACGGTATATACACAAAATTGTAAATGTTTTATCACAAATATGACAATTAACTTTTTAAATGTCGGCGCTCAACAGATTACTTTTTTCGACTTCGCAGCTCAATTCAAATTCTTTTTTATTGTATACCACCACACCACCTGAGCAGTAAGAGTTATTGCAATTGAAGAACGCTTCGTAACCAAGGATGTTATAGTTGGGTAGCTCATAGTCATACACCCAAATTTCAGTTAGTACAATAAATATGGCATTAAAATTGAGTGCCTTTAAATGAGTTAAAAATGTATCGATTTTTTTTCATAAACTACGAGGGTGGTCCGATAAGTACTTAGCCTCACCTTCAGATGGCGCCAGTATTACCATCGTGTAGTACATTCTAGTAGACGGCTACTGTCGAAATTTCGGACGTATCGGATTTGTAGTTTTGAAGCGGGAGTGTCCGCGGATTTTAGAATAATGGAAAATGAGCGTTATCGATTGCTTTCTTTGATTCGATTCTTGTTTTTGGAAGGGAAATCGCGCAGCGAAATCAAAGAGCGTTTGGATGCTGTGTACGGTGACTCTTCTCCTTCGATGGCGATCATCAAAAATTCGTTTAACGAGTTTCAAGGTGGTCGCACGTCGGTTTTTGATGAGCCACGTCCAGGTGCCCCGAAAACGGCTACCATGGAGTATAACGTGACAAAAATCCACGATTTCGTATTGGCAGACCGCCGATTGAAGGTGCGCGAGATAGCTGAAACAGTAGGCATTTCAAAAGATCGCGTGGGTCATATCCTGCATGAAATGTTGGGCATGAGAAAGTTGTCGGCGCGATGGGTGCCGCGTTTGCTCACTTAGGACAACAAGCGCAACCGTGAGACCACTTCAGAGCAGTGTTTGACACTGTTTAAGCGCAATCCGAAGGAGTTTCTGCGTCGTTTCGTGACAGTCGACGAAACATGGATCCACTGGTACACACCAGAGACCAAGGAACAGTCGAAACAGTGGACTTCACCCGGCGAACGAAGACTATCCCATCGGCCGGAAAGGTGATGGCCACCGTTTTCTGGGATTCACAATGTGTGGTCCACATCGACTACCTGTAGAAGGGCAAAACGGTCATAGGGCTGTACTATGCCAAATTATTGGGCCGATTCGACGCCGAATTGAAGAAAAAACGGCCCCACTTGGCGAAGAAAAAAGTGCTCTTCCACCATGATACCGGCACCGGCTCACACCTCCGCCCTCGCCACGGCTACGAACTGCTGCCCCATTCACCGTATTCTCCAGATTTGGCCCCGTGCGACTTCTTTTTTTTCCAAACTTGAAAAAGTCACTCGCCGGGCAGAAATTTCAGTCGAATGAGGAGGTCATCGCCGCCACGGAGGCCTACTTTGATGACCTCGAGAAAACGTATTTTTCAGACGGGTTAAAGAAGTTGGAGCATCGCTGGGTCAAGTGTATCGAGCTTAAAGGAGACTACATATATTGAAAAATAAATCGCCATTTCTCCAAAACTATTATCATTTTTTTTCGATAAATTAAATATTATAACATTTACAACAAACTTAATAATTCTTTTTAAATTTCTTCCCTATTTACATTGAAATCAATAGTATAATCAATTAAATAACATTGAAATCAATAGTATAATCATTAAAATCAATACATGCATTATTAATTGGATTGCTCCTTTCATAACTAGTACTATGGTATGGAACATTTAAAAAAACTCAATTTCTTGGTCGCAGACTGCGGCAAAGTACATATGTACATATTAAACATTGATACAACATCGGACAATTTATGTTACAATTTAAAACATCATAAGCAAAGAGTACAGAATTGAACTTTCTTCTCGAAACAAGAGGTTTAAGGTCGGTAAGACTACATCTGTTCTCATAACATGGAACACTAAGATTTCCAAAGGTTTTTCGTAAGGCAAATCTAGTAAATTTTTTCTGAATTTTTTCAATTCGTTGTATACTTGAATTAGTATAGGGGTTCCAAATAACGCTGCAACAGTGGTCTGACAATACTCGTGTAAAGGGTTTTAGGTGTATAGGGATCTTTGAAACACTTTGAATTACGAATTACAAAACCCAGCATCGAGTTAGCTCTTGAAATTAAATGATCGATATGAAGAGAAAATTTTCGATATGAAGAGAATTAATTTTGGATTCGAAAATCACTCCAAGATCTTTCTGGTTGTCACACCTTTGTAAAGTATCATTACCAAGTTTGTATTCGAAATACACAGGATTTTGGATCTTAGAATAAGTAACGACACTACATTTATGATTCTTAAAATGGAGCCCATTTAATTTACTCCATTGAAGAATTTTATTAAGATCAGCTTGAACACAATTAGCATCAGATAAATATTTTATGCAGCGGAATACTTTTAAGTCATCGGCATACAAGAGAAATTTGTAATGAGAAAGAATTTGGCACGTCATTTATAAAAATAATAAACAGCAACGGACCGAGATGACTGCCTTGAGGAACACCTGAGAGGTTAACAATTTCTTCAGATAAAACATTGCCAATTTTGACAAATTGTTATCGACATATTAACTAACTCTTTATCCACTTAAGAAGAGAAAAGTGAAAACCAAAGTTCTCAAGTTTCTTCAGTAGAATATTGTATTGAACACGATCGAACGCTTTAGAAAAATCGGTATAAATAGTGTCGATTTGAGATCGCTTTTCCATGTTAGTGAGACAGTAATTAGTGGAAATCGATAAGTTAGTTGTCGTCGATCTTCCGGTCATAAACCCATGTTGATGTTCAGATAAATGGTTCTTGACTGTGCTATATAATTTATATTTAATTATTGCTTCAAATACAAATCTCAAATGTGCTCAAAATAATTCAATGACAGAATTAGAGCTACTAAGTTCATCACAATTTAAATTTAAATCAATGAAGTTGGACTGAAAAGATGATGCGAAACTGTTGCAAATAACATTTATATTATCTGAGTAAACACCATTGTAAGCAAGGTTAGATGGAATACCAAGTGATTTTCTCTTTGTATTTAAAAATGACCAAAAACTTTTTGGGTTATTTTAAATATTCGATTCCAGGGAACGAATATATTGCTTATAAATAAATTTTCTCAAAATTTCGTAGATACTCTTTTCTTACTTGCCTAAATTGTTCACGGAATGAGATACAAACATATACTTTTATACTAGATATACTGTATATATACATATATACATATACTTAGATACTTTACGCTTTTTTGTAATTTATTCATAACGTTTTTAAGTCTGAATAGGCTTTTATGAAACCAAACTGGTTTTTTTTGAATGTTTTAATTGTTTAATAGGAACGAAAACCGATCTCATATAATCCAATATGTTCCGAAACAAGCTCTAAGTTTGAGCAATCAAAAATTGGTTGCCAATCAACAGATTCTAAATAAATATTCATTGAGTCGTAGTCAGCGTTTTTAAAATCATACGTTTGAACAATATTATATGCTCCGACTTCAATTAATACAGAAAAATTACATGTTATTTCAAGTGGTTTGTGATGAATGCTATTATCTAACAGATGAAAACTTGCTTCACTTAGTTGAGCCTCAAGATTACAATCAATAAATATTACATCTAAAATACGGCCAATAGAATTTGAAATGTTATTAACTTGGTACATATTTAAAGCAATTAAACCATCAATCACAGTATGTTCAAAATCTTTTGTAACATTACTAGCCAACAATCTTTTTTCATCATTTGAGAACAACCATCCAACATTCGACAGATTAAAATCTCCAAAAACCATAAAATAACAATTTTCATCAGTAGTTTCGACAATATCTGTAATATTCTTAATATGTGCCTCATAAATTTCATAATTCGATAAAGGTGGAATATAAGAAACAAAACAGTAGATATGAATTATTTTTAAAGTTGGGCCAATAGGAATATCTACACATACAGAAAGTTGTTCAATCTGTCCAGAACACAACGATAAAATAATTTCCCTACTTACATAATCAGACCTTATCGCTAATAAGACCTAATAAGACCAGTCTGTTCGCAGCAACGAACTTTACGAAAAACGTTAAAATCCGTGTTGAAATATTCATTGGTGAGAAAGTTGTCGTTCAACCAGGTTTCGGTAAGAGCAATAATATCGTAAGAACAATCAGCAGCAGCAGTAAATAATTCCTGAGACTTAGTTCTCATACCACCAGCATTATGATAAAACATGGAAAAACACTTGTCCAAGACTGATAATGATTTGTTTACGAGCCTTCCTTTTCCAGTTTTCGATCCGACACGTTTTTTGGACGACTCATAAACTGCTTAATTTGAACTCCCACTGGCCAGATGGACGATTGAAGGACATGATCATAAAAGCCGACAGGGACTCCAAGTTTAAAATTAATAAAATGTAATGATGGCACATCCGCATCTTTTTTAACCAGTTTGGAGCAAGTTATATTTGTCGCTGGCAAACTAAGTTTTTGCGCAACAAATTCAATGACATCCTGCTCATTAGCCGTGAGATATGAATGAAACGAAGCCGAGGTACAGATGGAAGTAATGTTACAGCATCGACACCACTGCCTATTATCCGTTTTTGTTTGCGCTTTCCAATAGAAAATGCAGTTTCTCTTCCGGCAACAGCTGCCGGGGTGTCGACAGCATAATTTTTGTCACCATCAGCAGCAACATTATCCGCAACTACAGCATCAACAACAGGAACAGCCTCGCAACATTTCTTTCATCCACATCGCCATTCTCTCCATTTGTAACACTCCCCTTTTCGTCGTCAGCAGCATTACGGTCATCAGTAGCAATTTGTTTTTGGTTTAGTTTACAATTGAGAATGATACGGTCGTTAGCATTTGCATTTTCTCCCACGATATTTGAAGTGACAGAAGGTGAAACCAAATTGATCTCATTGGAAGCAATTGCAGATTTCGGTTGCGTAGGAGTGAGACATGACTGAGCCGGAGAAAAAAAACCTTTTTGAGGAAACATTTTGTTTTAAGGAAATGCGATCTTGCGGAGTGGATGTGCCCGCAAGAGTTAACTTTTTTCCAGTGATAATTGAATCGCGTTTAATTTTTTTATTATTATTTTAAAATGCAGAAGATTAAATTTAGTACCTACATTTTATTATGAAAACTCCATCATCTGACGATCAATTTATAAAATGCGATCACAATTATTATCGTAATATTCTAAATCAATGCTGAAGGTAATGGGCTGCTGTTGTTCTCTCTGGGAATATAAGGAATTTTAAGAAGATCCAGAAAAGTGGCGTTGTTGTTTAAGATGATGCAAACAAGTCGACTGTTTCCAATGTACTTAACGTTATTTTGTCTAATTGCCCGAAAATCAAAATGCATTTCTTGACCACCGGACAATTTTCGAAAGATACTGCCTAACTTTTCTCCATTCGGAGAAGGTCATTCCTTTCTTGGGTTGGTGACACTTATTTTTATTTCTTTCTCTATTAATGGACTTCGCGTTGTGTTGTCTTCTGAACAGATTTTGCACTAATTATTTTTTTTTTCAATACCTACCTGTAACATAAAAAAAATATGTTATAAAAATATAACCAGTAATACCGGCGATAAACTAGTTTCGATTTTAGTGAATGTTGATGAGACCACAAAATTTAAATGCGTACGAATCCCCAAATGATCAAGGGGTGAGGTAAAATTTCGTTCGTTTCGCATGTTTGCTCTTTTATTTTTTCAGCGCTTACAACCAGCTTAAAAATATCTGACTTTTTTCCATAAATAGGCTTGTACGTCGTACTGCATAAGCTGTTCTTTCCGGAAAGTGAAAGAATATGGTAATGTTATTGTTTGTGAATGTAACTAGTTTGAACTTCAAAATTTGTTTTCTGTAGTTTCTGAATTTTTAATTCCATTTAAAGGTATGATGAATGAACCTAATTTGTAACTTAACGTAGCTTGCCCTTTTTTGTATTACTATTTAATACCAATAATGCGCTCTTATCATGCATTCTGTTTGGAACTATATTGCCGTTACAAAAATGATAGCAGCTATCGGATTAGGTCATGCTGATTTGCCGCTTTTTATATATGATAGAAACACTGGTTTTCTGCAAACTCTTCATTTGACTTTAAGCCGTATGCAAAATATCATCATTATTCCTTTTTCATACCAACCACCCGGCGCAACGACTAACTCGGGACCAAACCAAGCAGTTAATGCCGTTTACATTTATTTTGACTTAATCAAACATAATGTACGTATAATAACCGTATTTGTCAAGATATAAATTGTTATTCCTTCGGAATAAGGCTTTTGAAAATTTCCAAAATCAAATACAAATCGAGTAATCATCAAAATCCATATATTTCTTATAGGCATATTCCGGACTTGCCTTTAATACGTATCAGCGAATTTTCTCTTATGTCTTAAATCTGCCAAATCGATAATAGGTTTGGGTCACATGGTGGCTTATCTGGAAAATACAAATACCTTGCTGACTCGATTATACAATATTATTTGAGTAAAAAATAGCCCATATGGATAGATTTGTGGGATGTGCATTATCGTAGTGCGAAATTCAAGCGTTGTTCTTCCACAATGCCCGTATTTTGCCCCCCTATTTTAAGCTTACTGGCAAGCTGGTAACACTGAAGCTCTCTCTCGACTAAGCGACATAAGGAAATATGTATTCGTCTTCTGTCGACCTTTTTTTCATGACTATTCCGATTCGATTTTTTTGTGAAAGTGAAAAAAAATAAGCCCCTTCATTAAAGGCCAGGAGTATTTCAATATTTCCACACTGGAAGTACCAAACGATCTCGATACTTTCTGATATTACATATATTCAACGCTGATATCGCATCTTCAGGTTAGTACATTTGACTAAGATTGATTTTTTCATTCCAAACTGTCTCCCCGTCCCTGTTTCCATTACCCTCTGTCAAAACCTCCCTCCCACTATCTATTCTCATTATGTAAGAAATCCTCGCTTGAAAAAGGTGACAGTCTTGCAGCAGTCACATGCATTACCCTTTCGAAGTCTAGGCTCTTATGAAATCTAATCCGATCCCTAGAATATGTATACCTATATAATCGTGGACATTTTTCCATCATATTTTACTACAACCGACCTACTAGCTCTTCCAGAATCATTTGACTCATACCTCACTGCAATGTCCTCTTCCCATATTCCGCCTTTATTCTCAATTAAGACCATATTACCTCACTTCACGTTAATTGTTTTTACATCTTGCGATCACAATCTATGAACCTGATGAACTTGTCATCTGTACGATTAACCACTGTCTTGATTTACAGGAATCCCTTAATGAAAGATTTATTTCCGGTGACTTCAACATTCTTATCTTAAATGAACTCTATTAGACGTAATATCAATTTTTGTTGTCCCTTATCCCACTACTGTGAAAGAATGCCTCTTTCATGATCGACTAATAATTGCCAAATTACATGGGCAGACAATTAGACCTTATTTTCACGATTGATCCATTTCAGCTCCCTTCAATTTTGATAATCTATATTCTCTTCTATATCTATATTCTATAGAGAAATATATAATTCTATCACTCTTTACAACCTTTGGTATAATCCCAGGCTCCGTTATCTAAGAATTAAAAACAGGTTTTGGGCCATTCGTATTCAATCTCCAATGCTATTTCCAAATATTTTGGTATTTTTATCTGGACTTTACCCAGCTTTACAATTCCCTCTATCAACGCTATTAATTCGATTCCCCAACCAACATTATAAAAAATAATAAGCCCAATTTATCCACTATAAAAAAAATCGGATGGCCACCCGACGTCTCCCTCTTTCAATGACGAAACCCCAAAGGTTCCCAACACTACCGCCAGCCTTTCTGTCACCCTTTTGAAGAAATCTTTTGGAAACGACTCCTTTGTATCTGATTCTGCTTACTTAAACTACTTATCATTTTTTGTCCTTGGATCACTTCTCCTACAATTGTGGACACTTATATCATCGAAAATAAATAAAATCAATTTAATTATCCTGGCTCCAATGATCTGTCTCTCATGTTTCTAAAAAAATTCTTCGGTTCATTTCTTTCTCTAGTAGAATTTATTTAAACATGGATTATGAAAGCTCTTTCATAATCCCTTAACTTAAGAAAGATCCAAAGGACGATGTTTACAATTATCGACACATTGAAAAACTTTTATTTACTCTTCGAAAGTATTTTGTATGAAACCTTAGACTTTCAGTGGAAATTTATAATCTCCCCTAGACTACGTGGCTTCCTCAAATGTAAGCCTACAACAGCAAGCCTTGTCGAATTTCTGTATTTTACCCTCTTAGTCTTACAGGTGGACAGGAAAGTGGACACTATTTCAGCGGATTTCGGGAAGCCGATCGAAAAAATATTTCACTCTTCAAATTGTATACCCTTTTCTTATCTGAAAAATCGTTATTACACTCCTTGTCTCAGATCTGTCTCCTCTAGCCCCTTTCTGAGTTCCACGGATATTCCCCAAAAGCAGCTACCTAGATCTACGCATTTTCTTACTATTAGTGATTTTGAAATGATTATTAAACACTCCTACATCTCACTGTATGTCGACGAAACCATGAATCACGCCATTGTAATCGAAGAAAACATTGAGAAAAACTTCCACATTACAGCGAACTTGGCATGCTTTTCTCTGTCATAATCATATACTCATGGTTATTCAACAGCGCCTGAGTGTAGTTCATGCGGCGGTTCTTTTGGTCAGAATTTAGCAATTTCTGAACAAACTTCACTGACGCACATTGTATACCCTAAGTATCTGAAAAAGAAAATAGTATTGTGAGATATAATTCAATGATTCTCCATAACAATTTCCTTCATTCGTTGTCAAAGTGCTAGGGCGTCCAGGGTGGACGTCGTCATTGACCACTTGTCGGCTTTATGTGTTATTAACATTTTTTGCTCAGAGTAGACTTTGCAAATGCCACAGATATTTCAAGTACGATGCCTCACTTAGCTTTATTTTTCACACAAATTTTTTTACAGATTTTTTTCATTCACTGCACAAGAAGCCATATATAGCTTTTGATTTTTTGCCGTCCGTCGCCTTCTCAAACTGTTCAGCTGCAATGGAAAAATATCTGTTACGGCCGATAAAATGAGTCCTTCGTTTATTTGCATAAGTGAATTTGGTTTCATTCTTATTTACACAATTCAAAAGTACATGAAGAAATTGCGTAGTGAAAAAAAGAAACTAATTTATTTTTACGTTACGTATATTTTTAAAGGTGATATTATTATAATTTTTTATCATTAAGTTCCATATAATTCAAAAACTGGCAAAAGTTGATGATGGGATGGGCGTTACTTTTATTTCCTGGTTCGAAAATAAGGTTGTCAATATGCTTTCTACATTCGTGGAAAGCGACCCCCTTTCTGGAAGAGGTGTTATTCGAGAAAAAAAAATGCATAGAGGTTGCCTGCAGTAAGATAATAGAGGAATATAAGAAATATGTGGCGGATGTTGATCAAAAAAGTGGTATCTACAATTTTTTCCCACAATTTGGATATGTGTGTGGTCAATGCATGGATCTTGTGGCGGCATAAAAGCGACATATACCATACATGCCCCTTTTCAACTTTAAACTGGCAATAGCAGAACCCTCCCACTATAAGTACAAGACGTCCACGTTTTGTCTTTGAAGGTCTCTTCAGCCAAGACTTGACGATGAGTATGACCAGTGCTATGATGATGATCGATGACACACTGTAGCCTCCGACATGTTTCATATTATTTTCCGACTCCAACAGCTGGATGAAACTTGTTGTATTTGTATGGAGATTTTTTATCATTTTTAATGACAGGAACTCTTCAAATTGGATTGGTTAGAGGAGGGCTGCAGTAACGCTGGTAATGGTTTGATGGTCAGCTTTTCCATTGATACGTATCGTCTTCCTTCGGCGTAGACAGTCACATTGTGAAACAGGACGATGTAGGTTCCCGTTAAGTTCATCTCTTCGTTATTTACTCTGATTGTGCCATTGTATTGATTCAGGAACAATATTCCGCCCGCAATTTCCCCCAGTGATGTAAGGTGTTGGTTGTTGATCTTCTTGCACGACGACGGTTGACTTGCTAATAGCTTAGGTATACAGGACGAATTACTTATATCTATGATATCTTTATTCATGCATATTGGAAGGTTGTTGAACATTTTCTTATAATCTATATTATTTGCAAACAAACCTTTTTTAATTGGTTTAATTAATAGTTTGGTACATTCTTCTTTATCCGTTATCGGAACATTCATAATGTATATCATTGTTGTTTCGTTTAACGCTATTTTTACTTCGCTAAATTCTAAAATTTCCTCTACGCTTATTTTTGACTTGTTACTTAATTCTAATATGTTTTTAACAGTGTCGATTTCAGATTCGGATAAAATGAATGAATTAATGACATTGGCTTTAACCCATTGAATACCATAACCTATATTGACCAATTCCTCCTTAACTATATTTATTTTATTCTTAATCACTAACAGTTTTTCTTTAATTATATTTCCATTTGATTTTATTACTTTACTGATTTCGTTAGAGGAAGTTACCAATTCGTTAATTTTATTGATTATCTATTAATTACGAGTTGTTTATTATTATTTTCTAATACGTTGTTGATTTTGTTCGAGATGATTTTAACCTTCCGTCCTCACACTGGGGTGTGAGATACCCCACACAAAATTGGAAACCGTGTCGTTACCGTTACATTTTTTTACCAGCCATGTCATGCTTATGCAAATTAATTTTCATATTTTTGGCAGTGGTAGGAGGTCATTTTGAGCGAATTGAATTCTTTGGACGTATATAATTTAGTTTTGAAGTTTGAGTGGGATATCATACACCCCAGTGTGCAGTTCGAGTAAGTTTTTTTTACAGTTTGTGAATAAATGTGTTTATTGCAATAACATCGTGTTTTAGTCGTAATACAGCATTTGAAGAAAAAATATTTACGCAGTTTACATATAAATTGATATATACCTAGTGTGAGGTTTGTTTAGTCAGGTAAAAAAGTTTTTGTTCTAGGAAGTGTTTTTTTTTTTTTTTACAGAAAAATGGCATTTTCAAGAGACGAAGCCCTCGAACAGCTTTTGTTAGAAACCGAACGTTTGTTAGAAGATGACGAACCAGATTTATTCGCCGGTGATGATTCGGACAATGATCCTGACTATATCGAAGAACATTCTAATTCGGAGAGTTCTCAAAGTGCGGAAGAGTTTGAAAATGAAGAAGCGGATCCTGCTCCACCCAAAAAACAAAGGTTAGCGATACTGAAAGGGAAATCAGGCTACAAATGGAGCTCGATTGTACCGGACAAACGTGCGAGGCGTCAAATACGAAATTTAGTTACACATTTACCAGGTCCAAAAGGTGCAGCTCGAAACATATCAACTCCTCTTGAGGCTTGGAGTTTACTTTTTACTGACCAAATTTTGGAGAAAGTGGTGGCTAACACAAACGAGCGAATAGGACGCTATTCATTAAATATTGAAACATCGCAAACGTACCACGGGCCGACAGACATCACGGAACTAAAAGCATTTCTTGGGTTGCTTTACCTCAGTGGTGTAAAGAAAGCTGCCAAGCTGCCAAGTTGAAAATCAACTTCCAGAAATCAGAATCTATATTGTTCAGAACGCCTTTGTCTAGGGCCTCTCGGGACACTAGAAAAAACTGGCGCAGGTTCTTAATTTTAGGACCGGACGGACGTCCACTGGCGAGACAAAGTGTAGTCAGATACCTTGGGATCGTGCTGGATCAGTATCTATATTTTGACAAACAAGTAGATGCTGCTCTGGCAAGGTCCCGGGGCGCTTTCGCTCTAACAAGATGGCTGTTTCATAGCAGCGAACTTGATTCTAGGGTGAAGGTAATCTGCTACATGGCCTTAATCAGGCCCATGGTTGCCTATGGATGTCCCGTCTGGTTCAATGTGAGAGCCAGCTTAATGGAAAGGATTCGGGTTTGAGAGACAATGTCTCAGGACGTGTCTGGGGCTACATAGGACACCCGAATCTGAGTACACGAAATTTTACCCGAACGAGGTCCTATACAATAGGGCCAGGATTGTACGGATAGATAATTTTTTGATCAAACTGATTCGAAGCCACGCTGCGAGAGCAATGACTTCGGTCAATAGCCTGATCTTCGGGACTTACTACCCCAACGATTTATATCACGAGAGAGTGCGCCTTAATAGCTTTGTGCCGCCAGAAGCATTCCTCTATTTAGATAGATATGGGCTGATCCAGGATAGATTGGCGGTGCCGCTAATCTTCCACGTGGGTCGCAATTCCGTTGAACGGCGATTCCTTTACGAACCCGATGTCGCGCTCCGTGAGCTCGAGCGCCTCAGGTTCTGTAGATCGGTCTCACGCCGGGATCGAGGAGACGTAGTCCGCCAGCATCAACGCTTTTGGTGGCTGGAGAGAGCTACGTCAGTGGACACTTTGAGAGCTTAAGCCTCTTCAAGGCATGGCCTGCCTAACACCAATGGTAGGCTTACATAGGCTAGGGTAAGTAGTAGTAGGCTAGTATATATATATATATATAAAAAAAAAAAAAAAGATATATATATTAAATATATATTATGTATATAATTTATATATACATATATGTATATTTTAGTTAAGGTAGAATAGGTTAGGTTAAGTTACATTAAGGTAGGCTTAAGTTTTATATATAATACAAAAATGATCATATGCTAAGTTTTTAATAAAAAACATTTTTCTTAGCTTAAGCTAGATATAGTAATGTTAGTGGTAAGTTGATATAGTAGTCGAAAGACATAGATTTAAGTTGTTACGTCTATTTTAGAGTGTCCGCCTATGGCCAGTAAGATATCTAGATTGTTAAGATAGTTAAGCTAGTTTTTACGCATTCTAGGGGTAAGATAGATCTAAGAAAATATGAATAAAAATGAATTAAAAACTAAAACTAAAACTAAACGCAATTCCCTATGTTGGTAAAGCCCAAGTTGAAAATAATGAACCCGTGCCTTCCTTTTACGTACGAAAATTGTCTGAAAGTATTCACGGCACTGGAAGGAATATAACAGTGGATAACTGGTTCTCTTCTGTGCCACTATTCCAGATGATGCTCACACAGTATAATTTGACGATGTTAGGTACTCTTCGCAAAAACAAACGAGAGATTCCACCACAGTTTTTTAGCCCGAAAGAAGAAGGTTGTTCCAAATTCGCATTTGATGATAATAAAACTTTGGTTTCATTTGCTCCAAAACAGAACAAGGTAGTCTTGGTCATATCTACCAACCACTATTCTAATGATGTGGATCTAGAGTCAGGTGAGCCGCAAATGATCCTAGATTATAACAGTACCAAAGGCGAGACCGATACATTTGATAAGTTGTGTCATACCTAATTTAATTTTTAAAAACTTTTTTTTCTAATAAGTATTTTTTTTTGTATTACCAAATGGACCATTAAGCACTATATTAATGTCTAAGAAAAATAAACATTAATAAAAATTTTAATTTATTAAAAACAATTTTTTTTTTATTATATTTTTTGGGGTATGTCACACCCCAGTGTGAGGACCGCGTAAGAAAAAATATGTGTGAGAACGGAAGGTTAAAATCGTCGTGGTCCGGCGAACCGGCGACCCATTTCCAGGCACTTCCAATGAAGTCCAAGGAACGCCTATTTCGTCGGGGTGTGTGCTGGTTTATTTGGTTTTGGATTTGATCTAGGCTATGGATTAGGAAGGGATACAAGGGTTCTTGGGAGCTGACATTGGTTGTTACGTGTGAGTACATTTCGGTTACAAATTGCTGGTAGGTGTTCAAGTTCACCACGTGGATTATTTTGAAGTTTCCATTATACAGCCTAGCCATTCCAGTTCTCATTGTTAGTATCTGAGCATTTGAATAGTCCAGGATCTGTACGTTCGCAGCGTAAGCTGTGGCTAAGGATAGAGTAAATATTATGATGAGCATCGTTCTGTTGTTGAATCTCTCTCGGTGAAATGGCAGCTTCCGTTTCCTCCTATGATTTTGGCTACTCCGGCACTACTTTCACACTTTTATTGTTTGATTTGGGAGACCTACTCGGTGAGTTTCTAGGTCACTCCAACACACAGTATTTAATCGGTTAATAGTTCGTTTATTATATCTACACGCGGATTTCTAGGTCGCGCTAGTCACTATCTTCTTCGTGCACTTTGGCGGATTTCTAGGTCGCTTTAGTCACTAAAGAATATACTTCACGAAACTATAATATTCCCGAGATTACTTTATTTACTGTGCAACGAACGATGTCCCTGCTCGGGCGCCAATTAACTAGTTTAAAGATTTATATTTAAAAAAAAATATTTTTTATTTCTCCCTGTGCAGTCGGTCATACCTACCTTAACTTACCCTTACAACTCTAAACTAAATCTATTCTACATCGATTCTTACTCTAACTTAAATACTATTTCGTCGTAACCTGCTGCGACGTCGGCGTGTGGAATCAGGTGTCGGCAACGATGGAATTCGCCAGACGACAGAAATGCGCGGCTCAGGTGTCGAACGTAAGTCCACGCTTAAAAATGGGAAGAAGGAAAAAACCCTTAATGAAATCACATCCCTTCTAGCTTACGCCGACGGTCTGGACCTGCTGGAAGATGGTGAGGAAACAGTTCAAAGAGTGCAGGAAGTTTAATAAGAGCAGGAAAGGAAGTGGGCTTAGATATATGTGGAGAGAAAACAAAATACGAGTTCACTGGCCGACTTGGATGGATCCAAACCTCGCATCTGATTGTGCTTGGCAAACACTTTGAGAAATTTGACGAGCACGAACGAATGGACAGTGGGCGAACAGTCAAAATAATAATGAGAAAGCCCGTATGAAAAAGACCCCTAGGAAAGCTGCGTTCCTTTGATAGGAGTGCAATATAAGAATGGCCTTATGAGTAATGACGGGGGTCTTGGGGAAGGGTTGTCAATGAGGTTCTGAACTTCGTAGTTTTAAATGGCCGTCAGTATTAACTAACTGGTGATTTAGTATAAGTTTCATTGAACCTACCGATTGTGTCGTGGACTAAATCATTAGTGATGTTGTTACCCAATGATGTGCTTTTGCAATACAAGGTGATTATTTGCAAAGTAAGCTGCAAGAGCATCAGCTACCTCCTTGCCAGTGTACAGAATATTTGAAAAAATGATGGTTTGTTTTTATTATTATAAAAATATTTCAAAAAGGCTTACATTTTTTATCGTGGGAATTTAATGCCTTATTCCATACCAAATTTTGTGGTCATGAATTTCATTTGAAATAATTCTACTAAGAAACTTTACTTGCATCTGGTGTTCTGGATTACGGCATCTTTGCCAACTTCTCGTTGTGTTTCTAATTCTAATTAAGTTAAAAATGTGAAAAGGATATTTTGCAAATATTTACCCAAGTTATTAAAATTGCTTTTCTAAAATCTAACTCCGTCCCTGTTTGGCAAAATGTTGCCAATCTTAATGTAAGAAATCCTTTTGCCAACTACTCCTACATTAAAGTCTATAGCGTTACAGGTATAAGAAAAGAGTTAAATGAAATCAAATGACGCAATTATCCAATCACACTACTCAACAAATTTCCAATTTCTGATTTTATCTGAGATCGCGTGATTATAATTCTTTGATATTGATATATAGGGTTTTCCAATGGGGACTTGACAGCTTTGAATTTAATTTGTGAACGCACCCTTTCACTAATCATCGAACTGTTATTGTCAATTTATTCAGTAAACTCAACATTTTCATCGTGGTAAAGTACACGAACAAGCAACGTCTGCAAATTATAAACATTTTCTACCGAAATTCGGAATCGGAGACCGCAACTTTAAGAGCGTTAACTCCAATTTTCGGTCGTAATTCTCGCCTTAGTAGAAAGGCAATAACAAGCTTAGTGTAAAAATTTGAGTCTACATATTCGTTGTGTGAAGTTGTCGTGTCAGTGAGATAACGGGTTGGTCGAAGTGTCGAAAATATCGCTGCCGTTCAGACGTCCGTAGCAAACGATCCAAATCAGTCAATTCCGTTCTCAAGAATTGGGCATCGCTCAGACCACACTATGGCGTATTTTGCGTAAGGATCTTGGTTTACACCCATACAAGATCAAGCTGACTCTAGAATTGAAGCCGATGGACCATTTGAAGCGACGTACGTTCTCCGATTGGGCTCTGGAAAAGATGCGCCAAGATGATGAATTTCATCACAAAATCATCTTCAGTGACGAAGCTCATATGCATTTATATGCATTATTGGTCGAGTGAAAATCCACACGTGCTTCATGAATCACCACTTCATCCACAAAAAATAACTGTTTGGTGCGGTTTGCATGCCGGCGGCGTTATTGGGCCATATTTTTTCGTCGACGATAACGATCGTCACGTTACTGTGAATGGCCAGCGTCATCGTGCCATGATTACCGATTATTTTTGGCCCGAATTGGAAGATATGGACTTGGACGACATGTGGTTTCAACAGAATGGTGCCACAAGCCACACAGCACACGTTACAATCGATTTATTGAAGAGTAAGTTTTATGAGCGTGTTATCTCAAGAAATGGGCCAGTCGATTGGCCGCCTCGTTCGTGCGATTTAACGCCTCTAGACTATTTTCTTACGGGCTACGTTAAGTCATTGGTTTATGCCAACAAGCCGACGACGTGACGTTGGAAGAGCTCAGAGCCAACATTGAACGCAAAATAGCGGCCGTTTCGGCCGAAATGTGTGGCAGAGTCATCGAAAATTGGGTCCAACGAATCGACCACTGCAAACGTGCTCGCGGTGGCCATATGAACGAAATCGAGTTCCATTCATAAATGTTTTGATTGTACTTCAAGCCGATAGTAAAGTTTTTGAAATATCTCAAATGGTTTGCATTTTATTTTAAAAAAAAGTTGTCAAGTCCTTTTTGGAAAACCCATTAGTAGGAATACGAAAATAAAAATTCTATCACATCTCAGTTCCCAGATAAAAATGTAATACTTAAATCATGATATTCTTAAAAAATAAAATACTAGTTCTTATCTTTATTGATGTATTGATTGAAACGGCAATGTTTTCTTGGAGCCGCTTACTTTCCTCTTGTACTAGGACTCACGGTTAACTCTCATAACGCTCCAATAGTAATCTGCCAGCTTTTCGAATCCAGAGACATTCTTGATGAAAGCGTTCTCCATGCTCATCACTAATTAGACCCATATTATAAAGTCTGCGGATTTCTTTTTGCTAAGGAAATTTTTGTTTGTTTGTTTTTCAACATCGTTAAGACTAGATGTAAAGGATGAATCTTCAATTAGCGTTTTAATGTCGGAACCTACGAAAACACATTCTTTGATTTTTTTTCTCACTATTTTGCTGTCCCACCACGAGGGGGCAACTTGATAGCCAATTTTCTTGAATAATATTTTGTGATTTCGCTCGGCTACCCTACTCGTAAATAAAGGAGCTATATGTTGTTTAGCCTGAATGCAAACAAAGAAACCAATTTCATATCTGCACAATTTAACCGTGTATGTTGTTTGTATTTAATTTTTTTCTAATACAAGTCTCATAACATCATACGTTTCTTTCAAATGAGCACTATAGGCGAGCGGCAAAGATGGCAACTTATTTCCATTATGCAATAAAAATACTTTTAAACTCGTTTTTGAGAAATCAATAAATAAATCTCATTCCGTGGCAACATGATTATGACCAAGCTGCGACATTAATCCATTTACATGATTTCAAAAAATTAAGCTATCTTCTATAGAGTAGTACGGAACCAGTGAGCTATGTCTTTTTCGATAAAAAGTTACCTTCACATCGGGTTCGCACAGATTCCATTGCTTTAATCTTTAAGACATTCTGCTTTATCGATAGGTAAGTTCAAATGTTCATCAAGCCATTGAGCCTGGTTTTGTTGTCAACAGTCTGTCGAATTTGAGTTACTCTCTGTTTCCATTAAACATTGGACTGGGCGCTCAGACGTGATGGCAGTACTCTTAGCTTTTCATATAGGTTTCAGGACTAACGTCTTCGGCCGTAGAACTGAAACGGCAGCGTATGTTAAATACATTGAATTCCGACCTTGAACGCATAATTAAATGGGGAATGAACAACAGAGTGGAATTGAATGCTTCCAAAACACAATGCTGTCTATTGTCACTCAATTGAATAATAAAATGATACCATCTCAAGTATACTACAATATATTACTCCTAACTCGTTTTCCAACGATCTTTAACCACTTTTGAAGCACCCTTTCAATATGATAAGTTGCCAAATCCCCACTTACTATAAGTGTGTGCAGCTTACTCAATCCAATTGCCACTGTAAGCAAGAACAAAAAAATCGACTTGAGAACAAAGATTAAGCGTCAAGAAGCGCCCATTGATCAAGCGCTTGGTAGTCCGCAACTTGAGTTAACCTTTGCGTCAAGTCAGGTGAGGAATCCCCCGTCTGTCACCTTGAATGCTTCACAAACACTCATATTTCAATTAAATCGCGGAGAGGTAATTACTGACGCAAACATTTGCGGCAACGAAAATAAACACATTTACCGCGTATACTCGTATTGCTGTCAGTATTGATCACTATATTGATAGATCACTTACTAGACGCCAAACACCATAACAAATGATTTATGAACGAATTTTCTGGAATATCGCAATGGCGTTGCATCTAAACAGTGAAAGTGTAGTTGTAGCTATGAAGATAACTAGTTCATTCGTTTCTTAGATGCACCTATCCTAAAGCCAAGTAGAAAGTTAAATTAAAACACATTGGATAACAAAAATCAATTTTTTAATATTTTTTATTTAGTTTTCGTCTAAAAGAAGCCATGATGGTGATGGTGATGGTGATGTCTGCGGAAACCACCACCAGGATAAAAACCGCCGCCACCACCAGGATAAAAACCGCCGCCACCACCAGGGTAAAATCCACCACCGTTGAAGTAGCCTCCACGGTATTGACTACTGTACTCAAATCCTCCAAAGTTTCCTCCAAAGAACTGTCTTCGAACTCTGCGCGAAGCTTCCTGAGGTTCCGTTGGCTCAGCCACTAACTGCTGAGGTTCAGAAGCAACCGCCTGCTGAGATTCCGCTGGCTCAGCTTCCAATCCTAGCAAAATAGTTTCGGCGCCGATATTATACGCCACGAATCCCAGCAAGAACGTAAATATCACAAAAAAACGCATTTTTTTCTTAAATAATAGCTTTGTACTAAGATATCGGAGTAATGCCGTCAAAGGTTTGTACCTTTCTAAATTGTGTTTTCCCAATTTGTCTGGCTTTATATGAGAATCGCTATAATCAAAAAAAGTCCCCGTATGGGACGTAATAAGAGTCTAGTAAATGATGTGTTCGGTAATACACTGTTCAATACTTGCTTATGTTGGAGTAGCACACATGATAGTAGCTTCCTCTTTCTCATGCTGTAGATGCTTCATACTGTAGGATTTGTATTGTATGATGTACATATATCGAATTAGATAATCAAGTATGCATGGCATATTGATCGTGGCTTAAGCTTTTTTGCAAAAATCTACCTAGCAAGTTTTAACTTCTGTATAGCTTGGTTGTGCCCTAAGCAAGAATAAGACGATTTGTAGAATTGCCTGACAAAAAAATTATTTTGGAAATTGTATGACTGTTTGATGGTACATCTAAAGATAAATTATGTCATAAAAATCATCTTTTGGAGTCGGTTTCGCTAGTTCTGCTGCAACCATTATTATTATTATTATTTCAGTATTATCGGCTATTTAGACCTTGGAATTTAGAGTCTCGTTTTGTTCAATCTCTCATAAGGCTAATCTTATACTGCCCTTTTTTCACGGCGCGGCTTTCATGGGGGTATTTTTCCTACGGCATATCCAGTCACTATTCTTTTGACTGCTCGTCCACTGTCCATTCGTTCTACATGCCATGTCCATCTTAGTCTTCGAGTCTTTTTAGATAATGCTAGGGGCTGAATAGAGTTGGTGCCTGTTTCTTTGTATTGTTTCCCTTAAGACCGTATTTTTTAAAGACCCGAAATCTATTTAACCCTTTCTTAGTCGAGGACCCGGTTTCATATCCTTTAAGAGTTTTAATAGAAGCACGAGTTGCCCATGTGCAGTCTTTTATTTATTTTGACCTTTATTTTGTTCTTGGCAATCAATATGGAACGCAGATATTTGAACTCCACTTTCTCAAAGCGTAAAGCGTATGCGAGATTTGAATCGCATCAAGTCGGTCATATTTGTTTTTATATTTATTTCGTGAAATTATTACACATTCTGCTAGATTCTTTTCTCACTATCTCCCCGCAGGTTCAGATGATCAGCATAAGCTAGAGCTGATGTGATACCACAATGAGTCTTTCCTCTCTCATCATCCTCAATGGATCTTATTACTTCTTCCAGCACCAAAATAAAAAGAAGTTGTGACAAAGCGTCTCCTTGTTTTGATCCTTAACGTAACTTGAATGCTTTACAAAAGGCGGTTCTTATTTTAACATGCCCTTTTTTCCTTTAAGGCACACTCATATCAATTTCACCAACTTTTCGAAATTCAATACCTAAGAAGAACATGATACATTTTCGATAGGTTTTTATTAAATCTCATTTCAAAGTGACTCAAAATCTGGTCACTCATCGATCCGTTGCTCCTGAAGCCACATTGGTAGTCTCCAATTATTTTCTTAGTGTATGATGTAACTCTTTAAAGAAACATTTGACTATACCTTAAAACAACTTGATAGCAACGATATTACTCAGTAATTTTTGCCTTATGTTCAGTAAGCCTTTTCAATTATGGAAATGATGGATTTTTCCTTCGTCGGGGATAGTTTCATTGTTCCATATACGAGGGTGGTCCAATAAGTACTTAGCCTACAAAAGAAAAACAAACATTTTGGAGAAATGGCGATTTATTTTTCAATATAGTCTCCTTTTAGCTCTTCTTTTACCGTCCGAAAAATACGTTTTCTCGAGGTCTGCAAAGTAGGCCTCCGTGGCGGCGATGACCTCCTCATTCGACTGAATTTTCTGCCCGGCGAGTGACTTTTTCAAGTTTGGAAACAAAAAGAAGTCGCACGGGGCCAAATCTGGAGAATACGGTGAATGAGGCAGCAGTTCGTAGCCCAATTCGACCAATTTGGCCGTGGCGAGGGCGGTGAGGTGTGAGCCGGTGCGTTATCATGGTGGAAGAGCACTTTTTTCTTCGCCAAGTGAGGCCGTTTTTTCTTCAATTCGGCGTCGAATCGGCCCAATAATTTGGCATAGTACAGCCCTGTGAATCCCAGAAAATGGTGGTCATCACCTTTCCGGCCGATGGGACAGTCTTCGCCTTCTTCGGAGCACGTTTGCCGGGTGAAGTCCACTGTTTCGATTGTTCCTTGGTCTCTGGTGTGTACCAGTGGATCCATGTTTCGTCGACTGTCACGAAACGATGCAGAAACTCCTTCGGATTGCGCTTAAACAGCATCAAACACTGCTCTGAAGTGGTCTCGCGGTTGCGCTCGTTGTCCGGAGTGAGCAAACGCGGCACCCATCGCGCCGCCATCTTTTTCATGCCCAAAATTTCATGCAGGATATGACCCACGCGATCTTTTGAAATGCCTACTGTCTCAGCTATCTCGCGCACCTTCAATCGGCGGTCTGCCAATACGAGATCGTGGATTTTTGTCACGTTATCCTCCGTGGTAGCCGTTTTCGGGGCACCTGGATGTGGCTCATCAAAAACCGATGTACGACCACATTGACACTCGTTAAACCAATTTTTGATGGTCGCAATCGAAGGTCACCGTACACAGCATCCAAACGCTCTTTGATTACGCTGCGCGATTTCCCTTCCAAAAACAAGAATCGAATCACCGACCGATATTGCTCTTTTTCCATTTTTTTAAAATACGCGGACACTCCCGCTTCCACATGCGGTCAAAACAAAACTGCAATTCCGATCCGGCTGAAAGTAGACAGTAACCGTCTACTAAAATGTACTACACTATAGTAAGTTGCTCTTGCAATACTGGCGCCATCTGGCGGTGAGACTAAGTACTTATCGGACCATCCTCGTAGTTTTGATGAGCCCATGTAACTTTCTGTTAATATCTCTCCTACATATTTTATTATTTCCGATGGTATTAGGAAGCGGCCTTCTTTTTGCTGGATTATTTCCTTTTTTTTTTCAGGAAGTGTAGCAGTTCTACCGGTAATTCTACAGTTGTCCATTGCAGCTTGCTCTCCGTGTACATTAAGAAGTTCATTGAAATGTATCCTCCATTGGACTTCAACTCTTCCGTTGTCTATAACGAGTTACTCATTCTGATCTAGCCTGGTTTCCTTATTTCCTGGTTTTCTTTTTTCCCCGAAGGCTACGGCTGTCTTGTTATGTACCATTTGATTTCATAATAATTTTCCAGGGCTTGAAGGCTTAGACTAACGGGCTTTTACTCGTTCCTCGCATTCTTCTTCGAACTAAAGCTTTACTTTGAGAGTTATCTAATAACCCAGTTCAACATTTGCTCTGCTATGTAAATTCAAAGTGGAATAGAACCACGGTAGATTAAGCATTAACTTCAATACCTTATTTTGGGTATTTTGGGATATTTGTAGTTTGGCTATATGGCATTTAGCATAATTATTCCAAAGTTATTTTTGGGTCTAAATGTATACCAAGATACCTGACTGATGTTTGCCATGGTATGACGTTACCTAAGATATTTAGTTGGTTCGCCGGTAAGAAGCAAGACTTTCTTTTTCTTGTAAGAAAGATAGATTGAATTTTATCGGCATTTAATTTTAATTTCCATTTAGAATAATATTCTCCTAATAAGACTGCTGCATTTCTTAAGTTCGATTCAACAACGAATTCGAACTCATGAGATAATATCATTGCTGTGTCGTCTGCATATATTGCAATATCACAGAAAGGTAGTTTTGGAATATCGGACGTATATAAATTATACAAAACTGGGCCGAGAACGGAACCCTGTGGTACTCCAGAATTAAAATTAACGAGACTGGAAACATGATTATTGACAAATACCCTGAAACAGCGATTAGACACAAAGCTTTAAACAATATTACACAAGAAAGAGGGAAAATTAAGAATTATCATTTTATATATAAGGCCGTCATGCCATGCTGAGTCGAAGGCTTTTTCAATGTCTAGTAATAGCATGCCTGTAGATTTTCCAATGGCACCATTATTTTTAATAATGTTACATACTCTCAAAACTTGATGTGAGATACCATGGCAACGTCGGAATCCGAATTGGTCAGCAGGATAGAGCTTTTTATCTTCAATTATGTTTACAAGTTTTTCTTTGATTATTTGTTCATAGTTCTTACTCACCGAGCTTAAAACTAAAACTAATTGGTCTATAGCTTTCAGGACTGTCAATTGACTAACCTGCTTTGGTTAATGCTATGACCTTGGCTAATTTCCATGCTTCTGGAAAATATTGTAGTTTAAAACAAGAGTTTATGGCGAAAGTTAAGAATTTTATTCCCTCTTTCGGGAGTTGCCTTAGGTAAATATTCTTTATATTGTGTAATCCATTCGTTTTATGAAGATTGAGGTTCTTAACAAAAAAGATAATATCACTCTCTGTGATGAATTCATTTGGTGGAGTAAACTGACTAGAGAGATTAAAGCTGGTTAAAGTATTTTCCACAATAGAATTTGTGTAAGTATTCCCTAAATGCTGGGACACAGTATAATTTTTGGCAACATTTTCCGCAAATGCATTTGCCTTCTCCTTGTCTGTGCGATATACAACTGGTCCATTTTTGAGACAAGGGACTTGTTTGTGTTTGTTTTTAATAATTTTAACAATATTCCAGAAGGGCTGCTGGATTCCGTTCAGGGACGGGTCAAGAATATCCCTGCAGTGATATCTCTCGCTTGTCGTAAGAGGCGACTAAAACAAAGGTAAACAAAAATCACATCTAGGCAATTTAGAAAACACCAAGGTGAGCCTAGGGACACATATACCACCATTAAACTGCCCCACAAGTGTACATGCAAATCAGTGGGTTGACGCGACTGGAGATCACCGGTGTTGTAAGAGTAAGATCAAACAAAAAAAAATCTGGAGCATGCCCGTGTCACAAAAAAAAAAAAAGCAGGCCGAAAAACAATTGGTGCAAACAAATGCAAAAGCACCAGCATTTGATTGGCCTCAGCGATGAAGTAATCCTAAACCGGGAAGCCTGCCGCTACTTTCTGAGGCCAAACCGGCGGACCCCACAAGCGGACCAGTAGGAATGCAGTTAAGTGGGAAGGTTATGGTCCTACACTTCTGACCATAACAGCGCCGGAAAAAGGAAAAGAAGAAGAAGAAGATTCCAGAAGGGCTTTGAACCCTTATCTAGGGAATATAATTTGGAGTTCCACTTATTGTTGCGGAATTCTTGAATTCTAAATTCAATAGTCTTATTAAACTGTTTGACTAAGAAACCTATATGTGGTAGCCGATATCTTTGCCAATTCCTTCGATGCATGTTTCTTACTTTTATCAGTTCGAGTATATCAGCAGGAAGTTTTAAATAACAACTTTGTTTTCTAACTTTAGGTATATTGTTATTTACGGAGTTAAGAACAGATGCTGAATAGCCAAATCAACATCTTCATTGCTGTTTATTGAGTCAAGATTCAAAGTGTTATCTTTAAATCGTCTTTTCAGATCGTTTCGTTAATTTGCCCAGTTGGCTCTTTTCAAATCCAATCGATATTGCACATTTTCACGACCCGACCGACGAATCTTACATATAACAGGGTTGTGGTCTGAGCTTAACTTATTAACGACGACAGGTTGAGACATTAGACTAGAAACGTTTGTTACAAAGAAATCGAGAACAGATGGATTGCCAACATAACTAGCGGGAACATATGACGGACACAGCGGAAACATAATATTTACGGGTAACATTACGCATATGTCGGACAAGACATTTCCCCAAGTATTTGCTCTATCACAGCCTCAATCCCTATGTCTAGAGTTTAGGTCACCTCCTATAATGAATGCACCACTCGTGGATAAAAGTTTTCTTAAATCATTCTTAAAGCAATTCTTTTGCGTTCACGTGCCAGGCTTGCTATTCTACCCGGGAAGTACACACAAAAGATTTTAATTTTTCTTTGATTAGATAAAGTTAGTTCGAATCCTACATTTTCAATGAATTTAGTCTGAATGCATGGCAAAACTTCATGTTGAATTAATCTCTTTATAAGTATTGCAACACCCCCACCTCTTCTACCTTCTCTGTCAACTCGGTAACATCTGTAGTCCGAGGTGGAA
Source organism: Merodon equestris (assembly GCA_958301585.1). Taxonomy (NCBI): domain Eukaryota; kingdom Metazoa; phylum Arthropoda; class Insecta; order Diptera; family Syrphidae; genus Merodon; species Merodon equestris. The sequence goes on from OY284413.1 coordinate 64,347,716, forward strand.
ATGTTAATTTCTAAATTTAACCATGTTTCAGTTACTAATGCAATATCTATATTGCTATTAATTAAGAAATGTATAAATTCAACATGTTTATTCCTAATACAGTAGAGTCTCGAAAAAGTTAAGTAGTTTGTTTTAGAGGTACTTAACTTTTCCGAATTCTTAACTTTTTCAAGACACTGATACTATGCATATGTGTATGTACGTAAAGTAAAAAAAATATAAAACGGAGCGAAAAGTAGAAAGTAGCTCTACTTTGTCCGTTGAAGTTCATACATCCGTCGGCTATGGGCCACCTCCCATAAGAATGTGTATATTCTACTTTTCACTCAGTTGAAATCAACAGAGTGACGGATTGACGGATTCTATGAGCCGGGGCCTTAAGAAATCTATATCGGTAAATCCCGACTACTTTTGTGTTTCATGATATTTTGCTACAAAAACAGAATGCAAAACTCATATTCGCACATCCCAATTTTAAACACAGAATATTTACTTATACAAAACCAATGCAAATGAAGTTGGTGTTTTTTTTTTGTTTTTTTTTTTTTCTTAAGTTAAAATGTTTCAACTGATTATTGTGGGTTTCTGTAAAATATTTCCTTAGAGTTACAGGGAAAAATACGTTCTTCTGTTTATAATTGGGGTGTACGAGTATGGGTTTCTCATACTGTACGTACCACGAGAGCGACGTTCTAGGAAGCGGAAATGTGAAATTGAGATTAGTGTTGGGTTACTCATACAAGATGCACTACAAACGTCCTATACATCACTACAAAAATGTCGCAACACCACAAAAAAATTATTTGTCCCACTTCAATTCTTGTCATAGTCAGAGGCACCTCACGTCCTCATGTCCCATACACCACTACAAAAATGTCCCAACACCTCAAAAAAATTATTTGTCCCACTTCAATTCTTGTCATACTCAGAAGCACCTCACATCCTCATGTCCCATACACCAGTACAAAAATATCCCAACACCTCAAAAAAGAATATTTTTCCCACTTCATTTCTTGTCATAGTCAAGGCACCTCAAGTCCTCATGTCCCATACACCAGTACAAAAATATCCCAACACCTCAAAAAAGAATATTTTTCCCACTTCAATTCTTGTCATAGTCAGAGGCACCTCACGACTTTTGCATTAGTACATATTGCAAGCTATCAATGGGACATGTGACAAGATGTAAAGGGTGTATTATATAGAGGTATAGAACTTTGAAATGGAATAAAACAAAGATGATTTTTTTAAATTGACATGAAATTGACTTTATTCTAAAGATAATCTTCTGACATTATAATTTAAATATAATTTCTGGCATACGACTGCCCAAAACAAGATTGCCGTTGATCCCAATTTTGATAAGCGAATTTTGTTTAGCGATGAAGCTCACTTTTGATTGAATGGATACGTCAATAAACAAAACTGCCGTATTTGGAGTGATGATAATCCTCAAGTGTATGTTGAGGCACCGTTACATCCACAAAAACTGATTTTTTGGTGTGCTTTATGGGCTGGTCCGTACTTCTTTATAAACGATGCTGGCCAGAACGTTACAGTCAATGGTGACCGCTATAGAGCGATGATTACTGACTTCTCCGTTCATCAATTGAACAACCATGATTTGCAGGAGCTGAGGTTTCAACAAGACGGCGCAACATGTCACACAGCTCGTGCCACAATTGATTTATTGAAGGAAACGTTTGGTAACCGCATAATTTCACGTTACGGACCCGTGAATTGGCCTCCAAGATCCTGTGATTTAACGCCGCTTGACTATTTTCCCTGAGGATATGTGAAGTCGCTAGTCTACGCCGATAAATCCGAAACGATTGACCACTTGGAGGACAACATTCGCCCCGTTATTGCCGATATACGGCCACAAATGTTGGAAAAAATCATTGAAAATTGGACCTCCAGATTAGACTACGTTCGAACCAGCTGTGGCGCTCATATACCAGAAGTTATATTTAAATTATAATGGTAGAAGATTGTCTTTCGAACAAAGGCAATTTCATGTCAATTTAAAAAAACCATCTTTGTTTTATTCCATTTCAAAGTTCTATACCTCTATAAGAAACATCCTTTACCTCAAATGAGGTGGGACAATGTACCACTTCACTCCCCCAAATGAGTACCTCATACAAACTCAATAAAAATGCTTGTCCTACCCAACACTAATTGAGATGAAAACAAAAATGATTTGAAAAAGTTAAGTCAGAACTTAACTTTTTAGAGTCTCCCGTGGTGACTGAACACTACTTAACTTTTCCGAATACTTAACTTTTTCGCGACTTAACTTTTCCGAGACTTTACTGTACCTTTGGCATTCCATGTTATAATTTTGATATGATTGTTGTTAATTTTCCTTGCTGGACGTGTTGGCAGAGATGGAAACTCGCTCAATGATGAAATGGAAATGTTAACATTTCTTCTGTTGTTGTTTGTGTTGTTGTTGGTGTTGTAATTAATGTTACGTTGCGAAACTCGAGAATTGGCGGAGATTATTTTTTGTCTCATTTCAACATATTTGTTCCTGCTTGCACACGAAATGTCAGTTGACTTATGATTGCCGTGGCAGTTAGCGCACTTATAAATATATGTTTGAATTAGGACAATCGGCAGTATTATGATGACCAGAACAGTGCGAGCAGTACGTTTTCACGTGGCAGTTTTTTCGCCATGTCCAAACAATTGGCAGTTACGGCATTGTGTTATGCGGTTTTTTTGCTGCCTATAAAAGTTCAGCTAAATTTGTGTATGCAAAACGGATCGATAATTTTTTTTAAGATCGTTTAGTTTGTTGATCCGTTTTCAATAAACACTATATAGAACGTTCCGCAGTATTTTTCATAGTTCTTAGAAACTGTTTTAATGTCTTTACACTTAATTCCAAGCCTTAGCAATTCGTTTTTAAGTAAGGTCGTATCACAATCACCGAGACCGAACAACACTACTTTAAATGCTTTCTCACCTCTTAAATCATGGGTGAAGTATTGCCAGTTTTCAGATTTTATTTTATCTAGAACCGATTTATAGGATTCAATGGATTCACACATGATTTTGATGCCGAGGGATATTAATTTAATAGAGTAGTCGGACACACCAACATGCTTCATTAAAGAATGTACAAACTCGGAAGTTTTTTAAGGGAGCTTTATAGGGGGAACCGCAATTTTTTTTGTTTTTTTGTGGCAACACTAGGTCGTCCATTGTACTTTCATTTTCACTATCCGGCAGATATTGCAGGGGGCTCCAGTAGTTGGAGTTGGGACTTTTTTTTGATGACGAAGCCATTATCGGAATAGGTTTATGTTTTTTATCCAAGGACAGTGAGCTGTCCCCGGAACTTGGGGATCGCGCGCGTTTATTAATTTTGAACGTTATTTGTATGTGAAAAGTGAGATTCGGAAAGCGATAGGAAAAAACCGTCCACACAGTATCACTACCACTCACACACTGAAAGACCATTATTGTTTGATGTGGCATTGAGACTTTCTACTCCTATAGTTGGCCTATATGTTGCTTTTTTCTTTATTTTCGCGTCTCCCAGTACGATTTCCGCGTCAAAGTATGAGGAAATTTCTTATACCTCTTCATCTTTATCTTACGTAGAACAATGTACGCTCTGAATACATAATTCATCCTGGGATTTGGCCATCGCCATTCGGGGTTAACTTTAAACACAACTGTGCAGAGTACGCTAAGTAGTTATCGCTCCGAAAGTAAATAAGAACGTATTGCAAAACAAAACAAAACAACTTTATTTTCTGAACTTTTCTCTATGTCTCGAAAACAAATAGACATCGACAAAAAACTTGAAAAAGTTTCCAAAAAAACATTGAATTGGCTGTCTTTTCATGTACGAGTATATCTCGAGAACAGGTTATGAAATTGACTCCGAAGCGATGTGAGTTGGCACATACGAGTATTGCCTGGTGCAACAAGGTAGAAAAGACCTAAGACTTATTATAAGGACCTCTCGACTAGGAATTACTGTTTTTGTGGCCTTACCTTATAACAGTCAGACTATGGCTTAAAAACTGATTAAGTTTTCATTCGGTGGTTTTTTTTTCATAACAAGCAAAACTGTCTTTAGACAGTATTTCACCGGTTTTCCAGGGTACTAAATGGGAAGTTGGTTAGGTGGCAAAGGTATCATGGAATTCTGCCAAGCCACCGCCATAAGAAAACCAGCATACCTGCAATACACTCTCCATATAACCTAATAGACATTCACCATATCCTATTCTAAGCTGTTCACCGTTTACAAGGCCTTCAGACTTTCTAGCACCAATTTCAAATTCTTTAATATTCAGTTAGTCTATACATTCTCTATGAAACTTTCGGCCCAGAAGTTTCGTCTTGGGGTTATGGCAAAAAGCATTGATGGGAATAATAAAATCAAAATCGTATGCAGCTACGAAGAAATTTTCGACGCAAGTCTATCTAATTTAGGCTAATTCGTTAAGTAAGTGCCAATTAAAACCGGTACTAAAACGAAAACCCGAAAATATATTTAATCACCAAAATATACGTAATAGCACAGTAAGCGCCTAAAAAACATGAAATTCAAGGATGGAGTTGGTAACACAGTAGTTTATTTCCAAACATCACACGTGTAATGCGACATCAAAAAAAGATTTGCGGCACGTGGTAGTGACCGAACTACTGTTTCTTAATAAGTCACTAGCTGAAAGACTAGAATCAATAAATTTGACTTTAATTAAATATTCAACTAACAAACTAATTAGCAGGCTTTCCAGATATTAAAGAAAAACATTTTCAGCTCTGACGTGTGTATTTATTCGTTCTCTCAAGGCTGATATAGAAGATGCCGTCAGTTTCACGAATTAACATTTAATTAACAATGAGATTCTGCTTCAACCCAATATTAACCTGGGCCTCAATTAATTTTCCAATTACCTTGCGTATCATAATTCAAGTTAACACCTTAAATGCAACAGTTGTCACTTATTGAATTCGATCATTTACCAGGGGGTAGTGATGTCGAAATCGCAAACTGACCTAATGACTAATGAACTAGCAATGACCAGCAGCGCTGACTGTCAACAGGTCATTACATGGATTTTTTTTAACGTCAATTAGGTGGCCTTCAAATTAAATTGGAAGCTTGTGTTAGACGTTATTAACCCACGTCACTATATAATCTCTAGTGTGAGTCTGTCCACAGATTACGGCCTATCTAGCTGTACAATTTTTGCTTAAAACGCTACAATATAACCTACGTAAGAGCCCATGTAATTCAAGTAACACGTGTGCCTCATAGCTAGGCTTTGGAATGACCTTAAGCTTGTAGAGTATACATATGTACAATCATTCAAATGAAAATGTTATAGCCTCGATGATAACTATGATGACACGTGACCGGATCCTAACAAAACCAGGGTCATCAAGTGTGAGTTCCTCAACATCTCTGCCAGAATGAGTACGATAATTTATGCGACGTAAAATACAATCATTATTTGCTATAGGAGAGGGATTTTCTAAAAAAAATACTTTAATGGGAAAAAAATTATTAAAAATAGGAGCAATACTTGCAATAAAGTTTTGAAGCCAGAAGTCTATTTTATCATTTTATTGTCAAGTCAAGTAAAATCTATGAATAATTTTCGAAAATAATGACTTCAAACTTAAAATTTTGGGAAAGAAAAGTAAAGCAATAAGATTATATTGATTGATTGTTAGAATGTGTACTAAATTAGCTTGTAGTATTATTACTCCTATTAATTGTTAACCTAACACTAGAAACCAAATGGTTTTAAGTCTTCTAGTTTTTGAGAAAATTGAAAATTACCAAGTGTACCTTTTTGTACTATACGATTTTTTGTTTGCGTATTTACTTGATCTTACTTTGAATTTAATAAATATCAGTTAATACTTATCAAAATAGACTCTCGAAGCAGGGAACCATTTACAACTGCTTTTCTTTTCTTAGAGTTTGTTCAGTAGCCAGGCATATTGACATTACAGACATGAAAAAATTAGAGCAAAAAGAATTGTTTTTCGTAATTTTGAATTTTTTGAAAACCAAGAAAATTTATGTCTTCTTTCATGTGGTCCTTCACCATTTGGTTTTCAGTGTTCGATCAAGTGCGCCAGTAGGCTTAGGCAACCAAACCACAAGTACCCTAGTTAGCAACTCTATTTAGGGTTTTAATATGCCAAGACCTGACACCCTTAAATACCATCCTTACCGAAAATGACCCATTATTAATGTCTAGGTTGAAAAATCAAGTATAACTCAAACACATACCCAAAGCTGAAGGAAAGTTTTTGACACTTATTCTCAAAGTATGTCTGAAAATCCAATGCTTTCCTGACGCTTGCAAAATCGATAAAGTAGTACCCAAACTAAACGTAGGAAAACCTCTCGATAACCCCGAAAGTTACAGACCTACTAGTTTTCTGAGTAGTATCAGCAAATTATATGGACAAATCCTTAAGTAAAAGTTATCACAAATAATTACTGATCGTGGCATATATCCTGACGTACAGTTTGGCTTTTGACCTCACATATTTCATCAAGTGCATCTATGTAAATTAATCTAAAGTTTTATGTCAGACCCTTCTCTCAACGTATATGTCAGTAATGCAGATCCTAGTCCAATTTATTTTCGATCAAGGGTACTACAAGGTTCTGTTATAGGTTCCTTTTTGTATAATTTGTTTATGTTCGTCAGACTTTTCAAGCCTGATTAAATAGCCGATTCACAGCTTATTTTTGGAGATCCCACGAGTTTGTGGTAGCAAAGCAAAGAAAAGTGTAGCAAAGTTGTGGCGTCTGTATGTTGGGATGCGCGTGGAATAAATTTCATCGACTATCTTGAAAAGGGGAAAACCATCAACAACGACAGCATTATTGAAGGGTTTGAAGGACGAAATTTCGGAAAAACGACCCCATTTTTACAAGAAGAAAGTGCTGTTTCCTCAAGAAAATGCACCAATTCACAAATCAATTTAAACGATGGCGATGGCAAAATCGGATGAAATGAGCTTCGAATTGCTTCCGCATCCACCGTATTCTCCAGATCTGGCGCCTACGATCTTTTCCTATTCTCAGACCTTAAGAGAATGCTCTCTGGAAAGAAATTAAGCGACGATGAAGAGGTAATCGCCGAGACTGAGGCCTAGTTTGAAGCACAAGACAAATCGTACCCCAAAAATGGTATCGAAAAGTTAGGTTAGGTTAAAGAAGGGGACTGTGATGGTTAATCATCACTTCCACTCGGAGGCCAAAAGGCCCATTGTGATTCCCTTCATTTGTGAAGGTACACATATAATTAACCTGTCCTATCAGGTGGTGGCTGAAACCACTCCGTGCTCTTTATGAATTTTAGAAGATCCGATATATCTGCATTAGCCACATCCGCAACGCTAGGCGTCGATTCTGGAGAGCTGGGCAGTGGCAAAGCAGATGTTACATCGTCTCAGTATCTTCCTCATCGCCGCAGCTCCGGCAGAGATCGCTGGATCCCGAGTCCCATTTCCGGAGCATTGCTCCAATGGGACAGTGTCCTGTGATCACTCCGACGAGCATACGAATCGAGTTACGGTCCAGCGCCAGGTGCTTCTTTGTTTTTCCGATATGGAGCTCTGGCCACGATGATCCTTTCGTGTAGCTGTCGTTTCTTGTAAGCCAAGACGAGTTGGCTTCTTTGATGATTGTGTCGTTTATGATCCGGTATAATGCGCTGATCGGTGGTTGCAATGAGGTGTCCGCTTCGCTGATGTCCAGTTCAGACCCTTGCCTGGCCAATTCGTCTGCTCTTTCGGGACCCAGCAGAGTTTGACCTAGTGGTGTCTGATGGACTTCAGTTAGTCGCGACATTTCATGACAGCCTTTGATGTCGTTATACAGGATTCTATTGACTTCAGTGCAGCCTGGCTGTCTACGAAGATAGTGATATCAGAAGGTGGGATATCGGCTACCTGTAGGTGTTTGGCTGCTTTCTCTATTGCCAGGATTTCTGCTTGAAAAACGCTGTACAGATCAGGGAGTCTGAATGATTCCTGTTTGTGGAGGGTATCAGAGTAGAACCCGGCCCCAGTGCCTGTGTACATTTTCGATCCGTCGGTGAAGAGAGTGATCTCGTGGTCATTGATTACGGCGTTTGATAGCCACTCTTCTCTGTCGGGGAAAAGGATAGGTATTCTGAGAGAGAAGTCATTTCGGGAGGAAATATAGTCGGTCGTAGCTGCGAGGCTATTAAAACCATGTTTTTTCCCAGGTCGTCTATTATTCTAAGTATGGCCGCATTTCCATAGTTGGCTTGCTTCCACAGAAAGGATTCCCTTAGTCTGAGAGCGCTCTTTTCAGCGCAGCCTTTTATGAATAGATCCAGGGGGAGGAGATGAAGAATCATGTCCAACCCTGCTTGCGGCGTGCTTCTCATGGCTCGCGTTGTTGAGCATGTTCATATAGCTTTTCCTGCTGCTAGCAGTCCACCAGACTAGGGCCCCATAAGTTAAAATGGGTCTGATGATTGCTGTGTACATCCAATGAATGATGTACGGTTTTAAGCCCCATCTTTATCCGAAGGTCTTTTTGCATGCATAAAAAGCATTCAATCCTTTTTTCATCCTTTCCTCCAGGTTTCTAGGAGAGTTTGGAGTCAAGAATGATGCCTAGGCTTCCGCTTTGAGTTTGATCGAAAAGTTGAATGATCGCTGTAATCGGTGTATCGCCTTCGATGGCAACTATATTGAATAATAAAATCGAATTTTTCAAAAAAAATGTGTTTTTCTTCAAAACAATACGAACTTTTGAACTGAACTGTTAGATTCTTCCTTAGACCTTGTTTTCAAAGACACAAAATCTAATATTTTCCTTATTCGTAGCCAGAAACCAAGTTTCACATCCGTGAAGTGTCACTGGCACTATTATGGTTTTATAAATATGGATTCTTTTCCTTCACCGCAAAAAAGCACGCGTTGACCATTTGTAGGCTTTTAGTTATTATATTCTCAAAGTATTCATCGAGTACAGTCAAATCCAAGTCCGTTTCATTTACTTTCAAACCTACTTTTTTCCTGCCATTTTAAGACTTTCTAGATTTCTCTTAACATTTTCCTTACTATGGTATTTCCCAGTAGGCCCATATCGTCAGTGTAAGCTACAGTCTTGTTACGAATTCTTACACCAAATCAAAAATAAGGGATGGTAAGGCATCGCCTTGTTTTATTCTTTCACGTATCTCAAAAGTTTCCGACAAGACATTTCTTATTTTAACTTGTCTTTTCCCTTTATACATACTTATACTTATGCATACTTATGCATACTTATGTCAGTTTCACTAACCCTACGAAATTCCAAACCTTATAAAGACATTTTTGATCGCCTATAAGGACATAATGCCTTTTTAAAATCTACGAATAGTTGGTGCACCATTTCGTGGAATTTCCATTTTTTTTTTAATAGATATGGTCACCCGTCGAGCGCCCTTGCAGTCTCCGATTATTTCATTTGCACATGTGCATGATGTCAGTCTCTCTACGAAAATATTTGAATAAGAGTACACTCTGCCACAACTTGGTAGAAGAGATATTCCTCGGTAATTGTTACATTATGTGTATGCCAATATTGTCGAACAGCATCTTTATCTTTATCTCGGCATGACATGATTCTTCTGAAACTAAGGCGCTCCGGTTCGCACAACACAATTGCGGGATCAGTGAAGTAAAATAATGCTTCTGAGGAGTAAAAGCCGTTAAGGCGCACCCTCTCATGATACGAGTTATTGGAGTATAAGCCCTTAACATCATATGTGGTTTCGATTCAACTTTTTCAAAAAATTCTCCATCCGTAAAATCCTGGCTTTATTGTATAAAAACTGGTACGGGTGAAATTTCATGTATTGAGATTCGAGTGTGTTATGTAACCCGATATATTCGTGAGACATTGTCTCTAAGTAACAAACTTCTGAAACTTTTTATTAAGCTGGCTCTCACATTTAACCATAGGGATATCATGGAACCAAGTTCGTTGCTGTGAAGCAGCCATCTTGTCAGAGTGAAAGCGCCTCGGCTCCTGGCCAGAGCAGCATCTACATGTTTATTGAAATATAAATACTAGTCTAGTTAGATCTCAAGGTATCTGACTCATGCCCGTCCGGTCCACAAATTGAGAACCTGTGCCAATAATTTCTAGTGTCCCGAGAGGCTGCAGACTAAAGCGTTCTGTATAAAATACATTTAAATTTCTCGAAGTTGATTTTTAACTTGAAGTCATAAAAATACTGCTGAATTTTCTCGAAGTCACGCTGTAAAAGAATGATAATACGTTGGTCGTTTGACCTGATCTTTACGATCTTTAAATCGTCCACGTATGCGATCAATTGGTGAAAAGTCAAGTAACAGATCACCGAACCCCGTTGCAGTCTATTGTCAATTTCAAATGTTTGAATAGATCTCACGCTGACAATGTTCACAAACAACTTTTTCCCAGGTCAATCAAATAGGCGCCCATGCATTTTTTTTTTTGCATTTGTTATATTAGATATCCGACACGAATTTCGACGCGGGATGAATAGTGTCATCTCCCCTCTAAAACCGAATTGTTTATCCGGCATGATTTCATTGTCCTCAACTCATTTAGACAGGGTTCTATGAACCACCTTCTCGAAGACTACAGATATTTGGATGCAGACTTAACGACCGGATATTTTCCGGATTAGAGAGGTGTTTGCTCCTCTTGGTAATCGGATGCACCACATCTGTCTTCCATTGCACTGGATAATATGGATTATTCAATGCATTGATGAAAAGTATGAGTATGGTGCATCTCTCTACGGCCATTGGTGGGAGGTGACTGAGCACAACATTTTAAATACTATCGGTTTCCGCTAATTTTTCGCCCTTCGATAACCCGGAGATTATCTGAAGAGGTGTTAGCCTCCTCACTCGCGACGGCATTGTTTGCAATGAAATCGCCACTGGATCGCCGGTAAAACCATTGCCAATGATCGATATCATTTTTAGGGTAAAAGTTCCAGAGTCTGTGATTACAGAAAAACCCCGAAGAGGTCACTGTCGCATACGAAGGTCTTTAGACAGTGCGTAGTCCATTGGTCCGTGTCTACCAGTCTTAGTCTAAAGCCAAGCAGCACAATAGACTATCCATTAAATACTGTGTCCATTATGTTCTGCACAATTTGATTGCTGATGAAGAATCTTATTCGAAGTTGTTTGGTATCCATACTGTACAATTTTGAAAACAATTTTGAAAAATGCTTAAATGCCCCTTCTGTAGGAAGATAGACCCCTCTTCCATAATAAAGAAAACTTGTATTTTACCCCTCACAAAGAATCCTTTATTATTTTGAGGCGCCCAAGGTATCGTACTCTCCTTTCATTTGGCAACAATTTGCTGACAAAATCCAAGGTACTGCAAGCCACTTGTGATACAAGAAATTTGCTAATCCCCTTATATTTTTCGTAGATAGGTAAGAGTGATGATTCTCAGTACTCTAGTACCACGAATGAGAAAAGTGGCCGAGCAGTTAAAGAGATTTAATATTTTCGACCGAATTCAGGTATTTCACCAACCGTGCTTGACCCAGTTTGCTCTCTCCATGAAAGCGCAAGATACAGGTAAATTAGGCTTCCTTGATTAATTATCAAAGTGTTTTGACTCTAAGACACCAGTTTTTTTATTAACCAATATTTTATGGGTTTGAGATTTGATTTTGTGATTATTTTATCCAGTTTAAAATACCTTTTACGCTTATAGGGAGATTTATGTTAGGGTAAGTTTTTTTTTCTAGTTGGGTAGGCAGTTTTTCTAACTCAGACGGTAAATCGTAACATTATACCTCAACCAATCCCTACAGCTGCTAAGATGTTTATTTGACTAAGGAAATACTGTACAGTCATTCTCAGCTTCCTCGTTAGCTTGAGCAAGATCGAATTGAAACTTATACTCACAAAACGTATGATCTTATTCGATTTGGAAAAAGTTTGTGCTTCTACAATATTAAGCAGAATCGGATGAGCAAGGTTTTGTATAAAGCAAGTACTCTTAATCAGTTTAAAGGTCATCTTTAAGAGGCTTTCTGGGCTTCTTTTTCCTGGTCTCTTAACTACAAACCTGTCAGAGGTGGCTTCCTTTAGTCTCATCAATAAAGTTCCCTGTTCTCAGCCTTTTGCGATTTTAGATCTCAAATTCAATATCATACTTTTGTGGAATGTTTCTTTGTACATCTGAGTGGTGATTGTTGGTTCAAAGCTACGTCCTGTAACAAAATTTCAAGCCCTAAGCCAAAGCAAGTGGTGTGCTTACAAAATGATCTGCATGCATCGTGGTAAATGACACAAACTTTTTCAATATTAAAAAACATGTTTCCTAACGACAAAAATCATTGAAACATGTACATAGTTAAACTAAGATAAATGTATGTATTTTATTATATATTGTATATATTATATTTTTCTTAATCTTTATTGGTATCCTACAACAGGAGTGTAATGAGGAACGCCACGGGGTATGAAACCCCCACCTATTGGATAATATCCATCTGGCAGATGGTAGTATGTCTCCTACTCTGTCGAGAGCTCCCTGTAGTTCGTTCAGTGTAATGGCAATGTCGACGCCTGCTTCCCAAATGATTGTGGGCGTCGCATCTGGCCTTTTGGGGAACAAGTACTCCACAATGGTTCTTAACAGTATTGGACATATTAGTTGTGGGGACATGTAGGCTTTTAGTTTGGCCATCACCGCTTTATACTGTGCTCCATGGATTAATGTCAGTTTCTTGGCACATACGTTTGAAGCATCTTGCCTTGCTCCCTTTGATTGCCTTCGCTAGGTCTCGCCTCATTTGTTTGAAGGTGTCGAGGTGCTGTTGAAAACCAACTCTTCCTCTTGCCCTTTGGACTTTACGACGAGCCTGTAAGCATTTTGATCTGAGTGTTTTCTCTCGTCATTGCACCATTAGCATGGGGCGCTTCATCGGATTGTTGTTTTCCTTGGCATCGGTCGTCAAGTCTTCAGCTGATCCATTTGTGTCCATTGAACTGGTGTTCAGCATCTCTTCAAAAGTTCCTCGGTCGAACATATTATCTTTCCATAATGGGCCTCTTAGCATTTGTCTTTGCCTGCTTCTTTTCTTTGTTATTTCGAAGACAATCGCCTGGTAGTCGCAAAAGCCTCAAACAGGATTTGCCCTCTTTCGTTAGTAAGCCTAATGGCCCATTCCGTGACCCATGCATTGAAGTCTCCGCCAATGATAACTCTGGTTCTTGCTGGGCGTCCGCCGTTATCTTGTCCAGCATTGCTTCTTATTGGCTAATTGTCCAGCTAGGTCTGGCGTAACAGCTGTAGAACGTGATGCCATTTATCCTTGCACGCACGAAAGCTTCTTCATTCTCGTCGATGCCTTGGAATGCTTGGTTTCCGCATACCCATATTGAAGCGTGCTTTGTTTCGTCGTTAACCCATATGTTGCTATCAAGGCTTTTGTATGGTTCACTTATCAGCACCACATGTGGCTTTTCGTCCTACGCTGACTGCTGCAAAATATCCTGAGCTGCCTCACAGTGGTTCAAATTTATTTGTATAACCTCAATCATTGCTTACTGGCGATAGCTTTCTTAAAAACTGGGTATTTTCCGCTCCCGGCTACGTGCTTTGCGTTCTCTGGGTCATGCAGACATGCAGATCTTCTTCAACCAAATTTCTGCTTTGACAGGGCGACAAGAAGAACTCGAACAAAAAGTTATCTACTTGGAAGAACATAAGAAGCGTCTCGAAAGCCAGCTTGACCGACTTCTACAAAAGAGTACTGAAGCAAATCTGGTAGTTCATCTGCCTGCTGATGATCAAATGGACATAAGTGAGAAAGCAAAGGCTATTTGCGCCAGTTTAATTGACTCCACCCCGAACCAAGTCGTTGAATCTGCGTACAGAATACATACCCGTGCGGCGGCATGGAGTCTGCCTGGAACGTTATGAAGAATGCGTTCAAGTTGAAGGGTACCAGAATAAGTATCTAAAAGGATTTGCCCTTTAACGTCAGACAACGTCGGGCAAAAATGATTCCAATTATGAAGGAACTTCGTCAAAAAGATGCTACAATAAAGATTTCTTTGCAGGATGATCATCTGCATATTGCCAACAAAGTCTTTTCTTAGGACTCTGCACTTGGGTTGAGATGTGGAGAAAAAAATGGAATTGAAGTCATCAAATCTATTTTTGGAAACATTTCAATAAATGAAAAACTTTGTATTACCGAAATTAAAAATACAAACAAAACAGCTACGAAAGAAAATAAACCTCACAAAACTTTAAATCTGACAGACAATGTCTTTCGCAGCAGTGATGTCAAATTTAATAAAATGCCAGTAGGCGAAAAATCCTTGGGTCCGCCCACAAGCTCTAAGGCGGTTTTAAACGAAGCATGATGTGTCCCAGTCTACCAGAATGATGGTGAAAAAACTTTAGTGTATAAGAAAATAAAAATTTTAAGCTATAATGTATCAGGTTTTAAAAACAAAACGAACTTTGTAACATTTTTTAATTATGTTAAAAGTTTTGATTGATCGAGCGGAGCGCAGCGGAGCGAGAGCAATCACCCACTTTTTGGCCTAGCGCGTGCATGTACGGGGAATATAGTGGTCCGAAAACGATTTCGGACTAATCTTGTACGCACTAAATGTAGATATCGGCTATAACCACACATGTGTGCAGCATGTCATTCGATAGATCTAGGTCTGTAGATGAGCCATAAATTATCAAATGAAATTGTTTGATTGAAAAATAGTGAGAAATAACGAAGTAAAATTTAGAAAAGTGCCATGCGGAGCGAGAGCAAGGTTGATAAAACAACAAATTTGCTCGCTCGATCAAAAATTTTCAGTAGCGGAGTTAAGCCCGCGCATACTGATCTGCCTAGTATTTTTCTATTATATGAAACTCATCTATTAGCGAACGATGAAATTAGATTTTAGAACATATTTGCGAATTATGAATTAATCTGGTCCCCTGCTGTAAAAACTTCGCTTTATCTAAGAGGAAGTGATGGAACACTGTTCGGTTTTCGAGATAACCTTGAAGGGATCTGTACTAAATTTAAAAAAGCTGGAGAATTAAATGTCATTAACTTAAAATCGAATAAATTTGATGTCATCTTGGTACCTACATATCTACTTAAAGTGTAATCATTGGCTGCGTGATTTCGATAAGCTCTGCGACTCACTGCATTCCTTAGACTCTATGGATATTATGCTTATTGGGGATTTTAATGGCCGAGTAGGACTATCACAAAATAACTTCGCGTCCGGATACAACACCAGTTGTCTGGAACCTTATTGGAAATCCAAGTACCCAATCTGTGATAGAAAAGGAGAAAAAATTCCTGAACTTACTGATGGGTATAACATCCTTCTGTTGAATGGTAGTTGCAAAGGTGATCCAGAAGGTGAACTGTCCTTTATCAGAGGAACATCGTGCTCAGTAATTGACAACTGCTTTGTTTCGGGAAACTGGCATAAGTTCCTAGACAGTTTTCAAATTGGAATTGAGATTTTTTCGGACCACATGCCCTTGGAAGTAACTGTCAATTTTGCTGCTAGTTGCAATCATGCTAACATGAAGCCACTGAGTCTTTTGCCAAAATTTGTTTGGAACAACCGAATACTCGAGGCTTACCAACGAAACATGAATATTCACCTTATGGAACTACACTCACAGAATTATACGGTCAATATTGAAGCTTTAACGGAAATCATAAAGAAATCTATTCCGCAACAGAAGAACCCCAAATCCAGTAAAGCATATAAACAAAAATGGTTTGATTCAGAATGTTTGAAAGCAAGAAACCAGTCCTTTAAATTTTTGAAACTTTTGAGAAGTAATAATGCCACCATTTTTAAAACACTCTACCAAGATGCTAACAAGGAATACAAGCGCATTTGTCACTGTAAAAAAATAACTCTTGAACAGCAAAACATCGCGCTCATTAACACCACAAGGTTTTCAGCTCAGTTTTGGAGAGGTGCCAAGTACATAAACGGATATACGACTAACATCTCACTGTCACTCAAAGCCCCGCAACTCAGGACCCACTTCGATAAGCTTCTTAATGCCCCAATAACCTCGCCACTATTTCTATATGCAGCCCCTCTGTTCACAGACGAACAATTAGACACTGCGTTTACTCTGGATGAAGTCAAAGAAGTTATAAAAAACTCGAAATCAAATAAAGCACCAGGTATGGATTGCATCCCGTTTGAATTGTACAAAAACTGCACAAACGAGTTTATACATATATTCGCTAACAATAGAATTTAATCGAATATTTGATTCTGCTTATGTCCCCGTAGCTTTTAAGAAAGCAATCATTTTTCCACTATATAAAAAAAGCGATTACAAAGATCCGACGAACTACAGAGGAATTACATTTCTAAATACTTCAGCCAAACTGTTTGCCACCCTGATATATAAAAGATTGTACAAATGGGTCCAAGAACATAACATTCTTAGAGAATTCCAAGCCGGATTTAGAAAAGGTTATTCTACAATCGATCAGATATTCTGCCTAACAAATATCGCTGAATATTATCAGAGTAAAAAAAAAAGAGAAGTTGTACGCCTTCTTTGCAGATTTCCGAGCTGCTTTTGATACAATATCACGTGAAGCACTCTTCTACAAGCTGTCCAAGATCGGTGTATCGAGCAAAATTACTCAAATCCTTCGAGCCTTGTATGCGAATAATGGTGCACATGTGTGGGATCGAGACTTGATTTTTGAGGAGTTCATAACTTCAATGGGCGTTAAACAAGGCTGTGTTTTAAGCGCACTCCTTTTTATATTATACATACAGTGACATAACTGATGATGTAAGAGGTGGAATAAGGTTGAGTGGTGTAACAATACCTGCATTGATGTATGCGGATGATATCGTCTTTCTGTGTGACTCTATCCAAGCGATGCAGTTGATGATGAACAGACTTTGCGCATATTGTAAATGTGGGAATCTCTCTGTTAATCTTGAGAAATCAAAAATGGTGGTATTCAGAAAGACAGGTGGACGCTACTCACATTTGGAAAAATGGAAGTTAGATGGCGAAGAAATCGAGATAGTACCCAGATACAAATATCTAGGTATCCTGATATAGTCAACTTTAAGTTTAAAACCACATTTTGAAGAAAAATTAGCTGATGCTAAAAGAGCTATCTGTGCGATTTGGGAACGTTGTTTCAAAAGCAAATACGTGTTGCAAAGTGCAAAGCAAAGCTTGTTCCACTCGACCGCAGCCTCGATAATGCTATATGGAGCTCAAGTCTGGGGTTACAAAGGTTATGATGCGGTGGAAAAACTGCTTCGGTACTTCTTGAAGAGAATATTCCGGTTACCGAAAAATACCCCTAACTATATACTTCACATTGAAACTGGAACCCCGCCTTTGTTCTTATACACTCTCAAAATGCACTTCAACTATGTCTTAAAAGTACTAGGGATGAATGAATCCAGAATACCAAATATAGTATTAAAAAAATATAATTAATACTTTTAAGTAACCCCCGACAAAAAAAAAACTCCAAAAAGTAAAAAAATATTTTTTTTTTTCTCTCGGCCTTTTGACTTCATTCTTTTAGTGATTATTAATATTTTTAAGATGACGTCGCCGCGTCTGGGGACCGCTAAGTGAAGAAGGGTAATTAGTTATATCTACATAGGTGTAATGAAAAAACAAAAAAAAAACTTATATGTAGCTTCAAATTGTAGGTACGTATGAAATTATAATAGTTTTGTACATCAATCTATCTGACTAGGTCTACTAAGTTCCTACAGTGTTGAGTGATATGTAGGCACGGGGCGGAGCGTCACAGAATGTGGCATCCCGAATGGGCAGACACATAAGGACAGACGTCGTTGTCGGTTGTGTCTACTTCACGAATTTTTCAGATTAAATTATTAACACTGAACACTAATTAAAAGATTGGATATGGTTGTTTCGGTACTTACTTACTTTGTTTACATAGGGTAGGTCTTTGTATACTTTATCATTCTCAGTATTCTTTTTGTTTGTATTCTGGTTTTATTTTATTTACTTAGCGGATTCCCCGACGCGACGGCGTCATCTTAAAAATATTAATAATCATTAAAAGAATGAAGTCAAAAGGCCGAGAGAAAAAAAATAATTTTTTTACTTTTTGGAGTTTTTTTTTGTCGGGGGTTACTTAAAATTCTTAATTTTATTTTTATTTCATTCTTTTTAAATTACTCGCCCTAATTCCGATAGGTACGAGTAACCACTTAAATTAAATTTTTCGTAACACGCTACCGCATACAAACCCATATATAATTTACCACATTCCTTACCTTATTCCCGTTATATTACACATGTGTGTCAAAAATGTAATCTCCGACGGAACTGTGTCTATTTTTTTTATAATAAAGCTACTTTTGCTATCAATATCGCGATTTCGGAATAAACTCATTGTTTTTAAAGCAAGTACAGCACCTTAACTATAAACAGAACTAGTTAAGACGAATGTGATGAGCCCACACTTAATAGATTTACTAACAGGCAATCGTCTCCTACCTTCAAGTTCCATCATCAGAGTACCAGCTCAGTAGTACCAGCATACATGGGTGTTTCAAATGTCAGGTCGCAGATATGTTGCAAGTAATGTAAGTAAGGAACGTTTCCTTTCCCAGTCGGAACTAGTTCCTGGAACTATCTCCTCGGGCCTGCATCGGAACTATTAGTATGATAAGAGAGATCCATATCCGATCCTTCATACCGAATTCGTTCACGAAACACGGAACGAATTGCCTGTACGAGTATGATTGTGGACATTATTGTTTAATCACTCTTCTGCTATTCCAGTTCCAGTGTGTGAGTGTGCATAAACTGTTCTAGCTTATCGCTACATCAATGTATACGATATTTATTCACATTTTGTTTTTGGTTGGCTACTATGTAGTATAAGACATGTTCGATTGCATTTATCTTTCTTTTCGTTTTGTCTGTGATACGTTGTTCTACAACATAGTCGTACGACCGCGTCGTTCGGACGTTCGGCTGGGTTGTATAATATGAACGATGAATTTCTAGGTTTAATGGAACTATGGACATGGTTCGTTCAGTTTGAGGAACGATTGGAAATGTTTCCGACTGAGGACATAGTTTCATACATGTCCTGAACTACCCAACTCTACTAAATCCCTACCACAGCAAACAAAAAGTGGTAATAACCTTGAAACGCCTGAACAGATCTTCATAAATTGTAGCTAAGCCATCTCGATCACGGTAGCTTTCAAACAAAAAAAAAAAATCATCAAAATCGGTCCATTCGTTCAGGAGCTACGATGCCACAGACAGACGGACAGACAAACAGACAAACAGACAAACGGACACGTCAAACACATAACCCTCTTTTTGCGTCGGGGGTTAAAAAGTATAATTAGAACAAATGGAAAAATTTGTGAAGAATGGCAGAGACTGGCAGCAGAAAGCGGAATAAATCTGACTGTTCAAGCGAACGAACAAATGCAAAAAAAGGATGGGATGTCTTATATAATTACGCAATAGCAGCACTCCGGTATAGAAAGCGTATAATAGAAGGATATTGCTAATACAAGATTTTAAATTTATATTTTGTCAACCTGGTAGACGGCCATAGGCCAAACCCACTATGACTTATGTTAATATTTTTATTGTAATATATTTACTGAAATAAAAGTCAATTAAAACTAAAAAAAACTAAACTAACTATTGCGTATGGATGCCCCGTGTGGCTCAATTTGGAAATGGAAAGGATTCGGGTCCTTGAGAGACAATGCCTCAGTTCTTGTCTTGGAATAAATAAAACACCTGAATCTGAGGAAACGAAATTTTACCCTAAAGAAGCCGTGTAGCAAAAATAATGACTACAATATCCTGATCCCCAGGGCTTATCATACCAACTACTTGAACCACGAGAGGGTGCGTTTTAACGGCTTTATACTACCAGAAGAATTTCTCAATCTAGATCTTTGCGAGCTTGAGCGTCTCAAATTCAGTAAGTCGGTTTCACGTTGATCAGGGAAACGTCGTCCGAAGATATTAACGCTTTTGGTGGCTGATGCACGCTTCCTCATTGGTCAACTTTCTCAGTTCAACCTTTCAAGGCAAAGTTTGGCAAGCACCAAGGGTATTCTTACAAAGGCTAGAGTAGGGTGGGAAACTATAATCCCTTCATTAAGGCGACTTCAGCTATATCGCCCATTCAAATATAAATCGTGGAACAACAGACGTTACGAAATATTGTACTTCCTAACGTTGGCAATGATTAAACTTATTCCACTTCGGACACACTTAAAAAATAGGCACTTAGACTGTTCGCCAGTATTTCAAGCTGAGCTTTATGACATCTGCAAATGCACCGACCTAAATCTCGATACCAACATTAGTGATAAGACTCCCATGAGCTAAGCTGCTCTCAAGCCGCCGAGCTCGTATGGCATGAACTCAACACTAGTTATGGACTGGCATGATACTCTGCTGGACCTAGTGAAAAAGATCACGTTTTGGTGACCTTTAGCCAGAAAGGTTTCCTATGATAAAAAGTTGTCAACTATCTACATATTTTATGTTAATAAAATGGACCTCGTTTTCGAGAAAGAATGCAAACTCCTCAGCTTCATTGGAAGAGTTGAGGACATCTTCGCATATTAATTTGCCTGATTTAAAAGGTTTTTTTAATCGCAGGGGCCTTCTTCCTAGTTGTAGCGCAAACTTTTCGGATTTCGGGATTTCGACATCCTAGAAGCTACATACCTTCATAAACCCAAGAGAATAACCTGAACTACTGACTATTCACTGACATTCATAACAGATATCTCAATTTCTTTCTCTGCACGAGACCAATTGGAACTCTTTTATTTTTCTAATTACTGTAGCCTTACCGTAATTTTGATAATTTCAGTCTTGGATCTACTGCCCAAGCCACGCTGTTGGTCCTTGACATATCCAAAATTTATTAGCGATTAAATGTTATCTGCAACGACCTGGCCAAATGTTGTAATTAACCTCAAACCCCCATTAGGACGTTTCGGGTGTGCTGTCTGCCATTTCCCTGCTTCCTAGGTCGCCTCCCGGTGAAGCGATGATTTCAATTTGACTTTTTTGTGTTGTTCCTCTCCAGCCTAACCCTTTCACCAACTGTGAAACGTATCTAACGCACCCCACCCCTGATTTGCATATGAATTTTAATCCAAGCAAATGGACCATTTGCTGCCATCCTCGTACACACATGTGGCCTCTTAGTGGATAAGTTGAATTCTATTAGCCTCTTATCGCGGTGAACATTGTACCGCGCGAGTGCCTCTGCCACTGGCTCGCCACGTTGGCCCTTCTACCGTACCGACGAACAAATGAATGGGTTATGGTATTCGCCATCAGAAGTCAACTTTATTATTGGATGTCCTTTGCGGCGGTATAGCGAAGCAACGATTGTGTTATTCAAGCGTCGCTGGAATGGCGAGGAACAAAGGGCAGGCACACACTTTTTGGTGATTATCTGCGGATTTAATCGGCCCGGAGCCGGAGAAAAGGTCGTGGCAGAAGTTTTTACGGGACGAAGTTGGGTGTTGAAACTCGTGCCTTCCGGTGAGCAGACTCATAATTTTTAGTGCGCGTTCCTTTCACACAAAGGAATGGGTTCCGGCTGATAAGTATATTTGTGTAATTTTTGCCCCAAAGTTATTTAACTTTTATGTTATCCTGGTTTGTTTGTGGTACGGTTGCCAGTTCATGAGATGTGGGCGTGGTGGAGACGGCGGACGACGTATGTGGTTTCTTGCTTTTGAGAGAATATTATGCGGATGTTGCTGGTATCTTTGAAGAGGTGTAAAACTATTAGAACGGACAAAAGGATCGTATATTTAATGGAGATAAGGGAAGACTTAGGTGTTGTTCCATGTAGAGAACTTTGGCAAGAATGCTAGAGTTAGGTGAAGTACTTTGTTCTTGAAACGTTATGTATGGTACGGTCTTAGCATGTGGAATGTACGGCGTAGAAACGGTGAAAATGGTCTTTGTTAGTCTTACAATCGATTTATTTATATATTTATCCATTATCTTACAATACCTTTCTGTTATATACATGGTCGAAAGCAAAAGAATCCTTTTGACTGCGATCCGAATGTGCTGCAGAGTGATACCACCAGCAGAGGACGACTGCATTTTAGGGGCCCACATGACTGGAAGAGAACGTAAGAAACCAATTGGCAATGATTGGAAGAAGGTAATAAAATACCGCACTTAAGTAGGTAAAATATGTCTTTACTTTCATTTTTACGAGACAAATATTTCCTTCCTGCAATAGGGACTAGGAAGTAAACTAGTTTCCAAATAGGGTCTCTTGGTGGGAACTATCCAAGAGAGACAATCCTTCAAAGGGAGTGCACAAAATTAAGAAGAGACTTGTGGAACGTACGAAGCCTAACAGTCTGTACTTAATGAAATTAGTTACTTTCGTTTGTGGTGTACGGATATCCACGATCTTGCAACGGGATTCTTCACCAGCAACAAAATTATGCAGAACGTAATGCACACAGTATTGTACAATGACCGGATATCGATGGCCAAAATACGAGGTCGCCGTTATAGCCATATACTGCTGAACATATCCTCTCCTATGGAAAATAGAGATGAAAAGGTAAAGGATGTATTTCACTTAACAATGGATAAGATATTTCACAATTTCTCATCCTTCGACGTGAAAACTTACTCGAGCACTTCATCGAGAAAATAAGACAACAATAAGAGAAAAAACAAAACGAGAAAAATGTTTTATCAAAGAATAAAGATCTTAGGGCAATAAGTTTCGCGGCCTCAAAAATATAATATTGGGAATCACAGCATTAAAACGCAAGAGAATACACAATGCTGGTCACTTTCTGAGAGGTAGAAGACACCATACAGAGGAGTGGATTGCGATTCAGACCACATCATAATCATCGCCAAAACTAAAGCCTAATCCAAATTCACAGAAGCGAAACACAGGAATTTATAAAAAAAGTTGGCATTAAAAAGTTAAAGTTGAAGGGCCTTTAACCCTTTAACCGGCTTGCCCTTCTATATCGCCAATAAACTAACGGCGAAATAAGACAGGTGTCAGCAGTATTTTTTTTTTTTTTTTTTTTTTTTTTTTTGTTGGAGGCTTCTACTATCTGCTGGAGCACTCAGACACAAGTACTGGTCCATTGTACTACCAGACAGACACCTTGTCTTTATTGTATTTTCCCCGTTGTCCGGAGAAAAGTGAGGAGGGGCTTCAGTGATGTTGAGCTAAGAGATTCGGCACCCACCACGTCGGCCCCCAGGGTGCGCCACCGTGCACGAGCGAAGGTGGGAAAGTCGCAAAGAAAGTGTTCCGCTGTGTCGTCCTCCTCGCAACAAGCAGCACAGGTAAGCGTCTCACTGATGCCAAGCACGTAGAGATGCCTGTCAAAAGTGTAAAGGCCGTAATGACGCCCGTTAGCCTTCTGCAGTCATTTCTCCTTAAGGATAAGAAGAATGTTGCGGACTTTTTACAGACGTCAGGGCGTACGCGCTTAGTCATCCTGCATCCTGGATATTCCCTCCATCTGCGACTGTGTACGTTAAAGACCCAGTCATTGATGTCAGATTTAACCGTTGAAGCTGGTAGACCTAAGGCGGGTTCATGCCCTGAGAAACTCTCCTCTGAGCCTTTTCTAGCGAGTTCATCGGAGATCTCGTTTCCTGGGATTTCAGAGTGATCTGGGACCCATACAAGCCTAAGTGAATTTAGTCTTCCGACTTTGTTCAAAAAAGTCTTGAGTTCATGCACTAGTTTGGAGTTGGACAGAGGATTGGATACAGCTTTGAGTGCAGCTTGGTTGTCACTGCAGACACATATGCTCTTTCCCCTCCATCTGTGTTTCACAACATAGTGCATGGCCATTAGGATTGCGTAAATCTCCGCCTGGAAGACAGACGCATATTTTCCTAACGAGAAGTGCAGTCGAATGTTTTCGCGCTCGAAGAAAACTCCAGCGCCGGATCCCTGACCAGTCCTGGAGCCATCTGTAAAGATGCGAAGACATTCTATTCCAGGTTCAGTGTCTGGCCAAAGCCAGTCCTGACGCCAAGGAAATGTGACTGTGTAGTTACAGCGCAGTAGGATGGCAGGTGTCATTGCGTCAGAGGGCATATCCATGAGACAGTGGTCGTAGGATATTTCTCTCTCAAGTACACTTTCACTCCACTGCGAGTTGTACCAAAGACCATTCCTCTTTAGGCGAGAAATAGTTTTCAGTGCACACCCTCTGATATATATGTCAAGGGGTGGAAGGTTCATCATAGCATCTAAAGCAGCTCCCGGTGTGCTGGGGAAAGCCCCCGTGCAACTGAGGCAGACCGCTCTTTGGAGTTTGGTGAGTGAACCCACAGCGTGTTTTCGTGTCAGCCTGCTCCACCAAACAACCGATGCATATGAGATTATCGGTCTTACCATTGCCGTGTAGATCCAAAGGACCTTTTTCGGCGATAAGCCCCATGTTTTGCCAAAGGCACCTTTGCATTGCCAGAAAGCTGACAGCGCTTTGGTGGTTTTGACTCAACGTGTTTTGACCAGAGAAGTTTGTTATCTAGAATGACTCCCAGATACTTAGCTTCCTTAGATATAGGGATGGGAATGCCTTTTAGCACCAGCTAAGTAATGCCAGTTGTTTTCCTCCTTCTCGTGAAGAGAACGACATCGGTCTTAAGAGGATTAACCGACAGCCCATTACTCGTGCACCAGTCTTCGATCACGTTTAGCGCCGCCTGCGCTTTGAGACAGACATTCGCTAACCATGAGCCGACAGAGAGAACAGCAACATCATCCGCATAGGCCTGGGTATAGATTCCAGAGGCATTGAGAGCATCTAGCAGAGAGTCGACCACCATGCACCATAACAGCGGAGACAAGACGCCACCTTGCGGGCAGCCCCTGTTTACTCCAGACTTGACACAATGTTCAAGTCAAATGTCAGCAGTATGGTCAACAATAAAAATTGTATTACAGGATAGAGCGAAAGCGAGGAAAAATAAAAATCCGTAATGTTGACATTAAGAATTGTAAAATAGTGAAGACATCAGCCTTACAAGGTATCAAATCCCACTAAGAGGAGGTCAGTCATATAAATCGGGATAAAACAGGCAAATAGAAAATGTCTACTAATATTCAGAAAGAATGTGCGTCTAAAAACACGATAGCAATGCATGCAGGGCTAAGTGCTGTACAAAAAGGATACCAAAGGAAGTTGAAGCCCAATGGAGGATATATTTGATAAGCTGGTGAATGTTCATGGAGAGCCAGGAGCAATGGAAAGCGGTGTTATCCACACAGCAGAGGTTCAAGTAGAACTGGCAACCATTAAGGAAGTAAGCAGAGCAATTCACCGGCGTAAGAATCGATCTAATTTCATCGGAATTAATAAAATATGCTGGAGCGGAATTAATAGAGAAGTTACATGAGCTTATCACAACTATATGGAAGAGTGGAAAAACTATATGATAAGGAAATAATCGAATACTAGCAGTGTGGCTTCAGTAGGAACCGCTCGAAGAGTAACCAGATGTTCCCTATACTACAGGAATGAAATGGGAACTATTCATAGATTCTTAAAAGGCCCTACTCCATAAATCGATCGAAAGTGTATTATATCATACCCTTGTAAGGCTGGAAATCCCGAAAAGTTGCTGTCTCTTATACAAGTATGCCTAAAAAGAGACAAAGGAGAAGTGAATCGTCAAGGACAGAAAACGTCTTATCTCAAATATTCGAGAAACGTGACGGATTATCACAAGGATATGCCTTGTCACAACTTCTCTTTGGTGGAATTTGTAATGAGGTCCTTTAGTGAATGTAAAAACAACACATAATTGAATCATATACGTTCTAGACTACGCTGACGGACCTGGATCTGCTGGTGGATTGTGAGAAAAAAATTAAGAGAAATGTATGAAGTTTAATAACGGTTGGAAAGGAAGTAGGCATAGACTAGGCCACTGACCAACTTGAATTGATCCAACTCTCGCATTCTATCCGATGAACGGTTTGAGAAACCAAAAAATATCTTTGTACTATATGGATTGCCAAAAACGACGTTAAGACCAATAAATAAAAGTCTGGATATGGGCAACGCTTGTTTCTTCGCGATGAACTAGCTACTCAAAACAACTCTTTTGCCTCGCAATGTCAAAATAAATATTTATAAAACAATAATTATGCCACTAATAATTTATGGATGTGAGGCTGGGTCTCTGACTAAGAAGGAGGATAATAGAGTTCAGGTCTGTGAAAACCAGATCTTAAGGAGAATGTGTGACGGAAAATGGATGAATAAACAGACATTGTCCGAGATCAGTGTCACGAATGGACAGCAGACTAGCAGTCAAATGAATAATGAATAGGATGTCGAGGCGTAGACGGGTGTGTAATATAAGGATGGACCTAAAGGAGATGGAACAAAACAGCGAAATATGGAAGGAACACACGTATGACAGGGAAGCTTGGTGAAGGGTTGTCAACAAAGTGCTGAACTTCCGAGTTCGAAATATCACAAAAAATTTCGACAACTCCTTGTAGCTTTCGAGGATATCTTGACGGATTTTTTGCCGCTGAGCGCCTTAAAGTTTTCCAAAGATGCAGGTTTATTAGTCTGAACGCAAATCTTAAGAAAATTCAAGAACAATATATCGCGACGTCCAATCACATGATCAACTGGTAAGTATGCCTTAGTGTCTGTAACAAAGGGGTTACAGAACCATTTTAGATCAAAGAAAAACCCGGTAAATACATTTTTAAGTATACGAGTCATTTCATATTTGCTCACGATTCATTGCTTGGTCCTAAATTTTTGTATAAAAACGACACTCTAAAAGTAAACTCCATATGACTTCTGCTTCTTCTTCTTTTCCTTGTTCCTTTTTTTTCCGGCGTCGTTATGGTCAAAAGTGTAGGACCATAACCTTCCCACTTAACTGCATTCCTACTGGTCCGCTTGTGGGGTCCGCCGGTTTGACCTCAGAAAGTAGCGGCAGGCTTCCCGGTTTGGGATTACTTCATCGCTTAGGCCAATCAAATCCTGGTGTTTTTGCATTTGTTTGCACCAATTGTTTTTCGGCCTGCCTTTTTTGCGTGTTGAAATTGGAACGTTGATTGATAACGTCTTTTGGACGGGGTTCAAAGGATCTCTGCTTTGAACATGGCCATACCAACCGAGTCGGTCGCGCTCTATCTTTCTTGTGATGGTTTCTTTTACGTGGAGGCGTCCCCGGATCTTTGAACTTCTAATTCTGTCACGCTTTGTTACTCCCGCTGTCATGCGAAGCATCTTCATCTCAGCTGTCGTTAATTTGCTCTCATACTTTTTGTGCATTGTCCAGCATTGTGAACCGTATGTGAGCGCCGGACGTACAACTGAAGTGTAGAGCCTTCCTTTCAGCTTAGGGGGCATTTTTTGATCACAGAAGATTGCGGAGTTTTCCCGCCACTTCATCCACCCTATGCTTACGCGATGGTTGATGTCGTCATCACAAGTTGCTTCTTTATTAATCATAGATCCCAGACATTTAAACTTTTCACACTTGGGAAGCACTCTCCCATTCAAGTAAATGTCTGGAATAGGCTGATGAGGGTCAGAGAACGGGCAGGACAGATACTCTGCCTTCTTTGAACTAATACGATACCCGTGTCCCTCAAAAGTGTCCACCCACACATCAAGTGCTCGTTGTAGGGACGCCTGATCATCTCTTATAATGGCCCCATCGTCAGCAAAGAATAGCTGGTGCACATTGGGGTCCGTCACTTTTCCTTCAAGCAAGCAATCAAGGACTGCTATAAAAAGCAGTGGGCTGAGGACGCTCCCTTGGTGTACACCGACTTTGATTGCGAACTCTTCGGTGACTCCTGTGGTGCATCTTACTTTTGTCGTTGCTCTCTCGTACATGTCCATAATCACTCGCACGTAGGTTTCTGGAACTCCTTTTTGTCTTAGCGCTACCCATAAAAGATCTCTTGGTTGCCGGTCAAAGGCCTTCTCTAAATCAACCAACACCATATGCAAGTCCTTTGAAGAATCACGATACTTTTCCATCATGACCCTTATACTTTGGATTGCATCTGTCGTTGATTTACCCGAGACAAACCCGCACTGGTCATCAGATAGTCGTATTATTTTCCGCAGTCGGCTATCTAATCCCCGTTCAACGATCTTCATGGTGTGCGACACCAGCTTGACAGAACGGTAGTTATCACAATTTCGCGTATCACCCTTTCCTTTTTGCAAAGGAAGAAGATAGCTTTCCCTCCATTGATCTAGACCCGATGTCTCCCATCTTTTCCCAGAACTCAGAGGGTATCCCGTCCGGTCCAACAGCTTTTCTTTTCTTGGAGTTTTTAACCGCGAACTTCTTCGACTGTGATGTCGGATATTTCGGCATGATTCGGGGCGGCTCTTGGAAAGTACACTGGGGGAAACTGTTCGTTCAGAAGTTCCTCGCAATACTGTCGCCATCTGTGGAGAATTTTTTCGTCTTCCACAAGGAGTTGGGCTTCAGCATTGTTAATAAACTTTGGGAAACGAATCTCCTGAGCATTTCTTCTTCTCTGGGCGGCTATCTTAAAGATATTTGCTCCTTTGTTCAAATTGCTTTCTCGTAGCTCCTGGGTAGCCTGGTTCCTGTCAGACGCGGAAGACGATATTTCTTCCAACTCCTGATAGAGGCCTTCCATGCTTTTCGCTTTGAATTTGGCGCACTTTTTCTTCGCGATACCTTTGCAATATCTATAGGTATATACCTTTTCACGGCGAGCTTATTCCTCTCTATTAGTAGAAGAGCACTTTGACCAAGCTTGGAAAGCCATTTTCTTTTCGTGTATCACTGCTTTGGCTTCGTCTGTCCACCACCAGGTTTCTTTTGCGTGTTGACGTGTTGGCAGGGGCCTTTAGATGTACCGAGCAGTGATTTGGCTTTCTCCAGGCCAGATTGTTGTAGGGAATCCCACATGTCTTGTGCTCTGCACTCCTCATTACCGACCTCATTGAGAATGGAAGAGAGGTAGTTTTTCATGTTGATAATAAAAGCTTCGCCTTTTCCTTTATCCGGCTTATACCACTTGATTCTCCCAGACACATTCGTTTGCTGCTTTCACTTCTTACTCGCCTCCATAAAAAATTCAGTCAGAAGGAGACGGTGTTGAGGGGCGATCGCGTCTCCCAGGATCACTTTGCAATCTTTAACTCGTGGCTTCATGAAACTGGATACCAAATTTGTTTGACGAATATGGTATTTAGCACTATAAGACCGTACGACTTGCACATGTTTAGGATATCTTCACCTGAAGAGTTCCTGGTGCCGTATCCCAGCCCTCCGTGGTAGTCTTCATAGTCTTCGCTTGTCTTTCCGACATGACCGTTTAAGTCTCCCCCAGCAAACAAAAGTACTTCCTTTGGGATGATTTTGACAAGGTTGTGGAAATCTAGCCAGAATGCATCTTTTTCTTTTAGTTCGCATCTTACTTGAGGGTCATATGCGCTTACGATGTTCCACACCTCACCATGCATCACCAATTTGAGAGCCATCAAACGGTCACTGGACTTTGAAATGGTTATGACGTTGCCAAGTAACTCTGCTGCAAGGATGATGTCTATTCCGTTTTTTCCTTGTTCCAATCCATAGTAAGACATCTTGTAGGCTTTTGTTTTAACGTCCAAGAAACGTGCCCGATTACCGGTGTTTCGCCATTTCGTCTCTTGTACGCAGAGGATGTCTACTCGGCTTCTAACCATCATTTCTTCAAGCTCATAGCTGCGACCACTCATGCTTCCAACGTTCCAACTCGCGACTCTTAAGTGTGACTTACGCCGTTGCATTACTTTGCTATCCCCCGGAAATCCTATAGCTCTGACCCGAGCATTGTTGCTCGTCCCAGGATCACGACCATTAGTAGTACCTGGCGGGGTAGTGCTTTTCCTTTTAGCGTTCTTTTCCATAATGCTACGATTTGACCGTTTTCTTTCTACCCCTCCTTTTTTTGACACGGGAATGCTCCAGATTTTAATTTTTTTTTTGTTTGATCTTACTCTTACAAGACCGGTGATCTCCAGTCCATGTGACTTCTGCCTTTACCTATAATAGAGAAAAAAATGCATAAACCACACCTAATAGGTTTTACAAAACAATTAAGAAACGACTGTTTTCTTAAAGTGATTGGGTACACTAAACAAGTATGCTTCCATTTACCTATTTTTGAAATAATAGTTCTGTCGAGCGACCTTGCCTGTATAGGTTTTAATAACATTTGTTGTCTTCATGGTATGTATTTCTTACGACATTTTATGACTATTAGTGCCTGCTACCTCCTGACAAGTAGTAAGAAAACAATGTATTGTATTTCAGCACTTTGAACGATCCTTTCCGGCCAATAATAATTTTGCGCATTGGTGCATTTTAAGAATTAAACTTATAATCAGAATTATTACAAAGCTAGAACAAATTCCTGTACTATACAAATTTAAAACATCTGGTACAGGATTTGGTATGAAAATCTCAAAAGGTTCAAGAAGCCATGAAGCTTATAGAACCAATAAATGATTAAAATCCTGTTAGTTAAAGGACCACTAGGGCCACGAAAAGGGGCAGCGGACTCTGTGACATGTAACCATAGTCGTCCAATTTGTGGTTCTGAAAGTAAGGTTAAGGAAAATATGTTTATGATTTAGACTTCGATTATATTTCTTGCCGTTATAATTAAAAATAAAGTGGTATATAATCATATGCAGTTTTTTTAACCTATACTTTCTTCGCCTATGATATGATAGTTCTAAGCATATTTATAATTATTCGAAAGACAAAACGAATAAATAAATTCTACTGTCCTAGAATGTCCATACGGGACTAATAAGGTATTTTAAATTAAGACATACATATAAGCTAGTCTTAAGCATTTATGTCTACGTCAGGTAAAATAGATTGAGTAAAATAAATAAAAAAAATAATAATATCATTCAAAGGTCCTCTACTCGATTCTGACAAAATAGTTTTTGACGAATTTTCGACACATCTCCTGTCGACGAATATTTGTGTTTAAGACGTTTGCTTATTGGGCTCATAACACATTTATTTGCAAAAGCAAAAATCACATGATTTTGGTGGCCAGTTCAAATTGTCGAAACGAGAAATAACTCTTCCAGGAAATCTGTTTCGCTGTGAAACCAAAAAGAGTGACGTTGTTTGAGATGTGACATCGTCTTGCTGAAATCATATCTCTTACACATCTTTACTTGGAATTTAGGTCAAATCGGCATTATGGCATGGACTTGACAGTATCTTGAAAACTTCTTTCGGTGATAAGTCAAATCATTAGAAGCTATTATGATCCACTGTAAAGACCAGTTTGCACAGCTTCATTGCTAATAAGCTAAATAGTAATTCACACTTAGTCTTTACGAATGTAGCCCTAGTCTATAATAATTCTACGAAATAACCTTTTATATTTCTCGAAAAATATTTGTTTTTGTCCTCTTCAAAGCAATCCCCTCAGATATAACACCCTTGCGCCCGCGCTTTTTCCAAACCTAAAATAATTTCTGATGTGCGTTTTTGGTCAACATTTAAGAATTTCGGAATGAACTTCGCAGACACAGATTTCACGCCCAAAATACCAGAAAAAAATGTGTGGCATGGGCAACCGATATGTCAATATCATCAGCAACTACTCTGGCAATGATTCGACGATTTCTGTAATAATTTTCTTCACTGCTTCAAGGCTTCGACCAGTTGTTGACGTGCTGAGCCGTATATCATCGTCATTAAAACCTGCTCGGCCTTCTGTGAAGAACTTGTACCACTTATAAACATTATTTTTTGCTCAGAGTAAGCTCACCAAATGCCATAGTCAACATTGCAAGTGCCTTAATATTATTTTTTCACACAAAATTTAGTGCATTTTTTTTTTATTAGTTCCAGAACTGATAATACAAATCTATATAAAGATTTACAAAAAACAAAACTTAAGCTTAGTATTAACAATTTTTAGGAATTGGTAATCATTCAGTAGCACTCATATGGCTGTGGCGAATGATCCATCATTAAATATTACAAATAATTTCATGATGAGGTAGATACCGGTATAATTAACTACAGAAATAAAACAGCATTAACAGTTTTCAAATCTTCTATATGTGCTTTCCAATTTAAGTTTCTGTCAAATAAGACCCCAAGATACCTAAACTGTTCAACATTTTCAATTTCAAAGCAATTTGAACTGCAGATAGATTCTCTGGAATAATTTGTTCTTCCACAGGTATGAACACATAACGATAGCTTTCTACAATCAACAGAGTGAAAAGTGACTAAGTAATCATTAGTACAAGGACCTTTTAAGCTACATATCATGATTTTAGTTTTTTTGCTAATTAGTATCTCATGCTTTGAAAACCATTGCCGTAGTATTTGGAGATCTTTATTAAGCTGTATTGTTGAATCAAATAGGCTTTTGTTTGTATAAGAAAATGTGATATCATCAGCAAAAGCTGTAATGCGACGACTAAAATGTTGAATAAGTAGTGAATTTATGTAAATTAAAAACAAGATTGGTCCTAGGACCGATCCTTGAGGTACTCCAGCATTAATTTCTAATTCGTTACTATAGATTCCATTAAGTTTTACTCGTTGAGTTCTACTAGACAAATAGGACGAAAGCCAATTATATATTACTCCTCTTAACCCAGCTTTGTACAGTTTGTCTAATAGTATATTGTGATTGACCATATCAAATGCTTTAGTCATATTAACAAAAAGAACTACAGAAGTACTATTATTATTAAAGCCTTCATTGATTTCACTACTTAATTCCACGAAATCCAAATTGTTCATTACAAAAAAAGTTATTTTTGTTACAAGTTTTTCGAATAATTTTGAAAAAGTTGAAAGTAGTGATATTGGCCTATATTGAGACATTAAATTACGATTACCTTTTTTGAACAGTGGAATAACTTCAGCAGACTTCAATGCAGAGGGAAATACACCACAGTTCAAACTCAAATTAAACAGATGGCACACGATATCGACGATAAACAGTGAAATACGTTTCAAAAGACAGTTGGTGATATTATCGGAAGTGCTAGATTTTTTATTATCGAGGCCCATAATTTGTTTATGTATTTCCAATGGTGTAAAGGTTCAAATAAGAAAGTATTGCATTGGGAAATCTCATCTAGTAAGTCCGCATGTAAATTGCAATTATAATTTTTTTGTGGGGGTGGGGGGGAGGCTTTGACTGAGTTGCTACGGTTACGAAGAATTTGCTAAATTGATTGGCAATGACTACTGGATCAGTTATCAACGAATTTTCAACTTCTATTTTTGAAATAATTCCCTTATCAGTTTGACTGTTAAGAATATTATTAATACAATAACTTTCCACTCTTTTTTTATGTTACCTCTACAGTTCTATAATATTTATCTTTACTCAAACAAACCTGTTTTTTACCTGTTGATCAGTTTTATGTAATATTTTCTTAATTTTGTATTACCTGGGTGGCGCATGCATTTTTTTCGAATAGCATTCTTTCGTTTTATTTTGAGAACAAGTTTTCTGCTGATCCATGGCCTAAGACGTTTTAAATTATGGGAGCTTGAGTTTACTGTTTCAGTACAACACGTAATGTAATTTCTCAACATATTAATGAAGATATTATAGGCTATTGAAGGATTATTTTCAATATAAACCGAATCCCAGGTTTCAAAAGTTAAGCACGTTATCAAATTCCGGAAATTAGCTTTACGAACTACTGGAAAGGGGATATATTTATCAATAGGAATTAATTTAGGCATCTCTATGTTTAAATTAGTCATGCAGTGGTCAGTTATTTTATAATCTAGTACCTCACCAGTGAGTTCATATAAAAAAGTTTTTCCTAACCGTATAAATATATGATCAATACATGTTTGTGATGTTTCTGTGATACGTGTTGGCTCCAATATCTACGGTTGCAAGCCATATGATGACATTAAAACCATGTAGTTATCAGTATCAGGGTTATTTTTTAGAATATCTATGTTTATATCTCTTACAACCAATAGATTCCTTGTCTTTACGTTTTAAAGGAGACTTCTCATCTCACCCAGAAAAATTGTCATGCTTAAGTAATGTAAGCGATAAACACATATAATAGTGAACTTTTGGTTAAGAATATGGCAATTTATTTGTAAAACATCGGCA
The DNA here is from genome assembly GCA_958301585.1 of Merodon equestris. Taxonomy (NCBI): domain Eukaryota; kingdom Metazoa; phylum Arthropoda; class Insecta; order Diptera; family Syrphidae; genus Merodon; species Merodon equestris. The sequence goes on from OY284413.1 coordinate 64,381,966, forward strand.
CTGGTCAGATTTGGTTTTGTAATTTCGCATTGATATTCCCTTTTTATATACACAAAGGTAAGTAAGCACACCCCATTCATGATATGGTGGATTGGAAATTGACATTTATATAAGTCAAATATACCAGATAATCTCAATTTTTAAGAATTCATACATTTCTTTCAAAACAGGAATATCCATAATTAAAAAGTAACTAAACATAAAAAAGATATTTCAACTTAACTAAAAACAATGGAAAATTTATATCACAAAAGTAAGTAAGCAGTTCGAATGAATGAAAAGTACGAATAAAATAATGGGTATATGCTATTGAATTTAGTATTTTGTTGGGTAGCCCTTAGCTTTTATTACAACTTTTATGCGTGAAGGAATTGAATCCACTAACCTTTAGGTCAGATTTGGCCCAATTTTGGACTATTCCTCCTGAAGAACACGTTTTAAGTCAGCTTTGGTGTTTATCTCATGTGCTCTTATCTTTCGGTCGAGGTGCATTGAACATAAATGTTCAATTACATTCAAATCTGGCGATTGTGGTGGTGTTTTAATCTGAGTTCTAACATTGTATAACAGCCATTCCTTGACAATGTTGGACGTATGTTTGGGGTCATTGTCTTGTTGAAAAACAAAAGACCTCTCCAAACCCAATTTTCGGGCACTTTCTGGCACATTATTCTTTAAAATGTCAAGGTAATCGAATCTATTCATTAAAGAATCAATGAATACCAAATTTCCCACACCAGACGCTGACATGACACTTCCACCACCGTGCTTCACAGTTCCTGACATATTTAAAGGATCGAATTCGGTATTTTTTTTTTCTCCAAACTTTTCCACGTCCGTCTGAACCACAGATGTTAAATTTGCTCTCGTCAGAGAAAATAACGGTGTTCCAGAATTCCGCTTGCCGATGTTCGTGGTTTTTGGCAAATTGAATTCGCTTTTGTCGATTGGCTTTACTAACAGAATACTTCGACCATGGTACCCGGCTTCATTAAGCACGCGGCGAATCGTTTGAGGGTTACAAGTTTTACCAGTTTCATTGGCTATTACTGTCAGTATACTTGATGCACTAATTTTTGGATTCTGCTTCACTTTTCTTACGATCAGCCGACTTTCTTTTGCAGTAAACTTGCGAGGACGTCCAGATCTTTTAACATTTTCCACATTTGAGGTGTTTTATATAATTTTTTATTATTTTGTGAATGGTTGATGAATTTTTGCCTACAATTTTACTAATTTCGCGTTCTGACTTTTTTTCTAAAAAGTGTTTTATTACCATTTCCTTCAAATTTTTGCTTAGCTCCCTTCCTCTAGGTGCCATTTTCCTCAACTATAAACAATATAAAATGTTATATAATATATAATATAATAGATTTATCTAAAACAATTACCAATGAGTAAAGCACAATAAAATACCAAAATAAACAGCAAATGACTGGACCAGACAGTAATCAATCATCGAATGACCGCACTGCTTACTTACTTTTGTGACATTCAAAATGCATATATTAGCTAAATAAACAGTTACAGACTGCCGGCGGCGAATATTTTTTTCCGTTATGTGTGGTCATCAGACAATGGGCAGATGTTTAACATTATTTTGAATGCACAGTGGCAATTTTCTTAATCTAAATTTATTTTTTTTCAATTAACATGCAACAGCGGTGCTTACTTACTTTTGTGATTAACAGTATACTACGACACCACCTGAGCTATATGTATTGTTGCTGTTGGCATATTGATCGTAACCAGGTATGTTATAACTCGATAATTCATAGTCATACAACCACATTTCAGATAAAACAATGAAACCAGCTTGAACGTTAGAAGTATGTACATACATACATAGGTGTGCTAAGAAAAAATTAAAATTGGCTCTCATACTACGTATATTTTGATGCATGATTAATGTAGAGGAGATAGAATTAGTATAATTTTTTGAGTAAGTTGAGTTGGTTGTATTCATTAACCTTTATATCTGTGAAAAACTAACTAAATATCCAAAATGACTGACAATGGCATAATATGTAAGAGGATATCTTTATCAGCATAACAAAAAAAAAATCGAAAATCGAATGAGCCATTTCGCTCATTTTCTCAATGTAATTTTCATATGATGGTTAGCCCTGAACATATGTATATTTCAATATTAATCGCCTGATCAAAATCCGAATGCTACTAAAGGGCTTCATAGAAACGTTCTCAGTCGTCCTAAACCTGCTTGACTTATTCATCAAGAAATAGTTCAAACATTCATTCAGGTCGATATCTGCAGCGCGAAAAATCGGGAATTGGTTTTAAGAACCCGAAAGTAAGGACGATACCAAAAGATTTTATTGCATTTCCGACTGATTACACCAAGCCTTACTTTAAGTTCTGCAACGCTTTCCATTTACATTTCCAACCGATAGGGTGATGAACTGTGGAATTGGCGCTGATTTCTCAGAAACAATGCAAGCGTCAAGCGTTTTGTTTTTGTTTTTTGTGATACAAGAAACCGACCTCCTATATAGTGGTAGTCAAAATTGCCATCAACATATATATGATATTTCTGTGTTGCGAGAAACCAATACTGAATGTCCCTTAATAGAGCAAGCTGTCCTTTTTTCCAAGCATTCTTAAGACCAGCAACCTAACTAACCCAAAGGTCGTTCACATCAGATTACTGGTTTCGAAATCGCTTCGACACTATCTTCTGCTTCTATTCTAATGAATAATGCTAACATCGCCATTGTGTAATCTGCTGATGGGATTTTTCCATATATTCGATATGATTTGTAAACTGTTGGCAGACGTAACTCCGAAGTAATCATGGACTTAATCTAGGTCCGCAGAAACAGGAAACAACGACATCAGAGTGAAGAGCAGACGAAAGATTTCTCTTGCCAACTGCTGCTCTTTGTTATTCAGGTAAGGGCGGTGGGGAAAATTTGACCACGAACTATACAAGCTCAACATTGGGCCTGCCATGTCGTCTTCGTGTAGGCCTTAGTCTGCCAGGCCATATTGCGCGAGTAGATGTCACGTCTCGGAGCCATTGAGTTTTCGGGTCCTACGTAATGGCTAGTGTCATTTCCGACTCTTCAAAATTGTATTCCTATTTAGCTCTAAAGAACGAGCAAACCAGGACTGCAGTCACCACTGGCAAGTCATCTGCAAATTAGTTGAAGGCATTTTGATAAACGACGAATATGTATTCACTTTTTCAATCATTTTTTAATATAAGCCCGTCATTGGGGAAAAAGGGGTTTCCCAAAACCAGTTTTCCCGCACAAGTACGCTTGTGGTACTTGACATATTAATGTTAACTCAGACATCTTCTCACTCTCATTCAATTATTATGTGGTATTTCCCATTGCCATTGCCAACGTAATTCCACTCATAATGTATGTAAAAAAAAACCACATGTACGTCAACAGTCCTAAAGAAATCGCAACCACTCCATTCTCACTTTACTATAGAAACAAATTCACACATCATAAATCATCACCCAGTCGTCCGGCCCCACGGAAAGTATCTTCGTATATCACCGGAAGCCATCGACCGACCTCGACGACAGCTTCTGCAAACAAACAGCATCATCGAACACAAAATCACGACATCAAGTCTAAAGTGGTTCCCCGAATTTCATACGCGGATAGATCGTAATAGAGATATCTGGCCTTGAACTTGACGCGTAGTAAAACGCTTCTTTAATAAAATGTTGTCGAATTTGATGATTCGATACGCAACGATAGATTTTACCCAGTAGTAAGTGTATGTCCGATGAAGAACAATTGCAGTGATGTTGTTTGTTTTTCATCAAAAGTGAAGCCCTAATGAGGGCTTAGTTGATTAGATTGAAGGCGTAAAAAGCTTAACGTGCCTTCCCAAGGTTAGTGATTAGGTATTTACCAAACAAATTGAATAATCCGGAATTTGAAAAGTAGATAACCAGTTTAGAAAGTCTCATACAAGCTGCAACAACGTAGGTTGTCTAACTTTAATTCTATTTGACTAAAATATTATTTTAAGACAAAAACAATAAAATTATTTGTACGCATCAAATAAATAAAATAGGAAACTGGTAAGCGTGTAATTTGATAAAACGCTGCATGTAGTCATGTTTATGACTTTGGGATATAGTGGACTTATGTAAACTTACTTTTTTTCGATCAGCATTATCAAAGCGAAATTTTAATCCAAACCAAAGTTGATATGAGTCGCGATCAGCGTAGATATGAGTCACCTTACCTTTAACGATTGGGTTTGGTTAAATCAGAATCGGGTTTCTTCTTATTAGTCAATAACTGCTATGATTTACGATACGACCTTGTATAATATTTCGTGATTCGAGTTTCGCTTGTCATCAACTGAATTTATTGATTGAGCCTGTGCTAAATACACACAGTATCATATTTTAAATTGCTTTAATTTTTCGAAGACAAGCTTACACCCAGATTTCAATAGAGACACAGAGAGGTTATAATAAAAGGAACTACTTTCTTCACCGTGCGGATAAATGACCGGAAGTATGTACCTCTCAATGTGTCAAGTCTGGAGTAAACAGGGGCTGCCCGCAAGGTGGCGTCCTGTCTCCGCTGTTATGGTGGATGGTGGTCGATTCTCTGCTCCACGGTCTCAATGCTTCTGGAATCTATGCCCAGGCCTATGCGGATGATGTTGTGGTTCTCTCTGTCGGCTCATGTTTAGCGACTGTGTGTCTCAAAGCGCAGGCGGTGCTAGATGTAAACGAGAACTGGTGCACGAGTAATGAGCTGTCGGTTAATCCTCTTAAGACTGGCGTCGTTCTCTTCACGAGAAGCAGGAAAAATACTGGCATTACTCAGCTGGTGCTAAAAGGCATTCCCATCCCAATATCCAAGGAAACTAAGTACCTGGGAGTCATCTTGGATAGCAAGCTTCTTTGGTCAAAGCATGTTGAGTCCAAAACCACCAAAGCGCTGTCAGCCTTTTGGCAATGCAAAGGTGCCTTTGGCAAAACATGGGGCTTAATGCCGAAAAAGGTCCTTTGGATCTACACGGCAATGATAAGACCGATAATCTCATATGCATCGGCTGTTTGGTAGAACAGGCTTACACGCAAACATGTTGTGGCTTCTCTCGCCAAACTCCAAAGAGTGGTCTGTCTCAGCTGCACGGGGGCTTTCCACAGTACACCGGGAGCTGCTCTAGATGCTTTGTGAATCTTCCACCCCTTGACATATATGTATATCAGAGGGTACGCACTGAAAGCCATGTCTCGCCTAAGGAGAAATATTCTTTGGTACAACTCGCATTGGAGTGAAAGTCTACTTGCGCGAGAAATATCGTACGACGCCTGTCTCATGGATATGCCTTCTGACGCAATGACACATACCATCCTACTGCGCTGTAATTTCACAGTCACATTTCCATGGCGTCAGGACTGGCTTTGGCCAGACACTGAACCTGGAATGAAATGTCTTCGCATTTTCATAGATGGCTCCAAGACTGGGCAGGGGTCCGGCGCTGTAGTTTTCTTTGAGTACGAAAACATTCGACTGCACTTCACGTTAGGAAAATATGCGTCTGTCTTTCAAACGGATATTTACGCAATCCTAATGGCCATGCACTATGTTGTGAAGCACAAGTGAAAGGGAAAAAGAATATGCGTCTGCAGTATCAGCGAAGCCGCACTCAAAGCTGTGTCCAACCATCTATCCAGCTCCAAATTATTGCATGGACTCAAGACCTTTTTGAACTAAGTCGTAAGACTAAATTCACTATGGCTTGTATGGGTCCCAGGTCTCTCTGGGAACCCAGGAAATGAGATCTCCGATGAACTCGCTAGAAGGGGATCAAAGGAAAGTTTTTCAGCACCTGAACCCGCTTTAGTTCGACCTGCTTCCACGGTCAATTCTGACATCATCGACTGGGTCTTTAATGCACACAGTCGTAGATGGAGGGAATATCCAGGCTGCAGGATGACTAAGCGCGTACGCCCTGATGTCAACAAGAAATGATTGCAGAAGGCTTACGGGCGTCATTACGGGCCATTACACTTTTGCCAAGCAACTCTACGTACTTGGCATCAGTGAGACGCCTACCTGTGCCGCATGCTGCGAGGAGGATGACACAGCAGAACACTTTCTCTGCGACTGTCCCGCCTTCGCTCGCGCACGGTGGCGCACCCTTGGGGCCAACGTGATGTGTGCCGAATCTCTTAGCTCTACATCACTGAAGCTCCTCCTCACTTTTCTCCAGACGGCGAAATTACAATAAAGACAAGGTGTCTGTCTGGTAGTACAATGGACCAGTATTTGTAAAATACTAAAAATGTATTTTTGGTGGTTTCTAAAATCTAGGTGCAAGTCTGTAAGTCTTTCTTATACCAGGACCCATGACGGAGTTACAAATAAGGATTTTGAAAGGAATTTGTAATAGGTTTGCTTGGTTTTTTAAATCTAATTTTATAAATGAATATCGCGGTGTTTTTTCTGTAACTGGTTCTCTTGTGTTTACTGAACTTAGAACCATCATCCCTTGGGTACAGATAACTTTTCACCCTTGTTCATAAAACTTTGTCGTTAGCAAAGCATCTCTGCATAATTTTTAATATGCTTCTACGTCGCGCAGAAATCTTAATAATCACATTTCTGAAGTCCAACATGACTTTGTGAATGGTAGATCCACGGCAACTTATCTGGTATTATTATCCAATTAATTGATAAATTGGAAGCCATTGTAAAGCCGACTTTTCCAAAGAATTTGATCGCGTCCAGCATAATGTTCTGATCTCGAAAATTATTTTTGAGCTCCATTCCTATTTATTGCTCTGAATTCGAAGATGATCTCACTGGTTGTGCAGAATATGTAAGGGACAATGCGATATTTCAAAATTCTCAGCAGTCCCTCAGGGTAGATAGCTTAGCCCTCTGCTTCTCCTATTACTAAAACACGACCTACATCTGTATGCTCCTATACGCAATCCAAAATGTCTTCCATTTGCTGATGACCTGATGTGAAAATTTTCAGATACAGCTGATTAACAACATGGCATTTATAGTGTAACTAAATGGTGCCGCACTAACACACTACACTTAAACACTAATAAGTTCTCTGTATTGGCCTCCAGAATATCGTATGACATTGTCTTCGAATATTCAATACACAAATGCTTAAGACTTGGGCGAACATTAGGAAAACACTTGACTTTTCGATACATACCGATCACATTTTATTTGAAGAGAGTATTGGCCTGGGTTGATTTCGACAATTCTTCCTAAGGACCACTCTAGCACATCGCCGACTCGAAAATCTCGGGTAGGTTTTCTCCATTTGGGCGCTGCTGTAACGATGTTAAGTACTTGATGTGTCAGCGGCGCTCAAAACCTTGCAGCATACGAGTATTTTGAAGCAATTCCTATCGTCCCAGTCAGTTAACCGGTGTCTCCAGATAACTTGAGATTGCAGTATATGGCCTTCTTATGAGAATATGAGAAGGTGTTAATGGGTGAAGATCTAAGTCAGAGGAAGCACAAAGGGGCCTAGAATTCAAGAGGGCTTCGATTTGGGCTAACATGGTACACATTTCTTCGAACCTAAGGATATTATTGCCAAGGATGCGAAGAAGAAGTTGCTTAACATATTTAACTTCCCAAAGCCCCTCGAAGTGGGGGCTGTGCGGAGGAATAAATAGGCCAATCGGTGTTTTCTACAGCCAACATTTCACCAACCTTCTCGTTGTGGGCCCGCGATTGTACCTACTTGTGCATCTCCGATAGAACCCGAGTTGCTCCTTGAAAGTTGGTCCCATTATCGGAGTATATTACGTTGCATTTCCTCCGTCTCGCTTTTAACCTTTTGAGAGCAGCCCAAAACGCATCCGTGGTTGGGTCCGAAACCATCTCCAGATGGAGGGCCATAGGACTCATACAGACAAATATGGAAATGTACCCTTTCCCCAGCTTAGGTTTCCTTCCCTTAGACAAACGGAGTGTTATGGGCCCAGCGTAGTCACTGTATGGGCGAAAGCAAAGCATGGATTCACACGCCACGATGGTACATTTTTATAAGCTGCGCAGACGCTGGTAAGCCGTAGATAAAAACACGTAACGCAGTCGTGAATCAATTTCCGAATAAGATTTCCTCTCCCTACTGCTGATGAATCAGCGCGAAGAGTCCGGATACCCCGATATGCAGAAAGTTTCTCTGGGCATCCAGTAGAACCTGGGTAACACGGTGATTTTTGGGCGGAATAGCAGGATGTTTTGCACAATAAGGAATGTCTCCAGCGCTTAAAATTCTGCCGCCGACGCGCAACAACCCGAAGCCATCAATGCATGGCGATAGCGAGAACAGCTGGGACCTTTTGGAAAAACAACAATTTGTCTGAAGTGCAGTTATTTCAGCCTGGAACATGATTTGTGACCATAGAAGACGGGTTTGTTTAGCTATACGAAGCTCTGACAGCGAAAGATATCCACGTTTTCTGTCTTGTTTAGGCAAACGACATAACTTTATGAAGCGATAAATGTACCCAATGATTCTAGCGAGTTTTCTCCGAGCAGATACTGTTTGCGAAAGGTTCTCGAGAAAATAATCGACAGAGACGTAAGCTTCCATGTGCTTCTGTCTCTCCTCCGGAACATTTTCAAGCACAATTTCGCCATTAATTGGCCAATTATTTAACTCCCTGGTCAACCAAGCTGTTCCCCTCCACCACATTTCGAGCCCAGTTTGTTTATTTGGGGCAAGACCCCTGGAAGCACAATCTGCAGGATTTTCGGCGGACTGCACTTAATTCCAATAACGGCGTGGCAACGACGATAATATTTCCACCTTCGTGGAATAGAGGAGAGAAAGGACAAAACTATTTGGGAGTCACAAAAGGCAAAAACTCGAACCGACGTTTCAGCTAACGACGACCGAATGGCCTGATCAACCGATACAAGAGTAGGGCGCCACAAAGTTCGTGGCGTGGGATCAACAGCTGTTTAACGGGAGTAACACGAGTTTTGGCTGAACCTATTGGACTTCAACAACGCCGTCCCCAGAGCAACAAGGGCTGTAACCCACCGCAGAATAAGCGTTCTCCTAAGCATCCGAGCACCCTATCAACTCCAGATCATTTTCAGATTTCGACCTTTTCTCCGTCCTGTTTTCCACTAAAGATGCTCTTAAGATCCTTTTATTAGATATCTGAAACCCATTATCCTACTTATTAGTTAGAGACCAAGTTTCGCATCTGTAAAGGTCACTGGCATTGCTATGGTTTTATAAATTCGTATTTTGACATTGTTTTCAATATTTCCCTCATGTCGAAGAAGCACATGCCGCTCATTAGTGGCCTTTTATTTATGTATTCAATATCCTTATGTAGTCAATATTCTTCGCAGATACAGGATGTCGTCCTCTTTCTCATAGCCTTTATCTCATAAGCCAGGTATGGATCAATCCAAATCAGACAGTTACGATACATTTGGTTTCCTCTTTATTCACTACTATACCTTCTTCCTTTACTGTCATTATTGGACTTGCGTTTCTCGTAACTGTTTCTTCACTAGGCAGACCGTTTAGTAGAAAGCCCATATAAAGGGTCCGCCATCTAACGTTTTTTTTTTCAAGTAGTGCTTATTTCGTGAATGGTAACACTTAGCTCATGTCTGATTTGACAGATAATTAGTTTTATCCTTCCGCTGAACGAATATTCGAAATATTGCGACATTACTTTGAAAATCATCGACTTACAGAAGATGCCGATTTTACCAAAAAAATCATCTTTTCAGATGAAGCTCATTTTGATCTTGGCGGGTATGTAAACAAGCAAAATTGTCGCATTTGGGGCACAGAAAACCCGCACGCATACATTGAAAAGCCGGTGCACCCAAAACGAGCCACTGTTTGGTGCGGATTTTGGTCCAGAGGCATAATTGGGCCATTTTTCTTCGAAAATGAGCAAGGAGTGGCCGTTACAGTCAATGGCGATCGTTATCGGGCCATGTTGAACGAATTTTTGTTCACAAAAATTGAAGAGGAGGATATTGGCAACATTTGGTTTCAACAGGACGGCGCTACGTGCCACACAGCCGAAGCTACACTCGATGTTTTGCGCCCTGTTTTTGAAGATCGCATTATCAGCCGCAGAGCTGATGTCGTTTGGCCACCTCGGAGCTGCGATTTGACACCGTTGGACTATTATTTGTGGGGTACCGTCAAAGATAAGTGTTACGCCGACAAGCCAGAGACAATTGACGCTTTAAAGGACAATATTCGTGAAGCCATTGGTGAAATACAGCTGCACACAATCGATAATGTGCTTAAAAACTGGACCGATCGTGTAGGCTACTGCATGGCCAGCCGAGGTAGCCATTTGAATGAAATTATTTTCCATTATTAACCGGAAGGATTGTACTTTCAAATAAAAAAAGAAATTTGAGAAAATATTCAGTAGTTTTTTTTATAGCATTTTCAAAAAAAAAAAAGTTATTTGGCGGACCCTATACTTCTAAAAGCTGTCGTACAGAGAAAATCTGATCACTCCTCCTGAAGATACCCTGGTACGTACGATCTCAATTTTGAAAGAGAATATTTGAGAACACTTTCTAATAACTTAGTAGTAGAAATATTTTTCAGTTAAATGCCCCTATGGAGGTGCAAAATCATATCAAATCATGATTCGGCAGTAGAATCCGTTTAAAACAACCACGGTGCCACGGTGTTGTTAAATAATAAGTGTGTGAATATACCACATGTGGTATATGTATTGTCTATAAAGTGTCGAATTTTGTGAAAGATAAGGACCATTTGCTTGCATTTTTATTAAATTATTTTTCTTTTAGAGGAAGTCGGTGCTGAAAGTCGATTATTAATTGAAGTATTATTGTGAACTCAGCGGACTTGTGAACGTTGTTATGCTCGTTTCAATTTAGACGTCAAAACCACTTCAAGGACGATCAGAGATAAAACTTAAAAAATGCAAAATCGCAAGCATTATAAAATGAGAATTCCATGCTTGGTGATGAAGAAGACTATTTTCCATATCAATTGAAAGAAACTGACTTGATCGGCACAAGAGAAAAGGTTTTTTACATCTACTTGTTACCACCGATGGAAAATGAATCTATGGAATTTCGAAAATCCCAAGTGTGAAAAGGGATCGCTGCCTACAACAACTTATAAAATTAACGGGAGTAATGAAGCAGAAAGACATCAAGAAAAGCCCGACAACAGACTAAGTTTTTTTCCATCATGACAAAACTTGTAGTATCCCAGTAAAAAAACTTTTGCGCAAATATTGACTGGAAATTTCTGCCCCACTCGTCGTATTCATTAATTCATTAATTTTGGCGCCTTCTGATTATCACCTGTATCTAGCAATTCATCACAGACTTTCGGCACAATGGTTGGGCTCAAAAGACGAGCAATGGTATTGCTGCGAAATCCATGAATGGATTTCAACATGGATAAGAATCACAGCTACATACGTTAACGATGTATTCATTATAATATGCAGTAAATAAATGGTTTTTGAGCAAATAATCTATAATGTCGATTTTTTACTCACACATATGCTATATAAATAAAAAATAACCACTTATGAGTGGTTGATGCGACTGGTGTACCCCAACTGCCAACTTTCCATTTGGTTCTTTTCCTAGTGAGACAAAAGTACATGCGACGTCTGTAAAAAAAATAAAAAGTTTAAAGATAAAACTCGCTGATAATTCACCCGGTACACGTGACAGTGTCAGCGGTTCTTACAATTTTATTCATCTCGTGCTATTACATATAATCTACATATATACAATACATTGTTTTAGGGTCAAGTCACATCGTAAAATTAAATAAGCTACAGTTTGCAGTTGTCTTCGATTCATTACTCGTCGAAAAAATGATTCCGATGTTGATATCTTAATTTATTCTAAAAACATTCGAAAAAAAATCGCGAACGCGTGCGAGAGCATCCATACACTCCGTAAAAATTACACTCTTAAGCCCTGGAGACCTAACGGAAGACACATGACTGACCCAAACTATCAGCATAACATTTTTTGTTCACGAGATATACGAAGAACATTTTAGAAATAGTAAATACTCGTATATCTCTAAAACCGATCGAGACCACTCCCTTTAAACGCACAGATCTTGAAACATGAAGATATGTTAACATTTTTAATCTAGAAAATCAAACCCATAGCAGTTAGTTCCAAACAAAACAAGTTCTATTTTAACGAACAAATAGAAGAACATGTGTAAATGCACCTTCATCCCGTTTGGGAATAAAGCTGGAAGTCGTCCGAGATAGAACGCTACGTCGATTCAAAAACCTCTACCTATCATAGGTGATAAAGAATATATTTAAAAAAAAATGTTTGCTTACTCTTTTAATACTATGAATCACAGTCTTCCCATATCTAGCACCCATAAAGTAGAACTACCTGAAAGATGACTTTATATCTTATCAATTTGTTAGGGATCTCCGACTTGTGAAAGAATAAAAAACCTTGATTGATATACCAGTTTTTGCCTTTCAGAGTCTTATAAAGCAATACTTTCTCTTTAGCTTCAAAAAGCTGTTTAATATTCGTCTAGCATAAGTTCCATTCTTTTTTGTAAAACCTGAAGAATAAAGAATAGAATCCTTTCATCAATCAAAAGACATTTTACACGCGCAACAAGGGTGATTGGGAGAAGCTTCGGCTCTGACTTTCCCAGTACAGCAACGACAATTATAATAGTAGTTAAAATTCTTTTATCCGTCAAAAGACAAGTTTACTTTTGATCTTTAACTTAGAAGTTGGCCGGTTTTTTCCCTCAGTATTTTCCCAGGCCTTTCCCTTTTCCAGTTCCTGTCTGAAAGTATAATTTTAAATATTAACTTACTACAATATAATCTTCAGTCCAATCAAGCTCGTCTGCTGCCCCACTTTTTTCTATATCGGTATGTTTTAGTATCCAGGAGGGTAGCTTGTTGAGTTTGCAGAGGTAACTCTTTTTAGGGTAATATTAGGCTGATTTTTCTCTGTGGTATATTTCCACTTGAAATATACCGCTATTAGCTCCCAGAAATTTAAAAAGGGCTAAAAATTGACTGGCTGCCCGAGACTCATACATTGCTTGCATATGTTCCTATATCAGTGTGCAGATGAGTCAAAAACTGAACTGCTAACCAAAAGACTGTATGCCAAGAACCGAACTCTCTAAATCTTTGGTAATCAATAGTTCTCATTGAGATTGTAATTTTAAGGCATGCCTTGCCATTTAGATGTACTCGTAAGACTCAACTCCATGAGAAACATGTTATGGAAATTGAATTTTAAAATCCGACATTTCGGAGCATTAATAAGTGTGAAAGGATCTTGAACATGACGTAAGTCTAACTGCCCCTTAATAATTTTGGGAGGTTTTGCAAGTTTAAGTTTTAATGCTTCCTAGCAAGCTTCCAAATATCAGGAATATATATTTTCAGGGGTGCATTTCAGTGGGACTTACAGATAGTAGGTAATTGTAAAAAACGACAGATATGCAACAATTTAATAGATTGTTTCTTAAGACTAAAATGATTGTGATAACAACTAATCAGAGTTATTATTAAGTTGCTGGGCATAATCTCTAGCTTGTCTGATATCGCTGCTGTACCTAACTGATGAGGTTTTGAAAAAAAAAAATTCTTATGTTTTGTCAACTTTCCGTTGTTGCTCGCTTATTTGTCTGTCATCACTTTGAACGTGCAGGGACGGGTTAAGAATATCCCTGCAGCGATACCTCTCGCTTGTCGTAAAAGGCGACTAAAACAAAGGTAAACAAAAATCACATCTAGGCAATTTAGAAAACACCAAGGTGAGCCTAGGGACACATATTACCACCATTAAACTGCCCCACAAGTGTACATGCATGCAAATCAGTGAATCAGTGGGTTGACACGACTGGAGATCACCGGTGTTGTAAGAGTAAGATCAAACAAAAAAATCTGGAGCATGCCCGTGTCACAAAGAAAAAAAAAAAAAAGGCAGATCGAAAAACAATTGGTGCAAACAAATGCCAAAACACCAGCATTTGATTGGCCTCAGCGATGAAGTAATCCCAAACCGGGAAGCCTGCCACTACTTTCTGAGGTCAAACCGGCGGACCCCACAAGCGGACCAGTAGGAATGCAGTTAAGTGGGAAGGTTATGGTCCTACACTTCCGACCATAACAACGCCGGAAAAAGGAAAAGAAGAAGATCACTTTGAACGTACTTTTGATAGAATTGCAGGTACGTAAAAACTAGCAAGATATTAAATATGGATCGATACATAAAGATATATATACTGTTCTTTGTTGGTAGTGAATTTAATTGGCTAATTTTGGCGTAATGTTTAAGCTCCAACTGGTATTTGGTTGGTAAGATCAGCTGGATATATGTATCCCCACTGTAGCTAAACTATTGATTGATTAGGTAATGATTTTTTACACAATAGATAGCTAGAGATTTTATTTCGTATATAAATTTACAATGAGGTTGTCACACAATTTACATACAGAGATTCGATAACTTATTGTATATCTTTCAGCTGAAACATTATCTTTTAAAACAATAACTAAAGTGGAGGAAAATAATATTGACTTTGAAGAAAGTTGATAAATAACAAATGAATAAATAAATAAATCAATAAGTAAATACATAGCTAAATAAATAAATAAATAATTAAAAAAATATGTATAAATAAATGAACAAAATAATTAGCTAAGAAATAAATAAATAAACAAATAAATAAATCAAGGAATAAATAAGTACAGAAAAAAATAAATAATCAGTTAAATAGAACGAAAATATGTACAGAGATATTGATTAAGTATTTAGCTGGTTTGTGAGACGGTTGTCTGGAATAACAAGGTTTCGCAAAAAAGTGGACGTCAACTTAGTGATTCTGTCGGAGATTAATTCAACATTCGATCGGAGATGAAGATCAGTGGTAGAATGGTATCTAGATATGTAAGTCAAGCATCATTTTCAAAAGTTTATTTTGAGATATTTGCAATTTTTTTATATGGCATTTTGCACAGTTTCCCCATACTTGGCATCCATATAATAGTATTGATTGAAATACTATTTTATGGATAATGATTTTGTTAAAGCTGCTTAGCTATGACTTTCTATTGATAAAAGGGTAAAGCATTGTGATGGCAATATTGATTTTGTCGATGGTATTTAAGATGTGTTTTTTAAAAGTAAATTTTTCATCTAGATGTATACCCAGATACTTTACAGTTGGTTTCCAAGCAACATTTACCCCACACACATTAAGTGGATTATGAGGAAGGTAGCAATTCTTTCTCTTTCGACTGAAAAAGATTGATTGCACTTTTTCAGGATTGATTTT
This sequence comes from Merodon equestris, assembly GCA_958301585.1. NCBI lineage: Eukaryota > Metazoa > Arthropoda > Insecta > Diptera > Syrphidae > Merodon > Merodon equestris. The sequence goes on from OY284413.1 coordinate 64,397,293, forward strand.
TATTTTCCACTTATTAAAATAGTTGACAGATATTCCAATCGCATTTTGTAGGTTTGTCTCGATATTGAGACTAAACTCATCTGATGAGAATATACCTGAATATACCTAAATAGCTGTTTGACACTCAGCCGTGGGAAGTCAGAAGTATAAATATTGTAGAGCACAGGGCCAAGAACGGAGCCCTGGGGCACTCCCGCTTAAGGAGAATATAGAGCTGATGCTTTACCATGGACGTAGACTCTAAAACGTCTGTTGGTCAGGAAACTTTGTATAGTTTTAACTAAATACAATGGAAAACCAAAGTTAATCATTTTATAAATAATACCATTGTGCCAAACGGAGTTGAAAGCTTTCTCAATATCTAACAAAACCAAGCCCGTAGATTTGCCCAGGGCACGATTTTTCTTAACGTGCTGACATATTCTGAGAACTTGATGTGACGTGCTATGATGACTCCTGAATCCGAATTGCTCATCAGGAAAGATGCGCCTGTTGTCAATAAACGTTATAAGTCTTTTCTTAATAATCTTCTCGAAAACTTTGCTAAGACAACTGAGCAGACTTATCGGTCTGTAACTGTCGGGATTTTGAATTTGCTTTCCAGCCTCTAAAATAGGTATTACTTTCGCAATATTATTCTTAGTAATGACACTCATTTTTATTTGTACGTTAACACGTTATTTGTATGTAACACTGCAGTAGATTACCTCTCATCGACATCGAATGACAAATGTGCGTTTTTAAAGTGCTGTTGCTATGGAAATGACCCCGTAAAATGTTTAAATACTTAACATAACATTTGATTTGAACGAGGCTTTTAAAGGTTTGCGTCTAACTCTGTTGGGACCTTTGTTGTAAAACAACAGTATGTATGTATGTATCTTAGTTTCGTCGCAATATACATACATATGACATCATCCCAATAATCAATGGGCTGATTACTGTATTTGGTAGCAAACTCTAAATGTTTTTTTCTCATTTTGAGTCGGGAGCAACGGTTTTTTTCAAGCAACCCTTGATGAATACATACTTATGTTTTAGTAGCATCTGCCCTACAGTTACATGGGAAATGTGTATGCCATGTTCATGCTCTAGATCCCTTGACAAAGATCTACATATGTAATTGAGTTTTGAGGGTTGTCATACATACATATATTTTCTTCGTTAAACAGCGCTCGTTTCTATTAGTTAATTATCTTGGCCTTTATTTTGAAATAATACTTTTCGGCTATTTTCACATTCCGCTTGATTACTAATATGTATTATAAGCAGTTTTTTTTGGATAAATTAAACATCTCGACTACTTTCGCAACACTTTTCCCTTATGATACTTGTAATACATAGACAAACTGTCTTACATCAAAAGATAATCCTTTACCGGACATATTGAAAAAATCAACAAATACTCAAATTCACATAAAGTCAGAAGTATGTATACATAACTATGTAAATATGGCATTTTTCTTTCGAATGCCTACAAAAGCTATGAGAACAAATTAGTGTTAAATGGTTCTGTTATCATTCAATGAATTTACTGCGAAAAAAAAGTTGAAAAAATGGAAAAAAAAGGGTTTTCTTCGAATTCATTCAGATGTGTAAACACTTTCTTGACACTGAAATTTTTGTCCCTTTTTAGTTTATTATGTGTTTCGTTGTTGTTTTTTAGTTAAATGAGTTGCATTTTTTTACTTGTGTAAACACTTTCTTGACAAACTGTAGGTGTAATGAATAAAGCATAGAAATACTCTCATGTTAAATGAAAGTTTTCCCAATGTCCAATGAGTACTGTGAGGTAGAGGAAGTGTACCGATTATGGAATACGCGCCTAATATGGAATAGAGCAGTTTTTTCAAAACTACGTTATGTATGTATCTGTTAATTTCTTGCCAAGCTTTCTTTTCATGCGCATATTCGTCGTTAGTATCCTTGTAGTCGGCGGATGTGTTAAACGTACGCAGTAGTAAAAAAGTTGTTTTTGGTGCAGTGCGTGACATAATATTGTGAGTTTATTTTTTTTATATTCTTTTACCGGTTTAACTTCAGTCGAATATTGTTTTTTGTGCCATTAGGGAAAAGGTCAAAGTTTGCAATAATTTAAAGTTTTGAGGAGAGTTCAGGTGAATAATCAATGAATTTTTACATTTTTCAGTGAACATAATTGTTCCTAATATGGAATATCCGAGGTTCCTAATATGGAATAGTATTCCATATTGGGAACTAGCCTGTCCGTAGCCCACAGCCTCTTCAAAGCTCTCAGCCTGTTCAAAGCCCCCAGTATGTTTCAAGCCCCCAGCCTGTTCAAAGACCCCAGCGAGTCCAAACCCCTCAAACAATTCAAAGTCAATGTAATCAAAGCCTACAAAACTCACAAAATCTTCCAAGCCAATTTGTAAGTCCGGAAATGATTTTACCTTATCCAACTCTCAAGAAAAGAATTTCAAATCGTGGAAATAAATCGTCTTTTAATTGCAAGATCACAGCCTCGCCATACAAATCTGAGCTGGAAATATCTAAAGCAACACAGCAGAAAAAAGAAAAAGTGAAAAAAGGAGCAAGTATATTTGACCAAGCATCAACCAGCGGCCTTCAAAAGAGAACGATTAAAAAGTCTGACAAGAGACAGCAACTTTCTTCGATCGGCCTGCAAAAGAAGATTATAAAGAAATTAAAGAAAAAACAGCAGTCAGATTCGTCATCTTCATCAGAATCTGATGAAATTTCATTCCACTCGGATTCCTCAACTGAATTTGCGCCGACATTACGAGTACAAACACATGACTCTGACGGCGACGATAAGGACGGACAGGAATGGATTCAATGCATGCCATGCAGAAAATGGCATCATATAGACTGCTCTGGTGCCGAGTCCATGAATTTTATTTGTGATTTTTGTACATCAAGATAAATTTGCATGTATTTTATGTTATAATGGATAGTGGTCCATATTAGGGTCACTTTTTGAAAAGTGTTCATTTTGAGTTTTTTTACCTTTTTGTTTTTGTCATGAAATGTTATTGTTGTTTTGAGTTTTTGTTTTGTTTTATGAATAGAATAAAGTATTTTCATTAATAAATATTTAAAATATCGAATAAAATTTTATTTTTCAATGTTCAAAATTGAGTTTATATTATGGTATTCCATAATCGGTACACTTCCTCTACTATACAAGAGTTTAAGACGAAACATGGTCGGTCTAACAATAAAAAAACTTCAATTTTCAGTTAAAAAATGATTTTATTTTTCTACATAATCCCCCTTGACTTTAACCCTTAGATGCAAGATTTTTTCAAATTTGGATTAAAAATTATCCTAACTACATATCTACATAAGTAACACTTCCTCATAAATAAATTTGAGTTTTGTCAAATTATATGTATGTTAATAATTTGCTAAAATATAGTGCAACGCCACATTTGCGGCATGTTTAAAAAGATTTATATTTGCATGATGGGAACTTACACGTCTGACTTAGGGGAATTGATTCCAAAATTTGGGGGTGGTCGTGGTGCAATGGTAATCATCACGACTGTTGGACGGAAGGTCTGTAGTTCAAGTCTGTCCATAGCCAAGAACAATTTCTATACGGAAAAACTGTTTGACTACATCAAGTGTGAATGAGAGATGATCAAAAGAACGCTGACGAGGGCATAACACATAACACTCGCAGTATAAGATCAGGTCAAAATTCATACTCTTATGTGCATTTCCAATACAATACCTTAATGAGACCGAAATAAAAAAAAATCCTGTGAACTACAACCAACGCAACTAATTTAGTGGAACCTCCCGAATCCTATCTAGGATAACCACCCCCGGAGAGTAGTAAACGAACATCTTCGACTCAAACCATCCAGGTTGTGTGACAAACACCTTAAGAGCGTAACTCTTGATCCTGCGCGAAAAAAAATAAAACGCATATGGTTGACTCCATCACATTTGTTGAAAGTATGGGTGCAGTTGGTCCTTTTTTCAGCCTGAAGTGAAGAAACAAACCTTCCACGTTTTAACAAGGACTGTGAGCTGGTACCAATATTGCACAAGGTCTTTGCTAATACGTTTCGAAAGGGAACTAAATTTATGTCAGTGGCAAGTATTGCTTCAGATGATGTTTGGCTTTTGATGCACAAATTTCAGTTCATCGGCGGAAAGGTGAATTGATAGACACTACCTTTTGAATCCTTCTATAACGACGAATTTTATAAAACTGGCAAAATCGGATGAAGTTTGGTTAGTCACCGTTTTGGAATTATAGGTATTATGGAAATGTAGCACGGAACGATTTTTTTCAAAGCAATTTAGTGTCATAAAATTCTTTGCCATATCTTTATCTGATATTTTTAGCTGATATCTTTATTTCAATAAATTCTTATATTTGGGTGCATTGTAGTGAAGATAGAACACGATAGAAGATAAAACACCGAGATATTTTAAAATGTCACATTTTACAACAGAAATACGTCCCAACCAAAAAACATTAGAAACATGTGTGTGCATGAATGCATAATGTGCCATATATGGCACAAACAAACGATCGCGCAAAAAACTGGTAAACTTACCGTGAATTATTATATGTTTCTTCCCTGATTCAGTAAGCAATAAACTTACGAAAAATATTTTTTGTGATAGTTAACTATACAAAATTACTGTGTTGGACGATGTTCGCTCAACTGATTTGCACAAACAAAAAGATACACTGCACAACAATTACGCTATGTCAGTTTTGTAAATATTTTTAAGAGTAAATAAACAACAGCACATATAATACGACATGGTCGGAAACTTGTCTGTGCCATATATGGAACATTATACATCGAAAGGTTAACACAATTATGCCAGCGTTTTTCCATCATCAGTATTACTTTCCGGAAGTGAAAGTCTGGAATGCTATGGAAATATTCATCTACTCCCCTCTCAATTTCTTCACTGAATACTAATACGAAGGTTTTTGTGTGGCTTTTCCTTCTTATTATAAGCTTTGTCGGTGATATTTTTCTTTTCTAAGAAGTTTTTATGAATATTTTAGAAGTAAAGCAAACAAACTATATCTCTGTAATAATGTTTGTAAACGATTAATTGTTAAACTTGTGCCTCAATAAAGAAACTAAACTAAAACAAAAAAAAAACAAGAACTTACGATACGAAGCGCTTCCCAAAAATAAATTTGCAATGCGATCGACTTCGCTTTCTTTGGCGCTGAACCACCGGCTTCCACTTAATGCTTTCTTCTATCCCCACAGCTATCTCCCTTACCTTAACTCGCGTATCGTTCAACACGATATTATACATTTTATTTATGGTTTACGGTGTGTAACGGTTGACATCAAAGGAGCAGAGTCCCCGTAAGCTTTTTCCGACTCTGGATCATCCAAAGTCATTCAAAACGAAGAATGAATAACCGCACGTTATTCGAATTTTTCCATTTTAACGAAAAACATGGAAGACGTCTACTGCAAAAATTCCTTCTAAACAAACTCCTCCAAAAAAGAAGTTGAAACCTATCATTCGAACTAATGACACACACACACAGGCGGGAAACATACATTTTTACTGAATGGGAGCCATCTCTGAGTCAGGTCAAGAAATATTCACCTTACCCTCCTAATTTATTTTATTTTAATTTGCATTTAAATGGATCAATTGAAATGTTAGCAAAAAGAGCTGCGCAAGACCTCCTTCAACTTAAGAACATCAGTAAAACTTCCTGTAATTTCAAATATTATAGAAGTTGACCTTCAATCAAACAGCGCACCTCGATAGAATGTATTATACAACAGCATTTTATTCACAAATGCGCTATAGATTCATTCAACCCTGGTAAATGAATATCAATCATCCCAACTTCAAATCATAAAACGCAACAAAAAATAAACATGAACCACAGGCACTATTTCCACAACGCGAATCACTTCGAATGACATTCCACCAAATTAAACAATCTCCCATCTTCCCACTCACTAAACTCCGGCGCCTTCCCTCGGCAACCAAATGGCCACCCAGGCACTCATAATTCACTATCTTCCACCACCCCACGGCTTCGCCATTTCCATCATCATTGTACTATTGCCATCAAATTAACAATTCAATCTGCCATAAAGCATTCCATCTCGTCCAACTCAATCAAAAGTACATCAAATTAAATGGCCTTAAGCACATGGCGTACCACCAGCACACTAGGCACCTCCATCGAATCCTATGGCCCATTTATCACCTAGGACAAAGCGCTCATTCAGCTAACAACCTTCCTCTCGGGCGCGCTGCATGCATAAAAGATGCGCTCAATTTCGGTCAATTTGTTAAAGGATCTCCCATTAGCGTATAAATAAGCCAGGCGAATGCGCGCGCACTTTCATTCCATTGTTGTAGGATGTAGGAAGCCGCCGCACCACTGTTGCATCACCGCGCCACTACGCCGGCGAGCATGTGAGTGATGGTTGCAATAAACATTGCCCCCGCCACCGCCGTCATCATTAGCATCACCTGAGCACTGAGCATGGTGAAAAAGAGGTGCTAGGTAGATAGTTAAATTCGCTTGAACTGCAGTGTTAGTCTATCTGGCCCCCAAGTGCCTGGCAGCGCTAGAGAGTGTTGCCACGTCGATTCGTATGGTGAACATAACATACGTGTATCTGCAACGCTAAATTATTGCAACTGCAATGGCATTCATTTTGCACAGCGGTGCGGCAATTTCAATTTGCATATAAAATCGTTAAAAATTGATATTCACAGCCTTTCTATGGGCTATTTGGAGTCGGAAACGAGAATTGCCAGTGAATTCAATGCATCATTGGGTGGTGCGGTCTGCCAATTGGGAGTTGGTCGGTCTGCACAGCGGTGAGGATCGTTTGCACATTATAATGGAAAATCTGTATTCAGATCCGAATGCGATAGTTTGAATGGTGCAAGTATCTTTTCCATTTGGCTTCTATCGGATTAATCCTTTTATTCTCTTCCTATTCGTGCTATCTTTCCACGGTTTGAAATTCCAATAAAATGTTTTGGGCGGGCCTAGGATGTATGCAATGTTTAAGGTTTGTTTTGCTTAGGAGGTTTTGCAGTCAGTGAGGTATGCCTAATTGAACTTGAAAATGGTTCGGCAAGTATAGCTGAAGATCATTTTGTACTTGTATCGACAACTAATATATAGGTAAGACTTATTAAAAAATGGTAAAGGAATGTTCTGTAATCTGTGCTAGGGGATTATTCACTTTTTAGACCTCAGGCAATTTATGAAGACAATATTCTTTGTCGACAATTCATCTTGAAGAAGGCAAATTCACTTAAAAGTTCTTAAGTCTTAAGATTGACTATTAGTATTGACCAACAAGTGGTTGACCGACAATTGGTCGAACAACCAAACCAGAAATCTGACAAAGAGCTCCTCTGACCAATTTCTGCAAAGAGGTCTTACTTGTAAATTTGTAGCGATTTCCCGGCTGCATCATTGTCATACCAAGTCGTTTTGTAACCATACCTGGAACTTCTAAAATGCCTGGAACATACTCCAACCAAGAGATGATTAAGCATTCAAGAGTTCGTCGTATATAGGAAAAGTTTTCCCGCCCTATAGTCAGCAAAGAAAGAAAAAGACCGATCTGGAAATTCGTAAATGAAGTATGAGATTAACTGCTCGATAAAGCTTCATTCTTTAAAGATTGTTCGAATCGTTAGAAGATAACTTTTTAACAGTAACAAAACGCCTTGAAGTCAAGACAAGAGGAAATAAGGAAGATGGGTTCCATACGAATCGAAACCAAAGGTCGTCGTTATTTTAACAGGAAGCAGTTGCCTCATTGCCAGACGGGATTGTTGCTAGGATACCCACTGAAGGTAAGAAGTGGATCTATTACGATTCCCTTAACCAAGGGGTAAAAGCCAGCTATCAACACCTACGGAAGAACCAAATATCCATTGATCTTTATTTTATGGGAGCATAGCGATGTGGTCTACTACGAGCAGCTCTGATCGAATAAACCACATATTGCTACCGAATATAATTAATCCCGTTGTTTTTCGTTTATTAATTTCCTCCAGATCCTTATTGACTTTGGTTGGTTGGCTGGGGAAAATATCATTCTCATTCGATAAAAGTCAGTAGGTCCCAATAAGACATTGAGGTCGCAGTCGCGTTGCCGTTGCATGTCAAAAATTGAATGTACGTAAATCACACAACGTAAACACAATGAGGTCTCGGTCGCCGTCGAGGTTGTAAGGTGTGTCGCGATTGTTGGCTAACTTTTAACTCGGTCGTACGACGTTGTGACAGCTATGAAAAAAAAAACACAAGGAAATTTTCAAATCGCTCGGTTGACGGTTCATTGTAAGTATATGGACAGAATTGGTATTTTGTGAAATTTGTTATATTTTAGTAATATTAATTCCTTATTAAAAGAGGAAAAATTAAAGAACAAATTAATTGCCATCCACAATACAAGAATATAAAAAGGAAGGCACAGGAGTGGGAAAAAAATATCGCAGAGGTCCAGAGGTCCAGGTATTCGTTTTTATATGATATTCCTGATGATTTTTCAACAATTTTTTTCATGTAGCTGAAGTTCTCAGAAAGAAGTGGAAGCTAATACGAGACAGTTATTTGCGGATAACTGTATCTGGTCAGGAGACTGAGGATCCGGATTGCATTTGGAAGTCCAAAAGTGCTAAAGATCACATCAAACCAAGGCCATGATTTATTTTTTCCAATAGAATATACAATGTATGTATGTTATAATGCCTTTTTATTTTGTTTACAGAACAACATCCAATTATTCGGTGCTAGAGTTCAGAGGTGAAGAAAGGACTCCGTCGTTGCCGTCCACACTTTCAACCGACGTAAGGTCACTTTTAAGTCCTCTACCGTTGTCTTCAGAAATAGATAGCTTGGACCATAGCCCCCTGATTGATCGTTTAGGGCGTTCAACATCGCAGACAGGCAGGAAGAGGAAGGCACAGACTTCAATTGAAAGAACATTTTTTTCTACATTGGAGTCTGTGCAAAGTTTCTTAGAAACCTCTGAGCGAAATCACAACCAGCACTTCAACAATTGGATGAGGATGAGCATTTTTGTAGAAGACTAAACTATACGACTAAACTAGAAACTCCGCGCTATGTGAATGAGGTGTAATTAGAAGTCTTAAAATATCAGCAATCTTGAAGACTGAATTTATTTATGATTCTTCTTCTTTTCCTTTTTATCCCTGCGTCGTTATGGTCAGAAGTGTAGGACCATAACCTTCCCACTTAACTGCATTCCTACTGGTCCGCTTGTGGGGTCCGCCGGTTTGACCTCAGAAAGTAGCGGCAGGCTTCCCGGTTTGGGATTACTTCATCGCTGAGGCCAATCAAATGCTGGTGTTTTTGCATTTGTTTGCACAAATTGTTTTTCGGCCTGCCTTTTTTGCGTGTTGAAATTGGAATGTTGATTGATAACGCCTTTTGGACGGGGTTCAAAGGATCTCTCCTTTGAACATGGCAATTCCAACTGAGTCGGTCGCGCTCTATCTTTCTTGTGATGGTTTCTTTTATGTGGGGGCTTCCTCGGATCATTGAACTTCTAATTCTGTCACGCCTTGTTACTCACGCTGTCATGCGAAGCATCTTCATCTCAGTTGCCGTTAATTTGCTCTCATACTTTTTGTGCATTGTCCAGCATTGTGAACCATATGTGAGCGCCGGACGTACAACTGAAGTGTAGAGCCTTCCTTTCAGCTTAGGGGGCATTTTTCGATCACAGAAGATGGCGGAGTTTTCCCGCCACTTCTTCCACCTTACGCTTACGCGATGTTTGATGTCGTCATCACAAGTTGCTTCTCTATTAATCATAGATAACAGATATTTAAACTTTTCACACTTGGGAAGCACTCTTCCATTCAAGTAAATGTCTGGAATAGGCTGATGAGGGTCAGAGAACGGGCAGCACAGATACTCTGTCTTCTTTGAACTAATACGATACCCGTGTCCCTCAAAAATGTCCACCCACACATCAAGTGCTCGTTGTAGGGACGCCTGATCATCACTTATAATGGCCCCATCGTCAGCAAAGAATAGCTGGTGCACATTGGGGTCCGTCACTTTTCCTTCAAGCAAGCAATCAAGGACTGCTATAAAAAGCAGTGGGCTGAGGACGCTCCCTTGGTGTACACCGACTTTGATTGCGAACTCTTCGGTGACTCCTGCGGTGCATCTTACTCTTGTCGTTGCTCTCTCGTACATGTCCATAATCACTCGCACGTAGGTTTCTGGAACTCATTTTTGTCTTAGCGCTACCCATAAAAGATCTCTTGGTTGCCGGTCAAAGGCCTTCTCGAAATCAACCAACACCATATGCAAGTCCTTTGAAGAATCACGATGCTTTTCCATCATGATCCTTATACTTTGGATTGCATCTGTTGTTGATTTACCCGAGACAAAACCGCACCGGTCATCAGATAGTCGTATTATTTTCCGCAGTCGGTTATCTAATACCCGTTCAACGATCTTCATGGTGTGCGACATCAGTTTGACAGAACGGTAGTTATCGCAATTTCGCGTATCCTTTTCTTTGTGTAATGCAAGAAGATATCTTTCCCTCCATTGATTAGGCATAGTGTCGCCTCTCATAAGTTTGGAGATAAGAACCATGAGCCATCTAAACCCGATGTCTCCCATCTTTTTCCAGAACTCAGAGGGTATCCCGTCCGGCCCAACAGCTTTTCTTTTCTTGGAGTTTTTAACCGCGTACCGAACTTCTTCGACTGTGATGTCGGGTATTTCGTCATGATTCGGGGCGGCTCTTGGAAAGTACACTCGGGAAAACTGTTCGTTCAGAAGTTCCTCGCAATACTGTCGCCATCTGTGGAGAATTTTTTCGTCTTCCACAAGGAGTTGGCCTTCAGCATTGTTAATAAACTTTGGGAAACGAATCTCCTGAGCATTTCTTCTTCTCTTAATATCTTAAAGATATTTGCTCCTTTGTTCAAATTGTTTTGTCGAAGCTCCTGGGTAGCCTGGTTCCTGTCAGACGCGGAAGACGATATTTCTTCCAACTCCTGATAGAGGCCTTCCATGCTTTTCGCTTTGAATTCGGCGCATTTTTTCTTCGCGATACCTTTGCAACATCTATATACCTTTTCACGGCGAGCTTTTTCCTCTCCATTAGTAGAAGAGCACTTTGACCAAGCTTGGAAAGCCATTTTCTTTTCGTGTATCACTGCTTTGGCTTCGTCTGTCCACCACCAGGTTTCTTTTGCGTGTTGGCAGGGGCCTTTAAATGTTCCGAGCAGTGATTTGGCTTTCTCCAGGCCAGATTGTTGTAGGGAATCCCACATGTCTTGTGCCCTGCACTCCTCATTACCGACCTCATCGATAATGGAAGAGAGGTAGTTTTCCATGATGGTAAAAAAAGCTTCGCCTTTTCCTTTATCCAGCTTATACCACTTGAATTTATTTATGATTATTATTATTAATACTATTTTATTATTATTTCTTCTTATATTTCTATCTTATATTTAAATGTTCCTTATTTTGTTTTAGATATGTTGAAAGATAGCTTTGTTTGTAAATTTTTTTTTATTCCTTTTTTTTATTGAATTCATTATTTTTCTTTTATTTTTAATTATATTTTACATTGTTATTGAATTGAGAAAAGATTTCCGTGCAGGGACGGGTTAAGAATATCCCTGCAGCGATACCTCTCGCTTGTCGTAAAAGGCGACTAAAACAAAGGTAAACAAAAATCACATCTAGGCAATTTAGAAAACACCAAGGTGAGCCTAGGGACACATATACCACCATTAAACTGCCCCACAAGTGTACATGCAAATCAGTGGGTTGACGCGACTGGAGATCACCGGTGTTGTAAGAGTAAGATCAAAAAAAAAAAAAACTGGAGCATGCCCGTGTCACAAAAAAAAAAAGCAGGCCGAAAAACAATTGGTGCAAACAAATGCAAAAGCACCAGCATTTAATTGGCCTCAGCGATGAAGTAATTCCAAACCGGGAAGCCTGCCGCTACTTTCTGAGGTCAAACCGGCAGACCCCACAAGCGGACCAGTAGGAATGCAATTAAATGGGAAGGTTATGGTCCTACACTTCTGACCATAACAACGCCGGAAAAAGGAAAAGAAGAAGATTGAATTGAGAAAAGACCGGAAATACAAAAAAAAAAAACAGAAAAAAAAGAGAAAAGAATGAAATATGAAGAAAAATAAAAAAAGTTTTCATATTATTCAAATGGTTGGAAAGCTATTTTGCCTTCGTTGAGAAAATAATTGGATAAAGTTCTCCTCACACTCAGTGCCGGATTTAGAGTTTTGGAGGCCCTGGGGTAACAAATGTGTAGTGGCCCCCGGGCTTATTATTTTCTCCAAATAAAATGAACAATTTAGTTCAGTTTGTTTCAATAATTTATTGCGAAACATTTTTCTTTAACTGCTTCCTCGTATTTATCAAAATCGTCTCTTTTGGATTCAACGAATGATTTCAATGATTCTAATGCACGCATTGCAGATTCAAGAATCATTTTCGGGTCCTGCAACATCTTGTTTGTAGCATTGAATCGTCCCAAGATGTCGTTCCAAAAGATAGCAATTAGAGAGGTTCCGAGACAACTCATCTTTTGTAAAAGGTGCGATGCCTTATTCCGCATGATGTCTTTTTGCTCCTTGTCAGAAGATATGCTGGTAAGAGCTCCTTCGATTTCAGAATATCCACCTAAAATGGCTTTCGTAGCTTCAGCTCGACAAGACCAACGAATCGCTAAGCATTTTTAAAAAGTACAGTTATTTGCTTTTTTTCTGCGATAATTTTTCGGTCAGAATTTGGTATCGTTCTGTACTTGCTGTGGAAAACATCAAAGAATTGAACAGCCGATGGACAAGAGTTAGCAGCTGCCTTTCCAACTAGATTGAGAGAATGACCACAACATGGTACAAACGCCGCTAAATGATCTTTTTCCAAAAAGGAGCCTGTACGTATTTCTTTGAATTTACCACTCATGTTTGCAGCATTGTCATATGATTGGCCGCGGCAATTAAAAATGTCTATTTGATGGTCGCTTAAAAATTTTAGTAAAGCGTTGGCTATGGCCTCGCCGGTATGGCCAGTTTTGTAAAAATGTGAAAAATCTTTCTTTTGGCATCGATCCTTCAATATATCGACAGTTGGTTGATCGATATGAGATTCGTCGGGAGTACTCGTAGAATCCACTGACACCAAATAATATTTAGATTTGTTTTTTCTTGATACTATTTCAGTTAGCACTTTTTTACCCATAGAACTGATTAGTTCTTCGCTAATAGTGGACGAAAGGTAATTAACATGACCACTGCATGTTCTTTCAAATGGATTGCCAGGGTTGGTTCATACATGGTTCATACGGAATTGACTGACGGTTTCTTGATTTTTATTATGGCGTGTAAGCATATTCTTTGAGCATTCCCGAACAAAGTTGGAACTATCTCGCGACTGATTTTGAAGAATTGAATTCTGCAGAGATACTTCATCATAATTTTGAAGTTCTGTGGAATCTTTTTCAGTCCAATATTCAATCATTTCATTTGTTATGCGGTCAAAGACCAATATCATTTTTGAGACCACATCTGCTTGCTCTTGAGTCAGTTTTGGAAAATTGTCGCCTGATGAAATTTCAGGATAATGTTGACTAGTGTCGAAAACATCTCCATCTACTATGGAATCTCCTGTTGTTATTTTGGTATTTGAGGACGCAAAATAAATGGTCAATTTGGCTGTTATGGCTAAGGCCTCTTCGGATTCCTTTTCACGTTTCGCCTGCAATTTCTTCTTCTGGGAGCCGCTAGGAAAAATTGAAGGAGTTATGTGACTATCACTCATGATTCCACTACAAAAAAATTGTTAAGATTTAAAAAAAAATGCGTCTGAAAAAGCCCTTAACCAATAAGAAAATAGTCGTGAAGTTGATAGTCGAGCAAAAGTAAACGTTAGCTAAAAGACTAAAAAGGTTTATAGGGGGTCGAGAGCAGTTTACATGTAAAATGGAAATAATAGAGAAGCTGTCCAGTTCCGTACATGCACTCAAAAATAAAGGATACATTCGATTTATCTATTGTACATTACGAGTATATTGTTGACTATAGGATGCTCACACAAATTCGAAAGGGTTAAAATTGTGGCACAAAGTCCGTAGCTTTTAAGACGCACCAGAATTATTTAAAAGCTTGCTTGAAAAATGCAAAAGAAATTAAAAAATTAAAGAATACTAAAAATTAAACTGGCTAGCTTAATCTACGTTGGGTGTGTAGGTAGTTAAAATCGGCAGATTTTATTTATTCTTTCTCACCTTTATAATAATTATAAACTTCAATTAAGATTCACAAAAATCACGAGAGAAACTTTTTGAAGATCGACGTGCCACACAGTTGTATAATTACTTTTGTAACGTGTTTTTTCGCACATGGTTGCAAAACATTCGACTTCTAAGCAAAGGAACATATAAACTACCGTTATTGTGCTTCTCAACAGTTGTGCACATAATCAGCAAAACACGTTTGGTGCATTGAGAAAGAATTCATACTAAGTAATTTTTTTTTGTGATTTCTTAGGTTATTAGCCTGGGTATATACTTACCTTTGTGACTGTGTGTATAACCATTCCTCTTTTTTTGTAGGGCACGTTTTTCACCGTGTGGATGACAAATAGATATTTCTTTTTGTTCTTGTTGTTCGTTGCCGCGAGCATGATGACCTGCTCTGGGTACGGTAATGCAATTGTTGTTGGTCGATTCCAAACGCATCTGGTTGCAATTTACCGCTATTTGGGACCGAAAATATTTAAGATCTAGTTCGAAGATGTTGAAGATGATGTTCATCGTCATTGGACCTGTCTTTGATGATGATGACGATTTGGTTTTTATTATTATTATTTTTTTTGTGGTGTTTACTCGTTGGAATTTGAATTTTTTTTTCGAAGTCTATTGTGGGGGCCCCTGTTTTGTGGAGGCCCGGGGCTGTAGCCCAAGATGCCTTCCCCAAAGTCCGGCACTGCTCACACTGAATGCTTCGTCTGGTCTATTTTTTGTTCCACATCTCCGAATAGGTAACAATTCCTTGGCCTCCTGACCCCAAGTACCAAGGATAAGTTCTCCATTAGGGATATAAGAATCATAATAGTTGTCCGAGCAAAGCGAGTTGCAGTTTTATACATCGCGTGTAATTTTAAGGAAATTATGTAAAATTATGCAGCCAAGCACAACTTTGTCCGCATTTTGTAGCTGAAATTCTATGCGCTTCCCTAGAATAAATGCAGAAGGTATTCTCCATTACTCGGCACGTTCTCGAAGGTCTGCAATTAAATATTCTTCGGCGTGGTTCAGCAGAATTCCAGTGTAGGGCCGCATTAAATTTTTTCGAAGCTGTTCCATTTATTGTTAAACTGCCTGCTGATGTTCTGCCAGTCCGAGGTGTTAAGTTCTTACACTAGCGACAGCACTTCCCAAAGGGCTTTACATACTTGAACAATTATTTTCCGTACTATTGATATATATGTACATACCCAGCCGTAACGACCGAGCCAAATAATTTGGAGATACGCCTTGAGATAAATACCTGTGTTATATAATATCCGACGGCAACACTCGGGTATACCTGTCAACTTTTAAAGAGAGCTGCCATCTGACGGTCTGGCCGGCAACCTCACTTTTTGTTCTTGCGCTTCGCACAACGTGACTTTGAAGAATCGATTGAAATTAAAAACTGAAGTAAAACTAAACGAGGTAAAAAATAAAAAAATAAAATGAACGAAAGCGTAATGGCGAATATCAACTCGGAAGCAAGTGTGGCACCCGTATTTGGTGATCAGATTAGAGCAGTTTCAATCCTCGATGTCGTGGAATAATTATAGGGAGAGAATGGAATTCTATTTCGAGGCCAATGGAATAAAGAACGAGGTTCAGCAGAAGGCAATATTCTTAGCACGCGTGGGTGAGACCACGAACGAAGTGCTCATTACTCACACCATTGGGACCCAAAGATATGACATTTCAAGAAATTCTTGAAAAGCTGAATGGACATTTTCACCCAAAGTCTAACGAAATTGTACAAAGATTTTCGTTTCACAAAAGTTGGCAAAAACTAGGCGAATCCATCGCAAATTTTGTTAAAGATTTGCGCAAATTATCCGAACATTGTAATTTTGCCGAGCTAAATAATATGTTGCGTTATCAAATCGTATGCGGAATATCAGATGAACCACTGCAGAAACGTGTGTTCAGCGAAGCTAAACTCTAGTTTCAAAGAGCCTACGAACTAGCATTGGCAAACGAAACCGCATCCAAAAATGTATCAAATGGGCGAGGTACATGTGGCGGCAGTAATGAGGTTATGGCTATCACAGCAAGTGTTCAAAATCAAAAAGCCAAGACATTTGGAAAATGTTTTCGTTGTGATGGATATCACCAACAAGGAAAATGTTTTTTCAAGGACATAAACTGTGACTACTGTCAAAAAAAGGGTCATTCTAGCAAGGCGTTTTTAAGAAGAAGGCCGTGGAAACTAGACAAAAAAAAGAATGGTCGCGAGATTCACGGTTTGCAAGAACACACCGATAAACAAGAAACAATACAAGACGATAACTATTTCAACGAAATAAATAGTGTCCACGAAACTCATTCACTCATTCAAAAACTCCAAGTTTTAGGATCGTCACTGGTGAACCTAAAATATAATCAAAAAGAATTTAAGTTGCGAGTTGTTGTTATTTCAGGTAGCGGAAGGAGTTTATTAGGTCGCGATTGGTTTAAACCATTGGGAATATCGATCAGAGATGTGCATGAAATGGAAACTGGTGGAAACTGGAATTGGATTACGGAAAAGTATCCACAGGTATTTAGAGAAGATTTAGGGGCACATGTGGGACAACCAGTCAATATCGAATTACTGCCAGAAGTGAAGCCAATTTTCTTAAAACATCGACAAGTTCCGTTTGCTTTGCGAAATCTGGTGGAGGATGGAATTCACAAACTACTCGTAATAGATCAAAAGATACTGTGGAATTCTCACGTTGGGCAACACCTATAGTTCCGGTTCTGAAAAAAAGACGGGTCAATGAGAATATGTGGAGATTATCGAAGTACAGTAAATATGGTAATACGTAAAATCGAACGCTATCCTCTACCATTGTATGCAGAAGTTATGACTGCCATATCAAAGGGAAATGTGTATACGAGACTGGATCTCCAACAGGCATATAAACAGTTGATTGTGGATGACAATTCTGTCGAGGTTTTGACGCTCAACACCCACCTGGAATTATTCAAGGTAAGAAGATTACCTTTTGGCGTTGCTGCCTCACCAGGTATTTTTCAAAAATTTATGGATAACTTACTGCATGGAATTTCGGGGGTTAAAGCTTATATCGACGATATTATCGTTTCGGGCAAAGATGAAGATGAACACAACAAAAATCTAAAACTATGTAGTTTTAAAAAAATTAGGTGAGACGAACATAACCGCTCGAAAATCGAAATGCATTTTTGGAAAATCTCAGATTGATTTTTTGTGTTACAATATTTCAGGAATAAGACCGAATCAATCAAAGGTAGAGGCAATACAGCAAGCATCTCTTCCTCAAAATAAAGAAATGCTTCAGTCTTTCTTGGGAATGCTTAATTTTTTTATAATAAGTTCCTGTCAAACAAATATACAATGGCAGAAAACTTCATCAATTGTTAGACAAGAATATAAAATGGCAGTGGACTAAGGAGCATACAGTTGTTTTCCACCAATTAAAAGACTTATTGTGGTCCGATAGAAATTTGACACACTACGACGAATCCAAGCAGTTAATCCTGTCATGTGATGCCTCTTCTTATAGTATTGGCGCACCGTGATGAGGATAACAATGAACGACCTATCGCGTTTGCTTCACGTACGTTGGGATCAAGCGAGCGCAACTACGCACAAATTGATAAAGAAGGATTGGCGATAATCTTCGGAATTAAACACTTCCATCAATATGTAGCGGGAAGAAAGATGTTGATTATGACGGACCACAAGCCATTACTAGGCATTTTTAACAAGCGAAAACCTATTCCCATTATTGTATCGCCATGTATTTTGAGATGGTGTTTGCTACTTTCAGCCTATGACAAGAGCATCGACCCGGTAAATTAAACGCCAATGCTTATTGTTTAAGTAGACTGCCACTTCAATCATCAATAGATTGCCCTTCTGATTCTGGGAGATGTATTACTACTTGAAAAACTGGAACATATAACCATACGAGCCGAATATGGTAGCTGCTGAAACCTCCCGAGACGCCGATTGTGCGAAAATTATGCGATGGATACTTCATGGATGGCCAGACACAATCGAAAAAAATACAAGAAGTTCTTTGAAAAAAGAACAGAGTTATCATCGCATAAAGGTTGTACTCGTATGTTGTGGGGAACCAAACATTTTGAATTTAATGCATGCAAATCATCCAGGAATGACTTATGAAATTGTTGGGTCGTAGTTATGTGCGGTGGCCACAACTTAATCAACAGATTGAGGAGAGAGTGCTACGCTGCGAACAGTGTCAAGGCAATCGTTCAAATCCACCGAATATCGGATAATGGTACCTACCGCATTCGTTTCCGAGGAATTGAAAAAGTTCTATCAGAAAACGGAATTAAGTATCACACAACAGCTCCCTTCACCCATCTAGTAATGGCCAAGCGGAACGTGTGGTTCGGTCCAAAAAATCATCCCTCTCAGCCCTGGCAGAAGGGGATATTCACCTTAAATTACAAAGATTTTTATTTAAACAACATTCCACCCCTCACAGCGCCACTGGAAAAAAACCCCGTCGGAGTTGTTCATGGGAAGGAAGTTGAGAACAATGTTGGATATGTTGCATCCCGATAACATCAATGTGAAAAATGAGATGTTTCAAGTCAATGAGACCGTAAGATCATTTAAAATCGGAACTCCCGTGTTCTTCAGAAATGATTCAACTGGTTCCAAATGGTTAAAAGGGATTATTTCAGAAATAACAGGACCGGTGTCCTATGTCATCAAATCCACAGACGATCGAATCTTCAGGCACCATGTAGAACAAATTCTCGGCAGAATCGGTGACGATGTCGACGGCCCAAGGGAATTACGTGAAGACAATACCAACATCACAAGCCCACTCACAGTTACGAATGGCCAAGTATCAACCCCACCAGTTTCGCCTGCGTCATCGGTTGCCTATGCTTCACCTGTTTTCACAGAATTTCAGCTATGTGGAGCCGACCCACAACCCTCCAACCAATACCAGTGACAATCATACACGAACATCAGGCGATATAACACCGATAAAACCAGTTTAATGCCGATTCCGAAAACCAGTGGGAATAAGGAAAGAACACTTACATGACAGCGAAAGGTTCTCAATAAGGCTCTGTAGTTCCAAATGTCCGGTAATGATTAATAATAAAGCAGTCACTTCTACGAGTACTATCATTTGAGCCTTTTCACTCGTTAGAAAATGATTGTAGGGATAGATTGTAATCAATCTAATCATAGCCCCTTGATTTATGGGCAAGTAAAGGTTCTTCCTCTTAGATGGCGTTACAGCTCAAGGAGATTTGTTTTTCACACAAGTGAGCGGGACCTACAGTTTAATGCCGATTCCGAATGGCGGGCGCCGAAAAGCTTTTTCAAGGCAAGTGTATTACGGGAGGTTTTGCCAGTACCCCGCCGAGGAGAGGAGCCGCGAAATGAACACTCGATGGCGTTGGTGTTATCGGGATCCGAACTCGCTCATCGTGTGTCAGAGGTCGACACACAACCCACTGCGCCACGGCGCTCTGTAAGACGCGTGGTAAAAGGTACCACCTGCGAATTTTAGAGAACCTATCGCCACAACTATGATTTCAGTAAATATCAGTAAATATTGATGATTGCTCCTGCCATAGAATTTTTTATTTTGGAGGTTTTTAGCGTAAATTAATATTTTAAGCAAACGGGATTGAAATTTATTTAAGGGTTTGAGTCACGCGTACGTAATTGGAAAATGCTGAAAAAGTATATATTTATATTTTATTTACTTTTTTTTTATTATATATTGACAGTCTCTTCGCTAGGCTTCCTGAAGTGTTGTTATAAATTCTTGTTTGCTTTTTGAGTTCTTGGATACTTTCACAGCCCTTAAGAGAGTCCAATAATTCTTGACCGGATTCAAATCGGGACTATTTTCAGGCCAATCTAGTATCGATCGAAAAAGATGTTTTTAGCAAAACCTTCATCCACAGCCATATACGACTCAATTGTCCATAACAAGGTACACCATTTCATTTTTAACCATGAGTGGGCTTTTTTTGCTCGTGGACATGGTGCAGAATATCCCTGAAAGATGGAATCAATAGTGATGAGAACATGGCAGCTTAATGGAACCGGTGCTACATACTGATTTGCCTTGATAAAAGTAGGGGATGTAACCCCATATCATAGAACTTAAGAATATTTGATTTGAACGCTCTTTCTCTACATCTTCCTCGCACATCTACCGTAAGATAACAGCCCTTCTCCAATCAGAAAATCGATTAAACTTTTTTATTCACTCCAAAGTGATTACCCATTTTGATTGTACGGCACTAAAAATCGACTAAACTAAACTGATTTTTTGATGAAAAAAAAAATTTAGGGGAATGTCAGTCATAAAGAGGATACATTAGAGTCTGCTTATGGTCTTGGGAAATTTTAGGGCCGTAACTTGTTTGTGTTTATCACGATAATTTGATTCCATTCGGTTTACATTAGCGAATCCAGTCTATCAACTTTGGATCGAATAGCTTCACCAATATTGTTCATAGGAGCATGAATCTTAGAATTGTCTAATGATGCAGCAGATTGCAAAAGACTGATTGTTGCACGGTCTATGTGGCACGTATCACCATTCTGCTCGAATCATAGCTCCCTCGGTACCAATACATGAATTTCTCGCTTTCCATTGATCGTAATGTGGTTAACATCTTCATCACTCCAAAAACAATATCAAACCCACACCCGCTTGGATTGGCTTCTCTAAATCTAAGTGTGGTTTTTTGATCACCAAATACGTCGTCATCAGTGCCTATTAGCATAACCGCGGGGATGATAATGCGACTCATCTAAGCAAATGATTTATCTTTGGCAAAATCAATTGTAAATTCCAGTGCCACATGTTGCTCAAAAAGAAAACCGGTAAAGAAGGTGGTCATTTTGCTTCAATGTCTAAGCAAATTGAAAGTCGAAGTTTTTATGCAGATAAATATGGCTAAGGGCCTCCTCTTTGCTTATGAAGTGTAGCCCTATAATAAAGGGTTAATCATATCCTTTAAAAGACACTATTCGTTCCTGACTTAGTCATGATAGCCTAACTAGAATCGAACCTGCTTATCGTCTAATGAATTACTCTGATTCAAAAACTTGTCCCTAATTAAAAAAAACAATATACTGGAGAAACACGATTATAAAATTAAGGAAATGATAATTTTGACAAAAACTGATTTCAACAATCTGCGATTATGTTGCGCGGCACAAAAAACCCCCTTTCAAAAAAATTTTGGGATTTTTTTTAATTTTGCGGTAGATAGAAACTATATCCACGTGGAAGCCTTAACTCTATAAATAGGACTTAATCTCATAGTCTTTTCATGCCGCATCACATGCTTATAAAGATAGGAACATAATATATAATATTCAAACCTACTCACCTCACCTCACTCTTAAAGTTTGTTGAACCAAAAATACATGCATTAGTATGTTTACCTGTTTGTATATAACTCGTTTTATTACACTTTTATGATCACCAATATTGTTTTTATAAACACACCTAACGATAAACGCTGGGTCATGGGTACAAAGTATAGTTCAAAGTCCATGCTTAGGGCATCAATAATTCCAACTGCTAGAAAAATAAAGACCTCAATAAAATTTCTTAACAATCGTGCGAATCTAATAATCCCCGAATTAAGTAATAATATACGTCATAATCTGTTCAAGTCACAAGACCATGCCTTTAAAATATTCAAACAAAATGACTAGCTAAACCAAAAACCAGTCCACCGGCCTCTTGATCGATGCCATAATCAGAAGTCTGGGGAATCACCTACGATCTTCAGCTTCCAATCAAATAAACCGACTTGTTTTGCGTTGTTTGTTTCTTTGTTTTCGTTTTGATATGCACCGGTCTATCGACTAGCTCACTTGACCACTTCAGATTGACTGCAAATCTTCTGCCAGGCAGTAAGCATAAACTAAGCGCCAAAAAAAAACCCACCCTACCAGATCGTTCACATTTAAACTCATGAATATTCGGAGTCCGAACGATCTATGTTGAAGATTTCTCGATGTGTTTACCCTCGGGACAAACCCACTAACGTCATACCAAGCAACATGAAAATGAATCACTTGGGCGATCCACCCTTCCCACGATTGCTCCAGAAACACCGGTCCAGGATAAATCTGTGTTCCCCTTACGAATGCGAGTACTAATAATTCAATTAGATTCTCTGAATCCTCACACACATTCGATTGGGCACAGTGGTCCATTCGATAGAGGACACTAGCCGCAGGTAGTACGAGAAGCTGCCTGTATACAAGTGTACTCATATCATGCGGCGCTACATACGTGTTACTGGCTATATCGAACTAACGTACGAATTCGTTTCGAGACCGGATTTACATCTCTTTCCCGGTTGGGTGGAAACTTATAATTTGAACAGATTTATGCAAATAGTTCCTCGGTGTGCTGTATGACTCGATGTTCAAGTGTTTGCGGTGAGAGTGTGGAGATGAGATAACATTTGGCCATGCTAGGGGAGGGCACTGTAAATTGAAAAATTGTCTGACCCCAGGCGGTTGAAGTAGCAATTAAATCCCAATGGTGGGGGGCGCGTTTGTAATGTAATCATATCGAGATGGCAGGAGGACGTGCTCGTGAATTACTGATCTGGAAATGGTTAATTGCTGACATAATAAGGGTTGTGCTTGTATGTGGGTATAAAGTGGGAAGTGTGAAAATAGAAAATAATATGTCAACGAAATGCGGAAAACGTGTCGAAGTGTTTGGGATTATGCTTCCTCGTGTCGACATGGTTACTTCCACATCTGTTTCAGTACGTTTCCTTTTCCTCAACAATGTCGAGGGTGCGCGATGATATCCTCTTTGATTGGTCTCACTACCTCTAACCTTATTTGAAGCCTAGTCGTGGGTAGGCATTTATTTACTGAAGGGCCTGTGAAACACATGAAGTGATCTATACTTGATTCGAGTTTTGCTTCGAGTATACATACGAGCGGTGATAGTTGTAACAATGGTACAACCACAACTAGACGAAAAATGCGTAATACTCTGGCAGTTATACATCTTTAGCGTACAAGTATATCGCAGGTTTCCTTAACCTCTAAAAAAAACACCAAACATTCGTCTAGGAGTTGTAAGAGTTCTGTCAAAAAAATGATTGTAGAAGTTGGACCCGATAATGAAATATGATGACACAAACAGTTAACAGTTAAAAAGAAGACTTGCTTGATGATGATTGGCTTAAGGAATAAAAAGGCACAAATAGGCTACATGACTCAGGCTAACTGCTTTCCTAGCAGGGCGTAACCTCCTTGTAACAAGCACACTATTCCCACATCTCAACATCCATAAAGGAACCTGGCGGTCACCAGATCAATCGAACATCAGCCAGATTGATCACATTGCAGTCAACGCCAGGCACTCCTCCAGTATCCTAGATGTACGAACCTTCCGAGGAGCCTCGTAGTAGCCAAGGTACGAATGAGGATAGCAAGGATGGTACGGAGTCGAGCATGACAACAAGGGTTTGACATCGGAAAGCTAGGATCTTCGCCGATCGAATTTCTCTCACGCTCCCGCAAAGTCCGGTGACACCGGCACAATCCAGAGAACAACAGTGGAAGCATTACCAGCGCGCCATCAGAGATGCTGCCTCGGATGTGCTGGATTTCAAACCGCCACCAGGTAGAAACCCCTGGTTTGATGAGCAAAGACGAGGCGAACGAGAGCCGTTCGTGAGCTCTACGAGTAGAAAAAGAGAGAGGAACATACGCTTATGAAGAAGAAAACAAGAGAGCAAGAAAAATGTGAGATCGAGGGGATGCTACCACAGGAATGACGCTCGCAAGTTTTGCGAAAAATTAAAACGAACATGCGATGGCTATAAAGCCAGAGCGGAAGCCTATAGGGATGAAGACGGACAACTAGTAGTAGAGTCACAGTCTATGTTCAGAATATGGAAAAACCACTTCTGAAGGCTGAATAACAGCGATGATAGATCTGATACTACTGTCAGGCAGAATGATCGATTCGCAACGGACGAAGATACAAGAAAATTCCGTCCACCTGACTTAGATGAAATTAAGCTTGTTATTTCGAAGCTTAAAACTAACAACGCCACAGGTGCAGAGGTCTTAACGAAAACGGATGAGGATGCCCATGGTCGGTTCGAGAGGAAAATTCTGCGTTCTATGGTACCTATGGTCCTGTTTATATAAACGGAGAGTGGAGAGGAAGATGCAATGACAAACTGTATGGGCTGTACAGCGACATCCAACAGCGGATCCAACGTCTGAGATGGGTATGCCATGTTGAGCGAATGGACAGTACAGCTGTCAGCTCCGACCCGAAGAATCTTCGAATTCCACCCTGAGGGAAAACCCAGCAGAAGACGACCGTATCTTAGGTGGCGTACACACATGGAACAGAACCTTAACGAACTGGGAGTGCCGTACTGGCAACAACAGGTTCATGCCATCTGGAGACGCTTGTTGGTTAATTCCACTGCTCTAAAGGCCAATCATCGAACTTACGGCCAGGTTGCTGATACAGGAAGCTCAGTTCTTGCGTCAATTGGATTTTATGCGCATGTGTGCTCAAATCTTATCGCAAGATTCCACAAATTGTAATTTTAGGCCTTTTCCCCATGGAGCAGCACCTATTATGGAGTTAAGCCATTATAGTGGTCTGAGAAGGGATTCTACGGGTATTACTAAGTTGCCCCTGGAAAAAAACAGAAGCAATTCTCTATCTAACTTATACGGTAATGTCATTCCGATTTGTAATTGCGGGGGCGAGTTAACTATTAAATACCTCATTGACGTCTCGCTGCCATTATGTTATTTGTCTAGTACGACAATATATCGTGCATATTTTTCGACATCGCCGGCCCACAGTCTGTAAAGGGTTATTATACGAGTATATCCTAAGCATCGGTTACCTACTTTTGTTTTGGCATTATGCCCTGGTTGTGTTCATTTTATTTTTCTAAAGAACTTTTTAATGCCTTTCGGTTCCGCAAAATAGTAGTTCGAAGACTTTTTGAGACTTGAGACTTTTTAGAGATATTCTATGGACGTTTGTATGGCTTTTTTTTCGTCTCGAAATTTCGAAGAACAAATAATGAAAGCAATTCCAAACATATCTTATTCGACATAGACCATATGCACAAGGAGACTGAATGTCTTGAGTCAGGCTATGTCTAGGATAATCTCGCCTGTGTACCTTTAGTTTAAAATTACTGACGGCAGACTTAAGCTAATATAGTCAAACAAAAAAATTAGGGTCAGGTCGAAAAAGTTTTCCTCAGAATCCATTCAGTTTTGTTCAAAAGTTCTTGAGTTCACACAATATTCTGAAAGTGGTGATAGGGTTAATCACTTTAAGCACAATTTGATTTTCGCTGCATACACAGCTAATCTGTTCTTCCGCCTATAATTAACAGGAGGAAACACACATCTTTGCTTGAAAAACAGGCACATGTTGCTTTAGTGAAATGTGCAGTTCTTATTTTATTCAACATCGAATTCCGGCTTGGATTAGGTGCCGTGAGTAAAAATGTGAGGCTTACAAATGGGAATCCGATGTTTTCTAATAAATGGCCCTGGTGGTGCATGCTGTCCGGACATGTCAAATGCAACAAGAACTTTCAAGGACTGTAACTCAACAAACCTTTTTCCAATCATTCTGCAGCCTTGGAATGGTCCAAGGCACAAAAAATCGGGTGTCTATGATTTGAGGCCGAGAGACGTGAAATGTTCGGCGTTTTTTCAACAGCGAACTGCTGCCCTATTGAGAAGAGAGGATAGGCTCTCTGCATAACATTGTGACTGGTAACTTAAAGCGGATCCATTACGATAATCTAATCCGAAAAAAAATGTGAGAGGGCTGCGACAGTGCATTAAAAAACGACGACCAATTCAAACATCCATAAGTTGGTAGTTGTTCATTTGGTGCAACTAGTTCCGCTTGGGATATTATGAGTTGTTATAGTCGGGAGAAAACATCACAGGAGGACGTTACCGGGCAAAACTAATATGTTCTAGCCAAGCGTTGAAGCAAAATCGACCATAACACGAACATTTTGTTGCACGACAATGCTCGGCCATTGCTACCCGTCCGCCATTGCTTAGATTGATGAAATATTGTCTGGCTGAATAGCATTTTAGATCTTTCCAAGAAGCTTAAAATTGGGTCGATTGCTGATCCGCCTCAAAGGATGTGCAATTTTTCAAAGCAAAATTTGAAGGACAATAATGTTATCAGTTGCGGATTCATGATTGTTTGAGTATGCCGCACATTGCCTTTGATCATCAGAAATCATCAGAACTCTAATACGAATTGAATTAAGAATCTCCCTTCCTAAGAAGATACGAGTATACGAGTATGTATAAGGTTCAGTAATGAACAAAATTAAAGAGAAATCATTGCATTTACAGCCGAGTTCGCCGTGCTCGGAAAGTCTTTCGTGTAACTCTGAGAGATATTTTCATGGTACTTGTCTTATGATATGCTGGCGTGACTGCTGAATCCACCAGGCAACTGACGCATATGAGACTATCTTCCTACCGCTCGATAGAAACAGAGGATCTTCAGAGTAAGGCCCATGTCTTGTATAAAATGATTTGCATTGCTAGAAGGATGAAAACACTTTTCAACTTAATATATTGTACAGGATATACATTTTTTTTTTTCGGGAAAAGATGGCAGCTAAATTTAAACATGCATAGCTCGAAGATGATCCCAGCGAAGGACGGCCAAAAACCGCAAAAGTGCATGATATCCTTTTGGATAAAAGGCTAGTATATCGGAAGAAAGCGTGCGATACATCTTGTACAAAAAATTGGGGATGTGAAAGCTCTGCGCAAGATGAGTGCCGCACTTGTTGAACGCCGATTAAAAGCAAATGCGCAAACGATTTTCGCAACAATCTTTGGACATATTCAATAGAGATCCGACACAATTTATCACCGTGGATGAGACATGGGCTCACAACTATAGGTACCCCAGAAACGAAACATCAGTCAAAGCAGTGGGTGGAGGCCGTTGGTTCAACGCTAAAGAAAGCAAAGTCGATCGCATCTGCCGGGAAAGTCAGGGCCAGCGTGTTTAGGGATGCGAAAGTGATTCTACAAATTTATTACCTTGCAAAAGGCGAATATTACTCTAACCATCTTGATGAGGTGGATCAAAAAATTCGCGAGAAGAGCCGTGCTTAAAGAAGAAAACAAAAATCATCTCTCACCAGGACAATGAACCTGTAAATAAGAGTGCGTTGGGACTTATGGATATGACTTGCTCCGCCTTCCCTCTAATCTCCTAATTTGGCGCCCTAAGAATTCCATCTGTTCCCAAACCTGAACAAATTTGTTTCTGGGAAACGCTCTGCATCTAGTGAAAAAGTTGAGAGAGATAAGATAGATAAATATCACAGCTTTCCAAACTCTAACTTCCGGAAAAGAATACCAATGGTGGCTGGGTTAAGTGCGTTGAAGAAGTCAAGTGAGGTTATATAGAAAAATAAAATTGTTTTTTAACTGAATTGTCAGGGCGAGAACTTTTCACCTTACTGTCGTGTTATTTTATGTTTTAGATTATTTTGCTGCGACAAATTATAGAGCATGGCTCTCCGTTCGATCCTAGATAGTCAATTTACAGTCAATTAGCTTATTCTTCTTAGATGGCGCTACAGTCCGATGTGAACCTGGGCCTCAACTATCAAACGTCTCCAGCTGGCACGATCTTTTGCCAATTGTTTCCAGTGCCGTACTCCCAGTTGGTTAAGGTCCCCTTCGATTCGAAGACTCTTCGGCCCACAACTGTGCGGGGTCGTCATACTAGGCCAATGTCGCTGTACAGCCCGTATAGTTCGTCGTTGTATCTTCTCCTCCACTTTCCGTTTATATAAATGGGACCATAAATTGAACGCAGAATTTTCCCCTCGAAGCGACCAAGGGCATCCTCATCAGTTTTCGTTAAGGTCCAGGCCTCTGCGCCGTAAAGGAGCACCGGGATGTTCAATGATTTATATAGGGCTACCTTGATTTTTTGAAAGAGGCCTCTACTTCTCAATTGCCTCTTGAGCCCAAAGAAGCAGCGGTTGGCAAGAGTAATTCTGAATTTGATTTCAGCGTTGGTGTTGTTGTCGCTGGTGACTAGTAAGTCAAGGTAGACGATGTCCTTCACCACTTCAAATTTGTAGCCGTCAATTGTGACATTCTGACCAAGACGGGGGTGTTTTGGGTCTTTTTTGGATGTCTTTCGTTCACCGAAAGACCCATTTTAGACGCTACTTTTGAACACTTCATTGACGTCAATGTCATCCGCGTACCCAAGCAATTGCGCAGACTTGAAATATATCGCATCCCTTGTGTTGACCAGTGAGTCTCGTATGATCTTTTTAAGCACGATGACAATGCGCCTCCTTGCCTAAATCCTTTTTTAACATAGAAGGTCTCGGTTAATTCGCTACTGACCTTAAAGGAGCAGCTAGAATTCTCCATTGTCATCCAGCACAATCGGACGAGTTCGACAGGGATGTTAAAACTAGACATGGCTCGGTATAGCTCGTCCTTATGCACACTGACATATGCGGCTTTAAAATCGACAAAAAGATGGTGTGTGTCGATTTGGAATTCTTGGGTCTTTTCCAACATTTGCCGCAGTGCGAAAATGTTGTCTATTGTGGATTTACCTGGCCTGAAACCACACTGATAGGAACCTTTCAGAGAGACTTATTCGTCTATAATTGGGACAGTTATAGGGGTCTCCTTTCTTAAAGACTGAGCAAGCGATGCTAAGATTACATTCGTCGGGTAGGGCATGCTTTCCTCCGACCATATTTCACAGATGATTTGGTGATACGCCCTACCAAGTCCTCTCCAGCAGCTTTAAATATTTCAGCAGTCGGCCTGCGCCCGTGGCTTTGTTAGTTTTAAGTTTTGAAATAACAAGCTTAATTTCATCTAGGTCAGGTGGACGGAATTCTCTTGTATCTTCGTCCGTTGCGAATGGATCATTCTGCCTGACAGTAGTATCAGATCTATCATTGCCGTTATTCAGTCTTCAGAAGTGGTTTTTCCATATTCTCAACATCGACTGTGACTAGCTGTCCGTCTTCATCCCTACAAGCTTCCGCTCTGGCTTTATAGCCCTGGCATGTTCGTTTTACTTTTTTATAAAACTTGGGAGCGTCATTCCTGTGTTACGTATCATCTCTCCATGTCCCGGATCTCACGCTTTTCGTGCTCTCGTTTTTTTCGTGTGTTCCTCTCTCCTTTTCTGTTCGTAGAGCTGACGCGCGGCTTTCGTCCGTCTGTGTAACATGGCGGTTTGTTTTGCTACATAGGCCTGTTTGCATTGCTCATCAAACCCGGGGTTTCCAGCTGGTGGCGGTTTGAAACTCAGCACATCAGAGGCAGCGGTTCTGATGGCGCGCTGGCAATTCCACTGCTGTTCTGTGGATTGTTCCGGTGTCACCGGGCTTTGCGAAAGGTTGAGTGAAACTGGATCGGCGAAGATCCTAGCGGTCTGCTGCGATTGTAGCTTTCCGACGGCAAACTTTTGTTATCTCGCTCGACTCCGTAGCATTCTCGATATCCTCATTCGTACCTTGGCTATAACAAAGTAGTGATCCGAGTCGATGTTGGCTCCTCGGAAGGTTCGTACATAAAGGATGCTGGATCGATCGCAATGTGATCAATTTGGTTGATGGTCGACTGATCTGGTGACCTCCAGGTTCCTTTATGGATGTTAAGATGTGGGAATCGTGTGCTTGCTACAAGGAGGCCCGAATCCGTTGTCGGAAGTGGTGTTATGTAGTCTATATTTTCCTGTGGTCGACTCAAATATGTCCTCTTTGTCCAGTTTTGCGTCAAAATCTCCTAGTACAATTTGGTGTCATAACTGGGGCATTGGGCGTACGTTGGGTCCAGGAAATCATAGAAGGCATCCTTGAGTCGATCATCTTTTTCTTCATGAACGCATATAAGGCTTATATTCCCGAGGATGCCTTTGATGCGGATTGTTATGAGGCGTTCGCTTACATGACGGAGGCTAAACACTTTTTGCCGGAGTCTTTCTCGAATAACATATCCGCATTCGAATAGACGTTGGTTATTTTCCTTATAGCAGTAACCGTAATAGATATTTTTTGCCTGGTCCATCTCATCGCACTTCTCGGAGTGCGGTTATATCTGCTTTGTAGAAGTCGAGGGTTTTTTCCAGTCTGCACCTGGTCTGTTAAGGGACCGCACATTCCAAGTGCAGACTCGCAGATTGTTTCGTTTATACGGGTCGTCAACATTGTATTCGTCCATATCCGAGGCTTGTTCTTGCTTCGTAACAATATTTGTTTTCGGTGATAGGGATGTCAACCCTAAGCACAGCCGCCAACCTGGAGGGCCAGGATTCGCTGCACACATTGGTTTACTACCCGGGCCAGCTATCCAGGAGAGGCCGCGTGGAGGCTGTGTGTCAGCTTGGATTGAGCAGGGACGGATATCGAAGCTGGTGTTTGCCATGTGATCAATTTCTTTGCTCTGTTTGCTCGCTCCTTAACTCCTACAGTCACTTGGCATAATCTTTAAATCTCTCTCAGCAAACGAACCTTTTATGATTGTAGGCGAGCAAGGCCCGGCAGAAGCATATATGTAGATGTGATCCACATGGGTCGCTCGCTCACAGGTCTGTTACGTAATTAGTCACATTATAAAAGCAATGATCGCGGCAACCTGGTCTACTGCCCTTCGAAAGCATTCTTCTGTATAAATACAAACAGACTGCTTCATATGCTATTTTTTAATCCTCCACGTATTTCGCAATACTATGCGTATCATATGTTAATCCATGTGAAATATGCCATAGAAATAGATCCTATTAACAATAATAAAATTTAAACAGTCTCGATCGTTATTATATCGAATTCCGCCTAAAACTATGTTCCAATCTATACGAGCCACTAGTAGCTTTTGACAGAATTTCATTTGATCACTACTAAAACTATGCAACAAGACATGCCGCGGGCGTTGTGATATTCAGCATCTTCTATCTGCCTTAAATCACTTCCTTCTTCGTAATCAAGTGAGTGAATAAAAGTTTCTCTCATAAAATATATTCCGCCCATTTGTCACCTTCTTTATCCGCAATCCTCATGAGTATCTTTAAAGACATCTCAACATGGTAACATCCACGACGTTAAGTCCACTAGTCACCAACAGACAGAGTCGAACTCATTTCTTTTCCTGTCCATGGCACTTACACGCGATATCCTTCTAATTCCTTATGCACCCCTCTGAAACATTTTCACGGCGAGAATCTCACTTCCTGACAAAGCACAAAAAGGCCCCCATATGTGCAAGGTATGGATAAAAAGGAAAAGAAAAGAAAAGAAAAAACGAAACATTGTTCCAATGATTTAAAAACCTGTCGATGGGTGTTAAATGTCCTGATTGTGATTTATTATGACACACGGCCACTTCAGTCGCACAAAACAGTAAAGTCAAATCCAAATCCAAATCCTGATGCATTATTGCCTAAAAGCTTCAACGATGTCCTGAGCGAAAAAATGACTCACGTAGCCGGTCGTCCTTCGTAGTAATTTTATTTGATTCCTTTGAATGAGGATGAATGTGGTAAAAAATGTATGAAGCTCGGTCACCTCTTAACGAAATTGTTTTTTATGTCCTTTACCGGTCGATTGGAGATGTAGAATGTCCTTTCTGTCTGTCAATAGTTTATGGTGCACTTCATTCGGGGTTGCGGAAAAGTCCTGCTCTTGGTTTTTGTTCGATCTCGGATGGACAGTAGAAGTTTTCGATGATATCGAAGACTATAGGGCAAGTGCCGACGACATGGGATGAAAGGTAACAAAAAATGACAATAATGATTCAGAGTATGGAATTCAATTGTTCATGGCTTAAGAGGAATTAATTTGCCATAAAAGTTTATTGGACGGAAGTTACGGGAGTTTTTTGTGTCCTTTGTGTTATGCGGAAGGATAAATTATCATCCACGGTACAATAAGGTTAAGAAGGCAATGACAGGAAGATAAGATGGTCTCAGTTTTTTTTTCACAAAGATTATCATTACTCCTAGGTGACATTTGATGGTGATGGAAACCCCTTACTATCTGCTTACACCTTAGAGCGCACAGCAACCGAGCACTTCCAAAGAACACACTGCCTCAGGATCGAAGAAGAACGTCAACATTAGACAGCTTCAACCTCTCCATGATTCTACAAGTGGCCATCGTCGATCGTTTTAACCCTGATGGGAAGATAACATCCGACAATTGACTCATAGTCGAAGCTAGAGTACTGGAGGTGATGCTTACCGCAGAGAGCAATGACGAGATCAACTTTGACGGAGCAGGCTGGCAGAAAGGAGTCAAAGTCGCCCGTTGTTATAACCAGAGGTCCCTAGACTTCTTAAAGCGCACAATCGACAATTGCGGCGAAATCTGGCAGAACACTAAACTCGAGGTTATCCCTCGCTCGATTCTTCCGCTTCGTACATTGGCTTCAATATGGATTCCACGACCGGTTCCCGAAGAGGACGAGTCCATATTAAGGATAATCGGCAAGTAAAATAAAGAGCTTGATACTCATAGCTGGAGAATCATTTCTTCAGCCAAGAGTAAGAATGGAATGGGAAAGGACCTCATGGTTACCATTGACCAAAAGTCACTCGACCACATCCGTAGCAGATCTGGCAGCATCAAGTTCGGGCTAGGAACCCTGAGGGTAAGGCTCCCCAATGAACGCGGTAAGTCAAAAGAGGTTGCTAGTGGTGCAAATTTACTTACACCACTGTAAAGCAGCCACCGACGACTTGATGATGTACATGCCGCACAAAACTCAGGGATTAAGGTCTAAGGTATATAATACTATCCACACACTGAAGGTAAGCTACGAACCTGTATAGTCGCCAAAAAATACCTCATTATTTTTCTCCTAGGTACATACAGTAATGGAGACCTCACTGTGGTTACATACGAACAACAAGACAAACCAATTTTGCTCCTATCGTCCGCATACTTGCCATACGATGAGTAGGACTCACCTCCAGACGCGGTATGAACACTTGTGCGACACGCCAAGTCAAGCGGATTGTGTCTATTGATAGGCTGCGACGCCAATGGCCACCTCACTCAATGGGGAAGCAGCGACATTAATAAAAGGGGTAAGTCCATTTTCGACTTCATAGTTTCCACCAACCTCAACATATGTAACAAAGGTAATGAACCAACGTTTCGTAACCGGGTTAGGGAAGAGATAATTGACCTAACTCTACTAACTGAGTCTAACTCTATCGGAGTAGAGAATTGGAGAGTGTCCACTATCTGTTCCTTTGCGGACCACAGCCGAATACTCTTCAACCTTAACGTTAACAAAGAAAACCGAAACCTTTCAGAAACCCTCAGACCGGAATCTTTTCTCAAACCTAGTTGCCGACAGGTTAGTACCGCCACAAGCCATCACTAACCCCGATCCAACATACATTAGGAATTCAGTCGAAAACCTTGTGAAAATTCTGAAAGCGGCTTTCAACAAATCCTGCCCTTTGCAAAGTGCTCGTAAGACAACCAGCGCAGTCTGGTGGACCAGAGCTAAAGCAACTCAGGACCAGAACCTGAACTCTATTCAATAGAGCAAAGATCAGCCGAAGGCTGGAATAACTACAAATCCAGCTTCAACGAATACAAGAGCAAAACAAGAGCAGCAAAGTCTAAATCCTGGCGGGAGTCTCATATCTCAATAGAGATATAAAAAAAATCCTATCCAAGGACCTCTGCGTCCCGGGATTCATCCTTAAACCAGATGGTTCTTGGACAGAATCCAGCCAGGAATCCCTAGAATTGCTGACCGAAACCCACTTTCCAGGTTGTAAAACCCCTGAAATCGCAGTCCCCTTCGGGACGACGGTTTCTGCGGTTCACACAACGGAAGAAGTAAAAAACGAAATTATTACAACGGATAAAGTATCATTGGCAATAAATTCGTTCAAATCTTTTAAATATTTTGAGAGCGGTGCTTCAAAAAACACAGACCCACACTGTACCCCACCTCGGAAGCATTTTTTCCATTTTGCTTGCGCGCGGGGTACATCCCAACACAGTGGAAAGAAATAAAGGTAATTTTCATACCTAAGGCAGGTAAGCCAATCCATACTGCCGTAAAGGACTATAGGCCAATTAGTCTCTCATCGTTTCTATTAAAAACCTTGGAAAGACTCCTCGACCTATACATCAGAGTACTTATCAACTCCCACAACTTATGCAACACTCAACACGTCTACCTTTAAGGCAGGTCAGTTGAAAGTGCTCTGCATAGTGTTGTTCGTGAAATTGAGAGCTCATTGAATATAAAAGAATTTACAATTGCTTCCTCGATATAGAGGGAGCCTTCAACAACGTAAACACAGAGGCCATAATAACAGCTCTAGAAGACATAAAAGTAGACAAATCCATTGTAATCTGGATTTAAAATATGTTAAATAACAGAATTATCAATGCAGACATTGGCCACAACTCTATAAGGAAAGGAGGCACACCACAAGGGGGAGTTCTATCCCCCCTACTGTGGCTTTTTACAGTTAAGAAAATCCTTAAAATCTTCATGGAGAAAGGCACAAAGGCCATAACATATGCGGATGACCTAGTTATCTTGGTAAAAGATAAATTTCTACCAACTATCAACGAACTAATGACATCTACGTTGGAGGAACTTTCCTCAGAACGTTCTGAGAATAAACCCCCAGAAAATCGAGCTGGCTTTGTTCGCCAGGAAAAGGAAAATCCCGATATGTGCTCCCCCAAAGTTAGAGGGCACCCCACTCAAACTCAAAGCGGAAGCAAAATATCTAGGCATCATTCTTGACTCTAAGCTCTCCTGGAAAAGGAACCTGGAGGAAAGGATGAAAAAAGGATTGAACGCTTTTTACGCATGCAAAAAGACCTTCGGAAAAAGATGGGGCTTGCAACCGTACATCATTCATTGGATGTACACAGCAATCATCAGACCCATTACAACTTGTGGGGCCCTAGTCTGGTGGACTGCTAATAGCATGAAAAGCTACATGAGCATGCTCAACGAAGTACAAAGGTCAATCGCTGTTTGTACAATGGGAGCTATGAGAAGCACACCGCAAGCAGGGTTGGACATGATACTTCATCTCCTTCCCCTGTATCTTTCCATAAAAGGCTGCGCTGCAAAGAGCGCTCTCAGAATAAGAGAGTCCTCTTTGTGGAAGCAAGCCAACTATGGACATGCGGCCATACTCAGAATAATAGATGACCTGGGAAAGAAACATGGTTTTAGTAGCCTCGCAGCTATGACCGCCTATATTTCCCCCCAAAATGACTTCTCTCTCAGAATTCCAATCCTTTTCAGAGAAGACAGAGAAGAGTGGCTATCAAACGCCGTGATCAACGACCACGAGATTACCCTCTTCACCGACGGATTGAAAATGGACATATGTAGGCTCTGGGGCCGGGATCTACTCTGATACCCTGAACAAACAGGAATCATCTAGACTTCCTGATTTGTGCAGCGTCTTTCAATCAAAAATCCTAGCAATAGAGAAAGCAGCCAAACACCTACAAGTAATCGATATCCCACAATCGTATATCACCATCTTCTGAAGTCAATAGGATCCTGTACTACGAGATCAAAGGCTGTCATGAAATGTTGCGACAAGTCCATTAGACACCACAAAGTCAAACTCTTCTGGGTCCCGGGCCACAGCTCAATCGAAGGGAACGAAAGAGCGGTCGAATTGGCCAGGCAAGGGTCTGAATTGGACATCAGCGAAGCGGACACGTCACTGCAACCACCGATCAATGCATTATACCGGATCATAAATGACACAATTATAAAAGAAGCCAACTCGTCCTGGCTTACAAGAAAGGACAGCCACACGACAAGATCATCGTGGCCAGAGCTCAATATCGGAAACTCTTGGCGCTGGACCAAAACTCGATCCGTATGCTCGTCGGAGTGATCACGGGACACTGTCCCATCAGAGCAATGCTCCGGAAATGGAACTCCGGAGCTGCGGCGATGAGGAAGAAACTGAGACGAACCAACATCTGCTTTGCCACTGCCCAGCTCTCCAGAATCGGCGCCTAGCTTCGCTGGGCCAAAGATTCTTCACAGAGATTGCGGACGTAGCAAATGCAGATATATCGGATCTTTTCAAATTCATAAAGAGCACGGGGTGGTTTCAACCACGTTATAGGACAGGTTAATTGTATGTGTACTCCACATATGAAGGGAATCACAATGGGCCCTTTAGCCTCCGAGTGGCCATTACACTCCCCTTCTTAAACCTAACCTAACCTTACATGCTTAGAACTGCTAGAAACAGAAGAAAGAGCTAAATATTACAATGGCAAGAGTACACCAAGTGGCGTCGCTGGGTCGAAACCGAATGAAGCAGGAAGGACTAAAACAAATAAAGGAAAGAATAATTTTGAAGGCTGGTCGATTCCGAAAAGGAAAGGGTTTGGAATGTCGAATGTAAGGTTTATAGACGAAGAGAATGAAGAGAAAATGTTGGACAAAGGGGAAAAGGATTGTGAACATGACTGCTTCGAGATAGCTGAAGAATTAAGCGAGCCATCAAGTGGGGAAATTGGTTGCTCTGTTGGTGGCTGTAAGCTGACGATGCTTATAGATTCAGGGTCACGATTTAATCTTACAGGAGACTGGGAACAATTATATAAAAATTCGACAGCATTGCTAAACACCAAAATGGAATTACCAAACCGATTCAGAGTGTACGCAGGTAAGGATCTGCTTAAAGTAATATCGGGAATCGTGAAAATAAGAGTGAATCAGCGAACAGAAGCAATTGCATCGTTCTACGTTTACCATTGCGGACTCTTATTGAAAAAGACGTCCTTTTATGTGGGGCAAAAACAAGAACAGGCGTTCCGGCGATTAAAGAATTCTCTTGAGGAAATTCCCACCTTAGCTTATTAGAAATCCAAGAATAGTACTCTGTAACCGATGGAAGTCCAAAAAGAAAAGTCTGGCGTTAGTTTGGGCTGCAGAAAGTTTTTATTATTATCTTGCAGGAATAAATTTTCAGCTTCCGACTGACCATAAGCTCCTAGAGGCCATTTTCAAACCGACATAAAAGCCTCCAGCTGAGACTTCAATCCCTTATACCAGTAGGGTAAATTGAACATACCAGATTCCTTATCAGGATTGTGCAAAATTAAAAAAATGTACTCGTTTGACACCCATTGACTTATTGGGGCACTACCAAACAACGATTTTATGTTTGTCATCATTGATTACTACTCTCGATATCAAGAAACAAAGTTTATGAAGAAAATTACAACAGCGAATATCGTTGCTAACTTCGAGGAAATTTTCTGCAAGTTAGGCTACCCTATGTCGATAAAGACGGGCAACGGTCGGCAATTTGTAAGCAGCGATTTCAAAGCCTATTGTGAAGCCAACAATATTGAGTTGATCACCTGACCCCCTTAATGGTCACAGGCGAACGGCGAGGTGGAGAATATGAATCGATCTATTGTGAAGCGACGGCAGAAGTACTAAAGTTACACCACATGGTACAACCGTTAAATCGCCGTCGAATCTTTTTTATAACATAACCATTAGGCACAAGATCCCCTCTGTACAACATATAGCGACAATATTTTGAATTCAGAGGCCCGAGACTTGGACACATTGATCAAACATATGAGAAACATAAGGGAGAAAAGAGAGCAAAGGAAAGACATAATGAGACCAGCAACTTTACTTCGTAATCTGGTTCCTGTAAACAAATTAACACCGACTTGTGATTTAAATGAGTTTGAAGTAGTCGAGCGGGGCCCGAGCGAAGTAGTGGTTCGAGGAGAAGACGAAAAAACCTTTAGACGAAACGTAATCCATGTAAATAAGATTCCAACTCCATCTCAGACTGCTTTGGAACAATTAACAACTGAGGACACTCACGATCTCTCACCTGCTGACACTAGCGCCCTCCACACCCACGATGCGCTCTCTCGCTCGTCGTTAATCCTACATATAACTTCGGCTAAACGAGTTAGTCCGTTGCAGATCGTCGTGGGTGCTTGTGACCTAATAGAGATAAGTAAAGAATTCTTTCAAAATTACCAACATAAGTGGTTGATATTGAGCAGTTTCAGCACCGGTCATTACACACTCCATAGGCCTCAAAAATCACGAACTCGGAAGTTCAGGGCCTCTTTGACAACCCTTCATAAGTTTGTGTGTGTTCCTGATTTTATTACCTCGGACTTGCTCCGTTAAATGTCTGACAAAGTGTAGCGGCGCAAGATAACGTATGTCAATTCTGCAAACGAATAAAAAGACATTGAATTTCGTGTGGACGTCAGTGCATATTCCCTTCGTCTGAAAATATCTAGTACAATTTTGCCTTTTAGGATTTTGTGCCTAATGAATCCAATTCTGTGAACCCATTCACAGAGAAATTTCCTTAAATCCCCCTGGTTTAATAAGCGACTTAAAAATTTAGAGAATGTCAAAAACAAGGCTTTAAAGAAAAGTAAAGCATCTGGTAGACCTGAGGATAGAACTCGTTTCATACAACTGCGTAGGGAGTTTGATTTTTTAAATCGATTTCTGCATTCACAATACATTAGTACTGTCGAAAGAAATATTAAATGTAATTCAAGATCTTTTTGGGTTTTTTTAAATTCAAAACGTCAGACTTCAATTTTTCCCAACTCCATGGAGCTTAACGGTTAGTGTTCTTATGATAGTCAATCTACTTGTAACCTTTTTGCGAAATTTTTCTAATCAAACTATAATATAGACATTATACATAATTGTGAAGACCTATATTCAACTATTACTTCCGTAACAGACTTCGATCTCTTTTCCTTTTCAGATCAAGAAGTCCTCGATGGCTTAACAAGGCTGGATTCAAATATTAAGGCTGGTGTCGATTTGATTCCCCCTCTTTTATTATCTAAATGTGCTGTTTCACTTTTTAAAGCGCTAAGAATTATTTTTAATGAATCAGTTCTAACTGGAATTTTTCTAGAGGAGTGGAAAATTTCATCTATAAGTCCTATATATAAAAGTGGCTTCAAGCACTTAATTAAGAATTACAGGCCGGTCTCAAAACTTTCAGCAATTCCAAAGCTATTTGAACAACTGATTTTCAAAAGGTTCAATTTCGCGGTGAAAGAAACTTTAAGTTCGCACCAGCATGGATTTATTAGTGGTCGTTCTACAACAACGAATTTATGTCTTTTCTCTCACTTTTGTGTTTCTGCCTTGGAAAAAGGATTGCAGGTTGATGTCTTGTACACAGATTTCGTAAAAGCCTTTGATAGAATTCATCATGGGCTTTTAATAAATAAGCTTAAAAGAATGGGATTCAAGTTTCGTTTTCTTGAATGGTTGAAATCATATTTGTCAAATCGGAAACAGATAGTTAAAATCGAAAGTTTTCAATCTTTTTTCATAGAGGTACAATCGGGTCTGCCTCAAGGCAGTCATTTGGGACCTCTCCTTTTTAATCTCTTCTTCAACGACATTCCGGACTGTTTTCAGTTCTCTAATTGTTTAATGTTTGCAGATGATGTGAAATTATTTTCATCTATTTCTAAAATTGATGATTGCTTGAACTTTCAAAAAGATATAAATAAATTTTTCGAATGGTGTGTATACAACCACCTGAAGCTGAATATTTCAAAGTGCAAGGTTTTTAGTGCTTTTCGCTTATTACAACGCACGTCATTTAACTACAGTCTTGGTAATGAAAGTCTCTTATCAATCACTGAAGTTAAAGACCTTGGTGTTATATTTGATTCCAAATTGTCTTTTTCAGCTCATATGGATTATGTAATATCTAAGGCCAATTCTTTGCTAGGCTTTTTAAAACGCAACTCGGTGGCATTTAAGGATGTTTATACTTTAAAGACCCTATACTTGTCCTTAGTAATACCCATTTTGGAATATTGTTTCGTTATTTGGTCTCCTTTTTACCAAAATTCCTCTGATAGGATTGAAAACATTCAGAAAAGATTCACTCGATATGCCTTAAGAAATTTAAGGTGGTCCGAAGGTCTGCCTAGTTATAGTTATAGATGCGCATTAATTGATTTAAAATATTTAAAAAATCGCAGACAAACTCTGAGTGTTCTTTTCATTAAGAATATACTCGATGGCAGAATTAATTCTCCGGATTTAATTACGTTTATGTCTCTTTATGTTCCTGAGAGAAACCTAAGAAATAGGAATATTCTCTTTTTTATTCCTAGTCACAGGACAAATTATGGACTAAACGAACCCGTAACTCGGTCCTTGTCATTATTTAATTTAATTTATCATGAAGTCGACCTTCAAATGAATAGAAATATGTTCAAAAAAATTATACTGAATCTTTTTAAAAATGTTATTTCTAATTAGCTATAGTCAACAGATTATGTATCCATTGATGAATAATAAATAAATAAACATTCTGACAACCCTATCGAAGATTTAATTTCCCGGAATCCTAGTACAGCAATTCCTGTTTTACAAATTTATTTGGACACATCTTGAGTTTACTGTTTTTTTTTTTTTTCATATAGAAGTAGAACAAACTTTGGGTCCGCTGTCACAAGAAGGATCATATTCAATGTTTGCTTGCAGGCTTGGGTATCAGACCAATCAAACCACGGTAGTTTGACTTTATGGTTACGCTGCAAATTAATGATTGGTTCATTGTATCAGATTGCCTACTTATAAACAAGAGCTATAAGATTTGTTTTTTTTTTTAAACATATGGCAATGTTAGTAAAATATTACAGTCTACTCTTTAGACTAATAAGCAATTTTGTTTTGACTTAAATTAATAAAGAATACAAAATTAAAAGTTTAAAGCTTTGAAGCTAACCTATACTGTACATGATTATATATGCTGCACTATAGGCAGTTCAAAGGGTCTGATTCTTTTTAGTCTCCTAACTAAGTTTGTGTGGTCCAAGAGCGGACTGGCCTCAGGGTTCGTGTGTTCGTGAAGCCGATCCTCATGCTTTTTCGTGAATCTGTGTATTTCATTCTGTACGTATTCCATGCCCAGGTCCCTGTGAAGGTCATCGTTCCGAATATAGAAAGGTGCATTTACAATGTTTCTTAGCACCTTGTTTTGAAATCGTTAGAATATTTGAATGTTGCTTTTATTGGTACAACCCCCAAGGGTTTTATAATAGACAAGATTGTCTTCCTGTCATCGAGTAAATTTTTCTGTAGCGTATACCATTCTCCTGGTTTTTTCTTTTTTTCTTTACATGGGCTTTCCATCGAAGTCTTGCCTCCAAAGTCATACCAAGATACTTTACACAATTTGCGTATGGTATTGATGGTTGTTAATATACACCGGTATGTGCTCCTCTTTTTTATTTGTGAAATCAACATGTACTGTTTTAATTCGTTTAATCGTATTCGCCATTTTCTTGTCCAATATTGAATATGCGAGATCGCCTCTTGTAAAGGGTCCGCCAAATAATTTTTTTTTTTTTGAAAATGCTATAAAAAAAACTACTGAATATTTTCTCAAATTTCTTCTTTTATTTGAAAGTACAATCCTTCCGGTTAATAAAGGAAAATAATTTCATTCAAATGGCTGCCTCGGCGGGCCATGCAGTAGCCTACACGATCGGTCCAATTTTTAAGCACATTATCGATTGTGTGCAGCTGTATTTCACCAATGGCTTCACGAATATTGTCCTTTAAAGCGTCAATTGTCTCTGGCTTGTCGGCGTAACACTTATCTTTGACGGCACCCCACAAATAATAGTCCAACGGTGTCAAATCGCAGCTCCGAGGTGGCCAAACGACATCAGCTCTGCGGCTGATAATGCGATCTTCAAAAACAGGGCGCAAAACATCGAGTGTAGCTTCGGCTGTGTGGCACGTAGCGCCGTCCTGTTGAAACCAAATGTTGCCAATATCCTCCTCTTCAATTTTTGTGAATAAAAATTCGTTCAACATGGCCCGATAACGATCGCCATTGACTGTAACGGCCACTCCTTGCTCATTCTGGACCAAAATCCGCACCAAACAGTGGCTCGTTTTGAGTGCACCGGCTTTTCAATGTATGCGTGCGGGTTTTCTGTGCCCCAAATGCGACAATTTTGCTTGTTTACATACCCGCCAAGATCAAAATGAGCTTCATCTGAAAAGATGATTTTTTTGGCAAAATCGGCATCTTCTGTAAGTCGACCGCAGGCCCACTTAGCGAAGCGAAAACGCATTGGATGGTCAGTTGGCTTCAACTCCTGAACCAATTGGACTTTGTATGGCGTCATACCAAGCTGTTTATGCAAAATTCGTCTCAATGATGTCTCCGAATGTTCAATTGTTGAGAACGACGGTGAATTGATGTTGATGGCGCTTCACGCACACTTTCTGCGTGTTTCTATTCTATTCTTTCTTTCTATTCTCGGGTGTACGTACTGTTTTTGGCTTTTCACGCTTTGGTTTATCGATGAGGATGCCAGTTTCTTACACTTTTTCCACAAGATAACGAACATACGGAGCTGACGGTGCTTCTCTTCTTCCAAAATCCGTACGCAATTTTCGCACACATTCTGCAACATTACCATGATTTTCAAAGTAATGTCGCAATATTTCCCAGCGTTGTTCAAGCGTATACACAACCATATTCGTTCAGCGGAAGGATAAAACTAATTATCTGTCAAATCAGACATGAGCTAAGTGTTACCATTCACGAAATAAACACTACTTGGAAAAAAAAACGTTAGATGGCGGACCCTTTAGTTTACGAGTTGAGTCCACATTATTTTCCGCAACTGCCATTAAAGCCGTGTCAACAGCAAATGTAGCAATCGAGTTGTATTCTAGTGTTATAATATCGTGGGTATATAGGAGATATACGAGTAATATTGTCCCAAGAACACTCCCTTGGGGTACACCCGCCCTGGTTTCTTTAACCTTCGAATATATGTCTTTCTCTTTTATGCGGAAGTATCTGTCTGAAATGTATCATCTTAGAATTTCAGCCTGTTCGTAGGGGCTTTTTTTAGTTTGTAGACTAATCCCTCATGCAACTTTTATCAAATGCTTGTGCTACATCGAGGAAGACTGTAGATCAAACTTTTTTCTCTTTAAGCGCTTTTTCAACAATGTTATACCCGATCAATGGTTGAATGTTTCACTCGAAAGCCAAATTGTTGGTCTGGAATAATATGTCTCCGTTCTATAGCTGGTAG
Organism: Merodon equestris; assembly: GCA_958301585.1. Taxonomy (NCBI): domain Eukaryota; kingdom Metazoa; phylum Arthropoda; class Insecta; order Diptera; family Syrphidae; genus Merodon; species Merodon equestris. The sequence continues at coordinate 64,440,780 of OY284413.1, forward strand.
CAGTCTTTTTAATAACAGTCTTTCAAAAAGTTATAGACATTATAGGCAGGAAAGATATTGGAAGATATGAAACTTCGTGAGGTGGTTTTATCGGTTTGGCTATCATGATTACTTCAGCTACTTTCCTATGCGACGTATTTTAACTTAAATGCAGCGGTTATGATGGGAGTTGCCTGAGAATTTCACCAGTAATCAATTCAAATCCTGTCGTTTTTTTTCGCATTTAAAGTTTTTATTTCTTTCTTTATTTCAGATGGGGTTGTGGTGCGTATTTCTCTATTTTCTTAACCTTGTTTTTCGCTAGGTAAATTATCTTGCTCTCCTGGGTTTGGTGGAAAAATTTCTTCCAGATACTCTGCAAATCTTTCAGCTTATTGCTTATTACTTTTAGCCCACCTTTCATCCAGTTGTTTGATCTCCAGGCTTCCAAAGCGAATTCTCCGTGTTTTTATTGTTGCTAACATTTTGTAAAAATTAAATAATTTCAGAATCTTTAAGTTCCTTAATTGTTCGTCTAACTTGCAGTCCCAGATTATTGAACCTATTTTTATACTGCGAGGCTCTTCTTTGGTGCCATTTCTTTCTCGCTCTCCGCTTTTCTGGAATTGACTCTTATTTCGAGAGGATAGTTACGTTTCAATTGTTTTTTGATGTTAAGAGTGTTTTCCCAAACCGAAATTTGGATAGCTCTGAATCTAGCTGCTCTTTAGATCGTATTTGTGTACGTGGTTCTATCCTCTCTTGAAGACTTGATTTGAAGCTTACCCAGTCCGTGCGTTTACTTGTGAGAGCTGAATTACTTACATTCAGTAGAATGATCTCGCATAGTCATTAAGATAGGTGAGTGATCCGAGCTTAAAGTCATGACTTTCTGCAAAGAGTTTTTTGAGATATTTTTAACTATGAAGAAGTCCATGAGATCGGGGACTTTTTGCGGATCAGTCGGCCAGTAATTAGGCTTTCCTGTAGATAAGGCTTCACACCCTTTCTCGTTTATTGCGTTAAGGAGTTCTCTTCCCTTGGTTGTCGTTGGTTTCGTTTAATTTGTTTGAATTTTTGTTTCCTCGAAGTGATTTATACTTTCCTTTGCAATGACAGCGCTCCTCGCTCTAGCAGAATTGTCCGGGTGGATACCCTCTAAATTTAACAAACGTTTCTTTGGTGTAGTGAGTTTCGGAAACGAGACAAACTTCTATTTTGTTTATATCCAGGACTGCCTGTAACTCTTTTTGCAATAATCTATTTGCATTCCATGCCATTATTCTTAGTGATTTAGTCATTGAGTTATTTTGATTTTTTGCTATGAACAGATCCCTTCTAAAGTCTTGCCCAAGTAGCAGATCAACAAAGAGAACCAAACCTCCATGGTGGTCTGCTGATCTTGGAACATTTATAAAGGAAAGCAGTCGGCTGTTCAACAACACAAGAAAATAAAACAGAGCAGAGGACTGGAACCGCTACAAGAACAGCCTCAGACTATACAAAAGTGAGATAAAATAGGCGCAAAGGACATTCTGGGCCAATTTCTGTTCAGAAATAGAAGAGAATAATGAGACCAGTAGAGTGAGGAAGATACTGTCAAAAGCTCCCACTATACCCGCCTTAATTAACAAACCATATGGTACCACAATGGTGAGCAGCGAAGAGTTACTAGAACTCTTGCTCAGTACACACTTCCCGACAACGCAGAGGCTAGTAACTGTAATTTCCAACAACTCATACCTTCGTTCATTTCAAAGGAAGTAGTAAGCAAAAGGAAACTCCGATGGGCAGTAAATAGCTTCCTTCCAAACAAATCTGCAGGTCCGGATGGACTCTACCCCTTAGAGATGCAAGGTGCTTACGGCATTCTCAAACCGTGGCTTTTGGTATTATTCTCATCCAGTCTAGACTGGGGCTATATACCACTATCCTGGAGGAAAGCAAATGTTGCATTTAAAACAAAAGCAGATAAAAACCTCCCACACAACTGCAAAAGACTACAGACCTATCAGTCTCCCCTCCTTTCTCTTCTAAAGACGCTAGAGAGACTGGTGGATCTTTACATTCGTGAAAACCTACAAAAAAAGCATGCTTTTGAAATCGTAGCATGCTTACTGTAAGGAAAAATGAGTAGACATAGCTCTACACACGATAGTTGGAACCGATGAAAAATCATTTTCCAACAAAGAATTCACCATGATTGCCTTCCTCGATATCGAAGGAGCTTTCAACAGCATGGAACCACTAGCCATCACTAAGCAAACTAGAGGTTAATGGTAATATAATATTTTTGATCAAATAAATGCTTTCAAACAGGTTGATTCATTCGAAATTCGGCTGCTACCAACCAAAAAGGGCAGTAAAACGAGGTACACCACAAGGAGTAGTATTATCTTCGCAATTGTGGGTGCTAGTTGTAAACGAAATACTCCTATCCCCGAAGGACAGTGGATGCAAAGTCATTACGTATGCAGACGATATTGCACTGGCAATTACCGTGAAACATCTCCCTACAATCAGGGATTTGATGGAAACGGGCCTAGGCAAACTGACCAATTGGGCAGAGAACTGCGGGCGACAGGAAACTCAACTGGAAATTGAATGCGGAAGAACGCATAAAGAAAGCAACAACTGCGCTATACACCTGTAGAAAAGCCTTGAGTACCAGATGGGGTGTCAAACCCAATATTGCCCACTGTCTGTATACCGGGGTTGTCAGACCTATACTAATGTACGGATGCCTTGTCTGGTGGCCGGCGCTGTGCAGATCTAACCATTGCAAACTCCTAAGCAGAGTTTAAAGGATGGCATGCATTGCGATACCACCTACTCCCCTTGCATCTCTTTGGCAAGAAAAAGACAAAGAAATCGGCGTTGCGACTTAAGGAATCCGCTCACTAGAAGTTTTCCGAAATAGGGCAACAGGGACAACAATTCCCAACCGACGACAATGTGAGGAATGAATTTCCAAAAAAAGGCAATGCACTGAAAATAGGCAATGTTGTGGGTGCCGGTGTCTATGCACCGACCCTAAAAATCAGCCAATCTTTTAGACTACCGAACCACTTCAGTATATTCCAAACTGAATTAACGGCAAGTCGTGAGGCCGCCGACTGGTTGTCTGTGAGGATGATGAACAACAGAGACATCGTCATCTACACAGATAGCCGAGCTGCAATAAAAGCACTCGAATCACCAATAATTAGATCAAAATTGGTCAGGCACTGCCGCACGCCTCTAAATGAGATATCGAGCAGATGCGCTGTAACGTTGTGCTGGGTACCTGGACATTGCGACATACCAGGTAACTGTGAAGCAGACGAACTAGCCACACGGCACCACACTGGAGCTCTTGATTGTTAAAGGGGAAATCCACCCACCAATGGAAACGCAAAAATTAAAAATTAAAAAAAAAACACTGCAACAGGCAAATGAGAAATGGCGGGATCTTGAAACATGCAACTATGCGAGACAAACCTGGCCCAAGTACTGTCAAAATAAAATCACAAGCCTGCTAAAAAAACGCAGGCAGATTATAAACAGCCTAATCGGAGTTCTAACAGGACATTGCGCTTTGGGAAAATATGCCGCAAGATTAGGATTGATACAACGACTACTGCAGTAGGTGTCATGATGAGGAAGAGGAAGAATCTCCATCCCATCTCCTATGCAATTACCTGCTCTAGCCGCCTCAAGAAAACGATTTCTGGGAGAATATTTCTTTAACGAACTAACGGATGGTTCCAAGAGTAATGGTGACCAAGCCCGGAGAGTAGTGAACGAACATCTTCGACACAAACCATCTGCACCCCGTCCAGGTTGTGTGACAAACATCATAAGAGCGTACACTCTTGAACCTGCACGAATTATGAAAAAATAACAAAAAACTCAAGTGGTAGCACAATGGACCATTCCTGGTCTACGTGATCCCCATCGTTTGTACGGAGGGAAGCCACCTAACCTAACATAACCTACTTTGATTTTGGTTTTGGAGCAACTCTTTTAGCGTTGCTCTCTATTTGATTTACTCTTGTGTCAACATTGGAAACGGATTTCCCTATACTTGGGATTTTCACTATGTCATATCTGTGTAAAATGTTATTGTATATAGTGTTGAATTCACTCTTTCCAGACTAACGAAGTAGTACATATTTATGCAAATGTCAAACTTATGAGGATTCCAATAAAGTGTGCCTACAGAAGTGGACGTCTTTCACATTAGTGGCGACGAGGACGGTCAGAATTCAATTCAGTTTTATTCATTACAAAACGAATGCAAAATAATTACAAATAAAAAAAAAAAAAAAAAAAAAAAAAAAAATTAAAAAAAAAAAACTGACAAAAATACAAAGTGCTAACATAACCTTCTTATCCGTACTTCATACACGTGGTTACATACAAAAAAAAAAATACAAGTACACATCGGCACCGCAGAACAATTCTTTGAGTATGGCTGACTATTCTGTCTTCGAGAAGTTCGACAAAACCAAAACCCAGTGGTCCAGATGGGTGGAACGATTTGAAGGTGCAATGGTGATAGTGGGAACAGAAGAAGACAAGAAAATACACCTACTTCTTCACTACATGGGTCAAGAGACGTTCGATGTTCTCTCGGACAAACTAGCACCCGCAAAACCTAGAGACAAATCCTATTCCGAGGTAATTAAGGTTCTTTCGGAAACCTTTGATCCAGTTCCATTGGAGATAATGGAAAACTATCGTTTTCATTTGCGAAAGCAAAACGACGCAGAGACAGTGGAAGAGTTTTGCATAGCACTACGCAAATTGGCATTATATTGCAATTTTGGTACCTATTTGGAGACAGCACTACGTAATCAGTTTGTTTTTGGAATACGAAGTCCTCGAATACAAAACCGATTATTGGAGACACCAAACTTGACACTAGAAACAGCGTTGACCACTGCGAAAACTATGGAGCTTTCCGCCCAGGGGGGAGCAGAGATTCAACAACAAAGAGAGGGACAGCCTATAAGCTACATTCAACAAAAAAACAAATCCAAGCCTAATAACCACTTTGGGAAAAATGACGGTGGCAAACCAAAGAGTAATGTGAAAGCGGCACATTGCTATCGATGTGGAAGCAAAGAGCACAAAGCAAACAGGTGTCGTCACCGAAACTCCATGTGCTCGTTTTGCAAAATAAAGGGGCATCTACGAACAGTGTGCTTTAAAGCACCAAACAACAACACAAATTATATAGACGATCAAACTGGAGAAGAGTCAGCAGAAGAAATTACTGGAGAAGAGTCGGTAGAAGAAATTTTTAGTGTAGAATCGTTTAAGTTAAGGAGTAAACTTTTTATTGAACTAAATGTTAACAATTCTATCCTAGGTTTCGAAATTGATAGTGGCTCCCCGGTTACAATAATTAGCAACAATGACAAGCAATGTATATTTCCACATGAGAAATTAAATGCACCAGATACAAAACTGGTAAGTTATTGTGGCACTAATATAAAAGTGTTGGGGTTCTTCTTAGTGCGTGTCCGTTCTGGTAGGGCTATGTCAGGCTTAATAGACGGAAATTCCAAAACGAACAGCTGTGAGCTGAAGCTTTACGTCGTCGATTCTAATCGAAAACCGTTGTTAGGCCGGGAATGGTTACGAAGCATTAAATTAGATTGGAACAAAATACTTTCATCTTCAAATGAAAAGATTCATGTGGTTTCATCTATTAAAGATACAATATCAGTCCAAATCGGAAAACTCAAACAAAAATATGCATCAGTTTTTGAAAATTCAATGGGCAAAATTAATAACGTTCAAGCTCGTATTCCTCTGCGGGATGATGCTAAACCTGTTTTTATAAAGGCGAGAAAAATTCCTTTTGCATTAAGAGATGCAGTCGAAAGAGAATTAGACGATTTAGAGAAAAATGGAATAATCGAGAAGGTTGAAACATCAAGGTGGTCTACTCCTATTGTTCCGGTTAAGAAACAAGGAGGTAAAGTCCGATTATGTGGAGATTATAAAATCTCTTTAAATCCGCAAATTTTAGTTCAAGAACATCCCTTGCCGACAGTCGAAGAACTGTTTGCGTCCATGGCAGGTGGAGAAAAATTTACGAAGATTGATCTCAGTAAGGCATACCTACAATTAGAAGTGCATCCGGATGATCGTGAGCCTCTTACATTGAGTACTCATCGCGGTTTATACAGACCAACCAGATTCATGTATGGTATTGCTTCGGGGCCTGCGAAGTGGCAAAATCAAATTGAGGAAATTCTTAAAGATATAGAGGGTGTTTCGGTTTTCTTAGATGATATCAAAATAACCGCACCCAACGATGATATTCACCTTCAACGTCTCGAGAAAGTTTTAGCACGGCTTAGCAAATACAATATGCGAGTAAACTTTGAAAAATGTGAGTTCATGGTTCGTGAAATTGAATATTGTGGATATAAAATCGACCGTGACGGTATACACAAAGTACAAAAGAAAATCGATGCAATTACTAAAATGCCGAGGCCGAAAGATAAAGAGGAAGTTAGAGCATATGTAGGGCTAGTAAATTACTATGGCAGATTTTTCAAAAACCTTAGTACGATTTTGTATCCACTTAATAACCTGCTTAAGAATAGGGTTCCATTTATTTGGGATAATAATTGTGAAAAAGCGTTTCAAACTGTTCGACATACAATCCAAATGGAAACATATTTAATACATTATGACCCTAGGTTGCCCTTAGTACTGGCAACCGATGCAAGTCCAGTTGGGGTTGGGGCTGTATTGAGCCATATATTTCCCGATGGTAGCGAAAGGCCCATACAATTTGCTTCTCAAACGCTTTCGCCAATACAGCAGCGCTATACACAAATTGATAGAGAAGCATATGCTATAATTTTTGGCATAAAAAAAATTCTACCAATATGTTTATGCCAGAAAATTTATTTTAATTACGGACAATAAGCCTCTTGCCCAGATTCTTGCACCTGGAAAAGGATTGCCAACGCTATCGGCAACCAGGATGCAGCACTATGCAATTTTTTTGCAATCATTTGATTTTGAGATACGCTATAGGAAATCAGCTGAAAATTCAAACGCTGATGCTCTATCTCGATTACCACTTCCAAAAGTACAATCTAAAAAAGATGAAATTGAGATAATTGAAATGAACGCAATCGAAACCTTGCCTCTATCGGTAGAACAGTTGCAAGCTGCGACGGAAGACGATGAGGAGGTAAGGGACTTAATTAACGCCCTTAGGTCCGGTAACTTCATAAGCCCGAATAAACGTTTTGGTATTGACCAAACGGAATTCACTTTACAGCAAAATTGTTTACTTCGAGGGTTGCGAGTATACGTTCCAAGAAATTTAAGAAAATGCGTCCTGAATGAGCTTCATACAGCTCATTTTGGAGTTTCTCGCATGAAATCGTTAGCACGAAGTGTCTGTTGGTGGCCTAAAATCGATTTCGACATCGAAAATATGTCAAGAAACTGTGTGAAATGCCAGTCAACAAGATCAAACCCCAAGAGAGTTGCAACCCACATCTGGGAATCAGCCAGAAGTCCATTTGAACGTGTACACGTCGATTTTGCGGGTCCCTTTATGGGAAAGTACTTTTTTATACTCATCGACGCATACTCGAAATGGCCCGAAATATGTATTATACCACATTTAACTACGGATATTACGATCGACAAATGTCGTGAAATTTTTTCTAAATTTGGTATTCCTGAAATTTTAGTTAGCGATAACGGAGTACAGTTTACTTCCGAGAAATTCCAACATTTTTTGAAAATGAACGGAATCATTCATAAACGTAGTGCTCCTTATCACCCTGCCACGAACGGACAAGCTGAACGGAACGTTCAAACTTTTAAAAACAAGCTCAAAACTATAAATTGCAAGCCCTCAGATATAGAAAAGGAATTGTGTAACATTTTATTAAACTATAGACGCACTCCTCACGCTACCACAGGCGAATCACCATCTTTCCTAATGTTTAATAGACAAATACGTTCACGCCTTGATTTAATGCTACCTAAAGAACCTTTTCATCAGAGGACAAAAGAAATACCTAAGAACTTTAGGAAACTATTTGTCAACGATAGAGTTTCTGTTCGCGATTATAGTTGTAATTCAAAATATCAATTCGGAACCGTAATTCAGGTGCTTGGTGCGCTTCATTATATTGTAAAGTTAGATGATGGACGTCTGTGGAAGCGTCACATCGATCAAATACACCGTATAGGATCAGGTATTGTGGCGCCTCAAGAAGATAAAATTCCATTCCATTACGATCTGAGACAAAATCCTAACTTAACTGAATTAAAAAAACCAGAACAGAACGACACTATAGAGGGACCGCAACATATTGAGACAAAACCAAAACAAGTTTCAAATAAAGAAGAAAATTTAGAGCCAAGCGCTTCAAAACCTGTGCCAATTTCGAGACCTATAAGAGCAAAAAAACAACCAGATCGTTTAACGTATAATTCAAACTTTGAACAAACTAAATAAAAACAAAAAGATTGTAAATGAACTACAAATATTGAATATATATGTATATTTTTTTTTTAGAGGGGGAAAATGCCATATATGGAAAATAATATAATAAATTTAAGAATTTAGGTTAAGAATAATTTTTGAATTACCTACATTTTCATTTATCTAAAGATTCATAAAACTAGTTGTAAGTAATGAAATATATTAGAAAGTGTTGAATTCACTCTTTCCAGACTAACGAAGTAGTACATATTTATGCAAATGTCAAACTTATGAGGATTCCAATAAAGTGTGCCTACAGAAGTGGACGTCTTTCACATTACACTAGGATGGCCTGTAGGGTTTGTTTCACATCATTTTCTTGTTGCTCTGGAGAACTGGTGGTGATACTCAAAGAGCGAATAGCCTCGGCATATGTTGTGCTAGTTCTTCGTTTTTCAATAATTTGGTCATTTGTTTTTTCTTCTGTGTTAACATGATATTTGTTTTGGCTATTAGATGATTCTTGTTTATTGTACCAAAACCTACATATTTCTCTGTAGTCGGGATGAGGCTTTCAATGTAAAATGATCAGATATGAAGATGGAAACTATGTATTAAAGAGAGAAGATTCAAAGACGGATCGCTCTTTGGAATTAGGTGAGGCAAGTGGCTGTCGTTCGAATCCAAACGATGTTATTCATAATAACTCAGAAAATCGATTATTTTTGACTAAATTAATTTTATTCAGAGTACCATATTTGTTAAAATGGTCCCATGCTTTTAACCCTTTTAAGCTCTTTGAGAGCTTTTAAGCAGCAAGTGATCCAGCCAGTTAAGTTTTACGAAGAAGAACAATGCTCTTATTAAAAGGCGAAATTCCTTCTGTTTCTTACTGAAGTGGCTTCTGCTTCGTCTGGTAAACGGAGAGCTATACGACATAGGATGATTTATTGAACAGAATAAGGTAATTAGGTAAGGATGTGTTCAACCTTTTTAATACAATTAGAGATAGATTCAGCGTATTGAAGGTAACTCCCTGAAAGACCATTTATATTTCTTAGGGTGGAGGAAGGGCATCATCATATTCACATAGCGTTTTTCTGTTCTCCCGTTTTGGCACCAGGACAGAGTCTACATCCTAGACCCAGGAAACTTCAGACCGAAAGTCCTAGAAAGTAGTTAGCATGCTATATATCGTCTCTATTAGTTGAGTTCATTTCAGGAGTTGATTGCCGGATTCCTTAAAAACTAACTCGACAGAACAGATGAAGAATGAAGTTCAGCACTTATATATCTTTCGCCCAAGCCCTTTTAAGCATTTCACAGCCACTATGTCCTGTGTCTTCTTTCTCGCTATATTTGGTCATTTTTTACATGTGTATATCCAACGTATAGTACCTTGGCAAGTCGTCCTGCATAACCTCAGCCAAGCAGCATTCAGGCTGTCGGTGAGTATGTGGATAGTTTCGCCTTTCGCACCAGTTGGTGTGAAGTTACCACATATGTAGTTGGCATATATCCTGAGATAGAAGACAATTGGTAATGTTCTCAATGCCTTGGACGACAATTTAACAATTTTGACTGGGGTCCTTGGACGACAATTTAACAATATTGACTGGGGTCCTTTTTTATCATTAGAAATTAATGATCTTTGTTCGGTATTTTATCTCGTTATTAATAATTTAATTTTTGACTACGTTCCCATTATACAAATTAATAACACTTTTAATTACATTTCTCCCTGGGACAATGAAATTACGCGCAGACTTAAGGTGCTGAAAAGCAGAGCCTATAAGAAGTGGCGGTCTAGCTTGTTGAATGAGGACTGTACTGCGTATCGTTTAACCAGATCTAAATTAAATAAACTTTTGGTCACAAAAAAACTTTTGGAATTGTGTAAACTCTCAAAAAAAGGCGACGGATTTATCTCCTCTTTTCTCTTTGGTGGTCAATCGATTGACCTTATTTTTTCAATCTGTCTACTCAATAACTGATTTAACTATAGATGCCGACTTTTTCGATTATCTAGGTGCTATTCCTCCCCCTGCTTTTAACAAAATTTTACTGTCTGCAAAAAATGTTCTTAATAAACTAAATGGTGTAGAATTGAATTTTAATCCCGGCCCAGTATGTGCGGTTCCTTCCATTTGGAAAAAGTATTTTATTATTCCAATATTTAAGTCTGGTAGCAGAAGCAAAATTGAAAACTACAGAGGCATCTGCAAGCAATAGTCCCTACCTAAACTGTTCGATTCCTTAGTAACAGAAAAATTGTTTTTTTTTTTTGTAAAAATCTAATTTGCAATAACCAACACGGCTTTGTCAAAAACAGATCGACAGTTACTAATCTCCTCATCTTCACCAACTATGTTATTTCTGAAATTAGTAAAGGTAACCAGGTTGATGCAATTTACACTGACTTCAACAAAGCATATGATCGAGTGAACCATAAGCTTTTGCTTTAACATATAAGCTTGAACGACTAGGTTTCCCTAACATCTTTCTCAGATGGCTATCATCGTTCTTAGGAAATAGAGTCCAATTTGTAAAGTTTCGTAATCATATTGTACTTCTGTACAAATTCAGGTAACATCAGGTGTCCCACAAGGTAGCCATATTGGTCCTCTCTTGTTCATTCTATTCGTTAATGATGTTGTGAAATGTTTACCCCACTGCAATATCCTAATGTTTGCGGATGATTTTAAAATTTACTCGGCATGCAAGGATCCCATCAGCTTCATGGTTTAAGTGATCATCTTCAAATATGTGCTTTGTGGTGCTCTAAAAACAATTATCTCTTAATGTTAGTAAATGCTCGATTATTACTTTTTCTCGGAGTTCTTCTCCCTATATTTACTCTTACTCCATTGATGGTAGTACAATTCCACGTATTTCCTTAGTTAAAGACTTAGGCGTTATGTTGGATTGTAAACTATCCTTTAATTCTCATGTTGAGTTCATCACTAATAAACAGAACATCAGGAATGTTTAAACGTTATGCTAAAATGTTCATCGATGCTTATGTTTTAAAAACCTTATATGTATCGTTTGTTCGATCTCTGCTGGAGTATGTATCCGTCGTTTGGTGTCCCTACTACCACATTCATATTGCGAGATTAGAATCGATACAAAAACGATTTTTAAGGTTTTCTCTCAGGCGACTTCCTTGGTTAAATTGTAATAATTTGCCTCCATATCAAGATCGATTGAAACTTATTAGACTAGATTTATTCGAAACGAGGAGAAAGGTATCAAGAATAATTTTTTTACATAGAATCCTTATTGGTGAGATTGACTGTCCTGAAATATTGGGTCTCTTGAATCTTAATGTTCCATCCGTCAACTTACGTATCAATCGATTTTTCTTCATAACCCACTATCATACTAACTACGGCCGGTCCTCATCTTTAAATGGCTTGCTGTTATTATATAATGAATGTGCGTCGTCAATCGACTTTACTATGTCGGCACCATCCATTAAAACTAATTTAATTAACCATTTCCAGCCATAATTGTTAGCTCAAAGTTATATATCTTATATTATAGGTCTAAGGAAGTCTATGTACTTTATTGACTAAATAAATAAATAAATAAGCTGGTACAACTTGAGATATTGCTCCAATAAAACCCACGATTAGCCAAAAGTTGTAATTTCAAATGCAATACCATATTTTACATCTTCTTCACTTTGACTGAATTCCCCACTAGGTCGGAGTTATGTAAATCCAAAATTTTGACTCAATAAATCCACTTTACATACCATCAGCCTCTCAACACACTTAAACCGCACCCTTCATCACCCTCAACAACAAACGACGATGTTGTCGTATCCTTGTTCTTAAAGGCCATCATCTTGCATTTTAATAGACACCCCCTGGTTGAGCCCAGAGACGACTTGAGGCAATATCTCATTCTCCCACCCGTCAACAGCAGACGACTTGTTGTTACTCTGTGGCGTGCATCCTTCTTGATGTTTCCCCATTTGTAAGATGTTAAGGATAATAACTAAAGCCATATATTTACTTACGATTGTCGAGGCATGAACATTTAACATTTAAGAAAAGATTCGAACAAGAAGTCAAATTCCCAGTGAGGCTTCGTCCTCGTCTACTCTAAGTGGATTTCGTTTGCGGGAAACGATTGAAATACTCCCAAAGGACGTGTTTTCAAAAAGGGGAGCAGAAAATACCGTTTACTCAGGGAGCTTTTTAGTTAAGATTAATTCGATTTCTGGGAAAGTGTCAAAATGTTTACGAGCTGCATGATTTTCTTCCTTCCATTGCCCTCGGGGTATCCACAATTTCAGTTTGTTCTTTAAGAATCATTCCCAAATCAATGTCCATCTAGGTCAAGCTGATCGAGGAGTTCTAATTATAGGGCAACGTTTCTGAATGGACACAATATCTAAATCAGTTTACCCTTATCGCCGGAACGGATATGAATTCCAAAGATTTAAATGTCACACGGGCGGAACTAGGTTCACACATACTCCAATCAATCCGACGCATAATACCGTGTTGACCCAAAAGTTTTCCACACGCTCTCCTACCCAACCACTCCGGAACTGAAGACTGTCACCCTGGAGGAAGAACAAACTTGTAATCAAAACACCCATCCTGCCACACGTCATCTATGCATAAGGATGTTCCATAGTTGAAAAGTTTGTACAATGGACATAAACTTTGACACGTCTAGTTGACACCACCCAAGGACTGCCTGACAATGAAGTCACTTTCTTGGGACCAAGAACTTTTCCCACCGGAGAGAAGAGAACTGCCAAAGAATAACATTAACCAGTGACAATGAGTTATTCCATAACCCATGAATATGTGTGTCTTGTCAGCTCGTTTCCAGTTCGGGGAAACATGTGACATCCAGTGACATCGAAATCACTGCAATCAATAAATCAGTCTCTGGGATGCATCACGGTACAGTCTCAGGAATGTGACTTCGCATTGAATTAACTCGAATTATCAGAACTGCAGTGATCGCCTAAGAAGATGGGTGTGACGGGTGAGATGGCGCCGACTTTCTCCAGATTCTAAAAATACCCTTGCAAGGACCTTTGTACCCCATCCATTTACACATCAACGATGGATGCAACGTAGTCTGTTGCAGGCAATCAGTCGCGGGAAGGAATGCCTTTAATCGTCTTAAGTGTTTTATGACGAAAAACAAGCCTGCACGACGCAGAAGGATCTTAATAAATATTTATGGCGTGGAATGCGTAAACAAGTGTGATTACGATGTTCCATACGACGAGCTCGCTAAATGGCCAGATGAAACCAGTTCCATGGCGAGGGTCTGCCACGACAAAGAAAGTCCATCGACCATTTCTCCGGACCGAAGTGAAATGAAGTGGCCACTTTCTGTGGCTTCTATTAACGAGCATATGCCCTGCTGTCAACGATAGAACACTTACTCACTGTGCCTTAATTGCCATTAGTAACTGTATGACAACTGCTGGAACACTTGATGCGCCCTTAATTACTCAAGAGATCTGTGGAGTGTGGCTCGCGCTTAAGCTAATTAACCCCAGAGTCGAGTGGAGTAGCATAAAAAGTCGGGTGGGTCAAGTTTTTGCTGATGTTTTGCACTTGAGTGCGTTATTAGGCGGGAGAGATGTGTCCTGAAACTATGTATGGTATATGATGGGGAACATCTGAATGTGTACACTACTGTGATGTGCTTTCGGGGTGACGGGTGGCTATTGATGGACGGGAATTGAACTGGAGGCGTTCGGTGTGGAGGGTTTTTTTTTATGACGCACACACATGTTGGTGCTAATGGGAGCACTGTTGCATGTTGTTTAATGGAGATTTAAATCATTTGGTTGATGGTGCTCGGTCGGAGGTCAATTGTTGTTTTGATGTTGCGGAATGCGGTATTCGTGCGAAATGTTCAGGGAAAGCAAATAAATTTATTTTATGGTCATAATGTTTTGGGGCAGGTGATGGCAATTTCATTTATTTGGAGAAAAAAGCATTTAACAAAGTAGTATAAAGGAAATTGCTTTTTTCCTTGGAAATTCGACGGCACACGACTGTGTCAACTCAAAATTCTAGCCCTCTAGCTAAAATTCAGAACTATACCTGATAGGGAAGGAAACAAGGAATCACTGTGGTGAATATGGAAAGCAAAGGAGTAGGAGCTAGTGCACAGGGTCATGCTATGGGACAAGTAATCTGTAGGAGTAATATTGGTCTGAAAACATGCTTATAAAGTCAATAGGCAGACCTAATATCAGACTTCACGTTCAAACTCTGTTTCTTGAATTGATTTAACAGTAACCCTGCTGTCCTAGACAATAGAGTTCTGCATATATACAGTAGGTTATGAATGGATTTGCTGTTGTTGTCAATGTGGGCAATATCATATATATTGCCTCACAGCTTCAGTCAAATTGTCAATCAATTCGAGACTTACTTGCTAATCATTGATCTTGTTTGATCTTTACTACTACTTTAACAAAGCTCTATACTTCAACGCGAAATTAGTCGCAAAAGTACATTCAATCGAGAGAAGAAAATTCAGGGTCACTTTTCGCTCAGTAGGCTGAGCGAATACAAGCGAATACAAGTGAAATAAAATTTCGAAAATCAAAATCAAAATTGGAAATAAAATTTAAAAAAATTGTTGCTGGTCACAAGCCGCGGTGTCGTGTGTGCGTAAGAAAATAAAGCTTATAAGTGCGTATTAGTGCTAAGCGCTAGGTCCGGAACCAAACATCCCGCGTTCGACCCCGAGTGGCAGAAATTTTTGTGGGTGTCGGGAGAAATCCCGGTCGGAGTCGGATGATCTGTCCGATTTCGCAACTCCGGCCGCCGTTTCAATGATCGACTTCAAGAAAAGCATAAAACTAAATCCGCGGAGCAATTTTCTTAAGCGCCCCTCCCTCTCCACTTCGACAGAAACACTGCGGGTCGAAGCGAGGGAGGAGGCCAAAACAACGTCAACAGCAACCACTTTACGGGGAAAGTGACATTGCCCAATTTTCCGGCGGTCGCTACACAGGAGAGAACAACTCCTTCGCCGCCCTTTCAAGGGATGTCCTATGTTCCAAGATATAAAAAAGCAAGTCTGACTCGGAAGCAGAGGCCTGAAGGGAAACGTCCCTCGGGTCGCTTAGAAACACCAGCCATCACACCCCAGATGACCTACGCCCAAATGGCGGCAGTTCTCGGTACAAAAACCCACGGCTGTCCCCAAAGCCCTGGTGCCTGTTTCTAAGGCATCGGAGGCCGAGGTGGACCCGCGTTCGATCCTCGACATCCAAGGGTAGATCGGGTAGCTCCAACAGCAGAATCATGAGCAGTATAGCGATGAAGTGCGGAGGTTCTAGGTGTTAGAAGCCTGTATTGTGTGTATTTCTCTCCGATAAGTACCTAGCCTACAAAAGAAAAACAAACATTTTGGAGAAATGGCGATTTACAATATTTTTTTAATATATGTAGTCTACTTTTAGCTCGATACAGTTGACCCAGTGATGCTTCAACTTTTTTAACCCGTCTGAAAAATACGTTTTCTCGAGGTCTGCAAAGAAGGCCTCCGTGGCGGCGATGATCTCCTCCTTTTTGCCCGGCGAGTGACTTTTTCAAGTTTGGAGTCGCACTGGCCCAAATCTGGAGAATACGGTGGATGAAGCAGCAGTTCGTAGCCCAATTCGATCAATTTGGTCGTGACGAGGGCGGAGATTTGAGCTGGTGCGTTATCATGGCGGAAGAGCACTTTTTTCTTCGCCAAGTGGGGCCGTTTTTTCTTCAATTCAGTGTCGAATCGGCCCAATAATTTGGCATAGTATAGTCCTGTGACCGTTTTGCCCTTCTCCAGGTAGTCGATTGTGAATCCCAGAAAACGGTGGCCATCACCTTTCCGGCCGATGGGACAGTCTTCGCCTTCTTCGGAGCACGTTCGCCGAGTGAAGTACACTGTTTCGACTGTTCCTTGGTCTCTGGTGTGTACCAGTGGATCCATGTTTCGTCGACTGTCACGAAACGACGCAGAAACTCCTTCGGATTGCGCTTAAACAGCGTCAAACACTGCTCTGAAGTGGTCTCACGTTTACGCTTGTTGTCCGGAGTGAGCAATCGCGGCACCCATCGCGGCACCCATCGCGGCACCCATCGCGGCACCCATCGCGGCACCCATCGCGGCACCCATCGCGGCACCCATCGCGGCACCCATCGCGGCACCCATCGCGGCACCCATCGTGGCACCCATCGCGGCACCCATCGCGCCGACAGCTTTCTCATGCTCAAAATTTCATGCAGGATATGACCCATGCAATCTTTTGAAATGCCTACTGTCTCAGCTATCTCGCGCACCTTCAATCGGCGGTCTGCCAATACGAGATCGTGGATTGTTGTCACGTTATCCTCCGTGGTAGCCGTTTTCGGGGCACCTGGACGTGGCTCATCAAAATCCCACTTGCGCCCACGTTGAAAGTCGTTAAACCAATTTTTGATGATCGCCATCGAAGGAGAAGAGTCACCGTACACAGCATCCAAACGCTCTGATTTCGCTGCGCGATTTCCCTTCCAAAAACAAGAATCAAATCACCGACCGATATTGCTCTTTTTCCATTTTTCTAAAATCAGCGGACACATCCGCTTCCACACGCGGTCAAAACAAAACTACGAGTCCGATCCGGCTGAAATTTCGACAGTAGCCGTCTACTAGAATGTACTACACGTAAGTTGCTACACTACATAGTAAGTTGCTCTTGCGATACTGGCGCCATCTGGCGGTGAGGCTAAGTACTTATCGGACCACCCTCGTACATTACAGCGGCCTATGCGCCTGAAGCACCTCAACCCAATACTTTCATTGCAATACTCGAGGCACTTTTTCGATCTCTGCACTTAAACTGGATAGTAAGCTACTACATTCTGACCGGCGATTTGAATGCCAAACATAGTGATTGGGGAAACAACATTCCCAACACTAAGCGAAGCCTACTAAGCCATTGTGGGGTTCTGCGGAACATAGAGCACAGTCTCAAGTTACTCGCAACTGATAGTCCGTCGTATCCTAGGAGCGGCTCTTATCTGGATCTCATGCTGCTTGATTCTTGACTAAGACTAGCTGACACGAATGAAGGGTCTACTAATTGTCTACAGACCTTTGTATACGACAGTGACCATTGCGAATTCGTAGAGTAAGCAAAGTATGTATGTCCAAACACACCCGTACGATTACAGTATGGCGTGTTGGCCGCGCTTTGCCAATTCCCTGACGAGATCGGTCTCCTCGAGTGGTTCCTTCCCACCATCCAATAGTATATGGGATATTTATATTATCATAATGTATGATAATGTATATTATCCAGTGGACTGGAAGACAGCGGTGCACCACCTAACTAATACCCAAGAGGGGTAAAGACACCTCTAACCCGTCAAATCTTCGGTCGATAAGTCTCCTTCCAAGTGTTAGCAAGGTCTTCGAGAAGATGGTCCATAGAGCCCTGAATAAATGGGCTGAGGACAATAAAATTTTATTTTAGGGACCTCTTGCCTGCTTTACGAAATGTCTGGCGGCAGTGGTGCTATTGTCAATCATTAGCTAATCTTATATTTTCTTGTTTCCATTTCTGCTTCGAAATTATAAACTTGCCTAAACAATAAGTTTCTGAATAAAATTTTTCAAATTTGTGGAGCACTAGTCAAAGCTCAACTTACTTACCCTCCTAGTAAGCAGAATGGTCTAGGAATATAATGTCTCACTTAATATAGAATTAATATTCAAATTACTTGCATGTGGTGTTAAAAGTCAATTCTACTATACAAGTCAACCGCAATTTTATTACCTCTTTAAGCGATTTAATTCTGAGTAAAGAAATCACTGAAACATCACGCAGTAAGATATTTATTAGATTTTTCTATTTTTTCAAGCCACTGAATTCGAACACAAACGAACACCCATTAAAAGGGGTTGAAAGTCAGATAAAAACATTACTCGCCCAGCAACGTACCATAACGGAGATTAAAAACAAAAAAATCAAGTCGCCGATGAACTTTCAAGAACTCAGCGAATAATTTATCAGCGAATGTGCGCGCTTCTCTTTCCCGCAGCAGACTTTAGCAATCCCCGCGCTATAGCATGTTATCGCACAAAAAAGGTCAAAACGACTGTGGCGAAGAGCCCTCCGCACTAGCCGCACGAAAGGTTGAGCGTATTTGGTTGCATTTATTACGGATCTCAACCTCACCCTAGGGGTCGGATGTACTTCGATGATGGAGCACTCGAACGGTACAAAAAAAGCACACCCACTAAGCTAAGGGGTGATTTTTCCCTTTTTTCCCTAAAAAAAAAAAAGAATAGCTCAATAATCTTAAAGGTTAGGCCATAAAGAAGAAACCATTTGAAGTTTCCGTGTAATTAGATTTTGAATTGAAATTTAATAGGGGATGGGGCATAGAAAAAAAAGGATCAACAGGATTTCACGGGATATGAATTTTAACGCCGCATGATACCGCCAAGCACTTGGTGTACCTGTTAGGATTTCGATGAATCAACCTGATTCCGTGATACAAAGAAAAAGTAAACGTCAGCAAATTACCAATTATCCGAAGTAGAACCGGAAATCATCGGGCATATCCCTGCCGTTTCTTAGCACGCTGAAGGTATCGGGCCATCTTTGATGGTCTTACTTTCCTTTCTTGATCTCATTTCTTTTTTGTCGTTTGTCGGTTTATCTTTAATCCCTTCATGGCGACATTGGCAATGGGGTTGACACAAAGTTAATTATCTGATTTGGCGACTTGAGGCGAAGAACAAAGCGATTGCGAGTTATTCACGATTATTAGGAATCCTTGTAATGGCTAATTTCGCTTTGCGATTTGGTGGTGGGAGATGAGATTGACATCCTGTTTGGTTGGCGCCAGGATGTTCTTTGCTGCTGAAATGTACTTAAGATAAATTATTAATAATGTCGATGGTTATAACCCTTTGGTGATTCGACGAATCCTTTGTGCAACGATGGCTTGATGTTTTGTCTTAATGGATGTTAATAAAGGGTTTTGTGTTTTTGGAGATAAAATCTGGCTTTTCCTTTTTAATTTCGGAATGAATGGCGTTGAGTGGCTCTTTTCTTTATTTCTGACGTTAGTTTTAATAAAACGATGAGTTCGACCACAAATTATGCTCTTTTTAGGGTCGAATTTTGAATAATAGATCCGTCGGCAGTAATTAATACGCCATGAGTAGATAACTAACTTTTAATGAGTAGTAGCGAAGAGTAATGGCTTGAGTTGGTGTCTGGATTTATATGAAAGAATTACTTATCTACGTATTGATTTACAATAAAACTTCAATATAAATGTCAAATTATCAAACCACAATGTGGACTTGCCGCTTGTCGTTATCAAAAAATTGAAACTTCAAGTCATCTTCTGATTGTAAAAAAAGTGCTTTTTAAGCTAATTCCAAATATATGCTGTTAAATCTGTCAAAACAATTGTTAGGTTGCTAGCTGTTACTTTTATTCAGTGGTTTTTGAAATTTAACATGTTGGCACACATGCTTTAACAATATTACCTTTAGGAATTCGGTTTCAAATCTGGGGTTCTGTTTCAAACATATAGCCTTATCTTATCGAGGCTATCGATGCTCAATGGCTCAATGTAAATACATTTGGAGCGAAAGTAATGCACATAAGCTTACGGAAACGGTACGGTTGTAAAACTTTAGTTAATAACTTTTTCATTCCCGGATTGAATCGCCAAATTGTAGGGGAGATGAGGTGCCAGCAGGATGGTACTACATAAACATTCGATTAACGCATAGTTTCGCGTAAGGGACATTTAAACTGGCCTCCAAGCCATTTTGAAATGAAGCCTCTTAATTCTTTTTTTAAAATCGTTTTGTATTACATAACAACTTAAACGCCTATTTGAAAATTAAAATGACACCCTTTATATCACAAGAGTGAGACCTAACAACAACTAAGATCACAAAAACCGAACTGAAAATTATATTTACTGCAACGCAACACGTGTCGTGAAATCTTGAATAAGGGCAGGCCAAAATTCATTGTGACACTTCAAATACACATCAAAATTCGCACGTTCAGTAAGGGTCCTCTACACGGAAAGCACGCCGCCAACGATTCACATCAATTTCTCACGAACTGCCTGAGCTTGAAATGATAAGCACGGTATTGGATGATATTGGATACTACAAATTGTGCTCACCTTTGATAGAAATTTTGAGATAACGATCCCTGATAAGCCCTATAGGGCTAAAGTGGTACACATCAACATAATTATTCTTGAATATCTTCCATGCTCAGCTAGTCTGGAGTCCGGTATTGAAGGTATAACTATTGTATAAACATACATACTGATATTCAAACGGAACTCAAAACGCTGAGTTCAAATCAGTGGATTTTTGAACCCAGAAACGTCGGTAGGAATAAATTACTGACATGTTAACCAAACAGCCATCGCCAATAAATACATCATCGCTTGTCTCTGATATTCAACCAACTTTAAGATAATTGGGAATGATTATATCTCTCCTACTATACTTCAACAGAGTTCAAGGACTTCGTCATTCGATGAACACTATTCAACCCTTAAACAAACTCTAAAAACATTTGACATAGACGATATCAAAAGGCTTGTCAGCTACCTATCGAGGTACTGCGTTCTGAGATATCACGTTATTAAAATTTGCGTATCCTCCGAGACAGAGTACCGAATCTTGAGGATGACTGGACTGTAAAACACATACTGCGCTAGTCAACTCAGGAAGCATATGTTCCTCAGAGTAGACGTCTCTCCTGGGATAGCTGTATCTTCTCCTTCAGTTCAATTCAGAGTTTCATTAAGTAGGTTAGGGACATCTTTGCCTAATTGACTTATTTGGTATAATAGATATTTAATTGATGATGAAATTGTCTGTTGAAGGAGTACCTACACAGCTATTAAGAATTCGTTAGCTTGAATGGCATTCAGACAACAGGCATTGCATAACATTCTATTGTTACCGTAATGGTGGGAAAATAGGAAAAATAGAATTTCCTGCACCGCTGCACAACCAACAACCTTCTCTCCTCCAATCTTTACTGAGGCCTAAGTCACCAGTCAAAGTGACCATCCGATAAGCATCAGCTATCTCTAATGAGAAATAGAAAATAGAACGCCAGTTTGCATTATCTAGAGAACTAATCCAACGACCCTTTTATCCCTTAATTTGGAACCAACTTGAGAACAGCAGTAACGAAAAGTTCTACAGAAAATACCGAAGCTCAACGGAAACAGATAGTAAGCAACGCATGCGATTTAAATACTCGCCGACCTCTTTTTACGCAAGCAGTCAAAACAACGCAACCCTCCAGAAAAGAGCAAAGTACAGTTGAAGATGCTCTAGCAAAAATACTAGACAGCTAGAGAAGCAGGAAAATTTCAATAAAACCCTGCAAGAACGAATAACTAGACTTGAAAGCAAAATAAATTATAGCCAATAATGCCAGAGTTCTTAAGAATTATGGCATCGAATGCGAATGGTTTATACAGACATTTAAATGAGTTACACATCGTATTGGAAACAGAAAAAATAGATATTTGTCTAATATCTGAAACTCATCTCACAACCCAATTATATATCAGATTGAAGAATTATAAGTTCTACCATACAGTTCATCCAGATAATTGTGCGAGAGGAGGTAGTGGTATCTTTATAAAAGATAGCATTGATCACCATGGGGAAGAAGAAACAACTTCCCTCAAGTTTCAAACCACAACAGTAACAGTTAAAACTAAAATTCAGTTTCTGTCAGTAACAGCAGTATATAGTCCCCCAAGGCATGCAATTTCATCAAATGATTATACACAGCTCATTAAAATGCACAATTCAAAATTTATAATGGGAGGAGACTTCAACGCTGAACACACATATTGAGGATCACGACTCACAACAACAAAAGATCGTGAACTATGCGAGACAGGTAAAAACACTGGGTGCGACGGACATTAATAAAACCCCTGATCTTATTGACTTTTTTGTGATAAAGAAATTGTCAAAGAACTTTATACAAGTTCAGGAAGGTTTAGATCTGAATTCGGACCACTCCCCAATTTATTTAACAATTAGTGAAACTGTTATAGCCAAAGAAGAAAACCCGTACCTTTCAAATAAATTCACGGACTGGTGTAGTTTTAAACATATCGTCTTAGAAAGAGCTGATACTGATATGCCTATTGAGACAGCAGAACAATTGGAAAAAGAAGCATACGATTTCATCAAACTAATCCAACACGCAGCCTCGAACTGTACTCCTTCATTAAAACGAAAAACGGTTGGAAACAACTATCCAAAAGAAATTAAGGATCTGTTAAGGTACAAAAGAAAACTACGGCGTAAGTGGCAACAAACTCGGTCACCTCTGGATAAAGCTAGATTTAACAAAGCCACACAAGATCTAAGGCAAGAGATAAAGCTAATCAGAAACGAAATAATGAGAAAATATCTTTCGGAACTATCTGCTGATAAGAATACAGAATTTTCACTGTGGAAAAGTATAAAATATCTCAAGCGACCAACAAACCACATTCCACCAATTAGAGGCGACAACGGGCAATGGGCTAAGAGTAATGAGGAAAAAGCAACAGCGTTTGCGAATTACTTAGAAAACTCCTTTAAGCCAAATGAAGCTGTTTGTGACGAGTTCCTAAATGCGAGTGAAAATGAAAATTCTCCGATACCTCCGATTACAATGTCCGAGCTAAGGCATGAAATTATGTGCCTAAAAGACAAAAAGCTCCAGGTTTTGACTTGATCACTGCAGAAGTCCTGAAACAGCTACCAAAAAAAGGTTATATAAACTGTTACGGTTGATGAACAAAACCATTAACCTTAGATATGTTCCGAGCGTCTGGTAAGCGTCCTAAAAGCGTCCCTAAACCAGGTAAAGACCCCAATGAGGTATCATCGTATAGACCAATATCGTTACTTCCCTTGATCTCAAAGCTGTTCGAAAAACTGATTTTTAAGCGTCTCAAACCAATAGTAGAATCAAGAAACCTTATCCCAAGTCATCAGTTTGGATTTCGAGGAAACCATTCTACAATAGAACAAGTTCATAGAATTACCAACGAAATCGAACGAGCTTTAGAAGAACAGAAAGTATGTTCTGCAATCTTTCTAGATGTAGCACAGGCTTTCGACAGAGTCTGGCATGAAGGTCTTCTTAATAAAGTAAAAGCGTACTTGCCTGAAGAGTACTTCCGTTTACTGGAGTCTTACCTAACATTTCGTCATTTTCGGGTTAAACAAGAAAATTCCTACTCTAATCTAGTGCAGATTAATGCCGGGGTACCCCAAGCAAGTGTCCTTGGGCCTCTACTATACCTCCTTTATACTAAGGATCTACCAACAGCGCCTTACACAATGATTGCAACCTTTGCTGACGACACGGCATTACTAGCAGTGGGGCACACGGCACTGGATTCAGCCCAAAAACTACAAGCTGCTAACGACCAAATAGCCAAGATGGAGAATAAAACTTAACTCCAGCAAATCTGTACACGTTGACTTCACAAATAAGATTGTCTCCTACAACCCTACATTTATATTAGGCACAACAATTCCATATGCCAACACAGCGAAATACCTAGGTATGACCTTAGATGCCAAGCTTCGTTAGAAAGAACATATAAAAATCAAAAGAACAGAATTAGATATTAAATGGAGAAAAATAGAATGGCTATTAGGTAGAAAAGCAGGGTTATCAATCTCTAATAAAATTATTTTACACAACCAGGTCCTAAAACCAGTGTGGAACTACGGCGCTCAACTTTGGGGATGTGCCACCCAAACCAATACTGCAGTCATCCAACGCTTTCAGAACAAAGTACTTCGATCTATTGTGAATGCTCCATGGTATATAAGAAACAGCGATCTCCATCGGGACTTAAGGATTCCCACAGTTTCTGAAGAAATCCACTCTAAGGCCAAAGCACACAAAAAAAACTCCAGGAGCACGTAAACGAGGAAGCTACAAGTCTTCTTCACGTATATGGCTTGAGACGACTACACCGTACAATACCGTCAGATCATGTCAGACAATCCGAAGCTGAGAGTTAAACTACAACTTTAACCCGATAGTAACTGAGCGACAACAACGAGCGAAAAGGGGCGCTCGGAGCCAACAAGACCTCCGACGCTTTGGATGGATTAAATACCATCTATGCTCTTGTCACTATCTCCATAAAGAAGAAAGCATGTCTGAAAAATAGTAAAATGTTAATTATTTACTTATTTTTAGTACCTATACTGAAAAGGAAACTGCTTAGTGTTATCAGACTTATGTAAATTCTTTTTCTTAGGTTGAAATAACACAAAAAAAAAAAAAAAAAAAAAACTTGAGAACTTGATGATCTGACCCTTAAACAAAATTGAAAATATGGCGAGAACAAGTAGATATATCACAGTCGAAATGAATGAAATCATTAATAATGGGCGAAAAGAGACTGCATTCGCAAGTGGCTGTGTCTCTTGAAGAGACCGTAACTTTCAAGCTCCAATAATGATGTAGCAATAAGGCATCCCCAAAAAGCCTTTGATTTAACAGTAAATGTAATAAAGCGGGAGAAGCGAGTATTACCCTTCTTCTTGGTCCAGCCCATAGCCAACTAATGACTAATAACCATTGCTTCCTTAGCGCCCCAGTCTGAAAAATGAGATACATATATTAAGAAGGCAAAGTAATATTTGACAATGTATCGGCTGCCAGCGGTTCGGGCACGCGCGCCGTGTCAAATTGCGATATGCGTTAATGTGCAATAGCAGAGGTATGAGGGGAAATGTCCCTCAGGGCACTTAAAGGCACCAGCCTACTGACCATCAAATGGCTGGTTGGCAAGCTCTAACAGCAGATTCATGAGAAGGGTACGCGACTATACAGAAACTATTCGCTTCTGCTGGGCTTAACACCCCTACAATCGTAAAGGCTATGCGGGTAGAGTTTCCTAAAGATGCTGTCGGAGAATGTACATAAATTTGCTGATTAGGATTGAACAAAGAGTCGTACTTTACAACCATCTACAGGACGAAAGCTCCGATGTTGTTTTGGTTTCCGAAAAAAAGCTAAGTCAGTTGTTGGCGTTGGCATCTCTGAACCAAATCGGAAAATCTCGAGTTCTCTGGGAATGTTTCCTAGTATCTTACAGGCCGAATTATACGTCATCCTGAAATGCGTCAACCTAAATTCAAAGACTGGCATAAAAGGCATATCCATTACTCACAGACAGTCAAGCAGCGCTCAAAGCGTTAAGCTCGTACAACACGAACTCAAAATACGTTAAAGAATGACACGATGCCCTGCAGGACCTAGCCAAAAGAAACAAGGTTGAACTCTGGTAGTTGCCAGGCCAGGAAATCACCAAGCAATTCGGTAGAAGAGGTTTAAGCGAAAGGTACATATATGTAAGTTCCGAACCTTTCTGCGGGATCCCCAAGTCGAAAATTAATGTTCTCCTAGACAAGTGGGAAAATAGCAGCACCTGCACTTTTGTATCAGGGTTGAAGATATACGACCCCTGAGCAAACACTCTATTAACATCCTTAAATATAAAAGAGTCGATACTGGCGCACTGGTCAGCTACCTTTCGAGACACTGTAGTCTGAGATATCATCTCAACAAAATTAGCCTCTCATCTGAAACTGAGTATCGACTCTGTCTCGAGGACGAGGTAACTGCAGAGCACATACTATGTGAATGTGCTGCCCTCTGCCACTTTAGCGCTATATGGGGCACTTTATTTTATAAAAAAAAGCTAAACCAGAAGCACAAAATTCGGCACAGTTCTCATAAACGAATTCGTAGAGACCGACCCCATGCCACACGAGGCCGGACGTTGCAGTCTTCATTAAAAACAATTTTAAATATAAAATTATATAAAGCGGTAAGATGCAGGGATTACAGGTGCTAGAGGCCTGCATTGTGTGCATTCCCTTTCCGAAAGAAAATGTACATTATAGCAGTCTATGCAGCTCAAGCACCACAGCCCAATATTGTCATCGCAGAGCTTAAGAGACTTTTTCGATTTCTGGGCTTAAACTCAGTGAAAAAAACTTTTACATTCTGGCCGGCGATTAAAATGCCAAACAAAGTGATTGGGGAAATAATATTCCCAACACCAGGAGGTGGGTTATTGGGTTCTGCAAAGCATAGAGTACAAATTCAAAATACTCACAACGGATAGTCCGTCTGGGAGCGTATCCCCTCTGGATTTCATGCTGCTTGACTCTCGACTGAGGCTGGCTGACTCGTACGAAGGGTTTACTAACTGTATACGATACACTTCGTATACGATAGTGACCAGTAGTGTCGTGATTACACTACCAGACGAATTCGCGGATATGAGAGAGTATGTTAGGACGCGTTGGTCACATATTGTCAGGTCCCTGACGGCTCACTACGAACGCTTCCTTCCCACCGTCCGATAGGAATCTTGAAACAATGGAATTGACAGGTATTCTAAACAAATGGCCAATTAATTGGACAGGCAAAAGAATGATACCAAAAGCACCATGATACCACGGACGTGTACCGTAACTCGACAATTGACACACTACAAAGACAGAAAAGCAGACTCCTGACAAGACTCAAACTCTTGCACATGCGGTTTATCGACAAACAGAATTGGGAGGTCAGGACTCTGAAGTCATTGATTAAAAGTCTCCAACTGTTACGGAATATCTGTACGCTCGCATTGGACCAACAGAATACGTGCTGTATATTCCAACAACGTGAATATGTTCCCACAAATGAACAAAATATTTCGGAGAAACAATCAGAATAACATTCAGGATCTGAAGCTTCCAGAAATATTGAGCGCCGTTCTGGATGACGACTTTCTCGTGATCGTACAACCTGAGAGTCTTCTAGGAAGTGTACAAGGTTAGTGATAGAATGACCTTTAGTACAGAGCCCTGCTTCATCACTTCTACCTTCGTAATAATATTGATCATTGGTGATCAGAGGACCTTGGTTTTATCAGCTTGAGTGACGAATTCAGGTGCTACTCATTTTGACGGAGGATCTGCAGATGATCTTAGAGTCATCAAAAAGGACACAAAATCGTCGGTCTCGGCAATGTAACCAATATTGCGTTCAGGTACCTCTCACCAGTGGCTAAAGACACCTCCAAGCCGGCGAATCTTCGGTCGATAAGTTCCCTGCCAAGTTTCAACAACGTCTTCGACTAATTGGTCCATAGAGGGCAATAAAATCATTCCGGATAACCAATTCGGTTTCAGAGCGGGGCATGACAGTATTCATTCCGCGTTGAAACCTGTGTCGGATATCCAATGGAAAAAATGCAAGAATAAATGCACGTGTGCCTACCTGATTGACTTGGAAAAGCTTTCGACAACGTATGTTAAGAAGGTCTTTATTACAAGCTTAACGGACTGGGCATAAGTAAGCCACTGATTTATATGATTTTTGACATGTCAACCTGAAGAATGTTCGCTGTGCAAATTGCCGACGTGACTTCTATACAAATATTTCAAATTAACCATCGACTGCAAACAAGGCACGGTGAACTCGCCGATCCTTTTTAGCATTTACGTCAGTGATCTAATGGCTTCTTTTTACCATTCAATTGCTTACGCGGAGGATTTAATCGTGTACAAATGAGGTCTAACGATTGACGTCATTATTATTCTTTTGCAGCGTGAGTACGAGTATTATGATGACTGGAAAAAGTTAAAATCAACTTCCGGAAGTCAGGAACTATTTTATTTGGAATGCCTTTGTTTAGGTCCTCTAAGGAATCACCAGAAAAAAAATAGGGCAGGTTCTCAATATTTGAACCGGACGAGCGAACTGGTGAAACACGAAATGTAATTAGATAGCTTGGAATCCACCTAGATCAGTACCTATATTTTGACAAATACATATATAGATGCTACTTTGGCTTATGCTCATAAGCACGTACTTACCATGTTCTTGTAAACTGAAGATCGCTTTGTCGCTGACGATGACGATGACGATGACATATAAGATAAGAAGCGCCTTAGAGATCTCTAAAGGGCTTAATCTTCAGTTTCGTGAGTTGACAGATACTGACAGATATAATTGCGAAACAGTCTTCTGATTTAGGAAATAGATTTTCAGAATGTTTTGTCAGCAACCTTGAAGGGGCGATGCAGGAAGCTTTAAGAAGTCCGACACGCCTTAGTGGTGCTTAGAGTTTTCATTATTCAAATTATGACTTATCTGACTCTCCTTGATGGCGAGTTAATTTTGTTGGTAAGTTTGTCATTCAAAAAAGGGAATAAAAAAATTATTTATTATTCATACTCATGCGTTCCCGCATCAAATCTAATATCTTTATCCGACACTCACTTAACCTTTTCACCTTAAGAGTGTCATCATAAAATTTAATATTCCCTGTCGGAAGCATGTATTACGTCGACCCAGAAGTCGATTGCGTTTTACAATATCCTGTTCAATAAATATTTTATTGTGCCATAAAAAATCATGGACTTATTGAGGCTTGATGACATTTTGATAACACTCGAGAATGAATTATATGCTGAGCGAGTACAAGGGTGGTCGAGCGGAACACATCGCCGCACGTCAGACTCATTGAAAAAATATGTTTTGAATACGTGCTATACTCGTATGTAGTTGTCTATGTATGAATGCGTTGATTGGAAAAAAGTAATTTGGTATATTCCCCAAATGAATACACAAGATTTGTTCTGGCTCTTCACCTTAAATTACTTTACTTCCGTGGCAATCCCAGAGGACGAACAGCTCGGAAAACGGCGAATACAATCAACTACGAATCCTTTCGCAGTTCTGTCAGGATTGAATGAACTCAGATCGATTTGTTTTTCTTTCGGCTGTTTTTCCATTTTATTCTGTTTCGTGCTTTTTGTGTTTCTTTTCGGTTTGGTTGGATTTTGTGGCATTCACCCTGGAAATGGAAAATGAAAGATGGAGCTCATCGATAGCGTGCACTACACGTCCTCGATGCCATCCACATGCAGAGAAGAGCGAGAAGTTCAACAAAAGGAGAACAGAGTGAAGAAAAACCAACAGGAAAATGAAAATGTTTTTCATGCGGGATCCAATTGCATATCAGCGCCACAACGATATCGAATTGAAAGGATATATCATCGACTCTCAATTGTGTGGCAAATGTCTACATGCCCGTAAAGCTCGTACGGCTGAAAAGGATATTCCTGCATTCAATGAAAATGAGAACTTTGAGCGTAGAGGGTACGCTGTTGCAGATGAAATCGAAATAATATCAAAATAAAGGACCACGAATAGTAGAATGTCATTGGTTGAAAAAAATGGAAAGAAATCGATTAAAGTCGGTTTTGTTTCGCATAACATTGCAGGTCTGCGAGGTGTATATGTCTGCAAGAGGACTTGAGCGATGATACAGATTATATGTACATACCTTGCCTCGAGATTCGGTGATTTGAAAATGATTTGTCAAAATGGTTTCAAGTAAGAGAGGTGATGAAAACTACATTCAGAGTACCTTTCAAATCATACTTTTATACAGACCTAGGCATGAATCAGTAGTAGGTAATTATGTGAGGCATAAGGTTGTATACATCTGATGTTATGTTTCCAAAATTTAATAAACAGAAAGTCCAACCTCGAATTCACGGCATAATTAGCATATTAAGAGTAAGACCGATTATAATAATAATTAACAACAAAAGACAACTACAGCTTTCGACAGCACTCCTGCTTTACGGTTGACGACTGCACAACGAGTCGACCGCTCTCTACGAAGACTAAACTGGAAAACCCCTGAGCAAGGACCCCCGAACTAGAGAACCAATACTACCAGCTTTGCTGTATCGTCTTCTTGCATTTGGCCATCCTAATCATCCTTATCTGTCCCAGCCGACAACATGTCCTGGTTCTATTTGACATACTTCCCCAACTTCATATTATCTACGCTTGTATATGTAACATTTGGACCTTTGATTTGCTCAGTTTTTAACAATCACCTTACAATCTCTAGCCCTTTTGTCTCAAATATATTTTGTGACTGACACGTCTCAAATCAGGCCCTACTATCTGGACACCAACATATCAGATTTAACATCGTTGGTGAGGCTGGAGAAGCTGAGTACAGATATCAGCCAAAAAGAACCCGCTGGGTTCTGTTAGAGGCTCAATTTGCCGCCAAGAAAGGCATTCTTTTTAAATCCATCGCATCGACAGGTGACATTGAAGAGCGGCTTATCAGCTAAATCTTTCAAAAACAGCTGTACAACCAAGATAGATGTACATAAGCGACGCGTGCATTGGTGGAATGCACAGATAGGGAAACCGGTGGAAAGCTCAAAGGAAACCGGTGAAATCTCTGTTCAACAGAACTAAACGATTTTAGATCTGTCCTAACAAAATACAACTTCGAATTAAGGAAATCTAAGAGAAACTCTGGGAGGAAACACTGTGAAAGCGTAGATTCGCTACCAACCGCGGCCCGACTCTATCACGTCCTATCCCAGGAGCATACAAATGGACTCGGGCTGGTTCGCAAATCAGACGGTAGTTTCACTGTCAATCGCAGGGAAACCCTGGAGACCTTTCTTAAGGTATATTCCCTTGGTTCTACTACCAGGGTGCTTTTAAGCAATACAAAGCTCCACGTAAAGACGATGGCTTACCTGCTATTCTCAGACAAGCCTTAGATATCATCCTAGCACTACTGATAGTTCTCTTTAGGTCCTGTTTCAACTTAGGATACAGTCTTCAAATATAGAGAGAAGTCAAATTTGTCTTCATCTCCAAGTGAACAACCTAAATCCTATGGCCCAATCAGCTTAACATCTTTCTTACTAAAAACAATGGAAAAACTGATAGAGCTTCATTCATTTTAGAGGTATTTTTTTTTTTTTTTTTTTTTGTTGGAGGCTTCTACAATCTGCTGGAGCACTCAGACACAAATACTGGTCCATTGTACTACCAGACAGACACCTTGTCTTTATTGTATTTTCCCCGTTGTCCGGAGAAAAGTGAGGAGGGGCTTCAGTGATGTTGAGCTAAGAGATTCGGCACCCACCACGTCGGCCCCAAGGGTGCGCCACCGTGCACGAACGAAGGCGGGACAGTCGCAGAGAAAGTGTTCCGCTGTGTCGTCCTCCTCGCAACAAGCAGCACAGGTAGGCGTCTCACTGATGCCAAGCACGTAAAGATGCCTGGCAAAAGTGTAATGGCCCGTAATGACGCCCGTTAGCCTTCTGCAGTCATTTCTTCTTAAGGATAAGAAGAATGTTGCGGACTTTTTACAGACGTCAGGGCGTACGCGCTTAGTCATCCTGCATCCTGGATATTCCTTCCATCTGCGACTGTGTACGTTAAAGACCCAGTCATTGATGTCAGATTTAACCGTTGAAGCTGGTAGACATAAGGCGGGTTCAGGCCCTGAGAAACTCTCCTCTGAGCCTTTTCTAGCGAGTTCATCGGAGATCTCGTTTCCTGGGATTCCAGAGTGACCTGGAACCCATACAAGCCTAAGTGAATTAAGTCTTCCGACTTTGTTCAACAAGGTCTTGAGTTCATGCACTAGTTTGGAGTTGGACAGAGGATTGGATGCAGCTTTGAGTGCAGCTTGGCTGTCACTGCAGACACATATGCTCTTTCCCCTCCATCTGTGTTTCACAACATAGTGCATGGCCATTAGGATTGCGTAAATCTCCGCCTGGAAGACAGACGCATATTTTCCTAACGAGAAGTGCAGTCGAATGTTTTCGCGCTCGAAGAAAACTCCGGCGCCGGATCCCTGATCAGTCCTGGAGCCATCTGTGAAGATGCGAAGACATTCTATTCCAGGTTCAGTGTCTGGCCAAAGTCAGTCCTGACGCCAAGGAAATGTGACTGTGTAGTTACTGCGCAGTAGGATGGCAGGTGTCATTGCGTCAGAGGGCATATCCATGAGACAGTGATCGTAGGATATTTCTCTCTCAAGTACACCCTCACTCCACTGCGAGTTGTACCAAAGACCATTCCTCTTTAGGCGAGAAATAGTTTTCAGTGCACACCCTCTGATATATATGTCAAGGGGTGGAAGGTTCATCATAGCATCCAAAGCAGCTCCCGGTGTGCTGGGGAAAGCCCCCGTGCAACTGAGGCAGACCGCTCTTTGGAGTTTGGTGAGTGAAGCCACAACGTGTTTTCGTGTCAGCCTGCTCCACCAAACAACCGATGCATATGAGATTATCGGTCTTACCATTGCCGTGTAGATCCAAAGGACCTTTTTCGGCGATAAGCCCCATGTTTTGCCAAAGGCACCTTTGCATTGCCAGAAAGCTGACAGCGCTTTGGTGGTTTTGGACTCAACATGTTTTGACCAGAGAAGTTTGTTATCTAGAATGACTCCCAGATACTTAGCTTCCTTGGATATAGGGATGGGAATGCCTTTTAGCACCAGCTGAGCAATGCCAGTTGTTTTCCTCCTTCTCGTGAAGAGAACGACATCGGTCTTAAGAGGATTAACCGACAGCCCATTTCTCGTGCACCAGTCATCGATCACGTTTAGCGCCGCCTGCGCTTTGAGACAGACGTTCGCTAAACATGAGCCGACAGAGAGAACAGCAACATCATCCGCATAGGCCTGGGCATAGATTCCAGAGGCATTGAGAGCATCTAGCAGGGAGTCGACCACCATGCACCATAGCAGCGGAGACAAGACGCCACCTTGCGGGCAGCCCCTGTTTACTCCAGACTTGACACATTGTTCGAGGCCTGTATCAGCGATCAATGTCCTGTGCACAAGCATTGCTTTGATCCACAAAACCAGTGCTTCATCTACGCCATGCCGTCTAGCAGCGTTACACATGCTGTCGAAGGTAGCGTTATCAAAAGCTCCCTCAATGTCGACGAAAATGCCTAGTACGTACTCTTTCCTTTCGAGAGCGCATTCAATTCTCCCAACTAGGTTTTGAAGCGCAGTCTCGCAGGATTTTCCGCGCTGATAAGCATGTTGCATGTCCGACAGAGGATGCAATCGAAGGGCATCTTTGCGCACGTGCAACTCTACTAGTCTTTCCATGCTTTTCAGCAGGAATGATGTTAGACTTATTGGTCTAAAACTCTTGGCTAGTGAGTAATCCTCTTTCCCTATTTTGGGAATAAAGACCACTTTCACCGCGCGCCAAGGGATAGGTATGTAGGCAAGTGCCAGGCTAGCAGTGAAAATTCTTTTCAGTGTAGGAAGCAGCTGTCTTATACCTTTTTGCAGCATAACGGGGTATATCCCATCAGTGCCCGGCGACTTAAAGCCATCGAAGGATGCCACAGCAAATTCAATGGCCTCAGTAGTTTTAGAGGTATACTAGAGAATCAGATTCCACTGCGTCCAAAACAAAGTGCATCCCGCAAAGAACGATATACTGAAAACGCGCTGCACCACATAGTAGCGCATGTTGAAAATAGTTTCGCACGCAAAGAGATCGCAATTTGCACTTTCCTCGATATTGAGGAGGTTTTTGATAATATTGGCTTCAACTCGATCACTACTGCACTATCCCGCAGATATGTATGTAGATCACCCCACTAACTATTGTGTTAGAGCAATGTTTGATAGCCGTATTATACACAGAGACCTACTGTGACAGTATCGCCAGCTAAAAGGTGTCTACAAGGTGAAGTCCTTTCACCCCTTCTCTGGTCGATGATCATCGACGACCTACTCTACAAGTTACTCGGTTATAAAGTCATCGGATACGCCGATGGCTTTGTAGTTATTGTTACAGGTAAATTCAAAATTTCTGCCTGTGAACGCATGCAACTTGCGCTTCACTCTATC
Source organism: Merodon equestris (assembly GCA_958301585.1). Classification (NCBI taxonomy): domain Eukaryota; kingdom Metazoa; phylum Arthropoda; class Insecta; order Diptera; family Syrphidae; genus Merodon; species Merodon equestris. The sequence goes on from OY284413.1 coordinate 64,475,013, forward strand.
TTTGACTGGTGTAGCGGAGGGGGTCTATCGATAAACCCAAATAAGACAATCTTAGTCCGTTTATAAAAAGGAGGAAAATACAATCTTGCTCCATCTCCCTAAACGATACAAACACAGGCTTTTGAGGAGAAATCAAGTACCTTAGTGTTGACCTTGATCGCAAACTTAACTGGAACTCCAACCTCAGGTGGTACACAAATGGCTGCAAGATGGATTTCGGTGTTGGCGCTGGCATCTTTCAACCCAATTGGAAAGTATTGAAGGCTCTGGGAACGATTCTTAGTATCTTCCAAGTCAAAAGAAACAAGATCAAACTCTGGGCAGGATGCAAGGGAATAAAGCACAAGGAAATCATAGAGGAAAGGTTCGAGCGAAAGGTACATACATAGGTGCCGCACCTTTCTGCGGAGTCCCGATTATTTTCCTCGAGTCGAAGTTGAAGATTAATTCCTCTTAGACACGGGGAAAAATCACAGCACCTGCAGTTTGGGAACAGCGTTCAAGGACTCCGACAATCGAAAGACTCATACGGCCCCTGAAAAACACTATTAATATTCTTAGATATAATAGAGTCGATATGAGAAGACTGGTCAGCTACCTTTCGAACACTAGTCTGAGATATCATCTCAACAAAATTAACTCTTCGTCTGACAATTTAAAATTGGCCTCTAAATTGTTGTTGTGTTGACTCTGTCCTGAGGACGAGGAAACTGCGGAACGTGCTACCCTCCGCCATCTTAGGAAGCATATGCTCCTCAGAGAAATTATGATTCCTGAGACGATCATATCAGCTCCTAGAAGGGACATGTTAAATTTATTACGAAAGTTTAGGAACTCCTCGTCTCATCGGCTAGCAGGCTATATGTTAACAGTAGCCCCCTTTAGAAATAAAAATTGCAGCTTTTTCGACCACTTCGGCCTAGAAAGGAACTTTCCAATTCCTACGACTAGCTCGGTACACTTTACAGCAACCACGTCTCCCTCGTTATAAACACATTCGCCCTATTGGCATTGATCGTACATATGTAGCTTAGGCTCTTTGTATCAGCATTCCGGCTTCTTAACTAGTTTCTTATCTTTCTCTATTAAAATCTTCTGCCGCGTCCTGCTCTTAAACAGAGTGTTTTTGCCGGTAATTATGCTGTGCACCTTTGTTCCGCACATAAGTTCAAGTGGCGGTTTTTTTCCGTGAACAAGTAGATATGTGAGTTAAGTGGATTAATGTCATCTACTGAGCGTTTACTTATTACGGACAAAATGACTTTATCAATCGCCTTACACACCAAGTGTCGATTTTGGTACTGCAGAAATATCAAGACGATCTACAGTATATGCTTGTATAACATACATATATCCTTTTAGCTGAAGCCCTTGATATGACCGGTTTTTTAACATTTCCAAAATCGCAAGAATGTAGCTATCCTTCGATTGTTTTCGTCTAAAATGTGCCACGAACTCAGATAAAAATTATAAGCACTCTAGAGAACCGACATAAAAAGTCAATATGCTCAACCATGAACGTTAAGTCTTGAAGTGCTAAAATCCGCGACTAATATGAATTGCGTGAATTGCATATGATGTCTAAACTTCTCAATCGCCGTGTAAGCTGCTTTGCGACTTCCAAAATGTAATTACAATGCTTAAAATCGCCAGTGTACTTCTATGGGGGCATTCTGCTTATAAATCATATAACATATTTTCCAGCTGCCAATCTTGAAATTCAGAGCTTTCTTCGACAGCAAAAAAAATCGTTTAACTAACTTCCGGAAAAAACATGTCAGTCAAGAACGACGGCAATGCTTTTACATTTGTCGGAACAGCAAAGTATTTAACGGCATACTCGTATGTCTTTTCACTGCCAGACCAGATCCTTTCCTTGTTGACTTTTTCCATTTGATGGCCAAACAGTCAGTTACAGGTAGGATTCATCTCAACTTTTTGATGCATTCATCAACCGCTTGTCATCGATGTAAATTCTATAACAACCTTGGTTAATCCGAACGATTTTTAAACTCGTCAATACCGTCTTTTGTGGTGAAAGCCGTGTATTTTTGACTCTCGTCTTTGACGGGGACGTGAAAAAGGCTGTTCTTCAATTCCATGACAATGAAAAATGCATCTGCTTGCAACTTCCTGAGTAAGTTATCAATGGGACAGGGAACAGTTCTTCAGCATCATGGCGGTCAACTGACGAAAGACTACGCAGACCAATTGGAGCCATTCTTCTTTTTTACAATAACTATTCTAACTGCGAAGTTAGACGTTAATTGTTACACAACAACGCTTCCTTCGTAACCATTCATCGACTTTTTTCCTTTTGGCTGCACATGCAATAGGGGATAACCGAATTGGTTGGTTTTCAACGGCATCCACTTGTCATCCGGCTCTACTGATTATTAAGCTTGAACCATCTCATTAGCGGCTTGATCTGAAGAGAAGTGTGTATCTCAATATCGGTTTAAATAACATTATGTATACCTAGCTCTTTAGGTGCCTCCTTCTGCGCCATTCTTCGAGCAAAATGGAAGCCATCATCATTCAAAACCACGAACAATTCGGACATGAAATCGTAGCAAAGCAAACCATTGTGTTCCGTTTTGTCGTAAGGCATCGCTACGATTTCTTGCTCCACGTGAACATCATCTACGAATACTGCAGCAGCAAATTCTTCAGCCCGCGTTATTTTCGTACTGCCAAGGCCTCGAAGCACAGAAGTCGACTTCTTCAGTTTATGGATCATACATTCCTTGATGGTTAACACAACGGTATTTTTATCATAATTCACCTGTGGATAATTCGTATACATATCTAATGGTTATGTAGGCTTTTAATATTTCTCCTGTTCAAATCTAATTAACGCCAGAAAATGCATGGTCACTTCTATAACTAAAATACCCTAACTGGGTGCCGGCATTTGCACAAGAATAAGCAATCTTTAATACAGAAGAAATCATAGCTTTCTGACTGCCACAAGGTTATCCAACAAATAATAAATAAACGCAACGTGTTTATAAAAGTAAACAACTCTAAGTTGTAGATTGAGAGATTGTTCCAGTATTTGGTTTGGTCAACGGTTTGGTTTGTTTCGTATGGGACAAATGGAAATCAGCCTAAGTGAACTCAGTGGTCTGCTGTTTTCAATGCTTTTGTAAGCTCGACCTTATAAGCATATACATATGTACTTCAAAACATTTTTGCACAGTGTGTCGATTATTACTTGATCCTCTTGAAATAGACAGGTGTGACAAAAAACCAGCACACTCTCAGCTACGAAGGCTGACTATTGATGGTCAAAGCAGCACAAATTTTGCGAAACCTTATTATTTGGGTAGTGAATTTACACTATTTCAACACGTTGTGCAAGTATATTATTATGAGTTGGAATTCATTCATTTTACCAGAGATCAAGTAGGCAGTACATTCTTCATTTATTTCCTACGTGAATTTTTTCAATAAAACAGTGTTCATTAGGCGACAATTTCAGTATATGCGCCTATATGTTGGGGTAGTATTTCCGAATGAAATCAAAGACTTTATTTAACATAGTTAAACATAGTTTGAATGGTCCGATATAGGTCAGGTATGTGCCTTTTGTCCGATAACTTATTGCCATTTTGATGTTAATTTCAATTTGCCCTTCTCATAGAGGGCTTTTATTCTTCTATTCTTATCGGCAAAATACTGGGATAATCGTTTTTCACAAACCTCTCTTAAGGGACATTTCTCGCCTGATGGAGCAAGTAATTACTTGGTGCCAAGTTGGAACTATCAGGTGGATTCATAAGAACCTTAAAACCAATCATTGGCAAATCATTATCGATATGTGTGGTTTTATTCTGCTGAAATACAATTCCTTTCCTATTGGCCAAAGCTGACCACTTCTGGACGATTGCTTCCCTCAATAGACATATAGATGCTGCTCTTGGCAAAGCCAAGAAGCCTTTTGCTCTTACGAGAAGATTGTATCAAAGCAGTCTACTTGACGCTAGAGTAAAAGTCATATGCTACATGGCTCTCATAATGCCAATTGTCGCATATGGCTGTCCTGTCTGGTTCAATGTGGCTCCATTTGATATAGAAAAGCTTCGCTTATACGAAAGGCAGTGTCTTCGATGTAACCTGGGCTTATATCGAATACCAGAGTCACAGTATGTCAAATACTATCCTAACAAGGTTCTGTACGATAAGGTTGGGTTGATTAGAATTGATAATTATCTTATTAAACTGATCTTTGGGGCTTATTACCCCAATCAGTTATACCACGAAAAGACAACACTGTCTGGCTAGATACTAAAAGCTACGTACAAGATGATAATGGTATCCCTCTGATATACCACTTCCGACCCCATGCGAGGGACAGGCGACTCTTGTACGACCCGGATGTCGCCGCTCGGTCTGAGTACTTTCGGTACAGCACCCCGGCTTCAATTCGGGATAAAGAAGACGCGATCAGACAAAAAAGTTTGTTCTGGTGGTTGCACTCACAATCCACTCATGAAAGTGAGATCAACCCATATGCAGCAAGTAAAAAATAGCGCCAACAACGACCCTTACCTTAAGAGGGTGCAATTAAAGGGTTGAACACATGTCCGATGTGACTTACACACCGGACATGTGTTCATCCCATTAATTATAGATTAAGAATATTTTAGGCTTAGGTTAAGTTTATTTATTTATATATCTAGTTAAGGTAGGTTAAGTTTAAATTCAAGTTTAAATTCAAATAAATTATAGTGTCTAAGTTTTTTTTATTAATATTTTCTTAGAAATAAGTCAAATGCGAGCCAGCCGGCAATAAATAAAAATGAAGTCGAAAGATGTTAAAATTAAGATTTAGATTAGCTTAGAGTGCTCGTTAAGAGCCAGTAAGAATATGAATTATAATGTTAAATTAGAATTAAACATTTTGTCTAGTAAGTAAGAATACGAATAATATATTGTAATAAAATGCGATTAGAAAGAAAAGAAAAAGCTTCCCTCAGACGGTCCAATTATTGACAGGACAGGTCTAAATTAAGAGTTTCGTCGAAGGGGAGCAACTTATATCTGTTTCCTGGCTATCAATCCCTGCTCAGCCATCATTTACACTGTTTCACCACGATTCGGTCATTACCGTTTCCGCTTCTAAGGGATCCACTTTTGATCATTAGCCACCATCCGCTTTAAAAATAGGTCGATTTTTTTGTATATGAAAATTCGGTCCATGAGCTTTCTTTTTGCGTTAGCTCACGTGGCACCTACGTATATATCGAGCTTCTTTTTGTGTATCCAGCCTCATTCAAGTAGACCCAAATGATTTTTCTTTTTGTGCAAACAAAACAGTGCTTATCAAGGACTCAAGGATTTTCATGGTTTTATGGACATTTTCGACTTTCATCATCCTCAACGCCATCTAGTGTGCGTCCGACTACTTCATTAAGTCATCTTACTTAAGCTTATGGTGACTACGCTAAAGCTGAATAAGCATCTCGGGAGTGTGGTTGTATGTTTTAATTTAGATTTTGGTGATTTAGACTTGGAAAGGATCAACAACCTAGACCACTCTGAAGCTGATATCGTAGAAGCATGGTTTTGAAAGTATTCCTAAGAGACGCCTTTATCTGTTTGTAAGTCACATGCCGATCTTCTTTAATCATGTTGCGCACAGCATCGATGTTTCTCGGAATGACAACCGATTTTGGCCGACCTTCTCGACATTCATCACTGAGGGGCGCACGACCATGACGAAATTCGGCAACCCAATTGAAAACAGTCTTCTCTGATGGTGCTTCATTACCGAAAGTCGAACGAAGCGATTCTATGCACTGTTGTTGAGTAAGGCCTTTTTTAAATCATAAAAAATCATCCAACGTAAGCCTTCACGGGTGATTTCCATTTTTGAACAAACTTGCTTCTTTTAAACTTTTTTTACTCAGTCAGTTTCTAAATTGACACTGGCTTCGCAATAACAAACGTCAATGTTCACAAATACAGTGGTGCCACAACTCATTAACGCCACCTATAGTTCGATTGTAAAAACTTAAAAGGCAACCCTCGTACATATCCAAAATTAGATGTCAGTTCTAAAATTGAGGGACCCTTCCGAATAGATAGTAAAGGATTTCCCTGTATAAAAATTTACTAAAGGATTTAGCTATTCGTTTCATCTAAATATCATCCATCAATCAAATTGATCATATTGCTATATATGAGGGGTAAGGAAAGGGGGAAATGCGGGGTAGCCTTACCGTAATGGCAAAAAACCTGGACCACAAATTTCAGTTCCCGTCGATTGACTGCTGAGGTTACATAAGGCTGCATATGGAAACGTTGATATGTAGAACGAAGCAACCGTCTTGAGCAAATTAAATCGAATATTTAATCAGCCTGTTAAGATAAGACTAAGGCAAGTCGAAGCTAGAATCTGCTAATCCCGTTTGACACTTGCCCCAATTTATTTGATAATATTGAGACTTTGAACAAGTTCTCACTGTTCCCCATCTGATGTCGTCACCAAAAATGCGTGCATATAATGGTGGTAAGTCATCGCGTAGGAAAGACTATGAGCAAACTAGTGCTCCAATGTAAAGAGTGTTTTTTTTTAGAAGTTTGGTTTCTAAACTGGCAACACTGTTTGTACATAAAGGGTGTCTCAGTAAGAGTGCACTTTTTAAAATTGGAATATTTTTTTTTTTCATGCAAGTGGCAACTCTGAAATTTGACAGCTGTCACCTCTGTTTATTCCGATTATTAAAAATGGAGCACTTTTCGAAAGAACAACGCGTTATAATTGTGAAAACTCATTACAAAAATGGGGGAAGTTACGCTGAAACCGCTCGCAAACTTCGCCAAATTTTCAGCCGAGAAAGTGCACCTAATGTGTCAACCATTCGAAGAGTGGTCAAAAAATTTGAAGAAACTGGGTCAATTATGGATAATAAGAATCCTTTGCGTCAACGTACCGGTCGGTCTCTTGAAAACATTGCTGCTGTAAACGAGAGTGTCGTCGAAAACCCGAAAACATCAATTCGACATCGTTCCCAACAACTGCAAATTTCACGAAGCACTACGCAGCGAATTTTGACTAAAGACCTCCACCTTCATGCGTACAAGATTCAGTTGACTCAGGAGCTCAAATGGGTAATGGGTAATGGAGCAAAGTGAAGTCGATGCCAATTTTTCGAAAAAAGACATTTTCTCCGATGAAGCGCATTTCCATATGAATGGCTTCGTGAATACACAAAATTGTCGAATTTGGGACTCAGAAAATCCTCATGCAATCCATGAGAAACAAATGCACCCACAACGAGTAACTGTCTGGTGCGGATTTTGGTGAGGCGGCGTGATTGGACCTTACTTTCTTGAAAATGAAGCTGAAATTGCAGTGACTAAGAACGGCATTCGTTACAGGAATATGATAACGGACTTCTTGTGGCCTCAACTGGACGGCATGAATCTGGACAACATGTGGTTTCAGCAGGACGGCGCAACCTGCCACACCGCGCATGAAACAATCGACTTATTGCAGCAACGATTTCCAGAACACATTATCTCACGAAATTCTGATGTCAACTGGCCACCAAGGTCGCGCGATTTAACGCCGTGCGATTTTTTCTTTGGGGTTTTGTGAAATCTCGGGTTTATGCGAATAAATCCGAAACAATTCCTGAGCTCAAATCGGAAATCCAACGCGTCATCGGTGAGATACAGCCATATCTCTGTGCAAAAGTCATCGAAAATTTCATGAAAAGAGTAATGGCCTGTCATCGGAGCCGTGGGGGTCATTTGCCGGATATTTTATTCCATACTTAATCAGAACATGTCTTCTTTACAATACAATAAAAATATCACAACTCTGTCATAAAATACTTGTTTTTATTTTAAAATGAAAAAGTGCGCTCTTACTGAGACACCCTTTATTTATTAATTTGACAGCTGCTTATTTGATATTGTAGATTTGTCGTTAGTACTTTTTGCCATTTCACGATAAATAGATCAGCGCCAGAACAACGCATGCAAATTATGCAAACTTATAAAACCTATAAAAATTATTTCTCTAGAAAAAAAACCTTCTAAAATTGGCCGACACGACACATAACATAGGTGATTGGGGCAAGCCTGGATTCCTTGGCTTAAGCCATCAGTAATATAAGAGTATATCTTCTGATAATTGGACAACTAAACCGTATGAGGTAACTAAGCATATTTTCGTATGTCCCTACAAGTCCACTGAAGCACATACTCTTTATTAGATATTTTGTTCCCGTTAGAGATGTGATGGTCACAATTAATTACACACCGACTTTTATCACCACTAGCCGAATCTTCCAATTAAAAACAAAACTTGAACCACCGCTTTATCGCAAAACATCAACAATAATATCAGTTTTCAAAGAAGATTTTACACACCGACAGGCAGGATATCCACCCTGCAGCCAACTAGAAAGCCGCCAATACAACCCAAAACGATATTACACATAACACATAAATCCAGCCTGTGTCGCATTAATTAATTTCGTTACACGTTCCCCAAAAAAGGATTAAATACCACAAAAGCATTTGCAACACCACAAACTTTCGAACGTGAAACCTTGTAAAGGGTTGCCACCTTACCCTTCTCGACATCTAGCAGCCACCACCATGCGGTAGCACATTGGAATTATGATCCTTTCATGTCGCCCAGCCGTCGGGTGGTGGCGGGGCGAGGTACACACAAATTAATTTACTATAATAATTTAACTAACATGCAATACCTTGTGAGAGTGGTGATGTCCTTCGGGAGGACCTCCTGTTCGTGGAGAAGGAATCTGCTGTTTCCGTTTGTAATTTGCATAAAATTTGGTAAATTACCTGTTGCCAGCCGGTCGTCGCGGCCAGAGGATGGGGCACGTCGGGGATGTTGGAGATATCGAAGGAATACACCGTCTATGGCGTGGTAAAAGGATCCGAATCGGATTTTAGTTTGAAATTCCGTAATTGAGTGTAATTAAAGCCTTCCGCGGTGACATCTCCCTGCGGGAGAGCGACGCGAAATCCTTTCATTGTCCTGATTGTTCCGGTGTTGAGGATAATGATGAGTTTGGCAAGCACGTTGCCCGTGGTGTTTGGTTTTAGTTAACCGCGCGTTAATTTGATTCCCATCGGTTGTAGGCGTGCTGAGGTTTTAATGATATCGGCAACGGTATAAGAATCTGTTGGGAGGGTGTTTGGTGGATTAATTAATTTCCACCACCTTCCGGGGTTGTTCTTGCACTTTAGTACTTAGTGGGAAAATAAATTTCAAGTTTGACAAATCAATTAATTTGGCGGTGGGGCTAGCTACTTTATATAGCAGCTGTAAATTAAGTCAAGTTCAAACGAAATGATGTTGCCGACTTGTCTAACAATTTTCAATGATGCTATCTTTTCTCTTGAGTAATGAGAAACGAAATCGATATTCTTCGGAAGGATGTTCGCATTGCCTCTTACTCTGAAGTGCTTTGGCGGTTTCAAAATACTCTTTTTCAACTAAGATTCGATGGAAGCCATAGGATTCGTCTGCACTTCGCGTCTCAAAATAACACTATATAACGACAAGATTCTGTTGAAAATTAATTTAGATATCGGCAAGATATTGGTAAGTCAATATAAATATCTACAAAAATGTCTTTAAGGTAAGCTTAGCCAAGGCTACGCAGCTTTAGTTAAGCTAAATAATAAGTTCCTGCTGATTGATTTTATCGAATCAAATTCTTTTGAAATTTTTTTGTTAAATTCTTACAAATTATTAATCCCCTAACAGCAAAATGTTATCTTATCTCAATCACCCACGTTGCACGTAGTTCATTTTCACGACTAAAGAGCGAATTTCGTTAAACTTTTCAAAGATAAGTTTACTAAAGAGGATTTTGTAAGTACCGAGTGAGGAGAAAGACCACTAAAATAATTTCGATGACTTGGCCTTTTCTAGTTTCTAACATCATATAATCGGCGTAAAAAGGCAACATCAAAATCCAGCTGTTGAAAAATTTAAAAATGCAATTTTTCGCTTCGAATCGAATGAGGGATTCTCAAGAACTGATGATGAAACACGCTATTGTAATCGAAGAAAACAGTGAATAAGTTTTTGACCATATATTCAACCGAACTTGCTGTGCTTTTTCGCTCTTGATTCTTCTGGTCGCTTCCGCCGGATAGCTGGTCTTTGGTTTAAACATCATAACCATATCTGGTACTCATGTTCCGTCATGAGTGATGACCTTCTGGATTGTTATTCAAGTTATCCAAGAGTTCATGCGACGGTTCTATATACAATATGCAATATACCACGGTTCTATATGCATTATAGAGATCTGCATGAATGCATTCAAAGTAGCATATGAAACATTCATTCTCAAAACACATGTATGTTTCGCGGTTCCCTTTTAAGTGAGTGCATATGGATTATGTACTTGTTTCTGTTTAAGAGAATAGTGTCCCTATTCACATATTCCTATGCACATGAATTATTGGTTGAATGCTGAATAGTGTACAGTAAATTAAGAGTATAAATTAACAAATAATAAATTTATTTGTTTTAAAAAAAATTTTATTGTCGATTTTAAATGGGGCAGTACTTCCCCTTACACGTCAAAACTAATTCTAAATACAAATTTCTTATCCACTACCTTAAATACTAATCTGTCGTCCCATGCGTCGCTGTCGTGCCGGCTCGGGTGACGGTGCTCCGGAAACGTGGAATGTGTGGCTCAGGTGACGGTGCTCCGGAAACGTGGAATGTGTGGCTCAGGTGACCGCGACGATCCCACGATGAAAAGTGCAGCGGTCAGTTGTATGATGGTAAGTCGATGCCATTCGCCTAATTCCAACACGTACAGATCAGGTGATGTTGGCGTTGATCTGTTTGTCGTTAACTCCTCCCTCCTTAAGTTCGAACGCCCTCGTTCGATCAACAGATTGTGTTACATTAGAAGAGTGGAATACGGCTAATCCTCGTTGCGTGATCTGGCGATGTTGTTTCTCCTTGTGAGACGGGTGGCTGTGGCCTAGTTGTTGATGACCTTGGTGTTTCTGCCTCTGAGCCATTGAACTCTATCTTGATTTCAGCATCTGACCTTCTTCGCTATGACCTTGCTTTCAGCAGTATGACTACGAGTATCATAGAAATGACAATGAGTGAACAAATTACTATATTTGTGATGGAAGTGGCTTTGCTTCCGGTGTCTAGCAATTCAATCAATTTGGTGTTGTTTATTTGTAGTTCCTTAATTGATTCTATAGATGACAGTTTTTCGATGCTCGTTCTGCTGGATGTAGGTTGCAGTATGGCTGGCAATGGTCTAAAATTGGTGACCTCCATGGAAAAGAATGTTTCGTTGCCTGTTGTTATAGTAGCGTTGGAATACCTGATGATGTATGTCCCGTTTAGTTTCATGGGGTCCTTATTTACTTCTATCGTGCCATCGAACTGGTTTAGGAATACGATTCCGGGCAGGATTTCCTCAACTGTTGGTACGTGTTGATTGTTGGTAATAGAGCACGTAGGCGGTCGACTGTTCAGCAAGTTGGGGATGCAGCTTGAGTTGCTTATATCTACTAATTGCTTACTTAAACATATCGAAAGATTATTGTAGGATTTACAAGGAGAGTTTATACCAAAGATTTCCTTTTTGCATTTTACAATATTTTCATAATCTATTTTGTTTATAATTTTTTGTATTTTTACTGGTTTGATGAACATAGCCTCGCAGGACTCTTTATTTGTCATAGGGAAGCTAATTATATATATAATTACAGTTTCGTTTGAAGCAATTTTAAGCTCTGCAAAGTCGAATGATTCTTCGATATTTGTAAATGGTATTTCTTCTGTATTAAGTACATTTTCGATTTGACTTATTTCTAAATTAGATAAAATGTAAGAATTTATAATATTGGCCTTGGCCCAGTGTATGGAGTATCCTATATTAACAATTTCTTCTTTTATTACTTCTAGCCTATATTTAAAATTTTGCATTATAGTATCTTGTAACCTACCGGTTACTTTCATTGTCTTTAATATGTCATTTGTAATATTTATTAATTCATTAATTCTTTCAACTGACAGTTTGTTTATAATAACCTGCTTGTTGTTATTTGATAGAACACCGTTTATCTTTTGATTTATAATTTTTAGGTCGTGGTGATCAGGACTGCCTGCGATCCACTTCCATGCTGTGCCTAAAAAGTCCAATGCTCGACTCTTCCTTGTTCTAGGCTTCAATCGATCCAGGTGGTTCTTTATTTGGATTAGCTCGGTTGATATGAAAGGGAAACTGGGATGGTTAGGATTGGAATCTTTGTTTATAGCTGCCTCGATGTCATTGATAGCCTTTTCATAGTGTTCCAGATCTATTACATGGATTAGCTTGAAGGTGCCTGTTTGCACTTTGGCGGTTCCAACGTTCACTGCTACAAGCTGGGAATTTGAATAATCTAAAATTTGGATGCGAATAAGAACCTAAAATCGAATGTTAATTTCTTATGTGAGACTTGTGTACTATTTTACCGGATTCTGTTAGTACTGTAGTTTTTCGGTTCTCCTTAACCCTTTCCTCTCTATATCTACTGGTTAGTTTAGTCCCTAGTCTTTTGTTTAGTTTAACGTAAATCAATTGTCCTGGTAAGTATTCTTTGATAGCCTGTCGTTTCTTGTTATGATAGTCTATGTCTTTTTTCTGTTTTAGAAGTAGTTTTTCGAAATTTGCCTGTCTAGTCTTTTCGTAATCATCGGGAGTGAAATTTAGGTTACGTCCAAAAAAGAGGTCCACTGGTCTCTTGTTAGTCGTAGAATGGATTGAGAAGTTATATTCGCTTACTGCTCTTTCGAGAAGTTCATCGAAATTGCGTTCGGTCCCATTCTCCTTCAGACATCGCATGATCTCTGCCAAAGTTGAATGGAAACGCTCTATTTGTCCATTCACTTCACTCTTATAGGGGGGTGTCGTGAAGACATCAATGCCGAGTTGATCTTTTAGCATGAACAATATTGATGGTGAATTGAGTGAAGGCTCGTTGTCGATAACAACAGATTTGGGTACTCCAAAGAAAAATATAATGTCGCGTAGGGGTCTTCGTATGTCGTCTATTGATCTGCTTTTGAGTGGTCTAGCGAGTGCGTACTTTGTAAACTTGTCCAGTGCGGTCAGTATGACTTTCTTCTCAGTTATAAAAATGTCCAAGTGTACGGTATGTCCCGGAAAGGTTGGCAGCGGTGTTTCGCCAAGCTTCGGTTGGTTGGGATGCCTTTCATATTTGCTACGCTTACAAATTGTGCAGATTTTTGTTATTCGTTTGATTTTCTGCATCATGGATGGGAAATAGAATTTTTCTAAAATTTGGAAACGGTTTTCTTGGGCATTCCGGTGAGCGCGATTGTGTGTCTCGATTATTATGGATTCTTGCTCTTCTGGATTGGTGACGTCCTCTACCTGCATTTGCGTGAATCTTATTTTGTATGCTTTGAAGTAGAGTGGATACAGTTCCTGTATTAAGCCCATGATTTGCTCTTCGGTTTTAATGCAGTTAATAACGGAGGGATTTAGAATTTTTTTAAGAATTTCTGTAAGATTGTTTTGATTATAGGCCGTATCAGTAATAGTGTGTCTATGGTAACCGGGAAAAATTATTTTGAAATCATGTGATGCTTTTTCGCCTATGTTGATGAAAATTTGGCTCTTGAAGGCATTGATTGGTACCTCTACACTTACAATAAGTTCGTGAGAGGAACTCTCATCACTGTGTACTGTTGGAGTTAGTGGGTTTATCAGGCTATTTTGTGGAGGTCGGGATAGCGCGTCAGCAACGACGTTGGTTTTGCCGGGCTTGTACTGGAGTTCGTGATTGTATTCCTCCAATATTGCCTTCCAACGTTTCATTTTGGCATTACTATTTTTGTTGCTTAGTGCGTAAGTCAAAGGCTGATGGTCGGTGTATATTGTGACTTTAGCCGACCCGTACAGGTAGTTCCTGAGCGACTTTAGAGCCCAAACGATCGCGAGCATCTCTTTCTCGTTTGCCGCGTAGTATTCTTCGGCTTTGCTCAGCGTTCTCGATATAAACGTTATAGGCCTATCATCTTGGGACAACACGGCTCCTAGAGCATAGTTAGATGCATCCGTTGTTAACTGGAAGCTTTTACCGAAGTTGGGATATGCGAGTGTGACTTCTTTGGAGGTAAGGGCGAGTTTTAACTTATTGAACGCTTCTGAGGCTTCTTCATTAAGGGTTACAGCATGTTTACTAGAAACGTTTTTAGATAGCCGACCCTTCTCTCCTCTTAATAGGCTTGTCAGGGGTTTCGCGATTTTGGCATAATCTCGCACAAACCGACGATAGTAACCTGATAATCCTAAAAAGGATCGAAGATCTTTGAGAGTTCTTGGAGGTGGAAAATTTAAGATTGTTTCCACCTTCGCCGGATTGGTTCTTATTCCTTGTGATGATATTATAAATCCGAGGAATTCCACCTCAGACTTGAAGAACTCGCACTTATCAAGTTGAACCTTCATATTAGCTTTTTCCATCGTGCTAAAAACCTTTTTGATATTTTCCGCGTGCGATTTCTCATCTTGACTAAATATGATAATGTCATCGATATATACATAACATATCTTCCCGATGTGTTCCCTGAGAATATCGTCCAGTGCTCTCTGGAAGATTGCGGGCGCGTTCTTCAGCCCGAAAGGGAGTCTGGTGAACTCATATTTGCCATTGTTCACTGAAAAAGCTGTTTTTTCGATGTCTGATTCCCTTAAAGGGATTTGATGAAATCCGCTTTTCAGGTCCAGGACAGAGAACAAGCTATTCTTCCCGAGTTGCGATAGCACCTCGTTTATTTCTGGGATTGGATATCGGTCTGCGATGGTAACAGAATTTAGTTTTCTATAATCGATGACAAGACGGAATTTTTTCTCACCTGACGCGTCGGATTTTTTTGGAACAATCCATACAGGGGAGTTGTATGGGGATCTTGAGGGTCGGATAATGCCATTGTTCAATAAATCTTGAATTTGTTTCTCAACTTCGTCCTTCAAGGACATGGGGTAAGGGTAGTATTTGGAATAGATTGGACTGTCGTTAGTAGTGCGGATTTCTCCTTTGACGGTTGTCGTAAATGTGAGCCTTTCGTTTGGCTCATCAAACAATCCGGGATGGCTGCTCACCAAGGAAGTAATTGTATTTTTTTGGTCGGAAGTCATGTGGTTAGTTCTGATGTTTATAGAGTTAACGTCTTGAGCGAGTTTATATTTTATTCGTACTTTGACTCTGTCTTGTATTGTCATGTAGTTTTGGTTGGTGTGGATAACCGCGGAAAGTTCCTTAAGGCTGTCATGTCCAAGAATGGCATGGAAAGATGAAAGTGTCGGGAGTAAGAAGAATTTAATTTTGGATTGAAGACCGAAGAGTGTAAGGTAAGTGTGGTGAGTGACTTCCACGCTTCCTGCAACAGAATTAGCGTAGAAGCACTGCTCGTTGAGTATGGCTTTACTTACCAGAGAAGGCTGTACGTAATTTTTATTTGAACCTGTGTCGATTAGAAATTTCAACATTTTCCCACCCTTCGTGCGGCATTCAAAGAATGGCAACGAAGAGTTGGTTAATCTAAAAAATGGACATCGGTGAAGTCGGTGGGTTCGGTATAGCTATCGGATTCGGGCATGTTTTGAACAAATTCTTCCATCGTGATTCCATACTAATCATCTTCGGAGATCATAGCTTTGTTATATTCGTCAATCTCTTCTGCAGATGTTTCAATGGAGTAATTTCTTTGGGAGAAATTTGGAATTCTAGGGTTTTGCTGCGGTTGTGTTCTAATGTGGTCTCTATTTTGTTGATGTATCTGTCTAAGTTGAGCGGAAGGTCCCTGAGTAAGTGGTTCCGCCTTTATCTGTGGTCGTGGGGGAAACGGGTTAGGGTTTCGGTTAAAATTTGATTGGTTTTGGGTGTTGGTAAAGTTTTGGTGCATTGGTCCGGAATTGTTATGGAAAGGTCTGACATGCGAATAGGTCCAGGGATTAGCCTGAGGATACCTTGACGTTCTATTAAAAGGATTCTGAGTGGGAGGATGGTACCTTTGAGGAGTGACTGGAGTAGGAGAAAAATGTGGTTTCCTATGGTTCTGGGAATTATACAGGGTGCCCCACGAGCAGTGTGCCAAAAAGCTAGAGCGTGTAGCCCTGGCCAAGACAAGAAAAAAATCGTACGGGAAGGGGGGGTCTATTCCCCCCGTTTAGCCGGGAGGTGCAATTTTCTAAAAAATTGACTTAATTTGGAAAAAAAATTATTAAAAATCAACAGTAACAGCCACAATGCCGTGATATACTTTTTTGTAAAGCCAGAAACCTCTTCTTTGATCTTGTTTTTAAACGAAGCTGTTGTAAAGAATAGTTTTTGAGAAATTAATTTTCAAACTCAAAATTTTGAAAAAAAATTGGAAAAAAAAAATTTCGAACTACTTTTTTCCAAAATTGTATGTAATTAAGTACTATTTTTTTTTCCCAAAATTCAATTCCCTTATTAGTTTTTAGTTAAAAACAGAAAACCGGATGCAAAAATGTCTTGTAGTTTTTGAGAAATTAAAAAAAAACCCGAACCATTTTTTTCTAAGAAAAACCTTTTTTTTTGGTTTTAAGGCGGCTGGACTTGTAGGCAAATGAATGTATGAAACATTGACCTCTTTTTTATTATTTTTAAAAAATTTGGAGTTTTATTATAATAAATTTTCAATATAATCCCCATTTTTTAGAAGGCAAAGATTATATCTTCTTCTAATGGCTGCACATTAGTCTATGTTTGACAAATTTTCCTGCAATTTGACTCCAGCGACTTCAATCCGTTGTTCCAAAGATACTATTTCCACTTCGTAAACATAATTTTTCATGAATCCCCACACATAAAAATCTAGAGGAGTTAAATCTGGTGATCTAGGTGGCCATTTCGTGGGGCCCCTTCTTCCGATTCAACGGTCACTAAAATGATCATCCAGCCAGTGTCTAACCCGTAAGCTGTACTGTGCTGGTGCTCCATCTTGCTGGTAGATTAAATTATCTGCTATGGCCAAAGGAACGTTGTCCATCAAATCGGGCAAAAGGTCTCGTAGGAACTGCAGGTATGATTCTCCCTTAATAACGGCATTCAAAAACCGGGCCCCGATTACAGTTTGTCCAACAATACCAAGCCAAACATTACAGCTAAAGCGGTGTTGTAATTTATTTTGTTTTTTGTTGTGTGGATTGGTGCTACTCCAATGATGCAAATTGTGGAAGTTAGTAACCCCATCTCTGGTAAACTGTGCTTCATCCGTCCAGAATATCCTTGCAAAATAGTTTCGTTCAGTTTCATCTCGAAGCAGTAATGATCGACAAAACTCTGCTCTCAAAAACTTGTCGTTTGAGGTGAGTCCCTGAACTGGCCTAAAATGGTACGGGTGTAAGTTTTCGGTATGAAGCACTCTCCATACTCTAGATTTGGGCACTCCAAGCATAATAGCCATCCTCCTTGTACTAAGGGAGGGATTGCGTCGGACCAAATTCAAAATTCGGGTAGAACCCATCGGCGGCGGGCGGACCCAGACGAAATTCGCAGGTCAGTTTTCAGGCGTTATCAATGAAAAAAAAAGAATTAATCCAGGGTTATTCCAATTGTGTATCACTTTATTGTATCCTCATAAAACTCCGAATTTTTTAAAAATAATAAAAAAGAGGTCAATGTTTCATACATTCATTTGCCTACAAGTCCAGCCGCCTTAAAACCAAAAAAAAAAAGGTTTTTCTTAGAAAAAAAATGGTTCGGGTTTTTTTTTAATTTCTCAAAAACTACAAGGCATTTTTCCATCCGGTTTCCTGTTTTTAACTAAAAACTAATAAGGGAATTGAATTTTGGAAAAAAAATAGTACTTAATTACATACAATTTTGGAAAAAAGTAGTTCGAAATTTTTTTTTTCCAATTTTTTTTCAAAATTTTGAGTTTGAAAATTAATTTCTCAAAAACTATTCCTTAAATCAGCTTCATTTAAAATCAATATGAAAGAAGAGGTTTCTGACTTTACAAAAAGGTATATCGTGGCATTGTGGATGTAACTGTTGATTTTTAATAATTATTTTTCCAAAATAAGTCAATTTTTTAGAAAATTGCCCCTCCCGGCTAAACGGGGGGAAATAGACCCCCCCCTCCCATACGATTTTTTTCTTGTCTTGACTAGACCTACACGCTGTAGCTTTTTGGCACACTGCTCGTGGGACACCCTGTATAGGTGGTTTGCACGGAAATTTTGGTTCTCTAACTTCAGGCAAAGATGTAGGGCCTGAGGTAAATCTACGGGTTCCCTGATGCCCAACAATCTAGGGAGATCGCCTTTAAGCCCACGGATGAAAACATCCAACGCTTTGTCCCTGTAGGTCTGGGTGAGTAGATTCATAGATTCCTGACCAATTTTCATGCAGGAAATCTTGCTGAGGATCAGCGAAAGGTGAGAGTAGACAAGCTGATAGAACGCCTGAATCGAGTTCGCTCCTTGTACCAAGGTAGACATTTGATATTCCAGCGTGCTAACATCACGCTTATCTGCGTAATGCATGGTTAGGCATTGGCAGATGCTTTCCCAATTCAGGGGAGTGTTGTACGATTCAAGGGCCGCGTCTGCCTTACCGATGATCTTATTGCGGATTGTATTGAGGATTCCATAGTATTTAGGAGTTCCCCTAGCATGCTCGTAGATGTGCAAGACGCGTTCGACGCTTTTCCTCCATGAGGAAAACTCGTTCGCGTCCCCCGAGAAATTTCGAAGACCCTTGACCACGTCTGGCACTTTGTCCAGGTCGTCAAGCTTATCGCGATGTTCCGGGTCGATAGTCTGATCTATCCCAGGAAAACGTTGTGCGTTTGGATTAAGTACGCTTTGGACCAGATTGCGACCTTGTTGTTCTAGGATTCTGGTTACTATGGAGGATATTAAGGAGTCGAGAGCGGGGGTTGTCCCCACTTCCTGAGGAGCTTCTACTTGGGAGGAACTAGACAAAAATGAATTATTGTGGTTTTGTGCATCTCTGATAGGATTGTCCATATTGGCTATGGTAGCTAGATGATTCCTATGAAGGTGAATTGGAGGGTTAATGCGTGAGTTGGGTTCTGTTGGGTTTTCACCACCAGGACTAGTAGAAGTACCCGATCGAAGGTCTGGCATGGTTTAATTTATTATAAGATAAACTGTGTTTAAGATAAACTGTGTTCTTTACAAAATTATTGGCTTAAATCTAGATTATTCTCTTGAAAATTTTGTTTTTTTAGATAATTAGAAAAATGCTTAATTACTATGCTTACACTAGTGACAGCATCCTTACGCTGGCGATGGGGATTTGGTCCTTTTCGTCCGGCTTGGCGGTTACTGCGGATCCCACGATGCGCACTTCCACTGCGTAATACACTAGAGGCTGTCTTAAAGCCTTGCCTAGTATCACTATCACGGTTCTTTAGTTTTGGTTCACAGTTCACAGTTCACAGTTCTTTAGACCGGTGATTTTCGTAGTTTGTGGTTCTTAGGACCGGCGGTGTTTCCGAGCAATTTGCGCGAGGGCTACTTAAGGCCAACAAAGTCTGCACGACGTGCGGGAGCTACTTGAGGTCACTTGTGTCGACACAGAGCGCGGAGCTGCTTGAGGTCACTTTAATTGCACGGTTCGCGGAAGTTAATTTGGATACGATGCACGGGAGCTACTTTAGGTCACTGGCAATAGACGTACCGTTCACAACCTTCGCGATTTACCACCGGTCCCTGCTCGGGCGCCAATTAACAAATAATAAATTTATTTGTTTTAAAAAAAATTTTATTGTCGATTTTAAATGGGGCAGTACTTCCCCTTACACGTCAAAACTAATTTTAAATACAAATTTCTTATCCACTACCTTAAATACTAATCTGTCGTCCCATGCGTCGCTGTCGTGCCGGCTCGGGTGACGGTGCTCCGGAAACGTGGAATGTGTGGCTCAGGTGACGGTGCTCCGGAAACGTGGAATGTGTGGCTCAGGTGACCGCGACGATCCCACGATGAAAAGTGCAGCGGTCAGTTGTATGATGGTAAGTCGATGCCATTCGCCTAATTCCAACACGTACAGATCAGGTGATGTTGGCGTTGATCTGTTTGTCGTTAACTTATAGTGTTTACTGCACACTTTGCTTACTGTGCAGTGAATGAAATGGTTTGGTCAGTTTTTTTATATGTTTATTATAGATTGTAAAATAGATTTATTACAGACCTAAAACGAAGTAAATAACATCACATGTACATGTTTTTTTTATTATTCTAACACATTTTCAATATTTTTAATCAATATAAATAATATTCCTCACTTATAAGTTTAGCTTTAATAAGTGCGTTTTCGTACTTCGGAGGACACGCTTCGTTCGTTATATCCAATGTTGAAATCTAATTTGAACACGATTTTTATTTATTAATATAAGAAAAGACTGTGCCAAAGACACGTGCCCAGATGTGCCTGCCGTCATACATGTGGGCCTGTTGTTTGCACAACACGTGCCATACGGTTTATTCAAGCTTGTGCAACTTCTGACCGGCCTACATGTAGGACGTCAGGTACATCTGGGTTAACACTAAACTTATGTACATGCATGCAAAAAGACAATTCACACACAAACAGATCGAACAATCAATTCACTTCAACAATAATACTTACATTTTCCAAAAAAAAAACTCATTTTCGGCTTTAATTCGATTTCTTGATTTTTTAATTTGATTTTCGCAACATATATTTTTGTTGTGTCCGCTTTCTTCACTTTGTACACTACTGATCTTGTTGCATTGGTTCCATTATCACTATACACATCCTTTTATCTCGTGTACACGATTGTATACAAAGAGCATATATAGCATTCATTTAGCCTGAGTATAGCAAAACATTGAAACCTTTCTCCTTCGCTTGCATGTGTACACAGTACAACGCGAATAGTGTTCAGTAAATTTGAGTACAGCATAGTACTGTACATACTGCAGTGGAACAAATGAATGTATTCATGCAGATCTCTAAATATGCAATATACCAGCTACTCCGAGTTGTTTTCATCGTTTGACTTGCATTTACAGTTGAAGAAGTATTCCCTGGGAAATGAGTCTGAACTCAGTGGACGTACCATCAGATTTTCTGAGTAGATCCAGCTTTCTCGGTTTTCCTCGCTGGAGGATTTCGACCAACTTGCTGATCGCGCTTAGGGATTTGATCTCTTCGCAAAAGTTTCTATGTATAAGAATCATTCTTCGATCTACGAATAAGCTTCTTTTATTATTTCTGCTTCGATAGATACTTATTGAGCGAAGCGAAGCGGATCTCGATCGGGTGAATTCAATTGCGATCTACATAAGATAAATTGTTTTTCAGCCATTTCTTAACCGAACCTTATGATTTTTGGACCCTCAGAAAGTATTTTAAAACATCGAAACAGAATTTAAAAAGTTTAATTGATGAAAAAAATTTAATTTGAAGATTCTTTCTTTTCGAACGTTTTTAGCCAAAAAAGCAAACATAATCCGTGTTTTAATAAAAGAATCACGAATTCAAAATATTGAAGCTTTGCTTATTATTATTCATTTCGGCCCTCTTTAACAGCAAAACCATATTATCGACTACAAAATTTATTACACTAGAATAAATTTTAGTAGTTATTCTTGAATAGAGAGAAATCCACATTTAAGTCTCAAATATAATAACAAAGAAACAGTAAGTTGAATTTCTATCTGTTTTCCTCTATCTGAAACTAATTGAACTCTTTCAACTCCTCATTCAGCTTCAATTTTTTTATCCTCTTGAGATCCCCGGTATCACCTGTGATACTTAATTCCAATAATTTGTTGTTACCGTCAAAAACATCAATCTATTTCGATCGTTATTTTACCTCAATTCCTCTTTTGGAAACTCTGTCAGCTAGGAACTTCAATGGGACTGGAACTCTGATGAAAAATCGTGTACCAGGGTACAGTAGAAATAGTCAAAAAGGAGAAAGTTTGCTAAAAAGAAACAGACAGTTACAAAATTCTGGAATAGGAAGTTATGACTGTGTAGTGAGGCAGGATAAAAAATCGCCTGTTAAGTGGCTCGACAGCAAACCAACCCATCTAGTATCCACAGAGAGTGCTGTTCGACCTCTAGGAACATGGAGCTGGAGCAAAAAGGATCAGCATTATCTTGACGTCCCACAGCCAGTAGCTATTAAAAACTACAATTCCTACATGGGAGGAATTGATTTACTGGACAGAATTATAGAAAAATATCCAATGTGTGGTAGGACGGGAAAATGGACGGTCAGGCCAATATTTCACTTTATCGATTTTGCTGCTGCTTCTGCGTGGATAGAATATCACCAGTATGCTGCGAAAAGTGGAGATACTCAGAATAATATTATGCAGTATTTAGATTTCAAAATGGACTTGGCTAAACA
Organism: Merodon equestris; assembly: GCA_958301585.1. Lineage (NCBI taxonomy): Eukaryota > Metazoa > Arthropoda > Insecta > Diptera > Syrphidae > Merodon > Merodon equestris. The sequence continues at coordinate 64,497,455 of OY284413.1, forward strand.
ATTAATATACGGAGATCAAATTCCGGTTCCATTCCAGAGATTAAGTCCCAGCTTGGTTTGCACGCAACAGCGAACATTTTAGCCCAAGAGCGATGACATCGAGTCCCTAAGAAAAAGAGGTCTCACCCAGGCGTTCTACTTGTAAGCGCAGGTTAATAGAACCCATTCCTCACGTGGTTAAAAGGCTTAAAAAAGAAAAACACTTGCCAGTTTGTGTTAAGACCAACCAAACGAACAGGTCTAAGTGTCGAATGAATGGTTGCAGTCAGCTGACTTTTATGAAATGCGATACATGCAACAGTTTTTTATGTATTAGTTCGAATTCGATCTGTTTTTTCGATTTCCACTCTACAAAATAGTCCTGAATAAATACGAGTAGATATTAACACGGTTTTTCTTTTCATTGAGATCCGGAGTATCACCTGTGATACCTTTTATTTTGGCGCTTTTTGGGGCCTGGGATTCTTTTTATTTTTTTCTTTGTTATTCTTTCAACGATTACAGCACAATGTACAATTGTAAAATTTTTTCATGCCCTGGGTCTCAGGAGGGTATAGCATTGCGCGAGTCGAATTATGTTAGTTAATATTAGTTTTTACACTTGACTTATGTTATCAAATTGTCTTATCCCATAAGCAGCATAGATGAAATATGCAGTATGAAAGTCCACAAGGAGCGTTTTTCTGAACGTGTGAACAGATTTAAATCATTAGTCTCAAATTTCAACACCTGAGGGCCGATTGATAAAAAACATTCAAAAAAAGCATTTGAAATCGGACAGATTTTGAAAAACATCAATATGACTCATGACAAATCAACACGTACATAGTATCAAAAGTTTATTGAAATATTTTAGCGCCAAAATGTGTTCATTTCATTGTATTTGTTTTTGGTAATTTGAGATCAACTCTACCTTTCAGTTTTAACTCACTTCGCTCAAATACATGCTGCAGCAAAGCGGTACGGCAAGCGACTGCGGCTTCCTAGTACCAGTCATCTTCCGAATTCGATATGAGCGAGATACTCAACTGATTTCTGACTTCTCTGCGAAGCATTCACTTGGGAACCAATTTCTTTCGAGAGGAAGGTTTTTTGAGAAGACATACGAATCCAAAGTAACTGGTGATGACACTACTCAGGTTGTGAACGGCATCCTCTACCAATTGTTTCGTTCTGAGTTTAGGTAAGACTTGAGTGGACCTCTCAAACTTTTCTCTAAGCCATACCCAGTCGGTCTTTTTCGGATTCTGCTTGGGCTGCGAGGGGGAGATCTCACAGTTCGATTGGAATTCGATATATCTGTGGTCTGACAACGTGGCATCTGGTAAGATTTTTCAGTTAGTGATAGCCTTCACATACTCATTCGATAGGTTTAGGACAATCACCTGCTGTCGTCTCGCCGTGTCAAAAGTTGATTGAGAACCGACATTGTTGATGATAAGGTCAGATAAAAGAGTGAAATTGAAAAAAATGGTATTCTCTCCGGTTGCATTTGCTGCTGCCCCAAACAGTGTTTTGAGCACTTAATTCCTAACAAATAATGAGATGAGTAGAATCTTTCTGGCTGACGCAACGACGAAGTGTACGATTTCTCTTTGTAGCTTACTCTGACAGCCACCAAGTCTTGTCCACAGAATTGTCTTAATTTAGTTGCCGATAATGAATTTGATATGACCAGGTAGACTCTAGGTTTCGGGTCGTTCATCATAAAGAATTGTAGCATCACGTATACCATCAAGACCACACAGGCGTTTATTCCACACCCATGGTTCCTGAATGGATACAATGTGTCGATTTGCACTATTGCGTGCAATTCTGCTACTGCAGCAGCCTTGCAATCTTGTATATTGATCTGATTAAAAATCATAGATTTAGCCTGCGGAGCACGTTCCATCCTTCGACAACTTAACATCAAAATGGAATAAAATACTACCAAGGCCGAAGTAGAGACGTGAATAGTACGCGGATTTCAGGGTCTCGACAGAGCCGTTGTCCAATCCCACAACCAGAGTGAAAGCCCTTACTCTCTTTGTAGGAATAGACAGTCCAGGCCCTCGTGTCAAGTTCCGGGTTCAGGGCACGTAATCGCACTTTCAGCTTGTTTCCAGGTTTCCCCGGAATCCAGCAGATGGCGCGCATTTATTTTGGGAGACTAAATACCTGACAGGTAGTAGTTCCCAGGCGTGGGATTTTCGGCACCATGTTCTTGATCCAGGCAGATGTCTGCTATGAGGAAAAGCTCACCACCAAGGTACTATTCATCAGAGGAGACATCTCAGCCTGAATACAGAAGCCTGTTGATGAAGGTGGCTCCAGTAGCCGATCCGCGCAGTGTTGGCCATCGGCGCTGGTCATTCTGCTGTCACTGTCAGCTTTCCCTATATAAACTATTTAGTTCAAATCTTATCAAATCCGCGGGAACCGACAGTATATCCAATATAGTGCTCAGGTACCTCTCACCAATAGCCCTAGAGATGTACGCTATCCTGTTCAACAATACACTGAATAATGAATATTATCTAGTGCATTGGAAGACAGCGGAGGTGTAACTAATTTCGCAGAAGGGTAAATCTCCGGTCAATAAGTCTCCTTCAAAGTATCAGCAAGACCTTCGAGAAAGTGGGCCATAGAGCTCTGTATAAATAGGATAAAGGCAACAAAGTCATTCCGGATAACTAAGCGAGCGCCTAAGTTTCAGTAGGTCGGACAGTTAACTTTAATAGTTTAGCCTTTAGCATTAAATATTCAGAGTTTTGGATATTGTCATCATCTAAATGAGGGAATAATTTGGGTACTAAGAAATCCAAAATCATCGAAATGACTTCAGTTATATGCTAACCCGTCGAGGGAAAAACTCGACGATATTAACCCCTGATACTGAAAATTGATCTCTCAAATTGAAGAGCGAAATGCAAAACTTCTCAGACGAATAGAAAAGGAAAGAGGCCTGTTATTCCTTGACAATCCCGGTGTTCACATTTTTTTATATTTGACAAATATGCCACCACTTACATGGATTTGTATGACGGCTTCCCAGTTAATTTTAAGTCCAGTTAATGGACTTATATTAAGAACTTAGAAAGAAAGTTCAGGCTCGTAAGCAGCAAATCGAAGAAGATAGACTTAAAAAAAGCCGCTCGTATGCAAAGATCGTTACACCCAATATATCCTTTGCCCAAATGGCAACAGGATCGGGAAACGCAACGAAACAGCAAACGGTAAAGGTCCCTACTAAGGCACCTGAAGCCAGTGCGGAGTTAACAGCTGTCCTATTGTCCATTAAAGGATAAATGGCTCAACTTCATAAACAACTAAACGAGCAAGCGGCTCGAATTGATGTCATCTATTCGACTCTGTCTGCAGAGTCTGACATGCCAAGAACATGATGAATACGCCAGACGAATTGAACCTGAAGATCCTTGCCGTGAATTCGCTGGTGAGAATCGAGAGAAGGATTACACTGTCTAACGTGTTGGTAAATGAAAATCCAGACTTGCTTTTGGCCAGCGAAACTAAACTGAATCAGAAGCATAACTTGGTATACAAAGATTATCATGTAATAAGAAGAGATCGACCCCAGTCCATGCAAGGGGGTGGGGTCGCCCTCCTAATAAAAAAGGACTGCGTCATAAAATCATATACAGCGAAATAGTGCGTAGGTTCCAGATGCTAGAAGCGTGTATTGTGTGCATACCCGTTCGAAGTCGAAGGTTGTACGTAGTCTCTCTCTATGCACCGGCAGCCCCTCAATCTACCCAGTTTATTAGCGAGATTGAATCTCTTTTCCGACAACTACAGCTACAAGTAAAAGCAAATTATTGCTTTTTGGCCGGATATATTAATGCAAAACATGCAGCGTGGGGAAATACATTCTCAAATACCAGAGGTAATCATCTGTTTAACTGGCTAGGTCAAAATACCATTGAGTACCGACTCGACCTGCTTGCGACGGAGACCCCTTCCTTTCCCAGAGGAGAATCTTTTCTAGACTTAGCCCTCATCGACACGAAAATCATTCTCCGTGATGCGACGCCCCATCTGCGAAACTGTTTACGTGCGGTAGATTACGATAGTGACCACTTCGGACTAGCCGCCGTACGCCGTAATACATATTCCTAATGAGCGAATGGATCTGGCTCATCTTCTTCCTTTCCTTTCTTCCGGCGTCGCTATGGTCAGAAGTGTAAGACCATAACCTTCCCACTTAACTGTAGGAATGCAGTTGCTGGTCCGATTGTGGAGTCCGCCAGTTTGACTTCAGAAAGTAGCGGCAGGCTTCCCGGTTTGGGATTACTTCATCGCTGAGGCCAATCAAATGCTGGTGTTTTTGCATTTGTTTGCACCAATTGTTTTTCGGCCTGCCTTTTTTGCGTGTTGAAATTGGAACGTTGATTAATATCGCCTTTTGGACGGGGTTCAAAGGATCTCTCCTTTGAACATGGCAATACCAACTGAGCCGGTCGCGCTCTGTCTTTCTTGTGATGGTTTTGTTTTACGTGGAGGCTTCCTCGGATCTTTGAACTTCTAATTCTGTCACGCTCTGTTGCTCCCGCTGTCATGCGAAGCATCTTCATCTCAGCTGCCATTAATTTGCTCTCATACTTTTTGTGCATGGTCCAGCATTGTGAACCGTATGTGAGCGCCGGACGTACAACTGAAGTGTAGAGCCTTCCTTTCAGCTTAGGGGGCATTTTTCGATCACAGAAGATGGCGGAGTTTTCCCGCCACTTCATCCACCCTACGCTTACGCGATGGTTGATGTCGTCATCACAAGTTGCTTCTTTATTAATGATAGATCCCAGATATTTAAACTTTTCACACTTGGGAAGCACTCTTCCATTCAAGTAAATGTCTGGAATAGGCTGATGAGGGTCAGAGAACGGGCAGCACAGATACTCTGTCTTCTTTGAACTAATACGATACCCGTGTCCCTCAAAAATGTCCACCCAGACATCAAGTGCTCGTTGTAGGGACGCCTGACCATCACTTATAATGGCTCCATCGTCAGCAAAGAATAGCTGGTGCATATTGAGGTCCGTCACTTTTCCTTCAAGCAAGCAATCAAGGACTGCTATAAAGAGCAGTGGGCTGAGGACGCTCCCTTGGTGTACACCGACTTTGATTGCGAACTCTTCGGTGACTCCTGCGGTGCATCTTACTCTTGTCGTTGCTCTCTTGTACATGTCCATGATCACTCGCACGTAGGTTTCTGGAACTCCTTTTTGTCTTAGCGCTACCCATAAAAGATCTCTTGGTTGCCGGTCAAAGGCCTTCTCGAAATCAATCAACACCATATGCAAGTCCTTTGACGAATCACGATGCTTTTCCATCATGACCCTTATACTTTGGATTGCATCTGTTGTTGATTTACCCGAGACAAACCCGCACTGGTCTTCAGATAGGAATGGATCTGGCTCATATATAACATAACCAAATGTACACGTTTGATTTTCAAAGAGCACACTGGTTACGTTTCTCAAGATCTTTAAAGCGTGAAATACTTCGTCAAGAAATTAGAAATTGACCCACCAACGAACAGAAACATGACCAATGAAGAGATAGACGACTACCTACTCCAATTTGAGAACGCTATCAAACGAACAATGGATCCTGGCATCCCTAAAGCTCAACCTCCGTACGATTTAACCACAAAATACTCTAACACTACAATTAGAGCTTTACAAAAACATAAAAGTATGCTATTGTCCAGACTAAAACAATTTTACCGACAATTTGCTGACAGACGAGGCTATAAAACCCAGTGGCCAGAATATGTTCCCGCAAATAAATCAACTTTTTTGAAGAAAAGATCATAACGATATTCCCTGTTTGCGAATCCCCCAGACAGACCAGGGACGACAGACACTAATCGGTGCAGGATTGACTTCAGAAGAAATTTTCTCAGACGAAGACGTTTTTGTAATTGAGAATCCACAAGAGAAAGCTGATATAATCGGTTCATACTTCCAAAGAGTATACATGGTGAATGACTCCGTTCATCCGAACCTCGATCTGGAAAACGAAGCACGGTTAAATCATATACATCTTCTCAATGAAATTGGTGTCTGGCGATCTGAGAATACTGGTTTCACCACATTCAATGATGAAAACCCAGCAAATGGAAATATCGCCAGCGAACGATCAATCCACCTGTTCGTCGAAAGAGATGATCTCATGTGCATCCTTGATTCAATGGAAAACAAAAAATCGTCGGGCATTGATGGGATTCCTAGCATAGTATTACGGCATATGCCCGAGGTAGCAGTCGATATATTAGTAACGCTTTTTAACAATATGCTGAATAATGCACATTATCCAGCAAATTGGACAATGGCGATAGTCCACCCTATTCCCAAAAAGGGGAAGGATAAGAGCAACCCAGCAAATCTTCGGTCAATAAGTTTACTTCCGAATATTAGCAAGGTTTTTGGAAAGGTAATCAAGAAAGCGCTACTACAATGGGTAGAGCATAATAAGGTTCTCCCGGAAAACCAGTTTGGTTTTAGGGCGGTACATGACACTATTCATGCTGCGTCAAAACTGGTGTCCGACATCCAATGGAACAAAAGCAAGAGCCAATGCACAGGGGCCTGTCTGGTTGACTTTGAGAAGGCCTTCGACACCGTGTGGCTAGATGGACTTTTCTTAAAGTTAGCCTGGCTGAATATGAACAAACCGCTGTTATATATGATATATGACATGTTAATAGACAGGAAGTTCGTTGTAAAATATTAGCAACGTTACTTCAAGCAGGACTTACCATATTAAAAACGGTTTACAACAGGGGGCAGTAAATTCACCTCTGCTTTTTAACATTTACACAAGTGATCTAGTTGGTTCTCTTAGTCACGCTTTGGCGCATGCAGGTGATCTAGTGGCATACAGATCGGGTAAAAAAATTGAAATCATCAATGCGGTCTTGCAATATGACTTCGATAAAATTAAAAGATACTGTGATGATAGGAAATTAAAAATCAGAAACAATTCTTTTCAGAACACCATTGTACAGGGCCTCTAGGGATACCAGGCGAAACTGGCGCAAATTGACCATCATTGGACAACAAGGGCAGCTATTGGCGACACGAAATGTAGTGAGATATCTTGGAATGTGGCTTGATCAATATTTATATTTCAATAGACATATAGATGCTGCTCTTGCCAAAGCCAGGAAGGCTTTTGCTCTTACGAGAAGATTGTATCAAAGCAGTCTACTTGACGCTAGAGTAAAAGTCATATGCTACATGGCTCTCATAATGCCAATTGTCGCATATGGCTGTCCTGTGTGGTTCAATGTGGCTCCATTTGATATAGAAAAGCTTCGCTTATACGAAAGGCAGTGTCTTCGATGTTGCCTGGGCTTATATCGAACACCAGAGTCACAGTATGTCAAATACTATCCTAACAAGGTTCTGTACGATAAGGCTGGGTTGATTAGAATTGATAATTATCCTATTAAACTGACTCGGAGTCATATTCCAAGAGCAATTATGAGCGATAACAGCCTGATCTTTGGGGCTTATTACCCCAATAAGTTATACCACGAAAAGACAAGACTGTCTGGCTTTATCCCACCCGAAGCATTTATCTATCTAGATACTAAGGGCTACATACAGGATGATAATGGTATCCCTCTGATATACCACTACCGACGCCATTCGAGGGACAGGCGACTCTTGTACGACCCGGATGTCGTCGCTCGGTCTGAGTACTTTCGATACAGCACCCCGGCTTCAATTCGGGATAAAGAAGACGCGATCAGACGAAAAAGTTTGTTCTGGTGGTTGCATTCACAATCCACTCATGGAAGTGAAATCAATCCATAGGCGGCACGTATAAAATAGCGCCAACAACGACCCTTACCTTAAAAGGGTGCAATTAAAGGGATGAACACATGTCCGATGCGACTTACACACTGGACATGTGTTCATCCCATTAATTATAGATTAAGAATATTTTAGGCTTAGGTTAAGTTTATTTATTCATCTAGTTAAGGTAGATTAAGTTTAAATTTAAGAAATGAATTATAGTGTCTAAATTTTTTATTAATATTTTCTTAGAAATAAGCCATATGCAAGCCAGCCGGCAATAAATAAAAATGAAGTCGAAAGATGTTAAAATTAAGATTTAGATTAGCTTAGAATGCTCGTTAAGAGCCAGTAAGAATATGAATTATAATGTTAAATTAGATTTAAGCATTTTGTCTAGTAAGTAAGAATACGAATAATATAATAAAATGCGATTAGAAAGAAAGAAAAAAAAAAAGATTTATATTAATTGTGGCTTGTATAGCAACCCGTGGGTTTTTGCCTTCCTTGGTTGATCAAGCTTGTTCCCCATTTGTGTGCCTTTGACTTCCTCCATCCACATTGATAACACATAATTCATTCCAAGACAATGTAACATCGATCCCGCCCAACAGCTTCTGTGTCACGTGTGATTTACGACCAAATGCTAGAGAACTTTTGCGCGCAAAAAAGAAGAAAAAACCTTCTCCAGACCATATGTGTCAAAATCACAATATTCTTCCTCTCCATGCGAATTGTGAAAGAGCAAAACCCCCAACGCCCTTCGGCACGTAATGAAAAGTTTTCAATTTACAGGATACACTACTTTGTCGCTCAGATTCGGTTCATTGATTGTGAGGAGCAACTTTGCGCGCAAATTCCACAATTCCAAATTCATTCCAACCTCTGTCCGTTGCGGACGGAGGGCGATAGAGCGGGCTGCGGCCGCTCTAAATTTGCTCCGCATACCAATTTGTGTCGTATTGTCGCACGTAATTTCCATCCCCAATTTCAACCCCCGGCCCTGCTTGACGGAACATAAATATCAAATTTAAGGCAAAATATCAATATCCACTTTGTGGAACGTGAATTGAATGAATAATTGGCACCAGAATTTGTGTGCAGTCTTTCGAGTCAAAGCGGCTTGAGACGGCCACTACGTCGCTAGAGAAAGTTCCAATGAAACATTTCGTTTTTCAGTGTCCTCCTGAAAATAGTTGTTTCCACTTTGTCAGGGGTAGTTTTTTTTATGATGCTTACCGCTGCTACTGCGAGATGGCATGAAGTTATCTGTTGGCGAACAATCTGGATACTCGTGGTGATTTGTTACGCGCTCAGTTAGGAAGATGTTTTCATTTCGTTGGGCGGTTGTAAAATATTTCGGGGGCAAGATAAGAACTTTAGTGGCCAGGAATTCGGTGGTCGAGGACGAGGAAAAAGGGATGGAAAGGTGGTCGCGCTAGTTGGCGAATTAATAAGAAATAACATTGGAACAGATGACAGGAAGTGTGGAGAATTTAAATATACACGAACGAGTCGTATTGCTGTGTCGTTTATAGATACTTTTAAGACTTCCAGGACAACATGCCGGCAAAGTTTATTTAAAGTGCTTATCTGAATTCCTTTCTTTCAAGATTATGATTTACTTTGGTAAGTTACTATTTTTTCACTGTTATCCTTGCTATTGTCTTCTTGATCTAAGGCATACAGTTTTCTTTTGCTTTGTTCTATATTCATGCTTACCACATATTATATTTAAAAAAAAAAAACTGACTGTCCTGTGCTTAACTTAATTAGCTGGGAGGAACATGGAGACCATAAACGTCGAAAATATTGGTAGATGTGGATCAGGATAGCGCAGATCTTAACAGCTTCGTTTCTTGATTTAAACGAATTTTCTTCCATTTTCGAATTAATTTCCTTAAAGCAGTACAATAATGGTCAAAATGGGCCGCGGCGCAGCGGTGTGTGGCCAGACACATAGGAAGATTGAAAAAGTTTGTTTTTAATGCCTTACACCCACACAAAATCGCACATGCCTACAGATCGACCACGAAAAAACATTTTTGAAAGAAAGCGTCCAAATAAATCACCTATAGAGGAAAGACCCTTTTAAGTAAATGAATTGGAATTGTGAATCTGCTCTCAGACGGTACAAACAAGACTGGAAGAACAACATCTTTTCGGGAAAAGTCCGAAAAAAGTTCTTCTCATTACTAAAAAGCACCGAAAGAACTTTAGGATTTAGAACATCTAAATTGGATAGGTGCAGAGAATGAAAATAAATGGCGAAACCTTCTTTGGTCCGATGAAACGAAGGATATTTTGGTGGGATCATATGGCAAATATGGGCTAGGGGTCCTGAAAATGAATCATACCAGCGTCAATACACTAGAAAGAGTGTCAAGCATTGAGGCGGAAGCCTACTGGCATGAGTAAAGGCAACACGGAAGCTTATAGCCTCGTTGTCCAACCTTCGTCAAGCCTCCCTGTAAGTGAGTTCCTCCCATGTTTCACTGTTCTGTCCCACCTCTTCTATAATATATCTTTATATTGTCTTACCATCTACGATGCGATGATTTTCCTACCAAGAGTCATATGCCTCTTTAATATCTATAAATTGTTGGTGTGCTGTTTCGTGGAATTCCCATGCCTTTCTTAATAGCTGCGGTATAGTGAAAATTTGGTTTCCTCTGGAAGCCACACTGGTAGTCTCGGATTATTACCTTTGTGCATGATATTCATTTCTTTAAGAGAATATTTGCTAGCACCTTGATAATTGCTGCATTGTGTCACCCTTTTTAAAAAGGGGAGGACGACTGGGTTTTTCCCTTGTAATTTTTCTGATCGTTCTTCTTCTACATGTGTTATTAGTTCCGATGCTCTTAGGTCGATTCCTGCGGCTTTGTTATTCTAAAGCCGATGGATTGCTCAGTGGTTGTCAGTTCTATCTGAACCTCTGCTATATGGATAACACCCGTTTTCATTGCTGTTGGCTTTCCATGAACATTCTCCAGCTTAGCAGATCCCCTCCACTGAACTTTCGAGATCGTCCGAAACGACCACTCCATTATCGTTTCGAATAAATTTTAATCTGGTCGGGTATCCTTTTCGTACAACGCTAAGCCATACATTGCTCTCGTGTTTTTAGCCGTACATTCTTCCTGAATTTTAGCAAACTTTATCCTTTGCGTTTGTCGGTTTTATACCGAAGTAGATGGCTGACTTTCTTTCGTTGCGTTTGATATCTTAAACATGCTAATGCTTCGCTATTTTCCACGGCTTGAAGTCTTGGGGTTTTTACTTTTTCTTCGCATTCTTCTCGAACCAATGCTTTCGTTTTAGGGCTTGCAATAGCCGAGTTTGTTTGCCGCTGCCTCCTTTATAACATTTTTTATTAAGAATCATACTGCTTCTATCTGTCTTGTTTCGTCATTAGTTTCTAGAGTTCTATTAGGGCGAATCGGTTACTAATTTCGTCCTGGTATTGATGCAGCGTGGGTCCTTTAACTTTTCAACGTTGAATTTTTTTATGCATTGCTGTGTCTTTTCGGCTTTTTATTTTGGTGATGATGAATATGCCTTAATGTCTAGTACTTTAATATGGTTTCTTCTAAACAACACGTATTTTGAGGTCATCCACTTACCGATGGGGTAAGATATCCATTTTCATGATGCATGTCATGTAGTAAAATCACCTTGTTGCATCCCTGCTCGTAAAGCGACTATGTTTTCTTCCATGCTCGGCTTGAACGCATTAATTACAATGGATAAACATGTATCGTAAAGACTGTGTTCGATTTGAGCAGACCGCAATAACCTACTCTCTGCTGATCTCACCAAAAGCAGAATAGCACCTTTGATCTATGTATAATTGCCTTTGCTGTCGGTGTTGATGCATAGCCGGGCTTAGCATACGATCTTTTAATTTTAGAGAATATTTTGCAGTTCCCACTTGTCATTTCCAGTCACGATACTAGTCGTAAACATTTTCCATTTGTCTGATTGACGCGGCAGTTTATGTGTAAAAAAAAAGGTGTGTAACGTCTCTCAGCTTAAATTAATTCGAAAATGATGTCCTTGCTCCTGAATCATTCCTAACGCTTTCGAATGTTTCGAAGCTGTTGTGTCATCTACTCGTAATAATTTTGTAAGTTTAGCAAGCATCTGACAAGAGTTTTTATAAAGTAATGCATTTAGTTCTTTGCCCTCAAACTTTTTCATTGCGCCGTGCCGGAACCCTTTTTACATTCAACATTAATTATTTTTGGAGGGTTGAAGACAATTCCTGCATGTCGTTCGATAAGAGCATGCTCACTTGAAGTCTCCACAAGAATTCTGTGTGCTTCAGCTTCAGATTTTTTTTTTAAAAACTTGGCACGAAATTCGACACATATGCTTAAGAATATGAAAAAAATTGCATTTCAGCGACCTAACATACTCGTACACTGAAGACCAAGCTTGTCTGAAGTACTTCCTTGTACATGCTTTACTATCTTTAGTTATGTGCAAGATTCAATAACACCACCTGTTGGGAAGCAGCTAGTCCTTTCCACATTTAATTAAATTTCGGGGCCATATTTTTATACAAATGACAAAACCGCTAGTAAAAACACCCAGACGGACCTTAGAAAGATTCTGTATTTACATTCAAAAAGCATCATTTCACCATACGTCGGCCGCTACGCTTGCAACTATTTACGTAATTATAAAGGTAATCTTGTGATGGACCCTTACACTTTTTTCACCCTTTTTGGACGTATTCCTGGCAAATGTCTGCGTCGATTTATAACTTCCATTCCGCAGACAAAGTGAATTTTTGTAGGACTTTGTGGAATGCAAGCAAGCATAGCTAATCATCATAGCAAGTCAGAGCCTGTACACACGGAATTCAGAGCAACACTAAACTCTAAGTACCATGCAGTACCATGCCTAAGGTTCGACGACCTGTTCCTATCCTTGCTTGCATATGCAATTTATATTATATTATATACGCAATCAGAAAAACTCTGTGGCATGTAAATATACTTTCAAGATAATCAAGTACGACATCAGCGCAAGTTACAAATGTAAAATTCCTGTGGAAAAGGCTCAAGCAACTAGGGGAAATCGGGCTTTATTATGGAATGGAATGCCTTTGAGTCAAGTCGCATCTGAATTGGTGGCGTTATTAGACACGCATAACTGGGTTTTAGAAATTTCTTAATAAGATAAGTTTTAGCAAGTTTCCTGAGAAGATTAAAATAATGAAAAATGGTTGACCCATTCGGGAATGGGGCGTTCTGGATGTAGTCGAGCTTTCAACATGTTTTTCTATATCAATCTAAACAAAATGCTCATAATTACTATACATTATATACTTTATATGGATAGAGATAACGCGAAGAAAATCAACCAAAACAGCAAAAAGCAAAACCTGGAAACCCAACTCCTTACTTAGAATATAGACAATCAAAACAAAATCAACCACAACAGCCTCTTTCACAACCCAACAATGATATATGTACCTGAACTAAAGGACCGATTAAAGCAACTTGTGGCGCAAAACAGAAAAATTATGAATATATGTATTCACGCTATTATTAACTAAACACAATGGAGTGTGTTAATAAGATTACGAAAGTAGTATGAAACTCAAACGGACTTATGTAGCTCCTATCTGAAGTAAAACAATTTATAAAGGCCAACAAAGTAGACATACGAGTACTACTTATTTTTGAAACACACCTTACAAATAAAAGTTATGTTAAAATCCCAGACTACAATATATTTCACACCAATCACTCAGACGGAAAAGCACAAGGTGATTTAGCGATTATTATCAACCAAAATATCAAATTTACTGAATTTGTTAATTATGAGAAAGACTACATTCAAGCGACCATAGTGCAAATAGAACCCACTGATTTGGCCTTAGTAACTACAGGTACTACGCACCAAAACATATAACAAGTACGAATCAGTTTCAACGATACTTCAAGGCAGCAGCAGTAGGTGACTTCAATTCCAATAACACTGACAAACAAAAATTACTAGATACCCTACAAACTTGAAAAATCAACCTTCCTAAGTACTGGATAACCAACTTACTGGCCTTATAGACTTCTGTTTCTAGAAAAACATTAGATTGGAGAAACTACAATAAAAATAGAATCCTGCCTAGAATATTCATCTGACCATTCCCCAGTCTTAGTCCACTGCAAAATCAACGCTGAATCAACAAACAAGCCAAAAAAATTGTGAAGCAAAAACACTGACTGGGATAAATATACAAATTATAAACCTTCACTTGTGAACCCGATATCATTTAAAAACGCCAAACGACCATGATGAGGCCATAATTCACCTCAGTGACGTGATCCTCGAAGCCTCCGAAGTATCTGTACCTAGTACTATTACGAATAACAAACACCACTCTTATTTTACGCGCAATTGAACTAAATTCAACAAATCTATAAGAGAATTAAAGGAACTACTAGAAGCTAACTAGAATTTCCGTGCAGGGACGGGTTAAGAATATCCCTGCAGCGATACCTCTCGCTTGTCGTAAAAGGCGACTAAAACACAGGTAAACAAAAATCACATCTGGGCAATTTAGAAAACACCAAGGTGAGCCTAGGGACACATATACCACCATTAAACTGCCCCACAAGTGTACATGCAAATCAGTGGGTTGACACGACTGGAGATCACCGGTGTTGTAAGAGTAAGATCAAACAAAAAAATCTGGAGCATGCCCGTGTCACAAAAAAAAAAAAAAAGGCAGGCCGAAAAACAATTGGTGCAAACAAATGCAAAAACACCAGCATTTGATTGGCCTCAACGATAAAGTAATCCCAAACCGGGAAGCCTGCCGCTACTTTCTGAGGTCAAACCGGCGAACCCCACAAGCGGACCAGTAGGAATGCAGTTAAGTGGGAAGGTTATGGTCCTACACTTCTCACCATAACGACGCCGGAAAAAGGAAAAGAAGAAGAAGAAGAAGAAGAAGACTAGAAGCTAACTAGAAAGAAATTAACATCTTCCTTAGGCACCCACCTACAACTATGGAAGGCCACAAAAGATATTAAAAACTCCACAACTAACTTTCCCCTTTACTAACTTGCTTAAGATTTCCAGTAACTAAACACAAATATACAGTACTACATTCAACACAAAAATAACCCAAAAAAAAGTCTCGGATATGATCTATATGCACTTTTTTACCTTTGAAATCTATTAAAGGCAGTTTTTAGTTTAAAATATTTCCAAAAAGGAACTTGGATAATACGCTACTCGAACCGCTAATTACAGGCCAAAACTACAACCAGTAATGGACGCAAGTAATAAATTTCCCAGCCACCAGTTTGAATTTAGACTAAAGCACGCCACACACGCTACCGATCGAATGGATCTGTTGTAATTCGGCATGTGTGTGGCGCAGTTTACAACAGATCGAAAGTTGACAGACATTTTTGTCTTTCCTGCGATCGGTAATGTATGTGTGGCGCGGTTGACGATCTTATCTTTGTGTTTTACGAATTTTTCAGGAAACGTATTCAAATCTGGGGGCACGGCAGTGCCCCCGCCAAGTCGAGCAAAAAAGCGGCACGGCCGTACCATCCTTTTCTCGAAGCAGTTCGGGCCATTTTCGACCCCCTATAACTTCGTTGTGGATAAAACTAGAAGGCTGAATTTTCAGTAACCAAGCAGGCATCCCATAGACACGGTATATTTCAAATTTCATTAAATTTGAACCAGTAGTTTAAGAATTATAACTAGTCAAAGTTTCTAATTCTGTCACTCACTCACTCACTCACTCACTCACTCACTCACTCACTCACTCACTCACCGATCATCAAAACTCTAGGCCACTTCTAGCAGACATAGAAGCTTGAAATTTAGAATACAATTAGTGTTTAGTGTATAAATCAAGGAAAAACTAAAATATTTTGCAATTTTGGTCCAGTTTTCTAGATACACCAAATATTATTACTAATAGGATAGTGTCTGTATGTATCCTTTTTCAATTTATCTAGATGGCGATTAACCCCTAAAAATATGCAATGCAACCCAATCAATGGGCGGTTGGGGAATTGGGTTTAGTGGTCAATGTGGTTCATGTATTTGACGGAATATAAAATAAATATCTTTATTATGTACATATATTTAATAACCATTTGATGAACTTATAATTAAATCAATTTTAAAACAAATTGTATGTTCGGTGTCAGAGTTGGAGACTACTAACTTGTACAGTTTCGCTCAAAATTACGATATTGTTAAAACACGCCCAGTCTCCTCTAAAGTCGAGTGCTACGAGATAAATGACGGTAAAAAGTTCCTGAAAAGAAGAGATAACCCATATTTGATCAATCACTATTTCTACGACGGAGAACAAGTACCAGAGAAATATTTCTTCTCTTTACTTCTTTTATTCAAGCCATGACGTTCCTTAGATGAACTCAAAATGGGGTGTGATACTTACACGGAGGCCTTTAATTTGGCGAAAGAAGATTTAAAAGAAGGAATCGATTATGGTAATTCAATGATAGAGTCAAGATATAAGATACAAAAAGCATGTGAAATGATAGAATCTAAAGTTGCTGAGATAAACGAAGAAAGGGAATTTGTTGATGATGACGATGGTCTTGAAAACCCTTTAGACTTTGAAGCTGTGGAAGCTGCAAACGCAATGGATGACTTTCACAGAATCAATCTGGTAGAAGAAGAGCAGACTGATCTTCAAAGTATGATCGCAAAACTTAATGCCGATCAAAAAAGAGTCTTCGATATGATCACACATGAAATGGACACAACTGATAATAACGCTGACGTTTTACGCTGTTTTGTGAGTGGAACTGGTGGCACTGAAAAGTGCTTTTTAATAAAAACTCTGAAAGTTTGGGTTAAGATGTATTTAAACAAAAAAGTGGCAGTTAGTGATCCAACAGGCATAGCTGCATTCAATGTGAATGGATTGACTATACACAGACTATTGCAGCTGCCTGTGGAACACAAGCAAACACCGAGGTACAAGCCACTTTCCGATGAAGTGCTCCAAGTTCTGAGATCAGATTTGAAAGAAGTAGTGTTGTTTATCATAGACGAAGTGTCGATGATATCCAATGTTACTTTAACATATATTCATTTACGCTTGTCTGAGATATTTGACACAAGCGATGATCAGAATTGGTAGTTTGGAAAAAAAACATCTTGTACTTTTCGGGGATCTTTTACAGCTTCCGCCGGTAAGAGAAAAGTCACCTTTTGAAAAACTCTCAACTGCTGAAGCTAACAAGTTGTTAGGTTCCCTCAGTATGCCGAATCTGTGGATTGAACTGTTCGTATACGATGAACTTACTATTAACATGCGACAGCTTAATGATTCTAACTTTGTTGAAATGCTAAATAGAATAAGATTAGGTGTGACTACACAAAAAGAACGCGACTTACTCTCGACTAGATTATTAACTCTAAAAACCAATTCAAATGAAAACAGATTGATTGAAATAATTGAACACCTCTCGAAACTTCCTGATGATACCGTTTGCTTATTACCTACAAAAAACATGTGTCAACAATTAAATACTGCAATGCTTAGATCTCTCCCACATCCCGAAATAAAACTTACAGCTGTAGATAGCATAGATTGCAAAAAGAGGATAACAAGAAGAGCTCGTGAATGCATAAAAAATTATGAAGACGATGCTTCTATGACTGCGGGCCTAGAAGAGAACATAATTATAAAAATAGGAGCAAGAGTCATGTTAAGGCGAAATATTGACGTGAGTCTTGGTTTAGTTAATGGTTCTATCGGTATAGTGCAAAGAGTAAAGGTTGATCCGGAAAATACAAAAATAATTAAGAAAATATACGTTACATTTGATAAAGAACAGGTTTACGAGCTTGGTCCGGTCAAAACTAAATTTGAAATTATTAATAGAGCTTATGTTCATCGCGAACAGTTTCCTATATGTATAGCCTATGCTATAACTATACACAAAAGTCAGGGCCTAAGTCTAAATAATGCGCTGATGGATATCGGTTCTGCAGTATTCACATCCGGTCAAGCTTACGTGGCACTTTCGAGATTTACAAGTCTGGGCGGCTTACATCTAATTAATGTCGACTTTGGAAATATTAAAGCGCAGGAATCCTCAATTTGTGAATACAATAGATTAAGAAGCATTTACCGTCCAGACTTGATAAAAATTGTAACATCAAAGCCTTTGAGAAAAACCCGTAGAGACAGGGAGTGGGCTTTGAGAAAAACTGCAGCTGAAGCTCAAGAAGTAGTACCGGAAAAGAAAAAGAGGAAGACAACCTACAAAAATAAGAAAAGCTCATAAGACACAGAGTGGGCTTTAAGAAAATCTGTTGTTGGTATTCAAAAAGTAGAAGGTACCGGAAAGGAAGAAGAGTAGGACTATCTACAAAAAGAAATGAGATGCCATCAAAAACATAACTTGTAAAAAAAACCAAGTCTCGCAACTCAGTTCTTCTATCGTAAAAAGTTATGAGATCTATGTAATACCAAGTCGGTTAATTTATTCAGCCCCTACTTAAGGGACCTTCTGTCTTAAGTTATTACGTAATTAGCTAACCTAACAACATCTTATAGTGACCATATTAATATTAAAAATCTTTTATGTTTTAAATAAATAGATTGACTTGGCAATCGCACTAGACAATCTAATTTAATATAATATGTATTATTTGTGAGATGCATGCGATGGACAAGTCAATCTATTTATTTAAAACATAAAAGATTTTTAATATTAATATGGTCACTATAAGATGTTGTTAGGTTAGCTAATTACGTAATAACTTAAGACAGAAGGTCCCTTAAGTAGGGGCTGAATAAATTAACCGACTTGGTATTACATAGATCTCATAACTTTTTACGATAGAAGAACTGAGTTGCGAGACTTGGTTTTTTTTACAAGTTATGTTTTTGATGGCTACATATTTGCTTTTATTAACAAAAATATATCTATTGAAGATATAGTGGGTGGCCTAGGAATGTTGTCTAGACTTTATTACAGTTTTAAGTTGTTTAGTAATAAAAATAAAAAATATGTGCGAAAACTCATCTCGTCTTTTAACCAGTTTTCTTCTTTTTCTTCCTTCTCTTCTGTTTGCGCACAAATAAACTGTATAATAACTGTTTCTTTCCATGTCTACTCGACGGTGAACAACGTGAAATGAGGATCGTCAACCCATCCACAAGTGTCTGGCAAAACGACTTTCAACAGATTCATTAGATCGGTAGCGTGTGTGTGGTGTGTTTAAGGCATTCAACTGTATACTCTACTGTTTAACAACGAGTGAGCTATAGCACGACAATTTTTCTCGACATTTCGAAGGCCTTTGACAAATTCTGACATAAGGGAGTTTTCTACAAACAACAACTCCAACCTCCAACTGACTTCTGCCTATATTAAAGCTATATTAACGACCACTGCTTCTATGTAAAATCTCTGTGTTAAGCATTCAAATCTTATTATATCAGAAACTGGGGTTCCTCAAGGAGGCGTCCTATATATACATCCGTCATTCCTACAACTCAGCCAAGAAACGCAATGATTTCGACTTTCGCAGATGACACGGTAAAATTTACCTCACACAAAATTCTCGAACAGGCGATCACCGAACTCGAAAATCATCTAGAGTGTTAACCAACTGGTTCAAAAACTGGAACATACAAATATATGAAAACCAGACAGAACTAGTTATATATGTTACATCCCAAGCAACATAACAAATCCTCCAACTATTAAACTCAACGACAAGATAGTAAGTTTAGCGAAGAAAGCTAAGTTCTGTAACAATAATTACTTGGTGTCAAACCTGGACAGATATAGATAATCAAATGATCTAAAAAAAATAAAAAAGTTATATGGACAGTATTGACGTTTTAAGAAAACATACGGCCGACATATGATATGGCATATTATACGGGGGTAGGATTCCTTTTATCTAGTCAGAGACTTGAGTATTATTTGTGAATACCGGATTGGATTGCAAAAATTTCCTTGCAAAATCGTAATCATCTGTTTGCAAAAATTCGATGAGGTACATCCAAGAGAAAATTAAAACGCATTCTTATAGAAAAACGTATTCTACGCCTTGATCAGCATATTCATCATATTCCAGAGGATATAGTCGATTATTCTTGGGTTTGCATTAACGACTGGCCTCTTAAACTCAATGATAGGGATAATTATGTGCCCACCCTTTAAGGGCACTATGGTACTGTGATATATACATAGATATTGGTAAAAGGGTGAGTGAAAATGTTTGACGTTTCGAAGTTGTCCTGCAAGAAGACCTACAAGACCTACAAGAATTCGACTTTTTCTAAGATTTCCAGCTCTCAGCCACATGCAAGTTCTTAATTTTATTTTCTGATTTAACCATTCCATTTCTATAAGTTATCCACCACAGAGTCCAGCTAGTATGGATAGGTTCTATTTCTATACAAAATCTCTTTTTATTTTTCCAAGCCTTATTTGGAGCAATTTTTTACTGACAGCATTCGCAGCATTTACATCAATTCAATGCGGTGACATGAATATCATGCATCATATGGCCATTCTACGAACATATTCTAAGCCTTTCAGAAACATTTGTGAGACCATATGGCCAACAGGCCACGAACTCAGTTTCACTTTCAGATGTAACATCAAAATCGCTTGGGCTTCCTTTAGTTTTCGATACCAATTCATGCACACTAGTAAAATATTCGAAATTCTTATATTGAGTGGTTTTACATAACATCCTATTTTACACTTTTGACGTCAATTATATTAAACCACTAAGGACGACATCAATCCTTGTTCACCATCACTCTTTGCAACCTTCAGCCTGTCATCAATATTTAAAACCTACTCAAGGGATACCTATCTAGAAACCTTGGCAGGAAAATTCAACGCTATTGAAAATTCAAAACCACTTCAAAGGTGATTGCATTATTCACTCTCAAAGTGGTGTCCTTAAAGTCACCAAAATCCATTAATAAATCGCATTACGAACAGATGATGGCGTATCAACCAAACCCATCCATTTCGATTGGGAGAAAAGAATCAGCTTTAATACAATTGTCGCAAAAATTTAATTACACATTCAAATGGGAGGACATATTTTCGAGGCTCTGCGAGGGCATAAGGACAACGATGACAACAAGGAGTAAAATTCACTTGCTCTTCCATAAAATGAAAGGGTGCATCCCCGCCTTCTGCTTTTGTTGAAATGCGCGAATTCATCCTCGTAGTCAGGTCCCTTGATATCTAAATTAAAATGACTCGAATGAGATTTTCATTTCCTCAATCCATCTGAGAGGACAGAGTTGATACTATCGGGCTATAAGCTCACATGCATGTTTACGGTGTCACTTGAAGGATGTATGTGCAAAACGACCCAATACAAAAAAAACGAATTTGAATACAATTTTTAACGTCGAACCGAACAACCCTTATGCGACTGTTAACTGCCATTGAGAGGAAAAGTCATTTCCACCCTCTTTTCTCGACGACCGACTGAGTGATGTTTCCTCCTTCTGTTCGTAGGTACAAGTGCGTGCCGTGCCGCCTTTGTGCGGTAAGATTATGCGGTTCGACTCGGTGGCCAGATTGTGGTTTCTCCCTCAATTGGACTAAGGGTGGCTATACGGTTCGTATTGTTGGCCATGACGACAACCGCAATAGAGGGTAAATGCGGATTTAAGAAATTCGCTCGGTTGTTAAGAGGGATAATTTGCGTTTTGTTTACGCAACAGGGTGGAAGCAAGCTTATTCATAATGCATGGTCACTTGCACTCAATAGATGTTGAGAGTTGATTGCGAAATGAAAGGAAAAGTTACGGTGGATACAGGTGCGACGGAAGGCCGACGGGAAAATGATAAGGATTTTATGACAAGAATGGTTTTGTACTCGTAAGTAATGGTCTTTAGAAAGACTCGGGTAGGTAGGTAGGTTAGGATGATTTCTGAGTCTTAGTACAAAAAGCGGTGAAGGGCCGTTTTGAAGCCACTTCCTTGCTTTAGCTTAGTTATAAATGAATACGCTATTGAGTCAATGGATGTTTAGAGGATGTTCTAAAGAGATAAGCCCGCGAAATGTAATTTTGATGACAAGGCTCTTGGTGGATCGGCATCAATACTCAAAACTTTAAACATCACCACGAAAAAATGATAAGCCTTCTTCTTCTGAGACGTTATCTCTCAAACATCCGAATCCTTTCTATTAAGCTGGCTCCCACATTGAACCATACGGAACATTCATAGGTAACAATAGGCCTGATTAATGCCATGTAACAAATTATTTTCACTCTGGGTTCTAGTTGGCTCTAACCATTTTTGCAGAGCGAAAGGACAGGGTATTTTTCTCAAAATATAGATACTGGTCCAGCCAGACTCCCGATTACACTCACCAGGCGACGCCCGTCCTGTCTAAAAATTGAAAATCTGCACCAATTTATTCTAGTGTCTCGAGAAGCCCTAGACAAAGGCCTTCTACATAAAGTAGATTCTGATTTCTGGAGGCCCATACTGGTGATTTTATAAGCAACAGAATTAATAAGAGAACTGCCGATGCCAGATCCGAATCCAATTTCGCTGAACAATTTCGTTTTAGCCCGAATTTTGAAAGTACATTTACTATATAGCGAAAACTAGCCAATTACCCCTTAGACACGTTAGTTTTCTTGAAAATGTTATTGGTACAGCCGATGCTGGAGTAAGTGGATTGCTGGATCATCAGCCGCTTACAATTTAAAGTAGAATCATCATACTGTATCCTCTCCATCAAGTGTAGTTCATTTTACGAAAAGTTGCATTTTAATAGCATTTTGTCATTTTTATTATTATTTTTATTAACTGCCAATTGGAGCTCGGAAGTTTAGAGTCTCATTCACAAGAGTTTATTTGAATAGTCCAGTGGGTGTGATTCTATTCAGGGTTATTCCACTATCAACTTCCGGAAGAAGAGAAGGTTTAATCTTTCATGTTTTTGAATGTTTCAGATAAGGCGTTTCCTATTTTGATTTATCCATTGTTTCGCTTTAATAATACGAAGACTGTTCATAAATTAAGGTGACTTTTTAAGCTTCGCGAGTTAAGTTCATTTTATTTTGACATGTTCTCCTAAAAGTCATATCAGCCATTTGCAATTATTAAGTTTGTTTTTTGAATGACATTAAGATTAAGATCCTATCTTGCAATATTGACTGCGGCATTAGATAAGTCTGCTCTAAGCCAAAAAATGTTTATAAATAGAACAGGCTCTTCACCGAAGGCCGAGGAGATTTTTTTTTTCTTCCCAAAACTGAAAAGGAAAGGAGGGAGATGCGCCACGAATGAGAAGATAAAGACCTCGTTGCTGGAAGAGTTCAAGTCGATACAAAAAAGGGCAGAAGGGAAGGTAGATATTGATGAATAAAGAAATGTTTTTCGAGAAAAATAAAAAAAGTCACCAAGAACACAACTACAAATCTATCTATTAACATTCCTCTCAAATTGGAAAGGCCATAATACACTTAAGTGACATAATAAACGAGGGGCTCATAGAGCAACGCCTCTAATATACCTGTAGTCCAACTACTTCATTTCGACCCCATGTAATAGGAAACTAGTTTTAGCTAAAGGAAGTTGAGAAAAAATGACAACTGACTCGTTCACCGAGTGACGAAAGAAAACTGAACTAGGTGACGAAAGACTTTAAACAAAATCTAAAGTTAGTTAGCCATCGCATATTACTAACAAGAGATTCGATACGAACATACATATGTATATGGTATCTTACATCTTTAATATTTTATAAGGGTTTAGGAAACTGATATTGTTTAAGAAAAACCTTTCATTAGCCAAGGTAGGTCAAAAACAAAATCTAAAAGAAAATCAACATCGGAAACAAATTTCTTTCTATGGAAGGCTACAAAGCAAATATCGAACACTAAAAGGCATCATCCACCCATAAAAAACAAGACAATACATGGGCAAGAGACAATCTGGACAAAACAGAAATGCTAGCAGACTACTTTGAGATGACTTTTCAGAATGTTGAAGGTGATAACGACCCGAGGTTACTTTCTCACAATACCATAGTAGAAAACAAACACATTAAAAGGATTGCAACAAAAGAAATAGAAACTTGTATCAAAACTGAAGTATGATAAAACCAACCTGGTTACGACCTTATACATTGACTAATCTTAAAAGAGTTACCGCTAATTGCCTTTATCTTTTTGCGGAGTCTCTTTAACAGTTTGTTAAGGCTCAAATGGTAAACGGCTAACAAAGGCATCGAAGGAGTAGCATCCCCCGACCGGTGCTAGTCCGCAGAAAAAGCGATTAAGGGACACTGCAGTCGAACACCTTGCAACATTGTTAGTTGTGCCCTACTCCCATTTCCTCGCGGTGCCATCTGAAAATTTCCTAACCTAGGAAATTACTAATGTAAGAGAGTAAACATAACAGGGTTAGTGTCGGTTGGGCTATGGCCTAGCAAACCGTAACCGGTAAAAAAAAAAACAAAAGCTTCGAAACAACCGAAAGCCTCGGACAGAACGGACCGGATTCACGTTGACGACCCACGGAAAATAAAAAAAATAAAACAGAGGACAACGACCTTCGGATCTGCACGTTGAATGTTAGGTCCCTTAACAGACTACATGCATCCGAACAACTTGGGGACGCCCTAGACCACTATAAAGCGGACTTAACCGCCATCCAGGAAATGCGATGGGATGGCCCGGGCAAAAAACAGATGAAAAACTGTGACATCTACTGCGGCGATTGCTATAAGGAGACGGGACAAAGACTGTTGGGGTGCGGATTTGTTGTTCGAGGCAGACTACGGCAAAAAGTCTTAAGCTTTAGGCATGTGAGCGAATGCCTCATCAAGGCTAAATTCACTAACATCAGCTTGATCTGCGCCCACGCCCCCACGCAAGAGAAGAATGACAAAGATGAGTTCTATGAGCTTCTAGACGGAACATATCAAAATTGTACTAGGAGACTTTAATGCTAAACTGGGTAAAGAAAACATAATTGAGCGAGTCATCGGTAAACACAGCCTGCACGACACCACATCCGATAACGGAATCAGGCTAATTGAGCTTGCAACGGGGCGAAACCTTCTTCTAGCCAGTAACCGTTTCTTGCAACACAAAATACACAAAGGCACCTGGCAATCAATCAACCAATAACCAAATTCACTGGTTATACGAGCTAAAAAGAAGGGAAGAACATACTCTTCTCAGGAGGAAAAAGAACGAGCATGAGAAGCGCGAGTTACGGCGGCTACCTCTATTCCCGTCGCCCCTAACCAACCAATAAAGATAGTTCCGGTCCGGAGTGGAACGTGTATCTACAATAAGTTGTTTTACAGTATACCCTGATTAGGTTTTATTTGGGTGTCCCTAATCCTTAGCCTGTACTTTCCTATAATAATATGATGGGAATTGTCCATCATAAAACATCGGACGCCCACTCTTTGTATTTTTTTTTGTTTATTTAAGCAATAGTTTAAGACAATGTAATTGCCAGTCTCTTGCGGATATTTGGAACGACAAGTTCACGATCCCTTTTGAAATGTTCTAAATTTTAGAATAAATAAATTATAAGGTTTTTTTTTTATAATCTCGGTTTTTAGACGCATATAAGTCGCGCGATCGAAGACCTGGAGAGGTGCTACCGCATGACGTTTGAAAGTTTTATCAATGGATAAAACGAACAGGCCAACGTTATAAAGCCAGAACAGAAGCCTGCAGAGACGAAAATGGGCATCTTGTAGTTGTATCACATTCGGGAAAACCACTTCTGTATAACGCTGTATAACGGCGATGCCAGTCAAAATATCGCTGAAGCTCTCATTCCTTAATGACAAAGATCACGGAGAATTCCGTCCGACTGATCTAGACGAAGTTAAGATGGCCATATCTAAACTGAAGTCTAACAAAGCTGCTGGCGCAGATGAACTACCTGCCGAGCACTTCAAAAAAGATATGGTCAGAGGAAAGCATTCCCGAGAAATGGAGCCTCAGCACCGTTTGCCCGAACCACAAGGAAGGAGACCCCTTTCTGCGCCAACTACAGAGGAATAAGTCTCCTCAACATCGCCTATTTAATCTTCTCTACCATTCTGTGTGAACGCCTGAAACCCTTCATAAACCAACTGATAGGTCCTTATCAGTGTGGCGACAATCACCACCATTTGTCGACTTCAAAGCCGCATACGACAGCGTAATTGGAGACGAGCTATACAACGCCATGTCTGTTTTTGACATCCCTGCTAAGCTCGTCAAACTATGTACGATGACTTTTGAGAATGCTCGCTGCTCCATTCGAGTCGGTGCACACCTAACCAATAGCTTTGATGTCAAAAAAGGACTTAGGCAGGGTGATGCGTTGTCGTGTGACTTTTTCAACATTATCTTAGAAATAATTGTGCGAAACTCGCTGGAGGAAGAGATATAATATTGTATTTCAAATAGTCACAACTAGTCGTCTACGCGGATGCCATTGACATAATTGGAAGGAGTCAGCGAGATTTCAATGACGCGTTTACGAGTATTGAGGCAGATGCGGCGAAATTTGGTCTAGCGATAAATGAGGGCAAAAAAAAATATAGGCTGTCATCAAAAAAGGACGCTCACCACCGAGGTCTTGGCCAGAACGTCAATATTGGAAGCTACAATTTCAAGGTAGTCAAGGACTTCATCTACCTTGGCTGCGCAGTTATCTGGAACAACGACATCAGTTCTGAAATGAAACACTTCATCGCCCTTGCCAATCGTTGTTTTTCCAAGCTCAAGTGGATGAAGAGGCGCTTTGCCGTTTTGAGAGAAAGATACTGCGTTTAATTATTGGTCGAATGGGGGATGGAGGAGTAGATTTAACCACGAACTGTACGGGTTGTAAAGCGACATGAGCCTGGTCAGGCGTCTTCAGATCCAAGATGGCTAGGCCATGTAGAGCGAATGGACACCTCAGCTCCAGCCCGGAGAGTCTTCGAATCCATGCCCGAGGGACGACGAAGTAGAAGGCGGCCGCACCTAAGGTGGCGCACACAGCTGGAAGAGGACCTCAACCAACTGAGAGTGCGGCACTGGAGGTAGCTAGCAAAAGATCGCGCTAGGTGGATAGGCATGTTGGTTGAGGCCCAGGCTCACCTCGAGCTGTAGCCCCCGCTAAGAAGAAGAAGAAATTAAGGCTCAAATATTTTCCAAAGTTGTAGAAAGTTGCCGAGGTAATAACGCTACTGAACCAGGGCAAGGATTCCACCAAAATAACATCTAACAAACCCATCAGCTTGCTTCCACTTGCTTTACATTTTTTTGAAAAGCTGCTAGAGAGACGACTCCAGCCGACTTATTTCAAACCAACCTTATACCTGACCATTTGTTCGGATTCAGAAGAAATCATTCAACAACTTCTGATTTGGACAAAAGGGAAGTTTACTTGGCAGGATATCTGGACGTCACGAAAGCAACAGTTTAATTTATTTTACCACTCAGTTTAGCACAAAGGACTTCTATATAAACTGGCGAATACTATACCAAAGAACCATCTTGTTTTATTGACAACTAATCTAACAGATTGATGCTTTTATTTCAGATATAAACGCAAATGTTCACAAATACATCAGTGCTGGAGTACCTCAAGGAAGTATTCTTAGCAACTTTTATATGTGCTATTTACAGCTGACATCCCACATCCGGACAAAGATACGGCCATAATAAGTAGCAACATTTGCCGACGACTCGACTATGCTCGGGAAGCAGGTTCTATACCACAACTGACCAATTACCAGACATTAAATAAAATACTTGAATGGTTCTCGAATTGGCACATAAAAGTCAGTGAAAACAAAATACTCCGAGTAATCTATACCACAAAAACTGAATTCACACTTCTACCTTTAACAATAAACAACAGAGAGGTTCATGTTCAACCTGTCGCCAAATATCTAGGCATGCATCTAGACAGTAAATTCACATGAAAGTACCACATTCAGCAAAAGCAAAAACAAATAGAACTTACATAAATTCAGATAACTGTACTAGCTTCTAAGATCTCACTAAACAACAAGTTGCTTATTTATAAAAGTATAAAAAAACCTTTCTGGACGTATGGAATTCGAATCTGGGAAACATTCTAGTAAATTAATCTTCAAATTATCCTAAAGTATTAATCAAAAATGTTAAGAACATTTATCAACGCAGAGTGGTATATTACCAATCAAGATCTACAAACCAATACGATTGACGAAGAAATTAAGAAAACCAGTTCGGAATACATTATAAAAACCACGACACATTTAAACTACGACATTTGAACTCTTTTTGACCGAGAAATTAATAGAGAAAGAAGACTCACACGCCCTGCGTGTGGGGGACTCAAGGCCCTGCGACTTTATATTCTTTTAACGGCTTAGTACTAATACGAATTCTGTTTGTACTTGTACATATATCTATCAGTTATTTGTGTTATATTTATATATTGTCGACCACTGGAGTCTGATCGAAAATATTAGACCCCGTCTTAAACACGATGGCTCCACACCAATTGTCTTCCAATTTTCTATTGGACTTTCCACTGCTGGCAAAACTTTATCCTATTCTACCATTAGTTTTATACCTAGCACTATGAGCACTCTGAACTTTCACTACTACTGACACTATGTTCTTTCAAACAATTCCAGCCTTGAATGCGGCTGTAACAACCCATTCCCAAGTGCAAAAAAGAGAATACTGATTTTGAATGCAGTAATATGTATAACACTTAAAACCTTTGCAGTGGTTTCAGCCCAGTGATAAAAACGCTTTCTGCGTGATAGGGTCTATGTATTGCCGCATAATACACCTGGACCATTGAATGCGGTGTTAAGGGGGTAGTCTCATGTGATCTTTTCGAATGATATATTCTTTTTCCATATTTCGATAGTAAAACCTATCGAAAATATGCTGTGAAAAATTCAGACCGAAATTCCTAGTATTAAATAAGTTACAACTCATAGTCGCCGACGCGCCGTAAGCGACTTGTCTGTCCCTGTTGTTGTCACCGGTCTTTTATACCCGCGTACGGGGTTTCTGACGGTCAACTTTAGTACATTACCTACCTGGGTATATGTACACATAACTAGTATTTAAAAGCTAAAAAAAGCGAAAAAAAAAGAAGGCCAAAAATGATCAAGAAGATGACGCAGGTAAAGTTGCTGTCACAAAATGTACATCGAAAAAAAAATCATCCAAGAGTGCTGCAACAAAGAAGTCGACTCCTGCATTGACCAATGGTTTGGCTATTTTGAGTAATTCAGATTCTCAAGAAGAAATGAAGAAAGCAGTGTGGGCTACATACTATCATTACATTTTAACCGTTGAAAACCCCCAGCACTCGTACTGTTCAATTGCATGGTGCAAGTATTTACAACATAAAGAGGAAATTTACACACATCCTCCAGCATTTGACGAAGAAACAGCAAGTTTTTTGAAGCCAATTTGCGAAGAATTATCTTATGAATTATCTTATACAAAGGTGCTTGGGAAAAAACACTCAGAACAACAACGAGTCGTTTAATAGTTGCATCTGGAACTTGGCTCCAAAGCATCATTTTGATGGAAAAAAATGACGCTGAAAATTGCTTCATGACGGACTTTCACCCAATAATGGAGATTTTTGGTACACAAATTGGCCGAAATGCCTACTCGTATGCTGTGGAGTACGATGAACGACGAATAACCCGTGCAGAGCGATCCACGTCCGAGGTATCCAAAAAGGCAAGTGCTTCCCTCAGGTCACAAAAACTGGCAGGAAATGATGCGTATGAAGGCACCGAAGGGTTATTGCATGTTCCAGGCATAGCAGATTAGTGTAAGTATAAATTTTTGACGAAAATTTTGCTCTTGAAACTTTAAACGCATTTTTCTCGAAACGTAATTTTCTAAGACTGTCATGGTCCTAAAAAAAAAAAAACTATTCAATCGATTGCTTTGAAATTTATATATGTTCTTCTAATTATTAATGGTTATCGGCCGTACCCAAATTGTTTATTTTCGAAAATATTTTCTTATTTTTTTAAACGATTTTTAACAAAAAAAACAAGATTTTTTTCTACAGTCCGCCACAACATGAACAGCCGCTATTAGCATGACCAGTGACCTGCTTTTTTTTTTGGTGTCTAATTTAATTTTAAAAAAATATGTAAAAAATGTAAAAAATGTAAAATAAGAAAGAAAATTTTATACAGTTTAAGATACAAAAAAAAAAACATATAAAAATTTAAAATGATTGAATTTTATTGTCTTATAAAAAAAATTCCCTAAAAACAGGTAAAATGTTCACAATGATTTAAGTTTAATTGAAAGAGAAAATTCTGTCCTTGCTCTACAAGACTGATCCTTCAATGAAAACTGCCTTACTGAAACTAACGTCAGATTCCTGACCGCTTTCTTCTGGTCTATTGATAGGTATTGATACCAAAAATGGATGGTATAGATGCTGTAGCAGTGACAATCGCAATCTTCCCAGTAACATACTAACATAAATGGAAGGCAATCATTACCTAACGCGGATTCTTCTTCCTTAACCTCGTCACCCTGTATTCTGGGAGTGCAACTTCAGCATTTGTCCCTTATTCTTTCTTAAAACTTTGTCTCTTCTACTTGCTATGACATTTCTCGATGCCTATCATGGAGCTTTGGTGATTACCTTTTACCTTTCGACGCAATACGTGCTCTTTAAAGCGTGTTTTTAATTCTTTTACATTCGTCGTCCAACACTGAATGTCTAGGCTTGGATTATATTAAAAACTTCAGTATCCTGAAGGCATTCCGATTTTGAATCTAGCTGCGAAGAAGTTCACCTAATGGCTTTGCAGTCTTAACATTTTCGTTTTACTACCTGGTAAAATCGACACCTCAGGATTCTTTTTATCCAGGGACTTTTCGTGCATTTTGCCTATTCTTTGTTTAAAGAAATCCGCCTTTACTATACCGACGCTTTCTTCTAATCGCTCAATTGAACCTTTTTGAGTAAAATGAAATAGGTATGTTAAAAGCCCACGATTTTCTTTAGACATTGAGTTAATACAAATACTCTTCATGACTCTTTTGCTACTCTGTAATAAACAATTCCCTGCTTCATCCAATGTGATTGAAACTGACGGGCGAATAAATCCAACTCCAACTTGGACCTAATCAAACAAGATTCCAATTCCACTCATCTATCCATCCTGAGCCAACTTTGACTAACTTCGGATTAATTGCACTAATTAATCCTGAAAACCAACAAACTAATAAAGGCGCCCAAACTCAAAGAAAAAAAATGTCTAGCATTATTCTTTTATCCACATCAATTGCGCATCCCTCGGCTCGACTACATTCCGTATACGTATGAATATATGTACTCGTAGTACATGCGTTTGTAATTCATCTTCGCGATTCTAGCTTCCAACTCAATCAACTCCCGCAGGACAAAATGCACACAACAAAGACGCTCTCCAGTGTTTCGCCCAACAATAATCATCGTAATTACAAATCCAACCCTCCTGTAGCGCAGCAAACCACCTCCTCAATCTTTGACCGCAAGGATATCAAGCTCGTCATCACCGTTTATTAGCTGGCTGACGACGTACTGGAAGCACATCTGCCCCTCACCCCGGTTCAATTTGATGAAATATTAATTCGATATTTATGGATGGGCATTAAGTCCTCATAGAATAACCAGCAAAATGCTGAAAAAAAAAATCCATCCTGATTTGATTGATCATTCCCGGAGGGATTAATCGACCCATATTTTCACTCCATGTCCAACGACAAGTTCCGCTCACCGCGGGACGCCACCACTTAAGCCCGAGGGTTCGACGCTACCAGTCAGGGCTGTCGAAAAACGGATTGTGAATTGAGAAATATGTAAAATTTGACAGTGAAACCGTGAGCTGACTGCATTGTCCTTTATTCTCTGTCCGAATCGGTGTTCCATCATCCCCTTTGGTCCAGTGCACAATGGGAAGTCTGATGGAAAATCCAAAGTTCAAACAGAAAATGCTCGCCATTCATTTGCGAATTGACTGCGTATATCCGTGTACAGCTTGGGGATGTTTAAACGCCATTTTGAAAATGCCTTTTTGGATTTTTTTATTCAGAAGATAGATTGATTAAATCGTAAAAACAAACACACACATATGTGACGGGGATGTGTTTATCTGGCAAATAGGATCTACCCTTCACCTGTTTGGAAAATGTCAGACTATATCAAAGTTTACACTTCCGCCGCCGGAAATTTAAAAAAAAAAGAAAAGAACATTTCGAGTTTTTTTATTTATTTTTTTTCAAAAAAAGAAATGAAACTGGAACAAAAAACAAAGTGTTCAAAACAGGAAACATGAGTGAAATGGTGGTGAAGTGAACAAAAATCTCTCATGCGTGAAGCGCTGATATAGAAAAGTTACGTTAACGTAGATTCGTAACCAAAATAATATAAAGTGGGATGATGGGCACAGGACATTTTTAGTCGCACTTTTAAATTTTGAAATTGAATTTTAATCTAATTCGGTTTAGACCTGGTCAACTGCATAGTACGTTATCATAACGTTGTGACAATAGGAAATGATAAAGCTTATTGCTAATGTATTATTTTAATTCATTTTTTATTTAAATATTTATTTGGGTTTTTTCTCCAACACCTTTTGAAGATGATAAACCTAAACAGTCATTATTAATGACCATTTGCACTATTTTAAAAGTGTGTTCAATTAATTCGGAGAGAATTTAGGTCTAAAAGCTTCCAGATTCTGTGACGTGTTCTGATGAACCATGGCTTTAAAAAACTTTAAAAAAGTGTGAAGGGGTCGAATTGGGAGATCTTGCAGGCCAGTTCCAATCAACGAAACATAAAAACTCGTTGATCATGGATTTCTACAACTCAGCATTCACAATGACCATTTCACAAACGGTGTCCTGGTAAAAGTGAGGCCCGATGACACCTACGGCGTAAATGGTACACTATGCAGTGATTTTCAGTTGATGCCGTAGATTAGCAATGTTCCAGGAACACACATTTTACATGTTTACGTACCGAGTTGTTCAGGATCAAATTCGAACGTAAATCGTTCACTACGTTGAACGTAGTTTAAGCTCATTTGACGGAGCACAAGCAGTAACTGATACATCTTGCATGTAAATGTGCTGCGCAGACAAACGTATAATGCTAAATTGCGAAACATGTCGTCTGGCCGACCTTGGCCGATCTTTAGCTGCAGCGACGACATTCTACGAGCCAGTACTACGAAATCTACTATGCCTCTTCTGTTTTATGTTATTCGAAATTCTGTGAAGTGAGCGGCTAAACGATTTA
Source organism: Merodon equestris (assembly GCA_958301585.1). Classification (NCBI taxonomy): domain Eukaryota; kingdom Metazoa; phylum Arthropoda; class Insecta; order Diptera; family Syrphidae; genus Merodon; species Merodon equestris. The sequence continues at coordinate 64,530,576 of OY284413.1, forward strand.
GTGTTTGACCCAGCTATTTTAATGCGTAGGCATAAAGTTTGTTCAAAAACTAAGGAGACTTTTTGAATATCGCAAGCTAGGTAAATCCGTTGTTCGAATTAAATTTTTTTATGTTGGTACACATGTCCCCAAACATATCTTGCCATTGTCAGTCATTTTGGATATTTAGATTGCTTGTCACAGATATAAAGTTGAAACCCGTTTTGATGTACTTGGCGATTTTTTACTATTGAAAAAATGGACCCAAAAATCTGTATTAAATTTTTACAATAAATAAAAAAAAAAAAGTTTAAAATAAAACTAACTCCAACGTACTAGAAATATTTATTGCGATATTTGGTGAGTGCGCCCTGGGGGTCAGTAACGAATGAAAACACTGAAGCAGTCAAAAAAAAATTGAGAATACAATGAGAATGGTTCAACCACTATCGGAGAAGTTTCTGAGTATATTGGCATATCGTTTGACTCGTGCCATGAGTTTTTTTTTTTCAGATAATTTTGGCATAAGGCATGTCAGTGAATTTTTTTCCGTCAAAAAAACCGACGAACGAGCATCATCGAGTGGATGACGATCCAGATTGCCGGAAAAGGCTCAGCACTAGTAACGAAGTTTGAGTATAAGTTATGATATCGAAAACTAAGCCCAATCATTCCAATTGAAACGACCAGAAGAGCCAAGACCGAGCATGCAAAATTCGGTAAAATGTAAAGATTTTACTCACTGTTTTCTTGAAGTACCATGGCGTGGTTCATCGTGAATTCCCGCCAGAAGGTCGTAAGGTCAATAAGGAATGTTATCTTGAAGTTATGCGCCGTTTGCGTGAAGCAATAGGAAGAAAACGTCCAGCATTGTGGGAAAAAAAAACGATGGCTGTTGCTTCACGATAATGCACCTACTAGCTCATCGTTGCTTATGCGTAATTTTTTGGCCAAAAGCAATATTTAAAACATGCCTCAGCCGGCGTATTCATCGGACTTGCCATTGTGACTTTTTTCTCTTCTTGAAAAACTAGAAAAATCCATGAACGAACGCAAATATGCGACGCTTGAGAAAATAAAGACCGCATTGCTCGAACAACTCAAGGTAATACCAAAAAGCACATATCAGAAATGCTTCGAGGATTGGAAAAAGCGCTGGCGCAAGTGTCTTATATCTTGCAGCCACCGGAGCACAGGTATCAGACTACCCCCTGGCCTCTTTTGCTTATGCATAATTAAAAGACAGTGTCGTCTATGGCAAACCAGTCAAATATGTTTGTCCACATAGGACGGGTTCAATTTATAATAAGTTGCCTCTGAACCTATTTCGACCATCCGAGATCTTATTTCCCGTGAAACGAGAGTGTCTCAAACGAGACACAGTAAATTTACTCTCCCGACTTTGTGTAGAGTTGTGTTGCGTTTTTTTTCTTTAGCTTTTTTTTTTTGTTGGAGGTTTCTGCTATCTGTTTGAGTACTCAGACGGAAAGGGGCAGATACTGGTCCATTGCACTACCAGACATACACCTTTTCTTTATTGCATTTATTGCTTCAGTGAGGTAGAGCTTAGAGATTCGGCATACACCACGTCGGACCTAAGGATGTGGCACCGTGCGCGAGTGAAGGCGGGACAGTCGCAGAGAAAGTGTTTTGCCGTGTCATCCTCCTCGCTACATGCAGCACAGATGGGCGTCTCAAAGATGCCAAGCTTGCTTATCCCCTTTAAGGATAAGAATAATAATGCGGATTTCTTGCAGACATCAGGGCGTACGCGCTTAGTCATCTTGCATCCTGAATATTCCCTCCATCTACGTTTTTGTACATTATAGAACCAAACGTTGATGTTGGATTTCACCATGGATGCAAGTAGACATAATGCGGGGTTAGGTCTTGAGAAACTCACATCTGAGTCCGTTCTAGAGAGTTCATCAGAGATCTCATTTCCTAAGATCCTAGAGTGACCTGGCACCCATACAAGCCTTAGTGAATTATGTCTTCCGACTTTTTTCGAAAAGGTCTTGAGTTCATGCACTAATTTGGAGTTGATTAAAGGGTTGGACACAGTTTTGAATGCAGCTTGGTTGTCGCAGCATATGCTTTTTCCCTTCCACTTGTGTTTCACAACATAATAGCATGGCCATTAGGATTAAGTATAGTGAATTAAAAGATAGGCGGATATGTTGTTAATGAAAAGTGCAGTCGGACTTGGAGCCATCTGTAAAAACGCGAGGGCAGCCCTTTCCAGGTTCAGTGTCTGGTCTCAGCCAGTCGTGACGCCATGAATTTTTGACTGTGAAATTATAGCGTAATAGGATGGCAGATGTCATTGCGTCGGAGGGCATATTCGTCGTAGTATATTTTTCGCACAAGTACACTGTCACTCTATTGCAAGTTGTAACAAAAATCGATTCTCTTGAAGCGAGCCATGTCTTCCAGTGCGCAATTTCTGATAAATGTATCAAGGGTTGGAGGATTCATCCTAGCATCTAAAGCAACACTCTGTGTCCTGGGGAAAAACTCTGTAAAGCTGAGACAAGCCGCTTTTTGGAGTTTGGTGAAAGAGGCCACGACGTATTTGCGTATTAGGCTGTTCCACCAGACAACCGATGCATATGAGATTATCGGTCTTATCATTGCCGTGTAGATCCAAAGGACATTTTTCGGCGATAGGCCCCATGTTTTGCCAAAGGCACCTATGCATTGCCGAAAAGCTGACAGCGCATAGGTGGTTTTTGATTCAAAATCCTTTGACCAAAGAAGTTTGCTATCTAAGATGACTCACAGATACTAAGCTTCCTTGGATATCGGAATGGGCGTGTCTTTTAGCAACAGCTGACTAAATCATGCCAGTATCTTTCCTCCTTCTCGTGAAGAGAACGAAATCAGTCTTAAGAAGAATAACCGGCAGCCCGTTAACTGTGCACCAGTCATCTATCACATTTAGTGCCGCCTGTGGTTTAGGACTGACAGTCGCTAAACTTGAACCAACAGAGAAAACGGCAACATCATCCGCATAAGCCTGGGCATAGATTCCAGAGGCATTGAGAGCATTCAGCATACCGTCGACCACCATGCTATCATGCGGGCATGTTTACGCCATATTCGGCACATTTTTGGGGGCTTACACCAGCGATCAATGTCCTCTGCGCAAGCATTGCTTTGATCCACAAAACCAGTGCCTCATCTACGCCATGCCGTCTAGCAGCGTTACACATACTGTCGAAAGTTTCGTTATCAAAAGCTCCCTCAATTTCGACGAAAATGCCCTGCACGTACTCTGTCCTTCCGAGTGCGCAATCAACTCGCCCAACTGAGTTTTGAAGCGCAGTTTCTCAGGATTTTCCGCGCTGATAAGCGTGTTGCATCTCCGAGAGAGGATGCATTCGAAGGGCAACTTGGCGCACGTGCAAGTGACCATGCTTTTCAGTAAGAAAAAGCTGTGTTGAGCTCACGCACAACTTGAAAAAGGCTAATAGAACTAATCACAGGCTTGAGCTCAGCCTGAAGACATGTGGAAAAATACTCCTTTCTAACCACCGTTGGTCACTATTTAATTGCCCAACTCTTTTTGGTTGAAATGAAGTCCCTCCAAGATCGCCCTTGCAATGCCAGAAAACCAACAAAACGTTGTCTGTTTATGAGTCCACATATTTAATGAAATTAACTTACTTTTTAGGATGATTTTCAGGTATTTGGCTTATACATATGGCGATACAATTGGAGACTGTCGTCATCCTAGCTGTAGAGATTAACATCACCCTAGTTACAAACCTACTTTGTCTACTCATATGATTAATTCCTTTCAAATTTTGTTCGTAATATTGAAGCGAGCTATAAATATCTAACCTGGGGTCACATGCCAGTAATTTTTCTCGCTTTGGTCGCATAGGCTATTTTACAGAAAAAATCCACATCCACGGCTTTCTAGCCAACTGATCTTAAATGCCACCCTCCGAACTGGTAGGTTTCATATTTTGCAGAAATACTGAGATATTAGTAGAACTCAAAAGACTGCCCTAATAGCTGAACGTATTTCCCCCCAATTAAAAAAAAAACTAAAAGCAAAAGGAAAACCGTAACCAATCATATCACGCTTTCGCGTGCTTGCTCCCAACATATACGGAACCATTCCAGAGTTCACCACAAATAAAATCCCAATTACACCAAATTGTCTCCGAAGCAAACACTTGAACACAAAACGACAAACTGCAAGTCCATTATTAAACAATTTCACGCATTTAAATCCACAATCCCTAACCTCAAAGATCAATTGCACACGATACTCATACCTACTGCTCTGCACTCACTGCTCCACGACGAGTACGAGTATACAGCCCACGTCGTCAGCTCAATCAAACCATTGGCAATTACTTTGCCTGCGGTCTCTCCGAGTCATCGTAGTGGCTAATTTCATCGTCTACCTCCGACGGTGCGATACCTTCCCTCGGGGTACTAAACAACAGCTCCATGCACAAACACACATAACCAGTGCAACAGATACAGGCGACAAGATATCGCACAACTTGCGAGAGCGAATTGTCGCAATTTCATGTCGCCCACACGCGCTACATTCGCGCTGCCATCACACAGCTCTCGACTGGTCTGCCACCAAGAGCGTACCTATCACCATCAACTCAATTGGCTGACAATCCAGTAGTACAACAGTTTTCGGTTTGGATAGCCACGTTGACAGTGTCTGATTGCAAAAAGACGCTGACATTTGGGTGGCTGCATGTGGTCGCATGCCAATAACTGTCGATGTCGCGAAAAGGCGAGACATGACTCCTCGAATGCGTGTTAAGAAGTAGCGCTCTAGCTGTTCCATATCGCCGCCACTGTAACTCGTATTCGTATCTGGCCCGGTTGAGTGGGTCAGCCAACGGAACTGCACGGATAATTAGTCAGCCCACGATTTGTGTCAACTTTTGACTCTTATCTGCCTTAAATAAATTCAGGGTAATTAGTTTGGTCTCAGGGGCTAATTAAATGGCAGCTTTCTCACTAAGTCAGTTACAGTAGTGAGGTTGAATGGAAAACGGCTATCAAGCGAGAAAGCATCATCAATCCATTCGCGCAATCTGATAAATTAATCAAAACAAATCCAAAGAGTTATGTGCGGCTGCGCATTTAAATGTGCACAGGAGTCAAAACGGAGGCTTACGACTACTGCATTCATTTGCACATAGGAACGTATCTGTTTTGCGGTTGAGGTGTAATGGATGCTCATTCGAACTGGATATTATCGAGCTGCCAATGGAAGACCATAAAAAGTGGTTGGCTTTAAATGGGGTTGAATGATTTATTTGAATGCAATCTCGAAGTTATTATGCTCGTGGTAGCAAAGAGTGACTTTGGAATTAGAAATTCGAATAATGCTTATTGGTAACGAAAACGATTTCAAATAATTGTGGTTAGTCACTCGCATTTTCATCATGCGAAACGTGTCGGAATATTTACATCCCAGTGTAGGTGGGTAATAAATCTATTTTCAATTTCGATATAACCGAAATCAACAGGAGTAAGCGGAGAAAGTTCTTACATTTATGCTATCTGTTTCGCTACTTACTTTCAAAGCTCTTCAGCTACCTCAAGTGTGTCTTTGTCACAGTGCACCTGTTTGACTGGTCTTCGTGGGGGTCGTTTCTGCAGCCAATTTGTCAATTCTCAAAAAGACGACCTGATTCACGAGCCCTAAGCGCGGGGCTCAATCATTTTAGGGGTCTAAAATAAGACTTACAATCTCTACTAAGGTTTAACCCAACTCAACAATTTAAATCAAAACTATCACGCTCTTACTCTCAGTTCACAATCTTCATGGTATCGGTCTCTGAAGATTAAGCCTGATCATTGAAATCCGACTATCTCCGGGAACAATCTGACTTCGTTTGGTTTTGTAAGAGATTCCATGTCACCTTGTTTAAGTTTATTATAATTTTAACGTGTAAGCGATTGCATTTATTTATATATTCATGTCACCCTATTTGTATTTGATGTAAACGCAGCAGAATAAGCATGCGTATATGGATTATAAGATCGATTGACCAATGATATGAATTGTTCTATTATACGATCAAATGACCAATGACAAAGTTTGTACTATTTCAAACAATATCAAATAGTCCTGCTAACTAATTTCTGTATTCATTCCGAATAAAGGTTTCGTAAAGAAGACATCGTCTCGTGTTTTGCTCCTTTTGTATAAGTACATTATATTTTCGGGCCATCTTACAGTTTGATATTAATGACAATATTAGGACCTTGAATAAGTTCCCGTCATTTTGTTGCGGAAATTAAAGCTTCATCTAAGTCGTGAAAAACCTGTTGTCAAAATAGCGTCCATCACTGGCCACTACTTTTCCTCATCTTTCCCAGTAAAGGAATAACAAAATGTCTTCTTAGGCTGCCCTTTACCTACTTCTCTTGACAATTATGGAATTGGAAGTGGCAATGTTTGGTGAAAACGGCGAGTAGGACGTCCCATTTAAGCAAGTCCAAGTAGGCCTCACCGATTTTATAACATGTGGCCTCAAACACATCAATTGCAGTCGATAGCGATCTCCTGTGTTAGTATCGGTCGGTTTAAGCAGCTCATAAGCACCGAGCTGATCCCACCAAGTGCAGAGTATAAACTTCCAAAAATGGATATTTTCCTTTGCCAACGATATTGTTGGCCGGGCTTATCCCACGATCTTGTCCATTTAAGGTTTTCGTATGGATGCACCCTTCGATATGATGCGAAAAACGATTCCTTCTCTTCCGTCTAAGCAGCATTTCGCTCCTGAAAAATGCTGTCTTCATGAAGTATTGCCCTCAAACCTTCCTCAAATTGTTCCGACGTGCCAGAATGTTCTTAACCTTCAATATCATCAATGTCATTATTCTTAAAGCATCGAAATCAACTTTTGTGGGTCTCAAAAAGAATTATGTGGCCTCAGCTGCAGATTTTTTTTCGAATAAAATAGTGCAACAAAATGTCCCGTAAAATAGTTAGTCTTATCTTGGCACTAAGCTCAACATGCTTAAAACAAAAAGTTGTTTTAACTTCAGCAAACTGACATATACTGAAGTTTAAGCTTGCCTACAGTACATTCTTATAGAAGCATTGCCATCTTAAATTACAAGGGTGGTCCGTAGAACTTAGCCTACAAAAGAAAAACAAAAATTTTGGAGAAATGGCGATTTATTTTTCAATATAGACTCCTTTTAGCTTGATACACTTGACCCAGCGATGCTCCAACTTCTTTAAACCGTCTGAAAAATACGTGTTCACTAGGTCTGCAAAGTAGGCCTCCGTGGCGGCGGTGACCTCCTCATTCGACTAAAATGTCTGCCCGGCGAGTGACTTTTTCAAGTTTGGAAACAAAAAGAAGTCGCACGGGGCCAAATCTGGAGAATACGGTGGATGGGGCAGCAGTTCGTAGCCCAATTCGACCAATTTGGCCGTGGCGAGGGCGGAGGTGTGAGCCGGTACGTTATCATGGTGGAAGAGCACTTCTTTCTTCGCCAAGTGGGGCCGTTTTTTCTTCAATTCGGCATCGAATCGGTCCAATAATTTGGCATAGTACAGCCCTGTGACCGTTTTGCCCTTCTCCAGGTAGTCGATGTGGATCACACCATGTGAATCTCAGAAAACCACTGTTTCTTGGTCTCTGGTGTGTACCAGTGGATCCCTGTTTCGTCGACTGTCACGCAGAAACTCCTTCAGATTGCGCTTAAATAGCGTCAAACACTGCTCTGAAGTGGTCTCACAGTTGCGCTTGTTGTCCGGAGTGAGCAAACGCGGCACCCATCGCGCCGACAGCTTTCTCATGCCCAAAATTTCATGCAGGATATGACCCACGCGATCTTTTGAAATGCCTACTGTCTCAGCTATTTCGCGCATCTTCAATCGGCGGTCTGCCAATACGAGATCGTTGATTTTTGACACGTTATCCTCCATGGTAGCCGTTTTCGGGGCACCTGGACGTGGCTCATCAAAAACCGCGTGGTCGCCATCGAAGGAGAAGGGTCACCGTACACAGCATCCAAACGCTCTTTGAATTCGCTGCGCGATTTCCCTTCCAAAAGGTGGATGGTAAGCACACCATTCCCACATCTCAACATCCATAAGAAACCTAGCGATTATCAGATCAGTCGACCATCAACCAGATTGATCCCGTTGCAATCGAAACCAGACACTCCTCCAGCATCCTAGATGTACGAACCTTCCGAGGAGCCAACAACTCGGATCACTACCTTGTTATAGCCAAGGTACACATGAGGATATCAAAGATGCTACGGAGTCGAGCAAGACAACAAGAGTTTGCCATCGGAAAGCTACAATCGCAGGAGACCGCTCAACCTCTCGCAAAGTCCGATGACACCGGAACAATGCACAGAATAGCAGTGGAAGCTGCCAGCGCGCCATCAGGGACGCTCCCTCTGATGTGTTGCGTTTCAAATCGCCACCACTTAGAAATCCCTGGTTTGATGAGCAATGCAAATAGTCCCATTTATGTAGTAAAGCAAATTGGCTACAAAGCCATGCTACATAGACGGACGAGAGCCGCTCGTAAGCCCTAGGAGCAGAAAAGGAGAATCGAGGAGACGAAGAGGTTACCACAGGAATGACGCTCGCAAGTTCTACCAAAAAATAAAACGAATGCGCCAGGGCTATAAAGCCAGAACAGAAGCCTGTACGGATGAGGGACACCTAGTAGTAGTCACAGTCGATGCTGAGAATATGGAAAGATCACTTTTGCAAACTGTATAACGGTGAGGATATATCTGATACCGCTGACAGGCAGAATGATCCATTCGCAACGAATGAATATACAAGAGAATTCCGTCCACCTGACCTAGATGAAATTAAGCTTGTTATTTCGAAGCTTAAAGCTATCAAAGCCACGGACGCAGACGGCCTGTTGAGCAATTCAAAACGGCTGGAAATGAGTTGGTAGGGCGTATGCACAGCCCATCTGTAAAATATGGCCGGAGGAAAAAATGCCCGAAGAATGGAATCTCAACATCGTTTGCCCAGCCCGTAAGGATGGAGACTCATATACATAACTGCGCCAGCTATAGAGGCATAAGTCTCCTTAGCATCGCGTACAAGATCTTCTCTGCCGTACTGTGAGAATGCCTGAAAGCTTTTGTGGATAATCTGGTTCCTATCAGTGTGGTTTCAGGCCAGGTAAATCCATAATACACCAAATTTTCACACTGCGTCAGATCTTGGAAGAGACCCAAGAATTCCTAATTGACACACATCATTTTTTTGTCGATTTTAAAGCCGCATATGGCAGTGTGCATAGGGACGGGCTATACCGATCCATGTCAAGTTTTAACATCCCTGCCAAACTCCTCCGATTGTGCAGGATGACAATGGAGAATTCCCGCTGCTCCATTAAGTTCGTTAGCGAATTTATCGAGACCTTCGATGTTAAAGAAGGAGTTAGGCAAGTTTTTGCACTGTCATGTAGCTTTTTCAACATCGTGCTTGAAAATATCATACGAGACTCACTGGCCAACACAAGAGGTAAGATCTATTTCAGCGCAATGCTTGACACTAATAGGGCGAGCACAGCGAGACGTCAATGAAATGTTCAAAGCAATGAAGCAGAAGCGGCTAAAATGGGTCTTTCGGTGAACGAGGGTAAAACTAAATATATGCTGTCATCCAAAGAACACCCAAAACACCGACGTCTTAGCCAGAATTTCACAATTGACGGCTACAAATTTGACGTGGTCACTGACTTGGCGCACTAGTGACCCGCGACAAAAACACCAGCGCGGAGATCAAACGCAGAATCACTCTTATCAACCGCTGCTTCTTTCCTCCTTTACGAGCAGGGTCCTGGATCTTAACGAAAACGGATGAAGATGCCATTGGTCGCTTCGAGAAGAAAATTCTGCGTTCAATCTGTGCTCCCGTTATATTCTTAGCTTAAGTTTTTAAGTATTTTAAATATGATTTTGATTTTTAACTATCATTGAACTTATTTCATTTTCAGTACTCTTAGTAAAAAACTCAATTGATTCTGAGGCGGTACGAAGTTCGCCAGGTTAGCTAGTTAATAATAAAAATGAATTACAAAAAAAAAAACAAAAAAAGGACATGTAGAACGAATGGACATCATAGCTCCGGCCCAAAGAGTCTTCGAATCCTGAGGGACCACGCCTGGCCCAGCAGAGGGCGACCGAATCAAAGGTGGCGCTTGGGTGGAAGCGGACTTTAACCAACTTGTAGTGCGGCACTGGTAACAGCTGGCAAAGGATCGTGCGAGCTAGAAACGCTTGTTGGTTGAGGCCCAGGTTCACAGCGGACTGTCGAGCGATCTAAGAAGTGAAAGAAAATTACCCATCATCCTCGCATATCCTAATCTATCGTAGCCTACGAGTATGTAAGCCTGCTATTAGCCTTCGGCAGATTTTGTCTTGAGAGACTGTGGGAAAAAAATACCACTGACAAAGTCCGCTCTAGCCACCAAAAGCTTTGGTACTGTCGGGCATCGTCTCGTCGATCTTGATGGGAAACCTGACCTGATGAACCTCGGGAGCTTGGGTTTGCGGAGCGCAACATCATGTTCGTAAAGGAATCGGTGCTTCACAGAACTGCATGATGCGTGTAAGATTAGCGATAATGCTTGTCTATCCTGGGGTAGCCCTTATTAATATTCTGATCTAAATAGAGTAATATCTCTGAGGGATAAAGCCTTTAAGACGCGCCGTTTCGAGATGAAGGCTGTGAGAGTAGTAAGCGATAGAGATAAGGTTTTCGACCGAAAACAATGTCGACTTTTCTTTAAAGCCATTTCAAAATTTAAGCAAATTTGTCACCTTTTATTCACAAATACGTAAATCCTAATACCAGTTGCATTTGTAATAACATCGCTCGACAATATATATTGTACGAGTAGGTATTGATCAAATATTCCCTGATTGTACGGGTGATAAAGCTACGAACCATAGTAAAATTGAATATGTGAATAAAATAAACCTCACAGAACAGGCCCCTGAAGAAAAACTGTTTTGTGTTGAGGGACGACGAACCACTTTCAACGGTATGTGGCCCTTTCTTCTACTGAAAATATTGTCTGGAAAGTGAATACAAAGAATACATTAAAAGATTGTACCCATGTATGTACAGGTGTGGGGCTACACCTAAAAGATTTCGATCCATCCACCTTTCGGTCTGAAGAGATGGTTTTATTCCATCAAAACAACCTACACTCCTCACCAACAACCAAGAGTTCTACGAAGTCGACAGAGAGGTAACATTATTCTAGTAGCAGAAGATCCGACGGTAAAATATTTCGGAAATCCGATTTAATTTTTACGTCCGCAGTCAAATGTTGAAGGTCAGGTATCCAAAGCCTGATCACCCTTCGCCAAGTTTCTCTGTCATGTTTTGCTGTTCTGTTCTGTCTCTTCTAGATCCATCCTTATATTATCCTCCCATATATGGCGCGCCCTTCCGATGACTTCTCCTATTGGTTTTTCACTCATTACTCTTTCGTCCACTGTCCATATGTACTACGTATGCTTGGGGTCGAATAGAGTTCTTGATTGTGTAGCTTTCTCCATTAACCAGTTTCTTTGTCCTGTTTTCTACCATAGATCACCTTAAATTTTTTTTTTTTCAAAGACCAGAAATCTATTTTCTTACTTTTTAGTTTCCAAGTTTACAAGTTTCACATCCGTAAAGTGTCACAGGTCATTATTAGGACTTTTTACATTGCGGGGCAAAAGAATTGTTTTGAATACAACAACATATAACTTCTTGAGTCCATTAAGAGTTATTACTTTCCTGAAGGGATTTCACTACGTATTCCAGCACCAAACTAAAAGATGTGGTCCTAATGCGCCTCCTTGTTTTAAACCATCAAGGATCTCGGTGTTGAAAGGCTAACTAGTGGCATCAAACGTAAGGGAACCAAAATACTATCTCTACTAAAAAACAATATTTTTGGCCCTAGATATGAGCTGTTCAAAGTTCACTGGAGCACCATGGCTCAGAAGTTGGTGTATTGTTTTCCGACGCTGGTGACAAAGGGTAGGAAACCCGAAACCATTTCTCCAAAATCACAACACTTCTCAATGCAGTACTAATATTTCCACAAAAGTGAACTTATCTGCAAAAAAGTGTCTAGAAATTCGCTGATCGAAGTCGCATAAATATGGAGGGTCTTTCATCTTCTTCTTTTCCTTTTTATCCCGGCGTCGTTATGGTCAGAAGTGTAGGACCATAACCTTCCCACTTAACTGCATTCCTACTGGTCCGCTTGTGGGGTCCGCCGCGTGGAGGGTCTTTCATCCTTGGAAAGAAAATAATCACCCATAATCTGGTCCTCAACGAAAATATGACCTAACGCCATATAATAATAATAACTCAGCCATCAAGAGTAAAAAGAAATTAGGATAAAGAACTACAAATTTCGAAAAAATATATAAAAAGTATTTGATAAAAGGGAGCCCGTGTTAAATACATAGGAACAAAAAGTAAAGAGATTTGCCTAAGTCGTGATGCTTCGTGCCCTATGCTAGTAGGTGAGAAAAGCCAACGACATGCATCTGCTTGTAACTTCGAATCTCATCACCGTCTACAAAGAGATTCAAAAGTTTTGTGAACAATTATTATATCACTCCATTGCTCCTGAAGTAGAACAACCTTGTCAGCTTCTTTTGAAATAGCAATGCCTTGCAGTAATTAAACTCTGCCGTCATTTAACATATGCTTCTATAGCTTATCCTCATTATTGACTGTAATCGTCGCCGCGCCCCGCAGTCTGCATTTTAAAGAAAGAATACAAAAGTGGGCGTTTTCACACATGTCGCTACTTATCCGTAATTGTTTCGACTCAATTGGCGTACAGATACTAAGCTTTCCTAATGGCACTTATACCTAATTGGGTCGACGAGTAGATGCGCATGTCCTCCCATACCCACGCAAAACCGATTGTACTAAGGAAAGCACAAAAAATGTGAACGGAAAAGAGTCTCCAAAGTCATTCATCCTCACCTCTCATGTATTCAGCCAAAGACGAATACACCGTCGACAACAACGCGGCACCATTAAGGCTAAGTGATTTCATCCTTACGTATGAGTATTATTCGGAGAATGCGTGCCGATGGTGTTGCTACCGCAAATGGGGGCGGTTTTTGTATGCTTCCCTCCTTTGCACAAATGCGCGGAAGGACACAATGATGCTCCCGTTCTGCTATTATCCATTTACTAGAAGTCTCTTTTCTTTTTTTACTGCAGCCCAATTCGTGACGTCTCAAGTGGAGCTGTTCATCTCTCTAGAATCGACAAGATACGATGTAACACACTATAGAACATATGCAAAGTGGTTATTGTGTTATTTTTCTGAGCTTTCGTAAGTGGGTTTTGAATCTAGTTTATAGAGAATGTAAATAATGCTATTTAGCGAAGTAAAAGTTTGTATAGTCATAGCCTGAGTTTAGAAGAGGCTGGAAAGTTACAGAGGAGGGCTCCACGGGTCGGGCTAAGTCATTTTTATGTCAACGAATTTGTGTTTTTAAAATCATATGCCTTGCAGTAACAGATATGTAAATTGGAACGGAAGTATGAAAATCGTTCATGCCTTTAATTACGAGTATGACAAGATGGTGTATTCGGGTATATTCTCTTCACATGAATATAGTCTCAATATTGAAACTAATTTGCAAAATGGGATTAGAATATTCGCTGATTATTTCAATAAGTGGAAAATTAAAATTAATGCCGAAAAAGTGCAACCTATCTTTTTTAGTCGAAAAAGAAAAAGTTGCTGTCTACCCAGTAATCCACTTAACGTGTGCGGGGTAAATATCAGTTGGCAATCTAGCGTGAAATATCTGGGGTTGTATCTAGATACAAGACTAACTTTCAAATAACATATTTAAAATGCAATCAATAAAACTAATATTGGTATCAAGATGCTTTACCAATTTATAAATAGGAAATCGTCGCTAAGTAAAGCAAACAAAATTATTATCTATAAAATCATTTTTCAGTCAATATTACTGTATGGTTGCCAGGTATGGGAAGTTGTGCAAAATGTCACATTAAGAAATTGCAAACTTCACAAAACAAACTGCTGAAGATGATGCTTAATCTATCAAGGTACCATTCTACCTGTGATCTTCATTGTCAAACGCGTGTTGAATTGATCTCCGAAAGAATTGTTAAACTAACGGATAGATTTTTACAAAATTGCGTTTTTCTGGATAATCCTCTGCTAAACCAACTAAATGTTTAACTTAATTAATGGATATATATATTTATTATTTATTTATAACTTCTGTATAAATTAATGAATTTATTTATTTGTTTACTGCGTCATTTGTTCATTTATGTATTTATTTATTTATTATTATTTAATTATTATTTATTTATTCTATTTATTTATTTTTATGTTTATATGTTTTCATTTTATTTTTATTTATTTATTTATTTGATTTTATTTATTTATTTTTTTTTATTATTCTTTTTGTTTGCATTGAAGGTTTTGTCGTGGTTTCCTTCAAATTTATTATTGCTTAAATTAACATTATTTCACAACCCCAAAAGATAATATTTCAGTTGAGAGATATGTACATATATAGCTATCGAATCATTGTATGTAAATTGTGTGGCAACCATATTGTAAAGTATCATAGCACGAAATAGGGAAATATCTGTCTATCTCTAACAAGATTGTGTTACAGCTCATGTAAAGCCAGAGCCAAGCTTCCCTCATTCACTTATGTTGTATGTAATGAAATCATGCTATATTCGTCGTAAAAAGCCAAACATTGACAAGTTCCTTCCTTGATAAGTTCCGGCCTTGATAAGTTCCTGAATACCACAGCAAATTCATCTGCTAACGAACTTCACTGTACTTAACTACAACTTTGTAAAATGCTTCTCAGTCGAAATGCCGATTAGATTAGAGATTATGACGCAATAATATACGCAGATTACTCTGATATGGGCTACAGAAGGCTAACTTGGGCAGATTATTTTTTTCAGGTGAGATACGTGAAAACTAAAGCTAACCTACAGAAATCCTAAATATTGCTATTTATACCGATACTCCGTTTTGACAATCAAGCTGTCAGTTTTGGGACAACTTCTATCCGCGGCTTGGTGACTTTAAAAAGTTAACCACAATATTCATCAAGATCTTCTATTAGTCAGTATCGGAAAGCTCGAAAACTGGGTTATATTAAGTTACAAAAGATGAGCCTACTAAACATACCTACAGCAAACATCTCAAAACAGGTTGTTAACAGCGGCGATTCGTGATCGAGAAAGGCATAAGAACGCACAGTTTTTTTTCCTCTATGAAAAATAACTAAGAATTTCATGTAGTAAGTGTAGTATTGTAATTGGGGCCGAGCTTATCGCGAAAAATGAAACACAAAATAACCAAAACTCAACAAAAAAGAATTTAGTATAAAATAATAAAACAAAAACTAAAGAAAAAAAAACTAAAATTCTTTAGGGAAAACGAAAATTAAATAAAATTAATTAAAAACAATTCAGACAATGTACGAGTATACAAGTATAAAAGGTAAAGTATTTGAAGGCTGTCTCTTAGACTTATTTCTATTTTCCTCTTTTAACAAGTTCTCTCTAATGCGATAAACTAGGCGTTATTTCAGGCGAGTCAAGACACTCAAAGAAATCGATAGCCTCAAATTCATAGGAATTTGATTCATCCGTCTCAGATTGATGAGGATGATTCATCATATCAACGATATCATCTTCAGATAAAATAGCAAATGGCGGACTATTTACGTCGGGGTCCATGCAACATCCTGCGAATATTTGCTGACGATACATGTATTTATTCATGCAATAGGTTTCAATATTAAAACCAACCTGCAATCTGCAATCAATAAACACCGTCCTCCCTTATTGCCAGAACTAGCATTAATGCTTCGAAGACTCAAGCCATCTTTTTTACGCCATAAAGAAAAGCTTGTTTTCTTCCTAGTAGAAGACTACAAATAAACAGCGTATCAGCTGAATGGAAATCAAATGGAAAATACTTAGCAGTTTATTTAGATAAAAGCTTATCCTTCAAATTACATGTCCAGGAAATCATTATGAAGGTTGAAATCACAAAAAAAAATTCTTTATCCTTTTATTTGCAGAGAGTCAAATCTGAGCAACGAAAATAAAATATTGATCTTTAAGACTGTTTTTCAATCAATTATATTTTATGGGTGTTCTGTTTGGGGTGTATGTGCTAAAAGTCACCTACGCCGACTTTAAATTGCGCAAAACAAATTGTTAAAAATTATTTTAAACCTACCTGGGTTTTTCTAACAGACCAATTGCACAGATTATATCTAATATCGAAATGGTCACCGCAAGGATTGAAAAACTAAGCAATAATTATTTGCAGTCTCGCTCTGCATCAGAAAATGACTTAATCTATTACTTACGCGAGCGTTGAAAATATATATGTTCTACATATATGTATATTCATACTTTATTATTTCTTGTTATTTTTATTTATTTATTTATTTATACATATATCTACTTGCATATTTATGTATGTTTGCTTATCTATTTCTTTATTTATCATTTATTTATTTATTCATGTATTTCTTTGATTTTCTTTATTTAATTGTTTACATACATATATATATTCTTATTTTTTTTTATTTGTTATTTATTTTTATTTTTATTTTTTTATTTATTCATTTATACATTTATAAAATTATTCGTTTAATTCTTCACTTAAATATTTATTCATTTCCTTCCGTAGCCTTTTCTAAAAGATTCAGTCATTTTCATACTTTTGCACCCCACTTCTCTTTCCATATAACCATCTACCATCTAGTTCTTTTTTTTTTTTTAATACGAAAGTTTTTGTGTGGCTTTTCCTTCTTATTATAAACTTTGTCTGTGATATTTTTCTTTTCTATAAGTTTATATGAATATTTAAGTAGTAACGCAAACAAACCATATCTCTGTATTAATATTTGTAAATGATTGTGAAACTTTTGCCATAATAAAGAAGAAACTGAAATCCTGCCAAACCTCCATAGTTTCCGATACTTCATCTTCAGCTAATATAAGATAATTTAGACATTATAAAATGACTCCTGTAAATAGTGCATTAAAACATTTGTAATGTACCTGACACGTCAGTTTTTGGGCAAAGTAAATTATGCCAAAGATTTTTCCAAACTTCAGCCGTAGCAGAAATCCAATAAGTTGCAATAGTCTATATTGCAGTCTTAATGTTAAGTGACCTGTAAAACTCTTTTCCGCTTTCGACGCTTACTAATTTTCTCACAATCCTTTTGCGGTAGACTCTTCAAGCTCAACACCCTGATCCATTGGTTGCATCAAAGATGTGCAGTTTGGCGGCAGATATTTCAGAATTATGTAACTGTTTTTGAAATCTTCTTCATCTGGATCAGCTGGGCAGTTATCTGAAAACAACTTTGCTTCCTGTACAAAGTCTTGGTTGAACCACTGCAGAAAAAATTGTTGGGCTACCCAAACCCCTTTTGTTGGCCCTATAAATGACAGGAACAACTCAGACATTTCTTAATCCTCTTGGGCGAAGAATTTTACCAATAACCATCAACTTGCGTTTGTGGCTCCCTGCGGCATTGGAGCAAGGAGTCCCTTGGATTTTTTGTAGCTCTCCACTGAAAGTTCTTCTCTACATGCCAAAGAATTTCGTGGTAAACACTTAAAAAAGGCTTGTCTCCGCATTGTATACTTGCTCATTTGTTTCATTTTTTATGACCTTCATATGCTAAGTTTTTTCATAACAAACTTTTCTTAGCTCACATATTTTTAAGTTGTACCGTTTGTTTTAGAGTGTCCGCCCAAGGCCAGTAAGATATTTAATTTTGTAAGCATAGTTAATAGTCTCCGGCAGCCCGGAACGACACCGACTCCTGCGGCTCATTGTCCGACCACCTGGTTGGACTTAGCATGAGTGGTGCAACCAACGGAGGCGACACCGAAGATGGCGCGGCACGAGAAACCTCTAAGATTGAACGAGCCCAGAATTGGGACGCACTGTAGATTGCACTGCTAAGTGCCAAAAAGAAGGAGAAAGAGGCGTGCCCAAAAACAGTGCAAAGAGCCTGGCACAGCCGAAGGCATGAAGATTGAAGGTGAACCTCTGGGGAAAGCAGTTAAGAGGATTAGATCGGCGGAGGTCATCTGCAGCCCGCGTCTTGGCGGCGCGCAGCGCAGAAAGCGTCGGGGGCTGCTGCAAGAGGCACAAGCATGCCAGCACTTTCGCCATGCGCCTCAAAAACTCCTCCTCTTATTGGTGACGGTCAAATCCCCAATAAGAGGGTGCCAGGTTCCAAAACTGACGGAGCTGGAGGTGTTCAGGGTCCTGTTATGGCCGGCGCCACCGACAGACAGACTCTGATCGCAGAAGGCGAAGCGGTCTCGGATCACAACAAACCTCAAGCTGGCAGAGCTGTTCCAAAGCGGCGTCGGAAGGGAGCAGGGCCTCGAACCGAAAAAGGTAAGAGCGCTCGCAAACGGAAGACGGCCGCCGGAGACAACCTTGCTGGGGAGAGAGAACGTGATGTCTCCTCCTCTGACGTGGCGGCGGGAAATCGTCCGAAAGGTAGATGCGGCGATAAACAAAGATCAAAGCAAAAATCTGAAGACGGAGAGGACCAAAGACTGCTCATCGGAGGCGGGCACTTCACACAACAAAACCCTTTCCTCTGGAAAGGAAACACAAGCGACCGTAAAGAGTCGAGACCAGCACCTCTCCTACAAAGAGGCAGCCATCTCCTCTGAAAAGGTCAGGATAGGAAAGGCTGGCAGTGACAGCAGAATGACCAGCGCAGGTTGCCATCACTGCGAGGATCATCTACTGGAGTTAGCTTCAGCAACAGGCTTTTGTATTCAGACTGAGAGGTTTGCTTTGATGAATGGTACCTTCGTGGTGACCTGTTCCTCACACCAGACTTCTGCCTGGATCAGGAGCATGGTGCCGAAAATCCCTCCCCTGGGAACTACTACCTATCAGGTAGTTAGTCTCCCAAAATTAACGCGCGCCATCTGCTGGATTCCCTGAAAACCCGGAAACAAATTGAAAGTGCTGACGCGACTACGTGCGCCGAACCCGAGACTCGACACGAGGGCCTGGACTGTCTATTCCTACAAGGAGAAAAAGAACTCTCTGAAAAAAGAGGGCTTCACTCTGGTTGTGGAATTGGACAACGGCTCTGTCGAGACCCTGAAATCCGCGTACTATTCATGTCCCTACTAAAGCCTTGGTAGGATTTTATTACATTTTGATGTCAAGCAGTCGAAGGATGGAACGTGCTCCGCAGTCTAAATCTATGATTTTTACTCAGAGTAATCTACAGCATTGGAAGGCTGCTACCGCTCTTCTCAGTAGCAGAATTGCATGCTGTAGTACAAATCATCACATTGTATCCATTCTATGGAACTATGGGTGTGGAATGCCTGTGAGGTCTTAGTGGTATATGTGATGCTACGATCCTTTATGATGAGCGATCCGAAAGGCCCACATATCGAACACGCTATCGGCAACCAAACTTGGTCAATTCTGTGGTCAAGGTCTGGGGGCTGCGAAAGTTAGCTACAAAGCGCACGGAGAAATTGGCGTCTGCTTACTTCCCCTACGACTCGATACTGACCCCGCCACCTAAGGCGATTTCTGAACTCGTAGAGTACTGTGAAGCCAGAAGGATTGGACTCACCATCTGTTGCGATGCTAACGCTCAAAATACTGTTTGGGGCAGCAGCAAATGCAACCGGAGAGGACACCATCTTTTAAACTTCATTCTTTCGCCTGACCTTATCATCAACAATATTGGCTCTGAACCAACTTTTATGACAGCGAGACGACAGGAAGTGATTGACCTAACCCTGTCTAATAGGCATGTGACGGCCATCACTAACTGGAGAGTCTTACCAGGTGTTACGCTGTCAGACCATAGATACATCGAATTCCAATCGAAGTGTGGGATCTCCCCCTCGCAGTCCAAGCGGAATCCGAGAAAGACGGACTGGGTGCGATTCAGGGAGGAGCTTTAGAAATCCACTCAAGCCCTGCCTAAACTCAAAACAAAGCAATTGGTGGAGCATGCCGTTCATAACCTGAGCAGCGCCATCACTAACTGTTTGGAACTCGCATGTCCTATCAAAAAACCTTCCAGCAGGAAGCCGGTTCTCTGGTGGAACGTTGAACTCCAATGTCTTCGCAGGGAAGCCAGAAGTCTCCTGAATAGATCGCTTAAATCGAACTCGGAAGATGACTGCAATAAATATCGATCGAAGCAGAAGGAATATAATATGCTTATTCGTAAATCGAAGAATGATTTCTATAAGCCCTTCTACAAAGAAATCAAATCCCTGAGCGCGACCAGCAAGTTGGTTAACGTTCTCAAACGAGTAAAATCGACAAAGCTGGTCTAAAGCAGAAACTCTTAGTTTACTGTTGGAGACCCTCATTGGAAACTGCGACTGAAGCGATGAAAACAACTCGGCGTAGCTGGTATGTTGCGTCACGCGTGGCAACTACTGAGGCCATTGAATTTGCTGTGGCATCTTTCGATGGCTTTAAGTCGCCGGGCATAACAGGGTATAGTTATGCTGCAAAAAGGTATAAGACAGTTGCTTCCTATTTTGAAGAGAATTGTCACTGCTAGCCTGGCACTTGCCTATATACCTATTCCTTGACGCGCGTTGAAAGTGGTCTTTATTCCCAAAATAGGGAAAGAAGATTACTCACTCGCCAAGAGTTTTAGACCAATCAGTCTAACATCCTTCTTGCTGAAAAGCATGAAGAGATTAGTAGAGTTGAACGTGCGCAAAGTTGCCTTTCGAATGCATCCTCTCTCGGATAATCAACATGCTTATCAGCGCGGAAAATCCTGCAAGACTGCGCTTCAAAACCTAGTTGGGAGAATTGAATGCGCTTTCGGAAGGAAAGAGTACGTACTGCGCATTTTCGTGGACATTGAGGGAGCTTTTGATAACGCTACTTTCGACTGCATGTGTAACGCTGCTAGACGGCATGGCGTAGACGAAGAATGTTTGTCTCAAATCGCAGGCGGCGCTAGATGTGATCGAACACTGGTACACGAGAAATGGGCTGTCAGTTAATTCTCTTAAGGCTGATGTCGATCTCTTTACGAGAAGGAGGAAAAATACTAGCATTACTCAGCTGGTGCTAAAAGGCATTCCCATCTCAATATCAAGGAAGCTAAGTACCTGGAAGTCATATGAGATAGCAAGCTTCTTTGGTCAAAGCATGTTGAGTCCAAAATCACCAAAGCGCTGTCAGCTTTTTGGCAATGCAAAGGTGCCTTTGGCAAAACATGGCGCCTATCGCCGAAAGAGATCCTTTGGATCTACACGGCAATGGTAAGACCGATAATCTTATATGAATCGGTTGTTTGGTAGAGCAGGCTAACACGCAAACACGCTGTGGCTTCACTCGCCAAACTCCAAAGAGCGGTCTGTCTCAGCTGCACGGGGGCTTTCTCCAGCACACCGGGAGCTGCTCAAGATGCTACGATGAATCTTCCACCTCTTGACATATACATATATCAGAGGGTGTGCATTGAAAGCCATTTCTCGCCTAAAGAGAAATTGTCTTTCTTACAACTCGCATTGGAGTGAAAGTGTACTTGCGGGAGAAATATCCTACGACCCCTGTCTCATGGATATGTCTTCTGACGCAATGATATCTGCCATTCTATTGCGCTGTGATTTCACAGTCACATTTCCATGGCATCAGGACTGGCTTTGACCAGACACTGAACCTGGAATGAAATGTCTTCGCATTTTCACAGATGGCTCCAGGACTGGGCAGGGATCCGGCGCTGGAGTTTTCTTTGAGCGCGAAAACATTCGACTGCACTTCTCGTTAGGAAAATATGCGTCTGTCTTTCAATCGGAGATTTACGCAATCCTAACGGCCATGCACTACGTTGTGAAACACAGGTGGAGGGGAAAAAGCATATGCGACTGCAGTGACAGCCAAGCTGCCTTCAAAGCTGTATCCAACCCTCTATCCAGCTTCAAATTAGTACATGAACCCAAGACCTTTTTGAACAAAGTCGGAAGACTAAATGCACTAAGGCTTGTATGGGTTCCAGGCCACTCTTGGATCCCAGGAAATGAGATCTTCGATGAACTCGCTAGAAGAGGCTCAGAGGAGAGTTTCTCAGGACCTGAACCCGCCTTACGTCTGCCTGCTTCCGCAGTCAAATCCGGCATCAATGACTGGGTCTTTATTGCACACATTCGTAGATGGAGGGAATATCCAGGTTGCAGGATGACTAAGTGCGTACGTCCTGATGTCTGCAAGAAGTCCGCAACATTATTCTTATCCTTAAGGAAAAATGATTGCAGAAGGCTAACGGGCGTCATTACGGGCCATTACACTTTTGCCAAGCATCTCTACGTGCGTGGCATCAGTGAGACGACGCCTACCTGTGCTGCATGTTGCGAGGAGGATGACACAGCAGAACACTTTCTCTGCGACTGTCCCGCCTTCGCTGGCGCACGGTGGCGCACCATTGGGTCCGACGTGGTAGGTGCCGAATGTCTTAGCTCTACATCACTGAAGCCCCTCCTCACTTTTCTCTGGACAACGGGGAAAATACAATAAAGACAAGGTGTCTGTCTGGTAGTACAATGGACCAGTATTTGTGTCTGAGTGCTCCAACAGATAGTAGAAGCCTGCAACAAAAAAGGAAAGTTAAGCTAGTTTCAAACATTTGTGTCTAGGATAAGGTAGGTAGGTGAATAAAAAATGGATCAATAACTTATGCTAACTTTAGCTAGTTTTTCAATAAAAAGCGTAGCAGATTCATAACTAGCCGTTTGTTTTCACCTAATCTTTTAAGACTGTGAATTCCATGGCGGTTTTTAAAATTTCTCAAAGAGCCAGATGAAAACGCGCATCTTGACCCAACTTAACGTGAAAATAATTTGCCTTTTCCACAATCATTTTTGTTGACGTACCCATTCATATGTTGCACTGTCTACTTTTAGCTTCTCTGCTTTCTTTAGTGTTTTATGTTTCTGCAAACTTTTGATGTAACTATCAGCAAAAAACTTTAAGGTTCTGTCCTTATTTGTAAGCATTGTTTGTGCACCGACTTCATATATTTGAGCCAACATTTTTACAGAAATGTTTTTTTTTTTGGATGATCGTTAATTAAATAAGTAACTTTTTCTTTACTGCACTTTTAGATGAAGAGGCAAATAACATTCATAACTAAGTTTTAATGCGTCCCGTAAAACTATAGTGAGCAATATGACGAAACACATCTAAATTTATATATAAACTCACAGCACCACGGATAATAGAATCTTTTCCGGTTAATCGAATTTCAAGAGGAAAGTAAGATCTTTTCTAAACTTTCCAGTTGATTGGGCCTACTGGTTAATTGGACCCCGGTTAATTGGTACTACAAGTTGCATGAATTCCCGAACTTATGATGCTTGAGACCACGGCTTTCAATGCCACAACTAAGATTAATATGTAGCATGAGTCATTTGCACCAGAAGCAATAATATCCAAAGGCTTTCTACCCTGAACTAGAGCTCAACTCTGAAAAGACGCATGAGACTTAGGAACAGTGCATGCGTCTCATTTTGCATTACACTTGTTCGTGTTGCTCAAAATTGAAGTGTAAGCCAATAGATGGTGGGAATACTAGCTGAAATCATTTTTATTCAATACAAAATTTTTGATACTTTTGATGGAGTCAGTTGCCAGATAACAATGCATTTTTGTTAAAAGTTAAAGGTTAAATTTCAAAAAAACCGTGAATATTTGATTCAATATACATAATCACTCTCCATGGGGAACCATATGGAAGAAACTGATACAGTATCGGGTCGCACTCCATATCACCGCTATGAGCGAAAATATTCAAAACGGCCAGGATCCACGTCGCCGCTAACAACTTAACCTCACTTATGACAGTTTTTGACAAAAAGCTGATCTTTATTTATACGCCTATAAAATCCAAGTTCCACAACAATTAAAACATTTAAACTATTAACGATGTAGTTAAATAGATACTGGATCGCCAAGACAATTTGTTGTCAAATTCGATCTTCACGGAAAAACCACATTTTTGAAGGGATGATTATTTGTTTCAACCCAGAATAAGTTCTCGGGAATATGTAATTTAAGATAGTAACACATCTACAAGAAAGCAGTGTAGGCAAAATTTAACTTCAACTTGTTTTAATAGTTACAAACATGTCGTGTTTAAAGTACCAAGAAAGAGTATTCTCAAGAAGATCGCATCATTTTGGTTTAAAGGGGAAGTCTTTTTGCCCCCGAGGTCATGCGATTTAACAGCATTAGATTCCTTTCTTTGTGTCCACGCGGAGAATAAAGTCTATGAGCGTAATCCAGCGACAATTCAGGATATTAAACTTAACAGTTGAACTGAAATTCGAAAAAGTCGATAATTTGATAATTTTATATACTTTTACAAGAAAAAAATTTTATCGGAACCTGCAATCCAGAAATTTTTCCACCTTCGTTGTGGAATTTTATTGTTTGACGTAAGCGAGTTCGTCGTCGAAACTTAATAAGCAGGATATTTCTTGACAAAATCGTAGCTGGTGCTGAAAATCTACATATGTCACAAAATTATGCCAATAATTGGTAATCCGCGATAGCATCGTGTACGATGGTTGATCCAAAAGTAATGATAATCAGTTAATTCCAGTACATATAAAAATCCATAATTTTATAGTTATTTTGCTTGCTTATATACCCACCAAGTCATATAGACCACAATTCCCAGGAGGTATATTTATTTGTCGGTATATGAACCGTCGAAGGGACGATATCAAAGTGGAGAAAAACGAAACTAGCAATGATATCAAATATCTCTGCTTGAACAAAACTGTCTACACAGAGACTTGGTAAAAGCATTGGTAGCTCAGCTCCTCCCTATTCCACAGTAGTGAGCTGGGCTTAGGTGTTTAAGTTGGACAGAATGTCCGCTGAGTATGAACATCTGGAAGGACCCACATCCACGTCTCTTACTGTTATCGTACAAAAAAGTCAAAAATGTTATTTAGGCAGATAGAAGAGGGACCATCAGGCATATACTAGTAGCTGAGGTCACAGGGATATATGGCAACGTTCAAAGGATGCTTGGCAACGAATTGCATATAAAAAAAGGTCTACGCGCGTTGGGTTCTGAAAATTTTAGCGGGCGAGTAAAAGAAATATGTCGACATTCCGAGAGCTTATCTCCAAAGTTACAAGAAGATCAGGAAATGTTTTTGTTACCCACCATTTTGATCCTGAAACGAAACAACAATTAATGACTTGCAAGCAGACCTCCTTAACGATGCCAAAAAAATTCAAGTGGCTTCCGTTTTTTTAGGACGCTGAATCATAGTGGAATATTTGGAAAAGTGTGCCAATATTTCAGGCTTCCTCCATGGACCATATAAGAAAATTGCGGAAGGTCATCATAGAGTACCCCTGCGAGTTGGAGTGCTGTTTTACCAAGACAACGCACCGGCTCACAAAGTCGTATCTGCGATGGCTACCATTTCTTATCATTACTTTTGGATCACCCCTCGTATTTAAAGAATTTGGGACAGCTAACGTCCATTATGAAGTACGAGGCCCATTGAAAAAATTAAGTGACTTTTTATTTTTCTAGAAAATTCTATATTTATTCATTAATATTTATTTCCCTTCAAAGTATATAAAAAAGTACCGATATCTAAGCATTTACACCTAGGTGGGACTTTTGAAAGTTCCTGTTTGCGAACGATATTCGGCTTTTCACATATGTCGTAGTACTTTGAATTTTATCCAATGTAAGTTTAGCATCCTGGGAAAAGTGCATGCGAAATCCTGACTTGCAGCCTTTCGGATGAAAACCTGCGGTTAAGGGTTTTCTACACATACATAGGTGACTATAACCCACTTTTTAATGCGGCACTAGTTCTAGAGAAGCCTTGATTGTGTCTATACGGTAACACTAAGGGTAGTACAGCGCTAGAGACAATATTCCTTAAATGTTGCTGCAGAATTCGCACAGATATTGTGACTAATGAGATTTCTGAGGTAAAGAAATAAAACATTGGTCCTAAAGGAACTGCTGTTGGCGCTACAGTCCGGTGTGAACCTGGGCCTCAACCTACAAGCGTCTCCAGCTTGCACGATCTTTTGCCAGTTGTTTCCAGTGCCGCATTCTCAGTTCGTTAGAGTCCCCTTCCACCTCAAATTCGGTCGTCCTCTGCTGCATCGTCTTTTGGGTTTGAATTCGAAGACTCTTCGGGCCGAAGCTGTATTACCCATTCTACATGGCTTAGTCATGTCATCTTAAACGTTGGACCCGGAGACGTCATACTAAACCGATTTCTCTATACAGCCCGTACAGTTCGTCGTTGTATCTTCTTCTCCACTCTCAGTTTATACAAAAGGTACCATCGATTAAAAGCAGAATTAATGCGTTTTGAAGCGACCAAGGGCATCCCCATACGTTTTCGTTGGCAGTTGATCACAGACCAGTGAAGTGGAAGGTAGTGTTTCGGCTTGTTTACGATATAAACAAAAAACAATAAAAAGGTATAAGTGCGCATTTAGGCGAAATATTCGCGGAACCTCCATTAGCCCGGTGGTTAAGTGCCCGACCCGCAGTCGGAAGGTCGCCGGTTCGGATCCCAAGTCGGGAGGAAAGTTTTTTGTGTGTGTTTTCTTTGTTTCTTTCTGCTGCTTCTCAATTAGTTGGAAGTAGCAGGAGGAGGATGTCGGGAGACGGCGGGGGAAAACCCGTACGTCGTACGGAGTCGGAATCGGGTGATTTATCATCCGATTTCGCAACACCGACCGTCGTCATGAAGAGGCGCAGAAGGGCCAACAAGAACCCCGATCTAACTAAGCGCCCCTCCCTCACTGCTTCGACTGAAAAGCTGCAGGCCGAAGCGAGGAAAGGGGCGCCATCACCAACACCAACAACGTCGAAAGCAGCTGGACTACAACAACCAAAACCAGCGATCCCCGTGGAAGCGGATACTGCCTACCTTTCCTATGGTAGGGAAGGCCGCTACACGGGGGACAATAACCCCTTTGCCCCCCTTTTATATTCGGCTGCGGAGGAAGAGCGTAGCGAACTGGAAGAGAAAGAGCGTATCCTACGTGCCCAGCTGCAGGCCGTAGTTGATAAGCTGAAGCAGATAAAGAAGAGGGATTTAGAACAGGCAACAGCCGCCCCACAGCAAAAGCAGCAACAACAACAGCAGCCGCAGAAAAAGCAGCAGCAACAACAACAGCCACAGCAGCAACAACGACAGCCGCAACAGCAGCAGCAGAAACAGCAGCCGCAACAGCAGCAGCAACAACAACAGCCGCAGCAGCAGAAGCAACAGCAACGTCCTAAAAAGGAGAAAGTGCCACCCATCTTCACCTATACCACGGCCCTACGAGAGACCATCGATCTCTGTAAGTATGCTATTGGTGTAGGCAATTTTGAAATCAAATGTTTAGGCCAAAAACGCTATGCTGTTCGGTGCAAGACACTGGAGCAGCATAAGCGTATAAAAAGCTTATTAAAGGAGTCCACAACGGAGTTTTTCTCCTTCACGCCGAAGGCTGAGAGGTTGCGGACAATGCTCCTTAAAGGCGTGGAGTCGATTGCAGACCCCGAGGAAATGCTCTCAGAGCTCAAAGAGTTCGAGAGTGACGACCTCAAATTCGTGGGGGTTAAGCCATTCACTACGGTGAGCTCCCGACGGGAGAAGCGAGTTATTCCCTTCTTCTTGGTACAGCTCACACCCAGCAGCAAGCTGGAGAGGTTAAGGACTATCACCACCTTAGCGTCCCAGACTGTCACATGGGAAACATTAAAGAGGAGCGGAAACATTTTGCAATGTATCCGCTGCCAAAGGTTCGGGCACGCCGCGTCGAACTGCGAAATGCAGCCTCGATGCGTTAAGTGTGCAAAGAACCACAAGAACGAGGAATGCGACCTTGGGAAAGACAAGGTGGCGGATAGAGAGCAGCTCGAGTGTGTCTTGTGTAGGAACCGAGGGCACCCTGCAAACTATCGGGGATGTCCTAAGTTCCAGGACATCAAGAAAGAAAACCTGGCCCGTAAGCAGAAGGTCGAGGAGAAGCGTCCCTCGGGTCGCTTTCAAACACCAGCCGTCACATCCCAATTGACCTACGCCCAAATGGCGGCAGGTTCGGGAAAGACGGTACAAAAGCCCATGACTGTTCCTAAAGCCCCAGTGCCTGTCTCTAAGGCACCGGTGGCCGAGGTGGATGTCTGTTCGATCTTGCTCGCAATCCAAGGGCAGATTGGGCAGCTCCAGCAACAGATCCTGGAAACGGCGACCCGAGTAGATAGTATCTACTCGCTTCTGCCGGGCCTAGCGCACCTAAGGTCGTGATGGGTACGCTGGTAGAGAGGCCCTTGAGGATCCTGTCGGTGAATGTAAATTCACTGATAAGGATCGAGCGACGAGCCGTACTTTTTAACCTGTTGCAGGACGAAAGCCCCGATGTACTCTTGGTTAGCGAAACAAAGCTAAACCAGAAGCACAAAATCCGGCACAGTTCTTATAAAATAATTAGAAGGGACCGACCCAACGCTATTCAAGGCGGGGGAGTTGCTATCTTTATTAAAAACAATTTTAAACATAAAGTCATATATAGCGGTGAAGTGCGGAGGTTCCAGGTGCTAGAGGCCTGTATTGTGTGCATTCCTCTCCGAAACGGAAAGAGAATGTACATTGTATCAGCCTATGCACCTGAAGCACCTCAACCCAATATTTTTATCGCAGAGCTCGAGACACTTTTTCGATCTCTGCGCTTAAACTCGGTAGAAAACTTTTACATTCTGGCCGGCGATTTAAATGCCAAGCATAGTGATTGGGGAAATAACATTCCCAACACTAGGGGGAGCCTACTAAGCCATTGGTGGGTTCTTCGCAGCATTGAATATAGAGTCAAGTTGCTCGCAACGGATAGTCCGTCGTATCCTAGGAGCGGCTCCTACCTGGATCTCATGCTAATAGACTCTCGACTGAGACTGGCAGACACGAACGAATGGTCTATTAACTGTCTACGGACCATTGTATACGACAGTGACCATTGCGGACTATGTGCCGTGATCACAGTACCTGACGAGTTCGCGGAGATGGCAGAGTGTGTCCAAACGCACCCCTACGATTACAGTAGGGTGTGCTGGCCGCGCTTTGCCAATTCCCTGACGAGAGCGCTCACTTCGAGCGCCTCCTTTCCACCGCCTAATAGGAACCTGTCAAACTACGAGATTGACAGGTATCTCAAACAAATGGACGATGTCATTAAACAAACAATGAACAGTACGATACCACGCCAAAGACAGCACGATACCACAAACGTATACCGAAACGCGACAATCGACGCACTGCACAGACAAAAAAGTAGACTCCTGACAAGACTCAAACTCTTGTACAGGCGGTTTACCGACAGACAAAACTCGGAGGTCAGGACACTGAAGTCACTGATTAAAAATATCCAACAGTTAATCAAGGAAAATTACAGAATAGCTGTAAGTTTGCATTGGAACAACAGAATTCGTGCTGTAAAATCCAACAGCGCGAGTATGTTCCCGCAAATAAATAAAATATTTCGGAGAAACAATCAGAATGACATTCAGGATCTAAAGCTTCCGAGAACGTCAGACAATGAACGCTTGCTACGAACAGTTAGCATCGATCCGGAGAGCGCCATCCTGGATGACGACTTCTTCATGATCGAGGATCCTCAGGAGAAGGTGGCGACAGTGGGAGCTGTCTTCCAAGAAGTGTACAAGGTGAATGATAGTATTCGCCCGAACCACGACCTGGAAGATAGAGCCCTGCTTCATCACTTCTATCTTCGAAATGATATCGATCATTGGCGATCAGAGAACCTTGGTTTTACAAGGTTCAATGAAGATTTCATGGCAAACAATGTCATCGCCAATGAGGGGGTTAATACCCTGTTCATATCGACGGAAGATCTTCAGATGATCTTCGAGTCATTGAGGAAGAAAAAATCCGCGGGAGTCGACGGTATATCCAATGTTGTGCTTAGGCACCTTCCGCCAGTGGCTGTAGAGAGGTACACCATCATGTTCAACAATGCACTGAATAATGCATATTATCCAGTGCACTGGAAGACAGCGGTGGTGCAACCAATTCCCAAGAGGGGTAAAGACACATCTAACCCGGAAAATCTCCGGTCAATAAGTCTCCTTCCGAGTATCAGCAAGGTTTTCGAGAAGTTGATCCATAGGGCTCTGTCTAAATGGGTTGAGGACAATAAAATCATCCCGGATAACCAATTCGGTTTCAGAGCGGGGCATGACACTATTCATGCCGCGTCGAAGCTTGTGTCGGATGTCCAATGGAATAAATGCAAGAACCAATGCACGGGTGCCTGTCTGATTGACTTGGAAAAAGCCTTCGATACCGTATGGTTAGAAGGTCTTTATTACAAGCTCAGTCGGCTGGGCATAAGTAAACCATTGCTATATATGATTTTTGACATGTTAACAGGTAGAAAGTTCGTAGTGAAAATTGCCAACGTGACTTCTACCCAAACATTTGAAATCAAAAATGGACTGCAACAGGGTACGGTAAATTCGCCGATCCTTTTCAGCATTTACCTAAGCGATCTGCTAGTTTCTCTTCACCATTCAATAGCGTACGCAGACGACCTAATCGCGTACAGATCAGGTCCAACGATCGACGTCATTGTTACTCTTCTGCAGCGTGACTTCGAAAAAATTCAGCAGTATTGTGATGACTGGAAGTTGAAAATCAACTTCCAGAAATCAGAATCTATATTGTTCAGAACGCCTTTGTCTAGGGCCTCTCGGGACACTAGAAAAAACTGGCGCAGGTTCTTAATATTAGGACCGGACGGGCGTCCACTGGCGAAACAAAGTGTGGTCAGATATCTTGGGATCGTGCTGGATCAGTATCTATATTTTGACAAACATGTAGATGCTGCTCTGGCAAGGGCCCGGGGCGCTTTCGCTCTGACAAGATGGCTGTTTCATAGCAGCCAACTTGATTCTAGGGTGAAGGTAATCTGCTACATGGCCTTAATCAGGCCCATGGTTGCCTATGGATGTCCCGTCTGGTTCAATGTGAGAGCCAGCTTAATGGAAAGGATTCGGGTGTTTGAGAGACAATGTCTCAGGACGTGTCTGGGGCTACATAGGACACCCGAATCTGAGTACATGAAATTTTACCCGAACGAGGTCCTATACAATAGGGCCAGGATTGTACGGATAGATAATTTTTTGATCAAACTGATTCGAAGCCACGTTGCGAGAGCAATGACTTCGGTCAATAGCCTGATCTTCGGGGCTTACTACCCCAACGATTTATATCACGAGAGAGTGCGCCTTAATGGCTTTGTGCCGCCAGAAGCATTCCTCTATTTAGATAGATGTGGGCTGATCCAGGATAGATTGGCGGTACCGCTAATCTTCCACGTGGGTCGCAAGTCCGTGGAACGGCGATTCCTCTACGAACCCGATGTCGCGCTCCGTGAGCCCGAGCGCCTCAGGTTCTGTAGATCGGTCTCACGCCGGGATCGAGGAGACGTAGTCCGACAGCATCAACGCTTTTGGTGGCTGGAGAGAGCTACGTCAGTGGACACTTTGAGAGCTTCAGCCTCTTCAAGGCATCGCCTGCCTAACACCAATGGCTAAGGTAGGGTAAGGTGGGGTAGGGTAGGTAGTAGTAGGGTATATATATTGTATATAAAACAAAAAAAAACAAAAAAAAAGATATATATATTAAATATATATATTATGTATATAATTTATATATATATATTTTAGTTAAGGTAGAATAAGTTAGGTTTAGTTACATTAAGGTAGGCTTAAGTTTTATATATAATACAAATGATCATATGCTAAGTTTTTATAAAAAAAACATTTTTCTTAGCTTAAGCTAGATATAGTAATGTTAGTGGTAAGTTGATATAGTAGTCGAAAGACATAGATTTAAGTTGTTACGTCTATTTTAGAGTGTCCGCCTAGGGCCAGTAAGATATCTAGATTGTTAAGATAGTTAAGCTAGTTTTTAAGCATTTTTGTCTAGGGTAAGATAGATCTAAGAAGTTAAGAATAAAAATGAATTAAAAACTAAAAAAAAACGTTTTCGTTGGCGTCCATCCCATAGAGTCTTTGCTCGGTGTCAAATAAAAATTCATTAATTTCAAATTAAATTTTTTATCAGACCCACGAACTCGGCGCATCACAAAGTAAGATCTACCTGAATATATTCTACCATAGTTAACTAAATAGACATTGGCCTTCGTCTTAACTGTAAATATATATTCAGATACAACTGAATTGATTTGACTTCAAAAACCACATGAATAAAAACGTAATTTATCAATCGAAATCCTGTAAAATGTCATTCCCAATTGTTCCTGTCTGACTTTATACCAAAATTAATTATCGTACAAGCCCAAAAGGACATCTCGAATTGCTACCCAATCTGCTTCGGCGCATCTTTTATTCCTTGTTCGACCGATGATAAATGTATTTCATCGAACATCCTTTAAACAGATTTCGACCTTTCACCTTGCGCAATGCAAACAAACGGAATGAGCACCCCCATGAACACATGTAGTATGTAACTGTATGACAACCCCTAATGAATGTGCGCGACAAGGGCGGGTGTGTTCTATGCACTTTGATTGATTGATGATGTCCGTCTCACAAACACCTTTTGACAACAATTTTGGTGGTCCAATCATTCCTTTTATTAATATTATTTTCTTTACAACAAAAATTCACTAGGATTTTGTAAGAACCCCATTGTTGTCCCCAAATGTGCATTTAAAGTTTACCACCCCGCTCCATCGTCAGTAAAATAATTTGTGTGAAAGGATTAAAAATGGCTTCGTGTATAGTTCGTCCTTCGAACATGGCAGCATGTGCCCGGAATCACTTACACATTATGAGCACATGGGGGTACGAGTCGGGGGCGATTTTGTTTGCGTTCCAAAGGACTACATAATTGTGTAATAATCTCAGGGAGCTGTTGGGTTCCTAGTGTGTTTGTCGTAATTTCGACTGAAATTTGATGAAGATGTACAGCAGTTGAATCCGAGAAATTTATGTACACAACAGATTTGTTTGGATGCGGGAGAAGATGCGAGCAATAAATAATCAGTAGCATGTGTGTATTTGTGATTTGATAAATTTCAGCTGCCATTAGGGTAATTAATTTGAGGAGGTTTACTCAGGTCCACAGGTGGAAGTTGCTTAGGAAAATAATATAATTCGAGGAAGTATTGCGTGGACGAATCGTGGTATTAAGACAATTGGCTTATGGAATAGGTAGAATTGAGTATGTATACAAGGATTCTTGTGCATTTTATTAAATTAAAGTGCTACGAAATAGAAGGAGATACAAAGTGTTCTATATCGTGCAAAAATATTTATAGGAAAAATTCTACCCAATCAAACCCAAATCTATACCGGATATAGAAAATTTGCAAACAGAATTCAAATAGGGACATCTAGAAAATACAACGAAAATGAACATAGACTTAGGCCAAACGAAGAGCTGAAAACGCTTGTCGAAAGCGGCCTTGTTATTTTCACAAGGAACTTTCTAACTGTTAACATATGTCAAAAATCATATATAGCAGTGGTTTACTTATGCCCAGCCGACTGATCTTGTAATAAAGACCTTCAAGCCATACGGTGTCAAAGGCTTTTTCCAAGTCAATCAGACAGGCACCCGTGCATTGGTTCTTGCATTTATTCCATTGGACATCCGACACGAGTTTCGACGCGGCATGAATAGTGTCATGCCCCGCTCTGGAATCGAATTGGTTATCCGGGACGACTTTATTGTCCTCAACCTATTTATACAGGGCTCTATGGACTACCTTCTGGAAGACTTATTGATACTCGGAAGGAGAGTTAGAGGTGTCTTTACTCCTCTTGGGGATTAGTTGCACCACCGCTGTCTTCCGGTGCACTGGATAATATGCATTATTCAGTGCATTGTTGAACAGGATGATGTACCTCTCTACAGCCACTGACGGAAGGTGCCTAAGCACAACATTGGATATACCGTAGATGCCCGCGGATTTTTCCCTTTTAAATGACTGAAAGATCATACGTTAAAAAATCGTACTCACTGGTGATGGCATTGTTTATCATGAAATCTTCATTGAACCTGGTAAAACGAAGATTCTCGGGTCGCCAATGTTCGAAATCATTTCTAAGGTAGAAGTGATGAAGCAGGGTTCTGTTCTCGAGGTTCGGGAAAATACTATCATTCACCTTGTACACTTCCTGGAAGACAGCTCCCACTGTCGCCACCTTTTCCGGAGGATCCTCGATCACGAAGGAGTCGTAATCTAAGATGGCGCTCTCTGGATCGATGCTAACTGTTCGTAGCAAACTTTCATTGTCTGACGTTCTCGGAAGCTTTAGATCCTGAATGTCATTGTGATTGTTTCTCCGAAATATTTTATTCGGGAACATACTCGAGCTGTTGGATTTTACAGCACGAATTCTGTTGTTCCAATGTAAACTTACAGATATTCTGTAATTCTCGTTGATCAACTGTTGGAGATTTATAATCAGTGACTTCAGTGTCCTGACCTCCGAATTTTGTCTGTCGGTAAACCGCCTGTACAAGAGCTTGAGTCTTGTCAGGAGTCTACTTTTTTGTCTATGCAGTGCGTCGATTGTCGCGTTTCGGTATACGTTTGTGGTATCGTGCTGTCGTTGGCGTGGTATCGTACTGGTCATTGTCTGTTTAATGATATCGTCCATTTGTTTGAGGTATCTGTTGATCTCGTGGTTTCGCAGGTTCCTATTAGTCGGTAGTAGGAAGGCGCCCGAAGTAAGCGCTCTCGTCAGAAGATTGGCGAAGCGTGGCCAACGCGCCCTACTCTAATCGTAGGGGTGCGTTTGGACACACTCTGCCTGCCATCTCCGCGAACTCGTCAGGTACTGTGATCAGGGCACATAGTCCGCAATGGTTACTGTCGTATACAATGGTCCGTAGATAGTAAATAGACCATTCGTTCATGTCTGCCAGTCTCAGTCGGAAGGCTATCAGCAGATAGGAGCCGCTTCTAGGATACGGCGGACTATCAGTTGCGAACAACCCACCAATGGCTTAGTAGGCTCCCACTAGTATTGGAAATGTCATTTCCTCAATCACTTTATTTGGCATTTAAATCGCTGGCCAGAATGTAGAAGTTATTCACCGAGTCTAAGCGTAAAGATCGAAAAAGTGTTTCGAGCTCTGCAATGAAAACATTGAGTTGAGATGTTTCAGGTGCATAAGCTTATACAATGTACATTCTCTTTCCATTTCGGAGAGGAATGCACACAATACAGGCCTCTAGGACATGGAACCTCGGCACTTCACCGAAACATATATGACCTTATGCTTAAAATTATTTTTAAAAAAGATTCTGACCCTCCGACGTGGGGTCGGTCCCTTCTAATTATTCTAAAAGAACTGTGCCAGATTTTGTGCTTCTGGTTTTTTAGCTCTGTTTTGCTAACCAAGAGTACATGGGGGCTTTCGTCCTGCAACAGGTTAAAAAGTACGGCTCGTCGCTCAATCCTTATTAGTGAATTTACATTCACTGACAGAATTTTCAAGAGCCTCTCTACAAGCGTACCAATCACCACCTTAGGTGCGCTAGGCCCGGCAGAAGTGGGCAGATACTATCTACTTGGGTCGCCGTCTCAATGATCTGTTGTTGAAGCTGCCCAATCTGTCTTGGATTGCGAGCAAGATCGAACAGATATCCACCTCGGCCTCCGGTACCTTAGAGACAGGCACTGGAGCTTTAGGAACAGCCGTGGGCTTTTGTACCGTCTTTCCCGAGCCTGCCGCCATTTGGGCGGAGGTCAAATGGAATGTGACGGCTGGTGTTTGTAAGCGACCCGAGGGACGCTTCTCCTCGACTTTCTGCTTACAGGCCAGGTTTTCTTTCTTGATGTCCTGGAACTTAGGACATCCCCGATAGTTTGCAGGATATCCTCGGTTCCTACAAAAGACACTCGAACTGCTCTCTGTCCACTATCTTGTCTTTTCCAAGGTCGCATTAACGCATTGAGGCTGCATATGGTAGTTCGATGCGGGCTGCCCGAACCTTTAGCAGCGGATACATTGCAAAATGTTTCCGCTTCTCTTTAATTTTTCCCATGTGACAGTCTGGGATGCTGAGGAAGTGATAGTCCTTAACCTCCCCAGCTTGCTGCTGGGTGTGAGCTGCACCAAGAAGAAGGGAATCACACGCTTCTCCCGTCGAGAGCTCGCCGTGGAGACCCACGAATTTGAGGTGGTCGCTCTCGAACTCTTTGAGCTCTGAGAGCTTTTCCTCGGAGTCTATAATCGACTCCACGCCTTTCAGGAGCATCGTCTGCAACCTCTCGGCCTTTGGTGTGAAGGAGAAAAACTGTGAATTCAAAATTGCCTACATCAATAGCATGCTTACAGAGATCGATGGTCTCTCGTAAGGCCGTGGTATAGGTGAAGATGGGTGGCACTTTCTCCTTTTTAAGACGTTGTTGCTGCTTCTGTTATTGCGGCTGTTGTTGTTGCTGCTGCTTCTGCTGTTTCTTGTTGTTGCTGTTTCTGCTGCTGCAGTTGTTGTTACTGCTGCTTCTGTTGCAACGGCTGTTGCTGTTGCTGCTGTTTCTGCTGCTGTGGCTGTTGTTGTTGCTGCTGCTTCTTCTGCGGCTGCTTTTGTTGAGGGGCGGCTGATGCCTGCTCTTTCTTTTTAATTTGCTTCAGCTTTTCGACTACGACCTGGAGCTGGGCGCGTAGGAAGCGTTCTTCTCCTCAAGTTCGCTACGCTCCTCGTCCGTAGCCGAAATTGAAGGGGCGGCAAAGGAGCTGTTGTCCCCCGTGTAGCGACCTTCCCTACCATCGGAGAGGTAGGTAACATCCGCTTCCATAGGGATTAATTGTTTTGATTATTGTTGTTGTTGTTGTCCGGCTGCTTCGGACGTCGGTGGTGATGGAGTGGCGCTTAATTAAACTGGGCCTCGGGTTGACCCTTCTGCGCCGGCCGATGTTGCCGATTCATCCGATTCCGCTTGACGAACGAGTCTTCCCCCGCCGTATCCCGACATGTCTTCACGCTACTGCTGCTACTACTGTTAGTAGCAGAACAAAGACGAATTTATAAGGGTTCCGTCTTTCCCTTTTGAGGTACGGAACCCTAAAAATATCGGAAAACAACTTTTTTTTCCCGAATGGGGATTCGAACTGCCGATCTTCGGATTATAAGTCCGGCACTTTACTACCGTGTTACTTTGCGATTTGGAAGTACTTCGCCCGAACGCGCACTACTACTTTTTGTTGTTTGTTTTGTTTTCTACCTATATTATGAACAAACCGAAACCCTACCTTCTACCACGCTGGTCTGTTATCAAGTGTTCAAATATGTTTCTGGGTACCATAGTGACTGCCGAAAACGACATAAAGATCAACATAAATAAAATGTTGCTTGGGTGCTACGCGTGCTTCTTCGAGATGGAGAAATTATTCAAAACAACTTTTTGGTCTTGCTTTCACAGTACTCGTACATACCTATATGTATTTATAAAACCACGACTGAGAAGGAGAAAAATAGATTTCGGATCTTTGAACATTTTGGACACTTAGTTTGATTTTTACAGATATAATGGTTAGAGGTCTCAACAGCAAATGAAAACATCGATGCAGTGAAGAAAATTGTTCTGGAAAATGGTCATTTCAGAGAGGATATTAGCAGATAGGTTGGCTCAATCCATGATTTATTTCAGATATTTTGGGCATAAAACTTTTGTCACCAAAGTTTGTTATGAAAATGCTAAATTTTGAATAAAAGAATGTTCGCATTAGCTATTTAATTACATGGGTGAGTTGTGCTGAACCGCTGATTGGTGACGAAATATGGGTTTATGGTTTTGACGACCAAAGCCAAATTATTCCAATGGAAGCGAATAAAAAAGAGTGAAAGTTATGTGCCGTTTGCTTGAAGCAATAAGAAGAAAATGTTCAGATGTTCGAGAAAAAACTGCACGACTGTTGCATTATGATCATTTACTTGTTCACTCGGCATTGCTTGTACATAAGTGAATTGTGTCCATTGTGACTTTTTTCTCTTCGATTGAGGTACCACATCTGTGGAATAGTTCAAGGCTATACCAAAAAGCGCATATTAGAAGTTCTTCAAAGATTGGAATTGGTGCAAGGGTATTATATCTGAGGATAATTTAGTTTTTGAACATACCTCCTATGTTGCATGTTGAGCCATCTTGCTATATAATCATCGTCCACAGAACAAATTTCAGGCAAACCAAAGTTATTCAATATAATCTAGTAGGCCATTTTTATTGATTTGGAAATAAATATGACTCAGCGACTCTGCAGTCTAAAAGCCGCACCAAACTATTACTTGTTATAAAAGTATATGGAACTATTATTTCATTATTTTTTTTTTTTTGGGTCTCTACCCAGACAAATGGAAATAACGGAATAAATCAAATATACCTTATATGATAGTACAATAGACCAAGGTCGTTACGCAAATGGTTGTGGATATACCTAGTTTCAGAGATGGTCTCGAGTCATACAAGCCTTTGTTTTACGCAACACGATGGCAGTATTTTTAACTAAGCTTGTCGCCCAAACTCGAGTCGAATTCTTTGTCACTTAACCGAAACGTTCAATTTATCGATAAATTTATTATAATCGTACATGTACAAGGTACAACGTTTTTGCGAAATTTTCACAGTTTTTATAATTAGTTTTCCACTCGTCATGAGAGTGTCAATCGGTCGAAAGCCATTGCAATATTTAGAGTTGATGAAATGTTCCAAATATGTTAATTGTATTTTATGACCACCCTCGCAAAAATCATTGAAAAAATATGTACAATAATTGCACTCTTTGTATTAATTATTCCCTTGCAACGCCACCTTATAAGCAGGGTGGTAAGTCCATGTTCAAGATCCTAATTATCAAAAAACTTTTTCAAATTATGAATTCTTGCTAAGAGGTTTTTATGGCCAGTTTTGTCTTGCAATATGCATCATCACATGCTGCGCAGTAGGCGAACTGCAACGTCATTGTCTAAACTTACCAAACCTTTTAAGGCGACCTAAAAATTAATACATTGTACTTCAAACAATATACATCCATTGAGTCTCGGACCGTTGGATTTCAAAATATTTCAAATCACTAGCCCAACTTTTTGAATACGAAGGTATATATTCAAAAATCCAGCCGTCCATCATTATAATTGCCACCGAAAAAATGTTTACATAAGATGGAACAATGAATGCATATGCCGTCCATTCAATGACCATAATAACGGTAATGGACATGTTAATAATACGAACAATAAACACATAAAACGTCGGAAACGATCCGTTTTTGTGGTTGCTCAGCATGGACGCGACCTAATATGTAAATGGACAACGGGTGGTCCTTATACTTGTAAAAAGCCGCGGAAAACATAAACTCAAAGGATAAAAACAGCATCCAACACACTTAAAGTTCCACCTTAATCCATTGCCTTTGTTGGTTCGTTCTATGTTCACTGTTCTTCATATCTTTCCATGACCGTTGTTGAATATAAATATGAGGGGAAAGCAAACGCCAAGTGAGTTACGTAAAACGAACGCGATAATGTTGCCTTGAACGGTTATGTGTAGAGGACAACAAAGTGGGTGTACAGAATGCTCACATCAAAGGAGGTATCTTATTTAGTTCGTCAGGAGCTAAGTAAGCTTGAGGGATATTAACTATTTCCTGTGTAGCAGGATGACGGCAAGTGAACGAGCATGAGTAATTAGAAACATATTAAGTCCCTTTGTAAGGTCTTTTTCAAATTGGTTGTGTAATAGGAAGCGGTAATCATCTTCCTTACGGAATGAACCATTTTGAAAGACATCTGAAGGGTGACATCCATGCAGAGTAGAGGTGCTAGTTCGAGGTCGGTGTCATGCAAGAAACATTCTGAATCATTTGGAGGTTGATAAGACCGTTCAACTCTATACTTCTGCATTATTTTTTAAATATTTTTCTCAATTATTGTCTATTGAGTGGCTCATTGGATGATGTGCAGGCCTCTGATACTAATAAAATCAGAAGCAGATGATAGAAATTTCAATAATTTTTTTAACATGTTGCTGGGCGTACCCGCAGGCCAAATACTTGTTTAGAAAAGATTTTTCAATTTTCTATCTTCGGAGTCAGTTTGTACATTTCACTCATGTGAAAAATTAAGTTAGGCATATACAGGTGATTAAAAGGAACATCAAATACCTAAAATTGACTAGTCTCGCCATATGCTTGAAAGCTTCTGAGTTTATATGCTTGACAGGTTGCTCAAGACCTTATAAATGATGTAATATACTGTGGAATCAGTCGGTAATGTTTTTTGAGCTTGAACCTTTTTATCATTGAAAGAGTCCAATCTAGCCTTTTGCATATTCATATTTTTTTAAATACATATTTGGCAACCATTTAGAATTCAGCAGAAAGATGATGGGTGCTAAAGATAGAATATTTGATAGTGTGATCGAAAGCGGAATCCAAGGTACACATACATATTTATGTATGTCACCAATGATTTTTGCCCACTTTCCTAAAATCCTAAGGTTTTTTTTTTTCTTAGTGCTTTGCTATTTTTTTTTCCTTTTTTCCAAAATAATGAGGTAACACCATATCTTCCCCACGTCATTATGGGGCGCCTTTCGTACTATTCGGTTGATATCGAAAATTTGGTTGAGTAGTCTGTGCCAGTCGATCTTACTAGAGCCAAATACTCCAATTTTTTAGTCTATCTAGAGGATTTTTCTCTCCCCTTTGGGAGTAGCCATTGGCTGTAATCGTAAGGGAATTATACCCGCCAAAACCTATTTATCAAAACATTTACTGTTCGAAAACATAAATCTTCCAGATTAAATTGCTCCCGACCTTTCCTAGGTAATATAAATTCGTATATCCTTCATACCTCCGTATTATTATTATTAATTTTACTATTATTTATCAGAAGGTTGAGTGCTGAAAAGAACTGTGGAAGTTGCCTGGAACCAGGTTAGCCAGGAAATTCGGGACAAGCTCATAAGCAGCTCATACACGATTTTCGAGGTTATAAAACAAAAAGGAGGACCCACTCATTATTAATTTTTAATTTTTTTTGAATACCGTTTTTTTGAAAAATGCATAGCAGTTATAAATGTAAATATGAAACACTAGACATTTTTCGTAAGTTGAAAACACAAATAAAGAAGAGAGGTGTTAAATTAAAAATACTGTTTTTTAATATTTTCAAAGCACATTCAATGAATGAGGTTCATATTTTCAGTCAAAATCGATATTTTCTTAAGAATTTTTAGAGAAGTTTAGTGGTTATATATGTTAGTTATGAAATGGCGTGTATTATCGGCCATTTGGAACTCGAAACTTCAGAGCCTTGTTGACAATCCTTCGCCTAACCTTCCTGGCATGAGGATGTACCTTCCATGTTTCGCCATTCTGGTCCATCCATCTGGGTCCATCCTTTTATTATCATCATATTTACGGCGCGGCCTTCCTGGCGGTCTTTTCGTATAGCTTTTCCACTAATTATTCTTTTGACTGTCCACTGTCCATTCAATTCAGGTGTCTTGCCAATATTAGTCTTTACGATTTTGTTTCTCGAACAATGCGTGGAGCTGAATATGGTTCCTCACGTTCTTAATATTGTAGCTTCGTTCATTAGCCTGTTCCTCCGTCCTATTTTCTCCTTATGATCTTTTTTTCAAGGACCCGAAATCTACTTTTTTTTTCTTAGTCAGAGGGCAAGTTTCACATTCGCAAGGAGTGATGAAAGAATTGTTTTGAATGGATCCTTCATCACGGAGAAACACGCGTTTCCCATACGCAGCTTTTTATTCTTCCCGATCTTTATATCGTTATTGAAAATCAATATGTCACTTGCCCACTTTCTCAAGGCGTTTATCGAGTACATTCAGGTGAGAGGTTTGGATCGTTTCTTCTTCCCCTCTAATTTTCCAGCGCCAAATTATAATACAAGGAAATGGTGGTAATCCATCTCATTGTTTTAATCGTTCACGTATCTCTAATATTTCAGAAAAAGCGTTTTCTACTTCAGGCATAATTTTATCGGTTTCACCAACTTTTTCGGGACTCCCAGCCTAGGTTAGGGTTAGGTTTGAGAAGAGGCGTGTGATGGTTAGACATTACTTCCACTCGGAGGCCAAGAGGCCCATTGTGATTCCCTTCATTCGTGTGGGTACACATAAAATTAACCTGTCCTATCACGTGGTGGCTGAAACCACCCCGTGCCCTTAATGAATTTTAGAAGATCCGATATATCTGCATTAGCCACGTCCGCAATCTCTGTAAAGAATCTTTGGCATTGCGACACTAGGCGTCAATTCTGAAGAAGAGCTGAGCAGATGTTGGATCGTCTCAGTTTCTTCCTCATCGCCGCAGCTCCGGCAGAGATCGCTGGATCCCGAGTCCCATTTCCGGAGCATTGCTCCAATGGGACAGTGTCCTGTGATCACTCCGACGAGCATACGGATCGAGTTACGGTCCAGCGCCAGGAGCTTCTTTGTTTTTCTGACATTGAGCTCTGGCCACGATGATCTTGTCGTGTAGCTGTCGTTTCTTGTAAGCCAAGACGAGTTGGCCTCTTTGACGATTGTGTCGTTCAGGATCCGGTATAATGCGCTGATCGGTGGTTGCAATGACGTGTCCGCTTCGCTGATGTCCATTTCAGACCCTTGCCTGGCCAATTCGTCTGCTCTTTCGTTCCCTGCGATTGAGCTGTGGCCAGGGACCCAGCAGAGTTTAACTTTGTGGTGTCTGATGGACTTCAGTGAGTCGCGACATTTCTTGACAGCCTTTGATCTCGTTATACAGGATTCTATTGACTTCAGTGCAGCCTGGCTGTCTACGAAGATAGTGATATCAGATGGTGGGATATCGGTTACCTGTCGGTGTTTGGCTGCTTTCTCTATTGCCAGGATTTCTGCTTGAAAAACGCTGCACAGATCTGGGAGTCTGAATGATTCCTGTTTGTGGAGGGTATCAGAGTAGAACCCGGCCCCAGTGTCCATTTTCGATCCGTCGGTACAGAGAATGATCTCGTGGTCGTTGATCACAGCGTTTGATAGCCACTCTTCTCTGTCGGGGAAAAGGATTGGTATTCTGAGAGAGAAGTCATTTTGGGGGGAAATATAGTCGGTCGTAGCTGCGAGGCTACTAAAACCATATTTCCTTCCCAGGTCATCTATTATCTTAAGTATGGCCGCATGTCCATAGTTGGCTTGATCCCAGCCTAACAGGGATATGATGTATTTTCCATTGGTTTATAGAATACTATAAAACGCCTTTTTAAAATTTACAAATAGTTGGTGGACGGTTTCGTAGAATTTCGATTTCTTTTCTAAAAGCTGTCGCATAGTGAAAATCTGGTCACTTGTGGGGTGATTTACCCTCAATCCACAATGGTTCAGTCTTCTAACCCTTAACTGATGTCGTGGGCCCATGGGACCCATGTGACCCATGTTCAATCTTTAAAAGTATGTAAAAAGTGCGAAGGTCGCCGCAGCTCTTTCTGCTTTACAGTACCTTGCTACAGTAAGTCAAAGTGTGCACAGTGAGAAGGACGCACTTCACTCGCTTCTTTAAAGGTTAGTTTTAATATCAACATTGACCTCTGGACCCACAACTATAGACACGTGATTTCTTTCTTCATGTTGTTAATAAAGTTTTTTGTTTTATTTCAAGTACTTATAATGGTAAGTATCAGCGGCATTCAAGAATGTTTGATTGAACAATGGTTGAATGAGTTGTGATGCGACGAAGATGAAATTGGATCAAAATTGAGATCTTTGCGTCGTAATACTCATCCTGATAATGATTTTTTGGACAGTGCAGAAGAAATTATGATAACAGGTAAACATGAATCCAACTCCGAATTGTCTGATTCTGATGGCGAAGATACTCTTCAAGATGAAGCTGATGTAGTTGAAGAGACTTCTAGCAACGGGTTCCTTAACGGAAAAAAACAGATTCAAATGGACTAAAGTACCACCTGCTAGAAACGCTAGTCAAGAAGCTATAACATTATTAGATTGCCTTACACTACATCTCGATCAAGACCTTTTAATCGCTTTGATTTAAAGACTAAGTTTTTAAATTGAAGCAATTAGTCGAAGTATCTCCCCCACTGGGTTGCAACACTTTGATAGTCCGAAACGGGCTCCCCGTCATCATTACATATAAATCTTGAACTGGCATGATATCAAATCTTATAGTATTTGACCTTGCATACTGTTTTTACATTTTTCTCGAATTGTAGCAAACATAACTTTACCGTTATAGATTTTTTATCCCGAAGGAGACTGCTAATCTCTTCAATATTATATTTTTCATGCCTTAAAACATTATTGCCTTTCGAATCTTTGTAATAGCTTGGTTTATTTTCTGCTGTTTTCCTTTATTGT
Source organism: Merodon equestris (assembly GCA_958301585.1). Classification (NCBI taxonomy): domain Eukaryota; kingdom Metazoa; phylum Arthropoda; class Insecta; order Diptera; family Syrphidae; genus Merodon; species Merodon equestris. The sequence goes on from OY284413.1 coordinate 64,575,060, forward strand.
TGATCATACTTCTACCAGTCTTGATTCGTCGTAAGTTTTTATGCTATCTGGTTAGGCAAACCGATTATTAATTTTGACACGATGGTCCTTTTTCAATGTTGAACTTTTTTATACAAAGCTATGTTTCGCTTCCGTGATACACAATACACTTCTCTGTATGTTTTAGCATCTTGTTCATTGGTATTGTGTCTTTTACCTATCAGAAAATTATCGAATTGTTTGCGCATTACTCCATCCCATGATATCCAATTAGCCAAGTGTATTGTCTTATACTTAAATGTTATGTTTTTCGTTTGGGCTGGCGAAACATATTATCCTAAGGCAATTATCGTTTAATGAAACATGGAAATATTTTTTTCTATTATTGGCCTATATATTGCTTCTTTCCCTATTTTCACGTTGAAGTCCTCGAATAGGATTTTCACGTTGAAGCATAAAACTTCTACCTTTCCATCCTTATCGTCCGTAGGAAAGTGTACGTTCAGAAGTTCATAGTTAAAACGGAAAACCTGGATTTTGGCCACCAACTCTCGGTCATTGTACTCGTAAATTACGTTTTTCACAATTTCGCTGCTGATAAAGAGTTCTGTTCAAAGGTTGTGAGTTGTTCCCTTTCGAAATTGAATTTTTTGATTTGCTGCGATAGCCAATTTATACTTACTTGAGTGTTGTTTAAAAACACCTGGTATAAGCTTCGTACGTTCCTAGAGCCTATCCTTATTTTTTTTTATGCATTTTTTTACGAATGCTCTCATTTGACGACAGTGGATCTGCAGATGATCATCTCTAGTCATTGAAGAGAGGAAAATCCGCAGATGATCGTCTCTAGTCGTTGAAGAGAAGAAGATCCGCGGGAATCGACGATTTATTTAGTGTTGTGTTCAGGCACCTCCCATCATCCTGTTCAACAATTCACTGAATAATTCATATTATCCCGTGTGTTGGTAGGAAGCAGTGGTGCAACCAATTCTCAAAAGGCGTAAAGACACGTCCAGCCTAGAAAGGTCTTCTTCTGATTGTTAACAATTGGTTAATTGGATTGGGGACAATAAAACCATTCAGGGTAACCAATTCGGTTTCAGAGCGGAGCATTACACAAAGTTTGTTGTGAAAATTGCCAGGGTGACTTCGAACCAAACATTTGAAATTAACAATGAACTCCAACAGGGCATCCTGAACTCGCCGATGCTTTTTAGCATTTACTTTACTGATTTGATAGTTTCACCATTCAATAGCGTATGCGAACGATTTAATAGGGTACAGATCAAATCCAACGATCGACGTCATTATCATTCTCTTGCAGCGTGATTATAGTATTGTGGTGAAAATCAACTTCCCGAAATCAAAAACTACATTATCGGACTAGACGACCTAAGTTTTTTATTGAATAAGCATATAAAGGGTGGGCCATCTAGTGTTTTTTTTTTTTTTTGAATCACAGGTTATTTTGACACTGACAGCTCCTGCTCGACATTTTGACAGAAAGTCAGTATCATACCTGCGCGGGACGAAATGAGTCGCTTTACGCTTGAACAACATTGGGAAATATTGAAAACTCACTTCCAAAGTAAGTGCTTTGGCCGAAATGAAGCCCCCACCGCGACTGCTGCACGCAAGTTTGTGGCCGAGAGTGTGAGACTTAATCCACGAACATCAACTCGCCTTCGATTTCAACAGCTCAACATTTCACATACTAGCCTGAGAAGAATTCTGCACAAAGATCTCAGATTATTCGCTTTCAAAGTCAAATTGAATCGCTTCGCAGTTCGAAGGGAATTAGAGCAGCTTGAATTGGACAACGATTTTAGGCGGAAAATCATCTTTTCTGACGAGCCGCATTTTCATCTCGGCAAACAAAATTGACGCATCTGGCTCGGAAAACCCGCACGGTATTGTCGAGAAACCAATGCAAGAGAGTGACTGTTTGGTTCAAATTGTGGAGTGGTTTCATCATTGTTTTTCATCGAAAATGAGGCTGGGAACAACATTTGGGTCAACGGTGGGCGTTACAGAGCCATGTTAACCGATTTTTTTTTACTGAAATTGAAAACATGGTGGGGAACCGTGAAGGACTGATGTTATGCCAACAATCCGGAAACGACTCAAACATTTAAGGCCAATATCATCCAAGCATTCCGTGACCTATAGTCCGAAACCATCAACAAGGTCTTGGAAAATTGGGGTGGCAGAATACGCTACTGCGAAGACGCCAAAACACCGATGTTGTATTTTATAAATAATGGGAATGCTTGTTCTTACTACAATAATAAAGCCACAATATATGGAAAAAAATTAATTTTGTTCATTTTATTGCATTTTGAAAAAGAAATATGTATTTGATACACCCCGTACATGTATGTTGTTCTGGTACCCGGGATACTTTCGCTCCGAAAAGTGACTGTTTCATAGCAACCAACTTAATTGCAGGGTTACTTTATTCAGCCACATGGCCTTGATCAGCCCCATGATTGCATATAGATGTCCCGGCTGGTTCAATGTGAAAACCAGCTTAATGGAAAGGACTCGGGTGTTTGAGAGGCAATGTCTCAGTGATCTCAATGATTCACCCGAATCTGAGTTTACCAAATTTTAACCTAACGAGGTCCTATAGTATAGGACCTATACAATAAAGCTATGATTTTACTGGTGCACAATTTTCTGATAAAATTGATTTGGAGCCATGTTGCAAGAGCAATGACTTCAGCCTGGAGTTAACTATCCCAATATTCGTATCATGAGAGGTTGAATTTTAACAGCGTTGTCCCCCAGAAACATTTCTCTTTTTCGAACAAATCGGACTGATTAGTAGTTTCGATAATCTTTCATGTAAGCTGTAATTCCGTAGAACGGCGACCTCTCTGCTAACTACCAAATAAAGCACGGTTATGTTCGTCATGGAGAATAGGAATCTCTTTTTCGACGACACGATCCAAAAAATGTCTCCCGCCGTCCTAAAAAAAGATTTCATACGCGATGTGCAGGAGACTTATTCCACTTTAATTGAGCAAACATTGCTAAGTTTTTATAACTATCTTAATAATTTATTTTACGTTACAAGTCCACACACCAGATCTTACATCAATCTATCTTTATTGAGGATGAGTAGAAAATGTCCCTTGTCAAGTTTATTATGCAGTAAACTTGCTCTAGGTTAGTGGTTTGAAACTAAAAGGAAATTACTTCCTAAGCCATAGAACCTTTTCAGCCAGATCTACCTTCACCATTTCATCTCACTACCTCTACTACTACTATGGATCCATGACTAGATCATTGCCTCTATACAACATTCGCTCCTTATGAAACAGACAAAGATCGCTTATCTACACTCCCTAGGGCTTCTCCCCCACTGATAAATTTCACTGCAGCACATTGCCTGCAACAATGCACCGGCAGTGGCCACTCTCGGTCGCGGCAATGTTCTTCTTTTGACCAGTTAAACGTAACAAGAGGATCTACCACCATCATCATCATCACTGGTAATTCGCAATCACCACCATCATCATCATCTTCGTAATCTTTGCAGACACCGTGCAACTTCGAAGTAGCCATAGTGAGTACGAGTAGCATCGCTCCGACCGTTGCAACAGGAGGAACATCATCGTGCGGGCAGTTAAAACGCAAATTTTTTGATTTTAATCTTTAAGTGGTAGGTCATGTGGTTCGATACTCGATGGGATGCAACACGATCGTTCTGATGCATCTACACATATCCGGCCGAATGTGCTGCAAAAAATTATGAGAACATTTCCAGCGAGGTGTATCTAAGATCAAAATAGTAATCACCTTTCTGTCGAATTTTAAATAAATTGTAACAGAAGTTCGAAAGTATGTCCGTTGAAATCCCAGTTGTACTCGTATGTGTTGTGGGAAAAAAGCAATTTCCACTGAACTTCTCGTTATTGAAAAAGTCAATATCGGAAAGCATAAGCTGGGTGAACACAGCCAATTCAAAAACTGATAGTGGCACGCTAATTAGCTCGTACGACATGTCGCATAATGTAAATAATCAAGCGTTGGCCATGTCAACGCTCGCATTCAGCGCCCATCCATCCGCAACAAGGATTCAACAGGATTATTGACAGATAAGCCGATAAAAAGCCCCACAAATTTACTCAATGTCAAATGTCACTCATTTGCGGTTCATTATCGGTTAACCATACTGCATTATCGCACACACTTGCCGTCACCGATACAAAATCCTGCAACACTTCCGTCCATCAGATAATGCCGACGTCAGTCGAAAAGCGTTTCATCTCTGTTTACACATGGCTTAACGGTACAAGTTCGACCATTGTGTAACGCGAATATGTATGTGTTGGTAATTTGGGACTTTCCCGAACAGAAAATAGTTCAGTTCGTTACGCCACACACAGCATTGCAGGTCAAATGAGCCGGGCGGGGGTGGGCAGGCGTTGTCATTATGACATTTACCCAATCAATCCGCACAACTAATCTTCAACGGTAAAAATCAATTCACTGTCACCTGGGTGTTTCGCTTGACTCGGGTCGGTAGTGGCGGTGATGATGGTTAAAAGGAGCGTGTAAACAATCCAGTCTTTTGAATTTTTAATTATAAACTCACACAGTGGGCTCATGTGGCTGCTGCGCGCTAGTTGGGGGGTGGCATGTGGCCGGGGGCTTATTTTATTTGCTGTTTACTTGTTACATGTTTGTTTGACTTGACGGTGTGCGATGGTGTCGTCGTTGTTCGTAGTGATGTTTGTTGACGTTGTTGAGAACCTTGTGCTCAGTTGTGTACGCACGGTTGTGTGGCGTGTTTTGTGTGACAGGCCGTGTGTTTGCATTTCATTAAAAATGTCACTGGAACGGAAGAAGGATGGGGTGGGATGTTGACGGATAAGGAATTGCGGAAGGGACGCGACAAGGAAGAGTTTTGTGACGAAATGTCAGAGAATAATTGATGCGTGATGTGTGGTAACTAGGTACATAAGCAGAAGGAGATGGAGGAGGCTTGAGACCTTATAAATGGTATTCATTCGACATGTATTTGAGTTGCGGGCGATAATGACAACATGAAAACATGAGCCGGAAATTCGATATTCTGAGTCATATTTTGAAAACAGGAACAGCTTGGTGTTAAGATATTTGCCATGAATGAAAGCTGAAGGACGATATAGTGAGAGAAGATTCAAAAATAAGGCTCCTCTTACAGGTTTTTATTAATTGTTAGTTTTTAGCAATTAAAGCGGAAGTTATGAATTACAACTTAAGGCGTATAGTCACATTGAACTACGTAAATATTTTATACACCGTCACGTTACTTAATTTGAAATGAATTAACACTTAATGTGGAGTTTCCTTTTAAATAACACAACTTCTAGCGTGGCCTAGAATAACTGGAGTTGTCGCTTGGCGAGTAAGACGGTGGCTACATTAGCAACAGGGAACTTAATACTCGAGCCTTGACCCACACAAGATTAATAAAGTATAACCAGTCACTTCTCCATAGGTAAGTACCACGTGACTACCGAATTGGGTTTTAACTCGAGGGCCCAAGTCAACAACCGTTAGAGCCCCGCTCGGGTTTTCACCCAAACGGGCTCACGCTACTCCCAATCATTTCCTATCAGTTAAAATCAAGGCTCGGATTCTTACCTAGAATGAACTGACTGGAAACTCTCAAGACGTCAGTGTCGAACAGACGACTAAGGTGCCACTGGAAATAAATGTCCCGAACGGGTCATAACCCAGAAGGACAAGGTAATGTAATCGCCGACACAACTAGTAAGTCTGCGGGTGTCACAACAAAAAAATGTATGTGATGGACCTGGACCAGAAACTTCATCACATCTTCACAAGATGTCATAATTCAACAGCTTCAAAGCTGCACCTTTCCCCTTAACCCCAAAGCTGAGAGGCTGCAGTCTCAAAGGCTTGTATTCGATCGCTGATCCCGAGAAAATGATCTCAGAGTTCAAAAAGTTTAAGAGCAAATTCAAATGGGAGAAGCGGGTACTTTCCTTCTTCCTCGTCCAGCTCACTTTCACAGCAAGCTGGAGAGGCTAAGGTCCATTAACTCATTGGCTTCCCAGTTTGTAACAAGGAACATTTTACAATGTATCCGCTTTCAAGGGTGCGGGCACGCCGCGTCGGATTGCAAGATGTAGCTTTGATGGAAAAGTTCGAGAAACGTGTTCTGTAGGAACCGAGGACACTCTGCAAACGGTCGGCGATGTCCTAAGTTTTAAAATATGAAAAAAGCAAATCTGGCTCGTAAGCAGAAGTCTGAGGAGCGTCCCTCGGATCGCTTACAAACACCAGCCGTCACACCCCAAATGATCACGTACAAAAACCCATTGCTGTCCTCAAAGCCCTGGTCACTGTTTTAAGGCATTGGTGGGCGAGGTGGACCTGCGTTTGATCCTACTTGATATCAAAGGGCAGATCATTCAGCTATGCCATAAATAAACAGAATCTACTCGCTTCTGCCTAGCGGTACTTTACGATCTGTTGCATGACGAATGCCCCGATGTGCTTTTGGTTAGCAAAACAAAGCTTAACCAGAAGCTAAACCAGAGACACAAAAAAACGACACATTTCTCACAAAGTAATTCGGAAACCCCGACTCAACGCGGCCAGGCGGGGAAGTTGCGGTCTTCGTTCAAAATAATTTTAAGCATGAAATCATAAATATCGGGTAAATATGGAGGTTACAAGTGCTAGAGGCATTCATCTCCGAAATGGAAAAAGAATGAACTACCATATTCTGGCCAGCGATTTAAACGCCAAACTTAGTGACTGAGGGAACAACACACCCAGCACTACGGGGACCCTACTAGGCCGCTGATAGGTTCTGTAGAGCATGAAGTACCGAGAGTAATTGCTCGCAGCGGATGATCCGTCGTACCCTAAGTGCGGCTCCTATGTGAGTCTCATGCTGCTTGACTCTCAACTGAGACTAACTGAAACGAACGAATGGTCTATCAACTACATATATATGGACCTGCGCATTTAGTGGTCACATAACCACATAAATCCCTGGAAATGGCAGAATATATTAAAACGAGCCCTCATGATGACAGTACGACACGTTGGCCCCACCTTGCAAGTAATCTGACGAGAGCGCTCACGAATGCCCCTTTCTTACCGTCCAATAGGAGCTTGTTAAATGACGAGAATGACAGGAATCTCAAAAATGGAACTAAGTAGATGATCAATATCACGATACCACGAACGTGTACCGAAACGCGACAATCGACACACTAAACAGACAGGAAAGTAGACTTCCTGTCTATATTCAAAATCTTGTACAGGCGGTTCACTGACAAACAACACTCGAAGGTCGGGACACAGAAGTCACTGATAAAAAAAATTGATTTCGTAGTATCAGATAACTTCAAAATTCATACTCTGCGTGTGCATTTCCAATATAACACCTTAATGACATGGAAACAAAAAAAGTTACTGTGAACTATAACCAACGCGATGAATTCGGTCGAATCTCTTGAATCCTATCTAGGACAACCACCCCCAGGGAGTAGTGAACGAACATCTTCGATAAAAACCATCTGCACCCCGTCCAGGTTGTGTGGAAAACAGCATAAGAGCGTAACTCTTGAACCTGCGAAAACTCTTTAAAAAAAAAAAACAGAAAATTACAGAACATCTGTAAGATTGCATTAGAACAACAGAATTCGTGCTGTAAAATCCAACAGCGCTTATATGTTCCTGCAAATAAGAAAAATATTTCGGAGAAACAATTAGAATGATATTCAGGATCTGAAGTTTCCGAGAACGTCAGACAATGACCGCTTTCATTGAGCATTGAGCTGTCTTTCAGGAAGTGTATAAAGTGAATGACAGCATTCGTAAAAATTACGATATGGGGGACAGGTCCTACTTCATGACTTCTACCTGCGAAATTATATCGACCATTGGCGATCAGAGAATCTTGGTTTTATCAGGCTGAATGACATTAATTTAATTTATTCTGTTTATTTCGACGGAAACCTCCAGATGATCTTGAAGTTACTGAAGAGAAAAAAATCCGTGGAAATCGACGGTGCATATAATGTTGTGCTCAGGCACCTCCCACCCGGCACCAGCTGCCTTAGAGATGTACACCATCATCTTCTTCTTGCAGGATCGCGGTCTTACGCGATGGTGCAACCAATCTCGGAGAGGTAAAGACACCTCCAACCCGGCAAATATCAGGTCGGTAAGTCTTCTTCCGAGTGTCAGCAAAGTCTTCGAGAAGGTGGTCCATAGATGCCTGTCTAAATGGGTTGAGAACAAGAAAATCATCCCAGATAACCAAGTAAATTTCAGAGCGGGGCATCGCATTCCACATTATTCATGCAGTGTCACAACCCATCGGATATCCAATGGGACAAATGCAAGAACCAATGTACGGGTATCCGTCTAATTGGTTGTGATAATTGTAATAATTAAAATCATTGCAAAAATTTTAATAATAATTTCTTATCCATAATTACTATACTAATCCCGTTTTTTTTTTATAAATTAATCATAAGGCAAAAATTCATAGTTTTAAGTGTTCTGTTTGGCTTAGAATGTCCGTATAGGGGCAGTAAGGTATTTTATATTAATCATGCTATTTAAGCTGGTTTTAAATATTTTAGTCTAGGGTAAGAATGTTTGAAAAAAATATGCACTAAAATATAATTTATAACTGGAACTAGGAACAAGCCCCTCCAGCCGAGACAATCTTTAGCCAATTGCATCCAATGCTAAACTCTCAGTTAATCCTCTATTATGTCCCTATCGCCCTCGACCTTGGATCGAAAAACTTATGACCAAGTCTGTGCTGATTTTCAGCCCGTTCGTGGTTTAATCCCAGAAGCGGCAGGTCTGAGTTAAGAGTAATGCCGTAGGGGAGCAGCTCATAAGAGATGATTCGCTGCCAATCACATCAAACACATAGCAAAACCTTCCTGACCATCAATTCTGGCTTGGCCACCGTTTGTGCTGGCTCATCGCGATTCGAATACGACTGTTTTCACTTGAAGGTGGAGTAGGCAATTCGGTCAATGGAATATTTTTTTCCTTAACTCGAGCTCCTTTTGGTATCCGGCCTTGTTCATATTGTTCCAAATTTTAGCTCGGGCAATCATAACAGTGTTTGTATAAAAGTCATTCAAACATTCCTTTGGTCAAATAACCAGAACGGAATCGACGAAACCAGAACTTAGCGTGATTGACAAAGTGCTTTAGTTTTTTAATACGAAATCTCATCTCTCTAATGCCGGTTAATGTACGCCGAAAGTTCCAACTTTTTTATTGGCCAGTGACACACGCAATTTTCAATGTTTGATATTGAAGAAGTCATATTACAATGTATTGCTCTATCAGAATGGAGCATTGTCATCTAAAAAACATGATAGGGCTCCGTATGGTTCACCTCTTAATCATTGTCATATGCGGTTTTAAAGTCCACAAAAAGATGATGTGTGCCGAACTAGAATTCTTCTTCTTCAAGCTCAGCTTTAATATTAATATTTGGTTTTTCATGGACATTCCCGGCCTTAAACTACATTTAAATAGGGACCTGTCATATTGTTCACGAATAATTTAAGGCGTTCAAAGAACAGAGCGGACATGTCCTTTTATACGGTATTAGGTAGACTATTTCCCTATAGTATTTCTCCTTGCTTATAGGTAGGTCAGATAAGGATGTCATCAACTCTCTTTCAGCTGCTTTAAACACTTTGGCTGTTACCTCCTCAGCACCAACAGCTTATTAGTCAATATCACTTTTTTGACCTCGTAGAAGTTGGATGGACGGAGTTCTCTGTCATCTTCTTCCATTGTGAATGGAATGGCTTCCGCTCGGGCATTATAAGTTAACGACCTATCACCTGATATTTCCATTAAATTTTCAACACTTAAGCATCCATTCTGCTGCCACACCATAAGGGTAAACATCACCCTTCTGCGACGGAGTGCACCTGTCCGTCATTACCCGATGGAATTCATCGACAGTCTAAAGTACAATAGTCCAGTTGTAAAATAAAGCGAGTTCAATAAAGTTATTTTTTTAAAGAAAAAATATTATATAATTTAATTTACATCCTTGGAATGATCGTTATTGATTGTGCTGCGATATAGGATAGGGAATTACTTAACTCTGCTGCCACACCTGGACTGTCAAGGGAATACACATTCGAGGAACGAAAACACGTCATGAATGATTGCAAACCTGGGCAACCAGGTTTTTATTTGTTTATCTGTATATATCCAATTTTGTGTTTAAAACAAAATTAGGTGCTCAAACGTAATTCAAATATGGACTGTGGCATTTAACGAGTCTACTCTGGGCAAATAAGCGTTTATAAATATAGAAGATCTTTACATAAGGGCGAGAAGATACTAATGACGATACCTATTATGAACGCCCCCGGACGTTAACAACCGATGAAAACGTTGAAGCAGTAAAGAAAATTGTTAAAGAGATCATCAAATCACTTATAACGTTGCTGAGAATATTGGCATATCGGTTGGCTCATGCCACGCAATTCTTATAGATATTGTGGGCATAAACCGTGTACCAGCGCATTTCTTTCTGAAACTGTTTTATTTTGACCAAAACAACCATCGCGTGACCATCACTCAGGAGCTGTTGAATGACATTAATATCCGCATCTCTGGAAAAGCTCAAGGCTATACCAGAAAGTGCATATCAGTGCTTCGAGGATTGGAAAAAGTGCTAGTGCACTTAAAGGGTATCAAATAGATATTGATGAATAAATAAATAAATATTTTATTTGACACCTACGGAGCATTTTCTTGTTTTTTTTTTTATTTTATTATTTTAATTACATATAAATTCATTTTATTTAAATTCATTTAATTTCTTATGCTTCTATGCTAAGGCCATAAGTATGTTTGATTTACATAAACTAAGGGTCGATTTTGAAATGTTGGTTTTTCGACGTTGTGAGAGTTGATTTCAGTTATTGCAGATATAAGCGAGTACGAGTCGTTCTTACAATAAAAGTGTTAATTCTTATGGCGTAGCTGGTACAAAATTTGAACCACATTTTTTTGACCCATTGCGCGATAATAGTACAGATTTTGAACCAGCTACGTTTTAACATTTTCCAACTGTTGGTTAGGTTTAGGAATTGTACCGTTTATTCTGTGAGCTTATATAACTATTTTTTGTTTGCAACTTCATTTACATCATGTTTCTGCGTTGTCAATAGGAGCCACAGTATCGCAGTTTTTTTAAAGGGAATTACACGTGCGTATTTAATTATTTCTTTTTGGAAGTAAATTATCTAATCTGGAAGTACTTCTGTTGGTAAGTATTTCTTCATGAATTTACCTAAGGATTGCCTAGTAGTTGTCGGTGCATGTTTTTCATGTGGTACTTATTTTGAACCACCGCCACTTACAGCTAATTTCTTTTATGTTTAGTAGCAAAATACATACATAGATATACATATATAAAATGATCGAACACGGAATTCATGAGGAGCAAATACGGAAAATGTTAGAAGAGATGGAGATACCATCAGGTCCAGAATCCCTGGTTGACAGTTTATGTAATCCTGATACTGAGGACGACAACGAACTGTAAACACTATACCTATATTAGACTATTCATCGGATTCAGACGACGACGTTCCATTGAGTCAACTGTTTCATGCTGCAGCTGATAAGAATGTCCAAGACGAAATCTGGAAAACAATTCAACCAAATTGGGGTAAAGATAGCAAGCCTAATGCGCCAGAGGATTTTTCCGATTATTCTAAATGAACAAACACCGACTCAGATTTTCCATCTACTGCTCACGGAAGACTTTATAAGCCACATAGTCTTTCAAACCAACCTCTATGCTGAACAGAAATACCATCTGTCAGGTAAGAAATACGCCCAAACCAATGTCGCTGAAATGAAGTCGTTTTTAGCCGTAAATTTATTGATGGGTATTAAAAAGTCGCCGAGCTATAGGTCGAGTGATCCTATGATACGAGATGGATATATTTCATCTGTAATTAGTTTGAAAAGGTTTGAATTTATCCTCTCAAATCTTCATCTAAAGGTTCCGCCAAATAACTTCTTTTTTTTTTTTGAAAATGCTATAAAAAAAACTACTGAATATTTTCTCAAATTTCTTTTTTTATGTGAAAGTACAATCCTTCCGGTTAATAATGGAAAATAATTTCATTCAAATGGCTGCCTCGGCTGGCCATGCAGTAGCCTACACGATTGGTCCAATTTTTAAGCACATTATCGATTGTGTGCAGCTGTATTTCACCAATGGCTTCACGAATATTGTCCTTTAAAGCGTCAATTGTCTCTGGCTTGTCGGCCTAACACTTATCTTTGACGGCATCCCACAAATAATAGTCCAACGGTGTCAAATCGCAGCTCCGAGGTGGCCAAACGACATCAGCTCTGCGGCTGATAATGCGATCTTCAAAAACAGGGCGCAAAACATCGAGTGTAGCTTCGGCTGTGTGGCACGTAGCGCCGTCCTGTTGAAACCAAATGTTGCCGATATCCTCCTCTTCAATTTTTGTGAACAAAAATTCGTTCAACATGGCCCGATAACGATCGCCATTGACTGTAACGGCCACTCCTTGCTCATTTTCGAAGAAAAATGGCCCAATTATGCCTCTGGACAAAATCCGCACCAAACAGTGGCACGTTTTGAGTGCACCGGTTTTTCAATGTATGCGTGTGGGTTTTCTGTGCCCCAAATGCGACAATTTTGCTTGTTTACATACCCGCCAAGATCAAAATGAGCTTCATCTGAAAAGATGATTTTTTTGGCAAAATCGGCATCTTCTGTAAGTCGATCGCAGGCCCACTTAGCGAAGCGTTGTTCAAGCGTATACACAACCATATTCGTTCAGCGGAAGGATAAAACTAATTATCTGTCAAATCAGACATGAGCTAAGTGTTACCATTCACGAAATAAGCACTACTTGAAAAAAAAAAACGTTAGATGGCGGACCCTTTAAATGATAATGCCGTCATGACAGAGAGATCAGACACATCGTACGACAAATTGTATAAAGTGAGACCTTTACTGGATGCCTTGTCACGGAATTTTTCAAAATATTTATATTCTTCGAAAGAGATAGCTATAGACGAATCGATGATCAAATTTAAAGGAAGAAGTTCTCTGAAGCAATATATGCCCAAGAAACCGATCAAAAGGGGCTATAAAGTCTGGATATTAGCCGATAAAAATGGATATTGTTGGAAATTTGACATTTATACCGGAAAATCTGCTGATGGAATAGTTGAACGCAACCTTGGGGCAAGAGTGGTGAAAAGCCTCACATCAGAGCTGGTAAACAAACACCATGTATGCTTTTTTGATATTTTTTTTACCAGCATGCCATTGATGGAATATCTAAAAGCATCGAAGATACACGCATGCAGTACTGTTAATATGACGCGAAAATATTTACCTACATCCAAAACTGATAGGCAGATGAAACAGGGAGAGGTTGAATGGTATACAACTGACACATTGACAGCCATAAAATGGAAAGATAAAAGATGCCTACATTTCCTTTTCAATTATCATGACCCTGAGCAAACTATTCATCTAGAACGACGGGGAAAAAATGGGACTCTAGAGAGTATTTCGTCTACTCAACGGTACAAGACTATAACAATAATATGAATTTTGTGGATCATTTTGATCAGTTGTTATCTTCGTACCAGATTAATAGACAGAGCAATAAGTGGTGGCATAGAATTTTTTTCTATTTTTTAGATGCTTGCGTACAAGTTAACAGGAAAACCAACAATGACAGCGAAAGAATTTCGGCTGGAAGTGGTTAAAGGCTTACTAGCTGAAACTATTGTAAGCAAGAATCAAAGAGCAAAAGTCACAAACTCACCATCTTCATTGCGGGTACAAGTTGTTGGATTAAAAAAATCTAAAACTTTTGTTCCATATGAAATAAGAATTACGAAATCTTCACATCAGCCGGTACGCAGTACTCGTAGAAGGTGTGCTCTATGCAGCTCGGGAAAAAGCCAGAGACGAGCTGATTGGATTTGCGGGGTTTGCAACTTTGCTTGGGAAAGACGAAATCGTGTTTTCAAGAGTACCACCTAGCCGGACCCAGCAGCGCCGGTGGTTCATAATATGTACCACCTGTTTTTTCTGTTTTTTACAATCAAAATGAATTAAAATACATTTTTTTTTACTTTTTGCTAATTTTCAATAAAGAGCCACTAAATAAATGAGTTTTCACACATAAAAAACAAAATGTTTTTCTTGCCACAATAGGGGCTAAGTCATTTCTCAGTTTCTGGTTGCTATAAGAGTTAAAAGATCTCAAAAAGTAATAAATTCGATGAAGATAACAAAAGTTAAAGATAATCCGAGTGTACATTTTTAAGATTCAATGTGCTTGATGGAAAAAATCTTTTTTGTGAGAATTATCATTTCTGATACATTGTGTTGTGTTAACGGGTAAATTAATTGTAGGTAGCATGACCCATTCCGGGAAATGTAAAAGGTTTACTGATCGGGATTTGGATGAGATGTTGGCACATTTTTCAGAGAGTTAGAATGATTTCGAAAAAGAGACGTCTGATGATGATGCAGTAATTCCGGCCCAAGACAGGGGTGCTGCTGACATGCAAGAAGTGGGGGAGCAAGATATATCGCGGTATATTACACGGGATTCCAAGAAAGGCGCCAGAGAATCGAAAGAAAAATACAAGCACATTTTGCGGCGAAAAAAAATCTAATCTAATCTAATCTACATATCTCCATGACAACGCATTGGCATTTCGCTCATATAACTGAGTCAGTCAATATATTGGGATCTGCCTGCACAGTTGTGTTTAAAATAATAGTAATGCGTACACCAATGAGTATTTCAGCTTGTTTTCACATACAAATTTGATTTTCAGCTTTTTCCCGGAAGTTAACAGAATATGTGAAATCAAATTACTGTAAAATTCATTGCAAATATCTTAAAGATCAATGCATGTCAGTAGATTTTTTGATCTAAATGGAAAGAGTGCTGTTAAAAAAAAATAGTATTAATAGTAGAAAAACTATTTATAATCAGAGAATTAACTTAATTGTTTTTTTTTTGTAAGTAAAAAAGGTAAGTACTGTCTGAAAGGCATGATCTCATTAGGAAATTAAGAGAAGAAGGCAAAACAAAATCTGCTAAGTTGTAGTCCAACAATGAAAGCCAATACCATAAAGTATGTCGAAAAGGCAGAAATTCGAGGAAGAAAGAGAAAAACGAGCGCAGTAGACGATAGGTGCATTGTCCGATACAGCAAAATTCATGCTTGTGCTTCTTCATTTGTGATCCAAAAATAGCTCCAACTTCCTGTAAGTGCGGTGACTGTTCGCAGACGTCTTTTAGCCCAAGACTTACATACATGCACGAGGTCCACGGAAAGTTCCTCTTTTGACAAAGAAACACCTCAAGAGCGGTATCCGATTGGCCAAAAATCACATAGAGTGGACAGTTGAAAATGGCACAATGTATTGTGGACAGGCGAGAGTAAATCTGTCCTGTCTGGAGGTACTGGTTCCCGGCAACAAAATATACTGTAAAGACAGTAAAACGGAAGGTCTTAAATATTAGTTTAGGCATGTTTTTCATACTATGGAGGCCCTACGCCTACACCTGATAGACAAAATAATGGATCAACATATCTATGTAGATATTTTGAGCAACATTATCCTACCCTATGCCGAGTATGAAATGCCTTTAAAATGGGTTTTCCAGCAGGACAATGACCCGAAACATTCAAGCAGCTAAAGAATGGTTTCGGGTTAATGAGGTTGAAGTTATGCCTTGGCCTGTACAGTCCCCCGACCTCAACCCCATAAAAAATCTATGAGGTGATATCAAAAAAGAGGTAAGGAAAGCAAAACCATCAAACAACCGGGAGTTTTAGAAGATAGTAAAGGATTCCTGGACGAAAATCCTGGAACAGCGTTGTCAAAACTTAGTAGACTCTATGCTGCGTCGCTGTATTAAATAATAAGGGATTCACGACAAAATATTAGGCATAAATGTCTTCTATAATAACTTTAATCTGTCAGTTATGCCATTTAAAGTCCTTCATTTTAAATAATATTAGTACAACTATATTTTTGAACAGTAAATATTCTTTGCTAATCTTGTTTTCAGCGTATTTTGTTATATTTGATAAGTTTGGAAAGCAATGAATTCTTGTAAAATATTAAATTATATTTAAGTTTTGTATTTTTCCTATTTTGACAAGAAAAAATCTTTAAGGTATTTTTTTTTGGAAATATTCGTTTTTTTACTATAGGTAGAGCGCACTGCTATTATAATGTATACACAACTGTATATCTCTGTTGTATACATACAAGTTATAAGGAGTTATTGGTCACTTGAGATTAGTTGTGATAAAATCAAAGAAGCTATGAGATATAACAAATTCGTTAAAATTAGACGATTTTTACATTTCAACCAAAACTCGAATATGAAACAACGAGATCTTCCCGATCATAGTAGATTATATAACTTACAACCAGTAATAACTAGTTTAAGTGCAATGTTTCAATCTGTTCCGCTGCAACGATACCTTTGTGTGGACGAACAACTGTGTGCTACAAAGGTAAGACTTTCGATAAAGTATACTTACCAGCACAGCCTCATTAATGGGGATATTCATATAAATTTTATGTGCTTTTTGGGATAGATGGAGTTTCCTACAAGTTTGAAATATATATACAATATGAAAATAATCCCAAGTATTTAATTTATTTTTTCTTATACGAGTACCTATAAAAGTGATTTATCTCAGACACAGGAAACCAGAAGAGCCAGACTTGGGATCTAGTGCTAATATTGTCGTACGATTATGCAGAATGTGCCTCGCAATCAAAATTATCTAGTTTATTTTGACAATTTCTATTCATTGATTTCGTTAGCTGTGTACCTTGCAAAATGTGGAATATATTGCCTTGGAGCAATAAGAAAACCAAGGATTCTGAATTGCTGGTGACAAGGATTTGGCCAAAGAGAACTGTGTAACTTTTCAAAAATTTGTGGCTGATATGAATGGTGTAGGGATTGCAGTTGTGGTTTGGACAATAAAATAGTCACCCCCATATCAACTTTTACTGGGGAGTTCCCTTTTTCAAATATAAAACGTTTCGACAAGAAAGAAAAAAGGCTGGTGAAATCCCTCACCCAAGTTTAGTTTGGATGTATAATAGATAATAGATAGAAATATAATAGACATATGGGAGCAGTCGGCCTCTTAAATAAATCAAGAATAATTGAAAATAGCCTTTTTTTTTCTTTTTTTTTTTTAATTCATTTTTATTTATAGTTTCTTAGATCTATCTTATCCTAGACAAAAATGCTTAAAACTAGCTTAACTATCCGTACAAATTTAGGAATCTTACTGGCCCTAGGCGGACACTCTTGGTAGGTAGGAAGGAGTGGCCGCCTGATATCGAGATGCCAGGCCCAATTAGCGCTTATGCGCCGTTTTGATGCCACCGCTCAGTGACCTAGTGTGCTATTATTGGAGTTTCATATCTATCCACAGAGTGCAGTCCCTGTTTCCATGCCATCCTGGATGGGAAGTGGACATGGGCGGCTTTATTTGGGTTGTGTATGGTTGTCGTGAAATCGGTTGCAGTCGTGGCCAGGTCACTAGGTAATAGGTCCAGCACCTTGCTATGACCGTAGGGTTTAGATGACCAGAACCCAGATTCGGACACTCTAAAACAAATCGAATAATTTAACATATGTCTTTCGACTACTGTATAAATAACTTACAATTAACATTATTATAATTAACTTAAGCTAAGAAAATTTTTTTTTTCAAAAAACTTAGCATATGATTGAAAATAGCCTTTTTTATTATTGTTGTCGTACTTAAAGGGATAAATATATATGAAATTTTTTTTTATGAAAAAAATATATTGCACAATGTAGGATTAAGCTAGTTTAAATATCTTAAATAACTTAAGTATCTTAATGCCTATGGTACTATGCTGCGGAGCAGATGTATTGGTTGCTATGTACAAAATCTAAGAAAGCATTACAAAAAAATACACGAATTGTGTTTAAAAAATTACGGAAATTTCAGACTTTATTTACAATATTTTATTATTTTATTTATTTTCTTACGATTTACGCTTGCAAAATCACGTACCTTCAAGTTTCTCTTGTTGATAGCAAAAAAAAGTCGGACGAAACCAACCGTGGAGAAAAGCGATGAACTATTTCGTACAAAACTAGGCTGTTTCTGGATTGCTTCACGAAAACCATGTAACACCATGACACTTCTAAGTATGTCTACTTATTGATCATCTGACATTGCGATCACACTTTTCCGTTAAAATTAAAAAAAAACAAAAACAGGCCATGACCTTCGCATTCTACTGTACTTGCTGAGTTTTTTTTTCGATTTTGGCTAGGACGATTGAACCATAGTTTCGAGATCATATTGGTTTAGTAATTCTGGACAGCTAACTTCTTTAAAAAAAATGCATTAACCCCTTTTCTTGATCAAAATTCTACAGAAACACCTTAAATACCCATCAAATTCGAGAAAATTTGATATCATGAGTTGTTTTACTTGTAAACTCGTTCACTTAATAAAATAAAAAAATTGAATTAAACTCCGGAATTCTTAGGTTAAAAAACAAATATAAAAAACTGTGCACGGAATTAAAATGGAAAATTCCAATTTGTCGGGATTATTACTGCTGTTCTGGATTCATTTCAAGCAATAGCAATGTGAAGTAGATTATTGTCATCTTCGGATGAGAGTGGCTGTTAGTAAAATTTAATTGTTGCTGATGGAACTACCTGGACTAGAATAAAAGCTGGATCGATTCGAGGATGGAGATCAATAAATACTATTTTCAAAGGAGCGACTACGTACAGGATATTTAAAACGAAACACAGTGAATGGAACTGAGTAGTGTAGTATTTTTTTATTGAGGATCAATCGGCGAATTTGAGACCACATTAGAACATTTACAAAACTAGAAGCGTCCCGAGTTCTTAGTGAAAAATGGGATTTATCTTAAGAAGAGTTTTACGGTTTTCTTGCCATTTTATTTGCACGTGTTGCACATAAAGCTAAGAATTTAAAATTGTCCTACTTATGCTATAAACAGTGGGGACCAGAGTTTTTTTTTGGAAAAGCTATGAGTAGAAAAGAGTTTGCAGACATTTTACAATTTATCCGCTTCTATAAAAGAAATGAACGGAGTGTACGATTGCAAACCGATAATTTTGCGCTGATATCAAATGTTTGTAATTTATTCATTGAAAATAGACGCAACGGGGCAAAATATCACTATCGATGAACAATTATTCCCTACCAAAGTGAGATGCCGATTCATGCAGTATATGCCAAACAAACCTGACAAGTTCAGAACAAATGTTGGTTTTCATCTGACCTACAAAGTAAATTTATTATAAATGGATTCCCGTATTTGGGAAAGGACGAAACAAGACAGTCCCCAATTTCTTTGAGTAAGCTTGTTGTCCTAAAATTTCTTGAACCATTAACTGGTTCGAGACGAAATGTAACGACTGATAACTTTCTTACCAACAAATATCTGGCTTCAAAATTATTAGAAAAACGGACTACTTTATACACAGTTGGAACAATTCGTGGAAATATAAAAGAGTTGCCAAAACTGGCTAAACAAAAGAAATGACAATCTACTGCGATTTGCATCTGAAATTTATAAAACCGAGAATTGTACTTTGACGGTTTATAAGGTAATAGATGACTTACTTAAAAAGTACTTCTCCTGAGTACAAAACATAATTCAGTTAAGATTGAAAAAGACACAAAAAAATACAATATTATATTTTATAATACGACTAAATGCGGGGTCGTTATGACAGATCAAATGGCTAGAAAATATAGTGTGAAGTCAGGATCTCAAAGATGTCCTCTTCAAGTGCTTTTTAACATTCTCGACATAGCGGCAATAAATGCATGGGTTTTGTGCAAAGAAACAACCGGCGAAAATATATCGCGAACATTTTTTTTTGTTTCAATTAGCGGAAGAACTTACCGCGGAGTATAAAGATCCATCTGATCAGGAAAACTTGAATGACATCTTAAAGAGGCCTAAAAGTTCTAACATAAGAAAAACTTGCCAAATAGGTTTTTGTAGTGAAAATAAAATTATGAGTATATGCGTTGGTTGTGAGAAACATGTAAATGTACACTGAAAAAGATCTCTATATGTAAAATTTTGATAATCCAAATAATATCTGAACCTAAATAAAAAGCAAATAATATTAATATTAACAGATGTATATATCATGTGCCTGCAATATAAGAATGAAATATATTTTATTTCATTTAAAATTTTCTTTAAATTCTTATATTTTGTCAACTAAATATCAAACTGGCCAAAATGACCGGGTTGGTAGAGATAGGTATATAACTGTTGGTATTTCTAGTGTTAGATTTATATTGCCTAATTTAATTCAAAATTCCTTTTATTTCCGGAACATACCTCGTATTTCTGAATCTCTCTCCTGGAAAAATGCTTAAATAAATATAATTACAAAACTTCAACACCAATACCCTACATTGAATGAATAAATATAAGAAAATCTTTTTTAGCAGCAGAACCGATAACCGCGGGCGTGTTTAAATATTTTATCTTCTACTCTATCATTTTCCCGTAACATGCTTTTATGAGGTTTACCAATTTAAATAGCAGCTGTCCAGGTATCAAGAGAAATCTATTATTTAATCGCTCCTAGAACATACTTGAAAATATTGAAGGAGCTGTTGTCAAAATAATCTAAAACAGAAGCATCTGGAGTAGTTGAGCAATCACTTCGCCATTGTTCGAAGGAAAAAAATGAATCAACTTCGAGTGTTGCTTCGCTTAGTTCCTCTGTCCAGATTGTTTGTTTTCGTTTTGTTCAACCAGACAATCGTGTAGAGACTCTATACCATTTGTGCCTATACGTTATGGGTACCCATTCAGACCCTCAAATTAGCCTTATTTATTGCTGGACAATCATAAACACCTTTTTCCTCATGCTAGCAACCTAGAGGTGGACCTCTCCAGCCGGCATTGTTGTACGCGCTGTACAAATCGAAAACAAGAAGAAAAAAAAATCTGATACCGGTCGAAAAGGAGTTGTTCTCCTGCGGGAATATTTACCAAAAATTCCCTTCTGTCGAAGAAGCAACCGAACAGTACGCACTCCATCAGGCCCATTGCAAAACTATAAATTATCTCGATGAGAACATAAAGCGACCATTGAAATGACCAAATGTTTACACAATTCTCGCCAAAAGGACATCATGCTGCGTGGAGTGAGGAACGAACACAACACGCACCCAAAGCGGAGCATGCAATAAGAATTACATAGAAAAAAAAATAAAAAAAAAAGTAATACGACAACCTTCTCCGACTTGGTTGGTCATGTTCGGAAGGATTAATGTACATGTTAAGAGTGGCAGCACTTCACTGAGCCAAGACTAACGATAGAGCAAGAGACGGAGAGTCTCCGACTGACCAGGTTCCGTGGTACCTACTCACTCCTCTCAATCCTCGTGTTGTCGTTTGGGACAATGTTGTCATCCATTTGCTGAAACACAATCGACATAGTAGAGGAGCGAATACAACAAAAAACAGAAATGAAAAGAACAGGAAGAAAGCGTACGCGATTAAAAGGCGCAGTTGGTGTTTTGTTACTTAACAGATTGATAACAAGAAAAGGAACACGGGACCCAAATACAACAACAACGAGGAGGACGTGAACGACAACAACCAAACCAACAGCCAGAGGTGAAATGCTGAGCAGGAGCACCAGGACTCCAGGTTTTGTTTGCCGGCCGAATTTATTTGTTAGAAGACTGAAGTATTTTGACATTTTCAATGAATTTATTGCCAAGAGCTGGAGTAGTAAGTCCGTGATTTGCTATGTAGCTGACATGTTACGGTGGCATGCAGACTTGTGTTTGATTAAGTGCCCAGAAGTACAAATTAGTTTTAGTTCGCATCTGACTTGAATTTATTGTTTTCAAAAATTGATTATTGATATGCATAAGGTTTGAACGTAGAGCAAGCACTTTCTGCTATTTTATGACTCATTATACGAGGGTGGTCCGATAAGTACTTAGCCTCGCCGCCAGATGGCGCAGGTGTCGCAAGAGCAACTTACTATCGTGTAGTTTTGTTTTGACCGCGTGTGGAAGCGGGAGTGTCCGCGGATTTTAGAAAAATGGAAAAAGAGCAATATCGGTCGGTGATTCGATTCTTGTTTTTGGAAGGGAAATCGCGCAGCAAAATCAAAGAGCGTTGGGATGCTGTGTACGGTGACTCTTCTCCTTCGATGGCGACTATCAAAAATTGGTTTAGCGAGTTTCAACGTGGTCGCACGTCGGTTTTTGATGAGCCACGTCCAGGTGCCCCGAAAACGGCTACCACGGAGGATAACGTGAAAAAAATCCACGATTTCGTATTGACAGACCGCCGATTGAAGGTGCGCGAGATAGCTGAGACAGTAGGCATTTCAAAAGATCGCGTGGGTCATATCCTGCATGAAATTTTGGGCATGAGAAAGCTGTCGGCGCGATGAGTGCAGCGTTTGCTCACTCCGGGCAACAAGCGCAATCGTGAGACCACTTCAGAGCAGTGTTTGACGCTGTTTAAGCGCAATCCGAAGGAGTTTCTGCATCGTTTTGTGACAGTCGACGAAACATGGATCCACTGGTGCACACCAGAGACCAAGGAACAGGCGAAACAGTGGACTTCACCCGGCGAACGTGCTTCGTAGAAGGCGAAGACTGTCCCATCGGCCGGAAAGGTGATGGCCACCGTTTTCTGGGATTCACAAGGATCCACATGGACTATCTGGAGAAGGGCAAAACGGTCACAGGGCTATACTATGCCAAATTATTGGGCCAATTCGACGCCGAATTAAAGAAAAAAACGGCCCCACTTTTCGAAGAAAAAAGTGCTCTTCCACCATGATAACGTACCGGCTCACACCTGCGTCCTCGCCACGGCCAAATTGGTCGAATTGGGCTACGAACTGCTGCCCCATCCACCGTATTCTCCAGATTTGGCCCCGTGCGACTTCTTTTTGTTTTCAAACTTGAAAAAGTCACTCGCCGTGCAGAAATTTCAGTCGAATGAGGAGGTCACCGCCGCCACGGAGGCCTACTTTGCAGACCTCGAGAACACGTATTTTTCAGACAGGTTAAAGAAGTCGGAGCATCGCTGGGTCAAGTGTATCGAGCTAAAAGGAGACTATATTGAAAAATAAATCACCATTTCTCCAAAATTTTGTGTCCGAAATTGTTGTTTTTGTTAAATTTTGTAGGCTAAGTACTTATGGGACCACCCTCGTAACACTACTCGTATTTGTGTTTGAACTGTGATTCTTCGAATACTGTCGCTATTTTCTAACTAAAAATGTATCAAAAATAAAAGGAATTACACTTTGTTGCACTCAAGCGTTAAAATAGGGACTAAGCCAATGAAAGTCGTATGAGCTGAGCCACTTAAAAGCGAAGGTAAAACAAAGAAAATCGAGTAACGGTTGGGATGTCCTTCGCCTTAAAGAGGTTCCTTTCGGCTTAAGGCCCCATGCAATTTATTCTCTCCTCAAAAATAAAACCCGTGCTGAAAGTAAAACGGTTTAACACCATTTTGGTTTTTGAGAGGGCAACGATATCTGCTTAAAGCTCTTCCGGTACCCTCTCTAGGATCAATTTTAAAGGCATTTACAACTCGGCATATTGCATTTCTCAAGACACTCATATGTATAAACATTTTGGTTTATTGTAATACGAATATTTAATTTTTTAAGCGTTTGGTTTTTAACTGCCAGGCAAAGCAAGAAAAATTACAAAAGTGTATAAAATGTTTATTTGGGTTGATAAACTTGTATTTGCCATTTACTTTTTTAAGATTTGTGAATGTTGAACATGACTTAAATTTAACTGATTCTTTTGGTTCACGTGCTGTGTGGCATGTAGCGCCCTCTTGCTGAAATCATAAGTCGAACAACCACATGTAAAGTTTTAAGCCAAGATCTTTGGGTATAGCCTTGCACGAATTCGACTAATACAATCCCAATTCTTGCGAACGATGATATATGCTTAAGCCACGGTATTAATACGGCGGATACAGCAGCAATATTTTCCTCTGTACGTAATCTTCGCATGAAATTGATGCGAAATTTGGTCTCTATGACCTGGACTGCTTGCTCTGTAGGTTGATTATGACGACTGGAAAATACTGAAAGTGAGCGAACAATTTTGATAATAGAACTCACTAATTTATAAGTGTTGTTCGTATGTAAATCTTTCACGATAAAATGGCAATACTAGCTGCGTATGCTTGACTTTGTGCAAATATCACGAATCAGGCAATAGCTGTCAAAAATAGAACACTGAAAAACCAAACAGTATTCTTTATTCTAAATTCAAAAAATGAGGCCAATATCACAGCAAGAAAAGCGAACCCCATATCTTTATTTTTGTACTTCTATCTGGACAGGAATTCGATACTACGTGGACATCTGACATACCACCAAGAACCAAGTCTCCCAAGCGAATTCGTCTGGCAAGAAAATGTTTCGTAATTCGGAGGCTGGCTATAAGCATATTCTTTAAAAATGCAAGCCATTTTCACGGGGGTGGTCGCGGTGCAATGGTAATCATCGCCGACTCTTGAGCCGAAGGTCTGTAGTTCACATCCATCCATAGCCAAGAACAATTCATATACGGAAAAACCGTGCAACAACATCAGTTATGAAAGGGAGATGATCAAAAAGTGCTGACGAGAAGGCATAACACTCGCAGCATAAGATCACTTCAAAATTCATAATCTGTGTATGCATTTTCAATATAACACCTTAATGACATGGAAACAAAAAAGTTACTGAGAACTACAACCAACGCGACAAATTCTGTCGAATCTCTTAAAAAATCCTATCTAGTACAGCCACCCCCGGAGCGAACGAACATCTTCGACACAAACCATCTGTATCCCATCCAAGTTGTGTGACAAACACCATAAGAGCGTACACTCTTGAACCTGCACGAATTATAAAAAAAACAAAAATGTGTTTTTTTTCCTGAGTCGCTGCTGAAAAGGCAACTTCCAGTATTAACTCCTACTACTACTAACATGTCGTTTGGTACCGCTCCCTTCACAATTATCTTTAAGGGATCCTTCTCACCCCTTGAATTTCTCCATGAGATTTGCCTTCATTGCGTATTTGGGGAAACGATTAATGTTTGTCTCATTCCTGGGCTGAGATAAAGACAAAATATTTAAAAATTGTTGGAATAAATTACTCATCCAAGATGAAATGTTGCACTATGACAGTAATGACGACATAGATTTGGCAGATTTGGCAAATATAATTCGTCAGGCACATCAGACAGAAAACTTCACAGAAGACTTGGAAAACTGGGGTTATATTGGTCAAAGTGACCGGGGCCATTTAGTTTTTAAATTTCTTCTGTCTGAAGTCTGGGGATTCATGAAGAATTATGTTTA
Source organism: Merodon equestris (assembly GCA_958301585.1). Taxonomy (NCBI): domain Eukaryota; kingdom Metazoa; phylum Arthropoda; class Insecta; order Diptera; family Syrphidae; genus Merodon; species Merodon equestris. The sequence continues at coordinate 64,600,549 of OY284413.1, forward strand.
CGAAGTGGAAATAGTATCTTTGGAACAACTGAAAGAACGGATTGAAGTCGCTGGATTCAAATTGCAGGAAAATTTGTCAAGCATAGACTTATGTGCAGCCATTAGAAGGAGATATAATCTTTGCCTTCTAAAAAATGAGGATCATATTGAAAATTTATTATAATAAAACTCCGAATTTTTTAAAAATAATAAAAAAGAGGTCAATGTTTCATACATTAATTTGCCTACAAGTCCAGCTGCGTTAAAACCAAAAACAAGGTTTTTCTTAGAAAAAAATGGTTCGGGTTTTTTTGTAATTTCTCAAAAACTGCACGACATTTTTGCAACCGGTTTTCTGGTTTTAACTGAAAACTAATAAGAGAATTGAATTTTTGAAAAAAAAATTAGTACTTATTTACATACAATTTTGAAAAAAAATAGTTCAAAATTTTTTTTTTTAATTTTTGTTTAAAATTTTTTAGTTTGAAAATTAATTTCTCAAAAACTATTTCTTAAAACAGCTTCATTTAAAAACAAGATGAAAGAAGAGGTTTCTGGCTTTACAGAGAAGTAAAGGGTCCGCCATCTAACGTTTTTTTTTTTCAAGTAGTGCTTATTTCGTGAATGGTAACACTTAGCTCATGTCTGATTTGACAGATAATTAGTTTTATCCTTCCGCTGAACGAATATGGTTGTGTATACGCTTGAACAACGCTAGGAAATATTGCGACATTACTTTGAAAATCATCGACTTACAGAAGATGCCGATTTTGCCAAAAAAATCATCTTTTCAGATGAAGCTTTTTGATCTTGGCGGGTATGTAAATAAGCAAAATTGTCGCATTTGGGGCACAGAAAACCCGCACGCATACATTGAAAAGCCGGTGCACCCAAAACGAGCCACTGTTTGGTGCGGATTTTGGTCCAGAGGCATAATTGGGCCATTTTTATTCGAAAATGAGCAAGGGGTGGCCGTTACAGTCAATGGCGATCGTTATCGGGCCATGTTGAACGAATTTTTGTTCACAAAAATTGAAGAGGAGGATATTGGCAACATTTGGTATCAACAGGACGGCGCTACGTGCCACACAGCCGAAGCTACACTCGATGTTTTGCGGCCTGGTTTTGAAGATCGCATTATCAGCCGCAGAGCTGATGTCATTTGGCCACTTCGGAGCTGCGATTTGACACCGTTGGACTATTATTTGTGGGGTGCCGTCAAAAATAAGTGTTACGCCGACAAGCCAGAGACAATTGACGCTTTAAAGGACAATATTCGTGAAGCCATTGGTGAAATACAGCTGCACACAATCGATAATGTGCTTAAAAATTAGACCGATCGTGTAGGCTACTGCATGGCCAGCCGAGGCAGCCATTTGAATGAAATTATTTTCCATTATTAACCGGAAGGATTGTACTTTCAAATAAAAAAAGAAATTTGAGAATATATTTAGTAGTTTTTTTTATAGCATTTTCAAAAAAAAAAAAAGTTATTTCGCGGACCCTATATATCATGGCACTGTGGATGTAACTGTTGATTTTTAATATTTTTTTCTCCAAATTAAGTAAATTTTTTAGAAAATTGCCCCTCCCGGCTAAACGGGGGGGAATAGACCCCCCCTCCCATTTGATTTTTTTCGTGTCTTGACCAGACCTACAGGCTCTAGCTTTTTGGCATACTGCTCGTGGAACACCCTGTATATACATACATACATATACATATTTATACATATATACAGGGTGTCCCACGAGCAGTATGCCAAAAAACTAGAGCGTGTAGGTCTGGTCAAGACAAGAAAAAAATCGTATGGGAGGGGGGGGTCTATTTCCCCTCATTTAGCCGGGAGGGGCAATTTTCTAAAAAATTGACTTAATTTGGAAAAAAAAATATTAAAAATCAACCGTTACATCCACAATGCCGTGATATACCTTTTTGTAAAGCCAGAAACCTCTTCTTTCATACTGATTTTAAACGAAGCTGTTTTAAGGAGCAGTTTTTGAGAAATTAATTTTCAAACTCAAAATTTTGGAAAAAAATTGAAAAAAAAAATGTTGGAACTATTTTTTTTCAAAATTGTATGTGATTAAGTAGTAATTTTTTTTCAAAAATTCAATGCTCTCATTAGTTTTTAGTTAAAAGCAGAAAACCCGATGCAAAAATGTCTTGTAGTTTTTGAGAAATTAAAAAAAAATCCGAACCATTTTTTTCTAAGAAAAACATTTTTTTGGTTTTAACGCGGCTGGACTTGTAGGCAAATTAATGTATGAAGCATTGACCTCTTTTTTATTATTTTTAAAAAATTCGGAGTTTTATTATAATAAATTTTCAATATGATCCTCATTTTTTAGAAGGCAAAGATTATATCTCCTTATAATGGCTGCACATAAGTCTATGCTTGACAAATTTTCCTGCAATTTGACTCCAGCGACTTCAATCCGTTGTTCCAAAGATACTATTTCCACTTCGTAAACATAATTTTTCATGAATCCCCACACATAAAAATCTAGAGGAGTTAAATCTGGTGATCTAGGTGGCCATTTCGTGGGGCCCCTTCTTCCGATCAAACGGTCACTAAAATGATCATTCAGTCAGTTTCTAACCCGTAAGCTCTAGTGTGCTGGTGCTCCATCTTGTTGGTAGACTAAATTATCTGCTATGGCCAAAGGAACCGTTGTCCATCAAATCGGGCAAAAGGTCTCGTAGGAATTGCAGGTATGATACTCCATTAATAACGGCATTCAAAAACCGGGGCCCGATTACAGTTTGTCCAACAATACCAAGCCAAACATTACAGCTAAAGCGGTGTTGTGATTTATTTTGTTTCTTGTTGTGTGGATTGGTGCTATTCCAGTGATGCAAATTGTGGAAGTTAGTAACGCCATCTCTGGTAAACTGTGCTTCATCCGTCCAGAATATCCTTGCAAAATAGTTTCGTTCAGTTTCATCTCGAAGCAGTAATGATCGACAAAATTCTGCTCTCAAAAACTTGTAGTTTGAGGTGAGTCCCTGAACTGGCCTAAAATGGTACAGGTGTAAGTTTTCGGTATGAAGCACTCTCCATTCTCTAGATTTGGGCACTCCAAGCATAATAGCCATCCTCCTTGTACTAAGAGAGGGGTTGCGTCGGACCAAATCCAAAATTCGGGTAGAACCCATCGGCGGCGGGCGGACCCAGACGAAATTCGCAGGTCAGTTTTCAGGCGTTATCAATGAAAAAAAAGAATTAATCCAGGGTTATTCCAATACTGGATCACTTTATTGTATCCTCATAAAACTCCGAATTTTTTAAAAATAATAAAAAAAGAGGTCAATGTTTCATACATTAATTTGCTTACAAGTCCAGCCGCGTTAAAACCAAAAAAAAAGGTTTTTCTTAGAAAAAAATGGTTCGGGTTATTTTTTAATTTCTCAAAAACTACAAGACATTTTTGCATCCAGTTTTCTGCTTTTAACTAAAAACTAATGAGAGCATTGAATTTTTGAAAAAAAATTACTACTTAATCACATACAATTTTGAAAAAAAATAGTTCGAATTTTTTTTTTTTCAATTTTTTTCCAAAATTTTGAGTTTGAAAATTAATTTCTCAAAAATTACTCCTTAAAACAGCTTAATTTAAAATCAGTATGAAAGAAGAGATTTCTGGCTTTACAAAAAGGTATATCGTGGCATTGTGGATGTAACTGTTAATTTTTAATAATTTTTTTTCCAAATTAAGTCAATTTTTTAGAAAATTGCTCCTCCCGGCTAAACGGGGGGAAATAGAACCCCCTTCCCATACGATTTTTTTCTTGTCTTGACTAGACCTACACGCTGCAGCTTTTTGGCACACTGCTCGTGGGACACCCTGTATAGTAAAGTTAAGTTAGATTTAGTTAGTTATACGATTTTGTATATAAAAAAATGTTCTGATGCTAAGTTTCTTAAAATATTATTTTCCTTAGCCTTAGTTTTTCATTACCTATAATTATTGGTACACATAAGGCTGAAAGGTATAGTCTTAAGTTTTTCTATTTGCTTTATAGTGTTCGTATAGGGATAGTATGGTTTTTTATATTAGCTGTTATTTCAGCTAGTTTTAAACTTTTTTTTTTCTAAGAGAAGTTTGTTCTAAAAAAATATAAATAAAAAAATGAAAACATCAATATTTATTCTTACTATTGAAAGGCATAGTTTTAAGATTATGTTGTATGGGCCAGTAAGATGATTTTAATAAGTTAAGATTGTTAAGCTACGCTTAAGTATTTTTGTCTGGATTGAAATAAATCTTTAAAAAATCAGTGATAACCAGAGTCACACCACAGGGAGGAGTTCTCTCCCCCCTACTGTGGCTTCTTACAGTTAACAAAATCCTCAAATTCTTTATGGAGAAAGACAATCAGCGTACGCGGATGACCTCGTTATCTTGATAAAAGGTTAATTTCTACCAACTATCAGTGAACTAATGGAATCTGCGTCTGTCTTATCGTGGGCAAGACAGAACGGTCTGAGAATAAACCCCCAGAAAACCGAACTGGTCTTGTTCACCAGAAAATTCCGATATTTGCTCCCCCATAATTAGAGGGCACTCCACTCAAAACTCTCCTGGAAAAGGAACCTGGAGGAAAGGATGAAAAAAGGATTGAACGCTTTTTATGCATGCAAAAAGACCTTCGGAAAAAGATGGGGCTTGCAACCGTACATCATTCATTGGATGTACACAGCAATCATCAGACCCATTTTAACTTATGGGGCCCTAGTCTGATGGACTGCTAGCAGCACGAAAAGCTATATGAGCATGTTCAACAAAGTACAGAGGTCAGCCGCTGTTTGTACAACGGGAGCTATGAAAAGCACGCCGCAAGCAGGGTTGGACATGATACTTCATCTCCTTCCTCTGGATTTATTCATAAAAGGCTGCGCTGCAAAAAGCGCTCTCAGACTAAGGGAGTCCTCTCTGTGGAATCAAGTCAACTATGGAAATGCGGCCATACTCAGAATAATAGACGACCTGGAAAGGAAACATGGTTTTAGTAGTCTCGCAACTACGACCGACTATATTTCCCCCCAAAATGACTTCTCTCTCAGTATACCTATCCTTTTCCCCGACAGAGAAGAGTGGCTATCAAACGCCGTAATCAACGACCACAAGATCACTCTCTTCACCGACGGATCGAAAATGGACACGGGGCCGGGTTCTACTCTGATAACCTCCACAAACAGGAATCATTCAGACTCCCTGATCTGTGCAGCGTTTTTCAAGCAGAAATCCTGGCAATAGAGAAAGCAGCCAAACACCTACAGGTAGCCGATATCCTACCATCTGATATCACTACTTTCGCACTGAAGTCAATAGAATCCTGTATAACGAGATCATAGGCTGTCAAGAAATGTCGCGACTCACTGAAGTCCATCAGACACCACAAAGTTAAACTCTGCTGGGTCCCGGGCCACAACTCAATCGCAAGGAACGAAAGAGCAGACGAATTGGCCAGGCAAGGGTCTGAAATGGACATCAGCGAAGCGGACACGTCATTGCAACCACCGATCAGCGCATTGTACCGGATCATAAACGACACAATCAAAGAGGCCAACTCGTCTTGGCTTACAAGAAACGACAGCTACACGACAAGATCATCGTGGCCAGAGCTCAATATCGGAAAAACAAAGAAGCTCCAGGCGCTGGACCGTAACTCGATCCGTATGCTCGTCGGAGTGATCACAGGACACTGCCCCATTGAAACAATGCTCCGGAAATAGGACTAGGGATCCAGCGATCTCTGCCGAAGCTGCGGCGATGAGAAAGAAACTGAGACTATCCAACATCTGCTTTGCCACTGTCGCTAGACCAAAAATTCTTTACAGAGATTGCGGACGTGGCTAATGCAGATATATCGGATCTTCTAAAATTCATTAAGAGCACGGGGTGGTTTCAGCAACCACGTGATAGGACAGGTTAATTTTATGTGTACCCACACAAATGAAGGGAATCACAATGGGCCTCTTGGCCACCGAGTGGAAGTGATGTTTAACCATCACACTCCCCTTCTCTAACCTAACCTAACCTAAAAAAAGACAAAATCAAAAATGTTCAAGGAAAAAATTGTAAATTTGGCCTTTTTAAATTTCACAATATAAATCAATTTAAATAAAATAAATATATTAGGTTGTACCTACCACATGAAATGTCCGATTTTTTTGTAAAAAATTAAAACTCAAAATATGAACCATTGACATCTATGACCTTCTTCCACCGTGATTCAAGATCCATTTTTCCTTTTTTATAGAAGGCTTGGTTTTTGGCCCTTAAAAATTTTCAAAGGCTTCAGCAACCTCTGCTCGGTTTCGGAATACCCTTTGCCGACAAAATGACGCCGGACTGCAGAAAGGTGATAATCCGTTGGGGAAATATCAAGGGAGTACAGTGGATGCGGAAAATGTCGAATCCCGACTGTAGCTGCTTTTGTACCGTTACGTGTGAAGTATGGGACCTAGCATTGTCATGCAAGAGGATCGGACCACGCCTATTGACCAATGCTGGTTGCTTTTCAGCCAATTTCGTATGCATTATGTCGATTTCCTCACAATAATTGATAATCTGCATTTATCCCCTGGTTGAAGAAATGAAAAATGGATTGGTCATTTCGATGTCCACCAGATTGTCACCATAACCTTTTCTGGGTCATGGTCAAGTTTGGGGGTGTGCTTTGGATTTTCGTCTGCGTCCAACCACTGCCCAGATCTTTTAGGGATCTTATACAAAATCCACTTTTCATCACATGTGATTATATGGTGCAAAAACGGTGCATTTCTGTGCCTTAGGCTCAGCGATACACAGGTTTCTAAACGGCGTAGTTTTTGGGCCTCGTTCAATTCATGGGGCTCCCAATTGTCGAGTTTTTTACTTTTCCAATTTTCCTATATTTTTTTTTGTCATAGGGGATACTCCCATGTTGTGTGCAATGCCCTGCATCCTTTTTGTTAAGTCTGCATCCACCGTTTCTCGTAAAATGGCGTCAGTTACCGTTTTCGGTTTCCACGCGGTTCGTTTTCGAGGCTTAGATCTCCCGAATGGCACTTACCAAACCAACGCCAAATAGTGCGTTTGTTCGCCGCTATATTCTCAAATGCGTGAATTATGTTTTTGGCTGCCAGAAACGCATTATTTCCCAGTTTGAACTCGTAAAGGAAAAGAGTACGAACTTGAACCGTCGACAGTGTGATATAAAAATTTCTACAAAAAATAACTGAACTTGCAACGGCCCCTTAAAGTCGCACACATCAAACATACATACCACTTTATCTTATCGCACAAGTCGCACACATCAAACATACATACCACTTTATCTTATAAAAAAAAAATCACTGTGTTGTACAGATGTTGACTCGACAGCTTCTAATTGAGGACTGAGTGAAAAATCGGACATTTCATGTGGTACAACCAAATGACCTCAGGATATAATAAATAATGAATTTTAATTAGTTTATGTTCCTCCTATAAGAAATTATATGAAAACTTATACCGCATCAGCTCAATGTTTTGACGTGTGTTATCTTCATCCTGTTAAAAAAAAATACAATTGTATGTTCCTATGTCTCCAAGGTGAGGCAACAAAAAAAGTTTACTTATTTATTTGTTTATGGCGATTTTTATTGACAGTAACAGCTCTTTCATATATATCTTCGAAGAAAAATAGTCTAATAATCCCATCGGTATCGGTATGATTCTATAAGCTGATTCTATTGTATCCTTGTAAGCCTGAGAATCCCGAAAAAATTGATAAAACTAATATCAATAGGGTCACATGGAAACAAAGGACGAGGTTAATTAGGAAACGCCTTATCTTGAACGTTGGAGATAAGTGCAGAGTTAAAACAAGAATATTTTCAATTTAGTGCTGGAATACACAATTGAATAAGTCAGGATCATGCGTAGCCTAATGATCTGGACCTTCTGGGAGATAGCGAGGAAACCATCAACAGTAATGCGGACTGTCTAATAATCGCAGGAAGCGAAAAAGGCTTAGAAATAAATGAAGAGAGGCCCAAATATGTGGTCACTGATCGACGTTGATCGATGCGAAATTCGCACCAGACTGTGCTTGATAAACGCTTTGAAAAATAAACGAGTTCAAATATCCACATAAGGGCACCGCTTGCTTCTTCACGATGATATAACTATTCAAATCAGCTATTTTGTCTCGCAATGTTAAAATCCCCATTTATAAAACCAATTATGCCAGTGACACTTTACGGATGTGAATCCTGGTCTCTGACTAAGAAGGAGGAAAATAAATTTCGGGTATTTGAAAACAAAGTCTTAAGGAGAATCTGTGAACGAAGCAAGGGGCGAATGGAGGAACCTACATTTTTCGAGTAATAAAATCACGAAAACTAAGATGGACATGGCACGTACATACATATAAGGAACGGGCCGTGGTCGAACAGCTAAAAGAAAAATGAGTGAAATAGCCAATTGGCAAAAGACCACCAGCAAAGTCGCGCCGTAGATGAAAGGATAATACATTTTTTTTTTTAGATTAGATTAGAGGTATGTATTAGATAAAATCAGTATGCATGGCAGAGCTGTCCGCCAGATTGACTTGTACTAATAGCTCTGCATCTCATTGTATTTACTTGTTTATAATTATAAATTAAATGTATAGTTTTTATAAATATACTGTCAGCGTCAAAAGTGAGTGTACAGCCATCGGGTTGAAGTTTATCCTCAAAAATAAAATATACCAGTAGGAGCTACAGTGGACATGGGCACATCAAATTAAAGGTTTAAATTCATATTTTATTAAACACTATATTTCATTTTGAAAAACTATGAACATAAGGTAATTAAATCAATTTATAAGAAAAATGGGCGAAAAACAAGCGTCAAAAGTGAGTGTACATATTGGTACTTTCATGACTGTCTTCAATGCTTGTAAAATATAACGGAACATTTCCGAATGACAATATAACGGCATAAATATGGCATGATACCAACTAATAATTTGTAGTGGTTTTAAGAAGAAAGCGTTACTTTGATATTCAGTGTCTTTAAAGTAAATTCTTTTTCAAAATGCGAACCGAAACTTCAATTGAAACGCGAAAAATTGTTATTGAAATGCGCCAAAATGGAAAAAGTTTACGTGAAATCGGTAGAGAAATAAAAAGACATCATAATACAGTTAAAAAAATTATAGATCGGTATGAAAATTTTCATACAGTAGAAAATGCCAAGAGATCAGGACGACCAAAACGATTGAATGAACGGGAAAGGAGAGACATTGTGAAAGAAGTGAAAAAAAATCCGATGTCTAGTGCTGTGCAAATTGCAGATACATTTTCTCGAAATAATAAAAGTATAAGCGCGAGTACAGTTCGTCGTGCCCTCTATCAAAGTGGCCTACATGGAAGAGTGCCCAGAAAAAAACCTTCTATATCTAAAACTAATATAAAAAAAAGATTAGATTATGCAAAAAAATATCAAAATTTCAGCAATTCGTTTTGGCAAAATGTTATATTTAGTGACGAAAGTAAATTTCAAATTTTTGGACTAAAGAAAAATGGAAAGGTGTGGAGAAGCAAAAATACAGAGCTAGAACCTCAAAATGTTTTACGAACAGTAAAACATGGTGGAGGTTCAGTGATGGTGTGGGGGTGTATTGCTGCTTCTGGCGTTGGGAATTTGGCATTCATTGATTCAACAATGGATAAGAGAGGATATATGAATATTTTACGGGAAAATTTGGCAACAAGTGTACAGAAGCTGGGTTTTCAAGGAACGTGGATCTTCCAACACGACAATGATCCCAAACACACATCGTACCTGGTTAGAGAATGGCTTCTTTATAATACACCAAAGCAATTGGATCATCCTCCCCAATCACCAGATCTAAATCCCATCGAACATCTATGGGAACATTTGGACAGACAGATAAGAAAACACCCAATATCGTCAACACAGTCACTACGGGATGCATTGGTAGAAGAATGGACAAGAATACCAACGAGCGTTACAAGGAAACTTGTTGAATCCATGCCTCGAAGACTAGAAGCAGTAATAAAGTCCAAAGGAAATAATACAAAGTATTAATTACCATTTTGTCAATGATTTGAAATGATTAAAAGCTTTTGAAAAATAAGTGTACACTCACTTTTGACGCTTGTTTTTCGCCCATTTTTCTTATAAATTGATTTAATTACCTTATGTTCATAGTTTTTCAAAATGAAATATAGTGTTTAATAAAATATGAATTTAAACCTTTAATTTGATGTGCCCATGTCCACTGTAGCTCCTACTGGTATATTTTATTTTTGAGGATAAACTTCAACCCGATGGCTGTACACTCACTTTTGACGCTGACAGTATGTATGTATATATATTAGGGTGTCCCTTATTTTTCAAAGTATTTATTTTTTAACGCATACGTCTCAGTTTTGTTCATTTGTTCCTAAAACACTCGAAAATAAACTTTTACCTCATTTGGAGAACGATAACCCGTGCCGACTTGTATCGAATCATGTTCATACAAGTTACGATGAAGTAGCGGCGCGTACTTGTTCTTATTGGATATTTACTTTTAAATATACAAAAACTAAATTCATTTTATTACTATTATTTATGACTGAAGATGTATGGATGTAAACAGTTTTTATTTAAACTGAACCATACATATAATAAAACAAGTCTGGGAAAATCCCAGATGAAATTTTTATTAGAGTAATAAAATGGAGGACAAAGGATTCATTGAAATCCTTTGAAACATGTGCAAGCCAGATGTGATGTTGTTTTTAAGAGTGTGGCTGGTTAGGATGAGTTTGAGTTTATAATTGTTTTAGTCTCTTGCAGATATCCTTGGAGAAAAGATCGTGACCACCACGTGACCAATATTTGAATTTAAACATTTATTAATTATTTAATTATAACCTTTCCAACAGTTCTCAGTTAGTCTCGTGATTAATACATATTGTTTGGCATTTAAAAAATGGCAGTGAAATTAAGAAGCAATGAAAAAATTATTTTCTTAGTTGGTGACGTGAACCATCAAATAACTGGAGCTAACTTACCGTCTAACCGTCAAGTTCTTGCAGTCCTCTTTTTTAACATTCGCGAAGTTAAATTGACTGTTAATGAAAGCGCAAATCTTGTCGTTCGAGAGTGTATTATATTCTGGGAAAAAGCTAGAATCACTATCAGAGCTATGCCTAACTGTGTATAGAAACTTGTGGATCTTCACCATGCTTGGAGAGAGTTACAAAAAATTCAAAAAAAAAACACAAGATGTTTACAAGCGCCGTGAGGAGGTCTTTCAAAACAATTTAGATAATTTATTCGATATAGCGCTAATGCTTTGGATTGGAGGAAAAAAGAAGAAGATAAAATTTTATTACAAAAACAGAGAGAACCAGGGCGTCCAGGATGTTTAGCCGGTGTAGATAAAAAGTTAGCCGAGAAAGAAGAAAGAGCAAGACAGAGAAAATTAAAAGAAGAGAAAAAAGGGCATGAGCCAAATGTGTCCCAAATGTGTTTATCGTCATCTCTAACTCCGCAAGATTTTATTGAAATGCAAGGACATCCCGATCAACCTACCAGCTCTGATGAAAGCCTTGAAGAACCCTTGACATTGACATCTCAAACGGTAAGTTCTGGAACTACTAGAAAAAGAGGAAGGAAAGACTTCATCACTCCTACGTTAGTTGCGGCTTTAGGTAGATGTCAATTAAGCATAAGGGATTCTGTCTATATACTTCAGGCTGTAGTAGAAGCACTAGATCTTAGCTGTGATGATTTCCCGATAAATAAATCGTCTATTCAACGAATTCGCTCACAGAGTAGAAAAGATAGAGCGGAATTTATAAAATCAGATTTTCAGAATAATTTGCCTGAAACGGTGACCGTTCACTGGGACGGGAAATAAGAAGAAGACTGGACGTAAGAAGTTCTAAAGAAGAACGCCTGCTGATTCTTATTTCATTTGGAGAAAAGGAACAACTTTTGGCTGTGCCCAAACTGGAGAGCTCTTCCGGTCAAGATCAAGCTAAAACTGTGTTAAACGCACTTTATGACTGGAACCTCGAGGTTAAAGTACAAATAATGTGCTGTGACACAACTGCATCTAATACAGGCGATTGAAAGGAGCTTGTGTACTTTTGGAACAAAAGCTAGACTGCGAATTATTACTCTTTGCTTGCCGCCATCACGTTTACGAACTGGTTTTAAAATGTGTATTCGAAACAAAAATCCACCAAATCACAAGTAGCCCTGATATCCCGATGTTCAAAAAGTTTAGAGACAACTGGAAAACTATTAATCCTGCTGCTATTGAAACATACACCGACATCATCACACAACATTTTTGTAATACAATGATAGAAGGATTGTTGACATTTTATAATCAAGAGCTGCAAAAATCCATTATACGTGACGATTATCGGAAACTGATTGAACTATCTATTATTTTCTTAGGAGGAGATAATGAGAAAAAAATTAAAATAAGACCTCCTGGAGCAATGCATCAAGCAAGGTGGATGGCTCGAGCTATTTACTCTTTGAAAATATATTTGTTGCAATCTCAGTTCAAAATTAACGCTAAGGATAAACGAGCACTTCAAGACGTTTGTTTATTCATTGCAGTTATATATGTGAAATCATGGCTTGGATGTAGTCTGGTGGTGAAGGCACCAAATCAAGATTTGCGCTTTAAAGAGGCTTAAGGAATATGAAACTGTTGACAAAGAGATATCCAAAGCAGCCCTGAGCAAGTTTAGTCAACATCTTTGGTACTTGTCAGAAGAAATTACTGTTTTATCACTCTTTGATGATAAAGTTGATGAACCAACCAAGGGAAATATTGTAGTGAACTTACAAAGAGAGAGTTTGTATGATTCTGGGAAGAGATACATTCCATCGAAGAAGAATATGTCTGATTTTTTGTATGGTAAGTGGGAATACATAGTTTTATGTTTTACACCGTTTTTAACAAACTGATAATAATACTGCCTTGTCTTGTCTGTCTTGTCTATTGTTGCAGCAAAATCATTAAATGATTTTGTGTCTTCCAAGAGCACAAATTTATTTTCTCGTTTAAAAAATTATGAAAACTTCTTGAAGAAACCCCTTTCTACGTGGGAAGACGATGTGGTCTATTAGCAGGCAAAGAGAAGGGTTCTTTCTTTAAGGGCAGTGAATGATACAGCTGAAAGAGCTGTAAAACTCATGCAAGATTTTCATAGTTTGATCACTGCAAAGGAAGAACAAAAACAATTTTTGTTACGCTATGTGCAAGAGCATAGAAATCTGTATCCAGACTGTAAAAAAGAGACCCTTAAAAGAAAATATCCTTGCTGATCTCTAATTGTATGTTCTTTTAATAAATAAGTACCTATTTTCTAACTTTCTTTTTTATTATTATTTTTATAAAATATAAATATTTCATTTGATTTAGCTACATAACGAAAAGGGTTAAAGCGTTTTTCAAAATCTTCACGGCCCTGTCGGCACCGGTTAATGTTGACATAGGAAGATAAAATTTTGTATTTGAGTAAGTCTGAGTAGTTTAAAAAGAATTAAGGGGTATGCATTTCGATATCCGAAAAAAAAAAAAAATTTCACCCATATAAGGGACACCCTAATATATATATATATATGTATATATTGAGCGATTTCAAAGGATTTCTATTAATATGCTTTCTCTATATTTTAATGCAATTTTGTAATATATAAATAGCTTCTTGACATTGATTTTGTTGAGATGGATATTATTTCACTCTCAGATAAAAAGTGCTTTTCGAAAACACTTCTCCTAGTTTCTCTTAGGACTGGGCACTTGCCCAACAAATGCAAGGTATCTTCTCTCTCTTTTAAATTATAATACACATTCTACAAAGTATAGGCCGGTCTTCCCTATGGGACACGAAATTGAGCCTTAGAAGTTCTCCACGGAGTTTGAACATTATTGAAATTTCCTGGATAGTATGAATGTCTTTAAAATAGTTCCTGCCCTCTAGGTTGTGATTTAGTCGGTTGTACGTACTACGGTGTAATGATCCCGCCGCTTCTTCTAAAAACTTCCTTCTGGCTTGGAAGTCGACTTGTTCTATTAACTTGTACAGTGAATTTTCCCAGTTTCTGACTTCCGCGTTCAGCTCTACTCCACACCCTCCTGCTAATTCCAACCACTCTTCGTACCATGTGATTTGTTCCGAATTGCTTGTAGGGCAACTAGCTTAGGAAGTCGATTGTCTGGCATATTCCCCACCCTTAATATGTAGTTGACTTGCAGTGTTCTTACAAATAGAAGAGATAAGCCTCTTTCCAGAAGCATATGGTTCGTTGCCTTAGGAGGAAGGTGAAAAATCTTTTTAATGAAAAAACGTTGCAGTTTCTCTACCTCCTCATAGGGCCTATATCCCCCTACCAGTGCCGCGTTATTGCCTCGGATGCGGCTTCAAATACCGCACACTTGCCGCTGTGGCTAATATTTATATTGCTGAAACAGTTCTTCCATGCTGCATTAATTACGTTCTTAGATTTCGTAAGCTTTTCACGGAGATGCCTCTTCATTACTTGCTAACAGGATTCCAAGGTACTTTGTTCTTGTATTATTATCATCTAATAATAAAACGCCTATAAAATTTAAATCACACATTAATTGAAACATGAAAACCAAACAGAAATTGCGGCCATTGGCCCATGTATTCTTCAAAAAGTCATCGATCATTTACAACTTCTAGTGATGAGCTGCATCAGAAGTTGTAGTTGTGTCACGAGTGATGTAGTCCCTACAACCGCGCTTCATTAACCATCTAAGATCGTATTCAATTAAATAATGAAAAATTCAACACTAGCTTTAGGATACGCCTATAATATAGTGTACTTGTCTCGGAAAAGCTTTTCGAAACTCGTTCAGAGTCAGTCATAAATAATATGACCTTTCGACTATGGAAAAATTAAATCGCACACAATTTGATTTGGGTCTCTCAAGGGAGTCTCTCAATCGCTGGCTTTTCAGTGTGCTCTTGCGAGTTGAAGCGTTAGTTTCCTTACATTCGTTGTCAGGTTAAAACATTGTAACGGTTATAAACAATGTTGAGCAGAGAACTTAATTCCCATCTCTCATTCCGCATGCCAGCATCATGTGGGTTAAAACGGTTTCAAGACATCGCCTTAGTCCATAGATTTATCTCAGATATAAATTTATCCAAGTTACAGACTCGCATGCTCGAAACCATCATAAGACATCCCAACTTTAATCTGTCCACCGAGGAGAAAGACCTTTCCATTTTCCCACCGTCTGACATCACTCCCAATCTATTCGGAAATAGTAAGAAAAACAAAAGAAAGAAATTCATTTCATAATACATATCTACGCAGCGAACTAATTGAATTAATTTTTGCTGCATCTCAAAAGAGTTGCTTTCACACGACAATCACCCACTAGCTGCCTCTGGTACTCGCTTAGGAATTAGGCCAATTAAGCAGTAATTATGCCAAGGAACAGTGAAAGGCATAGATAAGAAAGTCAATCCACCACCGAAGACTTTCTGCCTTTTGAGGTAATAACATCACAGGCTTCATTCCAACGATAAGAGGAGGAGCACCAAACATATTGGCGGGCGTGCGCGTTTTGAATCGACCCGGATTACATGCAACCGCTTGTTGATTGAAGCCCACAACAATAACAATTACCATAATATCGCCGGGTGATCAATTTGAATTACCAAGCCTGTCAATAGCTCATCTTTCCCGGTCTCCCTGTTCGCCCGTTCCGAGGAATCACATTAGAACCAATTAACTTTGAATATAATTTTTAATATCAACCCTGTCGCATCGTTGAAAAGGGGTCCGATTAATTGTGATACATTTAGATGCCCGCAATTACCGTGCCACCAAAAACACAATATCAACATAGGGGTCGAGCGCGGGGTCGCAAATCCCCCCGCTCCTCCATTAGGAACGACCGGCAACCTGTTGGCCATCATCGGCACTCGGTACACACAAAGTAATTAAGAGCACTCGATATGTGGGTTAAAGACGACTTCGGTATTTGCTGCATTCCCATCTGAAGGGGTAGGAGGCACAACTTCTTAAATCATCAATTTGGGTCGCCGAAAAATCGTCGTCACGTCACGTGACGAATGCATCAACTAAACACTTCATCATGTCGTCAATTAAATAGGCCGACATCAATGAGCGAGCGTCCGAGATGCTGGCTGCCAGCACTCCACACCAAGCCGCCACCCTAACTGACGAGTTGCATGCATGCACGTCTATCACCCGGCGGAGATCTAGTGCGCAACGAACGAGTTAATAGCGTGCCGCAACAACAATTAATCGCTTGGCAAACGCGTCTAATGAATAGAACACACTCGTAGTTCGGATGCTGACGCAGAACATCTTCCGTTGGGATCTTGATATGTCTTCGAGGAGCGATTTCTGCGGCACGAAACTGTTGCTCTTCCAAGAATGACACAGAAGGTTCGTTGTAGTCGTATGCGAGCTCTCGCATTTGTCTATTAATTACGCGGCGCTTGTTTCGCGTTTTAATTGCTGCCCGGAATATGAAATAGCTGCGACTAATAGATGTCAGTGCAGCAGAAATTAGTGGGTGCATTAGTGTTCTCACCCTTATCGTGAATCGTGATGACATGCAATGGACTAGCTTAAGCTCGTTTGGTGAAGTGGAGATGAGGAGAAATGTCTTTTCTGCAACAGAGACAGTTTATACGAGTGCCCCTTTGAGAAAGTTGGGCGTGAGTGGAGGCCAGAGTGCAAGTGGAGAAAGTAATCAAGCAGATGGTGGGTTTAATTGTGAAATATGATGTTTCCAGCAAACATGTGGCCGACAATGGAGGCAATCTGGGGCTTTCGGCAGAATTTCTCTTTCGCTGGGAAAAGAATTTGCCAGATCGCACGATGAGGCTAAATAAATAGATATGATCTCAGTAAAAAGACAAAATTGCTGATATGTTGCCGCATTGCAGTAATTTAAATTACTATGCATAAGTTAACAGTGATCTTTGAAACAAAAACGAGTTAGCTTATAAGAATCTCTATAAACATAAGCTCTGTATCTCAATCTTGGTCCAATCTCCAATTATGCATGACCATCAGTCCGGATGCTCGCTTAGGTTTCCCAAGAAATAGATATGTACGAGGGTGGTCCGATAAGGACTTAGCCTACAAAAGGAAAACAAAAATTCTGGAGAAATGGCGATTTATTTTTCAATATAGTCTCCTTTTAGCTCGATACACTTGACCCAGCGATGCTCCACCTTCTTTAACCCGTCTGAAAAATACGTTTTCTCGAGCTCTACAAAGTAAGGCCTCCGTGGATCTGGAGAATACGGTTAATGGGGCAGCAGTTAGTAGCCCAATTCGACAAATTTGGCCGTGGCGAGGGCGGAGGTGTGAGCCGGTGCGTTATCATGGTGGAAAAGCACTTTTTTCTTCGCCAAGTGGGGCCGTATTTTCTTCAATTCGGCTTCGAATCGGCCCAATAATTTGGCATAGTATAGCCCTGTGACCGTTTTGCCCTTCTCCAGGTAGTCGATGTGGATCACACCTTGTGAATCCAAAAAAACGGTGGCCATCACATTTCCGACCGATGGGACCGCCTTCGCCTTCTTCGGAGCACGTTCGCCGGGTGAAGTCCACTGTTTCGGCTGTTTCTTGGTCTCTGGTGTATACCAGTGAGTCCATGTTTCGTCGACTGTCACAAAACGATGCAGAAACTCCTTCGGATTGCTTAAACAGCGTCAAACACTGCTCTGAAGTGGTCTCACGGTTTCGCTTGTTGTCCGGAGTGAGCAAACGGGACACCCATCGGGCCGACAGTTTTTTCATGCCCAAAATTTCATGCCGGGTATGACCCACGCGATCTTTTGAAATGCCTACTGTCTCAGCTATCTCGCGCACTTTCAATCGGCGGTCTGCCAATACGAGATCGTGGATTTATGTCACGTTATCCTCCGTGGTAGCCGTTTTCGGGGCACCTGGACGTGGCTCATTAAAAACCGACGTGCGACCACGTTGAAACTCGTTAAACCAATCTTTGATACACGCCATCGAAGGAGAAGAGTCATCGTACACAGCATCCCAACGCTCTTTGATTTCGCTGCGTGATTTCCCTTCCAAAAACAAGAATCGAATCACCGACCGATATTGCTCTTTTTCCATTTTTCTAAAATCCGCGGACTCTCCCGCTTCCACAAAGCGGTCAAAACAAAACTACGAGGCCGATCCGGCCGAAATTTCAGTAGCCGTCTACTAAAATATACTACAAGATAGTAAGTTGCTCTTGCGATACTGGCGCCATCTGGCGGTGAGGCTAACTACTTATCGGACCACCCTCGTACATAGTAGAAAAAGAATATGGTATAGAATAGTTGTTAAAGGTTTTATAGAGCATAACCTAGTTGCCCCAATTGTTCATATACACATCGCTCTCCAGATTTTCTGAAGGTGGTCAATGTTTTATTTTTTTGTTTAGGGCTGCCACCATACGAGAGCTCTGTAGATGACAATGGGGGGCAGAACGACTTGTGTTTCCAATAAGTAATTATACATTCTAGGACAACCACTAGTTTCATACCAGCATTATCACAAAAGAAAGTAATCTATTTCACAGAAAGTAAAAGGAATTTTGTTTAACTTGAAGTGCGAACAAATCTTTCTGGGTAGATAGGCAGAACTATTTGGGTGTTTTTTATTGCATTTTCAATAGTTTCGACGAAAACTTCGGCGATAGGTGATAGATAGTGATAACTTCCAAAACCTTGACTTTGTGGCTCAAAAAGCTGCAAAGGAAGAAATTTCGAGCAGTTCAATTGGGCGATTTTTCCAGCCAGTGAAAATCGGCAAAACGAGACACAAGGCTACTTGGAAATGCATCCTTCAAAATGTCTTTTGTCGCGCGAGCTATTTGGGGTGCGGTTGCACTGAACTTTGGACCACATGTTGTGCAAACTTAACTCTACAATATTTGGCAATAAAAACTCATTTCATAGTTCTGTATCGCACATCAGTTACAATAATCGTGTTACCGCAACTTCAATCGTATCGGCAAAATTCTCGCCGAAAGGGCAATACGAGCATAAGATATAAGGCTCTACGAAAGAAAGCAAAGGAAAAAATTTGCGAAAATTCAAGAAGAATGTGGGGCGAAAAAAGAGCCTACTAGTGTGGCTTCAGGTGGAACCGCTCGACCGCCTTTGGGGTCTGCCTTTCCCCAGTTTTGCAAGGTAGAAGTTTAAAAGGGATGTCTGTGAAAATATTGACGTATCAATGGGTTCTGACTTAAACAGAGTACTAAGAGAACCAAAAGAAGCAGTATTTGTCAAGAATTGTTCTCCATCCGATCTCAGATTTGTCTACTTCATCTGTGCAAACATTAAATTA
The DNA here is from genome assembly GCA_958301585.1 of Merodon equestris. NCBI lineage: Eukaryota > Metazoa > Arthropoda > Insecta > Diptera > Syrphidae > Merodon > Merodon equestris. The sequence goes on from OY284413.1 coordinate 64,619,902, forward strand.
ATAAGCAATTGGGATGAGAGTGAGGATGAATGTGAAGATGGGAACGATTTGGATAATGCTGATTTTGATGTAGAGTCGCAAAGTTTGACGAAGGAAGAAACGAGGAGCTAGAACTTTTAAATTATGCTGAAGATATTAAGATCAAGAAAAATATTCAAATTGATAATGTGCTCTTTGGCATTGAGTCTTTGCCGATTATCATTGCATAGAATCTGGCAGTCGTGACTGCACAATCGACACCAGCGGAAGAACTAAGGACCATTATTCCAAAATGATTTGGAAAAATTTGAATTTCGTGGCGAAAATTTCGAATTACCCACATATATTGTGAGACTAAGCACACCCTATGCGTTCTTCAATATTATATTTGATAACGACATCATTGAATCAATCGTAGCTAAGTGTAATTTGTATGCTTGCCACTGATCAAGGCAAACAGTTCGCTGTAACGGCAGTTGAGATTCAAAAATACGTTGGTATTTGCATGCTTATGTCAATTTTGCAGACTCCTGACATACAACGTTCTTGGAAGCCAATTATTAGCAATGAACTTATTCGGAGTACAATATCAGTTAATAAGTTCGAGAAAATTCGTTCATTTCTTCATTTTAACGACAACGCAAAAATGGTTCCAAAATCGAACATTGCTCATGATTACATTCATAAAATTCGTCCTCTCATATACAAATTGATACAAAACTTCCAAAAAGTTCCTTTTGAAGAGTTTTTATGTGTGGAAGAACAAATGTGCCCAACAAAAACGAGAAACTACATTAAACTGTATCTTCCAGCGAAGCCCCATAAATAGGGCTACAAATTTTTTGTTTTGTGTGGAGCATCTGGGTATGCCTACAAATTTGAGCTCTATTGGTCAGGAAAATAATGATCGATTTAGCTTGCCCACTGAAATTAACTTAGGTGCTAGTCCGAATGTCGTTATACGTCTGGTTCGAAATGTTTCCCAAGACATGTATTTCAAAATATATTTCGACAATTAAATACCATTAATTTCTTAACTTTATAGAAAAGGTATGTAGCAGGTATCTACACGTAAGTGCTTTTTTACATATTACCTTTTATTTTTATGTTAAAGGAATTCTCAGTCTGGGAACTCTCCGAAGAAATCGCTTACCAAACTGTAAGCTTCCGGACGACAAATACTGGAAAAGTAAGGAACGTGTTGTTTCTTATGAAGTAGTAAGCAGCATTGACGGGCTGGATCTGGCTGTAGTGGCTTGGAAGGACACAAAAGTGGTTACAATCACTTCTAATTTCATTGGAGAGAAGCCGATTTCAAAATCTCAGCGGCATGAAAAAAACCAAGGAATCAAAGAAGTGGATTATCCAGCTATTATCAAGGAGTACAACAAGTTTATGGGAGGTGTGGACTAAGCTGATTTTTTTTATTTTTATTTTTATTTTGTTGGAGGCTTCTACTATCTACTGGAGCACTCAGACACAAGTACTGGTCCATTGTACTACCAGACAGACACCTTGTCTTTATTGTATTTTCCCCGTTGTCCGGAGAAAAGTGAGGAGGGGCTTCAGTGATGTTGAGCTAAGAGATTCGGCACCCACCACGTCGGCCCCAAGGGTGCGCCACCGTGCTCGAGCGAAGGCGGGACAATCGCAGAGAAAGTGTTCCGCTGTGTCGTCCTCCTCGCAACAAGCAGCACAGGTAGGCGTCTCACTGATGCCAAGCACGTAAAGATGCCTGGCAAAAGTGTAATGGCCCGTAATGACGCCCGTTAGCCTTCTGCAGTCATTTCTTCTTAAGGATAAGAAGAATGTTGCGGACTTTTTACAGACGTCAGGGCGTACGCGCTTAGTCATCCTGCATCCTGGATATTCCTTCCATCTGCGACTGTGTACGTTAAAGACCCAGTCATTGATGTCAGATTTAACCGTTGAAGCTGGTAGACCTAAGGCGGGTTCAGGCCCTGAGAAACTCTCCTCTGAGCCTTTTCTAGCTAGTTCATCGGAGATCTCATTTCCTGGGATTCCAGAGTGACCTGGAACCCATACAAGCCTAAGTGAATTAATACTTCCGACTTTGTTCAAAAAGGTCTTGAGTTCATGCACTAGTTTGGAGTTGGACAGAGGATTGGATACAGCTTTGAGTGCAGCTTGGCTGTCACTGCAGACACATATGCTCTTTCCCCTCCATCTGTGTTTCACAACATAGTGCATGGTCATTAGGATTGCGTAAATCTCCGCCTGGAAGACAGACGCATATTTTCCTAACGAGAAGTGCAGTCGAATGTTTTCGCGCTCGAAGAAAACTCCGGCGCCGGATCCCTGATCAATCCTGGAGCCATCTGTGAAGATGCGAAGACATTCTATTCCAGGTTCAGTGTCTGGCCAAGCCAGTCCTGACACCAAGGAAATGTGACTGTGTAGTTACAGCGCAGTAGGATGGCAGGTGTCATTGCGTCAGAGGGCATATCCATGAAACAGTGATCGTAGGATATTTCTCTCTCAAGTACACTTTCACTCCACTGCGAGTTGTACCAAAGACCATTCGTCTTTAGGCGAGAAATAGTTTTCAGTGCACACCCTCTGATATATATGTATGTCAAGGGGTGGAAGGTTCATCATAGCATCCAAAGCAGCTCCCGGTGTGCTGGGGAAAGCCCCCGTGCAACTGAGGCAGACCGCTCTTTGGAGTTTGGTGAGTGAAGCCACAGCGTGTTTTCGTGTCAGCCTGCTCCACCAAACAACCGATGCATATGAGATTATCGGTCTTACCATTGCCGTGTAGATCCAAAGGACCTTTTTCGGCGATAAGCCCCATGTTTTGCCAAAGGCACCTTCGCATTGCCAGAAAGCTGACAGCGCTTTGGAGGTTTTGGACTCAACGTGTTTTGACCAGAGAAGTTTGTTATCTAGAATGACTCCCAGATACTTAGCTTCCTTGGATATAGGGATGGGAATGCCTTTTAGCACCAGCTGAGCAATGCCAGTTGTTTTCCTCCTTCTCGTGAAGAGAACGACATCGGTCTTAAGAGGATTAACCGACAGCTCATTTCTCGTGCACCAGTCTTCGATCACGTTTAGCGCCGCCTGCGCTTTGAGACAGACATTCGCTAAACATGAGCCGACAGAGAGAACAGCAACATCATCCGCATAGGCCTGGGCATAGATTCCAGAGGCATTGAGAGCATCTAGCAGAGAGTCGACCACCATGCACCATAACAGCGGCGACAAGACACCACCTTGCGGGCAGCCCCTGTTTACTCCAGACTTGACACAATGTTCGAGGCCTGCATCAGCGATCAGTGTCCTGTGCACGAGCATTGCTTTGATCCACAAAACCAGTGCTTCATCTACGCCATGCCGTCTAGCAGCATTACACATGCTGTCAAAAGTAGCGTTATCAAAAGCTCCCTCAATGTCGACAAAAATGCCTAGTACGTACTCTTTCCTTTCGAGAGCGCATTCAATTCTCCCAACTAGATTTTGAAGCGCAGTCTCGCAGGATTTTCCGCGCCGATAAGCATGTTGCATGTCCGACAGAGGATGCATTCGAAGGGCAACTTTGCGCACGTGCAACTCTACTAGTCTTTTCATGCTTTTCAGCAGGAATGATGTTAGACTTATTGGTCTGAAACTCTTGGCTAGTGAGTAATCCTCTTTCCCTATTTTGGGAATAAAGACCACTTTCACCGCGCGCTAAGGGATAGGTATGTAGGCAAGTGCCAGGCTAGCTGTGAAAATTCTTTTCAGTGTAGGAAGCAGCTGTCTTATACCTTTTTGCAGCATAACGGGGTTTATCCCATCAGTGCCCGGCGACTTAAAGCCATCGAAGGATGCCACAGCAAATTCAATGGCCTCAGTAGTTGCCACGCGTGACGCAACATACCAGCTACGCCGAGTTGTTTTCATCGTTTCAGTCGCAGTTTCCAATCAGGGAGTGTGCAACGAGCCGATGACAGTCTGATTTCCCGGGAAATGGGTCTCCAACAGTAAACTAAGAGTTTCTGCTTTAGACTCGGTAAAGGTACCATCAGACTTTCTGAGTACCTCCAGCCTTGTCGATTTTCCTCGTTTGAGGACTTTAACCAACTTGCTGGTCGCGCTCAGGGATTTGATCTCTTCGCAGAAGGACTTATAGGAATCATTCTTCGATTTTCGAATAAGCTTCTTATATTCCTTCTGCTTCGATCGATATTTATTCCAGTCATCTTCCGAGTTCGATTTAAGCGATCTGTTCAGAAGACTTCTGGCTTCCCTACGAAGCCGTTGGAGCTCAGCATTCCACCAGGGAACCGGCTTCCTGTTGGGAGGCTTTTTGACAGGACATGCGAGTTCAAAACATTTGGTGATGGCGTCAGATGGTTCAGGTTATGAACTGCATCCTCCACCGATTGATTAGTTTTCAGTTTAGGCGGGGCTTGAGTGGATTTCTCAAGCTCCTCCCTAAATCGCACCCAGTCTGTTTTTCTCGGATTCCGCTTGGGCTGCGAGGGGGAGATCCCGCACTTCAATTGGAATTCGATGTATCTATGGTCTGACAGCGTAACATCTGGTGAGACTCTCCAGTTAGTGATGGCCTTCGCATGCCTGTTAGATAAGGTTAGGTCAATCACTTCCTGTCGTCTCGCCGTCACAAAGGTTGGTTGATGAAAAGGTCAGACGAAAGAATGAAGTTTAAAAGATGGTCTCCTCTCCGGTTGCATTTGCTGCTGCCCCAAAATGTGTTTTGAGCGTTAGCATCGCAACAGATGATGAGTCCAATCCTTCTGGCTTCACAGTACTCTACGAGTTCGGAAACCGCCTTAGGTGCCGGCGGTAGTACCGAGTCGTAGGGGAAGTAAGCAGACGCCACGACGAAGTGTTCAATTTCTCCGTGCGCCTTGTGTCTCACTTTCGCAGCTACCAGATCTTGACCACAGAATTGACCAAGTTTGGTTGCCGATAGCGTATTCGATATGATGAGACAGACCCTGGGCCTTTCGGATCGCTCATCATAAAGGATTGTAGCATCACGTATGCCACCAAGACCACACAGGCGTTTGTTCCACACCCATGGTTCTTGAATGGATACAATGTTATGATTTGTACTACTGCATGCAATTCTGCTACTTAAAAGAGCGGTAGCAGCCTTGCAATGCTGTAGGTTGAACTGAGTAAAAATCATGGATTCATACTGGGGAACACGTTCCATCCTTCGACTACTTGACATCAAAATGGAATACAATCCTACCAAGGCCGAAGTAGGGACGTGAGTCGTACGCGGTTTTCAGGGCCTCAACAGAGCCATTGTCCATTCCCACTACCAGAGTGAAGCCCTCTTTTTTCAGAGAGTTCTTTTTCTCCTTGTAGGAATAGACAGTCCAGGCCCTCGTGTCGAGTCCCGGGTTCTGCGCACGTAGTCGCGACAGCACTTTCAGCTTGTTTCCGGGTTTTCCCGGAATCCAGCAGATGGCGCGCGTTAGTTTCGGGAGACTAACTACTTGATAAGTGCTAGTTCCCAGGGGGGGGATTTTCGGCACCATGCTCCTGATCCAGGCAGATGTCTGCTGAGAGGAACAGCTCACCACGAAGGTACCATTCATCAAAGCAGACCTCTCCGCTTGAATACAGAAGCCTGTTGCTGAAGCTAGCTCCAGTAGATGATCCTCGCAGTGTTGGCAATCTGCGCTGGTCATTCTGCTGTCACTGCCAGCCTTCCCTATCCTGACCTTTTCGGAGGAGATGGCTGCCTCTTTGTAGGAGAGGTGCTTGTCTCGACTCTTTACGGTCATTTGTGTTGCCTTTCCAGAGGAAGGGGTTTTTTTGTGTGAAGTGCCCGCCTCCGATGAGCAGCCTTTGGTCCTCTCCATCTTCAGGTTTTTGCTTTGCTCTTTATTGATCGCCGCAACTGCCTTTGGACTCCGATTTCCCGGCGCCATATCAGAGGAGGAGACATCACGTTCTCTCTCCCCAGCAAGATTGTCCCCGACGGCCATCTTCCGCTTGCAAGTGCTCTTACCTTTTTCGGTTCGAGCTCCTACTCCCTTCCGACGCCGCTTTCGAACAGCTTTGCCAGCCTGAGGGTTGTTATGATCCAAGACCGCTTCGCCTTCTGCGATCAGAGTCTGTCTGCCAGCATCATCACCTTTTTCGGCGGTGGCACCGACCATGACAGAACCCTGAACATCTTCAACTCCGTCAGTTTTGGAACTTGGCACGCTCTTATTGGGAGTTTGACCGTCACCAATAAGAGGAGGAGTGTTTGAGGCGCATGCCGAAAGTGCTGGCATGCTTGTGCCTCCAGCAGCAGCCTTTACTAGCCGCCGACGTTTTCTGCGCTGCGCGCCGGCAAGAAGTGCGGGATCTGCAGGTGAGAGGGTCGGATGGGCTTCGGTAGGGTATACCTCCGCCGATCTGATCCTCTTACCTGCCTTTCCCAGAGGTTCGCCCTCCATCTTCGTGCCTTCGGCTGTGCCAGCCTCTTTGCACGATTTTCGGGCACGCCTCTTCCTCCTTCTTTTTGGGCACTTAGCAGTGCAATCTACAGCACGTCCCAATTCTGGGGCTCGTTCAACCTTGGCGGTTTCCCGTGCCGCACCATCGTCGGTGTCGCCTCTGTCGGTTGCACCGCTCACGCTAAGCCGCCGACTAAGCTGATTCTCTGCTTTGAAAATACAAAATTAAAATTAGATCTAAAAAAGGGTACCATAGGGTATTTTACAATTAACTGGATGTAAGAATTTGTAACGCATGGCATTTGTACAGGTAAGTTAAAGCTTAATCTAACATTCATATTGAAGATATATGTAATTAAAAACTAGGCGTGTTGAAACACAAAATAAAACAAAAGAAAAATTCATGTCCCTAACCGATTACAAGATTTCGGTTTCGAAAGCACTTTGTCGTTTGGGTGGTGAAGTATCAAAGCGTGGAAGGGCATCGACCGAACTGGGTAGGAAAATTGAAGAAAAACGAAGAAAAGCAACTTCAGCACCTGTTTTAGCAATTTGCCTCTTTGGATGCCGCAACGTTTAACATATAAGCTGCCTGGTTGTGGAAAATTAACATTTGCAAAATGTTCAAAATGTGAAACTGCGCTTTGCCTCAACAAGTACAGATATTGTTTTCAAGGCTTCCACACCAAATTAATTTTCCCGACTGGGACAACTAAAATGTTATTTATTTATTTACAAATATTTAATGTTATAATTTAACATAATTTCTTATTTTTTTAATTTTTTTTTCAGGCAATTGGTTTTACTTTTGCTACCAGCGTTAGCATATAAATATTTATAAAATAGTGAAATAAAATTCATTTTGAGACACCAAAAAAGTGTATCTGCATGATATATCATATATGATATTTATACAAATTGCGCAATATCTCAAAAATGGCTCAATATTTTAATAAATCATTATCATTTTCGTAATCAGCTCGACGAAATATGTACATGACGATATATTTATTTTTACGAAAAAAAAAATCATGCAGTAAAGGGTTAAATAGATTATGGTAAGAGTGCGTCGGTAGCCTTAAAATTTTGTATCGACATCGCTAGTCGGGTATATGAAATTTCCTTTTGTCTGACAGACTGGTGCAATTTTGGTGGTTTTATTCCGATTAATAGTGTGTGCGAAATGCGCATCCGAGTCGATGTTGGCTTCTCGGTAAGAACGGATACCCAAGATACCTTAGAAATCCTCAGTCATTTTCTTTCAAATGTCAACGTCTTTTATATGGAATTTGTGAAATTCTTGAACTTCGCAGAGCGGCAAAGATCAATTATATAGAGCTACTGAAACGAGTCATAGTAAGGGATGAAACACTAACTTACGATGGTGATTAAAACAAAAATGAGTCATTTACCCAATAGGTGCATTTTGGAAAAACCAAGACCTTAATAATTTAAAGTCTTAAATAATTTAAAAAGGAGACTTTTTTTTTCTTTTTTTTTCATTTCTTTCTTTTCTTCTTTTACTGGGGGCAGGCAAATGTCCGTCAATTGACACTAGATTGCCCAAGAAAGTCATTTTGACTGCTTTTTAATTTCAATTAGAAACACAATGTAAATAATGAAACAATTCTTTAGAATTTTGTGACTTTTTATACAACATATAAATGCGTTTATTAATAATTATAATAACCCCCCTCCTCCTTCGTTTTCGGTATACTAAAGGGTCCGCCATCTAACGTTTTTTTTTTTCAAGTAGTGCTTGTTTCGTGAATGGTAACACTTAGCTCATGTCTGATTTGACAGATAATTAGTTTTATCCTTCCGCTGAACGAATATGGTTGTGTATACGCTTGAACAACGCTGGGAAATATTGCGACATTACTTTGAAAATCATGGTAATGTTGCAGAATGTGTGCGAAAATTGTGTACGGATTTTGGAAGAAGAGAAGCACCGTCAGCTCCGTATGTTCGTTATCTTGTGAAAAAAGTGAAAGAAACTGGCATCCTCATCGATAAACCAAAGCGTGAAAAGCCAAAAACAGTGCGTACACCCGAGAATATTGCTTCTGCGGCAGAAAGTGTGCGTGAGGCTAAGGCCACGCACTGAGCGGCAAGCGGCAAAAAGCTGAGCGGCAAGAAGCTGAGCGGCAAAAAAAATTTAAAACACATGAAATCGTATGGCTGTGGCCACACAGTCTCTGAGCGGCAAGCGACGTTTTTGAGCGGCAGAGCGGCGTCGCTCAGCTTTCAATTCTGTTCTATTATTTTAGGGTAGTGCTGAGCGGCAAGAAGGAATAATGGCAAATTTAAGAAATATTAACAGCAAATCAAATGATTGTATTGACATACGTAGGTATTGTCTGAATCGGTCTTCGTGTTGTCGAAGATTATTATACAAATGGTGAAATTCGCCATAACCTGATCTTTTTCGGTTTATTGGATGAACTCCAAATCTTCTTTTTTTAAGCTTGAGATAACTCTGTAAATGTTAAAACGACTTTCTTGTAAAATATTGCGGCGAACAGCACTCATTAACGACATTTTCAGAACTAATCGCTAAGAATTGCCCCTCAGTGAGTTGCCGCTTAGAAAATTGCCGCTCAGTAAATAGCCACTTGCCGCTTAAGTTTGTCGCTCAGCTTTTTGCCGCTTTGCCGCTCTGCCGCTTGCCGCTCAGTGCGTGGCCTTAGCCTGAAGCGCCATCAACATCAATTCACCGTCGTTCTCAACAATTGAACATTTCGGAGACATCATTGAGACGAATTTTGCATAAAGACCTTGGTATGACGCCATACAAAGTCCAATTGGTTCAGGATTTGAAGCCAACTGACCATCCAATGCGTTTGCGCTTCGCTAAGTGGGCCTGCGATCGACTTACAGAAGATGCCGATTTTGCCAAAAAAATCATCTTTTCAGGTGAAGCTCATTTTGATCTTGGCGGGTATGTAAACAAGCAAAATTGTCGCATTTGGGGCACAGAAAACCCGCACGCATACATTGAAAAGCCGGTGCACCCAAAACGAGCCACTGTTTGGTGCGGATTTTGGTCCAGAGGCATAATTGGGCCATTTTTCTTCGAAAATGAGCAAGGAGTGGCCGTTACAGTCAATGGCGATCGTTATCGGGCCATGTTGAACGAATTTTTGTTCACAAAAATTGAAGAGGAGGATATTGGCAACATTTGGTTTCAACAGGACGGCGCTACGTGCCACACAGCCGAAGCTACACTCGATGTTTTGCGCCCTGTTTTTGAAGGTCGCATTATCAGCCGCAGAGCTGATGTCGTTTGGCCACCTCGGAGCTGCGATTTGACACCGTTGGACTATTATTTGTGGGGTGCCGTCAAAGATAAGTGTTAGTTGTAATATTCGTGAAGCCATTGGTGAAATACAGCTGCACACAATCGATAATGTGCTTAAAAATTGGACCGATCGTGTAGGCTACTGTATGGCCAGCCGAGGCAGCCATTTGAATGAAATTATTTTCCATTATTAACCGGAAGGATTGTATTTTCAAATTAAAAAAGAAATTTCAGAAAATATTCAGTAGTTTTTTTTATAGCATTTTCAAAAAAAAAAAATTATTTGGCGGACCCTTTATATACAGCTGTGGTCAGTGAAATAGGTGTGATTCATACGTTTACATTTTTTCTCATATTTCTTTGTTTTTCTCTCCACACATCACATCTGCTCTTATTTCACAATATTTGCAATACCGTTAACTACACTTTGTCGCCTACCAACACAGATATGTTTCACGCTGTTAAAAAGGACATTCGTCACTTTAAACAAAGCTTCAAAAAGTGTTGGACATTGAAATAGGTGTGCTGCTTATTTTAAGTGACAATAATTTAATGAGATTTTTTTTTTTTTTGTTTTAAAAATTGAGTACAAATTCATATACTGTAGGGATATTCATATTTACACTAAGTCATTAAGATAATTTGCAGTTAAAATGGGACGCGGGCCACATTGCTCCGAACAAGAAAGAAGATTGATTCTTCAGTTGAGAGCCGAAAATAAAACATAATCGGAGATGCCAAAATTAATGAGATTTAAATGAAGGTTTTTAGTGGCTTTTCCTTCCCACAATAATTTTATTTCAATAATTGTACTTTATAACTCATATTATGTGTATATTAATATTGTAGAGGAAAGTAACCAAATATGGAATAGTATCCCTAAAATGGAATACCCCCATTTCTCAGAAACCTATACTCCTAGTTGCAAAAGACAGTGATCTTCTGCCTCTTTCCATCATTATACTCGCGTAGAGGTTTCAACTTGTCAGTCGGGCAACTGTTGTGGCCACGGTGAGGGTGTTTTGTTTTGGCGCTGTGAGAACATTTTTTAAAGGTACGTAAAAACTAGGTATTTCTCAAAACGTGATTGGAAATAATATTGTATATTATGACTATGCATTGATATGTGATTCTTGTAGGTAACTTAAGTACCGTTTTAAAATTGACGAAAGTTCCTGTAGTATCTGATATAAGTAAAGGTTTATATATTCATAGTTTTATAGTAGTCCATATTTGGGTACCTATTCCATAATTAGGTGCATTTATGTTGATTTTGTTTTTGAGAAAATTTTATATTTTAAATTAATATATGTAAAATAAGACTGTCAATAAGATAAGCGCAACTATATGACTGATAATAAATAAAATAAAAGTTTTTGATTTACAATATCTTTTTTTTTATAACACGAAAACAAAATGGTATTCCATATTTGGTTACTTTCCTCTAGTAGTAAGGTTAAAGAACCATATCTCTATAAAATTAAATTGTACATGACAAAGATTGTACTATTTTCCGCCACAATAAATAACATAAAGGGTCCGCCAGATAATTTTTTTTTTGAAAATGCTATAAAAAAAAACTACTGAATATTTTCTCAAATTTCTTTTTTTATTTGAAAATACAATCCTTCCGGTTAATAATGGAACATAATTTCATTCAAATGGCTGCCTCGGCTGGCCATACAGTAGCCTACACGATCGGTCCAATTTTTAAGCACATTATCGATTGTGTGCAGCTGTATTTCACCAATGGCTTCACGAATATTACAACTAACACTTATCTTTGACGGCACCCCACAAATAATAGTCCAACGGTGTCAAATCGCAGCTCCGAGGTGGCCAAACGACATCAGCTCTGCGGCTGATAATGCGACCTTCAAAAACAGGGCGCAAAACATCGAGTGTAGCTTCGGCTGTGTGGCACGTAGCGCCGTCCTGTTGAAACCAAATGTTGCCAATATCCTCCTCTTCAATTTTTGTGAACAAAAATTCGTTCAACATGGCCCGATAACGATCGCCATTGACTGTAACGGCCACTCCTTGCTCATTTTCGAAGAAAAATGGCCCAATTATGCCTCTGGACCAAAATCCGCACCAAACAGTGGCTCGTTTTGGGTGCACCGGCTTTTCAATGTATGCGTGCGGGTTTTCTGTGCCCCAAATGCGACAATTTTGCTTGTTTACATACCCGCCAAGATCAAAATGAGCTTCATCTGAAAAGATGATTTTTTTGGCAAAATCGGCATCTTCTGTAAGTCGATCGCAGGCCCACTTAGCGAAGCGCAAACGCATTGGATGGTCAGTTGGCTTCAACTCCTGAACCAATTGGACTTTGTATGGCGTCATACCAAGGTCTTTATGCAAAATTCGTCTCAATGATGTCTCCGAAATGTTCAATTGTTGAGAACGACGGTGAATTGATGTTGATGGCGCTTCACGCACACTTTCTGCCGCAGAAGCAATATTCTCGGGTGTACGCACTGTTTTTGGCTTTTCACGCTTTGGTTTATCGATGAGGATGCCAGTTTCTTTCACTTTTTTCACAAGATAACGAACATACGGAGCTGACGGTGCTTCTCTTCTTCCAAAATCCGTACGCAATTTTCGCACACATTCTGCAACATTACCATGATTTTCAAAGTAATGTCGCAATATTTCCCAGCGTTGTTCAAGCGTATACACAACCATATTCGTTCAGCGGAAGGATAAAACTAATTATCTGTCAAATCAGACATGAGCTTAGTGTTACCATTCACGAAATAAGTCACCGGACCTTAACCCTATAGAAAATCTTTGGAATGCGATTAAGGATATTATTGCAAGCAAAAAAAATCGAAATCTTGAGGATTTATGGAAAGAGGTGCAGGAAGCATGGAAAAACATCTCGGTGGAAGCATGCCGAAAACTTGTTGATTCTATGCCACGTCGGTGTGAGTTAGTACTGAAAAATAAGGGTCACGCCACTAAGTACTAACCAAAAAATATGAATTTTATTAATAATAAAATTTTTCTTTTGATTACACTTCATTTTTCCACTTTTTTGAATTTACACCTATTTCTTTGACCACCAAACATTTTGTAAAACTTAAATTTTTGTTAATAAGTCTTTTGTTTTGTTTTGTAATTTTTTCCTAAAATGAATTATTTAGCGTTATATTAAAAATTATTTTTGGAAAAACTAATTATTTACAGTTTGAATTATTACCTATAGTATATATATAAAGTCAAAATGACGGCTTTTGGGCAATATAGGTATATACAAATTTCTAGTATTAAATGTATTTTTGTGATGGTCACAGACTTACTAGCTGTATCCAGAATTTATAACAAGAGACTTGGCAGCCGTCATCGTGAAAGTTCCCATTGAAGGCGGAGTAAGAGAGATCGTGTGCGGCTTGACTTACTTCCCAGGAAACGGCGACAAAATCTTACGTACTGAGGCACAAGACCTGGTAGATTATTGTCACCGGCGCAAACGACAACTGATCATCGGCATCGCATCGCCAATGAACACCGTGGAATGGTGCAGCAACAATATAAACAAAAGAGGTGTGTCACTTATTGAATATTTATTTAGTAATAAGCTCACCGTTGCCAATAGGGACAACAAACCCACATTCATAAACTCTTTTACGGAACAGGTGCTTGACCTTAAATATCTAACCCTTTTGTCTGAAATATAATTTGTGACTGGTACGTCTCTAATAAGGCCTCACTATCTGATCACCAACAATTATTAATTAAGCTTAAGCACTTAGGCTTATTAATTAAACGAAGTACTCATCTCATCCTTCAAAAACAGCTGTGCACCCAAGAGAGATACACACAAGCGGTGCGTACCTTGGTGGACTGCACAGCTCGGAACTTTGAGGAAACAGGTCTCTGTTCAACAGGGCTAAAATAACGAAGAATTGGGCTGATTGTCTTGGAGACAATATTGCGAAAGTGTGGATTCACTACGAACCGTGACTCGACTCTATAAAGCCATATTCCAGGAGCACGCAAATGGACTCGGGTTGCTTCGCAAATCAGATGGCAATTTCACTGTCAAACCTGGGTACCTAAGTACATTTCCCTGGTTCTATTACAAAACTAAAACCTCTCGAAAATTACATCCATATTAGAACAAATAGCCTTCAGGCCTGATAGAGTTAAATTGGCAATTGGCTCATTTCAACTCTACTAAACTCCAGGTAAGGACGGTGTCTTTCCTGCTATCCTCCAGAGAGGCCTAGACATCATTCTAGCAACACTGATACCTTTCTTTAGATCCTGTTTCAACTTTCCCAAATCTGGAGAGAAATCAACCTTGTCTTCGTCTCCAATAACCAAACGATAGAGCTTCATATTAGCGACATACTAGAGAATCAAATACCTCTGTATCCAAATCAATATGCATACCGCAAAGGACGATCTATGTACAGAGAATACGTTGAATCACTTGGTATGGAAAATAGTTTCACACGCAATGCGATCTCAATCCTTCTTCGATATTTAGGGGGCATTTGAAAATACTGGCTACAGTTCAATCACCACTGCACTGTCCCAGAGAGGTTCGACCATCCCACTTTGGGGTAGAGTGATGCTTGAGAGCCGAATTATATCAGCTACATCCGGAGAGATCTATGTGACAGTATCGACAGCTAAAGACTGTCCACAAGGTGGAGTCCTTTCACTTCTTCTCTGGTCGATAGTCATCGTCGAGCTACTCTACAAGTTAACCAACCTTGGTTATGAAGGTATCTGACACGCTGATGACCTTGTAGTGATTGTTATAGGTAAAAGCGAAATGTCTGCCTGAAAATGCATGCAACTTGCGCTTCAATTTACTTCTGAGCAATCCCCTGGACCCCTGCAGTAGAGAGGGTTTATCGAAAAACCTTAATAAGACAACCATAGTCCCGTTTACAAAAAGGCGGAAAATCCGACCTCACTCCGTCTCCCTAAACTTTACAAACATTGGATTTTCAGACGAAGTCAGATATCTAGGTGTTGACTTTGATCGTAAACTTAACTAGAATTCCAACATCAAAAGAAAACTAGCAAAGGCGACTCTGGGGATGTCGATACACCTACGGTAAAATCTGGGGATTGAAACCTAAGGTAATCCATTGGTTATATACCGCGGTAGTAAGACTTATTATCACTTATGCGTCTGCTGTATAGTGGACAAAGTTTGAACAGAAAACTACAATAGTTAACTTCAACGCCTTCATAGGCTAATGTCTCAACTTGCATAACAGCAGCCCAAGAGACACTGATCGGAATTACTGTACTGCACCTTTTTATTAACAAGGTTGCTATACGTTCAACAATCAGACTCCTCCCCTCGGAAACGGACTGGACATGTAGACCATTGGGTGACATGTCCATACATCAACACCTTCCAATTTCACACACGACCACCTTTGACAAAAGATTTGAGATACTGATCCCAAACCGCACAGCTTGAGTGATCCCTTGCTAAATGTCATAGGCCTTATGTGGTACACAGATGGCTCCAAGATGAATTCCAGCGTTAGCGCTGGCATCTTTGGACCAAATCGGAAGATATCGAAGGCCCTGGGAACTAGTCCTAGTGTCTTCCAAGCCGAACTATACGCCATCCTAACAGGCGTCAACCTAAACTTAAAGACTGGCATAAGAAGTATAACCATCAATATACTTTCAGAATCAAGAAGCGCTCAAAGCGTTGGGCTTTGATTTTGAGCGAACTCAAAATCCGAATCCGAAGCCATGATGTTCTGCAAGATCTGAGCAAAAGAAAAAAGGCCAAACTCGTTTAGGTGCCAGGTCACAAGGGTATTACAGGCAACGTAATCGCCGACCAACTCGCTAGGCTAGCGAGTAAGTATTCATAACACGGAGGCTATGGTAAGACTCTGACTCGAGTTTTAGCCAATACAAGGCAAGCATACCATTAACAGCTTCCTCCTTCCTTGTTTTGACATGATATCTCAGACTACTGTGTCCCGACATGTAGCTGACGACTCTTCTGATATTAACTCTGTTATACGTATATCCTTAAACATGTAAATATTAAAAGAGTGTTTGTTCAGGGGCGGTATGAAGTTTTTCGATTGTCGGAGTCCTTGAACGCTGTTCCAAAAGTGCAGGTGTTGCAATATTTTTCAGTTGTCTAAAAGAAAGTAATCTTCGACTTTGGGATTCCGTACCTATGTACCTTTTGCTGGAACCTTTCCTTGCAAGTTAGTCGGTGATTTCGTTTCCCCTTATGCCCTTGTGCCCTGGCATCCACCAAAGTTTGACCTTGTTTCTCTAGGCTAGGTCCAAAATTTATGATAGCCTTAAAGATCAGTCGGTTCGCAAGATAAGACTGAAAGCGCATTGCTAAGAGAGTTAGTTCATATAAGGGCACCGAAAACTTTTTTATAATTTGCTATAATAGTCTGGTTAAGCAAGACTGAGGCTTTATATATCACCTTTGTATATCACATCTCAAGGGTCATTGATAACTGATTTAACACGTCTCTATAGTGCATGATGCAGACAAATCATATTTTCAAGTGATCCACTCGATCGAAAAGAATAGTTCCAATATAGATTCCAAAGGGCGACACTAAGTCCATTTGATTCATGGCTGCCACTGACTCTCGAAAGCATCCTACGAACGTTTTAATTAAACATTTTATGGTATAAAAAAAACGAAAAAACTTTTTCGAAGCCTGATCGAGTGTTCATTATATAATACTGCGCGGAATAAAATTGGTTCTAAGCAAATATCGTTATTAGTTCCCAATGTACGCGAGGTGAAAAATGATCATATACGTAAAAATAAAACGCATTGGGTGCGATTTTTTTTAGAATAGATGGTTGTACCCCACAGCTTATCATTATTTCGTGCCAAAAAATACAAAATTTGTGGGAAATCTTTCTTTTCAATCCGAGAAAGAGTTGCTAAAAATCATCGCATGTCATCGGAAGTGTTCGACATTTTTCGTTGTTAAAAACATAGGAGTTCTGATTTAGACGTTATACAAGTAGTAATTTTGACACTCAAGGGAGGGAAAGGTGATTATGAACATCAAAAATACTTCCTGAACGCCACAAAAATGTTGGATCAAGTGGAAACTAGGGTCCAAAAATGGATCCATTATGACAGCAGAAAATCATGTGTGATGCCCGACCAGCTGGTGCTTCGACCCTAAAACGGAATATTTATGAACACAAGGCAGTGATTTACTACTTGTAAAATACTGGTATGATGATCACATGGCAATTGTACCGTCAACAATTGATTCGTCTGCAGAGAGCATGCATTGAAAACTATTTATAAAACCATGGATGGGTCGTATCGCCGGATTCAACAGACCTAGCTCCTTCTGATTTTCACTGGATTCGGCCAATGCCCAGTGCTCTTTCATGAATACGGTTTACATCAAGAGAGCCAATTGTCGCTTAATTTTAATAACACCTGTCTTTAAATGAATTCTGTAAGCTTATTACTGATGCTTTGATCCATCATTTTAAAGATGATGTATGCGTTGGGTATACACTTCGCCTCGACTTCAATTAGATATTTTGAATATATTAGCACTTAAAGACTCGTTATGAAGTAAAATCTGCCATAAGTGTAATAAGACATTTTCTAAGGCACATAGTCCTCGAGTTGGCAATGCATTAAAACCAAACGCTTGTATTACATTTCTGCCCTTTATAAGCTGAAACATATCTAATGCCCTTTAAGTTTACTATTCCCTTTTCGACTCTATTAATTTATAATCAACCAACACAATATCAAAAGCGAGAGGACTCCGTCACACAATGCAAGTGGTCCTTCAATGCTGTTAATCAGTCAAAAGCGTCTTACTCTAGCCCATCTCCGATGTGCTTTAAAAACATAGCTAACTACCCAAAAGTGAGTTTATATTCACCATCTAACGCGCCTGATGCTCCAGCCACTTGCTTACAGTTTTGGAAGCTTTTAAGTTATTATAAAACTTCGACAAAGGACAACAAAAAGCAAAACCACAAACAAACAAAAAAAACAAAAACTGGATAAAAAGCGAAAAGGAGACAAATTCTCTTTATACATTTTTAATTCCTTAATAGGTCTGATGGCAACCCCCAACACCGGTAGCCACGTTAAGCTGGAGTCCACAGAACCCCATAACGAACAAGGTTGCAT
The DNA here is from genome assembly GCA_958301585.1 of Merodon equestris. Taxonomy (NCBI): domain Eukaryota; kingdom Metazoa; phylum Arthropoda; class Insecta; order Diptera; family Syrphidae; genus Merodon; species Merodon equestris. The sequence goes on from OY284413.1 coordinate 64,637,762, forward strand.
CAAATTGATGCCTTCCGTGGAACAAGAGGGCGCGCACATCTGGTTCCGCAAAAGCTAATTGTCAAATTGGCAAAGCCACCGCACCAGTCAGTACGAGCAGAAGTAGCATGGAAGTGGAGGATGGGAAATTAATTAGAAAACCGCACTCTGTGAGGGTTGATCACTGTGAACAGGATATTGGGCTTTAACGTTCGGCTGTAACCACCACACACAGTAATCGCCGTCATGGCTGGGAAGGCAAACAAAAGATAATACCGTAACCGTCGCAATGATATATCGACGTGAATGTCAAGGATGAGGCAGCAGCCATGCCACTTCACTTGTCTCGACTAATTGCATACACATATTGTGGAATTGCATTCCTGCAGACACGGATATGCACGCATACAGTCGCCAGATGCATTGTGTCAGGTTGACAATTGGCTGATTAATGGCCCGAAAGAGACACAATGTTGGAGAATTGGCAAGACCAAACGTCACGGCGGCGGTGTGGCAGTGACGACAATTCACAGTTCGCATTGTGCCTGACCGGGTTCGCATACATTGTGCCAGTAGTTGCATCCTTTCGGGCAAGGCATGGATCACTTGCGATTCAATTGGTCTGATTAAAATTGGAAATTACGACATTGTCAGAATGAACGAGATTCTGTGGGACAGCTGGAAGCCGGGTGGGTGAGCGCTGGCTATTTATGAATGCCAGTAGGTGGGATGGTAGAAAAGTGGTAAGTTGTTAATTGATGCAAGCTATTGGGTGCAAATAGGGTTACGGATGGTAAGTACTTCGTCCAAGTGGACATAAACATTAGCTGGGAAAGCAAGTACTACTATTATAAGTTTTTTTGATGTTATTTGTCTATTGACTGTATGATGTTTTAATGTTTTCAAAAATAATTCGTTCGTTGTGCCCAATCAAATTTAATGAATTTTTCTCCTTATCTCAAAGAGTTAAAAAATGTGATCCAAGGCAATTGTGTAGATCCAATCGAAACCGATTTGATTCGGAACTGGAGCTGGTTTTAATAACCATAATTAGAAATGATTGTCATTCATCAGATGTCTAAATTTAAATGACCAGCCATCACACAATTGAGTGATGAATGCGCAAAGACGAATCACAAAAATATTATGATAAGTTGACTACAACGCATCAAACGTAATCAGACTATCTCTTCATAATCGCTTATCAGGTTTATTTTGTGATTAAGCTTTATTCGCCGTTAAGATTCACACAATTTGGAAACCATTCCGTTGCCTTGGCTTACCTTACCTGATCAATGACCGTATTACCATCTGGATTACCGTTTAGATGTTACTACCTTAACCTCGGATAAGATAGGTGGATCTACTACTAAGTCGCCTTCGTTCGGGTTCAGAGCCCCGTTGACAATTCTTGGCCAAGTCTACCTGTTATGTGGGTTCCTACAGGGAAGCTTTGTACGTTCTACATGCCTATCGTTAATTGATGTGCATTCACTTTCATGCCTGCTTTCCCTTGGCTAATTCCCTCACAGAGATCTGATCGTTTAGCTAATTTCCCTCTGCAATACTTGACCCAAGGAGGATCAGTCATATTTCACCATAATGTGTGTCAACGACTTTTGATGTTGTTTTTTTTTGGGTTCGTGCAGGGTCAGGAGTGTACGGAGAGTGGACGCTCTTATCGTGTTTGTCACACTACCTGGACGGCGTGCAGATGGTTTGTGTCGAAGATGTTCGTTCACTACTCTCCGAGGGTAGTTGTCCTAGATAGGATTTGAGAGATTCGACTGAATTTGCGTTGGTTGTAGTTCTCAGTAACTCTTTTTGTTTCCATGCCATTAAGGTGTTATATTTGAAATGCACACACAGAGTATTAATTTTGAAGCATTTTTTGATCATCTCTCATTCACAACTCATGTTGTTTTTGACAAGTTTTTCCGTATAAGAATTGTTCTTGGCTATGGACAGATTTGAAGTACAGACCTTCCGCTCAAGAATCGATGATGATTACCATTGCACCACGACCATATTGCTTGGAGTGTGGTATTAATATGGTGTATAGTTGTGAGTGGGCTATGTGCAAAGTCATCAACTCTGCGCCTATCTCGCCCTATTTCCTATGGGGCAAATATCCTTTGGGAATCCAGTCGCCTTTTATGATTGTCATTATGACTCGATGGTATACTCTAACCCCTATTTCGCAAGGAGGGCAACTCATATTCCATTGAGAAACCGATATATTGGTCGCACTTCTGACAATCACATAAAACTCGAAAAAAAAAGTTTGGTCTTACCCGAATTCCCAGTTATCCCAACAATAATTAAAATTTTAATAAAAAATATCAAAAACATCTAGACTGACTAGAAGACAAACTAACTGCCGTTGTTTAATAATTCGTAGGTCTATGGGCTAAAAGCTGGTGGTTAAAACAACGTAGAGACCAGTCCTGGTTGAAAACGCTGCTTATCTTTATCTTACGCGTCCACCTCAACTTGTCGGAATCCGGAGGGCAAGCTCAGCGTAGTAAACCCGGATGATCCTCCAAGTGCCTCTAGTGTTCGATCAATTTGAGGTAAAGGGTGCGAATACTTCGTTGTTGTCTCATTAAGTCCTATAATCGATACAGAAGCGGAGTGACTAGTCCCGAACCACTGGCAAAGACCAAGGACTTCTGGAGTTCAATTTTGATAGGACAGCCCCATCTAAACTCACGATACAGTCATCTGAGATGGACTCATGTCATCGGTGTCATCTCGTCGATAGTCTTCTGAATAATGGCATGCGAAGAAGATATCGCCGGGCTAGTGACTATCTGCCGGATAAGACGAGGGTGGATGATAATACGGTATGGCACCTGTACCAAGGATGCCTAGACAAGAGACATTGTTGATACTAACTGGAAAAAACAAATTGCTGGGATTGTTGGTCGAGTGGATGTATAACATTTCTGATAGAGAGGCTGCCGAATCTGCTCCTAATTTTTCCTCTCGAAAGTTAGCGGTTGCTGGTTTTCCGGTGAAAACCTCACTACCTAAGGTGAGGTATTAAGTTAACAGCACGAGGATCCAAACTCGCGGCTTCGACTTCAAAGATAACGGACAATCGTTGCTGCCGTAGGTTAGGGGTTCGCCGTAAATCACTGCGTTTTACATAGCTCACGTCGCTTCTATCATCACGTTTGACAAAACCGTATCCAGTCCGATAAATGAACTTGATCTTCCCGAGGATATCCCTCTCCTTGGTTTGTTTTACTTCAGTGGGGCAGCTTACGCTCCTTTAAACTGCTGAAGCCTAGTTTCCCAGCATCATCCACACCCCTCGTCTGGTAAACGTCCACTTTGCGGCTAAATTTGCTTTCGCACGTATTGCCAAGGGCAACGCCATTTCCAATGATTCAGGAGCCGAATTACTCACACGTTGTTGAATATCGACATCAAATATCCCGTCGATGAACTGGCTCAATGCAATTCGGTTCTTAGCATGCTCCGGGCAATCTGAGGACGCCAGATCCACTAAACGTTGAAGTCGGCGAAACTCGCTAGTTCGCCGAAAGTTTCCTTTGGTTTTTGGGACTCTTCCTCAAATTTGCGATTGTGATGTCGTTGTTCGAACTCATCACCGAATCACCATCTCAGTGCGGTCTCTAAGCGGATGAAGTCATCCCTGACCTCGGCGGACAGCGCTTAAAAGTAGATTAAAGATGTTCCTCGCAGGTGTGATAGAGCCAAATAGAGCGCTTTCTAGTTTTCGATTCATCCATTAACTCTGCCTTAATGTAGATTTTATATGCTAAGTTTTTAGAAAACTAATTTTTCTTAGCTTAAGTTATCCTAAGGTAAATTTTAAGTTTATATTTAGTAGCCGAAAGACAAGATTTAAGTTGTTCCATTAATTTAGAGGGCCAGTAAGATATTCAGATTTGTTGATAGTTAAGCTGGCTTTAATCAATTTTGTCTAACGTAAGATAGTTATAAGAAATTATAAAATAAAAATGAATTTAAAACTAAAAAAAAACTTAATGTACATAAAAAGTTCACCATGGTGAGCTGACTCCTGAGACATAGTGCTAGGTGCTTGAGCGGTAATAGACTTCGGATTTGTATTGACGTGTGTAAAATGCAAAACAGACCCCGAAGATGGATCAACTTCTAAGAAAGGATTGCTAAATAGAGGTAGAGGACTTGGACATCAGGGCCTATAAGAGAAGAGAGGTTAACGAGTTGTTCTAGGCGTGTACGAAGAAATTCTTGCTGGATTATCTAAAATTTCCCCATCCGAGATTTTACGTCAGCGATTGACTGATATAAACTTTCAATTATTGATGCTTGAGCAGTCATAAGCTTGAACTGAACGCTCAATGACTCTAGCACCAATCTAATCGCCGAATCCAACAAAATTGAGAAGTGTCAAAAGTTAAAATGACATAAGGGCGGGATATTAGAGGACCACTGCGTTGCCGGCACTAGTGAGTGCATCATATTATTGCATTAATGCAGCTTTGGTATTAGTACTTCGGGTTAAGTATCATAGGCAATCTAACTTTGGTAACCATTGCGACGGCCGAGTTAACTCAGTTAACTCATTTTCTGCAACAAGTTGTCTGTTCCCCTCGGTTTCGCATTATTCCTGTCGATGAAGATTTCAAGCTTATTTCATGTATTCGATGAATTGGCTACTAGAAAAGTAATAAATGGTTGTGGTTTCTGGCCAATGGCCGAATCTCCGGTTCGACAAAGATTGCGAGGAAAAATTTAAAGACTTCAAGCCCTAGAAAATAATGAAGGAATATCAGAACCTATGAAAGAAAATCAGGCTTTCCCTTTGAAATAAATAACGACAAAGCAAAAGAAAAAATTGCCAAAATATACGGCAAATAAGACGATAGTAATGTGGGAGCTCGTTTTGGACAATGAAAGATTTGCAGCTCAATATAAAAATATTTCAATAAACTGCTTAATGTACAATACATGGAGGGCAAGCAATGGATTTATCCACATAGCAGCAATTCAAATTGGAAAAGGAATTCAAGCCTGTAGAAGTTGACTTAATCCCATCAGCATTTCTTAAATATGCTGGGGTTTTATGGGCTCCTCATACCTATGCGGAACAATAAACCTACACTCAAGGGATTGAAAAAACTCGGTTATCATTCCCTTGTTTAAGAATGATGACCGTACACACTGCAGGTACATAGATAGCAGCTACATATGTTATAAGTTATTACAAGGTGTTGTCAAATGTTCTCTTAAAGGGAGACATCATAAGCTAGAGAGATAATCAGACTGCCAATGTGGCTCAGGTGGAACCACTCGATGAGTAAGTACATTTTCATTATAGGATAACTTCTCGAAAGAAATGGGAATTCCACGCAACGGTCCATAAACTATTCGTAGACTCTAAACAAGATGGGATAAGCGCCCCATCCAGGTCTTCTAAATTCTTGAATTTTGAAAACGGTTACCTGGATCTCAGAAACCACATTATGTAGGGTTCTGAAACTGGTCGCTCTGATCTCAGAATGATATACTCTATAACACAGCCAAGTTTCGACTTATAGCTATTCGGCAAGTTTGATTTGATATATGCGTACGGACAAACAGACAGAAATAAAAGCCTTTGTATAAGTCTTACCTACCACAGTTTTGCAAGGCAGAAGACTAAAACGTGTATGGCTTTATAAATCAAAGCCGAATTAAAGCCGAAAAAAAAATTAAAAAAATAAAGAGGCTATTTGAATCTTTTTTCGACTAAAATTAAACTTGCGATCGAAAGATATACCTATAGTTTTAAATACGTGACGTTTACTTTAGAGTGTCATAATGAGTATGGTAGTTTTTTTTTATTAATTAGTTTAGATAGTTAAGCTAGAATTAAGCATTTTTATCTAGAATAAGTTGGTTATAAAAATCTGACAATAAAAATTCATTGAATATAAAAGAAAATCGATCCAAACCTCGCACCCGATGGACAGGACACGATAGACGTACAGTTAACATAATAATGATTTGAAAAATCGGAGGCAAAAGACTAGATTGGAGGAGCAAAATAGCGAAATATGGAAAGACCACAATCATGACAAGGAGATTTGGCGAAGGCATGTCAACGAGGCCTTAAGCTTCTTAGTGCCAAATAGTCGGTAAATATAATAACAGCGATGAGAGAAAGATGTCGACTTACTGTCATTGGGGATACACCCATGCTTTGTGCAATCTCCCCCACGTATTTCGTCCGTATCCACCATTGCTCTTAAAACATCGTCGTCAACCAACGTTTCCGGCTTCTCACGCGATTCATTTTCGAGACTGAGATCTCCCGACGCATTATGTCCCATTTTAAAATCATAAAGGAAGAAGAAGGAACTGCCGACAGCATGGTAAACAATTCCTAGAAAAAAAGTAACTGTACTTGTAACGAACCCTATAATTCTCATACGTCAAGCACACGTACCACTTTCCTCTTCTTCTTAGATGGCGTTACAGCTCATGGAGAGCCAGAGCCTAGCTTCTTTTATGTTGCGTGCGATTTGTTTTTCACACAAGTGAATGGGACCTACAGTTTAATACCGATTCCGAACGGCGAGAGTCGAGAAGCTTTTTCGAGGCAAGTGTACTACGGGGGGTTTTGCCAGTTCCCCGCCGAGGAGAGAAGCCGCGTAATGAACATTGGATGGCGTTGGTGTTATCGGGATTCGAACTCGCTCATCGTGCGTCAGAGGCCGACACACTACGGGTACCACTTTACTTTATAATAAAAGAAAATTTAACGTTCTGGCACAGATCCTCACTCCAGAACTACTTATTTCCGACTCAGGGAAAATCGGGCATTTCATGTGATACAACCCAATATATGGTAATTGACGGACTTGGATCCAAATCTCGCTCCTGGCTCGATAAGCGCTTTAACCCATATTCTCTTGGCGTCCTCATATGAGAACGCAAACAACGGTACTTTAAATTTCGTATGAATTGGAATCGTTCACGTCTAGTTATGTTTTTAACTGTTTATTGGTTAGAGTAAATGTTATTCTTATATGGAAATCGCATTTCGTGCATAAAATTTGGATAGTAAAGACGTACTGCGCAACCAAAGAGTTAGAATTTCGTAAAAAGTGCTGATATCATGGCTTCATCAAGAGAGTAAGTTATAATTATTGTAATTGTTGTTAAATCTTTAGACTTGCCTATTATTTGAAATATGTGAAAATTATGTGTTTCAAGCATAAGCATTCAAGTAATATACTGTTATTCAGTTACACAAAATTTTCTTGTGAATTTAGGTGTCCTCATATGATGACACTCGGAGATTGTGTATACATATCGTTTTTTTTTTTTTTTTTGTTCTGGACTAGATATTTGACACTAACTGAAGTTCTGGTAAAGCAAGATGATGCTGATACTCCATGACATTTTCATTGAGCCACCGGCTGTGAGCGTCCTAACAGATGAGGACTCATTGTCAGACGAAGAGGATGGAGGGAGCATTGAGAAATTGTTCCGTAATCAACTTATGGTTCCAGCTGAAGTGAAAATTAAGAGACAAGAAGATGCACCTAACCTGGAAGATAAAAATATAAAAAGGAAAACAAGTGCGACTGAAAAAGATTTAAACAAATTACAATGGAAAAGGGGCGGAAAAACAATTCAGCCAGCTGAATTTCCTGTCGTTGCGACAGACGATATTGGCGAATTGACTTCTGTACAATATTTTGAAATGTTTTTTGATGATCTTCTGCTGGAAATAATTATAGATGCAAGTGCAGAATATTGTTTATCAAAAAATTGCGGGGATATAAAACTGACAAAAAGTGAGCTTAGGACATTTTTTGCAATTCTAAGTGTATCCGGATATAATCAACTTTCAAGTAAGGCGGATTATTGGAGTTCAGGCACAGATATGCGAAATATTGCAATCTCAGATGCTATGAGAAGGGACAGATTTGATAGTATCATGAGGTTTCTTCACTTTCAACCAAATTCGGACTTAAACTTCTCGGATAAGTACTGTAAACTTAGACCTCTTATATCACACATGCAAAAAAAATGTATGCAAAATTACGTACCAGCGGGGCCTATTTCACATGATGAAGCTATGGTGGAATATTTTGGAAAGCATAGCTGCAAACAGGCTATTCGGAACAAGCCCATTCGATTTGGCTACAAAGTGTGGTGTCAAAATGCGCCATCGGGATATCTAATAAAGGGTCCGCCATCTAACGTTTTTTTTTTCAAGTAGTGCTTATTTCGTGAATGGTAACACCTAGCTCATGTCTGATTTGACAGATAATTAGTTTTATCCTTCCGCTGAACGAATATGGTTGTGTATACGCTTGAACAACGCTTCGCTAAGTGGGCCTGCGATTGACTTACAGAAGATGCCGATTTTGCCAAAAAAATCATCTTTTCAGATGAAGCTCATTTTGATCTTGGCGGGTATGTAAACAAGCAAAATTGTCGCATTTGGGGCACAGAAAACCCGCACGCATTCATTGAAAAGCCGGTGCACCCAAAACGAGCCACGTTTGGTGCGGATTTTGGTCCAGAGGCATAATTGGGCCATTTTTCTTCGAAAATGAGCAAGAAGTGGCCGTTACAGTCAATGGCGATCGTTATCGGGCCATGTTGAATGAATTCTTGTTCACAAAAATTGAAGAGGAGGATATTGGCAACATTTGGTTTCAACAGGAAGGCGCTACGTGCCACACAGCCGAAGCTACACTCGATGTTTTGCGCCCTGTTTTTGAAGATCGCATTATCAGCCGCAGAGCTGATGCCATTTGGCCACCTCGGAGCTGCGATTTGACACCGTTGGACTATTATTTGTGGGGTGCCGTCAAAGATAAGTGTTACGCCGACAAGCCAGAGACAATTGACGCTTTCAAGGACAATATTCGTGAAGCCATTGGTGAAATACAGCTGCACACAATCGATAATGTGCTTAAAAATTGGACCGATCGTGTAGGCTACTGCATGGCCAGCCGAGGCAGCCATTTGAATGAAATTATTTTCCGTTATTAACCGGAAGGATTGTACTTTCAAATAAAAAAAGAAATTTGAGAAAATATTCAGTAGTTTTTTTTATAGCATTTTCAAAAAAAAAAAAATTATTTGGCGGACCCTTTAGCTTTTAACCCATACCAGGGAAAGACTTATTGCGGTGACGAACAAATGCAAACCAAATTTGGAAAATATGCCTCTACAATACTTCATTTGTTAGACGGATACCCCCTTAGCAAGTCTTCGTTTCCATATCATATTTACTGCGACAATTTGTTCACGTCATTCAGATTGCTTGATGAATTGAAGCAGAGAGGTTACAATTGCACCGGAACTATACGAGCCAACCGTTTAAGGAATGCTTGCTGTCTTTCTGATATATATAAAACATTTCGAGAAAGAGAAAAAAGGTTATACAGAAGTTGCTACCCTATAATACAACAACACCAACATTTTTTTGACAAAATGGAAGGACAATGCAGTTGTCTCTGTTGCTTCTACTTGTTTCGCAGGTGATCCTGAAGGAAGTTGGAAGTTGGAAGGTACAGCAAAAGTGAAAAAAAAAATATTTTCGTTAACATTCCTCATGCGATTCAAAATTACAATCGAAATATGGGTGGTACAGATAGAATGGACCAGAACGTAAACGCACATCGCATATCAATTCGTGGAAAAAAATGGTGGTGGTCATTATTCACGTGGACGCTGGACGTTTCCGTACAAAATGCCTGGTTGCTGGCAAGGTCGAAAACTGCAAAACTGACGCAGAAAAATTTTCGTCGAGAAAATCCAGCGCGAAATCCACCAAAAACCAGCAACAAGCTGAAACTACCACATGGAATGCAAGTGATTCGATTTGACCAAATGGGACACTATGTCAAAAAAACTGAGAATAATAAGCAAAGAAGATGCGCTGGAGACAACTGCGAGTCAAAAGTCAGGACTGAGTGCTCTAAGTGCAATGTTGGTCTATGTACTATTAGCTGTTTTCTGCCATACCATACTACACAAAACTAATGCTTTTTTATACATTAAATTTGTATAAAAATTTAACTTTTAGATACCTATAGTTTATGAATTATGATCTTATGAATACTATTAATAGTATCTGTAATCATAAAAAAAATTAATTTTATTTAAAAAAAAAATTTATCTATTTTTACATATATTCTCCGAGTGTCCTCATATGAGCACACCCCCTAACTCCACCCACAAACCTTACTTTTTTTTTCGATTCATATTTTTAATTTCTTAAGCCGGAGAATAAGGGTTAAAACAGTGGATCAGATCAAATACCTGGGAACCGTATTGACTACCAATAACGATATAAAGATCGAAATAAATAAAAGACTGAATGAGGACATTAAAGGCGCTTCTTCGCGATGAAGGGACTATTAAAAACCATTCTTTTTCCCGCAATGTCAAAATCCATGTATATTTATACAACTAAATATGTTTCCAATAAGGGCGGGTAGATGTTGAAATGGAATAAAACAAGTTGTGTGTAAGATATGTATTAATGACATTTTTCTTGAAGGGCCCATATATGCCAGTATGTATGGATTATGACATCGTTCAAATGCCCGCCTCAGCTCCTTATGGTGGCACGGATCCGAATGGACAAATTTTCAATGACTCCTCCGCATAGAACCGGCTGAATTTGTGCGATGACCTCCGTTATGATCACCTTAAGGGCATCGGTCGATTGTGGTTTATTCGCAGAGATCTGCGCCTTCAGAAAACCCCACAAGAAAAAGTCAAGCGGATTCAAGTCGCATGACCTTGGCCGCCAACTCACGACACCTCTGCGAGAGATAAGCTTACCCTCAAATCGTTCATGGAGAATGTCAATCGTGGTGCCCACTCTACGACATGCAGTGCCGCCCTGCGGGAACCACATGTTGCCTAGGTCCATATGGTTCTATTTGGGCGTAAGAGATTAGTTATTACCGTTCTACAGAACTCACCACTGACGGTGACCGCCCCAGCAAACTCATTTTCTAAAAAGTACGAACCAATTTTAACCCTGCCCGAAAATCCACACCAAACGGCAACTTTTTGAGGATATATTGTCATCTGGCTAAACTCGTATGGGTTGGTGTCCTCCCATATATGGCAGTTTTGCTTGTTAACGTAACCATTCATCCAAAAATGCATCTCGTCCTTAAAGACGATTTTTCGGATAAAATTGGGATCCTTTTTCAAACGCTTCGGAGCCCACTCAGCAAACGAACGGAGTTGTCTATGGTCACAAATTTTGAATTGGATCTTGTACGGGTGTAGGCCCAAGCCCCGACGCAAGATTCTCCAAGTTGAAGTTTCTGAAAAGCCGAGTTCTTGTGCACGGCTGGGAATCGACTGCCCCGAGTCCTGCTGTACATTTTCACATACCGTGGCGATGTTTTGGGCTGATCTTGCGTTCCTTTGACGTACGAATGTTGGTTGATTGATTACCGAACCGGTCGTCTCAAACTTGGCCACCGTTGAAAAGTCGACTGTGAAAGGCCACCACGTCTACCTTTTATCATTTGGACGTGCTATTCAAACTTGGCATGGTGATTTGGCTTAGATACAACATGGACGCCACAGGCCGCCAAAATCTACACGCGCCAATTTAAAAACCCTTATTTCGGATATTTGAAAGCAACATCTTAAAGAAATCTATGGTAGAAACGGGACGAAGTCACATGCGAAAGAAGAAAAATATGCAGTCATGAATTCGAGGAATTTATTCAGCTCCAAACATTGTCCGAGTTATAAAATCGGCAAGACTGAGATGGACATGACAAGTAGAGCGAATGGACAGTGGACAAAGAGCCAAAAAAATAATGAGTGAGTAATGAGGGAGGAACAGAACAGCAAAGCATGGAAGAAACACACTCACGGCAGGGAGGCTTGGCTATAAGGGCTCTGAACTTTCGTGTTCCAAATGGCCGATTATAGCAATAATAACATATCTTGTCCAGTTTGTTCGGATTTGTCTATTAGTTTTACATAAGAATTAAGAGGCTGTCCTAACATGGCAAAATCATTCGCTCTTCAATATTTGCTAGGATTTGATATCCTAATAAGGCTAGACATATGTAACTGCTTCCCTTTAATTTTTTTTTTAATTTTTAATTATTTTTTTTTTTTAATTATTTATTCCATTTCCTATTTTTCCGGATTCTTGAAATTGAATGTAAATACCAGTTTATTGTGAGTATAATTTGTTCGGAGTAAATATGTACCGTCAATTTTAAGGTTCACCTAAATAAAAATCGTCGACAATCATGGACATTTTAATAATCATCGAGCAGACAAATATCACAATTCAGTGAACCAACAGGCATTCCACGACTCTCAAAAAATAAGAGACGCAGTGCTCCAAATGCATTTTGCACAATTAAGACGAATACGGAAAATTAAAAAAAAATTAAAATATTTCCTCCGCCATGCGGTATGCAAAAACACGATTGAAAATGTATATTAGACTACCCTGGTGAAACGTTATAGAATATAATAAGAATTATATTAGCAAACATTCAAGGAAATGTCCCGAAACAATCATCCACAAGGATGGCTCTTCCTTCCGTCTTAGATTAACTCCACTGTAGGAGGAATTAAAAAACACATCTCCGACAATTTTTAATTTATCCGCGGAAGTGTACGTTTGCCTCCCATTCATCATCGTCCAAGCACAACCTCCGACCAGCAAGCTTGACTTAAGGCCCATATCTTAATCATTCGCCATGAATGCCACAAAAAATGAAAACTTAAAACAAAAACAAAAATTTGCATTTAAATTCAAAATCTCGTACGCAACGAATCGGACGGGCGACGAAGATGGCGCGAACAGGGCCGAAAAAAATAACTTATCTATTGCAAACAGCTCGATGCCATCGCGTATTGTCTGCGTCAGGATATTCCGTTCAGAAGACATGCAACCAGCGGAAAGGACAGAGAAAAAAATAATAATGAGAAATCCGAAAGGAAATCCTCGTTGTTGTTTTTCGCGTCTTAGCGCGGTGCGTTGCGGTTATGCTTCCTAATGAATTTCAATGATAAAGGACTTAATAAATTTTCAAGTTAATTAAGTTTGTTTGCTCCCTTTCACCAAGACCATGTCGAAGAGAGTACGCAAGGAAGAAAAAAAAACTCGGTAAAACTGATTTATGAATACAGATTTTTGGAAAGGACATATAAGGGTGGCGCGCGGGCACTCATCCGCCCAAACTCGCTTGAATATGAATCAATGTCCTTGGGCTTGAGAGGCTCATATTCCCTCAACAGCCTCTTGTTCTCTTTCTTTTCCTTTCTAATTTTTCAATCAGCGTACAGATGGGTGGTTGGGTGTGAAACAAAAACAACATCACAATTAAATTTCTTTCCCATTTCGTCCTAGAGGTATCCTTGAGATCAGTTTTTCTGCATGTGTCCGCGCTTGAGGAACGAAATAATTAACAAAACCCATCTAATGAACAACTAATGGAATTTCGTGTTATTAAGGACACGACACATCGCGGCATTTGTATCTGCAACACGTCGCTTCTCTCACGATTTCTCATCTCACAAGAGCGACGCTAGACTTTGACTTATGCCGGATAATTAATCATAAATATGATTTTATTCTGCGGCAGATATTTTTTTAACTTTCCGCATGTCCGTGGCGGTGCTAGCGAAGAGAAATGGCATTTGTTGAGCGGTCACGGAGAGACGACGAGGGTCTTGAGAATTCTTTTCTTCGTTGCTTGGGTTTCAGTTAGCCGAGATTGATTAGCTTGGTTAGCTGGTGCAGGGAAGTTGAACATGGGATTGAAGAATTGAGCATTGAGATACTGGGAGTTGGGAGTTGAGGAGCGGACTAGTCTGTGGCAACATAATCAAGTGATTTGAAAAGAAGATAATCACAGTTGCGGTTAGATGACTGCCACCGCCTCTAACGCCCTCAAGTGACTTGGACCATGGGTAACGTCGGTTGTTTTATGGTTAAATTAGTTGAATGAATTGGTGTGATTAATGGGGTGTTATGAAGGGAAGCTTAGTCATTGGCTTTGTTGATTGAGGCTATTTGTTAAAAGGAATGAGGAATTAACAAAGTGCTGCGATGTGCTTTTGTATTTCCTTTATGTTCGACTTTTTTTTTTAATTGGCAAAAAGGTTGGATAAATTGGCGAGCTTGATAAGAATTTCATCTCTTTGTCTCTGTTTGTTGCTAATTACTAGGAATTAAATACGTTACTAGCAATAATCATATTGCAGAAGCTGTACTAAGCTTAAGCCCAAATAATGCATCATGAGGAAATAGGTATAGCTCAAGGTGCGGTACTGGCTCTATTTAGAGAATAATGACGTCTTAGTGGCTAGCTACAGAGTTCGGAGAAGCTGAGAAGATTATTATTATTATTACCGGCCATTTGTAACCTTGAAGTTCAAAGTCTCATTGACCACCCTTCCCAAGCGCCCTTTCATAGCGATGTTCCTTCCATGTTTTATTGTTCTCTTCCATACCTTTTAGATCCATTCTTAGATTGTCTTCCCATCTACGATGCGGCCTTCCTGGCGGCATTTTTCCTACCTTTGATTGTTCGTCAACTATCAATGCGTTCTGCATGTCCTGCCCATTTCAGTCTTTGCGATTTAATTACTTGGCAGAATATAGTTCCTCGAGTTCTTGATTGTGTAGTTTTCACCACAGATCCACCAGTAGTTTTCCACCACAGATTTATTAAGATCTTATTTTCAAAGACCCGAAATCTATTTTCCTCCTCCTTAGTCAGAGAACAGGTTTCACATCCGCAAAGTGTCACTGGCATTATTATGGTCTTATAAATATGGACTTTAGCATTGCGAAACAAAAAAGTTGTTTAGAATAAATTCTTCATCGAGAAGAACCACGACTTGCCGAGTTCCTTGTGTTGTTTTTGGCAGTCAATGGGGTACCCAGATATTTGAATTTGTCCACTTTCTTAAAGCGTTTATCGAGTACAGTTAGGTGCGAGGTCTGGACCGATCCAAGTCGCTCAGTGACCATAGTATTTGGTTTTCTCTTCATTTAGTTTTAGGCTTACTTCCTGTCCTGCTATAATTTGACTTTCTATATTTCTTTTAACTGTTTCCTCACTATCTCCCAACAGGTCCAGAGTGTCAGGGTAGCTAAAACTGATGTGATTCCTCCATATTAAAAAGCAGTGGTGACAAGAAATCTCCTTGTTTTTATCCTTCACGTATTTCCTATGTTTCCAATAAAACCTTTAATACTTTGACTTGTCTTTTATGTCCCTTATACTCGTATTTTACTTATATCTAACTCTTTCGCGATTCCGAACCTTACAAGGGCATGATACATTTTCGGGCATGATACATTTCGACGAGCTCAAGGATGACTTCTATGACCTCTTAGATAGAGCATGCATTCAATGCAGCGTATGACACAAGGAAATTTTTACGCGATACTGGCAAGACAGAAAAGCATAGCCCATACAATACTATGCCAGAAAGCCAATTAGAATTAGTGAGCTCTCTGACCAGACGTAGTCTCTTAGTAGCTAGAACACGACTCCATACTTAACATCCCGATCAGTCGACAACGAAAATTGATCACATTGCGATCGACGCCAGATATTCCTCTTTGGTTCTGAATGTCCAAACCCCGAAGAGCTACCCTATACTCTCATCATTTTCACTGTCGCTGCCAAGGTACGGATGAGTGACGAAATCGAGTCAATTACTACTATTTGACGAGCATCAGAAGAGGCACAAACCTGCAAGAGGCATGCTTGGCGCCGACGGATTATAGTTGTCTCAAGGTCACAGTGCCATAGGGAAAGCCTGTCGATGTTGAAAATATAGAACGAACCACCTGGACAAAAACTGTAGAGATATTCGTCTACCCGGCTTGACGACATTATGATAGCAATATTCAAGCTGAAGTCTACAATACTAAAGCTGTTGACGTAGTTGGATATTCCAAGCAGCAAGTGATGAATTGGATGGAAACATGGAAACTTATCTGCAAGATATGGAAACCCAGCATCCCTATAGCTGTGCCAATTTTAGGGGCATAAGTCTCCTAAGCATCGTCTATAAGATCTCCTCTACCGTGCTGTGTGAATGCTTGAAATAGCTTCGGCCAATGGGTTCGTATCAATGAGTTTTCTGGCCACAATAGACTGCGCATGGTCTTGGATTTGCCCTTGTCCGGCCTGACACAGAGATGGCGTCCCAATCACCTAAAATAAAAATGTATATTTTGAGCCTGGGAACATACATATGTATGCCAAGTTTCAACTTGTATTCTCAGGAATTTTTGCAGTAAATGGATAAACTTGAATATCATGCGGTCATACAATTCTTCGTTTTGGATAGATTGAGCCCTATGGAAAGTAATCTGATGTTGAGAAAAGTTTACGGGGACTCTGCTCCTCTGATATCAACTGTTCAAAAGTGATCAACTACATTTAAACGGAGTCGCGCATCCCTTGAAGATGACCCACGTGAAGGAGGGTGAAAAATCGTAACCACACCGGAAGCCATCGAAAAAGTGCATGATGTCGTGGTGGACGATATACGGGTGAAGATGAGTCAGATAGCTGAGGATGTGGGGATATTGGAAGAAAGAAGTTGAAAAGATTGAACCAGCATTTTCAACCGGTAAACGAAATTATCCCTAACTTTAAAACATCCAGGTGAAATGCCATGTTATAAGAACGTACCTTGGCTTTCAGTGTGCCCCTGATTATAACTACAATCAAAGATTGAAAAACAGCCACATTGGGAGTTTAATTTTTGCATATTACTCCAAACCATCAATTTAACTCTTATCTCAAAAAAAAAACAGGATATAATCTCCAAACAGGGGCATCATCATACAGCCGGTGAGATACATATAGCCATTCTTTCTGCGCTTATATTGATATAGTAAAAAAGTCTACGTTTATCGATTTGCTTACCTTTAATAAACTTTTTCTAAGATATTTTGCGAAAAGTAGTGTAATCCAGCTTTGAAGAATTCGTTCGCCCCTGATGTGGGCCTCAAAGCGTTATTACAAAGAAAAGTTTCATGCAACCAAGTAGGAAGCATACAGAAATTAGCTGCATAGCACACAACATCAGGTTCATAGGATGACTAATTAATCAACAACTTTATTTGTCAACATAATCTCCTTCAAGAGTGTTACATGCCAGCGCTTCTTAAGCTTTTCAATGTTATTTTTGTAAAACAATCAAACGACCAAAGCAGTTTAACATCATCGGTGTTTGTACGGCAGAGTTTAAAATCAGCAAAACATTTCTTCATAATTTGTCCCGAAGGAATAGAGTCCATCTTGTACCTTATTTTAGCCTATGTGAACTGCTGAATATCAGATCGTTTGAAGGATTGTACTTCCTTAAAATCATATGTCAATACTGGCGCCATCTACATGTCACCCTGAGAAGTTATTGAGTAATATGTTAGCAGAACAAAACCCGCCCATATGTTCAATGAGTTAAAAAAAAAATTAGTAAACCCTTCCCAAAAAAATAAAAGATCATAAAAGGCGCATGATCAGGGCATTTAGGGTAAGTAGGAATAAAAACCTACCACACTGAGATTCTGGACAGATAATCCCACATACCGTCCGATACATTTTTACCTTCATATGAACAGATAAAGTTAAAATTGTTCGATCTTCCTTTTTTCTGAAATTCCGAATTTGTATAACACTCATGTAAAGCATGGGCTATCGGCGGTAGAAAAAAAAACCTGGTAAAGATCTTTGTCGAAAAAAACTTGTCCCTCTTATCTGGATAACAAATTATAATATAATTTCATTTACTCATTCCACTTTCAAAAAAAAATCGATTAGCAGTACAAAGCCTTTACAACTCGAATATAATCATAAATATTAAGCAATCCAAGAGAATGTCTTGAAAAAAGATAGATAGGCTCCCTACCTCCAGCAGTCCAACTTTACGGAGACTTGAACCCAATTGAAACTGCATTGGTGTTTGTAAAAAATTGTATAATATTTAGATCCTTGACAAAAAAATGTGATATTGATCACCAGAAACCACCAATGAGACGTACCACTTAAAATGGCTGCCGGTGTTTGGCAACAAGCTGCGACGAGCACCTGGGAACCTGGGGTTCTGTCAAAACTATGTAAACAATCCAAGAATGTCTGTGGAGAGAGTACTGCGGTAAAATGAAATGAGCTCACACGTATTCACGCATAGAGTTTGTTTGTAACGGGTTTTGTCGCTACGAACCTGGACTTCTTTCAAAATTTCAGGGTGTCACGGAGGAAGGAGTACGAAAGACGCAAGTCTCATTATGGTTTCTGTTGATCACAAGCCTGGAGGAATGATGATTCCCTGTAAAATATATCATAACGTAGGCATGTAATACAGTTCGGGTAATTTTAGCCCAAACTACAAACTTTGTAAGGAGTTAAGTGCGACGCGTGTTGACAACATAAATATCAAGCCTGGCATCAACGGTTTAACTATCACCATATTCATCGATCACCAACAAGCACTTAAAGCGCTGAGCTTACATAGCATGACCCTGAAATCCATTAAGAACAGCTATAATGCTCTACAGGACTTAACAAAGAAAAACAATAGCAAGTAAATATGCTGCCGCGTAGGCTCCTTTCGGTTCTCAAATCTAAAATCAATTAATTTTAGAAAGAAAAAATATGCCATCTATCCCACGGAAATGGAGTTTATGAAGAAAACCAATTAACACTTGAACAAGTTATCTAAAAATATGTCAAAACTTAAAAGAGCTAATACCTCATCGAGATATTGCTATTGAGTTACTATCGGAACTGGTGCATCTTGAGACTTGATGATGAGATGATGAGATGTGGGTGTGTCGTCTCTTGAAACCTTAGGTGATGTAACTTTTTCAAAGAAGTCGTGTCTCCTGAGAAAGATATCTCTACTCATGTCGGAACAGTCCTTAGCTTCATTAAAAATGTTTAATTTTCTGTTCAAGTTCTATTCAAAGTTTCTTCCTAGCAATCTGTGGCAGGCTTTTAATCAAAAACAAAACAAAAATGTATCGAATACGTGAATAAATTAAGATTCCAAATAAGTTTTATTCAATTATTTTTCTTTAAATAGCAAAACAACTGCAAAGTGTCTTAAATACACCGCACTCTGCTTTTTGATAGTTTTAGTAGAATTGGTAGATAAGTCGTACCCAAAAACCCCTTTCTTCCATTTAAATTTATTATAAAAAAAAATAAACACGTTTTTCAAACTCTAATAATTTATTGAAAAGATTTAAACTTTTCATTACCCGTGGAATATAATTTCCCTCAGAAAACATAGCTAGCTT
This sequence comes from Merodon equestris, assembly GCA_958301585.1. NCBI lineage: Eukaryota > Metazoa > Arthropoda > Insecta > Diptera > Syrphidae > Merodon > Merodon equestris. The sequence goes on from OY284413.1 coordinate 64,657,044, forward strand.
TGTTAAAGCGCCCAAGCGCGCTGTTCCAGGCTTTAAAGAATAACGGCCTATGTTTTCATCGATCGTTAAGGGCAATTCATCAATTGCTTGGCAAAAAAAAACTTACTGTGTTTCTGCATCGTTTCCCTTGAGCTGCTGCCATTTTCTTATTTGAAAAAAAATTGTCATATAGTATAATTATAACACCGGACAACCGTAGGCTATAATGGGCCTTATTAGGGCCCAGTTGCAAATTATTGTTATGCTTCAGCTAAGCTGACTGCTGTCAAACAGCTCCCCTGCCATATCAAACGTTTTTATGGCTCTAACGAGGCAATCGTCTACATGCCTGTTGAAAAAAGTCAATAAAAAAACTTCTAACGGCATTTATTATGATTGCCATTTTTTCCCAGTGATCGCGAAATTCCTCTAATTCTCGATTTTTTGTCCTAATCCGTATGCCAATAGGTCATATGCGAGCATTAGCATAGCTATAACATCGCTGGAGCAGATGCTAAATAGTATCGGAGAGTTACCCGCTTCGTGGTTAACCGTTTCTAATATTTTATTAAAGACCCACTCGAATTAACATTGCCACATTTGAAAACAAAGTCATTACGTAATTCATGAGCAACAGGTGATTTGACATGCCTAACGTGTTGAGCTTGTAGAACAGATAATCTAAGCGAAAAACTTTTCGAAATCGACCAGATAGACACCCGTTTTGTTTTTTAACAACTTTTAAAAAACCTTGCTAATTCGAAAGCAAACAGAGCTATTTTCACCTGCACCAGTTAATGGATATTATGCTATATTGACCAGCATGATGAACATATCTACTGTTTCAAATGACAAGTGCCTTAAGACGATGTCATCTATTCCCGTCGTCTTTTTAATTTTAACTGAGTCCAGGATCAGTTTTATTTTTAAATACAGTGAACCAGTATTTGCATCTGAGTGCTCCAACACTAGTAGAAGAGTCCAGGATGCACAGGAGCTCATTTCTTCTCACAACAAACCGGTAGAAATTCCGCCATTGGCGACAAAGCACATTCACAAGGTTTTCCCTATTGAAGATGATGAAACCGGTATTTTCAGATCACCATTTCTGCACGAAGCTGTGAATGATTCAGAAATACTGCATTGTTCACCGTGTACAGAGATTTAAAAAAAGCAACGAATGAATTTATTTTTTCCTGTGGATTCTCGACAGAGAATAAGATCATCGGCTTGCATTGGAGCTGGTGTTGATGGCAGGGCTTTTCTGTTTAAAGACAAATTCATCTCTTGTAGATTTGTATTTAGTGTAGATTTCTTGCATGATTCACATTCAAACTTACAGTACACGCTTAAATCCATCCTTCAAATCTGGCAAATATTTGGCTACAGACCCTCCTTTATGTTGCAGTCTAAACAAGAATGTATGTTGCTCAGTTATTTCTGACGGCTTGGAACTACGTTGATGTTTTAATTAAAGTCTCGTACGATTTCGTCCTCGGCTCTTCTGGTGCTGTAACACCATCTAATAATAACTAGTCGATGTTTGGTTTTCCCGATCTCGTTATCCGCCATTATTACAATAGAATTTGTACGGTTTTTGGCAACATACAATCTGTATGAATTTCGGTTCCAGGCTTAATGTGTTTTTAACTCAATTTAATCAGCGTATTTTTATTTTTTTTATTTTCGCGTCAAATTTCTAATCTATATGGAGAAGCCCCTCCACGAAGAATAATGCCTACTTTTTCCTCAACAACACGACCCTGTTAATATTTACAATGGCCGAATCACCAGAATCGCGTCGCGCAACAAACAACGATTCACCCGTTTTCAAATACTGCTCAACCGCGAATGCGCGTTGTGTTCCCGCTGATTGTGCACCCTTTACTATAACTTTGTTTCCCATACCTAAAAGCATATAAACTTCCACAAACTTTTTTGGGATTGCCAAACTTAACAGGATATGATACACTTTCCACTCATTAGCCTTTTCAAAATCTTCGAGTAGTTGGTGGATCATTTCGTGGAATTCCCATTACTTTTCTAAATACTTTCGCATAGTGAAAATCTGGCCACTCGTTGAAGCCACACTGGTAGTCTCCGATGATTTCCTCGAATATTCGACATTACCTCGTAACAACTTGATAGCAGTGATATACCTCGTTAATTGTTGGAAGTTCAGTCACCCTTTTTAAATACAGGATTAGTGATCGAGTTTTTTTCCATTTTATTAGGTATTAGGTCGATTCCTGCAGCCTTGTTATTCTTTAGTTGATGGATTAGTTCCCTTACTTCCTCGATGGTTGGCAACTCTACCTAATTTTCTGGTGTGTGGATAACACCGTTTTCTGTTTTGTAATTTTGCTGCTTGTTCGCTATGTACATATTCATTCATTTCGTTGTCCGAAACGAGCTTTCCATTATCTTTGCTCTCGCAAATTTCTTCCTGAGTTTTTGGCAAACTTTTTCTTTGGCCATTGCAATTCTCATCCCGAAGAGGACCGTTGATGTCCTTTTGTAGGGTCTGATCTTGTATGCGTAGTCTCTTACTACCTATATATTCCAGGGCTTGAAAACTTAGTTCAATATGGGTTTTTACTTTTTCTTCGTACTCTTTGTCAACAGATGCTTTCCTTAGGGGGCTTTGCAATAAACCAGCTTATTTTCCACTGCTTCCTTCACAATACTTATTATTGTTGGCCATACTGCTTCTACCTGCCATGCTTCGTCGTTAGCTTCTAGCCATCTAGAGAATCTAAGTCAACGACAAAAACATTTGAAGCTGACACGCGCATTCTAAGTGATTACAAAATCCACGGCACTCCAAATATCATCGTCAATGTTGCTGATCATGCACCCTCATTCGAACACGTACCCGGGAACAGGAGAAACACGAGACACCACATCCACCTGCAAGAGTATATGTACTTCCCGACGGCGTGCCATCTCATCCCTGCCATCAACCTTCCGCATGATAAGTATTTAAGGTAGTTTAACCCTAGCAAGATAATCATATTTTTATGGCGTAAAAGACAATCATGCGTCTCAGAGACGTATGGCACTTTATTAGTGTATTTAATGGAACCTATGAACCTTTAATCAAATATTAATGTTTTATTTATCAATGTAGTTCATATACAGCGAAATGAATCAATAATTCAGTACAAATAAATATTAATTTAAACAATACAAACAAAAAACGTAAACTACATTACAAATCAACGTAAAAACATAACTTATTTCTTAAAGGAATCTTAGAGTTGAATTCAAGGGTTAATAGTTGTCTAATTTGAATTTTTTGGTTTAAAATAAGTCTAATAATAAGTCGTAGTAATTTTAAATCAGATGCGATTAAATTAAATGCACGAATGGCACACGTCATTTTTATGTTCGCCACAAACCGCCTTTTTGCATATTACACATTTTTGATGGACAGTATGAACAATATCTCTTCTTTTTTGTAGCAGGCTTTTCTTCATTTATCTGAACACTTTTTTCATTAGCGTTTGACAGCAGTTCCGAAATAGTTTTGCGAAGAGTTCTCTTCAAAGTTGGAACATCTAGCCTTTTTTCCATATGAGGTGAAGTGAGATCTGTACTTAATTTTTTCATAAAATTTTTGCGGCTGAGAGACTTTTCATTCCTTGATAGGATGTTGTGATAGTAAATGACATACGAGTTAACGAAAGCCATGTTGAAGATTCCATACAGTACTGCCATTGGCCACCTGTTTGTTTTTCTGGAACATGTCATTGACGAGCACATTTGGTCGAATGTGTCGACACCGCCCTTTGTTTGATTATATACATATAAAGGGTCCGCCATCTAACGTTTTTTTTTTCAAGTAGTGCTTATTTCGTGAATGGTAACACTTAGCTCATGTCTGATTTAACAGATAATTAGTTTTATCCTTCCCCTGAACAAATATGGTTCTGTATACGCTTAAACAACGCTGGGAAATATTGCGACATTACTTTGAAAATCATGGTAATGTTGCAGAATGTGAAAAAATGAAAAAATCATCTTTTCTTTACATCTTGGCGGGTATGTAAACAAGCAAAATTGTCGCATTTGGGGCACAGAAAACCCGCACGCATACATTGAAAAGCCGGTGCACCCAAAACGAGCCACGTTTGGTGCGGATTTTGGTCCAGAGGTATAATTGGGCCATTTTTCGTCAGGAGTGGCCGTTACAGTCAATGGCGATCGTTATCGGGCCATGTTGAACGAATTTTTGTTCACAAAAATTGAAGAGGAGGATATTGGCAACATTTGGTTTCAACAGGACGGCGCTACGTGCCACACAGCCGAAGCTACACTCGATGTTTTGCGCCCTGTTTTTGAAGATCGCATTATCAGCCGCAGAGCTGATGTCGTTTGGCCACCTCGGAGCTGCGATTTGACACCGTTGGACTATTATTTGTGGGGTGCCGTCAAAGATAAGTGTTACGCCGACAAGCCAGAGACAATTGACGCTTTAAAGGACAATATTCGTGAAAACATTGGTGAAATACAGCTGCACACAATCGATAATGTGCTTAAAAATTGGACCGATCGTGTAGGCTACTGCATGGCCAGCCGAGGCAGCCATTTGAATGAAATTATTTTCCATTATTAACCGGAAGGATTGTACTTTCAAATAAAAAAAGAAATTTGAGAAAATATTCAGTAGTTTTTTTTATAGCATTTTCAAAAAAAAAAAGTTATTTGGCGGACCCTATAGTATAGGGTTTTACAATGGGGACTTGACAGCTTTCAATTTTATTTGTGAACGCACCCTTTCACTAATCATCAAACTGTCATTGTCAATTTATTCAGTAAGCTCAAGATTTTCACCATGGTAAAGTACACGAACGAGCAATGTCTGCAAATTATAAAAATTTTCTACCGAAATTCGGAGTCGGTGACCGCAACTTTAAGAGCGTTAACTCCAATTTTCGGTAGTAATTCTCGCCCTAGTAGACAGGCAATAACAAGCTTAGTGCAAAAATTTGAGTCTACATATTCGTTGTGTGATGTTGCCGTGTCAGTGAGACAACGGGTTGGTCGAAGTGTCGAAAATATCGCTGCCATTCAGGCGTCCGTAGCAAACGATCCAAATCAGTCAATTCCACGGCGTTCTCAAGAATTGGGCATCGCTCAGACCACATTATGGCGTATTTTGCGTAAGGATCTTGGTTTACACCCATACAAGATCAAGCTGACTCAAGAATTGAAGCCGATGGACCATTTGAAGCGACGTACGTTCTCCGATTGGGCTCTGAAGAAGATGCGCCAAGATGATGAATTTCATCGCAAAATCATCTTCAGTGACGAAGCTCATTTTTGGGTCGATGGGTTCGTCAATAAGCAAAATATGCGTTATTGGTCGGGTGAAAATCCACATGTACTTCATGAATCATCACTTCATCCACAAAAAAATAACTGTTTGGTAAGGGTTTGCATGCCGGCGGCGTTATTGGGCCATCTTTTTTCGTCGACGATAACGATCGTCACGTTACTGTGAATGGCCAGCGTTATCGCGCCATGATTGCCGATTATTTTTGGCCCGAATTGGAAGATATGGACTTGGACGACATGTGGTTTCAACAGGATGCTGCCACAAGCCACGCAGCACACGTTACAATCGATTTATTGAAGAGTAAGTTTGATGAGCGTGTTATCTCAAGAAATGTGGCAGTCGATTGGCCGCCTCGTTCGTGCGATTTAACGCCTCTAGACTATTTTCTTTGGGGCTACGTTAAGTCATTGGTTTATACCAACAAGCCGACGACGTTGGACGAGCTCAGAGCCAACATTGAACGCGAAATAGCGGCCGTTTCGGCCGAAATGTGACCACTGCAAACGTGCTCGCGGTGGCCATATGAACGAAGTCGAGTTCCATTCATAAATGTTTTGATTGTACTTGAAGCCGATAATAAAGTTTTTGAAATATCTCAAATGGTTTGCGTTTTATTTAAAAAAAAAGTTGTCAGGTGCTTTTTGGAAAACCCTTTACATGATAATTTCTGGTTTTCCAGTTGTTCGGTTAATTGTACTTTCTTCATCGCAAGATCACAGCAAATATACCATTTTAGATGGCTTTGGTATACATATATAACCCAAGTGTCAAAGGACCATCGTAATAAAACATTGAACTGCCTACAAGACGCGATGATATTTTTTACTAGCGTAAGCTTATAAGATTGCTGAATTAAGAATTTAACCAAGGGCGCAGAAGTAAACCAATTGTCGCAGGTGATATTACGATTCGTACCATGCACCGGCTTTGAAAGCTCTTTGATATAGTACTAACCTTGAGGAATATCGTTGGCATTGGTTGCCTTTCCATGTACGGAATAGCATTAACCATGTACTTTGTGCCGCTGGCACACATCATTAGAATCTTTATTCCATACTTATAGGGTTTGTTCGGAATCCTAAAAGGACATCTTCCCCGAAATCCCAATAGTCAATGGTTAGATGTGATCCCGGTGTGAAATTGATCAAACACTTATTTATAAACATGTCCCAAACTTTTCTAATAAGTATAAATGAATACTTAGATCTGAGCGATGGACTTAGTGATTTATCATCTATGCGCATACATCTGATTGGAAAGTCGAATCTGTCACGACTCGTAACGGCTACATAACGCGTTCCAGAAAAAGTGCTATTAAAAAGTTCTTCCGTTGAAAGGTCATTATCTTTCAAAGCAGTGTATAATGTTAGGATCTCAATAAACGCACGAATTTCAATTTCATTGGTGTCCCTAAAAGTAGCACTAAACGTCGTAGTCTCAATTCCAGTTTCTTTGTATTTACCTTCTTTTTCCTTTCGTTTGAGAGAAAGTTCTGTGTTTGTCCATTTCATTATTTCATTTACAATTTCATTTGTTATAAACAATTTAAAACATAAAAAGGGCCGAAGATGTTCTTGGAAGTTCTAGTGGGTCCTCTATTTGATCGAACAATATTTACTGCAGAGTTTCGACCGTGTCTTTTGGCCCTGATTGTGGTGCAGCAGTTCTTGTTACGACCTCTTAGTTTGCGCTTAGGAGGAATAATTATGCGGGCCTCTGAAGATGAAGATGAGTTTTCTTCTAACGCTGATTGTTCTTCACCAGAGCTATCCGGTACATTCTCAGCTTCGTCAATAAATTCGTCTTTAGTGTCACTCTGCACGTTGGCCTCTAAGAGGTAGCCCTCACAATCACTTTCACATTCTGACGAGGTAACTTCTTCATTTTCCATCAACAAATCCTATATTTCACTATAACTCAACACTCCTTAGTTTGTCATGTCGATAATATTATAACAATCACCAAAAATACAATAATAAAACGTATCAGTAAATAATAAAAAAACGGTTTCTTCAAATATCTCGCAAAAGTTACATAAAATATAATTATACGTCTCCCAAACGTATGACATAGTTATAACTTGTTACCACAGGTACTCACCATCGCGTCACTACCGTCATGGATAAGCTCAGACTGCCGACTGATTGGTTAGTAACCAACCCGATGCGGTTTGCAGCCAAAGGGATATAAAGGTTTTTTTGCGCGCCATAAATATCGCAGACGTAGATTATCTTTCTAGGGTTAAGAAAATATTGTTTTTAATCTTAAGTTAGACGTGTAAGGATAACCGCTACACAACAACGATGAAATAAAAAATATTTTTTTTAAGTTAAATTATATAAACAATTTCTTAATTTATATCATGACGAGAGGATTTATCATAACGAGAGAATATGTTGATAAAACGGACATCCATGATTATTCTATTTCTATTTCTATTCTTTTTAACTCAACCAATAGAGCCGCAAGTGTGCTCGTCCATTTTTATCCAAACACAAGACTCCCACACCACTTTGGTTGCAGGTAATTACCTCAAAATCCAGTTTAATTTTCTGATTTTTCCAATTCAACACCCTTAATCCATAGTAATCAAGTGCTTAATCCCCATAGCAACTGGCTTGCGTTAGATTTAATACCAGATTCTCGCATGAAATCCCACCACAACATCCACCCTCGTCCCAAAGGGACGTCCCTTCTCTAGAATAAGGGTGAAAGTTAGCAACCGACTCGATATCCAAAACCCCATAATCGACGCCTTAATTTTACGACACCAAGAGGGTGGTTTTGAATGCCTGATTAAACCCAAACAACCTCGAAATGGATTTCCCAATACCAAAAGGATCTCATCGCCTGCTACTATGTACTTCGATTGGTTGAGTACCTTTCAATGTCAATCGAAGGAAGCATAAAACCGAAGAGTCACATGTCGGGGGTGGAATTAATTCATGCCCACATGAATGGAATACATTTTCAGCTAATAGATACAAAAGTATCTAGCAATTATTATCAATTGTTGGCTGTCGGTGTTTAACGACTTCGTGTTGGGGAGGAACCGTGAAGGCAGCCCGAGGGCGCATTCATTCATAAATTCCATTAAGCTGTACTGCAAAACGAATTCGCAATCGCAAGCTCCTAATGAATTTTAGCACAAAAAGTCGCCACAGTTCTGGTCTCATTTAAAGCAAATTTAAATTAATTTGGCGCAGACTATCTGGTGCTGGTGAATGAATCGCCTTTTTTATCGCCAATTTTAATTGTCGTGCTGCTAACGTAAGGCGCCGCACTGAGTCGCGGTACGGAGACGGTGACCACGCAATCCCATCTCTTTGCTTCTCATGTGACACTTCAGGGGGTGACTCTAGTCAGAGTTGTATGAATGAGTTGACTTTCCATTCCGCGTGTACTTAACAAGCGATATATATGTGTATGTATGCCTGGGTGAACTTAGACGTCCGGTGGCGGTAAGTGAAATGACAGCGCGTCTTAATTGTTTTTAATTGAAACAAGTTGACTACGATGTGTGTCTGTTCGAAGCGAGTGAGTGTGACATATTTATTTTGTAGATTAGTTCGTACTTTCTTTTGAGCGGTCCAAATGGTATGGTTCGTGCTGAAACAAAATTGATGGCTGATGAACTATGCCATTCATAAAATAGGATTAATTCAGAGCGTACTTGGTATTTGGTGCTTCATGCTCTCTGCTTGTGCGTTCCATTTGCCAATTGAAGAAAGTTGAGTAATAGAGCAAGGAAGTTCCATTGAAAGTCGACGTTGTCAAGCGTAGTATAAGTATAAGTGGATTTGTGTCCAAGTATTACAAGTTTATAGTTATTCGAACTGGTTCTCGCCGCTTTCATCAACTTCTGTAGATTGATTGCTTGAAATTCGACATTCGACTAGGTTGAGTCCATTTCGCCGGTAATACAAAGCTCCCATGGAATTAGTTACAGATTCGAGTCGAACTTCTTCAAAAATTTGCAGAAAAATTCGCTGGAAAGGACAAAAAATAATTGTGTGTTATTCAATATGATGTGCCAACCAAATCAACTCCTGACTATTTGTGGTAGTTCCATATATGTAGGTTGCCGTCATGAGAACACCCGTTCCCAAATCCAAAATCAAAATTCAATTTCCCCTTTGACACTCAATTGATTCCAGCTACATACGCACGTGTACATTCCAACTCCTTCAGCAGCGCTACCAACCAGGTGCAGTTAATTTGAAACTACCCAATATTTACGTCATTTTCGTCCCAAAACTTCTTCGTTCCTTCCCTAATCCATCTCCTATTAAACGCACAACGAAAATTGCAGCTCCTGTTGATTGAAATCCACATCACAAAGAACAAAATTCCGAGCTCAATCCAAATGGAACTGTAACAAATCGCCCAACTGCACTGATCCTCCTGCACCAGCTTCCATCATGGGAATTAGTACCTGATTTACACAAATCGATAATAATCCTTAGCGTTAAGGAATTCCTCTCAGCCACATATCCGCATGAACGTCATCATTAAAATTGATTAAAATCACGTCCTGGACAATTGCACGTCGACATCAACACCTGTTCGCTCGTCGTGCAATGCCGCCGCGCCGTACATCCAATGCGTATAATCACAAGCCCGTGTACGCAAATCGCTCGATTGATATCTCTCATCGTGTCTCAGTTACTGGGGAGACACAGTCACAAAACAGCCAACCGGTCGAACCGATATCGTGCTGGACAAATTGTCTGCCGATTGCCGAATCGGCACATTGTAATATATCCTGGCAATTAATATACTCCAGTGAGATGGACAGCAGTTGATAGGGAGCGTTCGGCCCATGCCCACAACATACCCCACTCAACCTATACGCTGAGCGATCGTATGGTGGTCAACCGTATAACCGTACAGTCGATCCGCTGGGCAAGGTGATCGTGTCGAATAGAGGAAAAGGAATGATATGGAACGCAAATTACATTTATTACCGCAGCATTAATCTGGTTATTTAGAGTCTTATTGAAATCTGATTAGGTTAAGTAGTACGGCTGCTCAGAGGTACCAACTCGAGCAGGCCATCGAGGTACTGATCAAGTTTGGATCACAGTGTAAACGGACGAAATGATATAGAGTCAGGCATATGTACATACTCGAATGTAAGGGTGATGTGGATCGAAAGAGATGCGGTGGCCCACGCTTTCGGTAGGGAAATCGCGCGATAACGTCCTACTCCTATCTACATGAGGATCTGCAGCAGTAAATGTGAAATTAGTTTCCACGAAGGTGTTGAAATCGCATCAATTTATCCGTGACGATACATCAGAGAGCCGATATATTTCTTCGAATGCTGTACACTTCGCAGTTTTACTTTGGAAAAAAAGAAGAAAAAAATGTACAAGGGGACTTTTCATATTATTATTATTCTTCTACGTATTCCTAGATGGCGCTGCAGTCCAGTGTGAACCTGGACCTCGACCAACAAGAGTTTCCAGCTGGCTCGATTTTTCGCCAGTCGTTTCCAGTGCCTCACTCCCAGTTGGTTAAGGTCCTCTTCCACCTGTGTACGCAGGGTTGGTTTCGAAGACTTCGAGCCGGAGCTGTTTTGGCTATTCACTCTACATGGCTCAGCTCTTAGACGTTGGATCCGGTGGCGTCGAACTAGGCCGATATCGCTGTACAACCCGTAGAATTCGTCGTTGTATCTTCTCCTCCACTCTCCGCTTATACAGACGGGACAAGAATTTTGCTTCGATGCGACCAAGGGCATTCTCTTTCGTTTTCGTTAAGGTCCAGGCCTCAGCCCCATAAAGGAGGACCAGAATTATCAATGATTTATACGTATAGTCATATACAGCTTTAAAATCGACAAAGAGATGGTGATGCGGTTTGTCGATTTAGAATTCTTGTGTCTTTCCCAAGACCTGCTTTCCCAAAATGTGGACTATTGTGGCTTTACCTGGCCTGGAACCACACTGATAGGATTTGACCAGATTATATACCAGGGTTTCAGGCGTCCACCGAGTACGGCAGAGAAGATCTTGTACGCGATGTTAAGGAGACTTATTCTTCTATAGTTGGCGCAGTTATATGAATCTCCTTTCTTATGGACTGGGCGAACGATACTGAGATTCCATTCGTCGGGCATGCCTTCCTCCGACTATATTTTACAGATGAGCTTAGCAAGCTGCGCCCGCTACTTTATTCGTTTTAAGTTTCGAGATTACAAGTGTAATTTTATCTAGGTGGGGTGGACGTCCGTTGTGAATGGATCAATATGCCTGAAAGCGATATCAGATCTATCAACTCCATTATACATTCTAGAGAAGTGGTTTTTCTATATTCTTAGCATCGACTGTGGCTCTACTACTAGTCGTCCGTTTTCATGCCCACAGACTTCTGCTCTGGCTTTATAGCCCGGGCATGTTTTTTTATACTTTTAAGTAAAACTTGCGAGCGTCATTCCTGCGGTAGGAATCGCCTCCATCGCCTCGATCTTGTGTTTTTCGTTCTCTCTTTTTTGACGCGTTGACACGCTCACGAGCGGCTCTTTTCCGTCCATGTAGCATGGCTTTGTTTGCGGTTTGTTTTGCTACATTATTCATCAAACCAGACGTTTCTAGCTGGCGGCGTTTTGAAACCCAGCACATAAGAGACAGCGAGGGAGCACATCACGATATTTCGCACATCTCCACAAAACGAAACCCAACAAGAAACCCATCAAGTTTTCCTGTCATCAATTCTTAAGTGAGTTGAGACTTTCACAAACGATAGCCATAATTTTTGAACAGCATACTCGTATATAATGATAATAGGTGAGCGTTAGGACTTATATAACAGAGCCAGTCTCTTAGATTTTTTTTACAGTTTAACGATGATTATTTTTCTATGGAATTCGTCAGCGATTCGTCCTCGACCATCGAGTTTTTATATTATAATGAATTGGAACTGAAGGGTGTATGGATTCAACAGAACGGTGCATTCGCAAGCAGCTTGCGAGACAATAGACATTTCGAAGCAATCTTTTAATGTCGCATAATGTCTCCTAGGAGGCTTGCATTCATCGGCAGGATCGCCCCATTTGGCCGTTCCAGATTTCTTTCTTTACGATTTTTTGAAGCCACGGGTCTATCGAAATTGGCCTGGGCTCTTGAAGCTCTCACGAAAAATATCTGACAGAACGCATCGTCTGAAGTTCTCGCCAATACTATTGAAAATGCAGTAAAAGCGGCGTCCACTTGATCGTGGTCATCTTCAAACTCTAACCACAGGGGGGAGTTCTCTCCCCCCTACTGTGGCATCTTACAGTTAACAAAATCCTTAAAATCTTCATGGAGAAAGGCACAAAGACTAAAGCATACGCGGATGACCTAGTTATCTTAATAAAAGGTAAATATCTACCAACTATCAGCGAACTAATGAAATCTGTGTTTAAGGAACTCTCCTCGTGGGCATGACAAAACGGTCTGAGAATAAACCCTCAGAAAACCGGGCTGGTTTTGTTCACCAGGAAAAGGAAGATCCCTATATTTGCTCCCCCAAAGTTAGAGGATTCTCCACTCAAACTCAAAGCGGAAGCCAAGTATCTAGGCATCATTCTTGGCTCCAAACTTTCCTGGAAAAGAATTTGGAGGAAAGGATGAAAAAAGGATTGAATGCTTTTTATGCATGCAAAAAGACCTTCGGCAAAAGATGGGGCTTGCAACCGTACATCATTCATTGCATGTACACAGCAATCATCAGACCCATTATAACTTATGGGGCCCTAGTCTGGAGGACTGCTAGCAGCACGAAAAGCTATATGATCATACTCAACAAAGTACAGAGGTCAGCCGCTGTTTGTACAACGGGAGCTATGAGAAGCACGCCGCAAGCAGGGTTGGACATGATACTTCATCTCCTTCTTCTGGATTTATTCATAAAAGGCTGCGCTGCAAAAAGCGCTCTCAGACTAAGGGAGTCGTCTTTGTGGAAACAAGCCAACTATGGACATGCGGCCATACTCAGGACAATAGATGACCTGGGAAAGAAACATGGTTTTAGTAGCCTCGCAGCTACGACGGACTAAATTAACTTCTCTCTCAGAATACCAATCCTTTTCTCCCACGGAGAAGAGTGGCTATCGAACGCCGTGATCAACGACCATAAGATTACCCTCTTCACCGACGGATCGAAAATGGACAGAGGCACTGGGGCCGGGTTCTTTTCTGATATCCTGCACAAACAGGAGTAATTTACACTCTCTGATTTTTGCAGCGTCTTCCAAGTAGAAATCCTAGCAATAGGAAAGCAGCCAAACACCTACAAATAACCGTTATCTCACCCTCGGATATCACCATCTTTGTAGACAGCCAGGCTGCACTTAAATACGATACGATCCTGCACAACGAGATCAAAGGCTGTCATGAAATGTCGCGACTCACTGAAGTCCATCAGACACCACAAAGTTAAACTCTGCTGGGTCCCGGGCCACAGCTCAATCGCAGGAAACGAAAGAACGAACGAATTGGCCAGGCAAGGGTCTAAAATTGACATCAGCGAAGCGAACACCTCATTGCAACCATCGATCAGCGAATTATACCGGACCATAAATATCACAATTATAAAAAAAGCCAACCCATCATGGCTTACAAGAAACGACAGCCACTTGACAAGATCATCGTGGCCAAAGCTCAACATCGGAAAAACAAAGAAGCTCTTGGCGCTGGAACGAAACTCGACCCGTATGATCGACGGAGTAATCACAGGACACTGTTCCATCGGAGCAATGCTCCGGAAATGTAACTCGTTATCCAGCAATCTCTGCCGGAGCTGCGGCGATGAGGAGGAAACTGAGACGATCCAACATCTGCCTTGCCACTGCCCAGCTCTATTGCGTCACTGGCGAGCTTCTAGTAGTACTGGATTCTAAATTGTTTCCCCAATTAATATTTCCAATTACGTGTTCCAGAACTTTTATCATAAATGGAATCAAGACTCGTCAACTTCTCAGTCAATTACTACGTATTCATAGGGAGAGTGTTGACATCAATGATGGTCTCCTACTAAATTAATAGGGACTACTGTAAGAGAGTTATGGCTGATCTACTAGATATTCATTCTAGGCCGGTAGTCTCTTAAACGACAAGCTAGCTGGCAATTGAGGTAAAAGCAGTTGGCCAAAATTTAGTTTTTTTCTTTTTTTTTTTCGTTGCAGGCTTTTGATTTACAAATTAATGCATAATCCTTATAATTACGAAAATGTATACTTGAAAAACAGACTCCTAATTGCACAGGGCAGATATAGTCCTGGCACCATGGAAAGCTAACAACAATCTTAAGTTTACACCAGACAAAGTCCAATATACCAGTGTTTCACGTATTGCATTATCAATAAAAGCTACTTTAAATTTTCCCAACTTTGTTTAGCTAGCTTTTCTAACTTCATATCTGCTAGCTGATATGCATGTTACCAGTTGGCCAGTGGTTGCAATCTAAGGGCACCTTACACACTTGCATCTCTATTAATTTTCCAATATTTTTCAGCAAATGAGAAAGACTGGTGCTCAAAATTTCTTTCAATTTAGGAAGCAGATACTTTAAAATGGGCCCTTCAACAAGAGGTGTAACTCGGAATAATTTTGCAAAAAACTTATCATCATGTTCAAGTGCGGTGTTACAGTCTGTTGCTTATGAAATTGTGAGACAAGATATTAGTCGCGAGAAGTCAGTATGAACCAAACCTAAGGGTGACATTAATCTGTGCGGGGGAAAAAAGGTACCTCGTTGTAGCGCAGTGTGGGTAGTGTGAACCATGTCAACTAAGAGCTGTCGCTCGACGAGTATGTGAAACGGTGGTAAGTATTGACAGCACGGAGGCTAAAACTCCCACAGCGAAGTTAGACAAGTGCTACCAATAACTGCTTGCTTGGTAAATATAACAAGAACTGCCGCTTGGGTTTTATCCCTAAAGAGTGTGGTCAAGTGGTTGAGTCTCCAAACATATGGCAATTAGAGCACTGACTCGGATTTATACCCAATTAGACTAGGCCTTACGCTACCTCCAATTAGCGGCAATCAGCCAATTGTTGGACTTGGGTTTTAATCCAGAAGAAGTAATGAAAAGACCAAGTCCACACTAAGCACAAGTGCCGCGATCGGGTTACAACCCAGAAATAAATATACGAACATACATATGTAATGAACCTAAGTCCACTGAGATTCCCTGACCCAGAAAGCTCGTTTCAATAATTTCTTATATAAACAAACAAATCTATCTCCTAAAATCTAAGAGAAATAGTGAATTGTCTCAGTATCCATAGCCAATAATAGTTAAGTTAAGCTTTGGGTTGGTTTATTAGCTCATGAGAAAATGATGCTGATGCGACTTTTTCAGTGAATGCTCTGAATTTTTTTGTTTGAAATTGAGGCTACGGAACCAAACGACTTTTATTTTTAGTCACAAGCGACATAGCTGGAGATAAAATGTCAATATTGCTTGACAAATTTCCTCGACGTGTGATCTCTCGAAATGAAGGTTTCAATTGGCTGCTGAAATCGTCATATTAGCGCCATATTTTGGAAGTAGTCCACACCAATGTCCTATCAACTATTTGTGCACTAATATAAAATATCAGAGTCATTTGCAAAATTCAGCAGAAGTTACACGAAAAAGGCATAAAAATAAATTTCATCTAAATAACGACCATTTATAGGTAGAAGCGGACATTTGTCAGGTAGACTTGCGCATTTGCCCACAACTCCTCATCTTTACATTTGTGAATTGTTTAATTCAAAAACTCAGCTGAGTCAAGTCGAATGATAATAGAAATTTACAACGGCTTCTGAAAGCTGAGGCTTTTGCCGTTTTGTTTTTCAATGTTAACGCTCACCCATTTGTGAAATGTGCCAAAGTTAAGCATGCTCAGTTAGCATTGCAACTTCATCATTTACACCCACACAACGGTTACAAATTATTGAATTCTATTGTAAAAATTCGTGCGCTGTGAAAAATGTTTTTTCGTGCACTTCGACCATTTTGTTATCGTCATAATCGGCCTACTGATCAAGCAATTCAAGCCATACTGATCAGATTTCACACCGATTTCACGGTATTGGACATCAAGTCACCTAATCATATGCGTACGACTGCGTAGAGAAACAAATATTACTATATCCGGCAAAGCTAATGAAGACAGTGATTTGTATATTCGTTGCCGTTCACAGAAGCTGGGATTGTGCTACCTGGAAGATTTTACTTAAGAATCTTGCTCTAAAACTTACAAAATATAACCCGAAAGGGCCTTAAAACAGCTGGAGGAAGACCCACTTTTTCATCGAAAAACTGTCTTCAGCGCGAAATTCATTTTTGGTTGAATGGCTACTGATGTCGTCCGATGAGCAACTTTATTCAATACATACGCTGCGAATACAACCGGAAACAAGATGGGACCAGCTCACCGGGAGTCAAGCTACAATTTCATGTCTTTTACCCCCAACTTTGCAAGCTTTTACCTGGATCTTAGGAACCACAGTAGGTAGGGTTCATGATGCAGCAGTTTCAGACTCATAGCTACTCGGCAAGTTTGGTTTGATATATGCATACGGACAAACAGACGGACAGACAGTAAAGCCTTATGACCAGCTAGTGTTGTACTAAATCGACCAGCGTACCGCGGTGAGAACGTCAATGACGTCCGCTACAGTTCAATGATTTCGAACTCTATTTTGCCGACATACCACACGCAAATCGATGGATCGATTGAGAAATGAGTTCGGTGAGAAATATGCCACTCGTTTTTAACCAGTGATTTACTCTCTAGATAGTGCGATTTCACGTCTTTAGACTATTTTTTAAGAGGATACGACAAATCACTCGTCTATATCAATTAGCCAGAGTCAATTGCAGTCATGGAATACAACATTACAGGTGTAATTAGCGATATGCAAGGCAATGTGTTCGAAAAAACGACTCAAAATTGGATTGCCCTTTTGCAAATGTTTTTAACATTACAAATATGAAGATTTTTTAACGATCCAGGCGCATTCCTGGATCAAAATCCATGCCAAATGCAACAAAATCTTGCAGATTCATTAGATGAAACTCAATGAATCATTTTCCATCATTCCCAAAGTCTTAGGTTGACAATAAAGCAATGAAATTGGTTGTTATAAGAGTTGGAGGCGGGGATTTTGAACACTAATTTCACACGAGCGAACTGCAGCGCCACCACCAAAAGAGACAGAATCCACTGCATCGTATTGTGACTGACTATGAAAAATAGATCCCTTACAATAATCAAAAGTGAAATAATCTTGGAGGGCCGCTGGCATGCATCAACATCAAAGATAAAGCCAAATATCTATGAATAGAAGTTCAAACTATGTATTATTTTATGGGATATTTTTGAGTTCAACCAAATGAAACGACCACAGCTCATGTATGCATTTGAGCTGAGAACTGAAGAAAAAAAACGACACAGTTGGAGGAAAAATCTGACAGTGGCCTTGCAACATTGGACAATACTTTCAACAATAAATATGTAATCATTTTCGTTAAATAAAGCCCCAAATTTTGAAAAAAAAAATACACCAGATAATATGTAAAAAAAATAATAATGCAAAATGTTCAAATACCTATTCGGGAATTCCACCGCGAAAATAGGAAAAGAAACGATATATGTACAGGCCAACAACTGCAGAAGAAAGTCTGCATTCCTCATCAAACAACAATAGTCGTGGACATGGGTAAAAAGTTTTGCGAGCTTAAAAAATATGATCGTGAAAACCACAGCATTCACCACAAGAGAATACACAAGACTACTTGGATACCATCGGATAAATTGATACTTTTCTGATAGACAGAAGACGTCATACCAAGGTATAATACTAGATATCTAATCATACAAAGGATTATATGCCAATCCGACATAATCATCGATCCTAATCAAGAGCCGAATTCAAATTCAATGAAGCGGAACATCTGAATGTATAAAAGAAATGTTAGCAAGTTGTCGAGCCTTCGAATCCAGCGTCAATACCAAGTCGAAATTAATAACCGGTCTGCTCAACTAGATAGCATAGAAACTAAGATGGAAGCAACATGGTCAACAATAGTAAGAGTTTTAAAGGAAGCAGCGAACGACGAACTGGGCTATTGCAAAGCCCAGAAAAATAAAGCCTTGGCCCGATGAAGAATGGGAGGAAAAAGTAAAAGCCCGTAATGTTCTTAGACTTCTTGCCCTGTAAAATAGCCAAAAGATCAAGCGTACAAGATATCAAACCTATGAAAGGAAATCAGCCAACTCCATCGGGATAAAAAAACGACAACGGCAAGGAAAAAAGTTTGTTAACGTTCTGGAAGAATGTTCGAAAAGGATACCAAGCCGGATAAAGATCTATACGCAACGATAATGGAGGGTTCATTTGGGAAAATGAAAGGGCTGTGGAGGGTATATTTCGACTAACTGCTTAATGTACATGGCGACCAAATAACAGTGGAAAACGGAGTTACACACACAGCAGAAATTCAGGCAGAACTGCCAAACATCGACGAAGTACAAAGCCGCAGGAATCAACCTAGAATGGAATGGAAAAACTCAGTCATCATTCTCGTGCGTAAAAAGGACGTCGACATTGCAACAATTACCAAGGTATGTCTCTTCTATCCAATTATTACAAGGTGTTGTCAAATATTCTCTTATAGAGACTACAAATGAGGTTACAAGAGGAACCGCCTTACGAGTGACTAGATTTACACTATACAAGAGCTTCTAGACAAGGAACGGGAATCGCACGAAACAGCCCATCAGCTATTCATAGATTTTAAAAAGACAAACGACTCTAAAACGTATCCATGTAAGCCTGGGAATCCCGAAAAAGTCGGTAATTTAATACAAGTAAATCGAAATTTCTAGCTACATTTTATCTAAAATATTCGAGAAAAGTGAATTATTAAAACAAGGAGACGTATTGTCCCCACTTTTGTTTAATTTTGTACTGAGAAGACAATAACCCTTAATGGAATCACATCCGCGCTAGCTTTCACTGTCGATTTGAACCTGGGAGATAATGAGGAAATAGTGAAGAAAAACGTAGACCGACTGTACTCGACAAACGCTTTGAGAATTCGACTTATATTGACTTCCAAAAACGACATAAGGATCGAAATAAATAAAAACCTGCCTACGAACAACGTGACAAAAATGTTAAAAACAACACTTTGGCCAACAACAAAATCCATATTTATAAAACTGCAATAATGCCAGCGACATTTTACGGATGTGAAATTTAGTCTCTGAGCAAGAAGGAGGAAAATATTGTAGATTCCGTCTCCTTGAAAACAAGATCTTGGAGAATCGATGATTTAAGATGAGTAGTAATATCGCAAAAACTTATATGGGAAGAACACGTAGAACGGATGGATAGAGGATGCATAGTCAAAAAAGAGATGAGTGGAAACCCTAGAAAAAGACCCCCAGGAAGGTCGCGCAGTGGATGGAACGACAATATAAGAATGGACCCAGAATAGATTTAACAGAACAGCGAAACATGGAAGGAACATACTCATCACATCTTGGCGAAGGGTTGTCAATTAGGTTAGTTCAATTCATAAGCCAGCCCCAAATAGGGCCAAGGAAATGGTTTTGATAACTTAGAATACATACCCCAGACTTAAGGTTTTCGGCTAGGTTAAGCTATAATTTTAAAAAAATTGAAATAAAATAATACATACACATAACACGTTATGATACAACATAAATACCATGGGTCCTTGACATAACATAATTGCACAAGTTGGTAAAAGCTACCAACATCAACAGAAATGCATCGCTTGCGTCTGCGTTTTCATGCTCATAAAATCTGCCCCCTTCTTTCTAAAATCGCCCTGGAGGTTTCGATAGCTTCTTGTTGATTTTCTGGTAGTCTCCTGCTCAGTATGTCACGAGAATGGATACGAAGGTAAATATTTAGGTTTCTTTCCTTCTGGTTTTGCCTGTAGCCCTAGCATTATCGTTTTCAAAACTTACTTACATTGGTCTAAAACTAGTGTTGCTAGGTTCTTAAATTGTTAATAGCAGGTTTTAGTGATGACCCAAATACTATTGCTAGTGCCACTGTGTTGAATTTTATCGAGAAAATCATTACTACAAAGTAGTGATCTTAGAAGTTTTTCATTCAGTGATGATTTGTTCTATTTTGGGACCTCAGTTTGATTTCCTGTTCCACGAAGACAATCATATAAGAGAAAACGGACATGGGGTGAATGTCTATCTATCCAAGTCCGAATCGAGTTGGCATTTTAATTAGGTTTCCCCAAAGACCCCTTCTATCTAAGAAATTGATCCAGCCAAGTGATAAGTGGTATTGAAACGTGCCATAAGACACTACTTCAACACACCACTACCTCAATCCAAATAGTTTTGCATTAATGTCCAGATTCACCGTGTAGAAATTCAATGGAAATCCCGATCCCAAGAGTCTCCTACCTTCACACATTCGCACCACTGCTCTATCCACTGCATATCAACAGTTACGTACCGCAGCATGCCGTGAATACAAACGAGCATATGAACAGTGGTCTACAGCATTCGATTGCAGTCAAACATCATCGACTCGTGGAGATGGATTTGATGATCAGCGTTTTGTTCTTTCGTGTTAATCTCCAAACAATTCTGTTGCTTCTCATTTTCAGTTCCTTCCTCACATCATTCTTTCTCGTTGATGACAAGCCACGATGTAGTAAGCGAGAGGGCACGCATCGAATGATCGAGGTTTTTTAATCGATGACTTCTTCGTGCATAAATCTCTGGAATTGAACTCGTTTTCCTTTCAAGTTCGTCCGGATAGGGATGGATACCATTATCGACTTGTACGAGAATCAGATACAAGTAAAAGGAGCTGCGCGCCAGATCAATTTGTGCCTTTATTACCGAAGCATCGTAAAATGTCGGTGACCGATTTGTAATGGTCGCGGAATAAGACAGCGATTTTTGTGCGTTTTGGCCTGTGGATTCGCTCGTATGTGCGGTACCGTGACATAAGAACGCCGAGTGTTAGATTAATGCCCTAATGGAAGGACGTGAAGAAGCTCAAATTAAATTGGGTTTGAGGTTGGCCTTTGCTTCGTGTGGTTTACGTCAGACGGGCTGAGGTGAAGGATTCGGCTTAGGGACCATTTAATTGACTTTCGAGCTACGCGCCACCTTCCACGCAGTAGGCTTAGTCCAAGTGGCCTGCTACGGTCCAGAACCATGTATACATACCACCACAGTGGGTGACGACTTTCTCTGAATGGTAAGTCAAAAAGCGGAAAATCTACTCCTCGCCCCAACCATAGTATTATGTTAATCCCGACCGTACCACTGTCGTGATTGAACATTTCCCTTAGAGGACTACCAATGCACTGTGGTTGATCAATAGATCAATTTGGGTATAGATTCTCGAGGGGGTCTGGGAGCAGCAAGAGGATAAGAATCATCAATTCGTTTATCCATATCTCCAGCACATGGACGTGGCGCTTTTTTTTTGCGTTGTTTACACGGCTTTGCATACCAAATGATGCCACTCTCCTCGAGATACTTACTCGTACTTTGGGTTTTTCTTTTCAGGAATCTCCAGTTGGTATCTTTCCATCTGCATCTGTGTGTCCTCTACCTGCGAAAGAGAGAATATCTTCATCTTCGCAGAGTACCATTGCGGAACGCCACTTGCAACGACTTTAGGAATTCATGGATGGATTTGCATATCTTACGGGCTTTTATCCCCGTTGTTGTCGCGAGTATTGTATCTGACAGTGGTTTATCCGAGTTCGATTTTATATCGAACTATTGGTTGTATCTGTTTTAATTGCTGTTCACTGAGCGGGAGGTTTCATATTCGAAGATAAGTAATCGACAACCGCTAAGCGTAGTGAGTTTCGTCGGAGTGCCTATGTGTGGATGCCGTGGTAAATGTTTCACGTTTTTTGGGCGCAGTATTCTTTCTTTTTCTTTTCTTGTTCACTGCTTGCCTCGTACTCTTTCTATGTGGTTTATAGATTGACGATAAAATTCCTTAGAAGAAAGATAGATAGCGGTGACATTACGGTCCTGTGTCGAGACCATGTATTATTTATATTTTGCACCGTGTTTTCCTGCATCGAGGAATTATAATTAAACGGATACTCGTAAACGTGAAGAATGGTTGTGGCGGACACAGCTACTTAAGTTCGTGTTTGAATTTCTGATTATAATGGAAATTAGTTTGAGTTATGGCCAAAAGGCTTATATGCCACGGGCAAATATCGCAGCCTGCTCTCAAGTAGCTGCTCTGCACTACGAGATATTATTAAGATTTGGAATCTGTTTGTGACAGAGTGAATTACGAACGCAGATAACTGACTTTTCTGTAGGTAGACAGTAACTGGAATGTCGTTTAGGTCAAAAGTAAATAATCATTTCAATCGATGCTAGACATAATTTATTTTCACGTTTTGTCGAACCATTTGTATTTTGAAAACCCTGGAGATGAAAGCCTATGAAACCACTTTCGCTATTGACTTCAACTTTTCATAAGCTCCATCCGGTTATCAGCCTTCATTTACATAGCTATCAGCCTTGACTTAGCTCACTCTTCTTGGACTTACCAAACGGTGGCAGATTACATGAAAAGCTAACTTATAAGGCGCGAAAAACCTAGTAGAAGATATAAAGTGTGTTTTTTAGAGGTGTACAAATTCAATACGAAATAAAACCTTTGAAGCTACCGTAAATGTCTACTATATTAGCGTTAGGTATAGATAATTCTGTACATCTAAATATAATTTCGGACATATGCGTGTCATGCCTAGCTCGAATGAAACGCAATCGTGAAGTCTAATTTTCGACAAAGATGGCGCTACAGTTCGGGGTGAACTAAGGCCTCAACCAATAAGCCTCTCCAGCTGACACGATCTTTGGCCAGCTGCTTCCAGTGCCGCACGCCCAGTTAGTTGAGGTCCCTTTCAACCTGTGCGCGCCACCTTAGATGCGGTCGTCCTCTGCTGCGTCGTCCCTCTGGATTGGAGTCGAAGACTCTTCGGGCCGGAACGGTGATGTCCGTTCGCTACACGTGGCCCAGCCATCCTAGACGTCCAACTAGGCCGACTAGCGAGAATTCTCCATAGCCATCCTGCGCAGTCTGACGAGTTTGGGAGGGATGTTAAAACATGACATGGCTCTGTATAGCTCGTCACTATAGACACTGTCATATGCGGCTTTAAAGTCGGCAAAGAGGTGGTGCGTGTCGACCTGAAATTCATGGGTCTTCTCCATGATCTGTCGTAGTGTAAATATTTGGTCTCTCGTGGATTTTCCTGGCCTGAAACCACATTTGTAGGA
Source organism: Merodon equestris (assembly GCA_958301585.1). Lineage (NCBI taxonomy): Eukaryota > Metazoa > Arthropoda > Insecta > Diptera > Syrphidae > Merodon > Merodon equestris. The sequence goes on from OY284413.1 coordinate 64,680,678, forward strand.
ACCTACCAGATTATCCACGAACGGTTTCAGGGGGTTACACAGTGCGGCAGAAAGGATCTTGTACGCAATGTTCAGGAGACTTATCCCTCTATAATTGGCTGTCATAGGGATTTTCTTTCTTATGTACCGGCCAAACGATGCTGAGATTCCATTCATCGAACATGCTTTTTTCCGACCATATCTTGCAGATGAATTGGTGCATGTTTCTGACCAGCTCATCGCCAGCTGCTTTAAATAGTTCAGCGGAGAGTCCGTCTGCTCCAGCAGCTTTATAAGACTTAAGTTTCGATATCGCTATCTTAACATCGTCTAGATCGGGTGGACGGAATTCTCTTTCGGGTTCGTCCATTGTGTGTACATCTGAGGCGGCCTCTCTGATGGCGTTCCGACAACGTCTCCATTGCTGTTCTATGGTTTGTGCAGATTGCATCGGGTCTTAAGAGAGCTTGAGGGAGACTTGATCGGCGAAGGCCCTGGCGGTCTCTTGCGATTGCAGCTTTCCAACATTAAAGTTTGGTGTTCTTACTCGACATCTTGATTCCGAGAAATTCGCATCCGCACTTTGGCTACAACAAGGTAATGATCCGACATCGAACGTCTAGGATGCTGGAGGAGTTTCTGCGGTCGATCGCAATGTGATCAATTTGATTGGTTGTCGTTTGATCGGGAGACCGCCAGGTCCCCTTATGAATATTGAGGTGTGGGAATCGTGCACTTGCTACTACGAGATTACGTCCCGTCATAAAGTCCACTAGCCTTAGTCCGTTTTCTGTCCTGATGTTATGTAGGCTGTGCTTTCCTACGACTCGTTCAAGATAGCTTGCTTACCCAGCTTCGCATTGAAATCTCATAGAACGATTTTGATGTCATAGCTGGGACATTGGGCATTTGTTCTGTCTAGAAGATCATAGAAGTCATCTTTATGTCGGTCGTCTTTCTCCTCTGTGGGGGCGTGGACACATATTAAACTTATATTGCCGAAATTGGCCTTTATGCGGATGATGCCGGAAGCTTAAGACTGAGCTCCGAATATGTTTTAGTAGCCCGAAATAAGGTGTTCGCGTTCGAACCGTGGGCGCCGCTGATGACTCCATTTTGGGAATTCTTCCGCCGCCGTCAATTTTTTTAAAATTTAATATTTATTTTTCTTCGATTTTGCTTATAACTATCTTACGCTAGACAAAAATGCTTAAAACTAGCTTAGTTATCCTTACAAATTTAAATATCTTACTGGCCCTAGGCGGACACTGCATTTCCAGCCCATAAAGCACATAAAATGTGCTTGGTTGTAAGCGCGTCTAGACAAAGGTTTTTGGGTTTTTTCCACCCCAAATTCGGCAATTTAGCTATTTTGCATATCCAATTAATCAAAAATGGAGCTCATCGGAGAATAAAATTTTGCGTTGAAGATGAGGATCAGGCTAAATCATGTTATTGGCCCAATTCACAGAACCTACGGCGCGTGTAATGGTCACGCTGAAACTCTTGTCAACTCGGTCAACTCTTGCACAAGCTGGATCTTATAAGCTTTCAAGCCACGATCTTTTCGAAAAATTTGTCCCAAAATGGATGGGCATAGCTCCAATTGCTGTGCACGATGACGAATCGACATATTCGGATTCAAGACTGCGTTCCACAATGGCAATAACTTCTTCTCTTTGGAGATGCTTTGGAGATGCGTATTATCCACTAGAGTGTACGTGGTGTGAAAACGATTCATCGAATACCTTGTTCGGATGGACGATTATATCGACCGAATCATGGTTTGCAAAATAAGTTTGCACAATTTGCATGCGTTGTTGTAGCGTTAATTTATTCATTGTGAAATGGCGGAACATAGAACATAGAACCTCTGAAAAAAAAAAACCTTTATATGTACGAGTTTCTGGCCATCATGTAATAGTTGGTTTCTTCTTTTTACATGACGAAAAATTGCTGTAACGACATAAAGAAATCCTAATTCATTACTCTTTATTCATCCTCTTAACGACTGTTTGCCTACGTTGATTGACTACACAAGTTCTGATCAAGGTTTCAGGAGATTCATATAATAACCAGAGTCCCCAAAAATGGGGGTATGCGAGGAGTGCTCAGAGAATAAAGAAGATATTTCGTTTTGAAAATGAATCAAGGATGTTCGAAGGAGAATTTTTTTTCCAACATTTTGAGTTTTATTTAGAAAAAAAAGGGTTATATGTTTATCCTGAAAAATATACGTAGCATACGAATTCCGCGGGCGTCTTCTGAGACAATACACCAATCCGCCCAATATTTTGCTCTTCGAGAAAAAGGTGTTGCTCCTCCAGGTCAAAAATCAACGATCGGAGCAAGTGGTGATCGATAGGAGATCAGTGCTCCAAAATCTCTTAGGATTATCGTATTATGATACGATGCATGAAATCCTCCCTTTCATGTCAGTGGAACAATTTAGTCATAAAAAACGCCGTTGGGTATCTTTGAGTCTCAACTCGTATGATAACTAACTTCTTTGCTTTGCAATTCCATGAACTTCGGACCATTCGAAGGATGAAAAATGGCTCGTGTGATAATAAACCTGCAAGCACTTTTGCGTTAAACATGATCTTGATTCAACACACACAATTTTTTTTACAGATCCGGGAGGCTCCAGGCCTTCCACATCGAAATCACGAATTGAAACCATGAATGAAACCATTCGTTAAACTTCCTCTCACCAAGATTGGAGGTGCCTAAGCTGCAGATTTTTTTGAAATGTAAGGAGAGAAACAAAACTTCGACATTTTGGTGGACAAAAAAAATTGATGAGGAATCACTGACCAAATAACGTTTGTAATCAGGCACTTTTGACCAGCATGATCTGCTGGTGCCATCTATTAGGAAACGGTGTGTACACCTGATACATAAATATTTACCCCTTTTATTCAGAGGGTAACCAACAGATGGTGTGGATATTGCCTGTAAACTAGTATCCTTCACTGAATTCAATATGGTTGATCTTTTTGATCGATGCCAGGCACAGTCTGGCAGTGTTAGTCATTGATCCGTTTTCTACGCTACAAGGCATTTGAGTTATTCCATCTTGTAAGAAAAATTATCGAACTGCGAAAGTTACGTTTCGCTTCTGGTTTTTTTTTTTTTTTTTTTTTTTTGGAATTTTGTAAATTTTTCGATTAATACAATCACTCTATTGAGTACCGAGTTCGCGTAGTGGTGAAGCCCTTTTTTTTTTTATTGTTGGAGGCTTCTGCGATCAGAGCACTCAGACACAAATACTGTGCCCATTGTACTGGCAGACAGACAGCTAAGATGGCGTTACAGCTCATGAAGAACTAGAACCAAGCTTCTTTTATTCACTTATGTATGTTGTGTGCGATTTGTTGAACGGAACCTAAAGCTTAATTCCGATTCCGAACGGCGAGAGCAGAGAAGCTTTTTCAAGGCAGGTGTACAACGGGGGTTTTGCCAGTACACTGCCGAGAGATCGGGATTCGAACTCACTCAACACGCATTAGCGACCGACACACTATACACTGCGCCACGGCGCTCTCGGAAGCACTTAATATCGGGTTAAACTCCGTACAGGGCAACATATACACGCCAAAATATCACCCATGTGAGCGGAAGGGTTCAAGACAAGTCAGGTACCTCAATTCGTTACCGAAGGTAAAAATCGGCATTTATGACGAATTTCAAGGATTGATAAAATTCAAGTGAGATGAAAATTGAAGCCTTTAAGCCATCTACAACGTCACCAATTAGTGAGCGCTCTTGGATCTTCGAGGCAGTTTATCAAAAAATTTCATCTTTGCCGATTGTCATCATTTCGATCATGCAACTTACGTTTTTAGATTTATTTTTGTGCAGTTATTCGAAGTGTAAGGACTATCCCAATAATCCAAATTCAGGACTTCAAAACTGGCATCTAAAGTGGATCTGCGGTCATTGATCTACTTATTTTTCAAAAAATCGTCGAAAATTTTGACGTTCAAATGATCGCTTGCAACAGGAGACGCAGTGATCGCATGAACAATGTTGTGTACCATTCATTGTTGGTGTTGTTGGCATTTGGGGTTGTAACTAACGCCACGCTTCCTTTATTATGGCACTCAAAATTTGGGCATAGTCTTTAATCGATGCCCATTTAATGTTTTCTTCATTTCTGAGAATAGGAAAGAGCTGGAGAAGGCTATAGTGCACTTGCGGAATGTCACTATAGGGATAATTTAATTTCTTTTTCTTAATCGCCAGATTTTGGTAGCTACGCATAGTTATTGACTGCATGCAGGGTATCCGGAGCAACTTTCATTTGCCGTTGTTTTTGAATCAATTATCTTGCTGCATAACCCCCGAGGAAATTATAAGACAAGTGCCAATTAGTATACCAATAACTTCAGCGACTTTTTCAATCGAAATTCAAATGTAGAATAACCGCCTAGGTGCCCTTGGAATCATACGTGATGTGTCAGCCTGATTACATTAAATGAGCTTTGGAACAAAGATAATCTATTGTACAAAACGTATGTAGGGAAGACACCTGCTTACTTTCTATTTGTCTAAAGACTGCATCCATGACTACCAAAAGTAATTGATGAGTCATCTGATCAGGCTCAAAACTTCTGCCACAGTTTTGTGCAGAAAATGCTACTTACGAGGATTTAGTTCTATTGTTTGACCCCACCATGTAGGTTCACAAGCAACATTTGTTGAAGCGCAACATCGAGAAGTGATTGACTTAATACTAACAAATAATATTAAGACTGGTCATTTACTGGCGAGTCTAATCTTATGTGAAGCCACTTTGATAGACTATATATCCACAAAAACGAATTATAAGATCTCTCCCCCGAAACTTAGAAGGAATCCGAGAAAGGAAAATTTAATGTATTTTGTGGAGCAAGAACGCAGCCCAAGAACAGCGCCCCACTTTAACTCAGAACAGAACAAATAGTTAAGAACTTGGTTAAAATTTTCAAAGACTGAATGAATCTACTGTAATACAATATATAATTATTTATTTTTTTGTTGTAGACTTCTGCTATCTGTTGGAGCACTCAGACGCAAATACTGGTCCATTGCACTGCCAGACAGATACTCGTACCTTACTTTAATTTATTTTTACCCGAACTTCAGTAATATATAGCTAAGAGATTCGCCACACTCCACATCGATGCCAACGTTGTGCCACCGTGCGCGAACATAAGCGGGACAGTCACAGAGAAAGTGTTCTGCTGTGTCATCCTTCTTGCAACATGGAGCACAGATGGGTATCTCACCGATGCCAAACTCACATAGATGCTTAGCAAACTGTAATGTCCAAATTGGACGCCCGCAAGACTTCTGCAATTTATTCTCTTTAAGGATAAGAAGAATACTGCGGTTTTCTTGCAGATATCAGGGCGTATACGCATCCTGGATATTCCCTCCATATACATATGATTGTGTGCATTAAAGAACCAATTGTTGGATTTCACCATGGAAGCAGATAGGCCTAAAGAGGATTTAGGTCTTAAGAAACTCACATTTAAGTCCGGTCTAGCGAATTCATCACAGATCTCATTTCCTAGCATCCCAGAATGATCTGGGACCCATACAAGCCTTAGCGAATTTAGTCTTCGGGCTTTGCTAAAAAAGATCTTGAGTTCGTTATCTTATCTGGAGCTAGTTAAAAAAATTTGGCTGTCACTGCAGACTCATATGCTTTTTGCCTTCAACTTGCGCTTCACAACATAGTGCATGGCCACTAAGATTGTCTACATCCCTGATTGAAACACAGACGCCCAATTTTCCTAACGAAAACTACAGTCGGGCGTATTCGCGTTCAAAGAAAAGCCCCAGGATCGAACCCCCCCAAGATCTGGAGCCATCCGTACAAATATGAAGACGGTCCTTTGCAGGTTTAGCACCTGGCCAGAGCCAGTTCTGACGCCATGGAAATTTGACTGTGCTGGGACAAACTGTTCTTTGGAATTTGGTAAAAGAGGCTTTGACGTGTTTATGTGTTACACAAGACAACCGATGCACATGAGATTATCGGTATTATCATTGTCGTGTCTATCCAGAGGACCGTTATTGGCGATGATCCCCAAGTTTTGCCAAAAGCACCTTTGCATTGCCAAAAAGCTGACAGCGTTTTGGACTCAACATGCTTTAACCAAGGAAGCTTGTTATCTAAGGTGATTTCCAGGTACTTGTCTTCCTTAGATATCGGAATGGGAATATCTTTCAGCCCCAGAGGAGTCATGCCAGTATTTTTCTTCATACTCGTGAAGAGAACGGCATCAATCTTAAAAGGATTAACCCACAGCCCATTACTTGTGCAGCAGTCATCAATCACATTTAGCGCCGCCTGTGCTTTGAGACAGACAATCACTAAACATCAGCCGACAGAGAGACTGACAGCATCATCCGCATAGGCCTGGGCATAGATTCCAGAGGCATTGAGAGCATCGAGCAGAGAGTCGACTACCATAACAGCGAAGACTGGGCCCCACCATGCGGGCAGCCCGGTTCCGCCAGATTGGACACATTGTTCGAGGCCTGCATTAGTGATCAGTGCCCTTCATACAAGCATTACTTTGATCCACAATACCAGTGCTTCATCTATGCTATGCCATCTTGCAGTGTTACACATGCTGTCGAAAGTTGCGTTGTAAAAAACTCCCCTAAAATCGACGAAAATGCCCAGCAAATTCGAATGCGCATTAAATTCTCCCAACTATTTAGGTTTTGAAGTGCAGTTTCGTAGTATTTGCTGCACTGATAAGCATGTTGCATCTAATATTGTTTTAAATTTGCGTCCCATGTTTTCCCTCCTGTAGGAAATCTGTTGCCTAGTGAGCTAGCGAGGCTCCGAGTTCTAGCATACTTATAGGGAAGCCATGATTCCTTTGAACAGATCACATAAATTGAATTCGGGATATAACTGGAACAGAAACCGAGAAGGGATATGACGAGGCGGAATGGATGCACTCAAAGGCAGAAAACTTTAATGTTCTGCTTCACTCACTGAGGCGATATTGTTATTTTACCAGGTATCGATTAAATTTTAGAATATGCACCCGGATCTTGCAGCGAGTATATTTTGCAAAATAATTGAATAGAAGGATATGGTGAGACTATTAGTATACGAGTCAGTAATAGTCTTACTAACGAGAAAATTCCAATGAGATAACGTTTCGAGAATGGAATGTCTTTCGACAGTAAAGAAATAGGGCGTATAGGAAATACTGGTATTGTGGATCAGAAAAATAGGTACTGATGCTTAATCCCACGACCTCCTATGAGATCTTTCTTAGGTGTATATCCCTGGCCCAAAAACTTTCACCCGGTGTTGTTTTCTCTATCATTCACATAAAACAATAGAATTTAATTTTTTTTAAATTTTTAATTGCACTTTTTTTTCCATAGTAAATAGGCAAAAAAAAATGTCTAATGCGCGAACTGTGAGTGCGGTTTCATCGTCCTGATGGAATTAGCTGTACTCCAGTCCCAGTTCAACAAATTACGGCACTAAAAATTCGTCGATCATAGTTCTAAATCGCTCATCAGTCGGAGTAATCATGTTACCACAGCATTCCCGAAAACAGTGAAACCCGACGACCCCACCGGCGTGATTGGTACACCATGCAGTGATTTCAACTGGACGTAATGACACTTCGTGAATGACCAGTGCCCCTGACGTTAGTTTTGTTAGTTTACATGTCCGTTAAGATGAAAATGGGCCTCAAGATAAATTTCGATCGAAAATCATCCACTTCGTTGAGATTTAGGGGAGTAAGGGCATACTCGTAGTTTAGACACCATTGGCGGTAGGCCGGAAGTACTCGTAGCTGGTGGACTGCCTGCATTTTGGGGATAAAAGCGATTACCTACAAGACATTCATAAAAATGTTCATAAATAGTTCAATTGTGCGGCACGTCGTTTAATCGATGTTGACAATATCTTCGGTGGCTAAACGCTTTAGTGTTTGACCATTTGACAGCATCCGTTTACTTCACAAATACAAGGCGGCGCAAAAATAATTACCCAATTTTATTTTTTCATTACATTTTAACCAATTAAAAAAACATAATTTCGAGTGACGAAAATCCTAACTCGGACCTTTACAACTTTTTCTGTCAAGTGGAAAAGATGATTTCCGTAAAGGCTGCCGCCAGTATTGATACACATTTGTACCCATTTTATCGAATTTTCTATAATTTTCCGCAAGATTTCCGGTGATAACTGTTCACATTCCTGTTGAATATTCTCCTTAAGGGCTGCGATTGTCTGAGGATTGTTGGCATAAGCCTGCGACTTCAAGTAGCCCCGAGGAAAGAAGTCTGGGATAGTTAAATCGGGCGATATTGCTGGCCATGCCAAATCACCAAAACAGAAAATTACGCGACCAGGAAACGCTTCCTCTACAATATCCATTGTAGCTCGTGCTGTATCTGCAGTTGCACCGTCTTGTTGAAACCACATATTTACCAAGCCCTGCTCATCCATTCCGGCAGTAAGAAGTCGTTTATCATGGCCCTGTAGCGTTCGCTAGTAACAGTGACCGTACTGCCTATGGCGTCCTCAAAAAAATACGACCCAATTACTCCTCCCGCTTGAACGCCATACCATGGCTTTGAGTGGATGTAATGGCTCTTCGTGCATCACACACGGATTTTGCTTATTGACGTAACTACTTAAGTGGAAATGCGACTCGTCCCTCGTCATGATTTTCGACACAAAATCGTCCTCTTCGTTGTTGAGATTAAGGATGGCTTGACAGTAATTCACACGCGACTGATGGTCAGCAGGCATTAACTGATGCACTATTTGGACTTTATGTAATTGCGTGGCCCGTCGCCTGGTTGATGTTTCTCCGTTCTCAGTGACATCGGCAGCAACAGCATTGCATGTTCTCCTGTGGTTCCAGTCTGTTCGAGTCGAGTAACTAAACGCGGAATGTTTGCCCAGTTGGCGCGACACGATTGAGAAACCGACGTTGAAATTCACGCTGCGCTAACACCATCGACCCATTCAAAAAATCGGCCAGTTCACAAATGTCAAATATAATTGACGTACGACGCCATTTGCAAAAATTATAACATCTTCCGATAGGGTGATTAATTTTGTATCAAAAAAATTGGGAGTTGAGTAAGCTGATATATTTCTATCATGAAGTTGTCCCAAATTACTCAGCCAGCTTCTTGAGATGCCAGAATTGGATCTGACCTAATACTTAACCTGGTAAGATTTTTTTTCTTATCTTCTCTGATGGCTGCAAATCCGAAGAGGTCTGGAGCTAGATTCGAGTGTGCAAATTTAAGATCTCCTTGAGTAAATCGAAATATTGTTCAAATATATTGATATTTTTGTACACGATTTAACCTGGTATCCCGAAAAAGAAGACCCCCGATTTGCTAGACAGAATGGGCTCAAAAGATATTTCTCAGTACCTTATCCCGCTCTACATGTGCGTGCATCTTTGGTTCCTCGCTCTGAGGGTAAGCAGACGAAGCATATGCGACCCAATGTGTGCCAGAAACCTATGCGCCACTTCTTCACAATAAGGAGAACCGACAGTACAAGACTTTTAGGTATTAAGTTAATGCATTATAGAATGCACCTCAGACGACCATCTGTGTCGCAGTTGGTGACGAAGTTGACATAGTGAAGCGTCAGGTAGCAAAATGTGATGTATGGCTCTATGTCTGTAAACTTCAGCAATTTTTCGAAATAAATATTCACAATACCCATGTATATCAACGTCTGATGTGCCGAGTTGTCTAGCTCGCTCGCAATTTTTTACGTATCCACGGTATTCTTGTAAACACTTACACCACCGTAAGCTTTAGCTTTACTCATAGGTCATAGGAGATTCAGACTTGTTGTTTTGAAACCTAGCTGCATTATAATATTCCGTTCTTAGTAAAATTTAATGAAAATGTTGTGTTTATGTTGTGTATTTAGTAACGTTCGTACCAAAACGCAAGTAACTTCATTGAAAGGTGGCAGCAGATATGTTAAATAATAAAACAAGGAAAAGTTTCATCGGGTCAGACTAATACAGGAGTGCAGGAGACTATTTCAACATTACTCTCATTTCGGTTCCTGGCCACAGCAAAATACAGGGAAACGAAAAGGCTGACGCTCTAGCAAGGCACGGCTCTTCCCTCGACTGTTCTTTGGCGGAGGCAGTACTCCCCCCCATTAGACTGGTCAAGGCAAACTTTCTACAACACTTTCTCTCGAGGGCGAACTCCAGATGGTGCAGTCTTAGCAACTGCGTCATATCAAGGAAAACATGGCCGTCCTATAACAGGAAAAGAACCCTCGACCTAACTAACAGACCCCGACAAGAGATTGCCAGAATTGTAGCCATCTGTACTGGTCACTGGCCTGTCGGTACCCACGCTGCTAAGTTAGGCATCCCATTCAACACCTACTGCCGAAGTTGCAAGAACCCACTGGAAAAGGAAACTCTCACCCATTTCCTGTGTGAATGTCCGGCTCTAGCTAGAACCAGACAGCGCCTACTCGGCAAAATCTCCTTCGACGACCTATCAGAATTCAGGGAAATAGGATTCTGCAATAGCATCAAATTCCCTAATTCCACAGGATGGATATGAAACTCTAATAATAGCACATTAGATCACTGAGTGGTGGCATCAAAACGGCGCATAAGCGCTAATTGGGCCTAGCATCTTGATATCAGGCGGCCACTCCTACCTACCTCCTACCTACCTCCTACCTACCAGACTAATACAATCTGCGGTATTACGAAATTCCCGGAACTTTCTGAACACACAACAAGCAAATTGAGCCCCTTCTTAATACCTGAGCTCATTTCATACACTTACTCTTCAAACTGTGATTACAAATAGTTCGGTTCATCAACGAAAACTAAAGCTAAAAAAATGTGACCACTTCCCCTTAACCCTGTATATTTGATTAAATTATTCACCAGAGCCTTACTTCTTCTTTCATCAGTTTTCCCTGGCCAACTGAATAATTACGTCTAATTAATTCATAAAAAGAAAGACGAAGGATATCACGTCGCCACATCCTTCTGCGACATTCAGGCAATGATATGCGCATATCCAAGTGACAGATCTGCCGAGTTTATTTTGTATAAACATCAAAATCGGACAGTTTGCATTCATAAAACCGAAATTGGACACCACCATGGTCGAGGGATTACAGCACCAGAGCAAACTTATCCACAAGGGGACGAACGAAAAATGTTTAACCCTAATTGGGAGCGTCCGGTCATGATATGTAGTCATATACGCTCGTAGATATACATATATGTGCGTAACGTACGTCATATCGCATCCTTTGGTTTTGTGTATCCCAAAGCAGAGAGGAAGGTATGAATTTCATTTATTGCACAATGAAACCCACAAAACCTCGAAAGGATTGAATTACCACCAACCGTGAACGATGGAACGACGCGGTAATGTCGCATGAACGACAAGGATATGGGTAAGCGTTGAGCGCCGCCCGCGTTGGTGAAGGATGTCGTTGCGTTAATTGGGCCTATGTCACAATCACCGCAGGGATGGACCATAACGGCCGGCAACAGAGTGCAAATGCCAGTCTGGAAGTGTGACCTGCTACTGGGTGCTTGCGTCGAACAGTGGGAGTTTTGGTAAGCAAAAGGGATTTGCATATTCCAAAAAGAGGAAAGAAGACTCAAAGTGACAATTAGCTGAACGCGTGAGCATTCTTGTGTATACTAGAGCACATGATGCTGAATGTAACAATATAACGTTGATGTTCATGTTCTATACATACATATGTAGTTGGCAGGGTAGAAAGGACACATTTGCATGTTGGCGGAACGATTTTTCTGGTTTTTAATTTCAATTTACGGAAGGATTTGATGGATGGGATGTGTTAATTTCATAATTCAGAAAAGCTTGCTGTCTCCCCGTGTATGGCGGATTTGTATACTGTTTCTAGAAGGGATGATGATTTTCCTCATATTTTCAAGGTTTCTTCGATACTTCTACAGGGAAAAAGTTAAGAATTTCCATGTAACGCATCTGGCTGGGTGTCATGTTGAACATCCCATCAATACATGTCAAGTCCACTGTCATAGCACTATGCTCGGAAGAACCATAAGGCGTGGGTTGAGTATCGAACATTGGCCAGAAAAATATTCTTTTATTTCAAGTTATGAGTGAGAGGTAGAACTTCCAAAATAGTTCATTCCTTTCTCTTTAAATCGATAACCTCATCCATCTGATTGGAATATCGTATTTTCAGAACGTTTTCCCGCAGCCGGCAGTGGTTTGGCGTTTATTGATTCCCACGGATCTATGAAGCTCAACATAAATGTAATATAAATCTATCCTATCTATAATTTTCACACCTATTCCACCGATCATAACGTTCCACGCCATTCTCATAGCACTCAGAAACAAGAAAGCACGATCATAACTCCACAAAATCATTATTCCATACCGCTGAACCGCTGCATCCATCAACTGATCGGTCTCTTCAAAAAATTCCGCCAAAAACAATCGGCCAACGTAATCAAATCGACACCTCGGCTAAAGCATTTCTCCGCCAAACCTTAATCGATGCGGCTAATTCAGCCCAGACTCCTACCCAAAAACGAAAATAAAATCAAGCAAAAGGGAGAAAAACAATACAAAAAAAAGAAAACAATTCGTGAAATTATCCTAACCACAAAATTGATCCATCGACACATCGATCATGATCGAAACATGGCGATCTATCATAACTTACGATCCGATCGTCGATCGAGCTGAGTGAATTCCAACTTGCATAAATCTCCCCCGTTCCACCGTCGTGCCATCCATCACCTGGATTGCCAGCTGGAAGACTCTAATTTGTCATTTAAGATCGATTCCGTGTGAATTATTCCGCTCGACTCTGCTTCACGTTGCCACATGATACGAAACCACAAGATCACCATTACGGTTCGGTATTTTTCTTTTCGGTAACCGATCGCGTTTCTCGTCCTGTCTCATTACCGCCAATTGAGATCCAAATTACCAATTCTGTCCCACTGGGTAGCTCGCGGCGCGCTGGTAATTTGTGCTGCTCTTGTGATACACCACTCTGATGATGGGCACGGTGTATGCAGAATCATTCTGCACGCGATTCTCTCTATTCGGCCGGGTGGAAAGAGTTGCCTTGTTTGTGCCAACAATAGTGCATGATCGGATCACAAGTGCAGACTGTTTTGTGTCTTGCTTTGTAGTATATATGGACACATGTTGAGCATAGAGCACATCGTGCGGCATGCATGCGCCGACGTGATCGTATTTTTCTGTCCAGCAAATGAATGAATTAAAATTCAGAACAATACTAGTGCCGTCGAGATATGGGGTAGTGTAGCGAAAGCCACGGCGGAGGTGGCTGCCGCGTTATGGCGGCAAACGGTGCAAGATCAAGGAATTCTATTGTGGATGCCATGTGGTGTGTTACTACGGGTATGGGTATGACCTGCATTTGGAGTTTTTCAGATTTCTGACATAAGTCAACGTTTGGATGATGATTTGCATCTGATGGTTTGCTTGTGAACTTGTGAAGAATGTCGCCGTGAAATGAGGTGACAGTTGGGAACGGTGTCTTGCCCCGTATCCTGGTGTGACAGTTACCTGGGATTTTGTCTTGACTATCGGATTTTATGCTATGATGTCGGATGTTGGTAACAACATTAATACGTGTTTTATACCGGATTATCGTTATTTCATTGTTTTCGAACTCAAAATCATGTTGTTTTAAAATATTCAATACTTTCAACTCATTTTTGAATTTAAGCCAGTAAAAGTCAAGAAATACTAAATAGTGTGGTTCTGACTAAGACGTCGTTGTACTCGTCTACATTTAGGTCAACCAACTGGAGATTAATTACGAAATGCTATATTCACCACAGATCAGCCTCAGCCTCTTGGTGAAGCACTGATGTCGACATTATCTCTAACCTTGTTTAAACAAAAATTAAAAAAACGTCAAATGGTAAAAGGTGTACGGATAACGATAAGTAGCGGTCGAAAAAAAACAGATCGCAGACGTCAGGCAGTTGGCTTGGACCTCGGTCAACAGAACACCATTCAAACATTAGTCGATTTGTGTCTGCATCATAAAGTTGTTCTCGATTGAAAATGTCAGCTTACGAGCCAAATTCTCGTCATTTGCGAGAGGTGTTACTGTTTTGTTTCAATATGAAGAAAACAGCGGCTGAGTCTCATCGAATGCTCTCAGATACGTATGGTGAGGACGCTATTAGTGAGAGAACGTGTCGTGAGTGGTTTCAACGCTTCAAGAACGGTGCTTTTAACGTCGAAGCCCGGCATAGTGGTGGAAGAGAGAAAGTTTCCGAAGATGCAGAATTGGAGACATTGCTGAGTGAGAACTCGCGTCAAACTCAAGAAGAATTGGCACGATCAGTGGGAGTGACACAGCAAACCATTTCAAAACGTCTCAAGGTCAGATAAAGTGGTTTTGCAGCACGACAACGTTGCAAAAGAGGTCAAAACGTACTTGGGAACGTTGACATGGGAAGTCCTTATCCCACCGGCCGTATTCTTCAGACATTGCTCCCTCCGACTATAACCTGTTTCGATAAATGGCGCATGGCCTAGCTGACCAACACTTCCGATCTCATGAAGAAGTCACATATTGGATCGATTCGTGAATCGCCTCAAAAGATGAACAATTTTTTCGACGCAGGATTCGTACACGGCCCGAAAGATGGGAAAAAGTAGTGACCAGCGATGAAAAATATTTTGAATGATACATGTGTAACCAATTCGTCTCATTAAAGCCCCAAATGTTGAGGAAAAAACGGAGGATGCAAACTTGTGCACCTAGTATTAAATTGTACAAAAAAACACGTATAGGAAACAAGTCACACAATAAAGCCATAGTTGGCATCTGGCACTGTCATACCGAAAATACACATCCCCAAGTATATAGCACTAAAATTCAGCCAACACCATCCGGTATTGTTCTCGAAATGTGTTTCTTAATTCATCAATATCTATTTTGTTTTAAAGTAATCCCCCTCAGATAAAATACACCTTCGCCAGCGCTTTTTTAAGTTCTGGAAGCAGTTCTTACAAGGGTGGTGCGATAAGTACTTAGCCTACAAAAGAAAAACAAAAATTTTGGAGAAATGGCGATTTATTTTTCAATATAGTCTCCTTTTAGCTCGATACACTTAACCCAGCGATGCTCCAACTTCTTCAACCCGTCTGAAAAATACGTTTTCCCGAGGTCTGCAAAGTAGGTCCCCGTGGCGGCGATGACCTCCTCATTCGACTGAAATTTCTGTCCGGCGAGTGACTTTTTCAAGTTTGGAAACAAAAAGAAGTCGCACGGGGCCAAATCTGGAGAATACGGTGGGTGGGGCAGCAGTTCGTAGCCCAATTCGACCAATTTGGCCGTGGCGAGGGCGGAGGTGTGAGCCGGTGCGTTATCATGGTGGAAAAACACTTTTTTCTTCGGCAAGTGGGGCCGTTTTTTTTTCAATTCGGCGTCGAATCGGCCCAATAATTTGGCATAGTACAGCCCTGTGACCGCTTTGCCCTTCTTCAGGTAGTCAATGTGGATCACACCTTGTGAATCCCAGAACAGTCTTCGCCTTCTTCGGAGCACTTTCGCCGGGTGAAGTCCACTGTTTCGACTGTTTCTTGGTCTCTGATGTATACCAGTGGATCCATGTTTCGTCGACTGTCACGAAACGACGCAGAAACTCCTTCGGATTGCGCTTAAACAGCGTCCAACACTGCTCTGAGGTGGTCTCACGGTTGCGCTTGTTGTCCGGAGTGAGCAAACGCGGCATCCACCTCGCGGACAGCTTTCTTATGCCCAAAATTTCATGCAGGATATGACCCACGCGATCTTTTGAAATGCCTACTGTCTCAGCTATCTCACGCACCTTCAATCGGCGGTCTGCCAATACGAGTGATAGCCGTTTTCGGGGCACCTGGACGTGGCTCATAAAAAACCGACGTACGACCACGTTGAAACTCGTTAAACCAATTTTTGATGCTTGCCATCGAAGGAGAAGAGTCACAGTACACAGCATCCAAACGCTCTTTGATTTTGCTGCGCGATTTCCCTTCCAAAAACAAGAATCGAATCACCAACCGATATTGCTCTTTTCCCATTTTTCTAAAATCCGTGGACACTCCCGCTTCCACACGCGGTCAAAACAAAACAAAACAGTAGCCGTCTACTATGTACTACACGATAGTAAGTTGCTCTTGCGATACTGGCGCCATCTGGCGGTGAGGCTAAGTACTTGATCAATGCAAAGAAGACAAAAATAATGCACATACGTCCACCACATATCCAAAAAGTATTATTAAAAATTAAATTACATGACACCAACTGCCTTCATAATGCAAAGAACCCTATGCAACTTGAAAGAGAAGATAGCTGCGAAACTTTTATAGAAAATGTGTCAACTTACAAGTATCTAGGGGTCATCGTAGACTACAATTTTAAATGGAGCTATCATATAAGAGCACTAGAGACAAAACTAAGGCAGTCAACTTATGCTCTTTTCCATCTCAGTAACGTATGCACGGAAGATGTTCTACGACAGTGCTATTTTGGATTAGTGGAATCTCATCTACGGCATGGTATATTGGCATGGGGAAATGCGCCTCAGATTCGGTCGTTACAGCATATACAAGCAAGAATCCACAAAATGATACACAGCGCAAAGACAGGACAGCACTACAATCGACAACAAAACATCAACAGTAGGAAACTGCTTAACATCGAACAACTTTATAAGATGGAAGTTATTTCAAGATTCTGGAACGATGACACTTACAAAGTCACAGCTCAACATAACTTCAACACACGCAGAAGACAGCAAGGACGATACAATATCCCACGGCATTGGAATGAGTACGGACGAAGGCGATATGAAGTAGTAGTACCCAAAATATTTAATGAACTCCCAAATAATTATAAAAATCTTTCAAAATCTCTTTTGTTGAAAAAAGCGAAACAGTTTTTTCTGACTTAGGATCAAAGACACAAAAAAAAAAAAAAAATCTAACTGGATTAGAAATTATTTATTGAATATAAAGCTCAACTCATATACGAAACAATATTGTGTAACTAATCTTCTGCAGATAAGCCCCTAAGGCTTTGCAGATAATTATATCAAAATGTAAACTACTTATGATGTATCAATAAAGAATTGAATTGAATTGAATTGAATTGAACTTATCGGACTACCCTCGTATATGCGATTTTTGGTATAAGTTTGAGCTCTTCCGGGTTTTTATCTCCTCAATCGTCCTTTCGTATATCTTTTCAGTTTTGGGAACCCCAGTAAATACGATGACTGAGGCATGATTTCGGTATTTACTCTTCGTATTGCTTCACACAAACGACGTAACTTCAAGGTAATATTCCTTATTGACCGTATGATCTTTCTTGTTCATTTGACATTTGACCGAACTTGGCGTGGTTTTTTCGGTCTTGGCTCTTCTGGTCGCTTCCATTGGGATGGTTGGGCTTTGATTCCGACGTCATAGCCAAATATTTCCGTCACCAGTTATGACCCATTTTAGTAAATCTGCATGTTCAGTGACGTTCATGTGATGATTCTTATGGCCAAAACTTAGCAAATTCGTACCAAAATTCGCTGATAAAATTCTTCTTCTTCTTCTTCTTCTTTTCCTTTTTATCCCGGCGTCGTTATGGTCAGAAGTGTAGGACCATAACCTTCCCACTTAACTGCATTCCTACTGGTCCGCTTGTGGGGTCCGCCGGTTTGACCTCAGAAAGTAGCGGCAGGCTTCCCGGTTTGGGATTACTTCATCGCTGAGGCCAATCAAATGCTGGTGTTTTTGCACCAATTGTTTTTCGGCCTGCCTTTTTTGCGTGTTGAAATTGGAATGTTGATTGATAACGCTTTTTGGACGGGGTTCAAAGGATCTCTCCTTTGAACATGGCAATACCAACTGAGTCGGTCGCGCTCTATATTTCTTGTGATGGTTTTTTTACGTGGAGGCTTCCTCGGATCTTTGAACTTCTAATTCTGTCACGCTTTGTTACTCTCGCTGTCATGCGAAGCATCTTCATCTCAGTTGCCGTTAATTTGCTCTCATACTTTTTGTGCATTGTCCAGCATTGTGAACCGTATGTGAGCGCCGGACGTACAACTGAAGTGTAGAGCCTTCCTTTCAGCTTAGGGGGCATTTTTCGATCACAGAAGATGGCGGAGTTTTCCCGCCACTTCATCCACCCTACGCTTACGCGATGTTTGATGTCGTCATCACAAGTTGCTTCTCTATTAATCATAGATCCCAGATATTTAAACTTTTCACACTTGGGAAGCACTCTTCCATTCAAGTAAATGTCTGGAATAGGCTGATGAGGGTCAGAGAACGGGCAGCACAGATACTCTGTCTTCTTTGAACTAATACGATACCCGTGTCCCTCAAAAATGTCCACCCACCCATCAAGTGCTCGTGTAGGGACGCCTGATCATCACTTATAATGGCCCCATCGTCAGCAAAGAATAGCTGGTGCACGTTGGGGTCCGTCACTTTTCCTTCAAGCAAGCAATCAAGGACTGCTATAAAGAGCAGTGGGCTGAGGACGCTCCCTTGGTGTACACCGACTTTGATTGTGAACTCTTCGGTGACTCCTGCGGTGCATCTTACTCTTGTCGTTGCTCTCTCGTACATGTCCATAATCACTCGCACGTAGGTTTCTGGAACTCTTTTTTGTCTTAGCGCTACCCATAAAAGATCTCTTGGTTGCCGGTCAAAGGCCTTCTCGAAATCAACCAACACCATATGCAAGTCCTTTGAAGAATCACGATGCTTTTCCATCATGATCCTTATACTTTGGATTGCATCTGTTGTTGATTTACCCGAGACAAACCCGCACTGGTCATCAGATAGTCGTATTATTTTCCGCAGTCGGCTATCTAATACCCGTTCAACGATCTTCATGGTGTGCGACATCAGCTTGACAGAACGGTAGTTATCACAATTTCGCGTATCACCCTTTCCTTTGTGCAAAGGAAGAAGATAGCCTTCTCTTCATTGATTAGGCATAGTGTCGCCTCTCATAAGTTTGGAGATAAGAACCATGAGCCATCTAGACCCGATGTCTCCCATCTTTTTCCAGAACTCAGAGAGTATCCCGTCCGGCCCAACAGCTTTTCTTTTCTTGGAGTTTTTAACCGCGTACCGAACTTCTTTGACTGTGATGTCGGATATTTCGGCATGATTCGGGGCGGCTCTTGGAAAGTACACTCGGGGAAACTGTTCGTTCAGAAGTTCCTCGCAATACTGTCGCCATCTGTGGAGAATTTTTTCGTCTTCCACAAGGAGTTGGCCTTCAGCATTGTTAATAAACTTTGGGAAACGAATCTCCTGAGCATTTCTTCTTCTCTGGGCGGCTATCTTAAAGATATTTGCTCCTTTGTTCAAATTGTTTTGTCGAAGCTCCTGGGTAGCCTAGTTCCTGTCAGACGCGGAAGACGATATTTCTTCCAACTCCTGATAGAGGCCTTCCATGCTTTTCGCTTTGAATTCGGCGCATTTTTTCTTCGCGATACCTTTGCAACATCTATATACCTTTTCACGGCGAGCTTTTTCCTCTCTATTAGTAGAAGAGCACTTTGACCAAGCTTGGAAAGCCATTTTCTTTTCGTGTATCACTGCTTTGGCTTCGTCTGTCCACCACGTTTCTTTTGCGTGTTGGCAGGGGCCTTCAGATGTTCCGAGCAGTGATTTGGCTTTCTCCAGGCCAGATTGTTGTAGGGAATCCCACATGTCTTGTGCTCTGCACTCCTCATTACCGACCTCATCGATAATGGAAGAGAGGTAGTTTTCCATGATGGTAATAAAAGCTTCGCCTTTTCCTTTATCCAGCATATACCACTTGATTCTCTCAGACACCTTCGTTTGCTGCTTTGACTTCTTTCTCTCATCCATAAAAAATTCAGTCAGGAGGAGACGGTGTTGAGGGGCGATCGCGTCTCCCAGGATCACTTTGCAATCTTTAGCTCGTGGCTTCATGAAACTGGATACCAAATGATAGTCTATTTGAGTTTCATTTCCGCCGCTGCTATAAGTGATCAGGTGCCGGCTTTGTTTGACGAACATGGTATTTAGCACTATAAGACCGTACGACTTGCACATGTTTAGGATATCTTCACCTGAAGAGTTCCTGGTGCCGTATCCCAGCCCTCCGTGGTAGCCTTCATAGTCTTCGCTTGTCTTCCCGACATGTCCGTTTAAATCTCCCCCAACAAACAAAAGCTCTTCCTTTGGGATGATTTTGACAAGGTTGTGGAAATCTAGCCAGAATGCATCTTTTTCTTTTTGTTCGCATCCTACTTGAGGGGCATATGCGCTTACGATGTTCCACACCTCACCGTGCATCACCAATTTGAGAGCCATCAAACGGTCACTGGACTTTGAAATGGTTAAGACGTTGCCAAGTAACTCTGCCGCAAGGATGATGGCGATTCCGTTTTTACCTTGTTCCAATCCATAGTAAAACATCTTGTAGGCTTTTGTTTTAACGTCCAAGAAACGTGCCCGATTACCGGTGTTTCGCCATTTCGTCTCTTGTACGCACAGGATGTTTACTCGCCTTCTAACCATCATTTCTTCAAGCTCATAGCTGCGCCCACTCATGCTTCCAACGTTCCAACTCGCGACTCTTAAATGTGGCTTACGCCGTTGCATTACTTTGCTATCCCCCGGAAATCCTATAGCTCTGACCCGAGCATTGCTGCTCGTCCCAGGATCACGACCATTAGTAGTGCCTGGCGGGGTAGTGCTTTTCCTTTTAGCGTTCTTTTCCATAATGCTACGGTTTGACCGTTTTCTTTCTTCCCTTCCTTTTTGACACGGGCATGCTCCAGATTTTTTTTTTTTTTTTTTTGATTGATCTTACTCTTACAACACCGGTGATCTCCAGTCGTGTCAACCCACTGATTTGCATGCACACTTGTGGGGCAGTTTATTGGTGGTATATGTGTCCCTAGGCTCACCTTGGTGTTTTCTAAATTGCCTAGATGTGAGTTTTGTTTACATTTGTTTAGTCGCCTTTTACGACAAAATTCGCTGATAAAATATCTGAGAAAATTTCATGACATTAGCTAACTGATATGCGAATGTCCTCAGTAACTTCTTTGATAGCGATTAGTCTATTCTTCATAACAATTTTCTTCACTACTTTAGTATTTTTATCCATTGTTTACGTGCTAGGGCATCCAGCATCACCAATAATATTTTCTCGGCCTTTTGTGAAGATCTCGTACCACTTATAATCATATTTTTTGCTCAGAGTGGGCTCGCCAAATGCCACAGTCGACATTTCAAGTACTCGGAAGCACCAAATTAACTACTGGTCCTTTGATCCATTTCTTTCCATAACGAAATTCCATCAAGCACACCATAACACATCTAGCTTTTATATCTATGAAGAACATATTAAATATCCAAATGACGGACTATATCAACATATGTTAGAGGACATATGTACCAAGATAACAAGCAAAAGAAAATCGAAAATATAATGTATTGTACTTAGCACTTGAAAGTCAAAAATGCACCTTAATTTTTGAACAAACAAAACTCACTGTTTGATGTTTATGGACTGGTGGAATCATCGGCCCAAATTTCTGTAAAGACGATGTTATCGTCAATGGAGAGCGCTATAGAAACATGAATTCTGACTTCTATGTTCCTCAGTCAAATAGCAGTAGGGTGACAGAGCTTTGCTTTCAACAAGATGGCGCAACATACAACTCGACGCGCGACACCTTCAATTTATTGCGGGAAACGTTTGCTGAGCGCGTTATTTCGCGTAATGGACCTGTGAACTGGCCTCCAAGATCCTGTGATCTCACACCTTTAGAAGTTGTTAAGTCACTAGTCTATGTCAATAAACCAGAGACGTTGAACGATTTGGAAGTCAACATTCGCCGTGTTATTGCTGATAGACGGCCACAGTTGCTCAATACAATTGTTGAAAATTGGGCTTCACGATTGCGCTTCACTCGAGCTAGTCGTGATGCGATTATACACGAAATCATATTTAGGAATAAAGTTATGGCATTATCTATTAAATAAAGCTAATATCATAAACGTTAATATAAGCTTCAAGTATTTTATTTTATATGGAATTGTGTACTTCTAAAAAAAACGTTCGTATGTAATTTGACATATACTGGCAGACAGCACCTGACGAAATCAGCTACCCCAAAAAGGTAAAACCTGTAATATCTGCAGAAAGTATTAGTCTTATATTGAAATTCTTAAACTACAATATATTATATAGAAATAGAAGGAACTCGAGACGATTAAACCAATTATAATGGTACGCAACATTTTTAAAGGATAATTACATCTTCATGGATTGCTAGCAGCCCTGTAGTCGCAGGAAGCTTAGGCATTCACATCCAAAGCAAGTTTTTACTACCGTCTATCTTTTAATGACATAATAAGGAAGCCGATGAGCTGGGTAACAAAATAAGCAAACTTAGCTTCAACCCTGCCACCTTTAAATAAAAGCTTAGATTTCTGAAATCGAAAAAAACCGTAGGTGGAATGCCGGTTATACCTGAGATCACGCGTAACAAAACTAACCGAAATTCGACATATCACACTCCTTAGTAGACAATAACCGGGTTTTGTCCCAAATGCCCAGGTCCAATGCCTTCTGCTGAAGTTGTAGTGACATGAAAAAGGGTTCGTTCATTATTTTTTGTGGTAAAATGGAGCAATATTTAGCCTTCTATTCACTCGACAATCTTAATGAATTCAACTAGATTAAAATAAATAATCTCGCAGTCTTTGAAAAAGGTGCCTCATGGCTTAACGAAAAGAAATATTTAAGAATTTTGTAACAGTATATACGGTCAATTTGGCGCCCCATTCAGTTACTCATCAAAGTCAAACGAATAAGAGTGTCGCCAGCGATAACAGATCTGACAAAAGTAGGTAAATAAAAGGCTGCATAAACGCGTGCTGCTTCGCAATGTTAAAATCTACATTTATAAAACTTTGATTAAGAAGGAGGAAAATAAATGTTGGGCCCTTAAAAACATGGGCTTAGGGACAGTTTATGGAATAGGACGAAGAAACAGGCGATTGGAGAAAACAACACAATCGAAAACTACCCAGCCCCGATCATGGTCCGAGTAATTAAATCGGGAAGACTAAGACGAAAATTCAAGTGAGTGGAAAATCCATAGAAAAAAGACCGCCGGAAGGCCACGTCGTAGATCGGAGGACCATATAACGATGGATCTAGAAGAGATGAGAGATGAGACGCACATGATGAGAAGGCTTGGCGAAGGGTGGTCAACGAGGCTTTGAACGTCTGATCTTCAAATGGCAATTAATTTGAAATTGCTTAATTTCAAGATTCTGACGCCAAAGGCTTACACCTACTCCTTTTACACTTAAAGGATTTTTCAATTGGCGCGAGTAGATTTTGGCGGCCTGTGGCCAACATTCATACGTCAAAGAAACGCAAGATCGGCCGGCAATATCGCCGCGGTCCGTGGAAGTAAATAGCAGAACCCGAGGCAGTCGGTTCCTAGCCATGTACAAGAAGTCGACCTTTCGCAGACTTCAACTTGGCGAATTTAACGTCGGGACTTGGCCTTACACCCGTACAAAATCCAACTGACCATAGACAAAGCCGCTTGTTCGCTGAATGTGTTTCGGAGCGTTTGGGTCCCCAATTTAGGCCCAAAAATCATCTTTAGCGACGGGGCGAACTTTTCATAAATGGCTGTGTTAACAAATAAAATTACTGCATACATATATATTACCGTACAATAATTGTTAAATGTACTTTTTCGAAAACGACGTTGGTGAAGCGGTCACAATGGGGAGCACTACAGAACGATGATAATAACCAATTTCTTATGGCTCAAATTTAACCGTATGGAGCTAGACGACATCGACCACAATCGATCAAAGTCCTTAAAATGAACGTAGCACAGGCCATCGCCCAAATTCAGTTGGATCTATGCGGCAGACTAATTGAAAAGTGGACCACTCGGATCCGTGCCACCGGCACAGAGATTGGGGGTGCAGCAGAGCAAATGCGAGTGGTAATCTACTTTCAGGTCTGTCTAATGTGTTTCCGTTTTCGGTGTTATTTCCGTGTAGTCCCACATACATATATTCCAGCAGGTTCGAGAGGTCTTTCATCTACGATCGACATTTTTATTACAAATTCACCACGATTATTCTCTCAGCCGGTTGCACTTAACGATCTTAGTTCTGACCATAACCCAGTCTTTTGCCAAGTTCTCAAATCTAGTGTGTAGAAACAACACACTATTACTTTGACTTTAAACGTGCGAACTGGGCACAATTTCAATTTGAAATGAAAAGGAATCTTACTAACATTCCTCCAGATTTAGAAGATGTTTCGACTGATCATAATGACAGACTTGTGGAAGCTTTTTCAAAGGAAGTCCATAGATCAATAGAGAAAAGTGTGCCGAAAGTAGCTAGGAATAATTTCTTTATCACATTTCCGGATCGTGTCCTAGTGTATATACGATTTAGAAATATTCTGAGGAGACAATGGCAAAGGTATCGCTTACCGCTTCTTCGCAAACAAATGAATTATTTCAATAAACTCATTTCTGCAGAAATAGCGAAGCATAGGAACAATCAATGGAATACGAAGCTAAGTTTATTGGACAAAAATGCTAGGCCGTTTTGGAACATAGTTAAGATAATTAAAAAAAAGAACTCGCGAATTCCAAGTCTACACAGTTCCGACAACGTCGTCGCAGACATCGAAAAGGCCAATATTTTACAAGTTCTCTTGTAAAGGAAGCATGTGACAGCCTTCGTTTGCAGAGCCATGAGCCATCCCCTAACTCGTTTGTATCTCCAAACGAAATAAGGGACATTCTAAAAAGTTTACAGCTGAGGAAAACAGAAGGCCTTGATGGTATTAAGAACCTGTACCTCAAGCATTTGCCGAAATCTGGAATATTATTTCTAACTTTTCTTATTAATGCATGCCTGAAAATCCAGTACTTTCCGAATAACTGGAAAATCGCAGAAGTAGTTCCGATTTTGAAACCTGGGAAGCAAAATCAGTACCCATATAGCTACAGACCAATTAGTCTACTAAGTTGTCTTAGCAAAGTGTACGAAAAAGTACTTAAAACTAGACTTATGAGTTTTATTGATGATATGCGTATCTTCCCAGATGAGCAATTTGGATTCAGAAGCCATCACAGTACCTCGCATCAAGCGCTCAGAATATGCCAACACGTCAAAAGAAATTTCGAATTGGGCAGATCCACAGGTTTAGTTTTGCTAGATATTGAAAAGGCTTTCGATTCCGTTTGGGCTGATGGTATCATTTATAAAATGATTAGGTTCGGTTTTCCCCTATACTTAGTCAAATCCATACAGAGTTTTCAGACTAATAGACGTTTTACAGTCAATGTTAATGGTAAAGCATCTTCTCTGCAAAACTTTTGCGCAGGAGTACCACAAGGTTCTGTTCTTGGTCCTGTGCTTTATAATATATACACCTCTGACCTGTCCAGGCCTCCAGCATGTGAAATAACCATTTACGCCGACGACACGGGTATATTCTCTTCACATGAATATAGTCTCAATATTGAAACTAATTTGCAAAATGGGATTAGAATATTCGCTGATTATTTCAATAAGTGGAAAATTAAAATTAATGCCGAAAAAGTGCAACCTATCTTTAGTTATCAGTAATCCACTTAACGTGTGCGGGGTAAATGTCAATTGGCAATCTAGCGTGAAATATCTGGGGTTGTATCTAGATACAAGACTAACTTTCAAAGAACATATTTCAAATGCAATCAATAAAACTAATATTGGTATCAAGATGCTTACCCATTTATAAATAGGAAATCGTCGCTAAGCAAACAAAATTATTATCTATAAAGTAATTTTCCAGTCAATAATACTGTATGGTTGCCAGGTATGGAGAAGTTGTGCAAAATGTCACATTAAGAAATTGCAAACTTCACAAAACAAACTGATGATGATGATGCTTAATCTACCAAGGTACCATTCTACCTGTGATCTTCATTGTCAAACGGGTGTTGAATTGATCTCCGAAAGAATTGTTAAACTAATGGATCGATTTCTACAAAATTGCGTTTTTCTGGATAATCCTCTGCTAAACCAACTAAATGTTTAACTTAATTAATGGATGTATCTGTTTAATATTTTTCTATTAATTATTTATTTATTACTTCGGTATAAATTAATGAATTTATTTATTTTTTTACTTCGTTATTTGTTCATTTATGTAATTATTTATTATTATTTAATTATTATTTATTTATTATCTATTATATTTATTGTTTATATATTATTTATTTATTATTTATCACATCTAGGCAATTTAGAAAACATCAAGATGAACCTAGGGATACATATACCACCATTAAAGAGCCCCACAAGTGTGCATGCAAATCAGTGGGTTGACACGACTGGAGATCACCGGTGTTGTAAGAGTAAGATCAAACAAAAAAAATAAAAATCTGGAGCATGCCCGTGTCAAAAAAAGGAGGGGAAGAAAGAAAACGGTCAAACCGTAGCATTATGGAAAATAACGCTAAAAGGAAATGCACTACCCCGCCAGGCACTACTAATGGTCGTGATCCAGGGACGAGCAGCAATGCTCGGGTCAGAGCTATAGGATTTCCGGGGGATAGCAAAGTAATGCAACGGCGTAAGCCACACTTAAGAGTCGCGAGAAATGGCGAAACACCGGTAATCGGACGTTAAAACAAAAGCCTACAAGATGTTTTACTATGGATTGGAACAAGGAAAAAACGGAATCGCCATCATCCTTGCGGCAGAGCTACTGGCAACGTCTTAACCATTTCAAAGTCCAGTGACCATTTGATGGCTCTCAAATTGGTGATGCATGGTGAGGTGTGGAACATCATAAGCGCATATGCCCCTCAAGTAGGATGCGAACAAAAAGAAAAAGATGCATTCTGGCTAGATTTCCACAACCTTGTCAAAATCATCCCAAAGGAAGAGCTTTTGTTTGTTGGGGGAGATTTAAACGGACATGTCGGGAAGACAAGCGAAGACTATGAAGACTACCACGGAGGGCTGGGATACGGCACCAGGAACTCTTCAGGTGAAGATATCCTAAACATGTGCAAGTCGTACGGTCTTATAGTGCTAAATACCATGTTCGTCAAACAAAGCCGGCACCTGATCACTTATAGCAGCGGCGGAAATGAAACTCAAATAGACTATCATTTGGTATCCAGTTTCATGAAGCCACGAGCTAAAGATTGCAAAGTGATCCTGGGAGACGCGACCGCCCATCAACACCGTCTCCTCCTGACTGAATTTTTTATGGAGGCGAGTAAGAAGTTAAAGCAGCAAACGAAAGTGTCTGAGAGAATCAAGTGGTATAAGCTGGATAAAGGAAAAGGCGAAGCTTTTATTACCATCATGAAAAACTACCTCTCTTCCATTATCGATGAGGTCGGTAATGAGGAGTGCAGAGCACAAGACATGTGGGATTCCCTACAACAATCTGGCGGAGAAAGCCAAATCACTGCTCGGAACATCTAATGGCCACCTGCCAACACGCAAAAGTAACCTGGTGGTGGACAGACGAAGCCAAAGCAGTGATAGACGAAAAGAAAATGGCTTTCCAAGCTTGGTCAAAGTGCTCTTCTACTAATGGAGAGGAAAAAGCTCGCCGTGAAAAGGTACATAGATATTGCAAAGGTATTGCGAGGAAAAGTGTGCCGAATTCAAAGCGAAAAGCATGGAAGGCCTCTATCAGGAGTTGGAAGAAATATCGTCTTCCGCGTCTGACAGGAACCAGGCTACCCAGGAGCTTCGACAAAACAATTTGAACAAAGGAGCAAATATCTTTAAGATAGCCGCCCAGAGAACAAGAAATGCTCAGGAGATTCGTTTCCCAAAGTTTATTAACAATGCTGAAGGCCAACTCCTTGTGGAAGACGAAAAAATTCTCCAGAGATGGCGACAGTATTGCGAGGAACTTCTGAACGAACAGTTTCCCCGATTGTACTTTCCAAGAGCCGCCCCGAATCATGCCGAAATATCCGACATCACAGTCGAAGAAGTTCGGTACGCGGTTAAAAACTCCAAGAAAAGAAAAGCTCTTGGGCCGGACGGGATACCCTCTGAGTTCTGGAAAAAGATGGGAGACATCGGGTCTAGATGGCTCATGGTTCTTATCTCCAAACTTATGAGAGGCGACACTATGCCTAATCAATGAAGGGAAGGCTATCTTCTTCCTTTGCACAAAGGAAAGGGTGATACGCGAAATTGTGATAACTACCGTTCTGTCAAGCTGATGTCGCACACCATGAAGATCGTTGAACGGGTATTAGATAGCCGACTGCGGAAAATAATACGACTATCTGATGACCAGTGCGGGTTTTTCTCGGGTAAATCAACGACAGATGCAATCCAAAGTATAAGGGTCATGATGGAAAAGAATCGTGATTCTTCAAAGGACTTGCATATGGTGTTGGTTGATTTCGAGAAGGCTTTTGACCGGCAGCAAAGAGATCTTTTATGGGTAGCGCTGACAAAAAGGATTTCCGGAAACCTACGTGCGAGTGATCATGGACATGTACAAGAGAGCAACGAGTAAGATGCACCGCAGGAGTCACCGAAGAGTTCGCAATCAAAGTCGGTGTACACCAAGGGAGCGTCCTCAGCCCACTGCTCTTTATAGCAGTCCTTGATTGCTTTGCTTGAAGGAAAAGTGACGGACCCCAATGTGCACCAGCTATTCTTTGCTGACGATGGAGCCATTTTAAGTGATGATCAGGCGTCCTTACAACGAGCACTTGATGTGTGGGTGGACATTTTTGAGGGGCACGGGTATCGTATTAGTTCAAAGAAGACAGAGTATCTGTGCTGCCCGTTCTCTGACCCTCATCAGCCTATTCCAGACATTTACTTGAATGGAAGAATGCTTCCCAAGTGTGAAAAGTTTAAATATCTGGGATCTATGATTAATAAAGAAGCAACTTGTGATGACGACATCAACCATCGCGTAAGCGTAGGGTGGATGAAGTGGCGGGAAAACTCCGCCATCTTCTGTGATCGATAAATGCGCCCTAAGCTGAAAGGAAGGCTCTACACTTCAGTTGTACGTCCGGCGCTCACATACGGTTCACAATGCTGGACAATGCACAAAAAGTATGAGAGCAAATTAACGGCAGCTGAGATGAAGATGCTTCGCATGACAGCGGGAATAACAAGGCCTGACAGAATTAGAAGTTCAAAGATCCGAGGAAGCCTCCACGTAAAAGAAACCATCACAAGAAAGATAGAGCGCGACCGACTCAGTTGGTATTGCTATGTTCAAAGGATAGATCCTTTGAACCCCGTCCAAAAGGCGATATCAATCAACGTTCCAATTTCAACACGCAAAAAAGGCAGGCCGAAAAACAATTGGTGCAAACAAATGCAAAAATACCAGCATTTGATTGGCCTCAGCGATGAAGTAACCCCAAACCGGGAAGCCTGCCGCTACTTTCTGAGGTCAAACCGGCGGACCAGTAGGAATGCAGTTAAGTGGGAAGGTTATGGTCCTACACTACTGACCATAACGACGCCGGAAAAAAGGAAAAGAAGATTTATTATTTATTTATTATTTATTTATATATTTACACTATTTATCTATCTGTGTATATATTCATTTGTCTATTTAGTTATTTATTTATTTTAAGTAATTATTATGTATCTATTTATTTATTTTTATGTTTATATATTTTCATTTTATTTTTGTTTATTTATCTTTTTTTTATTTATTATTTTTTTTTTTTTTTCTTTCTTTGCATTGAAGGTTTTGTCGTGGTTTCCTTCAAATTTATTATTACTTAAATTAACATTATTTCATAACCCCAAAAGATAATATTTCAGTTGAAAGATATGTATATAGCTATCGAATCACTGTATGTAAATTGTATCATAGCACGAAATAAAGAAATATCTATCTAAGTGAGTTGTATAATTATGAATGAGGGATGCGAATGCTTCCAAGTCCACAGAAATCGTGATTTCGACAAAGGAAATCCTGGAGCGATTAAGCATTCAACGAACGCACAGTTGGAAACATTTCTGGATCCAGTTGTTAAACACTAAACAAGGTTGCTAATTTATTGACCATTACTCTGTGAAAAAGTCAAGTTTTTTGGATTTACAAAGGAGCCAACATTTGAATTAATTCGTGGAATGCCTAAAAGACGAGCAGATGGAACAACGCAAGTTTGGATCTTGCAAATTTAAAGAAAAAAGAAAGCGGATTTCCATTCGTACGTATGACAAGAGTACCTACGAGTAATACATTTTTATTTTCATTTTTAATAAATAAAGTTATTTGTAATTATTCAAAATTAGAACATTAAGTCTCGTTTTTGAAAAGACTTGTAAAGCTGACGAAATCCGTTTTTGTTTTGATTCTTTAGGCTTTTTAATTCATGTTTATTAATTTTTCTGAAAACTATCTTGTGCTTAACGAAATGCATAAAACAAGTTTAAATATCTCAGCTACGTAAAAAACCCAACTGTGTAAATTTGGGAATTCTGACAATATACCAGTTTAAGTACGAAACGACTTATCTACCTATGTATATAACATTCCAGATACGAGAAAAATTAAAACAAGGAAAGGCGTTGTCAATATTTCTCTATAATTTTATCCTGGACTACATAATGAATCACCCTTACGTGCCCTAGAAACTGCTGACGACCTGGATTTTCTGGAGCATTGTTTTTGTTATGCTGGCTTTTTTAAGACAATTAGTTTGTTTCTCACAGATATGAAGGTAAGACAAGTTTTTGGCTTTTTTTTTAAATA
Source organism: Merodon equestris (assembly GCA_958301585.1). Classification (NCBI taxonomy): domain Eukaryota; kingdom Metazoa; phylum Arthropoda; class Insecta; order Diptera; family Syrphidae; genus Merodon; species Merodon equestris. The sequence continues at coordinate 64,711,516 of OY284413.1, forward strand.
AATGGATCAAAGAGTTTCTATCAAATTCTGTATGGAAAATAAAAGTAAGTGCTCCAGCTTACTGAAAGCTTACTTGTTTCGAAATTGCTAAATTTTGACCGAAGGATTGTTGCATAAGGATCGCACAGAAGCTGTTGAATGACGATCCAGATGTGCTGAAACGGGCCATGATAGGTAAGAAAACATTGGTTTATGTGGTTATGACGTCAAGAATAAAACGCAGTCCTCCCAATGGAGTGAGTAGAAGACCGAAAAAACCATGCCTAGTTCTGTCAAATGGGAAAGTTTTCCTCACTGTTTTCTTCGATTATAATGACGTGGTTCATCATGAGTTCTTGGAAAGTCGTTCGGTCAATAAGGAATATTACGAGTTACTTGAAGTTATGCGCCGTTAACATAATGCGAGACGGAGAAAACGTCCGGATTAGTGGGAAAAAAGCATGGCTGTTGCATCACGAAAATGCATAGAAAATTTATGATTTTTTTTTGGAAAAAAGAAATGCCAAAACTGCGAAATATTGAAGGAAGACATTCATGGCAGGGACGCTTGGTAAAGGATTGTCCACAAGGCTTTGAGAGTTGATCTTCATAAACATGCCTATAAAAGTCAAATTACGCAATTGAAAACTAAACCGGAATCGCGGCCATTGAACTTCTAATTCTTCAAAAAGTCATCGATCGTTTTGAACATTAAAGAACGTCAGATCAGCTGCTGTGTCGTTGAAATCGAAAAACTTTCTATCCTTTTTTGCGCTTTTTTTTTCGTTGAAGGCATCTGCTATGACTTTTGCATTACTAAAACAATTAGTTGGTATGTCCACATATACATACATATGAGGTCGCCTAGAACACATCAAAATGTCTAGAATCCCTTGAACGGTGCAAATCGGCCTTTCTAATTTGGCTTCAATTTAAAAGGTTTATACCCAAGATTGAGTAAAATGTCCAACAGCTGTAATTTTATTATTGCTTAAGTATATATCTGGCAGATGGTGAAGTGAAGATTTCTTTCGAATATTGGCTCTACTTGAGACTTTGTTCAGATTGAGTTCAGAAGCAAACCTTCAGCGAAGGACCAGATGGAAATTCGGTTAAATTTTTTTAACAAGGTGAGCCACATCATCAAGCTTATCAAAGGGTTTATCCAGATGAAGTTGAACGTCATCAATATAAAAATGCATAAAAATGTGGTTGCAGACTACTGGGTGATCGTTGATGAATGTACAGAAAAATATAGACCCAAGAATTGATCCTTGTAGAACTCCTTAAACTAAGGCTTTTGACGAAGAGAATTTGCCACCAGTAGTGACTTTCTGAAACCTTCCTGATAAATGGCTGTCAATAGTTTTGAGAGCTCTATCACTGATGCCAAACAAATTTTTGAAACACATTAGAATACTATGATCGACCCTATCGAAAACTTTCGAAAAATCAAGCAAATAAAGTTGGCTCACACCATCCTTGCCATAAGCCTGCCTTATGTTGTCAAGTAGGCTTATCAAAGCAGAGGAGCAGCTTGTTCCGTCTCACTAGGTATGCCCATAAATTTACCCTTAAGCCCCTCTTCGGACGTAAAGTTATTAAAGACTCGTCTTTTAACCTCATCTTTTAAAGATTGCTTCGTTGTACATATAAGCCCTTTTGCACGCATAAATGATTATGAAAAAAAAATGTCTCAACCGATCTCGATTAACAGATCTTTATAACAATAAATGTTTTCTGTTACATTTTTTCAATGGTCTTTTGCATGATCCATGTATGAAGGGCCATCAGCCATAAATGAACTCATCGCCGGAAAAGCAAAAAGCTATCGAGATCGAGGTCTCGGGATTTTTTTGAAATACGATGTGGTATATCTACTTCTACTTGGAATATTTAGGACCTGGATATACAATAACAAATATGTTGCCTCCAGCACATTTTCAATTTTCTTCGGAATTCCTTCTACTAACAAACCGTTTCAGGAAACCTTATTAAAAATCATTCCAAACCGCAGCACTTCAACTCGCAAAATGCACTCAATCACCAATCAACTGCAATTCCACATTCCGCTAAATGTCTTTCCGCCTTAATATCGCAAACAAAAGCAGAATCCAGAACCATAAACAATAGTCTTAATAGAATTTAAATACCTTCAAGGTAAATTCCCATAAATCCCATCGATTCGATCCTCTTCGCCACCAACACAACCAACGCCACCACCATCGCCTCCGCCGCTGTCATTGCTGCATCGCATCGCCTCGTTGTCCGCAGCCGCCAACTTCACAGGCCATTACCATATCTAATATGCATGACAGAGGGAAAACCGTTTTTGTCTCCGGCATAATGTCCACTTTATCATCAAGCAAACATCTTCAAGCATTCGTTCTCCATTCTCAAACGTCCCGAGGAATAGAGGAACAGATGTCTGCATCTACGAATGCGCCTTCGGTCGCATAAATCCCAACTAACTTCTCTCGACTCCTCTTCAGATCTTTGCCTTCGGGACAAACGAGGAATTGAAAATGAATAAAACGGGATGAATGGGGGAAAAAAATGAAGAAAATTCATAAAAACAAATTCCTACGCACTCATGTGTCCAGATTCCAGAAGCCACCGGGATGCTGGTGATAATCACGGCATGCTGTTTACAAAGGCATCAAATAGGAGAAACACGTGGCCGTGCCTAGGTCTACTTGCGCTGGTTGACTCTCTGGCCACCATCTCGAACGTCCACACGCATGCGGCAGTGTCAGCACCGGTGGCAAGGTAAGTAGCTCAGAGAAAGTGTCAAAGAAAATATTATCGGCCCGTAATTGTCGCTCGTTGTGGAGGCTCTCTGGTGTGTGTCACCTTGTGCTATGTTGTTTAGGATGAACATGCACACGCGTTCCATGGATGTCCAATGGCTTGGACCATTGTGTGTTAAATAGATTTGAAAAGCCGATACAAATTTCTCAATACAATAGGCTTGAAATCGGTTTGTTTTTTTTTTCATTCTTTGTTAACGTACGCATTATCATTGAAGGAGGACAACTGGTAGACAATGCGCTCTGGAGATTGCCAAAATATCTATGCGGGAAATCTTATTTGCGGGCGGATAATGGAGAAATTGCGTAAAGGCAAATGGGAAAACAAGGGGCGTGTGACAGGATCCGTAAGGAGTGTTTTTTTTTCGGTTTCCACGCTGATTGTCCTTAGATTTGTGCGGTAATCAGTGGTAACCCATCAGGATCTTGTTGTCTGATAATATCTTTAAGTAGCCAAGGTGCGGTTTTCCATGATTCTGGTAAATTTATTTGTTTTGTAACGAAAAATAGAGAAACAACTGCGCCAAGGATTTGGATCTGAGAGTGTTGATAGAAATGTTATATTAGCGTCTAAATGTGGCTCTTACAATTGACAATAGCTTATGGCAGACAATATAGTGCTTTTCACCAGAAATCGGTATTACAGGATTAAATGCAGAAAACAGGAATATCAGAATGCTTTTTTATATGTATCTTCATCTGCATGCAAAATGGCAAAATTGTTAGAATGTTGGCTTCTGATGCCTATGACACCGACTTCGATGCGGAGAATTATATTTCGCACTGTATTATTAACGTCTCCCGATGTTTGCCATTGCAAGTTGGCTACAAGCAGTAGGTCCCTTTACTAATAGAATCACACACAACATACGACTGAGAGAACTTGGGCTTCCATTTTCTTTTAATTCCCCTAAATTCCTTACTCGTAATATGCTATCACTTCCTTGGTCTAATCATATCATTACCTGCAGAACGCCTTTTCCTTATACATATGTGCTTGGTTATCCAGTGCTAGTAACGACTTAGAGGATGCGGCCATATGACAACTTTTACAGTTTATTGCCCTGGCATTTCATTACTGTCATTCTTTGGCATTTGTATTTTATCATATTACAAAAATTCGTATTCTGTTCGCCAAACTTTTCACGAGCTACGAAATATTATATTTATAGCCGATATGAGCAATTTAACGAATTATTACGAAATTCGGGGAAAGGAGTCCGGTTGTTGATCGAGCAGATAGCATCGATCATTGATAGCATATTGCTGCTGTCGGTTTCGCCCGACTTGGCAAGCTTAACTTGGCGAATGTTGCCGAAAGGCCTGTATACTCTGACAAGAACAAGAACTGCGACCTCAAGATCACTAAGCTCTTCGTACGTTCGCTGATTGTGCCCTAGAGCCTTTGGAAACTGACCAAAATTGGGGAAAAAACCATATTATTGTACAGCTTCGTCAACAACCAAATTGGGGCATTTGGGAAGAGCGTCTCGTGCATTTGGGGAGGCAACGTAAATGAACCTTGCATCGCCCGAAACCGGGATGGCCAGACAATGGATATAAATGGAAAATAGTATCGAGCCATGAATTTGGTGGCCTCAATTGCATGACAGCAACGAACGAGTTATTTTCAGAAGAGCTAATAAGAAATGGGGGCGAAGATCATGCGACTTAACGTTCTAAGGTTTTTTCTCTATGGCTACGTTAAGTCGCTGGTTTTTGACGCCAAACCAAGAGCAATTGACAAACTGCAGAACAATAACATTCAAACCATTGACGAAATTTAGCCCGACAAATCAGGGGTCAGAGTAGCAAAACTTGTTTAAAAGAATTTTATAGGTCAACAATCTAAGAATCCTTATCAACCTCCTTACAAATGCCGGAACATGTAGTCTGCAAGTTTGTTTTAGAACTTTAATTATAATGTGATGTCGGCTCTAAAAATGTGTCACATTCATGCAGGAGAATAGTGAAGGAAGCATTCTGTATTGTGGTCCCTTTCACTCCATGCAGCACAGACGCGTATCATACTGAAGCCAAGAACGTTGAAATATCTACGAGGGTGGTCCGACAAGTACTTAGCCTCACCGCCAGATGACGCCAGTATCGCAAGAGCAACTTACTATCGTGTAGTACATTCTAGTAGACGGCTACTGTCAGCCGGATCGTAGTTTTGTTTTGACCGCGTGTGGAAGCGGGAGTGTCCGCGGATCTTAGAAAAATGGAAAAAGAGCAATATCGTCACCGACCGATATTGTCGATTCTTGTTTTCGGAAGGGAAATCGCGCAGCGAAATCAAATAGCGTTTGGATGCTGTGTACGGTGACTCTTCTCCTTCGATGGCGACCATCAAAAATTGATTTAACGAGTTTCAACGTGGTCGCACGTCGGTTGTTGATGAGCCACGTCCAGGTGCCCCGAAAACGGCTACCACGGAGGATAACGTGAAAAATATCCACGATCGGCCGGAAAGGTGATGGCCACCGTTTTCTGGGATTCACAAGGTGTGGTCCATATCGACTACCTGGGGAAGGGCAAAACGGTCACATGGCTGTACTATGCCAAATTATTGGGCCGATTCGACGCCGAATTGAAGAAAAAACGGTCCCACTTGGCGAAGATAAAAGTGCTCTTCCACTATGATAACGCATCGGCTCACACCGCCGCCCTCGCCACGGCCAAATTGGTCGAATTGGGCTACGAACTGCTGCCCCATCCACCGTATTCTCCAGATTTGGCCCCGTGCGACTTTCAGCGAGAAATTTCAGTCGAATGAGGAGGTCATCGCCGCCACGGAGGCCTACTTTGCAGACCTCGAGAAAACGTACTTTTCAGACGGGTTAAAAAAGTTGAAGCATCACTGGGTCAAGTGTATCGAGCTAAAAGTAGGCTACATATATTGAAAAATAAATCGCCATCTCCAAAATTTTTCTTTTTCTTTTGTAGGCTAAGTACTTATCGGACCACCCTCGTACATGTAGGTTAGGTTAGGTTAGGTTAGAGAAGGGGAGTGTGATGGTTAGACATCACTTCCACTCGGAGGCCAAGAGGCCCATTGTGATTCTTTTCGTTTGTGTGGGTGCACACACAATTAACCTGTCCTATCACGTGGTGGCTGAAACCACCCCGTGCTCTTGATGAATCTTAGAAGATCCGATATATCTGCATTAGCCACGTCCGCAATCTCTGTAAAGAATCTTTGGCCTAGCGACACTAGGCGTCGATTCTGGAGAGCTGGACAGTAGCAAAGCAGATGTTGCATCGTCTCAGTTTCTTCCTCATCGCCGCAGCTCCGGCAGAGATCGCTGGATCCCGAGTCCCATTTCCGAAGCATTGCTCCAATGGGACAGTGTCCTGTGATCACTCCGACGAGCATACGGATCGAGTTTCGTTCCAGCGCCAAGAGCTTCTTTGTTTTTCCGATATTGAGTTTTGGCCACGATGATCTTGTCAAGTGGCTGTCGTTTCTTGCTGTCGTTTCTTGTAAGCCAAGATGGGTTGGCTTCTTTTATAATTGTGTCATTTATGATCCGGTATAATGCGCTGATCGATAGTTGCAAGGAGGTGTTCGCTTCGATGATGTCAATTTCAGACCCTTGCCTGGCCAATTCGTCCGCTCTTTCGTTTCCTGCGATTGAGCTGTGGCCCAGCAGAGTTTAACTTTGTGGTGTCTGATGGACTTCAGTGAGTCGCGACATTTCTTGACAGCTTTGGTCTCGTTATACAGGATTCTATCAGATGGTGGAATATCGGCTACCTGTACGTGTTTGGCTGCTTTCTCTATTGCCAGGATTTCTGCTTGAAACACGCTGCACAGATCAGGGAGTCTGAATGATTCCTGTTTGTGGAGGATATCAGAGTAGAACCCGGCCCCAGTGCCTCTGTCCATTTTCGATCCGTCAGTGAAGAGGGTGATCTCATGGTCGTTGATTACGGCGTTTGATAGCCACTCTTCTCTGTCGGGGAAAAGGATAGGTATACTGAGAGAGAAGTCATTTTGAGGACCCTCGTACATGTAAATATTTATTATCGTGATATAAAAGACGTAACATTTTTTTCCCAGAAATCCAAAGTTTTTCGTCGTATTTTTAAAGCGGACGGCACATAACTTCAAGGTAATATTCCTTATAAGCTGTACGAGCTTTCGGAAAAAAAAACTCATGATGTACCACACTAAGATGAAGAAACAGCGAGCAAAACTTTTAGATTTGATCGAACTTCCATAGCTTTTTTCGGTCTTGACTCTTCTGGTCACTTCCATTGCGATGACTTGGCTCTGTTTTAGATGTCATCACCACATAGCCATGTCTCGTGCCTAGTGATGACTCTTTTCAACAAATCTAGGTTGTCATTCACGTCGTTCGACAGTTCCTGAGCTAGTATGCCTATATCCTCAGCAACTCCTCTGATAGCACTGCTTCAACGTTTTCATCAGTTGTTGATGTTCGGGGGCGTCCAAAGCGGGTATCGTCATGAACATCTTCTCGGTCTTCTGTGAAGAGTTTGTAAAACTTATGTATAAACATTTCTTTTGCTCAAAGTAGACTCGGCAAATGCAACAATTTAATTGTGGCAACAGTTTAATTGTGTTTAATTTTTTACAAATGTGTGTACTTAGCTCGCGAGATACAAAAAGTTACCTTATTTTTTGGTTTAACTAACAACTAACAATTTCAATTCTTTTGCATTGATTTAAAGCCCGCTGTAACACGTGCACCGATCAAATGCCTAATGTATATTAATTGCAAAAAATCCACCAGCGATTAATATCAATTAATCAGCCCATTATACATGAGTTTGCTAAACTCAGATAAAGTATGTTGGAGACCAACATTATACAGTCCACGCGTGCAAGGCAAAGAAGAGTAACTAAACATTTAGTCACAGACGACAACTCGCACATGTGAGTTCTACTCGGACGCATTAGTATCCAGTCCTCGTAACAAATGTGCAACTTAGTACTTCACATGACCATAAATTGGTCGAAAATTCGCCTACCTACATACCGTCAAGGATTAATTCAAGCCATGAAAGCTTACACCAAATAATGACCGACAACAGAGTCCAGTCACAACACTCCCACAGATCATGCGCCAGAAAGCCCGTTCCGTGTGGCCAAACACCAACTCCAAATATCGACAGATTAAAATTGAATCCAATTAACACTTGCCACCTGGAGAACTCACACCAAAAAGCCAATTCCAAGCAAAAATAAAAAAAAGCCCGAAAAGGGATCATAAATCCCGCTTCCACATACCATCATACCCCGGCATGCGGTCCAAATCGCCAACTTCACACCAAACATGCGCGGCGCAACTTTTCCCATCCAATAACTCGCACGAGTTTTGACATCTCAGGCATCGTTCAGCATTCGGTATCCAGGTCCAGCACGTTCAAAGAGAGTTACAGAGTTCAGCAACCCAATAAATTTGTGGCCAATCGAATTGTGACACTTGTACGGTATGCAGAGCTGGCCAAATAGCCGGCAAGAGCCAGCCGTCTCCGGTCGTCCATGATAAATTCCCCATAATTCCGAGTGGCATTCAATTCTCTGTGACACATAAATTACGAATTAACGCTTAAAGCCCGTTTGAGGAGCATAATTTTCCGTTTTACAATAATCGGATGTCATTTTCATTTTGTGCAAATAGCCCGGTTGGCTCAGTGGGTGCCAAGGGGGGGGAGATGCGCCGTATGTACGGACCGTGTGCGCAACGTGGACCCGTGCCTGATATTAGCTCACTGGTTTGCGCGTACCCGATACCCGATGGCGGTGATGGCTGACCGAAAGTGTAGTGCGGGTGTTGCAAAGTCCAAGATTCAGAGATTCATCCACTGCGTACACGAATTGGACATTTTTCAATCTTTGTCTGCTGAGGATTTTGCATACCACGCTGAACGCTCGGTCGGTCGGATGGTGAATGTGTTGTAAGTCGGATAGTTTGGTCGGTCGGCAACTTGCCTTGGGATCCATAATGCGTTGTTGCCCAGATGGTATTGGCGGAGGACGACACCATCGGTAATCTCATGTTGGGTGGTCAATTTGTTTACGCGACAAGGTGATGGATTTTTTCGAAAAACGACCAAACACGATCCACGTAAACGCGGAGAAGAATGAATTTTTGAATTGTGTGTATGCCAGATGATGTTTGTGGCGAATGCTATAAATAATGGGATGTGAAGTGCGATTTGCCGTTGCTGACACTAACGCTCATGCCGAAGTTGGAGCTCGAGTTGGAGGTGGTGGCGGTGTTTTGATTTATTTGGTGGAATGCGTTTTAACTAGGAAGAGAAACGCGCGATGAAGTTAAATTATTTGCCATTTGTATTAGATAATAAAAGTCGTTGGGTTAATGGAAGACTCCTTAAATATTCCTGTCAGTCTAGTAGCAGAAACGAGTGTGGGTAAAGGATTTCAAACTTTGTTTCGAAATATTTTGTTCAAAACTGGGCGGTGTCTTTATTTAAAACATATACATACATAACAAATATTTTGGCAGCGTTATTTATTTATTTATTAGAGAAGGGTAGTATGTGATAGGTGACGAATTAGTAAAAATAATATTTTATGTGCTGAACCATTGCCTTTTTTCCCACGTTGAACCACATGAGAGGGCCATAGGCAATAAGCCGAGTTAGCTATTTTGAAACATCCTCTTTGTACGAGCGAATGTAACTCTGGCTCTAGTTAATGCTATTACTGATCTAGTTAGGTCCCCAGACATCTGACTACATTTCGACAGCCAGTCCAACAACTAAGAAATTTCGCTTATTCTGTGTAGTGTTCGCCGAAGACCTCAGCGTTTCAATGATTCGATCTTGGATTAGGTTAGGTTAGGTTAGGTGGCTTCCCTCCTTAAAAGGCGATGGGAATCGTTCGCAGTGCCCCGGTTATAGCGATACATGTTATCCATTGAACTCTACTTAGAAGTTTAGCATAGTTAGATCTGCACAGTGCCACTAAGCAACCATACATTAGTAGGTCTAAAAACCGCGTTATACAGCCAGTATGTGGCCAGTTTGCCTAGGCCTATTTCCATCAAATCTCTGAGTGTTGGCAGATGTTTTCCGCTAATTGCTAATGCAGTCTGCACATGCAATGACGTTGCACCCGCTGGCCTCCAGGGATAGGAGTAATTCGTGTACAACTAGCACTCACAATTGCGGCGATAATACTCCTCCTTGTGGTGTGCCACGTTTTACTTCCCTTTTTGTATGGTAGCAATTGAATTTCGAGTGAATTAACCTGCTTGGAAGCATTAGTTTGATCCAAAGTATTATATTATCATTAACCTCTAGCTTGCTTAGTGCATTGGTGACGGTTACTGGTTTTATGTTGTTCAAAGCTCTTTCAATATGGGAGAAGACAATCATTCTGGATTCTTTGTTGGAAAGTGATTTTCAACGGTTCCAACTATTATGTGTTGTCGCGAATGTACATGTCCACCAGTCTCTTAAGAAGAAAGGAAGAGAGACTGATTGGTCTGTAGTCTTTAGCAGTTTTGTTGGAGGTGTTGTCCTGATTTTGGTATAAATGTTACATTTACTTCTGTCCAAGATAGTGGTATGTAGCCCCAATTTAGGCTACATTTCAGTGCAGAAATTATGTCAGAATGTCCTTTACGCTACTCTTATCCCACTGACTGAGGTTGTTCTTGTAACAGTTCCAGTCTTCTGTTCCGTTTTGATTGTTTGCTTTCTCTGATTACCTTTCTGAGGGTATCCAAGATCTACAGACCACCATGGATGTTTGGCTCCCTTAGCTAGTCTACAACTTGCATAAGGTTTTAGAAAGGATTTGTTCATTGCTCCTGTAACTTTAGCCGCCAAACTTTTAATGTCTGCGTGCCACTTAGGGCTACTTAATTGAGCGTCAAGGGCGACTTTAAGGTTAGTTTCATATGTGTCCCAGTTGATTCGTTTAGGATTCCTAAGGGTTTTTTTAGATGGGATCTCAAAATTTAAATGGAAGAATAGCATAGTGAGGGTTAGCGTCGCATCCTATCAGGACTGGTGTTTTTGTCAGTTTTCAAAGACCATCCTTCTGATTGTCGTGGATATTGTCGTAGGCCAGGTATCCTACGGATATTCATAAGCCTTCCTCACGGTAGATCTCTGCTCTGGCAGTAGTGAAGTCACAGGCTTCTTCTTCTTTTCCTTTTTTTTCCGGCGTCGTTATGGTCAGAAGTGTAGGACCATAACCTTCCCACTTAACTGCATTCCTACTGGTCCGCTTGTGGGGTCCGCCGGTTTGACCTCAGAAAGAAGCGGCAGGCTTACCGGTTTGGGATTACATCATCGCTGAGGCCAATCAAATGCTGGTGTTTTTGCATTTGTTTGCACCAATTGTTTTTCGGCCTGCCTTTTTTGCGTGTTGAAATTGGAACGTTGATTGATATTGCCTTTTGGACGGGGTTCAAAGGATCTCTCCTTTGAACATGGCAATACCACCTGAGTCGGTCTCGCTCTATCTTTCTTGTGATGGTTTCTTTTACAAGGAGGCTTCCCCGGATCTTTGAACTTCTAATTCTGTCACGCTTTGTTACTCCCGCTGTCATGCGAAGCATCTTCATCTCAGCTGCCGTTAATTTGCTCTCATACTTTTTGTGCATTGTCCAGCATTGTGAACCGTATGTGAGCGCCGGACGTAAAACTGAAGTGTTGAGCCTTCCTTTCAGCTTAGGGGGCATTTTTCGATCACAAAAGATGGCGGAGTTTTCCCGCCACTTCATCCACCCTACGCTTACGCGATGATTGATGTCGTCATCACAAGTTGCTTCTTTATTAATCATAGATCCCAGATATTTAAACATTTCACTCCATTCAAGTAAATGTCTGGAATAGGCTGATGAGGGTCAGAGAACGGGCAGCACAGATACTCTGTCTTCTTTGAACTAATACGATACCCGTGTCCCTCAAAAATGTCCACCCACACATCAAGTGCTCGTTGTAGGGACGCCTGATCATCACTTATAATGGCTCCATCGTCAGCAAAGAATAGCTGGTGCACATTGGGATCCGTCACTTTTCCTTCAAGCAAGCAATCAAGGACTGCTATAAAGAGCAGTGGGCTGAGGACGCTCCCTTGGTGTACACCGACTTTGATTGTGTACTCTTCGGTGACTCCTGCGGTGCATCTTACTCTTGTCGTTGCTCTATTGTACATGTCCATGATCACTCGCACGTAGGTTTCTGGAACTCCTTTTTGTCTTAGCGCTACCCATAAAAGATCTGTTGGTTGCCGGTCAAAGGCCTTCTCGAAATCAACCAACACCATATGCAAGTCCTATGACGAATCACGATGCTTTTCCATCATGACCCTTATACTTTGGATTGCATCTGTTGTTGATTTACCCGAGACAAACCCGCACTGGTCATCAGATAGTCGTATTATTTTCCGCAGTCGACTATCTAATACCCGTTCAACGATCTTCATGGTGTGCGACATCAGCTTGACAGAACGGTAGTTATCACAATTTCGCGTATCACCCTTTCCTTTGTGCAAAGGAAGAAGATAGCTTTCCCTCCATTGATTAGGCATAGTGTGGCCTCTCATAAGTTTGGAGATAAGAACCATGAGCCATCTAGACCCGATGTCTCCCATCTTTTTCCAGAACTCAGAGGGTATCCCGTCCGGCCCAACAGCTTTTCTTTTCTTGGAGTTTTTAACCGCGTACCGAACTTCTTCGACTGTGATATCGGATATTTCGGCATGATTCGGGGCGGCTCTTGGAAGTACACTCGGGGAAACTGTTCGTTAAGAAGTTCCTCGCAATACTGTCGCCATCTGTGGAGAATTTTTTCGTCTTCCACAAGGAGTTGGCCTTCAGCATTGTTAATAAACTTTGGGAATCGAATCTCCTGAGCATTTCTTCTTCTCTGGGCGGCTATCTTAAAGATATTTGCTCCTTTGTTCAAATTGCTTTGTCGAAGCTCCTGGGTAGCCTGGTTCCTGTCAGACGCGGAAGACGATATTTCTTCCAACTCCTGATATAGGCCTTCCATGCTTTTCGCTTTGAATTCGGCGCACTGTTTCTTCGCGATACCTTTGCAATATCTATATACCTTTTCACGGCGAGCTTTTTCCTCTCTATTAGTGGAAGAGCACTTTGACCAAGCTTGGAAAGCCATTTTCTTTTCGTGTATCACTGCTTTGGCTTCGTCTGTCCACCACCAGGTTACTTTTGCGTGTTGGCAAAGGCATTTAGATGTTCCGAGCAGTGATTTGGCTTTCTCCAGGCCAAATTGTTGTAGGGAATCCCACATGTCTTGTGCTCTGCACTCCTCATTACCGACCTCATCGATAATGGAAGAGAGGTAGTTTTTCATGATGGTAATAAAAGCTTAGCCTTTTCCTTTATCCAGCTTATACCACTTGATTCTCTCAGACATCTTCGTTTGCTGCTTTGACTTCTTACTCGCCTCCATAAAAAATTCAGTCAGGAGGAGACGGTGTTGAGGGGCGGTCGCGTCTCCCAGGATCACTTTGCAATCATGGGTTCATGAAACTGGATACCAAATGATAGTCTATTTGAGTTTCATTTCCGCCGCTGCTATAAGTGATCAGGTGCTGGCTTTGTTTGACGAACATGGTATTTAGCACTATAAGACCGCACGACTTGCACATGTTTAGGATATCTTCACCTGAAGAGTTCCTGGTGCCGTATCCCAGCCCTCCGTGGTAGTCTTCATAGTATTCGCTTGTCTTCCCGACATGTCCGTTTAAATCTCCCCCAACAAACAAAAGCTCTTCCTTTGGGATGATTTTGACAAGGTTGTGGAAATCTAGCCAGAATGCATCTTTTTCTTTTTGTTCGCATCCTACTTGAGGGTGAAGTCACAGACTTAATATGACTTTTCATAAAATGCAGGTTCTAAAAGTACCTTCGCAGTCAGTGTGTGGCAGTTTATATCTTGAGTAATGATGCAGGAAGAAGTTATGAAAAAACAATTCAAATGAAGAAGAAAAAAGTATTATTTCGCCAAGACATGTCTCAAGTCATTCGTAACGATAACGAAATTGGACGAATTGCACTCTGAACTGCATCCTCACCCGATTGCCCAAGCTGAAGGGCATCTTGAAGCCAATGATAATCGTTTTACTAGAAAGGCATCCAAATGTTAAAGGAGCATTGGACTTAATGTACCCCTTTGAGGGAGACTATATTGATGAATAAACTAGAATTTTGCCTAAGAGTTGTTGTCTTATAAGTCATCTTACAATATTGATGAGTGATTTGTTATTTAAACACCATATTGAGTGAATTCGATAATCAAAGTATTGGTCATCGTTTGCTATTCTTTTTTCCCATCTTCCTTGATAACTATTATAAGTTTTCGCTTCATTACTGCATTAACAAAACAAGAAATAATCAATCAGGAGCTAAGACTGGTGAATCTGGCGGATAAGTCAAAACCCCCAATTAATATTAATTTTTTTATCATTTTGCAATATACGTATGCACAAGGGTGTCTTTAGAAATATTCTGGTCGTCAACCTCGATTCAGTTTTATCAGTTGTTGACGGCAGCCATCGCCAACAATAGTTTCACTAGATTTTAACCATTCCATACTGGCCCTACCAAGTACAGAGTTTAGCCTTCTTTCCATATGGTTATTGTATGGTACTAGTACTTCTCTAATGGTACTACTAAAAAGGTTTTCCGCCTCTTTCTCTAAATCTGATTCTTTCCCAAGAATTTTTCATCAATTAGAATTAGAATTAGAATTAGAACATTTTTATTCATTCGTTTTTCATTTCATTTCCAACTTAAAACTAGTACAAACTTTTGATTTGAGGAATGAATAATAGCTAGCATTCTTTAACTTGAAGTTAGTGTTGAATGATACCATTATGAATTAAAAACTGTTGTGGGGTGACAATCAGCAATATAATAATAACAATTCATTAAGTTAAGCAAATTAATAAATATTTCAAAGATAGTTTAACAGATACGTACATATATAAAGAAGAGTATAATAATTCAGCTAAAAGAAAAATTGAGTTAGAATAACAGGGAAATGATACATTTCTTATGATTACATAATTTTGATACAAATTTCAATAATAATTATCAATAGAATTTAAGTCAATTGTGAAAAGCCAGTCTTTTACTTTTTTCAAGAACGAGTTTAAGTTTCGAGTTATTCGGATAGGCAGAGGTAATTTATTAAATGACTTAGGTGCTGCAACAGTATAAAAATTGGAAAAATGAGTTTTGTGAGCAGTGGGTTCATAGACTAGGTGCATGTTATTAATTCTTAGATTATATAGCTGCGAGTTTCTGCTAGGGATATTTCCACTTTGCTGAAAAAATTCTTTCAGTACTTTAAAAATATAAAGATGTCTCATAGGTAGAATTCGCAATTCCTTGTATAAGGGCCAACTTTCAGTATAACGATTTTTATTGCAAATAAGTCGAATAAGATGTTTCTGCGCTATCAATAAAGGTCTAAAGGTATTTGCATACGAACCACCCCAGATAGATAACCCGTATTGTAGCTTAGAGTGCGCAAGACCATAATATATTGATGTTAGATTTTTAGAGCAGAAAGGTTTTAAAAGATACATTTTACGCGTTATGAGCATCAAATGATTTTTTATGTTGCGACAATGGTCCTTCCAGTTTAAGTTAGAATCAATTGTAACACCTAAGTATTTAAAATTTTCTACTGAATCATTTTTGAAACAAGAATCGGAACAAGAATTTGCATTTTGAAAATTGGGTTTACCACAATCATGAACTGGAAAGCTAAATTGCTTACAACTCGAAGTATGAAAAAATAAATTATAATTACAAACTCGATGACCGGATGTTTTGAAAGCCATGAATTTAGTTTTTTCACTTATTATTAATTTATGGTTAGAAAACCAAGTTCTTAGAACCTCGAGGTCCGCTTCAATTTGTAAAACGCAATTAAGATCCGAATTTGACTCATAGGTAAATGACACATCATCTGCAAATGCCGTCGAGAGGCCATTCAATCTGAGGTTAAAAATTGACTTTATATATACTAAGAAAAACAGAGGACCGAGAACAGAACCCTGTGGTACTCCATTTTTTAGAAAGCGAGCTTCACTGTGTATTCCGTTTACAATAACTTTTTGAGTTCTACCATTTAAGTATGATTTCATTCATTGAAAAATTACTCCTCTAAATCCTGAATTATACAGCTTATCTAATAGTAAATCGTGGTCAACCATATCGAATGCTTTTGTCATGTCGATGAAAAGCGCCATTGTAGATTTATTATTATTTAAGCTATCATAAAGCTGACTGCACGGCCTTAGAATTGCATCTTCGGTTGACTTTCCTGAACGGAAACCAAATTGATTTTCGCTAAAAAACTTATTTTTAGTAAGGAAAGAAGTAATTCTATTGAACATGAGTTTTTCAAATATTTTTGAAAATGTAGGAAGAATAGAAATAGGTCGATAGTTAACCATATTTTTGTTATCACCCTTTTTGAAGAGAGGAATAACCTCAGCACATTTAAATTGATCAGGGAAACAACCTTGTTCAACACTTAAGTTAAATATATAACTCAAAATATCAGAAACATGAAACGCAATTTTTTTGAGTAGATTACTAGATATTCCATCTGAAGTGCAAGAATTTTTACTTTTTAGAGATAAAATGGTTTTGTAGGTTTCAAAGGTGATGGGAATAAAAGCAAAACAGTTTGGTTGTCGGTTATCAGCATCCAGACAATGTTGATTATAACAATTACAGTCACCACCGGATCTAATAGTTGGCTTCAATGTTTCAGATATTTCTGTGAAATATTTGTTGAATTTATTCGATTTGCAATTAGAATTTGTTAGAGGAACATCATTAACTACAATAGTTTCTATTACGTTAGGCTTCCTTGATTTCCCTAAAATACTGTCAATTGCTTTCCATTCTTCTTTAATATTGTCCTTTGATTTTATAAATATGTTAGAATAATACTTTTCGCGAGTCAATACAATATTTGTGCTAACGGTTTTACAAAGCGTGAGGTAATACTTTTTTAATTTTTCATTGTTTGGATGTTTGTTTATCTTTATACTAATTTTGGTCTTTTTTCTGATCTGCTTTAGGAGGCTCCCATTCATCCAAGGTTTTAGAAATTTATTCTTATTAGACTTTTTTATCGATACGTAAGTACATGATTCTATATGTTTTTGCAAAACTGAGATAAAAGTAGCAAATGAAGTAGATGGGTCCTTTTCCGAATAAACCTGATCCCAAAAATCGTATTTCAAAATATTCAGCAATGATATGTAATCGATGGTATAATGCTTTTTTGCTTGTGTTACAGATGTAGAACTCAAATTATTTTCTAACTTGTTAAATAGGAAGATCGATTTATGATCAGTAATATTTAGGTCGAGAACTCTACCAAAAAACTTTAATTTATTACTGACTTTAAAACGGGTAAAAATGTGGTCAATGCAAGTACTTGAAGATTCTGTTACGCGGGTTGGCTCTTTAATAATTCCCTTTAGACCCTTCGAAGCCATAAGAAGTAAATAATTTTCAGTGTCTTTATCGGACTCGTTTAAGATATCAGTATTCATATCTCCAATTAAAATTAAATTATGACTTTTGTTTATACAAAGAATTTTACCCAGTTCCTCTATGAACAAACTTTTGCAAAACGCATGCAATCTATATACACACAGCATTGTATAGTTTTCTTTTTGATAACAAAACGACAACTTTACAACATCCGCGGTACATATATCGATTTTAGATAATCGGTGAACAAGACTGTCGTCAATGTAAACCGCAACACCATCTGATGAATAAGATTCATTACAACAACTAGATAACGCATATCCCGGTATATTATAGAGACTCATTTCACTCTCATAAACCCAAATCTCTGTTAAAACAATAATAACTGGCAATTTTTTAAGTGACTCAATGTGAGCTAGGAAATTAGAAAATTTTTTTCTGAGACTACAGATGTTTTGGTGTATACAAAAACAATTATCAATAGAATTACAAAAAACTGGCACTTCGCAAATATTTTGAACAGAAGAAGGAATAGGGTTAACAATATTCATACTTTATCAAAGGCAGAAATATATTTAATTCTTACTGTGTTGTCATCCTCACTCTTCCTCATAAAAATATTCCCATTCCCAGTCCAAATGTATTTGACTCCCTTCGTAGTTTTTAATGCTAGCGCAGTATTAAGAAATTTACGTCTCTGTTGAGTTAAACAATCAAATCAACAAACTCTTCTGATATTTGAGTCGAGCTTCAACTAATAATATTTGCAATTCTACATCTTCGAACTTTTCTTTGGTTTTCCACTAGAGAAAAAATGTTCACATGTCTTTGGCATTGGCGCGAGTTTACTGTAAGTTTTTATTACCAATTGAAAACTTGCAGCAGCGGACATTAATTGCTGAAATCGTCTTACCATCATGCTCGAAAAAATGATTTTCCTCCGAAAATTCTCCCGCTGTCCATTCTCTATATTCCCGAACCAAGCCATTTTCTTCTTCTTAATAGCTCTAGTCAGTAGTTATTTAACCTTTGTAAGACGTCGCGGAACTAATCGGTGCAGAGGTTTTTTCGAAAGTCGTCCCTAAATTTGTTGGGGCTAACCTTACTAAATATTTCTTACATGAAAATAAATATTTTTTCTTGTCGGTTTTCGATGATTTTTCCATGTTTGTAGCTGTACAATCGACCTGGTATCTTTATGGCATTTAATGAAGCTGTTAACCGACCCTAACGATATGTTACATTTCTCCACTATTTGTTTCTGATTTTTAAAGCTATGCGGTAATCACTTTACTACAAATTAGAATAGGAAGATGATATCCATTTTCATATCCAGCTTCCTTGTACTTTAAAAAAAAAAAGTTTTACTTTCCAGTTTATATGTAAAATCAGTTCTGTTATTTGTCATTATAATTACAAAAAAATATATTATAATTTTAATATCATATTTTTATTACCATCCATCTGGTACCCGGAAGTTCAAAGCCTGTTCACAACCAGCTCGGCGTTCGATTCCATCTTTTCTGGGTTCATCCTGTTTTTCTGGCGTTCTCTTTCCCTCGGATTTTCCGCTCATTATTCTTTTGACGATTCGTCCACTGTCCATTCGTTCTATGTGTGGTCACGATTTTATTACTCGGACAATGCTTGGAACTAAATGAGTCCCTCGAGTTCTTCATTGTGTAGTTTTCTCCTCTCACTTAAGAGTTATTTTGAATAAGTACTTCATTCTACTTCCTACTTCCTTTTCTGCTATTATTAGACTTTCTGCGTTTCTTTTAATTGTTTCCTCACTATCTCCCAGAAATCAAGATCGGCAGCGTAAGCTAGAGCGGATGTCAATTCGCTATGGGTTTACTCGTATTCCCCTATGATTTTACTGAAGCAATTTGATTACGTAATCCAACTAGTTCTCTTTTTCCCTGTAAGCATAATTGTATCGGTTGCTCGATACTCCCAATCTTGAAGATAAATACATTTTCTCGATATGTTAAGTCGTAGAGTCGTAGAATTTCCATTTCTTTCCTAAAAACTGTCATATGGAAATCTGATTACAAGCAGTTCCTCCTGAAGCCAAACTGGTGGTCTCCAAAAATTTCTCTTCTCTAGCGTATTATGCCAGTCTCTTTAAAATAATATTTGACAGTACCAAACAACTTGTTAACAATGGTATTCCTCATGTAATTATTTCCTCTTCACCATATGTTATTAATTCCGATGGTATTAGGTCGACTCCTGTGGCCCTATTTTTCTTAAGTCGATGGATTGCTTCCTTTCACTCATCAAAAATTCATAGTTCTATATAAATTTCATTTTCCATTGCTGTGTGCTCTCCATGTACATCAAGCCTCTTACCAAAATACTCGTATCTTCAATGAGCTGCAACTCGTTCGGTAACCAAAACGAGCTCCCCATTATCAATGCGTTTAAATCCCTAACTGGTCTTGTATCCTTTTCGTATATCGTTTATCTATGCATACATTGCTCATGTCTTTTACACCGTCATTCTTCCTGCATTTTAGCTATCTGATGTCTTGTAATCTTTGCCGCTTCAGTATTTTCCAGAACTCGAAGTCTTAGAACATGACAAGTTTTTACTTTTCTTTGCATTCTTCGTCGAATCAAGACTTTCCTTTGGCTTATTCGCAATAGTATGGTTTGTTTTTCGTCGCTTCTTTTATTTTTGTCTTGACCATACTGCTTCTGGCTGTCTTTCTTCGTCTTTAGTTTCTATGCCATATAGTAGGGCAAACCTGTTAATAATTTTGTCCCATTATTCGTTCTGGTCCTTTTTCTAATGTCGAATTTTTTTATACATTTCTATTGTTTTCTAGTGGAACTTTATTCTCGAGTTGTTTTGGGGAAAACATAGAGGCAGTTGAATGTGATCCGTCAGGAAAAAAAATAACACGAGTAGACATTTTAAATCCCAGGCTTTCGGCAGAACTCGACAAAAGCGAAATAAGTTACGAATTGTACTATTCAACTCTTGATGAGAGAAATATGACTTGTATCGAAGCTAATTCCCCAGATCACTTTATATTTATTATTAGCCATACCTTCTATTAGACTTTTTCATCAATCTTTTCGTGAAGAGAGAGATATTATAAATAAAAAAATAATTGGATTGACAGAGTGAGTATGGAAGAAAAACGGAAAGGGCCTTAATAAAAGTGGAAAAAGATGAACAAATGAAGAAGAAAGTAAGGAGAAATTACATCTGACCACCTGAAGTATGTTTCACATTGCTAACAATTTTCCTTTAGAGTTATTGTCAGCAACACTAAAGGATGCTGCCAGGCTGAGCAAAATCCTATCCAAACAGCACCAGAATCCATCCTACATTAGACGTAACGACGGTGTTTGGGCAGATTCCACAGAAGAATCCCTGGAACTTCTCTTGAACACCCACTTCCCCGGATGTAAAGACTACGGGACTACTACGCAGGTCCCTCATCATACGCAGCACACACCACGGGACGATGCTAATTTGATCATCAACCCCGATAATATATCTTGGGCCATCAGCAGCTTCCCCCCATACAAGTCACCGGGACTTGACGGGATATTACCTATAATGCTACAAAAGAATTTGGGCAAGGTTATACCCTGGCTAACGGTGATTTATCGAAGTTCGCTGAAACTCAACTACATCCCCCTAGCCTGGAGAAAAGTTCGATGTATCTTCATCCCGAAAGCTGGCAAGCGCGGTCATGAATCCGCAAAGGATTTCAGACCTATCAGCCTCACATCCTTCGTCCTGAAGACCCTCGAACGCATCTTAGACAGGCACATCCGCGACTCCCTAGGAAACAAAAAGTTTTCGAAGTCCCAACACGCCTACATTAAAGGCAAGTCCACTGAGACCGCCCTGCATGAAGTCGTGCAGACAATCGAAAAATCCATCCACCATAAACAATTTACCTTAGCTACCTTCATAGATATAGAAGGTGCTTTCAACAACGTTCACACTGAATCGATCCAAGAAGCCCTCACCACGGCAGGGGTAGAGGGACTTGTTAGCAGATGGATCATATCCATGCTCAGAACAAGGATCATTCAGGCCCAGATGGGCAACACCACTATAGTTAAGACCGTAGATAGAGGCACACCCCAAGGTGGGGTAATATCGCCTCTACTATGGCTCTTGGTTATCGATAAAATAGTCATTGATACAGTTGAATTGTATCACTCAGACTCATGGAGGAATTCAATGATAAGAATTCGTTAAAGTGATTTCCGAAATCTGCTTTATCCCAATTACCAACGAGATTATCAGCAGCCAAAGTTGCCCACAGGCTAATACTTTTCGCTCTCATAGGGTTAAGCCAAGCCTAAGGATTTAGTCCCAACTTTATCTACTTATCTTACACGTCTATGGTACAGTGGAAAATAATACATATTTGACAAACAATTTGAAATACTAATACCAAATGGTTTAATCCACCCGCTATTTTGAAAACTTCTTAAATAAAATAAAAAGTTGCAACGGCTTTAATCCTCCTTCAAGACCTGGACATATCGATCTTATCAAATACTGATAGTCGGGGAAATAGGTTCCAACTGGTGCAGTAATCTAGAGGTAGAAACTCATCATAACAGTCCAAAACTTCCTTTAATATCAGCCATAACTATGGAACTCCACTGTACGTAGAGACCTACCGTAATGGAAGCCCAGTGCCTCTCTGGCATCGGAGACCGAGGTGGATGTCGGTTCAATCTTGCTCGCAATTCAAGGGTAGACTGGCCATTACCAAAAACAGATCTGTGAGCAGACGACCCGAGTAGACAATATCTACTCTCTTCTGCCGGGCCTAGCGCACCTATGGTCATAATGGGTACGCCGGTAGAGGCCGTTGAAGATCCTGTCGGTGAATGTCAATTCACTGAATAAGGTCGAACGACGAAGTACGAATATACCAATACCTTTTACCTTTGGTTAGCGAAATAAGAAACACAAAATTTGGCACAGTTCTTACAAAATAATCAGAAGAGATCGACCGAATGCTACTCAAGACGTTGCGATCTTTATATCAAATAATATTAAGCATAAAATCATATATAGCGGAGTTTCCAGATGCTATAAATCTGCATTGTGTGCGTTCCTCTCCGTTATGGACAGTGAAGGTACGTGTTAGCGGCCTATGCAGCTAAGCATCTTGACCCAAAATCTTCATCACAGAACTTGATACAGTTAACACAGAGATTGGGAAAACAACATACCCAACACTAGGGGAAGCTGACAAAGGGGGGTGGGTTCTTCGCAACATTGCAACATTGTCAAGTTTCTTGCAACGGACATCTGGTTCTCATGTTGATAGACTCTCGACTGAGACTAGCTGGCACGAACGACTGGTCTACTAACTGTCTATAGACCATTGTATATAACAGAGAATGTCCAAACGAATCCCTACGATTACAGTAGGTCGCGTTGGCCAAGCTTAGCCAATTCCCTGACGAGAGCGCTCACTTCAAGCGGCTTCTTTCCACCGTCCAATATGCACTTGTCAAACTATAGATTGACAGGTACCTCAAACAAATGGACACTATAATTAAGCAGACAATGGACAGTACAATACCACTTCAACGACATAACGTGACAATCAGAGCACTGCACAGACAAAAAAGTAGACTCCTGATAAGACTCAAACTCTTGCACAGGCGGTTTACCAACGGGCAAAACTCGGAGATCAGGGCACTGAAATATATTCCCGCAAAAAAATAAATATTTCAGAGAAACAATAAGAGTGACATTCGGGATCTGAAGCTTCAGAGAACGTCAAACAATGAACGCTTGCTAGGAACAGTCAGCATCGATCCAGAGAGCGCCATCCTGATGTCAACTTTTTCGTGATCGAGAATCTTTAGGAGAAGGTGGTGACAGTAGGAGCTTTCTTTCAGGAAGTGTACAAGGTGAAAGATAGTATTCGCCCGAACCACGACCTGGAGAACAGAGCCCTGCCATGATATCGATCATTAACGGTCAGAGAATCTTGTTCTACCAGGTTTAATGAAGATTTCATGGCAGATAACATCATCGCCAATGCGAGGGCTAATACCCTATTCATTTCGAAGGAAGATCTTTAGATGATCTTCGAGTCGGTGAAATGGAAAAAATCTGCAGGCACCTCCTGCCAGTGGCTGTAGAGATGTACACCATCCTGTTTAATAATGCATATTATTCACTGCACTGGTAAAGGCACCTCTAACCCGGCCAATTTCCGGTCGATAAGTCTCCTTTTGGAGTACCAATAAGGTCTTCGAGATGGTAGTCCATTCAGCCCTGTCTAATTGGGTTTCGGTTTCAGAGCACTATTTATGCCGCGCCGAAGCTCGTGGAACGAACGCAGGAACCAATTTACGGGCGCCTGCCTGATTGACAGAAGGTGTTTAGTACAAGCTCAGTCGGCTGGGCATAAAACCACTACTACATATATATGATTTTTGACACGCTAACCGGTAGAAAGTTGAGTCAGTTCTACCCAAACATTAGAAATCAAAAATTAACTGCAACAGAGCACTGTATACACGCCGATCCTTTTCAGCATTTACCTAAGCGATTGACTAGTTTCATCATTCTAAAGTGTACGCAGAGGTCAGGCCTGAAAGAATTGGCGCAGGTTTTAATTTTTTTGAGCACACCGAAGTCCAATGACGAAACAAAAAATAGTCAGATACCTTGGGATCTGACCAGATCAGTATACTCGTACGGGGTGCTTCGCTCTGACAAGATGGCTGTTTCATAACAGCCAATTTGATTCCAGGGTGAAAGTAATCTACTACATGGCCTTGATCAAGCCCATGGTTCCCTGTGGATGTCCCA
This sequence comes from Merodon equestris, assembly GCA_958301585.1. Lineage (NCBI taxonomy): Eukaryota > Metazoa > Arthropoda > Insecta > Diptera > Syrphidae > Merodon > Merodon equestris. The sequence goes on from OY284413.1 coordinate 64,735,632, forward strand.
TCTGGTTCAGTGTGAGAGCCAACATAATGGAAAGAATTCGAATGTTTGATTGAGAGACAATGTTTCAGGACCTATCTCGAGTTACACAGGACACCTATTTATTGATGCGTTGGAAGGTCGAAATTGTGAAAAAAAATGACCCCGAATGAAGAAGAAAACGGTGCCCTTTTCACAGCGTCACTGATCGTCGCAACAAAAGCAATTACTTTTAAATTGATTCTCCATTAAACGTAATTCCTGTATCATCGACTGCTACCTGATTGCAGATCTAAAACAAATGCTGCAATGCCCCAATGAAAACATTATTCGCCTTAAAATAACTATAAAAACAGTAACGTAAAATAAAATAGGTGGGTGTCACATCAGTATCTAGTGGCGGCATCAATAACGGCTCTTAGCGGTTTTGGCATATTATAGATAAGAATTTTGCAGAAATCTGAGCTAAAAATCTCAATTATCATTTAAGAGCTTCTTAAAAAGAGGCTTTACTGTTGATACAGGGATTTCAAATATTTTTTTGTTTTAAGCCCGACCCGCAAATGTTCATTGGAGTTGATGTCGGTGACCGTGTCGTTTTGAGCTATGAGCGGACACACTTTTGAGCAGACACACTTTGACATCGTGGGCAGTGTGTTTTGGGTCGTTGGGACATAATTTGACAATTTCGTGGATTACTGCTGGCAATTTCCGTTCCGTGCAGGGACGGGTTAAGAATATCCCTGCAGCGATACTTCTCGCTTGTCGTAAAAGGCGACTAAAACAAAGGTAAACAAAAATCACATCTAGGCAATTTAGAAAACACCAAGGTGAGCCTAGGGACACATATACCACCATTAAACTGCCCCACAAGTGTACATGCAAATCAGTGGGTTGACACGACTGGAGATCACCGGTGTTGTAAGAGTAAGATCAAACAAAAAAAATCTGGAGCATGCCCGTGTCACAAAAAGAAAAAAAAAAAAAAAGGCAGGCCGAAAAACAAAAAAACCATTGGCCTCAGCGATGAAGTAATCCCAAACCGGGAAGCCTGCCGCTACTTTCTGAGGTCAAACCGGCGGACCCCACAAGCGGACCAGTAGGGATGCAGTTAAGTGGGAAGGTTATGGTCCTACACTTCTGACCATAACAACGCCGGAAAAAGGAAAAGAAGAAGAAGAAGACTGCTGGCAATTTCCCTTTAGAATGTTTTGGTAGTCATATCGCTTCATTCTAAAGTCAATAAACTTCGCTCGCATACATACACCCCCACACCATGACATCACCACCGGCATGTTTCACCGTCAAATTAACTTCTTTCAGCTCAGTATATAATTGTTACCAAAGCCTTTGTCTCCCGGCATTACCAAACAAGTTAAATTTGCTTTCGTCACAAAAATATCGGTGATACAAAAGCCTACAGTCCTGTTAATATACTCTTTGTGGCGAATACGAGTATTTTTCCTTTGTTAACTTATGTTAGTAATTAAATGGTTTGTGACATGCAGCCCCGCCTTTGCAATAGTTTGACCTTAAAACCATACTCACCATATCGAGAGAGAGTTTTTACGTGTCTCACTGTTTCTTTTTATTCTCTACGGCATGGCGTCGATGAAGCACTGGTTTTGTGGATCAAAGCAATGCTTGTGCACAGGACATTGATCGCTGATACAGGCCTCGAACAATGTGTAAAGTCTGGAGTAAACAGGGGCTGCCCGCAAGGTGGCGTCTTGTCTCCGCTGTTATGGTGCATGGTGGTCGACTCTCTGCTAGATGCTCTCAATGCCTCTGGGATCTATGCCCAGGCCTATGCGGATGATGTTGCTGTTCTCTCTGTCGGCTCATGTTTAGCGAATGTCTGTCTCAAGGCGCAGGCGGCGCTAGACGTGATCGAAGACTTGCGCACGAGAAATGGACTGTCGGTTAATCCTCTCAAGACCGATGTCGTTCTCTTCACGAGAAGGAGGAAAACAACTGGCATTACTCAGCTGGTGCTAAAAGGCATTCCCATCCCGATATCCAAGGAAGCTAAGTATCTGGGAGTCATTCTAGATAACAAACTTCTTTGGTCAAAACATTTTGAGTCCAAAACCACCAAAGCGCTGTCAGCTTTCTGGCAATGCAAAGGTGCCTCTGGCAAAACATGGGGCTTATCGCCGAAAAAGGTCCTTTGGATCTACACGGCAATGGTAAGACCGATAATATCATATGCATCGGTTGTTTGGTGGAGCAGGCTAACATGCAAACACGCGGTGGCTTCACTCACCAAACTCCAAAGAGCGGTCTGTCTCAGCTGCACGGGGGCTTTCCCCAGCACACCGGGAGCTGCTCTAGATGCTATGATGAATCTTCCACCCCTTGACATATATGTATATCAGAGGGTGTGCACTGAAAACGATTTCTCGCCTAAAGAGGAATGGTCTTTGGTACAACTCGCATTGGAGTGAAAGTGTACTTGAAGGAGAAATATCATACGACCCCTGTCTCATGGATATGCCTTCTGACGCAATGACACCTGCCATCCTACTGCGCTGTAACTACACAGTCACATTTCCATGGCGTCAGGACTGGCTTTGGCCAGACACTGAACCTGGAATAGAATGTCTTCGCATATTCAGAGATGGCTCCAGGACTGGGCAGGGATCTGGCGCTGGAGTTTTCTTTGAGCGCGAAAACATTCTACTGCACTTCTCGTTAGGAAAACATGCGTCTGTCTTCCAGGCGGAGATTTACGCAATCCTAATGGCCATGCACTATGTTGTGAAACACAGATGGAGGGGGAAGAGCATATGTGTCTGCAGTGACAGCCAAGCTGCACTCAAAGCTGTGTCCAATCCTCTATCCAACTCTAAACTAGTGCATGAACTCAAGACCTATTTAAACAGAGTTGGAAGATCAAATTCACTTAGGCTTGTATGGGTTCCAGGTCACTCTGGAATCCCAGGAAACGAGATCTCCGATGAACTCGCTAGAAGAGGCTCAGAGGGGACTTTCTCAGGACCTGAACCCGCCTTAGGTCTACCTGCTTCCCCGGTCAAATCTGACATCAATGACTGGGCCTTCAACGTACACAGTCGCAGATGGAGGGAATATCTAGGATGCAGGATGACTAAGCGCGTACGCCCTGATGTCTGCAAAAAGTCCGCAACATTCTTCTTATCCTTAAGGAGAAATGACTGCAGAAGGCTAACGGGCCATTACACTTTTGCCAAGCATCTCTACGTGCTTGGCATCAGTGAGACGCCTACCCGTGTTGCATATTGCGAGGAGGATGACACAGCGGAACACTTTCTCTGCGACTGTCCCGCCTTCGCTCGTGCACGGTGGCGCACCCTTGGGGCCGACGTGGTGGGTGCCGAATCTCTTAGCTCAACATCACTGAAGACCCTCCTCACTTTTCTCCGGACAACGGGGAAAATACAATAAAGACATGGTGTCTGTCTGGTAGTACAATGGACCAGTACTTGTGTCTGAGTGCTCCAGCAGATAGTAGAAGCATCCAACAAAAAAAAACAAAAAAAAAAAAAAAAAGTAGCTCTCATTTCTGAACTTATGGAAAAAATCCCTAACTGCGGTGTAAGATTTTCTTTTCCGCATACAGAGCGGGTTTCGTCATTAACATATTTTCAGTCAGAATTTGAAGAACGTTGCAGCACTTTATTTTATTTTTCACCCCGAATTAATACAGATTTTCAGAACCATTTTTTCCAATAGCAAAGGATCACCAAGCGCACCAAAACACGTCTAACCTTTATATCTGTGGAAAACAAAGTAAATATCCAAAATGGCTGACAAGGCCAACGCACGTATGTATATATGTATGTATACCAACATAATAAAGCGAAAAGAAAACAAATCGAATGTACTAATGCGTAGCTGCCGAAATTCAAGAATTCACCTAAGTTTTTGAACAAATGTATATTCGTTTCTCTATAGAAAGAAATATCAAATTTACGTCGTTTCGCCCTTCCATTTCGCTGAGACTGGTTTGCTCTGCCACTCAGATTCAAAATTCATTTGCTTATTTGATATATAATTACTTTTATTTAACTGGCATCACTTAATCATAAAAAAGGAAACAGTATGTTCCAACATAGATACAAACAAAACTAGTAGATAAATTAAAATCAACATTACCTTCATATATATTCATATTTATATCTTTCTTAATATATTGTATTTTTATAATTATATATAATCTACTTTAATTTAATTTCGTTAGAGTTTGATGTGTTACTTTCGTTATATCTTACAGTCTTACACTATGTTTTTCGTTAATTTTATAATATGTACAATTCTATGACTGATTTTCTTTATACATTGATTACGCTATACAAATGCAACTACATATTATACAACTGTTTGATGAAATAAACCTTAAACCTGCCTTTGTCTCTAAGCCTATTGTCTGAAGTACATGTAACTGAATTTAATTTAAATAATGTACAAGGTGTGAAACAGCAATTTACATGAAGATATTTTTAATTTGTTGTATTTTGATTTCCGTTAGCTAGTTAATGTAGTAATTTTTATATAGTTTTTATATTTTTATTTACAAGGGTAAGTTAGGGTGGAATGAATTGATTGAAAAAGGAAACAAAACCATTAATAATCTCTTTTCGCCAAAACAAGAAAACTCCTATCCTAAAGCTGCGCATGGGCTCTTTTTATGGTTGTACTCGTATTTGAAAAAAAAAAAAATTGTTATGTTGTACTCATAAACTGTTTTTATACCTAAGCTTTTGAATTGGCTCAAATAATTTAGCCTTTGACTACATTGAAGACTCTAAACTGGTATGCACCCTGAAAGTATTCATTTTATGCAGATTTATTTTCCGAAGCTTTAAAAGGTTAATATATCCGAAGTTGTTATACTTGACGACGGAGAGATTAACAATACCTCAACCACCTAACTGAAGTGGATCTTTAGGGATGAGAAAGAAGTGAAAGCAGGAAGAAAATAACTTGATTCAGAGAATTATACTTCACTCTCTTGCCTAACTCAGTGTTGACTTTTTTGCAAATTAACAGTACTTAACAGACTTAAGAAAACTTTGAAAAGGTAAATGTGGTTCTTTATGGCAATTTGGGCACCATGCCAAATATTGGAATCCAGACTTCAGTAATTGTGTAAGAGGTTGTATCAGCCAAGTCATCGACATCGTATTTCACGATGCTTTTTTTCAGTAGAAAAAGGACAAACCCTCGTGTAGCATATTTGTCTGGAAAAAAGCTTTTTAACACCCGCCATTCCGTGTCTACAATAAACAGTATTTTCTTTATTGGAGCTACATATATGTATCACGCATAACGTAAGTGATTGATAAAGGAAATGGATCTGCCTTTTCCCGAACTGAACCGCCAATAATAATAATAATAAACATTAAAATTCTGCTAGACAGAATCCATGACCCAGCTAAAATACAAAAATGGTACTAAGTGATTTTAATGCTAAACTGGGCAAAGAGGACATATTTGAGTCGGTTACGAGAAAGTATAGTCACCACGACACCATACACGAAAACGGGCGTAGCCAAGGTACAAATGAGGTTATCAAGGAAGCTTAAGAGTCGAACAGGACAAAGAAAGTTTGACGTCGGAAAGCTGCAGTCGCAGGAGACCGCTGGAATCTTCCCCGATCGAGTTTCCCTCAACCTCTCGCAAGGTCCGATGACACCAGCATAGTCCACAGAACAACAGTGAGAACATTGCCCGCGCGCCATCACAGACGCTGCCTCTGATGTGTTGGGCTTCCGACCGCCGCCAGTTAGAAACCCCTGGTTTGATAAGCAATACGAGCAAACACATGCAGCAAGGTTAACTGCCTATAAAGCTAGACGGACAAGAGTCGCTCGTGAGCTCTACGGGAAGAAGAAGAGGGAAGCGCACATGACGTGAGCACGAGCACGAAGACGTGAGATCGAGGAGGTGGAGAGAAGCTATCGCAGGAATGACGCTCGGAAGTTTAAGGAACATGCCAGGGCTATAAAGCCAGAGCAGAAGCCTGTAGGGATGAAAACGGACAACTGGTAGTAGAATCACAGACGATTCTGAGAATCTGGAAAGACCACTTCTGTAAATTGTATGTACAACGGTGGGGATAGATCTGATTCCGCTGTCAGGCAGAATAATCTATTCGCAACGGATGAAGATACAAGAGAATTCCGTTCACCTGACCTAAATGAAATTCAGCATGTAATATACAAGCGTAAAACTACAATAATAAAAAGACGGCCTGTCTGCTGAACTATTTAAAGCGAATGGAGATCAAAGGCTTTCAAGAAATGTCGCGACTCACTGAAGTCCATCAGACACCATAAAGTTAAACTCTGCTGGGTCCCGGGCCACAGCTCAATCGCAGGGAACGAAAGAGCAGACGAACTGGCCAGGCAAGGTTCTGAAATGGACATCAGCGAAGCGGACACGTCATTGCAACCACCGATCAGCACATTATACCGGATCATAAACGACATAATCATCAAAGAGGCCAACTGGTCTTGGCTTACAAGAAACGACAGCTACACGACAAGATCATCGTGGCCAGAGCTCAATATCGGAAAAACAAAGAAGCTCCTGACGCTGGACCGTTACTCGATCCGTATGCTCGTCGGAGTGATCACAGGACACTGTCCCATTGGAGCAATGCTCCGGAAATGGGACTCGGGATCCAGCGATCTCTGCCGGAGCTGTGGCGATGAGGAAGAAACTGAGACGATCCAACATCTGCTCTGCCACTGTCCAGCTCTCCAGAATCGACGCCTAGTGTGGCTAGGCCAAAGATTCTTTACAGAGATTGCGGACGTGGCTAATGCAGATATATCGGATCTTCTAAGATTCATCAAGAGCACGGGGTGGTTTCAGCTTCCACGTGATAGGACAGGTTAATTTTATATGTACCCACACAAACGAAGGGAATCACAATGGGCCTCTTGGCCTCCGAGTGGAAGTGATGTCTAACCATCACACTCCCCTTCTCAAACCTAACCTAACGTAACCTAAAGCGAATGGAGATTAGATGGTAGGACGAATACAACAGCTCATCTGTAAAATATGATCAGAGGAAAGCATGCCCGACGATTGAAATCTCACCATCGTTTGCCTAGTCCATAAGAAAGGGGACCCCTATAGCTGCGCCACCTATAGAGGAATAAGTCTCTTTAAAACCGCGTACAACATCTTCTCTAATTGGTTCTTATCAGTGTGGTTTCAGGCTAGGTAAAGCTACAACAGAACAAATATTCACGCTGCGGCAGATCATGAAAAAAACCGAAGGATTCCAAATCGACAAACACCATCTTTTTGTCGATTTTAAAGCCACATATCACAAGGACGAGCCATACCGAGCCATGTCGTCATTCTGTACAGGATGATAATGGAGAATTTTCGCCGCTCCATCAAGGTGAATGAATGAATGAATGAATATTAATTAAATCAAAAAAAAAATTAACCGAAACCTCTGATGTTTTAAAAGAATAAAAGGATTTAGTGCTTGAAAGATCATACGAGACAACACAAGAGGTACGACATATTTCAAATCAGCACAATTGCTTGCGTACGCGAATGAGATTGACGTAATTGGATGAACACCGCGAGACGTCAATGAAGCGTTCAAAAGCATTGAAGCTTTTGATAAAGTGGGTCCTTCGGTAAATGAGTGAAAGACGAAATATGTGTGTGCTGTCATCCAAAAAAGACGCAGATTACCGTTGTATTGGCCATAACGCCACAATTGGCATCTACAAAGTCAAAGTGGTCAAGGATTTCGTCTACCTTGACTCACTAGTGACCAGCGACAACAGCACCAACGATGAGGCTAAACACAGAATAATCTTGCCAACCGCTGCTTCTTTGGGCTCAACAGGCAATTGAGAAGTAGAGCCCTCTCTCGAAACAACGAGGTCGCACTATACAAATTATTGACCATTCCGATCCTCCTTAACGGCGCAGAGGCCTGGACCTTAACGGAAAAGAAAGAGGATGTCCTTGGTCGAGAGGAAAATCCTGCGTTCGATCTATACTCCCGTTTATATAAACGGAGAGTGGGGGAGAAAATACAACGACGAATTGTACGGGCTGTATAGCGACATCGCCGTAGTACGACGTCTTCGGACCCAACATCTAGAATGGCTAGGACATATAGAGTGAATAACAACACAGCTCAGAGGGACGACGAAGCAGAGGACGACCGAATCTAAAGTGGCGCACACAGGTGGAAGGGGACCTTAACCAACTGGCAGTGCGGCACTGGAAACAATTGGCAAAAGATCGTGCCAGCTGCAGACGCTTGTTGGTTGAGGCCCAGGTTCACACTGAACTGTAATGCCACTAAGTACACTAATGTACACCATTACATGGCACTTCAATTGTTGATATTTCATTAAGTTTATTTTACCTTATTTGATCCTAAGACAGAGAACAGAATGAAACCGAAAACAACACAGCTAAGAGATGGGAAAGTAGATAGGATCTATAGAAGGCTGAGATTGATTGTGAGGTTCAGAAAATATTGAATTATTATCTCCGGCAGGAAGACCATGTGATAGTCAACGTATTACCAACATTCGTCGAGCTCTAAGGAAACATATACTTATGTACGTATCATAGTAGATACTCTGATGAATTTGTTGAAACGAAAACAACTGGAATCCATAACTTTACTGAACCTTTATACACCCTAAAAGGTATTTTTTTTTTAGAGGTTTGGTTTTTAAGCTGGTAAAACTGTTTCTACAAATTGTCAATATAACAGTTGAAAGTTGATTTGTAATTAGTATATTTTGCCATTTTGTGCTGAATAGATTAATGCTAGAGCAACTTATATAAATTGTGCAAACTTATTTTAAAAACCATAGTTTGATTCACCAAACTTATGAGTATAGTGCGCTACGTCCATAGTACGGTCGAGATAATCGCCCATCTGAACAAGTTATTTGGAACACGATGAATCGTTTTCGCACCACGTACACTCCAGTTGATAATATGCATCTCCAAAGACGACAAACAGTGCGAATAGAAGAAGTTATTGTCGTTGTGGAGCGCAGTGCTGAGAAAAATCTGAATGAGTCGATTCGCTATCGTGCACAGCAATTGAAGCAATGTCCACCCGCTTTGTAGAAAATTTTACGGAAAGATTGGTGATTGGATGGGTAAATGGGCCGAAAACGTTATTCAGTTTGACCCTTATTTTCAACGCAAAATTTTGTTCTCTCATGGGGCCCATTTTTGGTTAAATGGATATATAAACCAATAAAAATGCCCAATTTGGAGTGGAGAAAACCCAGAACCCTTTTGATGCCAAGAGGCGCGCGACACCATCAATTTATTGCGGTGCATAATTTCGCATAATGGACCTGTGAACTGGGCTCAACGAGCCTGTGATCTCACACCTTTAAGTAAAGTCACTAGTCTATGCCGATAAACCAGAAACGTGGGACGATTTGGATGTCAACATTCGCCGTGTTATCGCTGATATAAGGCCCCAGTTGCTCGATAAAGTTGTCCAAAATTGGACTTCACGATTGCTCAAGGTAGATGTTGTGAGCATATGCTCAAATATGGCAAAAAATTGTCTATTAAACAATACTAATATCATAGTTTGTTTCAAGTATATTAGTTCATATTGAATTTGTATGCCTTTTAAAAAATCACCCTTTCTATAAGGGGTAAACAACAGCTCACTGATTTCTAGGAAACTATGCAAATTATAAGTTTCCACTGAAATTGATTTAGGCAGGCAAAAAACTGGGTTGACAAGTTTAAAAGAATGCAACCTGAATCTGAAAGGAGATCCTCGTTTTCCGGGATCCTATTTTCTTCAACAAATATTTAATGCTGATGCGACGGTTTATTTATTCCGAGGGAGGAAACGTCGGTCCCAGGATTCAACGATCACTATTCTATTATATCGCAAATATGGAGGAATGTAAGCCTAAGGCTATTCATAGATCTAAAAATCTCAGGGCTTTCAAAGCCATTTCTGAACCGCATTTGCTTGTTCAGTGGAGATCGAGCTAAAAAAACCTGGAATACCGCTTCCATAGTCAAGCAATGGTTGAAGGAACTTTTTGCCTATCTTAGACTCTGATGTGCTACATATGAGCTGAAGAGATGTTTGATATATTTCAAAACCTTGAATCTTCTAAAAACTAAGATAAAATGACGGAACCCGGCCAAGATTTTCGCTATAGGTTACAAATTCTTGGAACAGGTTTCTAGAATTGATCCTGACGAAGGACTGTCGAAAAATATTCACAGAAAAATAAGGGCATCTTTAGAACGTTACAGCAATAGCGCTAAACAAATTTGATGGAATAATGATATGGGGATGTATGGTAGCTGCTGGGGGCCGAAAATTTGAATTCATTAGATCTATGGAGAGGTTTACATAGTTGGACAATTTAAAGGGCATTAAACGAAAAAGAGTTGGGGCTGCAAAATTTCAACTAGATAACGACCCCAAATTGGATTCTATAGAATGATCAGAAGATATCGGGAGAATAGTCAGTGAGTTAGCCCCCCCCCCGGGCTTGCCAAGGTAGAACTTCGCCCTAAAAAGGTAATGGCGACAGTATGGTATAATTAAGGAAGTTGTAGGTAGTTGTACGTATATCAAATGGGTTGAAACAATCACGTCCTAGTTGTACTTAAAAAAAATCGATAAATTGCATTAAAAATGCGACAAAAACAGCCGTCAATGTTAAATAAGCTTGATCCCATACTGCTGGATTATCATGCACATTTGGTATATGAGTTCTGGCTGTGCGCCTTACTCACCAGACCAATCACCAACCTTTCCGGAATTTTGACAATCATCTCCGAAATAGACAATTAATAAGCCCAAATAACGAAGGACAGAATTTTGGCGCCTTTTTGTCCCAAAAGGATCAGGACTTATTCAAAAGAAGCGTTTTTGCTTTAGTGGAAAATATTTGTTTAACTTTATTCATGGAAACCGGCAGTTTCATGCTTAACGATTTCATGCTAATAGATAAAAGAATAGGTTTGATGGCCGAAATCCACTGGATCTTTTTATATTCAACTACCGAAGACGTACCAAGTTTGGTCAAAAAATAAGACGACTTTTTTCATTTCCGAGCTAAGTACATTCGATTTTCGTTTTTTCGATTGTTTTTTTTTTTTTTTTGTTATGATGGTACACATGTTCCCTTAAATATGTTGACATTTTCAAGCATTTTGGATACTTAGAATGTTTTTTACAAGTTGTGTTTCGGTGTGCTTCGTGGTTTCTTACTACTGAAAAAATTGGATAAAATCGATTAGGTCATGCCATGAAATTTTGGGCATGAAACGTGCGTCAGCGAAGTTTGTACCGAAAATAATACATTTTTACCAAAAAAATGACGACCCAGGTTGGTGTCATCACTAATGACGAAACATGGGTTTATAGTTTTAACGTCGAAACTAAAGCCGAATTATCCCAACGAAACCGCCCAGACGAGCCGAGACCGAAATAAGCACGCCAATATCGGCGAATTGTGAACGTTTGGCCAACGGTTTTCACATGTCTTGCCGAAAGTCTTATTGTTAATAAGGAATAGGACCTCGAAATTATACGCCATTTGCGCCCGGATTTGCAGGAAAAAACATTCATTGCTGTTGCGGGAAGATAAAGTGGGTACATTTTTTGGCCAAAAACAATACCGTAAACATTCCTTAGCCACAGTATTCACCGGACTTGACGCACTCGACTTTTACTCTATCTTGGTGAAAATTTTGCCTTGATGGAGGGTGGTCAACGAGGCTCTGAATGGCCCGTAACTATAATATTAATGATTGCTGGAAAATCTCAAGGTGATTTGAGGATTGGATGAAGCGCTGGTGCTTTGAGAGCTTCAAGATGTCAATTTATATTTATTCTTTCCCGCATAGTGCTATATGAACTAAGATGTTGTTATTCCCCAATACGAGATCTCAGTTCTTTTGTTCTTTACTATACAAGAACAACGATTCTTGTCCTCTTAAATCAGTAGCCAAATTTTTGTACATTTCGATAACCTGTACCGAGCCTTTATATACAGAAAGTAAATAAAAATGTTCTTCAACTTACGCTAATGACAAATATAATTTTCTTTGCAATTGACGTTAATGTGATCCCATATTAACCTTAAGAACTTTGCTTTCCCATTAGTCTAGCTGCCTTCAAAGACGAAACAAAAAGAATGCCAACAGAAACAAGAAAAACAACATACCATTATTCTCTGCTTACGCATAACGACCCACTTCATCTTCAGGAACGTGAATAAGCTCCTCTCAAATTGCAATTTTAATAATCGTACCCACTTGACCCCAAATTTGTCGACCGCCACCCAATGTACATAAATCACCGACAACCAAACAACAAATTAAAAATGAAAAATCACTCAAGAATAACAATTTATTTCATCCAAATAATAATTTTCTATTTTTATTCTCATGAGTGTATCTCTCACAAATAAAAATTTAAACAAAACTTAAAAATAATCTTGCACTTAATTGTTTTTTTTTCTTCTTTAAAAAAAAATAATAATAATCTTACAGATAAAAGAGAACATAAAATGTGCACAAATTTATAAAAAAAACTCTATGTACAAAAAATATATGCATTTAATCAATTATCTTTGAGATAAAAGACAGAAAATAAAATTACAAAAAAAAGAAATTGCAAATAAAACGCAAATTATGTGTAAATAAAAAATAAAAGGAAATTTTATTAATTTTAAATAAAAAGATTGCCACTAATTAATTTTTGTTTAATTTCAAACCCAATGACACGGAGTATTTTCTGGTTTGTTGGTTAAATAAATTAAGTATTTTCAGTGCCATTCAAGTTAGTTTTGGTTTTTTTTATTCGTTTAACGACATGATTTTCTTTTGATTCGAGAAAAAGATAAATTTTGAACTGAAAAGATAAATTTATCGACAATTAGGAGCCTCATTCTTTTTTTTAGTTATTGGTTGTTACGCTTCGCTATTCACAAAATAAAAAATTTATAAAATACTTAGTAACGATTGCCTTTTTAAATTAACTAAAATCGAAATTTGGCGTCATTTGTTTTTTTTTTTAATTTCATTGCTAAATATGGTTAACCTATTTACAAAAAAAAAAATGTTTTTTCATAACTGCTATAGTTATTGTGTGTTTTTTTAAAGATATAAACAAAACTTCATTGCTCTTTCTCTCACACTCTCTCAACCAAAAATAACTATATATATATATAAAAAAATAGCTAAAATTAAACGCATTAGTTACATACATATATACCACCCTAACTACGAAATTATTCTAGCTTGTATTTTTTTTGTAAATAATTTTTTTTTAGATTTTTTTTTTTAAATAATTAATTTAAAAGATTTTTTTTGCTTTTGTCTGTAGCCCTACTTGACATCCACGTTTTGAGGAACTTCACTGATATCGATTAGACTCGGTGGCGATGGCATTCTACCGTTATCACTACTATGTTTACCTCCTATGCCGCCGCTAGATGGCGTTGCCGTAGTTGCTGTTGACGAATTCGACAATGACATATCGATATCGCTACTGGTCAATTGATGATGCATATTGGTATTTCCGTGATAATTGCCGCCGATGACATTTGCACTATCGACAGACATAGCAGCTGCGGCGGCAGCTGCCATCATTGCAGCACTATCGTAGTAATTGGACAACGTGGTAGGTACCATTGCGGCCAGAGGTGAATTACGACGCATGGCCGATGTGGCGAGTGTCGATGATGTTAGAGATGGGGTCATCATTGTTGAGGTTCCAGTTGGTGTTGATGCTGTTGATACTGGCCCCAGGAATACTCCTCCAACGCCACTGCCATCAGCTGCAGCATTAGCACAAGCAGCTGCTGCAGCAGCAACGGCTGTGGTGGCGGATGATCAAGTTGTTGTCAATTGTCGCCACATTGTGTGTCACATCGATGGTAGGTAGGGCCACGAAAAACTGTTCCCGGACAGTAGCATATCACGGATCAGTGTTTCGATGGGCGTTTTCCCGACTAGACGTACAAAAAACAATTGTTCGATGACCTGTAAATACAAATATAGTCGAAAATAAAGAAAATGAAAATAAAAGTGACGAAAAAAAAATTTCGAATAAAGTAAACTGAAATTGGTAGATCAACTTACTTGTGACGAAACGGTTCTGAGTGATGGCAGCCTAAGCAGGAGCTTTCCAAATCTCGTAGGTTGATTGGGATATTGCGTCCGACAGTATTCTTCCAGGGCGCATTGTGATTTTTCTTGCAGCGATTCTATGTGTGTTACGTCAGACAAGCCGCATGCATCTGTGAATCAGAAGGAAGAAAAAAATGAAAAGTGAGAAAAACTGTAAAAGCTGAATGGGCAAACAAGTCTCCGTCAATTAGAGCCTCTCGTTAATAAGGTCCTTTCACGAAGTGACACTCGTCGAAGTTTTAATAGACGAAGACTTGCTTGGGATATAACGAGTTAGTCTGTGTTTTTTGTGGAGTGTTTTTATGTGCAAAGCGAATTATAACAATTCATCTGACCGATTCGACCGATAATGCCGTGCCTATTTATTAAGGGGACACAGAATCATAATCAGGATCTCAGGAGTAGAAGAAGGAAATCCGCTTTTATACACTCTTAATAGTTCACCTGCGCAACTTTTCCAAAACTTTTTATTTAAATAGATATAATGATAGTCTTCCCATAGAGAAATAGGGAAAAGAGGTATTATAAGTGCACATACTTCACATCTTATTATTGTTAAAGGGCAAGAGCGATTAAGAGTCTTTTAACTCAAGAAATATTATACAAAAGAGACAACATGACAACAAAAAAGCAAATTATCTTGCAGTAAGGGATTTTCAGCGAAGTGTGTTGCAAAAAAAATTGCATTTTCGTTATTTATTTATTCATAGATCACCATGGAACTACCAAACTTACACATAGCATAACAATGGCGACATTGTTCACCTTAAATTCTTATCATAAGTTTAGACGGCCAATAATGAATTTAACCTCCAAGTGTAATGGCGTTTGTACGAGGGTGGACCGATAAGTGCTTAGTCTCACCGCCAGATGGCGCCAGTATCGCATGAGCAACTTACTCGTAGTTTTATTTTGACCGCGTGTGGAAGAGGGAGTGTCCGCAGATTTTAGAAAAATGGAAACAGAGCAATATCGGTCGGTGATTCGATTCTTGTTTCTGGAAGGGAAATCGCGCAGCGAAATCATAGAGCGTTTGGATGCTGTGTACGCTGACTCTTCCCCTTCGATGGCGACCATCAAAAATTGGTTTAACGAGTTTCAACGTCGCACGTCGGTTTTTGATGAGCCACGTCCAGGTGCCCCGAAAACGGCTACCACGGAGGATAACGTGACACAAAAACAACGATCTCGTATTGGCAGACCGCCGATTAAAGGTGCGCGAGGTAGCTGAGACAGTAGGCATTTCAAAAGATCGCGTGGGTCATATCCTGCATGAAATTTTGGGCATGAGAAAGCTGTCGGCGCGATGGGTGCCGCGTTTGCTCACTCCGGAAAACAAGCGCAACCGTGAGACCACTTCAGAGCAGTGTTTGACGCTGTTTAAGCGCAATCCGAAGGAGTTTCTGTGTCGTTTCGTGACAGTCGACGAAACATGGATCGACTGGTACACACCAGAGATCAAGGAGCAGTCGAAACAGTGGACTTCACCCGGCGAACGTGCTCCGAAGAAGGCGAAGACTGTCCCATCGGCCGGAAAGGTGATGGCCACCGTTTTCTGGCATTCACAAGGTGTGATCCACATCGACTACCTGGAGAAGGGCAAAACGGTCACAGGGCTGTACTATGCCAAATTATTGGGCCGATTCGACGCCGAATTGAAGAAAAAACGACCCCACTTGGCTAAGAAAAAAGTGCTTTTCCACCATGATAACGCACCGGCTCACACCTCCGCCCTCGCCACGTCCAAATTGGTCTAATTGGGCTACGAACTGCTGCTCCATCCACCATATTCTCCAGATTTGGATCCGTGCGACTTCCTTTTGTTTCCAAACTTAAAAAAGTCAGTTGCCGGGTAGAAATTTCAGTCGAATGAGGAGATCATCGCCGCCACGGAGGCCTACTTTACAGACCTCGAAAAAACCTATTTTTTAGACGGGTTAAGGAAGTTGGAGCATCACTGGGTCAAGTGTATCGAGCTAAAAGAAGACTATATTGAAAAATAAATCGCCATTTCTTCAAAATTTTTGTTTTTGTTTTGTAGGCTAAGTACTTATCGGACCACCCTCGTATGCCATCAAAAAAAGAAAAAGAATTGTGTTTCACAGATTTCCAGTGTAGGCACTCTTCAAAAAGCAAAATGTCCATTAACTATACAATCTCTAACTATCCGATTAAGATTATAGAGTTTTGGTTACAACCAAAAATGGCTATGATTTCATAAGGATCCTTACGTTCAATTCGAACAGACGGGTTGTTACTTGTAAAAGTGGTCATAAAAGTCTTGTAATCTTAATGTTCTACATAAAGGAGATCCAAAAACTGCATCAACACGACAAAGCTTAGCAAAAACATTAGATATGATTACGAAAGATCGTCGGTTAAACGAGAGAGATTTATTGGGAGCCCTCTTGAGTTTGTTGAAATCAAGAGGGATTATGTACAAAGGGAATAAAATCATTTTTTACTGAAAATCGCAACGTTTTATTGTCAGAGAATGAGAACTTGCACCTTAGCCACGTACAGTGATTGTCAGGAACAAAGTAAAGTTTTGATGTTTTTCGAATAACTTTGAATTGAAAACTTTCTCTGTTTACCTCCCTGGAGGATCATCCAATGTTTACAAAGTCCAATACTTGTAAAACAACTTGAAGCGATTAATCAGTGACGGTCAATTTGTTATTAGCGGCCACCTGCAAGCATCGTTATTGGTGCTCTATAAGAGCTAATTCGTGCGATAACGCCTTACTGGTTTCGCATAATTTTAAATTGTGTACCCATTTATCCCTGTATTCATTCCTTCTACACACAGAATTACTCCTTCTACAATAGTTTTCTTTCTTTCTGACAATCCTACTTACTCCACTCGTCATCATCTATGCTTTAAGCTCCGATCATCTTCCAGTTAGCTACGATATTCTTTCTCGCTAGCCCAATAACTCTTAATGTGCTATATTTAAATTTTAGTAAAGCCAATTTCGATACCACTTCAGTTGTTACAAATACAATAAGTGTGCGACAGACTTAGAATCTACAAAAAATTGCGGACAGGTGGACGATCCAATCTATTTTCTGGAGACCAAAATAAAAGACAGCGTATAAGTCCCTATGTAATGGATCTGGCAAAGATACCATTAAACAAATTATGTCATAAATTTTCTAGCACGGTTAATTGGGATAAAAGTGGCTGTGCTTAGAAACAACAGTTGGAGCATAAGACCTACTACACTTGATCCTCATTTCAAGCCATTCTGGAATATTAAGGATTTTTTTTCTTAAAAATAGTCAGATTCGAAAATGGTTACGAATAATTCATTAATCACAGACAGTGAAGGCAAATATATTAGTAGACGTCTTTTAAAATAAGAAAAGGATTTATTCTCCTAGAATACTATATCTGAAATGGAATCAGGGGTTGAAACTGAAATGTCATAATTTAACGCTATAAGGCGTCATTCCTTCTGAACAAGCCTGTTACCTTAGTTGATGTTGAATTGATTGTCTCTTATCTAAAACGTAAACTATTAAAAACCTTCCCTTAAGGGCAATAAAGTAACCCAAGCCATAAAATGAAAAAAAGCAAAAGTAGGCTGAAACCGGGAAAAGTCGCCAGCGACCTAATCTCAATTCACAATTTTAGAAACTCATAAAAATCAAGCTGGGTACTCTTCTGGAAAATAGTAGCCTTTTGCCTCAAGCGTAACTCAGTTTCCAGTAACGTTATAGCACTTCTCACCAAGTTCTAAGAATTTGTAAGTAAATTAAACAAAGCTAAAACGGAAATATGCCGAATGGCTTAATACTAATAGACATAGAAAATGCCTCGGTTTGGAAAAACGCTTTCCTTAACAAGCTTATAAAATTCGATTGCCCACAATACCTCAAAATTATTCAAAACTTTGTAGGGACCAAAATCTTCTTTGTTTCACCTAATAGCACGTTTTATTCCACGAAAGTTGTACTGTCTGGTGTCATACAAGGCTCGGTTGTGGCTGACGATTCGGCTTTGTATATGTCATTACAAAACATTCAAAATTGCCTTAATTCTTTCTTGGAATTCTTTAGACCCTGCAAAGTTAAAATGAATGCTGAAAAATGCCAATCAATGTTGTTCACCAGGAAAAGAATACCTTGCCATTTTCCTTGTAATAACTAAACGATTTAAAACTGTGGCATACCATGGGCTAATTCCGTCAAGTACCTTGGAGTGTACATACTTAAACCCGAAACTAACCTTCGGTAGGTATGCTCTGTTATTGAAAAATGTTATTCTAAAGGGTGTCTCAGTAAGAATGCACTTTTTAAAATTGCAATATTTTTTTTTTCATGCAAGTGGCAACTCTGAAATTTGACAGCTGTCATCTCTGTTTATTCCGATTATTAAAAATGGAGCGCTTTTCAAAAGAACAACGCGTTATAATTGTGAAAACTCATTACAAAAATGGGGAAAGTTACGCTGAAATCGCTCGCAAACTTCGCCAAATTTTCAGCCGAGAAAGTGCACCTAATGTGTCAACCATTCGAAGAGTGGTCAAAAAATTTGAAGAAACTGGGTCAATTATGGATAATAAGAATCCTTTGCGTCAACGTACCGGTCGGTCTCTTGAAAACATTGCTGCTGTAAACGAGAGTGTCGCCGAAAACCCGAAAACATCAATTCGACATCGTTCTCAACAACTGCAAATTTCAGAAAGCACTACGCAGCGAATTTTGACTAAAGACCTCCACCTTCATGCATACAAGATTCAGTTGACTCAGGAGCTCAAATGGGTAATGGGTAATGGAGCAAAGTGAAGTCGATGCCAATTTTTCGAAAAAAAGTCATTTTCTCCGATGAAGCGCATTTCCATATGAATGGCTTCGTGAATACACAAAATTGTCGAATTTGGGACTCAGAAAATCCTCATGCAATCCATGAGAAACAAATGCACCCACAACGAGTAACTGTCTGGTGCGGATTTTGGTGAGGCGGCGTGATTGGACCTTACTTTCTTGAAAATGAAGCCGAAATTGCAGTGACTGTGAACGGCATTCGTTACAGGAATATGATAACGGACTTCTTGTGGCCTCAACTGGACGGCATGAATCTGGACAACATGTGGTTTCAGCAGGACGGCGCAACCTGCCACACCGCGCATGAAACAATCGACTTATTGCAGCAACGATTTCCAGAACACATTATCTCACGAAATTCTGATGTCAACTGGCCACCAAGATCGTGCGATTTAACGCCGTGCGATTTTTTTCTTTGGGGTTTTGTGAAATCTTTATGCGAATAAACCCGAAACAATTCCTGAGCTCAAATCGGAAATCCAACGCGTCATCGGTGAGATACAGCCACATCTCTGTGCAAGAGTCATCGAAAATTTCATGAAAAGAGTAATGGCCTGTCCTCGGAGCCGTGGGGGTCATTTGCCGGATATTTTATTCTATACTTAATCGGAACATGTCTTCTTTACAATACAATACAAATATCACAACTCTGTTATAAAATACTTGTTTTTATTTTAAAATGAAAAAGTGCACTCTTACTGAGACACCCTTTATATAAAATAAATCTAAGTTCAGCATTAAAGGTTAGACAGGTTTCTATGTTTCTAGGTGTGAGTATGCCTCTTATTTAGGTATCCTTGCCTATAAATTTAGAGCGCGATATCAAAGAACATATTGACCATGTTTCTCTTTTATGTTATACAACCTACTACCCTTTTTCCAGGTAGCCCATACCAGACGTACATTCAGTCACTGTTGTAAACAGTAAAGAACTTAGAATCTGTCAAATAGATTCCAACGACCCCGATGTTCATTTATTCATAATCTTTTAAAGCAGTTTCTGTCAGAAATTAGCTTCGGTCAGCTATAATAAAAGTGGCCTTAGCCTCTTTAAAATCCCACCGAACTATGCCCACTTCCGCAGTCTGAATTAAAAACGCAATAGATAAGTTGTACAATAACATTGTAGCACACTGCCGTTTATGTCCCTCTATCGCACATAAAGCTCAGACATCTTCGAATAAGACTGTCCTTCAACCTTTGCGCGTTAATTAATTAACTATTTTCGTCCTCCTCCATCAAATTTATCTGTCAAGCAATAAATTATTAATTCTTCCATGAACACCCTCAATAGCCGGCAACTCTCGAATAATCAATAAAGGTCTTATCAGCAAAGGCAAAAAGAATATAAATAAACATTATTCAACAACAACTATCGCCAGATTGCCGAACACATCTTAAAAATAGTAGAATGACCAGTCTACTGAATCCGTGCGCCATAAACACAATTCGCTTTGGTTGTCGTCCACAATCGCCGTATTCGAACTCCGGAGTTAAGACGTAAAACCGTTGTGGATTGTGGACTCTACCCCTCCATATCATAATAATGGATCAGGCAATGAAGACTAAACAACCAAAATATTATTTTTGTTTTTATGACAATTTTATTTACTTTTTATTATTTGTCACTTAAATTGCATGCACTGGTGTTGGTTATGTCCCTTTGAGCAAGCTACTGCTGTAGGCGAAAATATTTTTAGTGTACTGACGTAAGACTGGCGAGCTGTTTAATTGATTTGAATTGAAATTGGTTTTGGACTGGCGTTGATGAATTCAAGTCTGGGCGTGTGGACCGCGGTTGCAAAATGCATGAAGAAACTCAATTTCTTGATGAGAGTAATTGATTCTTTTCACTTGTCGTGAGGAATGTGACGGAATAGTTTACATAACCTCGATGTAAAGTGAGGAAAATGCCTTTGTTAAATAATCAAATTCACTGGTCATTGTAATTACCCCGAAAAGTTCAAAAGTTTTCTTTGGAATTAAATAGATGTTTGAGGTCACGTTCAGAAAAAACCCTCTACTAATGAATTGAATAGGCCATTGGTTATACAGTATCATGGCCAATTGAAAATTTGGTAACAACTCCTGTGTTATTATGTGGTAGGTTGTATAAAAACCTTCCCACGTCCTACAACCCCGAGCCAGTTAGGTTTTGCTTTGAATTCTCCGTAAGCGTATTGAGACTATGTATTTTATTTTAAGCTATGTAATCTGTAGCTTCAAATTAAGTACTCTAATGACCGAGGCCGACTCATTTAGACTAATTGAAAAAAATTGTAGACTAGGCTTATACAATCATTTAAACCTTAAAACGTTCATTTCCGACGATTTGTTTATAATTTACTGATCGATAATCCGATTTGAGTTTTAGTTTTGATCTAACTAAATCAATGTCTCGTTGAGGAGTGGAATCAAGTGATGATTGGTCGCAAATGTTTTTTTATTCATGGTTAAAACTAATGCAATAATCCCTAATGGTTTTTTTTTATCTCTCCGGGGCAACAAGCGGAAGAATAGAGGACATGTCTAAAAAAATAAAATAAAGAAAACGAAACAAGAGCAAATTGGGACAAAAAACCGGAAACTCCTTCTGAGTTTGCGAAGGCATAACCTACCAAGAGGTTCGTAAACTTGTTGGAAATTTCTAAATTATAGTAAGGAAGACTGTTTAAAAAATAGAAAAAGAAAAAGGTCGAAAAAGATGCTATTGGAGATAAATGGGAGGCATATTGTCGAAAAAATTACTAACCTTCAAGGTGGCTACTTTTGGTCAAAACAGTAGAGCAGGTCTTAAGCTCAAATAATTTTACCGGCAGATTTGAACGCTACAAACCATTTATTTCCAAAGTTAACAAAGAAAAAGACTATCATTCAGCGGAGACAAGACTCTCCGGCTTTTGGAACGCCGTCATTTTTAGTGATAAGTTTAACTCGTTTGGCGATGTCGGGCGGAAACCAAATACTGAACTGAAAGAAGCTAAGCGCCGGTGAAGCATGACTGTCGTAATATCATATTCTAGGAGTGTATGCCTGCAAGCAGGGTTGGTCAAATGGTGGCTATTGACTATAGAATGAACCAATGTGAATACCCCGAAATCCAAAATAAATCTCCAACAGAACGCCAAGAAAATTACTCTAGGCTCAAATTATATCCTTCAATACGACAAGACCGAAAGCACACTACTTACAATGTCAAAATCTGGTTGCTTTTTAACCTTCGGTATATAAGGCATATTGTTACCTAAATTCAAATAAAAGTCAAGCAAATAAGAGTGAATTCGATACTGTGCCAGCTGTGCTGGAAGAAAATGATTTTTCTTCAGAAAATCTTCTTCCTTTATGGCAATGACTACGAACCTGATTACATCACGAGGCCACTGAATCTCCTAGTGATACGGATGTGGAAGAACTCAAAGATAACTTGGAACCATCTTTGGATGAAATGCCCCTAACGTCCCAAACATTATAGCTTGGTTGAGACCAATTTTCGAAAAAGATCTGAAAATTTATTTCGGCATTTATCTGGGTGTAAAAATGCTGTCCGTGATAGCAAAACGCACTTGGAATATTTTGCAATCTTTTTCAGTAAAGAACTTGTTGACATAATTTTGATATATGCAAACCAAACGATTTCTTTGAGCCTGGAAATCATTGAATGGCGCATATAAACTAATAGAAAAAAGAAAACAAAAAAGTTTTTTTTTTTTATAATGGTAGGTTTGCTTAGGTCTGATTCTTATAGATTTTTGGCACTGATGGCACCAGCTTTGAAATGTTTAGAAATACTACGACTAGACAGAGACGTAATTTGTTAGTAAATAAGCTGAGATTTGATGACACATCATCACGTACAGAAAGAGCTACTATTGATCGCTTTGCACCAATCCGAGACATGTACATGAAATATTTGTACAAAAATTTCAGGGTACCTGTACACCATTTGAAAACTTGTCTACGAAGAACTTCTGGCTATTCGAGGAAGATGTTCCTTTAGTCAATATACGAGTATTCCCCCGAAACCGGCCGATTAGGGAGTGCCGCGCCGTGCGCAATAGGTACCGAATGAACCCGAAGTTTAACTGTGGTAAGCAACCTGACAGTATACGCAGTGAATATTAGGCCTTTCGATGCAGACCGTTTGGTTAGATGTGTGTCTGGGTCATGGTGAGATATACCAAAAACAAGTTAATGTGTACATATGATGTGGTGGATCCAGAGAGCGGGACTCAAAGACAACCATTTTTCCCCGACGACAAGTATGATCGATGTAGTTCACAAATTAGCGAGAATTTACGATGCCTCCCGCAACAGCAAACACTGGCAACTAACGATCTTTTGATCTTTTTCTTTTTGCTTTTTTAGTATTAATTTTTTAATGGAATTCTTGGCGTTGAACTATGCATATTATTTTTTTTATTTTTTTTTTTATTTATTTGTTCAGAAAAAATTACAAAATTATGACATAAGTATTGACCTGCGAAGCCACTTGGCTTATCTGCAGGAGATTGTGTATAAAATATTATTGTATTTTTAAAACCCATCATCTAGGTGAGAATTTGTAGATATGATAATAATAATCTTAATAATTCAAATATAGTTTCCATTATGTTCAATCAATAATTCATTCATTTTACTTTATATTTACTTTAATTTAAGTTCATTAAAAATCTGAAATTGTTTATTTCGAATTTCAATATTTGTTTATAATTTAAGTTGTAGATTCTAAGAAAAATTGTTTTAGGCGTTGTTTTCGTGCATTTATTTGGTTGATGTTCCTCAAGCGTTGAGGAAGATTGTTTAATACTTTAGGCACAGTGTACATCAGGCTTCTTCTGCCGTACTCGTTTATGATTGGAGGAAGTTAATACAATCCGTCGGCTTGACTTCTTGTACCGATTTGATGATTAATTGGTTTGCGGAAACTTTCTTCGTTGTAATACTCCAGTGCTATACTAATGTAAAATATCTGCCTTACTTTCAGAACCTTTACATTAGAGGTGTTTCTCCTTGACAGCAATTTGACCGCACTGTTTTGGATATTCTGTATTTTTTCTATATGTGTTTGAGCTGCACCTCCCCACGCTATTATGCCATGACGTAGTCTCGATTCTATAAGTGCGTGGTACACTTGTTTTTGTACACACAGTGGGGCTTTGTATTGCAGACAAGCTAGCGCAAACAAGGACCCTCTCAGTTTGTTTCGTAGATGATTTATGTGAGGCTCCCACAGAAAATGGCTGTCAATGATGATACCTAGATACTTATAAGTATCTACGACCTCAATTTGCTCGCAGTTATACGCGTTGGTACATTTGAATGTTTTCAAAACAATTGGAGACGCTGGATACGTCGGACTTCTAATGTGTATCAGTTTCGTTTTTGACCCATTTATAACTATCCCGTTATCATGGCACCATTTAGCTATTTCGTCGAACTCCTCCTGCATCACCTTTGTCGCATCTTCCAGTGTCTTACGACATACAACAACTGCGGTGTCATCAGCATATGCGAAAGGTACGCTATTTTTTAAGCATTTGAGCATTTCATTGGTATACAAAATGAACAGGAGAGGGCCAAGCTTTGAACCTTGCGGTACCCCATATTGAACCTTGTATTCATCACTACAAAAAGTCTTGATTCTTACGCGAAGTGTTCTTTCTGCAAGGTAATCAGTTAACCAATCGGATAGCCTGCCTCTAATTCCTACTTCCTGTAAAGCGTTGATTAGTTTGTTATGGTCAAGCGTATCGAATGCTTTACTAAAGTCTAAAAACAGGACGAGGGCATGATGACGCTTGCCGAGTGCTGTGTTGATGACATTTGCGAAGCCTCCAAGAAGTGCATTGATGCTCTTTCCTTTTTGAAAGCCGTACTGATTCTTGGAGATTAAATTATGTTTTTTTACAAAGTTCCATATACGATCTGAGACGATTTGCTCCATAATTTTGTCAATGGCAGGTAGGATTGCAATCGGCCTGTAGTTAGTGGTTTGGTTTTAGATACCTCCTTTATAAATTGGACGCCCGATTGCCTCTTTTAGTTTTTTTGGGATTATTAGCTCATCGAAGCTTAGATTAATTAATTTGGTTATGATAGGAACAAAGATGTTTGTGTTCGCTTTAATATCAATAATCCTGATACCGTCAGCCCCAGGTGCCTTCCGACTGTTTAGGCACTGCACCAATCTTTCTACCTCTCCATGATCAGTTTCTCCGAAGTGTATAGAATTGCTCAGTCTCTCATTTTGATGTCTGGATATTGTAACACTGCACTTGTGGATGATCAATTCTGTCTGTCTCGCGAAAATGTTACCAAATTCATCTGGCACGCTGCTGTGTTTGTATTAGAAGAGAAGTTTTTCATAATAGTGTCATCCAGAGATTGTTTTCGTCGTCCTAACACTTCATTTATTATCGTCCATGTTTTTTTTGGATCACCTGTTGTTCTTTGTAATATTGGTTTCGTGTCTGAGATATTTTTTGTTAACTTTGTTCCTTAGCAGTTTGTACTCTTTTTCATATGATTTGTTCCTGCGGTTGTTCTTCCACCTGCGGTATAGTCTGTCTCTTTCCTTGCAACTCTCTAAAATGTCCTTGTTAATCCAAGAAACACTTTTACGATAGCGTTTTCTTTTACATATTACTTTTGAATTAGCGTAAATATCATCCATTTTCCGTATTAGTGAAGTTAATAGTCTTTCTGGATCAATTTCTTCTAGTATGGGTGTCCAATCTTCAGCTCGAATTAATTCATTTACTCTCGTCGATATAATGGTGGTGCCTTGTCGAATGACGCTTT
The DNA here is from genome assembly GCA_958301585.1 of Merodon equestris. Lineage (NCBI taxonomy): Eukaryota > Metazoa > Arthropoda > Insecta > Diptera > Syrphidae > Merodon > Merodon equestris. Next base: position 64,761,417 of record OY284413.1, read on the forward strand.
CATTGGTGTTCTGGTGTTCGTAGATTCCATACAGTGTACTATAATGGTCAGATATATCACTTTCTATTACTGCTGAAAAGAATCTTGTTTCTATAATATTGACCAAGATGTGGTCGATAAGAGTGGAGCTACCTATATTTAAGTCCACTCTGGTGAACCCTCTTATGACATTAAATAACCCCTTCGAAGCCACCATATCCTTATAATTAAGGGCCAAAGTATTTAAATTGTCTGCAGTATTTATGTTAAAGTCACCCAAAATTATCGTATCGCTTTTCCCTACTTTCGCATTTGTTATTTTATTAAAATCATCTATGAAATCTGCTGGGTCTTGATTTGGAGGTCTATATACTCCGCATATAAATTTTTCTTTTATAGGAGATAATACTTTAATAGTTAAGTTTTGACAAGCTGTTGTATATATAGATAGCCTTTCGTAACTGATGTTATTTTTAATATACATTGCGATACCTCCACCATTCTTATTTGCCCTATTAGCAAATTCAGCGCAGAAACCATCTAAGTGGTAAAGCGTATTTTCTTCTGCTTTTATATTTATTTCGACTAGGACGATTATATCAACATAATGCAGAATTGGACAAACACGAGCACAAAAAACACTCCAATTTTTTCTCAGTGATCTAATATTTAAACATAGACAACGAAAATTCATTTTCTTTAGTTCATCTTTTGTTTGCTGTGATGTTAAGCGGGCTTAAGAGAAAGGACTTTCAGGAGGAACTTCAACAAGCAATAAGGACTTTCATTGTTTGAAGATCGTATAAGAAAAAGAGATATAAAAAGACGTGCGTACGAAATTTTGAATAAAGAGATTCCAGGTTCGCCACAAGAACAACCATGAAGGTCCCAAAAATGTTCTTTCTGTCCTGGAAATGAAGATACGAAGGCTTCGAACAGTTAGATAAGGTTAGGTTAAGGAAGGGAAGTGTGCTGGTTGAACATCACTTCCACTCGGAGGTCAAAGGCCATATTGTGAATGCCTTCATTTGTGTAGTACACATTCTTTTAATCTGTCCTATCACGTGGTGGCTGAAAACCACCCTGTGCTCTTTATGAATTTTAGAAGGTCCGATATATCTGCATTTGCTTCGTCCGCAGTCTCTGTGAAGAATCTATGGCCCAGCGAAGCTAGGAGCCGATTCTGGAGAGCTGGGCAGTGGCAAAGCAGATGTTGGATCGTCTCGGTTTCTTCCTCGTCGCCGCAGCCCCGGCAGATATCGCTGAATACCGAGTTCCATTTCCGGACCATTGCTCAGCGCCATGAGCTTCTTTGTTTTGCCGATATTAAGCTCTGGCCACGATGATCTTGTCGTGTGACAGTCGTTTCTTGCAAGCCAAGACGAGTTGGCTTCTTTTATTTTTGTGTCATTTCTGATCCGGTATTCGAACAGTTGCTTCAAGTGCAATATTGCCATATGTAAGGAATACACAAATTTGATGTGCCAAAGTTGTACTGATCAAGATAAGTTTAGTGATTTCTATGGTGTCTCATTAAGCTAAATGTTGCTAAACTTATAATACTAACTTGAAACATGGGGTTCCTATTAACACAAACGTCCCTTGTTCATTTTTTAGATTCAAGGCATATTTGTTGATTTTTAGAGAAGATTATTTAGTTTTAATTTTTTTTTTTTTGGTATAAAAAATAGTCTGCTTATTTAAGCCAGTTGCATTTGAATAACACCCTTATTAGGTAGTCATTTATTGTGGGGTAACTTTGACCTAACGTTGTATGTTTATGTATTACACCTTGTATGCGGAAGGTTAATGCTCGCTCGCAGCTCAAAACGCAACCATAGTCACCCGACACAAAACCCATTGAGTATCAACAGCAACGCCTCTTAAAGAAACTCTTCATTGAAAATGCCGAATTTAAAGCCAAGATTAAAAAAAAAAATTAGATAGCACACCAAAACTACTAATAGTCGTCATTGATGCTAAATCTGCAACTAAATACTGATGTGCCACCCACATTTACATATGTAATTTTTTTTTTGTGCGAATAATTTGGTGAGGATGTGCACCCTGTGGATTATCGATGTACAATGTGTGGGGTATAGGGTTACCTGGTTATCTTCGGTTTGGGTAGTACAAAATGAACTTTCGATATCTAGGAAGCTTTGAAAAGAAAGGGTACTACCGATCACATTATTGCCACCCATGAACGCGATGAGAAATGGGTCAGAGTATGAATTATATAGAATGGGGCTTAAAATGAAAATGGAAAAAAATACTCATCTAATGCTAGATAAGTAATTAAATATATATAGAATCTCCTTATCGACGAAATGATGCTTTCGTCTGACATAGATGTGTGGTTCCTAGAGAATCAGAGAAAAAAAATCCACTGTTGGACCAGAATACTGCATGGGTGCTGGAAAGGTACAAATTTTGAGTGTTTTGGCTCAATTGATTATGAAGAACACATTTTAAGCATAGTGTTAGAAGTTGGAAGTCATAAAACCAGCCTGGGCATGAATCACGCCGCAAATAAAATCTTCTTATTCACTCACGAGTGAAAGCAATTCACTTTAGTAACACATGGTACGGTGTAATTGAGGAGCAATCCAGTACATTCGGTTAAATTTGGGGAGAGTTGAAACTTGCTACAGAAAATCAAACGAAATGGCACCCAGCTCACCCCATTCTCGGCATCCCCATTGATATTGGGAACCACACACGAACTATCAAAGAAGAGAAGACGGCATAAGTGAAACTCGTCAATTGCTCTGGGCAATTAGAGTATGAATCCTAATAAGTGGCTCCAAGATCTTAACTGGAGGGCATTATAACTATTAGTAAACTTGGCTTAATTGGGACAACTTGTAAATATCGACAGGCAAGTATTAAATGATTAAATCCGGGAAAGTCATTATGAATACTTGTCGAATACTTGTCAGTATTTTTTTATTTGTATTATAATAAAGCAAACTAATTTTATGCGTTTTATAGAAGGCCATCAAATTCGTTGATCGGATTATACATACATATATCCCTATTTCAATCACTTACGTTAGACCGGACTATCATCCGAGACTGTATATATTTACTACAAGGTTTACAATTTTATTATATGGATCGCTTTAAAACCGTTGAATATGTTTAAATTGTAAAAAGATACTACAAAATCAGTAATTCTCTGTTTGCGTATTAGTCGCTTGACGTTTTGAAAATTAATATTCGTCAGGTTATGGCCGAGTAGTTTTCCGGTATATGTCGAAAAGTCATCGAAAATTACCTTGTCAAAATCGATTCCTGCAAAAAATGCCATGGAGGACACTTGAATGATGTTATATTCTATTCAAAATGGCAATGTCTAGGCAATATACTGAAATAAACATTTGATCGAAATCTTAATGAAGGTTTTGTGTTATTTAAGTTTACTTTGTAAGCCACGAATTGGATGAGCGTCTACCTTCCAAACTTCAATAGCCACACTTTTTTTTATTTAATTTCTTGAAATTGTAAATTGAACTGCTATATCCCACCAATTAAAAAGTAAGTTTAATTTTTAAAAACTAAATATCTTCACAGAAAAAATCATGCAATAGAAGCAGAAACAGTTTATCACAGAAACCTTGTCATAACGCTTTTTTAGAAGTAAACGTAAAAGCATTATGAGAAGGTTTCTGAAGTTGGCAAAATGTTGGGTAACTGATAAAAGAATTGGCTCGAAGTACGAACATGCCTCAAAGTGGTGGAGTGGTAGCCAACGTAAAATAATATACACTGATGCCAAAGGGAACATTGATCATATTGAGTACTGACGAATGTCGTAATAATGTTAGTCACCGCATTGACGGACTTCGTGTTCCGTGTAATTTGTGAAATTAAACTTTCGTTTTCGCTCCTAGCGCCCGATTGATTGTAAGATTCATTACAAGTGTATCTGAAGCTCTATTGGTAATATTTAAATAGAGACCCTAACAAAAATAAATCCATTATTTCTATAATCGTTTGCGATGGGCAGCAATAAGTGGTAATCACTTGGTGTCAGTCCCAGATTATAAGATGGATGCAAAAGAGTCTCAAAAACAAGCTCCCGGGGTATCTGGCAAGTCACACGATGTGTGCGACCTGGCGATGTCCTGATGAAACACAATTTCTACCCTATTGAGCAAAGTTTATTTCTGGGTGATTGTCGATTGTACAGGTCCAAATGAAAAGTTTTCCCATAGGGGAGTAGCTCATAGTAGGTGGTTCCGAACCAATCCCATCAAACACAGAGCGAAACCTTCCTGGCCTGCTCACCATTTGTACTGGCTCACCACAATTCGGCGACTACCGTTTTCGCGTGAAGTTGTCGTAAGTGACCCACTTTTCATCACCGATTTTGTTGCCATTCAACAGCGATTTTTAGACGGAAGTTTGGCCTATGAGGTTTCTTTGCGTTAACTCGTTTGGCACCCATATGTCGAGCTTCTTTTTGTATCCAGCCTTATTGAAATGGTTCCAATATGACGATCTGACTCGATGATGATTTTATCGATATTTTCGATAATCAGCCTTCTAGAGGGTGGTGCATGTTTGACACCAAAGTTACCGGAACGAAGAAAGCAAATCTGATCATGATTGGCTGTTACAGTAACAGCACCATAAACACTGTTCACAGTTTCAGCTACCTAGTTCGCCGTTTCACCTCTATCGAAGAAAAAATGAACTATGGCGTATTTTCTTTTCACTGGTGTCCATTTTTGGAGCACGCTCAAATAAAACTGAGCCGACCCATCACCATACTGTCGGAGAAGTTTTTTTTAGTACGAAACCTTATCATATCTTCTTTTTTTTTATAATTCGTGCAGGTTCAAGAGTGTACGCTCTTATGGTGTTTGTCACACAATCTGGACGGGGTGCAGATAGTTTGTGTCAAAGATATTCGTTCACTATTCTCCGGAGGTGGTTGTCCTAGATAGGATTTGATAGATTCGACTGAATTTACTTTGGTTGTAGTTCACAGTAGTTCTTTCGTCTCCATGTCATTAAGGTGTTAAACTGGAAATGCACACACAGAGTATGAATTTTGAAGTGATCTTATGCTGCGAGTGTTATGCCTTCGGCTGCACTTTAAGATCATCTCTCATTCACAACTGATGTTATTGCACAGTTTTTCCGTATGGGAACTGTTCTTGACTATGGACGGACTTCAACTACAGACCTTCGACTCGACAGTAGGTGATGATTACTATTGCAGCACGATCAGCTCATATACATACATACAACTCGAGATCAAGTTTATTAAAGTGATCTTTTGGAAAAATAATGGATTTCTTTTTACTATACCTTATAAAGAGTTTTTCAATAAGCGCGGGTAGATTTTGGCGGTGTTTAGCGGCCATGGTGTTTTGGCGAAATCTGATAAGTCTGTTGCTTATTATTCAATTACTGATAGTATCGTCGTGGCAAGTTACACAATTGAACAGCACGTTCAAATGATGACACTTTATTATCAAAATGTTTGTTCGGTAGTGCAAACGGTGGGCGCCCATTTTATCGCCGTATACAAGAACTAGCCCCTTGGCAGACTTGGGCCTACACCCGAACAAAATCGCACTGATCTGGGAGCTCGAAATTTGTAACCATCGTCGTTTGGTCGTTTGTTCGTGGATTGGGTTAAGGAGTGTTTGGAAGAGGACTCCAATTTTGACCGAAAAATCATCTTTAACGACAAGTCGCATTTTTGGATGAATGACTGTGTTAACAAATATATGGGAGACACCAACCCACACGAGGTACACATTGTGATAATGCATTCTCAAAAAGTAACCGCTTGGTGTGGATTTTGGGCCGGTGGCGACATTGGTCCGTACTTTTTAGAAAACGACGTTCATGAGGTGGTCACCGTCAGTGGTGAGCCCTACAGAAGCAATTTCCATATGGACCTAGAATACATGTGGTTCCAGCAGGACAGCGCTACGTTTTACTCAGCCATGATTGACATTCTGCATCAATGATTTTAGGGAAAGGTTATCTCTCGCAGATTTGAACCTGCTAGACTATTTCTTGTGGGGTTTCCTGAAGTCGCAGGTCTATGCGAATAAATCACAAGCGACTGATGCCCTCAAGTTGAACATAACACAGGCAATCGCTCAAACTCAGTAGGATCTATGCGGAAGAGTCATTGAAAATCTAACCACTCGGATCCGTGCCACCGTAAAAAGCCGAGGCAATCATATCATATTCCATACATAATGGCATACATGGCTTTCAAATAAAATAAAAAATTGTGTTAATACCTCACATGGGTATTATTTCAACTTCTTCCCATCCTTATTGAAATACCCTTTATTAAGACCAATGTTTACCGCTTAATAGTGAAAACGGGCGCAACAGACATTGATGGAGAAAATCACTTATTGTGGCTCATATGATTTTCAACCTAAAGAAGACATTGTGTCCTACTCTAAAGTCTTAGTACTAATTTCGCATAGAATGCAGTAAAAAATTCGAACTCACCTTAGGGAAGGCATTTCATACCAATTTATATCTCACATACATTATTCAACTAAACTTTGCTAGACCCTAACATGCGTTTTATATAGCTCTTAAACGTGAAAAGAAATTTAAGGCAGAAAGTCTGCCACTCCTTTAGCAAGATACTACTGTACAGAACACATTTATACCATCTTAAAGAACAAACAGTTTGCTTAAGACTTCCGAGGGCATTAAATCAACCGTATATCCAGTTAATCATAGTCAACAAATGAGTCAAAGGAACATCTCGTAATCGGTATTAACCTTTACACCGAAGAGAGACTCTAAACCGCTAAAAGAGGAATTCTGACTGACATGTTTGTATCAAATAAAAAACGCTAGCTAGTTATTAATAAAGAATTAAAATATTTGTTATGAGCTAAAATTTATTGCAGAAACACTTACAAGCAACAAAACACCGTGAAGTCGCTATAAATATTCGAATCTCCATCGGCCGACTTTGCAATCCTAAAAATAGCAAACCCGACTCTAGCATCTAGTAGATATAACTCAGCATCTATCTGAATAGGAAAAATCGATTTAAGAATTTATGTACCACTATAATTGAGCATTCATAATTCCCATCAGTTCGAGACTTATTGTTATTTGTTTTCGTATCGTTTTTCCGTTTATTTTCCACTACCTTTATCACCAGTGTGTCTGGTTTTCCATTTTTTTTTACACTCACTATTAAACGCCTCGCGATAGCCTCGATTCGAACGTGCGACGTGCCCAGTCGGACATATGTACAAAAAAAAAGACACAGCAAATAGAAACTTGGAAGAGATTAATATTTTTATGTTTTTGCAATATATGAATATTCCATACCAGATGAGGTGGAGTAAAGTGGAATTCAAAGATGAAAGGAAATTATTTTGCGGATCAGTATGGAGTCTGATACGAGTATGGGCTAGACCGCTAGAGAACATAATGTGGCATTCAATCGCGCGGTGGTGGGAATTTGAATTGAGATTGAATTTAGATTTGTTTTATTGGTGATTAGAGTGGATGAACTAATTAGTTATAAGCCAATTCCTCTCGGCGTAAGTGGTTCCATTAGTTTTGCATAATACATTCATCAACTAACAGGACTTGCGTTTTGGCGTCGACCGACTTGCAATATACTTTTGACTTAAAAATGGACCATTAATTGTACTATTCTAGATGGGGAACCTAGGATGTTCGCCAGATAAAAAGTGGTATATCATCCCTAGACGATTTATTTATGTCAGGCTGCTTGTCTGGAGTTGTCCACTCCCATCTTCAAACTTTTCAAATCACAAAACGAACCCATCAATGACTACCAATCTTAGTAAATTAGCACATTAATTAAAACCCATCCTAAAATTATGCCTAAAAAGCCATTTGCTCTGCCGCTTTTGCTTTCATTTGGAGCTGGAGCATGTAGTCTAAAGAAAGGTAAATAGGAACAGAACAGAGCTCTTGCTGTACGAATGTCCTGCCTGAAACCGAAAGACAGAAAAATAAAATATTTTTTTTAATTTTTTTTATTTATTTTGTTAAGCAAAGTAAATGCTGCTTTCTAGAGGTTTGCTTTTTAAACTGGCAGAACTGTTTCTGAAGATTATCAATTCGACAGCTAAAAGTTGAATTGCGGTAAGAACGTTTTGCCATTTTACGGTGGTGTACATTTCTTTTTATAATTCGTGCAGGTTTAAACAACGCTCTTATGGTGTTTGTCACACAACCTGGAAAGGGGTGCAGATGGTTTGTGTCGAAGATGTTCGTTCACTACTCTCCGGGGGTGGTTGTCCTAGATAAGATTTTTTTAGAGGTTCGACTGAATTTGTCGCGTTGGTTGTAGTTCTCAGTAACTTTTTTGTTTCCACGTTATTAAGGTGTTATATTGGAAATGCACACGCAAAGTATGAATTTTGAAGTGATCATATACTGCGAGTGTTATGCCTTCGTCAGCACTTTTTGATCATCTTTCATTCACAACTGATGTTGTTGCACAGTTTTTCCGTATTGGAATTGTTCTTGACTATGGACGGATTTGAACTACAGACCTTCGGCTCAACAGTCGGTGAAGACTGCACCACGACCAGCCTCAAATTTGCCAGAACAACACACGCAAATTGTGTAAACTTATTTTGAAAACCATAGTTACGTTTACCAAACTTATCGTGCGCTACGTCCATTTTACGTTCGACATAATTGTCTATCTGAACAAGTTATTCGGAATAAGATGAATGGTTTTCGCACTATGTACACTCTAGTGGATAATGCGGATCTCCAAAGATGACATACAGTACGAAGAAAAGAAGTTATTGCCGTCGTGGAGCGCAGTCTTCAGGTGGGTTCGAATGAATCGATTCGCCATCATGCACAGCAATTGAAGCTATGTCCATCCACTTCATGGAAGACTTTTCAGAAAGATCTTGGCTTAGAAGCTTATAAGATCCAGCTTGTGCAAGAGTTGAAACGGCGTGACCGTGAAACGCGTCGTAGGTTCGGTGAATGGGCCGATAACATAATTCAGCTTGATCCTCATTTTGAATGCAAAATTTAGATGAGGTTCATTTTTGGTTAGATGAATATGTAAACAAACAAATATGCGGAATTTGGAGCGGAGAAAACTCAGAAGCCTTTGTCAGACTGTTTGGTGTGCTTTACGGGCTGATGGAATCATCATCGAGGTAAGGTATATCTTTTATAGAAGCTTGCTGTCAGTAAATTTCTCAGAAAAAAATTCTTTTAAAGTGTTGGCTAATACATACATATATGAATATATCAAAAGGGCTTTATGACACCTGAGAATCTCCCGAATCCTCAGAATCATCTTCTACCATCGACCTCGATCTTTCGAATTTCAAGGAACTACAGGCGATTTCTCAAATACCATGAAATATAATGTCAATTGCTTTGTAGATATCAGGATTCGAAACCCGCGTCAACAGCGCCAGAGACAAACACTCTACCTTTAAGTTTAAGGCAGATGATACCTTTTCTGTTAGTTACAATGCATACCACGGAGTTATTAGAGATTATTCTGTAATAAAAACGACTTAATGTCAATTGATTGGGGGGGAAGTATCGTCACGTTCTGTTTACTTGAGTTATATCACGTCTTTAAGACTGTAAATGGTCGCGAAAAAATAGTTCTATCACTTTTATAAATATAATGTAAAAAACCTCTTCTTAACAACCTAAACAAAAAGGTCGATAAAATCTTGCATAAGGTTGAGTAACGCCAGCAAATAAGCAATATTGATATTTCTTTAGGATTTCAATTCGATTAGGTGTTTGCCACAAAAAAAACTTCGATTATCAGGTGATTAAACTTTGTGGAAAAAAATTTAATAAGCTGCCATGCAAATCGTTGTTCAACTGCTAAAAAAAAAGGAACGTTGCACGAAAGCGTACTTAGTTTGAAAGAGACTAACAGCTTTGAACTCTGAAACTCTGAAGAGGATTCTGTCAATTGATTACCCTGCAAAAAATAAGACAATAACAGAGGAATCTAACTCCCAACTTCTTGACCAGCTGGATGCCAAAATTCGGGAGAAGAGACCTCACCTGAGGAAGAAAAAATGCATCGCTCACTAGGACAATGCACTTATTCGCAAGGATGCATTGGCGATGGGGAAACTACGGGGTTTAGGTACAATTTGCTCGGCTATATTCTACTGATTAGACATCCTCAGACTTCCGTCTAAAAAGAAGTCAGAAAATTTTTATTCTGGGAAACGCTACGCTTCCAATAAAGAAGTTGAGAAGGGGGTACATGAATATTTTCACAGCCCTCCAAACTCTCAGTTCCCGGGAGGGAGGGACTATTGATGTTGGAGAAACGCTGGATCAAGGGTATTGAAGCCAAGGGAAATTGTGTAGGAAAATAAAATCATTTTTTAACTGATATTTAAATTATGTTTTTTTTCCTATTTTTCTCCTTTGAATTTATGAAAAAAAATTGTAGAGAAATTAGAATCAAACCTCTGTAAAAATTATGATAATACCCCAATTGTGCATGTTTTTTTTTCACGAAATAAATCTAAAATTAAAAAAATAAGCTCGTCTGGTACCTCATGAACTAAACGGGGCACAAAAACTACGCCACTTGGAATCCCGATTTCAAAGCAATAAGACAAAACGACAATATTTCGCCAACAGATTCGCACCTTTCCATAATGTGGAGTTATTTTATCAGAATGAGGTATGCGGAAATCCAGCAGAAGTCCTAAAAACTTTGAAAATTTTGCAACGCCAAAAACGAACTGTTCTACAGAGAGTAGAAGAGGAATAATAATATATTTACAAAGCCATAGATGTCGAGCTTCGGACTATGACATTATGGACATGGCGCACTGGTCTCTCGGGTGTTACCGTAGCTTTAAATAGACTACGAGAATGACGCCTCATATAATATTTTGTCAATTTCTCTTCACAATAAACGAAGTTTATTCAAAGGTGACTTGCATTTTTTTTTTTATTCATCAACATCTTTTTTGTCCCCTTCAAAGTAATCCTCGCAGATAAAGCTCCAATCCTCGAAGCACTTCTGATAAAGGTTTTTAGCATATGCGGTTCTTGGCAATGCGGTCTTTATCTCCTCAACTGTGGCAAATCTCAGCCCTTTCAGTTTTGGGAAGAGAAAAAGTAGAAGAGGACAGTACTTTTTTTTTGCCAAAAAATTACATACAAACTACAACGAATCAGCAATTTTTATTCCACAGGTCCGGACATTTTCTTCATATTGCTTTATGCAAACGGTGCATAACTTTAAGATAATATTCCTCATTGACCATAAGACCTTTCGGCAGGAACTCATAATGAACCACGCCGTTGTAATCGCAAAAAACGGCGAACAAAACTTTCACGCTGCTAAACGGCATGGAGTAGATCAAGCACTGGTTTTGTGGGTCAAAGCAATGCTTATGCACAGGACATTGATCGCTGATGCAGACCTCGAACAACCTGTCAAGTCTGGAGTTGACAGGGGCTGCCCGCAAGGTGGCGTCCTGTCTCCGCTGTTATGGTGCATGATGGTCAACTCTCTGCTCGATGCTCTCAATGCCTCTGGAATCTATGCCCAGGCCTATGCGGATGATGTTGCGGTTCTCTCTGTCGGCTCGTGTTTAACGACCGTCTGTCTCAAAGCGTAGGCGGTGCTAAATGTGATCGAGGACTGGTGCACGAGTAATGGACTGTCGGTTAATCATCTTAAGATTGATGACGTTCTCTTCACGAGGACGAGGAAAAATACTGGCATTACTCAGCTGGTGCTAAAAGGCATTCCCATCACGTTATCCAAGGAAGCGAAGTACCTGGAAGTCGTCTGAGATAGTATACTTCTTTGGTCAAAGCATGTTGAGTCCAAAACCACCAAAGCGCAGTCAGCTTGTTGGCAATGCAAGGGTGCCTCTGGCAAAACATGGTGCTTACCCCGAAAAAGATTCTCTGGATTTACACGCAATTATAAGACCGATAATCTCATATGCATCCATTGTTTGGAACAGGGTAACACGCAAACACCTTGTGACCTCTTTCACCTTACTCCAAAGAGCGGTCTATCTCAGCTGCACGGGGGCTTTCCCCAGCATACCGAAAGCTACTCTAGATGCTATGATGAAACTTCCACCCCTTGACATATACAATACATATATCAGAGGGTGCGCTCTGAAAGCCATGTCTCGCCTCAAGATAAACGGATTTAGTACAATTCGCATTGGAGTGACAGTGTACTTGGGCGAAAAATATCCTACGATCCCTGTCTCATGGATATGCATTCTGACGCAAGGACACCTGGCATCCTGCCATCCATCCTGCGTCAGGACTGGCTTTGGAAAGACACTGAACCAATGGACTGTCTTCGCATTTTGACAGATGGCTCCAAGACAAGGCGAAGATCCGGTGCTAGAGGTTTCTTTGAGCGCGAAAAAATTCGACTGCACTTCTCGTTAGAAAGATATGCGTCTGTCTTTCAATCGGAGATTTACGCAATCCTAATGGCCATACACTATGTTGTGAAGCACAGGTGGAAGGGAAAAATAATATGCGTCTGCAGTGACAGCCAAACTGCACTCAGAGCTGTGTCCAACCCTCCCTCCAAGTCCAAATTAGTGCATGAACGCAAGACCTTTTTGAACAAAGTCGGAAGACTAAATTCACTAACGCTTGTATGAGTCCCAGGTCTCTCTGGGATCTTAGGAAATGAGATCTCTGATAAACTCGCTAGAAAGGGGTCAGAGGAGAGTTTCTCAGGACGTGAACCCGCCTTAGGTCTAGCTGATGCTACCGCGAACGCCCTGATGTTTGTAAGAAGTCCGCAACATCCTCCTTATCCTTAAGGAGAAATTATTGCAGAAGGTTTGCTGGCAGGCTTGGCATCAGAGAGACGCTCACCTGCGCTGCATATTGCGAGGAGGATAACACAGCAAATGACTTTCTCTACGACTGTCCCGCCTTCGCTAGCGCACGATGGCGCACCTTTGAGGCCGACGTGGTGTGTGCCAAATCTCTTAGCTCCACATCACTGAAGTTTTTTCCACTTTTCTCCGGACAATGGGGAAAATATAATAAAGAAAGGTGTCTGTCTGGTACTACAATGGACCAGTGCCTCCAACAGAAAAAAAAAGACGCTTAGCGTGCTTTTTTAGGTCTTGGCTCTTCTAGTCACTTTCATTGGGTGATTGGACTTTGGCTTAGAAGTGGTGATTCTTTTTACCAAATCTGGCTGGTTATTACGCCATTCAACAGCTCTTGAGCGATACACATGCGGCGGTTCTTTTAGTCAAAATTTAACAATTATGGAACAAAGTCCGATAACAACAACACCATCGAATGTTCATTACGCGGCTTCTCTCCTCGATGGGGTACTGGCAAAACCTCCCATAGTACACTTGCCTTGAAAAAGCTTTTCGGCGCTCGCCCTTCGGAATCGGCATTAAACTGTAGGTCCAATTCGCTTGTGTGAAAAACAAATCACAGGCAACATAAAGTAATGAAGGAAGCTTGGCTCTGGCTTTCCATGAACTGTGATGCCATCTAAGAAGAAGAAGGAACAAACTTCGCTAACACACCTTTAGTGCCAAAATTATCTTAAAAATATGTAATGGTCAGAGATAATATATTCAGTAACTTTTCTGATAGAGAATGGTTGACAGGATTAACATATATTAAGGAAGATGTGTACCAACATGACAAAAAAATAATGCGAAAATCGAATGTACTTAGCTCGCGATATTCAAATTCAGCTTATTTTTTGAACACACCTCTTATGAGCGTAAAATGATAGTGCATGGTGAAGACGTTCATTTTGTATGAGCTGCAGTCAGATTCACAAGACCATATTGAAACCTTGATTGAATTAATTTATAAAGTTAATTACCAAAATAGTTCCCTATTGCCACTAACGACGTTAACCTTTGGCAGTCTGTGCGCGATTAAGATCCGCAAAGCCGCCCCGAGGCGTAAAGAAACCAAATCAATGTGCAATTATAATCATGTATTCTCTAGTTTATTTATGCAAATCGAACGTTTACATGAACCTTTGATCTTCAATGGAAATTATTCCATCATAAGAGAAAAATAAATAAATCGTAACTATTAAATTGATTAAGCGCACTTAATACAATTATAATTGACAATCGGAAAATGTATGTTCAAGTTTTGATTTCAACACAATGGGAATTGAGGAATTTATGACTTCAAAGAGCATTAGCGAATGGAGAGGTCCTAGGGCAAAGGGCCGCAGGTCAAAGTTATATACAGAGAAAACCTTTCAGGCGTAATTTTGATAGGTCTATTTGCAAGCGATATTTCAAAAACCAAATTAAATTCTAAATCGAAATTTGGATGTACATAAGTACAAATGAACGAAGATACAAAATCAATCTCGACCAGCGGGTATCTTAGAATCAAGCTAGTATATCTCACGGCTGCCAGGTTTATACACTCATCCGAACGATAACCGAATTACAGCCACCTGCTGGTTTTCGCATTAAATCCATCAGCACCAGCACCATCGGTCTGTAATTCAACTACAGCCCGGAAGTCATACAACTTTTCCCTAGATACAGTTGTAGCTCTGTCTCTCTGTCTCTCTCTGTGGTTTCGGGTCATTCCCTTGTTTCTTTTTTTGCACTTAATTAGGAAATAGAATTCCGTAAAGAGCCCATAGCATTGGTATGAAAAAAAAATCGATTGAATGACTATATCCAAATCTGGACAAAGCCGCCTGGGCACCCAACGTTTAGGCCATCAAATTTACCATAAACAATTGCCAAAGTCACTTGGAGGTAAATTCATAAAAATCCAACTACTACTCAACGATCCAACGTCAGCATTATCAATTCAATTGACTATGACTACCCAGCGCCTGAGCTGCAGCTATGGGTATCCCAAAAAACAAACGATCGTCATCATTATCATGCCACACACTCATGCCTCTTCCTTGTGTTGTAGATACTTGTATTTTTGTTTTTTTTTTAATTTGAAGACTACAGTAGACGAGGAGATTTGAGAGATCGAGTATTTGTTCTTTTTTTTGCTTCTACGTTGAAGCTCCAAAGACTAGATCGTGACCAAGCGACTAAATGGATAATGACCGCGCTCGCGAATGGTACGCTGCGACGACGGGATGAGGAGTAATCCACTCGTACAATATGTCCAAATGGGAAGAAATTGTTTTGCTTCGCTTTGCAGTTTCCCAATTCTGCTTATAAAGTACTGCACACCTCAGAAGCACTACCATTTGAAAGATCCGACGAGAATGAACCAAACGGAGTATGGTCTGATGATGCTGCTGCTCCACACTTACTTTGCCGACAAGCGACTATGATGATGAGGATGAGGATGACAATGATGATGATGATGATGATGATGATCTCCAGTGAACAGTTGCTAGAGTTTGTTGCTTTTCGAGAGATAGGATACCAAGTAGTTACATGTGTGTGGAGAGCAAACGGATTGTATCTGATGTCGGCTGCTGGCCTCCTTGTGAAGACCGAGTACTGAAACTGGCAATGCTTAGATGCGCATCATCAAATCATGCGCCCCTGATGGAAGAAGGTAAGCAATGTACGCTAAAGACCTCAATCGAGGTAGAGACTAAAGCAGGAAAAAACCGAAAAAAAAATTTAGGAAAATTGTGTCTCCCACAATTGCACATGCAACAATCATGTCCCGCGTCGCTTAGCCCCGATGTATCTTCACCCTTTTGGAAGAAATTCAGCTTTTGCTACTCCATCACGAGGTAAGGAGTAAATGAGGAAAGCAATGCAACAGGAGAAAAAAAACCCAAAACCAATGTTACAACTCGTACCACATGGATAACAGTGAAGTGAAGATGGCGCACCTTTATTTCGAACTTCGCCAGAGAAGAAATGCTGATGCATGACGACGACGACAACGAAGACGACTACCAAGACGAGGTGAAGTATGAAGTATCGAAAACGCGAATTTTCAGGTGTGCTAGGCTCACCTTGTTAAACAGTGTTTTCCGTTAGATGTTGCCTGTCGTTTTCGTTCTTTTTTTTTTTCATTTTCACATGGCTGCGCGCGCAGATGCAGTTCATCCACCAAGTCGACATGCAAGATACAAGATGTACACATACTCGTATCGCACTATGTATCGCCACCAATAGTCTAGTGTCAGTCAGCGTCCGAGTCAAATAGACAACAAACGTTTTGGCTCATACACGATTTGAATGCGCTGCTGCCCCGGTTGAAATCCAAGAAGATGGCTCCGGCCACCTCCGACATCAACACCACCATCGTTCGACCTCATAAAAGATACCGGTGTCAAGCATAGTAATTATTATGATATTTCGTATTGATCCTCGGTTCCGATGGTCGGTGGGTGATGTGTACTTGGTATGTCCTACGAAGCCGAATGCTGTTATAGCATCAGGAGGTGGCAGTCTTAGTCGATGCTGTTGACTAGGAACCATCATCACCCGGGTGAGCAGTTTTCGGCCGATTATATTGATGTTGGATGCATTTACGTTGTCTTATGCCTCGACGGTGCAAAATCGAATGCATTTTCAATTCTGATTGGAGTCTGGTGATTTCCCGAACGTGCCGTGGCTTTGGTGTCAATTGTTTGGGCTTTCTATGTACGCTTTATATCGAACGTCGTCGATTCTCGCCGATGTTGAAGTGTGCCTTCGGACCGGTGGGTTGGTTGGTGCCTCACGGTACGCGTTAGAATTGAAATCTGATTGAAATGGAGCGATTGCGCTTGGAATGTGAATATATATGGGTTTTGGTAATAAACGGTTTCACTTTTTTTCCCCTGTTGTCCTCTATAGTCCCGCCGAATGCAAGTCGGTCGATCGGGGCATATATTGGAATATTATTACGAGGTCGTGATGATGGTTTCGCGCTGGAGATTGGAGATAGGGTGGAAATATAAAGCAATTTAGGAAGAAATAGGAATTGGTCGGACTATTGTTTTCGTGGTTGGCAACGAGTAGTATGTTTGGCTTGTTGACCGGTCTGAAGGGAGCGCTCGTAGTGTGAGGTTTGACTTCTTGACCTTCTAGTCTGGGGATTGGTGTGATATCTATAGATGACCTACATATTCGTTAAATGCAATGTATGATTGGATGGAATAATATTTTTTGCCGGATCGTGTGGTTCCGAATCGGTGGGTGGGCGCGGGAATTTATTAGAAAATCGGATGGAAATATACTAAGGTTGGTTTCATTCGATGGTGTTACCTATTTATAATGATCAAGAATCTCCTAATAACAACAGCTCGTTCCAATTACATTCCACAATACGACGAAATAATTAAAATAGCAGATATGAACCACACGAACTTTTTGCACCGAAATTCTTTGGTGTTATTTTGAAAGTATTTTGGATTCATTGAGAAAATCACTTTTCTTATCCATTGAACTATTTTCAATAATCCTAAATTGAGCCCATTAGGTAGTCCCAAACCAATCAATTATTAGCCAAAATGTTCACACTTAAAAAGTCCTTAAACGCACAATCTCTGGACGCAAGTAGTAGTATAGAAGGTATAACAGAAGCTTTTTCTTCATAAAAAACAGCTTTCACGTAAAACAGCTACAATTAGACAAATTTTGGCAGACCTGTGAATAAAATTGCTTTGTACTCCATCGAACATGCGATCTTAGTCAAAATTTATGGTGACCACGCTGAACAAACGTTTTGAAGATGGTTTGCAGATTTTAAAGGTAGTACCAAGGGCCGATCAAACCAACCGTAAGAGTTCCAAAATAAAGAATTAGATTAACTGCTTGATAAGGACACATGGAAAACGCCTTAACATAGAGCCATAGGAATGATGCAAAAGTAAAGAAACTCGGTGGGATAAGAACTGAAACAAAAGATGTACGAAGGTAAAAACGTGAAAAGTTCTTGGACTGACATTGAGATAGCGTTCCAATCAGCAAAAATATAGGTTTCCTGCCTGGGTACATATGTATGTCGTTAGTTCTTTTGACAAGCCTCAAATTGTTTACACAAACTCTTACAATAGACATCATGAGTGTTTTAATGCTTAAACTTGAATGAGGTCATAAAATCCTTCGTTTTCGTTTCGATGAACCCGTAAGAAAATTCTACCGAAGTTGAAAAAAGTTTATGGGGACTCTGCGCGTCTTCAATTTCAGGCGTTAAAAAGTGGGCAGCCGAAGTTAAACATGGAGGTATATCCCTCGAAGGAGACCCACGTGAAGGATGGCCAAAAACCTCAACCACACCGGAAACCATCGACAAAGTGCATGATATCGTGTTGGACGAAAGTAAGCGAGATAACTAAGGCTGTGTGTTCCGAGCGATTTTTTGCGGCGATTTGTCACCATGGATGAGACATGGTAGTTCGGCGCCAAAGAAATTGAGTTCGATAGCATCCGTCGGAAAGTTCATGGCCAGTGTGGTTTGGGATGCGAAAAGGATCCTGTTATTTGATTACCCTACAAAAGCAGAAAAATTACAAGCGAATATTACTTAAACTTTCTTCACCAGCTAGCTGCCAAAATTCACCATATGGACATTGCTTGAAAAAGAAAACAATTTTCATTCATCAGGACTACACAGTGGTACGTTGGCTATGGTAAGACTGCAGGATTTGGAGTGCAATTCCCCCCCCCCCCTCCCTATTCTCCTAATTTCCACCCTCATTCTTCCTTAAAAAGATGCAACCAAATTTTGCAGTACGACATTGTCGTCTGCACGCGAAGAAAATAGTCAAAACATAGTTTGAAATGCTCAAATGGGGAAGGCTACTTCCCTGTATGTCTTCTCTAGACATTGCTAATTGTGATTATATATTATTTATTCTAGGCGAGACGAAAAAGGTTTTACAACGATACTGCAGTATGTTTCTTTGCACATAGAAATCAAACATGTTTCTTGAAACATAGAAAAGCAAAAAAAAAAATCAGATGTAGTCGGCCAACTTGCCAGGGAAAGGAAGCTTCTACCCTAAAGTATAGGTATTCAGATTAAATGAGGTCTACTGAAAATTAGTTTGATAACTATTATACTCGTTCACTGTGCTGTTTAGAAGACTACCTCTTCACACATTGCTTAAGCAAATCCTTGACTCGTTAATGTTATCGAGGACCAGTTTTTGGCTCTAAATCAGAAAATTGGCTAACTTTGAAAACCTCTGTTCACCTACTGAGATCAACGCGCAACGAAATGGTTAACAGCAAAGATGGGTTCAAGCAAGAATATTCGCTCTAGCATTTACCAGTTTTGTTTTTTAAGTGCCCCAATTAGCAAGTCGAAGGGACTGAGACTCAAGGAGATCTACTCTGTTAAATAAACTAGTTAGACAAGTATGTCTTCAATCTTCCTAATGAAACTGAAGATTGATCCCTTTTTGGCATAGTATTGGTTCTGCAGTTTCAACATTATCAAGGCTAAGCCATGGAAGGCTCGGCGAAAGGTTCATTTTATGAAGGTAATACCTAAGACCACGAAGGATTTAATAGTTGACAAGTTTTCTGATATTTTCCTTATTAAGGCTTAGAATGTTTTTAGAGAGTTGATTTAAGGCTTTCCTTTGATTGGTGAAGTCCTTAAGCTATGTGATAAATTATATGATTTATCCCGACTACTCAAGAGAGATGTGGGAATACCACAGAAAGATTCTATCTACGAACCTTTCAGAAGAGCCCTATCTGCTTAGTATTTCAAGCATTCCGTCAACCCTGATGTCTTTTTACCCCGTCATCCACCGGACGATGACAGCCGTTATAGAAATTGTATTTAGCGATTAACAAGACATGTGTCTGGGTTCTACCAGGCAATATAATGCTCCAGTACTTGGATCTGATTGCCTCAGCAAAAAGCAAAAATCTAAAAATAGCAAAGCAGTCGATCTTTCAGTTAAATAAAAGTGGGATTTACGCTTGGGGTGCCTGCGAAGGCAATGGACAATGGAATGGTAGGTAGAGTACCTATTGTTACTAAAGAACGTATTGGACCTTAGTACCTAGGCTTAACATAACGCAACAAAGGCAATTGGGGGGATTGTTTATAATAGCAAATTAATCTAAAAAGCTCGCTGAATTAGGAATAGTAAATATTGTTTCAGCTGAACATGTTAAAGAAAATTACCGCTATGATGCAATTCAGGAGCAAAAAGATACTTTGGTCATTCTGTCAGACATAAGACTTAAATCTTCAGGAACGGTATTTTGAATTTAAGACAAAGGTTCATCCAATTCGTTATCTTGATTTGATATTCCCCAAACTCAAATCAAACTGTTATCTTAATAATCCCTCACGTGTTAGATTATGAAAACTTGAAACTGCAAGACATTCAAAGAGACTGGCTCTGTTAAAAAAGCCTTAAACCTATCCATCGCCATGAATTTTGAAGTAAGGAACTACTTACTAGGATCGAAGGCATGTGGTTTCCACAAGACGATGTCACATCCCACCACAGCACGGCCTGTTTGGGATTTATTATGAGAAACATATGCTGGACGAAATATTTCGCATATAGGTGATGTGAACTAGTCATCAAGTTCTTGTAATTTATCGTCCTTGGATTTTTTTGTACAGCTATGCAAAATATCATATTTGTGTACACGATCCGGAAACTCCTGACTATCCACAACTGTAGAATAGAACCGTGAATAAACAAAAAGTCAGGTATACGCCAACGAAAATCCTCGATTTATTCACGACCAAAGTGTGACTGGAATTTATACGAAAACAATTATTTAAACGTTCTTCTTCAAACGACGCTGAAGCAGCCGCAACCGAAAATGAAGACCTTATCGGGCCATGATAACGAATAAGGGAACGGACAACTTTTGGCTCCCACAAAACAGCTCTCCAGCTCACACAGTCCTGAACTCAAGCACTTTATAGCGCCAACTGTCCAACTGTCTAATTTCCAAATATGGTGATTTGGACTGGTCTCCGCCATTGCCCAGCTTAACACCTTCAGACTTCTTTCTGTGAGGTTATTTGAAATTCAGAGTTTATGTCAACAGGCCAAGACCTGGAAATCAGACAATATTTGACAGTAAAATGCCATTATTCAGCTTGAAACATTTCGAAAAGTGATGGAACCTATTATTTTACAAAGGTGATTAGAAAATTTTGTTCGAGGTTCAAACTAAACAAAAAAATTACTTGAAAGCAAGTAATTTGAATTTTTTTAAGCATTTTAAGGCAAAGCTAAATTCTTCACTCTTAAAACAGTCTTTCCAGCTGCACGGGATGAAAACACTCTCTATATCGCCGGGCTTTGCCTTAGGTGCTGTGGTGAATTTGAGACCTTTACGAAGTGGGGTACACTGAAAGTCATATTTCTTCTAAAGAGAGTTGAGTCCTGTTAAAATCCGAACTGAGCTTTAATAAAAGACGACGGCTCATTTGCTGTAGCATCCTTCTGATTCAGAGCACTGAAAAAAACTAGGTCTCCCTTTCTTATTAGGTAATTCAGTGTATTTCTTTTAAGCAGAAATGTACGTGATTCCAATGCCAATACACTATGTTGTAAAGGCTAGGTGAGCATAAGAAACATTTGCATATACAACGTTAGCCAATCCCGCTCAACTCTGGTCAACCCTGTTGTGACTTTCATAATAGTGCCTCAACTTAAGGTCTTTCTGAATAAGGTGTCGAGAAAATGGAATTCACTGAATCTTGGATCACTCTGGGATCTAGAACCCCTATAGAGATGTCGACATCTATGTTTAGATATGTCATCAATGATTATGATAGTCATACAAACAATTACAGATGACGAAACTGCTATGGACGACATTGCTCAGGAGCTATTGAATGACGTGTCTGACGATCCAGATTTGCTGTTAAGGGTCATCACTGGCGACTCACATAGTCAGAAAAGGAGAAAAATTAAAAGTCACCATTTTTTTTAACAAATCTGGCACTTACGAGAATTTTGTTGAACTACAATATTTCGTTCAAAAAAAATTACAGCTAAAGCACACAGAATTCTTATTGTTAATAACGATAACTGATGACTTGATGAACTGAAGGCATTACTTTAGGATGACTAATTTTAGACTTTAGCTGAACTTGCAAAACCATTACAAGATGACACAATGGTTTCGAAATGCTTGAAAGTATTAGCAATAATACAAAACCAAG
The DNA here is from genome assembly GCA_958301585.1 of Merodon equestris. NCBI lineage: Eukaryota > Metazoa > Arthropoda > Insecta > Diptera > Syrphidae > Merodon > Merodon equestris. Next base: position 64,783,488 of record OY284413.1, read on the forward strand.
GTCACTGAGTGCATTTTTACGATTTTACAGAAAGGAAGCGTCTTTTGCATACTATCGTGACAGGGGTTGAAATGTGGACACTGTACCATCACCTTAAGCGCATAAGATCGTGAGGTCATGGGCTCATGAATCAATTTCGTAAAATAGCCATGGCGCAAAGGCAAATATCCATGGTTCGAAAGCTCTGGCCTGCATTTGGTGGGATTAGTACATTGAGCCGAGTATTAAAGCCTAAACGGCCGATATATTAGCAGAGACACTGCTGGGTGATTTTGCTACATGACAATACACGGCCACATTTTGCTCTACTTGGAATCCCTGAAATGGGATGTCCTTCCCCACCCGCCGTATTTTGCAGACATCGCTTCTTCCGATTACCCCCTGTTCCGATAAATAACGCATGGAGATTCTATTCAGGATCGCCTCAAAAGACGTTTGGAAGAATCGACTAACGATAGACAAAAAAGAAGTAGCAGTGAGAACTTATTCAAGGTCCTTATAGATGAATAAGCCGATAATATTTGAAAATTCCACGATGTCCCAAATCATGGAATTTTAAATAAACCTCGTAAAGTATTGGGAAGCTTAAATTTTATGTACAAATTTTATTATGAACCAACTTGGCGAGAGGATATCAAGACAGTGCACTTAGACCGTCCCCATTTGTCAATTTACAGCTCACACTATAAAAAACCCAAGGCAGAGACATTTTGTTTGGTCAAAATATTACAGGTACTTGACTAAGCATAAGCCGACTTCCCAGGAAAAGACAGGGTCCTAGCACCGCATATCAAAAGAAAGCGACAAAATTGTGTTAAAAATAAATAAAAAAATTAAATTAAAATAAATATGTTAAGAGTTAAAATCAAAATCAAACCCATAAATATGTTAACCGAACAGTTGTTTAAAGAAAATCATAAATTGTTAGGTTAGTAAATAAAATTTTAGTTTTATTAATCAGTTCTCTCAGTGAAATTGCCTTTAAAATGTGCACAAAGATGAAGCGTGAAATTAAAACCATCCACATCCATGAAACCCAGTCCTCAAAATAAAATCTGTGAAAATAAGCAATTAAATAAATAAAAGAAAAATAAAAAAATAAATAAAAAATAATAATGCAACAACAAGCAACAAATTTTGCACAATAAAACACAAATGAATTTAATTTAATTAATTAATTTTCCATATATTATCGATTCTTTTGATTAATAAATAAATAAATTAAATAAATTAGGCACTAAGGTAGGTTAAACTAAAAGAAAATAGAAAAAGGTTCAAGACTAATGTTTTAAAGCTAGTAAATAAGGTTACAGGAGAAAAGTATAAAGCATAGAAGAAAGGTTTAGGCTTATGATACAAGAAAGAAGACAGAGAACAGAAACTAAAAGTGTTAAGGAATAATTTTATACAAATTCTTTAGAGGGTCGCCTACAACTGCCATCTACTGCCAAAGCTATATGGCGAATATCTATAGCTAGAGTTACCGAACGACCCGCTACTACTCGTATGACTTACGAACGGAGTGCTGTGATGGAACATATCGAACGCCGACCCGAAGGTCCTTGGCGGCGTTTGATAGAACATAGCTGCAGCTGCTGCTGCCGCAGCCGTTGCCGATGTGGGCGAATTATATGTGCCCATACTACCTGTACTGGGATTGCTCATTGGCGACGCTGTCAAGTTGCCTAGACCCGATGATCCCAAATGCGACTGCGTCGACGTCGCTGACGTACTACTATTGCTTGCCATCGCACCCAGGCCGTTATAGAATGACGATTGGTGACCACCATTTCCGTTGCATGTACTAAAGGCACTCTGATGCGATGGCAGCACTGCCGTATTGGATGATGTTGTCGGTGTTGCCACTGTATTCAAACAGGAAGCAATGGAATGACTAACAGTGGTACCTTTGTATTGCGGAATATTATCACTTGTGCTTGATGTCGACAGTATTGTGGAAGGTGTTGTAGTGTGTGGTGCAGAGTGTAATGTGTTCGGACTACTTGCCGTGATAAAATCACTACTACCTTTCATGAGGGCAGCCAGGTGCGAAGACAACGCCGATGAAGTCGTCTGCGCTTGTTCGCGATCGAGATCTTCAAGATGTTCCCGGATCACTAGCATGATCTCCTCACAGAGACTACTAAGCGAGGAGTCGGCCGTTGACGATCCCTCGGACGATGTATTCGCACCGGCCGTACCGCCACTACTATTATTGCTAACACTATTGCTTGTAGAATTATGTAGTTTAGCTGAAACTTTGGTTAGTAAGGCCTGCACATCTTTGTACAAGATGTCCAGTAGCTTACCTGTGGTGAAGAGAACAATTGCCTTTAAACACGAGTATTCCGCTGAGTCGACATGCAGTGCCTTGAGTTTTTCGACTTGCTCCTGGAAGATGCGTATGTGATCCATGAAGGCCACAACACGATCCGCAGCCATTGGGGATGCATGTAGACCGGCAGCAGCTAATAGGGGTGCCACATGTAATGGCATCGAACACTGTGATGCATTGAGGACGAATAGTTCGGACCACACGAGTCGCAGGAGTGCCACTTGATCGGTTACTTGTAGATCGGGGAAGAATGGTATATTCTTTGCCCATTCGACGGCAGAGAATAGTAGGCGGGCGGCTAATTCACAGATATTGTCAATGCCCATGATGTTATTTGGCTGCATACATTGACCGTAGCGTGATGTTGGATAGGGTTCGGCACGGAGTAGGAGTGAAATGTAGGAACTTAAGTATGAATGACCATTGAAACCAGCTACGCCCATATGATCACCGTTGGCTAGTTGATATTGACCGTGCATGCTGGCTAGTCCGGGCTGAGTTGGAGGGACGCGACCGCGTTGAACAGCTGAAATGGAAAGATGCGAAAAAAATTGCAAACAAAATTTATAAGCTTTAGACCTTTTACAAATAAAGAAGTAAAAGAAAAATAGTAATAGAGTCGAATTAAAAGTCATTCTCAAAGCTCAAGGCTTACAACACGTATGATTTATTGTATTCTTTGCATGCAATCATCGGTGTCTCTTACATACTCCACGCCCGGCTTATCGATCAACAAGTTCATTAGTCTTCAGTCGGTGTAAAAAATACAATTCGCATCTTAAACGAATACTCAACAATTATAAATCACTTAACTCATTATACACGGTACTGTAGAATGTCTCAACATTAGATATGTACATGTAACGCACGCGGCTTGAAACAGCAAAGGAGGTTATGATAAATTGATCGACACATTTGTTGGTATTTTCTATCAAAGTCTACTCCGATAATTTGCGAATAATTAATGACAATGTTCCACTAATGTTCTTTCGTGTGTGCGACGGCTATTACATGTATCTACACAGTGATTAATTCCAACAAACTACAATTTAATAAATATCCGTTGATAGCTATTTCCAACCAAACTCCAAGGTTGTTCCAGTTGTCTGCTACATAATCTGCCGGCCGTCTCTGGTAAACAGAAAAAATATGTTCTGTATCTGTGTATTTTTCTAAGGTATTCAAAAGAGTGCAGAACTTAGCTAAATGGGGTTAAAGCGACTCGTTCGAGTGGTGGGTAAACGTATCGCACGTAAACTGTTTGCATGGCTTCTTAAGCACCCGTGTAAGCTAAAGTGAGATTGACCTGTGTTCTTGAAATTGTTTCCACCGAGACGGAGTGAGCGATGTACATACGAATGGTTAGCTGTCAAAGTTGGACGAAGATGAACATCCTGAGTATAAGATTTCCTTGAGATAGTCTTCATTTTTCACCATACGAGACACAACCCCTTTCGTGAATGTATTCGTGTTCATAGCTATGATACTTTATTGCGACGACAGATAAGGTAAATAATGAGGGAAAATATTTGCATCGCATTACAATACGAGTATTTTCGTTTAATTAAAATAACAATGAAAATCTACGGAACACAGATAGACGTATTTCTTTGTGTGCATGTGTAGGGTTGAGTGCTTGCGACTTAACTCGAGTCTTTATCCTTGGCGCGGGCATGAGTCAGAAAAATAAAGAATCACTTAAGATGTTCTTTATACTCAATGGCAAACAAGGTAAAATGACGTCTCCGGGGAGACAAAGACTTGTGGGCGTGAATCGTTTATTGTGCATCCAAATTTAATTATAATTTTTTAAGAACCAAAATTAACTCAGACAATGACGAAGGTAGTCTTGAGTTTCAAATATGCAACAGTTATGGATTTAATAATAGTACCACGATGCACTTCTTAAGTTTGACATGTACAAGGTGGCCCAAAACGCCCTGGAATGATATATGTACCCTCAAGATCGGGTTATACTTTTGTCTTTTTTTTTCCGCAATAATTCTTCATTGAATTTCGGCACAAATCTCCCGACCTTCCCGACGCTAGCTGGTCGTCTAGAACAAAACGTGATACAAGCAGCTTCGGAAGAGCTGGTAAGGCTCGTTCCGGAAATTGCCGCTGTGTTCAGGCACAAATGTCGCAGATGAGCTGGCAATGTCGACCAGACAGCGTGTTACACAATTGGACGTTCGTTTCTGCATCGCATTTTGTTGAAAGAGGGAAACTCCATCAGCTAATGCCTCTAGTCCGTCAATCGAAGCTCATTTATGCACATGCTCCCCTGAACGTCAACGATAGAGTGAATGATTTTCGGTCGAAATTATGCTATTTGTGCTCTAGGGACACTGAGAATCCACGTATCAACAGCCATTATATCAACTCTACTTCACTGCATCGGGCGCCATTTAAACCGGAGGTGGCCTCATTTTACCGCAGTCGCCGTGGACTGTTGCTATGACTGGTGAACCATACAGAATCATCATCAACGAATTTTTATTCCGCAAACTGATTAATTGAGAGTGGAAGGCATATGACTTCTCAACATACAGCTTGCGCAATAGAAGTTTTGAAGGCAGCGTTTCGAAGTCGCCTAATACCTCGGTTAAGCGATTTATACCAGCTGGTAAGATCGTCAATTTTGTCATATATCCATCAAAATTAATCACAGGCTCTAGAAATTTCCGAAGAGAATATTTGATAACATTGCGAAAACTTACGGCCCGAAGTTATCGTCTAAACAATTGTACTCGAACAAGAAAAGTTAAAGGTCCAAAAAAAATTTAAAAGAAATAATTATGAAATTATGCGGCATCGGGGGGCATTATTTCACGCAACAGTAAACTCGATTGTCAACCAAGATCACACAATAATTTTAACCAGCAAATTGGGTGCTGGAAATTGACAAAATCATGTTCTGCCGCATTTGGGTATACCGAAATCTAAGAGACGTTACGAAAAAAGCTTTCCATCTACAGGGATGGCCAGTTTGGTGCAGTTTGCGGACTGACAGTGTCCAAAGACAATAAATTGTTTCGAAAACGCAGCTGATGCAACTATTCAGTCTTCCAATTGCTTTACCATATAAAGTTAACTGATTTTTTCTATCTGAAAGTGGAGGTATAGTTGTCGACCTACAGAAAGCAGCATACCGTAAACTCGATGAAACAATAACTCTATGGCTGGGTTTGTGGCTCCTCGATATTGAGACTTTTGACTATGCTGTTTACCAGCATTAGACCTTTTAGTTTTGGACTGTGTGAAAAGTAGAGTCATCTCCATGGTCCACCAACGAATTATACACTTGATTAAATTAGGTGTGCAAGTTGAAACTCGGCTCTGAAGTTGGTTGCATTGAACAAAATCTTGAACACATCCAAATCGCCCGCCATTTTGGATACATGCAGCTTAGTCGTTGTTGTTTTTATTCCATAGGTTTCAGTCATTTACAATCTGTCATTCTATATGTGAGAATTTTATAAGATATGGAAGTGGATAAGCAATATTTACGCCATTGCATTCTATTCTGTTTTCAAATGAAAAAAAAATGCTGCTCAAGCTATGGAATTGATTAATTCAACTTTGGGTGAACATTCTATGAGTCATTCAACAGTCCAGGTGCGGTAAGAAAATTTGAAGACGATGAACTTCAAGCTTTACTTGACGAGAATCTATGTCAAACTCAAGAAGACCTTGCAAAATGGTTAGGAGTTAGTCACCAAGCAATATCACTTCGATTGCATGCAATGGGAAAGATGCAGAAGGTAGGAAAATGGGTACGTCATAAATTAAGGGAAGACAACAAAGATCGAAGAGTTGACATCTGCATGAACTTGCTTACTCGATACAAACAAATTAATTTTTTGCTTAAGAACAATACGAGTGATGAAAAGTTGATTTCCTACGACAATCCGAATCGCAGAAAAGCATGGATTGATCCGGGCCAGCCATCAACATCAGTTGCAAAAACGCATATTCACACCAATAAAGTATTATTGTGTATCTGGTGGGATTGTAAAGGGGTCATTTACTATGAACTTCTAGAACCTGGTCAGACTGTTACAGCTGAACGTTACAAGACCAAATTGATCAAATTAAGTGATACTCAGAAGGAAAAAAAACCATTTACAGGCAAAGGAACACGGAAAGTTATGCTGCTGCATGACAACGTTCGTCCACATACAGCGAAATCAACTCAGGAACTAATCTTGTCCTTAGGCTGGGAAGTCATTCAGTATGCGACGTACTCTCCAGACTTGGCGCCTTCTGATTTTTACTTATTCAGATCGATGTCATCATATTTAAAGACCAGCAGTTCAAGAAAGTTGAAGATGGGCGAATATGGCTCGATAACTATTTTCCTCCAAAACCAAAAAGTTTTTATCACAAAAGCATTCATCAGCTCCCCGCTAGATGACAAAAACTTATAGATAGTAATGGTGACTATTTCGATTATTAATCTTTGTAACAAGTATCTTTTCAATAAAGTTAAATTAGACCAAAATAAACCGAGGTTCTACTTGCACACTATTTTTGTCGATTAACAGCCGCAACTATGCGCGAATTTCATGAAAAATCTGTTAACGAGGAAATCAGGAAACTCAGCTTCTTACATCTTAATTCGAACTCGGCTCAAACGTAAAGCAAACGTAAAAGATCATTAGATATGGGTAAACAAATCACGGCTGAGACTTCGGAAGACATTAATATCAAAAAGATAAATAAGACACTCGCCTCGGTCGCAATTCTCTCCGACAATCGCATAGACGATTCGAACATTAATGATCATAATAATACACTTAACTTAACCGTAAATTTGGCCTTTCTAAAGTATATGTAGAGGGTGTGCTTAAATCTACACTTGCAATCAAATATAACTCCATTGGCTTGGACTTTATAAACCCCAAATTCTTAAAACTTATCATAGACACCTCTCACAAATATATTTAAGAGCATCCTTACCATAGCCGTCTACCCTAGGTCCATGCAGGCTCTAAAATCACGCCTGTCGCTACACATTGAAGTGATTCTGATCATGTCCGATCTCTATATTTCCCTTTAAATCTTGGGTTTTCGAAAAACTTCTGAGCCAACATAACATAAAGAGGTTTCACCGTTTTAGTCAAGTCTGAGGTTACAACACAGCTGCACCTCAGCACTATTAGAGATTGATGAAAACTTGCGCTGTAAAATCGAAGACCTTTCTAAAGCATTCGCTACCTGGGACATGGCAACCGAGCTTTACATGCTAATGGTAACTCTACCACCTTTCTCAAAACCAAAACAGGAGTTCCTTAAGGCTATATCATGGGCCCCTACTGTTCTAGCTGCTTAATAACGATATTCCTACCATTTTCAAACACTGTAAGGTACATACATATGTACGAAGTCCAATTATATATCAATTATCCTTTTCATCTAAATGTTAAATGAGGATCTCCAGGCCATTACATAATGACAATCCCATGCCCAACTCTACCAAGAGCTAGGCCGTTGTCATAGGTCGCACTATCCTAGACTTATGTAACTGCCCACTAATCCAAGCCAACGGAGGCTACATCGACTATGTGGGGTCATCTTACGTGGGGGATCATACCACCAACCTAACAGGAAGGGTTTACGGCGTCTTGCGTACATTGGCTGGAAATTGGTTTCCAATTGGCACTAAATCAATGCTCATCAAAAAGCTAACGATCCCTATTTTAACGTACGCACTTACGATCTCGATGGTAAGCTAAAAATGTACGTTTAACTGACACATCTCGTCATTCGCTAAAACCCTGCTTGGCATGGATTTTAGTTTAGTTTCCTTCCAGACTCAAAAAGAATAATGCACCATATATAGCATCACAATACTTTTATCAGAGACTTCGATTCACTTTATCTGAGAGAAGTGGAATATTGATATTACCAAATTGTAGTTACATAGTAACAGACAAACAGTTTCTTATTTACGCCTAAGGGCTATGTAATTCGCTTCCAGTTAACACAAGAAAATCACATATCATCGACAATTTCATCGACTAAGACAGCTTTTTAGCACATCTTTTTATGATATTTTTAGGGGCTCTTGAGGTTGGCTAACTTGGGTACCTTTTTTATCTATAAAATTAACAGTTTTCTGTATGTTTTTAATGCCAAATAAATTCAAAGAAATTATTCCAATGAATGACAATTTAAAAAAAAAAAACGTTTTGCAGATACAGTATTTCATTTCTAACCAGTATTCAGATGAAAATAAAAATATCACAATACAACAATTAAAAATGTCATATTTTTTTATAAATCTAAAATGACACTTCTTGCTGGTCGCCCACATATGTACATACGTGTGTAAGGAGGAAATATATTTAATTTTAAGTTTATATACGAGATGCAAATTTTATTTTATTTGAAACTTTAAGAAATTGAATTAGTAAATCTAAATTTGAATTTAAATGTTTGAAAAAAATATCTTTAATTGGAAATTGAAAAAAATGTATTCCAAAAAAGAGTGGGAAAATTTAATGAAATCCAATTCAGAGAAATTCAAGTAAATTTTGTAGTCAAGGACTAGGAATGATTGTAGCAAAATAATAATAATAACATTCATTTATTTAAAAAATTAATTTAAAAAAATAATTCAATTAAATTACATTTATGATTTTGGACTTAAGAATTTAAGTGGATTCCAGGAATACCAATCTATTTGCCAAAACAAAGTCCTAAGCTCAAGGAGGTTCGCCTCCACTGAAAATATTTCAATTCCACAATCTCCGTTCCGAAATCTCCGTCTTGTCTTCGCAGAAACGAACTCTCTCGAACAATATGATATTTCAGATTAAGTTTTTATGATACAATCACCTCATCCCAGATCCAAAATACACGCGTATCCATAACTCCAGAGCACCCTGGCACATACCCGTACCTTCACTCTCTCGCTCTCCGGCATGCATATTTTCTTTTTGTTTAAATTCATTCAAAATCGATAAATCTCCAATGGGGACGACTTTCAATTGTTGTGCGTTTACACAGACAATCTGGCTTTGCATATCTTCCTCCCGATTGTCTTAAATCTCAGTCTCTGCTTCCTTCTCATTGTCTACCGCATCAGGAACAAAACAAAAGCAAAAAATTGTTCAACCATACTCACTGCATCAGCACGCACACCTGGTCAAGACAGCAACCGAACTGAGTGCGAGCCTCTCCTTACTTTCCTTCCAAGTCTTTGCATAAATAAAATCGACGAATTCGTATTTTCTTTTCTTTTACTTCTTTTTCAAAATATCATATCCCATCGTATGAGGATTTTTTCGAAATATATTTCTCGCCTCGCATGCACCCGAATGAGTATGCGCCCGAACTTGACCAGCAGAATTTATCACTTTTTCCTCGTTGAACAATAAATAGTCAGCGGATGAGGACAGGGATGTGGCCAAGAACAACAACATCAACAGAAAGCAATGAAATCGAGGTGCGTAATCCTCCCTTTATTCGGAATCCCTTCACACGGTCTCGAGCGATAAATCTACGATATACGGTTATGCAAAAATCCCCTGACGGATGAAGGCAGCATAGCTACTATCTAGTGGTCAAGCTGACCCTTTAAGAATTTTGGAATTTTTCTTAGTGTTTTGAAAAGGACAAGAAAGATCTAGTTTAACCGGTTTCTCCGGCTGGACAGTGCAAAAGGATTCTTAATCGATATGGTCAGTGTTTGTATCCGTATACGTGTCCGAGTCCTGTCCACTATTTGTCGTGCTGGTCATACTGTTTAATATTTACACAATACATTTGCGTAATTGTGTTTTGATTTCGTCCCTATTCGTACAACTCAACAGGAGACCGGCGACCTATGAAGGAATCCCTCAAGCAAGGTATACTGCACATATCAAGAACTACAGAAAAAAAGGAAATGATATCAGGTAGATCGTGATCGAGCATGGGAAAGTCGTTGCACTAAACTGGGTTAGTGTTCTTCTCTAAGGTCATGATCCTTTTTGACACTTTGTGCAAAAACCGATGAAGAAACAGTGGTTGAGCTGGGATATGTTCAGGTAGATGTCAACCGAAACCGGAAAATAGGATCAAACACGAAATCAGTTTACGGGATGCTGTGTGCGGTTTTGTACACACAGTACAGTGAAGAATGGACAAATGGTGAAGAGAAAGAATGAAGGAAACCGAATCCCGTCGAGACGTAAAGGAGTGAGAGAATGAAAACAAAAGGCAAAGAGGAGTGATTAAGGTTTTCAGATTTCGGTCAGATCAAGCGCATTCTGCATCCACAATCGATTGTTTTGTTGTTGGTTTTTATTCCTTTTCTCTTTTGTTTTCGTTTTTTTAGCTCTTATGAATGGCGAAGGAATCAAAAGGAATGGATGCTGTTGGGTGAATGGTATATGAGTAGTATGGTGTAAGAGGAGAGAAGAGAGGAATGTGTAGGCACGTGCTCAAGGATATAATTTGTGTATTTGGATGTTTTTTCTTGGGATTTTAATGTCGGGGTTGAATGAGGTTGTCAAGTGTCATAGATCGCGTGATTAAGGAGTTAAAGGCGATGAAGTGTTGGCCTTTTTAAGAAAGAAAAGAACATCTCTTTGATGGAAATCGATACATGATGTGTCGCTTGATCACGGCCTTTTGATTAAGGCGGAAGGACTGACTTATTTCAATTCCAAGCCTTTTTTTATTGATCGAGCGGAGCGTAGCGGAGCGAGAGCAATCACCCACTTTTTGGCCTAGCGCGTGCATGTACGGGGAATATAGTGGTCCGAAAACGATTTCGGACTAATCTTGTACGCACTAAATGTAGATATCGGCTATAACCACACATGTGTGCAGCATGTCATTCGATAGATCTAGGTCTGTAGATGAGCCATAAATTATCAAATGAAATTGTTTGATTGAAAAATAGTGAGAAATAACGAAGTAAAGTTTAGAAAAGTGCCATGCGGAGCGAGAGCAAGGTTGATAAAACAACAAATTTGCTCGCTCGATCAAAAATTTTCAGTAGCGGAGTTAAGCCCGCGCATACTGATCTGCCTAGTTAAGTTTGTCATTTCCTTTGACTGAAGATCAATGAACAAGCCAGAAAAAGGGAGTTTTAAATGAGTATCGACAGTTTTGCGATTCAAAAAATTATGGGAAATAATTGTAGAGTTAGAAACGCCAGAATTGCTCCACATCTTTCAAAAGGAAACTTTGTAAAAGGTTCAGGTTTATAGAGAAGAGATAAGAAGAAGGTCAATTAATTTATTAAATGTGATCACTGTAGTCTCATTGCTCCTAGACCACCAAAATCAAGAGCAAGCGAGGGTACTCGTGAATCGTGATACGAAGGTGATGTGAAAAATGCTCGGCCTGACATAGAGGTGGCATTCCAATCAGCAAAAATGTACGTTTCTCGGCCGGGTTTAAGTTTCTTTAGTTCGTATGATAAGTTTCAATGAGATAAATCTCTAAGGAAATATCGGTGACTGCCCCTTCGGTGTGAAACCTTAAAAAATGGGCAGCTGAATTTAAACCTGGTCATTAACTCCTCGAAGGCGACCAATGTGTGGGATGACCGACCACAAGGGAGACCATCAAAAAGGGCATGATATCGAGTTGGAAGATAGGCGAAAGAAGGTGTATGAGATAACTGAATGTTAAGCAAAACCAGCAATCTTTGGATTCCGACAGATATTGTGCGGCGAATTGTCACTTTTGATGAGAAATGGTTTCACCACTGCGCTCCAAAAACCGAACAGCAGTCCAAGCTGTGGCTGTTTCAACGGCAAAGGATATTAATCCAACCTTCTGTTCCAGCTCGATGCCAAAATTCACGAGAAGGAGCCTGGCTTGAAGGCAAAGAAAATAATCCTTTACCAGGACAAGGAACCTGTATGCACGGATGTGTTGGCGCTGGGAAAGCTACAGGATTTGGGATACGATTTGCTCGGTCATCCACTATACATACATATGTACATATGTACCCCCTCAGAATTCCATCTGTTCCCAAACCTGATTTGCTTCTGGGAAGCGCATCCAATGAAGAAGTTGATAGGACCGATGAATATTTTCACCAAATTCTAGAATAAAGATGTTATGTAAGACGCTGGACCAAGTACATATGTTGAAGTCAAGGACGATTATGTCGAAAAATGAACTCATTTCTTAACTGAAAATCGCAGTCTGTCATTGTCAGGCCGAGAACTTTTCACCTAAAATTCGTACAATCCGTCAAAATTCAAAATTTTCGTTATTTTTCCAGTACATTTTGAATCTGAATTTTCCACAACTTTTTGCATTAACCGCTAATATCTCTAATTGTGTAACGTTGTTTAAAAGGGATTTTAATCTACAATATAAAACGTCTCGGACATACGGTTGACTGCTTATCGAGGTCAATATCGTATTCTATAGCTATCTAAGCTGGAATTACTTTTATTGATAGAACCAGAGTGATGTCACGTTCCACATCCACCTCTTATGCATATCTCATTCACAAACGCATACTTTTGTTTGTCCCCTCAATGCCTCTAAACGAGTTTCTTTCTATTAATGAACGTAATTGATTTATATGGCCATAATTGGCTTGCAAAATAACCACAACAATGTAAATACAATAAGAAGTGGCAAGAGTATCTCATTAGATGCTGAAGCCCAAGCAGCCGTCAAACAAGTTTCATTTTCAGTTATTTCCGCTTCGTGTCACCACCAATTGCTCTACTTTCTGCACAAATATTTTTGTGGAGACAAATCCCACTTGCAGCGATACGACTAAAATTCCTAATGGCTACATGACATCAACTATTTGTTTCTCTCAACGACCTGCCGATCAAATGACCACATAACTGCAATGAAACGCCGGCTGTTTGACCGCAACGAAAACCAGTTCGTGGAAGACTTGCCATCGATCAACACTTCATCCATCCGAAAGGCCTACAATCGAAGTAAATCTCTGTCAAATTAATTACCTTAGATGAACATTTCTGCCGCCAGTCATTAGCAATCGTTCCGACAGTCCAACAATCTAACTACCAACTACAAATTCATTTTAAATCGCTTCGAGGTAGATTATTCTTCTTGTTTTTTTCTTTAGTTTTTTTCCTCCCTCCCTCTCTTAGTTTATTATTTAATTACCCGATCAAAGCACACTCAATTGACTTCTAACATGAATTCATGCACTGAATGGCATGGGGCATTGGACGCTAGACACCGGGTATCGAGCATGAGGGCATGGAGGCATGCGGCATCACAGCATCTATGCAAATCGACTATAGAGCTGCGCGGCCAATTGACTTTGACAGAATGGCCAATTTGGCATTTAGTTGTGTCATACAAAAAGTTTACTTGGAGATACATACCTATACCGAGACTTTTCAGTCTAAGGTAACTTATTTAAAATTATTTAGAATTACATAAATAAAATAAAAGAATCCACTCAAAGCAACACATAAAACCACATTTATGTAGGTTAAAATCGATTATAATCAAAGACTATAAGTCTGACAGGGAGCACCCGTAAACGTGGTATCTCGTTCGGTATATCCACAGATGACTTAATTAAAACAAACGCGTATTAGCTTGGTTGTGTATCTAGTATATCTTCCACAGTGATTATAGATACTTTCCACGAGTTCAATAATTTGCTTAAAGCACCTACTTGTAGGAATATAATCACACGTGCAGTGCATTAGGCTCCACAGAAGTAAATTATCCATAAATTCAAAGCTGTAAAATGGTCAGTCATGCAATGTAGTATTTAATAACAGCAGATACGAATTAATTGGTTAAGGTGATAAAAGTTACTTGGCAATGCATATGCAAGGTATTTATGAGTATTTTTTTTGTATAAAAATTCGTAATAGTTAGAGTTTTTACAGAAAACTTTGAAACTTTATTGAGAATGTCCACTAATTCCAATCGCAAGGCCTTCGTCACTGACACACTTGCAACCGTGGAAGGTCATATTCTCATGGTAACCCTCTGCAGTAATATGATGTTTCCTGTTTTTACCTTCCATGTCCGAACCAGAATATAAGGTGACAAAAAATCGTAATGAAAACATTTCAAACTGAACGAATATGAATTAGGGACCCAAAGAACTGCTGTAAATCTATATAAAAGGGTCGAAAAAACTATCCGCAACCTCCTGACATGCAGGAATCGAACAGTAACAGGGGCAAGTTATAGGCCAAGCAATTAAGGTGAAGTGTCATTTATGAAAATTATTCAGTTTTTTCTTTTTTAATCTTTTTGCCGGTAAACAAGCAGAAAAACTACATGGAAAAAAGCGTATTCGTTAAAAGGGTCAGGTTTTTAAGCGGAAAACGGGAAGTTTTTTTCTCATGAGTGACTATACACTACGAGTATAGTATTATGAGATATTGAGTAGAGGGTATGCAAACAGAAGCGCATGTGGACATTTGCAGCACTGACCATCGACGTGCAGCTTGTTTTTATTTTGATTCATTTACATATTTTCTTAAAACCTGAATATATGGTGACGTAGTGTGGGTATTTAAAAAAAAAAGAAAAAATAAAAAATTTATCGTGGTTAGGTAGGTCAATGGGTGATTAAGATATGCGAATATTGCTGATTATTTATGTTTAAACCTATGGTGTGTATGGTAAATCGTGTGCAACCGGTTGTGGAAGTTGAAGATCACTATCGAGAGCCAATGCATGGCAATGATCATCAATTTGTTTTGTACATTTTCTACCGGGACTTGTTGAAGAAGACCGGAACCTAAAGGAATTTTTTGAAAAGTAGGCAAGTAGAAAGTGCTTAATAAATGCATAGTAAGCTGGATTCCAAGTTTCGAGGGTCAGATGTCAAACCAAAAATGACTTCTAGCGTATATCCAACATCAGTATTCCTTCCTGGAAGTAAGAGTCTCGAAGAATGTGAAGGTAATAATCTACGGCCCTCTCAACTTCTTTATGATGTAAAGCGCTTCCCAGAAAAATGTTTTTTTCCAAGCTTGGTAGCAGATAGAAGTCTGAGGGGACCAAATCAAGAACAAGTCTAGTACCATTTGGTGAACTTTGGTGATGTTATCATCAATGGTTGAACGATCGATAACGTGGCACGGCTACGTTTAAATACATAAAACTGGCCAACCATTCATGCAAGAGATGGTGGTGGTCGCAAATTTAAAATTGCTGAAATTTTGGTGAGTAGCTTTTAATAAGTGATTTTTAAAGTGTTTAGTTATTAACTGTCAAAAAAAAAACAGAAAAGTTTATATTTGTTGATGAATCGATACTTGCCATTTTCTGCCTTAATAATTAATATTACTTTGTGTAAATGTAGACCAGGACTATATATTAAGTAGTATTAAAAGGGTCCAATTTGGACTCACTTTTTCGAGAATTTTTGGCTGGTATCTCGCTAATAACAATTACTGTTTTCTTCCAAGGATGTGATTGACGTTGAATTATCGACAAAGACGGGTAATTCAACCTCGAAATGCATTGCTAACTCTTATATTGCCTTAGGTTGTTCATCGCATAGTAGTCGGACCAATGTCGCTGAAGACAATTTTTCGATAAATTGGATCTTCCTCCAGCTTTTCTGAGGTCCAATCACCGAAAATTTGACACGCTGACAGGAACGGTTTCAGTTCTGGCAGGAGCCACATTTTATAACGGCTTAGACCAAGACAATCCCAACTGCTGCGAACAGCGACGGATGGACACATCACGGTCAATAATCCAATGCAGCAGCAACATATTTCCTATATGCAGTATTCGCATACAAGTAGGTGGCTTAATGTCCAATAGCGTGAATTGGTGGGAAGTTTTGTCATTCTGACTTGAATTGCTTGCTCAGTAGGTCTATTACGAATACCATAAAATGATTCAACTGAGCGAAACATTTTTTTTTTCACAGAGAACGAATTATGGTAATGAAATTCAATAATCTATAAGCGCTATTCGCATCTAAGTCTTTCCATGATCAAATGGCAATACTAATTGAGAACTCTTAACTTTAACACATGCCACTAGTCATGCGTAAGCTGTCAAAAACAGATCACTGAAAAACAAAACAGTAAAAATATCACACTATAAAAGATGTATTAACACATTTTCTAGTTTATGCTAACGAACGCTGCCATCTTAATGTTGATGGGCGGGCGATCAATTATTTTTTTAGGCAATCGATCAGAAAAGTTCCCTAAAACCATACTGGAGGGCCCAAATGTATGATGTTTTGTTTTCATTTTTGTTTGTGAAGTAAACAGATACAGGGTACACATCGACAAATCGTGGAATTTTGTACAGGAATAACTTGTCAATGACTGATTACCCTACCGTCCGACACCAACTATTAGGCCCGGAAGGCATGTGGTTCCAGCAGAACGGTGCAAGCATACACACCATATATAGGTCGGAATTTTCCAGGTGTCTTATAACGATGGCGATTTGCGCAGGCTGGAAAGATCGCTTGATTTGATAGCTCCGGATTTTCACATTTTTTTTTAATCACAAGCCACAGGCTCTAGAAGTTCTCAAATCAGCTCCCAATTAAACCGATATCATCTTCAAATTGTAGTGAAATCCAAAATTTAAGAAATAAGTTATGAAATTATGAAACTTAATTTTTAGGATATAGTAAACCAATATCAGAGTTCCGTGCAGGGACGGGTTAAGAATATCCCTGCAGCGATACCTCTCGCTTGTCATAAAAGGCGACTAAAACAAAGGTAAACAAAAATCACATCTAGGCAATTTAGAAAACACCAAGGTGAGCCTAGGGACACATATACCACCATTAAACTGCCCCACAAGTGTACATGCACATCAGTGGGTTGACACGACTGGAGATCACCGGTGTTGTAAGAGTAAGATCAAACAAAAAAAAATCTGAAGCATGCCCGTGTCACAAAAAAAAAAAAAGGCAGGCCGAAAAACAAATGCAAAAACACCAGCATTTGATTGGCCTCAGCGATGAAGTAATCCCAAACCGGGAAGCCTGCCGCTACTTTCTGAGGTCAAACCGGCGGACCCCACAAGCGGACCAGTAGGAATGCAGTTAAGTGGGAAGGTTATGGTCCTACACTTCTGACCATAACAACGCCGGAAAAAGGAAAAGAAGAAGAAGAAGTAAACCAATATCAGAACGCCCTTTTTAAGAACGGAATAAAGTGCAGCAACATTTTAGGAATGACTGTCAAACGTTGCCTTAAGTGCGCCTGCTTAAACAACGCTTGGGGTTACGTATAGCGTAAACGTTTCCAAGAATTGAAGTGAAAAGGTTGAAGGTGACAAGTGTCACACACGCCTCAGGGTATCAGTAGCCGATGAAACAATCAGAAAATATATTTTCGTATCACCTCATTCATGTCATAAAATTTCGTCGGATGTTTTAGGTATGAAATATGTAATAACAAAAATGTATTCCAAAAATTGGCAGCGGTGAATGAATGTTGCTTAAAAATTGGTAAAAGAAATCAATAAAAATGCCGAATACTCAAACGTGCCATTAGAAGTGATGAAGCATGAGTTTAGGAACTCAGAAAAAAAGGTCAAATGTTTAAATCATGCTCATTACGCTCCTAAAATCAGTTAAAGTTACAGGGTGAAAACGCCTAGACAAATGGCTTTAGGCACACTTGCTTATTAATATAAGTTCGTCCACGAATGGGTATGATTTTATATTTTGAAGAATAAACTCTAAGGTGAATTGTCCATCTCGGCTCTGGCTACAAATATTCATTCTTATGATGATTTTTTTCATAAATTGATATTTACTTTCTTATCTTTTAGTGCATAAATCATTGATGAAGCTTTAAGGGAAACTTTGTCTATAAAATAGCCCCATCGGAAAATGGTATTGAATTGTCCTATTCCTGCGTCCAAAAAAAGCTGGCACTTTTATGGTATACGCCACCAACATAGGCCGTGTCCATAGCACCAATTAACTGCACAAAAAGTCAATCGTCATCACTCAATAGCGCAATCCATTCACAACAGTAAAACCATCGCACCAATATAATTTTCGGAATAATATAGCCCAATAATACTCAGAGCCTAAAACTGCACCAAACTGTTGCTCATTGTACAGGCTCATCTAATTCAATTTCATATGTTCGTCTAACTAATTTGTCATCCAAGACGGTATACGGTTAGTTTAAGGTTAGCCATTTTCCAGTGTAGATCGTTTAACAAATGAGCCTGCTAAGATTCTGACAACTTGCTTCAAAAAATAGTGAATCTGTAGAAGGTACGTCTCGCGGTTCACATAATTATCAGGTATACTATAGGCAACAAAAAATCGACTGTTACAGAAGTCTTAAGGCCTACCCATCCTAAAAATGCGCACGTTAGAAAATATATGGCTGCAGTTACTAAAAGTGTTGATAAGATCCAAAACTAACGATTTTACGGCGAGCACATATTTGGGCAAATGTTAATCGATTTTTTCTGGTCTCAAATCCTAGGTCAAAGATTGAAGAAAACAAGTGGTTTCAACAAGAAAGAACCACATCTCAACAACACGATCCGTTTTGACTTTATTGCAAGAAAAAATCTTGCTAAGGTGGTCACCAAATTGGTGCGACTTGTCGCCTTTCGATTTCTTTTAAGGCTATGCAAAAGACAGCTTTGATATTGAAAATAAGTGATACGCATTTGAATAACCGTCAAGTTATGGCCGAATTTTTACCCGATATGTGTCGAAACGTCGTCGAAAATTACCATGTCAGAATCTATTGTAAGTCTGGAAGAACATTCATGGGAGGCATTTAAATAGTATTATATTCCGTTCATAATATCAAATTTCATTAAAATCCTGGGATAACAATTTGACGGATATCTAAATCACAGAAGCGTTTTATTAAATGTATTTCCGGATCCATGAATTGGATGAACCCTACACAATGAATGATGAGCTTGTTCTGATATTTCGAAACCAGGTGGGATAGTTTTTTTTTGTTATCGTAACTCGCAAATGAAAGTAAGCCCCGACACTCAACCTTATTAATTCGAATGGATCCAATGCATTGAATAACTTCCTTTTTTTTTTCATTATTAAGGATGATTGAAATAATAATTGAGTATTGACAGTACAATAGTGACAAATAATTTAAAATGATACCTCTTGTTGAAAGACCCTTTTGCCAAAAATAATACTTACACAACTTACGTATTCGTAGGGTGTAGCAAGCATGGATGAGGTTAAGAGAGCATCAATGAAATAGGTTAACATATTGTCAAAGATCAAGCTCTAGAAGTATGATATTTCTTCTTCTTCTTCTCAAATGGTGCTACAGTCCGATGTGAACCTGGGCCTCAACCAACAAGCGTCTCCAGCTAGCACGATCTTTTGCCAGTTGTTCCCAATCCCGCACTCCCAGTTGGTTAAGGATCCCTTCCATCTTTGTGAGCCACCTTAGATTCGGTCGACCTCGCTGCGTCGTCCCTCAGGGTTGGATTTGAAAACTCTTCGGGTCGAAGCTGTGCTGTCCATTTGCTCTACATGGCCTAGCCATCTTAGACGTTGGATCCGGAGACGGTACTAGGTCGATGTCGCTCTACAGCCCGCACAGTTCGTCGTTGTATCTTCTTCTCCACTTTCCGTTAATATAAACGGGACAATAGATTGAACGCAGAATTTTGCTCTCTGATTTATATAGTGCTACCTTGGTTTTTCGAGAGTGGGCTCTTCTGTTGCCTCTTGAGCCCAAAGAAACAGCAGTTGGCAAGAGTAATTCTGCGTTTGATCTAAGCGCTGGTGTTGTTGTCTCTGGTAACTAGTGAGCCAAGATAGACGAAGTCCTTGACCACTTCAAATTTGTAGCCGTCAGTTGTGACGTTCTGGCCAAGACGTCGGTGTTGTGCGTCTTTTTTGGATGACAGCATATATGGTTTTACCCTCGTTCACCGAAATACCCATTTTAGCAGCTTCTGCTTTACTGCTTTTGAGCATTTCATGGACGTCTCGCTGTGCTCGCCTAATTACGTCAATGTCATTCGCGAACGCAAGCAATTGCGCAGACTTGAAATTGATCGTACCCCTTGTGTTGGCCAGTGAGTCCCGTATGATCTTTTCAAGCACGATATTGAAGATTACATGATAGTGCATCACATTGCCTAAATCCTTTTTTAACATCGAAGGTCTCGGTTAATTCGCTACCTACCTTAATGAAGCAGCGAGAATTCTCCACTGTCATCCTGCACAATCGGACGAGTTTGGCAGGGATGTTAAAATTAGACATGGCCCGGTATAGCTCGTCCCTATGCACACTGTCATATGCGGCTTTAAAATCGACAAAAAGATGGTGTGTGTCGATTTGGAATTCTTGGATCTTTTCCAGGATCTGCTGCAGTGTGACAATGTGGTCTATTGTAGATTTACCTGGCCTGAAACCACACTGATGAAACTTATCAGAATACCTACAAAGGCTTTCAGGCGTTCACACGGTAGGGCAGAGGAGATCTTGTACGTGATGTTAAGGTGACTTATTCGTCTATAGTTGGCGCAGTTCTAGGGGTCTCCTTTCTTTTGGACTGGGCAAGCGATGCTGAGATTCCATTCGTCGGGCAGGTTTCCCTCCGACTGTATTTTACAGATGAGGTGGTGCATGCGCCTCACCAACTCATCTCCAGCCATTTTAAATAGCTCAGTAGTTAGGCCATCTGAAGTATGCTTTCATTAATTACGATATTGTAGATCAATAAAGACTTTTATAATACTACTGGAACCTGCTTCTGGATAAGATTATAGTTCAGAGAAAATCTCACATTTTGGTTTTTATGGTCTAATATAAAAAAAAAACAATATCCATTAAATATCCATCTAATGCTAAAGCAATTAAGAGGAAATCACGAAAAACAAACCTGGTGCCCGTGCACAAGTAACGAAATTCAGTTATTCGCGATTGCATAATGCCAAGTGAAAATTCATTTTGTTCGATTTATTGAACAAGGGTATCTACGAGTTATATCGTATACACCTGGTCACGACCCCTTCATATTACGAGTATTCCTTTTTTTTCTGTTTATTTTCTTCTTCCATTCGGTTGGATTATGATTCCAGCCTCGTTGCGATCGAAACGCGTATGGTTCACTTCGCAGTGAACTTATACACTTACACATATATCTTAGGAGAATAAGGTAAAGGTGAGGCGCACTCTGCTAAAAGAAACAATATCAAGCAGAACCATAAATTCGCGGATTAGTGATCACGCAAGATCCGTAGAACCGAACTCTGTACTCGTACTCGTACTACTTCCCCCTTTTTCTTGAATGACTAACACACATTTACAATTTGCTAAAAATATAAGTTCGAAAAAAAAAACTGCAAACAAGTATCTTTAAGAAGATTAGTGAGATTTCTTCTTTCTTGTTCCATTGTTCTGGGTAACCCCATTGAGCAATTGTTTGCCAAACAAATAGGGCATTTATACCATAGGTATCTGTACTTATAGACCAGCTCCGTAAGTGAAATTACGTCTTGTATAATGCGTTACAATGTGTTACAATATCCTAACTATCGACTGAAAATGAAACAAAAAATTCGGTCCTAGTCAAAGATAGATCAATGCATCTTATCACCCGCCGCCAACTTCCTCTATCACATACTACATAAATTGCAGTTGGTGTAGATACATTGTATTTGTAGACGTATCGTAATTGAAATTATTTTCAGATCAAATGAGTGCATAGCGATTTGTTGGCCACAAGTCAAATACCGATTAATGTCAAATGCCAAACGGCTGACGAGCTCTAATTCACTTGATGAGTACCATGAGTATCAATGTGATGACTTTTAATTGACCCTTCAATTTGAAATTTCCGAAGTTGATATAAGATAAAAAATAAAAAATTGACTTTTATAAATGAAATTGAAACTTACCTTCTCGTCGCATACCCATCTTTAGGCACTTTCGTAGTCGACAGTATTGACATTGATTTCGATGATGCTGATCGATTGGACAATTTCTACTCCCCCGACACGAGTAGGTCAGATTTCGGCGGACTGAGCGTTTGAAAAACGATTTACAGCCTGAAAAATAAAAGAAAGAAAATATATGTTTAGATGAATGGTAAATATTTTAACCTGAAAATATGTAAAATATTTATAAGACTGTCAACTAGAATTGGAAAATAATGATGAGTCAAAAAAAACATCGAAAACTTGAAGAATTGTTTTCAGGCTATCAACAATTTTTGGAAATATTTTAACAAAATTTTAAGCTTCTCAAGTCTCTAGTAGCAAATACTCATACACCATGTTTCTTTCCAGTAAATAGTCGCATAAAGGAAAATGTTTTGTCGTTGCTCTGTATTTTTGAAAGAATTAAGAGACATAATAATGAATAAGCCTGTATCAGTGGACTTTCATTTTTTTCCTTGAAACAAAGTTTAACAAAACAGGAATAAATGAAAGTTGATCATAAAAACTGCCTAAAGTTGTAGAAAAACTAATTGTAAGTTTAATGGTCCTCATTCAACAATTAATTCGTACGATATTGCTGCAGGCAGAGGCAGAAAAAAATCATAGCTACGACGTATAAAAGCATTCCAACGGCTGTGTACCTCTAAGAAAATTTTTCAAATCTAAGAAAAGCCTTAAAGTGCTAAGAGTATGCCAAAGAATATTTTAACAAGTTTTGAAATTAAATAATTTTTGCTTCTGAAAGCAATTATAAAGTATTTGGATGCGATGGTAGTCGTTTTGTGTAGCTAAAAGCCCGTTCTGGATTTGATTCCTACCATAAAACAGGACGGTGATAATGTCATGATTTAAGGTGCTACAGCAGCTAGAGATGTTTTAAACATAACCTTTGATTTTAATATTTGTCAATTTAAAAAGATAATCCTAAAGACAGTGTGGAAGTTAGAAGACAAGATAAAGCCACATTATCTTGATCTACAATTGAAAGTAAACTCTTCCACAACCTCTGCAATCACCTAATCTCAATCCGATTGAGCATTTGTAGGATTTATTAGAACATAAAGTTTTTTTTTTTTTTTTTAAGCAGACTAGTGCTAACATATAGCATGGGGCACTGCGACCGATGCAGATCGATTGTGTTTGGTAGCCGCTCAGACGAAAAGTTCCTGTGCTTTTAAAGTTCAAGATGTCTCTCGTAGGAGATAAGATGATCATCTCAGGAGTCATCATTTCTCTGAGGAGGATACGCTTCCTAAGGTGGCAGAGGACAGCACATTCACTTAGTATTTGCTCTGCAGTTTCTTCGTCATCAAGACAGAGTTGACAGTCGGTTTCAGACGAGATGCTAATTTTGTTGAGATGATATCTCAGACTACAGAGTCCCGAAAGGTAGCTGACCAGTCTTCTGATATCGACTCTATTATATTTAAGAATGTTAAAAGAGGGTTTGTTCGTTCGTATAAATCTTTGGACTGATGAAGTGCACGTGTTGCGGTCTTTCCCAATTGTTTAAAATTAATTTTCGACTTGGGAGTTCCGCAGAAAGATTCGGCACATATCTTTCGTTGGAACCTTTTCTAGCGAGTTGGTCGGCGATTTCTACGGCCTTCCAGTCCTTGTGCCCTGGCCCCCACCAGAGTTTAAGCTTGTTTCTTTTGGCTAGATCCTGCTGGGCATCGTGGCATTCCTAAACGCATTTTGAGTTTGTGCTTATACGAGCTCAAAGCTTTGAGCGCTGCTAATGGTTATACCTCTTATGCCAGTCTCTTAATTTAGGTTGACGCACGTCCGTATGGCGTATAATTCGGCCTGGAAGATACTAGGAATCGTTTTTAGAGCCTTCGAGATTTTCCGATTTGGTTCAAAAATGCCAGTGCCAATACCCTAATCCATCTGTGTACCACATGTGGTCCTTGACATTTAGCAAAGGATCGCCGCTTTCCCAAACTGAACGGTTTGGAATCAAAAAGTGAAGGTTTGTGGTAATGGGTCCGAAACTGTGGTATTCATATCCAGCTCTGGAAGGTGTTGCAGGATGGACATTTCACCCAATGGTCTACACTACACGGATGGTTTGTTTCTTTATACAAACCAAGGAAGTCCTCATTCCCAAAGTCAAAGCTACGAGAGTGGTCCGATAAGTACTTAGCCTGCAAAAGAAAAACAAAAATTTTGGAGAAATGGCGATTTATTTTTCAATATAGTCTCCTTTTAGCTCGATATACTTGACCCAGCGATGTTCCAACTTCTTTTACCCGTCTGAAAAATACGTTTTCTCGAGGTGTGCAAAGTAGGCCTCCGTGGCGGCGATGACCTCCTCATTCGACTGAAATTTCTGCCCGGCGAGTGACTTTTTCAAGTTTGGAAACAAAAGAAGTCGCACGGGGCAAAATCTGGCAGCAGATCGTAGCCCAATTCGACCAATTTGGCCGTGGCGAGGTGTCAGCCGGTGCGTTATCATGCTGGAAGAGCACTGTTTTCTTCGCCAAGTGGGCCGTTTTTTCTTCAATTCAGCCCTTTGACCGTTTTGCCCTTCTCCAGGTAGTCGATGTGGATCACACCTTGTGAATCCCAGAAAACGGTGGCCATCAGGCCATGAAGGCTATCTAATTACCACAATCTTTGTCTAAAACTATTTTTGTACGTATTTTGTCAGGATAATTGTTCTGTTGAAATCTCCAACGAAGGGTCATATGATCCACGAGGTACGGGAAGACTGCTTCTTCCAAGATATTTCCCTCTGTCCTCCTAAGAGGTCACATCCCTTGGGATAGAGGGCATCCCCAAAATACTTAATATGTATTTTGATTGAGTGTGGGTCAAGTCTCTTTCCAACCGGCCATCTTACCTCCCATCATTCCATTAGACTGGATCAAATTTATTTTTGTTTTATCAGAGAAAAGCATTGTCTTTCGGTCGGCTTGGAAACAATTCGGCTTCAACAGGTCGTATACATGCCGTTCTTTCGTGGGTTTTTAGTCGACCTACCGGCACCTTTTACCGAGTTTTGAAATACTTGTAGGTCCGTTTGTAGAAAAGTTTCATTGCAACTATTTTGATCTGAGCAATGTTATAGTGGCGTCGATTGTAATTAAAAGGACTTCTTTAAAAAACCTTAAAAAATGTTTTCTTTCGCGAATTAGTTGTTTAATAAGATTGTTATACGATGGAAATAGTTTGAGCATAAATGCCCTCTAACTTAAGGTACACTAATCTTGTACAATTAACTTGATGGTTGAATTAAACACTCTTCATTCTTCCTCCGAAGAAGAGGGCAGGCAGGAAGACGACGAAACAAAAGGGCGGATGAAATGCATCTTTCTTAGAGAAATTGTGTCAGCTCTGTTTCTGAGATATGACTTCTCAAACTGTTGTGCCTGTTGTACAACAGCATCGCTATCAGCACTTAATTCACAAAGTACATACTTTTAACCATTCTATAAGACATTTAAATCTTAGTGATAGATTCAGGTAATAACGTTTGCATTAGCAATAGTGAAAATATTTGACAAATTTGGTATTTATACCAATACTTATAGAGAGTCATTTGTTGAGTTAAATGTCCTGAAAAATATAAATTGATTTTATAAACCATTGTTTTAAATGAATATTTAGGTCTGAAGCTGCATGTCCCTTCAGCAAAACCTCTACCATCATGGAAAATTTAGCGCCATCTCGGTTTTCACCAGCGTCGAATTCCAAAATCTGCTTGTTTTTAGAATGTTTATCTACACCTAAGCAAATTACGGCATGAAGGCCTTTAGGCACTCATGAGTATATGTGTTGCTTGAAAAGATAAACATAAAAAACAACAAGAATAGACACAAAAAGCCTGCCTTAGTCTGTGGAAATGGGTGACTTATCCCATTTAATGTCGTGCTGTGTGATGTGACATTATGATAGTCGCGCTATGGTCCTCCTCACCGTCATTTTCGTGGTTCTTTAGATAGTTTTTTTCTTTTTGTTTTAGTTTTGGTTTCGATACAGCACAACAACATATTGGGCACAAGCCTTCTAGGATGGGCTTTCTATCTGGTCTATGTCTACATTGAGTAGTGCGGGATACGGGATATACTCGGTCTTGCAAGAGTATTTAGTAGAACTTAAATCAAGCTACGAGATACTTTGTTAATTGAATCCCATTAAGTTAATTTTATAGGCGTTAAGGACATGCATTGGAGGGAAATTCGGTGAACGTCTAGTCTTGTCTCGTCTTTTCGATGGCTGCTCGACTTGGTGACATGGAAATGCGCTGTGGTGTTATGAATTGGTGTACAGACATAGACGTTGGGAAAAACGAAAGATACACCACACACGTCTTGTGGGAGAGGACTTGGAAGCAGAGAGATATATATCTGGAATTCATTTTTGATGCTTGGCTCTTAATGTTGGTTTTTTTTGCATCACTGTTCTTGTTGTTGTTGTTCCTTTAAGTCGTCGAAGAAAAAGTGAATAAACTAAGTCGCGTCGTGCGCTTTATGCCCGTTGGCTTCTATGCTTCTACGATTCTCTGGCCACATTGTCGTCGTAGTCGACGCCAG
Source organism: Merodon equestris (assembly GCA_958301585.1). Classification (NCBI taxonomy): domain Eukaryota; kingdom Metazoa; phylum Arthropoda; class Insecta; order Diptera; family Syrphidae; genus Merodon; species Merodon equestris. The sequence continues at coordinate 64,810,234 of OY284413.1, forward strand.
CCAATTGTTGGTTGTTTTTTTGTTTCTTATTGTTGTTTTGCTTCAGTTGGTCTTGTTGCAGCGATGGATATTTAGCCATTCAACGCTGTTGTACATGTGTTGTGGAAGCGTGTCTCTGGTTTTCACATCGTGGATTGATTTGGTTTGATTTGCAAATCCATTCTCTAGGGTGGTGAAGGAGGTCATCGATATTTTCCTATTTTTTTCTTTATGTCTTCGATCGAAGTGAAGAAAAACGTCATCACTTGCTTATATTTGTAGCTAGTAAAGACTGTGATATCCCTTATTACGCGTTCATTCGCATTAATAAAGCACTTTGACGTAAATCGACTTTAATGACATTTTAATTATATGCCAATGACGTTGCCGAGGTTAAGTATATGAATAACCCCATCCAAAGCGTACAAGGCGAAAACCTATAGAAGAAAATAAATAACACGCAAGTGGACTTAACATTCCACATGGGGAGAAAATAGAAAAACCCAAAACGCCTTATGGTGGTTTATGGGTTTTGTTGCAACAGCGGGTAACTTAAAGGAATTATTGGATATATTACGGGCAGAGAGAAAACATCTCGTAAATTAAAATGCATCGCGCCTTCTTCAACTGCATCAACTTCCTCCTCTTTCAATTTCATGTTATACTTGTTGTTTGCAACATCCTTCATGCCGCATCTCTTGGTGGAAATCTGAACTTGGCGCGGTGATTCTATGGTATAATACTAATACTATGACGATGACGGGTACGATGATGATGATGATGATGATGTAGATTCATAAGCCGTTCTACTCTGTGTCTTATGCCGACAACACTCCCGATACAGACAGATAGGTGGACAGACAAGTTACCCGGTAATCCTAGGGAGATGTATCTATAGTATCGTCTCACTATGTTCTGCATTTTGTTGTTGTTGTTTGTAGAGGAAAATTTATGATATCTTAAAATGTTAATCTTTAACAATTATTTTTTGAACAAAACAAATTAAGCCGAAACTGTGAGGGTATAAAAGAGGGACAAAAAAAAAACGACCACGACCTCCCTTGTCACTATCAACTCCACAAGTCGAAGACGCCAAAGCTAACCAAGGACCATGCCTGTGTTTCAGAATTAGATACATATTCCATATAAATAAAATCTGCACATTTTTATTTTTTATTTTCATTTAGATGTGTGCTTACATTTTTCACGGAATTACAACATTTTACACTCTTACACGGTGCATTTAATTTACGATGATAATGTGCACGAGTCCGACATTTGAATTTGGTCTCGCCAGTCAACGGAAAGTGAGACGACAGCGGACTGACTGAGCCAGCGTTACGGGTGAGAAGGAGCAACAACAAGAAATATCGCATCTACGTACTGTCTAAGAGCAATAACGAGTTAACACTTTACATTGAGCATGAATTGTTGTATGACGTAACAGGCCACCCGTGTGAAATGTGGACTTGGCGATAGATATACAACTGGACATGGTTTAGGAAAACAGGTTGAAATTCTACAGAAAAATTGTGAATGGAATTTATGTTGGCTGAGGTGGATTGATGGGAGTGACAGGTGTTTTGAGTCGCTGGGAATATTTAGAAAAGGGGAATATGGAACTCCTACTAATAGTTATATTCTATAGTGCTTATGCAGGCTGGTGCATCATTACATTTTTGGCTCTAGCCAAATATTTAGCCAAAAAGGTGTCTTTATTATTCGTGTAATACTGTGACAGAAGCTCATAGTGCACAATTTGTTAAAGTTCGAAAAACCCTGACTATGGCCGTCACATTCGACAAAGCTTTTTTGGTTTTAACGATTCAGACTGTCTCCCCTGGAACCACGGAACCCTACGTTCGAATATCTTGCTACGTAATTGATTTTTCCACATAAAAGTCACATGACAAGCCAACTTCTTCACCGACTTTCTGGATTGTCATTAGACTCCTAGTCACTTCCATATATTCTTCCGTTATTGATGTATTAATGCGTTACCACGTTATAACGGATGAGCCGTTTTAATCTTCGGCATTTTTGTTTATATTTAAAAAAAAACATTTTTTTTCCTCTATTTTTTTGTATGATTGCCATCAGAGAACATGACAAACTTGTTTTAGGCTGAATAGCGGCCATTTCCTCTCGGATATTGCCTTTGAAGGCTTCTAGAGTTCTTGGCTTGTTTTCATAAATTTTGTACTTCAAACAATCCCACAGGGAAAAGTCTGAAAGCCTAAATTAGGTGATGGCGTAGGTCAGGCAAAATCACAACCGGGGAACAAATCTGCACAAATTCCAGCCCAAACAGTCAATTGTTGATCGTGAAGTTCCCCATGAATTAATTGAGAGTTTTCAATGGCATAGAGCAAACAATTTTGTTTACTCACGGTCCCATTCAAAGAAAAATTAACCTCATCGTTCATGCCAATTGTGTGCCAAAAACCGTCGTTCGCACCAAGCTCACCATGAAATTCGCATAATTCAAGGTTTGTCGATCGGTAAAAATCGATGCGTTAATTAACCCTTTATTGCATGGCGTAGCAGATATGCATCATACTATTTAAATGGATGTAACGAGCGTCTTACTGCGAAATTCTCACTGAATTTCTTGTTATCTGTTCTCTTTGGATTTCGTTAAGAGTATATTATATACACGTGCTTCTTGGAATTATTTGTGAGCGATTTTTGCCATGTTTTGTTGATCGAACTGTTGAAGTGAGTCGTGGTGTGAACTTGTCCGTAAATCTGAACAAATAATTGAATAAATACCGTATTTCTAGCACGTACGTATTTTTTTTTATGTTCATTATAATTTAGAATTGACGCACATATCAAATAAAATAGCGACTTTGAAAGAAAATGTGAATTTATTTGATATTTTAAACATGATGCATATATGCAACGTCATGCACTCAGTGCATACATTTTCGCAACATCATGCATTTACAACTCGATTTCCTTTGTTTTCTATTGTAGTATGAATAAACTGTTATTGGATACAGATATTGAAAAAATATTAGATCAGTGGGTGGATTCTGAGGACGATTTTGAGGAAAATGGCCCTTGTGACGAGTTGCTCAATAACAACGATTTGGTGGCTAAAACTCAATGCCACGGTGTGGATGAAGAATATCGCAACGACGTCGACGGTTTGGTTGAAAATTCGGAAGAACCAACTTCTTCGACAACTAATATGAGAGATTTTAAAAAAGAAAAAGCTGAATTAAACACAAAATATAATAGAGTTTTGTGGAAGCAAATCGATTTCCAATTCGATGAGAATCAGAAAATATTTACTGGCAACAGTTCCTTACCAAGTTGTATTCAAGACCTATCTACACCCCTAAGCACTTTCAATTACTTTTTCACAGATGATCTTATTAGTAGTATAGTATCCGAATCTATGCTGTATTCAACAGAAAAAGATCCTAACCACGCAGTGGCACTTACAACAGCTCATTTAAAAAAGTTTTTAGGAATATGTATTCTCACATCAGTAGTACAAGTTCCAAATGTTCGGCGCTATTGGAGTCCTGTTACTGGTAATGAAATCATCATGAACGCGATGCCAATTAACGAATTTGAAAAGATTCGTAGATTCTTGCATTTTAGCCCAAATAGCAACATGCTTCCACGTCATCACCCAAATCACGACAGACTTCATAAGATAAGACCACTCTTAAATCACCTTACTCAAAAATTTTCATCGATTCCGCACGAGGAATGCTTGTCGTTAGATGAACAGATATGTTCAACAAAGGCACGTAGCTACATGAAGCAGTATATGCCTGCCAAGCCGAATAAATGGGGATTTAAATTGTTTGTGTTGAGTGGAATTTCAGGATTTTCCTACAATTTTGAGATCTACACGGGAAAAGAAGAAGCAGACAAAATATTGTCAACCGAGCCTTACCTGGGAACTTGTGCTAACGTGGTTATGAGATTGACCAGATCTGTGGAAGAAAATGTTGGTCACAAATTGTACTTCGACAACTTTTATACAACACTTCCGCTAGTTGTCGAACTAGCAAAAAAAGGAATATACTCCGTGGGAACTGTTCGCCGAAACAGGCTTGCCAATAATAAATTACCCACTGAAAATGACCTGAAGAATAAAGCACGTGGAAAGTCTTTTGAATTTTTCACACAAATTGACAGCATTGATGTTTGCAAAGTTTGTTGGAAAGACAATAAGCCTGTTAATTTATTATCAACTTTTGTTGGCTCCCGCCCAATGACGACTGTTAAGAGGTTTGATAAATCAAAGAAACAGCAAGTGGAAATACACTGTCCGAATATCGTAAACCAATATAATAAGCATATGGGTGGTGTCGATTTGACAGACAGTTTGATTGGTCGCTACAGAATAAAGCTCAGATCTAAAAAGTGGTACATAAGAATATTTTACCATTTAGTGGACATTACAGTTGTAAATTCGTGGATTTTGTACAAAAGAGTCTGCTTACTTCACAATGAACCGCCATTAAGTCTGTGCGATTTTCGTATAAACCTTGCAGAGTCCCTGTGTAGATCTGGCGTAGCTATCCAAAAGACTAGAGGAAGACCAATAAACTCGCCGTCAGTTTTACTTGAAGATCGAAAAAGAAGGTATCCACAATCCCACGTACCATCCAGTGATGTAAGAAAGGATGAAATAGCCCACTGGCCTGTATATATGGAAAAGCGATTACGATGTAAGTTTCCAGATTGTGCCGGATTCACCTACGTCAAATGCGAAAAATGTTGCGCTGCCTTATGTTTCAATAAGACCAAAAATTGTTTTAAAGCCTTCCACATATAAGCATTTTAATTTTTCTTTTTACTTTTTCTCAAACAACTTGAATTATGATTTTCTTTGAATTCATATTATGTATTATAAAGTCTAGTCTTCTGTTTATTGTTTAGTTTTGTTTTTTGTTAAATAATATATTGAAATCAACTTTCGATTGTTAATTGAATTGCGAAAGGCAACTGTGTTTTTTTCCAACACTTCTATTTACACATAGCTCACGTACATATGTCGTTAATGCATAGTGTTGCAGATATGCAACATGGCTTAAATCCTCTTTTCTAGGAAAACCAGTAGAACGTTTTTCTCAAAATGTATGATCCTGATCATTTCTAAGCTTATTCAATGCAAAAATATTTAATTTATTGCAAAAAAAAAAATCATGCAATAAAGGGTTAAATTTGGTACGCGAATAACTTCCAATCAACACAAATTAAGCGTCGGAGAGGGCTGCGAGGGCTGTTCAACAGAGAAGAAAGGCGACGACTCGATATTGCCGGTGATCGTTCAATGCTGACCTATATAGCCTGCCTTGGGCGAACTTGATAACTGGCATTACTAAGAGTGTCGATGATGATACTTGATAAAAATATCTGATGGTGTAGTATGACAATCTATTTACTGGATATTTTGCACGATAGACACGTTACGTGTTCACAATTAAAACATGTTTTTAATGTAAGGTAGTCCAATATGGCCGTATAGCTATTCCAGAGCACCAATTCGTTTGGTCGAATTTAATCTGGAGTCAAGATTTATGCCCAGGTATATCGCAGAAGATGTCCACGATATTGAATGACCATCGATGACAACCGATTGGTCGGCAGGAAACAAAGCCTTCTTTTTCGCGTAGAAAAGATAGCTTAGGTTTTGTCGGAATTAAGTTTGATTAGCCATCTGGAATTATATTTTTCTAATATGTTTACCGCTTTTTTTATAGCCTAATTCAGTATTAAAGCGAAATTCATGCGATAAGAAAAAAAGCAATGTATGTCATTTTAATACATTGCCGTCTCACAATATATAAAGGAACTGGGCTAAGAACAGAACCTTGGAGTACACCAGCACGTAACTTAACTACATACATCAGACTTTGGACAATTCGACGGAGAAATTTGGGAACATTTTTAAGTATCATTTTCTAAATGAGTCCATCATTGCATACAGTGTCAAATGGTTTCTCTATGTCAAATAAGATCACGCCAATTGATCTTCCTTTTTCACAATTTCTTTTAAATAAGTTGAGGATTCTGAAAACTTCATGGGAGATCCCGACGAAGAACTCTAAGCCAAAATAGTTCATCAGGGTATATATTCCTTTCTTCGATCAGTCTGATAATCTATTTTTAATTATTTATTCATATGGTATGCTTACACTGCTCAGCAAACATATCGGATTTAAAGTTTGAGGATCGTTAAGGATTTCATGATTTTAGTATTGGATCGAGCTTTGCTGTTTTCTAGACATCTGGGAAATATTGTAATTTAACAAAAGTTAATAATGTTATTCCTTCTTTACGCGATTTCTTAGGTACAATTTTTTTATATAATAAATACCTCCTGTTTTTTTTTAAAGTTTTCAACAGATGTTTCGTCTAGGCTTCAACCATAAACTCGCTTAAAGGTTTCTAATGTGCAATTTACTAAAGTTAGAATGATCAGATTTAGGTAAAATATGAAAAGTTTTGTTCGATAACTTGTTGCCATTTTTTGGATAATTTCTTTACGCCTCTTCATAAAAGCCCTCGGCTTTATTCGCATAAAACTAGAACAGTCAAGCCTATCTTGAGCCCATTTGTTATAATAAGGTGAATGCATAAGAACCTTAAAACCAAACTGTGGGCTGGCATTTTCCATATGGAACACAATTCCTTTCAATTCCTGAGTCAATCAACAGCCAAACTGTTTGGTTTTTTTTTTTTTTTATTTTTTTAGTCGAAAAGCTAATTCATATAAAACCTTCTATACTCCGACAAGCGATATACAACGTAAAATACACATTATTCAAGGCATCTTTGAACTGGTAAAACTCCACTCGCGCCGCGATTTCTGTTAATTAGAAGAAATTATGAGGTCGGAAAGGAAATTGTAAAAATCCACTACGGAACCTGCAATTCATGGAAATATTTCTAGGGCTCATATTTCTATTCATCAACATCCAGCGCCTTCCTGCATAGCTGCAAGAAATGTACGTTCGTGAAGTGAACTCAAAATATGACCGGCTTAGTTGAGAGCTGTAGTCTTTTCACAGAAATCGGATACGTTCGGAACCCCTTGCTCCACTTTCTACAGAACGTTATTGACCTGTATACCTATGAGTTCCCGTTGAAACACAAACGTAAGCCATAAACCACGATTTTTTGCCCGAAAATATTGAGGGTGATATTTAGGGTGATTAGGGCTAATTTTTATTTTCCTGGCTCCGAAGATCGAAGAAAAAAGTGGAACAACCACTCCATCTATAATGAGTGATAACTTGATGTGGCCTGGTGGTGTTAGCCCATATTTACGAGCACATATCTTGAAAACTATGCTGGTACAACTATTTCAGTGAATGGACTTCTTTCCCCAAAATGATACTGACTGACCTCTTTTATCTCTGAAATTAGTACTATAGACTGAGACGACTAGAACCAGGCTACATTTTAAATTGATTTAATAACAGCTCGTTATTCTTTCAATCCTGCGGCTTATTTAAAAAATGTTTTCTGGTATTCCCATCTCTGCTTTGTGTTACAATAGCTTTACTAATGGGCGGTTTTCGCCTTGGAAACCATCAATTATATCAAGCGCGATAAAGAGTTATTTAGTTGGTTTTCAATACAGTTGTAATTTACCCAGCCAGTTCTGTCAACGTTGTCCTGGCTTTTATTTATTTGCTCAAATAAGGAACCATTCGAGTGGGCTTTATACATACGTATTACACTAGAAGGGTCTAACCGTATTACAAGTAGATGCTACATATCTATTACCAGGATTTCAGTTGTAACTTTCTCGGAACAACGTGAACATATGTAAATCTGATAGTTAAGCTTTACTGTGTGGGAATTTCTACCCATCACAGTACATGGTTTAAATGAGGTTTACCCGAGAGACTAGTGAAAGGTCTCTATTTTATTAAGCTTTTCATGGTAATGTGATTTACAACATTTCGTGGATATCTTGTTGGACTTTAAATATCGTCAGTCCAGAAGGATCTTAAAAACGACTTTAGTGAACTTTCCAATACCATTATTAAAGGTATTTAAAAAAATGTCTGTCGACATTTATCGAGAGTGTAAATGAACAGTTCTCTGAAGATCCACGCGGCGATGTTAGCCAAATGTTACTGAAACCAAAAGAAAGAAGCGGAGTACTTCTCTACTTCTCTCTACTCTACTTCTAATCATTAAGTTCTTGGTCTTACACAGAGATGGCGTTCATATCAGCTTCCGCCACAGCACCTTGTTTGTTACACTACTGCTACTAAGTAGATGTCATCTTCCGTATTTTTCGTTAAAATGGATATACTTGAATATCATGTGGTCCTAAGGGAATTCATCCGAAGTGGATAAAAGTTTACTCTGCTCCTTTGATGTCCACCTTTAAAAAGCTGACTTAAAATGTGGTCGCCCCACCTGAAGGACGGCCAGAAACCGCAACCACGGCGGAAACTGTAGAAAAAGTGCATAATATCGTGTAGGACGATAGGCGAGCGAAGATGAGTGAGACAAATAAGGCTGTGGGGATATTGGAAGAAAGGGTGGGAAACGTCTTGCACAAAAAATTAAGAATGCGAAAATCCTCGCAAGATACGTGCCGCATTTGCTGAATGCCGATCAGAAGGAAATGCGCAAATGATTTTCGCAGTAATCTTTAGATCAATTAAATAGGGATTCGACTGATTTTGCGGGGTGATTTGTCACCATTGTTAAAAAAGGGGAGTGTGATGATTGAACATCTCTTCCACTCGGAGGCCAAAGGGCCCACTGTGATTCCCTCCATTTGTGGAGTACACATATAATTAACCTGTCCTATCACGTGGTGGCTGAAACCACCCCATGCTCTTTATGAATTTTAGAAGATACGATATACTCGTATCTGCATTTGCCACGTCCGCAATCTCTGAGAAGAATCTTTGGCCCAGGGAAGCTAGGCGCCGATTCTGGAGAGCTGGGCAGTGGCAAAGCAGATGTTGGATCGTCTTGGTTTCCTCCTCATATCCGCAGCTCCGGCAGAGATCGTTGGATCCCGAATTCCTTTTCCGGAGTATTGCTCCGATAAGACAGTGTCCTGTGATCACTCCGACGAGCATACGGATCAAGTTTCGGTCCAGCGCCAAGAGCTTCTTTGTTTTTCCGATATGGTCACGATGATCTTGTCGTGTGGCTGTCGTTTCTTGTAAGCCAATACAAGTTGGCTTCTTTTATGATTGTGTCATTTATGATCCGGTATAAAGCGCTGTACAGCCGGTGCAATGAGGTGTCCGCTTTGCTGATGTCCAATTCAGACCCTTGCCTGGCCAATTCGTCCGCTATTTCGATCCCTGCGATTGAGTTGTGACCCGAGACCTGTGATCCTGTTGACTTCAGTGCAGCCTGGCTGTCTACGAAGATAGTGGTATCCGATGGTGGGATATCGGTTACTTGTAGGTGTTTGGCTGCTTTCTCTTTTGCTACGATTTCTGCCTGAAAAACGCTGCACCAATCAGGGAGTCTAAATGATTCCTATTTGTGTAGGGTATCAGAATAGAACCCGGCCCCAGTGCCTGGTAATCTCGTAGTCGTTGATCACGGCGTTTAATAGCCACTCTTCTCTGTCGGGGAAAAGGATTGGTATTCTGAGAGAAAAGTCATTTTGGAGGGAAATACTCATATAGTCGGTCGAAGCTGCGAGACTACTAAACCATGTTTCTTTCTCAGGTCATCTATTATTCTGAGTATGGCCGCATGTCCATAGTTAGCTTGTTTCCACAAAGAGGACTCCTTTAGTCAGAGACCGCTTTTTGCAGCGCAACCTTTTATGAATAAATCCAGAGGAAGGAGATGAAGTATCATGTCCAACCCTGCTTGCGACGTGCTTCTCATAGCTCCCGTTATACAAACACCGGCGGGCTTTTATACTTTGTTGAGCATGCTCATATATGTAGCTTTTCGTGCTGCTAGCACTAGGGCACCATATGTTATAATGGGTCTGATGATTGCTGTGTATATCCAATGAATGATGTACGGTTCCTCCTATCTAGGACAACAACCCTCGTGAGCGAACGAACATCTTCGACACAAACCATCTCCACCCCGTCCAGGTTGTATCACAAACACCATAAAAGAGAAAACAAAAAAACAAAAGAAAAAGATACAAAAATTCGCGAGAAGAGGCCTAGTTTGAAGATGAAAAAAATCGTCTTTCACAATGCGCTAAGCATCCAATACGGAAGTTGAGAAGGCCACCGTAGTTGAAAATGTTCACAGCCTTCCAGATACTCAGTTCCGGGAAAAATACTGGTCCAAATGTGTTGAAGTCGCATGAGATTATGTAGAACAATAGAATCTATTTTTTAACTGAAAATCGCAGTCTTTCACTGCCAGGCCGAGAACTTTTCTCTTTATGTGGGGGGCAGAATGCTGGTATTCATACCATGGAATGAGTACTATACTATTCACCACCTTTGGCAGACAGCTCCTTATAGAACACGCAGATATTCACGGTAAGTGGCATGTTTTGACATTGCCAAAATCAAAATAAAATTAGGACAACTTTTTCACTATGATTACTTGCTTTACATTGTCAAAATACCTTGTATTGCAATACCATGGTATCAGTATCAGCCGCCTTTACCCGACATTACCCACATAGGTCAATGTAGCTGAAGATATTAATTAAATTGCCTAATACCTTTAAATTCAATTAAGAATGCAATTTCAATCATCTCACAAAAAAAGCAAGCAGGCATTCTGAACCCACAAGAGCTTTTATATTGACCATCTACATCACCTATCCCTGACCGCATAACACTCCCATCACTACCATGCATGCTTGTATCTCATTTGCTCTGTTTTGTTCTATTTCATTTCATTCCTTCAACCGATATAATTGCTCCAGTGCAGTGATCCACAAAGCGATTAGCGATTATTTCATACCACAAGACAAGTCCGCTCACTTGTCAAGCCGGTTATGACAATAACTTAATACTCTACACGGGACACCGTGGAAAAGGATAAAACATAGGCTCCTCAATCCTGCCTAGGATGATGGCAGGAGGTTCGAGGATACTCAAAACAAATATAAAAGCAAAAAGCTTTCCTTCCAACAGATTGCCTACCTAACGAGGTCAGAAAAGCCAGACGACATAAGAATGTGGAATGTGCTTATAGTACTTACTTACTTAACTACCTAAGACTGGAATAATATTTAAGCTTGACGATGGTTGAATAGGTATCTAAGGAATTGTCAAAGAAAAAAAAGTAAATAGTGCCGTAGGAACTTTTGTGGTTTCCAACGACATGCAGTAAGTATTTAGTACACACCCACTGCCACAACCACCGTCAGTCTCCTACTAATTGGATTAGAAAATAGGTAAAGGAATCTCAACAAAATGCATTTGCAGAAAAGGAAGAATTTCGGCACAAAATTGCTTGCACCATGCGCAAATCCTCGGGATTTATGAGCTGCTTATTGCGATTGAATTGCACCACAATCGATAAAAAAAAACGAAATAAAAATTTCATCTTATTAATTAGCTCCACGTAATAGATTCGCTTCGAAATAAGTCGTGACATAATCTACCTTTTAATTTAATTAAGTCCTCCCCCAACCCAACTCCAGATTCACTCAAGAAACAACCAAAGAAAAACTCACAACAGGGAGGGGAATGGAAAAAAAATAATAATAATAGACCAATTCATCTAAATTGCATAATCGCCTATTGATATTGTCCATGCGAATAATGACGCAAAGATACTAGGTCCAGAAGACAAATACACCAAAGAAAGAAGGCAAAAAAAAAATGATTCCCATAGTCAAGATGTAAAGGAAAATCGTGTTCCACAACGTTACGATATGGTTTTTCATCGCATCGATTCCCTAGTACGATACAACCTACTACGGCACAACCTGAATGTGGTGTGGCATGGCCCAGTATAGTATCATTCATTGTCCATTTTGTTGCAGCACAAGTACGGGCCGGCAACAAACGGCCACGACGACCGATGACGACAACTATTGTACATGAAATTCAAATAGTTTTGAACTTCCCTACTATACCATTGATCCCAATTGAGTTGAAATAAAATTAAGACAAACTTAGATACATTTTATCTCGGCCGGCGTAAGTATGGGCAAGAGTGCATCTTCAATTTATCCCTTTCATCATACCTCAATGATGCGACATACGATGAAAGGACGAGATATAGATAAACAAAAAAGCGAAGCAAAAAAAAAACAGGAAAGGTTGGTTGTATCCACCCTTTTTCGGTTATTGATATGGTCGGGCTGAAGTTAAACCACACGATATCGTCGAGATATCTTTCAATAATTGTATCTAAGCACATATACAAATGCTCGTGTGTGTGTGTATGTACACGAAAGATGTGAAGTAAAAAATCGTGACTTGAACAATACCGATGAGTATCGGTCCCGCATCCTTCCCGAATGCCCCTGTATCGAACTTCTGACTGTGAAGACTTTAGTTTAAAGTATTTCGAAAAGCAATCTTCGCATACCACTATGGAAGAAGACAACTAAAAACGACCTCATCACCGTGTACTGGCTCGATGCTGCCTTCTGTGAGTATCTACAATTCTTGTGCAAGCAACTAAGAGGCGCACAGCGCTCGTATGTAAGTCTTGTTTAATTTCTTTTTTGTAATTCCCATATACCACCGAACCACCACCGCCTGTCTGAGCTAAATTCTTTTAATAATTCCCATTTTTCTCCTTTTTTTTTTCTCGTCATTATACCTATGCCGTGGATGAAACTGCAGCATCGACAACGCATCGAATGCGTGCAAGTTTCAAGCAAATACTAGAGTGTTGCAGAAACACAAGTATTCCCAGGAAGTACCTGCAACTAGCATACCATACCACACCAATCCTTAAGCATGAAACAAAATCAACAAAAACATACTAAACGCCCTAGGGCAACGTCTTACGATGGATCTTCATAACAAAATAATACAATAAAACAACCACTTCTTGTGGGTGGTTATAGAAGGTGGAGTGGGACAAGGTATGGGATCGACCCAAACATAATTTTACTTTACGCTGGGAACTGATGTATCTTCCTCGAAGTTTGTTACTTGAGGTTATAGAACAAACAGCGGTTCGGACGGCTTGCCGCGAACGAATGGATGAGAAAGAATAGTAAAATCTAGAGTGAAGACCCGCTTAATGTGGTTTGACCAGTGGGCAAGCTATACGATCGTATGGCAATGATGAAAACTAGGTGAAGTGCAGTGAAGGAAACATGGTATAACCGCATCTGTGTGAGCAATATGAACTGCAACGTTTTTTAATGGATTATCACAGGCGTATCATATCAAAGTCAACTTTATATCTTCACATCTGAGATACGTTGCATACCACTCATCTGCACACACTCACGCTCTGGCTCAAGTCGAGATAATTCCTCCATCACGAAACTCACTCGAGCATGCGTTTTCTCATCCACACGGCGCGCATGTGCTCTGTGTGCACACTTAACGCCAAAAACATTTAAGGAAGTCTCTTCCTCTCTTGCCAATAAAGATTTTTGCTCTACATCACTGTCCCGCGCGAGTGTACCGAGAATGCCTGCCTTGCATTATGGCTACGAAACAGGTTAAATGTGTATAAATGCAAAGTTAATAAGTGCAAGAAACGAGCTATCGCACTGAGCGATACATTTCGTGTTATGCATCTTTACATGGTAGACATGGCGCATAGATATGTACATAGTTTGTATGTGGTAGCTGTCATGCAACCGATATACAATAGTTTCGGTCAATGATCGACTTGAGGTGCTCGTTTTTTTTTTGTATTGTTTTTTTGTTGCTTTTCTGCACAGTTTTGCGCTAGTTTTTCTCGAACTCGAGGAGTAATTAGCTTCATAACATAATTGTCGGAGCAGAGCAAACAGTGAATGATGTACTCTCGACGACGGGAAGGAAGTAGTCGCGTAGCAGAGCGTACTATAGATGGCATACTGTGGAAGCATCAACAACGAGCTATTATGTTAGATAATAATTACAATTTAATGAACGAGCATGAACTTTCTGGCAGACGGTAAGTAATAAAAACACCGAACGTACTTCCCTGTATTAATAGAAAAAAAATATTATAGAAAGATAGATACATAGATACATATGCATTAACTCTCTGGAGCGAAATATACAGGGGTGAGATGCGGGCAAAGTGCCGCTTGTTATAGCCGGAATAGTTGGCTGTAAGAATTGGGTCATCTCTCCACCAGCAAAGAAATTCACTGCGATGTGAGGGAATTGTAAAAATATTTTTTTTCATCGATGTCTTCTGTATGGTATAAAGATAGATACATGTCCAGTTGAATGATTCATGATCGTTCTCGTAGTGAAGATTCATCGAAAAGATACTTAGATACTTTACCGATTTTCGAAAATCCTCTCTTCCTTCATCGAGTCTCTGCATCCTCGTTGGAAGAATGTTTGACTGCCTGAGTGTCTGTTCAGATGGTGACCGTTGCCGTTGGCGGAGTAGGTGATCCCCTCATCCGCGTGCACAGATGACGATGACTACGACGAGTACAACGAGTACGATGCCTACGATGCAATGTAGACAATTTGAAATGCACCTCTATTCCGGGGCATGGCTATTGGGGAGTTAATGCGCATCAGCAACAGCACAGCAGCCGTAGCGCAGCATCAGCAGCGGCACTGCACATCGACATCGTTCGAGAGGGCTTTGTATTCCATCGTGCACCTTAATTCCTTGCGGGATACCGAAAACGAAAAGTCAATGGCTAAGAGAAAAAAAAAAAAAAACCAACAAACGACGGATAGAAGTCTGGCGTGGCGTAGTGTGTGCTTTATTGAATGCCCACCGAGCCTGCCTAGCTTTCTATTCTTGCTCGCTCGCTCTTTGTCTCTCTCTCTCTCTCGCTTTGTCTTCTCTCTTATAACCATTCTATCTGTTGGTATATAACGTAATTAATTAAACCGTTACCGGAAAGTTGTGTTTTCGATCACGATTCTCCTAAAACGAACAACAACTACGACGAGCTAAACCAAAATCCATACACAGCCTAGAGAGGGAAGTAACAAAAGCAAAAAACCATCAAGAAAATCCCAAAGAAAGCCGAGAAATGTCCATGGAAAGCAACCTCGAGTATCTTGCACTCGTACTCGTACCTATACGTGATGGGTGTTTCTGTTGCGCTTTTTTTACTCGTTACAAAGTCTCCACCGAATCGTACTAATGTCTGCATCAATTGATCAGCAGTTGGAAATCGTGTACATCTCTACCAATCGTCCCCATCCATTGGTTATTTGTATTACAAGGATTACGATCTGAATATGAACAGTATCTATGCGGCACAGTTAAGACGACTAATTAATTTTGACCTAATGAATCTGTAGTATGTAATTTCTGCACCGCTATGGAGCAGATTTCTTTCATTTGCTTCCGCTACGCGAATCTCTCATTTCTCTATGGTCTTCGTCTTGGCTGCCTACCGCTTCTACTACTGGCAGCGTGAAAATTTGTCATCCCGTGTTGTTTATAATCGTGTGACAGGCTCTTTTGAGCATGACATGACACATTATAAACTACAACTGAGTGCACTATATATACAAAACAAAAAAAGACGTTAAAAAGGTTCCGTGCTACAAGCCCCTCGTTGTTAAAGTTGATGTTATTTTCTCTGCTTGTTATTGTCTGTTGATTATTCGCGCACATAGGAGTATCTGTATTTACCTGTATCAGTGAGTGAAGATATCTAAAGTGAAAAATGATTATAGCGCTCTTAGCCGGAGTAGCATTTCACCATTTTCTCAAGGATTTTCTTTTTTTCAGATAGCTTCCATGTACGAGTACAATTTACGAGTATCTGCAATGATGTGATTGGGGATGCTTTGGCCATGGTTCCCATGGTCCAATTAATGCAAGTCTGAAGCTCGCCTGTTCTATGTATGAAGTGAAATTAATTTCCACTAAGATGCAATGTGATGTGAATGGAAGATCAACGAAGAACAAATTGATATATGGTGATGATGGATCGCATGAGTGTGGCAGGTGAGGAACAGATTTGCACTCGGGGTGAAACAATTATCTGCAGGGAATTGCAATCCACCTGAGATTTGCATATCTACAATGAAGAGGTGTGGAGTTGGAATGGAATGCGATTTAGTAGTTGGTATCTACTAACTTGATTGCAAAATTTTAAGCAACAGCTCAGAAAAGGATGAGAGTGTGCTTTATGCGCCGCCTTGTCTTTTACGATACGAACCACAGCTAGAAATGGAGGTAAAACCAGTTAAGCTCTAGCTTGACTATCAGGAGGATACCATAAAGACCGACTTGTTGTGATCAAAAAAGAAAAGTAAAAGAGTGCGTCGCAAAAGTCTCTCTCCTCTTTCTAACCATCTAACCATTTTTTTTTCCATTGAGCTATGGTTCGCAGTAATCCAGGCTTTTTGGAGGGGTTTTTAAAAAGTAACGAAATCGGATAGAAAATCAGAAATTTAAATTTTCGCCAAGCGTATTAGTTAGATTTTTTGTTTTTTATGTTGGCGAACATGTAAAACATACTAGTCGCTTTTTAGGACTTCGTTGCATATAGCCTCAAAAAAGGCCAAAACCGGAGGAAATTTACAATGATTAGGCAACATAGTTGGCGGTGACAAACGCGGTTATATGAATATATCGGTATTTGGCTTATGAATGCAGTTCATATTGCAATAGTCATATAGACCCTTGTCTTGCTGGAGTTAAGGACCTTCGGTATGACAAGGACTCTGTGTCACAGCAGTCAAGTTGACCACCGGGCAAAAATCATATCCTACGTTGCCATAATAAGGCCAATTATTGTCCGTTTGTTGTCCGGAGTGATTTTCTTACATGAAAAAAATTCGTGAGTTCGAAAGACAGTACCTTAGGGTCTCTCTTCGAATGTACAGAGCTACAGAGGTCCATTTCATTAAAGTATTACAATAATAATTTTACGATAAATAGATTTGCCAGAACAACACATGGAAACTTATATTAAAAACCATGATTCGGTTCGCCAAACTTTACGGTCGACATAAACGTGCACATGAGCAAGTTATTCGGAATACGATGAATCATTTTCGCGCCACGTGCGTATACACTCTACCGGATAATAGGCATCGTGCACAGCAATTAGAACTATGCCCATCCACTTTGTAGAAGACTTTATGGAAAGATCTTGTCTAAAAAAACTTGGATTGATCTTGGATCTTATAAGATCACGCAAAATTTTGTTCTCCAATGAGGCCCCTTTTTGGTTAAATGGATATATGTATGTATAAACAAGCAAAATTGCCAAATTTGGAATGGATGAAACCCAGAAGATTTTGCTTTTGAACTTACTGTTTGGTGTGCTTCTTGGGATGGCGGAATCATTGGCCTATATTTCTTTAAGGACGATGCCGGCCAGAATGTTCCCGCGTGGAGAGCGCTATGGAAATATGATTTTGGTTTCAACGAGATGGCGCCCACCATCAATGTATTGAAGGAAGCATTTGTTGAGCGTATAATTTCGTGTAATGAACCTGTGAACTGGCCTCAGCGATCATATGATCTCACACCTTTCTGGGAGGGTATGTGAAGTCACTAGTCTATGCCCCGTCAATTCCAGTTTTACGTGGACCCCTGCCTTGTCGGCTTAATTCCACGGCGGGCCTTCCCGCAAGGAGTTGATTTTATGGACGACAACCAACGTCCTTATTGGTCCGTGTTTCACTTTTCAATAAGTACCAAATTGAATCCATGCATAGGGACATGGCTCCCCCTTGGTACGAGGCGAGGCCTAACTAAAACCTCTTGCCGATTTGAGGTCGACCACCTCCGAACTTCCACTAATGTTTCCACTAATGTTTCCACTAATGTTTCCACTAATGTTTCCACTAATGTATCCACTAATTTTATCGTTCGTTTTTTCCCGCATTTGGGACAACCACAGCCCCCACGATACTCCCACAAGGGGGCCTACCGCATAGACAGGCCAGGACATTACTGTCCTGGGGGCTACCTGCCTCCCGTGGTCCCGGAATTAGGCCTCCGGTCGAGCCGTTACTCCCAGCAAGGGTTACCCTATACCCTAACTGGGAGCCTTATGTTAGCCAAACAGCTGCATGGCAGACCACCATACAGCTATTTGGCTATGTAGACCATGCACCATTTGGCCCTATAATGTTGCCCCCCAGTTACGTGAGCCGCATATTGAGGATGCGACCCGGTGTGACCCAGAGGGCGTACTAGTCTATGCCCGTTGGAAGTCAACATTAGTCGTATTGCTGATATACGGAGCTAGTTGCTCGATAAAGTTGTTGAAAATTCGACTTCATTGGAGCTAGCCGTGGCATATATATATGCACAAAATCATAACATTATCATAAATTATCTATTAAATACAATTAATACCATAGGCATTAGCGTCAGCTTCAAGTCTTTTATTTCATATTGAATTTGTATACATCTTAAAAAACACTCTGTATATTGCGAAGACTATAACTAATGACAATAACCTGGTCTCCGGTCTAATTTACCTCAATTATAGATATGACGAGAGCACCCTCCGCTCCGATATTCCTCACTCCTTAGTTCGCAAGTTACATTAGGGTAAGGAATTTTTTGGAGACTTAGCTCGTCATAATGGGTAGACGCATCTGAGAATTGACTGAGGCCTCTTACCCTTTATAAAAACTCGGTAATGAAGAGTGTGCGAGATATTGAAAGCTAGTCGCTGAAAGAAGCAATCAGAAAGGTGGCGACTTGTAATTTAACTAGCCAACCTAATTATATTGAACAAATTACAAAGTTAGGAAACGATAAATATTACTTTCGATGAATCTGGGAAAAACTGGTGAGATATTGCGGTTTTAAGAAGACTTTGAGGCACCTCAAGAAAAAGAGTTAACGAAGAGGATAACCGCCAAACTACGATCACGAAACTCATTGTAGATCCTCGAGTAGTTATTGGTTCACGTAGCAGCAACATTTGTTCCAAAATTAGTGAGTTTCGAACAAACAAAGCGGCGAATGGAAGTTTCTCGGAACAAAGAGAGTATACATATACGAATATTACTTCCAAACTTGACTTGACTGCGAAAAGAAAAAAACAAACGATAAAAAGCAAGCTCCCATGTCTTAAGAGTTTTGCTAAAAACGAAGTTTAATTTCAGATTTGGAAAACGATCAGCTTAATATAAAAATCTTAAAATCAAGCGTTCACGATGACTAGGTTCGTCCTCAAATCCTGTTTTATAATCATATAAAAATGTGAATATTTCAGAGATATATGCGTTCTTCTGAACAAACTTTATTCAAACTTCATTCGAGAAACAATTAACTAAAGATTGTTATAAATTATTGTATATGACAAAGGACCATATAAGTGTACATATGGCGCTGATGACTTGCATGGCAGAAGATCAAAAGATATCATTAAAGGTTTTATTCCTATTTCCTTATAAAATGTGTAAGCCTAACCATATATGTATAAGGTATACAGATGAGAAACTGCTTCTCCTTTTTTTTTCAAAATTTTGAGACTTACTTCGGAAAAATGGTTAGTTGTTTGTTCTTGAAGGTATTCTTCATGGCTAGCTACAACTTTGACACATCTATAATACGAATTCCTTGTTGGAAAAACTGTCTTCTACAGAAGACCGGATGTACCGCTCAGTCAGGCCATGTGACACCAATGGCAACAGACACTTTTCGGAAAGGGGCAATTTATGGGGGTTTGGTAAGATATGTACCATGCGAAGCTGCTTCCTATATATGTATAAGTTTCGATCCATGGAATCTTAGCTTGACCGTCGAAGTTGAAGAATGGACGCGACGCTCGCACGATTTTTTTTTTCTTTGGATTATCGTAATACAAACAGTTTTCATAGTCAATCACAATACGATACAGAAAACCTTTTTGTTCGTGCCACTGGATCACCAGCTCATTCTCTAAAAAACGGCGTTCGACGTCTTTCGGCTTCACCTCATATGGCAACCGATTAACTCACTGTTGGACCAATCTCAAGGCTTTCAAATGACGGAAAATGGCTTGATGAATTGGGTCAATTAATCTGCCAATTCTTGCCTTGAATTTTTCGTCTCGAAACTTTTTTACATGTCCGGTAGGCTCCTTATTTTTCACGTCCAAGTCACCTTTCTTGAAGCTTACCTGGCACGTTATATTACTTAAAAAAAACGCTGTAAATTCAACGAGGCCCACCGGCAGATTTTCATGAATTAAAGTGAAAAGCAAAACATTCGACAAATGACAGTTGAAATACGAAGTTTGTTCAAAAAATAAGGTGACCTTTTGAATTTGGCAAACTAAAAACATTCGATTTTCGAAGTTTTCTTTTGTTATGTTTGTACAAATGGCCCCTAACATATGTTAACATTGTCAGCCATATTTAGTTTGTCTTTCACAGATATAAAAGTTAGACGTGTTTTAGGTGCTTGGGAAAATGTTACTATGGAAAAAAAATGGATCAAAAAATCTGTTTTAAATGTTGTGAGAAAAAAAGTTTACTCTTCACAGAAGGCCAATGACGATACCCGCCCTGGCCCGCCAGTACGCCAACAATGGATAAAAATGTTAGAGCAGTAAAGAAAATTGCTATGAGGAATCAACGAATCGCTATAAAAGAAGTTGATGAGGATATTTGCACATCGATGAGCTCAGGTCATGAGATTTATTCAGATATTTTGAGCATGGAACGGGTTTCAGCGAACTTCTTTCGAAATTGCCAGATTCTGACCAAAGGAACCGTCGCATGAACATCTCTCCGGAACTATTGAATAACGTGAATGACGATCCAGATTTGCTGAAAAGGGTCGTCACTAGTGACAAAAGATGGGCATATGGTTTAGAAGTCGAAACCAAAGCCCAATCATTCTAATGGAAGCGACCAGAAGACGCAAGACCGTTTTGCTCACTGTTTTTTTCAATTAGGTCAATTATGGTCAATTAGGAATATTATCTTGAAGTTATGCGCCGTTTGTGTAAAGCAATACGAAGAAAACTTTCGGATTTAAAAAAAAAAATGGAAAAAAGCTTGAAACTCGTGCGTAATTTTTCTACCAAAACCAGTATTGTATTCATTCCCCAGCCAGCGTATTCACTGGACGTGGCCTCCTGCTACTTTTTCATTTGCCTGATTGAGGATATACATAAACACCAGATGGAACAGCTGAATGCTATACCGATAAAGGCATATCAGAAATGTTTCGGGGATTGATAAAAGTGCTTACCGTTTCGATCTGACTTTTCTGACTAGTATGTACAACTACGACTATTTTTGATCAGCATGTACTACTGCCATCTATTGGCAAATGCGAGTATAATATATCCAATTCCGATAGCACAACAAAAAAAGTAGCGGGCACGGGTGGCTTCCCTGTGGAATACCTGAGGTGACTATTAAAGCGTTGAACAAAGTGTTATAAAATTTTATCATAAGACCTACTAAGCAATTTTTGGATTAAAATCGAGGGCGAAATTTTACATAAAACTGTTTCAATATGAACATTCAATCTAAACATCCCGTTCAACTGGGTTAATTCAAGAATTAGCAAAATATTCATAAGCATTAAAGCATAATTCTTGTTAACCAACTAGAAAATCTAGAGTCACGCAGAAAATTTCATAACCTTCGTCCAGATGTTTTGAGCTCAGTTTTATTATTCATCTAATGATTGAAGATCGGATTAAGCGGAGTTAACAAAAAACCTCTTCAGCATAATTGATGGTAGGAAATGAGAACCTTGCTTTTGCAAACGTTATTCAATTTAGCAAACAAGTGGCCAACTTTAGTATTACACTTAATGCTATAATGCAGCAGCCACCAGCAATTAAAATACATACATCAGTACATCTGATAACCGTATGAACTAGGAAGGGACTTACCCTTTCAAATCATATGAAGTCTACCGTATTGTATGAAAATCAAAATTCGCGCTCAAAGTTAAACAACCTGAAATAACGTGCCCCATCCTCCCACCAGACATCTCATAAATCGTTGACAAATTACAGACAATACTCAGCGTGACAGCTTGGGGAAGAAGTCAAACGCAGTTTCATGATTCATAAAATCACAGAACAAAAACAAAAAGAAAAATTATCTTGCCAAATGACGCCGGCGAAACAACTAGAACAAAAAACAAGCAAAGAGACAGCGTTTTTCTTACCACGCGTCTGGGGATGTCTTGACTCTAGCAAAGAGACTAGAACTGCCCTCATTTTTGACATCACCCCAGTCGTCCCCCTGACCAGACTGTCTTTAAGCATAGACATCATTTTGACATTAAGACAAAACCGTCGGTTTGTCCTTTCAACTATATTTGTTTGTGGAAGGCACAGAATAGAAAACGAAAAAAAAACATATTTTTGTTAGTTATGATAATCGTTAAAGACGGGTGGTTGAATGGCACGGATGGCAACCTGATCCTTGTGTACGATTTAATGGATTTTTTATCGACTTGCCAAAAGACAATTTGTCAAAATAAAAAAAAACAAAAACATCGCAAGTACATATGTGGAAAGAATTTTATAGATCCATAAGATATTATACATCTACGAGATCTAGTTTGAATGTAAGTCATGAATTATTTTCAAGTTATTGATTCCGACATGTTGAGAATATCAATTGTAAGGGAGACGACGACATTGCCGGAAGGGCAATACGTTCTCTATGGGCGGGCTGTGTCAAATTACATTGGCGCATCCGTTGAAATATCCTTTTTACGTTCGAGTTATTATTATTAAGCCCAACTGGTTACTATCTGTTAAATAGAAGTTTACTGCCGTTCGATAGCTTCTCTAATGGGTCCTTACGACCGAATAGTAATAATGTGTTTTTGCTCGTTGAGTTTATCTCCTAAGTGGATTGAATGAGCATTAACGCTGTTGAGTGCGAAAATAAAACAAAAAAAGGGATGTGTGTTAAAAGATAAAAAATCTCCTTAAAACTGATCTTCATATGTGGAGAGAGAAAAAGGATGGTAGGACTGGCATGCGTGTAAGCATCAACCCGTTCGATGGGCCATAACTTAAATGCGTTTTACGTGCAGGCTTTAATAATACCTTTTAAGATAAGTAAAATCTCCGGGAATGACGGGAGTAAAAGAGCTGAGCTATAAAACGCAATAGGTGAAAAGATGGGCGATACGGGAAGTAGACTTTACGTTTTCGCAGTCTAATGAAGTTGTCCTGTGTGTGCCAGACAGCTTTCACTGAAGTATCGAAACCGGCCAATGGAATACTAACCACCACAATCGAATGATTTCCACTCGTCGTGGTCCGGCTTTAGTGGGCGGCGTTGAACGGAATCTCTAATTTCACTCGCGATTACAAATTATTACAAATTATAGCAAATTTACAGTGCCATTCTCCCAGCACCTTACATAAACGCTATGAGGTGCTCATAAGTACCTTTTAAGAGCCGTTGTGCGTGAGAAATGAAGTGTTTAACCCAACATAGCGTAGGTTACCATACCACCATTCATGCATACACACGGCGACCGACAAGAAACATTCGTACCTATTTGTGGCAATAAAACATTTGGATTATTGTTGCATGTTACCTACCACACTTGTCGTGGGAATTACAACCGTGCTGAGCTAGTGTGTTAAAACGAAAAAGATAAAAATTCCGTTTAAAATGAAATGATACAAAACGAACAACCGCAGCAAACGAACCAGTTCTGAGCTTTCGTTTAAGAGGTGTGTAATCCTCATTTTAATTACCAAGCGTCGGAGCATGTTGCATTAATGGAAAAAAAAAGAAACCATTGGATTATGGTCACTGTAAAATTGTTATGTCATGGGTGTGTATTTTTTGGGATACCTTGCAAACAGGTTTTAAATCATATGGCTCTGCACTTAAAAGCTAGACATTCGCATACGTGGCGTCGAAAAACCCGGAAGAGTGGATATGATTAATACAGATCCAGCTGCCAATAAATCTCAGCACCTCGAAGTCATAAAATACATCCAACATCTCACACATCCTCTCGATTCTCTGCAATCCATTGAACTCGCCTTCGAAAGAATATTTTAGAAATTCCCACGTACCGTATCTATCCGTCGCCATAGATAGATCGCAGCACACATCCTATGCAACACTCTCGCGGTTTCATCATAACGCACTCCGGGTAGGTAATGTCCAGATATGCAGACAACGACCAAGAGAAGCAAGAGAACATAAACAACGAACACGGCTTATAATTAATGATGTCCACTGAACAACATAACCGTCTTTATCCCGGAATGAAGCGGGAACGCAAAAGGGAAAAGGACTACCGCGACAACTCATCAAAATAATAATCAGATCTAACGAAGCAGAAATAAATCGCTTAGCTGGTCGTGTCCCCTCCTCCTAACATACTCGTAGTCTAACCCTTCGTTTTTCTTGTCGCCGTTTTGTTTTAGGAACAAACAGGATTAAAACATTTTGAAAATAAATTGTTGACCTCGTCATCATCAGCTTCATCTTGAAGTCGATCATCACACAGAAAAAAACCAAACAAAACATGAAGGAAGATGAAAAGAAGGAAGAGACGAGCCTCATGCTATTGGTATGTGCCAATGTTATGATGTAAACGTTCCGGCACAGGCCAGTGTATGTTGCGCCATCCCGAACCAAAAAAAAGAGCAAAAGAACGAAAAATCTGAAGACAACACAAGCCAGACAACAACAACAACAACGACAACAGAATCAAAGAAAAGCAGGAAAAGAGGAATATTGGCCAGATGTCTGAGTGATCCTCGGCATTGTTCTCATGCTCATATGAGGCAAACGATGATCCACCAAGTACTCGTATTTGTTACGTCAATTAATCTTTTTTTTTTTTATGAAACTCCACCTCACACTCATGTGAAATGTGAAATGATGATGGGCAAGTTCCATAGGCATCCATGTAGTATAACTATTGCCCATGTCCGTGCGCGATATGGGAAATCCTCAGTCGGTCTTATAAAGATTTTCGTGCAAAAGATCTATATCAGGATCGGTTTCTAATCACACTCAGTCGCGAGTGAGATGATGGTAAGTCCGGTTTAACCCTTTTGTATTTCAAACTTACTATTCCATCGGTTTCTATGTGTGCGCAGGTTCGTGTGTAAGCGAAAAGACGCACTCATAGTTACATGGCGTGTTTCTGAGTGATAAGAATCTTATCATTATGACCGCGACGTGCCGACAAAATAACGCAGATACATACTCGTACAATTCACAAGGTTCTTGCTTCGGTTTTTTTGTTTTTGTTTTTCTCTTCTTTCATTTTATTTTTTTATCATTACTGACTATTTTGACATCGTAAATTATTGTTGAGATACATTTTTATAGAAGATGAAAACGATTAAATGCAGGCGATATGAAGTCGAGTGGTCCAATACCATATTCGAAACAAAGAAGATGGAAAGTAGGATTATGAATGCAGTTAATCAGTGATAATGCGGATGAGCACTTAAGACATCTGACACCATTGAATGCTCGAGATACAATATGAGGACTATTGGATCGGAAGAATACGGTAGGAGGAATGGTGATGTTCTAATTAAGGATGAAACGCAGATACATACATAAGTTGGTTTGTACGAGTACTACTATGCATTTGTGATTTCTTTATCTTGTGGTACTTTAGATAGTAATGATGAATGGGAACAGACAAGGTGTTGAAAGCGGTGAGTCAAATGTTGTTCAAGTTCATTTCGGGGCAGTAAAGAGGGAATATTGACACAAGCTGATCCACGAATTCAAAAATAACAATTCTGATATAAAAAATGGGACACTTGACTATAAAGGCGTGAAGATTGGTTCCCAAATAACCATTTCCACAAGCTTCTTCTTAAATTCTTAAGTATTTTGGTGCGAAATTTGCTTGCCAATGTGATATCCTCATTTTCATTTGTATGTTCCTAATTATTTTTGGGAGCGGTATACGGTCAGAATTAGGCTCTCTCTTGCCTTGAATATAGATAGAAAGAAAATTGAAAGTCAGGCTTTCGTCTGAAGCTCGAACTTCATCTGAGCTCGAGCTGACACATTTCCATGATCCTACTGCATGCTGCTAATAAGATTATTTCCAACTATTATGTTGTAACATAAATAATGCGCGATTTTTGGAATGTCTGAGAATAAGGCGGAAGCGTCCATGCTGTCTGAGAACGACAGCGTGGTCTTGATGGAACAGAGCACCTCTTCGATTAAACAGACCTAGCCGATTGTGCTCTAGTGCCTCTAGTTAATCTGTTCAGCTGTTTACAGTAACCTTCAGCGATTATAGTCTGTTTACGAGACAACAGCTCAAAGTGGATTAATCCTCTTCCTACCTCCGTTAAGGAGCATGATTCAAACACGACTCTTAAAAATGACGCGACAGAAGCGCAGTACAAGTTTCGATTCCTTGCTGAAGGTTATTTTGAAATAGATGGTGTGGTACCCATTTTCCGAGCTTTATGACATTTCCATTTTTGAACCTGAGTTGTTGGAGTTGTTGCGAGTTTCCTTGTAACAGTGGCATTTCTTTCAATGGTAGACTTGAGGAGCGCTTTGTCTAGTTCTTCTGGTCTACCTAAACGAGGTCAAAATTGCCATTTCAAAATCTTACAAACCAACGCCGACACTTGGATAAGCTGATATCACCCTCCCCAACACACATTTAAAACATTTTGGATTTCTCTAGTGGCTTCGCTTCCATTCTGTTTTTTTCTCGGAACAAAAACAATAAAATATACCGAATACATCTCGATACATCCATTTCAAAAATTCAGCTAAAAATGCTTACAATGATGTTTAGACCATGAAACTTCCAGACTGAATGAACAATATATTCCAAAAACTAGCTCCACAAACGGTTTCAATGCTAAATTGTTTTTGTAAACTTTATGGCAATCGGAATATACCCCCCCCCCCCTATTATTAGTATTCTACTCTCTACGCAAATAAAAAATCATAAAAGGGGAAATAGAGCTATTCCTAACCAGAGATTTATGTAAAATTTATTTGAAATTTCGCTACACATTTCCGTATTCACTGTTCTTTATACTTGGTAAGTTATACCTTTCAACAATATTTGTAACTAGCCTTTTAAGTATTTTCTTTATGCATTAAAGTCACATTTGGGGAGCGCCGTGGCGCAGTGGGTAATATGTCGGCCGCTGACGCAAGATTAGTGAGTTCGGATCCCGATAACACCCGCCCTTGTACACTTGCCTGCCATAAAAAGCTTCGCTTCTCGGCTCCCGCCGTTTGGAATCGGCATTAAGCTTTAGGTTCCGTTCACTTGTGTGAAAAACAAATCGCACACAACATATGTACATAAGTGAATAAAAAGAAGCTTGGCTCTGGCTCTTCATGAGCTCTAACGTCATCTAAGGTGTCTGTCTGGGAGTACAATGGACCAGTATTTGTCTCTGAGTGCCCCAATAGATAGCAGAAGCCTCAAAAAAAAAAGTCAAGTTTTAAGAGATATCTGTCACCAGGGTGTTTGGTTTTATATATCGAGCGAAACAAATTCAGTTTTCAAGTAAGAAGTTTTCTATTTCGCCAATCATGTCAAAAATTATAAGAAAAGTTATGGGAAAAGAAATCTGAGGAGGAGAATAAGACAAAACTCTTGCGTCAGCTTGAGAAAAAAGTTAGTGTTGTTTCGGGCTGTGACAAATGCAACACCATATAAGTAGCTGGCTCGCTGAAAAAACAAATGCCGCATCAATTGACTGTAAACAATTTAATGGTCCTAAACAGAATAGCACATGGATCATTAACCAGATGGAAACTTCTTCTTTTCCTTTTTTTTTTTTTATCCCGGCGTCGTTATGGTCAGAAGTGTAGGACCATAACCTTCCCACTTAACTGCATTCCTACTGGTCCGCTTGTGGGGTCCGCCGGTTTGACCTCAGAAAGTAGCGGCAGGCTTCCCGGTTTGGGATTACTTCATCGCTGAGGCCAATCAAATGCTGGTGTTTTTGCATTTGTTTGCACCAATTGTTTTTCGGCCTGCCTTTTTTGCGTGACCAGATGGAAACTAACCAGTGAAAAGTTATTTTCTTTGCAAAATTCGAGTTTATCCATCAACGAATTCACCTTCCATAACGATACAATCTTTCCAGCATTTTTCTTAACTTTCTATGTCATTCTTATAGTACGATGGGTCTTCTGGCTCAAAATAGGCTTCAGTTACGGCCACAATGTAATCATCGGAGCCAAATCTCTCTCCATGAATCATCTTTTTGAGATCTACGAACAGGTAGAAATCAGATCGCGCCGGATTTAGTGAAATTGGCGATTCGAATTCGTAAGTCGTTTAATTTCACCATCGATTTCATCGACTTGGGGTTCGGTGCATTGTATTGGGGAGATAAGCATTTCTTCTTTGCCATGTGAGATCTTTTCAATGTAGTAGTCGCTGTTGATCGTCTGACCCTTCGGAAGAAAGTCGATGGACGAAATTCCGTGCGTGTGCCAAGCACGGCCTACCTCGCCTGCTGACTGTCGTATCTTCGGATGCTTTGGACGGTTTTCGCAATAATGGACGAAGAAAATGGTTATAAAACAATAATGACGTTCTGAGAAGATTGCTGAAATAGAAGCCCCTTCGCCACTGCCCATGTGCCAGTCGCCCATAAGATTGTGTTGGGTATATGGCGGGACTGAATTAGATTGTACCAAGCAATTAAAAAAGTTCGTGCAGAAATGATCATCAAAGAGCCTTGTCTCCCACCAAGACAACTCTAAGCCACACAGATTTTTAATGACGCAGTAAAAACAGAGAGAGCTTGTCTGCGAAGTTCTGCTGCACCCATGGTATAGCCCAGACCTTGCACCTACAATTCATCTTTTGTTTCGGTATCAGTAAAGCCTCCTTAATTAAAAGATATTCACATTAAAAAAAAAACTTTGAATGTGAGCTCTTTCGCCAGAAATTCTAAAAGTTCTGCACTGAGAGAAGACTGCCCATAAGAGTTCAAAAGGTCATAGATAGTAACAGCCAATATGTACTTTAATTAAATTCATTTAATTCAATTTAATTCAGTAAAAGAAACATTTATTCAAAACATGATAAAAAAAAAATTCTCAATACCTTTCCAAAAAGAAATATTTTGAGTTTATTTAAATAAATAAGTTTATTATAAAACAAAGCGGCTCATGTTTATTTATAAAATAAAGCGGATCATCCATTATTTTAGTAAATAAGTACTTATTTCGAATTATTCCTCAAATTTTCTTGCAAACATTTTGTTTGCAAACTACACTGGTAGCTGTTATCTTCCATCATCGGGCTATTTATGTATTTCGTAAATAGTAGGTACTCAGGAGAAACAACCTTGAAGCCCAAGTCTCCTACAAATGCTGAGAAACTTTATTTGCTAAGCACACTATGTTTTGCTCGTTCGTTTTAATTAGAAGAAAATTTTATTCAACACGAAGCTTTATTTATTCAACCTTTATAAATATCTTAATCAAAAGAAATCTTAACCGAGGATATTCATCTTTTTGGAAATAAAGCTGCCCCTTCTCATGTATCGTTATTGAATATTGGAAGTTGGAATTAATTCGTAGAATACCAGATCTCACGTATTAGCTACGCCAAATATTTTTATGTAAGCAGACTGTCATTAGATGTAAGTTTCAGTAAATGTCATTTGGTTGGCGTATGAATAGCAGCACTCTGTACTTTATCGAATATGTGAACTCTTCTACTTGTTCATTTAAATATGAAAAAAAGGCAGCCAAAAGCCAAAATTTGAACACAAAGAATTGACGGAACTGCTTGCTAAGACTTAAGTTAGTTGCATCTTTGGGAGTTGACTTGCCAATGATAGGATAACCCCTTTAAGCCATGGTAATGATCCAAAAAGCCAGGAAATTAGGTCCCATACAAAATGAAATCATTTTCTTTACCTGTGTAGGTATAGCTGCCCCAGCAGCAGAATAGAATAGGCCTTTTGCATTAAATTTTCGTTAGCAATAAAAAGTGAATCTAATGCGACAATTCTAACGCTAAAAATTACGGATTGAGCCTGGCCAACTATCAACATCAACGGTGAAGCCAAATATACATACATGGATCCATAACATATACCCTGGGCTACTACATGAGTTGTGTAAAATAACTGCAGATCGCGGACGACTATAATTAATACGCTTGATCCTTGTATTGAATAAAAAAAACTACCAATATACTCCAAAAGACACGACCAGTGATTTTGGAGAACGACATCGATTAAAGAGGTTGCTAGCAATAGACAATACTTGAATAATACACGATAGTTTTCAATTTCACTTTAAAAAAAAATCGATTTGGATGGTTGCGAACAGAACCCGGCGAATTAATTCCAAATCCCAAGAACACCGTCATTGCAATATAATGATCCAAGTGCTGCGCAATATGTAAATAGTTTTGATACAAAAAATTAATTTGTTATACCAAACCCGACGCAAAAACTTTTAATGATCAATAAAGGAATTTTTTTTTTGAGGAACATATGATCCATTTTTTTTAACTAGAGATTTAGGCATAATATCTAGAAGTCCTAACTTCTGCAGCCTGATTGTTCTACCTTTATAAGGCTAAAGAAGTGTTTTATCCAAGAAGTCCGACAGTAGACTCTCTAAATATGCATTGACTCCACAATCTGGCTTCTTTGTACAACTCTCAGAATTTACATATGAGCATGCAATATCCGATTTTCACTTAGCTCTCAATAAGGCCCTCGAGTTTTTCTTAGCCTTATTTGTAAATTTTCTTTAATTAATATAAGTTAATCCTAATCAAGTTCGCTTTAGAGTTTCCGTGTCGGGCCCTTAACGCATTTTAAGTAAGTTGTTATTGTTGGTTCTAAAAACAAAACTGAATTTAAGACTAAAAAAACTTAGAAGCCCTCGAGTGAACACCTTTGACAGAAAGTAATTTTTTCTTCTAAAATATAAGATAAAGTGATACGTGCATCTGACGAATGACTTTTTGAGGGTTTGTCACAAGCACAATTGTAATTTTTTCCAGAATTATTCAACATGCTGAAATACGGACTCCCGACCTTAATAAATTTAAACTTTGACATAATGCGTTTCTGACACCGAAAGCGATAAAAAGTAAGTTTTGTATAACTACGGTAAAAAATCTGCTCAAAAGTAAAGTAAATCCGCTCGGTCTTCACCCAGAAAAATTATGGTGACAATTTGATTTACATCGAAAGCAGTAACCACTTTTCATTTCTTCAGCGAGGGAAAATGATAACTGCAATCAGATATTGTGCGGAAAGCGACATAGATCATGCAAAATAATTGCGTTCACAAATAGCCTATGGCATGACAATGATACACTCATACCCCATGGGAAATGATGAAACTCAGTGCTGCAGTTGTGATTTTAAATACTTCCGCATTCATGACACTGCCCAACGGGTTATCACATTTTCCGCAGATTGGAGTCACTTTGACAACACGAGGTATTCGGAAACCGAGGAAGGGTTTATAAAAGCTTTTGAAGACTTTATAATATCCAAAAATAAAGTCCAATAAAGCGAGTTTTTAAGTTTCGGACGGAAGACTGGGCATTTCATGCGGTACAGCCTAATAATTCTTTATGTTATTGCCGTCACGTGAGGTGATCTGTTGAGTTGGTTAATTGCCTGTCGATTTGAGCTGATTTTTATTTCCTCTACTGGATGGAATTTTTTATTGAACATAGGAAGAAATCCTTACTTTAAACCTAACATAAGGAAACTATAACAATTTTTAGGGTTCAGAAATATGTTTTTAAATTACTTTTAACGGTAACTTAATTACACTAAGGAGGCAATTTAGCTCAGAATTTAAATTTCATTTCAACTTGAAGTCGTACATTTTCAGTATCATGCAGAAGGCATACTTATATTCCAGACTTCTATACCAAGCTTGCTTTTTATAAAGACAAATAAAGCAAAACCATGACCTAATTGTTTTCTTTATGCTTTTAATTGTCCACGAAAAATAAACCCTCGGACAACTTCCGGAAAAAATTAATGCCAATCCTACATATAATAAATGAAAACATAGAAGATAGTAGATTACCAGACCACATTTATATTGTTGTTGGAATATTTCTAATAT
Organism: Merodon equestris; assembly: GCA_958301585.1. Taxonomy (NCBI): domain Eukaryota; kingdom Metazoa; phylum Arthropoda; class Insecta; order Diptera; family Syrphidae; genus Merodon; species Merodon equestris. Next base: position 64,842,279 of record OY284413.1, read on the forward strand.
TTTGCAGACCCCTTGTGATATGGGTATTTATTAAGAAACGTAGTTCCAACATCAATTCCTATTTTTTAGAACATCTTACAGAGAAATTCGTGAAAAACCTTTTTAAAAGAATTTTTATTTAAAATTATATTTTTATGGCAGTGGTCATATATGACAGTATTGGTGACTTATTTCATGCTGCTTTGAGGGCACTTTAACGCAACTTATCTGTCGCTGCAAAATATTACAAAAAATATTTTTTTCCCTTAAGCCTCTTGTACGGCAAAGGGGTTATTAATCTGCTACAGAAAGTGAAGCGGAGTTTTTAGTTGAGAATCTCGTTTGGCATGTAACCCTTTAGAAAGCTATTTCTAAACAACCGAGTCACACGAGTACCCACTTTGTTAAAATAGTATACACATGGTTGACGAGAAGAATTTGATAATTATATTTTAACATTCGCTTTCCGACGCTATGGAATTTGTATTTCTTTTCTTTACAAATATACTCCTCTAGCTATGCAATATTGTATCGTAAGCTGCCTGACGCACCAAAAATATTTCTCTGCTTTAGACTTTTCCTCAAGCTTACTTCTGTACAGGAAAATAATATTGAAATCTGTTTCTACCTTCTTTCGGAAAGGTCAATATATTTTCCAAAGGACTCAAAACGGAAATGCGAGATTTAATATTGAAATCATTAAACGAATTACAACGCATTTAACCCCTTAATCAAATCTACACAAAGGGTGCACGGAGGGTTAAACACTAGGTATTGTACTCGTATCTGATTAGCAATCAACCCCATATTTTTGTTTTTTTATGAGAGTCTGGAAACACGTGGATTGTTTGTATTAGATTTCAAACGGATTAAAACAATGTTCTAATTTTGCAAAGAGTACTTTTCGATTCGCCACTTTGCTTTATTCTCATTTCAGTTCAATTCCATTTGAGGCATAATACCTAATTAGGTATTGCGTTTCGGAAATCGAATATCAACTTTTAATCGTAAGTCTAAACATGCTCGCTCATTGCTTAACTCACTTTTTAGAACCTCGCCAATGCGCAGATATGGCCATACTACCCGCGATTCTTTCGCACAGTTAGCCACTTCGATACCATGTGCCCAATGCAAGTATTAAATGAAGTATCTATGAAAGAAAACCTATTTCTCAAATGTCAGTGCCGTGATTTGCACAAAATCCATTCGTTCAAATCAACAGCAAACACTCGAGGTCCAAGTCGTCGTAGATCGATGGCTTTTTCTTCGTTTCTTCTCACCTTACAACGTGACTCCTTTCAAACACGCATCACCAGGCCGTAGAGTCATTCAAGCGATCGTGTTTTTTTTCCCATAATTCACACTGTCAGTTTATTTATGACCTGTCAAAAATACTCCTCCTACGCCCGTGGTATGATAGCTAGTGTGCTCTACTGAAGTTGATGGGGAGCTGCGAGACGAGAGGATATGGAATAAATTCGAAAAAGAACGAAAAAAAAAAAATTGCGTGCGCACACCTATCGTTATCGAGTCGGTCTTGACAAGCCGGACAAGTTGAAGATATTCAATGATGTTTCATGTAAACTCAATGGTCATCGTCGTGATCCAACAATGGGTCATTTGAACAAAATGGAAAGTAAGCTAAACCCATTATATTACACAATAAACATGATTAAGGGGAGAGAAAAAAATGAATAGCAACTTACCCTCGCAGGTAAACTGTCCGTAGTGCTTCCCCGAACTCTTATCACCACACACCACACACTCGATATTTTGATTTTTCGGATCAATTTGCGATCCACCGCCATTACTGCTTTGTGAACTGCTGTTCGCTTGCGAATTGGGTGTAGCACTCGATGGCAGGCACTCTTTGAAATCTTTATAGTCCTTGATGATCGGCACTAGACCATTACCCGACGAACCATTATTGTTCGCATTACCACTGTTTCCGTTTGCATTCGCACCACTTCCATTGCCACCGTTATTACCGCCATGATGATTGCCGCTTCCACCTCCGCCGTTGCCCGACAGGCTCGACATGTCCTCTTTGATCGACGAGCCGGATGGCGTTGTGCCGCCGGTACCGACACTCGGGACCGATCCATGTAAATGTCCGCTCAGATTCGGATCGTGCCAGGCGCTGGGCGGTGGCGGTGGCGCCACTAGGGCCATACTACGCGGGAAACCCAATTCGAGGGCACTCAATTCGGCGGACGATTGAGGCCTGGGATTGAAGAAGCCCGTTGCTGTGGACGGAGAGGCGCACATAACGCCACCCCCGTACACACTTAACGAATTGTGGGTAATAATTTTGGCGGTTAAGGGCGGTGAGTTAAACGAAGGAAGGAAGGACTCCTCGGCGGAGTTCCTGATTTCGATGAAATTGTTTTAAATTTTCTTATTACTCTTGTATCTTTATTTTATTTTTTTTCTGCACGATCACGTCACAGGATCACTTTATCTTTAGAATGATTCAACACTCGTTTTCGGTTATATCTTCGATTTTGAATTAAATTTTTTCACCGACACCACATCCTTGTTGTATCTTATCTTTTTCCCTTCGATCACTACACTTTGAATTTGATTAAATCTTGGAAAAAAATTCACCGCGTAACCGAGAGTAAAAATTTTTGAAAAACAAAATTTCGTCCGATAGAGTATCTTTTCAGCGACTTTGTACGTAAAATAAAAATCTCAACACATTTTTCCCAAGTTAGTTATTAATGAAAAAGGAGAAGAAGAAAAAAATCACAGAGAGCGAATAATAAATAAATGATAATGCGCCATGCGACAATCTCAGCTGTTCGAAAGGCCTTTTAGAGCCTGACTGGCAAAACATTCGGTGCAAAAGGTACACGACCCGACCCGACTCGACCGATTGCTCGACCTAACGACACATCACACATCTCTCAGATACTACACATAGATACTTTTCATACTCATACAATCCAATCCGATCGTCATCCTCTTCACTCGTTCGACATTTAACGAATACTCGATCTTTGTCCGACTGGGAAGGAGTGGTGGGTATGTACATGAGAGAATATGAGAGATAGAGGTTGATTTTTATTCGCTATCCTCTGCGCACTCATAGGGGCAAGACCTGTGTACACTCCTCGACGCATACACCGTCGTTTAGATACATTTGTGTTTTTCTTCTATTTTCGGTTTTTCCTTCCTCCACCATTGGGAATCCGGAGTGCCACATCGTAGAGATGTTGAGTTAGGAGGTGGTGGTGTGTACTTTACGGATACTTTACTTTTTTTTCTTACTTCTTTAGGGTGCAAGGAGTATGGCATGACTTGAACCATAGAATAAGCACACAAACACATATACAGCCGCACCCGTCCGACGACTGAATTGTGTAAAGAGAAATTTTCTTTGATTATTCATCATCGTCAGTATGAGAAGTGAAGCACGATTTGAATTAATATCCCACCCCTTCGGAGCGCTGATACTCGGATACGATACATATTTTTTTATTTCCCTGTTTTTACTCTATTTACTTCTTTGTGTGTGAAGACATTTCTTCGTTAAGATTGCGAGCGAAAAGGTGACTGAGATGGATAGAGTATCTGAGTACTGGATTTCGAGTCGTTTTGCTTAATTGTTGACTTTTAGGGGAAGTGTGTAGCGAAGAGTTCGTTGGTGATATGTGATGCTCGGATGAAGTGGGAAACGTGAAATGTTTCTTATGAGCGGAAATCGATATTCTGATAAGAATTTTAAGCGCACTGTGTTCAAGTCGGTTAGCGATTCATACAACTTGGGAATGCATGTGCCGGTAGCAGTAGCTCAGCACAATAAATGGAACAACTAAACCGAAATATCAATCTTTCTTTCCTTTTTTAATGTAGCGGCGGCATTTTAGACTGAGTTGAGGGTAGACGTATTTTTCTATTGATAACCTGAAAACTGTCGACAAAAATTGAAAATGACCTTACTCTACATTGGAACTTCAGGAGTAGAACTGGGACACATGGGGCTCTAGAAATTCTGTCTATTAGGCCATTCTGAAAATCTTCTGAACAGTCAATCTTAACGTTAGACAGCAACCTCAGACTGCAAGTAAAAAGCTGAGAAATTTTCTATTAGTCTGTACAAAAGTAATAAAGAGTGTAATTGGGCCTTAGCTCCCAGTCAATAGCCCAAGACTGTTCCTCATTTACAAGCAGGAAATACAATAGTAAACCCAAGAATCAATTTACCCATGGTCACGTTGTACCTGGACCCTGAAAGAGGCCCTAAATCTTCTTCATTTGACTTATAATACATATGTAGGTAAGGTGAATAGTTCTCGGTCTGACACAGAGATGGCGTTCCAATCAGCATAAATGTTTGTTTCCTGCCTGGATCCATGTGTCGTATGACAAGTTTTAACTTATTCTCTTAAGTAGATTGTTTATACGAATTTTTGTAGTAGGCTTCTGGCGTGTTTTTCTTTAAAATGGATAAACTCGAATATCCTGCGGTCATTAAACGCTTCGTTTTGGATGGATTCATCCCTAAGGAAATTCAACCGAAGTTGATAAGAGCTTGCGGGAATTCTGCTCCTTCGATATCAACTGTCGCACATTCCCGAAGATGACCCACGTGGAGGAAGGCTAATAGCCCCAACCACACCAGCCTCAATCATCGAAAAATGTACGATATCGTATAGTGAATGAAGGTGAGTGAGATACCTGGCTGTGAGGATATTGGAAAAATGGGTGCGAAACGTCTTACACAAAGAATTACGGATGCTAAAGGTTTGCGCAAGATGAGTGCCGCATTTGCTAATTGCCGGTCCAAAGCAAATGCGCAAACGATCTTTGCGCAGCAATCTTTGGATCGATTTGTTAGCATGGGTAGATACACTACTACACTAGAGGAATGAAAGAGCAGCAGTGGGTGGAAATCGATGGTTCAACGCCAAATAAAGTCAAGTCGACGCATCTGACGGGAAGGCGATGACAAATCTTTTTTGGGATGCGAAAGGAATCCTATTAATTGGTTACCTTGCAAAGGCCAGAACAATTATTAGCAAATATTACTCCAACCTTTTTGACCAACTGGATGCCAATATTCGAGAAGACGCCTGGCTTGAAGAAGAAAAAAACATCTTCCACCGCCACGTTGGGTTTGTGGTGTTGGAAAAACTTCAAGACTTGGAGTATGACTGGCCATCTGCCCATTCTCCTGATTCGGCACCCTCAGACTCCCATCTTCCCAAACTTGTTGAAGTCGAAAAGGCCTTAGATAAATATTTTCATAACCTTCCAGACACTCATTTCCGGGAAGGAATGCTGATAGAAAAAACGCTGGACAGAGTACAATGAAGTCGAGGTAGATTATGTAGAAAAATAAAATAATTTTTTAACTGGAATCCACAGTCTTTCAATTTCGGAATGAGAACTTTTTATCTTACCTTGGTACTACTTTTATGGTCATGCCTTTGTTTAAAATATATTCGATATTTATGTCGTTCGTCTTTTTTTTAACTAATATCCCGCTTCAAATAGTGGCGGACATGTTTCTCTAAGAATACAAAGTTTGTTCAAAAAATAAGGTGACTTTTTTTATTTTCTTCGCAAAATATTTATTTATTCATCAATATCTATTTTATAGCCTTCAAAGTAATCCGACTCAAGTATAATATGTTAATATATTTGCGCCAGCAATATTTCGAATCCTCGAAGCACTTATCATGTGCGCCTTCTGGTATAGCGTTTATCTCCTCAATCTTAAAAATCCTTTCGTGGCAGTCTTTTCAGTTCAGAGACAAAAGGCGTCGGGAGCCAAGTTCGGTGAATACATTGACTATTTGCGTGTTGTTTTTAGCCAAAAAAAGCAACAATGAGTGCGCAGCTGCATTATAGTGATGCAATAGCCATGTAGTTCAAACCCAAATTGTTTCACGCAAAAGTTTCACGTCAAAATTTAGCAATTTCGGAACAAACTTCGCTGACACATTTCATAGATACCTAAAATATCTGAAAAATCATCACATGATGGCACATCATCCTCAGCAACTAAAAGTCTCTAAAAGTGATTCGGCGATTCGCCACAACAATTTTCCTCACTGCTTTAACGTTTTTATCCATTGTTTACGTTCTGAGGGGTCCAGGAAAGCTATCGTCATTGACATTTCACCGGCCTTCTGTAAAGAACTTTTATAAATCATTTATAATTTTTTTTAAAGTAGACTCGCGGGATGCCACATCATATTTCAAGTTGGATCATTGGATCACAAAATTAATACAGATTCTTTGATTCATTTTTTTTCAATAGCCACGCACACCAAAACAAGGCTAACTCTTATTCTGCGAAAAAAAAAAAAAACTAAACCAAAACTGCCAATAATGTCAAAATATGTTAGGGGACATATAGATATGTACCCACATAATAAAAAATAAATTCAGAAATGAAGTGTAAGTCGTGAAATTCAAAAAGTCACTTTCTTTCTTAACAAACCTCATATGCTGATTTGGCACTACTTCCAGAGAGTGTAGCTAATCACCGGCAAATCACATTCTCCTGCTCTGCTGCCCCAAATACCACCTGATAACAAGGGTAGACCGCGTAAGACGATTACTTTTATGTCAGCTGCAGAAATTCAACACGAATTGGGAGCGTCCGTTTCTGCTGCTCGGACAGTAAGAAGATGATTAGTTGAAAAGCATATGTATGTTTGAAGAAAGTCGCGAAAGGTGTCGATGCTAACAAGGAGGCAAAGAATAAAAAAACGAATATTGTACGCGAGATCGCACCTGAGTTGGGATGGGCCAGTTAAAGAAAAAAGTGGCGCGAAATTCGGTGATCGGACAAGACAAAAGTAAGCATGGTTTGAAGCTTCGGTAAGGATGCTTAGTTAAGCCCTTGTGATAATATCATAGTTTGGGGCTATTTCTCGTGCTTTGGAGTAGGTTTCCATTTGGTATAAGGGTTCACAAATAAAGTCACAGGATAAAGGGGACAAGGATGCTTATATTCTGTGGGAAGTGCTACTGGGCCCATACTGGGCTAATCGGGCTCATAAGACCGAAAAGCAAAGACGGGAAAAAGGTACAAGTACCAAAAAGTACATGCAGTGCAATGGTAGACTTATGCCTTCCAAATCTAAGCTGTATTAAACAAAAATGGCAATTCGGGAAAGTACTAAGCACAAATTAGCACTTGTTACCTTTACTAACATCTTTTATTGCACTTTCAAGTTAAGGTGATGTACTTACTTACTATTTTATGTTCTTTGTTAGCTTTCTCTATGAATTCGTTACTTTTCTTGTTAAACTTTTAATAAAAAAAATACTAAAAATTAAAATGAACCTGCACACCTTTCTTATTATATTCTGCAAAGTATGCTAATGTCCCTATATTATTGTCCATAGCTGTATTTGGTCAGGATGACACACGTTTTTTAGTAACGAATAAATCGTATTTTTCTGTCTATACACTTTAAATTAAGGCTCTTAAGCCATATAGACTTATTAAGACAGCAAATAATTATTTACTTTTATTTTTTAGGTTTAAGAATCACGGCTTAAATATCGTGTCTGCTACAATGTATCAATACTTATTATAACCTTCACTACATTCGAGAATTTTCATAGCGTCATATATTTTTGCGACTTTGAAGCCAAGTAAGCGTCATTTGAACGGTGAGGTTCCTATCAATAAAATATGGCCTCAACGGCACAGGCCACCACGGACTGATGGCTGGAAAAGTACCTAGAATTGGAGGCATTACTGGATCAAAGTCAGTGTTAATCATAACGCGTAGCGAACGTATGCAGCCTCATCTACTGTTTTTTTTTTATTAATATCTTCTAATCTTTCCGTCCATACATATTCAATGCAGGCTTTTCAGTCGTAGATACTCATATTCCTATAGCAATAAATAAATTTTTTAATCTTTTTTATTTTCTAGATTTTAGAATCAAGGTGTTTTAAAGATCCTTACACGCTTTAAAATCATGTTTTTTTGAATGTATGAATGCCCATTCAATATTAATTCATGACTCTTTCGGCCTATTTAACGGTCACAGCTTGTGAGCAGCTATCGTTTCAAAATGGATGACGATTCATACTGGTGAGGAATGTCAAATAGGAAGCACACATGGTAGCTAAGGCCTCTGAATATTTTCTTGTGAGTAAAAATGTCTTTCTTGTGAAATAGATGACATTTGCAAATTATAGAAATTTACGATGCGGTATCGTTGAAGAAAGAATGTGTTACGAATGGTTCCAAAGTAAAGACCCAGAATTAGAGACATTTCTGCACCGAAGGCAAACGCCACAACAACGTGCAGAGTCAGTGGCCGTAACTCAGCAAACCATTTTTCAACGTATGAAAGCCTTGGCTATGGTTTAAAAGCAAGGAAATTGGGTGCTATAGAAGTTGACGCCGAATGACGTTATCCGACTATTTTATACGAGCAAATTGCTGCGCCAGAGCAAGGAGGGTTTTTTGTATGGTATTGTGGATCCACTACGATAATCCAAAGCATAATAATCGTAGAAGCGCTGCGATCCTGCCCTGAGATCGACGGCCAAGCCAAACATTTATGGAGCCAAGTTCAAGGCCTATATTCGGTAAGGCCTGCTTGGAACAATATAAAGGGTCCGCCATCTAACGTTTTTTTTTTCAAGTAGTGCTTATTTCGTGAACGGTAACACTTAGCTCATGTTTGATTTGATAGATAATTAGTTTTATCCTTCCGCTGAACGAATATGGTTGTGTATACGCTTGATCAACGCTGGGAAATATTGCGACATTACTTTGAAAATCATGGTAATGTTGCGGAATGTGTGCCAAAAAAATCATCTTTTCAGATGAAGCTCATTTTGATCTTGGCGGGTATGTAAACAAGCAAAATTGTCGCATTTTGGGCACAGAAAACCCGCACGCATACATTGAAAAGCCGGTGCACCCAAAACGAGCCACTGTTTGGTGCGGATTTTGGTCCAGAGGCATAATTGGGCCATTTTTCTTCGAAAATGAGCAAGGAGTGGCCGTTACAGTCAATGGCGATCGTTATCGGGCCATGTTGAACGAAGTTTTGTTCACAAAAATTGAAGAGGAGGATATTGGCAACATTTGGTTTCAACAGGACGGCGCTACGTGCCACACAACCGAAGCTACACTCTATGTTTTGCGCCCTGTTTTTTAAGATCGCATTATCAGCCGCAGAGCTGATGTCGTTTGGCCACCTCGGAGCTGCGATTTGACACCGTTGGACTATTATTTGTGGGGTGCCGTCACAACAAATGCCGAGACAATTGACGCTTTAAAGGACAATATTCGTGAAGCCATTGGTGAAATACAGCTGCACACAATCGATAATGTGCTTAAAAATTGGACCGATCGTGTAGGCTACTGCATGGCCAGCCGAGGCAGCCATTTGAATGAAATTATTTTCCATTATTAACCGGAAGGATAGTACTTTCAAATAAAAAAAGAAGTTTGAGAAAATATTCAGTAGTTTTTTTTTATAGCATTATAGCAAAAAAAAAAAATTATTTGGCGGACCCTATATTATAAGTTGTTGCATCCGGGTTAAACATAACTAAAACCCTTGGACCGAGCAATAAAGTGAAAATAGCTGCGAAACTACAAAACGGCGAAAACGCCCCGCCATATATTACATAGATCGTTAAAAGTATCAGACATCGAACCTTCCAACTACCACCTGTTCCGATTGATGACACATGACAGCACTTCCAGTGTTTGTGTCGATTCGCGGATAGCCTTAGAAGACACTTAGTTCTTCTTCAACATCGAATTCTTATTCTGCCAGAAAGGTGAACAAAAATTGTAGCTAGCGATGGACAATACTTTGAAAAATAACCATTTTTACGAAAAAAAGGTCCACATTTATGGAAAACAGTGTATTCCGATTTGTACAAAAACAATGACTGAATGCTTTAGTTGGGTTATGATTTGGCATGATCTGCTCATTGTTAACGTAATGAGTTTAGTAATTAAATTCGACACATTCATAAAACTGTTCATAAAACTAACTTCACCTTTACCTAAAATTATTGGTGGAAAAATACTAATTATTTTCTTAATTGCTTAAATAATAACACGATATCGTTATAGAACTATGGCCATATCTGAAGAATAGAGTGGGAGGCCAGAGAGGTAGCAGAATTATTAGCCGAATAAGCTGTGCAGTGTGAGCAGGTGCATTTCTGAGGTACAACGGCCATGAATTTCGACGCAAATCTAGGTGTTTTTGCGACTACCGCACTTGCCGCACTTTTTTGGTTTCAGAGATTCTCAATGCTACCCACTGAACTGATGATTAGGGTGAACTAATTAATCGTTCCGTCACCTCTCATCACAGTTTCTATAGATCTATGGCGTGATTCACCTCACTTACCAACTCATGAACAAATTCCATTCGTCCCTGTTTTCGTTCAAAATTCATCAGTTTTGGATGAAATGTTGCTTCCGTACATCTCATAAGCACGCACAATATCCAAACAGATTTCAGGACAGGAGCGGATTAATATACCAATGCCTACGCCGACTTCGTGATCGTTCATTTTCCACGTATTCATCAGCTACTGGTATGCTTGGACATCCAATGTGCTCGTCATCCACCATATACCACTCGTAAAACAACCTTTTTTTTTTCTTTTCAACGTGATTTTTAATTATTTTCATTTGCTTTTATAGCTAGACACTAGCTTATTGAACCTTGACTTCGATGACTATATACTATATATGAAAAAACATAAAGGAAAAACCTAGTGACATAACTTTCCATTTTGAATAAAAATAAATTAATTCTAAAATTAAGGCTTAGGAATATTGAATGCTTAAAAGAGAAAAATAATTAACTTCCTTGTAACTAAATAAAAAATTTGTTTTTGTGTCTTAAAAACTTAATATATTAAATCTACCTTAATCTACATTAGTGGTGTGGCCTAGTTAGGCACCAGCCAAAAGTGTATGATGACGGATACACGTTCGCTAATACGCAAAAGGCTTGACATTGACGCTCGAGGTTTAAAATATTGTGAGTAGCTACTGCTCTACTAAACCGAAAGTGCTTCGCGATGCTTGGAGTTTGTACAATGTGTTGGTCGTAATATAGTCGCATGTCACTTAGTGGAATTGCTCTTCTATTTTATATCAGCTCATCCATTTTTTCCGTCGACATATAGGAATGCCTCCGGTGGATAAAGCAGTTAAGGCGCGCGTTCCCCTGGTATTGAGGTTTGAGGTAAAAAGCACCGAAAATATTAGAAAAATCGTGTGATTGGAATAAACACAACCGGCTCATTTACAAACTTTCCGTTACTTTTCTTCTATCTTCTATTTCTAAATTTTAGTATCAAGATTCAATATAAATGTTGCACGATTTTCGAATGTCTGTTTAACGTAGCAATTTGCATCAAATACCAAAATTTAGCCGTCACCTAAATTTCCTTCCTCGCCAGGGTACTGGCAAAATCCCCCTTGGTACACTTGCTTTGAAAAAGCTTCTCGCCGCTCACCGTTCGGAATCGGCCTTAACAACATAAGTGAATTAGAGAAGGTTCTCCATGAGCTGTAACGCCATCTAAGAAGAAAGGCTTTGACGAAAAAGCACCTCAAGAGCCTATTGGAAATCATCCTGAAATCTAACATTTTTTTCTATCTAAAAATTTTTGCAGGTCTTGAAACACGTGTAAATCTAGAGTATAAAACGGATGCCCATTTTTTCCCCAACCAAAATTCTGGAGGTGGCCTTAGTTGTATAAGGGCGAGCGTTATCCTGATGGAATAGAACACCTCTTCGATTAACAAGAGATTTGGCCGTCTCTGCTTAAGTGCTGGCTTTAATTTGCACAGCTGTTGGCAGCGAACTTCTGCGATGATGATATGGTTATGAGGCAACAGGCCAAAATGGAATGTTCCCTCAGTATCCCACCATACACAGCATCATCTTGAACAGATGAATGAGTGCTGGTCGGTAATCTGGACTAAGCCATTGGTTGCGATGTTTAATATTATTGTAAAGAGTACCTACCCCATACCCCATCTGTTCTTATATGTGATGAGATAGCAAGCTTCGATTCTTTGCGAAGAAAATTTTGCAATAGATGATAGGGTACCCATTTTCCTAGTTTTATTACTTTTTTTATTTTTGCATTGGTGGATGGGCATATGGTTTATATTTAGTTCGCTTGCGAGTTTTCTTACCGTGACAGTGGGATTTCTTTCGACAATGGAATTAAGAAGCTCATCGCCTAGCTCTTCTGGCCTACCTATGAAATGATAAAATGATATAAAAATGATAATTTCTAATGTTGCAAACCACCGTGGACACTTGAATTCGCTGAGAATACCCTCTCCATACAAATTTTGTATTTCTCTAGTGGCTCCATTTTCATTCTCATTTTTTCGGAACTAAAACGATTAAGCTCTTCATACATTTATTTCAAAATTCAGTTAAGAATACTTACAATGATGTTATGACAATGAAACTTACACACCAAATGAGCAACATATCTCAAACACTAATTTCAGTCACAGTTTCAATGCGTAGGAAACTTCGGACTTGGAATAAATCCCTCCAAAACGGAGTTAGTTTTATTCACAAAAAAAAAAAAGCAGATTCCCCAAATCACTCCACTAAAACTCAATGGGACTTGCCTTAGATTCGCAAACCACTTCAAATACCTTGGAGTTATATTCGACAAGAAGCTCAACTGGAAATTGAATGCGGAAGAAGGCATCAAAAAAGCAACCACTGCACTAAACACCTGCAAAAAAAGCCTTGGGCACCCTGCACGCAATGGTTGCATACCGCGGTTGTTCGACCTATACTAATGCTTCACCTACTCTCCTTGGATGTTTTTGGCAAGGAATAGGCAAGAAAATAGGCGCTGCGACTTATTGGAAGTTCTCCGAAATATAGCTGGTATTCTACGTCAGTAAAGTCACGGACTACCTAATGAACTAAGACATCAAGATTCTTTATAAAACAATATTTTCTAACCGACGGAAATGGGAGGGGAGTAGATTTCCAAGCAAAGGCATTGCACTGAAAATATACACAGACGTGTCCTGGGCAGGCAATGGTGTGGGTGCCGATGTCTATGCACCGACCCTAAAAATCAGCCAATCATTTAAACTACCGAAACACTATAGTATATTCAAAGCTGAAAGTACGGCAATTCGTGACCCCCCCAAATGGCTGTCTGTCAGATCAGGGGACATCGTCATCTACACAGATAGTCAAGCGGCAGTAAAAGCACTCGAATTACGAGTACCAAGTATGAGAACAAAGTCTGTCACGCACTGCCACACATCTCTAACTGAGATATCGAGCAGATGCGCTGTAACATTGTGCTGGGTACTTGGGCATAGTGATTTACCAGGTAGCTGTGAATCAGACCAACTAGCCGAAATAGGCACCTCACTGGAGCTCCTGACTATTAAAAGGGGAATCCACCCACCAATGGTAGCTCAAAAATATAAAATCTCGAAAAATGCACTGCAACAGGCAAATGAGAGATATCAGGGACGAACCTAGCCTAGGTATGTCAACGGAAAACCACAAGCCTACTACAAATACGCAGGCAACATAAAAGCAGACTAATCGGAGTCCTAACACGACATTGCGCTTTAGGAAAACATGCCACAAGATTAGGACTGCCATATGATGACTATTGCAATAGGTTTCATGATGAGGAAGAGGAAGAATCTATGTACATCCCATCTCCTATGGAATTGCCCTGCCTTAGCCTCCTCAAGAAGATGATTTCTGGGAGAGTACTTCTTTAATGAACTAACAGTTCTATCCGAAACGGAGATCAACAAACTATTGAAATTTATTCAACACTCAAAATGGTTCCAAAATAAGAGGTGACCAAGCTGACTTGAGTGGTAGCATAATGGACCGATATTAGTCTAAGTGATCCCCACCGCCTTACCGAAGGAGACCACCTAACCTGACCTAACCTAACGGTTTCAATATTAATTTGTTTTTGTGCATTTTATGGCAAATGGAAGATACCTCCGAAAAAGGGCACAATGCCTTTTTCACAACTTGATATTAGGTATTAGCCACTGACTATGGTCTAAAATTCAGGAGAATTGAGATACAAAGGCTCACTCAATTAGTCATCTGAAAGTCTAAATGTCCCGAGATTTTTCGGGTGTCAAAGTTCCACTGATTTATAGATCCAGCGGATGACGAAAGAAATCTGTCAACAATGGTAATGTAAATTGTGTTAGAGAGGTAAGCACTTTATTTGGGCTTCAAATTTGTTTTGTCAGAACCAAATCATCCCGTTACTTTGAACACGGTACCTAACTAAAATCATTTGCCAAAAAAGTGTTGTTGCTCTTTGACAATGCAACTTGTCGTTCCAATAAAGAAATGCTAACTAGCCCTGATGGCGACATTACAATTTTGTTTCTTGCCTTAAACGTCACCGCTTTGATCCAGCCTACGACCAAAAAGTCATTAATTGCGTCAAGGCGTACTCCAAAAAAGGTTGAATTGACTGCATTGGTAAGTGAAGAAATTGCTGCTGGGATTAAAAAATGAACCATGAAATGAAAATGAAAGACATGCGGTAGTGAATTTAAAGTTATCCTGGGAGCAGTTCCCACTTCCTTTATTACTAAGTGCTTAAAATTAAGATTTAATTCAACTTATTCAAGTATGAAGGACACTGCTTTACAGAGAGTTGCAAGAAACTAATAGTCTATTTGGATTAATAGATGAGAACACAACATTTCAATACAAGAATTTAGAGACTAGATCATTGTAGGAGAGTCTGAACCGGAACCGAATGAGAATAAAAGGGACCAAGTCACACCAGCTGCTCCTAAAATAGCGAGATTCCAAGCAATACAACGTACAAATACGCTGAGTATGAGATCAAAATAATTTGGACGCAGAAACGATCTCCTACTTACTTACTTACTTATCAGTTTGCGACCCTTGGAGGGTCTGAGCCTGAACGAGAGCCTGCTTCCACTCATATCGGTCCCGGGGTTCCAATTAAAGAGTACAAGTTTCCTTATGTCCGCGATCATTTGGTCTCTGAACCTGGATGTTCGGTCTCCATTGCCTTCTCGAACCAGCTGACTGGGATTGGAAGACCCTCTTTACTGGAGCGCGGTCGATGTAACCGAGCCAATGTTGTCGACGGATTTTTGCCTTCTGGATTCCGTCCGCATCATAATACAGCTCGTAGAGTTCGCGGTTGTGTCTTCTCCTCCAGTCGCTTTCTTCGCAGATAGGACCATATATCCGACGGAGAATTTTTCTTTCAAAAGAGCCCAAAATCATTTCTGCTTTCTTCCTTATCGTCCAACATTTGGCTCCGTAAAGCAGGACTGGCAAGATTAGTGTTCCTTGTAAGGCATTTTGTCCCTAGCTCTTTTGACAGACCGAAGTAGCCCCGGTTGCCAAAGGTCGGGTCTCCGCTAGGTTGTCATTTGTGGAGTTAACATTTGCCTTGAGGTAGACAAACTCCTTAACTACCTCAAAATTATACCTATCGATGGTTACGACAAGGCAGTGTTCGGCGGAGCGGTTCTTAGTTGACAGCGCATATTTTGTTCTTTCCTCATTTACTTCAAACCAACCAGGCCTGCCTTTTCTTCAATCACCGTGAATGCCTCTAATACGGCTCGCTGGGAGCTTGTAATAATGTCAATGTCGTCCGCGTATCATAGCATTTGGACGCTCTTGAAGAAAATAGTGCCTTCCATTTTGACACCTGCCTGCCTCACTATCCTTTCAAGGACTAAATTGAAGAAATCACACGACATTGGATGTCCTTGCTGAAATCCGGCTCAGTGCATCGTGAGTCTTTCAGTGTGGCGCGACATATCTGAATCAATTTTCCCGGGATTTCGTAATTGGCCATCGTCCTGTACAGCTCTTGACGATTAATGCTATCGTATCCGGCTTTAAAGTCTATAAAAAGACGGTGAATATCGACTTGGAACTCGGTGCTTTTTTTCCAGGATCTGTCGTAATGTGGAGATCTGGTCTATAGTCGATTTGCCACGATGAAATCCACACTTGTACGTGCCTATTAGTGTGGTGCAAAACGGCTTATGATGTTCACATAGTACACTGGATAGGATCTTGTAGGTGATCTCTGTAGGAGCAGGGTTATGCCTCGATAGTTGCAAAACATAGGATCGCCTTTATTGAATAGGGGGAAGACAGAGCCGGTGTGTCAGAAGTCATGCATGCTTTCATCCTCCCAAATTTGACAGATGATCATGATAACTAGGTAGATAAGATATGTTTTTTTTACCTGGCCAGGTTCGCTTAAATAATTGAGTCATTCAATCCTTTTCTACGTGAACTTGAAGTCTAATGAATTCCCGCCCCAGATAGTGTGGCGCACACATTTCAAAATGTTTGACTTTATGAAAAAAATTCGATACAGGATAAGTTCTAAGACTATAGTCTATAGTTCTAAGTCCAGCTTAAACTTTAAAAAATACTTAGTAATTAACGGCTCCACGGTAGCTTTGAAGAACGCAATAGGCATTCTCTAGTGAAACTTGGATTTAAAATTACTCTACCTAGACCCTTAGCTCTTAAATCAGTCATACGTCAAACCACCAATTCATTTCTCAACCTCAAAAAACATGATTTAGAAACTTATTGGCAATAAAAAATAAACTAACATGTCATCCATCTCATTCATCATATTCCTATACATAGTCCGCCTCCCACTTTCAATTAGATCGCCCTGTAGATACATATTTCACTAGTTTCGTAATAACTACCATTGACGCCCTCCTGTCATCCAATTAATCTTTGCCACACAGTCTTATTCAAACAAAAAAACCTGTAAACAAAACCAAAAACAGCAAACAAAAAAAAAAATCACACTCTCTCGCACTAATCCCCTTCTGATTGGCTAGCATCACATATTTTATCCAATTAGCAATGAAACAGATACTTTTTGTCTCATTATTCCCAATTCAATACACACCCTCACCCCGTGCAGTGGAATTTGAACAGAAAAAAAAAAACCTCGCCACCCAATGAGTACTCGTATCTACGAGTACCAGATATCGGTCATTCGAGTTGTACCAAAGCTCTTTCCCTCCATTTTATTCCCATTCCATGCATTTCCAATCAGAGTGTATCTTTTCGGAACGGATACATGGAGACGAAAAAAAATCAAGCGAAAATCCCCAACGAACCGATTTCGAAATTAGTGTGAAAACGAGTGCACATTTCCGTGTCTCCACTCTCTACAGTACCTACTATCTACGGTACAAAAAGATAGAAATGTATCTAATAGGTAGGTGAATGAGGCCGCACGGTGCCACGACTCGTACTCTTTCTCGCTCGCAAATACCCCCCAAAAAACAATAACACAACATAAAAAAAGAGAGAATTGTAAGAAAGGAAGGAATGAAGTGAAATAGGTAGAGAGAGAGAGAGCAGCCGGTGTGTATCTACGTACATAGTATCCCGGGAAGAGTTGGCCAGGGTTGGTTGGTTTTAACTTTTCAGTTCATACCCCCGCTGACCCGAGTTACATTGGGTGCCAAGTGCCAGAGTGCTGACTTTTTGTATTTCTTTTTCTTATTTCTCTTCGTTTTCTTCGGATGGCGTATGGTTGTGTTGGTGCGAGGAAGAGTGGGGTCGATTTGGGGTTGTATGCGTGTGCGGATTTGGTTTCGTTAAGTTTAGTTTCATTAGCTCCGCCTCGAGATACATAGTATCTGTGTCTCTTTATGGCGTCCTCTCTCTGACTTGTGACTTGTAACCGTCGCAACCCTTGTTGATTGAAATGGATTTCCCCGTCGGTAGATGGTTGTTGTTGTTGCATGTGAGATTGGAGAAAGTAGAGAGAGAGCACGAGAAAAGTTATGACAACCTTCTGAGGGTTAGAAAGTGCGCGCAACCCCAAGTCAACCAGTTAGGTTGCAGGGGTCGTAACGGATGATTATAATAAAGATGATGATTGTGGGTGGCTGCTAAGTAGCAGCAGGTGGGAGTGACATTAGACTTTGCCCATGTACATAACGGTTATATAGAGGGATTCTGAATTTCTCTTTTTTCTTTTATTTCATTTCGGTTCCGCTTTTTTTATTTTCTTTTTTAGCTCACCACTGACCGATGATGGGTTCAGTGATAGGAGGTAGTGTAAAAGCCATAGTCCAAGCCATGTCATCGCGGTTAAACTGATGGGCAATGCTGAAGCATTTTGCTGGCCTTTTTTAGTTGCCTCTCTTGTTGTGGGGTGTTTATGGGATGCAGTTGTGTGTACGTGTACATAAGGACAGTGAGGAAGTGGGAAATGGTACTTGCTGGAAGATGATAGTTCAATAGATGGAAATGGGGAGCTGCTGTGTGGACACGTTCGTTTTTGTTTTGTCTTTGTTTTTTTTTTTTGCTTTGGTGATTTGTTTTAGTTGTTGGCTTAGAAACTACTGGACAATATCATCCCTTGTACGACGAATGGATTCCGAGTTGACCGTGGTCATAAATTTCATCGAATGCATATGTCAGGAGCAGAATATATCTGAATTTTCTTATGTCTCCCTCCCGTACACCAACTAGCTTTAAGAGGATTCCTTTAAAGCTCTTCCGCAGTTTTGAGTACATATGTATATTGAAGTAGTTTATGTACGTAGGTAGTCAATCTGCTTGTGAAGTTGGATTTGTGTCTGTAGAACAGATTGGTGGATTCATGTAGGTGGGTATGTCGTTGGGGAGGTGGGGTACGTCAATGGTGGGCACTTATTTCGAACGAAATCTAAATTCTTAAGAATCTAATCAGACTTAATGGATTCAACTTATTTTTCATGCGGTTTTTTTCTTCTTCTTTTCGTAGATATAACTAAAAGCATGAATTATGTATGGACCTCGATAGGTATGTCTGCTATTGCTTAGAAATATTTTATTTTTAGTGGCTATAGAGAGTAATAGATAATGAAAGGCAACTGTTTGTGACACATTTGCGTGAGTGCCATTGAATAACTTTGTTAGTTCTACTTTAAGTAATTTCAATCTTCTTTCTGTATCTACATAGCAATGCTGCATTCAACTACCGCGTAGAAATGAATGTTGTTTTGACCGAAGCAGATTGTTTCATTTTTTTTTATTAACAACTTTATCTACAGCAGTTTCCTTGATTCCATAAGAGAATTTCGATTTTATGAACTGGAGGAGCTACGGTTATGTTTCGTTCATTATTGCCGACGGAATATCTTTCCTGTAGAAAAATCTAATATTTGATCTGTCCCATTTCGATTTTATGGCAGAAAACTTGCAAGACATTTTAATAAGATCGTTGAAGGATATTAACGATATAAAAAAAATAGATAAAGCAAATAGTTAAGTAAGCGATATCCATACAAAATGTAGGTCTTATGTGAATATTCCAAATACTAGACGTGGCAGTCCCATTGATGCATTGGCTGCTGTAAGTTTTCTGAGCCGAGGTGCAAATGAGCCTTGTCTTTATTTTGCAAAACCGATGTCAATTCCCACCTGTTCTACCGTCAAAAATTCAATAACAACGCGGGTGGTTGTTTTGCCCAATAGGCCAATAATAAGCCAAGCACTTTGTACAGGACAGCGCGGCTAATGTTGCTGTGAACAGTGGTAAGGTGAAGTTCTTGGCTTTAGATGCATTTTCAGCAGCAACAGCAATATTCTCGAATAAGCGCGCTGGGCAAACACAAAGATAGCTTTTACTATTATTTAGAATACCAATTTCAGGAGCCAGCCTACAGCAAATGCTATTAATTGGGCTGGTTGGACCATTCTTCACTTGAAGTGTTAAAGTTATAAATCTGTTCATAATGCAACTATGAATCTGGGATCATTCGAAAGAGTGGATCTCCGATTTCTTAATGGAATTTAAGAAAAATTGAAATACGAAAGGCGAACAATTCTCGTCAGGCCGAGACAAAGATGGCATCCCAATCGGCAAAAATGTATTGTAACAACTTGACTTTTCTGATCGCTTCTATTGAAATGTTGGCGTCATTCTTCCCATTCAACGACTCTTGAGCTTTGCTTATGTTTCGTTCTTTTTGTCAAAATTTAGCAACTTTGGAACAAACTTCGCTGACACATATTTCATGCACAAAATATCTATTTCATGCCATGAGCTAATCGACATGTTAATGTCCTCTGCAACTTCCCTGATAGTGTTTCGATGATTTTCCATAAAAATGTTCTTCACCGCTATAACGTTTGCATTCGTTGTTGACGTACATAGGAATCCAGGGTGGGCAACGTCATAAACATCCTCTCGGCCTTCTGTGAAGAGCTTATCCACTTACCTACCTATTAATATTTTTTTGGTCCGAATAGACTAGCCAAATGTCACAGACTTTTCAATTACGTTGGGACACTTAATTTTATTTTTCACACAAATATTTGAAATAGATTCTTTCATCCATTTTTTCAAAAGCAAGCACACCAAAACATGTTTAACCTTTATATCTGAGGGAAGCAAAATAAATATCCGAAACTGCCAATAATACGTTAGAGGAGATGTGTATCAATATAATAAAGAAAAAAAAATCGGAAATCGAATGCACTTAGTCCGCGAAATTCTAAAGGTCACCCTATTTTTTGAACAAATCTCGTATATAAAGTTGTGGAGCGAAGAGAAGAAAATTAGCTTATTCGGTACCGATTGCAAACGAATTGTTCATATGCAATTAAGCAGCCGCTATACGAACAACACCCGTTAAGCCCGGGGGCGGCTCAGTGTTGGTATTTGGATGCTTCCCTTAATATGGTGTGGGTTCTAGTTACGGGATCAATACTATCTTGATGAATATATTGGAAAATACTATATTGTCATATGTTGATGAAATCACGCCGGTACGGTGGCAATTCCAGCACGACAGTGATCTCAAGCAGTCGTCGGAACTGGTGAAATATTGTTTAAACTTCGCCTCCCCAGTTTCCCGATCACAATCCAGTTGAGAATTTGTAGAGAGAAGAGAAGGGATCGTCATGGTAGGAAACATTGCAAAATAACCATCGATTGTAATTGGTCATACACAGAGCTTGGAACGCGATTCTTATTGAAATTTATCGTAAGTTTATTGATTTATTTCCCAGGCCAATATAGGCGGTAATAAAAAACAAAGGTAGCAACTCCCGACTCTGAACCGTTGATTCTGAAAGAAAAAATGAAAATATGGTTTGTATTTATTTTTTATTTCTTAGTCCTCTTACTTATTTTTTTTTTTTTTTTGATAAATTGTCTTTAATAAAATAAAAAACAAAAAATATAATGAATTCCAAAAAAATAAAAATTTTCTGTGATTTTCGTAAATTGTTATTATTCGTCATGGATTGCTACGTAGCCATGCATCTGGTGATCCGGATAAATATTTTTTTAAGGGTGCAAGGACGAAAACGTTTGTAGCCTATGGCTGCAATTAGATGTATATGAGAGCATAGCAATCCCTTTGGCTTTGGCGATTTCCTGCATTTCAATTCAAAAGCGAGAAAAAAACTGTCCACAACCAGCAATGGCGGGTCTTGAGTCGGCTTCACATGCTTTATGAAGTGGACCGTAAAGTTGATAAATCTCATCATTCGTGGCCCGTCGCAGTCGCAGTTCCAATGCAAGGTGGACCTACATACGTCTTTAAATTTAATTAGTCTTTATAATTTTTCCAAGGAAAAATACGTACATATGTAGGTTGGGACTGCGACTCCAAAACTTGAGACTGCTAATATCAAAGTCACGTTTGTACCACGCTCGCCTGAAGTTGCACAACCTACATATATTCTTTTACCCTTCTTCTTCTCTTAGATGCCGTTACAGCTCATGAAGAGCCAGGGCAAAGCTTCTCGCATTCGCTTATGCTGTGTGCGTTTTGTCTTTTTTTTTGTCGTTTTTTTAAATTCTTTTTTATTAAGTTCAACTTAGAGCTACCTTACGCTAGACAAAAATGCTTAAAACTAACATAGAATAATTATGTTAAATATCTTAAAATACCTTTCTGCCCCGTGGACACTATAAGATAAACATCACATTCATCTTTACTTATGGGCTAAGTGTGAGCGCGTTTCGTTGTTGCAAGTGAACGGGACCTATATCTTAAAGCGGTTTCCGAACGGCGGGAGCCGAGAAGCTTTTTCAAAGCAAGTGTACTACAGGGGTCTGTCTTGCCAAAACCCCACCCAGGCGGGAAAATCGAGCAAAGAACATTCGATGGCGTTGGTGTTTTATCGGGATCCGAAACTCGCTCATTGTGCGTCAGAGGCCCGCCACGGCGCTCTCTTTTCTTTTACCTTTAGAGGTAGTTATTTTGCTTGGCTTGTATGCTGTGGACAGATCAGTCTCATCAACGTTCGTATTGAATTATACGAATAATACTTCGTGCTGTATACTCTCAGTGAAGAAGCTTCTTGCCCGACTAAGGATAAAGTCTCAGAGTCTCGTCGTCAAGCCTCCCCGTCATGAGTGTATTTCTTCTACGTTTCCCACTTCCATTCCCATCCTTATATTAGGTATCCCATCAACGGCGCGGTGGGGCCCTCCATGGAGTTTTCACTTATTTTTCTTTCAACTGTTCGTCCAAGGTCCATTCGTTCTATTGTACATGTTCTGCACTTCTTAGTTTTTGCGATTTTATTATAGCTGAATAAAATTCCTCGAGTTTCAAATTGAAGAGGTTTTCCCGATCGCTTGGTTGTTCGTTATATTTTCCACCATAGATTCTACTTAAGATCGCGTTTTCCAAGATCCAGAATCTGTTTTCCACCTTCTTAGCTAGAGACCAAATTTAACATTTTTAAGGTATTATTCTGGTTTACTTAAAGATGAATTTTGCAGGACAAAAGAGTTGTTTTTGATAGTTCCTTTATCGCGAAGCAACTCGCGTTGTTCATATGTAGCTTTCCCAACGTGTTTTTTCAAGCGTTTATCACAGTCAGGTGTGAGGATTGGATCGATCCAAGTCTGTCAGTGAGCTAACATTTGGTTTCCTCTTCATTTTCTTGTAAGACTACTTCCCTTCCTGCCATTATCAGACTTTCGACAGTTTCCTCACCAGCTCCCAGAAGCGCAGATATCCAGCGTAAGCTACAGCGGTTGTAATTCAATTAATGGTTTCTTCGGTATTATTTTCCTGAATACGTATTCTAGCACCAAATTAAAATTAAGTGGGGACAAGGCGACTCCTTTTAACCCCTTACGTGCCACGAATGTTTCTGATGAGGCATTTCCTACTTTGCTTGCCTTTGGGCATACTTGCATCAGTTTCATAATTTTTTTCGGGATACCAAAGCTCACAAGGATATAATAGATTTTCGACCGGCTTATAGAGTCATACGCGGTTTTGAAATCTACGAATGCACCGTTTCTCATTTGTTTCTAGAAGCTGTCGTATAGGGAAAATCTAGTCACTCGTCAAGCGGTTCCTCCTGATGCTACGCTAATAGCCTACGATTATTTCCTTAGCGCATGGTGTCGGTCTCTGAAAGAGAATATTTGACAGCTATGTACATACTTGTAACACCATGATAGTAATGATATTCATCGATAATTGTTGCAATGTATTCGGTCACCTTTTTTGATGATCAAGTTTTTCCATTCTTCGAGGATGGTTTCGTCCATATAGTTGTGAAGAGCCCATGTTACTTCTCTGTTATTTTTTCTCTTGCATATTTTATTAATTTCGATAGACTGCCACTTTTTCTTTGTCCGAAACGAGCTCCTCAACATCGTTGCGTATTAATCTTGATCTGCACAGGTATTTTTTTCCTTGCATACATTGTTTTCGAGTTTTTAGCTGCATTTTCTTCTGCGTTAGCAAACTTTGCCACTATCGTGTTTTATCCCGAAAGAGGTGGCTGACTTCCTACCATAAGGTTTGATCTTTTCACTATTTTCCAGGGCTTGAAGTTTCAGAACATTATGGGATTTCACTTTTTTCCCGCATTCTTCGTCGAATCAAGGCTTTACTTTGGGCACTTTGCAATAGCCTAGTTTGTTTTCCACTGCCTCTTTAACAACACGCTTTTCTGTTGACCATACTGCTTCTACTGTCTTGTTATTAGTTTTTATGCAATTCGGTAGGGCCAACCGGTTATTGATTTCGTCCTCATGTTGACGCTGCGTATGAGAAGCGTTACACTTCTTTGAATTTGTGTAAGATTTTCACGTCGAAGAATGAACAATTTTCAAATATTTCATCTGTTGATTCATAAAACTTTACCTCCACCTTCATTTTCTGTGGGGCAGTGTACGTTCAGAAGCACATAATTGCAGCGAAGGTTCCGGATTTAGGCCATTAGCATTTGGTCTTTGTAGAATACTTACTTACGTTCTGCACGATTTGTTGTTGATTAAGGACCCTGTTCCAGGATTGTCCGCACTGCCACAAACGAAAGTATACCCGTCCTTAACGGTTGTTCGTTTGAAAGTCGAACTTCTTGCTGTTTAGTTTATACGAGGGTGGTCCGATAAGTACTTAGCCTACAAAAGAAAAACAAAAATTTTAGAGAAATGGCGATTTATTTTTCAATATAGTCTCCTTTTAACTCGATACACTTGACCCAGCGGACTTTTTCAAGTCTGGAAACAAAAAGCAGTCGCACGGGGCCAAATCTGGAGAATACGGTGGATGGGGCAGCAGTTCGTAGCCCAATTCGACCAAATTGGCTGTGGCAAGGGCGGAGGTGTGAGCCGGTGCGTTATCATGGTGGACGAGCACTTTTTTCTCTTCGCCAAGTGAGGAAGTTTTTTCTTCAATTCAGCGTCGAATCGGTCTAATAATTTGGCATAGTACATCCCTGTGACCATTTTGCCCTTCTCCAGGTAGTCGATGTGGATCACACCTTGTGAATCCCAGAAAACGGTGGCTATCACCTTTCCGGCCGATGGGAGAGTCTTCGCCTTCTTCGGAGCACGTTCGCCGGATGAAGTCCACTGTTTCGACTGTTCCTTGCTCTCTGGTGTGTACCAGTGGATCCATGTTTCCCCGAGTGTCACGAAACGACGCAGAAACTCCTTCGGATTGCGCTTAAACAGCGTCAAACACTGCTCTGAAGTTCTCTCACGGTTGCGCTTGTTGTCCGGTGTGAGCAAACGCGGCACCCATCGCACCGATAGCTTTCTCATGCCCAAAATTTCATGCAGGATATGAGCCACGCGATCTTTTGAAATGCCTACTGTCTCAACTATCTCGCGCACCTTCAATCGGCGGTCTCCCAATACGAGATTGTGGATTTTTGTCACGTTATCCTCCGTGGTAGCCGTTTTCGGGGCACCTAAACGTGGCTCATCAAAACGTGCGACCACGTTGAAACTCGTTAAACCAATTTTTGATGGTCGCCATCGAAGGAGAAGAGTCACCGTACACAGCATCTAAACGCTCTTTGATTTCGCTGCGCGATTTTCCTTCCAAAAACAAGAATCGAATCACCGACCGATATTGCTCTTTTTCCATTTTTCTAAAATCCGCGGACACTCCCGCTTCCACACGCGGTCAAAACAAAAGTACGAGTCCGATCCGGCTGAAATTTCGACAGTAGCCGTCTATACTACACGATAGTAAGTAGCTCTAGCGATACTGGCGCCATCTGGCGGTGAGGCTTAGTACTTATCGGACCACCCTCGTATATACTAGTTTCATTGAGTGCTGTTTGGAAAGCACCCGGTCTCTACAGGCTTCGTACGTTCCACGAGCCCGTCCTTAATTTTTGTGCATTAATTTTCTCATGAATAGTCTTAGTTGGATATTTTATATCCAGATGTTCTGTCGGAGAACAATAAGTAAATATGCCTCTGCCATTGTTTTCATGGTGGGGATCTATCAGAAATTTAGTAGCCTCTTACGTCTGGCATCGCAGGGTGGATAAAGTTTCTTAAACAATCTACGTAGGTAGGTACCTACTTCTCCCAACTTTGACGCATATATTCAAAAAAAAAGAAAAAATAAAAACACTTGCGCCAAGAACTCTTGAAATTCCGAACATCTTCCTCAGTTGTGCAATGGTGTTAAGCTGGCTTCGATGAACGACGGCACTTTATTAGCCCTATGGAAAAATGGCATATGGATTTAGATCCGGTGATCTTGCTGCCCAGGGTATGTCACTTGTAGCATTGATCTAGTTGAAACCAGACATTTCTGTTAGCAACAAAACTGTTGCGAAGTCTTCTCAAAAAAAAAAAAAAAACAGTTGATCGTCCCACAATAACTTTTGAAATTGGCAAGTACTGTTTGACCACGACGACTGTCGGAAAAAACACGGACCTAAAATGTCTCTGCCTAAAATAGCGCACCAGACTATAGTCAACGAGCGCGTTCTGGTCCATGGATTTTGCATAACTGAATCGCTCCCACCTTGTATGTTTTCTTCAATCATTACAGATGGAGCTAAACCTTCTTATTAGCGGGCAGATTAAGTTGAGCCTAAGGTTGTAGATTCTGTTGATTACAGTTTCTTTCGAAACACTTTAGAGGTAAACTACTCGTTAAGTAGGCCCCGATAGCGGCTGCTTCCCCAACCTACGCTCCATTGCGACTAGAAAATTCACGACACTGCGACATCCCGCACTTCTGGATCCCCGCGCTCAAAAGTAACTCTTTAAAATGTAAAAATTGCTACCGAACACCCCCTATTAACTCTGTTTTTCTTTTTCATACAAAAAAAAAATACAAGACTGTCCTAAGAACACTAGTCTTCGGTCATCAAAGGTAGCTTGGGTACCAGTCGCACCCGTGAACATATCTTTTTAGCTAGCAAAGTAGTGGATGATATCCTAGCCTCGAAGTTTTGTTGATGTCCAAGTTTGTATCTATCGTTGAACCCTGTTCGTACAGCATCTTCATCGCTATAGAACTTGCGTGAAACGGAATTAATCTCTCGATATCATCATACTGCGGTCGTTTTTCATTTACGAGAATTCCATAAAAATTAATAAAGTTTTTTTCTAAAGTTGAGTCATGTTGAATGACGTACTTACAATATCCTGATGATCCTGTTCATCATACCTACTAATCAGCGCGTATTTTTTTTTTGTTGTTAAAAAAAGAAGTGAAATCCCCTAATAGCACCTTGCAAATAATTAGAAAAAATCCCACACAGGATTACCGCCTTCACTGCGTAGTGGCACAGCAGGTAGCTACTCAGGCGAACGTTCAAAAATCCTTATTCACACCATCATCGCCACGTTAAACTGTAACAAACTGAATCCTTTTCACTGATTAATTCCTAACCCACTCAAAAAGCCAACGCATAATCACCGTCATCGACCACGTTTTACGACGTAGAGAGATGTGAGTTCGAATACAGGGCGACTCCCTCGCGTTCTTCTCTCTCATCATCTTGACACGCTTCGACGCCTTTTCGCACGTCATCCAACAACCAAACATCCCATCCATCCTCGTATCCTTCCATCCATCCATTCATCCAATCGACTATCCCTCAACTCGGTTATCCGCGAATGAATGGACCTAATTCATCACAATCATCATCCACGAGAGGAGTGCGCTCTCATCTTCTTGTTTATTTTTTTTTTTTTTTTGCGATCATAAAAAACACTGCTCGGTATTTGTATCTCATTCACTGAACTCATTCGGCACTTGTGTGTGAATGTGCGAAGGATACAAGTACATCCGTACAATCGGATTTTGTAGTTTATCTTTTTTGCTGTTTTGCTCTCAGGCATTGTTATCCCTTGTTTACAAATACACTCCTGCCAATCGGATGATGGATAGTATCTCATTTTCTTGAACCAAAGAATGCCACAGAATAAGGGACGAAACTTAGATACTCGTACTCGTGCATACCGCACTGGGATGGTTTCTTTCTTTTTTTTATTCATTAGTTTCACTTCTTTCCCCTTTGTCGACACCATTATCCTCTTAATCCTTTCATTGCGCCACTTAAGCCGATCATGCGGTGCAATCGCACAGCTTCCACAAACACACGGACAGAATGAGAACAATTAGATCACACCGATGCCTGATGCTGTTGATGAGGTCAGGGTTGCTGAAAACGCGATGAAGACGATAATGGTTCTATGCTACTGCTTACCCTTTAGGGATGTGCGTGTTGTACCTGTGGTGTGACGACGGTCGTGCAGGATGTTGGTGCACGAGCAGATCCAAATTATCGACCCAGTTAACCCGGAGTCAGAGTTGATGCGACATAGTTAACGAAAGGGATGGATGAATGAAATCTTTGCGGTCGATTACCCTTTTGAAAGTGAATGACTTGGAACGAAGAAGGGTTTATTTGGTGTTATTGGTTTTCTTTTATTTGTTTCACACGTTGACTTAGGCCGTGATGCTATGGTCATTAAGCGTGTGGCAAAAAGACGAAGATGTTAGGATTTGGGGGGAAAGGAATCCGTCTTTTATACACCCGTACATGTCATTTAAAAATGAAAGACCATAAAATGCTGATGGTAAAACGCGATACTCATCACCGGTTCACTTTGTATTCCTTTATCACAGGCATCGTCACATGCTCCTCATGCACGTCATGTTAAGTCCATGCTATCCCGACGTGAATTGCTACACATTCACGAAGAGAACGAACACTGACCTCTGCCTTCAGACGAATGACACTCCTAATTGACCAAACTGCATAGCCGGCCATGCGAAATCTTGTACGCACAAACCTAAGGTCATCCAGCAGCCGCAACAGGATTTCGTATGCGCACATCATACCTGATAGTCTTACAGAAACAAGACGCCATTTCGGCCAGATGCGCGACGTGTCCAGTCCGTTGCTGCTCGATTGTGTCTGCTTCCTCCCGAATTGCCTCTTGCAAGACATCACTGCCGCATTGTTCAAGATGTTGACCCCACAAAATAAGAAAATTAACCTTTGCTCTTCCCGGTCATCGCAGATGAGTTAGGGATGCAGCAGCATTATCAGAAGCAGCAGAGATGAAAACGGAGGGAGATTGACATTTTTTTCCTTTTTCCTCTGATTTTTAATGACAATTTATCCAAAGCGGCACATGAACACTTCCCGATCCTCGACCATGCTACCTGGGCCGTGTGTCGGGATGATGAACGACGATCAGCTCGAAACTCGAACGTGTTTCGCTGCGTACCGCAAGGATTGAGTACAACATTCAGTATTTCGTTTTTCTCTTTCGGGTTGCGTCTTACAATGTGCGCATGCAAAATGGACAGTAGTACTCGGGTACCTAGCTGCTTGACCGTGAGAAAGTGACTGCGGTGGTCCGAGTCATGGGCGCAGTCTTGGAAAATTATGAGCGCCGTACGAAACTGACCAAGGGGGACACTAATCCGATTTTAATGAAGCGAAACCATTGCGGTCGGTTGGTTTTGTGTTGTTTATGGTTTTTGATTTGATTGGATTTTTTTTCTTTCGATCTGACTACAATGCGATCCATGGACGTCGAGATATTTGTTTGTTGTTCTTGTAGGGAAAAGAGTTTTTGTCTTCGATTTTTGGGGTAAGGGTGGGAAATGGTAACGCAATTGGAAATTCTCGAAATTTTTCGGTCTTATTTGCATGAAATTTTGATTCTATTGTTGGGTTTAGAGACATTTTAGAATTTGTAAGTCAGATTAGCAGCCAAGCAATTTTCGGTTGTAACTGTGAGAAATCTTCGGTTATACATTTCCATAAAGTATAAATAGCACGTCGTTGTAGCCAAGTGCGAGTAGTGTGGCTTACGATAATTGGTGCTTTCTCTCAACGGGTAATACGATGAGTAGGCGTGGAAAACACGAAGATTAATACTCTGACTCGGGATTTAGCCCACACTTGCCAATGGAGAGCCTGCGTCGTATACCGGCAGCTCTACGCCCCATCCATCCAGACATATGTATACTTATTTAAGCGTAACTATTGCCAAGGATCCAGCACATCTTGAACCGCTTGTGGGAAATAATAAAATATTTCAACAGCCTCGTCCTTAAAAACGGTTATTGGCAAATCCCCATGAAAAAGGACTGCAAGCAATACATCGCATTCATGGTACCAGGAAGTGGCCCCCTCTAGAGATCAGTCATTCCATTTGGCCTACCTATTCTAGGGAGCACTTGACCAAGTGATAGGTCCCGAGATGGAACCACATGCGTTCACATACTTGGACTGTATCACCGTGACCAGAAAAATCCTGAAGTAACACATGATTAACTTACGTGACGTGTTTCGGCGCCTGAGTAACACGAACTTGAAAACCAGCACAGAGGAACGTGAGTTTTTCAACCAGGATTTAAAATAAAAGGCCCTGACAAGGTGGCAGTGGTCAAATATTCGTCAAATGAGACAATTCTTGGGCATCGTGACCTGGTATCGAAGGTTCGGACTTCTGGCCATGCATCTTACGAATCTTTTGAAAAAGGGAAAGTATTGGAAGTGGGGAAGGGACTAACAAGAAGCAATAACAAGAGGCCCCTAACTGAGCTTGTCCGAACTTCACCTAACGTTTCATCTTCCAAACCAACGCAAGCGATATAGGACCAAAAGAGTAATAGCCTACGCCAGCCGATTATTCAACAAAGCCGAGACTTAGTCTCCCCATAGAAAAGGAATGACTAACGATCGTATGGGAGATACGCAAGCTACGATCATATTTGGGGTATGAATTCACGGTGGTTCAACTTCTTCGAGAGCTGCAGGGAACTGGAACGAGGTCGACACGCTATCCCACAGCTCTATGAGACTCTCACACGTTTGGATGCGAAAACAGCGGGGTGGAGCTGGAAGAGAAATAATATAAGCGAGATTCAGAAGCATTTCGCGGCATAGTCCAATATGTGCTACGATGCGAATCCTGGTAAAACTAGCACTCCCACTTAGGTATTAACCCCAAAAAATCTAACTCGAGAACCCCGTAACAACCCTGACCTAAACTGGCTAGGTCTTATACTACTCCCAACCATTTGTTATCAGTCGGTACCCAGGCTTGGGCTTAAGCCCAGAAAAGACTGACTAGACACTATTAGCGCGATAGTATCAAACAAAACGCCACTATGCGCAAATTTCCTGAACGTTTCATAACCCTGAAGAACAGAGTAGTGTGATTCATCTAGTGAGTTTGCGAGTTCCACAAAAATTAATTTAGCCCATTTGGCCAGAAAGGTCATCACAGTAAAGCTAAATTAACTTACAATTGTAGTGATCCATGTTTTTTGCTGCACCCCCCGTTGATTAGGATTTTTTTTCACATACATATTTGCACGACATTTATAGCGGGTAGTTCTCTTCTTCCGTCTTCTCAGGCCGAAGTTACGATCACCAACGATCTACCACCATTCTTTCTCCATTCATCGTTTATAAAAAGAGGGCCATAAATCGTACGAGCAGAACTTATCTCTCGAACGGTTTTTGGATCCGCTTTGATAAGATTCAAGCATCAAACGAAAACATATAATCCAAAAAAAAAAAAAACCACTGACGTCTGATTTATTGGGTGATTCGTTGAAGCTTGTTGGCTTCCTCAAAAGTGTAAAAGCCAATACTGGGGTTCTGACCAAGACGTCAGCGGTGCCCTGTAATGGCAGGATATACTCTGTTTCATGTGCCTATCGATGAATCCATTTTAGCCTCTTCTGCCTCGGTGCTCAAAAATCATTCCTTAGCATATTGTATTCATTTGATTCTCAATTTCTTTGGCTATGCGACGGGCTTAAAATTGATCATGCCTCTTGTATTGTTTTTAAGGACGATGCTGAAAAAATCACATTAAAGCGCATCATCTAAATACCGCTTTGACAAACAATTCAATTTAATTTAATTTGATTGATCCTGATAGAGTAGCGCAATTGCTTTACGAGCACCCTTCACAATCTAACGAGCTTGGCAAAGAAGGGAAATTTGCACAGTCGAACGTTCGTACATTTGAGACTTTTTTCATTTCGCGTCTCATGTGAGCAGATAAGAAAACTTGGTATTGGTTTGATCCCACGAGTAGTTCTCTATTGAAGAGCTGATTCAATTTTCAATTACTTGGAAACGGTATTTTTTTTTAACAAAAAAATTTAAAATGTGAATATTGGTGCACCGTTTTTTTGTCGATATAACCTGTCTTCTAATAATCGGGGAGTATTTCTGGTTGGATTCAATGCCTGTTATATGAAAAGTATGCGAGGTTGGTTAAAAAAAATAAAGTGATTTCCGAATTTCACTAAATAAGTACGAGGAGTGATTCAAAAGTGATGATAATAATCTGTCATTTCCAGTCCGCATAAAAATCCAAGGCCAACCCAAATTCAATCAAATATATTAGCGTAAGGAAATCATATAAATAGATTACGATTTCCAGGAGGTACATTCATTTGAATACGAACCGTCGAAGGTGTAACATCAAAATAGGGAAAAAGTACCTATGCTTGGAAAAACCTTCTACCAAAGACATACGCAGCGACTTGGTGAAAGCATTGGGGGACTTTGCTCCTCCATATTCCACAGTAGCAAGCTAGGTCAAGGAGTTTAAGCTGGGCAAAATCCACTGAAGATGAACGTCCATCCACGTCCCTCACTGAAATAACGTTAAAAATATTATACTCGTATTGGCAGATCGAAGAGTGACCATCCGGCATGTATGTATGTAGCTGAGGTCGCAGGAATCTCATATAGCAGCGTTCAAAGAATCCTTGCTAACGAATGAAAAAGATCTTTCCTTCCCCCTTCTTGGGATTAACCGACTAACAAAAGAGAAAACGAGGATGAATCTCGAGAAGTTCCAAACAGCGAGCCTCCTCACCGACGCCAAAGGAATTCAAAGTGTCAAGTTCTGTAGGAAAGGTTATGGCATCCTTCTTTCGTGGACGCTGAATTGAAAATTTTGGTGGAATATTTAGAAAAGGGAACTACTACTTTAAAATCTTATTACGCACACAAAATAAGAAAATTGCGGGATGCCGTTAAAGAAAAAAGTCGCGGTAAGCCGCGAGTCGGAATGTTGTTTCGCCACGACAACGCACCGTCCCACAAAGCCGCAACGAACTGCTCAAGGAACACATCCGAGGCAAGAAATTTGAGAGAAGTTATGGCTTTTTGGCAGGGTCAAGACAAATTTTTTTTTAGGGGAATTCTGGGCTTAGAAAACAAGGCGGACAAAATGTATTGACTTGTTAGGAGACTATGTAGAGAAATAATTTTTTTTTTTTAAACTATAATCACCGTGTTTTATTTTATTATCATTACTTTTGGAACAAATTCAAAATTTTTGAATGGAACAATACTGGCATAACTCGGCTGGTGCTAAAAGACATTCCTATCCCGATATGCAAGGAAGCTTAGTACCTGGGCGTCATCTTACATAGTAAGCTTCTTTGGTCAAAGAGTGTTAAGTTAAAAACCACCAAAGCGCAGTTAGCTTTGTGGTAATCTTGTGGAATTTGTTTTCAAAATTTTGAATTTGTTTCGTTATGTTGGTACATATGTATGTCTTCTAACTTATGTTGACATTGTCGGCTATTTTGGATATTAAATTTGTTATTCGTTAGACGCGCATTGGTGCACTTGGCGATTTTATGCGGAATTTTGTATCGAAAATAAATTCCAATTTAAAATGACTGTGTCATTTAGCGAGTCTACTCTGAACAAAAAAAATTTTTTTTTGTGGTACAAGCTCTTCACATAAGGCCGAGAAAGCCTTAATACCGATTCTTGCCCTGGACGCCCCACCACGTCAACAACGGACAAAAACGTTGAAGCATTGAAGGAAATTATAAAGGAGGGTAACGGAATCATTATCAGAGCAGTTGCTATGGTACATCGGTCGGCTCATGCCGTGATATGATGATCTTTGAGATACTTTGGGCATGAAACGTGTCAGCCTAGTTTCTTTGGAAATTGCAAAATTTTGGTAAAAATAACCGTCGCGTGAGCATTGCTCAGAAGCTGTTTGAAGATCTGAATGATGATGAGATTTTCTGAAAACGGTCATCACTAGTGTCGAAATAAGGGTACACGCTTACTGGTTACTACCAAAGCCCAATCGAAGCGCCAAGAAGAGTCAAGGGTACACGAAATTTTACCCGAACGAGATCCTATACAATAGGGCCAGTATTGGACGGGTGGATAACTATCTGATAAAACTGATTCGAAGCCACGTTGCAAGAGCAATGACTTCAGTCAATAGCCTGATCCCCAGAGGCATTCCTCTATGTGCATCAATGTGGATTATACAGGATGAATTGACGGTTCTGTGGAGCGGACTGCGTCAGTGGTTAACTTTAATAGATCAGCCTCTTTAAGGCAAAGCTTGCCACATGCCAATGGCAGGCTAAAATAGACTAGAGTAGGTTAGGAGAGGTTAGAGTAAGTTAGGGTAGGTTAGGACAGGCTAAGGCAGGCTAGGGAGGCTTGAAGGTCTAGTTAATTTTAGCGTTAGTTTAAAAAAAAGATTTCAAAACAAAAACGAAAACAAACAAAATGGTATAGTATATACACAATGTACATATATCAAGCATGTTTTTTTTGTATATGTACATATTTTAGTTAAGGAAGGGTTAAATTATTTGTAGTTATAAGTTTCTTTGTAAAAAAAAAAAATTATATGATGCTACGTTTTTCAAAATATCACTTTTCTTGGACTAAGTTGCTTATTTATTTTAATTATTACAAGTTCATCGTAAGGCCTAAAGACAGTGTTAAGTTGCTCCTGTGCCTAAGAGTGTCCGTATAGGGCCAATAGGTATTTTATGTTGGTTGTTATTTTAGCTAGTTCTAAGCATTTTTGTCTAGGGTGTGTTCTAAAAATATAAAAACAAAAATGAATTAAAAACAAAATGCGTGATTTTTTGGCCAAAATAACACCAAAATAATACCCCTGCGACGTATTTTTTTTTTCAAAACTGAAAATACCACGATTGAGGAGATGAAGATTGCATGGCTGGAAGAGCCCATATTACAAGTGTTTCAGTGCTTCGAAGACTGGAAAAATCACTGGCGGAAATTTTTATGTACCAGAGGAGGATTACGTTGGTGGGGACAAAATAGATATTGATAAGTACCTAGGTAAGGTGAAAATCTCTCGACCTGACAATGAAAGACTTTAATTTTTAGGTATAAAATTATTTAGTTTTTCTACATAATCCGCTTGACTTCAACTCGGTCCAGCAATTCTCGAACATCATTATTCTTCCCCGGAAGTTAGAGTCTGGAAGGGTGTGAAAATATTCATCTACGACCCTCCCAGATTCTTCCTTGGATGCAAACTTCCCAGAAACAAATTTCTTCAAGTTTGGTAAAAGTGTGAAGTCGGAGGGTGACAATCGGGAGTATGGGGGATGGCCGAGCGATAGTAACTCAAATCCCGCAACGACCCAGCTGATCAATAAGGGTCGAGAAATTTTCATCTTTAGTTGTTTTGCCTTTTGCAAAGTAATCAATTAACTGGATTCCATTCGCATCCCAAAACACACTAGCCATGGCCTTTCGCTAGGACTGCTGTTTCGTCTCATCCATAGTGACAATTCGCCGCACAATTTCGGTCCGATCCCTTTCGAATCGGTCCAAGGATTACTGATTTTTGTCGGCTTCAGCCTTTCAACCTCAGCTAATTTACTCTCCTTATCGTTAAACAAGAAATCATACACTTTTTCGATGGTTTCCGATGTGGTTGCAGTTTTTGGCTTCACATAGGTCTTTACATTTTTCTGCACACTTTAAAACAGTTAACATCGAAAGAGCAGAGTCCCCGTAAATTTTTTTCAATGTGGCGTGAATTTCCTTAGGTGTTAATCCATCTAAAACGAAGAAATTTTTGACCACACGAAATTCGAGTTTATCTATTTTAACGAAAAACACGGAAGACGTCTACTGCAATAATGCGTGTAAACAAATTACTTGTCAGAACAAGTTGGAATTTATCATACGAATTAAGGGCATGTGTTCCGAGGCAGGAGTAATAAATACAAATATGTATTTGCTGATACGACTGCTATCTCTGTGGCAGTTGTTCGATGAAAATGTTGTTCGAAAAAAATTAAAAGTCACCTTATTTCTTGAAAAAAATCTGCTATTCTACGATTGGGGTCCCCTTCCGATTGCAGTTACAAATTACCTAAAATATAGTAGTGTGATGGTAGAATTTTTAGGACGGGGGTTGGGTGCTGAAGCTTGTGACTAAATGAGTTACATTTGAAATTCAGAGGCAAGTTATGACATTGTAAAAAAAGCGAATCGACTAAAACCCAGGTTTCAAACAAAATAGTGAAAAATAAATCAATTTTATGAAAAAGGTGGTATACATCTACTGAAATCTTCAGGAAATACAGTCAAGTAGAGAACACGATAAAGGGAACATTAAAAAAAAAATATTTATTAACAATTTCGTCCCCAATTCATTAAAATCCCGTCTTCCTTATCAGTCCAAAAATAAAAAATAAAACTGGGCAGGAATATGTGTTTTTTTTTTCTTTGTGTTGAATTGAAAAAAAAGTTATAAAGAAAAGCATAAAAATGAAAACAGCGTTGGGGTTATCGCCACACGCTGACCCCAAGATTTTGTTTCAGAAGTCAAAACATGTTTGTAAGGCAAACGGACAAGCGGACGAGCCACCACGTTATCGATCAGAAATTGAGCAATAATAAAAGCAAAAATAAAAATGAAAATAAAAAAATTAAAGAAAAATTATTTATTCTTTGGGGCGCGCATCATCAGCTTTATCTTCTGGTGCTTTGCGTTTTATTTTAATTGCTCGTATGTCTTTTATGGCTTGATTTGGCGTATTGCGTTCTGTCCGCCTCAATCGGACTAAGACTCATTAAATTGTCTTTTCTGTTTTTATTTTTTGATTTTCTCTGGCGGTTGTGTTTTAGAAGGACTCCGGTATGAGACGAAAAACCGAGATAAGATAATTTTGGATGATGATTTTGAAATTTCTTATTTTGTCGTAAATTCATTGCTTCGTACGTTACGTCGCAACACGCCTCCCTATCGAAACGTGCAATCGACAAATCGTCAATCCGGCACGAAAGCAAGGCAACAGAGTCACAACGATACAGCGAATGTGTATTCAAATAAACAAGTCGTTTGTTTTTATTGCCGCGTGGTTATTGTACGTGATGATTTTGAGAAAATGTGGAAAAACGACTGAATGTCCTCTGAACCTGGACACATTAATTGTGGATACGTGATTATGCCTTAAGGATCCCATCAACGAAATTATGTTTTTGCCACCACGCTTAACATACCCACCTTCCTCTGCATAAGTGGATCTGGATTGCCGGCCGTGATCGCTGTTTATTTTTAAAACATCAAATTTTTTTTTGCTTCCCTTCTCCTTTTTGTTGGTCAATATTGGGGCCAATCTCTGAATTTTAAATGAATGTTAAATCGGAAAGATTGGGACATCTGTTCCTAATGCATCGTCAATCGTGATTGGAAGAGGCGCACTCAGGAATGATCCTCCGTGATGTATGGTTATCCGGATCCATTTCCATTAGAAGCGGGAGAGTGTTTGTATGCTCCCTTCGTGCCAACCGCAGCGGCCTTATCAGCCGCTTACACAAAGTTCACTCGATTGGCATCACTAATAGTCTCCCTGCTGCACACTTACGAGTATAATGACGAGGTTTGCGTCTGGCTTCTCTTTCCTCGTCTTCGGCCTCGGTTGCAGGCAACGACACAGACATCAGTGTTTTAAAAATAAACATGTCAATAATTTATGAAATGAAACGACACACATAAATCCAAACAGACGGGCAGCGCTCCTGATGCGGTTGCTGCTGTGCTTATCGAGTAAAGTCCACGGGAGGCTGGGAGCTTCTCGAAGGAGGCGGCTGGGGAATGTAGTTTAGTGATAATCTGTGGTAATTAGTTGGCTTATGTTTCAGTGGCATGAAATGAGATTACAAACATGCGGACTGACATCTGTGTTTGGTTGGTTTTTTTTTTGTTTTGTTTCCCGATCTGATTTTTTAAGGGAGGCTGCAGCGTTAACGAATAGGTGCAAGATGGATCCCTCAAGCAATGTCGCAGACAGTAATGCGTGCGTGTCGGTGACACTTAACTGCGGCGAAAGGAACATTTTAAAAATCATTTTTCTCTTCGTAAAAACGACAGAGGAGTAATGGGAGGATGGAAACAATTTGTTTTATTTTTTATAACATGCCTTTAATATCCGAGTGGAATCTAATTAGTGTCACGTTAATAGATGGAACTGTTGGGGACACTTATTGGCCACAACCATTGATTACTTGCGACAAACATCCAGAGTGATTTTGTGTTGGCACTTTTTTGATGGAGGGACATTTACTAAATAACTCTCGGAAGGACCCAAGTGCCCCATTGTGAATGGACGGCGCCAGAACTTTGACAGTTGCTTTCTATAAAATTGGTCCGATCACGAGTCACGGTCACAGGCCACTGGCAAATTTGTAAATAAAACAAATGCTCCGGTGGCAAACATGAAACAAAGTGCTTTACTGAAAGTAAAACAGTGTTAGAGAAAAAATTAAATGTAAAACGAAAGTTGTTGAATTATAAGGATATACTACTGAACAACGCAATTTAGTATAATGAGGTAAGCCAATCTTATTACGGTTTTCTTCGTGCTGGACGTTAAATATGATCAGCATCAGAACACGGCAAGTTCAAATAGTAACACGAACTTTGCACTTTCGCGGATACTATTTTCATTATATTTTGCTATAAAAATTGAATAAGGTGCAGCAAAATTATACAAATTTTATAAATTTTTTTGTAAGATTATGAGGAAAACTACCATTTACGAATGGTAAAAGTGTTACCAAGAAAACGGTAAAAACTTTGCAGTGGACGAGCTTCCTGAATGACCAGCACCGATCTGGCGATTATAGCGAAGTTTTGAAGCTTTGTTTTGGCTAAAAACTCGAATACAGTTAGGCAATTAAATTTATCACGAAAATTTAAAAAAGCAGTAAAAGCTTTAAGAAAGGCATCTGTGATATTTTCACTATTCCCATAATGGCCTTTTACTAATAAATCCCTTACTTATCAAGTCGAATGTTGATAGTCAACAATAGCGAAAATGAAAATTACATTTCCCTGTGCTTAGGCCTCCATATGAGGTTTGATCAGAAAATAAGGTGACTTTTCATTATTCTCGAAAATTATTATTATTATAATAATCAGAATTTATTTTGTCCCCTTCCGATATAATCATTATGATGTGCGCTTTTTGGTATAGCCTTGGGCTCTTCCAGCGATGCGGTCTTTATCGCCTCAATCTTGACAAATTTCCCGTCCTTTCATGTATCTTCTCAGTTTGGGAAGAGAAAAAAGTCGCAGGGGCCAAGGCTGTTGAATATGTTTGCCGAGGCATGATTACGGTTTTGTTTTTGTGCAAAAAAAAAATACGCACAAGCAATGATGAGAGAGCAGGTGCATGATCGCGATGCCACAGCCATGACGGTTTTTCCCAGGAATCAGGACGGTTTCCTCGTACTGCTTCAGGCAAACGGCACATACCTACAAGGTTAAAATTATTGAAAATGAGCATCATTCGTTAAACATTTTTATAGTTTTTTTTCTGGCGGGGGGAGATTGTTGGGGGAGATTTAAACGGACATGTCGGGAAGACAAACGAAGACTATGAAGACTACCACGGAGGGCTGGGATACGGCACCAGGAACTCTTCAGGTGAAGATATCCTAAACATGTGCAAGTCGTACGGTCTTATAGTGCTAAATACCATGTTCGTCAAACAAAGCCGGCACCTGATCACTTATAGCAGCGGCGGAAATGAAACTCAAATAGACTATCATTTGGTATCCAGTTTCATGAAGCCACGAGTTAAAGATTGCAAAGTGATCCTGGGAGACGCGATCGCCCCTCAACACCGTCTCCTCCTGACTGAATTTTTTATGGAGGCGAGTAAGAAGTCAAAGCAGCAAACGAAGGTGTCTGAGAGAATCAAGTGGTATAAGCTGGATAAAGGAAAAGGCGAAGCTTTTATTACCAACATGAAAAGCTACCTCTCTTCCATTATCGACGAAGTCGGTAATGAGGAGTGCAGAGCACAAGACATGTGGGATTCCCTACAACAATCTGGCCTGGAGAAAGCCAAATCACTGCTCGGAACATCTAAAGGCCCCTGCCAACACGCAAAAGAAACCTGGTGGTGGACAGACGAAGCCAAAGCAGTGATACACGAAAAGAAAATGGCTTTCCAAGCTTGGTCAAAGTGCTCTTCTACTAATAGAGAGGAAAAAGCTCGCCGTGAAAAGGTATATAGATGTTGCAAAGGTATCGCGAAGAAAAAATGCGCCGAATTCAAAGCGAAAAGCATGGAAGGCCTCTATCAGGAGTTGGAAGAAATATCGTCTTCCGCGTCTGACAGGAACCAGGCTACCCAGGAGCTTCGACAAAGCAATTTGAACAAAGGAGCAAATATCTTTAAGATAGCCGCCCAGAGAAGAAGAAATGCTCAGGAGATTCGTTTCCCAAAGTTTATTAACAATGCTGAAGGCCAACTCCTTGTGGAAGACGAAAAAGTTCTCCACAGATGGCGACAGTATTGCGAGCAACTTCTTAACGAACAGTTTCCCCGAGTGTACTTTCCAAGAGCCGCCCCGAATCATGCCGAAATATCCGACATCACAGTCGAAGAAGTTCGGTACGCGGTTAAAAACTCCAAGAAAAGAAAAGCTGTTGGGCCGGACGGGATACCCTCTGAGTTCTGGGAAAAGATGGGAGACATCGGATCATGGTTCTTATCTCCAAACTTATGAGAGGCGACACTATGCCTAATCAATGGAGGGAAACCTATCTTCTTCCTTTGCACAAAGAAAAGGGTGATACGCGAAATTGTGATAACTACCGTTCTATCAAGCTGATGTCGCACACCATGAAGATCGTTGAACGGGTATTAGAAAGCCGACTGCGGAAAATAATACGACTATCTGATGACCGGTGCGGGTTTGTCTCGGGTAAATCAACAACAGATGCAATCCAAAGTATAAGGGTCATGATGGAAAAGCATCGTGATTCGTCAAAGGACTTGCATATGGTGTTGGTTGATTTCGAGAAGGCCTTTGACCGGCAACCAAAAGATCTTTTATGGGTAGCGCTAAGACAAAAAGGAGTTCCAGAAACCTACGTGCGAGTGATCATGGATATGTACAAGAGAGCAACGACAAGAGTAAGATGCACCGCAGGAGTCACCGAAGAGTTCGCAATCAAAGTCGGTGTACACCAAGGGAGCGTCCTCAGCCCACTGCTCTTTATAGCAGTCCTTGATTGCTTGCATGAAGGAAAAGTGACGGACCCCAATGTGCACCAGCTATTCTTTGCTGACGATGGAGCCATTATAAGTGATGATCAGGCGTCCCAACAACGAGCACTTGATGTGTGGGTGGACATTTTTGAGGGACACGGGTATCGTATTAGTTCAAAGAAGACAGAGTATCTGTGCTGCCCGTTCTCTGACCCTCATCAGCCTATTCCAGACATTTACTTGAATGGAAGAGTGCTTCCCAAGTGTGAAAAGTTTAAATATCTGGGATCTATGATTAATAGAGAAGCAACTTGTGATGATGACATCAAACATCGCGTAAGCGTAGGGTGGATGAAGTGGCGGGAAAACTCCGCCATCTTCTGTGATCGAAAAATTCCCCCTAAGCTGAAAGGAAGGCTCTACACTTCAGTTGTACGTCCGGCGCTCACATACGGTTCACAATGCTGGACAATGCACAAAAAGTATGAGAGCAAATTAACGGCAGCTGAGATGAAGATGCTTCGCATGACAGCGGGAGTAACAAAGCGTGACAGAATTAGAAGTTCAAAGATCCGAGCAAGCCTCCACGTAAAAGAAACCATCACAAAAAAGATAGAGCGCGACCGACTCAGTTGGTATTGCCATGTTCAAAGGAGAGATCCTTTGAACCCCGTCCAAAAGGCAATATCAATCAACGTTCCAATTTCAACACACAAAAAAGGCAGGCCGAAAAACAATTGCTCCAAACAAATGCAAAACACCAGCATTTGATTGGCCTCAGCGATGAAGTAATCCCAAACCGGGAAGCCTGCCGCTACTTTCAGAGATCAAACCGGCGGACCCCACAAGCGGACCAGTAGGAATGCAGTTAAGTGGGAAGGTTATGGTCCTACACTTCTGACCATAACGACACCAGAAAAAAGGAAAAGAAGAAGAAAAGGTACAAAAGGCAGAAGGATATAATTTAAAGAATTTTTGATTAACTTGCAGTTTTTACATAAGACTGTAAATTAAAGCATGAGTGGTGCAACCAGGCAACACCGACGATGGCGCGGTACGGGAAACCGCTAAGTTTGAACGAGCCCCAGAATTGGGACGTACTGTAGATTGCACTGCTAAGTGCCAAAAAAGAAGGAGAAAGGGGCGAGCCCGACAATCGTGCAAAGAAGCTGGCACAGCCGAAGGCACGAAGGTTGAAGGCAAACCTCTGTTCCAAAGCGGCGTCGGAAAGGAGCAGGAGCTCGAACCGAAAAAGGTAAGAGCGGTTGCAAACGGAAGACGACCGCCGGGGACAGCCTTGTTGGGGGGAGAGAATGTGATGTCTCCTCCTCTGACGTGGCGGCGGGTAATCGGAGTCCGAAGGTAGATGCGGCAATCAACAAAGATCTAAGCAAAAATCTAAATACGGAAAGGACATATTACTTCTCCTCGGAGGCGATCACTTCACACAACAAAACCCATTTCCTCTGGAAAGGAGATACAAGTGACCGTAAAGAGTCGAGACAAGCACCTCTCCTACAAAGAGACAGCCATCTCCTCTGAAAAGGTCAGGATAGGGAAGGCTGGCAGTGACAGCAGAATGACCAGCGCAGATTGATAACATTGCGAGGATCATCTACTGGAGCTAGCTTCAGCAACAGGCTTCTGTATTCAGGCTGAGAGGTCTGCTTTGATGAATGGCACCTTTGTGGTGAGCTGTTCCTCACAGCAGACATCTGCCTGGATCAGGAGCATGGTGCCGAAAATCCTTCCCCTGGGAACTACTACCTATCAGGTAGTTAGTCTCCCAAAATTAACGTGCGCCATCTGCTGGATTCTCAGTAGCAGAATTGCATGCAGTGGTACAAATCATCACATTGCATCCATTCAGGAACCATCTGTTTGGAATAAACGCCTGTGTGGTC
Source organism: Merodon equestris (assembly GCA_958301585.1). Taxonomy (NCBI): domain Eukaryota; kingdom Metazoa; phylum Arthropoda; class Insecta; order Diptera; family Syrphidae; genus Merodon; species Merodon equestris. Next base: position 64,885,270 of record OY284413.1, read on the forward strand.
TTGGTGGTATATGTGATGCTACGTTTCTTTATAATAAGCAATCCGAAAGACCTAGGGTCTGCCTCATCATATCGAACACGTTATCGGCAACATAACTTGGTCAATTCTGTGAACAAGATCTGGTGGTTGCGAAAGTTAGCTGCAAAGCGCACGGGGAAATTGATCACTTTTCGTGGCGTCTGCTTACTTCCCCTACGACTCGGTACTGCCACAGCCACCTAAGGCGGTTTCTGAACTCGTAGAGTACTGTGAAGCCAGAAGGATTGGACTCATCAGCTGTTGCGATGTTAACGCTCAAAATACTGTTTGGGGCAGTAGCAAATGCAACAAGAAGTGATTGACCTAACCCTGTCTAATAGGCGTGTGAAGGCCATCACTAACTGGAGAATCTTACCAGATGTTACGCTGTCAGACCATAGATATATCGAATTCCAATTGAAGTGTGGGATCTCTCCCTCGCAGCCCAAGCGGAAAGCCTCGAGCGGAATGCGATTCAGAGACGAGCTTGGGAAATCCACTCAAGCCCTGCCTAAACTCAAAACAAAGTAATTGGTGGAGGATGCCGTTCATAACCTGAGCAGCGCCATCACCAACTGTTTCGAACTCACAAGTCCTGTCAAAAAACCAGGAAGTCGGTTCCCTGGTGGAACGCTGAGCTCCTATGTCTTCGCAGAGAAGCCAGAAATCTCCTGAGCGAACTCGGAAGATGACTGGAATAAATATCGATCGAAGCAGAAGCTAATTCGTAAATTGAAGAATGATTCTTATAAGTCCTTTTGCGAAGAGATCAAATCCTTGAGCGCGACAAGTAAGTTGGTTAATGTCCTCAAGCGAGGAAAACCGACAAAACTGAATGTACTCAGAAAGTCTGATGGTACCTTCACTGAGTCTAAAGCAAAAACTCTTAGTTTACTGTTTCAGACCCATTTCCCGAGAAATTAGACTGTCATCGGCTCGTTGCACACTCCCTCGTTAGAAACTGCGACTGAAGCGATGAAAACAACTCGGCATAGCTGGCATGTTCCGTCACACGTGGCAATTACTAAGTCCATTGAATTTGCTGTGGCATCTTTCGATGGCTTTAAGTCGCCGGGCACCGATGGAATATACCCCGTTATGCTACAAAAAGGTATAAGACAGCTGCTTTCTACTCCTAAAAGAAATTTCACTGCTAGCCTGGCACTTGCCTACATAGGTATATATTCCTTGGCGCGCGGTGAAAGTGGTCTTTATTCCCAAAATAGGGAAAGAATATTACTCACTCGCCAAGAGTTTTAGACCAATCAGTCTAACATCCTTCTGGCTGAAAAGCATGGAGAGATTAGTAGAGTTGCATGTGCGCAAAGTTACACTTCGAATGAACCTCTCTCTCGGACATGCTACATGCTTATCAGCGCGGAAAATCCACGCTTCAAAACCTAGGTGTGAGAATTGAATGTACTCTCGAAAGGAAAGAGTACGTACTAGGCATTTTCGTCGACATTGAGGGAACTTTTGATAACGCTGCTTTCGACAGCATGTGTTTGTGCACAGGACATTGATCGCTGATACAGGCCTGGAACAATGTGTCAAGTCTGGAGTAAACAGGGGCTGCCCGCAAGGTGGCGTCTTGTCTCCGCTCTTATGGTGCATGGTGGACTATGCGGATGATGTTGCTGTTCCCTCTGTCGGCTCATGTTTTGCGACTGTCTGCCTCAAAGCGCAGGTGGCGCTAGATGTCGTTCTTTTCACGAGAAGGAGGAAAAATACTGGCATTACTCAGCTGGTGCTAAAAGGCATTCCCATCCCGATATCCAAGGAAGCTAAGTATCTGGGGGTCATTCTAGATAGAAAGCTTCTTTGGTCAAAACATGTTGAGTCCAAAACCACCAAGGCGCTGTCGGCTTTTTGGCAATGCAAAGGTGCCTTTGGCAAAACATGGGGCTTATCGCTGAAAAAGGTCCTTTGGATCTACACGGCAATGATAAGACCGATAATCTCATATGCATCGGTTGTTTGGTGGAGTAGGCTAACACGCAAACACGCTGTGGCTTCACTCACCAAACTCCAAAGGGCGGTCTGTCTCAGCTGCACGGGGGCTCTCCCCATCACACCGGGAGCTGCTCTAGATGCTATGATGAATCTTCCACCCCTTGACATATATATATCGCATTGAAGGCCATGTCTCGCCTAAAGGGAAATGGTCTTTGGTACAACTCGCATTGGAGTGAAAGTGTACTTGCGCGAGAAATATGTATCCTACGACCTGTCTCATGGATATGCCTTCTGACGTAATGCCACCTGCCATCCTACTGCATTATAATTTCACAGTCACATTTCCGTGGTGTCAGGACTGGCTTTGGCCAGACACAACCTAAAATGGACTGTCTTCGCACTTTTACAGATGGCTCTAAGATTTGGCGGCTGTCAGGATCTGGAGTTTTCTTTGAGCGCGAAAACATTTGATTGCACTTCTCGTTAGGAAAATATGCGTCCGTCTTTCAATCAAAGATTTACGATATCTTAATGGCCATACATTATGCTGTGGAAGGGAAGAAGCATGTGCGTCTGCAGTGACAGCCAAGCTGCATTCAAAGCGGTGTCCAACCCTCTATCCAACTCCAAATTAGTGCATGAACTCAAGACCTTTTTGAACAAAGTGGGAAGACTAAATTCACTTAGACTTGTAAGGGTCCCGGGTCACTCTGGGATCCCAGGAAACGAGATCTCCGATGAACTCGCTAGAAGGGGCTCAGAGGAGAGTTTCTCAGGACCTGAACCTGTCTTAGGTCTACCTGCTCCCATGGTCAAATCTGACATCAACGACTCTGTCTTTAATGCACACAGTCGTAGATGGAGGGAATATCCAGGATGCAAGATGACTAAGCGTGTATGGCCTGATGTCTGCAAGACGTACGTTTTTCTAATCCTTAATGAGAAATGACTGCAGAAGGCTTGCAGGCGCCATTACGGGCCATTACACTTTTGCCAAGCATCTCTAAGTGCTTGACATCAGTGAGACGCTTACCTGTGCTGCATGATGCGATGAGGATGACACAGCAGATGACTTTCTCTACGACTGTCCCGCCTTCGTTAGCGCACGGTGGAGCACCCTTGGGGCCGACGTGGTGTGTACCGAACCTCTTAGCTCTATATCACTGCAGCCTCTCCTCACTTTTCTACGGACAACAGAGAAAATATGTACAATAAAGAAGGTGTCTGTCTGGTAGTACAATGGACTAGTATTTGCGTCTGAGTGCTCCAATAGATAGTAGAAGCCTAAAAAAAAAAGCCTGCTTCCTTTCCTGACATTAGTAAGGATACATTTACGCAAAATACAGAAACTCAGAAAATATTTACTATTTCCCCAGCAGGTCCTGATCGTTTGCGTAAGCAAGAATGTGATTCCATTAAAGGTTATTTCTCAGTTTCTTGAAGGAATATAAGGAATTCCAGCGCCAAAAATTGAATATTTCAGGAAAGTTTCCTATTTTGTCCTTTGTTTCTATTTAGGCATACTAGCATCAGTTTCAGCAACTTTCGGGATTCCTAGCCTTACAGGGACGTGATACATTTTCGATCGGTTTATTGAATCACATGCCTTAAAATCTAACAATAGTTTGTGGACCGTTTCGTGGAACTCCCATTTATTTTCTAAAAGATGTTGTGTAGTAAAAATCTGGTCACCCGTCGAGCGTTTCCTCCTGCTAGTCTCCGATTATTTCCTTAGCATATGATGGCACTTGAAGAGAATATTTGACTGCACCTTCTAATAACTTAATAGCGCGCTATATCTCGGTAATTGTTGCATTGTCATCCTTTTAAATATGGGAGTGATGAGCCCTTGTAACTTCTCTGTTAATTTTTCTCTTGCATAATTTATTAATTCTTGCAGCCTTGTTATTTCTAAGGAGATGAATTGCTTCTTTTAAATGGTTATGGTAGAACCTGAATTTCTGCTGTGTAGATACCACCGTTTTCCGTTAACATCGAGCAGTTTATGGATATATCTTCTCCATTGGGTTAGGTTAGGTTAGGTTAAAGAAGTGGAGTGTGATGGTTGGACATCACTTCCACTCGGAGGCCAAGAGGCCCATTGTGATTCCCTTCGTTTGTGTGGGTACTTATAAAATTAACCTGTCATATCACGTGGTGGCTGAAACCACCCCGTGCTCTTGATGAATCTTAGAAGATCCGATATATCTGCGTTAGCCACGTCCGCAATCTCTGTAAAGAATCTTTGGCCCAGCGACACTAGGCGTCGATTCTGGAGAGCTGGACAGTGGCAGAGCAGATGTTGGATCGTCTCAGTTTCTTCCTCATCGCCGCAGCTCCGGCAGAAATCGCTGGATCCCGAGTCCCATTTCCGGAGCATTGCTCCAATGGGACAGTGTCCTGTGATCACTCCGACGAGCATACGGATCGAGTTACGGTCCAGCGCCAGGAGCTTCTTTGTTTTTCCGACGTTGAGCTCTGGCCACGATGATCTTGTCGTGTAGCTGTCCTTTCTTGAAAGCCAAGACGAGTTGGCCTCTTTGATGATTGGTCGTTTATGATCCTGTATAATGCGCTGATCGGTGGTTGCAGTGACGTGTCCGCTTCGCTGATGTCCAATTCAGAACCTTGCCTGGCCAGTTCGTCTGCTCTTTCGTTCCCTGCGATTGAGCTGTGGCCCGGTACCCAGCAGAGTTTAACTTTATGGTGTCTGATGGACTTCAGTGAGTCGCGACATTTCTTGACAACCTTTGATCTCGTTATACAGGATTCTATTGACTTCAGTGCAGCCTGGCTGTCTACGAAGATGGTGATATCAGATGGTGGGATATCGGCTACCTGTAGGTGTTTGGCTGCTTTCTCTATTGCCAGGATTTCCGCTTGGAACACGCTACACATATCAGGGAGTCTGAATGATTCCTGTTTGTGTAGGGTATCAGAGTAAAACCCGGCCCCAGTGCCTGTGTCCATTTTCGATCCGTCGGTGAAGAGGGTGATCTCATGGTCGTTGATTACGGCGTTTAATAGCCACTCTTCTCTGTCGGGGAAAAGGACAGGTATACTGAGAGAGAAGTCATTTTGGAGGGCAATATAGTCGGTCGTAGCTGCGAGGCTACTAGAACCATGTTTCCTTCCCAGGTCGTCTATTATCTTAAGTATGGCCGCATGTCCATAGTTGGCTTGCTTCCACATAGAGGACTCTCTTAGTCTCCATTGGGTTGCAACTAATTCGTTGTCTGAAACGAGATCCCCATTATCATTGCGAATAATTCGTCCCATTTTCTGTTTTGTTCACCCTTGTTATTGACAGTTATTGACCCACTTGGAAATATATAGCGCTTAGGAGCTATAAAGAAAGCATGTTCATTGAATAAAATTTCATTTCTTTTGTCTACAGTAGTACGGATATCTTGCCAGTAGTAGGGATACTTTTAGGCCATGGGTCGACTTCTGCTTACAGACAATGCGCAGAGTTTATAACCAAGCACCTAGTACTACTTTCCATTGGAGACCTAACTTTGTGTGGGATGTGCTTAAATAAAAATGAAATGAAATATTCAAGCCTAAACAAACGTATCCTCTTGTTTCCAATATCTCCGATGCAGCGCCATGTAATTCTAACTCTATGCCGTCAAAGTCTCAGTAAAACACTGTTCATTCAAGTAGATTAGGTGGAGACAAGAAAGACTATCCTATTGTATCTATCGTCAAGTACAGAGCAATCCATTGTTCTTCCCGTCAGGATGTATAACTTCTGTCTTTCCCACTGTTCCCGGCGACAAAGATAACTGACTAATCTCATCCCGTTTCCCTTCACAGCGAAATTTCTCACGACTCAGCGCGTTTTATCACATCGACCGGTGTGCGCTTTGTATACATATGACCTCCACCTTAAATCTTGTCACATCTCCTTGCGACAAGTTGATTAGATACTTTCATGTAACCACACAAAGGTTGCTGTGTATACTATACATCTCACACGATATGTTATGCATTCTAGATTGCCTCACATCTCTTTTCATCTTTGTCAACTTTACCGCCACTCGAGCAAGTACTGCTGTCGCTACATTTGTATCTACATAGCCACAGTTGCCCGGTTATTTCCCTATTTTTGGTTTATTTTTTTGCGTATTACCTCGCACTTCCGTCACCGGGATTGCTCCAAATTCCACCAAATAGCCACAATCTTTGTGAAATGTGCTATTCGTCATCTAATGTTTGAACAAAGACGATTTCATCTAAAGAAGTTAACCTGTCCACCCGTGGGCTGTTAGTTTTACGACGGCCCTCATTAATTAACAAACTATTTGATGTGGTAATGAGTTTTGACATTTGTCCTATCCCGTCTCTTGCCAAAGACGAATATGTTGTCGAGAAGAAAACATTTTTAATTGAGTGATAAATGATGAGAAAATAAAAAGAATAGTATCTTACAGCCTCATTGCCAAATGGGATGGATGCTCGTTTAAGAGCCTCTTTAACTATAGTAGCGACAATATACTCGTAATTTCGAATCGTTTAACCCAAGATGAACTCTTGCAAAACAAAAGAAAATACAACACATATCTATGGGACACCATCTATCAGATAGAAAGGCATGCATAGGTACGTGTGACATGCAAATTAATACGTTTTAGTTGCATGTTGTACGCACAACAATAAAGGATCAAGTATACCGATGTATCCTATTACCACCAATTTATTCAAAGGATGCCTCAGGTTTTTCTCTTTCGTAATTTTCATAATTACCTCATCAACTTGACTGATGACGCAATGAATCTTTTTTCTCCGAAGGCATGCAAACAAAAAAAAAAGTTAACTAAAACAGATCCTCCGGCAGGACATGCAACGAAGAAGGCATATTAATTCCAATGTATCCCGACCACAACCCCTTTTTTGACAATTTATTAATGTACCAAGCCACCCCTGTTGGCATGAAGAGATACACGGCCGTACTCCTGTACACCATGATCCTGATTTGAGAATGCAAATAGCGTTGAATGTGAGTATTCCGTAGAGGCAGCGAATCAATAAGGCGTGCAGAAATAATTAGAAATGCACAAAAGGACACGGTTCGAGAACATTTTTGATTGATACCGGTATTGTTGGGGATTGTCAGACCAAATACAATATCCTGTGTGGAAATTTCTCTTCTAATATTGTAAAGCTTCGAATTACACCTGGAACTGTAAGCCATGACCATCATTGTACGTGGCATACACCATGGACTAGGATTACTTTCATAAATAATCAGTTCTCCGACTTGGAAGAATAAAAAATAAAGAACGAAAGAAATCCTTTAACAAGGATCACACACACGTTGTCGTCTTGGAACCGGATAGAAAGGGGGATGGTCTGCGTAGTTCTTGACCAGAACTGGTCATTGGTCAAGATTGTGAAAAAAGAAAAAAACATTAACGAAGACGAGTTTTCTGCATATAAGCACATCGTTATCCTTGATGTGTCCGTTGAGAGATCAGAGGTCATCCTAGAACAGGATGATGTCGGTAGGGAATTTTCGAAATTTAAATTACTTAACATTAAGGCTAACTCCATGGGGAGTGTTAGATGTCCGATCAGTGGACACTCTCGTCCCGTTTGCTGTATGGGAATTTATTATAATGGTCAGTTGGACTTAGATCCTGAAATATGTGTTTTTGTTTTTTCTTTTGTTATTTGAAATTACTCAGCGAAAACGGAATATGGTTAATGCAGAATGGCAGCTTCCATGCTAAAGTAGGGGTCATGAAGTGACCGTTGGATTTCCTTTTCGGCGGTTAAGGCATTTATATATTTTTTATTTAATGTGACGTCATTTTCGCATACATACTGTGGTATTTCGCAATTGTAAGCACTTAAATGACAGCAAAATCCTAGTAAAGTGGAGTCCAGATATAAGTCGCTAAATGGAAACTTTATAGCATTTTAAGCAAAAGCCTGACTATCGTTTCTTACTTAATCTTACAAACAATTTGATAAACGTATGTATGTATGAGTAACTAATGGAGTCATTTGGGCCTAATAATATTTTTGAGGAACTATGATTTTATCAATGAAACCTACATTGGCAATGATAACTGCGAGTGCCAGGCATTGATGATGTCTGCGTTGATTCTCATTGTTAGGTCAATGTTACCTGAATTGTACTTATTGAAGGATTTTTTACGTTCATTTACGCATTGACAGCGACCTAATCGAAGTAGTATAAGTGGTAGAAGTCAATTGACATCGACTTATTGGCGGTATTTATAGTTCGTCTTTGCATAGATTTGGTGCCAGTAGGGTGCTTTCATTACAACGATCACCGAAAGCTGTTTTAAGTGCTTTAGTAATAATTCTCTCACGAGAGGGGGACCGATATTCTCGAAGAAATCGAGGTGAAATAGAGTTGGGATTCTCTTTTGTGATTTTTTTTCACTCATTCTATGACAAAAAACTAGCGAAACGATTAGTTATTACGTCGGGGCCAACTGAGGCACTCGAAGCGACTGAGAGCTCATGCGAATACAGACTACGCCCTAAAAACTAAAAGTCCAGGAAAAAAACTAGGAGGAAAAATGATTTTTGATAAAATTTCTTAACATCGTGAGACCATGTCTAATGTGTCAATGCTTTGCCATTCAACCTCAAGTGCAAACGTTTCTATTTGGCGATCAGAGAACCTTGGTTTCAATGAAGATTTCATGGCAAACAATGTCATCGCCAATGAGGGGGTTAATACCCTGTTCATATCGACGGAGGATCTTCAGATGATCTTCGAGTCATTGAGGAAGAAAAAATCCGCGGGAGTCGACGGTATATCCAATGTTGTGCTTAGGCACCTTCCGCCAGTGGCTGTAGAGAGGTACACCATCCTGTTCAACAATGCACTGAATAATGCATATTATCCAGTGCACTGGAAGACAGCGGTGGTGCAACCAGTTCCCAAGAGGGGTAAAAACACATCTAACCCTGAAAGTCTCCTTCCGAGTATCAGCAAGGTCTTCGAGAAGGTGATCCATAGGACCCTGTCTAAATGGGTTGAGGACAATAAAATCAGCCCGGATAACCAATTCGGTTTCAGAGCGGGGCATGACACTATTCATGCCGCGTCGAAGCTTGTGTCGGATGTCCAATGGAATAAATGCAAGAACCAATGCACGGGTGCCTGTCTGATTAACTTGGAAAAAGCCTTCGACACCGTATGGTTAGAAGGTCTTTATTACAAGCTCAGTCGGCTGGGCATAAGTAAACCACAGAAAATTGCCAAAGTGACTTCTACCCAAACATTTGAAATCAAAAATGGACTGCAACATGGTACGGTAAATTCGCCGATCCTTTTCAGAAATTACCTAAGCGATCTGCCAGTTTCTCTTCACCATTCAATAGCGTACGCAGACGACCTTATCGCGTACAGATCAGGTCCAACGATCGAAGTTATTGTTATTCTTCTGCAGCGTGACTTCGAAAAAACTCAGCAGTATTGTGATGACTGGAAGTTGAAAATGATCTTCCAGAAATCAGAATCTATATTGTTCAGAACGCCTTTGTCTAGGGCCTCTCGGGACACTAGAAAAAACTGGCGCAGGTTCTTAATTTTAGGATCGGACGGGCATCCACTGGCGAGACAAAGTGTAGTCAGATAGCTTGGGATCGTGCTGGATCAGTATCTATATTTTGACAAACATGTAGATGCTGCTCTGGCAAGGGCCCGGGGCGCTTTCGCTCTGACAAGATGGCTGTTTCATAGCAGCCAACTTGATTCTAGGGTGAATGTAATCTGCTATATGGCCTTAATCAGGCCCATGGTTGCCTATGAATGTCCCGTCTGGTTCAATCTGAGAGCCAGCTTAATGGAAAGGATTCGGGTGTTTGAGAGACAATGTCTCAGGACTTGTACATATATAATTTATATATATGTATATATTTTAGTTAAGGTAGAATAAGTAAGGTTTAGTTACATTAAGGTAGGCTTAATGCTAAGTTTTAAGCTAGATATAGTAATGTTAGTGGTAAGTTGATATAGTAGTCGAAAGACATAGATTTAAGTTGTTACGTCTATTTTAGATTGTCCGCCTAGGGCCAGTAAGACATCTAGATTGTTAAGATAGTTAAGCTAGTTTTTAAGCATTTTTAAGCATTTTAAGCAAGCAAACGTTTCTACAGCGGGGGAGCAAATTCATAAGAAATAATTTAAAAAATATGCATAGTACAGTGAAGTGCGAAGGTTCCCGGTGTTAGAGGCCTGTATTGTGTGCATTCCTCTCCGAAATGGAAAGAGAATGTTCATTATATGTAGCAGTCTATGTACCTGAAGCATTTCAAGTATCTCAACCCAATATTTTCATCACAGAGCTCGGGACACTTTCGATCTCTGCACTTAAACTCGGTAGAAAGCTCCTACACTCTGACCGACGATTTAAACGCTAAACATAGTGACTGGGGGAGCCTACTAAGCCATTCGCGGGCTATGCAGGTTGTACATCGAGTGCAGAGTCAAGTTACTTGCAACGGATAATTCGTTGTATCCTAGGAACGTTTCCTATCTAGATCAAAGCGCTGTTTGAGTCTCGATTGCGACTGGCTGCAACGAAAAATGGTCTACTAACTGTATTTTTCTATTACGACAGTGACTCCTCGCGTTGCCAGTTCCCCTACAAGAACGCTCACTTCACAGTGCCTCCTTCTGACAGTTCAATTGGAACCTCTCAAATAACGAGACTGACAGGTATCTCCAACAAATGGATGATAAAATTAAGCAGACGATGGACAGTACGATACCATCACAACAGCATCCCAATACCGTGAACGTGTACCGAAACGCGACAATCGTGAATCGACGCACTGCACAGACAAAAAAGTACACTCCTGCCAAGACTCCAACTCTTGTACAGGCAGCTTACCTACAGACAAAATTCGAAGGCTAGAACATTGAAGTCTCTGATTAAAAATGGCCAGCAGTTGATCAAGGAAAATTACAGAATACATATCTGTAAGTTTGCATTGGAACCACAGAATTCTGCAAATAAATAAAATATTTCGGAGAAACAATCGGAATGACATTCAGGACCTAAAGCTTCCGAGAATGCCAGGTAATGAACAGGGATCCACAGGAGAAGACGGCGACAATTCGGGATGTCTTCCAGGAAGTGTATAAGGCGAATGACAAAATGTGCCCAAACCACGACTTGGAAAACAGGGCCCTACTTCATCACTCTTACTCAAAATGATATCGACCGTTGGCGATAAGAGAACCTTTGTTTTTTTTGATGATTTCATGCCAAGTAAAGGGGCTATCATTTCGATGGAGTATCTTCAAACTTCGATTCATTTAAGAGAAAATATCCGCGGAAATTGAAAGTAAAGGGTGTTTTTCTTAGAGGTATACAAATATCAAATAAAATACTTGAATCTAGCTTTATTTATAAGATAATTTTATGCTATTATTGCTAAAATATAATTTAGGGCACATAAGTGCTAAGCTAGCTCGAATGGAGAACAGTTATGAAGTCAAATTTTCGACAACTTTATCCAGCAACTGGGGCCGTATATCAGCAATAAATGTTGACGTCCAAATCGTCCAACGTCTCTGATTTATCGACATGGACTAATGACTTCACATAGCCGCAAAGAAAGCAATCTAAAGATGTGAGATCACAGGATAGTGGAGGACAGTTCAGAGGTCCATGTTTTTTTTTTTTTTGGGGCCTCTACTATCTCTTGGAGCACTCAAACGCAAATACTAGTCCATTCTACTACCAGACAAACACCTATTTTTTCCCGTTGTCCGGAGAAAAGTGAGGACGGGCTTCAGTGATGTAGAGCTAAGAGATTCGGCACACACCACGTCGGGTGCGCCACAGTGCGCTAACGATGGCGGGACAGTCGTAGAGAAAGTCATCTGCTGTGTCATCCTCCTCGCAACATGCAGCACAGGTAAGCGTCTCACTGAAACCAAGTGGGCTTGAAACCAAGCTCGTAGAGATGATGGCCCTTAATGACGTCCGCAAGCCTTCTGTAATAGTTTCTCTCTAAGGATTAAAAGAATGTTGCGGACTTCTTGCAGGGCGTATGCGCTTAGTCTTCTTGCATCATGGATATTCCATCCATCTACGACCGCGTGCATTAAAGATCCAATCGTTGATGTCGGATTTGACAGTGGAAGCAGGTAGACCTAAGGCGAGTTCAGGTCCTGAGAAAATCTCCTCTGAGCTCCTTCTAGCGAGTTCATCGGAGATCTCATTTCCTGGGATCTGAGAGTGACCTGGGACCCATACAAGCCTTACAAGGAGCTAGATAGAGGGTTGGACATAGCTTTGAGTGCAGCCCTTCTACTTGTACTTCATAACATAGTGCATGGCCATTAGGATTGCATACGAGTATATCTCTAATTGAAATACAGACGCATATTTTCCCAACGAGAAGTGCAGTCGAAAGTTTTCGCGCTCAAAGAAAATTCCAGCCCCGGAACCCCGCCAAGTTCTGGAGCCATCTGTAAAAATGCGAAGACAGTCCTTTCCAGGTTCAGTACCTGTCCAAAGCCAGTCCTGACGCCATGGAAATTTGGAAATTTGACTGTGAAATTATAGGGGAGTAGGATGGCAGGTCGGAAGGCATATCCATGAGACAGGGATCGTAGGATATTTCTCGCGTAAGTACACTGTCACTCCAATACGAGTTATACCAAAAACCATTTCTCGTGAGGCGAGATATGGCTTTTAGTGCGCACCCTCTGATATATATGTCGAGGGGTGGAAGATTCATCATAGCATCTAGAGCAACTCCCGGTGTGCTGGGGAAAGCCCCATTACAGACTGCTCTTTGGTGTTTAGTGAAAGAGGCCACGATGTGTCTGCGTGTTAGCCTGTTCCACCAGACAACCGATGCATATCGGTCTTATCATTGCAGTGTAGATCCAGAGGAGCTTTTTCGGCGAAAAACCCCATGTTTTGCCAAATGCAGCTTTGCATTGCCAAAAAGCTGACAGCGTTTTGGTGGTGCCTTTTAACACCAGCCGACTCATGCCAGTATTTTTTCTTCTTCTCGTGAAGAGATCGATATCAATCTTAAAAGGATTGACCCACAGCCCATTATTTGTGCACCAGTTATCGATCACATTTAGCGCTGTCTGTGCTTTGAGACAGACAATCAGTCAATATCAGCCGACCAAGAGAACGGCAATATCATTCGCATAGGCCTGGGCATAGATACCAGAGGCATCGAAAGCATCGAGCAGAGAGTCGACCACCATGCACCATAACAGCGGAGACAAGACACCACTTTGCGGGCAGCCCGACTTGACACATTGTTCGAGGCCTGCATCAGTGATCAATGTCTGCCGAAACTGTCATCAGTATGCCGTGCGTATATATTGCGTATTAGGACAATAAATGACATTTTAACGGACGAGATGAAGAGAATTTAACACACTGGGTGGTCGTGGTTCAATGGTAATCATCACCGACTGTTGAGCCGAAGGTCTGTAGTTCAAGTCCGTTTATAGTCAAAAACAATTCATATACGGAAAACTGTGCAACAATATCAGTTGTGAATAAGAAATTATCAAAAAGTGCTGACGAAAGCATAACACTCGCAGCAAAATTCATACTCTGTGTGTGCACTTATAATACAATATAACACCTTAATGACATGGAAACAAAGAGTTACTGTGAACTACAACCAACGCAAAACTCAATCGAATCTCTCAAATTCTATCTAGGACAACCACCCACAGAGAGTAGTGAACGAATATTTTCAACAACAAACATCATAAAAGCGTACACTCTTGAACTTGAAAAAAAAAAAACACTGAGCAGAATCAAGGAAGAAGGTGAAATTCACACACTTTTATCCATTGATGTGGGGGTAAATCGAAAGCAAGGAATCTACAACTACCTCCTAACGCAGTGCCTCTCCAGTCACGAGGTTATCGCAAATATCTATATCGATTTGGTCATGATAACTTCCCTTATTGCCCAGAATGGCTAAACTAGGAAGCGAACGTGAGTCACGTAATCTTGGATTGTAAACGATTCATGACATGGCGAGTAATCTACCGAATCCAGCTTCATTAACTTGAATCGGACGTACATATGTATACTGAACCGATATTTTTGAATTATTTTCATTGTAAATTTCAAGGCTTTATACGTGTGTTCCTACGACCTTTCAACCAACTAAAAAATCATATTTTAATTAGCTCTTGATTTGCAAAATCAAATCTCGAATGGTTCTTGGTTAATGGGCTTTGTATTAACGGCGGGCGTGTACCTAAGAAGCCACTCCGAGCAGTCTAATGGTCTGATAAATTCAATAACAGGGAGACGCAGCTAAAAGGGGCTTTTCCTAAACCCATGAAAATGACTGTGTAAAAGTGAAAGTATGTTCGGCAGGTAGTTGCTACCTTTGGAAGCATCTAATGCGCCATTGTCCCCAACTGCATCAACATTGTAAAACGTACACTAAATTTAATACAATCCGGAAGCGCAGTAGTACCAAGAATTTGAATTATCATCTTTGAAGTAACATTCAGAAGCATTTCCGGTCGTTCTCTAGAACCCACAAATCATCTCCGTTTCGTAGAAAATATACACTACTACTGTCTACGGTGGTCCAGTGTAAGCATGCCGCATCGCACCTTACCACGTTTGATGAACCACAATTTTAGGATCGTAACTTCTTTTTACTATTCCGGGCGAGACAATGCACAGTATCTAGCTCCTGTCATCTCGACCAGCGACAGATATCTTTATTTTCTTCTCGTTTTTACGAAACCGAAAATAAAATAATTCAAAGCAAACTACCGCACGAACGCGTGCTTAAGTGTTTCGAATGAAAAACTATTTCAGTAGCTAATTAGTTGACATGATGAAGTGGATTATGTATCTGGAGATCGACCTCCCAGACCTTATAGACGAAAAGCAGAACAACGGAAAGGCAATGACAAAAACGAATGTATCACAATGAGGGTGTGATTTATTGTTATTCGATGGAAATTTAATTCAGATCTTGCAGTCAATCTATCTGTGTTGAGATCAAAGCAGCAAATGAGCGTGTCGTCATCGGCTGCTATCAAAGCCGAATATAAATCTTTTGGATAAAGAGCGTTGCTTGTCGCGTGACAGTTTCGCTGACTCAAGTGTGGGCATGCAGAAGAAGATGAGTAGTCTGATTTACAAAAGTTATGAATGGACACTTTGGCGCTTTATAGTAGCTCACATACTGTTTACTGGATACTTTTAAAAAGTCGTTATATCTATACTCCTAGCAGTAGACATATTCCCTACTTATGTCTTTCATTTGTCAACCATTCCTTCCGCTACCATCTGTATGCCGGAATCTCCGACAACCCAATTCCCGACTTCGACAATTTGAAAGGCCATTTATCACGACCAACAGCAAATACCCCAGACATCCAAGAACCGAACAAATCCCAAGAGCAATTTCTTTTAGAGTTCGCCCCCTCCCCTCTGTCCGTCGAATGAATTCGTGAATTCGGAGAAAGGAAGGCCTAGAAAGAAAGAAAAATCCGCGAAAAGCTATTTTGCGTTCGAGCGTATACACTTCTATTCCACCCATAAATGAATCAGTCAATGGGATCTGTAAGTGCGTCCATAAATCACCGATGTGCATGTGTTTGCGAGGCATCGAAACCTCCACATGCACTTAGTACACTATCATCATCATCCATCCATCCGCACACTCCCTATCATGATCCGTAAATCACGATCTTGTCTAATTTTTTTTTTTAACTGAAACTTCTGATGGTTTTTCTGTCGGCAAACAGCTCGACGGAGACTGAGGAGAGATTCCACGCATAGTTTAATGGCATTCATCGACTGATCATTAGGTGATCATGTGCTGTGTTTTAAGTGTGGTGTTCGGTGATCGTGTCAACTATGTATCTATTCAAAGGGATGGGTGAAGTGGCATGACTGTGGTCAAATGCAGGAATGGACAAGTGGAATTTAACGTGGTCTAGAATGTGAAATCAGTTTTATTTCAGCCAAAGCAGGAACAGAGACGCATGCCCCTTTACAGTATGATCACTGAACCCTGTTAACCTATCAATTAAATATATCAAACCAATAGACCCTTTGCGAACCTCGACCTCCAAGGTAAGATATGTTTCAGAAAACCGCAATAGACAATGTTTTGATGTAATATGGTATTTGAGGGTGGTTTTGAAAATGATAACGATCCTCGAGAAGATCTTAACAATAGTTGTAATGAATCTTCTTGATCTTTTGTTAGGATGCGGCTTCTATTGTTGGAAATTCTTATTAAACACTGTTTCAAAAGGTATTTACGGTCTTGTGGCTCTTTCGAGACCGCATTTTTGTGAAGTACTTACACGCGTATCTCTGTTGCACGTTCTATTTGGGCCCTTTTGTTTTGATACAGTATTATGCAACCGCAAATTCTTTTGTTGAGTTATAGTAGTACGATCGTATCTATAGCATATAAATGTGAACGGGAGCGTGGGATAATGTTTTGCTTAAGACTCCTGAGTGAATCATCATCTCGTTGTGAAATTGAAGAAATCTTGGACCATAGATTGCCGGCCAGTATATCAAACACAGTGTGCTCTCTTCTTCGAAGCTAGGATTTTGATAGTCTACGAGTATGTCTGTGTCGCAAGTTCTTGCGTTAAAACATACGATAGGAGCAGGAGTAAATCGAATTATCAGGCGGACAACTTAGAAGCATGGCATCGGCCCACAGAAACTACAATAAAACCTAACACCTATATGTATATGGAAACATTCATTACCATATCGTTAGGTTGGATCGGAACTCCTAATTTAAAGTTCGAAAGTTAGTGTGCCGTTGCCGTTCGCCTTTTTTATAGTCCGATGCGACCTTTTTATTCTTTTTGGACAATGCAATGGAGATATTATTGCCATACCATCACAACTAAACTGCGCTGTGCTAAATGCTGATCGTTGTTCACGCATTCTACGAAAGAGGAAGACGGAAGTACTACCCGAATCGACACTTAAGTCTAGGTATGAGCTGCTTAAGAGCGTGAACTGGGTTGGGTGAAGAGGTTTGTTGGTTTCTGATCGGCCTTAGAGAATAAGAGTAAAGTACTCAAAGATGCAAGTATCCTGCACAAAGCGAACTAAATTTGCTTTTTCCTGTACCAAACGAAAACAGCGCAAAACCAAAACGAATATGACTTGCCTACAAAGCCAGAAAGGTACATTGTGGAGAAGTTAGTTGGAGTAGAGCCTCAATCGAAGCTAAGGACTTAAAACAATCATGCAGACTGCAGTGCACAAGGGGTCATCCGGTAAGAGCTGGCATTTTAAATTGCTCGCCAATGCTAAATTGACAATATTCAGCCATGTTTGCGATGGCTCCTAAAGACTCGAGTGTGAGTCGTATTCATCCAGCAATATTAGCTGAACATATCTCATGCAGGAAATGCATTTTGCATAAAGACCTTGACTTGTATACTTATAAGACCCAGTTTGCGTAAGCAGGCTACGCACAACGCAGAAATAGTAGTCCATTTAAATGAGTGAAACTTTGATGCGGTTTTTAGGCTAGCGCTGCCAGGTTTTGTTGAAAACGATTCTGATGTGAACTTTTAGTTGGTGATTTGCTCAAATCATCTACCAAAATACTTGTGCCTTTCTATCATATCTTAAGATTAATTTTGATCAGAATTACGTACGAGTACTTAAGATATGATAACTTGGGCGAAACCGCCGTTCGCCTGATTCACAAAGTAAATAACCTTTTGCTTGGGCCTACTTTCAACAAGTCGTTAATGTCGCTTTGAAGAATTCCTTGCTTTAGTTGGGGAACACCGTAGATGGTTTCAATAATGTATCAGGCTTGCCAAGTTACCAATCGACCAGGGTCACCCAATTCATGGTCCAGATTTGACATCCATATTTCAATCGCATATGTTAAACCAAATATTCTGCCTTGAAAAAAACTGGTAAGAGATTGGCTTTGCTACCAAAATCTTAAGGCCCATTAATCATAGAAATACAATCGGAGCCCATGCATTTAATGCTGAGCTATCGCCATGCCCGGTGTCCGCGTTCAGGTGGATATATGTACCTGGGCAAAAATTGTGGCAAATGCCTTGGCTATGACAGATTTGTCGAAGATCCAAATCGAGCGATCTCACTTTATAGCTAAATGTTAACCGAATTTTTTTGGCCTCAAATCGAAGATGTGGTATTAGTTGTTTCGCGTTGGTCTTGAGTCCTTATCCTAAATATAATCCATTGTGTAATTTAGATTTTAATATGTCGTTGTAAACTACTTTCACGATAGTTGTATTACGGTACAGACTTAGATGATAAAGCTGCTATAATACTATATTCACTTATTGTTTCAAATAACAAGTATGATTCCTCCAGTTGAGGTTATGGTCTTAAATTATGGCCAAATATTTTAATTGTTCAACACACTCTATTTCAAAACAGGATTTACAACAACTGGAGTTACTATCAAGGGTGACTGAGTTGTTCGGACAGCAGATTAAACTAAAACGTGTACAACTTGGGGAATGGTGCATTAAGGAAAAGCCTTGATAGTGCCTACTCCTGATGTTGGAAAACAAACAAAAAAATCTAGTTTTAGTACTAATTACTAGTTTATGATGATTAAACTATAATCTCCTTAATTCAGTATCGTGGTTTATATCTAGAAATATATTAAAATTCTTATTATTGGAGTATAGATAGCGGCGTCGTCAGCAAATGTTAACATAAATTAAAAACAGAATAGGCCCTAAAACAGATCCCTGCGAAACGCTCATGTTTATATATTTTGGTGAGCTAATGGAATCTTTGATTTTAACCATCTGTTTGCGATTTGATAAATAGGAAGCAAACCCGTCAAGAATAAATCCTGCATGATATAACCTATTTAATAGCAACGAGTGATCCACAGTATCAAATGCTTTGGTTCTTCCTCTTCTTTTCCTTTTTCCGGCGTTGTTATGGTCAGAAGTGTAGGGCCATAACTTTCCCACTTAACTGCATTCCTACTGGTCCGCTTGTGGGGTCCGCCGGTTTGACCTCAGAAAGTAGCGGCAGGCTTCCCGGGTTGGGATTACTTCATCGCTGAGGCCAATCAAATGCTGGTGTTTTTGCATTTGTTTGCACCAATTGTTTTTCGACCTGCCCTTTTTTTTTTTTTTGTGACACGGGCATGCTCCAGATTTTTTTGTTTGATCTTACTCTTACAACACCGGTGATCTCCAGTCGTGTCAACCCACTGATTTGCATGTACACTTGTGGGGCAGTTTAATGGTGGTATATGTGTCCCTAGGCTCACCTTGGTGTTTTCTAAATTACCTAGATGTGATTTTTGTTTACCTTTGTTTTAGTCGCCTTTTACGACAAGCGAGAGGTATCGCTGCAGAGATATTCTTAACCCGTTCCTGCACAGAAATGCAGGGACCAAATGCTTTAGTTATATCTTAAAAAACAATTTTATTAAAACCAAAATAAGAGGAATTGCCAGTCTTGCATTCTTTATGATTGAATTCAATACTAGTTAAATAATGATCTGTTATACTCAAAAAATTAGCCATTACTTGATATTCTATAAAATTGCTTCTGTGAAGCCTTGGGAAATATGGTCTAGACAAGAATTTAAGCGGTTAGGTTGTTTCAATAAGGACTCAAGATCATATGAGGCCAATAGTAATAAGTAGTTGGCGACATCTGTTGAATCAGACGGAATGTTTATTTTAAGATCACCCAGGAGTACCATAGTTTTACAAGTTTTCTTCTCTCAGAAACCGAAGAATTCATCTATGAAGGCAGCTACCGAATACTTACGAAGTCTATATACACAACAAAAACAATAACGTGCACCAGCAATTTCACAATACATATACAGTCAATATGTACTGAACATATACCTACTGAAATAAAAATTTGATCGAAGTCTAAATCATAATCGCGTTTTATTCGAATTTACTTTCGGAATCACAAATTGGATGACCTTATAGTTACGCCAAATTATATACTTTACCAATTCAAAAAAAAATCACCTAGGAAAGCATCTAGCATATATCACATTCCTAATCACCATTAAATCACTCTTTTTTCGGTTTTCGGAGGCATCGACCTCATCTGGCGCTTAAAGAATTAAAAATAAAAATTCTGTTTGGGATTGTTGGCTTGTTTGTTTAAGCCGGGCTTAGTTGGAGATTTAACCTTAAACCGTGCGGGCTGTACAGCAATACTGATCTAGTTGTCGTCTCGGTCTTCAATATCGAAGTCCCAGAAACATTTTTAATTCCAACCTGGAAGTATTGTACGTCGCAGCAGAAAACCACCGGGCATGTACCGGTGGTGCACACCGATGGAAGGAAAATTGAATCAAATGAGAATAAGGCATTGGAAGCTGTATAAGAAGCTTAACGACAGAAGAGAGGCTTATTAATGACAACCTAGGAAGACCATTTTCAACTGGCAAATTCAAATATAGGGCATTCGTACAAATATTAAACTCTTCCTTAGGAATTTTTGTAATGGGTTTGATTTTGTAATATTGTTATACATACATATCTCCACTTTTCAAAGGCACTATAATTCGAAACCATTTAGATGTCCGTGTGCATTTGTACGTATTTTTGTACGTTAGTTAGGTTTTTCGCTTCGCATATCTCGAGAACATGTAATGTTATTGGCTCGTGAACAATGACATTCGACTAATATTGTACAGTGAACAACTCTAAAGTTTTAGAACAAAAACTTGTCTGTCGTTTCTTTCTTTTTAACAAAAGGTTTGAATGCAATATGTTTGGCCTTTTGACCAATTGTCGGCGATTACAGATATGGAGTAGTTTACTACGCAGCATTTGTGAATTTTAAATTTAATATTTTCGACCTAGTGAGTTCAGAATCCGGGCAGTGGTGACTTCCTCGAAATGCCAAACAAACTCACTGCATGATGCGGATCATGAATTCGCGGCGTTATTAGCCGTGATAGGGGCCGAAGTTTTCTTTTCCAAAATTAATGATATTATGTTGTTTTTAAGGGGAGATACCGCACACATTATTTCGGTTAGAGGAGAATCTGATTGGACTCAGAGGTCATATGATTTGCAACCTTTAGAATTCTTTCTGGGGGGCTAGATCCACGCCAGTAACATAATGACAATTCAGGACCTCTATTGATATACTTATTCTTCATCATAATTTTAACCTCAGGATGATTGCCTGAAACAGAATTCATGTTGGTCAAATAAAATGATGGTGCAGCACACTGTAGAGAAATAAACGAAACAATATGAAGTCGATGAGTGGCCGTGAATGGTTAGTATATAATGGAGGCATATTAAAACGACATATATGGTAAAAGGGGTTAGTAAAAAATTGTCTGCAAATGTTGAAATCTTATATAAAAAAAGACCATGAGTAATCATGTGAAACCATTCGACAGATCGACTTTCTTTCTGTTTGATAATGACAAATTCAAATGAAGAAAAAATTAGCACGAAGTCTATGTAAGGTAGTCTAGATATAAAGGTTAGAATTGTTTTGGTGTGCTTCTCGAATTTTTCCTGTTGAACAAAAAAAATGGTGCAGTGAATCTGTATTAAATTTTGTGTAACAGGCTATTCACAGAAGGCCAACACACGCTCCGGTATGTCAAGAATGGATAAGAACGTTGAAGCAGTGAAGAAAATTCTTATAGAGTATCGTCGAATCACCACCAGAAAAGTGTGTTCGGTTGGCTCATCCATGGCCGCATCGCTGGAAGAACTCAAGGCTAAACCAATAAGCGCATATCAGAAGCCTTGCGAGGATTAGAAAAACGCGCTGGCGCAAGTGAAAGGGATAAAATATTGTAGATATTGATAAATAAAATATTATTTATCCACAAAAAAGAAGGGTCATCGGCAAGCAACGGAATGTAAATGGTATGAATGGAAATATACGCCGGTTAGTTTTGCGCAAGACACACGAAAGGTCTGTATACTTTAAATTCGCTTAGACTAGCGTTGAGGAAATTTATGGAATTATATGCCAAAATTAGCCACCTGCTGATAGGAGGCCCATTGTCCTTTTGTTTTGAGTGTATTGACTACATTGAAGTCATCGGAAGAGTACAGTAGGTCGGGATTTCCGGAAATAGCATATAAACACAGCAACACTAAATTTTAATTTCAGAAGCATGAAGTCGTTGTTAGGCTATGATTTTTTCAGTTTGCCCTCAGCCAACACAAATTCTGCTCTCAACGATTGTACCTTAAAGTTGTTACTGCACCAAATTCTATTAGGACCCTGAATAAGTTCTCGCTGTTTTTTCTTTGTGAATATTAATGCTTCGTATTGTAAAACAGTCTCTCACTTGAGGTTCTGTTCATCGCCAGTTACAACTTTTGCCTCTCTCTTCCGCAGCATATGAATTCCGCACTGAAAAAACAGCACGTCTATTGAGCCCACCCACCAACAGATCCAATTTTTAACTTATTCGAAGATTGGAAATGCTGTTAAACCAGGCCATTGGAACAGGTAGTCAGAGAGGACGTTGGGTAGAGTAGGACTTCTCATTTCAGAGTTTCCAAGTAGATTTGAATAAAGCAACATGTGCTCGAGAGTAGTCGCATAGTAAAATTACCTTCATGTACATCTGCTCGTACAGCGACCGTTTTTCCTTCATTGCTCCGCTAAAATGCATCGACTGCTTCAGTTTGAGCAGCTCATAATAAATCTTAGTGATCCCACGAAACGACGACGATGTTGATGCATAGCCGTGCTTACCATATGGTACTGTTTCTTTTTCTGCCTTCAAATCCCAAAACCCTCGACTTCAAATCATGTTCGATGTTCTTGTTTCGATATTATTCCAAATTTTTTCAAATGTTGTTGTGTTATCTATAAGATGGCGGAAAACTAATCATCCAATTTTGTTCTTGAATTACTTTTTTACTAAATAAAAAAAAGGATTTTGAATGATGGAGATCTTTAGATGAGATCTGGCGGATGTTTCTTCTTTCTCAGCGATATCGGCAGCCACAGCCAGTCTGGTAGCGGTCACGTCCCGCATGGTCTCCTGTGATTCCAGTCTGTTCGAGTCGCGTAGCTAAGCGCCGGAATGTTTGCCCATTTGGTGCGACACGATTAGGAAATCCACTTCGAATTTTACCTTGCCCGAACACCACAGACGGATTATTGGTCAAAAAAATGTACACAATTATTCCATGCTCTTGCAGAGTACGAGGGTGGTCCGATAAGTACTTAGCCTACAAAAGAAAAACAAAAATTTGGAGAAATGGCGATTTATTTTTCAATATAGTCTCCTTTTACACTTGAACCAGCGATGCTCCACCTTCTTTAACCCGTCTGAAAAATACGTTTTCTCGAGGTGTGCAAAGTAGGCCTCCGTGGCGGCGATGACCTTCTCATTCGACTGAAATTTCTGCCCGGCGAGTGACTTTTTCAAGTTTGGAAACAAAAAGAAGTCGCACGGGGCCAATTCTGGAGAATACGGTGGATGGGGCAGCAGTTCGTAGCCCAATTCGACCAATTTGGCCATGGCGAGGGCGGAGGTGGGAGCCGGGGAGTTATCATGGTGGAAGAGCAGAGTTTCTTCGCCAAGTGGGGCCGTTTTTTCTTCAATTCGGCGTCGAATCGGCCCAATAATTTGGCATAATACAGCCCTGTGAACGTTTTGCCTTTCTCCAGGTAGTCGATGTGGATCACTCCTTGTGAATCCCAGAAAACGGTGTCCATCACCTTTCCGGTCGATGGGACAGTCTTCGCCTTCTTCGGAGCACGTTCGCCGGGTGAAGTTCACTGTTTCGACTATTCTTGGGTCTCTGGTGTGTACCAGTGGATCCATATTTCGTCGACTGTCACGAAACGACGCAGAAACTCATTCGGATTGCGCTTAAACAGCGTCAAACACTGCTCTGAAGTGGTCTCACGGTTGCGCTTGTTGTCCGGAATGAGCAAACGCGGCACCCATCGCGCCGACAGCTTTCTCATGCCCAAAATTTCATGCAGGATATGACCCACGCGATCTTTTGAAATGCCTACTGTCTCAGCTATCTCCCGCACCTTCAATCGGCGGTCTGCCAATACGAGATCGTGGATTTTTGTCACGTTATCCTCCGTGGTAGAGGTTTTCGGGGCACCTGGACGTGGCTCATCAAAAAACGACGTGTGACCACGTTCTTCTTCTTCTTTTCCTTTTTATCCCGGCGTCGTTATGGTCAGAAGTGTAGGACCATAACCTTCCCACTTAACTGCATTCCTACTGGTCCGCTTGTGTGACCACGTTGAAACTCGTTAAACCAATTTTTGACGGTCGCCATCAAAGGAGAAGAATCACCGTACACAGCATCCAAACGCTCTTTAATTTCGCTGCGCGATTTCAGTTCCAAAAACAAGAATCGATTCACCGACCGATATTGCTCTTTTTCCATTTTACTAAAATCCGCTTCCACACGCGGTCAAAACAAAACTACGAGTCCGACAGTAGCCGTCTACTAGAATGTTCTACACGATAGTAAGTTGCTCTTGCGATACTGGCTTCATTTGGCGGTGAGGCTAAATACTTATCGGACTACCCTCGTATAACGCTCCATTGTTTACCTGTTTTTATATTTCAGCTGTTTTGTTCACAAATGTCAAGTATGATTGGGCACGACATTATAACACCTTCCGATAGGGTGATTAATTTTGCGCCACTTTGTACTTGTACATACATATGTATATAGAAGATGTTGCAAGTTCAAGTCTTCCAACTTTTTGGTGCGTCGAAGCGTTCTTTGTCCTCAACATCAAAGTCATTATTTTTGAGGCGTCGAAGCCGATCTTTGCGTGTCGTTTTTAACACGTTTTCGCCGAAATTACATTTTCTTGACACAAAATTCGACTATGGAAAAAAAATCAGCTATCTAACCTAAACTGATATTCAAGCTGCCCTATAGTAATTCCTTGCAGAGGGTTACTATCTTAAATTTTCAAGTTCTGGAAACTTGAGAAACAGCAAGAACTTATTCACATTCCCAATATTTCGGCCTATATCGAACATTCAACAGCCTCTGCCTAAGCTCTGCGACACCACATTGTCGTTCCAGGTCGTTGAAGTAACTCCACGGTAAAGTCCATTCAAATATTTTTCTTTTGTGTTCAATCCAATTTTGTAAGAATTACAGATCCATATACAAAAGAGGAAAACGAACATCGTATCTAAGACCACTTGAAGATAAGTTCATAAGCCCATCACGAGGTTCTGTGATTTTATCCTTTTTCTCTTCTTGCCGATTGTGTCCGTGTGCTCTAGATATTTTTTTTCATGCCTCGTTCTCAGTCATCCGTTTTCAGTCGCATTCAAATACTTTACATTGTACGATGGTACGGGGATGTCCTAAAGAGTGCTGAGCCGAGGATAATGACATCATCATGATGGCGAACTCTTGATGTTGAAATAAAATACATTTACAAGCATGCAGTACATCCACGATACATTAAATCACAAACAACAAAAAAGGGGAAAAAAGGACAAGACAAGGAGAGGATCTTCCATTTCGCTGCTGGGACAAAAGTGCACCACCCGCACTTTTCAGAGACTTGTCATCATCATAATCATCAGGCGGAGTGCTAAATGCTCGCCAGTTGAGTAAGTAGTCGAGCTGAAGGGGGAAACAAGACAATAGGGCGCTTACCGTTTATAACATTCTCCCAGTGAACAAGAGAAATGGGAACCTCTTCTCGATTACACATCCTACCATTTGTGACCATATTGCGGCTTGACATGAAAAAAGGGTGTCTGTGGCAAGGCAGGACAAAAACCAACAACACCACGGCGTATACAAAAAAGGACTTTAGTTATATTTGTGGCATCGTTTTAGATGCCATTTGCGAGTGCTTTAGATTTTCTCACATTGGATCACGACATATCCTCGAGCTTTCATTCAGGCGTTGTCATTTTGCCAAAAAGGATTTCGATGATAATTCCCGCTTAAGTAGAAGAGTGTCGATGTGCACATTTAGCTGGAGAGCGCAAATTCCATTGAGCTATTGTCTGACGATGTTTGCACGATTAAGTGGTGGTATTTGTCATCCTAATTTCTGGGATACATGTGTACGAACAGAAATAATTTACATGTGAATAGCAGGAATTCACGGACTTTAGAGTTGTCTGATTAAAATTAGTTGTAACCCTTGTCTAGGCGTAAGGCGATCCTGTATCTAGTTCATGGCCCCATGCTAGAGTAAAAATAATTAACTTCAACCGTCTTGCCTGTACTGTGCACCATACCACATTACTGTTTATTGAATTTATCGATTATATAAGCTACCCCCCAATACGATCGCAGCTAAGATAATTTTTAATTGAGTAATTAAATAAACTATTAAAAGCCGTTTCGAAACTCACTAAAACAGGTTTCCACTTGTAAGTGCATTATCTTCGTTCCAATACATGTCGCAGCATAGATTTTTATTTTTAGAATTTTCAGTGAATCGTTAGTCGCCGTTGTACTGTATCAGTCACTGTGCACGTTGGCCTCGGAATTAGCCATTCATCGTTGGATACATGAATGACATTCATTCACTTACTTCGATAAACGCTATCCGAAGACAAACAACTTCCTTTGTAGGTTGGTATAATACAAGTATCTACCGAGGCGCACTATTAGTTGGTGGTCCAATTCCTTATCATCATTCTCGAGTATTTGATCGACATTTTAAAAGAACCGAGTTCTTCTATAAAATGCAGTTTAGCTCAAGACTAACGCCACACTATCTTCTACCGCATACTCCGGACCTAATTGACAGACGCCTCTCGACAGATCCGTCAAAACCATCACCATCATCATCATCATCATCATTGGAAGCAATGCATATGCGAGTCGAGTACTTAAAACGCTTTCAACAAATTAGCCAGCTAACCTCGACAACTCGGTCGAGCAGCAACGACAGCAGCATCAAAAGCAAAGTCAACGGCAGAAGCAGCGTGATGTGATAATAAGCGCGCTCATTTAAATGGCGCTTATCTTCGTCATTCAAATGGTAGAATGGTCGCGAGCGGGGTGCACATTAGGTTCGAGCTTCACCAATGAAGAAAGAGGTCCCGACCTTCTCTCTAATCTAGAAACAACACACTGTTCTGACTTTCCAGGCATACAACCTCCCTGTATGTAGCATACGTTGTCTCGGCGTGTGAGTTACCATGTCTTCAACTTCTTTTGGTCGTTTTATTTGCTTCGCGTTTCCCGCCGCGTGGCAGATACCCATTCCTACTCGTGTGCAGTAGATACTAGTTCTATAAATACCCAAGCACTTAGTAGTTGTCTTAAAAGTACGGTTGAACTTGTGTCCTCTCTAATGATCTTCGACATTAGAGTTTGTGTTTTTATTTTTTAGGGTGAGCAATTTCAATTAGATGAAGTTTCAAGACGTTTGAGGTGTTTTGAACCGGTTGCAATGGCAGTAGAGCTCCACGGCCACCACACACTGATATCTGTGTGCATAGTCGTATATTGACCATAAAAGCGGGACTGATGCGACGAGTTGACACTTTTATAGCTGGCGCATTAGATGGTGGATGGAAGCACATTGCCCGGGTCACTTAGCTAGGCTATCGGTAATGGAGATGGCAATGCAGTGAGATAGGCTGTAAAAGTGTCAAGTTGAACGCATTTATTGAACTTACGTGGATAGTGTTTGCAAATCGTCATTTAATGGCGGTGAAATTGTTGAGCTTGCATGCTGCGGATAATTGTTAAGAAGATAAAACTGTGGTTTTACTGCGATAGTGAATCGTAAAAGATAATAACGAGTACACCCGGAAGTTCGTTAATTTCGCGATGGGAATTCCAGCAATTTATGCTATTAACATTCCAATTTTCCTAGAGTCAGTAACTAAGTGTTTATGCATATCTAATAAATAAAACTAGCCATGGGACCAAAGTCTCCTTGTGAGATTCGGCACTATTTGGCGAATTAAAAAACACTACTGGTAGTCTCTTTTCAGGTGGTATTTGAAATGGTCTAGCGTGTTGGTCAGTGACTTCAATTTCTATTTTGGTATTAAACTTATTAAACGTACGTCAACAATGGATGTTGAAGCGCTTCGTATCAGCGCATGTGAGAGCAGAATCAAGCTAAGAAAATTCACCAAATACGACTTCAGTATTGGCGGGATTCGTAGATCATGCCACCAGGTCAACGCTCTGTCTACTGAGCTGTTCTTGGCGAAGAATCATTTTCTGTTTAATTGTCGATTGTGTTGTTCGACAGGGTTAATTTGGTACGTCTGCGGGAAGTACAGCCCCACCATATGGGCCTGACGTGTTGGTTATCGCCTTTTATTGAAAGCTGGAATTAATACAAAGCATATTTCCATCTACACGAATTGTTTACTTAAAAAGAAATTGGAAAACTACTATTCAAAGTACTGTCCATCGCCAGCCACTACTGGCTGGATACCAATACCAGGCCGGAAAAATGCCTCATTTTTAGATGCACTCCCCGAATCAAATCATATTTTGCCATGAAGAAATCTTCTTCTCAGACAAGTCATGAGTCATTGATCGGATTATTACCTGAAGTATACGGCGGTTGAAGTAGGACTTCCCATTTAAACGTTCTCAAGTCTTTCTTCGTACCGGCCGAGTACACGGCTCAGGGGCATTGATTATAAGCACAGCCAAGCTTCTCTCAGTTCCTTATGTTGTGTGCAATTTTATTTTCACCGCAGTGAAAATGCGGGACCCGCAGTTTAATGTTGATTTTCTGAACGGCGGAAGCCGTCAAGTTTTTCAAGGAGAGCGTACTACGGGGGCCAGTACTCCGCCGAAGAGGAGAACATTCGATGGCGTTGATATTATCGCGATCCGAACTCGCTCATAGTGCGTCAAGAACCGACACACTGCTCACTGCGCCATGGCGCTCTCAGACCATTAGTCCCGCCAAATACAGAGTATAAGCTTGGATCCATTAATCAATGGATTTCGCCATTGATGCTGCTGGTAGGCCAGGCTTAACCCATGACTTTCAGCCCTTCAGATTGTCACATTGGATTCACTTTTCATCGCTTGTGACAATTCGCAAAAATGATATTTCTTTTCTGCCGTCGAAATAGCTGTTCCCAGTTGAAAAACGCCTTTAGGTGTACCTTGGTGCGTTTCTATGGGATTCAGTTTCCCTACTTTTGGATCATTTCGATGGCTCTGATTCATTTTCCATTAGATTCCATTAAAATACGATGACTTTCGGCAGATTTTTTTCATATTAAAGTAATAAAACTGAGCTCCAAACAAAAACAACTTAAGGGGTTGTTATTCACAATTTAACCAATTTTTTTTTACTATAATTCGTGCATGTTCAAGAGTGTACGCTCTCATGGTGTTTGTCACACAACCTGGATACCCAGATATATGAACTGCTCTACGCGGGGTGGTTGTCCTAGATAGGATTTGAGAGATTCAACTGAAATTGCGTTGGTTGTAGTTCACAGTAACTCTTTTTTTTCCAAGTCATTAAGGTGTTAAATTGGCGGTCTTTTTCTTCGGTATTTTGACTCATGCTTTTGATTGTTCGTCCACTGTTCGCAATTTTATTACTCGGACAATGTTTGGGACTGAATAGAGTTCCTCGAGTTCTTGGGTGTGTTGTTTTGCACCATATAATCTCCTTCAGACCTTGTTTTCAAAGACCCGAAATCTATTTTCCTCCGTCTTAGTTCGAGACCAAGTTTCACATCCGTAAAGTGTCACTGCGTGTTGCGGGCCAAAAGGGTTGTTTTGAAATTAATCGCAATAATATGTCGAATTTGGCAATGAATAAGATACCCAGATATATGAACATGTTCACTTCCTATAAGGGTTTAGCAACTACAGTGAGGTGCGAAGTTTATATCGATCTATGTCGGTCAGTGACCATATATTTTCTCTTCCTTTACTTTTAAACTTACTTTCATTCGTGCCATTATTATACTTTCTGCGTTTCTCCCAACTGTTTTCCCACTGTCCTCTAGAAGGTCCCGATTGGCGGCGTAAGCTAGAGCGTATAAGATTCCATTAAAAGTTATTTCTTTTAAAACGTTAAGGTTAGCCGTCCTTATAATAAATTATCTAAGAAAAAGTAATAAAACAATGATATCACTTTTTAATGTACAAAATAAATTGAAAATTGGATACGAGCCCAACTGTTCTGTAAAGCGTAGTAAAATCTTCATTGAATTCAAATTCTAAGTTTCTTTTTTGAATAATTTGATTTTTTTACGATAAATTGGAGGTAAAATTATAAATATATTGCTCCAGTCCCAAATTGGGTCCCAAATTGGGTAGACGAAAGAAATGTTCAGAGGAAAAAAGAATTTTAATACAAAAAAATAAATATTAACTTATACAGAGATTTGCTACTTAATATATTTCTTTACTGACAATTTTGAGTTTTTTTAAAAAGAAAAAATAGATTAAAAACTCAAATTAGCTCAGATATGAAAAGAAGACACCAAAAAAGGTGTCAGAAAATAACTGAATGAATAAATGAAAAAATAAATAATTAAATATGTAATATAAAAGTAATTGATGCTGATGCAAGAATCATGTTTTTTGAAATAAATTCCTTATAAGAAATAGTAATAAATTCGCTCAATTACATTTAAATTAAAATTCTGTCTGACACCAATTCAATTTTCGCTTTTTTATGTAAATCCTTTGTAGGATATTACACTGGAAAGCTTAGCATCTTAGCATTCATAAGTTTTTTTGAAATGTGACTATTTGCACAATTTCCTGATACTTGGCACCCATATAAGATTATCACGTGATTGTGACTTTATGTTAATAAAAAGATAAAAAAGTGTTAACTGAATTTGGAAGTCTCATATTGGTATAGGCGGCGATTTGGTTTCACAGTTGGAGGAAAAACGTTTTTTCTAAACAAATCAAAGTGTCGTTAGATAAATCCATTAGAGTTAACGTCCGGCAATTTTAACAACTTCAGAGTATAACGGGGGAAGGGCCGATAAGCTGCGAGTTCAAACACAGCACGAACAGAAACAGACACCATAACAACAACAGCGGACGCAGCAATATCAGAACATAAACAGGAGCAACAAGAACAACTGAAAAACTAAAAGAGGCAGCAACAACCTAAGAAGAAACCTTCAAAATAGAGTTGCTTGACACAATTGACCTAAGTACACCATTGATTAATGTTTGTATATAAAATGTCTGGGCAATGATTGGCATGCTATCCACTGCAAAGCATTTGGGCGGCATAGAAATGCTCAAGATGTCAGTGACGGAATTTCTTTCGTATACTCCAAAGACCGAGAGGTTGCAGACAATGCTCTTCGTAGATTCGGCTATCGACTCCGAGGCACTGCTCCAAACGATCACAAAGTTTGAGAGTGAGGATATGTATATGAATTTTTTGATTTTGGTGATTTTGATTTTGGTTGAGGCTATACCCCCATTTTATTGTGCTTAATTCAAGCTACATACTTAATTTAACTTACAATCTAAGAGACTAAGAAAGATGGCTATTGAGACGGAGTTATAGACAAGGAGTGCTGATGTTAAAATCGAAAGAGTTTTTCGCATTAACATTCCGCAGCATACGGGAGATAGGTTCATTGGAGCCATAGGAGGTACGAGAGGTGGGTACATAGAAGAGACATGGATTTCATGTATTACGAGGGTTAGTGTTAAAAAAGATAGAGTTATAAAGGGACGCGCAGTCGATGGTACCTGAGAGGAGTCGGTGGATAAAAAGGATGTCGGATATTCTTCTTCGTTCTTCCAGCGAGCTCAAATTGATAAGTTTAAGGCGAACCTGATAGGGAGGTAGGATTTGAGGATTGTCCCAGGGTAAGCCGCGAAGAGCAAAACGGAGAAAACGACGTTGGACACTCTCAATTCTGGAAGTGTGTGAATGATAGTAAGGAGACCACACTTGAGACGCGTATTCGAGAATAGGGCGAACAAAGGTTATGTAAAGAGACCGAGTGACGTAGGGATTGGAAAATTCTTTAGACTATCGTTTCACGAAGCCGAGTGCAGAATTGGCCTTAAGAATTGTATCGCTGATGTGTGCAAGGAAATTGAGTTCCTGGTCGCATAATACCCCAAGATCACGGATCACCTGAACGGTGGAAAGGGGTTGATTATGGAGAAAGTAGAGGCGGGGAGGAGGTTTGTTACGTTTGCGGGAGAAAGTAATAGATTGACACTTTGAAATGTTAAGGTCGAGGCAGTTCTTGGAGCACCAGGTGGAAAAGCTGTTGAGGTCCGATTGAATAAGGGAAGAGTCATGTTCTGAGGAAATGATCTTAAAGAGTTTAGCATCGTCGGCATATAGAGAGATGTGGGAATGTTTGATAACCATTTCAATATCGGTAATGGTGAGGATAAAAAGAAGCGGGCCTAAATGACTGCCTTGGGGGACACCGAAGGAAGCAAAGAAGGGGTTAGAGAGGGCAGATCTAAAGCGAACGCTGTAGTTGCGATTTTCCAGATAAGAGGAAATCCACTTTAATAAGATGGGCTCAAAGCCAAGAGAAGACAGTTTGAAGAGTATTAATCTGTGTGAAATTTTATCGAAGGCCTTAGTCAGTTGAGATAACATCGACTTCCTTGCCATTTTCTAAGACTGAAAGGGTGAAGGAAACGAATTCAATAAGGTTTGTGGTTGTAGACCTGCCTTTAAGGAAGCCGTGCTGTCTGGGGGAAATTAAAGACTTGCATTGAAAACTTAAGTTATCATACAAAATACTTTCGAAAATGTTGGGTATATGAGACAGTTTGGCAATGGGACGGTAGTTGTTAATGACATTCTTCGGACCCTTTTTATGTATAGGTGTTATAAAAGAGGTTTTCCATATCCGGGGGAATTCACCTTGGGAAAGGGATAGGCTGAAGATTTTTGAGAGAGGTAGAAAAAGGGAGGAGAAACATTTTTTTAAAAATATAGCTGGGAGGCCGTCGGGGCCAGGGGTGAATTCATCGTTAAGTTGCTTTAATCTTTCTTCGATGATAACGGGGTCGACACTACGAGGGAGAAATGGTCCAAAGGAGAAGTTTGGTAAATAGTAGAAATAGGTATGATCGGGTGCAAAGGAATCATGGGTAAAAGATTGATTGAAAAACGTGGTAAAAAGGTTGGCGATGTAATGAGGATCATTGGAAGTTTCATTATTGAAGGAGAGTGAGTTTGGGTAGCCATCAGATTTTCTTTTGTGATTAACGAATTGAAAGAAGGACTTGGGATTATTTATAAGGTTGGTTTGCATCTCAACTAAGTAGTAGTGATAGAGGGATTTATAAAGCTCTACAAAATGCAGGTAAGTACCGAAGTAGTTCGAGATGTCATTTGGGGATTGAGTACGAAGGAAAGTTGTCCAGAGCTTGTTCCGTTTGTTTCTCAAAGAACGGAGCCTGCGATTATACCATGGAGGGGAGGTGGAGGAGGTTTTATGTCGAGAAAAGGGTACATAAAGGGAGAAGGAATCAAATATTTCTTTGTAGAATATAGATATGGCATCATTTACGGTAAGGTTGTTGAAATTAAAAGGGGCATTATTGAGATATTCATTGATTTGACGGAAGTTGGCTTTGTGAAAATCATGAGAGACCCGAACAGTGGGGGGAAAGTTCTGTATAGGGGAGTTGTGAAAGAACGAGAGAAGAAGGGGAGGGTGGTAGTTGTCGACGGTTGATAGGGACAGCGGAGAAGCTGAAACTGAGGAGTTGAAGGGGTCACTTGTGAAAATGAGGTCGATTTGTCTGCCCATGTAATTCAAAATGCCGCTAACTTGGTTAAGGCTGGAATCAGCTAGGCGGTCAGAGAGGAGGCATTCTTTTGCTGCAGTGGGATTAGAGGCAATGTAAAATGATTGGTCGTCTGAAGTGATCCATTTAAGGTGAGGAAGGTTGAAGTCACCGAAAACTAGGATCTCGTCTTGGGAATCTCGTAATTCAATTAAATTATCGAAATGTAAAAGCAGATGACGTAGAGCGATATCCGGGGTAATACAATCTTAATGTAAACAAAGTCTAGACATGGCGAAGACGAAGTTGCTATGAGAGAGGAGTCAATTGAGTTTCGGACAGCTAGAAGAACACCGCGGCATGGACAACCATCAGTAGGTCGGTTAACATCATCGCGATAAACGTTAAAGTTGGATGGGAATAGTTCAAGGTTGATAATACTAGGGATTAGGTTCGTTTCGGTTAAGGCAAAGATTTCAAAAGGTAACGCATGAGATTGCTGCAGGACTGCCTGAGTTTTAGAACGCAGACCTCTTACATTCTGATAATAAAAGGTAAGAGGAAGGTTTTCGGGGGGCGTTGGAGTGGCAGGGAAAGTGAGATTTTTAGGGCCGAGAAAACCATTAGGCTGGTGTTTGTTTTACCTTCATAGCACACCGAGTCCGATTTGTCATGAAGATAAGCCAAGAAGAGTCGAATGTTCTCATAGATTTTTTTGTCTCTTAACCTGGAGAGTGCGTATCGAGATTCGTTGGGGTCAATAGATTGCTGAGTAAGTTTGACTGAGGGTGGCAGTAGGGGATCAACGAACGATTTGGAGGGGACTGATGTTGAAGGAAATTGGTTTGAAGATGGTGTGAGAGATGAGGATCTGGCTGTAGCAGAGGTGTTAGAGGGATTAAGGATGTGGGAGCTTCGAAAATTAGGATACTTAGCTCCAGACTTAAGGTCGAAATTTGGAAATGAGTTTGGATCCGGGTCGTGTGCTAGGGTTGAAGGTGATACGGTTGTAGTGGCAGAAGAACTAGTTGGGTTCAGATTAAAGCTGACTGTAAATGGGAAATTGATGGATGGTTAAAAATTGGGAAGAGTTTGGTTTTGTAGCTCCAGTTATCGTGGGGGTTGGATGGGGGCTTAGAGTGCTTTTTACTTATATTATTATTCTTATTACTAAGTTTATGTTTAGGCTTAGTAGTAGATTTAGGATGGGAATCAAACTTTTTATTCTATTTGGTAAATGTTGTTCTACCGAGAGTGAGTGGGCGGCCGGAATTGAGAAATAGCCAAGCATATTTCGCTGCGATGGAAAGCTTTAGTTTGTTCGGTCCGAGATGTTGATGCATTTGGCAGCTGAGTGTTGGAATTTTGTAGTGCTTCGTAAATTTTTGTATCCATTGTTCCTTAGCGATTGGGTCCTGTCCTTCAACCAAAAAAGTAGTGGTATCCTTGTTGCTACTGCGAAGCTTTTGGAGGCGCTGATTCCATTCGCGAATACTCCATATTTGGCCAAAGCGTTCGATACTGGTTTCCTCGGCTGACTCTTCTACTTCAGGAAGTTGGTTTGTTTGGGTGTAGACAGATGATGTTGTTTGAGGTGGTGGTGGGGAGGCACGAATTAACGGGGTGGAAAGATTTGCTTGAAGTAGTTCGTCGCGTAAAGAGGCGTTACCAAATGACGGATTATTATGATACTGGCCGGGGAAGTGGATATCGTCAATTTTGTGAGCCGCTGTTCTTAATTCCTCGACTAGGTCATTTAAGGTGAACCTAGTAGAGGTAAGCTCACTGCTAACATCGTTCAATTTGTTAGCCATAGCTTCAAGCAGAGGGTCAGGTTGATATGGGGTACTTTTTTTTGATGAGTGACTGAAATGAATGTCAATATCGGATCGGAGGGAATTTAGATTTTCATTTATTTTCTTGAACAGAACAGGGTTAAGGTGCGTGTTGAGAGTGGAAACCAGGTCACGTTTTAGTTCGGCGCTGCGGGTATTAGGGGAGTTAGGTTCGGAGATATCATTGATGAGTTTTATTAGGGTAGATAATTGTTTTTCGAGAGAGTGGAGTTTGGAAAGGATCGAGCACTCCATAAGGTTGTTTAGGTCTTCAACACATTTAGGAATTAGGTCGAACTTCGCCGATAAGTTTTTTAACACTAGGTTGTGGTTGTTGAAGGCAGTGTTTATATTATCATTATTACATTTGATAGCGAACAGGACATCGGCGAGGGATATCTTTTTGCATTCCTCGCAATAGAAGAAGAAATACTCCGAAATGCCATGAATACGTCATATATCAGGGTCTGGGCCATACAGGGAAACAGGAACTACCCTTTTCTCTGGTACAGCTCACAGCTAACATTAAATTTGATATCTAAAAAACTAACGGTGTCAAAGACAGTCAGTTTGTAGATTTGTGGTTGTGAATGGATAGGGTCATAAATGATGGCGAAACTAACTACTTCTTCTTCTTCTTAGATGGCGTTACAGCTCATGAAGAGCCAGCTAGCTTCTCTCATTCACTTACATATGTTGTGTGCGATTTGTTTTTTTTTTTCACACAAGTGAACGGGACCTACAGTTTAATGCCGATTCCGAACGGCGAGAGCCGAGAAGCTTTTTCAAGGCAAGTGTACTACGGGAGGTTTTGCCAGTTCCCCGCCGAGGAGAGAAGTCGCGTAATGAACATTCGATGGCGTTGGTATTATCGGGATCCGAACTCGCTCATCGTACGTCAGAGGCCGACACACTACCCACTGCGCCACGGCTCTCTAACTACACGCTGTCATAAAAAACGGACGCTTATCACCAATGTCTTCAGCGGACCACCAACATTGACAAATATTACTTCACGAGCTACTCAAGGACTTTGTTCACCTCGGCTCCGCAGTACGAGGAAACCACGGCATCACACAACGTAGAATCGCTTTTCCCAAGCACCTTTTAATTTGGCTCAAAACGTAATTGAAAACTAATGTGCTTTATTTACGATCCTAATCATCGCAGTCCTGATACGAGTACATGGTGGAGAAACTTGGCAATATTGAGTATATTGACACGATCTAAGGTGGAGCAAACATGTGAAACTGTGTGTGTGGCACTGGCAGGGCTAGCAAAAGGGTATGAAACGCCACCTACAAAAATAACTGATATTCCCTTTTTGTTTGCGTTCTTGTTGCTGCTATTGTTTTGTCTCCATGCTCTTTCATTTTGATTTTGAGCTTTAAACTAAGAGGAACGAAAAGAGCGCTTTGGGTAGTTAAAAAGTGACCTCAACTTCCACTTAATCTCCATCGACTCCGTTGCAAAAGCTGTTACTCATCTCGACTTTCGAGGTTCAGAGATTTTTAAGTAAAAAGGAAAGACCCATGAATTTGCCGTCGAGTTTTGGTATTGCTTGAAGTTACCATGTTGTAATAAGACCATTGACTTCTTGAAATTAAATTTCTATAAAATCAGCCTAGAGTGGAACAAATAAACTGGTCACTCGTTTAGGTTGATAAACCTGCGCCGATTGAAGAGTTTTAGAAGATATCTAAAAAACTGATTGAAAATTTAATGGAAAAATTATGGCAGTGCTTCCCAGTCTCTTTTTCCGGAATGAACCAACTCGTAATCTAAAATCGTCTCCAGTTCAGACGATTTCGGGGTAGGCCACAGTTTTCCCTTCGCTACTTTTAATACCGTTGTCTTCTTCTCGCCATTTGAAGAGTTTATTGGACAAGCATCTAACTAGCCAAGGACTTTTCATTCACTTTAGAGTACGAGTATATAGTTTTTACACGGAATTTATTAATGTGAAATTAGTGCTTCATGTTTATCGCAATACGATTAATTTGGTTGACGGTTGATGGCTACAAATTGATAAATTGGATACTGGTTCCAACTTTTGGATGATGCATTTTCGGGTCACCTAAATCCATTTGGTGATTTGGTGATTTGCACTGGCCAGCAAGCTCGTCCGATTTAATCGCTATAGAACTTGGGGTTTTTTTCAAGTCTGAAAAAGTCCAAAGTCCAGAAGTATGAAAAGAGTGTGACAAATTATATCCCGAAGTTATTGCCCAAACGAAAAATGCGGTAACAAGAGCCCAAATGGTAATCAACAATGGCAACGTCTACTGCACCGATATTAGTTTTATATGTAGTTTAAAAAAAACCTTGGCGCGCACATAAATATTTTAAAAAGATATCAAATTTTGTCGTTTGATTTTGGAGATACATATGTATAACTTAGAATCAGTAAAGTTATAGTAATAGGCTGACACAGGTTGGTTCCCACATAAACCCAATATAATGCACCCGAAGCTCCAGAGCAAGCTCACATTGCAAAATAGGCACCTGATCGCATTCTAAGCAGTCCTATAGCTCCACTATATCAAGTTGGTTGATCGTTCAAATAAGGAAGTTTATACTCAAGGAATTAAAAAGTATCTAATTTAAAGGAAAACTGACTTGCTGATCAATTTGTTCGTGTGTGGAGTAGCAATGTCTTGCTGAAATAGCGTTCTGTTGTTGTGCCCGGGGAACAACTACAGTTGCGGCACAATACACTTCAGCAGTGACTGTCTCTGGTTGGTTAAAAAATGAGGGCCAATTATCCTTCGGGCAGAAATGGCACACCATACCGTCGTTTTGGGGCAATTTTAACGTTTTTGGTGGTCCTAGGGTTGTTTGGGCACCAGTAACGCATGTTTTGTATACATAGCCGTCGATATGAAACACTAAACAATATGTACCTAGCATTTAGACCTTGCACATTTTGGATTTTGTATGGGTGACACGTTAATTGTTTTTTTCAATGTGCACAATAAGGTCCACAGTTGATTTTTTCATTCCCATACAGATCGTAGTCTCTCTTATGGATTTACGCAAATTTCACATAATTTCGTATCGAATATGAGCGGCATGTTCCGTCATCGCTGCTGATATTAATGATCCCGGAGGAGTTTGTCCCTTTAGTCTAAACCTTTGCACCCACGACCATATAAGTTGCGTGTTCGGTCCATCACTTAGTTGTGAGTACAAAAGTTACGACCTGCACACACGAATCACTTATTTTCAAATATTGCTCAATCGGGAATGCGTGGTGCGCTCCCGACCAATCGTGTTTAATAAATGCGCAAAAAATGTGCATCGAATGCCTCCCCCACTTTCCTCACCAGGTTGGTTTTTGACATTCGAGTTGAAGATTGAAAATGTCCTGCTAGAGACCCTTTATATTTAACGATTTCCATTTGATTTCCTTCTTTAATATTCTAGATAATTCTGCAAATCATTATCGATCCGACAGTGAATAAAACATCTGTCAATAGAGCACAAAACAACAATCCTCTCCGATTAGGCAATAGAATAAAAAAAGGCTGGACACCCAAGAAAGGCAACCAAAACAAATCCCTTGGGTGCCACTTATTCCATTTTTTTTCTACAATATTAAAAAGAAAAACAACTCAAGAGTCCTTCCTAATTTCAATACCCATGTTCTAACAATCTGAACAAAAAACCAGAAGAAAACCCTAAAGTAAAATATGTGAAAATAAAATTATGTTGTTACACCCGAAGCCATTGTTCGTCCAAAGGTCATCACAGTCCTAATTAAGGTCATCTCGAAAGAATAAATTGAAAAAAAAGCCGAAACAGTAAAAAACGAAGTATTCGCTCTAATTTTTTCAGGATATAAAATTCAAATCGTCTAAGGCGCAGAGGAATCGAAAGACGAATTCCCACACCCGGCCGGACAATAGACGCTACCGATCACCTTGATCAGATTCACGATCACCGACACACAAAGGATGACCAATTGTTTGATTCTCCCCTAGGCACGTATAGATAATGCAAAACAGTTTGGGGTGACCCGGGAGCGTAGACGTCGAAGACGAAGCCAGAAGCCTTGTGCGAAAATCCAACCCCTAAATCCATTATGGAAACAAAGACGTTAAAGAAAATGCAAAATGTTCTGGGATCGAAAACTGAAAAGATGTAAATATTTTTGATTAGGCACGGTAAGAGGATTTTTGCATTCGTCCTCTGGGAGGGGGGATATGAAATTCAAATGTGATGATGACGGTTACTCAAGAAGTAGACTGAGGTGAACAAAAGGAAAAGATTTCGTTCGAGCGCGAGGATCAAAGACACAATAAATAATCAGGACATGAACAGCTACCATACAGCCCTTTGCAACAAGGATATGCAAAGAAAACGAAAATTGTTTGTGTTTTGTGTAATTTTTGCAGTGGAAAAAGGATATGCGAGGAAATATTTTATTTCCGTTGACAGTTTCTATGAAATTTTCCTTTGAAATTCACGCCTAGTTAGTCCTTTCCAGTTGGTTGCGTAAAATAGTACGCGCAACGCAAATTTAATAGTCAGAATCAGGATATTTTCAATTTTCACGTTTTCCGACTGCCACACCATGTCGTATTCGATGCATGTTCGTCATATGATCTGAATATCCTTGCAGCTGCTCTTTCACGCAAAGCACACACAGATTGTCCGTCGAAGAGGAAAAAAAATCGTGATCATGATGAAGCTATCGAGCGTATCCTTGGTGAGCAAATAAAAATCGAAAAGCCATGAAATTCAGTAACTCACCTGTTCCCGTTAGTGGAAGTCCTTCGAGAGTTGGAACCCTTTGTAGTGAAAGGAAATCACAAACATGACGCGGCAATTATGACTACTTGTGGTTTTCAATGATTGTCACAACAGGAAGAGATCACAGCACGTACGTGCAGGAGGTACAGCACCCCTTTTTGCATTGTGTGAGGGTGAGTTATGGCCGGTAAGATTTTCATCCCCCATCGTTTCTGTATGGGAATTCAATTGTCATTTAGAGTCCTATATTGAGTTTGACCATCGATGCGCGACTGAATTGTTTCACACAGCGAGCCTTGAACACCCACACGGGCGTTTGGTGCGAGGAAACCCTTACGTGATGGTTAGGGGTTGTTTTGATTGTTGGTTAGTTAATAAGTGTTGTTTCGAGAAACGTTGCTTGCGGATATTCGTGTTTGACTACACTTAAGGTAATAATTGCCTTTGGTTGGCTTGAAATGATTTTCGAATTGGATGTGGAATTGTGTAGGGCTGCCGTTTACAGGACATGTCATTGCTTTTGTCGTGTCGTGGTATGCCTGAAGATTTGTTGTGGGTATGCGCAACCTGAGATCGACCACTTAAGGTCACCCATTGTCGTGAGAAAGATCTTTTGTTCCAAGGGAGGAAAATGATAATTTCAAGACCACAATCTAATAATATAAGATGTATTCCCACGTTGTGTTTCCAAAAGTACATTCGTCCCTTAACTATATGTTTTCATTTCCTTTACCACAATGTGTCAGAACTCCAAATGGACATACACGAGCTACGTCCGGTCGTCTTTCGAATTGGCGGTTCAAACTCCTTATGAAACTATGAAGCAATCAATTTGGCACTTTAGCATGTCTCCCTTTTTGTTGTACTCTCTTTGACTTTAGAAGTCAGTTGTATACAGCACCGAAAAAAATATATAAAAGTGTTTTTTTTATATATATAGTTATATAGTTTATTTTACTTGATAAAAGATGAGAAATATCAATCCACAACCATTGCTTCGGTTTCAACTGAGCTCATGCTGAAGATAAGCTTTAAGCAATGCAACTTATTTTATAAAACACTCAATGCCACCCTCCATTATCACACTTAGCATCATGACGATTGATTTCCTTTTTTTCTTCTTATGTTGTTGGTAGTGAACTTAGTTATTGAAGGGCAGGAGCTCGGACATGCAAGGTAAAGTTGTTGATTGCTCTCAACCTGGCGAGTTTCAATGACCGGGTCAAGTAGACATACAGCCCCCTCGGGCCGCCCTCTGGATAGCCTCTTCAACAACCGTTGGGAAGTGAACAAATATATGCAGCTATAAAGCTTCGACCAGACTGGCGGTTGTGCGGCGGGCCAACAATCCGCCCATGTAAAAAAAAACAAGTTATGAATGAGCTAAATGCCTCGGATCAACGGACGGATATGCGACCACGACACTGTATGAAAAAGGAACACGATTTGCGAGTATGCTCATGGAATGTCAGAACTATGTACACCTCCGGAGCTGCTCATAAGCTGGAAAGAATCCTCACGCAGTACAAAGCGGATATTACTCTGGTCCAGGAAATACGCTGGATAGGAAAGCGGTTAACGTCGAAGGTCATCGATTTTAAAACTATGAGTGATCGCCTGGGTGTGATCCGCATCAAAGGCAGATTTTATAATATCGGCCTCATATGTACACACGCACCTACCGAAGAAGCTGAAGACCTCATTAAGGAGGACTTCTATGAACGCCTGGACAACGCCTACGGAGCTTGTCCGGAGTACGGTGTTAAAGTCGTACTCGGGGACTTTAACGCCAAAATCGGTAAGAAGACACCCTTGGCGGATTGATCAGAAAGCATAGTCTACACGATACAACAACAGATAAAGGCGACAGCTCGTAATGCGGTGATAAGTAGTGACATTATTCCCTCGTAAGTGAATCTACACAGCAACCTGGAGATCTTCGGATGGTCGAACCGCTAACCAAATCGACCATGTGCTCATTGATGCAAGACACTCGTCGAACGTGCTGGATATGAGGACATTCAGGAGGGAAAATGTCGACTCTGACCATTATCTCGTAGCAGCAAGATTTAGAGCTCGACTGTCCAATGACGCTAGGGTGCACAGGAGGTTGCCAGAGTCTACAGGAAGCAGCTGAGCGAAAGACTCTAAGGTATTCCTACGTCGAACACAAATGCCAACAGTATGTGGCTGCATTGCCGCTCAGCCATTCAGGAAGTAGCCGATACCACCTTAGGCTACCTACGCAGCAACCGACGAAGCATATCAAAAGGCGCTACAGAGAAAACCAGGGCGACGCAAGAGGGGTACTGAACCAGAAGAAAAGAGGAATCTTCGCGGCCTCCCACCTCAAGGATATCGATAAGTCTAGGGATCAGCACAAAATTCGAGCCTTTCATAAGAAAGCCAAAGGCCTTGCTTCAAGAAAAGCACCAAGGCTCTTCGAAACCGCGAGGGTAATCTTGTCACCGACCGGCAGGGAATAGTGGATGTATTTAAGCAGTATTTCCAGCAGCTGCTAAACGGGCATGACCAAGAGAGAGTGTTAGCAACCGA
Source organism: Merodon equestris (assembly GCA_958301585.1). NCBI lineage: Eukaryota > Metazoa > Arthropoda > Insecta > Diptera > Syrphidae > Merodon > Merodon equestris. The sequence continues at coordinate 64,928,089 of OY284413.1, forward strand.
CGAAATCCCAACTCCAGCCACACCCAGCATCAAAGAAGTCGGCACAGCTATTCACAAGCTAAAGAACAACAAGGCCTCAGGCTCAGATAGCTTGTCATCAGAGCTCTACAAGGCTGGCGGCGATGTTCTGGTATGGAGCATGCACCAGATCATCTGCAGAATTTGGGAAGAGCATGCCCGGCGACTGGAATACCAGCTCTATTTGCCCCATCCACCAAAACGCGATCCGATCACTTGCAAGAGCTATAAAGGTGTATCCTTGCTAAATGTCGCATACAAGATCCTGTTCAGCATATTGGGTGAACGTCTAAAGCCCTTTTGCACCAATCGGGTCGCAGCTTCCTGCCCGGCAAATCGGCTATAGACCAAATTTTCACACACAAATCCTGGAAAAGATCAACAAATCGATACACACCACCTCTTCATCGATTTCAAAGTCGCATATGACAGCATTCATCGTAAAGAATTGTTTGATGCGATGGCTGAATTCGGGGTCTCGAGAAAACTGATCCGGTTGTGTAGCGCCAAGCTTAAATATATGCGATGCACCGGTTCTAGGAACTCTGAACCGTTTGAAACATGCAACGGATTTTGGGCGAGGAGATGCGCTGTCGTGTGATTTCTTCAACCTGATACTGGAGCAGATAGCGCGAAGGGCAGGCATCAACAGGGAAGGCACTATCTTCTACAAGTCAGTCCAGCTGCTGGGATACGCGGATGATATTGACATCATCGCGCGGTCGCGCCGTGATGTTGTGGAAGCATTCACGGCGATTGAAGAACAGGCAAAACGAGTTGGCCTTAAGATCAATGAGGATAAAACAAAGTACATGCTGTCCAGCAAAAACCAATCCGTCGCCCACCACCTAGGACAAAACGTAAAAATTGACAGCTACAATTTCGAAGTGGTTAAGGAGTTTGTCTACTTCGGGCAAACGTAAATTTCACAAACGACACCAGAGAGGAGGTGCGGGATAGAATTGCCCTTGGCAACCACTGCTTCTTCGGATTGTTCAAGCAAGACAGCGGAGCTGATTTTGGGTTCTTTGTAAAGAAAAATTCTGCGCCGGATACTTGGTCCTGTCTGTGAGGAAGGTGAATGGAGGAGAACACACAACCGCAAATTCTACGAGCTGTAGTCCGGAAGGCAAAGATCAGTCGAGTACACTGGCTCGGCCACATCGAACACCAACGTCCCATCTAAGAGTGCCTTCCACTCTGAGCCTCCTGGTTCAAGAAGAAGAGGAAGACCGAACCTCCGGTATAAAGACCAAGTAATCGCGGATGTTAGGCAATTTGGTCTTGACAACTGCAAGCAGCGACCGCCAAGGATGGAAGGCAGCCATAGCACAGGTTCAGATCCTCCATGGATCGCTGGCCTGCTTAGTAAGTAAGTTAGAACTTAGCTATTAATGGGGGCTCAGTGCTGACCTTTGACGCCAATGAGATTGGGGTCAAATATCGCCAACTTGCTTAAAAAGAAAATTGAAACCTCCAGATCCCTTTTGTAAGAACAATAAAAGATTATTGAGAGAAGCTTCAGCTTGTCTCCTTTGGTTATTCATGGATTTCTTTATATAAGACCGGAAGGAATCGGGTACAGCTCGTGATTGAATCCGTTTCTCCTGTCTTGGACAATACAAACGAGATCCCACGCAGTACTTTCCTTCCAAAACGACCAAGGATTTCTTTATTTTATGATAGGGTTTATTTTAATGTACCCCATGGTGAAATAAAGCCGATTAAGTTTTCGAAAGAATCCTTTATGTAATCGTTTCTTGAAGACAAACAAACCGCAGTTGGTAAGGGTAGTGACCGAAGATTCGGGTAGCAAACTCTCATGAAATGTGTTCGGAGCTAAGGGCGGAAAGGACTAAACAGAAATGTCCAGCCTTATTGATAAAAGTTGGAAAGTTGATAAACGTTACGGTATTTATATATTTTGAAAGTGGATAAAATTCGCTTGGGCTGCTTAGTTTATAAACCAGAAGCTTTAAAACTCCAGCGACAATTCGGTATAAAGATAGGTCGATTATAAATACCAAAGATAGCGCATACAGCCTCGGCGAAGCTACTGATCACCCTTTGCATTTTTTCCCCGGGGGTCTCTAATTAGGTTACTAGATCAGAGGAAAATGCATGAAAATTCGAGACGTCAATGAACAGTAGAATAGGGGAAATATGCTGTCGATCCTGGATTGCTATTAGGTCCCTCTGGTAAGTATAATTGGATGCATGGAGTAGAAGGTGGGAGAAAAACTGTGACATCAGTCATTAAACCAAATGAATCCGAAAGGAAAAGCAGCTGATCCATCTCAAGTAGATGAAAATGGAACTACGATTGCTCATATGCCCACCCGACAACTGAATTCATTTTAATAAATTTCGGCTACTTCGATTTGGAAATCTGCTGAATACATATGCTTTTTATGGTTTTGCGGCAATTTGTACGCGTCGGTACAATATAAAAGCCACGCATTCAACATTCTAAGTTTGAAAGAATGGTAGAATATGGATTTGCCACCTTTTACTTTATATCAAGATTTTATAATATCCCATGATGGTACCAACCAAATCGACACCCCCATCGATCGAGTGTGTTCACTGACCATCTTGGGACGATCAATATTGATGTATCTTTTATTACTTTTGTGATAACGTGAAACCTGAGATTTGGGCATTTCATCTACGAAAGTTGATAACATGGTAAAAGCCTTATTATCTTTTCATATAACATTTGAAATGTCGATGCCATGGAAATCAGCCACAAATTCGATGCGGGTCATATATAACATAGTTATAAGTTGTAATCAAAATAGAGCTTATATGGTACCTTTGATACTTTTGATTTGTCACGTGCCATCCTCATGACTACATTAGACGAAGGCCCTAAGTCAGGCTCTCCTGTGAGTACAATATTATTAGGTGTCGTTTCTAATACAATTTTATATGCAAACACAATGACTTCCCTAAGGACATACATATGTATACTTATCCCCATTTATGGGGCTTTTTGAGGTTATAGTGCTTCAAAGTATTTCTAGCTTTCGTGAGGCACATTTGTTCGTCGTTGTCCTCCTTGATTACTTTACCAGAATACCCAATTTATAGAACATCGGCCGTATTTTGAATAATCTCTACCAGCTCCTGAATTATTACTCTTGGGCATTTTTGAATTAACACTGAAGGGAATATATTGTCTTATTTCTTCGAATTTTTTGGTATTGCTTCGCGTACTAAAGTTGTCTCAATGTTCGTATTCCAGTGACTAGTGAATTCAGGTAGTTTGATCAAGGACATGCTTGTAAAAAAACGATTCCAATAAATATGTTCAGCAATAAGGTGTAAGTTATCTAATAAATATTTTTATTTACTTACCTAAAAGCAAAAAGAAAACGGTTAAGGAGAAAGACTATATTTTACGAATTTCTAACTCGTTACACGAACCGACTTTTCGCGGCAACTAAACTCTGAATTTAATCGGTCAATAACATATTAGTAGCATCATCTCTGTGTAAGGTGGTGTATTATCTTGATAGTACGGTATGTAACACTGATGTTACAATGATTTAAAAGGAAATAAATATGGTCCTTAAGGGTTTTGTAGGAACTTTTCTGGTATGTTACATAAAAGTCTTGACGAATTGTTCTCTTCCTAAAGCTAAAAAGATCCATAAATGGAGTGAGATTTATTATGATTGAGGAGATAAACGCCAAATCACTGGAAGAGCTCAAGATTATATCAAAAAACGCATATTAAAAGTGCTTCGGGGATTGGAAAAAGGGATGGCACAAGTGCATAATATATGAAGGGGACAAGAATTGAATATTGATGAATAAATAAATATTTTATATTCGGTTACTTATGAAGTTGCCGATTATATGTGGAAAGTTAATAAACGCACTTTCAAAAATTAAGAAAAGGTTATTCCAAAAAATGGGGCGTCAGTCCTGGTTTCGAAATGGCTTGTGTTTGTGCACCTCACTTTCACATTCGGTCCTCAAATTTTCCGCAGTCAATTGATGCGTTTTAATATACATAAACAGGTTGGCTACCATTCGTGTATTACATTCCGAGTGGTCACCCTCCAAAACACGCCGTTTTGGGAAGTGTGTTCACCCGACAACCACCAATATTCGGCGTGTCGTTTAGCAACCAGTCCGCTTTTGGAATACTAAAACTTATGAGCACGATCAATGTACCCGGCGCGGATTAGCCATGTGTTCCTGGTGCTTCGGTAGAGGTAGTTAAGGACACCAACTTTATTTTGCATTCACCTTTCGGAATTAATATGGAAAAAGCTTTTATTTAACATAGTATGCCCAGGAGATCAGGTCATTGTCGCATGTCATAGTCCTTGCAAATAGCTTTCAAATCATTTCAACAAGAAAATTGTCGATTCTGCTTAGGCCTGTACCGTCTTGAACTTATCACGTCCTTAATTTAAATAAATATACTGGGACTCTGGCGGTCCGTACATTCTAAGACAGACTCTAAGGCACTGCCTCTTGAATACATGAATTCGTCCTGAATACATGATCTGCGCAAAATTGCAGCCTTTTTATTAACAAAATATATTTCAGCCGGATCGGACTCGTAGTTTTGTCTTGACCGCGTGTTGAGGCGGGAATGTCCGCGGATTTTAGTCGGCGATTCGATTCTTGTTTTTGGAAGGGAAATCGCGCAGCGAAATCGAAGAGCATTTGGATGCTGTGTACGGTGCCTCTTCTACTTCGATGGCGACCATCAAAAATTGGTTTAACGAGTTTCAACGTGGTCGCACGTCGGTTTTTGATGAGCCACTTCTAGGTGCCCCGAAAACGGCTACCACGGAGGATAACGTGACAAAAATCCACGATCTCGTATTGGCAGACCGCCGATTGAAGGTGAGCGAGATAGCTGAGACAGTAGGTATTTCAAAAGATCACGTGGGTCATATCCTGCATGAAATTTTGGGCATGAGAAAGCTGTCGGCGCGGTGCCGCGTTTGCTCACTCCGGACAACAAGCGCAACCGTGAGACCACTTCAGAGCAGTGTTTGACGCTGTTTAAGCCCAATCCGAAGGAGTTTCTGCGTCGTTTTGGACAGTGGATGAAACATGGATCCACTGGTACACACCAGAGACCAAGGAACAGTCGAAAGAGTGGACTTCACCCGGCGACCGTACTCCGAAGAAGGCGAAGACTGTCCCATCGGCCGGAAAGGTGATGGCCACCGTTTTCTGGGATTCACAAGGTGTGATCCACATCGACTGCCTGGAGAAGGACAAAACGTTCACAGGGCTGTACTATGCCAAATTATTGGGCCGATTCGACGCCGAATTGAAGAAAAAACGGCCCCACTTGGCGAAGATAAAAGTGCTCGTCCACCGTGATAACGCACCGGCTCACACCTCCGCCCTCGTCATGGCCAAATTGGTCGAATTGGGCTACGAACTGCTGCCCCATCCACCGTATTCTCCAGATTTGGCCTCGTGCGACTTCTTTTTGTTTCCAAACTTGAAAAAGTCACTCGCCGGGCAGAAATTTCAGTCGAATGAGGAGGTCATCGCCGTCACGGAGGCCTACTTTGCAGACCTCGAGAAAACGTATTTTTCAGACGGGTTAAAGAAGTTGGAGCATCGCTGGGTCAAGTGTATCGATCTAAAAGGAGACTATATTGAAAAATAAATCGCCATTTCTCCAAAATTTTTGTTTTTCTTTTGTAGACTAGACCACCGTCGTACAATTCACTGTTCAGTCTTCTCCTAGATTTCCCATTTATGCAGACCGAAGATCAAGCGCAGAATTTTTCTCTCAAAACGACCTAGGGCATCCTCATCCGCTTTCGAGCAGGATCGTGATGGTAAGGGTCTTGTATAATGGTCACCTTGGTTTTCCAAGAGAGGGCTCTGCTTCTCAATTGCCTTCTGAATTGCCTCCCGAGCCCAAACTGATATGTGTCATTGCTACATGTCACTGCGAATATGTGCGCCCTGACCAAGACGCCGGTGGTTCGTGTCATTTTCCGACGACAGCATATATTTCGTCTTGCTCTCATTTACCGCCAGTCCCATCTTTGCCGCTTCAATGCTCGCAAATGCTTCACTGACGTCTCGTTGAGTTCGACCAAATATGTCAATGTCGTCGGCATAAGCGAGCAGTTGAACGGACTTGAAAAATATCGTACCCCTCATGTTGACCAGTGAGTTTTGCACGACTGCTTGGACGATATTGAAAAAGTCACACGATAGCGTGTCGCCCTGTCCAAATTTTTTTTTGACATTAAAGAACTCGGTTAGGTCGCTTCCGACCCCGATGGAGCAGCGAGAATTCTCCAATGTCATCCTGCATAACCTGACGAGTTTGGCAGGGATGTCAAAACTAGGCGCTGTATAGCTCGTCTCTATGCACGCCATCGTATGCGGCCTTAAAGTCGACAAATATATGGTGCGTGTTAGTTTTTTCCAGGATCTGCCGTAGTGTGAATATTTGATCGATGGTGGACTTCCTGAACCATCTGATATGGACCAATCAATTTATTAACGTACGGTTACAGGTCTTCACACAAAACAGCAGAGAAAATCTTGTAAGCGATTCTCAGAAGACTTAACCTCTGTGATTGGCGCAGACAAAGGGGTCTCCTTTCTTGTGTTCAGGTGCCCTTTTCAAATATGCGAAGGATGATGACTCCTACGGCATTGTTAGTCTTGAGTCGATGGATTGCTTTCTTTAATTCCTTGGGCCCCAAAATATTACGGTTAATGTCTTGGTACAAATAAAGCATAATTCCATTTCACACTTGTTGAATGTATGCGGAGAACCCTGCAACATACATAGGAGCGGACAAATACGTAGATGAAAAGACGTTATTCTAATTAGCATATTTTATTTTATTTTATTTAAAAATGCGAAATCAACACTTATTAAAATTTTTTTCAGTTTTCAATATGCTTATTTTGACAACAAGATCAGCGAGGCGTAAACATAGCATATCTTCTTTAAAAGCATTGGATTCGGACTGTTGAGGTCTCAATTAGTGACAGAGTGCAACACATCATTCATTGCACCATGGTGCTTTGGTGCTTTCTCGGTAATAGCCTTACAATTTTTTATATTTATAAAATCTGGATTCCTGTAGGTTCTTATCCTTAAATGTTTTTTATAGAATTTTTCGATATATTCTATCTAATGATCCTTAAAATCGAATGCGCTAATCCCCCTAATACGAATAATTAACAAATGACAAGCCTATTGCTTGAGCTCCTGATTGAAATTTGATCGACAGCTCTTGTACAAAGCGGATTTAATAAGAAGAACAGGAAAGGAATGAGAAACGAGTCCTCGGTGCTCCGAACAGAAAAAGGCGCCAATTTCATAATGAAATCTCATTTCTCGTTCTTTTGAGCTCCCTGATTGGTTTTTCTTTACGTTTCGCATTATTACTTGTTTTTTTTATTCTTTCTTTTCATTTCCTTTTGTCACGCAATGTCCTTTTACGTACTTGTTTGTCATCTTAGAGTCAACCAAACATGACTGAGTAAAGGTGTCACACGCCAACACCACACCATTGAACATCCTAGAAACGCAGGCACGCAGGAAGCAACACCAAGGAAAGAAGAAAAAAAATTCAAAACAAGAATCTCAAATCTCAAAAACGAATAATGCGAACGTCAAAATTTTTGACAGCTCAATTTCTCGCAATGATTGCGATAGATCTGTCATACAATTCTCTTCCACCGATGTCATCCAGCGGCAGCTCGGCTTTTCTCCTGGACCAAACGAACATCTGGCAAGGGAGCACAATCAGTGTGTAATGATAACGCACGTCATGTGTCATCCACCATCACCGCCACCACAAAAACCAAGGACCCGAAAAGGAATTTTCACTTTAAAATCATATAAAAATCTGAAAATGTCATTGAAACCCATACGACTTTCGCATACACAATCCGAACGTCGGTGAGTAGAATGAGGCTACCCCCTGTACCCCGTCTGCGTTGGTTGTGATACCTTCTGGTCCTTGTGTGTGCATGTAATCAAATCGCAGTCAAAGTAATGTCAACGAAATTAAAAAAAAGTAGAATAAAGGACTCGAAAACGTGAAAGCAAAGAGCATCCTTCAGCTCTTTTGAGTTGGTGGTTCCGCTTTTGGTAGTGTGCTGCGCATCCGACATATGAATTACTTCCTCGCACATACGTGGTACGTTTCATACATAGCATAGACGTATCAGGCTGAAGGACTTTTGTTGCTTTCATTTCGTGGGTTATTTTTCTTTGTGTTATAGGGTGAAGAAGGAAGGTCGGGTGGTTTAGGCCATTTTTACTTTACTAGCTGTATCTTTTTTAAGTGCAGGCATTCCGGCAATAGTATCAGGGTGTGCAAAAATAATTGTCGATTTGACAGCCCTTTTTCCCCACACACATTTTTTCGACATGAAACTAAGAGTATGGGTATCGGCGGATGTGGAAATAGATTAAATTTACTTGAATATATGAATGAATTGTTTATCTAGAATAGAGGAAAAATATATTCAATTAACAACTGTAAGCCACGGCCTACGCAGTCTTCCGCACATAGATCTCTATTATTACATATTCTAAGCTAGTGGTTGCCTCTAACTTTTAATCAAATATGTACATGTTTTGATTTGGATTATAGTTGGGTAAAAGGCCAAAGTTAATTTTTTTTACACTGGGATGCCCAGATTCAACTGCTCAGGAAAAGATCCGTTTCATGTCAAATCATGGTTAGTAAAAATGGCAAATTCTTTAAGTGGAATTTAAAAGGGTATATTTAAATGTTATTATAGCTAATTAGCATACATTTGTCTTACACTGATGGAAGGTCGTTCAACATGTAGAAAAGGACCGTGCCCATTATTGAGCCCTGTGGGCTTAACTTAGGTATAAGCAGCGTTGACTTAACCAACATTTTGTTACTTACCAGCGAAAAAAACTTTTAGTAGCCTGACTTCCTCTAAAACCGAAATTGTTCCTTAGCGTCCAGCACAGTATATCGTAAGTTACTGTAGCAAAGCTCCGCCTAGCAGAAAAAAAAATGATCTTTTCATTTCATAAAAACTTTTCCAAGGTCGATAAAGAGCTGTGATTAGATTTGAAAACTGATTGCTGAGGATTGCCGAAAAACATATAGGTGCTTTGAATCTAGCTTGCTATTACTATCTGGAGGGCCTTGAATAAGCAATGATAGGTGTGACTCTACAGATTTTCCACGGCTGCGGAATGTACATAACTAAAAATCAATTTATTACATTCGTAAGTTGGAAGACAATATGTGGTAAAATGAGTTTGACGAATGGCTAAAGAAAAGTTAAAGACGATGATCTACCATCCAAAAGTTGCAACAAGAAAGAAGGACTGTTTAGACCGTGCTGATTATGGCATGATTAATGCCATCTATCCATATCAAGGTCACGTTTATGATGTGAGGTAGGTAAGGTAAGCATGGGTAGGAGAATATTTGGGTGCACAGACTAAAAAGACTGCTACCCGGAGCCATGAGGTATTTCTTTAATGCTCAAGTAGGACGGTACGAATTGAAAACATTTAGTTAACTCGAGCAGACCCTCAATCCTTCGCTATATTCCATCTTAGACCTATCATTACATTACACTATATGGCGCTACAGTCTGCGGTGGACCTTGGGCCTTAACCAACAAGCGTTTAAAGCTGGCACGATCTTTCGCCAGCTGTTTTCAGCGCCGCACGCCCAGACGTTTGAGGTCCCCTTCCACCTGCGTGCGCCACCAAAGATTCGGCCGTCCCCTGCTGCGTCGTCACTCCGGGTTGGATTCGAAGACTCTTCAGGCCGGAGCCGTGTTGTCCATCCGCTCTATATGGCCCAGCCATCTTAGACGTTGGATCCGGAGACGTCGTACCAGGTCCATGTCGCTGTACAGCCCGTACAGTTCTTGGTTGTATCTTCTCCTCCATACACCGCTAGTATAAACGGGTCCATAGAATAAACGCAGAATTTTCCTCTCGAAACGACCAAGAGCGTCCTCATCCGCTTTAGTTAAAGTCCAAGCCTCCGCGCCGTAAAGGAGGACTGGGATGATTAAGGTTTTGTACAACGTTATCTTGGTCTTTCGAGAGAGGGCTCTACTTCTCAATTGCCTCTTGAGCCCAACGAAGCAGCGGTTGGCAAGAGTTATTCTGCGTTTTATCTCAGCGCTGGTGTTGTTGTCGCTGGTGATAAGTGAGCCAAGGTAGACGAAGTCCTTGACTACTTCGAAATTATAGCTGCCAAGCATGACGTTCTGGCCCAGACGTCGGTGTTGTGTGTCTTTTTTCGATGACAGCATATATTTGGTCTTACCCTCGTTAACGCTAAGACCCACTTTGTCCGCTTCCGTCTTAATGCTTATGAATGCCTCATTGACTTCTCGCTGCGATCTCCCGATCACGTCAATGTCATCTGCGTACGCAAGCAGTTGGGAGGACTTGAAATAAATCGTACCTCTTGTGTTGGCCAGTGACTCTTGTACGATCTTCTCAAGTATGATGATAAAGAAATGGCATGACAGTGCGTCGCCTTGTCTAAATCCTTTTTTGACACCAAAGGTCTGGGTTAGCTCATTACCGACCTTAACGGAGCAGCGAGAATTCTCCATTGTCGACCTGCACAATCGGACGAGTTTGGCAGGGATGTTAAAACTAGACATGGCACCGTATAGCTCGTCTCTATGCACACTGTCATACGCGGCTTTAAAATCGATGAAAAGGTGGTGCGTATCGATTTGAAATTCTTGGGTCTTCTCCAAGATCTGCCGCAGTGTGAATATTTGGTCTATTGTGGATTTGCCTGGCCTGAAGCCACACTGATAAGAGCCGATCAGCTTATCCACAAAAGGCTTCAGGCGTTCACACAATACGACAGAGAAGATCTTGTATGCGACGTTGAGGAGACTTACTTCCCTATAATTGGCGCAATTATAGAGGTCTCCTTTCTTGTGGACCAGGCAAACGATGCTGAAATTCCATTCGTCGGGCATGCTTTCCTCCGACCATATTTTACAGATAAGTTGGTGCATGCGCCTTACCAACACATTTCCAGCCGCCATGAAAAGCTCAGCAGACAGGCCGTCCGCGCCAGCGGCTTTATTAGACTTAAGTCTCGATATCGCTATTTTGACTTCATCTATGTCGGATGGACGGGATTCTCTTACGTCATCGTCCGTAGCGAATGGATCATTCTGTTTGACAGCGGTATCTTGTCTATCATCGCCGTTATACAGTCTGTAGAAGTGGTCCTGCCATATTCTCAGCATCGACTGTGATTCTACTACTAGATCGCCGTTTTCATCCCGGCAGGCTTCTGCTCTGGCTTTGTAGCCCTGATATGTTCGTTTTACTTTTTGGTAAAACTTTCGAGCTTCATTCCTGTTATGACATCTTTCCATTTCCTCGATCTCACGCTTTTCGTGCTCCTTTTTTTCCTTTCTAAAAAGCGCATGTTCTTCCCTCCTTTTCTGCTTGTAGAGCTCGCAAGTAGCTCTCGTCCGTCTATGCAGCATGGGTTTGTATGCGTCTTGCTTTGCTGCATGGGCTCGTTCGCATTGCAGGTCAAACCAGGGGTTTCTAGGCGGTCTCGATTTGAAACCCAGCACATCAGAGGCAGCGTCTCTGATTGCGTTCTGGCAATGCTCCCACTGCTGGTCTGTGTGTGGGGTTTGAGAGAGCTTGAGGGAAACGCGCTCGGCAAAGATTCTAGCGGTCTCTTGCGATTGTAGCTTCTCGACGTCAAACTTGCCTTGTCCTACTCGATTCCGTAGCATTGATGATTGACTCTAAGATGTCCTCTTTGCCCAGTTTCGGGTTAAAATCTCCTAGTACGATTTTGGTGTCGTAACTGGGGCATTGTGCGTACGTTCGGTCTAAGAGGTCGTAGAAATCAGCATTGAGTCGATCATCTTTTTCTTCTGTAGGGGCATGAACGCATATGAGGCTAATGTTGTTCAAAGTGCCTTTGATGCGGATTGTTATGAGGCGTTAGCTTACATGCCGAAAGCTTAAGACTTTTTGCCTAAGTCTACCTCGAATAACAAATCCGCATCCAAATAAGCGTTGCCTATTTTCCTTGTAGCAGTCTTAGACCTATCAGTATAGATATAAAATTGTTGTTGTGAGGTTAAAGCATGGCATTCCATTCTTCTAGACTGCCACCACCATTGCGTTAAATTACTTAAATCAATAGTGGGAATAGTATGGTTTGAAGGAAGGAAGACAGATTCGCAGGTTCCGCTCTTTGGTCAGTGGGCTTGATGATCAATAGCAAGTTTCATTGAGTACACCACAAGTAACTCTCGGTTTGATGTAAGCAGAAGCACTATTGACGATATCTGTTTTCAGCCACCAAAAGCACTGATGCTGCCGAACGAAGTTTTCTTAATCTCGTCGTGAAACCGACCTACTGAACCTGAGACGTTCGGGCTCATGGAGCTCGATATCATGTCCGCAAAGGAATCGCCACTCTACGATCGTGTGGATTACGTGGAAGATCAGTGGATCGCTAATTCCCACTGGATCAGTCCATTGATTCAAATAGAGGAATGCCTCTGTGGGGATAAAGCCGTTAAGGTGCACCTTCTCGTAGTTTGGGAAGTAAGCCCCGGAGAATAGGTTATTGACTGAAGTCATTACTTTTGCAACCTGAAATTATACGAAAATGATCCACTCTTACAATTCTTGCCCCTTTTGTTCGGGTATAGAACCTCGGGTAAAATTTCGTGTACTCAGATTCGAATGTTCTATGCAAATCAAAACAAGTTCTGAGAGTTTAAGATGGCTTTCACATGGAACCACACGGGACATCCATAGGCAATCGAGGGCCTGATTAAGTGCGTCTGGTAATTTACATTCAGTGTGGAATCAAGTTGGCGGCTATAAAACAGCCATCTTGTCAGAGCCAGTCCATTGTTAATATTAAATGTTTGGATAGAAGTCACGTTGGCAATTTTCAAGACGAACTTTCTACCGATTAATATGTATGTCATAAATCATAATATATAGCAGTGGTTTACTTATTTCCAGTCGACTGGAAATAGCTTTGTTTCGCTAAGCAAAAGTACATCATGGGCTCTTTGCTCAATCCTAATCATTGAATTCACATTCACGAAGAGGGTGTTTAAGGGATTCTGTACCATCGCACTTATTACGATTGTAGTTGCGCTAGATCCGGAACGCCTATGTCTAGTTGGAGACATCTACAAGCCCCCAAGCCTAAGGGGGCCATTGTTACTAACATCATCGAACGCTTCGGGGCTTGCTATGAACATATTATTCTTTCCGGTAATTTTAACATTAATCTGCTAAACCGTAAATCGTTTCACAAATTTCCTAAGCTCCGTCAACTTATTTGCTGTCAATGATTCGACTCCCACCCACTTTAGCCCTACAAGCTCCGCGCTCATCGACCTGTTTATTGTCAATAGAACTGATCTCATCAACTTCTATAGTCAGCTTGATGTTCCCGGCTTTTCAAAACACGATCTCATTGTCCTCTTCTATGACCTCAGTCTTAGTAGATCTTTCGTGCCGACTACAATCAGTTACCGAGACTTTAAATCTATCAATATGGCTAGCCTTATCAATACTCTCTCAATTCTAATTGGCATAGCCTGTATCACATGTCTTCCGTTGATGAGTAAGTTGAGTTTTTTACATCTACAATTAATAACCTGTTTGAGAATCATGTCCCAACCAAAAATCTCACCATCCATAACACTAAATGCCAATGGTTAACTCAACATATTGAAAAACTGATTATAAATCAGTTGGATTCCTCAGCGTTAAAACTCATTAGGAATTACCTTGGAGATTGCAGCCAAGCTGTATATACTAACGGTTACTTATCCACTTTTCTCAAAACCAAAACGGGAAAAACAAAAGATGGAAGAAGTTTAAACTCCCCGAGTTACTATATGATTTTAAGCGCCTCAGGAACCTTGTGACGAAGGAAATCAGGAGGTCGAAAACCAAGTTTTTTGCATCCAAATTTAAAACCGGCTTAAATGTTAAGCAAACGTGGAAAATTATTAAGACGCTAGGTGTGGGTAAACAAATCAAGGCTGAGACTTTAGAAGACATCAATATCGAAAAGCTAAATAGAAAATTCGCTTCAGTCGCATCTCTCTCTGACAATGGCAATGGGGATCCGAACGAATGCGACATTATAGATCCCCGTAATATGCCCAACTTGACTTATAGTTTTGGTTTTTCTAGAATCTACGAAGAGGATGTGCTTAAATCGACCCTTGCAATCAAATTTAACGCCATTGGCTTGGATCTCATGAACCCCAAATTCTTAAAACTAATCATCCATACCGTCTTAAAACCTCTCACATACGTATTTAATAGCAGCCTTACCACCTCCGTCTGCCCTAATTGCTGGAAGGCCTTTAAAATCATACCCGTTCCTGAACATGGCAATAATAATGATGAGGAATACCACCCGGTCGCTATACTGCCATTCATATCCAAGGTTTTCGAAAAGCTTTTGAGCACGCAATTAAACTCGTTCTTAAATCAACATAGGCTCCTCTCAACGTTTCAGGCCAAAACACAGCTGCACTTCCGCGCTACTAAAGATTGCTGAAGACTTTCGCTATGAAATTGATAAGGACTATGTGATATCGTTAGTATTATTAGACTTCTCTAAAGCATTCGATACTGTCCCACATGAAATTCTTCTCAAAAAACTAAAATATTATTTTAATTTGGATTCCTCAGCGTTAAAACTCATTAGGAATTACCTTGGAGATTGCAGCCAAGCTGTATATACTAACGGTTACTTATCCACTTTTCTCAAAACCAAAACGGGAATCCCTCAAGGATCTATACTGGGGACCTTACTGTTCTCGCTGTTTAATAACGACATTCCTACAATTCTCAAACACTGTAAGGTACATATGTACCCAGACGACGTTCAATTATACATCAGCTATCCGCTCCACCTAAAGGTAGACGCTACTGCGCGGTTAAATGAGGATCTCCATGGCGTTACACGATGGTCACATAAAAACAAACTTCTCAACTCCACCAAGAGCCAAGCTACATATTGTCATACGTCATACTATCCCAGACTTAAGTAACTTTCCACCAATCCAAGCCAGCGGAAGCAACATCGACTATGTAAAGAATGTTAAAAACCTTGGAGTCATCTTTAATCAACAGCTTACGTGGGGGGATCACATCACCAATGTAACAGGTCGAGTCTACGGTGTCTTACGTATACTATGCTACGCTGGAAATTGTCTCCCAATCAGCATTAAATCAGTGCTTGTCAAGACGCTGATCCCTATTTTAACCTACGCACTCCCGGTCTTCTGCGATCTCGATAGTTACAGCTCACGCAAGCTAACCGCTGCGCTTAACAGCACAGTGCGTTTCATATAGGTACAGATTACGGCGGCGGGATCACATCTCATCATTCGTTAAAACCCTGCTTGGCATGGACTTTCAAAGCCTCATTAAGTTTAGGATATTAACTTTCCTTTTCAAACTCATGCAGTGCAAAGCACCATCATATCTTTATCAGAGTCTTCGGTTTGCTACATCTGAGAGAAGTGGAACATTGATATTACCCAATTTTAATTACAGAGTGACAGAAAAACGGTTTTTCATTTACGTCATAAGACTATGGAATTCGCTTCCAGTTAACATGAGAAGATTTCATAGCATCGGCATCTTCAAAAGGCAATTTTTTTTTGTAGGGTCATCTAGAGCTGGCTGGTCTAGGTACTTGTTTTCTTGTCTACTTTCTTACTTATTATAAATCTGCTTAGTTTAGTTTGTTGCTTGTTTGCTTCACAATTTAAAAGATTATACATCTTATGTGTTAGCTTAAATTATGCCTTAAATAAATAAATTCAAAAATTCAAATTCCTTCATTATTTTGGACGTGTGTTTTGGGTCGTTACCGTGTTGAAATATGACTTCCTCTTCAAGATAGGTGTTCCTATCTACAAAATTGGGAAGATGGGTCTGCAAGATGTGCAAATAATCTTCTTTTTTTATTATTCCATTGATTTTTTGAAGTGGTCCAACGTGCCACCATGTGAACCAACCCCACATCACGACACTTCCCTCACCGTGCTTTGTTTTTTCTTTAACATGGTGCCTTTGGATGATAAGAGCGGCGCCAGCAATATTGTGTACCGTCGAACTAAGACCGATTAAATTTTGATTCGTCTGACCACACTACACATTTCCAGTCATCTGTTGTCTAATTTCTGTGTTCTCTGGCGAACTTCATCCCAGCTTTAACATTTTTTTTACCGACAATGCCGGTTTCTGTTTCTCTAACGATGAAATGTTTAAGAGCTCTACTTGCAGCCCATCGACCAACGGGCTTATTTATTGCAATAGAACGCGAAACCATACACAGCTACAAAAAGAGCAAAAACAACAACAAACATTTATGTGTATCGCGCTCATGATTTTGAGCTGTAAACGCAAAGTTAATATGTGGAAAAAACCTAAAATATACTGAAATTCATGTGTTTTTTCACGCATCCACGACACACACATACATATGTTTTCCAATTTCAACCAAACTTCACAAAAACCATACAAAGGGTGGTCTAACCATAATGCACGATGTTAATTGTGAGTCACACCTTAACATCAAGTTTTTTTGCCCAACTTAATTTGACATTTCTTTGTTTCAGTGTTTGACAAATTCCACCATGGAGAGGTACACAATTGAACAGCGCGTTAATATTGTTGAAGCCTTTTACGAAAATGGGCGTTCAAATCAAAATGCATTTCATGCACTTCGTGATTTTTTTTATTCAGCATAATCGACCAAATGTGCCAACAATCGGTAGAATTGTGCACAAATTTCAGCAAACCGGGTCTGTAAAATTTAAAAACACCTGTGCATGCTCGCCTAGTTCGTTCTGCGGAAAACATTGCTGTTGTTCGCGATAGTGTGGCAGAAGAGCCGTTAACCTCGACTCATCGTCGTGCCCAACAATTGAACATCTCACGAACATCACTGATGCGAATTTTGAATAAAGATTTGAATTTACACGCTTACAAGGTTCAATTGACTCAAGAGCTGAAGCCTACTGAACATTTCAAACGTCGTCAATACGCCGAATGGTTGGTTGAACAGACAGAAGTGAATGGTGACTTTACAAAAAAAATCATCTTCAGCGACGAGGCACACTTTCACCTCAGTGGATTCGTTAACAAGCAGAATTGCCGCATTTGGGCAAATGAGAATCCACGAGTGATTGTTGAAAAGCCGATGCATCCACAAAGAGTGACTGTTTGGTGCGGTTTATGGGCTGGCGGCGTCATCGGGCCGTACTTCTTCGAAAATGAGGTCGGCCAAGCAGTTACCGTGAATGGTGTTCGCTATCGCGAGATGATAATGTACTTCTTGTGGCCAGAAATTGAGGATATGGACCTGGACGATATGTGCTTCCAACAGGATGGTGCCACTTGCCACACAGCCAACGAAACAATGGCTCTTTTGCGCGAGAAATTCCATGGCCGTGTTATCTCACGTCGTGGCGATGTTAATTGGCCACCACGGTCATGTGATTTGACACCGTTGGACTTCTTTCTTTGGGGATATTTAAAAGAAAAAGTGTACGTCAATAAGCCAAGAACGATTCAAGAGCTAAAGGATGAGATAATTCACATTAACGACACTGAACCTCAATTATGTCTCGGAGTCATTGAAAATATGGACCATCGGATAGAGGTATGCCATCGAAGCCGTGGCTAGCATTTGGCTGATATTTTGTTTCACACGTAATTGTCATCGACCCTTTTTGTTTTATTTACAATTATCATCGTGCGTTTTCGTTGGACCACCCTTTATAGACCAATACCAAAGAAGTATGAAATTTTGGTTAAAATCGGTGAATGCATTAAGACGTGAATCGGCGACAAATGAACACAATCTTAAGGCTCAATTTTTATATACAGGGTGTCCCACGAGCAGTGTGCCAAAAAGCTAGAGCGTGTAGGTCTGGTCAAGACAAGAAAAAAATCGTATGGGAGGGGGGTATATATTCCCCCCCGTTTAGCCGGGAGGGGCAATTTTCTAAAAAATTGACTTAACTTGGAAATAAAATTATTAAAAATCAACAGTTACATCCACAATGCCGTGATATACTTTTTTGTAAAGGCAGAAACCTCTTCTTTCATCTTGTTTCTAAACGAAGCTGTTTTAAGGAACAGTTTTTGAGAAATTAATTTTCAAACTCAAAATTTTGAAAAAAAAATGAAAAAAAAAAATTTCGAACTATTTTTTTTCAAAATTCTATGTAATTAAGTACTAATTTTTTGTCCAAAATTCAATTCTCTTATTAGTTTTTAGTTAAAAACAGAAAACCGGATGCAAAAATGTTTTGTAGTTTTCGAGAAATTAAAAAAAAACCCGAACCATTTTTTTCTAAGAAAAATCTTTTTTTTGGTTTTAACGCGGCTGGATTTGTAGGCAAATTAATGTATGAAACATTGACCTCTTTTTTATTATTTTTAAAAAAATTGGAGTTTTATGAGGATTCAATAAACTGACACAGTATTGGAATAACCCTGGATTAATCCTTTTTTTTTCATTGATAACGCCTGAAAACTGACCTGCCAATTTCGTCTGGGTCCGCCCGCCGCCAATGGGTTCAACCGGCTAGGACCTTAAGACAATAAAACCGCAATTTTTGGATTTGGTCTGACGTAATCCCTCCCTTAGTACAAGGAGGATAGCTATTATGCTTGGAGTGCCGAAATCTAGAGTACGGAGAGTGCTTCATACCTAAAACTTACACCCGTACCATTTTAGGACAGTTCAGGAACTCACCTCAAACGACAAGTTTTTGAGAGCAGAATTTTGTCGATCATTACTGCTTCGAAATGAAACTGAACGAAACAATTTTGGAAGGATATTCTGGACGGATGAAGCACAGTTTACCAGAGATGGGGTTACTAACTTCCACAATTTGCATCATTGGAGTAGCACCAATCTACACAACAAAAAACAAAATAAATCACAACACCGCTTTAGCTGTAATGTTTGGCTTGGTATTGTTGGACAAACTGTAATCGGGCCCCGGTTTTTGAATGCCGTTATTAATGGAGAATCATACTTGCAGTTCCTACGAGACCTTTTGCCCGATTTGATGGACAACGTTCCTTTGGCCATAGCAGATAATTTAATCTACCAGCAAGATGGAGAACCAGCACACTACAGCTTACGGGTTAGAAACTGGCTGGATGATCATTTTAGTGACCGTTGGATCGGAAGAAAGGGCCCCACGGAATGGCCACCTAGATCACCAGATTTAACTCCTCTAGATTTTTATGTGTGGGGATTCATGAAGAATTATGTTTACGAAGTGGAAATAGTATCTTTGGAACAACGGATTGAAGTCGCTGGAGTCAAATTGCAGGAAAATTTGTCAAACATAGACTAATGTGCAGCCATTAGAAGAAGATATAATCTTTGCCTTCTAAAAAATGGGGATTATATTGAAAATTTATTATAATAAAACTCCGAATTTTTTAAAAATAATAAAAAAGAGGTCAATGTTTCATACATTAATTTGCCTACAAATCCAGCCGCGTTAAAACCAAAAAAAAGGTTTTTCTTAGAAAAAAATGGTTCGAGTTTTTTTTTAATTTCTCAAAAACTACAAGACATTTTTGCATCCGGTTTTCTGTTTTTAACTAAAAATTAATAAGAGAATTGAATTTTTGAAAAAAAATTAGTACTTAATTACATACAATTTTGAAAAAAAATAGTTAGAAATTTTTTTTTTTAATTTTTTTTTCAAAATTTTGAGTTTGAAAATTAATTTCTCAAAAACTATTCCTTAAAACAGCTTCGTTTAGAAACAGGATGAAAGAAGAGGTTTCTGGCTTTACAAAAAAGTATATCACGTCATTGTGGATGTAACTGTTGATTTTTAATAATTTTGTTTCCAAATTAAGTCAATTTTTTAGAAAATTGCCCCTCCCGGCTAAACGGGGGGAAATAGACCCCCCCCCTCCCATACGATTTTTTTCTTGTCTTGACCAGACCTACACGCTCTAGCTTTTTGGCACACTGCTCGTGGGACACCCTGTATATACTCGTATGTTGATAACCTGAGAAATAAATAAAGATTAGGAAATTAAGATGTAGTAAACATATAGCAATTAACTGAAGTAAATTAAGGTAATTACTATATGTTTTTATTGCAATCAAGACCAACCGATTCTTTCAGTTGAAACCTCGATGTAGGCGGCAGCATTATCATGAAGCAATTGTGGTAGGAAATGAGAAGGCATAACATGTCCATACCGCTTCCAACTCCTAAAACCATGACAGTAGCTGGAAAATTAATCTGCATCTAGCCATCTATAATTTTTACGTTTGGTTAAGTTTGATCAACCTCTTATTTTGGTCAGAGAAAAAACATAACATTTTAGGAGTTTCAGGCTGTTTGTTGTATTCAAAATACGCTTTGCACGGTTAGTTCTGCTCCTGAGCTTGTGCTAACATAAACTGTCCTCTGTTCATAATGTAGTGAAGGTCTTCGTGGATAAGTCGGCGGATTAGGTCTCCTACAGAGGATCTCATAGACTTGGCAGGGTTTTTGTCAATAATCGTTTATATTTGTAGAATAAATTGCATAGTTCCAATGGTATCTAAACGTTCTTCATGATTTTTATGCTTGCAAAGATTCTGTACCGGAAGCTGGTACGAGCGATCAGACGCAATTCAGAAAATCAGTGTGTTAAGCATATATAGCGACGACAGTAGCATATCTTTTCATTTCTTGCGTTGATTTTAGTCCTCCATTGGTGATCTAGTAAGAAACTAAAATAAAAAGAATTATCTTAAAAATGAATACCACTGATATGGATGTACTTAAATACCACACGCACCCCGCAAAGTTTTTGGGTCAGTGGCTAGCCTAATTATCAAAATTTACTCTCGATGCAGTCTGATAGCCGCAATGCAATCCTTGGTAGGTTTTGGCAGGATACAGCTGTATTGCGCTCTATTGAAGAAATCAAACGACATATGAAGATATGTGGGTCAAGATAGAACGACCCTACTTGACTTTTCAAAGACATTGTGTTGGTCAACTCTTTGTCACAAATTGTCCACCCATTTCATTTTTTGTCATTCCATTAACAAGCTAATCTTCTCGCACATCACTAACGGTGTCCAAACCGTTTTTCGGTAACTTTAAGCTTGATAAAACCAAAGTCATCCCATTCTCTAAGCACCAGCTTTCGCTTTCTAAATCCCCATCAGAAGATCTTTATTCTATTGTTTGTTGTGTGTAAAAAATGTTTGTAATGTGTTATAGTCAATTGATGTGGAGCGACACTAACTATGTTATGTCTAAAATTACTAACCTTTCCCTAACTTGTTCATTATAATGTTAGTTTAAAAAAAATTTTCATGGCTATGTATCGAAACTTCTTTGAGCTATAAAATGTTGGATTTGTCTAAATTCGTTAGATTGGATCATAATATGTTTCCTTTTGTTACTTCGTATTTTAACTTTTGGGCAGGCTATTTGTATAATGCCAAATAAGTTTTGTTTTTTTTGTTATTTCGCTTTAAATATCCGTTTTGTAAAAAACAAAGAATGTATGAGTACATATGTATTTCAGTTGAAAGATAATATGTCGTCGCCTCCTTCTTTACATCTTTTCCAAATTTCTGCAAAACGAAAATGGATTCGGATTGCCCCTGCCACTCATTTTCGATGCGTTTCCGTTGCATCTTAGGTGGCAATCGGAGCCCCCGGCTATCGACCACTCCGCTTACTTGATTTACGATTCAAAACTCTGCTGGACACGTGATTAACCATCAACCTCGAATTCCACAAACCCTGTTAAAAATTGAGATATCTTTTGACATCTCCCGCCCAGCGCAGGCCAAGTCGTAACAATGAAACTCTGATACGATCACGTATTGTCTGCCTTTATTTAATTATAGTTCTTTTCAATCTCAGTTCATCGGCGTTTTGCTGCTTTATTTATTCAAATTAACATCGCTGCAGGATTTCGAGGGTTCTATGGAGCTACGAACTCTTTTTAAGGTTTGATCTTCGATTCGATTGAGATATCAATCAATCAATCCAACGAATTGACTATGGAAGAAGAGCTGCGCAATCGCGATCATTTATAATCTCCTGCTCTCGTGTAGACGTGATGGTTCCATTAACGCTGGGTAGTGTGCTCCAAGAAGATTTCACTTTTGCTAGGTCAATGGAACAATGGGAGCTGCAGTTAAGAGAACTTAGAACCAGATACCAAAGTTACACCTGTCAATAGACTCCATATCAAGGTGCATGCAAACCCTTTAGACACAATCCAACCACACACCGAGCAATTAAACTATCAACCAAAAGAACATAGCTTCCACATGGCATCTATGCTACGATCTATTTCGTATGTAGGTCCCCGTCGATTCAATCTATTATTCATGTCTTGACATATCGTCCATCGCCATCAATAATTAATTGGTTTCGATTAACACAAAAAGTCACTTTGGCCAGTCGACGTCCAGCGGTTACACTGGCCAATGGCATTTGATCTGATAATCTGTTTCAACGTCATCCTAACCCTCAGCTGGATTGTATGTATGTGTCCCGGTTAGTAGTGTTTTCATCATGTGACCAATTATGCCATTTGACATTTTCGTGTTGAAAACTTTTCAACATGAAATCCATTCAATCAGATTGGTTTTTAAGGAATATCCAATGAAAAGGATAAAAGTAACAAAAGACCTGAAATGTGGGTTGTGTGTGGAGAAGTTGTGGTCGGATAGTTGGCTACTTTGCCGATGGCTATCGGAGAAATGTCATTTGTGGGTATCGCGTGACGTTGAAAGACAAAAGCTTGATTATCGATGAACTTTTATCTGTGAGGGTGTGTTATAACAGGTAACAGTGTGGCGCCAATTAGGACGACAGTGCACTTAGCACACAATGATTGTGAGTGACTGTTAATTTGCTGGATCCAAATAGCTATTTATCAAAGTGTGATAGGTGGATGGGGGTATGTTCTAACAGGAGAGTACTATTAACAGATACTTAGGGAAATAGATTAAAATTAATCGTCTTCTTTCTTCGAGTTGATATTAATTACTTAAGGATATTAAGTAAGCAATGGGCATGAGCATTAACGGGATTTAAAAGCAGTTAGTTGATCGGATTTTTGGATAAAACAACTAAAGCAGGTTTCCTTAGCTTTAATCTGATAAAGACTTAGTTTGACACTATGTTAGTCAAAAAAGAAAAAATCTCGAGAGGAAAGAGTCTTGTCTGGTTTATGATAAACAACAGCAGGAACACAAGAGATGTCATTTTAAGGGAAAGTGACAATTTTTTTCTTTTTGAGTTAAGTTTAAGTTTATTTCCTGTCGATGAAATTTTACATTTTAAATAATTCATATGACTTAGGTGAAACTGTGCTCCTTTACAATTATAATTCAGACGTGCAAACACGGAAATTAGTAACCTAATATTACTATTGTTTCACGAACTATATGGCATGTGATGTCGTCCTGTTAATAATAAACGTTATTGCAATCTCAGGCAATAAGTACCAGACAATATTCTCTTCGCGGAAGCGCTCACATCAGTATCTTATTCGAAAAAACATAGCCCAATTCAACCATCAGCTCATAACCCAACGAAATGTCACTCGTTCTTTTCGAGGGTTCTTATCAAAAAGTCCGAGATATGATTGGAGAGGTGTATTGATTCAAAGGGGGATTATATTGAAAAAAAAATCTACCCAAAATAATTAGTTTTTCTATTTTTTTAAAGACTTACTAATCGAGTAGGACGTAGCTACACCAGATTTTTTTAATAGCAGTTAAACCTGTTAAACAACTTTTCTCAACCCATCTCCAAGCAGCGATTTTTTAAATATTCAAGTCCGCAAGGGATGAACAGCGATATGAACGAGAAATTTCAGTCCGCATTAGGTGTGTAGGTGCTAACATACACCATGAGGCATTGCGGCCAATATATAGGTAGATCTATTCTATCAGAGCCGATTAGGCGAGGAGTTCCTCTACTTTTGAATAAAGGAGTCATAATTTTTCTGCGGAGGATAGGCTTTCTAAGGTGGCAGAGGGCGGCACATTCATATAGTATGTGCTTTGCAGTTTCCTCGTCCTCAAGACAGAGTCGACACGCGATTTCAAATAAGAGGTTCATTTTGTTGAGATGATATTTTGTCCGAAAGATAGCAGTCTCCTGATATCGACTCTATTATATTTAACAATATTAATAGTGTTTCAATCCCCATGTTTTGACAGGCCCACAGTGCCTTGATCGCGTTGGCGATAAAAAGAGCCGTCAGTGGTGCTAGGATTATTTCTAGGCCTCTCTGGAAAATAGCAGAAAAGACAACGTCTTTACCTGAAGCTTTGTAGGGTCTAAAAGAGCCAATTTCTCATTTAACTCTATCAGGGCTGAAGAGTCTACCAAAGAGCTATGTATTTTTTCTACTATTGATGTAATTTGTGACGCTCGTTATAGCATCGAGAGGTGTTAGCCAGGTAGAAGAACCACGGAAATGTATCGTAAGCAAAGTCTCCAGGGTTTCCCTGTGATTGATAGTGAAATTGTCGTCTGTGTGCAAAGTAGCCTGAGCTAATTTGTATGCTCCTGGGATAGGGCTTTATAGAGTTGGGCCGCGGTTGCCAGCGAATCTACGAGTATGCTTTCGCAATGATTCCTCCAAGACCTTCTCTTGGATTTCCTCAATTCGAGGTTGCACTTTGTTAGAGCAGATCTTTAATAGTCAGTTCAACTCTTGGTTCGGTTAGCTCTGATGAACAGAGTTCTAACCTTTTTTCTCAGAGATTGTTACTAGTCACGCACAAAATGTATCAAATCAACCAATATTCCTCAACTAAGTTGTTAAAGTCAATTTACTTACGAAAAGATTGTTTCAAAGCAGTCTACTAGACGCTAAGGTAAAAGTCATATGCTACATGGCTCTCATAAGGCCAATTGTCGCTTATGGCTGTCCTCTGTGGTTCAATGTGACTCCATTTAATATAGAAAAGCTTCGCTTATACGAAAGGCAGTGTCCTGGATGTTGCCTGGGCTTAAATAACAAGATTCTATACGATAAGGCTGGGTTGATTAGAATTGATAATTATTTTATTAAATTGACTCGGAGTCATATTGCAAGAGCAATTATGAGCGATAACAGCCTGATCTTTGGGGCAGACAAGACTGTCTGGCTTTATCCCACCCGAAGCATTTCTCTATTTAAATACTAAGGGTTACATTCAGGATGATAATGGTATCCCTCTGATACACCACATCTGACGCCATGCTAGGGACAGGCGACTCTTATACGACCCAGATATCTTCGCTTGGTCTGTGTACTTTCGGTACAGCACCCCGGCTTCAATTCGGGATAAAGAAGACGCCGCTTGTGTGCATCTGTCTTGAGTGCACAGCTGTTTTTGGAAGATGAGATCAGTGCTTTATTTAGTTGTTAAGCCACTTCTTCAATGTCATTTGTCGATGCAATGAATATAAGAAGCATGTCTTCTATGGCGGAAAGTTTAACCCGGAAAAGAGTATTTCATGTTAAACCTTATGAGCAAACAATTGACAACGATGCATTAACAAAAAGGATTTTTAGGAAATAATTGGGAACATTCTATGTATTTGCGAAAGACAAGTGGCGAATGATCCATTAGAACGAATCTGACATTAATGTAGGTTGAGAGGTCATTAAGTCGAAAAGAAATCAATTCAAGTCCTTTGATTACAATTTTGTTATTATAAATGAAATTATATGTATATAAGATTTAAAAAAATTCAATTAGCAGATAATAAAAGAAGAAATACACCAAACATGCGTTTAAGTTATGCGGCCTTGGGAGGAGAGTCCACAGTAGCGTATATTATTTTACGTGACCTACCTTGTAGGCCCATAATTTTACCTCTTTAAACCCAAGGTTCTTGTATGAGTCCAAGAGCAATTTTGTCGTGGTAGAAACGCAGGCTAAAGTAGGTTACCCTGCAGTACATGCAGCCCAGTCATCTATTTGCGACGCTAGACCGGGTCCTTCATATGGTACAGCTTGTTATTGCCACGCCGGAAGTTTCCGGTTCGATGGAAGTGATACACCGATCTGCTTCCTATCAAAGATTAGTGTAAGTGTAGTTTTACCCCTTAGAATGACCACTTCAAGTATCATAAAGTGTCGTCCACAAAATAGGCTACTTGAATGCTACCGTGGCTTTTAATAGAGTCAACAGCACTTAAGGAAATCATCATTATTCAAACCGTTAAACAATCAAACCACAAAGGCCTACATATTCGGTCTATAACTTAATTCCTGCGGTCTGCTAAGAGATGGCGTAACTTGTATTATTCCATTGGAACATGCGTTGAAAAGCTACTGTCATTGTACGTCGTTTCAGTACATATATGTCATTCATTTGAAGCGTAAACAACAATAATTTTTTTTCACTCAAATATGTCGAACTTTGTGCCTGAAAAAGTGTTTTTGCGGGGAGTTCTTCTTCATTACTTTAATATGAAGAAAACTGCTGCCGAAAGTCATCGTATTTTGGTGGAAGTTTATGGTGAACATGCGCTAGCTGAGCGAACGTGCCAAAAGCGGTTTGCGCGATTTAAAAGTGGTGATTTTGGCTTGGAAGGTGATGAACGACCTGGGCAGCCAAAAATGTTTGAAGATGAAGAACTGGAAGCATTACTCTATGAAGATTGTTGCCAAACACAAGAAGAGCTCGCAGAATCTTTGGGTGTCACTCAAGCAGCCATTTCAAAACGTTTAAAAGCAGCTGGATATATTCAAAAGCAAGAAAATTGGGTTCCACATGAACTCAAGCCGAGAGACGTCGAAAGGTGGTTTTGCATTTCCGAAATGCTGCTGGAACGCCACAAAAGGATGTCATTTTTGCATCGGATTGTTACTGGTGATGAAAAATGGATCCATTACGACAACCCCAAGCGCAAAAAATCATATGTGAAACCCGGCCAACCAGCCAAATCAACGGCAAAGCCGAATATCCATGGCGCGAAGGTAATGCTCTGTATTTGGTGGGATCAGAAGGGTGTGCTGTATTATGAGCTGATAAAACCGGATGAAACCATCAATGGACAACGCTACCGAACACAATTAATCCGTTTGAAGAGAGCAGTAGCCGAAAACGCCCGAAATATGTGACCAGACACGAGGCAATAATTTTCCATCATGACAACGCTCGGCCCCACGTTGCTATTCCGGTTAAGAACTATTTGGAAAACAGTGGATGGGAAGTTTTACCCCACCCGCCTTATAGCCCAGACCTTGCCCCTTCTGACTACCATTTGTTCCGGTCGATGCAGAACGCCCTCACTGAAATACGGTTCACATCAGAGCAGAATATCAAAAATTGGCTTGATCCATTCTTGGCTGCCAAGCCGGCGCAGTTCTTTTGGGATGGGATCCACAAATTGCCAGAAAGATGGGAAAAAGTCATAGCTTCAGATGGGCAATACTTTGAATAATACCACAGAATAAATAGTATATACTATTTATTCTGTGATAGTACTATTCTTAGGGTATGTGATGGAAACAATATGTACATATGTTTAACGAGTCCAAAATAAATAAGCAGCATTTTATACAAAATTATTCATTTCTGTACATCAAGTCCTGTTCACCGGAGGATTGTGAGGCATGAAGGAATGGAAATTGGGGTATGAGCCGAGCTTTCGGCATTATTTTTAGGAATGCGACAGAAGGGTTCTAGAGGTGTGGTAAACGGTGACTTATGCATTTCGAGTGAATATAATCAATTACTATGTTTCTATATTTCTAGGTCAGGCTGGTAGTGATCTCTTGCTATCGGAAAAGCGTTGACATCCCTAATCGGAAAACCCAGATTATTCAAGACCCACCAACAGCCTCGGATACGGACGCCGTTTACAAATCTGGTTCGGACGAACAATTAGAAGTCAGCTACATGAAAACAATTGATAGATTAAGTACGTTTGTTCGACAGTAGCTTAATTGCTTTTTTTTTTTTTGTAAAATGCGAGGGTGTTACATTATTATATGTTCTGATTTTATTTGACAAATATTTGGAAAAAAAGACCAAGTTACCCAGTCCAATTGTTTGATTATTTTAGTTAAGCCAGTCGAATGATTGTCACTATAAAACAGTTTTGTTTAGAAAATAAGGTGACTTTTTGAATTTTGCGAGCTAAGTATGCATACTCGTATATTCGATTTTGGGATTTTTTTCTTGTTATATTGGTACACATGTCCTCCAATAAAAATTGCCATTGTCAGTCATTTTGAATATTTAGCTTGTTTTTTTTTAGGATAATGTAAACATTTTCGAAAGCTAATGAAAAATTGGTGCATAGGATGATTGACGCCTTTTTTTTTTAAATATGGCGGAAAGGCAGTCAACACCGGACGGGTAGTCGTCCTTTAAATTACGCATTTTCTCGATGACTAAGGTACGAGTTTTATCACGGACGTTACAGAGTCTGAGGACAGTCGTTTGTATAACGAAAGTTGTCATGATTGGGTTAAAGGACCTGTTTGTTGAACGTCTGAAGAAATGGTCAAAAGGCTTGGCAACTATTTTGGAATCATTGAAAGAAGTATTGAGAAAATTAAAAGTAGAGGGATAGTTAGCGGCTTTTGTTTTTGTATTTATAAAGTGGTCGAAGTTCTTGAAATGGATATAAGGGAGAATCGCATTCGCCTCAGTCGTCGGAGGTAAAAAATTTGCATAGTTTTACAAATTCCGTATAAGGTAAGTCGAAAGGTCGGAAGCAGAGCGAAATATAAGGTAGGTCTGTCATCACTTATTTCTTTTGTTACGCAGGGAGTGTAATTTCATATTGTTCCAGAGTGGAGATGGAGTCCAGTTGTTCTGACAGGACCTTTGAGTGAAGACAAATAGGTGGAAGGGGTTATGTTGAGAATGTGAGAGTGCGAAAGTAAGGGTATAGACGTTTGTTTTGAGGATTCTGAGGGTTTAAAGAGGGAGTTGTATTAGCGAGGTACATTGGTCGGGTTACGGGCGCATGCGTCTACCATATGTCAGATTTTTTATGAGAGCCTTCAGTATCCCGAAGGAAGCGGATGGGGGGCATGGAGGGATGTAAAATCAAGGCTTGTTTTGCAGCTGCGGCCTGTATGGTAGTGGGTAACTGTGGGATGTTCACTATTGCTTCCATCCCTGCAGTCGGAGTCGTTCTTAGTCTAGTTAGTCTTTGTATTTTATTGAGTTTATTCATGACACTTCTTTGGTCACATTTTTTCCATCATACGGCAGTTAGTACAATTTATTATAAGAACGTTATGATATTTGTTTTAAAAAAATAACTTAAACCGCAGTCAAAAAAATATACGACGGTGGTCCGATAAGTACTTAGCCTCACTGCCAGATGGCGCCAGTATCGCAAGAGCAACTTACTATCGTGTAGTACATTCTAGTAGACTGTCGAAATTTCAGCCGGATCGGACTCGTAGTTTTGTCTTGACCGCGTGTGGAAGCGGGAGTGTCCGCGGATTTTAGAAAAATGGAAAAAGAGCAATATCGGTCGGTGATTCGATTCTTGTTTTTGGAAAGGAAATCGCGCAGCGAAATCAAAGAGCGTTTGGATACTGTGTACGGTGACTCTTCTCCTTAGATGGCGACCATCAAATAATCAAATATTGGTTTAACGAGTTTCAACGTGGTCGCATGTCGGTTTTTGATGAGCCACGTCCAGGTCCCTGAAAACGGCTACCACGGAGGATAACGTGACAAAAATCCACGATCTCGTATCGGCAGACCGCCGATTGAAGGTGCGCGAGATAGCTGAGACAGTAGGCATTTCAAAAGATCGCGTGGGTCATACAATTTTGGGAATGAGAAAGCTCACTCCGGACAATAAGCGCAACCGTGAGACCACTTCAGAGCAGTGTTTGACGCTGTTTAAGCGCAATTCGAAGGAGTTTCTGCGTCGTTTCGTGACAGTCGATAAAACATGGATCCACTGGTATACACCAGAGAGCAAGGAACAGTCGAAACAGTGGATTTCACCCCGCGAACGTGCTCCGAAGAAGGCAAGACCGTCCCATCGGCCGGAAAGGTGATGGCCACCGTTTTCTGGGATTCTCAAGGTGTGATCCATATCGACTACCTGGAGAAGGGCAAAACGGTCACAGGGCTGTACTATGCCAAATTATTGGGCCGATTCGACGCCGAATTGAAGAAAAAACGGCCCCACTTAGCGAAGAAAAAAGTGCTATTCCACCATGATAACGCACCGACTCACACCTCCGCCCTCGCCACGGCCAAATTGGTCGAATTGAGCAACGAACTGCTGCCCCATCCACCGTATTCTCCAAATTTTGCCCCGTGCGACTTCTTTTTGTTTCCAAACTTGAAAAAGTCACTCGCCGGGCAGAAATTTTAGTCGAATGAGGAGGTTAACAGGTGTTAGGTGTATCGAGCTAAAAGCACACTATATTGATAAATAAATCGTCATTTCTCAAAAATGTTTGTTTTTCTTTTGTAGGCTAAGTACTTATCGGACTACCCTCGTATATCTGAAATACTCGATTGATCATTCCTTTAACGAACTCTGACCTCATAAAGCACTAACCTCACCCAACGTCGCGGATACTTCGAAGACGAGTGGTATTGAAGATATTGAAATTTTATAGTCGATGGGGAGAATATGGAAAGAGCAGTTTTGCAGACTGCATAGCTACGAGTATAGACATATTATCACCCCGAACGAAAACAAGTTTTTTTAAAATAGTCACAAACAAAATATGATCGAACGAAAGCTCGATTAATGACATCTTATCATTATTGAACTCTATCGAACTGTTCGTGAACAATATGATAGGTTCCTTAATGTGGAATATGTAGGAAAGACCAGATATACTACGTTATGCCTTGCGGAAAATTCAGTGAGTTTTTGTCGAGAAAAATCACCTTGTTATCGATTAAGCCGCGTATGATATTATATCTATTGTAGAGATGAGCTGTACAGAATGACAACTATGTGCTTTGACAACCATAATAAACTGTGCGGCTGTACACCTTGACAATGGAAAATTATCGTTTTAACCAACTAAGGATTCAGACAAAGCGAGGCATTGTCGTTTAAGGTCACTCTTGCAAAAAACTGTTAGGATCAATAAAAGAAGCGCGATCTATTTTGAATCGGCACGGGAGCATTACGCAGCTCCCATTAACTTAAATGGAAGAACACGGTGAGACGTTACTGAACCCCCCGAGAGTGTAAAATCAGAAGTGTTGAAAGTGGATTTGAGGGTAAATTAAGGCATAACTATGTTTATAAAAGGTGGCGCAAAATTACCCTATCGGAAGATGTTATAATTTTTGCAATTGAGATCGTAAGTCAATCAGATTTGATATTTGTGAATTAGACAGCTGTAGTATACATACAGACAAGCAATGGAGCATTATACTCTGCGATTGCGTGGAATAATTGTGTCGATTTTCGACCAATAATCGGTAGGTGGTTGTCGCTTAGCTACTCGACTCGATCAGACTGGAACCACAGGAGACTATGCAGGGCGTGACGGCCACTGGACTAGTCGTTCGGCTGAGAATATCGCGGCTGGGGCTGCCGATGCTGCTGAGAAGGAAGAAACATCAACCAGACGACCGCCCACGAAATTGGGCATCACTGGACGGACCATATAGAGAATTCTATTGAAAGACTTACACATGTTCCCGTATAAAGTGCAAATAGTGCATCAGTTAATGCCCACTGACCGTCAGTCGCGTGTGAATTACTCTCAAGCCATACTTAATCTCTTCTTAAACGAAGGCGCGTTTCCACACGGCTACATCTTACGCACTAAAAATCCGCATGTGATTCACGAAGAGCCATTACATTCGCTCAAAGTCACTGTGTGTTGCGGCGTTCACGCGGGAGGAGTGATTGGGCCGTATTTTTTCGAGGACGCCAATCGCAACCCTTAAGGAGAATATATGACGAACAGTTATCATCGGAAACGGGTACAAATGTGTATAAACCAGGCGGAAGCCACTTGGCGGATATATTCTTTTCCACTTAACCGAAAAAATTGTAAAGGTCCGAACTCCACCACTCAAAATCTTTTTTCTTATTTAGTAAAAAAGTATTATAATTCAAAAACAAAATTGGATGATTAATTTTGCGCCACCTTGTACATACTCGTATATTCCGTCATCAATGATAGAGTAAAACCGATATACTGGCCAAGACGTCACCTTAGACAGCTGAAATAGTCAAGGCTTTTATCTACTTTAGCTCAAGGTCGATAGCCAGCCGTCGAAACAAGTATTGGGATCACACGCAGAATAACTCTTGGCGACCACTGCATTATTGGGCATCATGCATGCAAAGGGTTTTTTTTAGAGGTATACAAATTCAATATAAAATAAAATAATTGGGGCTCGTGTTAATGTCTATGATATAAGCATTATTTAATAGAAAATTTTATGCCATTCTGGAAACAAATATGGCGTATGTGTGGCACGGTTAGTTCGGATGAAGCGCAATTGTTAAATCCAATTTTCGATGACTTTATCATATCAGCAATATGTTGACTTGCAAATCATCCAACGTCTCTGATTTATCGGCATAGATTAGTGTCTTCACATACCTCCAAAGAAAGTAATCTATATGTGTGAGATCCCAGGATCATGGAGGCCAGTGCACGAAATTATGCGCTCAGCAAATGTTTCGCGCGCAGTATGGCATGTTGCACCATCTTGTGAAAACCAAAGCTTTGTCAAGTCAATGCCATTCAACTGAGGAACAAAGAAGTCAGAAATCATGTTTCCATAACACTCTCCATAGTCGGTAACATTCCGGTCCGCATTGTCCTTAAAGAAATATGGGCCGATGATTCCAAGAGCCCATAAAGCACACCAGACAGTGAGATTTAATGGATGTAAGGGTGTCTTGACAAAGGCTTCTGGATTCTCCTCATATATCCATTCAACCATAAATGGGCCCCATCGGATAACAAAATTTTGCGTTGAAAATGAGAATCAAACTGAATCATGTTTTCGGCCCATGCACTGAATCTACGACACGTATAATGGTCACGCTTGCATAAGTTGGATCTTGTATGCTTTTAACCCAAGATCCAACCCAAAAAATCTTTTAGAAAGTGGATAGGCATAGTTCAAATTGCTGTGCACCATGGCGAATCGACTCATTCGGATTCTCCTCAACACTGCGCTCCACAACTACAATAACTGCTTATCGTCTTTAAGTAACTTGACTTTGAATAAATTGTTCAGATATACGAATACATATGTCGACCATGCATGCGTTTTTCTGGAGACAACTATCTATTATTTGTAAAATGGCAAAAAGTGTTAACTGCACATTAACTTTCTACTGTCAAATTAATAATTTTTGAAAACAGTGTTGTCATTTTAAAAACCAAGCCTCTAAGAAAAACACCCTTTTTATGTATACCACATAGAAAATCTCAGGACGATTTCAGAGGTTTAGGTTTTTATTCCTTGATATAATCGCTTTATTTAACCTCCCCAAGTACATGCCAGAGCAAATGATATCATTCAGTAGTGATACAAGTATACATGTTCAAGTGTTCGCAAGAGCACCAGGAGGATGCCCTCCTATCTAGGCCAGGTACGAGAAAAAAACCTAACGTTATACAATATATTTTTCCAAACATAACTAAATACGAACACAAAATATTTCTGAATATAGTTGAAGCCTTAAATTCACTGATATCCAGCACAGAACCCTAAGCTAATAAATCTTATACTTTTGACCCTGAGAGAACCAACTCCGTTTGTCTGCATTAACTCGTTCCTCTTAAGAGAATTCCTTGGGGCGTTACATGGTTAGTTCTTATCTTACTGAATTAGAAAACTCAGTAATCTAATACGACACCAATCCATTCCAAGCCGAAGACCTTCAACTTTCCGAAAATGGAATATGAATTCAACTCCAATGCTTCCACTTCACTTAGCGCGACCCTTTCAATTTGTGCCAATGACCACCATTTTGTTGATCGCACTAGTTCCTTTTCAACAAAATTGCGCATAAATCCCCGATTACATGCCATTGGACGCTATTTCCCTGTTTGTTAATGACCACCATGGCACATGCGTTCCACATGTAAAGCGTCGTAGCCATCAACTGTCTCTCGGTCTTCAGTAACGACATGCAAAACGATGACACATTATGCTAACACCGCCAAACAGCTCAATACAGCGCACTTGAATGGGAATTCAACCACAATCCGTGGGTCTACCCATCGGAATCAAAACACAACACTCCACGCATAAACACACGTAAACGACGACCCTTCGGTCACCTCCGGAAGCCGTAAGCAGTTGAACGTTTCCTTCACATGACCATAACGCAATCGGTGCGTTCGCCGCTTGCCCCCCACGCTCCGTAATTGTATATTCTTCTTCGGCTTCCTTAAGGCTGAGGGCGTCACCAGTCACCACACACCTGGTCGGTCACTTAGCATAATTCTCCTTTCGTCTACTTAGCATAATAAGCCGTGAGTAGTCTTCTTTGTTTTTTTCTCGTCATTGTCTGTTGTCGTTTTCGCCCTCACGAGATTCCGAACTCACCGCAAACGGAGTTTGAGTCTTGTGGAGTGCGTTAATCGATCGGATTTCACAACGAGGCGCTAATGAAGCCCTAATCAAGTTATTTTGATTCGACACTAGATACCGCGGTAATCGACCCAGCATACGATACCATCGCCCCATAAACAATGCCAAGCGGTTCATTTGGAGTATATGGAGCCAGGTTGATTCATTAATCACTCGCTTTGAGTTGTATGGAACATGGACGGTAGAGAGCTGGTGGAATTCCAAATTTGCCGCCAGTTAACCGCAGTCAAATGGGTGCCCCTTGATTCATTGTTGTCTGTTAGTCCGTTGTTTACGACATTGTGGGTCTGTCTCACGGCCGATTCGTGTTTCGTCTTGCATTCGGTCCTATCGGGACGGACAACTTCATTAGACAGTCGTGAATATGGAGGCACATTTGATGGGTATTCTTCATCATCGAGAGTGATGAATTTGAATTCGCATTTGAAGTACGGATGCTCGGTGCTTGGTGCTCGCATCAAACGGTGATTGGGTATAACCTGCTGTGACTAATGAATAGCATCGAGCATCGGGCATCGGGCGGAAGGGTAAATGGTGTTCTCTTATATTTCATTTCTCTTTTCCTTTTTTTCTCCTCCTTTTGTTTGGTTTGTTGCAAAGCCGGTGCTTGGGCCGAATGTAAGTCGATCCTAATTAACCCATTTCTCTGGTTACCTCTGAATGACTGACATGTACTCTGGAGCTCAGTGTTGAACACGAAATTATCATAACAATACGTTGGAATGAGATTTCGACGCATTTAGAAACGTTAATTTAGTGCGCATTTTCGTTAATTTCGTGACGCCCACGAGACATGTATCATTGGCGTTTGTGGCTTGGCAAAGTTGATAGAAGGTGATGTATTCTATTTTCCCGTTTTTCTTTTCTTTTTGCCGGTCTGGATCATAGGTTCTTAAGTGAGGTTTGAACTTTTACTTAAAATGTTAATGATTGACTCGTTTTCGAAATTACCTTGAAGTCTCGAAATCTCTTTTACTTCATTGGATTAGTAACGAGCTTCTCGAAAACAACGTTTAAATCATCATTATTGCTCAGTAATGAGGGGGTTTTAGACATCTAATAAACGTTGCTTTTTTTTAAACTGCGACCTATAATTACTAGTCTTCTCAAACAATTTCTTTCCAACACGCCTCCAGCCGGAGCTGTACTTGGCGCAGTGATGGAAAAAGTACTTTTCAAAGTAAAGAGGACGTTTAGTAGCGTCACATACTACTGGCTATCTAAGTTTGGACGTTAATCTTTCACTGAGGCGGAGTGTGTTTGTTCCATCAGTGCACAGTACCAAATCAAGAGCTAGCATTAAGTTCTGTTTTAAATTCGATAAAACTTTTACGGAAACACTGCAGTTGATGGAATATGAATGTGATGATGAACATATTGGCCAATCGAAATCGTAATTTACTTTCCAATCTGTTTATTCGTCTGTACTATCGTAATGTTTCCTAGTAGTCCAACTCATGTTCCTGCTGGTTTATATGGCTATCCATCAGTACTTGGGGTCTTTGCTACCAACTTTCACAATTATGTAACCTAACGCACAGTATTATGGGCAATAAATTCGTTCAAACTCTTTAAATCTGCGGGGCCGGACGATATCTTGCCAGCGATGCTTCAAAAAACACAGACCCACACTGTACCCCATCTCCTAAGCATTTTTTTCCAATTGCCTGCGCGCGGGGTACATTCCAACACAGTGGAAAGAAATAAAGGTAATTTTCATACCTAAGGCAGGTAAACCGATCCATACTGCCGCAAAGGACTATAGGCCAAGTAGTCTCTCATCATTTCTATTAAAAACCTTGGAGAGACTCCTTGACCTATACATCAGAGGACTCATCAACTCACGCTTAAAGGCAGATCAGTGGAAAGTGCTCTGCATAGTGTTGTCCGTTAAATTAAGAGCTCGCTGAACCTAAAAGAGTTTACAATGGCAGCCTTCCTCGACATAGAGGGGGCCTTCAACAATGTAAACACAGGGGCCATAATAACAGCTCTAGAGGACATAAAAGTAGACAAATCCATTGTAATCTGGATTGAAAAAATGTTGAAGAACAGAATTATCAATGCAGACATTGAACACAGCTCTATAAAGAAAGTGACAACTAGAGGCATACCCACAGGAGGAGTTCTCTCCCCCTACTGTGGCTTCTTACAGTTAACAAAATCCTCAAATTCTTTACGGAGAAAGACACAAAGATCATAGCGTACGCGGATGACCTGGTTATCTTGATAAAAGGCAAATTTCTACCAACTATCAGTGAACTAATGGAATCTGCGCTGAGAGAACTCTCCTCGTGGGCAAGACAGAACGGTCTGAGAATAAAACCCCAGAAAACCGAACTGGCCTTGTTCACCAGGAAAAGGAAAATTCCGATATTTGCTCCCCCAAAGTTAGAGGGCACTCCACTCAAACTCAAAGCGGAAGCCAAATATCTAGGCATCATTCTTGACTCAAAACTCTCCTGGAAAAGAAACCTGGAGGAAAGGATGAAAAAAGGATTGAACGCTTTTTATGCATGTAAAAAGACCTTCGGAAAAAGATGGGGCTTGCAACCGTACATCATTCATTGGATGTACACAGCAATCATCAGACCCATTTTAAATTATGAGGCCCTAGTCTGGTGGACTGCTAACAGAACGAAAAGCTATATGAACATGCTCAACAAAGTACAAAGGTCAACCGCTGTTTGTACAACGGGAGCCATGAGAAGCACGCCGCAAGCAGGGTTGGACATGATTCTCTGTGGAAGCAAGCCAACTATGGACATGCGGCCATACTCAGAATAATAGACGACCTGGGAAGGAAACATGGTTTTAGTAGCCTCGCAGCTACGACCGACTATATTTCCCCCCAAAATGACTTCTCTCTCAGTATACCTATCCTTCTCCCCGATAGAGAAGAGTGGCTATCAAACGCCGTAATCAACGACCACGAGATCACTCTCTTCACCGACGGATCGAAAATAGACACAGGCACTGGGGCCGGGTTCTACTCTGATACCTTCCACAAACAGGAATCATTCAGACTTCCTGATCTGTGCAGCGTTTTTCAAGCATCTGATATCACTATCTTCGTAGACAGCCAGGCTGCACTGAAGTCAATAGAATCCTGTATAACGAGATCAAAGGCTGTCAAGAAATGTCGCGACTCACTGGACACTGTCCCATTGGAGCAATGCTCCGGAAATGGGACTCGGGATCCAGCGATCTCTCCCGGAGCTGCGGCGATGAGGAAGAAACTGAGACGATCCAACACCTGCTCTGCCACTGTCCAGCTCTCCAGAATCGACGCCTAGTGTTGCTAGGCCAAATATTCTTTACAGAGATTGCGGACGTGGCTAATGCAGATATATCGGATCTTCTAAGATTCATCAAGAGCACGGGGTGGTTTCAGCCACCACGTGATAGGACAGGTTAATTTTATGTGTACCCACACAAACGAAGGGAATCACAATGGGCCTCTTGGCCTCCGAGTGGAAGTGAGGTTTAACCATCACACTCCCCTTCTCTAACCTAACCTAACGCACAGTATTAAACAAACTGGGTTCAGATCATAATCCTGTATCTTGCAATCCTCTTTGGTGGAGGGTAAGGTATGTCCAATATATTCAAAATCTGAAAAATGCTTGGACACTTCGTCATGTCTAAACTAATTTAGACAACGTAACTTGTCAGCTGAGGAGAGTATTCCAGAAAATAGAATTGTTTTAGAATTTTACCCTTAAACTTCCCATATTTTAGTTCTTATACAGATAACGAATATTTGTAGGTGTAGTTGTATATTTGTATAATTTAATGAATCCTGGCGTAGAAAGTTTTATGACCGAGATAGTAGGCAAGAGCTTTCTGGAACCTAGTAAAAATAACTGGAAGTAAAAACAGACAGATATCTTACCCTAAGAGCTCATTAAAAACGTAAACGTACATTGAGCAAATGCATTCGCTTTAACTTTGGAGCATAATTATAGTTATCAAAAAACGTGGGTGATATGCATACAGACTTCGGTAAATAATACTAATCGAACATTCAAAACCTTAAATATAAAACCTAAGTGCAAAACAAGACAGGATCAGCTTGCCAGGACCCAGGCTACAATTCCAGATCGTCTATCTTGAATTTTATAAACTTATGCTAAGGCTTCCCATATGTCCATCTGTACTACCTAAATAAACGTTTTGGACATAGGATGCCCAAAAGCGGAGAGCGTCAATTAATTCTTGCGGAGTGAGCTGATTCGTTTCCATCGAATCTCGAGGCATTAGAGTGGTTTTAATCTGTTTTTCCTTGCCGCGAGTGCGTAAGAGATTAATGAACCGTCGGCAATGAACTGTTATCCGTATTAGTCTTTGAAGCGAGCTATAGCGGATGAGGAGATCGAATTCTTTATAAGACGCAGTAACAGCAAGGCAAGTTGTCGTGCGCGCTTCTGCACAGGAGTCCAAGGCTGCGAAGTTACTATCTGTTGGCCGTGGGGTAGGCAGATTTGATTTGTGGTGATCCATGCAGCCACATAAAGGAACTGATAATATGCTTCTGGTAATGTTGCTTGAATCTCTGAAACCCTGTTGTCTACGAACGTTTTCCAACTCATAGGATGTTTTGCAATCCAAGATAGCGCAATAGTCGATCAGTCCACAGATGACATCTTACGCCTTTAAGATTAAGAGTACATATTCTGAATATGCTTAGAAAGCCGGACAGCCGGACAGCCGGTAATGCCCCACAGAGCTCCAATCAAGGTAGGGATACTTGTTTTATAGGTGCAACCTTAGATTTAGACCCCAGCAGCATGACCTGCGTACGCTTTTGTTCGTCAGTAGCTCGTATGTATATGCAAGCAGCATAAGCTCTTTCTGAGGCGTCGGAGTAGCCATGTATCTCAGGTTGTTGCGCTATTTTAGAGTAACCAGCCTATCTGGGTATCGTATAAGTCTGTAATTCCTTAAGACCGTTCAGCATGCACGTCCATCGATCTTGTAGTCGGCGAGGAAACGGATCGTCCCAACATAAGTTTTCATGCCACAGATTTTGCATGAACAGCTTAAACGTAATTGTGACAGGTCCAATCCAGCCCAGAGGATCGTAAAGTTGGGCGATGAATGAAAGGGCGCGTCGTTTTGTGATGGTGTCCGAGAAAATAGAGGAATTAAAACGAAAGGTAAGAACGTTTGTTGCTGGTTGCCATGAAATGCCAAGAGTTTGAACTTCATCAAATTGTTGCCACTTACGAGAAGATGCGAGTTCGTCATTTTTCACCCCGTTAACAGTTGAGAGTGATTTGCTGACCATTTGCTGAGTAGAAAGCCGCCCGCCTTGAGCCCGCTTACGAGTAAAATCCGATCGTATTTGATTGGCTCTTTAAAGATTATCACCCCCAGCAGAGATGTCGTCCACGTAGATGTCCTGATTTAGTACTTTCGTTGCATGAGGAAAACGATCACCTTCGTCAAGAGCTTTTTGAGTGTCTGAGTGTCCTGACAGCTTGTTAGTGTCAACTAGCGAGGCCATATGTGATTGTTGTTAGATTGTAAGAGGTCACAGCTTGACCTTCCGACGGTCACGAAATAATTCTCTGGAAGCACTGGTCTTCAGGATTTGGATTTGTATAAACATTTTCTGTATATCTGCGGAAAACACGTAACAATGCATTCGCCAGCGAAGTAGATTATCGAATATCTCCGTTCGAAACTTGGGGCCAACATGAAGACAGTTGTTGACGGGTTCCCCTTGGTTTAACTTGATTGATCCGTTAAATACTACTTGCAGCTTTGGCTTGAGGTCTCCTCCAATCTTGAAAACTCCATGGTGAGGCAAATAAAAGCAAAAACCATGATTATTATCATCGAACGGCGTTTCGGCCATATGGTCAAGCCGAGTTTTTCATATTCGTTCAAAAATTAATGTATTTCCGCCGGAACTCGGAACGTCCTCTAAAGCGCCTTTCAGTATTAAACAACATGGAGAGAGCAGGTTGTTTAGAATCTCCCAGATTACGAAAATATTTCTTGAATGGCAGCCCCAATACATATCACCCATCCGAGGTGCGTCGATGTGTCGCTCACATTCGGTTTCTTCAGCAATGGGTAACAAACTTGCTTGGGATAAAGCTTCTTCTTGAGTCCAGAAACGCTCCAACAAGGATGAAAGATTTTGATCGACAGTGCACTGAAGACTGGTGAGGGATGTTGAAGAATTTAATGGTCTATCGCCTGGTTTGTACGATGAGAAACTTCCAGTCAATATCCACCCTATGCCAGTTGCTTGTGCCACCAAACTTTCATCTTGCGATTTGCACAGTCCTATCATATATCTGTGTGTCCTTCTGTCCACACGCATATATCATATGTTTATCTACAAACTTGTGAATTATAATGTATCATATCGTAAAAATAGGCGGTTGGCGAATTGGGTTTATTTCTCATTATGGTTCATGTATTTGATTTTATACTTTATATTTCATTCACAGTTTATAATTCACATTCACTTCGCTCAACGTTGTAGATATATGATATATGCGTACAGACAGACAGGAAAGCCTTTGCATAAGTCTTCCCTGCCTAAGCTTTCCAAGGCAGAAGACTAAAAATTTTAATTCCTTTATAAAAAAATATATAGTTGAAAAATATATAAAAAATGTGTATCTTAAGAAAAATACCACAAAAAAAGATAAATGCCTGCATAAAAATGCATTGTTTTCAAGATAAGTTGAAGCTCGCCAAAATAGTACCTAAAGTTAAAATTTAAGCCTACAAATAATCCTGAAACATGCCGTCTAATCAGCTTATTATTTAGGTTTAGACACTATCATAGCACATCATATCAAGTACTGAGAATGTCAGAAGCTTACAGATAAATGGAAATAATCGACCGATCTTGCTTATATTACTGATCTTTAAAATAATCAGTTCACACTTCACTCCTTATCTGTGTAGTATAATTTCAAAGTTTTCTGTCCAATAAATATTTTCAAATGCATGGTAATTCTGATCTATCTAGTGTAATAAAAACACTAGGTGCCATAAGTCTATGTACGCTTCTTTCAAAATGTTTATTATTAAAATGTTTATCAATTAAAATTTAAGGACTCATCGGCAAAATAATTCTCGGAATTCTTCACCTAATTCCTGTACCAATATAAGATGGCTGCGCCAAAATTCCTGGCACTAACGCCAAGTAGCTAAAACCAGTACGGACAGCTGACAGTGATTTTGAAAGAACGGGAGTCCCAACTTCCAAACCAAGATCTTGTCGACCTCCTAAGTTAATCCAAAGGGAAGCATGAAGTATTGTGTGGCAAGGTAAGAAAAATCCTGGAATAACTGCATTCCAAATAACTCAGAAAATTCAACAAACTTCCAAAAGAAAATAAGTGTTTCCACAGCCCGAAGAATTTTGAAAAAAGGCTATCATGGTCGATTAGCTCGAAATAAACCTTATATTTCTCTGATAAACGGTCAAAAACGTATTGCATTCGCAGAAAGTTCTATTTTCGGACGAAACGAAGTTCTGCATGTTTGGCATCAAAGAACGGAAAATTGTATGGAGAAAATCTGGTACAGCACTAGACATAGAGAATCTCTTACCTACAGTTAAACATGCTGAAATTTTGAATCTACTTTGGAATCCACTTCGTGTTGAAAATTTGGGGCTGCAAAATTACCCCCTTTCCACAAGACAACGACTCCAAACATACGACCGAAGGTGTCAGATTGTAGATTCTTAATAATGTTGCTAAACAGCTGCTAACACCGCCGCAATCACCGGATTTGAATCCAATCGAGCACCTTTGGTCGTAATATACGGAAACACACTACTACGAGTAAAATAATGTTGAAAGGAGTTATCATATAAGAGTGGAATAATATTACTCCTGAAGACACTGCTAGGCTAGTTACTTCCATGCCAAAACGACTCAGAGAAGTGCTTAATCGCCGTTCAACAAGTTACTAATATATTTTTCTTTTAATTATATTCTATATAACTTCGTTGCTTAAATTACTTTTAGTATATGAGCGTAGACTTTCGACACGTACATTTCTGAAGTACAAACCCAAAAAAATATTTTTTTAAATCATAACAGTAAATATTATGGTACCACAAGTAACACAACAATAAGTGTGCTGTAGTTCCTTATTAGTTAATAATAAAGAGGAAGACTGGAAAAATAATTTCTTAATTTTTCAATGTTTTTATATAGATACCACAAACACAAACTTATGACGCCTAGTGTATATACAAAGCAGGGATGCCTTAGTGCTCTGTCCTTAGACCAATACTATACAATTAATTACCACGAACTTTCCTGAATTACCTGATTGTGAAACATCTTTTTTGCTGATGATACAGCTATCACAACTATATTTTTAACTCATACTCGTAAGCTTGTCACTCGTGCAGGGACGGGTAAAGAATATCCCTGCAGCGATACCTATCGCTTGTCGTAAAAGGCGACTAAACAAAGGTAAACAAAACTCACATCTAGGCAATTTAGAAAACACCAAGGTGAGCCTAGGGACACATATACCACCATTAAACTGCCCCACAAGTGTGCATGCAAATCAGTGGGTTGACACGACTGGAGATCACCGGTGTTGTAAGAGTAAGATCAATCAAAAAAAAAAAAAAAAAAAAAATCTGGAGCATGCCCGTGTCAAAAAGGAAGGGAAGAATGAAAACGGTCAAACCGTAGCATTATGGAAAAGAACGCTAAAAGGAAAAGCACTACCCCGCCAGGCACTACTAATGGTCGTGATCCTGGGACGAGCAGCAATGCTCGGGTCAGAGCTATATGATTTCCGGGGGATAGCAAAGTAATGCAACGGCGTAAGCCACATTTAAGAGTCGCGAGTTGGAACGTTGGAAGCATGAGTGGGCGCAGCTATGAGCTTGAAGAAATGATGGTTAGAAGGCGAGTAGACATCCTGTGCGTACAAGAGACGAAATGGCGAAACACCGGTAATCGGGCACGTTTCTTGGACACTAAAACAAAAGCCTACAAGATGTTTTACTATGGATTGGAACAAGGAAAAAACGGAATCGCCATCATCCTTGCGGCAGAGTTACTTGGCAACGTCTTAACCATTTCAAAGTCCAGTGACCGTTTGATGGCTCTCAAATTGGTGATGCATGGAGAGGTGTGGAACATCGTAAGCGCATATGCCCCTCAAGTAGGATGCGAACAAAAAGAAAAAGATGCATTCTGGCTAGATTTCCACAACCTTGTCAAAATCATCCCAAAGGAAGAGCTTTTGTTTGTTGGGGGAGATTTA
The DNA here is from genome assembly GCA_958301585.1 of Merodon equestris. Taxonomy (NCBI): domain Eukaryota; kingdom Metazoa; phylum Arthropoda; class Insecta; order Diptera; family Syrphidae; genus Merodon; species Merodon equestris. The sequence goes on from OY284413.1 coordinate 64,972,018, forward strand.
AACGGACATGTCGGGAAGACAAGCGAAGACTATGAAGGCTACCACGGAGGGCTGGGATACGGCACCAGGAACTCTTCAGGTGAAGATATCCTAAACATGTGCAAGTCGTACGGTCTTATAGTGCTAAATACCATGTTCGTCAAACAAAGCCGGCACCTGATCACTTACAGCAGCGGCGGAAATGAAACTCAAATAGACTATCATTTGGTATCCAGTTTCATGAAGCCACGAGCTGCAAAGTGATCCTGGGAGACGCGATCGCCCCACAACACCGTCTCCTCCTGACTGAATTTTTTATGGATGCGAGAAAGAAGTCAAAGCAGCAAACGAAGGTGTCTGAGAGAATCAAGTGGTATAAGCTGGATAAAGGAAAAGGCGAAGCTTTTATTACCATCATGGAAAACTACCTCTCTTCCATTATCGATGAGGTCGGTAATGAGGAGTGCAGAGCACAAGACATGTGGGATTCCCTACAACAATCTGGCCTGGAGAAAGCCAAATCACTGCTCGGAACATCTAAAGGCCCCTGCCAACACGCAAAAGAAACCTGGTGGTGGACAGACGAAGCCAAAGCAGTGATACACGAAAAGAAAATGGCTTTCCAAGCTTGGTCAAAGTGCTCTTCTACTAATAGAGAGGAAAAAGCTCGCCGTGAAAAGGTATATAGATGTTGCAAAGGTATCGCGAAGAAAAAATGCGCCGAATTCAAAGCGAAAAGCATGGAAGGCCTCTATCAGGAGTTGGAAGAAATATCGTCTTCCGCGTCTGACAGGAACCAGGCTACCCAGGAGCTTCGACAAAACAATTTGAACAAAGGAGCAAATATCTTTAAGATAGCCGCCCAGAGAAGAAGAAATGCTCAGGAGATTCGTTTCCCAAAGTTTATTAACAATGCTGAAGGCCAACTCCTTGTGGAACACGAAAAAATTCTCCACAGATGGCGACAGTATTGCGAGGAACTTCTGAACGAACAGTTTCCCCGAGTGTACTTTCCAAGAGCCGCCCCGAATCATGCCGAAATATCCGACATCACAGTCGAAGAAGTTCGGTACGCGGTTAAAAACTCCAAGAAAAGAAAAGCTGTTGGGCCGGACGGGATACCCTTTGAGTTCTGGAAAAAGATGGGAGACATCGGGTCTAGATGGCTCATGGTTCTTATCTCCAAACTTATGAGAGGCGACACTATGCCTAATCAATGGAGGGAAAGCTATCTTCTTCCATTGCACAAAGGAAAGGGTGATACGCGAAATTGTGATAACTACCGTTCTGTCAAGCTGATGTCGCACACCATGAAGATCGTTGAACGGGTATTAGATAGCCGACTGCGGAAAATAATACGACTATCTGATGACCAGTGCGGGTTTGTCTCGGGTAAATCAACAACAGATGCAATCCAAAGTATAAGGATCATGATGGAAAAGCATCGTGATTCTTCAAAGGACTTGCATATGGTGTTGGTTGATTTCGAGAAGGCCTTTGACCGGCAACCAAGAGATCTTTTATGGGTAGCGCTAAGACAAAAAGGAGTTCCAGAAACCTACGTGCGAGTGATTATGGACATGTACGAGAGAGCAACGACAAGGGTAAGATGCACCGCAGGGGTCACCGAAGAGTTCGCAATCAAAGTCGGTGTACACCAAGGGAGCGTCCTCAGCCCACTGCTTTTTATAGCAGTCCTTGATTGCTTGCTTGAAGGAAAAGTGACGGACCCCAATGTGCACCAGCTATTCTTTGCTGACGATGGGGCCATTATAAGTGATGATCAGGCGTCCCTACAACGAGCACTTGATGTGTGGGTGGACATTTTTGAGGGACACGGGTATCGTATTAGTTCAAAGAAGACAGAGTATCTGTGCTGCCCGTTCTCTGACCCTCATCAGCCTATTCCAGACATTTACTTGAATGGAAGAGTGCTTCCCAAGTGTGAAAAGTTTAAATATCTGGGATCTATGATTAATAGAGAAGCAACTTGTGATGACGACATCAAACATCGCGTAAGCGTAGGGTGGATGAAGTGGCGGGAAAACTCCGCCATCTTCTGTGATCGAAAAATGCCCCCTAAGCTGAAAGGAAGGCTCTACACTTCAGTTGTACGTCCGGCGCTCACATACGGTTCACAATGCTGGACAATGCACAAAAAGTATGAGAGCAAATTAACGGCAGCTGAGATGAAGATGCTTCGCATGACAGCGGGAGTAACAAAGCGTGACAGAATTAGAAGTTCAAAGATCCGAGGAAGCCTCCACGTAAAAGAAACCATCACAAGAAAGATAGAGCGCGACCGACTCAGTTGGTATTGCCATGTTCAAAGGAGAGATCCTTTGAACCCCGTCCAAAAGGCAATATCAATCAACGTTCCAATTTCAACACGCAAAAAAGGCAGGCCGAAAAACAATTGGTGCAAACAAATGCAAAAACACCAGCATTTGATTGGCCTCAGCGATGAAGTAATCCCAAACCGGGAAGCCTGCCGCTACTTTCTGAGGTCAAACCGGCGGACCCCACAAGCGGACCAGTAGGAATGCAGTTAAGTGGGAAGGTTATGGTCCTACACTTCTGACCATAACGACGCCGGGATAAAAAAAAAAGGAAAAGAAGAAGAAGAAGACTCGTAAGCTTGTATTTTCCCCGTTGTCCGGAGAAAAGTGAGGACGGGCTTCAGTGATGTAGAGCTAAGAGATTCGGCATCCACCACGTCGGCCCCAAGGCTGCGCCACCGTTCACGAGCGAAGGCGGGACAGTCGCAGAGAAAGTATTCTGCTGTATCTAAGTATCCTCCTCGCAACATGCAGCACAGGTAGGCGTCTCACTGATGCCAAGCACGTAGAGATGCTTGGCAAAAGTGTAATGGCCCGTAATGACGCCCGTAAGCCTTCTGCAATCATTTCTCCTTAAGGATAAGAAAAATGTTGCGGACTTCTTGCAGACATCAGGGCGTACGCGCTTAATCATAATGCATCCTGGATATTGCCTCCATCTACGACTGTGTGCATTTAAGACCGTGGAAGCAGGTAGACCTAAGGCGGGTTCAGGGTTCAGGTCCTGAGAAACTCTCCTCTGAGCCCCTTCTAGCGAGTTCATCGGAGATCTCATTTCCTGGAATTCCAGTGTGACCTGGGACCCATACAAGCCTTAGTGAATTTAGACTTTGTTCAAAAAGGTCTTGAGTTCATGCACTAATTTGGAGTTGGATAGAGGGTTGGAAACAGCTTTGAGTGCAGCTTGGCTTTCGCTGCAGACGCATATGCTTTTTCCCCTCCACCTGTGTTGCACAACATAGTGCATGGCCATTAGGATTGCGTAAATCTCCGCTTGAAAGACAGACGCATATTTTCCTAACGAGAAGTGCAGTCGAATGTTTTCGCGCTCAAAGATTATTATAAGAGAGATTATCGGTCTTACCATTGCCGTGTAGATCCAAAGGACCTTTTTCGGCGATAAGCCCCATGTTTTGCCAAAGACACCTTTGCATTGCCAAAAAGCTGACAGCGCTTTGGTGGTTTTGGACTCAACATGCTTTGACCAAAGAAGCTTGCTATTTAGGATGACTCCCAGGTACTTAGCTTCTTTGGATATCGGTATGGGAATGCCTTTTGGCACCAGCTGAGTAATGCCAGTATTTTTCCTCCTTCGAACGACATCAGTCTTAAGAGGATTAACCGAGAGCCCATTTCCCGTGCACCAGTTTTCGATCACATCTAGCGCCGCCTGCGCTGTGAGACAGACATTCGCTAAACATGAGCCGACAGAGAGAACAGCAACATCATCCGCATAGGAATGGGCATAGATTCCAGAGGCATTGAGAGCATCGAGCAGAGAGTCGACCACCATGCACCATAACTACGGACACAAGATGCCACCTTGCGGGCAGCCCCTGTTTACCCCAGACTTGTCCTGTGCACGAGCATTGCTTTGATCCACAGAACCAGTGCTTCACCTACGTCATGCCGTCTAGCAGCGTTACACATGCTGTCGAAAGTAGCATTATCGGTAACTCCCTCGAAAGCTCAGTACTCTTTCCTTTCGAGAGTGCATTCAATTCTCCCAACTAGGTTTTAAATCGCAGTCTTGCAGGATTTTCCGCGCTGATAAGCAGGATTTCTCGCTGCATGATCGAGAGAGGATGCATTCGAAGGGCAACTTTGCGCACGTGCAACTCTACTAATCTCTCCATTCTTTTCTGCAAGAAGGATGTAAGAATGATTGGTCTAAAACTCTTGGGGAGTCTTTCCCTATTTTGGGAATAAAGACCACTTTCACCGCGCGCCAAGTAATAGGTATGTAGGCAAGTGTCAGGCTAGCAGTGAAAATTCTTTTTGGAGTAGGAAGCAACTGTCTTATACCTTTTTGCAGCATAACAGGGTATATTCCGTCGGTGCCCGGCGACTTAAAGCCATCGAAACACGCCGCAGCAAATTCAATGGACTTAGTAATTGCCACACGCGACGCAACATACCAGCTACGCCGAGTTGTTTTCATCGTTTCAGTCGCAGTTTCCAATGAGGGAGTGCACAACGAGCCGATGACAGTCTGATTTTCCGGGAAATGGGTCTGCAACAGTAAACTAAGAGTTTCTGCTCTAGACTCGGTGAAGGTACCATCAGACTTTCTGAGTACATCCAGTTTTGTCGGTTTTCCTCGCTTGAGAACATTAACCAACTTGTTGGTCGCGCTCAGGGATTATTAATCTCTTCGCAGAATGACTTATAGGAATCATTCTTCGATTCACGAATAAGCTTCTTATATTCCTTCTGCTTCAATCGATTATTACTCCAGTCATCTTCCGAGTTCGATTTAAGCGATCTATTCAGGAGACTTCTGGCTTCCCTGCGAAGACATTGGGGCTCAGCCAGAGAACCAGCTTCCTGCTGAGAAGTTTTTTGATAGGACATGCGAGTTGGAAACAGTTCGTGATGGCGCTGTTCAGGCTTTTGAATTGATTTGTTTTGAGTTTAAGCAGGGCTTGAGTGGATTTCTCAAGCTCCTCCCTGAATCGCACCCAGGCCGTCTTTCTCGGATTCCGATTGGGCTGCGAGGGGGAGATCCCACACTTCAATTGGAATTCGATGTATCGATGGTCTGACAGTGTAACATCTGGTAAGACTCTCCAGTTAGTGATGGCCTTCACATGCCTACTAGACAGGGTTAGGTCAATCACTTCTTGTCTTCTCGCCCACACAAAGGTTGGTTGAGAGCCAACATTGTTGATGATAAGGTCAGACGAAAGAATGAAGTTTAAAAGATTGTCTCCTCTTCGGTTGCATTTGCTGCTGTCCCAAACAGTATTTTGAGCGTTAGAATCGCAACAGATGATGAGTCCAATCCTTCTGGCTTCACAGTACTCTACGTGTTCAGAAACCTCCTTAGGTGGCGAGGGCAGTACCGAGTCGTAGGGGAAGTAAGCAGACGCCACGACGAAGTGTTCAATTTCTCCGGGCGCTTTGTAGCTAACTTCCGCAGCCACCAGATGTTGACCACAGAATTGACCAAGTTTAGTTGCCGATAGCGTGTTCGATATGATGAGGCAGACCCTGGGCCTTTCGGATCGCTCATCATAAAGGATCGTAGCATCACATATACCACCAAGACCACACAGGCGTTTATTCCACACCCATGGTTCCTGAATGGATACAATGTGATGATTTGTACTCCAATCCCTTAGTCAATGATTTATTTACTAATGATTGAATTGACATTTCCTTTTTATTTTAATGTTTCTTTATTTATTCATTCATATTTATATATTTATTTACTATTTTTATTATACTCTTTAATTTTTATATGCGTATATTGAGGGTTTCTATCGTATTTTCCCTTAAATTGTTTGTTCTTTGTTATCCCTTCTCTTCCCTTTTCCGAGCTAAAACATTCTTTAGACATGTTTCTGTAAAATCACCGCTGTATAGAGTCTCAAGGTAGCTATTTTACATAAAATAAAGGAGTTTTGTTAAATTATTTACTATGTTCTCGTTCTGAAAAAGTCCTGCTTACTTTGGAATGAACCTCGTTTGCCTATCAGAAAAAGCCATACAGTGACTTTGAAGTAGCCTTTCATTAACGTTCGAAAAGTTTTTCCGTTTAAAGAATGAACAACGAAAAATGGGAAAATATCAAATGATAGCAGACTACCCTCGTCATCAGAATACAGGAGCTTTCTCAAATACCTAAAAATAGAACCACTATACATTTATATAAATCCAAGCCGAAGAAACGGTTGTAGGAAAAAATGTCGGCTTAAAAGTAAAATGCTCAAGTGGAAAAGACACTGAATCTGTAGGACCTGGGTCTTTAACGGAATTTGGCTTAATATCGAAACATCTCATGAATTATTAACCCATTAACCGGTTAACCCATTTGTTACGACCGGCCATTTAAACACCCAAAAAAAAGTGTCACATATAACTGTTATTTAACGTGGCAGCTCTCAGTTAAAACATTATTTGCTTGACATTATCTCGAAACATATACGTATAGCGAGCAGTGTGCCAAAAAGCTAGAGCGTGTAGGTTTGGTCAAGACAAGAAATAAATCGTAAGGGAGGGGGGTCTATTCCCCCCCCCCCCCCCCCCGTTTAACCAGGAGGCGCAATTTTCCAAAAAAATTTACTTAATTTGGAAAAAAAAAATATTGAAAATCAACAGTTACATTCACAATGCCGTGATATACTTTTTTGTAAAGCCAGAAACCTCTTCTTTCATCTTGTTTTTAAACGAAGCTGTTTTAAGGAATAGTTTTTGAGAAAATAATTTTCAAACTCAAAATTTTGAAAAAAAAATATTTGGAACTATTTGTTTTCAAAATTGTATGTAATTAACTACTAATTTTTTTTTCAAAAATCCAATTCTCTTATTAGTTTTTAGTTAAAAACAGCAAACCGGATGGAAAAATGTCTTGTAGTTTTTGAGAAATTAAAAAAAAACCCGAACCATTTTTTTTCAAAGAAAAACCTTTTTTTTGGTTTCGCGGCTGGACTTGTAGGCAAATTAATGTACGAAACATTGACCTCTTTTTTATTATTTAAAAAAAAAAATGGAATTTTATGAGGACACAATAAAGTGACACAGTATTGGAATAACCCTGGATTAATCCTTTTTTTCATTGATAACGCCTGAAAACTGACCTGCCAATTGCGTCTGGGTCCGCCCGCCGCCGATGGGTTCTACCCGCTAGGACCTTAAGACAATAAAACCGCAATTTTTCTTTATTGAAAAACAAAATATTTGCAACCCAAATATAAATAAAAAACCAAAAAAAAAGGTATTTCTTAGAAAAAAGTGGTTCGGGTTTTTTTTTAATTTCTCAAAAACTGCAAAACATTTTTCCATCCGGTTTTCTGTTTTCAACTAAAAACTAACAACAGAATTGAATTTTTAAAAAAAATTGGTACTTAATTACATACAATTTTGAAAAAAAATAGTTCCAAATATTTTTTTTCAAAATTTTGAGTTTGAAAATTAATTTCTCAAAAACCATTCCTTAAAACAGCTTCGTTTAAACACGGGATGAAAGAAGAGGTTTCTGGCTTTACAAAAAAGTATATCGCGACATTGTGGATGTACTATTGATTTTTAATATTTTTTTTTTCCAAATTAAGTAAATTTTGTAGAAAATTGCCCCGCCCGGCTAAACGAGGGGAATAGACCCCCCCCCCCAACCCCTTTCGATTTTTTTCTTGTCTTGACCAGACCTACACGCTCTAGCTTTCTGGCACACTGCTCGTGGGACACCCTGTATATAAAAAAGTTTTTGTGCATCAAATATTTATTAAATTTCTTTTTCAACAATGTCATCAAATAGGTGTCTGCGTTATTTTATGTGCTCCTAAATGCGGTGGCCGCTATAACGCCCGGTAGTAATATCAGCATCTTGTTTTTTAGACCATCGTCCAACAGTTGACTCTCAATGAGATCTTGGACGAACTAGAGAAGGATGATGGAGGTTGCCAAATACCATAACAATTTCACCTCCTGAAATTCAAATGCTGATGTCACCGATGAAGATTCAGGTGATAAAGATTTTGTTGCCATGCAAAACCTGCGAGGATCGCAACTACGTGCACCAGCTGAGGTTATGTATAGTACGGTTCCGACAGCGAGAGCGAAGATTTAGCACTATCTTAGCTTGCCAAAAAAACTGCGCTCCACGCAAGAAGATGATCAGTCAGTCACAACTTTGCCTGTGATCGCACCGCGCGTTCAAAAAAATCAAAAATACACATGGATTTAACCATCACATTCCATTAGAATTTCCAAAGTGGCAGAATGTTCAGGGACCCAAATACCTACAGTCGCCATTATATTTCTTTGATGCTGTGCTTGGTGAAAAAATTATCGAATTGTTAGTACAGTATACTAACCTATATGTTAACCAAAGGAATAAAACGGGTAATATGACAACGAGTGAAATTAAAAATTTTTCATTGGTGTACTCCTTTTCAGTGGATATATGGGTGCACCGCGGAGATATACATACGAGTATGTATTGGGAGAAATGTGCATGATGTTATTTCTAGAGATAGATTTACGGTCATCATGATTCATATTCATTGCTGTGATATGCCACTGTAGAGGTTCGTTTTGATAAGTTTGCAAGATTGAGATAACTTTTTGATTTATTGAACCAAAACTTCATGGCAATGGCCCCATTTGAAGAAATGCATAGTATTGATGAAGCAATAGTGCCTTATTATGGAGGTCATAGCTGCAAACACGTTATACGAGGTAAATCGATCCGGTGGGGCTATAAACTATGGGTTGGTGCTACTAGGTTGGGTTATGTGCTTTGGTTCGATCCTCATCAAGGTCAGTTAGCAACAATATTGCTTGCTTACAAACCACAACAATGACAATTTACAACTTATCTATCCAGAAGCACCTTTTCACCTTTTTTTCTTCCATACCCATATTTCACGAACTGGCATTTGAAAGCTGTGGCAACTCGGGAAAATCGCACATCAAATAGTCCCTTGCCTCCCTATAAGCAGTTCAAGAAATCAGAGAGAGGTACATTTCAATATAAGTGTTCTTCCATGCAAATGGAATGACAATAGTGTGGTGACAGTAGTCTCAAATGCGGAAACGATCGAACCACTGAATAAAACAAAACGGTTTTCTCAGCAACTGAAAAATGGGTGGCGTTGATAGATCTACCAAATATAGACCAAAATAGTGATTTATACAGAACATCAATACGAGGTAAAGAGTGGTACTTTTGTTTACTTTATCATTGCTTGGTTTACAAGGCGAATGGAGGAGAATATGATCATCTGAGCTTTCGTCGGGTGATTGCAAGGGGATTACTCGAAACATACAAAAAGTGCGAAAAGCGTAGCCCTTGTCCTACTTCTAAAAATTACCGTCTCTCATCTCACTTCGACGGTATCGATCATTTGGATTCGATCAGAAGGAAACCCAGCTGAGATGTGCATTATGTAAAAAGATGACAAATTTCATCACCAGAAATGTAAAGTACATTTAAACACCCCTTAATTTCCACGCTTTTCAGAACACAACGATTTTTTTTTTCCCGGCACATATGTAAGTATAGGTAAGCATATCAAAAATTACAAAAATCTGCAAGAAAATGTGGGATAAGTGATTACTTATTACCGAATAACCAGCTCCAAGTTTCATGAGGATATCGATTTGATCTTTGACAGCGATAACAAAGGGACGAAAAAATTACGACAACAACCAAATCCTCATAATTATTCAGGCATTTAGCAGTGTTTCTCCTTAGCGTGGTAATTAAAAAGTCACCAGTAGAATACTTGTTTAGGAAGAAATTCAGAAATGCGTCACTTGGAGTCGACAAGGTCCCTGAAATCAATTAATTTTGGCCAAACATTCGCCTTATTTGGTGATCATACCATTCGTAATAAGCTCACAAGGACATGTCTTGTATTTAATATTTTTTAAAGATGATCGTAGCTAAAAAACGGTGCAATCTTTCTAATCTGCCTGAAAAGCGAATATATCTCTAACAATGATAACTTTTTTTGCTAAATGAAATAACAACAAAAAAATGTTTTGATCAATAATTCAGATTATTACAAATGAAATATATTAAAATTAAGAAGAGACTTATTCAATACTTGGTGTCATCTCCCATTTAGGTGTATCTATTCTCCCGAAGTAGTTTAATTATTGTGGGGCAATGTCACTGTACCTTCCATACAATTCAGTTAATACACTACGTACGCTATTCTCAGTCTATCAAAACGGGACAAAAAGCCATACAAATATGGGGCGTGCTAGTGTTAGAATGTTCAGAAGTTTTCGTTAAATTAAAAATAATTTTTATATGAAACGAAGTTGATCTTTATTGATAAATGAAGTTCGGTCTATGGCAATTGAATACAATCTGGTTCATTTGACCACCACGATGATCATTCGGCGTTCAATCGATGAGCACGATGATCGATGATTTTCTGAACAACCGTGTCATGCCCGTAATTTAAATTTGGACCTCACGTCTGAGGTCCTGTAATTAGAAGTGTAAAAATCTTAAATCGCAAAGCATCGGAGGCCAATTAAATTCTCCTCTAACGGAAATAATGTGGTTATAAATTCTCACACGCAATAAATTGATGATTTGACAAAGTGTGTGAGCGGTAGCGATAGACCCCCAGCACAAGCCAATGACGCCGCCAACCCATAATCTGCGCCACACAGTGACTTTTTTGGGATTGGCTTTTTGTAAATCTCGCCTAGCTTGTCCAGTCCTCAGACATTACAATTTTATTGATTCATCTAAAAATGTGATTTATCACAAAAGATCAAATTTGGTGGTTAATCGTCTTGTCGATTCAACAACATCCATTTAGCTCTAATAGGCGACCCCGCAGATAGTTTAAAGGTTTCAATTATTTTGTAACTTAGCCTGTAAATGAATATCAAACCTCAAAATTTACCATCGAGTGCCATAAGTAGAGCCCGATTGTTGACTTCGCCAACGTATTAAAATACCTGGTTGGTTTCGAACAATTTAACTCTTTCTCAATTTAGCGGTGATATTTTTACGCATATGTGCTGTACGAGCATGTTAATGTGGAGTTTGACTAAATATCGAACCGTTGCACGAATTCCGGACTAAGTAGGACAATTATGTTGACAGAAAAATGTTTTTAACGGAAGGTGAATTTCACGCAATATATCTTTTACAAACCATCCATTTTCATAATTATTGTCATTGACTGTACTTGATATCTGTCAAAAAGATCAGCAATATTGAATTCAGTAAATGACAACTAACATACACATCATCCCTTTGTTTACCCTTTAGTTTCTCAAGTGCACCGTAATAGGACGGTTTTGGATTAGAGAATTTTTGAGCTGTACATGGTGGCGCAAAATAAATCATCTAATTTTGTTTTTGAATTACCTTTTTACTAAATAAACAACAATGTTATTGAGTGATGGAAATCTTTATTAAGTGGGGAAGATGATATCCGTCAAGTGACTGCCGCTTCTTCTTCTTCTTCTTTTCCTTTTTCCGGCGTTGTTATGGTCAGAAGTGTAGGACCATAACCTTCCCACTTAACTGCATTCCTACTGGTCCGCTTGTGGGGTCAGCCGGTTTGACCTCAGAAAGTAGCGGCAGGCTTCCCGGTTTGGGATTACTTCATCGCTGAGGCCAATCAAATGCTGGTGTTTTTGCATTTGTTTGCACCAATTGTTGTCAAACAAACAGTCAAGCGACTGCCGCTAATGTTGATATACATTTTTACCCATTTTATCACATTTTCCATGACTTTTCGTAAGATTTCCGGTGATAACTGTTCGCATTCCTGTCGATTATTCTTCTTAAGGGGTGCAATTATCTGAGGCTTGGTGTTATAAGTCAGCGAGTTCAAGTAGCCCCAAAGATAGAGGTCTGGGATGGTTAAATTGGGCGATCTTGCTAACCATGCCAAATCGCTAAACGGGAGATTACGTTACCAGGAAACCCTGTGTGCGGTTGCACCGTCTTATTGAAACCACATATTCGCCAAGCCCGTTTATCCAGTTCCGCCAGTAAGAAACCTTTTAGCATGGCCCTGTAGCGTCTGCCAGTAACACTGACGTTGACGTCCTCAATCACTCCTCCCGCGTGAACGCCGCACCACAAGGTGGCTTTGAGTGGATGTAATGCCTCTTCACGCATCACACGCAGATTTTCAGTGCCCCAGAAACGAATCTTTTGCTTGTTGACGTAACCGCTTAAGTGGAAATACGCCTCGTCGCTTCATGATGATTTTCAACAAGAAATCGTCCTCTTCGTTGTTGAGGCATTAACTGATGCACTGTTTGCACTTTGTATGAGTCGTTTGTTTGTGTCTGTTTGTGTCGTTCGAATATCTTTGGATGCCTCTTGTCTATGTAATTGGTCATCCAACAAAAGGCGTCATTTTAAATGTCTCGCCATTGTTACCCTCCCTGCCAAGCAAAGGAATGTCCTGAAAGCCTTGCTCAAGGCTTACTTTCCTGATTCTACCCATCAAGCATAGTCAATTTTGTACCACAAAAACTGACCGAAATCCTGACAGTACATCTACAGCATTTCTAACAGGGTATTAAGTACTGAGAATGTTCAATCAACTCATTCCATGTTTATAAAACCTAAGATCTTTCCAACCTTTTCCTCAATAAGATGTAAACCTAACAGTTCGCTTCTGATATCCCAGTTTAGCTCCAGCTTCAACTAGAGGTAAAAATTAGAAACCCAGTGAACTGCCCGTCATGTAGATTGTCGGGTAAAATACCTACATATCCTATGCGAATTTCCTAAGTTTGATATGTTAATCACGCCGTCTCATACGCTACCATTTTTTGATGGAAAATATACTTTAAGATTTAAAAGTCGAGTTATATGCCTCAACTTAAATCTCAAGATTGGTATTCACATTCTCACAAAATTGTCCGCACAAATACCTATAATAATATTGTCTTTGGACACCTTAACTTGACCTCTCTATATTCAATAATCATATTCATGGTTCAAACAGATGCAATCATATCATCCCTAATGGTAGCTTTTTTCGACTTCTCTGAATAGTGACAGGAAAGTAGATAAAAAATTATCCGCACAAGCTTAACAGAGATTCATAATTGTTAACATAATAATATATGTATGTATATAGATTAAAGGAGAAATTTGCATATTTTGGAGTTCCAGAAGGGTTGATAATTTATGGAAGAGGGTGTTCACTGTATAAAATATAAAATGTTGTAATTCAACGCATTAAGATGGCCAACGACCGCCCAGAGTCAATGGACCAGCATTGTTAAAAAGACTCAACAGTTAGCAGCGGCTATAAGGGCCCATTTCTGAACCCATTAGCACCATTTATGATCGTACATCATAACGAAATTACGGGTATGTAATTCAAAACACCTTGTAAGTGCTGTCATAGCACAAGCTCACCACGATAATGGGCACCGACCAAATGAAGAAGTGGTGTGAGCTCATAAAAATTATATCAAGAGGACCCTGTCGACATCAAGATGAACGACACCATATTAAGCAACGACAAATCGAACGGAAACGTGCAAGGATGAACGACTATTGTCCTAAATCAACGGACATTGTTTTTTCCATCACGTTGCTGTAAATCTAACGCCGATCGTTTGATGATTTTTCTTTAATATTTGTTTTGCACCATTTGGCAAGAGACTGTTTTTTACAATTAGGCGAACTTAATGGAATCCACGGACAACACCTTTTCCAATGTTCGCGCAATATTTAATGAACTTGCTTCACAAGCCTATCGTCCGTTACTATTTCAGCATGGTGATCGGCCTTGACGGAATCCACCACGTTCGCGACCGAAATTCGCTTCGAAACAATTACACACCATTGTCTTGAATGGCGCTATATCGCTTAAATATTCGTGATCGTTGGTGCAATTACCTCAATTCCAAAATCAAGCGTACAAGCGCAATATTTCGTTACATAGGTAACCTTTGAGATCTCTTCCAAGACCTGATTACGCATTAACGACCATTAATCAGATATTTAATACGTTATTAAACATACTCCATCGAAATTCATGCAGATTTTAATATTTGCCTCAGAGTCATATCATCATATTATCACTATCTTCATTGGTTGGTATACAACAAACAAAGGCCTCGTTAGAGTCGCCACATTTTTTTTATAGGATTCGCGCAGATGCAAGACTGTTTAATGGTGTCTGTCACACAACCTAGATGGGGTGCAGATGGTTTGTGTCGGAGTTGTTCGTTCACTACTCTCCGGGGGTGGTTGTCCTAGATAGGATTCGAGAAATTCGACTGAATTTGTCGCGCTGGTTGTAGTTCACAGTACTGTTTTATTTTTATTTTGTTTCCATGTCATTAATGCGTTATATTCGAAATGCACACACAAAGTATTGTATAAATTTTGAAGTGATCTTATACTACGAATGTTGCCTTCGTCAATTCTTTTTTGATAATCTCTCATTCATAACTGATGTTGTTGCACAGTTTTTCCGCATAGGAATTATTCTTGGCTATAGACAGACTTGAACTACACATCATCACCGCTTAACAATCGGTGATGATTACTATTGCACCACGACCACCTCCATTACTCTCGTATGCTGACCAATAACTTTTTAAGGGCCGTGGGCCATGTTGGCCAAGGACAACAATATGATTCAGGAATGTTTCTAAGCCCACATCGGAGTCACCATCACGTGCTGGCTCCTATACACGTACGACTTGTACTCGTATTGTATCTGTCAACAGCACCTTACAAATGCCTTACACGACCACTGAACTTCAGTCAGCTTTGTAACTGAAGCCAGACCATATGATGGTAGAAGGCAGAAGTGCCTTGGAATACGGCTTCGACTGACTCCTGAATACGAGTCGACGAATATATAACCATCAAAGCTTGGATAGAAACCGCCTCAGTAGAAAACCGGAATAAATTATAGTACAGCAAACGTCCGTTAGCTTCAAGAAAGGAAGCAGCGGCAAACAAGGGCAATGTTGTAGACTATCCTAACGTTGAAGCATTACGAAATCTTAGCGGCAATAAGATTCCTCAAGAAAAACATAGCTGCAGGACCCTTAGCCCCTATTAAAGCTACATACGAGGGGGTTAAGTGCCACTTCGTACACAATGGAGAATTTTGAAGTCCAAAGGGGCATACTGCCATCACTATTAATCTTGTTGGTTATAAGTTATCTTAACACTGCCAAATGTAAGTTCAAGAGCGTAGGTTCACTCATTTCAAAGTTGGTAGAAGCATTAAAATTTGATCGTGCGTCAGTTTCGGACGTTTAAAAGTGCTGGGGACGATCCAAAAAGAACGAAAAGAAGACGAAAATCAAAATCAGAAGTCTTGTTCGGCTTAAAAGAAAAGCTTTTCTACATCTAATTGTTACCGGCCATGGAATGTGTGCCTATTTCATCAATAAAAATAACGAGAATTCATAGTTTGACCCATGCCAACTATTAGCCTCGCAACCAGTGCACACTATCCACGGAAAGAGAATTATGCTGCGTAATTGGTGGGACCAGAAGGGATTGTTAAGGCCTGGTGATCGCTACCATCCATTTGGCATTGAAGCCAAAACGACAAGAATACATTTTTAGTGAATCTGGTCTTTAAGAACTGGTGTACCCCAGTGTTCATTTCTGGGATCAATCTTGTTTTAATATACTCATAGTATAGTAATTCTCTTTTTGATGTTATTCTTAGACGTGCGTGATGCTCTTTCGTAGGTGCTATTGCCTTATGAGTCCCAGACAGAATTTGATTGTGTTGTCAATGTGTCAGAGAATCTACAAATCTTGACATATTGTACCACGCACAAATTGGTTATTAGTTTTCATTCAAAATCCCAAATAAAAGTCATTCAGAATTTAATATTTACTTTCACGCTCATGATTGTATAAAAACTTGTTTGTCCATCCTAAATTGTCAGGAAGGTTAATTTCATCTCCAAAGATGCTTTTTCTCTAAATTGTTTTGAGGAGACTCGAGATCAACATTTCTATAAAAAAAAGATCTAAATACCTCACTCTAAGCTACAGTATGTCATTATAAGATGTGCTTATACCGGCTCTCTGACATCATCTATCAGGCCCAAAAAACATCCAATTCAAATATTTGTAATAAAAATCGCTTCCCCAAGTAGACCTCTGAGGTCTACGTATACGTACATATCTTTGTGATAAGCGGCAATATATCACGGATAGTCCGTCGTATCCAAGGAGCGGCTCCTATCTGGATCTCATGCTGATAGACTCTCGACTGATACTGGCTGACACAAACGAATCGTCTATTAACTGTCTACGGACCTTCGTATACGACAGTGACCACTGCGGACTTAGTGCCATGATCACAATACCAGACGAACTCGCGGAGATGGCAGAGTATATCCAAATGCGTCCCTACGATTATAGTAAGGCGCGTTGGCCACGTTTTACCAGTAATCTGGCGAGATCGCTCACTTCGAGTGATTCCTTCCCACTGTCAAACGGCGAGATCGACAGGTACCTCAGACAAATGGATGATAAAATTACGCAGACGATGGACAGTACGATACCTCGCCAACGACAGCACGATACCACAAACGTATACCGAAACGCGACAATCGACGCACTGCATAGACAAAAAAGTAGACTACTGACAAGACTCAAACTCTTGTATAGGCGGTTTACCGACGGACAAAACTCGGAGGTCAGGTTACTGAAGTCACTGATTAAAAATATCCAACAGTTGATCAAGGAAAATTACAGAATATCTGTAAGTTTGTATTGGAACAACAGAATTCGTGCTGTAAATTCCAACAACGCGAGTATGTTCCGGCAAATTAACAAAATATTTCGGAGAAACAATCAGAATGACATTCAGGATCTGAAACTTTCGAGAACGTCAGACAATGAACATCTTTTACAAACAATCGGCATTGATCCGGAGAGCGCCGTCTTGGATGATGATTTCTTCGTGATCGAGGATCCGCAGGAGAAGGTGGCGACAGTGGGAGCTGTCTTCCAGGAAGTGTATAAGGTGAATGATAGCATTCGCCCAAACCACGAATTGGAAAACAGAATTCTACTTCATCACTCCCACCTTAGAAATAATATTGATCATTGGCGATCCGAGAATCTTGGTTTTACCAGATTCGATGACGATTTCATGGCAAATAATGCCGTCACCAACGTAGGGGCGAACACCTTGTTTATTTCGACGGGGGATCTCCAGATGATCTTCGAGTCTTCGTATCGACGGTATATCCAATGTTGTGCTTAGGCACCTTCCGCCAGTGGCTGTAGAGAGGTACACCATCCTGTTCAACAATGCACTGAATAATGCATATTATCCAGTGGGTTGGATGACAGCGGTGGTGCAACCAATCCCCAAGAAGGATAAAGACCTCTCTAACTCATCAAATCTTCGGTCGATAAGTCTCCTTCCAAGTATCAGCAAGGTCTTCGAGAAGGTGGTCCATAGAGCCCTGTCTAAATGGGTTGAGGACAATAAAATCATCCCGGATAACCAATTCGGTTTCAGAGCGGGGCATAATACTATTCATGCTGCGTCGAAACTCGTGTCGGATATCCAATAGAACAAATGCAAGAACCAATGCACGGGTGCCTGTCTGATTGACTTGAAAAAGCTTTCGACAGCGTAGGGTTAGAAGGACTTGGCGTAAGTAAACCACTCTTATATATGATTTTTGACATGTTAACAGGTAGAAAGTTCGTAGTGAAAATTGCCAACGTGACTTCTATCCAAACATTTGATATTAACAACGGACTGCAACAAGGTACGGTGAACTCGCCGATCCTGTTCAACATTTACTTCAGTGATTTGATAGCTTCTCTTCACCATTCAATAGCGTATGCGGACGATTTAATCGCGTACAGATCAGGTCCAACGATCGACGTCATTGTCACTCTCTTGCAGCGTGACTTCGAAAAAATTCAGCAGTATTGTGATGACTGGAAGTTAAAAATCAACTGCCAGAAATCAGAAACTATTTTGTTCAGAACGCCTTTGGCTAGGGCCTCTCGAGACACTAGAAAAAATTGGCGCGGGTTCTCAATTCTCGGACCGGACGGGCGCCCATTGGCGAAACAGAATGTAGTCAAATACCTTGGGATCTGGCTAGACCAGTATCTATATTTTGACAAACATATAGATGCTGCTCTGGCGAGGGCCCGGGGCGCTTTTGCTCTTACAAGATGGCTGTTTCATAGCAACCAACTTGATTCGAGAGTAAATGTAATTTTCTACATGGCCTTAATCAGCCCCATGATTGCTTATGGATGTCCCGTGTGGTTTAATGTGAGAGCTAGCTTAATGGAAAAGATTCGGGTGCTTGAGAGACAATGTCTCAGAACTTGTCTTGGGTTATATAGGACACCCGAATCTGAGTACACGAAATTTTACTCGAACGAGGTTCTATACAATAGGGCCAGGATTGTACGGGTGGATAACTTTCTGATAAAGCTGATCCGATGCCACGTTGCAGAGCAATGACTTCGGTCAATAACCTGATCTCCGGGGCTTACTTCCCTAATTACATGTACCACGAGAAAGTTCGCCTTAGCGGCTTTGTCCCCCCAGAGGCATTCATCTATTTTGATCAATGTGTGCTGATCCAGGATAGATCAGCGGTACCGCTAATCTTCCACGTGGCCCGTAAATCTGTGGAGCGGCGGCTCCTCTACGAACATGATGTTGCGCTCCGCGAGCCTGAGCGCCTGAGGTTTAGTAAATCAGTGTCGCACCAAGATCGGGGAGACGTCGCCCGACAGCATCAACGCTTTTGGTGGCTGGAGCAGACTGCGTCAGTGGTTAACTTTAATAGGTCAGCCTCTTTAAGGAAAAGCTTGCCATATGCCAGTGGCAGGCTTGCATAGACTAGGGTAGATTAGAAGAGGTTAGAGTAGGTTAGGATAGGTTAGGACAGGCTAAGGCAAGCAAGGGTGGCTGGAAGGCTTACTTTAGATTTAGCTGTAATTAAAAAAACAAAAAAAACAAAAAAAAATCACAAAACAACAATGAAAAAAAGATATATTATACATACAAAAGGTATATGACGTATGTATTTTCGTATATATATATTAGTTAAGGTAGGGTTAAGTTGTTTTTAGTTATAAGCTTTTTTATAAAAAAATGATCTGATGCTAAGTTTTTAAAAAATATCACTTTTCTTAGCCTACGTTGTTTATTTATTTTAATTATTGCAAATTAAT
This sequence comes from Merodon equestris, assembly GCA_958301585.1. Taxonomy (NCBI): domain Eukaryota; kingdom Metazoa; phylum Arthropoda; class Insecta; order Diptera; family Syrphidae; genus Merodon; species Merodon equestris. The sequence goes on from OY284413.1 coordinate 64,991,218, forward strand.
CATAAGGCCGAAAGGCATCGTCTTAAATTGTTCTGTTTGCTTTAGAGTGTCCGTATAGGGCCAGTAAGGTATTTTATGTTAGTTGTTATGTAAGCTAGTTTTAAGCATTTTTGTCTAGGGTAAGTGTGTTCTTAATATATAAAAACAAAAAAAAAAAAAAAAAAAAAAGCGGCAATATATCCAGTAGAATCTCTCAGGTACGGGTAAATAATATGAATTTTGTAAACGTGACGTTCGTTCTCAAAACCCACAAGCTCTTTCCATTTTCAATAAGCTACCACTTCTGGTAAAAATCGTTTTTCTAAAAAAAAAATTTAAATATCTTGCATTATCCTTTTTCCTTTTGTATCTTCCAACTTTTTCCTATAGTGTACAGATTCTAATACAAAATTAAAATTAACAGGGCAAGGTGAAAAGTTTTGTACCTGACAATGACAAACTGCGATTTTAGGTTAAAAAAATGATTTTATTTTTTGACCAAATTTCCCGTGTCTTCAACAGATTTGGCCCAGCATTTCTCCAAGATCAGTATTACTTCCCGGAAGTGAGCGTCTGCAGAGCTCTAAGAATATTCATCTACGTCCTCTCAACTTGTTAATACGATGCGTAGCGCTTTCCAGAGAAATATTGCTTTAAGATCGGGGGGTGGGGTATTGGCCGAGCAAATCGTAGAAAATCGTCCGCAGTTTGCCATCGCCGAAACACTCTTGTGTACAGGTCCATTGTCTTGGTGAAAGAAGGTCAAGAAGGTTGGAGTAATATTCGCCTGTAATTGTTCTGCCTTTTGAAAGGTAATCAATTAAGAGGATCCCTTTCGTATCCCAAAATACGCTGGCTATGACCTTTCTGGCAGTTGCGATCGACTTTGCTTTCTTTCGTGCTGAACTGCCGGCCCAGAGCCTCAGCTATCTCACTTACTTTTACTTGCCATCATGCACTTTTTCGGTTGTTTCCGGTGTCGCTGCGGTTTCTGGCCGTCGTTCATTTGGGTCATCTGTGAAGTAACTATATGTGACTACTTTTAAATTCAGCTAACATTTTCGTAAGTAGCCTTAAGTTTGAAGTAAAATAAAATGATAGAAACCAACATTACTTATACAGTGTGTTGGAACAGATAAAATTCATAATAAGACTGGTGAAAATATCACACAAATCTTTGAATAATACTTACTGCTCTTGCTCATCAAAAAGCTGCTCCTCGCACAAGTAAAGTGAATTTAATCGATAAATTTGAACGACTCTGACAAGTTCGTCTGGAAGATCCGTATGACCCAGAAGTGGTTATCGCAAGACCAAATAAACTGGCACTATAATATAACAAGGATCGTACGTCCTTTTTAATAAAACAAATTTATCTTAAATTAAATGATCGTAAGGTAAACCGTAAGTTTAAATATAGAAATCGAAAGACATAGGTTTAAGTCGTTATATATGTATATTTTAGAGTGTCCGCATGGGGCCAGTAAGATATTGAGGTTTGTTAAGATAGTTAAGCTAGTTTTAAGCATTTTTGTCTAGGGTATGATAGATCTAAGAAATTTTGAATAAAAATGGATTTGAAATTAAAAAAAAAATTGAAAGGGACTATCCGTGACCACTTGGTCTCGACTTTTTGCAAAAAACGCCTTTTACGTCCAGATCGAGAAGACGTTGTCCACAACATAAACAGTTTTGGTGGCTGAAGCGAATTCATTAAAAGCATATTTGGTTTTTACAGCCTCTACAAAGCAAAACATGCCGGACGCCAATGGCGATTTACATAGGCTGAATAGGGTGGTGAATAATTTCAGTTTAGTTTTAATTGTTGATTACAATAAAATAACAAAAAAAAAAATAACAGAGTACCAATAAAAGACTAAAATTAAAAAAAAAAAAAACACACGAATTCTTAAAAAAAAAATCCAGACTATATAATACGACTCGTATCTACATATATATTTTCAAATCCATTTTTATTCCATTTTTCTTTTCTTCGATCTATCTTATCCTAGATAAAAATGCTTACCACTACCTTAACTATCCTGATATATTTAAATACATATCTGTCTAAAAAAAATCTCTAATATCTCTTAAACAAACAGTACCACTTAAACATAGGTAAGTTGTACATATATCCTATTGTTGTTGAATTGAACGTTTTTCGTCACTCCACACAACTTTTCTTCAGTCAAAGGTCATGTGTTTTCGAGCCCTGTCCAATCTGAATGTCCCACGCTCTATAGTAAGAAATGGTTGCGACTTCATTATTTTCGATTGCAGCCGACCGGAAATCTGTGAACTGTGAACTTGGCGACTTCTATTCCAGGATATGCTCCAACACGTCGAATACTGTTTGTGGAATTAGACAATTCCCTTAAGGAACCAGCTGCAGTCGGAGTTTGGCTCTATCTTTATGGAACAATAAATTTGTGTGTGCTTGCCCAAATGACTTGAAATTGACTTCAAATTTTAAGTAGGGTAAAGTGGGCACATTTGATTTTGGGACACATTTGACTTTGGCGTTTCCGGTGTGAACAAAACTTAAAAGTTACTAAGAGGCAACACTGTTTGTACCGTTAATCAATCATATAAGCGTATATGAAGTTTAACAGTTCTTCTTAATCCTTTAGCGAAGCAGCACGTGTTTTTATGAAATTCAATTGGCTGATGTAATCTTGCGCCTCTTCACCTAAGTGTTTTTTTGTTTACGTCAGGAAGACAACACGAAATACAATTAATGAAAAAAATATAAACAAAGCTTTATCAGATATTAAAAATGGAAAAATATAATATTAACAGAACAACTTTAATAATGCGCATGAAACGACAAAATCTACCTAAAACTACATCGGACTTTGGCAATAGCGATTCACATACCAATCCAAATATGCTTCACGGCAAATTTTTGCTAAGGAACGTGAAGAGGAATTGATTTAATATATTTAAATAAAAATGTTGTTTTTATGCGTGTGGCTTATCATATCAGGCATTCAAATAATTTGTTTATGACAGTTTGGTTTTAAGGCAAGGCATAAAACTATTTACGCTGCGTCAAAATTAGTTTCCGACCTTAAGGCCTAAAACCAATCGATTGGTGCTTGCATTGTCTTTAAAAAGGCCTTCGATACAGTATGGTCTTCACCAGACTAGGCATGCTATATACATTAATGCTATTGATACTTTACCTAATAACAATGGTGACTGATAAATAGGGCAACATTATTTCGAGCAGAAACTTTGCTATTAAAAACGTTTTACAACAGAGCTTTAACGCGTAAATACTGTTTAATATTTATATAAGCGATCTTATATGATTTCTCAGCCATTTAATAGCTTATGGAGATTATTTAGTAGCGTACAGATGAGGTCCAAAGATTGAGGTCATCAATGCACTGCTGCATTTTGACTTCACACTACGGGTATTGCGATGATGAAGTTAAAATTACTTTCAAAAGTCGGAAATGATGATGTTTAGTACTGAATGACCGGTACCTACATATATTTAAATTGGCTTCCTTCCTGGAACTAAGAAAGCCTTCGGTATGGCAAGGAGAATGTTTCACAGCAATCAACTCGATGACAGGGTATACATCATATGCTCTGATAAGACTCACCATCGCGTATGGTTGCCCGGTGTGCTTTAATGTAGCCGAAAATCTATGTATATGGAAAAGATTCGAGAGGAGTTTTACCAAACCGAAACAGAATCAACAATTTGCTTGTTAAAATGACCCGAAAGCACGTCTCAAGGGCTACGACTAGATAAAATAACCTGATCTCTATTCCCCCAAAATCATTTTTTTCACATTGATTTTGAAAGTTACTGCAAAACAGCCTTTACTTGTACATCGCCAGAGACAAACACCCTATCCGCCACGGGTACGTTAACAGTATGTTAACGTGATCTCATTCCTGTTAGTTCCGCAATGTTGGACTGGGCTCTCGTCGATTTTGCCAAAGAACACGCCAAATTTAGGTCGATGTCGGGTAAAAAGGCTCCCCAGAGCGGTGCGTTACCTGGGAAAGATCCTCCTCACTTCCTTGTTCATAAGTTAGATTAGGTTTATCTAGGAAATCTTTTGGAGGCTAGGCGCGTTATCATGATAAGACGAGCCTGAGGTTTATCAGCCTTCGCTGAAAGTTTTCCCAGAGTTCTCCTCACCAAATTTTTGTTTAGCAGAACGCAGTGACAGGGGGTGGGGGGGGGGGGGAGGGGGGCATAAGAAGATTACATACTAAAGGGGATATTGCATCCCTCTACGAGAGTGAGAGGGAGAAGAAGATCCAAATTACGAAACTCAGATATCTTCATTTGAAAGCTAACTAAAACAAGCTTTTAAGAGAATTGAAGCCAAATTGCAATTGTTTCTATCGAAATTTTCTTGAATGGAAACAAAAACTGTTTGTATCAAAAAGGTATCCTTGGCTCAATAAGCAAAATTATTGGCATTTCCAATATAACGACTTAATGACATGGAAACAAATCAACAAATCAAATCTCTCAAAACCTATCTAGGACAACCACCCCCAGAGAGTAGTGAACGAACATCTCCGACACAAACCATCTGCACCCCGTCCAGGTTGTGTGACAAACACCATAAGAGTGTACAACTCTTGAACTTGCACGAATTATAAAAAAAAAAAAATTGGAGCGAAGGTACATGAGAATATCGAAACGCCGATACATCCCGAAAACTAGAGTTGTGTTGTGCGATCTTTGGGCTGCTGGAGTCATCGGATCATTTTTTTTAATCAGGATAATCAAGGTTTTAGGGTCAACGGTATTAGATATATGTAATATATTAATTTTACGCTCCCGATTGAATGACATGTGTGTGGAAGAGGTCTAATTCTGTCAGAATGGCGCTACGTGTCATTGAGCTAAGGAAGCATTCAACTTATTGGCTTGAAAACCCCTAATATTAGTACAGTCTTATGGAAGATGGTCAGGACGATTACACACAAGCTGCAAGCCGTGGTAAATACAGAGTCTTTCTAAAGTCGCGCTTAGATTTAAATACTGAATAATTTCTCCATGTTATTTGTAGACATACGAACTAGACTAGTGCATGATTTTAATGACAGCATTAATTTATATCGGGTCTGTATACATAGATTGTTTTTTGCTTATCAGGAGACCAACTCTTAAGTAACTTTACATTATTTGGGAAACTTCATTAACCGCAAAAGGACTAGATTTCTCACTTAAATTTAACATTTCCCATCAACAATTAAGCTATAACGTTATGATCAGACCATTTTAAGCATCGTCTTGAAAGATACAGTGATGAAAGGAAGCCTTATGTCCCACTATATTTGACAATGCACTTTAGCATTACAACTCATTCTACGAGTGTTCCAATAACTCTTTAGAAATAAGAGTGAAAACGATGCGAAGAGCATTGTAAATCTGAGAAGAACACATCCTGAAATGGAATTCAATACAGTCACCCACAAAGTACGTATAGCGGTCCTCGTTTACCTGATTGCAGCAGACCATTTGAAAACCCACCTCAAGAAATTCAGTGCAAGTCCATCGTATACCCATTCTTACCCGATGTAAATGTGGACTCTCGCCACCATTAGTTAACTTCAGATTTGATTGATTTCAATTAATCTCCCAGACGAGAACGTAATTAATCACCGAACACTTTAATATGGTTAACATGTTGCCCTTCACAATACAACAGTCCGGCCTCCCTCCATCGTCTCCACCTCCACCTCCGCCATCAGCCACTTACCATTCAGTTCGAATCCGACGTTCTGTCCGTCCAACAGGTCGATTTGTAAATCTCTAAACTCATACATACACGTTTGCAGGCAAGTATCAGCGCATTTATCTCTCAGTGGTTGTTAGAATTCCAATTTATTGAGTTATGTGTGTGATTGAGTGCGGTGGACTATGGCTAGTTGACCAGTTGATGATTAATTTTGTATCTTTTTTTCACTGGCTTTTTTCGCAGATACGAATGTCTGAATGTCCCTCTTGCCTCGGCTAATCCCACTAAATCCAATCACAATCGAAGGACGTATTCTCGTTGCTGTGGCCTTTTGTGGCTTTATTGCCTGCAAGTTTCGCATGTTTCGATGTTAGATACATCATCGTACCAGTTAATTCCAGGGGGTATGTTCAATCACAGTTACATCGATGTAGTTATGAAAAGGGGTTAGTTTCGGATTCAGTATCGAATTTGGTTTCAACCACCATATCGTAGATAGTGACGTGCGGCGCTTTGGGGACTTTGATATTCGGGTCTTCCATCATTTGTTCAGGTTGGTCACAACCCTCGTAGTTCTGGAGGATGTATCGTGTTATTATTGTGGTGGTTTCACTACGAATACGGTAATTACCTCACGGTGGTGTTATAGTGGTTCGAATATTCTGGTTGCCCGTAGGATGATTGCATGCCCGTGAAAGGAGTGATTTAGATATGGATATCGGTTACGAAAGCCTCGTGGGTATGATCTGTAATTCTGAAAGTTTTTCAATGATGCATCACCGGCAGAACCGTGGATAGAGGAATTTTAATTAATTGAAATATGAGCAACTTATAACTAGTGAAAGTGTTTAGTTCAAGAATAATAAAACGACTGCGGATATTAAGAATAATACTGAAGTCGACATTGGAGGTATAAGAATACTGTGCGAAGTCGAGTTGGCATTTATTTAAGCAACCTTAAAGTTATCGTAAAGTTTATTAGAGCCCCCGCATACTGCAGATTTTTTGTCGGCTGATAGTTGAGTCGGGCTGTTAATCAGTATCAAGATATTTGGAAGTGCTTACACTACAACAATTCGGTATCGGCCGATAGAAAAGTTTGAAGAACTATCCGATTGCCTTCAAACCAAAGTATCGGCCAACTTCTTCAGTATGGCGCTATAGCAACGGGCGCACACTACCGCTTCTTTAGCCGGCCGATAGATTATTTTGCTCCGAAATTCGACGCTGAATGATCGTATTTTTCGTGATGGCTTTGTTCATTAAAGTTGGTAATGCTTATTCGAAAAGGCGAAATCTAGTAATTTTGAATGCATCGTGTAAAATTTTACAGGCAATAATCAGCCACTCTTGATAGGCACCCAATATTCTGGGTTTCTCTTCTCGGTATTTCTCCCCCGCTGTATAATATGAGCAAAAGCAATAATAATACTCTAGAAATAACTTTCATTTTGCGACCGCATAAGGTTTATAACAAATCCTTCGAGAGCAGTCAGCCGACTGTTATCTTGTGTGCGCACTGACCGCCAACCCGACCATAATCAGCCCAATGTGCGTGCTAGAAGCCCAACCCGACCAAACTATCGGCCGATAGACAGTTTGTAGTGTGCGGGCACTGTTAATATTATTATTAGAATTATTATTAAAAACTCGGAAGCTTAGAATCTCGTTAGTAAAACTTCCATTCCTCGGTGATAGTTTCATTGTTCCTTATAGTTGTTATGAGCCCATGTAACTTAATTCATCTTCAAAATATTTTTAAGCCGATGTATTACTTTTTTAGCTATCTCAATGGTTGGCAGTTCTACCTGAGCCTGGTGGAAAACACCGTTTCTTATTGCTGCTGGCTCTTCATGCACACGGTTTATCGAAATATTTCCTCCATTGGACTGCAATCTTTCGTTGTCCGAAACGAGCTCCCCATTATTGTTGTGGATAATATCTGATCTGGCCTGGTATGCTTTTCATACAGCGGTTAGTCTTGCATATATTGCTTTCGTGTTTTTCGCTGTACATTCTTCCTGAATTTCAGCGAACTTTTTGCTTTGCCATTGTCGTTTATTATCCTGAAGGTGAAGGCTGACACCCTAGTAGGGTACGCCATTCCGAGCCGCGAATATATTCAAACCTCTATCCCAGGTGGGATAGACTTTTTTATAGAGTCTTGGACTTTAATTTTTCCTAATTTTACTCATGTACATCATTGCGGATAAAAATCGAACTGATAATAACATCTTTGACTTGTTTCAAGTTTACTCTTCTTAGACTGTTTGGAAGAGTGATATACAATCCATGGAACATCTGTCCACAGTGGAAATAGAATAGGCTAATTTGCTATCCATATTGCAAAACGTTTCCTGGGTCATATACCTGTACCTCAAAACAGGTAAAGTACTTTCGAAACTAAGTTTTTAACTTATATCTATGACGAATTACCGTGTGGGGCAATCGAACTGTAACCAACTTCAGAAGACTCTAACTTATTACGCAACTGCTAAGCCTGCGTCCATTTTTCGAAGAGATAAGATTAAGTAGTCAATAAATAGTACGATATAACGACAACGGCATCACGATACTACAAACCTGTACCGAAACGCACTAAAGTTAAACTTAAACTTTTGTACAGACGGTTCACTAGAGTGTGATGGTTGAGCATCACTTTCACTCGGAGGCCATAGGGTCCATTGTGATTCCCTTCATTTGGGGAGCACTCCTACAATTAACCTGTCCTATCACGTGGTGGCTGTAACCGCCCCGAGCTCTTTATGAATTTTAGAAGATCCGATATATCTGCATTTACTACGTCCGCAATCTCTGTAAGGAATCTTTGGCCCAGCGAAGCTAGGCGCCGATTCTGGAAAGCTGGGAAGTGGAAAAGCAGATATTTTATCTCGGTTTCTTCCTCATCGCCGCAGCTCCGACAAAGATCGCTGATTCCCGAGTTCCATTTCCAGAGCATTGCTCCGCTGGGACAGTTCCTGTGATCACTCCGACGAGCATACGGAACGAGTTCCGGTCCAGCGCCAAGAGCTTCTTTGTTTTTCCGATATTGAGCTCTGGCCACGATGGTCTTGTCGTGTAGCTGTCGTTTCTTGTAAGCCAAGACCAGTTGGCTTCTTTGGTGATTGTGTCGTTTATGATACGGTATAATGCGCTGATCGGTGATTGCAATGACGTGTCCGCTTCGCTGATGTCCAGTTCAGACCCTTGCCTGGCCAATTCGTCTGCTCTTTCGTTCCCTGCGATTGAGCTGTGGCCCGGGACCCAGCAGAGTTTGACTTTGTGGTGTCTGATGGACTTCAATGAGTCGCGACATTTGATAACAGCCTTTGATCTCGTTGTACAGGATCCTATTGACTTCAGTGCAGCCTGGCTATCTGCGAAAATAGTGTTATGGCTTGATATCGGTTACTTGTAGGTGTTTGGCTGCTTTCTCTATAGCTAGCATTTCTGCTCGAAAGACGATGCACAAATCAGGGAGTCTAAGTGATTAATGTTTGTGCAGTGTATCAGAGTAGAACCCGGCCCCAGGACCTGTGTCCATTTTCGATCCGTTGGTGAAGAGGGTAATCTTGTGGTCGTTGATCACGGCGTTTGATAGTCACTCGTCTCTGTCGGGGAAAAGGTTTGGTATTCTGAGAGAGAAGTCATTTTGGGGGGAAATTAAAGACGGTCGTAGCTGCTAGGCTACTAAAACCAAGTTTCTTTCCCAGGTCATTCTGAGTATGGCCGCATGTTGGCCAGTTGGCTTGTTTCCTCAAATAGGACTCCCTTAGCTTTTTTGAGAACGCTTTTTGCAGCGCAGCTTCGCGTATACTATGGTCTTTACACCTTTCTCCATGAAGATTTTGAGTAGGGGCGAGAGAACTCCCCTCTAGTTGCCACTTTCCGTCTAGAGCTGTGTCCAATATCTGCATTGATAATTCTGTTATTTAGCATATTTCCAATCCATATCACAGTGGATTTGTTTGCTTTTATCTCCTCTAGAGCTGTTATTATGGCCTCTGTGTTTACGTTGTTGAAAGCCCCCTCTATTTCGAGGAAGGCTGCCATTGTAAATTCTTTTAAATTCAACGAGCTCTCAATTTCACGAACAACACTATGAAGAGCATTTTCCACTGATCTGCCTTTAAGGTAGGCGTGTTGCGTTTTGCATAAGTTGTGTGAGCTGATAAGTCTTCCGGTCAAGGAGTCTTTCCAAGGTTTTTAATGGAAACGACGAGAGATTAATTGGCCTATTGTCCTTTGCGGCAGTATGGATTGGTTTACTGACACCATATGGTTAGAAGTCTTCTATTACAAGTTCAGCCGGCTGGGCATAAGTAAACCACTTGTACACATCATGTTTGATATGTTAACCGGTAGAAAGTTCGTTGTGAAAATTGCGAATGTGACATCTGACCACACATTTGATATTAACAACAGATTCCTACAGGGCACGGTGAACTCGGCGATCCTTTCAATAGCACATGCATGTCATTGTCACTCTCTTGCAGCGTGACTTCGAAAAAATTCAACAGACTGGAAGTTGAAAATTAACCTCCAGAAATCGGAAACTATTTTGTTCAGAACGCCTTTGGGCGGCTCACGGCACTAGAAATAATTGGCACAAGTTCTCAATTCTCGGACCGGATGGGCGTCCACGGGCAAAATAAAGTGTAGTCAGATACCTTGCGATCTGGCTAATCTAGTTTCTATATTTTGACAAACATATAAATACTGCTCTGGCAAGGACCAAGGGCGCTTTGGCTCGGAAAAGGTGGCTGTTTCATAGCAGCCAACTTAATTTCAAAATGAAGTTCATCTGCTACTTGGTCTTAATCAGAACCATGACTGCCTATGGATATCCCATCAGGTTCAATCTGAGAACAGCTGAATGGAAAGGATTCGGGCGTTTGAGAGCCAATGTCTCAGGACTTGTCTCGGGCTACATAAGACTTTCGTCAATAAGCCGATCTCCGGGTGTACCAACCAAAACTACATGTACCACGAGCAAGTGCGCCTTAGCGGCATTGTTTCCCCGGAGGCATTCCCATTCCTATATTTGGATTAATTGGGGTTGAACCAGCAATTGGCGGAACCGCTAATATTCCACGTGGTCCTCCATTCTGTGGAGCGATGGCTCCTTTGCGAACGGGATGTCACGCATGGTGAGCTCGAGTGCCTCAGGTTTAGTAAATCGATGTCGCGCCAAGATCGGGGAAACGTCGTCCGACGGCATCGACGCCTTTGGTGGTTGGAGCGGACTGCGTCAATGGTTAATATGCCAGCCTTTTTAAGGCAAGGCCAAAAATAATAATAGAGAAATATTGTATATGTATATATTTTAGTTAAGGTAGGGTTAAGCTAGTTTAAGTTAGTTATAATTTATTTAGAAAACAAAATTTTCTGATGCCAATTTTTTGAAATACAATTTTTCTCAATGGTAAGTTATTTTAAGTCAGAAAAGTTAAAACTTTAAGCATTGACCCTATTCAAGGTAAATTTATTTAAAAAAAAATATTAAATAGAAATGAATTTAAATAATTTAAATTTGAAATTAATCTAAAAAATAAATAAATCATTTCGTAGATTCATTCAGAATAACATACAGGATCTGAAGCTTGAATGACCCTCTATTACTGATTGAGGATCTTCAGGAGAAGGTGGCAACAGTGGGAGCTATCTTCCAGTAAGTGCATATGACGAATAAGAGTATTGGCCAAGCCTGAAAAACAGAGCCTTATTACCTCACTTCTACCTTCGAAATGTTATCATTCGCGATCTTGGTTTGACTAGGCTCAATGACGATTCCATAGCAAACAATGCCGCCGCCAGTGAAGGGGACAAAAAATAAAAACAATTTGGTATGCACCAAAATGGTATAGGTATTTTAGTTAAGGTAGATTAGGCTAGTTTCAGTTAGTCGTCAGTTTTATAAGAACGAAAACCATTCAATCTAAAGCTACGTTTTTTTAAAGGTTTCTTTGTTTTTAGTTATTCATACCAGTACTCTTATTAAGTTTATTTTAAGATCGAATACGTCGTTTAAAAATTTGTTGTGCCCACATATGATCAGTAAGTGGTTTTATTTACTTACTTAAGTATACATATATGTTTGATATAGAAAATAGAAAATAACAATGCCCTTAAAAGGCGCATTATATGATCTATAAATGACGCCAGCTGATCATTAACGAGTTTCTCTGGCTAGGTGCTGGAGATAAATGAAAGAGGTCATCTTTTTTTTAATAAAATTATTGCGGCAATAATGAAATATATCCTGAACGAATGATTTTTCGGAATGGCGACTCCAACTCACTGCCAAAATCAAATTATTCGGCACCATAATGCTTCTTTGGGGCTATGTTGAAAATATCAGTATCATGCACTGAGAGAACAGTTCAGAGTTGTTTGAAATGTATAAAAATATAGTGAAAAATTTCATAAAATAGACAAAGTCGGTGCAGACAATGGCAAAAATTGCACTCCGTCCCTGGCCATAGAGTGTTTGATTTAAATCCAAACAAAATACCACTACTTTTAATTAAATTGCATCGTTTTCGTATAAATTAAATATAATACCTCTTGTATCTTCTTACTTATCGGGCTAGTGACCCTTGGAGGGACTAAGCTTGAACGAGAACGTGCTTCCAATCATATCGGTCTCAGGCACGCTGCTTCCAATTGGAGAGTCCAAGTTTCCTGATGTCCGCGATCACCAGGTCGTTCATACGCTCGATGTAGCCGAGCTAGTGTACTCGACGGATCTCAGCCTCCTGGACTGCGTCCACATCATGATACATCATGATTCGCGTTTGTGTCTTCTCCTCCACTCACTTTCCTCGCAGACAGGACAGAATCATCTTTGCTTACTTGCATATCGTCAATTATATCTGTCGATGGCTACGTTCTGCCCAAGGCGGTATTCAACCCCCCCGTACTCAGTGGACGGCATATATTTTGTTTTATCCTCATTTACTTTTAAACCCACGAGGCCTGACTTTTCTTCAATTGCCGTACGGCGCGCTGGGAGCTTGCAAAGATGTCAATGTCGTCCGCATCCCAGCAATTAAACGCTCTTGAAGAAGATAGGGCCTTTCGTTTTGACACCTGCATGCCTCACTATCTTTTCAAAGACTAAGTTGAAGAAATGCACACACATATCGCATATCCTTGCTGAAATGCCGTGGATGTTTGGAAAGGTTCAGAGGTATGGGGTCCGTACTGCACAATGCAATTTTCCCGAGATTTCGAAATCGGCCTAGACGATGATCGTGTAGAGCCCTAGACGATGAATGCTGTCGTATGTGGTTTTAATGTAATTAAAAAGATAGTGGGTATCGGCTTGGAACTCAGATCTGGAAAAGTCTGTCTAAAGTAGATTTGCTAGGCCAGAATCCATAATGCTAGGTACGTGCCTATTAGTGTGGTGCAAAACGGCTTAAGACGTTCACACAGTACACTGGATAGAATCTTGTAGGCGACATTGAGCAGGGCTATGCCTCGGTAGTTGGCGCAAGACATAGGATCGCCTTTTTTGAATATGAGGCAGATAGAGTTGGTATGCCAGTTGTTGGGCATGCTTTCATCCTCCCAAATTTGACAGATGATCTGGTGCGTGATCCCTACCAGAACATCACCGCCAGTTTTAAACAGCTCAGCCTGAACACATCTGGGCCAGCAGCTTTATTGATTTTCAGCTTATGTATGGCTGAGCTGACTTCTTCTAAACTAGGTGGTTGGATTAGTCCTTCTAACGACGCTGGGTTCTCTTCCGACCCTATCACTCTATAGTGGTCATGCCCACTTAGCAGCTGTTGGAAGTGCTGCTTAAATACATTCACTATTTCCTGCGAGTCGATGAAAGGATTACCTTCATAATTTCGTAGAGCCTGGGCGCCCGTTCTAAAATCGTATTCAAGGGCTTTAGCTTTTTTGTAGAAGGCCCTAATCTTCCGTGTATCCCGGGCCTCCTATATATCCCTGAGCTGGGAGGCTGCGAAGGGTATTTTCTTTTTTCGCAGTAACTTCTTTTCCTCCCTTCTTCTTGTCCTGTAGTCTTCCCGCACTACGCTTGTTTTCTATTGCAACGCTTTCTGATATTAATATGCTTTATTCTGGGTTTTCTGGTCGGGGGTAGTCCATAACCTAGGGTGGTTTCAGATACTTCCTGGATGACAATGCGGCAGCGCTACCACATATTGTTAGCGCTTGTGTGGGCTTGACGCATATGGGAGAGTCTTTCGCCCAGCCGTTCTCTGTAGTCTCTGGCTATTTCTATTGCAGTTGCCTAATGCCTAACCTCGGTTACAGCTTTGTGACATTGGAGAGTTGAGCTCCTGAAGGTTCGTACATCCAGGCAGTTTGACGCGTGCCTGACCGACATCGGCGCATGGTTCATTTGGCTGGCGGTTGGACCATCTGGAGATAGCCAGGACTCTGAGTGAATCTTTTTGTGAGGGAATCTTGTGCAACTTATCACCGGATGTAATTAATGTCGGAAATATATTAATGTCGGCTTATCAATTTCCTATAAAACATGTGACAGCACTTTCAAATCTTATGATTGAAACCAAGGTTTCATCATCCCAGTGGGGATCACCAAGGCCGAGAACAGTTCGACAAGAACGGGCGAATGTGCCACTAAGGTAGGTCCATCCCAGACGAAATTATTTTGTTGTAAGCTAATTAAATTTCTTTCCAATAATGAAATTTCCCATCATTATTTTGAACATAGAAAGTTGTGATCCTTGCTAAAATCCGGCTGCTGTTTTTTTTTTAAATATATGTAACTCGGACCTTTCAAACACATTTTAACATCCTCGACGGACAATACCATGACCTGATTTCCATCATTTCCCTTTTTACAACCTCTTTTGCATGATTGCAATAAATTAGTTTTTATCGTCATTGCATACAAAATTAAATTCGATTCACAACAGTCTACCCAGATATTAAGCCCGAAAACCATTAAAAAGGAAAATTAATTGAAATTTCTAACTCACTGCACTTGAAGAACAAATTCCCAAGGAAGTTCCTAAAACAAATTTAAATTTCGGGACATTTTCAGGAAGAAGAAAATGAATTCCTTAAGGGACACTTTCACGCCTTATTACAAGGACAAGAACTGAATCCGAAAATATCACCCAGGTACCGTGTGTCCAGTGATCGGTCAGATGCAACATGTCCTAGGATGTTCTTGCGCTAAACAAAACAGTGATCTTTGACCTTTCTGCTTCAGTTAATAATTTTTGATGTTTTGTTGGGAAAAAATTGGAAAGGGACTATTTCAAAACATTGTCTGATCATGTCCCAGAATTAAAGTAACGGAACCGATGCCTTATGCAAAACGGCGACGTCTGAAAAGTCCTTGAATACAATTATTGACGCGTTAATGGAATTTCGTAATAAAATCGATATTCGAAGACGCAACATTAAGCGCGCTACCAATTGGTCTGGTTGCAATTTGACATGTTCGAGAGGGCGGTAAAAGTTATGACGTCATAAAAATGATATGAAAATTGATTGGGAGTAATAAAAAAGGTTTTTATTAATTTTCTGTTCTCGTTTCGCCTGATTAGAATTACTGTTCAGGTGAAGGAGGCTGCACCACTTAAGAGCATATCGTCAAAGGATCGTATTGTCACCCCCACTTATCCACTTAGCGTAGGGTTGATCTTCAATTTCGAATTTTGAAGTGACAGCACACGCTGGCAATAAAATCACGATAACTCTTCGAATAGATACTTCAGCTGGAACTGTGGAGGAAGGGGTTGCTGCACGATCACGCCGGTTGGGGGAGAGTGTTGACAAAACATATAAGTTTTATGTTTTCCTTGAGGTACGATGGGGATGTTGAGCAGAAACACACGCCAGAACATTGTCTGATGACAGAATGGAACGCCTGGTTGTAGGATGGATGGATTTATCAGCAATGGAGACCATGGAAATGGTTTTAGTTTAAAGTGGCGTGGCGGAATCAGATAGTGGGGGAAGATGAAGTTGACTGACATCTGCGTTAATTGCATTCTTGGGATAATTTAGGAAGCGATTTTTGGGAATTTATTAGCACATTAAGATAAAGTGACGTTTCGAGACGCCTTCTGTAGATGGATGTGACTAGTGTTTTGTAGAAAACGCTAAAATTAACATTATGTATTGTACATATGTTTAGATAGGGAATCCGATACTCAATGACTCTATGCAGGTGGAATCTTAAGCATGTTGTATTTAGAATAAGGGACTTGTGGCTCATTGATGTAAGAGGTTTGTAGGCCAAGGCAACTTGCTTGTGATTAATACAGTAATTCACTGATGGCTCAAGCCATGTAAGACCGGCCTCTGCCTTAATTTTGATTTATAGAGCAAAGTTACAAAAAGTGGAGATTTAAACTGTGTTAAGATAGGACTACTTCGTTTGACCTAAAATGTAATACTTTTAAGAGTGAATCAACCTTTTTAAACTGGAAAGATTTGGTTTGGTTCTTGGTAATAATTTCTAGTTGAGAATTATTTAATAGATATTCCAATTCAAGTCCTATATGATTGTTTAAATAGGATATTGCCTCATCCAAAGGATCTTTTAATTGCCGCTCAACATATATAACTACATAGTATTACTACATTCGATTTGGAAATGAAATAAAGGAGAATAAAGGAGGAGATGGCGAGGAGATAAAGACCACATCGCTGAAAGAGCTTAAAGCTATACCAAAAGAGCGTATATCAGTACGCGTCGACGCAAGTGTATTATATCTGAGCGAAATTGCTTTGAAGGGGGATTACATTTTTTCATTATGAATACCATAATCCCAATTATTCGAATCTATTGTCATGTTTTGAATAATGTGTTAACTTCAGACATTACTGGAGCATACGTAATTATGAAAATTTATTTTCTTTAGACATATGGCTTCTTCTTCTTTTCCTTGTTTTTCCGCCGTCGTTATGATCAGAAGTGTAGGACCATAACCTTCCCACTTAACTGTATTCCTACTGGTCCGCTTGTGGGGTCCGCCGGTTTGACCTTACAAAGTAGCGGCAGGCTTCCCGGTTTGGGATTACTTCATCGCTGAGGCCAATCAAATGCTGGTGTTTTTGCATTTGTTTGCACCAATTGTTTTTCGGCCTGCCTTTTTTGCGTGTTGAAATTCGAACGTTGATTGATAACGCCTTTTGGACGGGGTTCAAAGGATCTCTCCTTTGAACATGGCAATACCAACTGAGTCGGTCGCGCTCTATCTTTCTTGTGCTGGTTTCTTTTACGTGGAGGCTTCCTCGGATCTTTAAACTTCTAATTCTGTCACGCTTTGTTACTCCCGCTGTCATGCGAAGCATCTTCATCTCAGTTGCCGTTAATTTGCTGTCATACTTTTTGTGCATTGTCCAGCATTGTGAACCGTATGTGAGCGCCGGACGTACAACTGAAGTGTACAGCCTTCTTTCAGCTTAGGGGGCATTTTTCGATCACAGAAGATGGCGGAGTTTTCCCGCCACTTCATCCACCCTACGCTTACGCGGTGGTTGATGTCGTCATCACAAGTTGCTCCTTTATTAATCATAGATCCCAGATATTTTTCTTTACTTTTCACACTTGGGAAGCACTCTCAGATTCAAGTAAATGTCTGGAATAGGCTGATGAGGGTCAGAGAAGGGGCATCACAGATACTCTGTCTTCTTTGAACTAATACGATACCCGTGTCCCTCAAAAATGTCCACCCACTCGCTCGTTGTGGGACGCCTGATCATCACTTGTAATGGCTCCATCGTCAGCAAAGAATAGCTGGTGCACATTGGGGTCCGTCACTTTTCCTTCAAGCAAGCAATCAAGGACTGCTATAAAGAGCAGTGGGCTGAGGACGCTCCCTTGGTGTACACCGACTTTGATTGCGAACTCTTCGGTGACTCCTGCGGTGCATCTTACTCTTGTCGTTGCTCTCTTGTACATGTCCATGATCACTCGCACGTAGGTTGCTGGAACTCCTTTTTGTCTTAGCGCTACCCATAAAAGATCTCTTAGTTGCCGGTCAAAGGCCTTGTCGAAATCAACCAACACCATATGCAAATCCTTTGAAGAATCACGATGCTGTTCCATCATTACCCTTATACTTTGGATTGCATCTGTCGTTGACTTACCCGGGACAAACCCGCAGTGGTCATCAGATAGTCGTATTATTTTCCGCAGTCTAATACCCGTTCAACGATCTTCATAGTGTGCGACATCAGCATGACAGAACGGTAGTTATCACAATTTCGCGTATCACCCTTTCCTTTGTGCAAAGGAAGAAGATAACTTTACCTCCATTGATTAGGCGTAGTGTCGCCTCTCATAAGTTTGGAGATAAGAACCATGAGCCATCTAGACCCGATGTCTCCCATCTTTTTCCAGAACTCAGAGGGTATCCCGTCCTTTTCTTTTCTTGGAGTTTTTAACCGCGTACCGAACTTCTTCGACTGTGATGTCGGATATTTTGGCATGATTGGGGGCGGCTCTTGGAAAGTACAGTCGGGGAAGCTGTTCGTTCAGAAGTTCCTCGCAATACTGTCGCCATCTGTGGAGAATTTTTTCGTCTTCCACAAGGAGTTGGCCTTCAGCATTGTTAATAAACTTTGGGAAACGAATCTCCTGAGCATTTCTTCTTCTCTGGGCGGCTATCTTAAAGATATTTGCTCCTTTGTTCATGTTGGGTCACTTATTGTAACAATCTATAGTAACAATCTATTGTAAATTATTTTTTGAATAACATTGTGAATGATCATATGTACATATGTTAAATCTTCGTTGAATTTGAATTTTGCGCCTCTGTTTTTTTGTCCGCCATATTTTTTGGTTTTTTTTAACATCCGTAGACGCCCATTGTACAACATAAAATTATAATTAAAGAGCAGACTCGGCCTATTTCGTTGGTGGGTTCGAGACAGTCAACACCGAGCAATTTGGTCTTCTTTTTTTTTCGTATACGTTTTGCCAATAGATTCGTCGTCGTGGAAGTGAGCCGAGGTATCGTTCCAGTTCAACGTGGCAAAAGTGATTTTAAGTATATCTTCGATTTAAGCGGAATTTCAGTGCGGTGAAGTGCGTGGCTTCGCTAGAAAACGAAAAGTCCGTAAGTGATCTCCGTCTTCGCGATAAAGTTATTGACCTCGTCAAAAAGACTTCCTAGTCTTTGGGTCATAGAATCCGCAACCCCCAAACTGTGGAAATTTCCCTTTTGCTTCAAACCACAAGAAGAAAAATTTTCCACAAGCGGTCAGAATCGCTGATCGTACAGTTCAAATTGCTTTGTCGAAGCTCCTGGGTAGCCTGGTTCCTGTCAGACGCGGAAGATGATATTTCTTCCAACTCCTGATATAGGCCTTCCATGCTTTTCGCTTTGAATTCGGCGCACTTTTTCATCTTTACAGTATCTATATACCTTTTCACGGCGAGCTTTTTCCTCTCTATTAGTAGAAGAGCACTTTGACCAAGCTTGGAAAGCCATTTTCTTTTCGTGTATCACTGCTTTGGCTTCGTCTGTCCACCACCAGGTTTCTTCTGCGTGTTGGCAGGGGCCTTTAGATGTTCCGAGCAGTGATTTGGCTTTCTCCAGGCCAGATTGTTGTAGGGAATCCCACATGTCTTGTGCTCTGCACTCCTCATTACCGACCTCATCGATAATGGAAGAGAGGTAGTTTTTCATGATGGTAATAAAAGCTTCGCCTTTTCCTTTATCCAGCTTAAACCACTTGATTCTTTCAGACACCTTCGTTTGCTGCTTTGACTTACTCGCCTCCATAAAAAATTCAGTCAGGAGGAGACGGTGTTGAGGGGCGATCGCGTCTCCCAGGATCACTTTGCAATCTTTAACTCGTGGCTTCATGAAACTGGATACCAAATGATAGTCTATTTGAGTTTCATTTCCGCCACTGCTATAAGTGATCAGGTGCCGGCTTTGTTTGACGAACATGGTATTTAGCACTATAAGACCGTACGACTTGCACATGTTTAGGATATCTTCACCTGAAGAGTTCCTGGTGCCGTATCCCAGCCCTCCGTGGTGGCCTTCATAGTCTTCGCTTGTCTTCCCGACATGTCCGTTTAAATCTCCCCCAACAAACAAAAGCTCTTCCTTTGGGATGATTTTGACAAGGTTGTGGAAATCTAGCCAGAATGCATCTTTTTCTTTTTGTTCGCATCCTATTTGAGGGGCATATGCGCTTACGATGTTCCACACCTCACCAATTTGCATCACCAATTTGAGAGCCATCAAACGGTCACTGGATTTTGAAATGGTTAAGACGTTGCCAAGTAGCTCTGCCACAAGGATGATGGCGATTCCGTTTTTTCCTTGTTCCAATCCATAGTAAAACATCTTGTAGGCTTTTGTTTTAACGTCTAAGAAACGTGCCCGATTACCGGTGTTTCGCCATTTCGTCTCTTGTACGCACAGGATGTCTACCCGCCTTCTAACTCATGCTTCCAACGTTCCAACTCGCGACTCTTAAGTGTGGCGTACGCCGTTGCATTACTTTGCTATCCCCTGGAATTCATATATCTCTGACCCGAGCATTGCTGCTCGTCCCAGGATCACGACCATTTTTTAGTAATGCCTGGCAGGGTAGTGCTTTCCTTTTAGCGTTCTTTTCCATAATGCTACGGTTTGAACGTTTTCTTTCTTCCCCTCCTTTTTTTGACACGGGCATGCTCTAGATTTTAATTTTTTTTGTTTGATCTTACTCTTACAACACCGGTGATCTCCAGTCGTGTCAACCCACTGATTTGCATGCACACTTGTGGGGCAGTTTAATGGTGGTATATGTGTCCCTAGGCTCACCTTGGTGTTTTCTAAATTGCCTAGATGTGATTTTTGTTTACCTTTGTTTAGTCCGCTTTTACGACAAGCGAGAGGTATCGCTGCAGGGATATTCTTAACCCGTCCCTGCACAGGTATCTTTATACCTCTGCATATGGCTATCCAATAAACTGTATATTTTGACATAGTTAAGGCTAACAGTTATGAGGCTATATTGCCTCCTTCTTCTTCTTTTCCTTTTCCGGCGTTGTTATGGTCAGAAGTGCAGGACCATAACCTTCCCACTTAACTGCATTCCTACTGGTCCGCTTGTCGGGTCCGCCGGTTTGACCTCAGAAAGTAGCGGCTATATTGCCTTATATTTAGCTTATATCATAGCTGCCAAAAAAGAAGTCTAATGTTACAAAATCGTATGAACCCATTAGCCAATTAAGGGCTATGGTACCCAGAGTTTGAACTCATCCACTTTCTCAAATCGTTTATCGAGTACAACTAGGTGCGAGGTTCGATCCAAGTCGATCAATGAACATACATATGTACATATATTTGGTGCATTAATTTTCTTCTAAGCCTGCTATGGGAAAATTATGGTTAACTGAATTGTGGTACTCTGCAAACAATTTGCAGGGTAATAAAAAAATTTAAAAAACTGGAAGCATGTAGACTGGGCCGTGTGCATTCTTTGATGCACATTTAGCCGAAAAAGCTGCTGCCGCTGTTGATGGGGTTATTTCAAAAATGAAAATTTTTATATCACATACACCAGAGCATGAAGATTAGATTTCAGTGCAGCAGGCAGTTTATGCTTATTTTATGTTCATTTTCAAGGAACATTTTCTTCCGTGATGAAACACAATTCCAACTCCCTTGTATGCCCACAAAGTAGCTATGATCTAAATTGTGATCAGTTCGGTTACTATATTGATGCCTACTGGAGGAGGATGTTGAAGGGGTCGTATGCATATATAAAGAAGAAGACTGGTAACAAATCCAATAGCTGTTTGCGACTGATTGCGGAAAATAATTTGGGTTTTCGTGGCCAACTGGTTTTCAAGAACCCATTAATAATAAAAGAGACCTTCGGTTTTGTAACCAGTACATATAAATACAGTTATTTAATAGTGTATGTTAGTTTTTACAAACTATCAATGATAAATTCATAAATTCAACAGTCGTTCTCAGTTGAAGTTCAGAAGTAGAGTAATGCCAAGACAAATTTAACAGCATTTTCGGAAATTAATTTGTGAGAGCTGTTATTTTTGAATGTGGCACAGGATTGAGCACCCCCATACTTGAAAACCGTAAAGCTAATGGAAAATGGCTTTGTGGAAAATGATTTTATATTCTACGGAAAGAGAAAGATTGTGATTTATAAAAGGATATAGGACCTTAACGCAATATTGATAGTGTGAATTGTTTTGGTTATGTGTTCTCGAAATGTTAGTCCCGTATAAAGGGTAGTATGGGGAATGTCGGCTAAAGTTTAAGTTTTGAAAAAGCCAAACAGACTTTGAATAACATAGTCCTTTTGCCGGCTTCAATAAGAATAAATGGGAATAATGGGCAACAATGCGCACGAAAGTACTTTTGAACGAAATTTTCAAAATTCCGTCCGAAGAGTTCAGTAATTTCGTTTAACTTCTGTCATTCATATGATTTTAAGAAATTCATTGCATCGTTTTAAATAGAATTATATTCTATTTTTATAATAAAAAAATCATGAAATAATATCAGAATTTTATTAAAATCACTGTCATCTATTTTATATTATAATTGAAATATTGTTTTTAAATTTTATGGTAGACTACACGTCAGTCAGCATAGGATAAAATTGTACATAACCACACATACATAACATAATGGACTGTCCCATCAGTATATATACATATATGTACATAATGATCCAAAAGTAATGATAATCCAGTTCGTATACAAATCTAAAAAAAAACTTTTTTTGCATGCTAGGTTGGTGCACTACCTTCACGATTTCCAGGAGGTACAATACATAAATTTGAATGCGAGCCGACGAAACGATAATACCAAACAGAGGAAAACTAAATTAGAACTGTTAACAAATACTGTCCACAAAAGACATACACAGCGAATTGATGAAAACATTGGCGCATTCTGTTCTTTATATTATTGGGCCAAGGAGTTTAAACTGGGTAGAACACTGAAGATGAACATCACCAAGGGCGCCAATCCGCCTCCCTCACTGAAGATAGAGTGAAAAAAATCAAGAATGTT
The DNA here is from genome assembly GCA_958301585.1 of Merodon equestris. Lineage (NCBI taxonomy): Eukaryota > Metazoa > Arthropoda > Insecta > Diptera > Syrphidae > Merodon > Merodon equestris. Next base: position 65,013,938 of record OY284413.1, read on the forward strand.
GTGTTGGCAGATCGAAGAGACGCCGTCAGCCATAAAGCTGAGGTCCCAGCTATCTCATATGGCAGCGTTCAAAGAATCCTTGCGAACGAACTGCATATGAACAAGGTTTCTGCACGTTGCGTACCGAAAATGTCACTAGCAAAAGAAAGCCGCAGTTGCGAAAGCTGCTACTTCAGGAATGAGATTCGAACTACTCGAATACCCGCCCTATTAGCCAGAGATCAAGCTATCAGAGAGTTCGACTTCTTTCCTCGGCTTAAGGAATACACATCAGAGGCAAGAAATTTGAAGACAACAGCAAAGTTATGCCCACTGTTGAGGCGTTTTGAGAGGATCAAGTCAAAGAATTTTTTCCTAAAGGAATCCTGAGTATAAAAAAAATGGACTAAATGTATCAACTTGTTAGAAGACGATGTAGAAAAATAAATATTTGTTTTAAATTTTAATCACTTTTTTTTATCAATATCATTACTTTTGAATAACCCCTCGTACATATATAAAGCAGAAGAATACTGTGTTCACCTACTAAAGCAGTTATTACCTGCGTTAGAAACTGACAAATATTCGTTATGGAATTTTAATGGTGCCCATTTAATATTGTACATAGATGTCAGATTACCACTTTCTTCTACCGTTGTTGTTTTAGGAGTTGAAGGGACATTCAAGAAGTTTTACATTTCCGTTGATGAGTTGATGTGATTGACCGTAAAGTCAATTACGGTTGAATTAGTGAAACTGTTTTTGATACTTTTTGAAATGGGGAATAACAGAAAAAACATAGCGAAACATGGAAGGAACCCTCTCATGACATCGAGGCCAGTTCCAAGTGGCCAGTAATAATAAAATAAAAATAACTTCGTACTGAATCTGTTTGCATTCAGGTTCTTTTTATATATATTGTATAATAATATTGTGTTGATTTTTAAATGTTTTTTTTATAATATTTGGTTTTTTCTTTTTATATAAAATAAAATTTATAAAATATCAGCTTAAAATTTAATTTAGGTTCATAGAATTTAAGGCTAAAAACAAAAATTAGAGCAATTACATATATAAAATTTGAGCGGAGCTGATATATGTATATTTACATATATATTTACATTTACACATAAGCATATTTGAAATGAGTTTGAAAAGGTCATGTAGGGTCATCATCCATTTTTGGGCATTTTTATATTTATTTTCTTAAGTCCAGATTAATTAATTAAAACTACCTTGCTAGTTTCCTCTAAGTTAAGTAATAATTCTTGAAATTTTTTCTTCCAACCTTGTGTACTTTTGTAAATTAATTAACTAAATAAATCAAACTGAATTCAATTATTGAGCTAAGAAAAAAGGTTATAAAAACTTTGCACTTGGTTAAGTATTTTTTCAATTTTAAATAAAACTTATGTTACAACTATTATATCCATTAACCGAAGCTAACTTTACCTACCTTCAATAAAATATGTACACAAGTGTGATTTGATTTTTGCAACTACCCGATATCAAATCTACCCTAACCTATACATGTCAGTAATTCGTATAAGGCCGAATTTGACTTGAAAAGACTGAACAGCAATTGATGACACTATTGACGACAGGACTTCCTAGTTCCATTAAAAGCGTTGATGCCGCCCTAGATATTTCTGACTCGAAAAAGGCGACACCGTATTTGTAAAAAAGTGGCCGGCCGTTCTGCGGTCCTCGCTCTGTCTTTCCTGGACGCCCTCTTACTATCAAAATATGGGAATGCTTGGGGAGGCAAAGCCTTTAAGAAGTCATTATACTTAGGAGCTTATTCTGGTCTGGTAGTCTAGTAGACAGTTAATCGATTAATTCAGGTAGTCGATCATTGTTGAATAAGGATTATGTAAATTGTGTTTTGTTTCTCGTGCATGACGATTATGCAAAGTGTATTCGATCATTATTCGTATTTTTGAGCCCATTTCTGGAAATGAAATGCTTAATTATGCTTATAGTTACACTGGTCAATGACCATGATCGACACCATTAAACAGAATTTAATGTTCATTTAAAATATGAGCGAGATCTGCAGTAAAACACAGACTTCAATAGAAACCACAAGCTTCATTGAATTTATAAGATCTATAAGCACTAGTCACTTAATGTGTTAAAATTTACCACAAATATAATGATTCTCTAGTAGGTACGTTTTGCTAATTAAGATTATAACCGGCATAGTCTTCCATCAGAGTGTACTATTGGCAAAAATATTAAAAATGAAAACATCAAAGAGACTGTGTCTGTTAGTGAGGTGTTAAAGGCTTTTCATAATCGAAATGCGCGCTCGGCAAAAGTGTTAAAGAAGATAACCAATTTTTTTTTTGGCCTTAAATTGAAGATATTTAGTTTCAAGAAGTCATTCAATTCGACACTTTGTCGAGTCCTGCAATATTACATTAAATAAATAAAAGACCGTACTGTTTACGACGTAATGCTTACTAAAATTATTGTTTCCAACTTCCCAGTTCTGCTGGACGAATCTGACCTAGTGTCAGCAAGCACAGTCAAGGAGCTGATAAAAACCCTGAAGCCAAAATAAATTCTGGATTACATAAAATTAACAATAGGCTGCTTAAAGCTATTCTCTCCAGTGGCATCAACTACTTAACCCTCATCTTCAACTCATGCTTACAGCTATGTTATTTTCCCGTTCAATGGAAAACAGCGCTGATAGTGCTCATTGCAAATCCTTGAAAACCCAGAGAAAAGCCTGGTAGTTATAGACCCATCAGCTTACTAAGTACTACTAGCAAGCTATTTGAAAGAGTTGTTAAAGAAAAAAATAATTATTATTTATTCGATAAAAACATTATACCTAACTACCAATTTGGTTTCAGAAAGGGGCATAATACATGCCACCAAATAGCGATAATTAAAAATCATGTACGTGACAAATTTATATCCAAAGAGTCAACACGCGTCGTTTTGTTAGACATAGAAAAAGCGTTTGATACAGTACAAGTTCAACTTTCCAATCCACATCACCAAACTTGTCCAAAACTCCTTAAATGACAGAAACTTTGTATATAAAATCAGAAACCATGAATCAAACATCAAACAAATTGAACATGGAGTCCCCCAGGGATCTGTTCTTGGGCCTATTTTGTTTAACGTGTTTGTATCAGACTCACCTTCATTTGACAGAAATATCAACATAGCAATATTTGCAGATGACACTGCCTTCTTTGCGTCTGGTATATTATTGTCAGATGTCTATAATCAACTACAAACTACGCTCTCTAAATTTGAACAATACTGCATTAAATGGAAGATTAAGCCAAACCCCCAAAAAACACAAGCTATTTGGTTAACTAGGCGTAGAAAAGAGTGTTTCATACCCAACAATCTCAAGTTGCGGTTATGTTCTATGGAAATAGACTGGGCAGACAAATGCAAATATCTCGGTTTGACTCTAGACCCGAAACTAAATTTTCAAGTTCATATTTCAACCACAATCGATAAAGCAAACAAATTAACCAAAATTCTGTACCCACTGATTTGCAGGAACTCAAAGCTTAGTGTGGAAAATAAGCTACTAATTTACAAATCAACATTTCAATCCATTCTTATGTATGGTGCGCCTGTGTGGGGCGATTATGCGAAAACCCATAAGTTCAAACTGCAAAGATGCCAAAATAAGCTATTGAAAATGATCCTTAATCTGCCTTGGCATTGTTCAACAACAAGACTTCACAAAAAAGCCAATGTCAACCTTATAGATTTTCTCATTAACAGATCTAAAATATACTTATATGAAATTAGTTCCTTGTCTGATAATGCGCTTATAGCTCAATTAACATCGAATTGAAATACAATAATTATATTGAAAGGAAAATCTTTGAAAGACCGACGGGCGAGAGCAATACTAGGTTAAGCTTTACATGAGGGTTTTTGCTAGTAGTTTTCCCTTATCTACTCGTATATATACATATAAAAAAATTGTTGCAAGTTTTGGTGTGACTTTATAGCTTATATAGTTTGTTTATATGGTCGTGTAGATGATGATGTACTGATGATTTTGACGTGGAAATCAACAGTTGTTTCATTAATATTGGCATCTGGTGATTTTCGTCAAACATTGCCCAACATTCCCAAAAAAAAAAAAAAAAAAGCCTGCCGCTACTTTCTGAGGTCAAACCGGCGGACCCCACAAGCGGACCAGTACGAATGCAGTTAAGTGGGAAGGTTATTGTCCTACACTTCTGACCATAACAACGCCGGAAAAAGGGAAAAGAAGAAGAAGAATAAGAAGTTGCCATCATTCCCAAATCAACCCCAGCTGATGGTATTAATGCATGTTTGAAAAGTTCGTTTCTTTGGGGAAATGTACAGAAGTTATCACTTGATATAAATTGTGTGTGCGTCTTCAAAATGGTCCATCAGCACGTGAGTTTCAGAACAATTGCTGCAGATTGGCGATGGCAAAATTGCAAGTGATTTAAATGGCTTTATCACGTTACCAAATAACTTATGCACAATTTTAACATCAAAAGAAGAATTTATTGATCGCGTTTTTCCAAACATTTTTCAAAACTATTAAAATCATTATTGATTAAGAGAACGCGGCATTTTAACACCAAAAAATGCAAATGTTAATAACATCAATTTTCAGATTCAACAGAAATTGCAAAGTGACTTGGTATTATAAAAATCCATTCATACCGCTACGAATAAAGAAGAAATTATCCGATTGAATTTTTGAAATCTTTCGATCGATCATACTTCTTCGAAATCTCAATTCACCAAAACTTTGCAATGGAACGAGACTTTCCGTGAAAAAATTAACGCTCAATTTGATCGAAACAACAGTTCTCACCGGGAAAGCAAAAGGAGCAGTTGCACTGATACCGCGGATCACATTAATACCAACAGACATGCTATTTGAATTCAAACGTCTTCAATTTCCCGTGCGTTTATCCTTTGCTATGACCGTTAACAAAACTCAAGGGCAAACATTTCAAGTGTATGGAGTGAGTTCAGAGAAACCGTGCTTTTCTCACGGACAATTATACGTAGTATGTTCCAGAGCAGAAGCAGCCAACAATTTATTAATGCACCACACAATTAAGTAAACAACGTTGTATACACTATTGTATTGAACTGATTAACTATTTTTTTTTTTTTTCATTTTTTCCAAATAAAAAAAATAAAAGAAACCAATGAATTTGACTCAATGTTAATATTCATGCTTAGCGAAGCACGCCGGGACCCGTTAGAAGGGTACGTATATGATTTTAATTTTTAACTATGATTGAACTTATTTAATTTTCGGAACTATTAGTAAAAAACTGTATTGATTCTGAGGCGGTACGAAGTTTACCAGCTCAGCTAGTATTCTCATAAAAACTTAAATTACACTTTATTATTCATTGTATATCATTTTATCATAGTTGTAAAGGACCAACGTGTCCTAATTCTCTAAAATAAGTCTTAACCTTTCTACGGTCCTCGGGTAATTTTTGACCCATTTTGGGAAAGAAATATTTTTTTCTCATTTTTTTCAAGTTTCAAATGGCCGATAATAATAACAGTCACCATCAGTGACTGAATAGTACTGAGCAATCACAATCAGAATTCAAAATCGTTCTAGGACTGACATGACTCTTTTAATTGAAGATCCAATATTCATTTCTGCGGGATAAGTTTGACTCGCTACTGGTGACTGACATTGAATATTGCGGTGTTTGCCCTCAAGGGAATACTGCCAAATTTATGTAGTCGAGTCAAGGAAAAGTTGGGGATCGACGATAAACAATAGGTTTCTCTAACTTGTGGCAAACAAATTAAACACAGTGGTGCTTCTCAGAAGCCTCTCCCATGTTTCTTTACCTACTATCGTAACAGTTTATACAGGGTGTCCCACGAGCAGTGTGCCCAAAAGCTAGAGCGTGTAGGTCTGGTCAAGACAAGAAAAAAATCGTACGGGAGGGGGGGTCTATTCCCGCCCGTTTAGCCGGGAGGGGCAATTTTCTAAAAAATTGACTTAATTTGGAAAAAAAATTATTAAAAATCAACAGTTACATCCACAATGCCGTGATATACTTTTTTGTAAAGCCAGAAACCTCTTCTTTCATCTCGTTTTCAAACGAAGCTGTTTAAAGGACTAGTTTTTGAGAAATCAATTTTCAAACTCAAAATTTTGAAGAAAAAAAATTACAAAAAAATTTTTCGAACTATTTTTTTTCCAAATTGTACGTAATTAAGTACTATTTTTTTTTCAAAAATTCAATTCTCTTATTAGTTTTTAGTTAACAGAAAACCGGATGCAAAAAAGTCTTGTAGTTTTTGAGAAATTAAAAAAAAACCCGAACCATTTTTTCCTAAGAAAACCCTTTTTTTGGTTTTAACGCGGCTGGACTTGTAGGCAAATTAATGTATGAAACATTGACCTCTTTTTTATTATTTAAAAAAAAAAATCGGAGTTTTATGAGGATACAATAAAGTGACACAGTATTGGAATAACCCAAATATTTGCAACCCAAATGTAAATAAAAGGCATCGCATTTTTAATAAAAAACTATTTCCAAATTGGATGTTAACTCATCAATACATTACGATTACGTAGCACTTCTGCTACGGTTTAGCTAATGGTCGAGATCGTGAAGCCGAAAGACTCTACGTTGAAAGATATCCCAATATCTGGAGGTGTCCCAGTCGTAAGATGTTTTCAAGAATCCACCGACGTCTGCGAGAGCACGGAGTGCTAGAGCATCGAAGAAGCGAAAGATCAGTTACAGATGGATCAGGAACCTTAGATGAAAGAATTTTGGATTTGGTCCGACGTAATCATTCCTTTAGTACAAGGAGGATAGCTATTATGCTTGGAGTGCCCAAATCTAGAGTATGGAGAGTGCTTCATACCGAAAACTTACACCCTTACCATTTTAGGCCACTTCAGGAACGCACCTCAAACGACAAGTTTTTGAGAGCAGAATTTTGTCGATCATTACTGCTTCGAGATGAAATTGAACTAAACTATTTTGCAAGGATATTTTGGACGGATGAAGCACAGTTTACCAGAGATGGGGTTACTAACTTCCACAATTTGCATCATTGGAGTAGCACCAATCCACACAACAAAAAACAAAATAAATCAACACCGCTTTAGCTGTAATGGTTGGCTTGGTATTGTTGGACAAACTGTAATCGGGCCCCGGTTTTTGAATGCCGTTATTAATGGAGAATCATACCTGCAGTTCCTACGAGACCTTTTGCCCGATTTGATGGACAACGTTCCTTTGGCCATAGCAGATAATTTAATCTACCAGCAAGATGGAGCACCAGCACACTACAGCTTATGGTTTAGAAACTGGCTGGATGATAATTTTAGTGATCGTTGGATCGGAAGAAGGGGTCCCACGGAATGGCCACCTAGATCACCAGATTTAACTCCTCTAGATTTTTATGTGTGGGGATTCGTCAAGAATTATGTTTACGAAGTGGAAATAGTATCTTTGGAACAACTGAAAGAACGGATTGAAGTCGCTGGAGTCAAATTGCAGGAAATTTTGTTAAGCATAGACTTACAGTGAACCAAAAAAAAACTGGGACACCTAGTACCCCTAAGTTTAACTTGAAATATCTCAGCAATTTTTTAGTATATTGAAACGAAGTAAATTTCATATTAAAGCATGTTTTAATGCGATTTCAGTAACATAAGCAAATTTGTTTTTGTTTCTCTAATTTTGACAACAATAAAATAAAACTTAAAATACCACAAATTCATCAGCCAAAAAAAAACTGGGACAGTAACAAAAAATGACAATAATAATAAATTTCAATACTTTGTATGTTGCCCTTTTGCTTTCAAAACTTCTTGCAATCTTCTATTCATCGATCCGACCAGATTTTTTGTTACAGTCGCTGGAATTTTTTGCCATTCTTCATGTAACGCTGTCTTTAACTCCTCTCTGGAACGAATCGTTCTTTTTCGCACTTCTTTTTCCAGAACAGCCCAAAGGTGCTCTATGGGATTAAGATCCGGACTTTGGGGAGGATGCGGCAACACCTTTTATTTTGGTGTATTCCAAATACACCAATCTTTCGTTATACCAGCTGTGTGTTTTGGATCGTTATCGTGCAACAGTATTACACCTGGTGGTAGACCAAATTTTTGTTTTGTTTCGGGGATATAACGCTTCAGTATGTCAATGTATCCAAATTTTGTTAAATTCCCTTCAATTATATGAAGGGAACCAACTCCGTCCGCTGCCATTGCACCCCAAACCATTATGCTTCCACCACCGTGCTTAACTGTCGAAGTAATATTTTTTGGATCCAAAGCAGTTCCGTCCCTCCTCCACACAAAACGTCGACCATCGCTACCAAAAATGTTGAATTTCGATTCATCACAAAAAATCACTTGATTCCAAAACTCATCCGTTTTTTGCACGTACTCCTTGGCATACTCCAATCGCTTCTTAATATTTCTATCCGATAAAGACGGCTTTTTGCGAGGTGTGCGGGCTTTGAAACCTTCTTTATGTAAGAAATTGCGCACCGTTTGCGGATGAACTTCAGCAATTTTATCTCTTTTCAAAGTTTTGGCAATTTCGACAGCTGATTCCTTCGGGTTTGCATTTATAATCCTTAATATTCGACGTTTAGTTTTGTCCGTGGACATTTTTGAAGGCCTTCCACTCCCCGAAACACGATGAAGAAAACCGTTCTCTTTAAATGATTTCACTATGTTAAAAACGGTTGACTTGGGTTTATTAATCAATGAAGCAATTTCACGAATACTGTGTTTTTTTCTTCATAATAATCAATTATTACAGCTTTCATATCGCGAGATGTCTGTTTATTTTCCATTTTTTCCACAACGAAGCTTGATGACAACAATATGCACCTGTAAACAATTTGACTGAATAGCAGAATAAGTATTTGATCTAAGATAAGGAAACCGAGTAACGGTCCTTTAACAGTGGCCTTGTAAAACAACTGTCCCAGTTTTTTTTTGGCTGATGAATTTGTGGTATTTTAAGTTTTATTTTATTGTTGTCAAAATTAGAGAAACAAAAACAAATTTGCTTATGTTACTGAAATCGCATTAAAACATGCTTTAATACGAAATTTATTTCGTTTCAATATACTAAAAAATTGCTGAGATATTTCAAGTTACACTTAGGGGTACTAGGTGTCCCAGTTTTTTTTTGGTTCACTGTATATGCAGCCATTAGAAGGAGATATAATCTTTGCCTTCTAAAAAATGGTGATCATATTGAAATATTATTATAATAAAACTCCAATTTTTTTAAAAATAAGAAAAAAGAGGTCAATGTTTCATACATTAATTTGCCTACAAGTCCAGCCGCGTTAAAACCAAAAAAAGGGTTTTCTTAGGAAAAAATGGTTCGGGTTTTTTTTTAATTTCTCAAAAACTACAAGACAGTTTTGCATCCGGTTTTCTGTTTACTAAAAACTAATAAGAGAATTGAATTTTTTGAAGAAAAAATAGTACTTAATTACGTACAATTTGGAAAAAAAATAGTTCGAAAATTTTTTTTTAAATTTTTTTTCTTCAAAATTTTGAGTTTGAAAATTAATTTCTCAAAAACCAGTCCTTTAAACAGCTTCGTTTGAAAACGAGATGAAAGAAGAGGTTTCTGGCTTTACAAAAAAGTATATCACGGCATTGTGGATGTAACTGTTGATTTTTAATAATTTTTTTTCCAAATTAAGTAAATTTTTTAGAAAATTGCCCCTCCCGGCTAAACGGGCGGGAATAGACCCCCCCTCCCGTACGATTTTTTTCTTGTCTTGACCAGAGCTACACGCTCTAGCTATTTGGCACACTGCTCGTGGGACACCCTGTATAGCAGATATGCGTAAGTTGGTAAACAGTAAACAGGACTAAGATCAGAGACTTAAAAGTGCAGATGACCGCCTTGAATCTAAGAAGTTGTAAACTGATATATGTATGTAAAAATATTCTTGTAATATGGTCTAATATCATTACTAGCTTGTGCATAACGGATTCCTTGCTTGGCGATTGTGGTGTTCCGCCGCACTTATCTATACATATTGTCAACAGTATCCCTCTTTATGACCACAAATGCGGATCTCCGGCTTTGTGAGTCTCTTATCGTATTTTTTGTTTTTATTTTCCTGTTTTCTGGAAAAATATGTGACAATCTGATTACTTGGAAAAGCTTTAGCACCCGCGCAAGCAGTTAAAGGATTACATTGTAAAGACCATTCTGCAACAAAGCGGTGTTTGTATACCTCAACGCAATCCCCAGTTAACACATACAATACACATTAATCTCATATCACTATCAGATTTTTGCACACCCTGCTGTTTAATTTTGGAGACGGACGCTTCCTTATTCCTTTTTTCCATTTTGCAAACATAACCCTTTAACGTTTGTTTTTATTGCACACATCGTCCCCTTCCATAAACAGCAGTCAATGTCCCATGGAAGGACGAATCTAGAAGAAAAGATAAAATCCTCAACAATCCCTTTAATGGTCAATATCTCACCCTTTCGGCTGGCGGTGAGAGCATACAAATCGTAAAGAATATCCCGTGGCGAAAGTGAAAAAGATCCATCTTCACGGATTTTTATTTCGTTTTTGTAAGTGTACTTAACCCTTCCTCCAGGCTTTCGGCTATCCTACGGAATGTATTTACCATAATTTTTCAATCTAGCGAATATGCAGCGACGAGGACGACGACGAGTATGTGTGATTTCGTCAGGACACTGTCCATCCTTCAATGCCAAATTGTTTGCAAAGTCAAGCGGAAGATGAAGGAAAATTAATGATTTTCGTCTTCCCTCAATAATCTCCTTGGAAGGATGTTTGACCATCACCTTTCGGAGGCAGATGGTCAGAAGGCAAGGTCAACAGGAAATTCAGATTTCTTTTATGGATGCGCGTAATATTTGCCACCCCTTGATGCATCTCTTTGCATCATCTTGTCTGATATCATTTGCATCCCCGTCTTAGGAATTTCCCTATAAGCAAACAGTGACATATGCACGCTTAGGGTGAGTGCTTGTGATGTAGAAGATGATGCACAGCCTCAGATCACGGTCGTAGGTCAATATTTTCTTTTGTGTTTCTGAAAGTTATTTGCATTTCAAGGGGCGAGTATGAAAGATCATAATAGTGCTGGATAAGGTCATGTTGGTTTAAGAGTTATGTTTTATTGCATCCCAATGTTTGCTGAAATGCGAATTTTGAGAATGGACTATGGGAAAGAGTGTTAATCAATGTTATGTTGGTGTCTGTTCATATTTTGAGTCAAGGGTGCACCCTTGGGTTTGACAATAAGCCAGTCATACCAGATGGCAGATGCCACTAATACCTTACCAAGTGCCCAGCAAATTCGTCTGTTTTTACGAAGTGAAATCCGCGAAGCCTAGAGGATTTTTTCTGAACAGATAGAGAGATTTAATCTTTTAACCATGACTCTATCAGCCGAAATCCATCTTCGACCCTACCCATAGATCCTCGATGATCGAAAGCAAAAAGCGACGTCGATTAATCAAAAGCAAAATCACAAAACATTTTCACACCAATTCATTCTTATCCATTTTCGACAATCATTAATTTCCTCCTCAATCTCGGACATCATTAAGAAAACAATAAGAATCACAAAACCATAACAATGCCCATCCAACACTTTCTCTTTCCCAATCGGCACGGAGATTTTCTCACGCGCTTCCTTGCGAACTGGACAAACAACCGGACACCCGATCACTGTCCTTTAAGTAATTTATCCTTTAATAACATATGCAACAATGGACAAAAACCATACACTTACCGTCCCATCCAGGTATGGAATAGACTCTCTCCTGACAAAATAATCCTTTTCTTTGCATTGTGTCGGGTGTCTGGTAATATGTGTGTACGACATCAACTGACCGTTGTGCGTATACTGCTGCTGTTGCTTTGTTAATGGTCAACACCTTATCATTAGTTCATCCTTGTATCCCCTTGCCCGTGTCCATTTTGTGTAATCAATAATCCTGCATGAAAGCGTGCATATGCAAAGCCACCACCCCTCGAGGACGCACATGCAAAGCAGGGATAAAAACAAAAGATTGTCCCATAAGATGCGCTCGACCATCTGCTGATGTCCTTTTACCGGTCAGCAAGGATCTGCCCCGGTACGAGTGTTTTACTTTCACGAAAAAGGGTTTCAATTAAGATGTGGTCCTTTGTAATAGATGCTCCGATGAAGCTATTACTCATAAATCTCCAGAAATTTTGACTTTTTGTTATCTTTTCTCCAACCCGACTCGGTAACCTTTGTCCAGAAAATTGTCTCGAAATTGTACGTAGACCGATAAGAATTCCATAAAACGGTACGCATTTGTAGCCTCAGATAAGGGCAACTAATTAAATTGTGTTCCTTTGAAATTGATGCAGGCACATAAATAAATATTGAGGGTTGCTTGTTGGATACCAGTCGTTCCCTCACGGATAACCTCCTGACCCGGAAATGCAGCATTACCGGTAGGAACGTATCTTTTCGTAGAACACATGCACGAATGAATTGAAATAAGCCACCTGCAATTGTTTTCCCTGATTTTCTTCTTACTCTCTATTGTAGTTGCTTTTTTTTCAGGACGACGAAGGACATGAAAATCAAAAACAGTCACATTCACTTTGCATCACGGAATAGGGGAGAAATGCGCGCCCTCAGTGTATTTTCTACAATGCGCGAGGAAGTGTGGGAATTTTCGTTGTGCTTGAAGGGACGTTGACGATCCGTGACGTGTAAGTCGTGGTTTTATTGAATGATTGGAAATTGCTTGGAAAATAAAACAAGCAATCAATTAAATCTGAATTAACGGTTCGATTTGAAGAAGAGTGTCCTACCTTTATCGATTTGCGCAAATTCGTGCAGGGTCGATGATTTTTGGGAAACCCACTTACGTCGCTATTGATCAAGGAAACAATTAAGGTCGGCATTTTTGTCTATTGGTAGTGAGTAAAGTAGGGTCACTTGCATTCAATAGTTGACTTTATCACTAAAGAAGTAGGTAGTTAGGTAGGTAGAAGTGGTCGTCTAAAAAATCCGTGCCGTTTGGATTCAGTCGTATTGGATAAGAACCAGATCCGTCACCATCCCATTTACAAGAAACCTGGTGAGGTCGTTGTAAAACGATTTGCCCAGTACACAATTCTTGCTAATGTAGAGCGGCTGCTTAGAAACTAGTAAAGCCTTCCCATTATTAATGGTTTACAGCTACGATAGAATAAGTTCGGGAGGATGCCGTGCTCGAACCCGTGGTCTCCGATCTGCCAACGAGCGAACGCTCATGAGACGTCGAATGATGTAGTAAGCGACTTCATAACCTTTAAGCTATCGACATATAAAAAGGCCTTTTGGAAGGTGTGCTGCTAATATGACTTCCTCAAAAAAGGAAGAAAAAAACTTAAGCAATCGATACCTTAAAAAGGCTTAATATCTATTAGGAAGGAAAGAGGAAAAGGGTAAAAAGTATATCTGCCATTTTCTAGAGATTGCAATGCCTTGCTGATGTCTATGGCAACAACGTCTGCTTCTTTACCATCCTCAAGAGCAGACAAGGATTGTGAGACAAACTCAACTGGGTATGTAAGTGTCGATCGACCTTTTAGGAACCCGTGTTGATTTGGGGAGAAGATGGGCTGACAGTAAAAAAAATATTATACCACAGGTGATACTCTCAAAAAGTTTGAGAATGCAAGAGAGTTTAGCAATGGGTCGTTTGTTGGACACCACATTCTTTCTTTTGTGGATATGGGTAACTCTAGCATTTTTCCAAAGCTGTGGAACGAGTCGCTGTGAAATCTTCTTCTTCTTAGATTACGCTACAGTCCGGGGTGGATCTGGCCCTTACCAACAAACGTCTCAAGCTGGCACGATCTTTTGCCTGTTGTTTCCAGCGCCGAACTCAAAGTTGTTCTGTGTGCGCCACCTTAGATTCGGTCATCCTCTGCTGCGTCGTCCCTCAGGATTGGATTGGAAAACTCTTCGAGCCGGAGCTGTGCTGTCCATTCGCTCTACATGGCATAGCCATTTTAGACGTTGGATCCGGAGACGTCGTACTAGGCCGATGTCGCTGTACTGCCCGTACAGTTCGTCGTTGTATCTTCTCCTCCACTCTCGGTTTATATAAACGGGATCATAGATTGAACGCAGAACTTTCCTCTCGTAGCGCCCAAGGGCATCTTCCTCCGTTTTCGTTAAGGTCCAGGCCTCTACGCACTAAAGGAGGGCCGGGATGATCAGTGGTCAGTTGTCGCTGGTGACTAGTGAGCCAAGATAGACGAAATCCTTGACCACTTCAAATTCATTGTAGTCAATTGTGACGTTCTGACCAAGACGTGGGTGTTGTGCGTCTTCTTTACATGACGGCATATATTAGGTTCACTTGTTAGGTCCCTTGTTCACCGAAAGACCCATTTTAGCCACTTCTATTTTCATACTTTTGAACACTTCATTGACATCTCGCTGTGCTCGCCCAATCACGTCAATGTCATCTGCGTACGAAAGCAATTGCGCAGACTTGAAGTAGATCGTACCCTTTGTAATGGTCAATGAGTCTCGTATGATCGTTTCAAGCACGATGTTAAAAAGTTGCATGACAGTGCGTCACCTTGCCTAAATCATTTTTTAACATGGAAGGTCCCGGTTAATTCCTAATCCTACACAATCGGACGAGTTTGGCAGGGATTTTAAAACTAGACATGGCTCGGTATAGCTCGTCCTTATGCACACTATCATATGCGGCTTTAAAATCGACAAAAAAATGGTGTGGGTCGATTTAGAACTCTTGGATCTTGTCCAAGATCCGCCGCAGTGTGAAAATGTGGTCTATTGTGGATTTACCTGGCCTGAAACCACACTGATAGAAACCTATCAGATTATCCACAAAGGCTTTCAGGCATTCACACTGTAGGGGTTTTTTATGAACGGGGCAAACGATGCTAAGATTCCATTCGTCGGGCATGCTTTCTTCCGACCATATTTTACAGATGAGCTGGTGCATGCGCCCTACCAACTCAACTCCAGCCGCTTTAAATAGCTCAATAATCAGGCTGTCTGCGCCCGCGGCTTTCTTAGTTTCAAGCTTCGAAATAACAAGTTTAAGTTCACCTAGGTCAGGTACACGGAATTCTCTTGTATCTTCGTCCGTTGCGAACGGATCGTTCTGCCCGACAGCGGTATTAGATTTATCATCGCCGTTATACAGTCTACATAAGTGGTTTTTCCGTATTCTCAGCATCGACTGTGACTCTGCTACTAGTTATCCGTCTTCATCCCTATAGAGTTCTGCTCTGGCTTTACAGCTTTGGCATGTTCGTTTTACTTTTTCGTAAAACTTGCGAGCGTCAGTCCAGTGGTAGCATCTCTCCATCTTCTTGATCTCACGCTTTTCATGCTCTCTTTTTTTATTCCTTAAATGCCTGTGTTCCTCCCTCCTTTTCTGCTCGTAGAGTCCTGGTTCATCGAACCAGGGGTTTCTATCTGGCAGCGGGTTGAAAGCCGTCACATCAGAGGCAGTGTCCCTGATGGCGCGCTGCGAGAGGTTGAGAGAAACTCGGTCATCGAAGATCCTAGCGGTCTCCTGCTATTGTAGATTTCTGACGTCAAACTCTTGTTGTCTTGCTCGTCTCCGTAGCATCCTTGATATCCTCATTCATACCTTGGCTACAACAAGGTAGTGATCCGAATCGATAGTGGCTTCTCGGAAGATTCGTACATCTAGGGTGCTGGGGGAGTGTCTGGCATCGATCGCATTGTGATCAATCTGGGTGATGGTCGACTGATCAGGTGACCGCCAGATTTCTTTATGGATGTGGAGATGTGGGAATAGTGTGCTTGCTGCAAGGAGGTTACGCCCTGCTAGGAAGTCAACTAGCTTGCATCCATTATCGGAAATGGTGTTGTGTAGGCTATGTTCTCCTATGGTCGAATCAAATATGTCCTCTTTGCCTAGATTTGCGTTAAAATCCCCTTGTATGTACAATTTTGGTGTCATAACTGGAGCATTAGGCGTACATTCCGTCCAGGAGATCATAGAAGTCATCCTTGAGTTGATCATCTTTTTCTTTTGTAGGGGCATGAACGCATATAAGACTTATATTCCCAAGGACACCTTTGATGTGGATCGTTATGAGACATTCGGTTACATGTCGGAAGCTTAAGACTTTTCGTCGGAGTCTTCCTCGAATAACAAATCCGCATCCGAATAGGCGTTGTTTATTTTTCTTGTAGCAGTTGCCGTAATAGCTATCACAGTTGGAGTGCGGTTATATCTGCTTTGTAGCAGTCGAGGATTTTTTACAGTTGGTTGTCTGCACCTGGTCTGTTAAGAGACCGCACATTCCAAATGCGGCTCGTAGATTTTGTATGGGTCGTCAACATTGTATCCGTCCGTATCCAAAGCTTGTTGTTATTTCGTAACAAGATTTGTTTTCCGCGATTGGGATGTCAACCCTAAGCACAAACCCCACCTGGAGGGCCAGGTTCGCTGCACACATTGGTTCACTACCCGACGGATGCCACGCCAGCTATCCAGTAGAGGCCCCCGTGCAGGCTGTGTGTCAACTTGGATTGAGCACGGACAGAGATCGATTCTGGTGTTTGCCATGTTAAACACGATCAACTTACTGGCGAACAGGTTGGCATATTTTTTACTATGGCGGGCTACTCATATTGGCGAGGGATGCAAACCTTGAAGCAGTTTCTTGTAGTGGTCGTGGTGCAATCGTAATGATCACCGACTGTTGAGCCGAAGGTCTGTGGTTCAAGTTTACATGAAAACAACAAAAAAAAAAAGAGGACTGTGACCTATAACCAGCGCGACAAATCCAGTCGAATCTCTTGAATCCTATCTAGAACAACCACCGCCGGAGAGTAGTGAACGAACATCTTCGACACAAACCATCTGCACCCCGTCGAAGTTGTGTGACAAACACCATAAGAGCGTACACTCTTCAACCTGCACGAATTATAAAAAAAAAAATATATATATATATGACTTGGCAAGAGTAAGCTTCGTGCACTCTACGAGGGTGATGGTGAACTTTTGGTGGAAGGGTTTACGTACCCAGCAGTTATAGACATCACGTGGATGTAAGTTAGAGGCCGTCGTATTCCAATCTAATAAGGTTCGTGAGACTCTGAAACGTTCGATAGTTTTCGCCGAGGCCGGAGGAATTGTAGTGGCCAGGAAAGTTGGCTTGAAAGGGCTGATACTAGTCTGTGTTTGTAGAGATTTAGTGGGAGATATGAGAGTGATCGAAGTAGCAGAATTCTTCAGTACTTTGTCCATCAGCTAAAAGTTGCAGTTAACTCTGTTGACTATGGACTATAGGTTGTCGGCTCCCAGTAGCTGGCATATTTCGGAGAAATTATGGCGCAACTCAGATTTCAGTTGATGCTGAATTCTTGTGTAATATGTTTTCTTGTTTCTTTAATTGACACATAAATGTTTAAAGTTGGAAAAAGCGCACTAACTGATATTTGAAGGAAATGTCAATATTCTACTTACAAGATGTGTCCAAGAAATAAGCTGACTTTTTATTTTTGTGGAAGAATATTTATTTATTCCTTAATAACTTTTTATTTCCTTCAAAGTAATTCCCTGACGGTGACTGGATCATGATTCCAATATTGTATTCGACCAAAAACGTACGCATAAGAAACGATGAATGAGAAGGTATATTATCGCGATGCAACAGCCATGACTTTTTTTTTTCCACAAGTCCGAAAGTTTAGCTCGTATTGCTTCACGCAAACGGTGCTATAACTTCAAGGTAATATTTTGACCGTACGGCCTTCCGGCAAGAGCTCAGGATAAACCAAGTTATTGTAATCAAGTTATTCTGAGCAAACCTTTCACATAAGGCTCTTCTGGTCGCCTCCATTTAGACTATTGAGCTTTGATTTCGACATCAGAGCCCTTTATTCATGTTTTATAACCCAATCTGGATCGTCATTCACGTCGATTAACAGTTCCTGAGTGATTCTCATGCGACGGTTCCTTTGGTAAATATTTAGTAACTTCGAAACAAATTTCAGTGATACACGTTTCATGTTGAAAGTATCTGAAAAAAATTGCCGAGGATGTGGCCAACCGGCAATTTAATAATAATTTTCTTCACTGCTTCAAAGTTTTCATCTGTGGTTGACATGCTGAGGTTGAGAAGGCATTTGCCATCTGTGAAGAGTAGACTCGCCAAATGCAATAGTTAACATTAAAAGTAATTTAATTTTTCAAGCCTTTAATACACATTCTTTGATAATTTGTTGTAATAGCAAAAATTGGCTAATCACTCCAAAATCTTTATAACTGTGAGACACAAATTAAATATTCAAAATGGCTGACATTATTAACATAAATTAAGGTACATGTGTACTAATATAACAAAAAAAAAATTAAAAAACTGAATGCACTGAGCTCGCGAAATGTAAATACTTCTGGGTTTCGTAGTAAATATACCGCGTATTATATTGGACCCAATGGATATTGACACAGATTGAAACACCAAAGGTTACGTGACGATATCGGTCTAGTTGGGTGTCTACAGATCCATGCAAAACATGGGTAACAAAAGCTTTATGATTTCTAATATCGAGTAAATCCATTTGTTTCTCACAGCAATTATTGAATACATATAATGCGGCCAAAATGTTTCACCATATAGCAAGATGCCTTAATTTTTGTAAATGTTTCGATATTCGTTATATTTATATACCATGGCAAATTTTACACTTCATGATCGTAGAATTTTGGTGACTATTTTCAGAGAATTCCCAATCGCCATACCACAGTTGGTTGACTGATAGTCCCCCTCCTTGAAGAGACGGGAAAACCTAGTGATGTTCATGGCGTCAGAACGCCTCGTAGTGTTCGTTCCGTTGATTATTCAGTCAAGAAAATATTGATAGTTTTTTTTATTTTTATAAGACAGGTCAATACTTCGAGAGAAGGTTTCGGCAAATAAATAACTTCATTTCGGTCTGAGTTGTCTTCCTACTCACATAGTTGACTTTTTGAAGGGAATTTGGTTAGCCTCATAATAATTTTTATTTATTAATTAACTGAAAATTGGTAATTCACAAAAAATAATTGTTTGGTTTTGTTTTTTATTTGAGCGTATTAAGGTTTAGGTTTTTTTTTTTAAATGTGACGTGGAAAATATCTTAACCCCGGAGAAATTGCTTCAATTAAGGCTTACAAGGAATGAAAGCTTTCCAACCGTGTAACTGCCCAAAAATTGGGAAATCTTCCAAAATTGTAAACAATTATTTAAATTTGCAACAAAAAACTTATGTGTGTCGGCCGCTGACGCAAGATGAGCGAGTTCGGATCCCGACAACACCAACGATATCGAATGATTATTTCGCGGCTTTCTTCCTCGGTGGGATACTGGCAAAACCCCCAGTTGTACAAATGGCTTGAAAAAGCTTCTTGGCTCTCGCCGTTCGGACCCGGCATTAAGCTTTAGATGCTTTAGATTATGTTCACGTGTGTGCTTCATTGCTTCAATTAAGGCTTACAAGGAATGAAAGCTTTCCAACCGTGTAACTGCCCAAAAATTGGGAAATCTCCCAAAATTGTAAACAATTATTTAAATTTGCAACAAAAAACTTATGTGTGTCGGCCGCTGACGCAAGATGAGCGAGTTCGGATCCCGACAACACCAACGATATCGAATGATTATTTCGCGGCTTTCTTCCTCGGTAGGATACTGGCAAAATCCCCAGTTGTACAAATGGCTTGAAAAAGCTTCTTGGCTCTCGCCGTTCGGACCCGGCATTAAGCTTTAGATGCTTTAGATTATGTTCACGTGTGTGGAAAACAAATCGCCTACAACATGTGCTACAAGTGTGCTTGGCTCTGGCTCTTCATGAGCTCTAACGCCATCTAAGGTGTCTGTCTGGTAGTACAATGGACCAGTATTTGTGTCTGAGTGCTCCAACAGATAGCAGGAGCCTCAAAAAAAAAAAACATCCAGACATCCAGTGTCCGATAAATTCTGCAAAAGCACCATGAAACAGAATGGCGTCAAATAGCACCAAAACCCCAACTAACGAAGCGACATTGCGAAAGTTGTCTTGTTGGGCCGGATGATTTTCAAAGTTATTGGCACGATTTGAAAAAAGAACCAGAAACTAGACTAAGCAGCAATTTCGGGAATGGAACAGTCATGATTTTCCTTTAAGGTAAAATTGCAATCAGCCTGGATAACCCTCCTAATGAACTCGGATAATTACGTCAGTTTACTGGAGATCGACCATGGAATCGACCATGCTGAGGCTAAAATGAGGGAAGACATTATTTTCAGCATGACAACGCTGGCATACATTCATCAAAAATAACAAGTGGCTCCAAGAAAAGAATATAGAAGTACTCCAGTAGCCGGCATGTAGTCGGAACCTAAATCCCATAGAAAGCTTATGGGAAATTGTAGCCCGGAAGGTTTACCGCAATGGCAGACAGTTTCAGACGATTCCCGAATTAAAAAACAAGTTAAGGGAAGCCTGGAATCAAGTTTCATACGAAACATTGAAATAATTGGTCAATTCAATTAATAAAAAATAATAAAAACAATTAAAATAAAAATTACTTGTCTTAAGAGAAAGTTAACGATGTCTTTCACGAGGACATCAAAAAAATATGAACGCCAACCAAGAGGTCGGCCCGACGGTTCATATCGGTTAAATCAAACGCGTACTTTTCTTATGAAATATCCGTTTATTACAATGCTTTCGAAAACGAGTAGTCCCTCGAACGGTTCTCTTAAGACTAACTTATCTAAGTCCCTGCCCATCGCTGGCGACCAACGTTCCTGCATCCATATCGCTGAGTCAGTCCTAAACGGCGGCGCGTGTATCCGGTGCAGCCAAGAGGCAACCTGATGCGTTCGTGATGTTCGCGAACAACCGTGGGAGCATGATTGCACCTGAACAATCCAATCTTGCTAGATCAGCAAATGTATATCATGCTCTTACCCCGTGGCCCGTGTGCGTCGTGTTAACTCTTCCCCTTTCAAAGATCTGCGTCCCGTAGATCTGTGACGTCAGCGTTTATGAATTCGGCTATCGTTAGTTTTGGTCCGGTGCGGGTGACTCGTTGGGTAATCTCACAGCCGGGAGATTAAGCCTTCCGCTAATTTTCCTCCAAATGATGCATGCTACCGAAACGAACAAGATGAAGATAAGGCCTTCCGAAAGTGTAGATAGCTGCACCCTTCTTGCTAGGTTACCCAGGCGTTCTATGTTCTTCAAACTCAACCTATGGACGTACGGGAGGTCTACCTTGTTACCTTTGCTAATGATGTTCGACAAGGTTGGCGGCAGAGCTTGCAGCACCGTTGTGCGTGAGCTTGTGAATGTCCTGTTTTTCAGCTGAATTGTCTCGTTGTTCAATTGTAGTACGAACGTTCCCTCCAATGATTGCGTGAGATTCCCCGAGGTAAGTTCACCGTTGAAATTGGTAAGGAAGATGGTGTTGTCCTCAACGAGTTCCATTATTTCGTCGGTGTTTGTACGGTATGTGCAAGTTGATTGGCCTCCTCTTAACAGTCCGGAAATGCAGTCATCTTCAGAAATTTTCTCCAAGGCTCCTTCGTGGCAGATGGTGGAATTGTTTATATTGAGGCAACTCTTCAGTAATCCGTAGGTCGATTTTTGATTGATTAAGACCCTGTTGAATTCTATGTTGATCTGTTTCCCATGAATGATCGATGGCCTTATCAAGAGCAGATTGTAGTCTTCTTCTCTTACCCTCGGAATCGATAAGGTGTAAAGTAGCATTGAACCATTTGTATATACTGATGGTTTTGCAAACTCAATAGCTTCGATTTCGTTTCCATACGGGAGAAATTCGAGTTCGTTGACCAGGAGGTTGATTTCGTCATGAGCTAGAAGGTTCGTGTTGATGATGCCACCTTTTGCCATCTGACAAGCCCGCACAACTTCGTTAATCTCGCCTTTTATAGTCAGGACTTGGCTAAGAATATCCTGTTCCAGTTTTTGAATATAGGCCACTCTGTTTTCGCTGTTCGACCTATCGACGACCCAGTTGATTTTCGTTGTAATGTCTCCCATCGCACCGAAGAGTTTTTCGTTTACCTTATACTGGTGGTTGTTGTTCTCGATTATACTCTGTTGGCTTCCCAAGATACTGTCCCAATCTGCAGCGTCTGGATTTCCAGCGACCCATTTCCATGCAGAGCCGATCCAGTTGATCGATCTTGGTTTCCTCTGTGGTTTCCCCTTCAGCGAGCCAATGCGGTCGGTTATTTGCGTTAGATGAAAATTAATTAACTATTTTTTTAAGCTGCTGCTCAAATTTCCCCAGGTTGATCACATGGATAAGGTTGAAGTTTCCGTTGATGACCCAGGCTTTGCCCTCCTTGATGGAAATGAGTGGTGCTGTATATCGGAAAATTTGCACTCCTTCAGCGAATGCCAGCCAGGCGAGGTAGGGTAATACGTAAAGATTGGTTTTCATTGCCTCCACTATTGTCGCTATTTAGTTATTCCGATGGTTTTTTTTTTCCTGAAACAAGAATACCGATTGACCAACTGAACCGTACCGAGGTTTGCTTTCTCCGGGAGCCGCTCCTTCGGAAGGTCCGTGTTCTCCGTTTTAGTCGCCAACTTTTATGTTCGAAGGCGACCTACTAAGGCACGGGTTACTTCACACGCATCCTTTTAACCTTTTGCGATTATCCCTATGTTCTCATGGGTACAGGGAAATTTGTCTGCCGCATCGGAGTAATGACTGTGTTCTCATGGGTACAGCCATTTTCGTTCGATAGAACGTACCTTTGCGGTGTCCTTTTTTAGGGACAATAGACGCAGACGAATCGCCAGGAGAAAAGGATCGCGTTTAAGGAGCGGTCCCTGCTCGGGCGCCAGTTAACGATGTCCTTCACGAGGACATCAAAAAAATATGAACGCCAACCAAGAGGTCGGCCCGACGGTTCATATCGGTTAAATCAAACGCGTACTTTTCTTATGAAATATCCGTTTATTACAATGCTTTCGAAAACGACTAGTCCCTCGAACGGTTCTCTTAAGACTAACTTATCTAAGTCCCTGCCCATCGCTGGCGACCAACGTTCCTGCATCCATATCGCTGAGTCAGTCCTAAACGGCGGCGCGTGTATCCGGTGCAGCCAAGAGGCAACCTCATGCGTTCGTGATGTTCGCGAACAACCGTGGGAGCATGATTGCACCTGAACAATCCAATTTTGCTAGATCAGCAAATGTATATCATGCTCTTACCCCGTGGCCCGTGTGCGTCGTGTTAACTAGAATTT
Source organism: Merodon equestris (assembly GCA_958301585.1). Lineage (NCBI taxonomy): Eukaryota > Metazoa > Arthropoda > Insecta > Diptera > Syrphidae > Merodon > Merodon equestris. The sequence goes on from OY284413.1 coordinate 65,037,227, forward strand.
CATTATTTTTAATAGTGAGACTAACCATATTTCCGTTAAATTTGCTTTCCTGCACTTTATTGCGTACAACTATGTTAGGAGCTGTTCAAGATTGTTGCTTTCCTAACTTTCAATAAGTTCAATAATCCCCAAATCACTGAATAAAATAAAAAAATTAATCAGAAAAATCATTTTCTATTTTTACAAAAAAAAAACATCACTGAGGCTGTTCATATTTCCTTCTTTCCTTCACTGTATCATCGTTGTGGCCGATAATAGCGGGTGGCCATTTTGGTAAAAGACGTTTAATTTTAAAGTGCCTGCGGACCAACAGTCGCTCCTAAGAAATTCACCTGAACAGAGGCACTGAGAATTACGAAAAGGCATTACGTCCTCCAAAGACTCCGTGGTTAGTTTGGTTACAGCTACTGGTGAGTGATACAAAACCGTGATCAACAAATTTTTATTGCCGCAAATTAATGAATTGGCGAGTATGTGACTCCAATAGAACGATGCAATCGAACATACAGCTTGAAGGATAATAGACATTTTAAAGGGTGCGTTTCCAATTGGCATATTGTGGGGTTTTGACGATTAGCAAGATTCTAACGCGCCAAACTTCATATTTTTTGGGTTTCTGGTGTCGCGAGTCTATCAGGCAGACTGATAGACAGAATTTGGAAGCTCTCAACTAGAAAATTCGACAAGAGTAAAAGAACTTATCGCCTGAAGTTCTCTCAGAAACAAATCCGGTAAAAAAGTCGCAAATGGTCATCAACATATGGAGACATCGGCTTAATCGATGTCATTTTTTAAACAGTAATTAAAAATCCTAAGCAACATTTAAATAAAAAATTATGAAATAATGTCAATTCATTGGAAGATCGGGTGAATGTTTTTGGTCCCACCTGTACATGTCCTTTACCTTGCTATCGAATGAGTGTAAAGTAAAATCGAATTCCAGATGTTAAATTGTATAAACGCTAAAGTGACGTTCCCGATTTGATATAAATGGTGATTTCAAGGAGATACTCCCCTACAGGTGATACAATAAAGAGCTATATTTCTAGTACCTCAGCCTTTACCCATACTTGTCTTTATAAATTGGACTTTCCATCGATCGGATAATAACGACATATCATGTTTATGAACAACAGCTGCTTTTTACGCTACTTCCTCAGTGTATGGCTTTAATTGCACAACTTGCATAATCCACTTCCTCGTCTCTTGTCGTTTTTCCGCACGATATACTGGAACCGCGTCGATTGACAGCGCGACAATAACAACTTCAACATCAACGCCAACGCAAAACGCCAACTCCACGACCTCGTTAGACTGAGCCTAAGTCGAGCTCGCCGTTTAAATTGAAATTACTTCGAACATTTTACTTAGCGGGTGGCATTCTCGTCCAATCACAGCAAGTAAAATGAACAAACGGAAAAGAGGCACAACACGCTTCCTTTCAATTCCGTCAGTCCTAGCAATGAACATGAAACCCAAACACAAAATTGCGTGGGTAGCTCATACTACCCGACATCTACACCCTTTGACCAAAGAGCATGTACTCATCGTCCAACCTTGGACCTAAAGCCATTGTTACTTGCGTCATCCACTGGATAGATGTGGGACACTTAGATAAAAAAAAACATGTCGACAATGCCACTAATTGAAGTTGATCAAATAAAGTCATTCCGGTTTGATTGCATTTGCGAATACAACTGATTGAAGGGATTTCAGTGACGGATCCCTATGATCCAATCCAAGCTGATGTGCTCTTTGTACTTGCGGCTGGGTGGTCTGTGACGGTCCAATGAAGATTAGCATGAAACGTGGGAATTATGCAAATGTCAATTGATGTTGATTCAATGAATTCGAGTCGACTTTGGCGGTCGTTGTGAATTGTTGAGCAGTGGCTTCGGCTTTGGCTGTGACTGAAGCAATTGCAGTTACTGAAAGATGCCGATTGAAAGATTGAAAGATATGGATTTGCTACTGAAATTAATTTAGGTTCTAATAAAGCAGAGGTCGATCGCGGAGAAACTTGATTAATTAGCAAAGGCATTGTGGGGGATTGGTTGGCAGTTGGAACTGTCATTATTGCCTTGGTCCGGACAAGTCATGGAGCTGAAGCAAGTCGAATTTAATTTTAATTGACTTAAGTGAGGAAATATTTTTATTTTCTTCTTTGTGTTTATTTCTCAATGTAAAAGGATCCAGGAGCTTAAAATCAAATCAGGTCATCATTCACAGAAAATCCTATGAGTACGTACAATTTGACCTAATATATGTGTGTCGCTTTACATTCTGCCACATTCAACCAGAGTGTATTCAGGTTCACCTAAAAGAATAAGATTGAACGATGAGAAGAAAATCAATTTATTTTCGTAAAACTGCAACTTCATTAAATTCTACACTGCATCCCCGAGGACGAGAAGAAATTTCAACAAAAATGTCAATTTGCATCGCTCCTTTTTGCAACCCCCTAGGGTGTATCAAAATGTTTCATCACTTCCATGCGCATATGCAGAAGAATCCAGAGACCTATTCCAAAGAGTTCAAAAGGTCGTTGTTCTGTTGCATGTAGCGACTCATGCAATGGGTATGCAAAAATTCCCTTACAGTAGAAAGTCACAGCGGGATTTATTGCCACTGATGCATTCACGTTCAAACGATCGCCGGGTGATCATCTCTGGCTTTCATTATGTTCAAGATTTTTATGGTAAACAATCAGATTTTTGGCAAATTCCCGACAGCAAAGGGTGGGTAGACATTCATAAATCGCCGGACCGTTGACAGTTGTGTAACGATGGTTTCATTTGACTTTTTGTTCATAGCGGCCTAGGGAGCAGTGTGCTTGGTTTGTAAATGTGTCATTTTTCAAAACTGGCGCCTGTGACTAATTTTTCAGAGTTTCTTTGCAATTTTTGAGGATTTTTTCATTACTTTTTTAATTGAGTGTGGAATTTTCGCAATGACTCTGGGCATTTCTGCATTGGGATGTCGATTTAATGTACTTTTTTTTTATTGGTGTTCAATTCGTGTTTGCCGTTACATTTTGGCATGCATGGAAATTAATGTTTTAGATTCGCTGCAGTGTAACATAATTTAATCTTGCACAAATAATTCAGGATGCGATAGCTCTGCCCATAATGGATGCCGCATTTACTGAAGGCCGATCAAAAGCAAATGCGCAAGCGATTTTCGCAGCTACTTTGGACCGATACAATAGGAATCCGACCGATTTTGTGCGGCGTTTTGTTATTATGAATGATGCTTGATATCACGATCGTATCTGCCAGAAAGCATGGTTTTGGATGTGAAAGAGATCCTTCTTACTGGTTTCCTTGCAAAAGGCAGAATATTTATTATTACTAGCGCCCATTTGTAGCACGAAAGTTCAGAGCCTCGTTTACCACCCTTCGCCAAGCCTCTCTGTCATGGATTTTACACTCATTATTCACGACTGTTTGTCTACTCTTCATTCGTTCTATGTGTCCTGCCTTTCGTCCCGTCCTTTATTCTGTCCTTCGTCTTGCCTTCTTTTTGTACTAGTCTTCACTATTTAATTACTCTCCAAGTATTGTCCGGCTGATTAGAGCTCCTTGAGTTCTTGATTTTTTAGTTTTCTCCATTCGCATGTTTCTTCGCCCTGGTTTCCAAAATAGATTCTCCTTAAGATCCCATTTTCAAAAACTCATAATGTATTTTCCTCCTTCTTAGTCAGAGACCAAGATTCACATCCGTAAAGTCGCACTGCGATTATTATGGTTTCATAAATATGGATTTTGATTTTGCCAGACAAAAGAGGTGTTTTGAATAACTCTTTCACCACGAAGAACACGCTTTGCCCATATGCAGGTTTTTATTTATTTCGATCTTTACGTTGTGTTTCCTATTGACTAGCTACAATAGGATTCCCAAATTTTGTACAGTAGCCTGATTGAATCGATCCAAATCGCTCTGTGAGCATTAATTTCGTGTTGCCTTCATTTACTAGACTTTTTATATTTTTTTTCACTGTTTCCTCACCATTTCCCTTCAGGTCCAGATCGTCAGCGTTACATTAAGGGTTATCCCCCCATTTTCTTGAAGGGATCTCGTTACGAATTCCAGCACCAAAATTAAGAAGAAGTGGTGAGAAAGAATCTACTTGTTTTAATCCTTCATGTATCTCGATTGTTTCCGATAAGACATTTCCCTCGTTTTAATTAGGGCATGTTTGCATTAGTTTCACAAACTTTTTTAGGATTTCCAGCTTTGCAAGAACATAGTACATTTTCATTCGAATGCCTTTATAATATCTATGAATATTTAGTGGACCCTTTCGTGGGACCCTTTCGTCGAGAGGCTCCTCTTGAAGCCATACTGGTAGTCTGTGATCATTTCCTTAGCGTATGATGTCAGTCTCTTTAAGGGAATAATTGACAACATCTTGTAACCACTTGAAAGCAGAGATAGTCCTGTGTAATTGTGTCCAGCCTCCCTTTTTAAATATGGGAATGATGAACGAGTTTTCGCATTCCCCTGGGATGGTTTAATTTTTCCATAGTTTCGTGATGAGCCGATATAACTACTCTATTAACGTGTCTCTTGCATATTTTATCAATTGCAGTGGCATAAGGTTTGATTGGATGGATTGCTTCCTCCAACAAACCATCCATATAGACCATTGGGTCACATATCCATCCTACAACACCTTCCTGAGCTGGATATGATTATCACAGCTCCGGAAGCATTACTACATACGTTCACCTTTGATAAAAGATTTAAGATATTGATCCCAAACCGCAGTTTGGCGATGCCTTGCTAAATGTTAAAAGCATCTGGTGGTTCACAGATGGCACCAAGATGGTTTCCGGTGTTGGCGCTGGCATCTTTGAAACAAATTGAATAATATCAAAGACCATGGGAACGAGTCCTAGTGACTTTTAAGCCGAACTATACGCCATTCTGAAGTACGTCAACCTAAATTGGTGCAAGGGGTATAGTCATCAATATACTCTTAGACGGTCAAGTAGCGCTCAAAGCGAAGGGTTCATACAGTACGAACTTAAAATCCATTAAGGAATGCCACGATGCTCTGCGGGACCTAACCAATAGAAACAAGGTCAAACTCTGGTGGGTGCCAGGGTACAAGGGCATAAAGGGAAATGAAATCGTTGACTAACTCACTAGAAATGGTTCCAGCGAAAGATACATAGGCCGAACCTTTCTGCGGTACACTTTTGGTACAGCGTTCAAAGCCTCCGACAATCGAATAGATTTATACAGTCCCTGAACAAACACTCTATTAAGATTCTTAAATATAATAGGGTCGAAATCAGAAGACTGATCAGGTACCTTACGGGACAGTGTAATCTGAATATCATCTCAACAAAATTAATCTCTCGTCTGAAACCGAGTGTGTCGACTCTGTCTAGAGGACGAGAAAACTGCTGAGCTCATACTATGTATGAGAGTGTGCTACCCTCTGCCATCTTAGGAAGCGTATCCTCCTCAGAGAAATTATGACTCCTGAGGGGATCAGCTCAGCTCCTACAAGAGACATCCTCAACTTTATTAAAAAAATAGAGGAACTCCTCGTCTAATTGGATGGCAGGCACAATAGATCTATACTGGTAGCAGTGACCATGTTATTTGTTAGGATAGGCCCCCTATCAAAAAACTCTCCTCCATTGGGAGGAAACGATCTCCCCAATATCGTTGCATTGATATCTTGTAGGCGTAATCTTTTCGCTATTGAAGTCTTAGAATATTACTGGCTTTGATCTTTTCCTCGCATTCTTCGTCGAACCAAGGGTTTTACAAAACAATTACAGGCAAATATTACTCCAACTTTCTTGACCAGACCGATGATAAAATGTGCGAGAGAGGTCTGGCTTGAAACCACAAAAAAAAAAAACGTCTTTCACCAGCATAACATGCCTGTACATAAGGATGCGTTGGCGATGGGACATCTACGGAATTCGGGGTACGATCTGCTCGGCCACCTCCCATATCCACCCTCAGATTTCAATCTATTCCGAAATTTGAAGGAAATTTTTTTTCTGAAAAGCGTTTTGCAGCCTATGTAAAAGTTGAGAGGGCCCTATATGAATATTTTCACAGCTTTCCAGACTCTCAGTTCCCGGAAGGAAAACTGATCTTCCTGGAACTGATCGCTGTCTGTCATTATATTTTTTGTTTTTTTTACTTTCTTGTATATTTTTGTCGGCTCTATTTTTTGAATTTCTTTTAACTAAAACTATTCATTAATAACTACTCACGCCCTCCTTAACGTACCCTAATTTATTATAAGCTATGTAAGCCTCGAACAGGCTTCCTGTAGCCTTCGACGCAGTGCGCTCTAGCCACCAAAAGCGTTGATGCTGTCTGACTTATGGGACCTGAAACCCCCGGGCTCGCGGAACGCGACAGCATGTACGTTGACGAACCGTCGGACCATGGAGTGGCGGCACCACTGATATACATATCTTGAATCAGAACATATTGAGGAATGTCTCTAGGGGACGAAGGCGTTAAGGTGCACCCCCTCGTTTTAGTAAGCCCCCGAAATCAGATTTTTGACCGAAGTCATTGCTCTTGTATTACGACTTCGAAGTTTAATAAGAAAACTGTCCGTAAATCGCCCGTAAAATCCCTACTGTATGAATTCTCGTTCGGGTAAAATATCGGGTTCCAGATTAGGGTGTCCTATGTAACCCAAGACCAGTCATGAGACATTGTCTGTCAATCACCCGAATTCTTTCAAATGAGCTGGCTCTCAAACTGAACCACGCGGGACATTTATGGGCAACTGCGACGCTGTTTAAGACCATATAACAGATTACTTTCACTCTCGAATCAAGGCTCCTAAGAAATAGCCAACTTGTTGGAAGGAAAGCGTCCGAGCCCGTACCAGAGCAGCATATATATGTTTCTCAAAATACAGATAATGGTCGAGCCATTGCGAAAACTTTTTTCAGCTCAATCACACAGGCACCCCTGTATTGGTTCTTAAACTTGTTTTATTGTCCCCAAGTCATTTACACAGGGCTCTACGGACTACCTTCTCGAACACCTTGCTAATACTCGGAAGGTGACTTATCGACCGGATATTTACCTCTCTTGGGAGTTCATTGCACCAATCAAAAGCCACTTGTGAGATGTGCCTGAATACAATATTGGATGCACTGTCGGTTCCTGCGAGGGTTTTTTTTTTATTAATGACTCGAATATTGTCTGGAGATCCGACGTAGAAATGATCATTGAACCTGATAAAACCAAGGTTGTCTGATGGCCAATGATCGATATCATTTCGACCGTAGAAGTGGTGCAACAGGGCTCTGTTTTCCAGGTTCTGGTTTTGGCGAATGCTGCCATACACCTTATCTGGCACCTTCTCCAGAAGATTCTCGATCAGGAAGAAATAGTCATTCAAGACAGTGCTTTCCAGATTAATGCTGAGTTTATTGTCTGATTCTAATGAACCCTTTAGACCCTGAATGTCATTCCTATTGTTTCTTCAAAGTATTTTATGTATTTATAGGACATAGGACATATTCGCGTTTCAATATACAGCTCGAATTTTGTTTTTCCAATGCAAAGTTTTTTAATCAGTGACTGCAGTGTCCCGAGCTTTGGATTTTGTCTGTAGGTAAGTTGCCGGTACAAGATTTTGAGTTCTTACCAATTCCAGGATTTTCCTGTCAATTTTTGTACAGCGTTCCCAAAAAAAATTAGGCAAAATACACCCCTGGCGTAAAAGATGAACTATGAAATGGCGTGTATGTATTCTCAGTGCCTCAGAAGCTCAAATTTTGTTGGTTAGAATTCCGGTTAAATGGAAATGTGCCTCCTCGCTCCTGATGAATTTCGATCAAAAGTCATACACGTTGTCATGGAGGTTCATAAATGTAAATAAAAAATAATGGTCCATTTGCAAAAAGGATAATCGTCGAGTCTTTCACCAATTGGATGACACGTCATCTGGTTAATGTGGACGGCTTTTTGTTTGACCAATCCGCGTGGGGTGGTTGGGAAACTACTTGCACCAAAATCACTGACAAATAATTCTGTCAAAAACCGTCAGAAGCGTTCCACGATCTTGGGGAATATCGATTTCCATAACTTGTCAACGAGTATTCTGCGTCTAATTGTGAAGAAACACAGTAGCCACTTGCAATAGATATATGGAAGCATCTTTCAATATTGTGATACATTTTGAGCCGTGTAGTATTATATTATTGTTCAATCATCATCACTCTCTTGCACCTGTTTGTCTCATTCCTAAAATGAATACAATCCACCTGGCAGTTGATACCCTTGATCCTTTGACCCGGATATCCCACCAACGCAGCGCGGGATGCAAGAGTAATCACATTATTTCTAACTCTCCACCGTCTCGGTTAAATTCTATGTATCCTGCCTGATTCTTCCTTCAAATTTTCCCAAGGATACACATTCGAATGTACTCCACGCCCTGCATGTTTCAATTTTATTATTCATATCCTCCTTGACTGACATTTCGAAATTCCATCGAGACTAGAAGAAAAATCTTTCCCACCGTAGAAACCTACCGCGTAACAACAACCACGACGTATGTACGCACGATTTATGCCTAATTAGTTCCTTCGTACTCCTCCGGTGTCAGTTTACATCCGAACAGGACACTTGAGAACGATCGCCTTAGGAAAATTTGTTCAAACTTGTATCGATAACAGATTTCGAATTGCATTTCCCGTGGATAATACTCATACAAACCGATAAAACGCACGTAGCCATGCGGTTATTTGTGAAATCTTATCTCTCGGATACTTGGATACCTAACGACAAAAGGTCACCAAGTGTTGGATGTCGCAAGTGGACGAGTACTTAAAGTGGACAATAGTTTGTTTAGTTGGGTGCGGACGACACCAGGTCTGGCCTGATGTTTTGTGGTTTCGGCGTGTGTACACCTGAAGGTTCCTTCTTCCCGGAAACAAGCACGAAAAAGGTGAAATCCTTTTCAATCCCTTCACGAAATCGAAATGCATTTTTCGTCGATGGTTCCCCCTTTCCAGTTCGGATTCGGTTGCTCGGCGTTGCGTTTGTCACAACAAAGCAATACGAAACGTTTGTGTTTTTGAAGAATTAGAACAAATGTATCTAAATTTGTATCTACCACTCGCTATCTGTATGCCTGACGTGAAAGGCTTACGAAACGACAACGTATGCGATCGGCCTGCATCCAATAAATTGTGTCATTCACAATTTCCTTCCCCTTACGCATCGGAGGGAATGAAGATTCTTGAATTACCTCTTTAATCGTTGGTTGTTGTTGTTGTTTTGGTTGCGCCACTCGCTGACTGGTTATGTGTTTGTTTAGGAGTCGATCGGATTACGTTGATGGTCTCTTAATTGCACTCAGGTGGGACGGAATGTCAACAAGGATGAGCATCGTGTAAAGAGATATTTTGGAAATATAAATTCCATGGTCGGATTGATAGGATTTTCATGTGACATTTGAGTATTTAACGAGAAATTTATTTCCTTTGAACTGAAGTGGAAATAATGGGGGAGTTTGGATCGTTAAATAGAATTTTGATTTACCGCTGAGGGATGGAGCGAGTTGGGCAACTTTCGGATCATGTGACAAAATATAAAGGGAATCACGAGAACCAATCCAATCCAAGTCGTTGCTCTTCTAAATGACCCGCAATCGCATTGCAATTAATCTAAACTCGTAATTGTCCGCATTTAAAACTGATAATTAGTAATCATCTACCTCGGAACTCTCTATTGAGCCCACCAATAAATAAGCGACATCACGAAACCAAATCCAAACTATCAATTACCACTGTTAATAGCTCTTAAATTACAGCAGTCGCCTCTTTTCTGTATGTACTGTTACCGGGGAAGCAACTTCCGCCGCAAATGGGAATCCTGAGAAATCCTTTTTTCCTTTTCGTTTACCCGCATGATACATAACTCGAACATTTTATCGGCAACGAATCAAATTAGTATTTCTCGATTGTGTGACTTAACGACTATATGGACGTCCTCGACGCTGTGAATTGCCTCACATCGGAAAAGGAGCAACACCTGCAAATTGGCAAACGTGAAATTGCTAGGGAGGACACGCAGACGGGCATGCCAACGGGCTGTATAGTGAACCCTTTTACTTGATTTTTGTTTCACTTGCTACCGAGCTATGACGTCAATAATAAAGGTTTTTGTTTGTCACTCTCAGATCGAAGGATATCGATAAACCGGAATCACGAACGCAACCAAGTGGAACTGCCCATACTGATACCCTTGAAGCTACCTGTGTTGTCGTCAAATGGTGTCAATTACGCGCTGTGGTGGTTTCGGGCTGGTAATTCGAGACGAGTTAATAATGTATTAAAGAGTTATGAATTGATTTTGATTGTGTTTTCCTGATTAGGCCGGTCCTGATCACCCGGAGAAGGGTGTATTGCTTGATAATAAGGGCTTTATTGATATTTTCGAGTGAAGTCGTTATTTAACTGGTGTGTTATTGAAGGGTTGATTTTTTTCGAGACCTTTTGCTTATATACAAGTAAGCAGTTTAGAAGCGTTATTCGGGTAGTGACATAAGACAAAGTAATGTTAGGCAATTGAGCTGGTTTTTTTTTTTTTTGTTGGAGGCTTCTACTATCTGTTGGAGCACTCAGACACAAATACTGGTCCATTGTACTACCAGACAGACACCTTGTCTTTATTGTATTTTCCCTGTTGTCTGGAGAAAAGTGAGGAGGGGCTTCAGTGATGTAGAGCTAAGAGATTCGGCACCCACCACGTCGGCTCTAAGGGTGCGCCACCGTGCGCGAGCGAAGGCGGGACAGTCGCAGAGAAAGTGTTCTGCTGTGTCATCTTCCTCGCAGCACAGGTAGGCGTCTCACCGATGCCAAGCACGTAGAGATGCTTGGCAAAAGTGTAATAGCCCCGTAATGAAGCCCGTAAGCCTTCTGCAATCATTTCTCCTTAAGGATAAGAAAAATGTTGCGAACTTCTTGCAGACATCAGGGCGTACGAGCTTAGTCATCATGCATCCTGGATATTCCCTCCATCTACGTCTGTGTGCATTTAAGACCTTGGAAGCAGGTAGACCTAAGGCGGGTTCAGGTCCTGAGAAACTCTCTTCTGAGCCTCTTCTAGCGAGTTCATCGGAGATCTCATTTCCTGGGATTCCAGAGTGACCTGGGACCCATACAAGCCTAAGTGAATTTAGTCTTCCGACTTTGTTCAAAAAGGTCTTGAGTTCAGGCACTAATTTGGAGTTGGATAGAGGGTTGGACACAGCTTTGAGTGCAGCTTGGCTGTCACTGCAGACACATATGTTTTTTCCCCTCCACCTGTGTTTCACAGCATAGTGCATGGCCAATAGAATTGCGTAAATCTCCGCTTGGAAGACAGACGCATATTTTCCTAACGAGAAGTGCAGTCGAATGTTTTCGCGCTCAAAGAAAACTCCAGCGCCGGATCCCTGCCCAGTCCTGGAGCCATCTGTGAAAATGCGAAGACATTTCAGTGTCTGGCCAAAGCCAGTCCTGACGCCATGGAAATGTGACTGTGAAGTTACAGCGCAGTAGGATGGCAGGTGTCATTGCGTCCGAAGGCATATCCATGAGACAGGGGTCGTAGGATATTTCTCCCGCAAGTACACTTTCACTCCAATGCGAGTTGTACCAAAGACCATTCCTCTTTAGGCGAGAAATAGTTTTCAGTGCACACCCTCTGATATATATGTCAAGGGGTGGAAGATTCATCATAGCATCTAGAGCAGCTCCCGGTGTGCTGGGGAAAGCCCCCGTGCAGCTGAGACAGACCGCTCTTTGGAGTTTGGTGAGTGAAGCCACAGCGTGTTTGCGTGTTAGCCTGCTGCGGGATGGCAATGCCTTTTAGCGCCAGCTGAGTAAAGCCAGTATTTTTCCTCCTTCTCGTGAAGAGAACGACATCAGTCTTAAGAGGATTAACCGACAGCCCATTTCTCGTGCACCAGTCTTCAATCACATCTAGCGCCGCTTGCGCTTTGAGACAGACATTCGCCAAACATGAGTCGACAGAGAGAACAGCAACATCATCCGCATAGGCCTGGGCATAGATTCCAGAGGCATTGAGAGCATCGAGCAGAGAGTCGACCACCATGCACCATAACAGCGGAGACAAGACGCCACCTTGCGGGCAGCCCCTGTTTACTGCGGAATTGACACATTGTTCGAGGCCTGCATCAGCGATCACAAGCATTGCTTTGATCCACAAAACCAGTACTTCATCTACGCCATGCCGTCTAGCAGCGTTACACATGTTGTCGAAAGTAGCGTTATCAAAAGCTCCCTCAATGTCGACGAAAATGCCTAGTACGTACTCTTTCCTTTCGAGAGCGCATTCAATTCTCCCAACTAGGTTTTGAAGTGCAGTCTCGCAGGATTTTCCGCGCTGATAAGCATGTTGCATGTCCGAGAGAGGATGCATTCGAAGGGCTACTTTGCGCACGTCCAACTCTATTAATCTTTCCATGCTTTTCAGCAAGAAGGACTGTTAGTTAGTAGACTGTAGGAGTTAGACTGATTGGTCTAAAACTCTTGGCGAGTGAGTAATCTTCTTTCCCTATTTTGGGAATAAAGACCACTTTCACCACCCGCCAAGGAATAGGTATATAGGCAAGTGCCAGGCTAGCAGTGAAAATTCTTTTCAGAGTAGGAAGCAGCTCTCTTATACCTTTTTGCAGCATAACGGGCTATATCCGATCAGTGCCCGGCGACGTAGAGCCATCGAAGGATGCCACAGCAAATTCAATGGCCTCAGTAGTTGCCACGTGTGACGCAACATACCAGCTACGCCGAGTTGTTTTCATCGTTTCAGTCGCAGTTTTCAATGAGGGAGTGTACAACGAGCCGATGCCAGTCTGATTTCCCGGAAAATGGGTCTGAAACAGTAAACTGAGAGTTTCTGCTTTAGACTCGGTGAAGGTACCATCAGACTTTCTGAGTACCTCCAGCCTTGTCGATTTTCCTAGTTTGAGGACTTTAACCAACTTGCTGGTCGCGCTCAGGGATTTGATCTCTTCGCAGAAAAACTTATAGGAATCATTCTTCGATTTACGAATAAGTTTATTATATTCCTTCTGCTTCGATCGATATTTATGCCAGTCATCTTCCGAGTTCGATTTAAGTGATCTACTCAGGAGACTTCTGGCTTCCCTGCGAAGACATTGGAGTCAGCGTTCCAGCAGGGAACCGGCTTCCTGCTGGAAGGTTTTTGGACAGAACATGCGAGTTCAAAACAGTTGGTGATGGCGCTGTTCAGGTTATGAACGGCATCCTCCACCAATCATCTGATAAGACTCTACAGTTAGTGATGGCCTTCACATGCCTATTAGACAGGGTTAGATCAATCACTTCCTGTCGTCTCGCCGTCACAAAGGTTGGTTGAGAGCCAAAATTGTTGATGATAAGGTCAGACGAATGAATGAAGTTTAAAAGATGGTCTCCTCTCCGGTTGCATTTGCTGCTGCCCCAAACTGTATTTTGAGCGTTAGCATCGCAACAGATGATGAGTCCAATCCTTCTGGCTTCACAGTACTCTACAAGTTCGGAAACCGCCTTAGGTGGCGGGGGTAGTAACGAGTCGTAGGGGAAGTAAGCAGACGCCACGACGAAGTGTTCAATTTCCCCGTGCCCTTTGTAGCTAACTTTCGCAGCCACCAGATCTTGACCACAGAATTGACCAAGTTTGGTTGCCGATAGCGTGTTCGATATGATGAGGCAGACCCTGGGCCTTTCGGATCGCTCATCATAAAGGATCGTAGCATCACATATACCAAGAAGACCACACAGGCGTTTGTTCCACACCCATGGTTCCTGAATGGATACAATGTGATGATTTGTACTACTGCATGCAATTCTGCTACTGAGAAGAGCAGTAGCAGCCTTGCAATGCTGTGGGTTAATCATAGATTTAGACTGCGGAACACGTTCCATCCTTCGACTACTTGACAACAAAGTGGAATAAAATCCTACCAAGGCCGAAGTAGGGACGTGAGTCGTACGCGGATTTCAGGGCCTCCACAGAGCCGTTGTCCAATCCCACAACCAGAGTGAAGCCCTCTTTTTTCAGAGAGTTATTTTTCTCCTTGTAGGAATAGACAGTCCAGGCCCTCGTGTCGAGTCCCGGGTTCTGCGCACGTAGTCGCGTCAGCACTTTCAGCTTGTTTCCGGTTTTTCCCGGAATCCAGCAAATGGCACGCGTTAATTTCGGGAGACTAACTACCTGATAGGTAGTAGTTTCCAGGGGAGGGATTTTCGGCACCATGCTCCTGATCCAGGCAGATGTCTGCTGTGAGGAACAGCTCACCACGAAGGTACCATTCATCAAAGCAGACCTCTCAGCCTGAATACAGAAGCCTGTTGCTGAAGCTGGCTCCAGTAGATGATCCTCGCAGTGTTGGCAATCTGCGCTGGTCATTCTGCTGTCACTGTCAGCCTTCCCTATCCTGACCTTTTCAGAGGAGATGGCTGCCTCTTTGTAGGAGAGGTGCTTGTCTCGACTCTTTACGGTCACTTGTGTTTCCTTTACAGAAGAAGGGGTTTTTTTGTGTGAAGTGCCCGCCTCCGATGAGCAGTCTTTGGTCCTCTCCGTCTTCAGGTTTTTACTTTGATCTTTGTTGATCGCCGCATCTGCCTTCGGACTCCGATTTCCCGCCGCTACATCAGAGGAGGAGACATCACGTTCTCTCTCCCCAGCAAGGTTGTCCCCGGCGGACGTCTTCCGTTTACGAGCGCTCTTACCTTTTTCGGTTCGAGCTGCTGCTCCCTTCCGACGCCGTTTTGAAACAGCTCTGCCAGCTTGAGGTTTGTTCGGATCCAAAGCCGCTTTGCCTTCTGCGATCAGAGTTTGTCTGGCAGCATCATCGCCTTTTTTTGCGGTGACGCCGGCCATAACAGGACCCTGAACACCTCCAGCTCCGTCAGTTTTGGAACCTGGTCCCCAATAAGAGGATTTGACCTTCACCAATAAGAGGAGGAGTGTTTGAGGCGCATGCCGAAAGTGCTGGCATGCTTGTGCCTCCTGCAGCAGCCTTTACCCACGCTTTCTGCGCTGCCCGCCGCCAAGAAGTGCGGGGGCTGCAGATGAGAGGGTCGGAGTTTCGGTAGGGGATACCTCCACCGATCTAATCCTCTTAACTGCCTTTCCCAAAGGTTTGCCTTTATCCTTCGCGCCTTCGGCTGTGCCAGCCTCTTTGCACGATTTTCGGACACGCCTCTTTCTCCTTCTTTTTTGGCACTTAGCAGTGCAATCTACAGTACGTCCCAATTTTGGGGCTCGTTCAACCTTAGCGGTTTCCCGTGCCGCGACATCGGCGGTGTCGCCTCTGTTGGTTGCACCACTCATGCTCAGTCCAACCAGGTGGTCGGACAGTGAGCCGCAGGAGTCGGTGTCGTTCCGAGCTGCCGGAGAGTTGTGAATGAGTGGTGGGGCCTCCAGAATCCTTGCCCCGGCCACGATCAGGGAGATCGCGGGTGGATTTCCCCTATTGCGGGTAGTAATACCATCCATTAGGTTGTCCATTCATCCATAATTAACTCGGTTCTCCGGGTCTTAGTTCGAGGTCATTCTTAGAGGACTTCTTAAGCCCCTCCGCCGCGACAAGGCGCCCGAAGAGCGAAGAGGAATTGAGCTGGTACTTTTGAATAAAAATTTAACATTTCAGTTCATAGGTAGTAATCTTGATGATTTAGAGCCGGCAGGAAATAAGAATAAGGTCTCCAAAGACCGACTGGAATCTTTCTTCGAACTTAGTCGATACCATACCATTGGCATAGCGAATGGATCGCTTGAAACAATTTTAGAGCATCGACTGGGCCTTGGACTTGTCTCATCTCCTTTGGTTTCCAAAGTATTAATAATCTTTGGCAAATCTTTCTAGAGACATATTATTCGACTGAGTTATTTCTAGCTATTCAATAAACTTAAAAGAACATAGCGGGCATACTGTTTCGAGTCCGGAGAGGAGATTCAACGTGAATCGCAGCGTGAATGGAAGCCCATTTTGGAAATCGTTTTGATAGTCGAGAGATGGTAAAAAAGCCTATACAGGAACACAAACCGCAGTCATTAGCCCCCTCTAAACGCTGCTAAAAAAGTCCTAGGGGTAGGAAGAATAAAAATCGGATGAGCGGCATGCAGGATACGGGAAAAAATTGTGCCGCTGCTATGCTTTAGGTGCCCTAACTCGGATAGAAGTCAAGTGTGGACAGAAAGGCCATGTGTCCAAGAACTGCACCAATCTTGCAAGATGCGAAGAAACGTGGAGTTTAAACATTAAACACACGGCAGGAAGCGCAGTATGTCTTATATATCAAGAAGCTAAAAAAACAATATAGCATAAAACAATAAATTTAAATCACTGTGAAGCAGCACAGGAACTCCCAACACAAGTCATTCACGAGTCAAAAATACATGTTGCCATACTATGCGAGCAGTATAAGAATCTCGACGATAATGTTTGGGTAGCTGATGACTCAAAAGGAGCAGCTATTTCGACCTGTGGAGATGCCTGCTTCGATCGAGCTAAGGTCAAGGGTGTACACATCTGCGTTCGTTATGCATCTCCAAGCCGCATTTTTGAGAAATTACAGGGTATGTTGGATAGGCTCGTGGATGATGCTAGAGATCGTAGCTCAATAATCATAGCTGGGGACTTCAATGCATGGTCCATTGATTGGGGCTGAACTCGAACCAGTAGAAGAGGTGAAGCTCTACTAGAGGGGGTAGCGTCACTTGATGTAATACTGTTCATTACGAAAAGCGAGCACACATTTAGTAGAAATGACATAGGTTCCATAGTTGACATCACCTTTGCAACTAGGGAACTAGTTAAAGGCGCCAAGTGAAGAGTAAGTAAACAGTATACCTACAGCGACCTCATGGTCATCCTGTTTGAAATATAACCAAGCAGAGCCAACCAGAAACGACTACCAAAGAAGGCACAACCAATAGGGTAGAAACTGGGTACACTGGACGAAGACGCCTTTACCTTCACGTTTAGAATATCTACAACCATGTCAGGAACAGCAAATGCTACGGCTGCTGAGATTACTATATAAGTAATGAGAGCTTGCGATGTATCTATGGTCTGGAAAATGACAACAAATCGCCGGCCACCACTGCACTGGTGGATAGTAGAGCTATGCAGTAAGTGTCATAGAGCGAGAACACTATTCCAGTGATCCAGAGGTTTGCCCTCCCATCAGAATCTATAGGTGCGATACAGGGATAGACGTAGGGACATAAAATCAGCCATTCTAAAAAGCAAAAGTGACAGCTTTAAAGAACTCCTCAAGCAAGCAGATGCTCTGCGATCAAGTAGATGACAGTCTTAGGAACCACTAGGGCACCATTGTTCTCATGCCATTTGCTAATGCATAAATTAGTGTTGGGACTATTTCCACGGCAAAGAATAGTAGAGCGTAGAAGAACCCAGGACATACATGAAATCGCAACCGTCACGGAAACAGAACTCTTAGAAGTGTTGCGACGGTTCGATGACAATAAGTCACCTGGGTGGGATGGCATTCCAAACTAGGCCTTTTAGCTAGCTATAAAAACAAACACGAAACAATTCCTAGAAATGTACGAGTATGGAAAGTGCCTAATAGAAGGAGTCTTTCCAGACCAATGGAGACTGCTTCTAACTCCTTCTGACTCCTTTCCCCAAAAGGGAAAAAACCATCAGATGAGCCCTCGTCAAATAGGTTTGGGCTTGATGAATCTCTTATTTGTCCAAACGGTGGAGAGGCCAGGGAAGACGCAGAGCATATATTTTTCAGGGCCCACATTTTTGCACAGAACATCGAGGTCTTGAAGAAATAATTGGAAAAATGCCAACTCCAGAGAAGGTTCTAAACCATATGTTGTCACCGAGCGCAATATGACAGGAAGGAACTGCGCCGGCTGGAAAGAGTCATGGAGAGCAAACAAATCCAAACGACAGCTTCCTCGGATCAAGGAACGTCAAACACGGGAAGAAGAGCATAAAGTGCTAACCAGCCCCGCGAAATAATACCTAACGGCAGTCCCGCCGGGAGAGTGGTTGAAGTGTGTAGGGTGTGGTTTAGCACGAAGGCATATTCCTAGCATCGAGTACTCACGTTTGCGAATCGTACATGCCAGTAGCCCGAGTAACTGGTATTATTAGAAGATTACACACCTGCTGGCGCAACCAAAAAAAACAAAAATCTACACTTGCTTGGGCTGACGATCTGGGCCTTCATAAAGAAAAAACAGTTAAAAAAAGCGCGGAAAGTCGAGAGTAAAGGGAAAATGTTGGGAAAAATTATTTGGGAAGTATAGCATTTATTAAACAAAATTAATGAACATAATGCTGGAAAAGGTATTCAGACACTACTTATCCGATTCATTCTTTCTGAATGCACAGATTAATTGCAAATATTAAAACCCAACGGTTTTTAGATGTTTCGAATGGGGGTTTTCGACATTGATGTACAGAATTGTAGGTGATTCCCTGTTGATGGATCTTATTACAAAACGTGTCCCAAATAAGTGAAAAAAATATTTAGTAAAATGGAAATGGTAAAATGTATGGAGCAAGTACTTACAAATTTAGTTGGATTTTCTTTCCCTGCAATGCGGTAGATAGCAATACGGTATTATGAAACGGAAATCACCGAAAATAAACATGGATCTGGAGGGCCAAAGAAACCGACAGCGAGAAACAGGCGGACTATAATAAATGAAGCCCGACTACGAACCTCTACAAGGATTGCCCAAAATGTAGCCTAACATGTGTCAATAATATCAAGAAAAACAGTGCATCCTCAAAGAATTCAAAATGTCCTAAAAAAAACCTTTTATTTCGGAGAAAAGTAATAAAAGATGCTTATAGTTTTCCAAAAGGCCAAGGCACTTTCAAAAAATCTATTTTTTTCATCTTTTCTTACACTTGAATATTTCAAGAATATAGTCTCAAAATTTAAAGTCAATTAGAGCAAAACTCTGTTACTGACGTAACGTCTCAGAAAGACAGCGCAGCTAGCGAGCGAGAATACAAGTTATTCACTCGCCGTTCGTTCCGGCCTATTGTTCTGTTTCGAAAAAAAATTTATTCAGTAAAGACAGGCAACTAAGGCCATAAATATATATTTAATGTATGTATACTATACGTACAATACAATTTGAAGTTGGTTCTTGTTCGCTCGATCGTGATGTCATTCTCAGTGATTTTATAATTTCGTCAAGATATTTTCTGTTCAAAAATGACAAGATTATGTAAAGTTTCGAGAGATGACCGAAGCATTGCAAGAACTTATTTGTGCGAATATAAGCTCCGTAACACACAAACAAAAATCCAAAATAAAGCAAAGACTTGAGAACTCTTGGGACTCTACTATGTGGAGCTTTTAAGCTTTTGAAACTTTAAACATGTTTTGAAAACTACATTACCCAGTCATTTCAAACCTGGTACACACTTTCTACATATAAAACATCTCCCCCCTACATTGAATTTTTTTTTTTTTTACTTACAAAATTGCGAAATTTTTCGTGAAAAACAGCAATTTTCACTTTTAATGACCGTCAAAAATTTAAAAATGAAAAAAAAAAAATAATCAGTAGGGGGAAAGATTTACCATGCTTTAATTAAATTTTAATGATTTTCTGTTTCGGATAATTTCCAGATGAGTGCACAACGCAAACCGCCTATTTCAAAAGAGATTCTTGGAAAAGCTCCCTCACCGACTTGTTTTTCGATATTTTTCCTTAAAAAAAATTACTGGGTATTGTTAAAATCATGTTAATGTACAAAAGGTTTTAATAAATTCGCTCTAGCCATATTTCCGAAAAAAAAAACCGAAAAAAAATGTTTTTTTTTCACGCTGAAGCCCTGAAATTATTTGATTTTAATGCTATTCGTTAATGTTATGCTAGATATATTCGTGATGTATAGTGTACGAAGCCATTGTAGTTCTGGTGAAAAGTCTTATTTTCTGATGAAAGGAAGTTCAATATTTTCTGATCGCATTGAAACAGATTTGTGTGGAAGAAGCCGAACCCAGCGTTTCAAAGTACCAATTTGAAACCTACAACATGGTGGTGGTGGTGATGGTGGACATTATAGGGATGTGTGGCTTATCACGGAGTTGGTAATCTCGCATTTTTTGCGGAATTATGACAGCTATTGGCTATATTGACGTTTTTTACATCAGGATAATATGCCCAAGCATTCTGCTGAGGTAACCCGGGAGTGGCTATTTTTTTAATTATTGCCACACCAATGACCAGACATGAACCCCATTGAAATCCCTTGGAGTATTTTGGATAAGAGCAGTTTAACACTTCGCAAAACACTTTACATAATTCCAGAAACTATTCACAACCTTATCATTTTAATGCCGAGTAGATTGGGGGCATATAGGTGGAAATAATAAAATGTTACAAAACTGTATGTGCAAATCCTTTTTACCCATTGTATATACTAGAAACTTGGACCTTATAATAACAAATAGCTAATTGTGATTTCTTGCAAACTTTATTAGCTGTTTATTATGAAATTGTGCGTCGAACAACCAAAAATGCGCTTCGTCACTTAATACAATTGGTCGATAAAAAAGTTGATCTTCCTTCAGTTCTTGCACAAACTGTATTTTAGAAGGTTTTAGACCAAGTTCTTCCTTCTAGTCACGGAACATATTCTCAGTTGCTGCGATCGACGACAAACAGACAAATAATATCGTACTAATAAGTTTTGTTAAGGTATTTCACCATGCAGCATGTCCTTCGGGTGCATAATTGGCGCGCAAAAATCTCATTTTCCTCAAATTTTAAAAGTGACAAAGGGGTCCAACTTTTCTGACTGATTTTCTCGCCCTACGATAGTGATTTTGATACGTTGAATCCCATGAAAATCACATATGCTTTTCAGCTTATTTTCCACTCTTGCACAAAAGTCACATGTGATTGTCACAACCTAATGGCATTTCTGATGCTGAAAATCTGATGGGGCTATCTTTGTAGGCGCTGCCAAACAGGAAGCTCTAAATCGCATGATTGTTTTGGCCATATCTGCTAGAAACAATGCGTTCTGAAAATCTTATTTGCGCCTTCTTTTTGCAACCACTGTTGCCCAAGTCCAGCTCTCGAATTGAGGCTAAAAAAAATAAATTATCAAGACCCCTTACCAATACTTGTGTCGATTTAAATGTACACAGATCTTCTTACACAGAAATTGAAATTCTCTGCGCTCAAACTCAGTAGAAAACTTTTACATTCTGGCCGACGATTTAAATGCCAAACATAGTGATTGGGGAAATAACATTCCCAACACTAGGGGGAGCCTACTAAGCCATTGGTGGGTTCTTCGCAGCATTGAATATAGAGTCAAGTTGCTCGCAACGGATAGTCCGTCGTATCCTAGGAGCGGCTCCTATCTGGATCTGATGCTAATAGACTCTCGACTGAGACTGGCAGCCACGAACGAATGGTCTATTAACTGTCTACGGACCATTGTATACGACAGTGACCATTGCGGACTATGTGCCGTGATCACAGTACCTGACGAGTTCGCGGAGATGGCAGAGTGTGTCCATACGCACCCCTACGATTACAGTAGGGTGTGCTGGCCGCGCTTTGCCAATTCCCTGACGAGAGCGCTCACTTCGAGCGCCTCCTTTCCACCGCCTAATAGGAACCTGTCAAACTACGAGATTGACAGGTATCTCAAACAAATGGACGATGTCATTAAACAAACAATGAACAGTACGATACATACCATGCCAAAGACAGCACGATACCACAAACGTCTACCGAAACGCGACAATCGACGCACTGCACAGACAAAAAAGTAGACTCCTGACAAGACTCAAACTCTTGTACAGGCGGTTTACCGACAGACAAAACTCGGAGGTCAGGACACTGAAGTCACTGATTATAAAATATCCAACAGTTAATCAAGGAAAATTACAAAATATCTGTAAGTTTGCATTGGAACAACAGAATTCGTGCTGTAAAATCCAACAGCGCGAGTATGTTCCCGCAAATAAATAAAATATTTCGGAGAAACAATCAGAATGACATTCAGGATCTAAAGCTTCCGAGAACGTCAGACAATGAACGCTTGCTACGAACAGTTAGCATCGATCCGGAGAGCGCCATCCTGGATGACGACTTCTTCGTGATCGAGGATCCTCAGGAGAAGGTGGCGACAGTGGGAGCTGTCTTCCAGGAAGTGTACAAGGTGAATGATAGTATTCGCCCGAACCACAACCTGGAAGATAGAGCCCTGCTTCATCACTTCTATCTTCGAAATGATATCGATCATTGGCGATCAGAGAACCTTGGTTTTACAGGGTTCAATGAAGATTTCATGGCAAACAATGTCATCGCCAATGAGGGGGTTAATACCCTGTTCATATCGACAGAAGATCTTCAGATGATCTTCGAGTCATTGAGGAAGAAAAAATCCGCGGGAGTCGACGGTATATCCAATGTTGTGCTTAGGCACTTTCCGCCAGTGGCTGTAGAGAGGTACACCATCCTGTTCAACAATGCACTGAATAATGCATATTATCCAGTGCACTGGAAGACAGCGGTAGTGCAACCAATTCCCAAGAGGGGTAAAAGACACATCTAACCCGGAAAATCTCCGGTCAATAAGTCTTCTTCCGAGTATCAGCAAGGTTTTCGAGAAGGTGATCCATAGGGCCCTGTCTAAATGGGTTGAGGACAATAAAATCATCCCGGATAACCAATTCGGTTTCATAGCGGGGCATGACACTATTCATGCCGCGTCGAAGCTTGTGTCGGATGTCCAATGGAATAAATGCAAGAACCAATGCACGGGTGCCTGTCTGATTGACTTGGAAAAAGCCTTCGATACCGTATGGTTAGAAGGTCTTTATTACAAGCTCAGTCGGCTGGGCATAACTAAACCGCTGCTATATATGATTTTTGACATGTTAACAGATAGAAAGTTCGTAGTGAAAATTGCCAACGTGACTTCTACCCAAACATTTGAAATCAAAAATGGACTGCAACAGGGTACGGTAAATTCGCCGATCCTTTTCAGCAATTACCTAAGCGATCTGCTAGTTTCTCTTCACCATTCAATAGCGTACGCAGACGACTTAATCGCGTACAGATCAGGTCCAACGATCGACGTCATTGTTACTCTTCTGCAGCGTGACTTCGAAAAAATTCAGCAGTATTGTGATGACTGGAAGTTGAAAATCAACTTCGAGAAATCAGAATCTATATTGTTCAGAACGCCTTTGTCTAGGGCCTCTCGGGACACTAGAAAAACTGGCGCAGGTTCTTAATTTTAGGACCGGACGGGCGTCCACTGGCGAAACAAAGTGTGGTCAGATATCTTGGGATCGTGCTGGGTCAGTATCTATATTTTGACAAACATGTAGATGCTGCTCTGGCAAGGGCCCGGGGCGCTTTCGCTCTGACAAGATGGCTGTTTCATAGCAGCCAACTTGATTCTAGGGTGAAGGTAATCTGTTACATGGCCTTAATCAGGCCCATGGTTGCCTATGGATGTCCCGTCTGGTTCAATGTGAAAGCCAGCTTAATGGAAAGGATTCGGGTGTTTGAGAGACAATGTCTCAGGACGTGTCTGGGGCTACATAGGACACCCGAATCTGAATACATGAAATTTTACCCGAACGAGGTCCTATACAATAGGGCCAGGATTGTACGGATAGATAATTTTTTGATCAAACTCATTCGAAGCCACGTTGCGAGAGCAATGACTTCGGTCAATAGCCTGATCTTCGGGGCTTACTACCCCAACGATTTATATCACGAGAGAGTGCGCCTTAATGGCTTTGTGCCGCCAGAAGCATTCCTCTATTTAGATAGATGTGGGCTGATCCAGGATAGATTGGCGGTACCGCTAATCTTCCACGTGGGTCGCAATTCCGTGGAACGGCGATTCCTCTACGAACCCGATGTCGCGCTCCGTGAGCCCGAGCGCCTCAGGTTCTGTAGATCGGTCTCACGCCGGGATCGAGGAGACGTAGTCCGACAGCATCAACGCTGTTAGTGGCTGGAGAGAGCTACGTCAGTGGACACTTTGAGAGCTTCAGCCTCTTCAAGGCATCGCCTGCCTAACACCAATGGCAGGCTTACATAGGCTAGGGTAGGATAAGGTAGGATAGGGTAGGTAGTAGTAGGGTATATATACGTATAAAAAAAAAAAATATATATATATACATATATATATATATACAGGGTGTCCCACGAGCAGTGTGCCAAAAAGCTACAGCGTGTAGGTCTAGTCAAGGCAAGAAAAAAATCGTATGGGAGGGGGGGGTCTATTCCCCACCGTTTACCCGGGAGAGCCAATTTTCTCAAAAATTTACTTAATTTGGGAAAAAAAATATTAAAAATCAACAGTTACATCCACAATGCCACGATACACCTTTTTGTAAAGCCAGAAACCTCTTCTTTCATACTGATTTTAAATGAAGCTGTTTTAAGGAGTAGTTTTTGAGAAATTAATTTTCAAACTCAAAATTTTTGAAAAAAAATGAAAAAAAAAATTTCGAACTATTTTTTTTCAAAATTGTATGTAATTAAGTAGTAATTTTTTTTTAAAAATTCAATGCTCTCATTAGTTTTTAGTTAAAAGCAGAAAACCGGATGCAAAAATGTCTTGTAGTTTTTGAGAAATTAAAAAAAAACCCGAACCATTTTTTTCTAAGAAAAACCTTTTTTTTGGTTTTAACGCGGCTGGACTTGTAGGCAAATTAATGTATGAAACATTGACCTCTTTTTTATTATTTTTAAAAACTTCGGAGTTTTATTATAATAAATTTTCAATATGATCCCCATTTTTTAGAAGGCAAAGATTATATCTCCTTCTAATGGCTGCACATATGTAAGTCTATGCTTGACAAATTTTCCTGCAATTTGACTCCAGCGACTTCAATCCGTTGTTCCAAAGATACTATTTCCACTTCGTAAACATAATTTTTCATAAATCATAAACACATAATAAGACACAATAAGACACATAAAAATCTAGAGGAGTTAAATCTGGTGATCTAGGTGGCCATTTCGTGCGGCCCCTTCTTCCGATCCAACGGTCACTAAAATGATCATTCAGCCAGTTTCTAACCCGTAAGCTCTAGTGTGCTGGTGCTCCATCTTGCGGGTAGATTAAATTATCTGCTATGGCCAAAGGAACGTTGTTCATCAAATCGGGCAAAAGGTCTCGTAGGAACTGCAGGTATGATTCTCCATTAATAACGGCATTCAAAAACCGGGGCCCGATTACAGTCTGTCCAACAATACCAAGCCAAACATTACAGCTAAAGCGGTGTTGTGATTTATTTTGTTTTTTGTTGTGTGGATTGGTGCTACTCCAATGATGCAAATTGTGGAAATTAGTAACCCCATCTCTGGTAAACTGTGCTTCATCCGTCCAGAATATCCTTGCAAAATAATTTCGTTCAGTTTCATCTCGAAGCAGTAATGATCGACAAAATTCTGCTCTCAAAAACTTGTCGTTTGAGGTGAGTCCCTGAACTGGCCTAAAATGGTACGGATATAAGTTTTCGGTATGAAGCACTCTCCATACTCTAGATTTGGGCACTCCAAGCATAATAACTATCCTCCTTGTACTAAGGGAGGGATTATGTCGGACGAAATCCAAAATTCGGGTAGAACCCATCGGCGGCGGGCGGACCCAGACGAAATTCGCAGGTCAGTTTACGGGCGTTATCAATGAAAAAAAAGAATTAATCCAGGATTATTCCAATACTGTATCACTTTATTGTATCCTCATAAAACTCCGAATTTTTTAAAAATAATAAAAAAGAGGTCAATGTTTCATACATTAATTTGCCTACAAGTCCAGCCGCGTTAAAACCAAAAAAAAGGTTTTTCTTAGAAAAAAATGGTTCGGGTTTTTTTTTAATTTCTCAAAAACTACAAGACATTTTTGTATCCGGTTTTCTGCTTTTAACTAAAAACTAATGAGAGCATTGAATTTTTGAAAAAAAATTACTACTTAATTACATACAATTTTGAAAAAAAATAGTTCGAATTTTTTTTTTTTAAATTTTTTTTCAAAATTTTGAGTTTGAAAATTAATTTCTCAAAATCTATTCCTTACAACAGCTTCGTTTAAAAACAAGATCAAAGGAGAGGTTTCTGGCTTTACAAAAAGGTATATCGTGGCATTGTGGATGTAACTGTTGATTTTTAATAATTTTTTTTCCAAATTAAGTCAATTTTTTAGAAAATTGCCCCTCCCGGCTAAACGGGGGGAATAGACCCCCCCTCCCATACGATTTTTTTCTTGTCTTGACCAGACCTACACGCTCTAGCTTTTTGGCACACTGCTCGTGGGACACCCTGTATATTAAATATATATTATGTAGGTATATACTTTATATACATATATATATTTTATTTAAGGTAGAATAAGTTAGGCTTAAGTTTTATATATAATACAAAAAATTATCATATGCTAAGTTTTTAATAAAAAACATTTTTCTTAGCTTAAGCTAGATATAGTTGTGTTAGTGGAAAGTTGATATAGTAGTCGAAAGACATAGACTTAAGTTGTTACGTCTATTTTAGAGTGTCCGCCTAGGGCCAGTAAGATATCTAGATTGTTAAGATAGTTAAGCTAGTTTTTAAGCATTTTTGTCTAGGGTAAAATAGATCTAAGAAATTATGAATAAAGATGAGTTAAAAACTAAAACTAAAACAGAAATTGAAATAGTAGAAAAATCAATTCCTTGTGTCCAATGGGGGCCGAGAGGTTTGAGTTCTCAGCAACAGCAAAAATAATGAATCAGTTTTCAGAAATGTATTATGCCTTTCAGGGAGGAAAATTATTTAAGCTTAGTTGTACAATTTAATGGGTTCGGGTTTTCTTTACAATACGATGTTTGACAGCATATGCGACGCTGGTAAACAAAGCGGAGCCCATGAAACACTATTATTAGATGGTGGATCCGAGTAATGTTGGTGAATAGGATTTCGTTGGTTCCGGGCCTGTATCAACCATCGAAGTAGTGTATCATGACTGGGAGTCTCTAAATACCTCGGAAGTCTAGGTTCAGGCCTATATGAATGATGTCGCCGTTCTTTCAATTGATTGGCCGCCGGCTCTCACAAAGGTGCGGCAACGTTAAGTGTGATCGAAGATTTGTGTACCACGGGGTCCTTTGTTAATACTCTCAAAACGTCTAAGCTCGTGGTAAGAAGCGACTTAGTCCAAAGAAGCTAAATATCTAGAGGTTATCCTTAACAGTAAGCTACATTGGTCAAAACAAATCGAGTCGAAAATGCCTATCAATGCAGGCCTACTTTTGTCAAGACTGTGCGCTTATGATCCAATAAGGGTACCGGGATCTGCAAAATAATTACAAAACCTCTAATCTCATACATAGGGTTATCTGTAAAAGAGGAACACGCAAGCACGTTATAGGCTCTTTCGCCAAATTCCGAAGAACGGTCTGTCTTGGCTGTACAGGAGCATTTCGTAGGAGATCGGACTCTGCTCTGCATATTATGCTGAATCTTATCCTGCCTTCGTATTATCATTTTTATGAAGGGTATAAACTAAAAGCCGCCAACCGGAGAGTGGTCTGGTGTAGGGGTCTTCGTCGAATGCAATAACGTACTTCGTAATTCATTTTTCTTTAGACAATCATGAGTCTTTCAAACATAAATATATGCAAATATAAGAACGAAGCATTTTTTTTTTTCAGAGGTCTGTAACTATTTCAAAACATTTGTCCGCTTACCTGCATTCTGTGGTTCTAAAACATAAAAGCTTCTTCTGCCTTTACTTCGGAAAACGGATAAGTATACATGTCTGAGTGCTCTTGCGTCTGTCGAACATCTCTCTTCTATAAAGCTATTCAATGTTCAGGAGTTTACTCAAATTTCTTAAGATCACAAAAAAATAACATTCCCGACCGCCTTATCATCATTTTCCGAAATTCCCATGTTTCACTTTATCACCTACCTGTTACACAAGAAAAACATTTTCAGATCTCTGAACTTTACCTTCCTCTCCAACCTAATTCTTCGTCAAACATTTTATCTCCAAACACTGAATACCTTTCATTCAATCTCCCCGAGCGTGTTATCTCAAAATTACCCAGATACTGAATTACGCAGGTTGCCCTCATTCATAAAAACTGTAACAAACCAGCACAGTAACGTACACTCTTGTCCACTTATGTTGCCGCAGGTGAACCCAAACAGTGCATCCTTGAATCATCAACGAATCTCTTATCTGACCACATTGCCAAACAAGGAAGCAACAGACTTATTCAAATTTCAAATCCGGTAGATCCCGAAACATCTCTCATCTCCACTCTTGAGTCTGAAGTCTCGCCCTGTTCACCGCAAACACCCATGAACACCATGCATTGTATTATCAGAGCAACATTGTGAGTCGTTGGCGGAAGTGGTGTTCCACAATTACACCACATTGTTTGCGTCACATTGAATCTGAAGTGGAACTCGTGATGGCTACCTACTATGGTGAGTGACATCCCTGTTACTACGTGAGGAATCCTTCGAACAGCACACGGAAGGAAATAGAAAGTGAACTATTTGCATTATCCTCATCCTAGTAGGATACAACTTCCGTGTGCTCGGTGAGAAAACCAAATCAGCCCCAAGATCCAGCGCGTAGTCCTCATTCGTTCTCACAAGTTGTCATTTGCCATATCGTCTAGACGTTGCACAGGAATTCCGATCCACGGTTGTTTTTCATAATCGAAATTGGAATGCATAAACTTCTCACGATGCCGTGGAGAGGAATGCCAGCCGTAAAAAACGTTGCCGGAGATGTCTCCAGATGTTGGACACAGTTGTCGGGAATGATTTTTTTTTTCTGAATTTAGGCGATATGTCTCTTGGGTAGTGGGTTCCCACCAGCTAATTTGTGATTTTTTGTCGTTTCGGTGTTGGAATACAACGAGTGACTGAAAATTTATGGATAATTTCGTGGCTATTTTCCGGTGATTGCACTTTAAGTGACGTTTGTAGGTAGTTCTGTTTTTAGTTGAAAATCGAGCACGTTTGTTGCCCGCGAAGCATTTAACTACGAAATCACTTCAAGCATAAACGTTCAGCATTCACATATTAATTTCAGATATGCTGCGCGAGATAGTAAGGAATCCCTTATCTCTATTACAGAGAATATAGAAAAACTAGATACTAGATACAGTGGTCTCCGATTTGTAAGAATCCAACTTTAGTTAAATTGATGACTTCGATTCCAGTCAGAATTTGCCTTAATATGGTAATGGATGTCGATGACAAGCATAGATTATCCGCCTATAAAGTTCCGAAAATGCTTGAAAGCAATGCAGATTAAGTCCTTAGCCCGAACGCACTTTTCAGGAAACCTCTGCCCTAACTACTGTGTTTGGTGTGTTATTGTCTTGGTGGTAGTAAGTTCCGAATCAGAAACAACGAGTGGCCAGAGCTACTTTAATGCTATTGCAACTTGTGAGTAGACGATTCCCCCAGTGTTGTAACCGCTGCCCATCTTACCTAGGTGGAGCTGCAAGCTTCTTAACCTCAAAGAGGCAACTTGACAAGAGTTATTCTGATCTGTTCTTGACCATATCAAAGTTAAATGTTCGGTTTTGCCCTCATTTACCCACAAACCCACCTTAGCCGCTCTTGATTAAAAGAATTCGAAAGCCTCATTGGTGTCTCACTGTAATCGTTAAGCCACCTCTATATCATCTGAATGTACCACAGACTTGAAACTGACCCTGCCTCTTGTGTTGACCAGTAGGGCCTGCATGATGTTTTCAAGGAAGATGTTGATGTTTTCACCTGACAATGTGCCTGCCTTGCCTATATTAACATTAAAGGTTTGTTGCCGATCCGAATGGAGAAGCGAGATGTGATTGATCGGGGAGGCGCCAAATCTCCCTGCGGATGTGGCCTCACAAAGCGTTCTAGCCGGAAACCATTTTCTAACGAGGTGGCTATGCTTTTGTGCGGTTCATCCATAAATGTATCTCTTAGCCAGATTCGCATTAAAATATCTTTGATCGATTTAGGTATCATAGCTGGGACATGGCATGTACGAGTATGTATGTTATATCCAGGAGGTCAAAAAGGCGTTCTCGACCTGACATATAACAAACCCGCATCCATCCCATCGCGCTTCTTGGAGTGCGATAATGTACAAATGGGAACTTGCCGTTTTCTCACAAATGGCGGTATCTCAAAAGTCAATTTTCATTTACAGCCAAATAGACGTCATATGCGGAAAATTTTGCCTTTTGCTTTCAACTCGAAAAAAATGAGACAGTGGGGATTCTATTATGAAAGAGGGTGTCAACAAAATCTTGTAAAGTAATTTAACGTAACTCAACAAGCCATTGCGTGCTATACAGGTTGGAGCCGAGAGATATATAACTGTGTGTTTTCACCAGCTCCAGTGAATACATTTCGATAATTTCGATAATGGTGGGACCAGCTGGGTGTGGTATCTTATGAGCTGTTGCAACTAAGGGAACACAACTAATATAATTAAGACATTGAAGAAGAAACTTTCACTGACTTTGCAGCACGAAAACGTTCAGCAAAATGTTGGTCAGGTCGTTAAGATTTACCTGAAAACACTGAAATGGGACATTCTATCCCACCCGCCGTATTCTCCAATCATCAACTCTGACTATCACCTGCTCCGATGGATGTTACATATAGCCTGACTAAACAAAACTACTGAAAAAAATGGGTCGATTCGAAATTGCCTCAAAAGACATGTATTTTCTGCAAAATTCAATTCGTATGTTATCAGGAAATTGGGCAAAAGTTATAGCCAGCGATAGACAATGCTTTCGAGAATAAATATTTAACCATTTTTCAGAAATAAAGCTCCTAAAGTATCGTTCGGATGATCGTCTTGAAATGTATACACCTGGGCTTTTCAGTCACGCTCTCGCCTATCTTCTTCTTAGTTCCGCACTCCCAGTTGGTTGAGGTCCCCTTCCACCTGTATGCGCCACCTTAGATCCGATCGTCCTTTGCTGCGTCGTCCCTCAGGGTTGGATTCGAAAACTCTTCGGGCCAGAGCTGTGTTGTCCATTCGTTTTATAAGGCCTAGCTGTCTTAGACGTTGAATCCGGAGACGTTGTACAAGGCTGATGTCGCTGTACAGCCTGTAGAGTTCGTCGTTGTATCTTCTCCTCTACTCGCCCAAGGAAGCAGCGGTTGGCTAGAGTAATTCTGCGCTTGATCTCCGCGCTGGTGTTGTTATCGCTGGTCTCTATTGAGGCTGATGAAGTCCTTGACCACTCCAAATTTGTAGCCGTCAATTGTGACGTTCCGGCCAATATGTCGATATTGTGGTCTTATTTGGATGACAGCATATATTTGGTTTTACCCTCGTTCACCGAAAGACCCATTTTTCATCTTTAATTTTTATTTTATTTTAATTGCTCTTTTTAAATAATAATAAACTGAATTTATTTGTAAACCAATCTTAATGATTGCATTTTCATTGCAATTATTTTACTACTTGTAGATAGAATAAATGCAGTTTTCAGCTAAGGGCGCATCGTTGTCGAATACTTTTTTTGATCGTTGTATTTGCATTTGTTCTTTAAGTTTAACGCTTGCAAACCACCAATGCTCAACTGAGCTCTTATTGTTTTTTATTTCCTTATTTCATACTAAATGGCTGTCACACAATTTACATACAGAGATTTGATATTTAATTACATACCTTTCCACTACAGGTTGAAAATAATAAATAAATACTGTGATTGATTAATTTAAATACAAATAATTCAATAATTGAGTAATTAAAATATTATTGTAAATAAGTCATTTATTTGGTTTACCGGAGGATTATCAGTGACAATGTAAATTAATGAGTTATCTTAATAATTACATATATTGGAAATCAATTTACGTTCGACTGATCATTAAATCAGAATCAGATTCTAACTTGATCAAGCTCAAGTATCACTTTCAGCCATTTTTCTTATTATTCTGTGATAATTTTAATAACTTCCCCCCAAACTTGACATCTATAAACTCGAATTTACTGAAATATCACTTTGCATGTAATTATCTTGTTGTATTAACCCAGCATTGACTTTCCGTTTAAACCATTCTAATACCAGTATTTATCTTGTTAATGGCGTTCGAAATATGTAGTTTGAAAATCCAATTTGTGTCTAAAGGAATTTCCAGATACCGTGTACTTAATTTTCAATTCAGACCCATCCCAAAGTACATTGCTGGATAGATAGCACTTCTTTTTTTTCTACTAAATAAAATAGGAACCTTGTGGTACTCCTACGTAAATGTGGTACAAGAAGATTACATCACCGTTAACATAAACTATAAAAAAAATGTAAGACAGAAAACTTTGAATAATTTTGACTGGATACGGAGGGGGATGACAGAGCCCAATCTAGTAGAAAATATCATATTGCCAAGTGGAAAGCCTTTTCAATATCGAGGAAAACTAAACCCGTATATCTGCCTAATTCGAAGGATCTCTTGATGGGTTAACATATTCTAAGTACTTGATGAGATGAGCTGTGCTTACCTCTGAAATCAAATTCATAAGATACAGAGTGGGCTTTAAGAAAATCTGTTGTTGGTATTCAAAAAGTAGAAGGTACCGGAAAGGAAGAAAAGTAGGACTATCTACAAAAAGAAATGAGATGCCATCAAAAACATAACTTGTAAAAAAACCAAGTCTCGCAACTCTGTTCTTCTACCGTAAAAAGTTGTGAGATCTATGTAATACCAAGTTGGTTAATTTATTCAGCCCCTACTTAAGGGACCTTCTGTATTAAGTTATTACGTAATTAGCTAACCTAACAACATCTTATAGTGACCATATTAATTTCAAAAATCTTTTATGTTTTAAATAAATAGATTGACTTGTCCCTCGCATGCATCTCACAAGTAATACATATTATATTAAATTAGATTGTTTAGTGCGATTGTCGGCAAAGCTTATAATAAAGACCGAATGGTTACGGTGTTGAAAGTTTTTTCCAAGTCAATCAGACAGGCACCCTTGCATTCATTTTGCATTTGCTCCCATGAATATCCGATACGAGTTTCCAGGGGATTTAGATTTGATCACTTGATACTGGAATTTAGTTAACAAGATCATGATTTTATATACAAAATGGGAACGTAAAACAACAAGCGATTGATTTAAACAGCCTCTGCATCTGGAGGGAGTGATTGTTAGAAACTTTTTTTTTTAGCGATGCCATTTTGCCGTATGTATTCAGAGATTAATTATCTCACATTTTTCTGCTTGTCCATAGAGTACATAAGGTCCATTTTCAGTTTTAAGGCGCTACATGCCACATATCTGGCGTAACAATGCCTTTATATTACTCGGTTGGGAATTTCTCTGGATGTTTGATTTCTTGGAACGGAAAATTGTATTGGCCGTCGAGACCGTGCATGTTGGGACCATCAGAGGGTTCCTCTTTGGATATTTAATAGTGAAATAGGGCCCCAATCATGCGAAAACCTGATGAAAATTTGACTGCAATTATTAGTAAAAGGTAGACCCGAAACATACATTTGTAGTCTATAACTAAGCTTGAACTTTATATTAAAATAAAAACTCCAATAGCTTTAACAAAACTGTTGCCTTTTTTTTTATTGATTTCAAGTGGCAGCTCATACTAGATGACCCTTTAGGTTTTCGCAGACAAGAAATCTTCCATAGAAAGCTTTTTTAAATACAACACTTTTCTAAAAATCGTATGTTATAAACGGAAATGTAACACATAGTACTAGCGTGAATAAATTATTATGAGTTATTGAGAATTACACTTGTGACTTGAGTTTTTAATAAAATAATATCAGGTCATTCAATTATCAAAGACGGAGACGAGCTCTTGTTATTTTTTTTTTCTTTATTTCATACTAAATGGTTGTCACACAATTAACACATAGATTTTTCATATTTAATTACAAACCTTTAAACTATTGTACAAGTAGAAAATAATAAATAAATACTGCGATTGATTAGTTCAACAAATAAATGAATAATTGAGTAATTAAAATATCAAATAAGTCATTTTTTTGGTTTACCAGAGGGTTATCAGTGAAAACATGAATTAATCTGTTAGCTTAATTATATCGGATATCAATTCAACGTTCGACTTGTCCGAATCAGATTCTCTCTTGATAGGTCAAGCATCATTTCCAGTCATTTGCCTTGTTATTTCTTAATGTGATAATTTTAATAACTGCCCCATACTTGATATCTATAAAGTAATTTTACTGAAATACCATAATTATCCTGTTGCATTTACCCAGCATTAACTTTCTGTATAAATCATCCAAATACCTAAACTTAACTTGTCAATGGTGTTCCAAATATGAACTTTTAAAATCAGTTTTGTGTCTATTGATGAATTCCTAGACACTTTGCATTTAGTTTCCAATTTCCAAAAATATGTTGAGTGGTTTGTTCGTTTTCTACTGAAAAAAAATAGGCTGCAATTCTTTGAAATTAATTTTCATCTTCCACTTGTTGAAATTGTTACCAAATATTCTAATCCCATTTTGCAAGTTAGACTCGATATTGAGGCCAAGCTTATGTGAAGAGAATATGCCCCTGTTGTGAGCATATAAAACTAATTCGCTTGCTGCGAGCCGTGGGAAGTCAGAGGGGAATTTATTATAAAGAACTGGGCTAAGGACTACCTTTTCGTTCTCCTGTGTAAATAAGTTGCAAGGAGGATTTTTTTTTGTTTTTGTTGGAGGCTTCTACTATCTGTTGGAGCAATCAGGCACAAATACCATTTTACTACCAGATAGACACCTTTCTTTATTGTATTTTCCCTGTTGTCCGGAGAAAATTGAGGAGGGGCGCTAGCTAAGGCGGGACAGTCGCGGAGAAAGTTCAGGTCCTGAGAAACTCTCCTCTGAGCCTCTTCTAGCGAGTTCACCGGAAGTCTCATTTCCTGGGATCCCAGAGTGATCTCATTTCGTGGGACCCATACTAGTCTTATTGAATTTAGTCTTCCGACTTTGTTCGAAAAGGTCGTGAGTTCATGTACTAATTTGGATTTGGATAGAGAGTTGGACTTGGCTGTCACTGCAGACGCATAGGCTTTTTCCCTTCCACCTGTGCTTCACAGCATAGTGCATGGCCATTAGAATTGCATAAATCTCTGATTGAAAGACAGACGCATATTTGCCTAACGAGAAGTGCAGTCGAATATTTTCGCGCTCAAAGAAAACTTCAGCGCCGGACCCCTGCCCAGTCCTGGAGCCATCTAAGACTTTCCATTCCAGGTTCAGTGTCTGGCCAAAGCCAGTCCTGACGCCATGAAAATGTGACTGTGAACTTTCAGCACAGTAGGATGGCAGGTGTCATTGCGTCAGAAGGCATATCCATGAGACAGGGGTCGTAGGATATTTCGCGCGCAAGTATGCTGTCACTCCAATGCGAGTTGTACCGAAAACCATTTCTCTTGAGGCGAGACATGGCTTTTAGTGGGTACCCTCTGATATACGAGTATACTCGTATATATCAAGGGGTGGAAGATTCATCATAGCATCCGGAGCAGCTCCCGTTTTGTTGGGGAAAGCCCCCGTGCAGCTGAGACAGACACTGGTTGCTGAAAGAGGCCACAACGTGTCTGCGTGTTAGCCTGTTCCACCAGACAACCGATGCATATGCAATTATCGGTCTTATCATTGCCGTATAGATCCAGAGGACATTTTTCGGCCCGATGTTTTACCAGAGGCACCTTTCCATTGACAGCGCTTTGGTTTTGAACTTGACCAAAAATGCTTTGACCAAAGAAGCATGCTATCTCAGATGACTCTCAGGTACTTAGTTTCCTTGGATATCGGGATGGGAATGCCTTTTAGCACCAGCTGAGTAATGCCAGTATTTTTCCTCCTTCTTGTGAAGGGAACGACATCAGTCTTCAGAGGATTAACCGAAAGCCCATTACTCGCAGATAGTCGCAGGGAATATGTACGAGTATATAGGCAAGTGCTAAGCTAGCAGTGAAAATTCTTTTCAGAATAGGAAACAGCTGTCTTGTACCTTTTTGCACAATAACAGGGTATATGCCATCAGTGCCCGGCGACTTGAAGCCATCGAAAGATGCCACACCAAATTCAATGGTGTCTGAAATGGGTCTGAAGCAGTAAACTAAGAGTTTCTACTTTAGACTCGGTGAAGGTACCATCAGACTTTATGAGTACATCCAGTTTTGTCGGTTTTCATCGCTTGAGAACATTAACCAACTTACTTGTCACGCTCAAATATTTGTCTTCTGGTTTTCTGATGGTTTTTTGACACGACATGCGAGTTCGAAACAGTTGGTGATAGCGCTGCTCAGTTTATAAACGGCGTCCTCCACCAATTGCTTTGTTCTGAGTTTAGGCAGGGCTTGAGTGGATTTCTCAAGCTCCTCTCTGAATCGTACCCAGACCGTCTTTCTCGGATTCCGCTTGGGCTGCGAGGGGAAGATCCCACACTTCAATTGGAATTCGATATATCTATGGTCTGACAACATAACATCTGGTAAGACTCTCCAGCTAGTGATGGTCTTCACATGCCTATTAGACAAGGTTAGGCCAATCACTTCCTGTCGTCTCGCCGTCACAAAGGTTGGTTGAGAGCCAACATTGTTGATGATAAAGTCAGACGAAAGAATGAAGTTTAAAAGATGGTCTCCTCTCCGGTTGAATTTGCTGCTGCCCCAAACTGTGTTTTGAGCATTAGCACCGCCAAGGCCGAAGTAGGGACGTGAGTCGTACGCGGATTTTAGAGTCTCGACAGAGCCGTTGTCCAAACCTACAACCAGAGTGAAGCCCTCTTTTTCAGAGAGCCCTTACTCTCTTTTTAGGAATAGACAATCAAGGCCCTCGTGTCAAGTCCCGAGTTCTGCGCTCGTAGTCACGTCAGCACATCCAGCTTGTTTCCAGGTTTCCCTGGAATTTGGGAGACGAACTACATACCTGATAGGTAGTAGTTCCCAGGGGATGGATTTTCGGCACCATACTCCTGATCCAGGCCGATGCCTACTGTAAGGAACAGCTTATCACGAAGGTACCATTCATCAGAGCAGACCTCTAAGACTGAATACAGAAGCCTGTTGCTGAAGCTAGCTCCAGCGATCCTCGCAGTGTTGGCAATCTGCCCTGGCCATTCTGCTGTCATTGCCAGCTCTCCCTATCCTGACCTTTTCAGAGGATATGACTGCCTCTTTGTCTCGACTCTTTATGGTCACTCGTATCTCCCTTCCAGAGGAAAGGTTTTTATTGTGTGAAGTGCCCGTCTCCGAGGAACAGTCTTTGGTCCTCTCCATCTCCAGATTTTTGCTTTGATATTTGTTGCTCGCCGCATCTACCTTCGGACTTCGATTAACCGCCGCCACGTCAGAGGAGGAGACATCACGTTCTCTCTGCCTAGCAAGGGAATCCCCGGCGGCCGTCTTCCGTTTGTGAGCGCTCTTACCTTTTGCGGTTCGAGCCCCTGCTCCTTTCCGACACCGCTTTGAAACAGCTCTGCCAGCTTGAGGTTTGTTCGGATCCAAAGCCGCTTTGCCTTCTGCGATCAGAGTTTGTCTGGCAGCATCATCGCCTTTTTTTGCGGTGACGCCGGCCATAACAGGACCCAGAAAACCTCCAGCTTCATCAGTTTTGGAACCTAGCACGCTCTTATTGGGGATTTGACTGTCACTAATAGGAGGAGGAGTGTTTGAGGCGCATGCCGAAAGTGCTGGCATGTTTGTGCCTCCTGCAGCAGCCTTTACTAGCCGCCGACGCTTTCTGCGCTGCTCGCCGCCGAGAAGTCCGGGGGCTACAGACGAGAGGGTCGAATGGGCTTCGGTAGGGGATATCTCCACCGACCTAATGCTTTTCCCAGAGGTTTGCCTTTATCCTTCGCGCCTTCGGCTGTGCCAGCCTCTTTGCACGATTTCGGGCACGCCTCTTTCTCCTTCTTTTTTGGCACTTAGCATTGCAATCTACAGTACGTCCCAATTATGGAGCTCGTTCAACCTTAGCGGTTTTCCCGTGCCGCGCCATCGTCGGTGTCGCCTCTGTTGGTTGCACCACTTGAGCTCAGCCCAACCAGTTGGTGGTCAATGAGCCGGAGGAGTTGGTGTCGTTCCGGGCAGCCGGAGAGTTGGGAATGATTGGAAGGCCTCTAGAATCCTTGCGATCCACTTGATCGCGGGTGCTTCCATCCATATGGCTGGAGCACTTCCATCCATTTGGTTGTCCATTCAACTTGATTTCAACTTGAAATTCTCCGGGTCTTAGTTCGAGGTCATTGTCCTCTTAAGCCCTTCGCTACGACAAGGCGCCCGAAGAGCGGAGGAGTGCAAGGAGGATATATTACCATTAACATAAACTATAAAGACTTGTTAGCTTTTAATAGTTTTGCCTAGATATAGGGGTGACAGATTTTAGGCAATACCATAGTGCCAAGTGAAAACCCGTTCATCTGCCTAATTCGACGATTATCTTGATGGGTTAACATATTCTAAGTGCTTAATGAGATGCGCTGTGCTTACTTCTGAAACCAAATTGTTCATTTGAGAACAACAAAATCTTCGTTACATTGGCTATTTAATAGTTTTTTTTGGAAAGCACTAGAGTTCAAGGCTTGCATTAGCAAGAAATGTGTCCTTGCTGTAAATCTTCTATTTACCACAATTTATTTATTTTTAGAATAGAAACTCCTATCATATTCTCATTTGGCATAGCTGCTAAAATATGGCTTTCATGGCGGCAATTTGAGTACTCTCTAACAATTTGACTTTCTAATATATGGAAGCCATATAATAAATCAAAGAAGAATTAAAAAAAGACTATTTTAAGCATTCAAAGCAATAATTTAAAACCTTATCTTTCACCAGAGAAAAAATGATACGATAAAGTTGTCTATTTGTATCGAATTTCATTTCCATAAAATATTTATGATCCATTCCCAAGAAAGAGTATCCCTCATCTTTTCCCTGGTTGCGTGTATCTTGGGAAATAGGATGCCATTACCATTAACATGTCAACAAATCTATGCTCTATCCAACTGTTATCTCAAACCGGACAGATACGAATGTAAACTGCTCCACTGAGTCACGGATCTGGGCTTAAAAAATTCGAAAAATTGAGTACAAGAAACACAGAGTGAAAATATTTTACTGATCACCTCAACTACTTTCAGTACGAAGTTCCGCGTGTGGGCGTCACGCGGCTAATTAGCCTGTGCGTTCCTTTTAGCGACTGTGCACCCACAGTCTAACTACAGATCGAAAATGATTACAGGGTAATAGCTTGAACTGCCAGACGTCCATCAACCGTAAACGTTTCGGTATATCTCACCGCGCATTGCGTCCGTCGTGACCGAATCTGCACGCTCTATCTAATGGTCATGGAGAAATGCAACGAGCGAGCAGTAAAAAAGGGAAATCGATCGTGCGTCGTCTGAACTCGGGAATAGCTCAGTAGCAATGCGGATGGGTTTTCGGTATAAAGGTGATATGGCCGCTTGAATGCAGACTTTAACGATCTACAACCATTTAACGAGGTCAATAGGTTAATTCGAGGAAAAATATGCGAGAAAAAAGGACCGAATGATACTTTCGATTGCGTCGTTTGACGATTTCAAGCAAAACCAGTTCCATGCGTGTGAAAGTATTTTTTGGGTTTTTTATTCGGACTTTTTTCCACAAATGTCACAGGATTTCCTGTCGTTAGTTTGATATAGGAAAACAGGGTTTCGCGGACACCTTGGGAAAATAATAAAAAAATGTTTGAATGGAGAACGTATTGGACAGGATTTGTTCTTAATAATTATCTGGCTCAGTGGAGATGACCATGGAAAATGGTTGTCTTTTTTAAATTTGATAACCATCCTTTGGACTTTGTTGGCTCTACAACTCTCTCTTTAATATAGTTCTGAATATAGGAAATTAATCCAACAATTTATGTAAGTTCTTCCGCTCCTGTTCATCGCCTAATCACAACTAGCTTCCTTTCAGACTACATAAACAATAGAGGAAATGATCCACATTAAAAAAGGTCCTCATTACTTACAACACACACAAAAGTCACCCGCATTCAAAGTGCCGATACATATCGGCACATCAGTCCAACCGGAAGGGACCAATTCGTTTTTCATCCGTTTTGTCACTCAGCCACAGGACATACTCGTAAACCAAAAACGCTGTCGCTGCCGACTCCTTAATAGGCGTGAGAGTTTTCTTGTTCCCGGTCATGTTCGTTTTATTTGACTTAACCTCCTTGCAACACACCTCCGACACACTTCACTCGCACTTGGAAGTCAGCCATATACCGCAGGGCATATTGCCAACTATTATTCAACTATCCATTAGCACACACCCACAAGTCACAAAAATTGAGACATCATTCATTCATCCATTCAGGCGAAGGTCCTTTATGCCCATTCACCGCAGTGGCATCTGCCAGACGAGTACGGATAACATGTGCGTGTATCTCTGTCAATGAAATTGCCTACGCGCGGTCAGTTGCTGGAACTGATATTCGGTTACTTATTGCTTGGACGTGTTGTCCTTTTTATTGTTTCGCAACTGCATGGTTCTAGCTGTGAGTGCACCACCTACTCCTGTCCTGTAGTTCCTTTCTTTTTTGGTTGTTCTTCATTCTCATTTATTCAGCAATGTTTTGCTGTTTAAGGACAAAAATGGTCTATCGCCGGCCGGGTTACCTGGGGTTCTTAAGTCCATTCGTATTTATTTATGAGTTCAGTTCGGGAAGGACACATTAGTTCATTGAGTTGTTGTATGGACTTCCGAAAACGATTTCATGGTCATTTTGTGGGTGTTGAAGGATGACATATAAATCTTCGAAAGGCGTCAAAAGCGAACTGGGAGAAGGTGAGATCAGGTCGGATGTTCAATTGTGGCGCAATTATTGAAATATAGTTGCGTCACGTTACTTAGCAGACCAATAAATGTTACCCTTATGGGCACAAATATATCCTTAATGTTATTCGATAATGTTCCCAGTAGTTAATAGATTAAGAGTTAAATCGACAGTGATTATTTAAAATTTACTTAGAATTAGATAGTTTTTTCTCAGTAGTCTGAATCCTCCCGGAAATTCATTAAATGTCTGCCCTAACGCGAGTAATAAGTCAGATAGATAATAGATAAATCCTATTTGTCGTTGTGAGCAATCAATTGATTGCGTCCAATATTAATACTGAATGGAGTACAGCCTAAGATCTCATTTAAAGCGGTGTAGGAAACAGGATGGAAATTTGTTTACTCCTTAAAGTTTTTTTGTAAGTAAATAAAAGACACAAATCATCTAGGTTTTGTGACATTTTAAATTGGTAGAGAAACACAACATGGTGAAAAATGGTGATATATTTTTACTTTAATCTAAGTAATCTAAAGCTGAGATTCCCGTTCGCTTGGATCCGGTTTTAAATAGTTGTCCTTTTGATAAAATTCTTCATAATATCCCCCGTCTCAAAGATTCTATGTAGGTGGTTCAAGGAAGCTTTGGCTCTGGTCCGGAATGGGCAATGTTCTGAAATGCAGACAGTCGTCGCTCTGGCTGGTTCACAGCTATAAAGAAATACATTATTCATACCAGGGTTAAATTACAATATATTATATAAAGCACCACGCAACTAAGTGATTGTTACATTAGCAATGACATTCAAAATTATTCACCAAAATTAAATCAGAAACAACTGGTTCAGAGCCATACACCTAATTGAGGTAAGGGCATATACATACATGTACAAGGACTATTTTATTTTTTTCAAAAAATATTTATTTATTCGTCAATATCTATTTTATCCCCTTGAAAGGATATAATACACTTGTGCCAGCGCTTTTGCCAATCCTCAGAACATTTCTGGAATGCGCTTTTTGGTATAGCTTTGAGCTCTTCCAACGATGCGGAATCTCAATCAGTCAAATTTCCGTCCTTTAATCATTTCAGTTTTGGCCAAGTGTGGATAATACGGTGGCTCGAATCTGTTTTTGGTCAAAAAAATACACACAAGCAAGATGAGTCAGCAGGTATATTAATTTGATGCAACAGCCATCAATTTTTTCCCACCAATCCGGACATTTTCTTCGTATTGCTTTACGCAAAGGGCGCATAATTTCAAGGTTATATTCATGACGAATTCTGCCATAGTAATCGAAGAAAACAGTGAGCAAAACTTCCACATTTATCCAAATTTGCAGAGTTTTTTTCGGCCTTGGCTATTAGTCGCTTCCATTGAAATTATTGAAATGATGTCCCATTTCGGGCAGTTCTCGCGCGATGCTAATGTGACGGGTCTTTTGGCCAAAATTTAGCAATTTGGCAACAAACTTCGCTGACACGATTCATGCTCAAGATATTTCTCAAAATATCGGTTGGCCAACCGATGTGCCAACATTCATTTAACGCATAATTATTTGACGAATCTATTCAACAATTTTCTTCACTGTTTCGACACTTTCGTGCATTGTTAACGTGGTGGAAGGTACATGGCGGGCATCGTCATTAACATCTTATCGGCCGTCGGTGAAGAGCTTGTTCAATTATATATGATTTTTTTTTGCACAGAGTAGACTCACTGAGCGCTATCACAACATTTCAAGTACGTTATAGCACTTTATTTTATTTTTCACACAATAGTTAATACAGATTGTATGATCCTTCATCAGCAATAAATTGAGGAGCATACCAAACACATCTAAAAAGGCTGACAATGTCAATATATATAAGGAGGCATGTGCATATTAATTCGAAAGATGAATACACTTATTTCGCGAAGTTCCGATAGTCCACTTATTTCTTGAACAAATCTGGCATATAGAAGCTTGTAAAGTGTGCTTTTATGATATTAAAGAATAAAACTACACTTTGGACCTGCAACTTCAAAATCCGTATTTAGAAACTACAGGCTGTTTCTTGATTTGACGCCCCCATAGGATCACTTAAAGCTTAATGCAAGCCTTAACAACTGTTCTTTAACTGGTTGGAGGTTGATTCATTTTAAACGATCGGTATAAGATGGTAAATTAAGGGGATCAGCCCAGGGTAGACCACGACGGGAAAAATGGATAAACCTACGTTGAATGGCCTCAATACGTGTAGTATGGGATTCGTAAGAGCGGCTAGCATATTCGAGAAGGGGCCTAACGAAAGTAATGTGTAATAATTTCGTAACGTAAGGAGTCGAGAATTCTTTGGATCAACGTTTCACGAAACCGAGGGCAGATTTGGCACGTTTAATGAAGTTGTCGATATGGAGGCGAAAGTTATTTTCAAGGTCACAAATGACCCCTAGATTAACCAAGAAGTTGACAAGGGGAACGGTTTCTTTTCGAATAATGTAGGTTCAGGGTGGTGAGGAAGAGCGCTTGCGGGAGTGAGTGATAGCTTGGCATTTGCTGACATTGAGCTCGAGATAGTTTTTTGACACCAAGTTGTGAACCTGTTAAGCTCAGAGAGGGCACGAGTCACCAAGAGAAGATATGTGTTTAAATATTTTCATAATATCGGCTTATATGGAAAGCTGAGAGTTCAGAACAACGCTGTCAACTTCATTATTGGTATAAATATCAAGGGCCGAGATGACTACCTTGTGGAACACCGCAGGTAGCATTAATTGGATCAGAGATAGAAGACCTGAAAATAAAGTCATATTGACGATCTTCTAGATAAGATTTGATCTATGAGGTAAAACCGGGAAAGAAACCGAGGGCCAAGAGCTTGAGGAGAATAAATTGGTGTGATGGCCCTGCTGAAGTCAGTGGCAACGACGCTTTGCCGGCTTCGAGTGCACACAAAGATTGTGAAACAAATTCCACCATGTAGATTAGTGGTTGTCGATCGACCTTTTAGGACCCATTTTGGTGTCATATACATATGTATATAACTTATTTAAGAAATCCAAAATGTTGCTTTTGCCTATATAAATTTCAATCAGATGATGACACTGCGTTACAAATGAAAAAAAAATTGAGTACCCGCTTTGAAATGTCATGTTTTCTTATTTATACCCATCTTAAACATACATATACATTTTCTTTCCATCACGTCTCATTTTTCTTCCGTAAGAATGTGCCAAATCAAGTATAATTTTATCAAGTAGGTAAAAATAAACTCAAAAAAAAATCATCCTATAAAATGTAAATACAAAATATCATGAAACTTTAACTTTTTCTTTTGTGCCTTGAATGATCTTCTCATTTTAAACGCCAACAGTAATCACCTAGCATAGTTGTGTCCCAACAGCCTTGAAATCGTTCTTCAAGCTTCTTTACATCCTGGTGGAATCTCTCAACCTGCTCATCACTGACCGCACCAATATTAGATGGAAAGAAAGAAAAATGAGAATGAGGAAAATGAATATTTAATGACATTCTGCATCCCAATTTTTCGTATGCTTAAAATATGTCGTTTACTAGCTGTTCTGCATTTTCGGCTCTAAGGTTCCCTAAAAACCCATTTATAACTGCTTTCAGTGATAACCACCCATCAAGTTTCTTGTTAGTAAGCTTTTTGGCAAAATTTAGATCTCTGATCAATGTGTGTATTTGAGGTCCCACAGATATTACTTCTTTGAGTTTGGCTTCACTTAACTTTGAAAATGCTGTCTTTAAATATAAAAAGTCATCTGCCTCTTTATTCATAGCCTTGACAAAATTTTTCATCAAACCAATTTTTATGTGGAGTGGTGGTAAAATTACATTTTTTGGATCTATCAGTG
This sequence comes from Merodon equestris, assembly GCA_958301585.1. Classification (NCBI taxonomy): domain Eukaryota; kingdom Metazoa; phylum Arthropoda; class Insecta; order Diptera; family Syrphidae; genus Merodon; species Merodon equestris. Next base: position 65,081,940 of record OY284413.1, read on the forward strand.
GTATATGTTTTACATTCGATTTTCCGCAAACATTCTGGCCATACTTTTGTAGTATAGCGCCTTTCTGCTGTCCCACATACAAAGAAAACAAAAGTATTTAGTAAAAACTACAGGGTGCAAATCCGAGCAAAATAGCTATAACTTTAAGATCAGCACATACTTTCCAGCTTTAATCTTTGTATTTTATTAAATTTAATATTTATTTCATATTATCATATGTTTCTTTTAAGACAGTTGAATATGCTATTGGTACTGATGCATATTTGTTGCCATTGTGCAGCAATACCGCATTCAGACTTGTTTTTGAACCATCAATAAATAAACGCCAGTCTCGTGTTTCGTAAGGAATGTTCAACTCATTCATCAAAGTTTCTATATCGTTACAGTAACATATGTTTTCAAAATTTGAATAAAATGAAGCCAGTTTTTTGTTACGTTTTCATTGTGCAGATACATTTGTGTGAGGAGCCAACAAATTCCAATCTTTTAATCTAGATCCTTGTAATTCAGCTTGCCTAATTGATAAATCTAAGTCTCGTATCAAATCATTCAATTCATTTTGATTTATCAAATGTGGACGTTCAAGAGAACTTGTTGAAGGTAAAAACTCAGGATCTTCGCTGTTTCCGTCATTATATTCTACAATATTTGGCAAATCTGGCACTTCTGAAATCTCCATTTCATTTTTGGAGGGAGGCAAAGGAGGAGGCATTTCTTCACTGTGAGGTACTGGTTTCGACATTGAAGGAACTTCATGATATGATATTATTATGTAAATAAAATGAAATAAAAAACTTATACTAACAATTAATTTGAGAGCAAGAATTAAATAAAATATCCTTGCTTCTATCGATGCAATTAATTAATTACTAAAACCTCTAGCTCAATTTTTAGCCATTCCTCCTATCTACTCATACATGCGTCTTTCTTTCTGTGTAGACTCTCCTCATTAGGTTTCCCGTATGTGGGCCAGTTCATTAAGTTAATGGAATTGATTTGTAATAAGTTGATTGTCTACCAGAAAGGAAATCAAATTTCGTCAGAGTACATGGACATAGTCTCTGCTGTTTATTTTCGTCGAAGTGAATTACATTTCGAGGCACACCTTTTGGAGAGAAGGTGCCTCACATTGCGGTCCCTTTCCTATTCTTCTTTTTCCTTTTTTTTTTCCGGCGTCGTTATGGTCAGAAGTGTAGGACCATAACCTTCCCACTTAACTGCATTCCTACTGGTCCGCTTGTGGGGTATGCCACAGGCAGGCTTCCCGGTTTAGGATTACAATTGTTTTTCGGCCTGCCTTTTTTGCGTGCTGAAATTGGAACGTTGATTGATAACGCCTTTTGGACGGGGTTCAAAGGATCTCTCCTTTGAACATGGCAATACCAACTGAGTCGGTCGCGCTCTATATTTCTTGTGATGGTTTCTTTTACGTGGAGGCTTCCTCGGATCTTTGAACTTCTAATTCTGTCACGCTTTGTCTTCATCTTCATCTCAGCTGCCGTTAATTTGCTCTCATACTTTTTGTGCATTGTCCAGCATTGTGAACCGGATGTGAGCGCCGGACGTACAACTGAACTGTAGAGCCTTCCTTTCAGCTTAGGGGGCATTTTTCGATCACAGAAGATGGCGGAGTTTTCCCGCCACTTCATCCACCCTACGCTTACGCGATGTTTGATGTCGTCATCACAAGTTGCTTCTCTATTAATCATAGATCCCAGATATTTAAACTTTTCACACTTGGGAAGCACTCTTCCATTCAAGTAAATGTCTGGAATAGGCTGATGAGGGTCAGAGAACGGGCAGCACAGATACTCTGTCTTCTTTGAACTAATACGATACCCGTGTCCCTCAAAAATGTCCACCCACACATCAAGTGCTCGTTGTAGGGACGCCTGATCATCACTTATAATGGCCCCATCGTCAGCAAAGAATAGCTGGTGCACATTGGGGTCCGTCACATTTCCTTCAAGCAAGCAATCAAGGACTGCTATAAAAAGCAGTGGGCTGAGGACGCTCCCTTGGTGTACACCGACTTTGATTGCGAACTCTTCGGTGACTCCTGCGGTGCATCTTACTCTTGTCGTTGCTCTTTTGTACATGTCCATGATCACTCTCACGTAGGTTTCTGGAACTCCTTTTTGTCTTAGCGCTACCCATAAAAGATCTCTTGGTTGCCGATCAAAGGCCTTCTCGAAATCAACCAACACCATATGCAAGTCCTTTGAAGAATCACGATGCTGTTCCATCATGACCCCTATACTTTGGATTGCATCTGTCGTTGATTTACCCGAGACAAACCCGCACTGGTCATCAGATAGTCGTATTATTTTCCGCAGTCGGCTATCTAATACCCGTTCAACGATCTTCATGGTGTGCGACATCAGCTTGACAGAACGGTAGTTATCATAATTTCGCGTATCACCCTTTCCTTTGAGCAATGGAAGAAGATAGCTTTCCCTCCATTGATTAGGCATAGTGTCGCCTCTCATAATTTTGGAGATAAGAACCATGAGCCATCTAGACCCGATGTCTCCCATCTTTTTCCAGAACTCAGAGGGTATCCCGTCCGGCCCAACAGCTTTTCTTTTCTTCGAGTTTTTAACCGCGTACCGAACTTCTTCGACTGTGATGTCGGATATTTCGGCATGATTCGGGGCGGCTCTTGGAAAGTACACTCGGGGAAGCTGTTCGTTCAGAAGTTCCTCGCAATACTGTCGCCATCTGTGGAGAATTTTTTCGTCTTCCACAACGAGTTGGCCTTCAGCATTGTTAATCAACTTTGGGAAACGAATCTCCTGAGCATTTCTTCTTCTCTGGGCGGCTATCTTAAAGATATATGCTCCTTTGTTCAAATTGCTTTGTCGAAGCTCCTGGTCCCTTTCATAAGTCACGCTAATAGGAGTTCAAACCATCAGGACCATCTAATTCCATTTTTTTCATTAAAAAAAATGACCTTTAAAACGAATATAAAAATAAAAGCAACAAAATATGTCTAGAAGATATTAAGACATCTATTAATTAAAACGTACTGAGGTCCAATCTCTGCCGTTATTACTCTTGACGAATTCCAACCTGACGACCTTTTTACAATCTAAAAATAGAGGGACTCAATTCATTTTCTATTGGCAAATGTTGGAATTCCGCCGAACAGCTCTCCAAACTTTTGCTTTGGACACTCTAGTCCGAATGAGCGCTATTATTCAACCTGAGATTGAATTGCTGGCAGCTCGACTGATTATCCGCTCTTCTCGGGTACAAAACTTTTTTTTTCCTTGACCGTCTCCCAGTACCATTAGAGTCCATATCTTTAAAAAAATTGGTAATTAACCGTCGACTTCTGTCAATTCCCTTTGGCACATCCACCAGTGCATTTTGCCTTTCCATTAAATAATTTGTTTAGATTTCATTAAAAGGTGATTGCTATTGATCGAATTATAGTCATTCATATTCGGTTCATACGCATTATTGTTGTTCGGTCGTGAGCTCCCCTTATGGCTTAACTTGTTTATAACAAATCATGCCATACCGAATTGAAAGTTGAAGTGATGCCCTATTTTCACGTGACCATATCCAAGACATTCCTTAAACAACGATGAAGGGCGTATGGTATTACGGTTAATGAATCTGCAAGTTCTTGCTGCGTTTAACAAGGATCTAAATCGAGTATTGCCACCAGCTCTGCGTCCTCAATCCTTTTCACCGGTCCAGGACGCTCTTAGTCTTCCACGTCGAAATCACAAATTTTATAGAGTTCAAAACATATAGAGTTAGAAGCTTTCGAGGCCTAGCATTAGCATTTTTTTCTAAAAGCCTTTCGCCGGTATGTGGATACGAAGCTTGTATATTATAAACGCATGGCAACTTTTTCGGATATATCGAGTGCAGGCCTTAACAGCAATTTTACGCTGTTATATCCATACACTTTCCTCAACTTTTTAATTGGTTGAAGGTGACTCTCCTGTTACGAATGTTCAGCACCAGGGTTATTTTCCAATTCACATTTTTATCCTAAATATCAAATGACCAATTTGCTAGTGAAATTAAGGTCGACATCGCACAACTTTTATGTCTTTTCGACACTTACTTGTCTATTCTACTCTGCCAATATATGCAATCCGATAAAGAAACCATATGGTAATTGAAAGTCTCGAAAAGCTGCTGTCACTCGAGGCTCCATCAAATTGCAGGTAGAGTAGTCTATATGAAGTCCGCCTCTATTTGCTCTCAGAAATTGATAACTATTAGGGGGTAATAACTGGCCAACATAGAAAGGTTGAAATTATTGGGCATTCACATAGAAAGTAAGAATTTTACAACTGTGGGCTGAGAGGTAGACCTGAAGCGTCGAAATTTTGTTGAAAAACATACCAGAGTCTAAAAACGAGTTCAGTCAGCCACTGAGTGCTATCCTATCCTTTTCATATTAAAGTGTTTTTTCTCAAGGAAAATAACTATAAATCTGCTTAAGGTGACTCGATATTTTGACTCTGCTTTTGTCGAAAGAAAATTGTATCAAATATGGAGACCTCACAATGTGAGAAACAACGAAGGAGCCTGTCGAAAATAATACAATAGATGCCGATCTAAGATGTCAAATTCTTTGCTAAGGGAATCAGCTATTTTTTTATTGCCAAATACGTCTAGTTTAAAGGAAGTGCGCTTTCAAGGAGTATGCTGCTGCTGACCGCATTTTTATCTTCTATTATCCTCGAAGATGGTCTGACCTAAAAAAGCTAGCTATTCAATCCATTCACTTGACGAGTTGACCAATCAATTGTTAAAAGGATTTATCATACTAAAAAAAGGAGAGAAGTGGATGTAATGCCTACGCGAAAAGTTCTCTTAGTTTTCTACATGTCCTAAAGAATAAAAGGGATATATTTTAGTATATAAGCCGGCTTAAAAATGCATCCTGTATGTAACGGTTCGTGGGTCTTAATAATATGCTTTCGGAAGAGCTTATTTCATTGAATAACGTCGTTAGTACGGAAAACTTACCGTGGCCTGGAAGTCCTTGATACTGATGCCAACGTATGGTTGACAACAGTAATGCTGTAAACATGTTCACCAAAGGGCATGTTTATTCGATTAGGGAAATCTGTACAAATACTAGGGCTTAAGGCCGCTTCATCGTACGACTCAGTATTAAAATATTAAGCATGTTCATAACTTAACTTGTCAAAACATCATTTCAACAAACTTGTTCCTTGGCATACAAATAAATTGTTTGTTTAACCGAAAACGACAAATTCATAAATGTTACGCCCTATAATCCCATAAGTTGTCAAACACAATTAATCGCAGATTAAAGGGTACACAGTGTTACAACCCTTTGGTCCATCTGGATCATGATCTCTGGCTATTCTGCAGCCAAACTTGACCTTATTTCCTGTACTTTCTACCAAAATAACTTGAATTTCCCTCCAAAATTCCTTTCAACTCTCATCTTATGATGCCGAAATCTCTCCGATATGCTTAAAAATCACATATGAGAAGATCAAGGATCACCCAGCCTCCCCTCGAGATGAAAGGAAAGGAGAAAATCAAACTCAGTCAAAGGTCTTAACGATGTGATTATTATGCTTCCAGGTGAACCGGAACATAACTCTTACCTCCTTGAGTGCGAGTAAGAACAAAAGTAATCAGATCAAGTTACTCTATGATCCTCGGCAGCATCCGCATAGAAGGGAGAAAAAACCCGATCTAACCCGGAAAAATCGAGAGTTCCTACCCTTTTTGTCGTTGCAATTAATGTTTGTTTGTTACACAATCTCCGGCAAGGATCAGACTTTTCTGGGCTTCCCAGATTGATTCACTGTCAATCAAATGTTTTATGAAATGTCAATGTACCACCGCGTTTATCACGGATCACAGGAGAAACGAGAAACCAGTTCCCAATGTTATCCTTTAGATGTGGTATGTTGTGCTACAGTACGACTGCTCGACCGACGAACCTGATTGGCAAGTTGTCCTGCGTAAAAATCCTTATTTATTTTCTATTAATTCTTTTTCCTTTTTCTTTCATGTTTTTTCGTCTTATTATGAGTCTTCTTCGAGCTTGCATATGCTAATTTGGAAACTTTTCGAGGTCATTAAGGTCACCACTGGTCACTACGACGTGCTCGAAAGAATGGAAACAGCCGAGAAGGAATACAAAAATCCAAATGAATTTCTGTAATTTTGTGGGAAAAGATTGTCCAACAGACAATAATAAGAATATGACCGTGTCGTAAAAGGGGTGGATTTGGAAGGAGCAGGGAAGTGCTGATCCAGTTTTAAGGATAATATTTTTTCATATGTCGTCCTGTATGGCAATTCTCCACAGTGCAATTCCAGGTGCGCATTCGAATTTAATTAATAAAATCGACTATCAACGACAATTATCCTTGGACCGTTACGGTGAATTTTTGCTCCGTTTTTGGTGATTTTCGCAGCAGATGGCCAGGAATTTATGACATCGGCTATTAAACAAGATATTGAGGGTAAGCTATAACACACACACACATGCACACATAAAGCGGTCAAGGATGCATTGCACTTAAGCTAATGTACTCATAACTGACATTCAGGACCATTTATGGTGCCATAAACGGGATGACGTGTTCATTGCGTTATGACATCTTTGCCAGATACGTAGTGTCATGGACTGGATATGGTGATGAAGACCAATTGTTTGGGGAGCACTGCTGGGAATGTTTTCACATGGCCTGGTCATTCTCGCACCTTCTGGAGTGTGATCGGTTTATGAGTGTTAGGAGGCTATAAACCGATAAATATGCTACGAAAGTGTCATTTGTGAGTGATGATAATATAAATACCCAAAGGATGTGTAGAATGGCCAGATACTAATAAAGGGATTTCAAGCTATGTATAGCTTATTAAGGATAATGAAACAGTATGATTCACTCTTGAGTGGTCCCCAGTTGATTAAGGTAATAGAACTCTAATTGAGGACAGATGTGAGAAAATCTATGAATTGGAGTAATCAAGTTTTGGTTATTCTTCGAATGGTGATTCCGAACTTTATTAGCTCTGTGGAGTGTCCTACAGTAATTTCCTATTACACATGTCGGAATTTCTGCTTCACAGAAGCATTGGTACTATTTGTCTGAAAAAAAGACATAAATTGTGCAGTTGTGTTCTAATTAATCTAGCGATGACGCTAACATTTTATAGTGGTTTTGTAGGTTTTGCAGTATCTTGTGAGGTTAGAATAATATATGTACATTTTAATTAACTTAGCTATCACGTAGAACATCTCCTTTTGGCTAGGTTTGGTTTTCACATATACATATATGTATGTATATAAATACGCACAGACGTTTTTTTTTATGATGACACATTGGAAAATGCTTACCAGTGGTGATTGAGAAGCTTTAAATAACCAATTGCTTTTATTGTTAGTGACAGTGGACATCTTCCTTGCGATTACCTACGTTCTGGGTACATTAAAAACTGTTATTTTATTAGCAGCATTGAATTATTGTAGTACATCACTTTCAAACATTGGAATATATACATATGTAATTCAGCAACGATTTCGAACTGATTCCCATTGACAGTTTTAATCATGGTAAAGATCTATAAAAATTACATTTCGTAAATAATTCGTCAAGTCCCCAGACAGCATAATCACCCTAGTGAGTCTGGAATTTGTACGATGGTTAAGCGTTTCGAAGAAAATACGGTATCGGGTTGACTCCATATGACCATGTTCGCACAGCAGGCACATGCAAAAACAAGAACTCTGTGAATGTTTGAAACCATTCACCTCAATCCGTCGATGAAGTCAACAAAAGGGCTTCTCTTATGGAACCTTACGGCGAATTTAAAGGTTGATCTTTATTAACATGCTTATAAAATCGTTAAATGTAAGATTGCCAAGCCAATTTGTTATCAAATTTTTTTTTTTTTCTAAAAAACTAAATTTTTCGATAGAAAAATAGCAAATCTGTAAATCAATAATACTGTCATACCTAGAGGCCGGATTTGCACAAAGAGTCAAAGCATTCCACAAATTTTTTTATGTGTTGCAGATTATAAGTTTGTGCCACCTTTAGCCCGTGTATTTTCCAAGATGAGGCTGTAAAGACAGTTGCACTGACTTGATGTCGTAACATGGGTATCGCAAATTGGATCTGAATGATCACTGGTTTTCATGGCGTAAATGGCCGCTCCTACAATTCAAAAACATTTTCTTAGTTTAATAGTTCGTTTTTCTAATTAGGTTCATCATAAGGCCGAAAAGCATAGTTTAATTTGTTCGGAATGTTTAAGGTTGTCCGTATAGGGTACCTAATAATTTTTAAATTAGTTAAGTTACATAACCTAGTTTTAAGCATTTATGTCTAGCGTAAGTAATTTATGTCTAAGTAAGAAAATTAATCAAAATTAATAAAAAAAAAATTAACGTCTAACAGAAGCCGTGGTGGTTGATCGGTTAAGAAAAATGTTAATTGCACAAACATGTCGTTTCAATAACGAAATTCATTTAAAAACATTAAAAATAAGTAGTTGTAATATTTCATTAAAATCCATTAAGCTAACGTTGGAAAAGTCTTGATACCCTTGTAAAATTAAAGACATTTGTTAGCATTTGTTTTAATTTTATGTTGAAAACAGATTCTAATACTTATTGGGAAATCCTTTAAAATCTCGTTTAAATGGTAAGGATTGCACAACTTTTTTGTTGCTTTTTTTGTAATATCAGGAGTTATTTACTGCCAGTAAATAAGTAAATCTTTGAGCTGACTTTTGATTTCATGTTGTCGTCGTTTCTCTTAATGGTCCCATAAGCGCCCTATTGGGGTAAGATCTGGGCTTTGTGGCAGTTTGGCAAGCATATGGGGTGTGTTTGGGATCGTTATCTTGTTGAAAGCAGAAAGTTTTTAAGATACCCGATTTTTCGGCACTTGGTTGAAGGCTTGCCCTTAAATTATTAAAATAAAATTCCTTATTTATAATTTCGTCAAACATGACTAAGTTCCTAACACCAGCCAATAAGTTGCTATACCCCCCCTCACACCATAACACCAACACCACAGTGTGTCACTGTCTTTATAGTGTTCTTTCAGTTCAGTGCCTTGCCTGGTTTTCTCCACTCTTTGAAACATCCATCGGAGCCAAATACATTTAATATCGACTCAGCCGAAAAAATACCCTGTCCCAAAATACAATTGCGTTATTTTTCTATTCTCCTTTTGGTCACCTCTTTCGGTAAGCTTGCGGGGGCGTCCAGATCTCGGCTTATTCTCAACTGTGTTTTCTTTTTCAAAGCGATTTATTACCTTCTGATTTCGTTCTTCCTACTATTTTAGCAATTATCTGATAAGATTAACCTTGCTTGTGATAATTTTAAAATAACTCCCTTTCATATATCGTTAATTCTTTTGTGCTCATTATGTAACTTCTACTTTTGCGTAATTTCGCACATACAGGTGTAAGTTCTACACCAAATTGACAGCTCTTCCCATTGTCTCTTACATTATGACGAAATTGAGTTGAACTATTGTAGTATTTTAAACTATCTTTTTTTTACAGCGAAGCCTCAAAAATTCTAAGGATACCAAGACTTTTAAATTGCAATTTTGTTGTTTTAGATTGGAAAATATGATTTTTTCTCACGTTTGTAAATTACTTTTTCTTTTTTAAATGGAACACACCTGATTACAATTAGGAATTCCAAATAATTTAAAATTTTGGCCTTATTACCATATTTTAATCACCAATTTGTGAAACTTAATGCAGAGTACCATGACCATACACTATATATTTCACATTCATATCTTCGATTTAAGGCCAAACCAAAAATCGGCTAACATAGTAGAGACTCATCTGAACGCGATTGATATTCCATCCTTTCCAAGAACCGGCTCTATCTTCGACTTAGCATTAACAAATGCACAACTTTAACTGACTAGTACAAATCACTACAAGCGAAACTGATGATGCGAACCACCGAGTACCACGGTTACTATTACAGACTCGCCATAATAATACGAATACCCAACGAATTTTCGTAACTGGAACAGAACGGACCAGTATGCACCTTCAACTATTAAAGACCATCAAAATATGTTGGTCACTCCTCTCAAGATCATGAGGAGAAGGATACCCCTGAGTGCATCCATTTGTAAGCCGAAATTTGACAAATTATGAAATTAACTGACACTTACAACAGATGCTTGCCGGACTAGCGATCATATCGACAAATATACAACACCAATAATCTACTCGTTTCGGAAAGAAAAAAGATAGTTCTCCCCAGGCTTAAACAGCTCTATAGACAGTTTACAGACCCAGACGATCGGTGATCAAAAATCTCCAACAGTTATTAAAAGAAAAGCGGTAGGTATTGTCACAACGCTCTGAATAATATACATTAACCATCGCATTGGAAAAAAGCAGTGGTCCAGCCTATTCCTAGGGATAGAATAAACCCTGCTAATCGCATGTTAATTAGGATGCTTTCGAATATTAGCAAGATTTTTGAAGAAGTAGTAAGCAGAGCTCTGATCAGATGGGTTGAGTAAAAGAAAGTTATATCGGACAACCAGTTTGGTTTAGTGGCATACTATTCACGCCGCGTCAAATCTTTCGACATTCGGTGGAATAAGGCAAAAAACCAATGGACGGGTGGTTGTTGTGCCGACTTTGAAAAGGCCTTGGACACCGTATAGTTATGTTACGCAAGCTCACCAGGCTAGGCATGCCAAATCACTTTTTGTACATGATTTGCATAAACGTTACTTCGAGCAGGATCTTTGACATTAAAAACCGTCTGTCACAAGGTGCGGTTAGTTTTCCGATATTGTTTAACATCTACACAAGCCATCTTACGGGTTTTTTCATCCACCCAATAACAGGTCCAAAAATTAAGGACATCAATATAATATTACGAAGTTAAGAATTAACTTCTAATAGTGGGAAATGGTACTGCTTAGAACTCCGTTGTATAGGACCGGAAAGGATACCAGAAAGGTCATTGGGCAACATGGACAGCCATTAGCAGTGAGAAACGCGGTTAGATATCTTGGTATCTGGCTTGACCAATATCAGCTAAGAAAGCATTCGGTCTGACAAAGACTCTGTTTTATAGCAGTCAACTTGACCGCAAGGTAAAAATCATATGCTATGTGGACCTAATAAGGCCCACCATGTGATTTTCCGGTGTGGTTTAATGTCTGTCTTAGAATGTGTAGAACGACAGAGCCCCAGTTCATTAAGTATTATCCTAATAAGTTCATGTACGACGGAGTAGGCCTAAACCGAATTAACAATTGTTAAAACAACCCGAAAATATATCGCAACGGCTATGACCAACGACAATATCCTGATCTCCTTGGCTTGCTACCCTAATTATACGCGGGTGGTCCGATATGTACTTAGCCTACCAAAGAAAAACAAAAAAATTGGAGAAATGGCGATTTATTTTTCAATATGGTCTCCTTTTAGCTCGATACACTTGACCCAGCGATGCTCCAACTTCTTTAACCCGTCTGAAAAATACGTTTTCTCGAGGTCTGCAAAGTAGGCCTCCGTGGCGGCGATGACCTCCTCATTCGACTGAAATTTTTGCCCGGCGAGTGACTTTTTCAAGTTTGGAAACAAAAAGAAGTCGCACGGGGCCAAATCTGGAGAATACGGTGGATGGGGCAGCAGTTCGTAGCCCAATTCGACCAATTTGGCCGTGGCGAGGGCGGAGGTGTGAGCCGGTGCGTTATCATGGTGGAAGATCACTTTTTTCTTCGCCAAGTGGGCCCGTTTTTTTCTTCCATTCGGTGTCGAATCGACCCAATAATTTGGCATAGTACAGCCCTGTGACCGTTTTGCCCTTCTCCAGGTAGTCGATGTGGATCACACCTTGTGAATCCCACGTGGCCATAACCTTTCCGGCCGATGGGACAGTCATCGCCTTCTTCGGAGCACGTTCGCCGGGTGAAGTCCACCTTTCGACTGTTTCTTGGTCTCTGGTATGTACCAGTGGATACATGGTACGCGGCACCCATCGCGCCGACAGCTTTCTCATGCCTAAAATTTCATGCAGGATATGAGCCACGCGATCTTTTGAAATGTTATGTTAAATGAAACGTTATCCTCCGTGGTAGCCGTTTTCGGGGCACCTGGACGTGGCTCATCAAAAACCGACGTGCGACCACCTTGAAACTCGTTAAACCAAGTTTTGATGGTCGCCATTGAAGGAGAAGAGTCACCGTACACAGCATCCAAACGCTCTTTGATTTCGCTGCGCGATTTCCCTTCTAAAAACAAGAATCGAATCACCGACCGATATTGCTCTTTTTCCATTTTTCTAAAATCCGCGACACTCCCGCTTCCACACGCGGTCAAAACAAAACTACGAGTCCGATCCGGCTGAAATTTCGACAGTAGCCGTCTACTAGAGTGTATATACTTCACGATAGTGAAGTTGCTCTTGCGATACTGGCGCCATCTGGCGGTGAGGCTAAGTACTTATCGGACCACCCTCCGGTATCCTGGTAATTTTACCACGGACAACGGTCGGGTACATTGACAGTGGTCATGAGCTTATTTATTTTAGTACAACAATTGTAGACTGGGATTTCGCCGATGTTGCTAAACAACACGCCGAGTTCTGTCCAGTGAAAAGGCTTCCTAGAATAACGCGTGACCTCGGTAAGATCCTCCTCATTCCTTAGTTTATATGCTAGGAAAGGGTTAGCTAGGGAATCTTTCGAAAGCTGGGTGCGTCATCATGTTTAGATAAATCTGAGAACTGCCTGAGGTTTGTTAGCCTTGATAAGCTCTCGAAAATTCACAGTGAGCGAGAAAGCGAAGTGCAGTTGCTAAAAAATGCAATCAGGTGGGTGACCACTCGGAACGAATCATACGAATGCTAGCCAACTAGATTATATTTGGGATTAGAATCAAGCAGTTTAGGGTAGGCAAAGAATATAATTTTCCTATAAATGCACCTGAAGGGCATTATTAATAAGGAAATATAGTTAGATCTAGAGTCCTCGGACAGGACCAGTAAGACACATTTAATATAAAGCTATTTTTAAATTAGAATTACAAATTTATCTACGAATATAAGTCTCAAAGTTGAAGGACCATTTACGGACGTAAGATTTTCCAATTTCCTATATCTATTGATACCGATTCCACTGTCCAGATATTCTTAGTATAAGACCGATATCGAGCGATAAAAGACTAGCCGCATCATTATATGGCCATTTTCTTGTTTAATGGTTTTCATGATGTATTTTCTAAGTTAATTTTTCAACACTTTTGTTCAGCCAGTTCGATTGATATTTTTCATTAACTCGTTGTAAGTAAAAACTATAAGTACAAAATTAGTATTGTCCTTAATAATTATTAATAATATCAACGGTCAACTGAAACTCGGAATTTACAAACCTCATTGAAAACTCTTCGCCAAGCTACCCTATTATGAATGAATCCCTTCCATTTTTCGCTGTTCTGTTTAACTTCTTCTACGGGATCCTCATACTGGCGGTCCTTCTGTACATTGGTTCTACATGTCTTGACCATCTTAATCTTCGCAATTTTATCATTCAAACAATGAAGAGGGTTCGTCGAGTAGTAGTCGAGTTGGGTAGTTTTGTCCTTTCATCTTTTTTTTCATCCTGTTTCCCAAAATAGATTCTCCTTAAGATCTTACTTTCAAAGACACGAAATCTACTCTCTTCCTTCTAAGTCAGACTCCAGTTTAACATCCGTAATGTGCTACTGGCACAAGTATGGTTTTATAAATACGGATTTTAACATTTCGGGACAGAGAAATTGTTGTAAATTGTCGCTTCATCACGCGTTTCCCAAATGCAGCCTTTTATTTATTTTGATCTTTATGTTGTTTTCGGCACTCCATATGATCCATATGATTATTTGAACCCGTCCATTTCATCAAAGAGCATATCGAGTACAGTCAGGTGCGAGGTTTGGGCTGATTCATGTCGGTCGGTGGCCCTATATTGGTTTTTTTTTTTCATCTTTTATTAAACCTACTTCCTCTCCTGCTATTGTTAGACTTTCCACACTGTCTCATGTCTACCGTAAGCTAGGGCGGCGTAATACTACTGAGTGTTATTCCCATCAGACTTAACTTAACACTTAACTCATTACGCACTTAGACACCAAATTAATGAGAAGTGGGGACAAGGTGTCTCCTTTTGATCCATCACGTGTTTCATATGTATGTTTCGGATAAGGCGTTTCAAACTTTAACTCGTCCTTTCCTTCATTTTATCTATATTTTGTGATGAGCCCATGTAACTCCTCCGCTAATTCATCTCCAGCATATTTTTTTAATTCCGATGATAAAAGTCGACTCCTGCAGTCTTGTTATTCTTGTTTTACTACCTTGATGGCCTGCAGTTCTACCTGAATTCTTACTGTGTGGCTAACATCACCATATCCAATGCTGCTTGTTCTCCATGTACATTAAGAAGTTCATCGAAATATCTCCGCCAATTGACGACTGCAACTCTTTCGTTTTCCGAAACGAGCCCTTCATTATTTTTGTGTCTAATGTCCTTTTCGTCTACCTTGTATACATTGCTCTAGAATTTCATTCATTCTTTACATTCTTCTTACATTTTCGCAAACAACTTTTTCCTTTTTTTACCCTGGTAGAAAAGGTTCACTTCCTTCCGTAAGGACTGATATTTTCTACTCGTGATCTTTAGTATTTTCCAGGGCTTGAAGTTCTTTGTAGCATAATATGCTTTTACTTTTCCTCGCATTCCTTTTCGAACTAAGGCTTGTTTTTGGGAGCTTTTCAAAGCCTAATTTGTTTTTTGATGCTTCCTTCACAACATTTTTTATTGCTGACCATACTGCCTCCACATGCCTTGCTTTGTCGTTAGTTTCCATGCCATCTAGTGGGTTTCGTTCTTGTACTGGCGCTGGATACAAGTTTTCAGTTTGACAAATTCAAAAATCTCTATGAAATATTAGCTGTTAAGATAAAACAAAATTTCAATACGGAGATATAAGCCTTATATGTCTCTATTTCTTTGTTGCTTGGCCTATGTTTTTGAGAAGAGGCGCACATTGACTGGGCATAGATTCGATAAGAATTTGGCATTGTCGCAAAGTTGTCAGTAATCATTGCTCCTGAACAAACTTACAAAGCTGAGGTAATTTTTTTTTTACTTTACGAATAGCCACTCTCGTCTTATTTCCTTTCCACTAATTCTCGGGAGATTTAACGCGCGATTTCAAAACTTTAAATTTGTATCCGTAAAGAATTTTTATGCTAACATACAGCATGTGGCACTATGACCAATGCTGACCTATTATGCTTGCTAGCCGGTCAGACGAGGAGTTCCTCTACTTTCTTAATAAAGTTAAGAACGTGTCTCGTAAAAACTGAGATGATCCCCTTAAGAGTCATTATTTCTCCGAGGAGAATACGCTTCCTAAGGTGGTGGAGGGCAGCCAATCATCCAGTATGGCGTTGCGAGTTATCCCACTTGTCTAAGAGAAAATTCATTTTCAACTTGGGATTTCTGCACAAAGGGTTGGCGCCTATATGCCTTTCGCTGGATCCTTTTCTAGCAAGTTTGTCGGCGATTTCGTTGGCCTTAATGCGCTTGTGCCCTGGCACCTACAAGAGTTTGATCTTGTTTCTTTTGGCTAGGTCCCGCAGGCCATCGTGGCATTTCTTAACGGATTTTAAGTTTGTGCTATACGAACCTAGCATTGAACGCGGCTTGAATGTATGAGAGTATATTGATGGTTATATCTTTTATGCCCGTCTCTAAATTTAGGTTGACATTCGTCAGGAATGCGTATAATTCGGCCTGGAACATAGTAGGATTCGTTCCCGCAGCCTTTGACATTTTCCGATTTTTATCCAAAGATGCCAGCCCCAACACAGGAATCCGTCTTGGAGCCGTTTGTGTACCATCTGAGGCCTTTGACATTTGGTCAGGCATCACCGTTTTCCCAAGCTGTCGGGTTGGGATCAGTATCTCAAATCCCTTACCAAAATTAACGTGTGGGGTAATGCGCCCGAAACTGTGGCTATCATTTCAAGCTCAGGAAGGTGTTTCAGGAAGGACATGTCAACATGGATGGTCTGTTTCTGAGCGAAGGAGTCTGATTGCGCTGCGTATTGCAACCTATTTTAATAAAAAGGTGCAGTAGAGTAATTCCGATGATTGCTAGTTGGGCTGGCGCTGGACAAGTTAGCATAGCGCCTGTAATACCGATACTAGTCACTGAAGGCTCTGAAGTTTAACAATTATAGGTTTTCCTTCAACTTTAATTCACCATACCGCGGACGCATAAGTGATGATAGGTCCAGGACAAGATAGACCCTCTGTGTTACACCAGTAAGAGATCGACTGAAGTTGCAAGTTGCATTCGTTTACAGATAAATTTCGCATTTATCTATTTATCTTATTTATCGAGACAGTGCAGTGGTGAGTGAGTCGATATCGAATAAAGCGCGAATTGCGATCTCCTTGCGTATGAAGCTATTTTCAACATGCCCTACTATGTGATGAAGCGCGTTCTCAGTAGATCGTCCTTTGCGGTATGCATATTGGTTTGGATGCAATATTATCTGATCCTCTAGTATGCTTCTAATAGTTAGGCTGATAAGGCGGTAGGATTTAGGTTGTTCATTTGGTTTTCCAATTTTGGGGATGAAGACAAGGTTGACTTCTCTCCAGATTTGAGGGATGTATCCCAAGTTAAAACAAGATCTAAAAGGAGCTATCAGCTATTTCTGGAAAATGGCAAGAAAGGCAACGTCTTTACCTGGAGCTTTGTAGGGTTTAAATGAACAAGTTGCTCATGTAACTCTTTTACAACTGAAGAGTCTGCCGAAGAAGCTATTAGTTCTACTATTGATGTAGTTTGTGATGCTCATTCACATCATCCACGGTTTCCCTGCGATTGACAGTGAAACTACCGAGTATGCTCTTGAGATAAGGTTTTATAGAGTCGCAGTTGGCAGCAAGTCTATGTTTTCACAGTGTTTTCTCCAGACCTTCTGTTGGATTTCCTCAATTCGAAATGGTATTTTGGTAGAGCAAATATATAGTATAATCAATCCAACTTTTTGTCTGTTTAGTTCTGTTGAACCGAGATCTCAACTTAGAGATTCAAGCTGAAGTGAAGTGCCATACAACTTCTGGCACAATCTCTTACTCAGATCTGCATTCCTAATTCACTTGCATTAAAGGAGCACGCTGTGTTACTCTGCACAGTGAATTCCGGGTCCAATATCTCTTTATCTCTCAAAACCACAAACCATTTCAACAACTTTTAAGCTAGGGTGCAGCATCATGAAGCAAAAATAAATTTAAGTATTATTCAAGACAAGTTTAGTTTCAAGAAGTCATTGGATCTATTTTATTGGCCACAGCTGCATGCGTCCAGTATAAAAGTTACGATAGAGAAACATCAAACCGCTATTGCATATTAAACCAAACCGTGAGGACATGAAATAGTTAGCTATTTAGCTATCCGCTGAGCAGAATCCAAGAACGCATCCAAAATTATTGAAAAATCGTCTGCTCCTTAACGTCAAGTAATGAAACTTAAGCAAAGTGCAATAACACGATACTTTCAATTACCAGGGATAAAATATCAAAAGAGAAACCCAGCTCGGGCCACTTGAACATGTCCTCGAATCGGAGCAAGCAGTGTGACAAATTAAAAAGTTGTAAAGAAAGAATCAAAGTGCTACCATAAAATTTGTTCCACATCCAAGCGCATCTCAAATCGGCACAAATTAAGTACTTTGCCAAAATGGATTACCCCGGCGCCCAGTGCTTAATGTGAGAATCCCAGCCATTACCGTAAATTAAGATTCACTCATCTCGTGGCGCGGTTGGTTTTAATTACTGAATTTCCCCACGTCCGTAATTGACTCCATCGAAACCCAAAAAGAAGAAAAAAAACAGAAAAAAACTTCTTCGAAACCATTTCAATTTTACTATATGCTGGGGATGTATCTGGCGTACAAATAGCGGAAAACGTTGTGTGTAATTACCCTATTTACTGCCGACGGAGAGAAATTAATTCTGTAATTACAGTCGACAATCGATGAATCGTGGAGTTGCAACAACGACAGACGGCGAAAGGGTGATGTTTCAACCCCATTTGTAACCGCACAGAATCCTTTCAGGATCACAAATCAAATATACAAAGGTCCCGATTGCAATCGAAACGACCAGTAACCAAACAACCGGAGGCAAGCGAACAACAACAACGGGCAACGACAACGATGACGATGACGATGACGACTCCAATGTCAATGATGATGTCAGGATCTTGCTCTTAATAATGCAATCATAATCGCATTTATTAGGGCGCACTGAAGCCGCTGCGGTACGAACACTGGCGGCGGATAAGCATTGGGCATAAGAATGGGTTGATGCCGCCGCATGCTTTAGAGTATCAAATGTCAAATGTTAACAGTTTCGCAGGGTCTGAGGTTTCTCGTCGTACTATTGGCTCTCATCCGTCCCGTTTTATGATTATTAGAATCCGCTGAGCTCTGGTTACCCGGCTGTTGGATTGTCGGATTAGCTTGGATCAATGCTAGCATTTGGATGGAGGAAACACCCAAGACAAATGTTGATCCTTTTTTTTCTTGTATCTTTTCGTTGTTATCATTTGTCGGCGATCTAGTCTAGAGATCCTTTTGTTCGAAGCTTCAACGGGCAATATTGTACTCGTATTCAAATGCTCGACGAATGCGAATGGCAGTAGCGCTCTCTCTCACTATGCAACCCTGATGACGATGTTCATCTGCGGTTTTGCAAGATTGTATCAGTTTTTTGTGGGTTTCGTTCATTTGTCTGCGGTGTAATCGTAGCGAGCGGGCTCGCGACCAAAGCACGCTTCGGCGTGGCAGTAGCAACGGAGATTGATATCACACAAATCATCGCGGACATTTAATATTTTCTGTCTCCGCTTTGCTGTGCTTAATTAATTCTGCGGGAGATGCAAATAAAAGTGCATGGCGCAGGCAGTAGCGCGAGATGTCATTTGGTTGATTTGGTGGTTAATTGTTTGAGCGAGCGGTCGTCGGTTGGTGGTTTCTGATTTCTGGTATCTGATTACGAATGGAATTGGTTTCTTAATGAAATCGGGCGAGAGTCGGTGCTACCGGTTCCGCAGGCCGTCAGGTAGAAGTAGTTAAGTGCCTTATGGCGCCGGATGGTAGGCGAATGGATATGCAAAGTAGGTTTGTGTTATTGCACGTCACTGGAAGTGGGTGTAAATAAAATGATTTTATATGTCTCACTGGCAAGAACTGGACACTTCAAATAGCACATGTTATTAAAATAAAGTTTTGACATTCAAATGACATGTCCTTCTTAAACATTTTTTTTACACTATTTTAGAATTTCGTGGAAATTCAACGTATTCAATTGTCGTAAGTTGACGGATTTCGTTTAGAGAGATATCTGTTTGTCCGTTAAGGTAACTGAGGCTTTGTATAAGATCTTAAACGCTGTATATTCAACTGAGGCATATAATATGAAAATGTATTGATCCTTACTTTACAGTTGTGTTGCCTGAAGTTGAGCAATATTTAGTTGTAAATTTTTGTATTATTTTTTTATTTATTTATTTAATACTAGAAAGCCCGATGAACTTCGTATAACCTAAAATTGATTTGACTTCATAAGCGATTATGTATCACAATAGGCCTTCACAGATCAAAAATATTTTAAAACTTCCCCAGTGATTTCATGCCTGCCAGTGGGCTGGGAAGCAGTTCCCGATTTCGTGCCATTGAGGATGTTATAATTGAACTGAGTGGCCGACGACATCGCATCTTGTTAGTGGCGAGGGCTTCCAATGTAAGTGGCTGGTAAAATTGTCATGAATGAACACTGCGCTGCTGGTTGTGTTGGTTATTTCGTGAAAAATGTATGTATGTCTCGATTTCTCAAGTGCTGACGTGATAAAAACTGCAGTCAATATTAAATGCGAAATATATGTACATATTTTTGTGCGTATATATGTAAATTACTGGTCTTTTAGATAAAGAAAAATACAAAAAAAAATTAATAATCCTAGGGGATTTTAATCTGAATATTTTGGAAACAAATGTTTCATTCTTAAATTACTTGCCCCTGTTAGTATCCCTCGGCTTAGCCAGCTTTATCAATGAACCTACAAGGCCTGTTTCTGGTAAATGCCTGGCCAATTGTAAAAATTGCATTATAAACCTAATGATAACTGTTCATTCAATGGTAGGACTTGTAGTAAAGGAATTAAATTCCCAAATTAATAAAATTACTGGGTCGAATACTAAAAAAAAATGAAAATCAAGCTTAGGAAATTGAATACCTGTTTAATGTTTGAAGGTTGGGAAATTTTTTTTTCTGAAATGGTGATGCCTCCACTGCCTGTACGGTATTCATTGATTCTCTATGAAAACATGTCTTCAATTGTACATTTTCTGTGACCGCAAATAATATATATTGTTATAAAGTCTTTCCGAAGTCAATTGCAATAGACCCAATGTAAAAGCTTTTATTAGGTTGCAATCGAACAATCGAAAAAACGAAAAGGATACTGCGTACAGGAGGGGGGGTCTACTCCCCTCGTTTAGCCGGGAGGGGCAATTTTCTAAAAAAAAATGACTTAATTCGGAAAAAAAATTATTAAAAATCAACAATGCCGTGTTGTACTTTTTTGTAGAGCCAGAAACCTCTTCTTTAATTTTGTTTTGAAACGAAGCTGTTTTAAGGAATAGTTTTTGAGAAATTAATTTTCAAACTCAAAAGTTTGAAAAAAAATGAAAAAAAAAATTTCGAACTATTTTTTTTCAAAATTGTATGTAATTAAGTACTATTTTTTTTCAAAAATTCAATTCTCTTATTAGTTTTTAGTTAAAAACAGAAAACCGGATGCAAAAATGTCTTGTAGTTTTTGACAAATTAAAAAAAAAACCCAAACCATTTTTTTCTAAAAAAAACCTTTTTTTGGTTTTAACACGGCTGGACTTGTAGGCAAATTAATGTATGAAACATTGACCTCTTTTTTATTATTTTTAAAAAAATCGGAGTTTTATTATAATAAATTTTCAATATGATCCCCATTTTTTAGAAGGCAAAGATTATATCTCCTTCCAATGGCTGCACATAAGTTTATGCTTAACAAATTTTCCTGCAATTTGACTCCAGCGACTCCAATCCGTTCTTTCAGTTGTTCCAAAGATACTATTTCCACTTCGTAAACATAATTCTTCATGAATCCCCACACTTAAAAATCTAGAGGAGTTAAGTCTGGTGATCCAGGTGGCCATTCCGTGGGGCCCCTTCTTCCGATCCAAGATAGATTAAATTATCTGCTATGGACAAAGGAACGTTCTCCATCAAATCGGGCAAAATGTCTCGTAGAAACTGCAGGTATGATTCTCCATTAATAACGGCATTCAAAAACCGGGGCCCGATTACAATTTGTCCAATAATACCAAGCCAAACATTACAGCTAAAGCGGTGTTGTGATTTATTTGGTTTTTTGTTGTGTGGATTGGTGCTACTCCAATGATGCAAATTGTGGAAGTTAGTAACCCCATCTCTGGTAAACTGTGCTTCATCCGTCCAGAATATCCTTGCAAAATAGTTTCGTTCAGTTTCATCTCGAAGCACTAATGATCGACAAAATTCTGCTCTCAAAAACTTGTCGTACGAGGTGAGTTCCTGAACTAGCCTAAAATGGTACGGGTGTAAGTTTTCGGTATGAAGCACTCTCCATACTCTAGATTTGGGCACTCCAAGCATAATAGCTATCCTCCTTGTACTAAGGGAGGGATTACGTCGGACCAAATCCAAAATTCTTTCATCTAAGATTTCTGATCCATCTGTAACTGATCTTTCGCTATCGAAGAAGCTTTCGCTATCTAGCACTCCGTGCTCTCGCAGAGGTCGGTGGATTCTTGAAAACATGTTACAACTGGGACACCTCCGATTCGGATATCTTTCAGCGTAGAGTCTTTCGGCTTCACGATCTCGACCATTAGCTAAACCGTAGCAGAAGTGCATGTCCGTTAATTCTTCTCGAGAATATGAGTTTGACATCGTAATGTGTTGATGAGTTAACATCCAATTTGGAAATGGTTTTTTATTAAAAATGCGATGCCTTTTATTTACATTTGGGTTGCAAATATTTTGTTTTTCAATAAAGAAAAATTGCGGTTTTATTGTCTTAAGGTCCTACCGGGTAGAACCCATCGGCGGCGGGCGGATCCAGACTAAATTGGCAGGTCAGTTTTCTGGCGTTACAATAAAAAAAAAAGGATTAATCCAGGGTTATTCCAATACTGTGTCACTTTATTGTATCCTCATAAAACTCCGAATTTTTTAAAAATAATAAAAAAGAGGTCAATGTTTCATACATTAATTTGCCTACAAGTCCAAAGTCCAGCCGCGTTAAAACCAAAAAAAAGGTTTTTCTTAGAAAAAAATGGTTCGGGTTTTTTTTTAATTTCTCAAAAACTACAAGACATTTTTGCATCCGGTTTTCTGTTTTTAACTAAAAACTAATAAGAGAATTTAATTTTTGAAAAATAAATTAGTACTTAATTACATACAATTCTGAAAAAAAATACAAAAAAATAGTTCGAAATTTTCTTTTTTCATTTTTTTTTTTAATTTTGAGTTTGAAAATTAATTTCTCAAAAACTGTTGCTTAAAACAGCTTCGTTTCAAAAAAAAAAGAGAGAAGAGGTTTCTGGCTTTACAAGAAAGTATATCACGGCATTTTGGATGTAACTGTTGATTTTTAATATATTTTTTTCCAAATTAAGTCAATTTTTTTAGAAAATTGCCCCTCCCGGCTAAACGGGGGGAATAGACCCCCCCCCGTACGATTTTTTTCTTGTCTTGACCAGACCTACACGCTCTAGCTTTTTGGCACACTGCTCGTGGGACACCCTGTATATTTCTTTTATAATTTATAAATTACATCAAGGTGTATGAATTATATACATATAGTATGTATTCCTTTTGTCGATGGCCAAGAGCAACGCACATTCGTATTAAGGTAATTGGTACGTACCTTTTTAGGGAGATTTATATGCCAAATATATGTATGTACATATGTACTTTTTCACTTTTTCATGCAGACTGCAGACTTAATTTTGAATTGAAATTCACTTCCGAATGATGAGACGAGGAATGGAGATGTAATTTTTTTTTTTTGAATTAAAATTCACCTTCGAATGATAGCGTTGGAATTATGCGTTTTTTGTTTTAATTTCGACTTTGATTTCGCGAACATGAGCCCCACGTTTGCTCGCCAAAATGTTCAGTGGAAGTTCTCCAACTGAGTGCTATAAGATGACTTGTGTAGGAACTAAAAAATACGTCTTCTTTGTCCTGTGATCGACAAGTGAATGACAATGATATTTATTTTAGTTATAAAATTCAGTTGTTTTTATCGTACATAAAAAAAATATGGCGAACATTAGTTTTTAGGCGATTGATTCAAAAATGGAACAAATTGAAATGTGTAATGTTAGTGATGAGATCATTAGAATTTCGGTTATATATGTATGTTTGTAACATTGGTTTTAACGATTTTAACATTATTAGAATTCAATTTAACAAACAAAAACAAATGATCCAACATTGTATGTAAAAGACTTAAACCGTGGATCTCGACGAACTTATTGAAGAAAATAAAATATAAAAACAAACTTAGACTCAGATGTAAAAGGTTCCCTAATAACTCTAGTTTAAGGTTGAAATATAATAAATTGTGTTCTTAACTTAGAAAGGAAATTTCGCTATGTCGCGATATCTATTACCGTAATCAGTTTAATGCAGTAATTTAAAAAATTAATGGCATTTAGTAAACAATATTCTTAATAAACCTTCTTGCATTTAAAAGTCTTCCATTATCCAAATTGGTCAGTGTAAAGTATCTGATAAATTCGTAATTGCCAATGAATTTAATTCTTACTTTACGAATACAGGCGGAAGTCTATTGCCGTATCCAACTCTAACAACCTGTATTCTGTGCAAGTCTTCGTACCTTTGTCCTGAACAGTCCCAAAGTAATAGTTTTCTCTTCAAGCCTATAACGCCTTTAGAAGTACTTAAAGCGATTGGCACTCTAAAAGAATCCAATTCTTGTGGTATAGATAGTATTACCAGTCGTATTGTCAGAAAAATTGCTTGCTATGTTTTGGATGTGTTGGCGTATATTTTTAACTGTTGTGTTTATGAAGGGGTCTTCCCGGAAGGTTTTAAATGTGCAGACGTTATACCACTGCTTAAGAAAGGTGTTAATACTGGACTAATTGATCTATCTAATTGAAGACCAATCTCGCTTCTTCCAGTTCTGGACAAAGTTTTTGAAAAACTTATGAAAAATAGAATAGTAAGCTTTCTCACCTCTACTAAGTTGTTCTGTCATTCCCAATTTGGATTTCAAAAAGGTAAATCAACAGAAGATGCACTGTTGCAATTTTGTTCACATGTAATGTTTAACCTAGACCAGAAAAAATATACTGCAGACATCACCAAAGCCTTTGATATGGTTAACCATAATATATTGCTAGGTGAATTGGAAAAAGCAGGTTTTCGCGGATTTATGCTGGAATGGTTTAAATCATATCTTGCAAACAGATCCCAGGGATTCAAATTAGATTATATTAGTAGTGAATATAAATATTTCAGTTTAGGAGTACCCCAAGATTCTGTGCTGGGATCCATTTTGTTTTTAATTTATATAAAGTCACTGTTTTCATTCAATTTCAAAGGCAAGCTTACTGCTTTTGCCGACGATGTCGGTTTTTCTTATAGCTGCAATCGTTCCTTAAATCTGGTCTCTGACCTTTAATGGGACCTTGTCTTATTGCGAAAGTGGTTTGCGCATCATAATTTGATAATAAGTTCCAAAACTAAAATAATGTTCTGCAGTCTGTCAGCAATTCATTTTGATATAAATTTGTTTATATCCATGCGCCTGATATATCAATCAATATATCAAGGATATTAATTATCCCTGTGTAACTGTATTGATTCTTACCCATCTTTTTCTAGCAACTCAAATTGTAACGACAATTGTTTCTTAATTGAGAGAGTTGATGAATTTAAGTGTGTGGGGCTTATTATTGACCAAAGAATGATTTTTATCAATCATGTAGATTCCCTAAGAAAGTATCTTCGAAACACTCTCAGATACTTCTTTAATCTTAACTATTGACGACCTATGAGAAAACCTTTGGTATAATGTAAATCGTTCCATTTTGTCAAAACTAATAATTTGTTGCTTATTCTTTAATTCATTCCATATAATGTAAATTTTCTTATCTGGCCTTACGGTATTATAATTTAATCGTGCAATTACAATAATTTTAAATATTTGTTACTTATTTGTTAAACCATTTCATTTGATGTAATCTTTATGATAGTTTAATTGTTCAATATACCCATATTTTATAATCTCTTAGATGGCACCCCACAAGTTCAAATATCTTTAAATTTAAAGTACCACGAAGTACTGGCATTTGACAGTATTTTTAATTACATTTAATCAAAATACAGAATGTCACAAAGTTTCGTATCCTTAAGTAATTGTAAATTTTGTAATTTCTATTAAATATTCTAAATACAAAATATAAACGCAAATACAAGTCATTGTAATTGATGAAACTGATTTACTTGCTTATCAGTCCAGTGACACATGGAAGGTCTGAGTTAAACTGCCTTCCATCTTTAACGGTCCCGGGCACTGCTTCCAGCTATCAAGACCGAGTAGTCTTTCTTCCGCGATTACTTAGTCTTTAAACCGGAGGTTCGGTCTTCATCTCCTTCTAGAACAAGGAGGCTTGGATTCGAAGACCCTCTTAACTGGAACATTAGTATCCATGCGTTCAATGTGGCCGAGCCATTGTAGTAGGCGGGTCTTTGCTTTCCGGACTACGTCCACATCTTTGTACAGCTCATAATGTCCTCCATTCGCCTTCCTCGCAGTTAGGGCCGAATACCCGCCGCAGAATTTTTCTTTCGAAGGAGCCCAGAATCAACTCTGCCATCTTGCTTATCCTCCAGCTTTCGGCATCATGTACCTAGTCTGGCAGGATAAGGGTTTGGTTCTGCGAACGAAGACTTTTGACCAGACCTGTTTTTAGAGGCCGTAATAACAACGGTTGCCAAGGGTGATACTGCGATTCCACTATACTCGTAATGTCGTTTATTGAGCTCACGCTTTCCTAGAGGTAGACAAACTCCTTAACAAACTCAAGGTTGCAGCTGTCGATTGCTATGTGTTTGTTTTATCCCAGATGGCAGTTGACGGATCGATTTCCGCTTGAATGCTTCTGCAACACTCACGTTGGGAGCACGCGATAATACCTATATCATCTGCGTATCTCAACAGTTTCGAGTTTACATTCTGTTCGAGTACCAGATTAAAGTAGTTGCACGACAGCGCATTATCTTGACGGAATCCGGTGCATGTTATGATTGGTTCTGGAATTCTTGAACCAAACTGCACGGTGAATCGTGAATTTTTCACTGAGGTGCGATACAACCGGATAAGTTTTCCCGGGACCCCAAATTCGGCCATAGCATTAAAGACTTCTATGCGATGAATGCTCTCGTATGCAGCTTTGAAATCGATAAAAATATGGTGCATACCGATTAGAAACTCGCTGGTCTTTTCCAGGATTTGCCTTAGTGTGAATATTTTGTCTATAGTCGATTTGCCTGATATGTGCCGCTTTGCGAGTTGCAAAAAGGCTTTAGACGTTTACACATCACGCTGGATAGAGTCTTGTAGGCAATATTAAGCAGGAATATACCACGGTAGTAGACGCATAAGGTAGAAACGCCTTTTTTGTGGATGGGGCAGATAGAGTTGATATTCCAGTCGCAGATGATCTGGTGCATACTCAAAAAGATTGCCGCCAGCCTTGAACAGCTCTGATGGAAGTCCAAGCCCTCAGCTTTCATGTTCCTTAGCTTTTTGACAGCTTTGCCGAATTCTTCAATGCTCGGTGGGAAGACTTATTCACCAGCTGGCATTGGGATTTCTTCGTTCTCTACTACTCTCTTTATTCCTTTCCTGTTTAACAGCACTTGGAAGTGTTCCATCTACCATTCCCTGCGGGTCAGTAACAAGGTCATCTCCGTAATTTCGAAGAGCCTGGGTGCCTTTCTTGTAGCCAGTTACCACGTTTTTGGTTTTTTTGTAAAATGCCCTTATCTTGGTTTCGGGACTCTTTGATATCCTCGGTTCCTTGAGCAGTATTTTATTTTCTTCCCTTCTTCTGGTGCGATACGCTTCATTTCGTTTTTCGTTGCAGCGCCTCGTCGGTTGCTTTCTTTTTTTGATCACACTCGCCATCATACCGTTAGTTTCTTGACCGTGATGATTGATGGCCTAAGGTAATCTCGGCTGTTTCTTGTGTGGCTGAGGGACAGCACAACCACAGTAAAATTCGCATTTATGTTTAAGTTAGTCATATTGGAGGGTCTTTAGTCCAGTTGCTCTTTGTAGGCTCTGGCAGTTTCCATTGTGCTCAGGCGCATATAGTGTCAAAACAAACTTACAGAGTTGATGCGACTTTCTGGCATTTGCTACTCGGGTGGATATTTGGATATTTGGCGGATTGGTAGGTAAACCAGCATTATGTGTCGACGGCATCATTGGCCAGAACTCCTGGAGGCTGGAGAGACATATACAGTTGACTGAATATTTCTTTTCAAATTTAATGAGTTTTTATGTCTGAGTTTTGAGTCTTTATAATGATTGTTTTCAATGTTGTCGCTACCGTTCACACCGCTTATGGGGTACGAAATTTGAAGATCGCATTATTTGGATTAAAGGAAAAGTTGATTGGCCCCCAGAGTCATGCGATTGAAACCTTTACACTTCTTTCTATGGAGTCATTTCACTACATTGAGAATAGGTTATATGCTTATAACCCCGCGCAATAATGGTGGTCACACAATCAATAGTCGGCTTCTAACCAATAAAGATTGATACCAATTTCACAAAAAAAGTTGTGTCGAATTTGACAAAACCCCACACTACTATTGGCTAAGATTACGTAGCTTATGCGCAATTATTACGTGAAGGCAGAGTCCTATTTTTAGCATAAGTCAAGTGAAGTCCGTACATTTCGGTCAGAAGCCATACGCTTGAAATGTGAGTTTTATATTTAAGATTGTCATCTGGTTGTTATTTTGTTTTCTTTTCCGTGCATGCCTTCTATCATCTCTATTATTTCTTCCAAAAGTTAAGCTAAAATTCTCTCAATCACCTACATGCGTATTTACGTGAATAATTAATCGCACAGGCGAAAGGGACCTACTGTTTATCGTTGCTACTGAATACCGGATTTTGGAAAACTTTTCCTATACGAGTATATCCTGCGTCAGAATCCTGTTATCCTGCTGAGAACAAAAGATCGCGGGATTGCAAGCGAAGATGCTAAACACGAAATGTGCTCTTATACATACATATGTGGGCAGATGGTTCCTAAAAAGTTTCGTACATTAGTTCCAGTTCTTATTCGCCCTGAAGTTTATACGTGTTTTGCTCATCTATACTAGATTGTACAACACCTATGAGACCATATGTCGTATTTTCCTTATAGAGTACCCTTATTACATTACAGTAAACACTTCAACTTTCCGATTTAAATAAATATCCGGCGTGAAATGATAATTCGTCGACTATTTTAAAATTTTGAGCCTTATTTAGGAAAAATGGTTAAATGTTTATTCTGGCAAATTTTGGCTTTTTAAGCTACAACTTTTGTTCATCTTTCCACATTGAGACTGTTAAATAAAAAAAAAAACATTTTTGTCTAGAATAACTTAGACACAAAAATAAGAAAAATAAAAATGCCTTGAAACAAACAATAATAACACGAATTCCACATTGGAATTTGAGGCAGGTCTTTTGAGGTAGTCCACGGATCGATCCAATTATTGGCATTGCAAAAGCTGCTCAGGCTCGTGAGATCCGTATAATAAAGCCGAGTGTTGTCATGTTGCAAAATCATTTTGTTCTTTACTTGCACGTATTGTGGGTGTTTTCGTTTTCCAAGGGCTTTATATTATTGGAAATAGCCAATGAATATGTAAGTTCTTGTTTCGTTTGACATGGATTTTAATCCAGCAATGCCTCGAGTTCTGCGTCTTCAAACTTTTTTCGTCGATCCCAGACACTCCATCTCTTAAAGATCGAAATCTCAATTTGTGTAGCAAATAGACGGCAATGTACTGCTACTGAGTCGTTTTTCAAATGATGAAAACATTCACAGTAAATGCTAGATAATTTGTACAACATAGTAAGGGTAAAAGCCGACATAAAATTATATTCTTACATTATTATTATACAATATAAGCAATTCATAATGACTTTTTCGCTAGACTTATCGATTTTAGTTTAGGATTGGTAACAGCCAATAATATTCTTTTATAGATTTAGGGCTGAGATAATTTTCATATCACAATAATACAATATATTTAAATACGTTTTAAATAAAATTAAACATCAAAATAGCCTTAAAACCAAAAACTCAATCAAATAAATGTATACTATCTCAAAATCGTTATAAAATATTATTCCTTGTTAAGCCAAATTAATATTAATTCAAATTATGGCCAACATGATGCATTGTTATCATAAAAAAAAAAGAAGAAAGTGGAAAAGAAAATAGAATTTTGAAGAAAAGAGAACCAAAAAGATCCTATTTTTTGTAGCACGGCTTCACATTGAACTGACCAAATCTTGGCATTTCTCTCACAGTCTTCACTGTATACCAAAGTTAGTTGTTATTTATGGGTCTTGAAGCTCTGACTACTTTCTTGACATTCGCCCAGAAATTTTCTCCTGCGTTCAGAACAGGTGATTGGGTGATATTATTGACTCGAAATAATTGTTCAGCTTTTTGCTAGGAAGTTTCGTGTCGTTTGAATGACCCATCTGAGGCATTACCTCCTCAGCATGCCATAATGCTGTAACTACCATGTTTCATGTTTTTACGTGTATACGATAGTGTTTATCTAGTATAATATATTTTTAATTCGAGAAGATGTCACGTATTTATAAACGAAAAACGACACCTCCATCTTATACATCAGAAGATGTTGTTGAAGATGTCAACAACAAAAATAAGACATACCGACAAGCCGGAGAAACATACGGGGCCCCAAAGTCAGTTATTTTTAATTGAATTGGTGGTAGGAAAAATACTCCTGCCATTGTATCATGAGGAAAAAAGCGTGCACTATCGTCAGATGTAAGAAGCTGGTTACCATCGACATCTAAACCTTCTTCTTCTTCTTCTTTTCCTTTTTTTTCGGCGTTGTTATGGTCAGAGGTGTAGGACCATAACCTTCCCATTTAACTGCATTCCTACTGGTCCGCTTGTGGGGTCCGCCGGTTTGACCTCAGAAAGGAGCGGCAGGCTTCCCGGTTTACTTCATCGCTGAGGCCATAAGCCTGAAGGGCTACCTTTGGAAATCCCTTAAATATCTAATTAATTTATATTTTACTGGCCATATGCGGCCACTCTAAGCTTATAGCTTTAGACTACTACTACTACATATACATAGGTATACTTACAACCTACCTTACATGCCTGGGTATGTATTCAACATTTGGCGGACGTCGCACATATTCACCTGAACCAGAACAATCATAAAGGACAATTTTGCTTTCACCCGTCTGTCTACATGAACAAACTGAACTCATTTCGAAATATGCCAATTTGTCAAAAGTATAACTTACGAAGATTTTTGGCATTAAGATTATTTTCTCCTAACACTCTCCTTAAAGTTTCCACAATTGCGCTTAAATTCGTATTTCCGTGGTGAGCATATTCGTTGCAGGAGGCCTTCGAACACCTTACAATTCTTCGTTCAGTTTTTGTGGATAAGGCCTAACCATAATAGACAGGAGCAAGCAGAAGCTTATGTCAGAACCGAACGAAATTCTCCCCTCTGTTTCAACGAATAGTCAAGATACCCACAATGAACAGATGCAAGCAGAAGGAAAGGAACTGTGTTTCTTTGGCTTTTTCTTTTTGTTGAAATAAAAGCCATCTGCTTTATCATAGAGGCACTTATTGTCCTGCACAAGTGAAATCAACTTGTTAACAAACTCATATTCCATATTTATTTTTATCTTTTTCTCTTTCCTAACCTCAAATGCCACTTGTCAAAAATTCCGTCCGGAATGTCTTCTTTCAAGAAGACCTTCAGTCTGCTCGCATCAGTTAACGAACATTTAACGAAACGTCGTATCTTCCTATTGTGGGCATATCATATGCTTTGCATGTAAGAAGACATTCCCCTCTGCTTGCATATGCTTGTTCCTGCCTATTATGGTTAGGCCTTAACCTTAACCATTTCAAAGTCCAGTGACCGTTCGATGGCTCTCAAATTGGTGATGCATGGTGAGGTGTGGAACATCGTAAGCGCATATGCCCCTCAAGTAGGATGCGAACAAAAAGATAAAGATGCATTCTGGCTAGATTTCCACAACCTTGTCAAAATCATCCCAATGGAAGAGCTTTTGTTTGTTGGGGGAGATTTAAACGGACATGTCGGGAAGACAAGCGAAGACTATGAAGGCTACCACGGAGGGCTGGGATACGGCACCAGGAACTCTTCAGGTGAAGATATCCTAAACATGTGCAAGTCGTACGGTCTTATAGTGCTAAATACTATGTTCGTCAAACAAAGCCGGCACCTGATCACTTATAGCAGCGGCGGAAATGAAACTCAAATAGACTATCATTTGGTATCCAGTTTCATGAAGCCACGAGCTAAAGATTGCAAAGTGATCCTGGGAGACTTGATCGCCCCTCAACACCGTCTCCTCCTGACTGAATTTTTTATGGAGGCGAGTAAGAAGTCAAAGAAGCAAACGAAGGTGTCTGAGAGAATCAAGTGGTATAAGCTGGATAAAGGAAAAGGCGAAGCTTTTATTACCAACATGAAAAGCTACCTCTCTTCCATTATCGATGAAGTCGGTAATGAGGAGTGCAGAGCACAAGACATGTGGGATTCCCTACAACAATCTGGCCTGGAGAAAGCCAAATCACTGCTCGGAACATCTAAAGGCCCCTGCCAACACGCAAAAGAAACCTGGTGGTGGACAGACGAAGCCAAAGCAGTGATACACGAAAAGAAAATGGCTTTCCAAGCTTGGTCAAAGTGCTCTTCTACTAATAGAGAGGAAAAAGCTCGCGGTGAAAAGGTATATATGTAGATATTGCAAAGGTATCGCGAAGAAAAAGTGCGCCGAACTCAAAGCGAAAAGCATGGAAGGCCTCTATCAGGAGTTGGAAGAAATATCGTCTTCCGCGTCTGACAGGAACCAGGCTACCCAGGAGTTTCGACAAAGCAATTTGAACAAAGGAGCAAATTTCTTTAAGATAGCCGCCCAGAGAAGAAGAAATG
This sequence comes from Merodon equestris, assembly GCA_958301585.1. Classification (NCBI taxonomy): domain Eukaryota; kingdom Metazoa; phylum Arthropoda; class Insecta; order Diptera; family Syrphidae; genus Merodon; species Merodon equestris. The sequence continues at coordinate 65,114,354 of OY284413.1, forward strand.
CTCAGGAGATTCGTTTTCCAAAGTTTATTAACAATGCTGAAGGCCAACTCCTTGTGGAAGACGAAAAAATTCTCCACAGATGGCGACAGTATTGCGAGAAACTTCTGAATGAACAGTTTCCCCGAGTGTACTTTCCAAGAGCCGCCCCGAATCATGCCGAAATATCCGACATCACAGTCGAAGAAGTTCGGTACGCAGTTAAAAACTCCAAGAAAAGAAAAGGACGGGATACCCTCTGAGTTCTGGAAAAAGATGGGAGACATCGGGTCTAGATGGCTCATGGTTCTTATCTCCAAACTTATGGGAGGCGACGCTATTCCTAATCAATGGAGGTAAAGTTATCTTCTTCCTTTGCACAAAGGAAAGGGTGATACGCGAAATTGTGATAACTACCGTTCTGTCAAGCTGATGTCGCACACCATGAAGATCGTTGAACGGGTATTAGATAACCGACTGCGGAAAATAATACGACTATCTGATGACCAGTGCGGGTTTGTCTCGGGTAAATCAACGACAGATGCAATCCAAAGTATAAGGGTCATGATGGAACAGCATCGTGATTCTTCAAAGGACTTGCATATGGTGTTGGTTGATTTCGAGAAGGCCTTTGACCGGCAACTAAGAGATCTTTTATGGGTAGCGCTAAGACAAAAAGGAGTTCCAGCTACCTACGTGCGAGTGATCATGGACATGTACAAGAGAGCAACGACAAGAGTAAGATGCACCGCAGGAGTCACCGAAGAGTTCGCAATCAAAGTCGGTGTACACCAAAGGAGCGTCCTCAGCCCACTGCTCTTTATAGCAGTCCTTGATTGCTTGCTTGAAGGAAAAGTGACGGACCCCAATGTGCACCAGCTATTCTTTACTGACGATGGAGCCATTATAAGTGATGATCAGGCATCCCTACAACGAGCACTTGATGTGTGGGTGGACATTTTTGAGGGACACGGGTATCGTATTAGTTCAAAGAAGACAGAGTATCTGTGCTGCCCGTTCTCTGACCCTCATCGGCCTATTCCAGACATTTACTTGAAAGGCAGAGTGCTTCCCAAGTGTGAAAAGTTTAAATATCTGGGATCTATGATTAATAAAGAAGCAACTCGTGATGACGACATCAACCATCACGTAAGCGTAGGGTGAATGAAGTGGCGGGAAAACTCCGCCATCTTCTGTGATCGAAAAATGCCCCCTAAGCTGAAAGGAAGGCTCCACAGTTCAGTTGTACGTCCGGCGGTCACATACGGTTCACAATGCTGGACAATGCACAAAAAGTATGAGAGCAAATTAACGGCAGCTGAGATGAAGATGCTTCGCATGACAGCGGGAGTAACAAAGCGTGACAGAATTAGAAGTTCAAAGATCCGAGGAAGCCTCCACGTAAAAGAAACCATCACAAGAAAGATAGAGCGCGACCGACTCAGTTGGTATTGCCATGTTCAAAGGAGAGATCCTTTGAACCCCGTCCAAAAGGCGTTATCAATCAACGTTCCAATTTCAACACGCAAAAAAGGCAGGCCGAAAAACAATTGGTGCAAACAAATGCAAAAACACCAGCATTTGATTGGCCTCAGCGATGAAGTAAACCGGGAAGCCTGCCGCTCCTTTCTGAGGTCAAACCGGCGGACCCCACAAGCGGACCAGTAGGAATGCAGTTAAATGGGAAGGTTATGGTCCTACACTTCTGACCATAACGACGCCGGAAAAAAGGAAAAGAAGAAGAAGATTATGGTTAGGCCTTAAGACTTCTTTCTGCCCCGGGTTTCGGGTTTTTTCGTTTAGTTCTTCGCGTTGCTAATAATTTTTGTAGAAATCCCGAGCATGTTGTTAATTTTCGCATGAGTTTTTCCTAGTGGTCCTAGTTCAGAAGTACAGTGCTTACCGTGGCTCATATTGTAAATATATAATAGTATATTTGTGTAAATGCTGTGCAGTTAAGATGTTCCTTCGAAATATTGAAGTTCCGTTATACTGAACAGATACAAAAACAGGTGATAGTACCCTCAAACTAGCGCATACGGATATTACTAGAAGATTATTCATATCCCAATTTACGCTTAAATACATCGTTCGGAAGGTTGCACTGCTAGTATTTTGACCGCAACTATCAGCTGGACCATGTAACATCGGGTTTCATCAAAAATTAAAAAGAAAAATTGAATTGAGGGTGATTTTTTTGCTGTTTGGATTTTCAGTGATCTATTTTTGCAGTTCATAGGCGATCCGTAAAGTATCGAAGTCAAGCTTGTTCAGTCGAACACTGCTTACAGATTATTGAAATTTATTATCAAAATTCGAGCTCTGCTAGAAATGTTTTTTTCGCACATTTATTTTACGGTCGTCATAATCTGAGTAAGTAATTCTCGCCGTGGTGACCAAATTTCGCAGCAGTGTCACGCTAGAGTGAGAGTGTGTATAGAGGAAAATATTATTTAACACAAGAATCTTGGTCTGAAATACAGCTCGTTCAAGAAGTTGGCTTTAGAAAAGCTGGCAGAAGATATACTTTTTTTTCGTATAATTGTCTTCAGCAACAAAGCTCATTTCTAGTTGAATCTGTATGTTTTTATTTTTTTATTTATTTATATATTTATTAATTAACATCATAAAATAATAAACACACATACATATGTATTGACCTGCGAAACCAATTGGCTTATCTGCAAGAGATTATTTACAAGATTTTTTAACTACATAATTATAATCAATCATCAAGTTATAGATTTATATATTTTATATAACATATTATTTTCTAATAGTTCAACTCCAATTCTATGTAATTAGATTTGCTTTAGAGTACGTTTATTTAAGATTCTACATTTTTCAAATATGTAAGTTTTAGATTTGAAATTGTGTGATAGAATATAGGAAAAAGGGTTTTAATCTCTGTTTTGTTAATGTTTCTTAAATGTTGAGGAATATTATTCAGTACATTCGGCACAGCATACATAAGTCTTCTCTTGCCGTACTCGTTGATGAATGATGGGAGATGATACATTCTATTGGTCTTCTTGTACTAAATTGATGAATTATTGGTATGTGAAAATTTGCATCATCGTAGAACTCTAGTGCCTCACTCAAATTATGTATTTGGCTAACCTTAAGTACTTTTACGTTAGGGACTCTTCTTTTACAAAGCAATTTGATCGTACTGTTTTGAATATTTTATAGTTTTTCAATGTGTGGTTGCGCTGAACCTACCCACGGTAGTACACCGTCGCGTAGCCTCGTCTCCACAAGTGCGTGGTACATTTGTTTTTGTACATACATACATCGTTGCTTTGTTCTGTAGACAAGCGAGCGCAAACAACGACCCTCTCAGTTTTCTACGTAGATAGCTTATGTGCCGTTCCCAGAGAAAACGTGAGTCAATGATGACACCCAGATACATGTGCGCTTCAACGACTTCAATTTGCTCGCAGTCAGACTCTCTGGCACATTTAAAAGTCTGCAAGACAAAATTGTGACGGAGGATAAATGTGCAAAGTTTTGTTTTAGAACCGTTTAATATCAGCCTATCATTGCACAATTTTTCTGCTTCATTGAGCTCCTCTTGAACCACCTTATTTGCGTCTTCCACTGACGGATGACATACTACAACAATTGCCGTATCATCAGCATATGCAAATAGAACACTTGATTATTCCATTTGTGTATAAAAGAAAAAAGTAGAGGACCACGTTTTGAACCCTGCGGTACCCCGTATCGAATTTTATATTTATTATTAGAGCAATTTTTGATTTTTATGCTGAATGTCCTATCTGCAAAGTAGTTTATTAACCAGTCCGCCAGCCTGCCCCTAATTCCTACTGGGGCATTGTTTATTGGGATTGTGTCCGGCGAAATCATTGCTCCGTATTTTTTTCAAGGATGATCATAATAACAACGTTATCGCAAATAACGCCCGTTCAATGATTTCGAACTTTTTTTTGCCCAAAATGTACGAGTCGACACATGGTTCTGGCGCTAAATGCCACACAGCCAGCGAATCGATGTACCAAATGAAACGTGAAATCGGCTAGATCGCGCCTTTAGACTATTTTTTATTGGGATACGTCAAATCACTCGTCTATGTCGATAAGCCGCATCAATTTCAGGACTGGAACATTACAGGTGCTATGCATGCCAATATGTTCGAAACAGTGATTCAATAAACAGCAAATGGCAGGCATTATTTTACCAACCTTAATACAAATTTTCTTCACTTTTGCAATCTTCATTAGTTCCAAATGGCATTTTCTTTCAAATATGTAGGTATACATATGTAAGTGTTACCCCCAAAGGCTTTATATACATGGGGGTGCCATTAATTACAGTTGATTCCACCATTTGAAACCAATCTATCGTCCCTAATTATTACAAAATGTATTTTTCGCTTTCAACTTAAACCAAAGATAAATATATTGCACCTAGTAATTTTTTTTTTAATTTATCAATACTGGGAATTATAAAATTTGCAGTTTATTGAAATTAAAACTACAAAACCCCAGCCTAATTTTTGCCATAATTTATTTCTAATTTTAAGCCCCAATGTTCAAAAATTAAGTTGACGATAAGTCTTGAGCATTTGATAGGCTACTTGTATGTAGGTTCAAAGCTGTTCAAACAGATAACTACACACGGAAAGAATATTATTCTTGAATCCAGTGAATTTATTTTTTATACTAGAAAAAAAACAAGAAAAAAGGAATCAAGATGGGGTGTTTAATTGAAATAACGAAACAAACAACGATTTTATTTTCCCCCACATCTCAGTCAGAAACGAGGAAAATAAAAAATAATCTTACGTCTCTGTACGTCGACATTTTCCCTTTATTAATTCAATCCTCTTTAAAGGGCACCGAGTAGATACATATATTTCCCCACCTGGACCTTTAAAATACCCCAAGGCTGTAGGGAAAAATAAAAATAACATTAATCAATGAATAAAACTCAATTTCCTAAGGGAAATTTTCCACACCATTTAATCAGAGTAAAGAAAAAATTAAAAATAAAATAAAAAAACCAAGAACGATGGTATAAAAAAGTTTCCGAACAACTAATTCAATTCTGTTCGACTGATAACGCCATTCAAAAACAAAAACAAAAAAAAACATTTTCTCTCCATGATAAGACAAGAATAAAATTAAACCAAAAACAAAAACGCACTGGCAATAAACTGATAAGGCATTACTGCTGCCACTGCCATCTATCTGTTTGGGAGGAGTCACATGGAGTTCGGAGAATTAGAGTGAGAAATACGAGTTGTGATTATCAAATCGGTTGTGAAGGCAATCTGAACCGGTTTTCGTTCTCGGAAGGGGAAGTTGCGATAGGGCTTATGTATGAGAGCAGTCCGGGGCGGAGCTATTCGAAGTGAAGTTAAGTACTCATTTCAGTAAATAGGGAGAAATGAGTTTCGTTAAGTTGACGGGAGTGATTTTTGGAGCGGAGTGGATTATTGAGTGAGCTGAATTGGTGTTGTTGAAACATTCATTTGGGAATGTTTATGGAGAAGTTGTTGTGCTAGTCCAATTGGATGCAGATTGTGTGTATGGATTTTTTGCGGCTTGCGTTTGATTTTTATTAAAATATAATTGATGCTCATAGTGCAATTTATATGGGTAAAATAGATATAACAAACAGATTTGTTGATAAATTATTGAGTTATTTAAAAAAATGAAAAAACTTGCGGCTTTCGTCCCTGATTAGAATTAAATGAAAAGCTCTTTCAAGGCTCTTATTTGAATTGAGGCGGAACCTCGTAATAAATCAATAATCGAGATATAAAGAAAAAAGCAATAAGTTTATGAATTTAAGTCTGATATGAATTTATAAAAACATATTTTCACCGAAGTCTGCATTGTGAGGTCCTTTCTTATGCTTATCTTGGCCTGATAGAGAAAGAACTTTCTTAAAATCTACCCACGGAAACAGTCCGTTTCCTCTCGTTGTGGCGGTGCCGAATGAAGACGTCTCCTAATCCACTATAGCTAATTCTTTTTTCAGCTATGTAGCATTGTTGACCTTGGCATGTAGTGAGGCATTAATATCTAGCAAAACTGTGTACATAAGTTTTTTTTTTTTTAAGGGGACTAGTGCTAACATAAAGCATGGGGCACTGCGACCAATGTAAACCTATTGTGCTTAGACCAGTGGTTCTTAACCTTTTAATGATGTGGGACCATTTGACAAAATGTCTGTCTTGCCAGGGACCACCAATTGTTTAGAGGTTAAACACGTTTAAATGAGTAAAGGGTTGTTCTATCTATAAATAAAACATGCATACAATCGTTCAAAGCCAACAGTATTTTAGTTTTTTTACGACAATTTTACATTATAAAGATAAGTATATGTTTTTCATAAGATTTTTGTGACTGCATACTCTTTACTAACTTCTGAATCCTTGGTTCAGTGTCGGCACTGACATGCAACCGATTTCGGTGCTTGTTTTTAATTATCAGAAGCGCCGAGAACCCCTGTTCGCATAGATACATATGTCGATGAAGGCAAAGTAAGGTGACATATAACAATTTCCCGAATCTTTGGAAAAGCAACTGCCTTTTGGCTCCAAAAATCTTCAATATTAATTCCTGTCTGGAATGTATCTTTCAAGTTACTTTCGTGTGGCATTTCAATTACGTCTTGAATTTCATCAGGCAACTCAGAAACGTTTACAATGAAAGGATTGCGGATCAGTTTCCGAATGCCGTTGTCCTCGCAGCCAGATAAATAGCGATTGAATTCACTTGTTAACCCCCGACGCAAAAAGTGGGTGTTATAAGTTTGACGTGTCTGTGCGTCTATGAGTTTGTGTGTCTGTGTGTGGATCGTAGCTACTGAACGAATGGACCGATTTTGAAGGTTTTTTTCTGTTTGAAAGCTAACCTGATCGAAATGGTTCGTAGCTACAATTCTGAGTGGCGAGAGAAAAATTTAATTTTTTTACTTTTTACAGTTTTTCTTGTCAGGGGTTACTTAAAATGTTTAATTATATTTGTCTGTTTTTGCTCGTATTGCTAATTTTGGGTTTAGGCAGAATGAAAATTGATTTATTCGCATTTTATGAGAATTACTGAGCGGTGGCAAAGCAGGGCAACTCTATTTTTCGGATGGCTTCGCGGACCACTTCGGATGCTTCCAGGGACCACTAGTGGTCCGCGGACCACCGGTTAATAACAACTGGCTTAGACGAAGAATTCCTCTACTTTCTTAATAAAGTTGAGGATTTCTCTCGCAGGAGCTGAGCTGATCCCCTCAGGGATCCTCGTCTACGCGGATAACATTGACATAATTGGAAGGAGTCAGCGAGATGTCAATGTCGCGTTTACGAGTATTGAAGCGGAGTTGCGAAATTTTGTATAGCGGGGAATGAGGGCAAAACAAAATATATGCTGTCATCAAAAAAGGACGCTCACCACCGACGTCTTGGCCAGAAGGTCAATATTGGCAGCAACAATTTCAAAGTAGTCAAGGACTTCGCTTACCTTGGCTCTGCAGTAACCTGGAACAACGACATTAGTTCTGAAATCAAACGCAGGATCACCTTTGCCAATCGCTGTTTTTTCGGAGCCCTCTCTCGTACGACCAGGTTGACTCTATACAAGACTCTTATCATCCCAGTCCTGCTGTATGGCGCAAAAGCATGGACCCTCTCAAAACTGAATGAAGAGGTGCTTGGCCTCTTGGTAAGGGAGTTTGCAAATCAGATCGATTTAAAAGCTGCAGACAGTACATCTTATCCGAGAGGTTAATTTCTAGACCTTGTGTTGGTGGACGCACGATTACGACTGGCTGACACATATGAACAAACGGTAAAATTCGCACCTTAGCAAAAGCTAACGTTGCGGCCTCAGAGTTGAAAAAAATGATTCCCGACGACATTGAGGAACTACAAGAATTTTTTCTAAAATGTCTACACCATTACTGACTGAAGAGAGAATCTTCTTCTAAAAGTGTTGGAATCGATATCCGTATCGTATACCTAACATTGTCCTTAGACACCTTCTAATGGAAGCTGTGACGATTTACACCATTCTATTTAACACTGTCCTTAATAATGGACAGTATTCGGAACATTGGAAAATAGCAATGGTGCAACCCATCCCCAAAAGGGTCTATTCTAATTCTGATCCGGCAAGACTTCTTCCTAATATTAGCTAAATCAGGAGAATAGGGGGCTTAGTCGAGCAAATTTTACACCGAATCCCGCAGTTTTTCCAGTACTAAGGTAACCTTGCGGTGTCCTGGTGAAAGGCGATTTTCTTTCTTCTTCAAACTAGGCCTTATACCAGCTGTTCCAGAAATTTGAAGTAATATTCGTCTGTACAAAACAGGCTAGCTATGACCCTGCCGGCATTTGCCATTGACTTCGCTTTCTTTGACGTTGAATCAACGGCTTTCACCCACTGCTGTTTCGTTTCAGACGTGTTATGGTAGACCCAAGTCTTATCCATGGTACCCTTGTTTCTGATATTCCCTTTTTTTATTGGAGGCTTCTGCTATCTGTTTGAGCACTCAAATGCAAATCCGCATCCATTGTACTACCAGACTGTAGTCTAAAAGTGAGCTGGAGCTTCAGTGATGTAGAGCTAAAAGATTCGGCACACACCACGTCGGCCCCAAGGGTGCGCCATCGTGCGCGAGCGAAGGCGGGACAGAGAAAGTTTTCTGCTGTGTCATCCTCCTCGCAACATGCAGCACAGGTAGACGTCTCACTGATGCCAAGCACGTAGAGATGCTTAGCAAAAGTATAATGGGACGTAATGACGCCCGCAAGTCTTCTGCAATCAATTCTCCTTAAGGATAAGAAGAATGTTGCGGATTTCTTGCATTTCACCAAGGCGTCATCTTGCATCCTGGATATTCCTTCTGGATATTGTATGCATTACGGATCCAATCGTTGATGTAGGATTTGACCGTGAAAGTAGGTAGACCTAAAGAGGACTCAGGTTCTGAGAAACTCACCTCTGAGCCTCTTCTAGCGAGTTCTTGGAATTCCCGAGTGACCTGGGACCCATACACGCCTTAGTGAATTTAGTCTTCCGACTTTGTTCAAAAATGTCTTCAGTTCATGCTCTGATTTGGAGCTGGATAGAGAGTTGGGCACAGCTTTGAGTGCATCTTGGCTGTCACGGCAGACGCGTATGCCTTTTCCCTTCCGCTTGTGCTTAACAATATATGTAGTACATGGCCATTAGAATTGCGTATGGTATATCACTGATTGAAAGACAGACGCATATTTTCCTAACGAAAATTGCAGTCGAATGTTCTCGCGCTCAAAGAAAGCCCAGTCTCGGAGCCATCTTTAAAAATGCGAGACAGTCTTTTCTAGGTTCAGTATCTAGCCAGTTCTGACGCCATTGAAATTTGACTGTGAAATTATAGCGCAATAAGATGGCAGGTGTCATTGAGTCGAAGGGCATATGCATGAGACAGGGTTCGTCGATATTACTCACACAACTACACAGTTACTCCAGCGCGAGTAGTATTAAGAACTATTACTCTTGAGGCAAACCATGGCTTTTATAGCGCACCGTATTTGCGTGTTAGCCTGTTCCACCAGACAACCAATGAATATGAGACTATCGGTCTTATCGTCGCCGTGTAGATTCAGAGGACCTTTTTCGGCGATAGGCCCCATGTTTTGCCAAAAGCTGACAGCGCTTTAGTGGTTTTTTGCCTGAACTTGAAAGAAGCCTGCTATCGAAGATGATTCCCAGTTCCTTACATTCCTTGGATATGGGGATGGGAATGTCTTTTAATACTGGTTGAGTCTTGTCAGTATTTTATTAAAGCTCATTTCTCGTGCACCAGTCATCGATCGCATTTAGCCTGCGCTTTGTGCCAGACAGTCGCTAGACATGAGTCGACAAAGAGAACAGCAACATCATCCGCATAGGCCTGGATATAGACTCTAAAGGCATTGAGAGCATCGAGCAGAGAGCCGACCAACATGCTCGACAAATCCCGTCGCGTTCAGGGATTTGATCTCGCCGCAGAAGCTATAGCGAATAAGCTTCTTATATTCCATCTGCTTGGATCGATATTATACCAGTCATCTTCCAAATTTGATTGGAGCGATCTATTCAGGAGACTTCTGTCTTCCCTGCGAAAACATTGGAGCTCAGCATTCCACCAGGAAACCAATTTCCTGCAGGGAGGTTTTTTGACAGAATATGCAAGTTCAAAACAATTTGTGATGGCGTTATTCACCTGCACCAATTACTTTGTTCTGAGCTTAGGTCGGGCTTGACTAGATTTCCCAAGCTCCTCTCTAAACCGTACTTCGCTTGGGTCGCGAGGGAGAGATCCCACAGCTCAATTGGAATTCGATGAATCTATGATCTAACAAAAGCTTTCACATACCTGTTAGATAGGACTAGGTCAATCACCTCCAGTCGTCTCGCGGTTATAAAAGTGGGTTAATAGCTAAAATTGTTGATGATAAGAGTAAAGTGTAAAAGATGGGCTCCTCACAGGTTGCAGCTGCTGTTGCCCCAAACAGTGTTTTGAGCTTCAGCATTGCAACAAATGATGAGTCTAAGCTGGCGAGTTCAGAAACTACCTTCGGTGACGGTCTTGAATATCGCGCGATCATACAATTGTTCGTCTTGGTTGGATTAGCCTTAAAGCTTAGCAGACTTTCCGCTTCCATGCCAACAGTTAAGAAGTTGGCGTATAAATTTATACGTGGTCGTACATACATCCCTCGAAGATGACCCATGTGAAGGACGGTCAAAACTGCAGCCACACCGGAAACCGTCGAAAGAAACAGACTTAAAAATGCGAGAACTCTGTGCAACATGGGTACGGCATTTGCTAAATGATGGTCAATAGCAAATGTGCATGCGATTTATGCAGCGATTTTGGTCCGATTCAAAAGAATCCGACCTAATCCGACTAAGGAATTTGTCACCATGAATGAGCCCTGGATCCACAACTTCACGCCAGAAATGAAACAACAGTCCATGCAGTGGGTGAAAGCCGATAATTCAGCGTTAGAAACAGTTTAGTGGATCGCATCTGCCGGAAAGGTTATGGCCAGTGTGTTGTGGGATGCAAAAAGATTATTACCCCAACCTTCTTGATCAGCGAAAGGCCATAATTCGCAAGAACAGGCCTGGCTTAAGGAAGAAAAAGATCATCTTTCCCCAAGACAACGCATATGTACCTGCGTAGGCGATGGGGAAACTGCGAAATAATATTTGCTCGGACGTCCGCCCTGTACTCCTGATTTGGCATCCTTAGACTTCCTTTTTTTCCCAGACTTAAAAAAAAAATTCTGGGAAGTGCCTCGTATACAATGGAAAAGTTGAGAGGGCCGTAGATGAATTCCAGACATCCGGGATGTTGTAGAAACACTGAACCAAGTAAGTTGAAGTCAAGGGAGATTGTGTGGCAAAAAAATCATTTTTTTTTACCGATCGCAGTTTTTCTTTATCAGGCTAAAAACTTTCAATCTTATTCTCATATGTTATGTGCTTTGGTGTCTGATTGATGTGCCTTAAGATATACAAAAGCAGAATCCAGTTTAGGCAAATTTTCTCTATGCGCATAAATTTGTTCTCGCTTTATTCGTACCATATGACAGTCTTATAACTTGGTTATATAGATTTCACCTTGGGGAAAAAAAATCGGGCTTCATGACCCAGACGGAGGATATATTCATGTACAATTACGCTATTGACAGCGTGCACGATCGCATTCCTCCTGTTCTTAAACGAGAGGACTGGGTTGAAAGATGTGAGATGGAAAATCTCTCGATGCCGCTTTAATCTTGGCATAAGCTTGGATCCAAATTTTACAAGTTCTCAGCTACTTCAAGCTTGATGTTATGTCAGGTAAGATTTTTGAGTTGGTTATTCATTTACCCCATCACTTGATTGGACTTTAGTTTTCTATTGGAAGCTGCTGTAACTTTTGCAAATGACGGCAACTGTCAGTTTTGTTTTGATATATGTATGTGTTGTAAACCGATGTAGAATACACGTTGACAAGCGGCTGAAAACAATATCTACTCCTTAAGATCGTGCGATATTCGTGACTTCTTTTTTTTGTAATAATTTGCCAACGATTTTGATGCGGATTTCTCGACTTTCCTAAGCCGCTTGGTCAAAGATTAAGGGATGAGCCGCTTCAGTCGAAGAGGAACAATACGCGACAGAAGAGGTACCCAAATGACTTGTAGTAGTGGCTGCCTTTGTTAAAGCCACATTTCTTATTAAATCTTACAGTCTAAATTTGCAAAGTTGTGATATTTTAAAAGTTGAAATTAATAATTTGAAGCTAACGTTATTCTGCATTTATAGATGTAATGAGATTTCGAAGAGAGCCAAATGACATTATTCTTTTGGGAGATTTCAACATAGATATCCTACAAATTTATACTCTTGTTGATAATTATCTATTTCTGTTCTTTTGGTTTTGAGTCATGTATAAATAGACCAACTCGTTATTCAGCTTCCACTAGCACCTGCATTGATCATATAATGGTTCGTTTGTCGAAAACCAAAGTAACTAAGCTCTGTACCTCGGTCGCAGACTTGCAAATATCCGCTCATTGTCTGACGTGCCATACTATAGTACTTAACAGGAGTTAACTTTTTACATCACTTTTACATCACTAAATAGTTACCTTCGTCTCGAATGTTCGGAAAGTGTGTGTAATGTAGGTAATCCTTCTTTAGCATTCGTCAAATTCGTTAAGATACTTCAGAACTATCTCTTACAATGCTCAGAAAAAATAGCTAAAAGAAATAATAAATGGAAACAGTTGAAACCTTGGATATCTGTTGATATACTAAAGAAAATCAAACTAAAAACCAATTGTATAATAAAAAGTTAAGGAATCTTAATAATAGTAATATCTAGGTCTAGGATTTCAATGCATTTGCATATTTATTTTGAGACACATTAGAAGCGCTAGAATAAGTTATCTTTCCGATTCATGAGTTTTCCTTTAAATTGACATCCAATCGTTAGTGCATATTTTTGCATATTTTACTATAAATGCATATTTTGCATATTCTTGCATATTTTTAATAATAAATGCATATTTTGTGCATATTTCCGAAAAATTAACTCAAAATTAGAAAAAAAAAAAAACCGTAAAAAGCACACGCACCATTAAACTTAAAGTAATGCCACTTTTATTACTTAATTTTTCAAATGAAGATCTTTATGTTTTTTTAAACCTTTTTATTTATTTAATTAATATTATTGTTTTTTATTAGGAACGCAACTAAGTTCTCGCTGTTTTCTTGATGAAAATTAAACTTTATTGTGAAAAAAACCGTTACAAAAGAATCAGTTGTTTTTTTTTTTTTTTCATTCAAAGCATTGCCCATCGCTAGTATAACTTTTCCCATCTTTCTGGCAGGGCTCCCATACCGTCACGGTAGAAGTATTCGTCTTTTGGGGCTATCCACGAATCAAGCAATTTTGAGATGCCAGACCATGTGCCATCGAACGGAACAAGTGATAATCGGACGGCGCAATATCTGGGGAATATGGTGGGTGGGTGTGGTAGGACTTGCCATTTTAGCGTTTCTTAGTAGGTTTTAACGGATTTGGCAACGTGAGGCCAAGCGTTGTCATTCTGTAGAATCACTTTTTCGTGCCTCTGCTCGTATTGTGGCCGCTTTTTGCGCAGTGCTCGGCTCAATCGCATCAATTGAGTTCGATACCGTTCCCCTACGACGTAGAAGCATGACTGGGCTGTCCCCATGATTTTTTTCTCTTTATGTTACTGTAGTGAATCCACTTTTCATCACCCGTAACGATGCGATGAATGAAACCCTTCCTTTTTTGCCGCTGGAGCAGTTGTTAACAGGCGAAAAAACGACGCTCAACGTCTCTTAGTTTCAAATCATAAGGAACCCAAGTTCCTTGCTTTTGAATCATTCCCAGCGCATGCAATCGCTTGGAAATAAAGGGTCCGCCATCTAACTTTTTTTTTCAAGTAGTGCTTATTTCGTGAATGGTAACACTTAGCTCATGTCTGATTTGACAGATAATTAGTTTTATCCTTCCGCTGAACGAATATGGTTGTGTATACGCTTGAACAACGCTGGGAAATATTGCGACATTACTTTGAAAATCATGGTAATGTTGCAGAATGTGTGCGAAAATTGCGTACGGATTTTGGAAGAAGAGAAGCACCGTCAGCTCCGTATGTTCGTTATCTTGTGAAAAAAGTGAAAGAAACTGGCATCCTCATCGATAAACCAAAGCGTGAAAAGCCAAAAACAGTGCGTACACCCGAGAATATTGCTGCTGCGGCAGCAAGTGTGCGTGAAGCGCCATCAACATCAATTCACCGTCGTTCTCAACAATTGAACATTTCGGAGACATCATTTAGACGAATTTTGTATAAAGACCTTGGTATGACGCCATACAAAGTCCAATTGGTTCAGGAGTTGAAGCCAACTGACCATCCAATGCGTTTTCGCTTCGCTAAGTGGGCCTGCCAAAAAAATCATCTTTTCAGATGAAGCTCATTTTGATCTTGGCTGGTATGTAAACAAGCAAAATTGTCGCATTTGGGGCACAGAAAACCCGCACGCTGTACATTGAAAAGCCGGTGCACCCAAAACGAGCCACTGTTTGGTGCGGATTTTGGTCCAGAGGCATAATTGGGCCATATTTCTTCAAAAATAGCGATCGTTATCGGGCCATGTTGAACGAATTTTTGTTCACAAAAATTGAAGAGAAGGATATTGGCAACATTTGGTTTCAACAGGACGGCGCTACGTGCCACACAGCCGAAGCTACACTCGATGTTTTGCGCCCTGTTTTTGAAGATCGCATTATCAGCCGCAGAGCTGATGTTGTTTGGCCACCTCGAAGCTGCGATTTGACACCGTTGGACTATTATTTGTGGGGTGCCGTCAAAGATAAGTGTTACGCCGACAAGCCAGAGACAATTGACGCTTTAAAGGACAATATTCGTGAAGCCATTGATGAAATACAGCTGCACACAATCGATAATGTGCTTAAAAATTGGACCGATCGTGTAGGCTACTGCATGGCCAGCCGAGGCAGCCATTTGAATGAAATTATTTTCCATTATTAACCGGAAGGATTTTACTTTCAAATAAAAAAAGAAATTTGAGAAAATATTCAGTAGTTTTTTTTATAGCATTTTCAAAAAAAAAAAAAATTATTTGGCGGACCCTTTAGATTGGCGGGTAACTCCTAATACTGAAGCAAACTCTTGTTGCGTTTGGCATGGGTCCCCATCGAGCAATTCAGCGTCTTCGAAGGTTTTTGGCCTTCCTTCACGTGAACGGTCGTCAACATCGAAATCATCACCTTTGAAGCGACGGCACGTTGTTTAAACAGCATCTTCGCAAACTTTTTGGAGTTCTCGATACGCTTCAGCCGCCGTTTTCTTCGAATGGAAGAAGAAAAGCAACACTTCCCGCAAATGACGATTATTTGGCACAAAATCAGACATTTTCACACAACCAAAAGTATATGACGCAAAAACAAAATGACTAATGTGTCAAAGCGGTTTGTTTACCATATGTCTAAGCTTCTTTCATGACGTTTTGGATACGTCACAATAGTCAACGGTCGTTTTACCCGACGAAATAAAAAGGTTACTTATGCAAAAACCAACCACGTGGTTTTTTTAAGACCATATTTTAGGCGCATATTTTGCGTTTTTAAGTGCATACTAGCCCTAGTAATATCACTGCAGCGTACAAACAAATACGTATGCGAGGATATTCGTAAAGATGTCTCGCTGTGTAAAACAAACTACTATCTGAACAAATTTCATGAAGTTAAAGGTATTTCTAAAAAAAAGGTACTAAAAACCTTTCTGATAGTTTTGATAACAATAGTAATTGTAATTGTCTAGCTGATGAGATGTCCTTTTCCCATAGTTTCGTCTTTGATCCCATATTATCGCTTGAATTATATAAAATTATATTGTCCTTGAAAAACTCAAATTGGAAAACATCTGATGGCTTTTCTAACAATTTTATTAAAAAGATAGCTATAAACATCTGTGATATTTTATGCTTAATTTACAATAAAAGTGCTGCATGTGGTATTTTCCCGGATTATTTAAAACTGACTGAAGTTACACACTTGTTTAAGAAGGGAGATAAACCTGTATTAATAATTATAGGGCTATTTCCTTAGTATCAGTCTTCTCAAAAATGTTTGAAAAAGCCCTAAAGCTAAGAATAGTTAAGTTCTAAGAAACAACAACATTCGATCACAAGGTACTCTTAGACAAATCCTATAAATGTGGTTTTAGAAGAAGTGTACGCAGATGGTTTCGATCTAATTTATCCAACAGAGTGCAAAAAGTTAAAATGAATGGTGAGTAAGTTCAGAGGGCTTTGTATCTATAACCGTTCCTCAAGGTTCGGTTCTTGACCCTGTACTTTTTCTCATCTACGTAAATTAACTTTTTCTCCAAAATTATCACAGCAACGTTTGCAGACGATATGGCATGCGCTTTCTCAAGTGATTCTGCTCTCCACCTTTCCGCTGACATTAATCATGATCTCGAAGTTCTTAGTCACTCGCTTGAAGTGCATAAATCAGTCATAAGCGACAAGAATAGAATTATGTTTTTTTAGTCATGTGAGCAAGGAAGTAGACTATGGGTCTTTCTATTTTCATGATGCTTGCTGCGAAAGATTTAAGCACAGTGCTGTTATTTGGAGATCAGAAGTTCTCTCACAGACATTTTTTGAGCATCGTTCATGCTCTGACAAATGCTTTCATGTTGAAAATGTCTATGACTTTAATTACCTTGGTGTTTTGCTTGACTGGAAGATGAGTTGGTCTGCCCATTCGAATACACTTAAGAACTATCTCATGGCTGCCACTAGGCAATTTTACTTTTTAAATTTTTTTTGTTCATTGAAACTTTTTAAATGTATTTTTATGGCCTAGGGCATTCTGAACTTGAATATAGCATAGCTACTCACTACAGAGGTACTCACTATAACAAAATAACTCTTCTTCTGGTACCCTACAAACTTGTTATTTGTCTTATTTGCAACAAAAATCGGTGGTCATCTAGCTTAGCCCTTTTTCAGGAACTGAAAATTCTACCAATAAAACATTTTATTGTTATAAAGTTCTATTTTTTTTGTTTTGCAAGATCAGACTATTCGCTATGTAGGAACTCCTCTAGTTACCAACTTGGAATAAATGAACAACATCTCGCAAAAGTACCTCATCACCATTTGCAAATCTTTTAATAATTTTATACAACTATTGCCCCAAGGCTCTTTAATAAACCACTCGTGTATATAAGGTGTATTCGAAACGTGCTTTTAGATTTAGACTATAAAATCATCATAGACTTGTTTCGAGTATTGGTTTCTCTTTTGTTAAAATTTGTAATGACCCCACGCATGTATTCTTATATTCTGTTTTTGGTTACTTTTTCAAATTTTACTGTACCTAAATCTGCTTTCGCTTCTACGAGGGTGGTCCGATTAGTACTTAGCCTACAAAAGAAAAGCAAACATTTTGGAGAAATGGTGATTTATTTTTCAATATAGTCTCCTTTTAGCTCGATACACTTGACCCAGTGCCTTCTTTAAACCGTCTGAAGAATACGTTTTCTCGAGGTCTGCAAAGTAGGCCTCCGTGGCGGCGATGACCTCCTCATTCGACTGAAATTTCTGCCCGGCGAGTGACTTTTTCAAGTTTGGAAACAAAAAGAAGTCGCACGGGCCAAATTTGGAGAATATGGTGGATGGAGCAGCAGTTCGTAGCCCAATTCGACCAATTTGGCCGTGGCGAGGGCGGAGGTTTGAGCCGGTGCGCTATCATGGTGGAAGAGCACTTATTTCTTTGCCAATTGGGGCCGTTTTTTGGCATAGTACAGCCCTGTGACCGTTTTGCCCTTCTCCAGGTACTCGATGTGGATCACACCTTTCCGGCCGATGGCACAGTCTTCGCCTTCTTCGGAGCACGTTCGCCTGGTGAAGTCCATTGTTTCGACCGTTTCTTGGTCTCTGGTGTGTACTAGTGGATCCATGTTTCGTCGACTGTCACGAAACGACTTAGAAACTCCTTCGGATTGCGCTTGAACAGCGTCAAATACTGCTCCGAAGTGGTCTCACGGTTGCACTTGTTGTCCGGAGTGAGCAAACGCGGCACCCATCGCGCCGACAGTTTTCTCATGCCCAAAATTTCATGCAGGATATGAGCAACGCGATCTTTTGAAATGCCTACTGCCTCAGCTATCTCGCGCACCTTCAATCGGCGGTCTGCCAATACGAGATGGTGGATTTTTGTCACGTTATCCTCCGTGGTAGCCGTTTTTGGGGCACCTGGACGGGGCTCATCAAGAACCGACGTGCGACCACGTTGAAACTAGGCAAACCAATTGTTGATGGTCGGCATCGAAGGAGAGGAGTCACCGTACACAGCATCCAAACGCTCTTTGATTTCGCTGCGCGATTTCCCTTCCAAAAACAAGAATCGAATCACTGACCGATATTGCTCTTTTTCCATTTTTCTAAAATCCGCGGACACTCCCGCTTCCACACGCGATCAAAACAAAAGCCAGTAGCCGTCTACTAGAATGTACTACACGATAGTAAGTTGCTCTTGCGATACTGGCGCCATCTGGCGGCGAGGCTAAGTACTTATCGGACCACCCTCGTAGTTTCTATAAACTATAGACTGCAGATAATTTATTAAATTTTTCAGCGTTATTTATTCGTCCATCTTGTTATAATGTTCTCTTAAAAAAGTAAAATAAAAAAAAATTCATCGTTTGGAAAATATCGCCGCTGTGGTTAAAAATGTCACAGATGAGCTAACTAGGTCGTCCAAGCGGTGTGTTACACAAGTAGCAACGTTCATCTCTGTGGCGCATATTGGAAAAAAAACTTTGAAGTTGTTGCTTTAATGCGAACAATCCAGAACGCCAATAGTGTATAAGTGTATAAACTACGCTCAAGCTCACCTGAATCGTTTTGGCAATTTGACTCAGCTACAGATTGGAAGCTCGAAAAAACAATATCCGACAAGAATGTGAGAACTTATCGCCCAAAGTTCTCGCAGAAATGATTGAAAATGTAGGAAAAAAGGCACAAATGGTCATTAACAATGCCGGCGCCTCCTTATTCGATATCATCATCAAAAAGTAATGGAAAAAATCATTAAAAAGTGCTTTGTAATACCTGTTTCGGTATTTACTTCACGAGGAAGTGCCGATGTTAAACTGTACGAAATGAACAATTTTTATAAATGAGCAAAACTCTTCGATCTAGCTGCTTTTGCAATTTACTTTTATTGTCCAACACCATCAAATGAAATAGAGGAAAATCCAAAAACTGGAAGGGTTAACCACGAATTAGGTTGAGGTCCTCTCTATTTTCCTTACCATACTGGCACACTGCGAATACATGCCAGTAAATCCACAAATTCAGAAACCATACATTTCTACTTCAATAATTTCCTCTGCTGTTATATTAATTATTTCGATAAATAATCCCAAGTTCGTCCTTAAGCCATGTATCACTATTAATTACATAAAGACAAAGAAACTCAGAGGTCCCGCTAATTCATGGTTTACAATCAATAAATCCAAATCCAACTCTAATTACTTAACGCATAATTCACGCAAGACAAACTGAACAAATACGCTCAAATTAAAAACGGTTTGCAGCCACCCCCAAGCCTTATCGACCGAGGTAACTACTCATCTGCCCAACGCAATATTGATATCTCGTCATTTATCATCGAGCTGTTCTCGTAAAGTCCCACGATATTCCCACGCGTCGATGGTAAAATCTGAAAATCTAAATTCCGAAGGTCAGACTGCCGTTGTTAATTACTACCGAAGTCTAAAGCCCAACATCTCCCTTCGTTGCTACGAGTACCTTTCGCCATCGTTTTCTACCGACATTTATCGAATTTCTCTTGCTACACGGAGTCTGTCTTTTATAATTTGCACATAGCATCTCGCCTATTGGAGGAACAGAGTGCCATCACATCTACGTACGTAAAAGGATAATTAATGATGTTCGTGCAAATATTAGCAGAGCGCAGTTGTATCTGGTTTTCAGGTTCTGCTGTTGCTTGACTGCCCCCACAAGGTTTCAGAATGTTGATTTTACAGATCAATGGATTCGTTTACTCTGATTTCTTTGGTCGCAGTGTCAACCCTCGCGCTAATGATCTTCTCCCGGTCGTCGAAGACTGTCATGTCCTTAAATAGTTAATGGATTCTAAGGTTTGTTAATGTAATTGGAGCGGAGTTTGTTTTCTTTTTTTTTGTTTGCATTTTCCTATGTCGATAAGAGATACAAATTTGTCAACCGTAAATCGATTTGTCAATTCAAATATGTTTACTGTTTAGCGCTAATGATCTAAAATCAGTTAAGGTTAGGTAGTAGCCCTTTTTCTTAATTAAACGAATGGCAATAGGTAGTGAGGAGCACGTACTATCAGTTAAGAAATGAGGAAAAACCTAGGAGATTCAATTCGGATTCCTTGACATTGATTAATTGCAGATCCTGACTTCTGCCTTACTTTTCTCCAACTTACCTTTCACTGAAAAATTACATTCGGTTATTGAGCAGTGGAGATATGCAACAATATTCTTATGTGCTATATACCCAGAACCGAACCCGTATAGCTTGCACCTGTAAGACGCCGGTAGAGGTTGCACATGAGAAGTAAAAATGGGGGATGAAGAGGAAAGTGAGTCAGCCCTATTCACAAAGGCGATGGCAGGGGAATTCGGGTGGATGTCTTGAATCGAGTTGAGTGGACTAAGGACAACTGACAACAGATCATTCTCGAAACCTCTCGAATAAAAGCTGAATTAGCTAAAAATTATTTATCCAATTAACCCTTATGTGCATTTAAAATAAAGACTTTTTTTTAGAGTTTTGGTTTTTAAACTGGCAACACTGTTTCTATAAATTGTGAATTTGACAGTTGAAAGTTGATTTGTAATTAGTACATTTTGCCATTTTACGATAAATAGACTAACGCCAGAACAATGCATGCAAATAGTGCAAACTTATTTTGAAAACCATGGTTCGGTTCTTCAAACTTATCGTGCACTACGTCCATTTTATGGTCGACGTAATCGTCCATCTAAGCAAGTTATTGGGAACATAATGAATCGTTTTCACGCCATGAAATTCTACATAGTTGATAATATTCATCCCCAAAGACGACAAACAGGTCGAAGAGAAGAAGTTATTGCCGTTGTGGAGTGCAGTGTTGAGGAGAATCCGAATGAGTCAATTCGCCATCGTGCAGTGCAATTGGAGTTACGCCCATCCACTTTGTGGAAGATTTCACGGAAAGAGCTTAGCTTAAAAGCTTATAAGATCCAGCTTGTACAAGAGTTGAAACCGTGTGATCATTATACGCATCGTAGGTTCGGTGAATGGGCCAAAAACATGATTCAGCTTGAGGATTAAGCCGTTTATTCAACGCAAAATGTTGTTCTCCGATTTTTGGTTAAATGAATATGTAAATAAACAACATTGTCGAATTTGGAGTGGAGAAAACCCAGGAGCCTTTGTCGAGAAGGCCTTTCAAACAGTAAAACTCATTGTTTTATGGGCTGGTGGAATAATGGGCCCATATTTTTTTAAAGACGATGCCGGCCAGAATGTTGCCGTCGATGGAGAACGCTATAGAAACATGATTTCTGACTTCTTCGTTCCTTAGTTTAGTTTAGTTTTTAATTCATTTTTATTCATAACTTCTTAGATCTATCTTACCCTAGACAAAAATGCTTAAAAACTAGCTTAACTATCTTAACAATCTAGATATCTTACTGGCCCTAGGCGGACACTTTAAAATAGACGTAACAACTTAAATCTATGTCTTTCGACTACTATATCAACTTACCACTAACATTACTATATCTAGCTTAAGCTAAGAAAAATGTTTTTTTTTATTAAAAACTTAGCATATGATCATTTGTGTTACAATAAAACTTAAGCCTACCTTAATGTAACTAAACCTAACTTATTCTACCTTAACTAAAATATATATATATAAATTATATACATAATATATATTTAATATATATATCTTTTTTTTTTTTTTTTTAACGTATACATACCCTACTACCACTACCTACCCTACCCTACCTTACCCTACCCTAGCCTATGTAAGCCTGCCATTGGTGTTGGCAGGCGATGCCTTGAAGAGGCTGAAGCTCTCAAAGTGTCCACTGACGTAGCTCTCTCCAGCCACCAAAAGCGTTGATGCTGTCGGACTACGTCTCCTCGATCCCGGCGTGAGACCGATCTACAGAACCTGAGGCGCTCGGGCTCACGGAGCGCGACATCGGGTTTGTAGAGGAATTGCCGTTCCACGGAATTGCGACCCACGTGGAAGATTAGCGGTACCGCCAATCTATCCTGGATCAGCCCACATCTATCTAAATAGAGGAATGCTTCTTGCGGCACAAAGCCATTAAGGCGCACTCTCTCGTGATATAAATCGTTGGGGTAGTAAGCCCCGAAGATCAGGCTATTGACCGAAGTCATTGCTCTCGCAACGTGGCTTCGAATCAGTTTGATCAAAAAATTATCTACCCGTACAATCCTGGCCCTATTGTATAGGACCTCGTTAGGGTAAAATTTCGTGTACTCAGATTCGGGTGTCCTATGTAGCCCCAGACACGTCCTGAGACATTGTCTCTCAAACACCCGAATCCTTTCCATTAAGCTGGCTCTCACATTGAACCAGACGGGATATCCATAGGCAACCATGGGCCTGATTAAGGCCATGTAGCAGATTACCTTCACCCTAGAATCAAGTTGGCTGCTATGAAACAGCCACCTTGTCAGAGCGAAAGCGCCCCGGGCCCTTGCCAGAGCAGCATCTACATGTTTGTCAAAATATAGATACTGATCCAGCACGATCCCAAGATATCTGACCACACTTTGTCTCGCCAGTGGACGCCCGTCCGGTCCTAAAATTAAGAACCTGCGCCAGTTTTTTCTAGTGTCCCGAGAGGCCCTAGACAAAGGGGTTCTGAACAATATAGATTCTGATTTCTGGAAGTTGATTTTCAACTTCCAGTCATCACAATACTGCTGGATTTTTTCGAAGTCACGCTGCAGGAGAGTAACAATAACGTCGATCGTTGGACCTGATCTGTACGCGATTAGGTCGTCTGCGTACGCTATTGAATGGTGAAGAGAAACTAGCAGATCGCTTAGGTAAATGCTGAAAAGGATCGGCGAATTTACCGTACCCTGTTGCAGTCCATTTTTGATTTCAAATGTTTGGGTAGAAGTCACGTTGGCAATTTTCACTACGAACTTTCTACCTGTTAACATGTCAAAAATCATATATAGCAGTGGTTTACTTATGCCCAGCCGACTGAGCTTGTAATAAAGACCTTCTAACCATACGGTGTCGAAGGCTTTTTCTAAGTCAATCAGACAGGCACCCGTGCATTGGTTCTTGCATTTATTCCATTGGACATCCGACACAAGCTTCGACGCGGCATGAATAGTGTCATGCCCCGCTCTGAAACCGAATTGGTTATCCGGGATGATTTTATTGTCCTCAACCCATTTAGACAGGGCCCTATGGATCACCTTCTCGAAAACCTTGCTGATACTCTGAAGGAGACTTATTGACCGGAGATTTTCCGGGTTAGATGTGTCTTTACCCCTCTTGGGAATTGGTTGCACCACCGCTGTCTTCCAGTGCACTGGATAATATGCATTATTCAGTGCATTGTTGAACAGGATGGTGTACCTCTCTACAGCCACTGGCGGAAGGTGTCTAAGCACAACATTGGATATACCGTCGACTCCCGCGGATTTTTTCTTCCTCAATGACTCGAAGATCATCTGAAGATCTTCCGTCGATATGAACAGGGTATTAACCCCCTCATTGGCGATGACATTGTTTGCCATGAAATCATCATTGAACCCTGTAAAACCAAGGTTCTCTGATCGCCAATGATCGATATCATTTCGAAGATAGAAGTGATGAAGCAGGGCTCTATCTTCCAGGTCGTGGTTCTTGCGAATACTATCATTCACCTTGTACACTTCCTGGAAGACAGCTCCTACTGTCGCCACCCTCTCCTGAGGATCCTCGATCACGAAGAAGTCGTCATCCAGGATGGCGCCCTCCGGAGCGATGCTAACTGTTCGTAGCAAGCGTTCATTGTCTGACGTTCTCGGAAGTTTCAGATCCTGAATATCATTCTGATTGTTTCTCCGAAATATTTTATTTATTTGCGGGAACATACTCGCGCTGTTGGATTTTACAGCACGAATTCTGTTGTTCCAATGCAAACTTACAGATATTCTGTAATTTTCCTTGATTAACTGTTGGATATTTTTAATCAGTGACTTCAGTGTCCTGACCTCCGAGTTTTGTCTGTCGGTAAACCGCCTGTACAAGAGTTTGAGTCTTGTCAGGAGTCTACTTTTTTGTCTGTGCAGTGCGTCAATTGTCGCGTTTCGGTATACGTTTGTGGTATCGTGCTGTCTTTGGCGTGGTATCGTACTGTTCATTGTCTGTTTAATGACATCGTCCATTTGTTTGAGATACCTGTCAATCTCGTAGTTTGACAGGTTCCTATTAGTCGGTGGAAAGGAGGCGCTCGAAGTGAGCGCTCTCGTCAGGGAATTGGCAAAGCGCGGCCAGCACACCCTACTGTAATCGTAGGGGTGCGTTTGGACACACTCTGCCATCTCCGCGAACTCGTCAGGTACTGTGATCACGGCACATAGTCCGCAATGGTCACTGTCGTATACAATGGTCGGTAGACAGTTAATAGACCATTCGTTCGTGTCTGCCAGTCTCAGTCGAGAGTCTATTAGCATGAGATCCAGATAGGAGCCGCTCCTAGGATACGACGGACCCACCAATGGCTTAGTAGGCTCCCCCTAGTGTTGGGAATGTTATTTCCCCAATCACCATGTTTGGCATTTAAATCGCCGGCCAGGTGCTTCAGGTGCATAGGCTGATACAATGTACATTCTCTTTCCGTTTCGGAGAGGAATGCACACAATACAGGCCTCTAGCACCTGGAACCTCCGCACTTCACCACTATATATGACTTTATGTTTAAAGTTGTTTTTAATAAAGATCGCAACTCCCCCGCCTTGAATAGCGTTGGGTCGGTCCCTTCTAATTATTCTATAAGAACTGTGCCGGATTTTGTGCTTCTGGTTTAGCTTTGTTTCGCTAACCAAGAGTACATCGGGGATTTCGTCCTGCAACAGGTTAAAAAGTTCGGCTCGTCGCTCGATCCTTATCAGTGAATTTACATTCACCGACAGGATCTTCAAGGGCCTCTCTACCAGCGTACCCATCACGACCTTAGGTGCGCTAGGCCCGGCAGAAGCGAGTAGATACTATCTACTCGGGTCGCCGTCTCCAGGATCTGTTGCTGGAGCTGCCCAATCTGCCCTTGGATTGCGAGCAAGATCGAACAGACATCCACCTCGGCCACCGGTGCCTTAGAGACAGGCACTGGGGCTTTAGGAACAGTCATGGGCTTTTGTACCGTTTTTCCCGAACCTGCCGCCATTTGGGCGTAGGTCAATTGGGATGTGACGGCTGGTGTTTGGAAGCGACCCGAGGGACGCTTCTCCTCGACCTTCTGCTTACGGGCCAGGTTTTCTTTCTTTCCTCGGTTCCTACACAAGACACACTCGAGCTGCTCTCTATCCGCCACCTTGTCTTTCCCAAGGTCGCATTCCTCGTTCTTGTGGTTCTTTGCACACTTAACGCATCGAGGCTGCATTTCGCAGTTCGACGCGGCGTTCCCGAACCTTTGGCAGCGGATACATTGCAAAATGTTTCCGCTCCTCTTTAATGTTTCCCATGTGACAGTCTGGGACGCTAAGGTGGTGATAGTCCTTAACCTCTCCAGCTTGCTGCTGGGTGTGAGCTGTACCAAGAAGAAGGGAATAACTCGCTTCTCCCGTCGGGAGCTCACCGTAGTGAATGGCTTAACCCCCACGAATTTGAGGTCATCACTCTCGAACTCTTTGAGCTCTGAGAGCATTTCCTCGGGGTCTGCAATCGACTCCACGCCTTTAAGGAGCACTGTCCGCAACCTCTCGGTCTTCGGCGTGAAGGAGAAAAACTCCGTTGTGGACTCCTTTAATAAGCTTTTTATACGCTTATGCTGCTCCAGTGTCTTGCACCGAACAGCATAGCGTTTTTGGCCTAAACATTTGATTTCAAAATTGCCTACACCAATAGCATACTTACAGAGATCGATGGTCTCTCGTAGGGCCGTGGTATAGGTGAAGATGGGTGGCACTTTCTCCTTTTTAGGACGTTGCTGCTGCTTCTGCTGCTGCGGCTGTTGTTGTTGCTGCTGCTGTTGCGGCTGCTGTTTCTGCTGCTGCTGTTGCAGCTGTCGTTGTTGCTGCTGTTTCTGCTGCTGTGGCTGTTGTTGTTGCTGCTGCTTTTTCTGCGGCTGCTGTTGTCGTTGCTGCTTTTGCTGTGGGGCGGCTGTTGCCTGCTCTAAGTCCCTCTTCTTTATCTCCTTCAGCTTATCCACTACGGCCTGCAGCTGGGCACGTAGGGTACGCTCTTTCTGTTCCAGTTCGCTACGCTCCTCCTCCGTAGCCGAATATAAAAGGGGGGCAAAGGGGTTATTGTCCCCCGTGTAGCGGCCTTCCCTACCATAGGAAAGGTAGGCAGTATCCGCTTCCACGGGGATCGCTGGTTTTGGTTGATCTTGTCCAGCTGCTTTCGACGTTGATGGTGTTGGTGATGGCGCCCCTTTCCTTACTTCGACCTGCAGCTTTTCAGTCGAAGTAGTGAGGGAGGGGCGCTTAGTTAGATTGGGCTTCTTGTTGGCCCTTCTGCGCCTCTTCATGACGACGGTCGGTGTTGCGAAATCGGATGATAAATCACCCGATTCCGACTCCGTACGACGTACGGGTTTTCCCCCGCCGTCTCCCGACATCTCCTTCTGCTACTTCCAACTAATTGAGAAGCAGCAGAAAGAAACAGAGAAAACACAACAAAAAAAAAAAAAAAATCTTTCCTCCCGACTTGGGATTAGAACCGGCGACCTTGCGACTGCGGGTCGGGTACTTAACCACAAGGCTAATTGGGGTTCCGCGAATACTTCGCCTAAACGTGCACTTATATTTTTTTATTGTTTGTTTATTTCTGTCGTAAACAAGCCGAAACACTACCTTCCACTTCACTGGTCTGTGATCAACTGACTTCTTCGTTCCTCATTTGAATGGCATTGACATGACAGAGCTTTGGTTTTAACAAGATGGCACAACATGACACAGGGCAACACCTTACAACATTAGCTGAACGCGTAATGGACCTGTGAACTGGCCTCCACGATCGTCACACCTTTAGAATACTTTCTTTAGGTATATGTGCAGTCACAGAGACGTCGAACAGTTGGGAAGTCAACATTCGCCGTGATATAGCAGATATATGGCCCCAGTTGCTCGATAAAGTTGTCGAAAATTGGACTTTACGATTGAAGTTCATTTGCGCTAGTCGTGACGCGTATAGGTCCAAAATCATACAATATTTAAACACCTTTTAAAATAATATATGGCATAAGATTATCTATTAACTAAGGTTTAGACATAAATGTTAGTTTCAAGTTCATATTGAATTTGTATTCCTCTAAAAAAACACCTTTTACATATATACATACATATATGTTGGTGCAAAACATGTTTATTGGGGATTACGATTGACGACAACAAAAGGAAAACAATTATTCAATGCAACTAGACTACATGGATCCGAAGTCATGTTAATAAAATACCAGACCTAATAGATTTCTACATAGTTAAAAACATATCTATAAACTGTCTTCAAATAGACGAATTCAACGATCTAAACTCTGATCATTCTCCAATACTACTCATATTGAGTGAGCGTGTAATTCAGAAGCAAAACAAACCAACATTTACGAACAAACAAACTGACTGGGAAAGTTTCAAGACAGAATTGAAGTTAGCGTGCCAATGTATAATACTGAACAACTGGATAGAGAAGTGGAAAAACTTGTTAATGATATTCAACAATCAGCCTGGACAAACACACCAGAAATAAAAAGGAAATCTAGACCCACAGAAATTAGAGAACTTAATTTAGATAGAAGAAGAACGAGAAGAATATGGCAACAGACTAGGGCCCCCAAGACAAAACGAAACTGAACAATCTCACCCAACAGTTAAGAAAACAAATAAGGCCCTAAAAGAAGACTCCATCAGTAATTATCTCCGAGGATTAACCAACGAAAAAGCAACAGATTATTCGCTTTGGAAAGCAATGAGGAATGCAAAAAGGCCAACTATGCTGATACCACCTATCAAAACGGTGGAAGGAAATTGGGCTAGAAGTAACGAACACATATGCAGATTATTAGCAGAAACGTTTTTCAACCAAACAAATAACAAGAAATATGGACTCCTGCGGAAACAGAAGAAGAAAATGAAGAAATAAGACTTACGACCTCAAGGGAAGTGGAAATTGAGATCAAAATTAACATCAATCTAAAAAAATGCCCCGGCTATAGTCTTATAACCCGTGAAATACTGAAGCTGTGAAAACTGTGGGTAAACTTACACATTTAATCAATGCTGCTTTTGGAATGAGACATGTTGATGAAAGTGGCCGAACTAATAATGATCTCTAAGCCTGGAAAGCCACCAAACGTAGTGACATCATATAGGCCAATCTCAATACTACCGGTTAGATCTAAACTATTCGAAAAAATATTTGTCAAACGACTTAATAGTATTATTGTTAGGAAAAATATGATTCCAGATTACCAGTTCGGATTTAGGAGACGTTACTCGACAAATGATCAAGTTCACACAATAGTCAACATTGAAGAAAAATCGTTGGAAAAAAAAAGTATGTTCTGCAGTGTTTCTTGATGTCGCGTAGGCTTTTGATAAGGTACGATACGAGTATGTAGGACTTAACCACAAACTAAGATGTGTCCTAGCAAAACAATAAGCTGCAATCTTAGAATCATACCTAAGCGGGAGATGTTTTAGAATAAAACAGGAAGACTCGCATTCAGAATTAACGGAAATTAAGGCAGGAGACCCACAAGGTAGTGTGCTGGGTCCGATTCTGTATCTTCTATATATAATACATGTGATCTCCTAGAACCAGAATATACATAGAATAGAACACATTGGCTACGTTTGCCGATGATACTGCAATTCTTACAATGGGAAAGGATAATGTGGAATCAACACAGAAGCTGCAATCAAACTTAATGAGAGCAAATCTGTTCACATAAATTTCACTAACAAAGCAATAATACAAGTCCCGGTTACTATCAACCAGAAAATAGTACTGTTTGCGAACACAGCGAAATATAATATCTTGTCATGACGCTTGATGCTAAACTGAGAGGGAAAGAGCACATTAAAAGGAAAAATTAGGAATTAGAAATAAAATATGGAAAAATGTATTGCCTGATAGGAAAGGACTCCTCACTATCAGTATATAATAAAATTTTACTATATAAGCAATCACTTAACCCAATATGGACATTTGGCAAAAGAGCAATGTAGACATCGTACAGAGATTTCAAAACCAAATGCTAAGGGGAAAATGCGCCATGGTAAGAAATAAGGACCTCCACAGGGACTTGGGAGTGGAATAAGTCATGGATGAGGTCCAAAAAAAATCACGAAGGCAAGAATCAAGTACACACAAACACAGGGACAGTGCAACTTTAAGACAACGCAAATATAGTGAGAAGCCTCAAAAGGATTAAACCATTTGAACTGGTCTAAATAAAAGGGACCATTCACATTAAGAAATGTATATACATACATACATATGTATGTCCCCGGACATATGCTTAACATAAAAAAAATGGAGTGCATCTTAACATCTGTCAGGAGACGCTGATGGGCGAAACTCCTGAAATGACAAAATACAGATTAAATCAGCATAAAATTGCTTATTAGTCCAAGTGACTGGATTGCAATCATGTGGGAGGCGGTAAAATTTGTATGTGCTTGACGATTTTTTGCTATTGAAAAAAACGGATCACAGAATCTAAATTAAATTGTGTGTGACAAATAAAATTAAGTACTGCATCGTACTTGAAATGTTGACTGTGGCATTCTAGTTTTAGTGCTTTCGCTGAACGACAAAAAAATTAAATTGGTGTATTAGCACTTACCACAAGGCCAAGACGATGTTAATGAGGATGTCTACCCTGGACGCCCCTCACGTCAACAACAGACGAAAACGTTGAAGAAGTTAAAAAAAATTGTTATGGAAAATCATCGGATCACTATATCGATTGGCTCATGGCATGAACATTTTTGTGAATAATTTTGGACGTGATAAATGACGTGAATCAAATAATAATTCTGATCTGAAAGTGAATGAAAATCCAGGTTTGCTGAAAGGGTCATCACTGGTGCCGAAACATGAGTATATGGTTATAACCATGTTGTGTCAATAAAGAATATAACCTTTAAGCTATGCGACGTTTGCTTGAAGCAATACAAAGAGACAAAGAAGATCATCATCGCGATAATGCGCTTGTTCATAAATTGTTGTTTTTTTTTTGGCCAAAAACAATACCGTAATCATGCATCATGCTCGTATTAACAAATCCTGGCACCCTGCGACTTTTTTCTCGTCCCAATGATAAAATAAAAACCGGATAACTGTAAGAGCTCAAGACCTATACCAAAAAGCGCATATCAGAAGTGTGTTGAGGATTAGAAGAAGCGCTGGAGCAAGTGTATTATATCTGAGGGGTATAAATAAATATTTAACGAAAAAAAAATTATTTCGAACAAAATATATAATTGAAAAAAAATAAAAATAATTTACTGCAAAGTACCCAGCAGTGGAGGTTAAAGTCATATTTAAACATGATAATGATCCAAAGCAATATCCGAGGAATGTG
Organism: Merodon equestris; assembly: GCA_958301585.1. Classification (NCBI taxonomy): domain Eukaryota; kingdom Metazoa; phylum Arthropoda; class Insecta; order Diptera; family Syrphidae; genus Merodon; species Merodon equestris. The sequence continues at coordinate 65,145,225 of OY284413.1, forward strand.
GAAAAATCACAGTCGAAGGTATAAAAACATTGATACATACGATGCCCATTTTCTCGGCGGTTTTCAATACTTAAAGAGCTATTCAACAAGCTACTCGGATATCATAGTTTGCTGTAAATTACTTGTGTGCAAACTTTTGAATGTTAATTTAATAAAAAAATCATTAAAAAATATTCCGTTTTTGTTAAAATCAAATTAAAGACTACCTTAACTCACGTCTAGCTTATCCAAAATATACACATACATATGTATATAATGTTTATTGTATTCACAACTGTGGAACTTAAAAAAATGATTAAATTATGTATTGTGCATCACCTCAGTCTATTTAATAGTCATATTCATGGACCAAGTAATTTTTTGACTACTTTGAACAAGAGAAAAGTAGACATAAAATTATACGCACAAGCTCGAACGTTTTGTTGTAACATCAGCTCATTCTGTTGAATCCCCTGTTCGAGACAACAAGCAGAACGATAGATGATAAATAAAATAAAGGAAAAAAAAACGAAATGGGGCAAAAAAAACTTTCTTGAAAGAGGGAAGGTCAACCTACCGAGAGTCGGGTGACCTTATTCGATAGTTTATTCATATAGTGTACATAGAAATCTTGTCCATAATATCAGAAATAAAGGCTGTTTAAAAAATGGGAAAGGTAGGGGTCGAAAAACAAAATTTTAATTGATATAAATGAGGCATTTTGTTAAGAAAATCAAGCAAAACACTAGGACGCCAGAAAAATTATTCACCGCAAAGATGCCCGCATTCATTAAAAGACCATTCTCTATCACGACAATGAAGGTGGTTTTAAGGTTCAGTAATTTTAACGGCAGAGTTGCATGTCGCAAATCATTTATTTCTAAAGGTAACAAAGGAAGAAGACTCGCATTTGCCAAAAAATAATGTTATCAAGACTTTAGACTTTTGGAACACCGCTATTTTTAGTGAAGAAAGCAAGTTTAGCTTGGTTGGCAATGATAGGGTCTGGGAGTGGGGTTGGTCAAATGGACCAAACCAATATGACTACCTGAAAATCCTAAAAAAAAACGAAAATGAGTCGACGGGCTAATTATATTTTTCAACAAGACCACGACGCAAAGCACACTGTTCGAAATATCAAAATGTGGTTGTAGAGCCTGATAAAAACTTTCAAAATCGAGCTATGTATGAGAGTATTAACTTTTTAGCCCAGATTTCTGCAAAAAACTTGTCAATATTATGTCAAAAATCCTCAGAGCCGTTATTCAAGTATCAATTACTGTGGCGTAAATAGGTATCGCCTACTTCATTTTATGTATTTTTTCTTTTTTTAATTCTTGTGTGAATAATTTTTTGTTACATCCTTTTGAAGTTAGTTTTTTTTATTTTCGGTCATACCTACTTAGATTTAATAATTTTTTACTTTTTTGCACTAGGTTATAAATAACAAATACAAAAATGTTTTTTATTTATTTTATTTAAATTTTCACGATAAAGCTCGTAGAACTTTGCTTATCTCGTTAAACGACGCACAGTGTGTTACTTTGCCAATCTAGCGGAACTTTAATAAAAATTAAGAGTCGTCCAAATGAAACAAAATTGGTATCATATGAAAGGTAAAGCCTCTAACAATAAATAACATGCTAAAGACAAAAGAAAAAAAACAATTCTTTTTACCGCTCAACAGCATCATAAGGTCTTTGGATTGATATTTGTATTGTGAAGCTTTAAAAGAATCCTCATGTATTCCCAGAGTGCTCCAAACGTATGTGAGCTCATTAAATTCTTAAGTATTTAATAGGTGGGAACGAAGTGAGCGAAAATTTCAAAATTTTAAAAAGCCAATAAATGTGGTTGAATGGGGAAGTTACCAAGAGGCTTTATTGAAGGTGTCCTTTCAACTAGCTGAAATGCAAATCGGCGACGACCTCCGAAATCATTTGACGAATGCACTCCAAAATTCCAAAAACATAAAATAAAATAACTGGTTGGCCCAAAAACTCTGAGCGAAATCGCACTTGCAGCTGAAATTAGTTTGAGATCATCTGGTAAAAGAAATGCAGCCAATATTGTCAAGGAGCTTGCAAGTCATTCTTCCGGAAGAGCCACGAACATCAGAAAGGAACACCGCATAAAGTTCGGTAGGCAGCTGGATAAAAAAAATGTTCATGTTTGGCATTTCGCCGTGGAAACCGGCCTTTGCTAGATGCTAAGTTTTTTTTTTTAACAAATATTTTCTTAGCTTAAGCTTAAAATTATTTTAATTGTCATCATTTTTGTTTTCATAAGACCGAAAGGTATAATTTAATGTTCTTCTTACTTTAGAGTGTCCGTATAGGGCCAGTAAGGTAGTTATAAGTTATTTAAGCTAGTTTAATCATTTTTGTCTAGCGCGTTCGATAGTTGTAAGAAATTAATATTAAAAATGAATTAAAAAAAAAAAAAAACAAGAACTTCCCACTGGAAGTTAAAAAAAACGGGCCTTTGAATTACTGTTGCACATTTCATGCAAGTTGGACAAGCATGAAAGCAAAGATCGCAGAAGAAAGGAAATCCATTGCCACTAGAGCAAAAATATTACAATTCCAATTTCGGGGACGAATGGGGCTTTTAGTTGACATGCCAAAACAAATTGCCGGAAACACTAATGATGACAACACTGCAAGAAAATTCTTTCAAAACCCTGAAGTTATAGCGGACATTACAGGTTTAAATACTGACTTGATAAATCATTTTCGAGTTTTGCTTGAAGTTTGAAAAGTTTGGACGTTATGTAAGCGAAACGAAGGATATTTACATATCTTCACTATTATTTTTGGTATTATATGCGTCCAAGTATACATAATGCACTTATGCGCTCAAAACAAATAATTTAAGCTTGCATATTACCCATTAGCCAGTTGTCCGAAGAAGCCCAAGAAGCAAGAAACCAAGAATATGGGCGATTCCACGAGCCCATATTCGTGTCGAAGTTTTCACGGCAAAACTTAAATCGACGATGAACGTTTAGGACGTCCAAAAACTGCAACAACTGTCGATAACATCGCTAAAGTTCACCAAATGGTGCTAGGCGACCGCCGAATTAAAATGAGAGAGATAGCAGAGGCTATGAAAATGACCAAGAACGTGTTTGTCATGTATTAAATCAAGATTTAGGCATGAGATGTTGTGTTTGCTCACGTTAGACAAAGAACGTGTTCGAATGAACATTTCCAACGCTCTGTTGGCGCAGCTGAGGCACAATAAATCCGGATTTTGGCGCCGATTAATTACTGTCGTGAAAGTTGGATACAACGTTATACGTCTGAATAAAAATACACTTATTGCTCTTTTTATGCGGTAGATAGATTCCAAACCAAATCGCAAAAAAAAACTTGGCGTAGAAAAATACACTAATGTATTGTAAAAATATGGATATATTCCATTATTTCCAAAAAGCGCGCAAAACCAAAAAATCACATAGAAAAAGACATTAATTACATTGTGTGATTAGAGATACGTTCTAATTTTTTTTAAAGCTCATAAGACCAAAGAATCGCAAAAAAAAGTCGATATCAACTCAGAAAAAATGTAAAACAAAAAGTAAAAATGTTCAGTAATTTCAAATCAAATTACATAACAATATTTTATTTTTCATTAAATATATTTATTTCACATTACTTTAATTAGTAGATGTATGAAAATTAGATATTTAGTCATTTTCTTCGCTTTCTGATAACACCCGCAACCGTTTGGGAACTGGCGCGAAATCATTATCATCACTGGAATAGTCTGTTCATTTTGTGACGAGATTCCTTCTGCATCAATAGATGCAACGTTAGTTTCGACTGTCTGTTCCAAAATAAATTTAAAAATATGTTTTACATAATATTATTTGAACGTAGCAATTATGCCTTGATCTAGTGGTTGATAATCCTCGTTGTATTAGGTGGATGAAGCAGTATCTAAACATTCGGATGAGATGGAGTATTATTAATAATTTACAAAACTTTAAAATTCAGTGATTTCTGCTTCATATAAACTTCTACTTCAGAAATAATGCATTGACAAAAGTCAGTGAAAACCGCAGATGTTACCCAAGACATCCAATGCACCGGTAATTTTTTAAAATCTTTGCCTTCTACTGCCCGTAATCTAAGAGATCGATTAATGAGCAAGGTTTAAGCATTCGATCAGCTGATGCACTGCTGCAAAGTAGGAATGTTACTCTATCCTTAGCTGCTTTAAAACCACTTGCTTTTTTTCGGCTTTCGAGATGTATGTACATATGTAAGTTCGTGTGAACATTTTTTCACATTGTTTCATCTGAGTTGAAGAGTTGATCGGAGTAATAGCCACCAACTTCAATAATTTCTAATTTTTCAGGAAAATGCTTAGCAGCTTCTTAATCTGCTGATGCAACCTCGCCGATAATCTTCACGTTGTGAAAAGCATTTCTTTTTAGAAAACGAGTCAGCCATCCTGTGCTCGCTGAAAATTCTGTGACAGACTTAATGCAAGAAGTAGTAGATGGTTCTTGTTTTGTATTCGAATTTTTACTAACACGCGAGTTCGAAGCGAAACAATGGGTTTAGTCAGAATACGACCGAAGAAATTAGAAAGAAACGACGGGTCGCAAAACGAAATGAATTGCAATTGCAATTGTCTTCTGCTTGGGTGGCGATCCAACATTCAAGTGTCGAACCCATCGATCTGCACTTACCATCAGCGCTCGCGTGGGTAGATCAGCGCGTGTGTGTGTGTTAAGTAATTGTTGTGCGCATACACAACACTCTGCGCGATTGTGACGTCATTAAACGTTCGATGTTTTAAATTTAAGCCAGCAGAAAAGTGGGCTGATGGTAATTGCAGTGGCGCGATGATGGTTCGACATTGGATGATGCATTTTGTACAGTGATCATCTATGATTAGTTGTACACAAAATAATATGCTAGTTTGTTATTTGTTTACATATTAGTTAAAATTGAATTAATTATAGTATAATGTATATGTATAAAATTTATGTCGCTTGTGTCATATCATGATCACGAACATACCGCCCCCCCTGGAACGAGTTTCAGGAAGATGGGAGGACTGCCAATTTTGTTATTGGGCGACTAATCGCTCCACGAATCGTTCTTACAGTTGCCACCCTTGTGCGCTGGTCTGATCCGGGATGTATAGCTTCCACCCTTCCTAGAAGCCACTTTGCTGGAGGCAGGTTCGTTTCTTTGACAACTACTAGTTCACCAACTTCCAGGTTGCGTTGAGGCGTGCGCCATTTAGGACGTTCTTGAAGACTGGTGATATATTCCATGTGCCAACGCTTCCAGAACCCTTGGACCATGCCTTGTAAGTATCTCCAATGCATCAAACGGTTTTTAGGAACATCGACGCAACTTGGCTCCGGAACTGCAGTATTTGGCTCACCTATAAGAAAATGGGAAGGTGTAAGGGGGTTTAAGTCATCATCGGACAATGCACAAAGGGGACGAGAGTTTAGTACAGCTTCAATTTGCGTGAGAACTGTATACAGCTCTTCGAAAGTGAGGATTGCAGAACCAACAACACGGCGTAGATGGTGTTTCACCGATTTAACACCCGCCTCCCACAATCCGCCGAAATGTGGAGCGGAGGGAGGTATAAAGTGCCAAGCAGTTCCATCAGCTGCTAGCATGCTGGCAACTTGGTCATTGTGAGCCTGCGACGTAGCTAACCTTTGCATCTCGTTGAGGCAACGACGAGCACCTTGAAAGTTAGTCCCATTGTCAGAGTACATGTTGGAACATTTCCCTCGACGACTGGTAAATCGCCTTAGAGCTGCCAAAAATGCGTCAGTAGTTAAATCACTTACCAGCTCCAAATGGATCGCCTTTGTACACATACACACGAACAGAGCGAGGTAAGCTTTCGACAATTTGGGATTACGGCCTCTAGAGAGCTTGATGGTAAAAGGGCCAGCATAGTCAACTCCCGTATGAGTGAATGGACGACTCGGAACCACCCGTTGATGTGGTAGGTCACTCATGAGTTGTGACATTGTCGCCTTTCTTTGAAGAAAACATGGTTTGCATCGATGGATTATCTTTCGAACGAGATTGCGGCTGCCTATAATCCAGTAGCGTTGTCGGACGATAGCGAATGTTTCTGATACTCCTGGATGAAGATACTTTATATGTGTATACCGCACTAAAAGAGATGAGACATGATTAGCTGGTAATATGACAGGATGTTTAATATTGAATGACACATTGGCATGTTTGATGCGACCACCTACGCGAAGTAGCCCATCCTTATCAATAAAGGGGGTGCATTTTAACAGTTTCGAACCCGAACACAGTTCGCGATTTTTGGCTAATTGCCATATGTCACTCCCGAAGGCAATTTGTTGCAAAGTTTTGAAAATTATTAATTCCGCACAGAGAATTTCAGGCATAGTTAAACCGGCCGTTAGTTTTACGAATTGTTTTGGGCGAGAGTTTCTTATAAATCGAACACAATAGGCCACGATTCGGAGCAAACGAGTCCACGACGAAATTCGAAAGGCTAGATTATTAATTACGTTAGGTTCCGTTACGGCCAGAGAAACCTGTGTTGGCGTATGCCGTTCTTCTAATTGGTCGTTCAGATCCAGTCCCTCTTCATTATTTGGTATTTGTACTGGCCAACATTCATTTTGCATTGACAGCCAAGGTGGCCCATTCCACCAAAGCGAATGGCTTATAAGCTCTGATGGTATAACTCCTCGAGAAGCGCAATCTGCGGGATTGAATTCTGAGGCGACATGGCGCCATGAATGTCGTGGGATGATTTCAAGGATTGCAGCCGTTCGATTAGCTACAAACACGGACCAGCGACGAGGCGCGGATGAAAGCCAATGGAGTACGATTTGCGAATCACACCATGCGAACACCTTAACGTTTTTGTCTATAGCAGTCTTAATGGACGAAATTAAACGAGCAAGAAGCAACGCGGCGCAAAGTTCCAACCGAGGAATAGATACCGGTTTGATTGGGGCTACCTTGGTTTTAGCGGCGACAATAATGGATCGAACCTGATTGTCTTCTGTATAAGAACGAGCATAGACCACTGCTGAGTATGCGAGTGAGGAAGCGTCGGAGAATACATGCAGTTCCAAAGTTTCAGTTGACTCAAACATTAGCCTTGGAATTTGCAGTTTCTCAAGCTCAACTAACTCCTGCTGGTATCGTTTCCATTTATCAGCTATATCTGGAGGTAGCGGATCATCCCAGTCAAGATTAAGTTTCGCGGACCATAGCTCTTGAAATAGCATCTTAAACAATACAACAGATGGAGCTAAGAAGCCTAATGGATCGAAAATACGCGATATGTCCGACAGCAAGGAGCGTCGAGTAGGAGAAGCAGTACATCGAGAGGCCGAGATGCTAAACGAATAGAAATCGAATGTCGGGTTCCAATATAATCCAAGAACCTTCACCAGCGACTGCGAGACATCAGGATCAAATGGTGAAAACTCACAATCGTCCTTGGGTACAGACGAAAGTAGAGCCCAGCAATTCGAACTCCACTTCTTCAATTCGAGTCCACACTCAGTTAGTAGCGACCTAATTTCGGATTGAAGACGTATTAACTCGTCTGGGGATGTTGCTCCAGTCATTACATCGTCTACGTAGACATCATTTAAGAGAACACGAGCGGCATTTGGATATTGTGCTTGATAATCTATAGCGATTTGTTTGAGTACGCGAACCGCAAGAAAGGGTGCGGATGCAGTCCCGTATGTGACGGTCCGTAAGCGGTAGTGTCCAATGTCGTCAGATGTACTCACACGCCAAACAATGCGCTGAAATTCAGTATGTGCAATATCGACCCATATCTGGCGAAACATCTTTACAACATCAGCGGTAAAAACGTACTTATGTTGCCGAAATCGTAAACATACGCCAAACAAATCACGCTGTATTGGAGGTCCAATTAACAATTGGCTATTAACCCTTTGTTGACTGGTGGTCACAGCATGAAACCACCAAATCAAAGAATTTTCTCTTGTGTCTCAGGGGTTTAAATGCGACATCACAACATGAACTGTTATTATATCAGTTTGTTGAACAACAGGAATTTTTTTTTGTGTGCCACAAGTTTGTATTTTCTGATATGTGGAGGTCATTTTTGATTCATTGTCAGATGTGCAAGGTTCGTGAAGTATCAAATTTGAAATTGTAATAATTTTTATACTGAAATAAAATGTTTGGTTAGTTTAGAAATATATAGATTCGTTTGCATGTTTTTTCGTAACTTCTGTTTGTTGTGTAATAAATAAACACATTTTTTGTGGATTTCCTGTACTTTTTGTGTGTGGTTTCTCTATGAAACCACCGGGACATAACGGTTGTTAATTTTTTCTGTGTGCAAAATTGATCGGAAGTCTAAAAAGTGGTAGCTTCGAATATTCTGGCACTTTCTTGATGTTTCGGTCGTAAACGCTTTTATAATTTTTGAAAGCAGATCAACGGAGAAAGAGAAGTCCTTATCTTTGAAAGAATTTAGGATTGCAGTGGCATCAGGGCTAATTGGTTCAAATATAAGTGACACCCGTAGAGGCCGTTTTTCAACTTCAGAATCTTTAAAAATAAGTCACTTTAAACCAAATGTTTCATTTGAGAAGAGATATGACCAATGCGCACACTTGACAACATACGGCTCTTCCAGACGATGTCCCTTCTGCAGTACTAAAAATGATCCTCATCGGTCAAAATGGTGCTGCTCAGTTTGCCAAGCAGCATTATGTTTGTCAAAGGAGAAAACCCGTTTTGCTAATTATCACACAAAATAAAAATAACCATTTATACTGCATTGTGTTGTTTTATCACAATCTTATTTTCTTAATTTTTTTCGGAAAAAAATGCGCTAAGTGCCTGGTGGTCACTCTGGGAAACCACCAATAAAATGTTAATAATAGTGGAAAATGTTAACATATAATTTTTTTTTTAGGTTAATTCAATATAATCAAAGTATAATGCATTATATTTTAGTGTTCGTTGGTAAAAACCAAACAAAAAAATTATTCGGGACATAAAGGGTTAAGCGATACTCCCCTCGAATCCTTTGCTGACCCATCAAATACAACTCGTAACTTCGTTGTCGAACTGTCTGGCCTCCAAACAGCATGATGAGGCAAATAAAAATGCTTCCCAGTGGTAGTTTCTATTTCTTGTTGGGAGATACGAGTCATATGTCCAAGACGAATATACTCGTTCATAAATTCAATATACATGTTACGTAACGTCTGATCATACCTGAATCGACGTTCCAACGCGTGTAACCGTGTGATAGCATGTTGAAGCGAATTACCGAAAACAGGTGTAGGCGATTTAAATGGTAGTTGTACTACATACCTGCCGTCCGCTGCACGTGTGAATGTTTTTTGAAAGTGTAGTTCCGCTTCATCCTCAAGTATAGAAGCGTCCCATTGCTTACCTTCGTCAAGCTCCCAAAATCTTTGAAGCAAGGCGTCGACATCGAGTGTAGAATGCAGTGACGATAGTGGTAGCTGCGAAGTTTCATTAGGTTCAATTAACTCACCTGATATCACCCATCCAGCAATTGGCAACCCTTTCGAACCTTGAATTCTTTTACCTTCCAGCACTTGCCATAGTTTGTCAGCTCCCAGTAAGATGTCAATAGGGCCTGGGGAATTGAATCCGGGATCCGCGAGCTCTAAATTTCGTAGGTATGACCAACCGGATATATTAAATGGTCGCGACGGAAGATTGGATGTTAACTTGTTTAACACAAAGGCGTCAACCGATAGTTGATTTTTGTTAAACCGAGATTGCAATATAACCGAAATGCGACCTTTGGTTTGACCTGCGTCTACGGACGATAAACCACGGATAGGGATGTTTGCATGTTTACGACGAAGGCCCAATCGTTGGGCAAATGATTCTGTGATAAGGGAGATTTGCGATCCGGAATCGAGCAATACGCGACAGTTTAAGAAATTTTCCAAATTATCCTGCACCTTTGTCAACAGGGTGGGTAGAATTGTTGGTCTTTGCGAACCAATAGCAAGTGATGACAGATTATTAGCGCATGGTTGCGCATCGGACCGAGCCATGAGGTTGGGGGTAACGTGCGACACTTGACTTGGCGAGATATTAGACCCATTAACCGACGAATCACTATTCGAATCTGGGGAGTGCACTAGTGAATGATGATGGGACTTACATACGCGGCATCTATAAGGTGAACGACATTTGTTAGCAGAATGACCCGACCGAAGGCAATTAAAACATAGCGACTTATTCTTTACAAATACCCGACGCGAATTTACATCCAGAGTTAAGAATTGTTCACACTGTGTTAAAGTATGGTTACCCGAGCACTTCACACATGGTGAACATGATTGTGCCATATTTGACGATTCCGCGAAATGCGTGCGAATTTGTCCCGAAACCTTCGATTTGGACACACCACTTAACCGAGTTAATGTCTGACAGGATTCCAGAGCGTCACACCGTGCTTGCAAAAAGGATAAGAGCTCCTCAAATTTACAATTATCACGAGAGCCACCTGTTTCGGCCCACGATTGCTTTGTATCTACATCTAATTTATTCAACAAGATATAAATAAGCCATGGATCGCGATCATTTGAGCCGATGGCATTTAACCCGCGAATCACTTCATCTGCACCGTCCGTAATTTTACGCAAAGCACTCACATTAACACTTGATGTAGATGGAAGTGATAAAAAACTTTGAACAAACGACTGCACTATGAGGTTATGACGATCATACCTTTTTTCCAACCGTTCCCAGGCTTCTAAATAGTTAGTTTCGGAAATAGGCATATGTTTTATCAAACTAGATGCGTCATCGCGTAGAAAGCTCTTTAGGTAGTGGAATTTTTGCGTTCCGGTTAGATTCGATTTATTGTGAATGGTACTTGTAAATAAATCGCGGAAAGAAGGCCAATCCTTGTAATTTCCCGAGAATGGGGGCACAGTTATTTTTGGCAAATTAACCGATGACGATAATTCACACGAACTATTCAACTTCTCAAAAAACTCGGATTGTTGCTTGGATATTTTATCGCGATCCGATTGCCTTTCACGCACTGCCCTTGTAATTGACGAATACGCGCAAAAAACCGATTTTCGTACTCACTAAATTCAAGTTCAAGTTCATTGCACTCTTCTTCACTAGCACCCCCTAGAACTTCCTCATGGAGTGCTGAGAAATCTTTCCATGTTTCGTCTAGTTTTGTTAATCGTACCTCTAGCATTTCGATGGTAGTACTTGAGGTAATCGTATCGACGAATGCAACGGCACGAGTCAAACGGCCCTTTGCATTCCTACGCTTTGCCTTTAACACATTCATTGCACCGAAATTCAAACACACTTTACTACCTGCTAGAGTTAAACCTCGTACTTCACTAAAACGCTATTATGTTATGTTATTTTAAACGATTTAAATCGATTAACTTTAGTACAGAGCGTATATCAACTAGGCGCGATCCGGCTCGAAGGACCATCAAATGTCTTCTGCTTGGGTGGCGATCCAACGATGTTTTAAATTTAAGCCAGCAGAAAAGTGGGCTGATGGTAATTGCAGTGGCGCGATGATGGTTCGACATTGGATGATGCATTTTGTACAGTGATCATCTATGATTAGTTGTACACAAAATAATATGCTAGTTTGTTATTTGTTTACATATTAGTTAAAATTGGATTAATTTTAGTATAATGTATATGTATAAAATTTATGTCGCTTGTGTCATATCATAATCACGAACAGTTCTACTTGCTTTAGTTTTTCGTAAAAGCAAAGAGCTTTTTTTTTAAATTAAATTACCATCTAAAGGAATCCTTTTTTCTGTAAGTTCTTCAATCCAACCACCAGAACTTTTTAAGTTTTTGTTTCAATTAAAACACTTTTTGAATATGAAGAAAATTTTTAACTTATTTTTGTACCGGATATTACAGACCGCCTTATTGAAACTTCATTATTTTTAATGGCTCTTATTTTCGATTCACCGTAGCCAAAATGCTTCCCAAAGTCCATGATTCTTTCTCTGTTTGCTAAGCAATCTAAGTTTGCAATTAAAAAAAAAAAAAAAATATTTTAAAACTTAAAAAATGAATCTTTTTAATAAACCAAACTCGTCTTTACTCTACGAAAGGATTAGCTTAAGTTATAATTCACTCATACACAAATAGTATTGAGCATAATATGTTTGCTTGTTCTGTATAGAAGAAATATTTAAAAAGGGGAATCCCATACAAAATACAAAGGAAAAAAATGCATAGCTACAAATTCTTGTAAAAAAAATCCGCAAAAATTTTACGGAAAACTTCAAAACCGCATAAAAAGAGAATTGAGTGTACAGTCAAAACAGGGGACTGCGAAGGGAGAGTCGGCTACAAAAAAAGCAAAAATTGTTAGTTGGGGAAACCATGTCGCACGTATGCTGTATTCGCTTCCATATGCTTCCTCATTTAGACTCTCAAACCTACCCACCAGTGGATTTAGAGGATCTTCTTTTTCTGATAAATTTACTACATTCATGCTACTTAAGTTTGGGAGATTACGATTATAAAAGCTTGACATTTCTTTATCGCAGAATCCATGGTTATCGATGCTACCATTGCCAGTTCCATTTCCAAATGCAGACTCATATCACTGCACCACTCTTTCAATTGAACCCAAACTCCATAGATTTATTGGACTTGCATGCCAACAAGCCTAACGCCAATTTGTTGCAACTTACTGAACTTTGTTTGGCCTGGCTATAAATTAAACTCTCATCCTTTCTTTACTCTTCCTTTCTCTTGGTTTGTATCTTTCCTCCTTTCATCTCGTCCTGCCTGCGGAAATTATTAACATGGACATGGAATTGATTTATCACTACCACTCGAATGCAGTTGATCCCCTTCAGCCCCTTGAGGAGCAGGAGGTGGACTCAAATGGAACTCCCTGTGTACCCAACGTACATACATACATATATAAGGATTATTCAAAAACTCTACGACCGATGCAAACATGCGAGGTGAGGAAGGGCACGTAGTAATTAATGATTGCACTGGCGGACCAACGCCACCTTTGTCATCCGTATGGCACCATACCACCACCGAAAGGCAGGTTGCTAAATACACATTCGATCTCTCATTACGAGGCTACTTGAGTCTAATCCATAGTTTCTAATGAAAAAAAAAAAGGCGACGAACAAGCTTTCGGAATGCGGTCGATTACTGTTATCTTCCAGACGTCTTGTATGCCCCAAGTGTGCTAGTGTGTACCTATTCCCAATAGTACGAAGTAACAGGCAAGCAAACGAGATAACACTAAGTGCGTTTTCTATTATGTTCGACAGCGCGCTCGAAAGTTCGACGCCGGGATCCGAAGTGTGCGCGAATCACTCGAAAGGTGTGGTGTTGACACCATACAATAGTAGTGACCGGAGCCCTGGAACCATGTCCGATAGCGAAGTAGGAAGAAACAGCGTAGAGGAAAAAAAACAAGAACCAATGAAACATTAGACAAAAATCCAATTAACACGGAAACCGTGAGCGGTGGCGTTCAACGGGCGCGATCAATTTGACGACGAAAACGGGTGGCAGCGTCTCGAACAACAACGACATCGATGACGACAACAACAGCGACAACTACGACGTCGATAGCTGGTGTCGAGTGTAGCATTGTCTACCCCACGATCCAATGGTCATTTATCATTTTTCTTCGTTTTTTTTTCTTCGTACGTTGTTGTTGTGGGTCGAGTTAAGTGTCGGCCATTTACACGGTGAAGTACCTGGCGCGAGGTGTCATGGCTTTCCAGTTGACAAAGCAGAACAGAATGCGCGATATGACCAACAGCAACAGCCGCTGAAGAAGTTCGATGAGCGCGCCTGTTGCGGCATGGTAAACAAACACCGATACACATGTTAAGTGTCGAGTGGCGTATGGAATTCTTAAGTTCTGGGTCCAATCTGTCATTTGGTTAATGGGTTGTAGGTGTTACTCGAGTTAAGTGGTTATATTCGGATGTACGAACAAGATGGAACGGTGCGCGATTGACGTTCTATCATTGGATTGATGTAATTCATCTTGCGTGCGTGGAATGTGCGTGGAGCGTGCTGTGAATGATTAAAAGCCGTAGGGACTGACAAGCATGTTGGGGTAACCTATTATCGAATTAGCTATAGGAACAAGTGGGATGTTGGTTTTCGTCAAAGTCATTTTCGAGCTGTTTTGTGACAGTTAGTTTGGGATGAAATTTGTTTGCTCGGACTAAGCGGGGAAAGGACCGGAATGAAATAAATGACTAAAACCATTAAGATTACACTGAGTCTTTAAAAAAGGCTTTAGCCTTAAATGGCTTTAAGCATACATATATTTAAAAAATGCCTTCCTGGATCGAACTTCTTTTTCTTCTATGGTTGACACAAAAAAGTAAGTTGGGGTGTGCTAGATCCTCTGGATAGCGCAGTGCCTACAAGTATAAAAAGGTTAAGAGCTTTTTGGGGCAAGCAAGTTGAGTTGTTTATTTATGTCTGTTTGACGTAACATTCCAAGATATAGTATGTGTTTATAAATAATTTAAGTTTAGAACTTAATTCCTAACATTTTATGGAATTTAATTAAAGTTTGACAAGAATATAAAATATTGGAAAAACAAAAACGCTTATTTTTAACAATTTATTCGTTATTTGTATGAGATGTGATCCAAAAGTAATGATAATCGGTTATTTCCAGTCCTCATAAAAATCCAACAATTTTTTTTTGCTTGCTTATATACCCACTAGATTAGAGTAGTACCTCCACGATTCTTAGGAGATATATTCATTTGAATACGAACCGTGGTAGGGATCATCAAGTACCTTGGTTGAAAAAGTGTCAAATACATATGAATGATGAAAACTTTGGGGGATTCTGCTTCTCCATATTCCATAGTAACACACTGTTTAAGCCGAAGATTAACATCGCGAAGGTCGATCATCAACGTCGCTCACTGAAGATGAAAAAAGATGAAAAAATATTATTGTATATTGGCAGATCCATCAGGCAAATAGCTGAGGTCACACGAATCTTATATGGCAACGTTCAAAGAACCATTGCGAACGACTTGCATATCAAAACGGTCTCTACCCGTTGGGTGCTGAGAATGTTAACCGGCGACGAGTCGATATTTTGTGGATTAATCTCAAAAAGTTTCAAGCAAATCAGGAAATGTTGTTATTACGTTGCGTGTTGTTAGACGAGACTTGGGTCCACCATGTTGATCCTGAAACTAAACAACAATCAATGACTTGGAAACTAGTCTCCTCACAGTCTCCTCACCGATGTCAATAAAAATTCAAAGCGTCAAATTGGGCAGGAAAGATTATGGCATACGTTCTTTGGGACGCTGAAGTAATAATTATATATGTTAGGATATTTGGCAAAGGCAGCCACTGTTTCGGAAGCATATTACGTAGATCAATAAGAAGGTTGCAGGAGATCATTAAAGATCATTAAATAAATGCGGCAAGAGTGCTGTTTTACCAAGACAAGCAGCGGCCGCATTTGCGATTGCTGAAATTCGCCTTATTCGCCAGATCTAGCTCATAGTGACTTCGACCTCCTACCACGGTCAAGGAAGAAATTTAAAGATGACAGCGAAGTTATTGCCGCTGTTGAGGTGTTTTGGGAGGGTCAAGACGAAGAATTTTTTTCTAAGGGAATCCTAGTCTTAGAAAAAAAAGACAGACTGAATGTATTGACTAGTTAGGAGGGCATAAATCATAAATCATTTTCTTAACTGTAATCACCGTGTTTTATTTTCACTATCATTACTTTTGGATCACCCGTCTTAGGTGCAATATACATATAATATACTCTTTTACGTATCGTGAGCGTTACATGTAGAGGGGCGGATTCGAAGCTTTTCTCAATCTATCAGGTAGGTATACAAATGGTTATTTCTTTTTTTCCAAATTTGTCGCCTTTTCTCGGAAAATGTTTATTCTTTAAAGTATTGTCAATCTCGTTTTACTGACAGCATACGAAATTCGCACGTCTTTAGAAGCGATCCACGATTTGATTTTTAGCTCCTTTGGAAACTGGAAGTCTCGCATTAAAGATACGCCATCAAAAAGTTAAATTCGCTATTATGCAGTAAGATTTAGAGCTTTAGCAGCTGAGCCGCGTCACCTAGGTCCAGCAACGTCTGTATCGAGTGAGAAAAGCATCCAACACGTGAATGATTCAATTATGAGAAACCCACGAATGTCATTACGGGCGCGATCGTTGACTTTAGAGACCTCCAGATCAATATTGCCTGAAATAATTAAGGAAACAAATTTAAGTTTCATCCTAAAATAACCTAGAAATTGAACAAAAATTACTATCAAAAACTACGAGACGACACAAAAAACCAATTTCTTCACTAAATAAATAAGCAAAACTTCAGGGTTCGTAAATAAGCAAAACTTTCGGTTTGGAGAAAATTCCAGAAAAACGCATGAAAAACCCACAGCGAGAAAGTAACTATCTGATTCTCTATTTCAGATAAAGGAATTATAGACCCGTATTTTTTTCCAAAATCATTGCGGTCAGGCAGCGACTTTTATTTATTATTTGATCCATATTTTCAATAAAAATTGCCAAGCACACCAAAATAGGTCCAACCATTATATCTGTTAGAAACAGATTAAATATCCAAAATCGCTGACAATGTCAAAATATGTTTTGGGACATACAATGACAAAAAAGGCAAAAATTTAATATGCTTAGATGGCCGAATTCAAGAGTCACCTTATTTTTTTAACTAACCTCATATATGTACGCATCTTCATCCTATTTTTATTTCAATGATTTTCGAAGAAAGCTTAAAAAAAACAATGGCCATGCATAATATAAATATGTATATTGTTATATAATACATCTTAGCCCCCTACCATCCAATAGGCGCACCATCACACTTGGCTCGTTTGAACCAAGCAAACATACCAAGTGTGTATATCCGCCAAGGCTAAATAAAGTTCGCTGCTCTAGCTTCGTCTTCACGGAAGACGAAGCCGAGTACTCTTCCTCTTTCTGTGTTATATAATACATCTTAGCCCCCTACCATCCAATAGGCGCACCATCACATTTGGCTCGTTTGAACCAAGCAAACATACCAAGTGTGTATATCCGCCAAGGCTAAATAAAGTTCGCTGCTCTAGCTTCGTCTTCACGGAAGACGAAGCCGAGTACTCTTCCTCTTTCTGAATCGAACCGCCACGGGAATAAGACGTATGTAAAAGAAAGCTTCGGTAGCGAGTATAGAAACGTGTTTTATAAAAACCTGGTTTAGACCTACTCGAGTTATTATAAACTGCTTGTTTAATTAAATTAACTAAGGCAATAAATCTTAAAATAAACTTATGACGAACTAATAAACGTAAACTATAAAAAACGTATTGTTTTATTCGGAGCGACGAAGCTTCAGAAAACTGGCGCAGTCGGAAACTCGGTAAAAGTGCGACTTATAGTTAAAATTGAAACGCTAAAATTAAAGAACTTAAAAGAACTAAAAACTTACAGTCAAACTATCTCTAAAAGAAGTGTTCTTGAAAAAGTAAAGTGTTCATGAGTAAACAAGTAAAAGACAAGGTTAAATCTTTGGTCTAAAAAAAAAAACAAAAAAAAAAAAGTGTGAAATCGCGAGTGATACTAAAACTAACAAAACAAAAACAATTGTAAAATAAAGCATACCTACATAATACATACATATTACCAAACGCGCGTTTCGCACCTCGTTGTAAATTTCTAAACTACAAACAATTCAGCTAGCAGAGAAAAAGAGACAGCGAAGGGAAGCTCAACATACTGCACGCAGTGAGAACGAAAGGAACATCACGCAAGTACAGGAAACATACGGTACATGGTAAGCCAGCTAAAATGGAACACATAAATGTAGTTGATAAATTTAAGCTATTATTAGAATTAATTAATAAAATCCCCGAATATAATGGGAATGAAATGTACACACTAGATTTCCTAGAAAGAATAGATTCTCTTTCACCAATGTTCCTCGAATTTGATGAAAACACCAATGTAATCCTTTTAGGTTATATTAAAGATAAAATTGTTGGAAAAGCAAGGTGTGAACTTCAGAAAAATGGTAGGTTAGAAACGTGGTCGCAGGTGAGAGAAATATTAAGGAAAAATTTTGGAGAAAAGGTCCCGATAGATAAACTTATTGATAGCATAAGAACTGCTAGGGTCACAACCACTATTGAGGTCTATTACAACAACATCAATAGTTTGCTAGGTAGAATTAACAATGCATATCTCCTGCAAAATAATTTAAATAATCAACAACTAATTGAGTCCAATAATCGTATCGCTCTAGAGGCTTTTAAAAATAATCTTCCTGAGCCGACGAAAACGATTATTCTCAGTAGAAACCCGACAACATTAACCAGTGCTTATGAAATTATTTTAGAAATAAACCATCAATTTTTCGGACCTAATAAACATACCAATAATTATCCCAATCCCAATTATAAAGCTCACACATTCCCCATAAATAATCAGTCAGGCCAGAATTATACATCTAGACAATACGACAATAATTGCTATACCAACAATTACCGGTACGTACATAACAGCAATCCTCGACGTAACTTTAATCAGACACAAAATGGTCAATGGAGACAAAATGCTACATACACACAAAGCGGTCAATCTAGACAGACAAATAGACAGAGACGTCAAAGCTCTCAAGAAGCTATGGATACATACAGTGGCCAATCGCGACAACCAAACGCACGCAACCAATATCCCAACACAGACACCATGGAAATCGCCACAAACGAACATAGACCACATAGTGAAAGCCGAGTGCAAAATAACTCAAATTTTCAGATAAGCCAAAGAAACAACTACCGTATATAATTATTAAAAATTCTATCCGTCCCTTGAGGTTTGTTATTGATTGTGGAGCAGAACATAGCGTAATCAATGAAAAACTATGCAATCCAAAATGGCAAATTTCTTCAAAAAGTAGTACTCTTAGAGTATTCGGTCGTAATATCGAAAGTAAGAGAGAATACAGTTTTCCCCTGTTTCAGGAATTCAATAAAGAAAATTATTTTGTACGATTTTTGGAGTATCGGTTTCACGATTACTTCGATGGTCTTATTGGCAATAACATGTTGGTGCCCTTAAATTCAATTATAGATTATAAAAACAGATTACTGATAACCGATAATGCAAGTATGCGAATATATTTAAATAAAGAAGAAGAGACTTATGATAAAAATTGCGAAGGTAGATCCTTAGAAATGTTTTGTAGCGAGGGGTTCGAAAGGGAAATTAGGGAAACAGTTTTTGCAAACCATTTAACGAGAACTGACTCTTCTAAACTGAAGTCATTATTATATTCTTACAAGTCTATTTTCTATAAAGAGGGCGATATTCTCACTTTTACAAATCAGATAAAACATCGAATAATTACAAAAAATGAAGCCCCAATTTTCACTAAGACATACAGATATCCGGAAATACATGTAAATGAGGTTGATCGACAAATCAATGAAATGTTAAAACTTAAAATAATTACACCAAGTAATAGTCCATACAACTCGCCATTATGGATTGTTTCCAAGAAGCCCGATAGACGCGAGAAACAAGAGTGGCGAATTGTAATAGATTATCGTAAGCTTAACGAGCAGACTATAGACGATAGGTTCCCTATGCCGAACATAAATGACCTTTTTGACAAACTAGGGAAATGTAATTATTTTACTACGTTAGATCTAGTGAAAGGGTTTCACCAAATTGAAGTTGAACCCTGTGATAGGGCAAAAACCGCATTTTCGACAAGGAGCGGTCATTTTGAATTCGTGCGAATGCCGTTTGGGTTAAAAAATGCCCCTGCGACTTTCCAAAGACTAATGAATCACGTCTTAAGTGAATTCATAAATAAAATATGCGTCGTGTACCTGGATGATATCCTTATATTTTCCACTAGCTTCGACGAACATTTAGATTCACTTAGGAAAATATTGCAGACATTGAAGCAATCAAATTTAAAAATACAGGTTAATAAATGTTCCTTTGCAAACTTATCCACAAATTTTTTAGGGCATACTATTATCAACAACGGTATTAAACCGGACAAAAATAAAGTCAAAGCCATAACGGCAATGAAACTGCCGCATACAATAAAAGGCATCAAACAATTTTTAGGAATAACCGGTTATTATCGGAAATTTATAAAAGATTATGCCACGGTAGCTTACCCTATTATAAAGTATTTGAGAAAGGACACAAGAATCAATATATCAGATCCAGACTACATAAACGCTTTTAAAACTCTGAAAACGTTACTAACCTCTGATCCAATTTTAAAAAGTCCTGATTTTGATAAAAAGTTTGTGCTAACTACAGATGCATCAAGTTATGCATTAGGAGCTGTTCTCAGCCAAAATGGTCATCCGATATGCTATGCGTCGCGCACACTTAACAACCATGAGCGCAATTATTCAACCATTGAAAAAGAACTTCTTGCCGTGGTCTGGTCGATTAAGTATTTTAGGATTTACTTATACGGTAGAAAGTTTACGGTTCGCACTGACCATAAGCCATTGGTCTGGTTGAATGGAATTAAAGAACCTAACATGAAACTCCAGCGATGGAAAATTGCTCTCAACGAGTATGATTTTGACGTCGAATTTTTGAAAGGAAAGGAGAATCTGGTGGCAGATGGTTTGAGTAGGTATGTTGACCAGAATGACACAAGTGAAACGTCTGTAAATAACGATGAAGTTAGCTTAACAGATCTATTCAATATTGAAACTGTTACGAATAATGGTTGTCATAACGATGAAGTTATAGTTTCACCCATGGTTCCTGACGAAAGCAATAGCGTCATTTCTTCCAATTGTGCTACCGCCCATAGTGCTTTAGAAGATGAAACCAGGCATATATACATTACGGAAAAACCCGTTAATTTGTACAAGAATCAAATTTACCTTTCCTACGGCAAAAAAGACAAGAAAACGATAAAAATTGTGCATAAAAAAATACAAAATCACATACAGATAAGTAAAAATAATAATAATCTCTTAAATATATTAAAACAAATACTTATAAGTAAAGGTATTATGTGTGTATATTGCGACAACATTTCTTTATTTTTAGAATTTCAAAACTTATACGTTAAATATTTTTCCTACAATAAAAATTTAAAAGTATTAAAGTCTAATGTAAAGCTAAAAGACATAACAGATAAAAACGAAATATTGACTATAATAAAACGTGAACACCTAAGTAAAAACCATAGAGGTATTAACGAGATGTTTGCCGAACTGAAAAAGGTGTATTTCTACCCAAATCTTCAGGTGGAAATTCAAAAACTCTTAAATAATTGCGATATTTGCAACATAGCAAAACATGACCGGCAGCCATTAAAAATTCCATTTGAAGTTACAGAAACGCCAACATATTTTAACGACATAGTGCATATAGATATCTGGTTTCCCGAACGACACAAGATGTTTATGACCACAATAGATAAATTATCAAAATATGCCACGATTCATAAGTTGCGAGATAGAAATTGGGTAGCTATTTTGAGTGCATTAAAAGAAAGGATTCAATTTTTAGGAAAACCAAACAAGATCATTTCCGATGGAGAAACATGTATTCTACACGCCGCTGTCGAGGAGTTCTTGAAAGAAAATGAAATAGAATTTCATCGAACAACTGCATCGCACAAAACTGGAAATGCTGATGTAGAGAGATTGCATGGAACTTTGAACGAACATCTAAGGATTATGAATGTAGCGAGAGACAGTACAGAACTTGACGAAAAAATTTTCAAAATACTTTGCATTTATAATAGCACTATACATTCCACAACAAAGCTGAAACCAATCGACTTTATTTGCAAAAATCTTAGCAAAGAGGATATCATTGCATTGGCTGAAAAGTATAAAACCGATAAAGAAACAAGAATTAATAACAAGAATAAAGGAAAAGCCATTACCTTAGATCAATGTTCTGATATCGTTCAGAATAGAACGGTAGTGAAATGCAAACCAAAATATAAAAAACTTACTAAAGCCGAAAAGGTAGGCAATTATTTACTGGATAAGTCAACTAAAAGAAACACTAAATATTATAAAAAACAGATAAAACGTAGGTATAAATATCAAAACAGGTAAAAAAAAAAAAAAAAAAAAAAAAAAAAAAAAAATATTTACTTTATATTTACTCTTAACTTCTTTACTTTACTATCTACTCTTTAGCGACAGATTTTAGGTAGTTCGCACCATTGTATTTTGAATTAAAATTTGTATTGTTTTGTATTTCGAGGAACGTGCTGAAGGGATATCCTAATAAGGAAATCTAAGTGTTGAGTAACAAACCACAAAAAATTCAATAGAATTAGAGGTTGTTTAATAATTTATTAAGAATTTTTAATAAAGCAGAATACTAGAAACTAAGTTAAATAAATGAATAAATATCATATTTCTTATATTACAAAAAACAAATGAGATGATTAATGCGAGCAAATTAAATAGTAAAAAAAAAAAAAAAAAAAAAAACAAAAAAAAATATATATAGAATTAGTAATCCTATGAATAATCCTATGAACAAATATATTTAGTATTTATCGATGTTATTTTCTGAAACATGTTATTAATAATTCATGTATAAAATTTGTAATTTTTAATTATTTAACAGCGAAAAAAAGAAAAAAGAGGAAAATTACATTACTAACCAAGAATTTTGGGGCCCAAAATTTTTTTAAGGGGGGAGGTGTTATATAATACATCTTAGCCCCCTACCATCCAATAGGCGCACCATCACACTTGGCTCGTTTGAACCAAGCAAACATACCAAGTGTGTATATCCGCCAAGGCTAAATAAAGTTCGCTGCTCTAGCTTCGTCTTCACGGAAAACGAAGCCGAGTACTCTTCCTCTTTCTGTGTTATATAATACATCTTAGCCCCCTACCATCCAATAGGCGCACCATCACATTTGGCTCGTTTGAACCAAGCAAACATACCAAGTGTGTATATCCGCCAAGGCTAAATAAAGTTCGCTGCTCTAGCTTCGTCTTCACGGAAGACGAAGCCGAGTACTCTTCCTCTTTCTGAATCGAACCGCCACGGGAATAAGACGTATGTAAAAGAAAGCTTCGGTAGCGAGTATAGAAACGTGTTTTATAAAAACCTGGTTTAGACCTACTCGAGTTATTATAAACTGCTTGTTTAATTAAATTAACTAAGGCAATAAATCTTAAAATAAACTTATGACGAACTAATAAACGTAAACTATAAAAAACGTATTGTTTTATTCGGAGCGACGAAGCTTCAGAAAACTATATACTTTGGAAGCCTAATAGCAAAGGTTCAATATACTGAATTGGTGTTCAAAATACAAACAAAAAAGTCCTGATTGCCAATTTGTTTTATTGTTAATAGCTGTATATTAGCTTCCCAGCTCCCCATTTACTAATATTTTCAGTCGAATTATTCATAGGTCATTTACTGATTTATCATTGTTGCATTTTAAGATCTTATGTTTACGTTAACAACTTTCCTTGTATTTAATTTAAGAAGATAATAATTGGAGGGTAAATATTTATCAATAAAATAAAGTGGGACCATTTGCAGGCAGTTTATTACAATTTTTTTTCCAGATAAAAGCGCTACTGAAAGCTGTCGATTGTCAATGAAAGTTTATGGTACTGGAAGAGCAGAAGACGAAAAGTGATTCACTTTGCAAACTGAGAGATAAGTTGTCTGGAGTTAGAACTGGTTTAAAAAATACCTCTTAGGTCAGATCATCCTTTTCTCCTGGGAATAGTATAAAAGGTGGAAAGGAAATTGACCAGAGATCAGGTGGTGATTTTCCTATTTCGGAAGCGGTAATATATCCATAAGCAGATGACGAAATGATTTCCATATAGGAATATGGGAAATATTTTTGTAAATATTTGGCAACATGTTAAAAGAAAGAACATACGTAAAGTAGGTAAACTCTACGAAGCAAAGTTCGAGCTTTGTAAAAATGTGAGGGAAAATTGTATGAAAAAACAAATCAATTGTGCGGAGAACAGATTGACTTACTGCCCTACAGGTTCATGGCAGCATTCCAAATAATAAAAACACCATTCATAACAGTCAATGGCATTTTACCTAAAGTACAATACAATTGCCTGGGAACAGCTTCTATAAATTCGCTGTTCGGGCATAAACAGTGAGTCCCTTTCGCCTATGGGAAGAAATGAATCACGCAATGAATCTCAGCTGACTGAGAAAAGCCTTGCTCTGGTTCTTCTTGGGCTGTGACGAGTGTTATTATTATTATTATCACTGGCCATTTGGAATTCGGAAGTTCCGAGCCTGGTTGAGTGTGTTCCTTCCGTGTTTCGCTGTACCAGCCCACCGGATATATGTATTTCCATTATGGATTATTCCTTTCTCCTTTTCAGCATCCACTTAAGAGAAATAGTGAAAATACATCTAAAGTCATTTCTGACTTTAACTTGTATCAGTTTGGCCAACTTTTTCTAAATTCCCATTTTACAAGGACGTGATACATTTTTGGTCGATTTATAGTCATTAAATAGTTGGTGTACCGTTTCGAAGAATTCCTATTTTTTTCTAAAGTTGGCGTATAGGCCTAACGCCACACTGGTAGTCTCCGATTATTTCCTTTGGCTATGAAGTCAGTCTCTTTAAGAGAATATTTGGCAACATCTTGTAACAACTTGGAGATAGAGATATTTCTCGGTAATTGTTGCATTATGTCCGGTTAACATTTTTAAATACGGTGATTTTGACCGAGTTTTTTCATTCCTTGGGGATGGTTTCATTGTTCCATATAGTTGTGATGAGCCCATGTAACATCTCTGTTATTCCTTCTCCTGCATATTTTATATTTATTTTAATTCAGATGGTATTAGGAACAACCGTTAAGATGGATATACTTCGTTGTCCGAGACGAGCGTCATATTATCGTTCCGGAGAAATCCTCATATAGCCTGGTACCTTTTCATATAGTCTTTAGTCCTGCATACATTGCTCTCCTCTTTTAAGTTGCACATTCTTCTTGAATGTTAGCAAACCTTTTCCTTTGCCATTGTAGTTTTTTATTCTAAAGGAGATGACTGTCTTTCTTTCGAAGGGTCTGGCATCTGGAACGCGAGCTTCTTTCACTATTTTCTTTGAAATCTAAGAACATTACGCGCTTTTTTTGGGGGTTTTCGCGTTGAAGTCCTCGAGTATGATGTTCACGCCAGGATGAGAAATTGTCAAACATTTCATCCAGTGTCTCATAGAACGCGTCTTTTACCCTTCATACTTACCTTTCTTAGGACAGTATAGGTTTAGAAGTAGATATATGTATACTTATAGCGGGGTCCCCTGATTTTGGTCGTAATTCGGCCGTTGTACAACAATTTGTTGCTTATGAAGAATCCTGTTCCAAGATTATGGGTATTCGTACCGCCACAAGCGAAAGTATATCCATCTTAATGGTTGTTCCGTTTGTAAATCGAACTTCTTGTACCGCTGCAATGTCCAATTTATACCTACTAATGTCATTGACTGCTGTTTGAAAAATATATGGTTTGTACAAGCTGAACACATTGTACGAGCCTATCGGTTACATTCCCAAACTTCCCCACACCAAAACATAATATGTATACAATAATTTAATTTTATTGATACAGGTCAACCGGCGTACCAGTAATTTCACGAATACTTTAAGGGTTGCACAGAAGAGTGTTGTAATCCATAGCCCAGATGGCGAACATCCGCGGATCGTTACGATTCGTGGAATTACCTGTGCTCGCTTGTTCACTTGAATCAGCAGAAACACAAACCACTGTAAGTAGCATAAGCTAGCCGTTAAGAAAATATTGTACTGCAAATCAGTCTAAAGGTAGAACCAATAAAGGACAGTTGGAAAACTTGAAAGATCTTTTTTTTTAAACCCCTTTATACTAAAGTTGAAAGACCTATCCTTAGTTTTATGCATATATTTTCATGGATGCTCTTCTTTAGATAGTTCCCTGTCTGGAGATACGATTGGGGAACTAATTTACTGCCGGAATATTTTACGCAGGGAAGGCCTGCCATATTTAACACAACGGTGGGTCAACGATTTTTAATGTTGTTTGTGTGTAGTGTTGTTTTGGTGAATGAGTGTAGTGATGTGACTGTGGGTAGTGCAGAGTCATCAGCTTTCCGCCTAACTCTGCCATTTAGTCTCCTCTTACGACTGGCACTTCGGGCCACCGATATATTTTAACCCCTATCTCGCAGAAGGCGCTGTAACGAGTATAGTAGTAATAATCTTTAGCATTAGAGAATTCCCGAACTGTAGATGAGATTTGCCATGCCGCTATGTCCTTCGATTCCTTTTGGACAGTTCTTTTTAACTTACAAGGCCTCTGACCTCTTACCTGATTGGCTCGTACCTGAGATGATGCGTGCTTAAATATTAATATTTAACCTAATAAAATATTAGGTTAAATATTAGATATTTTCTGAGCCAGATATGTAGCTATTGATATATTCCTGTAAATCTTGTGGGTCAACCGAATCGGTAGGTAATTCTTCTCATATGGAAAATCCCATAATTAAACTTAGACGTTGCACCCATTAACGAAACACATGTTTAACATATGAAACACACCCAACAATTAATTCAAATTCGCTCTGTTTTCCAAGTGTTCCATATGTTCGAAGCGTTCATCCCCTGTGCCTCTAAATTAAGAATCCACCACAATCTCACAAAACACCGCTAACTCGCTCTATACCCACATCTTCCACGACGACACAAAACAATTAATTTTCAATTATCCCTTCTCCTTCTGAAAACTTACTGCAACAATTATTATTCTTTTAAATATTTACATCCCTGTCATAGCATCCACGCAACACATTACATCCCGACAAACACGATACCTCAAGCCGTCTAACGCTTTGCATATTTTCGTCATAATTTCCATATCACAAGACGAAGGCGATGGTTCTAGAGTCATAACCCATTCCGACTCCCACACGGCTTCTATCATATTCATTGGTATCTCTGCCTACAACCACGGATACATTCCATATGCGGGTACATATAACTCATATGATTATTAATTCCTGCAATAAAATGTTTCATTCACATTTCATAGCCTTTTTGGTGGTTTCGCACGCTTTCAAATTACCAAACAATAAACATGTCGCTCCGGGAACGACAAAACTACGAGAAGGAGACGTAACGTATCCATAGGAATTACGAGCGCGATTGGATGGATTTGCATACACACAGGCATTTGTATATCCCATATGCACAGCGCACGCCTTGATGGTCCTTAAACGCACATATTGTCATGAAACGCGACTTCTAATTATCCCCGCTGGAGATGGGAAAGGAGCGACGCTGCTGTGGCATAAATGAGAATTTTATCATCGGATGTAATGAGCCCGATTCCACATGAGTTGTTGTATCGGTTTTAGCCTTGGCAGTGACTAGGAATAGGGGGTGGGACTATTGGGACTTGGGTAATTGTTTTAGGCATCCTTTGTTCCTAGATTTTTGATTATTGCCTTGGCACAATGGAAAGACACATTTTCAATTATATCCTTTCAACAACCCGCTCATTTGGATGGAATATCAGGCATCAATTGCCGAGAAAAAAAATCAAATTACTGTACCAAAAGTAGTGGGGGTGAGCTAAGAAATTAAAAAACTCGCACCCAAAACCAATTTATCAGTAATTGATAATACGCCAAACAAATTCAATGAAAAGGCCTTTATACGTTATAATTAACTTTAATTTTTATGGCGCGACCTGGCAAGACTGTAAAATGAAAAACCTTATAGCTCGACCGTTTGGTTAGGTTGTTGCTAAGAAAGTGTTTTTTCATAGGTTGCTAAGCCACATCATCATTGTTCCGCACAAAGTGCGCGGTCAGTGATGAAGATGTTAGGAAAAAGATGTTAGAAACACTGGATGTTGAAAATCGTATTTTAGTTAACAACTAGTGTATTGAAGGTCAGTTGTCATAAGAAAATAGTTTTCAAGTTGTTCGTAACGAAAACGAAATGACGAACTTAAGTCCTTGACACCTGAATGCGATAAAACCAAACTTTTAGAAGAAAGGCTGGGAAACCATAGTCAGTTGTGGAGATCAATTAATTTATAACTGTGCAAAAGTCAGCAAATCCCTCTTCACTTCATCAAATGTGTTATAAATGTCAAATTGGTGCTGAGCTCTTATACATATATTAAACATTAAAGGAGTCTGTTAAGGTGCCTTCTGCTAATAGGTAGGTTGAGGTCTGCGCGTCAGGGTACAATTAGCGCTTAGGCGCCGTTTTGCTGCCACAAAGCTTGCGGCAGATGTGGAGTTCAGGAAACTGGTTGGCCAAGCTGAGGTTGGCTACCTCTGAAAGGTCATCGAAGAAATATTTTACCAAGGGCACAAAACCTATGATTTGCCGGTGCTGGGTATTCGCACTATGTACTATGGGGGGTTTTGCCAGTACCCGCCGAGGAGAGAAGCCGCAAAACAAACATTCTATGGTATTTGTGTTATCGGGATCCGAACTCGCTCATCGTGCGTCAGAGGCTTGCGCAGTTCCCAGACCTGAACCCGATAGAAATTCTTTGGAGATTTGTCACAAGAAACCAAAAAAATAGTAAAATATACGAACAATTTGGTACGACATTTCGATCACCCTTTATCAGAAATTAGTCGACTCCATGCTTCGTAGGTGTAAAGCCGTCTTATTAAACAAAGGTAGTAAAACAAAGTGCTAAGAAATAAGTTCTGTGAATGATTTAACCCTATTTTTATTAGGTCGTTACAT
This sequence comes from Merodon equestris, assembly GCA_958301585.1. Lineage (NCBI taxonomy): Eukaryota > Metazoa > Arthropoda > Insecta > Diptera > Syrphidae > Merodon > Merodon equestris. The sequence continues at coordinate 65,174,020 of OY284413.1, forward strand.
ATGAAATTGCCGACCTACTGACCATTCCTAAAGTGATCCTTGTTGGGGAAAGTTGGGGAAAGAAATTGAAAATAATTTTTTTTTAAAGAAAAGAGCGGTAAGAATTAATTTACGCTATTCTCGCAATGACTAGAGAAATTACCGGTGCCTTCGGTCTGGGTAAGGTGCAGTAAGAGAGCTGTTCGAACCTGGTTTTCAAGTTCAGCGAGAGAGATTTTCAGCTTGAAAATTTGCCAAGGGATAGATCAGAGAACGTCAGTAATAATGAAGAACTTGCAAGGTTGCTCAAGGTTCAAAGTGTCAACTGCATCCGTAAGAAACCACCTTTCCGCTATCGGAAAGGTAAACAATTTTTTTTGCATCGCACCGTCACCTGCAAAGAAAAGTGGATCCTATACGATAATCGGAAGAGGTCGGGAGAATGGGTAGACGTGCGTGAGTTTCCCAGAGGTCTTGGCAATTCAGACTTACATACATACACCCCAAAAAGGTAATGGTGACAGTATAGTTGACGAGTGAGGAAGTTGTCCCTTATTCCTTTCTCAAACGCGGAGAAACAATCACGGCCGAGTCGTACTGTAGAGAAATTGACATAATGCTCAACAAATGCTCCAAAAACACCCGTCGCTGGTAAATAGGCATGGTCCCATACTACTGCATGACAACGTAAAACAGTATATCGCTCAGTCGACGTTCCTGAAGCTGGCTGAGATGGGTTATAGAGTTTTGCCTCATCCCCCTTACTCATCAGACTTATCCCGGACCGATTACTATCTTTTCTGAAGTTTGGGCAATCACCTCCAAAATAAAAAATTCTTAGCCCGAAAGGATAAGGACTTTTTCAAAAGAGGCATTTTTGCTTTGGTGGACCGTTGGAAAAATATCACAGATGTGTAAATGGAGGACATTTTTAAGGAATACAATTTTTTAATTTTTAAAATAGCAATGTTTCACTTTCCACATAACAATCGGCAACTTCCGTAGTAACGACCTAATACTTGACTTTTTAAAAAAATTTCAAAAAAATCGTTTATCATTGAAGGTGCATTTATTAACTTGGCACAGCCCGAACCCAAATAATTCACATTCGTAGTTTACCATGGTAGCATAGTTTTTATTCAGTTCACTTTTTATATATATTTATTTCACTGCTATTTGTCTTTTAAAAAGAAAACATAAGTATTGAAGTAACTCTTTGAGTTTTTAACTCCCAATGCTCGAAGATAAATTCGGCACCACGCAGAACTTATTACTTTGCACAGCAGCGCATGCCAATTTTTTTTTTATTCAGTGAATCGACCCCATCAGAGTAACTTCCAAATATAAAGTTAAAAACCTAAGGTTTGTTTGAAAATTAGCTAGGAAATTATGTTTTGAAAATAAAATAATTTTATTTCCCAATTGTGTACACAAAAATTATCTTTTCCAAAATTTAGAATTTCGTCTGAAAAAAAAAATTGCATGTTTATATTTGAAAATAAGTAGTGTCCATACCTAGCTTTCGCCAGGATACGAGTTAGAGAAACTTCAAGTCGTTTGAGGCAATTTACTAATCGACCTGATTTTTTGCTGCTTCGGAAACTTGGAAGTGCTGTTAAGCCGCGCCATGCGTTTAGGTAGTGACCTGAGTAATATGTTCGTATTGTAGCCGTTTTTTTCTTCAATGTTCGGCTCAGACGTATTAGTTATGCATGGGAGCAAACTTCTGTGATGGATTCGTCCGGTTCCACACACACTGGCTTACACTCAAAATGGTTCATATCTAACCAATTTTTTTTTGTCAAAAATAAAAAAATATAACCTGCTGTGGAAATACAAAGGCAGGTTTCAAAAATTGTCAATACGGTTCAGAAAACTGTAAGAAATATTATTCAAAGGTTTCAGAAAGAGAAATAAAGTAAAAATTAGTCTTAAAAAATCATTTTCAGATTATGATGATCGTTGGATTGCGAAAAAATCTAAGACTAAGTGGAAATGGTGAAGCAACACTTGAAAATTATTTGCATTAATTATTTAATTCGAAAAGTTCTATGCAATGTCAGATTAAATGGCAGGATCGCCAAAAAGAAGCCATTCGTTAGCCAGAAGATAAAAGGGTCGATTGAAATTATATAAATTATAATCACGCAATGAAAGATTGTTCGTCTTGGGAAAACGTTCTTTCAGCGAGGAGAGCAAATAAAATCTTTTCGGATCACATGGAACAGTCAAAGTTTAACGAAAAAATGAATCCACAATGTTTTTGGCCAATAGTTAAATGATGATCTGGTTGCATGTTCAGGAAATATGCTAATTCCAATATTTGAATATTTAAAAAAAATTTTCCAACTTAGTGTTCAAAAATTGGGTGTAGAAAAATCATTTCACTTTTACCAGGATAATGGCCCAAACACGCCTGGAGTTATTCGCCAATTAAACAATTTAACAGTCTTCAAGGTTTGTCAAAACACCATCAGACTTAAATGTTATAAAAAAATTATGGCAAAAACTAGAAGTTGAAATTCGGAAACATCGAATTTCGAGCAAAAACGTTGTAAAAATGGTGTTGTTCGACTCAATTCCAAATCGTTTAAAGAATCGTTAAAAAAACAGAAAGGATACCTAGAAAAATATTAGAGTAATCTTTAACTTTTACTGATTTTTTTTAAGTTTACCATAAAGGCAGTTTTTCTTTTGTTGCGAATTAGTCTAATTTCTATTCAATGTAATTAAGAATATAATTAATTTTATTTAATATGAACTTAAGTTTTCCGTTTTAAAATAAATTGATTTGAAAAAAATATTTGGTCAGAAGTGGGCCATTTTGACTGTGAGCTACTGTATCTCATACAGTTCTGTTACAAATATAAAACGCTAGAAAAAAAAACACTAAACATATATCTTCTTCTTCTTCTTTTCCTTTTTATCCCGGCGTCGTTATGGTCAGAAGTGTAGGACCAGGACTGGTCCGCTTGTGGGGTCCGCCGGTTAGACCTCAGAAAGTAGCGGCAGGCTTCCCGGTTTGGGATTACTTCATCGCTGAGGCCAATCAAATGCTGGTGTTTTTGCATTTGTTTGCACCAATTGTTTTTCGGCCTGCCTTTTTTGCGTGTTGAAATTGGAATGTTGATTGATAACGCCTTTTGGACGGGGTTCAAAGGATCTCTCCTTTGAACATGGCAATACCAACTGAGTCGGTCGCGCTCTATATTTCTTGTGATGGTTTCTTTTACGTGGAGGCTTCCTCGGATCTTTGAACTTCTAATTCTGTCACGCTTTGTTACTCCCGCTGTCATGCGAAGCATCTTCATCTTAGTTGCCGTTTATTTGCTCTCATACTTTTTGTGCATTGTCCAGCATTGTGAACCGTATGTGAGGGGGCATTTTTCGATCACAGAAGATGGCGGAGTTTTCCCGCCACTTCATCCACCCTACGCTTACGCGATGTTTGATGTCGTCATCACAAGTTGCTTCTCTATTAATCGTAGATCCCAGATATTTAAACTTTTCACACTTGGGAAGCACTCTTCCATTCAAGTAAATGTCTGGAATAGGCTGATGAGGGTCAGAGAACGGGCAGCACAGATACTCTGTCTTCTTTGAACTAATACGATACCCGTGTCCCTCAAAAATGTCCACCCACACATCAAGTGCTCGTTGTAGGGACGCCTGATCATCACTTATAATGGCCCCATCATCAGCAAAGAATAGCTGGTGCACATTGGGGTCCGTCACTTTTCCTTCAAGCAAGCAATCAAGGACTGCTATAAAAAGCAGTGGGCTGAGGACGCTCCCTTGGTGTACACCGACTTTGATTGCGAACTCTTCGGTGACTCCTGCGGTGCATCTTACTCTTGTCGTTGCTCTCTCGTACATGTCCATAATCACTCGCACGTAGGTTTCTGGAACTCCTTTTTGTCTTAGCGCTACCCATAAAAGATCTCTTGGTTGCCGGTCAAAGGCCTTCTCGAAATCAACCAACACCATATGCAAGTCCTTTGAAGAATCACGATGCTTTTCCATCATGATCCTTATACTTTGGATTGCATCTGTTGTTGATTTACCCGAGACAAACCCGCACTGGTCATCAGATAGTCGTATTATTTTCCGCAGTCGGCTATCTAATACCCGTTCAACGATCTTCATGGTGTGCGACATCAGCTTGACAGAACGGTAGTTATCACAATTTCGCGTATCACCCTTTCCTTTGTGCAATGGAAGAAGATAGCTTTCCCTCCATTGATTAGGCATTGTGTCGCTTCTCATAAGTTTGGAGATAAGAACCATGAGCCATCTAGACCCGATGTCTCCCATCTTTTTCCAGAACTCAGAGGGTATCCCGTCCTTTTCTTTTCTTGGAGTTTTTAACCGCGTACCGAACTTCTTCGACTGTGATGTCGGATATTTCGGCATGATTCGGGGCGGCTCTTGGAAAGTACACTCGGGGAAACTGTTCATTCAGAAGTTCATCGCTATACTGTCGCCATCTGTGGAGAATTTTTTCTTCTTCCACAAGGAGTTGGCCTTCAGCATTGTTAATAAACTTTGGGAAACGAATCTCCTGAGCATTTCTTCTTCTCTGGGCGGCTATCTTAAAGATATTTGCTCCTTTGTTCAAATTGTTTTGTCGGAGCTCCTGGGTAGCCTGGTTCCTATCAGACGCGGAAGACGATATTTCTTCCAACTCCTGATAGAGGCCTTCCATGCTTTTCGCTTTGAATTCGGCGCATTTTTTCTTCGCGATACCTTTGCAACATCTATATACCTTTTCACGGCGAGCTTTTTCCTCTCTATACCTATACCTATACATTAAACATATATCGTATACAAAATTATTTCATTTACTAGAACACAATATTGGTTATTAAGAAAAGTTGGGTTCATTCGAAATGACCACCTTTTGGTTTAACACCAGCTTTTAAAAAGTGTGTCTATTGAGCTATAGCGGCACGTACGGTTTCCATGGAGATCGTGGACGCTGCTTTGGTTAATGCTGTTTTAAGGCTTTCCAAATTTCTGTGGGGAATCTTTGCAGGCCATGTTCTCCAATTCTGACCACAAACCATAATCCAGTGGATTCAGATCTGGACTCTCCGACGGCCAATCTTCTGCTGCTATAAAGCTCTGAGCCACTCCTGCGTGGTTTTGGCTTTGTGCGCTGGAGCAGAGTCCTGTTGGAAGATCCATCTGTGTCCATTGAAAAGGGTATTGGCATATTTTGGTAAACCTTTGCACCAGTTTTTACGCCCTTTTCACAGAAATGGAGGGATGTAACACCATGGTGAGAGACCCCCCACCAAGCATTACGGAAACAGGATGATGCCCACGTTAAACCCTTGGAACAATTTCTTGTCATTTTGTTTGTTGAAAACCTCTTCCACGATAAAAATTTTCTCGTCCGTAAACAGAATGTTTTCATGGCCATTGTCCGCGTGCCACTGCAAAAGTCGCTTGCATCTTTCCAGCCTAATTTTTTTTAGTTGAGGAGTTAGAAGAGATCATCCCAAATCAGCCTAGACATGAATCTAGTTGATATATCCAATTCCTTGGACATGATCTTTTGTTTCCTAAGGGGATTTCTCCGAATTCGTTCACGTACTGCCTTTACTACCGCACTCGTACGGACGACGCGCGGGCGACCACTTCTTAGTCTGTCCTCTACTCCAGACAATTCGCCGAAGCGAGCAATAGCCCGATAAACGAATATTTTTGATATTCAGAGTGGTTTTAGCAACTCAAAAATTTGGCCAGCACTCTTTCCGCACTTATGCAACGCTATTACCGCGGCTCGATTCTCTTTTACGCCCCACTCCATGTTAATAGTTCGCAAACTGAAACCAAACTGACTGCTGAGAACTAAAGAATTTTTAAGTTCTATAAAATCCACAAACAAAAGTCGAATTTAGCAAAGTTCTTTATTGATTCGTGTTTATGGGGCGAAAGACGATTGTGGAATGACAAATTATATTTAACCAAGTGCCGCTACCCACACAAGAGAAACGGTGATACCATGTTCGTTAAGTCTTGGTGGTACGATTGCACCGTTCTGTTGTCGGGCGACGATGGTGCAGTGGTTGGTTCTTAGGGTGCGTTATGCTCTGTTTTGATGCACAAGATTGTAACATGCCGCCCCCCTTGAAAACCAGTGGGTTTTCAATAAGTATGTTCTGCATTAACTGGAAGCATGGCTATCTTGGTAATAGGACGTTTAGCGATGTTTCCATTACTGCGTATCGAGACCACTCGAACCTTACCATCTCGACCAGGATGTACGTCTATTATCCTTCCCATCCTCCATTTCAGAGGAGGTACGTTATCGTCATGAAGTAGTACCAAGTCTCCGATCTTAATATTGGGTGAATCAGAAGTCCACTTATTTCTTGATTGGAAGTAGATACAGATAGTCACGACGCCACTGCTTCCAAACGGTATCGCGCATATATTGTATTAGCTGATAGTGCTTCAGACGCTCAAACCTTGAGCTTAGCGTCGGTTGCGGTAAATCTGTAAGCGGCCCGCCTACTAAGAAATGACCTGGGGTTAAAGCCTCTTCATCGTTCGGGTCATTTGGCATTGGAGATATAGGCCGAGAGTTCATCATCGCTTCCATTTGGCACAAAAGAGTCGTCATTTCATCATACGTAAACGCACAATTTCCCACGCCAGCGATGACTTTTTGAATGTGCCTTTTGGCCACCTTGATTGCTGCCTCCCACAACCCACCGAAGTGAGGGGCCCTCGGTGGTATGAAAGCCCAGGAAATTCCATACTTCTGACAAAACTGCTGAACAGCATCCGAATTCACGCTAGTCAATACGCTGCGACAAATCTTCTCCAATTCATTTTTGGCGCCTATGAAGTTAGAGCCATTATCGGAATATATTTTCGAACAATTACCTCTACGTGATAGAAATCGCCGTAGTGCGTTAAGAAATGATTCTGTTGACATGTCTGGCACCAGTTCTAGATGGACCGCTTTGATAACGAAGCACACAAAAACGCAAATGTAGGCCTTAGCTGGAGGTCTTCCACGTATTTTCTGAGTGATGTACACGGGTCCACAATAATCGATTCCACTGACAGCGAAAGGCTTAGTAGGTGAAGCTCGTTCAGCTGGTAAGTTCCCCATAATCTGGCTTGCTAAAATAGGTTGAAAACGATAGCAAATTATGCATTTCCTTAAGACCGAAGAAACGGTTCGAAGCCCATTGACAATCCAGTAACGTCGCCTCAAAATGTTCAACACGGTTTGATTCCCAGCATAAAGATACTGCAGATGATAGTGCATGACCAATGAGTTCAGAAATGGATGTGATGAGGGCAATAGAATTTGATGTCTAGAATTGTACGGCAGAGCTGAGTTTCGCAGACGCCCACCAACGCGCAAAATATTCTCCTCGTCCAAAAATATACTTAAACGAGTCAACGAACTATCCTTGAGGGGTTGTCCGTTGGCTAGAATATCTATCTCCTTTCGAAAGTGCACCATTTGGATGTTCCTTACGATTGATAGTTCCGCTGAGTTGATTTCTGCTGTTGTAATGCGTCCCTTTTGCTCCCACCTTCTCTTAATCCATCTGCGAATATAGCAAAAAACAATTATCAAACGAAAGCATGAATTTGAAAATTTGCATCGAACAGTTAAATCGCATATGTCAACAGCCCTTGCAGACACAAATGAAAATGCTAGCCTTTTCCTTTCAGGGTACTCTGTTGTAGATGATAGATTGAGATGTGGCCATTGAGCTGCTTCCAGCTTGAGAAAAGTTGGTCCCTCGAACCAAATGGTACTCTTCAGAAATTCATTTGGCAAACATCCTCGAGAAATTAAATCCGCCGGATTTTGTCGAGACGGTACGTGATGCCAAGATTCCTTTGACGTCAGCTGTTGAATTTTAGACACCCTGTTGGATACAAATATACTCCATTGGTTAGCAACAGATTTTATCCAAGATAGTGCGATGGTAGAATCGCTCCAATAAAAGGTTGATTCCAAGCTGATGTTCACTGCCGCCTTAACACGTTGTGCTAATTCTGCGAGAAGTAAAGCTCCACAAAGCTCTAGTCGAGCCAACGATTCACAAAGAATAGGAGCTACACGTGACTTTGCACAGATTAGATTAGTTTGCACATCGCCATTGGAAGACGCGCAACGAAAATAGATACAAGCTCCATATGCCCTCATACTGGCATCGCAGAAGCCGTGCATCTGAATTCTTGATCCCAACGTCACGCTTAAGCGAGGTATCTTGAGTGCTTGCAGGTCTTGCAGTTGGCGATAGAATTCCCTCCACCGATAATGCAAATCCTGAGGTAGACTTTCATCCCAGTCTATTCCCATTGTCCATAGATGTCGGAGAAAAAGTTTTCCGCTGACGACCACCGGGTTTATAAATCCTAATGGATCAAACAAACTTGCAATTTGCGAAAGAACGGTGCGTTTTGTAACTGATGTTTGTTGCATGAGTTTATCAAGGTAGGAGAAAGAGAAGTTATCTGCAGATGGTGTTAGGGAAAGAAAGGGACGGCAAATAGGCACATGTACATGCGAGTGCGTGTGTAGAAGAATATCAGAAACCGGCCGGGAGGATCAGTTGGATTTTGTCAACCGAGACGGACGGTCACATACAATTGAGAAACACCGAAAGATCGAAGCCCGAGCCCAAAATTAAAAAGCAAATTTTTGTGTTTACTAGCCGCCGCCAGATACATAAGTTTTCTCAATTTTCGTCGGTCTCGTTCGTGGAATCATTATTCAAAATGCCAACCGAAAAAAGCGGTTACAATACCCGGAACAAGAACCAAGCGGAGTGTTTAGTGGAAGAAAACGAAACAATGATAGAATCGAATGCGCTCGCAACGATTCTTAGAAGTCTAAACGAAATTCGCACTTCAGTGGAAGAATTAAAAAGTAGTGCAAGCGAAAGTCAGAGAGATATAGAAAGATTAAACATCAAACTAGCGAGTAGTGAATCTGGTCTTATTGCCACCAACGATACTGTAATTAACACCAACACCGCAGAATTGCAAGGAAACACGTCAGAATTTTCGGGAATCAGCCAATCAACGCCAGATGCCAACAGTTGTCCACAAGCTATAATAAAACTACAGGATTTGCCAACATTCTCGGGAAATGTGGAAGAATGGCCACTATTTCTAGCAAATTTCAAGGACTCTACCGAAGAATTCAAGTACAATAATCGCCAAAATTTACAACGTTTACAAAAGTGTTTAATAGGACCAGCACGAGAAGCCGTTGCTTCTATGCTTATAAATATACAGGATGTTCCAAATGTAATTGATGAGTTGAAATTTCGCTTCGGAAGATCAGACATTCTCATACGCCACCAATTAAACAAAATTCAAAAATTCCCAGCCATAACAGATAATGAATTTGAACAAATTCTTGCGTTTTCTACACAGGTACGTAACGTCGTTGCCTTACTTAAGTCATCAAATAATGAACATAATCTAACAAACTCTTCAATTTTGGACGAGTTGGTATCAAAATTACCGCAGGACAAACAGTACAAGTGGATAAAACACTCTATAACCATCAAACCATATCCAAATATAGCCGATTTCTCTAACTGGTTATGCCAACTCGCTAGAGTCATATGTTTAATACCGCCATCATCATCAAACAAAAGTCCCGGAACAACCAAACTTCAACCACAACCAAGACGTATATTACATATTGAAGGAAATACCTACAGCTCTCAAGACGTACAACAGCCAAGATGTTATCAATGCGGTGAGAACCATTTCATCTCCAAGTGCAACTTTTTCACCCACACGCTTAATATCGAAAACCGGTGGAAAAAGGTGAAAGAATTCCATTTATGTTTTTCCTGCTTACGGAAGGGACATAACACTGCAAACTGCCGTAACAAAAGAGTGTGTGGTATTAATGGTTGTCGTCGTTATCATCACACCAGCTTACATGATAACTCCTCAACAAACTCAACAGTTGCCCAGCCTTTACTGAGTTGCCGAACAAACCCATCGATTGCGCCATTGTTTAAAGTTATTCCAGTCACCTTATTTGGACCAAATGGGAATGTTGATGTATATGCATTATTTGATGAAGGTTCAGCGGTCTCGATTTTGGATAAAGAGGTTGCCAATAGATTAGGACTCAAAGGTCGATCTCTCCCATTAACACTTCAATGGTATGGCCAAAATACTACCACGGAACCATCTACATCAGTCAGTTTTGAAATAAGAGGTAAAAATGAGTCAATCTCGTTCAATATTAAAAATTGCCGTACCATTCAAAATTTAAATCTACCAGTTCAAACTTTTAACAAATTCGAATTCATACACCTTGAATTTGTGCCGATGCAAAGTTATAAAGACGCCAAACCACTTATACTTCTGGGATTAGACAATGTACATCTAGGAATTCCCTCCACCGTAGTACAATCGGGAATTAAAATGCCGATTGCGGTAAAAACAAAACTGGGCTGGACAGTCTATGGCCCAAACACTTCTGGTGAAGCATCTCATCCAGTGATATTGCACATTCAAACTAAAAAACCGGAGGAAGATTTGCACAATCTAGTGAAAGAGTATTTTACGGCCGAAAATTTGAAATTAATCCATCGCCCATAGCTTTGGATTCAAAAGAGAACGAGAGAGCTCGTCAAATCATGGAAAAAACAACACGACGTATTGAGAAGGGTTTCGAAACTGGCTTACTCTGGAAAAGTTCAAAACCTAATTTGCCAGACAGTTTTAAAATGGCTGAAAATCGTTTCTTTGGTATCGAAAAAAGAATGGCCCGAAATGAAGAATTCGCCACCAAATACAAAGTGGAAATGTCAAAATACATTAGTAAAGGATACGCCAGAAAACTTGAACAGTGGGAAATCGAAGACAAAAGTAAATTAATTTGGTATCTTCCACATTTTGCAGTCCAGAGCCCGTATAAACCAGAAAAACTCAGAATAGTCTTTGACGCTGCAGCCGCAATCGATGGAAGTAGCCTCAACTCCGCTCTACTTAAAGGACCCGAACAAGCCAAGCCACTAATGAGTATATTGTTTAAATTCCGGGAAGGACCAATCGGAGTAGCAGCTGATATCAGAGAAATGTTTTCCCAAATAAGAATTCAACCAAACGACCAGCATGCGCAAAGGTTTTTGTGGAGAGAAGAAGATAACACTCTACAAATTGATCATTATGTCATGGTTTCGATGATCTTTGGTGCGGTCTGTTCTCCATGTAGTGCCGAATTCATCAAAAATAAAAACGCCCAAGAATTTGAACAACAATATCCCGACGCCGCTGCAGCAATCATCAACAAACATTATGTGGATGACTACGTTGCGAGCTTTCAGAACGAAAAAGAAGCCATCCGAATCTGCAAAGAAGTAGTAAACATTAATAAAGAAGCTGGTTTCGATTTAAGAAATTTTACATCGAACTCCCTAGATTTACAATTAACCATGAACGACGAGACAACAAAATGTGCCAACACGGTAAACATGGAACGACAAACATCCTCAGAAAAAATACTAGGCATGTATTGGAACACAGCTACTGACACCTTCGAGTTTCGAACGAAATTCCATCGTATTCCAAAAGAAGTACTAGAAGATATTCGCCCGCCAACAAAAAGAGAGCTCCTAGGAATTGTAATGGCAATTTTCGATCCCTATGGACTTCTAGCCGAATTTCTGCTATATTTGAAGATCTTAGTACGTGACACTTGGGCAAGTCGTATAGATTGGAATGATCCACTTACTACCGATATTAATAAGAAGTGGTAAGCATGGTGGAAAGAATTCCAGCACATAAAGGGGTTTCAAATAAAACGTTGTTATTCGTTATACCTACTCCAAGCAAGTAAAGTTGAGTTACACATCTTTACGGATGCCAGTCAAACTGCCTTCGCAGCCGTTGGTTACTTCAGAATAACTCATTCACAAGGCATTGATGTTGTCTTTGTTTGTGGAAAGACACGAGGAGCCCCGCAGAAACTAATGTCCATTCCTAGATTGGAATTGCAAGCCGCCGTGCTGGGTACCCGGATCAGCAAAATGATAGTTCAAAATCATGACATAAACATCTCCAATATCACCTTCTGGACAGATTCGAAAACTCTATTGTTTTGGATAAACTCAACAACTAAACAATTCAAAGCATTTGTAGGACATCGTATTGCCGAAATTTTGTCAAAATCTCAGCCATCCCAATGGCGTTGGATTCCTACATCTAGTAACAGTGCAGATGTTGCCACTCGAGCAAAAGGTTGTCCAAAATTCAAAGTTGACAACAGATGGCTGTCGGGTCCAGGTTTCCTCCGTCAATCAGAGCAACACTGGCCAGAGGTAATAATCAATCCAAGCCCAGAAGACGAAGAAATCGAAGAAGTAAAACCTTGTTTATTGCTGCAACCCCAGAAAGGTAATTTTAATTCAATAATAAATTTTAATCGGTTTTCGTCTTATTTGAAGCTGAAAAGAACTGTGGCCTATGTTATACGTGCTGCCAAATTGTTTCGGCATAAAGGAAAACCTTCTTCCGAACATGGAATCCACTATTTCCTAACCTTATCCGAGATCAATAACGCTGAAACTTTCATATGTACAATAGCACAACAAAACCAGTACCAGGAAGAAATCGCTTGCCTAAAATTATTGAAGCCAATAGCCAAAAACAGTCCGATATACTCCCTTACACCTTACTTGGATGAGCGAGGTCTTTTAAGAGTTCAAGGTCGTGTTGACGAAGCCAGTTACTTACCACTTGACGCGAGACGTCCGATCCTGTTGCCCCAAAAGCATATCGTATCCGACCTCATCATCCAACACTACCACAAGAAATTTCATCATCAGAATTCAGCAGTCATCCTAAACGAAATCCGTCAAAAATTTTGGATTCCACACGCCAGAACCCTGCTTAAATCCGTACAACGTACTTGTATGGAATGCAAAATTGAAAAGGCTAAACCTATCCCTCCACTCATGGGCCAACTACCCATCGATCGGTTAACTCCCTATATACGCCCGTTCACCTATACTGGGGTCGACTTGTTTGGTCCCCTCAATGTTATCGTTGGTCGACGCCGAGAGAAAAGATGGGGCGTCATTTTTACCTGTCTGACGGTAAGGGCAGTTCACTTAGAATTAGCTGAAAATCTATCTACCGATGCTTTCATAATATGTCTGCGTAACTTTATAAATCGAAGAGGTACCCCGCTAAGGATTAGAAGCGACAACGGAACAAACTTCATCGGTGCGCATCGTGAGCTGAAAGAACAGCAACATTTATTCGACATTGATTGCATACGGGAGGAAGCCACAAAACGAAACATCGAATGGGTATTCAATTGTCCATCCAATCCTAGTGCAGGAGGATGCTGGGAGCGTCTCATAAGGATAGTAAAACGTTTACTGCATAAAGTTCTAAAACAAGAGGCACCTAAAGTTGAAACTTTGAGAGGTGTTCTAATTGAAACAGAAAATATCATTAACTCACGTCCTCTTACAGACATTCCAATAGACAAGGAGGAGGATGAACCCTTGACTCCAAACCATTTTTTATTAGGGTGTGTTAATTCCACTCAAACTCCCTATCCGGCAGATGAAAAGATATGCCTCAAGAAACAATGGAGAATAGCACAGAAACTTAAAGATCGTCTATGGAAGCAGTGGATAGTAGAATACTTACCCCAACTCTTGAAGCGACCTAAATGGCATGACAAAGTACATCCATTACAAATCAATGACTTGGTCATCGTTTGTGATTCCAACCAACCCAGAAGTCAGTGGCGCAAAGGGCGCGTTACAAAGGTTTTCCCTTCGAAAGATGGACAAACTCGTTTCGCCGAAGTCAAAACCTCCAACGGGAACATTCGCCGACCTGCCTCAAGGCTTGCTGTCCTTAAAGTTGATTGTGAATCCAGGGTGGATTCACGGGGGGAGGAATGTTAGGGAAAGAAAGGGACGGCAAATAGGCACATGTACATGCGAGTGCGTGTGTAGAAGAATATCAGAAACCGGCCGGGAGGATCAGTTGGATTTTGTCAACCGAGACGGACGGTCACATACAATTGAGAAACACCGAAAGATCGAAGCCCGAGCCCAAAATTAAAAAGCAAATTTTTGTGTTTACTAGCCGCCGCCAGATACAGATGGGTTCCAAAATAAACCAAGTACTCGAACGCCGTCACGATAATTAACCCTAACCAGTGTTTCCACTTCACTGGGGCACAAATCAGTTAAGACTTCATCTGCATTCGAGCACCACTTTCTTAAAGGAAAATGTCCCTTTAGTAGAAGACCCTTGACTTCTTGTTTTATGTTGATGAGCTCCTGAAGTGAATTGGCCCCTGTCATCAAGTTATCGACATAGAAGTTATGCAAGACGTGGTGGGCTCCAATAGGGTAATTACTAGATTCATTTGTGGCCAGCTGTCTCATACTTCGTATGGCGAGATAAGAAGCTGAAGACGTACCGTACGTCACAGTTCGAAGACGATACATTTTTATTGGTCGATCAGTATTATTTCGCCATAGAATACACTGCATGTCTCGATCCCTTTCGTCCACCAGTACTTGGCGATACATTTTAACGATATCGGCAGTGATAGCGTACACATATAACCGAAAGCGAACCAAAATTTCGAAAATATCATCTTGGATCTTAGGTCCAACCATCAAAACGTCATTCAACGAGCTCTGAGAACTGCCTTTACAAGATCCGTCAAAGACTACACGTAACTTAGTAGTGGTGCTTTCGGATTTCAAAACGGGATGGTGAGGAAGGAAAAAGTGAGGAGTTCGCAGTTGTATTTTGGAGATTTCTTCCATGTGATTCAAGCTTAGATATTCTGTTATAAATTTGGTGTACTCGTCCTTTAGTTCAACGTTTTTTAAGAGTTTCATTTCTAAACTTAAATATCTTTTAAGAGCGATATCATACGACTCACCAATCGTTGCAGGGTCTGTCCGAAAAGGCAGCCGCACTACGAATCTTCCGTCAACTTCTCGATGATGTGTGTTGACGAAATGTTTTTCACACCTTTCTTCCTCAACCGTCAGGGGATGTTGTTGTTGAGTGTGGGTATCCAATTCCCAGAACCTGTGTACTAGTTGGTTTAATTCAGTATTCCTTTCAAATTGTGCCCTGTCTGCAGCTGTGAGACAATACACATTTCCTTTGGATTCTATTTCACCAGACACAACCCATCCGAAAAGCATTTTGAAGAATAGCTGCTGATTGCTTGAGACGTATTTGGCCAACGGAGAGAAGACTGTAGAATATGGAGGCCCCAATTAAAGTATCGATCCTTTGAGGTTGGTTAAATGATGGGTCCGCTAACTGCACATTGTTAGGTATGTCCATATGGTTTACATATATCAAAACGATTGACCGGTATGTTCCCCGTGATGTTAGGTAATATGTATGCTTCCAAGCTGGTGGTAAAGTCGTTTACCCTTGATTTTACAACGATGTGTGACTTGTAAGATGTATTAGTATCCAATGCCAACAATAGCTGTGTTGGAAAAAAACCGTTTGAGTCCTAACAGCTGGGCTAGGCGATTCGTGATGAAATTAAGCTGCGATCCACTATCGAGAAGAGCTCGGCATGTAATGAACGAATTGTTTGAGGATTTGACTTGAATTTAAGCAGTTGATAAAATTACCTGGCTTTTGGGAACATCACTTACTGTTTTTCTTATTGATTGCATGGCAACGTGCTCCGGTGACGATGAGCCATCGTGTGTAATAAAGGAATGTGATGGTGGTACCCAAGTGTCAGCCGTGGTGTTTGATCTCGCAGAAGTCGAATAGTCCTTATGCAGAAGTGTATGATGGTTCCGGTGACAGGTACGACACTTGCTGGAGTTGCAATCACGACAGGTGTGGCCAGCCTTTAAGCAATTTATACAGAGATTTAATGCTTTTACCATATTAAATCTTTCATTGGGGGACTTGGCGAGGAATACTGTACATGAAAAGGCGCTTTTACACTGATGAGTGCAGAAGGGACATTTTGATGCTTGAGTTACAGAGAATGAGTTGACTCTGCACTGGAAGCGATGTGACTTGTGCTGTTGCTTGGTGGTGGATTGTTTTCCATTGTTGAATTCGATAAGTTCCAATGTTCTGCATCTCTTTTGTACAAATTCCTAGAATTGTCAAACGAATCTACCACGTTGGTAGGTAAGTGTTTTCACTGTCGTTCATACCTTGCTGCTTCTTCTCACCAAGTGATGTTGCATGCTCTTCCCACAATGCTGAAGTTGACGAATCGAGCTTGGAAGTTACAAAAGCTAAAAGTAGGCCGTCTGCTATTTGTTCCTTTGATGACAATGATAGAAGGGCTCTCATGTTTGCGTTGATGTTGTTGTTAATTCGAATTAAATGCTCAGCCGAAGCGAAAGGAATATTTTGAAGATCAATGATTTTACTAATATGAATGCGATACAAATACCTTTTGTTGTCATATTGACCTTTAAGTATGTTGAGAGCCTTGGGATAGTTTTCAGCAGTGGCTTCCAACGACCGGATAGATTCATAAGCGTTACCTTCTAACATGCTCCTTAACCGATGAAACTTGTCGCGAGGGTCAGCAACCTTTTCATGCACCATCATATTGAACATGTTCCACCATTCCAACCATTCAGCGGGATCTCCAGAAAACGTTTTTAACTTGTGTTTCGGGAGGTCATTAGAATATGATGCGGTTCCTGGGCTAGATTGTCGTCGCCCATGTGCACTAATTGAAGCAAGAAGTCTGGCCTTCACTTCACAGTAGGATTCTTCAAAAGCATCGCGTTCCATGCCTTCGCTTTCGTCCATTTCTTCCAGCTGAGATTGAATGACGTTGAAATTGGCGAAATGATTTTCTAGAACACTCAATTTCGTTTCCAATTCGAAAACGTTTAACGAAACGATCTTTTCGGCTGAAAGCGCTGAGGCCATGCGCGTAAGATGACCTTTAACAACACCGCGCCTCGATCTGAGTTTCTTGACAGCTTCCATTTAACAATACCGAAAATTGAATTAGCGAAAAATAAACCGAGTTCCCGGGTTTCGGCACCAATGCTGAGAACTAAAGAATTTTTAAGTTCCATAAAATCCACAAACAAAAGTCGAATTTAGCAAAGTTCTTTATTGATTCGTGTTTATGGGGCGAAAGACGATTGTGGAATGAAATTATATTTAACCAAGTGCCGCTACCTACACAAGAGAAACGGTGATACCATGTTCGTTAAGTCTTGGTGGTACGATTCCACCGTTCTGTTGTCGGGCGACGATGGTGCAGTGGTTGGTTCTTAGGGTGCGTTATGCTCTGTTTTGATGCACAAGATTGTAACACTGACTAGTAGTCTTCACTGATCAGTGCATGGTTTCCGGAAAAAAAGTTAACGGTTCTATTCCCGGAAAAAGTTTTGAACGATAAGCGCTGAAAATTGTGTAAGAGAACTTATGGCAGGACTAGGTACTTCATCGAGCTGGTCCCATCAAATTAAAACATGAGCTTGGCCAAGAATGTTTGATTTGACTGCCGAAGTTGTTATGGCGCACACACACTCTATATACCTCACTTTTGGAACATTACCGAGGAGTTCAAATGATGGGAATGGGCATTAGCAAATTCTTATATTTGACACTGATCCCGATCCAGTAATGCCTCCATCTCTACGCCTTCAAACATGCACATGCATTTACTAATTGAAGCGTCACTGTAAGCTCCTTTTATATCTTTAAAAACAAGAGCAAAACTTTCAACTAGTCATGCATAACATATGAGGCTTATTCAAGGAATAAGTTGTCCAAACAATTACGCACAAGGAACGATGAGTGAGCGGGTGCATTGTCGTGATTCAATAGTCATGAATTTTTTTTCACTCGAATACGGATATTTTTACGTATTGGTTCACGCGAGCGGCACATAGCTTCAAGGCAATATTCCTTATTGAGCGAACACCCTTCCAGCGATAATTTATGGTGAACCACGCATTGTAATCGGAGAAAACGGTAAGCTAAACATTTCACCGAAGTTGGCGTGCTTTTTTCGGTGTTGGCTTTCCTGGTCACTTTTATTGAAATGATTGGGCTTTGGTTTGGACGTCATAACCATATGCCCATGTTTTGTCGCCATAACTTTTATGCAAAATGCCTGATAAGAACATACAAAACAGAATTTCGAAAATCGAATGTACATAATTAGTTCGTGAAATTTAGAAAAATCACGATTTGAACACACTTCCTATTCTTGGAGTCCTTTAATATTCCTTTTGTTTTTGTAAATAAAGAAAGTCACACGAAGCAACGTCTAGCGAATATGAAGAGCGGGGCCACATTATACTGTTTGTTTTGGCCAAATAGCTAATAAATGAATGATGCTCTTGTATCCGGCTTTAGAACGGGAGCTCAGGTTCTTCGAAATTGTGAAGGTAATCTTGTCACCGATTTGCAGGAAATAGTGAATGTGTTTAAGTAGCACTTCCAACAGCTGCTGAGAAGGTATGATCAAGAGAGAATGATTCATTGCATGTTTCCAGCGTAACGTAGTAGGGGTATTCAGGGCATTGAAGACCTCGTTGGTTTAAAAGTAAAGGAGGATAAAACAAAAATGTTGCTTTCGACTGAGAACCGCTTCGTCGGACACCGCCTTGGGCAGATCATAACCATTTACAGATATAAGTTTGAGGTAGTTAAGGAGATTGTCTACCTCGGGGCAAATGTTAACTTGACAAATGACAACTTAGTGGAGATCCGACGAAGAATCACCCTGGGCACTGGGCAACCGGTGCTACTTAGCTTTGTCAAAACAACTAAAGTCAAAACTCTTAAAAAGGAATTCCAAAATTACTCTTTACAGAATACTGATTTTGCCAGTCCCGCTTTACGGAGCCGAATGTTGGATGATATCTTGCATAGCGGAGAGATGATTCTGGGCTCTTTTGAAAGGTATGTAAATTCTCCGTCGGATATATGATCCTGCTTGCGAGGAAGGCGAGTGGAGGAGAATACATAATCGCGAACTCTATTAGCAGTATAATGATATGGACGTAATCCGAAGAGTCTTCGAATTCAAGCCACCTGGTTCGAGAAGGCAGAGGAGGCTGAACCTCCGGTTCAGAGACCAAGTAATTACGAACGTTAGGAAACTTGAATTCTCCAATTGGAAGCAGCGTGCCCGGGATCGATATGAGTGGAAGAACCCTCTCGTTCAGGCTCAGACCCTCCAAGGGTCGCTAGCCCGATAAGTAAGTAAGTAAGCTAATAAATGGAACAATGAAGTGTAAGTGATTTATCATTGTGCGAAAGTGGTGAATTGTTTTATAATAACGAAGGCACGTATAAAACGAGCGATTGAGACCTCTAAACCTTTGTTTCGATGCCACATCTCTAAATTCATCGGCGGTCACGACATATTTTTACACCGTTCTTGGTTTCATTAAGCCTTTTCTTTATCCATTGTTTGGGAGTGACTTTTTCAAGTTTGGAAACAAAAATAAGTCGCACGGGGCCAAATCCGGAGAATGGGGCAGCAGTTCGTAGCCTAATTGGACCAATTTGGCCGTGGCGAGGGCGGAGGTGTGAGCCGGTGCGTTATCATGGTGGAAGACCACCTTCTTTTTCTTCGCCAAGTTAGACTGTTTTTTCTTCAATTCGGCCTCGAATCGGCCCAATAATTTGGCATAGTACAGCCCTGTGAATCCCAGAAAACGGTGGCCACCACCTTTTCGGCCGATGAGACAGTCTTCGCCTTCTTCGGAGCACGTTCGCCGGGTGAAGTCCACTATTTCGACTGTTCCTTGGTCTCTGGTGTGTAGCAGTGGATCCATGTTTCGTCGACTGTCACGAAACGACGAAGAAACTCCTTCGGATTGCGCTTAAACAGCGTCAAACACTGCTCTGAAGTGGTCTCACGGTTGCACTTGTTGTCCGGAGTGAGCAAACGCGGCACCCATCGCGCCGACAGCTTTCTCATGCCCAAAATTTCATGCAGGATATGACTCACGCAATCTTTTGAAATGCCTACTGTCTTAGCTATCTCGCGCACCTCCAACCGGCGGTCTGCCAATACGAGATCGTGGTTGCCGTTTTCGAGGCACCTGGACTTAGCTTATCAAAAACCGACGTGAGACCACGTTGAAACTCGTTAAACCAATTTTTGATGGTCGCCATCGAAGGAGAAGAGTCACGGTACACAGCATCCAAACGCTCTTTGATTTCGCTGCGCGATTTCCCTTCCAAAAACAAGAATCGAATCACCGACCGATATTGCTCTTTTTCCATTTTTCTAAGATCCGTGGATACTCCCGCTTCTACAAAACTACGAGTTCAATCCGGCTGAAATTTCGACAGCCGTCTACTACTGTACTACACGATATTAAGTTGATCTTGCGATACTGGCGCCATCTGGCCCACTCTGGACCACTCTCGTAGTAGTCGTCCACTCACACCTATGTATATCTCTTGAAAATGAAAGGCAAGATATTAAAATGACTAAACGTGACGCCAAAAACAGTCCATTTTATCAGGTTTCTGAAAGTATAACTAGCGATTGCTCATTTTTTTCTTTTTATTAAACACAAAACGTCGTTGAAATTTTCTTCTAATATCGTTCATTTACACAATCAGCTTCGGCATCCCCAATCATAGCCCATGAACCATTTGTCTAGATTCTGAATCATCCAATTCGACAAATAATCAATTTTCTTCAATAAACCTAGATGCCCGGAAACCTCGTCGCAACTATCAACGAAAGTCCCACTCCATTTGACCTTATCCGCTCATTACTCTAACCACGAGTATTATTATCATTCGAACGGTAAATACACAACTCTAATCCAATATACATAGCCCAAGGCTGCATATAAAACCGCCAAAGAGCGAGGGAAAGAGGGAGCCCTACTTCATACACCCACTGCCTCCTGTGCCTTCTGATCGTCCAGCATCACTCACAAAACCTCATCGTTCACCACCATGTTCCACACGTAGGGGAAGAAGCAAGCAGCACTGATTGCTCGGCAATGCAGTACTGCACCTCGGTAATAGCCAGCAATTTGTCTCTGCAAAAAAGCCTCGAAGGTCTGTGTATACCACAGCATAATGCCTAATCTCATCTACGTGGAAAAGTTATGTATTAGTATTAGCCAAGTCGCGTCTTGGCCGTTGTTACTTCGTTGTTTGCTATTTTCCATTTGTTGCTTCCAAACTAGCGCTAGCCATCGTCATCGTCGTCTCTATCGAAGCGAATCGACGACGGCGGTACAGTCGAAAGTGGTGGTGGGTCCTTGAGCTGCATCTTCCACCTGGAGAGCGCGACTATTGCCTCAGACTTAATTTGTTCTAGGCAATTACTCATATCGAAAGAGCGGAGAGGTGTCGGGGTGGCATTTTCAATTCTCTCTCTCTTCGCTGTGGAATTATTACCGTAATGAAGAACATTGGATTTGTGTCAGGTGAGTTATGACGCCATGAGGTGGGATTCAAGCTGAGTACGGAATTCAGGAAATTTTTCGTTTTACTTCATTTCGCGATAGGATCAAGGATTTACGTGAATGAGAAATGCCTCCCCACGAACCGGGGTGGTCTTTCATTTATAGAAATCTACGACTTACAGTGCCTTATTGATGTGATGATGCAACCTTAATTTGAACAAATTCTGTAGACATGTGATACGCCTAACCGGGTGTAGAGATTTCTATCCGAGGCTGAGGCTAGTTTTAGTCATCGGAATTGATTGGGTTTGTGCTGGAACACATCTTTCGGTTGAAGTCGTCGTCTCCAATGCACATAAATTCATTTAGATCAATCAGTTCAATTTGTTGGTTCAATAAAATTCAAATGGAAGCTCCATTAACACAAATTAAGGCCGCATCCGTTGCGAGTAAGCGAGAGGGAGTTTACGCTTTTGGAAGGGATGACTTTGATGAGTCGTCACGGATGAATTAGTCATAATTTCGTTTTCTTTATAAATGGAGGACGTACATATGTCATCACGTACGATGACTCGAAACGCATTCCAAAGATGAAAGTTGGAAGAACGATACCTAATTTGCGGTTTGTACACACAGGGGAATAGGACGACACCACAAAGGAATACGATCTCCAAGAATGGACACCAAATTTGTGGCAAGAAATTTTATTGCGAAGCTTGGCAAGGAAGTCATTTTTGAGCTTGGTATTAGGGAATATACGACATCACATCGGAAAATGGATTCAGGCTACTTAATTATGAAGGGATGAAATCTTAATGTGCGCACGCGATCAATTAACCGGCGACTAGATTGATTGATCAATCGCCATTAACGGCAGAAACTATTCTGGGTTTCTGAACTTCTCTTGGAACCAACACCGATTCAGATTTCATCTTAATGTGATTACGGATACAAAGGACTCCAGTCAGGCAAGCTGCAATTTTAACAGAACAACTTGTGCTGATCGTGGTTCCCCTAAACTGTCCGAAGGACATATTTGCAAGAACAACTCCGACCCATAGAATATCACGGAAGGCAATTTGACGTTTTGGGTCTTATAGAATAATTTTCAAGAAATCCTTGCTTTGACTATTTAGGGGAGGGGCGGGGAGAGGGGGGGGGGGGTAAGAGCATCGAAGCTAGAAGACTGCGAAGGTAAGCCCTGTGCTATTCGTCAGCGAGGATATCGATAGGGGTAACACGACTGCTTCATCCGACAGTTCGAAAACCGTATACTGTCCTAATTGCAGAGACAGCGCGAGACAGCTTTCTTTTATCTCCTTTATTGTAAGAGATCCGCCTACTCGTGCAGGGACGGGTTAAGAATATCCCTGCAGCGATACCTATCGCTTGTCGTAAAAGGCGACTAAACAAAGGTAAACAAAACTCACATCTAGGCAATTTAGAAAACACCAAGGTGAGCCTAGGGACACATATACCACCATTAAACTGCCCCACAAGTGTGCATGCAAATCAGTGGGTTGACACGACTGGAGATCACCGGTGTTGTAAGAGTAAGATCAATCAAAAAATAAAAAAATAAAAAATCTGGAGCATGCCCGTGTCAAAAAGGGAGGGAAGTATGAAAACGGTCAAACCGTAGCATTATGGAAAAGAACGCTAAAAGGAAAAGCACTACCCCGCCAGGCACTACTAATGGTCGTGACCCTGGGACGAGCAGCAATGCTCGGGTCAGAGCTATAGGATTTCCGGGGGATAGCAAAGTAATGCAACGGCGTAAGCCACACTTAAGAGTCGCGAGTTGGAACGTTGGAAGCATGAGTGGTCGCACCTATGAGCTTGAAGAAATTATGGTTAGAATGCGAGTGGACATCCTGTGCGTACAAGAGACGAAATGGCGAAACACCGGTAATCGGGCACGTTTCTTGGACTTTAAAACAAAAGCCTACAAGATGTTTTACTATGGATTGGAACAAGGGAAGAACGGAATCGCCATCATCCTTTCGGCAGAGCTACTTGGCAACGTTTTAACCATTTCAAATTCCAGTGACCGTTTGATGGCTCTCAAATTGGTGATGCATGGTGAGGTGTCGAACATCGTAAGCGCATATGCCCCTCAAGTAGGATGCGAACAAAAAGAAAAAGATGCATTCTGGCTAGATTTCCACAACCTTGTCAAGATCATCCCAAAGGAAGAGCTTTTGTTTGTTGGGGGAGATTTAAACGGACATGTCGGGAAGACAAGCGAAGACTATGAAGGCTACCACGGAGGGCTGGGATACGGCACCAGGAACTCTTCAGGTGAAGATATCCTAAACATGTGCAAGTCGTACGGTCTTATAGTGCTAAATACCATGTTCGTCAAACAAAGCCGGCACCTGATCACTTATAGCAGCGGCGGAAATGAAACTCAAATAGACTATCATTTGGTATCCAGTTTCATGAAGCCACGAGCTAAAGATTGCAAAGTGATCCTGGGAGACGCGATCGCCCCTCAACACCGTCTCCTCCTGACTGAATTTTTTATGGATGCGAGAAAGAAGTCAAAGCAGCAAACGAAGGTGTCTGAGAGAATCAAGTGGTATAAGCTGGATAAAGGAAAAGGCGAAGCTTTTATTACCATCATGGAAAACTACCTCTCTTCCATTATCGATGAGGTCGGTAATGAGGAGTGCAGAGCACAAGACATGTGGGATTCCCTACAACAATCTGGCCTGGAGAAAGCCAAATCACTGCTCGGAACATCTAAAGGCCCCTGCCAACACGCAAAAGAAACCTGGTGGTGGACAGACGAAGCCAAAGCAGTGATACACGAAAAGAAAATGGCTTTCCAAGCTTGGTCAAAGTGCTCTTCTACTAATAGAGAGGAAAAAGCTCGCCGTGAAAAGGTATATAGATGTTGCAAAGGTATCGCGAAGAAAAAATGCGCCGAATTCAAAGCGAAAAGCATGGAAGGCCTCTATCAGGAGTTGGAAGAAATATCGTCTTCCGCGTCTGACAGGAACCAGGCTACCCAGGAGCTTCGACAAAACAATTTGAACAAAGGAGCAAATATCTTTAAGATAGCCGCCCAGAGAAGAAGAAATGCTCAGGAGATTCGTTTCCCAAAGTTTATTAACAATGCTGAAGGCCAACTCCTTGTGGAAGACGAACAAATTCTCCACAGATGGCGACAGTATTGCGAGGAACTTCTGAACGAACAGTTTCCCCGAGTGTACTTTCCAAGAGCCGCCCCGAATCATGCCGAAATACCCGACATCACAGTCGAAGAAGTTCGGTACGCGGTTAAAAACTCCAAGAAAAGAAAAGCTGTTGGGCCGGACGGGATACCCTCTGAGTTCTGGAAAAAGATGGGAGACATCGGGTCTAGATGGCTCATGGTTCTTATCTCTAAACTTATGAGAGGCGACACTATGCCTAATCAATGGAGGGAAAGCTATCTTCTTCCATTGCACAAAGGAAAGGGTGATACGCGAAATTGTGATAACTACCGTTCTGTCAAGCTGATGTCGCACACCATGAAGATCGTTGAACGGGTATTAGATAGCCGACTGCGGAAAATAATACGACTATCTGATGACCAGTGCGGGTTTGTCTCGGGTAAATCAACAACAGATGCAATCCAAAGTATAAGGATCATGATGGAAAAGCATCGTGATTCTTCAAAGGACTTGCATATGGCGTTGGTTGATTTCGAGAAGGCCTTTGACCGGCAACCAAGAGAACTTTTATGGGTAGCGCTAAGACAAAAAGGAGTTCCAGAAACCTACGTGCGAGTAATTATGGACATGTACGAGAGAGCAACGACAAGAGTAAGATGCACCGCAGGAGTCACCGAAGAGTTCGCAATCAAAGTCGGTGTACACCAAGGGAGCGTCCTCAGCCCACTGCTTTTTATAGCAGTCCTTGATTGCTTGCTTGAAGGAAAAGTGACGGACCCCAATGTGCACCAGCTATTCTTTGCTGACGATGGGGCCATTATAAGTGATGATCAGGCGTCCCTACAACGAGCACTTGATGTGTGGGTGGACATTTTTGAGGGACACGGGTATCGTATTAGTTCAAAGAAGACAGAGTATCTGTGCTGCCCGTTCTCTGACCCTCATCAGCCTATTCCAGACATTTACTTGAATGGAAGAGTGCTTCCCAAGTGTGAAAAGTTTAAATATCTGGGATCTATGATTAATAGAGAAGCAACTTGTGATGACGACATCAAACATCGCGTAAGCGTAGGGTGGATGAAGTGGCGGGAAAACTCCGCCATCTTCTGTGATCGAAAAATGCCCCCTAAGCTGAAAGGAAGGCTCTACACTTCAGTTGTACGTCCGGCGCTCACATACGGTTCACAATGCTGGACAATGCACAAAAAGTATGAGAGCAAATTAACGGCAACTGAGATGAAGATGCTTCGCATGACAGCGGGAGTAACAAAGCGTGACAGAATTAGAAGTTCAAAGATCCGAGGAAGCCTCCACGTAAAAGAAACCATCACAAGAAATATAGAGCGCGACCGACTCAGTTGGTATTGCCATGTTCAAAGGAGAGATCCTTTGAACCCCGTCCAAAAGGCGTTATCAATCAACATTCCAATTTCAACACGCAAAAAAGGCAGGCCGAAAAACAATTGGTGCAAACAAATGCAAAAACACCAGCATTTGATTGGCCTCAGCGATGAAGTAATCCCAAACCGGGAAGCCTGCCGCTACTTTCTGAGGTCAAACCGGCGGACCCCACAAGCGGACCAGTAGGAATGCAGTTAAGTGGGAAGGTTATGGTCCTACACTTCTGACCATAACGACGCCGGGATAAAAAGGAAAAGAAGAAGATTGTAAGAGATCCGCCCAGACCGGCGCAGCGTATAGGAGTATTAAGTTCACCACTCTGAAAAGCTGAATCCTCCTCGTGTATCGTGATGTTTGCCAGCATTCTGGAAAGCGCTGTCTACATTTGTGACGCCTTTTTGCTGCAATATTCGACATGGGTCTTAAAGTTAATTCCGTTATCGAGCATTACACCCAAGTATTTTAGTGCCCTTTTAGACCTGAGAAATTGGCTCGGAAGTTTGCGTATTCCAAAGTCTATCGGCTGGTTATTAAGACAGCTTCTGTCTTGTCAGCTAATTCAAGATCAGTGGACTCTAGCCAATGTTGGATCTTGGCGATCGCTTCATTCGTGATGGACTCTACCTCGTGGAGGTGTTTCGCTACAGTAACTATGACGATGTCTTCAGCACAACCGATAATCTTGACCACTTGTGGCAGCGTTAATCGCAAAATTCCATCATACAGTATGTACATTATATGCACAGAAGGGGTCCAAAGACTGATCCCTGGCGAACTCCCGCGGAAACATTTTAATATTTAAAGCCATCGTCTGTCTGGTAGCTCAGTTTCCTGTGAATTACAATAGTTTAGAAGTATCTTCACAAGGTAATGTGGTGCATCCATTCTGGCCAGAGGCCTTCTATTGCAGGACCAGTTTGTGAAATTAAAGGCATTTTTAACGTCCAGCGTTACTATTGCGCAATATTTGTTTGTGCCACCGCGCCTTTATTTCCTCGCTTCAGCTGCTGTATTTACTACCTCTTTCATGGCATTGACGGTACAAGGCGTTTTTCTAAAACCATATTGGTGGTCAGATAAAGCTTCTCTATCCTCCGCCAGGGCGAGTAGTCTGCCATATATGATATATTGACCGGTATGCCGAAGCAACACCAGATGTTGGAGTTTCCATGGTTCAGGGAAAATTCCCTCCTTAAGGCAATTTTGCATCGTTGCTATTAAGATGTCTGGCCTCCTTTTAACGGCTACTGTGATTGCTATATTGGGTACGCCATATGGTCCAGGCGCTTTCTTGTCACCTATCTTCCTGCATGTTTCGTACAGTTCATCCATAGTTATTGGCGGGATCTGGTCCATGCTAATATCTCTCGTAGCGGTGCACGAAGTAGTCTTTGGGGAAATAGACGCTGTAGGTACTATTGTTTCCTGTATTGTTAGGCAGGATATTTGTGTGTACCTACTGACCCTTAGCTTCTTAGTCACTATGCTATATGCCAGGGATCTATGTCTGATTTGTTGCAGAGTTGCTTAAAGCATCTTGCTTGCTCTCTTTGTTAGCCTTTTCAAGTTTACATCTCGCCTACCTGTAGGTGTCTAGTCGTTCTTGGAACTCTAATCTTCCCCTAGAAGGCTGTGATCAGCGTTGGGCCTGGAGACTTTCTGCTCTGAGCGTCATCATTCCACCAGTAGCAAGGTTTACCCCTTCCGCTAGCTGATCTCCTGGACATGTCTGTATCGCATGATGTCGCAATTCTTTGAATCAATTTGTGCGACAGATTGTCCGCTGATCTGTTGTTGGATAAGAAGTCGACATTTAACATTTCCTCGAAAGCCTTATCGTCGAAGGATGCATCTTTCCACCTCGGCCCTGTTAACTTAGGGCGCTGCCTAGTTTTCTCTTTACCAATGTTAAGTATAATCGCCTGATTGTCACTGTGCGTATATTTCTCGTTGACCCGCCATTTTGTTTTAGACAGGAGCGAGATGCTCATGAACGTGATGTATATTATGGATCCCTTGCATGCTTTACATCATTGCACCATTGTTTGCAAGGTATATCTCACGTGATGCAAATGCTTCGAGTCTCATCGAGACTGCCAAGTTTAAGATCCGCTTTGACTCTGCGGAGTATTTCCGCATGGTATCCTATCCCCCTTCGCTGCCACAACGATTGGGTACTATAAGATTTGAATTATTAAATGCGGTCAACCAACACCCCTCCTCAATTCTACAAGTTAGCAGACCTTGTTCTGTTCAAAAGGTCATTCCCAAATGCTTAAAACATCTTATATGTGCTGGCATTGGTAGAGATTTGGTTATGGCATCTGCTGGTATTTTTTCTGATCTTATGAATTCCTGATCTTTCCAGCTCCAGCGGCTTTCTTCACAGAGTGGTATCGGCTATAAAAGTTTGCGTTCGCCCTAGGATTCCTATTCCATTTGCAATCGTTTGAGCGCTGCGATTGCCACCTAAGATTTTCGCTGGTCCTGGGTGGAATCCTAACTCTATCATTAAATGTTGTAAAAACGCAGTTTCCTTCCCACAGAGCTTAGATTCACGTATTCGGCTTCGGTGCTACGTAGCCAGTATCTTCTGCTTCCTTGATCCCCAAAGAGCTGCTTCACCTCCATAGATGGATGTATACCCGCCTTGAGATTTACGGTCTTTATTTCAATTCGTCCAGCTGGATCATATTCGATGCCAGTATTTTTCGAGCCTTGGAGATAACGAAGGACTTGCATGGCAGCATTCCAATGTTGTTGGCGAGGGTCGAAGTTGAATTCTGATGATGCATTGTCTGCGTAGGCTATGTCAGGTCTGTTGAACGTTGACAGTACTATGTTTCATTCACTCCCTTATCCACCTTGACTGATGCGCAAACTGTTCGGAAGACGTTAAATTTCAAGTCCAACACAGAATTCGGGATATAAGTTAAGGATTTAAGGGAAGTCACCTGAGCTATCGACGAACGTTCGCAGCTGGCGAGGCGTCTGGCTGCATGGGCATGCACCTAATTCCGAGATTGGAAATACATTTTGTAGTTAGTTCTAAGTTAGTCGCGAAAATAAAATAAATTTTAAATAGTTCAATATATACCGTCACTTATCTCAAAATGTTAGCTTAGGTGTTGTCTTAATATGCTGAGTTCCTTCGGATCGTTTGTTGTTACTAAAAGGTCGTCTACATGAACAGTGATCACTGTTAGTTTCTCATTTTCGAGTACATTAAGCATCGCAACTAACTTTAGGTTCCACTGATGTCCGCTTTGTTTCAGTCGATAAAACGCTTTATTAAGTTTGCATACACGGTTTTCTCCATCTGCAAAATTGTCCGGTTGCTCGATGAAAATAACTGTCGATTTATCCATTCAGGTAGGCTAATGATACAACCATATGATGCAAATCCAAGGAGTTTTCTATAGCTATCGCCAAGATAAATCTAATTGAGTTAATGTTTGCTACAGGGGAATGGGATCAAAACCCTTTGCTATAAGGCTCGCCTTTCTCCTTTCAGCTGTTCCATTCGGTCTCTACTTTGTCTTTAAAATCCATTTTGATTTAATTACTTTCCGATCCGCTGGTTTATCAACCAAGGTCCATGAATTATTTTGCAGCAAGTAGTCCTACTCGACCTTAATCGCCTCTCTTCCAAACTATTGATTTCCTTGACTGTTATGCGATCGCTTCCCACCTCTGCAAAATATTTAGAGCTTAAGGCTCGTTCGATAGTTTTTTTGACTCTGAATTAACTGTTAAAATTTTTTAATTATGGTTCCTTTTATTAACAGGATTTTCGGGAAGAACTTCAACCGTTTCCCCATTTTCCTGAAACGAAAAGGAGTAATAGTTACGATTGATCATAATTTTTTTACCTTGCTCTTTAATATTGGTGTCATTTGAAACAAATTGAATGTCTCTGCTTTTGATTATATCTATATTTCGTTTGTCTGGTAATCAAATTCTGTACACCTTTGAGTCTTCAGCATAACCTATAAATACGGCTTCATCTGATTGGCGATCAAACTTTTCAAGGTTCGAATTCTTATCTGTGAACATTTTTCTCCGATCTCGGTGAAAAAGGCCACACTCGGTTTGAGTCCACTTCCTCTGGTGAAATATTTTTGTTGGCTTTGGTAGGAGATCGATTTTGCAAAAAGGCCGCCGTAATGATTAATTCTGCCCATACAAATTCTGGTAGTCCACCTTCAATCAATAAACATTTTACCATTTCAGTCAATGTACGATTTGTCCTTTGAACATGGCCATTTTGTTTAGGTGTTTGCGGTACAGTCTTCTGATGCAAAATTCCACTTTCTTGCAAGTAATTTTGAAAATCCTTGTGGCAACACTCCAGACCGTTATCAGTTCTAAGTATTCTGACTTTCTCGCAAGTTTAATTCTCAGCGAAGGCCTTAAAAATGATGTGAACAGGCTCCAATCGTCCGACAATTCTTTTCGTTTTTCTTGGCGAAAGACATCTAATTTTTTTAGCTCGCATGCAAGTTTTTCAGGGTGCTTCGTCATCGTAATTGCTTTAAAGAACTAATGTTAACATGTATCTTCAACATCTTCTTTGCCAAGTCATAAGAGATCCATATCGAATCCTTGTTGTTCCAGTTGTACTGCTACTGACCATTGTATTTTCGCCGACCACCAAGTAATACAGCCCGTTGTTTTTCTCAGCTCTCATCACGAAACGATTTTGCTTATTCCAGATCTTGGAACCAGAACCTTCAAAAATTACTTTGTATCCCCGATCCATAGATTTACTAACTGAAATAAGGTTATCTGTCAATTTTGGAACAAGTAGGGTATTATAGAGGTGTAATGGTTCTCATGAGTTCGGAGCAGTAATATGTGTTTTGACAGTTCCGATCTATTTTAGTCAACGATGTGGTTGTCAGCCAATTTGACACTGTGTTGCTCCTTAATAGTTTTAAATGCAATAAAACTCGACTCTTTAGCACACATATGGGTGGTAGCCCCGCTGTCCAAGCACCAAAATCTGTTCAACTGGTTTGATTCGTGTATAATATTTACTGATTTAGTCGCACACTCCTATGCAATGAAAAATTGTTTGCGTTTTGAATTTGTCTACTTTTATCAGTTTTGTTCTAATAGTCCTTGGCCATGTGACCACATTTACGTCAAATTATGCAATTGCTAGGACAATTATTTTACTCGGCTCTTATCTTAATATGACTTAGCCTTTTACCTTTTTGTGATTCTAAGTACCTTACACATAGCACATTGTTGGTAAGGAATCCTCTTTTCTATCGTCCACTTCTAGGAGTCTAGTGCAAACTGTTGAGATTTCAGGATAATTAATTTGAGCATCAAACGCAGATGTCATTATAATCTTCGGATAATCCATCCAAGAGCAATACAACTACAAGGTGGCGCAAGATTAGTCACTCTATCGGAAGTTTTTATAAATTTTGCAAATAGCGTTGTTCGTCAATCATATTTAACATTTGTGAACTAGATTGCCGCAGTATACAAACAGACAAGCAATGGAGCGTTATAATCCGCAAAAGCCTGGAACCACAGTAAACCATGCAGGTCGTGGCCGCCATCGGACTGGTCGGCCGAGAATATCGCAGCTGTGACTGCCGATGACGCTGAGTACGAAGAAACATCAACCACTTCACTGTTACTGGCGAACGCTATAGGGCCATGATGAACGACTTCTTACTGTCGGAATTTGATGAGCGGGGCTTGGCGAACATGTGGTTTCAACAAGACGGTGAAACCGCACCCAAAGCACAAGCCACAATGGATATTGTGAAGGAAGCGTTTCCTGATCGCATAATCTCCCGTTATGGCGATTTGATATGGACAGCAATATCGCCCAATTTAACCATCCCAGACTTCTTTCTTTGGAGCTTCTGGAAGTCGTGGGTTTATGCCAACAAGCCTCCGATATTCGCAGAGCTTAAGGAGAATATTCGAGTGGAATGCGTCTAATATCACCGAAAATCTTGCGCAAGGTCATGGAAAATGCGATAAAATGAGTACGAATGAGTATCAACAGCGGTGGTAGCCACTTGACGGATATTATGTTTTCCATTTAACAGAAAAATTTGTCAAAGATTTCCATTACTTAAAACCATTTTTTTTATTTAGTAAAAAAAAATTCAAAAACAAAATTGGATGGTTAATTTTGCGCCACCTTGTAGTAAGTCATCATCTAGAGATGCTCCAAATTCCCCCAATCTGTTGGCGATTGTTTTAAGCTCGCGAGCATATTCAGGTATCGATTACCCCGGGGGCATTTCTAAGCCGTCTCCAGACACGCCAAAAAAGCGTCATCCCAGACCTCCTTTGACGCTCATAAATTTGTCACCAAGGCAACTATGTACATACATATATTCGGTTCGATTGCCAAAAGCAATTCTGCGCGTGCGTACGAATCCTTGTCGTCCCACTGTCGTTATTCCGCTCCAACTGTTTCAGGGCGTATAAATTCTCATCTGTTGCGATGCAACACGGCCCCCATTTGTGCTTTCCATGTGATGAACTTATCTGCATTTCGAATAGGGATACGGGATACGGAAAGGGCTAACTTCACGAGGAGTTACCTACGAACATTTAGCTTTGATTAAAACTTTTTTCTTTTTAGAAGATTGAATAAAATTGTTTGCTGCAAGTTAAAAAACAAAAAACATCTTTTCGAAAGACATTTTTGAAGAGTTCTTAAAACTCCAAGTATATATCTACTCAGTACTTCGGAGTCAATTGCATTTAACATAGCAAATGCGCTAACGGCCTCACGTTATTGGGAGCCATATAATATCCCTTTCGATTGCATCGAAATAATCTATCTTTATATCTGATTGCATTGCTTACATTATTATTATATCAGGATTGTAGTGGTCTATTCTGTCGCACTTTGGATTTATCCATGAGTGCTATTTCACCTTCTTCATTGGTATAATTTGCTCAGCCAATAGCAATTTTATTTTTAAAGCTGATACTGTTGGTAGTGAGACTCATTATTCTGTCTCTATCATAAAATGTTCGTAAGTCTTCGGTAAGCTAGAGAGCATGATGATAGTAAGGAGTCAATATCTTCCTCTACCTCTTTCAATTTTTCACACCCATCTAGAAAGTATGAAGGTGGTCTCAGATTACCAAATTTTTAATTCATGGAGCCGCTTTGTTATAAATGCTAGAAAAAACAAAGGTCAAGCACATATTATACGTCCGCCGCAGATTTCTTAAACAAAAAATTTTCTGAGAATGCCCGACCGCAGATGCGTTCACGAGTCTGGGTGTGATTCGCACCTGCAAAATAAACACAAATGCAGCAAACTATATAACAGAATAGAATAGAAGAATAGAAAACGTGTTGGGAAAACGCCAGGGACAGCAGTACGAGCAACGACGGATTGGAAATTATATTAAGTTACTAAGCGTAAATCAACTCCACAAACTTGAGAATATATCTACTTCTGGAACGACAGCGGCTATAAGACTCCAACCTCACATCTTGGAGTCGAATATTGAGCTCGACAAGGGCAACAAGGGAGCTATGATATCACAAGATCCTGAAACAAATATGACCGCAGTAATTATAACGATTTTCAACGAGCTCCCAACTACAATAGTTTCAATCAATTCATGTTTTTTAGCAAATCAAGAGTTCCTGTTTATTTTTGAAAATAATTATCCGATTTTTTTTAAGCTAAAGTTAATAAATAGCATGGGGCACTGCGACCCATGTAGATCTATTGTGCTTCGACTCAGCATCGTATGCTAAGTTTTTTTTTAAACAAATTTTTCTTAGCTTAAGTTATCGTAAGGTAAACCCTAAGCTTAGGTGATTCCCTCGGGAGTCATAATTTCTCTGAGGAGGATACGCTTCCTAAGGTGGCAGAATGTAGCACATTCACATAGTATGTGCTCTGGAGTTTCCTCGTCCTTAAGACAGAGTCGACACTCAGTTTCAGACGAGAGGCTAATTTTGTTGAAATGATATCTCAGACTACAGAGTCCCGAAAGTCTTCTAATATCGACTCTATTATATTTAAGGATGTTATTAGAGGGTTCGTTCGCCGTATAAACCTTTCGATTGATTTAAGTGCAGGTATTGCGGTTTTTCCCACTTGTTTAAAATTAATCTTCGACTTCCGTCGAATCTTCCTTTCGTTCCGCAGAAAGATTCGACACATATGTTCCTTTCATTGGAACTTTTTCTAGCGAGTTGGTCGGCGATTTCGTCGCCCTTCATGTCCTTGGCACCCACCAGAGTTTATCCTTGTTTCTTTTGGCTAGACCCTGCTGGGCATCGTGACATTCCTTGACGCATTATGAGTTCGTGCTCATACGAGCTCAACGTTTTGAGAGTACATTAATGGTTATACCTCTTATGTCAGTCTCTAGATTTAGGTTGACGCACGTCAGGATGGCGTATAAACCGGCCTGGAAGATACTGGGATCCCAGAGTCTAGGAAATTTTGCGGTTTGGTCCAAGAATGATAGCGTCAACATCGGGATCCATCTTGGAGTCATCTATGTACCACTGAGGTCTTTGACATTTGGCAAGCTATTGTATCTCAAATTATCTCAAATCTTTTGTGAACATGTGTGGGGATGCGTTCGAAACTGTGGTAATCATGTCCAGCTCAGGAAGGTGTTGTAGGATGAACATGTGACCCAATGGTCTACATGGATAGTCAATTTCTGAGCGAAGGAGTCTGATTGCACTGCGTATTGCAACCTTTTTAATGTAAAGGTGCAGTGGAGTAATTCCCATCAGTGCCTCTTGGGCTGCCGTTGGGCATGTTGGTATGGCGCCTGTAATACCGAGACATGCTAGTCTTTGAAGGCGTTGAAGTTAAACTATTGTAGTTTTCTTTTCAATTGCCCACCATACGGCATAAGTGATGATAGGCCTTACTATCGCCGTATATAACCAGTGGATTACATTAGGTTTCAATCCCCAGATTTTACCGTATGTGCGTCGACAGGCCCACAATGTCTTAGTTGTATTAGCAAGTTTGTCTTTGATGTTGGAATTCCAGTTTGCGATCGAGGATCACTTAGAGGATCACTGTAGACTGAAGCGCAAGTTGCATGCGCCCACAGGCAGAAATTTCGATGACTTTGCTTAACTTGTAGATTGCTTAACTTGTAGAATAGGTCGTCGATGACTATCAAGCAGAGAAGGGGTTGTTCACTTGGTTTTCCAATCTTGATGATGAAGACAAAGTTGACTTCTCCCCAGATTTGAGGGATGTATCCCAAGTTAAGAAAGGACCTAAAGGGAGCTATCATGGTGCAAGGATGATGGCCTTTTGGAGGATGATAGGCCTTTTAGAAGATAGCATGAAAGACACCGTCTTTACCTGGAGCTTTATTGGGTTTAAATGAAACAATTGCCCTTTTAACTCTATCAGAGCTGAAGAGTGTACCAGAGGGGCTATTAGTTGAACTATGGATGTAGTTCGTGACGCTCATTGGAGCACCAAAAGGTATTTGTTGGAGGTCTCCAGGGTCCTCCTGCGATTGACAGTGAAGCTACCGTCTGATTATCCGATGAAGTGCTACCAAAAATACTATTTCCCACAACTCTGATAGCAGTTAAATCAGTAAAAGGCGCTCGCTCGATATTGAATTTAATTCTGTCCAAGTTCAAGGCGGTCTCCCCAGTAACTACCTTCCATCTAGGCCATTGTTTTTTAATGCTTTTACAAATGGAAATTAATACGGAAGTATTCGTATCATTTTCTTTAAAATAATTCAAAGCTATTTATCTCCGAACCTTTTTTCACATAGAAGGTTTTTTGTCGTATTTTTCCTTCTGTTAACACCAAAGATTTACTAAATATAAATTCTTTATTGCTATATGAACACAAATTCAGTGGAAAGATAAGTTTATCAAATCCCTGTATAATGTAAAATGTGCGGTAACAAACCTATGTAAAAATACGAAATAAAGATCTATCTATCTATCTATACCGATCATAAACTGATAACTTATGACCTCGGCACGCCATTCCCCCTTTTTTGCCGAGTTGTAAAAATTCCAATAAAAAAAGAGTGAACAGTAAATTAATTTGATATACTCTCGTACGCCTGACAAGATACATATTTTCACTTCACACTCAAACAAACAATTTTTTATTAAACGAAAGACAACTAGCAAACTAACAATTGTCAAGCCCCACTACCATCATCATCAGCTCAGGGACCGTCATCACCAGACATTATATGATGGCCTGAGACAATCGATATCAATTTCAAAAGCCCGTTCGTCTCAATTGTTTTCACTTGCGATCATTAAAACCATCAAATTGTGCGTCGAGCTGTTTACTATGACCCCTATGGATTGTTGTTCGTCAACAATTAAGTTTGTGTCGAAACGCACATTCAAAACGGGTGAAAGGCCACGGCTTGCCATTCATCCGTAATTGGGTTGAGTAAATATGAATCAATCGAATGAAAGTTCTCTGATTCATCGTCGCTGTCCATAGAACGTTCTATGGCGTACACCCACATTTCGAGGCCAGTGAAGCTTCAGCTGATCACGTCAGTGTGTAGCTGGGAATACGGACCATCAATACGTCGCCAATAGACCGAAGGAGACGGTGATTAGTGAAGCTGATGAAATGACCGATCACCGTCGATCCGTCATCAATGCCCGCGCCACAATGGTGTACGTGATTAAAGTGTTGGCGATGCTCGCCGGTGGCTGGAGTAGATGATGATTGCTCTTTGTTCGGTGTTGGTCAGAGTGGACGCGAGACAACAGTCAATAGTCACCGCTTCGTGGCGCACTTGTTGTCCGACCCATGACGACAATCAATAGGAATAATCACAATAATTTTATTTATTTATCAGCCCGTGCTTTTGATCGATAGAGACGTCCTCTGAGTCGGTCGTTTCGGAGATTGTCATAATTTCGCGTGTCGGCTGTCTGTCACAGCACTACACTTGATGACCCACTAAGAGGTCAGAACATCACTCAACGAAATGTCAATAGCTCAATAGGTATGTGGCGAGAAGTTCCAGTGAAGTGCACTCAAGTTGGTTAGTAGCTGAACTCGAGTGTATAGATTCATGACTGGTTGAATGGTAAGTGCGGCAAACACATATCACATTTGGCTCATGAGGCACGTACTTCGCCATGAACTATGACATCTCGGCGAGGTACGCACCTGAGCGCCCAAAGTGTTCATACGTTTTTTTTCTTCTTCATTTTGGTGATCTTGTTGGATGGCGATGCAGCGATTTCACCACCTGCAGTGGGAAATCAATCACCGAATTGAATTGAAGAATTGGTTTCGATCGAATTTATTCACCTTGGTGAGAATGTAATTAGAGAATCCAGCATGCAGAAGGTTGCAAACTGCCGTCCATGATGCAGCGTAATGGTGGCTTGATGTTGGTAATGATAGGAAAACCATTGCAACCAGTTAAAAGAGCATTGCAAGTCGCCGCTGTGTTCCGTGTGTGTACGATCGGTAGTCGAAGTCGATGCCGAAGTCTACGTCGAGGTCTTAATTTGGGCCAAACGAGCGCAGTGAGAATCGATAACATGTCGATTTACTGAACATACATGCGCATGTGAGATAATTTGCAATTAGAGGTTACATTTGGATTACGGGTTCAATCGCAAATTACCCGATTAATTGAAGTCGGCCACAGTCCTAAGTTTGGAAATTTTTTTGATGTTTTTTACTAAGCCAGTACTGGGTGGTGATGTAATTTAAGACATGATTGCCGAGCGGATGTTATGGGCGAAACTAAAAATTGGAAAATAGTCCGGAAAGTAGTGCTGCGAGGCTTGAAACGAGCATGGTGCTAAGTGATATGATGTGGCGCTAGGCTATATTTAGGAGTTTCGTGTACTGGTATGTACATATACTATGTCGAATGTTATGGACTAGATGGCCGCGTTGGCTGGTAAAGTGGTCAATCTAAATATTGCATGTTCACACCTAGATATCAAACAGTGTGAAAGAGGATGGAGAAAAGCAAGGGGTACCTATTATGTATATACTTAAAAGAAAGCTTCTCACCAAGGTTAGTTGAGTTTAGCAAATCAGAGTGGAAGTGATAGATGACAGTGATTTTTTTGGTAAATTTCCAGTCTATGATATACGCATCGATGCCGTGAAATTCAATGCAATGCCCAACAAGGTGTAGAAAAACCCTCATAATCCCTTCTGTGGACGTGAAGATAATTTCTACTAGAGATTCTGAGACGTTGAAAGATAGGAAACTGTTATTACGAGCGAAAAGAAGGTCCGTCATAAAAGGAAACCCACACGCCGGTCATAATACAGTTGTAGCACCGTCGCCAAATGAGGTGAATATTGACGTAGCTCTCACGTTTAATGGCATTTTGATTTCAATGAATTCGAGTTTTTCTCAATTTTTGTGGCATACTTTGAGGCCTTAAATATCGTTTCAATATCAAGTCAGTCAAGCAGGCAGTAGTTTTTGCTTTTCCTATATATGTAGGTACATATAAAACGGGCCACTCAATAAGAGGTGTCATTTAACATTTCGCGCTATCGTTAACCCTCTATCGGGTAGGACCGTCTCAAGATGGCCTTCGATGCAAACTCTGTTTTTTATTTTTTAATTAAAAAAATTAATTCCGATTAAAAAGGCGGATTTTCAGGCATGGAGTGCTGAGGTTGAAATCGAAGTAAGGATTCGAATTAACACTTACCAGCATGCGAGAAATGGATTCATTCGCCAGACAAGGCTTATGTAAAGAGATCGGGTAACGTAATGGTTCGAGAATTCCTTAGACCACCGCTTCACCAAAGCGAGTGCAGAATTAGCTTTAAGGATTATCTCATCGATATGTGCGTGAAAATTTAGCTCCTGGTCACATAATATGCCAAGATTTCGAATGACCTGAACGGTAGATAGGTTGATTATTGAGAAAGTAGAGACGGGGAGGAGGTTTGATTCGTTTACGTGAAAAGGTAATTGAGTGGCATTTCGAAATGTTAAGCTCCAAGCAATTTTTGGAACACCTGATGGAAAAACTATTGAGATAAGATTGAATAAGTGAAGAGTCATGACTGGAGGAATATAGCGAGATGTGGGAATGTTTGATTACTATTTCAAGATCGTTTATGGTAAGAACGAAAAGAAGTGGACCTAAGTGGCTGCCTTGGGGGACGCCAGAGGAAGCTAAAAAGGGGTTAGAGAAGGTAGATCTAAAACGAATACTGTAATAGCGATTTTCCAAGTAAGAAGATATCCACTTCAAAGAAATGGGGTCGAGGCCAAGGGAGGACAATTTGCAGAATATGAGTCTGTGGGCTCAGAAAAAAGATGGACTAAATGTACTGACTTGGTAGGACTCTATGTAGAATTGTAGCCCTTGGGATTTGGCTAGACCAGTATCTGTATTTGACAAACATGGTCCAAGGTCCCGTGACGCTTTCGTTCCGATAAGATGGTTGTTTAATAGCAACCAACTCGATTCTATATTGAAAACTAATTTCAAGTCCGTCTCAGGACAGTCTAGCCGGCTTGTTCCCCTGTTTCATTGTTCTTTTCTCCCTTGGAATATGCCTATTATTTTACCACTTTTCTCCTTTTATTTAATAATCGTTTGCTAGATGGATTATTGTAAGCGTAATTTAAAGAAAAAGGTAAATTTGGAAAAACAGTCGGATGATAAATTGATCGAGCTCATTGAACCAGTGAAAAACGAAGATGAAATGTCTAGTAGTGATGAAAGTGTTTACCGTGTAAGCCGGATCTTATGCATTTGTACAGGCTATAAATTTATCGATGAATTTCAATGAAATCGAGTAACCAGCAGCTTCTTCAATATTTGTGGACAATATTGAGGCGGTCGAAACTTATCAAGAACCATCACATCAACTGCAATCTTAACAAATGCGCCTTCAAACCACCCAAAAGAGTCCGATATCCATTGCATACATTTGAAGTTAGTACACCATCAGTTTAATCTACTGCTGATGACTTCACTGGAGGAGGTATACTTACATACAGATCTATTTTTTTGTTCAATGCCTTATTTGAGACAACGAAGGACTCAAAAGAGCTATCCAAATTTATATGGCGCAAGCGCTCCATGCA
Organism: Merodon equestris; assembly: GCA_958301585.1. Lineage (NCBI taxonomy): Eukaryota > Metazoa > Arthropoda > Insecta > Diptera > Syrphidae > Merodon > Merodon equestris. Next base: position 65,214,056 of record OY284413.1, read on the forward strand.
ATTACATGTGAATCAAGTAGCTTTTCGTGGCAATTGATCACTTCCAATCTTCTTTTCCTTTTTCCGGCGTTGTTATGGTCAGAAGTGTAGGACCATAACCTTCCCACTTAACTGCATTCCTACTGGTCCGCTTGTGGGGTCCGCCGGTTTTTGCATTTGTTTGCACCAATTGTTTTTTGGCCTGCCTTTTTTTTTTTTTTTTTTTTGGGACACGGGCATGCTCCAGATATTTGTTTGATCTTGCTCTTACAACACCGGTGATCTCCAGTCGTGTCAACCCACTGATTTGCATGTACACTTGTGGGGCAGTTTAATGGTGGTATATGTGTCCCTAGGCTCACCTTGGTGTTTTCTAAATTGCCTGAATGTGATTTTTGTTTACCTTTGTTTTAGTCGCCTTTTACGACAAGCGAGAGGTATCGCTGCAGGGATATTCTTAACCCGTCCCTGCACGGAAATTGATCACTTCCAATAACTGTGAAAAAGCTTCAAAGACAAATGGACCTCTTCAATTACTTTTTTACGTACGAAATTACTAAATTTGTCGCTGAAAAAACAAACCGTTGAGCTTTGACGGAAAAATATAAACACCACGTTCAAAACAACTGGTCCAAAAATCAGAAATTATATTGGGATAATGGTGTACATCCGATCGGGGTCAATAGAAAAGACGAAAAATGGTGCAAACAATATAAAAAGTCCGATACAAAAGTCATTTGTCATTTTATATAGTCCAGAAAAATTATTTCTGGGACTACCACCATAGAATATAAATTGTTTTATAAAGGGTTTTCCAAAAAGGACTTGGCAACTTTTTTTTTAAATATTGTAAAATACAAACCATTTGAGATATTTCAAAAACTTTTATTATCGGCTTGAAGTACAATCAAAACATTTATGAATGGAACTCGACTTCGTTCATATGGCCACCGCGAGCACGTTTGCAGTGGTCGATTCGTTGGACCCAATTTTCCATGACACGGCCACCCATTTCGGCCGCTATTTCGCGTTCAATGTTGGCTCTGAGCTCTTCCAACGTCGTCGGCTTGTTGGCATAAACCAATGACTTAACGTAGCCCCAAAGAAAATAGTCTAGAGGCGTTAAATCGCACGAACGAGGAGGCCAATCGACTGGCCCATTCCTTGAGATAACACGATCATCAAACTTACTCTTCAATAAATCGATTGTAACGTGTGCTGTGTGGCTTGTGGCACCATCCTGTTGAAACCACATGTCGTCCAAGTCCATATCTTCCAATTCGGGCCAAAAATAATCGGTAATCATGGCGCGATAATGCTGGCCATTCACATTAACGTGACGATCGGCATCGTCGACGAACAAATATGGCCCAATAACGCCGCCGGCATGCAAACCGCACCAAACAGTTATTGAAGTGGTGATTCATGAAGCACATGTGGATTTGCACCCATATATAACGCATATTTTGCTTATTGACGAACCCATCGAGCCAAAAATGAGCTTTGTCACTAAAGATGATTTTGCGATGAAATTCATCATCTCGCCGCATCTTTTCCAGAGCCCAATCGGAGAACGTACGTCACTTCAAATGGTCCATCGGCTTCAATTCTTGAGTCAGCTTGATCTTGTATGGGTGTGAACCAAGATCCTTACGCAAAACACGCCATAATGTGGTCTGAGCGATGTCCAATTCTTGAGACCGCCGTGGAATTGACTGATTTGGATCGTTTGCTACGGACGCCTGAACGGCAGCGATATTTTCGACACTTCGACCATCCCGTTGTCTCACTGACACGGCAACATCACACAACGAATATGTAGACTCAAATTTTTCCACTAAGCTTGTTATTGCCTGTCTACTAGGGCGAGAATTACGACCGAAAATTGGAGTTAACGCTCTTAAAGTTGCGGTCACCGACTCCGAATTTCGGTAGAAAATTTTTATAATTTGCAGACGTTGCTCGTTCGTGTACTTTACCATGATGTAAATGTTGCATTTACTGAATAAATTGACAATGACAGTTCGATGACTAGTGAAAGGGTGCGTTCACAAATTAAATTCAAAGCTGTCAAGTCCCCATTGGAAAACCCTGTACTTTCCCTCCCTCTTTTTCCAAATAAAACTTGTTTGATAGAAAAATCGCTACCTACATATGTTATTTTTTACCGTCGCGAAGCGGTCTTAACTATTTTTCACCTGTCGGTCGTTCCAACCAACTCTTTAACCTTAAGCTTTAAACTTAAGCTTGTTTTGCCTATATTTATTTGGAAAAAAAAAGTTGGCTTAATCCAACCAGTTTTATGATCTTGTCCGCTGGAGGATTAAACTCTCAATACTCAACTATCACCGGGACATCTTGCTATTGATCATCATTGATCAAGCGCCTTTTCACACAATACTCGTATAGTGTCTTAGTCCAAAATATGTCTGCCGAAACGGAGAGTGTGACTTATCGAGGGGGGATTCAAAACTAATGACAATGAAAATAAAACACTCTCATTATAGCTACATGTATTTTTGTTTTTTTTTTTTACGTTGTCTCCTAACAAGTCAATATATTTTATGCGTCTTTTTTCTAAATTCAGGATTCCCTTGGAAAAAAATGTTAGCTTTACTGTCGTTTTAAATATTCTAACGTTTTATCCGTCCTTGAGCGGAGAAATAGGTAGAAGTCACCGAGAGCTAGATCTGTTGAATAGGGCAGGGGCTCGAACAGTTCGAATCCCGTTTCTTGAATGGCAGCCATCGCAACTGTGGCTTTGTGAGTGTTTCTTGCTGAAACATAGAATATATTAACAACGGCAACACTAACAATGAATATATTTATGTATTTTATTATGCCAGGAATCTATTCTATAATTCTGTTTTTAAGTCGAGTTATTTTAATCAAAAGTTTACGAAAAAACTACCTTCAGAATCAAAAAAGGATTTAAATTGATTTTTCCCAAGACAGTAAAGTACTAAATTTGCTTTTTTCGCTTACTGCCTCTATTAATTTTAAAGCGAACATTGCAAAACAAAAAGATTTTATGTCTTCGAGTTTTTGATAAAATTGAAAAATGGCCGTAAAACTACAATCTACAAATGTACGAAGGGTGATCCAGAAGTAATGAAAATAATCTGTTATTTCTAGTTTGCATAAAAATCCAAACAAATTTTTATTTTGCTTTCTTATATGTACACATATACCTACTAGGTAAAAAAATCATATAAATGAACTACGATTCCCAGGAGGTACGGTAAATTCATTTGAATACGAAATATCGAAGGCATAATATCAAAATGTAAAAAGAGGAAATTAGAGCTATCATCAAGTACCTCTGCTTGAAAAAACTGTCTCGAAAGACATACTCAGCGACTTTGTAAAAACATTGGGAGACTCTGGTCTTCCATATTCGATAGTAGCATTCACTGCAGTGAATATCGCGGTCCCACAATGAAGATAACGAAAATGTTGGGTTGGCAGAGCGAAGGGTTTCAGGTATATCAGGCATATAACTAAGTTTGTAGGGATCTCATATAGCAACGTTCAAAAATTCTTGCGACCGCAGTGAATATGAAAAAGGTCTCTGCGCGTTGGGTACCGAGAAAGTTAACCGACGAGCAAGGCAAAAAAGAACGAGTCGACATTCCAAGAGTGAATCTCGAGAACGTCCAAGCAGACCAGGAAACGTTTTTATTACGTTTCGTGGTCATGGACCAGATCTGGATCCACTATGTTGATCTTGAAACCAAACAACAATCAATAACTTATTAGCGAGCCTCCCCACCGACGCGACGAAATTGAAAGTGTCAAGCTCGGCGGGAGAGGTTATGGCATCCGTTATTTGGGACGCTGAATGAATAATTATAGTCGAATATTTGGACGCGTGGTCATTAAAGGAAAAACACGCGGAAAACTGCGAGTTAAAAAACAGTATTGGAACTGCTTGAACACTCATTCTATTGGCCAGATCCATCTCCCTGTGGCTTCTGCTTTGGTAGGGTCAAGTCAAAGATTATTTTCCAAGCAAATCCTGGGCTTAGAAAAAAGATGGACTAAATGTACTGACTTGGTAGGACTCTATGTAGAATTGTAGTCCTTGGGATTTGGCTAGACCAGTATCTATATTTTGACAAACATGGTCCAAAGTCCCGTGACGCTTTCGTTCCGACAAGATGGTTGTTTAATAGTAACCAACTCGATTCTATATTGAGGGAAATCTGATACATGGCTCAGACGTCGTTCGACAGCATAAAAGCTTTTCGGGGCTGGAGCGAACTTCGTTAATATTCAATTTTGATTGTCTATCCTTTTCACGGCAAATCCTCTAATGAGTGAATACTAAAGGGTGGGCCATCCAACTAACCCGAATGTATTTGTGAAATAAAACACACATTTTGTGTGTTAAAGATTTATACTAACAATACAGAAATAACATTACATTACAGGAAGATATCTAAATGTGTCAAATCGCATAACCTTCTCCTCCAACCGAAGAACTGGGGTCTCTTAAGTTTGTTTTTTGTCTTCTAGACAAACATGCTTAAAACTAGCATAAATATCCGAACTAATTCAGAATACCCCACTGACTACATGCCTCATACCCCACTCTAAGATAGGCATTCATTTTTTCTTCACCTTTTTACTCTAACAAATTAATATACAATATGCTCATAAATTAAGGTAACTTAGCTTAGATTTTTCCTATTTTTTTGTTTATATTAAAAGTACCCTTGCCTAATGATATATCTACGAGTATGTATTTTAATTTTTCCTATCTTAAATACAATATATACAAATATTTATTATTATTATTGTTTTTTTTTTTGCATTCTTTTTCTATACTATATTTGCCCACCATCCCATTTCTGGGATTTACTTTGAAGGGAAAAAAGAGAAATAGGTACCATCGGCGAAGGCGTTTCTAGCCACAAAAATCGTTGATTCTGTCGGACGACGTATCATCGATTTCTGAGCGAAGCCGATCTACTAAATCCGAGTCGCTTTGGCTTATGAAACGTGACATCATATTCCAAGAAGATTCGGGGCTATACGGAATTGCGGAATACGTAGAAAATTATCGGTACCGCTAATTATTCCTGGATCAGGTCACCGTGATTAAGAGAAATGCCTCTAAGGGGACAAGGGCATTATGGCGAACCCTCTCGTGGTACAAGAAAGTTGGGTAATAAGCCCGGTTTTCAAATTCTGGCGCGTGACTTGGAATCAATCTATTCAGAAAATCGTCCTAGTGCTATTCCATAGGACCTCGCTTAAGACTATGTAATCAAGGACAAGCCCTGAGACATTTGGTCGTGTGCAAAAAGCTTTCGCTCAGACTCAAGTCTCACTTTTTATAGCATTAGCTCGGGTTGGTGTGCAAAAAAAATATGAGACAAATCTCAGAGAGTAAGCTTTTGCTAAATGGATGAGACAGCCCTCATACTTTGATTTCGCATATTCAAAAAACATTGCAATGTCTCAGAACAATGAGATAAAGCTCATAAAAAGTCAACACTAGAAATTTGTCTCATTAATTCAAATGGCTGCTGGGCAAAACGTAACATTAAATTAAGTTTGACGTTATTGCTGGATAAATAATACTCAAGGATGTTAATTATAAATAATTTATTTTTTTTATACTGTCAACAAATACCGCACACTGGTGTAACAGAGCGAGCACCACGATTGTCTGGTCTAGCGATGTTTCATGTGTTTCTGTCACAAAGTCGCTTGAGGTGGAGTAGTCACGAAAGTGATGAAGTGTCAATGTTTTTGATGATGCGATTCACTGGGAAGTGGAGATAATATTTATCTTCAAATCCTTGCAACACGCACAGTGAACCTGTTGCACGGCGAACACTCGTGATGTCGGCGTCACCTTGCAGAAGTGATGAAAATACTCCTTGGAACGATGATGTCCAGCGAAATATTGATGCGGATGTGTTTAGCGATGTTTTATGAGGTGAAAAATGATAATTTTGGAAGTGGAGAAGCACTGATGTTCGATAACGAAAAAGATAAAAAAACTCGGCAAGTGTACACGTCTTCGTTGAGGAAATAACAATGGCGTTTTCACGTCGGTGCTTCTGCTTTTTTGACGTTGAGATGGCACAATAGGTCTGACACTTGCCCGTCGATAAGGTCGGCAAGTTCAGAGCTGACCAGGGATGTCAGCAGTAGTTTTGAACAGCTGCGTTTTTAAGCGTTCTCGGTGCCACTGCACAAAATCGGAACTTCAAAAGTCTTTATCGATTTGATTCCGTCAAAGTATAGGTAGATTGGTTAACTGATCACTTTCTCCAACATAATGACGATTATCGGAGGAGGAAGTGTGTCTCAAACACTTGAATGCCTTCTATTAAGCTGGCTCTGGCTTCATGGGCTATCATGGGTCAGATTAAGACCGTGTAGAAAATTACCTTCGCCCTACTTTTAAGAAACTGTTATTTCTCAGAGCGACAGCGCCCGGGGTCCTTGCCAGAGCAGTATCTATGTTTGTTGAAATATAAAATCTGATCTAGCCAGATAGCTTAGTATCTGACTACACTCTGTTTCACCAGTGGTTGACCATTTGGTTCAAAAATTGGGAAACTGAGTACATCGGGGCTTTTGTCCTATTCATTCGGGCCGCTTGTTCATGGACCTGCTGTTGAAGCTGCCCGATCTGCTCTTCCGTCGGTCCTCGACATGCCGCCATTTGGGCGCAGGTAGTCTGGGGTGCTACGGCTTGTGTTTGTAAGGACATTTCTTCTCACCCATCTCTCGTAGGGCAATCGATTGATCGTTTGAAGGCTTGTGTGAGTAGCAGCGCTATTATATTGAGACCATGGATAGTCCAGACTCAATTTATAAAGATTTTGAAAAAAAAATTTGTTGGCCTTAATTTTGCGATAACACTCTCCATTCACTATTACTTCAATGGTCACACACATTTGCGGTGAAACTTCCATGAGTGAAGGAACGTATCGCGAATGTTTTCGACGTTTCAAAAGTGGTGTTTTCGACATAGAAGGGCATCCTGGCCGTTGAAAGCGTCGTATTGAGAGTGTTTCATGAAATCCATGTCAAACGCAACTTGGATTTGTAAAATCATTAGCCTTAACTCAGCAAACCGTTTCATTTGAAAGTCTTGAAAATTGTGAAGCCGAGAACGTCGATTTAGTGAGCAATAAATGAAGAAAGAATGAAAACGAATCTGCTATATAAAAACAATCCAGACCAAGGCACAAAAGACATCAGCAGGCGCCACCAGATACGAATACATGTTTATATGCATACTCGTAATACGCTCATGTCGACTGTCCACTACGGCATTTTCTAATGAATGGATCCGTATCAGCGACATTCTCTCCAATTACCCAACGAATAGAGGTTAAGTGTATCGGCTGCCACTACCCTTCATCTCGTCAATTTATAGATACACACGTATGTATGTACATTCGGTATCAGCTAAACCCGTACAGATGTCGCACTAATATCCTAACCCCCTTTCCCGATCCAACCCGACCGCAATCCGGATCCAGTGCTATTGCAATGTCCCTCGCGACTAAACAGATTCGCAGAACACAACATGCAATTAATTTAAATTAACTACACTTTTGCATATTACCACCGAGGGTCGGGGTAGATACTTTCTGCGGTGAAATTACACGCAATGCAACTGCAGCCAGGGGACGAATCACGAATCAACCGACTTACATATCACCAATTAATTAGTTGAATTATTATGAAAGATTTGTTCGCGCCAATAAAACTGATCAATTTATCTGCAGTGTGTGTTTGGTGTTCGATGTTTTGTCCGGCAGCTACGTCGGGACGGAAGAGGGTGTGCAAAAGGAAACGAATGTGGACGACTGAGGTTGGAATGTATCTCTGTGTCACATGACCACAGGGAGACGTACTCTTATGTACAGGTATATGTATGCGCCGATGCCGAGCTTGCATTGCAGAATCGGTTGGTAGTATCTAGAAGGACAGTGTGTTTAGAAAAGACGGTATCAAGCAGAAGTTTTTGAAATAACATGCCATCGAGTAACTATAATTGGCGGACATACTGTTCGAGTCCATGGCAAGCACCTCGATACGCATTTGCGTACGCAAACGCAAACGCCACCTCTTGCTTGCGTACGTTAAAACAAGTAAAGCCAAGACCTCAGTGACAACGCAGAATCAATTTAAAACCAATTTGTTATCTAATTTACGAGTGGAGACTGCTAACAACCCCGGCTGGCCGTTCGACCATTCAGCCGGTACCGATGTCCAGCAACGATCGTTGGTTAATTTCGCATCCAAACAAAACACAAAACATCTCGAACACAGAAATATTTCTTATTTAATTTGTGTTCTGTTATTTGGTTCGACGAAGTCCGCTCTGAGCTCTTCTACCCTGCCCCGGTGGCGAGCTACAGGTCGCGGGGTGGAGGATTCAATGAAATATTGAATTAAAAACGATATGCGAACGCGTGCATTAAGTGCCAGCGACGCCGGCAGGCAAGAGTCGATGGTGCTTTAACTGCAGTTTGGATGCTTCTTTGCTTCTATTGTGGAGTGTGGCGTTGGCTCGAAAGACGACGATATAGTAGTGTTAAAGCCGGATTGGAACTTGCTGTGCAGATCGGAAGTAGCATTGCTGGTGATTCTCGGCAGGTATGTTGTACAGATTTTAGGATGTCGATGGAGCAAATCGAAAATTTGTTTGAGTAGATGTTGACCGTTTGTCTGGTGAGATGTTTGACATAAACTTGGCGCGTTACCATGGAGGAGGTTGGAGTCATTTCCCATTTATTTTATTCTTATAAATATAGAGCAGTTTCCTTCCTTAATATTTTTAAATCCACGGGTTCGAATGAAGGACTTATTAATATAAATTAAATAAATTCAAAATATTCGAATAACAGGTAATTTGTAATAGAGAAGAAGAAAATTTCATTCAGACCTACCGACCCAAGATATCACTAAAATTATCCTAAAATGTCGTGCTCTAATGCTACCTAAGTTGCTCCTTACGGCGGAGGTTGGGTTAGGTTAAAGAAGGGGAGTGTGACGGTTGAGCATCACTTCCACTCGGAGGCCAAAAGGCCCATTGTGATTCCCTTCATTTGTGGGGGTACACATATATATAATTAACCTGTCCCAACCCGTGCTCTTTATGAATTTTAGAAGATCCGATATATCTGCATTTGCCACATCCGCAATTTCTGTAAAGAATCTTTCGCCCAGCGACGCTAGGCGTCGATTCTGGAGAGCTGGGCAGTGGCAAAGCAGATGTTCGCTCGTCTCAGTTTCTTCCTCATCGCTGAATGCGGAGTTCCGATGGGACAGTGTCCTATGATCACTCCGACGAGCCTACGGATCGAGTTTCGGTCAAGCGCCAAGAGCTTCTTTGTTTTTCCGATATTGAGCTCTGGCCACGATGATCTTGTCGTGTGTCGTTTCTTGTAAGCCAAGACGAGTTGGCTTCTTTTATGATGTTGTCATTTATGATCGGGTTTAATGCGCTGATCCGTGGTTGCAATGACGTGTTCGCTTCGCTGATGTCCAATTCAGACCCTTGCCTGGCTAATTCGTCCGCTCTTTCGTTGATCACGGCGTTTGATAACTACCTTTCTCTGTCGGGGAAAAGTATTGGTTTCCTCAAAGAGGATTCCCTTAGTCTGAGAGCGCTTTCTGCAGCGCAGCCTTTTATGAATAAATCCAGAGGAAGGAGATGAAGTCTCATGTCCAACCCTGCTTGCGGCGTGCTCCTCATAGCTCCCGTTGTACAAACAGCGGCTGACCTTTGTACTTTGTTGAGCATGCTCATATAGCTTTTCATGCTACCAGACTAGGGCCCCATAAGTTATAATGGGTCTGATGATTGCGGTGTACATCCAATGAATGATGTACGGTTGCAAGCCCCATCTTTTCCCGAAGGGCTTTTTGCAGGCATAAAAAGCATTCAATCCTTTTTTCATCCTATCCTCCAAGTTCCTTTTCCAAGAAAGTTTGGAAAGTTCAAGAACGATGCCTAGATACTTGGCTTCCGTTTTGAATTCGAGTGGAGTACCCTCTAACTTTGGGGGAGCAAATATCGGAATTTTCCTTTTCCTGGTGAACAAAACCAGCTCGGTTTTCTGGGGGTTTATTCTCAGACCGTTCTGTTTTGTCCACGATTAGAGTTCCTTCAACGCAGATTCCATTAGTTCGCTGATAGTTATGCTAGACATGTACCTTTTATCAAGATAACTAGTTCATCTGCATATGCTATTGTCTTGGTGCCTTTCTCCATGGAGATTTTAAGGATTTTGTCAACTGTAAGATGCTACAGTAGGGGAGGGAGAACTCCTCTCTGTGGTGTGCCTCTAATTGTCACTTTCCTTATAGAGCTCTGTTCAATGTCTGCATTGATAATTCGGTTATTTAACATATTTCCAATCCAGATTACAATGGATTTGTCTACTTCTATGAGCTGTCTTCTAGAGCTATTATTATGGCCTCTGTATTTACGTTGTTGAAGGCTCCCTCTATATCGGGAAAGGTTGCCATTGTAAATTATTTTATATTCAATGAGCTCTCAATTTCACGAACAACACTATGCAGAGCACTTTCCAATGATCTGCCTTTAAGGTAGGCGTGTTGAGTGTTGCATAAGTTGTGTGAGTTGATGAGTCCTCTGATGTATAGGTCAAGGAGTCTGTAAATGTTTTTAATAGAAACGACGAGAGACTAATTGGCCTATAGTCCTTTGCGGCAGTATGGATTGGCTTACCTGCCATAGGTACGAAAATTACCTTTATTTCTTTCCACTCCTTACGGCGTAAATAAAAAATAGTTTTTCAGTCTGCAATTAAAATTAAAAGCTGAGACGTGGATTGTCTTCGAATTGGTGGGTGGAAATCTAGCAGAAATATCCACTAGACTACGCGGCATTGTGTTGCTCTCTGCCGCGTGTTGCGCGTGGTTTCTACGGCGCGGCCTTCCTGGCGGTCTTTTTCCTACGGGTTTCCCATTCATTACATCCTTTGACTGTCCACTGTCCATTTGTTTTACGTGTTCTGCCCACCCGATTTTAGGGCTCCATTCGCCTGTTTCTTCGTTCTGACTTTCCTCAAGATCTTAGTCCGAGATCAAGTTTCACATCCGTAAAGTGTCACTGGCATTATTATAGTTTTATAAATGCGGATTTTGACATTGCTAGACAAGAGAGTTGTTTTGAACAACACTTTCATCGTGAAAAACCACGAGCTGCCCAAGGGCATGTCGTTTTCGGCAGTCAATATGGTACCCCGATATTTGAATTCGGCAAATTTCTCAAGTGCGAGGTTAAGATAGATCCAAGTCGGTCAGAGACCATATATTTGATATCTAGGCCTACTTCTTCCTCTCCCAGGAGCGTATGATCATCAGCGTAAGTTAACGCGGCCATGGTTGCATTAAGGTTTATTCATCCCTCATTTTACTGAAGCTATTGCCCTACGTGGTTACAAGGCATATCCTTCTTTTAATCCTTCATGTATCTCGAATATTTCCGATTAGACAGACATTAACTTGTCCTTTGTTTCACTCTAGAGATAATTATATTAGTTTCACCATTTTTTTCCTGACTCCCAACATTACCACGACGAGATATATTTTGGATACATTTCGATTTATAGTCATATGCCTCTTTAAAATTGGTGTACCGTTCCGTGGAATTTCCTTTTCTTTTCTAAAGTTTGGGGCATAGTAAAAATCTGGTCACTCGTCATTTCTCCTGAAGCAACACTGGTAGTCTCCGATTATTTTCTTTGGTTATGATGTCAGTCTGTTTAAGAGAATAGTTAGCAGCACCTTGTTACAACTTGATAGTAATGATAATTGTTGCATTGTGTTCGATCTCCCTTTTTAAATACGAGAATGATGTCCGAGTTTTTTCACTCCTCGTGGAGGTTGTGATGAGCCCATATAACTTATCTGTTATTTTTTCTCCTGCAAACTTTATTAATTATTTTATTAGTTTCGATTCTTTAGACGATCGATTGCTTCATTTACTTCCTCAATGGTTTATAGTTCGACATGAATCTCATCTGTGTGGATAACACCTTAACGAACAATTATGTATGTGTGAATATTTGTTATTAAAATCCTCAAACAATTATGCATTTTCTTGTTGGTTAAATTCGCCCTAGAAGCGATATTGATGTTTATTCAAACCATATTTCTAATAAAGTTTCTTTGGCAAGTGAATTAACAGTTAAACAATCCCCATTTAGTTAAAGTTGTCCTGAAGGTAAGCAATTATTAGTTCCTTTTAAGGTTTTTAGAAAATGTCGAGTCATCAGTTGTTGATTCACTAACATTTTTAGATTCAAGTCAAATAAATCATGTAAAAAATAATTTGAATAGGATACTTGATTTAATTTTTATATGAAATGATCTCACTTAGCTAGAAGGCATACTCGTAGAACTTTGATGATCGTCCAAACTTCCTTCGATTAAGAAGGGAGTTTCCTTTCCTTAATAATTTTTTGTATCATTATTTCATGAGCTCCTGTGAATCAAATATAAAGAAAACTAATAAAGCTTTTTGGGTATTCATTAATTCAAGGAAAAAAGGCTCATTATTTCCGCAGTGTATGGAAGGAATATGAGAATAATAAACCGAACGGTGTACAATCCTCATTCAATATTTTTGCAAACTTTTTTCAAACTTCTTATAATTCGGATAGTATATCCAATATTGGTGACTCCTATTCAAATTTTTCGCCAATTACTGACTTTACTCTTAACGAGTTCTCAGAAGAAGTAGTTTTGATTGGCTTGAATAATTCCGATATTTCAAGGAAAGCTGCTTATGATAATATTCCACCTTTATTATTGAAGAATTGCTCTGATTCCCTTGGTCCTGCATTGACCCTACTTTTTAAATGAATGGTAGGTATCATTTATAGATCCAATATTTAAAACCGGCCTAAAACATTTGATTAAAAGCTATAGACCTATCTCAAAATCATTGGTGCCAAAACTTTTTGAAAAATAGTTACACAAAAGCTGTATTTCCCTTTACAAAATTTCTTCTAAACAACATGGCTTTGTAACGGGTTAATATACTAATACAAATCTGTGTTTTTTTGCCAGTTTTTGTATAAATTAGATTGAAAAAGGTATACACATCGATGTGTTGTATACTGATTTCGTAAAAGCATTTGATCGAGTCCATCATGGTGTACTTTTACAAAAACTGAAAAGGTTAGGCTTAAGAAATAATTTCCTAAATTGGTTAAAATCCCATCTGAGTGAGAGAAAACAAGTAGTTCAAATTGATGGTTGCAATTCAAGCTTTATATCCTGATGACGTTAAAATTTTTCTTGATGTATCTTCTCCTATGGACTGTTTTAAAGTGCAAATTGATATTCAAAACTTTTCAATTTAATCATCTAGAGTTAAACTTTTCGAAATGCAAAGTATTTAGTGCAAGTCATCCTCTTTAGTGACATTAACTATATGTTTTATGAAGAACACTTATCGAGTCGATGCTGTGAAAGACCTTAGAGTGTTTTTTGACTCGAAATTTAGCTTTCGAATTTATATCGATTATACTCGTATAGTCTCTAAAGGCAATTCTATATTGGGCTTGTTAAAATAATTTCGATGCAACTGATGCCTCTGTTTCCTGTGTCATGTTAGTCCTTAATATATTTTGAGTTCACGCAGTGTGAGTGCAGTGATTTAATTACTGTTTAACTGGCGGAAAATACAATACATATTAAGTTATACTTTTTGTGAGAAACTCGAGATGGAAGACAACGGGTAACTGTTCCACTGTTCTACTAGTTTTTTTCAGATATGCGCCTGCATACATATTCTGTACGCTTTCGTCGCTCTCTCCACGGGACCGGCGTTAGGTACTATTTCTTGGTGCGGACAAGCAGTTTATATTACTTCTCCCTGCTGTCTAGGCTCCCCCTAGTTCCGTATTTTACTAGTGCATAGATATCCAGCTAGCATTTTTCCAATTCCACTATTCGTCTAATAAGTAAAGCTGAATACAGCAGAGTTCCTCGCTATTCCATGAAGCGTCTACAGTCGTTGCTTCGCAACGGCAACGGCAAGTGATAGCCGCACGTAAGCTTCCTGTATTTAACCTCTGCTGCTGTATTATATCTTAATTTCCTCTCGGTAGGATAGTTAGGGTCTATCATAAGCATATATTAAGGTGTTTCCAATCTTGAGAGGAATATGTTTATGTGCGACCAGTTAGCAGAGATAAATGTGTTTATCAACATCTAGTGTCGCCACTGCACAGTATTCCTTGGCCCCTGCTTCTCCTGTCCTTCTATTGCATTATTGTCGACCACTTTTTCAAAGACAGTAGAGCCCGATTTTCTAACGCCATACCAATGGTTTGACAGAACTTATCTGCTACAGAGAACAATTTCCCGAATATAATTCTCTCTAGGATCTTCTCCATTGTGTTTGGCAGACATACATATGCAGTGATATGACAATGGCTCTTGGTTTATATCCTTTTTGGTAGAATCAGTAGCTGTTGCAGCTGCCACTGTGATGGGAGCACGCCTTCGTTTAAACATTTTTGCAGAGTTGCAATGCACATGTCTGGTTTCTTGTAAACGGCGCGCTTAAAGATTTGTGAGGAATACTATCAGGTCTATGCGACATTTTGTCTCCCATTCTAATAAGTGCTCTCTGCAGTTAATCCCTAGATATCCCTAGGTTGATATATTCCCTAGATCTACATATTTCTCGAACAATTAAGGGCAAAATGTATAGCCTAGGGTTCGCCCAGGTTCAAGAGTTGCGCTCTTATGGTGCTTGTCAAACAACCTGGGCGGGATGCATATAGTTTGTGTCAAAGATGTTCGTTCACTACTCTCTGGGGGTGATTGTCCTAGATAGGATTCGAGAGATTCGACTGAATTTGTCGCGTTGGTTGTAGTTCACAATAATTTTTTTTTGTTTCCATGTCATTAAAGTGTTATATCTGAAGCGTATACACAGAGTATGAATTTTGAAGTGATCTTATACATATACTGCGAGGGTTATGCCTTTAATAGCATTTTTTTTATCATCTCTCATTCACAACTGATGTTCTTGCACAGTTTTTCCGTAAAGGAATTGTTCTTAGCTATGGATAGACTTGAACTACAGACTTTCAACTCAAGAGTCGATGATGATACCATTGCACCACGACCACCCGCCCTTGGGGAAACATGTGCTTCATAATGGCTATCAGCATTATTGGGCATGTTATTTGTTGGGATCTAAAGGCTCTTAGTCTAGTTATAACCAATCTGTAGGGGTGCCCCATATTGATGTCGGCATCGTTGCTGATACGATTGATATATCTTACCTTGCTCCCTTTGAATGCCTCTGTTAATAAGCTTTTCGATAGCATAAAGATTTCCAGGTGTTGTTGGACAGTTGTTAGGCTTTGTGTCGGGCCGTAAGACATTTCGTCCCGAGTGTTTGTGATTCATCG
The DNA here is from genome assembly GCA_958301585.1 of Merodon equestris. NCBI lineage: Eukaryota > Metazoa > Arthropoda > Insecta > Diptera > Syrphidae > Merodon > Merodon equestris. Next base: position 65,229,481 of record OY284413.1, read on the forward strand.
GTCCTGCATGAAAACCTTAAACGTTGTTCTGTAAGAGTTGACGCGACAAATTCTCACCGGGTCCGTTAAACTCTATGATAAAGCTGTTCAGTATCTACTCGAACAGGTCTCTGTCGGATAGCCTGTCCTTCATAGATGTTCATCTGGTGTAAATTTTTCTTAGAAGAATGGACTGTCTCACATTGGTAACCGTACTGCCCAATTTCGTTGATCCTGCGTTGAAATTTTCACCGATGATGACATCAGTTCTGTGCTGCACAGTCACTAATCTCTACAACATTGCTTTGTAGTAGCTGTCGCTACATATGCCCTTTATTCCTACGTATGGGTGATTATCACATGTCCATATTATGGTATTTGTCTTATCGTTAACCCAGACATTACTGTCAAGAGTCTTGTCATGTATGGCTTGCTAATCATTTCAGCGTATTTCCATATGTCAAGTCTAGAGATATAACGTCAGCTAGCGTTACAAAAGTGAGTTCTTATGGGGTCACAATCTTCCTCTTTCAGGTGACTCCATACATGTTCACCCTTCTTTGCCGACGTCTTCTAATTTGGGATCTGGTTTTATGTATCTCCGTAAACAAGGATTCACCATTGGCTTTGATGACTTTTGCGTCCAGTTTAGCTTTTTTTTTTTGTTTTCGATCTTGCTTTTTTGATCCGGATTGCCTTGTCGTTAATTGCGCTAATTGTAGACGTTTTGCGCCATACATATTTAACAACTTCTGTTTTTTTGTGTATGGCGACGCCATTCCAGAGTCTCTTTCCTTTTCTTTTTTTATTTCATTTGTTTCCAACATGAAGGCTCCGTGGGATTCTTTACACGGCTCAGCTCCTTTTTTTAGTTTATATTGGACAAGTTTGTGAAGAAGTGCTCATCCTGATAATCTATTTTGCTTTCTCTTTCTGGAATTGATTGGCTGTGAGCTCACTGAGAGCACGTATGCTTTTAATGGCGTCACTCAAAGCTTTATGCATAAAGAAATTCTTACCATTTTCCAGCACGTCTACGAGCTCCCTTATCTTCTCTCCTATCTTTAGGAATGCTTGTCTGTGTAGAGCTTACTACGTGGGCTTTCACAAAAGGGGTTTTTATAATCGTCCCTGTTTTCCAGCTTCCAAAATGTCGTAGTTGGTAGGTGTTATTTATATGTAGTTAAGCCGCTATTGATGTTCGGATGCACATTCAGATTACATCTGCACCTAGAGATCTGCCAGCGTTTTAATGGAACGGTGGCACATTTGCTATTAATCTAAAAGCCATCTGTTCTTATAGCAAAATTTGTGGATAACATTGTCCAGTATACCATATTAAGGCCTTTTTCTGCTCGGGCTTAGTGAATCCCATGCAATCTTTTCTTGATGTTAACAACATTAACTTGGGCGGGTGACTTGAGCCGATGGACGCCTATCCTCGAAAATTGTAGGTAAACGTTCTTCAATTTGATTTTTTGAGATGGTTCTTAACTAAACCTTTTTAGTATTTACACATTATGTATCACAAAGACTAAGACATTAATTTTATAGATACCCTTTAGGCTTAAAAATGTCAGTGATGTAGATTCGAAGGTGTCATGAGCATCCACATATATCAGCTTGACTTAGTTCTTTTAACTGAAACCTAGACCGATCCCACATTTGCACTGTTACAGTAATTTATGATCTCATTTCCATTCCAAAACCTTTTCTAAATAACCTTTTAGCGTTCATAAAGGCGCGTCAACTGTGGTTTAATACAGCTGATATTATTCTCGGGACATGAGCATTAAACGACCACCGCCACCCCGATCACTTACCCGCAAGGCAACAGCCCAAACAAACTATCATGTCTTTTTCAATTGCTCGACATAATGTGGAAATGCTCTCTTAAGTTCCAGCACTGGGTATGGCCACCACCTCCCTACGTGTGGTGCAGCTCGGATGCGCACAGCATGTGCAAATGTCACAAATCTGCATGTCTCGGGTAATAACTTTAACCTACCGTCGCGGTCGTCGTCGTCCTCCGCGCCTGGCTAAACGAAAAACAGACAAAGCGGCCATAAAGTGTGAAAATATTGAGAAGATTCCAACCAGAGCGCGAAGCGTATAGACTTTCATCGGACTACATGCTCACATCGGAGCACTGCGAAAGAGAGTGCTAACCTGGTGCTGCGAAGAAAGAATTGTACCAGGTCAACTCTTGGGGTTAATGTTGTTCCGTCCAGCACAAACGACTGGCACGACACGACAAACTAAGCCAAGAAAGCAGAATGTAAAAACGAAAAACAAACACAACAAAACCAAAACCTAAAACAATTCGCACATTAAACGTAAGCCGATGCCCGGGCACACCAGGCAGTTCCAATTCCTGTTGCCCGTGTGCCGGGCGACAGTCGCCACCAAGAGTACGTTGTCTACGCTCAACGCGACGACAACAAGGATGTTTGAGTTATCTGCATGCTTACCAAACCTATGTTACCGCGTCCTGCATACAACTGCGTCTGTGTCGACGTCCAGTTCCATGTCAGCGTTAGCGTTCGTTCATAGTTCGATTGTTCTATTCCACGCCGGGCAGGGAGTTGAAAGGATGGTACGATGAAATCATTGGCGAACAAATTATTAGGTCTCGGGGATATTGGATTTCACACCTTCAGCAGCATCGGTGAGCGTCATCATCACCAGCGGCCGGGAATGACTTGCGGATAACATCGCCCGCTTGAGGTTCGAGGTCTTGTTTTCTCTGTTGTTGTTTCGCTTTGTCCGTTTGTTTGTTAGTGCAACATTGCCGTGTAATTGGCCAAGAGGTGGGCATTCGAATGGGATTCCTAATCGAATATCGAATTTCGTGGCCGCGATACAAATGTGCGCCGAATCGCTAGGAAATTGCTTTTGCACTCCATTGTGCGCTAGGAGGTATAGGTGTGCCTAGGTCTTGCGGAGTGAGTTTTAATTACTGTAAAAAGGTTAAACAAACACGACACTGGAATAGCTTTGATTTTATTTGGTTTACAAGTTGTTATTTTGTTTTGTTTGTTTTTTTTTTTGATGTTTTCACGCTGGTTTATGGTATTTCTGATTGAACCACACGTCGGATCCATGGCAGGAAGTTGGAAACACGAGTGAAGACGTCAGGGTAGCCGATTGCACAGGTTCTCGAGCCGTATGAGACGACGCCGATTTGAATGGTGCGGTCGCGATTGACTAGAGGCCCACCGGAATCACCCTGAAATTGAAAATAGAGTAGAATGTTAAGATGTTAGGTACACAAGGGATGAGCGTTACATCCAGGAGTCGTAAAATACATATAATGACGACCATATGTGTTAATTGACTTTTACAAGAGCAGCGCTGAATGGGTTTTTGGAAGCGTGGCAAATTAATTTGTCATGATGCCATACTATTTTCATCTGTTCCATATAAGATTTAAGACATTTTTGACCCAAGGAATATGGTATTTAATGACTAAAACAAAAAGTTAAAATTCGAGCAAAAGCGAGCGACTTAAGTCCAATCGAACTAGAGCCAATATACTATCTTATGAATTTCAGAAAAAGCATCATACAACTACGATCCTTTGGTCCGAATTTTAAGAATGGTATATTAGAGTGATCTGGTGAATAGCTCCAGTGTTCCTTGTGTAGGAACCGAAGGTACCCTTCGAACAATCAGGTATGTCCTAAATTCCAGGACATCATTTTCATGAAAGAAAACCAGGCCCGTAAGCAGGAGGCCCAGGAGAAGCGTCCTTCAAGTCACTTTCAAACACCAGCCGTCACAACCCGGTAGTTCCTGTCGGTGAATGTCAATTCTCTGAGCGAAATACCGTACTTTTTAACCTGTTACAGGACGAATGCTCTGATGTACTTTTGCTTAGTGATCACAAAGCTAAGCCAGAAGTTTAAAATTTTGTTTTGTTCTTAAAATATCTAAAAGAGACCTACGCTACTCAAGGCGGAGGAGTTGCGTTCTTTGTAAGAAATAATATAAACATAGAATTATAAATAGTGGTTAGGTGCGGAGGTTCCAGTTGCTAGAAGTCTGCATTCTTGAAGCACTTCAACCCAATATCAAAGAACTAGAGACACTTTTTTGCTCTTTGCCTTTAAATTCGGTTAAAAAAAACGTCTACATTCTGGCCGGCCATTTAAACGCTAAACATAGCATAGGGGGTTCCTACTAAGTCATTGGTAGGTTTTGCGCAAACTGAATATAGAGTCAAGTTAATCGCAATGGATAGTCCGTCGTTCCCTAGGAGGGGCTCCTATTTGATTTTCATGCTGATGGACTGTCAACTGAGACTGCTTGACAAGAACGAATGAACGAATGAACGAATGAACTGTCTACGGACGGTGGAGGTTGCAGAGTATGTCCAAATGTACCAATAGGATCCTGTCAAACTTGGAATTGACGAGATTGATCGACGACAACGGCATCCTCTCCTCCCACGGCCAATCTCACCAAACATCTAGCCGAACTTAACGCCGTTAACGTTTAAGAAACAGAAAAATCTACGCCTCTATTTGATATAGACCGCAAAACTAAAACCAACATCCTAGTTTCAATACACCAAGAAGGCTTACCCACAGAATCCTAGCGTTAAAAGAGACATTTATCCGGTTTCACGAAAGGCTTAATATCTCTCCCATTGATGTCAATAACGACCTCTCTACGCGCTCTAATTTTAAAAACAATCTTAAATCCTAACCTAACACCACTACATCTCCCTACCCATCGAATATTTCTTACAAAAACATATCCCTGTACTATCAGAACGTCAGAGGATTACGCACCCTAACCTCCGCAATACTCCTTAATTCCCAAAACCTGCCCTACGATATATTTGCCTTAACTGAAACGAATTTATGCTCCAGTATTGAAGTCAGCGAGTTATTCACCTCAGATTTCATTCTGTTTCGGCCGAGTTCTCTTAGCAATCCACAGCCGCTATGATTCCTAGCCTTCAAATCATCGAATTCCGCTGACATCAACTTCACTAGTGCCTCAATAAGTCTGCCTAAACGGAAACTTTATTTTGTCTGCTGTTACTTAAGAGCCTCACAGCCCGCACATTGCTACCAACTCGCCATTGATCTCGTCGACTCCATATTTGATATCGCCGAACCTAATCACATCATCATCATCTGTGGAGATTTCAATCTCCCACACCTGAAATGGGTTCAATCCGATGATGAGACCCATTATATCGCGGCTAACACCTCCTCAGGTAAAGAAATCCTTTTCACGGAACATTTCTCTAACTTCAGCCTCCTGCAACTCAGTAACATCACCAATAACATGGACACACAATTCGACCTGATTTTCTCATCTGATGCCGTAAACTGCGTTGTTACCCCGACCCACAATTTTTTTCCTACTTTAGGCCCCCTTCATCCACCTCTATCGGTAACTCTTTGCCTCGAGACTCAATTCACTATTCTTCCCTCCGAAAATACGTACGAGTACTGTTCCAATTTCCGGAAAGCTGACTTCGCAGAACTAAATCATCTGCTCAACAATGTTAATTTTAATTTCCTCCTTAACCCTAACTCACACATATCCTTAAACGAAATCCCTGCGCTATTTTACTCCAAAATCCTCATCTGGTTCATTCTTTCTCTGGTCTGGTATACCAAGGAACTACGCCCTTTGCGCAATAAAAGAAATAAAAATTGGCACGCCTATCTTACAACCTCCACTGCATCTGACTTTTCAAATTACATGCAGTCCTACATTACATTTGCACAGTTATATGAATCACCCTAACTCCAATACCTGACCCGAACCTTATCTCTGACCCCAAGTGTTTTTTCTACTTCATTAATACAAAAAAAAAACCGATAATTACCCCGCTGCATTTAATTTTCTCAATAACTCTTCCAACGAACCCGAAATAATCGCCAACTTCTTTGCTAATTTCTTCAGCAAATCATTCAACGAGTAGGATCTTCAACCCCATCACGACTATTTTCAATATTTGAAAGACTGCCACTAGACGCCTCTTGTTTCATTGAACACAACTCCTGACCTAATAGCCGAAAAAAAACGCAACCTAAAGGACGACTACGGGAGAGTAGTCCTGACTGTCTGCCTGCCATAGTTTTAAAACTGTGGGCGAACCATTTTATTTTACGCCTTACCGCTCTATTTCAAAGCTCTATCTTTGAAGGGCTCTTTCCTCAGCTTTAGAAATGTGCTTATATCATGATGTGTCTAAATATCGTCCCATTGCCAAGCTCTCATGCGTACCCAAACTTTTCGAGATGATGCACTATTCTTTCACTGCAAACGCATATTTTCTCCTAGCCAACATGGGTTCCTAAAGGTTCGATAGACAACCACTAATCTAGTCGAGTTTGTTTCAAAATGTTTGTGTGCACTCGAAGCTGCAAAAGAAGTAGACGATGTCGCCATTGACTTCAGCAAAGCCTTTGACAACATTTCTCACCAAATTATTCTCCTCAAACACACTGCCCTCGGTTCTCTCCTGGTTTTATCTCATGGATCAAATCTTATCTTGAAGGCCGTCAATATAACGTTATCTTCAGATCTTCTATCTCTGATCCAATATATGCTACCTCCGGTGTCCCACAAGGTAGTCATGTCGGCCCATTAATATTTATTCTAACCATTAATGATGTTGACAGCGTTATTCTTAACTCTTAGCTCTCCATACATGCCGATGATATGAAAATATTTAAACACATATCTCCTCTTGTTGACTCGTGCTGTCTCCAATCGTACCTTCACAGGTTCACTGCTTGGTGTCAAAAAAAAACCATCTCAAGCTCAATGTCAGTAAATGCCAAGCCATCATTTACTCCCGCAAGCGCTCTTCCTCACCACCCAGAACCTACATTATTCTTAATGAAACAGTTCCCCCGCCAACTTCTGGGTTGATCTCGGGGTTTTGTGACCGTGAACTAAATTTTCGCCTGCATATCGGCAACATTATCAAACGTGCTAACCCTGCTCTCGGTTTCGTGAAACGAAACGAACTCATTATACATCACTTTTGTTACTTTTGTTAGGCCCCCCTTTTTTTTTTTTTTTGTTGGAGGCTTCTACTATCTGTTGGAGCACTCAGACACAAATACTGGTCCATTGTACTACCAGACAGACACCTTGACCTTATTGTATTTTACCCGTTGTCCATAGAAAAGTGAGGAGGGGCTTCAGGAATGTAGAGCTAAGAGATTTGGCACCCACCACGACGGCCCCAAGGGTGCTCCACCGTGCGCGAGCGAAGGCGGGACAGTCGCAGAGAAAGTGTTCTGCTGTATCATCCTCCTCGCAACATGCAGCACAGGTAGGCGTCTCACTGATGCCAAACACGTAGAGATGCTTGGCAAAAGTGTAATGGCTCGTGATGACACCTGTTAGCATTCTGCAATCATTTCTTCTTAAGGATAAGAAAAATGTTGCGGACTTTTTGCAGACATAAGGGCGCACGCGCTTAGTCATCCTGCATTCTGGATATTTCCTCCATCTACGACTTTGTACGTTAAAGACCCAGTCATTGATGTCAGATTTGACCGTGGAACCAGGTAGACCTAAGGCGGGTTCAGGTTCTGAGAAACTCTTCTCTGAGCCTCTTCTAGCGAGTTCATCGGAGATCTCGTTTCCTGGGATTCCAGAGTGACATGGGACCCATAAAAGCCTAAGTGAATTTAGTCTTCCGACTTTGTTCAAAAAGGTCTTGAGTTCATGCACTAATTTGGAGTTGGATAGAGGGTTGGACACAGCTTTGAGTGCAGCTTGGCTGTCACTGCAGACACATACATATGCTTTTTCCCCTTCACCTGTGTTTCACAACATAGTGCATGGCCATTAGGATTGCGTAAATCTCCGCTTGGAAGACAGACGCATATTTTCCTAACGAGAAGTGCAGTCGAATGTTTTCGCGCTCAAAGAAAACTCCAGCGCCGGATCCCTGCCCAGTCCTGGAGCCATCTGTGAAAATGCGAAGACATTCCATTTCATGTTCAGTGTCTGGCCAAAGCCAGTCTTGACGCTATAGAAATGTGACTGTGAAGTTACAACGCAGTAGGATGGCAGGTGTCATTGCGTCAGAAGGCATATCCATGAGACAGGGGTCGTGGGATATTTCTCCCGCAAGTACACTTTCACTCCAATGCCAGTTGTACCAAAGACCATTCCTCTTTAGGCGAGAAATAGTTTTCAGTGCACACTCTCTGATATATGTACATATATGTCAAGAGGTGGAAGATTCATCATAGCATCCAGAGCAGCTCCCGGTGTGCTGGGGAAAGCCCCCGTGCAGCTGAGACAGACCGCTCTTTGGAGTTTGGTGAGTGAAGCCACAGCGTGTTTGCGTGTTAGCCTGCTCCACCAAGCAACCGATGCATATGAGATTATCGGTCTTATCATTGCCGTGTAGATCCAGAGGACCTTTTTCGGCGGAAAGCCCCATGTTTTCCCAAAGGCACCTTTGCATTGCCGAAAAGCTGACAGCGCTTTGGTGGTTTTGGACTCAACATGTTTTGACCAAAAGAAGTTTGCTATCTATAATGACTCCCAGCTTCCTTGGATATCGGGATGGGAATGCCTTTTAGCACCAACTGAGTAATGCCAGTATTTGTCCTCCTTCTCGTGAAGAGAACGACATCAGTCTTAAGAGGATTAACCGACAACCCATTTCTCGTGCACCAGTCTTCGATCACATCTAGCGCCGCCTGCGCTTTGAGATAGACATTCGCTAAACATGGGCCGACAGAGAGAACAGCAACATCATCCGCATAGGCCTGGGCATAGATTCCAGAGGCATTGAGAGCATCTAGCAGAGAGTCGACCACCATGCACCATAACAGCGGAGACAAGACGCCACCTTGCGGGCAGCCTCTGTTTACTGCAGACTTGACACATTGTTCGAGGCCTGCATCAGCGATCAATGTCCTGTGCACGAGCATTGCTTTGATCCACAGAACCAGTGCATTTACGCCATGCCGTCTAGCAGCGTTACACATGCTGTCGAAAGTAGCGTTATCAAAAGCTCCCTCAATGTCGACGAAAATGCCGTACGTACTCTTTCCTTTCGAGAGCGCATTCAATTCTCCCAACTAGGTTTTGAAACGCAGTCTCGCAGGATTTTCCGCGCTGATAAGCATGTTGCATGTCCGACAGAGGATGCATTCGAAGGGCAACTTTGCGCACGTGCAACTCTACTAGTCTTTCCATGCTTTTCAGCAGGAATGATGTCAGACTTATTGGTCTGAAACTCTTGGCTAGTGAGTAATCCTCTTTTCCTATTTTGGGAATAAAGACCACTTTTACCGCGCGCCAAGGGATAGGTATGTAGGCAAGTGCCAGGCTAGCAGTGAAAATTCTTTTCAGTGTAGGAAGCAGCTGTCTTATACCTTTTTGCAGCATAACGGGGTATATCCCATCAGTGCCTGGCGATTTAAAGCCATCGAAGGATGCCACAGCAAATTCAATGGCCTCAGTAGTTGCCACGCGTGACGCAACATACCAGCTACGCCGAGTTGTTTTCATCGTTTCAGTCGCAGTTTCCAATGAGGGAGTGTGCAACGAGTCGATGACAGTCTGATTTCCCGGAAAATGGGTCTGAAACAGTAAACTGAGAGTTTCTGCTTTAGACTCGGTGAAGGTACCATCAGACTATCTGAGTACATCCAGCTTTGTCGATTTTCCTCGTTTGAGGACATTAACCAACTTGCTGGTCGCGCTCAGGGATTTGATCTCTTCGGAGAAGGACTTATAGGACTCATTCTTCGATATACGAATAAGCTTCTTATATTCCTATTGCTTCGATCGATATTTATTCCAGTCATCTTCCGAGTTCGATTTAAGCGATCTGTTCAGGAGACTTCTGGGTTCCCTGCGAAGACATTGGAGCTCAGCGTTCCACCAGGGAAGCGGCTTCTTGCTGGGAGGTTGTTTGACAGGACATGCGAGTTTAAAACAGGTGGTGATGGCGTTGTTAGGCCCCTTCTCGAATATGCTAGCCAAGTCTGATCCCGCTCGTACGAATCCCATACTACACGTATTGAAGCCATTCAACGTAGGTTTATCCGTTTTGCCCTTCGTGGCCTTCCCTGGGCTTACCGCCTTAATTTACCACCTTATACGGATCGCTTAAATTAATCAACCTCCAACCCCTTAAAGAACGACGTGATGTTGCAGATATTCTATTTATTCACGATCTTCTCCATTCTTCCATTGTCAGCCCCTCATTATTGCACATGAATTTCCTTAACACTAACCCATGTAACCTTCGGTTCATGCCCCTTTTCCGCATAAACACTCATCGCACAAATTATGGCTACCACGAACCAATGTCCAGAATGCTACGCAAAGCTAACACCAATCTTTTCGGCCTTCACCTCAAAAAGTCCAGCCTTAGAATTGCCCTATACCACAACCCTTCACCCTCTCCTTAATCGTTTCCACCCTGTCATCTAGTTAGTAAATTACTTAAGTTTTTTTTTTTTTAAGGCATTAAGCTAATCAAATCATCAAGATACTACGAACGTGCACCGAAACGCAATAGACGAAGCACTGCACAGACAAAACAGGAGACCTGTGACAAGATTCAAACTCTTGTACAACTGTGTTTACTGTTAGACAAAACTCGATTAAAAGTCTACACCCATTGATCAAGAAAAATTACAGAATATCTATAAGTTTGTATTGGCAAACAGAATAGGAGCTGTAAGTTCCAACAGCGCGAGTATGTTCCCGCAATTAAATAAAATATTTCGGAGAAACAATCAGAATGACATTCAAGACCTGATGCTTCCGAGAAACGAACGCGTGCTAAGAACAGTCGGCATTGATCCAGAGAGCGCCATCCTAGATCGAAGATCCTTAGGAGAAGGTGGCGATAATAGGAACTATCTTCCGAACCATGACCTAGAGAACAGTGCTCCACTTCATCAATTCGACATTCGACTTGATATCGATCATTGGCGACCTGAGAACCAGGTTCAGTGACGCAATGTCACTACCAGTGAGGTGGCTAACAATCTGTTTATTTCGACGGGAGATCTCCAGATGATTTTTGAGTTATTGAAGAGAAAAAATCCGCGGGAAACGATGGTATATCTTACGTTCTGCTCAGGCTCCTCCAGTGGCTGTACACCACCTTGTTCAAGTGTATTATCTAGTGCAATGGCATACAGCAGTATTGATTGGTTGCAATACCCGAGAGGGGTAAAGACACCTCTAACCCGGAAAATTTCCGATCAATAAGTTTCCTTCCACGTACCAGCAAGTTGAGGGCAATAAACTTATTCGGATAGCCAATTCGGTTTCAGAGCGGCACATGGCGCTATTCATGCAGCGTCGAAGGACGTATCGGATATCCATTTAAAAAAATGCAAGAATCAATGCTCGGGTGCCTGTCTGATAGACTTGAAAAAGCTTTCGATAGCGTCGGGTTAGAAGGACTTGGCGTAAGTAAACCACTGTTATATATGATTTTTGACATGTTAACAGGTAGAAAGTTGGTAGTGGAAATTGCCAACGTGACTTCTACCCAAACATTTGATATCAAAAACGGACTGCAATAGGTTACGGTGAACTCGCCGATCATCTTTAACATTAACTTTACTCAATTGCGTACAGATCAGGTCCAACGATCGACATCTGGGGGCACGGCAGTGCCCCCGCCAAGTCGAGCAAAAAAGCGGCACGGCCGTACCATCCTTTTCTCGAAGCAGTTCGGGCCATTTTCAACCCTCTATAACTTCGTTGTGGATAAAGCTAGAAGCCTGAATTTTCAGTAACCAAGCAGTCATCGCATAGACACGGTGTATTTCAAATTTCATTAAATTTGAACCAGTAGTTTAAGAATTATAACTAGTCAAAGTTTCTTAATTCTGTCACTCACTCACTCACTCACTCACTCACTCACTCACTCACTGACCGATCATCAAAACTCTAGGGCACTTCTAGCAGACATAGAAGCTTGAAATTTAGAATACAATTAGTGTTTAGTGTATAAATCAAGGAAAAACTAAAATATTTTGCAATTTTGGTCCGGTTTTCTAGATACACCAAATATTATTACTAATAGGATAGTGTCTGTATGTATCCTTTTTCAATTTATCTAGATGGCGATTAACTCCTAAAAATATGCAATGCAACAATCAATTTGCGGTTGGGGAATTGGGTTTAGTGGTCAATGTGGTTCGTGTATTTGACGGAATATAAAATAAATATCTTTATTATGTACATATATTTAATAACCATTTGATGAACTTATAATTAAATCAATTTTAAAACAAATTGTATGTTCGGTGTCAGAGTTGGAGACTACTAACTTGTACAGTTTCGCTCAAAATTACGATATTGTTAAAACACGCCCAGTCTCCTCTAAAGTATAGTGCTACGAGATAAATGACGGTAAAAAGTTCCTGAAAAGAAGAGATAACCCATATTTGATCAATCACTATTTCTACGACGGAGAACAAGTACCAGAGAAATATTTCTTCTCTTTACTTCTTTTATTCAAGCCATGGCGTTCCTTAGATGAACTCAAAATGGGGTGTGATACTTACACGGAGGCCTTTAATTTGGCGAAAGAAGATTTAAAAGAAGGAGTCGATTATGGTAATTCAATGATAGAGTCAAGATATAAGATACAAAAAGCATGTGAAATGATAGAATCTAAAGTTGCTGAGATAAACGAAGAAAGGGAAATTGTTGATGATGACGATGGTCCTGAAAACCCTTTAGACTTTGAAGCTGCAAACGCAATGGATGACTTTCACAGAATCAATCTGGTAGAAGAAGAGCAGACTGATCTTCAAAGTATGATCGCAAAACTTAATGCCGATCAAAAAAGAGTCACACATATCACAGTCACATGATCACACATAAAATGGACACAACTGATAATAGCGCTGACGTTTTACGCTGTTTTGTGAGTGGAACTGGTGGCACTGAAAGAGCTTTTTAATAAAAACTCTGAAAGTTTGGGTTAAGATGTATTTAAACAAAAAAGTGGCAGTTAGTGATCCAACAGGCATAGCTGCATTCAACGTGAATGGATTGACTATACACAGACTATTGCAGCTGCCGGTGGAACACAAGCAAACACCGAGGTACAAGCCACTTTCCGATGAAGTGCTCCAAGTTCTGAGATCAGATTTGAAAGAAGTAGTGTTGTTTATCATAGACGAAGTGTCGATGATATCCAATGTTACTTTAACATATGTATATTCATTTACGCTTGTCTGAGATATTTGACACAAGCGATGATCAGAATTGCTGGTATGGAAAAAAAAACATCTTGTACTTTTCGAGGATCTTTTACAGCTTCCGCCGGTAAGAGAAAAGTCACCTTTTGAAAAACTCTCAACTGCTGAAACTAACAAGTTGTTAGGTTCCCTCAGTATGCCGAATCTGTGGATTGAACTGTTCGTATACGATGAACTTACTATTAACATGCGACAGCTCAATGATTCTAACTTTGTTGAAATGCTAAATAGAATAAGATTAGGTGTGACTACACAAAAAGAACGCGACTTACTCTCGACTAGATTAATAACTCTAAAAACCAATTCAAATGAAAACAGATTGATTGAAATAATTGAACACCTCTCGAAACTTCCTGATGATACCGTTTGCTTATTACCTACAAAAAACATGTGTCAACAATTAAATACTGCAATGCTTAGATCTCTCCCACATCCCGAAATAAAACTTACAGCTGTAGATAGCATGGATTGCCCCAGATACCTAACAAAAAGAGCTCGTGAATGAATAAAAAATTATGAAGACGATGCTTCTATGACTGCGGGCCTAGAAGAGAACATAATTATAAAAATAGGAGCAAGAGTCATGTTAAGGCGAAATATTGACGTGAGTCTTGGTTTAGTTAATGGTTCTATCGGTATAGTGCAAAGAGTAAAGGTTGATCCGGAAAATACAAAAATAATTAAGAAAATATACATTACATTTGATAAAGAACAGGTTTACGAGCTTGGTCCGGTCAAAACTAAATTTGAAATTATTAATAGAGCTTATGTTCATCGCGAACAGTTTCCTATATGTATAGCCTATGCTATAACTATACACAAAAGTCAGGGCCTAAGTCTAAATAATGCGCTGATGGATATCGGTTCTGCAGTATTCACATCCGGTCAAGCTTACGTGGCACTTTCGAGAGTTACAAGTCTGGGCGGCTTACATCTAATTAATGTCGACTTTGGAAATATTAAAGCGCAGGAATCCTCAATTTGTGAATACAATAGATTAAGAAGCATTTACCGTCCAGACTTGATAAAAATTGTAACATCAAAGCCTCCGAGAAAAACCCATAGAGACAGGGAGTGGGCTTTGAGAAAAACTGCAGCTGAAGCTCAAGAAGTAGTACCGGAAAAGAAAAAGAGGAAGACAACCTACAAAAATAAGAAAAGCTCATAAGACACAGAGTGGGCTTTAAGAAAATCTGTTGTTGGTATTCAAAAAGTAGAAGGTACCGGAAAGGAAGAAGAGTAGGACTATCTACAAAAAGAAATGAGATGCCATCAAAAACATAACTTGTAAAAAAAACCAAGTCTCGCAACTCAGTTCTTCTACCGTAAAAAGTTGTGAGATCTATGTAATACCAAGTCGGTTAATTTATTCAGCCCCTACTTAAGGGACCTTCTGTCTTAAGTTATTACGTAATTAGCTAACCTAACAACATCTTATAGTGACCATATTAATATTAAAAATCTTTTATGTTTTAAATAAATAGATTGACTTGTCCATCGCATGCATCTCACAAATAATACATATTATATTAAATTAGATTGTCTAGTGCGATTGCCAAGTCAATCTATTTATTTAAAACATAAAAGATTTTTAATATTAATATGGTCACTATAAGATGTTGTTAGGTTAGCTAATTACGTAATAACTTAAGACAGAAGGTCCCTTAAGTAGGGGCTGAATAAATTAACCGACTTGGTATTACATAGATCTCACAACTTTTTACGGTAGAAGAACTGAGTTGCGAGACTTGGTTTTTTTTACAAGTTATGTTTTTGATGGCTTATTATTACTCTTCTTCAGTATTGTGTTGACTGGAAGTTGAAGATCAATCTGCAGAAAGCAGAATCTATTTTATTCAGAGCGTCTCTGTCTAGGGCCTCTCGCGATACTAACAAAAATTGGCGTAGATTCTAATTTTTTGGACTGGACGAGCGTCTTTTGGCGAGACAAAGTGTAGTCAAATACCTTGAGATCTGATTAGATCAGTATCTATATTTTGATAAACATATAGATGCTGCTCTGGCAAGAGTCCGGCGTCTTTCTCTCCGACAATATGGCTTTTTCATAGCAGCCAACTTGATTCCAGGGTGGAGGTAATCCGCTACATGGCCTTAATTAGATTCATGTTTGTCTATGGATGTCCCGTCTGGTTCAATATGAGAGTCAGCTTAATGGAAAGGATTCGGGTATTTGAAAGACAATGTGTCAGGACATGTCTCGTGTTACATAGGACACCCGGATCTGAGTACACGAAATTTTAACCTTAAGTAAGTTATTGTATAATAATGTTAATCGTAAGTTTATACATATATAGCAGCCGCAAGACATTGGTTTAAGTTGTACTGTTTGTCAGCTAAGCTAGTTTTAAGTGTCTAGGGTAAGGTAGACCTCGGAAAAGTGAATAAAAATTAATTTAAAAACCAAAAAAAAAAAAAAACAAACGTGAAATGGTACCAAAACGAGGTCCTATACATATACAATAGGGCCAGGATGGGTGGATAACTTTCTGATCAAACTGATTTGAAGCCACGTTGCAAGAGCAATGACTTCTTAATACCCCAACTACTTGTACCACGAGAGGATGCGCCTTATCCCACCAGAGGCATTCTTATTTTTAGATCAATGTGGGTTGATCCAGGATGAATGAGCGATTCCGCCAAACTTCCATGTGGCCCACAATTCCGTGGAACGACGATTCTTCTACGAACGTGATGTTACGCTTCGTGAGCCTGAGCGTTTCAGGCTAAGTAGGTCGAATTTACGCCGATATCGAGAAGATGTCGTCCGACAGTATCAACATTATTGGTGGTTGGAGCGCACTACATCAGTGGTAAATTTTGATAGGCCAACCTCTTGAAGGCAAAGTCCGCCAAGCACCAATGGCACGCTTACATAGGTTAGGGTAGGTTAAGGTAGGCTAGGGTGGTGGGTAGGTTTAGTTTAATTCTAATTCCAAAACAAACAAAAAACAAAAGCAAAAAACAAAACACAAAAAAAAAATACATTAACATTGTCATTTAGGATGTTTAGTTTGTTTTTGACAGATATAAAGATTTTGGTATGCTTAGTAATTTTTCTTTATATAAATACATGGATCAAATCATCTGCATCATACATATTGACTGTGGTATTTGGCGAGTCGAAACAAAATTGCTTGAAGGCCGAGAAGATGCTCATGACAATTCTCAGGCCTGTTTTGGTTTATGTCATGTTGGGCAAGAAACTTATGTCAGCGAAGTTTGTTCGGAAATCGCTAAATTTTGACCAAAAGAACAATTACATAAGTATAGCTCAGAAGCAACTCCGAAGTTAAATCCTCTTTGACCACTCTTCGCCAAGCCGCCCTGTGGTGAGTTTGGCCGTTCTGTCCTATCTCTCCTCGATCTATCCTTACTAGTATATACGAGTATATTTATGGCGCGACCTTTCTGGCAGTGTTTTTTCTATGGAATCATTATTCGTTTGACTGTTCGTCCATTGTCCATTCGTTCTAGTAAGTTTATAGCTTACTGAATCGGGGAATAAACATATAATAATTCACGGTAAGTTTTTTACCAGTTTTTTGGGCGACTGTTTCTTTGTGCCATATATGGCACATTATGCATTCATGCATATACGTATTTGTAATGTTTCCTAGTTGGGAAAAATTTCTGTTGTAAAATGTGGCTTTTACCTCGGCGTTTTAATTCTATCTTCAGCTGCAATGTACCCAAATTTAAGAATTTATTGAGATAGAGATATCGGCCTTGATATGGTAAAGACTTTTATGACACTAAATTGCTTTGAAAAAATTCATTCTTTACACTTCAATAATAATTCCAAAACGATAACTAAACAAACTTCATCAGATTTTGACAAATTTTATAATATTCGTAGTTATTGAATGATTCAAAAGGAAATGTCTATCAATTCGCCTTTCCGCCGATGAACAAGTTTGTGCATCAAAAACCAAACATCATCTGAAGCAATACTTCAATATATTTTGGTTTGATATAGTGTATTTGGTTCTGCATACAATTTTGAAGTTTACACATTACACAAGTAGCAATATTGTGTAGTTGTCGAGAAGTAACCCGGGCATGCAAGATTGATTTGATAATTTTTATACCATCCTTCAGCTTCAGTATTATTTGGCAAAGTTGGAATACTTTCCTTGGAAACAATGAGGCGGAACAGGATACCAAGTTGCAAGCTACCAAGCGATGATGAAATAAAGAACGCAGCTAGAGAGGCCTCAGTCGAATTCGTGCTGATTTTGAAGGAACATCAGTTTCCAATTTGACATGGAAAGATAATGAATGCGTCAACATAGTATCAACCTTTGTTTGAACTGAACTGAAGGAAATTATAGAAATGTCCGGTAGAAAAACTAAATCCTACATAACAATAAAATGACCGGCTGTAATAAAATAAAATATTCGATATATGGGAGGGGTAGATTTGATGACCAGCTTTATAGGAAGGTCTACTATTTCCATGAAATCCAAAAAGTTGTATATGTGCATTTTCTATCACTTGGTCGATTTGGCTATTATAAATTAATGGCTCCTCTATAAACAAACTTCGGCTCACAATGACATAAATTTAGTTCGCTTTCGAAACGAATCAGCAAAGACCTTGTGCAATATTTGTACCAGCTCACAGTCTTTGTTAAAACGTGGAAGGCCTGTTTCTTCACTTCAAGCTGAAAAAAGGACCACCTGCACCCATACCTTCAACAAGTGTGACGGCGTCAACCATACGCCGGTTTTTTTTAGAGTTCGCGCAGGATCAAGAGTTACGCTCTTATGGTGTTTGTCACACAACCTGGACGGGGTGTAGATGGTTTGAGTCGAAGATGTTCTTTCACCACTCTCCGGGGGTGGTTGTCCTAGATAGGATTCGGGAGGTTCGACTACATTTGTTTCGTTGGTTCAAATTTTTTTTTTATTTCCATTTCATTAAGGTATTGCATTGGAAATGCACGGACAGGGTATGAATTTTGAAGTGATCTTATACTCGTACTGCGAGTGTTATGCCTTCGTCAGCGTTCTTTTGATCATCTTTTACTCACAACTTATGTTGTTGAACAATTATTCCGTATAGAAATTGTTCTTGGTTATGGACAGACTTGAAATACAAACCTTCCGCTTAACAGTCGGTGATGATTACCATTGCACCACGACCACCCCCAAATGTTGGGGTCAGTTCTCCCAAGTTCGAGCTGTAAGTTCCCATCATGCAAATATAAATCTATTTTTAACATGCCGCAAATGTTCAACATTTCATGAAAAGTAGATGTTTCTATTAATGTACATTAACATATGTATGTACATATTATAATATTACGAAAAATGAAATTTGAATTATTACCAATATTAAAACTTTAGCAAGTCAAATTGGTTCTAGTTTTAATTTTTTGAAGGCTAAATGCATGATGTGCCACAATGGCACAAACTATATTTTAGCAAATTATTATCATATAATTTGACAAACCTAAAAATTATTGATGAGGAAGTGTTTCTATAGCCAA
Source organism: Merodon equestris (assembly GCA_958301585.1). NCBI lineage: Eukaryota > Metazoa > Arthropoda > Insecta > Diptera > Syrphidae > Merodon > Merodon equestris. Next base: position 65,248,220 of record OY284413.1, read on the forward strand.
AACTAAGTCAGGATAATTTTTAATCCAAATTTGGAAAAATCATGCATCTAAGGGTTAAGAAAGTGTTTGGCAACACCTTGTAACAATTTTATAGCAGCGATATTTCCCGGTAATTGTTGCTTTGTGTTCGGTCACCTTCCTTTAAATACGGGAGTGATGACCGAGTTTTTCCCCACGATGGTTTCCGATGGTTCGATAAACAGCTTAATGGATAACATTCAGGTCCAGGTAGAAATGCAAGCAATTGAGGAAGTTAAAAAAGGTATCCGTCGGCTTAAGAATAACAAGACCGTAGGAATCGACTTAATACTATCGAAATTACTAAAATATGCAGGAGAAACCATCCCTGAGGAATGGAAAACTCTGTCATCATTACCGTTTTTAAAAAGGGTGACCGAACACAATGCAACTTCTCTACTATCGAGTTGTTACAAGGTGCTGCTGTTTATTCTCTAAAACAGACGGACTTCATACGTAAAGAAAATAATTGGAGACTAACAGTGTGGCTTCAGGAGGAATTTCTCGACGAGTGACTAGATTACTATTATACTTAGCTATTTATTTGTTGATTTTAAAAAGGAATATGACTCTATAATGCTGGAATGGATGCTGGAATTCGTAATGAGATTCCTTCAGGAAAATGGGAGACACATAACCCTTAATGGAATCACATTCGTTTTAGCTGAGAGATAGTGAGACATTTAAAAGAAATGAATGGGTTAAAATATCTGGATACCTTATTAACTGCCAAAAGCGACATAACGGTCGAAATAACAAATGGCTGCATATGAGCAACTTTAGCTTAGTTATTTAAAATAACTTTTTTGTCTTGAAATGTTAAAATCCGCATTTATAAAACCATAATAATTCCACCAGTTTACGGATGTGAAACCTGGTCTCGGACTAAGAAAGAGGAAAATAGATTTCTTCAAAAACCAGATATTAAGGAGAATCACTGGTGGAAAACGGGACGCAGAAACAGCTGAATGGAGAAAACTACACAATTAAGAAATCGAACCGCTCTATTCAGCCCAAAGCATTGTCCGAATAATTAAATCGTGAAGACTAAGATGGGCAGGATACGTAAAACGAATGGACAGTGGACAAAATAGTCAACCAAATAATGAGCGCGAAAACCCGTAGATAAATGACTGCCAGGAAGGCCGCGCCGTAGACGGGAGGGCAATACAAGGATGCCTAGAAGAGATAGGACAGAACAGCGAACCTGGGAGGAACACACTCATGACAAGGAGGCTTAGCGAAAGGTGTTCAAGAAGGCTCTGAATTTCCGAGTTCAAAAATGGCCGGTGATGTAATAAATAATAATTCATTAGGCTTATAAAGGGTCCGCCAAATAACTTTTTTTTTTTTGAAAATGCTATAAAAAAAAACTACTGAATATTTTCTCAAGTTTCTTTTTTTATTTGAAAGTACAATCCTTCCGGTTAATAATGGAAAATAATTTCATTCAAATGGCTGCCTCGGCTGGCCATGCAGTAGCCTACACGATCGGTCCAATTTGTAAGCACATTATCGATTGTGTGCAGCTGTATTTCACCAATGGCTTCACGAATATTGTCCTTTAAAGCGTCAATTGTCTCTGGCTTGTCGGCGTAACACTTATCTTTGACGGCACTCCACAAATAATAGTCCAACGGTGTCAAATCGCAGCTCCGAGGTGGCCAAACGACATCAGCTCTGCGGCTGATAATGCGATCTTCAAAAACAGGGCGCAAAACATCGAGTGTAGCTTCGGCTGTGTGGCACGTAGCGCCGTCCTGTTGAAACCAAATGTTGCCAATATCCTCCCCTCCATTTTTTGTGAACAAAATTTCGTTCAACAAGGCCCGATAACGATCGCCATTGACTGTAACGGCCACTCCTTGCTCATTTTCGAAGAAAAATGGCCCAATTATGCCTCTGGACCAAAATCCGCACCAAACAGTGGCTCGTTTTGGGTGCACCGGCTTTTTAATGTATGCGTGCGGGTTTTCTGTGCCCCAAATGCGACAATTTTGCTTGTTTACATACGGAGGTGACGGTGCTTCTCTTCTTCCAAAATCCGTACGCAATTTTCGCACACATTCTGCAACATTACCATGATTTTCAAAGTAATGTCGCAATATTTCCCAGCGTTGTTCAAGCGTATACACAACCATATTCGTTCAGCAGAAGGATAAAACTAATTATCTGTCAAATCAGACATGAGCTAAGTGTTACCATTCACGAAATAAGCACTACTTGAAAAAAAAAACGTTAGATGGCGGACCCTTTATGAGGAAATTTAAATACTATGAACAGAAATATTTAAAAAACCGAAAAAGATGTTCAGCACCATATGCTTTTTAAGCTTTAAAGATTAGCCAATAGACAGATAGGATAATACGTTATCTATTCAATGAAGTCCAATTTAGGATAAAGAATCATTCATCTTGAACGAAGGTAAACATATTTATCTTATGTTGTAATTTAGTTTAGTTTATTGAAATTGTAGTAAGTGTAGTGAAGGAAGTCTGTGTATGATTGGGTTTATTAGAACCTGTCTTAAATTACAACATAATCTGAGTCCCTATAACCAAATGTTGACAAATTTGAATAGAACACCGCCTTCATTAGTGACCCAAGAGGTTCACATATTTTCCAACGTTTTACATATTTGTGCACGTCAGGGGCAAACTAAATGTCATATTCATATTACAGTGAAACATATTCCGAAAGGAGGCTCTCGTTCAAACTTTATGAATTATGGTCACGTTAGGGAGTAGACTGTACTCTTAAGCCCACTTCACCACCACTGCACCATGATAAAAAACGAATTCCATTGTTATTGCCAAGGACTGTACTGACCAGACTTTTTATGCTTTTCATTGGGAACTCTCAAAGTAGGTTTCCACACTCAGCGATGATGATAGGATTATAACAAAAATGAACACCAACTAATAAAACTGAGCCCAATCAATAGCTTTATGGAAACCCTTCACCCATTATGTAAAATTATGGCAACAACAAAGCACTTACCACGCAAGCTCCTCGGTTCCTTCCAAGATACGTGCATACCTCATTCGAAGTCACTGCGAACCCCTTCCTCCTACACTCTCTGTTGGAAATGGTATTGTAATTCAAAAACAACAATCGATCTGGCGTTTTTGACTCTCGCGAAGAAATTGATCCCCAACCAGTCAATGTCACAGGATAGTTATTCTCCAATAGGGAATCCGATGATTCAGCCAAAGTAATCGAACTTATGGTCCTCCCATTCATCTTGAACGGTGTTATTACCTTCAATATCGCTAAGTCATTTGTAAGTAACTTTTTATTTTGGTATTCAGGATGTCTTTTATACGTCTCAACTTTATGCCTGTAACCTCCAGATCTCCAATTAGTCGTTCCCACCACGACAGACAACCTTTCCGGGATCAATCGTTCCACACAATGAGCGGCGGTCAGAACGTGACTTTTTGCAATAATCGATCCGCCACAGATGTGCTTCCAGTGGGTCCGTGCCCAAACTTGAAGAGATATCTGATATGGTATCGGTAAGTTCACCGGTTTTCCGCCAATAATCCTCGTCACATTTGGATAGGTTGTCTTTCCATACCCCCTCTCTGCAGCCAAGTTATAATTGTTCGAAGTTACGTGACACGCACCCAACAGCACTGAGAACCACACAACAAAACACCGTAACCGAACCATGATTATGAAAACCTTAAGACAATCTGTTAAATTAATTTCTGAAGGCCATGTATTTATACACTTGAGGGTAGCGAAGCTTCGCCACGTCGAGAACCAGGTCAAGACACTTCTCAATTTGCAAATTTGTATCTGCCTCACTTGTCTGTTGGAACACCATTTATCGTTCAAGTTTGACGGTTTCCTCCTTCAAAAGCCACAAATAACAATTCGCCATTCATCGATGCTTATTTTATGGGTCAGATGAAGCGTGCTTTAGTTTTTTTTCAAGTGGCGATCGCCAGTTTTACGCCTTTTCTGAAAACTTTCACTAAAAATTCTGAACGGTTTACGTCATTCAGCTCTTAATACTATTACTTGTTGGACTAATTGGTCACCCAAATAGCCGTTTAGCATTATGAACGATCCATAAGGGGCGTCGTTAAACGATAACATCTTGATTAGATTTATGCAAATCGGTTATAGGATTTTAATGATGACAACCTATGGGCTTGGCGTTAAACAATGAATTATTAAGTAGTTTGATGAACTTTCATCAAATACTTTATTTTTTGTTTTTGATGACGGCGGAGCGTGACTGAATAATTGGTATGACTCAACTGGTGGGATGGTGCTCACTTGAGATTGAATACTTGAAGCTTAAGTTGAGACAGTGCTGACTCAAGTGGCTGATATGTTTATTGTGAGTTAGGCGAGTTAATGACATTGTTAAGAGCCTGTTAATGGATGTGTCAGAATGTTAAGGAAGCGAAATAGGTGATTGATTACAGGCTTGATATTCTTGGAAAGTTTTTCTTTTTTTAAGATTTTCAAAAAATAAACAGAGCGACGAATACAGTTAGATGTTCTGCTGTCATTCGCCTTTGCGATTTCATCATCTTTTCCCAACTGGAACGGGCTTGTGGACTATTTATACATATATAGAAATATTCGTCATTTAATTATAATAGAACTATAAAATATGGCATGAAATGAGGATGTAAATATTTCTAGTTTTGCATCGGCTAACTGGGGCTAGGGCAACGTTGAATTACACTGAACGAAAATTATCTAACAGCAACTAATTTTTTTTTATCTTCATATTGTTCCCTTGAACCATTTAAGCTTAATCGCGATGTTAAGTTGATACTGACCTATATGAACGAAATGACTAAAGCACTGCAGTTGGTACAAAATGTCATCAGATTTTTGAAAAAAAAGCTGCACAGCTATATTCAAAATTAAAATATTTTGATGTAGAAAAGATTTTTAGATCTTCTACTTATCGAATTGTAACTATTATTTCAGCTTCCACATTCAAGAATTCGACTGACGCCAATTATTGAAAGGCACCATAATAATCCTGCGTACAACCATATATGCAGTCTTATTGCGAAAATGTCCATTACCGTTACTTTTCTCGCTTTAACTTATTTTTACATTTACGTCTTTCTTTTAGTCATTCACTTAGAGTATGAGAAACAGTATTATAATTCTTTTCTTCCCTTTGGAGAGTTTTTTTTTTTTTAAATGCAAATATGAGCCAGGAATTATCAGTAGATATTCGAAAATTGAATAAATCGAAAAAATAATTGGAAAACCACATTCTTCTGTACAAAGAGTTTTAGAAAACTATGCATAAAACCGGAAATTTTACTTCAAAGTACAGATCCTCCGCCCTGATCACTATTAAGGGCTAAAGAAAAACGAAAAGCTTAGCGAGCCTTAACGAGTTAGCAGATCCACTGTTAGAAATGTCCATAGAGAAGAAGGTTATCATGGATGCTGAAGGAAGCGTGTTGCTTTTGCCAAGGAGCATATTGACAAGCCGGGAAGTTTTTGGAATACTATTATTTTCAGACGAAAGCAAATTTTGCATAGTTGGGCTGAATGGACGCGATAAAGTGTGGAGAAAACCAGCGACTGAGTGGAATAAAGAAAAACTGTTTTCCAACAGGGAAACACGGTGGTAGTGGGATCATGGTTTGGGGGCGTATGGCCGCAAATGGGATAAGGAACGTAGAATTCATTGATAAATTCCAGTATTTGAATATGGTTAAAAAAAAAATCTCCGTGAAAGTGCCAACAAACTCGGCTTTGGTGATCATTTTATCTTACAGCAAGATAATGATCTCAAGCATACTGCTGACATTCAGAAGCTCTGCAAACTGTATAATGTTCCAAAACAGTGGTTTACACCCCCACAATCACCAGACCTCAATCCCATCGAATATTTGAAGGAGTTCCTGGACCGGACTGTCAACATAGCATATCGTCCAAAAATATGCTCAAGGAAAAGCTGCTTGAGGAATGGCATACAAAAGTTAGTTAATTCAATAGGAAAATGAATAGGTCATATTCAGACGAAGGTACCCGACAAAATATTGATATTTCTTGTTTCATTGTTGTATGTGGTGTAGGCAGACTTATTATGTGTTGTTCTTGTGCCCTGTTATTTAAATCCATTTTTTTTTTGGGAACTGTATCGGTTATGTTTGTTTTTTGTTTAAGAATTAGTTAATGAAAGCAGTTTTAAGTGAACTTTGTTTTTTCTTTTTAATTCATTTTTAATATTCATTTCTTACAACTATTTTACGCGCTAGACAAATGATTAAACTATCTTAACTAAGTTATAAATACCTTACTGGCCCTATACGGACACTCTAAAGTAAAAAGAACAGATTAAATTATACCTCTCGGCCTTATAAAAAAAAAATATTATAAGAATTAAAATAATTTAAATCTTAAGCTAAGAAAATATTTGTTTAGAAGAACTTAGCATCAGAACTCTTTTTTTTTATACTTAAAGCGTACACCTAACTAAAAACTAGCTTAACCTACCTTAACTAAAATATATACATATACAAAAATATATATATTGTTTAAATCTGAACTTTTTTGAACCGACTTGCTGGACAGGGTACGTAAACCTTGACCAGCCGTATATTGCACAAAAGGTTCTTGTACCTTTGCACACTTGTAGAAATTTTAGTATTATTGAGCTCTACTGCGGATGGGAAGAGCCAATAATTATCGGGTAAGAACACTCGACAACCTTGATTGTTTGAATGATAACATTTTATTGCCTTACAATACTATTTATACAATAAATTTGCTTACTTAGCTAAAGTCAAAATCACACTATATATAAAAGAACAAAAAAATACATAACAAAATTAATAGGAAATATGATATACATGAAATTGCTGGCCTTCGTGGAAAATTGAATTGAACAAAAAAATAAAATAAAACAAATATGGAAAACTGCTGACTTCTGCGGGAAATTGAAAATACAACATGCAAAAAAACTGTGGGCTAATGTGAAAAATGTACAATAAATGAAAGAAATCGAAAATAAAGCTGTTGCTGGGTGCAAATACTGAAAATGTTGGTATATTTTAATCTGATGGATCAAAATATACATTCTCCGCCCGTTGAACTATGTTCGAAATCATACTATCATTTCGAAGGTAATGTTGCTGTGGTTTTTATCTTTAAGGTCTTCATTTTTGTTGTCGCCGTCACTTCGAAGTTCCACCAGGGTTATGCTGAAATTTATTTCATCTTTGGGAACTACTGACTTGCGCTTACAGTAGTAGACGTATGACCATCGTAACATGCAGATGAGGATAATGGTGGAAGTGATTAATCCCACGTAGCCCACCGTAAATTGGTGCACATCATTACGATATGCTACAGAAGGCATTGTCTTAGTAATATTGATAAGCTCTTGCTTGAGTGCGTTCAATTCGTCTACATGTTTCTTGTAGGACAAGGGCTTATGAGATGCTGCAGTCAAATTATCTGGTAGCGCATAATCCGATAGATTCGCTGCCGGAGAAAAAGAAAGTCTTGAGATTGTTCTATGTATAAAGTGGGCACGCAACGTTATGAAGTCATCTTTAATAGTGCAGCCGGGTTCAATCTGCAGGATTCCAGAGCCTTCCATAATGGTTTGTTCTACGTTGTCATTACAAACTACATTTAACGTGGTTCTAACCTTTAAAACATATATCCATGCGTTTGGCTTGTGCAATTGGATCCAATAGGGACCATCATTTGCGCCTACAACGTTGCATGCAGGAGATTGTTGACCATGATTTAAGAAGTTGATTTCGCAGGAGCTTACTTTTGATCTCCGTCTATAAATGCTGTAAATGGCAATCCTTGGAATCCTTGGAATTCCACTGTTGATAGGGGGTAGTACTGATCACGATGCAAATTAATCATTATGTATTCGGTTGATGGTTTTATTGTGAGAAATGATCTTCCCACCAGAACTGGAAGAGGAATCACTTTGAAGAGCTCAAATTCATCCAGACTTAGGAGTCGCAATTCAACCTTAAAGATTATGTGTCTCTTTAGCGCCTTGCCATGAATACTCATAAGATGATAAAGTTTCGGGATTTCATCTTGTCCTACTGGGAGCCTGACGGCAGAAGGAAGGTTTACTTTTATTTTTGTGATCTCTTGTTTAAGCTGACCAGAGGAAATTAGCTGAGGATTTATTCTTCCATGTGAGTGTCAATCATTACGTCTATTAATGAGGATTGAGTCCTTTGAAACTGTGAAGAGACCAGTATAAGCTGCAGAGCGATGGAGTTAAAATGCTGAGGCAATCTTTCCTGTTGGTATCGTTGTCTAATGTCAGTTATAACAGCTGTGAGCTGTTCGAAGTTTTCCTCTATCTCTTCGAAAACGAACATTTGTCTCTTGCTCACTTTCTTTGATAATATTTATGGTGGCGTCAATTATTGAGGTCTGATTACAAATAAGGCGAACTATATGATCTTCATTTTGTCTTATTGTGTTGATTGTTGCAGACATGTGGTTGGCGTATTCATCGTCCAGAACCCCAAACAAAGCATTAGCCACATTGCCTACAAAATTTATAGCTCCACGGCGAGCTCTCTGAGTGACCGAGGTTATAGAGAGAAGTTCATTATCCTTTTGTATTTTTGCGTGCAATCGATCAAATTGGAGCATGGTCCCCTTGCAAGTCTCATTTTTGTTTGGCAATAGTTGACAAATTTCTGCCAGTTTTTTAATATAAGTCACTATCGAGTGGTATTCGGTCCAATAAGGGGCCATGTCATAATAGGCTATTATGCTCCAAGTGCTTGTAGTTATAGCTGAGGCTCCGAAATTTTCAAAGTAAATTCCTGGCTGTGACTGAAAGGGTTGAACCTTGACTGGTGTACAGCCAACGCAACTATCAAGAGAATAGCAAGGGTCGCTTTTCCAATTGAAGGCTTAAACTTCTTTTTTTGTACTTTTGTCAGATTTGCTGCGTGAACGTGTCAAAGTTGGTGGGTAGTGATTTGTTCCGATGTCTGTCTTTGGATTGAATTCATCATCTTGAGTTAAAATAGGAAGTGGAGCCAATCTGTGTATGGCACGACGGAATGTCCCCTCAGCTGTCCGTACGTCGGCCACTCGAACCAGTCCGTCGTTTCCGGTTATTACATTCGTGATGCGCCCAAGTGGACATTGTAGACTTGGTGTGTTATCTTCTTTGATTATGACCATCATTCCGGGTTCTGCATTCTGGCATCTCTCCTACCATTTGTACCGGTGTTGTAGCTGATTCAGGTAATCACGTGACCATCGGCGCAAAAATTAATTTTCGAGATGATTTACTAGATTCCAGCGAGCAAGTATCCCTGAATCACTTGGTACGGCCGCGGGAACGACATTGCTGATTAGAGGTTCTCCAATAAGGAAATGACCGGGGGTTAAAGCAGCGAGATCATTCGGTGAATCGGACATTGGAGTTATGGGCCTTGAATTTAATATAGCCTCAACTTGGGTGACAGCTGTTTCAGTTTCCTCGTATATTAAGGATGCTCCTGCCAGAGTTTGTTGTAGCAAATACTTCGATGATTAAACCGCAGTCTCCCAAAGCCCACCAAAACGGGGGACGTGGTGGTATAAAATGAAAGTCACATCCTTTTGCAACACATGAAGATGTTATTTTTTCCTTTTCTGCTTGCCCCTATGAAGCCTCGTGCCGTTAAATCGGTTACAAGTTCTAAATGACACGCCTTGGTGGAAAAGCAACAGAAAATTGCAATATAGGATTTTTGAGGCCGTTTGCCTCTTAACTTGTAGTGTGTTGAAACTGGGCCGCAAAAATCGACGCCTGTGTTGATGAACGGCCTAGCTGGCTGAACTCTGTCTGCAGGCAAATTTCCCATTTGCTGAGTTAAAAGTTTGGGCGTGGAGCGACACACTTGTGTAAAACTGATCGAGCCACAGTCTTTCCTTTTACAGGTCAAATGCTTTGCCTAGCTATTGAGAGCATGGTTTGCGGCCCAACATGATTGTTGACCTCGTGAATTTCCATAAATAGGATTTTGGTGAACGGATGATCGTATGGTATAAGTATGGGATGCTTAGCGTAGTATGGTAAAGACGATGCTTCTAAGCGCCCGCCTACGCGAAACAGCCCTTTTTATCTAGAAAGGGTGCGAGGCTCTTGTACGGATTTGTATTTGGAACTTCACCCTCGTCCTTCAGATGGGCGATTTCATTCGTGAATTTATCCTGCTGCATCAGTTGGAATATTTTCTTCCTTGATTGGCTTAGTTCCACCGCTAAGAGAGGACCATTCATCGGCTCGATTTCCGCCAGCCTTAATGCAATTTTTTCAGCTGACAAGTCATAGCTTTTCTTAATTTTGGTTATTAAGGCCCTTTGCCTTAAGTTGTGGATGTACCTTAATATGTAGGCGACTATTCTTACCGCGTTCTTAAAAGAATTTTTATGGTTGAGGAAAGCTTAAATTCCCTCCTGATACGGGGGTGTATCACAAACAGCGGTTCCCACAAATGGCTGATCTTCATCAATTGGTTTGTATTAGGTGGCCAGATTGAGGTGGTCCCATGTAAAAACCTTGGCCCATAGAACCAAATGTTGCAATTTTCAAGTCATTCAGGTGCTATCCCACGTAAAAGCAAATCAGCTGGATTTTCCTTTGACGGGACATGGTGTCATTGTTGAACTACTGTATTTTGTCGAATTCGCGATACTCGATTAGCAACAAAAATAGGAAGCGAGGCAGAGGATGATGAATCAATCCAAGTGAGAACAATTTCTGAATCGGTCCATAAGAAAGCGGCATCATTGTGTATCATCAGGTCCTTTTGTAAGCGAAGTAGAAGTTCAGTGGCAAGGCAAGCGGCACAAAGCTCTAAGCGGGGAATGGTTGTTTGTTGTGCCAACCTTGTCTGTTTTGATGGTGCTACACTTGATTTAGCGCATAATAATCGCACAGTGATTATATTATCAATGCTAACGGATCGGACGTATGCTGCTGCTCCATAGGCCTTTTCCGAGGCGTCAGCAAACACATGATATTGTATGTTTTTTGGCGCTCTATGTGAAAATATGTGTCTATCAATCTTGATGTTATTAAGCGCCTGCAGACCTTCTCGATACTTGGGCCATGTCGTCCGCATTTCTTGAGGTAATGCTGCATCCCAATCAAGCTTCAATTCCCACAATTTCAGGAGAAATATTTTTGCGACGACTACCACCGGAGCGATGATTCCCAGCGGATCAAACAAATGTGCAATGTCGGAGTATGCAGACCGCTTGGTTACCTTAACCCTATCAACCTAGGATGTCTTGACACAAATCTGATTGGATTTCGGCATCCAAGTAAGTCCAACTGTTTTGATGTGCTCATCAATATTGCTGCCGAAATCGAGCTCGGTTTCTCTATCCTCGAGCGGCATACATTTCAGGAGAGACGCATGATTCGCGCACCATTCCTTAGCTTGAAACCACTTCCTTGCAAAATTGTTTGTAGTTCGAATTGAGTTATTAGTAACTCGGCAATTTTGTCCGAGCCAGTTAATACGTCGTCTACGTAAAAATCTCGAGCCAGTACCTTTGATCCCAATGGAAATCGTTCCTTGTTCTCTTGAGCTAAGTATGAGACACTTTGTGGCTAAGTATGATGCAGAGGTGGCGCCGTAGGTAACTGTCTGAAGCTTGAAACACTTCATTAACTGGAACTTTTGATCTTCTTTGTTTATGAGAACTTGCCGGTGCATTTTCTCAATATCTGTGGTAAGCACATATCTTGGCATGCGGAATCGTAGCAGCATTGAAAAAACGTCATCTTGAATGGTCGGACCAGTGGATAAGATATCATTTATAGGTTTGTGGATGTTTTTGCAGATCGATCAAAAACTACCCTTAGCTTAGTAGTGCTACAGTCAGGTTTTTGAATACAATGATGTGGTAAGAAATAATATGGTTTCGCAATTTGATGAAGGTTCTCGCATATGACCCAATTGTTGATATTCCTCCATGAACTGTCTATATAGTCTTTTTAGCTCTGGCGAATTCGCAAGCCTAAGCTCAAGTGAAATGAATCTTCGCAACGCAATGTCATTCGATTCTCCCAAGCAAGTAGGCGCCTCTTTAAAAAGTAATCGAACCACAAAGCGGCCGTTGGACTCTCGAGTTGTAGTTTGAGCGAAGTGGGCTTCACAATGTTTCTCTACTTGAGTGAAATTGTTCGTAGTTGAAGTTGCTTCTTCTAATCGCCAAAACTTCTCAATCTGTCTATCCAGAGCCTCATCTGCGATGCAAATTCCACACGACGCCACCATGGGATTGGAAGTGTGAGTGGGTACCTTGCCTACTACTGTCCAACCAAATACGGTATTTTGCAAGGTCGGAAGTTTGTCTCGTAAGCTTATTTGTCCCACAACCAAAGTTGAATAAAACATTTCGGCACCGATGAGCAAGTCTATTGGTCCTGGTCGAACGAATTGTGAATCGGCTAAAACAATATTGCTTGGAATATTCCAGCCTGATGTTATGATGGGCCTTGACGGCTGTGGTGAAATGATTTTTGGAAGAATATGTGCTTCCAATCTGGCAGAGAACCCGTTGATTTTTGAACTTATCTCCACATTAATTCTTTGGTGGGATGTCCGTTTACCTTGGCCGATGCCTTCAACATATAATGTTTCATAAGTCTCCTTCAAGCCCAGGGAATTGGCTAATTTCTCTGTTATAAGATTGATCTGAGATCCGGAATCCAATAAAGCTCGGCATGGTATTGGGCTGCCTGATTAGCTCTTTATATGGACTATGACTATGCCAAGTATCACGCTTGAAGTTTTGTATCGGTTGTTGAAGGTGGAAGAATTGGTTCCCGCTGCAGATGTACAAAGACTGGCTGAATCTGCCGTGGACATTACCTTGCCTGTTAATGTTGATGCCTTTGGGTTTTTAGATCTTGCTACTTCATCCAAATGAAGAAGTGTGTTGTGCTTCTTTTGACATTTGGTACAGCATCGGGAAAGACAATCATTTGGATAATGGTTTTAGATGGTTTTAGACAGTTTGTGCAATGCTTTGATTTTTGCATTAGGCTTAGGCGCTGTTGTGGGCTTAGTTGCAGAAATTTCTGACAGGAGAACAGCTGATGGTTGCTTTTGCAGGAAATGCACGAAGACCCCGATGCAGCTACCGTCGTGAACGCCTTGTTGGATCCTGATCTTTTGCGTTGGTCTTCCGGACCCCTTCTTGCGTTTGCCCCTAGCGCCTCTAAGGATTGAAACCTTACTTCCAAAAATTCCAAGAATTCTTTCAAGGAAGACAGACTCTTGGGATGCCTTAAAGATTGCTCCCAAAGCATATATGTATTCCGATCGAGCCGTTTAATGAGTATGTGCATTTAAAGAGGATCCCAGTTTTCGGTCTTTACACCCAGGTTTTTAATGCTAAGCAGGCACTCTCGAGTGATATCGTGCAGATTTTTGATGTTTGATGGAGTCTCATTGTAATCATTACTAGTAGTCGAGTATTTTCATAGCGTCTTGTGATGATTTCCCAAGCAGCAATATAATTTGCATCGGATGTGGAAAAATGCTGAATAAATCTTTCAGCTTCCCCAGTCAGAGTGGTCTTCAGGTACCACATTTTCTGACATTGTGGGATTGGTTGAGTGTGAACTAATTCTGTGTATAGATGACGAAATTGAACCCATTTGGAGTAATCCCCATCAAACTTCGGCAACACTACCTTTGGTAGTTTCGATTCCGTATTGGCTGTTGCGGATACAGATCTTGGTCTTGATCGACTGTAAAGAGTCGTCAGTGCGTATTGTACTTCAGCCTCTGTTGAAAGGTAAGCATCTACATCATAGACACTTGTATCGGGCTCTTCTAAGAGTTCCCATATTTTGTAATGGAAGCCTTGTACAGCCGCCCAGTATTGCTTCATGGTCTTAAGCCTTATTGAATAATACTCTTCGGTGTGCTCCTGATTATCTTCGATAAGTTGCGAATTTTTAACGGTGTCGATCATTGACGACTGTTTCCTTATTAGTTTTGATATAGCACTACTAGTTTCCACAATATTGTCACTTGGTGGGACCTTTGAGATAGTGCCTGTTCCTTTAGGCCTGATTGATAAAAGAGTGCGTTTAGTCTCTTCGTACATTTGCTCAACCTTGTCATAGGTGTTTGACTATACGTAAGGCGTGTCCACCTTTACGAAATCCTTAATGCTCTCGTGATTCTCTTGAAATTCTCTCCATAGAGCTTCTAATGTCTGTAGTTTTTTCTCCTTGTATTCATAAGTCTTACGGTCAGCACCGTCTTTGCCAATGTTTGTTTTCAGCCTAAGAAGTTCTTCAAAGATTGCCTTCTGACGGCCCACAATCTGATAAACTTGCATTTCATCCATGGTGAACTGTGCTGTGCGGCTGATTTTTACCTCTTGATTAGAAGGGAACAAGGAATCTGACAATGTCGGGTGTTTGTGTCGATTACACCTGGAACGCTGCTTCCTGCCAATGTTTTAAGCCCTGGTAGCGCCTTAGCGGTATAGTGTGTGTGTGTGTGTGGAATGTTGCTTCCTACCAGTGTTTTAAGCCCTGGTAACGCTTTGGTGGTATTGTGTGTATAAGAGAGAACCAGTGTTTAGGCTCTGGCAACGCCGTGTGCGTTTGTCGGATGCTCTTACGTGACGAGATCACGTCGGGGTCACCAATGTTCGGAACTTTTTTGAACCGACTTGCTGGACAGGGTACGTAAACCTTGACCAGCCGTATATTGCACAAAAGGTTCTTGTAAATGTGCACACTTGTAGAAATTTTAATATTATTATTGAGCTCTACTGCGAATGGGAAGAGCCAATAATTATCGGGTAAGAACACTCGACAACCTTGATTGTTTGAATGATAAAATTTTATTGCCTTACAATACTATTTATACAATAAATTTGCTTACTTAGCTAAAGTCAAAATCACACTAAATATATAAAAGAACTAAAAAAAAACATAACAAAATTAATAGGAAATATGATATACATGAAATTGCTGGCCTTCGTGGAAAATTGAATTGAACAAAAAAATAAAATAAAACAAAAATGGAAAACTGCTGACTTCTGCGGGAAATTGAAAATACAACATGCAAAAAAACTGCGGGCTAATGTGAAAAATGTAAATGAAAGAAATCGAAAATAAAGCTGTTGCTGGGTGCAAATACTGAAAATGTTAGCCTACCTTAACCTACCCTCACCTACCCTAACCTATCCTAACCTACCCCAAACTACAATAACCTCAGTACTCGTAAGCCTGCCATTGGTGTTTGGCGGGCTTTGCCTTGGAGAGGCTGACCCATAAAAATCTACCACTGACGTAGACCGCTCAAACCACCAAAAACGCTGATGCTGCTGGACGACATCTTCTCGATCTCGGCGTTAATTCGACTTACTGAACCTGAGGCGCTCGGGCTCGCGGAGCGCGACCCTATTGTAAAGGACCTCGTTCGGGTAAAATTGCGTGTACTCAGATTCAGGTGTCCTATGTAACCCGAGACAAGTTGTGAGACATTGTCTCTCAAGCACCTGAATCCTTTCCATTAAGCTGGCTCTCCCATGGAACCAGACGGGACATCCATAGGCAACCATGGGCCTGATTAAGGCCATGTAGCAGATTACCTTCACTCTAGAATCAAGTTGGCTGCTATCAAACAGGGATCTTGTCAGAATAAAGTCGCACCGGGCCCTTGCCAGAGAGTTTTAAGTGAAATCCTAAAAAAAATTTGTTCGAATCGTTCGCTTTTTATATTAAAAAACAGTGAAAGTACGCAGACTTTTTGCACTAACTCTACATGCACTATAGGTTTCGATGGAATATAGTATTATATTATATTATTATATTATATTATTATAGTATATAGAATTATAGTATTATAGCGATACTGAAAAGCCTTTAGAAATCGTTAAAAGAAAAAAGCTAAAAGAAATGGATGATTTCAAATATCTAGGAACCATATTAATTGCCAAAAACAACAAAAATATCGAAATAAATAAAAGGTTGCAGGTGAGTAACGCGAGATTCTTAGCAATGAAGAAATTATTCAAAACCACTCTTTTGTCTCGTACTGTTGAAATTCACATTTATAAGACCATAATAATGCCAATGACATCTTGTGGACGTAAAACCTGGTCTCTTACTAAGTAGGAGAAAAATAGATTTCGGCTCTTTGAAAACAAGAGCTTAAACAGAATCTATGGTGGCAAACGGTACGAATAAGAAGGCGAATAGAGAAAATTATGTACCAAGCATTGTCCAAGTAATTAAATCGCAAAGAGAAGATCACCTATGTAGATGGAATATGGACGAACAGTACTCCAAGTACTTCTTGAATGACAAATTTGGCTGATTCTCTCACATGTAATTTAACAGTACGCAAATTAAATATTAAACTGCCAAAAATTAATGATTTAAGAGTAATTTGAAAAATGTAGGTAATGTAATAAGACGCTTTGCGACTTAATTTTATTAGGGTGTTGGAACTTACACTGGGAATAGGAACAGGCCTTAGGGAGACAGAGCTAATTCACTTCGTAAAACGGCTAAAAAGGAAGATTTTTGCAACTTTGAAAGCCCAGTGGCACCATTTAACATAATCCAATCGTACTCAAATTTTGATTACTGTAAAGGCTGATCACTTTGTGGGGTTCCGCCATGAAAAATTCAGCAAAAATAGTTGTCTTTAATCTTTGTGGCCACTCTAGTAACGGTCCATTAAAGGTAATGCCCTCTCATTTTCTTCAAGGGATTTCATTACGAATTCCAGCACCAAATTAAAAAGACGTAGTGACAAGGCATCTCTTTGTTTTAGTCCTTTCCGTATCTCGAATGTTTCCGATAAGACGTTTCCTACTTTAACTTGTCCTTTGTTTCTCTTTAGGCATACTTGCATCAGTTTCATCAGCTCTTTTGGAATTCCTAGCCTTACAAGGACGTGCTACATACACAGCTTGTTTTATATCATTTCAACATCTACCCGCTCTTAACATCTATGCCGCAGGGAGATGAAAAAAGTGAAATAACAAAACAAAATTTTAAATAACTGAAGAATCCGCCAAAGGGATAAGAATACAACAAGTGAAAGTGCAAGAAAACAAAATCAAAGAATTTCCTTAAAAATCTACGAATAGCCATGATGAAACTGGAAAATAAGCATTACCTTTTAAAACTGCGGACGTGAAATGAAGGTGAAACTTTAGAGAAAAATACATCACGGATATCTAACAGGGGATACAAATACCGGAAAATGGAACAGTCATCGCTTACTAGGATGGGAAACTCTTGCCAGTTACTTTAAGTTTTTTTTTTTTAGTTTTAAATTCATTTTTATTTCATATTATCTTATATCTATCTTACCCTAGTCAAAAATGCTGGCCCTAGGCTGACGCTCTAAAACAAACAGTACAATTGAAACATATGTCTTTCGACGACTACATACATTTATTGTTAACATTATAACTACTCCTAACTTAAGCTAAGAAAACATTTTTTTGTTTATTAAAAAATTTAGCATATGATCATTCTTTTTTTAAATATTTTATATAAAACTTAATCCTACCTTAAACTAATTAAACCTAACTAAACCTATCTTATTCTAACTTAACTAAAATATATATTCACAAATATATACACTTCTTCTTTTCCTTTTTCCGGCGTTGTTATGGTCAGAAGTGTAGGACCATAACCTTCCCACTTAACTGCATTCCTACTGGTCCGCTTGTGGGGTCCGCCGGTTTGACCTCAGAAAGTAGCGGCAGGCTTCCCGGTTTGGAATTACTTCATCGCTGAGGCCAATCAAATGCTGGTCTTTTTGCATTTGTTTGCACCAATTGTTTTTCGGCCTGCCTTTTTTTTTTTTTTTTTTTGTGACACGGGCATGCTCCAGATTTTTTTGTTTGATCTTACACTTACAACACCGGTGATCTCCAGTCGTGTCAACCCACTGATTTGCATGTACACTTGTACAGGCTCACCTTGGTGTTTTCTAAATTGCCTAGATGTGATTTTTGTTTACTTTTGTTTTAGTCGCCTTTTACGACAAGCGAGAGGTATCGCTGCAGGGATATTCTTAACCCGTCCCTGCACGGAAACACAAATATATACACTATATATATCTATATTTTATATATACATATATATGTATATCTTTTTTTGTTAACATTTTATATTTATATTTTTTTTACGTATCCTCGATCCCGGCATGAGACCGATCTACAGAACCTGAGGCACTCGGGCTCACGGAGCGCGACATCGGGTCCGTAGAGGAATCGCCGTTCCACGGAATTGCGACCCACGTGTAAGATTAGCGGTACCGCCAATCTATCCTGGATCAGCCCACATCTATCTAAGTACAGGAATGCTTCTGGCGGGACAAAGCCGTTAACACGCACTCTCTCATGGAATAATTCATTGGGGTAGTAAGCCCCGGAGATCAGGTTATTGACCGAAGTCATTGCTCTTGCAACGTGGCTCCGAATCAGTTTGATCAGAAAGTTATCCACCCGTACAATCCTAGCCCCATTATATAGGACCTCGTTCGGGTAAAATTTCGTGTACTCAGATTCGGGTGTCCTATGTAGCCCGAGACAAGTCCTGAGACATCGTCTCTCAAACACCCGAATCCTTTCGATTAAGCTGGCTCTCACATTGAACCAGACGGGACATCCATAGGCAACCATGGGCCTGATTAAGGCCATGTAGCAGATTACCTTCACCCTGGAATCAAGTTGGCTGCTATGAACCAGCCATCTTGTCAGAGCGAAAGCGCCCCGGGCTCTTGCCAGAGCAGCATCTACATGTTTGTCAAAATATAGATACTGACCCAGCACGATCCCAAGGTATCTGACTACACTTTGTCTCGCCAGTGGACGCCCGTCCGGCCCAAGGATAGAGAACCGGGGCCAATTTTTTCTAGTGTCCCGAGAGGCCCTAGAAAAAGGCGTTCTGAACAATATAGATTCTGATTTCTGGAAGTTGATTTTTAACTTCCAGTCATCACAATACTGCTGAATTTTTTCGAAATCACGCTGCAGGAGAGTAACAATGACGTCGATCGTTGGACCTGATCTGTACGCGATTAGGTCGTCCGCATACGCTATTGAGTGGTGAAGAGAAACAAGTAGATCACTCAGATAAATGCTAAAAAGGATCGGCGAATTTACCGCACCCTGTTGCAGTCCGATTTTGATTTCAAATGTTTGAGTAGAAGTTACGTTGGCAATTTTCACAACGAATTTTCTACCGGTTAACATGTCAAAAATCATATATAGCAGTGGTTTACTTATGCCCAGCCGATTGAGCTTGTAATAAAGACCTTCTAACCATACGGTGTCGAAAGCTTTCTCCAAGTCAATCAGACAGGCACCCGTGCATTGGTTCTTGCATTTGTTCCACTGGATATCCGACACGAGTTTCGACGCGGCATGAATAGTGTTATGCCCCGCTCTGAAACCGAACTGGTTCTCCGGGATGATTTTATTGTCCTCAACACATTTAGACAGGGCTCTATGGACCACCTTCTCGAAGACCTTGCTTACACTCGGAAGGAGACTTATCGACCGGAGATTTGCGGGGTTAGAAGTGTCTTTACTCCTCTTGAGGATTGATTGCACCACCGCTGTCTTAAACTGGATAATATGCATTATTCAGTGCATTGTTGAACAGGATGGTGTACCTCAGCCACTGGTGGAAGGTGCCTAAGCACAACATACCGTCGATACCCGCGGATTTTTTCCTTTTCAATGACTGGAAGATCATCTGGAGATCTTCCGTCGAAATGAACAGGATATTAGCCCCCTCACTGGCGATGGCATTGTTTGCCATGAGATCTTCACTGAACCTGGTAAAACCAAATTCTCGGATCGCCAATGATCGAAATCATTTCAAAGGTAGAAGTGATGAAGCAAGACTCTGTTCTCCAGGTCATGGTTCGGGCGAATACTATCATTCACCTTGTACACTTCCTGGAAGACAGCTCCCACTGTCGCCACCTTCTCCTGAGGATCCTCAATCACGAAAAAGTCGTCATCCAGGATGGCGTTCTCTGGATCGATACTAACTGTTCGTAGCAAACGTTCATTGTCTGACGTTCTCGGAAGCTTTAGATCCTGAATATTTTATTTATTTGCGGGAACATACTCGCGCTGTTGGATATTACAGCACGAATTCTGTTGTTCCAATGCAAACTTACAGATATTCTGTAATTATCTTTGATCAACTGTTGGAAATTTTTAATCAGTGACTTCAGTGTCCTGACCGCCGAGTTTTGTCTATCGGTAAACCGCCTGTACAAGAGTTTGAGTCTTGTCAGGAGTCTACTTTTTAGTCTATGCAGTGCGTCGATTGTCGCGTTTCGGTATACGTTTGTGGTATCGTGCTGTCGTTGGCGTGGTATATGTTAGTACTGTTCATTATCTGTTTAATGATATCGTCCATTTGTTTGAGGTACCTGTAAATCTCGTTGTTTGACAGGTTCCTATTAGACGGTGGGATGGAGGCGCTCTCGTCAGGGATTTGGCACTGTAATCATAGTGGTGCGTTTGGGTATACATACTCTGCCATCTCCGCGAACTCGTCAGGTACTGTGATCACGGCACATAGTCCGCAATGGTGACTGTCGTATACAAAGGTCCGTAGACAGTTAATCGACCATTCGTTCGCGTCTGCCACTCTCAGTCGAGAGTCTATCAGCATGAGATCAGATAGGAGCCGCTCCTTGGATACGACGGACTATCCGTTGCGAGCAACTTGACTTTATATTCAATGTTGCGAAGAACCCACCAGTGACTTAGTAGGCTTCCCCTAGTGTTGGGAGTATTATTTCCCCAATCACTATGTTTGGCATTTAAATCGCCAGCCAGAATGTAGAAGTTTTCTACCGAGTTCAAGCGCAGAGATCGAAAGAGTGTCTCGATCTCTGCGATAAAAACATTGGGTTGAGGTGCTTCAGGTGCATAGGCTGATACAATGCACATTCTCTTTCCATTTCGGAGAGGAATGCACACAATACAGGCCTCTAGCACCTATAACCTCCGCACTTCACCGCTATATATGACTTTATGTTTAAAATTGTTTTTAATAAAGATCGTAACTCTCCCGCCTTGAATAGCGTTGGGTCGGCCCCTTCTAATTATTCTATAAGAACTGTGCCGGATTTTGTGCTTCTGGTTTAGCTTTGTTTCGCTAACCAAGAGGAGCTTTCGTCCTGCAACAGGTTGAAAAGTACGGCTCGTCGCTCGATCCTTATCAGTGAATTTACATTCACCGACAGGATCATCAAGGGCCTCTCTACCAGCGTACCCATCATGACCTTAGGTGCGCTAGGCCCGGCAGAAGCGAGCAGATACTATCTACTCAGGTCGCCGTCTCCAGGATCTGTTGTTGGAGCTGTCCAATCTGCCCTTGGATAGCGAGCAAGATCGAACAGACATCCACCTCGGCCTCCGGTGCCTTAGAGACAGGCACTGGGGCTTTAGGAACAGCCATGGGCTTTTGTACCGTCTTTCCCGAACCTGCCGCCATTTGGGAGTAGGTCAACTGAGATGTGACGGCCGATGTTTGGAAGCGACCCGAGGGACGCTTCTTCTCGACCTTCTGCTTACGGACCAGGTTTTCTTTCTTGATGTCCTGGAACTTAGGACATCCCCGATAGTTTGCAGGGTTTCCTCGGTTCCGACACAAGACACACTCGAACTGCTCTCTGTCCGCTACCTTGTCTTTCCCAAGGTCGCATTCCTCGTTTCTGTGATTCTTTGCGCACTTAACGCATCGCGGCTGCATTTCGCAGTTTGACGCGGCGTGCCCGAACCTTTGGTAGCAGATACATAGCAAAATGTTTCTACTTTGCGATTGCTTCGCCCAAACGCGCATTTATAATATTTTTTGTCTGTTTTGTTTTCGTTTTCTTTTGAAGTCAGCCGAAACACTTCCTATCACTACGCTGGTCTGTGATCAACTGCGAGCCAGTTATTTTAAACAGAGAGCAGAATGAACGAGTAGCCAAATCTATATCTTACATAAATGAACAACAGGTAGGATTGCCAGTTATAGACAGGAGCTCTAGTGAAGGCTATAGCGGCGTATGAGATTCTGGAGAATCGTACAAAAAAGCGCATTGCTAAAAGTTAGAAGGCTGGAAGGAGCTTGCAAAATTTTGGAAAAAAATTTCTTTACGGAGTTACGTTACCACATCTTGAAATTTTGTTAAGAGGTAATGTTGTTACTCGTGTTACAGTTGGCTGCAGTGTTTCCTGGAGAGCTGGATGGCAACGTAGTTGGGTTTAAAAGGCGCCCCAACTTGGGTACTGAAATAGTCTTCAGGTGGTTTTGAATTTGAATGTTTTCGAATATCCCAAAGTGACGTTCCTTAAGATGAGTTGTCAATCTTGCGAAGAGGAAAAGCTCAAGTCCAGCGAATTAGGGGCTGAGGAGCAGATTTTTCTCATCGCTAATTTATTTTTTAAAATTTAATGAACGATGGTGTGACTGAAATTCAACTACTGATAATTCTGACCGTTAATCGACAATCTGAATGAACAAGATCCCGGATTTTGTCGACATTTTCATCGGTTCTTCAATTTGAAAGCCTTCCACTATGTAGTTCATATTATTGTACGTGGACTCTCTTCCTTCCAAAAATGCCTTAAACCACCGAAAAATCTTGACAAAACAATATTTCCGTAGACCTGCTGAAGTCTTGCAAAAGTTACACTGTGCCCAAGTTTGAAACAAAATCTGATAGCACACTGTTGCTCGAAATTGATGTCACTCATTTTAAGACAGCACTTATAAAATATGTTTCACGAAAACAATTGCTGCAGACAAATTCTAGCAAATTCAAACTTATACTGGTAGTGTATCACATGTCAATCTAACTTCCCTCCAAGTCACTTGTTTTTACAACATAGATCGCTCATTATTTAATTTACACACCTTGTATTTCTGCCCATATCGGGTTCCAAATGAGTAACGAAGAACGAAGTGCTATGGGTGATGTCTGTGTTTTCCTTGTTAAAATCTACTTCAAAGCTTAGTTCAATGCCTCCTCAATGGGCTTATCTGACACCCAAACTAGATCTTGTTCCATTGCGTAGTTTCCTTGAGTACCAAAAGATAGATATTTCTGAAAAAGCTGTTGCAAAATTCTTCAACCATTTATGGTAATTAAGTTCAGAATCAGTAGACTTGGCGTTCTTTGACGCAACTACATCTGACAATTTGTAACACTTGGATTGAAGAATATAATTAAGAAAAAAAAACAATAAAGGTTTTGACCTGTTTAAGTATAAACGCAAATCTTTTAAGAGAACCTCCAAAAGTTTGATAATTCACATTTTAAGAAAGGTTTAAGAATAACGTTATCACAGAAGGTCGTAAATATCAATAACTGATTTTAATGACTTTTTGACGAAAGATGAGGATCAGAAACAATATATTCTTCAACTAGTCAGGGAGTATCGAAAGCTGAATCCTAATGTTTCCTGAGCCACTGCCAATTTCTGGGTTAGATAATGATGTTAACCCATTTATTAGCACAGGACGACCAACGAAACCTTAGCAGGCTCGTAAAAATATCCTCGTTTGAAATTATCCTTTATCGGTGGTTATTTATGTCGTAAGTAATAAAGATAATACAGGCTAGATGAAAATAATGCATCATATTTCTTTATTACTTTCCTTAGTTTAGCTGCGTGACCCAACACAGTTTTTCCACCAAACTTACGAGGATGTGTAATATTCTTTTTTGTGCACATTATCCTTTAATATTGCCTAAACATATTTAGTGCAACCTTTCACTTGCCTAAGATTGGACACATTTAAGGAAAAATTTACACTCTTCAAAATTTCTTCAAACGTTCAAAATTTGCACTCCTCGTCTCCTTATATACTCAAGACCAATCGAATGTCGCACCGCTATGGGATTCATTTGCTGCCCGCTTAATTCCTTTGAGAGATCTTACAAAGAGATTCGATTTTCTTCCAAGATTTTTTCGGTCCACAAATATCTCCAACTTATTTCTATGAACTGGTGAAGCTATTCCCTTTTTTTCATCCCAAAAATTCTACACGCGCTTTTCATGTGCGTTGCTTGCCGACTTATCATGAGTTCGTCGAGAGTATAATGGGACATAGCAATATACATACTATACATATGGCGGTCCTATAAAACCTAATATACGACGAAGTTTATGACCAATGTCACCGCAGGGGGTCGAATCATTTAGTGTTTTGTTGATCAAAATTTGCATTCCTCCAAGATTGTTTTTACTACTATGGTCAAAATTATAATATTACATTAAAAAAACTCGTAAAATAACTAGGATTGATGCTTGATGAGGGATTGTGGTTTAAAGCACACGCGGACCACGCATTTTCGCTACATATGGAATTTTCCAATATAATGCCAAAGGTATATGGCCTCGTATGCTACGGACAAAAAGCGGTTGTCGGACGAAGTCGTATTTGTTATTTCTGGAATGACCTCCGTTGACTGCAAAATATTCTACAGGAGAATCTCAGTGTCAACTGAAGCTGATCCAATAAGGACACTTAAGGGGGAAGAAATGAAAGCCTCAATGGCATGTCAAAGTATTTCAAAGTCGGTGGAATAACACCACCACCGAAGATGGACTCACATCCTGATTCCATCAATTGATGTGTGGGTAAGCCCAGCGCTAGGGAACTACAACTCCACCTAACGCAGTTTCTCTCTGTCCACGCTGGTTATCACATATTTCTGTGGCAATGCGATCATGGTAACTCCCCTAGTACCTAGAGTGTCAAAACCAGTAGGAGGACGTGAGGCACTCTTGGACGGTTCTTAGACTTCTTTTCTACCAACAACTTCACTAGTTAATTGCATAATAGAACCCGAAGAACTCGTATTTTGGATGGATATCTAGGCACAAGCAAAAACCTGCAAGCTCAACTACGGAGATTGGAAACTCAAAGATGGTCAGTAGAAACACCAGAGCAATATGTATTGGTTGCCAGCCCTACTCGTAATACTTCGCGGTGGTCCTGTGAAACAAAATGGCTGAAGTGTGCAGAAACAACCAGTATGATTGGCGAATCGTGCATGTCAGTATCACAGGTCACTTGTATTCCTCGGCGCATTCAAACAATAATATAAAGGGTCCGCCAAATAATTTTTTTTTTTTTGAAAATGCTATAAAAAAAACTACTGAATATTTTCTCAAATTTCTTTTTTTATTTGAAAGTACAATCCTTCCGGTTAATAATGGAAAATAATTTCATTCAAATGGCTGCCTCGGCTGGCCATGCAGTAGCCTACACGATCGGTCCAATTTTTAAGCACATTATCGATTGTGTGCAGCTGTATTTCACCAATGGCTTCACGAATATTGTCCTTTAAAGCGTCAATTGTCTCTGGCTTGTCGGCGTAACACTTATCTTTGACGGCACCCCACAAATAATAGTCCAACGGTGTCAAATCGCAGCTCCGAGGTGGCCAAACGACATCAGCTCTGCGGCTGATAATGCGATCTTCAAAAACAGGGCGCAAAACAGGGCGTAGCTTCGGCTGTGTGGCACGTAGCGCCGTCCTGTTGAAACCAAATGTTGCCAATATCCTCCTCTTCAATTTTTGTGAACAAAAATTCGTTCAACATGGCCCGATAACGATCGCCATTGACTGTAACGGCCACTCCTGGCCCAATTATGCCTCTGGACCAAAATCCGCACCAAACAGTGGCTCGTTTTGGGTGCACCGGCTTTTCAATGTATGCGTGCGGGTTTTCTGTGCCCCAAATGCGACAATTTTGCTTGTTTACATACATACCCGCCAAGATCAAAATGAGCTTCATCTGAAAAGATGATTTTTTTGGCAGGCCCACTTAGCGAAGCGAAAACGCATTGGATGGTCAGTTGGCTTCAACTCATGAACCAATTGGACTTTGTATGGCGTCATACCAAGGTCTTTATGCAAAATTCGTCTCAATGATGTCTCCGAAATGTTCAATTGTTGAGAACGACGGTGAATTGATGTTGATGGCGCTTCACGCACACTTTCTGCCGCAGCAGCAATATTCTCGGGTGTACGCACTGTTTTTGGCTTTTCACGCTTTGGTTTATCGATGAGGATGCCAGTTTCTTTCACTTTTTTCACAAGATAACGAACATACGGAGCTGACGGTGCTTCTCTTCCTCCAAAATCCGTACGCAATTTTCGCACACATTCTGCAACATTACCATGATTTTCAAAGTAATGTCGCAATATTTCCCAGCGTTGTTCAAGCCTATACACAACCATATTCGTTCAGCGGAAGGATAAAACTAATTATCTGTCAAATCAGACATGAGCTAAGTGTTACCATTCACGAAATAAGCACTACTTGAAAAAAAAAACGTTAGATGGCGGACCCTTTATATCAGATGTCTCTTTACAACTCAAGAGGCATTCCTCCATGCAGTTCCTAATATTTAATTCCAGTAATTTACTGTCACTGGGGCAGTAAGATTAGTCTTATATTGTGGCTGGAAATATGACATAGCGTAGTGTGTACTGTATTGTAGTACTTGAATTAATCATTATGAGTTGATACAACTCATACGATTATCAAACACAGATAGAAAGACACGTTTTACATTGTGGGTTTAGACTCTGGAGGATTCTTTTCAAGGTTAGGGCTACAACATTGGCGGCAAGGAAAAAAGTGAAATAACTGGGCCTAGAGTTATACGAGTATTACAGCAGCAATGCGACCTTATTCACACACTAACAACAGAAATTCACACCTATCAATACCACCTAAATTCAAAACATCCCGAAGAACATTTCCGAAATATTGATACTTTGAATAAGTTCTCGCTGTTTCCCAATAGATGACGTTACCAAAACTACTTGCATGTATCTTAAATTACATGCAAATCATCTACTAGAGAGTACTTAAGTCAAGCTTGAACTTCAGTATATGTTAGTTCGCTGAAGTGTAAACCTTTTTCTTTAGTTTTAGTAAATTTTCTTGTCGATTTTCTTGCCAAGAAAAGAATATTTGCGGGAATTTTGAAGCAATATTTTATTTTAAAACATCTGCAGCTGAAACACACAGAATTCTTGTTAAGACTAACAGGCATGCTCTGTTGGAAAAGACAGGCAACGATTTTTTTTCGATGCTTCAAAAATAATGATTTTGATGTTGATGACATATACGAGGCATTACATTATTAAGACCCATTTTATACGCTAGCTGAAATCATTACAAGTGAATGATACCACAGTTTCGAAACGTTTGAAAGCACCCGGAATGATCCAGAAGCAAGCAGCTTGGATGCTGTACGAGTTGAAGCCGAAAGACCTTCAAAGGCAGTTTTTTTACATGTGAACTACTGATACAATGTTTCACGACTGCCCGTGGAATGTGAATAAGTGTGAAATAACGTAAAAAGTCATAGTAGTTTATCATGAGCTACTCAAACCGATCGGTACCATCGTGGGAGATCGCTATTGACTGTAGTTGATGCGTTTGAGCCGAGCATTGAGAACAAAGGTTGCTATAGAGCAGAGACATTTCATGGTAATTTTGCTACATGATAACTCTCGGCCACATGTTACAAAATCCTTTCCTACTTGGAAACGCCTATATGGGAAGTCCTAACCCACTCGCTGTATTCATCAGACATTGCCCCTTCCGATTATCACCTACGAGTATTTCCTTCGATGGCTTATAGCCGGGTTGAACAGCACTTCCATTCTTATAAAGATTCCACAAAGAATGCATCGAGTCTTGGATAGCCTCAAATGACATGTTGTTTACCGGTGTGGATTTCATGTGCTACAAAAAAAATGAAAAAAGTGATTTTGGAGTTCAGTCCCAAACCGAACGAGATAACGGAACAACTTTTCAGCTGCAGCGCGAGGGCGAATCAGTGGTAGAATTTCTTGCGAATTGTATAAGAAATCGACGTTAGATACCCACTTACGATCCTAATTCATCATAAAGGGGTGCCGAACATTCACGATGTTTATCTGGTCAATCGGCCCTTATCTTTTTATTAAAAAAAAAAAAGACAGAGTAAGTTATACGGTACCTTAAAGTAAAAATGAGTTTTTGGTCGAGACTGGACTACTTAAATTGTCTAGCATTTGGTATCCTTCAAAATTTTACAAATTAGAACAAAACGTCAATTCGACGACAATTACCTGACGAAAAAAGGTGATGAGCATACGAAAGTAAGTACAGACTCGCACACAGACATCTCTCTAGGATTCTAGAGACTGGAAAACCTTTAACAACATTTTTAATTCGAAATAAGTTGATAATAATGCATATTACGAGTGAATAAAGGAACTGGGTGCCAAGCGAAGAGATGTCGAAAGGCGTTTTGTGACCTGCGAACAGCTGTTTTAATGGCAGAATGGGAAACGATTTTAAAATTGAATAATAGCTGTGGAATCTTTACGAAATCCCAAGAACTGGATGTAATGGATTAAAACGTCCAAACCTTAACATCAACGGCGAAGCCAAATAGGCTTGGAACCAAGCTCATGGTCTGTATTTGGTGGGCTCAAAAGAGTATAGTCTACTATGAGCTGCCCAAACCGAATGAAATCATCATTTGGATTGCTAAAATTATTGCGCCTGAGCCATGTGTTTAAGGAAAAACGCCTCGAAGGCCTAAATACCTCGAAAGATATGACATGGTGTTTTTGCAGAACGGCAAATTTGTATTCCACAAACATTGCTCCTTGGTTATCGCTTGTTCTGATCAATGGTTCATGGTCTGTCGGGCAGAAGCTTAATACATCACTCAACGAGTTCATAGGGAAAATAAAACAACAACTTTTGGGCAGAATGTTTGTAAAACTTTAGTTTCGGTAATCACTACTTCCCTGGAGCATTATGTCGCCGCCTTCAAACAGGTATTAGGCGTTGTGAGCCAGGTCCGGATAATACGAAGGATGAACAATTCAAAGAGCAATTCTTACAATTGCGCCATTGTTCTTAGTAAAAGACCTCTTTTTCTTCTTGATTTGAAGTCGTTTTTTCTCAATTTCTTCCTTCAAACGCATCTTTAAGGCCATACGCTATTTGCTGTTAATGGGCATTCCCGAAATACGGAATGCCAAAACCGCATCAGCTTGTGTCTTTTTGGAAGGTTTTCATCCTTTGGTGTCCAATCAGCTGACTGATGATTGACTCAGGAATATACTGATAGATTTATGCATTGTCACATACCACATTAACGAATTCTACCTATTCCATTGAAATATCTCCAAACAGCGTTCTAAATCGCGGACGCGTTGCTGATTTTGATCGTGAAAAACGCGGTTCCTATTTCGAATAGAGCTTTCTCATGATCACATGTTCATGCAAAATGATCAGCACATCTCACGCAATCTTAACTTACGATCGGCTAGTACTATCGTGTGAAGGTTTTTTCCCTGTTTTCTGAAACAACTGCCGATTTTGAGCGAGAAAGCTTTCAGCATGATCGTTTTTTGTGCGACCGCCTTCAAAATCAGCAAACCACTTCACTATCATTTGACTTGGAGAAGAGCCAAACAGCACTTTTGTCAAGCCTTGTTTTGCTTGAACGGTATTAACTATTAACAAGCAATAATTCATCAACACATGAAATTCAGATTTTTCTATTGATCTGAAATTAAAAAGTACCGTTGGTAAGAACACAGTGATCTATGAACTGTATACATATAACATGTTTCGTTTGAAGGTTGATGCTTTCTAAAAATCATACGAATTTGTAGATAGGAGCGCTAGCTATATGTCATTATGATGCGCCTAGTCTTAAAAGCCTCCTAACTACTATTTTAACTCACGATATCAATGCACCGTTCTGGGAAGCGTTTTCAGCCGACAACCACCAAAAATCGAAGACGCGAGATATGTTTAGCTTGTTAAGCTTGTTAAGCAGTTTTGACGCAGCTTGAATGATATCATTCCTTGCCTTAAAATCTAGTTATCCAGTTGTGTTTTCTTTTTCCCCAACCCAGTTAGTCAGAACTCTATTTTATTTAGGGAGAATATAGCTTTGGACAGACGGGTACTATTAGGAACAACAAACGGACTGAACTGAGTGGCCGAAAAAAGAGCTTCCTTCTTCTTGGACGGTCAACTAGAAGAGAAGTAGAACCATTTTGACTAGTCTATTTCGTACTTCTTCTTCTTAGATGGCGCTACAGTCTGCTGTGTGTATGGGCCTCAACCAATAAGCGTCTCCAGCTGGCACGATATTTTGCCCGGTTATTTCTGCTGGCGCACTCGCCGTTGGTTAAGGTCCCCTTCCACCTGTATGCGCCACCTTAGATGCGGTCGTCCTCTGTTGCGTCGTCCCTCAGGGTTGAATTCGAAGACTCTTCGGGTTGGAGCTGTGTTGTCCACTCCCTCTACATGGCGCAGACATCTTAGACGTTGGATCCGGAGACGTCGTACTAGGCCGATGTCGCTGTACAGGCCGTAGAGTTCTTCGTTGTATCTTCTCCTCTACTCTCCGTTTATATAAACGGGACCATGGATTGAACGCAGAATTTTCCTCTCGAAGCGACCAAGGGCATCCTCATCCCTTTTCGTTAAAGTCCAGGTCTCTGCGCCGTAAAGGGGGACCGAGATGATCAATGATTTATATAATGCTACCTTGGTTTTTTGAGAGGGCTCTACTTCTCAATTGCCTCTTGAGCCCAAAGAAGCAGCGGTTGGAAAGAGTAATTCTGCGTTTGATCTCAGCGCTGATGTTGTTGTCGCTGGTCACTAGTGAGCCAAGGTAGACGAAGTCCTTGAGCAATTCAAATTTGTAGCCGTCAATTGTGACGTTCTGGCCAAGACGTCGGTGTTGTTCGTCTTTTTGGATGACAGCATAAATTTGGTTTTACCCTCGTTCGCCGAAAGACCTATTTTAGCCGCTTCTGCTTCAATGCTTTTGAACACTTCATTAACGTCTCACTGGGTTCGCCCAATTACGTCAATGTCATCCGCGTACGCAAGCAATTGCGCAGACTTGAAATAGATCGTACCCCTTGTGTTTGCCAATTCTCGCAAGATTTTTTCAAGCACGATGTTGAAAAAGTTACATGACAGTGCGTCACCTTGCCTAAATCCTTTGTTAACATCGAAGTTTTCGGTTAATGGAGCAGCGAGAGTTCTCCATTGTCATCCTCCCAATCGGACGAGTTTGACAGGGATGTTAAAACTAGCCATTGCTCGGTATAGCTTGTCCAACTGTCATATGCGGCATCAAAATCGACAAAAAGATGGTGTGTGTCAATTTGGAATTCTTGGGTCTTTTCCAAGATCTGCCACAGTGTAATAAAAATTTGTTCTATTGCGGATTTACCTAGCCTGAAACCACACTGAACCTATCAAATTATCCACAAATGCTTTCAGGCGTTCACACAGTATGGCAGAGGAAATCTTGTACGCGATGTTAAGTAGACTTATTCCTCTATAGTTGGCGCAGTTATAGGGCTCTCCTTTCCTATGGAGTGGGCAAACAATGCTGAGATACCATTCGTGGGCATGCTTCCCACCGACCATATTTTACAGATGAGCTGGTGAATGCGCCCTACCGATTCATCTCTAGCCGCTTTAAATGGCAAAACAGATAGGCCGTCTGCGCCCGCGGCTTTGTTAGTCTTGAGCTTCGAAATAACAAGCTTAATTTCATATAGGTCAGGTGGACGGAATTCTCTTGTATCTTGGTCCGTTGCGAGCAGATCATTCTGCCTGACAGCGGTATCAGATCTATCATTGCCTTTATATTGTGCATAAGTGGTTTTTCCATATTCTCAGCATCGACTGTGACTCTAGTACTAGCTGTCCGTCTTCATCCCTTCAGACTTCTGCTTTGGTTTTATAGCCCTGGCATGTTCGTTTCACTTTTTCGTAAAACTTACGGGCATCATTCCTGTGTAGCATATCTCCATCTCCTAGATCTCACGCTCTCACCTCTCTCCCTTTCTGCTCATAGAGCTCACGAGCCTCTGTCGTCCGTCTATGTAGCATAGCTTTGTAGCGGTTTGCTTTGCTATATGGACTTGTTTGCATTGCTCATTAAATCAGGGGGTTTTAGCTGGCGGCGGTTTGAAACATCAAACATCAAAGGCATCAGAGGCAGCGTTTCTGATGGCGCGCTGGCAATGTTCCTACTTTTGTTCTGTGGATTGCGAGAGGCTTTAGGAGAGGTTGAGGGAAACTCGATCGGCGAAGATCTTAGCGGTATCCTGCGATTGTATCTTTCCGACGTAAAACTCTTGTTTTCTTGCTCGACTCCGTAGCATACTTGATATCCACATTCGTACCTTGGTAGTGATCCGAGTCGATGTTGGTTCCTCGTCGATTGCAACGTGATCAATCTGGTTGATGGTCGACTGATCTGGTGACTGCCAGGTTCCTTTATGGATGTTAAGATGTGGGAATCGTGTGCTTGCTACAAGGAGGTTACGCCCTGCTTTGTCAAGTCAAGTAGCCTGAGTCCGTTGTCGGATGTGGTGTTATGTAGGTTATGCTTTCCTATGATCGACTCAAAAATGTCTTCTTTGCCCAATTTTGTACTACAATAATTTAAATAAATTATAAGTAAAAATAACCATTATTCTACATATTATTTAAAAAAAATGGTTGAAAGGAGCATGGGCGCTATACACGGTCTGGAAGCCAGCTCTTTTAGCCGGCATTCGTAAGTTTGACCGTGGATG
The DNA here is from genome assembly GCA_958301585.1 of Merodon equestris. Classification (NCBI taxonomy): domain Eukaryota; kingdom Metazoa; phylum Arthropoda; class Insecta; order Diptera; family Syrphidae; genus Merodon; species Merodon equestris. The sequence goes on from OY284413.1 coordinate 65,280,907, forward strand.
GCATTAATTAATGAGAGCACGTGTAGTTATCCTTAAAAAGTCAATGGTGATCCAAAAAAAAATAAAATATGCAGAAAAACATGCCATCAATGTTGTTACAGTCTAATGTAGGAGTATTAATATATTCAAGCGTTATATTACGGGTTGGATCATAAAAGACTACAGCAAAGATGTAGAATAATTTGAATAATTTATTTCTCCGATTTTTGTTTTGTTTTTACATAATATACAATAGTTAGAGGGATGACCGTTGTCATTGCTTTAATATTAAAACATGACATGATAATGTGACTTTATAACCGGGTACGATTTAATTCCGTTTCAGTTTTAATTACATCCAATCCTTGCTCGCCATCTTTTCCTTAATCCATTCCTCGAATACTGATACCCTCGTGAAAACATCGGGCAAACCGGACGAGCAAATGCTTGTCCCGTAAGAGACGATTCCAATTTGTTGAGTTCTATCACGGTTTACCAACGGCCCTCCAGAGTCACCCTAAAACCAATTATTATATTTATTGTGGCTACTTACTCCTTTTAAAACTTACCGCACAGGCCCCCCTTAAAAAGAACTGATAGGCACAAATCTCTGTCTCTGACAATCGTCCGTACGTGTTCTTGCATCGACTATTCGAAATCGTTGTATAGTTCAGCATCTGCAAGTTGCTCGGGAACGGACCATAGATCAGCGGCGAAATCGAGCCCCACCCAGTTAACGTGACCGGTTCATTATCCCCAACTCTTTTCGTTCCGAAAACATTGATTTTATTCACCCGCTGATCAAAGTTAAATGCCGGCGACACCTTAACTAATGCAATGTCGCTAGTGACCAACTGTTGATAGTTTTCATGAACCTTATAACCCACGACTTTATGCCGATTTCCATCCATTAGGCGGAAGTCATATGTTCCGGCCAAGATTGACATGCGATCAGGTCTTTGCCCCTGAACACAATGCGCAGCGGTGAGGACGATATCCTCCGATATGATAGAACCACCACAAAAATGTCTCCAATCGCCGTTCTTGTAGTACTGCATTGAGATCTGGTAGGGAATCGGCTCCTTCATAGCCGACCCACCAACTATCCTATTGAATTCGTCCATTTCAACTTCGTTTTCGAATTCACTTTCACTGAGCACGCCGAAGATGCATCCCAGAATCACTAAAACAGCTCCAGCAATAGGGGAACAGCTAATCATGTTGGTTTATTCGACTTAGACGTTGCACTATTATCAAATGGTTTGCGTGTTAATGCTTATATTTGGTTTAACTGGGTAGCAATTAACATACGCAATGAGTTACTGCAACCACGTGCTGTGCATTATCAAGGCACAGTGGTGTGCAACATGGAAACTGCACAAGGTTCATTCGTTACACCCGCATCTTAACTAGGTTAAGGTTGGATTGATGTGTTTCCGTCTAAGTTACATTCGACTGTGCATATAAATCAAGGTGTTGGATTTATTTAGGGCACTGTGGCTCAGAGATTAGTTTATCGGCTTTTGACGCAGATGACTTGGGTTTTAAATCTTTCCAGAGCTAATTCAGTGTACGACTATAGTAGAGACACATCGGTCGGCAAAAGTTATTATGCATCTGATGTCAGCGCTGGTGTGCTTTGTCACTAGTGAGGCGAATCTATAGCTCCCAGAGGTAACGCTTTAGCTAAAAGGTCGGTAACGAGCGTCTTTATTTGATGAAAGCATAAATTGGCTTTGCCCTATTTTACCTACCTACCTACTCTAGCGTCTTCTGCTTTAATGAACTTTTGCAAACCCAAAAAGGTTGCAACAAGCAACCTCTAAAGTCTCGGTTAGATTGTTACCGACCTTAATGGAGCAGCTATAACTCTTCGTTGTCATAGCTCAGGTTAATTAACATGGTCATGGTTGACAAAGGGGTGGTATATCGACCTGAAGTTCGTGAGCTTTCTTAGCTTATACTCGTATACTGCAATAATGATGGCAGTATCACAACACGCTATGATGGTGATCGGAAAAAAATTGCATAAATGGCAGAATTCATTTGGAAAATGATGGCTCGAATTGAACAACATTCTTAACGGAGTGGTGGGAAAATAGCTGCTGCACTGAAAATATGAAAAATAATTATGGAACGGTTTCAATATTGAAAGATAAACTCAAACTAAAGCCTTATAAGTTTCAAAAAGGACAAAATCTTCGTGCTCAAAAAAAAGTGATATTCAATAAAGCAAAGAAGTTGCCAATCGTCGAATATCATCTTCTCTGATGAGAAAAATGTCCCGTTTGAACAATTCGTGAACAAACAAAACTATCGTCTTCACTAACCAGACAACTCATATGAAAATGCGGACCGTCGATTAGCCACCAGAAGTCAAGCACGGTTTGTCATGAGGCTGTTACAGCCAGTGGCCGAAACCCATTTGTGTTTTTGGACACAATTTCATTGCAATTTCACACTGATGCAATTGAAACGGAGAGCGGGAATAAGTGGATGAATGAATTTAAACGGTATGCACAAGAGTTTCAATGGAATGGACTTCAAAAGTTGATATTTTGTAAGTTATCTGTACACAGGGCTGCGAAGTTATTCATTGGGCTAGAATCTGAGCCTTTGAATTACTTGCAACTTAAGCAAGTTCTGTTATCTATTGCTATGACTATCCACCGATACCTAACGAAATGGGAAAATCTCATAAAGCTAGGAAAACGGGTAACCGCAAAATAATCTTCAACAAAGGTCTTTCAGTCATTGAAAGGGAAAAAATCCACCTTTCATCAGTGGCTGTAGAGGGGTACACCATCCTGTTCAACAATGCACTGAATAATCCATATTATACTTCCTTCCCCGGGTATCCCCTCCATTCCCCTGGGCTGGACTAAGGTGTAAACCGTACCGTGCCGAGAGTCAGCCAGGCTGGGGGCCCAGTCTAAATAATAGCCCAGTCGCTTACGGTGTATCCAGGATACCTGACGCTCTCCTGGATCAAAAAGCCTTGCCTGTATACTGCGAGGCTCTGTACAGGTCGACCACCCATTCCTACGCGACTCGTGGGATCACATATGGAAAATATTGATAAAAATAGTAAAGTGCATCCTCTGAAGAGGCGAACAGTGCAGGTTGCCACCGCCGAAGGCGCGATCGACACAGACAGCGTAACCGGGGCCCTCCTTCAGGGACTATAGATTGGTACCGCTGTTGGCTTCATCACAGGTAAGCAACACCATGCAAGTGGACTCTGAAACTGAGGCCCAGCTGCTGGAAGGAAAGGTCGCCCCTAAGGCCACAGGCAAACCTGTAGAAACGAGCAAGGTAAAAACACCGGCCCAAAAAGCAAAGAGTAGCTATAAGAGGTTGGTGCAGTATATCAGGAAAATGAACGCAAGAGAACCCTCAACGCTCTCCGAGCGCGAAAAACTCCTGATCAGGAAGCACAAGAAAGAGGTAGCCAAATTTGAGAAGAAATCGGCTTCCACCTCCACTCACGCTTCGAAAAAGGACACAGGGCGAGATAAGAAGCCATCGAACACGGCCCATATCAAACCCAACGTCCCAAAATTGAGTCGACAACTGCAAACACAACCGGCCACTGTCGTAAAGAACGCACAGCAACCGGGCGCCTCCAAGGGACACACTGCCTCAGGATCGAAGCAGAACGTCAAGAGGGGGCGCTCCGGAGAAGAAACTCTTAGGGAAGCGAAAAAGGCGAAATCATCAGCCAGCTTCAATCTTCCCCTGAGTCTACAAGTGGCTATTGTCGATGTTCCAACCCGGATGGGAAGATTACATCCGACAATTGGCTAACGGTTGAAGCCAAAATATTGGAAGCGATGCTTGTCGCGGATAGCGGCGATGAGATTAACTTCGACGGGGCAGGCTGGCAGAAAGGAGTCAAAGTTGTCGGTTGTGACAATCAGAGGTCCCTAGACTTCTTAAAGCGCACAATCGACAATTGCGGCGAAATCTGGCAGAACACTAAACTCGAGGTTATCCCTCGTTCGATGCTTCCGCTTCGCACGTTGGCTTCAATATGGATCCCTCCACCGGTGCCCGAAAAGGACGAATCCATTTTGAAGCTAATTGACAAGAAGAATAAAGAGCTTGACACTCTCAGCTGGAGAATAATTTCTTCAGCCAAGAGTAAGAACGGAGTGGGAAAGGACCTCATGGTTACCATTGACCAAAAGTCACTCGACCACATCCGCAGCAGATCTGGCAGCATCAAGTTCGGGCTGGGAACCCTGAAGATAAGGCTCGCCAATGAACGCGGCAAGTCAAAGGAGGCTGCTAGTGGTGCAAATTAATTTACACCACTGCAAAGCAGCCACCGACGACTTGATGATGTATGTACATGCTGCAGGAAGATGTGGATATAGCCTTAATCCAAGAACCCTGGCTTCTTAGGAACAAAATTCAGGGATTAAGGTCTAAGGAGTATAATTTATACTATCCACATACCGAAGGTAAGCTACGAACCTGTATAGTCGCCAAGAGATACTTAAACATTTCTCTCCTAGGTACGTACAGCAACGGAGACCTCACGGTGGTAACGTACGAACAACAGGACAAATCAATTTTGCTCCTATCGTCCGCATACTTACCATACGATGAGGAGGATCCACCTTCAGACGCAGTCCGAACACTCGTGCGACACGCCAAGTCACGCGGACTGTGTCTATTGATATAGTGCGACGCTAACGGACACCACACTCAATGGAGAAGCAGCGACATCAATAAAAGGGGTGAGTCCATTTTCGATTTCATTATCTCCACCAACCTCAATATTTGCAACAAAGGTAATACACCCACGTTTCGCAATCGGGTTAGGGAAGAGGTAATTGACCTTACTTTACTAAGTGAGTCCGACTCCATCCGAGTAGAGGATTGGAGAGTGTCCACTAACTGTTCCTTTTCGGACCACAGCCGGATACTCTTCAACCTTAACGTCATTAAAAAAAAACCGAAACCTTTCAGAAACCCTCAGAAGACAGACTGGAATCTTTTCTCAAACCTAGTTGCCAACAGGTTAGAACCGCCACAAGCCACCACTAATCCTGATCCAACTTACATTGAGAATTCAGTCGAAAATCTTGTGAGAATTCTGAAAGCGGCTTTCAACAAATCCTGTCCTTTGCAGCGGGCTCGCAGGAAGACCAGCGCAGTCTGGTGGACCACAGAGCTAAAACAACTCAGGACCAGGACCCGAACTCTATTCAACAGAGCAAAGATCTCAAACAGAACCGAAGACTGGGATAATTACAAATCCAGCTTCAACGAATACAAGAGAAAAACAAGAGCAGCAAAATCTAAATCCTGGCGGTAGTTCTGCGAATCAATTGAGGATCTCAACGAAGCCGCAAGGCTCAGGAAGATCCTATCCAAGGACCCCTGCGTCCCGGGATTCATCCTTAAACCAGATGGTTCTTGGACAGAATCCAGTCGGGAATCTTTAGAACTGCTGACTGAAACCCACTTCCCAGGCTGTAAAACCCCTGAAACCACAGTCTCCTTCGAGACGACGGTTCCTACGGTTCACACAACCGAAGAAGTGATAAACAAGATTATCACAGCGGATAACGTATCATGGGCAATAAATTCGTTCAAACGATTTAAATCTCCGGGCCCGGACGATATCTTGCCAGCGATGCTTCAAAAAACACAGATCCACACTGTACCCCATCTCGTAAGCATTTTTTCCAATTGCCTGCGCACGGGGTACATCCCAACAAGTGGCAAGAAATAAAGGTAATTTTCATACCTAAGGCAGGTAAACCATCCCATACTGCCGCTATGGACTATAGGCCAATTAGTCTCTCGTCATTTCTGTTAAAAACCTTGGAGAGACTCCTTGACCTAGACATCAGAGGACTCACAAATTCACGAAACTTATGCAATACTCAACACGCCTACCTAAAAGGCAGATCAGTGGAGAGTGCTCTGCATAGTGTTGTCCGTGAAATTGAGGGCTCGCTGTACTTAAAAGAGTTTATAATGGCAGCCTTCCTCGACATAGAGGGGGCCTTCAACAATGTAAACACAGAGGCCATAACAACAGCTCTTGAGGACATAAAAGTAGACAAATCCATTGTAATCTGGATTGAGAATATGTTGAAGAACAGAATTATCAATGCAGACATTGGACACAGTTCTATAAAGAAGGTGACAACTAGAGGCACACCACAAGGAGGAGTTCTCTCCCCCCTACTGTGGCTTCTTACAGTCAACAAGATCCTCAAATTCTTTATGGAAAAAGACACTCTCCTCGTGGGCATGACAGAACGGTCTGAGAATAAACCCCCAGAAAACCGAGCTGGTCTTGTTCACCAGGAAAAGGAAAATTCCGATATTTGCTCCCCCAAAGTTAGAGGGCACCCCACTCAAACTCAAAGCGTAAGCAAAATATCTAGGCATTATTCTTGACTCTAAGCTCTCCTGGAAAAGGAACCTGGAGGAAAGGATGAAAAAAGGATTGAACGCTTTTCATGCATGCAAAAAGACCTTCGGAAAAAGATGGGGCTTGCAACCGTACATCAATTATTGGATGTACACAGCAATCAATGTCCCTCCCCCTGGATCTATTCATAAAATGCTAAGCTGCAAAGAGCGCTCTCAGACTAAGAGAGTCCTCTCTGTGGAAGCAAGCCAACTATGGACATGCGGCCATACTTAAGATAATAGACGACCTGGGAAGGAAACATGGTTTTAGTAGCCTCGCAGCTACGACGGACTATATTCCCCCCCAAAATGGCTTCTCTCTCAGTATACCTATCTTTTTCCCCGACAGAGAAGAGTGGCTATCAAACGCCGTAATCAACGACCACGAGATCACCCTCTTCCCCGACGGATCGAAAATGGACACAGGCACTGGAGCCGGGTTCTACTCTGATACCCTCCACAAACAGGAATCATTCAGACTCGCTGATCTGTGCAGCGTGTTCAAGCAGAAATCCTGGCAATAGAGAAAGCAGCCAAACACCTACAGGTAGCCGATATCCCACCATCTGATATCACCATCTTCGTAGACAGCCAGGCTGCACTGAAGTCAATAGAATCCTGTATAACGAGATCAGAGGCTGTCAAGAAATGTCGCGACTCACTGAAATCCATCAGACACCATAAAGTTAAACTCTGCTGGGTCCCGGGCCACAGCTCAATCGCAGGGAACGAAAGAGCAGACGAACTGGCCAGGCAAGGTTCTAAAATGGACATCAGCGAGGCGGACACGTCATTGCAACCACCGATCAGCGCATTATACCGGATCATAAACGACATAATCATCAAAGAGGCCAACTCTTGGCTTACAAGAAACGACAGCTACACGACAAGATCATCGCGGCCAGAGCTCAATGTCGGAAAAACAAAGAAGCTCCTGGCGCTGGACCGTAACTCGATCCGTATGCTCGTCAAAGTGATCACAGGACACTGTTCCATTGGAGCAATGCTCCGGAAATGGGACTCGATTCCATCCAGCGATCTCTGCCGGAGCTGCGGCGATGAGGAAGAAACTGAGGCGATCCAACATCTGCTTTGGCACTGTCCAGCTCTCCAGAATCGACGCCTAGTATCGCTAGGTCAAAGATTCTTTACAGAGATTGCGGACGTGGCTAATGCAGACATATCGGATCTTCTAAGATTCATCAAGAGCACGGGGTGGTTTCAGCCACCAGATAGGTTATTTTTATGTGTACCCACACAAACGAAGGGAATCACAATGGGCCTCTTGGCCTCCGAGTGGAAGTGATGTCTAACCATCACACTTCCCTTCTCAAACCTAACCTAATCCATATTATTCAGTGCACTGGAAGACAGCGGTGGTGCAGCCAATCCGCAAGAGGGGTAAAGACACCTCTAACCCCGCAAATCTCCGGTCGATTCCGAGTATCAGCAAGGTCTTCGAGAAGATGGTCCATAGGGCCCTGTCTAAATGGGTTGAGGAGAATAAAATCATCCCGGACAACCAATTCGGTGTCCGAGCGGGCCATGACACTATCCATGCCGCGTCGAAACTCGTATCGGCGTATTTCTCGTATTGCTTTTAACCCCACTCAATCGTAGTCGCTTAGCTAGACTTGAACTCATTATAGTTACCGAGGATCCTTCATCGAGTAGAGCGAATGTTCGTACCATCTCATTGTCGTTGTAGACTCGCACAGGTAGAACTCTGAACAAAATCTTCTTGGCCGCTTTGGTACTGCAATTGAGGACGGATTTCTGGTTGCTGATCAATGCGGATTTCTGTACTGGATGTTGGCACAGTCTCTTCGTGGAGTGATTGATGTTGTTTTTTGCTGCATCCGTAGATTCCACAGGCCTTTCGAAGTCTGTATGTCCTTACGGGCGGCGTGGCCATATTTAAGGCAACCGAAGCAAAGATTTTTTCTCTTCACGAACTCCCTCTGAATCTCTGAATGAAGTATCGGCATTTATTCTCGGTGGCGCTGGTTGATGAAGGACTTCTCATAGTGTGAAGAACGTTTGCACGTTTAAGTCTTGAGTCAACTTTACTATTTGTTTGTGAAGACGACGAACTTGTTGTAATAAGGGTTAGCCACTCGTTGAACATTTTCACGGTCACCAAAGGTTGAACATTCACAATATTCTGCGCCCAGTCTATTCGCTTGCTTATAGGCAATTTGCTAACGAGCCCATCGATCAGCATGGGATTGGCCAGATGCTGGTGCATGCCGCTGGACTCCAAAAATACTGACAAATTTTGAACCTTTGTTGCGAAGGGGATCAGCATCTCCAATCTGTCTTCTGGAATTTGCTTCACCTTCCTTATCTTCCTCAGTTGAGTTTGAATTAGATATTCCGGACGTCCAAAACGAAACTCGAGGGTTGCCATCACCTGGTCTACGTTGTTGGGATGTATGAGAAGCGACTCAACGGCATCTCTCGCCTCTCCCTTTATGCTCTTTTGAAGGCGAAACATGTTCTCAACCTTTGAATATCCTTGGGCGTTGGTCGATTCCAGGAAGGCAGTACAATACATGGTTTTCCGTGGAATTCCGGCAAGTCATGCAGCTTTCGTTGGTTTCCAAAATAAGCTGGGGATGGCATCTGAGTTGGATGAGCTTGCCGTTGTGACGGATAACATTGTTGGCTTAACGTAGGTATATTCAACGGTGGCAGGAAAGTTGGAATGTATTCTGACAGCGTGGAATAGAATGTCTGTTGATTTGCGTTAGCTGGCGTCGCTTGATTATGCTGTGCTTGCGCAGGGTGTTTTCGAGGCCAATTGTACTGTAAATACTGGGCATATGTAACGGCGGTTGACGTTGAAGGAAAAACGGTGATGGGATTGGTTGTTGTTGTTGAAACGGTAGCAGCAGCAAAGTCAACGTCAGTTGCCGTTATGGCTGTCGGTGTAACGGGTGTTGGCAAGGTTTCGGCTGACGAAGCAACACACGTGGGCACGAATATCGAGGCTGTACTGGCGATAGCAGTGGTGTTCGTACCAAAACATCAGTCGAAAAGCTTTCTTTTTTTTTATTGGAATTATTTGCTTCAGGTACCTAATAAAATAACCGGTTGTAACCTTAGGTGATAAATCTTTTAATAGACTACCTAGAGGAATAAAAAGTAATTGAGGCTCAGGTTAGGCAATGGACGACGATGGTGTCGTAATACAAAGTTGTCCAGTTACGTAAGTCGAGTGGTATTATTGAAGAAGAAGGATGAGTCGAGCAGACTTTGCGTTGATTTTCGAGTTGTAAACAGAAACGCTTTAAAGAAAAGTACGACATCGAAGAGTAACTCGATAAATAACAAGCAGCAAGATATTTTATAACACTGGACCTGGTTACTCTTTGCGGACAGTTTGAATTTTTTCAAGTGGTCTTTGGATTTTGTAATTCACCACATGTTTTTCAAAAGAGGAAGTAATCAGCGTAGCTTCAAAAAGCGGGTTAAAATTTAAATGAAAAAAATGCCACTTTCTTGAAATTGATATTGATATGGCCCAATATGCACACGGGAGTAATTCTACCAGGAGGAAAACTGGTGTAATGTTCTACTCTAAGCAAGGAATGAATTAGTCCAGCAGAAAAAAAATGTGTATGTTAACCTCGTTTCATTGTGTTTCCGTCTTTCTGACATTTCATTGAAGCGCAACACCAAGCGCGGACGGCGATTTTTATCCATTTCATACTGCGAACTTCCTTACGCCTTCGAAAGTTAAACAATTACATAGTTTTCTTGCTAATTATTATTTTCCAAAATTTATTCCAGATTTTGTACGGAAACTTTCTGAGCTTTTGAAGAAGCATTTAAGATGGATGGCGTTTAATGATTCCAAAGATAATATGTGAATAAGAAAACAATGCCGCTGAGCAAAATTACAACTCATTCGAACTCAAGTTTTAGCCATAATCAGAGCTGTTAAAATAAATGGAGTATGTACATAGTAGCTTTTGTCTAGCTTAAATAACTTGACTAACTTAAAATACCGTTTTATACCCTATACCAACACTTTAAAGCAAACAGAACAGCTTAAGACTATGCCTTTCGACTAAGAAATTATTCACTGATAGTGCAGCATTTGAGTAGGACTTGACTATTAGTCTCAAGATGGGCCCAACTTTTGAAAAAAACTTGATTACACATGAATTGATTACACAAAAATAAAACACGTTGACTATTCAAGTCAGTCATAATCTAATACAAAAAATTCCAATAATTTAGTACAATTGGCGGAATCTCAGCGTAAAACTGATCGATTTAATCTTATAACCGAACTTTGAAAGATTACATTTTGCACTGGAGTACTTTATAAAAGTACTTTTTTTACAGCGTAATTTTTGTTGTTCCGGATAATATGTAGGTGTTTTGCTGATTTTTTACTGCCGAAAAAAATGGATCATTGCATCTATGTTAAATCGAATATACACTGAGTAAGAATGGAAGATGTTTATATGTATGTACCTAGTCCTGCCACAAGTTCTGTTACAAATATAAAACGCTATTAAAAAAATCACCATACATATTGTATTCAAAATTATTTCATTTATTGGAACACAATATTGGTTTTTAAAAAAAGTTTGGTTCATTCGAAATGGCCGCCTTTTGCTTTAACACAAGCTTTTACGGTGTGGCCATTGGGCTATAGCAGTACGTACGGTTTGTATGGAGATCGTGGACGCTGGTCTTGTTAATGCTATTTAAGACTTTCTAAATTTCTGTGGGGAGTCTTGTAGGCCATGTTCTCAAATCCTGACCACAAATCATAATCCAGTGGATTCAGATCTGGACTCCCCGACGGCCATTCTTCTGCTGCTATAAAGCCAGGAATATTGACTCTGAGCCACTTCTGCGTGGTTTTGGCTTTGTGCGCTGTAGCAGAGTCCTGTTGGAAGACCCATCTGTGTCCATAGAAAAGGGTATTGGTCAAATCCTTCACAACACCCTCTAGCACCTTTGCACCAGTTTTTACGCTCTTTCACAGAAAAATGATGATAGACCTCCTACCAAACCATTATGGAAACAGAATGATGGCCACGTTGAACCCTTGGTACATTTTTTTTCGCCTCCTTGGATGAAGTAGCATAGATCTTGTCATTCTGTTTGTTGAAAACTTCTTCCGCGTGCCACTGCAAAAGTCACTTGCATCTCTCCAGCCAACCTCTTTTAATTGAGGAGTTAATCAGCCTAGACATGTATCTGGTTGATATATCCAATTCCTTGGACATGATCTTCTGCTTCCTAAGGGGATTTCTCCGAATGCGTTCACGTACTGTCCTTGCTACCGCACTTGTACGGACGACGCGCGGACGACCACTTCTTGGCCTGTCCTCTACTCCAGGCAATTCGCCGAAGCGAGCAATAGACCGATAAACGAATATTCATGATATTCCGAGTGGTTTTAGCCACTCGAAAATTTGGCCAGCACTCTTTCCGCACTTATGGAACGCTATAACCGCGACTCGATTCTCTTTTACGCCCCACTCCATGTTGATAGTTCGCAAACTGACTAGTATTCTTCAATGATCAGCGCATGTTTTCTGAAAAAAAATGTTAACGTTGTACTACGTAACGGTTTTATTCCCGGAAAAAGTTTTGAACGATAAGCGCTGGAAATTGTGTAACAGAACTTATGGCAAGACTAGGTAGTACAAATTCTTCACAGAAGGCCTAGAAGAAGTTAGTGACGATACCCGCCTTGGACGCCCCAGCACATCATCAACGGATGAAAGCTTTGAAGCAGTGAAGAAAATTGCTATCGAGAATCATCGAATCACTATCAGAGAAGTTGCTGAGGATACTGGCATAACGGTTGGCTCATGCCATGAACATTGTTTCAAATGTTCAGATGTTGTGAAGTCGAAACCAAAGCAAAATCATCCGAACGAAACCAGAAGAGTCAAGACAGAAAAAACCACGCCAATTTCGGTCCCATATGAAAGTTTTGCTCATTGTTTTCGTCGATTACAATGGCATCATGGTTCATCATGAGTTCTTGCCGGATGATCGTCAGCAATATTACCTTAAAGTTATATAAAGTAACTCTAGGAACACCTAGAGTTTGAAAGGTTTTTGGTTTCGTTTTTCCTTATTGATTTTTATTGGTAGTGTGTTTGAAGGTAAGGAAAAATGTGCACACATTTATGTAATGTGATTTGTAAATTATGTGCAGAGAAACGGCATCTCTCGTAAATAATATGAAGAACATGATTATAAAACTAAAAGACAGAAAATCAACGCGCTTTATAGCAAAAGAATATCATCTTACTCCATCCGCGGTTGCCTGGTTAAGAAAAAAGTGTGTACTAGACATACATAGCTAGTTCTCGAGGAGGACGGCCTAAAAAACTCTCTGAACAGGACGAACATGCTTTAGTGAGGTTCACGATTTCTGAAAGGACAGGTTCTGAAGCAGCCAAAGAGCCTTAGTCAGCGACTGGCCAACAAGTTAGCCGATGGACAGCTAATCGGACATTGCGTAAGCACAATGTAGTAGCTATCGAAAAGAAAAAGGGCCCAGACTTTGCCAAAAAAGTAGACCGGTCGGAAGATGATTGGAATAAAGTGGTGTGGTCCAAAATAAACCGCTATCGCACTGATGGCAGATCGTGTGCTTGGAAAAGACAAGGTGAGTCTTTGAACCTCATCATGTTGAACAGACGGAGGTGGTTCAATTATGGTGTGGGGTAGTAAGAGTGCTTTGGGCGTTGGAAAATTACACCCAATAGAGGGTATAATGGACCAGCACCTTTATTTAAACATTTTGAAATCGAACTTCACCGCATCAATACGTAGCTTTCATATATGTATGTACATATGTAATATGAAAGATAGCTTAAGCATGACAGAGATCCGAAGCACAGGACCAAGACAGTGCAGAGTTGGCTTCAAAGGCAGACATTTAATGTGTTAGACTGGCCAACGCAAAGCCCGGATCTGAACCCAACAGAACATCCTTGGGCATACCTGAAAACTGTCTTGCCAAGGAATATGACTCTCCACCATCATCCTTAGCTATCCTTTGAAAAATAAAATGTGTTACCTTATTTTTTGAACAACGATCATGTCGACTTATACATAAATACCTATGAAGTAAAAATTTGAAGAAAAAAAATAGTTCTTCATTCATCGAATGGCACTTTAGACAGTAAATATCGATTAGGCTATAGCATCGTCCCTCGCATTCATTAATATTTCGTTCGTTGCAGATAGGTACATATGTAACAAGTAGAAGAAAAACAAGATTTCAAACTCACCACCAAGGCAATTCATTTTCACTCTAAAGAACTAACGCCTTGATTGTAATTTGGTTAAAAAAGATACCGTCTCTCCATTCATGCCGAAATCGAGTTCATCACATGACAAATGTTACACACGACTTGATCCGCACTGACCTCTGGTCAATGTGCAACGTATCAAATCACACACCTCAGTCTTACTACCGCGCAATCACAAAATGAACTCAGAGTCGCACAGTCGCGCAAACGATAAGAATCACTTAGGAAACAAAAAGGAAAGATCAGCACCACTGGCAGGCGACACCACACCGTGATTCGGGGTAAAAATGCCGCCTGCTGCCAACCAGCCCGCATACTACGCTCAGCGGCACTCGCAATCGGCCGTTAACCAATAGGTTCCACATTTTCCTGTATCTCCCGCGTCTTCTCTATCTCCCACTCTTGGACCTGTGAATTAATATGTTTGACGTAATTTTCCATAAGGCAGTGGATTCCATCAACGCCATCCTGATCCCCCAGCATGGTTCCACTGTTCCGCCAGTATGTGGATGCGGACGTTATGCATCCATGTATTGGTTGCAGAATTTCTCGAAATCATAACAATAAAATTGTTGCGGGAAATTCCCTCTCCCCGCGACGCTGTATCCAGTGGATCGCCGCTTCTTGCTTTCGTTTTTGTAACTTGACAGAGATTTGCAAATCGGATATGGAAACTGTGCGGGAATTTTCTGAAGAAATCTCCTTTTCGTAGATTCGGCCGCTGTAGCATTGGCGTGGCAATGTCTTCATAACGACCGCGCACACTCCGGACAATTTATCCCTTTTTTGTTTCTACTTGTTTATTCCTTTTTAGTTGAATTTTGTTTTACATGCACTCATAATTCTTCATCAGTTCGTGGTGTGCGTGTGATCGTGAAAAGGCGTTCAGCAATGTTCCGGTCGCTACAGAGATGACATTATGATGGCAGTGCCTTATTAGGCGTTGAGGAAAAGGTAAATCATCAATGCGGCGCAATGGGATGGACAGGTAGCTGAGAAATGTCTGTCGCTGAGAAAAATGTCCTTGTTGTATGCCGCTGTCATAAATCATGGCAGGCGTTATCACTGGACAGGATCGCCTGTGATGACAAGCGGCTTTGTAGTTTCGGCGGAATTGCGTGTGGTCACCGAGTGTAACCGAAATTATTTGACGATTGCTGACTGAATTGCCGTATGGGTACGGTTTTAACCACCATCCTTGGTACGAAGATATTTGTTATGTGCGTACAAGCCATTTAATTGCACTGTGGAGATGATATGAATCTAGTAAACATGGTTTGAAAGTTGCATTGTCGATCGGTATATATGTACATATGTACGAGTATGAGTGATTATGTGACTCAAATACCAGGAATGGAATTGACGCTTACGAGGTCTTCAACGGTCAACACTGTGACCGTTTCAATTGAGGACTTTGTAAATCAAACGATGCTCTTCTGTAAACTAATAATTTACCTCTTTAGTCCTCCTTAAATCTAAATTTTCCATGCTCTTCTTGTCTTCTACGCTATGATTTTGACTCACGTGAATAAAAGTCGATGGTTCAATAGGTATCATATTGGCGCTCTTGAATGAGGTGTTGTCTAAAGTCTTCTAAATCTGTGACTGCTTTTTGATATTGTATACATATCTATATATATAATACGCCAGTGAAGCCGCTTCTCCTCCTAAACTAAAAGTCGCACAGGCAAGTGCGATACACCTTTGGAAAGCTTATGGTCTGAAGTGGCCAGATAAGGTTTAAAAATCATTCAAAAGTTAATTTAAACGCGATTTAAACTGGATTTAAGATTCAGCGCGTGATTTAGTAGCAATTAAAATTTCAGAAAAAAAAATCAAACTTGCACGTGCAGTATTTAGTAACATAATTTTTTTGCCAATTGAGCCGCTTTTTCTCTTAAATTAAAAGTCGATCAATCAAATGCAATGCAACATTAGAAAATCATTGGTTTGTAATGGTTACATAAGAAATAAAGTACAACAAAAAGTTGAAAAAAAAGAGAAAACGCGATTTAAACTGGATTAAAAATTGAGCGCGTAAAGGTAGCAGTTGAATTATGCCAATAAAATAAAATTCGCACGTGCAGTATTGATGCCTTTGGAATAATTACACAATTCTTTTTTCAATTTTTGCCAATACTTAATTGATAATTTCATTTTATTCGTCACATATCACTGACAACAAACTGATAAAAATAAAATAATTGTTTTTAAACTAAGGTGAGTTGTGAACATCAGAGGCATAACTTACAATTTTATTTGTTATAGAACAACCTAAATGCCTCGAAGAGTGCGTTCGCGTCCTTCAGGTGAAACTTTAAGAGTCACCCGCTCACGTCTACAGCGGAATCGACGTAATTTATTGTCTTCTTTAAATGCTGCCGTATCATTTAGAAGTTTTTCAACTGTAGCTCAACATTAATTAGGACTGTTGACCAAGAAATGTGATGAATGTCAAGCGCTGCATTTTGAAAATGAAATAGATGGCAGTAAAGGTTGCTAGTACTACATATTTCAATAGCACATTGACATTCCACAAAGTCGACTGCGTTCAATATACATATATGTATATAATATATATGTATATATAAGAGAGAGGTATAAGTGAATTTAACCTAGCCTATACGATGAACTCTGCCTTACTGTGCAAGAGTCTGAAGCCGTTTGTGAATAAGGGAGATTCAAGCCTAAGAAATTTCTATAAAGCAGACAGGAACGCAATGTAGGAAGAGGAATTAGGTGGACCGGGTAAATGCGGATGAAATCTCGTGGCATCTAGGTATATGGTGCGTACGGCGTTTAAGGACATCCATATCAGTGATAATGATTTCTCATAGTCATTTCCTTTGTTTTTTGTTTATTATTGTATCATCAATGGGGGACTATGTACTCTTATAACCTAACCTCCTAACGCATGCGTTAGCTATATAGTAGCTATACACTTCCCGAATTACCCTCACTTAAAATGTCTACATACGAGGCCAGTATCGCAAGAGGAACTTATTATCGTGTAGTACATTCTAGTAGACGGCTACTGTCGAAATTTCAGCCGGATCGGACTCATAGTTTTGTTTTGACCGCGTGTGGAAGCGGTAGTGTCCGCGGCTTTTAGAAAAATGGAAAAAGAGCAATATCGGTCGGTGATTCGATTCTTGTTTTTGGAAGAGAAATCGAAAATAAAGGAGTTGGAGCATCGATGGGTCAAGTATGTAAAGGGTGTCTCAGTAAGAGTGCACTTTTTCATTTTAAAATAAAAACAAGTATTTTATGACAGAGTTGTGATATTTTTATTGTATTGTAAAGAAGACATGTTCCGATTAAGTATGGAATAAAATATCCGGCAAATGACCCCCACGGCTCCGATGACAGGCCATTACTCTTTTCATAAAATTTTCGATGACTTTTGCACAGAGATGTGGCTGTATCTCACCGATGACGCGTTGGATTTCCGATTTGAGCTCAGGAATTGTTTCGGGTTTATTCGCATAAACCCGAGATTTCATAAAACCCGAAAGAAAAAAATCGCACGGCGTTAAATCGCATGATCTTGGTGGCCAGTTGACATCAGAATTTCGTGAGATAATGTGTTCTGGAAATCGTTACTGCAATAAGGCGATTGTTTCATGCGCGGTGTGGCAGGTTGCGCCGTCCTGCTGAAACCACATGTTGTCCAGTATCATGCCGTCCGGTTGAGGCCACAAGAAGTCCGTTATCATATTCCTGTAAATGCCGTTCACAGTCACTGCAATTTCGGCCTCATTTCCAAGAAAGTAAGGCCCAATCACGCCGCCTGACCAAAATCCGCACCAGACAGTTACTCGTTGTGGGTGCATTTGTTTCTCATGGATTGCATGAGGATTTTCTGAGTCCCAAATTCGACAATTTTGTGTATTCACGAAGCCATTCATATGGAAATGCGCTTCATCGGAGAAAATTACTTTTTTCGAAAAATTGGCATCGACTTCACTTTGCTCCATTACCCATTGAACGAATTGCCGGCGCTTTCCGTGGTCTGCTGGTTTGAGCTCCTGAGTTAACTGAATCTTATACGCATGAAGGTGGAGGTCTTTAGTCAAAATTCGCTGCGTAGTGCTTCGTGAAATTTGCAGTTGTTGAGAACGATGTCGAATTGATGTTTTCGGGTTTTCGGCGACACTCTCGTTTACAGCAGCAATGTTTTCAAGAGACCGACCGGTACGTTGACGCAAAGGATTCTTATTATCCATAATTGACCCAGTTTCTTCAAATTTTTTGACCACTCTTCGAATGGTTGACACTTTCTCGGCTGAAAATTTGGCGAAGTTTGCGAGCGGTTTCAGCGTAACTTTCCCCATTTTTGTAATGAGTTTTCACAATTGTCACGCGTTGTTCTTTCGAAAAGCGCTCCATTTTTAATAATCGGAATAAACAGAGGTGACAGCTGTCAAATTTCTGAGTTGCCACTTGCATAAAAAAAAAATATTCCAATTTTAAAAAGTGCACTCTTACTGAGACACCCCTTATATCGAGCTAAAAGGAGACTATATTGAAAAATAAATCGCCATTTCTCCAAAATTTTTGTTTTTCTTTTGTAGGCTAAGTACTTATCGGACCACCCTCATAAATGAAAAAACAAGAATAATATATCTTCTTAACCCATTGTTAAAACTTCTATTTCCACTATCTCTCTGCCACCTGATGACAAGCTTGTAAAAATGTTAGTAAGTTAAAAAGAAAATCGCCATTTTCGGTTTGTAGTGTGAAGCGAAAGACTTGGGTAACAATTGATGACTGACTTTATTGTAATAAGCTTAACGACTTCATAACTTAACTTTACGACTGTATAACAACTGGTACAAAGTATGACGTTTACTGTATCATCTTCCTTTTTATATTATAATATAAAATGACTATTTTATTATAAGTGTATACAATACATACATATGTACATATGTTCATATATACATTTTTTTATTTTTATTTTTTTAAATCAATATCTATCTATTGATGATATTTACATATTAGATGTTTTTAGTTGCAATCATAGAACATGTTACTACTATGCATTCTTTCTTCGACAAGTGTGCATTAGTTTTCAAATGTAAATCTATTTGGTCAACGCACCACCCTGCCTGATTTGGCAATAACACCTTTGCTTATATTAGGACTAACTTTTTTACAGTTATTTTCAAAATTCAAAGCAGGATCTATGTCAGTGGAATCTGCTTCATTTACTTTTAGAAGATTTTATTCATTTGGTTCAGTATTTTCCGTTTGTAGTTTTGAAAGTATTTGCATAACATGTTATCTGTATCGTCGACACACCTGTCCGTTTTCCCCTTGAATCAAATAAGAACGTGGCTCAGAACATTTATCTAAAGGGTGATCCAACGAAAACGCACGATGATAATTGTAAATAAAACAAAAAGTTTTCAGAGAATTATCTTAATATTTTTTATTATGATAGAAGGATCTATGACATTTATGTGTGAAGCAAAATATCGGCTAAATGTTCGCCACGGCTTCGGTGGCATACCTCTATCCGATGGTCCATATTTTCAATGACTCTGAGACATAATTGAGGTTCAATGTCGTTAATGTGCCGAATTATCTCATCCTTTAGCTCTTGAATTGTTTTTGGCTTATTGACGTAGATTTTTTCTTTTAAATATCCTCAAAGAAAGAAGTCCAACGGTGTCAAATCTCATGATCGTGGCGGCCAATTAACATCGCCACGACGTGAGATAACACGGCCATTGAATTTCTCTCGCAAAAGAGCCATTGTTTCGTTGGCTGTGTGGCAAGTGGCACCATCCTGTTGGAAGCACAAATCGTCTAGGCCCATATCCTCAATTTCTGGCCACAAGAAGTCCGTTATCATCTCGCGATAGCGAACACCATTCACGGCAACTGCTTGGCCGACCTCATTTTCGAAGAAGTACGACCCGATGAGGCCGCCAGCCCATAAACCGCACCAAACAGTCACTCTTTGTGGATGCATCGGCTTTTCAACAACCACTCGTGCCTTCTCATTTGCCCAAATGCCGCCATTCTGCTTGTTAACGAATCCACTGAGGTGCAAGTGTGCCTCGTCGCTGAAGATGATTAACATCGTGAATTATGGTTGGACCACCCTTTATTACACTCCCAGGCTACAAAACTGATTTGAGAAATTTTTGATAATAAACTTGTTCTCCAGTTTTTAGCTCTTTTAATGATTTTGTTGAATTTTCTTTTCATTTTTTTCCAAATTACCAAGTCCGATTAAAAATAGATTCATCTATTAAAATAGGTTTTAAATTTTTTAAATTGGTTGGTATTTTAGTCCTAAGTTTTCTATTCATCAAAAGTTCGGCCGGTGAGTATGAGCTAATGTTCGGAGTTGCAAACATTTTCTTAGTAACCGTTTTATCGTTTGTATTGATCTTTCTGCCAGGCCGTTTGATCTAGGTGTTTATGGGCTAGATAGAATATGTTCAATATGCATCACAAAATTGATTGAATTCAGATGACGAAAAAGGTGGGCCATTATCGCTTACTACAATAATATTTTTGGAACGCCATGCCTCGCAAATATAGACTTCAGCTCTGTAATTATTTTCTTACTTGAATATTCACTGTTCAAGCAGCAATCTGAATATACTTTGAATAGTAGTCAGCGACTAAGATGTACATCTTCTTATTAAAATCACAAAGGTCCATTCCTAATTTTTGCCAATGTTAAGACAAAATTTCAGGTGGCATCAGTGGTTCTTTTGCATTTGACGCTCTATGTCTTAAACATATTTCACAAGTAACTACTAATTTTTTTATGTCTGAGTTAATATTAAGCTAATATACCAGTGATCTTTCCAGGTTTATGCACTTTTCAAAACCCATATGCCCCTCATGTATATGGTTTTTCAAAAAGGACTTGACAACTTTTTTTCTTTAAATAAGACACAAACCATTTGAGATATTTCAAAAACTTTATTATCGCCTTGAAGTACAATCAAAACATTTATGAATAGAACTCGACTCCGTTCATATGGCCACCGCGAGCACGTTTGCAGTGGTCGATTCCTTGGACGCAATTTTCGATGACTCGGCCACACATTTCGGCCGAAACGGCCGCTATTTCCCGTTCAATGTTGGCTCTGAGCTCTTCCAACGTCGTCGGCTTGTTGGCATAAACCAATGACTTAACGTAGCCCCAAAGAAAATAGTCTAGAGGCGTTAAATTGCACGAACGAGGCGGCCAATCGACTGGCCCATTTCTTGAGATAACACGCTCATCAAACTTACTCTTCAATAAATCGATTGTAACGTGTGCTGTGTGGCTTGTGGCACCATCCTGTTGAAACCACATGTCGTCCAAGTCCATATCTTCCAATTCGGGCCAAAAATAATCGGTAATCATGGCGCGATAATGCTGGCCATTCACATTAACGTGACGATCGGCATCGTCGACGAACAAATATGGCCCAATAACGCCGCCGGCATGCAAACCGCACCAAACAGTTATTGAAGTGGTGATTCATGAAGCACATGTGGATTTGCACCCATATATAACGCATATTTTGCTTATTGACGAACCCATCGAGCCAAAAATGAGCTTTGTCACTAAAGATGATTTTGCGATGAAATTCATCATCTCGCCGCATCTTTTCCAGAGCCCAATCGGAGAACGTACGTCACTTCAAATGGTCCATCGGCTTCAATTCTTGAGTCAGCTTGATCTTGTATGGGTGTAAACCAAGATCCTTACGCAAAATACGCCATAATGTGGTCTGAGCGATGCCCAATTCTGGAGAACGCCGTGGAATTGACCTGAACGGCAGCGATATTTTCGACACTTCGACCAACCCGTTATCTCACTGACACGGCAACATCACACAACGAATATGTAGACTCAAATTTTTCCACTAAGCTTGTTATTGCCTGTCTACTAGGGCGAGAATTACGACCGATAATTGGAGTTAACGTTCTTATAGTTGCGGTCACCGACTCCGAATTTCGGTAGAAAATTCTGATAATTTGCAGACGTTGCTCGTTCGTGTACTTTACCTTGATGAAAATGTTGAGTTTACTGAATAAATTGACAATGACAGTTCGATGATTAGTGAAAGGGTTATAATAATGCATTAGCTTAAGTACGGTTTTATCTCTAATTCTTTAACCACCGGCGGACCCCACAAGCGGACCAGTAGGAATGCAGTTAAGTGGGAAGGTTATGGTCCTACACTTCTGACCATAACGACGCCGGGATAAAAAGGAAAAGAAGAAGAAGACGGTTTTATCTCTAAGAGATTCCTTACGAATGAGATCTAGCTCTTTATCACTGACTGCTAAACTTGAAATTACAGGATTACAATGTAAATCCACTTCATTGTCAATCTCTGTCAATGCTTCCTTTGACAAAGGTGCCCTAGATAACGTATCAGCAATTAACATCTCCTTTCCTGGCTTATAAGTAACTTTTAATTTGTACGTCTGTAACTTCAGCATAAGTCTTTGAAATCGGATCGGAACTTGGTATAAAGCTTTATCAAATAAAAGTATTAAGGGCTTGTGATCTGTGTGATTTGTTTTCCAAAAAGGAACTTATGGATACGACTGCAACCAAAAAGGATAGCAAATGTGATCAAAATACGCTAAGATTGGAGCATTCGAAATCAATGACTTAAGCTTTAAAAATTCCTTTTCGTGATCTTCCCCCAATGCCACTCTACTTCTTTCTTTAAAAGCCGAAGGTTTTCATTTTCTATTGACAATCCCTTTATGAAAAATCCTGATAATTCACCATCCCCAGAAAGCGCTGGAGATCTTTAAAAAATTTCGGATATGGCAGTTTTAAAAAAGCTTCAATTTTATTCTCATCCGGACGAACTCCTGAATCATTGAAAACGTGTCAGATATATTCAATCTCTTTAACAAAAATATGCGATTTCGTTTTATTAAGTTTTAAACCTATTTCTTGTGCTGTTTTTAAAACCATTTCTAAATATTTATCGTGTTCTTCTTTAGAATTAGCGTATACTCGTATTAAAAAGTCATCTATATGAATAATCAAATTTGGAATGGGAGAAAAAATTCTTAACATCAATGAAATATCTCAGGTGCTAAGTTGACACCAAAAGAAAGGCGTGAGAATTGATATCTTCCAAAAGCAGTGTTGAATGTACAAAGTTTTGATGATATTTCATCCAGAAGTATCATCCAAAAACCACTATTTGCGTCTAAACTGCTGAACAATTTTGCTTTTGAGAGTCGTGATTTCACTTCATCAACGTCTGGAAAGGGAAAATGGGACGCATTATTGCCTTATTTAAATACTTGGGATCAAGACAACGCCTCAAACGTCCATTAGATTTTCTCACCAGAACTATAGAATTCACCCATGGTGTTGATTAATTCTACTCTGAGTTCTGTTTGTAAATGAAAAAGTATTTTCCGCGGTGGTTCAACCACACGCTTTTAAAACTTTTTTAAAAGACACTTTTTTTAAGGCATCCTAATCCACTAAAAACCTCCTTATACTATATACCTTACACTATACCCTCATCAAATTTATTTATTTCTTTAGAACTTTCTACAGAATTAACATTTTTAACACAAACTAAATTCAATTTTACAGAGGAATTTAAACCAATTCAAAGTCTTACAATTCAAATTTATAATGTAAAAATCTAACCACACATTTTTGTTTTCAAATTCACAATTAAGTATACATTTTCCTATGACATTGAGCTTTTCACCAGAAAAAGTTAATAAAGTTGTATTGGTGTTTTTAATGATGGCTTTATTTAACTTTAACAAATGAAAGGTATAGATCGACATAAGATTTCCCTCTGCGTCTATATCCCACTTGTGCTTGTACCGTTGATTAATATTTCATTTTTACATTCCACGCCTTTGTATGCTTTGTTGCACTTACGTTTCCAATGAAAAGATCTTCTGATGACGACTGATAAGTTGCGCCTGCTTAAATATTGCTGACTCTCTTGTTCATAACATTTTTGAACATTTTTGCATAGTGATTTTTTCTTTTACACTGATGACATACGGGGGTGGTTTTGGAGAAATGGCGATTTATTTTTCAATATAGTCTATAGAGAGCCGTGGCGCAGCGGGTAGTGTGTCGGCCTTTGACGCACGATGAGCGAGTTCGGATCCGGATAATACCAACGCCATCGTATGTTCATTACGCGGCTTCTCTCCTCGGCGGGGAATTGGCAAAACCCCCCGTAGTACACTTGCCTTGAAAAAGCTTCTCGACTCTTGCCGTTCGAAATCGGTATTAAACTGTAGGTCCCGTTCACTTGTGTGAAAAAAACAAATCGTACACAACAGAAGTGAATGAGAGAAGCTAGGCTCTGGCTCTTCATGAGCTGTAACGCCATTTAAGAAGAAGAAGTTTCCTTTTAGCTCGATACACTTGACCCGGCGATGTTTCAACTTCTTTAACCCGTCTGAAAAATACGTTTTCCCGAGGTCTGCAAAGTAGGCCTCCGTGGCGGCGATGACCTCCTCATTCGACTGAAATTTCTGCCCGGCGAGTGACTTTTTCAAGTTTGAAAACAAAAAGAAGTCGCACGGGGCCAAATCTGGAGAATATGGTGGATGTAGCAGTTCGTAGCCCAATTCGACCAATTTGGCCGTGGCGAGTGCGGAGGTATGAGCCGGTGCGTTATCATGATGGAAGAGCACTTTTTTCTTCGCCAATGGGGACGTTTTTTCTTCAATTCAGCGTCGGAGCGGCACAATAATTTAGCATAGTACAGCCCTGTGACCGTTTTGTCCTTCTCCAGGAAGTCGATGTGGATCACATCTTGTGAATCCCAGAAAACGGTGGCGATCACCTTTCCGGCCGATGGGACAGTCTTCGCCTTCTTCGGAGCACGTTCGCCGGGTGAAGTCCACTGTTTCGACTGTTCCTTGATCTCTGGTGTGTACCAGTGGATCCATGTTTCGTCGACTGTCACGAAACGACGCAGAAACTCCTTCGAATTGCGCTTAAATAGCGTCAAACACTGCTCTGAAGTGGTCTCACGGTTGCGCTTGTTGTCCGGAGTGAGCAAACGCGACAACCATCGCGCCGACAGCTTTCTCATGCCCAAAATTTCATGCAGGATATGACCCACGCGATCTTTTAAAATGCCTATAGTCTCAGCTATCTCGCGCACCTTCAAACGGCGGTCTTCCAATACGAGATCGTGGATTTTTGTCACGTTATCCTCCGTGGTAGCCGTTTTCGGGGCACCTGGACGCAGTTCATCAAAACCCAACGTGCGACCACGTTGAAACTCGTTAAACCAATTTTTGATGGTCGCCATTGAAGGAAAAGAGTCACCGTACACAGCATCCAAACGCTCTTTGATTTCGCTGCGCGATTTCCCTTCCAAAAATAAGAATCGAATCACGGACCGATATTACTCTTTTTCCATTTTTCTAAAATCCGCGGACACTCCCGCTTCCACATGCGGTCAAAACAAAACTACGAGTCCGATCCGGCTGAAATTACGACAGTAGCCGTCTATAGAATGTACTACACGATAGTAAGTTGCTCTTGCGATACTGGGGCCATCTGGCGGTGAGGCTAAGTACTTATCGAACCACCCTCGTATTACTCCCCAAGCCACCCTCGTATTACTCCCCCATTGTTAAAATGCCGTTGACCACATCCATTGCACGTATGCTATTTTTTTGTCTTTCTTCCTCCGATGCGCTAGGTTGTTCACCATAGTTGATATGTCGTTTTCTCTGTCTTTCCCGAATACCACCGATAAACTCCACGTGTCTTTGCCATCTCTGTCACTTCCATGATCGCTGAATTCCTTTGATTACTCCTTTGCCATTTCCATAGATTTTGCTACTTAAATAATTTCATCCAACTTTTTTGTAAACTCATTTAGTAATCTTTCGGGAATAAAATTATAATTTTGATTTAATTCACCTATGAATAGATCTCGCACTAGTTCTTCTTGCAGAGTGTTACAGTCGCAGGTTTTGCTTAAATTCTTGAGGGCCGTGAGAAATTCATCCATTGACTATGGCTCGCTTTGACGTCGGGAATAAAATTAAAGCGCTCCATTATGATATTGCATTTCGGAATAAAATATCTAACTTCTGTATTAGCTCTTCATGTTTCATAGTTTCCTCACAGACATTAAAAGAGTCAACTATCTCAAAGCACTCCGGTCCTATGTGCTGAAGTAAGAGCGAGTTTTTTCTTACGTCGGTCGCACCCAACAGATCACTGGCAGCTAGAAAAATTTTAAAATGTTTTTTCCATACCTTCCAACTGGTTGCAAAATTGGGCGATTTCAAATCCAATGGACGTAAATTTCCACTGTCTACAGCCACTTGCTTATAATTATTATTTATAATTTGCATTTTCTGACAACATGTAGTATGAAGTGAAAGACTTAAATGACAATTGATAACTGACTTTATTGTAATAAGCTTAACGACTCCATAACTTAACTTAACGACTGTATAACAACTGGTATAAAGTATGACATTTACTGCAACACGGTTTTTTGCCTATTTAAAGTGCGAAACTTTATTACTCTCGGAAACTTTATTAATTTCGGAGAGTCTTATCTGTCGACTTATTCACGAAAACTCGGGAACAGAGAATTATCTGTGCAGAGCGTCATTTGAGCAAGTTTAAACACCCTGATCGGTTGTGTTTTTTTTCTGATGAAAAAAAAGTTTATCAAGGACAAAAATCCAACTTCAAAAATGATAGATGGCTATGTTCAGATCCTACAGAGGATCCCCACTTTATGTATTATAGAAGAAATTTCGAGCATCTGCCATGGTTTTAGACCAAGAAACATAGAGACCAATAAACATCCTTATAACACTGTTTCTTTACTGAAAGATGCCATAACTGCCCACAAGGTGAATATGAATAAGAGCGTTTGATTTGGGCGTGTAGTCGTTTTCGGACCAGGATTGATCAGGTTATTGTCGCAAACGAAGGTTTTACTGAATAGTCACTAAATTTCACGGAAACCCATGGAAGCATCGTAGATAGTTTTAATTTCAATTAGTCCCCAAATACCATACGCACCACTGAAGAGGGAACAAGCAACGTTTATTTGGAACCGGTTTCGCTATATGAGGCAGACTTAGCAAAATTCCGGCATGTGAGAGAACACCTCATAATAATCCGTATCAAAGCTATGTAACATTCTGAATATAATCTTCATATGAGTTAGAAGGATAACTCCCACGACAAACACAAGGGCACAATGTCCATCCTATAATCAAAATCATCCTAGGAGATTTTATTTCAAGATGGAAAGCATTGCCAAAAACAGGAATTATGGTAATGGCGGCTATGACGGACTTGACTGCCAAAGAAATTGATCACTTAGATCCTAGAAATTCTTCCAACACCCCAATGGCCGGACCTTCCGCAGAGCTAACAACTTTTATCTTATTGCAACCAAGTAAATCGATATTTAACGTCAAAACACAGTCGCAAGAGACCACCACGACTCTAGCCAATCATGTCTCCATCTTAAGGTCCTGATCTTGAGTTTTCATTCTGAATCTTCAGAATGAAATCCAAGCAAACAATTTGCTTTGGTAATTATATAATCAATATGTTCTGTGAAGCTCAATTTAGCATCCAAAATTATTCCTAAATCCTTCTGGTACGTAAATCTTTTCAATACTGCATTTTGAATACTATAATCGAATGTAATTACTGATCTTTTTCTATTAAAAGTTATAAAAGAGCACTTTTGAATATTTGGAAGCAACCCTTTTAAAGTGCACCAATTATTGACAGAGGTCATTTTAAAGTTGAATTGCATCAGAAATCGAGTTTACAGATCTAAACATTTTTAAGTCATCAGCAAATAAAAGACAATTTGATGATTTTATAAACGAGGGAAGGTCATTTATGAAAAGGAGGAAGAGGAGTGGACCAATATGACTGCCTCCTCAAACCAGAATAATTTCGTATTTCTTTGGAAAGGACGAAACCAATCTTAACAAATTGTTTCCGATTTGTTAAATAACTATCTAACCATTTTAAAATATTAGAATTAAATCCATACATTTTAAGTTTTCTTATAAGAACTTTATGTTTGACGCGGGCAAAGGCTTTCGAGAAATCAGTGTAAACACAATCAGTTTGCAAGTTTTTTCAAAATTTCGACGACATTAATCGGTTAAAATGATCAGGTTAGTGGTAGTCGACCTACCAACATGGTTTCATATGTTGACATTCCGAGATACAACTAGCGACAAAGGTATATAGCTTCTTTTTTACAATTGCCACAAATATTTTGGGAATCAATTGTAGTTTTGCTATAGGTCTATAGTTTTTGACAATTCCTTTCGGTCCAGATTTATGAAAAGGTGTGATAAAGGAACTTTTCCATGAATCAAGGAAAACACCCGATCGAAGAGAAAATATTATTAAACCCAATAAAAGTCTATGTTATTACCTAATAGACGAATGTTGTATACATAATGCACACACCCCAGTGCTCTATTAGTATTGTATTCATGTTTGAATTATAAGTCAGTTGTGAAGTAGCCGTCAACGAATAAACACAACAAATTGTGGCGACGAGGTTTTTTTTCAAGCCTACAAAATGGACACAACGCAATTCGCCGCATTCTTGAAAAGCCAACAAGATATTTTAGAACAGCAGCAACAAATTCTCAAATCCGAGAATACGCTCAACACAAGTCTTGCACCGAAAGCTACAACAATCAAGTCTCCTTCTGAAAGAGTTATGGAAACTTTGGCAAATGCCATGCAAAACTTTGTCTACGATCCAAGCATTGGATTGACCTTCTGTGATTGGTACTCTCGATACGAAAATGTTTTCAAACATCTCCTCCAACTTGTTTTTTCTAACAAGTTCCTCCCACTGGGGTGTGTCATACCCCAACCAGAAATATGCACAAAAATATAAGTTTTGTTTAAATTTTCTTTTTAATTTCTTTTTATTAATTCAAAATAAAGTATTTCTGATTCATTTTTCTTATCGCAACAAAAGAAAAAAAAATAAATTCCTTAAGAAAAAAATAATAAAAAATTATAGGTCATTAAAAACAATTTAAATTTTTAAAAATATAACAGCGAAAAAAAAATTAATAAACATATTAGTTTTTCATAAAAACATTCTTCTTCTTCCTTAAACTTTTAAACTTTTAAAGTTAAAATCAATGGTTAGCCGAATGTTGAAATTTATATATGTACATATGTACATTTGAATTTCATACAAACATACATTCCATACACAGTGATGACCGACGCTCGTCACACATGGGCTGTCGACATGCCGCACAACCTTTTTTTGTTTTCCGATCTTTCTTCCTGTCACACATGTTGCATCGAACATATTTTTCCAGAGTTGTTGGTTGTTGTGTTAGCGAACTAGTGTTGGGTTACTCATACAAGATGCACTACAAACGTCCCATACATCACTACAAAAATGTCGCAACACCTCAAAAAAATTATTTGTCCCACTTCAATTCTTGTCATAGTCAGAGGCACCTCACAACCTCATGTCCCATACACCAGTACAAAAATATCCCAACATCTCAAAAAAATAATTTGTACCACTTCAATTCTTGTCATAGTCAGAGGCACCTCACGCCTTTTGCATTAGTACATATTGCAAGCTATCAATGGGACATGTGACAAGATGTAAAGGGTGTATTTTATAGAGGTATAGAATTTTGAAATGGAATAAAACAAAGATGATTTTTCTAAATTGACATGAAATTGACTTTATTCGAAGGATAATCTTCTGACATTATAATTTAAATATCATTTCTGGCATATGACTGCCCAAAACAAGATTGCCGTTGATCCCAATTTTCATAAGCGAATTTTGTTTAGCAATGAAGCTCACTTTTGATTGAATGGATACGTCAATAAACAAAACTGCCGTATTTGCAGTGATGATAATCCTCAAGTGTATGTTGAGGCACCGTTACATCCACAAAAACTGACTTTTTGGTGTGCTTTATGGGCTGGTCCGTACTTCTTTATAAACGATGCTGGCCAGAACGTTACAGTCAATGGTGACCGCTATAGAGCGATGATTACTGACTTCTCCGTTCATCAATTGAACAACCATGATGTGCAGGAGCTGAGGTTTCAACAAGACGGCGCAACATGTCACAAAGCTCGTGCCACAATTGATTTATTGAAGGAAACGTTTGGTAACCGCATAATTTCACGTTACGGGCCAATTCACGGGCCTCCAAGATCCTGCGATTTAACTCCGCTTGACTATTTTCTCTGAGGATATGTGAAGTCGCTAGTCTACGCCGATAAATCCGAAACGATTGACCACTTGGAGGACAACATTCGCCCCGTTATTGCCGATATACGGCCACAAATGTTGGAAAAAATCATTGAAAATTGGACCAGCCGTGGCGCTCATATGCCAGAAATTATATTTAAATTATAATGGTAGAAGATTATCTTTCGAATAAAGTCAATTTCATGTCAATTTAAAAAAATCATCTTTGTTTTATTCCATTTCAAAGTTCTATACCTCTATAAGAAACATTCTTTACCTCAAATGAGATGGGACAATGTACCACTTCACTCCCCCAAATGAGTACCTCATACAAACTCAATAAAAATGCTTGTCCTACCCAAGCTATAGCGAACTAGTGGCTGGTTCCGTTTGCATTTCATTGGTTAAAATACTTTCTATGGTTTGTTTTAAGCCACGTTTGAGAGTTGGCACTTGGACCCTTCGCCTTAGTTGTGGCTCAACAAGGCTAAAAGCAAGTTTATACAAAAACTCTTTTCTGGGAATTTTTTGGAGTGGTTGTGCAAGTGTGTGCAGCACCATAGCATTTATTCCACCATGATCCAGCATTTCACAGAAAACACGCATAGGCCAACGACGCGTAGATCTGGATGTTGTGTATGAATGGCAAAGCTTATCGAACGTATCAGTTCCTCCTTTTGTATTGTTATAGTCCAGGATCATTTGTGGCTTACCTGATGTTTCATCCACATCATCTCTGTAATGGTTTGTCGAGAGGAGTAAAACTATCTTTTTCTTTTTTGGAGCAAACGAAACCAAAGTTTTGTTTTCATCAAATGCAAATCTTGAATGACCTTCTTCTTTTAGAGCCAAAAATTCAGCTGGGATCTCCCTTTTGTTTTTTCTTAGAGTTCCCAACATCGTCAAATTGTATTCTGTCGACATCATCTGAAATAGCGGATCTTCCAGTTCCATGGATACTCTCTGACAATTTTCTTACATAATATGAAGGTACTGACTCATTTGCTTCAACTTCCACTTTGCCAACGTAGGGAATTGCATTTATCATATACCATGTACGTGAGTCATTCATCATAACAAATTCCAACCCGTATTTATCTGGTTTCGACGCCATATATATGCGGAATGGACAGTTGCCTCTGTAGTCCATTAACTGTTCATCAATTGTGCAATACTCGAATGATGTATACAGCGATTAACAATTGGTAATAAATATTTCCCACATTTCGCGAATGGGCGCAAATTTTTCATTACCTTTACGCTCAGCTCTAGTTGTTTTGTCATCAAAGCGTAAGCACGTGGCAATAAATTCAAATCGGTGCTGAGACATTGTTGCTCTAAATAGAGAAACACCGAATCTCGCTGACCACAATTCGTTGAGGTGTAACTTGGCAGCTTTCTTTACACCACTCAGATATAGCAATCCAATGAATGCTTTTAATTCAGTTATGTCTGTAGGCCCATGGTACGGCTGTGGATTTTTATTATAAACTGAAAACCGCACTATTTGCTCGTTTGTGTGGGTCACCACTTTCAGCAGAATTTCATCAGAAAATAGTAAGTTCCAAGCTTCAATGGGGGTTGTAATATTTTTAGCTGCCCCCTTTGGACCTGGGAAGTGGCTTACTAAATTACGTATCTGACGTCTACCACGTTTTTCAGGTGGGACCGTGCTCCATTTGTAGCCCGATTTTCCTTTGATTCCCGCCAACATTTTTTTTCGGTGGAACAGGAGAAATTACTTCATCTTCCTCTTCTACGCTCTGAGCATTCTCTGAATCAGACTGCTCTTGTAGGTAATCAGGATCGTTGTCCGAATCACCACCGGCAAATAAGTCCAATTTTTCATCACTTTCAGGCAAACTGTCGGCGTCCAACAGAAGCCTTTCGATTTCTTCGTCCCGTACAAATGCCAGTTTTGCTGCCTAAATATGACTGATTTAAAAAACAAACTTTTATCTTATGACTAAACAAACCTAAGCAAAAATGCTTTATGTTTTTTCACACAACTTTTGTATATTTCACTAAGAAACACAATTATAAAATGAGATTATTTTTATTTAAAAAACTTCAAAACACTCACACGAACTGCAAACTGGGGTCTGTAATACCCAACAAAAAGTTTTGAACATAAATACAGAAAATTGAGACGAAATTTTTGCTCAAAGTGACCGTGTATCACTGCAGAAAATGTTGAACTGAATTTACATGCATAGAGGTGGCAAAAAAAAAAAATTCAAATAGGAACGGCCTACTTTTAAATTTTCGGTGGGGTATCTCATACCCCAGTAGGTATGAAAGGTAAGGTTAAGAAAGTGAGCCCATTTATAATCGATTTGCAAATCTTATTCTGCCAAAACAAACGCGGGAGCTGACGTTCGACGAAACTGTTAAAAAACTAACGGAGATCTTCTCACGAAAAACGTCTTTATTTGCGACCCGCTATAACTGTCTGCAGTTAGAGAAGAAAAGTTCCGATGATTTTCAAACATTCGCAGGAATTGTGAATAAGCAATGCGAACTTTTCAAATTAACTTCAATCACCGATGACGTTTTCAAATGCTTAATTTTTGTTTGCGAACTAACTAGCGCATACGATTCTGACATCAGAACAAGGTTACTGGCAAAACTGGAGGCAGATGAAAACAGCAATAAGTTGACTCTAACAGACTAAGCAAACGAGTGTGAAAGAATGGTGATGTTGAAGCACGATGTTGCATTAGTGGAGAAGCGTGGAGAAGGCGAAGGTGAGGTTAAGCTTTTACGTCAACAAGGAAAAATCAAAACACCAAAGAGTCCATGCTGGTTTTGTGGTGGATTACATTACTCCGGAAGATGCTGGTACAAAAACCATAAATGTACTGAATGCAGACGAAGTAGCCATAAGGAAGGCTTTTGTGAAAGTGCGAGGACTGGACAACAGAACAAAAAGAACAAGAGGTACAATAAGAACAAAGGCCCGGTGAAAGGGAAATACAGAGGGAAGCCCAGCATGGAATCAAAGGCATTTTTTTGGTTTCTAGAGTTGTTCATACCGAAAAGCATAATACAAATTAATGGACATCCTATTCGATTGCAGATCGACACAGCAGCAGACATAACCATCCTGTCCCAGGAAGTTTGGATGCAATTATGTAGGTGAACCTACTCTGACAAGGACACAGCAGTCGGCGAGGAGCGCTAGCGGACAGCCCGTTCCACTGTGCGGAGAATTCAAATGCCAATTTATTTATTATCGATGAACAAGGCCGCAGGCCGGATCCTAAAAGAACAGCCGCGATCGCCAGGATGCCAGAACCTAAAAATGCTGCAGAAGTACAAACTTTTCTGGGTATGTTAAATTTTTATTCACAATTTATTAAAAATATGGGGGAAATACGGGCCCCTTTGGACAAATTGTTAATGAAAAACGTGCGCTTTGTCTTGTCGAAAGAATGTCAGGCAGCTTTCAACAAAGCAAAATTGGCATTGCAGTCACAACTCCTTCTGATACATTTCGACCCAACCCAGGAAATAATTGTGTTACGTCTACTGGCCCAATATTGACGACGACATCACCAGAACAGTCCGAGAATGTACGGCCTGTGCAACGGCTGCTTCAACCCCAATCAAAATTTCGTTATCATCATGGAAAGGACCAAATAAACCATGGTCACGTATTCATCTCGATTTCGCGGGACCATATAAAGGCAAGATGTACCTAATAATAGTGGTACATGGCCAGAAATTTTCTCTATGAGCTCAACTACAGCTAGAGCAACTATCGAAGTCCTTGCAGAAGTTTTTGCCAGATTTGGGTATCTAATGGTATCAGACAACGGGACGCAGTTCGCGTCTGGTGAATTCGCCGAATTTTGCTTCGAAAGTGGTATTCAGCATATTCGAACACCACCATTTCATCCCCAATCCAACGGCCAAGCTGAAAAATTCGTGGATATCTTCAAAAGGGGCATGAAGAAATTAGAAGCAGGAGCAAGAGGTCAATATAATGTGCTGCCAACATTACTTTTCTCCTACCGTACAACACCAAATGCCCAGCTACCGGACGGTATGATGCCAGCTGAAATGATGATAGGCCGGAAACTAAAAACAAAATTAGACTTGCTTTACCCACCAACTCATGAAATCCTAATTGCAAACAAGGCCATGGAGGAAAAATTCAATATTAAACACGCCCCAAGCATTGCCCGAGTAATAAAATCGCGAAGGCTAAGATGGGCAGGACCCGTATGTAGAAGTGATAGTAAACGAGCGGTTAAAAGAATGATAAGTGAAAACCCGAAGATAAAAAACCGCCAAGAAGGCCGTGCTATCTCATGACAAGGAGGCCGTGATGGTAAATAACACTATGGTCATCCGACAAGAGGTGTCAATTTAGATTAATT
Source organism: Merodon equestris (assembly GCA_958301585.1). Classification (NCBI taxonomy): domain Eukaryota; kingdom Metazoa; phylum Arthropoda; class Insecta; order Diptera; family Syrphidae; genus Merodon; species Merodon equestris. The sequence goes on from OY284413.1 coordinate 65,315,257, forward strand.
AAAATTTGTGTTGTTTGTCCAAAATGCAAGCTGTTTAAAGATAAAATTCCATGTTGACTGGCTGCTAGTTTATTAATCAAATTTTTCATCACGTTATGCATTACCGCGCCTGTATTTTACGAACAACAACGTTGATATTTCCTTCTAGTGCATGAATCGTTTGTTGTGCGTAGGCTATGTCTTTAACATAGTCCCAAAGAAAATGTCTAATCTCCATGTTGCACTCTATTTCGACAAATCACACGTCCAGGAAATTCGACCCGTAATAGTCACATCTATTCGCCTCTGTACCTCGCCTATGTCCACACCTTCAAGGGTGACAAAAACTTCCATTTATCATTGTTTGGCAACGCAGACCATCCACTAGAACGGTTGGCCCGTTCAGCTTTTCATCTCAAAACCCACTCTCACTGTCAACTGTCTCTCATTGTCGATGGAGAGGTTGCTCCACCAGGTTATTTTTAGTACCCTAGATGTTGTTGTTCATTCATTTCCAGTGCCCAATCAACGAAAGTTCGGTTTTGTGCGTGGCCTGTTGGCATAATTTCCATTCCTTATAAAGGGTGGGCCAAATTCAAGTTTCTTTTTAAACATGCAATAAAATTAAATTTTTTCCATGTATTATAGCTTTATTAGAAAGAACAAATATTCCCATTTATTATGAAAGTGGCTGCCTTGACTGGCTTCGTAGTAGCGCATTTTGTCACCCCAATTTTCCAAGACCTTGTTGATGTTTTCGGCCTGTAGCTCACTGATTGCTTGAATGATTTTGGCCTTAAGCGCTTGAATCGTTTCCAGATTGTTGGCATAACATCGGTACTTCACGGTTTCCTACAAAAAAAGTCCAAAGCGATCAAATCGCAGCTCCGAGCCGGCCAATTGACATCGCCAAGACGGCTGATAACACGATTTGCGAATTTGGTGCGCAAAAGATCGATTGGCATGGCGCGCCATCCTCCATGAACCAGAGGTCGTCCAAATCCATCTTCTTCTTCTTTCCTTTTTTTTTCCGGCGTCGTTATGGTCAGAAGTGTAGGACCGTAACCTTCCCACTTAACTGCATTCCTACTGGTCCGCTTGTGGGGTCCGCCCGTTTGACCTCAGAAAGTAGCGGCAGGCTTCCCGGTTTGGGATTACTTCATCGCTGAGGCCAATCAAATGCTGGTGTCGTCCAAATCCTTGCCTTCAGTAAAAAAAAAGTCGGTTAACATGGCTCTGTAACGCCCACCGTTAATCGAAACGTTGTTCCCAGCCTCATTTTCGAAGAAAAATGGTCCAATGATGCCACCACTTCAGAATTCGCAATTTTGTTTGTTAACGTAGCCACCAAAATGAAAATGCGCCTCGTCAGAACCAAAATCGTTGTCCAATTCAAGCTGCTCTAAGGCCTAAACTGCGAAGCAATAACGAAGCTGATGGTCGCGCCTCTTCAATCGCTGAGTCAATTGAACATTGTAAGCGAATAATCCGAGATCTTTGTGCAGAATTTTCTTTAGGCTAGTGTGTGAAATGTTGAGCTGTTGAGATCAGTGGCGAGTTGATGTTCGTGAATTGAGTCTCACACTCTCGGCCACAGCAGCCACATTCTCATTGGTGCGCACCGTACGACGAAGGGGACCATGAGCGTTGTCCAGTAGCCTACCAGTCTTACGAACTTCTTGCACAAACTTGCGTACAGCAGTCGCGCTGGGTGCTTCATTTCGGCCAAAAATTCTTTTGGGAAAAACTCACTGTTCGGGCTACACAGCACTCACTTTGGAAATAACTTTTCAATATTTCCCAACGTTGTTCAAGCGTAAAGTGACTCATTTCATTCCGCGGAGGTATGATACTGACTTGCTGTCAAGATTTCGAGCGGGAAACGGCTGTCAGTGTCAAAATAACCTATGATGTAAAAAAAAAACCACTAGATGGCCTACCCTTAAGGTATGTATGTGAAAATCTTTAAGCAGAATATGGGGCAAAGTATTGTAGCTGTGGAGATGCCAATTTCTGCATTCGTCTCGAAATGGACTCTTCTGCATTTTCATTTACACTTATAGCTTTGGCGGTTAATATCCGTACTTGCCCGAGTTGCCCAAATCAATCGATTAAATTCCTTATACCTGTTGAAAGGTTGTTTGATGATGATCATAAACAGTTCGAACTTTAAAACACATTGTGCGAATATGAATTGATCCTATTTAATAACTCTTAGTTTTAATTTGTAGAAAGTCACCACAGTGACAGTTCAACAGTTTAGCAATGGCGCGAAATATGAAATGATACCTTTTTTTTGGATGACCCTATACAATTGGAACCTGGCTACAACTTCTGAACAGAATATTTATAACGATAAATACGTTTATCCGTCCAAACTTAATAGTGCTTTGAAATTACCTATAAAAAAAATTATTGGACTTAGGCAGCCCAATCCGTCACATTTTACCGCAAAACATTGGCTTGTTTCCTCCACAAAAGGTCCGCCCATATTCGAAGAATTTTCCTCTCTCACAGCTCATAATTTCATACCTGGCCGTAAGAATGAAGTTCCTACGTGAAATTAATATTGAGTGTTCCGCTCCAAATTCTTGACGCAGCTATTCTTCCTGGAATCTCAGCAGCAAAAGAGAATATTCACTGATGCATGCATTCTCTCTGTTAACAATTTACTTCAAATCAGAGATATTTATGTACATATTTGAGAGGTTTGCTCGCCTGTTGCAGTCCTGGTCACAGTATTTGTGGCGCATTAGTGAAAAACCTAGTTGGTAGGATAAGGGGGCTTAGGAGTACGTTCCTTGTGGCTGTTCCATCAATCCTCTAATTGCATCTTTAAAAGCACGATAGGAAAAACTGTCAACATGGCCACGTATGAAAGGTGCGTTGAAACTTTTGGAAAGTTCGATACTTGAATGCAGCAGGCTCTCCGATGATCAATAGGCCTCGACACACACATGTAAATTTACACCAGTGCAAGGCAACCTCTGCTACATCACTACCGCCTTCAATGCCATCATCGATACCAACTTATAATAGATGCAAATTTCCCCCAATCAATTCCAAGATTTCAAAGCAGGATATGACTGAACACCAGAACAGACCGAAAAAAAAACAAACGGAAAAGAGCAATTTTTATCTCGTATACGGGCAATTATTGGGTGGCCCAATTAACTTGAATTGAAACATCGTCGCCATGCAGGACGCCTATCAACCCCGTTAACCATCTCTGCACCTCTTGCCCATTCGGGATTCATTCATTCATTGCTGCGAAACTGATTTGCATCGCAGATTCGAAACGAATAACAAAACAAAAAATCGTGTGTGCATGGGCATATCAATGGATACAACACGTCGCCAGTGAGCGTTCAAGTTCGGGGTAAAACAACAATTAACAAGTCCAAAGATCAAGACCCAAAAAGCCCTGAAACGTACAAATTCAAGAGCGGAGCCACGGTAGCAGGCCAGACATCATCGGCACCTCGTGCTATTGCCCACTCAATTTGATTCATTAGCTGGCCCCGATGGTGTGGTGTTAACAGTTTGCTCTTTTATTTTTCATTGTAGAGCCTTTAGGCGGCTTCCGAATCGCAGACAGTGGCCGGTATTCTGATTGCACCATCACCATCGCCATCGCCATCACCGTCATCATCATCATCACCGCAATCGACCGACACGGACCGCACATGGCTAAGTTGGCCATGCCGTGCAACACAAAAAACTGGAAGAACTCCCGCATAAATAAAAATATCAGATGCTCAGCCGGCAGGGGAGAAGCTTAAATCATTCCGTGATTAAAATAAAAATCCATGGCGCTGATAAAGAACTCACCTGTAGGTGGCGTTTTGCATATGCAGCATCATCCGGCGACTGCATTGCAGCCGTGCGCAGACAGCACCAAGCACAAGGAGGGTGTCGATTGGTGTTGAATGCCACCCACATTAGTGCAATAGCTGTGGCATGTTCACTGCTTTGGTTAGTGCCAATGGCGTGTATCGTTGCTGCTGATGCTTGGGACCGCCACGAGTACAGGTCTTCGGAGTCTCTGATTCGGAGCAGCAGCTGCGCTTGTTCTCTTAATTACCTGGAAACGAGTTGGGAACAGAGCAGAATGCAGATTATAGGCGCATGCATGTGATGCACATATGAATGGGCCACCAAACGAGCGCAGAGGTGGTTTGTGACCGTGATCGGGTACGCGCTTGTAGGTCTAAGTGGATATGAATTACCACTTAATTGGTTGATGTTGATTCACGGATTGGAGGTCATATTTGTATAATAGAGTGGGCTTAAGACATTTTGCTTTTGTCTTTATGTATTTTTAATTTGAGTCATGAAGATGATTTGAAAAAGGAATTGTTGTCATTCAATATTGCAATTTCTTATCGTCGTTTTTCAACTCCCGAGAAGAGCGTGTCGAACTGCGAAGTAACATTGATCGGTCATTCAACTGGGAACATTCAATCACCCCGCTATTAACGTACCAAGCAAAAACCTTTCTTTTAACGGTCATTAGCTATACATATGTACATGTTTAGCAGACGGCCGAATGAAAGCCACCATCTCCGAGTTTTTGGAAACCTATCACTACAACTATGGTTCGAAAGTTCTAAGGAACAAAACTGTCAGTAGTCATTAAAGATTAGGCTTGTCATCGATTTTTTTTTAACCCCCGGCGCAAAAAGAGGGATGTTATAAGTTTGACGTGTTTCTTTGTCTGTTTGTTTTTTTTTTGTTTTTTTATGGATTCGCGCCAAGAGATGTAGAATCTTCGATCAAGACACTGGTACTGGGCTACTAGCACGCACGATTTTTTTTTTTATTTAATTTTTTTTTTAAAGTAATTTTTATTCAATTTTTACTTAGAGCTATCTTAGGCTAGACAAAAATGCTTAAAACTAGCTTAAATAACTTAACAAACTTAAAATACCTTACTGGCCTTATACGGACACTCTAAAGTACACAGAACAACTTAAACTATGTCTTTCGACCTAATGCTTGCTTAAAAAAAAATATTTAAAAAAGAAGATAGTTCAGCTAAGAAAATGTTTATTTTTAGAAAAACTTAGCATCCGAAGCATGCACGATTCGCGGGATATTGTTCTCCTTTTTCCACGCGCCTACGTACTCACACACCTCTGCGCTCACACCTCTGCGCTCACACCTCTGCGCTCACACCTCTGCACTCTTCCCGCGGAACTGCCGTTAGGTATTCTTCGCGGGGCAGGTTAGTGATATATGCTGTATTTCGGGTGGCGAGTTCTTGTGCTCTTCTCTCTGCTTCGGCTTGACGTAGCTTCGTTTGTATAAGCGCAATATACGAGCATAGCTCGTTCCAGTTATCTACCCAGTCCATCATGTAGGCGACCAGGTTTTCGGGGTTTGGTAAATTTACCGCTTGCCTGTCCTGCGCGAAACGACTACAGTTAAAAGCTGCGTGTTCTGCGTCTCCCTCAGCATTTGGACATTATGAACACAGTGGAGAATAATCATGTCCAAATTTGTCTCCTGCTGATCTTGATATCCAAGTTTTGATAAGGGGAATGAGCCTCTGCGCCCATCTTCCTTTTGTGGAGACATTCCATCTAGCTTGCCACATTACTATGGATGCTGCCCGTTCTTGTTCTTTTATGCGCCTGGCCTGTTGTCGGTCAGACGTTAGCCTGCGGTGTATTCTCATGAGCTCATCTGCCAGGATGTCGATGGGTAGCATTTCTGCTATGACGAACGCTCATCATCTGAGATGGTCCTGAATCCGCTGATTGTTCTTATCGCGCAAAATCTATAAACTGACGTCATCATCCGTTTCAGTTGTTTGCCTGCGAGTGCACCAGCCTATAGCGGAGCAGCGTATAGTAGAACTGAACTGACTACCTTTGGGAGTAAGACTCTGCGCGCATATCCGGGACCACCTACATTCGGGAGCATTCTTGAGAGCGCTACTTGTGCAAGTGATGCCTTCTCGCTGGCATACCTTATGTATGTGTTCCCTAAAGGAGAGCCTGTTATCAAGCATAGCCCCTAACTACTTCACAGATTTCTTAGATCTAATCGTCTGATCGCCGACTCAAAAGCTCGCATGTTCCACCTTCTTGCGGCTGGTTATGAGCACAGCCTCCGTTTTGTGAGCCGCTTGTTTCAGGCCTGCACTTACCAGCCAATCTTTCATCGTACATATGGCTGTGTTCGTGGCAACCTCCACTTCCTCTATATGTTAGGCCACTGTGACAATGGAAATGTCGTCAGCAAAGCCGGTAATTTGTACACCAACGGGAAGCGCTAGTCGTCGAACGTCATCATACATAATGTTAAACAAACTCCCGCCGTTATGCTATAGAACTTGACTTATATAGTCATCAGTGTAGTATATAAGCCTGTTGTTGAAGTAGTCCATAACTATTTTCAGCAAATAGGAAGGGGTACCCATGGCAATTAGGGACATTTATATGTGCGTCCAGTTCGCTGAGTTAAAAGCATTTTTAACGTCCAGCGTAACTACTGCACAATATTTCTTCTCTCCCCCTCTCCACCTCTTTCCGTGGATGGCATCTGCGGCCAGGTTTACCACGGATTCTATTGCGTCGACCGTTGATCGTTCTTTTCTGTGCTAAAAAACGTCTGGCCTGATCTTAATCGCCGCTTTCGAGGGCCTAATTTGGGATGCCATCAGGTCCAGATGTTTTGCTGCTTAGAGACAGCTTTGTATAGCTGTTCTGGAGTAATTAGAGGGATCTCCTCTGTGCTGATCCTTGCCGTGCTGCTACTAGTGCTATAGTACTAGTGAATGGTGGAAAGAGGTGGTCTACTATTTGGATGAGGCTTGTTATCGGCGGACCCCTATTATTTCTCATCGTTTTGATAATCACTCTGTATGCTTTACCCCACGGATCTATATCGGCCTCCTCGCAGAGTTTTTTGAAACACCTTGCTTGCTTTCTTTTATAGCTTTCGCCAGCTCACATCTCGTTAGCTTAAATTGGAAAAGCCGCTCTTGGACGTCTGGCCTTTTTCTGGATCGTTGGGATTTCTTTCGCGCTCTGAGACAAATTGCTCTTCGCCTTTGGATATTCTCGTTCCACCAGTTGCATTGTGAGCCCCTTTCGCTGTGTCACATGCTACAGTTAGCGCCTGCTTCAACTGCTTGCAGATCGCCTCCGCGGATGCGCCGTTATCCACGGTGACACCTCTTAGGATATCTTCAAAGACATCGATATCAAAAGGGGAGTCCTTCCACTTGGATCGTGTATGGTTTGGACGCTGTCTCTTTGGCTGCGTGCCTGTGTGTCTGGCTGAGGCATCGTAGCTCCTGAACGAATTGACCGATTTTGATGCTTTTTTTTGTTTGTTTGTTCTTAGCTACAATTTATGAATTTCTTTTCAGGCGTTTCAAGGCCATCAGCTCTTTCAGGTGGGGCAAAATGAATATAAATTTTGCAAATGGCGTCGTACTGCAATCATATATGACATTAGTGTACTAGATAGCTGCAGTATACAAACAGATAGCGCTATACTTTGCAAGAGCGTGTAATAATTGCGTCGATTTTTTTGACCAATAATCGGTCGGTGGAATTTCGTGAATTTCGACTTCGATTTCCTGTTTGTGTCGCGCCAACTGGGCAAATATTCCGCTTAGCTACTCGACTTGAACAGGGCAAAATAAAAGCCCGTAATGTTCTAAGGCTTCAAGCCCTGGAGAATAGCAAAGAGAGCACGCGTACAAAATATTAGACCCTATGAAAGGAAGTCAATATACTCCTTGGCATAGGAAAAGCTCTGCTAACATTCAGGAAGAATGTGAAGGCGATAAAATATGGCAACGATAATGGGGAGCTCGTCTCGGACAATGAAAGGGTTGTAACCCAAAGCAGGTGATATTTCAATAAACTTCTTAATGTACATGGTGAACAAGCATCGAAGGAAAAGAGTGGTACCCACCCAGCAGAAATTCACGTAGAGCTACAAACCATTGACGAATAACAAGGCTATAATATCGCCTTTGGTAATATCATCGAAAATAAAAAAGGTACTAGTATACAGGAGAGGAATCAACAGAGAAATTTAATGAACTCATCACAACTATGTGGAACAATGAATCTATTCTCGAATAAAGGAAAAAGAAGGAAGGGTGGCCGAATTCAGTGCAACAATTTCTGATCAATGTCGCTACTATCAAGTTGTCAAATATTCTCTTATGGGCATTGACATGGAATGCTAAGGAAAACAACTGGAGACTACCAGCGTGGGTTCAGGAGGAACCGTTCGCTGAGTGACCAGATTTTCACTATACGACAGTTTAAAAAAAAAAATTCCACGAAGAGGTCTACGAATTATTCATTTGGTTTATATGGTGTATGACTCCATAGGCCAATCGAAAATGTTTCATGATCTCATGAAGATGGGAATCCCGAAAAGGTTGGTGAAACTGATACAAGTACACCTAAAGGGAAACAAGTTAAAGTAGGAGACGCCGTATCTGAAACATTCGAAATATTTGAAGGATTAATTAATACAAGTCGACGCCTCGTCACCACTTCTTTTTGTGTTGGAATAAGTAGTGGCATCCCTTCAGACAAATGAGAGGGGTATAACTCTTAATCAAATCACACCCGATTTAGTTAACGTTGACTATCTGGGACTTTTGGGAAGTAATGCGAAACCAGTCGAAAGAATTGCAGAAAGTCCAATAATAGCAGGAAAAAAGCCGATTTGGATCGTTCCAAGTTCGCAGATGGGAGGACAATTGAGGATGGATCTAGAAAACATGGAACAAAACAACTATGTATGGAAGGAATCCGCTCATGATTAGGGGAGGCTAGGCTTACCGAAGGGGTATCAACGAGGCTCTGTACTTCCAAGTTCCAAGTGAACTGGCATAAATAAGTTATAGATTTCTGAACAGTTTTGCTTCATTTCAGTTTGTTTAGCAAATTTTTTTTCGGAAAAAGTGATGTAATTGCTTGGTGGTCACTATGAGAAATAACCAATAAAATATTATAAGCTAATACGATCGGCCGGCCACTTGCCGATAAAATTACATGCGCGCGTCACAGATCCTATAGCACAGCAGGAATTCATGCGATGCATTTCCAGACTATGCGACTGCATTGTGTTTGCACGGTAACTACAATTTGACAATTTAGTTAGGCAGTCCGAATTAGATGGTGATGAAGGGCAGACGTCCGATGGCGAAACGAATAGTTTAAGATAAAAAGAACGATTGTCAAAAAATCTGAACCAGTCGTTTAACTGACCTATGGTTCTTTTAATAAAACAATGGTTTAACTGCTGCGTCGCGAGTGCCAAAAAAATAATTGTAAAAATCAGTGGAAGAACATTTCTAAATGTAATGGGAATCCCATTATAGAAAAAGAACAGTGAACAAAGTGAAAAGAAGACTCCAAATGAAAACGACAGAGATGAATAAATCCGTACTAAAGAAAACAAAACAGTGAAAAAAAATACCGAAAATCAGAAAACCATAACTAAAAGGAAAAGAAGCAGAAAATTTACTAAGCTAGAAGAAATAACCTAGACAAGAATTCAGCAGAAGAAAAGAAACACCAAAGCGATGTTGGGTTGCAATATAGAATAATATAACATATGTACATAAGTTAACGATAAAACGGCAAGACTTAAGCGCCCAGAAATAGTTAGGTTAGGCTAAAATATTTTTATACGCGTTTCTGGGAAATAAAGGTAGGTTTGCTGGGGGAAAAAAATCTCCTCGTACTTTAATAGGTCGTTTGCAATTATAGGCGCTTAGATTGAAACGGAAACCTACAAACCTTTCAAGCCCCAGCAATTATCCCTAAATTTAAAAGAAGTTTTCGGCGCGCATCCAAAGATTAGAATGGCTTTAGACAAAAACAAGGGAAAAACAAAGCACACAAAAAAAAAATTGTGTTACAAATCCTAGAGTGGTGTTACCCCTTAAAACTAGCTTACATAACAACTAACATAAAATACCTTACTGACCCTATACGGACACTCTAAAGAAAACAGAACAATTTAAGACTATGCCTTTCGGCCTTATGATTAATTTACAATAATTAAAATAAATAAACAACTTAGGCTAAGAAAAGTGATATTTTTTAAAAAACTTAGCATCAGATCATTTTTTTATAAAAAAGCTTATAACTAAAAACAACTTAACCCTACCTTAACTAAAATATACAGGGCGTCCCACGAGTAGTATGCCAAAAAGCTGGAGCGTGTAGGTCTGGTCAAGACAAGAAAAAAATCGTATGAGAGGGGGGTCTATTCCCACTCGTTTAGCCGGGAGGGGCAATTTTCTAAAAAAATTTACTTAATTAGGAAAAAAAATTATTACAAATCAACAGTTATCCACAATGCCACGACTTTCCAGGCGTTTTCAGGCGTTATCAATGAAAAAAAAGTATTAATCCAGGGTTATTCCAATACTGTGTCTCTTTACTGTATCCTCATAAAACTCCGAATTTTTTAAAAATAATAAAAAGAGGTCAATGTTTCATACATTAATTTGCCTACAACTCCAGCCGTGTTAAATCCAAAATTAAGGTCTTTCTTAGAAAAAAATGGTTCGGGTTTTTTCTTAATTTCTCAAAATCTACAAGACATTTTTGCATCCGGTTTTCTGTTTTTAACTAAAAACTAATAAGAGAATTGAATTTTTGAAAAAAAATTAGTACTTAATTACATACAATTTAAAAAAAAATTGTTCGACATTTTTTTTTTCCATTTGTTTTTTCAAAATTTTGAGTTTGAAAATTAATTTCTCAAAAACTATTCCTTAGAACAGCTTCGTTTAAAATCGATATGAAAGGAGAGGTTTCTGGCTTAACAAAAAAGTATATCACCGTATTGTGGATGTAACTGTAGATTTTTAATATATTTTTTTCCAAATTAAGTAAATTTTTTAGAAAATTGCCCCTTCCGGATAAACGGGGGGAATATACCCCCCCTTTCGAACGGGCCACGTGGAAGATTAGCGGTACCGCTGATCTATCCTGGATCAGCCCACATTGATCAAAATAGAGGAATGCCTCTGGGGGGACAAAGCCGCTAAGGCGAACTTTCTCGTGGTACATGTAATTAGGGAAGTAAGCCCCGAAGATCAGGTCCACTATTCTTCGTACTCAAAATCAAGTGTGCAATTCATTCAATCATCTTCGTAAATATACCCTTTCGTTAGGTTGCTAATTTTACTTTTCAATGCATTTTTTATATTTTCTGTTGCAACCATACTTAAAAACGAAATGGTTGAATTAAAAACTTCGATGAATCAACTATCCAGCATTATTAACACCGCGTTGGAAGAGTTTATGGGAATAGAGAAGGTCGCCTCACGCAAATTGAGCTTTGCGGTCCGAAGCAGGCGATTGAGCGAACAACTAGGTGCTCCTTTTGCCCTGGTATATCAAGGAACTACGCTCTTTGCGCAATAAAAGAAACAAAAATTGGCACGCCTATCCTTGATCCTCCACTGCATCTGACCTTTCTAATTAATGCAGTCCTACACTAAATTTGCATAGTTATGTGAATCACTTTAACGCCGATACCTGAACCGAATGCAATCCTTCCTTATCTCTGACCCCAAGTGTTTCTTCCACTTCATTAATACAAAAAGAAAAACCGAAAGCTACCCCGCTACATTTAATTTTCTTAATAACTCTCCCAACGAACCCGAAGTAATCGCAAACTTCTTTGCTCATTTCTTCAGCCAATCATTCACCGACCAGGATCTTCAACCCGATCACGACTATTTTCGATATTTAAAAGACTGCCACCAGACGCCTCTTGTTTCACTGAACACAACTCCCGACCTAATATCCGAAAAAAAACGCAACCTAAAGGACGACTACTCTCCCGGTCCTGATTGTCTGCCTGCCACTTACTCCCGCAAGCGCTCTTCCTCACCACCCAGAACCTTCATTATTCCTAATGAAACCGTTCCCCCTATCAACTTCTTGGTTGATCTAGGGGTTATTTGTGACCGTAAACTCAATTTTGGCCTCCATATGGACAACATTATCAAACGTGCTAACTCTGCCCTCGGTTTCGTGAAGCGTTGGTCCAAAGAATTCTCGAATCCTTACGTTACGAAATAATTATACATACATTCTCGAATATGCTAGCCAAGTCTGGTCCCCCTCTTACGAATCCCATACTACGCGTATTGAAGCCATTCAACGCAGGTTTATCCGTTTTGCCCTTCGTGGCCTTCCCTGGGCTGACTCCCTTAATTTTCCACATTATACGGATCGCCTAAAATTAATTAACCTCCAACCCCTTAAAGAACGACGAGATGTTGCTGATATTCTATTTATTCACGAACGATAACATTGACGGCCCCTCATTATTGCACATGATTCCCCTTAACACCAACCCACGTAACCTTCGGTTCATGCCCCTTTTCCGCATAAACACTCATCGCACAAATTATGGCTACCACGAACCAATGTCCAGAATGCTACGCAAAGCTAACACCAATATTTTTGACCTTCACCTCAAAAAGTCCAGCCTTAGAATTGCCTTATACCACAACCCTTCACCCTCTCCTTAATCGTTTCCACCCTGCCACCTAGTTAATAAGTTATAGTTTTTTGTTAAGGCTTGCATTAAGCTAATAAAATGGGGGCGCCAAATCCTCAAGCCCATGACTAGTTTCATCAAAGCTCCAAACACAGTAAGTAACGGTGACGTGTTTGGAAACCGATATTGGGGGTGGGCGGTGGCCGTGGTTCGGCTCCTGTACGGATACTGCTAAAGAGAGCCTGTGAAAAGTGTATATCGATGATGGGGGAACTATATCCTTCGCCGTCCCAGAGAAGTAAAAGCAATGGCCGAATAGAGAGAATTCATTCCACAATTCTGAAAATCTATATTACCTAAACGTTAAAAACTTGTACATGATACTGATATAATCATTCGGTAATAAGGCAATAATAAATCTGAGAGGGTTAAAAATCAGAGCCTTAAAACTAATTTCGGGAACATATGCTTAATCATCTTAACCAGCTTAAAAGACGCTGCCTCTGATGTGTTGGGCTGACGACCGCCACCAGTGAAAAACTCCTGACTTGATGAGCAATGCGAGCAAACAGACTTAGCAAAGCAAATTTCCTACAAAGCCATGCTACATAGACGGACGAGAGCCACTTGCGAGCTCTATGAGCAGAAAAGCAAGAGGAAACACGCGCTTTTGAGGAAGAAAAAAGAGAGTACGAAAAGCGTGAGATCGAGGAGGTAGAGAGACACTACCGCAGGAATAACGCTCGCACGTTTTACGGAAAAAATAAATCGAACATGCCAGGACTATAAAGCCAGAGCAGAAGCCTGTAGGGATGAAAACGGACAACTAATACAGTGGAAGTTCCTATTACGGACACCTCTCTTAGGCGGACAATCCTTGAGCGGACAATTTCTCACGACGTGGATCTTGAACTGAAGTTCCATACATTTTATATTCCCTTTAATGGACACTCCCTAACCCGGACGCGGACAGGGCCATCAGCTGCAATTTGGTAACTTTAATTCTCTTAGGCGGAATTTTTTTTTTCAGCTAAACGTTTCAGAATTTTTTTTTGCATGATATGCGAACGATAAAGACAAAAAAATTGACTTTACAAGGAAAACAACGAAATAGTAACAGCACAGTGTATGTGTGTTGCACGTGCCATCAAATCATTGTCTATACTCAAATCGATAACGGATTTTATTTTTGCAGCTGTATTCTGTCCTTGTATTTTGTTTCCTCTGACTTCATGTTCATTTTAGTTTGTTGACGAATTTCATAGCAGTCTATGAAATATGAAATATTTTTTTTAGGATGCCACCAAAACGTAAATAAAAAACTGATTTAATAAATTCGGTCGACCAAAATAAAAAATCTGTGCGTGAAATCGCAAGCCGCTTTGAAATAGGAAAATCTCAAGCTCCGGACATTTTAAAGAATAAAAATGACTTAATGATTACAGTGGATTACAGTGGCAAATACAAGATGGCGTTTCGTTACGCCTGTGAGAAGTGTTGTTGACGAAAAAGTATTCGAGTGGTTTACAATGGCAAGAAATAAAAATGTTCTCATTTCTGGATCAATGATAAGACACAAGGCGAAATTTATTGCCGAACGTTTAGGTCTTGAAGCTATAACATACAAATGTGTTTCTGGTGGAGTGTCAGATGTTAATCCCGATGATGTGAAGTCATTTTTAGAAAAGTTACCTTCGATTACGCAGAATTTTTTTCAGGGCTCTACCTGTCAAGATGATGTGTTTTAAAGGACAAACATGCACAGACGGACAATTTTCGAAAGAGCGTCTCACTATCTTACAGTGTGCTAATATGGCAGGTGAAAAGGAAAAGCTCTTAGTTATAGGCTAATCAATTCATCCAAGAGCGTTTGGTAACTTAAAACATTTCCAGCTTCCAGTTGAATGGAGAAATACATATATTGAATTATATCTTTGACAAGAATGGAACTTAAAAAGAAAAAAGTGTTCCTTTTTTTGGATAACGCATCTTCCCATCCCAAAAATTTAAAACTAAAAAATACCTACATTTTGTTTCTACCGCTCAACACCACATCAGTCTGCCAGCCTCTTGACCAAGGTGTAATAAGCAATTTTAAGTTTCTTTACCGTTCATTTATGTTGAAGCATATTGTCAACAACATTGATGATGCTGAGAAACTAAGCGCTCTAGCAAAAGCTGTAACTACTTTGAATGCCATATATTTTATTAACATTGCACGGTAGCAAGTAGGAGCTACAACAATTGAAGGGTTGTAAGTCTAAAGGCTCTAAGTGCCAAAAAATCAAAAGTCAATATTTTTAGGAAAATACAATCAAAGTGCCAAGCCTAATAATATGTATCCAAGTGTCTTTTTCTTTTAAAATTTTTCCCACACACAAATAAAGTTGTGGTAGGGTCTAGATGCCAAAGAATTTTCGCTCAAAAGGGTCTGTGCCTGTGTGCGTTCAGGGCGAATTAGCGGGTGGTGGTGGCTGTTAGCATGGGCTTATGTTTGTTAACAGTTAGTTGATTAAATTACACGGTACGAAATGGACGCTACATCATCGAGTGATCAAAACATTCAGAGAAAACGTAACCCAGAAAATTTCTTTTTATTATGTATTTTTTCGTATACATATCTCTTAATAATAAAATTGGCACTTAGACCCTTTAGACTTACAACCCTTCAATTGTAAACCGCTTCAAAAAATCTGGTTTTGGAACACCATTCAGAACAGAACTTCATCAATTTGACCCAGAATGACCTACCATTGGCACATCTGAGAACAATTTCAAGACTTCTTCATGAGTGCCAATTTGATGCAGAAAGCGTCTTACACATTGATGGGCATGTGCATAAAGATGATGATATAATGGCAACAGCACAAGTTCAAAACATCGTCGACATCGGCAGCAGCTCTGAAGATGACGAAAAAGGTACAGAGGTATTAGAGGAAATGACTTTCAGCTCATACAAATTGGAATTGAAAAACAAAAAATGTTTTACTAAGAAAAATTATGGAAAAGTACTTCAGATGCTTTTCATGTTGCGAACCCATATGGATACTGTTTTGAATGAATCAAACAAACAATGCTAACAGATTTTTTTTAAATTTGAATAATAAATATACAAGTATATGTGTACATTGAAATATGTACATTTTTTTTTGTAAAATGTTGAAATACAGTTAAAATAATTTAATTTTTGGTATGTTTTGTTAATAAAGATAATATTTCTTTATTTAGCCATTAACAATTTGCCTTTTTTAATTTTTTCCCATGGACGGACACTCCCTTAGCCGGACAAAAGTGTTGCGACCGTCGCTGCTGAGAATATGGAAAGACCACTTCTGTAGACTATATTACGGCGAGGATATATCTGATACCGCTGTCAGACAGAATGATCCATTCGCAACGGACGAAAATACAAGAAAATTCTCCCCAACCGACCTATGTAGAAATTAAGCTTGTTATTTCGAAGCTTGAAACTAACAAAGCGGCGGGGGCAGACGGCCTGACTGCTGAGCTATTTAAAATGGTTGGAGATGAGCTAGTATGGTGCATACACCAGCTCATCTGTAAAATATGGTCGGGGGAAAGCATGCCCTACGAATGGAATCTCGGCATCGTTTGCCCAGTCCATATCAAAGGAGAACCGTATAACTGCGCCAACTATAAGGGAATGGCCCCTATTTCGAGTGTCGTCAGCGATCGATAATCGCCATTTGTCGATTGCAGATGTTGGTATTGTGGATGTCGATTGTGATCGACAGTTGTCGATTTGACACTCGCTTGTTGTCGATCGCAAAATACTGATCGTTGCGTTCGGTTAAAGAAATAAATAATGAATTTATGGGGTATTTATGATTATTCAAACACAGGTCAAAGCAGGTTACGAACAAGAAAACCATTAGAGCTTCTCGTTTCGTTCATGGAAGCAAATCCCTATATTGCTAAGGGAGTTTGTTTGAAAACACAAGCAAAACACAGAGGAGAAAGATCAAGTACCAAACTAAATAGTTATAGACCTCCTATGTGTTCATGGGAAAAATGGGTGAAATTAAGAAAAACAAAGTCCTATTGGAATGATTTGGAGTATTGAATTTCTTTGATGAAATAAATAAATGATAGTCAAACAACTGTCAAAAAACGAAATATTCACAATATTCATGTTTTTATTTACAATATTGACGTAATTATTCACAATAGTCTACTTCACGATCGATTGAGTTACACAATACCAAATCCAGAATTAATCGACGCAATCGACATTTGTCGAGTGGATCGCTGATCGACACTCACAATAGGGGCCAATAAGTCTCTTTAACATCGTATATAAAAGCTTCTCTGCGGTACTGTGTGAAGGTCTGAAGTCCTTTGTGGATAATCTGATGGGTTCCTACCAGTGTGGTTTCAGCTAAATCCATAACAGACAACATTTTTCACCCACCAATCGACACACCATCTCCTTGTCGATTTTAAGGCCGCTTATGACATTGTGCCGAGCGGCTTTCCGAGCCATGTTTAGTTTTAACATCCCTGGCAAACTCGTCAGATTGTGCAGGATGACAATGGAGAATTATCGTAGTAGCAAACTAACTGAGACCTTTGAGGTTAAAAAAGAATTTATACAAGGTGGCGCACTGTCATGTAACTTTTTCAACATTGTATTTGAAAATATCGTACGAGACCCACTAGCCAACACAAGAGGTGCCATCTGCTTCAAGTCTGCGCAATTGCTTGCGTACGTGGATGACATTGACGTAATTAGAAGAACACAACGAGACGTCAATGAAACGTTCGAAAACATACGAAAAACCAAGGTAGCAGTATGTATAGGTAGATCACTGATCATTCCGGTCAATCTTTACTGCGTAGAGGCCTGAACCTTAATGAAAATGGATAAAGATGCCCGTGGTCGCTTCGAGAGGAAAATTCTGCGTTCAATCTATGGTCCGGTTTGTATAAACGGGGGGTGGAGGAGAAGATTCAACGGCGAACTGTACGGGTTGTAGGGCGAATAAACAACATATCTTCGGCCAGAAGAGTCTTCGAATCCAAACCCCAGGGACGAAACAGCAGAGAACGACTCATACTAAAGTGGCGCACACAGGTGGACGAGGACCATAACCAACTGGGAGTGCGGTACTGGAAACAACTGGCGAAAGCTCGTGCCAGTTGGAGAAGCTTGGTAGTTGAGGCCCAGGCTCACACCGGACTGTAGCGCTACAATAGTAAGTAAGTAAATGGTATGGCTCGTACAGATTTCTTTTATGAACTTCATGAAACAACGTCTTAACTTGTAATATAAAGTCAATTTTGTTTTGGAACAGACTAAAGAAAGGTCAACGAGCCTTGTTACAGTGTTATGGAAAAATAAGAAATTGTACAACTTTGTTCAACAAAGTTTTCTTTATGAAAACTTCTTGTGTATTCTTGTAGCAATATATGGCGTCACTACAATGATCGAAAAACTTTCTAAAAGCATACCTGTCAGTTCGCGGCCCAAAAAGCTAATTTTGGTCTTCAAAGCTAATATGGTTTCTATTATAATTTAGTGAGCTCTTTGCTAGCTAATACCACAGAATAAATAGTATACAGAAGTCGCATCTCGGCCTGCGATGATTTTTCACTTTATGGTGCGGGCGGAACAACCGTAGGGAAGATCAAGCAACGAGAGAGCAAGCATGATCAGAGAGTAACAACCAGAGAGCAGCCACGATCAGAGAGAATCAACGAGAGAGCAATCTTAAAATATTTATGTGTGTGTGTGTATTGTGTTGCTATCCAACGTCGTGAATGCACGTGGTGTTGACAAAATTTTGTTTCAAGTTTTAGATTTCTATATTTAGTTTTCTTCAGTTGAAAGTTGCGCTTGGTATTCGTACGCGTACTTTTTCGATGTACATAAACTAAAAGGGCCGGGTAACACCAATTAACGTTATTCCATTATTTGGGATTTTTGTGCAAATTTCAATCTGATATAAGTATGTAGGGAAGAATAACCCAAAAACTTTAGTGCGACAGGATTTTAAGTTTGCGGGCTTTAGTAATTTTTTTTTCTCTGAAGCCCACGAGCAATGCTTCCTCAAGAGTACTAAGATCATGAAGTCCAATATTATTTCCTTATGATCAGAACATGTGGAAAACCATTGCGGTGTGGCATTTTTGCATTTGGATTTTATCAAGTTTTTTATACCAACAGTTTGTGGTTGTGTGTCAAAAATATTGCTAAACACTGTAATATGTTTCTTGCTAATTTCCAAGAAAATTTGTGAAGGAGCAACGAGGTTACCAAAATCTTTAAGAGAATTTTTATGAAATATGAAATATGAAAAGTTCACTAGGAACTGTTAATACTTCGTCTTCTTTTCTCAATATAGAAACACAAATATCGAAGTTAATTTTCGGTATCGTTTTGTAAACGATATAACCTATGAAGTATCTTAAAGACGCCAAATCGATACTAAATTCCGAACAATTCTGAAAGTCATAATTTAATACGAAATCAATAATGATTTCTATGTTAATATCTATTTCAGAGTTTTCGTTTCGACTGAGTTCTTCATTATTTGTATCAGCTAAGTCCATATTTGACAAAATATTTGAAAGCGTTTCAAATGTGGTATCACTCAGCTCTTCACAGTTACTATAAGAACTCAACTGCACTATATTTGCAGACATTAAGCGTGCTAATAAAGTGTTTATATCAGCAACTGAGGGGTTAATATTATTTCCACCCTTTTGTCTTAGAACCGAGAACATATTTTCGAGCTTATCTTGCTTTAATGCTCTTGTCATTAAAAAAAATATTTGGGATTTATATTTTATGTCGTAATATTTTTTTCTGTAAAAATTAGCTGATTTCAGATATTTTTCACAGTCATTACAACATCCATCTACGGAGTCACTTGTTCGGCTCTTTTTAGGTGGACAATCAAGCTCCAACGATTTGTAATCTTCCTCAATAACTTCTAAGTTAAATACCGGAACAGCTCCGAATTTCAACTTTTTTTTACCAATGTCAGAACTTGAGAAGTGATTGGCGCAAATC
The DNA here is from genome assembly GCA_958301585.1 of Merodon equestris. Lineage (NCBI taxonomy): Eukaryota > Metazoa > Arthropoda > Insecta > Diptera > Syrphidae > Merodon > Merodon equestris. The sequence goes on from OY284413.1 coordinate 65,334,785, forward strand.
AACAATTTTTTTGTGTAATCTTTTGTTGGAATATTACATTTTTCTCGCCAAATTTGACCCATAGCTGAGTCATAGGGGGGAAACTTAAACATTCTTATCTTTTCACCATATCGCCTAGATTTACCGCATGTTTTTATGCAGCATCGAATGCCGGACTTTTGGAAAATTTTACCAACAGCCGGTACAGAATAAATTTTTCCTATTCAAAATCGTATGACAACCCCTCAACAATCAATATATAATAATAAATCCAAAGAATAATCCAAATCGTATGCAAAGTTGTCAACAATTATAAAAGCAACAATTCAAAATCAAAAATAGAGTTCTTCTTCTTTTCCTTTTTCCGGCGTCGTTATGGTCAGAAGTGTAGGACCATAACCTTCCCACTTAACTGCATTCCTACTGGTCCGCTTGTGGGGTCCGCCGGTTTGACCTCAGAAAGTAGCGGCAGGCTTCCCGGTTTGGGCTTACTTCATCGCTGAGGCCAATCAAATGCTGGTGTTTTTGCATTTGTTTGCACCAATTGTTTTTCGGCCTGCCTTTTTTTTGTTGTTGTGACACGGGCATGCTCCAGATTTTTTTGTTTGATCTTACTCTTACAACACCGGTGATCTCCAGTCGTGTCAACCCACTGATTTGCATGTACACTTGTGGGGCAGTTTAATGGTGGTGTATGTGTCCCTAGGCTCACTTTGGTGTTTTCTAAATTGCCTAGATGTGATTTTTGTTTACCTTTGTTTTAGTCGCCTTTTACGACAAGCGAGAGGTATCGCTGCAGGAATATTCTTAACCCGTCCCTGCACGGCTTAAAATCAAAAATAGAGCTAAATATCAAAATACAAAGTAAAAATGGAGTCGATATATAAGCGCAGGAAAACACAACCATTCGCATGAAAGTACAATTCCCAAGTGATTTCGAATCCAATCCACACAATCGAAAACAAGAGAAGCAATACAACACCATGCAAGCTTACGATAGAAGAAGCTATCAATGCATACACACGCACACACACTTGCATACACATCGTAAGCTGCTTTGCTCTCGTGAAAACAAAACCACCGAAAACGCACATGCTACTCTCTTTCGCTCGCACCAGCTTCTCAATTTTTTGTATACTCTCTTGCATATTCTCATGCTTGTACTCTCTGTTCAATAGGGTGCCAATATTGGAACCCTAGAACAAAATTTGCTTTGTATGAGATGCAACTTCTGTATACTATTTATTCTGTGATATTGCTCTATCAGAATGGAGCATTGTCACCCAAAAAACATGATAGGGCTCCGTATGGTTCACCTCTTAATCATTGTCATATGCGGTTTTAAAGTCCACAAAAAGATGATGTGTGCCGAACTAGAATTCTTTTTCGCCAAGCTCAGCCTTAATATTAAGATTTGGTTTTTCATGGACATTCCCGGCCTTAAACTACACTTAAATAGGGACTTGTCATATTGTTCACGAATAATTTGAGGCGTTCAAACAACAGAGCGGACAAGTCCTTTTATACGATATTATGTAGACTATTTCCCTATAGTATTTCTGTTTGCTTATAGGTAGGTCAGATAAGGATGTCATCAACTCTCTTTCAGCTGCTTTAAGCACTTTGGCTGTTACCTCCTCAGCACCAAGAGCTTTATTAGTCAATATCACTTTTTGATCTCGTAGAAGTTGGATGGACGGAGTTCTTTGTCATCTTCTTCCATTGTGAGTGGAATGGTTCCCGCTCGGGCATTATAAGTTAACGACCTATCACCTGATACATATTTCCATGAAATTTTCAACACTTAAGCATCCATTCTGCTGCCACACCATCAGGGTAAACATCACCCTTCTGCAACGTAGTGCACCTGTCCGTCATTACCCGATGGAATTCATCGACAGTCTAAAGTACAATAGTCCAGTTGTAAAATAAAGCGAGTTCAATAAAGTTATTTTTTTTAAAGAAAAAATATTATAAAATTTAATTTACATCCTTGGAATGATCGTTATTGATTGTGCTGCGATATAGGATAGGGAATTACTTCACTGTGTTGCCACACCTTGACTGTCAAAGGAATACACATTCGAGGAACGAAAATACGTCATGAATGATTGCAAACCTGGGGAACCAGGTTTTTATTTGTTTATCTGCATATATCCAATTTTGTGTTTGACACAAAGTTAGGTGCTCAAACGTAATTCAGATATGGACTGCGGCATTTAACGAGTCTACTCTGGGCAAATAAGCGTTTATAAATATACAAGATCTTTACATAAGGGCGAGAAGATACTAATGACGATACCTATTATGAACGCCCCCGGACGTTAACAACCGATGAAAACGTTGAAGCAGTAAAGAAAATTGTTAAAGAGATCATCAAATCACTTATAACGTTGCTGAGAATATTGGCATGTCGGTTGGCTCGGATGCCATGGAATTCGTACAGATATTGTGGGCATAAACCATGTACCAGCGCATTTCTTTCTGAAACTGTTTTATTTTGACCAAAACAATCATCGCGTGACCATCACTCAGGAGCTGTTGACTGACGTTAATATCCGCATCTCTGGAAAAGCTCAAGGCTATACCAGAAAGTGCATATCAGTGCTTCGAGGATTGGAAAAAGTGCTAGCGCACTTAAAGGGTATCAAATAGATATTGATGAATAAATAAATAAATATTTTTAATTTAGCATACTTTGACACCTACGGAGCATTTTCTTGTTTTTTTTTTTGTTAATCGCACTAAACAATCTAATTTAATATAATATGTATTACTTGTGAGATGCATGCGATGGACAAGTCAATCTATTTACTTAAAACATAAAAGATTTTTGAAATTAATATTATCAGTAAAAGATGTTGTTAGGTTAGCTAATTACGTAATAACTTAAGACAGAAGGTCCCTTAAATAGGGGCTGAATAAATTAACCGACTTGGTATTACATAGATCTCACAACTTTTTACGGTAGAAGAACTGAGTTGTGAGACTTGGTTTTTTTTACAAGTTATGTTTTTGATGGCATACTATTTATTCTGTGCTAATACTGTAACCATCTGTGGGTAAATAAGAGCTCGCTTTAGATCATCTACACGTTTAGGCGTGTACATCAAGTTCGCATTTAGCACATACAGCTTGTCACTCTGAATTGTGTCTAAAGTATAGCTCCGATAAAACACCATTCTGCCGCTGTTCGTATTACCTTACTACTAAATTATTCTACCTACACGTGCAGCCCAAACATTTTCCAATGAAAATATCTTTCATTCCACAAGTGTCTTATCGCAGAAAAATAATTTAAGTTCAAAATATGATGATGCCACACATTCCACAAATTGTTTATATATGAGCATGGTGTCTCGACACACTGATTTAGAAGCAACACGATGATCTGGCGGATAAGTTTTCCTGAGACTTTTTACACTATAATAATTGCCGGATTACTCTTATCTAGTAAGAAGAATCAAACACGATTACATACGAGCATAATATTATCGAATCTAATTTGTATAGCTAATCTCGTCACAGCCCAGGAGGTGTCTAGTTTTATAGTTCACGGTGATCCAACGGAGGATATAGTACCCTACCAAGTATCCTTGCAAATATATTACCAACGTAAATGGCTCCACATGTGCGGCGCGTCAATTATTGCCCCAAGATACGTTCTTACAGCTGCTCACTGCCTCGAGGGTTTGAGCAGGATAAGAAAACGCATCTTAGTGGGAACACGCAATTTAATGAAAGGCGGTTTGACACATAAAGTTGCTTCTTACAAGATACATCCGAATTATAAAGAATTCAAAGGAAATGACATTGCATTGGTTAAACTGGCAAAAGCAATGGATATTAACAATAGAACAATTAGTATGGTTAACTACGAGCAACAAGATTATGTTTCTGGCGGCATAGAAGCTATATTTACCGGCTGGGGAAAAACAGAAAACGGATTTCCAAAAATTCTTCAGTCTGCCAATTTCGTCACAATAACAAACAACAACTGCAGTCAATCTTACGTTGACTTCCTCTCACCGATAGATATTTGTGCCTTTTGTAAAGCGCCAAGTTGTAGCGCCTTGAATGTGAGTATCTGACTAGCGATAGCGGGCTTGTGTAATCACTGTTTAATGTTCTAGGGTGATTCAGGAGGACCCCTTGTAATAGCGAAGCAAAATTTACAAATCGGATTACTTTCATATGGATTTAAGTATGAGCCTACCACAAAGCCAAATATTTTTACTAGAATATCGCCATTGGTGAGTTGGATAAAGGAAAATATTGAATAAAATTTTTAATAAAAAAATTTAGTTAGAATATCCGGAATTAAATTCAATGGTCTGTTTAATTTGTTTGCCATCGGGGTAGCTATTTGGTTAAAGACATTGATACTTGTCTGTTGTTACCACCAATCTATGAACCACGGTACTATTATAAGATGATATAAAAAATAGCTTATGGTTAGGCTCTGGCATACTTTTTCCAGTCCTTGAGGGTCTGCGCGTTTTCATATAGGTATAATCTTGGGCTTCTCTATTGATGCGGTCCTTATCTCCTCAATCGTATCGAATCTCCATCCTTTATCGACGTGTTATCGAGCGCTCCATGGGATTACACAAACGTCAAAGAGTGACACTTGCAAAGTTAGAGCACTGACCAAGCTATTGAAAAACCATTTATAACGCGCAGTACGCCTTGCATCTTACTTTTCTGAGTTGCTTATTCCTTTTTTTATGTGTTTTATTTCCAGGCTTTTAAAAATAATAGCGTGAGTGGGGATTTAAATGAGGAAAGTATGTGAGACGCAGCAAAGAAAGCTTTTTGGTACAAGTGCTGATGCATCAGTTTGTAACATAAGTATTGCGCGATTTTTGAATGTCTGTTTAACGTTAAATAATTTGCACTAAAAATGTAGCCTGGAACTGAACTTCTGTAAATGTGTCTGTTAATACTGATCTAGCAGTATGAAGACGAGCGTTATCCTGATGGAATAGAACACCTTTTAAAACCTGTGACCAAAACGTCTTCTTTGGCAGCTAAAATGTTGACGCAACAACTCCTCATAATTTCGCTGAGGCATGAGGCTGAGGCATTTTGTTTAAAAGGCATAGTGCTAACATATAACATTTGGCACAGCGACCAATGCAGATCTATTGTGCTTGCTAGGCGATCAGACGATGTCTTTTGTAGGAGCTGAGATGATCCCCTCGGAGTCACAATTTCTCTCATAGTATGTGTTCCGCAGTTTCCTCGTCCTCAAGACAGATTCGATACTTGGTTTCAGACGAGAGGCTAATTTTGTTGAGATGATATCTTAGACTACAGTGTCCCGAAAGGTAAGCGACCAGTCTTCTGATATCGACTCCATTATAATACATTTAAGGATATTAATAGAGTATTAGTTCAGGGGATCTTCGATTGGGGGATTTCGCAGAAGGGTTCGGCACCTACATATGTATCTTTCGCTGTAAATTTTTCTAGCGAGTTGATCGGCGAGTCCGTTGCCCACTATGCCCACCAGAGTTTAACCTTGTTTCTTTTGGCTAGATCCTGCAGGGCATCGTGGCATTACTTAAGGGATTTCGAGTTCGGGCCATGTTCAACACTTTGAGCGCTGCTTGACTGTCTGAGAGTATATTGATGTTTTACCTTTTATACCAGGGTCTAAATTTAGGTTGACGCACGTCAGGATGGTTCCCAGGGCCTTCGATGTTCTCCGATTTGGTCCAAAGATGTCAGCGACAAAACCGAAATTCATTTTGTATCACCTGAAGTCTTTGACATTTAGCAAGGGATCGCCGCCTTCCCAAGCTGAGCGGTCCGGGATTAGTCTATCAAAACTTTGGCAAAAGTGAGCGTGTGTGATAACGCGTCCGAAACTGTGGTAATTGTATCCAGCCCAGGAAGGTGTTGCAGGATGGGCATATGGCCAAAAACTTACGCACAGCAACCAAGAATGAGAAGATGCGTTATCGGTATGCAACAGCCATGATTGTTTTCTTACGGATTTTTTTTTTGCTCCACTTGAACGGCGCATAACTTCAAGGTAATAATCTTTATTGACCGTACGACCTTCCTATTTGTCCGAACTTGGCGCCGAACCCGACGTGCTTTTTTCGGTTTTATTCTGGTTGCTTTCATTAAGATAATTGGGCTTTAGTTTCAACGTCATAACCACATACCCATGTTTCACATACCCAAAATTCATGACACGCGCCACCCGATATGTGATTATCCCCCGCAATTTCTCTGATAGTGATTCAACGAACAATTTTCTTCACTGCTTTAACGTTTTCGTCCGTCTAGGGAGGGCCTCGTCAATAACTTTTTTCTTACCTCTGTGATGGGCATGTTTCATTTATAAACAGTAATGCCACAGTCAACATTTCAACTATGTGGGAGAACTTAACTTTATTTTTCGTTAATGTAGGATTTGACCGTGGAAGCAGGTAGACCTAAAGCGGGTTCAGGTCCTGAGAAACTCCCCTCGGAGCACCTTCTAGCGAGTTCATCACATATCTCATTTCCCTAGATCCCAGAGTAACCTGGGACCCACACAAGTTTTAGTGAATTTAGTCTTCCGATTTTGTTCAAGAAATCACGTAATCACGCAAGAGGTCACGTAATAACTTAAGATAGAAGGTCCCTTAAGTAGGGGCTGAATAAATTAACCGACTTGGTATTACATAGATCTCACAACTTTTTACGGTAGAAGAACTGAGTTGCGAGACTTGGTTTTTTTTACAAGTTATGTTTTTGATGGCATCTCATTTCTTTTTGTAGATAGTCCTACTCTTCTTCCTTTCCGGTACCTTCTACTTTTTGAATACCAACAACAGATTTTCTTAAAGCCCACTCTGTGTCTTATGAGCTTTTCTTATTTTTGTAGGTTGTCTTCCTCTTTTTCTTTTCCGGTACTACTTCTTGAGCTTCAGCTGCAGTTTTTCTCAAAGCCCACTCCCTGTCTCTATGGGTTTTTCTCGGAGGCTTTGATGTTACAATTTTTATCAAGTCTGGACGGTAAATGCTTCTTAATCTATTGTATTCACAAATTGAGGATTCCTGCGCTTTAATATTTCCAAAGTCGACATTAATTAGATGTAAGCCGCCCAGACTTGTAACTCTCGAAAGTGCCACGTAAGCTTGACCGGATGTGAATACTGCAGAACCGATATCCATCAGCGCATTATTTAGACTTAGGCCCTGACTTTTGTGTATAGTTATAGCATAGGCTATACATATAGGAAACTGTTCGCGATGAACATAAGCTCTATTAATAATTTCAAATTTAGTTTTGACCGGACCAAGCTCGTAAACCTGTTCTTTATCAAATGTAATGTATATTTTCTTAATTATTTTTGTATTTTCCGGATCAACCTTTACTCTTTGCACTATACCGATAGAACCATTAACTAAACCAAGACTCACGTCAATATTTCGCCTTAACATGACTCTTGCTCCTATTTTTATAATTATGTTCTCTTCTAGGCCCGCAGTCATAGAAGCATCGTCTTCATAATTTTTTATTCATTCACGAGCTCTTTTTGTTAGGTATCTGGGGCAATCCATGCTATCTACAGCTGTAAGTTTTATTTCGGGATGTGGGAGAGATCTAAGCATTGCAATATTTAATTGTTGACACATGTTTTTTGTAGGTAATAAGCAAACGGTATCATCAGGAAGTTTCGAGAGGTGTTCAATTATTTCAATCAATCTGTTTTCATTTGAATTGGTTTTTAGAGTTATTAATCTAGTCGAGAGTAAGTCGCGGTCTTTTTGTGTAGTCACACCTAATCTTATTCTATTTAGCATTTCAACAAAGTTAGAATCATTGAGCTGTCGCATGTTAATAGTAAGTTCATCGTATACGAACAGTTCAATCCACAGATTCGGCATACTGAGGAACCTAACAACTTGTTAGTTTCAGCAGTTGAGAGTTTTTCAAAAGGTGACTTTTTTCTTACCGGCGGAAGCTGTAAAAGATCCCCGAAAAGTACAAGATGTTTTTTTCCAAACCACTCATTCTGATCATCGCTTGTGTCAAATATCTCAGACAAGCGTAAATGAATATATGTTAAAGTAACATTGGATATCATCGACACTTCGTCTATGATAAACAACACTACTTCTTTCAAATCTGATCTCAGAACTTGGAGCACTTCATCGGAAAGTGGCTTGTACCTCGGTGTTTGCTTGTGTTCTACAGGCAGCTGCAATAGTCTGTGTATAGTCAATCCATTCACATTGAATGCAACTATGCCTGTTGGATCACTAACTGCCACTTTTTTGTTTAAATACACCTTAACCCAAACTTTCAGAGTTTTTATTAAAAAGCTCTTTCCAGTGCCACCAGTTCCACTCACAAAACAGCGTAAAACGTCAGCGTTATTATCAGTTGTGTCCATTTTATGTGTGATCATATCGAAGACTCTTTTTTGATCGGCATTAAGTTTTGCGATCATACTTTGAAGATCAGTCTGCTCTTCTTCTACCAGATTGATTCTGTGAAAGTCATCCATTACGTTTGCAGCTTCAAAGTCTAAAGGGTTTTCAGGACCATCGTCATCATCAACAATTTCCCTTTCTTCGTTTATCTCAGCAACTTTAGATTCTATCATTTCACATGCTTTTTGTATCTTATATCTTGACTCTATCATTGAATTACCATAATCGACTCCTTCTTTTAAATCTTCTTTCGCCAAATTAAAGGCCTCCGTGTAAGTATCACACCCCATTTTGAGTTCATCTAAGGAACGCCATGGCTTGAATAAAAGAAGTAAAGAGAAGAAATATTTCTCTGGTACTTGTTCTCCGTCGTAGAAATAGTGATTGATCAAATATGGGTTATCTCTTCTTTTCAGGAACTTTTTACCGTCATTTATCTCGTAGCACTCGACTTTAGAGGAGACTGGGCGTGTTTTAACAATATCGTAATTTTGAGCGAAACTGTACAAGTTAGTAGTCTCCAACTCTGACACCGAACATACAATTTGTTTTAAAATTGATTTAATTATAAGTTCATCAAATGGTTATTAAATAGATGTACATAATAAAGATATTTATTTTATATTCCGTCAAATACATGAACCACATTGACCACTAAACCCAATTCCCCAACCGCCCATTGATCGGGTTGCATTGCATATTTTTAGGAGTTAATCGCCATCTAGATAAATTGAAAAAGGATACATACAGACACTATCCTATTAGTAATAATATTTGGTGTATGTATCTAGAAAACTGGACCAAAATTGCAAAATATTTTAGTTTTTCCTTGATTTATACACTAAACACTAATTGTATTCTAAATTTCAAGCTTCTATGTCTGCTAGAAGTGCCCTAGAGTTTTGATGATCGGTCAGTGAGTGAGTGAGTGACAGAATTAAGAAACTTTGACTAGTTATAATTCTTAAACTGCTGATTCAAATTTAATGAAATTTGAAATATACCGTGTCTATGCGATGCCTGCTTGGTTACTGAAAATTCAGGCTTCTAGTTTTATCCACAACGAAGTTATAGGGGGTCGAAAATGGCCCGAACTGCTTCGAGAAAATGATGGTACGGCCGTGCCGCTTTTTTGCTCGACTTGGCGGGGGCACTGCTGTGCCCCCAGATAATAATCCGAAAATCATTTACTACGTTAAAGTAATCAATTCTCCGAATCAGAAAATATAGTCAAACAATTTATTAAACAAGAAATTAACTGACAACCACAGGGAAAAGGAGTGGTCTCAGGGGAATCAAATTTCGTTTTATATTCTATTTTTTAATTAAGCCCGTACGGATTCCCCCGTCACATCGACGCCAATGTTCGCCAATTTCAACTCAAAAAAAAATACCAGAAGCATCAATACTGCGCCCAAGAAAAATGTTTTGATGTCTCGAAAGGAAGAAAATACATCTCCTAACAAAAAACAAAAACACACAAAACGAAAATCCGCACCCCCGTCCGAATTTGAACTCGAAGTTATCGGCTGAGAAGCATGGCCGCCACGTTTTAGACCGCGAAGCCAAGTGGGGGATCAGTGCCACAACCGGAACCGATAGGGCCTTCCCTGTCTTTTCATTCACTGATTTAATTGTATTTGGTTCGAGCCCAGGGTGTGTGGCTTAGCGAAGACATTTACCAGGCTTTAACATAATAATGTATCTCTGATTAAAAGACAGACACAAGTGCAGTCGCACGTTTTCGCATTCCCAGAAAACCTCAGTACCGGACCTCCTCCCAAACCTGGAGCCATCTGTAAAAATACAGGTTTTGAATTATTATATCTGGGCCTGACGCCATGGAAATTTGACTGTGAAATTATAGCGCAATAGAATGGTAAGTGTCATTGCGTCGGAGGGCATATCGATGAAAATGCTTTGACCAAACAAGCTTGCTCCCAGGTACTTACCTTCCTTGGATATCGGGTTGGGAATGTCTTTTATCACCAGCTGACTCATGCCAGTATTTTTCCTCGTTCTAAGAGGATTAGCCGACAGCCCATTACTCGTGCACCAGTCATCGATTACATTTAGCACCGCCTAGCCTGTGCTTGAAAATAGAAAGTCACTAAACATGAGCCGAAAAAGAGAACGGCAACATCATCCGCATGGGCCTGAGCATCGATTTAAGAGGCATTTAGATTTTGAAGCAGAGTCTCGCATGATTTTCCACGCTGATAAGCATACTCGTATTGCATCTCCGAGAGGGGATGCAGTCGAAGGGCAGCTTTGCGCATGTGTAACTTTACAAGTCTCTTCATGCTTTCAGCAAGAAAGATGTTAGACTCTTAGCGAGTGAGTAATCTTCTTTTCCTATTTTGAAAATAAAGACCACTTCCACCTCGTGCCAAGGAATAGGTATGTAGGCAAATGCCAAGCTAGCAGTGAACATTATCTTCAAAGTACCTATACTACGTGGCTCTCCTATAACTATAACTATTGACTATATCCCATCAGTACTTGGCGACTTAAAGACCTCAAACAATGCCACAATAAATTAAATGGCTTCAGTGTTTTCCACGCGCGTCGCACCTGCTACGCCGAATTGTATCCATCGTTTCAGTCGCAGTTACCGTTGAAGGAGTATGCAACGAGCCGATGACAGTCGGATTTACTGGGAAATGGGTCTAAAGCAGTTAACATATAGTTTCCGTCTTTGACTCAGTAAAGATACCATCAAATTTTCTGAGTACATCCTGCGTTGTCGATTTTTTTCCTTTGAAGACTAACTTTCTGGTCGCGCTCAGAAATTTGAGTTCTTCGCAGATGGTCTTATAAGAATAATCTTACGATTTACGAATAAGCTTCTTATATTCCTTCTGCTCCGATCGACACTTATTCCAGTCATCTTCCGAATTCGATTTGAGCGATCTATTCAGGAGACTTTCGGCTTCCCTGCGAATACATTGGAGACGGTGAGCTCCACCGGGGAGCCAGTTTCCTGATTTCTCAAGCTACTTACTAAACCGTACCAACTTTGTCTTTCTCAGATTCTGGATGGGCTGCGAGGAGGAGATCCCACAGTTCAATTGGAATTCGATAAGACTCTCCACTTAACGATGGTCTTCACATACCTGCTTGATAGAGTTAGGTCAATCACCTCATGTCGTCCGGCGGTGAAAAAAGTTGATTGAGAGCCTACATTATTGGCGATAAGGTAAGACGAAAGAGTGAAGTTTAAAAAAATTATCTTCTCTCATATTGCACTTGCTAATGCCCCGAACAGTGTTTTGAGCATTAACATCACGACAAATGATGATTCCAATCTTTCTGGCTTCATAGTACTCTACCAGTTCAGAAACTGCCGTCGGTGGCGGAGGCACTACCGAGTTGTAGGGAACGTATGCAGACGCAACGACGAAGTGTTCAATTTCTCCGTGCGCTTTGTAGCTTACTCTGGCAGCCATTAGGTCTTGTCCACAGAATTTTTCAAGTTTAGTTGCCGTTAGTGAGTTCGACATGATCAGGCAGACCCTATGCCTTTCGGATCGCCCATCATAAAGAATCTTAGATCACGTATACTACAAGACTACATAGGCGTTTATTCCACATCTATATGGAAGACAGGTAGTAGTTCCCAATGGAGGAATTTCCGAGACCACCCAAGAAGGGTGGTTCTTTGCATTCTGTTTTTACCAGACGTGGAAGAGTCTTTGTAAGACAAAGCAATGATGTGAGCAAGAGACCAATAAAGAGCGTGGTCTCTCTTGAAGTCTTTCTCAATATTTCCCCCAATGGTGCAATTCGCTCTGCTGATGACAAGAGTCGATGGTGCTGCCGATGCTGTTGTCGCAGATACTGCTGTTGGTGTAGATGCTTGCGATGTATGATCCTTTTCTATTTTTGTTTGTTTTTTGTTATTAAATATATAATTTTGTAATTAGAGCATTTGTAGGCACTGTTTTTGTTTTATTTATTTATTTCTTTAATTTTCTCGAGCTTTCACTGTTATTATACAGGGTGTCCCACGAGCAGTGTGCCAAAAAGCTAGAGCGTGTAAACCTGGTCAAGACAAGAAAAAAATCGTATGGGAGGGGGGTCTATTCCCCCGTTTAGCCGGGAGGGACAATTTTCTAAAAAATTTACTTAATTTGGAAAAAAATTAATAAAAATCAACAGTTACATCCACAATGCCGTGATATACTTTTTTGTAAAGCCAGAAACCTCTTCTTTCATCTTGTTTTTAAAAGGAGTTGTTTTAAGCAATAGTTTTTGAGAAATTAATTTTCAAACTCAAAATTTTGAAAAAAAAAATTAAAAAAAAATTTCGAACTATTTTTTTTCAAAATTGTATGTAATTAAGTACTATTTTTTTCAAAAATTCAATTCTCTTATTAGTTTTTAGTTAAAAACAGAAAACCGGATGCAAAAATGTCTTGTAATTTTTGAGAAATTAAAAAAAAAACCCGAACCACTTTTTTCTAAAAAAAACCTTTTTTTTGGTTTTAACGCGGCTCGACTTGTAGGCAAATTAATGTATGAAACATTGACCTCTTTTTTATTATTTTTAAAAAATTCGGAGTTTTATTATAATAAATTTTCAATATGATCCCCATTTTTTAGAAGGCAAAGATTATATCTCCTTCTAATGGCTGCACATAAATCTATGCTTGACAAATTTTCCTGCAATTTGACTCCAGCGACTTCAATCCGTTCTCTCAGTTGTTCAAAGGTAAACAAAACAAAGGTAAACAAAAATAACATCTAGGCAATTTAGAAAACACCAGAGCCATTATAAGTGATGATCAGGCGTCCCTACAACGAGCACTTGATGGGTGGGTGGAAATTTTTGAGGGACACGGGTATCGTATTAGTTCAAAGAAGACAGAGTATCTGTGCTGCCCGTTCTCTGACCCTCATCAGCCTATTCCAGACATTAACTTGAATGGAAGAGTGCTTCCCGAGTGTGAAAAGTTTAAATATCTGGGATCTATGATTAATAAAGAAGCAACTTGTGATGACGACATCAACCAACTTGTGATGACAACATCAAAGCGGACCAGTAGGAATGCAGTTAAGTGGGAAGGTTATGGTCCTACACTTCTGACCATAACGACGCCGGAAAAAAGGAAAAGAAGAAGATTGCTGAACGCTCATTTTATGTATCTGCCATTCGTTTGTGGAATTTACTTCCAAATGGATTACAAAGCACTACCTCACTTTCAGCCTTCAAGAGAAAACTTGTTTTGCACATTTCCAGTCCTGATTAAATACACTGCAATTTAGATTATTATGTTTTGAATTTGTTATTTCACTATGTATGTTAATTTCAAGTTTATTTATTATTTATTCACTTATTAATTACTTTATTTATTTATTAACTTATTTTTTTATTTTATTTAACGTACTCTTTCTTCAAATGAATCTTGTCAAAACTTTACTTAGATGCTCTAAAAGATTTAAATCTTAATGTGTCCATGTAATTTTTTCTATTGGAAAAAATAAATGAAATAAATGTAAATGCTTCTGATCCTGATTCACCTTATTTTTTAAACATATGAACCTCTTGGAGGTTGAGTGGTGCTTGTTTTGATAAAAGTAATAAAAATCCAAGGGACCACATTGTATTTTTCGTATATATCATGCCAGCCATAACCATATGGCCACTTTACGCAGAAAATGATTTCGTTCAACTGATACGATTCGGGATATTGAGATGCTCCCGAAAGACATCGAAAACGGTTGTGGTAGTTACTTTCATCACAAATTTTACGAACGAAAACATCTTGCCTGCTGATTGGAAAGATAATACTCTTGTGGCCGTTTCAACACACTACAACAACCTTCAACCACTTGGAAAAATCAAAAGATGGTAAGTAATAGAAAGAAGATTTATAAGTTGCCAGCCAAAACTCCTAGTGGCATACAATAAAGGTATAGAAGTGGTCGTAAAGGGCAAAAAGTGGAAATGGCCATTATGCACGCATTTTATAAGCTCAATGATGGTTAATGCCTGGCGATTACATTGCTTGAAAAACACAGACAATTGTGATGTTCTTTCAATCGTTAGGACCATTGCCAGAAGTAACTTGCGTGCAGGGTCATTTATGAAAACTCCAAATAAACCAAATGCGCCAACAAGTGTGATTCGCAACGACAGGCAGTATTCCCCGCACAAAATAAAATATCAATTTAGGTGCAAGATTTGTCACAGCAGAGTTCGATAGTCACTTGTTGTATCGAAAAAGACTTAAAATATTTCATGCTTTGGTAAAAACATGTATCCATATCTGGCTAGTGTACACGTATGAGTATACCCCTCTAATTTGCGGATTTTCCTAGTCTAGAAAAACTTGTATTATCCGTCTAGGGAAAAAATTCACACAATGACAATTGATTAAGAAAAGCTTCGATATTTTACAAATGCTTTTGTTGATGGATATTATAATAAATCTCTTGATTGCACGATGTACGAGTAACTTAGTCCCATAAACGTCTAATTGATGGAATTCATTTTCTCAAAATTCACCTCATCTGCTCATCTGCTGGATTCTGCTTACATTCCCATATATTATACACACAGAGACTATATGTCAACATCAAAATAAACTCGTGCGACTCTTTATCATAATTTTAATTAAAAGCGACCACAAAAGTATCTTTGTTCAGCGGGAGAATATTTTCTTTCACAAAGAATCTAAACAGCTTTTCGTTTATTCCTCCCCGTTCTGTCAAACTGAATACGTTACACCGCGCCTTGTCATTTATAATCTGTTTACTTAATCATATGCACAGTAAACCCCACCTTGCTTGCATATAAAGTATCCTGTAAAAGGATGACATGCTCTCTTCCTTTACAGATGAAAATTATACAAACGATAGTCGAGAAAGGTTGATGAAGAAGGAGCAAAGCTGCTGGGCTCCTTTGATTGTTTGTAGAAAATTAATAAAAAGTGAAAAGAGTCCTTTTTGCAGGAAGCATTCATCCAACACAGTACTCTTGATATATAGAGATGTTCGTTCATGATATGCTTGTATTTATCCAATGAAGCGACAGAAAGAGAACAGGTTGTGGGGCTAAGTTATTAGCTTTTGGTATTAGGTCCTGAAGTAAGGATCAAAGGGTTGTTTGTCACAGTGTGTGGCATGTAATACGGCTGACGGTCTTTGAAAGATTACATTTATTATATTATTATTAGTACTTAGTATTACTTTGTGCGATTATCCCTGATACATAGATAGGCGCACTTTTCGTGACTGAAGTTTTTATGTAATTTTTGGGAACAGTCAGTGTTGAGAGAGAGCCGTGGCGCAGTGGGTAGTGTGTCGGCCTCTGACGCACGATGAGCGAGTTCGGATCCCGATAACACCACCGCCATCGAAGGTTCAGTTCATTACACGGCTTCTCTCCTCGGCGGGGAACTGGCAGAACCCCCCCTAGTACACTTGCCTCGAAAAAGCTTCTTGATTCTCGCCGTTCGGAATCGGCATTAAAAGTGAATGAGAGAAGCTAGGCTCTGGCTCTTCATGAGCCGTAACGCCATCTAAGAAGAAGAACAGTCAATAATGCACATTTTACAGCTTAGTCGCGTTGTGTAGGGGTCCCGATTTCAATCAAACTGTCAATAAAGTGTTTAAATTAGTTCCTATATTCGGGCTAGAACAAAACGTCAACTTTCTGATGCTTTTAATTAATTAGGTAAAATTGCATTAAGACCCTAACAGTCAACACATTCTTTTACCGCATTTGGCTGTTACGCTGTTTTATAAATGGGATAATTCCATCCACCTTAAACCCAAGACCAGCCCAAATGTCGTCCACTACAATACATGAGAGCAGCATAAACGGGTAATGAAACAGGAGACCGCCACAGAGTTTTTCCCCTTTATTTTTAAGGCCGAGAGATTGCAGAAGATGCTCCTGAAAGGCATGTACTCGATCACGAACCCCGAGGAATTGCTCTCAGACCTCAGAGTGTTCGAGAGCGACAACATGGGAGTCAAGTTATTACCACGGCGCGGGCTTAGCAGAAGAAGCGAGTGTTACCCTTCGTCTTGGTCCAGCTCATGCACAATATCAAGCTTTAAAGGTTAAGTACCATCATTTCCCAGACTTTGAAATGGGAGCCACTAAAAAGGCGAGGAAACGTTTTACAATGCATGCGCTGCCACGCCGCGTCCAACTGCGAAATGCAGCCTCGATGCGTTAAGGGTGCAAGAGGCTAGAAGAATGAGGAATGCGACCTGGGACAAGATAGGGCCGTGGACAGACTGTTGTTCGAATACGTGCTCTTTAGGAACCGAGGACACTCTGCAAACTTTCGTTCCAAGATATAAACAAACAAATTTGGCTCGAAAGCAGGCTGAGGTGAAACATCCCTCAAGATGTACAAACATCACGAGGAGTTAAGATTATTGTTTTGCTGACGACATCACCGCAGTACAAAATTGGCTAGAGTCTGCCGACCTTGAACTAGCTGATCGCAAGACCAAGGTTGTCTTAATAACCAGCCGAAAGTCTGTGAAATACGCAAACTTCCGGGTTGGCAGCCAATCAGTCAGGTCTAAAGAGTCATTAAAATATTTGGTACTAACGTTCGACAACCGGCTTAACTTTAAGACCCATGTCGAATGTTGCAGGAAAAAAGCGTCACAAATGCAAGCAGCGCTTTCCAAAATGCCAAACATCGATGGACGGGGAACCGCAAAGAGGATTCTGCCTTCCAAAGTGGTGAGCTCGATACACCTTTACGATGACCCGGTCTGGGCAGAAGCTCAGGAAATAGGAAGAAAGCTCTCGCCTGCATACAGGCCAACCTGGGGTGAAGGAGCCTGTCTTATAGTGCTTATGGTCCCTATCAATATCCTAGCCGACAAGATGTGCAGAATTTCCTTAGGTGAACCAGAGACGGTCAGGAGGCTAGCGTTATCCGCTGAATAAAAGCAGTAGAAAGGGCAACAATCATAGCACTTTGGCAAGCTAGGTGGGATAACACAACAAAAAGTAGATGGACCCACATGGCTTGGGGAAAAAGGGCACATGGGGATTTCAATTACCACTTACGCAATTTCTGTCAGTTCGTGGCGGCTATCGAAAATGTCTTCACAGATTTGAACAAGACAGCTCTTCCTTCTGCCCGAATGTCCAGTGGAAGACGAAGGCGTAGAGCAAATATTCTACTGTAGACGCTTCGCAGACGCAAGAATGGACCTGCCGTCATGATAAGCTTAGGGGACTACTGGCTGGAGATCTGCTGCTTCATAATGAGTATCTATAAAAAACAAAAAAATAGCACCCCATGCGACTTACGCCCAAATGGAGGCAGACGTTAAAAAAGTCTAGGGTTGCTCCCAAAACCCCAGTGCTTGTTTCCAAAGCACCGGAGGCCGAGATTGCATTCATTCCATCCTGCTCGCCACTCAGGTACAGATCGCCCAGCTCCAACAACAGATCGATGGCAGACGAGACGTGTGGATAGAATCTAGTCGCTTCTGCCGGGCCTAGCGCACCTACAATCATACGCTGGTAGTGAATCACTTAAAGATCCTGCCGGTGAATATGAATGAACTGATTAGGATAGAAGAGCCGTATTTGTGCTTAGCGAAACAAAGCTAAACCAGAAGCACATGATCCGGCACAGTTCTCACAAAATAATTCGAAGAGACCGACCCAACACCACACGAGGCACGTATAGATAAAGAGTTCTAAAGACTGCTGCTCAGAGGTGGGCAGTTCACATAACAAAACCCTTTCCTCTGGTAAGGAGATCCAAATGACCGTAACGAGTTGAGAGAACCAGCTTTCTTATAAAGAGGCAGCCATCTCCTCTGAAAAGGACAGGATAGGAAAAGCTGGCAGTGACAGCAGAATGATCAGCGCAGATTGCGAACACTGGGGGGGATCGTCTACTGGAGCTAGCTTCAGCAACAGGCTTCTATATTCAGGCTAAGAGGACTGATAATTGGTAGCTTCGTAGTGAGCTATTCCTCACAGCGGACATCTGCTTGTATCAAGAGCATGGCGCCGAAACCCCCCCTGATGTCAAGTAGTCGAAAGATGCAACGTGTTCTGCAGTCTAAATCTCGGATTTTAACTCAGATAAATCTACAGAATGCAAGGTTGCTACCGCTCTTCTCAGTAGCATAACTGGGAGACTTGGTGCCTGCCAAAGTAAGCTACAAAGCGCACGGAGAAATCGAACACTTCGTCGCTGCGTCTGCTTACTTCCCCTGCAACTCGGTAATTCCTCCGCCAACGAAGGCAGTTTTTGATCTCGTAGAGTACTGTGAAGCCAGAAAGATTGGGCTCATCATTTGTTGCGATGCTAATGCTCAAATACTGTTAGGGATACCTGCTTCCTACTCTAAAAAGAATTTTCACTGCTAGCTTGGCACTCACCTATATACCTATTCCCTGGTGTGCGGTGAAAGTGGTCTTTATTTCCAAAATAGGAAAGGAAGATTACTCACTCGTTAAGAGCCTAACATCCTCCTAGCTGAAAAGCATGGAGAGACTAGTAGAGTTGCACGTGCGCAAATTTAAACAAGTTCAAAACTTGTTGGAAGAATCGAATGCGTACTCGAAGAGAAAGAGTGCGTGCTTGGCATTTTCGTCGACTTTGGGGGAGCTTTTGATAACACAACTCTCGACAGCATGTGTAACGCTGCTAATCGGCATGGCGTATATGATGCACTGGTTTTGTGGATAAAAGCTGATGCAAAGAACATTAATCGCCCACCAGGTGACCCACAAGTTGGCGTCTTGTCTCCGCTATTATGGTGCATGGTGGTCGACTCTCTGCTCTATGCTCTCAATGCCTCTGGAATCTATGCCCAGGCCTATGCGGATAATGTTGCCATTCTCTCTCTCGGCTCATGGTTTGCACAGGCAGCGCTAAATGTGATCGATGACTGGTGCTGTCAGTTAATCCTCTTAAGACTGATGTCTTCTCTTTTCTTTTGGCAAAACATGGGGCTTATTGCCCAAAAAGATTCTCTGGATCTACATGGCAATGATAAGACCGATAATCTCATATGCATCAGCTGTCGGGTGGAACAGCCTAACACGCAAAGGCCTCTTTTACCTAACTCCAAAGAGCGGTTTGTCTCAGATGTACGGGACTTTCCTCAGCACGCGAGTTATGGTTTTTGATACAACTCGCACTTGAGTGACAGTGTACTTGCGCGAAGAATATCCTACGACTTCTGTCTAATGCAATGGGGGTGGTCGTGGTGCAATGGTAATCATCACCGACTGTTGAGCCGAAGGTCTGTAGTTCAAGCCCGTGCATAGTCAAGAACAATTCTTATACAGAAGAACGGTGCAACAACATCAGTTGTGAATGAGAGAGTGCTCACTAAGCATAAGATCACTTCAAAATTCATACTCTGTGTGTGCATTTCCAATATAACATCTTAATGATATGGAAACAAAAAGAGTTACTGTGAACTACAACCAACGCAAATTTAGTCGAATCTCTCATATATTATCTAGGACAATCACCCCCGGAGAGTAGTGAACGAACATCTTCGACACAAACCATCTGCACCCCGTCCAGGTTGTGTGACAAACACCATAAGAGCGTACACTGTTGAACCTGCACGAACCCTTTAAAAAAAAAAAAACTTGGGCAGTAAACATTGTAGCGTTTATGTTCCAATTCTTTCTGCCTGTATTCTTGTGGTGTCAGCATTTTGTCATGTGCAGTCCAATGTTTAGCTTTTTGGTGTCGCATGATACTATTTATAATGTGTATTATGCAGTGTGTAGAAGGTGTTTATTTTTGTTTTGGTCGGTACACTGATATTGGGACAAGGCAACGATTTAAAGCATATTTTTTCAAAAGAATAATACTAACCAGCAAAAAATAAAAATCCAGCCCTAACGTATGTAAAATACTATAGCCTTCGAAACACCCTCAAGGAATCCGATAGACTGAATTTATAAAACCATAAAGACTTGCCCTTTTCTTTTTTACCAAATACGGGGGTAACAATTTAATAATACGCATCATAAATTGAGTCATTTTCTTTCCTTAATTTTTTCATATTTTTCTATTGGGCGAAGAAAAGGAATAAAACACAAAAACATTATGAAACTGCCTATATTGTAATATCATATGTAGACATAGCAATTCAGTATAAGATGTGCATACAAAAACTATAAATTTAAACGAAAATCGATCAAAAATTATCTACTCCGGCGGATGGTGTAGATGTTTACGAGTTTGGTATCCCTTATAAGTGGACTAAAAAGGAGAAACATAACTTTGATTTCAAGTTACATAGTTATGTGCTAGAAAGCTTACTTGAATTTTGACTGCGGCTTTCTCCAGTTCGGGGTCATTTAAATCTAGACTTGATTCTATAGATTGTACTGGTTCCAGGAAGGAATGGCTGGCTAATTGAGCCTTATACTGTATAAAAGAGAATAAAAGAAAATATGTGTTTAAATAATGATTTAAAAATATGTGTGATCCTTGTGGGGAACATCTGCTAAGGCAGGAATTATCGTGGTATGTTACATACCTCTTTTCTAGCTTTGTATCCTTTAAAAGATGCCTTCAAACATAAATGGAAAATTAAGAACGTAATCAGTTAACCTTGTAATCATTTACCTGTATCTTTAGAGCAGCGCCTTCCATTTCGTCCTTGTGACTTTCTGTATATTCCTTTAATAAACAAAAGTCAAATCTTTATTTCAAGCATTTTCATGTTTACAAATACAAACCAAAAAGGCTTCGAAATCTTCATCTACACTTCCCATTGGCGTTTCTGGAGCGTGAATGTGCATTTCTGGAACGTGAATGTGCATTTCTGGATCGTGAATATCCGTTTCTAGAGCGTGAATGTGCATTTCTGGATCGTGAAGGTCGTCTTCGTGCATTATGGGAACCTAAAATCAAATATAAAGTATTGGCTGGTATTTGATCAAGGTGTGTCTGACTTAGAAAAGCAAAGTATTACAAGTTCTCCCCATAGTATTTGATTATTATTTTTCTGGATTATATCAGTCAATGAGGATGTGTTGCAATATTATATTTAAGTCAGTAAAATATAACTGAAGGTTGAATCTTTCTTAAATATTAGAAATTAATAAAGGCTGCTCTTAAAATATTAAATGAAGTTAATATTTGCAATTTCGCTGGCAAATGGATACGAGAAGACGACTCCAAGAAATTATGCTACGAATAACTCTGCTCTCTTTCGAACAAAGTACAAAACTACTATAGCACAAAAGAGTTTTTGTCGATTTATAAATTTAGATACATCAAAATACTAAATCTTAAGCCTTGTTTAAAAGTTTAATCAGTTCAAACAAAAAAAAAATACTTTTGACTACTTGACCGTAGCGACTGACTTTCCTTGACCTTCCCGCTGTCTCCCTTCTGAACATCTCAGATGCTTCATCATAGTTATTACACGTGACCAAATATTATAGTGATATCGTGAATTCGGTAAGACACGATGATGTTTTTTAACGGAAATGGTAGATTGATTTAAATAATGCACGGTCTAAGTGTCTAAAGTGTCCCCAGAAAAGAATGCAGGTTTAATACGCTAGATAAGCTCCCTAACTACATTTTGGAGCATATAAATCTTCGCAACAAAATTAAACGTAATTGGCTAAGATACCGACAGCCGAATCTTAAGTTACAGCTCCACTATCTCAATAAGTTGATCCAAAGTCTTATCTTCGAGTTTCGCAATTTTAAATGGAACCAGAAGTTCAGTTTTATCATTAGATAAAAATTGTAAACCCTTTTGGAACATCGTAAAAGTTATCAAGAATAAAAATAGACGAATACCATAACTCTCAGACAATGATATTATCTTTTTTACGGATAAAGAGAAGGCAGATTGTCTTTCTACTGTCTTCTCTAATAATGACTCTCTCTCTCAGAATTTAGGAAAACGTGAAACAGATCTCTTGGTTGAACAAAGAATGCAGTCTTTTGACAATTATAATCGTATCACTCCACTACGTGCCTTTGTTTTGGAAAGCACTAGTACACAAATTATAAAGTCCCTCAAAGCCAATAAAACGGGAGGTTTAGATGGTATCAGAAATTACTACCTGAAACATTTACCTTCATCGGGTATAAGATATTTAACCTTTTTAGTCAATGCATGTTTGAAAACCCAATACTTTTCGGATAAGTGGAAAAGGGCCGAAGTTGTACCGATTTTAAAACCGCGAAAACCTGCCGAGTCTCCCCCACTAGTTATACTCGTAGACGAATTAGTCTACTCTGCAGTTAAAGCAAAATCTTAGAAAAAGTCATTAAAATTCATCTTCTAGAGTACACTAATGAAAATAACATTTTGCCTAACATTCAATATGGAATTAGACAATTTCACAATACTTCCCCCCATCAATGTGTGAATGTGAATGTGAAGGTAAATCAACTGGTATGATCCTGCTCGATGTCGAAAAGGCATCTGACATTTGGCATAATGGCCTAATTAATATAATGATTAACTTTAGCTACCCCGTATATATATGTAATTAAAATTGTTCAAAGTGATGTATCTAATCTTAGTTTTCTAGTGCACTTTACTTATTTCAACATGGGAGTCCCACAAGGATCAGTATTGTTATTTATCTCAGATTTTCCCACTTGACCGTCATGCGGCTATCTTTGCGGGTGACACCTGCATTTATACCTCGCGTGAGCTCGCTCTCAATATTTAGAGGACACTTATAAATGCGAGTAAAATTATGAGAACGTTTTACAATAGGTGGAAAATAAGGATCAATTGTGACAAAACCTAAGCTATCTTTTTTAGTAGTTTTCTGCCCCAGGGTCTAATTCTTATCTACGGTAATGAGATAAATTGGGATCGATCTGTTAAGTACCTAGGCATACACCAGAACTCAAAATTTACTTTTAGTGACCACCTCACTCAAACCTTGAAAAAAGTAAGGGTAGCGACTGCTCTATTATACCCTTTTATTATTTGCAGGACATCGAAGCTTTCTGCTGAAGGCGAGTAGACATCCTGTGCGTACAAGAGACGAAATGGCGAAACACCGGTAATCGGGCACGTTTCTTGGACGTTAAAACAAAAGCCTACAAGATGTTTTACTATGGATTGGAACAAGGAAAAAACGGAATCGCCATCATCCTTGCGGCAGAGTTACTTGGCAACGTCTTAACCATTTCAAAGTCCAGTGACCGTTTGATGGCTCTCAAATTGGTGATGCATGGTGAGGTGTGGAACATCGTAAGCGCATATGCCCCTCAAGTAGGATGCGAACAAAAAGAAAAAGATGCATTCTGGCTAGATTTCCACAACCTTGTCAAAATCAGCCCAAAGGAAGAGCTTTTGTTTGTTGGGGGAGATTTAAACGGACATGTCGGGAAGACAAGCGAAGACTATGAAGGCTACCACGGAGGGCTAAACATGTGCAAGTCGTACGGTCTTATAGTGCTAAATACCATGTTCGTCAAACAAAGCCAGCACCTGATCACTTATAGCAGCGGCGGAAATGAAACTCAAATAGACTATCATTTGGTATCCAGTTTCATGAAGCCACGAGCTAAAGATTGCAAAGTGATCCTGGGAGACGCGATCGCCCCTCAACACCGCCTCCTCCTGACTGAATTTTTTATGGATGCGAGAAAGAAGTTAAAGCAGCAAACGAAGGTGTCTGAGAGAATCAAGTGGTATAAGCTGGATAAAGGAAAAGGCGAAGCTTTTATCACCAACATGGAAACCTACCTCTCTTCTATTATCGATGAGGTCGGTAATGAGGAGTGCAGAGCACAAGACATGTGGGATTCCCTACAACAATCTGGCCTGGAGAAAGCCAAATCACTGCTCGGAACATCTAAAGGCCCCTGCCAACACGCAAAAGAAACCTGGTGGTGGACAGACGAAGCCAAAGCAGTGATACACGAAAAGAAAATGGCCTTCCAAGCTTGGTCAAAGTGCTCTTCTACTAATAGAGAGGAAAAAGCTCGCCGTGAAAAGGTATACATATAGATGTTGCAAAGGTATCGCGAAGAAAAAATGCGCCAAATTCAAAGCGAAAGGCATGGAATGCCTCTATCAGGAGTTGGAAGAAATATCGTCTTCCGCGTCTGACAGGAACCAGGCTACCCAGGAGCTTCGACAAAACAATTTGAACAAAGGAGCAAATATCTTTAAGATAGCCGCCCAGAGAAGAAGAAATGCTCAGGAGATTCGTTTCCCAAAGTTTATTAACAATGCTGAAGGCCAACTCCTTGTGGAAGACGAAAAAATTCTCAACAGATGGCGACAGTATTGCGAGGAACTTCTGAACGAACAGTTTCCCCGAGTGTACTTTCCAAGAGCCGCCCCGAATCATGCCGAAATATCCGACATCACAGTCGAAGAAGTTCGGTACGCGGTTAAAAACTCCAAGAAAAGAAAAGCTGTTGGGCCGGACGGGATACCCTCTGAGTTCTGGAAAAAGATGGGAGACATCGGGTCTAGATGGCTCATGGTTCTTATATCCAAACTTATGAGAGGCGACACTATGCCTAATCAATGGAGGGAAAGCTATCTTCTTCCATTGCACAAAGGAAAGGGTGATACGCGAAATTGTGATAACTACCGTTCTGTCAAGCTGATGTCGCACACCATGAAGATCGTTGAACGGGTATTAGATAGCCGACTGCGGAAAATAATACGACTATCTGATGACCAGTGCGGGTTTGTCTCGGGTAAATCAACAACAGATGCAATCCAAAGTATAAGGATCATGATGGAAAAGCATCGTGATTCTTCAAAGGACTTGCATATGGCGTTGGTTGATTTCGAGAAGGCCTTTGACCGGCAACCAAGAGAACTTTTATGGGTAGCGCTAAGACAAAAAGGAGTTCCAGAAACCTACGTGCGAGTGATTATGGACATGTACGAGAGAGCAACGACAAGAGTAAGATGCACCGCAGGAGTCACTGAAGAGTTCGTAATCAAAGTCGGTGTACACCAAGGGAGCGTCCTCAGCCCACTGCTTTTTATACATAGTAGTCCTTGATTGCTTGCTTGAAGGAAAAGTGACGGACCCCAATGTGCACCAGCTATTCTTCGCTGACGATGGGGCCATTATAAGTGATGATCAGTCGTCCCTACAACGAGCACTTGATGTGTGGGTGGACATTTTTGAGGGACACGGGTATCGTATTAGTTCAAAGAAGACAGAGTATCTGTGCTGCCCGTTCTCTGACCCTCATCAGCCTATTCCAGACATTTACTTGAATGGAAGAGTGCTTCCCAAGTGTGAAAAGTTTAAATATCTGGGATCTATGATTAATAGAGAAGCAACTTGTGATGACGACATCAAACATCGCGTAAGCGTAGGGTGGATGAAGTGGCGGGAAAACTCCGCCATCTTCTGTGATCGAAAAATGCCCCCTAAGCTGAAAGGAAGGCTCAGTTGTACGTCCGGCGCTCACATACGGTTCACAATGCTGGACAATGCACAAAAAGTATGAGAGCAAATTAACGGCAGCTGAGATGACAGCGGGAGTAACAAAGCGTGACAGAATTAGAAGGTTAAAGATCCTTGGAAGCCTCCACGTAAAAGAAACCATCACAAGAAAGATAGAGCGCGACCGACTCAGTTGGTATTGCCATGTTCAAAGGAGAGATCCTTTGAACCCCGTCCAAAAGGCGTTATCAATCAACATTCCAATTTCAACACGCAAAAAAAGGCAGGCCGAAAAACAATTGGTGCAAACAAATGCAAAAACACCAGCATTTGATTGGCCTCAGCGATGAAGTAATCCCAAACCGGGAAGCCTGCCGCTCCTTTCTGAGGTCAAACCGGCGGACCCCACAAGTGGACCAGTAGGAATGCAGTTAAGTGGGAAGGTTATGGTCCTACACTTCTGACCATAACAACGCCGGAGAAAAAAAGGAAAAGAAGAAGATCGAAGCTTTCTGCCGATAATAAGATAATTATTTTTAAAGTTATTTTCCAAGCGATTTTGAGGTATGGTTGTCCTGTTTGGGGTGGTATGGCTATAAGTCATCTAACAAGGCTAGAAGTGGCGCAAAACATAACCCTAAAAATTATGCTAGACCTACCCTGGCAGTTTTTAACAAGAGAATTACATTCAAGAGCGGGGCTTGAACTAACCTGTGAACGTATTGTAAAGCTTAACGAAAAATTTAATATTCGCTGTTCCCTTACTAATAATCCTCTCGTTAACAGTCTTAGTTCTTGATGTTTATACGATGCTTTACACAAGTACACTCGTTACTTTTGAGTTTTTTTTCTCACTTTACACTTATTTATGAATTTATCTCTACACTTTGTTAATAACTCCCCATCCTTGTATTTTAGTTCTTCGTTTTGTAGTTCGTCTAAACTACTTCTTTTCTTTTTGTCTGTTATGGAGGTTTTTCTTGCAATTTTTCCTCCTCTTATGTTTCTTGTTTCTTAGCTATTTATTTTTTGGTTCGCATTATTATGCACTTATTTTTGGTAGTAAGGTAACAATTTTTTTTTTTACCAAATCTCAATATAAAACATGTGCAATTATATTACTGTAATTATTAAACTGCATAATAAAAAATTAAAAAAAAAAAGCGTGGACAAAAAATTGACGGCAAGTGTTAAAATATTTACATCTAGGGTCAATTAGTTGCAAAGTTCTTTGATTTCTGGCAAACCTTATTTTTTCGAAAAGGTACTCGGGTTCTCTGATGGCCAGGATTCAATGCAAAGTCATTATAGTTATATAGAATATATACCACGCGCAGTTATTATAAGTCACCGTTAGTTTTATTTTGGACTCATGGTCCATATTAGAAAATATTTCACAACCGTTTGTCAAGATGGGTAAAATAAACGATTTTACAAGCTTTAACTTTACATATATTCGTCGGGCGATATTTTGCGGTAGGGCTGAGCTCGCAAAGGCTGAAAGTAAACTTCGAGGTTTTTAATGCTATCTACATGTCAATAGGACCAACATTTAGTCACAACTGTAATATATTTTTTTGTAAAGCCAGAAGCCTCTTCTTTCAACTTGTTTTTAAACGAAGCTGTTTTAAGGAATAGTTATTGAGAAATTAATTTTCAAACTCAAAATTTTGAAAAAAAAATGAAAAAAAATTTTATCAACTAAAGGAGTTCCAAAACCAATCATTTCACCGATTTGTAAGTGAACTTACAGCCGATAAAAAAACAGAATACTCTCTCTGGAAATCCATTAAATATCTAAAACGTCCCACACAACAGAACCCACCTTTAAAATCAAACAGCACCTGGGCTAGGACTAATGACGAAAAGGCTGACATATTCGCCGAGTATCTAATGGGGAATTTTCAACCCAACGAATCGCAAACTAATGAAACATGGCCAGAAGTGCAGCAACCGAACGAAAAAATCCCTTTCGTCACACCTAATGAAATCAATCGGATTATTAAATACCAACTTAAACGGAAAAAATCACCTGGCTTCGACTTAATAACTACCGAAGTCTTACAAAAGCTACCAGCAAGATTTGATTAAAGTGGCAATTTTAATAAACGCATGTTTCAACCTAAACCATGTTCCCTGTTATTGGAAAGTAGCAGATGTCATAATGATACCCAAACCAGGAAAGGATCTTCACGAACCATCATCCTACAGGCCCATCTCTCTTTTACCAATTTTATCTAAGGTATTAGAAAAGGTTTTTCTAAAGAGGCTAACTCCTTTTATTACTGGTCAAGATATGATTCCAATGCATCAATTTGGTTTCAGAAATAGACATTCTACCATAGAACAGGTACATCGAATTACCGACATCATCGAAAAAGCTCTGGAGGAAAAAAAGGTATGCTAAGCTATATTTTTGGATGTGGCAAAGGCATTCGATAAAGTCTGGCATGAAGGTCTCCTAGAAAAAATGAAATCACTCTTTCCCAAGGAATACACAGACTGCCTAAAATCGTACCTTTCAAATAGATATTTCAGAATTAAACAAAGTAACTCTTATTCTCAACTGAAAGAAATTAATGCTGGGATTCCACAGGGAAGTATCCTAGGCCCAGTGTTATATCTTTTATTCACTAATGACATGCCAACACCTTCAAATTGCACAATAGCTACATTTGCTGATGATGCAGCTATACTTACAGTTGCAAAAAACGAAAGCAAATCAACAGAAAGCCTACAAGGTGCTGTAAATGAAGTTCTCAACTGGACCAAAAAAAATCGTATTCACCTAAACAGCTCAAAATCCGTCCACGTTGATTTCACCAACAAAAAAATTACACACAAGCCAATATTTATTTCAGATGCTCAAGTTCCTTACTCAAACACAGTTAAGTATCTAGGAATGAACTTAGATGCTAAACTAAGATGGAAGGAGCACGTGAAGAAGAAAAAAGACGAGCTTAACATCAAACTAAGAAAACTCAGATGGCTCATTGGTAGAAAATCGCGCCTATCACTCCATAATAAACTATATAAACAGATATTAAAACCAGTATGGACATACGGTATCCAGCTATGGGGATGTACTTCCCAATCAAATATTGCCATCATACAAAGATTTCAAAATAAAGTCGTCAGGGACATTGTCAGAGCTCCATGGTATGTAAGGAATACGGACTTACAACGCGATCTTAAACTAGATACTGTAGAGACGACAATCTCTAAATACGCGAGAACGCACTTCACAAAGCTAAGACACCACATCAACCAGGAAGCAGCAAGGTTAAGTGACAGCAATGGATTGACCCGAAGACTCAAACGTACTAAACCACACGAGTTATGGTATCAGTCACCTTAGATATTACACCCTTCTGGATAAATCATATCTAACTAAAATTTACTAAAAAAGTTTAACTTTATACTTACACTCAAAGATACTAAGATACTACATTTATTGATTAGATGAAAATTGCTCGTTAGTTCATACTAGTTGCAGTGTAATGAAATGTTCACTATCTATAACGTTTCAATAAAAAAAAAAAAAAAAAAAAAAAAAAACTATTTTTTTTTAAATTGTATGTAATTAAGTTTTTTTCAAAAATTCAAAATTCAAAAATTCAATTCTCTTATTAGTTTTTAGTTAAAAACAGAAAACCGGATGCAAAAATGTCTTGTAGTTTTTGAGAAATTAAAAAAAACCCGAACCATTTTTTTCTAAGAAAAACCTTATTTTTGGTTTGAACTCGGCTGGACTTGTAGGCAAATTAATGTATGAAATATTGACCTCTTTTTTATTATTATTAAAAAATTCGGAGTTTTATTATAATAAATTTTCAATATGATCCCCATTTTTTAGAAGGCAAAGATTATATCTCCTTCTAATGGCTGCACATAAGTCTATGCTTAACAAATTTTCCTGCAATTTGACTCCAGCGACTTCAATCCGTTCTTTCAGTTGATCCAAAGATACTATTTCCACTTCGTAAACATAATTCTTCATGAATCCCCACACATAAAAATCTAGAGGAGTTAATTCTAGGTGGCCATTCCGTGGGGCCCCTTCTTCCGATCCAACGGTCATTAAAATTATCATCCAGACAGTTTCTAACCCGTAAGCTGTAGTGTGCTGGTACTCCACCTTGCTGGTAGATTAAATTATCTGCTATGGCCAAAGGAACGTTGCCCATCAAATCGGGCAAAAGGTCTCGTAGGAACTGCAGGTATGATTCTTCATTAATAACGGCATTCAAAAACCAGGGCCCGATTACAGTTTGTCCAACAATACCAAGCCAAACATTACAGCTAAAGCGGTGTTGTGATTTATTTTGTTTTTTGTTGTGTGGATTGGTGCTACTCCAATGACGCAAATTGTGGAAGTTAGTAACCCCATCTCTGGTAAAATGTGCTTTATCCGTCCAGAATATCCTTGCAAAATAGTTTCGTTCAGTTTCATCTCGAAGCAGTAATGATCGACAAAATTCTGCTCTCAAAAACTTGTCGTTTGAGGTGAGTTCCTGAACTGGCCTAAAATGGTACGGGTGTAAGTTTTCGGTATGAAGCACTCTCCATACTCTAGATTTGGGCACTCCAAGCATAATAGCTATCCTCCTTGTACTAAGGGAGGGATTACGTCGGACCAAATCCAAAATTCTTTCATCTAAGATTCCTGATCCATCTGTAACTGATCTTTCGCTTCTTCGATGCTCTAGCACTCCGTGCTCTCGCAGACGTCGGTGGATTCTTGAAAACATACTACGACTGGGACACCTCCGATTGGGATATCTTTCAGCGTAGAGTCTTTCGGCTTCACGATCTCGACCATTAGCTAAACCGTAGCAGAAGTGCATGTGCGTTAATTCTTCTCGAGAGTATGAGTTTGACATCGTAATGTGTTGATGAGTTAACATCCAATTTGGAAATGGTTTTTTATTAAAAATGCGATGCCTTTTATTTACATTTGGGTTGCAAATATTTTGTTTTTCAATAAAAAAAAATTTCGGTTTTATTGTCTTAAGGTCCTAGCGGGTAGAACCCATCGGCGGCGGGCGGACCCAGACGAAATTGGCAGGTCAGTTTTCAGGCGTTATCAATGAAAAAAAAGGATTAATCCAGGGTTATTCCAATACTGTGTCACTTTATTGTATCCTCAAAAAATCAAAAAAAAAATGAAAGAATTTTGGATTTGGTCCGACGTAATCCCTCCCTTAGTACAAGGAGGATAGCTATTATGCTTGGAGTGCCCAAATCTAGAGTAGAGTGAAGAATTATGTTTACGAAATGGAAATAGTATCTTTGGAACAACTAAAAGAACGGATTGAAGTCGCTGGAGTCAAATTGCAGGAAAATTTGTCAAGCATAGAGATATAATCTTTGCCTTCTGAAAAATGGGGATCATTTTGAAAATTTATTATAGTAAAACTCCGAATATTTTAAAAATAATAAAAAAGAGGTCAATGTTTCATACATTAATTTGCCACAAGTCCAGCCGCGTTAAAACCAAAAAAAAAGTTTTTTTTTTAATTTCTCAAAAACTACAAGATATTTTTGCATCCGATTTTCTGTTTTTAACTAAAAACTAATAAGAGAATTGAATTTTTGAAAAAAACTTAATTACATACAATTTAAAGAAAAAATAGTTAAAAAGTTTTTTTTTCATTTTTTTCAAAATTTTGAGTTTGAAAATTAATTTCTCAAAAACTGTTCCTTAAAACAGCTTCGTTTAGAAACAATATGAAAGAAGAGGCTTCTGGCTTTACAAAAAAGATATCACGGCATTGTGGATGTAACTGTTGATTTTTAATAATCTTTTTTCCAATTTAAGTCAATTTTTTAGAAAATTGCCCCTCCCGGCTAAAGGAGGGGAATAGTAGACCCCCTCCTCCCATACGATTTTTTTCTTGTCTTGACCAGACCTACACGCTCTAGCTTTTTGGCACACTGCTCGGGACACCCTGTATATATAAAATTTGTTGCAAGTTTTGGTGTAACTTTATAACTCACGAACGGTCAAACCGAATTTAATCAAAGTCGTGTAGATGGTTTGTGTAAGGTTCGAATGAAATTGTTCGACGCATTCGTGAGCTATGACTGTTTATATTAGGTGAGCAGCTAAGTTCTCGCTGCTTATCAAGAGATGGCTCCAGTAGAAAGAGCTGGTCGATTATGGCGTATCCAAAACGTCATGAACCAAGCTTAGACATATGGCAAATAAACCGCCTTGACACATTAGTGATTTTGTTTTTGCGTCATATACTTTTGGTTGTGTGAAAATGTCTGATCGCTGAAGCGCATCGAGAACTCCAAAAATGTTACAGAGATGCTGCTCTAAGTGAAAACAACGTGCCGTGATTGGTTCCGTCGCGTGAAGGAAGGCCACAAACTTTCGAAGACGCTGAATTGGAGGACATACGCTCGATGAGTTATATATTCAGCAATCCATCTTTGAAAATGGCCCACGTGTTTATTTTACTGATGCAAATGCCGCACAAAGAGCAGTACAGCCTCCATCAACTTTAGTGACAGCTTTTTTCAAGTTCTGTGAAACGGATGAATTTGCCAGAAAATTATTATATTCGGAAATACCACAACATTTCACTTGGA
Organism: Merodon equestris; assembly: GCA_958301585.1. Taxonomy (NCBI): domain Eukaryota; kingdom Metazoa; phylum Arthropoda; class Insecta; order Diptera; family Syrphidae; genus Merodon; species Merodon equestris. The sequence goes on from OY284413.1 coordinate 65,367,186, forward strand.
ACGCATCAACAAAAAAATTTAACGGCGCAAACAAGGTACTCCTGTTCATGGTTACCGAGGTATTTTTTCAACGGATGCTTTAAGTCGCATTTATGTATACAGTTAGTCCAAATAATGTTGAATGTTTCTATTTGCGATTGTTGTTGATGAACGTACGTGGGCCACAGTCTTTTCAGGATTTAAGGACTGTTGAAGTTGCATGTCAACGATTGCGTTTGCTTGAAGATGATACGCATGGGGATGCTGCGCTTCATGATGCATCAGCTTCAGATCAAATTCGTATGTTATTCGCAATAATAATATCAACATGTTATCCATCAAACCCACTTGAATTGAATAAATATAAAGATTTCATGGCTGAAGACATTTAGATTCGACTTCGCCATCGTTCTATCGATCCTGATTTGGTACTTACATTAGAAATGTATATTGAGGTTTTGATATTGATTGAAGATATTTGCCTTATGATTGCAAATAAAGCATTAGGACAATTAGGCATGATCGAACCAAATCGTCCAATGCATCATTTATTTGAGCGAGAATTGCAACGTGAACAGCGATTCGAATGTGATGAATTGTGTGCGTTTGTGCAAACACACATTCACACATTCCCAGATCAACCCCAGCTGATGAAATGAATGCATGTTTGAAAAGTTCGTTTCTTTCGGGAAATGTACAGACTACAGACGTTATCGCTTGACATAAATATGCGTGTGCGTGTTCAAAATGATCGATCAACACTTGAGTTTTCAAAACAACTGCTGCAGATTGGCGATGGCAAAATTGCAAGTGATTTAAATGGCTTTATCACGTTACCAAATAACTTTTGCACAATTTTATCATCAAAAGAAGAACTAATTGATCGAGTTTTTCCAAACATTGTTCAAAACTATAAAAATCATGTTTGATTAAGAGAAGGCGGAATTTTAGCACCAAAAAATGCAAATATTAATTACATCAATTTTCAGATTCCACAGAAATTGTCAGGTGAGTTGGTATCATACAAATCCATTTAAACCGATACGAATAAAGAAGACGCGGTAAATTATCCGATTGAATTTTTGAATTTTTTGAAATCTATTTTGAATTCTCAATTCGCCAAAACTTTGCAATGGAACGAGATTTTCCGTGAAAAAATTAATGCCCAATTTGATCGAGGCAACAGTTCTCACCGGGAAAGCAAAAGGAGAAGTTGTACTCATACCGCGGATACCATTAATACCAACAGACATGCCATTTCAATTCAAACGTCTTCAATTTCCCGTGCGTTTATCCTTTGCTATGACCGTTAATAAAGCTCAAGTGTGTGGAGTGAATGTGCAGGAACCCTGCTTTTCTCACGGATAATTATACGTAGCATGTTCCAGAGTGGGAGCACCCAAAAATTTTGTATTGAATTGGTTAACAATTTTTTTTTCAAATAAAAAAAATAAAAGAAACCAATGAATTTGATTCAACGTTAATATTCATGTGTAGCAAAGCACGCCGGAATCCGCTAGAGATGTGCACCATTTCAAGTGCAAATTATACATCAGCCTATAAAATTTTAAAGGCCAGATATGATAATGAAACGAACATTTTTGGAGTGCATATTGAGAAAATGCTCAAATCTGGTCATCAAGGAAACCAGTCACCATCGAATTCCATTAAAGCAATCTTGGATGCAACAAAGGAGGGCCTATCAGCAATAACCACCATAGGATTTGACACATCATCTCTTATTGTTCATTTAAGTACAAAGAATTTAGACCAGGAAAGTAGAAACCTATTTGAGCAAGGCCTAGAACAAATCTTGTACGACTTTCTATTGTCATTTTAAGGAAGAATCAGAGGTCTCTATCCGCAATTATCATTTAGCAACCAGGATGGTTTGTTGGTTGGATGGTTTGTTACTGGGCGCACGTCATCCAAGTGCGCTAGTATAGCAATCATGGGAATGGTTGCCCAAGCAACACTAGAAAATCAACTCAAGCAATTCTGGGAACAAGAGGAGGTACATACCAGTACAAATTCAATTGACGCAGAACGACTTCAATTGCGAAAAAATATATGAAGAAACGCATTGTCGGGACATTAATGGCAGATATATTGTGGACATTCCGTTCAATAAACAATTAGAACAAAAATACAGTCCAGGAGCCTCACGAGACCGAGCAGTGGCAAGATTATTCCAAGTGGAGAGTAAATTTAAAACAAACAATTCTTTGCAGCTTGAGTATACCAAATTCCTAAAAGAATTTATAAGTCTTGGTCATATGGTAGAAGTTCCTGCAAATGAAAAACAAACCGAAGGTGTGTACCATATCCCACACCATGCTGTCATTAAATCCGACAGCATTACGATAAAACTAAGAGTAGTGTTCGACGCGTCATCGAAGACATCAACCGGAGTTAGTCTTAACGATCTTAACCACAATTATTATGCGTTGGAGAAGACACAGATATGTCTTCACGGCGGACATCGAAAAGATATACCATCAAATCAAAATGAACGAAAAGCATCAAAACTATCAGTGGATGGTAAGGAGGAACTCATCAAATGCAAAAATTAAGGACTACAAACTTACCACTGCCACATAGGGAACAGCTTCCGCACAATACCTTGCTGTCAAGACACTCTATCAATTAGCATCTGATGAGCATCTTAAAGGAAGATTTCTACGTTGACGACCTAATGTCCGGAGATAGCAGATACGCTCAGAATTAGCTCATAAAATTATTGAAATGTGGTGGTTTTCATCTTCGAAAATGGGCAGCAAATCACAAGGAACTTCTGGATGTCATTTCAGATTCTAATTGCCAGTCTGTCATCAACCTTGACAAAGAAAATACCATGAAGACGCTGAGAATATATTGGAGTCTATCGAACGATACCTTCCCATTCAAAGTTAACATAAAGGAACAGACGGTGCCAACCAAACGAACAACATTGTCGGAAATAGTAAGACTTTTTGATCCATTAGGATGGCTGTCACCACAGACAATTATTGCAAAGTTACTAATGCAATGGCTTTGGAAGGTTGATCTCGAGTGAGACGAACCGCTTACTGAAGAATTGCAAGAATGTTGAACCAACTTTAGAAAAGAACTTCCAGATGCAAAGGCCATTACAATTCCTAGATGGATTAATACGAACAAGGTTCATAAAATTGAGTTACACGGATTTTGTGATGCCTCGGACGGAGCTTACGAAGCTGTGATTTATTCCAGAGTCCCCTATAATAATGGATATTCAATTGCACTGCTAACATTAAAAACAATGAGAGAAAAACTCATTATACCAAAGCTAGAGTTGTGTGGCGCGAATCTATTGTCCAGGCTTTTGAAGGAAGTACAACAGAATTTTGGAGCATAAGTAGATCAAGTGTTTGCGTGGACTGACTCTACTATTGTGTTAGCGTGGATAAGGAAAGATCCCTCCAACAATACAGTGTTCATATCAAATAGAATATCAAAAATACGTGAAATGGTAGATGCAAATTCATGGAGGCATATAAGATCTGCAGAAAAGCCTGCGACTGTGCTTCTAGGGGATTAACACCAAAACAGTGTTTTTTTTTTTTGAGGCTTCTAATATCTGCTAGAGCACTCAAACACAAATACTGATCCATTGTACTACCAGACAGACACCTTGTCTTTATTGTATTTTCCCCGTCGTCCAGAGAAAAATTAGGTGGGGCTTCAGTGATGTAGAGCTAAGAGATTCGGCACCCACCACGTCGGCCCCAAGGGTGCCCCACCGTGCGCGAGCCTCTTCTAGCGAGTTCATCGGAGATCTCGTTTCCTGGGATTCCAGAGTGATCTGGGACCCATACAAGCCTAAGTGAACTTAGTCTTCCGATTTTGTTCAAAATGGTCTTGAGTTCATGCACTAATTTGGAGTTGGATAGAGGGTTGGACACAGCTTTGAATGCAGCTTGGCTGTCACACATATGCTTTTTCCCCTTCACCTGTGTTTCACAACATAGTGCATGGCCATTAGGATGGCGTAAATCTTCGTGTTAAAGTATAAAGTATGTATGATCAACAGCTCTGCTAGTTTATAAAGCTTTTTCGCCTAAAACTCTGCTATGCTATTGTATAAACTATTATGTACTTATGTTTGGTCTAACAGCCTCTGTTTATCTCATGTTGTTCTTGCTGATCATGTAAAGTAATAAATGCCAGTCAGTCTTTCACCAATTGGACGTTTTTTATTAACAGGTTATGGGCCCAGAACCCTAACCGTATAGAATGTACATAGAAACTGCAATTGGCAATCGTATCACATCGAACGTTTTTTGGCGGAAAGTACAGTCGTGTTTTTTTTGTTAAAAAGTGTCGCGCACATTGAAGCCATGGATAGTGAATTAATTAAAATTGATAAACTTCGGAATAATAGTCACTATGGAAATTCCAGATGAAGGTTTTAATGAAAGCAAGTGATCTGTGGAATGTTGTTACTGGTGTTACGATTAAACCAGAAGATCATGCAGAGTTGGTAGCGTGGACAAAGCTGATCATATTGCTAAAAAAATTACTGTAACAATGATTGGACAGGAACCCATGTTGCATATCATGAACTACGACACGTCAGCGGAGATGTGGGCAAAGTTAGAGAGCGTATATGAACAAAAGTCCGAAACCAATATACACTTGCTTCAACAGCAATTTTTTTAATTATTCAAAGGAATCGGATGATACAATCGCCATACACATTTCTAAGCTGCAACAAATTGCACAGCAGCTGAAAGATCTTGGTGAAGAAATCTCGGAAAACATGCTTATCACAAAGATTTTGATGACCTTTCCAGAAAACTTAAGTCATTTTTTCATATCTTGGGAGTCAACCGAGAAGAAGGAACGTACTCTTAAGAATCTAACAGCGAGGTTATGCATGGAAGAATCGCGTGTGGGAGTGCAAAGTGGCATTTCTATTGCATTTGTGGCAAAGAAGGTGAAATCAAACGGTGGAGGTAGTGGTAGCAGAGAAGTGAGCAGTGTCAAAAAACGTGGCAAGTGTTTTATCTGTAAAAAAGATGGTCACTGGAAAAATTAGTGTCCCCGAAAAGCGAACAGGTCAAGTACAAACAGAATGGGTGATGCCTTCATCGGTCAGAAGTCGACATTAGACATTACTGAGAGAGACAGTTGGTATTTGGACTCGGGTGCTAGTGACCACATGCGCTCCAGGAGAGAATGGCTACAAGATTTTCAAAGCTTCAATGAACCAATTTTTATAAGGATCGGAAACGGTGACATGATAAGGGCTATGGGAAAAGGGTGGTTAAAATTAAAGCGTTCAATGGTAACATTTGGAAAGAATGGGATTTATCTAATGTATTGTTTGTTCCAGATATAAAACTGGACCTGTTTTCATCCAACTCCACTTTAGATAAAGGTTTCAACTTGGTCGCAAACAATAATCGTTGCGAAATACGCATGAACAATGAAGTTGCTGCAATCGCGTTTCGTGAACCGAACAAACTCTGTAAGTTAGTATTTCATGTGGTGAGCAGATCTGATACTAGTTATCATACTGGAGAAGCAAACGCTGCTGTAACTATGCCCTTGACAACATGGCACCAAAGGCTGTGTCATCAAAACATATTCCACATTAAAAGTTTGCTGACGAATCGCAATATGCTCTTCCATGAAGAACACAACTTTTTTTGCGATGCGTGCGCTTTTGGCAAACATCACCGAAATGCATTTGACTCCAGCGATAACAGAGCAAAAATCCCAGGTGAGCTCGTTCACACAGATGTCTGCGGGCCGCTGCAAGAAGCATCTTATGGAGGTGGACGTTACATGCTACTTTTTCATGATGACTTCTCCAATTTTCGCAAGGTGTATTGTATAAAGTCCAAATCAGATGTCAGAAGCTGTCTTGAGCATTTTCTGGACCAAGTGCGTATAGACACAGGATTGCGTGTAAGAACGTTGCGTTCAGATAATGGTTTGGAACTTGTTAACGAGGAAGTGGAGGCTTTTTTGCGGAAGCATGGAGTTCGCCAAAAGAGCGGAGAGAGATATGTGTACCATCATTGAGTGTGCTAGGTCGATGATACATGCAAGGGACCTGAGCTAGTTCTGGGGAGAAGTAGTGACAAACGCAGTTTATACATTAAACGGTCAGGTCGTCCAGAAAAAGGTAAAACTCCTTATGAATTGTGGTTTAATAAAGTTCCCGATTTAACCCATATATAAATTTTCGGCATTGATGCATTCGTGCATATTCCCAAGGAAAAGAGGCGCAAGCTTAATCCAAAAGCAAAGAAAGGGATATTTGTTGGATATGAAGAAAACTCAAAAGGATATCGAATCTGGTTACCTGACTGTAAGAAGGTATTGATTTCTAGAGACGTAATCTTTAGGGGTTCGTCGCAGGCAGCAATAATGATTTCTAGTAAAGAAAAGGAGCCGAAATTGTTACCAGAAAAGGAAGAAAATGAAAAACAAGTGCAAGAGAACTCGATTTCAGTGGCAAATAAATGGGTTTATAAAGTCAAATATGATGCAAACGGGAAAGCGCGTTTAGTCGCTAGAGGATTCTGCCAGCAGCACGGGATTGATTATCAAGAAACCTTCAGCCGTTAGCCGAATCGTTCAGTTTGACATTAAAACTGCTTTTCTGTATGGTGACCTGCAGGAAATTGTTACATGTTGCAGCCTAAAGGTTATGATGATGGCAGCGGAAAGGTTTGTCAACTGCGAAAGAGCCTTTATGACCTAAAACAAGCATCCAGATGCTGGAACATTCGTTTTACCGATTTCTTAACGAAATTTAACTTCAAGATAAGCCGAACCTTGTGTTTTCGTTAGTGTTAAATGTGGAAAGAAAATAGTGCTGGCAATATACATTAATGATGGATTGATAGCAGCGGACGACGAAAATGATATTGAATATATAATATCATATCTACGCAAGGAATTCGAAATTACAGTTTAAGCCGTCAATCACTACTTGGGATTAGAAATTAACATGTTGGAAAATGGAAACATTCAAGTCGAGCAATCTATGTATGTATGCAAGGAAGGTTATTTCAAAATTCGGCATGAGCGATGCTAAGCCTGTTTCAACGCCAGCAAAAGGAAAAATCGCATCAGTTGATGCTTCAATTAATTTTGGAATCAAATTTCCGTATCGTGAGGCAATTGGGTGCCTTATGTATTTGGCAGTAGGTACAAGGCCGGACATTGCCTATGCTGTCAGTGTGGTTAGTAGATACTTAGAGAATCCAAGAAGTTGCTGCTGCTGTGAAACGAATTCTAAAGTATTTGCAGGGAACCATTGATAATGGTCTCGTTTTCAAAAAAACTAATCTCGAAATTCATTGTTTCACAGATGCTGATTTTGCTGGATGCCCTATTACAAGAAATTCAACCAGTGGATATGTTCTAATGCTTGGTGGTACTGCAATTTCATGGTCATCACAGCGACAGAAGTGCGTCGCCCTTTCCAGCACAGAATCTGAATACGTTGCCGCATGCGAAGGTGTCAAGGAGTTGATTTGGGTACATCGTTTGTTCTCCCAATTGGTGTTAAGCGAAACAAAAGTTCCAACGCTCAACATAGACAACCAAAGCACAATTAAGCTCATTAAAAATCCGAAGTTTCATAAGCGGACCAAACATGTTGAGGTAAAAAAAAAAAACCTTGAATTATGTACCAACAAATCTGCAAATAACATTAAGAGAAATGTTAGGAGTTCTAAAAGTTTAATTCATCGTTTTTGTATTTGAAATTTGAAATGAAAAATGTTCTTAATGCAATGTTGAACTGTCATATTTGAAAAAGAATTATAAAAGTGGAAGTGTTAAAGTATGATCAACAGCGCTGCTAGTGTATAAAACTTTTTTCGCCTAAAACTCTGCTATGCTATAAACTAATACTTATGTTTGGTCTAACAGCCTCTTTTATCTCATGTTGTTCTTGCTGATCATGTAAAGTAATAAATGCCAGTCAGTCTTTCACTGACCACTCGAACCAATTTGACGTTTTTTATTAACACTCCACTTGGAAGACAGACACATATTTTCCTGCAGTCGAATTATTTCGCGCTCAAAGAAAACTCCAGCGCCGGATCCCTGCCCAGTCCTGGAGCCGTCTGTGAAAATGCGAAGACATTCCATTCCAGGTTCAGTGCCTGGCCAAAGCCAGTCTTGACGCCATGGAAATGTGACTGTGAAGTTACAACGCAGTAGGATGGCAGGTGTCATTGCGTCAGAAGGCATTTCCATGAGACAGGGGTCGTAGGATATTTCTCCCGCAAGTACACTTTCACTCCAATGCGAGTTGTACCAAAGACCATTTCTCCTTAGGCGAGAAATAGTTTTCAGTGCACACCTTTTCTGATATATATGTATGTATGTCAAGGGGTGGAAAATTTATCATAGCATCTAGAGCAGCTCCCGGTGTGCTGGGAAAAGCCCCCATGCAGCTGAGACAGATCGCTCTTTGGAGTTTGGTGAGTGAAGTCACAGTGTGTTTGCGTGTTAGCCTGCTTCACCAAACAACCGATGCATATGGGATTATCGGTCTTATCAATGCGTGTAGATCAAAAAGGACCTTCTTCGGCGATAAGCCCCATGTTTTGCCAAAGGCACCTTTGCATTGCCAGAAAGCTGACAGCGCTTTGGTGGTTTTGGACTCAACATGTTTTGACCAAAGAAGTTTGATATCTAGAATGACTCCCAGATACTTAGCTTCCTTGGATATCGGGATGGGAATGCCTTTTAGCACCAGCTGAGTAATGTCAGTATTTTCCCTCCTTCTCGTGAAGAGAAAGACGTCCGTCTTAAGAGGATTAACCGACAACCCATTTCTCGTGCACCAGTCTTCGATCACATCTAGCGCCGCCTGCGCTTTGAGACAGACATTCGCTAAACATGAGCCGACAGAGAGAACAGCAACATCATCCGCATAGGCCTGGGCATACATAGATTCTAGAGGCATTGAGAACATCGAGCAGAGAGTCGACCACCATGCACCATAACAGCGGAGACAAGACGCCACCTTGCGGGCAGCCCCTGTTTACTCCAGACTTGACACATTGTTCGAGGCCTGCATCAGCGATCAATGTCCTGTGCACGAGCATTGCTTTGATCCACAGAACCAGTGCTTTATCTACACCATGCCGTCTAGCAGCGTTACACATGCTGTCGAAATAGCGTTATCAGAAGCTCCCTCAATGCGGACGGAAATGCCTAGTACGTACTCTTTCCTTTCGAGAGCGCATTCAATTTTCCCAACAAGGTTTTGAAACGCAGTCTCGCAGAATTTTCCGCGCTGATAAGCATGTTGCATGTCCGACAGAGTATGCATTCGAAGGGCAATTTTGCGCACGTGCAACTCTACTAATCTTTCCATGCTTTTCAGCAAGAAGGATGTTAGACTTATTGGTCTAAAACTCTTGGCTAGTGAGTAATCCTCTTTCCCTATTTTGGGAATAAAGACCACTTTCAACGCGCGTCAAGGAATAGGCAAGTGCCAGGCTAGCAGTGAAAATTCTTTTCAGAGTAGGAAGCAGCTGTCTTATACCTTTTTGCAGCATAACGGGGTATATCCCATCAGTGCCCGGTGACTTAAAGCCATCGAAGGATGCCACAGCAAATTCAATGGCCTCAGTAGTTGCCACGCGTGACGCAACATACCAGCTAGGCCGAGTTGTTTTCTTCGTTTCAGTCGCAGTTTCCAATGAGGGAGTGTGCAACGAGCAGATGACAGTAAACTAAGAGTTTCTGCTTTAGACTCGGTGAAGGTACCATCAGACTTTCTGAGTACATCCAGCTTTGTTATGCAAAACAGTTAATGAGTCATTCTTTATGGTGGAGAGGACCAGACTGGCTAAAAGACAATAAAGAATCCTGGCCACTACAGCCAAAGTTGTACCAGATTTTCGAAAGCCCTATTGAGCCACCGATTGTGCTAACATCGTTAACATCGAAAGTAGAGAAAGAAAGCATCTTCGAGAAATTTTCATCGTACGATAGAGTTGTCAGAGTAATGGCGTACTGCAGACAGTATGTGTACAGCTCTAGAAGTGCTATAGCAGAAAGACCTTCAGGATCACTTACAATAGATGAAGTCGAAGAAACAAGAAAAAATATCATCCGATTAGTTCAAAGAAATGAGTTCTCTGATGGAATAAGATGCTTAAACAATGGAAACGGCGTTCCAAAGAATAGTAAACTACTATCATTAGACCCCCAAATTAATGATGATGGAATTTTAACTGTTGGGGTCGTTTGGAAAACGCAAATCTCCCACAAATCCAGCGGCATACTTACATCCTACCATACGCCGATCATTTCACAAGACTAGTCGTGGAGAATGTGCATAATAAAACTAACAATGGCCACATTGAGGCAATCATATTGGGTTCCCCATGCGAAGCGATTAGTAAGGAAGGTTTTACACAACTGCGTTCGATGTCATAGATTTAAAACATCTAATAGGCAGCAGATAATGGGAGTGTTGCCAGCACCAAGAGTATCACCATCAAGGCCATCCACCCACACCGGAGTGGATTATGCAGGACCATTTCAAATAAGAATAGCAAAAGGAAGAGGAAATCGATCGACAAAGGATTACTAAGGCAATACAACTCGAATAAGTCAGCGATATTACATCGGAAGCATTTTTGGCCACAGTACGAAGATTCGTGTCCCGAAGAGGCATCTGCTCAAGCTTCTACTACTACTGATTGCGGAACAACCTTTACAACCTAGTATAGATGCTGTTAAGGATTGTCACCCTGTATCCATCTATAGGGCAATACCCACATCAAACTCGTTTGTTATTTGTAACAAAGATGGCACTTTAGTCTGGTTGTTGGTTAACCCCTTGACATATTCTCTTCTCTTCTTTTTTTTCGTTTGAAAACCACGCGGAGCAGTCGCAATAACCTTAATTATGTTACAGTGAATTTAAATAAAGGTTTTTAACAGGTGCTAACAAGGAACTACAGAAAATTTATCAGCTTGTTGCCCAGGAACTGAAAACAGATGTAGCAGATAAATGGCTCTTGGAGGGCATACAATGGAATTTTATTCGTCCAGCCGCACACCAATTTGGACGATTATGGGAAGTCGGGGTGAAATCAATGAAATACCACCTAGAAAGGGTCATCGGTGATACTATGCTCACATTTGAAGAATTCACCACAACATTAACCCAGATCGAAGCTAGTTGAACTACAACCTTCGTGCGTAATCCAAAGCGACAGTCCTCAATTATATTGGCTACAAATGCACCACACATACGCATGGATATATAACACACCAAGCGCAGTCATTGTAGACATAGCATGTGGCAAGGTATCTTCGACAGCCCAATTAGAATTGGGAATTCTACAATCAAGCATGATCAGATTTGGCAGGCAGTCAGTAACAACGAGAATAACTTCATCCTATTTACCCCTGCCGAACATTTTCGATTTTTCAACTGATCAACATTATCACCACGAAGAACCGGCTATTGTAGGAACAAAGGTCTCACAGCAGATCTTGCAGAGCAAGAAGTACTATCGAACCAAATCCGAAACCACAAAATCCAGCAGTATTCAGTAAGCGGTACAATAACACTTTTCGTCATCATAGCAATAAGCATCGCTGTACTGAAAGGACTTCGGAAAAGGAGGTCTGTCAATATTAACATCGTGACCAACCCCAACCCAGCACAACGTAGACGACGAAGTGAACCATTTGCCTCATCTATATTCTGTGACGAACACTTTACCTTATAGGGGGCCCCAGCATGTTGTGTTCATCAGCAATTATTGACGCCAGACGGTGTCAAAAACATTAATCAGCTAAATTTTATACGCTGTTTCCATCTCTTTCGACTCATATATCTTTCTTAGAATAAGCAAATTTGTAATATCGTATTTATTGTGGAATAAACAAAATTATACTATTTAAGCAGTATTATGGGAAAATAAAGTTGAGTTCGTCAGAACCACACATCGTTCATACATTGAATTTATCTTTGAATTTTTGCAGTTGTCATGGCCGTTCCTAGAAAATAAACTAAACTCAATACCCGATTGGGTCATATATAAACTTCCCTTCACTCATCCCAACTTAAAACACCACATCCGACAGATCACAATACCCGACATTTCATTTCCACACTGGACATCATCTTCCATCCGACTCAGCGCACACATGTAGCGATATCCACCACGACTATTATACATTGTGTGACATCAACGCTAACGGGTAGTCACACAGTCACCACATCCCCTGCATCGAAATGCACAGAGATGACAAACGACACCTTTTCATCAGCATCTAACCCGCTGTATGCCTTTGATGACACAATTTTTCACTCAGGTACATGCTGAGATTTTCGATGGACAGGTTATGGTTATGGTGATCATCGGCAGAAGAACCCGCTCAATAATAATTTAAATATTAAAAAAAAAAAAAAAAAACGAAAACATCCGATATATACGCGTGTTTTACTATTTGCAAAAATAATTCCAGATTAAGAGGGTTTCAACCAGCAATTCTGACGAGCAACGCAACGCGGAATTAAAAAGCTAAATTAAATAGTTACGCAAAATATATAAAATCTGAATTATAACCTAAGACTTGACTTTTATTTATTAAATACTTATCTATAATATAAAGAACAAAATAAAATAATTTAACAATAAAATAAACTAGGCAGATCAGTATGTGCGGGCTTAACTCCGCTACTGAAAATTTTTGATCGAGCGAGCAAATTTGTTGTTTTATCAACCTTGCTCTCGCTCCGCATGGCACTTTTCTAAACTTTACTTCGTTATTTCTCACTATTTTTCAATCAAACAATTTCATTTGATAATTTATGGCTCATCTACAGACCTATATCTATCGAATGACATGCTGCACACATGTGTGGTTATAGCCGATATCTACATTTAGTGCGTACAAGGTTAGTCCGAAATCGTTTTCGGACCACTATATTCCCCGTACATGCACGCGCTAGGCCAAAAAGTGTGTGATTGCTCTCGCTCCGCTACGCTCCGCTCGATCAATAAACTGTGCTAGAATAGAATATTTCTAAGTTTTTTCCCCAAAAACTTATTGCTGCTACTAGTCCATGCCAAGAAAAACATATGAAACCCTGACTTTGAATAAGAACATTGATTTCTCAGAATCTTTCTTAAGACACAAGCTTTTCTGTCTTACTGCCATAGATTAAAATGAGTTTTTTTAGTTATGATCTCTGAAGACTTTGCTTTGAAAGTATCAGTTAAATGAGGGCTAATCATTTAATTATATAGTTGTGTTCAAATGGTGACCATTTAGGATATGGGTGATCTTTGTAGGGACACCTGTTAATACAGTAATTATCGAGTCATTGTATGGTACATACCTGGTCTTTAGTTCTATATCCTTTAAAAGTTGCCTAGAAACAGAAATGATGAATCAAAATCGTAATCAGTTAACCTTGTAATCATTTACCTTTGTCTTTACAGTAGCGCCATCCACTACGTCCTCGTGACTTTCTGAAAATTCCTTTAACAAGCAAAAGTCAAATTTTTATTTCAAGCATTTTCATAAATTTGACAAATACAAACCAAAAAGACATCTCCATCTGCACCATCCGTAGATTTTGTTGGCATTTCTGGAGCGTGAATGTGCATTTCTGGATCGTGAATGTGCATTTCTGGATCGTGAATGTGCATTTCTTGATCGTGAATGTGCATTTCTGGATCGTGAATGTGCATTTCTGGATCGTGAATGTGCATTTCTGGATCGTGAATGTGCATTTCTGGATCGTGAAGGTGGTCTTCATGAATTATGGGAACCTAAAATCAAATATAAAGTATTCGCTGGTATTTGATCAAGGTGTGTCTGACTTAGAAAAGCAAAGTCTTACAAGTTCTCCCCATAGTATTGGATTATTATTTTTATGGATTATATCAGTCAATGAGGAGGTGTTGCAACATTATATTTAAGCCAGTAAAATATAACTGAAGGTTGAATCTTTCTTAAATATTACAAATTAATAAAGGCTGCTCTTAAAACATTTAATCAAGTTAATATTTGCAATTTCGCTGGCAAATAGATACGAGAAGACGACTCCAAGGAATTATGCTACGAATAACTCTGCTCTCTTTCGAACATAGTACAAAACTATGTACTATAGCACAAAAAAGTTTTTGTCGACTTATAAATTTAGATACATCAAAATACAAAATCTTAAGCCTTGTTTAAAAGTTTAATCAGTTCAAAAAAAATTACATATAGCAAGAAGAAACTTTCAATAAAACCCTTTTTAAAAAAAGCCCGGGTGGCAACATTTAATGAAAACACTATCAAACTAAAGTGGAGAGAAACATAATTTATTGAATTATCTAAGACTGTATACTAAGTAAAAAGATAGTATAATTTTGTTGCCGCAACAACAACAGTCACAACACCAACATCGTACTAAAGACAAGGTACCACCAATCTTTACTCACACCAAGGCCCTACGCGAGACCATAGACCTGTGTAAGTGTGTCATTCGTGTTGATAACTTTGTATTTAAAGCTATAGGCGAAAACCGCTATGCTATCCAGTGCACCATAGTGGAGCAGTATAAGCGAGTTAAGGATCTTCTAAAGGAGACCACGACGGAGTTCTTCTCCTTTGCCCCCAAGGCCGAAAGGCTGCGGTCGATGCTATTCAAAGGTGTACACTCAATCACTGACCCCGAGGAAATGCTCTCAGAGATCAAAGAGTTCGAGAGCGATGACCTCAAATTCGTGGAGGTCAAGACGTTCACCACGGCGCGAGCCAAACGGGAGAACCGGGTATTGGCCCTCTTCCTGGTCCAGCTCGCACCCAACAGGAAGCTGGAGAGGCTAAGGTCTAGTACTTCTGTAACATGGGAAACATTAAAAAGGCAAGGAAACATTTTGCAATGTATCCGCTGCCAAAGGTTCGGGCACGCCGCGTCGAACTGCGAAATGCAGCCTCGATGTGTTAAGTGTGCAAAGAACCACACGAACTTCGAATGCGATCTGACCCAGGACAAGGTCGCTGACAGGGAGCAGCTCGAGTGCGTGCGGAACCGTGGACACCCTGCAAACTATCGGGGATGTTCTAAGTTCCAAGATATAAAAAAAGCAAATCTGGCTCGGAAACAGAGGTCTGAAGGAAAACGTCCCTCGGGTCGCTTACACACCCCAGATGACCTACGCCCCAAATTGGGGCCGACGGTACAAAAACACATGGCTTTGAACACCTATTTCCATCCCCCATCGGAGGCCGAGGTGGACTTGCGTTCGATCTTACTCGCCATCCAAGGGCAGATCTGCCTGCTCCAACAGCAGATCCATCAGCAGGTGACCTATGTGGACAGAATCTACTCGCTTCTAGCGCAACTACAATCGTAATGGGTACGCTGGTAGAGAGTCCCTTAAAGATCCTTTCGGTGAATGTGAATTCATTGATTAGGATTGAGCGAAGAGCCATACTTTGAAACCTGTTGCGTGACGAAAGCCCCGATGTACTCTTGGTAAGCGAAACAAAGTTGAACCAGAAGCACAAAATCCGGCACATTTCTTACAAAATAATTCGAAGAGACCGACCCAA
The DNA here is from genome assembly GCA_958301585.1 of Merodon equestris. NCBI lineage: Eukaryota > Metazoa > Arthropoda > Insecta > Diptera > Syrphidae > Merodon > Merodon equestris. Next base: position 65,382,744 of record OY284413.1, read on the forward strand.
CGCCACACGTGGCGGGGGAGTTGTGATCTTCATTAAAAATAATTTAAAGCATAAAGTCATATATAGCGGTGAAGTGCGGAGGTTCCAGGTGCTAGAGGCCTGTATTGTGTGCATTCCTCTCCGAAATGGAAAGAAAATGTACATTGTAGCTGCCTATGCACCTGATGAAGCACCTCACTCTTTCGATCTCTGCACTTAAGCTTGGTGGAAAACTACTACATCCTGACCGACGATTTGAATGCCAAACATAGTGATTGGGGAAACAACATACCCAACACTAGGGGAAACTTACTAAGCCATTGGTGGCTTCTGCGGAACATAGGGTACAGACTTAAGTTACTTGCAACGGATAGTCCGTCGTATTCTAGGAGCGGCTCTTATCTGGATCCCATGCTGCTAGACTCTCGACTTAGACTAGCTGACACGAACGAAGGGTCTACTAACAGTCTACGGACCTTTGAATACGACAGTGACTATTACGGACTTCGTAACGTGATCACAGTACCGGACGAATTCGCGGATATGGCAGAGTATGTTATGTGCACTCCTATGATTACAGTAGGGCACGTTGGCCGCGCTTTGCCAATTCGCTGACGAAATCGCTCACCTCGAGTGGTTCCTCTCCCACCATCCAATAGGAACATGTCAAACAGCGAGAATGACGGGTACCTCAAACAAATGGATGATAAGCAGACGACGGACAGTACGATACCACGCCAAACACACCACGATACCTCGAACATATGTATACCGAAACGCGACAATCGATGCGCTGCACAGGCAAAAAAGTGGACTCTTGACAAGACTCAAACTCTTGTACAGGCGGTTTGCCGACAGACAAAACTCGGAGGTCAGGACACTGAAGTCACTGATCAAATCTGAAAAATATCCAACAGTTGATCAAGGAAAATTACAGAATATCTGTAAGTTTGTATTGGAACAACAGAATTCGTGCTGTAAATTCCAACAGCGCGAGTATGTTCCCGCAAATAAATAAAATATTTCGGAGAAACAATCAGAATGACATTCAGGATCTGAAGCTTCCGAGAACGTTAGACAATGAACGCTTGCTAGGAACAGTTAGCATAAATCCAGAGAGCACCATCCTGAATGACGACTTTTTCGTGATCGAGGATCCTCAGGAGAAGGTTTTCCAGGAAGTGTACAAGGTGAATGATAGTATTCGCCCGAATCACGACCTGGAGAGCAGAGGTCTGCTTCATCACTCCTACCTTAGAAATGATTTCGATCATTGGCGATCAAGGAACCTTGGTTTTACCAGGTTTAACGACGATTTCATGGCAAATAATGCCGTCACCAATGAAGAGGCGAACACCCTGATTATTTCGACTGAGGATCTCCAGATGATCGACGGAATATCTAATGTTGTTCTCAGGTACCTTCTACCGCTGGCTATAGAGATATACACCATACTGTTCAACAATGCACTGAATAATGCATATTATCCAGTGGGTTGGAAGACTGCGGTGGTGCAACCAATACCCAAGAGGGGTAAAGATATGTACCTCTAACCCATCAAATCTTCGGTCGATAAGTCTCCTTCGGTACGGTGAACTCGCCGATTTTGTTCAACATTTACTTCAGTGATTTGATAGCTTCTCTTCAGCATTCAATAGCGTATGCGGACGATTCAATCGCGTACAGGTCAGGTCCAACGATCGACGTCATTGTCACTCTCTTGCAGCGTGACTTCGAAAAAATTCAGCAGTATTGTGATGACTGGAAGTTGAAAATCAACTGCCAGAAATCAGAAACTATTTTGTTCAGAACGCTATTGTCTAGGGCCTCCGGTGAAACTAGGAAAAATTGGTGCGGGTTCTCAATTCTTGGACCGGACGGGTGCCCACTGGCGAAACAAAATGTAGTCAAATACCGTGGGATCTTGCTAGACCAGTATCTATATTATGACAAACATATAGATGCTGCTCTGGCGAGGGCCCGGGGCGCTTTTGCTCTTACAAGATGGCTGTTTCATAGCAACCAACTTGATTCGAGAGTGAAGGTAATTTGCTACATGGCCTTAATCAGGCCCATGATTGCCTATGGATGTCCCGTGTGGTTCAATGTGAGAGCTAGCTTAATGGAAAGGATTCGGGTGTTTGAGAGACAATGTCTCAGAAGTTGTCTTGGGTTATATAGGACACCCGAATCTGAGTACACGAAATTTTACCCGAACGAGGTCCTATACAATAGGGCCAGAATTGTACGGGTAGATAATTTTCTAATAAAACTGATCCGGGGTCACGTTGCGAGGACAATGACTTCGGTCAATAACTTGATCTCCGGGGCTTACTTCCCTAATTACATGTAGCACGAGAAAGTTCGCCTTAGCGGCTTTGTCCCCCTAGAGGCATTCCTCTATTTAGATCAATGTGGGCTGATTCAGGATGAATTGGCGGTCTAATCTTCCACGTGGCCCGTAAGTCTGTGTAGCGGCGACTCCTCTACGAACGTGATATTGCGCTCCGAGAGCCTCATGTTTAGTAGATCAGTGTCGCACCAAGATCGGGGAGACGTCGTCCGACGCATGAACGCTTTTGGTGGCTGGAGCGGACTGCGTAGTGGTTAACTTTGATAGGTCAGCCTCTTTAAGGCAAAGCTTGCCACATGCCAATGGCAGGCTTACATAGACTAAGGTAGGTTAGGTTAGAGTAGGTAAGGGCAGGCTAAGGCTGGCTAGGGTGGCAGGTAGGTTTAGTTTAGTTATAGCTTTAATTTAAAAAAAAGAAAAATACAAAAAAAAAATACAAAACAATTACGAAAACAAAAAAAAATGTATGTATATATTTTAGTTAAGGTAGGGTTAAGTTATTCTTAGTTATAAGTTTCTTTGTTAGAAAAAAAATGATCTAATTCCAAGTTTTTTTTAAATATCACTTTTCTTGGCCTAAGTTGTTTATTTATTTTAATTATTACAAGTAAATCGTAAGGCCGAAAGGCATAGTCTTAAGTTGTTCTATTTGCTTTAGAGTGTCCGTATAGGGCCAGTAAGGTATTTTATGTCAGTTAATATTTAAGCTAGTTTTAAGAATTTTTGTTTAGTATAATTGATTTCTAAAAATATAAAAACAAAAATGAATTTAAATAAAAAAAAAAAAACCTTACACCAGGAAAGCAAAGACCTATTTGAGCAAGGTCGAGAACAACCGACTTTCTACAAAGGAGATATCAAGCATTGGAAGTGGTGGGATCCTCACGACAAAGACATTTCAAGGAAGAATTAAAGGTCTCTATTCGCGGTTATCATTTAGCAACTAGAACAAAATGCATATTTTGCAATTTTGCAAGAGTGACCACAACCTTTATTCATGAAGTGATTTTTTAAATTGGACTCCTAAGGAAAGGTGCGAGCAACTTAAACTTGCTAAACTATGTATGAACTGCCTACGACATGATAAGAAAAGTGCATGCACTAGCTCGAGAACATGTAAGAAGTATAATAAAAAACACCACACTCTGTTGCACCAAGAGAATTGTACATCAAAACAACAAGCTGCTAATCGTACACCATATAATGGACATAGACAGTTAGAGGAAATACAATCGAATTATGGACATCAAAAGCCAGGTGTATTGCTGGCCATAGCATTGACAACAGCGACGAACGTTGATGGCCATCAAAGAAGGCTGAGAGCTCTTATCGATCCAGGATCGCAGGCAACTGAAGAAGCAGCCCAGTCATTACGCCTGCCAAAACAAAAGATCCATATGGAAATTAGCGGCTTAGGAGCAACTAATGCCGGTACAGCACGCAGTAAAGTAGAAGTGGTATTAACTCCAAGATTCGCGTCAAAGTTCAAATTACTGGTTTCTGCGGACGGTTGAACATGAACTATATAAAAGCGTTTGATTCCAAGTTGTTTGTTTTAGGCAAGGATCCTAACAAAGATAAACTTTCACAAAGATCGGTGGAAGGCATATTCGTGGGATATCCCTGAGATAAAAAGGGATATCGGGTAAGGTTACCAAGTAAACGTCAGATCCTTGCAGTTCGTGATGTGAGATCCCTGGAGGAGATTCAAAAGGTTCCACAGGATATGCGGGTATTAGACCAGTTGTTAACATCAACAGAGAAAGCAGAGAATGCTGAAAATAATCCGAAGACAGTTGAATTTTCACCACGCCCATTAAGGGTCAATGAAGTGTCTGCAAATCAGTCAGGGGCACCGGATATAACAAGAAGGTCTAAAGAGAATGGGGGAGAACTCCTAAAAAACCTCCGCTGTTGCGTATTGGAGGCAGAGGGCGACCGAAGAAGCTATTTCGGCTAACGCGCTCAGCAGAACAGTAAAAGGAAGAAGAGACAATACCGAGTTCGCTGGAATAGCAGAGATTAGTGTTGAAGATTCCTTGAAAAGCGACGCGTGCGAAGAATGGAAAAATGCAATGGAGTCCGAAGTGATGAGTCTCATTGAGAATGACACCTGAGAGATTATTGAAAAGAACAATCGGACGAATCTTGTTGGATGTCGTTGGATTCTCTCAACCAAGCATGGTCCTGAAGGCAATGTACAGAGGCGCAAAGCTCGACTGGTGGCCAAGGGGTATAATCAAAAGTATTTAGATTTAAAACGTTGCTTCTGCTACTAGCTCTGGGACTTAAAATTTGACTTTTCTTTATTAAATACTTATCCATAATATAAAGAACAAAATAAAATAATTTAACAATAAAATAAATAAACTGTGCTAGAATAGAATATTTCTAAGTTTTTTTCTCAAAAACTTATTGCTGCTACTAGTCCATGCCAAGAAAAACATATGAAACCCTGACTTTGAATAAGAACATTGATTTCTCAGAATCTTTCTTAAGACACAAGCTTTTCTGTCTTACTGCCATAGATTAAAATGAGTTTTTTTAGTTATGATCTCTGAAGACTTTACTTTGAAAGTATCAGTTAAATGAGGGCTAATCATTTAATTATATAGTTGTGTTCAAATGGTGACCATTTAGGATATGGGTGATCCTTGTAGGGACACCTGTTAATACAGTAATTATCGAGTCATTGTATGGTACATACCTGGTCTTTAGTTCTATATCCTTTAAAAGTTGCCTAGAAACAGAAATGATGAATCAAAATCGTAATCAGTTAACCTTGTAATAATTTACCTTTGTCTTTACAGTAGCGCCATCCACTACGTCCTCGTGACTTTCTGAAAATTCCTTTAACAAGCAAAAGTCAAATTTTTATTTCAAGCATTTTCATAAATTTTACAAATACAAACCAAAAAGACATCTCCATCTGCACCATCCGTAGATTTTGTTGGCATTTCTGGAGCGTGAATTTGCATTTCTGGATCGTGAATGTGCATTTCTGGATCGTGAATGTGCATTTCTGGATGGTGAATGTGCATTTCTGGATCGTGAACGTGGTCTTCGTGAATTATGGGAACCTAAAATCAAATATAAAGTATTGGCTGGTATTTGATCAAGGTGTGTCTGATTTAGAAAAGCAAAGTCTTACAAGTTCTCCCCATAGTATTGGATTATTATTTTTATGGATTATATCAGTCAATGAGGAGGTGTTGCAACATTATATTTAAGCCAGTAAAATATAACTGAAGGTTGAATCTTTCTTAAATATTACAAATTAATAAAGGCTGCTCTTAAAACATTTAATCAAGTTAATATTTGCAATTTCGCTGGCAAATAGATACGAGAAGACGACTCCAAGGAATTATGCTACGAATAACTCCGCTCTCTTTCGAACATAGTACAAAACTACTATAGCACAAAAAAGTTTTTGTCGAATTATAAATTTAGATACATCAAAATACAAAATCTTAAGCCTTGTTTAAAAGTTTAATCAGTTCAAAAAAAAAAAAATTACATACATTACTTTTTAAAAAAAGGGCCGGATGGCAAAATTTAATGAAAACATTATCAAACTAAAGCGGAGAGAAACATAATAAGTAAAAGGAAAATTAATATTTATTAAAGAAAAACAGAGACATGGGAACGACTTGACCGTAGCGACTGACTTCCCTGGACCTTCTCGCTATCCTCCTTCTCCACATCTCAGATGCTCTATAATAGTTATTACACGTGACCAAATATATTGATATCGCGAATTCGGTAAGGCACGATGATATTGTTTAACGGAAATGATAGATTGTTTTAAATAATGGGGGTGACCCATTTGGGGGTGACACCCAAAACTACAAGGAGTATATATACTATGGCCTTATAGATCGCAGAGTATTAAAAAAAAATTGCGACATTGTACCTAACCTGCCTACCTACCTACTTACCTACCATCGACGTGTCGCCCCAGTTGGTCCCACGCGCAAGTGTGTCGACAAGAAAAGTAATTCTCGGATCGTTCTTAGATACGGTTATTTTTCCCCGAACTTTGTACTGCGGTTGTGAAAAGCATGCTCTTATTTGTTTTATTTTTTAAATCCTTTCCATCGTCCCGTCGGGGCGGTCGCCGTCAACGATTGTCTTACTTGTTTTTTTGTTTTTTTTAATGCGATTTCTATCATCTAGCTTTTGGAGTTCTTTTTATTATTTTGGTTTTTTAGTGCACGTGCACATTGTTTTGCATTTGTTATTGAAGTTCTTATATCCGTGGTCCCTGAAGTTGCCAGTGTCATTTCGTATAATCATTCGTGAGTTGTGGTTCACTTTAAGATATTTTATTTAAATAATGTCTTGTAAAAATTGAAATAGCTGCTAAAGAAAATATATTAAGAAAAATTTATATTGTAAAAAACAAGGTAAGTTCATTGCATAGATCAAGATTTTTATAAAATAAGCTTAAATTTATTTTTTGTTTTTGTCGGAAACAAATACACAGTGTATCAAACTCATATTCGTACACCTACCTAACTGAAAGAATTTAAAGAATAACTAAATAAAATGAGGCGTCTACTTCGTAAATTATATTTTTTATTTAATCTTAATTTAAATCTTCTTCTTTTCCTTTTTATCCCGGCGTCGTTATGGTCAGAAGTGTAGGACCATAACCCTTCCCCCTTAACTGCATTCCTACTGGTCCGCTTGTGGGGTCCGCCGGTTTGACCTCAGAAAGTAGCGGCAGGCTTCCCGGGTTGGGATTACTTCATCGCTGAGGCCAATCAAATGCTGGTGTTTTTGCATTTGTTTGCACCAATTGTTTTTCGGCCTGCCTTTTTTGCGTGTTGAAATTGGAATGTTGATTGATAACGCCTTTTGGACGGGGTTCAAAGGATCTCTCCTTTGAACATGGCAATACCAACTGAGTCGGTCGCGCTCTATATTTCTTGTGATGGTTTCTTTTACGTGGAGGCTCCCTCGGATCTTTGAACTTCTAATTCTGTCACGCTTTGTTACTCCCGCTGTCATGCGAAGCATCTTCATCTCAGATGCCATTAATTTGCTCTCATACTTTTTGTGAATTGTCCAGCATTGCGAACCGTATGTGAGCGCCGGACGTACAACTGAAGTGTAGAGCCTTCCTTTCAGCTTAGGGGGCATTTTTCGATCACAGAAGATGGCGGAGTTTTCCCGCCACTTCATCCACCCTACGCTTACGCGATGTTTGATGTCGTCATCACAAGTTGCTTCTCTATTAATCATAGATCCCAGATATTTAAACTTTTCACACTTGGGAAGCACTCTTCCATTCAAGTAAATGTCTGGAATAGGCTGATGAGGGTCAGAGAACGGGCAGCACAGATACTCTGTCTTCTTTGAACTAATACGATACCCGTGTCCCTCAAAAATGTACACCCACACATCAAGTGCTCGTTGTAGGGACGCCTGATCATCACTTATAATGGCTCCATCGTCAGCAAAAAATAGCTGGTGCACATTGGGGTCCGTCACTTTTCCTTCAAGCAAGCAATCAAGGACTGCTATAAGGAGCAGTGGGCTGAGGACGCTCCCTTGGTGTACACCGACTTTGATTGCGAACTCTTCGGTGACTCCTGCGGTGCATCTTACTCTTGTCGTTGCTCTCTCGTACATGTCCATAATCACTCGCACGTAGGTTTCTGGAACTCCTTTTTGTCTTAGCGCTACCCATAAAAGATGTCTTGGTTGCCGGTCAAAGGTCTTCTCGAAATCAACCAACACCATATGCAAGTCCTTTGAAGAATCACGATGCTTTTCCATCATGATCCTTATACTTTGGATTGCATCTGTTGTTGATTTACCCGAGACAAACCAGCACTGGTCATCAGATAGTCGTATTATTTTCCGCAGTCGGCTATTTAATACCCGTTCAACGATCTTCATGGTGTGCGACATCAGCTTGACAGAACGGTAGTTATCACAATTTCGCGTATCACCCTTTCCTTTGTGCAATGGAAGAAGATAGCTTTCCCTCCATTGATTAGGCATAGTGTCGCCTCTCATAAGTTTGGAGATAAGAACCATGAGCCATCTAGACCCGATGTCTCCCATCTTTTTCCAGAACTCAGAGGGTATCCCGTCCGGCCCAACAGCTTTTCTTTTCTTGGAGTTTTTAACCGCGTACCGAACTTCTTCGACTGTGATGTCGGATATTTCGGCATGATTCAGGGCGGCTCTTGGAAAGTACACTCGGGGAAACTGTTCGTTCAGAAGTTCCTCGCAATACTGTCGCCATCTGTGGAGAATTTTTTCGTCTTCCACAAGGAGTTGGCCTTCAGCATTGTTAATAAACTTTGGGAAACGAATCTCCTGAGCATTTCTTCTTCTCTGGGCGGCTATCTTAAAGATATTTGCTCCTTTGTTCAAATTGTTTTGTCGAAGCTCCTGGGTAGCCTGGTTCCTGTCAGACGCGGAAGACGATATTTCTTCCAACTCCTGATAGAGGCATTCCATGCCTTTCGCTTTGAATTCGGCGCATTTTTTCTTCGCGATACCTTTGCAACATCTATATGTATACCTTTTCACGGCGAGCTTTTTCCTCTCTATTAGTATCTCGTGTATCACTGCTTTGGCTTCGTCTGTCCACCACCAGGTTTCTTTTGCGTGTTGGCAGGGGCCTTTAGATGTTCCGAGCAGTGATTTGGCTCTCTCCAGGCCAGATTGTTGTAGGGAATCCCACATGTCTTGTGCTCTGCACTCCTCATTACCGACCTCATCGATAATGGAAGAGAGGTAGTTTTCCATGACGGTAATAAAAACTTCGCCTTTTCCTTTATCCAGCTTATACCACTTGATTCTCTCAGACACCTTCGTTTGCTGCTTTGACTTCTTTCTCGCATCCATAAAAAATTCAGTCAGGAGGAGACGGTGTTGAGGGGCGATCGCGTCTCCCAGGATCACTTTGCAATCTTTAGCTCGTGGCTTCATGAAACTGGATACCAAATGATAGTCTATTTGAGTTTCATTTCCGCCGCTGCTATAAGTGATCAGGTGCCGGCTTTGTTTGACGAACATGGTATTTAGCACTATAAGACCGTACGACTTGCACATGTTTAGGATATCTTCACCTGAAGAGTTCCTGGTGCCGTATCCCAGCCCTCCGTGGTAGCCTTCATAGTCTTCGCTTGTCTTCCCGACATGTCCGTTTAAATCTCCCCCAACAAACAAAAGCTCTTCCTTTGGGCTGATTTTGACAAGGTTGTGGAAATCTAGCCAGAATGCATCTTTTTCTTTTTGTTCGCATCCTACTTGAGGGGCATATGCGCTTACGATGTTCCACACCTCACCATGCATCACCAATTTGAGAGCCATCAAACGGTCACTGGACTTTGAAATGGTTAAGACGTTGCCAAGTAACTCTGCCGCAAGGATGATGGCGATTCCGTTTTTTCCTTGTTCCAATCCATAGTAAAACATCTTGTAGGCTTTTGTTTTAACGTCCAAGAAACGTGCCCGATTACCGGTGTTTCGCCATTTCGTCTCTTGTACGCACAGTATGTCTACTCGCCTTCTAACCATCATTTCTTCAAGCTCATAGCTGCGCCCACTCATGCTTCCAACGTTCCAACTCGCGACTCTTAAATGTGGCTTACGCCGTTGCATTACTTTGCTATCCCCCGGAAATCCTATAGCTCTGACCCGAGCATTGCTGCTCGTCCCAGGATCACGACCATTAGTAGTGCCTGGCGGGGTAGTGCTTTTCCTTTTAGCGTTCTTTTCCATAATGCTACGGTTTGACGGTTTTCATTCTTTCCTTCCTTTTTGACACGGGCATGCTCCAGATTTTTGTTTTTATTTTTTTTTTTGATTGATCTTACTCTTACAACACCGGTGATCTCCAGTCGTGTCAACCCACTGATTTGCATGCACACTTGTGGGGCAGTTTAATGGTGGTATATGTGTCCCTAGGCTCACCTTGGTGTTTTCTAAATTGCCTAGATGTGAGTTTTGTTTACCTTTGTTTAGTCGCCTTTTACGACAAGCAATAGGTATCGCTGCAGGGATATTCTTAACCCGTCCCTGCACGGTTATCTTAATTTAAATAAAGTAACATAAACTTGAATTCTACCAAAAACTTTTAATATAAATTCATAATTCAGAAGAAAAGCAAAGCAACAAACTAAAATGTGCTCAAATTCATATTCGTACATCAGTTTTTGAATCTTATTTCACAAATTATCTTGCACTTTCAATACTTAGTGGCATATCCTTTATTTGATATGACTTGTTTAAGTCGCTTTGGCATCGATTCATCAAAGGTCTTTGTAATTTCTGGTGAAATATTCGCCTATTCTTGAATTAGCTTCTCTTTCAAGCCTTTTGTGTTCCTTATGGCAACTTTTCTTATCCTTTTGTCCAGCTCGTTCCACAAATTCTCTATTAGATTTATATCCGGAGATTGTGGAGGTGTTTCCATCACCTTTGGACAATTATAGAGTAACCATTGACGAGTTGCATAGCCTTTATGCTTTGGATCGTTATCCTGATAAAACACAAAGTTATTCTCCAGACCCAATTGAACCGCACTCACCGCTAGGTTTTCTTTAAGAATATCGATGTAATGCTTATGGTTCATTATTCCATCGAATATCTGCAACTTTCCTACACCTGCGGCAGAAAAACACCCCCACACCATAATAGAACCTCCACCATGTTTTACTGTTGCAACGGTGTTTTTTGGTAAAAGTTCTGCATTTGGTTTTCGCCAAACCATTTGCCATTAAATTTGGATTCGTCTGTGAAAATAACTGTTTTCCAGAAGTCAAGATCTTTAAATTGGTACTGTTTTGCGAATTCCAATCTCTTGCTTCTGTTAATCGGACTGATAAATGGCTTTTTACGTGCAACTCTCCCATAATACCCAAGCTCGCGGATACAATTTCGCAATGTTTCTGTGGAAAACTCTTTATTTAGTTCACGGCTCAAGTTTTCCACAAGCTTTGGAGCGCTTGTTTGAGGATTTATTTTGATTTCACGAATTATAACTCTCCTGTCATGTTCGTTAAAAATTCTTCTATTGGTATTTCGCGGCTTATTTTCGATTTGGTGTTCGTTTTTAAAACGATATATAATTGACTGTATTGTTGATCTGGGTCGGCTTACTCAACTTGCTTTTCACTGTATGATTTTCCACCATTGTAGTACTTTACTGTTCACTGTCGAAGCTCATTCGATGTTTCTCTACCCTTTCTTGACATTTTAACACTAATTTTAATAAAACAGTTACCAAAATATATGAAAAAATTTCAATTACTAGGCTCAACAATCTGGGAATTTTAACTATTGAACATGAGGCGACCCAGCAAATAAACTTTGATGACGCAATTAACGAATTTTCTGCTGTAAAAGCTAGGAAGAAGACGTTTTAAGTTTCTACAAATATTATAATATAATATAATATTATATAAATGTTTGTTCTGTTTTTTTTTATACAATATGTATTGTGTATATGTGTATATTAATTTTTATTCTGCTTTTTTTTTATGCCTATAATGTGTATACATTTTTGTTCTCCTTTTTTTTAATTTTTTTATTTGAATTTAAATAAAAAAGTCATAATATATGGAATAGCGGAATTTCATTTATTTTACTGTTTTTCATTCTGGGGGTGACACCATAATTGCCGCACCAGGTGCCACCCATGCTAGCTACTCCACTGATTCTATACTCGCATAGTTATTGTTAAATAGCCAACGCTTTATTCGCTTTGCAAACAAACTGAATGTTTAATTTGTCCTGAGTGACTGGGGAAGTTTATTAAATAGTCGAAATGATAAGAGAGAATAAAAATGTCGATACGCAGTTGTAGGAAACAATGGAACAGGTAACAAAAATGAGAAATTTCCACGTAAGTTCGAGACGAGATCGGACGAAAGTTACGGTTACCAGATCTCATAAAGTCACAGAACAGCGGAAAACAAAGATATTTATTTGGTTTCCAACATATTTTTCTTAACACATTTTTCTGCAGAATTAACAAATGATGGATTCTGTTAAAATATACGCCACCCCAGCAAGTGATTCCATATTGTAGCTTAGAATCAAAAATACCATAGTATACCATTTTAAGAAGTTCTTTAGAGCAGATTTTTCTCAGATAAACAGTAGAAATATTTAAGTGTGCTGCGAAAGTATTTTTTTAAAGAATCTATGTGATTCGAAAAAGTAATTCTATTGTCGATAGTAAGCCCTAAATCAAAAAATAATAATAGCCAGTTCAGCTGACCGCGGTGTCGTGTGTGCCGCGAGTATTCGTTTGTGTCGTGCACAGTTAAAGGGTTAAAAACAAAAAATACAAAACTTTTTTGCGCGCATTTGTGATAAGTGCTCGGTCCGGGGACCAAATATCCCGCGTTTGGGAGTTCGGTCGCGGAGGAGGAACGTAACGAGCTCGAAGTCGAAGAGCGTACTCTACGCGCAAAATTGAAGGCTGTATTAGACAGTCTCTCCGAAATACGGCAGAAAGAGAGGGAGCAGGTTGCAGCCACCACAACTAGAGCCGCAGCAATCGACACAACAACACGAGCCAAAACAAAAACAGCCTCAACGAAAACAGACGCAACAAAAGCAGCCGCAATAGAAGCAGTCGCAAGAAAAAAACCAGCAACAACAACAGCCGCAGCAACAACAACAGTCACGACACCAACGTCGTACTAAAGACAAGCTACCACCCATCTTTACTCACACTAAGGCTCTACGCGAGACCATAGGAGAGGAAATGCTTTCAGAAAAAAAAAAAAACCTTACACCAGGAAAGCAAAGACCTATTTGAGCAAGGTCGAGAACAACCGACTTTCTACAAAGGAGATATCAAGCATTGGAAGTGGTGGGATCCTCACGACAAAGACATTTCAAGGAAGAATTAAAGGTCTCTATTCGTGGTTATCATTTAGCAACTAGAACAAAACCTTTATTCATGAAGTAATTTTTTAAATTGGACTTCTAAGGAAAGGTGCGTGCAACTTAAACTTGCTAAACCATGTATGAACTGCGTACGACATGATAAGAAGAGTGCATGCACTAGCTTGCGAACATGTAAGCAGTATAATAACTAGGAATTCAATGCAGGGCTGCTTTGAAAAAAATTAGCTGAGCGAACCCTTTTGTCACTGTTTAAATTCGATTTACATCACCTGTTTACTGTGCACCTGAACGGTCGCACACTTATCTAAGGCCGCGTGCTCCCTCCAAACTCTGCATAAAACACTAGTGCTTAGTAATCATCGCACCTTATGACCTTTAAATGTTCACATCTTGAAATTGGAAGCAGAGAGATGACGGAGTTCATTGAGAGTCAGTTGAAAAATGAAAAAGAACGAAATAGACACTCGAGAAAAAACATAAATGACAAGAAATATAAAATGTATTTAATGTAATATATTTTTATTTATCTTAGCCCAAGATGAATTTTGGTTGATGGATTTAAAAAAGCGGTCGGGTGGAAAGGCAGGGTTTATAAGAAGGCCTTCAATCGTTCTTACGCGAGATAATGAGACATACGTTAGACCAAGTGCAAATTCAGATGAACCAATATCGACGACTGCTTGATCGGCAGTTATGCCCTGACTTTTGTGGACTGTGATAGCGTAAGCCAATTGTAGAGGGAACTGCTTTGTTTTGCATGATACGCTGCCTTTACGAAAGTTGACTGTTACTGGAACCAAAGGGATCACTCCGTTGTATATAAAAGGGCCTGTGTATTTGTCAAATTTCATTAGAATACAAGAAGGAAAGTCATTCAAATGCGTATCTTCAGGTTTTTGTTGATACACTATATCTTTGACTGTTCCAAGATATCCATTGCACAAACCTTGCTCAGTCCACAGATTCATTTTCAGCATAACTCGACAACCAATAGCCAAATTTAGGCATGACGGCAAACCATGTGCTTCATCATCAGAGCATCTTGATGCTGTTTCGTTGTTATTTTCTGATTTTATGGAAACTACTCGTGTGTTGAGTGATCTAAGCATATCTTGATTGTAAGCAGCAACTTCAGCCTTTTTGGACAAGATTCTCAATGCATTTTTGAAGTCGTTTGCAGATGCGAAGTTGTTTACAGCAAATCTGGTTTGAAGGTACGTATAATCTTCATGGCTTAGTTGGCCAGAAGCCATTCGTTCCAAAGTATCACGGAAACGTTGTTGAGCTTCACCAGTTTGTCTCATTATTTGTTTCAATTCGTAAACTTTTGTGAATTATTCGAAGAGCATTCTACCTTGGAGCGATAACGCATTATCAGAAACACACAAGACAGAATACGTTTAATGAGAGTTGGCTGTTGCTGAACTTTCTGAGCAAGTTGTTGGATATTTTGAACGTTTTGAAGGTCACTCGTCTTGGCTAGTACACCGCTCTGTCTACAAGCGTCGTGGCGTTGCATAGTATTTAGGCAAAAAAACCGGAATCGAGGGTCTTGTGCAAATCGTTGGTCACGGAATCTCATGAGATGTTCACACCACTCTCGAAAAGTTACTTTGAAACCACGACTGCAGTCAAGAAATTACCCACGCATTTACCAGTGGGGAAAAGGTGGGGAAAAGCTTGCATAATGTAACCACTCTGACGGAATTCGTTAATGGGATCACTGTTTGCTGTAGGCCAATTTAACGTAGCTTGAACTGCTGCTTCTTGACCTGGTCTTGGAGCAAACGTGACAACATTCTCTTCTATAGTTACAACTTCAGGTTCATTTTCTAGAATTTCTCCATCTTCAATGAACGGTAAATCATCATCACATCAGCATAAAAAGGATTGATTCATTGAAGACATATCAATGCATTCAGAACAACATGTTTTCTAACTCTGAAATCAGTAAAACCATCCATACCAGCACGTCTGACGGTCACTATACCTAAGTTATCTGGTGCAACAGGAAGTGAAGTTGCGGGTGGAAGTATATCTTGAGCTACATTGATTACGTTTCCAGAGTAATGATACTGTCCATTTGAATCATAGGTGCGAACTTGATGTATTCTCATTACGGGATGTACTCTAGCTATAAACAATTGCTCAACCATGGTCAGTTCTTTGAGTTCTGATGGAACGTCGCCAGGGTACATGTTATTTACAGGTGTGAATTTAGTTGGATTCTTAACACAAGCATTGCAGATGTAGTTGTCAGTTGTATTCTTGTAGTCTAAACGGTAGCAATTTGAGCACATGTAGTACGACTTGTTATCCACATTTCGTTTGAATTCTTGTACAATTCGTGTGTCCTCACTGTTGCCATTAAATTGATTGGAGGACGATTCGTTGTCGTGTCGTCTGGCATTCACTGTTCGTCTCCCAATGTTAGTTCTTTGACGCAACCTTGGCATGATCTAAGCAATTTATAAGTAAAAACATATTCGCTTATAACACAATGTCTTATTTACCTCTTTTTAGCTCAATTGATATATTTAGTTTTTTATGGTATTTATCCTTTAGTATTATTTTTTCCTATGTATTTATTTCTATAGTAAGTCTATCGTTAATATCTCAGTTGTTATAACATCAATTTCTAATTACCTTATACGAAAAAGTTGCCCCAATATTTATGATTATTTTTGGAAAATAAAAAGACGAAACATGTCCGAAAGTTCTGAAAAAATTGAGTTCGAAGCGAGAGGTGCGCAGCGCAAACTGGCAAGGGCTTCGCCGTTTTTGAACAATCCGTAGAATCTTTTTCCCTCCGGGAAATTCGATTTTGCGCGTGACATTTTTCCCATAGACATCAATTGAGAATTAGTTTTTCGGTGACTATTTCCCGATAGTGAGTCTGATCTTAACACGGTGATTATTCCTCAATAATAAGTCGGATTTGAAAAAACAAAACGTACGGACACTCAGCGATGTCCACATGATCACTTTGGTAAGTTTAGTCAAAATCAGTTGAATGGCTCCGGAGGAGTATTTGTAGGAAGAAACGGCTGTCCCGGGTATAAGAGCACACTCTGTTGCACCAAGAGAATTGTACATCAAAACAACAAGCTGCTAACCGTTCACCATATAATGGACATAGACAGTTAAAGGAAATTCAATCGAATTATGGACATCAAAAGCCAGGTGTATTGCCGGCCATAGCATTGACAACAGCGACGAACGTTGATGGCCATCAAAGAAAGCTGAGAGCTCTTATCGATCCAGGATCGCTGGCAACTGAAGAAGCAGCCCAGTCATTACGCCTGCCAAAACAAAAGATTCATACGGAAATTAGCGACTTAGGAGCTACTAATGCCGGTACAGCACGCAGTAAAGTAGAAGTGGTATTAACTCCAAGATTCGCGTCAAAGTTCAAATTACTGGTTTCTGCGGACGGTTGAACATGAACTATTATATAAAAGCGTTTGATTCCAAGTTGTTTGTTTTAGGCAAGGATCCTAACAAAGATAAACTTTCACAAAGATCGGTGGAAGGTATATTCGTGGGATATCCCTAAGATAAAAAGGGATATCGGGTAAGGTTACCAAGTAAACGTCAGATCCTTGCAGTTCGTGATGTGAGATCCCTGGAGGAGATTCAAAAGGTCCCACAGGATATGCGGGTATTAGACCAGTTGTTAACATCAACAGAGAAAGCAGAGAATGCTGAAAATAATCCGAAGACAGTTGAATTTTCACCACGCCCATTAAGGGTCAATGAAGTGTCTGCAATTCAGTCAGGGGCACCAGATATAACAAGAAGGTCTAAAGAGAATGGGGGAGAACTCCTAAAAAACCTCCGCTGTTGCGTACTGGAGTCAGAGGGCGACCGAAGAAGCTATTTCGGCTAACGCGCTCAGCAGCACAGCAAAAGGAAGAAGAGACAACACCGAGTTCGCTGGAGTAGCAGAGATTAGTGTTGAAGATTCCTTGAAAAGCGACGCGTGCGAAGAATGGAAAAATGCAATGGAGTCCGAAGTGATGAGTCTCATTGAGAATGACACCTGAGAGATTATTGAAAAGAACAACCGGACGAATGTTGTTGGATGTCGTTGGATTCTCTCAACCAAGCATGGTCCTGAAGGCAATTTACAGAGGCGCAAAGCTCGACTGGTGGCCAAGGGGTATAATCAAAAGTATTTAGATTTAAAACGTTGCTTCTGCTACTAGCTCTGGGACTTAAAATTTGACTTTTCTTTATTAAATACTTATCCATAATATAAAGAACAAAATAAAATAATTTAACAATAAAATAAATAAACTGTGCTAGAATAGAATATTTCTAAGTTTTTTTTCTCAAAAACTTATTGCTGCTACTAGTCCATGCCAAGAAAAACATATGAAACCCTGACTTTGAATAAGAACATTGATTTCTCAGAATCTTTCTTAAGACATAAGCTTTTCTGTCTTACTGCTATAGATTAAAATAAGTTTTTTTAGCTATGATCTCTGAAGACTTTGCTTTGTAAGTATCAGTTATATGAGGGCTAATCATTTAATTATATAGTTGTGTTCAAATGGTGACCATTTAGGATATGGGTGATCCTTGTAGGGACACCTGTTAATACAGTAATTATCGAGTCATTGTATGGTACATACCTGGTCTTTAGTTCTATATCCTTTAAAAGTTGCCTAGAAACAGAAATATGAATCAAAATCGTAATCAGTTAACCTTGTTATCATTTACCTTTGTCTTTACAGTAGCGCCATCCACTACGTCCTCGTGACTTTCTGAATATTCCTTTAACAAGCAAAAGTCAAATTTTTATTTCAAGCATTTTCATAAATTTTACAAATACAAACCAAAAAGACATCTCCATCTGCACCATCCGTAGATTTTGTTGGCGTTTCTGGAGCGTGAATGTGCATTTCTGGATCGTGAATATGCATTTCTGGATGGTGAATGTGCATTTCTGGATCGTGTATGTGCATTTCTGGATGGTGAATGTGCATTTCTGGATCATGAACGTGGTCTTCGTGAATTATGGGAACCTAAAATCAAATATAAAGTATTGGCTGGTATTTGATCAAGGTGTGTCTGACTTAGAAAAGCAAAGTCTTACAAGTTCTCTCCGTAGTATTGGATTATTATTTTTATGGGTTATATCAGTCAATGAGGATGTGTTGCCATATTATATTTAAGCCAGTAAAATATAACTGAAGGTTGAATATTTCTTAAATGTTAGAAATTAATAAAGGCTGCTCTTAAAATATTTAATCAAGTTAATATTTGCAATTTCGCTGACAAATAGATACGAGAAGACGACTCCAAGGAATTATGCTACGAATAACTCTGCTCTCTTTCGATCATAGTACAAAACTACTATAGCACATACATAGCAAATACAAAACTTTTTAGCGCGCATTTGTGATAAGTGCTCGGTCCGGGGACCAAATATTCCGCGTTCAAAAGCAGCCGCAATAGAAGCAGTCGCAAGAAAAAAACCAGCAACAACAACAACAGCCGCAGCAACAACAACAGGCACGACACCAACGTCGTACTAATTACAAGGTACCACCCATCTTTACTCACACCAAGGCTCTACGCGAGACCATAGGAGAGGAAATGCTCTCAGAGCTCAAAGAGTTCGAGAGCGACGACCTCAAATTCGTGGAGGTCAAGACGTTTACCACGGCGCGAGCCAAATGGGAGAACCGGGTATTGCCCCTCTTCCTTGTCCAGCTCGCACCCAACAGGAAGCTGGAGAGGCTAAGGTCTAGTACTTCTTTAGCTTCTCAGCGTGTAACATGGGAAACATTAAAAAGGGAACATTTTGCAATGTATCCGCTGCCAAAGGTTCAAGCACGCCGCTTCGAACTGCGAAATGCAGCCTCGATGTGTTAAGTGTGCAAAGAACCACACGAACGTCGAATGCGATCTGACCCAGGACAAGGTCGCTGACAGGGAGAAGCTCGAGTGCGTGCGGAACCGTGGACAGCCTGCTAACTATCGGGGATGTCCTAAGTTCCAAGATATAAAAAAAGCAAGTCTGGCTCGGAAACAGAGGTCCCTCGGCGTCACTTGATTTCCAGTTTTGTTACTGAATCCTAATATATCTAATATTTATATTCCATAATTATCTATTTGTTATATACACATAACTACATTTGTTTATAAATTAATTTAATTATTTATTTATTATCTACCTATTTATTTATTTATTTATTGTATATATTATACAATATAATTATTAATTTTGCCAGTTATGTATTTATTTATTTACTTATTAAGTATTTACTTATTTGTTTATTGATCGAGCGGAGCGTAGCGGAGCGAGAGCAATCACCCACTTTTTGGCCTAGCGCGTGCATGTACGGGGAATATAGTGGTCCGAAAACGATTTCGGACTAATCTTGTACGCACTAAATGTAGATATCGGCTATAACCACATATGTGTGCAGCATGTCATTCGATAGATCTAGGTCTGTAGATGAGCCATAAATTATCAAATGAAATTGTTTGATTGAAAAATAGTGAGAAATAACGTCGATAAAGATGGTCCATGTTTCGGATATAAGACCACAATCTCTCAAGTTGTCAATGCGATCCGATTACATTTTCAGTCTTCTTCAAAACGCGTAATTGTATTCTCCACTCAAGAAATTGAAGTCACAAAGAAGAGAGCAATAGATCCACTCACTGGCTTAATTATTCCTTCGTTTCACGCTATTGTCGCATTGGTGGATAAAATTAATGGCAAATACAAGTTGACGCAATATGATCCCCATGCGCCGGGTATTCGAGAGCAATGGGGCGTGAGGAATTTCACTGTGGAATTAGCAAAGGCATTGAAAGCTGATCGGATCATCACACTATTAAGAGGTACCCAAGAAGAATCCATAGATTGCATGCAACGAGCTTTCAATTTCGTCAGAAAAGCCTATAAGGCAAAAGGTGCGAAAGATGTGGTCAAAGCTTCAGAACAACACGTTTCTCGAAAATATGATCTTAAATCTAAACGTCCTTGCAAGTAGACAATTAATTTGATGTATCACACTTAGCTATATGTATTTACTTGAGAGTATTGGTTATGATTGTAATTTGATAAAACAACAAATTTGCTCGCTCGATCAAAAATTTTCAGTAGCGGAGTTAAGCCCGCGCATACTGATCTGCCTAGTTTATTTGTTTATGTATTTAATTATTTATTTATTTAACTTCTTCTTCTTCGTCACCAGCAGAGCAAATGCGAGTGGTAATCTACTTTCAGGTCTGTCTAATGTGTTTCCGTTTTCGGTGTTATTTCCGTGTAGTCCCACATATATTCCAGCAGGTTCGAGAGGTCTTCCATCTACGCTCGACATTTTTATTACAAATTCACCACGATTATTCTCTCAGCGGGTTTCATTTAACGATCTTAGTTCTGACCATAACCCAGTCTTTTGCCAAGTTTTCAAATCTAGTGTAGAAGCAACACAATATTACTTTGATTTTAAACGTGCGAACTGGGCACAATTTCAATTTGAAATGAAAAGGAATCTTACTAATATTCCTCCTGATTTAGAAAATGTTTCCACTAATCATATTGACAGACTTGTGGAAGCTTTTTCAAAGGAAGTCCATAGATCAATAGAGAAAAGTGTACCGAAAGTAGCTAGGAATAATTTCTTTATTACATTTCCGGATCGTGTCCTAGTGTATATACGATTTAGAAATATTCTGAGGAGACAATGGCAAAGGTATCGCTTACCGTTTCTTCGCAAGCAAATGAATTATTTCAATAATCTCATTTCTGCAGGAATAGCGAAGCATAGGAACAATCAATGGAATACGAAGCTAAGTTTATTGGACAAAAATGCTAGGCCGTTTTGGAACATAGTTAAGATAATTAAAAAACAGAACTCGCGAATTCCAAGTCTACACAGTTCCGACAACGTCTTTCATGCAGACATTGAAAAGGCCAATATTTTCAGTTTAACTTTCAAAAAGAATCACGATATTTCCCAAAACCTCGGTGATGCAACCACAAGCTCTTTTGTAAAGGAAGCATGTGACAGCCTTCGTTTGCAGAGCCATGAGCCATCCCCTAACGCGTTTGTATTTCCAAACGAAATAAGGGACATTCTAAAAAGTTTACAGCTGAGGAAAACAGAAGGCCTTGATGGTATTAAGGACCTATACCTCAAGCATTTGCCGAAATCTGGAATATTATTTCTAGCTTTTCTTATTAATGCATGCCTGAAAATCCAGTACTTTCCGAATAACTGGAAAATCGCAAAAGTAGTTCCGATTTTGAAACCTGGGAAGCAAAATCAGTACCCAGATAGCTACAGACCAATTAGTCTACTAAGTTGTCTTAGCAAAGTGTACGAAAAAGTACTTAAAACTAGACTTATGAGTTTTATTGATGATATCCGTATCTTCCCAGGTGAGCAGAATATGCCAACACGTCAAAAGAAATTTCGAATTGGGCAGATCCACAGGTTTAGTTTTGCTAGATATTGAAAAGGCTTTCGATTCCGTTTGGCATGATGGTATCATTTATAAAATGATTAGGTTCGGTTTTTCCCTATACTTAGTCAAATCCATACAGAGTTTTCTGACTAATAGACGTTTTACAGTCAATGTTAATGGTAAAGCATCTTCTCTGCAAAACTTTTGCGCTGGAGTACCACAAGGTTCTGTTCTTGGTCCTGTGCTTTATAATATATACACCTCTGACCTGCCCAGACCGCCAGCATGTAAAATATTCATTTACGCCGACGACACGGATATATTCTCTTCTCATGAATATAGTATAAATATTGAAACTAATTTGCAAAATGGGATTATAATATTCGCTGATTTCAATAAGTGAAAAATTAAAATTAATGCCGAAAAAGTGCAACCTATCTTTTTTAGTCGAAAAAAAAAGTTGCTATCTACCCAGTAATCCACTTAACGTGTGCGGGCTAAATGTCAATTGGCAATCTAGCGTGAAATATCTGGTTGTATCTAAATACAAGACTAACTTTCAAAGAACATATTTCAAATACAATCAATAAAACTAATATTGGTATCAAGATCCTTTACCCATTTATAAATAGGAAATCGTCGCTAAGTAAAGCAAACAAAATTATTATCTATAAAGTAATTTTCCAGTCAATATTACTGTATGATTGCCAGGTATGGGGAAGTTGTGCAAAATGTCACATTAAGAAATTGCAAACTTCACAAAACAAACTGCTGAAGATGATACTTAATCTACCAAGGTACTATTCTACCTGTGATCCTCATTGTCAAACGGGTGTTGAAATAATCTCCGGAAGAATTGTTAAACTAACGGATAGATTTCTACAAAATTGCGTTTTTCTGGATAATCCTCTGCTAAACCAACTAAATGTTTAACTTAATTAATGGATGTATCTGTTTATTATTTATCTATTAATTATTTACTTATTACTTCTGTATAAATTAATGAATTTATTTATTTTTTTACTTCGTTATTTGTTCATTTATGTATTTATTTATTTATTATTATTTAATTATTATTTATTTATTATCTATTTATTGTTTATTTATATATTTTCACTATTTATCTATCTGTGTATTTATTCATTTGTCTATTTAGTTATTTATTTGTTTTAAGTAATTATTATATATCTATTTATTTATTTTTATGCTTATATATTTTCATTTTATTTTTATTTATTTATCTTTTTTTTTATTTATTTATTTATTTTTTCTTGTTTGCATTGAAGGTTTTGTCGTGGTTTCCTTCAAATTTATTATTACTTAAATTAACATTATTTCATAACCCCAAAAGATAATACATATTTCAGTTGAAAGATATGTATACAGTGTGTCCCACGAGCAGTGTTCCAAAAAGCTAGAGCATGTAGGTCTGGTCAAGACAAGAAAAAAATCGTGTGGGAGGGGGGGTCCATTCCCCCCGTTTAGCCGGGAGGGGCAATTTTCTAAAAAATTTACTTAATTTGGAAAAAAAAATATTAAAAATCAACAGTTACATCCACAATGCCGTGATATACTTTTTTGTAAAGCCAGAAAGCTCGTCTTTCATATTGATTTTAAATGAAGCTGTTTTAAGGAGTAGTTTTTGAGAAATTAATTTTCAAACTAAAAATTTTGAAAAAAAATTAAAATAAAAAAATTTTGAACTATATTTTTCCAAATACCTTTTTTTAAAAAATTCAATGCTCTGATTAGTTTTTAGTTAAAGCAGAAAACCGGATGCAAAAATGTCTTGTAGTTTTTGAGAAATTAAAAAAAAAACCCGAACCATTTTTTTCTTTTTTTTTTTTTTTTTTGTTTCTGTCTTCAACTAAGAACTAATAAGAGCATTGCATTTTTGAAAAAAAATTAGGGTGAAATCAAACGGATGTACAATCTGTTTTTCTACTTGAAAAGGTTTTATTTGATAAATGAAATTCAGATTTTTTTAAAATAGACAGAATGTAATATAACAAAGAGAAAACAACAACCAAAAAAGCTCAAGAAATTAATAAATTAAAACCATTAATATTCAGTTTTTCTCATTTGATTTTGTATATTTTTTTCAAAAACCTACTTACGCATTTAATTTAATATTGTGTGGGATCCCCTTATTCGTTATAACCCCGTTAAGACGTTGTGGCATATTTCTTACAATTTTTTGTGTGTAATCCGTACCGATTTTGCTCCATTCTTTTTGCAGTCGTGTCTTCGGTGCACTTATATTGGGTATATAACTTAATTCGTGCGGTTTTTTTTTTTCAAAATTTGAACGTTTATTTAAGAAAACCATGCACAATAGTATTATTCAAAGTATTGCCCATCTGAAGCTATGACTTTTTCCCATCTTTTTTCCATTTGTGGATCCCATCCCAAAAGAACTGCCGGCTTGGCAGCCAAGAATGAATCAAGCCAATTTTTGATATTCTGCTCTGATGTGAACCGTATTTCAGTGAGGGCGTTCTGCATCGACCGGAACAAATGGTAGTCAGAAGGGGCAAGGTCTGGGCTATAAGGCGGGTGGGGTAAAACTTCCCATCCACTGTTTTCCAAATAGTTTTTAAGCGGAATAGCAACGTGGGGCCGAGCGTTGTCATGATGGAAAATTATTGCCTCGTGTCTGGTCGCATATTCCGGGCGTTTTTCGGCTACTGCTCTCTTCAAACGGATTAATTGTGTTCGGTAGCGTTGTCCATTGATGGTTTCACCCGGTTTTAGCAGCTCATAATACAGCACACCCTTCTGATCCCACCAAATACAGAGCATTATCTTCGCGCCATGGATATTCGGCTTTGCCGTTGATTTGGCTGGTTGGCCGGGTTTCACATATGATTTTTTGCGCTTGGGGTTGTCGTAATGGATCCATTTTTCATCACCAGTAACAATCCGATGCAAAAATGACTTCCTTTTGTGGCGTTCCAGCAGCATTTCGGACATGCAAAACCGCCTTTCGACGAGAGGGCTTGAGTTCACGTGGAACCGAATTTCCTTGCTTTTGAATATATCCAGCTGCTTTTAAATGCTTTGAAATGGCTGCTTGAGTGACACCGAAAGATTCTGCGAGCTCTTCTTGTGTTTGGCAACAATCTTCATAGAGTAATGCTTCCAGTTCCTTATCTTCAAACTTTTTTGGCTGCCCAGGACGTTCATGGTCTTCTAAGCCAAAATCACCACTTTTAAATCGTGCAAACCACTTTTGGCACGTTCGCTCAGCTAGCGCATATTCACCATAAACTTCCACCAAAATACGATGACTTTCGGCAGCAATTTTCTTCATATTAAAGTAATGAAGAAGAACTCCCCGCAAACACACTTTTTCAGGCACAAAGTTCGACATATTTGAGTGAAAAAAAATTATTGTTGTTTACGCTTCAAATGAATGGCATATACTGAAATGACGTACAATGACAGTAGCTTTCCAACGCATGTTCCAATGGAATAATAACAATGGAATAATACAAGTTGCGCCATCTCTTAGCAAACCGCACGAATTAAGTTATACACCCAATAGAAGAAACAGTATTTTCACGAACCCGACGATCTAATTGATCCCACAAATTTTCAATGGGGTTTAGGTCCGGTGATTGGGGTGGTGCTTGGATTACTTAAGGGCAGTTGTAAAGTAGCCATTCACGAACAATATGAGTCTTATGTTTCGGATCGTTATTCTGGTAAAATTTAAAGTTTTGCAAAATTCCCATTCTTTTCGCACTTTGTCTTAAATTTTCCTTTACTATGTTTAAATAACGCTCCTTATTCATAATACCGTCTATAAACACCAAATTTCCAACGCCTTTAGCCGATATACAGCCCCATACCATTACGTGACCCCCCCATGCTTAACAGTTGGTTATATATTTCGACTTTCGAGCTCTTTATTTGCTTTCCGCCATACCATTACCTTTCCATCTGACCCGAAGAGATTGTATTTGCTTTCATCTACAAATATTACGTCCTCCCACAAACTGCCATTTATATTTATATGTTCCTAAGCGAATTATAATCGAATTCGCCTATTATGAAAGCTAACCATTATATCCATGTGCTTTTATAGTACGACGCACAGTTGATCAGCATTTCTTTCACAATTTTTGGTGAACTCAGACGAGGGTTAACTTTAATTTTTCTGACAATCATGCGTTCTTCTTTCTCTGTTAACTTTTTCCGTTGACCCAATTGTTTCCTTGATTCGATCCTGCCTTCAGTTTTGGATCTTCGAACAATATCGCCGACAGTATTTGACTTCATGTTTAAAATTTCAGCAATTTATTTCTAAATTTCACCTTTTTTATAATGAAAAATAACAAGATTTCGTTCTCCTATAGTTGAATTTTTAACTTTTCGGCCCATTGTGATATTTTTTAAATAAAATTAAACGATAGTTATAGTTAACTGAGTAGTTCACTAAAGCAGATTCACTGAACAGATAAACCGTTATTGGGGACAAATGTCAATTTCAGAAAAGTAAAAGAAAAACCGAATATTAATGGAGCGCTTACATTTCGACCTTTTACGTTTACACCTCTATCTGTTGATAAAGCAAACACCAAGGTACATTATTTTTTGTGCAATGCGTAGAGGATAATATATTAGCAAAGAATAATAAAAAATAATCAACGTTATCTTAAAATTTAGTGCGGAAAATACTCATAAAAATACCATATGATAAAAACAAAATATTAATGACACTCACTGTACGTATCAGTGAATGATTACATTTTTTATACATAGAAATCATTTGAAATGCCACGGCCAAGACGTTCAGATATTGGAAGACGTACACGTCATTCGAGTCATGTAACAACCAATCGAAAATCACTAAGTGAACGAGATCATAATCAAGAAAATGCATCACGGGGGGAACGACGTAGACGTATAAACCAATTTTTTATTTTTTTTTTGTTGGAGGCTTTTACTATATGTTGGAGCACTCAGACACAAATACTGTCCATTACTGGTCCATTGTACTACCAGACAGACACCTTGACTTTATTGTATTTTACTCGTTGTCCATAGAAAAGTGAGGAGAGGCTTCAGGAATGTAGAGCTAAGAGATTTGGCACCCACCACGACGGCCCCAAGGGTGCGCCACCGTGCGCGAGCGAAGGCGGGACAGTCGCAGAGAAAGTGTTCTGCTGTATCATCCTCCTCGCAACATGTAGCACAGGTAGGCGGCTCACTGATGCCAAGCACGTAGAGATGCTTGGCAAAAGTGTAATGGCCCGTGATGACGCCTGTTAGCCTTCTGCAATCATTTCTCCTTAAGGATAAGAAAAATGTTGCGGACTTTTTGCAGACATCAGGGCGTACGCGCTTAATCATCCTGCATGCTGGATATTCCCTCTATCTACGACTGTGTACGTTAAAGACCCAGTCATTGATGTCAGATTTGACCGTGGAACCAGGTAGACCTAAGGCGGGTTCAGGTCCTGCGAAACTCTTCTCTGAGCCTCTTCTAGCGAGTTCATCGGAGATCTCGTTTCCTGGGATTCCAGAGTGACCTGGGACCCATACAAGCCTAAGTGAATTTAGTCTTCCGACTTTGTTCAAAAAGGTCTTGAGTTCATGCACTAATTTGGAGTTGGATAGAGGGTTGGACACAGCTTTGAGTGCAGCTTGGCTGTCACTGCAGACACATATGCTTTTTCCCCTCCACCTGTATTTCACAACTTAGTGCATGGCCATTAGGATTGCGTAATTCTCCGCTTGGAAGACAGACGCATATTTTCCTAACGAGAAGTGCAGTCGAATGTTTACGCGCTCAAAGAAAAATCCAGCGCCGGATCCCTGCCCAGTCCTGGAGCCATCTGTGAAGATGCGAAGACATTCCATTCCAGGTTCAGTGTCTGGCCAAAGCCAATCCTGACGCCAAGGAAATGTGACTGTGTAGTTACAGCGCAGTAGGATGGCAGGTGTCATTGCGTCAGAGGGCATATCCATGAGACATTGGTCGTAGGATATTTCTCTCTCAAGTACACTTTCACTCCACTGCGAGTTGTACCAAAGACCATTCCTCTTTAGGCGAGAAATAGTTTTCAGTGCACACCCTCTGATATACCTATATGTCAAGGGGGTGGAAGGTTCATCATAGCATCTAAAGCAGCTCCCGGTGTGCTGGGGAAAGCCCCCGTGTAACTGAGGCAGACCGCTCTTTGGAGTTTGGTGAGTGAAGCCACAGCGTGTTTTCGTGTCAGCCTGCTCCACCAAACAACCAATGCATATGTATGAGATTATCGGTCTTATCATTGGCGTGTATATCCAAAGGACCTTCTTCGGCGATAAGCCCCATGTTTTGCCAAAGGCACCTTTGAATTGCCAAAAAGCTGACAGCGCTTTGGTGATTTTGGACTCAACATGTTTTGACCAAAGAACTTTGCTATCTAGGAGGACTCCCAGATACTTAGCTTCCTTGGATATCGGGATGGGAATTCCTTTTAGCACCAGCTGAGTAATGCCAGTATTTTTCCTCCTTCTGTTGAAGAGAACGACATCAGTCTTAAGAGGATTAACCGACAGCCCATTTCTCGTGCACCAATCTTCGATCACGTCTAGCGCCGCCTGCGCTTTGAGACAGACATTTGCTAAACATGAGCCGACAGAAAGAACAGCAACATCATCCGCATAGGCCTGGGCATAGATTCCACAAGCATTGAGCGCATCGAACAGAGAGTCGACCACCATGCACCATAACAGCGGAGACAAGACGCCACCTTGCGGGCAGCCCCTGTTTACTCCAGACTTGACACATTGTTCGAGGCCTGCATCAGCGGTCAATGTCCTGTGCACGAGCATTGCTTTGATCCACAAAACCAGTGCTTCATCTACGCCATGCCGTCTAGCAGCGTTACACATGCTGTCGAAATAGCATTATCAGAAGCTCCTTCAATGCGGACGGAAATGCCTAGTACGTACTCCCAACTAGGTTTTGAAGCGCAGTCTCGCAGGATTTTCCGCGCTGATAAGCATGTTGCATGTCCGACAGAGGATGCATTCGAAGGGCAACTTTGCGCACGTGCAACTCTACTAATCTTTCCATACTTTTCAGCAAGAAGGATGTTAGACTAAAACTCTTGGCTAGTGAGTAATCCTCTTTCCCTATTTTGGGAATAAAGACCACTTTCACTGCGCGCCAGTGAAAATTGGTTTCGCAGCAGTGAAAATTCTTTTTCACTGTACAGGAAGCAGCTGTCCTATACCTTTTTGCAGCATAACGGGGTATATCCCATCAGTGCCCGGCGACTTAAAGCCATCGAAGGATGCCACATCAAATTCAATGGCTTCAGTAGTTGCCACGCGTGACGCAACATACCAGGTACGCCGAGTTGTTTTCATCGTTTCAGTCGCAGTTTCCAATGAGGGAGTGTACAACGAGCCGATGACAGTCTGATTTCCCGGAAAATGGGTCTGAAACAGTAAACTAAGAGTTTCTGCTTTAGACTCGGTGAAGGTACCATCAGACTTTCTGAGTACATCCAGCTTTGTCGATTTTCCTCGTTTGAGGACGTTAAACCAATTGGTTGATAACGCAAGCACGATTAACAGAGCAAGGCAAATAAATCGACGTAAGCGTGCTTCAATTTCCCGTGCGTTTACCCTTTGCTATGACCATTAATAAAGCTCAAGGACAAACGTTTCAAGTGTGTGGAGAGAATTCGGAAGAACCGTGCTGTTCTCACGGGCAATTATACGTACAATAGCATGCGCCAGAGTGGGAACACCTAAACATTTATTTATTCATGCACCAGAGAA
Source organism: Merodon equestris (assembly GCA_958301585.1). NCBI lineage: Eukaryota > Metazoa > Arthropoda > Insecta > Diptera > Syrphidae > Merodon > Merodon equestris. Next base: position 65,412,181 of record OY284413.1, read on the forward strand.
TCAAACCAAAAATGTTGTATATAAAATTATATTGAATTAATTAACTATTTTTTTTCCCAAATAAGAAAACTAAAAGAAACCAATGAATTTGAGTCAATGTTAATATTCGCGCATAGCGAAGCACGCCGGGATCCGCTAGGGTATATCATTTTGATTTTTAACTATTATTGAACTTATTTCTTTTCAGTACTCTTAGTAAAAAACTGAATTAATTCTGAGGCGGTACGAAGTTCGCCAGAACAGCTAGTAACCTTATAAATTGTAAGTTTCTTTTCAACGCTCAAGAACGACTTCCGATTTATAAAGGGATAAAGTGATTTGATGGTCATGTTGACTTTGTTAATAACTTGCTGGATATGTAAGCCGAAGGTTAGTCTTTTGTTCAGGTGGACCCCAAGGTACTTAGTCCTTATACTTGGTCATGATGCTGTTTAATTGGAGACTGTTGCTTGGCAAGAAGCAGGCTTTTCGTTTTAGTGAAAAAGGCGAAAAATCCGCTAATGATTGGAAGGTTAAAATAAATCATTATTATTACTTTTGAATCACCCCTCGGGGTTCGTATACTAAAACTTAAAAAAAAAACAGCTAGATGTTTAGTTAATTTTATCATGTCAGAATTATTTTAAGTATACATCTTGTGGATCGGACCAATTTCAAAAGACAGTGGCGAAAAGAAAAATATTGGACGTAGATCGTTTATTTGCGGCAGGCGTGGAAAGTATTCAAAAAACGGTAAGAAAAAATTGTCATCGAACTGAGTTTCAAATTATTAATATGAATCTAACTATACAAGGCGCTATACATCAGGAAGGTATTCATCCAGCGACGTATCAATTGCCACATTATAGAGATTTGGATGCTTACAATTGTTTCGAATGTTTTTTTTCCCATCATCAAGAAAAACAGGCGGACATTATCTTATTAAATATGTTAGCATGAGGGAAAGTAGTATTTAAATAAAGTTTAGTATTTAAAGCGTTTGTACTAACGCTCAATTTATTATTTATTTATTAATAGGGCCTTTCTGAGTTCGGCGTATGTTCCTCCATCATTTCGAACTTGAACCATGAGAATTATATAATGCGCTTCGTAAAACGACTTCTTGTTTCTGAGAATATAAGTTTTTACTGTATTAAGTTAAGAGAGATTTCCCTTATGAGAGCTAAAAATGTATACATATCTTCTACAGCTTGAATACAAAGATTCCGCCTCTTTATGACCATGGGTGACTAGTTTGCTTATCTTTCAATGCTTGTAAAAGTTCCATATTTTATAATACCTTCCTTAGCAAATGCTTAGTTTGAAGGTGTGGCAGATCTCAAGGAGAAGGTAAGCTCTTGCACTTTAAATGAGTTTGTTGAGGGTTACAAGCTAATCTTATATTATAAGAACCCCATATAAATGTTTATATCTGTGTGTCTAAGATATTTAAATTTAAGCCCCTACGAAATACAAATTAAGCATGCACTGGCGTTTATCTTCGAATTTTTGCAGTTGTCATGGCCGTCCCTCGAAAATTAAACTAAACCCATCTGGAAAATAATTCCAGATTAAGAGGGAGTCAACCAGCAATTCCGGCGAGCAACGCAACGCGGAATTAAAAAGCTAAATTAATAGTTACGCATACATATATTTCTAGGTTTTTTCTCAAAAACGTATGGCTGTTATTAGTCCATGCCAATTTCACAATAATATGAAACCCTGACTTTGAATAAGAACATTGATTTCTCAGAAGCTTTCTTAAGACACAAGCTTTTCTGTCTTACTGCCATAGATTAAAATGAGTTTTTTTAGTTATGATCTCTGAAGACTTTGCTTTGTAAGTATCAGTTAAATGAGGGCTAATCATTTAATTATATAGTTGTGTTCAAATGGTGACCATTTAGGATATGGGTGATCCTTGTAGGGACACCTGTTAATACAGTAATTATCGAGTCATTGTATGGTACATACCTGGTCTTTAGTTCTATATCCTTTAAAAGTTGCCTAGAAACAGAAATGATGAATCAAAATCGTAATCAGTTAACCTTGTTATCATTTACCTTTGTCTTTACAGTAGCGCCATCCACTACGTCCTCGTGACTTTCTGAATATTCCTTTAACAAGCAAAAGTCAAATTTTTATTTCAAGCATTTTCATAAATTTTACAAATACAAACCAAAAAGACATCTCCATCTGCACCATCCGTAGATTTTGTTGGCGTTTTTGGCGCGTGAACGTGGGTTTCTGGAGCGTGAAGGTGCGTTTCTGGAGCGTGAATGTGCGTTTCTGAAGCGTGGTCTATGTGAATTATGGGAACCTAAAATCAAATATAAAGTATTGGCTGGTATTTGATCAAGGTGTGTCTGACTTAGAAAAGCAAAGTCTTACAAGTTCTCCCCATAGTATTGGATTATTATTTTTATGGATTATATCAGTCAATGAGGAGGTGTTGCAACATTATATTTAAGCCAGTAAAATATAACTGAAGGTTGAATCTTTCTTAAATATTAGAAATTAATAAAGGCTGCTCTTAAAATATTTAATCAAGTTAATATTTGCAATTTCGCTGGCAAATAAATACGAGAATTATGCTACGAATAACTCTGCTCTCTTTCGAACATAGTACAAAACTACTATAGCACAAAAAAGTTTTTGTCGACTTATAAATTTAGATACATCAAAATACTAAATCAAATAAATAATAAAAATAATAAAAACAAATTAAAATAATAAAGTTTAATCAGTTCAAAAAAAAAATACTTTTGACTAAATTACATACAGCAAGAAGAAACTTTCAATAAAACCTTTTCAAAAAAAGGGCCGGGTGGCAAAATTTAATGAAAACACTATCAAACTAAAGTGGAGAGAAACATAATTTATTGAATTATCTAAGACTTTATACTAAGTAAAAAGAAAATTAATATTTATTAAAGAAAAACAGAGACTTGACCGTAGCGACTGACTTCCCTGGACCTTCTCGCTATCCTCCTTCTCCGCATCTCAGATGCTCTATCATAGTTATTACACGTGACCAAATATATTGATATCACGAATTCGGTAAGGCACGATGACATTGTTTAACGGAAATGATAGATTGATTTAAATAATGCACGGTTTAAGGGGTATATTGTTGAGTAGATTATTTTATTCTATTTTATTATTTTATTTGTTTATCAGGTAACATTCTGTATTCGATTGCAATTAATAAAATAGTGTCAAATGCCACTTTACATAGTATGGTCCAAATATAAATAAAATGCAAAAAAGGGTGACAAAATATAGGAAAACATTTGAATATATTGCACAATCAGTGCAATAATATAAAAGGAATAAATAAATTATTTGTAAGCCATGACTGTCTCCTGGGCCTTAAGACAAATAGAAAATAAAATTTTTAAAACACAAAAAGAAGCAATAATATTACAAAAAACAAAAGCACTAGGTTTCAAAACTTTTAAGTTTATTCTAGAGAGACAAAAAACTATACCATTTATCAGGAAATGAGAATATTGCGGAGCCTGTAATAAGGGATTCTATACTCGCATAGTTATTGTTAAATAGCCAACGCTTTATTCGCTTTGCAAACAAACTGAATGTTGAAATTGTCCTGAGTGACTGGGGAAGTTTATTAAATAGTCGAAATGATAAGATAGAATAAAAATTTCGATAGACAGTTGTACGAAACAATGGAAAAGGTAACAAAAATGAGAAATTTCCACGTAAGTTCGAGACGAGATCGGACGAAAGTTACGGTTACCAGATCTCATAAAGAAAGTTTTTAATACTTTAAAACAGTATGAATGACGGATACGAAGAATTTTAAAGTCACAGAACAGCGGAAAACAAAGATTTATTTGGTTTCCAACATACTTTTCTTAACACATTTTTACGCAGAATTAACAAATGGATAGTGATAAATAGTAGAAATATCTACATAAGTGTGCTGCGAAAGTATTTTTTTAAAGAATCTATGTGATTCGAAATGGTCATTCTATTGTCGATAGCAAGCTCTAAATATTTAAAATCGTCAATTTTTTCAATTAAAAAACCGTTATCGCTACAGCTAATATCAGTACAGAAAGAGGGATCAAACTAAACAGGTGTGCAATTGCAGTAAGACGACACGTATCTTTAGCATTCCGGTGCATGATAATAAACATTTGCATTGAAGTTAGATGCGGATAAGCTAAAGTGCTTTAGCTAGTTTTTTTACTTATCACCAGGTAGTGTTCAGCAAATCTGTTTCTCAGTAAATTAAGGTCCCAATTAACGTCAAAGATCAAATGGACTATTGCAACCATAAGAAAAGACCACGTCATCGGCAAAAGCAATAGGCTTGCTTTTAAAATCAAGTTGGAATAGGGATTTAATATACGAGTAGGTTAAGAACAAGATTGGAACCCTGTGGTACACCCAGACTGCAAAACATGACTTGATTCCTAGTCTCGTCTAATTTCACTTTTTGTGAACGATTTTTGTTAGATAAGACTTAAGCCACTCAAGCATATAGCCACGAAAGCCTGCTTTATCCAGTTTCCTTATTAACATGTTATAATATCGATAAATTGCCCTGCGGTGTGCTTTTTCTGATCAAGGTCTGACATTATTTGGAAACAAAATTGTAAGAGTGCATCTTCAGTTGATTTTCCTTTTTGAAATCCGAATTGAATAGCAGAGAAGAATTTTGTCGAACTGAGAAAATTTACTATTTTATTTTTAATTAGTTTTTCAAACAGCTTAATGAGGACTGATAGAAGTGAAATTGGCCTGTAGTTGGAGATTTCTACTGCAGCAGATTTTTTAAGCAGTGGTCTGCACATTTGAGGGTTTTCGGAAAGCCGCCTTATGCTTACATACGAGGGGTAATCCAAAATGAGTGCCAACAAAATTTATTTTTGCTTGCATATACATAAGTATATCCACTAAGTTAGCGTGAAAAATCATATAAATAGACCACAATTCCCAGGAGGTATTTTCATTTAAATACGAAATGTCGAAAGGATAACATCAAATTGAGAAAAAAAGAAAAAGAGCTGTCATCAAATACCTCCGCTTTAAATAGCTGTCTACCAAAGACTTAGATAGCCACATTGGGGATCTCTGCTCCTCCATATTCCACAGTAACACGTTGGGCAGAGCATAGACACTGAAGATGAACATCGAGAAGGAAGCTCATCCACGTCCCTAACTGAAGATAATGTGAAAAAAATTTGTGTTGGCAAATCGAAGAGTGACCATCAGACATAGCTGAAGTCACCCAGTTCAGAATCTTTGCGAATAAATTGCATGTAAAAAAGGTCTCTACTGGTTGGTTACCGGGAGTGTTAACCAACGAGCGAAAGAAAAACTCAGAAAGCCTCAGTTGCGTTGGCTGCCAGTGAAGGAAAATAATTTGAACCATCCCTATAAGTCAGATCTAGTCCCAGTGATTTCTAAATACCTCTTTCCTCGGCCCAAGGAACACATCCGAAGCAAACATTTGAAGATAATAGCGAAGTTATGGTTGCTATTTAAATATTTTTGGAGGGTCAAGACAAACAAAAAAAAGTTTTCTACGGGAATCCTAAGATGGACTAAAAGTATTGACTTGTTAGGGGAGTATATAGGAATGTAAATCATTATTATTTTTTTGTTTTTTCCTTATTGTAGCTAAATAAAACACTGTTGTTAGAACTACTCGTATATTGCACAGTTTACAAAGATATGGTATATGCTACCTTACTAGTACTACTATAAAATCATAATATTGTTTTAGTAATATAATGCTTGTCAAATTCGAGTTGAAGGAAAAGCTACAAGAAAAACCTTCACTAAATTTGCTTTAAACTCTTAAGAGAGAGTCGGGGTGGTGGTGAGGGTCGACAAGAACTATATAGCGTGTAACTATTTACAGACACTAGTTTATTGATTAATTGACAAATGAACTAATAAGTAAATTAGATGAGCACGAATTTTATAAATAAAATAAATAAATAAGTAAATAGTTAATAAATAAGTAAATAAATTAATAAATAAATAGATAAATAAATAAATAATTAAATAAATAAATATATAAATAAGTAAATAGATAAATAGTTAAATAAATAAATGAAGAAGTAAATAAGTGAATAAATTAATAAATATATAATAAACTAGTTAACCTGGCGAACTTCATACCGCCTCAGAAATAAGTCAGTTTTATTACTAAGAGTACTAAAAATGAAATAAGTGAAATAATAGTTAAATTCAAAATCGCTACGCATGAATATTAGCATTGAATCAAATTCATTGGTTTCTTTTATTTTTTTTATTTGGAAAAAATGAAAAAAATAGTTAATCAATTCAATTCAATAATGTATACAACATTTTAGCGATGCATGAATAAATAAATGTTTGGGTGTTCCCACTATAGAACATGCTACGTATAATTGCCCGTGAGAACAGCACGGTTCCTCCAAATTCTCTCCACACACTTGAAACGTTTGTCCTTGAGTTTTATTAACCGTCATAGCAACGGATAAACGCGCGGGATATTGAAGACGTTTGAATTGAAATGGCATGTCTGTTGGTATTACTGGTATCCGTGGTATCAGTACAACTTCTTCTTTTTCTTTTCTGGTGAGAATTGTTATTACGAACAAATCGGGCATTCATTTTTTCACGGAAAGTCTCATTACATTGCAAAGTCATCACGTATATTGTTTCAACAATCAATTATTTTGGAAAACCCTGTAAACATTTGCCGTCGATCATACATGGTGAATTTGTATTAATTTCACCGCTTGGACCATGTATTATAACTGAGAATAGCTGTAGATCGATGGTTTGATATGGAATTTCGGCCGATATAAACCTATCAATATCTGGTGTTATTTCCATACCAACCATATCAAAATGTGAGCGTGCGGCAAACCTCTTCTTTGCCATTCATTTATATACATGTAGCAAGGCACTTCTCCAAATATACGGAGTTTGACAATTAGATCCATCAACTTTTTCAATTTTCGGTGGAATATGCGAGCAGTTATATCGTATCGATCTTTGCCACCTGACCACCAAATAACCAATGATCCACTTCAGTCCATAGCTTCCATCCTCGGCTCAATCGCATGAACTGAGTTCGATACCGTTCCCCAGTGATGGTTTCGTTCGATTTCAATAACTGGAGCAGTTGTTCACAGGTGAAAAGACGACGCTCTTGGCTTCAAATCATAACCAATGCATACAATTGCTGGATCATGCATAGCTTGGCGGGTAACTCCTAACACTGAAGCAAGCTCTTTTTGCATTTGGCATGGATCCTCATCGAGCAATGCCTCCAATTCAGCGTCTTCGAAGGTTTTTGGCTTTCCATCATGCGGCCAGTCGTCAACATGAAAATTACAGTCCCGTCGAACCAATCACAACACGGTGTTTCACTTTCGATGTAAAGAAAAACAATACTTCCCGTAAATGACGATTATATGGCACAAAATCAGATATTTTCACACCACCAAAAGTATATGACGCTTGGTCTAAGCTTGATTCATGACGTTTTGGATACCTTACTGTCGATCAGCACTAACTACTGGAGCCATCTTTTGATAACCGAGAACTTAGTTACACACCTAATATAAACAGTCATAACTCACGAAGGCATTGACCAATAAACCATCTACACGACCATACAAACAAACCCTGAAAATTTGATCAAATTCAGTTTGACCGTTTATGAGCTATAAAGTCACACCAAAACTAGCAACAATTTTTATATACAGGGTGTCCCACATACAATTTTGAAAAAAAATAGTTCGAAATTTTTTTTTTTTTCTAAATTTTGAGTTTGAAAATTAATTTCTCAAAAACTATTCCTTAAAGAATCTTCGTTCAAAAACAAGATGAAAGAACAGGTTTCTGGCTTTACAAAAAAGTATATCACGGTATTATGGATGTAACTGTTGATTTTTAATATTTTTTTTTCCACATTAAGTCAATTTTTTTAGAAAATTGCCCCTCCCGGCTAAACGCCCCCCTTCCATACAATTTTTTTCTTGTCTTGACCAGACCTACGCACTCTAGCTTTTTGGCACACTGCTCGTGGGACACCTTGTATATATAGGTAAATAAATATATAATTTAAATAATAACTTAATAATTAAAATAATTTAAGTAATTAACATAGTTAATAAATAATAACAGATAATAATAGATAAATAAATCAATAAATAAAAATATAGATAATAAATAATAATTAAATTAATTTATTAAAAAAATGATGTGTATATAACAAATAGATAATTATGGAATATAGAAACTATATTAAGATTCAGTAACTAAGCTGGAAATCAAGTGGTTATCAGAGAACCTACATGAGTTCTGGCACTGTTTGCACGTTTGTTATAAAATACAGCTCTTCAATGGAGAATTGCCGAGGAAGGTCCAGAATCATCTTCAAAATTTTGTTTTGTTTTATTTTTAGCCTCTGAAAATGCCTTTTAGAACAGTTATCCCACACAGGAGAACCATAAAGCATAATTGCCTGGAATATAATCTTATAAATTGTAAGTTTGTTTTCAACGCTCAAGAACGACTTCCGATTTATAAAGGGATAAAGTAATTTGATAGTCATGTTGACTTTGTTAATAACTTGCTGGATATGTAAGCCGAAGATTTAGCCTTTTGTCCAGGTGGACCCCAAGGTACTTAGTACTGTCCTTCCACTTGGTCATGATGCTGTTTAATTGGAGACGGTTGCTTGGCAAGAAACAGGCTTTTCTTTTTTTTTGTGAAAAAGACGAAAAATTCGACAATGAATGAAAGGTTAAAATAAATCATTATTATTACTTTTGAATCACCCCTCGTACCTTATACTAAAACTTAAAAAAAAACAGCTAAATGGCCAGGTTTCCCTTAAGAGAGCTAAAAATTGATATCTTATTATATTTACAGTTTGAATACAAAAATTCCGTATCTTTTTGAAATCTCTAACTTCTTGTACCAACCATGAGTAACTAGTTTACTTATCTTTTAATACTTGTTCCATACTTTATAATACCTTCCTTAGCAATTGCTTAGTTTGAAGTTATGGCAGGTCTAAAAGAGAAGCTAAGCTGTCGTGCCGTAAATGAGTTTGTTAAGGGTTATAAGCGAACCTTAAATTATAAGAACCCCAAATAAATGTTTATATCTGTGTGTCTAAGATATTTAAATTTAAGCCCCTACGAAATACAAATTAAGCATGCACTGGCGTTTATCTTCGAGTTTTTGCAGTTGTCATGTCCGTTCCTTGAAAATTCAAATAAACTCATTACCCGATTGGCAAAAATAATTCCAGATTCAGAGGGAGTCAACCAACAATACCGACAAGCAACGCAACGCGGAATTAAAAAGCTAAATTAAATAGTTACGCAGAATATACAATATAAAAGCTGAATTATAACCTAAGCCCTAGAACAAAACTTAATTTTTCTTTATTAAATACTTATCCATAATATAAACAAGAAACTAAAATAATGTAACAATAAAATAAATAAACCGTGCTAGAATAGAATATTTCTAAGTTTTTTCTCAAAAACTTATTGCTGCTATTAGTTCATGCCAAGAAAAACAGGTGGAAATAGTAAGTCAGTATCCTGACTTTGATTTTCATTGATTTCTCTGAATCTTTTTTAAGACATAAGTTTTGTGTCTTACTGCCATAGATTAAAATGAGTTATTATGGTTATGATCTCTGAAGACTTTGCTTTGTAAGTATCAGTTAAATAAGGTCTAATCATTTAATTATCTAATTGTTTTTAAATGGTGACCATTTAGAATATGGGTGATCCTTGTAGGGACACCTGTTAATACAGTAATTATCGAGTCATTGTATGGTACATACCTGCTTTCTAGTTTTATATCCTCTAAACGATGACTAGAAACAGAAATGATGAATCAAAGTCGTAATCAGTTAATCTTGTAATCATTTACCTGTATCTTTATAGCAGCGCCCTCCAGTTGGTCCTTGTGACTTTCTGCATATTCCTTTAACAAATATAAGTTACATCTTTGTTTCAAGCATTTTCATGTTTACAAATACAAACCAAAAATTTTTCGAAATCCTTATCTGCACTTTCCGTAGATTTTTGTGAGTCGAATGTGATGCGTAATGACGTATCTCTATTTTCACTTTCCGTAGATAGTCGTGAGTCGAGTGTTACGCGTAATGATGGATACTATAATCAAATATAAAGTGTTGGGTGATATTTGATCAATGTACCCGTGACTGACTTAAAAAAGCAAAGCCTTACTAGTTCTTCCTATGGTTTCGGATTACTATTTTTATGGATTGTATCAGTGAGGATGTGTTTCAATATTATAGCTTTCATTGTCTTCAAGCCAGTGATGTTATGTATGTAACAGAGGGTAGGATCCTTCCTAAATATCAGGTGCTAATGAAGGCTCCTTTTAAAGTTATAATGAAATTATTTGACAGAAGGCTACAATTCTCATGGAATTATGCTACAAATAGCATTGCTCTCTACTGCACATTTAGTTGAGTTCTTTAAGGTTATAAACTCTGAAGACTTTGCTTTGCAGGTATCAGTCAGGTAGGGTATAATCAATTGTATCATTACCCTTTTGCGTGCTTGGAATCCCCTGTACCGCGACTAAAATAAAAATAAATTAAAATGATGTGAGAAATAGGCAATAAATACGAGTACATGTGTACAAAATATATGTATGGTATATTGTGGCTTTACAACTAGAGCTAGAGCCAACATGTCTTTAAGCTTTAGGGGTTTCATAAATATAAATAAGAGGAACTGGCAGCTGCCGATAGAGGATTCCCGTGTCATTGACGTCAAACAGTACTCCACAATGTACAAGGTTTAATCAACAAATAAGGTGACTTTATCTCGAAAAGTGTTTATTTTTTCATCAATATCTATTTAGTCCCTTTTATAGTAATCGTTCTCAGATATACTATATATACGTCAACCCTTTTTCCAAGAAGCACTTCTGATATGCTTTAGCCTTGAGTTCTTCCAGGTATGCGGTCCTTCTCTTCTCTATCGGGGATAATCTCCGTACTTTCATAGGTATTTTTAGTTTTACGATTTTTTTAGATTTCGCAAGGTATTCGGTGGATAATTTAAAGTAAGTTGGAGCACTCAATTTAATTTTTTACATAAATGTTAGTACTGTAAAATGTCAACATATATTAGGGGACACGTGTAAAGGCATAACATTCCAAAATCGAATGAACTTAACTCACGAAATTCAAAGTCACCTTATTTTTAAGAAGAAAGCTGTTACGCAACAAAAATTCATGTAGAACTGCCAATCATCGAGGCTGTAACAGACTCCACCGGCTTTCCCACACAACACGATTAGCCATAAGTGAGTTCTGCTGATCATAGAGTACAGAGCCAAGTGATTCGGAACGTATAGCCCGTCGTATTTTAGAAGCGTCTCCTATCTGCTGCTTGACTTTTACTGAGACTGGCTGACACGAATGAATGGTCTATAAATTTACCGTTGTATATGACACTAAACATTGCGGACTATGTGCCGTGATCACAGTGCCTGACGAGTTTGCGGAAATGGTCGAGTATGTCCAAACGCCTGCTTTCGATTACAGTATGGCGAATCAAACTCTTGTACAGGCCGTATAATGATAGACAAAACTCGTAGGTAAGGACACTGATTAAAAGTCCCTAACAATTGATCGGAGAAAATTGCAGAATGCCTGTAAATTTACATTGGAACAACATATTTCGTGCTGTAAATGCAAATAAAAGCTTACTACGAAACATTTAACATGACGACATTTTCATGATCGAAGAAGAAGATTGCCAGGAATTGTACAAGATGAATGACAGCATTCGCCCGAACTACGACCATGGGAGACGCTGATCCAGTATACATTAGCGGTACCGCTAATCTTCCACTTGGGTCTTAATTTCGTGGAACGAGGATACCTCTATAGACTGAAGTCGCATTCCGCGAGCTTGAGTGCCTCATGTTCTGGAGATCGAAGAGATCTAGTCTGTCCCCATCAGCCTGCCTAACACCAATGCAAGGGATGGAATCCTACATGTTTATGCAACCCTAGGAAGAAACAGTTTTTCAATGTGTTGCTATAATGTATGCCTACGATTCATCGCACCTAACAAATATCATTTCCAAGACAGGATCGTCGTAGCTCAGTTCCAGCTCAAGACGAATACCACCCTTATACGATATTTGTCAAACTCCATCTAAACTGCTACATAAGATGCGAATTTTTCTCGGAAGTAATCGACAATTAACATGTGGACGTAGAAGCAGTGTTGATACCAAATAGTTGTATCCATATTCACACGTCTCCTGAGTTGTCATATGCATCGATCCAAAAACTTTCATCATGCAAATATCGAAGTCAAATAAGGTTTAGGGCTTTTGATTGGGTCTGACAAATATTGGCCCATTGTCACTGGCAAACAGCTCTTAATATCGACCTTCTTAAGAGCAATGGAGACCATTTTTAAGTATTCAATAGATAATTAGAATTGCCAACCATCGATGAACTAACAGAGTCCATCGGCTTAAGAATAACAGGGCTGCAGGAGTCAATCTGATACCATCGGAATTAAGAAAAAGTTCAGGAGAAATCAACAGAAAAGTTGCAGGGGTTCGTCCCAACTATATGGGCACACTATCCGCGAGGAATAAAAAAAAATCGGTCATCATTCCTGTATATTTTTGTAGGGTGTAAAGGGTGACAGAACGCACTACAACAATTATCGGGGCATATCATTGCTATCAAGTTGTTAAAAAGCGCAGTCAAATATACTCTTAAAGCGACGGTCATTATACTTGTACGGTTATGAAATAATTGAAGACTACCAGTGTGTCTTTGGGAGAAACCGCTCAACGAGGGACCAGATTTTCGCTATACAAAAGCGTTTAGAAAACAACTTGAAATTCTACGAAACGGTCTTAGACTCCATATAACCATTGAAAATATATCAGGCCATATAAGGTTGGGAAGTCCGGAAAAATTGGCGAAACCGATTTAAGTATGCCTTAAGGAAAACAGGGGACAAGTTAAAGGACAAATTCATCAGGAGATAAGTGAAGGATTAAAAGGAGACGCCTTGACACCACCTTTTTTAATTTGGTCTCGGAATACGTAATAAAGGAACCTCAGTAAAATTAAAGGAAAATAACCTCTAATAGAATCACATCCGCTCCAGCTTATGCTAGCGATCTGAACCTGCTGAAAGATAGTGGGGAAGCAGTCGAGAGAAATGCAGAAAGTCTAATAATGGCAAAAAAGGATGCATGTTTGGAAATCAAATCGAAGTATATAGTCACTGACCGACTTGGACCGATCCAAGCCTCGCACCTAACGGGTTTTCGGTTCTTCGGGTATTTAAAAATAAGATCTTGAGAAGAATCTATGGTGGAAAACAGGACGAAGAAACGGGACCACACAATTAAGAGCTCGAGGAACTCTATTCAGTCCCAAGCAATATCCGGGCAGAACACGTAGGACGAGTGGACGGTGGATGAACGGTCAAACGAATAATGAGTAGGAAAAAGACCGTCAGGAAGTCCGCGCCGTAGACGGGTGAACTATATAAGAATGGACATAGAAGAGATGAAACAGAACAGCGGAATATGGAGGGAACACACTCATGATAGAGATACTTGGCGAAGGGATATCAAATCTGGACTTCGGGGTTCCAAAGTGTTAGTAATAATAATAGTAGTCAGCATGAGAACAATTTACACCGGTTACGCAGGATGTCTTTAGAGAATTCTGCCCACTCTACCGGTGTGCGTGAGGAGTTTTCTCCAAGCGCAGAAAAGCATGCACAAATACTGGGAGGTGTTATTTAGAGGTATTTAAGAATATAATTACGCTTCTGCAACTTATTTTCCAGCCTCGATGGCAATTGAAGAACAAAGCCCCTCCCGATCATCTAAATTATAAATCTTATCAAAAAGGATAGATATTATGACAACTTTCAATATCAGTCGATTAAATAAGATAAACACACTTACCTGAATTTTAGTAGCTGCAGCATGAATCTCGGCTTCACTGTACTTCTAAAAAAGAAAATCCAGCCCTTTAAGAATGAAAAAGAAGAACAAGCAAGATACCTGAAAGTCTATAAATGATTCAGACATAGACTGAAATCAAGAATAATAAGAAAAGTGAGAATACATTTAGAGTGGTTTTAACTAAAATAAATACCGCCGTTCCCCTTGAGAGTTTTAATTGACTATAAGTCTTACGGGCCACGTAGCCTCTATAATTTTTCTATTGCATAGGAGACAGAAAATTATCCCTTAGCATTGAATAGGTTGTATGTTGCATTTACCTGAATCATGATAGCGGACCTATTTAATTCATTGAGCTCCTGTTCAGAAATAAGTAACTTTTCAGTATCTAGATATAAGTCCTCGACATCAAGGGTTCCCTAAATAAACAAAATAAAAAAAAATTTAAATTGAGGAAAACCACATTTGTAATTGGTCTAAACAACCTCTATGGCAGCTAAGTAGGTGGATAGGAATTTCATGTAAGCCCATTGAACAGCTGGCCTTGAACGAAGTATTTCTACTTTAGTGAGATCACACTTATTTATCAACTCCTTGAACAAATCGGCCGCCTCGAAATGTTGATATTTCTTATCCCCTTCACGCCCTCTTTTTTGTTCTACGAAACGACGAAATGTTATTTCCATGGCATCTATAAAGCTAGCTGTCTTATGCTTCGGTATACGACATTTAACAAATTGGTCATATACTTCATCAGTTTTGAGAATAGCCTCCTCGATTATTTCCATTGCAACTGTGAAGGGAATCATATGGTCAACATAGGCTATTGAATAAGGGAACCAGACTTACGTTTTGACTTATCCCGTGCCTTTAGCAAGGAATCAAGATAGTCTGCGATGAATTTATAGGTGCAATCAGGCGATGGCTGACATCTTAGAACCTCACGCGATATATCACCCATAAGCTCATTGAGCCCCTCCGGCATAGGTAGTACGTGGCATTTGGACTTTTGTCGATGTAATAGGAAATTCATATTTTTATCGATAAAATTATTATGTATGTGTAGATATTTCCTGATATTTTTAAATCTAATTTTTTTGAATTTTTTTTTCGACTTAAAATTTTCGGATATCTAGGTTGATATTAAAATTAAGTGTAAGATCGTCAACGGCAAGTGGAAAATCGGAAAATATGTATATAGGAGGTTAGTGCGGTTATGACTTGGTCTGTTAGCAACTGAATTAATTCTGAAGGGTGAAGTTTCGCGGAGTAATCGAGGTCTGATATGCTTATGATTACCTGTTCAAAATGTCGAATCGACTTACTTCTAAGAACAAGCGTTAGAACCGCCTCCAAATTATTCGCAAAGATCTCGATTCCTTCCAAATCTTTCGCTAATTTAGTGCTGTTATATGTATATTTAGGTGCTGTTATATGTATATCGCTGTTCTGCTGTTTGAGCGGGCGGATTCTACTGCATGGCTTTTTTTGCATTGGAGCTGTCTTCATTGTAATTCCAGATTTAGAATAATATTTCGAACGGAGCTTTAATTTGCTAATTCTGCCGCACACATACAATTCGGTGCATCTATGGTCGGCCGGTATATCAGCTCCTTTCTTAAGTATTCTAACTAGCCTGCTGGACCTTGACGAGCGTTTTAAGCTACACTTTGCAGCTAACTAAAATGCTTTACAGAATTCTTGAATATAATCGTTTTAAAATATATATTCTCGTATAATATATTTCATGTACATATGTATGTACGAGTATGTAAGTATGGACCCCATACTGATATATGTGACCATGAAAAAGCACTTTAGAATTAACACTTTGTGGAAGGTTGTTCCACTGGCAAGTGTTTCTAATGTTAACATACTACATATGTTATCAAAATTAAAATGTCGAGGTGTCGAAAGAGGAAGGAAAAACGAATAGGTATTAATATTTGGTGAGGCAAAGTGAGTTAAAGGATCCCCGGAAGGGGAATCCAAAAAAAATCGCGAACGCCAGCCCGAAGGCTGGCCCAACAGTTCGACTTACTAAATTAAACCGCGTTTCTATTTAAAATACAAAATTTATTCCGTCTCGACAATGTCACTGTCCAACTAGAACTAACTTATCAACTAAAACCCCTTCCATAGGAAGCCTCGTCGCTTCGCCCAAATTTGCAACGTAGACTTTTCTCCGGTGTACACGCATCCGCTTCCCAGGCTGGTTGCAATGCGCATCCGATTGCACCAGACTGAATATGATCCAAGTGCACTTGAATCAACACGATCGCGTATGAACTGGTACGAACATGCGGAGCAATGTGAACTACACAAAATGATGACGCAGCGAGTCCCGTTCGTAGTGCCGTTTCGACCTTTGCCCTTGGCCTCGGTCGACGGTGTTAACTCCTCCCCCTTCAAAAATCTACGTCCGGTAAGTGACTATGGGTCAATGACAGCAGGTCCTCGTTGGGTCATCCCTACTGCCGGGAGATCCAATTTGTTGTTAATTTTGCACCACGTACGATAAACAGTAAAGATTAAGGCTGAGAAGATTGAGGCGTATACCAGCGTTGAGATGTTCGTTCTTCCTGTCAAATTGGTAAGATACTTGATGTTCTGTAGTCCAAGATTATGTACCGTTTGAAGATCAATAAGATGGACCTGTTTTGTAATATTGGTTACGACAGCTGGCATGGCTTGTAGGGTCGTCAAGGACGAGCTGGTGAACGTTTGATCCCTAATCTGAATCGTCTCGTTACTGAACCGGACAATGAATGTTCCCCGTAGCTTCTCCGTCGAATTTCCTCCGGTGAGTTCCCCGTCGAAATTAGTCAGGAAGATCGTGTCATCTCCAATGAGTTCAATAACTTCTTCGGTATTCTGGTGGTATTCGCAGGTAGTGGGGCCTCCCTTCAGTAATCTAGGGATGCAGCTGTCTTCCGGTAGTTTTTCGAGAGATTCGGACTTGCAGATCGTGGAATTGCTGATTCAATCTTTGACGAGGCCATATGTTTCTTTTTGATTGGTTAGTACCCGGTCGAACTTTTTGCTGATCCGCTTCCCATTGTGAATTGATGACTTTATCCGGAGCAAATTGAAGTCTTCACTACGCACCTTTGGCATTGATAGGATGTATAGCAACGCCGTATTGTTGGTGTAGATCATGGGCGTACCAAATTCGATCGCCTCGATCTCATTAACGTAGGGCAAGGTCTCTAGTTCATTGACCAGCATTCTGATTTCTTCATGGTCTAGGAGGTTGGTGTTGACTATCCCTCCTTTAGCCATCTGACATGCTCTCACCAGTTCATTCACCTCTTCCTTGATTATGAGGACCTGTTTGATTAGGTCTTGTTCGAATCTTCGGGTGTCTGCCGTTTTTATTTCATTGGCGGCTCGACTTATGATCCATTCAGCTTTTTCTGCTATTTCAAAAAGGCGCTCGTTTATCTTGTATTGCTGGTTGTTGTTCTCAACTATTGCCTGTTGACTCTCGGGGATCTTGTCCCAATCTGATGCGTCAGGGCTCCCGGCGATCCACTTCCAGGCGGACCCAATCCAATTTATGGATCTTGGCTTCCTTAGCTGCTTTCTCCGTAATAGGCTGAGACGTTCGGTTGTTTGTGAGAGGTGGAGTGAGGCTAGTCTTATTCCCTCTGGGTTCTTGACTTGGCTTTGTATTGCGGTTGTGAGGTTCAATAATTGCTGTTCCCATTGTTCCAAATCGATCAAGTGCACTAGGTAGAAGTTTCCGTTGGTTACCCAGGCCTTCCCTTCTTTGATGGATATTAAGGGTGCGTCATACTTGAAGATTGTGAATCCCTCTATGGTGACGACGGTGAGGGTGAAAAACCTGAGCAAAGGGGTTAATATGATAGCTTAATTAAGTTGTTAGTGCATATCTCTTATGGACCTAGTTACAAAGGTTTCCTTAATACTATTAATTGTAATCATGATTAATTGTAATTGTAATTAGTTGTATTAATATGGTAATAAGAGAAATATAAAGGTGTGTAACAATATGATTTTACAACTTAGTTAGCTAGCTTAATATAACAATACAGTGGTCAAAAAAGATATGAAAAAAGATATATGAAATATGTTTCTTTACTCTATGGGTGATGGGTGCAAAGGTTGAGTGGTATATAGTATATGGGGTTAGTGCGTGTCGGTGCTAAGTACGTACGTGCCATTCCCCTTTATTTTTTTTTTTTTTTTTTTTTTTTATGCTTATGCCCTCCCGGCGGGGAATTGAACCCCGGTCCCCCATGTTCAAATTTGCATGGGTGTAATAACCGACTATACTACCGAGGAGCAGGGAGTGTGCAGTTTTGCACATTTTTTATATGAGTTTTATGAACTTTTCTCCCTGAGGTTGTGGTCACGGTTACACGGTTATCTTTAGCCACTGTTTCCTTTCGAAATAGGGGTTTACTTTTTGCCTTAAGGCCCTTGACTGCCGTGTATATGACCTCACCTTTCGCATATTTCTTAGGGGCCGTCCTGAGTTTATTCCGGTATCGGTTGGCCTCTTGTTGCTTCCTTTTTATTTCAGCTCTCAGGTCTTGATTTATTTTTTTACGGAACTCTATGAGGCTTTGGTAATTAATTCTCTGGGATCTGTCGAAAAATATATCGAATGGCTTGCGTTTGGTAACGGAGTGTATGCTGTTGTTATACCTGTCGACTGCAATGTTCAGAAGTTCTTTCAATCGCAAATCCTTGTACTCGGCTCTCAGGCAACGGTAAATTTCCAAGATGGTCGAGTGGAATCTCTCCACCTGCCCGCTGACCTCAGAGCAATGCACTGGAGTGCGGTATAACTTTATACCAAGTAGGCTTATGAAGTTTGCGATGATAGGACTCACGAAACTACTTTCATTATCAGTGACAAGTATTCTGGGGACCGTGAAGTAATGAATGATTTTAATAATTTTGTCCCTAAGATGTAAGGCGGATCGATTTTTGATGTGAAAAAGTTTCCCGAACTTCGAGAACTTATCTATGCAGCTGATGAATCTTTCGTTTTGTACCTCGATTATATCTAGATGCAATATTTCGCAGGGGTAGGTCGGAATGGGTGTTGCTTGGAACTCCGGACGGATCGGATGCCTGTCATATTTACTCGTATTGCACACCTCGCACGCCCTAACGTACTTCATGATAAGGCTATTCATGCGCGGAAAATAGTACTTCTCAAGTAGTTGTTCTTTATTTTCGCGCGCATTTCTGTGCGCCCTTCGGTGTTCTTTCAATATCAGCTCGCACTTCCGGTCTTCGTTCCTCACATCCTCGACCACCCTTTGGGCAATTCTAATCTTGTACTTGGTGAAGTATTGGAGATAGACCCTTTGGAGCATTCCCAGGTATTCCTCGGGCATCTTGATGCCGTTTATCACTCCTGGATTGAGCTTAGTTTGGAGCGCCTCCGCAATGCTCCTCTCACTAGGGTTCATAATTGCGATGTAGTGGCGAAAGAATCCTGGATGCGGTTCTTCAACGATTTCAAGTCCCTTTCCTATTTTAATACAAATTTGGTTTCGGAAAACATTAAGGGGTGCCTCCACGTGGGGAATAAGATCAGAGGAATCGTGAAGAGCGGTATGCGCGGTGTCTGTAGTGGAGCTGTCCCCGGAATCCGCAGTTTCCGTGGAAGAAGGATGTTCAGAAGGTGCAGTTTTGGTCGTGGAGGTCACTGTACTAGCTTGATTGCCATCATTGTTCGTAGAAGGCTCATGTCTGTCAGCGCGGCCACTTGACGCCGATTCCGTTGAGCTGGAATCGTGCAAGTGGTGGACGTGAGTTTTTAGTCTCGAGAGAGCGTCTGCCACTAAGTTCGATTTACCAGGCTTGTAAACCAACTCGTAGTTGTACTCCTCGATTCGAGCCTTCCATCTTTTCAATTTAGCATTGTAGTTCCTGTTTCCCATCGCAAAGGTCAACGGTTGATGGTCCGTCAGTATCCGGATTTTCTTGGCCCCGTACAGATAAGAACGAAGATTATCTAATGCCCAAACGATGGCCAACATCTCCTTCTCGTTTGTGGCATAGTTCTCTTCGGTCTTGTTCAGAGATCTTGAAATATATGCAATTGGGCGATCCCTCCCCTCAATGTCCTGAGATAGGACTGCACCTATTGCATAGTTCGAGGCATCGGTGGTAAGATTGAATGGCCTCTGGAAGTCGGGGAAGGCTAAAATCTCTGATGATGTCAGAAGAGTCTTCAAGCCCTCGAATGCCTTAAGCGCTTCCTCGCCTAAGCTTATCTCGACACGACGGGATTGGTTGGCCTTCACTTGTGCGTTTTCGCCTCTCGTTAAATTCGTTAGGGGTTTGGCGACCTTCGCGTAGTCGCGAATAAATTTCCTGTAGTAGGAGGTTAGACCTAAGAATGATTTAAGCTCTTTTAGGTTCCGTGGTGGTTGGAGCTTTTGGATGGCAAGAACCTTCTTTGCGTCAGGTCGAATTCCGTCAGGTGAAACGACGTAGCCCAGAAATTCTACTTCCTTCTGCATGAAATTCGTTTTCTCTAGGTTGACCCTTAGTCTTGCTTCGTCAAGTCGCCTCAGGACCGTATCTAGATTTTTCAGGTGATCCTTCTGGTCTTTACAAAAGACGATTATATCGTCTATGTAAACATAGCAGATTTTAGCAATAAAAGGCTTCAAGACGTCGTCTATCATCCGCTGGAAAATAGCCGGCGCGTTTTTAAGACCAAAGGGTAACCGTAGGAATTCAAATTTCCCATTCATGGTGGAGAATGCGGTTTTGGGTATATCGGATGGTTTCATACGTATTTGATGAAACCCGGACGTTAAGTCAATTGTTGTGAAGTATCGAGCTTCTCCTAGGCTGGCAAGGGTAGAATTTATGTCGGGAATGGGATACGTGTCCCCTATGGTGACGTTATTCAGCCTTTTATAATCTATCACCATTCTATATTGGTTTTCACCATTTGGTTTTGGTTTTTTCGGAACGACCCAAATTGGTGAATTATATGGGCTTTTCGACCGGCGAATTATTCCTTCTTCTAAGAGCCTTGACACCTCCTCTTCTACAACCTCCCGCAAACACGCAGGGTATGGGTAGCTCTTCGTATAAATGGGTTCATTGGTACTGGTTCTTATTTCGGCGAGCACTGATGTCTCAACGGTTTCTCCGGCGTCGATGGGACCGAAAAGAGAATGGTATTTTTCAATCAACCCATTTAATTCGATCTTCGTGGTTTCAGAAAGTGATGGGTCGATCGTGAAGTTAACCTCCCTGGAGATCATTTCTTTAAGTGGGACATTTACATTGTTCTTCAATCTCAACACATTGGCCTTCCGGTCGATTATTGCTTCAAGTTGTTTTAGTGTGTCATCACCAATGATACCATCGAAGGATTTTAACCCCGGTAGGACATAAAATTTCGTTAGACTCTCGTCACCAAACGCTTCAAAAAATTTTCCATGTACGCATTCCGATACATTAATCTCCCCTGCTGCTGAACGAACATTGAATGGTGTTTTCACACGTACGGTGGGCTGTTTCAGAGTTGGGCTTATAAAATTCTTGTTGGCCCCCGTGTCGACAAGAAACTTCAATACGGCCCCATCCCTCGTAACATATTCTATATATGGTACGCTGGATGGCCGCCCGTCATAAAATTTACCTCTTCTAGAGTTTCTTCTGCCCTTTCGTTATACTCCTCTGGGTTATCGTCGCTAACTTCCACGTGGTATAGCCTTTGCTGCTTCCTAGGGATATTAGTGGACATTGCCCGACGTTTGAATGGATTAGGCCGATTCATGTAATTAACCTGCCTCGAATTGACAGAATTATCAATTTCCATTCTTTCGGAAGGTTTAGGCCCCAACTAGGGGGGAGTGGCGTTCTCCCGAGGGATGCCAGTATCCTTATTCCAACCACTAATATGTGGTTTCGGTCTTTCCGGAATCCTTTGTATTGGATTCCGTGGAGGCAAATGCGGTCGAAGTTCGTTTCTGAACGCTTGATTGATGGGAGCAGTTACCGTATTTGGCCCTGTCGACGAGTGAAGCGACTGAGCTCGAAAATGTACGTTCTGCATCTCAAGACAGAAAGAGTATGCGTCAGGCAGGTTTTTAGGGGCTCGTATTATGAGCATCTTCGAAAGATCGCCGTTAAGGCCGCGGATAAAAACGTCTAGGGCCCGGTTACGGTAGGACTCTACTAGTGCCTTGACGGTTTCCTCACTATAGGATTCTGTCTTGATTTTGTTGACCATTAGCGATAGCTGATGGTTAACCGCGGCGTAAAATTCATCGAGCTTGCTGCTCTTTTGGGCGAGTTGGTTGAGCTGATGCTCTAAGGTGCGCATATCGCGTTTATCCGCATAGTGTAGAGACAAGCATCGCTTTATCTCCGCCCAGCTACTGTCAAAAATATTATAGGATACTAGAGCCGCATCTGCCGGGCCTCTAACCTTCCCGCGAATATGCTGCAGGATAGAACGGTAGATGGGTTTGGATTTTACAATCTCGAAGTCCTTTAGAACCCCCTCTACGGAATGTACCCAGGACACATACTGTGTAGGGTTACCGTCAAATACCTGCAACTCTTTAACGCAGTCCGGCAATCTACTTATGTCTCGAAGCTCAACTTCAGTTCGCGGGCGAACAAGAACTTCGGTTCGTTCAGGCACGTCAGGTGCAGCAGCTGATAACAGAGATCTCCCCTCCATCGACAAGAGACGAGTCTCGTAGCTTTTTAATTGAGTTAGGATGCTGTTAACAGCCCCAGTTAACTCGGTCACTGTCTTTTGCAGTTGTTCCATTTTATTCTATTTAAATTATCTGGACCAGATACCTTAATCTTAGTACTCACTCAGGACAATGCGGTTACCCTTATTATACAATACCCTTTTTTGTTGGCACTCAACTTCTTATTACTTGGCACTTGCTTATCGTCACTTATACCTTTATTTTAGCACTAAACCCTTTATTTAGGTTTAATTTTATTTTTCACCCCTTTTTTATCTACTTATTTATTCTTTCTTTTTTTATTTTATTTCAATTTTTTTTTTTTTTTTTTTTTTTTTTTTTTATATATTTTTCCTTCTTTCCACTTTTTTACTTGTTACACATTTATAAATTTTTTCACCGTTGCACCACTACACTTACAACAACACATTCATATCTCTATCAAAAAAAATTTTTCCTTTTTCTTTGTTTTTCCTTTGCTCAGATACGTAGTTCCTTGGGAACTGAAAAGGAAAAAAGAATGCACTGAAATTTCATAAAACCGATCGCGAGAAATTTCGATTATGGGAGCCGCTCTTTTGGAAGGTCCGTGTTCTCCTTTTTAGTCGCCAACTTTTATGCTCGAAGGCGACCTACTAAGGCACGGTTGCTTCACACGCATCCTTTTAACCTTTTGCGATTATCCCTGTGTTCTCATGGGTACAGGGAAATTTGTCTGCCGCATCGGAGTAATGACTGTGTTCTCATGGGTACAGCCATTTTCGTTCGATAGAACGTACCTTTGCGGTGTCCTTTTTTAGGGACTATAGACGCAGACGAATCGCCAGGAGAAAAGGATCGCGTTTACGGAGCGGTCCCTGCTCGGGCGCCAGTTAAAGGATCCCCGGAAGGGGAATCCAAAAAAAATCGCGAACGCCAGCCCGAAGGCTGGCCCAACAGTTCGACTTACTAAATTAAACCGCGTTTCTATTTAAAATACAAAATTTATTCCGTCTCGACAATGTCACTGTCCAACTAGAACTAACTTATCAACTAAAACCCCTTCCATAGGAAGCCTCGTCGCTTCGCCCAAATCTGCAACGTAGACTTTTCTCCGGTGTACACGCATCCGCTTCCCAGGCTGGTTGCAATGCGCATCCGATTGCACCAGACTGAATATGATCCGAGTGCACTTGAATCAACACGATCGCGTATGAACAGGTACGAACATGCGGAGCAATGTGAACCACACAAAATGATGACGCAGCGAGTCCCGTTCGTAGTGCCGTTTCGACCTTTGCCCTTGGCCTCGGTCGACGGTGTTAACTAAGTGCAGTGCGAAGACTTATCGATGTTTTTTATTTTTGATAGAAATTTAATTATGGTGAGAATGAAACAAAATGTATTCTAACAGGGGAAAGTAATGAGGAGACAAGTAAAAAATAAGAAGAGAAAAGAAACCTGCCGGGAATAAGAACGTTATATTATAAGCTGTATGAGAGTTCCCACTTCTGATTTAGAAAGCAACCATCTTTTTTAAAACTCTAAAAAAATGCATGTCTGTTGCCTACAAAACTGCACATTTCATCAGGTAATCTTATGAAAATGGCTGGCGCAATTTCTGTTACAAAATGCCTACAGTGTTCTTTTTTAACTCTAGGGACCGAAATATCTGTCCTTGATCATGTAAGTTAAGTAACAATGCATTGCGAAGGCCAAACTCCGCGTCAAATATCGTTCCATTGTTCCCATCACATGAAACCGCTGACTCTATGTCTGGACCACAAGACACCTGACAATGACAGAAGCAGTGACAGCAAACAGTGAAGATCGAACGTGTGTGAAGTGTTCTATCGCCAGACGGTCCTAAGAACGCCGCTAGTAACCCACGCACTTAGTGCGCATCGTTGGATCCCCAGTAATCGTTGCCGAGCGGACAAAAAGGAGCAAATCCAGATGGCCAGCGTACACGGCTCTCGATCTTGTGAGTTATAGAGTATTAGATTATTGTTAAGCTTTTAAGGTCCAAATAATATAGTTTGTACGAAAAGAAAAAGTAACAAATAAGTGGGAACATTTCTTTTTCAAGAAAATAAAAAAAAACATAAAAGTGTTTTTTTTAATCTATTAAAGGAAAAGAAACCGTTTTATTAACTTAACTAATTCAATTTTGTATTAAAACCTTAAGAAAAAAATTATCAAAATGTATAAACTGAGATCTGCTGGTCCTGCCCACAGCGATGATCCTGTACCACACAATCCTAGCCCGCCATTACTCCAGGCAAATAGCGCTGGTAACATTAATGGACCAGACCATAATGCATACTTCATTCCAGTGTACTGCATCCCATGCTAGCGCAAATGTCGAACCTAGATCCACTCCCGAATTAGATTCACTCATCTTTTCTATAGTGGGCGGAATGCTTGAAAAACAAGGTCGTATGGTGGAAGAAAGCGTGTTAAATCCCAACGCAGAACGCTATGCCGGCACAGACCAGGCAATAGATCCCGAATACAGTAATAAACTAGACGACCTTGACAGAATCCCGAATGCTACAGTCACAAGCCCCCCAACTTCTGGAACTTCCACAAGCTCCGCAATGTACGGTACTTCGTACAGCGATCTGCGAGAGATTGAGCCAATTCCAGAATCGAACAATTTTATTCAACCCATAGTATGGCAAGTGAATGAAAATACAAACGGCTTAACTATAAGCGAGAAAGCATGGCATTTGGATAGGACAAAACCACTAACGCATCCATCTGGACCGGAAGAGAAGGATTCCGATGATTGCATTACGTTAAGCAGTTCAGAGAACGATCATGAGACGACGTAGATGATTTTCTGTCGCCACAATCGATTCTCGAATTAGATTATTGTTTCGACATGCAATAGCAGCGGACCTCTTGGCCCACAATAAAACGAGACAGCCTATTAGGGATTATTTGCCAAGAGTCGTCATATATGTCAAGAAAAATAAAAGAGGCCAGATATCAACCAGAAATAGTGGCCGAAAATAAAATCACGTGTTAAAGTCAAGTGTTTTAACTAAGTCAGGCCAAATTATCCATAAATCCCTTATCAAGAACTAAGTTTTCTAGATCCCTTATTGCAACTTGCGCTGCCGGAGAAGAAGAATAATTTTCAAAAAAATTGACTTAATTTGGAAAAACAATTATTAAAAAGCAACAGTTACATCCACAATGCCGTGATACACTTTTTTGTAGTCAGAAATTTTTAATTTTCAAACTCAAAATTTTGAAAAAAAAAATTAAAAAAAAAAAAATTCGACCTATTTTTTTTCGAAATTTTATGTAATTAAGTACTAATTTTTTTTTCAAAAATTCAATTCTCTTATCAGTTTCTAGTTAAAAACAGAAAGCCGTATGCAAAAATGTCTTGCAGTTTTAGAGAAATTAAAAAAAACCCGAACCATTTTTTCTAAGAAAAACCTTTTTTTTTCGTTTTAACGCGGCTGGACTTGTAGGCAAATTAATGTATGAAACATTGACCTCTTTTTTATTATTTTTAAAAAATTCTGAGTTTTATGAGGATACAATAAAGTGACACAGTATTGGAATAACCCTGGATTAATACTTTTTTTTCATTGATAACGCCTGAAAACTGACCTGTCAATTTCGTCTGGGTCCGCCCGCCGCCGATGGGTTCTACCCGCTAGGACCGTAAGACAATAAAACCGCAATTTTTCTTTATTGAAAAACACAATATTTGCAACCCAAATGTAAATAAAATTCATGGCATTTTTGATAAAAAAACATTTCCAAATTGGATGTTAACTCATCAACACATTACGATGTCAAACTCATACTCTCGAGAAGAATTAACGGACATGCACTTCTGCTACGGTTTAGCTGATGGTCGAGATCTTGAAGCCGCTGAAAGATATCCCAATCGGAGGTGTCCCAGTCGTAGCGTGTTTTCAAGAATCCACCGACGTCTGCGAGAGCACGGAGTGCTAGAGCATCGAAGAAGCGAAAGATCAGTTACAGCTGGATCAGGAATCTTAGATGAAAGAATTTTGGATTTGGTCCATCATAATCCCTCCCTTAGTACAAGGAGGATAGCTATTATGCTTGGAGTGCCCAAATCTAGAATATGGAGAGTGCTTCATACCGAAAACTTACACCCGTACCATTTTAGGCCAGTAAAGGAACTCATCTCAAACGACAAGTTTTTGAGAGCAGAATTTTGGCGATCATTACTGCTTCGAGATGAAACTGAACGAAACTATTTTGCAAGGATATTCTGGACGGATGCAGCGCAGTTTACCAGAGATGGGGTTACTAACTTCCACAATTTGCATCATTGGAATAGCATCAATCCACATAACAAAAAACTGTAATGTTTGGCTTGGTATTGTTGGACAAACTGCAATCGGGCCCCCGTTTTTGAATGCCGTTATTAATGGAGAATCATACCTGCAATTCCTACGAGACCTTTTGCCCGATTTGATGGACAACGTTCCTTTGGCCATAGCAGATAATTTAATCTACCAGCAAGATGGAGCACCAGCACACTACAGCTTACGGGTCAGAAACTGGCTGGATGATCATTTCAGTGACCGTTGGATCGGAAGAAGGGGCCCCACGGAATGGCCACCTAGATCGCCAGATTTAACTCCTCTAGATTTTTATGTCATGAAGAATTATGTTTACGAAGTGGAAATAGTATCTTTGGAACAACTGAAAGAACGGCTTGAAGTCGCTGAAGTCAAATTGCAGGAAAATTTGTCGAACATATACTTATGTGCAGCCATTAGAAGGAGATATAATCTTTGCTTTCTAAAAAATGGGGATCATATTGAAAATTTATTATAATAAAACTCCGAAGTTTTTAAAAATAATAAAAAAGAGGTCAATGTTTCATACATTAATTTGCCTACAAGTCCAGCCGCGTTAAAACAAAAAAAAAGGTTTTTCAAGAAAATGTGGTTCGGGTTTTTTTTTTTAATTTCTCAAAAACTACAAGACATTTTTGCATCCGGTTTTCTGTTTTTAACTAAAAACTAATAAGAAAATTTAATTTAAAAAAAAAAAATTGTACTTAATTACATACAATTTTGAAAAAAAATAGTAGTAGAAATTTTTCATTTTCATTTTTTTTTCAAAATTTTGAGTTTGAAAATTAATTTCTCAAAAACTATTCTTTAAAACAGCTTCGTTTAAAAACAAGGTGAAAGAAGAGGTTTCTGGCTTTACAAAAAAGTGTATCACGGCATTGTGGATGTAACTGTTGATTTTTAATAATTTTTTTCCCAAATTAAGTAAATTTTTTAGAAAATTGCCCCTCCCGGCTAAACGGGGGGCGGAATAGACCCCCCCTCCCATACGATTTTTTTCTTGTCTTGACCAGACCTACACGCTCTAGCTTTTTAACACACTGCTCGTGGGACACCCTGTATATTGTAAGAAAAAAGTGCAAAATTGATCGTAAAATTGAATGATAAAAACTCCTTGATAAACATCGCGATATAATGGCTAATCCGGTTGAACAATGTGTTAAAGCTCTAACGCAGCTTCTTGTGCAAAACAATCAACTAGCAAGTAATCGATCCAGGCTCAAGAAAGCAACAAGGTTCTTACCTATATTTTCGGAAGAACCAGGCAGTTTACCTTCGGTAACGAGAGCTCTGGACGACTACACTGATGAAGAGTTCAAGGAGGCGCAAACAATCTTCTGAATGTTAACCCACTAGAAAATTGGACATCATGCAAGGCAGCACTTAAACAACACTACAGTTCATCGAAGGACCAGTTGACGATAACTCGGGAAATTGGATCGTTAAAAGTAAGTAGTATAAGGGAATTGGACAATAAGTTAAGACTATTAGTTGAAAATGTAACCAAATAAACCAAAGAAAGCGTAGGAATACACTACATATACCTAGCCCGCGTTATTTTCGAACAACAATGTTCAAGCAAGACCAATTTATAATAGATACAGTTCTAATTAAAAGAACAACAATTAGAGTAAGGGCAATTCGGCAATTCGGCCACCAAACTTGGTCAATTCTGTGGTCAAGATCTGGTGGCTGCGAAAGTTAGCTACAAAGCGCACGGAGAAATTGAACAATTTGTCGTGGCGTCTGCTTACTTGCCCTACGACTCGGTACTGCCCCCGCCATCTAAGGCGGTTTCCGAACTCGTAGAGTACTGTGAAGCCAGAAGGATTGGACTCGTCATCTGTTGCGATGCTAACGCTCAAAATACTGTTTGGGGCAGCAGCAAATGCAACCGGAGAGGAGACCATCTTTTAAACTTCATTCTTTCGTTTGACCTTATCATCAACAATGTAGGCTCTCAACCAACCTTTGTGACGGCGAGACGACAGGAAGTGATTGACCTAACCCTGTCTAATAAACATGTGAAGGCCATCACTAATTGGAGAGTCTTACCAGATGTTACGCTGTCAGACCATAAATACATCGAATTTCAATTGAAGTGCGGGATATCCCCCTCGCAGCCCAAGCGGAATCCGAGAAAAACGGACTGGGTGCGATTCAGGGAGCAGCTTGAAAAATCCACTCAAGCCCTGCCTGGAGGATGCCGTTCATAACCTGAGCAGCGCCATCACCAAAATTTTATGTTTAAATTTATTTCCAATGAAAATCGCAATTCGTTCGGTCTTTTCCAATTACTTTCAAAGAACTGTGCCGGATTTTGTGTTTCTGGTTAATTTTGGTTCGCTAACTAAAGGCACATCGTGGCATTCATTCTGTAACATGTTGAAAAGTACTGCTCTTTGATCAATCCTAATCAGTAGGTGTCACAGGTACATAGAGATACAATAAGCGAGTAACACCTGCGCTATCGAATCCCGATAACACCTGCGCTATCGAATGTTCATTTCGCGGCTCTCTCCTCGGCGGGATATTGGCAAAAACCCTCCGTAGTAAAATTGCCTTGAAAAAGCTTCTCGACTCTCGCCGT
Organism: Merodon equestris; assembly: GCA_958301585.1. Classification (NCBI taxonomy): domain Eukaryota; kingdom Metazoa; phylum Arthropoda; class Insecta; order Diptera; family Syrphidae; genus Merodon; species Merodon equestris. Next base: position 65,441,802 of record OY284413.1, read on the forward strand.
TGGGAATCGGCATTATACTATAGATCCAGTTCACTTGTGTGGAAAACAAATTGCTCCCAACATAAGTGAATGAGAGAAGCTTGGCTCTGGCTCTTCGTGAACTGTAACGCCGTCTAAGACGAAGAAGAAAAAGAAGTCACAGGCCTATGCAAATAAACTGCATTAAGCTTGCTTTACTCCATTTGAACAATTACCTGTGCTTATTGAAAAACCCTTTATATGTATGTAACAACATATTACACCTATACATATTGCATATATTCAATGATTCACCCTTAAGATGCCGCCGTTGATTTGACTGAAAAATCCCCCGCCGGCGTCTTGATGAGAGAAAAGGGCATTGGTGAAATTCTTCTTCTCCTTTACTAGAGAACATGGTCTGAATATCAATCGGATAATAACTGCCTTTTGGCACTCAGTTTAAATTAATTCAAATATATCCGAAAATTTCAATTCAGGAAAATGGAAATAACGGAAAAATACGTCAGAATTTCCCATTAGGCTTTTAAGCAAGTTAACTAATTTGGAAATGAATTTTCTTCTACATCGACAAAAATCCAAGTGCCATGTACTTCCTCTACCAGATGGCTTGGAGGAACTCATGGGTGATATATCCCGCGAGGTACTCCGATGTCAACCAACTCCGGATTGTACCTATAAATTCATTGCAGATTACCTCGATTCAATGCTACAAACCCGAGAAAAGTCAAAGAGTGAGTTTGGTTCTCCTGCCTAAAAAAGCAATTTTGACTATTCTTTTGCCACCAAATGTAGTTGCAATGGGAATCATTCAAGAGGCTATTCTGAAAACAGACGAGGTTTACGATCAATTTGCTAAATGTCGTATACCCAAAGAGAAGACGATTAATTTCATTGACGCTATGGAAATAACATTCCGTCGGTTTGTAGAACAAAAACGAAAACTTAAAGAGGATCCGAGGTACATAACATTTCAGACGGATGATATGCTCGACGAATTAATTCGAAAGTGCGATCTAACGAAGATAGAAATACTTCGTTCGCGACCGGCCATACAGTGGGCCTACAAGAAATTCGTATCAACTTATTTAGCTGCTGTTGAGGTAGTTTTTGCTGATAACTATTGCCGCAAATATTTTTTGTCATTTTTGCTTTAATTTGATTTATTAAGGGCACTTTGGATACCGAAGACCTATATGTCGATACTGGAAAGATGCTTATTTCCGAAATAGAATATAATGAACTTCATAGGTCAGCTCTCTTGATACAGGTATAGACAATAACTTGTCTCTTTGTAGTTTTAATAATACGTTACTTTTTTTTCAACGTAATAGAAAACATATCGAGGATATGCCGCACGAAAGAGTTTGCAAAAGATGCTGAAAGCAAGGCTGATGGAGGTATTTGTGTCAATTTGAATAAGTTTCAATGCTCATATGGTCATTGATTTCAGATACCAATATCTGAGTCATTTATAGATATCCAGGTGCGAGAGCTGGTGATAAGCACAACATGCTACTGCGTAACATAGGACTAAAGGAAAATGATATTTTCCAATGGTTAAGGCTGATTGTGTCGGAATTTTCTTGGCACTTTATTAATTTAATTTTGGACTTCACGTCGAATATGGAGCTTTCAGTTTTTTTACTTAAACGAATTGAAAACTTTTTGAGGCAAAAAAGTCTTGCCTCTGCCAGACTTATATTTGACATATTTCCTAGCCCATGATTGTTTACTTGTAGCTTAAAACGGAACGAATCATTCGCCATCAAAAGGTCGATAGAGTCCTTATTACGTAGTAGTGTGTGCTCTCGTATCTTTGCTTTTTTTTTGTTATAAAGAATTGGATTTGGTTTCTTTTAGAAAGAGCATGAAAAAGCGATTGAGGCAGCTGTTGCTGAGGCTCAGGTGGGTGCACTCATTTTTGTCAGTTGATTGCTTTTGCAAATAGTTATTTTCATTTGCCGTTAGCTTAAAAGAAGTACAGAATTTTTTGAAGGTGTCTTAGATCTTTGTTCAATAAAAACTAGATCAACCATAATTAGTCATGTTACTCACTAGAAAGATATGTCAAGCTGTTCAACTGTCTCGTTAAGAACTAGGTGAGAGTAGAGACTCTCTTTGAATGAAGAAGTCATCCATGCGATGAGCAGATTTCAGGATTCAGAATATCCTTGCCGATGTCCGTTTCAGAACTCTGGTCGGAAGATATTAGAGTAGTTTGGGGTCTTAACGTGATAATCATATTGAGTTGTTCTAAAACGAACGACTTGCTTTAAACAGTATAAGACACTTCTACCATCAAATTTTGGCGGAGTATTGTGGGCTCTGATTTGCCTTTCAGTACTCCAAAATGGATTTCTGTACGACCCTGCAATAGGGCTAATTAAGGTTTACTTCGAAGAGCATTAGTGTTTAAATACGATTTTGAGCATACGCGTGTTACGATCTCAAGTCTCATTTTCAACAACTTTATTGAGGAACCTGTAGAAATAGTGTTGTCAGTTTAAAAACTAAACCTCTAAAAAACACCCTTTAGTATTTCAAAGATACATATAGTCACAAGCTTCATTCATTGTTCAGTAAAAGTTGTTATTAAGCCCCTAAGAGGATGTCCTACTAGACTGTAATGACAAACATATATGGAATGTGGTCCTTATTACTTTGGAACACACAATGTGGAGTGCTTGCGGTATAAAGTACTCAATTCCTCATATTTGAGGATTATTCAATGTGTCGCGAATATAAAGCCGATTTTCGAAATAAGGAAAGTGTTTTTTTTTTCTGGTGTAAATTATTTGTTGAGAAGTAATAAAAACGTTAAAAAACAGACAATTACAACAATCGATAGATGTGATGAATCAATGCACAAAAAATCCTTTTAAAATAAGGACAACCATGCCCAAAATTCAAATAGAAATGATAGAGATATAGTGATGTGAAACAGGACTTTGTGTAAAAGAAAGGCTCTGCAATGAAAAAAGAAAATAAATAACCGATAAGAAGTTAACAAATCATATATTTTCTTAAAAGGATAAGTCAAATTTCGTTGTTGTCTACGTCTTTTGCTTACCATAAAAAAGATGATGTTAATTCAATAATAATAATGATAGTAACAAATATTCACTTGATTTATGTAATATTTTGTAAAAAAAAATGGAATGCGCACTCACCTGAATCTGAACATCAAGCAAGCATCTTCACAACCTTCAACCTAATATGAATTGTTAACAAATAATATTTCTGTTTATAGCCTACAAAGGAGAACCAAAACCCAACACATGATACAAAGGAGGAAGAATGATCACCGATATAAATTAAATTTATTACTATTGACCCAAAATTCTGCGACCATCCTATCCCGTGGTTAGATCAATCTCTACATTTGAATGTATTTTAACTGGCTAATAAATAAAAAAACGGAGAACCCTCAAATTACAAGTAAATTCCTAGTTTTATTTTGACTATATTTAATTTGTTTATAGTTACCAGCCCATCCCTATATCAATGGTTTAATTTTGTTAAAAATGATCAACTGCCATCTCCGAAATGACACTCATTCCTTTTGTTTCTACCTTGGCTTCAGTTTTTAACTCTCACTTTTTTATTTGCGGTTTTACCGAAAGTTTAAAAATGCCGCAGTTGGTGTTATCACCCATTGATGCCCGAATTATTTATGGTTTTCAAAAAAAAATATTTATTGGACAAAATAGTTAATTTTAATAGTTCAATTAATGACACACTCTCTTCGCCAATTTATGCTACCTCGGGCGTACCCCAAGGTAGTCATCTGGGTCCTTTGCCATTCAACTAGAATTGAGAAAATTCAAAAACGTTTAACCAGAGTAGCCGAGCGCAGACTGCGCTGGAATATTGAAATGCCTCCTTATGAAAAGAGGTGCAAATTATTAGGAATTTTACCTTTGTTCACCCGAAGGCAATATATTTCTATTATGTTTATTCGTGACCTTATAAATAATCATATGGATTGCCCTTTTCTCCTGTTATTAGTAGGTTTCTATGCTCCTACGAGATCACTAAGAAATCGTTCTTTATTTTAGGTACCGCACCATAGAGTTAACAATGGTTTCAGTAGATATTCATTTGAAAACCTCCTAATTTTAGTACTAAGCGCCTATGGTGGAAGTTCACAAGTATTTATTTTATATTAAGTAATCTTAAGAGAACAGTAAATGTGCACTCAATTGATGAAATCTTCTTTTCCTTTTTTTTCCTGCGTCGCTATGGTCAGAAGTGTAGGACCATAACCTTTCCACTTAACTGCATTCCTACTGGTCCGCTTGTGGGGTCCGCCGGTTTGACCTCAGAAAGTAGCGGCAGGCTTCCCGGTTTGGGATTACTTCATCGCTGAGGCCAATCAAATGCTGGTGTTTTTGCATTTGTTTGCACCAATTGTTTTTCGGCCTGCCTTTTTTGCGTGTTGAAATTGGATCGTTGATTGATATCGCCTTTTGGACGGGGTTCAAAGGATCTGTCCTTTGAACATGGCAATACCGACTGAGTCGGTCGCCCTCTATCTTTCTTGTGATGGTTTCTTTTACGTGGAGGCTTCCTCGGATCTTTGAACTTCTAATTCTGTCACGCTTTGTTACTCCCGCTGTCATGCAAAGCATCTTCATCTCAGCTGTCGTTAATTTGCTCTCATACTTTTTGTGCATTGTCCAGCATTGTGAACCGTATGTGAGAGCCGGACGTATGTGTAGAGCCTTCCTTTCAGCTTAGGGGGCATTTTTCGATCAATGGCGGAGTTTTCCCGCCACTTCATCCACCCTACGCTTACGCGATGGTTGATGTCGTCATCACAAGTTGCTTCTTTATTAATCATAGATCCCAGATATTTAAACTTTTCACACTTGGGAAGCACTCTTCCATTCAAGTAAATGTCTGGAATAGGCTGATGAGGGTCAGAGAACGGGCAGCACAGATACTCTGTCTTCTTTGAACTAATACGATACCCGTGTCCCTCAAAAATGTCCACCCACACATCAAGTGCTCGTTGTAGGGACGCCTGATCATCACTTATAATGGCTCCATCAAAGTCAGCAAAGAATAGCTGGTGCACATTGGGGTCCGTCACTTTTCCTTCAAGCAAGCAATCAAGGACTGCTATAAAGAGCAGTGGGCTGAGGACGCTCCCTTGGTGTACACCGGCTTTCGGTGACTCCTGCGGTGCATCGTACTCTTGTCGTTGCTCTCTTGTACATGTCCATGATCACTCTCACGTAGGTTTCTGGAACTCCTTTTTGTCTTAGCGCTACCCATAAAAGATCTCTTGGTTGCCGGTCAAAGGCCTTCTCGAAATCAACCAACACCATATGCAAGTCCTTTGAAGAATCACGATGCTTTTCCATCATGATCCTTATACTTTGGATTGCATCTGTTGTTGATTTACCCGAGACAAACCCGCACTGGTCATCAGATAGTCGTATTATTTTCCGCAGTCGGCTATCTAATACCCGTTCAACGATCTTCATGGTGTGCGACATCAGCTTGACAGAACGGTAGTTATCACAATTTCGCTGTCACCCTTTCCTTTGTGCAAAGGAAGAAGATAGCTTTCCCTCCATTGATTAGGCATAGTGTCGCCTCTCATAAGTTTGCAGATAAGAACCATGAGCCATCTAGACCCGATGTCTCCCATCTTTTTCCAGAACTCAGAGGGTACCCCGTCCGGCCCAACAGCTTTTCTTTTCTCGGAGTTTTTAACCGCGTACCGAACTTCTTCGACTGTGATGTCGGATATTTCGGCATGATTCGGGGCGGCTCTTGGAAAGTACACTCGGGGAAACTGTTCGTTCAGAAGTTCCTCGCAATACTGTCGCCATCTGTGGAGAATTTTTTCGTCTTCCACAAGGAGTTGGCCTTCAGCATTGTTAATAAACTTTGGGAAACGAATCTCCTGAGCATTTCTTCTTCTCTGGACGGCTATCTTAAAGATATTTGCTCCTTTGTTCAAATTGCTTTGTCGAAGCTCCTGGGTAGCCTGGGAACGAGGAAGACGATATTTCTTCCAACTCCTGATAGAGGCCTTCCATGCTTTTCGCTTTGAATTCGGCGCACTTTTTTTCCGCGATACCTTTGCAATATCTATATACCTTTTCACGGCAAGCTTTTTCCTCTCTATTAGTAGAAGAGCACTTTGACCAAGCTTGGAAAGCCATTTTCTTTTCGTGTATCACTGCTTTGGGTTCGTCTGTCCACCACCAGGTTTCTTTTGCGTGTTGGCAGGGTCCTTTAGATGTTCCGAGCAGTGATTTGGCTTTCTCCAGGCCAGATTGTTGTAGGGAATCCCACATGTCTTGTGCTCTGCACTCCTCATTACCGACCTCATCGATAATGGAAGAGAGGTAGTTTTTCATGTTGGTAATAAAAGCTTCGCCTTTTCCTTTATCCAGCTTATACCATTTGATTCTCTCAGACACCTTCGTTTGCTGCTTTGACTTATTACTCGCCTCGCGTCTCCCAGGATCACTTTGCGATCTTTAACTCGTGGCTTCATGAAACTGGATACCAAATAATAGTCTATTTGAGTTTAATTTCCGCCGCTGCTATAAGTGATCAGGTGCCGGCTTTGTTTGACGAACATGGTATTTAGCACTATAAGACCGTACGACTTGCACATGTTTAGGATATCTTCACCTGAAGAGTTCCTGGTGCCGTATCCCAGCCCTCCGTAGTAGTCTTCATAGTCTTCGCTTGTCTTCCCGACATGTCCGTTTAAATCTCCCCCAACAAACAAAAGCTCTTCCTTTGGGATGATTTTGACAAGGTTGTGGAAATCTAGCCAGAATGCATCTTTTTCTTTTTGTTCGCATCCTACTGGAGGGGCATATGCGCTTACGATGTTTCACACCTCACCATGCATCACCAATTTGAGAGCCATCAAACGGTCACTGGACTTTGAAATGGTTAAGACGTTGCCAAGTAGCTCTGCCGCAAGGATGATGGCGATTCCGTTTTTTCCTTGTTCCAATCCATAGTAAAACATCTTGTAGGCTTTTGTTTTAACGTCTAAGAAACGTGCCCGATTACCGGTGTTTCGCCATTTCGTCTCTTGTACGCACAGGATGTCTACTCGCCTTCTAACCATCATTTCTTCAAGCTCATAGCTGCGACCACTCATGCTTCCAACGTTCCAACTCGCGACTCTTAAGTGTGGCTTACGCCGTTGCATTACTTTGCTATCCCCCGGAAATCCTATAGCTCTGACCCGAGCATCGTCCCAGGATCACAACCATTAGTAGTGCCTGGCGGGGTAGTGCTTTTCCTTTTAGCGTTCTTTTCCATAATGCTACGGTTTGACCGTTTTCTTTCTTCCCATCCTTTTTTTGACACGGGCATGCTTCAGATTTTTATTTTTTTTGTTTGATCTTACTCTTACAACACCGGTGATCTCCAGTCGTGTCAACCCACTGATTTGCATGTACCCTTGTGGGGCAGTTTAATGGTGGTATATGTGTGCCTAGGCTCACCTTGGTGTTTTCTAAATTGCCTAGATGTGATTTTTGTTTACCTTTGTTTTAGTCGCCTTTTACGACAAGCGAGAGGTATCGCTGCAGGGAAATTCTTAACCCGTCCCTGCACAGGTCGTTCAATTGATGAAATAAATAAATTAATTAAATTAAATTAAATTAAATTAAATATCATAGATAGGCAAAACAAGATAACGGTAAATGCATTTCACAATGTAGAATTAGCAGAAAAAGGAATTGTTAAAGGTATTTGACAGGGATGATATTGAGGGTTTTTTTATTTTTGGTCTAATTTTGTTTTTTGTTTTTGCTCATAATTACCAATTTTTATAATAAATTCTTAATAAATATACTAATTACCTTAAATAATTAAAGAAAAGCCATAAGCTAAGGCGAAAAGTACTGTTTTCTTGGGAAGAAAGGACAAAATAAATTTTTGTTTGTATTTGTGAAAACACTTTCTTGACATACTCACCGCCAGAGGGCGCCAGTATAGCAAAAGCAACTTACTATCGTGTAGTACATTCTAGTAGACGGCTGTTGTCGAGATTTCAGCCGGATCGGACTCGTAGTTTTGTTTTGACCGCGTGTGGAAGCGGGAGTGTCCGCAGATTTTAGAAAAATGGAAAAAGAGCAATATCGGTCGGTGATTCGATTCTTGTTTTCGGAAGGTAAATCGCGCAGCGAAATCAAAGAGCGTTTGGATGCTGTGTACGGTGACTCTTCTCCTTCGATGGCGACCATTAAAAATTGGTTTAACGAGTTTCAACGTGGTCGCACGTCGGTTTTTGATGAGCCACGTCCAGGTGCCCCGAAAACGGCTACCACGGAGGATAACGTGATAAAAATTCACGATCTCGTATTGGCAGACCGCCGATTGAAGGTGCGCGAGATAGCTGAGACAGTAGGCATTTCAAAAGATAGCGTGGGTCATATCCTGCATGAAATGTTGGGCATGAGAAAGCTGTCGGCGCGATGGGTGCCGCGTTTGCTTACCCCGGACAACAAGCGCAACCGTGAGACCACTTCAGAGCAGTGTTTGACGCTGTTTAAGCGCAATCCGAAGGAGTTTCTGCGTCGCTTCGTGACAGTCGACGAAACATGGATCCACTGGTATACACCAGAGACCAAGGAACAGTGGACTTCACCCGGCGAACGTGCTCCGAAAAAGGCGAAGTCTGTCCCATCGGCCGGAAAGGTGATGGCCATCGTTTTATGGGATTCACAAGGTGTGATCCACATCGACTACCTGGAGAAGGGCAAAACGGTCAAAGGGCTGTACTATGCCAAATTATTGGGCCGATTAGACGCCGAATTGAAGAAAAAACGGTCCCACTTGGCGAAGAAATAAGTGCTCTTCCACCATGATAACGCACCGGCTCACACCTCCGCCCTCGCCACGGCCAAATTGGTCGAATTGGGCTACGAACTGCTGCCCCATCCACCGTATTTTCCAGATTTGGCCCCATGCAACTTCTTTTTGTTTCCAAACTTGAAAAAGTCACTCGCCGGGCAGAAATTTCAGTCGAATGAGGAGGCCGACTTTGCAGACCTCAAGAAAATGTACGAGTATTTTTCAGACGGGTTAAAGAAGTTGGAGCATCGCTGGGTTAAGTGTATCGAGCTAAAGGGAGACTATATTGAAAATTATATCGCCATTTCTTCAACTTTTCTGTTCTCTTTACTTTAGGTCATCCGTATAGGCTATTTTAAAGTATTTAAGTTGTTTAAGCTAGTTTTAAACATTTTTTATAGAGAACAAAGAGATAGGCGTAAAACTCCAGGAGCTCGATTAAACCCCAAACATTGTCCGTGTAATAAAATCGTGAGAACATACACAAATGAGTGGAAAACCCGAAAAAAAAGGACAGCCAGGAAGGCCGCGGCCTATATAGAAAGCATGGTTTTAGAATATATGATACAAAACAGCGAAACATTGAAGGCAGTGAAGTTTGGCGGAGGCTATCTTCAATCCATTAAAACAAGAAAAATATATTTGAAAACCCTCTCCGCCGTATTGTCTAGGCATACCTCCTTCTCGTGTTCTGATCAATGATTCGCTATGAATGACCAATGTAAAAAATCGGTTGATCGTTTATGGATTGCATTTAAAGAAGCATCAAATTAGACAAGATTATAAAAGTGATCTGAAAAGTTCTATTAAAAGGTTTATTTGCAAAATTTTAGAAGACGGTTTTCCTATTTTGTATATCTTTCTTAATTTTCGTTTTTGGCTCTTTGCTATCGGGATGCAATAGAGTATGTCTGGTCAACATTGTTTTCTTAGCTTTCTTTTTAAGCTTTTAATCGCATCAAAAACTGCATATTTCAGATTTTGCATTAAATTACTTTTTATCTTAGTCATTTTCTCGCAATGTATGCATTTACACGCTTTATTTTGCAATATTTTTAGATGAGATGTGACGAACACATGCAGGTAACAACTAAAATTAGTAAAACAAAGAATATCGCATGTGACTAGAACATACAAAGCAAGGTCCTTGGAGAATTGTAGAAATAAATAGAATAAGGATTTGCTTTGTATGTTAGTTATGGAATCCGACTCTCATATCCCTTATGGTGCTAAGTTCTCGTATTTAGTCATCAACTAGATCAATATCGGAAGATGCTAAGGAAGTTCTGAGTCAGACGAAAACGTTTGAAAATTTGGACGAATTCGATTCATTCATGGTTTGTATTCCTAAATATGGAAATAAAAGTATGTATATGTTATGGTTAATATTTATTTTGAAGCAATATTCAGCAGACATCGAGAGCGAGATTGAGATTGCAGCGATCAAGATTCAGGTGAGTGGTCAAAGATCTAGAGGTTTAAATTCATTCTTAAGTTTTTTTTTACTGTTTTTAGGCAACGTTTAGAGGATTTCAAGCTAGAAAGCAGGTTCGTAAACTCGATTATAATAGCTACGTATACCAAATTAATTATCTGACTTATAACCGATCTCGAAAGAACCCTCGGATTCAGTTGTCTTGGTTTTGTTTGTTTAATCGATCACGTTTCTTCGATAATTTCATATCAAAAACATATCAAACATATCACTTGTAGAGTATAAGAGTTCATATAAGCCCCTATCCATGAGGTGTCAAGAGCGAGGCATACAAACGTGATCGATTAAACAAACAAAACCAAGGCAACTGAATCCAAGGGTTCTTTCGAGAGAATTCTCTTGATGCCTCAGCCAACATGTCTTTTAATAAACTTAAATAGTAGTTTTCCTAGAACCAACCTTCATCTTCCATCGAATTATGTATATCAACCTCTAACTTATTCTGTTTAAAACGGATTGTTTTCCTAGAATATCGTTGTAGGTAGTTGGTTCGTTTCCATTAATTATTCACTTTTTACGATCATCTTATTCTGTCGGCTAGAAAATTGACAAGCTTACTAAGCTACCATTAAGGTGACGGCAAAAATTACAATAGTTTTCGCAAATCGGTTGCGGGAAGTCCACAAAATGATAAGCCTTTGCCTTTTTTTGTTTAGCCAACACTTAACACCAAAATTGGCTAGCACAATTGTCATTTCGACGGTGGAATTCACGTCATTGAAGAGAAAAAAACCGCGGGAACCAGCGGTGTATCACATGTTGTGTTTAGGCACCTTTCATCACTCGTTGTAGAAGCGTACACAATCCTGTTCAACAATGCAGCTTGGGATCTGTCTAGACCAGTTGCTATATTTTGACAAACGTGTTGATGCTGCTCAAAAGATGCTAGCCAGAGCCATGAGAAGTTTCACGCTGACAAGAGGGTTGTTTCTTAGTAGCCAACTTGATTCTAGAATGAAGGTAATCTGCTACATTGCCTTAGTCAGGCTCATGGTTGTCTATGGACGTTCCGTCTGGTTCAATGTGAGAACCAACTTTATGGGAAGGATTCAGGTGTTTGAGAGACAATATCTCAGGACTTGTCAACTGCAGCATTAACGCTTTTTGTGGCTGGAGCGGACTTCATCGGTAGTCAACTTTGTTAGTTCAACTTCTTTAAGGCGAAGCATGTCAAACCCCAGTGGTCTTCCAGTGAACTGGTTAGTTTGCAATAAAGTCTTGACAGGAACCTACATTTTTATCTGTGCAGAGCGTCGATTGTCGCGCTTCAATACACTGGCAAAGCATGCTCAAAGTTTTGTAATCGAAGGGCTGTGTTTGGACATACTCTATCATCTCCGCGAACTTCTCAGGTACGGTGGTCACGGCATATAGTCCGCAATGGTTGCTGTCGTATACAATGGCCCGTAAACCGTAATAGATCATTCGTTCGTGTCACTCAGTCTGAGTTAAGAATCCAGAGTGAAATTCAGATAGGAGCCCCCCACAGCCAAATATAGGGTCCGCCAAATAACTTTTTTTTTTTTGAAAATGCTATAAAAAAAACTACTGAATATTTTCTCAAATTTCTTTTTTTATTTGAAAGTACAATCCTTCCGGTTAATAATGGAAAATAATTTCATTCAAATGGCTGCCCCGGCTGGCCATGCAGTAGCCTACACGATCGGTCCAATTTTTAAGCACATTATCGATTGTGTGCAGCTGTATTTCACCAATGGCTTCACGAATATTGTCCTTTAAAGCGTCAATTGTCTCTGGCTTGTCGGCGTAACACTTATCTTTGACGGCACCCCACAAATAATAGTCCAACGGTGTCAAATCGCAGCTCCGAGGTGGCCAAACGACATCAGCTCTGCGGCTGATAATGCGATCTTCAAAAACAGGGCGCAAAACATCGAGTGTAGCTTCGGCTGTGTGGCACGTAGCGCCGTCCTGTTAAAACCAAATGTTGCCAATATCCTCCTCTTCAATTTTTGTGAACAAAAATTCGTTCAACATGGTCCGATAACGATCGCCATTGACTGTAACGGCCACTCCTTGCTCATTTTCGAAGAAAAATGGCCCAATTATGCCTCTGGACCAAAATCCGCACCAAACAGTGGCTCGTTTTGGGTGCACCGGCCTTTCAATGTATGCGTGCGGGTTTTCTGTGCCCCAAATGCGACAATTTTGCTTGTTTACATACCCGCCAAGATCAAAATGAGCTTCATCTGAAAAGATGATTTTTTTGGCAAAATCGGCATCTTCTGTAAGTCGATCGCAGGCCCACTTAGCGAAGCGTTGTTCAAGCGTATACACAACCATATTCGTTCAGCGGAAGGATAAAACTAATTATCAGTCAAATCAGACATGAGCTAAGTGTTACCATTCACGAAATAAGCAGTACTTGAAAAAAAAAAACGTTAGATGGCGAACCCTTTATATATTTAGTGTTGCGCAGAGCCTGCCAGTAACTTAGTAAGCTATCCCTAGCGCTGGGCATGTTATTTTGTTCGTCGTTTAAATTGCCTGCCAGAATTTAAAAGTTTTCTACCGAGTTCAAGCTCTGTAATGAAAATATTGGGTTGAGGTATATCAGGTACATAGGCTCTTTCCATTTCGGGGAGAATTGCACACAATAGAAGCCTCTAACACGTGCAACCTTCGTACTTCACCGCTATATATAATTTTATGTTTAAAGAGATAATGGAGATCGCAACTCCCTTACCTCGTATGGCGTTTGGTCGGTCTCTTCGAATTACTTCATAACAACTGTGCCGGATTTTGCACTTCTGGCTTAGTTTTGTTCGCATACGTCCTTCGACAAGTTGGAAAGTACGGCTCATTGCTCAATCCTAATCAGTGAACTTATATTCATTCTTTAGGGTCTCTCTACCGTACGATTGAAGGTGCGCCAGGCCCAGCAGAAATGAGTAAATTCTGTCTATCCGGGTCGCCTGCTATGGACCTCCTGTTGGAGCTCGCCGATCTACCATTGAATGGTCAGCAGGATGGAACGCAGGTCCATCTAGGCTTCGGGTGAATTAGTAACAGGCACTGAGGCTCTGCGAACAGCCACAGACTTTTGTACTGTCTGCCTCAAATGTCCCGCCATTTGGGCGTAGGTCATTTGGGGTGTAACGGCTGATGTTTGTAAGCGAGCTGCGGGATTTTTCTCCTCAGCCTTCTGCTTAGAAGCCAGGTTTGATTTTTTATGTCTTGGTATTATACTTAGGACATCTTCAATAATTTGCAGGGTGTTCTCGGTTCCTACATAGCACGCACTCGAGCTACTCCTTACCCCCGTGCTCTGGTCAAGTCGCCTTCCTCGTTCTTGTAGTTCTTTGCGCACTTAACGCATCAAGGCATCGCATAGTTCGACGCGGTATTTCAAATATACTGATTCTATCCATCAAATTATTTACATTCAATTGAAATGAAATTCAAACCCTGAGAACCTTTGAGTGTCCAGCCTTATGAAGATGATTCAAAACTGTTTTGTGGTCAATGACAGTGCTTATATAATGATATACATACCAGGATTTTCTTTTCCAAATATTTCTTCAATACTTTCCACATTAGTGCGACCGGAGCTGCTTGGCGGTGACCTTTCACATTGAAAATTCTAGAACGTGAGCGAGCAAACCGCCTACGTATGTATATGCTGGTGCATTTGATAAAACATTTTGTCCGTGAGCACTGCAATTTTTTTACAGCCTTGCATTTTAAAGAAATGTTACACTAACTTTTAATACCATTGACGAAATACAAGATTGCATTCATGAAAATTGTTTATTGGAACGCTCGTCAGTATGACGTGATGTAATTAGTGTTGTCCAATGCTTTTCTCCAAAACAGTATCATAACAGGGCCACCTTCAATGTATCCTAAACTTTAATGACACCATATCCATATTCTACAAAGACACATTTTATTTAAAACCAAACTCCATCTATGAGTACCTCTCCACAATGGTGCAACTGCAGGCTTAGTTCCCCGACTAATAAAAGAAACAAGTTATGGGTAATTTTCCTTCATACTATTTCAGCCATTAGGCCTTTTAGCTACATACTCGTATCTGTACTTTGCGAAGTACCATAGTCGTTTTCACCAAAAGGCATAAACTTAAAAAACCCGCTTTATTTGGTGAAACAGTAGAGATCTCAAACAAAGCCAAATATCTAGTTGTAACACTAGACGAAAACCTCATTTGCAACTTTCACAGCACAAAGACCATTGAGAAAGCCAAGATCTCTCTTTAGACCAGCATAAGTCTCACTGGAAAAACTTGGCGCTTTAATGCCTTGGCTATATACAGCCATCACCAGACCAATTCTCACATACGCTGCGCCCGTCTGGTGGCACAAAACAAAACAAACATCAGTACAAGCCAAGCTCAACACACTACAAAGACTAGCTTGTATCTGTATTACGGGAGCTATGAGAACAACCCCCACAGCAGCGCTAGAAGTCATCACGGACCTACCACCCGTACACCTACAATTTAAAAAAGAAGCAATAACATTCGCTCACAAACTTATCGCGGAGGATTACTCTAATTCCAAGCTATTTTATCCTGACGTTCTTAATGAACTAAACAGGCATGGAATCCTAAAAATACACAATACAAATAAATGTATAATACACAGATGGATCCAAAACGAACGAAGGCGTTGGGGCTGAAGTATACGGACAGTATAGACAGATACAACTCCGTATTTCAAGCAGAGATATTCGCAATTGAACTCTGCCTCAGAGAAAATATAGACAGAGCTATAACCAATAAAAACATTTATATTCTCTCTGACAGCAAGGCTGCAATTCTAGCTCTCAAAAGCTACTAAATAACCTCTAAATTATTATGGGACTGCTTACAACTATTACGCCAGCTGGCCAACACAAAAAGAGTCCACCTCATGATACCTGGACACGGTGGCCATATAGGAAACGAAAAAGCAGACCTTTTAGCAAGAAAAAGCTCTGCATCACCAATCATGCTGCCAAGATCATTCTGCGGCATACCTATCAGGACCATAATATGATACATAGAGGAATGGTTGAGGAACGCGGCCAAACACTACTGGACACAAACGGTAGGTAGCAGACAAGCCAATATGTTCCTACCAACCACTTTGCTTAAAAGAACGAAACAACTCCTTGAACTTTCTAGGAGTCAGATTTGTATAGTCACAGGATTCCTCACTGGACACTGCCCGGTCAACCAACATCACACAAGATGACATTTGCAGAATGTGTAACGAAGAGGCAGAAACAGCAGAGCACATACTGTGCGACTGTAACTGCTTCATCAGTACATGACACATTACTCGTTTCTTGAAGCAGAAGAAATCGCTGCTAGTTCACTCAAAAGCATACTAAGTTTTATCATGAACTCAGGATTTTTGAGTGAACTCTAAATGGGGGAAATCACAATAGGCCCATCAGAGGCCGCAGTAATTAGATGACAGTGTCCCTCCCCCACTTTAATATAAATCTAATCTAAATCTTGTGAAACTTTACAACTCCCTTTATCAATGCTACCCTACCTCCCTTTCCTTCAATGACCGTCCACAAATGGTCAAACACTATCGCCAACTTCTTTGCCATATTTTCAAGCAATCTTTTGCCGACGACTCATTTCTACCTGATTCTGCTTATTCCAACTATTAGTTGACTCTGGTATTATTCAAAATAAATTAAATCAACTTGATGTGAATTTACGAAAATTGTTCAAAAAATAAGACTTTTACTTTGTTCCCTTCAATATATTCCCCCTCAAATATAATACACTTTCGGCAGCGCTTTTTCCATTCCTTTTAACACTGATTTATGTAGCTCACAGTTTGAGAAGAGAAAAAGTCGCTGGGGGCCCAATCCGGAGAATATGGTGGCTGAGGCCTTTTGGAACTCGGAATTTCAGAGCCTCGTTGACACCCTTTCGTCAAGCCTTCCTGTGATGAGTGTGTTTCTTCCATGTCTCGCTGTTCTGTTCCATCTAAGTCATTCATTATATCTTCCATATACACATCAGCCTTTCTGGAGATATTTTTCCTACATGCATTGCCCATTAATTTTACGTGTCCTGCCCACCTTAGTCTTCTTTTATTACTCGGACAATTCTTGATTGTGTGCTTTTCTCATACGCCCGTTTCCTTTTCCTGTTTTCCATCACAGATTCTCCTTAAGAACTTCTTTTCAAACATCCGAAATCTGTTTTCCTCCTTCTTAGTCAGATAACAAGTTTCACATGTTTAAAATGTCACTGACATTATTATGGTTTTATAAATACGGATTTGACATTGACAAAAGATGAAAACAGCAAAATTTTCACATTCGATCAAATTTGGGGTATATTTTACGGTCTTGGCTCCTCTAGTCGCTTCTATAGGGATGATTTGGCTTTAGTTTCAAAGTTATTACCACATACTTAATCACCAGTGATGACCCTTTTGACAAATCTGGAGCGTCATTCACGTCATTCAACAGCTCCTGAGCGATGCTCATTCGACGATTATTTTGTTAAAACTTAGCAATTTCGGAGTATTCTTCTTGACACACGTTTCATGCACAAAATATTTGGAAAAATGTCATGGTATGGTCAATATCCTCAGTAACTCCTCTGATAGTGATTCGGCGGAAATTCATAACGATTTAATTCACTACTTCAACATTTTCTGCAGACATACTAGGGCGTCCAGAGTTGGTATCGTGAGTAACAGCCTCTTTGTTTTTTGTGAAGAGCATATAAAGGGTCTTGTTTTAGAGGTATACAAATTCAATATAAAATAAAACACTTGAAGCTAATGTTAATGATTATGATAATAGCTGTATTTAATAGATAATTGTATGCTATTAGGTAAAGGTAGTCTAAAGGTGAAGTCTAATTTTCGACAACTTTATCGAATATTGACGTTAAAATCGTCCAACGTCTCTGGTTTATCAGCATAGACTAGTGACTTCAAATATCCCCAAAGAAGGCCAGTTCACAACGCCATTACGCGAAATAATGCGCTCAGCAATATGGCATGTTGCGCCATCTTGTTGAAACCAAAGCTCTGTCACGTAAATGCCATTCAACTGAGGAACGAAGAAGTCAGAATTCATGTTTCTGTAGCGCTCGCCATTGACGGTAACATTCTGGCCGCCATCGTCCGTAAAGAAATGATGATTCCACTAGCACATAAAGCACACCAAACAGTGAGCTTTGACGGTTGTAAGGCCGTCTCGACAAAAGCTTATGGGTTTTCTCCACTCCAAATTCGGCAATTTCGGGCCTCATCGGAGAACAACATTATGCGTTGAAAATGAGGATCCAGCTGAATCATATTTTCGGCCCATTCACCGAACCTACGGCTACATTCAGCGAAGTTTTTAGGCCAAAACAAAGTGGATAGATGGCGGGTCATTCGGATTCTCCTCAACACTGAGCCCCACAACAGCAACTTCTTCGCACTTATTGTCATCTTTGGGAATGCGTATTACCTACCAGAGTGTACATTGTGCGAAAATGATTCATTGTGTTCCGAACAACTTGCTCAGATGGACGATTAAAATGGACGAAGCGCACGATAAGTTTGGCGAACCGAACTTTAGTTTTCAAAATAAGTTTGCACAATTTACATGCATTGTTCTGGCGTTAATCTATTCATTGTAAAATGGCAAAATGTACTAACAAAAAATCAATTTTCAATTCTTCTACTTCTTCTTAGATGGCGCGATGTAAACCTGGGCCTCAACCAACAAGCGTTTCCAGCTGCCACGTTCTTTTGCCAGTTGTTTCCAGTGCCGCACTCCCAGTTGGTCCCCTTTGATCTGTGTGCGCCACCCTAAATTCGGTCGTCCTCTGCTGCGTCATCTCTCAGGGTTAGATTCGAAAACCATACGTGCCGGAGCTATGCTGTTCATTCGCTATACATGGCCTAGCCATCTTAGACGTTGGATCCGGAGACGTCATACTAGGCCGATGTCGCTGTACATCCCGTACAGTTCGTCGTATATTTTCCTTCACTCTCCGTTTATATAAATGCGACTATGATTGAATGCAGAATTTTCGTCTCGAAGCGGCCAAGGGCATCCTCATCCGTTTTCGTTAAGGTCAAGGCCTCTGCGCCGTAAAGGAGGATCGGGATGATCAGTGATTTATAAGGGCTACCTAGGTTTTTCGAGAGAGGGCTCTACTTCCCAATTGTCCCTTGAGCGCAAAGAAGCAACAGTTGGCAAGAGTATTTCTGCGTTTGATCTCAACGCTGGTATTGATGTCGCTGATCACTAGTGAGCCAAGGTAGACGAACTCCTTGATCACTTCAAATTTTTTTTGGATGACAACATATTGTACATATATTTGGTTTTACCCTCGTTCACCGACAGATCCATTTTAGCCGCTTCTGCTTAAATGTTTTTGAAAATGTACTAACAACAAATCAACTTTCAATTTTCAAATCCAAATTACATTCCCTAGATAAGGGTTCAAAGCCCTTCTGGAATACTGTTAAAATTATTAAAAACAAACACAAACAAGTTCCTTGTCTCAAAAATGGCCCAGTTGTATAACGCACAGACAAGGAAAAGGCAAATGCATTCGCGGAAAATTTTGCCAACAATTATACTGTGTCCCAGCATTTAGGGAATACTTACACAAATTCTATTGTGGAAAATACTTTAACCCGCTTTAATCTCTCTAGTCATTTTACTCCACCAAATGATTCATCACAGAGAGTGTGATGAACCTCAATCTTCATAAAACGAATGGATTAGACAATATAAAGAATATTTACTTAAGACAACTCCCGAAAGAGGGAATAAAATTCCTAACATTCGCCATAAACTCTTGTTTAAAACTACAATATTTTCCAGAAGCATGGAAATTAGCCAAGGTCATAGCAATACCTAAAGCAGGTAAGCCAATTGACAGTCCTGAAAGCTATAGACCAATTAGTTTACTAAGCTCGGCGAGTAAAATCTATGAACAAATAATCAAAGAAAAACTTGTAAACATAATTGAAGATAAAAAGCTCTATCCTGCTGAACAATTCGGATTCCGACGTTGCCACCTCACATCAAGTTTTGAGAGTATGTAACATTATTAAAAATAATCGTGCCATTGGAAAATCTACAGGCATGCTATTACTAGACATTGAAAAAGCCTTTGACTCAGTATGGCATGACGGCCTTATATATAAAATGATAATTCTTAATTTTCCCTCTTTCTTGTGAAATATTGTTAAAAGCTTTGTGTCTAATCGCTGTTTCAGGGTATTTGCCAATAATCATGTTTCCAGTCTCGTTAATTTTAATTCTGGAGTACCACAGGGTTCCGTTCTCGGCCCAATTTTGTATAATTTATATACGTCCGATATTCCAAAACTACATTTCTGTGATATTGCAATATATGCAGACGACACAGCAATAATATCTTCTCATGAGTTCGGTTCCGTTATTGAATCGAACTTAAGAAATGCAGCAGTCTTATTAGAAGCATATTATTCTAAATGGAAAATAAAATTAAATGCCGATAAAATTCAATCTATCTTTTTTACAAGAAAAGAAAGTCTTGCTTCTTACCGGCGAACCAACTAAATATCTTAGGTAACGTCATACCATGGCAAACATCAGTCAGGCATCTTGGTATACATTTAGACCCAAAATTAACTTTTAATGAACATCACACTCAAACCCTAAAAAAAATTAATCTTGCAATTAAAATACTGTATCCCCTTATCAATAGAAAATCACTATTCTCAAATGCCGTGGTTCTATTCCACTTTGGATTTACATAGCAGAGCAAATGTTGAATTGGTCAGCAACAGAATACAGAAATTGTGCGAATCATTTAGAGCTACATAGATGCGAATTCTCTGAAAATCTCCTAATAAATGAATTAAATCGAAACCATTAACATGATTTAGTTACTCTTGCAATATATTTACTTATGTTTTCACTAATTATTTATTATTTAGTATTTACTTATATTTATTTATTTGTCCATCTATTTATAACAATTCTATATTTATTTATTATTTATTTGTTTTTATTATTTATTAATTATTATTATTATTAATTAATTTATTTATTTATTTATCTATTTATTTATTTATTGTATTTATTTATCTATTTATTTATTTATTTATTTATCTATTTATTTATTTATCTATTTATTTATTTATTTATTTATTTATTTATTTATTTATTTATTCATTTATTTATTATTATTATTACTATTATTTTTTATTTTGTTTTTTGTTTTTGTTATTTTTTCCTATCATTGTTTAATAATGTGTCATTTCAGTAGAAAAGTTTCCTAAATAAACTATATCTCTGAACTATTATTGTAAATTGTGCGATAGCCATTGTAACTTAAGAACGAAATAAATAATTTCAATTATTCAAATCCAAAAAACCAAACCTCTTAAAAGAAAACGACGCCTGCAACTTATAATCATGTTTTTGCTCAGAGTAGATCGCCAAATTCCATATTCAACATTTTAAATACCTTGGAACATTTCATTTCATTTTTCTTACAAAATTTAGAACAGATTCATCGACCCATTCTTTTTATTAGCGAAAACTCACCAAGCACATCAAAACACGTTTAATTTTTATATCTGTGAAATATAAACTAAATATCAAAAATAGCTGACGATGTCAGCTTACATTTGTTAGGGGACATCAAATAACTAGAGGACATCACATAAGAAAATAAAAGTTTGAAAATCGAATATACTTACCTCGCACTAAAAGTCAAAAAGTTTAAGAAGTCACCTTATTTTCTGAACCAACTTTGCATTCCTGTCCCATCCTTCTTTTTAAGTACCTCCACCTTCTCCCTTTCTCTAAAATATTTCGCTTGGATTGATCCTCCTAATATGAATGACTCCTTTTATAACTACCTTAAACAGAAAAAGATCGAAAGGTGATGTTAACAATTATCTTCCCGTTGCTAATCTGTCTCATATACCAAAACTCTTCGGAAGTATTTTGGAAAAAATCTTGAATTTTCACTGCAAATCTCTAACCTCCCCTAAGGTGTGCAACCAATTGTATCCTTCACCCTTTAGGTCTTAGAGGATGACAAGGAAGTCGAAGTTTGAAAGTCGAAAGCTTGGAAGTCGCTGTAAAAATTGTCCAGAGGCCACAACTCCACAACTGTTCTCCTTGGATTAAATTAATGGAATCTTCTTATCTGAAATATGGCTGTTACATTGTCTTATATTTACCTTTTTCCATTTCTTCAAGGCAGCAACTTAGGTTCACTCTTTCTCATTCCTTTCCTTTACTGTATTGAAATTCACTATACTGAATTCATCATTAATTGACTACCCCTCAGTTTAAAGAAGAACTTGCCGCCCACGATATTTGGAAAACGCAAAATAACGAATAGCTCGGACAACTTGCAATCAAACTTCAAGTAAGTGTCATTCTCCTCTATTCTAACACAGATTCCATAACATTTTCTTTCTTTCAAGTCCACCTTTAAGGGATATAAAACTCATAAAGATCTAAGGAATCGAGAAAAATGTTATAGCTAAACTAAAATATTTTTGTTTTACGTATAATATATATTTTTTTTTTTTCGTTTATGTATATATCATGAGTTTTTAAAAAGATGTTTGTTGTATAATCCCGCAGTGGCCCTTTGACATTTTCCTACTCTTCCGCATCAACGTGTCTCACATATGGGGACTGCATGTCGAATGGCTGGAAAGGAAGTAACATACTTTATGATCCGTATTATTAAATCGTCTCCTTCAATCTAGCAAGAGGGGACTCGGCTTTATGGATTTTTTTTTTAAATATTTGGAAATGGATTTGGTTGGAAATGTACGTATATGTATGTGTTGTAGAAGGTTATCCTGCAATGGTTGGGTCGGGGGTGATGGTATTTTACATTTCACATGTGATTTCTGGATTTTTATTGTGCGTTACGGGGTTGGAATTATCGTTTTACTTTTATGAGTGCT
The DNA here is from genome assembly GCA_958301585.1 of Merodon equestris. Classification (NCBI taxonomy): domain Eukaryota; kingdom Metazoa; phylum Arthropoda; class Insecta; order Diptera; family Syrphidae; genus Merodon; species Merodon equestris. The sequence goes on from OY284413.1 coordinate 65,464,059, forward strand.
TTTACCATATTTTTTGAATATTATTTGGTGAAGTTCTATCTGTAGTGGATGAAGGCTACGTCATTTATATTGGGTCTTCAATAAGATTTAACTTAACATGGACAGCAAAGTAACGTTATATTAGCGTGTAAGCTTTGAATCAAATTGCATACAAGTGATTTCCAGGAAGACACCATTTTCTCTCAGAGCACTGATTTTTTTTAAAAACGTTTAATATACATAAATCTATCCATAATATATTGTATTATAAAGGGTGCATTAGAGAAAATTCCAAGATGCCTATTAGGATAACTGGCGAATAACTTTTCATTTTCAGGGCAAAGCTAGATAATTCTAGCCCCGATCATGATTTGGCAACTTGACTTACATAATTGGCTTAATGCAAGCCTTAATCAAGGGCAAAATAACTTAAGCAAACTAAACCTAAATAAGCTGTCGTATTAAGGGTTAAGGAGTGGGTGAACAGCGGCGATAGAGAAAACTTCTTAAATAGGGTTTGATGAGATGTAGGTTTAGCGGGGTTTATTTCGCACAGCATTTTGGACATTTGCTTATGGTAGCCGTAGTTCCTTAGATTGAAGCTGCTGCGGAAGAGGGCTTTGGGGATTGGTCTCATGATGCTTGAAGCAGTGAGGGGCAGTCAATATTACCGGTAAGTAGGTCACGAATAAAAGGTTTACTACTTTGCGTCGTTCTTCTAGGGGTTGTAGGTTGATAACTTTTGAGCAATCCTTATAAGGCGGTAAATTGTATGTATCAGGCCAGAGACGACCACGAGGGGGAAAACGAATAAAGGTTGGATTGCCTCAGTGTGCGCAGAGTGTGGTTACGTGAAGAAGGGAGGACCAGACTGGTGGCGCAAGATTAATAAAAAATGTTATAATTTTTGCAAATAGCTTCGCACGTCAATCATATTTGACATTTGTGAACTAGACAGCTGCAGCATACAAACAAACAAGCAATGGAGCGCTATACTCCACAAGAGCGTAGAATAATTATGTCCATTTTTGTGACCAATAATCGGTCGATGGTGTAGCACAGCGTGAATTTCGACGTCGATTTTCTCATCGTTTCGCATCAACTGGGCAAACATTCCGGCGCGGCGCTTAGCTACTCGACTCGAACATACTGGAACCGCAGGAGACCATGTAGGGCGTGGTCGCCACTGGCCTGGTTGTTCGACCAAGGATATCGTGGCTGTGAATGCCGAAATCGCTGAGAACGAAGAAACATTAACAGTGCATCAGTTAATGGCTGCTGACCTTCAGTCGCGTGTGAATTACTGTCAAGCCGTCCTTAATCTTAACAACGAAGAGGACAAAAAGCCACTGGCAGGAGGAGTGATTGGGCCGTATTTTTTTGAGGATACCATCGGCAATACGGTCACTGTTACCGGCGAACGCTACAGGGCCATGATAAACAATTTCTTATTGCCAGAATTGAATGAGCGGGGCTTGGTGAACGTGTGGTTTCAACAAGACAGTGCAACCGCACACACAGCATGAGCCTCAATGGATATTGTAGAGGAAGGGTTTCCTGGTCACGTAATCTCTCGTTTTGTCGATTTGGCATCGCCCGATTTAACCATTCCAGACTTCATTCTTTGGGGCTACTTGAAGTCGCGGGTTTATACCAACAAGCCTCAGACAATCGCAGCCCTTAAGGAGAATATTCGACAGGAATGCGAACAGATATCACCGGGAAATCTTGCGGAAAGTCATGGAAAATGGGATAAAACGGGTACAAATGTGTATCAACACTGGTAGCAGCCACTTGGCGTTAGGATTCAAGAAATCCTTGGACCAACCTTTCACAAAGCCGAGGTCGGCATTTGCACGTTCAATAATGTAAACGTTTACAGGAGAAGCAACTTCATGAAAGATAACGTAAGTTCCAGGAAGTGAAGGCAAGAGCTTGCGGAAATAGTGGTAGCTAAATATATGCTAGCAGTGAGCACGAGCCGGTTTTCTGACACTAAATACTGAAACTATTTTGGTCCGATTAGAGGGAGCAGAAATCGGCAGTGGAAGATATATGTTTGGAGATTTTTATATCATGAGCGTATATGGTAAGCTTAAAGTTCTTGATGACACAGTTAACATCATTAATGGTTAGGCTAAATATCAGTAGGCCGTCGTAGCTGCCTTAGATGAATCCGGAGGTGACAATAATTGGATTAGAAATAGAAGATCTGAAAGTAACATTGTACTGATGGTTTTCGGAATAGGATCAAAAGGATAAAGGCAAAGAGAGATCATCTTTGATTATCTTCAGCCTTAGTTTTAACATCTAAAAAGTGGAAGAAACTCTTGGGTTCGGTGGTAAGAGAGGATTGCATTCGGTTCAGGTAGATAAATTAACATAGTTATGCGTTATAGGACTGCAGGTCGAAAGCCGAGCGGGATTTAAGGCAGGTTTGCTACCGTTTGTTTCTTTTGTTGAACAGGCAGTTTAGTTTCTTGGTGTACCCGGGTGGAAATGAATAGCAGTTCTATTTAAGGGGCGAATAGGATAAGTCAACTGATTACTTTTAAGTAGTATAGGGCACGAGTATCAGTTAAGGACATCTGCGTGTTAGGAATTAGGAATTTTTAGTCCTGCTTTTCGGAAATTGGCAACAAAGTGACTCAGACCCTAGACAATCAGCATGGACATGTTCCAATGTGCTTCCCGGGAATACATCGCCCTGATTGAAATCAATGTTAACATAGCCGTCAATTTGCCGTTTCATAAGTTCAGCTTTACTTAATCTTAAAATAGCTAACGCTTTTCACTTCGGGTATAAGATTGTTAATTGCTGCAACAGTTGTCACGATCTCAACCTAAAGTTTGAGGACGCAGAGAGAGCAGGATATTATTAAGTGTAAGTTTTGAGGGATTTACAAAAGATGGTGTCGCTAGTATTAAATCGCATCGGACCACCTTTTAACTACGAGTATATTCACAAGAAAGCGTCATAATTTTTCCCTAATAATCAGTATGTGTCATTTTGCTGAAGTGTAAACAGCTGGCATTTTTTGTGTTCTAAACATGTCAACTTATGTGTCAACAAAACAACATTTGCGGGAAGCGCTGCTGTTTTGCTTAAATTTAAAGAAAAATGCAGCTGAAGGGCTATGATTACTATGTAAAGCATATCGGGAACATGCTCATCAATAAAAATATGTGAGTACTGGTTTCGGCGTTTCAAAAATTTTGACACCAGTGACAAAGAACGTGAAGGGAGGCCAGTAAGGTTTGAAGACGTTGAGTTGGAGACATTATTGGACCAAGATTAATGCCAAACTTAAGAGGAGCTCGCTGATACCTTAGGAGTGACTCAACAAGCGATTTCAAACCGTCTCAAGGCCATGGGTATGGTGCAAAAAACAAAAAGGTGCAAAAACAAGGACATTGGGTCCCGCATGAACTTAAGCCGAGAGAATTCGAACGCCGTTTTTTCATGTGCGAACAATTGCTCAAAAGACGAAATCGGAAAAGTTTTTTACATCGAATAGTGACAGTGGACGATCCACTACGATAATCCAAAGCGCAGGAAATCATGGGGCAAGCCCGGCCACGCGTCAACTTCAATAGCCAAACCCAATATTCATAGCAAGAAGCTGATGTTGTGCATCTGGTGGGATCAGCTCGGAGTGATCTACTATGAGCTGCTCCATCTTAACGAAACCCTCACCGCGGATCGCTACCAACAGCAATTGATGCAATTAAGCCGAGCTTTGAAGCTTAAACGCCCCCAATATGCTAAAAGACATGACAAAGTGATTTTTCTGCACGACAACGCTCTGGCACATGTTGCTAAAGTCGTCGGAAACTTTGGAAGCACTTAACTGGGATGTCCTACCCCACCCGCCGTATTCTCCAGACATTGCTCCTTCCGACTACGACTTGTTCCGGTCGATAGCTCATGACCTGGACAAGCAGCATTTCACTTCTATCGAAGAAGCCAAGAATTAGTCCGATTTTTAGATCGCCTCAAAAGATGAGGAATTTTTTAAACGCGGAATCTATATGCTGCCTGAAAGATGGTTAAAGCTAGTAGAGAACGATGGGCAATATCTTGAATAACTTACATTGTACCAATAATTGTAAATAAATCTTCGAAATTAGAAAAAAAAAACCCTCAAAACTTATTTGTATACCTAATATTTAGGAAAACAATTACTGAAGTGAAAACAGCGCAAAATAGAAGAACAAAAATATGTTAGAAAGGTATCGTGTAACAGGCACTGTTTCTCAAGATTTTATTTTTATATTTACTAATATGGCCTTACTTTTTCATACGGTATTGTAAAGCTTGTAAAGCTTGCAAGCAAACAAATCGGATTTGTGTACAAGCCATATTTATCAATGCGAATTTGCTCCCCAATAAATAGGAAGGCAAAAATGAATAGGTAATAGGTTTCACGAAGGATTGCCCTACCAGGTGGCATAAAAACTAACTAAAAATGCGAGGAAAAAGCAAAATCCCCTAATGTTCTAAAGCTTCAACCCCTAGAAGACAGAAGTCGTAACGCATGAAAGATTTCAGGCCCTATGAAGGGAAGTCAGCCGTCTTCTTCGGAATAAAAAAACACAATGGCAAGGAAAAAGTTTGCTAAAATTCACCAAGAATGTGCGTCTCAAAACAAAAGAGAAATATATGCAGGGCTAAACGCTGGGTGAACAGGATACCAGGCAAGATTAGGATTTATTCGCAACGATAATGGAGAGCTCGTTCCGAACAACGAAAAAGTTGCAACCCAATGGAGGAGATTTTTCGATAAACTACTTAATGGAAACTAGGAAGCAATGGAAAACGGTGTTATCCTCACAGCAGAGGTTCAGGTAGAACTGTCAACCATTGAGGAAGTTATAGGCCGCAGGAGTAGACCTAGTACCATGGAAATAAATAAAGTAAGCCGGAGACAAATTAACAGAGGAGTTATATGAGCTTATCACAACTATATGGAATAATGAAACTATCCCCGAGGAATAGAAAAACCTACAACGCGCTGCAAATATTTTCTTAAAGTCATCCTGTGCTAAGGATATAATCGGAAACTACCAGTTTAGCTTCATGAAGTTCCATTCGACGAGTGACTAAATTTTCACTGTACGACAGCTTCCAGAAAAGAAACAGAAATTCCACGATACGGTCTACCAACTATTCGCAGTTTTTAGAAACGCAAGACTCTATAATTTGATTTGATTATTCGGCCGTTTGGAAGTCGGAAGTTCTTTGTCAACCATCTGATAAGCCTCCCTGATATGAGCGTGATCCTTTTGCTGTTTTGCCTCTTTTAGATCTGTCCTTATATTGTCCTCCCTTCTATGGCGATACCTTCCTGGCGGTATTTTCCTATGGGTTTGCCACTCATTATTCATTTAGAAATATTAAAGAGATTTTTTTTGGGTTTTTTATAATAAGTTTAAGTTTATTTCGGAACGAAAGGAATTAAATCAGGAAATGTAATCTACACAATATGAGAGGTGTTAATGCGTGGTGTTGGAGGTTAAATAGAAAAGAAAGACCTTAATCCCAAAGAGTGGGTAGCGAGCTGTTTTGCTTGGCTTCCGCTTGGAGACCAAAAAAGAAAGAGCGAACGCGCGCTGATATATGTACATATGTCTGAATTTGCACACTTGATGTTTGCTGAGCAAGCAACAGGTGCTGAGAGAGCTACTAGTTTGTAAGAGAGTAACATTATGTTACACCTCCCCCCCAAAAAAAGTTTCATCTCCAAACGTTACATTGTTACCTTATTCTAAATTGAATTCATGCTTACATATAATATTTACTTAAACATTCATATTTCTCTTAGATAATGCATTTTTCTATGAAATATTGTGATAAATAGTGATATGATTAAAAATAAGAAATGGTATAACTAAGTCAATTGATTACAATTTCATGATTTGAAAAAAAAGATAATAAAAGTGTAAATGTATTTCAGTTTAATTAGAACTGTTTTGTTTTTTATTTATTTATTATTATAATTATTATGTTTTTTCTTACCTTAACCTATTTAACAATTTAACAAATTATTTTTATAGCTCATAAATGTGCAGATACAACAGAATATTATATTGTTCGATACTCGCTTAAACATTGTATTGTAAGAAAAACAAAAGTTAAACGTTCACTTTGAATAAGGCAAACCATACTGCCAGCCACAAAGTTACATATTAAAAATGAGCAACATATAATATATTCACTATGAAAGATAAGTGTTTAAACAATCATGGGCGATCTTTCCCTTCCTAACCGAATTCTATTTATTTCCACGTAATAGGAAATTTGGCAGCAGATTACGATACTTTTGAATAGAATTTTATTTATTATTGTTTTTGACATTTGATGTCACCAAGAACTTATACAAGGGCAACTTTAAGGACATCGAGGATCAGGAAAGCGGATGATTTTAATAAGGATTGAATAATATTATCCCTTATTTATAACATTAAAAACATGGGAGCTAACTTCAGAATGTAAGCTTTTTATTTTCTACCATATAACTTTTATCCTGTGTTTATTAAAGAACGTTGGTACTTGAATTTCCGTTTAATTTGTTTTTTGTGGTACTTTGTGTTTCTTTTTGTTGCACTGTCGGTAACGTAGTGTCCATCTGTTTTAAAATTTCCAAGCACTTTGTACAGTGGTTGAATTTTGCCAACGGCTCTGTTTTTAACTATGTATGTTCTTGCATGTTTTATGGGTGAAATCAACATTGTTTTTCGTATTAAATTTTCTAACTTTTGCTTCTTTATTGCTCCTAAATGTTTCCACTAAAGATTCTATGTCTTCCTTATTGAGGTTTTTAGTTAAAAAATCGATTGGGCGTAATTTGGTGGCTGTATGTATTGTTCTGTTGTAATCGTTAATGATATAAAATAATTTTTCGTCCAATGTAGAATGATCTTTTGTCGCATTCCTGACTCTTAAATGTTCATTTAAGGTACCATGTAGCCGCTCTACGTCTGCATTGCCTGTTTTGAGAGAAGCTGTCGTTTTGTGGAATGTGATTTCATTTTCTTTTAGAAACTGTTTAACTGCAGCATGTAAAAGGCAAGTGTCACCGTCCAATACTAAAATCGTATTGGTTTACCTAAAAACTGAATTCTCTCTTTAATCGCATTTAAAATTGCTATCCAATTCCTGTCCGATAGTTTATGTAACGTTGCATACATCGAGAATTTATCTATGGTTGTCAGATACATTTTGTTCCGTTCAGGAAACCAGATGTCGATATGGATAATATCATTAAAGTGATGTGGTGCCTGAGATACTCGCATGGGAATTTTAAGTGGTCTTCGGTCATGTTTTGCTACGTTACAGATCTCACAGTTGTTAATAAATTTTTGTATTTCGATCTTAAGGTTCGGGTAATAATATTTTTCTTTAAGTTCCATAAACACCTCATCAATTCCTTTGTGGTTCTTGCTAATGTGCTCTCTTTCAATTAAGGAGATGATTTCATTTTTATCCAAAATATCTTTAAGTTTCCTATTTTCTTTTAAAAGTTTAAGGTTCCTATTCATTGAAAAGTACTCTACATATATGTTTTGGAATTTAATAAACAATGAGAGGTCATCACAGTACAGACAAAAAGCCCTTTATCTGTTAAAATTCTTTTCATTGCATTAAGTAAACTATTATTATTATCGGTTACCTGAATGAAATTTTGTACCTTTTTATGCACGATCTTCATAGAACATTTTTCTTTTAAACCGTATGATAGATATATTTGATTTTTATACATGTTAATGGGTTTCTCTGTTAGATATATATGACCTGATTCGTCCTCGGATGCACTATGGATTGTGGCACCGGTGGAGATAACTTCCTCGTTATCATTTTCACCTCTGTCTAATTCTCCGCCTTAATCGCGAGTTTCGTTAGTATTTTCGTTGTTGAAAATATTTTTTAGACTAGTTTCCTTGTCTATTTCTGAAAAGTTATTCGCGGTGCTCTGGTTAACATACCTACTGAGTCCATCAGCCACACAATTCTCCTTCCCTTTTAAGTATTCTATTTTAAAATCGTACTCGTTGAGCATAATTTTCCACCTCTGAAGCTTCATATTTGGTTCTTTGATCCCGTTTAGCCACACAAGAGGCTTGTGATCAGTACGTATCGTGAAATTTCTACCGTATAAGTAGGTCCTGAAATATTTTACTGACCAAACAATCGACAGAAGCTCTTTTTCAATAACAGAGTAATTCATCTCATGATTATTGAGAGTTCGAGAGGCGTAGGAGATGGGATGGTTACCTTGACTTAGAACTGCACCTAGGGCATAAGCCGATGCGTCCGTAGTTAACACAAAAGGTTTGGAAAAATCAGGAGTTCTTAATATGGGATCAGTGACGAGTAGTGTTTTTAAGGTATTAAACGCTTCAATATATTGGGGGTCGGATGTTTTGATTTTCGCGTTTTTTTTTAAATATTTAATCATCGGGTAAGCAACTTTTGCATAGTCCTTGATGAACTTACGATAATATCCTGTGATCCCTAAGAACTGTTTAATGCCTTTAACTGTGGTAGGGAGTTGGATATCCATAATTGCCTTAACTTTGCCAGGATCTGGTTTTATACCATTATTTACAATGACATGACCCAAAAACCTTGTGGACAATTCGGCAAAGTGGCATTTGTTAACCTGAATTTTTAAATTGGATTCCCTTAATTTTTCAAAAACCTTTTTTAATGATACTAAGTGTTCCTCGAAACTTGTGAAGAAAACTAGTATGTCATCCAAGTAAACAATGCATACTTTATTTAAAAGCTCGCTTAGCACATTGTTCATAAGTCTTTGAAAAGTTGCCGGAGCGTTCTTGAGCCCGAAAGGCATCCTTAAGAACTCATAGTGACCATGTTTTGTGAAGAAAGCTGTTTTGGCAGTATCACGACTATCGACCTCAATTTGGTGGAAGCCTTTCACTAAATCAATGGTCGAAAAGTAATTGCATTTGCCCAGTTTGTCGAAAAGTTCTTCCATGTTGGGCATAGGATATCGGTCGTCTATGGTCTGGTCATTAAGCTTTCTGTAATCTATAACTATTCTCCATTGAGTCTTTCCATTTTCTTCACTTTTTTTTAGGTACAACCCAAAGGGGTGCATTGTAAGGGCTATTACTTGGTTTGATAATTTTCTGTCGAAGCATATCGCCTATCTGCCTGTCTACTTCCTCAGAATTTATCCCTGGGTAGCGATATAATTTATTATAAATTGGTATTTCGGTTTTTGTGTTAATTTTATGCCTAATATTACCTGTGAAAGTTAACATGTCACCCTCCTTATAAAAAATAGTTTTATATAAGCATAGTAATTTCTTTAGTTTAGTAACATCTGAATTATTTAAATGTTTTGCGAAGACTGTATCTGCGAATTTATTATCTAAAACTTCATTGTTATATATAACTGGAAAATTTATATTCTGGCAGCTTTTAGTATAGTCCTCTTCCTCTTTATTAAAATATAGTTGCATTTTAACATTTTCAGTAGTTAGAGTTCTATTCTTATAGTCGATCACGGGGTTAACTTCACAAAGAATATTATTTCCTATTAATCCATGGAAAAAGCTATGGAATGGGTATTCTAAAAATTCGACAAAATATCCTTCTTTTTTAAATTCCTTAAAAAGAGGAGTTTAGTTTAGTTTAGTTTTTAACTCATTTTTATTCTTAACTTCTTAGATCTATCTTACCCTAGACAAAAATGCTTAAAAACTAGCTTAACTATCTTAACAATCTAGATATCTTACTGGCCCTAGGCGGACACTCTAAAATAGACGTAACAGCTTAAATCTATGTCTTTCGACTACTATATCAACTTACCACTAACATTACTATATCTAACTTAAGCTAAGAAAAATGTTTTTTTTATTAAAAACTTAGCATATGATCATTTGTATTATATATAAAACTTAAGCCTACCTTAATGTAACTAAACCTAACTTATTCTACCTTAACTAAAATATATATATATAAATTATATATGTACATAATATATATATCTTTTTTTTTTGTTTTTTTTTTTTTGTTTTATATACAATATATATACCCTACTACTACCTACCCTACCCCACCTTACCCTACCTTAGCCTATGTAAGCCTGCCATTGGTGTTAGGCAGGCGATGCCTTGAAGAGGCTGAAGCTCTCAAAGTGTCCACTGACGTAGCTCTCTCCAGCCACCAAAAGCGTTGATGCTGTCGGACTACGTCTCCTCGATCCCGGCGTGAGACCGATCTACAGAACCTGAGGCGCTCGGGCTCACGGAGCGCGACATCGGGTTCGTAGAGGAATCGCCGTTCCACGGAATTGCGACCCACGTGGAAGATTAGCGGTATCGCCAATCTATCCTGGATCAGCCCACATCTATCTAAATAGAGGAATGCTTCTGGCGGCACAAAGCCATTAAGGCGCACTCTCTCGTGATATAAATCGTTGGGGTAGTAAGCCCCGAAGATCAGGCTATTGACCGAAGTCATTTCTCTCGCAACGTGGCTTCGAATCAGTTTGATCAAAAAATTATCTATCCGTACAATCCTGGCCCTATTGTATAGGACCTCGTTCGGGTAAAATTTCATGTACTCAGATTCGGGTGTCCTATGTCTCAGGACGTGTCTGGAGACATTGTCTCTCAAACACCCGAATCCTTTCCATTAAGCTGGCTCTCACATTGAACCAGACGGGACATCCATAGGCAACCATGGGCCTGATTAAGGCCATGTAGCAGATTACCTTCACCCTAGAATCAAGTTGGCTGCTATGAAACAGCCATCTTGTCAGAGCGAAAGCGCCCCGGGCCCTTGCCAGAGCAGCATCTACATGTTTGTCAAAATATAGATACTGATCCAGCACGATCCCAAGATATCTGACCACACTTTGTTTCGCCAGTGGACGCCCGTCCGGTCCTAAAATTAAGAACCTGCGCCAGTTTTTTCTAGTGTCCCGAGAGGCCCTAGACAAAGGCGTTCTGAACAATATAGATTCTGATTTCTGGAAGTTGATTTTCAACTTCCAGTCATCACAATACTGCTGAATTTGTTCGAAGTCACGCTGCAGAAGAGTAACAATGACGTCGATCGTTGGACCTGATCTGTACGCGATTAGGTCGTCTGCGTACGATATTGAATGGTGAAGAGAAACTAGCAGATCGCTTAGGTAAATGCTGAAAAGGATCGGCGAATTTACCGTACCCTGTTGCAGTCCATTTTTGATTTCAAATGTTTGAGTAGAAGTCACGTTGGTAATTTTCACTACGAACTTTCTACCTGTTAACATGTCAAAAATCATATATAGCAGTGGTTTACTTATGCCCAGCCGACTGAGCTTGTAATAAAGACCTTCTAACCATACGGTATCGAAGGCTTTTTCCAAGTCAATCAGACAGGCACCCGTGCATTGGTTCTTGCATTTATTCCATTGAACATCCGACACAAGCTTCGACGCGGCATGAATAGTGTCATGCCCCGCTCTGAAACCGAATTGGTTATCCGGGATGATTTTATTGTCCTCAACCCATTTAGACAGGGCCCTATGGATCACCTTCTCGAAAACCTTGCTGATACTCGGAAGGAGACTTATTGACCGGAGATTTTCCGGGTTAGATGTGTCTTTACCCCTCTTGGGAATTGGTTGCACTACCGCTGTCTTCCAGTGCACTGGATAATATGCATTATTCAGTGCATTGTTGAACAGGATGGTGTACCTCTCTACAGCCACTGGCGAAAGGTGCCTAAGCACAACATTGGATATACCGTCGACTCCCGCGGATTTTTTCTTCCTCAATGACTCGAAGATCATCTGAAGATCCTCCGTCGATATGAACAGGGTATTAACCCCCTCATTGGCGATGACATTGTTTGCCACGAAATCTTCATTGAACCCTGTAAAACCAAGGTTCTCTGATCGCCAATGATCGATATCATTTCGAAGATAGAAGTGATGAAGCAGGGCTCTATCTTCCAGGTCGTGGTTCGGGCGAATACTATCATTCACCTTGTACACTTCCTGGAAGACAGCTCCCACTGTCGCCACCTTCTCCTGAGGATCCTCGATCACGAAGAAGTCGTCATCCAGGATGGCGCTCTCCGGATCGATGCTAACTGTTCGTAGCAAGCGTTCATTGTCTGACGTTCTCGGAAGCTTTAGATCCTGAATGTCATTCTGATTGTTTCTCCGAAATATTTTATTTATTTGCGGGAACATACTCGCGCTGTTGGATTTTACAGCACGAATTCTGTTGTTCCAATGCAAACTTACAGATATTCTGTAATTTTCCTTGATTAACTGTTGGATATTTTTAATCAGTGACTTCAGTGTCCTGACCTCCGAGTTTTGTCTGTCGGTAAACCGCCTGTACAAGAGTTTGAGTCTTGTCAGGAGTCTACTTTTTTGTCTGTGCAGTGCGTCGATTGTCGCGTTTCGGTATACGTTTGTGGTATCGTGCTGTCTTTGGCGTGGTATCGTACTGTTCATTGTTTGTTTAATGACATCGTCCATTTGTTTGAGATACCTGTCAATCTCGTAGTTTGACAGGTTCCTATTAGGCGGTGGAAAGGAGGCGCTCGAAGTGAGCGCTCTCGTCAGGGAATTGGCAAAGCGCGGTCAGCACACCCTACTGTAATCATAGGGGTGCGTTTGGACACACTCTGCCATCTCCGCGAACTCGTCAGGTACTGTGATCACGGCACATAGTCCGCAATGGTCACTGTCGTATACAATGGTCCGTAGACAGTTAATAGACCATTCGTTCGTGTCTGTCAGTCTCAGTCGAGAGTCTATCAGCATTAGATCCAGATAGGAGCCGCTCCTAGGATACGACGGACTATCCGTTGCGAGCAACTTGACTCTATATTCAATGTTGTGAAGAACCCACCAATGGCTTAGTAGGCTCCCCCTAGTGTTGGGAATGTTATTTCCCCAATCACTATGTTTGGCATTTAAATCGCCGGCCAGAATGTAGAAGTTTTCTACCGAGTTCAAGCGCAGAGATCGAAAGAGTGTCTCGAGTTCTGCGATAAAAATATTGGGTTGAGGTGCTTCAGGTGCATAGGCTGATACAATGTACATTCTCTTTCCGTTTCGGAGAGGAATGCACACAATACAGGCCTCTAGCACCTGGAACCTCCGCACTTCACCGCTATATATGACTTTATGTTTAAGATTATTTTTAATGAAGATCGCAACTCCTCCGCCTTGAGTAGCGTTGGGTCGGTCCCTTCTAATTATTCTATAAGAACTGTGCCGGATTTTGTGCTTCTGGTTTAGCTTTGTTTCGCTAACCAAGAGTACATCGGGGCTTTCGTCCTGCAACAGGTTAAAAAGTACGGCTCGTCGCTCGATCCTTATCAGTGAATTTACATTCACCGACAGGATCTTCAAGGGCCTCTCTACCAGCGTACCCATCACGACCTTAGGTGCGCTAGGCCCGGCAGAAGCGAGTAGATACTATCTACTCGGGTCGCCGTCTCCAGGATCTGTTGCTGGAGCTGCCCAATCTGCCCTTGGATTGCGAGCAAGATTGAACAGACATCCACCTCGGCCACCGGTGCCTTAGAGACAGGCACTGGGGCTTTAGGAACAGTCATGGGCTTTTGTACCGTCTTTCCCGAACCTGCCGCCATTTGGGCGTAGGTCAATTGGGATGTGACGGCTGGTGTTTGGAAGCGACCCGAGGGACGCTTCTCCTCGACCTTCTGCTTACGGGCCAGGTTTTCTTTCTTGATGTCCTGGAACTTAGGACATCCCCGATAGTTTGCAGGGTGCCCTCGGTTCCTACACAAGACACACTCGAGCTGCTCTCTATCCGCCACCTTGTCTTTCCCAAGGTCGCATTCCTCGTTCTTGTGGTTCTTTGCACACTTAACGCATCGAGGCTGCATTTCGCAGTTCGACGCGGCGTGCCCGAACCTTTGGCAGCGGATACATTGCAAAATGTTTCCGCTCCTCTTTAATGTTTCCCATGTGACAGTCTGGGACGCTAAGGTGGTGATAGTCCTTAACCTCTCCAGCTTGCTGCTGGGTGTGAGCTGTACCAAGAAGAAGGGAATAACTCGCTTCTCCCGTCGTCAGCTTTTGCTGTGGGGCGGCTGTTGCCTGTTCTAAATCCCTCTTCTTTATCTGCTTCAGCTTATCAACTACGGCCTGCAGCTGGGCACGTAGGATACGCTCTTTCTCTTCCAATTCGCTACGCTCTTCCTCCGTAGCCGAATATAAAAGGGGGGCAAAGGGGTTATTGTCCCCGTGTAGCGGCCTTCCCTACCATAGGAAAGGTAGGCAGTATCCGCTTCCACGGGGATCGCTGGTTTTGGTTGTTGTAGTCCAGCTGCTTTCGACGTTGATGGTGTTGGTGATGGCGCCCCTTTCCTCGCTTCGACCTGCAGCTTTTCAGTCGAAGCAGTGAGGGAGGGGCGCTTAGTTAGATCGGGCTTCTTGTTGGCCCTTCTGCGCCTCTTCATGACGACGGTCGGTGTTGCGAAATCGGATGATAAATCACCCGATTCCGACTCCGTACGACGTACGGGTTTTCCCCCGCCGTCTCCCAACATCCTCCTCCTGCTACTTCCAACTAATTGAGAAGCAGCAGAAAGAAACAGAAAACACACACAAAAAACTTTCCTCCCGACTTGGGATCCGAACCGGCGACCTTCCGACTGCGGGTCGGGCACTTAACCACCGGGCTAATTGGGGTTCCGCGAATACTTCGCCTAAATGCGCACTTATACCTTTTTATTGTTTTGTTTATATCGTAAACAAGCCGAAACCGAAAGCCGAAACACTACCTTCCACTTCACTGGTCTGTGATCAACTGTCTTAAAAAGAGGAATTCTGTATGCTATGTACGATGTTATGTATCCACCAAATATCTTAAGCGTATGCCTGGTGGATGGTATCTTCCACTTTGGGTTACATATATTTTTGTTTATTACACTACATTCAGCTCCACAGTCAATAATAAATCTAAGGGGTCCCGTGCGACTTTGTACAACTATATAGGGTAATTGTTTTCTTGGCTGTTGGGAAAATTTGGACTTTCGCTTAGAGTGTTGTTTTGGTTCAAGGCTATATCCATGGGTTCGTTTGATTGTCGTGATTGACCACTTGGATTATAGTTATTTCGACGTTGTTGTATATTCATGTAATTAGGATCTATTGATTGTTGACCTGCACGCTCGTTCTGTCCATATCTATTGGTTTGTCCTGACTGACCACTAAAACGTGTACTTGTATGCGGTTGCTGTCTATCTGTTGTAATTTTAAAGTTAGAATTCATGTTTTGTCGTCCTGTCTGTTCGCCTTGTCGGTACCTATTGGTTTGTCGGTATTGAGCACCAGTATTATAGCCGTATTGTAGTTCTTGCTTATTTCGACCAAAATTATAACCTACAGAGTTATTTCTTTGATATTGAAAGCTTTTGCTAGGCCCTGATAACTGATGACCAACTTCTACAACAATTTGATAGGCCTCATTTAACGTCCTAGGGTTTCTACTATATATTATTGTTCTTACAGGTTCCGGCAAATTGCTTTTAAATGCGTCTAACGCTATGCGATTGTTTGAAGAAATTAATTGAACATTTATAACATTATTTTCTAATAAAAGCGCATTATTTATCCGACTCAAGAACTGGTTTAAACTCTGATAATAATCCTCAATAGTAGTTTCTACCTTAGCAGTCCTAATTTTATCTAAGAGAGTGTTAACCGAGAGTTTTTCTCCGAAATTTACTTTTAATATTTCTTTTATTTCAGCCCAAGAATTAACCCTACCATGCTTCTGCAATTCGATCCTTGCATTTCCTACGATCTTATCTTTAATGTAGCCCGTAAGGATTGAAATACTTGTTTGATCAAAGTGTTCGAATGTGGCTGCCAGCGAGTCAACCCTATCAAAAAAATCTACAGTAGAATTTACATCACCATTGAATTCTTTTAATTTGCTAATTAAATCTAAGGTTATTCTAAACCGTTCTGCTGCTTGAAGGACTTCCATTTCAAGTTATATCTTATTTTTTAGCTCACCTTTTAAGAACGCCTTCTTGCTGCTTGCACCTTGAAATTCTGTGGTATGGGCCGACCACGTGTTTGTAATTTGGTGTTGAGGATCTTCTCGCTGCCGTAAATTGAAGTTGATGGAAAAGTCCGTTAATTGGGGACTTATCGCCGAACAAAATTTAGATAACGAAAACCGGTAACATTTTATCTTTATTATTTTCTTAGTGTACTTTGCCTTATTTTATTTGTCGTTCGTTGGGTTCGTTGCCGAAGCAGTATAAGTCGCAGACCGAATTGAAAACCGCGTGGTTATCTTTACTTCGAATCTTAATGACTGTTTTGTTATTTTTGTTTTCCCGACTGCGCCAGAAATATTAAAGAGATTTTTTTTGGGTTTTTTATAATAAGTTTAAGTTTATTTCGGAACGAAAGGAATTAAATCAGGAAATGTAATCTACACAATATGAGAGGTGTTAATGCGTGGTGTCTTCGTTGGAGGTTAAATAGAAAAGAAAGACCTTAATCCCAAACAGTGGGTAGCGAGCCGTTTTGCTTGGCTTCCGCTTGGAGACCAAAAAAGAAAGAGAGCGAACGCGCGCTGATATATGTACATATGTCTGAATTTGCACACTTGATGTTTGCTGAGCAAGCAACAGGTGCTGAGAGAGCTACTAGTTTGTAAGAGAGTAACATTATGTTACAATTTGACTAATGAGTTTCCCCTCCAAATCTTTCGTTGATCCCTTACTGCCACCTTCAGTCAAACTTACTCAGCAATCTATTGACCCCAACGAATCTCGATACGCACTCTCCAGGTTAAGAGACAAACAAATCTATGAGAACATTCGACTCTTCTTGGCTTACCTTCATGACAAATCAGACTCGGTTTGCTATGAAGGCAAAACAAACACCATCGTAATGGTCTCAATACAACAGGAAGGTCTCTCCACCGATTTCACTACCCTCAAGAAGCTTTTCATTAAATATCACGAGTTTTTCAATAACTCACCCAAAAAAGTATCAAACGATCTTGATACCTTCAGACAATATATACACTCAAAGCGCATATCGCACCTTCAGCGTAGCAAAGCTGACCATTATAGGTTTTTTCGGCCCTAAAAATCTCACCCTCCCTGCCACTCTAACGCCCCCCGAAAACCTTCCTCTTACCTTTTATTATCAGAACGTAAGAGGTCTGCGCTCTAAAACTCAGGCAGTCCTGCAGCAATCTCATGCGTTACCTTTTGAAATCTTTGCCTTAACCGAAACGAACCTAATCCCTAGTATAAACAACCTTGAACTATTCCCATCCAACTTTAACGTTTATCGCGATGATGTTAACCGACGTACTGATGGTTGTCCATGCCGCAGTGTTCTTCTAGCCGTCCGAAACTCAATTGACTCCTCTCTCATAGCAACTTCATCTTCGCCATGTCTCGACTTTGTTTCCATTAAGATTCTACTACCCCGGATATCGCTCTACGTCATCTGCTTTTACATTTTGCCATCACAACCTATTGAAACATATAACTTGGCCATTGATATAATCGATAATTTAATTGAATTACGGGATCCCCAAGACGAGATCCTAGTTTTCAGTGACTTCAACCTTCCTCACCTTAAATGGATTCCTTCAGACGACCAATCGTTTTACATTGCATCTAGTCCCACTGCAGCCAAAGAATGCCTCCTCTCTGACCACCTAGCTCATTCCAGCCTTAACCAAGTAAGCGGCAATTTGAACTACATGGGTAGACAACTCGACCTCATTTTCACAAGTGACCCCTTCAACTCCTCAGTTTCAGCTTCTCCGCTGTCCCTATCAACCGTCCCCTTCTTCTCTCGTTCTTTCACAACTTCCCTATACAGAATCTCTCACGATTTTCACAAAGCCAACTTCCGTCAAATCAATGAATATCTCAATAATGCTCCTTTTAATTTCAACTATGATGCCAATGTATAATATATAAATAAATGATGCCATATCAAAGAAATATTTAATTCCTTCTCCCTTTATGTACCCTTTTCTCGACATAAAACCTCCTCCACCTCTCCACCATGGTACTTACCTGCATTTTGTAGAGCTTTATAAATCTCTCTATCAACACAACTTAATTGAGATGCAAACCAACCTTATAAATAATCCCAAGTCCTTCTTTTAATTCGTTAATTACAAAAGAAAATCTGATGGCTACCCAAACTCACTCTCCTTCAATAATGAAACTTCCAATGATCCTCATTACATCGCCAACCTTTTTGCCACCTTTTTCAATCAATCATTCACCCATGATTCCTTTGCACCCGATCATACCTATTTCAACTATTTACCAAACTTCTCCTTTGGACCATTTCTCCCTCGTAGTGTCGACCCCGTTATCATCGAAGAAAGACTAAAGCAACTTAACGATGAATTCACCCCTGGCCCCGACGGCCTTCCAGCTATATTTTTAAAAAAATGTTTCTCCTCCCTTTCTCTACCTCTCTCAAAAATCTTCAGCCTATCCCTTTCCCAAGGTGAATTTCCCCGGATATGGAAAACCTCTTTTATAACACCTATACACAAAAAGGGTCCGAAGAATGACATTAACAACTACCGTCCCATTGCCAAACTGTCTCATATACCCAAAATCTTCGAAAGTATTTTGTATGATAATTTGAGTTTTCAATGCAAGTCTTTAATCTCCCCCAGACAGCACGGCTTCCTTAAAGGCAGGTCTACAACCACAAACCTTATTGAATTCGTTTCCTTCACCCGTTCAGCCTTAGAAAATGGCAAGGAAGTCGATGTTATCTCAACTGACTTCAGTAAGGCCTTCGATAAAATTTCACACAGATTAATACTCTTCAAACTGTCTTCTCTTGGCTTTGAGCCCATCTTATTAAAGTGGATTTCCTCTTACCTGGAAAATCGCAACTACAGCGTTCGCTTTAGATCTGCCCTCTCTAACCCCTTATTTGCTTCCTGCGATGTCCCTCAAGGCAGTCATTTAGGCCCGCTTCTTTTTATCCTCACCATTAACGATATTGAAATGGTTATCAAACATTCCCACATCTCTCTATATGTCGACGATGCTAAATTCTTTAAGATCATTTCCTCAGAACATGACTGTTCCCTTATTCAATCGGACCTCAACAGCTTTTCCACCTGGTGCTCCAAGAACTGCCTCGACCTTAACATTTCAAAGTGTCAATCTATTACTTTCTCCCGCAAACGTAACAAACCTCCTCCCCGCCTCTAGTTTCTCCATAATCAACCCCTTTAAACCGTTCAGGTGATCCGTGATCTTGGTGTATTATGCGACCAGGAACTCAATTTCCTTGCACATACATATGTATCAGCGATACAATTCTTAAGGCCAATTCTGCACTCTGCTTCGTGAAACGATGGTCTAAAGAATTTTCCAATCCCTACGTCACTAGGTCTCTTTACATAACCTTTGTTCGCCTTATTCTCGAATACGCGTCTCAAGTGTGGTCTCCTTACTATCATTCCCACATTTCCAGAATTGAGAGTGTCCAACGTCGTTTTCTCCGTTTTGCTCTTCGCGGCTTACCCTGGGACAATCCTCTAATCCTACCTCCATCAAGACCGCCTAAAACTTATTAATTTGAACTCGCTGGAAGAACGAAGAAGGATATCCGACATCCTTTTTATCCACCGACTCCTCTCAGGTACTATCGACTGCGCGTCCCTGTATAACTCTATCTTTTTTAACACTAACCCTCGTAATACACGAAATACACGTCTCTTCTATGTACCCACCTCTCGTACCTCCTATGGCTCCAATGAACCTATCTCCCGTATGCTGCGAAATGTTAATGCGAAAAACTGTTTCAACTTGAACATCAGCACTCCTTGTCTAAAACTCCGTCTCAATCGCCATCTGTCTCAGTTTCCTAGATTGTAAGTTAAATTAAGTATCTATGTAGCTTGAATTAAGCACAATAAAATGGGGGTATAGCCCCCACCAAAACCAAAATCAAAATCAAATGAATGTTTGTCCACTGTCAATTCGTTCTACGAATTCTGTTCGCCTAAGTTTTCGATTTTATTACTCGGACAATGCTTGGTGCCGAATAAAGTTCCTCGATGTCGTGATTTCTGAAGGAAGTTTTCCCCATTCGCCTGCTCCATCGTTATGTTTTCCACCAGAGATTCTCCTTAATATCTTGTTGTTAAAGACCAAAAATCTATTAAATATAATGGAAGTAATGGTCCTTAGCCTCTCCGACTTGCTATTGGGTGTGAGCTGGAGGTCATCACTCTAAAACACTTGGAGCTTGGATAGCATTACCCTATGGTCATGCCTTTGAGAAACATCGTCTTCAACCTGTCTGCCATATTGTTATCAAGGGTCACTTAGTGCTGTTTGGTTTTTTTTTTCGCAATTTGTGCATGATTTGTGACATGTGTTAAAATTGAATATGCTAAATTGACATTGCCATTTTATTATAAAAAGGTTTACACCTGAACAACGCTCAAAATTTATTAAATTTTATTATCAAAACTCATAAACATTCTCTGTAAAAAATTATTTTCACGCACTTATTCCCCCCTACCGAGCAAGCAATTCAAGACATAGTGACCAAATTTCGCATCGATTTTAAGTTGCCAATGCACCCGCAAAAATGCATTTTTTGGCGGGTTATGGTCCATCAGGATCGTAGGGGAGTATTTTTTCATAGATTACCTTGAGAACAACGTCGATGGCGTCTGCTGTCGTTCAATGATTTGGACTTCTTTTAGCCCAAAATATGTGGAGTTGAACCTAGTGGACATGTAGTTCCAGCAAGACGCTAGTTATGGACCGGTGAATTGGCCATAGATCACTGCATTTGACGTCTTTAGACTATTTTTTATTGAACTCGCCATATAGACCATTAAAATAAATATTTAAAACTGGCAAGCATTGATTTACCAATTCGAATAAAAATCCTGCGCATCCTGGACTCACTTAAAAATGAAAAGTTGTCCAGAATAGATCATAGTCATTTTAGGGCACCTGTCAATTGAAGTAGTAGATATTCTCACCTTGCTGTTCAATAACGTTCTAAATTATATTCATTATCCAGAGCTTTGGAAAACAGCGATGGTCCACACTATACCTAAATGAGACAGAGATAGAAAAAACTCTGCTAATCTCAGATCAATTAGCTCGCTTCAGAATGTTAGCAAGGTTTTTGAAAAGGTGGTAAACAGAGCTCTTATTAACCCTTTCGCCCCTACTGGGACAATATGTCCCAGCACAACTGAAAAGTGTGTGCAAATATTATTTTAAATGAAAATGATAATCTAAAAAGTCCCAATAAAAGTTTAAATGCTTCTCAATGGTTTTCTTAAGTGTCCCGTTATTTTTTCGGAAATAATATACCGTATATCCTTGTTTTGCATGTGCATGTCGTTAATTATATAGATTTATAAAATTCAGCGCCTTGATCTTTATTGAAGAATTTTCCAATCTTCTAAGTAATGAAAAATCTAAAAATGTTATTTTTTTGGCGACTTTAACATAGACATCTTAGATCTTAACAACGATTCTGTAGCAACATATTTAACTTTACTGGCATCCCATGGTTTAGCTTCTTTTATAAACGAACCAACCAGATTGCAGTCGGGAAAGTGTTTAGACCACATCTACGGACGCTTCTCAAAAGTGTCTCCAAGTTTTTATGAGAAATGTGTCTTTGATTTAAATATAACCGATCATTCTATGATAGGATTGTTGGTGAATGCCTCCACTAAGAAAGAAGTTAAAGGGTCCCAACGCGACATTATTAAAATTGATTTCTCACAGCTCAGATCAGCTCTTCGTCTTGAGTTTTGGGAGGAAGTATATACTAAACAGGATGCCTCCGAAGCTTATTGTATATGTTCTATATGTTCATTCTATCTCTTATTGAACATATTAATCGCTGCACTATCAGAATTAAACCAGTGAAATCTAAGAAAAAATTAAAGCCATGGATTTCTAGTTACTTGGTCAATAAAATTATCCTAAAAAATCGGCTTCGAATTAAAAGTGCAAAGCATCCTAACAACTTCGCTCTTATCACAAGGTACAAGAAACTGTGTGCTCAATTAAAAAGGGGAATGCCTTTATGTAGGGATAGTTTTTATAGTCAAGAGTTTAACTCTGTGCGAGGCAATCTAAGAGGTGAATGGAAAGTTGTTAATTCTATACTAAATAAATCCACATCATTTAAAATGCCAACTATTATTCGTGTTGACGAATCATCAACCTCTGACAAATTTGAAATGGCTAATTTCCATCTCTTGTAGCTCATCCTCGCGTAACAAGCCGCAATTGCATCATCCTCACTGTACATCAAATTACTGCCCCGAGCATATTCAGGGCAATAGTTTTGTTTTCGAGCCAATAACCGCTTTTGAGGTCCTGAAAATTATAGGCTCTTTAAAAAACTCAAACTCATCCGGCAAGGATGGTATTTCAAATCGGACACTTAAGAAAATTGGATGTCTTATAGTTGATGTCCTTGCACATATATTCAATAAAAGTATATATTCGGGTATTTTTCCTCAAGCCCTGAAATGCGCGGATATTTTGCCTCTTTTCAAAAAAGGGCAAAAAGACAATATCTCCAACTATAGGCCTATTTCACTCCTACCTTCAATCAGTAAATTTTTTGAAAAGGCAATAAAAACTCGGGTTTCGAAATTTATGCGCAAAATCAATTTTTTTTAATCCTATTCAATATGGCTTCCAGAAGGATAAGTCAACTGAAGATGCCTTACTTCGCTTTTGTTCTCATATCTTTGCAAATGTAGATAAAAAACTGTTTTCAGCTGGTCTGTTTGTTGATATAACCAAAGCCTTTGACATGGTTAACCATAGAATTTTGTTGGCAAAACTCGAAAAGGCAGGCTTTATGCTTAAGTGGTTTCAATCTTATTTGGAAAGCAGATCACAGTGCGTTAAGATTGACGATGTGAGAAGTAATTTGGAACATATAAACCTAGGGGTGCCCCAAGGACCTGTACTCGGTCCTTTGTTATTTTTAATTTATATTAACTCCCTATTTGTAATGGAGTTTAAAGGTGTCGCCACAGCGTTTGCTGATGATGTTGCTTTTGCGTATGGTTCGGATGGTCCTTTAAACTTAATATCTGACATAAACTTTGATCTAAACTTGCTGAGGATTTGGTTTGCTAAGCATAATTTATTGATTAGCTCTAAAACTAAAATTATGCACTTTAGTTTAGCAGCACAAAATAGTTTTGGGTGCGATGTTTTCTTTCATACTCCTGAGTGTCACAAATGTAAGTTCCACTGTACCTCCTGCTGTTCTTCCTTAACCTTTTACGATAATATGAGCTGTAGTGAAAAATGCTTTTCAATTGAGGTAGTTAATGAATTTAAATACTTGGGAATAATCATTGACAGCAGATTAAATTTTGTCAACCATGTTGCTGTACTAACAAATTATTTTCGGTCTACGCTTAGGAATTCTTTTTACCTGCGTAAAGTTTGCTCTAACAACTTGTTGAAAATAGTTTATTATGGTATTTTCCACTCCAAATTGCAATATGGTATTACATGTTGGGGTGGTATATATTTCAATAGATTACGGCCGTTGTTGATTTTATAAAAAGCTGTTCTAAGAAGAATATGCAATAAGTACCGTATGCATCCTAGTTTTTCGTTATTTCGTAATTTGAATATTCTTCCAGTTCGTCACCTCTATTGCTTTAAAGTGTTAAAAGTTTTTTTTCTAAGATCAGGAAATATAAACTACAAAGCACTTGATAGCCACCGCTTGCGAAGCAATTTTTTATACCAAGTACCTTTACCCATTTATCGTACAACTGCATTCTGAAATTTTTACTCTGTAGTTTCGTGTCGCTTATTTAATAAACTGCCTATCAACATAAAAATAGTACATTCATCTGGCACATTTGTTAAACTTTTGAATTGCTGGCTTTATAAGTTTGAATATAATAACCTGGAGTCTATTTTAACCAACATGACTTAGTCCTTCTGATATTTTACGAATTGAAGATTAAAGTTTTCTCTTGCTTTCGTTTTAGTAGTTAAAACTCTTTCTTTTTAAAAGGGTCACCCCACCCATATTTTTAATATACAGGGTGTCCCACGAGCAGTGCGCCAAAGAGCTACAGCGTGTAGGTCTAGTCAAGACAAGAAAAAAATTGTATGGGAGGGGGGGGGGTCTATTTCCCCTCGTTTAGCCGGGAGGGGCAATTTCCTAAAAAATTTACTTAATTTGGAAAAAAAAATATTAAAAATCAACAGTTACATCCACAATGCCGTGATATACTTTTTGTAAAGCCAGAAACCTCTTCTTTCATCTTGTTTTTAAACCAAGCTGTTTTCAGGAATAGTTTTTGAGAAATTAAATTTCAAACTCAAAATTTTGAAAAAAAAAATGAAAAAAAAATGTTTGAACTATTTTTTTTCAAAATTGTATGTAATTAAGTACTAATTTTTTTTCAAAAATTCAATTCTCTTATTGGTTTTCAGTTCAAAACAGAAAACCGGATGCAAAAATATCTTGTAGTTTTTGAAAAATTAAAAAAAAACCCGAACCATTTTTTTCTAAGAAAAACCTTTTTTTTTTGTTTTAACGCGGCTGGACTTGTAGGCAAATTAATGTATGAAACATTGACCTCTTTTTTATTATTTTTAAAAACTTCGGAGTTTTATTATAATAAATTTTCAATATGATCCCCATTTTTTAGAAGGCAAAGATTATATCTCCTTCTAATGGCTGCACATAAGTCTATGCTTGACAAATTTTCCTGCAATTTGACTCCAGCGACTTCAATCCGTTCTTTCAGTTGTTCCAAAGATACTATTTCCACTTCGTAAACATAATTCTTCATGAATCCCCACACTTAAAAATCTAGAGGAGTTAAATCTGGTGATCTAGGTGGCCATTCCGTGGGGCCCCTTCTTCCGATCCAACGGTCACTAAAATGATCATCCAACCAGTTTCTAACCCTTAAACTGTAGTGTGCTGGTGCTCCATCTTGCTGGTAGATTAAATTATCTGCTATGGCCAAAGGAACGTTGTTCATCAATCGGGCAAAAGGTCTCGTAGGAACTGCAGGTATTGTTTCCAATTGTTTTTGGAAACTTCGTAATAAACTTACAAATTTTTTAATTTCAAAAAGAACAAAACGAAATTACTTTTTTTTGAATACGTTATAACAACTTAACCACTTTATTCGTCTGCAGTCGGATCAAAAAAGAGACCTTAGCTCCCAAAAACCGGGGCTTTTAACAATGTCTTTTTTGGAAATTTCAAGTCAAATTATAGGGAAATCCCCAGGGAAAGCTTTTAGGAAATTTGGAAATTTAAGTTAATTCACAATAATCATTTCGATAAATATTTTCAACAATTTTAGATTAAACAATTACAAATGGGGAATTATGAACATCATGCCCGCCTTGAAGAGTCGGACAGAACAAGAGATCTCTTCAATAAATTGGTAATGGGGCCAGGCGATGAACTGGTCGTCTCAATATGGTTCCCTTCACTCGGACGTCCACAACTCGTATCCTTGAATCAGCACCAGGTATCACTCTCTCGATACGACCCAACATCCAATGCTGAGGAGGGAGATTTTCCTCAGCGATCAGCACCAAGGTTCCGACGGTAATGTTCTCCACCTCGGTTCGCCATTTGGTTCGCCTCTGGAGCTCGAACACGTATTCTTTTGACCACCTCGTCCAAAAGTGTTGCTTGATCTGCGTAAGTCTTCTCCATCTGTCAGACAATGGTACTTCTTGTTGAATTGCAGGCTCTGGAATAGAGTTTAAAGGAACACCAATTAAAAAATGACCTGGCGTTAAAACTCGTTCGTCACTTGGATCGGGACTAAGGACACAAAGTGGGCGAGAGTTCATAATAGCCTCAATTTCAGCTACCACTGTTGAAAACTCCTCGTAGGTAAGATACGCCAATTTTACTGTCCGATATAGGTGGGCTTTAGCGGACTTTACTGCTGCCTCCCATAGTCCTCCGAAGTGGGGAGATCTGGGCGGTATGTGAATGAACTTAATGCGTTTAGCAGCACACCAGGATTGTATTTTGTCTCGTGTTTGCTGCTGCAAGAATAGGGTACGGAGTTCTTTTAGCTCATTGCGAGCTCCGACAAAGTTTGTGCCATTGTCACAGTGAAGTTCGCTGCATAATCCTCTTCGGGCAACAAAGCGTTTAAGCGCTGCAATGAACCCTTGCGTTGATAGGTCCGATACCACTTCTAGATGAGAGGCCTTCGTCGCAAAACAAATAAAAACCGCAATATAAGCCTTATGTGAACAGTACCCACGTCGTTTTTGCGAAACATGGAATGGACCACAAAAATCCACACCGGAGATAGCAAATGGCCTGGACGTGTTGAGCCGGGTTGCAGGTAAGTCACCCATGATTTGTTGCCTTAATTTCGGTCGATACTTAAAGCAATGAAGGCACTTGCCTACCACCTTCTTGGCTAGATGACGAGCGTTGATTATCCAGAAGCGCTGTCTAATTATAGCGACTAATGCTTGAGGACCTGCATGGAAATTAGATCTATGTAAATGGACAACGACAATTTCAACAAAGGTGGAATTTTTTGGAAGTAGGATGGGACATTTGGAGTTATAGGGAATGTCTGCATTCTGCAAACGCCCACCTACTCTAAGGAGTTCAATTTTGTGCTCAGTATCAAGGAAGGGATTGAGGTTACTGATAGCACTTTTTGGGCTGATCTTATTCATTTTGTTCAAATCTCTTATTTCTTCCTTGAAGTGAATCTGTTGAATGGTCCAAATCATTCGAAGAAATGCCTCTTCCAATTCTTCCGATGTAAGCGTCAAAGTGTGACTGTCTGAGCTGTTAGGGGGGTTAGATGATTTAGATAATTTTGATTTCAGATTTTTATAAAATCTCATTATATATCCGAAAACTCTATTATTCTTTTCAAAACTACTGAACCGAGAAAAGGCTTCGCTGAAGTTAATAATTTCGTCTATCTTCGATAGCAGGGCAGTAGGGTGATTGTCCAGATCCACTGCCGGTGAGATGTATGACCGTTGCTTTGGCCAGTTTTCATAACTCTGGTACAAGAATGTTGGTCCGCTAAACCAGATACTACTTATGAGCTCCGAGCTAAAAGCTCCTCGCGACACGATATCAGCTGGATTGGCCTTAGTATTCACGTATCTCCAATTAGCTGAGGGTAATGAGGACTGAATAATCGAAACACGGTTGGCAACAAATATTTCCCAAGAGGATGGGTATGCGGAGATCCAACGAAGAACAATTTCAGAGTCCGTCCAAAGATAAATGTTTTTAATCAACAAGCTAAGATTGGGGAGTACCTTCAAAACTAACTCGACGAGTAGTGTAGCAGCACAAAGTTCCAACTTAGGGAGGGATTTTGTTTTAATGGGAGCTACTTTCGATTTAGCACTAAGTAACGTGCATTTTATGTTCCCCAACGAATCAATAGTCCTAAGATAAAGACAGCAACCATAAGCTCGCAAAGAAGCATCCGAAAACCCATGTATCTCAACGGTGTAATTTTTTGAATTCGGGAATGAAATGTATCTCGGAACTCTAATGCGATCGATATTCGCTATTTCTCTTCGGAATTCCTCCCAGCGAGTTTGTATTTCCATGGGAAGTGATTCTTCCCAACTAGCTTTAATGATCCAAATATCTTGCATCACTATTTTACCCTTAACCACTATTGGATTAATAAGACCTAGAGGGTCAAAAATTTGTGCCAGCTCGGCTAATATTGTTTTTTTTGTAATTGTTTTCGAATTTCTTTCTTTCGGCTTAATGTATTGAAGTTCATCATCTGCCGGATTCCAAATAATACCTAGGGTTTTGATGATATTACCGTCATTTATCCTCAAGGGCGACCTGTCTACCTTCTCCTCATCCGAAATTTTATCCATTATTTCTGTACTATTGCTGCACCATTTCCTGAGCTCGAAGCCAGCACTCAACAAAATCGTTTTGACCTCTGAATATATTTTATATATGGTCTCTAGAGAGTCTCCTCCCGTGATCAAATCATCCATATAAAAATCCTCACTAATTACTTTAGCGCCTAAGGGATATCTATGTAAATTTTGATCCGCCAAATACTTAAGACACCTTGTTGCAATAAATGGGGCGGAGGTAGTGCCATACGTCACTGTTCGCAATCGAAATGCGTCTATTTCCTCTTGTTCCGAATATCTCCACAAAATGCATTGATAGTTCCTATCTTTTTCACGCACAAGTATTTGCCGATACATTTTCGTGATATCTGCAGTAACAACGAGTTTATACGTACGGAAACGAAGGATTATATCATATAAATCATCTTGAATAATTGGACCCTTTCGTAAGAGATCGTTCAAGGAAAAATTCGTAGTTGTCTTGGCACTACAATCGAAAACAACTCTTAATTGTGTAGTCAACGAATCAGGTCGAAGCACAAATTGGTGAGGAGCAAAGTATTTTATTTGATCAATTTCTTCTTTGGGTACCCTTTCCATATGACCCAAACTTTCATACTCCCTCATAAACTCTATGTACTGTGCCCTAACCTCGTTGTTCTTCCGCAATCTTCTCTCAAGGTTAAGAAATCGTGTTTTTGCTTGACCTAATGAATCTCCTAAATGATCGCTATATGATTTCAGCAACAAACTCACCAAAAATCTCCCGTCCTCCTGCCTGCGCACACTTTTAGCGAATTCCTTCTCACATTCCTCCTCTTCCTTTGACAACCATGAGGGTTTTTTATTCACCTCTTCTATTTCCCAAAACTTTTTCACTATTTCATTAAGTGACGCATCATTGAAATCGGAACAGGAAACAAGACTACATGCGGCTTCAGGATTAGAGGAAAGTTCGTATCTGCCAGAAACAATCCAACCAAATAATGTTTTTTGAAGAATTGGTAGCTGCGGGCTCAATGTTATCTGACCGACGCATAGCAGTTGAAAAAAACTATCCGCTCCTATAAGCAAGTCGACGCGGCTTGGATGGTGAAAGTTCGGATCAGCAAGTGAAATGTTCTTAGGTATCTTCCAATTCGATACATCCAATTTGCTTGCGGGAAGAACATTTGTAATATTTTTTAGCACGAGGAGATTCAAGTTGACTTCGAACTCCGAAACTCGAGATTTACAAGTAGCTTCTGTTTTGTAATTTATAGCGGCGTTCGCTTTTCCAATACCAGAAACTATTGAATTAGTTTGAGTTCTCTTCAGCTTCAACTTTTGTACCAAGTCTTCCGTGATGAAATTTAATTGCGATGCGGAATCAAGAAGAGCACGCACAGGATACAACTGGCCAACGAAATTCCGTAAGTATACTAGAGCAGTAGCTAATATTACCTGAGAACAGTTTTTCTCAAACAGGTTTGAAGCTAAATGTGTACTACCAGATGTAGATTCTACCGATTCATCAACAGATTTACTAGCGATAGGGGAATGTTGCTTTATCGTAAACCTGTGTAGCAAGTGATGATGTGGCATTGAGCAAACCTTGCATTTCGCTGCTTGACATCTACGCACTGAATGCCCTTTTGCGAGGCAATTTATGCAAAGAACCCGCTTCTTCACTTCTTGAAAACGGGTGACTACTGGAAGCTTATTAAAGGACTCGCATGTACTTATGTTATGAGTATTTAAGCCGCAAAAGTCACAGATTTCCGATTGTGCAACTAATGTGGATTGAACCACTAAATTTCTTCGATGATTGTTTCGAGAACGCGGTCGACTTCCTGCTGGAGTAGTACGAACATCCTGACATGGGACCTTCGATTCCTTCGCTTCAAGGGTCTGACAACGACGATCTATGACTTTTACAAACTCAGTCCACGTTGGAAGTGTGGAATAGTCAACCGATTCATCCCATTTTGCCCTGGTATCAGCGTCCATCTTATCCAACGCTAACGAGATAAAAAACGCATCACAAACATTTTCGTGACTTCCAATAGAAAGCATAGCTGCTCTATGCGAATTAAAGCTATCTTCTAAGTAGCGGAGATTCTGAGCAGAACATTTTGAAATTTTATTTAAACTCATTATCCCATTTAAATGTTCCTGGAACATCAAGGTTTTACTATCGAAACGTGTTTTTAAACGTTCCAAAGCCTTCTTATAATTCACGGCAGTTAGATCGAATTCTTCAATTGACTTCAAAGCTGAACCAGATAAATACTTCCTCAAATAATTAAATTTCTGCAATGCATCTAAGGAATCGTCCTTGTCAACGAGAGTTGTAAATATGCCAATGAAATTCGGGAATTCCGAAAATTTACCAGAAAAACTTGGTAGCGTAATGCGTTCCAACTTCGAACGCGACATGGGCTGTTGTGACATGAAGGATGTATTTAACCCGTCGGAAAAAGTGAAATGTCCCTTTTGCTCGATCAACAACGACTGGATCATGGATTTCGTAGACACATAGATATCTTCTAACTCCGCTCTATGATTTGCCTTTTCTTCTTCCACAAAATTTATTTTGTCTAACGACAGCTGCACATTGAGTCCCTGCTTGAAATACGACTCAATTATGCCTAACCGACACTCTAATTCTGCATGAGACATACCAGAGCCCTTTGACGTAATTAGATTTTTAATCCTAGTTATATTTCCCTTCGTTGAGGATCGAATAACTTTTAACTCAGCCAATGTTCGCTGTTGACTATCTAACCCCCCGCTTGAAAGCTCTTCTCTTCCTTGCGCAATGTTTGCGTCTTGATTAGCCATAGTGTTAAAATGATCAACTACCAACTATTTAAAATCAACGAAATAATTCTAGCACTATCCAATTGAAAGAGAATTCGAGATAGGCTTCGCAACCGAATTGAAACAGCAAACGATTGGCAGCAACAACGATGTATAGTAATTACCGATTTGATATTTATAAAGTGATGATATGTGAATGTAAAATGTGCATACATATAATCCAACGAAAATATCCAATGAGGAAAGTCCAACAAGTTAGCACGATTGTTATTCCGTAATTTAAGCAAGCAAAAAAAAACCAACAAATCTAATAAAGCTCTTTTCCAACGAACAATCAGTACTGCAGATGGCGGTTAAGACCAAAATCCAAGCTCCAACCCAAATTGGTAATTCAATTTTTCTCTCATGCGAGAAATGTTCGCCCACGACACAGTTTCAGTAGCAAATGTTCTGACGATGCAACAACTATGCAAGTATTTATCTATGTACATACGTATGTATATATGTATACATATATATGGTATGATAATACAACGGATAGTTTAAGGCGATACAGCAATTATATATGTATAAATATGAATAATAATAAATACATATGTTGTTTTAATAATCGCATCGATGATCTCGCGATCCAATTTTTTTGAACTATGATTCTTTGTATACCATACATACGAGTTGTGCTTCCCTCGATGTAATCGGCAAGTCAGCTTTAATTCCTTGATTTTTTGAAAAATATGTATGTATATTGTATGTTCTTGATTGATTGATATATGTATGTTCTTGATTAAAGTACACAAATACTTAATCCCGGGTTTCGGCACCAAAAATTATGTTTCCAATTGTTTTTGGAAACTTCGTAATAAACTTACAAATTTTTTAATTTCAAAAAGAACAAAACGAAATTACTTTTTTTTGAATACGTTATAACAACTTAACCACTTTATTCGTCTGCAGTCGGATCAAAAAAGAGACCTTAGCTCCCAAAAACCGGGGCTTTTAACAATGTCTTTTTTGGAAATTTCAAGTCAAATTATAGGGAAATCCCCAGGGAAAGCTTTTAGGAAATTTGGAAATTTAAGTTAATTCACAATAATCATTTCGATAAATATTTTCAACAATTTTAGATTAAACAATTACAAATGGGGAATTATGAACAGGTATGATTCTCCATTAATAACGGCATTCAAAAACCGGGGCCCGATTACAGTTTGTCCAACAATACCAAGCCAAACATTACAGCTAAAGCGGTGTTGTGATTTATTTTGTTTTTTTGTTGTGTGGATTGGTGCTACTCCAATAATGCAAATTGTGGAAGTTAGTAACCCCATCTCTGGCAAACTGTGCTTCATCCGTCCAGAATATTCTTGCAAAATAGTTTCGTTCAGTTTCATCTCGAAGCAGTAATGATCGACAAAATTCTGCTCTCAAATGGTACGGGTGTAAGTTTTCGGTATGAAGCACTCTCCATACTCTAGATTGGGGCACTCCAAGCATAATAGCCATCCTTCTTGTACTAAGGGAGGGATTGCGTCGGACCAAATCCAAAATTCGGGTAGAACCCATCGGCAGCGGGCGGACGAAATTCGCAGGTCAGTTTTCAGGCGTTATCAATGAAAAAAAAGAATTAATCCAGGGTTATTCCAATACTATGTCACCTTATTGTATCCTCATAAAACTCCGATTTTTTTAAAAATAAGAAAAAAGAGGTCAATGTTTCATACATTAATTTGCTTACAAGTCCAGCCGCGTTAAAACCAAAAAAAAAGGTTTTTCTTAGAAAAAAATGGTTCGGGTTTTTTTTTTAATTTCTCAAAAACTAAAAGACATTTTTGCATCCGGTTTGCTGCTTTTAACTAAAAACTAATGAGAGCATTGAATTTTTGAAAAAAAATTACTACTTAATTACATACAATTTTGAAAAAAAATAGTTCGAAATTTTTTTTCAAAACTTTGAGTTTGAAAATTAATTTCTCAAAAACTACTCCTTAAAATAGCTTTGTTTAAAATCAAGATGAAAGAAGAGGTTTCTGGCTTTAGAAAAAGGTATATCTTGGCATTGTGGATGTAACTGTTGATTTTTAATAAATTTTTTTCCAAATTAAGTCAATTTTTTAGAAAATTGCCCCTCCCGGCTAAACGGAGGGAAATAGACCTCCCCCTCCCATACGATTTTTTTGTTGTCTTGACTAGACCTACACGCTCTAGCTTTTTGGCACACTGCTCGTGGGACACCCTGTATAGGTACGATATAAATCGAAAGTCACAAAAGGGGTGGAAAAAAGTGTTCTTCAAAATTTTGATGTTAGCCGTAGTAAACTCGTGGACTTTATTCGCACAATGTCAACGTCGTAAGACGCCTCACATTCAATTTATAGTACCCCTAGCCGAAACATTGATAGCTGAAGGAATAAAACAAAAAAAAACTTACAACTCGTCAATTTGGTGGAAGGCCAGCAAAGAAATCACGCACAGAGCGTTTGAATATTGGCGATCATTTACCAATTGAACAGCCTTCTCGTCGTCGGTGCGTGCATTTCACTTTCCAAAAAAAGGAATCTCGGACCAAGTATGTATGTTCTGGATGCAACAATGCCTTTTGCTACAAATGCTTTGCACTTTTTCACAAGTAACTTTACTTAAAAATATAAAATAAATGAAATCTTGATTCAATGTATTCTCTAATAAACCTTGTCTTTTTTTTTTTTTTTTGTGAACTCATTATTGGGACATATAATATAAGTATGTCCCACTTTAAAATATTATTGGGATTATATGTCCCAAGATAACGAAAAGGACTACGTTATCCTAATACACACCAAACATTACCTTTCCAATTATACTTTCAGAATTTCCACAAAAGTTGTTTTAATTGTTTCTGGTTCTTAAATAAAAACTCAGGGGCGAAGGGGTTAAATCGGTTGAGGAAAAGAAAATAATACCGGAAAATCATTTTGGTTTTAAAGCGAAGCATGATACTATTAAAGTTGCAACGAAACTGGATTCGGACATTCAGTGGTTAAGGCAAAAACCCAATGTACGGATGCTTGTCTGGTCGACTTTGAAAAGGCGTTCGACACCGTATGGTTAGAAAGTCTGTTCTACAACCTCACCAGGCTAGAGATGCCAAATCACCTTCTCTACAAGATTTATGTAATCATTAAGTTTTTTGTTAAATGTGGCAATTAGTTAAAAATTAACTTCCATTTAGAACTCCATTTTATAGGGACTAAAATAACAGAAAGATCTGGAGAAAATTCGCGAGCATAGGGCAACATGGACAACCATTAGCGATGAAAAACGCGGTTAGGCATCTTGGTATCTGGCTGGATCCGCATCTATATTTTAATATACTTGTCTTGTTGGAGCTAAGAAAGCCTTCGGCAATCTGTTTCTCAGTAGTTCACTTGACCGCAGGGTAAAAATTATATACAATACTATTGTACGTGGTCCTAATAAGGTCCATCATTGCGTATGGTTGCGTGGTTTCTTATATGGAAAAGATTCGCGTATTCGAGAGGCATTGCTTTAGGGTTTATCTTACAATGTACAAAACGCCAGAGATGCAGTTCGTTTAGTATTACCTTAATAAGGCCCTGTACACCGGGGCAGGCCTACCGACAATTTTGATGCACATCGCAAGGACAATGGCTAACCTGATCTCCAGGGCTTACTGCCCCAATTTTAGATACCACGAGAGCGCATTCCGGTCGGGCTTTATTCCCCCAGAAGCATTTGTCCATATTGATTCCAAAAAGTTAATGCAAAATAGAAATGGCGTCCCGGTAAGTTTCCACCGCCACCGGACTGCCAGAGCTAAACGGCTCATCCACGACGGGTACGTTGACAGTGCTCATGAGCTTATACGTTATAGGATCGCAATGGCGGACTGGAATCTCGCCGATGTTGCCTTTTGTTTGTTATCAGGTTTAAATGCTAACCAGAGCGGTGCGTTACTCTGTTAAGATCCTCCTCACTCCTTAGTTCGAAAGTTAGATTAGGGTTAGCTGAGGAATTTTTTGAAGGCTGAGCGCCTTATGCTTTTTGAACCTCATAACTGACTAGTTGTCTATTATGGGCTGCTGAGAAGTGGTTAAGCAATTGTTGTACCTCTTTTACCGATAAAAATGTATGCGCTTGAACCAAGCCTTAAAGAAAAAACGACTGGAATGGGAGACTAGACACGACAGATTGATTTTCCATAGTGACAATGCTCGACCACATGTCGTGTAACTCATTAAGATTTATTTGGAAAATATCGGATGGGAAGATTTGTCCACCCACCATATAGAGTGTTGGCCAAAACTAAAGCACGATGTTAAATTTACAAATAAAAAATTTAATATTATAATTTATTATTAATATTTGGTGACGTAACCTGCCTGTGCAGGGACGGGTTAAGAATATCCCTGCAGCGATACCTCTCGCTTGTCGTAAAAGGCACTAAAACAAAGGTGATCAAAAATCACATCTAGGCAATTTAGAAAACACCAAGGTGACCTCTGAGGTAAACTGCCCCACAAGTGTGCATGCAAATCAGTGGGTTGACACGACTGGAGATCACCGGTGTTGTAAGAGTAAGATCAAACAAAAAAAATAAAAATCTGGAGCATGCCCATGTCAAAAAAAGG
Organism: Merodon equestris; assembly: GCA_958301585.1. NCBI lineage: Eukaryota > Metazoa > Arthropoda > Insecta > Diptera > Syrphidae > Merodon > Merodon equestris. The sequence continues at coordinate 65,499,393 of OY284413.1, forward strand.
AGGGGAAGAAAACGGTCAAACCGTAGCATAATGGAAAAGAACGCTAAAAGGAAAAGCACTACCCCGCCAGGCACTACTAATGGTCGTGATCCTGGGACGAGCAGCAATGCTCGGGTCAGAGCTATAGGATTTCCGGGGGATAGCAAAGTAATGCAACGGCGTAAGCCACACTTTAGAGTCGCGAGTTGGAACGTTGAAAGCATGAGTGGTCGCAGCTATGAGCTTGAAGAAATGATGGTTAGAAGGCGAGTAGACATCCTGTGCGTACAAGAGACGAAATGGCGAAACACCGGTAATCGGGCACGTTTCTTGGACGTTAAAACAAAAGCCTACAAGATGTTTTACTATCGGTTGGAACAAGGAAAAAACGGAATCGCCATCATCCTTGCGGCAGAGCTACTTGGCAACGTCTTAACCATTTCAAAGTCCAGTGACCGTTTGATGGCTCTCAAATTGGTGATGCATGGTGAGGTGTGGAACATCGTAAGCGCATATGCCCCTCAAGTAGGATGCGAACAAAAAGAAAAAGATGCATTCTGGCTAGATTTCCACAACCTTGTCAAAATCATCCCAAAGGAAGAGCTTTTGTTTGTTGGGGGAGAAGACTACCACGGAGGGCTGGGATACGGCACCAGGAACTCTTCAGGTGAAGATATCCTAAACATGTGCAAGTCGTACGGTCTTATAGTGCTAAATACCATGTTCGTCAAACAAAGCCGGCACCTGATCACTTATAGCAGCGGCGGAAATTAAACTCAAATAGACTATCATTTGGTATCCAGTTTCATGAAGCCACGAGCTAAAGATTGCAAAGTGATCCTGGGAGACGCGATCGCCCCTCAACACCGTCTCCTCCTGACTGAATTTTTTATGGAGGCGGGTAAGAAGTCAAAGCAGCAAACGAAGGTGTCTGAGAAAACCAAGTGGTATAAGGCGGATAAAGGAAAAGGCGAAGCTTTTATTACCAACATGAAAAACTACCTCTCTTCCATTATCGCTGAGGTCGGTAATGAGGAGTGCAGAGCACAAGACATGTGGGATTCCCTACAACAATCTGGCCTGGAGAAAGCCAAATCACTGCTCGGAACATCTAAAGGCCCCTGCCAACACGCAAAAGAAACCTGGTGGTGGACAGACGAAGCCAAAGCAGTGATACACGAAAAGAAAATGGCTTTCCAAGCTTGGTCAAAGTGCTCTTCTACTATTAGAGAGGAAAATTGCTCGCCGTGAAAAAGTATATAAAGGGTCCGCCAAATAATTTTTTTTTTTTGAAAATGCTATAAAAAAAAACTACTGAATATTTTCTCAAATTTCTTTTTTTATTTGAAAGTACAATCCTTCCGGTTAATAATGGAAAATAATTTCATTCAAATGGCTGCCTCGGCTGGCCATGCAGTAGCCTACACGAGCGGTCCAATTTTTAAGCACATTATCGATTGTGTGCAGCTGTATTTCACCAACGGCTTCACGAATATTGTCCTTTAAAGCGTCAATTGTCTCTGACTTGTCGGCGTAACACTTATCTTTGACGGCACCCCACAAATAATAGTCCAACGGTGTCAAATCGCAGCTCCGAGGTGGCCAAACGACATCAGCTCTGCGGCTGATAATGCGATCTTCAAAAACAGGGCGCAAAACATCGAGTGTAGCTTCGGCTGTGTGGCACGTAGCGCCGTCCTGTTGAAACCAAATGTTGCCAATATCCTCCTCTTCAATTTTTGTGAACAAAAATTCGTTCAACATGGCCCGATAACGATCGCCATTGACTGTAACGGCCACTCCTTGCTCATTTTCGAAGAAAAATGGCCCAATTATGCCTCTGGACCAAAATCCGCACCAAACAGTGGCTCGTTTTGGGTGCACCGGCTTTTCAATGTATGCGTGCGGGTTTTCTGTGCCCCAAATGCGACAATTTTGCTTGTTTACATACCCGCCAAGATCAAAATGAGCTTCATCTGAAAAGATGATTTTTTTGGCAAAATCGGCATCTTCTGTAAGTCGATCGCAGGCCCACTTAGCGAAGCGAAAACGCATTGGATGGTCAGTTGGCTTCAACTCCTGAACCAATTGGACTTTGTATGGCGTCATACCAAGGTCTTTGTGCAAAATTCGTCTCAATGATGTCTCCGAAATGTTCAATTGTTGAGAACGACGGTGAATTGATGTTGATGGCGCTTCACGCACACTTTCTGCCGCAGCAGCAATATTCTCGGGTGTACGCACTGTTTTTGGCTTTTCACGCTTTTCACGAGGATGCCAGTTTCTTTCACTTTTTTCACAAGATAACGAACATACGGAGCTGACGGTGCTTCTCTTCTTCCAAAATCCGTACGCAATTTTCGCACAGATTCTGCAACATTACCATGATTTTCAAAGTAATGTCGCAATATTTCCCAGCGTTGTTCAAGCGTATACACAACCATATTCGTTCAGCGGAAGGATAAAACTAATTATCTGTCAAATCAGACATGAGCTAAGTGTTACCATTCACGAAATAAGCACTACTTGAAAAAAAAACGTTAGATGGCGGACCCTTTAGATATTGCAAAGGTATCGCGAAGAAAAAGTGCGCCGAATTCAAAGCGAAAAGCATGGAAGGCCTATATCAGGAGTTGGAAGAAATATCATCTGCCGCGTCTGACAGGAACCAGGCTACACAGGAGCTTCGACAAAGCAATTTGAACAAAGGAGCAAATATCTTTAAGATAGCCGCCCAGAGAAGAAGAAATGCTCAGGAGATTCGTTTCCCAAAGTTTATTAACAATGCTGAAGGCCAACTCCTTGTGGAAGACGAAAAAATTCTCCACAGATGGCGACAGTATTGCGAGGAACTTCTGAACGAACAGTTTTCCCGAGTGTACTTTCCAAGAGCCGCCCCGAATCATGCCGAAATATCCGACATCACAGTCGAAGAAGTTCGGTACGCGGTTAAAAACTCCAAGAAAAGAAAAGCTGTTGGGCCGGACGAGATACCCTCTGAGTTCAGGAAAAAGATGGGAGATATCGGGTCTAGATGGCTCATGGTTCTTATCTCCAAACTTATGAGAGGCGACACTATGCCTAATCAATGGAGGGAAAGCTATCTTCTTCCTTTGCACAAAGGAAAGGGTGATACGCGAAATTGTGATAGCTACCGTTCTGTCAAGCTGATGTCGCACACCATGAAAAGAGCATGAAGATCGTTGAACGGGTATTAGATAGCCGACTGCGGAAAATAATACAACTATCTGATGACCAGTGCGGGTTTTACTCGGGTAAATCAACGACAGATGCAATCCAAAGTATAAGGGTCATGATGGAAAAGCATCGTGATTCTTCAAAGGACTTGCATATGGTGTTGGTTGATTTCGAGAAGGCCTTTGACCGGCAACCAAGAGATCTTTTATGGGTAGCGCTAAGACAAAAAGGAGTTCCAGAAACCTACGTGCGAGTGATTATGGACATGTACAATAGAGCAACGACAAGAGTAAGATGCACCGCAGGAGTCACCGAAGAGTTCGCAATCAAAGTCGGTGTACACCAAGGGAGCGTCCTCAGCCCACTGCTCTTTATAGCAGTCCTTGATTGCTTGCTTGAAGGAAAAGTGACGGACCCCAATGTGCACGAGCTATTCTTTGCTGACGATGGAGCCATTATAGGTGATGATCAGGCGTCCCTACAACGAGCACTTGATGTGTGGGTGGACATTTTTGAGGGACACGGGTATCGTATTAGTTCAAAGAAGACAGAGTATCTGTGCTGCCCGTTCTCTGACCCTCATCAGCCTATTCCAGACATTTACTTGAATGGAAGAGTGCTTCCCAAGTGTGAAAAGTTTAAATATCTGGTATCTATGATTAATAAAGAAGCAACTTGTGATTACGACATCAACCATCGCGTAAGCGTAGGATGGATGAAGTGGCGGGAAAACTCCGCCATCTTCTGTGATCGAAAAATGCCCCCTAAGCTGAAAGGAAGGCTCTACACTTCAGTTGTACGTCCGGCGCTCACATACGGTTCACAATGCTGGACAATGTACAAAAAGTATGAGAGCAAATTAACGGCAGCTGAGATGAAGATGCTTCGCATGACAGCGGGAGTAACAAAGCGTGACAGAATTAGAAGTTCAATGATCCGAGGAAGCTTCCACGTAAAAGAAACCATCACAAGATAGAGGGCGACCGACTCAGTTGGTATTGCCAAGTTCAAAGGAGAGATCCTTTGAACCCCGTCCAAAAGGCGTTATCGATCAACGTTCCAATTTCAACACGCAAAAAAGGCAGGCCGAAAAACAATTGGTGCAAACAAATGCAAAAACACCAGCATTTGATTGGCCTCAGCGATGAAGTAATCCCAAACCGGCCTGCCGCTACTTTCTGATGTCAAACCGGTGGACCCCACAAGCGGACCAGTAGGAATGCAGTTAAGTGGGAAGGTTATGATCCTACACTTCTGACCATAACGACGCCGAAAAAAAAGAAAAGAAGAAGATTTGGTGGCGTAACCCTTGTTTTGGATAACAGCAGCACAGCGTCTAGACATAGAGTCAATAAGGTTATCAATTATTGTCTGGGGTATGTTATTCCAGAGAATTTATGTTTGGTCAAACAAGGTGTCTAAATTTGGGCAATTAGTATGATCGATTTGCCGATCTACAATCTCCCATAGATTCTCTATGGGGTTGAGATCAGGCGATTGTGCTGGCCATTTCATAACGTTAATATGACTTTCAGAAAGCCAATTCTTAATATAGTTAGTTGTATGCTTAGGATCGTTATCATGTTGAAAGATCCATCGCAACGGCATATCCTCCTCTGCATGAGGAAGCATGACATTTTGAAGAATCTCTTGGTACATGAAACGAACCATTTTACCATTTACCCTGTGAATTAGCCCGACTGGAAAAACATCCCCAGACAATAATATTGCCTCCTCCGTGCTTTATTGTGCTTTTTATAAAGCGAGGATTTAGGCGTTATCCATTTGGTCCCCGTACTGTCCGAAATCCGTCAGAGCTTTTTAAATAAAATTTAGATTCATCTGATAAAAGTACCGTTTTCCATTTAGGCACCGTCCTGTTTACATGTACCGTCGCAAATTCAAGTCTTGCTCGTCGATTTTTTCAGAAATAAATGGTTTTTTTATGGGTCGATATTGTTGAAAATCAAAGTTTAAAATGTAAATTTCTATTGCCTGCTCACAAATCATTTGTATAACCTCCCGGTACTTTGGTATAATCTTTCCTTTTACTTTACTCTATATTTTGCCTTTTCTAATAACTATAATATATCAACATATTAGGACTATCTAGAATGAGTAACGGCCTCTTTGCCATTCTTCCTTTGTAACCGAGAAAGTGTAGAAGAAATAAAGGTTATTGCGGTTTTAAATCTTGGCTGATCTTTTATTGAATTTTGTTTTTTTTTTTTGTTGGAGGCTTCTACTATCTGTTGGAGCACTCAGACACAAATACTGGTCTTGTACTACCAGACAGACACCTTGTCTTTATTGTATTTTCCCCGTTGTCCGGAGAAAAGTGAGGAGGGGCTTCAGTGATGTAGAGCTAAGAGACTCGGCACCCACCACGTCGGCCCCAAGGGTGCGCCACCGTGCGCGAGCGAAGGCGGGACAGTCGCAGAGAAAGTGTTCTCCTGTGTCATCCTCCTCACAACATGCAGCACAGGTAGGCGTCTCACTGATACCAAGTACGTAGAGATGCTTGGCAAAAGTGTAATGGCCCGTAATGACGCCCGTTAGCCTTCTGCAATAATTTCTCCTTAAGGATAAGAAAAATGTTACGGACTTTTTGCAGACATCGGGGCGTACGCGCTTAGTCATCCTGCATCCTGGATATTCCCATCTACGACTGTGTACGTTAAAGACCCAGTCATTGATGTCAGATTTGACCGTGGAAGCAGGTAGACCTAAGGCGGATTCAGGTCCTGAGAAACTCTCCTCTGAGCCTCTTCTAGCGAGTTCATCGGAGATCTCGTTTCCTGGGATCCCAGAGTGACCTGGGACCCATACAAGCCTAAGTGAATTTAGTCTTCCCACTTTGTTCAAAAAGGTCTTGAGTTTATGCACTAATTTGGAGTTGGATAGAGGGTTGGACACAGCTTTGAGTGCAGCTTGGCTGTCACTGCAGACACATATGCTTTTTCCCCTCCACCTGTATTTCACAACATAGTGCATTGTCATTAGGATTGCGTAAATCTCCGCTTGGAAGACAGACGCATATTTTCCTAACGTGAAGTGCAGTTGAATATTTTCGCGCTCAAAGAAAACTCCAGCGCCGGATCCCTGCCCAGTCCTGGAGCCATCTGTGAAAATGCGAAGACATTCCATTCCAGGTTCAGTGTCTGACCAAAGCCAGTCCTGACGCCATGGCAATGTGACTGTGAAGTTACAGCGCAGTAGGATGGCAGGTGTTATTGCGTCAGAAAGCATATCCATGAGACAGGGGTCGTAGGATATTTCTCCCGCAAGTACACTTTCACTCCAAAGCGAGTTGTACCAAAGACCATTCCTCTTTAGGCGAGAAATAGTTTTCAGTGCACACCGTCTGATATACATATAAGTCAAGGGGTGGAAGATTCATCATAGCATCTAGAGCAGCTCCCGGTATGCTGGGGAAAGCCCCCGTGCAGCTGAGACAGACCGCTCTTTGGAGATTGGTGAGTGAAGCCACAGCGTGTTTGCGTGTTAGCCTGCTCCACCAAAGGATCCAAGGACCTTCTTCGGCGATAAGCCCCATGTTTTGCCAAAGGCACCTTAGCATTGCCAAAAAGCTGACAGCGCTTTGGTGGTTTTGGACTCAACATGTTTTGACCAAAGAAGTTTGCTATCTAGAATGACTCCCAGATACTTAGCTTAATTGGATATCGGGATGGGAATGCCTTCTAGCACCAGCTGAGTAATGCCAGTATTTTTCCTCCTTCTCGTGAAGAGAACGACATCAGTCTTAAGAGGATTAACCGACAGCCCACTTCTCATACACCAGTCTTCGAACACGTCTAGCGCCGCCTGCGCTTTGAGACAGACATTCGCCAAACATGAGCCGACAGAGAGAACAGCAACATCATCCGCATATGCCTGGGCATAGATTCCAGAGGCATTAAGAGCATCGAGCAGAGAGTCGACCACCATGCACCATAACAGCGGAGACAAAACGCCACCTTGCGGGCAGCCCCTGTTTACTCCAGACTTGACACATTGTTCGAGGCCTGCATCAACGATCAATGTCCTGTGCACAGAACCAGTTCTTCATCTACGCCATGCCGTCCAGCAGCGTTACACATGCTGTCGAAATAGCGTTATCAAAAGCTCCCTCAATGCGGACGGAAATGCCAAGTACGTATTCTTTCCTTTCGAGAGCGCATTCTATTCTCCCAACTAGGTTTTGAAGCGCAGTCTCGCAGGATTTTCCGCGCTGATAAGCATGTTGCATGTCCGAGAGAGGATGCATTCGAAGGGCAATTTTGCGCACGTGCAACTCTACTAATCTTTCCATGCTTTTCAGCAAGAAGGATGTTAGACAGATTGGTCTAAAACTCTTGGCTAGTGAGTAATCTTCTTTCCCTATTTTGGGAATAAAGACCACTTTCACCGCACGCCAAGGAATAGGTATATAGGCAAGTGCCAGGCTAGCAGTGAAAATTATTTTCAGAGTAGGAAGCAGCTGTCTTATACCTTTTTGCAGCATAACGGGGTATATCCCATTAGTGCCCGGCGACTTAAAGCCATCGAAGGATGCCACAGCAAATTCAATGGCCTCAGTAGTTGCCACGCGTGACGCAACATACCAGTTATTGAATTGTAGTAGCGGGTTTTTTTTACAGATCTGATTTCAAGCCACCATCAACCGCTCTTCGCCGTATAGTCCTGCTTGAAACCTCTAGACTTAATTCGTCCCGTATGCATCTAGATGATTTGAAGGGGTCCTTTTTGATCATCCTAATAATCATTCTATCGTCATAGCTATTCGATTTTCGGGGTCTACCGCCAATATGACCCGTTTTGACAGTTCCCCGAGTACGAAATCGACTAATTATGCGCGAAATCACGGACTGGCTTATACCAAGTTTATTTCCGATGTGCACCACTGATTCACCATTATTAAAATCGGACACTATTTTTTTTTTTTAATTGCTGAGAATAGTTATTTCGCGCCGTTTTCTCACTTTTTTATTTTATTTCTTAATTGCACTGCACAACTGAATCACACCACCGAAGACACGCAAATACTAACGCTTTCTATTGTTCGGATCATGCTTTAGAAAAAAAACAGTAAATTCGATACAAATGCTAAGATTAAATAAACATGGGTAAGCTGTTTCCATTAAAGGGTGCCCATGCTTTAGTTTTTGTTTGATTTGTTTTTATTTTTATTTAAATAAGTTAAGAATATTAATATAAATTTTAGTTGTAAATTGAAGTTTAAATATATTTTGGTTAGAGAAAGATAAAAACTCGAAAGTTATCGTACGTTTTTAATTTTCTTTAGCTTTTTGCAAAGGGATATTATCCCGTGCGTTACACGGTAGTCCAGATCTTGCGCCATCCGATTACCACTTGCTTCGATCCATGGAGAAGGCCTTTTCTGGAATACGCTTCACTTCAGTTGAAGGTATCAAAAATTGACTCCATTGCTTCTTGGGTTCAAAAAATGAGAAGTTTTTTTTTTTTGGGTCGGAAACCGAAAAAGGTCAACCCAATATTGAGCATTTGTAGCATTACTCATATACTACACTCTTAAAATACATGCCATTGACGAACACTCCCTTTAATATCTAAAAAAAAATATTTTAGTTATAGCTGGTTTGATTCAATACTTATCGAAGAAACACACCGAACTGCGTGTTGGGACTTGTTCCGAAAAGTCAGTAGTTGCACCATCGAATGTATAGGCGTCACTACGTACCACTTATTCATTTTGACGTCTGCAATTCTTGCTGTCAACTGTCATCAGACGTGTACTTCTGTTTTTCTTTGACGTGTTTTTCGTTTCCTCTATGTTTGTTTAGCTACTTTAAAAACACCGACAAAATCAGCGAGAATTACGGAACACTCAACATGTCGTCTACGAATTTGGCGAACCTAAACGTCGATACGCTCTTTGAGCAACATAGTATCGCCGAAATCGACATAATACAGAAGAAAATCCAAGCAGAGGTCGAAAAGAAACGCGAGGAACTCCGGACGATGGTCGGGTAAGTTGCATATCTTCGTGGCACAAATGAAACTTTATGATAAGACACACTATGTCTGCCTTGTAGTGAGCGCTATCGCGACCTCCTAAAAGCGGCTGACACAATCGCTACCATGCGTGAGTCCTCTGCAGAACTTTCCACTCAACTGGAGAGCATTATGACCAGTTGCCGCAGTCTAAACGAGAAACAACTTATTGGATTCAAGACTGAGACGGACGTGGTTAAATCCCGGGCTGAGAATAAGCAGCTGAACAACTATTTCAGCACAGTGGTGCAGATAAAATTGCTCACAACCCTGCCCGAAATGATCTGGAGTCATATTGACAATGAGAAATTCTACTTGGCCACCGAATTGTTTATCTTTAGTCGGCACATCAGCACCGGCTTGCAGTTGGACGTGAATAACACGATAATGCAGCACTTTCCAGTGGCCAAGAAACAATGGGAGATTCTTAAACCCTTTCACATGACGATTAAGCAAAACGTTTTGACAACTTTGGAACGTGAGGAGATTTCGCCGGAAGTTGCAACTGATTGCCTAGTGAGTCTTCTCTTGCTGGAGAAGGGAAATCTAAATGGAATTCTGAAGACATTTGTCCAATTGAGGTGTTCGGCTTATCTGGGTAGTATGGTGAATGAAGATGACGACCAGAAGAGGCTAAAGGACAGAATACTGGGCAGCTTGAGGGTCTTCAATTCCACAGTTCAATTAATTCACAAATGCTTTTTCGGTAAGTTTTATGAATTTTCCTTTTTATATGCAGTTTTATGTGATTCCGTGGAATCAACAGCGTAGTTAGTTGAAACCAAAGAACGACACTGTGTCATTGACGTATGGTAGCACCTTCCAATGATTAACGAAATTGCTGGCGGTTTTTTTATTTCGAGGTGTGTGGCGGGTTCGTTTTGAAACAGGTTAAAGAAGTCGGAGAGCATCTCGCTCACTACACAATTGCCACTTCTCAATTCCCTCTTGAACTCAAAGACGCAACGATCTGCAAGAAATATTCGGTCTAATCTCAACTCTGGTGTTATTGCCACTTGTCACTAGTTGGCCATGAGACACGAAATCCCCAACTTAGTCAAAACGTCAGTGATGCGTGTCTTGCTCTCATTTACCTCCAGACACATTTTAACCAGTTCTGCTTCAATGCGCTCGAACGCTTCATTGACATGCCTCTATATCCGTCATTCTTGTAGGTGAATACCAACAATTATGCACATTTGTAATAGATCCTGCCTCTTTTATTGGCCAATACGACCCGCATGATCCTTCCGAAAATGATGTTGAAGAAATCGCATTCATGGCGTCGCCTGGTCTGGGTCTTTTTTTAACATCGAGCGTTTCGGTTAGTTAGCCGTCTTATAGCAGCAGCGAGAATTCTGTACAACCCGACGAGCTTAGCAGGGACGTCGAAACATAATGTGGCAGTATACGAAGGTAAAGTGAAAAGTTCTCCGCCTGACAATGAAAGACTGCGATTTTCGGTACAAAATGATTTTGCTATTCTACATAATCTCCCTTGAGTTCAACATATTTGGCCCAGCATTTCTCCAACATCAGTATTCGTTCCCGAACGTGAGAGTATGGAAGGCTGTGAAAATATTCATCTGCGGCCCTCTCAACTTCCTCATTGGATGGAAGCGCTTCCCAGAAACAAATTTCTTAAGTTTGGGAACAAATGGTAGTCTAACGATGCTCAGGGAAAAAGGTGAATGGCCGAGTTATACTTACCCTTGATTCCCGCAGTTTTCCATCACCAACGCATCCTTGTGCACACCCGAAGGACGGTACGTAGAGATCTTTGCTGAGGTAAATAATCTGACCCAGCTAGTAATTGAGCCTACACGAATACCTGACATTGCAGATCATTGCGTCAACATCTTGGACTTGTTTCTCGCCTCTCATCCTGAAAAATATTCTGTTGCCATATTGTCGCCCCTAGGCTCGTCTGGCCACTGTGTCGTATCAGCTAATTTCTCGTCTTCACCCCACCATGGTTAGAGAACAAATTCCTAAAAGAACAGTATGGCTATACGAGAAAGCCAATTGGACCGGCCTTAACGACTTTTTTAGGAATTTTAACTGGTGACTATGTTTCCTCGATAGTGACGTGGATGCCGCTGCTGATATGATCACGAACATTCTTTTGCTGGGTAGGAGATCCTTCATTCCTCACAGAGTAAAGAGTATCAAACCCAAAGAAAATGCGTGGTATGCCCCGAGCTGTAAAGAGGCCATCAGGTTGAGAGAGTTGAGTTTTCGGAACTACAAAACCAACCCTACTGAGGAAAACCGGAAAAAAATTAAACGGGCCAGAAATGACTGCAATGCATCAATTAGTAAAATTCTCCACGAACAAAAGTTGAGGCAGAAAGTGCTACAATGTCCCAAGGGTACCAAAAACTTTTGGTCGTTCGTGAAAACGTAAAGAATTCAGCCTCGGTTTCAATTCCCACGTTCATTTACAATGACATTCCAGCTGTCAGCTCTTTAGACAAGGCCAATTTGCTTGCTGCGCATTTCGCATATAGCTCAACGCTGCCAGATTCCACATTGTCTCCGCCTGTACTTGAGAGCGTTGATTACACCATGGGACAAATCAATTTTAGCACTCGTACAGTTGCAAGAGTACTAAAAGATCTCAACGTACACAAATCCGCTGGCCCGGATGGTATACCTCCAATACTTCTGAAGAGGTGTTCTTCTGCGCTGGCAAAACTTCTGCGTAAACTTTTTCATCTGTCCTACTCATTAGGTGTCTTTCCGAGTAGATGGAAAATAGCATTTGTCCAGCCCGTTCCTAAAAAGAGCAAATCTTCGTCCCCCTCCTCCTACCGTCCCATAGCACTAACGTCCCTTCTTTCCAAGGTCATGGAAACGCTGATAAACCGTCAGCTTATGAAATATCTTGAATCGCGGAAGCTTCTTAATGACCGGCAATACGGTTTTCGCAGCAACCAGTGGACCTGGTGATTTGATGGCTTATCTCACCGAAAAGTGGAACCAATCTTTGCACAATTTAGGTGAAAGCAAGATCGTTGCGCTTGATATTTCAAAAGCATTTGACAGAGTTTGGCATCAGGCTCTTTTGTCAAAAATGCGTGCTTATGGCATCGATAAATCTCTGCTTCTATGGATTAGAAATTACCTTTCGAACCGTTCAATTCAAGTTGTTTTGGATGATTTCAAGTCTGATATTCACCAAATAAATGTTGGTGTCCCCCAAGGCTCTGTTTTGTCTCCGACTCTCTTTCTCATTTTTATAAATGATCTCTTGTCTGTTACTTCTAATCCAATCCACTCCTTCGCTGATGACAGTACTCTCAGCTTTTCATATTCGTTCCAGGACTCACGTCACTGCTCTTCGGCCATAGAACTGGAACGGCAGCGTATGTTAATCACATTGAATTTATATCTTGACAGCATAGTCGATTGGGGTAAAAATAATAGAGTGGAATTCAATGCTTCTAAAACTCAATGCTGTCTACTGTCGTTAAAGCGAACCCGTAATAATCAGCCATTAACCATGAATGGCGCTTGCGTCGACGAAACCGAAAAACTTTCCTGGTATGTGTAATACCAAACTTAATACCAAAACATGTCTAGGTTTCCTTAAACGATGCAAGAAATATTTCACCCCCTCCGATTTGGCTTAAATTTATAAGGCCTACATCCGCCCCAAGCTTGAGTATAACGCTCATATCTGGTCTGGTGTCCCTAAGATCTCACTGCACCTACTAGATGGAATACAACAGCGAGCGATAAAACTTACAGGAGGCAGTAATATCGCAAAGTCAATTGACTCGCTCAAACACCGACGTAATGTGTCTTCCTTGTCACTGCTTTATCGCTATTTTAACAACAATTGCATTCCTCACCTCCATGAATTCACCCGCAATACTCGTCTTGCCAGGAATGCTCATCAGTTTACCCTTAAGCCTGCTTTCGGACTTACAGTTAAGTTCAGGGATTCGTTTTTCAGCCGCACAACACGGTTATGGAATGCTCTTCCCAGCCCAATATTTCCTACTCACTACAATCCACACACATTTAGGACCAATGTGCACAGGTACCTCCTCTCCCTTTCTCCCTCTATACCTTCGGCCCGTGCTGTGTCTTGATTCCGAACACTTAAGGGTATTCATAACCCTTTTGACACATGTATAACATGTGTATGAGTGTAACTTGTGGGGTACACACGTATCAAAACTGACTCAGTGTCTGACTCCTATTTTATAATAAAAATTAAACATTGTATATAGTGTAAAGTGTTCGTTTGCGTTACTGAAATCTGTCTTCATCTGTGCATCTGTTTTTTTTTTTCGTGTGCGAACACTGTGTATCAATCTTTTTCCAAGAACAAAAATGTATTGTGTATGCGAAAAAAAAGTTGAGCGCTCTGATTCAAAAATTGAGTGCAATGACTGCAAAAAGCTGTTTCATCTTAAATGTGTAAATGTGTTAGTTGCCGATTTAGAGTATATGAAAAAAAACCGCAAAGCTTGGAGATGCTCTAAATGCGAAATCTCGCGACGTAACTCTTTCTGTGCCGATAACATACCCCTCCCGCTTCCACAAAAGAACACAATGGACTCTCACAAAGAAAAAGGACAAAATAATAAAACAGCTGAAACAATCGATTTGTTATACCAAGAGATTTGTGAACTGAAACAAAACATAAACAATGATATGATTCTTAAAGAAATACAGAAATTAAAAAAAATTAACAACGAATTTCTTGCAAAAATCAGTGATCTTCAAAATGAAAACTTTCACTTAAGGTCGGATATTGGTGTTTCGCAGCAACGCATAAATGAGCTTGAACAATCAAAATTAAATAAAGCGATTGAAATTTTCAATGTGCCAAACGTCGATGAGTCTACTGCAGTGCAAGCAGCACTAACTATCCTGCGCGATGGTGTCGGATGTGATATCAACGAGAGTGACATTGACGCTCTTCGCTTGCGTAAAATAAAAACAAAGAAGAGTGCAACGCCCACGAACATCATAACTCTCAACCTAAGCAGACAAAAAACAAAGGAGAAAATCATGAACATGAAGAAGAAAGTCCAGGGACTCACAACAAAACTTTTGGGTGAAAATTTAAATACATCAAAAATATATATTAATGGCAGTCTCACACCCCATATGAGGTCAGTGTTTTTCGAAGCGAAAAAAATTAAAAAAGAAAAAAAAATTAAGTACATATATGTGGATGAGGAACGGCATAATTTTCTTGCGTAAAAATGATGGGGACGAGGCATTTAAAGTAAGGTGCCTTAATGATCTCAATAATATTTAATTATACAAAAACTATAAATGAATAACTTAACATCAACACACGCAAGAAATTATGGCGCTTCTCAACTATCTACCCTAGTTATTCACCAAAATATTCGTAGTATGAGAAAAAACTTCGATCTCTTCTTAGCTCACTTAAATGCCGGTAATTTTAACTCAGATGTTATTGTACTTACAGAAATCTGGTTGTACGACTATGAATTATCCAACTATAATATTCCTGGCTACGAGCCTTATTTCAAATGCAATAATTCTTATAGCTCAGGTGGTGTCGTAGTATTTATTAAAGTAAAACAAGAATTAAGCTGTGAGGTTAAAAAACCAAATTTGAAAAGTGCGGAGATATTAGAAATTAACTGTTATATATGTGGTGAAAAGTTTACGATCTACCGTTTGCATAGAAACAACATCAATATTGACCCATTTTTAGAAGACTTCAAAAACATTCTCAAAAAAGTTAAGACTAAAAACCTTGTTGTTATAGGTGACCTAAACATTGATCTCCTAAAACGAAACAATGATACATATAATTATTTAACATTAATGTCTTCCTTTGGACTAGAGCCACTCATAACGGTACCAACTAGAATAACGGAGAGGTCACAAACATGCATAGACCATATTTTTATTAGAATAGACTCCTCACAATTTAACAAGTGAAGTTATTGACTTAAAAATCTCGGACCATTGCATGACGAACCTGAATATAGAAACCCACAAATTTAAGAATAGCCGTAAATACGTCCCCTTTAGTAATAAAAGCGAAATTGATGTTAATAAACTAGTAGAATTTCTGAAGTATGAATTTTGAGAAATAGTATACGAAGAAAGTAGGCCCACAAACACTTATGACTTATTTGTTCAAATACTCACAGGCCATATTCAAAAAGCTTCTCTTTCTATCACCCCAAATAATAAAGGGTTAAAGCGTCTCAGACCGTGGATAAGCAAAAGACTACTACAAAAAATAAATAAAAAGAACTCGTTGAGGAAAAAATGCAAACGTCACCCCTGTAATCAGAGATTGAAACAGTACTATTTAAAGCTAACCAAAGATGTACAAAGGGAGGTCAAATCTAGTCGCAATACTTATTACTCAACAAAGTTTCAAAATTGTAGAGGAAATGTTAAAAAGGAATGGAAAATAGTTAATAGCATTCTTAACAAATCGGACGAAAAAAATGATATTAAACAACTCGAAGTTGATGGTGAAACTATAACAAACCCTTTGGAAATAGCAAATCATTTCAATATGTTTTTCACTACAATGGCCTCTGATATGAAACCCAGTCCTTGTAACTACAGTTGTAATTGTAATATGTTTCCTGACATTGTTGAAGACATTTCCCAATGTGACACCTTTGTATTCCAACCGTTTACCCCAGTCGAAATCCATAAATGTATTCTGTCACTTGATAACAAAAATTCTTGTACCTCTGATGGTATTACTAATAATATGTTGAAACGTATTTCTTTTTATGTGATAGATGTGCTAAGCCATATATTTAACTTAAGTGTTCATTGTGGTATATTTCCCTTATCGTTAAAAACTGCGGAGGTAATTCCCTTTTTCAAAAAAGGATCCCGAACGTTGATGACGCAATATAGACCTATCTCCATACTTCCGACCCTCTCTAAACTATTGGAAAAGCTAATTAAGGTACGCATTGTATCCTTTTTAAACAAGAAACAATATTTCGGAAAAGAACAGTTTGGCTTTCGAGAAGGAAAATCTACTGAAGATGCTATTCTTAAGCTATGCACTGAAATTTATGACAGTTTTAACAACAACACGTCGAACTTAGTCTTGTTTATAGATATGACCAAAGCATTCGATATGGTTAATCACGATATTCTTTTAGAGAAATTACATAGAGCAGGCTTAAGAGGTGTAATTCACAGGTGGTTGTCTTCGTATTTGTCAAATAGAACTCAATGTGTTAAGTTACGTGGTGGTTACATTAGCAGTCCGCGAAATATTAAGATTGGTGTACCACAAGGTTCGGTGTTGGGACTGTTGCTGTTTCTAATATATACCAACTCACTATTCTATCAAAGACTTAGTGGAAATCTAACAGCTTTCGCTGATGATATAGCATTAAAATATGAGAATAAAACTATTTTTGACTCTGTAGCTCAGTTAAACATGGACTTAAATATTTTAAGACAATGGTTCTCCAAACATGAACTTCTAGTAAGCAATAAAACAAGGCTAATGATATGTAACTCAAAAGGTCTATCATCTCTTGACTGTGATACCATATTTCATTCTAGTGCCTGTACCAAGTATTCGATTTCTGTTCATAAATGTGAGCAAATTAATTATCAAGATAATATTTCGTGTGATTCAAATTGTTTTAAAATAGAAGGGGTTGAAAGCTTTAAATATTTAGGCATTACTTTAGATAATAAAATGACATGGAAGCCACACGTGGAAAACCTTAAAGATTATATGTTATCTGTCATTCGAAAAATGTATCTGTTAAAGGAGCACTGCTCTCAAAAAATATTATTTATGTTTTACTATGGACTTGCCCACTCCAAACTTCAGTATGGTATTGCAAGTTGGGGGGGTACCTATAATAGCACTATTGAAGTATTGCGTAAATCTCAAAAGCATATAGTGAGAATTATTTGCAAACGTAATCGATTAGCTCACAGTTGGCCTCTATTTCTGACTTTGCGTATACTTCCACTTAACCACCTCTATATCTACAAGGTTTTAAAAGTATTTTATTTAAGAAGCGGGTATAGTACGACCTTAAGATCTTCAGATATATACAGTCTTAGAATAAATAATATGGCTTTGTCTAATATCCCACTCACTAAAAAAACCCGTTGTTTTAAATTTTATACTACGACAGCACCTAGGCTCTTTAATAAATTGCCAGAACACATAAGAAAACTGTCTCAACCTGTCTTATTTCTTAAGGAGCTTAAAAAAATTCTTTTTAGTTTGGATAATTCGGCTGTCTGCCTAATGCTTTAATGTTGTTGATTTATATTAAATTTGGTTATATTTCCTTTGTTTCATTATACTGTATATTTTAAATCTATTTTAATGTGTATCCTTTTAAAACGTGTAGTATACCCCACAAACGAGTATGTATAATAATATGTAGATTTCTTGATGCATTATTCGCCTCTAGTCAATACGGACTATAGAATGATGCCCCTTCATTTCCCTTTTGCTTGTAATAAAATGTTTACTTATGTACTTATATTTATAATATGTAACATGTAGAAAGGAAAGGAAACGAAATAAAAAAAAAATTGGTCCAAAGACTGCTGCAAAAATCGTTTGCGCACTTGCTTTGACAGAATTCAGCAAACGCGCCACTCATTTTGCGCAGTGCTTTTGCATCCCTGATTTCCTGTGCAAGATGTTTCGCATCCTTTCGTCCGATATCCCAACAGTATTAGCAATCTCACTCACCTTCAGTCGCCTATCGTCCATTACGATATTATGTACTTTTTCGATGGTTCCCGATGTGGTTGCGGTTTTTGGCCGTTCTATAATATACGTGGGTCATCTTCGAGGGATGGTACGACCATGATAAAATTCAGCTGCAGAATCCACGTAAACTTTTCACGTAAAAGGTCGAGAACTTTGCATTTTACGTATACGTATTAAGTATAACTTGTTCTAGATAAATTCTGCCAAATGCTACTTTAAGTCGACAGACAAGTGGTGAGTGTTGACCTGAAATTATTGAGTCCAATACGAGGGTGGTTCCGATAAGTACTTAGCCTACAAAAGAAAAACAAAAATTTTGGAGAAATGGCGATTTATTTTTCAATAAATTCTCCTTTTAGCTCGATACACTTGACCCAGCGATGCTCCAACTTCTTCAACCCGTCTGAAAAATACGTTTTCTCGAAGTCTCCAAAGTAGGCCGCCGTGGCGGCAATGACCTCCTCATTCGACTGAATTGTCTGCCCGGCGAGTGACTTTTTCAAGTTTGGAAACAAAAAGAAGTCGCACGGGGCCAAATCCGGAGAATACGGTGGATGAGGCCGCTGTTCGTAGCTCAATCCGAACAATTTGGCCGTGGCGAGGGCGGAGATGTGAGCCGGTGCGTTATAATGGTGAAAGAGCACTTTTTTCTTCGCCAAGTGGGACCGTTTTTTCTTCAATTCGGCATCGAATCGGCCAATAATTTGGCATAGTACAGCCCTGTGACCGTTTTGCCCTTCTTTAGGTAGTCGATGTGGATCCCTTCCAAAAACAAGAATCGAATCACCGACCGATATTGCTCTTTTTCCATTTTTCTAAACTCCACGAACACTCCCGCTTCCACACGCGGTCAAAACAAAACTACGAGTCCGATCCGGCTGAAAGTAGACAGTAGCCGTCTACTAGAATGTACTACACGATAGTTAGTTGCTCTTGCGATACTGGCGCCATCTGTGGTGAGGCTAAGTACTTATCGGACCACCCTCGTACGTACCGTAATGAGAATATTTGGTTTACAATGGACTTTCTGGCATTTGCATAACATGGCGGATAAGATGTTATGCCACTGCTGACAGCAGAAGTACTGCCATGTAGCCTTCAGAAAATCTTTCCATATTCTAAGCATCGATTTTGGATCCATTAAAGGTAATTCGTGTTCGTCCCTACAGGCTACTATTTTCGTTCGAATGCCATTCCTGCAGTAGCATCTCTCTATCTCCTCGATCTCGAGCTTCCGTTTTCTCTCTTTTTTTTTTCTTAAAAATGCTTGCTCAAGAGTAGTTTTCGTTCGTCGATGCAGTCATGTACTATATTTATACTGTTTCTTCAGATGGGCCTCTTTGAATTCCTCATAACTTGAAACGAAAGCTTCAGTGGCGGCATCCTTAATGTCTCTTTAACAACCTCTCCATTGCTGTTCTTTGGTTTGATCAGATTGCATGTATTGATTGCGTATCAGCGAATTTTCTTATTGCTTTTTCCTGGATCGAATTTGGTGTTGCTACCCGACTCCTCTGATTTCGATCTGAATTCACAAATATAGCTATGGCATCAAAACTGTCTTAAGAGATTTCAGCGCGAGATGGCTAAACACTGTCTGCTGTCACTGTCTAATACCACACCAGGAGAGAAGAGAGGTATTACCGATGTACAATACAATAGTTTTTAATGTCTGTGGATTATTACTAGAAAGAAAAATAAAGCTTGGATTAAGGCTTCTTAATTTTGGAAGCGCGTTATTTCTGCAATACGTATTTCTCAAATACAGGGTGCGGCAACGAAGTGGATAGTATTTCAAAAAATCATGACACAAAAACTAGACCATTTTCGAATTTTTTTTTATTTTCTTAAAATATAGACATCCTTGTTTTTTAACTATTTTTTAAAGATGATATCGCTCAAATGACGGTCGTTATGTTTAATGCGATTTTTCATACGTTTCACGAAATTTTCGAAAACTTTTTTCAACATTGCCGATTTTATCTTGGCTGTTTCTTTACGAATCGCGGTCTTTAGCACCTCCAAATCTGCAGGCTTGTCGACGTATACCTTGGACTTGAGATAGCCCCATAAAAAAAATCTGGCGCCGATAAATCCGGAGAACGGCTTGGCCACACGAGTTCTGTTCCACGCGAAATTAAACGGCTACCAAACAGCTGTTTAAGAATCTCCATTGTCTCGGCTGCAGTGTGGCATGTCGCCCCATCCTGCTGAAACCAGATTCTCGATAGCTTCCGTTTACGTCGGAGAGTTGGCCCGACGAAGTCCGACAACATTTCCCCGGTACCTCTTCCCGTTCACAGTCCTGTCGAAGAAGCACGGCCCGATTACTCGCCATGCAGCGATACCCATCCACACTGTGACCTTCGGCGAGTGCAGCGGTTGTTCGTGAATGATGTTCGGGTTGTCATCGCTCCAGTAACGTAAATTTTGCTTGTTTATATCCCCGTTTAGATAAATTTAGTGGAATTTCATCACTGTCGATTTTTCCAAGCATCACTTGACTAAATGTTAATCTTGCAGCATAATCACCTGATAAAAGCTGTTGAGCGCATACAATTTTGTAAGAATGAAAGCTCAAATCTTCGGCGAACCGTTCGTTCCGGGATTTTTAAACTTTTAGCGTATAAACGACAAGAACGAGAAGGATTTCTTTGAAACGACTTTCGAACGCGTTCTACGTTTTCCGGTGTTCTGACTTTTTTTTTCCTCCTGGTCTTTTTTTAAAAATTGAGCCGGTTTCCCGGAAGTTTTTCACCCACATATATACACAGTTTTTTGGTTGGAATCGGTTTTTTGAACGGAATATTGAACTTTATTCGAAAGTCTAGCGCAGCAGCCGCATACGAATCACCATGCAAAATAAAACGCTCGACCGCGTAAACTCGTTGCTCACACGATCATTCCGCCATTGTGTCAAACTACTAAATTTTAAAATGTTAAAAAAAAACCCCCTGCAGCAACCGTTTAACGCTGGAATGGCTACGGTATCTCAATTTTTAGGCGAGTTATGATTTTTTGAAATAGTATCCACTGCGTTGCCGCACCCTGTACCATAAATATCTCTGATAATAATCATACTATGTATAATGAACCCAAACACTTCCTCCGATTCCTGGGTGTCTACACTTTCTGCCTTAGTGCAGCTAGATTGCGAATATCCAAATTAGAGACGTGCAAAATCGGTAAAATTTGATGTGAAAAAGCTGTGATTACAAGAATTCACTGTGCCCTTTGTCGAAGGCTACTTCCCCGAACTCCCTTATTACCATCTTAAGTAGTTCTATGGTAGTTCTGGTAACTTGATCTGCTTGGATCCAGCGAGAACTTATTCAAAACCTTATATCAATAAACCACTTCTGCAAATGCTTTAAGGCTATTCTTACTTTCGTATTTGGGTGACGACGAGGTCCAGTCTTGAGTTGAGAAGATCATTCCATATTCGTGCAGTCCGAAACGAGTCTCTGAATTAAACTGTACGTTCGAAGACAGGCACAAGAGTAAATTAATGGACATTCGTAGCGAGACGAGGTGCACCAGACCAGATGTGAACGTCGTACTCAAGCTTGGGTCGGAGATGCTGAAATATTTCTTACATCGTTTCGCAGCGTTCTTAGTCTTAGAATATGTGGTCATTCCTAATAAGTGATTGATTAATTCACATACTGAGGATGGAACATTTTTCGGTTTCGAAGACACAAGCGCCATTCATATATAAAGCTGATTTCGCTGAAGTGACAGCAAACAGCATTGAGTTTCAGTAGCGTTAAATTCGACTCTATTGTATATATTCCACTTAATTCTGCTCTCGAGATCGGAATTTAATGTGCTAATTATACGATGGCAAAGTAAGAACACGAGAACAAATTAGAGTACTATTATCAGCGATTGAATTAGAGGTAGGCAGCAGACATTTGGACCAATTGGACCCAAAAGGAAATTTCTAATCCATACATTCATCGATACCGTAAGCATGCATTTTCGACAAAAGAACCTGATGTTTAGTTATATCAAAAAGCTTTAGAAATATCAAGCGCAACATTTTAGCTTTCACAGTTTTGCTGAGATTGTACAAAATTGGTTACACTTTTCGGTGAGATATGCCATCAAATCACCAGTGGCCAGGTTCTAAAGAAACGTTTCCGCGATTTAAAAATTTTCACAAGCTGATGGATTATTTGTGTTTTCATAACCTTAGAAAAAAGGGACGTGCTATGGGTCGAGGAAGTCAAAGATTCGCCATTTTTTTAGAAACAGGTTGGACAAATGTTGTTGTCCATTTACTCGAGAAGAGAGCAAAAGAGTAGGACAGATGAAAAAGCATTTTTGAACCGCACAAATCGGCACATACCAGTGCGGTTTTGGGCCCGTTAAATCGACTATAGACCAAATGTTCACAGTAAAGCAAATCCTGGAAAAGACCAGCGAGTTTAAAATCTATACGAACCATTTTGTTGTCGTTATCAAAGTCGCATGCGACATTCATCGCACAGAACTTTTTAATGCGATCGTCGAATTCGGGATCCCAGGAAAACTGATCCTATTTTGAAAACACGAGATGCACCGTGCATTTTGATTCAAGAACCTCAGAACCGTTCGACACCTGTACCGGATTCGGCAAGGCGATGCGCTGTCGTGTGACTTCTTCAATCTGATTCTCGAACAGATAGTGCGGAGTACAGGTGACACGGAAGGCACTAACTTCTACGAGTCGGTCCAACTGTTGGAATACGCAGACGATATAGACATTATCTATATATGTCTGAAGGTAAATGAGGAAAAAACTAAGAACATGCTGTCATGCACAACCGATCGGTTACCCACCACCTAACAATCGACAGCTTCACTTTTGAGATAGTTAAGGAGTTTGTCTAGTTGCTTCTGCTGATTCTGTGTTCCTTCGAAAGAAAAATTCTGCGCCAGATATTCTGTCCTATCTGCGAGGAAGGCGAATGAGGGAGAAGATACAACCGCGAACACGGATGTGAATGTACTACGGAAAGTTAAGATCTGCCAACTACCTAGTTTTGCCATTAGTTCTGTTACAAATATAAAACGCTATAAAAAAAATAAACATATTGTATTCAAAATTATTTCATTTATTAGAACACAATATTGATTAGTAGAAAAAATTGGATTCATTCGAAATGACCGCCTTTTGGTTTAACACAAGCTTTCAAACGGTGTGGCCATTGCGCTATAGCGACACATACGGTTTCCATGGAGATTGTGGACGCTGCTCTAGTTAATGCTGTTGTAAGGCTTTCCAAATTTCTGTGAGCAGGCCATGTTCTCCAATCATGACCACAAACCACAATTCAGTGAATTCAGATCTGGCTTCCCCGAAGGCCAATCTCCTGCTGCTATAAAGGGATATTGACTCTGAACCACTCCTGCGTGGTTTTCGCATTGTGCGCTGGAGAAGAGTCCTGTTAGAAGATCCATCTGTGTCCATTGAAAAGGGTATTGGTCAAACCCTTCACAACACTCTCTAGTACATCTTCCTGATAAACCTTTGCACCAGTTTCTATGCCCTTTTCACAGAAATGGTGACACCATGGTGAGGGACCCCCCAATTTCAACACGCAAAAAAGGCAGGCCGAAAAACAATTGGTGCAAACAAATGCAAAAACACCAGCATTTGATTGGCCTCAGCGATGAAGTAATCCCAAACCGGGAAGCCTGCCGCTACTTTCTGAGGTCAAACCGGCGGACCCCACAAGCGGACCAGTAGGAATGCAGTTAAGTGGGAAGGTTATGGTCCTACACTTCTGACCATAACGACGCCGGAAAAAAGGAAAAGAAGAAGCAGAAGAAGATGGTGAGGGACCCCCCACCAAACCATTACGGAAAAGGGATGATGTCAACGTTGAACCCTTGGAACAACTTTTTTCGTTTCCTTAGATGAAGTGGCGTGAATTTTGTCATTTTGTTTGTTGAAAACTTCTTCCGCGGTAAAAATGTTCTCATCCGTAAACAGAATGTTTTCATGGCCATTGTCCGCGTGCCACTGCAAAAGTCGCCTGCATCTTCCCGGCCTAGTTTTTTTTTAGTTGAGGAGTTAGAAGAGATCATCCCAAATCAGCCTAGACATGGATCTGGTTTATCTAGTTCCTTGGACATGATCTTCTGTTTCCTAAGGGGATTTCTCCGAATTCGTTCACGCACTGCCTTTACTACCGCGCGGCACTCGTACGGACGCCGCCCGGGCGACCAATTCTTGACCTGTCCTCTACTCCAGAGAATCCGCCGAAGCGAGCAGTAGCCCGATAAACGAATATTCTTGAATTCCAAGTGGTTTTAGCAACTCGAAAATTTGGCAAGCGCTCTTTCCGCACTTATGCAACGCTATTACTGCGACTCGATTATCTTTAACGCCCCACTCCATGCAAACTGAAACCAAACTGACTAGTATTCTTCACTTATCAGTGCATGTGTTCTGAAAAAAAGAGAACGGTTTTATTCCCGCAAGAAGTTTTGAACAATAAGCGCTGGAAATTGTGTAACAGACCTTATGGCAGGACTAGGTACACTGAGTGCATGAGTACATCGAATCTGAGCCTCCTGGTTCGGCAGGAGAGGAAGATCCAACTTCCGATATAAAGAACAAGGATGCAAGACGACTTGATCTTTATAACTAGAAGCAGCACGCCCGGGACCGTCAAGGATGGCTGTCTGTTTTAGCTCAGGCTCAGACCCTCATTGGCTCGCTGGCCTGATAAGTAAGTAGCAGTAGTGGTTTCGCCAGCGCGGAAGACGACCTCTTTAGAGGTATAAGGGAATACCATCTCGGTAGCCAGGAAATTCTATTGTCTTAACCTTAAAGCCTCTTTGCAGATCAAGCTATGACACGCATTTGCTGTCAGTTTAACTCTCTTCACTATATGTGGATCACATGTCGCGCAAAGTAATATTTGATATCGCACCTACGTCACCAGTTAAAATTCCTAAAGAAGCTGTTTAATCCGCTCTAATTGGTTTTCTTATTCATCCATACCGTTCGTTTAAGAGTTTTTTCTCTAACTGAGTGAGCACGAAAAATTAGCTGACACGACGCAGTGGTCGGATGAGCCAAGAGGTGACAATATGTCAATATGTCAAGTCTAATGTGTTTTTTTTTATGGATTCGCGCCAAGAGATGTGAAATCTTCGATCAGGATACTGGATAGCGGGAATGAGCCTGTGCGCCCATCTTCCTTTTGTGGAGACATCCCATCTAGCTATGGATGCTGCCCGTTCTTCTTCTTTTATGCGCCTGGCTTGTTGTCGATCAAACGTTAGCCTGCAGTGTATCCTCATGAGCACGTCTGCCACTGATTGTTCTTATCGCGCAAAGTCTATAAACTGACGTCATCAACCGTTTCGGTTGTCTGCCTGCGAGTGCACCAGCCCATTTCGGAGCAGCGTACAGTACTCTGCATATCCGGGACATATTCACCTATCTTCGGAGGCATTCATGAGAGCGCTCCTTGTGTAAGTGATGCCTTCTCGCTGGCATACCTTATGTGTTCCCTAAAGGAGAGCCGGTTATCAAGCATAACCCCTAGGTACTTCACCGATTTCTTACAGATAATCGTCTGATCGCCGACTAAAAAGCTCACATGTTCCACCTTCTTGCGGCTGGTTATGAGCACAGCCTCCTTTTTGTGAGCCGCTAGTTCCAGGCCGGCACTTACCAGCCAATCTTTCACCTTAGAGATGGCTGTGTTCTCCACTTCATCTTTAAGTCTGGCCACTGTGACAATGGCAATGTCGTCAGTAAAGCCGGTAATTTGTACTCCAACGGGAAGCGCTAGTCGTAAAACGCCATCATACATAATGTTCCACAGTAGGGGTCTAAGGACAGATCCCTGCGGAACTCCCGCCGTTATGGTATAGAACTTGACGCCCTGATCGGTGCAGTATCTAAGCCTCCTGTTGCTGAAGTAGTCCATAACTATTTTTAACAAATAGGGACGGGTACCCATGGCAATTAGGGACATTTGTATGTGCGTCCAGTTCACTGAGTTAAAAGCATTTTTAACGTCCAGCGTAACTACTGCACAATATTTCTTTTCTCCTCCTCTCAACCTCTTTCCTTAGATGGCATCTGCGGCCAGGTTTACCACGGATTTTATTGCATCGACCGTTGATTGTCCTTTTCTGAAGCCGAACTGGTTATTTGACAGTGCACTATTAGCTTCCGTTACCGCCAGTAACCTACCATATATAAATCGTTCCGGTATCTTACCTAGTGTGTCTAATAATATTTGCGATGCATTCAGGTCCGGGTGTTTTGCTGTTTTTCACTTTAGAGACAGCTTTGTATAGCTCCTCTAGAGTAATTGGAGGATCTCCAAGGATCTCCTCTGTGCTGATCCTTGCCGTGCTGCTACTAGTGAGCGGTTGACCCCTGGGAAAGAGGTGTTCTACTATTTGAGTGAGCATTTCAGGGTTTGTTATCGGCGGACTCCTATTATTTCTCAACCTTTTGGTAACCACTCTTTATCCCACCGATCTATATAGGCCTCTTTGCAGAGTTTTTTGAAACGACTTGCGTTCTTTTATAGCTTTCGCCAGCTCACATCTCGCTTGCTTAAAATGGAGAAGTCGCTCTTGGAAATCTGGCCGTATGTGTAATCCGAATGATCTGCAATGCTATTGTACATTAGATAATTTACCTCGGCGAGGATCTCGACATACCTTCCTTAGGGTTTTGTCTGGCGTGAGTGTTGAAGCCAGTTAGAACTGTGTACATTGAAATCGCTCGCAACAACGATGTCATCAATTGCAAAGGTCTCTTCTCACTTGATTGCATCACCTAACATAAGTTCTACCACTGTTACCACGTTCCTCCGTCGAGGAGGAACTTAAGTTCGACGACATCTTAAGCTGGAGCTTTGCTGGTCGTGTGGTGGCTACGCAGACGTAACCGTTCAGCTAATATAGTTTGCAGTTGTATCCTTTCATCCATTCAAAGAAGTTTTTTCCTCCCGAAACCACCGGGAAAGTTTTCACGCACCTTAGATAGAGTCCATACTTCTACTATATTAGTAAGGGTATAATAGGGCGTTCTCTTGGTTGTTCGTAAGAGGACTTTGTTACTCAATTCTCTCTTCATCGTTTGATTTCTTCGCCTATGTTGTTCAAGATTAACTTGTGAGCTGAGGTAGACGGAAACTGTTACCACCTCCAAATTGTTGCTGCCTCTTTTCTTGTAGATCAGTTTTGCTACTTGCCCTTCTTACTTGGAAATATTTCGTCGACAGCTCGGCTATATTCATGCCGGAGTTTCGCACAGCCTTGTTGTTAATATTGTTAAAAAAGTCGCATGGCAGTATGCCTTCTCTGGTTACGTTGAAGGTTTCGGTGAGACTAATTCCGACCCTCCAGATACGGCGAGATTTCATGCTTCATCGAGTTTAGTCAGAATGACTTCGTATAGTTCATACCTGTAGACTCTACGTGGCATGAAATGGTAAGTCACTCACCTTGGGCAAGGAACAAAGAAGTATCACTCTGATTTAAATTAAGCTAGCACTATCGAAACTAAAATTTGCTCAAGCAGACAGGAAAGACCCTTGTGAAAGCTTGTTACGATTCGTCAACAGGTTGACAGGCCAATTTCGGTTTGGTTATAAGCTAGGCACATTCGCCATCGGTCAAATATTAACGTTACGAAGTGGGCTTAAAGCCGAATAAAAAAGTGTTTATAGCGAGCTATAGCGAATAAACTCTCGCAGCTTTATTAATATGCATTGGTAACAAGATAGCTGAGACTGTCGATATCGAAATCCTTTTAGACAAAAATTGTTAGATATAACAGCATTAATACCCCAACCCTCAAGTTCTCAGAGATCGTAAAGGGTCCGCCAAATATTTTTTTTTTTTTTTGAAAATGCTATAAAAAAAACTGCTGAATATTTTCTCAAATTTCTTTTTTTATTTGAAAGTACAATCCTTCCGGTTAATAATGGAAAATAATTTCATTCAAATGGCTGCCTCGGCTGGCCATGCAGTAGCCTACACGATCGGTCCAATTTTTAAGCACATTATCGATTGTGTGCAGCTGTATTTCACCAATGGCTTCACGAATATTGTCCTTTAAAGCGTCAATTGTCTCTGGCTTGTCGGCATAACACTTATCTTTGACGGCACCCCACAAATAATAGTCCAACGGTGTCAAATCGCAGCTCCGAGGTGGTCAAACAACATCAGCTCTGCGGCTGATAATGCGATCTTCAAAAACAGGGCGCAAAACATCGAGTGTAGCTTCGGCTGTGTGGCACGTAGCGCCATCCTGTTGAAACCAAATGTTGCCAATATCCTCCTCTTCAATTTTTGTGAACAAAAATTCGTTCAACATGGCCCGATAACGATCGCCATTGACTGTAACGGCCACTCCTTGCTCATTTTCGAAGAAAAATGGCCCAATTATGCCTCTGGACCAAAATCCGCACCAAACAGTGGCTCGTTTTGAGTGCACCGGCTTTTCAATGTATGCGTGCGGGTTTTCTGTGCCCCAAATGCGACAATTTTGCTTGTTTACATACCCGCCAAGATCAAAATGAGCTTCATCTGAAAAGATGATTTTTTTGGCAAAATCGGCATCTCCTGTAAGTCGATCGAAGGCCCACTTAGCGAAGCGAAAACGCATTGGATGGTCAGTTGGCTTCAACTCCTGAACCAATTGGACTTTGTATGGCGTCATACCAAGGTCTTTATGCAAAATTCGTCTCAATGATGTCTCCGAAATGTTCAATTGTTGAGAACGACGGTGAATTGATGTTGATGGCACTTCACACACACTTTCTGCCGCAGCAGCAATATTCTCGGGTGTACGCACTGTTTTTGGTTTTTCACGCTTTGGTTTATCGATGAGGATGCCAGTTTCTTTCACTTTTTTCACAAGATAACGAACATACGGAGCTGACGGTGCTTCTCTTCTTCCAAAATCCGTACGCAATTTTCGCACACATTCTGCAACATTACCATGATTTTCAAAGTAATGTCGCAATATTTCCCAGCGTTGTTCAAGCGTATACACAACCATATTCGTTCAGCGGAAGGATAAAACTAATTATCTGTCAAATCAGACATGAGCTAAATGTTACC
This sequence comes from Merodon equestris, assembly GCA_958301585.1. NCBI lineage: Eukaryota > Metazoa > Arthropoda > Insecta > Diptera > Syrphidae > Merodon > Merodon equestris. Next base: position 65,528,437 of record OY284413.1, read on the forward strand.
ATTCACGAAATAAGCACTACTTGAAAAAAAAAACGTTAGATGGCGGACCCTTTATAACACTTGCCAACCACTTTCGGATGCATTTTAATAATCCTAAAACTCAGCAGAATATCCTACAGAGGCTTACACTTTCTTGGCTTGAGCTTGCTTTAGATTTGTGAATTAGAGATTTTTTTTAGGGACTATGACAACTTTGTTGCACTTAGTCTTACTGTTTCTCTTTGATTTCTAACATCCTCTCTCTTTTGATAGAAGGAAACAAGGGTTTGGTATCGCAGAAATTGGAGGAACTAGAAAACGCTCTACCCACAATCGCACTCATCGATGCACACGAAGCACAATACGCGTACATGCTCCCCGACATTATTGCCAATTTCCGACCCAAGTTCGACGCACTTAACCTTAACGAAGATCTAGTGAAAACCACAATAGAAACCTGGTTAAGGGACAGCTCTAACATTGCCGAGGTTCATCTCAAAATCCTCTTCGATCTGGTGTCATCGATGAAGGTGATTCAGGAAATCAAAAAAGATGCGAATCCCCTCAAACAAGATTTCAGTTCGAACTACATCTGCGAACGATTTGGAATTTCTCAGAAACTAGACTTTTACGAATACCAATACAAGCCGTTGATCAATCAAAGAATCCGAGATATCATTCGACAATCGTGGGTTAAGGCGGCCAAACGTACGATGAGTCAAGTTGAGAAATGGCTCAGTAATCCGAAATCATTTAACAACGAATTATGGATTGAGAGCACGTCGGATCTTCCTTTGAGTTTAAAAGATGCCCTAAGCGAGGATAAGAAGATCAAAAAACTTCTGATGAAATTTAAGGGTTTCGATCAAGAGATGATTGCCATATGTTCTGAGTTCAATGACCACCTGGCCAATATTGTTTCTGAAATGGCTATTCTCTTCGAAGAACAAGGCACCAAACCCGAAGAGAAGTCATCTCTAGCCGAATTCCTTAAGGAAACCAGTGAAGAACAAATCCAGGAACTGATTACGAACATAAAGAATTTGAATTGTGATAGGAAACTGCATCATCTATTACGTATTGTTCGTCTATTTGCTGCGATCGTTGAATTGTGTCCGAACTTAAGACTGTGCCTATCGCAAACCTACCACAACGACTTGAGCTGGAGTTCACAATCGATTGGAGAGAAAAAAACGCTTGAGAATTGGAACAGAGTCTGCAATCTACTGGAGGACGAGGGTTTCGTGATGTGGAAACGTGTCTGCGAGTTGATTCTTAACGAAAACAAAGTGGAAGATGTAATGTCGCTCCCTATCGGCTACGAAACGGTTCTTGATGACTTCACGGTAAGTGTTTTGTCAATATCGAAACTGAATGCATTGCAATTTACTTTTTTTTAGAACTGGGAAACCGTATCGATAGAACAGAAGGACGAGCAGGACAATCCTGTCCAGACAACATTCCGAATACCATGTCAACCACGAATATCACTTCAGGAGTACCTTTTCTCTGTCATTAGAGCACTAAATACTGCCATTCCACAGACCTTACCGCAAAAAGTTCTTCATGTATTCAACTCAATGCTTATACATCACCTGCTGGCCCATTACAAAAAGCTGGCCGACGATAAATTCACCGCATCCAGTCAGAACAGCGCTCTCCAGCTGTACTTCGACGTGAAATTCCTCCAGTCCGTGTTTGCTCTACGAGATGATCGAGATGTCATCGATGAGTTTCAGTCCATCTCAAGCACTCTAAAGGAATACATAGATCCATTCGACTTTGAACTCTTTAGCGAGCACTTGTCGAAGAATGTCAAGAAGGCCGTGATTAAGACACACTGTCAACTAGGCGTTATCATCCCGCAGCTTCCACAGAATTTGCCGTCAGCTGCGCAGCAAGAAAGGGATCCAAACGTGCTCACACTCAGTTCGAATGGATCGACTTCGATTTGGTTCCCACTGTTGCCAATAATTGCTCCGGGATCAACGAGCACAAACTCGAAGCCTACAAATCCAGTAGCCCCGGAGGCGGATAAGGTAAGTTGTTGTAGAATGGCGCGCAATATGAACTGGAGTAATCCTGTATTGTAATCAAATTTTCTTTTATTTATTTGTAGGACAACAGGTCCTCTGATTAGTTCTTGGTAATGCTTGGTTTGATTTGTGCTTGAATGAAATGTTTGCTGTTATGAGCCGTTTGTAAATGCAGATAAATTTGTGTTGCTACCGCACGGCTTACTTACAATAGAACATGAGGGAATTGAGTTTTTAATTCGTGTTTGCCTTGTGTTGCTTGGTAATAATTCGCACATTTTATCTCTTTGGGAATACACTAACGCCTTTTGATGGTTGATTTATAGTATTTGGCGGCACCATTCAGTCAGTTATGATCTTGCACTCGCTTTTAACAATTTGCCTCTGAACTTCCTACCCTATCATCATAGCTGTTTACGGCCCCGAGTTAATATTCAGTTCAGTGGCATTTACGCCTTATGCTTTAGCACACGTTGTCTTCTTTCTTTTTCTCTGATAACACGTTTCCTCTAGTATCACCTTTTCTCTCTGTCGGAATATGCTTTCTTCGCAACACGTTTTCGTTTTTGGATGCCTTTGTCTCTACACTTATTTCGCACTCTTTCATTTGCCTGCTTCCGTAAAAGTTGAATTAGCTCTATGTAGCCAGATTAATTTTCAAGTAGACAAGGGTAAGCGTTGTGTATTCGCCCAATTGACCCATAACTATTCTGTTTAGAAAGGCTTCCTCTGCCAGTATGACGACTTGTATGGTTAATGTTATACAACATGATGAAGGGTTAGTATTATACTTAGTCTGGTCGCTTTGTCGTTGTGATCAATCGAATACTCTGCACTTAATTTCTGAACACAACTTTGCCATATTCCCACCACGACTGGATCTGATGAATGTCATCCGAGAGACAAAGGTTTTGGTCACATATCCTCAATAGCAAAAATGTTGGCTTCCAATGCGTAGATTGTTGTTGGTTTGTCGTGTAGACCAGAGGTTCCCAAACTTTTTTTTTCTCATAGATCACTTTCAAAATTAACCTGATTTAGGTGGACTCCCTGCTGCTACATTTTTACCATATTCCCAAAACTCGTCAAAAAATGTGAAGATTAGATCTAACTATGGAAATTTGCATCGCGGCTGAGTTCCAACACTAAATTCGGAGTGGTAAAATTAAGAAGAAAACTAGTATTTTTTCTTATATTTTATTTATTAAAATAATACGATGACAGACTTCATAGAGCTAAAATTAAACATTATTCAACAATACAAATCAAAATTAAAAAAAAAAAATCATAATTTTAATGGGTGGGATGTACTTGATGGATTGACAGCAAATTATCAATACAGATTTGTAAGGAATATCCGCAAATCTCCCCGTTCTGTGATGCTCATTCTGCTCCTTTTATTTGTTAATAGGTTTGTAACGACACTAAAACTTTTTTCGACAAGGTATGACGAGGGACGCGTTATCAAAAGTTTCCTCGCAATTTCCCACAGCCCAGGATATTTTTCGGGTATTTCTGCCTGCAGCCATAATGTTTGATAGCCTTTTTTAAATTTCAACTTCAGCTTCTCATTGGTGCTACGCTCGAGTAGCTCCTCTTGTAATACCACATTAGACACTTCCGTTTCAATAAATGGATTTATGATCCATGGTAGTACATATTAGATATTCCATCGTGAGAATATCTTCAAATCTATTTAAATGCTGAACGTATGTCTGAATATCCACATCAAGACATTCTGCCTGTGATAAGTTTAGAAACTGGGAGATTCGCGCCGACTAATATTTTGCTTTATAAATTTTAATTTTCCAAGAAAAGCCGAAATTACACCCTTTGTTTTTATTAAATTTAGGTTGTCCCCTTGTAACAGCAAGTTAATGTCATTGAATTTTTTGAACAAATCTGTCAAATACGCGATGTGTCCTTGCAATTTGATCAGGATTTCTTTTAAATCTGGATCTTTACTTTCCAGAAATTCTAAAACTGATTCAAAAAGTGAGTAAAATCTTGTTAAGCATGCACGTTTCGACAATCAGCGTACTTCAGTATGTAATCGTTGGAAGTCTTCATCATTTTCATAGCACAATTGTGCAAACAATCGGGTATTCAACGCATTGCTTCTTATTTTATTAACTGCTTTAATCACAAATTGAAGCGATTGGTGCAATCTATCACTCAAATTTTTCGCTACAAGGTGTTGTCGATGAATGACACAGTGAATTGCAGTTGCTGCTGGTATAATTCTTTTAGAATGGCTTATAAACCCATGATTTTTTTTTTTTTTTTTTATAATTTGCGCGCGCAAAAGGGGTTATGACTACCCTTAAGTGTCCGGAATCAAGACACAGCACGGGCCGAAGGTATAGAGGGAGAAAGGGAGAGGAGGTACCTGTGCACATTGGTCCTAAATGTCTGTGGATTGTAGTGAGTAGGAAATATTGGGCTGGGAAGAGCATTATAAATTGAAGCCAAATCAGAGGGGGTGAAATATTTCTTGCATCGTTTGAGGAAACCTAGACATTTTGCCGCGTTTTTGGCGATTTCAAATATGTGATCATTCCAATTAAGTTTGGTGTTGATACACATACCAAGGATGGAAAGTTTTTCGGTTTCGTCGACACAAGCGCCATTCATGGATAATGGCTGATTATTACGGGTTCGCTTTAACGACAGTAGACAGCATTGAGTTTTAGAAGCATTGAATTCCACTCTATTATTTTTACCCCAATCGATTATGCTGTCAAGATCGGAATTCAATGTGCTTGACATACGCTGCCATTCCAGTTCTACGGTCGAAGAGCAGGGACGTGAGTCCTGGAACGAATATGAAAAGCTGAGAGTGGATTGGATTAGAAGTAACATACAAGAGATCATTTATAAAAATGAGAAAGAGAGCCGGAGACAAAACAGAGCCTTGGGGGACACCAGCATTTATTCGGTGAATATCAGACTTGAACCCATCCAAAACAACTTGAATTGAACGGTTCGAAAGGTAATTTCTAATCCATAGAAGCAGAGATTTATCGATGCCATAAGCACGCATTTTCGACAAAAGAGCCTGATGCCAAACTCTGTCAAATGCTTTTGAAATATCAAGCGCAACGATCTTGCTTTCGCCTTGATTGTGCAAAGATTGGTTCCACTTTTCGGTGAGATATGCCATCAAATCACCAGGTCCACTGGTTGCTGCGAAAATCGTATTGCCGGTCATTAAGAAGCTTCCGCGATTCAAGATATTTCATAAGCTGACGGTTTATCAGCGTTTCCATGACCTTGGAAAGAAGGGACGTTAGTGCTATGGGTCGGTAGGAGGAGGGAGACGAAGATTCGCCCTTTTTGTGGACGGGCTGGACAAATGCTGTTTTCCATCTACTCGGAAAGAGACCCGAAGAGTAGGACAGATGGAAAAGCTTACGCAGAGGTTTTGCCAGCGCAGAAGAACACCTCTTCAGAAGTATTGAGGGTATACCATCCGGGCCAGCGGATTTGTGTATGTTGAGATCTTTTAGTACTCTTGCAACTGTACGAGTGCGAAAATGGATTTGTCCCATGGTGAAATCAACGCTCTCAAGTACAGGCGGAGACAATGTGGAATCTGGTAGCGTTGAGCTACACGCGAAATGTGCAGCAAGCAGATTGGCCTTGTCTAAAGAGCTGACAGCTGGAATGTCATTGTAAATGAGCGTGGGAATTGAAGACGAGGCTGAATTCTTTACGTTTTTCACGAACGACCAAAAGTTTTTGCTACCCTTGGGACATTGTAGCACTTTCTGCCTCAACTTTTGTTCGTGGAAGAATTTTACACGTCTAATTAATGCATTGCAGTCATTTCTGGCCCGTTTAAATTGTTTCCGGTTTTCCTCAGTACGGTTGTCCTTGTAATTCCGGAAACTCAACTCTCTCAACCTGATGGCCTCTTTACAGCTCGGGGCATACCACGCATTTTCTTTGGGTTTGATACTCTTTACTCTGTGAGGAATGAAGGATCTCATACCCAGCAAAAGAATGTTCGTGACCATATCAGCAGCGGCATCCACGTCACTATCGAGGAAACATAGTGACCAGTTAAAATTCCTAAAAAAGTCGTTAAGGCCGCTCCAGTTGGCTTTCTCGTATAGCCATACTATTCTTTTAGGAATTTGTTCTCTAACTGTGTGGGGTGAAGACGAGAAATTAGCTGATACGACACAGTGGTCGTATTTGTCAGGATGAGAGGTGAGAAACATGTCCAAGGTGTTGGGGGAATGATCTGCAATGTCAGGTATTCGTGTAGGCTCATTTACTAGCTGGGTCAGATTATTTACCTCAGCAAAGATCTCTACGTACCGTCCTTCGGGTGTTGTCTGGCATGAATGTCGAAGCCAATTAGAATTGTGTACATTGAAATCGCCCGCAATGGCAATCTCAGTGTGAGGATGTAGGGATACAATTCTTGTGATGGAGTCGGATAACATATCAAACTCATTGAAAGGTGAATTGCTATCCGGGTTTGGACTTCTATAAATAAAACAGTAGTGGATTAAATGCTTACGGACATGGATTTTTAGCCATAGGAAATTAAATTCCGGATTGGAACAGTGGCCGTATACTTTGATATATGTTACGAGTGGTACCTACATACATACTACGAGGCCATATCTCTCCTTTAGTGAATCGCCACAGTCGGGCAAATAAATAATTTTATAATAAAAAGTATATTACTAAAAGTTCAATTTTTCTCGGCTTTCTCTTCTTTTAAAGAAGTTTAGTTTAGTTTAGTTTATTTCATCAATTGATATTTAAATCTGCTGATTACAAGAAAAATGATTTGATAATTTACAACTAATTTTTACTTATAACAACTACATTATTTATAACAATATAATAATACGACAATTGACTAGACTTTTGAACAAATTATCGCTTTAAAATGTTCTCTTTCCATACAAAAGTCAATTTCACTGCAAACAGAGTTAAATAATCTCAAAGAACGCGATATGGGTTCATTAAATCCATAGTTCGTCCTGTGAACAGGGACGAAAAATAACTCATTACGATTTCTTAGTCGTTTATCGGGGACATTAAACCAGATGGAAGACCATAGTTCACTAGAGTTTACTCGATTATCAAAAATACCTTTAATAAATAATATAAACTGACAAATTCTTCGAGATTCAAGTGATTTCATATTTATAAGAGCACATCTTGAGAAATAGTTTGGAATATCAACATTCCAGTTCAGGAATGTTCAGTGCAAACCGGGTAAATCTTTTTTGTATTCTTTCAATTCTCGATATGCTAGTCTCATAAAAATGGAACCAAACAACTGAACAATATTCCAAAAATGTTAAGACTAAGGACATAAATAAAGTTTTAAGGGTATATACATCTTTAAAATTGGACGAGTTTCATTTTAAAAAGCCCAACATAGAATTGCCTTTAGAAACTATATAATCGATATGAATTTTAAAGGTAAATTTCGAGTCAAAAAACACCCCAAGGTCTTTCACAACGTCGACACGCGAAAGTTGTTCATTATAAAATAAATAATTAAATGAAACCAAAGAGGAAGATCTACATAGTTGCATTAAATACTTTGCATTTCGAGAAGTTTAACTCAATATGGTTAATATTGCACCAAATTAAAAAGCCTGCCATCCTACTGCGCTGTAACTACACAGTCACATCTCCTTGGCGTCAGGACTGGCTTTGGCCAGACACTGAACCTGGAATAGAATGTCTTCGCATCTTCACAGATGGCTCCAGGACTGGTCAGGGATCCGGCGCTGGAGTTTTCTTCGAGCGCGAAAACATTCGACTGCACTTCTCGTTAGGAAAATATGCGTCTGTCTTCCAGGCGGAGATTTACGCAATCCTAATGGCCATGCACTATGTTGTGAAACACAGATGGAGGGGAAAGAGCATATGTGTCTGCAGTGACAGCCAAGCTGCACTCAAAGCTGTATCCAATCCTCTGTCCAACTCCAAACTAGTGCATGAACTCAAAACCTTTTTGAACAAAGTCGGAAGACTAAATTCACTTAGGCTTGTATGGGTTCCAGGTCACTCTGGAATCCCAGGAAACGAGATCTCCGATGAACTCGCTAGAAAAGGCTCAGAGGAGAGTTTCTCAGGGCCTGAACCCGCCTTAGGTCTACCAGCTTCAACGGTTAAATCTGACATCAATGACTGGGTCTTTAACGTACACAGTCGAAGATGGAGGGATTATCCAGGATGCAGGATGACGTCTGTAAAAAGTCCGCAACATTCTTCTTATCCTTAAGGAGAAATGACTGCAGAAGGCTAACGGGCGTCATTACGGGCCATTACACTTTTGCCAGGCATCTCTACGTGCTTGGCATCAGTGAGACGCCTACCTGTGCTGCTTGTTGCGAGGAGGACGACACAGCGGAACACTTTCTCTGCGACTGTCCCGCCTTCGCTCGTGCACGGTGGCGCACCCTTGGGGCCGACGTGGTGGGTGCCGAATCTCTTAGCTCAACATCACTGAAGCCCCTCCTCACTTTTCTCCGGACAACGGGGAAAATACAATAAAGACAAGGCGTCTGTCTGGTAGTACAATGGACCAGTACTTGTGTCTGAGTGCTCCAGCAGATAGTAGAAGCCTCCAACAAAAAAAAAAAAAAAAAAAAAAAATTAAAAAGCTATCAATATCAGTTTGCAACTTATAACAGTCCAAAAGAGAAAATATATCAAGAAAAATTTTAACGTCATCAGCATACATCGAGCAGCGGCTGTAGTTAATAATTTAGGGTAAATCATTTATAAAAAGTATAAATAAAAGAGGTCCTAAATGGCTTCCTTGGGGAAGACCCGAAAAAACTTTTATAAAGTTTGAGGGGTAACCATCGATTTGAACAACTTGTTTTCTCTCAAATTATCTTAAGCCCAATCTTTTTAGTTTTTGTAAAAGTAGACCACGATGGACTCGGTCAAAGGCTTTTACGAAATCTGTATACAACACGTCAATTTGTTTACCTATTTCAATCATATTTATACAAAAACTGGTAAAGATACAAAGATTTGTACTAGTAGATCGACCCGTAACAAAGCCATGTTGTTTAGGAGAAATAGCGTTTTGTACAGAGAAATACAGCTTTTGTGTAACTAATTTCTCAAAAAGTTTTGGCACCGCAGATAATTTTGAGATAGGTCTATAGTTTCTAATTAAATGTTTTAGGCCGGTCTTAAAGATTGGAACTATAAATGATACCTTCCATTCATTTAGAAAGTAGCCGGATACAATTGATTTATTAAAGATAGTCAGTGCAGGACCGGAGGGAATTAGAGCAGTTCTTCAATAATATAGGTGGAATATTATCATACCCAGTCTTTTTTGAAATATCGAGACTATTCAAGCCAATTAAAACTTCATCTTCTGAAAATTCATTAAGAGAATTTTCAAGTGAACCACCATCGAAGAACCCATCCCAATTAAAAGTACTATAGAAACAGTTTAGTCTAGTAAAATCAGCCTTAGCAAAATTAAAACAATTCCTTTGGATAAGAGAAACGTTTGCAAAAGAGTAACATTTAAAAGTAAAACATAATGCTTTGTGATGTATTGTATTATTAACATTATTAACATATGGAAAATCAGTTAATTCCAAACATTATTTGAGATCATTCCTTATAAAAATTAAATCAAGTATCCTATTCAAATCATTTTTTATATAATTTATATGACTTAAATCGAGCTAGTATCGAGTAATGGCCCTGTTCAGTATTTAATTTTTATTACGTACATACTACACGCAAACATAACAAATATGCATATATGTATTTTACAATATAAAATAGAAGTATGCATAACAAATGTACAAATAGGCAGGTACTAACCTTTTCCGCCACTGGCAAACACTGACATCGATTCACACACACTTTTCTTTTCAAAATTCAGGAAACAAATAAGCGTTTGTCCTTGGCAGCATTCGTATTTATATTGGTGAGGAATAAGACAAGTTCATGCAAGATTGCAAGCACAGCACAAGTCGTATTTCGCCCCTTTGCACGTCTGAACAAGGGATGTCGGCGCTTTGCAAGTCTCGACACGCGTTGCACTGATTATCAAATATACAAGTTTTTACAAGTAACAGTCGCTGATCTTATTAAAAAAGGCAATTCATGCTAAATAAACAGGCCATATGATCCATATACTCGTGCCAACCTGACCCAAAAAATTGTTCTTTACTATCGAAACCAGTTGTTACTAAGCCTGTAATTAGCGGTGGGCAGACTCTACCTTGTAGAGAATATAGGAACCAAATGTATCATTTACGAAATCCGCTCCAGCCACCAAAAACATTGATGTGGCCGAACGACGTGACCCGATGTCGGCGTGACATCGTATTCATAGAGAAATCGCCACACCCCGGAATTGCGGGATTGGCAGTCCCGCTGGTCTATCCAGAATCAACCCTCATTCATCCAAATAGAAGAATGTTTCTGGGTGGACAAAATCGTTAAAGGTGCAATCTCTCGTGGTGCAAATAGTTGGGATAGTAAGCCCCGGAGATCAGTTTATTGATTATTGCAACGTAATTTCGAATCGGTCTTTATCAGAAGGATGTACGCCCAGGTAGGGTAGGGAAGGTCTCAGATTCGGGTGTTTCTGAGACATTGTCTCGCAAACACTCGAAGCCTTCCTCTAGACGGCTGTCATACTCGTATTAAACCACACGAGACATGCAAAAATTAAGAACTTGTGGCAATTTTTTCTAGGGTCCCGAGTGGCCCTAGCCAAAGGCGTTATGAATAAAATAGTTTCCGGATCTGGAAGTTGGTTTTCAACTGATTTCAATTGCTGCAAGAGGTTGACAATGACGTCAATCGGTTGCCTTGATATGTTATTGCTACCGGCTATTTAGACCTAGGCACTTCAGAGTCTCGTTGACCATCCTTAGCCAAGCCTCCCTGTCATGAGCGTGTTCATTCTATGTTTCGCTGTTCTGTCCCATCCTAGCCCTTTAATGCCCAAGTTTTTTTTTCGGGAAAAGAATTATATGTTGTCGAGGAGACAATTCTGAACAACTCTGGTTCTACGGCTTTTCATATAACTCACCTGGGTATGTGACAGGCAATGCTCATAACTCGCAAAAAAAGTCAAAAGGTGTATTTGTATGAAAGAAATTTTTTATTGAAAATAAACGAAAAAAGTTGTGCGAAAATGATTTAAAAATTTTGATCAAAAAGCATCGGGGGTGCATCTCATGTCGTGTGAAATTCCATGAAACAGTTTTTTTCTCTGCTGAGGCACAGGTAAACTTGACATTTCTGGCAAACAAATCGATGATTTATGAGTCGCAGACAGGTTTTTTTGCATCAATGTCGAGTTGTAGCGTGCTCCGGCAAGTGGTCGATTGTGTCTAGCCGTATATCCTTCGGTGGCAAAGGAGCAACATTTACTCGACCCCACTTGGCTGTGATTTCCGATTCCAAATTCGATGGACGACCAGGTTTTCTTGCCAAGGGTATGCCGAATTTCGTGAGACAAGTGGCCACTTTCATGATAACCTCGTGCAATTTTAGTGGCTTCGTAGTTTGTACCGTACAATCGAAGTGGCGTCAATATAACATCCAAGCGTTGATGATGGCCATATCGCACATATGGTAGAAAAGGCGGTGTATCCATTTGCGTGATTTGATGCGGATGCGACATCGACCCAAGCACGCGTCCATTAGATCGACGCCGCCCATGTATTTGTTGTATTCGTTTTGACGGTGGGGCAGTCAACTGATTCCACTAATTTCGACTTTTTGTTGAAACGTTGGACAGCTGGAGCTGTTGTCGCTGCCGTTTCATCGAACGATAAATATGGTCGTTTGATTCCAGCCATTGTGGAAGCCACGATCACAATTTTGTTGTCGTTTCATGCGACTGTAGAAACATCGATGCCGTCGAACGAAGCCACATTTTTAATGCTAACACCACGATTGTCGAACTTTTGCCACAGTTTGCCGCGAATCGTTCCAAGTGAGTATGTGCATTGAGTGCGGAAGTATAGTAGTAGGCGAACAACTATATTGCCTGAAGCGCCTAAATTGGGTTCACCATCACGACGTTGATCGTCATCATCCGAATATATCTCAAAACAATAACAGAAGCCGTTGTTGTCACAAAGTAGGAAGAGCTTATCGTCCCATAGGTTAGGCTTATCTGGCCTGTATTGTTTGCGAAAATGGGCAATCTTGGTGGCACACATCTTCTCATCTACGCATAGTTTTCCTTTCATTGGGCCGTGCGTTTCGATATTGAGTTGTGGCATTTCAAGACGGTTTCTCAATCGCTGGCTCGCGTAGTCTGTTGATGTCGACGGCTCTGTCGAAAGATGAAAGATGAACATTTTTAATTTTTTTTATTTTGAATACTCATCACTTTCTAGACAATAATAAACACGAAAATAATTCTTTCAGCGTCGGATTCGACAGATTTACCACAAATGTGTATGTACATAAGTGTGAAAATCAAAAATGCGTATCGTCGTGCGACGCAAACTCAACTGAATTTCAAGCTTTCTAATGCAGTTGGTTTCAAGCGGCAACCGGTGCAAACTGTGTCGCTTGTATTGTAGAACGCACTAAAATTATTTCCACACAGTTTGAAATATTTTCGTTGGATAAACTTTTTGTTCAAAGAGTGCCTGCCCAAAATAGACATGTGGTCCATCGTTATATTGTCCTCCGATCTAGAGTGCCGCCTTCTTGGTGGTCTTTTTACAGGTTTTCCACTTTTTTTATTCGTTTGACTATTCATCCACGATCCATTCTTTCTTGACCTGCCTGTCTTAGTCTTTTCAATTTTATTATTCGGAGAATACTTGGAGCTGACAAGAATTCCTTTGTCTTGCTTGCCATACATTTTCCTAAAGATCTTGTTTTCAAAGACCAGACATCCATTTTTCTCCTTCTTATTCACAGATCGTCGCACAATCGTAAATTGTCACTGACATGGTCTTATTAGTAGGGATTTTAACATTGCTACTTCATTTATTTTTATTTAGTCCAGACAGGTTCAAGGCTTGGATCGATCCGAGTTGGTCAGTGACCATATAAAGGGTTTTTCAATAAGGGCGAGTAGATGTTGAAATAGAATAAACTAGCGGTGTGTGAGGTATTAATTATTTAAAAGGCCCATGTATGCCATTATCATTGTTCAAATACCTGCCTCGACTTCTTACGGTGGCACGGATCTTAGTGATTCCATTTTCTATGACTGTTCCGCATAAATCCGGCTGAATTTGAGTGATGGCCTGTGTTATGTTCTCCTTAAGGGCATCGGCCGATTGTGGTTTATTCGAATAGACTTGCGACTTCAGGAAACCCCACAAGAAAAAGTCTAGCGGAGTTTAATCGCATGTCCTTGGTGGCCAATTCACGTCATCACCGCGAGAAATAACCAGAATGTCGATCTTGACGTCTGTCAATCGATCAAACGCTCCGAAGCTCAGTCAGTGAACAAACGGCGTTGTCTATGGTCATGAATTTTGAGCTCCTGGGTCAGTTGGATGTTGTACGGGTGTAGGCTCAAGTCCCGACGTATAATTCGAAGGCAGCTGCGAGGGGCCGAGTTCTTGTGCACGGTCGCCTCGGGTTCTGCTGTACACTTACACGGATCGCGGCGATGCGCTCGGCCGATCTTGCGTCCTTTGACGTACGAGTGCTTCTTCGTCTTCTTATTCTTTTGACGTCGCTAAAACCCGGTGTAGCCTTGGGCCTCAACCAACAAGCGTCTCCAGTCGGCGCGATCTCCTGCCAGCCTTCTCCAATTTCGCACACCAAATTAGTTGAGGTCTTTTTCCACTTGTGTGCGCCATTTGATTCGAGGGCGTGCTCTGTTGCGTTGTCCCAATGGCTTGGATTCAAAAACTCTTCGGGCCGGAACTGTGCTGTCCATACGCTCTACATAGCCTAGCCATCTTAAGCGTTGTATCCGTAGATGCTTAACCAGGCACATGCCGCCGTACAGCCCTTATAGCTCGTGATTGAATCTTCTCCTCCAGATGCCATCAACGCAAACAGGACCAAAAATCGCATGCAAAACTTTTCTCTCGAAAAGGCCAAGAGCTTCCTCATCCGCTTTTAACAGCTTCCTTGCTTCTGCACCATAGAGCAGGACTGGTATGATTAGAGTATTATATAAAGCCAACTTGGTCTTTCGAGAGAGGGTTCTATTACTCAATTACCTCTTGAGCCCAATGAAACAGCGATTGGCAAGAGTGATTCTGCATTTGATCTCGGTACCGGTGTTGTTGTCCCTATTTACTGCGGAGGCGAGATAGACGAAGTCCTTGACTACCACGAAGTTCATACTGCCCATTGTGACGCTCTGTCCGAGACGCCGGTGTTGCGCGTCCTTTCTTGATGACATGCACTTCGTTTTGCCCTCATTTACCGCTAGACCCATTTTAGCCGCTTTCGCTTCAATGCCAGCAAACGCCTCATTGACGGCTCGCTGTGTTCGACCAATCACGTACCAATCCGCGTAAACCAGCAGTTGAACGGACTTTTGGAAGATCGTGCCTCTGGTGTTGATTTGTGAGTTAAAAAAGTCACATGACAGCGCGTCGCCTTGCCTAAACCCTTTTTTGACATTGGACATTTCGGTAAGTTCTTTGCCGACCTTAATGGAGCAGCGAGAGTTCTCCTACACAGTCTGATGAGCTTGGTAGGGATGTCAAAACTAGACATGACTTTGCATAGCTCGTCTCTATGCATGTATGCGGCCTTGAAGTCTGCGATTCTACTACTAGTTGTCCATTTTCCTCCCGACAGGCATCAGTCCGAAATTTATATCCACTGGATAAACGTTTTACTTTCTGGTAAAAGTTTCGGACTTCATTCCTGCTGTAGCACCTTTCAATCGATCGCGTGCTTCTCATGCTCTTTCTTTTTCTTTCTGAGAAGCCGGTTCTCTTCCCTCATTTTCTGTTCGAATGGCTCACGAGCGGCTCTCGTTCTTCGAAGCAGCATTGCCTTGTAGGCGTCTTGTTTGGCTTCATGGGCCTGTCCATTTGCACTCGTCGTCAAACCACGGATTTTTCCTGGGTGTTGTGGTAAAACCCAGCACATCAGTGGCAGCTTTTTTGATGGCTGACGTACTAATGCTGTCTGATTGAATACCGAACCGGTCATCTCAAATTTGGCCACCAAACGTTGAAGAATCGACTATGAAGGGTGGTGGTCAACGGCAAAATGGGCGCAATGTTTCATTTTAATAATAAAATTTGTCATTTGGACGTGCTGTTTAATCGTGTAACGTGCCATGGTAATTTCGCATCAGTAACTGAATATTAAACAACAGATTTGACAGATGTCACCAAAACAACATGGCCGCTACAGGCCGCCGAAATCTACAAGCGCTAATTGAAAACACCTTTATTTTCTCTTTATCTACTTTAACTTGTCCCTTGTGTCCTTTTAGGCATTCTGGTATCAGTTTCACTAACTTCTTCCCATTTTCCATCGGCTTATACATATTCATTTTAAAACCTATGAATAGTTGGTATACAGTTTCGTGGATTTCCCATTTCTAAAAGCTGTCGTGATGTGAAAATTTGGTAACTCGCCTGTAGTTTTTTTTTTTTTTTGCAGAGTTGAGTTCACTTAACAAAAACAAAAATAAACTTTCTATTAACTAGAAGTCGAAGCACCCATTACACACATTGTTTTTATACCGTTTCTTTCCTTTTTTAGACACCCACGCAAAAGCTAAGCCGCAAAACCGAATCATCCCGAAGTCAGAAGTCCGGAGCAGCCGCATTTTTCGGTGCGATGTCACAGGAATGGTTTCGATAGCTTCCCGCATCCTACTTGCAAAACACCCACTCTGAAATCGGTGCAATATAACCTTGTTAATCCATAGATATTTATTCAAAAACCAATCTGTTAAGTTAATGTATTCCTAAATACATCCTTTGTATGTGTAGTTTATTTCACAGAATTTCATTTATAATTGATGTGTGGTTTACATAGTTAATGGAAAACTAAGTCTTATTGATTAGAAAAGAATTCTAAAGTTACTTCCTTGACATTGGATATTGGATTTGTGTTGAGAAGTAGCTGTCACTTTTTACCTCCTTTCTTGCCCCCTCCGGTAGTGGCAGCGGCCTTTGTCTCAACAGCTTTTGTTTTCTCGGGATTAACCGTTTTCGCTTTTCCACCAGCAGCAGTAGCCATTTTATCAACTGATGCGGCCGGAGCGGTGTTCTTTTTCTAGAAGCAAAGATAAAGGGTAAGGGATTTTAACATATTGGTTAATACAGTGTTTTTAGATTACGTTTAAAAGGATAAGGTTTATATGGGAACCAAAGAATCGAATATATGACTATCGCAACAATACTGACATTTAAATGATACAAATTTAGAGCTTCCTGAGCTTATAAAAACCGCCTAGCCATCTGTGTTTTAGCATCGTTTGCCCAATTGGAATCTCCTTAATATCCGATCAACTACGTTACATCGATTAATAACCCCCTAGTTGAAACCGCTTCATTCTGGAGAAATCACTTTGATGATACATTGGCTCCAGTCATCAGTCGACTACTGATAAGTAGTCAGACAAGACGTTTTCAGGTTGTTTAAGTAAATTTCAAAATATATGCTTGATTGCAAGAAAAAATTGATAAAGTAGAAAAAAATTCGAAGAACCCCAATTAGAGCTGATTAAGACCAGTCATTTTAACGACTAGAGTTCGATTAAATTGAGAAATGTGGTAATTTTGGGATACGAAAGGTGATTGAACTGACTTCACCAAGTGTACCATAGGGGATACTATTTAAGCGGGAGGGCAATTTTCTAAAAACAAAAATTACGAGGGGTGATCCAAAAGTAATGATTATTGATTATTTCCAGTCCGTAAAAAAAAAAATGTTTATATTCACAATAGCTTAGCATAAAAATAACATAAATAGGCCACGATTCCCAGGAGGTACGTTCATTTAAATACGAACCGTCGAAGCGATAACACCAAAATGAAAAAAAAAACGATATTAGAGCGTACCGCTGCTTGCAAAAACAGTCTGGTAAAGATATTCACAGCGACTTGGCGAAAACTAGAACAATGTTACTCCACAGTAACACTCTTACACGCTGGGCAGAACATCCTCTGAAAATGAACATCGTGAAGGACACCCATTCACGTCCCTCACTGAAGAAAACGTGAAAAATATCGAAAATGTTATGTTGGCAGATCAAAGAGTTACCATCAGGCATATAGCTGAAGGTACAGAGATCTCATATGGCAGCGTTCAAAGAATCCCTGCGAACTAATTGCATATGAAAAAGGTCTCCTTGCGTTGGGTACCGAGATGTTAACCGACGAAGAAAAAACGAAACAACAAAAAAAAAAATGAGTCGACATCCCGAGGGCGAATCTCAAGAAGTTCCAAACAGATGAGGAAATGTTTTTGGTATGTTTCGTGACCATGGACGAGACCTGAATCTATAATTTCCTGAAACCAAACAACAATCAATGACTTGGAAGCGAGTATGATGATCGACTACCTGTAAATAGTTTTTGAAAAATCTACTTTCTTACTCAAAATTCAAGGAATTTGTTTTTGGAAATGAAAAGATATGCTGTTATAGCAGCTATATGTACGGGGCACACTGATTTAAAAATATTAATTTTCCTGAATTTCGCCTGATCGTTAATACATGAGGTGCGGCGTGAATTGGAAGCATCGGCTTACGATATAGAATCTGTTGTAAAACGTAATAAACATGAGGAATGTTTAGAATTACATAATTTATTCAACAAGTACAGAGTGCGCCATCTCATATGGATCGATGTAAACTTTGAATAACTTCAACAATATTGTCAACCGATTTTCATATGTCATAGCATTTTGAAAACTTAAATTCAGTACAATTTTAACCATGAATAGCTTCACACCAAAAGAACGCGCGGAAATAGTTTCAATGTTCATTAAAAATGAACGCTCGATTGTGGTAACTCAACTTGAGTATCGTGCAAAATATCGTAATCGTGTTGCGCCCGAAAAAGATACAATTCGTCGTTGGGCCTCGAATTTTTTTTTCAAATTGGTTCTGTGGCAAGCCCTCATGAGCAACCTACGCCACGTCCGCGGCATTCAAACTCTACTTAGTCTGTGAATGCCAGTGTTCAAGAAGACCCAAGTTTGTCATATCGGCGCCGTTTGCAGCAGTTAGGCATCAGTGGGACCACTTTGCGGAGAATTTTAAAGGACTTATTTCCATACAAAGTGCAAATAACTCAAAGAATTTTGCCACAAGATGAGCCACGGCGCTTGGCATACGCACAAAATGTCGTTGAAATGATTAATGCTGAGCCGGAGTTCTGACAGCAAATTTTGATGACCGATGAGGCATATTTTACGCTATTTTCTTCTGGCTCAATTAATAAGCAAAATTGTCGCTTCTGGGGCACCGAAAATCCTCACATTATTCACGAAGAACCGCTATATGATCAAAAAGTTCTGTTTGGGCCGATGTATGCGCTAAAACCATCATTGGACCGTATTTCTTCAAAGTTGGCGATACAGTGGATGGCGATCGATATCGGTGGATGTTGGCCCAATATGTGGTCCCAGAAATGCGTAAAAAAGGCTTATTTCACTTTTGGTTTCACCAAGACGGCGCGACATGCCATACTGCGGACAAAACAATGAACCTTTTGCGTAAGAAATTCCCTGGAAGATTGGTGTCAAAAAAGGGGCGATATTGACTGGCCTTCGAGATCACCGGATTTGACTCCACCAGACTTTTTTCTTTGGGGATGCTTGAAAAGCAAGGTGTATGCTAATGGCCCGAAGACAATAGAACAGCTCAAAAGAAACATTCGTGCGGAAATCGCAGAAATTTCAACCGAAATGCTCGAAAATGTCATGGAGAATGCGCGAAAACGAGTCCATTTTTGCATCGCCAATAAAGGCGGTCATTTAGTTGATATTGTTTTCAAAAATTAATCAAAATAAATTGTAAGTCTTAATTAAATAAAAGTTTTTGAATTTACAAAATCGGTTGAGAATTGTTGAAGTTATTCGAAATTTACATCGACCCATATGAGATGGCGCACCCTGTAATATATTTCTCTTTTATTATTTTCTCAGAAATTATTAACATTTTAAAACACGTTAACATAAAAACTGAATATTAATGATTGAAAAAACTGAATATAAATATTGAAACTCTCTTTTCAGGGATTAGTCCCGCTCATACAACGTCGTTGCTAAGTTTAGAGTACCGTAGTTATTAATACCTACCTATTATTCGCCGACATTAAAGTAAAATCATGTACGAAGCAACGAAAAAAAAAAGTTTTTGTGATTTAAAATTTTGTAAACAAGCAAAAGGCATAAAACCATGGGATTTTCGATGTTCAATTAAGAATTAATAGGGACATTAAACATAAAGTCAATTTAGCACTTTAATTCACAATTTTAAAATTTGGGTTTGATTGTTTTGATTTAAAACAAGATACTACAATAGACTTCTGGCTTTCAAAATAATTAAAGGTACTTAATTGGCCGTTATTTTTATATAATTTATTTTTTTATTTTATTTTAACTAATTTTTTTAGACCCACATTTCCATACTAAAAAACACTTCTATTTAACCCCTCTACAAGAATCCGTGATCATTTTGCGCCGCACTTTCCCCCTGAAAAGTGTAATTGAATACAAGCTTAACGCTTTAACCAACCATTCACTCACAAATTTGGAGAGCTCTACAGGAGTATGGAATGATTCCTGTTTATTGGGAATCACTACGTTCTTTAACAAGAACTGTGGAAGCTATTTTGGGATAAACGTTACTGATTCAAACATTTTTATTTTGCCGCCCCTGAACTACAATATATCAGGTATGAATGAACTTGTTAAACAAAAACGTTGGTTCTTGTACATTTTATAGGTTTAAATAGGAGTCAACAAGGATAATTGTTCCTTGTATGAATGTATTATATATGGCGTGGAGGTCCGGAGCCGAAGCCCTCTAGACCACTTATGTTGTATGTGATTCATAGCTCTACCTTGACAAGGATACCACAGGAGATTTTGTCAGTGTTTCCGCTGAGGAGAAATATCGCGAAAAATAAATAGGACAACTCGGTTGTGAATGCAGCCATGTAATGGATGCCAGAATCCGTGTTAACTAGGAGCCAAAGTTATTCCTAAGTAGTAATCTAGCAAGTTTCTACAGGAGACGCAACGAACAATCCTGAGTTGTTCACCGGAATCGCACTGGATATAGAAAAAAAATGAAGGATCGATCGTTTGCGTTCGATATGGCGAAGAGAGTATATAAGGCGTTCCTACATGCATAAGAAAAATTTGACGTCACACGGTTACTTTTTTGTACAAATCAAGCCATTATTTGGTGGTTTTTCTATATACGAGTGGGTATTTGCCCCCGTTACAGATTGACTATCGAGCAGGTGAATGTTGAGTGCCAAACAGAGTCGAACAATGTTATTATCTGCTCGTGATTGACCGTATCGATCAGAGTGTAAGGAGACCTCGAGGTCCAGAAGCAAACGGTAACGATAAGCTGTTGTAATAATGGATTTCAGGACGGTTATTCAATGTTAAAGGCAAAGAGAAGTTTCATTCTTCTCTTGTAATGCTTTCTTAAGATTTTTATTTTTCTTTTACTACCAGCTAATAGGTGTTAATATACGAAAGACGGCGCAGCAAAAAATAAAACATCAGAGTGGTATAATCAGTCAAACGCATTGGCCCCTGATAAAGGCCGATAAGAATTCAATCGACCGGCGTGACGCATCACTAGTGCCATCTCAAGAGCTCCGGCCTTTGGTTGTTCAGATTAACATACGTTTTCCTGTCTAATTTGTCTTCTGAATCACTGTATACATTGCGTATTGCGTATTACGAAATGGCTTCGTTTTCAAGGACAAGCAATTAAAAGTGAAAACAAACTCGTGCTTTATATTTAGCACCAGCGCATACACCCACTTCGCCACGCGCATACGATTAAACACAACACCAAGAATAATAAATAATTTTCTTTTGAAATTACATACATATGTACAATATCTTAAATGTTAACTCACGTTTCCACCACCTTTTTGCTTTCCCATATCGTCCAATTAGTTTATTTCAAATGCAATTAACGAACTTAGCTTATTTTATTAAAATATGTAACTGCGAATGGCGTGCGTTAGCGTTTCGTCGAAGACTACCAAAATGTTCTGCTATCGAAAATGGAAACTTGCAATTGAGAAAATGTAAATTTAAAAAGCTTCAAATATTTATAAGAAATGCGAATTTCCCCCAGATGTCTTGGATTTTGATCACAACTAAGTGAAAAAAAAGTATTCAATCAATTTGTTCGGCAGGGTTGCTTGATATTTTTTTCTGTGAAATGAAAGCTTGTATACGAAGAAAACGAAAGATGATCATAGAAAGCTGTGGAATGCATTGTGACCATGGAGCCCGCATGGAGGGTGTGTTGAAATAATGGTTTGCTAGCAACGGATTTCAGATTGCATTGAAGATGAGATGGGCGTTTTACATTTTAGGGGACGATTAGGATTTTAAATGCTAACTTTTTGGATTGCGAATCGAATTTAAATGAAAGCTGCCGATATTTAAGCGGCACCCGGCGACGTTAAGGGTTACCATATCTGTATGTGATTCGCTCGAATCGGCGGTAATTCGGCAGTGATTTGTGTATGGGTTTGGTTAAAGTCACTGAGGTTTAATAAGTTTTTTTTCTAGAAGCCCATTCAAATTAACCTTCTACCATTAATGCTACTCCGTTGTAACGTAAGATTTCAAACATTTTACATTTGTAGGCCAATAGCCTATAACCGCCAAAGAATTAGACACCCAAAACCGGCAGAAGACTCATTTTGATAGAGCCGACAGGATGGAATTTGTACGATAGTTAGTGAATGGTCCACTACTTATGTAAAACTTGATTATTCCATACACCTGCTTGAGTTTATTGCTATATTGATCACTTTCAATTAGTAACGAGTTTCGACCATCAAACCTTTTGAATATATTGGGTCTGGGTAAAATTTCATGGCACTTCTCCAATAGATGGCTTTTGTAAATAACTTAGCACCCCAGTGGTGCAGCGCATGGTGGAAAGGTTCGGGCGTTTCTGACACCCCCGTAGAGACACTTTATTGGCTTAATGCAAGCCTTAACAAAAAAACAAATTACTTGAACAATCTAAACCTAAATAAGCTTAATTCTTATCGTATTAACAAGGAAAAGATTAAGGTAAAGGTAAATTACGGCGGTAAAGGACATTTCTAAGACAAGGTTTGGTGAGATGTAGGTCGAAAAGAACGAAGTTTGCTTCTGGAAATTGGCTGTAGTTCGTTCGATGGACCGAAAGTTTCGAGGATTGATATTAAGGGGAATCATTTGAAGTACATATATTTGTTTTTCTTAGGGTTGTATGTTGATTAGTTTAAAGCGTTCTTCATGAGGCGGTAATTGAAGGTATATCAGTGAAGACCTCGAACAATAAAACCAACTAACTTACGTTAGAGGGTTTCAATGCGCGCAGTGTGGATACCTTAAAAAGGGGACCAGACTTGGCTAACATATTCAAGAAGGGACCTAACGATAAGATTTCATGACGTAAGGATTCGAGAACTCCTTGGACCAATGTTTAACAAAATCGACAGCGTAATTGGCACATTTAATAATGTTGTTGATGTGAAGGCGAAAGTTAAGTTCTCAGTCACAGATAACACCAAGATCAACCAGAAAGTTGACAGGAGAAACAACTTCGTGACAGATAACGTCAGTTCCGGGAGGTGAAGAGAAACGCTTATACTTGACACCAAATATTGAATTTGTTAGGTCGCATTGGACACAAATCAGTGGGTTGACACGACTGGAGATCAGCGGTGTTGTAAGAGTAAGATCAACCAAAAAAAAAAAAAAAAATCTGGAGCATGCCCGTGTCAAAAAAAGGAGGGAGAAGAAAGAAAACAGTCAAACCGTAGCATTATGGAAAAGAACGCTAAAAGGAAAAGCACTACCCCGCCAGGCACTACTAATGGTCGTGATCCTGGGACGAGCAATGCTCGGGTCAGAGCTTTAGGATTTCTGGGTGATAGCAAAGTAATGCAACGGCGTAAGCCATACTTAAGAGTTGCGAGTTGGAACGTTGGAAGCATGAGTGGTCGCAAATATGAGCCTGAAGAAACGATGGTTAGAAGGCGAGTAGACATCCTGTGCGTACAAGAGACGAAATGGCGAAACACCGGTAATCGGGCACGTTTCTTGGACGTTAAAGCAAAAGCCTACAAGATGTTTTACTATGGATTGGAAGAAGGAAAAAACGGAATCGCCATCATCCTTACGGCAGAGCTACTTAGCAACGTCTTAACCATTTCAAAGTCCAGTGACCGTTTGATGGCTCTCAAATTGGTGATGCATGGTGAGGTGTGGAACATCGTAAGCGCATATGCCCCTCAAGTAGGATGTGAGCAAAAAGAAAAAGATGCATTCTGGCTAGATTTCCACAACCTTGTCAAAATCATCCCAAAGGAAGAGCTTTTGTTTGTTGGGGGAGATTTAAACGGACATGTCGGGAAGACAAGCGAAGACTATGAAGACTACCACGGAGGGCTGGGATACGGCACCAGGAACTCTTCAGGTGAAGATATCCTAAACATGTGCAAGTCATACGGTCTTATAGTGCTAAATACCATGTTCGTCAAACAAAGCCGGCACCTGATCACTTATAGCAGCGGCGGAAATGAAACTCAAATAGACTATCATTTGGTATCCAGTTTCATGAAGCCACGAGTTAAAGATTGCAAAGTGATCCTGGGAGACGCGATCGCCCCTCAACACCGTCTCCTCCTGACTGAATTTTTTATGGAGGCGGGTAAGAAGTCAAAGCAGCAAAGGAAGGTGTTTGAGAAAACCAAGTGGTATAAGGCGGATAAAGGAAAAAGCGAAGCTTTTATTACCAACATGAAAAACTACCTCTCTTCCATTATCGATGAGGTCGGTAATGAGGAGTGCAGAGCACAAGACATGTGGGATTCCCTACAACAATCTGGCTTGGAGAAAGCCAAATCACTGCTCGGAACAGCATCTGTGGTGGACAGATGAAGCCAAAGCAGTGATACACAAAAAGAAAATGGCTTTCCAAGCTTGGTCAAAGTACTCTTCTACTAATAGAGAGGAAAAAGCTCGCCGTGAAAAAGTATATAGATTTTGCAAAGGTATCGCGAAGAAAAAGTGAGCCGAATTCAAAGCGAAAAGCATGGAAGGCCTCTATCAGGAGTTGGAAGAAATATCGTCTTCCGCGTCTGACAGAAACCAGGCTACCCAGGAGCTTCGACAAAGCAATTTGAACAAAGGAGCAAATATCTTTAAGATAGCCGCCCAGAGAAGAAGCTCAGGAGATTCGTTTCCCAAAGTTTATTAACAATGCTGAAGGCCAATTCCTTGTGGAAGACGAAAAAATTGTCCACAGATGACGACAGTATTGCGAGGAACTTCTGAACAAATAGTTTACCCGAGTGTACTTTCCAAGAGCCGCCCCTAATCATGCCGAAATATCTGACATCACAGTCGAAGAAGTTCGGTACGCGGTTAAAAACTCCAAGAAAAGAAAAGCTGTTGGGCCGGACGAGATACCCTCTGAGTTCTGGAAAAAGATGGGAGACATCGGGTCTAGATGGCTCATGGTTCCTATCTCCAAACTTATGAGAGGCGACACTATGCCTAATTTGCATAAAGAAAAGGATGATACGCAAAATTGTGATAACTACCGTTCTGTCAAGCTGATGTCGCACACCATTAAGATCGTTGATCGTACGACTATCTGATGACCAGTGCGGGTTTGTCTCGGATAAATCAACGACAGATGCAATCCAAAGTATAAGGGTCATGATGGAAAAGCTTCGTGATTCTTCAAAGGACTTGAGTATGGTGTTGGTTGATTTCGAGAAGGCCTTTGACCGGCAACCAAGAGATCTTTTATGGGTAGCGCTAAGACAAAAAGGAGTTCCAGAAACCTACGTGCGAGTGATCATGGACATGTACAAGAGAGCAACGACAAGAGTAAGATGCACCGCAGGAGTCACCGAAGAGTTCGCAATCAAAGTCAGTGTACACCAAAGGAGCGTCCTCAGCCCACTGCTCTTTATAGCAGTCCTTGATTGCTTGCTTAAAGGAAAAGTGACGGACCCCAATGTGCACCAGCTATTCTTTGCTGACGATGGAGCCATTATAAGTGATGATCAGGCGTCCCTACAACGAGCACTTGATGTGTGGGTGGACATTTTTGAGGGACACGGGTATCGTATTAGTTCAAAGAAGACAGAGTATCTGTGCTCAGTCCCTTATCAGATTATTCCAGACGTTTACTTGAATGGAAGAGTGCTTCTCAAGTGTGAAAAGTTTAAATATCTACAAGCGGACCAGTAGGAATGCAGTTAAGTGGGAAGGTTATGGTCCTACACTTCTGACCATAACGACGCCGGAAAAAAAGGAAAAGAAGAAGAAGAAGGTCGCATTGGACAAAGCAGTAATCGGCAGGGGAAGATATTAGTTTGGAGATTTCGATATCTGATATCATCAGCGTATACGGGAAGATAAAAGTTCTCGATGACACAGTTTACATCAGTAATGATTAGAATAAATATCAGTGGGCCGAGATGGCTGCCTTGGAGGACTCCAGAGGTGACATAAATTGGATCAGAATTAATGGTTGGATTTGATCTATAGGATAAAACCAGGAGGGGATCCAAGAGCAGTAAATTTAAGAAGTATAATTTGAAGCGAGATTATGTCGAATGCCTTGCTAAAGTCTTTGGCAACAACATCTACTTCTTTGCCATCTTCACGTACACACAATGGATATTTCAAGAACCTATGTTGACTAGTGTTTGAATACCTCATTCCTTCGTCCTTTTTTGTGGACTGGGATAATTTACGAGGGGCAATCAAAAAGTAACGATAAACGGGTATTATTGCAGGGCCTAATTACGTGAAATCTATTGTTTTCACTCACGTATACCTTCACTAGTAGCGAGCAAAAAAATCATATAAATAGTTCACCTTTTCTGGAAGATACATTCATTCAAACACGAGCAGTCGAAGAGATCACATCAAAATGGCGAAAAATGAAGTAAGAGCCGTCATTAAGTACCTCTACCTGGAAAAAAATGTCTACGAAAGAAATTCACGCTATTATTCCACAGTTGCAAGGTGGAGTAAGGAGTTCAAACTGGGCAGAACGTCGACTGAAGACGAACATCGCTCCGGGCGTCCATCCACATCCCGCACCGAGGATAATATCAAAAAAATCGAAGACATCGTGCTAGATGACCGACGAGTGACCATCCAACATTTAGTTAAGATCACAGGACTCTCATTTGGAAGCATTCAAAGTATCCTGACAGATGATTTGAACATGAAGAAGGTCTCCGCAAGATGGGTCCCAAGAATGTTGACCGATGAACAGAAAGAGAAGCGACTTCGCATTTCAAGAGCGAATCTTGAAAAATATCAAAAGGATCCGGCGGCTTTTTGCACTCGTTTTGTAACGATGAACGAAACCTGGGTACACCACCTCGACCCCGAGACTAAACAATAGTATATGGCCTGGAAAAGACCTTCTTCACCGACCCCTAAGAAGTTCAAGCTCGGCAGGCAAGATTATGGCGTCTGTTTTTTGGGATGCCGAGGGAATTATCATGATTGATTATTTGGAGAAGGGAGCTAGTCTTACAGGCTCCTATTATGCAGAACAAATAAGAAAGTTGCGGGAAGCCATTAAGGAAAAAAGGCGGGGCAAACTGTGTGCGAAGATGTTGTTTCACCAAGACAACGCAAGTAGTAGGGCTATGCCGGTTCTAGACCAGGAAATGAGTCAGAAATGAGTCATCACCGTTCAAGGCCGTTTTTTTTTACTTCAAGGCCGCTTTGACTTCAAGGCCGTTTTGACTTCAAGGTCGCTTTGACTTCAAGGCCGTTTTGACTTCAAGGTTTTCTGTTTTTTGTTTATTGTTTGTTCAAGACCGAAAAAAAAAAAAATGATTTTTGATTTCCCCCCATTCATTTATCCATGACCCATAAAGTAAGTATGTATGTATGTACATATGTATGTATGTGAGTGTCATCATAATACCGATTTTACAGAATTTGTTTACTTGGTTCGTGCAGTCATTTGGGTCACCCAAGTGCGTAGCTTGTATAAATGACCACTCGACGTTCAAGCACAAAAGATCGGTTCGATTGGTTATGACCTCGCGCATGTGGTCGTTTGGTTCGCTTAAGTGCGTTGCTTGCATAAATGCCCTTAGCCGGGAGATGTTCGTTATACATCGAACATTAGAAAATGCTTATTCGGGGTTATAGAGTCGATCGCTTGTGCAGTGTGTTTATATGTTTATGCTATGATTTATATGACGTTTTTTTTAGTTTTAGATGGGATTGCTGTGTTCTAGACATGCGGTAACGTGTCATCTGACAGGAAGGCCGTTCATGTGTTGAGAGCTTCATCGTCGGTTGAGGGGGATTACTAGTTTGGTGTGTGTTGCTACATATGTGATTTCAAGGTCGTTTTTGAATTCAAGGTCGTTTTGACTTCAAGGTCGTTTTGACTTCAAGGTTTTTTTGGTTGCTGAGTGTATGCATGTGGCTTGGGTGGGGTTGTTTCAAAGGCCTTTTTCGTTTTTTTGGTTGCTAATCTGACAAGAAGGCCGTTCATGTGTTGGGAGCTTCTTGGTCGGTTGAGGGGGATTAATAATTTGGTGTGTGTTGCTACATATGTGATTTCAAGGTCAGTCATAAGTAGGTTTGAGCTTTAAAGTCGTTTTTCAGCTCCTCATCTATGTATGTACGAACGAGTTTATAAGAACTGATTCTGATCTTCGTCTGATTAATCTGGTGTGTGTTGCTATGAACAAAAAAACAAAAATCTGTGTACGGGGTCATTGACACTTATTGCATTTTATTCTGATCTGCGTCTGATTAATCTGGTGTGTGTTGCTATGAACAAAAAAACAAAAATCTGTGTACGGGGTCATTGACACTTGTTGCATTTTATTCTGATCTGCGTCTGATTAATCTGGTGTGTGTTGCTATGAACAAAAAAACAAAAATCTGTGTACGGGGTCATTGACACTTATTGCATTTTATTCTGATCTGCGTCTGATTAATCTGGTGTGTGTTGCTACGAACAAAAAAATTAAAATCTGTGTACGGAGTCATTGAACTTGTTGCATTTTTAATATACCGTAATAACAAATAATATGGATCCTCAAATTAAAGAAGTGATTGAAAGACAACAATCACATTTATTGAGTTTCCTTTTGCGGAGAAATAGTGATTGTGATAATGCTGCGAATATTGAAGCAAATTTAAAAAACTGTGAAAAAGATATAGAACTTTTAAAAAGTTGGTTACCTGATGCTAAGTTTACCGGGCAAAATTATTATCTTACATCAGCACTCGGTACATTATCATCATACAAACAACTCTTTGTTCCACAATCAAGTGAGGAGATGTTAAAGTGGGAAGATCTCCCGAATTCGGCGTTTAAAAAAAGAATCAGATCGGGTGTTATAACCAATTTAAAACACGCCGATCCTAAGCTTTTTCTGAGGGATTGCAGACCAATAATTATCAATCAACTGCAGGAGATAATCAACGAGTACATCAACATAAAAATTAATGCTGTTTTCTGTGGTGAGTTCCGGAAATATGATGATAATGAGGAGATTAGACAGGAGATGAAATATATAAGTACGAAAAATGTATGTATTAGTTTAAGTGATAAAAATATCATAGAAAATATTGTATGTGAAAATTTGGAAAGCCAATTACTAAACAAATTTGATGAGTTTCAAGAAAAAGATAGTGGATGGGCATTGGCATCCATTATAAATATTGTATTTAATATAAGTAAATATATACCAATGCAAGGTAGTTCCTATATTAAAACCCCGTTAAGTATTGCATATAAGAGAGCGTGCATTAATGTTAAAAATAATGACAATGCATGCTTTGCATGGGCAGTAGTATCTGCTTTATTTCCAAGTAGAGTACATGCTGATAGATTATCAAGCTATCCACATTATACGAATGTACTAAATTTAAATGGAATAACCTTTCCGATGTCATTAGATCAAATTGTATTGTTTGAAAAAAACAATAACATTTCAATAAATATTTTTACCATGCATAAAGAACAACGTGATAAAAAACTTAATATATATTCTCTGAAACTTTCTAAATACGTATGTAAAGAGAGAAAACATATTGATTTACTACTGCTACAAGAAAAATCTTCTGATCATATTGTTTTAAATCAGCACTACATTTGGATAAAGAACATTTCGGGGCTTCTTCAAACTGAATTAACCAAAAATAATCATAAATTATTTTTTTGTAATAGATGTCTTTCATATTTTTATTCTAACGAAAAACTAAATAAACATATGGAGGATTGCATAATCCAAAATAATTGTAAAATAAGATTACCTGAAGCAGATAACAAGATGATAAGTTTTAAGAACTTTAGAAATAAATTAATGGTACCTCTTGTAATATATGCAGATTTAGAATGCATTTTAAAGAAAGTAGAGAATGGTAATAAGTATCAAGAGCATATTCCATGCTCTATTGGATATTATGTTAAAAGTTCATTTGAATCCAATTATACAACATATGCTTCATATCATGGTCCAAATTGTATAGTTTGGTTCATGAATGAGCTTAAAACATTAGCATTTCTATTAGATTCAGACCTTTCCTTTCAAATGCCATTAGGAACACTTTCCACTGAACAGCAGTTGAGTTTTCAATCTGCACAAAAGTGTTTTATTTGTGAAAAAGATTTCACATTGAATGATGTCAAGGTGCGTGACCATTGCCACTTAACTGGCACATACCGAGGTGCCGCACATTCAACTTGCAATTTGAATTATAAGGATTCATTTACAATACCGATAATTTTCCATAATCTTAGTGGATATGATTCACATTTCATAATCAAAGAGATTCATAGAATTGGTGATGGTGTGGTGAATGTGTTACCAATAAATAAAGAGAAATACATATCATTTTCAAAGAAGTTATTCAAATCGAAAATTAATATGAGATTTATTGACTCCTTTAGGTTTTTAGGAAGCAGTTTAGATTCATTATCATCCCTATTAAGTACTTTCCCAATACTTGAGTCTGAATTCCAAGGTTTAACGCAATTTCAAATGGATCTATTAAAACGGAAGGGTGTATATCCCTATGATTATTTAGATAGTTTTGAGAAATTTACTGAAAAATCCTTGCCTGAAAAACATTTCTTTTTTAACAAATTAAACAATGCAGCCATAAGTAATGAAGATTATTTCCATGCCCAACAAGTTTGGAATAATCTAAATATTAGAACAATAGAAGAATATTCAAATTTATATTTGAAAACAGATGTTCTTTTATTGGCTGATATCTTTGAACAATTTCGGTATAATTCTATTAAGACCCATAAATTAGATCCAGCTCATTATTATACCCTACCAGGTTACACATGGGATGCCATGCTCTATTATACGAGAATTGAGTTAGAGCTTCTTGATGATATAGATATGATTATGTTTATTGAAAGAGGGATCCGTGGAGGATTAAGTCAATGCTCAAAAAGATATTCAGAAGCTAATAATGAGTATTTGGATAATTTTGATGCTTCTAAAGAAAAACAATTTCTCATGTATTGGGACCTAAACAATCAGTATGGTTATGCACTGAGTCAGTTATTACCGACGGGGCATTTTAGATTCATTGAAAACGTTCATGATATCACTGTTGACAAAATATCTTCCCTATCAGATAGTTCAGCTAAAGGATACATTTTTGAAGTCGATTTGGACTATCCTATAGAATTACATGATCTTCATAGTGACATTCCCTTTTGTCCAGAACTATCATGTCCACCCGGCTCTAAGCACAAAAAGTTATTAGCCACTCTCACTAACAAAGTCAAATATATCCTTCATTACAGGAACTTAAAACAAGCTCTTTTGCATGGACTTAAATTAAAAAAAATTCATAGAATTCTCGAATTTGATCAATCTGCATGGCTTAAGCCGTATATAGATTTAAATACTAAATTAAGAGCTGAAGCAACAAATAAATTCGATATTGAAAGATATAAATTATATAATAACGCAGTTTTTGGTAAGTGTATGGAAAATGTCAGAAAATATAGTAATGTGAAGTTAGTTACAAAATGGGGGGGAAGGCATGGTGCACAAGTATTAATTGCATCCCCCTTTTTTAAAAATAGTACTGTGTTCAATGAAAATTTGGTAGCAATTGAACTTGCAAAATCTGAAGTAAACTTCAACAAACCAATCTATATTGGTTTATGTATTTTAGATATTTCAAAAACTCTAATATATGAATATCATTATGATTATATGAGGCCAGAATTCGGCAATAATTGTACAGTTATGTATACGGATACGGATAGTTTGATTTATGAGATACGTTGCCCCAATATATACGATACAATTAAAAGAGACTGCAATCGGCGGTTTGATACTAGTGACTATAATCAAGAAAATACATGGGGAATTCCGCAAGTAAATAAAAAAGTTGTAGGTCTTATGAAGGATGAAATGAATGGACATATAATATCACACTTTGTAGGCTTAAGATCCAAAATGTATTCAATAAAAGTAAATAATAGAGAAAAAATTAAAAGGGTAAAAGGCATAAAAAAAGCGGTTGTTAAAATGGAAATTAATTTTGAAGATTTTTTTGATTGTTTAATTGAAAATAACAAGAATAAAATTGTAACACAGAATTTAATTAAGTCTAAGGGACATGTTGTAAATAGCATTGTGCAACAAAAAATAGCTCTAAGTGCTTTAGATGATAAGCGATATGGTATAGAAAATAGCTACCACACTTTACCGTGGGGTCATTACAAAATAAAATAAACTTAAAACAAAAGTAATTTTTGTTTCCTTCCCCCATTCATTTATCCATGACCCATAAAGTAAGTATGTATGTGAACTAGGAAGCAATGTGTTACCATTGAGTGTCTTCATAATACCGATTTTACAGAATTTGTTTACTTGGTTCATGCAGTTATTTGGTTCACCCAAGTGCGTAGCTTGCATAAATGACCACTCGACGTTCAAGCACAAAAGATCGGTTCGATTGGTTATGACCTCACGCATGTGGTCGTTTGGTTCACTTAAGTGCGTTGCTAGCATAAATGACCTTAGCCGGATGTTCGTTATACATCGAACATTAGAAAATGCTTATTCAGGATTATAGAGTTAGAAAATGCTTATTCAGGATTATAGAGTCGATCGCTTGTGCAGTGTATTTATATGTTTATGCTATGATTTATATGACATTTTTTAGTTTTAGATGGGGCTGCTGTGTTTACAACTCCAACAGTTAGGATGGGGGAAAAAAAACGTGCCTATCTAAACTTTGCAAGTTTGTATAACATAACTTTGTATTTATCCCAACTGAGATAAGAAGAAGAAGAAGAAGAAGTGGATATAAAAAGGTTAGGATTTTGGACAAAATCCATCAGTACTTTGTCAAGCCTGAGCAGAAATGGAGAGAGCTACAATTTTAGAAAATATTCTGCTTAGGGACCCACATTCACTGAAAGTGGTACAGCAGCAGCAGCAACAACAGCAGCAGCAGCGACAACAGCAGCAGCAGCAACAGGAGGATCTGAAAAACAGTGTGCTGGAGGGGTTTTTCGGCAGTGGTATGCTGTCTACACCAGAACAGCTGCGACAACAGCAATGGTTGCAGCAGTCACCACCAAATCATCATCAACAACAACAACAACAGCAGCAGCAACAACCACAACAACAGCAGCAGCAACAACCACAACAACAGCAGCAGCAACAACCACAACAACAGCAGCAGTTACCATCATCGAAAAAGCGCAAGGCTGAAGAAAGTGTGGACAGCATTTTGGAGCGCTTTAATGCAAACAAAATGTCGAGCACTTTTTTTATTAACAAGAAAACCATTAATATAGCAGAGGTAGAAGTAAATAAATATTATAAAATAGAGAAACTAAAAAAGATCCAAACACGCTTTGGGAATCGGCTATTAGCAGAGTTCCCAAGCACTCAGTTTTTTTTCCCAGCCCATATGGCTGAAAAGTTTCAGGATGATGAGATAGTCATCCTGAACAAAAATAATCAGAATTTATTTCTTGTTGCCACGAAAGAAGGTAACAAGAATTTAAGTTTCCAAATTATCAATGAAATACAGGTGAGCCAAAAACAATTTGCGCTCAACCAATAAAAAATTAATAATAATAAAAAAAAACCGAACTGTTTTTATTTTTGCAGTATGTCCTTTCACTTGTTATCGTTTTAAGAAGGGACGGTCAGTTCACTTTAAATTTTTCTTTTCTGATTTTTTTTCAGCCATAGAGAAACAAAATGGTAAGCAAAAGACGAACATTATCTTGTTTTAGTTAGTTGGAAGTTTTTCTTACAGATCGTTGTTATTAAGCAAGCGCAGAGGAGAAGAGATTCCCGAAAATTTATCATCAACATTGTTTGAGTTTTCCCCCAAATGAACATATAAATTGGTGGCACACTAACATATGAATGACGTAGATAATATTAAGCCAATGAAGCTTGACAAAATTGGTGAGGAAGATATTGAACTTTTGAATCAATTCATTGCAAAAGAAGAAGAAAGTAAAAAACATGTTCTATGAGTGCACAACAAAAGTAGTAGATCTTCAAACAACTGAAGGAGAAGTAGGAACAAGAAACATAAAGAGGTGCAAGAAACATACGAAATATCGTGCAGTTAAGCTAAAGCTCTCAGGATTTGCTAAAATGTGTCAGTCCTTTTCGAAGAACGGTGGATTCTGGAGGTGTTGTCATTCTACACATTAAGGATGACAAACTTAAACATTTCTGCAACTTTGACGGAACTGAAGGAGTTCATACAACTACACAAGGAGAACATTCTAGATGAACATTTGGAGATGTTTCAAAACTGCATTTCAAGGTTATCTGAACATGAGAATATTTATATTGTTAAATCAAAATATGATCGTCATTTCACAACATGTTCATGGTCATCAGATAGTTGCCAAGTCGGGCCAGATACTTGTTTTTGTGTCATGTTAGATTCTATGTTGATAAGAATACGAAAACTAATGTCATTTTACGCCAGACTTAAATAAAAGCGCATTGTTAATGTAAGAGAAAAGAAGAAATACCTGTAGTTAAAAATTTTATAATAAAACAACTTTTTGTTTTTTAGACCATATTAAAATTTGTTTTTATTTATATATATGTATATATATTGTAAAGAAATTTTAAACATAAGTGTCCACAATTAAAAGAGTTGTAATTTTGGTGCCTGGAATAATTATACATTATGCCATTGCCTAAATAACGAATTATTTCTTGTGGTGGTTGCAAGTTGCCAAAACTATCAAAATATTCTACGTGATTTTTATCTTTTCTATATGCCACCCAATGTGTGCCAGGCCCTGTAGATATGTCCAAATTGACAATTCCACATTCCGCTTCAAGTGGAAGTTTTGGGAGCGCGTCACGCATGAAAACACCCCTAAAATTTGGTAAATCGCTTGCAAATTTCCTTAAATCAACATCAGTAAGAGCCCGTTTGGGTAGCATTTTTAATAGTTTTTTGGATTTGGACTCAAATATAATCCATATCCCTTCTTATAGGGTTTAAGATATAAACCTTTTCCCAGAGCGATAGCCTCCATATTTTTATTATGGCGATTCGATTCTTCTAATTGTTTTTTGGCCGCTTTTGCCTCATTTACAACTCGTGCAATAGTAGCTCCACCGGCTGACAAGCTTCCAATGGTCCCCAGAGCAGTCAATATTGGTATCAAAGGTAAGAATCCTCCTATTTTAGGTATAGGTATTATTCGGGGGACATTTATTGATAACCTTTTTTTCCCCTTAAACGATTTTTTTACAACTTTATTTGCAATTTTTATTGCACTCTCTATATCCTCCGGTTTTTTTTGATTTAAGAGTTTTGTTGCTGCCCTTATGGTCTTATTGAAAAGATTCTTTCCACATTGAGATTTTTTTCTTCCGATCCCCATCCCAAATTTAACTTTTGCTTTCATTGCATTCGTAACAAACCATGCATTTGCACGTTCACCTATACTACTATTAGTGGACCTAAGTCTTGCCTCAGCTTTGTCGGCCAACACTAGATCGGCTATGTGTCGTTTATTTATATCGTTAGTTTGAGAATAGATAATATCATGTTGTCTGCACGCACTATCTAATGGGTTAATTCCCCGATCACCTCTAGCAAGCCGTTTTTTTAATTTAGTACCAGGCCCACAAAATTGATATCCGGGTAAATGAATTTCCACAGGTAATGAGTTAATTAATTTGTTAATTAGTCCCCTCCCAGAGGCTGCTTTATTACGACTGATTCGATTTTCATATAATATTGTCATTTTATTTTGATTATCTATCTTATCGCTTATAAAGCTTCCTTAAAACTGTGAGCGATTGAATAAAGGAATACACTTTTAATATGTTCTTGTCAGTTGTCAAAATGCATTTTATCAAACAACATAAGAGTATATCAATACGAAATATAGATTTCTCTACCGGAAATTTAGGTAAAACAAAGCACAGCTCATTACTACCCAATTCAATAAGAGCCCTAATTGTTGGACCATCAAATTGCGGAAAGACTAATGTAATGATCAATTTAATAGAAAGTCCGAATGGACTCAAATTTAAAAATATTTATCTATACTCAAAATCTACATCCCAACCGAAATATAAATATTTACAAGAATTAATTAGACCAATTAAAGGTATGGGATTTTTCCCTTTCACCGAAAACGAACATGTTTTAGCACCGGAAAAAGCTAAAGGTAATTCTATTATGATATTTGATGATGTCGCATGTGAGAAACAAAACCATATAAGATCATATTTCTGTATGGGACGACATAAGAATATCGACAGTTTTTACTTATGCCAGACGTACACGCGGATTCCAAAACATTTGGTGCGAGACAATGCAAATTTGATCATTGTGTTTAAGCAAGATGATTTAAATATGCGCCATATATACAATGATCATGTGGGTGCCAATGACATGTCATTTGAAATATTTATGCATTTATGTAGCAGGTGCTGGCAAGATAAAAATGGATTTCTCGTCATAAGCAAAGATGACCATATTGATTGTGGTCGTTATAGGAAAGCTTTTGACGTTTTTATACAACTATAAAATGTGAGTTACATACTATCATCTAATCAGTATTCTGTGAGATTGCAACTCACTCAAATATGAATATGAATGAGAAAATAATTAAAGATATAGTTAAGACTCGAAAGATATTGAGAAAGAAATTTCGAGATATAAAACTGGGGGAAGCTGATACGCGAAATTATCTAGAGACTTCATTAAAACCTGTCACTAAGCCGCTCAAGGAACTAGTTGAAGAAACAAAGACTTTAAAGAAGGAACGACAACCGAACACGTATCCGAATAAAAATAATATAAGTACAATAGAAACAAGTACTCCATTGAAATCGAGTATGAGCAAACTTTTCAATGATTCAAGTACAAGTAGTAGTTATGCTGCTGATGCCGATGCTGCTGTTGAGGATGAAGATGATGATGCTGATGACAATGATGAATATATGTCATTTTCACAATCAGATGATGGAAAACCCTTTGTCGATCTTACAACGTTGGAAAAGGCAAGCAAATTAGATAAGTTATATGGACCTTATCGAGATGTTAATGACAAATGGAAATTTGGTAATACAGCGTTTGAGTTGAATAATGATAAAATTTCAATTGCTAACCGGAGTTGGTCTAAGACACCTGGACTCTTTGAGCTGATCTTTTATAAAGTTCCAAAAAAATATGACGATGCAGATTTGCAAGCTTATAGAGAAATGTTGACACTAACAAATGCACATAAACGTAACCATAGTGCTAATGAACAAATAAAAGGTACTAAGGCATACAAATATATTAAAATAATTAAAAAATTATTTGTTAAAAACAAAAAAACCACAAACATACATAAAGGTTCCGGTATAATGAGATTAAATTATAAGAAACCCAACTACGTATATTGGAATGATCCTAATGAGTTAATAGATAGACTAAGACTCCTTATCGCTTCACAATCAGCTGGTCATACAAATCATAATAATGAAATAATGTCGATCATTGAAGAGTTGCGCGAAGAGAATATAATTGTGTAAATATGAAGTCAAATAGATCAATTTCAAAATGGTTATTGACAAGCTTGGACGTTCCTCCTATTGCAATCAAAACAAAAGGTATTCCAGAAGACTTATTTCAAAAGTCGGAGGCTTTCAATTAGACAGCGATGCACATATAAATATTAGTTTCAAGCGCATTAAAAATCTTGGTAGTCCTATAGCAAGCAGTGATGCCACAAATAAATTATTTGTTGATAATTGTATAAATGAACTAAATTCAAAACTTAGAAATGAAAACAGTGAAACATTGTCTAATATCAAACAGGACATTGATATAATATATGAACAACTTAACAGTATACAGAAAACAGTTGAAGAAAACCTTAAAGTCCATACATTTTATATTGATGAAAATTTTCATGCAATCGAGGATATTTTATTTCAACAGATTATAAAACCCACCCCATTTGGGCTACAACATAATCAGTCCGATGACGAACGTGAGAAGAGGATTGGTGCAGGAACTTCACCGTCAAGCTCGTAAAACTTTTAAACGGCGGAGGGTAATAACAAAAGGAATAGATGACCTTTGGCAGGCTGATCTTGTAGAAATGGGGAACTATTCCAGCTATAATAATGGCTATCGTTACGTGCTGACTGTTATAGATACATTTTCAAAATTTGCCTGGATAGTGCCATTGAAAAATAAAAGTGCTCCTCTTGTGGCTAATGCTATGAAAGGTATATTCAAGTTGGGGCGAAAACCAAAAAATTTACAAACTGATGATGGCAGGGAATTCTTTAACAATGAATTTAAAAATTTAACTCTAAAATATGACATTAGGCATTATTCAACACAAAGTGTACTAAAGGCATCAATAGTTGAACGATTTAATAGAACTTTGAAGGGAATGATGTGGAAAGAGTTCAGCTACCGGGGATCATATCGATGGGTTGACATATACAAAACCTTAATTGATAATTATAACAACAAAATACATAGAACAATTAAAATGGCGCCAGTTAATGTTAATTCTTCTAATGAAAAATCTTTATTGAAAACTGTTTACAATCATTTGAAAATATTCAATGAGCCCAAATTCCATGTTGGCAATAATGTACGAATAAGTAAATATAAACATACTTTTGAAAAGGGATACACCCCCAATTGGTCGACAGAGATCTTTCAAATCAAAACCGTACAAAATACAAATCCGGTTACATATATTCTTAAAGACTATGACGGTAAATCAATAAAAGGTGCATTTTATGAACGCGAACTACAAAAAACTAGATATCCAGACGTTTATCTTGTAGAAAAGGTTTTAAAAGTCAAAGGAAACAGAGTTTTTGTAAAGTGGTTAGGATTTTCGCACCAGCATAACTCCTGGATTAATAAACGTGATGTCTTGTAATGAAATTTAATCAATCAATAAAAATAATTTTCTAACACATAATTAGTTTCATTTCATTGTTGACTTTCATCATGTCAATAGCTCTCACATTAAGTGGGAACTCATCTCTTCTTACTGCGGATTACT
Organism: Merodon equestris; assembly: GCA_958301585.1. Classification (NCBI taxonomy): domain Eukaryota; kingdom Metazoa; phylum Arthropoda; class Insecta; order Diptera; family Syrphidae; genus Merodon; species Merodon equestris. The sequence goes on from OY284413.1 coordinate 65,567,185, forward strand.
TTCCACCAATTAATTTAAATAAGAATTATGTGTGCGGATTGATCGATTTTCATACATATAACTCTGTACCAAATGTCGATATAGATAATAATTTATTTCACATAAACGATTTGGTTTTTGAAATACCAGTCGGTTCATATGAGTTCGATGATATTGTCGAATACTTACAGGGAAAATATAAAGAAAAGAATTCGAATGGAAAACTTGTTATTGAGGCAAATTATAATACGCTTCAGACAGAAATAAACAGTACGGACAAAATTTATTTTAATAAAGAACGATCGATTGGATCACTACTGGGGTTCAGTGAAAGAATATTGGAGGCAAATCAAAAACATACATCAGATCAACAAATAAATATTACAAAAGTTCACGTTTTACGTGTGGAATGTAATATTGTAACTGGATCATATATTAACAATTCGCCAGCACATACAATCCATGAATTTTCATTGAGTGTCAGTCCAGGGTATAAAATTGATGAGAGCCCAACAAATGTTATTTATTTCCCCATCAGCACTCAACAAATAAGCACGATTGCAATTCGAATTGTTGATCTAAACGGCAACCTAATCAATTTTCGTGGTGAAAGAGTAACGCTCAGACTCCATTTAAAACCGTTGGATCAATGATTATTTACAATAAAAATATCTCAGGACTGACATCACCAGTCACAACTTTACTAACAGTCAAACAAAAAGGACTTAAAACACCACATGAGAGATTAGTACCAATATCGGTAGCTAATAAACAATACCTTAAATCAATAGGTTTACAATTAAAAAAAAAAAAATATCAAAAAACAAAATATGAGTGAAATACTAAACATCGTACAACATCCAATTTCTGACGAAAGCATTATAAGAAAGGAATTTCATAGTTACATACCATATTTGCAAGCATTTAAAAGTAGTGATGAAATTCGTATATCTATTCAGAACCAAGATATTTTCATATTACCTAGCGAAAGCTATATTAATATTGAGGGACTTGCTACTCTAGATAATGGGGCAGTTTCATCAAATATTAAATTGAAAAACAATTGCGCAGCATATTTATTCGATGAAATTCGTTATGAAATTAATGGATTCGAAATTGATCGAACACGACATTTAGGCGTAACTACAACACTAAAAAACTATGCTTCTCTCAATAAGGATGAGAGTCTGATGTTAAAAAATGCCGGATGGTCTAAATCTGATGATATCGATTTAACAAACGGACATTTTAATTTTTGTCTACCCCTTAAATCGTTAATGGGTTTTGCCGAAGACTATAATCGAATTATTGTAAACTCTAAACATGAGTTGATTTTATTACGTTCAAAGACTAATCAAAATGTTGTATATTCAACAGATTTAAAAGAAAAAGTACAGCTAAATATAAACAATATCACCTGGAAAGTTCCTCATATACAATTGGCTGATATGTACTTCGAAACTGAATATTTTCAAAACAATCAAAAGTGAAACGCCCATAACATTAGCATTTCGTAGTTGGGATAGTCATTTCAACCCAACTCTAACTCAGGGAATGCATCACTTGTGGAATGTTAAGCTTTCACAACAAGGGCAAGTTTAAACATTGCGATGTAACGGATGCTAAAGTACATCTCAACTCAGAGACATATCCATATGATGACCTTAATCTTAAATTTGATTGTGATCGTTATGGCGTTTTATATGAAATGTATGCAAAATTTCAACAAGGCTATTACTTGGTTAATCCAAAACCTCTTCTTACACGTGATGAATTCAAGAGAATTGCCCCCATTATTGTTTTTGATGTATCACATCAGAATGAGGCAATCAAAGCCGGACCCATTGACATAAGAATTGAATTCAAGACATCTAAAAATCTTCCAACTAATAAGTTGCATATTGTGTACTCATACATGATCGAATAATAAAATATACTCCACTTACCGGTGAAATCAAGAGAATTATTTAAAATAAGAAACTCTATAAATTCTATCAATTGAAGAGCAATCACCCTATCAGTAACATACATACCTTCACATAGACATGGCTGGAAAAGCAGTAATCACTTTAGACTTTCAAGGATTTAAGGGAAATAATAATGTGTTCATTATAAAGGAGCTGGCTATTACTTTTAATTCTTGGGAGTTTCAAAATTTTTTAATTAAGCAGCCGTATGAGTTCAGAAATTTATCTATGAAATACCAAAAACAAGCAAATTGGTTGACGAAAAATTATCATGGTTTAGCATGGGACGATGGATCTGTATCTTTTAAAAGTGTCAAAAAGTTTCTACAAGAAAATCTAAAAAATTGTGACGTTTACGTCAAGGGAGCCGAAAAAAAGACATGGGTTGAACAGTTTCTTCAAAAGACTGCAATTGATTTAAATAATCTGGGATGCGATAATTTGAAATCTTTAAATAAGATGTTTCAAACAACTACACGCTGTCACCACCAGCTCCAACACCATCATCAATTTTGTGCGCTTAGAAATGCTGTAATTTTAAGGAATTATATAAACACAGAAATGTAGAAATGCAACTTTCATTTATATTTATTGTTGTATATTAAATATTTACATATATATATATATATTGGCTAAAAGATAACGGACTCGCGCCTTAACATATGCTGTAAATTATATCATAATTCGGTCTTGAACAATAAACAAAAACAAAAAAAACAAAAAAATCTGTTTTCATTTTTATTTTCAGGTTCCGCTTTATATTAAAGCAAGGATTATTTTTAGAATACACTGATTTCTATAATTAGATATTCTGATTAGAACAGCTTAAATGATTTAGGAATTGTAACAAGTGTCAATGACCCCGTACACAGATTTGTTTTGTTCGTATCAACACACATCAGATTAGTCAGACGCAGTTCAAACGACCTTGAACTACCTTCAAGTCAAACGACCCTCAAGTAAAACGACCCTCAAGTCAAACGACCTTGAACGACCTTCAAGTCAAACGACCATGAAGTCAAACGGCCTTGAAGTCATCTTGAAGTCAAAAACGACCTTGAAATCACATATGTAGCAACACACACCAAATTAGTAATCCCCCTCAACCGACGATGAAGCTCTCAACACATGAACGGCCTTCTTGTCAGATGACACGTTACCGCATGTCTAGAACACAGCAATCCCATCTAAAACTAAAAAAAACGTCATATAAATCATAGCATAAACATATAAACACACTGCACAAGCGATCGACTCTATAACCCCGAATAAGCATTTTCTAATGTTCGATGTATAACGAACACCCCCCGGCTAAGGTCATTTATGCAAGCAACGCACTTAAGCGAACCAAACGACCACATGCGCGAGTCATAACCAATCGAACCGATCTTTTGTGCTTGAACGTCGAGTGGTCATTTATACAAGCTACGCACTTGGGTGATCCAAATGACTGCACGAACCAAGTAAACAAATTCTGTAAAATCGGTATTATGATGACACTCAATGGTAACACATTGCTTCCAGGTTCACATACATATGTACATACATACATACTTACTTTATGGGTCATGGATAAATGAATGGGGGGAAATCAAAAATGATTTTTTTTTTCAGTCTTGAACAAACAATAAACAAAAAAACGGAAAACCTTGAAGTCAAAACGGCCTTGAAGTCAAAGCGGCCTTGAAGTCAAAAAAAACGACCTTGAACGGTGATGACTCATTTCTGACTCATTTCCTGGTCTAGAACCGGCATAGCCCTACTACTAACGCATCCTCTCACAAAGCTCAAGTTGCGTTGGATGCCATACAGGAAGCGGGCTTCAGCCCCCAGCGACTTCTATCTTTTTCCTCGCCTCCAGAAACACCTCAGAGGCCAGAAATTTGCCGATGATAGTGAAGTGATGGCTGCCGTACAAGCGTTTTTCGAGGAGCAAGATAAAGATTTTTTTTTAAATGGAATACAAGCTTTAGAGAAGAGATGGACTAAATGTATAAACTTATTAGGAGATTATGTAGAAAAGTAAATTTAATTTGAAAAAATAAATGTTGTATTATACATTGATTATCATTACTTTTTGATTGCCCCTCGTAAATAAGACCATGAAGGGTAGGAGCAGATGGTTGACGCATTTTTTTTTAAACTGAAAAAGTGTGATTTTCAACGATCGCAACCCAACTTGCTCTTGAATATTAAAACTTAATTCGATTCATTTAAATGAATGAATAATGCAGTTGCTATCTCAGTATCTAAATACCTGAGTAACCAATCCAGATTTTTCGAAAATTGGGACGGCAATAGTTTTCTGGTAATCTAGAAGTTTTGTCCATGACACAGCAATGGCGGTGGTTTTTCATCATCCAGAAATCCAGAACTTTCGCTAATTGTTTTATACTTATACTCTATACTAGGCATTATTTAGACTAACTGCGGCTATCATACTGCAATACCGAATGTTGAGTTTGTTCTTTCCTTACAAGTCGATGTAGACTTCCATCATTTTTACCTTGCCTTTCAATCAACATTATAGGAACTGAGTTCGTTTTTTGTCGATATGGGTTATAGAGCCATACCCATTACCCATTACTATTACCTACTCATTACGCACAACTATACCAATTCTCTTATGCCCTTTCCATGGGGAAATTGAATTTCACCTCGCTAGGTAGCTGGAGTGATCGACTAAGAAGGATTCCAAGCGGAGTATTTCCCATTGACCTCTGAACTGCATTCCGATAAGTCATCATAAACAAGGGAGTAAGTCTATCCCAATCACGTTGGTAATCACCCACAACTTTAATACATCATTCTGTCAGACTACGGGGGAAATGCAGGCGTTCTGGTCTTTCTTGGACTCGTCCTTCGTCTGAGTTCAATAACATGGATACCCAAAAATGGGTCACCCAGATTTTTGACGATCTGTTCTGCGACGGTCGTAGCCTTCTGGTTGAGAATAGCGAACGCTTCCGGCCACTTGCCAAAGTACGAGGGTGGTCCGATAAGTATATACTTAGCCTACAAAAGAAAAACAAACATGTTGGAGATACACTTGACTCAGCGATGTTCCAACTTCTTTAACCCGTCTGAAAAATACTCGCACGTTTTCTCGAGGTCTGCAAAGTAGGGCTCCGTGGCGGCGATGACCTCCTCATTCGACTGAAATTTCTGCCCGGTGAGTGACTTTTTCAAGTTTGGAAACAAAAATAAGTCGTACGGAGCCAAATCCGGAGAATACGGTGGATTGGGCAGCAGTTCGTAGCCCATTTCGACCAATTTCGCCGTGGCGAGGGCGGAGGTGTGAGCCGGTGCGTTATCATGGTGGAAGAGCACTTTTTTTTTTGGCCAAGTGGGGCCGTTTTTTCTTCAATTCGGCGTCGAATCGCCCCAATAATGGGGCATAGTATAGCCCTATGACCGTTTTGCCCTTCTCCAGGTAGTCGATGTGGATCACACCTTGTGAATCCCAGAAAACGGTGGCCATCATCTTTCCGGCCGATGGGACAGTCTTCGCCTTCTTCGGAGCACGTTCGCCGGGTGAAGTCCACTGTTTCGACTGTTCCTTGGTCTCTGGTGTGTACCTGTGGATCCATGTTTCGTCGACTGTCACGAAGCGACGCAGAAACTCCTTCGGATTGCGCTTAAACAGCGTCAAACACTGATCTGAAGTGGTCTCACGGTTGCGCTTGTTATCCGGAGTGAGCAAGCGCGGCACCCATCGCGCCGACAGCTTTCTCAAGCCCAAAACTTCATGCAGGATATGACCCACGCCATCTTTTGAAATGCCTACTGTCTCAGCTATCTCGCGCACCTTCAATCGGCGGTCTGCCAATACGATATCGTGGATTTTTGTCACGTTATCCTCCGTGATAGCCGTTTTCTGGGCACCTGGACGTGGCTCATCAAAAACCGACGTGCGAGCACGTTGAAACTCGTTAAACCATTTTTTGATGGTCGCCATTGAAGAAGAAAAGTCACCGTACACAGCATCCAAACGCTCTTTGATTTCGCTGCGCGATTTCCCTTTCAAAAACAAGAATCGAATCACCGACCGATATTGCTCTTTTTCCATTTTTCTAAAATCCGCGGAAACTCTCGCTTCCACACGCGGTCAAAACAAAACTACGAGTCCGATCCGGCTGAAATTTCGACAGTAGCCGTCTACTAGACGATATAGTATAGTACTACACGATAGTAAGTTGCTCTTGCGATACTGGCGCCATCTGGTGGTGATGCTAAGTACTTATCGGATCACCCTCGTAATTCGTAAACATTAGAAAGTATCGGAAAATTGTTGGTGTCCGGGAACAAATCTGTGACAGCGATTCGTCGTGAAAATTCTACGTGATTTTACTCTTGGTCTTTTGTTAGTTGAACATGCGATCCACTTTGGTCCCAGCTCTCGATGTCGTCTCTTGCACTGAGCCTGTTGAAACGTTCCCGCACATTATCCAATGTTTTATTCATACTCAGGTGTCGTTGGGATACGCCGCTTTGCATTTTCTCCACTACTTTAAGCACATTTGAACGTGGCACCATGAGCTGTATACTGAAAGTCTTTATATCAGCCAAATATTATTTTCACCTCGAGACGCCATTTTGAATATGGAGGGAATCCCATTGTGCCCAATATTTTTTGAGGTTAGGGCTTCTATCGGGGATGTCTCGATTGCTTTCTGAACGCTCCGGATTTCTTCTGTACTCCAGGGAGGTCGAGCTACAACTACTTAGAGAGGAGAAAGCTCTTTCTCTTCCTTCCATACGCAGTGTTTGCAATCGACTTTACATGGTCGTGGGGATGTGCGTCAGCGTTAGAGTGGAGCTGTCCCTTACGATGCTGTATTTTAAACTCGTATATGTACAATTGTTCCATCGCGCTCTGACCCCCAAGTGTTTTTGAACTAAAAGCGTGATCTGTACTCAGATGGAGCTTTTGTCCATAAAGGCACTTGTGGACGAAAAGTAGCTCTTTCATAACTCCTCCCAACTTAAGAATTTGTATTTTCCCATGGTGGGGTAGTCTTGTATTGGAGCCACGCACAGCCGTTGTTTACGCTCGCATTCATCTGTCGATTTGAATTGTCTTTTCTTTCCTGTCAATTGGTGCGATTCCAGCAAAATTCTTAATGAACTGTCTTTAGTATGTGCTGAGGCCAAGAAAGCTTCTTAATTAAAATCTTGCTATTTATTGACTTTATCGGGATTCGTTCTAACTCCCTCTGACGAAATGGTTTTCCACAAATACTTCTCTTCTCCTCTAAATTTTTTCGGGTTGAATGTCACGTGGGCAAAGCGTATACGAGTACATTTGAACACTTCCTTTAGGTTGTCCCTGTTCCGCAAACGTTTGCCACCAAAATAGCCTGTTTCAAATAGTATTTCTGTGAAATGACGCAGTCCATTTCCATTTGTCTCCTGGATGAATCTAATATTACTACATTCTTCTTGATTTTTAAAGTGGTAGAAGCTCTGGAGGTTGGCGATAAGTAAAGATTGTATTCGGTTCTCTCCCTCTCTATCGGAGGTAAAGAGATTCACAAAGTTGTACGAATTCCGTATAAGACTGCAGGTAAGTAGAAAAGTCGGAAGGAGAGTGAGATTTAAGGAAGGCCTACTTTTTTGTTGCGCAGGGGCCGTAATTTTTTTGGTATATCAGGGTGGAGATGAGGTGGATATTTTTTTTGATGAATATGCGACTTTGGAGTAGAACAGGACAAGAGTATCATCTAAAGTAATATGCGTTTTAAAGGATTCGGAAGTTTGCTTTTCGGAAATTGAAGCAATACATATTTTCGGAGTGGACAATGGGAAAGTGGTCGTCGAGTGAAAGTGTTCTCGATAATGGTAGATGGAGAGGATCATAAGTAGAGAGTAGGTGGTTACTTGCGGTAAAACTCAGTCTTCAACATCCGATGGGAAGGTCAGGTAAGGTTGTTGATTCATGTTGTTGGTGATGTCACTGATTCGAAGAGACGCTCTCTGAAGAGGATAACAGATGAGGTGTTGGTCGCGACGAGGTTAGTCTATCGTCAGATTTAGCCCATTTCAAGTGCGAAAAGTAGAAATCAAAGCAGATAATGATGATGTCATTGGAGTCGACGTTATCAAATATGAAATCTATGAAATTGATGGCAAATCGATGACAATAAGTCGGTGAAGTCTTCCGTTTGAATTACTTTGAATGTATAAACATCGAAATTCAAAAAATGGAGAAACAACAAAGGGAAAAACGAGCGTAGGCCTATGATAAAAATACGGTGAGTGTACGAGATTTGTTTAGAAAATTAGGTGACTTTTTATTTTACTCAAAAAATATTTATTTATTTATCAATAACTATTTTGCTCCTTTTTTTAATTGCCCTCTCCTTTTTTCGAATTAGCGAGGTACGAGGGAAAATATTCGTCCTTTTATGATTTATGAAGTCACATGGGGCCGAATTCGGTGAATACTGTATTGTTGTTGGCCAACAATTTACGCACAAGCAAAGATGAGTCAGCAGATGTATTATCGTGATTTCAGGATATCTGGATCGTCATTCACGTCATTCAACAGTTCCTGAGTGATGCTCATGCGACAGTTGGCTTGGTCAAAATTTAGCAAATTGGGAACGAAAAAAGTTCACGGCATGAGTCAACCGATATGCCAATATCCTCAGCCACTGCTCTGGTAGTAATTCGACAATTCTTCATAACAATTTTCTTCACTGCTTCAATATTTTCTTTCCGTTGTTGACGTAACGGGGCGTCCAGCGAGCGCGTTTCCATTTTAGCATTACATTTAAACGGCCTTGTATCACTTATAATCATTTTTTTTTTTAAATTAGATCGTCAAATATCATAGTCAAAACTTAAAGTACGTTGAAGCTCTTAATTTTATTTTATTTTTCAATAACAAAAAATCGCCAAGCACACCAGAACACGTCTACCCTTTATATCTGTGAAAAACAAACTTAAATAAAGTGTCTAACAATGTTAACATATGTTAGGGGACATGTGTATGTAAGAACATAACAAAAAATTTTTTTTTTTAACAACCCTCCTACTTTATGAAAATTTGATGCGCGGAAATGGTTCGCTCGCTTTCTGATAATATTGATGTGAAAGATGAATCACGCTCTGGATGTCAAACACTGAAAAAGTCTATGACATTCTTGAGATAGTCTGGCATGATAAGCATATCAGCAATCAATGATGATATTAGTATAGAGCTAGGCATTGACTACAAAACTGTTTGGAACCATTTACACAAAGCTGGCTACAGAAAAGGAATGTATGGATTCCTAATGAATTGAGTGCAACGAAATCGAACCGAAGAGATGGTAAGCTGACGCAAACGTTTGCGAAGCCAGGGTTGACGTCGAATGTTGTGTGGGAGGTGGGACTGGAAAGGAAAGCGATCTTTTTCCTACAGGTTTTCCACTCATACATACTTTTGACTCTTCGTCTTCTATCCATTTGTTCCACGTATCCTGCCCATCTTAGTCTTCGTGATTTTATTGCTTGGACAATATTCTTGATTGTATAGTTTTCTCCATTCTATCCATAGATTCTCCTTAACATCTTGTTTTCAAAGATCCGGAATCCATTTTTCTCGTTTTAAGTCAAAGGTCAAATCCCACATCCGTAAAGTATCACTGGCATATGGGCAACACGTGCTTCTTTGCAATGGAGGAATTATTTAAAAAGAAAAAAAAACTCTTTTGTCAAAATCCGCATTTATGAAACCATAATAAGTGACACTTTACGGATGGGAAACCTGGTCTCGGACTAGGAATCAATCAAGAACTCGAGGAACTCTATTTAGCAATAAATATTGTCTGAGAAATTAAATTGTACAGGACACGTAGAACGAATGGACAGTGGACGAACAGTCGAGCGAATAATAAGTTGAAAACTCAAGAGAAAAAGACCCTCCCTCCATGGCCGCGCCGTAAATGGGAGGATAATATACGAGGGTGGTCCGATAAGTACTTAGCCTCACTGCCGATAAGATGGCGCCAGTATCGCAAGAGCTAGTTTCAACGTGGTCGCACGCGGGTTTTTGATGAGCCACGTCCAGGTGCCCCGAAAACGGCTACCACGGAGGATAACGTGACAAAAATCTACGATCTCGTATTGGCAGACCGCCGATTGAAGGTGCGCGAGATAGCTGAGACAGTAGGCATTTCAAAAGATCGCGTGGGTCATATCCTGCATGAAATTTTGGGCATGAGAAAGCTGTCGGCGCGATGGGTGCCACGTTTGCTCACTCCGGACAACATGCGCAACCGTGAGACCACTTCAGAGCAGTGTTTGACGTTGTTTAAGCGCAATCCGAAGGAGTTACTGCGTCGTTTCGTGACAGTCGACGAAACATGGATCCACTGGTACACACCAGAGACCAAAGAACAGTCGAAACAGTGGACTTCACCCGGCGAACGTGCTCCGAAAAAGGCGAAGACTGTCCCATCGGCCGGAAAGGTGATGGCCACCGTTTTCTGGGATTCACAAGGTGTGATCCACATCGACTACCTGGAGAAGGGCAAAACGGTCATAGGTCTGTACTATGCCAAATTATTGGGCCGATTCGACGCCGAATTGAAGAAAAAACGGCCCCACTTGGCGAAGAAAAAAGTGCTCTTCCACCATGATAACGCACCGGCTCATACTTCCGCCCTCGCCACGGCCAAATTGATCGAATTGGACTACGACCCGTGCGACTTCTTTTTGTTTCCAAACTTGAAAAAGTCCCTCACCGGGCAGAAATTTCAGTCGAATGAGGAGGTCATCGCCGCCACGGAGGCCTACTTTGCAGACCTCGAGAAAAGGTATTTTTCAGACGGGTTAAAGAAGTTGGAGCATCGGTGGGTCAAGTGTATCGAGCTAAAAGGAGACTATATTGAAAAATAAATCGCCATTTCTCCAAAAATTTTGTTTTTCTTTTGTAGGCTAAGTACTTATCGGACTAGGGGAGCGCCGTGGCGCAGTGGGTAGTGTGTCGGCCGCTGACGCAAGGTGAGCGAGTTCGGATCCCGATAACACCAACGCCATCGAATGATTATTTCGCGGCGTCCCTCCTCGGCGGGGTACTGGCAAAACCCCCCGTTGTACACTTGCCTTGAAAAAGCTTCTCGGCTCTCGCCGTTCGGAATTGGCATTAAGCTTTAGGTTTCGCTCAGTTGTGTGGAAAAACAAATGGCACACAACATAAGTGAATAAAAAGCAGCTTGAAAGACAATGGACCAGTGTTTGTGTCTGAGTGCTCCAACAGATAGCAGAAGCCTCCACCAATAAAAAAAAAAAAAAAAAAAGACTTATCGGACCACCCTCGTATGTATGGAACTAGAAGAGGTGGAACAGAATAGTGAAATGGAACATGAAAGAAACCCACTCATGACGGGGCTTGGCGAAGGGTGATCGATGAGGTAATAATAAGTTGTCATAATCTCCCTTCCGCGTGAGGACTTTTCCCAGATTTTTATCAGATTTATTTTAAAAGTCGACGTCCGGGGTTGAACATTAATACAATTGCAATGGAAATATTTCTTGCAGCCTAAACACATAACACTTTTGGCTGTTTAAAATCGACACGAGCCGTCTTGTCATCGATTTCAAAGCCGCATACGGCAGCATTCGTCACACATAACTCTTAACTGCGATTCGGGATCCCGGGAAAACTGATCCGGCTGTGTGACAAAATGCTTGAAAAAATGCGATGCACCGTGCACTTTGATTTAAGAACCTCAGATCCTTCTTCAATCTGGTTCTCGAACAAATAGTGCGGAGGACAGGTGCTAACAACACGGAAGGCACTATTTTCTACGAGTCGGTCCAAACGCTGGAATACGCAGACTATATACATAGATATTATCGCGTATTCCCAACGTGCTGTTGCAGAAGTCTTCAGATTAATTGAAGAACATGTACATATGTTGTCGAGCAAAAACTGATACGTTACCCACCACCTAACAATCGGCAGCTTCAATTTCGAAGTAGTTATGGAGTTTGTCTACCTCGGGGAAAACGTTAACTACACAAACGACATCAGAGTTGAGATCCGGCGCAGAACTACCTTTGGCATTCCATAACAATAGCTATTACTGCCTGTCAAAACAGCTAGGGTCGAAATTTCTAATTCGAAAGACCAAAATTATGATCTAAAAGACACTTATCCTGCTTAATGGAGCAGAAAGGTGGTCGATAAGCAGGACGGCAAAGCTGATTCAGGAATCTTTCGAAAGAAAAATTCTGCGTTGGATATTCGGCACTATCTGCGAGGAAGGCGAATAAATGAGAAGACACAACCACGAACTCTATGAGCTGTACAAGGGTGTGGATGTAGAACGGAAAGTAAAGATCCGCGGACTACACTGGCTCGGTCACATTGTGCATATGAGTTTCAACGCTCCAGCTAAAAGGGTCTTCGAATCCGAGCCTCCGGGTTCGTGAAGCTGAGGTGGACCGAACCTCCGGTATATAGACCAAATGGTCCAGTATGCCTGGAACCGTTAAGGATGGAATGCAGTTTTAACTCAGGATTAGATTCTCAATGGGTCGCTGGTATGAGAATTAAGTGAGTAGGTAGAGCATTTTGCATTATTTAAATATTTACAGATAATCATGGCGTCGCATATCGCACTAGTTGTCAGCAATAAGACCAATTTGATGCAGCTCAGTCTAAATATGCAAGAGTAAATTTTCTTCTATGCAAACAACTGTACAAGGGCTAATGTATTAAATTGCGTTTGTTCTGAGGAAGCCACAAGGTCAATGCTCAATAAACAAGGATGTTGCGACATTGTTTAAAATTGAAATAGTAAATCAATTCAAATATTTAATTTAACCGTAATATGAGTTGGTCCAATCATATTTCGATGTTGAAGCAATATTTATGATCTGAAGAGGTTTTTCAATTGTTATTTAATTGCGAGTAAACTTTTGCGGCCTGTGGCGGCCTTGTAGTTTTGGTGACATCTGTCAAATCTGTTGTTTAATTTGCAAGTTACACGACTAAATACATAGTACCTCCTAATGATAAGACTTTATTATCAAAATGAGTGTTCGCTAGTGCAAACGTTGCCCGTGTTGGGCCCATTTTACGGAAGACGTAGTGGCGCTTCATAGTCGACTCTTCAAAGTTTGGGGGGCAGTCAACATTCGTACCTCAAAAAACCCGCGGTCCGTGAAAGTGTATGACAGAACCCGAGGCAATCGATTCCTCGCCGTGCACAAGAATTCGGCCTTTCGCAGACTTCAACTTGGCGAGTTTTGCGTCGGTCCTAGGCCTTTACCCATACAAGATCCAACTAACCCAGGAGCTCGAAGTTCATGACCGTAGACAACGCCGTTTGTTCGCTGACTGGGCTTCGGAGCGTTTGGAAATGGACCTCCATTTTGGCCAAAAAATTATCTTCAGCGACGAGACGCATTTTTTGATGAATAGCTGCTAACCAGCAAAACTGCCGTAAATGGGAGGACACTAACCCACACAAGTCACCAGGTGACAATACATCCTCAAAAAGTTAGCGTTTGGTGTGGATTTTTGGCTGGTGGCGTCATTGCTTCGTGCTTTAACGAAAATGACGTTGGGGAGGCGGTCACCATCAATAGCGAGAGCTACAGAACGATGGTAAATAATTTCTTATGGCCCAAACTGAACAATATGAACGTGAATTGATCACCGAGGTCATCCATTTTGACCAATTTGACAATTTTCCTAAAGTCGCAGGTCTATGCCTTACAATCGACCGACCTTAAAGTGAACATAACACTGGCCATCGTCCAAATTGAGTCGGATTCATGCGGAAGAGTCAATGAAATTTGGACCACTCGTAGGAATTTGAACGATGTCATATTCCATATATAATGTCACACAATGGCCTTTCAAACAGAAAAAGAAATTTGATAAAAACACAGCTTGTTTTGTTCCATTTCAACATCTACCCGCCCCCTATATTAAATTTAAAAACAGTATTTCATGGTCCGGCTCAATTGCTGGGGTTGTACTTACAAGACAAAGCTTGAGCCATTGATTGTTATGCAAAAGTGCGCTGTAAGAAAAACATGTAGAATCAATCGTTCAGCTCCTTCTATGGTTTTGTCCAGATCATTGGAATCGAAGCAATTCAGTTGATGTCGTCGCTACTCTTTCTTGATGTCGTACCACTCTACTTAAAAACATTAATTTTTTTACTTTTTATTAAATTTTCTTTCATAAAATGAGTCACATCTATGAACATATTGTTCACCCCACATTTCAAAGAAACAATTCTTTGAAGTGACATTGTCAACATTTGTCGCAACCTATTCATCGTAATCTCACTATTAAACTAAGCAAACAAAACAAACTGTTAAATAAAAATAATGAATAAAATTAAAAATAAAATTCAATACATTTAGATCCCCCCATCAACAAATTGTTATTAAATTACACAAACTCTTTTTCCCAGCGTGTGCGGGCTGCCTAAAAAGAATGCTTCCGAATTCCAAAACCATATAGTTCATACTCGAACCCAACGTTTTCTAATTTTCCAAAACAAAAAGCTCAAATGTTAGCGCCATCTTCGAGTAAGCACAATAACCTTATCTAATAAATTCAAACATTTTGCTGACACGAGACAAATTATATCATTTGGGACAAGATGTGATTCCACATTGCTATTGAAATTCAAAATGTTCAATTTATCCATCTAGTATCTCCACCACTCCAGTAGCCTTTTTCCCCCACTCACTTACCCTTTCTTAAGGCACTTTTCATTTCAAAGATCCCTCACGTTCTAGATAGGGTACGACGGACGGCGTCAAATAACAAAAAAGAAAAAAAGAATGAAAACAAGACCTACAGTAAGACGCAAGAGAATAGCATAAATTTCGTAAATTCAATTTTCTCCATTTTCGTACGTGATTGTCATAGTGATTCTAATGTTTTATTTAAAACAGGCGCAAATTGTAAAGAATACCATCCACCCCTCCGGGCGAAGCATCTTGCCCTGGAATGAAGATTCACCTCTGCACGTAATTTAAATTATAAGTGAAAAGCCGAGACCCAGGACCTGCTACTGCTCCCGCTTCCATTGAAGTGGCCACAGCAAAACGAATAAGGGAAACAACAGCGAATGATAGGAATAAGGACGTAGGGTGGGGATGCGGCAGACGGGCGGGTGGTAGGTATAAGTGGGTCGTTAGTGAAGTGAAAATTTATCACAATTCCATATCACAGGTGTTTGCACGATGCTTCCTGCGCTTCGAGGGTTGTCTTTAAATAACAGATGTTCGGCAATAGGTAATAATTTGTCAATGCGAATGATGATAGAAGCGAATGGATGGGGGGCAACTCGGGATGGATCGATCTTTTATTCGAGAGCTTCTTCTTTTTTTCCATTGAATGAATGCAGGATGCCGGTGCTATTAGGGGTAATTTAATAAATTAGGTACAAATGGATAATATGGTGATTATTTCGGCTCCTGGACATTCCAGGAAATTATTTGATTCACTCTTTACGTGGATGCGGAGGTAAACGCAAAAAAAAACCTTGCCATGAGAGACATTAAGATTTATGGATTGAGTGGCAAATTATAGTCTTTCTAATGAATGACGCGACGTATAATATAATTTATTAATATATTATTAAATTTATGTTATAATCGGGAGTTATACTAGTTTGTGACACACTATGCTCTCCGTTCGTCGGGGGTGTTGGTATGTAATTTGCTAACAATGCTTGGTTTTTGTCTTCAGGTACCCCTTTTGGCACCTTAAGCTTCTACTAGCTCTGTGAAAGTCATTTCATATGTATTGGCAGTTAGATTAATTTGAAATGTTTTACCAGAGATGGCGTAGGTATCTATTACCTATTACAGCTGCGACAAGGTGTCAGTTCCAGTATTGTCAGTCACTATATAGACTATATACACACTAGACTATATAAGCTTGTCAGACTTGGTCTTGAAAACGCTAAACTATGCAAGGTGACCCCTGACGAAGTCCGCTCGGGCTACCAAAAGCGTTTGATGCTATCGGACGAGCGCACCCACTCATGGTACAAGTAGTTGGGGCGATTCCGAAGCAGTTTAGTCAGAAAACTGTTCACCCGTAAAGCCGTAGCCCTATTATAAAGAAGCTCGTTAGGATAAAATTTCGTATGATCAAATTCGGGTGATATATAAACGGGTGTCTCTAAAACTCCCATATCCTTCCTATTAAGTTGGCATTCACATTAAACCACGCGAATATCTAAAGGGAATTATGGGCCTGACTAAGGTTATGTAGCAGATCACCTTCATCTTGTCAGAGCAAAAACGACCCAGAGCAGCATTTATTTGTTTGTCAAAATATATGTAAATGCTGGTCTAGCCAGATCCCGGGGTACACTTTGTTTCGCCAGTTGACTCACGTCCGATCCAAAAATTAAAAATCTCCGTCAAAACCGTTCTGAATAATTTCTGATTTCAATAAATGTTTTCGAAGATATGCTGCAAGAGAATAACAATGACGTCCTTTATTCGGCATGACATGTGCACGACTAAGTCGCCCTTTTTGACCATTCTATAGCTGATCGCTAAGGTAAATGCTAAAAACCGTTAATTTCAAATGTTGGCAATTGCCCAATTGCATTGGGACTTGCATTCCATTTCATATGCGATACAATTTTCGAAATACAATTTCGAAGCCTTGCTCTGAAACCGAATTGATTTTATTGTCCTCAACCCATTTAAACGGGGCTGTATGAAGATTTGACGGGTTGGAGGTATCTTTACCCCTTTTAGGGATTGGCTGAATCACTGCTCACACTTGATAATATGCATTATTCAGTGCATTGTTAAACAGGATGGTGGTTGATTAGATCCGGTTCCCTCATTTTTTTTTCTTCAATGACTCGAAGATCATCTGAAGATCTTCCGTCGAAATGAACAGGGTATTAGCCCCCTCACTGGCGATGGCATTGTATGCCATCAAATCTTCATTGAACCTGGTAAAACCAAGCTTCTCTGATCGCCAATGATCGATATCATTTCGAAGATAGAAGTGATAAAGCAGGGTTCTGTTTTACAGGTCGTGGTTCGGGTGAATATTATCATTAACCTTCTACACTTCCTGGAAGACAGCTCCTACTGTCGCCACCTTCTCCTGAGGCTCTTCGATCACGAAGAAGTGGTCATCCAGGATGGCGCTCTCTGGATCGATGCTAATTGTTCGTAGCAAGCGTTCATTGTCTGACGTTCTCGGAAGCTTTAGATCCTGAAAGTCATTCTGCTTGTTCCTCCGAAATATTTTATTCATTTGCGGGAACATGCTCGCGCTGTTGGATTTTACAGAACGAATTCTGTTGTTCCAATGCAAACTTACAGATTTCTGCAATTCTCTTTGATCAACTGTTGGAGATTTTTAATCAGTGACTTTAGTGTCCTGACTTCCGAGTTTTGTCTGTCGGTAAACCGCCTGTACAAGAGTTTGAGTCTTGTCAGGAGTCCACTTTTTTGTCTATGCAGTGCATCGATTGCCGCGTTTCGGTATACGTTTGTGGCATGTGCGTGGCGTGGTATCGTACTGTTCATTGTCTGTTTAATGATATGGTCCATGTGTTTGAGATACCTGTCAATCTCGTAGTTTGACAGCTTACTATTAGGCGGTGGAAAGGTGGCGGTGGAAAGGAGGCGGTCGAAGTGAGCGCTCTCGTCAGGGAATTGGCAAAGCGTGGCCAGCGTGCCTCACTGTAATCGTAGGGGTGTGTCTGTACACACTCTGCCATCTCCGTGAATTCGTCAGGTACTGTGATCACGGCACATAGTCCGCAATTGTCACTGTCGTATAGAATGGTCCCTAGAAAATTAATAGACCACTTGTTCGTTTATGCCAGTCTCAGTAGAGAGTCTATCAGCATGAGATCCAGATAGGAGCCGCTCCTAGGATACGACGGACTATCCGTTGCGAGCAACTTGACTTTATATTTAATGTTGCGTAGAAGCCACCAATGACTCAGTAGGCTCCCCCTAGTGTTGGGAATGTTATTTCCCCAATCACTATGTTTGGCATTTAAATCGCCGGCCAGAATGTAAAAGTTTTCTACTGAGTTTAAACGCAGAGATCGAAAAAGTGTCTCGAGCTCTGCGATAAAAATATTGGGTTGAGGTGCTTCAGGTGCATAGGCTGATACAATGTACATTCTCTTTCCGTTTCGGAGAGGAATGCACACAATACAGGCCTCTAGCACCTCGAATCTCCGCGCTTCACCGCTATATATGACTTTATGTTAAAAATTGTTTTTAATAAAGATCGCAACTCCTCCGCCTTGAGTAGCGTTGGGTTGGACTCTTCTAATTATTTTGTAAGAACTGTGCCGGATTTTGTGCTTCTGGTTTAGCTATGTTTCGCCAGCCAAGAATACATCGAGGCTTTCGTCCTGCAACAGTTTAGGAAGTACTGCTCGTCGCTCGATCCTTATCAGTGAATTTACATTCACTGACAGGATCTTCAAGGGCCTCTCTGCCAGCGTACCCATTACGACCGAAGGTGCGCTAGCCCCGGCAGAAGCTAGTAGATAATATCTATTCGGATCGCCTGCTAAAGTATCTGTTGTTGGAGCTGCCCAATCTGCCCCTGGATTGCGAGCGAGATCGAGCAGACGTCCAACTCGGCCTCCGGCGCCTTAGAGACAGGCACTGGGGCTTTAGGAACTTTTGGGCTTTCGTACCGTCTTTCCCGAACCTCCCGCCATTTGGGCGTAGTTTAACCTGGGTGTGACGGCTGGTGTTTGGAAGCGACCCGGGGGACCCTGAGCTCTGAGAGCATTTCCTCGGGGTCTGTTATCGACTGTACCTTTGAGGAGCATCGTCTGCAATCTCTCGGGCTTTGGTGTGAAGGAGAAAAATTCCGTTGTGGACTCCTTCAATAAGCTTTTTATACGCTTATGCTGCTCCAGTGTCTTGCACTGAACAGTATAGCGTTTTTGGCCTAAACATTTAAACTGAAAGTTACCTACACCAATAGCATACTTGGAAACATCTATGGTCTCTCGTAGCGCCGTGGTATAATAAGATGGGTGGCACCTTCTCCTTTTTAGGGTTTTATTGCTGCTTTTGTTGTTGCGGCTGTTGTTGGTGCTGCTGCTTCTGTTGCTGCGGCTGTTGTTGCTGCTGCTGCTTCTGTTGCTGCGGCTGTTGTTGTTGTTGCTGCTTCTTCTGCGGCTGCTGTTGTTGTTCCTTTTTTTGCTGTAGTGCGGCTGTTGTCTACTCTATCTCCTTCTTTTTTAATTCCTTCAGCTTTTCCACTACCGCCTGCTGCTGGGCGCGTAGGAAAAGTTCTTTCCCCTCAAGTTCGCTACGCTCTTCCTCCGTAGCCGAACTTGAAAGGGCGGCGAAGGGGTTGTTGTCCCCCGTGTAACGGCTATTAGAGAGCTAGGCAATATCCTCCACGGGGACCACTGGTTTTGGTTGTTGTTGTTGTCCAGCTGCTATGAACGTCGATGTTGATGGTGTTGGTGATGGCTCCCCTTTCCTCGCTTCGACCTGCAGCTTTTCGGTCGAAGTAGTGAGGGCGGGGCACTTAATTAAATTGACCCTTCTGCGCCTTTTGGTGACGGCGGCCGGTGTTACGAAATCGGATGATAAATCATCTCTCGATTCTGTCTGACGTATGGGTCTTCCCCCGCAATTTCCAAGTTGCAGAAAGAACACAGAAAGAAAAAAGCCGAAAAACAATTTCCTCCCGACTTGAAATTCGAACTGCCGACCTTAAGCCCGCGAGTCCGGCGCTCTACCCCAGGGCTTATTTGGGCTCCGCAAGTATCACGTTCAAAAGCGCCCTTATAATATAGTATTTTTTATTTGTTATGTTGCCCACACTCAATTAGTCGAAGCACTATCTACTTCCACACTAGTCTGTTACCAACTGACCAAATAAAATATTTAGTGCCTCAGATAAACGGTATATTGTACAAAAAGTGAATAAAAATCACAAGTTATCGGTACCCAAACTGGCTAGTGAGATGGAGAATATGATAGGAAAGTTTTGTTCTACAGTAAAATGAAAAATAATGATTTACACGGAGTTACTAGAGTCACACACTAAAAGCCTTTCATTAATAAAAACAATTGAGATTGCCGTTTTAAATTCACAATGGAGCACATTAGGAAGAATTCAAGATTATGGGATATAATTCAAGTCATATTAGCTGATGAGTCCAAATTTAATATTTTTGGATCCGATGGGCGATCTTATGTACGGCGCAAGAGCTGCGGGGCAAACATTTCAAGCCAACAGTCAAGCATGGAGGTGGTCATGTCATGGTATGACCCTGTATGTCAGCAGCGGGATTCGGAAAGGTAAAATTCATTAAAAGCACAATGGACAAAATTGTCTATCGTAACATACTAAATGACAACTTGCTCCAAAGTGTAGAACAATCGGGAATAAAAGATACTTTCCCCTTTTAGCAAGACATTGTCCAAACAGCCACCGGCACAGTATCCAGATCTTAATGTTATTGAAAATCGGTGGTCCATTTTGAACGCAAATATGTACTCGCAAACGCCAGAATTCGAATAAAAACGATCTGAAAACCGCCTTAATTGAGGAATGGGCAAGAATACCTTGTGCAACGACCAAGAAATTAGTGGATACATATCCTAACCGGCTTAAAACTGTTAGAGAACAAAAGGGAGGGCATACCAGATATTAATATCATTAAAAATATTTTTTACACTTCTTTTACTTACTTTGTTTTACAAATAGATCAAATAAGCTGTGACATTGACTTTTTGAATTTATTTTGTTTTTGTTAATTTGTTATGTAATTTTAAGATAAAATTAGTAAATGAGGATATTTTGTTTAAGTTCAAAACTCAATTAACCTTTCTGCGTTTTTATTTTGTTGATAAGTTTTTTTCGTTAAGGAGCCATACTCGTTTTTCAAGTTATAAACGTGGAGTTTGTCTTACTGAAGACTGCATTGCCAGGGTGAATTAAGATCTTGACTTATCATACTGGTCAAATAGCTAATAAGTTGATATTGAATGCAACTAAAACGGTTAATATTGTTCTTTTAAATAGTAACCTATGCGTCAATGATCTTTCACCTATTGTCCTTGATGGCAATTGCATAAGTCCCGTCAGCTCTGTTAAATACCTTGGTTTCCATATTAACTCTTCGCTAACATGCTGTGATGGAATTAAAAATACTTTCCGGAAAGTTTATCCAGTCTACGCAGATTGAGATACGCAACTTATTATTTGCATCCCGTAATTAAAAATGGATTAATCAAAACGTTTATCATGCTCTACATTTTATTTAATTGTTCGGTGTTCCCCTATCCTGATTTTGTCTGTAAACCTAGACTAAATGTTGCGTCTAATGATTGCGTTCGTTTTATTTATAATATTCCTCGGTCGAGAAGTGTGTCCATTTACCATTTTGGCCTGGGTTTTGACCTATATTTCAACTTTCGGAATATCTTAAAACTGTTTAAAATCATCCAAAATAAATCTCCAAGTTAAAATGCTACAACTTGCTGTCTAATAAGGGGAAAAAGCTTATAATTCCTTCTTTCACACATCGCATTGACGAACGATCCTTTCTCGCATCTGCAACTCGTGCCTGGAATAATCTTCCACATGAATTGCAGTTAACTAACTCTTATTCGGTCTTCCAGAAGAAACTTTTTCATTTCTTAACTGATAACTCATAACTGATTTGATCTGATTTGATTTTGATATAATTTGGTTTGGCTCTGTAACTATTTTGAAACTTAATTTAATACGTTCATACATTCAAAAATTGCACTTCTAAAATTTGAATTATCTTGTAGTATTGTTATATTAATCTAAAATAAAATAAAAAATAAATAAATTCAAAGCAATCTTTCAATTGACTTCGCTAACAATAAAATTGAAAGCAACTCGCCCATTTTGGTAAATTAAGTCAAAATTCCGCACTGGAATGCGGCGAAACAGGTCGGAATGGAAGAGCTCGAATGCACGGCTTACCAGACTCGTACTGATAATTTCAACTTCGCATATGACGTTGGAATTGGCCAAAAAATTAAGGTTAACTTGAGGCAGATATTCTGGAATAATGACTCATATTTCAGGTTGTCGTGAACGTAATATGGTACATTAGAGATGTGATATCGAACGTGACCATTGTTCTGATGGGAAACCCAAATATCTATCAGAAGATACCCGTGGAGGTTGGAATTCATTGCGTCGTCTTCAAAGGATTGTGATACATATTAGCAGACGGTACAATGGAAAGCCGCTATAGGAACGTGCAATAAATTAGCTAACGTTTGCAAACAAGATGTGACAAAAATCTATATTTTCGATTCTAATTAGTTTTATCGCTGGAGATAGATAGACATTGGTCTTGAATATTAATGTTCCGTCTTTCCTATCTGTACATACATGTCAAGAACATTCATACCAACCTATTCTAGCACTGCTAGTCCGTGACACACATTGATTCAAATATAATGTAAAAAAAAAGAAACATCTGAATTAATAACACCTTTTGTGAACTAAATTAATCTTACTTTGGAAACGTAAGTTAAATTTCAATTACGAACGTACGTACACACGGATATGTTCCAATACGTTGAAACGTAAATTTTTTATTTAGATATGCATCATCAAACGATAATGAACTTAGGACAATAGATTTCACCGGCACAAAAAATATGATACTGAAAAGTGGAAGAACCCTCGTATCCAGCGTCAATACCAGGACGAAATTAATATCCGGTTTGCCCCACTAGGTGGCAACTAACGACGAAACAAGACAGGTAGAAGCAGTATGGTCAACAGTAAAAAGTGTTGTAAAGAAAACAACGGAAAGCAAACAAGAGTAAAGTCTTCGCTCGACGAAGAATGCGAGGAAAATGTAAAAGCCCATAATATTCCATCACTAAAGCTCTGCAAAATAGCGAAGAGATCACGTGTACAAGAATTCGAGCTCTGCGAAAGGAAGTCAGCTCGTATGTCTGTAGGGCTAAATGCTGTTCGAAAAGGATACCCGACCAGATCAGGGTTTATATACAACGACAATGGTGAACTCGTTTCGGTCTACGAAAAAGTTACAGTCCAATATCCAAGATATTTCGATAAAATGTTTAATATACATGGAGAGCAAACAGCAATGGAAAACGGTGTTAAGTGCACAGCAAAAAGCAGATGCAACCTCCATCCTTCGAGGAAGTAAAGGTGGTAATCTATCGACTTAAGAATAACATTGCCGCAGGAGTAGTTATAGTACTATCGGAATAAATAAAGTATGCTGGAGATGATATAATAGAGAATTTACATAGGTTTGTTACAACTACATATATGGAACAATGAAAGTAACCCCGTGAAATGGAAAAATTTATTCATCATTCCTTTATTCAAAAAGGACGACTGAACACAATCCAGCAATTATCGAGGAATATCGCTGCAATCAACTTGTTACAAGGAGCTGTCAAATATTCTCTTAACCAGTTAACTGTTTATGACGAATATATTCGTCATGAAAAAATTGTAAAATTTTGTGTTATTTTTATTTTGTGTTTTCGTCATGCGTCTTCAATAGTGACCAAGTTAACACCGTCGACCGAGGCCAAGGGCAAAGGTCGAAACGGCACTACGAACGGGACTCGCTGCGTCATCATTTTGTGTGGTTCACATTGCTCCGCATGTTCGTACCTGTTCATACGCGATCGTGTTGATTCAAGTGCACTTGGATCATATTCAGTCTGGTGCAATCGGATGCGCATTGCAACCAGCCTGGGAAGCGGATGCGTGTACACCGGAGAAAAGTCTACGTTGCAGATTTGGGCGAAGCGACGAGGCTTCCTATGGAAGGGGTTTTAGTTGATAAGTTAGTTCTAAGTTGGTCGTCGGACAATAAAGATATTTTATAACGTAACCTGTTTTAGAGACGCGAATTGTAAGTCGAACAGTTGGAGGGAAGCTCTGCTTCTCCGTTCGTGATTTTTTTTAGGCTCCCCTTATAGGAGTCCTTTAACTACCATTTATTTTTTATGTTTTTGGTTCCTACTTATGTTAATATAAATAAATAAATGTATACATGAAATAAATAATGAAATAAAAATATTAAAGTCACATACTAGGTCACATTTTCCAATAAAGTCGAAACAGTTAACTGGTTAAAGAGACTGATATCGTATGCTAGGAGATCGTTATAAATCGTTTGAAAATATATCATGTCCTCGTGAGGCTCTGTATCCTGAAAGAACTTATGTGACTAACATTTTTTTTTGTTGCAGGCTTCTACTATCTGTTGGAGCACTCAGACACAAATACTGGTCCATTGTACTACCAGACAGACACCTTGTCTTTACTGTATTTTTCCCGTTTTCCGGAGAAAAGTGAGGAGGAGCTTCAGTGATGTAGAGTTAAGAGATTCGGCACCCACCACGTCGGCCTCAAGGGTGCGCCACCGTGCACGAGCGAAGGCGGGACCGTCACAGAGAACGTATTCTGCTGTGTCATCCTCCAGTGTAATGGCCCGTAATGACGCCCGCAAGCCTTCTGCAATCATTTCTCCTTAAGGATAAGAAGAATGTTGCGGACTTCTTGTAGACATCAGAGCGTACGCGCTTAGTCATCTTGCATCCTGGATATTCCCTCCATATATGACTGTGTGCATTAAAGACCCAGTCGTTGATGTCAGATTTGACCGTGGAAGCAGGTAGGCCTAAGGCGCGTTCAGGTTCTGAGAAACTCTCCTCTGAGCCTCTTCTAGCGAGTTCATCGGAGATTTCGTTTCCTGGGATCCCGGACTGACCTGGGACCCATACAAGCCTAAGTGAATTTAGTCTTCCGACTTTGTTCAAAAAGGTCTTGAGTTCATGCACTAGTTTGGAGTTGGATAGAGGGTTGGACAGACGCATATGCTTTTTCCTTCTACCTGTGCTTCACAGCATAGTGCATGGCCATTAGGATTGCGTAAATCTCTGATTGAAAGACAGACGCATATTTTCCTAACGAGAAGTTCGGTCGAATGTTTTCGCGCTCAAAGAAAACTGCAGCGCCGAATCTCTGCCCAGTCCTGGCGCCATCTGTGAAAATGCGAAAACATTCCATTCCAGGTTCAGTGACGCCATGGAAATGTGACTGTGAAATTACAGCGCAGTAGGATGGCAGGTGACATTGCGTCAGAAGGCATATCCATGAGACGGGGGCCGTAGGATATTTCTCGGGCACGTACACTTTCACTCCAATGCGAGTTGTACCAAAGACCATTTCTCTTTAGGCGAGAAATGGCTTTCAGTGCGCACCCTCTGATATATATGTCAAGGGGTGGAAGATTCATCATAGCATCTAGAGCAGCTGCCGGTGTGCTGGGGAAGGCCCCCGTGCAGCTGAGACAGACCGCTCTTTGGAGTTTGGTGAGTGAAGCCACAGCGTGTTTGTGTGTTGGCCAGTTCCACCAAACAACCGATACATATGAGATTTTCGGTCTTATCATTGCCGTGTAGATCCAAAGGACCTTTTTCGGCGATAAGCGCCATGTTTTGCCAAAGGCACCTTTGCATTGCCAAAAAGCTGACAGCGCTTTGGTGGTTTTGGACTCAACATGCATTTACCAAAGAAGCTTGCTATCTAGGATGACTCCCAGATACTTAGCTTCCTTGGATATCGGGATGGGAATGTCAGTATTTTTCCTCCTTCTCGTGAAGAGAACAACATCAGTCTTAAGAGGATTAATCGACAGCTCATTACTCGTGCACCAGTCTTCGATCGCATCTAGCGCCACCTGCGCTTTGAGACAGACAGTCGTTAAACATGAGCCGACAGAGAGAACAGCAACATCATCCGCATTGGCCTGGGTATAGATTCCAGAGGCATTGAGAGCATCGAGCAGAGAGCCTTGCGGGCAGCCCCTGTTTACTCCAGACTTGACACATTGTTGGAGGCCTGCATCAGCGATCATGTGCATGTCCTGTGCATAAGCACTGCTTGCCACAAAACCAGTGCTTCATCTACGCCATGCCGTCCAGCAGTGTTACACATTCTGTCGAAAGTAGCGTTATCAAAAGCTCCCTCAACGGCGACGAAAATGCCTAGTACGTACTCTTTCCTTTCGAGAGCGCATACAATTCTCCCAACTAAGTTTTGAAGCGCAGTCTCGCATGATTTTCCGCGCTGATAAGCATGTTGCATGTCCGACAGAGGATGCATTCGAAGGACAACTTTGCGCACGTGCAACTCTACTAATCTTTCCATACTTTTCAGCAAGAAGGATGCTAGACTGATTGGTCTAAAACTGTTGGCGAGTGAGTAATGTTCTTTCCCTATTTTGGGAATAAAGACCACTTTCACCGCGCGCCAAGGAATAGGTATGTAGGCAAGTGCCAGGCTAGCAGTGAAAATTATTTTCAAAGTAGGAAGCAGCTGTATTATACCTTTTTGCAGCATAACAGGGTATATTCCATCAGTGCCCGGCGACTTAAAGCCATAGAAAGATGCCATAGCAAATTCAATGGCCTCAGTAGTTGCCACGCGTGACGCAACATACCAGCTACGCCGAGTTGTATGTTTTCATCGTTTCAGTCGCAGTTTTCAATGAGGGAGTGTACAACGAGCCGATGACAGTCTGATTACCCGGGAAATGGGGCTGCAACAGTAAACTAAAAATGTTTGCCTTAGACTCGGTACAGGTACCATCAGACTTTCTGAGTACATCCAGCTTTGTCGATTTTCCTCGTTTGAGAACGTTAACCAACTTGCAGTACCGAGCCGTAGGGGAAGTAAGCAGACACCACGACGAAGTGTTCAATTTCTCCGGGCGCTTTGTAGCTAACTTTCGCAGCCACCAGATCTTGTCCACAAAGTTGACCAAGTTTGGTTGCCGATAGCGTGTACGATATGATGAGACAGACCCTAGGCCTTTCGGATCGCTCATCTTAAAGAATCGTAGCAACACATATACCAACAAGACCACAGAGGCGTTTATTCCACACCCATGGTTCCTGAATGGATACAATGTGATGATTTGTGCTACTACATGCAATTCTGCTACTAAGAAGAGCGGTAGCAGCATTGCAATGCTGTAGATTAATCTGAATAAAAGTCATAGATTTAGACTGTGGAGCACGTTCCATCCTACTTGACTACTACTTGACATCAAAATGGATTAAAATCCTACCAAAGCCGAAGTAGGGACGTGAGTCGTACGCGTAAAGGGTCTCGACAGAGCCGTTGTCCAATCCCACAATCAGAGTGTGTAACTGACATAAGTATGCCTAACAGGAAACATCAAAAATATTCGAGATACGTAAAGGATTAAAACAAGGATACTTTTTAATTTAGTGCTGGAAATAATCCTTAATGGAATCACATTCGCTCTAGTTTATGCTGGCGTTCTGGACCTGCTGAGAGATAGTGTGGAAACAGTTAAGAAAAATGCTGGTCTAATAATGGCAGGAAAGGATGTAGGTTAATAAGTAAATGAAGAGAAAACCAAGTTCATATATGATCATGTGAACAACTTTTATCGAACCAAACCCGGCACCTGTTTGTATTCGATAAACGGTTTAAGAAAGTGGACGAGTTGAAATACCTGGGTAACATATTGACTGCTAAAAACAACATAAAAATCGGAATAAATTAAAGGCTGCATATGGACAACCAGTGCTCCTTTGCTCGTTCCTCTTAAGAAATTATTCAGAAAAACTATTTTGTTCCGTAATGACAAAAGCCATATTAATCCATAACAATGTCATGCTTGGTCTCTGACTTTAAAGGTGTAAAATAGCAAGATCTTAAAGAGAATATATGGTGAAGAAGAGGACAAAAACCAGGCGAATGGAGGAAATTGCACAATCAAGACCTAAAGCAACCTTATTCAGTGGTTGTACAATGGAGCGATCTTGGTCCAAGTGATCCCCACCGCTTTACGGAGGGAAGCCACCAAACCTAACTCTATTCAGTCCCGAGCACTGTCCGAATAATAAAATCGCGAAGACTAAGGCTGGCAGGATTCGTAGAACCTGAAAGGGCAGTGCACGAACAACGAAAACTAACACGGAAAAAAAAACTGCCAGGAAAGCCGCGATATAGATGGGAAGATAATATAAGGATGGACCTAGAAGAAATGGAACAGAACATCGAAAAATGGGGGGAACACACTCATGACGGAAGTATTGTCAACCAGGCTCTGAATTTATTTTTATTTTTTTATTTTTAATTCATTTTTATAATTCTTATTCCAATCATACTTAATAGATAAAAATGTTTAACTCTAACTTCAAAATATCTTAATATTTAATGTGTCTTTCTTGCCCTGTCCGGGCACTCTAAGTCTAACTATATTTCTTAATTATGACTTAAGCTTTGACATATCTATTCTATTTACATACTCGTACATATTTCTATATTTAAGAATTTACTTTTCTGGGAAATCTGGAAAAAACCTTAATTCATTTGTTTTCTTATCCTAAAGCTTAACCTACCCTAAACTGTTTTCTTCTAGTACTTAACCCTTTGATGCCCGAATTATGTTTTAGTAGAAATGAAAAATATTTCTATTAAGAGTGATGGAATGGATAATAGGTAAAGTGAAAAAAAAATGTTGGGTGGGTGGTTAACAGAAGAGAAGGAGAATATGAATAACGGTTTTTGTTTACTTCTCTTCAACAGAAATTTCGTTGAAAGTCTTGTTGCCATAATGCAACAGTGGGCATCAAGGAGTTAATATAATCAGATTGGCTAGCGCTTGTGTGTTTCGTTTCTTATGATTGTGTCTTTCAGCGAATGGGTTTCGCCAGGTCGCTCACTCTGTATGCCTGAGACCTTACCAAGGCTTATAGGCCTAGGTATGTTCTCACCCTCATCTAAGCATGATAACGTGCACAATCTTCAAAAGATCCGCTGGCTAACCCTAATCTGACTTACAAACTAAGGAGTGAGGAGGATCTCATCGGAGTAATGCACCGCCCTGGGAAGCGTTTTCACCCGATAACCACCAATGATCGGCGTGCTGTTTAGCAACATCGGCTAATCCCAGATACCAATCCGCCTTCGATTTAATTTCTTCTTCTGGGGGAATAAAGCCCGATCGAAGGTTGCTCTCGAGGTATCTATAATTGGGGTAGTAAGTTCCGGAGATCAGAATATTTTCGTTAATCATTGCCCTTGCGATGTGCTTTTAGATAATTTTAACAGGAAAATTGTCGATTCTATTAAGCCCTCTTCCGACTGGGGTAATACTTAATGAACTATAACTCGGGCGTTCTCGAATACACAAAACTTTTCCATCCGGACATCATAGGCGATGATGAGCCTTATTAGGGCCACGTAGCATATGATTTTCATCCTATTGTCAAGTTGACTGCTGTAAAACAGACTCCTTGTCATGTTGTCTCAGCTCCAACAAGATAAGGGTCTATATGTCTATGGAAATATAAAAAAATAGAGATACTGTTCAAGCCAGGTACCAAAATATCTAACCGCATCTCATCGCTAATGGTTGTCCATGCCTTATCTCCGGATCGTGTGGGTCTGTAAACTGTCTATATAGCCGTTTAAACCTGGTTAGAACTCTCCTTTTTTTAATACGCTTTTATTAGTTTCACCTGTATGTTTGTTTGTTTGTAACTGACTCTTTGGGATACGATTTTGCCATACTTCAAGTGATCAGATTTGGTTAAAACTTTGCACATTTGTCGAAGGCCGAGGACAATACAATAATTCGATCAAACTATCCGATTATCTTGATTAGGTTCGCCAGGGTTCATGAATTTCTTTTGGGATCGTTTGAATGAGAGTAAGAGAGATAGAGCTAGTGCGCGAGTTACGTACTTGTACGACTGGACCCATTGAGTATGATATTGCTGGCATTGGTGTACTTGGTGGCTTGTTTACAAGTTAAGCACAAACCAAGCCAAGCCCCACTGCTTAGATCAAAACCCAAGCTAAGCTCCTGTTACTAGCCGTGGTGGGTTCTATGTTTCCGTTTGTGCGATATTTGTTTATCCAAGTACTTGTAATCATTTATGTTCATTTTCTATATTCCTAAGCTAAGATATTCATTCGTGATTCGTCTACGAGAGGGCTAAGACCAGTAATTTTGAATAAAAATATTTCTAAAATAAATCTAAGTGTTTTATTACATATAACTGGCGCAGTCGGGTATAAAGTGCTAAGGTGAAGAATAGTAGCCTGTGGATGTGCTTTTCGCCGTAACCTCCGTTTAGTTTAATATAAATTTGAATATAAAGTAGTTACAAAATAGTTACAAAAACAAAAAAAAAAGTATAAAGAAACTTTCGTTAGAACCGCGTGTGATAATTAATAATAGAAAAACAATAGAGATAAACATAAAAAACATACTTATGTGCATTTTTATATCTGTATAACAAATTGCGATAACTAAATAAAGGAAAAATAAAAGAGTTCAAAGTATGCCAACAAATATTGACAATAAGTGAAAACCAAGAAAACAAAAAAAAAAAAAAAAACAATACTTCAAGAACCAACGAAGAAATTTGCAGTCCCAGAGATCGATTAGGAGCATAGTGCGAAGATACAGCGGAAAGAAATCATCTTATCTATTTATCAAGTAAGTCTATGTATTAGGTTATTTTCCTTCCTTCCCATTCCCTCCTTTAAACCCTCTAAAAACGCAAAGGCCTCTTTACCCAATCGTGACAAATATAAGCTACATTGCAACCTAGCAAACATAATTAAAGGTTTCTCAAATTCTGATTTCGCAATGAATACCGATAATATTCCAATTGCGGTTAGTGTCTTTAATTCACTCAGGATTCCTGATGCGGTTAAAGACCTACCAAACTTTGATGGTAATCCGAGACTCCTTCATGATTTCCTCTCTAACGTGGAAGAAATTCTTAACTTTTTACCCGCGTTCGACAATTCAGGGTACAGTAGAATTATACTTCGTGCTATACGTAATAAAATAACAGGTCAGGCTAACGAAGTACTTAACATGTACAGTACTCCAATAGTATGGGAAGAAATCAAGCACAACCTAATTATTCACTATTCTGACTATCGTAATGAAACAAATTTAATACGCATCTGCACCAATTAAGGCAAGCCAATTCTACGGTAGATGTATTTTATTCCCAGATTGTCGAATTGTTATCAGCAATGGTAAATCATATTAAAGTTCACGAGACAGACGATAACGTAATTCTTTCTAAGCAAAGGTTGTATGAAGAGATGTGTCTCAATACGTTCCTCTCGGGGCTTCGCGAACCATTGGGATCAACAATTCGTGCGATGAGACCTACAAAGTTATCTGATGCTCTTAACTTGTGTCGCAAAGAACAGAATTGCCTCTATTTCCGTGACGCACCTATGGCACGTCAGTTACCTGATTATAGAAGTTTAAAGAGAATTAATGTACAGCAAATCTACCCAAATAATAATCAGTTCTTTGATAGAAACCATATTGCTTATCAAAATCAAAGTTTGTCAAATGCTCCATATATTCCGAGACATTTCCAACAACACTCGAGTCCTAGGGAATTCTATAATAACAACAACTTACATTTTCCAAATCAAGTTTCACAGTTTTCTAATAAAAAATTTCAAAACATTCAATATCCTCCAAATTCTAATCCTCAGCCATCCAACCAAAATACAGTTCCTCAAAACCACAATCATAATAGACCACTCTCAAGACAATCTAGGAATTCGGGTCCATGTCCGATGGACATCGCTAGCGGTTGTACAAACAGAAGTAATTTGAAAAATAACTCAACTAATTGCATACATAATGTAGAAGAGACTATTCGCCAATTTAACTATCTTAATAATCCCGTAGAAACATCCGGTTTTCATTTCAATAATCAACCCATTCAAACAGACCACCAGGACACGGACTTCCAAAATACGCTTGAACAAATCTCCCAAAGCGAAATACACGACGTAAATTTTCGCACATTTGCCTCGGAAAACCAATGGGTTACCTAGATATTAATACCTGCAATAGTAATTTACTTCCTTATCTCACAATTAATAGCTTAAAAAAACCCAATCTAAAATTCCTTATTGACACAGGTAGTAATAGATCGTTTATTTCCTCAAGCGCAGCAATAGGACTAAGAGTAACAGCAATAGAACCAATAGAAATAAAAACAGTTTTTCATACCCAAACATTAAGCCAAAGTGAGTTTAAACGGACTTCCTGAATTTCAGACGAATAAGACATTTTTCTTTTTGCTTTTCAATTTTCATTCCTACTTCGATGGCCTTATTGGTATGGACATATTAAGAAATTTAGAAACGAAAATAGATCTAAAGAACTCCGTTCTGGAAACCGGAAAAGTATGGCTACCCATCCAATATAAATCCTATGTTATATCGAAAACGTATACAGTTCCTTCTATGACAAAGATGGTATGCTACCTTCCTGTCGATATTGAATCTGGTAGCATTTTCGTAAGACAGACGCTAATTACACCATTCTTAATGATACCCGAAGGAATATACGAATCAAACGGTTGGTTTTCATATGTAGAAGTCATAAACACAAGTGAGTCTTCGCAGACGTTTCTAGTGGAACACCCCTTACAAGGCATTAGGCTTAACCCGGACAAAGTTACCGAAGTACGTAATTTCGCAATCTTTAACATTGAAGATCAAAATTATTCAGATGTCAGAGATTTAATTAGAGTCAATCATCTAAATCCTGAGGAGCAGAATGCAATCAAAACCCTCTGCCATAAGTACAAGAATATTTTCTTTAAAGACAGTGACAGTTTAACTTTCTCAAGTGAAATCAAACACCAAATCAAGACAAAAGATGACATACCGATTTATACAAAATCTTATAGACATCCATATATCCTTAAGGATGAAATACAAAATCAAATATCTAAAATGCTGGAAAATGGTATCATACGACAAAGTTTCTCGCCTTGGTCTTCCCCCATTTGGCTGGTGCCGAAGAAAAAAGACCATACTGGCAAAGAGAAATGGCGTTTAGTCATAGATTACCGTAGGCTTAACGAAAAAACTATCGATGACAAATATCCTATACCTAAAATTTCTGATATACTTGATAAATTAGGCAGATCGATGTATTTCAGTACTCTTGATTTAGCATTTGGATTCCACCAGATCCAGGTTGATGTGAAAGACATACCAAAGACTGCTTTTTCGGTAAATAATGGGCATTATGAGTTCATCAGAATGCCTTTTGGATTAAAAAATGCACCATCGACTTTTCAAAGAGTCATGGACTATGTATTACGCGACTTGCAGGGGAAAATATGTTTCGTCTACATGGACGATATAATTATTTTCTCAACATCTCTGCAAGAACATATTACCAATTTGGACCGCGTTTTCAAAAGACTAAAAGATGTTAATTTTAAGATACAACTGGCTAAGTCTGAATTTCTCCGAAAAGAGGTTTCTTTCTTAGGGCATATTGTCACTCCTGAAGGCGTTAAACCGAATCCAGATAAAATTCAAGCAATAAAAAATTTCCCTGTACCCCGAACACCTAAACAGGTGAAATCATTCCTAGGTCTATTAGGTTATTACAGAAAATTTATCAAGGATTTCGCCAAAATAACAAAGCCCATGACAGAATGCCTAAGAAAAGGCAATAGCATCAGTCTCGACTCCAAATATCTGAATTGCTTCGAAACCTGCAAAACTATGTTATGCAATGAGCCCATACTAAGTTACCCCGACTTTTGCAAACCATTCAACCTTACTACCGATGCAAGTAATGTTGCAATGGGAGCAATATTGTCGCAAGGTGCACTCGGATCAGATAAACCGATTTGTTACGCAAGTCGCACCTTGTCTAAATCCGAGCAAAGTTACAGCACGATAGAAAGGGAACTTTTAGCTATCGTTTGGGCTACGAAATACTTCCGGCCATATTTATACGGTAGAAAATGTACTATTATTACCGACCACAAACCTCTTTTATGGTTATTTTCGTTGAAAGAACCTAACTCTAAATTAGTACGGTGGCGCCTAAGCTTAGAAGAATTCAATTATACTGTGATACATAAAAGCGGCAAAACTAATTTAAATGCTGACGCCCTGTCCCGAGTTGAAATTAACGTGAAAGAAGCCAACGATTTGCAGCTAAAAGATACTGAAATAATGTCAACAGACAATAATGTAGATGAACTAGAAGACTTAAATACTATTCATTCCGCAATAGAAAATTTGGATGATGGTATACCCATTTCGGAAAGAGCGCTAAACGAATTTTCAAACCAAATTATTCTTATCGAAAATCCCGACAAGAAACGTCTACATTCCACTCTAAATATCCTGTTTAAACGAAAGAAAAGGCATAAAATTGAAATCGGAAACATTTCTGATGAAAAAGAAATAATAGAAATATTTAAGAATTTCGTAAATACAAAAAGGGTAACAGCTATTTTAGCAAATGATAAAATATTTAGAGTAGTTCAGCAAGTTTTCAGTAGGTACTTTAGCAATTCTCGTATTAAAATTGTTAGGTGCCATATTCTATTAAAAGATATCACCCAGCCGGACGAACAAGAAGAAGTTGTAAGGAATTATCACGAAAAATCCAACCACAGAGGAATACATGAATGCATAGAGCACATAAAAAGACAATATTATTTCCCCAACATGAGGAGAGTCGTAATTAGAGTTATAAATAATTGTGATACATGTCATAAATATAAATATGAACGCCAATACGACCATATTAAATTCGAAATTACTGAAACCCCAACAGCACCTTTACAAATATTACATATAGATATATACTTTGTCAGCAAGGAGTACTTTCTAACGATCTTAGACAAATTTAGCCGATTCGCGAGTGCCTATGTATTACCCTCTAGGAGTAGTATTCATATCATAAAATGTCTTAAGCACTACTTTTCACATCATGGCGTCCCCAAAAAAATAGTGGCTGACAATGGGAATGAGTTCTTATCAACGTTATTTAAGAGTTTTTTAGACATATGTATATAAAATAAATTTGCATATAACTTGTGCCAAGAATTCAACAGGCAATTCCCCTGTAGAGAGATTCCACTGAACCCTTACGGAGTTAATTCGTATAATTAAGGCGACATTCCCTGAAAAACCTATAAGTGAAATTATGGACGAAGCCATTATAACCTATAATAATTCAATACATTCCGTAACTAAACTGACACTCATTGAACTCATGACTGGTCTTAGTCCAGACAATTACCTTTTTCCACCAAAAATGAACATCCAGACAGAACATGACTATCTAAACGAACACTTAAAAGCACATGGCATAATAAAGAAACTAGCTTATAAAAGAAGCTTGGCCTATAAAGAAAATATAATAAAAAAACGTAACGAAACCCGTAAAGATCCCCCAAATTACAATGTTAATGATAAGATATTCGAAAAAGACAATCGGAGGAATAAACTGTCACCACAATTCGTTGAACATAAAATATTAAAAAATAGGAAAGTTACAGTAGAAACAAACAAAAGAAAAGTACATAAGCAAAAAATAAAAAAAAAGAGAAAACTCAATTAATTATTATTTGCTTTTGTACGATTATAGCATCCTCGACATTCGGAACGTTAAAGGAATTCATTGTGTAGAACAATTTAGTTTTACCCTTACAAAAATATATTGAATTAATGCCTATGTACTTATTATGTAAATCCTATCCTGTCCCATCTCCTTTTGCAAATAATCTTTACAAATGGACTTATTAAAAAGAAAATTAGTGGTTATAAAAATTACAAATTGTTAACAATTACATTATTAAATATCATGCAGAATAATTGCAAATAATTTGTATTAACTATGTTAGACCATAATTACAATATATATAAATTATATACTAAACAAGTAAAAATATATATATTATATATACAATACAATACAATAAACAAAACTACAAGCATATCTACATTTATACACGTGTATACTGTATATAGGATATGTACCGAGTAAAATTGTAATAGTATAAGTTTCTAAATTTGAGTAAATATTTACGCTGCATAGCATATATCTTGAAACAAAATATAAATGTGAATTTAATTACAATTATAGAAACAAGAAAAAAAAAGAAAAAAAAGTTTAAATACGCCCCAGATGCTTATTGGATAAAAATATTAAGAATAAAACTTATAATTACTTACATAACTTATACAAATATAACTAATTATTAATAATTATTCGTTAAATACGTATGTATTCGTATATATTACCCATACGCCATAGGCACCCAAGGTTACATAACTTACGAGGCTTTTAATAACAAGTATAAAACCTTATTTTCTTGGTTTGCAAACCTCCTCAAATTTCCAATATACTCTGGACAAACACCTGCTTTTTGCAGAGCTTGTCCATCTAGGGGCGGAGGAGTTACGTACTTGTACGACTGTACCCATTGAGTATGATATTGCTGGCATTGGTGTACTTGGTGGCTTGTTTACAAGTTAAGCACAAACCAAGCCAAGCTCCACTGCTTAGATCAAAACCCAAGCTAAGCTTCCTTTGTGCGATATTTGTTTATCCAAGTACTTGTAATCATTTATGTTCATTTTCTATATTCCTAAGCTAAGATATTCATTCGTGATTCGTCTACGAGAGGGCTAAGACCAGTAATTTGGAATAAAAATATTTCTAAAATAAATCTAAGTGTTTTATTACATATAACTCGCGAACTACGCATGAGCGCAGTTCCAGACTTGCTCTATGATTCCGGCTCTCAGCTCAGCAAAACGCAGCAGAGACTTTCTCCAGGTAGTTGCGGTCTCAATTTGTTTGTTCCGTGTACATAAGTACATAAATGTACTGACAAATCTGATACGCATACTATTAAGTCAAGGGTTAGGTAACGTCGGTACAGTTTTACGGTCATTGCATGCTAGAGGAAACCAACGCAACTCTGGGATCTCCGCGACGTATTTGTTGTTACGCATTCCCTTGATGAATGCAAAGTCCAACTTTAATCCATCGTTTAATGTATTATGAATGCATGCAAACTTAGCGGATTCTTAATGGTTTTGAAAATCAGAGCGAAATTAACTAGTTTTTAGATGTACACGCGTGTTATGAAGCCATATACATACATACATATGTATTTAAAATTCACCTAATCCAATATACTGGTGCGAAACGTACCGAGGGACAAATGGCAAAAGGGTGACTAAAAATATCATGTCGCTAGCGTCAACCTCAGGGAACCAGGCCCACCCTGTTGTATAAGTGCCTTACCCTTCTATCGGACCTCTGGGGGGGTGGACTGTATATTTATCCATTATTCGTGGGAACACTGTGGAAAACAAACAAATTAAAATTAACAAAACACAGAAGAGAAGTACATTGGAGAAGAGAAGACAACTGTTTTAAAAAGAACATCAAAACTCTCAAGCGAAGAATTAGAAGAGAGAAAGAAGAAAAGAAGGCTTTATATGGAAAATTGTAGAGCCAAACAGTCCGAACAAGCCAGAGAAGCTCGTTTACAGCAAGCGCGTGTGCATACAGCTGAAATTGTATATGCCGTAGACATTCCTTCAGTCCGTATCGATTTTGGTTCAGATGGTGATACAGTTCCCTGCAAAATACAGCCATAGAACTGTTGAGAGACGAATGTTGCTATTGATTTGAGTTGGGCATCGACCGTCCACAAGATGCAAGGTTGTACAGTTGATCATGCAGTCATTTATTTAGGCTCATGACTGTTTGCTGCTTGACAAGCTTATGTAGCACTTAGTCGTGGAAGATCGTTGGACGGTATTCGAATTGAAGAGTTTGATTGCTCAAAATTAACAGGAAGAACCCCATGTAATAGTGAAGCATTAGATGAAATGGTTCGATTACGAAACAATCCATAAGACTTGTTCGCAAAGACAGTTACACCACTATGTCTCGTTGTTTATATTGGTAACATAGAAATCTCTGAATATGTTTTCTAAATCGAGATGCAACTGTTATCACGTCTGTACATACATACATATGTATTAAAGACGGTTGTTTTATAGCAAATCGAACAAAAAAGCGAAAAATAAATTATAGTTTAAAAAAAACTAAAAAAACACGATTTTAGAGATAATCAAACTAAAAAGTAACAAATAATTCTTAGCATAAGAATGAAATTACTGCTGAGAAAATTAATGTCACTGTTCTAAAAGCGTGGGGTGCTTTGTATGCTTTGTATATCAATCGTTATAATTTTTCACTAGTTTCATTCCGAAATGCAGAGTTTGTTTAAAAATGTCCACCTCGAAATTTTGACAGTAAGTCAGTATCATACCTCCACGGAACGAAATGAGTCGCTTTACGTTTGAACAACGTTGAGAATAATTGAAAACTTATTTTCAAAGTGAGTGCTGTATAGCTAAACAATGCGTAATGAAACTGTGGCCAAGAGTGTGAGACTCAATTCACGGACATCAACTCGCCATCGATATCAACAGCTCAACATTTCACACACTAGCCTGAGGAGAATTCTGCACAAAGATCTCGGAATATTCGCTTACAAGGTCCAATTGATTTTCCAATTGAAGGCGCGCGACCATCCGCTTCGTTATTGCTTCGCAGTTTGGGCCTTAGAGCAGCTTGAATTGGATAACGATTTTTTACGAAAAATCATATTTTCTCACGAGGCGCTTTTTCTTCTCGGCGGCTACGTTAACAAACAAAATTGCCGCATCTGGGGCTCGGAAAACCCACACGTTATTATCGAGAAGCCAATGCATCCACAGAGAGAATGAGGCTGGGAACAACGTTTCGGTCAACGGTGGGCAGTCTTGTTAACCGATTTTTTTTTAACTGAAATTGAAGACATGGATCCGGACGACCTCTGGTTCATGCAGGATGGCGCGCCATGCCACACAGCCTATGCCACAATGGATTTTTTGCACACCAAATTCCCAAATAATTTTATTAGCCAACTTGGCGATGTCAATAATTGGCCGCCTCGGAGCTGCGACCCTTGACCCCTTTGGAATTGGAACCGTGAAGGACCGATGTAATGCCAACAATCCGGAAACGATTCAAGCATTTAAGGCCAATATCATCCAAGCAATTCGAGCTACAGCCCGAAACCATCAACAATGTCTTGGAAAAATGGGGTGACAGAATGCGCTACTGCGAAGCCAGCCGTATTTCATAATTAATGGGAATGTTTGTTCTAACTAATGAAGCCATGGACAAAATTTAATTTTATTATATTTTTAAAAGAAAACTTGTATTTGGCCCACCTTTTAGTTAGCGGGGGTGTCCTAGCTTTTGCAGAGCACGCATACGTGCTGATTCCTATCTTCTACTCTACTATTACCAATAGGTCATTCTCCGTGGTCCTTATCGCATTTAATACATCTATACTTCATATTGCAGTTAGCGCATTAACCCGATGACCAACGTCTGGCAACACATACTACATTGAAGTACACGTTCAGCCCACTTTAACTTCTCCCAATGAACAGTTTGATAGTACAGGAATTGAATATGTCGCATTCTATAAAATTTATTGTTAAGTGTTAGTTGCACCATATAGAATGGTAACTGTAGGTCTTTATTCCTGGCCACGGCCATGGTAAACGGCTTGACCTCCACGGCTTGACTTAATGTCGTCGCTTTCAAATTGTTTAAGCTCGTTTTTGAGCTTAGCTATAGTAACCGAAGGATCAAAGCCTTTTAAAAGCACTGTTTGTAATTTTTCGTTCTTATGCGCATAAGTAAAATATTCGGCCTTGGCCTTACCCAGGGCAGTGCAAGCCTTATGGTAGTCCTCCATATCTCTGCACACGATAATATGCACTCAGTCTTTTTATATAGAAATCATTATATGCTAATTTACCATAATCTAGTACTGTCCTTAATTTCTACGTCACTTACATTAATTGGAGGACCATTTTCTTTCTTCGTTTGATATTTAATATGCCTCTGTGGCATATTATCCTATTGTTGTTCTTGTTACTGTTTTTCTGCTGCTGATGTTGTTGCTTCTTCTGCTGTTCTCGTTGTTGCTTTTTTTGCTCTCGTACTTGATGTCGTTTTGCAATTAGCTCTTTAATAAGTCTATTTAGTTCGGCCTCTTCTTTGGAGATGTTCTCATCCTCTTTCTTTCTCTTCTTGTTGTACTAGCTAATAGAATAATTGTCTTTCTCCGCCTTCATATGGTCCCCTGCTGTCAGCTAAATCATATAAGTCGCTGTTGCACTCACTGAAGCGACCACCATCATCTGACATACAAACATATGTACATTATTAGTATTTTTTTTTCTCTCGGCTTCCTTTTTCGTCCTGAACTTCCGAGATCTAAATGGCCAGCAATAATAATAATAATTAATGCTGCTTCAATTAATGACGCTTGTTTTTCATAAATATTATAAATATATGTGAATGGGTGCATTTCGAGTTTCCATTAATTTATTTGTCTAAAGTTGGAGTTAGCATATAGTATTAATAAAATCAATATATCTACATTCATACTTACATTTGAACTAAATAGACACACACTAAAAATAAAAATACAAATGATGAATCGAATTAAAGTTAAAATGCACTTTTCATTTTAATTTTTTTCATTTTCATTTTTTTCAATTTATTTAATTATATTTTGGGCTATAAAAAATAAGCTGAAATACAATAAATTAAATATGGGATAAAGGGTTTATCGCTGATAGTCATTTAAACAATCAGTGCTGCAAAACCTTGTTTGGTTTATTTTTGCTCGATTATTATTATTATTATTACTATCATTGTTATTATTATAATTCCGTCGCAACGGTGGCAATCCACCATTTCAAGTTAAAGACAAGCGGGCACTTATGAACATGCAGCAGATGCGGTGCTAGAAGTGAAGAGATGTAAGGAAGTCATGTAGATGATGAAAACTACAACAGAAAGGCAAAAATCCATCAGCACGGATATCAAAAAGAAGAGGCATACATTCGCGAAAGGGCCCATCGAAGACACACCACAAAGCGCATCTCCACTGCAAATGTCAGTAAGCAAGTAGGTGGCCCCGGCTCCACTGAAAGCGGAAGAACCGTCCTTAGGGTACCTGCTTCAAGCCAGAGGAAAAAAAAGAAAATTAAAAGGAAGAAGCAGCCAAGACTCAGATTCGAAGCCATCCACATAAACCCTCAGGCGTTTTCTCCTGGAACTGGTGCCAGAGTCCGAAAGCAAACAAAGTGTAAAATCTTCCTTGAAGGGTATCCTCGGAGAGAAGGCTAACGTCAGGAGTTTAGAACCTAAAATGGCAGTTGACATCGGGGACATGGAAGAAGTTGAGGAGGCCATAGGATCAAAAATCAGCGAATCCTCGTTGGAGATCCAGGTCACCCTGTTGTAGACGAACAGACGGTCGTAAAAGACTACGTTAATTCATTTCAGCGAACTGTCAAGAAGTCAACGGGTCAAGAATGCACGGCGATACTACAAGGTCCGCCATATGGAAGTAATAGCATGTATGTGTGTGCAAAGGCACACTATTTCAGACCCACCCGGCGAGACCACCTCACATCACCGTATACAACCAGAGAAAGTCCCGCTGTTTACCGACGAGGAGTTGAGCTCAGACGTTACGTTCGTAAAAAAGAAGGCCCCTTGATCTGATGACATACCGCTGAAAATCACGGCAAAAACACGCCCATAGCTCCTCGGACAGCTAAGATATTTATTAGCCGTCTTATGGACGGAGCCTTTTACAATAACTGGAAGAAACAGCGGTTACTTTTAATCAGCAATAGAAAGAGGGACCTGGAATCTCCCCCAGGGAAGATAATAAAGGTCTGACTCATCGCGATAAACCAGAGTGCTGGCGACTTGTCTGAAAGACAAGATGGCTTCCGAAGGGTACACTCAACAGTCGTTGGGCAGATACTCAGCGGCCTCTGAGAAACACCTTTAGAATCCTATAGTACCCGGTCCGGATACAGAGTAACTACTTTGACCAGGCTTTTGGAATGTATTTTATGATGGAATCATCTGGACCGCCATGACAGAACACACCTCATAGGGTACACAAATGACATCGCTGATAGCATAAGCGCATTGGAAGCTTAAGCAGGTCATGACACGAGAGTGTAGGGATGGATGGATGCGGATACCGCACCACATTGGATTCTAAGTAGGCATAGAGTAGGTACAAATCACCAGCAGGAGCGCAGGGAACTAACTTTGTGGTACCGTATACGATTGTCATCAGAGGAAGTGACAAAAGCTAACACGTCTCTTAGTAGGATTATTGCGAACATTGGAGGTCCTGCGAGGTAGCTAAAACTACTTATATCCGTCTCTCACTCCATTCTCTTGTGTGTTTGTTAGATATGGGACGAGGCTCTCAGCCTGAAAAAACATAGGAAGGTAACGGCGGAATTACGGAGACGAGGATCACTAGCTCGAACCGCACTGTTCCGGAACCATCAGTACTCGTGGTAGCAGGTGTGATCCCATATGTCGAAGCGGCTGTGGCTTATTAGGATCAAATTGACGCTTGAAAATGACCTTTAATGTAAGAAATGGGCACCAACCACACTGCCCACCATCCCTCAAGCTCTTATTAGCGAATTCATCAAAATGTACCACGACACACCCTCGGGTATTCATTTTGGTTCAAACAAAACATTTGAGAGATCACGAGTTTATTGGATTGGGATTAGGAAAGAAGTAGCGCTAGTGTATCGAGTGTGATATTTGCATGACGAACCGCGGACCTCAGAGCAGAACACAGACAGAGTTGCAGGTTTATTTGGTAAAAGAGACCTTTCAACGAATCGGTGGATACCAGAGGTCCCCTACCACCTTCTACGCATAGAAACAGGTAGGTGCTTGTGTTGATGGATTATTTTTCTAAATGGGGCAGGGTTTTTGCACTCCCCAAAAAAACCGCCGAAACAACGTTTTGGAGTACCAACGGAACTTCACTCAGATCAAGGTCGTATGTCTTCCAATGTTATGAAGATAGTGGGAATACTAAAAGCCAAAACAACACCATTAAACCACCAGTTCGATGGGCTCGTAGAGCGCATTAGTCGAATCATATACTCCAATACCTGGCTAAATTTGTCAATGAAAACGATTGGGATGATCACTTATCTCTATTTGCAATGGCATATCGTTCTTTACAGCAAGAGTCCATCAAGGAAATACCTTATACGATGCTTTATGGATATGATATGCGGCTCCCTGAAGATCTTCTGCTTGGACAACACCCGGAACCTAGTAATTTCAGTAGATTCACACAGCATTTACAACAGCAATTAAAGGATATTCACGACAGAGCAAGGGAGGAAATGCGTAGATCGGCTCAAAGCATGAAAACTAGGTATACTGCAAATGCCAATTTTCCCAAATTTCCTGTGGGCAGTATTGTTTGGTTCCACAACCCGATGAGGAAAGAACGAGTATGTCCGAAGCTGCAGTCATATTGGGATGGTCCTTATCGGGAAATGCAGGTCATAATCGATGCTACGTTCACAAGACAACACGGTCAAAATCTAAGATTGTACATGTTGACCGGCTTACGCGCTATCGAGGAACTCGTTTAGATGATTGGCAAATAGAAGCGAAGTTTGTGATGAAAGGAACTTCGGTCCAAGGAGGGGAGCGACAGTATCGATAATGGCGACCTTACAACGCAGAGGTCATTCCTGCTTTGCGAGAAAGATGTCTTTTTTCTGACTTTTGTTTCCTGACTGTGGCGACCTGTCAGCCAGAACGAGCTCTGAGCTTACACTCGGGTTTACGCTCTCGCCATTCATCGATTTACTAAAGAGTGCTCCTCACACCCACGATCCACTTCGGTCGCGTGAGCCAGTCTGTTGGAGATCGTCGTAGGAGCGTGTGGTAGAATTATATCTGAATAAACGAGTTCAATCGAAAGTACAATTTGTTTTTGTTTTACGATTGACCGTTTCAGCACCGGTCATTACACTGACCAAAAAGTCGGTCCAATAAAAAACTGCTAACTACATTGAAAGCGTCGTGTTTCGTTTCTAATTCTTAATTTTTTCCGCCATCCTTTTGTTGAGGAAATATGTATTGTAACGCTGTAACGCAACGAAATATTTTTACTGATTGAAACGTAATCTTTGTGTCAATCCGGGAACTTTTCACCTTACCTTCGTAATATGATTAATATATCACGGCATCAACTAAAGCTGGATACTTTGCGGCAGCTGCTAAATTAATTATTCTGATAATGGATTAAAAATCAAGGATTTTTCTAGATGTAGTTGTATGCGCTTTTCGAAGTGAGCCTGATCAGAGATTCTTTAACAATCGATTAGACTCAGAGTAATAGACCAGACGGTCAACGACATTGTACTCATCGCTGCAAAAAACAACAGGAAACTCTTAAGTCAACAGAGCGAGAAGTAGAAGCAACGCAACGTCAAAAGTTATTTCCCATTCCGACAAGTAATTGCAAGGAGACCCTTTTCATCTGATTAAAAATACACAGTTAAAGAAGAACTGTAATTAATGCCTTTGGCTATAGTTCATTTTAGAATCACTCAAAGTCTGTGCTCTGCTAACACCAGTCGCAGGGACCCGCTCCATCCCTGATACATTTAAACTTGATACTCAATTAACCTACTCACTGTTCAAATGATTTCACGTTATTTAACTTCACTTCGCTATCTCGTAGTCTATCCCAGCGCGAATCCCATAACGTAAGACATCATCACCATCTTCCCATCATCGTTCTGTCC
The DNA here is from genome assembly GCA_958301585.1 of Merodon equestris. Taxonomy (NCBI): domain Eukaryota; kingdom Metazoa; phylum Arthropoda; class Insecta; order Diptera; family Syrphidae; genus Merodon; species Merodon equestris. Next base: position 65,611,735 of record OY284413.1, read on the forward strand.
CGATGCAACACCCTTGGCGCAGACCAAATGTAGTACTTGTTCATTAAAACTCAATTAAATAAATGAACCCTCCATTCCCACGGACAAATATTTTCAGCGAATGTGTGCTCAAAAAGGAAATTGCTCCGCATCTAGCCAAGGAACGACCGAAAAGCGAACAAAGACAACTGCTACAAATAAAAAGAAGAAGAGAAAAACAACTTCCCGTTAACAGCCCTCATCGATGATGACTTGTTTGACGAAGGAAAACGAATGCCAGACAATAAGTTCCCGAACTGAAAGTATACGTTTAGGAGAGCTCCTTCTCCCGGTAGCAGTTGTAACGTTTCGTTACACTTAAATAAATAAAAAAAATTAAAACAAAAAACAACTGCAACTGACGAATGAAAAGGACCTGACGTCGTCGAGTTGAATGAAGGAGATGAAAGGGAAAAACAAATTACGAGAAGAAAGCACCGCAACCTGCAACTAAAAAGGGGAACCGGAATGGAAGAAATCTTAATTAAAGGATTATATTACCACCCAACTTCAGACCTACGTAGTACACTAGTCGACTGCTCGTGCAACCTTCAGTTGTACTCTCCTTCGCAAAATGGGGAAAAAAGAGCGAACGGAATTCGGTCCAGGTTATGGCAAGCATCCTTGCATCGTGCTTTTCCGTTTTCCCATCATCGCTATCGCCAGCCCTGCCACCTTAACTATCACTGTTGCTTTGTAGTAATAACAGAGAAATCCTTTTGATGATGGTAATTTGTTTGCAATCCTCCTACTTCCATTCCTCCTCATCATCATCAACTACACACACATATGTATACACATATTCAGTCTCGTGTCCTTCAATCCTGTTGCAAGTACTCGCCATTTAAACTTGAAGAAGAAAAATACTTTTAAGGGCAACAAGACACCCGAAAGTTTGACAGAGTTAAGTGGTAAGTGCACACCCAAACTGCCACACATGCACACACAAACCTGCTCGGCATAGTCTTGGCGCAAAAATCTCTTGAGATTTTGAGACTTTTGGCACTTTTGTTAAATTTGTAAACTCTCCCGCAAACACAGCTTGATCCATGTTCACCTGAAGTACCTTGCAACTGACACCCAAAAACGGGAGTCAAGACACGACACAAAAGAGGAAAAAACTCACAAATTCGAATTCAGTGTTCAGGTCGTCGGTGAAATGGTCATAGGTCATGTCCCGGTGCTGATTTCTCTTGTCCCCGAGGTAGCATCAAATTAATATGACATAAAAATGAACTTTGGACGTATGCATGTAGACGGCCTAGCATTCAACATGTTCTCGCACACCTTCTGGTCAAAAACGGATGACAAACATGTGTACTCGTACCACGGTACGTCGTATTCGCATTTATATTCACCGTGACAAGCGTCAACTCCGTCTATGGCGTTGTAAGTTTAATGTCCAGCGAAACATTGTTCGGGGCTTAGCGTTCCAATTAGTCGAGTGGCACGAATGGATGGTTCGCTGACAGGGGTTCAAACATTGTTTGGCCTTTATCGGGGCGGGTTTATACAAGTTTACCGGGATGGAGGGTCAAAAAAAGGAGATGTATACAGAGTCACTAATTAAGCGATAGTTTGAACTCTTCTTTTTAGTTAATTTAATTTTTTTCTTTCTTTTTAGTGTTTGCTATTCCTAATGAGGACGGTTTGAGGGGTCGTCCTTTTTCACAATGACACATAGTTGGATCATTTCTAAGAAAAATTAATTTAAATTGATTTGAATACGTAGCTTGAGGTAAATAGATAGGTATCTGCATGCCGTACATACATCCACATCCACAAAAAGGTATCCCAAAGCGGCGATTGTTCACAAAGAAGGTTAAGGCATTTGGTATAAGCATTTCCCAAGTGGTTTCAAGTAACAGAGATTTTTAAATTCATGTCGCGATCTCTCCTAGTTTTCGATAGAACTGATATCCGGGGACTATTCCACCCGTTCCATTACCTCAAAATGTCCGTATCAACGGATCCTACCGTCTGCGTAAGAGTTCGAGTCTTGACAAAAGTCTTTGTATGTTCAATCTTTTCTTTCTGTGCTGTGTGTCAAATGTCGCGTTCCGGTACACGTTTGTGGTATCATGATGCGGTTAGCGTAGTATGTTTGCTTAATTAATTGGTTCATTTCTCTAAGATACCTCTTAATCTCATCGTTTGACAAATTCCTATTGGATTGTGGGAGGGAGGCTGTCGAAGTGAGCGCCCTCCTCAGGGATTTGGTAAAGCGTTACATATGAATATACTCTCTAAAACCGCGAATTCGTATGGTACTGCAGTTACGGTGCCAAGTCCGTAATGTTCACTGACATATGCTCAGGTTCGTAGACAGCTCATAGACCATTCGCCCGTGTCGGCCAATCTCAGTCTGGAATCAAGCAGTCTAAGATCCAGATAGGAGATCTAAGATCCGCTCCTAGAATACGAGGGGCTATCCGTTGCAAATAACTTAACTTTGTACTCTGCTCGTATGTTGTGGGGCCAACCAATGGCTTCGTGGGTTCTCCCTAGTTTTGGGTATGCTATTTCCTTAATCACTATGTTAGGCGTGTATATCTCTAGCCAGAATGTAAAAGTTTTCCTTCGAGCTTAACAGCAGACATCGAACGTGTCTGTCGAGCTCTGCGATGAAAATATTGATCTGAGATGTTTCAGGTGAATAGGCCGCTAAAATGTACATTTGCTTTCCTTTTCGGACAGCAATACACACGATGAAGGCCTCTTACACTTGGAACCTTTAAAAACAGCGCCAGAATTCGTGCTGCTTTAGCCATGTTTTTTTTCCGCATGGTTTGGTTCCGCAATAGCGAACGGGTCGCGTGCTAATGGATCTGCTGCGTTATTCTATGTGCCCTTGGATGGTGAGCAGGAACGATCCATTATCAGGTCCATTATCATCAAGGCATGCGGTACCTTAAAAACAGGCAGTATGGGCTTTGTACCGTTTTTCCCAGGCCCGTCGCCATTTGGGCGTAAGTCATTTGGGGTGTGGCGGCTGGTGTTTGAAAGCGCCTTCTGCTTATGAGTCAAATTTGCTTTCTTTTTGTCTTGGAATAGTTTGCCGAGTGGTCTTGGTTCGTACAGTGTAGGAACTCGACTTGCTCCTTGTCCACGACCTTATCTTGTCCCAGGAGCATTGCTCAGTTTTGTGGTCCTAAGCGTATTTAACGCATTGAACATGTTTCCTTGCCTTCTTAATATTCCCCATTTTACAGACTGGGATGCTGAGGAAGTAATCATCCATAGACTCTTCAGCTTGCTTTTGGGTGTGACTTGGGTCCGGAAGTAAGGCACCGTGGTGGTGAAAGACCTAACTCCCATGAACGTGGAGTCGCCATTTCCTCGAACTTTGTCTGAGAACACCATTTTGAGGAGCATCGTCTGCAACCTATCAGCTTTGGGGATAAAGGGGAAGAATCCGTGGTCTCTTTTGAAGGTTCTTAACTCACTTAAGCTTCTCTAGTCTGTTGGGCAGCCTTTTCCGTCGCTTTCTGCCGCATCTGTTTGAGACTATCAAGTATATTTTTCAAATTGGGCCGTAGTATGTCCTTCGTCCTCCAGTTCGCTGCGCTCGTCTTCCATTCCATGTTCATGTTGTCTAATCGCGAATTTCCTCCAGTTCTTTCTGGTATCCCTTGAGGCGCTATAATACTGAGTCCTAAACAGAATCGTTTTTGACTCTTGAAAGCTAACTTTTCACTTAAACAGTATCGGATTTTCAACATCGAAGAACCTGTTCGAATTAACGTCGTTACATTTAACAAAAACTTTTCTCTTATAGACATTACCTAGATTATGATTTTACAAGCTTACTCTGGTGAACTTATAGTATAGAGCTTCTAATAACACGGTATTAATGCCTTTCCTAATGCCGGATAATTTACTTTCCGTGGGGTGGTCGTATTGCTCCTCACGATTCCACGGTTTGAATGAGGCATTGGCTCGTTTCCCGTCTTCGGTCGGCAGCATTCGATGGTCCATCTGGCCGTCGTCCCCACTCCAACAGAAGATCATTTGAGGATCCGGAGCCCAGGCTATGTGTGACCCTCTTGGCCACACCTACGGCATGCTTTCTTTCGGTTGATAAAGTTCTTTGTGTTTGCGACAACAAGGGTTACGATGTGGTGCCGGTTTTATTGGAGGGTCGCATTCTCGCTAGATTTTCTCGAAGTCCTCGGTGCGTCTCGTCAGTTCGTCGAGCTTTTTGAAATCCAGATGTACCATAGGTAATCCGTCTGGTAATTCTTATTTGTGCGGGTTAGTTTTTCTGCGGGGTATACTGCCTGTTGCATGGACTGCATGGCCAGCTCGTGGTTCTTAAAGGGTTCCTTCGAACGCTGTCTTCTCTGGATGTTGTCTTCCAGGTTTTCAAGATTTTCGTCGAGAAGAAATACATAGAGACCATTTCCGGTTATTGTTTCAGCATGATCGTGAGTGATTCGTTAATATTTCAGACATGATTCGAGGTATGAGGTCCGGATGAGCTCTCCACCTTTTCCAAGAATGCAATTGAGTTTTTACCGTTGATTGATTTTCATTGATTTTTAATGCCATTTGCAGGCTTGATTAGGGACCGCTGGATAACTGATCATCTTGGTGAAATAGCTAATCGTGACTCGGGGCCCCGTACTGTGATACCTCTGAAAATTGGTCTGCCTATGAGATGGTACTGAGAAGTCTCGCTTGTTATTGAGCTTCGCCAGGGTCAATTTGTGTGGTAGGGGTGAGGGTTGTCGCTGGTTGGTGATGTGTCTCTAGCTCCATCAGGCGTTCCTCCTAAGCTGTGGTAAGTTCTGTCACCGTTATGCACATCGGTGCCAACTTATAAAGGAACAGCAGAAGTTAGTTTTTGCTGAGGGTGTAGATCCATCCTGTCCGTATTCTCGTTCTGAGGTGGTTCTGATAGTTTATGATAGTGTAAGGAGCTTTCTGGAATGGGGTATAATCGCCAAATCGACCCCGAATACTGACTGGTAGCGAATGATTTTTTGGTAATGTACGGCAAGACTCTTCCAAGCCGGAGTACTAGTTTTGCAGTATTTACCCAAGGAGCAGATTTACTATTGTATAAAGACATTTTTCTTCCGCGCAGTTTGATGTCAACTTTCTTCTAGTTTTAGAAATTAGCCGATGGAAAGTTGAGGTATTAGAAACCTAGAAACGTAGAAGCTACGCTGTGAGTTGAGGGTTGAGAGAGTCTATGCTTATGTCTTCATATATGCCTCGGGTAATCTAGCTTTTGCCAATTAGGATTAGTGTTCAAGCACATATTTATAGGTAAGGAACACCCTCACTATTTAACAGCGATCAAATTTTCTATTTGCATTTCATATTTAACCTTTTTTCCAATTTTCCTTCGAAGTTTAAACATAAGATTGTGTTTTTAAAGACTTCACTTTGCTATATTTTTAATGTGTTGCAAAAAGAGTATATGTACAAGAAGGATTGAGGCGAAATAAGTGAATTTCTTCCTAATTAAACTTTAGATAGGAATCGACTAGAAGCTACTCAATAGTTTCCAATCATTAAAAAAGATTAAATTTCCTTTACAAATTTTTCATTTTATTTTGATCGTACAGTTTTGTATTATAATTAGAATCAACCGTGGTGACGATTATGATGGTTATTACCAGGGAATCCACGTCCACTATATCCGCCTTGTCCACCATGGCCTCCGTGTCCTTGACCATATTGTCTTCGAACTCTTAAGACTGGTTCAGTTTCCACATCCTCCACAAGGTTGTTCTCAGCAAATACACTGACCAACAGTACGAGAAGAAATGAGAATATTAAGAAAGTACGCATTTTGCTTATGTTTGAAGTTTATTTTAGGTTTGTATATCAGACCGCGAAAATTAAAACTGAGTTAGAATCTGCTAAGAATTTTGCCTTTATATACAAATTTCACTAGCGTGAAATTAGAGTATTTTGAAGTGAACTTGAAAAGGTAAAACCCAAGACATATTATGCAAAAACTGGTCAATAAGATTTAATATTGTATCTTCATGGCCTTGTTATTGCAAATAATTCCCCCGAATTGAGTCGCATTTCTAATCTTTTTTCAGAAGGCAGTGAGTAAAATAGCTTAATCGAGATTTTATTGTTGTCATTAAGATCTAAGAAGCGGGTTTGTTGTGAATATGGTAACATGTTTTATCGCTGTAGCATGACTTAATAAACGAGGGAAGCCATGTCGAAAATGCAGTCTGAACTTTTTATTGAATGTTGCGAGTATGATAATTAACCTAACACCCGTATGTATATGGTATGAATCACCTTCGAATGTTGATTCACCTGGTAATTGGTTTTAGCTGGGCTGAGGCATAGACAGCTGAATGTTTGCCCTAGATATCGATATAGACATGTGGAGTTGGTTACTTTAGGTGATTTTTTCCACAATTGTTTAGCATACACCTATTACACCTTACAAAGTCTGCATTTGACAATTATGATTTCCAGTTTCACGATGTTCTATGAGCTTCTATGGTTCTTCCCCAGTTTGAATAGATCTTAAGTTTTGAAAAAAATTCCATCTAACAATTCCCCAAGAAAGTGCTCAGCTCTCGGATGCCACAACGCTTTTATTATTTCTTTTGGAGAATCTATGTTAAAATCTATCTTCACAGCTAGAAAGGCGACTTGCATATATTCCTTACTTTTTCTATTTTCAGTACAAGTGATCATAAGTAAAGGGTCGATGTTTCTACTTCTACTTTTCAAACGATTTCACAGGAAAGGCCAAAATCTTTCATCTCATCTTTTGAAACGAAATTTAGTCAGGAAGCTATCCATTTTGGTGTTGGTTGGAATTCAACAGGGTATATGCAACTATTATACTACACTATAATATATGTAGCTCTTGTTTGTCAAAATATAGATACTGATCCAGCACGATCCCAAGGTATCTGACTACACTTTTTTTTGCCAGTGGATACCCGTCCGGTCTTTTGTATGTTTGTAAGTATATACATATGTACACTTTTTTAAATTAGAATAGATTTTTATTTCAATTAAATTCGAGAACAGATTCATTATTTAAATTCTAAGTTTTTAGAAAAATTTAGTGACATTTTGTATTTTTCATGCTATACGTACTAAAACAGTGTCAAAGGCCATTTCAATGGGCTTAATTCAAAAGGTTTAATATTTGGTGGGGTGACCCTCAAATATTAATACGAGTACATATCCACGTTTGAATGAAAATGATAATCTTAATACATATATGTACAATACAGAAATTTACAATTCAGGAAAGAAATGAAGAAAAAGGAAGATGAAGAAATGCATAAAAATTTTGCAGAATGAAGACTTACATAAGTTACACCAGAATGTCAGAGAGAATTGATTCTAAATCACTGTTATCAAATTGAAAGAGCCAACGTTTTACACATTCCTCAAACTTTCCAAGAGTGGTTAACGATCTAATTGATTGCGGTAGTTTATTAAAAAGGCGGCACGATGAAACCAAATAAAAATTACGTCAGTTCCACAAGAGCGTTGGAATGATATCTCGAAAATTAATAGTTGATTAGTAACCGTTACGTCGAGATTATTCTGGAGAGGGGGTACATTACGACGCCTCATAGCGTACGTGTCAGTTCGTGCCAGAAACCAGAATGAGACGTGCGTCTTTCGTTTGTAGGCAAATTACCGCGACCATTTTAAGTGGTACGTCTCATTGGTTTTTTTCTGGTTCGTGCTTCTGCATTGTTGTAAACAGACGTTATCAAAAATGAGTTCCGAATACGTTAAACGTTTCGAAGCTGTATTTCTTTGCTCACATCCAAAAGGCCCAAAACTAACTTATTCAGATGCTGAGGAAGTGGGTGAACCGATATAAAGCTATGAAAAATGCCGATGACTTTGAAGAGAGAGGCGACTGTAAGAAAATCGAGTTACATATCGAAGTACATTACTAAAACCATTACTGTCAGAAAAACACATGAAAAAACGATTAGATTGGGCTCACAAAAATAACGACAGAGATTGGAGTAATATAATCTTTACTGATGAGGCATCTTTTTGGGCATTGGAAGCGAGCTTGGAGTGTTAAATGCACTCCTGTGATACAGCGTATGGTTAAACATCCCGTAAAGGTCAAAGTTTGGGGGTGGTTTTGTTCCCTTGGATTTGGATATTTGTATTTGTTTACTGGAACTTTGAATGCACAGTTGATGTTAAAAATATATCAGAAAGCCTTATTGAAGTCTTCTAAAATATGGTTTTGGGCAAGATAATTCATCTTGGGGTTTACAAGAAGATCCAAGAAGAAAACCCTAAGCATCGGAGCCATTTGTGTACGAAAGTGATAAACAACATCGAAACATTAAAATGGCCTTCGCAGTCACCAGACGCTAATCCTATCGAGAATGTCTGGAGCGTTATCAAGCATAATCTCAAAGGAAAACAAATACACACTTTGAAGCAGTTATGTTACCAAACAAAAAAAATATGGAGGTCTTTACCTGTACAATATGCAGAAAAATTGGTCCAGAGCATGCCTAAACGTTGTGAGGCTATATGTCAAAATGGAGGAGATTTTATTTTTTATTAATTATAATTGCGTTATAGTGTATTCAATAAAGTTTTAACTTGTACTTGCTTTTCTTCTGTAGATTAAATATTTTCCCAGATATCATTCCAACGCTCTTGTGGGACTGACTGTACGAAAGGCAGTTGTTCGGGAAAATGGTACGGATACAACGCTCGAAAAATTTCTTCGTATATTATAATCAGAAATTAATCTAATATTCCGACTTCCCGATCTGATAAAAAGGCATTTTAATACCTTAAAGCAATACAAATGACGGGCTGGAAGAACTTTCATGGAAAACTAGGATGTCGACGGTATTTTCGGCAGATTTTCTTCAAAAAATCTTTTAATAGAATTAAAAGAGCTTAATTTTGTTCCGATATGCCCCGCCACAGTAGGCAATACCATATTGAAGCATCGAGTGAAAAATTCCATAATAGTAACCTTAGAAGTTTGTCAGAGCAAACTATTTTTAGGTAGAAAAAATTACGAAGTGTACAACGAAAATATTTTTTCCATGATTGCGTATGGTTTGCAAAGGTCATTTTAGAGTCAATAGTGAGTCCCAAGTATTTGAACCATTCTACACTCTCTACTAAATAGCAGTCATCACTGCAATGTAGGGTGTTACTAAAAGTGGGACAAGATGAAGCTGGGACACAGGAGCAGCCTACTCATTTGAACTTTTGACAATCCGCAGAATGGACATAAAACTCAGCATTAACGTCAGTTGTGGTCGATAAATTGAAAAACATTATTTTAGTTTTAGAGCTAGTCCTCAATTTATGTTCAGCGAACCAAATCCTTAGTATGTTTAGATTTCAGTTGATGTCAGAAACCAAATTCAAGGCACTTTCTGAACCGTAGCAGCAGCCCACATCATCTGCAAAGGCAGTAAGAGTACCGTTAAAATCGAGCTCAAGAAGTGAATTAAACTATATAAGGAACAGAACAGGTCCTAACAAAATAATGTGGTCAACCATATGGAAGGCTTTCGTAATATCAACGAATAAGCTCGCAGTGAACTTTTTTGCATCTAGGTCAGAAAAGACACTAAAACAAAAATTAAGTAGGGCATCTTCAGTGGATTTCTCCTGCTTGAACCTTTTTTAAATAAAGGCACTACGTCTACACATTTGAGAGCACAAGAAAATACACTTCGGTTAAAAATAACTGCTAGTACACCTACCAAGAAACATCCGATACGTTTTAAAAATCTATTGGAAATGCCATCATATCCGCTTGCATTGGAACCGTTTAGCGACAATGACTTTGACAAGTTCATAAGCAGATATAGGTTCGAAAGAAAAACTATTACTTTGAGAATGGTCACCACAGATACTATGAAAAGAACAACCTAGTTGACATATTTGGGAAGAAAAATTGTTGGCTATTGAAGAAAAGAAATTATTAAAAGCGTTAGCAACATCGAATTGATCAGAAACATTACAGTCATTAATGCGAATTGTTATAGGCTTGGAAGAACCTGAAGACTTTTTTAGAATATTATCAACAACTTGCCATTCACTTTTTAAATTTCCTTTAGCAAACAGGAATCGATTTCTCTATAGGTAGTAATCATCACGACTTTTACGAATTACTTTTTTAAGTCGAGAACATAATTTTTTGTATCGATCCCTCAATCTGAAGTTGTTTGGATTCTGAGAACACTTAGTTCTTAACTTATTTTTGCCTGAACCCTTTTGATAAGAAAACTTGTAATCCAGGGCTTAAGTCTTCTTATTTCAAATTTTTTTTAGAGGCACAATGGAAGTACAGTCATCAATATGTTTACTAAGACGATTCAGAAATTGCGAATACGATACAGAGACATCGCATTCCTCGTAAATCCCAAGCCAAAACTCATAATAGAGATTTCTTTTAAGTTTACCGAAATAATTTTTTTAAACTGTCTTGGGGGCATTGGGATAACTGTTTTCTTTTTTGGTTGTATGTACTAGTAATAACCAATAGCACTGTCATAGAGTGATCTGTAATATTCAGATCAAAGATGCCACTTTCACAGGAGCTGAAGGAGATGTTGGTCAATCGCCCATAAAAGTGATCTAAACATCTTCCCGAAATAATTCTCGTTGGTTCATTCACATACGTATGTGTACATGATGATTTTTTAGTGACCGTCCAAATTTTCCAGGGTGATAGTACCCGTGAAATGGAACAACTTTCTCCAAGTAACATGGTTCGAAATATGAAAAAAAAAATTCGGGCTTCCGAGACTTCGAGACTACGAGACTTGCGAAATAGATACATACATATGTGCTCCAAATTTCATAAACACACCTTAAACGGTTATTTAGATATTAACGTCCAAAAATCGTCATTTTTATCACTGACATATAGATCAAAACTCTAACCCACTTCCAGATGACCTAGAACTATGAAATTTGGCAAGTAATATCGTTATATACTATAAGTCCAGGAAAACTATACATTTGCAATTAAATCATAAGAAAAATAGTCTTTATTTAAAATTTTTTATTGTTCGAGCCTGCACGTTTTTTTGTCCGGTGATGCGCTTCAATTGTATTCGCCACTGATCGGAGTTTTTTTTTTCATTTTTTTTTTCAAAATTTTGAGTTTGAAAATTTATTTCTCAAAAACTATTCCTTAAAACAGCTTCGTTTAAAAACAAGATGAAAGAAGAGGTTTCTGGCTTTACAAAAAAGTATATCACGGCATTGTGGATGTAACTGTTGATTTTTAATAATTTTTTTTCCAAATTAAGTAATTTTTTTAGAAAATTGCCCCTCCCGGCTAAACGGGGGGGAATAGACCCTCCCCACCCGTACGATTTTTTTCTTGTCTTGACCAGACCTACACGCTCTAGCTTTTTGGCACACTGCTCGTGGGACACCCTGTATATGTACATCTTTTTTTTTTCTTTTTTTTTTATATATACATATATACTACCCTCCTACTACCTACTCTACCCTACCTTACCCTACCCTAGCCTATATAAGCCTGCCATTGGTGTTAGGCAGGCCATGCCTTAAGGGGCCTGAAGCTCTCAAAGTGTCCACTGACGTAGCTCTCTCCAGCCACCAAAAGCGTTGATGCTGTCGGACAACGTCTCCTCGATCCAGGCGTGAGACCGATCTACAGAACCTGAGGCGCTAGGGCTCACGGAGCGCGACATCGGGTTCGTAGAGGAATCTAAGTTCCACAGAATTGCGATCCACGTGGAAAATTAGCAGTACCGCCAATCTATCCTGAATCAGCCCACATCTATCTAAATAGAGGAATGCTTCTGGCGGCACAAAGCCATTAAGGCGCACTCTCTCGTGATATAAATCATTGGGGTAGCAAGCCCCGGAGATTAGGCTATTGACCGAAGTCGAATCAGTTTGATCAAAAAATGATCTATCCGTACAATCCTGGCCCTATTATATAGGACCTCGTTCGGGTAAAATTTCGTGTACTCAGATTCGGGTGTCCTATGTAGCCCGAGACAAGTCCTGAGACATTGTCTCTCAAACACCCGAATCCTTTCCATTAAGCTGGCTCTCACATTTAACCAGACGGGACATCCATAGGCAACCATGGGCCTGATTAAGGTATCTGACTACACTTTGTTTCGCCGGTGGGCGCCCGTCCTGTCCAAGAATTGAGAACCCGCGCCAATTTTTCCTAGTGTCTCGAGAGGCCCTAGACAAAGGCGTTCTGAACAAAATAGTTTCTGATTTCTGGCAATTGATTTTCAACTTCCAGTCATCACAATGCTGCTGAATTTTTTCGAAGTCACGCTGCAAGAAAGTGACAATGACGTCGATCGTTGGACCTGATCTGTACGCGATAATGTCGTCTGCGTACGCTATTGAATGGTGAAAAGAAACTAGCAGATCGCTTAGGTAAATGCAGAAAAGGATTGGCGAATTTACCGTACCTTGTAGCAGTCCATTTTTTATTTCAAATGTTTGGGTAGAAGTCACGTTGGCAATTTTCACTACGAACTTTCTATCTGTTAACATTGCAAAAATCATATATAGCAGTGGTATACTTATGCCCAGCCGACTAAATTTGTAATAAGGACCTTCTAACCATACCATGTCGAAGGCTTTTTCCAAGTCAATCAGACAGGCACCCGTGCATTGGTTCTTGCATTTATTCCATTGGATATCCGACACAAGCTTCGACGCGGCATGAATAGTGTCATGCCCCGCTCTGAAACCGAATTGGTTATCCGGGATGATTTTATTGTCCTCAACCCATTTAGACAAGGCCCTATGGATCACCTTCTCGAAGACCTTGCTGATACTCGGAAGGAGACTTATTGACCGGAGATTTTCCGGGTTAGATGTGTCTTTACCCCTCTTGGGAATTGGTTGCACCACCGCTGACTTCCAGTGCACTGGATAATATGCATTATTCAGTTGATCACGGCACAGTCCGCAATGGTCACTGTCGTATACAATGGTCCGTAGACAGTTAATAGATCGTTCGTTCGTGTCTGCCAGTCTCAGTCGAGAGTCTATCAGCATGAGATCCAGATAGGAGCCGCTCCTAGGATACGACGGACTATCCGTCGCGAGCAACTTGACTCTATATTCAATGTTGTGGAGAACGCACCGATGACTTAGTAGACTCCCCCTAGTGTTGGGAATGTTATTTCCTACTATGTTTTGCATTTTAATCGCCGGCCAGAATGTAAAAGTTTTCCACCGAGTTCAAGCGCAGAGATCGAAAGAGTGTTTTGTTATACAAAAAAGCAAAGGGAAACCTTGACTCTAAGGAGTTTATATGTAGCTGTATCTATAGTGTTAAAAAATACGTCACCACACACTCGTAACCAAAATGCTTCTTCTTGGATCGAGCACGAGGCAATTTCAGAAGCTAAAGCCCTGGCGTCTTCAAGAATTTGAATAAAATACTCATCTGAAGGAAATCTTTAGTATTTTTAAGTAATTTAATGACATAAACTAAGTCAAAATCTTTACTTTGAAATTAATTTACTAACAGGATTAATCCGATTCAAAGTTTCGTACCAAATTATTATAGAACAAAAATTTAAACTGTTCAATTTGATTCAACAAGCCCGAAGCTCCGTCTCGTGTGGAGGTATCCATAACTGTGTTTTAGTAAATACTAAACAATGCATGGTAAACTTGCTCTATTTGATGTCTTAGTGGTTTTATTTCCTCGATTCGACTTTCCCTTCTCACGGCACTAAGTGGTTTTAGAGTAATACCTATAACATCCTTCAAACGAATTGACCATCTCAATGTTGAAGAGGAAAAGAAAACATATAGTTTTTCCACAACATTAAAAAAATTTGTAGCTGCCAATGAGGACTTTGCCATGTCGTTTACTACTAAGTTTAAAGACTTAATACTGCAAGGAACATAAAATGCCCGTGGATTGATGTTTTTTATCCTGGCTTGGACGCAATTTTGGATACCTTTCAAACCCTTGCTGTCTTATATTTTCTAAAGACAATCAAAGTGCTGATAATTGTTTTAAGATAATTTCCGTTAGTTCCAGATCTGATTTTTCGATTGGTATAAATCCTAAAAAAACTTTCATTTATTAAAATTTCTGACATTCTTGGATGGTGTTCGCCTTGGTTAATAGAAATATACCTAATTATCAGTGTCATCTGCTCAGATTTGCTAGCGTCCGGGGTACAATCGAAGATCATAGAATAATATTTCGATTTAATGATAGCTTCCAGAATAGGTTTTTTAAAGCTGTCTGAAATTGTATTAATGAACTCATTTTGAATAGTTGTATGTAAGTAGATTGCTTGTTTCTCCACATTCTTCTACGTACATATTCCTGCATAACATGATCAAATTCGGCTAACAACTCTATTAGTTTTGAAAAATTACCATGGTTATGTTAATATGATTATCAGAAGTTCCTTAAAAAGCCATGCTATTTTTTGCCAACATGTTGATAATTGAGGCAATACGTAACAAAACTCCATTCCAGTGTTCTATTTCTGATTTAATTATTCTCTGTGCCTCGGCATCTATAATATAAGACGATGTAAGCCTACGTGAAAGTTCGACCCAAGATTTTATAGTTTCTACCTGGCTTCGTGATGTTTCATGATATTTTGGTGCATCATCTCTATGCTTCCATTTATTGTAGTCAACTTCAGAATGACCGGAAGTTGTAGTTACATTAAATATTTTACAACAAAAGCAATACACTGAATTTTTCGCCACGGAATATACAAGCCAATCTCTCAAAATTTCTTCACCGTTATTAAGCATTCAATTATAATATCTCGAAGTAAAACTTCGACCATTGTTATCTCGTGGAAATTCTTTATGTAGTGAGTCAGAAAGATCTCTATTTACCAAACATATTCTTTTTGCATCTGTTAATTTATCGAGCCACTTGGCTGGGTCAACATCTAAAAAAGACGTTGATCCTGCAGAAACACTATAACAATATTAAACAACAATACTAAATTAAAACTATTTACTAACAACCATATCGCTAAAACTATAAAGAAAATAGGAATAGCAATAAAGATGTTATACCCATTTATTAACAGAAAATCATTACTTTCCACTGACAATAAAATTATATTGCACAAGGTTATCTTCCAAGCGATTCTTCTTTATGGATGCCAAGTATGGGGCGACGCTGCAACTTGCCACATAAAGAAATTGCAAGTCTCACAAAATAAGCTCTTAAAAATGATGCTAGATCTACCTTGGCATCACTCAACTCGTGATATTCATGTAAGAGCGAATGTTGAAGTGATAATAGAATTCTTAAACTTAATAACACATTTAAAACGAGATGTAGTTTTGCTGACAATCCGCTTGTAAATGAATTATGTACTTATAATCGATAAATGTTGAACATACATTTTGTTCGTATATATCTATGTACATATGTGTTATTATATTTCATATTTATTTATTATTTATTATTTATTATTTATTATTTATTTATTATATATGTATGTATATTTATTTATTTATTTATTTATTTTTTTACTTATTTATTTATTTATTTATTTATTTTTTTTACTTATTTATTTATTTATTTATTTATTTATTTATTATATACTTGTTCATGGTTTGCTTATTTAGTCACACATGTTTATTTTACATACGTACATACTCTTATATGTATTGTATGTGCATATCCTTTATTTATTTTGTTTTTTTTTTCCTTTTTTTTGTCTTTTATATTGAAGGTTTTTTTTTCGTGTTCTTTAAATTTTCTTTTGAATGGTTTCTTTTTCTGTTTCTCCACATACTCTTAATAGAATTAAAAACAATGTTCCAGTAGAAAGATAATAATATATCAAATTATCAAATCTCTGTAAAATGTGCAATAACAAAAACTCTGTAAAATAATTGTGTACGAAATAAAAATATCTATCTATCTATTTACTAATAAGGACGAAACGAACAGTTTTTAGCAAAGTGTGAAAAAATTACGTATTTCACGTATTACGTATTATTTGTTTAATTAAATAGATAGGTACTTACATACTTTGTAGATTCACACGCGCACTTCAATATTTATAAATGATTAATCTACCACCATTTTTCACGCCATTTTAGGATTCCCCTAACAATACAGCATTTTAAAATACATATGTCCATCTAAGGCTTTACTGCCAAACCCACAATGGATGAGAGAGCCGTGGCGCACTGGGTAGTGTGTCGGCCTCTGACGCACGATGAGCGAGTTCGGATCCCGATAATACCAACGCCATCGAATGTTCATTACGCGGCTTCTCTCCTCGGCGGGGAACTGGCAAAACCTCCCGTAGTACATCTGCCTTGAAAAAGCTTCTCGACTCTCGCCGTTCAGAATCGGCATTAAACTGTAGGTCCCGTTCACTTGTGTAAAAAAAAAACAAATCGCACACAACATAAGTGAATAAGAGAAGCTAGGCTCTGGCTCTTCATGAGCTGTAACGCCATCTAAGAAGAAGAAGAAGGCTTTACTGCCGCTAAAGTAGATTTTTTTTAAAGGGAAGCCTTTTAAGTTTGCCACTTAAGGTTGACGAAATCCTTGATCACGTCAAAGACATAGCTGTGAGGTCTAACATTCTGGCCAATATGTCGTTTGGCGTATTGTAACTTATGTTACCTTAACTCTTCCCCTCTCAAAAGTCTGACGTCCTCGTCTGACCTTAAAATATTGGTATTTGGAAATCCTGGTGGCTTCCACCTCATGCGGAGTAGAGTCTGTGAAACCTGGTGTTATTGTTGAGGGTCTGGTTGTCACCATTTCCGCGGGCTGTTGTAGCGGCGCCTTCCTCTTGCTGCGTCTTATAACGATCGCAATGACGATTGCCATGATGGTAAGGATTGGGAAGGTTATGTTAATGATGGTTACCCATCCTCCAGTTGTTTCCAGCAGGTCTATTTGGTTAGTATTTGTCACGTTTAGCTCCTTGCTAAGCTGAGTCGGTTGTTTGTCATCATTGTGGGTTTGACGTGCCTCTGGTTGGACTATTGCGGGTAGCGGCTTAGATTTAGAAAGTCCGAAGGAGAAGTACTCCCTACCACCGACTTCTATAGAGGTGTTTTTAAACTTTATGAGGAAAGTGCCCGTAAGGTTGAGGGTGTCGTTTGCTGACTTGGTGGTTCCATTATAGCCATTGAGAAGCAACATGCCGGCATCTATTTCTTCTATAGTAGGGGTGTTTTGGTGACTGGTTTGAGGACAGGAACTGGGGCGACTATTTAGGATCTTGGGGATACATGTTGTGCTTGTTATATCTACTAAGTTTTTGAGACTACATATCGATATATTATTGTAAGACTTACATCTAATTGCTATACCATAAATATTATTATTACATTTTAAAATTTTTCCAAAGCCTACTTTAACAACATTTTGCAGTTTCTTAACTGGATTAACCATTATCTCTATACATATTTCATCATTTGTTTTTGGTAGGTTTATTATATGAATTAAACAATTTCCATTTGTGGCTATCTTGGTTTCGGCAAACTCGAGTGCCTCATCTATGTTAACATACGGTATGTTATCTTTTTCTAAGACTGATTTTACAAACTTAATTTCTTCGTTAGATAAAAGGAATGAGTTTTCTATACTTGCCTTAGACCAATGCAGGGCATATTCGATATTTATAATTTGTTCCTTAATTATAGCTAATTTAAACTTAATTGCTATAGCTATGTCGTCTTTTCCATTCTCTATCCATTTTACAAGTGAGTTAGTAAGTTTAGTAAGTTCCGTTATTTTTTCCAAGGTTACTTTGTTAATAATGACTTGTTCGTTATTTTTTTTAAGAGCGTTATTAATTTTTTGTTTTAAAATTTGGAAATCTGCGCGATCGGGGCTTCCGGCGATCCATTTCCAAGCGGTGCCGAGGAAGTCCAAGGATCGTCTCTTTATCCTAGGTGACAGTCTTTTCATTTGACTGCGGACTAAGGATACCTCGTAGGAAAGGAAGAGATACAGAGAGTGGTTGGCATTAATGTTCCGTATGATGTCTTTCTCTAAGTCGTAGATTAAGCTGTCGTACTCGTGGAGGTCGATTTCGTGTACTACTGGTGACTGGTGTAGTCAAGGATTTCAATTTCCGCCATTACGAGAAGTGCAGACAGATGAGTAATCCTGAGCAACTAGAATTGTCGTTCGTATTAGTGTCAATTTCGTATGTGGCACTTATGAACGAACCTGCCGCTTTTGGTAACCACAGTCGTGTGTTTATTTTCCTTTACTATTTCCTTTTTGAATTTACCTGACAGTTTTGTTCCTAATCTTTTGTTTATTCGAACGAAAATTACGTCACCGTGATTGTAGTTTTTAATGGCCTGTCTTTTTTTATTATGAGTTGCTAAATCTATGAGTTGTTTTTCCCTAATTATCTCTATGTTTTCTAATCTGTCTTTTTTTTGAAGTTCTCGGGATTTGAGTAAACTCTCTTCCCAAAGAATATCTCGATTGGCTTTTTCCCATTTACGGAATGTACGGAGTGAGTGTACTCGAGAACGGATTTACCTAACAGTTCTTCGAATGTTGTATGGTTTTTTCTCATAATTTCAGCCAGCGTCGAATGAAACCGTTCGACTTGGATGTTTGCACTACTTGTGTAGCGAGGGTCGTCTTCGACCATGAAATTGATAGAGGACGAATTGAGCCACTTCTCGTTGTCGATAACTATTGTTTCGGGGATACCGAAGGAGTATAAAATTTCTCTAAGAGGTTGCTCAACGTGTTCGACAGCTCGGGAGGTAAGGATTTTAGTTTGGGCGTATTTGGAAAATTTATCCAATGCGGTTAGGACAAATTTTCCTTCAGTGGAAAAGATGTCTATGTGGACTATTTGGCCAGGAAATTGCGAGATTTCGGTGGGTTGAAATTCGGGTTTATTCGGGTGCCGTTCATATTTATCTTCTTTGCAAATGGTACAGTTTTTAATAACTTGTTTTATTTTTCTCGCCATGGCTGGGAAGTAGAATTTCGTTAAAATTTGTATTTTGTTATCTCTTTCATTTCTGTGTGCTCGTCTATGTGTGTCAATGATTATGTTTTCTTGGTCCCTTTCGTTGGTTATGTCTTCTACTAACACGTGGGTGAATTGAATTTTATAATTTTTGAAGTACAGTGGGCATAACTGTTGGATATACCCATGGTCCGTTCGTCGGGCTTGATTCCATTTATGACTGAGGGGTTTAGGCATTTTTTCAAAATTTCGGCAAGATTGTCGGCAGTAAAAAACTGTTCTGCGATTTGATGACGGTGATATGGGGGGAAAATAATTTTAAAGTCGTTTGAAGCTGAATTTTCGATGTCCAGGAGGATTTGGTTTTTTAAAGACATTTATGGGACTTTCTACTGATGACCTTTTTTTGTTAAATCCTTCTGCTGCTTTTGCAAATAAAAACAATTATCTAATTTGAGAATCAATTGTGGCGGCAGAAAATCATCTACGTCGTCATCATAAGCGTCCTCTGAACTGCTTAACGTAATGCAATCATCGGAATCCTCCTCTTTCAGTCCAGATGAATGTGTTAGTGGTTTCATCATATCCGAATGCCATGCTTTCTCGCCGTTGGTATTCTCATTCACTTGCCATACTATGGATTAAACGAAATTGTTCGACTCTGGAGGTGGCTCAGCCTCTCGCGGATCACTATACGAAGTACCGTACATTGCGGAGGCTCCAGAGGTTGGGGGGTTTTGGTCGGACATATTTCGGCCTAGGGAATTTCTGGGGGGATTCTCACCAGGGGATTCTACTGGAAAGGTTCTGAATGGGAAGGTCAACAGGGGTAGATTGCACCTCTGTGCCATCGGTGTGCGAAGTGCTAAAGTGGTAGGAGGCGTTAGGATCCAGGCCGTCAGGTATGCTCATATTGGAGCCGGAACTACGTTGATTAGGCGGTATCGGATCCGTAGCGGGGAGACTAATCAAGGGGTGGATTGTTGGCTAGTCGAGGGGCCTTGGTTCTATGATCTTAGGGTTGGCATCTTGGTCTAATACACTCTTGTCACAAATGGGAACTATATTTTGCTAACGTATGATTTGTATGCTATTAAGTCGAACGTAATATTGCTTTGGGTTAAGAGAATGGAGCAAACTACTTCTTACAATCTAACAAGGAATCATTGGTTGATATTTAGTTTTACTACTTATTCACACAAATTCACTTTTTTTCGCTATCTTCTTAATTTTCCTATTTTAAACAATATTTATTGATATTTCGAATTCACTTTTCTCTTTTATTTTGTATCTTTCTCATCTCGTATAATATTTTCTTAATCTTTTTAGTTTCTTAATATACGAACTGTATATTTAACTTATCAAAATTGAATATAATTATTATTTTTTTCCTTAGTTATATTTTCAAAATAAATTTCTTTTTCTATAATTTTTATTAATTTCTAACTTAGTTAACTTACATAAGAACCTTCATCCTGCTGCTGTGCCTGGTGGAGCTGCTGGCTCGTACGAGTCTCCTTTTCCTCCGTCTAGCGGCTACTTAGGTTCTTCTTTTCCCCACACTTACGGTCACTTTTACAGTTTTGTTTATTTTTATTTTTATTGTTTTTTCCCACTTTATGTTTTTATTTTAGGTTTTTTAATTTTCCCGTTTACGGGGGTTCGGGACCAACGAACACACGCGCACTGTATTTTATTGGGTATGATTTCCCTACGTCACGCACTATGACAATAAACTCGTCGCGGACGCGGCCTGAACTTCTTGAGGACCTGCGGCCTCACGGATAGGAAGGTTTTTTTTTACTTCTTGACCCGTGTCGGAAAGAACCCGTTCAACTACACGTATGCGTTATTTTCGTTGGTCCCTGCTAGAGGTCTGCAATGAATGTCTTGAAATCATTTCCAAGACATTCGTTTTATTTCAAGTAAACTTCACTACTGTATTAGAAACTTGAAAAGTGAAATGAATGAATCATCTGTTATCAAATTACAATATGAGTTTTGAACCCATACTAAAATGATTACTTAGTGCAGTGTACTAATTTTAGTTAGATGTACGTTTTATAAAAAAATAAATGTATAATATGCTAAGTATTTATATTAATTTTCTTAGTATTTAAGCTCGTGAACATTCAGGTTAAACAAGTTATTATTTGAGGTTGATAGGCATAGCATTAAGCTATACTGCTAGATTTAGAGTGCCCGTATTGGGTCAGTAAGATATTTTAAGTTAGTTAAAATATTTAAGCTAATTTTAATTATTTTTTTCTAGCATAAGGGAGTTATAAGTTATTATTCATAAAAAAAATAATTTACTATAAAATTTAAAGAAAGTTAATAACGTAATATTTCAATTAAATTTTTACAAGAATTCCTTCAAGTCATTGCAAATATTAGTTATATTTATATTACAATGTAAAAACATTATCTGGTTGACTAAAATTGGTTCGGATCCAATTAGACAGCGTTTTCCTGAAATTAGCATTCTAGCTGCAGAAAATATGCGTTCAGAGGCAGCACTACTCGCCGACGTAGCTAATATTTTGCAGCTGACTTTAAACAACAATGGAAATTCCACTTTGTGCAAGTGCCAAATTCATCATCATCAAACATCAAATTCCTCGTAAAAAATTACATTTACATTTTCATATGCCAGAAGTCCATTGTTAATTCTGTCATTACAATTGCCAATTTCTATTGGTTGAATAAAATCTGCAAGCAAATGTTTATTATCTGATACAAGATTCAAATCTTCATTTAACAATCGTTCATCCGGTTCAGGTATTCAATTTAAATTTGTATAATCTTGCATACAATTTTTACATGCACTCCTAATAAGCTTTTTTTCAGTTTCATCAAACTGAATTAATTTATTTGCTGGAGGGAAAAGGAACAGAGCAATTTTATGATTTAGGGTTAAATTTTGTAAAACAATGGTATCCAGAAAGGTACATAATTTAATTTTAAAATTTCTAACTACTTCTAAATCTTGGGAACGATTGTTAAGTGTAGAGTTGGATAGTTTGTACCTTCTAACACTTTTGACGATTCCGCAAAAGGGCTTAAGATTTTAATCAAGGCGTTTATGTAACTTAAATTTATATTGCTAATTCTTTGCAATTCATTTTATTCCCGCAATATATTGATCTCGATCCAACTTTTTTCAATAGAATGTAATAAATAATAAATTGTACTAAATCTATTACAAATATAACTTTTTAATGATGTTTGCAGAGAGCAATTATCTCCTGATTTTTTTAAATATTTCACTAATTTAGAACAACTATTATGGGAGTACAAATTAATTCGGTCCCTTTTTTTTGTGTTCAAATTTTTTTTTTTATTGAAAAAACGTAAAAAATACATCAATTAAAGTATTGTCCGTCGGAAGCGACTACTTTTTCCCATCTCTCTGGTAATTTTCGAATACCATCTCTAAAAAATGAGTCCTCTCTGGCATCGATCCAATCATTGAGCCATTCTTCGATTTCTTCAAAAGACCCGAACCGGTGACCCCCCAAATCGTTTTGCATCCGTCGAAAAAGCCAGTAGTCGGAAGGAGCAAGGTCTGGAGAATACGGCGGGTGGGGTAAGACCTCCCATTTCCAGGTAGTTTTTGACCGCTACAGCCACGTGGGGCCGAGCGTTATTATGTTGCAAAATCACCTTATCATGCCTTTCGGTCGTTTCTGGCAGTTTTTCACGCAATGCACGGCTCAAACGCATTAGTTGTAGTCGATAACGTTTCCCATCAATGGTTTCGACTGGTTTTAGCAGCTCATAGTACACCACACCCGTCTGGTCCCACCATATGCAGAGCATGACCTTTGAACCGTGGATGTTTTTCTTTGGCGTCGATGTAGACGATGATGGGACGGGTTCACCAGGCTTTGCATAGTATTTTTTCTTCTTGGGGTTATCGTAGTATATCCACTTTTCATCTCCAGTCACGATCCGGTGCAAAAATCCCTTCCTTTGATGTCTTTCAA
Organism: Merodon equestris; assembly: GCA_958301585.1. Classification (NCBI taxonomy): domain Eukaryota; kingdom Metazoa; phylum Arthropoda; class Insecta; order Diptera; family Syrphidae; genus Merodon; species Merodon equestris. The sequence continues at coordinate 65,634,689 of OY284413.1, forward strand.
GAAGCAGTTCCGAGCAGAAAAATCGCCTTTCGACATCTTTCGGTTTCAACTCGTACGGCACCCAATTTCCTTGCCTTTGAATAAATCCAAATTTCTTTAAACGAATCAATTGTTGCTGAGTCACTCCTAATGGTTCTGCGAGTTCACTTTGCGTTTGGCACGGATCTTGATCCAGTAAAGCCTCCAATTCCTCATCTTCAAACTTTTTGGGCTGGCCAAGACGCTCTTTGTCTTCGACGCTAAAATCACCAATTTTGAAGCGTCGAAACCACTCTCTGCATGATTTATCGGTCGGAGCAGATTCACCATAAACTTCTACAAGCATTCGATGTGCTTCAGCTTCACTTTTCTTCCAATTAAAAAAGAAAATCAAAACTTCCCGCAAATGCTGTTTATTTAAGACGAATCCGGACATTTTCGAAGAGGCAAAAAAACAATTTTGTTGTCAGAAACAGACGCTGATGTACACTAATTATTGTTGACAGATGTCACACCTTTCCAATGAAGTAGGTAATCGCTTCCAAGATCAGCCACAACTTGCAGGTGGCGCCATCTTTTGAAAACGGACCTTGATTTCCTTGATACTTTTTTCCACAACATTATGTAATAAGTGGTTTATGCAAAAATTATGATCAAATGGACGGAAGGCCGCAATCATATTTGACCCCCTGTCCGTTACTACTATTGCCTTGCGATCTAGATCGCATTCAAATTCATTAAGAAGAGTTACTATTTTTGAACGAATGTTTTGACCTGAAATTCGAAAGAATTATTTGTTTGCATTTTAAAAAAATTATAAAAATGTACCGGTACATGATACGCCCTTCATAGATTTCAAACCCAAAAGTCTAGAAACTAATTTCCCTTCTTTGACGTAATCAAATGTCAAAGATAGGTATGTAGTTCTCAAATAACTATCTGTCCAAACATCCGAAGTAAGTCCATACCCAATATTTTTAACGCTTATTATTTCAAATTTTACAACCTCTAAGTACTTGTTGTATACGTTCTGAATGTTGCGCGAAGCTATTGTTGGATGTGGTAATAAATTGTCAATGTCCACATTCTGTCCGTATTTTGCACCGATGGATATTAAAAACTGTGCGAAATTTTTTAAGCCGCAGTCTCGGATGATATTAAATGGTCGACAGTTTTCTATTGTCCATTCTGTTATTAATAATATGCTTTTTTTCTTGTCTTGTTCGTCTACTTGCGTTTTTTCTATTTCGTTATCACTTCTTATTTTTTTCAAAATTTAACACTTATGTATCACTAGATTCGAAGTGCTTTTAGAATTAAATTTATGCACCGAAAAACAATTTCTACACGCCACTAAATTTTCAATGTCATCGCCGCTTTTATTTTTGATAATACCGAATACATGCCATACCTTACTTCGCCCTCTTTTATTGCTGATTTCCAACTCACCGCTAATAATTTTTGCTTTGATAATTTAATTTTTCAGCGAACCACTCACACTGGGCATTGAGACATCGGAGTCTTTTGTTAAATCCTAGTAAAATATCAAACAAAAGTATAAACAAAACTGTTCTATAAAAGACAAACAATAACTTACATCAGTAGTTTCCATTTTATTTTTTCCTTTGACTTTTTGTTTTTTTTCTTTTTTTTATTTTTTTTTTTTGTTGGATTCTTCTACTATCTACTGGAGCACTCAGACACAAGTACTGGTCCATTGTACTACCAGACAGACACCTTGTCTTTATTGTATTTTCCCCGTTGTCCGGAGAAAAGTGAGGAGGGGCTTCAGTGATGTTGAGCTAAGTGATTCGGCACCCACCACGTCGGCCCCAAGGGTGCGCCACCGTGCACGAGCGAAGGCGGGACAGTCGCAGAGAAAGTGTTCCGCTGTGTCGTCCTCCTCGCAACAAGCAGCACACGTAGGCGTCTCACTGATGCCAAGCACGTAAAGATGCCTGGCAAAAGTGTAATGGCCCGTAATGACGCCCGTTAGCCTTCTGCAGTCATTTCTTCTTAAGGATAAGAAGAATGTTGCGGACTTTTTACAGACGTCAGGGCGTACGCGCTTAGTCATCCTGCATCCTGGATATTCCTTCCATCTGCTACTGTGTACGTTAAAGACCCAGTCATTGATGTCAGATTTAACCGTTGAAGCTGGTAGACCTAAGGCGGGTTCAGGCCCTGAGAAACTCTGCTCTGAGCCTTTTCTAGCGAGTTCATCGGAGATCTCGTTTCCTGGGATTCCAGAGTGACCTGGAACCCATACAAGCCTAAGTGAACTAAGTCTTCCGACTTTGTTCAGAAAGGTCTTGAGTTCATGCACTAGTTTGGAGTTGGACAGAGGATTGGATACAGCTTTGAGTGCAGCTTGGCTGTCACTGCAAACACATATGCTCTTTCCCCTCCATCTGTGTTTCACAACATAGTGCATGGCCATTAGGATTGCATAAATCTCCGCCTGGAAGACAGACGCATATTTTCCTAACGAGAAGTGCAGTCGAATGTTTTCGCGCTCGAAGAAAACTCCGGCGCCGGATCCCTGATCAGTCCTGGAGCCATCTGTGAAGATGCGAAGACATTCTATTCCAGGTTCAGTGTCTGGCCAAAGCCAGTCCTGATGCCAAGGAAATGTGACTGTGTAGTTACAGCGCAGTAGGATGGCAGGTGTCATTGCGTCAGAGGGCATATCCATGAGACAGTGATCGTAGGATATTTCTCTCTCAAGTACACTTTCACTCCACTGCGAGTTGTACCAAAAACCATTCCTCTTTAGGCGAGAAATAGTTTTCAGTGCACACCCTCTGATATATATGTCAAGGGGTGGAAGGTTCATCATAGCATCCAAAGCAGCTCCCGGTGTGCTGGGGAAAGCCCCCGTGCAACTGAGGCAGACCGCTCTTTGGAGTTTGGTGAGTGAAGCCACAGCGTGTTTTCGTGTCAGCCTGCTCCACCAAACAACCGATGCATATGAGATTATCGGTCTTACCATTGCCGTGTAGATCCAAAGGACCTTTTTCGGCGATAAGCCCCATGTTTTGCCAAAGGCACCTTTGCATTGCCAGAAAGCTGACAGCGCTTCGTTTTGGACTCAACATGTTTTGACCAGAGAAGTTTGTTATCTAGAATGACTCCCAGATACTTCGCTTCCTTGGATATAGGGATGGGAATGCCTTTTAGCACCAGCTGAGCAATGCCAGTTGTTTTCCTCCTTCTCGTGAAGAGAACGACATCGGTCTTAAGAGGATTGACCGACAGCCCATTTCTCGTGCACCAGTCTTCGAACAGGTTTAGCGCCGCCTGCGCTTTGAGACAGACATTCGCTAAACATGAGCCGACATAGAGAACAGCAACATCATCCGCATAGGCCTGGGCATAGATTCCAGAGGCATTGAGAGCATCTAGCAGAGAGTCGACCACCATGCACCATAACAGCGGAGACAAGACGCCACCTTGCGGGCAGCCCCTGTTTACTCCAGACTTGACACATTGTTCGAGGCCTGTATCAGCGATCAATGTCCTGTGCACAAGCATTGCTTTGATCCACAAAACCAGTGCTTCATCTACGCCATGCCGTCTAGCAGCGTTACACATGCTGTCGAAGGTAGCGTTATCAAAAGCTCCCTCAATGTCGACGAAAATGCCTAGTACGTACTCTTTCCTTTCGAGAGCGCATTCAAGGATTTTCCGCGCTGATAAGCATGTTGCATGTCCGACAGAGGATGCATTCGAAGGGCAACTTTGCGCACGTGCAACTCTACTAGTCTTTCCATGCTTTTCAGCAGGAATGATGTTAGACTTATTGGTCTGAAACTCTTGGCTAGTGAGTAATCCTCTTTTCCTATTTTGGGAATAAAGACCACTTTCACCGCGCGCCAAGGGATAGGTATGTAGGCAAGTGCCAGGCTAGCAGTGAAAATTCTTTTCAGTGTAGGAAGCAGCTGTCTTATACCTTTTTGCAGCATAACGGGGTATATCCCATCAGTGCCCGGCGACTTAAAGCCATCGAAGGATGCCACAGCAAATTCAATGGCCTCAGTAGTTGCCACGCGTGACGCAACATACCAGCTACACCGAGTTGTTTTCATCGCTACAGCCGCAGTATCCAAAGAGGGAGTGTGCAACGAGCCGATGACAGTCTGATTTCCCGGAAAATGGGTCTGAAACAGTAAACTAAGAGTTTCTGCTTTAGACTCGGTAAAGGTACCATCAAACTTTTTGAGTACCTCCAGCCTTGTCGATTTTCCTCGTTTGAGGACTTTAACCAACTTGCTGGTTGCGCTCAGGGATTTGATCTCTTCGCAGAAGGACTTATAGGAATCATTCTTTGATTTTCGAATAAGGTTCTTATATTCCTTCTGCTTCGATCGATATTTATTTCAGTCATCTTCCGAGTTCGATTTAAGCGATCTGTTCAGAAGACTTCCGGCTTCCCTACGAAGCCGTTGGAGCTCAGCATTCCACCAGGGAACCGGCTTCCTGTTGGGAGGTTTTTTGACAGGACATGCGAGTTCAAAACATTTGGTGATGGCGCTGTTCAGGTTATGAACTGCACCCTCCACCGATTGATTAGTGTGTAGCTTGAGTGGATTTCTCAAGCTCCTCCCTAAATCGCACCCAGTTTGTTTTTCTCGGATTCCGCTTGGGCTGCGAGGGGGAGATCCCGCACTTCAATTGGAATTCGATGTATCTATGGTCTGACAGCGTAACATCTGGTGAGACTCTCCAGTTAGTGATGGCCTTCGCATGCCTGTTAGATAAGGTTAGGTCAATCACTTCCTGTCGTCTCGCCGTCACAAAGGTTGGTTGAGAGCCAACATTGTTGATGAAAAGGTCAGACGAAAGAATGAAGTTTAAAAGATGGTCTCCTCTCCGGTTGCATTTGCTGCTGCCCCAAAATGTGTTTTGAGCGTTAGCATCGCAACAGATGATGAGTCCAATCCTTCTGGCTTCACAGTACTCTACGAGTTCGGAAACCGCCTTAGGTGGCGGGGGTAGTACCGAGTCGTAGGGGAAGTAAGCAGACGCCACGACGAAGTGTTCAATTTCTCCGTGCGCCTTGTAGCTCACTTTCGCAGCTACCAGATCTTGACCATAGAATTGACCAAGTTTGGTTGCCGATAGCGTATTCGATATGATGAGGCAGACCCTGGGCCTTTCGGATCGCTCATCATAAAGGATTGTCGCATCACGTATGCCACCAAGACCACACAGGCGTTTGTTCCATACCCATGGTTCTTGAATGGATACAATGTGATGATTTGTACTACTGTATGCAATTCTGCTACTTAGAAGAGCGGTAGCAGCCTTGCAATGCTGTAGGTTGATCTGAGTAAAAATCATGTATTCATACTGGGGAACACGTTCCATCCTTCGACTACTTGACATCAAAATGGAATACAATCCTACCAAGGCCGAAGTAGGGACGTGAGTCGTACGCGGTTTTCAGGGCCTCAACAGAGCCATTGTCCATTCCCACTACCAGAGTGAAGCCCTCTTTTTTCAGAGAGTTCTTTTTCTCCTTGTAGGAATAGACAGTCCAGGCCCTCGTGTCGAGTCCCGGGTTCTGCGCACGTAGTCGCGTCAGCACTTTCAGCTTGTTTCCGGGTTTTCCCGGAATCCAGCAGATGGCGCGCGTTAGTTTCGGGAGACTAACTACTTGATAAGTGCTAGTTCCCAGGGGGGGGGGATTTTCGGCACCATGCTCCTGATCCAGGCAGATGTCTGCTGAGAGGAACAGCTCACCACGAAGGTACCATTCATCAAAGCAGACCTCTCCGCTTGACTACAGAAGCCTGTTGCTGAAGCTAGCTCCAGTAGATGATCCTCGCAGTGTTGGCAATCTGCGCTGGTCATTCTGCTGTCACTGCCAGCCTTCCCTATCCTGACCTTTTCGGAGTCGATGGCTGCCTCTTTGTAGGAGAGGTGCTTGTCTCGACTCTTTACGGTCATTTGTGTTGCCTTTCCAGAGGAAGGGGTTTTTTTGTGTGAAGTGCCCGCCTCCAATGAGCAGCCTTTGGTCCTCTCCGTCTTCAGGTTTTTGCTTTGATCTTTATTGATCGCCGCATCTGCCTTTGGACTCCGATTTCCCGCCGCCATATCAGAGGAGGAGACATCACGTTCTCTCTCCCCAGCAAGATTGTCCCCGGCGGCCATCTTCCGCTTGCAAGTGCTCTTACCTTTTTCGGTTCGAGCTCCTGCTCCCTTCCGACGCCGCTTTCGAACAGCTTTGCCAGCCTGAGGGTTGTTATGATCCAAGACCGCTTCGCCTTCTGCGATCAGAGTCTGTCTGCCAGCATCATCACCTTTTTCGCGGTGGCACCGACCATGACAGGACCCTGAACATCTTCAGCTCCGTCAGTTTTGGAACTTGGCACGCTCTTATTGGGAGTTTGACCGTCACCAATAAGAGGAGGAGTGTTTGAGGCGCATGCCGAAAGTGCTGGCATGCTTGTGCCTCCAGCAGCAGCCTTTGCTAGCCGCCGACGTTTTCTGCGCTGCGCGCCGGCAAGAAGTGCGGGATCTGCAGGTGAGAGGGTCGGATGGGCTTCGGTAGGGGATACCTCCGCCGATCTGATCCTCTTACCTGCCTTTCCCAGAGGTTCGCCCTCAATCTTCGTGCCTTCGGCTGTGCCAGCCTCTTTGCACGATTTTCGGGCACGCCTCTTCCTCCTTCTTTTTGGGCACTTAGCAGTGCAATCTACAACACGTCCCAATTCTGGGGCTCGTTCAACCTTGGCGGTTTCCCGTGCCGCACCATCGTCGGTGTCGCCTCTGTCGGTTGCTCACGCTCAGTCCAACCAAGTGGTCGGACAATGAGCCGTAGGAGTCGGTGTCGTTCCGGGCTGCCGGAGAGTTAAGAATCACTGGTGGGGCCTCCAGAATACTTGCCCCGGCCGCGATCAGGGAGATCGCGGGTGGATTTCCGCTATTGCGGGTGCCACCTGGAGTATTTCCATCCATCTGGTTGTCCATTCATTCATGACTAACTCGGGGTTCTCCGGGTCTTAGTTCGAGGTCATTGACCTCTTAAGCCCCTCCGCCGCGACAAGGCGCCCGAAGAGCGAAGACTTTACATAGGTATGTACTTACGTAGTTTCAGTTTGCAAACTAGATACCAACTAAACTCTGTAATTAGTCCATTTAGTGCACTCAGTGTACTCAGTGTGTTTTCTGTAGTTAACATTGCACCCGATTTGCTTATATCATGTGACTCAAGCACCTAAATGTGGGAAAGAGAAAAACAAGTGTATTCATTTTGCTATCAGGTGATCGAACATAGTACAGTAATTGTGTTTTGTCGTGTGGTAGCCAATTTTACTGTACACTTTTTTTAATAATTGTTATAATTAGTGTGCACTGAAGTACTGCACAAGTTTAGAAGGAGCAAATGATTACATTCATGCAGACCTCTGCTCGGGCGCCAGTTAAATATATTTATATTTATTGTTAAAAAAATTTTATTTTGGTGTCGAGCTCCATTTATTTTGAACATACAATTAACACTGAATTAATACTAGAAAATTAATTTTAACTTAACCTACTGTGTGAGTGGGATACGTGCAGGAATGTGGGATAGGAAGGAAAAACAAAGGCATCGGGTGACGAGTGCACGGCGTGGAAACTGCATCTCAGGTGCTTCTCGGGCTGAGCCGATGTCAGGTGGAGTCGCACTCGGTTGGTGCCGTGTGCAATTCCTCGGTTGAACCGTTGATAGTACGTTAGTGCCGTGTGCAATTTGGGGAATGTGGAGTCTGACCGGATGTCATGTGGCGTATTGTAATTTATGTTATCTTAACTTATACGCTAATTTTTTACCCGTAAATGCCTGCATTAGGCGTCTAATAGTCTTATTATATGTCATTTAATTGAAGCATGGACGACAACACTTCGTACTTCGAATATTTCGCCTTCTAAGAAAAGGACTGGGCTGGACGACCGTAAAAACTCGAAAATGAAGAATAGGAGGAAACGCTTAATAAAGACGGGATCGCTGCCACGTTATCCAATTTAAATGCGGTATAGGAACTGCTTTAACTCACTAAAGATGAAAAATAAATATATTTCGACAATCTCAAGTGTCGAAAGTCATGGGTTAAGCCCGGTCAACATCAGCAGCGAACCCAAATATCCATGGACACAAGTTCATGCTCCGTATTTGCTAGGAGGGGTGGGATCTGCTCAAAGCGTATGAAATAACCATTGCAGATCGCTACCAACAAATACAAAAGAATTTTTGCAGCACAATTAAAAAGGACGCTTCGAACTAACTCCCGTGAGTTGTAGTAACCCGCATAAAAAGCTCACCAAGTAGTTCGCCGCCGTTTGCTGTCGCCTCGTCGTTGCCAATAACCTACAAAAGATTTGAACGATGGACAATTGAGGTACTAGAAACTCAGGCGCCACGCCATGTTGATGAGGGTAAAGAGAGCCTATGCTTATATTTTCATATAGGGCTCGGGTAATCTAACTTTCGCCACCCACAGTTAGTGCTCAAGCTAACACCAATTATAGGTAAGGAACGCCGCCAGTATTTAATAATGATAACTTCTTCTATTTGCGATTCACAATTAACTTATTTTCCTTGAAAGACTTAATTTTGCAAAAAAGAATGTGTACAAAAAGGACTGAGGGGAAATAAGTGAACATCTTCCAATTTAAACTTTAGATAGGACACGACTAGAAGCTATTCAATAGTTTCCAATCAACCATTAATTAAATTTCCTTTACAAATTTTTCATTTTATTTTGATCGTACAGTTTAGTATTATAATAAGAATCAACCGTGGTGACGATTATGATGGTTATTACCAGGGAATCCACCATGTCCGCCATGACCTCCGCGTCCTTGTCCTTGTCCACCATATTGTCTTCGAACTCTTAAGACTGGTTCAGCTTCCACTTCTTCCACAAGGTTGTTCTCCACAAGGTTGTTCTCAGCAAATACACTGACCAACAGTACGAGAAGAAATGAGAATATTAAGAAAGTACGCATTTTGCTTATGTTTAAAATTTATTTAAGGTTTGGATATCAGGCCGGGACAATTGAAACTGAGTTAGAATCTGCTAAGAATTTTGCCTTTATATACAAATTTCACTAGCGTGAAATTAGAGTATTTTGAAGTAAACTTGAAAAGATAAAACCAAGACATATTATGCAAAAACTGGTCAATAAGATTTAATATTGTATCTTCATGGCTTTGTTATTGCAAATAAATCCCCCGAATTGAGTCGCATGTCTAATCTTTTTTTAGAAACCAGTGAGTAAAATAGCTTATTGGTTGTATTGGATTATTGGATTTTATAGGTGTCATTAAGACCTAAGAAGCGGGTTTGTTGTGATTAGGGTAACATGTTATATCGCTGTCACTTAATAAACGAGGGAAGCCATGTCGGAAATGCAGTCTGCACTTTTTATTGAATGTTACGAGTATGATAATTAACCTAATACCCGTATGTATATGGTATTAATCACCTTCGAATGTTGATTTACCTGATAATTGGTTTTAGTTGGGCTGAGGCATAGACAGGTGAATGTTTTTCCTAGATATCGACATGTGGAGATGGTTACTTTAGGTGATTTTTTCCAGCACTGTCTAGCATACACCTATTACTCCTTACCAAGTGTGCTGAAAACATACCGTCTATCAATTCCCTAAGAAAGTGCTCAGCTCTCGAATCTCACAACGCTTTTATTGTTTGTTTTGGAGAATATAAGTTAACGCAAAATAAATTCGTTGACCCAATTTTCATTTCATCAACACTAGAACCAACTCAGCAGCTAACAAGGCAATTGACCAACATCAACCAATTCAGCACTAATCGATGCAATTAGCCAATATCCCAATATCGAACGATACCTGCAATTGCGACAGCGGCTGAGCTGAATCATCAATATGGACATTTGCATGGGGAGTAGCTCATTTAAATCAGTCTTTATTCTCGGTTTTATAATTAACAATTAATAAAGGTCAGGCAAACTGCCTGAGAAAATATTTTTTTAAGTAATCCTGTTTCAGTCTAATTAACTTATACGTTAAAATCTATCTTTACAGCTAGAAAGGTGACTTGCATATATTCTTTAATTTTTCTATTTTGAGTACTTATACAAGTGATTATAGCAAGGGGTCAATGTTTCTATGTACTTAGGTGAAGTTTTTTCACAGGAAAGGCCTCATCTCTTTCATCTTTTGGAACGAATTTAGTCAGGAAGCTATCCATTTTGGTGAGGGTTGGAATTCAACAGGCTATACACATTTAGCTATTATACAACACTATAACATAGCTTTTTTACTATACGCCTGTTGGTGTGCTAATAGAATGAGTATCTAGCTTTACATGAAGAAGTGCATGACCCACTTTCAGTCTTTGGAGAGGATTTTCTGTGGTCGTGATGCCCTGCAATATTTATACGAGGGCGATCAATAAGTACCCGTGTTGGGAATGAAAATGCAAGTTTTTCAACTTTTTTTTCAACGTAATCTCCTTTTATGTATATCAATATACTATTTTTCAACGTTTTTCCCACTTCTTTAACCCTTCCAAAAAAATCTCTCTTCTCAAACTCATTGAAATAAGCCTCTGCCTCTGTCAAGACTGTTTCGGCATTGTCAACCTTACCCGCTTGTTGTCCATTGTCAGTAATAGCGGCACCCATCGGAACGACAGCTTTCTTACGTGTAATTTGTCACGCCAAATAATATTTTATTATTTGGCGTTCCATACGACACGCCTTCGGCCTGTGCTACAAGGTTTGAGAATTACTTTTTTACTAAATCTTCTTCTTCTTCTTCTTCTTTTCCTTTTTCCGGCGTTGTTATGGTCAGAAGTGTAGGACCATAACCTTCCCACTTAACTGCATTCCTACTGGTCTGCTTGTGGGGTCCGCCGGTTTGACCTCAGAAAGTAGCGGCAGGCTTCCCGGTTTGGGATAACTTCATCGCTGAGGCCAATTAAATGCTGGTGTTTTTGCATTTGTTTGCACCAATTGTTTTTCGGCCTGCCTTTTTTTTCTTTTTTTCTTTTTTTGACACGGGCATGCTCCAGATTTTTTTTTGTTTTTTTTTATTGATCTTACTCTTACAACACCGGTGATCTCCAGTCGTGTCAACCCACTGATTTGCATGTACACTTGTGGGGCAGTTTAATGGTGGTATATGTGTCCCTAGGCTCACCTTGATGTTTTCTAAATTGCCTAGATGTGATTTTTGTTTACCTTTGTTTTAGTCGCCTTTTACGACAAGCGAGAGATATCGCTGCAGGGATATTCTTAACCCGTCCCTGCACGGAGGTACTTTTTTACTAAATAAAAAAAAAACAAATGATTTTGAGTGATGGAAGTCTTTATTTGGACCCTTACAATTTTGTTCTGTTATGTGGAACAGATGATATCCATCAAATGGCTGCCGCCAGTGTTGATATACATTTGTAGCCGTTTTATGTTATAGCATTTTCCATGACTTTCCGCAAGGTTTCCGGATTCTGTTCGCATTCTTGTCGAATATTCTCCTTAAGGGCTCCGATTGTCTGAGGCCTGTTGGCATACACCCGCATCTTCAAGTAGCCCCAGATAAAGACGACTGGCATGGTTAAATCGGGCGATCTTGCTGGCCATGTCAAAAGGCCAAAACGGGTGATTACGCGACCAGGAAACGCTTCCTTCACAATGTCCATAGTGGCTCGTGCTATGTGTGCGGTTGTACCGTCTTGTTGATACCATATGTTTACCAAGCCCCGCTCGTTTAACAAGTCGTTTACCATGGTCCTGTAGCTTTCGCCAGTAACAATGATCGTATTGTCGATGGCGTCCTCAACGACGGCCCAATCACTCCTCTCGCGTGAGCGCCGCACCACACAGTGGCTTTGAGTGGATGTAATGGCTCTTCGTGCATCACATCAATACCTCAGAAATGAAGATTTTGCTTATTGATGTAAGCGCTTAAGTGGAAATGCGCCTCATCGCTCATGATGATTTTCGACGCAAAATCGTCCTCTTCGTTGTTGAGATTAAGGATGGTTTGATAGTAACTCACACGCGACGGTCAGCAGGCATTAACTGATGCATTGTTTGCACTTTGTACGGGGCATGTGTAATCACCATCTGGTTATGCCAATTGCGTGGTCCGTCGTCTGGTTGATGTTCATTTGTTCTCAGCGACATCGGCAGCTACAGCCGCGATATTCTCGGCTGAACGACCAGTCCGGTGGCGACCACGTCCTGCATGGTCTCCTGTGATTCTATGTGTAGTCTGTACGAGTCGAGTAGCTAAGCGCCTTAATATTTGCTCAGTTGGCGTGCCACGATTAGGAAATCGACGTCGAAATTCATGCTCTCTTAATAACTTATCTCTTTCATGTTATTTGTTTGCTACTGAAATCCGCGTACAATCTAGTAGGTTTTCTTTTGTTCTTCAGTCAGTTATTTGGACAATGAAGTTAAGGTTTGAGTATGATTTTCAATCAAATTCCTCAGATCTAAAAGACATGGTATTGAGTTACTAATTTAAAACCTCTTGGAATACCAGTTAATGGGTTAAATTTCATAAGAATGAAGACCAATAGGTTTATCTCTTTTTCGCTTAGATGGCACTACCGTCCGAGGCCAACCTAAGCCTGCCTCAGTCATCAGGTCCTTCAGCTCGCATGATGTTTTGCCAGCTGTTTCAGTAGCGCAGGGCTTGTTGGTTTGATGTCTATTTGTGTGTGCCCCCTTAGATGCGGACGTCCTCGGTTGCATCGAAAACTCTTGGTGATTAGAAGGAGAACTACATTTTCCCATTGCCCATTGCAAGTGGCATTCTCACGCTGGTGTCGTTGCCACAGTTTTTTTTATTTCTCGTAAATGCCTGCATTAGGCGTTTTATAGTCTTGTTAGATGGCATTTAGTTGAGGCGTGAATGACAACACTTCGTATTTCGAATATTTCGCCTTCTAAGACAAGGACTGGGCTGGATGGCCGTAAAACTTGAAGATGAAGAATAGGAGGAATCGCTCGATAAAGACCCATGTCACACACTTCGAACATTTTCGGGATCTAAATTGGAATTCAAATGCGGAATAGGAAGGGATTTTAACATCAATTTTTCACTGATGATGAAAAATAAATACATTGCAACAATTCCAAGTGCCGGAAGTCATGGATTAGGCCCAGTCAACCATTAACATTAGCGGCGAACCCAAATATCCATGGACACAAGTTCATGCTCCGTATTTGCTAGGATCAGAATAGTATCATACACTGTGAGCTGCTCAAACCGCATGAAATCAATATTGCAGATCGCTACCAACACATACGAAAGAGCTTTTACGGCACAATAAAAAACTACGCTTCGGATTAACTCCCAGCAGTTGTTGTAACTCGCATAAAGAGCTCATCAAGTAGTTCGCCGCCATCAGCTTCCCAATACGCCTCGGTGTTCCCAATAACTTTCAAAAGATTTGGACGATAGACAGTTGAGGGAATAGAAACTCAGGAGCCTCATTGATGAAGGTAGAGGGAGTCTATGGTTATATCTTAATATAGGCCTCGGGTAATCTAACTTTTGCCACTCACAGTTAGTGCTCAAGTTAACACCAAATATAGATAGATATAGGAACGCCGCCATTATTTAATAATGATAGCTTCTTCTATTTGCGTTTCGCAATTAGCCTTTCTGCCTTGAAAGGCTTCATTTTGCAAAAAAAGAATATATACAAGAAGGACTGAGGGGAAATAAGTGAACTTTTTCCTAATTAAACTTTAGATAGGACACAACTAGAAGCTATTCAATAATTTCCAATCAACCATTAAAAAAGATTAAATTTCCTTTACAAATTTTTCATTTTATTTTGATCGTACAGTTTAGTATTATAATAAGAATCAACCGTGGTGACGATTATTATGGTTATTACCAGGGAATCCATGTCCACCATGTCCGCCATGACCTCCACGTCCTTGTCCTTGTCCACCATATTGTCTTCGAACTCTTAAGACTGGTTCAGCTTCCACTTCCTCCACAAGGTTGTTCTCAGCAAATACACTGACCAACAGTACGAGAAGAAATGAGAATATTAAGAAAGTACGCATTTTGCTTATGTTTAAAGTTTATTTTAGGTTTGAATATCTGGCCGCGACAATTGAAACTGAGTTAGAATCTGCTAAGAATTTTGCCTTTATATACAAATTTCACTAGCGTGAAATTAGAGTATTTTGAAGTAAACTTGAAAAAATAAAACCCAAGACACATTATGCAAAAACTGGTCAATAAGATTTAATATTGTATCTTCTCGACCTGTAGATTGCAAATAATTCCCCAGAATTGAGTCGCATTTCTAATCTTTTTTTAGAAGCCGCTAAGTAAAAAAGCTTAATCAACATTTTATTGCTGTCAATAAGATCTAAGAATCAGGTTTGTGTTGAATATGGTAACATGTTTTATCACTCTAGCATCACTTAATAAACGAGGGAAGCCGTGTCGGAAATGCAGTCTGGACTTTTTATTTACTGTTACGAGTATGATAATTAACCTAATGTTGATTTACCTGATAATTGGTTTTAGTTGGGCTGAGGCATAGACAGCCGAATGTTTGCCCTAGATATCGATATAGACATGAGGACTTGGTTAGTTTAGGTGATTTTTTCCAGCACTGTCTAGCATACACCTATTACTCCTTACCAAGTGTGCTGAAAACATACCATCTAACAATTCCCTAAGAAAGTACTCAGCTCTCGGATCTCACACCGCTTTTATTATTTGTTTTGGAGAATATACGTTAAAATCTATTTTTTACAGCTAGAAAGGTGACTTGCATATATTCTTTAATTTTTCTATTTTGAGTACAAGTGATATGTAGCTATTATACTATACTATAATATAGCTTTTTACTATGCGCCTGTTGGTGCCTGAAGTATATGTATTATTTATTATATTACTCGTAAAGTATAAGAATTATTTATTCTGTTAAGTATACAAGTATTGAAAATAAAGAAAAATAAGGAAATGATAACGTGGCAAATGAAAGACAACGTGGCAGGCCCAAAGACAACGTGGCAGGCCCAAAGACAACGTGGCAGGCCCGAAGACAACGTGGCAGGCCCAAAGACAACGTGGCAGGCCCAAAGACAACGTGGCAGGCCCAAAGACAACGTGGCAGGCCCAAAGACAACGTGGCAGGCCCAAAGATAACATGGCAGGCCCAAAGACAACGTGGCAGGCCCAAAGACAACGTGGCAGGCCCAAAGACAACGTGGCAGGCCCAAAGACAACGTGGCAGGCCCAAAGACAACGTGGCAGGCGAAAGAGAAAAAGTACTTGGCCGGCCCTCCAAATGTGTATGTATGTTTCCGCCTCTGAATTGAGCCCTTAGCCGCTCGCCCACGCTGGTTGTATGAAGACAAAACACCCCTCCTAACTTAGCTTGACACAGCATTTCTGTTACGAAGTCTTTCTGAGCGCCTAAGTTCAACAGTTGGTTGCTCTTGTGGTTTCGACGATCGCGTTGTCTCATCTAGCTGTTTTTTTCCGAACTTGGGCAGCTACTATCTGTTCGTTTTGTTCCTCGGATACGTCTGCGCTGTTGTCTTGACTTCTTCTTATAGTGTTCCCTTCTTCCGTCGTAACCGTATATAAGACGGGCCCACTTTGTTTCGCTACTGTGGCTGGAATCCATAATGGGCTACTGGAGTAATTTCTCGCCCAGACGTCAATAGCAAGCTGTGACACAATAGTTCCTTTAGCCGCCTTCTTGGTAGACCGCACTGGGTGGTTATCAGGTTGTAGTTTGTCGAAATATCGGCCTCGTGCAGGGACGGGTTAAGAATATCCCTGCAGCGATACCTATCGCTTGTCGTAAAAGGCGACTAAACAAAGGTAAACAAAAATCACATCTAGGCAATTTAGAAAACACCAAGGTGAGCCTAGGGACATATATACCACCATTAAACTGCCCCACAAGTGTGCATGCAAATCAGTGGGTTGACACGACTGGAGATCACCGGTGTTGTAAGAGTAAGATCAATCAAAAAAAAATAAAAAATCTGGAGCATGCCCGTGTCAAAAAGGAAGGGAAGAAAGAAAACGGTCAAACCATAGCATTATGGAAAAGAACGCTAAAAGGAAAAGCATTACCCCGCCAGGCACT
This sequence comes from Merodon equestris, assembly GCA_958301585.1. NCBI lineage: Eukaryota > Metazoa > Arthropoda > Insecta > Diptera > Syrphidae > Merodon > Merodon equestris. The sequence continues at coordinate 65,650,786 of OY284413.1, forward strand.
ACTAATGGTCGTGATCTTGGGACGAGCAGCAATGCTCGGGTCAGAGCTATATGATTTCCGGGGGATAGCAAAGTAATGCAACGGCGTAAGCCACATTTAAGAGTCGCGAGTTGGAACGTTGGAAGCATAAGGGGGCGCAGCTATGAGCTTGAAGAAATGATGGTTAGAAGGCGAGTAGACATCCTGTGCGTACAAGAGACGAAATGGCGAAACACCGGTAATCGGGCATGTTTCTTAGACGTTTAAACAAAAGCCTAGAAGATGTTTTACTATGGATTGGAACAAGGAAAAAACGGAATCGCCATCATCCTTGCGGCAGAGTTACTTGGCAACGTCTTAACCATTTCAAAGTCCAGTGACCGTTTGATGGCTCTCAAATTGGTGATGCATGGTGAGGTGTGGAACATCGTAAGCGCATATGCCCCTCAAGTAGGATGCGAACAAAAAGAAAAAGATGCATTCTGGCTAGATTTCCACAACCTTGTCAAAATCATCCCAAAGGAAGAGCTTTTGTTTGTTGGGGGAGATTTAAAATGGACATGTCGGGAAGACAAGCGAAGACTATGAAGGCTACCACGGAGGGCTGGGATACGGCACCAGGAACTCTTCAGGTGAAGATATCCTAAACATGTGCAAGTCGTACGGTCTTATAGTGCTAAATACCATGTTCGTCAAACAAAGCCGGCACCTGATCACTTATAGCAGCGGCGGAAATTAAACTCAAATAGACTATCATTTGGTATCCAGTTTCATGAAGCCACGAGCTAAAGATTGCAAAGTGATCCTGGAAGACCCGATCGCCCCTCAACACCGTCTCCTCCTGACTGAATTTTTTATGGAGGCGGGTAAGAAGTCAAAGCAGCAAACGAAGGTGTCTGAGAAAACCAAGTGGTATAAGGCGGATAAAGGAAAAGGCGAAGCTTTTATTACCAACATGAAAAACTACCTCTCTTCCATTATCGATGAGGTCGGTAATGAGGAGTGCAGAGCACAAGACATGTGGGATTCCCTACAACAATCTGGCCTGGAGAAAGCCAAATCACTGCTCGGAACATCTAAAGGCCCCTGCCAACATGCAAAAGAAACCTGGTGGTGGACAGACGAAGCCAAAGAAAATGGCTTTCCAAGCTTGGTCAAAGTGCTCTTCTACTAATAGAGCGGAAAAAGCTCGCCGTGAAAAGGTATATAGATATTGCAAAAGTATCGCGAAGAAAAAGGGCGCCGAATTCAAAGCGAAAAGCATGGAAGGCCTCTATCAGGAGTTGGAAGAAATATCGTCTTCCGCGTCTGACAGGAACCAGGCTACCCAGGAGCTTCGACAAAGCAATTTGAACAAAGGAGCAAATATCTTTAAGATAGCCGCCCAGAGAAGAAGAAATGCTCAGGAGATTCGTTTCCCAAAGTTTATTAACAATGCTGAAGGCCAACTCCTTGTGGAAGACGAAAAAATTCTCCACAGATTGCGACAGTATTGCGAGGAACTTCTGAACGAACAGTTTCCCCGAGTGTACTTTCCAAGAGCCGCCCCGAATCATGCCGAAATATCCGACATCACAGTCGAAGAAGTTCGGTACGCGGTTAAAAACTCCAAGAAAAGAAAAGCTGTTGGGCCGGACGGAATACCCTCTGAGTTCTGGAAAAAGATGGGAGACATCGGGTCTAGATGGCTCATGGTTCTTATCTCCAAACTTATGAGAGGCGACACTATGCCTAATCAATGGAGGGAAAGCTATCTTCTTCCATTGCACAAAGGAAAGGGTGATACGCGAAATTGTGATAACTACCGTTCTGTCAAGCTGATGTCGCACACCATGAAGATCGTTGAACGGGTATTAGATAGCCGACTGCGGAAAATAATACGACTATCTGATGACCAGTGCGGGTTTGTCTCGGGCAAATCAACAACAGATGCAATCCAAAGTATAAGGATCATGATGGAAAAGCATCGTGATTCTTCAAAGACTTGCATATGGTGTTGGTTGATTTCGAGAAGGCCTTTGAACGGCAACCAAGAGATCTTTTATGGGTACCGCTAAGACAAAAAGGAGTTCCAGAAACTTACGTGCGAGTGATAGAGTAAGATGCACCGCAGGAGTCACCGAAGAGTTCGCAATCAAAGTCGGTGTACACCAAGGGAGCGTCCTCAGCCCACTGCTTTTTATAGCAGTCCTTGATTGCTTGCTTGAAGGAAAAGTGACGGACCCCAATGTGCACCACTATTCTTTGCTCACGATGGGGCCATTATAAGTGATGATCAGGCGTCCCTACAACGAGCACTTGATGTGTGGGTGGACATTTTTGAGGGACACGGGTATCGTATTAGTTCAAAGAAGACAAAGTATCTGTGCTGCCCGTTCTCTGACCCTCATCAGCCTATTCCAGACATTTACTTGAATGGAAGAGTGCTTCCCAAGTGTGAAAGTTTAAATATCTAGGATCTATGATTAATAGAGAAGCAACTTGTGATGACGACATCAACCATCGCGTAAGGGTAGGGTGGATGAAGTGGCGGGAAAACTCCGCCAGCTTCTGTGATCGAAAAATGCCCCCTAAGCTGAAAGGAAGGCTCTACACTTCAGTTGTACGTCCGGCGCTCACATACGGTTCACAATGCTGGACAATGCAAAAAAAGTATGAGAGCAAATTAACGGCAACTGAGATGAAGATGCTTCGCATGACAGCGGGAGTAACAAAGCGTGACAGAATTAGAAGTTCAAAGATCCGAGGAAGCCTCCACGTAAAAGAAACCATCACAAGAAATATAGAGCGCGACCGACTCAGTTGGTATTGCCATGTTCAAAGGAGAGATCCTTTGAACCCCGTCCAAAAGGCGTTATCAATCAACATTCCAATTTCAACACGCAAAAAAGGCAGGCCGAAAAACAATTGGTGCAAACAAATGCAAAAACACCAGCATTTGATTGGCCTCAGCGATGAAGTAATCCCAAACCGGGAAGCCTGCCGCTACTTTCTGAGGTCAAACCGGCGGACCCCACAAGCGGACAAGTAGGAATGCAGTTAAGTGGGAAGGTTATGGTCCTACACTTCTGACCATAACAACGCCGGAGAAAAAAAGGAAAAGAAGAAGTTTGTCGAAATATGTTGCCGGGATCCTTTTAAGCAGCTATTCAGCATGGAACTTACCCGTCGTTAATGATGGTAATGTGTGTTGTCGAAATAAAACCTTGCTAGTCTTAGTTGCAAACTGCCAGTCGTATTGCGCTTTAAGTACTCCTTAGTCGTTCGTACCATCCGCTCAGTTTGACCGTTGCTTGATGGATGGAATGGTGCTGTTAGTATGTGTGAGATCAGGTTTCTTTTACAAAAACTGCCAAATTCGTCTGAAGTGAACGCTGTCCCATTATCGGATACTATAGAGTCCGGTAACCCATGAGTTGCGAAGATGGATCGCAAACTATTGATTGCAGCAGCTGCACTGTTTGTAGGTACAGGTTTTACCTCGACCCACTTGGAGAGTGAGTCTACGAGTATAAAAAAGATTTGGCCCTGAAAAGGGCCGAGGAAATCCACGTTAAGTCGGGACCAAGGCTTAGATGTTTCTTCCCAAGGATGAGTAACAGCTTTCTGTTTTTCCGGACGTGACTGTTGACAGGTTATACATCTCTTCACGATTTCTTCAATATCTGCGTCTATCTTCGGCCACCAGATGTAGCTTCTGGCAAGAGCTTTCATCTTCACCACACCGGATGACCCGCATGTAGAGTTTTAAGAAGGTCTTTTTGAGCAGCACCTGGAATTATAAGACGAGAACCAAAAAGTAACCAGCTCTTATTTACCGTGATCTCATTCTGATGCCGTAAATATGGCTTAAATTCATCATTAAGCAAACGATCAGGCCATCCCCTCAACGCCCAATGAAGAATTTGTTTAAGTGTTTTATCCGTAGATGTCATCATGGCGATATCGCTGGATTCCAGAATTTGTGCATCAGTTTCTTCAATCATATTCAGGTAGGTAATGCCATCAGTCTCTGTGGCAACGTTCGGTGGAGATCCCGAATGGCATCCTTTTTACTTTATATGCACCCTTGTGTGTGATAAGTGTGAGAACTTTTGAGGACTATTCATCCATGACAATTTGCTGATACGCTTGGGCTAAATCAATTTTGGCGAACGTCTTGTCTTTTGGCATGGATGCCAAAATATCCGTAATAGACGGTGTTTGCCTTGTTAACTGTGCACCCGGCACAATAGGTGTTAGCCAGTCACTGTACTCGGTCGGCTTGAGAATTCCCTGTTTGACCTGCTTGTTGATCTCGTCTTCAATGGCTTGCCACGGTTGGATTGAGCGTAAGTCGAATTTCCTTCCCCACGTACATATGTACCTAGTTCCCCCGAGAATAGGGATAAGTATTTCTCCAGCAGTACTGCTAGCGGTGAACGAAAAGAACCAGTTACAGACAAGAATGCTTGGTCGGCTACCAGTGGTAATGTACAAACAAGATTGCTTGTTGACATGCTTGTTGTTGTTGTACACAATGTCAACATTCGTGACTAGAATTGGAATTCTATTATTGCCGTAGTCAAACAACCTCAAACCTGTTTTAACGATTTTCGGTGGATTTTGTTTCCAAACTCTGTTTGCATCTGTCTCGGACAAAATGGTGTAGCTCGACCCGTTGTCCACTTCGAACTAACAATCAACGCTGTTGATATTTATTGTGGCTACCTTCTTCGCGATGCTGTTTGACTGAATGGAATTTACTTGTTGGTTTTTGTTGAATTTCGATTTAGCGTTTGAACTGCTCGAACTCTGCTTCCCTTCACATACTCTCTTTATATGTCCTACTCTTCCGCACTTGTTACACTTTGCGGTTTTGAATGGGCAATCCACTCTGGCATGATTGTTGCCACACCCATTACACTTTGGTGAGCCGTCTCCTGCATTCCTCTTTTTCTTCATATGAATTGCATGTATTTGTTGTGTGGATGACATGATCTGTAAATTCCCTTGGATATCTTATTGATTTTTCGCTGCTGCCTTTGCAGCCACGGCCTTCACTTGCACTAGCTGTAGTGTGATTTTGTTTTCTGCTAATAAGCTCTGCTGTAAGTGCGTATTATTCAGCCCACAAACCAATCTATCCCGAAGCATGCGGTCGATAAAGTCACCGTCATAGTTACAGTCAATGATTAATCGACGATGTTCTGCAATATATTTGGCGACCGTCTCATTGGGCTGCTGATCTCTCTTGAAAAACTTGAAGAACGCGGCAATTTCAGAGAGTGTCGGGGTGAAATTGAGATATATAGATACTTTATTTCATATAGCACAATTTTACATTTTACAATAATTAAGCACAGCTTGCACAGAGATATGATAAATTACAAATCTTACTACTGAAAAACCTTTTGTTTCTACGTGCTTTCTTTATTTATATTTGTAATAATTTGCATGAGATGTATACAAAGCCGTGTCGTCAGCATATAGTGCTATATGACAGTTTGGAATGTCAGGAAGATCATATATAAATATATTAAATAAAGTTGGTGCCAGAACCGAGCCTTGTGGTATACCAGCAGGTACATTTTTCACAGAAGAAACCGCGCTATTAAGTGTTATTCTGTGTCTATTTTGTATCGACAATATCACACATTGTAAAGTAGTAGCGCCCTCTGCTATAGAATATGTCATACTGTATGTTTTTGGAAATAAAGTCAGTTCTTGTTGGTAACCCACGCGTTTAATTTACAAGAGGTTATGTGCCCAGTTTTTTTTGGTTTTTTCTCGTGATTTACTTGGACATTCCTAGTGGAAATAGATTTTGCAGATTGAGAAAAACTGTAATTAACGCTGTGACTGTAAAAATGACGAACTACCTTGTCAGTGTGCCTAAATTGAAAGGGCGAGAGAACTATAGTGAGTGGGCTTTTGCGGCTGAGAATTTCCTAGTTCTGGAGGGAATGTCTGATTGCATCAAGTTGGAAACTGTACCAGCAGAAATAGGAGCAGCAGGTGACGCGAAAACAAGAGCCAAGCTAATTCTGACAATAGATTCGTCGCTGTACGTGCATATAAAAAGTGTACAAACGACCTATGAACTGTGGAAGAAATTGAAGAACCTATTTGATGATTCAGGATTCACGAGGAGAATCAGTTTACTGAGGAGTTTGATTTCCATACGACTCGAAAATAGCGTTTCAATGACTTCATACGTGACACAAATCATCGAAACAAGCCAAAAATTAAGTGGTACGGGTTTCAACATTAATGATGAGTGGGTAGCATCGCTTTTGCTAGCGGGATTAACAGAAAAATATTCTCCTATGATAATGGCGATCGAGCATTGCGGCATACCATTGACAGCAGACGCCATTAAAACCAAGTTGTTGGACATGGAAGAAAGTGGAAACGAAGGCGACAATAGCGCTTTCAATTCCAGTGGCGCGTTGGCGAGTTTCAAGCAGAACAGGAATGTTGGTAACACTGCGACCAAAGACAACGCCCAGATGTCAAAGTCAAAACCGAAAGTTATAACATGCTACAAATGTAAACAAACAGGGCATTACCGCAACCAGTGTACAATTGCGAATAAAAATTCGTCGAATAGAAATAAAAATGAACGTACAAGCAGTAATGCGTTTAGCGCAGTGTTCCTGAATGGTGAATTTTGCAAAGGTGATTGGTATATTGACTCCGGGGCGAGTGTTCATCTTACCGCGAACGAAGAATGGCTGTCAAATGTGTCGCGGGATCTTATTATTAAGAATATTGTCGTGGCAAACAAAGATAAAATACCTGTATTATGTACTGGAGATGTGCAGATTACGACAAAGACGCGTGACTGTGAATACGATATTACAGTAGAAGGTGTATTATGCGTGCCGAAGTTGACTACAAATCTGTTGTCTGTTAGTCAACTTATATCAAAAGGAAACAAAGTTTCATTTAACAATTATGGTTGTCAGATTTTCAACCAAGCAGGAGTACTGGTGGCTACAGCGAGTCTGTTGAATGGGGTGTATAAACTAAACATGCCTGAATATTGTTCATCAGCTGCAGCGATGGTGTCCAGTGAAGTTTGGCATCGACGTCTAGGTCATATCAACAGCCAGTATTTGAACAAGATGCAAGATGCTGTACAGGGATTGACACTTGATAACAAAACCGACAGATCAAAGTCATCATGTGTCACGTGCTGTGAGGGCAAGCAGAGCCGCTTACCTTTTCCCAAAGAAGGTAGCAGAAGTACTGAATTGCTACATATTGTGCATACCGATCTCTGTGGACCAATGGAAAACCGATCTATAGGTGGTTCTAGGTACTTTATGCTGTTCATAGATGATTTTAGTCGTATGACATATATTTATTTTTTGAAAGCAAAAGATGAGGCATTGAAATGCTTTCAACAGTATAAAGCAGAGGTTGAGAATCAACTTAATCGCCGCATAAAGATCTTGAGAAGTGACAATGGGACAGAATTCTGCAACAGCAAGTTTGATGATTTTTTGATGTCGCATGGGATAGTACATCACAAAACAAACCCATACACACCTGAGCAGAATGGTCTCTCAGAACGATACAACCGGACTATCGTTGAGAAAGCTAAGTGTCTACTGTTCGATGCAGGTCTCGCGAAAAGTTTTTGGGCAGAGGCGGCACACACTGCAGTGTATTTACAGAACAGGACTGTGACCACATCATTAAACTATAAAACACCTTTTGAGATATGGACGGGCAGAAAGCCTGATGTAAGCCATTTACGTGTTTTTGGTAGTACAATCATGGTACATGTGCCAAAACAAAAGAGATTAAAGTGGGACAGAAAATCCGAAAAATGTATTCTTGTCGGCTATTCCAATGGTGTCAAAGGGTACAGGATTTACAACTCAAAGACTAATACCATCACTACCAGTCGAGATGTTATAGTATTGGAGAAGATAGAGACAGAAAATGTTCTGGAGGTACAGGAAAGTTGTTCAGATGAAGTGAATATGGTTCCAGTGGGGGAAAAGGATTTGACACTTACGGAAGATTCACTTGAACAATCAGAGAGCTTGAACACAGATGACAGCGGCGAACTGTATGTACCTTGTGAAGATGATACATTGGATAGCTCTGAATCTGGTACAACAGACAGTGAAGACTCCACAATACTCAACAATACCAACATAACGAGTGGTCCTCGACGTAGGCAACAGCCAGACAGATATGGATTTGTAGGTGCTTATATAGAAGATGACAACATATTCACGGGTGAGTTATCGTTGCAAGAAGCTTTGGAAGGTCCTGAGAAAGCACAGTGGCTAGCGGCAGTGCAAGATGAGTTACAGTCGTTTGAGAAAAATAGTGCATGGGAAATCGTAGATGTACCAATGAATGGTACTATAGTGCAGTGCAAGTGGGTTCTGCGAAAAAAGTACGATAGTGAAAACAAAGTGCGTTACCGTGCTCGTCTAGTCGCAAAAGGCTTCAGCCAAAAACATGGTGTAGACTATACAGAAACATTTTCGCCTGTAGTGAGACACACAACTCTAAGACTATTATTTGCATTGTCTGTAAAGTTAGGTTTAGATGTTAACCATTTAGATGTAAAGACTGCGTTCTTGAATGGTGATTTAGAGGAAACCATTTACATGAAGATGCCAGATTGTTATAATAGTAGTAGTTCAGTTTGTAAAGTATTGAAACTTAAAAAGGCTATTTATGGACTCAAGCAGGCCTCTAGAGCATGGAATAAAAAGGTGGATAATTGTTTGATCAGTAATGGTTACAAAAGGTCAAAAATTGAGCCATGTATGTATATAAAGGATATTAACAAATGTAAGACCATTGTAACAGTCTATGTCGATGATTTCTTTATATTTTCCAATGATAAAGTTGAAACTAAGAACTTGAAACAGATGTTATCTAATAAGTTTAGCATTAAGGACTTAGGTGAAGTTAAACAATGTCTTGGAATGAATGTGACCTTCAATAAAAATTTAGGATATGTTACTCTGAGTCAAGAAACTTATATTGATCAACTTTTGAGCAAATTTCATTTAAGTGATTGTAAGACTGTTGACACTCCAATGGAGGTCAAACTAAATATAAACAAAGGTCAAGTAGATATAAATAATCACGTGCCCTATCAACAATTAATTGGTAGTTTGATGTATCTGTCAGTCTTAACTAGGCCAGACATTAGTTACTCTATAAGTTTTCTAAGTCAATTTAATAATTGCCACACAAAGGAGCATTGGGAATATGCAAAGAGAGTATTAAAATATCTAAAACGAACTAAATGTTATGGAATAAAGTATTGTAAAGAAGGTAATTTAGAAATAACAGGCTATGTAGATGCAGATTGGGCCTCTAACTCTATAGATAGGAGATCATATACTGGAATGTGTTTTTTGTTATCTGATGGTGTAATATCATGGGAATGTAGAAAACAGAAACATGTAGCCCTCTCTAGCACTGAATCAGAGTATATTGGTCTGTCTGAGGCATGTAGAGAAGCATTGTATTTAAAAGAACTACAATATGAAATAACTAATAAGATGTACACAATCAGTCTATTAAATGATAATCAGGGTGCACAGAAGCTGTTAGTAAACCCAGTCTTTCACAAACGTACAAAGCATATTGATGTCAAATATCATTTTTGTCGTGATCTAGTAAAAAATAAAGTTGTTAAAGTACTGTATTTGCCAACAGCTGATATGCCGGCTGACATTCTAACTAAAAGTTTATGTTCAGCAAAACATTATAAATTTATGTTGCTTCTTGGCATAGTTTGTATCGAATAATTTTGTATAAGAATTGTTTGATGAATATTGCGATAAGTGGGGGTGTTATTCTGTGTCTATTTTGTATCGACAATATCACACATTGTAAAGTAGTAGCGCCCTCTGCTATAGAATATGTCATACTGTATGTTTTTGGAAATAAAGTCAGTTCTTGTTGGTAACCCACGCGTTTAATTTACAAGATTAAGTGAAACAAGGAAGGATCTAGGTTCTGTCCCTTAAAAAGTGTTGGATAATTTTTCTGAGGTATTGCGGGCAACCGATTCTTATGAGTTTGTAAATTAAAGCGTTGTGCCAAACAGAGTGGAAAGCTTTTTCTGGGTCTAGTAGTATTAGCCCGGTGGAAATTTTTCCGTTTAAGCTTTGTTTTACTTCGTTACAAATTCTTAAGATTTAATGAGAAGTACTGTGATGTTCACGGAAACCGAATTGCCCTTGCGGCAGTAGCCTACTATTGTTTAGAAATGCATCTAGCTTGATTTTTATGTTTTTCTAAGATTTTGCTGAATCCATTGAGTAAATTAATGGGCCTGTAGCTGTTTGGGCTGCTGTGGTCTTTTCCTGGTTTCAGCAATGCAATTACTATTGCTTTTTTTCCACTTTATGGGAAAATAGTTTAACTTAAAGCAAGAATTATAAATAAATTGGAGGTACTTTATTGCACTTAAGGTAAGGTTTTTAATAGTTGTGTCATTTATGCCGTCGAAACCAGGCGATTTTCTATGTTTCAGACGATAGATGATAAATTTAACATCATCTAAAGTAACGAGCTCGTTTGGCGGGAATGACGGACTTATTGCGTTAAATAATGCCACTTCTGTTTCGACCTCAGATTCCATTTCAGATATAAGATTTTGTGAGACTAAGTGATTTTCTAAAAAGACGTCAGCTAAAAGCTCAGCCTTGCCTACACTGTCTATTATTAATGAATTATTCCCAACCAAACTGCTTATGTGTTTTTTTAATTATTTTGCTAATATTCCAGAATGGCTTAAAACTGGGATCGAGTGTGCTAAGTTTTCTGTTCCAAATGTTGTTTCTAAACTCTGCAATTTTCGTCCCAATTAAACGTGTTAGAAATTTCATTTCGCGGAAATCATTAATCTTTGCCATTTTCGTCTGAGAAAATTTCTGGTTTTTATTAAATTTAATATATATCGTGGAAGAGTGACAGATCTATTGCATAGGGTCTTTGTTGGAGCTGCCATTTGCACACTATCCTTGATTTTGTTCTGCAGAAAACAAATTGAGTCGTCGACTTGTCTACAAGTTACCACAGATTCTAAGTCTAAGGGACAGTTGTTCAGAGCAATTGAGAGGTGGTAGCGAAATATATCCCAGTTTGCATTACTAAAATCTAAATATTGCACATTAAGGGTTTTTGGCCTAGAGAGAATATCACAGGTAACTGGAAGATGATCAAAGCTTAGAGCATTGATGACGACAGGTGGAGTAAGCACGCTAGGAGTGTAAGAAAGAAAAAAATCTAATGTAGAAGGTGTAAATCTGTGTGAAGAAGGAATGTACGTTGGACTACATGGGTATGAGATTGTGAAATTGTGCGACGCCAATAAATTATCTAAGACGTTGCCCCACGAATTAGCTCTTACACAACCCCAATTACGATACCTGCAATTTAGATCACCGCCAATAACAAATCGATCACTACTGATTAATCGCCTTAAGTCGTTTTTCAAGCATTGGGCTTTGTAAGCATTAGATGATCCTCCAGGAAAATAAACAGAGAACATTTTTAATTTTAAGTTATTTTCAAACGTAATTTCAATGCCAATATTCTCTATGACTGTAGTCTTTACTCTGGGCAATAAAGAATGGACAATACCTTTTTTTACTAAGATGGCAACTCCGCCACCAGTGTTGTTAGTACGATCAAGTCTATAACACACATAATTGTACGCTTGAAAACCCCTCCATACACAAGTAGTGCAAACGGCCAAGTCGAACGGTTTCATTCGACGCTGGCTGAAATTATGAGAAAAAACCATACAACTTTCGAAGAACTGTTAAGTAAATCCGTTCTCGAGTACAATCGCTCCGTACATTCCGTAAATGGGAAAAAGCCAATCGAGATATTCTTTGGGAAGAGAGTTTACTCAAATCACGAGAACTTCGAAAAAGACAGATTAGAAAACATAGAGAAAATTAAGGAAAAACTCATAGATTTAGCAACTCATAATAAAAAAAGACAGGCCATTAAAAACTACAATCACGGTGACGTAATTTTCGTTCGAATAAACAAAAGATTAGGAACAAAACTGTCAGGTAAATTCAAAAAGGAAATAGTAAAGGAAAATAAACACACGACGGTGGTTACCAAAAGCGGCAGGTTCGTTCATATAATACGAACGACAATTCTACCTTTAGGATTACTCATCTGTCTGCACTTCTCGTAATGGCGGAAATTGAAATCCTTGACTACACCAACTCCCAACTGATTGCAATAGAGACCAACAACGCGAAAAAACAAACCGGCAACTTCCGACTAGTACACGAAATCGACCTCCACGAGTACGACAGCTTAATCAACGACTTAGAGAAAGACATCATACGGAACATTAATGCCAACCACTCTCTGTATCTCTTCCTTTCCTACGAGGTATCCTTAGTCCGCAGTCAAATGAAAAGACTGTCACCTAGGATAAAGAGACGATCCTTGGACTTTCTCGGCACCGCTTGGAAATGGATCGCCGGAAGCCCCGATCGCGCAGATTTCCAAATTTTAAAACAAAAAATTAATAACGCTCTTAAAAAAAATAACGAACAAGTCATTATTAACAAAGTAACCTTGGAAAAAATAACGGAACTTACTAAACTTACTAACTCACTTGTAAAATGGATAGAGAATGGAAAAGACGACATAGCTATAGCAATTAAGTTTAAATTAGCTATAATTAAGGAATAAATTATAAATATCGAATATGCCCTGCATTGGTCTAAGGCAAGTATAGAAAACTCATTCATTTTATCTAACGAAGAAATTAAGTTTGTAAAATCAGTCTTAGAAAAAGATAACATACCGTATGTTAATATAGATTAGGCACTCGAGTTTGCCGAAACCAAGATAGCCACAAATGGAAATTGTTTAATTCATAAAATAAACCTACCAAACACAAATGATGAAATATGTAAAGAGATAATGGTTAATCCAGTTAAGAAACTATAAAATGTTATTAAAGTAGGCTTTGGAAAAATTTTAAAATGTAATAATAATATTTACGGTATAGCAATTAGATGTAAGTCTTACAATAATCTATCGATATGTAGTCTCAAAAACTTAGTAGATATAACAAGCACAACATGTATCCCCAAGATCCTAAATAGTCGCCCCAGTTCCTGTCCTCAAACCAGTCACCAAAACACCCCTACTATAGAAGAAATAGATGCCGGCATGTTGCTTCTCAATGGCTATAATGGAACCATCAAGTCAGCAAACGACACCCTCAACCTTACGGGCACTTTCCTCATAAAGTTTAAAAACACCTCTATACAAGTCGGTGGTAGGGAGTACTTCTCCTTCGGACTTTCTAAATCTAAGCCGCTACCCGCAATAGTCCAACCAGAGGCACGTCAAACCCACAATGATGACAAACAACCGACTCAGCTTAGCAAGGAGCTAAACGTGACAAATACTAACCAAATAGACCTGCTGGAAACAACTGGAGGATGGGTAACCATCATTAACATAACCTTCCCAATCCTTACCATCATGGCAATCGTCATTGCGATCGTTATAAGACGCAGCAAGAGGAAGGCGCCGCTACAACAGCCCACGGAAATGGTGACAACCAGACCCTCAACAATAACACCAGGTTTCACAGACTCTACTCCGCATGAGGTGGAAGCCACCAGGATTTCCAAATACCAATATTTTAAGGTCAGACGAGGACGTCAGACTTTTGAGAGGGGAAGAGTTAAGGTAACATAAGTTACAATACGCCAAACGACATATTGGCCAGAATGTTAGACCTCACAGCTATGTCTTTGACGTGATCAAGGATTTCGTCAACCTTAAGTGGCAAACTTAAAAGGCTTCCCTTTAAAAAAAATCTACTTTAGCGGCAGTAAAGCCTTCTTCTTCTTCTTAGATGGCGTTACAGCTCATGAAGAGCCAGAGCCTAGCTTCTCTTATTCACTTATGTTGTGTGCGATTTGTTTTTTTTTTACACAAGTGAACGGGGCCTACAGTTTAATGCCGATTCTGAACGGCGAGAGTCGAGAAGCTTTTTCAAGGCAGATGTACTACGGGAGGTTTTGCCAGTTCCCCGCCGAGGAGAGAAGCCGCGTAATGAACATTCGATGGCGTTGGTATTATCGGGATCCGAACTCGCTCATCGTGCGTCAGAGGCCGACACACTACCCAGTGCGCCACGGCTCTCTCATCCATTGTGGGTTTGGCAGTAAAGCCTTAGATGGACATATGTATTTTAAAATGCTGTATTGTTAGGGGAATCCTAAAATGGCGTGAAAAATGGTGGTAGATTAATCATTTATAAATATTGAAGTGCGCGTGTGAATCTACAAAGTATGTAAGTACCTATCTATTTAATTAAACAAATAATACGTTATACGTGAAATACGTAATTTTTTCACACTTTGCTAAAAACTGTTCGTTTCGTCCTTATTAGTAAATAGATAGATAGATATTTTTATTTCGTACACAATTATTTTACAGAGTTTTTGTTATTGCACATTTTACAGAGATTTGATAATTTGATATATTATTATCTTTCTACTGGAACATTGTTTTTAATTCTATTAAGAGTATGTGGAGAAACAGAAAAAGAAACCATTCAAAAGAAAATTTAAAGAAAACGAAAAAAAAACCTTCAATATAAAAGACAAAAAAAAGGAAAAAAAAAACAAAATAAATAAAGGATATGCACATACAATACATATAAGAGTATGTACGTATGTAAAATAAACATGTGTGACTAAATAAGCAAACCATGAACAAGTATATAATAAATAAATAAATAAATAAATAAATAAATAAGTAAAAAAAATAAATAAATAAATAAATAAATAAGTAAAAAAATAAATAAATAAATAAATAAATATACATACATATATAATAAATAAATAATAAATAATAAATAATAAATAAATATGAAATATAATAACACATATGTACATAGATATATACGAACAAAATGTATGTTCAACATTTATCGATTATAAGTACATAATTCATTTACAAGCGGATTGTCAGCAAAACTACATCTCGTTTTAAATGTGTTATTAAGTTTAAGAATTCTATTAGAGATCACTTCAACATTCGCTCTTACATGAATATCACGAGTTGAGTGATGCCAAGGTAGATCTAGCATCATTTTTAAGAGCTTATTTTGTGAGACTTGCAATTTCTTTATGTGGCAAGTTGCAGCGTCGCCCCATACTTGGCATCCATAAAGAAGAATCGCTTGGAAGATAACCTTGTGCAATATAATTTTATTGTCAGTGGAAAGTAATGATTTTCTGTTAATAAATGGGTATAACATCTTTATTGCTATTCCTATTTTCTTTATAGTTTTAGCGATATGGTTGTTAGTAAATAGTTTTAATTTAGTATTGTTGTTTAATATTGTTATAGTGTTTCTGCAGGATCAACGTCTTTTTTAGATGTTGACCCAGCCAAGTGGCTCGATAAATTAACAGATGCAAAAAGAATATGTTTGGTAAATAGAGATCTTTCTGACTCACTACATAAAGAATTTCCACGAGATAACAATGGTCGAAGTTTTACTTCGAGATATTATAATTGAATGCTTAATAACGGTGAAGAAATTTTGAGAGATTGGCTCGTATATTCCGTGGCGAAAAATTCAGTGTATTGCTTTTGTTGTAAAATATTTAATGTAACTACAACTTCCGGTCATTCTGAAGTTGACTACAATAAATGGAAGCATAGAGATGATGTACCAAAATATCATGAAACATCACGAAGCCATGTAGAAACTATAAAATCTTGGGTCGAACTTTCACGTAGGCTTACATCGTCTTATATTATAGATGCCGAGGCACAGAGAATAATTAAATCAGAAATAGAACACTGGAATGGAGTTTTGTTACGTATTGCCTCAATTATCAACATGTTGGCAAAAAATAGCATGGCTTTTCAAGGAACTTCTGATAATCATATTAACATAACCATGGTAATTTTTCAAAACTAATAGAGTTGTTAGCCGAATTTGATCATGTTATGCAGGAATATGTACGTAGAAGAATGTGGAGAAACAAGCAATCTACTTACATACAACTATTCAAAATGAGTTCATTAATACAATTTCAGACAGCTTGAAAAAACCTATTCTGGAAGCTATCATTAAATCGAAATATTATTCTATGATCTTCGATTGTATCCCGGACGCTAGCAAATCTGAGCAGATGACACTGATAATTAGGTATATTTCTATTAACCAAGCCGAACACCATCCAAGAATGTCAGAAATTTTAATAAATGAAAGTTTTTTTAGGATTTATACCAATCGAAAAATCAGGTCGGGAACTAACGGAAATTATCTTAAAACAATTATCAGCACTTTGATTGTCTTTAGAAAATATAAGACGGCAATGGTTTGAAAGGTATCCAAAATTGCGTCCAAGCCAGGATAAAAAACATCAATCCACGGGCATTTTAGTTCCTTGCAGTATTAAGTCTTTAAACTTAGTAGTAAACGACATGGCAAAGTCCTCATTGGCAGCTACAAATTTTTTTAATGTTGTGGAAAAACTATATGCTTTCTTTTCCTCTTCAACATTGAGATGGTCAATTCGTTTGAAGGATGTCATAGGTATTACTCTAAAACCACTTAGTGCCTTGAGAAGTGAAAGTCGAATCGAGGAAATAAAACCACTAAGACATCAAATAGAGCAAGTTTACCATGCATTGTCTAGTATTTACCAAAACACAGTTATGGATACCTCCACACGAGACGGAGCTTCGGGCTTGTTGAATCAAATTGAACAGTTTAAATTTTTGTTCTATAATAATTTGGTACGAAACTTTGAATCGGATTAATCCTGTTAGTAAATTAATTTCAAAGTAAAGATTTTGACTTAGTTTATGTCATTAAATTACTTAAAAATACTAAAGATTTCCTTCAGATGAGTATTTTATTCAAATTCTTGAAGACGCCAGGGCTTTAGCTTCTGAAATTGCCTCTTGCTCGATCCAAGAAGAGGCAATTTGGTTACGAGTGTGTGGTGACATATTTTTTTAACACTATAGATACAGCTACATATATGTAAACTCCTTAGAGTCAAGGTTTTCCCTTGCATAGTAAACATTTTGCTTTTTTGTATAACATACATATATACCTCATGAGAACTCCCAAAGATGAATTGTTAGAGCACTGTAAGAACCTCAAGACTATTTTAACCCACGGGAACTCATGTGTGCATTAGAACTTTCCTAGGAGTTATCAGTTCTGTGCACGTTTTTAAATCCTCAAGACGTTTTAAAATCTATAACAGATTTGAGGTTTGGTCCAAATATCAGTATTGCGCTCAGGATTATTTTATCTTTACCAGTAACAGTTTCAAGCGGTGAGAAAAGCTTGCCTAAATTAAAAATAATATAAAATGATCTGCGATCCACTATGACAGACTATCTGGAATAGCTTTGATTTCAATAGAACATAAAGTTTGCGACAATATAAATTTATTAGAAATTGTTAAAGATTTTCCAGAGCAAAAAGTGCGAAGCAAATAAAAATGACTGATTCGTTTGGTAACGTAATATAAGTATGTTTTTTTTTAATTGCATTAAATTAAAAAACAAATAATAATTCCTTGTGTTTTTTTATATGTAACATGTATCCGGAATTTTTTTTACGCGTTTTCTGTTTATAAAGGGTCCGCCATCTAACGTTTTTTTTTTCAAGTAGTGCTTATTTCGTGAATGGTAACACTTAGCTCATGTCTGATTTGACAGATAATTAGTTTTATCCTTCCGCTGAACGAATGTGGTTGTGTATATGCTTGTTCAACGCTGGGAAATATTGCGACATTACTTTGAAAATCATGTTAATGTTGCAGAATGTGTGCGAAAATTGCGTACGGTTTTTGGAAGAAGAGAAGCACCGTCAGCTCCGTATGTAAACAAGCAAAATTGTCGCATTTGGGGCACAGAAAACCCGCACGCATACACTGAAAAGCCGGTGCACCCAAAACGAGCCACTGTTTGGTGCGGATTTTGGTCCAGAGGCATAGGTAGGTAGGTATGAGTGGCCGCCTGATATCGAGATGCCAGGCCCAATTAGCGCTTATGCGCCGTTTTGATGCCACCACTCAGTGACCTAGTGTGCTGTTATTGGAGTTTCATATCCATCCTGTGGAATTAAGGAATTTGATGATATTACAGAATCCTATTTCCCTGAATTCTAATAGATCGTCGAAGGAGATTTTGCCGAGTAGGCGCTGTCTGGTTCTAGCTAGAGCCGGACATTCACACAGGAAATGGGTGAGAGTTTCCTTTTCCAGTGGGTTCTTGCAACTACGGCAGTAGGTGTTGAATGGGATGCCTAACTTAGCAGCGTGGGTACCGACAGGCCAGTGGCCAGTACAGATGGCTACAATTCTGGCAATCTCTTGTCGGGGTCTGTTAGTTAGGTCGAGGGTTCTTTTCCTGTTATAGGAGGGCCATGTTTTCCTTGATATGACGCAGTTGCTAAGACTACACCATCTGGAGTTCGCCCTCGAGAGAAAGTGTTGTAGAAGGTTTGCCTTGACCAGTCTGATGGGGGGGAGTACTGCCTCCGCCAAAGAACAGTCGAGGGAAGAGCCGTGCCTTGCTAAAGCGTCAGCCTTTTCGTTTCCCTCTATTTTGCTGTGGCCAGGAACCCAAATGAGAGTAATGTTGAAATAGTCTCCTGCACAGCTGATTTCATCTTTACACTGTGCAACTAATTTGGATTTTATGGAGTGAGAGTCGAGAGCTTTGATAGCTGATTGGCTATCAATATATATATTTACATCTCTCTTGGTAATAGGATAGCGCGTGAGTAACTTGCAAGTTTCCTTAATCGCCAGTATTTCCGCTTGGAACACGCTGGCCGAGTCTGGAAGTCGCAACGATTTGGAGATATTCAGTTCCGCTGAGAAGGTACCCGAGCCAACCCCACACTCCATTTTCGAACCGTCGGTGAAAAAAGCTACCTGATGGTCCAGAGGCATAATTGGGCCATTTTTCTTCGAAAATGAGCAAGGAGTGGCCGTTATAGTCAATGGCGATCGTTATCGGGCCATGTTGATCGAATTTTTGTTCACAAAAATTGAAGAGAAGGATATTGGCAACATTTGGTTTCAACAGGACGGCGCTACGTGCCACACAGCCGAAGCTACACTCGATGTTTTGCGCCCTGTTTTTGAAGATCGCATAATCAGCCGCAGAGCTGATGTCGTTTGGCCACCTCGGAGCTGCGATTTGACACCGTTGGACTATTACTTGTGGGGTGCCGTCAAAGATAAGTGTTACGCCGACAAGCCAGAGACAATTGACGCTTTAAAGGACAATATTCCTGAAGCCATTGGTGAAATACAGCTGCACACAATCGATGATGTGCTTAAAAATTGGACCGATCGTGTAGGCTACTGCATATCCAGCCGAGGCAGCCATTTGAATGTAATTATTTTCCATTATTAACCGGAAGGATTGTACTTTCAAATAAAAAAAGAAATTTGAGAAAATATTCAGTAGTTTTTTTTTATAGCATTTTCAAAAAAAAAAAAAGTTATTTGGCGGACCCTTTACTTACATATGTAATTCGGCCAAATCGGTGTGGTATAACATGCGCAGGCGGCTGTACTCTACAATAGAGCTCTCTTGTGCCTTGATTTGACTTGGATCTAAATTGATATGACGTACTCCATCTAAGGTTTTAACTCTGGAGAGTCCAACGTAAGCCTGCCCTTTACTAAATATAGAGAAGCCTATGTCGAGAAGAGCGTTGTCAAGACTAAGGCTAGTACCATTGACTGAGAAGACTAAGAAATATTACCATTACGACTGTTTTCGTATATTGCTGTATTCATGCATTGTACAGCAATATTGGTTAGACATCGTGGTGACCTATAAACAAGAATCAATCGGACGTTAAACATCACAAAATGTATACACACACAGTGTCCGTTCTCAGCGCCCGGATTATTCAAACAGAATCTATTACATGATCCATCTGATACAGAGGTGTTAAGATTGCGACGTTCATATGTATGTGATAAGTCCCTAATCTGGATTTGCATTAGCTATAGATCTACTCTGCAACCTTATTAAAACCACCAGACTTTTCCCTCCACTTAGAGTATAAGACATTTCCCCTCCCCAGTTGATCACAGAGCAGTGAAGGAGTAGGTAGTGTTTCGGCTAGCAAAGTGTAAAAACAATTATAAACAATATAAGTGCGCATTTAAGCGAAGTATTCGCGAAACTCGAATTAGCCCAGTGGGTAAGTGTCGGAAGGTCGCCGGTTCGGATCCCAAGTCGGGAGGAAAGTTTTTCGTGTGCGTTTTTCCTTTCTGCTGCTTCTGAATTAGTTGGAAGTAGCAGGAGGAGATGTCGGAAGACGGCGGGGGAAAACCCCCGTACGTCGTACGGAGTCGGAATCGGGTAATTTATCATCCGATTTCGCAACCACCGACCGTCGTCATGAAGAGGCGCAGAGAAGGGTCAACCCGAGGCCCGATCTAATTAAGCGCCCTCCCTCACTACCTCGACTGAAAAGCTGCAGGTCGAAGCGAGGAAAGGGGCGCCATCACCAACACCATCAACGTTGAAAGCAGCTGGACAACAACAACCAAAACCAGGTATCCCCGTGGAAGCAGATACTGCCTACATTTCCTATGGTAGGGAAGGCCGCTACACGGGGGACAATAACTCCTTCGCCCCCCTTTTATATTCGGCTACGGAGCAAGAGCGTAGCGAGCTGGAACAGAAAGAGCGTATCCTACGTGCCCAGCTGCAGGCCGTAGTTGATAAGCTGAAGGACTTAAAGAAGAGGGAGTTAGAGCAGGCAACAGCCGCCCCACAGCAAAAGCAGCAACAACAACAGCAGCCGCAGAAAAAGCAGCAGCAACAACAACAGCCACAGCAGCAGAAACAGCAGCAACAGCAGCAACAACAACAGCCGCAGCAGCAGAAACAGCAGCAAAAACAACAGCCACAACAGCAGCAGCAAAAACAACAGCCGCAGCAGCAACAACAGCCGCAGCAGCAGAAGCAGCAGCAACGTCCTAAAAAGGCCCCTACGAGAGACCATCGATCTCTGTAAGTATGCTATTAGTGTAGGCAATTTTGAAATCAAATGTTTAGGCCAAAAACGCTATGCTGTTCAGTGCAAGACACTGGAGCAGCATATGCGTATAAAAAGCTTATTAAAGGAGTCCACAACGGAGTTTTTCTCCTTCACGCCGAAGGCCGAGAGGTTGCGGACAATGCTCCTTAAAGGCATTGAGTCGATTGCAGTTCGAGAGTGATGACCTCAAATTCGTGGGAGTTAAGCCATTCTCTACGGTGAGCTCCCGACGGGAGAAGCGAGTTATTCCCTTCTTCTTGGTACAGCTCACACCCAGCAACAAGCTGGAGAGGTTAAGGACTATCACCACCTTAGCGTCCCAGACTGTCACATGGGAAACATTAAAGTGGAGCGGAAACATTTTGCAATGTATCCGCTGCCAAAGGTTCGGGCACGCCGCATCGAACTGCGAAAGGCAGCCTCGATGCGTTAAGTGTGCAAAGAACCACAAGAAGGAGGAATGCGACCTTGGGAAAGACAAGGTGGCGGATAGAGAGCAGCTCGAGTGTGTCTTGTGTAGAAACCGAGGGCACCCTGCAAACTATCGGGGATGTCCTAAGTTCCAGGACATCAAGAAAGAAAACCTGGCCCGTAAGCAGAAGGTCGAGGAAAGCGTCCCTCGGGTCGCTTCCAAACACCAGCTGTCACATCCCAGTTGACCTACGAGCAAATGGCGGCAGGTTCGGGAAAGACGGTACAAAAGCCCATGACTGTTCCTAAAGCCCCAGTGCCTGTCTCTAAAGCACCGGGGCCGAGGCGGATGTCTGTTCGATCTTGCTCGCAATCCAAAGGCAGATTGGGCAGCTCCAACAACAGATCCTGGAGACGGCGACCCGAGTAGATATGTAGTATCTGCTCGCTTCTGCCGGGCCTAGCGCACTTAAGGTCGTGATGGGTACGCTGGTAGAGAGGCCCTTGAAGATCCTGTCGGTGAATGTAAATTCACTGATAAGGATCAAGCGACGAAGCACAAAATCCGGCACAATTCGTACAGAATAATTAGAAGAGACCGACCCAACGCTACTCAAGGCGGGGGAGTTGCGATCTTCATAAAAAATAATATAAAACATAAAATTATATACATATAGCAGTGAAGTGCGGAGGTTCCGGGTGCTAGAAGTCTGCATTGTGTGCATTCCTCTCCGTAATGGACAGAAAATGTACATTTTAGCGGCCTATGCACCTGAAGCACCTCAACCCAATATTTTTATCGCAGAGCTCGAAACACTCTTTCGATCTCTGCGCTTGAACTCGGTGGAAAACTTTTACATTCTGGCCGGCGATTTAAATGCAAAACATAGTGATTGGGGAAATAACATTCCCAACACTAGGGGGAGTCTACTAAGTCATCGGTGCGTTCTCCACAACATTGAATATAGAGACAAGTTGCTCGCAACGGATAGTCCGTCGTATCCTAGGAGCGGCTTCTATCTGGATCTCATACTGATAGACTCTCGACTGAGACTGGCAGACACGAACAAACGATCTATTAACTGTCTACGGACCATTGTATACGACAGTGACCATTGCGGACTATGTGCCGTGATCAACTGAATAATGCATATTATCCAGTGCACTGGAAGTCAGCGGTGGTGCAACCAATTCCCAAGAGGGGTAAAGACACATCTAACCCGGAAAATCTCCGGTCAATAAGTCTCCTTCCGAGTATCAGCAAGGTTTTCGAGAAGGTGATCCATAGGGCCCTGTCTAAATGGGTTGAGGACAATAAAATCATCCCGGATAACCAATTCGGTTTCAGAGCGGGGCATGACACTATTCATGCCGCGTCGAAGCTTGTGTCGGATGTCCAATTTAATAAATGCAATGCACGGGTGCCTGTCTGATTGACTTGGAAAGAGCCTTCGACACCGTATGGTTAGAAGGTCTTTATTACAAGCTCAGTCGGATGGGCATAAGTAAACCACTGGTATATATGATTTTTGACATGTTAACAGATAGAAAGTTCGTAGTGAAAATTGCCAACGTGACTTCTACCCAAACATTTGAAATAAAAAATGGACTGCTACAAGGTACGGTAAATTCGCCGATCCTTTTCAGCATTTACCTAAGCGATCTGCTAGTTTCTCTTCACCATTCAATAGCGTACGCAGACGACCTTATCGCGTACAGATCAGGTCCAACGATCGACGTCATTGTCATTCTCTTGCAGCGTGACTTCGAAAAAATTCAGCAGTATTGTGATGACTGGAAGTTGAAAATCAACTGCCAGAAATCAGAAACTATTTTGTTCAGAACGCCTTTGTCTAGGGCCTCTCGAGACACTAAGAAAAAATTGGCGCGGGTTCTCAATTCTTGGACAGGACGGGCGCCCACCGGCGAAACAAAGTGTAGTCAGATACCTTAATCAGGCCCATGGTTGCCTATGGATGTCCCGTCTGGTTAAATATGAGAGCCAGCTTAATGGAAAGGATTCGGGTGTTTGAGAGACAATGTCTCAGGACTTGTCTCGGGCTACATAGGACACCCGAATCTGAGTACACGAATTTTTACTCGAACGAGGTCCTATACAATAGGGCCAGGATAATTTTTTGATCAAACTGATTCGACTTCGGTCAACAGCCTAATCTCCGGGGCTTGCTACCCCAATGATTTATATCGCGAGAGAGTGCGCCTTAATGGCTTTGTGCCGCCAGAAGCATTCCTCTATTTAGATAGATGTGGGCTGATTCAGGATAGATTGGCGGTACTGCTAATCTTCCACGTGGATCGCAATTCTGTGGAACTTAGATTCCTCTACGAACCCGATGTCGCGCTCCGTGAGCCCTAGCGCCTCAGGTTCTGTAGATCGGTCTCACGCCTGGATCGAGGAGACGTTGTCCGACAGCATCAACGCTTTTGGTGGCTGGAGAGAGCTACGTCAGTGGACACTTTGAGAGCTTCAGGCCCTTTAAGGCATGGCCTGCCTAACACCAATGGCAGGCTTATATAGGCTAGGGTAGGGTAAGGTAGGGTAGAGTAGGTAGTAGGAGGGTAGTATATATGTATATATAAAAAAAAAGAAAAAAAAAAGATATACATATACAGGGTGTCCCACGAGCAGTGTGCCAAAAAGCTAGAGCGTGTAGGTCTGGTCAAGACAATCGACAAATCGTACGGGAGGGGAGGGTCTATTCCCCCCCGTTTGGCCGGGAGGGGCAATTTTCTAAAAAAAATTACTTAATTTGGGAAAAAAATTATCTAAAATCAACAGTTACATCCACAATGCCGTGATATACTTTTTTGTAAAGCCAGAAACCTCTTCTTTCATCTTGTTTTTAAACGAAGCTGTTTTAAGGAATAGTTTTTGAGAAATTAATTTTCAAACTCAAAATTTTGAAAAAAAAAAATGAAAAAAAAAAACTCCGATCAGTGGCGAATACTATTGAAGCGCATCACCGGACAAAAAAACGTGCAGGCTCGAACAATAAAGAGTTGTGTATGTGTTACTCCGTTTCATACTTCAGCTCCCTCTCCCATAAAATAAAAAAGTTTTAAATAAAGACTATTTTTCTTATGATTTAATTGCAAATGTATAGTTTTCCTGTACTTATAGTATATGACGATATTACTTGCCAAATTCCATAGTTCTAGGTCATCTGCAAGTCGGTTAGAGTTTGGGTCTATAGGTCAGTGATAAAACTGACGATTTTTGGACGTTAGAGTAACTTCGGGTATTGTGAAATATCCATTTTATTTTTACATGCTACAACCAGAGGCCATGCATAAAATTGGCGATGTTAATACATTTTGCTTATTTATCTATTAGCTAGCGTTAGAAATAATCTCAGACAGCTAGGGTTATGTTTAAGATTTTTGTCTTTTTTTTACTGATACCACATCAATAATCAAGATTTTGAGAATGGGAGTGTAATTTGGAATAGTATTGCACAATTACACGATACATAGTATACCTCATTTCCCAAATCAAATCAAAAGACTCAATTAAGAATAATAAATATAGGTTTATTTCAATTATAAAAAAAATATTATTAACTTAAGCGCAGGATTCGTAGATAAAAATGGCTTGACCACGTGGAAGACAGGTGTCATGCGCCCAAATCACATCGCACTGCAAGCACTGACTCCATTTCTTTGCTGTCACGTCGTCCTTTAGGAAATATTCCAAAACGTGCACCTTGTGTCTTTGTTGTACGGGACATCTGGGAATATTTCTTCGTTGTCCGAGTCTTTCAAAACCACACTGGTGTCGGAATCGCTGGAAGAAGAATTTGGAATGGCACGTTTTTGCGTTTTGTCTACGCCTGTACGACCCTTGCCAACTTTTTCCTTACGCTCTTAAATTTTTTGCAAGCTTTGCTTCAGCTCATCCTTATATGACGACTTTGTTAGCACAGTCGGCATTGACGTTCGTCCTCTGCGATTGGTTGTCGGCCGGTGAATTTTTGGTGGAGGTGAAATATCCCACGGTGTTAAATGCTGGCTAGTACTCGGGACAACCGTAGGAGATGACTGATGTCCAAAAGCTGCAGATGAGGGGATGACGTTGTGTTCCATTCCAATGCCGCTACAGGTTTCTTCTCCGACGACGATGTTTCCATCAACGGGTTTTTCATTTTCGTCAGTTTCTCCAGCTATAAAGTCAGCATCACAGAATATGTTTTTATTGAATGGATAAATGCCAGTGCATCTAAAATCATCATAAAATCCATTTATAGCGATTTCGCCTGTCTGCACTTTTAAGTAGGCCCTTGCGAATAGTTCAGTGACGTCAAATTGGGTTACTTTTCTACCGTGTTCGTGTGTGAATTTCCTTATTTCTTCACTGTAATACATTTTCATATGCCCCATAAATGTCCTATCAAATGGCTGCAACTTGTGAGTTGAGTGCGATGGAAGTGAAATAATTACGACGCCATTATCACGGGCTAGTTCCAATAGCTCTATGTTCCTTGTATGGCTGTAGTGACGATCCAAAACTAATAAAATGGGTTTATCTGTGGTTGGATTTGTGTACTTTAAAAAATGGTAGAACCAGTTTGTAAATATATCCACCTGTACCCAGCCAGAAATGTGGCAAGCCGAATCTGATCCAGGAGGAGCGTGTTTCATCAGTTGTGGATTTTTATTTTTTCGAGGGAAAATAAAAAAAGTGGAACAAAAGATCCGCCTGCGCTCATGCAAGTGATGACGGTAATAAGTGAACCCCGTTCGGCAGAAGTCATTGCTCCTATTTGCATTTCATCCTTCTTTCCTAAGATCTTTGAGAGCTTGCTTTGAACGATCGAAAGGGCCGTTTCATCAACATTCCAAATCGCTGTTGCGGAAAAAAAGTTATTTTTTTCATATTCTTCATCCAGGAGGTTGAAAAAATATTCTACATTTTCCTTTGTAAATCCTCTGGCTCTATCGAATGACGTTTCAGTTGGAGCACGAATCCTTAGTGTGTTCTTATGGCGCTTAAGGAACCCGTATAGCCAATCTTTCCCAGCACATTCTTTTAAAATGGAAAAGCGATTAGTAATACAAGTTTTTTTTTGCTACTTGAAATGCAAGAGAACGAATGTCACTCCTGGTCAGACCCCAAAACCGAGACTCCATCTCAAGAGCATAATGTACTAATTCACGTTCGATTATGTCACTGAGGACAGGCTTGCGGCCTAGAGGCGTAGCAATTAGTCTTTCAACATCTTCCCCACTTCTAGCCATCCTGTAAAGGGTTGTATGTGGGACACTGTATGTTTTTGATGCCATTTGAATGCCCATTTCTCCATTCCTTACAGCTTGCACAGCTTTCCGCATCATATCTGCATCCCATTGCCTTATTTCACCTTTTTTAGGCATCTTCCAAAGCAGTCTGGAATTAAAAATCCAAAAAAAAATACTTAGCGGGTAAGTACTTAGCGGTAGTGGAATAGCCTCCACTATACCCACCTCATGGTATTCCACATTAGCCGAATTGGAAACTATTGCACACTACGACTTATAACAAAAAATATATCAAAAAAACTTACCTATTTAGAGTAAAATAATTAAATTTGACACGTGTTTGATGAAAACTATATTTACACAGTTAACGAACCGCAATATTTTCCTTCGAAAAAAAACTTAAACAAAAACGCATAAAAAAGTCATGAACACCCAAGTAAGAACTTTGACTGACTGAGACACAACGGTTCATAATATCAATAAAGAGACGAGCGTAGCACTTTTTTTTTCTGTTTACATTCTAAGAACATTAAGAAAGCAGAAGGATCATCTGTGTTGTAGCAAATAAAGCACTATTCCACATTACCCGCATATTCCACAATACCCGACGTTACTCTAATATCTAAATAACCGTTTAAGGTGTGTTTATGAAATTTGGAGCACATATGTATCTATTTCTCAATTCTCGTAGTCTCGAGGTCTCGGAGGTCCGAATTTTTTTTTTCATATTTTGAGCCATGTTACTTGGAGAAAGTTGTTCAATTTCACGGGTACTATCACCCTGGAAAATTTGGACGGTCACTAAAAAATCATCATGTACACATACATACGTATGTGAATGAACCAACGAGAATTATTTCGGGAAGATGTTTAGATCACTTTTATGGGCGATTGACCAACATCTCCTTCAGCGCCTGTGAAAGTGGCATCTTTGATCTGAATATTACAGATCACTCTATGACAGTGCTATTGGTTATTACTAGTACATATAACCAAAAAAGAAAATAGTTATCCCAATGCCCCCAAAACAGTTAAAAAAAATTATTTCGGTAAACTTAAAAGAAATCTCTATTATGAGTTTTGGCTTGGGATTTACGAGGAATGCGATGTCTCTGTATCATATTCGCAATTTCTGAATCGTCTTAGTAAACATATTGATGACTGTATTTCCATTGTGCCTCTAAAAAAATCGAAAAAAAGAAGAGATAAGCCCTGTATTACAAGTTTTCTTATCAAAAGAGTTCAGGCAAAAATAAGTTAAGAACTAAGTGTTCTCAGAATCCAAACAACTTCAGATTGAGGGATCGATACAAAAAATTATGTTCTCGACTTAAAAAAGAAATTCGTAAAAGTCGTGATTATTACTGTTGTTATAAAAGTGAATGGCAAGTTGTTGATAATATTCTAAAAAAGTCTTCAGGTTCTTCCAAGCCTATAACAATTCGCATTAATGACTGTAATGTTTCTGATCAATTCGATGTTGCTAACGCTTTTAATAATTTCTTTTCTTCAATAGCCAACAATTTTTCTTCCCAAATATGTCAACTAGGTTGTTCTTTTCATAGTAGCTGTGGTGACCATTCTCAAAGTAATAGTTTTTCTTTCGAACCTATATCTGCTTATGAACTTGTCAAAGTCATTGGGTCGCTAAACGGTTCCAATGCTAGCGGATATGATGGCATTTCCAATAGATTTTTAAAACGTATCGGATGTTTCTTGGTAGATGTACTAGCAGTTATTTTTAACCGTAGTGTATTTTCTTGTGCTCTCAAATGTGCAGACGTAGTGCCTTTATTTAAAAAAGGTTCAGCAGAGTATATATATAAGCAATTACAGGCCAATTTCACTTCTTCCCATCTTTAGTAAATCTGCGAAAAAGTTTTTAAAATAAGACTGCTATCTTATCTAAACAAGAATAGGTTTCTCAGCTCTATGCAATATGGTTTTCAGCAGGGGAAATCCACTGAAGATGCCCTACTTAATTTTTGTTCTAGTGTGTTTTCTAACCTAGATGCAAAAAAGTTCACTGCGGGCTTATTCGTTGATATTACGAAAGCCTTCCATATGGTTGACCACATTATTTTGTTGAAAAAACTAAAAAAAACGGGAATTCGTGGTTTTATGCTCGATTGGTTCAGGTCCTATCTCTCAAATAGGACAGCTTTTAAATTTGGGAGTACCTCAAGGTTCTGTGTTAGGACCTGTTCTGTCCCTTGTATACTTTAATTCACTCCATGAGCTTGATTTTAACGGTACTCTTACTGCCTTTCCAGATGATGTGTGCTGTTGCTACGGTTCAGAAAGAGCCTTGAATTTGGTTTCTGACATCAACTGGGATCTAAACAAAACATACTAAGTATTTGGTTCGCTGAACATAAATTGAGGATTAGCTTTAAAACTAAAATAATAATTTTCAATTTATCGACCACAACTGACGTTAATGCTGAGTTTTATGTCCATTCTACGGATTGTCAAAAGTTCAAAGTCATAGACTGCTCCTGTGTTCCAGCTTCATCTTGTCCCACTTTTAGTAACACCCAACATTGCAGTGATGACTGCTTTTTAGTAGAGAGGGTAGAAGAGTTCAAATACTTGGGACTCACTATTGACTCCAAAATGACCTTTGCAAACCATACGCAGTCATGGAAAAAATATTTTCGTTGTACTTTTCGTCATTTTTTCTATCTAAAAAGTGTTTGCTATGACAAACTTCTAAGGATAATCTACTATGGAATCTTTCACTCGAAGCTTCAATATGGTATTGCGTGCTGGGACGGGGCATATCGGAACAAAATTAAGCCTCTTTTAAATCTATTAAAAGATGTATTGAAGAAAATCTGCGGAAAATACCGTCGACATCCTAGTTTTATATGAAAGTTCTTCCAGTCCGTGATTTCTATTGCTTTAAGGTATTAAAATTATTTTTTATCAGATCGGGAAATCGGAATATTAGATTAAATTCTGATTATAATCTGCGAAGAAATTTTTCGAGCGTTGTATCTGTACCGTTTTCCCACACAACTGCCTTTCGTAATTTTTATTTGGTTTCATCGTGCCGCCTT
This sequence comes from Merodon equestris, assembly GCA_958301585.1. Taxonomy (NCBI): domain Eukaryota; kingdom Metazoa; phylum Arthropoda; class Insecta; order Diptera; family Syrphidae; genus Merodon; species Merodon equestris. The sequence goes on from OY284413.1 coordinate 65,680,582, forward strand.
TTTAATAAACTACCGCAATCAATCAGATCGTTAACCACTCTTGGAAAGTTTGAGGAATGTGTAAGACGTTGGCTCTTTCAATTTGATAATAGTGATTTAGAATCAATTCTCTCTGACATTCTGGTGTGACTTAAGTCTTCATTCTGTAAAATTTTTACGCATTTCTTCATCTTCCTTTTTCTTCATTTCTTTCCTGAATTGTAAATTTCTGTATTGTACATATATGTATTAAGATTATCATTTTCATTCAAACGTGGATATGTACTCGTATTAATATTTGAGGGTCACCCCACAAAATATTAAACCTTTTGAATTAAGCCCATTGAAATGGCCTTTGACACTGTTTTAGTACGTATAGCATGAAAAATACAAAATGTCACTAAATTTTTCTAAAAACTTAGAATTTAAATAATGAATCTGTTCTCGAATTTAATTGAAATAAAAATCTATTCTAATTTAAAAAAGTGTACATATGTATATACTTACAAACATACAAAAGACCGGATGGGTATCCACTGGCAAAAAAAAGTGTAGTCAGATACCTTGGGATCGTGCTGGATCAGTATCTATATTTTGACAAATATGTAGATGCTGCTCTGGCAAGAGCCCGGGGCGCTTTCGCTCTGACTAGATGGCTGTTTCATAGCAGCCAACTTGATTCCAGGGTGAAGGTAATCTGCTACATGGCCTTAATCAGGCCAATGATTGCCTATGGATGTCCCGTGTGGTTCAATGTGAGAGCCAGCTTAATGGAAAGGATTCGGGTGTTTGAGAGACAATGTCTCAGAACTTGTCTCGGATTACACAGAACACCTGAATCTGGGTACACGAAATTTTACTCGAACAAGGTCCTATACAATAGGGCCAGGATTGTACGGGTGGATAATTTTCTAATAAAACTGATCCGAGGTCACGTTTCGAGGGGCAATGACTTCGGTTAATAATCTGATCTCCGGGGCGTACTTCCCTAACTACATGTACCACGAGAAAGTGCGCCTTAGCGGCTTTGTCCTCCCAGAGGCATTCCTCTATTTAGATCAATGTGGGCTGATCCAGGATGAATTGGCGATCCCGTTAATCTTCCACGTGGCACGTAAGTCCGTGGAGCGACGACTTCTCTACAAACGTGATGTTGCGCTCCGTGAGCCCGAGCGCCTCAGGTTCAGTAAATCGGTGTCACGCCACGATCGGAGAGACGTCGTCCGACAGCATCAACGCTTCTGGTGGCTGGAGTGGTCTGCGTCAGTGGTTAATTTTAATAGGCCATGCCAATGGCAGCCTTACATAGACTAGAGTAGGTTAGAAGAGGTTAGAGTAGTTAAGGGCATGCTACGGCAGACAAGGGTGGCACGTAGGTTTAGTTTAGTTTTAGCTTTGATTAAAAAAATAAAAATAAAAATTCAAAAAAAAAAAATTACAAAACAATTATGAAAACAAAAAAAGATGCATGTATATATAATTATTTTAGTTGAGGTAGGGTTAAGTTATTATTAGTTATAAGTTTATAAAAAAAAAAGAGGATCTGATGCAAAGTTTTTTTAAAATATCACATTTCTTGGCCTAAATTGTTTATCTATTTTAATTGTTTTAATTATTACACGTTAATCGTAAGGCATAGCTTTAAGTAGTTCTATTTGCTTTAGAGTGTCCGTATAGGGCCAGTAAGGTATTTTATGTCAGTTGTTGTTTAAGCTAGTTTTAAGCATTTTTGTCTAGGATAAGTATGTTCTACAAAATTATAAAAACAAAAATGAATAACAAAACATACACACAAAACGAATTTTTGTATACGAGTACTTGTTCAGAAGCCGTAGTAGACTAACGTATGTGAATATTATACAATTAAAACAATATCACATATACATATATCATCGCGTTTTTGGAATAGCTTATGACTTATATGGTGTATTGTGTGAAGGGCGGCGAAAGTCATGGCCAACATTTTCTTTTTGACTCCAAGGGAATAATTCTAATGGACTTTTTGGAAAAAGAAGGAACGATCACAGGGAAGTACAGAATTATTGGATCGAATCGACAAGAATTGAAGAAAATACGCCCCCATTTGGCTAAGAAAAAAGTGTTGTTCCACCACGATAACGCATCAGCACATTCATCCAGAGTTGTTGCTGCGAAATTAAATGAATTACGCTACGAACTCCTGCCAGACCCACCGTACTCTCCTGATCTGGAGACCTGCGATTTCTTTTTGTTTTCCAACCTGAACACCTGGCTGGGGGAAAAAATGCAGGTCAAACGAGTAGGTTATCGCCGAGACAGAGGCTTATTTTAATGAGTTTGAGAAAAGAGATTTTTGGAGGGGTTAATAAAGTGGGAAAAACGTTGGAAAAAGTGTCTTGATATAAAAGGAGATTACGTTGAAAAAAAAAATTTAAAAACTTGCATTTTTATTTCCAACACGGGTACTTACGAATCGCCCTCGTATAAATATTTCGGGGCATCACCACCAAAGAAAATCCTCTCCAAAGACTGAAAATGGGTCATGTAAAGCAAGATACTCATTCTACCTATATTAGGGCACCAACAGGCGCACAGTAAAGAGCTATATTATAGTGTTGTATAATAGTGTCGGGTATATGCAACTACCCTGTCGAATTCCAACCAACACCAAAATGGATAGCTTCCTGACTAAATTTCGTTTCAAATATGAGATAAGAGATTTTGGCCTTTCCTGTGAAATCGTTTGAAAAGTAGAAGTAGAAACATCGACCCTTTACTTAAGATCACTTGTACTGAAAATAGAAAAATTAAGGAATATATGCAAGTCGCCTTTCTAGCTGTGAAGATAGATTTTAACATAGATTCTCCAAAAGAAATAATAAAAGCGTTGTGGCATCCGAGAGCTGAGCACTTTCTTGGGGAATTGTTAGATGGAATTTTTTTCAAAACTTAAGATCTATTCAAACTGGGGAAGAACCATAGAAGCTCATAGAACATCGTGAAACTGGAAATCATAATTGTCAATTGCAGACTTTGTAAGGTGTAATAGGTGTATGCTAAACAATTGTGGAAAAAATCACCTAAAGTAACCAACTCCACATGTCTATATCGATATGTAGGGCAAACATTCAGCTGTCTATGCCTCAGCCCAGCTAAAACCAATTACCAGGTGAATCAACATTCGAAGGTGATTCATACCATATACATACGGGTGTTAGGTTCATTATCATACTCGCAACATTCAATAAAAAGTTCAGACTGCATTTTCGACATGGCTTCCCTCGTTTATTAAGTCATGCTACAGCGATAAAACATGTTACCATATTTACAACAAACCCGCTTCTTAGATCTTAATGACAACAATAAAATCTCGATTAAGCTATTTTACTCACTGCCTTCTAAAAAAAGATTAGAAATGCGACTCAATTCGGGGGAATTATTTGCAATAACAAGGCCATGAAGATACAATTTTAAATCTTATTGACCAGTTTTTGCATAATATGTCTTGGGTTTTACCTTTTCAAGTTCACTTCAAAATACTCTAATTTCACGCTAGTGAAATTTGTATATAAAGGCAAAATTCTTAGCAGATTCTAACTCAGTTTCAATTGTCGCGGCCTGATATACAAACCTAAAATAAACTTCAAACATAAGCAAAATGCGTACTTTCTTAATATTCTCATTTCTTCTCGTACTGTTGGTCAGTGTATTTGCTGAGAACAACCTTGTGGAGGATGTGGAAACTGAACCAGTCTTAAGAGTTCGAAGACAATATGGTCAAGGACACGGAGGCCATGGTGGACAAGGCGGATATAGTAGACGTGGATCCCCTGGTATTAACCATCATAATCGTCACCACGGTTGATTCTAATTATAATACAAAACTGTACGATCAAAATAAAATGAAAAATTTGTAAAGGAAATTTAATCTTTTTTAATGATTGGAAACTATTGAGTAGCTTCTAGCCGATTCCTAGCTAAAGTTTAATTAGGAAGAAATTCACTTATTTCCCCTCAATACTTCTTGTACATATACTCTTTTTGCAACACATTAAAAATATAGCAAAGTGAAGTGTTTCAAGGCACAATCTTATGTTTAAACTTCGAAGGAAAATTGGAAAAAAGGTTAAATATGAAATGGAAATAGAAGAATTTATCGCTGTTAAATAGTGAGGGTGTTCCTTACCTATAGATATGTGCTTGAACACTAATCCTAAGTGGCAAAAGCTAGATTACCCGAGGCATATATGAAGACATAAGCATAGACTCTCTCAACACTCAACTCACAGCGTAGCTTCTGGGTTTCTAATACCTCAACTTTCCATCGACCAATTTCTAAAACCAGAAGAAAGTTGACGGCGGCATCTAGGGTTCGACTGAAAAGATCTACTTGGTGAGCTCTTTATGCGGGTTACTAGCTTATTTTTTTATTATGCTGCGAAAACTGTTTCGTATATACATATAATACAAAAAATGACCATATGCTGAGTTTTTAATAAAAAACATTTTTCTTAGCTTAAGCTAGATATAGTAATATCAGTGGTAAGTATAAATTGTTACGTCTATTTTAGAGTGTCCGCCTAGGGCCAGTAATATATCTAGATTGTTAAGATAGTTAAGCTAGTTTTTAAGCATTTTGTGTAGGAGTGCCCGTTTCGGGAACCGACAGTTCGGTGTTCGATCCCCCAGTGGGGAATAAGTTTATTTCGTGTTTTTTTCTTGTTTCCTGCTATTCTAATACACATACGTTAGCAATACTCGCAGCAGGAAAAACATGTTTAAAGACGTCGGGAGAAGACCCGTTCGTCTCACAGACTCAGAGTCGGATGATCAGCTAGATGGATCATCTGACTTCACAACTCCGTCTGCCGTTCCAATGACTGACGTCATTAAAAGAAGACGGAGACTTAACCAGGGATTGAATTTGGTTAAGCGCCCCTCCCTCGCCACTTCGACTGAAAAGCTCCCAGTCGAAGCGGGGGAAGGGGCGCCATCGACATCAAAAACAGCAGCAAAAATTCAGAATCCACAACAACATAGACTCCCCGTGGATGTTGACATTGCTTACCTTTCCGAGAGTAGGGAAGGCCGTTACACGGGGGAAAATAACCCCATTGCCGCTCTTTCAAGTTCGGAGGCAGAGGAGGAGCGTAACGAATTCGAAGAAGAAGAGCGCCTATTACGTGCCAAACTAAAGGCCGTAGTAAATAGACTGAACGAGATGCGGTAGAACGAGAAAGAAGAAGCAACAGCCAGCAAATCGCAGCCACTTCAGCAGCAGAAACAACAAAACAAACAAAAGTCGAAACAGCAACAACATCAACAACAAAAGCAGCAGATACAACAACAGCCGCAGCAGGAAAAGCAGCAACAACAACCGCAGCAATGGAAGCAGCAGCAGCAACAACAGCCTCAACAACAAAAGCAGCAACAACAACAGCCGCAGCGATAGAAGCAACAGCAACAACAGTCTCAACAGAAGCAGCAACAACATAGCAGCAAAGAGAAGGTGCCACCAATCTTCACTCATACCACGGCCCTACGCGAGACCATCGATTTATGTGAGTATGTCATTGGCAAAGGTAGTTTTATATTTAAAGGCTTAGGACAGAACCGCTATGCTATCCGGTATAATACACTGGAGCAGCATAAGCGGGTTAACAACCTCTTAAAGGAGACCACGACGAAACCACCACGAAACCACCACCGCCAAGGCCGAGAGGTTGCAGACGATGCTCCTCAAAGGCGTGTATTCGAAATGCTCTCAGAGCTCAAAGCTTTCGAGAGCGATGACCTCCAGTTCGTGGGAGTCAAGCCGTTCACCACGGCGCGGGCCAAACGGGAGAAGCGGGTATTGCCCTTCTTCCTGGTGCAACTTACACCCAACAGCAAGCTGGAGAGGCTAAGGGGCATTGTTTCCTTAGCCTCCCAGTCTGTAAAATGGGATATATTAAGAAGGCAAGGAAACATTTTACAATGTATCCGCTGCCAAAGGTTCGGGCACGCCGCGTCGAACTGCGAAATGCAGCCTCGATGCGTAAAATGTGCAAAGAACCACAAAAACGAGGAATGCGACCTGACAAAAGACAAGGTCGTAGACATGGAGCAACTCGAGTGCGTGCTGTGTAGGAACCATGGACATCCTGCAAACTATCGGGGATGTCCTATGTTCCAAGACATTAAAAAATCAAACCTGGCTCATAAGCAGAAGGCTGAGGGGGAACGTCCCGCAGGTCGCTTACAAACACCAGCCGTCAGACCTCAAATGACCTACGCCCAAATGGCGGCAGGTCTGGAGACCGTATAAATGCCTGTGGCTGCTCCCAAAGCTCCAGTGCCTGTTACCAAGGCACCGGAGGCCGAGGTGGACCTGCGTTCGATCCTGCTCGCCATCCAAGGGCAGACCGGCCAGCTTCAACAGCAGATCCACGAGCAGGCACCCGAGTGGATAGAATCTACTCGCTTCTGCCGGGCCTAGCGCACTTAAGGTCGTGATGAGTACGCTGGTAGAGAGGCCCTTGAAGATCCTGTCGGTGAATGTAAATTCACTGATAAGGATCGAGCGACGAGCCATACTTTTTAATTTGTTGCAGGACGAAAGCCCCGATGTACTTTTGGTTATCGAAACAAAGCTAAGCCAGAAGCACACAATTCGGCACAGTTCTTTCAAAATAATCCGAAGAGACCAATCCAACGCCACACAAGGCGGGGGAGTTGCGATCTTCATAAAAAACAATTTAAAACATAAAGTCATATATAGCGGTGAAGTGCGGATGTTCCAGGTGCTAGAGGCCTGCATTGTGTGCATTCCTCTCCGAATTGGAAAGAGAATGACAAGGTACATTCTATGCCTATGCACCTGAAGCACCTAAACCCAATGGTTTCAATGCAGAGCTCGAGACACTTTTTCGTTCTCTGCGCTTAAACTCAGTAGAAAACTTCTACATTCTGGCTGGCGATTTAAACGCCAAACATAGTGATTGGGGAGATAACATTCCCAACATAAGGGGGAGCCTACTAAGCCATTGGTGGGTTCTGCAGAGCATGGAGTAAAGACTCAAGGTACTCGCCACAGATAGTCCGTCGTATCCTAGGAGCGGCTCCTACCTGGATCTCATGTTGCTTGACTCTCGACTGAGACTGGCTAACAGGAACGAATGGTATACTAACTGTCTACGGACCTTCGTATATGACAGTGACCACTGCTTACTTAGTGCCGAGATCACAGTACCAGACGAATTTGCGGAAATGGCAGAGTACGTCCAAACCCCATTGATTACAGTAGGGCGCGTTGGCCACGCTTTGCCAGTTCCCTGACGAGAACGCTCACTTCGAGCGCCTCCTTTCCGCCGTCCAATAGGAACCTGTCAAATTACGATATTGACAGGTATCTCAAACAAATGGACGATTTCATTAAACAGACAATCGACGCACTGCACAGACAAAAAAGTAGACTACTGACAAGACTCAAATCCTTGTACAGGCGGTTTACCGACAGACAAAACTCGGAGATCAGGACACTGATGAAAAATCTCCAACAGTTGATCAAGGAAAATTACAGAATATCTGTAAGTATTTGAACAATAGAATTCGTGCTGTAAATTCCAGCAGCGCGAGTATGTTCCCGCAAATAAATAAAATATTTCGGAGAAACAATCAGAATGACATTCAGGATCTGAAGCTTCCGAGAAGGTCAGACAATGAACGCTTGCTGCGAACAATCAACATCGATCCAGAGAGCGCTATATAGGATGACGACTTTTTCGTGATTGAGGATCCTCAGGAGAAGGTGGCAACAGTGGGAGCTGTCTTCCAGGAAATGTACAAGGTGAATGATAGTATTCGCCCGAACCATGACCTGGAGAACAGAGTCTTGCTTCATCACTTCTACCTTAGAAATGATTTCGATCATTGGCGATCTGAGAATCTTGGTTTTACCAGGTTCAGTGAAGATCTCATGGCAAACAATGCCATCGCCAGTGAGGGGGCTAATACCCTGTTCATTTTGACGGTAGATCTCCAGATGATCTTTCAGTCATTGAAAAAGAAAAGATCCGCGGGTATCGACGGTATATCCAATGTTGTGCTTAGGAACCTTCCACCAGTGGCTGTAGAGAGGTACACCATCCTGTTCAATAATGCACTGAATAATGCATATTATCCAGTGCACTGGAAGACAGCGGTGGTGCAACCAATCTCCAAGAGGGGTAAGGACACCTCTAACCCCGCAAATCTCCGGTCGATAAATCTCCTTCCGAGTATCAGCAAGGTCTTCAAGAAGGTAATCCATAGAGCCCTGTCTAAATGGGTTAAGGACAATAAAATCATTCCGATTAACCAATTCGGTTTCAGAGCGGGGCATGACACTACTCATGCCGCGTCGAAGCTCGTATCGGATATCCAAGGGAATAAATACAAGAACCAATGAACGGGTGCCTGTCTGATTGACTTGGAAAAAGCTTTCGACTCCGTATGATTAGAAGGTCTTTATTACAAGCCCTGGGCTGGGCTTGAAACCACTGCTATATATGATTTTTGACATGTTAACCGGTAGAAAGTTCGTTGTGAAAATTGCCAACGTGACTCCTACCCAAACATTTGATATTAACTACGGACTGCAACAGGGTACGGTGAACTCGCCGATACTTTTTAGCATTTACTTCAGTGATCTGATAGCTTCTCTTCCTTTTTTGCCTTGAAAGGTTTCATTTTGCAAAAAAGAATATGTACAAGAATGATTGAGGGCAAATAAGTGAACTTGTTCGAATAGAGAATAAGAGAAAAAGATAACCCGTCAACCACGTTTCAAAAAAGCCGCATTTTATTTTCCTTTTGTCAAAAACTACAATACCAACACGAACGGTCTGAAGTTGTCGCCGATGATCTTAGGGTACGACTTGATCTTTGGTTCGATTTGGAACATTCCGCCCGCCTTCGCCAGATTCTGGCGAACCAACTTCTTCCTCCCGTGGAAGCAAACTGATTTTCTGGATTGGTCTCGCCACCGTAGATGTAGCTGTCCGTAGAAGCACGACACGAACAAGTCCATCGGCGCCGGGTTTCACTTCGATAATGCGAGCCAATGGCCATTTATAAAGGTTTGATCGTATCAGACATTGATCTCCAATCTTTGCAGACGGTTGACTGGTACGCCACTTCGGTCGCTGTTGCAGCTCGTGAATGTATTCAGAAGACCATCTGCTCCAGAAATGATCATACATCTGTCGGAGTAACTGCCATCGGGATAGGCGAGAGCCTTTCACGTCCAATGTTGATAGTTCCGTGTAAGAGCAGAGAGATCTGATGGATCATCCGAGAGCGGTTGCAGCGATCTTGAATTGAGGCATGCCTCAATCTGCGTAAGAAGGGTGGACATTTCCTCGAATGTTAACAATGTCTCTCCAACAATGCGCTTGAGGTGAAACTTATCGGACTTAACCGCTGCTTCCCAAATCCCCCCAAAATGTGATGCCGATGGGGGCTTAAAGAGTCACTGGGTCCCATCGTTGGCAAGAAGTTGGGCGATTTCCTTACCTTTAGCGCTGGCTTGCTGGAACAGTATGCGTAACTCTTTAATGGCCCCAACGAAGTACGTTCCGCAGTCACTTGATAGAGTAGCACATATACGACGCCTCACCACAAACCGTCGATGAACTTGAAGAAAATTCTCCGCCGAATATCCAGTGGCCACTTCCAAATGAACTGCTCGGGTTGATAGGCAGACAAAGACTGCGATATACTCCTTGTAGGACTTTGTCCCACGACCCCTTGAAAGACGAAGGTTGATGGGGCCTGCGAAATCAATCCCAGAATGAAGAAACGGCCGATATCGCCGAACTCGTCTGGAGGGTAGGTCTCCCATTTGTTGCATAACCGGTGAAGATCGTTGCCTTCAACATCGAAGACATTTAAAAATTATGGACAAGGGGTCGCTACAGCAAGGCAGGTCATAGTTCGGCTCTCTAGGCAAGTTTCGGAAACGTGCAGGTTAGGACTGTGGTGGTCCATGGAGCCAAATTGGTGACTCGATCATTTCTTGTGAAGATATTCGGGTAGCGAGGTCTGCAGTATTCTTGTCACCTGAAATGTGATGCCAACATGCATTAGGTAGGCTTACCTGGATTTCAGAGACTCGGTTGGCCACAAATGTCTTCCATGCTGAGGGATGTTTCCGAATCCACGACAGTGCTACTGTTGAATCTGTCCACATGTGACAAACAGAATTCGTGAGTTTTATTCCTTCTTTAATTCGCTTTACGAGTCGAACTGCGAGCTGCGCCCCGCACAGCTCAAGTCGTGGGAGTGATATTAATTTCAGGGGAGCAACCTTAGACTTTGATGCGAGCAGCACTGTATATATGAACCCCTGTCTGTTTAAACACCGCAGATAGATGCAAGCCGCATATGCTCGTTCCGACACGTCGGAAAAGGAATGTAGTTCTACCAACCGAACATCCTGTGAGGTTCCTGACCATTGTGGCACAGAGTACGAATGCAAGTTGTTGAGCCTCTCCAACAAACGGATCCATGACTCCATTAACTGAGAAGTGAGTAAATCATCCCAGCCTAGCCCAACATGCCAAAGTGTTCGCATAAATATTTTGAAACTGATTGTAACAGGAGTGATCGAACCCATAGGATCGTAGAGCTGAGCTATAATAGATAAACATTTCCTTTTTGTTACTAATCCTTCACTTTTAAGGGGTTGACTCGGAAGCAAAATGCATCGTCTGTCGGTTGCCACGATATTCCAAGCGTCTGTACCTCCTCAAATTGTTGCCACGTACGATGTCAAGAATTTGCCAGCTGATCCTCTTCTACGTCGGATAAGAGTAATGGATGATTGGCTGACCATTTACTGAGCGGAAAACCGCCCGCTTTGAGCAACTCGATCAACTCAATTTTCAATTCACAAGCTTCTTCAAGTGCGTCAGCGCCGGCAAAAATGTCGTCCACGTAACGTAGGTGTTGTGCCTTAGAAGTCGGGCGGCACGAGGAAAACGCGTGCCTTCATCGGTTGCAAGTTGATGCAAGGTTCTCACGGCTTGATAGGGGGAGCTAGCAAGGCCATATGTAACCGTTGCTAGGCTGTAGACACGAACATCCCGATCTTCTGACGCTCGCCACAAAATTTGCTGGTAGTGTTGATCAGCTGGGTCAATTCGTATCTGTCGGAACATCTTCTTGATATCCGTCGAAAAAACGTATAAGTGCATGCGCCAACGGAGGATTACATCAAAAATCTCAATCTGCAATCTTGGCCCATCATGAAGACAATCATTGATATGTTGGCCTCTTTGGAGTTTAACCGATCCGTCAAATACCATCCGCAACTTCATTTCTTCCCCACTGATTTTAAGAATACCATGATGCGGCAAGAAGAATGAATTGTTGGAATCAGAACCGTCCTCTGATGGTACCAGCCTCATGTGTCCGAGTTCCTCGTACTCTGTCATGAACTTATTGTACCTCATTCGAAACGCTGAAGCATGCAAAGCGCGGACTGCCATGAGTTCCCCAAATGATTCGTAGATTGCTTAAACGGCAGTCGTAGTATATATCGTCCATCAGTTGCTCGCTTGTGCGTTGATGAAAAATGCTTCTCACAATCAGCTTCTTCATTGGTAAGCATAGGAGGATTTGATGGATTTGATCTTCCTGACTGCAAAACCGTTCCAGCTAAGTTGACACATCTTGGTCTAATATACATTAAAGACTGGTAAGCGGTGGTAACTCGGTACGAGAGTCGGGAAGTTCTGCCTTTGATGAACAAGATTTTTGTCCTTGGACTTACGCAACCCTTCTTCAATGATACGCGTAAACACATCAGCCCCCAGTATCATTTCTATCGGTGCAGATGAATTGAAATTTGGATCTGCAAGTTCTAGTCCTGCGATGAACGAAAGATCTGCGTTGATGAGTTGAGGCGATGGTAAGTATTCAGTTAGTTTCGGTAATATAAGGGCAATAAGCTTCCATTTCATTTCGCTTGTAAAGCGAGGAGCAATGAACACTGATGTTTGAGTCTTGACAGTACGACATGAAGCACCTCCAACTCCTGATACAGGGACGAATGCTGAACGTCGAGATAACTTGGATAGGACTAATGATTCTCCAACAAACGAAGCTTCAGAACAGGGATCAATGAGTACCCGAACGGGAGCCGGGCGATGATTTTCTGATGAGGCGATAACGATAGCGGTGGCCAGAAGCATACGATAGGACTGCGGGGTAATTGTATTCACTGTATGCACGGAAACCTTTGGACCTTGAGCAGAATTCGATTGAGCTGCAATGTCGTTGTTCAGTTGACGAGCTGAAGACACGGAAGAGTTGACATCACCTTGGGCCATGTGCAGGAGTGTGTGATGTCGTCCGTGACAAGAAGTACATCTTTTGGTTGATCGACAGTCACGCCTCCAGTGTGATCCATCTTCTTATTAAACTTTAGATAGGACACGACTAGAAGCTACTCAATAGTTTCCAATCAATCATTAAAAAGATTAAATTTCCTTTACAAATTTCTCATTTTATTTTGATCGTACAGCTTAGTATGTATTATAATTAGAATCAACCGTGGTGGCGATTATGATGGTTATTGCCATGTCCGCCATGTCCGCCATGTCCGCCATAGCCTCCGCCATGGCCTCCGCCATGACCTCCGCCATGGCCTCCGCCATGGCCTCCGCCTCCGTGTCCATGTCCACCATATTGTCTTCGAACTCTTAGGATTGGTTCAGCTTCCACCTCCTCCACAAGGATGTTCTCAGCAAATACACTGACCAACAATACGAGAAGGAATGAGAATATCAAGAAAGTACGCATTTTGCTTAGGTTTGATGTTTAGTTTTGATTTTAGGTTTAGATATCAGGTCGCGACAGTTTGAGCTGCTATACTGAGTTGGAATCTGCTAAGAACTTCGCCTTTATATACAAATTTCATTAACGTGGAAATTAGGGTATTTTATTTAAACTTGTAAAGGCAAAACCCAAAACGTATTATGTAAAAACTGCTAAATAAGGTGTAATAAAAAGGAACATCTTGTATCTGCTTGACCTGTGGATTGTAAATAGTTCCACTGAAGGGAGTCATTATTAAGTCGCATTTGAAATATTTTTTCAAGAAGTCAGTGCGTAAAATAGCTTAATCAAGATTTTATTGTTGTCATTAAGATCTAAGAAGTGGGTTTGTTTTGAATATGATAACATGTTTGAACGCTTCAGCATCACCTGGGTTATAATCAGTGAGTAAGAAGCAAGTATGCTAATTTTGTTGTGGGTAGGTTTTAATGACGTTGTTTACTTAAGTGAGCTGCTTGGGTGCGATCTTGTGAAGTTGCTTTATTGTTATTCGAAAAATTTAATTGATGAATACCTTGAAATGTTTTCATTTTGCAATATCGTGGAAATCGGCTTGCGATTTTTTACGATGTTGTTGCCGGAAATTTCGAAGAAAAAACTTAGTCTGTATGTGGGAACTTCATTTTGGATTATCGGATTTTTAGTATAGGTTGTGGATTCGATATTAAATAAATGCGATCAAATGTGGAGTAGTACCCGGTGTTACTTTATTTATTGCGAAGCAGAATCTACGAAGGATTATTGAGGAAAAAAGCTAGTCTTATACGACAATGAATATTTAAATTGCAACATACGTGCAATTTATTGCATATGAATATATAAATATATTATATTATATATGTATGTATTAGCAAATATATTAGCAAGCAAAACTTTGAAATCTTTTGCGTTTTGTTTTTTTTTTTTATGGAAGTAGACGGTGCAAGTTCTTGCGAAGCAAAATTAAATTCAACCTTTTTGCCATTGTTTTTTAGAATCAGACTATAATCGATATACTTATGCTAAAAAACAAAATCTATTCTGTATTCTTACTTCGATAATAATAGATTTCGATGTTTTCCCTAATTAAATCAAGAAGTCACTGAACGGCTTAACCTTGCTGGACTTGAATAACAGGGCAATTTGAATAAATTTGCAATAGCCGGGTGATTATGAATTATTTTTAAAAAATCGCTTCCTATTGCCGTTTTTTTAGAAGAATATGAAATATCAATAAGTTATCTAAAGAAGTGGCCTCTAACACTTAATTATGAGACTTAAAATTTTTAATTATTCCAAAGTTGTTTGAAAAGTTAATCTACACAACCCATTTGTGTGTTTTCTTTTGTAATTTCTCCTTTGGAAACAAAATACAGGTCTACGACATCATCAGAAATGTTGTGAAAGCTTTCGACAGAGTCAGCCGTTTGACTTATCCTGGGTGATAAACAAACCGAAAAACTGCAGCTTTATTTAGTCTCTTTTTTTACCATAACTTCTCTAATAGGATTGAAAGTATTCAGAATAAATTGAGGCAATTTGCTTAAGGAGCTTGAAGTATTGTGAAAGTTTGCCTATGCCTACTCAAAATTCTAGACGAAAATTTATTGATCCTTAAATAGCCGTAATATGTTCTGCAGTGTCCTTCTTACTAAGGAAATATAACGGCATGATTATATGATCGGTCCAAATATGACGGGGACTAAGTCTGAAGAAAATAATCCAGTCAAACATAAATTTCTGATGGGAATATTCTGGGATCACCAATCAACAGTTTAAAATTTGATTTTCTAGGAAAACTTTAATAAAAAAATGTAAATTATTGTTTTTTTGCTTATTCCAAAACTTAACCTATCTTAAGCTGCTTAGTTCTAACGCTAAGCCTACCCTAAACTGCTTAATTTTAATTCATCGCTAACGGGCCTCAGTTAGTTCTAAGCTTCATCTAAGCACGGTGACGCGTCCAGCCTTAAAATGATCACCTAGCTAGCCCAAATCTTACTTACGAACTAAGGAGTGAAGAGGGTCCCACCAGAGACCCACCCACCAAAAACCCAAAAACCCAAAAACCCTCAAAATTCGGTGTATTATTGAGCAACATCGATGATATCCCGGTCCGCCATTGCAGTACTAAAATATATAAACTTATTAACCCTAATAACGTCCCCATCGCGGATGAGCCCTCTGTTCTCGGCGCCCCGGTGGCGGCAGTAAATTACCGGGATATCATATCTATTTTGCACTAACCTTTCGGAATCAGTATGAAGAAATGCTTCTGGAAAAATAAAGCCCAATCGGAGTGTGCTCTCATGGTATCTATAATTGGGGTAGTAAGCCAGGCTATTGTTGTTGGTTATAGACCTCGCAATATGCCTTTGAGTCATTTTAATAAGAATAATGCCGATTCTGTTTAGGCTTTCTCCGTCGCGTCGTACATGACTTGATTAGGGTAGTAATTAATGAACTGGCATCTGGCGTCCTGCATATTTTAAGACAGGTCCTAAGGCCTTGTCTCTTAATCACACGGATCTTTTCCAAATCAGATGGCACTATATTAAACCACACCGGACAAACCTACGCGAAGATGGGCCTAATGATGATTGGAAACAAATTACTTATCATTTGAAGGCTTTCTTAGTTCCAGCAAGACAAGCGTCTATGCCAGATACTAAAATGTCTAACTGCGTTTCTCACTGATAATGGTTGTCCTGTTGCTCAGTGGTCGCGAATTTCTTCCAGTTCTTTTTGTTAACCCTTGAAGTCCTGTACAACGGTATGGTTTCCGACTTGATGATCTTAATTTGTGGACCTGATCTGTACGCTACTAAACTTTTTGCATATGCAAAACCTATAAGTTCGCTTGTGTAGAAGTTAAACAGTGTCGAAGAATTAACCGCTTCCTGTTGTAAACCATTTTTGATGTCAACGGTTCTGCTCGAAGTAACGTTTTTAAATTTAACAGCAAACTAGGTAGGAGAATACCATTTATTTTTAAGTGAGTCCAGGATGCATAAGAGTCCATCCGTACTCGCGAACAAACCAGTAGAAATTCGGTCAATATCGACGATGTCATTCGAAAGGTTTTCATCATTGAAGACGGTGAAATCGGTATTCTCAGATCACTATTTCAACGTGAAGCTGTGAATGGTTCAGAAATACTGCATTGTACAGCTCGCGATTACGGTGAGCAGAGCTGTTTCATTCGAAAAAAAGCGACGATCGAATTTACATTTTATTGTAGACTCTCACCACAGAAAGCCGTCGCCAGCGTCGACACCCTCATGACTTAAGACTTATGAGATTATCGGCTTGAAATGGAGTTGGTGTCCATGTCACAGCTTTCCAGTTTTGATGCCTCCATTGCCTAAGCATTTTGAATAGTCTTTTTTAAGGAAAAATTCGTCTTTTGTAGAAGTCTCTCCTTGATGTCTGAGTGTCTGAGTCCGCGAATAAACTGAGACCCGAGACGTAGATTTCTTGGATGATTCGTGTTCAAATTTATAGTACACGCTTAAATCCTTCCAGTGTCAAAGGGTAGATTCCGCGAACATATGTAGACACCAGCATCGACACTTAAGCCCCTGTCTATCGACTTGTACTATCAACTCTCCTGGTGGCTTCCAGGTACCTAGTACCTCAGCTGCAGATTGTGGTTTTAATCCTCTTTGTGAGATTGCTGGGGATAGGAAACAAGAGAGAGGGAGGGGGGGGAGGGCTTGAGTTGCCACCAAGGCTCGGCTCCTTTAACATGACGGTGGTGGAAGAATTTCCAGGATGGAATCAACGACGGCGTCCATTGCAGTTCAGGCCGATTGGGAGCGGTACATGCCGCCCCTTTTTCTTGGGGAAAGAGGAGCCTGGACCTCCAGGTTGGGGCTTGCGCTTGGCCCTAACATTCCTCTATAATGGAGAAACAACCACAAGCCTCGGATACGGATGGATTCAAGTTGACGACTCCTGCAAACCATTAAATGATTTGCGAGTCTGCATCCGGAATGTGAGATCCATTAATAGACTAGGTGCATGCAATTAATTTAAACAAACCCTCAACTGCCACAGAAAAGATATAAGCACTCAAAGAAGTGCCATGGGATGGACCCGACAAAAGACTGCGACATTTACTACGGAAATTGCTACAAGGAGAAAAGACAACGCTTATTCAGATGAGTATTTGTTATTCAAGGAAGCCAACGACAAGTCTAAGGAAGTTTTAAGCTTTCGGCGTGTAAGCCAACGCCTCACATCTATCCACATCAAAGTTAATTTCAGGAACATCCCCAACTGAACAAATATTGTAGTACTAGGAGCGCAAAGAGAACATATTCGAGTCGCTTAAGATTAAGTATTGTCTACACCGAAAACGGACACTGGCTACTTGACTTCCTGGGAGGGCATAACTTCGTTACAGCTAGCATACGATTTGCGCATCTCAACAACAAACCTGGCGGTCACCTGATCAGTCGGCCATCAACTAGATTGATCACGTTGTGATCGGCGTTAGAAGCTCCTTCAGCATCCCAGATGTACGAGGAGCCAACATTGAATCGCATGATATCCTTGTTGTAGCCAAGGTACGAATGAGGATATCAAGGATGCTACGGATTCGAGCAAGACAAAGAAAGTTTGACATCGGAAAGCTACAATCGCAGGAGATCTCTGGGACCTTTGCTGATCGAGTTTCCCAAAATCTCTCATAAAGACCAATGGCAGTAGCATAATCCATAGAACAACAATGAAAGCATTGTCAGCCCGCCATCAGAGACGCTGCTGCTGACGTGTTGTGTTCAAACCGCCAGCTATAAGTCCCTGGTTTGATGACAAATATGAAAAAACTCATGTAGCAAAGTAAACTGCCTACAAATCCATGCTATATAGGCGAACGAGAGGTGCTCGTGAATTTTACGAGCAGAAAATGAGGGAGGAGCACACGCTTTTAAGGAAGAAATAAAGAGAGCCCGAAAAACGTGAGATCGAAGAGATGGAGAGATGCTACCGCAGGAATTACGCTCGCAAGTTTTACGGAAAAGTAAAAGCGAACATGCCAGGGCTATAAAGTCAGAGCCAGAGAGATGGAAAGACCACTTGTGTACGAGGGTGGTCCGATAAGTACTTAGCCTACAAAAGAAAACAAAAATTTTGGAGAAATGGCAATTTATTTTTCAATACAGTCTCCCCTTAGCTCGATACACTTGACTCAGCGATGTTCCAACTTCTTTAACCCGTCTGAAAAATACTCGTACGTTTTCTCGAGGTCTGCAAAGTAGGGCCCCGTGGCGGCGATGACCTCCTCATTCGACTGAAATTTCTGCGCGGCGAATGACTTTTTAAGTTTGGAAACAAAAAGAAGTCGCACGGGGCCAAATCTGGAGAATACGGTGGATGGGGCAGCAGTTGTAGCCAAATTCCACCAATTTGGCCGTGGCGAGGGCGGAGGTGTGAGCGTTATCATGGTGGAAGAGCACTTTTTTCTTCGCTAAGTGGGGCCGTTTTGTCTTCAATTCGGCGTCGAATCGGCCCAATAATTTGGCATAGTATAGCCCTGTGACCGTTTTGCCCTTCTCCAGGTGGTCGATGTGGATTACACCTTGTGAATACCAGAAAACGGTGGCCATCACCTTTGCGGCCGATGGGACAGTCTTCGCCTTCTTCGGCGCACGTTCGCCGGGTGAAGTCCACTGTTTCGACTGTTCCTTGGTCTCTGGTGTGTACCAGGGGATCCGTGTTTCGTCGATTGTCACGAAACGACGAAGAAACTCCTTCGGATTGCGCTTAAACAGCGTCAAACACTGCTCTGAAGTGGTCTCACGGTTGCGCTTGTTGTCCGGAGTGAGCAAACGGGACACCCATCCCGCCGACAGTTTTCTCATGCCCAAAATTTCATGCAGGATATGAGCCACGCGATCTTTTGAAATGCCTACTGCCTCAGCTATCTCGCGCACCTTCAATCGGCGGTCTGCCAATACGAGATCGTGGATTTTTGTCACGTTGTCCTCCGTGGTAGCCGTTTTTGGGGCACCTGGACGTGGCTCATCAAAAACCGATGTGCGACCACGTTGAAACTCGTTAAACCAATTTTTGATGGTCGCCATCGAAAGAGAAGAGTCAGCGTACACAACATCCAAACGCTCTTTGACTTCGCTGCGCGATTTCCCTTCCAAAAACAAGAATCGAATAACCGACCGATTTTGCTCTTTTTCCATTTTTCTAAAATCCGCGGACACTCCCGTTTCCACACGCGGACAAAACTACGAGTCCGATCCGGCTGAAATTTCGACAGTAGCCGTCTACTAGAATGTACTACACGATAGTACACGTTAGCTCTTGCGATACATGCGCCATCTGGCGGTGAGGCTAAGTACTTATCGGACCACCCTCGTATAGCGGCGAGGATAGATTTGATGCCGCTGTCAGGCAGAATGACCTATACACATCGGACGAAGATGCAAGAGAATTCCGTCTACCCGACCTAGATGAAATTAAGTATGTAATATCGATAATTAAAACTAATAAAGCCGCGGACTCAGATGGCCTGTCGGCTGAGCTATTTCAAGCGGCTGGAGACTAGATGATAGGGGACATGCACCTGCTCATCTGTAGAATATGGTCGGAGGAAAGCATACCCGACGAATGGAATGTCAGCATCGTTTACCCAGTCCACAAAAAAAGAGACCCGTATGAACGTCTGAAATTCTTTGTGGATAGTGTGATCTGATAAGTGTGATTTCAGGCCAGGTAAACTCACAATAGACCAAATATTCACACTGCAGCAAATCTTGGAGAAGAATAAAGAATTCCAAATCGACATATACCATCTCTTTGCCGATTTAAAGCCGCATATGACGGTGTGCCTAGAGACGAGTTATACCCAGCCATATGTACATAGTTTTAACATCCCTGCCAAACGCATTAGATTGTGCAGGATGACAATGGAGAATTCTCGTAGTAGCGAACTAACTGAGACCTTTGATGTTAACCCTTAAATGCATGATTTTTTATTTTATAAAAAAAAATATTTTTTTGGGTTTGGATATGTAAATTAATGAGGAAAAAAAATATTTTAAAAATCCTGAGTGAGAAAAAACTGAGTGAAAAAAAAATGAGTTTATCACCGTCAAATCCAGGAGGAGGTGGAATAGTCTCATGTACCATCTTCTACTTTTCATTTGGATCCTGTTGAGGCCTAAACAAGAGTCCATCAAATCCACCCCACCCATATGGGCGTTGTATTCCTTGACGATTTTTGAACATGTTATACTGTATTTGTCCTTTCGGTTTTATCGTACCTTTCAATTGTTGAAACAGGTTCTGCGCCTACGTAAGTTGACAAAAAAGTAACCTGTTTATTGTCCTTCCAGCTCATGGTAGACATCTCGATACCATCGTAGTTTGTGACATATTCTTCGTACGATCCTCTTTCAACCGACTTTGCCATCACCTGTTGTTTTGTCGGGAGCTTGCAATTTTTCCCGAGACGGTTCTTTTGAACTGTTCCCAACCACAAAATTCCTTCCTTGGCCATGAGTGGCAGTGAGTTGTAGAAGTTGTCAAAATAAACAATGTGGTTCACTCCCCTTTCGATTTCCCGAGAAAGCTTTATCACCACATTACCAACCGCTCCAACATTCGTCTCATTATCCATCATAGGATCGCTATCCTTTCCTGAGTAGATAATGAACTTGTAAGCATATCCCTTCAGTGGGCACAGCATAAACAATTTGAAACCCCACTTATGTAGTTTCAAAAGCAAATACTGTTTCATAAAATGCGCACATTTTGTGGCCCACATTTGTTCATCTATGGAGAGTCGCTGATCCATCGGGACGCTAGCGAATATCTTATTCAGGTGATCTATTACCGGATGGAGTTTATGGAGCCTGTCATGATTGGGATCGTCTATCGGCCTGTGCATGTCGTTGTCATTGAAATGAAGAATCCGCTTTATCTTTTCAAAGCGGTTGACTGGCATGGATTCTTTTATAGCCTGAAAGCCATGTTTAGTATTCCTATATGACCGATAATATGACCAATAATTTATACTTGGGTAATGATATACTGACATAAATATCAATATTCGAACGTACTTCCGCAATTCACAATAAGTCACACAATCCGGATGATCAGGTTATTTTTGCACAGAGTATCTACAATATTTTTTCCTTCAGTTATTTCATTGATGAACTCAGACGTATAAAAATTGTTTCGAAAGGAAATTCTTTGCAACCTTGAAACTGTATTTTTTCATCATCATATTCCAGAGATGTTTTTTTACCTGTGCAGGAACGGGTTAAGAATATCCCTGCAGCGATACATCTCGCTTGTCGTAAAAGGCGATTAAAACAAAGGTAAACAAAAATCACATCTAGGCAATTTAGAAAACACCACGGTGAGCCTAGGGACACATATACCCACAAGTGTGCATGCAAATCAGTGGGTTGACACGACTGGAGATCACCGTTGTTGTAAGAGTAAGATCAAACAAAAAAAAAAAATCTGGAGCATGCCCGTGTCAAATAAAAGGAGGAGAAGAAAGAAAACGGTCAAACCGTAGCATTATGGAAAAGAACGCTAAAAGGAAAAGCACTACCCCGCCAGCCACTACTAATGGTCGTGATCCTGGGACGAGCAGCAATGCTCGGGTCAGAGCTGTAGGATTTCCGGGGGATAGCAAAGTAATGCAACGGTGTAAGCCACACTTTAGAGTCGCGTGTTGGAACGTTGGAAGCATGAGTGGTCGCAGCTATGAGCTTGAAGAAATGATGGTTAGAAGGCGAGTAGACATCCTGTGCGTACAAGAGACGAAATGGCGAAACACCGGTAATCGGGCACGTTTCTTAGACGTTAAAACAAAAGCCTACAAGATGTTTTACTATGGATTGGAACAAGGAAAAGACGGAATCGCCATCATCCTTGCGGCAGAGCTACTTGGCAACGTCTTAACCATTTCAAAGTCCAGTGACCGTTTGATGGCTCTCAAATTGGTGATGCATGGTGAGGTGTGGAACATCGTAAGCGCATATGCCCTTCAAGTAGGATGCGAACA
Source organism: Merodon equestris (assembly GCA_958301585.1). Taxonomy (NCBI): domain Eukaryota; kingdom Metazoa; phylum Arthropoda; class Insecta; order Diptera; family Syrphidae; genus Merodon; species Merodon equestris. The sequence goes on from OY284413.1 coordinate 65,702,420, forward strand.
AAAAGAAAAAGATGCATTCTGGCTAGATTTCCACAACCTTGTCAAAATCATCCCAAAGGAAGAGCTTTTGTTTGTTGGGGGAGATTTAAATGGACATGTCGGGAAGACAAGCGAAGACTATGAAGACTACCACGGAGTGCTGGGATACGGCACCAGGAACTCTTCAGGTGAAGATATCCTAAACATGTGCAAGTCGTACGGTCTTATAGTGCTAAATACCATGTTCGTCAAACAAAGCCGGCACCTGATCACTTATAGCAGCGGCGGAAATGAAACTCAAATAGACTATCATTTGGTATCCAGTTTCATGAAGCCACGAGTTAAAGATTGCAAAGTGATCCTGGGAGACGCGATCGCCCCTCAACACCGTCTCCTCCTGACTGAATTTTTTATGGAGGCGAGTAAGAAGTCAAAGCAGCAAACGAAGGTGTCTGAGAGAATCAAGTGGTATAAGCTGGATAAAAGAAAAGGCGAAGCTTTTATTACCAGCATGAAAAACTACCTCTTTTCCAGTATTGATGAGGTCGGTAATGAGGAGTGCAGAGCACAAGATATGTGGGATTCCCTACAACAATCTGGCCTGGAGAAAGCCAAATCACTGCTCGGAACCCCTGCCAACAAATATCTTTAATATAGCCGCCCAGAGAAGAAGAAATGCTCAGGAGATTCGTTTCCCAAAGTTTATTAACAATGCTGAAGGCCAACTCCTTGTGGAAGACGAAAAAATTCTCCACAGATGGCGACAGTATTGCGAGGAACTTCTGAACGAACAGTTTCCCCGAGTGTACTTTCCAAGAGCCGCCCCGAATTATGCCGAAATATCCGACATCACAGTCGAAGAAGTTCGGTACGCGGTTAAAAACTCCAAGAAAAGAAAAGCTGTTGGGCCGGACGGGATACACTCTGAGTTCTGGAAAAAGATGGGAGACATCGGGTCATGGTTCTTATCTCCAAACTTATGAGAGGCGACACTATGCCTAATCAATGGAGGGAAAGCTATCTTCTTCCTTTGCACAAAGGAAAGGGTGATACGCGAAATTGTGATAACTACCGTTCTGTCAAGCTGATGTCGCACACCATGAAGATCGTTGAACGGGTATTAGATAGCCGACTGCGGAAAATAATACGACTATCTGATGACCAGTGCGGGTTTGTCTCGGGTAAATCAACGACAGATGCAATCCAAAGTATAAGGGTCATGATGGAAAAGCATCATGATTCTTCAAAGGACTTGCATATGGTGTTGGTTGATTTCGAGAAGGCCTTTGACCGGCAACCAAGAGATCTTTTATGGGTAGCGCTAAGACAAAAAGGAGTTCCAGAAACCTACATGCGAGTGATCATGGACATGTACAAGAGAGCAACGACAAGGGTAGTCACCGAAGAGTTCGCAATCAAAGTCGGTGTACACCAAGGGAGCGTCCTCAGCCCACTGATCTTTATAGCAGTCCTTGATTGCTTGCTTGAAGGAAAAGTGACGGACCCCAATGTGCACCAGCTATTCTTTGCTGACGACGGAGCCATTATAAGTGATGATCAGGCGTCCCTACAACGAGCACTTGATGTGTGGGTGGACATTTTTGAGGGACACGGGTATCGTATTAGTTCAAAGAAGACAGAGTATCTGTGCTGCCCGTTCTCTGACCCTCATCAGCCTATTCGAGACATTTACTTGAATGGAAGAGTGCTTCCCAAGTGTGAAAAGTTTAAATATCTGGGATCTATGATTAATAAAGAAGCAACTTGTGATGACGACATCAACCATCGCGTAAGCGTAGGGTGGATGAAGTGGCGGGAAAACTCCGCCATCTTCTGTGATCGAAAAATGCCCCCTAAGCTGAAAGGAAGGCTCTACACTTCAGTTGTACGTCCGGCGCTCACATACGGTTCACAATGCTGGACAATGCAAAAAAGTATGAGAGCAAATTAACGGCAGCTGAGATGAAGATGCTTCGCATGACAGCTGGAGTAACAAAGCGTGACAGAATTAAAAGTTCAAAGATCCGAGGAGCCTCCACGTAAAGGAAACCATCACAAGAAAGATAGAGCGCGACCGACTCAGTTGGTATTGCCATGTTCAAAGGAGAGATCCTTTGAGCCCCGTCCAGAAGGCGATATCAATCAACGTTCCAATTTCAACACGCAAAAAAGACAGGCGGAAAAACAATTGGTGCAAAGAAGTGCAAAAACACCAGCATTTGATTGGTCTCAGCGATGAAGTAATCCTCAACCGGGAAGCCTGCCGCTACTTTCTGAGGTCAAACCGGCGAACCCCACAAGCGGACCAGTAGGAATGCAGTTAAGTGGGAAGGTTATGGTCCCACACTTCTGACCATAACGACGCCGGAAAAAAGGAAAAGAAGAGAAGATATTCCAGAGATGTTTTTTTTCCATCTTAGCCGTTGCATGTCTAAGGGTTTATGAGATTGACGAGAGCTACTTGGGCCTGGATCATCGAGCGTCCTCATCTTTTTCCAGAACAGACTCTACGTTCTCGATATCAGTGCCAACCTCCTAATTTTCATGTTCATCATCCAGAAGTTCCTCCAGCTGCTCACGAGTCAGCAATTCCCCAAGATCGTCTTCATCTACCTCGTCACCATCCTCTGATAAATTCAAGCTCCTCTAGATAGCTTGCAATATTCCTGTCAAAAATATGTCTTCGAGCCATTCTATATCAAAAAAAAGCAAAAGGTTCAAACCCGCAACCAAGCTAAATAGAGTGGAAATATTTTTCAAATGTAAAAAAATTAACTAAATGCACACCCACCCGCTTGGGATTTACTTTCGATTATGATCTATTTTGACCTTCTACTCATTCTTTTATATAACATTTTCTAAACTGATCCTATCTTTTCCTTTCATACATTTATACCTGTGTATATAAGGGATCAGCGCACCCTAAATGTTCAATTTGTCTGTTATTATTTGTTTATACGGGTGTTTATGATGTTTTTTATGGACTACATATGTAGTCTTTATGGACTATGTAGTAGTTATGGACTACATATGCTCGGCCAGAACGTCACAATTGATAGCTACAACCTTGAAGTGGTCAAGGATTTCGTCTACCTTGGCTCACTAGCGACCCTCGACAACAACACCAGCGTTGAGATGAAACGCCGAATTACTCTTGCCAACCTCTAATTCTTCGGGCTCAAAAGACAATTGGAGAAGTAGTGCCCTCTCTCGAAAAACCAAGGTAGCACTATATAAATCATTGATCATCCCGGTCCTTCTTTACAGTGCAGAGGCCTGGACCTTAATGAAAACGGGTGTGGATGCTCTTGGTCGATTCGAGAGGACAATTCGGGTTCTATCTACGGTCCCGTCTGTATAAATAGCGAATGGAGGACGAACTGTATGCGCTGTACAGCGATATCGGCTTAGAACAATGTCTTCGGATCCAATGTCTAAGATGGCTAGACCATGGATAACAGAGCTCCGGCCCGAAGAGTCTTCGAATCCAAACCCGAAGGACGACGACCGAAGCTAAGGTGGCGCACACAGGTGGAAGGGCATTTTAACCAATTGGGAGTGCGGCACTGGAAGCAACTGGCAAAAGATCGTATCAGCTGGAGACACTTGTTGGTTGAGGCCCCGGCTCACACCGGACTGTAGCGCCACCTAAGTAAGTAAGTAAGCTTTGATTCTTCAAATCTGCTAAATAATTGGCTACAGACTGCCCTTCATGTTGCAGTCTAACCAAAAATGTATGCTGCTCAGTTATAATATCTCGTTCGGCTTGGGATTTAGGTGATGTTTTTTAAGGTCACGTACCATTTCGTTTCCGGCTCTTCTGGTGATGTCAACTTCGAGAGCAGTTAGTAGTATGTAGATCCGTTAAAATGTTCCAATACTTGCCGCTCTTTTGTTCCATCTGTAATGTTTTTTAACGCCAGGTAAGTCTCTAATCTTTTGATGGAGTTAAGGAATGCTTCCTCGTTCTCGTTGAACTGGCCAAAATGTAGGTTAGGCGAATTCGGTGCTGCAGAAAATACTTGCAAAATTTGTTGCGTAGTTTTTGTATATACATATGTACATAAGTCAACGTATCTAATTTTAATACTGACGGAATTCATTTAACACTCTTCTGTATGAATTTTCCTATTAAAGACCGCAAATGAAATTTATTAATTGTGAAGAGATAACACGCACATGCTCCTGATGCGGATATAATTACTATTTCCTGCGAAACAACAAAAGTTTATATAATGAAAAGTAGGTCAATTAGGACATTATCACCGAGATAGCTGAATGAGAGTGAGATGAAAATAAATTAAATTTTCTCATTTTTCATAATCCATTAAAAGCATTAAAAAGAGATTCGACGAATGCGAGCCAACCTCATTGCAGAAATCTGTTCCACTTTAATGGCTCATTATATCCATCACCAATACCATGACACCGAGAGTACATGACCGTACGAGTATATGCATCTGAGTTGTCCTAGTAATACAATATTCCACTGGGCGCATAAACGATTATTATTATACAGGACATCAGGCGTGGATGAGAACCTAGTTTCTAGCTGGCACCTTCTCCCATGGCTCCTGGCACCACTTCTTCTCATACTCCACACTACCCATCATGGGGCAATATATCGTACAAACACTAACTACATACTAGGCAAATATCCGACGGTAGTAATATTGCTTGGATGCGTATCCAACATTTCAGCTTTTGCATACAGTTGGTTGGTTTACCTTAGCCAACCGTCAGCTCGTCGAAGTATGCCGCCCGCAGAACAGTCATCTGGAACACGTGCTTCCTTTGGAATTCATTATAAATAGAAAAGTTATTGCCAACGCGTGTACATTTTTATTACTGCGAATGCGAGTCCCACTAGGCAACAACCGGAGCAAAGTACTTCGGTTCGTAGCCGTTCGACGAACATGAAAACTTTAGTCATCAACGACTGGGTTAGTTAGTCCGGAATGAGTGAAGAATGAAGCACGAAAAAAATACCAGATAGGTACACTCGTGCCACCTTGAGGCACATTACTCCGTTTGCGCACGTTCCACATTCCACGTTCCATGTTGACCAAAATGTGTACTTTGTGCTGCATGCGAACTCGTTTAAGTACACTTGACTGTGTTGATATGGTAATGGATGTAAATTCTGTTACATATTCCTAGATAAAATACCAGTGGCAGTCGAGGAAATGAATGGTGAAATAATCCTTTAGCCATACGTATAGAATACTTGCAAGAAGTTCTTTGAATTCAAATTAGTTCGGTGGGAATGAAGCACTCGGAAGTACAGTTGAAGAACGTGCATGGGTTACAATGCGATATGTGTTTATTGTTTGCTGGCCTTGGCTAGTATGAACTTCGACCGCGAGCGCTACTCGATGTAAAGCATTCACGGATAGCTTCGTAAAGTGATTGGTTTACTTAAGGGAATGGATTGGTTAGGTATTCGTTAGTTTGTGCTTATCCTCCCGTGCGTGAGCAATTTGCGACATTAGGTCACAGGATTAGCACAGTGATCACGTGCGACATGATGGTCTGTGTGAAGGAAACAAATATCTGTGTACAATAATTATCCAGTTCAATTTTGTTGAATTGATAAATACAGGAAGATCTCTACATCAGTTAGAAGCAAAAAAGAGGGCGCGTGTCTACTGTTTGTTTGAATTTGAGCTAGTAGTTAATGACAGGGCTTCTTTGCAAAATTGATGAACCAATCGGAGTCATTAAGGAATTAGGGAGAATATCTTAGACACAAAGGATGCCAGTTTCTCAAATTACTGTACGTGAATAAACTAAATTTATCCATCTTGTCAGTAGAAAATCTGGGTTACTGGCTCACGAGGTTTGTACAAAAAATAATGGGACTTGTCATTTTGCAATCTTCGAACCACTTCAAATATGCGCTTTTTTGTATATTTTTAAACTCTTCCTGTGATGCGGTTTTATCTTCTCAATCGTGGCAAATGCCCGCCTTTTCCTGGGTCATTACAATTTTGCGAAGAAAATATCGTCGCAGGGAGTGGCTGAGGCACAATTATGGTAGTGTTTTCGGCCAAAAAAAGCAACGATGAGTGAGAAGGTGCATTATGGTGATGCAAGAGCCATGCATTTTTTCCTATAAATTGATGAACCACACCATAGTAATGAGTAAAACGTTCACATTTGGTGTGCTTTTTCCGTCTCGGCCCTTCTGTTCCCATTGGGATGATTGGGCTTTGGTGTCGACCTCGTTACCAAATAGCCATACAGATGTCGTCACCAGTGGTGACCTTTTTTAACAAATCTGGATCGTCACTCACGTCATTCAACAACTTCTGAGCGATGTTCATGCGGCGGTTCGTTGATATAAAATATAGAATAATTTTTCTGAAACACGTTTCATGTCCGTGACATACATAAGCTAACCGATATGCCAATATCCTCAGCATATCATAACTCTCATAACAATTTTCTTCACTGCTTCAATGTTTTCATTCTTTATTGATGTGTTGTCGTCATTAATATTGTTATACATCTTAGCCGTCTATCATTCAATAGGCGCATCATCACACTTGGCTCGTTCGATTCAGCAAACATGCCAAGTGTGTATTTCCGCCAAGGCGAAATAAAATTCGCTTGTTCCAACTTCGTCTTCACGGAAGACGAAGCCGAGCACTCTTCCTCTTTTCGATCTGGACTACGCTGGGGTTAAGAAGTACGCTAAGCTACTGCGGGATGATTAGATAAAAGTATTGTCAAGAGTGTTATTAAAGTAATCAAAAGTAATCGGAAATAAAACCACTTCGATTTTAAATAAAATAAACACGTTGTTTAAATCAGAGCCCAACAGCTCAGAAAACTGGCGCAGTCGGTAAACGCGAAAACGTGAAGTGCTCGCGAAATTACTTAACCGCAAAAGGCGAAGGCGACAATAATCAATTATGTAAAAGACTAAGTGCGCGACTTGAACTAAATTATTACAACTAAAAACAATAAGACAGAAAAGAAAAAAAGATCTCGTGACACAACGCAAATCACAGCCATAAAGAGACAAACAAATATCTCATACCACGTGGTTCACAAAAAAATAAGAAAACAATCACTTATCTCGCATAGCAGGTGAATCCCAGGAGAAGAGAAAAACCGAGGAAGATCAGCCAGACAGAAGCAAGCCACCCGGTGAAGGCGAAGCAGCTCAAGTCGAAGGTATAACTTGGTAAGCGATCTCATAGATCTAATAAAATGGACGCAATCCAACCAGTGGAAAAACTTAGATTAGTTATAGACTTAATAAGCAAGATTAAGGATTTCGATGGAGATAATTTGTACACTAGATAGAATAGACTCACTGGCAGCCACGATCGATAGTTTTGAAGAAGGTACGCGGGTTATATTAACGATAAAATTGTAGGCAATGCAAAACGCGAAATTCTTAAATATGGTAGAATAAGCACGTGGGCGGAAATGAAAGAAATCTTAAAGAATAGCTTTGGCGAAAATGAAAAATAAAAACAAATATATAAGACTATTTAAGTACTATAACTGCGTATCTAAGCCGATTAAATAACATCTACTCTTCAATAACAAATATAGGGTCCGCCAAATAACTTTTTTTTTTTTGAAAATGCTATAAAAAAAACGACTGAATATTTTCTCAAATTTCTTTTTTTATTTGAAAGTACAATCCTTCCGGTTAATAATGGAAAATAATTTCATTCAAATGGCTGCCTCAGCTGGCCATGCAGTAGCCTACACGATCGGTCCAATTTTTAAGCACATTATCGATTGTGTGCAGCTGTATTTCACAAATGGCTTCACGAATATTGTCCTTTAAAGCGTCAATTGTCTCTGGCTTGTCGGCGTAACACTTATCTTTGACGGCACCCCACAAATAATAGTCCAACGGTGTCAAATCGCAGCTCCGAGGTGGCCAAACGACATCAGCTCTGCGGCTGATAATGCGATCTTCAAAAACAGGGCGCAAAACATCGAGTGTAGCTTCGGCTGTGTGGCACGTAGCGCCTTCCTGTTGAAACCAAATGTTGCCAAAATTTTTGTGAACAAAAATTCGTTCAACATGGCCCGATAACGATCGCCATTTACTGTAACGGCCACTCCTTGCTCATTTTCGAAGAAAAATGGCCCAATTATGCCTCTGGACCAAAATCCGCACCAAACAGTGGCTCGTTTTGGGTGCACCGGCTTTTCAATGTATGTATGCGTGCGGGTTTTCTGTGCCCCAAATGCGACAATTTTGCTTGTTTACATACCCGCCAAGATCAAAATGAGCTTCATCTGAAAAGATGATTTTTTTGGCAAAATAGGCATCTTCTGTAAGTCGATCGCAGGCCCACTTAGCGAAGCGTTGTTCAAGCGTATACACAACCATATTCGTTCAGCGGAAGGATAAAACTAATTATCTGTCAAATCAGACATGAGCTAAGTGTTACCATTCACGAAATAAGCACTACTTGAAAAAAAAAAGTTAGATGGCGGACCCTTTATAATCATAAAAAATACAATAGCACACGAACCCTCAGGTTTATAATCGATTGCGGGGCCGAGTATAGCACAATCAATGAAAACATTTGCCACCCCAGGTGGAAGGTGAAATCTTTCAATCGTTCACTTCAAGTGCTTGGTCGACGCATCCTTACTCCCATAGAATATCAGATACCCCTTAATTAATTTTCTTGAATATCCTTTTCATACATTTTTCGACGGTCTCATAGGTAATAACATCTTACTTTGCCTAAACCCCATTATTGATTATAGTAGGAAACTATTGTACTTATAACTAGAGATGCCAATATCAGACTTTACTTTAGTAAGGAAGAAGAGGACTATGAAAGGAATTGTTACAGCGATGAAGCGTTGACAATCCCCTCTAACGAACAGTTCGAAAATAAAATTGACGAAAAAATCTTCTCCGATCATCTATCAAAACCCGATACTAGCAGATTAAAATCATTACTCTATTTATTTAAATCACTTTGTTATAAGAACGGGGATAATCTAACATTTACTGATGAAGTTAGGCATCAGATCAACACCAGAAATAATACCCCTAAGTAAGTTGTAAGTTGTACCGTTATCCTGAAGTACATGCCGAAGAAGTAGAACGCCAAATTGAGGAGATGTTGCACCAAAACATCATCGTTCCAAGCAATAGTCCCTACAATTCGTCTATTTGGGTAGTGCCAAAAAAAGACACCGAAAATGGCGTATTGTGGTGGACTATAGGAAGCTAAACAATGAGACGATTCAAGATAGGTTAGGATGCCAAATATCGACCACATGTTCGACAAGCTTGGAAGGTGCAACTTCTTTTCGACAATCGATCTGGTAAAAGGTTTTTACCAAATCGAGGTTGAACCGCAAGATAGAGCAAAGATCACATTTTCCACCAGAAACGGTCACTACCAATTCTTACGCATGCCGTTCGGTCTTAAGAATGCCCCCGCGACATTCCAACGATTGATGAACAACGTGCTGAAAGAATTCATCAACAGAATATGCGTGGTCTATATCGACGACATCTTAATTTTTTCCACAAGCTTCGAAGAACATTTGGTTTCGCTGAAGAAGGTTCTTCAAAGACTCCAACTCTATAACCTTAAAATCCAAATAAATAAATGTCGATTCGCCGAACTCTCCACTAACTATTTAGGGCATACCATAACTAGTGATGGGATCAAACCCGATGAAGGGTAAGTAAAGGCTATACAGTCCATGAAGATTCCAACCGACATTAAAGGTATAAAACAATTTCGGGCTACTATCGCAATTTCATAAAGGACTACGCGAAAGTAGCCTACCCAATGATTAGGTACCTAAAAAATCTGAAAAAATTAATATAAATGACCAGAAATAATCAAAAGCATTCAATACCCTAAAAACCTTATTAACTAGCGATCCTATTCTTAAAAGCCCCGATTTCAGCAAACAGTTCATTCTTACTACCGATGCATCAAATTATGCCATCGGAGCGGTCTTGAGCCAAGGCGGTCACCCTATTTGTTATGCCTCTTGTCTTCCTCTTCTTTTCCTTTTTCAGGCGTTGTTATGGTCAGAAGTGTAGGACAATAACATTCCCCCTTAACTGCATTCCTACTGGTCCGCTTGTGGGGTCCGCCGGTTTGACCTCAGAAAGTAGCGGCAGACTTCAGGCAGGCAGTAAATGTACTGTACGAGTGAATAGACGTGTTCATAACTCGTCCGGCTGATTTTCAAATTTTCATCGTTATCTACATATGTACATTGAATTAAAGTTAAAATACTCTGTTAAATTCATACATTTGTAACACTCCGTGGCACTGTGTTTAAACGTACTCGCTAACTTAAAACTCTAATAATTTAACAACTAAATAATTGCGATGGCGGGTATAACGAGATCTGCAGACAAAGAGAAGCAGTCAAACTCAACGGCCACTCCGGGGGTTCCAACAGTGAGAGGCACAACAAAAGATGTTGCACACACACCAAAGCAATATCTTTCTCCCATCGGAAAAGGAAATAATAATTGTTCCGTCTCGACTGCACAACTAATAGATTTAGAGGAAAGGTTTTCTTCAATAACTGAAAAGCTAAAAAACATTATAAGTATCCGCCGAAATAAATCTCCTGCGCAATGATGTAATAAATCGTATAACGCTTATTGAGGACCGCCTAGTTACCAAGAGACATTGAAGCTGCTCTTGGAAAAATATAACATCGTCAAGGAGAACTTGAGCTGAATATTAAAATAACTGAAAAAGCTCTTCAAGATCTGCAATCAGTGCGAACCAGAACAAAAGAACTAGAGATGGAAGTTGCTGAATTGGAGAAACGTTGCGATGCTTTCGAGTGGCGTGAGTGGCTGCGATGCGATAATTTTTGGTGTACCACAATGTGAGGGCGAGAATCTAAAATCATCATTTAATCATCTTTGCCACATCATCGAATGCATTCCGCCAACTTTAAAATCAATTTTTCGATGTCATGCACCTAGCCGAAACAAAAACAACAGACAGACTAAAGTAGAAAAGACTGATACACCCATTATAGTAAAATTCCATTCTACAAAAGAACGAAATACCGTTTTACAAGCAGTGGTTCTCTTTTGCAAAAATCAGAGACAACTCTGTCTTGAAGATGTTGGAATCAATGCAGAAAAAACGAGAAATATTTACATATACGGGAGCATGACAACCAAGAATCGCTCACTCTTTCACAAAGCTTCTCGTTTCAAGCAAAACAAAAAACTATTTTCTGTTTTTACACATTCTGGATCCGTCTATGTAAGGAAACATGAAGGCGCAAGGGGTATTCGTGTGGAGAGCGAGAGAATGCTGAATATTCTAGCCACGAGTGAAGAAGAACAAGAACAACAACAGCAGCTGTAACAAATATGATTTACACAGAAACAACAAGTATGTTTTTTAAATTTTGTTTTGATTATTTTTTATTGTTTATTTTTAACGTTTATGTTATTGTAATGATTTTGCTTGATGTGTTTCTTATCACCTTTCCTTTTCTTTCTTTCTCATTGCTTTGCAGGTTAGATGTAGTGCTTATTGTCTCATTTTATGTGTCATTTAGTTCAACTGTGCGTTATATACATATGTACATAGGTAAAACAATTGAAAAAAATGAAAGTGGTGTGTATTCTTCGGGCGATCGCAGTGATAACATATTGCGTTCAATGATAAAGGTGTTTTGCTGTCGTAGACAGGGGCTCAAAGTGTGTCATCTTAATGCACAAAGCTTATTACCAAAAATAGATGAATTCAGAGAAATGTTCACTGAATCTAAAGTAGATGCCAATATGTAGGTATATCGGAAACTTGGTTTTGTCAAGAGATAAATGATGTTGTTTATATGTATGTTAGACGGTTACAAACTTTTTCGATCAGATAGATGTGTACATACGTACTGGAGGAGGTGTAGCTATTTACATAAGAGATGGTTTAAAGTGTATACTGAAAAGTTATTCACCCAGTAAAGTCGATATTGAATATGTATTCATATACATAATTTGCGGAGAAAACTATGTTCGCTTAGGCTGTGTCTATAGACCCAATAGGAATATTGGTCTAACCAGAGGCGGATTTAACTTGATGCCGCCCTAGGCAAAGGGAGTAATGCCGCCTCTTCCACACCACCCCCTTCTCCACATGCAAATAAATAATTCGATAAAAATATAAACATTTTTAAGAAAGAAGAATGCAAAAAATATAAATTTTCAAAAACTTTTTTAATATTTAAAATTTATTTTTTCTACATTTCATTATAGCAAATTTTTCAATCAAACTATCAAAATCTATAGCCTCCGTTATTTCATTCTCTATATGTAAGAGTGACAGTGCATTTAATCTTTCTTGGGACATCGAAGTTCTCAAATGATTTTCTATGCGTTGCAACACCGAAAATGATCTTTCTCCAGAGCAATTCGTGACAGCAGTACAAACGAACATTCGAAGTGCTATTTCAATATTCGGATAGATTGTTTGAAAATTGTTTTTTCTAATCCATTTCAATAAAAAACCTGGTGTTTTCTCTGTACTCAATTTAGACTTTTTATCGTGATTTGTTTCAATATCTAAGGTATTAAAATGAATACACTCTTTTATTAAGTTTTCTTGCAAATCTTCGGGGTATAATTTGATTAAAAATTTTGCTTTTTCTTTAATTTCATCAAAACTTAAATTCTTGATATTGGAAATCCATTGAAATTTTTCGGCATAAATTTTATAAGATTTCAAACGTTTTTTCAACTCACTTGACAAACTGTCTAATATCACGTAAAAAACATGAACTCGAAAATTTTCTCTTGCTTCAAACTTGTATTCTTGCGTCGATGACTCGTCAAATTGCTTTCTTCTTTTTTTCTCGCGTTTCAAATTACTTTCATACGTTTTAATTTTAGAAATTTTTAAAGCCTGATTCTCAAAGTTATCAAAATTATCTTCATTTCTAATTTCTTGAACAAGCTTAATCAAGCTATCATATAAATTTACAACCGAAATAATGTCAATATCTTCACCTTGAAGGTGTTTACTTACAGCATTGATTCTTTGTAGTAAAAATTCCCAAAAAATAGTCATGAAAGCTGTTTCTAAGCGCTCTAATTGAGTTTGAAGGCCTTTTGCTTGACATTTTACTACTGGCTTTTGCCATTCATCGTTTTTTATTATTTCAAGAGCTTCATATACGGGGACCCACAACTGTAGTAAACTTTCGCAGGAATCATGACGAGCAGACCATCCAGTTTCAGACAGAATTTTTATAGTTTTTCTTTTGGTCATGCATTCAGAATTCTCTTCTTCTTCTTTTTTTAAATATGTCGCATTGATTTTTAAGTATTTGCCATCTTTTAGTCGATAAAGAAAATAAATTATGCAGCTCTTGAAAAATATTGAAAAATTTACAACTTTCTTCGCAAATTTTTGCTGCACATACCCCTACCAAATTTAACGAATGAGCCGAACAAGCTACGGATTCAGCATAAGAGCAAGATTCTTTGATTTTCGCTTGAACTCCATTGTAAATTCCCGACATATTACTCGCATTATCGTACGATTGACCCCGACAATTTTTTATGTCAATATTTGCGTCTTTTAAATTAGCAATAATAGCACTGGCGATATCTGTATCTTTGTGACCGACATTAGGTAAAAACTTCAAAAATCTTTCTGTAGGTGAACCATCATCCTTTACATAACGTAAAACCAGCGTAAGTTGATCTATATGTGATAAATCAGGAGTGGAGTCAACGATTATCGAAAAATATTTTGATTCTCTTACTTCGTTATGAATTACTTCGGTAACTTGATTCGCCATTAATTTTATAAATTCATCGCAAATTGTGGATGATAAATAGCTTGTATGGCCACTTCCTGGATTGCCGTAACGAGAAATGTGTTTAGCTAAAAAAGGATCGTATTCAGCTAAAAGTTCAAGTGACATAATGTAATTTCCACTCTGAATACATCCAAATTTTTCTGTGTGGCCTCTGCAAGAAAGTCCTCGAGATGATAATTTTTTTATTACACTTACGACCCTTATAAGAACATTTTTCAATAATTTACTTCATTGTCCAATGAATTTGGAATGATTAGCCCTCGGCGAACGAACGAAAATGAACTATCTGATGAGATTGTACGAGAAACAAACTATGACATACTAGCTTTGCAGCAGCAAGTAGCTGAATTGGTACCCCAATTACTACCAGAACAAAAACGAGTATTTGACCAAGTGTTGCTGCAAATAGAATCTGGGAATGGCGCACTACTCTTTGTTGATGCCCCAGGAGGAACAGGAAAAACATTTTTGCTAAATTTGTTGCTGGCGCAAGTAAGAAAAGATAACTACATTGCTGCGGCCGTAGCTTCCTCCGGTATAGCCGCCACGTTACTGAGCGGGGGTCGTACTGCGCATTCTGTTTTAAAATTACCATTAAATCTCGCCCAGGAAGATTCGCCTATTTGTAATTTTAGTAAAAATAGCGCACGGGGTGCTATGTTACGTCAGAGCAAGCTCTTAGTGTGGGATGAAAGTACTATGGCGCACAAAAAAGCGGTAGAAGCACTAAATCGAACGCTCCAGGATTTGCGCAACAACACCGATGTTATGGGAGGGATGGTGGTTTTATTGGCTGGTGATTTCCGCCAAACGTTACCAGTCATTCAGAAGGGGACACCTGCAGACGAAATTAAAGCATGTCTCAAGTCGTCCACTCTATGGGCCACCGTAAGAAAGTTCAGTTTGACTACAAATTTGAGAGTGCGTCTATATGATGACACAAATGCTGGCAACTATGCCAAAACACTATTGAAAATAGGAGATGGTCGGTTAGAAACTGATGCCGAGGGCTATGTGACACTGACGGAAGATTTTTGTCAATTAGTACACAGTGATTCAGAATTAGTTGCAAGTGTTTACCCAGATTTACAAAACAATATCCACGAAAATCAATATTTATGTGAAAGAGCAATTTTAGCACCTAAAAATGATGTTGTCAACAAAATAAATTCAGACATATTGAGTAAAGTACCAGGAGATACAACAGAGTATTTATCAATAGACACAGTTATGGATACAGAACAGAGCACATCATATCCCGTAGTTTTCTAAAAAACTAGGCGTCCCAGTCATGCTTATGCGAAATTTGGATGCCCCGAGATTATGTAACGGGACGAGACTTCGTGTCACACAACCTGGCCGCAATATCATTAGCGCCACTATCTTAACCGGCGTAGGAAAGGGTGAAAATGTAATGATACCACGAATCCCAATAATTCCTACAGATCTCCCGTTCCAGTTTAAAAGGCTACAATTTCCTCTTAAGCTTAGTTCCGCTATGACCATTAACAAAGCGCAAGGTCAAACATTGAAGGTGGCTGGGGTGAACTTAGAAAAGCCGTGCTTTTCCCATGGACAATTGTATGTAGCATGTTCGCGTGTCCAATGCCCAGAATCTTTACATTATATCCCCAAATGGAAAGACATATAATATTGTCTACAGTAACGTATTAAAATAACATTCTGTTCCGAGTTCTCTTCTGTGTTCTAAATCAGGAAAGGGGAACCGTGTTACCCCGAATTTAACGCGAGCGAAGCCGCGGGCAAGAGCTAGTATTATATACAACTTGAAAAAATATGTATTAAAAATGAAAAGCGGTTTTTAAATATAATTATTACATGTATTTTATTCATTTTATTTATTTATTATTTGCACAAAAAAAAAGTTTAATTTGAAAATTTGCCGCCCTCCTGAAGCTGCCGCTCTAGGCAATTGCCTTGTCTGCCTATATATAAATCCGCCTCTGGGTCTAACGCATTTGTATTCACTAATGGAAGAATTTACAACTACAGCTAAAAATATTATTATTTGCGGCGATTTTAATAGCAATATTCTTGTTGAAAATCATCTAATCGAAAACATGAAGACATTCGATATATATACATTTGGTTAACACAAGTATATCTACTCATTTTACAAATACCACCAGTACTCTTCTTGACTTGATTTTTGTCAGTGATACCGAAAGAATTCTTTTTTATGACCAATTATCTGCACCCGGGTTTTCAAAACACGACCTCATTTTCCTTACATTCGATTTTGACACAAACCATTGAACGAACACAGAAACGTGCACCTTCCGCAATTTTAAAAATATAAATTATGTTGCACTTGAAAACAATTTCCGTTATATTCCCTGGAATTCTGTATATAAGTATAACTTCGGCAGACGACCAAACAAATTTTGTTCAGGATAACTTAAATTATGTCTTTGATACATGTGTTCCTATAACGACAAGAAGAATAAGGGTTAAAACAAAGGCTTGGTTTACGAATGAAATTCGCTTATTAATTCGTCAAAGAGATCATGCTTATCATAGATGGAAGATATTCCGTATTCAAGAATTCTTATCAATTTATAAACGAAGAAGAAATGATGTTGTTCGCGAAGTGAGATGTGCTAAGAAACTCACACAAAATTAAAACAAATGTTGACGGACGTAAACTGAATAACTTAAGACAGTTAGGGATGGGTAAACAGAAGTTGACTTGTACAAACGACATTGATAGTAACGAACTAAATCGTACATTTTTGTCAAATTCAGATGCAAACTTCTCGTACAATGAAACTACGTCAAATAATGCTTCAGGAAGTTCTAATGTGGATACAAATACAATGTTTTCTTTTACTAGAATAATGGCACTAATGTACTGGAGAGTCTCCTAAACATAAAGAGTAATGCTGTAGGAATAGATGGAATTCATCCAAAGTTTGTTAAAATTATATTACCGTTATTATTTCCGTATATCACACACATTATTAATACTATTTTTATGACCGGTGTTTTCCTTAGTAAATGGAAACAAGCCAAAATAATACCAATTCGAAAAAACTCAATAGGAAACGAGTTTAGGCCAGTATCCAATTCTTCCTTATTTGTCTAAGATTTGTGAACGAATTATGCATAAGCAACTAAGCGAATACATCAAAAGGCGTAATTTCTTATTTCCTGCTCAATCTGGGTTTCGGGCCAAGCATACATAGTTGTATTACAGCACTGTTGAATGTTGTTGAAGATATAAGATCAGAATTAGATGAAAATCATGTCACTTTTCTTGTCCTTCTGGACTTTTCAAAGGCCTTCGATAAGGTCAATCACCTTATCCTTGTTAATAAACTTCGTCAACATTTCAACATGTCGTCTGCGGCTACAAATTTAATTTTGTCTTACCTTACTGGGAGAACACAGGCTGTGTGTTTGAACAATTCACTTTCAGAATTTTTTCCCCTAGTAAATGGTGTTTCTCAGGGGTCGATTTTAGGGCCGCTTCTGTTTTCCCTTTATATAAATGACTTAGCAGATATTATTTTGAATTCAATTTATAAAAGCAGTCCTCTTGGTCTGATCGAAATCTGTGCCCATGATATAAATGAAGATCTTAAACGAATATCAGAATGGTCGTCGAGAAATGGTTTATCGCTTAATCCTAGCAAATGTAAATGTTTGGTCATTTCGAAAAAGAAGTTAGAGATCTCATACTTTCCAACGATTAAACTTGGAGATTTTCCAATTGAATTTGTAGAAACTTCGAGAAATTTGAGTCTGGTATTTAACAGAAAATTAGCGTGGAATGATCACATAAATGAAATTGTTGGCAAAACCTATGGAGTTTTACGAACTTTATGGACTGCTCAAAAATGTACACCCCTATCCACGAGAATCTTTTTAGCTAAAACACTAGTCATTTCAATGCTCTCATACCCTTCGTTATGTTTATAACTTTAGAAGATTTGACCACATATCTCATTTCGAAACTAAACTGTTAGACATATATTTTTTAAATTACATTAAGTTTAGTACTCTGTTTCTTTTATACAAGATAATAAAGACAAGGCAACCAACATATCTCTATAACAAGATCAGGTTTTCGGCTTCAAATAGATCAGCTAGTTTGATTCTACCG
The DNA here is from genome assembly GCA_958301585.1 of Merodon equestris. Taxonomy (NCBI): domain Eukaryota; kingdom Metazoa; phylum Arthropoda; class Insecta; order Diptera; family Syrphidae; genus Merodon; species Merodon equestris. The sequence continues at coordinate 65,720,343 of OY284413.1, forward strand.
CAATTCACCTGCCAAACATCTGAAAGACAGTTTTTCATTTCTGCTATCCGCCTTTGGAATGCACTGCCGCGCAATCTAAGAGAACTAAATGACTTCAACAAAGTTAAGAAAGAATTAATGCTATTCTTCAAAACTCAAAGCAATTAACTTAATTTCAAATCTTCACCATCCTTTCTATCTTCAAGCAAAATCAAAACGACAATTTCTTTCAATTCTTATTTCATTCTTTTGTTTTTTGTCTGTACTGTACTTATTTATTTACTTAATATTTTAAATAATATTTTCTTAAACTTTCACAAACTCATAAGTTTGTCTTACTGTGAAATGTTATGTTGTTAAATGAATAATAATAATAAAATAGCTTCCCGGTTTGGGATTACTTCATCGCTGAGGCCAATCAAATGCTGGTGTTTTTGCATTTGTTTGCACCAATTGTTTTTCGGCCTGCCTTTTTTTTTTTTTGTTTTTTTTGTGACACGGGCATGCTCCAGATTTTTTTTGTTTGATCTTACTCTTACAACACCGGTGATCTCCAGTCGTGTCAACCCACTGATTTGCATGTACACTTGTGGGACAGTTTAATGGTGGTATATGGGTCCCTAGGCTCACCTTGGTGTTTTCTAAATTGCCTAGATGTGATTTTTGTTTACCTTTGTTTTAGTCGCCTTTTGCGACAAGCGAGAGGTATCGCTGCAGGGATATTCTTCACCCGTCCCTACACGGAAATGCCTCTCGTACCCTAAATAATCATGAGCAACGTTATTCTACAATCGAAAAAGAGCTCTTGGCTATCGTGTGGGCAGTAAAATACTTCCGAATGTATCTACATGGGCGACACTTCATAATTCGCACTGACCATAAACCTTTGGTTTGGCTCAACGGCATAAAAGAGCCTAATATGAAACTTCAGCGATGGAAGATCCAATTAAACGAGTACGACTTTTCAATGGAATACCTGAAGGGAAAAGAAAATTACGTTGCCGATGGGTTAAGCAGAGTTGTCACCGAAAACAAACACGTAGAAGTTGATGCCTTTAGTGACAATGAAACTCTCCTAGGCGATATTTTTAATAACGAAGTCGCTGCTAGCTGCAATAGCGACGACGAAGTTATAAACGCAACTACAAAGCAAGATAACTTCTCCACTGCTGCGACTATTCATAGCGCTCACGAGGACGAATATAACTGATAAGCCTATCAATCTGTATAAAAACCAGATATACCTCACGCTTGGTCAAAAAGAAAAACTAAGCCTCAAAATTATACACAAGAAAGTTCAAAATTTTATATGCGTTAAAAAGGGTGTTAGCGATCTGCTAGGTGTTATGAGAAAGATTATAATAGACAAGGGTATCATGTGTGTATATTGCAATGACCTTTCTTTATTCTTAGAATCTCAACACCTATACGTTAGGTACTTTTCAATGAATAAAAATTTAAAAATATTAAGATCGCATAATAAAGTTAGGGATATTACCGATAGGAACGAAATTATTACTTTGATAAAAAAAGAACATCTCAGCAAAAATCACAGAGGGATTAGTGAAGTGTTTGCGGAAATGCGAAAAAAAGTATTTTTATCCCAATCTCCAAGTGGAGATACAAAAAATAATTAACAATTGCGAAATTTGCAACCTAGCGAAACACGACAGACGACCTTCACAAACCCCACTGCAACTTACAGAAACTCCTACACAATTTAATAGTATAATCCATATCGACATATGGTTCCCAGAAAGAAGCAAAATGTTGCTAACAACAATAGATAAGTTCTCTAAATATGCAACGCTCCACAAATTAGACAATAGGAATTGGATAGCATTATTAGGTGCACTCAAAGAAAGAATTAGATTTCTTGGAAAGCCACATAAAATAATTTTAGATAGGGATACCTGTTTCATTAACTCGGCCGTGGAGGAATTTCTTAAAGATAATGAGATAGAATTTCACAAAACCACAGGTTACCAGAAGACAGGAAACGCAGACATCGAAAGACTCCACGGCACGTTAAACGAACATCTCAGGATATTGAACCCATTTCGATTTTGCACATCGATTTTAAATAAAATAAACACGTTGTTTAAATCAGAGCCCAGCAGCTCAGAAAACTATATCTTCCCGACCTTCTGTAAAGAGTTTGTAAAACTACTAGTCATCATTCCAAGTACGGAGCCCTTAGTTCTATTTTTCAAACAATATTTAGTATCGGTTCTCTGATACATTTTTTTCAAAAGCATAAAATCACCAAGCACACCAAAACACATCCAGCCTTTATATCTGTGAAAACCAAACTAACTATCCAAAATGGCAGTTGTTTGGAATAGTTCATTCACCACAAAGAAGCACGCGTTGTGTCTATGCAGCCATGAAGCATATTTGGATCTTTTTCTCTTATTTGGATCTTTCTTGCAGTCATTAAAGTACCCAGATATATGAACTCGTGCACTATTTCAAAGCCTTTATCGAGTTAAGTTAGGTTCGAGGTTTCGATCGATTCAAGTCGGTCAGTGAGCATATATTTTGTCTTCGCTTCATTTATTTCTAAGCTTAGTTTCCTAGTTTTTAAATATAATCAAATTAGCAAGCATTTGTGTTATTCGTTCCGAGTGGTCACCATCCTGATTACATCTTTCAATATCTGGACTTCGCCATCACGATCACTGTGCATGCCCGAGACCTTAAGTACATCCAAGCATGATAACGCGCCCAGCCTCAGTTGATCACAGACCAGTGCAGTGATAGGAAGTGTTTCGGCTTGACTTACAAAGCAAAGCAAAATAAACAATAAACAATACAAGTGCGGACTTAAGCGAATATCTCCCAACTATAAAGTTAGCACGGTGGTAGAGCGTCGGACTCATAATCCGAAGATCGGAAGATCAAATCCCCATACGGGAAATTTTTTTTTTCGTTTTTTCGTGTTCTTCTACTACTAACAGTAGTAGCAACAGTAGCGAGAAGACATGTCGGGAGACGGCGGGGGAGGACCCGTTCGTAAGACGGAATCGGATGATTTACCATCCGTCGTAATGAAGAGGCGCAGAAGGGTCAACTCGAGGCCCAACTTAATTAAGCGCCCCTCCCTCACCACTTCGACTGAAAAGCTGCAGGTCGAAGCGAGGAAAGGGGCGCCATCATCACCACCATCGACGTCCGAAGCAGCCGGACAACAACAGCAACAAGCAAGGAAAATGATCCCCATAGAAGCAGAGGTCGAATACCTCTCCGATGGTCGAGAAGGCCGCTACATGGGGGACAACAACCCCTTCGCGGCCCTCTTAAGTTCGGCTACGGAGGATGAGCGTAGTGCACTGGAGGAGCAAGAACGCTTCCTGCGCGCCCAGCTGCAGGCCGTAGTAGAAAAAATTAAGGCGTTGCAGAAGCTGAGAGAGGAGGCAACAACCGCCGAAGAAATAAAGCAGCAAAAACAACAGCAGCCGCAGAAGAAGCAGCAGAAACAGAAGCAACAACAACAACCGCAGCAACAACAACCGCAGCAACAACAACCGCAGCAGCAGAAGCAGCAGCAGCAACAACAACCGCAGCAGCAGAAGCAGCAACAGCAGAAACAACAACCGCAGCAACAGAAGCAGCAGCAACAACAACAAACGCAGTAGCAGAAACAGCAGCAACAACAACAGCCGCAGCAGAAACAACAGCAGCAACAACAACGACAGCAGCAGAAGCAGCAGCAACAACATCAGCCGCAGCAACAGCGCCCGAAAAAGGAGAAAGTACCACCGATCCTCACCTATACCACTGCCTTACGAGAAACCATCGATCTGTGTAAGTTTGCCATTGGTGTAGGTAATTTTGAATTTAAATGTTTGGGCCAGAAACGCTATGCTATTCAGTGCAAGACACTGGAGCAACATAAGCGTATTAAAAGCCTACTGAAGGAGTCAACGACGGAGGTTTTCTCCTTCACTCCAAAGGCCGAGAGGTTGCGGACGATGCTCCTCAAAGGCGTGGAATCTATCACAGATCCCGAGGAAATGCTCTCAGAGCTGAAAGAGTTCGAGTGTGACGACCTCAAATTCGTGGCGGTTAAGCCATTTTCCACGGTGAGCTCCCGACGGGAGAAGCGAGTGATTCACTTCTTCGTGGTACAGCTCACACCCAACAGCAAGCTGGAGAGGTTAAGGTCCATTACTTCCTTGGCTTCCCAACGTGTAACATGGGAAATATTAAAAAGGCAAGGAAACATTTTGCAATGTATCCGCTGCCAAAGATTCGGGCACGCCGCGTCGAACTGCGAAATGCAGCCTCGATGCGTTAAGTGTGCAAAGAATCACAAGAACGAGGAATGCGACCTTGGGAAAGACAAGGTGGCGGACAGAGAGCAGCTCGAGTGTGTCTTGTGTCGGAACCGAGGACACCCTGCAAACTATCGGGGATGTCCTAAGTTCCAAGACATCAAGAAAGAAAACCTGGCCCGTAAGCAGAAGGTCGAGGAGAAGCGTCCCTCGGGTCGCTTCCAAACACCAGCCGTCACATCCCAGTTGACCTACGCCCAAATGGCGGCAGGTTCGGGAAAGACGGTACAAAAGCCCGTGGCTCCATTGCCTGTCTCTAAGGCACCGGGGGTCGAGGTGGATGTCTGTTCGATCTTGCTCGCAATCCAAGGGCAGATTGGGCAGCTCCAAAAACAGATCCTGGAAACGGTGACCCGAGTAGATAGTATCTGCTCGCTTCTGCCGGGCCTAGCGCACCTAAAGTCATGATGGGTACGCTGGCAGAGAGGCACTTGAAGATTCTGTCGGTGAATGTAAATTCACTGATAAGGATCGCGCGACGAGCCGTACTTTTTAACCTGTTGCAGGACGAAAGCCCCGATGTACTCTTGGTTAGCGAAACAAAGCTAAACCAGAAGCACAAAATCCGGCATAGTTCGTATAAAATAATTAGAAGAGACCGACCCAACGCTACTCAAGGCGGGGGAGTTGCGATCTTCATTAAAAATAATCTTAAACATAAGGTCATATATGTATAGTTCTTCACAACACTGAATATAGGGTCAAGTTGCTCGCAACGGACAGTCCGTCGTATCCTAGGAGCGGCTCCTACCTGGATCTCATGTTGCTTGACTCTCGACTGAGACTGGCTAACAGGAACGAATGGTATACTAACTGTCTACGGACCATTGTATACGACAGTGACCATTGCGGACTATGTGCCGTGATCACAGTACCTGACGAGTTCGCGGAAATGGCAGAGTACGTCCACACGCACCCCTACGATTACAGTAGGGTGTGCTGGCCACGCTTCGCCAATTCCCTGACGAGAGCGCTCACTTCGAGCGCCTCCTTCCCACCAACTAATAGGAACCTGTCAAACCACGAGATTGACAGGTATCTCAAAGAAATGGACGATATCATTAAATAGACTATGAACAGTACGATACCACGTCAAAGAGAGCACGATACCACAAACATATACCGAAACGCGACAATCGACGCACTGCATAGACAAAAAAGTAGACTCCTAACAAGACTCAAACTCTTGTACAGGCGGTTTACCGACAGACAAAACTCGGAGGTCAGGACACTGAAGTCACTGATTAAAAATCTCCAACAATTGATCAGAGAAAATTACAGAATATCTGTAAGTTTGCATTGGAACAACAGAATTCGTGCTGTAAAATCCAACAGCGCGAGTATGTTCCCGCAAATAAATAAAATATTTCGGAGAAACGATCAGAATGACATTCAGGATCTGAAACTTCCGAGAACGTCAGACAATGAACGTTTGCTACGGACAGTTAGCATCGATCCAGACAGCGCCATTCTGGATGAAGACTTTTTCGTGATTGAGGATCCTCAGGAGAAGGTGGCGACAGTGGGAGCTGTTTTCCAGGAAGTGTACAAGGTGAATGATAGTATTCGCCCGAACCATGACCTGGAGAACAGAGCCCTGCTTCATCACTTCTACCTTAGAAATGATTTCAATCATTGGCGATCCGAGAATCTTGGTTTTACCAGGTTCAATGAAGATTTCATGGCAAGCAATGCCATCGCCAGTGAGGGGGCTAACACCCTGTTCATTTCGACGGAAGATCTCCAGATGATCTTTCAGTCATTGAAAAGGAAAAAATCCGCGGGTATCGACGGCATATCCAGTGTTGTGCTTAGGCACCTTCCACCAATGGCTGTAGAGAGGTACGCCATCCTGTTCAACAATGCACTGAATAATGCATATTATCCAGTGCATTGGAAGACAGCGGTGGTGCAACCAATCCCCAAGAAGGGTAAAGACACCTTTAACCCGGCAAATCTCCGGTCGATAAGTCTCCTTCCGAGTATTAGCAAGGTCTTCGAGAAGGTGATCCATAGGGCCCTGGCTAAATGGGTTGAGGACAATAAAATCATCCCGGATAACCAATTCGGTTTCAGAGCGGGGCATGACACTATTCATGCCGCATCGAAGCTTGTGTCGGATATCCAATGGAATAAATGCCAGAACCAATGCACGGGTGCCTGTCTGATTGACTTGGAAAAAGCCTTCGACACCGTATGGTTAGAAGGTCTTTATTACAAGCTCAGTCGGCTGGGCATAAGTAAACCACTACTATATATGATTTTTGACATGTTAACCGGTAGAAAGTTCGTTGTGAAAATTGCCAATGCAACTTCTACCCAAATATTTGAAATCAAAAACGGACTGCAACAGGGTACGGTAAATTCGCCGATCCTTTTCAGCATTTACCTGAGTGATCTACTTGTTTCTCTACACCACTCAATAGCGTACGCAGATGACCTAATCGCGTACAGATCAGGTCCAACGACCGACGTCATTGTTACTCTTCTGCAGCGTGACTTCGAAAAAATTCAGCAGTATTGTGATGACTGGAAGTTGAAAATCAACTTCCAGAAATCAGAATCTATATTGTTCAGAACGCCTTTGTCTAGGGCCTCTCGGGACACTAGAAAAAATTGGCGCAGGTTCTCCATCTTTGGGCCGGACGGGCGTCCACTGGCGAGACAAAGTGTAGTCAGATACCTTGGGATCGTGCTGGACTAGTATCTATATTTTGACAAACATGTAGATGCTGCTCTGGCGAGGGCCCGGGGCGCTTTCCCTCTGACAAGATGGCTGTTTCATAGCAGCCAACTTGATTCCAGGGTGAAGGTAATCTGCTACATGGCCTTAATCAGGCCCATGGTTGCCTATGGATGCCCCGTCTGGTTCAATGTGAGAGCCAGCTTAATGGAAAGGATTCCGGTGTTTGAGAGACAATGTCTTAGGACTTGTCTCGGGCTACATGGGACTCCCGAATCTGAGTACACGAAATTTTACCCGAACGAGGTCCTATACAATAGGGCCAGGATTGTACGGATAGATAATTTTCTGATCAAACTGATTCGAAGCCACGTTGCAAGAGCAATGACTTCGGTCAATAGCCTGATCTTCGGGGCTTACTACCCCAATGATCTATATCATGAGAGAGTGCGCCTTAACGGCTTTGTCCCGCCAGAAGCATTCCTCTATCTAGATAGATGTGGGCTGATCCAGGACAGATTGGCGTTACCGCTAATCTTCCACGTGGGTCGCAATTCCGTGGAGCGGCGATTCCTCTACGGACCCGATGTCGCGCTCCGTGAGCCCGAGCGCCTCAGGTTCTGTAGATCGGTCTCACGCCGGGATCGAGGAGACGTAGTCCGCCAGCATCAACGCTTTTGGTGGCTGGAGAGAGCTCCGCCAACGGACACCTTGATAGGAGCAGCCTCTTCAAGGCAAGGCCTGCCCAACACCAATGGCAGGCTTACATAGGCTAGGGTAGGGTAAGGTAGGGTAGGGTAGGTTAGGGTATGCTAGGGCAAAAACGACAAAAAAAAAATAAAAATAAAAAAATACAAAATGAAAAATCACAAAAAAAGAATAAAACTTAAAACAAAAAAAAAATTAAAAATAAAAACATAAAAAAAAGATATATATATAAAATATATATAATGTATATATTTGTGTATATATATTTTAGTTAAGTTAGAATAAGATAGGTTTAGTTAGGTTTAATTAGTTTAAGGTAGGTTTAAGTTTTATATAAAATATTTAAAAAAAAATGATCATATGCTAAGTATGCTTTAATAAAAAAAAAACATTTTTCTTAGCTTAAGTTAGTTATAATAATGTTAATAGTAAGTCCATGTAGACGTCGAAAGACATAAGTATGTTTCAATTGTTCTGTTTGTTTTAGAGTGTCCGCCTAGGAACAGTAAGATAGTTACATTTGTTAATAAAAATGAATTGAATTGAATTGGCGCGCCCAGCCTCCAAAAAATCCCCTTAGTGACCCTAATCTAACTCACGAACTAAGTGAGTGGAACGCACCACTCTGAGAAACGTTTTCACCCGACAACATCGGTGAGATCCTTCCGCTATTGCGGTACTACAAGGTGGCGCAAAATTAAACACCCTATCGGAAGGTGTTATAATTTTTGCAATAGGCATCCTACGGCAAATATATTTGACATTTGTGAACTAAACAGCTGCAGTATACAAACAGACAAGCAATGGAGCGCTATACTCCGTAAGAATGTGAAATAATTGTGTCGATATTTGTGACCAATAATCGGTCGGTGGTGTTAAACCAGCGTGAATTTCGACGTCGATTTCCTAATCGTGTCGTGCCAACTGAGCAGACATTCCGGCGTTTAGCTACTCGATTTGAATGATGAATGAATGATGCTTTATTGTTATAAATATTGTTACAAAATGATGGTACATACATCTGCAAAGTCCATGGGACTTGTCTGCAGAAGACTATTCATTTTTATAGTAAAATATGTAAAAATATAATAACGATATAAAGACATAGGTTAATATCTTACACATATATTGTATATAAAGCACAAAAGATATAGTTAAGTATTGAAACAACCGATTCGATCCCTTTGAGAGTTTATTTGCAACTGAATTATCTTAACACTAACTTAGAACTATGGACCGACTTATGGCTTCGTTTCTTATCTCGATCACCGGATGGTGATCGACTCCCATAGAAACCTTATTCAAACTATTGTTATAGTTAACATTCTTCGCACTTACCTTTCTTAATTAATCTTAGTTAATCTTTAGTATAGACACATACTTCAATATAGAATCAGTATCAGAAATAACACATGAACAAGGCACTTACATCGCTCAGTGAAATGTGAATATAATTTTATTCATACTGTCCATTACATCATGTGCTAAATTTTTTTGAAGAAAATACATTTTCTTAGCTTAAGCTAGTTAGAAAAATGTTAATTGTAAGTTTATATGTATATAGTAGTTGAAGGACATAGGCTTAAGCTGTACTGTTTGTTTTAGAGTGTCCGTTTAGGGACAGTTAAATCTAAATTTGTCAGGATAATTAAGCTTGTTTTAAACATTTTTGTCTAGGATAAGGTAGATATAGAAATTATGAATAAAAATGGATTAAAAACTAAAAACTAAAAACAATACTGTCCATTACATAACAACAAAAATTAAAAATTAAGTAACCGCTACTACCGTATATTCTACATACCGATATGTAAAACAAAAACAATAAACCAAACAAAATAAAAATTCAATTGAAACAAATAAAAAACATTCAACGGTCCCCCAACGCGACGACATCATCTTAAAAATATTAATAGGTTCTTTTAATGAAGTCAAAAGGCCGAGAGAAAAAAAAATAAATTTTTTTTACTTTTTGGAGTTTTTTTTTTGTTTTAAAATTTTTAATTTTATTTTTATTTCATTATTTTTAAATTACTCGCCCTAATTCCGATAGGTACGAGTAACTACTTAAAATACATTTTTCGTAACACTCTACCCGCATACATATAATTTACCACATTCAGCATGACTGTTATAATGTCTACTGATAAGTATGATATATAAGTATGATTGCGGACATTATTGATTGATCACCCTTCTGCTATTCCAGTTCCAGTGTGTGAGTGTGCATAAACTGTTCGAGCTTATCGCTACATCAATGTATACGATATTTATTCACATTTTGTTTTTGGTTGGCTACTACGTAGTATAAGACATGTTCGATTGCATTTATCTTTCCTTTCGTTTTGTCTGTGATTACGTCGTTCTACAACATAGTCCTACGACCGCGTCGTCCGGACGTTCGGACGTTCGGCTGGGTTGTATAATATCAGAGCTGTAAGGTACTTCAGTATTTCGGGACTCAAGTACTTGATAAGTAAAAGTACCAGGTACTGGTACTTGTACTTCAGTACCTGGTACTTGTACTTGAAAAAGACTTAAGTACGTACTTGAATTCAATAATGCCTCAAGTATTTAAATAAATTCTTACGAGTACTTTCAAGTACTTTCAAGTACTTTTAAGTATCTTAAGTACTCTCAAGTATCTCAAGTACTTTCAAGTACTTGCCAGTATTCAAGTACTTGCAAAAACATAAATATATTTTAAATATTTACAAAAATGGCAAATATTTCTATCATTATATTGTTTGACCAATAAAAAACTACGGATGTCTAGCAGACATTGCATCCGTCTGATAAGCATTTCCCGAAATCATTGCTCAAGTACTTGGAAGTACTGCAGTACTGCTCAAGTACTTTGAAGTACTCTCAAGTACTTAGAAGTCTCTCTCAAGTACTTCTTAAGTATTTTAACATAATACTTAAGTATTTTAGCGGAAAATACTGGTACTTGACTAAAATCAAGTACCAGTACCATGTACTGAAGTACAAGTACAAGTACCTGTTAAAATACTGGTACTGGTACTTGATTTCATACAGCCCTGTATAATATGAACGCCGCTATTGATGAATTTCTAGGTTGAATGGAACTATGGACATGTTTCGTTCAGTTTGAGGAACGATCGGAAATGTTTCCGACTGAGGACATAGTTCCATACATGTCCTGAACTACCCAACTCTACTAAGATCCCTACCACAGCTAACAAAAAGTGGTAATAACCTTGAAACGCCTGAACAGATCTTCATAAATTGTAGCTAAGAACCATCTCGATCACGGTACTTTCAAACAAAAAAAAAATCATCAAAATCGATCCATTGGTTCAGGAGCTACGATGCCACAGACAGACACACAGACAAACGGACACGTCAAACTCATAACACCCTTCTTTTTGCGTCGGGGGTAAAAAAGGAATCTTCCGGTTGGCTTAAAGAAAAGCGGCATCGATTCTTACGAAAGCGTTTATCTTTTTCCGAACCATCGAAATTATTTAACAAGTTTTTATTTCCGTAAAAGACTCGTTAAGGGCAGATATCCATTTTATTTCCACGGATGGACAAAGTACAGAGGCAACGATTGCGTTGCGTCAGGTGACAAATCAAAATAACTCTGAAACGTTTTCACCAAAGAACCCTCCAATTGTAACGCTACTTCGGTTGGAATTATTTTTAGGCAATTGCTTATCTGAAGCTTTCGCAACTAGGGTTGGGAGTAGAACTCCAAACAGCATTCCTTTCTCAGTCTGCAAAAAGTCCAGTGCGTCTGTAATTGATTTCATAATCATTGAAAATTCCTCCAAGTATTCGAAATCGATATCCAAAAATGTCTGAATTTGCAATTTTTGGCAGAGGTCGTTGATCCTGGTCTTTTTTTAAAATAATGTCACACATGAAATCATACAGCGAATTCCACCTTGTAACAGATAGATATTTAAGCTGTGATCCTAATGTGCTCACAATTTCTTCAGAACTCTTTGGCCTGTTAACCTTTTGCCATAGGTTGAAACACTTTTGTAATGTCTTTATTAAAATATTAAATTGTTTGCTATTATCTTTTTTTATGTACATATAAGGTGTACTAAACGTAATGGGTATATGATTTGTGGAAGGGTGATGGGGAATGAAAATCATTAGCATTCGGATTAAGTTAGAATATACTTACATTTTGGTGTTTGATGTTAATTTATTAATTGGCTCGAATGATTTAGGAAAAATCGAATGAAGCAAGTAAATTTAGCGTATGTGCCGCACATTTAACATGCTTAGGAAGTAAGTTTTCCAACACTTCATTGCTGCATACCAGAGACACAGTCTCATCATCAATGCCATCGTCGTTTTCAACCATATTAGCTAAACCGAACAAATTAAACGCTTTTATAAAATTAAATCCATTGTCAGTCACAGTGGCAACAACGTTTCGACAGTTCAACTCGAATTTGGTGTGGATTTCATGAATCACGTCATTAATTTTGTCAAATGTATGTGATCCGTCAAAACGTCTACATGCGAGTGCAACGGATTTTTTCGCGAAAGACTCGTCCAACCAGTGACATGTACGTATACCCAAAGAAACTGCGATGTTTAGTGGACCATACATCCGCTATTGTACAAAAATATTAATTTTTGCTTATAAACTTTCTGATTTTATTAATCATCGAAGTATACAATTGGCCAATAACTTTTACTGCGGTTGGACGCTCATAATTTTAAAATGCGGATTAGTAAATCGATCGTATAGCTTTTTTGAACGACTGACTTTCGACGAATGAAATTGGGAGAGCATTTTCCGCAATAATCTCTACAACCATTTTTTGAAAAATTTCATTTTCGGAGAGGTTTGTTGTTGTATTTGATTTCAATTTATTTTTTTCAAAGGTTCTTTCATAGGTTTCATAAGCTCCTCTATGCTTTGCTTTGACATGCCGCTTAAAGTTCGTTGTAATTGTCTTGGAGCCTCTAAGTCCTGCCGGGCAAGAAGTGCATTACACCAATATGCCCTTCGACTTCAGATTAAAATCTGTATCAGTCAACTTTAAGAAACCAAAAAAAAAGTAAATCCAGAAATTTAGTTTTAGTAGGGGAAAAAAGGTGAACAATCAAAAGTGCAGTGATACAATCAGACAGAGTTAAGACTAAAGCACTACGAGGGTTGTCCGATAAGTACTTAGCCTACAAAAGAAAAACAAAAATTTTGGAGAAATGGCGATTTATTTTTCAATATAGTCTCCTTTTAGCTCGATTCACTTGACCCAGCGATGCTCCAACTTCTTTAACCCGTCTGAAAAATACGTTTTCTCGAGGTCTGCAAAGTAGGCCTCCGTGGCGGCGATGACCTCATTCGACTGAAATTTCTGCCCGGCGAGTGACTTTTTCAAGTTTGGAAACAAAAAGAAGTCGCATCTGGAGAATACGGTGGATGGGGCAGCAGTTCGTAGCCCAATTCGACCAATTTGGCCGTGGCGAAGGCGGAGGTGTGAGCCGGTGCGTTATCATGGTGGAAGAGCAATTTTTTCAATTCGGCATAGTACAGCTCTGTGACAGTTTTGCCCTTCTCCAGGTAGTCGAACGGTGGCCATCACCTTTCCGGCCGATGGGACAGTCTTCGCCTTCTTCGGACCACGTTCGCCGGGTGAAGTCCACTATTTCGACTGTTCCTTGGTCTCTGGTGTATACCAGTGGATCCATGTTTCGTCGACTATCACGAAACGACGCAGAAACTCCTTCGAATTGCGCTTAAGCAGCGTCAAACACTGCTCTGAAGTAGTCTCACGGTTGCGCTTATTGTCCGGAGTGAGCAAACGCGCAACCCATCGCGCCGACAGCTTTCTCACGCCCAATATTTCATGCAGGATCGTGGATTTTTGTCACGTTATCGTCCGTGGTAGCCGTTTTCGGGGCACCTGGACGTGGCTCATCAAAAACCGACGTGCGACCACGTTGAAACTCGTTAAACCAATTTTTGATGGACGCTACCGAAGGAGAAGAGTCACCGTACACAGCATCCAAACGCTCTTTGATTTCGCTACGCGATTTCCCTTCCAAAAACAAGAATCGAATCACCGACCGATTTTGCTCTTTTTCCATTTTTCTAAAATCCGCGGACACTCTCGCTTCCACACGCGTTAAAAACAAAACTACGAATCCGATTCGGCTGAAATTTCGACAGTAGCCGTCTAATAGACGGCTATACTGGCGCCATCTGGCGGTGAGGCTAAGTACTTATCGGACCACCCTCGTACATATTCCCACACATACACCTCCCCAAACACGCAGTCTCCATCACACACCCTTCTCCTAAGATCGACGTAGTCCACGACCCACGATATCCCATACAACAGCGCACTGACTCAATAAAGCTTGTCCAGACATACTTTCATCATCTGAACTGTTAAATGATAATGCCTAAAAAACAATGCATATTTCAACAAAATTCAAAAACTTTCATAAGCATTGAATGAATTATTTTGCATTAGCAAAAATCAATGTTAATAGAAAGGTAATGCTAATGCATTAGTCCTATCTCTGATAAATAGTGGCTTTATGTAGACTTAAGACCCATTGAAAACTTACATCTTTTATAATTATGAATTCTTGGTTACAAACGTTAATTTTTTTCAAAATTCCTCTCAACACATTCAGCAGTGAAGGAGCTGAGAGATTCATTTGAAAGAGGAGCATCTACATAAACCACAACATCCGATGAACTCGAATCAACTCTTCTTCTTTTTTGCACTGATTTTTCAAAAGATAAACTATGAGGCCGTTTTGGACTTTTACTGGCCATTTTGCTAGTGCTTGTACCAACTCTATTATCAAAGAAAAATAAATCTATAATTGTGATTGCAACCTTCAGTGTTTACAACAATTTCACTTTTAACACTCCACTTAGATATTCACAATTTGCAGGTGAAACTTTTATTCGCTATTTTAAGATATCGTTGAAAAGTGCAAACTTCGTCTAAAAAAATTGCTTCAATAATAAAAACGTATATTTGCGTTTTTGTTAGCAAAACTTACACTTTTTAAAGAAGCACAAAAGACATTTGTTCAAAAATTATGCACTGAAACGTTGTACCAGGTGCGGGCTGTTAGACTACTGAGCACATAAATATTTACAACAGGAGAATTTTGCATAGGCCATGAGAGAGCTGACGGTTATCCTCTCCTCTGTGGCTGGATTCTTATCCTACTTTTTCCAATTGGCTATCTTATCATCTTAACTATTTCATAGTGTACCACTCCCAACCCCAATTTGGAACTTGTCTGTACTGATTGTCAATTCCTCCTTTTTGTACCTTATATCATACAAAACATTGAACACTCTAGAAACGAATAAGTCATGGTTTCAGAATTATTTTATTGTAGTAAAAGTGACTTCTAGTTAATTGACTGTATTTAAAAGACTTGCTGAATAACTAAGTAGTACTAACCAGTACAAAAACTTTCAGTTGACTTAAAGTACTGGTATAAGTTAAAAGTACTGCAGTTAATTGACTAAAAGTCAGTTAACTGCTATTAGTCGCTGATAAGTTAAAAAATTAGTACTAACTAGTGACTACCTTTTTTGCAGTTAAGTACCTAACTGTTACTGGATTGACTGCATTCTTTTACAATTCGGGTGGTTGGTACCGTAGACTGGACTATACTCATGTTCACTAACCTGGCTATTACCTTTGACATGGGTTTTGCGTTGGTCTTGAGATCTTTCGGTCTGATACCATCCATTCAAGCTGACTTGTTATCTTTTGTTTTATTAAGAATATATTCTATTTCTTCTACTGAGATATCTGCCATAAACATTGACCTGAGTTTCCCCAGTTCTCCTTTGCAAGTCACAGCAAAATAAAAAACCAAAACGAAGAAACAAAGTGATAAAAAAAAAAATAATAATAATAATAAAAATAATAACAATAATTCTGCCTACCCTGCAATTTACGCTGCTCTATTGACCCAATCAATAAGTTTACCTGTCCGTGTAATCACCCCAGTTGCATAATGCCTTCCTACGGGTCGCTAATTGTTCGTTGACTGCCCATTCATCAGAATTGATCGACTGTAAGGGGATTTGTGGGAAAGCCTTCCACCCAATCTGCATTGGCCTAAGTAGGAATGCGAAGAACTACCTTCACGAATATGATGGTATATTTACATTCTTCTGTGAGGAATGTAAGTACATATCGGCTGCACATATTCTGCTGTGTAACAACGAGCAAATGTGTGCAGTAAATGACTCTCTGGCCGGACTTAAATCCGAACTACGTTCGTATTCGCAAAAAATGTTCCAACTACTCACCGACAACCTTGACTCCATAAACCTTTGTATAGACAACCTCGCAACGAAACAACAGTCCGCTTTCGGAAAATACAACGAGTCAACTAGAAAAAGTGAGGAAAACTATGACCATCTGCTCTCCCTTATATACCAGCTGAATTGCAAACTGGATAACCGTGAAAACACACCGACCAAGCTTGTAAACGCGAACTGCTCTCCCGTTTCCCCGAACCTTAATTCTATTCGAGGGGACATCTCAACGCTTACGGCAGCACTCTCAGAGCAAAACTAAAGTTCCTGGACGACAAAACATCCGACCAACTTGAATGCCTGAATAAAATCGAAGACACGCTGCACACACTCAACAATGATTCCAGCCTCACAAGGTCAGCGATTAACAATATGTATAATAGAGGAACTGAAATGTACGCCACCCAAATCCCCGGTAACCGCTTGCGATTGCAGGACTACCTACAACGTCTCCCTTGTGAAAGAGCTTCTTGGAAACGCGACCATCCGTACCACTCCAATGCCTCTTACATCCTCCGTCCAAACGCAGACCAGCATGAGTCCTCTGAAGTCCCCCATCTACCACAACTCCCCCCATCTCAGCGCCGACCATTGAAGGATTCGGAACTGTTTGGACCTTATCCGACTGGAAGCAGAGAATCAACAAGCTCCACAAGAATAATGCGATGATACAGGAGCCTTTGTCCACCTACATCTTATGGGACGCCCCACGCGACGCTGACGACCGCTGGGTATTTAACTTCTTCCGCAAACGATATGCCATCAACCTCGTTAAGTGCACGAAACTCACCCCTCCCAAATTCCATCGCAGAAACTGCTTCGAAATTACCATCCCTCCGCAATATGAATGGCTTTTCCGCAGCCTCCACAATAAGGAAATCAAAGTCGACAGGATGCAGATTACCTTTAGGGATCGTAAGAACAGCATTAACATTAAACCTAAATATAAATCTAAACTCAACATTCCCAAATCCCCTAATCAATCCAAATCTGGACCCTCCCCTCTTTCTCAACCCCCTCCCAATCTAGGAACTAACTGGGAATTAAGGACTGGAATATTCCCCAATTTCTCCCGACCTCTTCCTCTCTCAATAGCTCCCAAATCAAACACTACCCTCAATATCCCTCCACCTAATAATACTCCTAACAGAGCACGTACCCATAACCGCGTATCCTTTAACCTTGCTCTTATTTTACCCCTTACCGCTCTATTTCAAAGCTCTATCTCTCAAGGACTCTTTCCTAAGCTTTGGAAATATGCTTATATCATTCCAGTTGACAAAAAAGGACTGAAAAATTATGTGTCCAACTATCGTCCCATTGCCAAGCTCTCATGCATACCCAAACTTTTCGAGAGCATCGTTTATGATGCACTTTTCTTTCACTGCAAACCCATATTTTCTCCTAACCAACATGGGTTCCTAAAAGGTCGATCGGCAACCACTAATCTAGTCGAGTTTGTTTCACAATGTTTGTGTGCACTCGAAGCTGGCAAAGAAGTAGACGTTGTCGCCACTGACTTCAGCAAAGCCTTTGACAAAATGTCTCACCAAATTATTCTCCTCAAGCTCACTGCCCTCGGTTTCTCTCCTGGTTTTATCTCATCGATCAAATCTTATCTTGAAGATCGTCAATTTAACGTTATCTTCAGATCTTCTATTTCTGATCCAATTAACGCTACCTCCGGTGTCCCGCAAGGTAGTCATCTTGGCCCCCTGATATTTATTCTAACCATTAATGATGTTGACAGCGTTATTTTGAACTCTCAGCTATATGCTGATGATATGAAAATATTTAAACACATATCTTCCCCTGTCAACTCCTGCTATCTCCAATTGGACCTTAACAGGTTCACTACTTGGTGTCAAAAAAACCATCTCGAGCTCAATGTCAGTAAATGCCGAACAATCACCTACTCCCGCAGGCGCTCTTCCTCACCACCCAGAACCTACATTATTCGTAATGAAACCGTTCCCTCTGTCAACTTCTTGGTTGACCTAGGGGTTATTTGTGACCGTGAACTCAATTTTCGCCTCCATATCGACAACATTATCAAACGTGCTAGCTCTGCCCTCGGTTGCGTGAAACGTTGGTCCAAAGAATTCTCGAATCCTTACGTTACGAAATCATTATACACCACTTTCGTTAGGCCCCTTCTCGAATATGCTAGCCAAGTCTGGTCCCCCTCTTATGAATCCCATGCTACACGTATTGAAGCCATTCAACGCAGGTTTGTCCGTTTTGCCCTTCGTGACCTTCCCTGGGCCGACCCCCTTAATTTACCACCTTTTACTGATCGCTTAAAATTAATCAACCTCCAACCCCTTAAAGAACGACGTGATGTTGCAGACATTCTATTTATTCATGACCTTCTCAGCGGTAATATTGACAGCCCTTCATTATTGTACATGATTTCCTTTAACACCAACCCGCGTAACCTTCGGTCCACGCCCCTTTTCCGTATAAGCACTCACCGCACAAATTATGGCTACCACGAACCAATGTCCAGAATGCTCCGCAAAGCTAACACCAATCTTTTCGACCTTCACCTTAAAAAGTCCAGCCTTAGAATACCACAACCTATACCACAACCCTTCACCTAGTTAATAAGTTATAGTTAAGTTATAGTTTTTTGTTAAGGCTTGCATTAAGCTAATAAAGTGCCCCTACGGGGTGTCAAATTAAACTATTCGTTGGGCCATCAAAGATTTTATAGCGACATTCATGTATCGCATTTAAGATATCAGATGAAAGTCTCATTTGCAAGATATTGTATGTTTACGTTTTTGCTTGCAAAATTCTTTGTTAAAACATCATCAAGATTCATGAACCTAAGATCGAATTAACAATCTTCAATGTCTCTTTGGGGGTTTTATTTGTCTTCTTTAATTGTTCTTTGTAATATCTTGTGCTTGCGATTTTGATTCTACCTATATAGTTTAGATCGTTTCGAAATTGTTTGTATTGCCTTTCATAGTCCTCATTTCCTCTGTTGGATTTATATCGACGATATAATCTGTTTTTTTCTGTTTTGATTCTTCAAAGGACTTGCATATTGTGTTGGTTGATTTCGAGAAGGCCTTTGACCGGCAATCAAGAGATCTTTTATGGGTAGCGCTAAGACAAAAAGGAGTTCCAGAAACCTACGTGCGAGTGATCATGGACATGTACAAGAGAGCAACGACAAGAGTAAGATGCACCGCAGGAGTCACCGAAGAGTTTGTACAAAGTCGGTGTACACCAAGGGAGCGTCCTCAGCCCACTGCTCTTTATAGCAGTCCTTGATTGCTTGCTTGAAGGAAAAGTGACGGACCCCAATGTGCACCAGCTATTCTTTGCTGACGATGGAGCCATTACAAGTGATGATCAGGCGTCCCTACAACGAGCACTTGATGTGCGGGTGGACATTTTTGAGGGACACGGGTATCGTATTAGTTCAAAGAAGACAGAGTATCTGTGCTGCCCGTTCTCTGACCCTCATCAGCCTATTCCAGACATTTACTTGAATGGAAGAGTGCTTCCCAAGTGTGAAAAGTTTAAATATCTGGGATCTATGATTAATAAAGGAGCAACTTGTAATGACGACATCAACCATCGCGTAAGCGTAGGGTGGATGAAGTGGCGGGAAAACTCCGCCATCTTCTGTGATCGAAAAATGCCCCGAAGCTGAAAAGAAGGCTCTACACTTCAGTTGTACGTCCGGCGCTTACATACGGTTCACAATGCTGGACTATGCACAAAAAGTATGAGAGCAAATTAACGGCAGCTGAGATGAAGATGCTTCGCATGACAGCGGGAGTAACAAAGCGTGACAGAATTAGAAGTTCAAAGATTAGAGGAATCCTCTACTTAAAAGAAACCATCACAAGAAAGATAGAGCGCGCCAGACTCAGTTGGTATTGCGATGTTCAAAGGAGAGATCCTTTGAGCCCCGTCCAAAAGGCAATATCAATCAACGTTCCAATTTCAACACGCAAAAAAGACAACAACAAGGCGGAAAAACAATTGGTGCAAACAAATGCAAAAATACCAGCATTTGATTGGCCTCAGCGATGAAGTAATCCCAAACTGGGAAGCCTGCCGCTACTTTCTGAGGTCAAACCGGCGGACCCCACATGCGGACCAGTAGGAATGCAGTTAAGTGGGAAGGTTATGGTCCTACACTTCTGACCATAACGACGCCGGAAAAAAAGGAAAAGAAGAAGAAGAAGAATCTGTTTTTTTCATTGCATGCGTTTCTAAGATCATTGTTTATCCAACTATGTTCATTTTTTATAGTCCTTTTTCCACTTGTCACAGATACAGACAGTGAGCATCTGCGCCAAGTCGAGCAAAAAAGCGGCACGACCGTACCATCCTTTTTTCGAAACGGTTCAGGCCATTTTCGCCCCCCTATAACTTCGTTGTGGATAAAACTAGAAGCCTGAATTTTCAGTAACCAAGCAGGCATCGTATAAACACGGTATATTTCAAATTTCATTCAATTTAAACTAGTAGTTTAAGAATTAAAACTAGTCAAAATTTCTTAATTTTGTCACTCACTCACTCACTCACTGACCGATCATCAAAACTCTAAGGCACTTCTAGCAGACATAGAAGCTTCAAATTTAGAATACAATTAGTGTTTAGTGTATAAATCAAGAAAAACTAAAATATTTTTTCAATTTCGGTCCAGTTTTCTAGATACACCAAATATTATTATAGATTTATCTAGATGGCGGATTTAAAAAATAACTCCTAAAAATATGCAACAATCAACGGTTGGGGAATTGGATTTAGTGGTCAATATGGTTCATGTATTGTATTTGACGAAATATAAAATAAATATCTTTATTATGTATAATATTTAATAACCATTTGATGAACTTATAATTAAATCAATTTTAAAATAAATTTTATGTTCGGTGTCCGGCCATGGGTTTTCTAGTACTGTTCAGGGTAGAGCTGTGACTGTACCGATGCACAAAAAATCAAAACAATTTTTTTCTTTTACGTTATAATTTCTGGTGTGTCCTCGCACAAGGTTTGATTTAGAAGAAGCTAACAATAAAATCCTGACTGGTATTTATAATCAGCTGTTTTTTGTTTTTGTTAATAACCCAATGACCTACATTTGTTACATTCTGTGTATGTGTACGCTCTGCCATTTCCCCAGGTTTCGGAATGTATTGGGAGAATGGCAGATCGCATTACAATCCACATTCCACAAATTCGATTCTCGCGCATTTGACAAGTTCTCATTTGTCAAGTGCGCGAGTCACATGCGCATGTTTTCTTTTAATTGGTTTTGTTTTATTTGTTATTTTTGTTATTTTGTTTATTTTAATTTTTGTTAAATTGTTTTTAAGTTATGAAATTGTTGAGTAGCAACAAGTACATAGGATTACAAAGTTACATTTGCAGTGAATGAATCAGTGAACCTGTATATGTATAATATAAAAGAATAATAGGTGTATAATAGATAGGTATCTAATTATAATTATGTTTAAAGGTAATTTGTAAAATGGTCAATCAACGGAATGTAAAAGCAATAATGGGACATGTCTTATGAAGTTGTACCAAAATCCGGCAAACTATTAAGTAGACTAAATTGGCCGAAATTGCCATGAAAGAACGAACACTTATAACCGTAACCGCGGCCGTCGGAGGTGACTTGCCCGCGCCGCGGCTTCCACGGTTCCCGTCCGTCACAGAAAGGCGACCACTTTCTTCCAGGCAATCTTTGGGTCTTACTGCGATATCGCAGGTATACACACAAACCACTATTATTTAACTTACGCAAATTATTGTATCAGTCAGTATGGGTATAAAAATTTAAATAATCTTTATATAAATCTAATTCTATAGAAAAATAATGGGTCAAGTAATTTATAAATTTAAAAAAACTTTAAGTGCGGCAGGGAGTGCCGTACATTAGTTCAAGTTCCTCTGTTAAGCTTGATGTTGTAATTTTCTCTAAGGTACATTGACAGTATTTATAGTGAATGAGAAATAACAATTTTACATAAGAATTAACTTTAACTGACGTTTGACGAGTGCGGCCCTAAATATTACTAACTAATGCAAAAAAAAAAAGTTATTTTAAAATAAAGAACATGACGCGGCCGCTCTCGTCTCGTATGATGACTGTTGCCATGCCAGCCACGTACGTGCGTATTCCTATGTGCGTAAGTAAGGTTGTAAGTAACCGCGCTTGTAAGGCGCGCGCAGAGGTGAATGCCCCCGAGCGAGCGGCAGCCGCGTTGATACGCACGAGTTACACATTGCCCAGCACCATACCAATAAAAGGATCCGGTCCAAGTTTATTATCATACGGTCCGATTAGGTTTTACTTGGGTTTCCCTAAACTCTGGTAACAAATGTTGGACCGTTCGACGATAGGAATATTTCCGAAAAGAAAACGAGGAAGTAGGAACACTAATTATCCAAAGACCATTCGGTCGCTTCCTGTCATAAAACTAAGTTAGGATATTGGGAATTTTCGATAATAAAACATTTGTAACACAATATCCTTGCATTTTATAGCATATTTAAAGAGTAGTTGAAGACGATCGGGGATCAGTCTCTTCATTTAATAATTTTTATATAATTTTTAAGAACGGAACTTCGAACCTCCTCTTGTTCGGTTTCTTTTAAAACAAAATATTATAAAATAATGAAATAATAAAAAGCATTGACATTAGTTTCTTTTCTTTCAAATTTAACACGTTCTACCTGAGAACATCAGTCGCGAGTGTCCTCTTGCTGTTCGGATGTGCCTAGAATGCGATTTTCGTTCATAATTTCGACTATTACTTTGACTATTGGAAGGCTTACTCATTGGATTACCTTTATTGTTTGCCAACATTTTGGACGTTGTTTGGATAATTTTAAAATATATTAATACATTTTAAGTATTTCAAAGTCACGTTTTCTATTAATCGTATTCCTTCACAGAAAAACTCTTGCGTACCAGTATTAGTAGTCGCAATGGATTCGAAAATACTGTATGTGAATGACCATCCTTGCTCACACAGGGTTGTCCCTATACCTGGCAATGGTTCGTTTTTATTTCATTCTTTGTCATTCTCTATGTATGGGAATATTGAGTCGTCGTATGAGATTAGACTTGCTATAGTCGAGTATGTGTTAACGCATTGGGATGAGTTACAATTTTATACTTATGACGAGCGCGGAGATCCCTACGTTAACGCTGATTTGTACACGACGGCAATGGTAAAATCAACTACCTATGATTCGGTAGTGCTCCTTCCAGGAGTGCCTCCAAATGATGACAATATGAATAAAAATAATAAAAACTTACCTAAAAAGGGCGGAAGACCTAAAATGGTTAATAAAGGAAGACCTAAAACTTCAGCGCTATTCCGTTCTCAACAAATCGAAGAAGCAGCGGCTCGTTATCGCCAGAACAACCCCGAAAAACGTAAGGAGACATTAACTCGTTACAGTTCTTCATGTCCGGAAGTTCACAGAGCAGCTGTAGCGCGTTACACTGCTTCTCACCCCGAAGTTAACCGGGAAGCTGTGGCACGTTATAAAGATGTACA
This sequence comes from Merodon equestris, assembly GCA_958301585.1. NCBI lineage: Eukaryota > Metazoa > Arthropoda > Insecta > Diptera > Syrphidae > Merodon > Merodon equestris. The sequence continues at coordinate 65,743,896 of OY284413.1, forward strand.
CCCTGAACTAAATCTTGAATCTGTCCAAAGGAAAAGATCAAACAAAAAATTACAATTTTGACTAAAAAAATTAGAAAAAAACACTCAAGCGCTAACAAATAAAATTAAGAACAGATTAGAAGCGGAGAAACTAATTACATGGGCAGTTCATAACAGGCAGCAAACATTAGGAAACTTCAATAAAACTATTGATAAATTGAAAGATAAGTTTAAAGTATCGTTAGAAAAACTAAGTTCGTGCCTTCCAGATAGTTCTTTAAATGACAAGTAAGAATGTTTTCTTGGAAAATCAGAGCATAGAAGTAACCAGGAGCCATATTACACAGAAGAAGCTTACAATTTATTTGAAAACAAGGACAAAGCCATCGAAATTGACGATACAGGAAAAGTGGTATTTGGGAATGTAAAAAAGCATGGCCGTAGTTTAGTTTGGTCTTGTAATGATCTGTGTGCACAAGATGAAAACGTAATCATACAATTAACAAACATTTTCGAAAGTGCAGCTCAGTATTACACATTAATTGAAAAAGAAAAAATATTAGAGTATTTAAATTATATTAACACCCTCAAAGCGCATTTTCCTTCACTAAGGACAATTTCAAGAGAAATATATCAAGTACAGAGTATTTTTAACATTTTAAAAGATATTGATGAATCATTAGAAAAATCTGATGTAGAAAGAATAAAAGAGCACGGAAAAGAAGAAAAAGTCGGCAGTATTGTTGTGGAAAGTGAAGTGTCACATGAAATTGTAGAGGATAAGGCTTAGTTTAAATCCTTAAAACTAAAGTGTCTTGATACTCCAAGGCTTGAGTGCATGTCGTGTATAAAACTTTGTCATTCAAGAGATATTTCACCTCTGAACAAATTAAGAAAAGCTATAGATACCAGTATTTGGAATATTCTTCTCAGTTATTACAAAACCAACAATCTAGATCACAGCCCATACATTTGTCACTCGTGTTTACAAAAAATTAGAGCAAATCAACTGCCAGCAGCCTGTGTTCTAAATGATCTACACGTTTGTACTGTTCCACCACAGATAACCGAGTTAAATGACTATGAAAAGATATTAATTCAACGCGCCAAAGCATTTTAGGTCGTAATGCTAATGAACCCCGTTGCAAAAAAACATTTACCTAATAGGCATATGGTGAAAAAAGAAAAAGGGCAGAACTTTCCATCTTCCTTTACCTCTTGAAGAAACTTTGAAAAAGCTGCCTAGCACCCGATTACTAACCCTGAATTGTACATATATTATAGTACGTGGTACGCTAACAAAATCAAAAATAGTGTGGGAGGATATTGTAGATGTCAATAAGGTTTACCAAGCCTTACAATATTTAAAAGGTGTAAATGCTCTTTACTCTCAGATACAACTTCCACATTCACCTCAACAATTGATTGGTTATATTAACGAAGAGGACAATATCCATCATATAGTAGACCAATTAGAATCTCAAGTAGATAACGTTGTAGAAGGAAACGATGGGCTACTAACACAAGTTACATCAGAAAAAGAGGCTGACTATGAACAATACACTATTTACCCCTTGCATGAAAGGGGGAGAAACGCTCCTATTTCGGAACTCTACCAAATGCTCAAAGTCAACGCCGATTGATTGTAGAGATAAAGATTTAGATGTAAAGTCCTTTTCTGATCTTTATGTTGAAGGTAAATATGGGCAGTTTGTTCGGCAGCAAAAGTTAACTTCTAGTAAATACGAGGGGCAATCAAAAAGTAATGATAAATGGGTATTATTGCAGGGCCTAATTACGTGAAATCTATTGTTTTCACTCGCATATACCCTCACTAGTAGCTAACAAAAAAATCATATAAATAGTTTACCTTTTCTGGAAGATACATTCATTCAAACACGAGCAGTCGAAGAGATCACATCAAAATGGCGAAAAATTAAGTAAGAGCCGTCATTAAGTACCTCTGCCTGAAAAAAATGTCTACGAAAGAAATTCACGCTGACTTAGTGGAAACATTGGGGGACTCTGCTCCTCCATATTCCACAGTTGCAAGGTGGAGTAAGGAGTTCAAACTGGGCAGAACGTCGACTGAAGACGAACATCGCTCCGGGCGTCCGAGGATAATATCAAAAAAATCGAAGACATCGTGCTAGATTACCATCCAACATTTAGTTAAGATCACAGGGCTCTCATTGGGAAGCATTCAAAGTATCCTGACAGATGATTTGAACATGAAGAAGGTCTCCGCAAGATGGGTCCCAAGAATGTTGACCGACGAACAAAAAGAGAAGCGACTTCGCATTTCAAGAGCGAATCTTGAAAAATATCAAAAGGATCCGGCGGCTTTTTGCACTCGTTTTGTAACGACGGACGAAACCTGGGTACATTGCTTCGACCCCGAGACTAAACAACAGTCTATGGCCTGGAAAAGACTTTCTTCACCGACCCCTAAGAAGTTTAAGGTTTCAAGCTCGGCAGGCAAGATTATGGCGTCTGTTTTTTTGGGATGCCGAGGGAATTTTCATGATTGATTATTTGGAGAAGGGAGCTAGTATTACAGGCTCCTACTATGCAGAACAAATAAGAAAGTTGCGGGAAGCCAGAAGGAAAAAAGGCGGGGCAAACTCTGTGCGAAGCTGTTGTTTCACAAAGCTGTTGTTTTTCGAGGAGCAAGATAAAGATTTTTATTTAAATGGAATACAAGCTTTAGAGAAGAGATGGACTAAATGTATAAACTTATTAGCAGATTATGTATTGTAGAAAAGTAAATTTAATTTGAAAGAATAAATGTTGTATTGTACATTGATTATCAATTTAGTGCAATCGCACTAAACAATCTAATTTAATATAATATGTATTACTTGTGAGATACATTGTGTTTTCATGCGATGGACAAGTCGATCTATTTATTTAAAACACAAAAGATTTTTGAAATTAATATGGTCACTATAAGATGTTAGCTAATTACGTAATAACTTAAGACAGAAGGTCCCTTAAGTAGGGACTGAATAAATTAACCGACTTGGTATTACATAGATCTCACAACTTTGAACGGTAGAAGAACTGAGTTGCGAGACTTGGTTTTTTTTACAAGTTATGTTTTTGATGGCATTCAATTTGTCATAATGCTTTGAAATTGGTCGTAGAAATCATTTACGTTGGTGAGATCGCTTAGTGTTTCCCAGCTGTAGTTATTGATAACTTGTGTAAGGTATTGGGTGTGTGTATTGATGTATTTTGTCCTTGGTTGTTTCGATGGGGCTATCAAGTGCTATGGCGGTGTATGTTATATGCCGAAATTGTCAGATACATTTAGCCTTAAAAAAAAGCAGAATCAATTTGTCGACTTTTTACACGAACTAGACAATGATCTATTAGTGATTGAGTGTTTCTAGATATTTCGAAACGGGTTTCTGCAAGTATTGTGTTTATCAGCCCTTTTGCCGAAATCATAGAAAGATATTCGTTAACTGAGTGGACATTAGAGTTCTTGATATTTATATTCATGTCCCCTATTATAATCAAGGTTTTTTTTCTTTCTATTTGATTTATATTACGACTAAGTTCTTTAATAAAGCGGTTAGGGTCTAATTTGGGTGGTCTATATATTGACATTAGAGTAGTATACATAGTTTTACGTTTTATATTTAGAGTCGAGCATTCATATGATATAGGGTCCGCCAAATAATTTTTTTTTTTTTTGAAAATGCTATAAAAAAACTACTGAATATTTTCTCAAATTCCTTTTTTTATTTGAAAGTACAATCCTTCCGGTTAATAATGGAAAATAATTTCATTCAAATGGCTGCCTCGGCTGGACATGCAGTAGCCTACACGATCGGTCCAATTTTTAAGCACATTATCGATTGTGTGCAGCTGTATTTCACCAATGGCTTCACGAATATTGTCCTTAAAAGCGTCAATTGTCTCTGGCTTGTCGGCGTAACACTTATCTTTGACGGCACCCCACAAATAATAGTCCAACGGTGTCAAATCGCAGCTCCGAGGTGGCCAAACGACATCAGCTCTGCGGCTGATAATGCGATCTTCAAAAACAGGGCGCAAAACATCGAGTGTAGCTTCGGCTGTGTGGCACGTTGCGCCGTCCTGTTGAAACCAAATGTTGCCAATATCCTCCTCTTCAATTTTTGTGAACAAAAATTCGTTCAACATGGCCCGATAACGATCGCCATTGACTGTAACGGCCACTCCTTGCTCATTTTCGAAAAAAATGGCCCAATTTTGCCTCTGGACCAAAATCCGCACCAAACAGTGGCTCGTTTTGGGTGCACCGGCTTTTCAATGTATGCGTGCGGGTTTTCTGTGCCCCAAATGCGACAATTTTGCTTGTTTACATACCCGCCAAGATCAAAATGAGCTTCATCTGAAAAGATGATTTTTTTGGCAAAATCAGCATTTTCTGTAAGTCGATCGCAGGCCCACTTAGCGAAGCGAAAACGCATTGGATGGTCAGTTGGCTTCAACTCCTGAACCAATTGGACTTTGTATGGCGTCATACCAAGGTCTTTATGCAAAATTCGTCTCAATGATGTCTCCGAAATGTTCAATTGTTGAGAACGACGGTGAATTGATGTTGATGGCGCTTCACGCACACTTTCTGCCGCAGCAGCAATATTCTCGGGTGTACGCACTGTTTTTGGTGCATCGATGAGGATGCCAGTTTCTTTCACATTTTTCACAAGATAACGAACATACGGAGCTGACGGTGCTTCTCTTCTTCCAAAATCCGTACGCAATTTTCGCACACATTCTACAACATTACCATGATTTTCAAAGTAATGTCGCAATATTTCCCAGCGTTGTTCAAGCGTATACACAACCATATTCGTTCAGCGGAAGGATAAAACCATAGACAAACCAATGAGACCTGTAACTTAAAATGGCCGCCGACGTTTGCCTACAATCTGTGCGAGCACGTGGGTACATAAAGTCCTGTCAAAATTATGTAAACAATCGCGCACATTGTTATAATTCCATGAGTGTGTGTGGCGGGAGTACACTGCGGTAAAATGAAATGAGCTCACACGTATTCACGGATAGAGTCGTTTATAACGGGGGTTGTCGGCTTGGTACAAAAACTCCTGTCAAAATTTCCTGAAAAATTTAGGGTGTCACGGGAACAGACGTACGAAAGTTGCATATCTCGTTCATCATCTCTGGATAAAACTAATTATCTGTCAAATCAGACATGAGCTAAGTGTTACGAAATAAGCACTACTGAAAAAAAAGTTAGATGGCGGACCCTTTATGTACTCGTATACACATTCTACTTTGTCGTATATAATGTCATCTTTAAAAAAATGAGATTCCTCCTCTCTTTGATTTCGTTCGATTATAGGATTGAGTATTAAAATCTTTGATAGTGTATAGATTGTTTTCTTCTTTTTTATGTTTGTTTCTGCTAATACAATTATATCAATAAGTTCTAGAGAGCCATTAACATACAACATAAACGAATCCCAGTTTGCCCTTATATTTAAAAAAAATAAAGATATTCCATTTATATTTTTTATATACTGTTTAATGTTTTCATGTGTGCTTAAAGTCTTAAAGTTGATATTAATTAATTCATTTATTTCGTTTTCCATTACATGTGTCATCATTTTTTTCAGCGCAAGTGTTTTTTTTTATTGAAAACCAGTTAATTAATTTTTTCGATTTCAGGTATTGATTCAACTTTAACCATTCTTTCTCCATCTCCCTTCCTCGCCAGCACTTTGCTATTCTTAAACCATATTTATTTTCAATTAACGGTTCGGGCTTTTGTTTTGGCTAGTCATATGAGTTTTTTAAACTGAGATGTAAGTTGATTGTTTACAAAGATTACTTGACTAGTGTACAATTGATTTTGTTCTCTGTTTACATTGGTGCAAATATCAGAGTAAGTGAGAGTCTTCTTTTGCTTACCTCGTTCAAGGAACAGATTTTTTATCCGTTTGTGTGTAAAGCACACTGATACATTTTTCAGTTGTTTGCTTTTTTTGTCTGCATATATGTGTAAATTTCTTCAACGTCATTTTCATTCATGCTAATGCCCAAAGCTTCGCCCACAGCATTTACACTGTCGTGTGCGTTATCAGCCGCTCTCATTGGTATGTTCTTTATTTCTACATTCTTCTCTATTTGTTTTTGCTCTAACGCGTTGATTCTTGTTTCTAGAGTTGTTATGAGTGTGTCTTTCATTGCATTTTGTCTCTTATGTTCTGCCATCTTTTGCATCAAGCTCTCGATCAGCTGATTGTTTTTGGCAAGACGTACTTACTGCTAATGAGTTCTACAGTTTTCGCGAAGTCTTTAAGCATTGCTTTAATTTCGATCAACTGTTGATGCACTATGGCCTCTTCCTGAGAGTTACTCGTAGAGGTGCTTCTCTTTTCACTCGGTGAGTCAGCTGTTCGAGATCTCTTTGACTGTTGTGTCTCCATTTGTTGTAGTTTTTCCTTTCCCCTGCAAGCCGTACACTCCTTTCTTTGCCGCTGCAGACATTATTCGCCATGTATTTTGCGTAAAGGCAGAACACTCGTAGTGATAATTCCCCTTATACCTCCCGCAAGTAGCAAATTTCCCGTTGAAAATTTTATTTAAAATTTGAATTTGTTTTTATATTTTACTTACCACAATAAATGTTATGTCTCTAATATGTGAGTTTTGGTTTTTATTTATTTCGCGGAAGATTTTTTAAATTTTTATTTAATATCTTCTGAATATTTGAATTTTTTTCACAAGACTAAGTTAACCTATGTCACCGCACGAACCAGAACATTTGAACAGACTAGAACCAGAAGAGACCATGCAGGGCGTGGTCGTTCGCTCGAGAGTAACGCGCCTGTGGTTACCGATGTCGCGGAGAACGAAAAAACATCAATCAGACGACGGGACGACGCAATCGGACATCGCCAGATGGACCCTATAGCGAATTTTAGTGAAAGACTTACACATGTTCCCCTGCAAGGTGCAAAAAGTGCATCGGTTAATGCCTGCTGACCATCAGTCGCGTGTGAATTACTGTCAAGCCATCCTTAATCTCAACAACGAAGAGGACGACTTTGTGTCTAAAATAATCATGAGCGACGAGGCGCATTTCCACTTAAGCGGTAACATCAATAAGCAACATTTTCTTTTCTACACTGTGATGCACGAAGAGCCTATACATTCATTCAAAGCCACTATGTGATGGCGTTCACACGGGAGGAGTGATTGGGCCGTATTCTTTTGAAGACGTCATCAGCAATACGGTCACTGCTACTGGCGAACGCTACAGGGCCATGATAAACGACTTTTTACTGCCGGAATTGGATGAGCGAGGCTTGGTGAAATGTGGTTTCAAGAAGACGGTGCAATCGCACACACAGCACGAGCTACAATGGATATTGTGAAGGAAGCGTTTCCTGGTGGCGTAATCTCCCGTTTTCGCGATTTGGCATGGCCAGTTAGATCGCCCGATTTTACTATCCCAGACTTCTTTCTTTGGGGCAACTTGAAGTCGCAGGCTTATGCCAATAAGCCCCAGGCAATCGCTGCCCTTAAGGAGAATATTCAACCGAAATGTGAACAGTTATCACTAGAAATCTTGCGGAAAGTCATGGAAAATGTGATAAAACGAGTACAAATGTGTATCAACATTGGCGGCAGCCACTTGACGGTTATTATCTTTCCCGCTTAACAGAACAAGACTGTAAAGGTCCAGATAAAGATTTTCATCACGCAAAACCATTTTTTTTATTAAAAAAGTCATTCGAAAACAAAATTGGATGATTCATTTTGCGCCACCTGGGGTATGAGTATAAGTACAATTCACGTTCCCATTACGGATGTTTATCCCTGGCGCCCGGGTGACAGTGACCTATTAGGGTAATACTTGATACACTAGGACTCTGGGGTTCCCTACATTCTAAACCAAACCACACCGAACAACAATACGCAATAATGGGGCTTACTACATAGCATTATGATTTTACCCTGCGGTCAAGTTGGCTGCTGTGAAACAGACACCTTGTCATACCGAAGGCTTTCTTAGCTCCAGAAAGACAAGTGTCCATTGAAACATAGATGTCGGTTAAGCCAAATACCAAGAAATTCAAGCGTTTCCCTTCGTGATGCCTAATGATCGCGAATTTCCTTCAGTATTTTCTGGTATCCCTTGAGGCCCTATACAATGGAGTCGTAAATAGTATTCCTTAAGGCCCTATAACGGAGACCTAAATATTATCGTTTTCGACTCTTCGAATCGCAATATCTAATATTTAAATTCGAATTCAAACTGCATCATTGTAATTTAATTTTTGAACCTGATTTTTACACTACCAGATTATCCGCATACGCTATAGAGTGGCTAAGAATAACTAAAGGATCGCTTGCGTAGATGTTAAGCACTATCGGAGAATTTATAGCTCCCTGTTGTAGACTATTTTTACGAGGGGTGATCCAATAGTAATGATAATGAAAATGAATGAAGATCATAAGAAACAAAATGTTTCTTTTTCTACATACAAAAAAAAAAACAAAAAACAAAAGAAAAATATGCTTATACATATGTATATTTATATAAACCTTGAACCGACCTAAACCTATCTTATTCTAACTATTTACTTTATATATATTTTATATATATATCTTTTTTTTAATTTTTGTTATATTTATAGTTTTTTTGGTTTTTGTTTTTTTCTTCCTTTTTTGGCCTATCCTACCCTAACCTACCCTAGTCTATTTAAGCCTGCCATTGGTGTTAGGCAAGCGCAGCCTTTAAGAGGCTGAAGCTATTGAAGTGTCCACTGACGTAGCTCCTTCCAACCACCAAAAGCGTTGATGCTGGCGGACTACGTCTCCTCCATCCCGGCGTGAGACCGATCTACAGAATATGAGGCGCTCGGGCTCACGGAGCGCGAGAGCGTGTCCGTAGATAATCTTCTGACATTATAAATTAAATATAATTTCTGGCATATGACCGCCACGGCTGGCGGTGAATGGGCCCAAAACAAGATTGCCGTTGATCCCAATTTTCATAAGCGAATTTTGTTTAGCGATGAAGCTCACTTTTGGTTGAATGGATACGTCAATAAACAAAACTGCCGTATTTGGAATGATGATAATCCTCACGCATATGTTGAGGCACTGTTACATCCACAAAAACTGACTGTTTGGTGTGCTTTATGGGTTGGTGGAATAATTGGTCCGTACTTCTTTACAAACGATGCTGGCTATAACGTTACAGTCAATGGTGACCGCCATAGAGCCATGATTACTGACTTTTTCGTTCATCAATTGAACAACCATGATGTGCAGAAGCAACATGTCACACACCTCGTGCCACAATTGATTTATTGAAGGAAACGTTTGGTAACCGCATATTTTCACGTTACGGACCCGTGAATTGGCCTCCAAGATCGTGCGATTTAACGCCGCTTGACTATTTTTTGTGGGCATATGTGAAGTCGCTAGTCTACGCCGATAAAGCCGAAACGATTGACCACTTGGAGGACAACATTCGCTGCGTTATGGCTGATATACGGCCACAAATGTTGAAAAAAATCATCGAAGACTGGACCTCCATATTAGACTACGTATTAACCAGCCGTGGCGGTCATATGCCAGCAATTACATTTAAATTATAATGTCCGAAGATTATCTTTCGAAAAAAGGCAACTTCATGCCAATTTAAAAAAAGGATCTTTGTTTTATTCCATTTCAAAGTTCTATAGCTCTATAAAAAACACCCTTTACAATACCTTTGTGTATATGAATAACTGAATAATATATAAATGGATTAATAAATAGGTAAATAAGGTAAAATTTATTATTCATTTAATAAATAATTAGGTAAATAGTTGAATGTACAAATAAAAGTAAATAAATAATTAAATTATTTATTAATAAATAAATTATAAGAAAACAAAAATGACTACATTCTATTTACAAACAAAAAAAAAGAGAAAAAGGATAAATAAAATAACACATATGAACAAATATCTTATCAATTATACGTACATATAGTAAATTTACAAGCGCATTATCAGCAAAACTACATCTTGTATTTTATACGTATATTTAAGTTTAAGGATTCTATTAGAGATGAATTCAACATTCGCTCTTACCTGAGTATCAGACAGGTTGACACATGTCAAACGAGTAGTACACGTTTGAATTTTCGCTGCTGCATTTTTTTTTTCATATTTAATTTATAATTGTCTTGTGATTAATATCAAAACTTAATTTAATCCAACTACTTATCAGTAAAAAGTGAATCAAATAAAACTTCCCTCGATATGCCGGTAACGATGGAGGACCTAGCCAAAAGTATTCAAAAGCTTGACATGAAATTTGATAGTCATATAATCGGACTAAAAAAAGATGTGCTTGATTTTAAAACATTAGTGAACAATAATTTAACAAAGCTCACAACAAAAGTTGACAACTTTTTCAGTGAAATCAGAAATGAAGTCAGTGAATTAAAAGATGAGATCAAGCAGAAAGTCTCGAGTGAACAATATATTTGCGATTTAAAGCTTGTAAACGAAAAAATTAACAAGCTTGAAAATGAAATTCGTAAATGTGATCTAATTTTAACTGGAATCCCAGAAACTCCTAAAGAAAACCTTGAAGAAATTTTCCAAAAAAGTTGTTCCATCACAAAACACATGGCCGTATATTGACATTTATCGACTCAAACCTAACCAAAAAAAGCGCGCAAACACAGAAGACCAGACTAACGGAGCACCCAACTCGCGTCATAGAAGAAAAGAATACACACCACCAATTCTAGTCAAGTTCCCAACGTTATACGAAAGAGTAAATTTTCTGCGTCTTTTTTTTTGCTGCTGGTGCTGTCACGCTGGATAAAATTGGCTTTGTCTCTTAAAGGACTATTGGGGCATTTGAATGCCTCTCAACAAATACCCTTCAAATCCGAAAAGCTGCAATGAAATTAAATGTAACAACATCCTGCATTCTGTTCATTCCTTTAATGGGATCATCAAGGTGAAGATAAAATCTACAGACAATTTTATAAGAATTACTTCTATAGAAGAACTAACCAACTTGCAATCAGCTTCAAACATAGATGTCAACAACAACAACAGCAATCAACTATAACTTAAATCGTATGAAAAGTGTACTTAGTTCATCAGAACTCTTAATCTTAATTTTGCTTATAATTTATTTTCTTTTATTATTATTTACTTATTTTTTCTTATATACATATGTATTTAAGATTCGCAATGAATTGTAACTTTAATTATATTCCTTCTTATTTCCATGTGATGCATTTCTTTGTCTGTTGTTTCTGTTTGCGGGTGGTCCTGGAGATTTGTGGTTTTCCATATAATTTACTTTATGAGCAGTTATAGTAGTAACTTTTCTATAGGCAAACCTGATAAAAAGATGGACCTATCTAAAACCATGCTCAATATCTTATCATCACAGTCAGACGGTTTGAAAATTTGCCAAATGAATGTATGTAGCCTTTTATCAAAAATTGACGAATTGAGGATTCTCTTTTGTTCTAAAACAATGGATGTTATTTGTATAACAGAAACTTGGCTGGATGAGAGCATAAATGATAAATTGGTTGTTATTGACGGTTATCGAATTTTTAGATTGGATGGCGTTGGTCGTGCGTGTGGAGTCGTCATCTATGTTCGTGAGGACATTCCAGCAAGATATGTATATAAATTTTCTTAACATTGACGATATTGAATGCTTGCTTATCGAAATTAGCTTACCTCACGACAAAGTTCTAATTAATGGAATTTATAGACATCCCAGTAGATTTCCATACAATGAATTTGAAGTGTTTTTATCTAAGCATAGTCCCTGCTATGAAAACATAATTTTATGTGGAGATTTAAATATAGACATGTGTGTCACCAACAGTTCCTCAACAGATCTGCAAAATTTGTTCGACTCTTACGGTCTGAGTATTGTAAGTTACCTACCAACACGATTAACTAATCATAGCGCCACCTGTCTTGATCTGTTTGTGGTTTCCTGTCCCATAAAAGTCTTATTTTTTGATCAATTAAATGGTGTTGCCGATCATGATTTGGTTTTTCTAATATATGATGCCAAAGTAGAGACCATAGATACCGAAAAACCCTATTTTTATCGTGATTTCAATAACGTTAAGGTGGATGAACTTTTAAGCGAAATCTCGAGCATAGACATGCAGCCATTTGTATCTGCTGTTTCAACTGACTTTAAGGTGGATCTCTTAAACAATATAATTAAGTATTATTATGATTAATATATTTCGCTGAAAAGAAGAACTACAAGTAGAAGTTGTCCTTGGCTAACGACTAATATCCAGAATCTTTTATGCGAACGCAACTTTTTGTACAATGTTTTCAAAAACACGAGATCAGATAGAGACTGGGAAAGATACAAAGTTTGTAGAAATCTCACGACGAAAACAATACGAGATGCTAAAAAAGAAATGTACTTCAATTTATTAGATGCTTCAAAAAACTCAACCAGAATAATTTGGAAAAACTTAAATAGAATTGGTGCAACTAATAAGTCTAATCCTTTGCCTAATATTGATCTCGATTTTGCTAACCGCCTTAATGTCGCTTTTTCCTCGTCAAATACGCCCACTTTATCAACTGCTTATAGTCGCTCTTTAAGCTCAAATGGGTCCTTTCATTTCAATTGTGTTTCGAATGAAGACTGTGTTTTCGCACTGTTCTCAATTAAATTCAATGCGTTGGCTCTTGATGAAGTATCACCTAAATTCATACGTCTTATTCTCCCTGTCATCATACTGATCATATGCAATATTTACAACGACTGTCTCATGTGGTCAATCTTTCCCAAAGCGCGGAAACTGGCAAAAGTTATTCCTTTGCACAAAAAAGGTTCAACCCAAGATTTATCCAATTTCCGCCCCATTAGTACATTGCCTTTCCTTTCTAAAGGGTTGGAAAAACTTATGTTAAATCAGTTATCTGTTTATCTTGAGTCATTTAACTTATTATCTCCGCTTCAATCTGGTTTCCGCAAGAAACATAGTTGTGTATCTGCAGCTTTAAAGATTGCCGATGATATACGCTTATCCATTGATCAAGACAAGGTTACAATTTTAAGCCTACTAGATTTTTCTAACGCTTTCGGTTCAGTTGACTACAGTATTATGCTTAAGAAATTGGAAACAAAATTTGATTTTTCGACAAGCTCAATTAAAATGGTAAACATTTTTTTTAACCGATCGCCAACAAGTTGTTTCTATTGGTCCTATTTTATCAAATACTGTTGATTTAAGAAGCACAAGGGTCTTTACAAGGCCCTATTTTATTCAGTATGTTCATGTCATCTCTATGCTGATGACCTACAAATTCACCTTTCCTTACCGTTAGGCCTACTTGAGGACGGAGTGTGCAGTATCAATGAAGACTAAAATAGAATTCACCATTGGACTTTGGAAAACAATTTAACTTTAAATCCCAGTAAATCCCAAAGTATCATAATTTATAAATCAAATCTCAATGAGTCTTACTTTCCCGAAATCTCCTACAATGGGTTCGTTATACCCTATAAACCTTCCGTTATTAATTTAGGATTTTTATTCAATGAAACTTTCACATGGAACAATCATGTTAATAAAGTGATTGAAGTCATATACGGGGGCCTTAGACGTTTATGGAGAATTTCATATTTTATGCCACAAAACAGTAGACTTATGTTAGTTAAAACTTTACTTGCACCAATTATATCTTATGGGGCACCTTTATACGCTGGCATGGATTCAATTACCAAACAAAAACTTAATGTAGCATTCAATGCAAGTGTACGTTTTGTTCACTCTTTAAAAAAATATGCTCATGTTTCTCATTTAACCAATTGTATTTTCGGTATGTCACTTATGTCACATTTTGTAATTGACATATGCAAATTTATTTTTAACTTAATTCACCACCGACAACCTCTCTATCTATTTGACAAGCTTCAATTTTCCTCATCCTTGCGCACTAATAACTTAAACATCCCCAGAGCTTCAGTTATGCAATCTCGTAGGTCCTTCTTTGTCTTAGGTGCCAAAATTTGGAACAGTTTCACTCTAAGAAAATGTTGAATTTAAATAATTTTATCTCCTCCATCAAAGATCATTTCAAGAACTCAGACGTTGCATTGCATCTCCACTCTATTTTCGTTAATTAACAAGTTCAACAAATCACCAAATTTGTTAATTTTCAATACATACTTTTTTTGTTTTTTTTCTTTTTGAATTTAGTTAAGTTTGTCATTTACATTGTAATTTTATTGTAAATTTTGAGAGCCATAAAACAGATTTAATCTCAAGGCTTTTTGATATAAATAAATGAAATGAAAAAAGTATCACAGGTTGAGTGATGCCAAGGAAAATCTAGCATCATTTTTAAGAGCTTATTTTATGAGACTTGCAATTTGTTTATGTGACAAGTTACAGCGTCGACCCCTATTTTGCATCCAGCGGAATGGCCTGGAAGATTACCTTGTGCAATATAATTTTATTGTCAGTGGAAAGTAGTGATTTTTTATTAAAAAATGGGTATAGCATTGTCCTTGAATATAAGCTTGGTATCTAAATAAATGCCTAAATATCGAGCATTCACAGTTTTGCTTTTTTTTCCCTGTAATTTTATTCTACATAATCTCCTAACAAGTCAATATATTAAGTCCATATCTTTTTTCTATGCCCAAGATTCCTTTAGAAAAAAAAATCTTTGTCCTGAATCTCCCAAAACGCCTCAACAGCGGCCTTAACTTCGCTATCGTCTTCGAAATTCTTGCCTCCGATGTGTTTCTTGAGCCGAGGAAAGAAGTAGAAGTCACTGGGAGCGAATCAGGCGGCTGTTCGAGCAGTTCGGATCACGCTTCTCGATTGGCAGTCATCGCAACTGCGGCTTCGGAAGCAAGTGCGTTGTCTTGATGAAACAGCACTCCAGCTCACAGTTTGCTGCGTCTTCTTTTTTATTTCCTATAAAAGTAGTTAGATACTGCAATAGTGGCTCCCTTTTCCAAATATTCCACTATAATTATTCCTTCAACGTCCCATTACCAATCCCGCCGAACTTGACACTATGAATTTCTTGACGTCGATGAGGTCACTTTCAAGTCATCGATTGTCATTTGGATTCAGGAATTCAATTCTCAGTGGATTCAATTCTCGTGCACGGTCACGAAACGTAACAAAAATATTTCTTGATCTGCTTGGAACTTCTCGAGATTCACCCTCGAAATGTCGACTCGTTTTTTCTTTTGCTCGTCGGTTAACATTTTCGGTACCCACTGCGGAGACTTTTTCAGCCTAAAACTCTTTGGCGCGGCGTGCTACTGTATATAATGGAGGAGCAGAGTCCCCCAATGTTCTCGCCAAGTCGATGTATATGGCTTTGGAAGATAGTTTTTCCAAGCAGAGGTAGTTGGTGATAGGTCCACTTTCGTTTTTCTCCAACTTGATATTATCCCTTCGATGGTTCGTATGAATGTTTGTTTCATTGCCTGCCCCTCAGGGGAGAAATCTTCTATTTTAGAGTGAAAAATTATTTATTAATTTGGATGCAAAACTCTCATTGTTTGTAAAAAAAAACACCAATTCTTCTTGATATTGAGATGACACGTTTTTTATTTTATTACCGAAATGGAGTACCACATTAACTATTTTTCAAAAATACCAAAATTGCGATGAATTTTGTTGAATTGTGCTTACGATCATTTAGAGGTTCTCCATAAAATTCACGTCCGGTAACTGCAAAAGACTCCAGCTAAAATCTACACCTTAATGACTTCGGTTCATACATATTGCATAACGTTAAGGCTACATCAACGCGTTTGTCTTCATATCGTCTATAGGGAAAACGTCACAACAAGCTCAACAACCACAAATCATTAAATTATCTCCTCCATTTCTCACTGGCCTGGCCTTTGGGATGGCGTACAAAGCATCCAGCACTCGACTGGAATAAATTAATTTTGGTCTCGCCGTGTCGAGCGTGTTCTTTCATTGCTTTTTTGATATTTTCAAGGTCACTTTGTAAGAAGAATATTTTGGTGAATGTCCTACGTTTTCTTATATGGGCAGAAAGAGTGTAAAGGAAAATTTGTCTAAAATAAACAAAGATAAAATAAAACTGGAAATTTTTATCTTATTGATTGTTTACCTTTTGCACATATGGTTGTTTACTTTTTCCTCTCTCCACAAACACACCAGCCGCCACAAACACAAAATATGTGAATTAAACAAAAACACGCGGATTAAACACAAAAAAACGATCAAAACAAATACAAAATATAATAAAATCAAACAAACATAAAACACACGAAAATCATCCATTTTTGCATTTTTGCCGAAGACCACAGAGGTCAACGACATCAAACACAACAGCAGCAGCCACAGTCGCCGTTGACAGATCCCGTAAACAGGGGAAATGCCAACGACGACTGGAAAGGCACCGTTCACATCATCACCCAGCCTAGCCCTATAAAAGGCCGAGGCGATTGGCAGAAGGGCGATCAGTCCGCGAATAGACAATTAGTCCGCAAGTAAAAGTGACACTTAGACAACAAGTATACGCAAACAAGCGACACAGTCGACGAAGCAGTGTAATCAAGTTCGAAAACCAGCAACAACAACTAGGTAAGGAGTGCTCGAAGGGATTGAGGTGGTATTACATCGTCTTACTCTAAGAACTATATTCCTCATAGGATAGAGATTAATTATACATATTGTAAATAAGACAATAATAATAAGGCTAATTATTACTTACGAATTATCATTAAGAATAATAAAGTTACGAAGAAAAAAAATTATTATTTTTATTATTTCAATAATAATAAAAATTCTCAGGGAGGAATTATCGTCAATAATTGGGGTAATAATTTCGGCCTCGTCACCAAGGAGAAGGGACGAGCGTACGAGACTAGCTAGAGCGACCGCTCGACGAGTGAAACGGCGAGTAGAGTCTAATAGGGCGGACATCGGCTCTCCGACTCGGGTTTTAACCCAAAAGAGACCGACTAAGACCTGTCGGAGTCTACTCCCGAGGTAAGTGTCGTAGGGTCAGTTCCCGACTTGGGTTTTAACCTGTAGGGGTTGACCAGACGGCACAGCCGTACTCAAGGGCGTACGTCGATCCCAACTAGGGCCTCGACCGGGTTCTTACCCAGAGAGGCTACGTCTCGCACTGCTCCTGACTCATCCGTCCGTCGGAACTCAGACTCGGGTCCTCACCTGCTGAGAGATCGACGGGGTACTGTCTGCAGTACACTTGAGGTGACAAGGCGCGCCTACGACCTAGTGTCCCGAATGGGTCCCAACCCCAAGGGACAGCGTAGCGCGCGGGCCACTAGTACGTCTGCCGGTGTCAAATAAAAATTTATGTGACGGATCCTGGTCCGGCGAGTATACCCCGGCCCAGAAAGCTCGTTACAAGAGCAACCTCCATTTGAAAAAAAAAAACTTCTGTGTGTGTTTCAGAGAAGCGTTTTCATCTGCTCATTTTTCATTAATAGTAAATTTGGAATTAAATTTTTAATTCTTTTTGCTCATTATTGAAATCACTGCTCTTTTATCCGATTTTTACAACTACCGATTAAAAATAAATTATTACCGAAATCAGCGACCAGCTAAAAACTGATTTCAAGATCATAGGGAATATATCACGCGATGCACAGTCTGCTGGACTCGAACCCGAGGGAACATAATGCTAGGAATGTTGCGGAATGGTTTCTAATATGGGACTAGCGTTCACTAGCTTTGGTAATAGAAATAACAACAACGAACAACAATATGTCTTTAGGGACGCCAATTTAGCTTTGGTTGCAACGATGTTCAGGTTATTTTCGAAACCGGCGCTCAGTGAAGTATAATCGCGAGATTGCCGAGGACAAAATATGACCAAGGCCCGGACAGGAATTCTTAAATGGAAGCGAAACGATGTACGATTTTCCTGAATCTCTTGCAGGTTATTTACAAAAATTGGTGTTATTAGGAGGAGGGACATTTTCAATTCCCAGAAACGTTCTAAAATCACATCCATGTCCATAAACGTATGAAATGCTGACATATTTATTGGATTACTATCTGAGTCTTATAGTTCTCCAGCGACGACCCAACCAAACGGGGCTGACAAGGACAAGAGCATATCTGCCAGAATAGATACATTAAAGTATTGATCTGCTAAATCCAATTTTCGAACATGGTCAACGCCTCCAAAAATCGCTCAAAAATATTTTTTTGTCCTAATGAAATGACATTTGCCTAAACAAAAACTTTAAAAGCGTTTTTCAGGTTTTTTAAGTCTGAGTAAGGTATAAATAAAGTATATCTGATATATTTAGATCTTAATTTATTAAGGGGGGAAAACCATTTAGAAGCCCGAAAAATTGCATTTTTTTCGGAAGTTTTTTGAAAGGGAAAAAATAAATTGATATTTTTAAAATGTTGGCATTTTATTGTACATGTTCTGAGGATAATTTGTGATTTTCTTTTATTAAAAAATATTAAAAAATGGCGTTGTTGTAGCAAAATTCAGCCAGTTGGTCGCAGCGTATTTTTTTTCGGTGCCAATCCTAGCGCCGTGGAAAATCGTCTGAAACAGACAGGCAAAAGGTTGTGGTTAGTACATACCTGTGGCCAATTGGTAAACCAGTCAAGATTTGGAGAAATGGCAGGCATTTAAACGAAAAATCGGGTTTTTTTGAATTATTTTTTTTTCTCTCCATAAAAAAATAGTTTATTTTGCAAAATTTGGGGTAAATTTAGATTCACCAATTATGTGTTACGAAAACGTGTGCAAAATTTCAGCCTGATCGGTTCATCAGTGAAAAAAAACGTTTCGAGAAAAACGCGTTTAAAGTTCTCGGAGTTGATCGGAAGGGACCGGGGAAACTGGCAATATCTTCAAAAATTTTGAGTTTTCGCCTAAACCATTTATTGCCTCGTATTCTACACATATTAAAGTAACTTTTAAAGCAAAAAAAATTTTTTCGATTTTTTTAAACTTCTAAATGGTTTTCTCCCCTTAAGTTAATCAGTGGATTCCAAGGATTCTTCTTCATCGATATATTCCCCATCTATTTCTTAATCTTCACTTTCATTGGATTATGTGGACTCGTCATAGTTTCGTAAAGATGATAATGGGATTTGGGAAATCAGCATTTTTAGAGCTTCTTTTGTTATTTTTTTAATTTTTTTATCAGGGTGTGGTCGTAAACTTGTTATAAGACGATTCGATCTTAAAAGTAATCTACAGATAATATGCAAAACAGAATTATTTATTACTATTTATTATAGATTGCTAATAATGTTTTTTAAAACTGTTAAGAACATCCATGATGCACTCCAACCTAGAAAATGTTCATGAAAAAGTCAAACGGAACAACTTGGAATACTTATTCAGTGCCTCTGCTGCTTCTTCGGATAGCTGCCTAATTGGTAAAAGAGCATTTCCAATAACTTCCAATCCATGCAGAAGAATTGTGCGCTTCGTTAGAATCAAACGATGCCACGGATAGATGCCGTATCGTGAGCAAATGCTTCGAATTTCGTTACATCTATTTCAAGTCAACTGGACAATACTTCTAATATGACTTCAAAGTTAAAAATAAGTCGCACTTCAACAGCAGTTATTTCAACACTTCTGGAATGGTAAAAAGCCTGCGGCTTGTATTGCCATCATTAGTGTTCCCGAAACCAGGTTTGGGTACTCGTACATCAACAATTATTCCTAGTCTTATTTTAAAATTTTGTTGGAGCTTAGTTTTTCTTTCTTTTGGAATGGTTTTTTTTCTAAAAGCGTTAATTACTACCATTTCTTTAACGGAAATTTGTAAGCAAGATGAAGCATGCTTTAAAAAATTAGTATCCAGGCATGCAAAATTGACAATCCAAATTTCATTGCATCTTTATCAACTGCTTTGATGGAAAGACCATTGAAATCTTTCAAAGTAGCTCAACAAATGTAGCACTTCATCGTAGATTTTGTGTTAGCTGCTGCGTAGATTTGCTTGAACAACGTTGGAAACTATTTTTGCTCTCTCAAGAAATCAATGACTTCTTCTAGTACTGTTGAAAATTTCGATTTTCCAGTTACACGTAACTTCGTTAAAGTTCCGCAAGTTCCTTCGTTTTATTACTATCATGTGCTCTGCACACCAAGTTCTGTGAAACATTTCGACGGCTGGCCACGTCCAGTCAAATTTTATACCTCATAAACTCCTTGAAACTTCATGCCTTTTTTTAATAACCTAACATTTATCCGTTGCGAATTTAACATTTTAATTTAAATTTGCGCCTAAATACAATTTAAAAGATTTTAAGTTGAAACTAACAATATAAGTAAAGTTCAGATTAGTTGAATATCTTAAACCTCCAATTTTAAGCTTAAAATCTTGAAGTTTTTCCTCCGTGCAAGACGCTTTATTGAGCAAATAACTCTGAAATTTATCCAGTTTAGCTTCAAAATCATTCCCTTCATATTCATTAATGGGATCATATAACTGTCTTCTGGTTACATAGAATGCACAAGCCAGACGGTTCTTCAAGCAAAAGATTTTATTTTATAGTAAAGAGTTTTTGATTGATCTCACATTGGAGATGATAAAATCTAGAGGGGCAGTTATCGGCAGCAAGTTTTTTTTCCACTACTTCTTGACATCTTTCTGTATAAGCGAATGCCAAAAAAGTTACCGAATAATAGCGAATCATACAATATTATCCTATTTATTCCACTTTTGGACTGCTTCGAATCTTTTCCCTTAAGTTGGTCAGGTAGCAGCCGAAGTGTCTAGTAGATTTGATGAAGAAGTAGTGCTGTGGCTGGGGGTATTAACTGTTGAGGGTTTAATGATTTCATTCTTCTTTCAAAATCGATGGCTGATACAGTTTCATTCCAATGCTTCTTCAAGAATTTCATAGAGATCCTTGAGGGGTTGTGGTTAGGGTCATCTTGATTTTCGTCTATGGGCACTTCTATATCAGATCCTGAGTTACATTCTAGAAGGCCTTCTACATATTAGATAGGCTTCGATCATCGCGATTTATTCGTGTACTTAGCAGTCCCCATCAGCTTTCATAATTTTAGAATACAAATATCTTGAGGTATGTGTACAACTCGTAAAAATACTTTTATTGGTAAGGCTCATTAACTAATTCAAAAAGAAAATCAAACTAACTTTGCAGTTTTCTATTTTTAATGTATTTTTGAAATTTGCAAATTTCACCCCTTTTTCAAATCTAATCTTGCAAGCTTGATTTTTCGTTGGAATTCAAATAACGAGCTGCGATTGGCTTGCCAATCGGTACTTTTGAGGATCGGCAATGAATTTTGTCCCAGTAATACCCAGTGTCCTCTTTATCACTAACCATAATTTTAAGAGAGCAATAATATGAGTAAATCATACCTTAAATCTTCTCAAATGCCTTATTCACTCCACTGCTTATTCAGTGGTCGTAATAACTTCATTGGCTTTACATTTCTCACGCAAATATTTATAGTCAATCAGATAAAACAGAGAAATCGGGGAAAGTCGGTATCGTCGCGTTGGCAATTTTATTTCCACAGACGAAGAACTATCCTCGATCTTCCATCCTATATAAGGCAAAAATAAAACCTAATAGGATGCAGTTTCACGGAACGCACAGCCATTGTCCCAGAACCAACACAACATGTGCATTTGGATGTTGTGTTACATCGTATCCCGGTACCGGTTGCTGACAGTGTGATAAAATTTCGAGAAGGCGGCAAAAATGAAATTGAAATCTCTCTATACCATGTCTATTGCGTGGAATTCCATATAAGAAACAAAATAATTTAAACGTAAGTACGATTATCTGGGAAAATTGAAATTTTATTTTTTCCCTTCACTGCTCCTTGAGACTGCTTTGCACCATAGTGATAGAATTTATTTCTACGTTTCTGAAGACTACCGAGCAGATATCACAAGTTTGCAAGTATAACGTTCTATACATCGACTTGCATCAGAGAAGGAAGCGTGGTATTGTTTTTAAAACGGGTGCGACACCCGTATCCGGGCACGAGAGTAATGTGAACTTTTTCTTGGGTGATTTATAGCTCACAACACCGTCATGGAATAAGCTGGTGTGGATACCGTACACAGCAAAACGTTACTAAAATATATGTACAGTAATAGGAATGTTAACTGCTGAGTGAAGGTGCATATATGTATCTTCTCTGTGTAAAGCAGAAAACGCCGAGAAGGAGTTAAGCTTTAACGTAAATAAATAGTATGGGCTGAAATTCACCCTAAAAACCTTGAACAAGGAGTCAGTTCAGAAGAATTGGTTGGCAAATTGTTTGTTATCATTTGTTCTACGAAATTTTGTATACCTTTCGCTTTAATAGTTTTAAGAAGCTTTCTTTCTTTGAAATCGATTTTAATGTTATTATTCATATTCTTACTTACTGGACAAAATGCTTAAATCTAATTTAACATTATACTTCATATCCTTACTGGCTCTTAACGAGCACTCTAAGTTAATCTAAATCTTAATTTTAACGTCTTTCGACTTCATTTTTATTTATTGCCGTCTGGCACCGTCACGGTAAAAAGTGTTTGTCTTTTGAGGCTATCCAAGAATCAAGCTATTTTGAGATGTCTTTATATGAATGGAACTGCTGATCAGCCAGACTATGTGCCATCGAACGCAACAAGTGATAATCGGACGGCGCAATATCTGGGGAATATGGCTTCCCATTTGAGCGTTTCTAAGTAGATTTTAACGAGTTTGGCAACGTGAGGCTGAGCGTTGTCATGCTGTAGAATCACTTTTTCGTGCCTCTGCTCGTATTGTTCCCGCTTTTCGAGCAGTGCCCGGCTCAATCGCATCAATTGAGTTCGATACCGTTCCCCAGTGATGGTTTCGTTTGGTTTCAACAGCTCATAATAAATAACACCGCCCTGATCCCACCAAATACACCACATAACCTTCGCAGTGTGAATATTCGGCCGAGCCGACGACGTAGAAGCATGACCAGGTTGTCCCCATGATTTTTTTTCTTTGAGTTGCTGTAATAAATCCATTTTTCATCATACGTAACGGTGCCTTTTTCGCTGCTGGAGCAGTTGTTCTCAGGCGAAAAACCGACGCCCATCGTCTCTTGGCTTCAAATCATAAGGAACCCAAGTTCATTCCCAACGCATGCAATCAAGCTCTTTTTGCGTTTGGTATGGATCCTCGTCGAGCAATGCCTCCAGTTCAGCGTCTTCGATGGTTTTTGGCCTCTCTTCACGCGAACGGTCATCAACATCGAAATCATCGTTTTTGAAGCGACGCACAGTGGTCGATTTATAGTTACCAGCTGGACTTAGTTCGGATTTTTTTTTTTGCTATTATGAATTTGCATTGTGTTTAATAATTAATTTAAAATCATTTGCATGACTTCAGAGATTGGTAATTCGTGTTTTTGGGTTGGAAGCTGTCGCAATTTACTTATTTGTGGATCAGAAGATATCAACATCGAATGGAGTACATCGATATTTGTTGCGATTCGGGACATCTTTCTTGAAAACCCGCTTCGAAAGATTTTATAATCTTTTTGACGGGCTTCTAAAACATTTTCCGAAAGCTGTCCGATAGGAATTGGAAAACTGTCAATGATGTCAGCACCATATATCAGAATTTTGTGGACGCTAACAGGCATTTTGTACCAATTATTTGGAAACAAATAATTTATCTGTGTCCAAACAGTAAGTGCGGAATTTGTTTGTTCTATTTTCAGACCTGATGTTAACCTTAGGATAGCAACAGGGGTGATACAGCACCCCAACGAAACAAAAAGTTATCCATTTCACAAATTCCCGCTATACAATCGCTGTCTTCTTTTTGCTATTTTCAAATTGACAGTTGAGCTTTCAGTTCTCGGTCACAGCTTGCTGCGGTAAGTCCTATATCCTCTTTACAGGCATGGCTGGGGTGACGGGTTGCTATATATGTTACTATTTTTTTTTTTTTTGGTTTTATTTCGAACTTCCTATTTTTTCAGTTCAAAATGGCTTTTCGATCAATTGGAACTTTGGAAAAATATGTGCAAGAGGTTTGTGGAAATAATTCTGATCATGACAACAGTCGGTCCGATGTGGAGTATTCGGAAACGGAGGACAACGTCTCCGAGCATTCGCAGCAAGATGATATTATTTCTAATAATTCCTCTGATGACGACGAAGATATTCCGTTAGCGCAATTGCAAGGAAATGTGTGGAGAGGTTAAAATGGACACGTTTGGTCTTCAATACCACCGCCAAGAAGCAGGATACCACGACGAAATATCGTCACTATACAACGTCTTGCAAAAGGTGATGCTCGGAGTATCAATTGTGAGAGGGATGCATTTATAATTTTATTTGGTAAGCCAATCGAATTAATATCATTATATACAAATCATGAAATAGACCGCCGCGCACCATTGTATAAAGAGCAGCGTTATATACATAAGACTGACCCCATTGAAATTAAAGCCTTGATTGGACTTTTATTTTCTTCCGCAATGAATAAAGACAATAGGAAAAACAGTCAGGAAATGTGGTCGCCTTTCAGTGCGTCTACATACAAATGTATTATGTCTTTGAACCGTTTTCGATTTTTACTGGTTTGTTTGAGACTCGATGATAAAGACAGTAGGGACAGAGAAGACAAATTTGCTCCTGTTCGAGAAGTGTGAGAGATAAGAGAGAGAGAAGCTGCAGAGAGTCTTATCAACCCCGATTTTATTTGACAATTGACGAACAATTGTTGGCGTTTCGTGGAAAGTGCCGTTTTCGTGTATACAGGGTGTCCCACGAGCAGTGTGCCAAAAAGCTAGAGCGTGTAGGTCTGGTCAAGACAAGAAAAAAATCGTATGGGAGGTGGGGGTCTATTCCCCCCCGTTTAGCCGGGAGGGGCAATTTTCTAAAAAATTGACTTAATTTGGAAAAAAAATTATTAAAAATCAACAGTTACATCCACAATGCCATGATGTACTTTCTTGTAAAGCCAGAAATCTCTTCTTTCGTCCTGTTTTTAAATGAAGCTGTTTTAGGGAATAGTTTTTGAGAAATTAATTTTCAAACTCAAAATTTTGGAAAAAAAAATTAAAAAAAAAATGTTCGAACTATTTTTTTTCAAAATTTTATGTAATTAAGTGGTAATCTTTTTTTAAACATTCAATTCTCTTATTAGTTTTTAGTTAAAAACAGAAAACCGGATGCAAAAATATCTTGTAGTTTTTGAGAAATTAAAAAAAAACCCGAACCACTTTTTTCTAAGAAAAACCTTTTTTTTTGGTTGACCTCTTTTTTATTATTTTTAAAAAATTCGGAGTTTTATGAGGATACAATAAAGTGACACAGTATTGGAATAACCCTGGATTAATTCTTTTTTTTTCATTGATAACGCCTGAAAACTGACCTGCAAATTTCGTCTGAGTCCGCCCGCCGCCGATGGGTTCTAGCCGAATTTTGAATTTGGTCCGACGCAATCCCTCCGTTAGTACAAGGAGGATGGCTATTATGCTTGGAGTGCCCAAATCTAGAGTATGGCGAGTGCTTCATAGGAACTCACCTCAAACGACAAGTTTTTGAGAGCAGAATTTTGTCGATCATTACTGCTTCGAGATGAAACTGAACGAAACTATTTTGCAAGGATATTCTGGACAGATGAAGCCCAGTTTACCAGAGATAAGGTTATTAACTTCCACAATTTGCATCATTGGAATAGCACCAATCCACACAACAAGAAACAAAATAAATCACAACACCGCTTTAGCTCTAATGTTTGGCTTGGTATTGTTGGGCAAACTGTAATCGGGCCCCGGTTTTTGAATGCCGTTATTAATGGAGAATCATACCTGCAGTTCCTACGAGACCTTTTGCCCGATTTGATGGAGAACGTTCCTTTGGCCATAGCAGATAATTTAATCTACCATCAAGACGGAGCACCAGCACACTACAGCTTACGGGTCAGAAACTGGTTGAATGATCATTTTAGTGACCGTTGGATCGGAAGAAGGGGCCCCACGGAATGGCCACCTAAATCACCAAATTTAACACCTCTAGATTTTTATGTGTGGGGATTCATGAAGAAATATGTTCACGAAGTGGAAATAGTATCTTTGGAACAACTGAAAGAACGGATTGAAGTCGCTGGAGTCAAATTGCAGGAAAATTTATCAAGCATAGACTTATGTGCAGCCATTAGAAGGAGATATAATCTTTGCCTTCTAAAAAATGAGGATCATATTGAAACAAAGAGGTCAATGTTTCATACAATAATTTACCTACAAGTCCAGCCGCGTTAAAACCAAAAAAAAAGGTTTTTCTTAGAAAAAAGTGGTTCGGGTTTTTTTTTAATTTCTCAAAAACTACAAGATATTTTTGTATCCGGTTTTCTGTTTTTAACTAAAAACTAATAAGAGAATTGAATGTTTAAAAAAAGATTACCACTTAATTACATAAAATTTTGAAAAAAAATAGTTCGAACATTTTTTTTTTCATTTTTTTTTCCAAAATTTTGAGTTTGAAAATTAATTTCTCAAAAAACTATTCCCTAAACCAGCTTCATTTAAAAACAGGACGAAAGAAGAGATTTCTGGCTTTACAAGAAAGTACATCGTGGCATTGTGAATGTAACTGTTGATTTTTAATAATTTTTTTTCCAAATTAAGTCAATTTTTTAGAAAATTGACCCTCCCGGCTAAACGGGGGGGAATAGACCCCCCCCCTCCCATACGATTTTTTTCTTGTCTTGACCAGACCTACACGCTCTAGCTTTTTGGCACACTGCTCGTGGGACACCCTGTATATAGCTTTTTTTATTTTTTTTTTCTTACGACGTAGACTGCTCGCAGTCTCTGAGGCGACTGACTGTGTGTGTATGTTAAAAGAGGAACACGAAAGAACAAAGGCCAAAAGTGCCCAACAACGCTTTAATTATTTTTGATTCGACATGTTTTTATTGATATTTAGCTTCCATGGTGATACCTTGTAGCACTAACTAGACATCTCACTCGCCGGATCACGTCGCCAAGCATGAACCGACAGTGAGAATAGCAACATCGTCCCCAGTGGGTACAGAACACCAAGATTTGGGCTGCAGTCGTTCGCCCAGAACAAGGCACTTTAATCAAGAATTGCAACTAATTTACTTTACCATCATTATTCGAACAACTCTATGGGCGTTCAATTCTACTAATATAATCACACTGCTAAATAGGAAGGAAGCCAAGGTAATGAGTCTCAAATCCTTATCGAGGGAGAAGCCCCTTTTACCAATCAAGGGTAGATTAGTGGTGAAAATTGTTTTCAATGCCGGAAGCTTGATACCTTCCTACAGCATAGGAAAGAAAAGATGAAAAAAAAAATATTCGATGATATTGTTAGTAACCGGTGGTGATTTTCGATTTAAACTGATGACTCTCTCAAAACGCCTCAACAGCCATCATAACTTCGATATCGTCTTCAAAGTTCTTGACTCGGATGTGGTCCTGTAGCCGAGGAAAGGGATAGAAGAGGGATCTGGCCAATAGGGTGGGTTTTCGAACAGTTCGAATCATGTTTCTTGAATGGCAGCCATCCCAACTGCGGCTACAAGCCGCACTCCAACTCACAGTTTGCCACGTCTTTTTTCTTTAATAACCTCCCGCTCCGACCCTCTTCTTATTTAGTCTGCAAAGTAATATCTCGAAATAGTGACTCCCTTAACCAAATATTTCACCATAATTATTCCTTCAGCGTCCCAAAAAAAAAAACAGATGCCATAACCTTTCCTGCCGAACATTTTTATTTTCTTTGGCGTCAGTCAGGAGGTCTCTTCCAAGCCATCGATTGTTATTTGATTTCAGGGTCAAAATAGTGGATCCAGGTCTCGTCCATGGTCGCGAATGTAACAAAAACATTTTCTGATCTGCTTGAAACTTTTCGATATTCATCGTCTGAATGTCGACTCTTATTTTTTGTTCGTCAGTTAACGCAATTCGTTCGCAAGGGTACCTTGCCATATGAAAGGAGCAAGAGTCCCTCGCTGTGTCTTTGGAAGACAGAATTTTTTCAAGCAGAGCTTCCTAATGATTCTTCTAATGTCGTTTTTGTCCTTCTTTTGCCCTCTTTGACGTTTCGTACACAAACGAATGTACAAATGTATAAAAGCAAGTGTATTACAAAAATTTAGTTTTATGACTTTGAATTTGGGGTTCTAGGGTTCAAACAAACACGTATGTCTTTTGCCTTAGCGGGCCATGAACCACATATAAGTATACATATATGCCACATTATGCAACATTCCCATACCTAATTTTTAATGACCTTATGATAGTTACCTAACCTAAAATAAACTTTATATTACTCTCACTCTATAAACTAAAGCCATAAGGGAAAAAAGTTATTACGACAATTATTATTTCTTATGAGTGGCTCTAATTCAATTAAATTATAACGTAAATCCAGTGCGAGAGATGGTCTTTAAGCAGAACGTTAAAATGTTGGTTGCGCTGTTGTTGGATGGATTACATGATAGCTATAAGTATAGAATACGAATTATGATACGTAGACGAATTCGGTCAGTAATGTATCCCTTACATTACGAACAAGATTTCAATGATTGACAAAACGTGAATATATTTGATTGCTAGGATGTTGGTTTAAGATAAAGAGCCGGAATTAAGCCGGAAAGGTAGGTTAGGTTAGGTGGTTTCAGTCACCGCTACTCTTGCAACCATTTTGAGTGCGATATTTTGTAGATCTGTTAGTTCATTAAAGAACTATTCTTCGTCTTTTTGGGAAGGCTAGGGAAGGGAAATTACATAGGAAATGGGATGGAGATTCTTCCTTTTCCTCATCATGACACCTACTGCAGTAGTCATTATATGGCAGTTCTATTCTTGCGGCATGTTTTCGTAAAGCGCAACGTCCGGTTAGGACTCCGATTAGGCTGCTTATAATCTATCATCGTATTTTTAGCAGCCTTGTGGTTTTGCGTTGACAATACCTGGGCCAGGTTTGTCTCGCGTAGTTGCATGTTTCAAGGTCACGCCCTCTCTCATTGGCCTGTTGCAGTGCTTGTTTCCAGATTTTATACTTTTGCGTTTCCATTGGTAGGTGGATTTCCCCTTTAACAGTCGAGAGCTCCAGTGTGATGCCTATTTTGGCTAACTCGTCTGCTCCACAGTTACCTGGTATATCGCTATGCCAGGTACCCAGCACAACATTACAGTGCATCTGCTCGATATCTCATTAAGAGACGTGCGGGAGTGCCTGACCAATTTTGATCTTAGTATTGGTGATTCGAGTGCTTTTATTGTAGCTTGGCTATCTGTGTAGATGACGATGTCTCTGTTGTTCATCGTTCTCACAGACAGCCAGTCGGCGGCCTAACGAATTGCTGTTAGTTCAGCTTGGAATATGCTACAGTGGTTCAATAGCCTAAAGGATTGGCGAATCTTTAGGGTCGGTGCGTAGATACCGGCACCCACGCCATTGCCTGTCCTGGACCCATCTGTGTATATTTCCAGTGCAGTGGCTTTGCTTGAAAATTCATTCCTCTCGCATTGTCATCGGTTAGAAATTGTTGTTTTAGATAGAATCTTGAAGCCTATGGTGGGGATTACCAGTCCGTGCATTCACTTAGATCATTCTTTGGCGTAGAATACCAGCGTGCCCTATTTCGGAGAACATCCAATGAGCCTATTCCTTAAGTCGCAGCGGCAATTGCTTTGCCTTTTCCTTGCCAAAAAGATCCAAGGCGATGCATGAGAGTTTGAGTTTTGGTGGAGTAGCTTAAGGAATCTGCCGTTTTCTTGTGAATAAAACTAGCTCCGTTTTGGACTGGCCATCACTGTTTCCATCAAATCTCTCATTGTTGGGAGATGTTTTCCCCTGATTGCTAGGCAATATCGTCTGCATACGCAATAACTTAGCACCCGCTGTCTTCCAGACCACAATTGCGGCGATAATACTCCTCTTGTGGTGTGCCACGTTTTACTGCCTTTTTTGTGTGGCAGCAGTCGAATTTTGAATGAATCAACCTGCTTGAAAGCATTTGTTTGATCCAAAGTATTATATTACCTTTAACCTCTAATTTGCTTAATGCTTTGTTGATGTTGAATTCGTTGTTGGAAATTTGATTTTTTGACGGTTCCAATTATCGTGTGCAGAACTGTGTCTACTGATTCTCCTTTACAGTAAGCATGTTTTCAAAAGCATACTTTTTTGTAGGTTTTCGCGAAGAAGAAGTGAGGAGAGACTGATAGGTCTGTAGTCTTTTCCAGTTGTGTGAGAGATTTTTCTTGCTTTTGGTAGAAATGTAACATTTACTACCCTCCAAGATATTGGTATGTAGCCCCAATCTTAATTGGGGAATATTTTGAATCCTGAAGCCCATTGGTACGAGGCTACGTACTTCTCTTCTCGTCCCAATTGTCCTTACCATTTTTTTCTAGTCGGCTAAGGAATTGAAAAACAGCACGTCTCTTCCTATAGGCCGCCGTGTTGGCTCTTATATGCTTCCTTCGGGCCGATGTCGTTTTTATTCTCGGTCTTCTGAGTACTTTTGGAGGTAGCACCCAAGGGTTTTTGTTTATTCCTATTAATCTCGTTAATTTTGAAACCACGAGTATGCCGGTGAGGGAAAGGTCCACAGCAGCATTTGCGGTTTTACTATGGTGGTATACTATAGACCTTGCCAAAACACCCAAAGGCCATTCGTAAGGTTTTCATTATTAAGTACGGTGAAAGCATTATTCTCAGATTGCCAATTTTCCATTCAACCCCGAAGCTGTGAATGGTACAGAAATACAGCTTGCAATTTTTTCTTTAATTTTCTTTTAATAACCGCTGGAAGTAGTTTTCAAAGTCCAGTGACCGTTTGATGGCTCTCAAATTGGTGATGCATGGTGAGGTGTGGAACATCGTAAGCGCATATGCCCCTCAAGTAGGATGCGAACAAAAAGAAAAAGATGCATTCTGGCTAGATTTCCACAACCTTGTCAAAACCATCCCAAAGGAAGAGCTTTTGTTTGTTGGGGGAGATTTAAACGGACATGTCGGGAAGACAAGCGAAGACTATGAAGGCTACCACGGAGGGCTGGGATACGGCACCAGGAACTCTTCAGGTGAAGATATCCTAAACATGTGCAAGTCGTACGGTCTTATAGTGCTAAATACCATGTTCGTCAAACAAAGCCGGCACCTGATCACTTATAGCAGCGGCGGAAATGAAACTCAAATAGACTATCATTTGGTATCCAGTTTCATGAAGCCACGAGCTAAAGATTGCAAAGTGATCCTGGGAGACGCGATCGCCCCTCAACACCGTCTCCTCCTGACTGAATTTTTTATGGATGCGAGAAAGAAGTCAAAGCAGCAAACGAAGGTGTCTGAGAGAATCAAGTGGTATAAGCTGGATAAAGGAAAAGGCGAAGCTTTTATTACCATCATGGAAAACTACCTCTCTTCCATTATCGATGAGGTCGGTAATGAGGAGTGCAGAGCACGAGACATGTGGGATTCCCTACAACAATCTGGCCTGGAGAAAGCCAAATCACTGCTCGGAACATCTAAAGGCCTCTGCCAACACGCAAAAGAAACCTGGTGGTGGACAGACGAAGCCAAAGCAGTGATACACGAAAAGAAAATGGCTTTCCAAGCTTGGTCAAAGTGCTCTTCTATTAATAGAGAGGAAAAAGCTCGCCGTGAAAAGGTATATAGATGTTGCAAAGGTATCGCGAAGAAAAAATGCGCCGAATTCAAAGCGAAAAGCATGGAAGGCCTCTATCAGGAGTTGGAAGAAATATCGTCTTCCGCGTCTGACAGGAACCAGGCTACCCAGGAGCTTCGACAAAACAATTTGAACAAAGGAGCAAATATCTTTAAGATAGCCACCCAGAGAAGAAGAAATGCTCAGGAGATTCGTTTCCCAAAGTTTATTAACAATGCTGAAGGCCAACTCCTTGTGGAAGACGAAAAAATTCTCCACAGATGGCGACAGTATTGCAAGGAACTTCTGAACGAACAGTTTCCCCGAGTGTACTTTCCAAGAGCCGCCCCGAATCATGCCGAAATATCCGACATCACAGTCGAAAAAGTTCGGTACGCGGTTAAAAACTCCAAGAAAAGAAAAGCTGTTGGGCCGGACGGGATACCCTCTGAGTTCTGGAAAAAGATGGGAGACATCGGGTCTAGATGGATCATGGTTCTTATCTCCAAACTTATGAGAGGCGACACTATGCCTAATCAATGCAGGGAAAGCTATCTTCTTCCATTGCACAAAGGAAAGGGTGATACGCGAAATTGTGATAACTACCGTTCTGTCAAGCTGATGTCGCACACCATGAAGATCGTTGAACGGGTATTAGATAGCCGACTGCGGAAAATAATACGACTATCTGATGACCAGTGCGGGTTTGTCTCGGGTAAATCAACAACAGATGCAATCCAACGTATAAGGATCATGATGGAAAAGCATCGTGATTCTTCAAAGGACTTGCATATGGTGTTGGTTGATTTCGAGAAGGCCTTTGACCGGCAACCAAGAGATCTTTTATGGGTAGCGCTAAGACAAAAAGGAGTTCCAGAAACCTACGTGCGAGTGATTATGGACATGTACGAGAGAGCAACGACAAGAGTAAGATGCACCGCAGGAGTCACCGAAGAGTTCGCAATCAAAGTCGGTGTACACCAAGGGAGCGTCCTCAGCCCACTGCTTTTTATAGCAGTCCTTGATTGCTTGCTTGAAGGAAAAGTGACGGACCCCAATGTGCACCAGCTATTCTTTGCTGACGATGGGGCCATTATAAGTGATGATCAGGCGTCCCTACAACGAGCACTTGATGTGTGGGTGGACATTTTTGAGGGACACGGGTATCGTATTAGTTCAAAGAAGACAGAGTATCTGTGCTGCCCGTTCTCTGACCCTCATCAGCCTATTCCAGACATTTACTTGAATGGAAGAGTGCTTCCCAAGTGTGAAAAGTTTAAATATCTGGGATCTATGATTAATAGAGAAGCAACTTGTGATGACGACATCAAACATCGCGTAAGCGTAGGGTGGATGAAGTGGTGGGAAAACTCCGCCATTTTCTGTGATCGAAAAATGCCCCCTAAGCTGAAAGGAAGGCTCTACACTTCAGTTGTACGTCCGGCGCTCACATACGGTTCACAATGCTGGACAATGCACAAAAAGTATGAGAGCAAATTAACGGCAGCTGAGATGAAGATGCTTCGCATGACAGCGGGAGTAACAAAGCGTGACAGAATTAGAAGTTCAAAGATCCGAGGAAGCCTCCACGTAAAAGAAACCATCACAAGAAAGATAGAGCGCGACCGACTCAGTTGGTATTGCCATGTTCAAAGGAGAGATCCTTTGAACCCCGTCCAAAAGGCGTTATCAATCAACGTTCCAATTTCAACACGCAAAAAAGGCAGGCCGAAAAACAATTGGTGCAAACAAATGCAAAAACACCAGCATTTGATTGGCCTCAGCGATGAAGTAATCCCAAACCGGGAAGCCTGCCGCTACTTTCTGAGGTCAAACCGGCGGACCCCACAAGCGGACCAGTAGGAATGCAGTTAAGTGGGAAGGTTATGGTCCTACACTTCTGACCATAACGACGCCGGAAAAAAAAAGGAAAAGAAGAAGAAGTAATTGAATGTTTGGCAGTCTATCAAATTTATTATTGGGTTCTACTTGCACCAAACACAGGCAGCGGCCGGCCTTATGGGCCATGATAATGTGCTTTTCTTTTTATATGAAAATTCTCACAAGCTAACTTACATAACTAAATGCTATCCTTAATTTCTAGGTCACTTACGATTATTATTGGTGGAATCTTTTATTTTCTTGTGTGGTGTTGCAATTGTTGTTGTTGCTGTTGTTTCGTGGCTGCTACATACTTCTGTTGGTGTTGTTGTTGCTGCTTCTCCTCCTTGTTTCTGCGTTTGCTTTAACCTTCTTTTCTGCTGGTTCTCTTTTTCTTGCTGTGATTGTTGCTGTCGCTGCTTCTGCTGTTCCTGTGCGTTTTTGCTGTCGTAATATACAGTGCTTGGCGACAACTCTCAATTAGCCGATCTCATTTGACCTCTTCTTTAGATATCTTCTATCTTCTTTCTCTTGTACTTTAACTAGTTCATAGAACTAGAATAGAATAGAATATAATTTCTTCTGTTGTCCGCGAAGTCATGTGAGCCGTTATTGCCTCAGTGTAGCGAACCCCTTCGTCCTTCGTAGTCGCCACTCCGTCACTACCAGTTTTCATCGACTTTAGCTTTAAGGTTAGCCTTTTCTTCCTTTTGCGTTTGAAAAAAACGTTCTTCCCCCGTCGACAGCACCTCAGATTGCGGCACTGTTTCTTAGCCAGAGTCCCCGGACCAAGAGTCTTTTCCTTTTTCGAGGTTTTTAATTTTTTTTTTGATTATTTTCCGAAAAAAAACTAAAGTTCACGCTATTGTTCGCGAAGAGTTAAACCTGAACTTAGTCTGCCTCAGTTCCACGCATAACCACTGGGTCAAATCACTTATTGTTTATTATTTGTTTAATTCACCAGTTGATCACTTAAGACATTTGGGCACTTATTCTCTTCCTATGTAAACTGAGCACTTTCGATGTTGCTTAGCGACTGGCTTCTAAGTAACCCCATCAGAATTGCGCAAGAATTTTCCCAAATCTTCCCAAATGTGTAGAGTATTGTTTTTGGCCAAACATTGTAATGGAAGAAAACGGTCAGCAAAACTTTTACGCTTAATCGAACTGGGCCTGCTTTTTTCAACATTGGCTATTGTTGGGATGATTGGTCTTTGGTTTCGACGTCATAACTATACACCCATGTTTCGTCGCCAGTGATAACCCTTTTTAGTAAATCTGAATCATCATTCACGTCATTCACAGCTCCTGAGCAATTCTTATCTTTG
Organism: Merodon equestris; assembly: GCA_958301585.1. Lineage (NCBI taxonomy): Eukaryota > Metazoa > Arthropoda > Insecta > Diptera > Syrphidae > Merodon > Merodon equestris. The sequence continues at coordinate 65,778,759 of OY284413.1, forward strand.
GGTCAAAGTTTAGCAATTTTAGAACCAAGTTTGTTCATGGTGTGAGCCAATCGTTCTGCCGATATCCTCAGCATCTTCTCCGATAGACAACGATTATTCACAGTAATTTTCTTCACTGCCTCAAAGTTTTCATCCGTTGTTGACGTGCTAGGGCGTCCAGGGCGGGCATCGTCATAAACATCTTCTCAGCCTTTTGTGAAAAGCTTGTACCACTTAAAAATATTTTCTTTTTTGCATAAAGTAGACTTGTTAAACAGTCAACATTTCAAGAACTTTATCACTCAAAATTTAATACAGATTCTTTGATCCAATTTTTGTCAATAGCAAAAAATCGCCAACCGTACTAAAACGCGTCTTTCATTTGTGAAAGGGCAACAAATATAATAATGTCAATATACATATGTTTGGGAATATGAGTAGTCGAATATCGAATGTACCTAGTTTACGAAATGCAAAAATTCACCTTATTTACCGAACAAACCTCACATGTAGGAAAGCTAAGTGGAGTAGTTGCTTTGCTTTTTATGTTTTTTGTAGAAGCTACCATAATACTCGTATTCAATCGTACCGAAGTTGTCCATTCACCTTTTTTTCGGCTAACTTCATAGCGTCCCATGAAATGCGTTGTTGTCTACTAAATAACATACTTCGCAAGTTGTTTTTCCTGCATGTAGTATTTTAAGCCTGAAAGGAAAGAAAGATGCAAATACACTTTCATACCTCTCTCGGATCCAGCGTCTAAGACAGCCCATGAATGCAAAGACAGGAAAGACATAAACAGTCGTAATCATAATCACATTAATAACTGAAGGGATGTGAGAGCAGGGACACAAGGCCTGATTAGATCTACGTTGGCCTTATAGACTAAATGTGAATAACTCTTGAATAGTACCAATGCCACCCTGTTTTGCAGAGGAGAAGCTGCAGAGTAACTCTTATTTCTACGAAGGAGAGTTCATTAAATTCAATTTCAATACGCTATTCAGCACCATACTGAGATATTCAGAAAAAAAAAATACTCGTATAAGATGACGTAAAAAAAATGAAAGAAACAATAAAGGTCGGATGAACTCAAGATCTAATTATGTGAGCGTTAAATGAGATTTGGCGCTGCCGATGTTATACTCAAACCAACCCATTCATCATAGAATGGAATTCCTTCCAGCAAAGGCAATTAGAGACGTCAGAAACGTCCACAAGCACACTTTTCCACTCGTTCCGGAAAAAGCACTTAACGTAGCTCCAATCAACATTTGATCTCAGCCACTGTGCCCTTCTCTGGTACGAGTTCGACCTGCTGAACTTTGTGCTCCATCGTTTCGTGTTGATAAAAATCTTAACCTTTTGTGGAGCACCCAATCCGTAGCCTGTGTGTGAAATGTCAAGGAATATGACCACAAACTTCTGCTGCCTGGTGTGCACCTACGTATTCGTTATCCTTTTTTGTTCTTTGCTTTCCAAAAAAAAAGGAATTGGCACTACACAAGTTCTCAGCATTCCGCCTCGCAAAGGTTTCATAGTCATTGAACACAAAACACGTTGTCCTAAAAGAGACCTCAGCTCTCAAAAGAAAAGAACAAAAAAAGGTCGAGAGGAAAACAAAACAGCATCGGATGGATGTGTGGACGTACGTACGGTTTCAGGTTCTGGAATTTGAGATATTTTACTCCTGTGGACGGTGAACCGTGGTATGGGTGAGTGTGTCTCGCATTCCTTGTTCATTTCCTGAGTGCATACATATACGACCATGTCGCCTGCCACCAAAGAGCTCAAGTCTTGTGTGCAAGATATGTGACCCGGTTGTGCTGGCGCTCCGTTTTCGTTGCTAGATCTGCTGCTCGTTCTGCAACGAAAGGCCAAAGGTATGCAGTAGGCATGCATATCCTCTGCACCACGCAGAGGAAGGATGTGTGTCGTGTATTCCCTCCGATGCCATCGTCGCCGTCTCAATCGCCTTTACCTAGAGGAGGTAGTCCTTCCACAAGTCCAACGAGGATAAGAATGCACGCCAAAAACAAAGGCGCACCAGGAAAACAAAAGCAGCATGCACATTCGACCTGGCCCGTCAGAAATGGAGCCGATGGTACCATAACACCGTCAGGGCACACATTCCTTCGAAGCTAGCGGGCGCAACGGATACAATAATTTCTTATTTGGCAGTAATAATAACAGACGCTCACTTCCCGGGAGGATATTAAATTTCTGGCAAAGTTAACATAATATTTACATGTGAGTCCTTCGTCAGCTATCGCGCTGCTTCTCTCCTTGGCTTCTATACTCTTTCCTTCAAAAGACGTTGGATTAAGGTATACGAAGGAGTTGTACGCTTAAGTGAATTGTTAAGGACGCCAAGAGACGAGATAGAACCTCTAGAACGAGTCGACGAATAAAAAGATCCCAAGGACGAGGTAATCAATGCATTTGAACATGCATGAATGCAAGGCAGTATTGTGAAAGCAATACACAAAACCTAGCCCTCCAATCTCAAGACGTTGATGCCGATGCAGCAACCAGCATGCTAGTCGTGTGGTATTTTCTTTCATCGCATTTCGTTTTTTCCTCTTTATTCCTTTGCTTGCTTGTGCTCATGTTGTTTAAGCATCTCAGTCAGCCCTTCCTTCGACAACACAATAGTGGAGTTCAGTCCTGATTTATTCATGCAATTTAAGGTTTTTTTTTTTAATGGAATTTTCTAAAGAAAATAATACCCTAATGTTGTTTATGGATGCTAATCTCCGGCAATCAATTGGCATTTGCTTTAGGGATTCCGAATGCATTATTCTCTTCAATAAATTTTTTATTGCAATTGATGGAAATTCCAGGAAATTATTTCCATTCCCTCCAGATTCAATTCGAATGGATGTGGAACGGGCGAGTGAGTGGGCTGGAGTCGGATGAGAATGCACTTTTGGGGAATATCGGACCGTTGTCGGCGTAGGATGGGGTTGAATTAATGTGAGAGTGCTCTGGAGGACAGAGATTGAATATCGGAGCTAGAGTGGAGATTTATAAATGATCACGGGCTATTTAAGGGTTCTCCAGTGATGAAATGCTTTGATTGGGGATTGGATTGGAATCTTCTTGAAATGTGATTTGGATATTCACCGAGAATTGTTTGTGGTCTGCATATTGCATTTAACGGTTTGGGATTCAATTCGAATTTTACACTTTATAAACAATTTTAATTCTGTGGTTGAAGAAGAAGTAGAAATTACTAACGTTTTAGGGTAGTTAAGTCTAGTCCGTAATAATTTTGGAACATTCGAACTCGACAGCAATTTTTCTAGTTGAATCTGGAAAAATATATTATTTGAGGGAGCCTGTAACATAAATTTATAAAAAAAAAACGCACAGCATTTTTTTTCGAATTAAAACAAGATGGGATCAGCTCGCCGGGAGACAAGTTACAATTCCAGGTTTTCTACCTTGAATTTTGCAAACTTTTATCTGGATCTCAGAAACCACAGTAACGAGGGTTCTAAAACCGGTCCCAATGAGCTCAGTATCATGTAACCTATAACACAGCCAGGTTTCAGATTCATAGCTACTCGGCAAATGTACCGACAGACAGACCGACAGGGAAAGTCTTTAGGTCTAGGTCTTCCCTACCCCAGCTTTGCAAGGTAATAGGCTAAATGAGCTCAGAATCATGTACTCTGTAGTACAGCCAAGTTTCAAACTCATAGTTATTTGGCAAGTTTGGTTTGAAATATACATACGGACAGACGGACAGACAGGTATATGATATATGCGTACGGACGGATAGACGGACAGACGGACCCTACCCCAACTTTGGAAGGTAGAAAGGGAAAATATATAGCGCGAATAGTTAATAAGCCCAGAGCACTCTTTCTCATAAATAAAGGTTCTGATTCTTTTATTCTAAGAAAAAATAAGATTCAACTGTTGAGAGCCTTATCCGATTTGGCATCAATGAATTGGGGGCGTAGCTGTTTCAAGTGATTCATTGGGTATCAAGAAAAAAGTTTGAACCGAACAATAGGAACTATTGGCATGGTTCTGGTAGAACATTGTTTCTATTCTGTCCTTTAAACTAGGCAAAGCACTCTTAGTCTAACTATGATTTTTAATTTCTAATTCTAATTACATTTTTACATTTAGTTTCCTAGGAAAACTTTATAAAGAAACCTAAACTCTTTTTTTTTGTTCTAAAGCTTAGCCTACTTCAAACTGTTTAATTCTAGTCTTAAGTAAAATCAGATCATCTAGCACTCATGTGTTTCGTCCACCCTCCTGATTGCGTCTTTCAGCGACTAATTATGATGATGCGACCAACCTCTTCAAGTTCGTTTTGCTCGTTTGTTTGTTTTTGGGGTGTTGTTTAACAGTTCAACAGTTTCAAGTTTGGCTTGATCATTCGCAAGCTCTTTTTTCTTTCTCGTTTTTTAATTTTCTTTCTTTTCTTTTTTTTTTGTTTTTTTATTATTAATATATCTCATCACATAGTGTGCTATTATAATTTGTGAACAAAATATAATTTAGTTCATTACAAATTGCAAACATATATTTTTACTTTAATATTATAATTGTGTTACAAACCAAAACCTAACTACAATGAAGTGTGATCTTTGCAACAGCAAAATCGATCGCTCGGATTTAATGATTCAGTGTACGGAGTGTAACAAATCCTTCCACGGAAAATGTGCAAAACTACAAAAAGTTGATATTGATTTTCTGCATAAAAGCAACCGGTGTTATCTTTGTGAGGATTGTACCAATTCGCGACGGAAATCCATTCATAGGGATCAAATTCCAATTCCCTCGGGTCGATCAACAACTCCAAGTAGTGTATTGTCCCAATCATCAAGTCACCTCCCACCAATATCTGCCGCAGCAATCTCACATTCGCCCCTTTTCACCTTTCTTCTCAAACAACATCTGGGTCTAAGTATCATTCATCTGCCGCTGAATCTTCTTCATCAAAGAATGTAACTTTGTCCAGTTTGTACAATGAAATCAAATTACTGCAACAACTGAACGTTGATGCTCTCACCAAAATTAAACAGCTAGAAGAGAGCAACAACGTACTTTCTACGAGAGTTCAGAATTTGGAGTTAGCAGTTTCTTCCCTCAACAAAGGAAGATGGAAGTTAATGTTGACATACCAAGATCATCGACGACTGGTGACATTCAAATGATGAATTTACAGCAAAAAAACACAACAGCAGAAGCAGTAACCAATAACATCGGTGTTGCCAACGTGGAAGTGGAATTAAGTACTAATAAAATTAATAGGCCAGAACGTAATGCTAAACATCCGCAACGTATCTTTGGATCAGCTACGGAGGCTTCTCTTACTGGGCTATTAGAAACAGTTCCAAAGTTACGTTTTCTTCATCTCTCCCGCTTCAATAGAAATGTATGCGAGGGTAACATAATAGTATTCGTTGCTGATAAATTAAGTTTGCCGGTCTCCGCTTTCCGCTGCCAAAAATTGATAAAAAAAGACGTCGACATCTCTACACTCCATTTTATTAACTTCAAACTGGGACTTCCAGCTGGTACATACGATAAGGTCTACAACGCCGATTTCTGGCCCCTAGGAGTACAAATCAAACCATTCGTCTCCCGTCCAAAAAACGAAGGAGGAATTGCTCAACCAGTGGTAATTTAACTGCCAACTCCGCAAATTACTTAAGTAAGAATATTTTTCACCTATATTATCAAAATGTTAGTGGTATTAGAACCAAATTAGATGCTCTGCGCTTAGGGCTGAATAATGAAATTTACGATTGTATAATATTAACGGAAACTTGGTTAAATGATGATATTCTCACTTCTGAGTTTGCTAATTTAGAGAAATATTTAATATTTAGAAAGGATAGATGTAAATACACGTCCGGATTGGAGCGGGGCGGTGGTGTTTTAATTGCCGTTCGATCGTGTTTTTCCTGTGATGTTGTAAATCTCCTTTCCAATACATTACCATCCTCCTCTGATTGGGACGTTGATCAATTAATAGTTAAATAAAATTTCCCAAATAACACTAATATTTTTGTTATCGGTAGTTATATTCCTCCTAGGAGTCACTTTGATTTATATAACTTACACCTAAATAATTGTACAAACATTTTTGAAAATTTATCTAGTTCACAGCATGTATTTTATGTAGGTGATTTCAATTTAAGCAGTGTTACATGGATATTTGATTTTGATGATCAACATCTTATTCCAATGAACATTAAAACGGAAACCGAAATATTCGTGACCGAATTTTTTAGCCAATTTAATTTAAAACAGTGTAATGGTATTTCTAACAATCTTGATCGAGTACTTGATCTTGTATTTGCTGATGACGAGTATAATATAACTCTAGAAAAATCTGCATCACCAATGTTTCGGAACTCCATTCATCACTGTGGTATTTACGCAGAACTTAAATTCTTACACTACTCCAACCCATGTGAGCTAAATAAAAAGTCAGAGCTGGTATACAATTTCAAACGTGCTAATTTTGGACATTTAAATAGTTACTTGAATAGTCAGGCTTGGGCGAGTATACTAACGTCATCAGACCTCGGGCAAGCCTATAATACATTAGATCAAGCATGCTATTGATCTATTTGTTCCAAAGAAACGATTTTTTAAGAATTCCAATCCCATTTGGTTTAATAAAAGACTATCTAATCTAAAAAAACCAAAAGAATAAAGCCTTTAAAAATTTTCGTAATCATCCAAATAACCCTAATCTTCATTTCCAGTACCTCTACCTGCAAAAGCAGTTTGACTATCTCAATCGCTTCTTACATCGCCAGTATCTTTTTGCCGTACAAACTAATTTACGACAAAATAGCAATCAGTTCTGGAGTTATATTAACTCGAGACGTAAATCAAACAGCATTCCTAATTCCATGAACTATTTAGGTGCCACCTCAAATGAGATGTCCACTACCTGCAAAATGTTTGCTAATTATTTTAAATCAGTTTACTCCCACGACCGTCAGTCTGCTGAAATTCCTCGAATTCCAGAATTGTTTCAAATTGGTTCACTTGAAATTAACTCATCTGAAGTTTTTAAGTCCCTATCTCAAATTGATAGTAGTAAATCGACTGGACCTGATGGGTTTTCCCCATATTTACTAAAAAATTGTGCACAATCACTAACACAACCATTAACACTAATTTTTAATCTATCCCTAAGTAATGGTCAATTTTTAGATGAATGGAAAGTCTCGTTTATATCGCCCATTTTTAAAAGCGGTTCAAAACTCGAAGTTAAAAACTATAGACCAATTTGTAAACTTTCCTGTATTCCTAAATTACTCGAAGAAATAGTTTATCGGAAATTATATTTTTATGTGAATAGATACATATCACCCTTTCAACATGGTTTTGTGCCGGGTAGGTCAACCGTCACGAATATTTCCATTTTAATTAATCATCTGACTCAAAACCTTGAAAAAATTGTCAAACTGATATTGTCTACACAGACTTCACTAAAGCATTTGATAGGGTAAACCACCGCATTTTATTATCAAAGTTGTCTTCTTTAGGTTTTTACTCCAATATTCTAAGTTGGATAGATTCCTATATAACAAGCAGAACCCAAATAGTAAAAATAAACAATTTCCTATCCGATCCTTTTTCCGTACCATCTGGTGTCCCACAAGGCAGCCACTTAGGCCCACTGTTATTTCTCTTATTCATCAATGATCTTCCCTCAATTTTTAAATCCTCACAATGCCTTCTCTACGCTGATGACCTTAAGATCTATAGAAAAATCGTATCCATTTCAGATTGTTTGCTATTACAACAGGATCTTACACGCCTAATTCACTGGTGTGAGTTACATTCCTTACACTTAAACGTTTCTAAATGTGTTGTACTTTCATGTTTCAGAACTAATAATCTTGTTGAATTTCGTTATGACCTAAACGGTGTCCAACTTATGAAGGTGTCGCAATTGAAGGATTTGGGTGTTATCCTGGATTCGAAATTAAATTTTACTTTTCACATAGATTACATCATAACGAAAGCAAATTTAATGATAGGATTCATAAAACCTAATACTACAGAATTTACTGATACTTTGGCTTTAAAATGTTTGTTTTTTGCTCTAGTTAGGTTTCCACTTGAATATTGTAGTGTTATTTGGAATCCATTCTACAATAATGCAGCCGAAAGAATTGAAAAAATTCAAAGTAAGTTCACCCGATACTTATTCTTTAAACTGAAATGGAATATTGAGACACCATCCTACAGAACGAGGTGTTTTTTGTTTAACCTTATCCCTTTACATCAACGTCGTAGATACTTTTCATTAATGTTTATTCGAGACATTCTTACTTTTCATATTGACTGTTCTTTTCTTTTAAGTATGTTGAAGTTGTATATCCCTCCAGCCTATACTCGAAATCGTTTGCTTTTTAAAACAGTTTTTCATCGAACCAATTATGGTAAGAATGAACCAATATCGCGATGTATACAAGAGGCTAACTTAGCTTGCAATGTATTGGATTTCTTTGATAACTCTTCCAGAGAATTATTTAAAAAACGAATTACAAGTTATTTGCTAAACTTAAGTGGTTAAGTTATCCAATTAATGTTACTTAGTCTATAAGAGAAATCTGTAATTAATGTAAATAAATAAATAAATAAATAAACATCGCGAAACCCCAGTCCGCCATTGGGGTACTAAAATGTATGACCCCATGAACATTGTCAACGTACCCGTCGTCGATGAATCGTTTGTGTCATCTCTATTTTTGCACTAACCGATCTAACTCTGATGGTGTGCTTTTGAAGTATCTATAATTGGAATACTAAGCCCGAAAATCGGGTTGTTTTCGTTAGCCAGAGCAGTTGCAATGTGCTTCCGAGTTATTTTCATAAGAAAATTCTAGATTATGTTTAGGTACAGGGCCGTCGTACAGGGCCTTATTAGAGTAATACTTAATGAACTGGGACTCTGGCGTTTCGTAGATTCTAAAACAGACCCTAAGGCACTGCTACATCAAACTACTCCGGACAACCATAAGCAATGATGGGCCCTTTAAGGATCACGCAGCATATGAATTTTACATTGTAGACTGCTGTGGAACAGATTCCTTGTCACACTTTTTATCTTTTAACTTCCAACAATTACAATATCTCCAAAATATGCATATTGGCACGTCATTGCACTGATGATCCCAATCTTTGGACCATACGGTGTCGAAACCCTTTTCATCGACCAGATAAGCACTCGTAATAGGAACTGAATTTTTTTTTGTAGTTGCCTCGTTGCCTGACGGTAAAACTCGTTGTCCTACGAAAGATGAAGACGAAGGGACAAGTTTTGCGAAACAATGGATGAAATATTTGACAATTTCTCATCCTTTGGCGTGAAAACCTTAATCGCGGATTTCAATTCGAAAATAAATTAAGAATCGATATGCAGGCCCATCATAGGAGAAGAAAGCCTCTATGTTCAAAGGATCTCTCCTTTGAACATGGCAATACCAACTGAGTCGGTCGCGCTCTATCTTTCTTGTGATGGTTTCTTTTACATGGAGGCTTCTTCGGATCTTTGAACTTTTAATTCTGTCACGCTTTGTTACCCCCGCTTTCATGCGAAGCATCTTCATCTCAGCTGCCGTTAATTTGCTCTCATACTTTTTTGCATTGTCCAGCATTGTGAACCGTATGTGAGCGCCGGACGTACAACTGAAGTATAGAGCCTTCCTTTCAGCTTAGGGGCATTTTTCGATCACAGAAGATGGCGGAGTTTTCCCGCCACTTCATCCACCCTACGCTTACGCGATGGTTGATGTCGTCATCACAAGTTGCTTCTTTATTAATCATAGATCCCAGATATTTAAACTTTTCACACTTGGGAAGCACTCTTCCATGTAAATGTCTGGAATAGGCTGATGAGGGTCACAGAACGGGCAGCACAGATACTCTGTTTTCTTTGAACTAATACGATACCTGTGTCCCTCAAAAATGTCCACCCACACATCAAGTGCTCGTTGTAGGGACGCCTGATCATCACTTATAATGGCTCCATTGTCAGCAAAGAATAGCTGGTGCACATTGGGGTCCGTCACTTTCCCTAAAGAGCAGTGGGCTGAGGACGCTCCTTTGATGTACACCGACTTTGATTGCGAACTCTTCGGTGACTCCTGCGGTGCATCTTACTCTTGTCGTTGCTCTATTGTACATGTCCATGATCACTCGCACGTAGGTTTCTGGAACTCCTTTTTGTCTTAGCGCTACCCATAAAAGATCTCTTGGTTGCCGGTCAAAGGCCTTCTCGAAATCAACCAACACCATATGCAAGTCCTTTGACGAATCACGATGCTTTTCCATCATGACCCTTATACTTTAGATTGCATCTGTCGTTGATTTACCCGAGACAAACCCGCACTGGTCATCAGATAGTCGTATTATTTTCCGCAGTCGGCTATCTAATAACCGTTCAACGATCTTCATAATGTGCGACATCAGCTTTCATATCATATCATTGTCAATATCGTTGTCATATCATTATCAATCGCCTCAGGACAATAAGTTTCGTCAGCTCGAAAAATATGATCGTGTAGCTCATACCCAAATCTACTTGGATAACTGTTCGACCGTTGAACTTAAGGATCGTGGTAGAATCACGCATGTACATATATACGAGTAAAGGCCCAACCATAATAGGCAGGAGCAAGCATATGCAAGCATATGATATGCCCACAATGGGAATATACGAGGTTTCGTTAAATGTTCGTTAACTGATGCGAGCAGACGGAAGGTCTTCTTGAAAGAAGACATTCCAGGCAGGAATTTTTGACAAGCGACATTTGAGGTTAGGAAAGAGAAAAAAAAAAAATAAATATGGAATATGAGTTTGTTAACAAGTTGATTTCACTTGTGCAGGACAATAAGTGCGTCTATGATAAAGCACATGGCTTTTATTTCGATAAAAATTAAAAAGCCTTCTTCAAATTGGAAGAATGGCAATGTTTTAAGAATCTGGAGTTTTTAAGAAATTCCATGAAACCACGAAGGTTACCAACATTGTTCATTTACATACTCAATGCATTTAATCCATTTTATTTCAGAACTGTTTGTAATGAATTAGATCCAGCCGAAGATGCGACGGCATCTTGTGAAGAGTTTAGCTCCGGTTTGGCGTTGGATTGCTCACCAGTCCCGTCTTCAACACCGATACGAAAAAGGAAGGCGGAAGATCCACTGGTAAGCGTTTGTAAACAGTTTGGGCAAACTCTGGAAAAACTCCAGACCAACATTGCCAACGATATTCCCGATATTTCCGCAACACAATAACCAAGGAGACGCGCTGATACCATGTTCCTGTAGGAGACGCATTTCAGTTGGAAATGATGCAGAGGGTGATGCAACTACAGTGCTAAAATAGATACTAAAAGCAGAAATAAAACCGTTCTTTTAAGGACGACCATATACATAAATTAAGAGATAAAATCAAATTTCATTTTCAACTTTAATTTTATTGTTTATTTAAAAATTTACAAATTTCATTTCGTATTTGGATGGATGTTCTACCACCGTAATACCGTATTGTTGACGGCGCGACAGGCGGTACATTTGTCCTGACTTCTTCCCTCCACAACCCATCCTGTTTTATGCCATCAGAGTCCACCCAATCAACATAATTGGACGGACAATACGATGACCCATCGTCATTATTCACCACTATAAAATTGTGCAATGCCACACAGGCCATAACCACTTTTTCAGCGTTTTCTGGGATCATATGAAGGGTATTCAATAAAACACGCCAACGAGCCACAAGAATTCCGAAGGAATTCTCAATTTTCGACGGGCTCGTGACAACCTTTTATTGAATCTCTCCTTATCTGCTGGTTGAAGTAGTCCCGGCCCCATTACATTGATACCCAGGGCAAAGGCAGCATCAGCTACAAAGCGGAACTTTCACTTGGGTTCCTGGCAAGTATTTCGGGGGTGGTAACGGCAGAGAGTTTTCTAAAAGTCTCTTTCCAAACCGACTTGCTTGCAAAACATCTAAAATAAAACCAAAAAAGGGCATTTTTGCTTAAAAGAACAAGCAGTTGTAAGAGTAATTTGTTACCTCCATCGCTCTGGCTGTCATAAGCTCCAACATCCACAAATGTAACTGACATTTAGCATCGCACGCTGCTAATAGCTAATACTAAAATATTTTTTATAGCAAAATAACTGACTTTTGCTATTCGGCGGACATCTAATGGCAACATGCTTTCCGTCAATAGCTAAAACGCAATTTGGCATATTCCACAAGATCCATTATTCCTCGGCGGTCTGAGTGTAATCAGTTTCATTTGGTACTGAAACATACACCGGATGCAGCACATTCCACAAAACTTCGCTACTTTCTAAGATTATCATGCATATGGTTTCCTTTCCTAATTTGAAGGACCACGCAAGCGATTGCAAAGAATTTCCCTGTGACAAATATCTGATATTATTTTTAGTATGAAGTGTTCAACAAAAAGAAAATTTTACTGCTAGTCGACATTCCGGATGTACAGGTTTTCTTATTGAAGACTTCACTAAATACGGCGTTATTAGATTTAGCAGCATGTTATAAATTATTGGGGTCATCCTCGTATATACAAAGAATTGGTCTGTATCACCGGCCTTCATTGCTTGGAAGGAGACTTCGTACAACCCATGAATTGTCCTATCGCGATTAATTTTGCGACCACTACAGGAACGCTTTTTTTCCGTAACTCATTAATTTTTCTTAACAGTATTTAGGTATGCTTTCCAATATAAGCTGTAGCGATCTCAACGTTTTCAATTATTTTAGTTTTTTTTCCCTTCTTTCTATCTCCATATTTTTCACTTTTAATAACACGAAAATAAGCACAATAAGCCACACCGAAAATAAACAAATCGAATGAAAACAATTTGACAGTTCCTTTCCTTCTGCTTGACATAAGCTTCTGCTTGCTATTATGGTTAGCCCTTAAGTACCACGTTACAAGGAATATAGTTAAGAAAAATAAAACACCAGTCTCTTCTTCTAGGAACAGGGAACAAGTGCCCATTTATTATACATTATGTATAAGGCAACAAAAGTAACAAGGGGAATATTTCCCCATATATGTAGCATCAAACTTCGTACTGAGGCGTTGTTGTGGGATTAATGATCTTGGTGGTCTTCAACATCCTCCCCCTCCGTGAACGAAGCTGACTCATAAATATTGAAGTTGTCCCTTAATTTGCTTTGTTAAGGCCCCGGCCCATAGAATCCGTCGATCCGTCACTCCGTTGATTTCAACTGAGTGAAAAGTAGAATATACACATTCTTATGGGAGGTGGCCCATAGCCGACGGATGTATGAACTTCAACGGACAAAGTAGAGCTACTTTCTACTTTTCGCTCCGTTGAGAGCTCATACATTCACATATTGGAGCTTACACATTTACATTCTGAGGTTCACGCATGCGCGAATTGAGAGTAAGCACGTTCATTGGTGGATGCACTGAGAGAATGCTTGGAAACTCTCTCGTACTGAGAGAAACTTCAAATTCGGTTGACATTCAAAGTACAATTCGTTTGGTGAGGGTCGTTTAGTGTGCGAGAAGTGAACATTATTCTAGGAAAAAAACGTTATAAAATGTTCGAGGAAGAACTGATTGAGGCGATCAAAGGCCATCCGTGCCATTAATTTTATAACTCAGATGAACGCACTCCATCAATTAATAAATGTCATCGACAACTGTCAACGGATTGACGGATTCTATGGGCCGATGCTTGCCTGCTCTATCCGCCAATACGTTTTCACTCAGTTGAAATCAACGGAGTGACGGATTGACGGATTCTATGGGCCGGGGCCTTTAATCGTAGTTCTCAACATGCGTAGAATTCACATGAAAAGAAAATATGTAGTATATACATGTGTAAAAACCCCGGCCCATAGAATCCGTTGATCCGTCACTCCGTTGATTTCAACTGAGTGCAAAGTAGAATATACACATTCTTATGGGAGGTGGCCCATAGCCGACGGATGTATGAACTTCAACGTACAGAGTAGAGCTACTTTCTACTTTGGCTCCGTTGACAGTTCATACATTCACATATTGGAGCTTACACATTTACATTCTGAGGTTCACGCATGCGCGAATTGAGAGTAAGCACGTTCATTGGTGGATGCATTGAGAGAATGCTTGGGAACTCTCTCGTACTGAGAGAAACTTTAAATTCGGTTGACATTCAAAGTACGATTCGTTTGGTGAGGGTCGTTTAGTGTGCGAGAAGTGAACATTATTCTCGGAAAAAAATGTTATAAAATGTTCGAGGAAGAACTGATTGAGGCGATCAAAGGCCATCCGTGCCATCCATTTTATAACTCAGATGAACGCAGTCCGTCAATTAATAAATGTCATCGACAATTGTCAACGGATTGACGGATTCAATGGGCCGATGCTTGCCTGTTCTATCCGCCAACACGTTTTCACTCAGTTGAGATCAACGGAGTGACGGATCAGCGGATTCTATGGGCCGGGGCCTTAAGGGCTAACCTTAATAGGCAGGAGCAAGCAGAAGCCTATGTCAGATCCGAATGAAATTCTCCCCTCTGTTTCAACGAAAAATCATAATACCCACAATGAACAGATGCAAGCAGAAGCAAGCAGAAGAAAAGGAACTGTCAAATTGTTTTCATTCGATTTGTTTATTTTCGGTGTGGCTTTGGCTTTTTCCTTTTTATGGAAATAAAAGCCATCTGCTTTATCATAGAGACACTTATTGCCCTGCACAAGTGAAATCAACTTGTTAACAAGCTCGTATTCCATATTTATTTTATCTTTTTTCTCTTTCCTAACCTCAAATGTCACTTGTCAAAAATTCCGTCCGGAATGTCTTCTTTCAAGAAGACCTTCCATCTGCTCGCATCAGTTAACGAACATTTAACGAAACGTCGTATCTTCCCATTGTGGGCATATCATATGCTTTGCATGTAAGAAGACATTCCCTTCTGCTTGCTTCTGCTTGCTCCTGTCGATTATGGTTAGGCCTTAAGAATGCTTGCGTAGTTAAGTCTGTCATCGCTTCTAAATTGATTGTCTTTGTAGCTAGGCAAATAAATATGGCCTGGTATGCTTTGAAAGTTTTTGCTCCGCGACCCTTTCATGCTCTTACTGTTATCGGTCCAGCATAATCGAATCCAACATGGGAAAATGGTATTGAAATCGTGACCCTTGGGATTGGCAGATTTCCCATTAATTGATGGACTGTCTTCTTACGGTGTCGGTGACAGATTACACAACTATTCAGCATCTTTTTGATGGATCTCTTGGCTTGTAGTATCCAGTACCGTGTCCGAGTATATGCCATCATCAGCTGGATCCTTCCAGCGTCTTGTCATGAGCATTGCAAATAATAAGGGTCGTGAGATGGTGTCTTGGTTCAAGAATGATCGGCTGTTGTAGATCAAAGATTAGGTTTGCGTTGTGGAGCCTCCCGCCTACTCTAAGTATAACTTCACCGTCAATGAATAGACACAGTGAAATCATTCCTCTAGCCTTTTCGATTCCATTTGGAAACATTTCTTGCTGGGCAGAGCGAGTGAGTATTCTTGTGGCAGTGTCGAGTTCCGTTGTGTTGAAGGACCGACAGATCTAATAGCACCCCTCCTTAGATTGTTGATAAGCCGTAAGCAATCTGCAGTCGTCCGTGTCAGCCGCTTATAATTTGACATTCGATGAATCAGATGAATTATTCGGCAGTCGGTCACACCTACATGATGAACTTGGATTACTTCGAAGTCTTCTGTTTTGAAATCCCTGGGTTGTGTCGGATACTGGAAGATCCAGTTTCGACGTAAGAACGCAGGGCCATTCCACCACATTGGTGACTTCGTCATGGAATGCCGATGGAAGCATGCCTCTGGAGACCAAGTCTGTTGGGTTGTCTTGAGTAGGGATGTGTTTCCACATGGTGACGTCGGTAAGTCTTTGAATTTCACCTACTCTATTCCGAACGAAGGTTTCCCACTTGGAAGGAGATGCGAAAATTCAACTTAACGTGACGGTGGAATCGGTTCAAGCATATACGAGTACCTTGATATCGTTTCGTCTTGAAACTTGAACCATGTAATGTAACAATTTTGATAAAAGTACGGCTCCACACATTTCCAACCTAGGAAGACTTACTGGCTTCACATGGACAAGGTTCATGTGGACATTTCCTTCATCGTCCTGAGCTCTGAGATAAACTGTTGCTCCGTACGTCTTCACAGAAGCGTCGCAAAAACCATGAAGTTCTATCTGACTTAATGTGCCTATCGTCTGAACCATCTTGGTAAGTATATGTTGTTGACGGCCTGTAACTCGTTATGAAATGAATTCCATTCTTTTAAGGTGTCATCATCAATGGTCTCGTCCCAAGATTTCTTTCGCATCCAAAGAAGATGCATTAAACATTTTGCCTTTACAGTGCAAGGTTGGATTTCACCTTGCCCAAAGGGTCAAACAATCGTGCTATCGTTGATAGAATGAACCTCTTAGTTGGTTGAGGACTTGTTGATGGAACGTATCGATAAGAAAAGAGGTCGGTAACAGGTAGCCAATGAATTTAATCCAGTCCTTCCACAAGTACCAAGAATGACGCCTCGCAATTCTTTGATGAAATTCCTTGAAGAAGCTCTTTCCGGTTCGATGTCCATTTCCGTAAGTTGAAGCCTGCTGACTGAAGAGTTGATTGAATGTCATTGATCATCGCCTTCGCTTCTTCGATGGTGTCTGCTCCTGAGTTCAAATCATCGACATACATCTCTTGGTTGATCATCATTGAAGCTAGTGGATGTTGACAGGAAGACTCCTTGGCTAGCTTCTTTAGTGTCCTTAAGGCGAGGTATGGCGCTGCAGCTGTACCAAACGTGACTGTCTTAAGACAATAGATCTTTATCGGTTCTGAGAGGTCCTTGCGCCAGATAATGAGTTGGTAATAGGAGCCTTGGTCTGTGACCCAGATTTGGCGATACATTTTCTCGATGTCAACCATGAATGTGAATTGGAACAAGCGCCATCGCAGAATAATGTCAGTCACATTGTGCTGAAGCGAAGGTCTTATCATTAGTTGATCGTTTAAGGACATATCGCTTGATGTCTTGAACGATGCTTCAAAGACAATTCTTAACCTTGTAGTTGAGGTGGTCTCTTTGATAACAGCATGATGAGGTAAGAAGTAATGATATGAATCCTGCAACCTATCATGTTCTATTTCGGTCATATGGCCTAATCTTGAATATTCTTCTAGGCATCCAAAATTGGATGTGAACCGCCTTTAAACGGAAGAGCCACCTCGTATCGTCCTGAGTATGTCTTACATTGTTGCCGAAATGCTGCTCACAAGCTGCATACTTCGATGTTTCATAATGTTGAAATGGAACCTCCTCTAGCTCCCAAAACTTCTGGAGTTGTGAAGTTTTAATGAAAGCTTTTGATTGATTCCGACTGTACTGGGGCCTCGCCAAATAGAATCTAGCCTAACTTGGTTTTCTGAAAAGTACGAAAATGATACCACACTAGATCAGAATTTATCCGCAACGATAATGAGGAGCTTGTTTCGGGCAACGAGAGAGCTGCAGCCCAATGGAAGACATATTTCGGTAAAATGCTGAGGGCCAGCAGCAATGGAAATCGGTGTTAATCACACAGCAGAAGTTCAGGTAGAACTGCCAGCCATTGATAAAGTAAAAAGCAATCCATCGGCTTAATAATAACAAGGCCAACGGAAAAGTTGCATAAGCTAATCAGATAATTGAAGACTACCAGTGTGGTTTCAGAAAGGATCGCTCGACGAGTGTTCGGATTTTTATTAAATGACCGTTTTTAGAAGAAAAAAATGGGAATTCATTCATTCGCTGATTTTAAAAAGGTTATGACTTTATAAGCCTGGCAGTCCTGAAAAAGTTGGTGAAACTGATACGAATAAGCCTAAGGGGAAACAAAGGACAAGTTAATGTAGGAGAAACTTTATCTGAAGCATTCGAGGTAGGTAAAGGATTAAAACAGAGAGACGCCCTGCCACCATTTCTTTTTTATTTTGTGCGAAAATATGTAAAAAAAATGTCTTCAGCAAAATTAAACGGGAATAACTCATAATGGAATCATTTTCATTACGACGAGCTGGACCTGCTGGGAAATAGTCAGGAAATAATTAAGAGAAATGCAGAAAGAAAGGAGGCTTAGATGAAGAGAAAACCAAATATATGGTAACTGATCTACTTGGATCGATGCAAACTTCGCACCTGACTGTAATCGATAAATGCTTTGAGAAAGTAGTAGTATAAGGAAACGCAAAATTAATCATCCAATGGTTTTGAATTACTTTTTTACTAAATAAAAAAAAAGATTTTGAGTGATGGAAATATTTATTTGGACCTTAAGATCTTTATCCGTTAATTGGAAAAGATGATATCGGTCAAGTGGCTGCCGACAATGTTGATACACATTTGTGATAACTGTTCGCACTCCTGTCGAATATTCCCCTTAAGGGCTGCGATTGTCCGAGGCTTGTTGGCATACATCCGCGACGTCTGATATGGTTAAATCGGGGGCTCTTGCTGGCCATGCCAAATCGCTAAAACGGGATATTATGCGACCAGTAAACGCTCCCTTTAAAATATCCATTGTGGCTCGTGCGGTGTGTGCAGCTGCACCGTCTTGTCGAAACCACATATTCACCGAGCCCCGCTTATCCAATTCTAGCAGTAAGAAGTCGTTTATCATATTCCTGTATGGTCCTGTAGCTTTCGCCAGTAACAGTGACCGTATTGCCGATGGCGTCTTCAAAAAAATACGGCCCAATCACTCCTCCCGAGTAAACGCCGCACCACACGGAGGCTTTGAGTGGATATAATGCCTCTTTGAGCATCACACGCGGATTTTCAATGCCCCAGAAATGAAGATTTTGCTTGTTGACGTAACCGCTTAAGTGGAAATGCGGCTCGTCGCTCATGATGATTTTCGACACAAAATCGTCCTTTTCCTTGTTGAGATTAAGGATGGCTTAAGAGTAATTCACACGCAACTGACAGTCAACAGGCATTAACTGATGCACTGTTTGCACTTTGTACGGAAACATGTGTAAGTCTTTCACAAAAATTCGCTGTAGGGTCAGTCTGGTGATGCTCAATTCCCTGGCCCATTGTCTGATTTATGTTTCTTCGTTCTCAGTTACATCGACAACCACAGCCGCTATGATATTCTCTTCCAAAAGACCAGTCCGGTGGCAGCCACGTCCTGCATGGTCTCCTCTGGTTCCAGTCTGTTCAAGTCGAGTAGCTAAGCGCCAGAATGTTTGCCCATTTGGTGCGACACGAATAGAAAATCGACGTCAATATTTAAGTTGCGCTAACACCACTAACCGATTATTGGCTAAAAACATTGAACAAAATCTAGTTCACAAATGTCAAATATGATTGACGTACGGTGCGATTTGCAAAAATTATAACATCTTCCGATAGGGTGATTATTTTTGCGCCGCACTATGGGAATTTACCCTCAAAACCCTCTACGAAAACATAGCAGGTTAGGATGAGTTAACAAACTCGGAATACTGGAATCTACATTACCTCGCGGATCACAGCCATCGAAAACAATACCCATGAAAGATTCAAAGAGATAAACAATAAGGTGGCCAGCCTAGACATTCTCCCCACTGCTGTCAAAGAAGGCTCGGAAAATCTTGGTCGCTTGAAATTATAAACTGACAATATAAAACAGTATCTACGAAAGGAGCCGGAGCAGCAAAAACTGTCGAATCTCGAACTCAGCAACGAAATTACAGTGCTCAAAACATAAATTGAAAAACTGTACATCAGTAGCAGACCGCCAATGAAGCAGTTTTGATCGGGATTCTGGTCCTCCCAGGTGAAAACCTAAAAAGCACTTTTAATCAAATGTGTCACTCGATTAATCAACAACCACCTCCGGTCAGGCGCATTGAGTGAAACCGAATGTTAAATCGATGGTTATTCACTCAATTTTCGTTTGAACGACGACACTACAGGCAATATCAGCTTACAGCAAAGCCTACTCCCGACAAATTTGTTTGCGCGACGTTGGTTGCGACTACGACCAATCAAATTACCTCCATGAAAGTCTAATTAAGTCTAAACATCAACTTTTCCAACAAGCCACTAATTTACGCAGCTTTCACCACACGTGGACGTGTTAACCTCAAAACAAATGTGAATTCAACTGCTATTCAAATTAGCGGAACACGGCGAAATTGCACTCGCTAACGCTAGCTTTTATTTATTTCCTTTTTAATGTTTATCTCACGTTATTCGAATTTTCAATATTCTAGTGCTTTAAGGCTAGTTAGCTTCATATTGTTTTCCAATTTAAATCACTCGAAAAACCTAATTAGTTCGTCATCTATTTTCTATGCCATTGCGTTGCTTAATACCCCACCCGGTCGAAGTCGGCCTTGCTGTTTTTTTTATGAATGATTAGAATGATGAGTAGTGGTAGGCTTGTCTGCTCTTTTAGGGTAGCAGCGATCACAACAAGCAGTTATGAGGAGGAGCAGTTAAGCGAAGCTGTGATTTGGTAGCATTTTTGATCTAATGATTTGAGTATGGATTCTGCTCTTGGCATCGCAAATGAAATAGTGATTTAATATAATCTTCTTCTTTTCCTTTTTATCCCGGCGTCGTTATGGTCAGAAGTGTAGGACCATAACCTTCCCACTTAACTGCATTCCTACTGGTCCGCTTGTGGGGTCCGCCTGATTTAATATAATGAGATAGGAAAAGTAAAAAATAAAATTACATTTATTTCATGTTATTGAAAAACAAAGAATAAGAATTATATAATATAAGAATTATGATTTTTTTTAAAGAAATGCACTTAGTATGTATGAATATAAATATTAGTCAAATTACGAAAAAAAAGAAAAAAAAATTATTGGATTTTGTTTATTTGTTTGTTTTTATTGTTTGTATATACAGCGGAAAATACCAGAAACAAACAACAAATACTAAGCAAACAAACGAATATTAATATCAAAAAAATTATTTCATATTATATTTTAAAAACAACAGTTTGTTTACTTTCTTGTGAGAAAGCCTCGATCGACGTTCAGTGATCATCATCCCAGCCTTAGAAAAAAGTCTTTCGCACGGAACATTTGTAGCCACCATGCAAAATCTTATTTTCACCAAAGCACTTAGATTTGGATATAAATTTTTATTCATGTTCCACCATTGCAAGGGATTGTCCGCCCTTTCGTTGAGATACCGCTGCACTTCAAGTACTGCATTCGACATTCCACTAGTGCTGGGTTCCATACTGGAAATTTTGTTGTCGAATAAACCCCAGTAAGAATAGTCTCTTGCAGTCTCTACGATGCCCTGCGATGTACTTGCTATCGACTCCTGATTTCTTCTGCTGTTGCTAAAATTCGTGGCCACCTAGTTGATTATGTCTTTTTGGACGGCGTTAAGAGCAGTTTTGTTTTCAAAGACATGTTGTTTAAACCGAGGGTCCAAAAATGAGTACGAAGAGATGGTTAAACTCGTTTCGAGATTATTAAATCTTGCCCTGAGCTCTCGAAGCAGGTTTTCGGCAAAGGTTTGCGCATTTTGTACACTTTCATCGCTTAGTATCCTTTCCAGTATTTTTACAAGCCCGGCAGATATAGGGATAATTTTGCTTGCAGTAAAATAACTCTCTGCCGACATTTCCCTGGTTGCTTGTTCGAAAGGACGTAGAATGGTGCACAATTCGGGAGCGATTAACCACTTAATATCTGTAAGCATTTGAATTTGTGTGTTAATGCTTACAATCATTATTTTTATAGCTTCTTTCAGAGCAACAAATCTCTCCATCATGTAGAATGTTGAGTTCCACCTCGTTCGAATATCATTGACCACACTAAGGGGTTGTTCATTACCCAACATGACCTGGCTATACAAAAGTTTCTCACTTGCCTGAGGACTTCGCTTGATGAAGTTTACAATGTCCTTAATTTTTTTAATTGTCCTTTGCGTAGTTGACATTTGCAAAGTATCCTCAGGCTCGACAGTACTTCGAAAACCCAACGCCGTTTGGACACAAAAATTCAGTTTATGAGCAAAGCAACCGAAGTGACGTTTGTTCAAATGATCTCTAACTGTTTTGGTGATGTTTGCAGCGTTGTCAATTAAAATAATCAAGACCTTGTCCTTTAATTCCCATAACGTCAGAACACGATTGATTTCGGTTGCCATGGAACCTGCGGGCCTTCAAACTTAATGCACTCTAGCATGGTATTTTGAAACACAAAATTATCATCGATATAATGAGCGGTTATACCAATGTAATTTTCATTGTTTATGGAAGTCCACTGGTCAGTAGCTATGCAAACACTCCTTACATTATTGAGTTTTGATCTTAACAAAACGAATTGCTCATTGTACATACTGTCTAATAAAGTATTTGAAAGAAATTTCCTACTTGGAAGACAGTATGTAGGAGCCAATGTTTTCATTAACTCTCTAAAACTTTCATCCTCAATAATGTAAAAAGGTTGATAGTCTTTTATAAATAAATTCATTACCAACCTGTTGATTTTTGCTTTCTGTGTAATTGACATTTTTGATGGAATGAATTGGAGTACCTGTTGCCTTAAAAATTGGGCTGAATGCTGAGATGGACTTCGATGGGCTGGGATGATCTCACTGATGGACATACATATCTTCTGCAGGTGGTATGGTTTTTTCAACGTCCATGGGAGAATTTGTTCTCGTAACAATTGTGGAATGACGAACGTTCATATGTTTTTTTCAAATTAGTTATTGATGTTTTGAAGGATAACGACTGCTTGCAAATTTTACAAACAGCCATCTTACCAACGGTTTGTGTAAAATGCATCCAAATGTCACTGATCTTTTTTCGCTCCATTTCAAAAAATTATAACTTTAAAACTTTTCACAAATACTTTTAATTTCACCACCTAAACTGCTACTTTCAAAAGTGCGGACAAAAAGAACAAAGCAGACAATAGTATATTATCGTTTTCTTTGAATTTTATCAGTTACTTTCGTTCAGTAGCAAATGTAATTTCTCTACCTAGTATTTGTATCATCAAATTTAAACTTAAAATGTTAATATATAACTCTGAAATAAATTCATTCTGAGAGTATAATAAATAAATTCCCAATTTCCCCATAGGCATTCAAATGAATCTAGTTTGTGAAGAATTGCAAGAGAAATAACAAATCTGCCCATTTTAAATAATATTCATACTGAAAAATTCAGTGAGCGCATCTCAGAAATTATTTGGAATACTGTCCATTGTTTTCTCTTTCGCTCTATAAATTTTCACATAAAAGTAATCAGAACACTGTTCATCTCTCATGTTCTCTACCATGCTATTGCTATGTTTAAGAGCAGAAGAACAGATAAGGTAGCAGTTCCTGCTACCCGTTCCGTTCCCGAGTACCCGTTCTAATCTAATTTAAGACGATTTCAACAGATGCGGTCCTCATAAAGGAGAAAATAACCAAGCAGATTATTCAGCTATCCGAGTTCTACATATAACGATGATATTGAGTACCTCCTGCTTGCAATTTTCTTTTTGGATAAATGTCCCGGTGGAGTAACCTACAAACCCTCAATTTAAGGACATCAGTAATTGTAACTAAGATTATAGAATACTTCGCGGCTTGCTATGAACAACAGTCTGCAGTCAACAACGCGACTCCCATCCGGTCTAGTCCTACAAGATCTACACTCATCGATCTGTTTATTGTCAATAAGGCTGATGTCATTAGCTTCTTATCAAAAACTTAACAATCCATCAACGTCTAACTTTAGTCTAGCTTATCCTACCCTAATTTACCCTAATCTATGTAAGCCCGCCATCGTCGTTTTGCAACCTTTTCCGGGAGGAGGCTGATCTATCCAAATTGACCACTGACGCAGTCCACCCCAACCACTGAAAACGTTGATGCTGTCGGACCACATCTTCTCAATCTCGACGTGAAGTCGACCTGCTGAACCTGAGGTGCTTGGGCTCGGGGAGCGCGAAATCACGTTCGCAGAGGATCCGTCGTTTGTCGAATCAGTTTTATGAGAAAAGTGTCCACCCATACACTCCTGTCTCATTGTATAGGACTTCGTTCGGGTACAATTTTGTGATTCGGGTGTCCTATGTAACCCAAAACTGAATTGGCTTTTTATATAGCCAGCATAATGTTCCCAGCTTCTCGGTGCACGATTTCATTATACTCTTAATTGCAATGGATAATGTGCATTATTCAGTGCATTGTTGAACAGGATGGTGTACCTCTCTACAGCCACTGGCGGAAGGTGCCTAAGCACAACATTGGATATACCGTCGATACCCGCGGATTTTTTCCTTTTCAATGACCGCAAGATCATCTGGAGATCTTCCGTCGAAATGAACAGGGTATTAGCCCTTTCATTGGTGACGGCATTATTTGCCATGAAATCGTCATCGAACCTGCTAAAACCAAGATTCTCGGATCGCCAATGATCGAAATCATTCCTGAGGTAAAAGTGATGAAGCAGGGCTCTGTTCTCCAGGTCGTGGTTGGGGCGAATGGTATCATTCACCTTATACACTTCCTGGAAAACAGCTCCCACTGCCGCCACCTTCTCCTGAGGATCCTCGATCACGAAGAAGTCGTCATCCAGGATGGCGTCCTCTGGATCGATGCTAACTGTTCGTAGCAAGCGTTCATTGTCTGACGTTCTCGGAAGCTTTAGATCCTGAATGTCATTCTGATTGTTTCTCCGAAATATTTTATTTATTTGCGGGAACATACTCGCGCTGCTGGATTTTACAGCACGAATTCTGTTGTTCCAATGCAAACTTACAGATATTCTGTAATTTTCCTTGATTAACTGTTGGATATTTTTAATCAGTGACTTCAGTGTCCTGACCTCCGAGTTTTGTCTGTCGGTAAACCGCCTGTACAAGAGTTTGAGTCTTGTCAGGAGTCTACTTTTTTGTCTGTGCAGTGCGTCGATTGTCGCGTTTCGGTACACGTTTGTAGTATCGTTATGTCGTTGACGTGATATTGTACTGTCCATGGTCTGCTTAATTATATCGTCCATTTGTTTGAGGTACCTGTCAATCTCGTAGTTTGACAGGTTCCTATTAGACGGTGGGAAGGAGGCGCTCGAAGTGAGCGCTCTCGTCAGGGAATTGGCAAAGCGTGGCCAACGCGTCCTACTGTAATCGTAGGGGTGGGCTTGGAAATACTCTGCCATGTCCACGAACTCGTCAGGTACTGTGATCACGGCACGTAGTCCGCAATGGGCACTGTCGTATACAATGGTCCGTAGACAGTTAATAGACCATTCGTTCGTGTCTGCCAGTCTCAGTCGAGAGTCTATTAGCATGAGATCCAGATAGGAGCCGCTCCTAGGATACGATGGAGTATCCGTTGCGAGCAACTTGACTCTATATTCAATGTTGTGAAGAACGCACCAATGACTTAGTAGGCTCCCCCTAGTGTTAGAAATGTTATTTCCCCAATAACTATGTTTTGCATTTAAATCGCCGGCCAGAATGTAGAAGTTTTCCACCGAGTTTAAGCGCAAAGATCGAAAAAGTGTCTCGAGCTCTGCGATGAAAACATTGGGTTGAGGTGCTTTAGGCGCATAAGCTGATACAATGTACATTCTCTTTCTATTTCGGAGAGGAATGCACACAATACAGTCCTTTAGCACCTGGAACCTACGCACTTCACCGCTATATATGACCTTATGTTTAAAATTATTTTTAATAAAAACTCCCCGCCTTGAGTAGCGTTGGGTCGGTCCCTTCTAATTATTCTATAAGAACTGTGCCGGATTTTGTGCTTCTGGTTTAGCTTTGTTTCGCTAACCGAGAGTACATCGGGGCTTTCGTCCTGTAACAGGTTAAAAAGTACGGCTCGTCGCTCAATCATTATCAGGGAATTTACATTCACCGACAGGATCTTCAAGCGGCTCTCTGCCAGCGTACCCATCACGACCTTAGATGCGCCTTGCTGTCTGTATGAATAGACTAGTTTGCCTCCAGGGTTGCTGTTGATGGTTTTGTTAACAGTTTATTGTGCGGCGTTTATTGTTCCGGTTGCCCTTTGTTTCCGCCTTTAATGTTATAATTCGTCTAATAACAATATAGAAGAGTCATAAGCAGCTTAAACAAGATTAGGAAGACAGATGAGAATATGTTCAAAATATGACGAGAATGCAGAGAGACCGTCAAAAAATGGTTCAAGGCTTCAATGTCAATAAGATAAGTAAGAAATTTGCCTCAGTCGCAACTCTTTTAATGACATTGATGATCCGAACGAGTGTAAGATCATAGATCCTAATAATACACACAACTTGACAGAGAGCTTCGGCTTTCATAGAGTCTATGAAGAGAATATGCTTAAATCTACCCTTGCAAACACATCTAACGCCATTGGCTTGGACTTTATGAACCCCAAATTCTTAAAACTAATCTTCCACGCCGTCTTAACGCCTCTCATATATTTTTTTAGTCGCTTCCTTACCACCTCCTTCCACCTTAAATCCTGCAAGCCTCTAAAATCATACCTGTCGCTAAACAAAGAAATAATCATAATGAGTAATATTGTCCCATCTCTTTATTGCCATTCGTATCTAAGGACAACTGGAAGAGCAGTCAACCGATTTGGACCAAATTTGGTATATAAGAGTTTTCGGGGTGACTGATCATGGATTTGAAGTCGGATTCGCAAAATTCAAGATGGCGGATCCAATTTTTAACCGTGTTAGGCAAGTCCGTCATATTGTATCCGCCATTTTGGATTTTACATTTAGATCCAGATGACCTTTTTCGGCAATAAGCCCTTTGAACCTTTGCATTGCCAAAAAGCTGAAAGCGTTTTGGTTAGACTTAACATTCTTTGACCAAAGAAGCTTGCTATCTAAGATGACTCCCAGATACCTAGCTACCTTGAATATTGGGATAGGAATATCTTTTAACACCAGCTGAGTCATGTCAGTATTTTTCCTTCTTCTCGTGAAGAGAACGACATCAGTTTTTAGAGGATTAACTGACAGACTATTACTCTTTCACCAATCATTAAGACAGACAGTCGGTAGACATGAGCCGACAGAGAGGATGGCAATATCATAGACCTTTGCATGGATTCCAAGGCATTGAGAGCTTCGGGCCGAGAGTCGACCACCATGCACCATAACAGCGGAGACAGGACGCTACCTTGCGCGCAGCCCTTGCTTACGCCAGGTTTGACACATTGTTCGAAGCTTGCATCAGCGATTAATGTCCTGTGTATAAGCATTGCTTTGATCCACAAAACCAATGCATCATCTACGCCATGCCCTCTAGCAGCGTTACATATTCTGTCGAAAGTTGTGTCATCAAAAGCTCCATCAATGAAGACAAAAATACCCAGTACGCACTATTTCGAGTCCGCATTCAGTTCTCCCAATTAGGTTTTGAAGCAAAGTCTCGCAGGATTTTCCGCGCTGATAAGCATGTTGTATCTCCCAAAGAGTATGCATTCGAAGGACAAGTTTTGCGCACGTGCAACTCTACTAGTCTCTCCATGATTTTCAGCAAGTATAAGACTCTGAATGAATCTTCTTCCCTTAACTTGGGAAAAAAGGCCACTTTCACCGCACGCCAAGGAATTGGTTTATAGTTAAGTGCCAAGCTAGCAGTGAAAATTCTTTTCAAAGTAGGAAGCAGCTGTTTTATACCTTTTTTTAAGAGGCTACATTCCATCAGTGCTTAGCGGCTTGAAGCCATCAAAAGATACCACAGCAATTCAACGGCATGTTGCAATATACCAGATAGGCCGAGTTGTTTTCTTCGTTTCAGTCAGAGTTACCGTTGAAGGAGTATGCAAAGAGCCGGTGAGTATAAGTATGCAACTGAGAGTTTCCGCTTTAGACCTCTTTAGACTCACATTCTTCCTGAATTTAAGTATTTTTTTTCCATTGTCTTTGTCATTTTTTTATACCGAAGGAGATGGCTGGCTTCCATTCATAAGGCTTGATATCTTGTGCGCGTGACCTCTATGCTATTTTCAAAGGCTTGAAACATTACGGGCTTTACTTATTCCTCGTATTTTTAATCGAACCAAGGCTTTCCTTTAAGGGCTTTGCAATAGCTTAGTTTCCACTGCCTCCTTTACAAGCCTTTTTATTTCTGATCATACTGCTTCTTTCTGCCTTGCTTCGTCTTTAGTTTCTATGCCACTTAGTGGGGTAAACCAGTCCTGGTATCGGCGCTGGATATGACAGTCTTCCCATGGTGATTTGGCATCAATAAGAGAATAATAAACAACAGATTGACAGATGTCACCAAAATAATATGTGATCTGAATCGCAATCTGCTCCTCTGTTTAACGTCTGGCACATTGGTATGGTGTTTTCGGTCTATCAGATAATGATCAAATTAGTTGCACTTTACTCCTTCCGGTGATATCCATGTAGCCCTGTACATTCTCTTGTGTTTGAATGGTGTAGTTTTAACCATCCTATTTTTTGAGCTGGCGAAACTTATGATCCTAAAACTATTATCGTTTGATGAGTTATGGAGACTTTGTTCTCCTATAGTTGGCCTATACACCGCTTCTTTTCTTATTTTCCATTTCTTTCGTGGGGCAGATATCTATGAGGAATTTAGTCGCCTCTTACCATTGGCACTCCGAGCCAGGGGTATGTTAAGACCGCTATCCCGCAGGGGGGGTGCTTACTCTGTATCATGTTTTAATATCATATCTCTCTCCCTGAGCCTGCACTTTCATACAAGCCAGGTAGAGGCAGACAAACAATATACAAGTAATATATAGCATAATATTTTGTAAGCAAGTCCAATGAAAGCTTTGCTGCAAACCTTATACGAAATAAAACGTGACATAGTCCTACTATTTTTTCTCAGAATACTTCCAACATTACAATATCCGTTGAAAGTATTCAAATTTGATGTCAGTTGCTTAAAGCTACTCGTACCACGTGTGTGCCCGCAATTAACATTCGCGCCAGCAGACTAAAGTAATTAAGGGAAAAATGGATTAAATAAATAAAATTAAATATTATGAAAAATCAAATTACTCGACTTGTAACATCCAATTAATAAAAAAAAAACTTTCAACGTGCGTCATTGAATACCATATTTAATAATAACGAAAAAAAAGAATTAATCACCAGATTTAAAGCCAACTGCCAAGCCAGCCAAGCGCATTTAATTAGCGGTATATGAGTATTACATAATTTACACAAGCGGCCGCTCACATTTTTAAACATGTTACAGTTTCGCCGCTACAAGACTAAAGTCAATTAATTTAATTGCGTATACCATCGCACAATAATAACTTTCATTTGTGTATCAACCGTCTTGTTATTCGGATGACATGTCCTGTTGTCGTTTAAGCTGTTCTCGCCGCTCATCGTTCATCAATCAAGACTAACAGAAATATTCTGTAAAAGTTTAACTCGATTTACCTTGTTGTCCGAGGAAAAGGACGAATAACAAAAAAATGAAACTGTTTATCCCCTTTTTACGTATTTTCAAAAGATGTACTAACGGGATGAAGTGTAAAATGCAAAAATGTAAGCGTTAAAGGTTTTCAGGGGCTTGGGCACCCATTTAACATGGCATGCAAATAGTGCGGATTTGCATCCCAAATTTTACTATAATCCACTTTGGGGAAGTTTTAACCCAAACCACCGTACGGTACGGTGCAAGGATATGAATTGTTGTATACAAAGAAACAAAGAAATGGGAAAAAAATGAGAACAGGATACGCGGCTAGAGCTCTTGACGACGAGCGCTTTCCCTCTGCTGCACATTTCTGTTACAGCAAGGCCCGATGGCATTCGATATACTCTGGGTGTGTGTACAATTGGTTTACATTTTTGGGTTACAGAAAAGTTTTCCTGTTAACGCATTATTAAATTTGCTGAAACTCTGGAGGATTCATATCCTGCCAAGCAATCGGGTGTCGCACAGTACCCGTACTAGACAACAGTTTGTCGTACAAGAAAGTAGTTATTTTTCAAATATGACACGTTTGTGAGACGGGATTCGGCGGCTGTTATATTTTAATACAACCTGGAAATATGGTGGCAGAAGTGAAGTTCGCTTTTAATATTAGAATATCAAGAGCATATTTTACTAAAATTAAAATCCCGAAGCTATCTAAAATTGATCCAAAAGGTAAAGTTACCGTGCCGACTTGAAGGTTATTGATTGATCAGATTCCAAACTGATGAAAGATATTTTCATTTCGTTACTTCTTTGGCAATAAATTACAATCCTGCTAATGACTGCCACCATTCTCAAGAGACTTTCCTTAAGTGGACTACCTGTTTGTATTCATTCATGCAATTAATAAGTCTCAACGCAGGTATATTTAATTTGCCTCCTACTGAAGCTATCCGATGTTTCTTAGAGATCCATAACGAAACAAATTTATTGAAAATGAGACGGCAGAAAGTCTGGGACAAAGACAAAGCTACTGCTGACTCTGCAAAGTACAATATATGTACATAAATGTTTTCTGCATTCCTCTGATCTAAAATGTGTAGGTGACTGTCGTATCCACGAACAAAAGATTCAATTCGTTCGTTGATGGGTTAACACGTCAAAAGTCTTGTTTCCAAGTGTAGAATTTATTTTATAAATATAACCAACACATAAATATTCAAAATGAAGTGCGGTATGTGCAATTTAAAAGTGGATAGAAACGATGATAAGATCAAGTGTTCTTATTGCAATGAGTATTTTCATGCTAAGTGCGTTAAACTAGAAAAGAGAGGCATTGAATTTTTTGAAAAAAGTAAACAAAGAATTTAATTCACCAGCTGTATCTCACAGCGAAGAAAACCCATTGCAGCTGATCACACGCATGTTGCATCCCCTCTAATTCGCTCTACTTTGTCTCCGAGCGCTAACTCTGTAACTAATGTATCGGGCTACGATTCAGATCCTCCCTGCAACTTTCCCCACACATCCGCGCCATCGACGTCATCCGCCATGCAATTGCAACTAGTATACCATATTGACATATGGCAAGGGCGCTCATGCAATTTTTTGCGCTTTAGATTTTCATAAAGGATCCACTTTTCATTGCATCACAATACGAAGCAGTTGGCCTAATTCCGTTGTTGATACCGGATCAGCGATTGGGTCTTGAAAAACGCCATTTGACGTCTCTCAGCTTCAGTTCAAATGGAACCCGATTTCCTCGTTTTTAATCATTTCTAAGGCTTTCAAACGATGGGAAAGGATTGTTGAGTTACAGCCAGTGAATTTGGAAGTTCTTGTGGCGTCCAATTCTAACGTCTGCAAATTTTTTTACCACTACGGGACGCTCCTTGTCTTCCACTTCGATAGCACTAGTCTAGCGCTGAAACCATTCGCGACACATTCTTTCATTAGACACCTCCCAAACAAATTTTTGTGTGAATTAAAGATGAAAGCAGAACTTCCAGTAAAGCACGTGTATTTGGCTCGTAGTTCGATTATTTTAAGCCCAAAAAATTACGTCGATGAATATTCATAAATGTAATGATGAAAACCTGTTCACAGTAGCATGAAGTTGTCGAATTTCCAAATGCAAATACCCTCAGAGATACGTGACATTTTAACACTCTTCCGCTCCAGCATCCCCGCAGAGAAGTTATACTCAAAGCTTTTTATTTTTTTATTTATTTATTTACATCAATTCGATTTCTCTTTAAGACTATAACAATAAAAGTAAATATAATTCAGTTCTGTTTGTTTTTGTTTTTTTTTTTTGTTCTTGTTAAGTATTAAGACTTACAAGATATGAAAAATTTTTTTTTTTAAAATCATTTCTTGAGCAATGTTCAAAAAAATCTAAATTATTATGTGCTAAATTAGCTTCTCGAAAGCAACGCGATAATGGTTCATTTATACCATAATTAGTGCGATGGAAACTAGTACGGAAGAGCATACGATGTCGGGTATTTGTAGGATGGACATGAAAATTTATCAGACTTAAAAGAGGGGGACAATCAATTCGAGAAGTTAGAATGTCTCGTATAAACATTAATAAAAAGTATCTACGACGTATATGAAGGGGGATAACATTAAATAAAAGACACCTTGTTCTGTAAGATGGTGTTTCTATATTCCAATTAAGTTTGCAGAACAAGTATCTAGTAAATTTACGCTGAATTTTTTCTATCTTTTCAACAGCATTTGAGTAGAAGGGATTCCAAATAATACAACAGTATTCCAAAGAAGATCTAACTAGACCAAAGTAAAGGCATCTCAGTGCAAAAGTGTCAGAGAACTCCTTTGTGTTTCTCTTAATAAATCCAAACATCAAATTGGTTTTTGTGGTCACATAATCAATATGAGCAATAAAGCTCAATTTGGAATCTATTATAACACCTAGATCCTTAATTTGAGAGACTTTAGTCAATTGCAGACCATTCAGAGTATATTGAAATTGTACAATATTTCTTCTTCTATAACAAGAAAAGTGTACACATTTCGAAACATTTAAGTGTAGCGAGTATAAATGACACCAATATAACAAACGGGTAATATCGTCTTGCAGTTTAATACAATCGTTTAAAGATACAATTTTTTTATAAATTTTAAGATCATCTGCATATAGAAGGCATTTTGAAAAAAGGAACGTCGAGGGGATATCATTAATAAGTAAAAGGAATAATAAAGGGCCTAAATGACTACCTTGTGGGACCCCTGATGGGACAGAAATGTTATCAGATACACAATTATTAATTTTTACTTTTTGAGTACGGTTTGTTAAATACGATTTAATCCATTTCAAAAGACAAGAATGAAACCCTAAATGAGAGAGTTGTAAAAGTAACGTACTATGGTTTACCCTATCGAAAGCCTTGGCAAAATCAGTGTATATAATATCAGTTTGGCAGTTCTCCTCCAGGTTTGAATTCAAATAATTTACAAATACTGAGAGATTAGTGGTAGTAGACCTACCAGAAACAAAACCGTGTTGGAAAAGTGATATATGCCTCGAAACCTTAAAATATAATCTATCATATACAATTTTCTCAAAGATTTTAGGGACGTGTGAATGCTTACAGATAGGCCTGTAATTTTGAATTTTCAGTTTGGATCCCGATTTAAAAATCGGTGTAAGAAAGGATAATTTCCATTCATCTAGGAAACATCCAGTCCTCAAAGATAAATTAAAAATATATGTTAACGGCTCAACTAATGAAGCTGCACAGTTTTTTAAAAGATGAGGAGACAATCCATCAGGACCGATTGAAGTTGCAGTATCAATTTGAACTAATGCATTATAAACTTCGATTGATTCTATTTGAAGTGTACCGATTTGAAACAATTCTGGGGTCCTAGGTAAATCTTGACATGGAGAATCATGAGAATACACTGATTTAAAGTAATCAGCAAACATTTTGCAGGTTGTTGACATATTATTGGAAGTTTCACCTAAATAATTCATGCAATTAGGAATTCCATTTGATTTTCGTCTTGAATTTAAGTAACTCCAAAATTGTTTACTATTTTGCCTTAAATTAGACTGTATTGATAGAATATACATACGATATAGAAAACGATTAAGGTAATCGAATTCTTTCTGAAGATTCATATATAACAGCCGAAGTTCAGGATCATTAGGTTTTTTTTTTAATCTTTTAAAAGCTTTATTTTTTTGGTTTTTAAGACGGGATAGCCTCTTATTGAACCAAATTGGATTAGAATTTTTCCGAATTATTATTTTAGGTACAAATCGCTCGACGCCCGAACTTATAATGTTACTAAATGATTTGTAAGCCTCACTTAAGTTAGACAAATTTAGGATATCCTTCCAATCATGTTCATTTAAATAACAATTGATGCCGTCATAATTTGCTCTTTGGTAATAGTACTTATATTCGGGCTTGGAATATAACTTTTGTGGATTGGAATAGTGATATATATCTAATTTGGCAAAAAGGCCACAATGGAAAACGGAATTCCGAAACATTGGCATCTCAGATTTTTCAAGATTTAAAGAACATTCGTTGTCTACAAACACGAGATCGAGAATTCGATCGAAATCATTAGGAATGTTATTGCACTGTC
Organism: Merodon equestris; assembly: GCA_958301585.1. Taxonomy (NCBI): domain Eukaryota; kingdom Metazoa; phylum Arthropoda; class Insecta; order Diptera; family Syrphidae; genus Merodon; species Merodon equestris. The sequence continues at coordinate 65,812,797 of OY284413.1, forward strand.
TTAAGTTGTATTGGGAAAAAAAGTCGATTACAAATGTTTCGGTTTCCGTAGTTAAATTCAAAGGAATTAAACATTGCTCATCTGAATCAAATTTCCATTCAATATCACCTAAATTAAAATCGCCGGTATATAATACGTGTTAATTATTCGATAAATTCTCAAAAATATGCAAACAATTGTTAAGATGTAAATTATATAAATCAATATAACTTTTAGGAGGAATATAACTACATATAAGAAATATTTCAGAACTATTAAAGAGGCTGATTTTGATAATTAATTGATCTACATCCCAACCGGAGGAGGACGGTAAATTCTCAGAGAGAAGATCTAATTTATAGCAATGAAAAGAGGATCTGACAGCAATTAAAATTCCACCGCCTCTCTCGGATCCGGATGTAATGTTACATCTGTCTTTTCTAAATATCGTATAGTTTTTCAAATTGGCGAATTCGGAAGTTAAAATATTATCATTTAACCAAGTTTCAGTTAAGAATATAAAATCATAAATATCATTAACAAAAGCATAACGAAGTGATTCTAATTTGGTTCTCAGACCTCCTACATTATGGTAATAAACGTTGAAACTTTTAGTAAATGAAGTTATATCACCACTGGATTCGCCACATCTTCTCCGTTTTTTGGCCGGGAAATAAATGGTTTAATTTGTACTCCAAAAGGCCAAAATTCAGCGTCGTAGGCACGTTTATAGGCGCAGGCAGGAACCCCCAGTTTAAAATTAACGAATCGTAGCAAAGCAATATCAGCTTCTTTCTTGACTAGGCGTTGATACCGAAAAGCGCTTTCCGGAAGATTTAACTTTTTTGCGACGAAAGAAATTACGTTGCTTTCCTGAACACTTATATCCAAACGAGAAAGGTGCAGAAACCTGAGTCTTGGGACGGTTTTGAGAGCATCATCTGCTGTGATCCCAACCGCAGAGCCAAAGATACGCTGTGGCTGACGAAAGGAATGTTTGGTACTGTCTTTAATACTTCCGACAGTACATTCCGTTGGGGCAGTGGCAACACTGGCACTGATGGCTGCGCTGGCAACACGCGTTGTTTCTTGTTGCGTTTTTGGGCAGGGTAAAGCATTAAGGCTAGCAGTAATCACCTTCTCTGTTGAAATCTCTTCCGTATGTTGTTGTTGTAGGGCTTGTTCGAGAGAAAGAACTTTGGCTTCTAGATTAATTACCCTCTTCGATAAAATATTATTATTCTCTTCCAACATGTTGATTTTAGAGAGAGCGTTAATATTCAATTGCTGCAGCTTGATAATTTCTTCATGTAACGATGAAAGTGTAACACTATAAATCGAGGGGTCTTCGGTATGATTGGATTTCGTATGGGTGGGAGGTGTAGGAAGAGAGGGATCCGCTTTACTATTCGCGTCTGCGGCACTGAGCGACGGTGACGATATATTGTTTACATGTCTGGTGGAGGCACTGTCTTGGGTAGAGGTTATTAACCTCGTCGGGCGCGTTGGAATTGGACTTTGCTCACAATGGATGGATTTACGTCGTGTATTAGAGCAACTATCACAACGAAAAAATTGTTTGGCTTTGTCTAAGTATTCAATATCAGCCTTTTTTAATTTAACGCACTTTCCATGATAAAATTGATCACAGTCCGAACATTTAATCTTGAGATCAGTGCGATCAATTTTACTGTTGCAGAGATTGCACTTCATGATTTTATTTATTGTTATTGATATACTTTTTTAATTAGACAAATTCAATCAGATAATATATAAATAATGTAATAATATATAATTTCACAAATTCCAAAAGAAAACACAACCGATCACGACGAAAGTTTACTTTAGAATGTCTTTATACTTTTGGACTGAAGGATTAAAACAAGCGGCTTCTTCCACCGTCTTGCAAGTCTAACGTTAGCTATTAAGGTTATTATTTCTACGCTTTTCAGTCCTGAGGAACATAATTGCCATTTTGCATGAAGTAAGAAGACTGTATAAAGCCATCGACACCACAGGTTAAATTTTTCGATTTAAAAAATAAAAAAGCCTTAAATAATAAGAGAAAAGGAAAAAGTTCGAATCAAGTTTCGTTGAGTTCAAATTTCGGACAAACTTAAGAACCATCCAGCAAGAGGTGTTATTTTAAATTTCAGACTTTGCTGTAACTGTCAGTATTCAACTATGACGCGTTATTTTTTTAAAACTAAAAATTGAAAAGTTTTGAGTATAGATCAATACATACTACAACGATTTGTTGAAATAGTAAGAGTTCACGATAAAAGCGGGATCGTGGAACCGTTTCGTTAAGTTCATTTAAAGAATTTGCAGGCAGAGCTGTTCCGGACTTTTACAGACATTGAATTCCATTTTTGATCTCAGTGTTTGTTCCTAACATAATATAGGTATTAATATAAAAATATCACCAGATAGCACGTTTTTTTAGATGACTCTAAACTACGAAGTTGGTTCAATAAGTCAAAACGATGGCGATCGTAGCATGGCAGAAAATGGTTGGTTTAATATCATTTCTCAATACGCGATGTTAAAGTCCTTGTTATGAAAAACGATAATTTTTTAAACACTCTGGAAAAATTAAAGATGAGTTGCATGAAATTCAATACACAACAGCTAACGTGCTTGCAACTGAGATGAATATTATTATTTATATCCAAAGCGTTTTGCAGGAAAGAGCGGGTGTAACAAAATCTCAGCAAGATGTTTGACGCGTTTGCATTCGGGGAAGAATAAACATAATCATATCGTAGAATCAAGGACTATCTTGGCACATATCCGTCACAATACATCCATATGTAACTATGGACGAAATACGGCAGAACCGAACGGGCTCTGAAGACGACCAGAGGTCGACCACAGGATCAACTCTTCAGACACTGTATAGTGAGATCATCAACTGTAAAAATTAAAGACTGATGCTCTCACAAAAATACAGTACTTAGAACAGTGCTATGTGTCTAAAGTCGATGCACATGCTAAGTTAAAAAGAAACAATGCGAGCCGGATATCACTGGATTACTTAATGTTGACAACGAGAATGTCAATGAAAGAGTGATGAAAACTGTTGGGGAACAAATGATCTCAGTTGATTCCGATCACTGCTACATCAAGAAAATTAATAGCAAATGGAATATTTATAATAAAGAGGTATGTGGCAAATTCTCTTCGTTGTATAAGACAGAGAACGTTTGGAGTTAAATGCGATCACAAAAGATCAAACTGCACTCCAATATATTCGATTCGAACGTGGCAAAAAAGTCAGCAACAATAGGAGAATTTTTATCAATCACTCCCTCATTTATTTCACCCAGTTACTTCTTGAGAAGGTAAAGCAGCTGAAAATGGAAAAGTAATTGAAATATGTTTGGGTAAGAAATGCTACTATACTTGTCAGTAATAATGAAGGCGGAAAAGTTTTTAAAATTTTCATTTTTGAGAACTTTTAAAAATTATTTCTTGATTTTCTTTTTTCTTTTAACGTTACTATTTTTCACTTTCTTTCTTAATCTACTAGCCCTCATAGTAATAATGATATTTGTAATTCTGATGGTCTGTGTATAGTTAATTTCCCTCTTAATCGTGTTTCTAAGTTTCAAGTAATTCATCAGAATATCAGGAGCATCAGAAAAGATTTTGATTTGTTATATTCGCATCTCTTTAGCTTAGATCATTTGCCTTATTTTTTCTCAGAAACATGTATTTATATCACTGAAATAAATAACTTTTTTATTCCTAATTATATACATATTTATTTATTTTATTTATTTATTTCATCTACAAATAGTATAACTTAACATACTCAATTAATTAATAAAACTAAATATGTACCATATTTTTGAACATAGTTCGGGATAAACTGAGATCCACAACAGACCAAACTGAGTTAAAATTTGAAATAGCTCGAGATATAGGCTCATACGACCCGAAGTTTGTCCTATGTTTTTTGCGAAAAAGGAACTCTCTTTGTCTCAATGGATTTTTTGGAGCGTTAGTAGGGATTAAAGCTAACAAGCAAGGGCGAACATATTATATGGTAACCAAGGAGGTCTCTCCCAAACATCACACCATGGATCTTCCTTTTTTTACAAGCTTGGCTAAATCCAGAAATAATCAAATCAGTTACTTAATTGCAGTTTATAATCTTAAAATAAGTGATCTTTCCCTAACAACAATTCAGTTTAATCTAAACTTTCAAAAACACAAGCAGTCACATGTCTCAGTGCATCAGAGAATTGATTTTGTTCCTTTACGGAGACTACTGACTTTCGAGTCATGGCATGGTGTTCATACTACGAATGATCCATCCGTTGCCTTCGACCAATTTCTTTCTAGGCTTCAAACAAGCTCCCAGAAAATGTGCTTCGTTGTAAAAAACTAATTAAAAAAGATGCTGATCTACAATCGCTTCATTACATTAACTTCAAGTTGGGTATTCCTGCCTATTCATTTGGAAAAGCTCTTGACCCTTCGATATGGCCACTTGGAGTACAATTTAAAACCTTCTCCAATACCCCAAAGTCAAAAAACCAGGATATAGGATCTGCACTGGACCCAAACTGAAATGTGCCTCCTCCTTATACCTTCCTCTTAACATTTATTACCACAACGCAAGCGGCATACGGACGAAAATAACAGATATCTTTAACAACACAGCACATACATTCTACGATGTCATCGTCATTAGGTGTTTTTTATTATGCAATCCAGATCCTATCCGGATCATCATTTACATGCATTACAATAACAACACGTGAACCAGCTCTTTATCTGGATCAATTTCAAGATCCGAGTTTGAGTGGAAGTGAGCTTACACTATTTCCCACTGGTTTCGCATTCAAATTAGGAGAATCATTGCCTGATGAACATATAAAATTGTGGCCAAGATTTGGTTAAACAGTTTTCGCTTCCGTATCGAGTAATTGTACTCAAAATGCTATTATATGTGTATTATCTTACATTTCTAAAACTCTTGAGTCTATTATTATTATTATTAATCGAGAATTCGATCGAAATCATTAGGAATGTTATTGCACTGTCTTAAGTTGTATTGGGAAAAAAAGTCGATTACAAATGTTTCGGTTTCCGTAGTTAAATTCAAAGGAATTAAACATTGCTCATCTGAATCAAATTTCCATTCAATATCACCTAAATTAAAATCGCCGGTATATAATACGTGTTAATTATTCGATAAATTCTCAAAAATATGCAAACAATTGTTAAGATGTAAATTATATAAATCAATATAACTTTTAGGAGGAATATAACTACATATAAGAAATATTTCAGAACTATTAAAGAGGCTGATTTTGATAATTAATTGATCTACATCCCAACCGGAGGAGGACGGTAAATTCTCAGAGAGAAGATCTAATTTATAGCAATGAAAAGAGGATCTGACAGCAATTAAAATTCCACCGCCTCTCTCGGATCCGGATGTAATGTTACATCTGTCTTTTCTAAATATCGTATAGTTTTTCAAATTGGCGAATTCGGAAGTTAAAATATTATCATTTAACCAAGTTTCAGTTAAGAATATAAAATCATAAATATCATTAACAAAAGCATAACGAAGTGATTCTAATTTGGTTCTCAGACCTCCTACATTATGGTAATAAACGTTGAAACTTTTAGTAAATGAAGTTATATCACCACTGGATTCGCCACATCTTCTCCGTTTTTTGGCCGGGAAATAAATGGTTTAATTTGTACTCCAAAAGGCCAAAATTCAGCGTCGTAGGCACGTTTATAGGCGCAGGCAGGAACCCCCAGTTTAAAATTAACGAATCGTAGCAAAGCAATATCAGCTTCTTTCTTGACTAGGCGTTGATACCGAAAAGCGCTTTCCGGAAGATTTAACTTTTTTGCGACGAAAGAAATTACGTTGCTTTCCTGAACACTTATATCCAAACGAGAAAGGTGCAGAAACCTGAGTCTTGGGACGGTTTTGAGAGCATCATCTGCTGTGATCCCAACCGCAGAGCCAAAGATACGCTGTGGCTGACGAAAGGAATGTTTGGTACTGTCTTTAATACTTCCGACAGTACATTCCGTTGGGGCAGTGGCAACACTGGCACTGATGGCTGCGCTGGCAACACGCGTTGTTTCTTGTTGCGTTTTTGGGCAGGGTAAAGCATTAAGGCTAGCAGTAATCACCTTCTCTGTTGAAATCTCTTCCGTATGTTGTTGTTGTAGGGCTTGTTCGAGAGAAAGAACTTTGGCTTCTAGATTAATTACCCTCTTCGATAAAATATTATTATTCTCTTCCAACATGTTGATTTTAGAGAGAGCGTTAATATTCAATTGCTGCAGCTTGATAATTTCTTCATGTAACGATGAAAGTGTAACACTATAAATCGAGGGGTCTTCGGTATGATTGGATTTCGTATGGGTGGGAGGTGTAGGAAGAGAGGGATCCGCTTTACTATTCGCGTCTGCGGCACTGAGCGACGGTGACGATATATTGTTTACATGTCTGGTGGAGGCACTGTCTTGGGTAGAGGTTATTAACCTCGTCGGGCGCGTTGGAATTGGACTTTGCTCACAATGGATGGATTTACGTCGTGTATTAGAGCAACTATCACAACGAAAAAATTGTTTGGCTTTGTCTAAGTATTCAATATCAGCCTTTTTTAATTTAACGCACTTTCCATGATAAAATTGATCACAGTCCGAACATTTAATCTTGAGATCAGTGCGATCAATTTTACTGTTGCAGAGATTACACTTCATGATTTTATTTATTGTTATTGATATACTTTTTTAATTAGACAAATTCAATCAGATAATATATAAATAATGTAATAATATATAATTTCACAAATTCCAAAAGAAAACACAACCGATCACGACGAAAGTTTACTTTAGAATGTCTTTATACTTTTGGACTGAAGGATTAAAACAAGCGGCTTCTTCCACCGTCTTGCAAGTCTAACGTTAGCTATTAAGGTTATTATTTCTACGCTTTTCAGTCCTGAGGAACATAATTGCCATTTTGCATGAAGTAAGAAGACTGTATAAAGCCATCGACACCACAGGTTAAATTTTTCGATTTAAAAAATAAAAAAGCCTTAAATAATAAGAGAAAAGGAAAAAGTTCGAATCAAGTTTCGTTGAGTTCAAATTTCGGACAAACTTAAGAACCATCCAGCAAGAGGTGTTATTTTAAATTTCAGACTTTGCTGTAACTGTCAGTATTCAACTATGACGCGTTATTTTTTTAAAACTAAAAATTGAAAAGTTTTGAGTATAGATCAATACATACTACAACGATTTGTTGAAATAGTAAGAGTTCACGATAAAAGCGGGATCGTGGAACCGTTTCGTTAAGTTCATTTAAAGAATTTGCAGGCAGAGCTGTTCCGGACTTTTACAGACATTGAATTCCATTTTTGATCTCAGTGTTTGTTCCTAACATAATATAGGTATTAATATAAAAATATCACCAGATAGCACGTCTTTTTAGATGACTCTAAACTACGAAGTTGGTTCAATAAGTCAAAACGATGGCGATCGTAGCATGGCAGAAAATGGTTGGTTTAATATCATTTCTCAATACGCGATGTTAAAGTCCTTGTTATGAAAAACGATAATTTTTTAAACACTCTGGAAAAATTAAAGATGAGTTGCATGAAATTCAATACACAACAGCTAACGTGCTTGCAACTGAGATGAATATTATTATTTATATCCAAAGCGTTTTGCAGGAAAGAGCGGGTGTAACAAAATCTCAGCAAGATGTTTGACGCGTTTGCATTCGGGGAAGAATAAACATAATCATATCGTAGAATCAAGGACTATCTTGGCACATATCCGTCACAATACATCCATATGTAACTATGGACGAAATACGGCAGAACCGAACGGGCTCTGAAGACGACCAGAGGTCGACCACAGGATCAACTCTTCAGACACTGTATAGTGAGATCATCAACTGTAAAAATTAAAGACTGATGCTCTCACAAAAATACAGTACTTAGAACAGTGCTATGTGTCTAAAGTCGATGCACATGCTAAGTTAAAAAGAAACAATGCGAGCCGGATATCACTGGATTACTTAATGTTGACAACGAGAATGTCAATGAAAGAGTGATGAAAACTGTTGGGGAACAAATGATCTCAGTTGATTCCGATCACTGCTACATCAAGAAAATTAATAGCAAATGGAATATTTATAATAAAGAGGTATGTGGCAAATTCTCTTCGTTGTATAAGACAGAGAACGTTTGGAGTTAAATGCGATCACAAAAGATCAAACTGCACTCCAATATATTCGATTCGAACGTGGCAAAAAAGTCAGCAACAATAGGAGAATTTTTATCAATCACTCCCTCATTTATTTCACCCAGTTACTTCTTGAGAAGGTAAAGCAGCTGAAAATGGAAAAGTAATTGAAATATGTTTGGGTAAGAAATGCTACTATACTTGTCAGTAATAATGAAGGCGGAAAAGTTTTTAAAATTTTCATTTTTGAGAACTTTTAAAAATTATTTCTTGATTTTCTTTTTTCTTTTAACGTTACTATTTTTCACTTTCTTTCTTAATCTACTAGCCCTCATAGTAATAATGATATTTGTAATTCTGATGGTCTGTGTATAGTTAATTTCCCTCTTAATCGTGTTTCTAAGTTTCAAGTAATTCATCAGAATATCAGGAGCATCAGAAAAGATTTTGATTTGTTATATTCGCATCTCTTTAGCTTAGATCATTTGCCTTATTTTTTCTCAGAAACATGTATTTATATCACTGAAATAAATAACTTTTTTATTCCTAATTATATACATATTTATTTATTTTATTTATTTATTTCATCTACAAATAGTATAACTTAACATACTCAATTAATTAATAAAACTAAATATGTACCATATTTTTGAACATAGTTCGGGATAAACTGAGATCCACAACAGACCAAACTGAGTTAAAATTTGAAATAGCTCGAGATATAGGCTCATACGACCCGAAGTTTGTCCTATGTTTTTTGCGAAAAAGGAACTCTCTTTGTCTCAATGGATTTTTTGGAGCGTTAGTAGGGATTAAAGCTAACAAGCAAGGGCGAACATATTATATGGTAACCAAGGAGGTCTCTCCCAAACATCACACCATGGATCTTCCTTTTTTTACAAGCTTGGCTAAATCCAGAAATAATCAAATCAGTTACTTAATTGCAGTTTATAATCTTAAAATAAGTGATCTTTCCCTAACAACAATTCAGTTTAATCTAAACTTTCAAAAACACAAGCAGTCACATGTCTCAGTGCATCAGAGAATTGATTTTGTTCCTTTACGGAGACTACTGACTTTCGAGTCATGGCATGGTGTTCATACTACGAATGATCCATCCGTTGCCTTCGACCAATTTCTTTCTAGGCTTCAAACAAGCTCCCAGAAAATGTGCTTCGTTGTAAAAAACTAATTAAAAAAGATGCTGATCTACAATCGCTTCATTACATTAACTTCAAGTTGGGTATTCCTGCCTATTCATTTGGAAAAGCTCTTGACCCTTCGATATGGCCACTTGGAGTACAATTTAAAACCTTCTCCAATACCCCAAAGTCAAAAAACCAGGATATAGGATCTGCACTGGACCCAAACTGAAATGTGCCTCCTCCTTATACCTTCCTCTTAACATTTATTACCACAACGCAAGCGGCATACGGACGAAAATAACAGATATCTTTAACAACACAGCACATACATTCTACGATGTCATCGTCATTAGGTGTTTTTTATTATGCAATCCAGATCCTATCCGGATCATCATTTACATGCATTACAATAACAACACGTGAACCAGCTCTTTATCTGGATCAATTTCAAGATCCGAGTTTGAGTGGAAGTGAGCTTACACTATTTCCCACTGGTTTCGCATTCAAATTAGGAGAATCATTGCCTGATGAACATATAAAATTGTGGCCAAGATTTGGTTAAACAGTTTTCGCTTCCGTATCGAGTAATTGTACTCAAAATGCTATTATATGTGTATTATCTTACATTTCTAAAACTCTTGAGTCTATTATTATTATTATTAATCGAGAATTCGATCGAAATCATTAGGAATGTTATTGCACTGTCTTAAGTTGTATTGGGAAAAAAAGTCGATTACAAATGTTTCGGTTTCCGTAGTTAAATTCAAAGGAATTAAACATTGCTCATCTGAATCAAATTTCCATTCAATATCACCTAAATTAAAATCGCCGGTATATAATACGTGTTAATTATTCGATAAATTCTCAAAAATATGCAAACAATTGTTAAGATGTAAATTATATAAATCAATATAACTTTTAGGAGGAATATAACTACATATAAGAAATATTTCAGAACTATTAAAGAGGCTGATTTTGATAATTAATTGATCTACATCCCAACCGGAGGAGGACGGTAAATTCTCAGAGAGAAGATCTAATTTATAGCAATGAAAAGAGGATCTGACAGCAATTAAAATTCCACCGCCTCTCTCGGATCCGGATGTAATGTTACATCTGTCTTTTCTAAATATCGTATAGTTTTTCAAATTGGCGAATTCGGAAGTTAAAATATTATCATTTAACCAAGTTTCAGTTAAGAATATAAAATCATAAATATCATTAACAAAAGCATAACGAAGTGATTCTAATTTGGTTCTCAGACCTCCTACATTATGGTAATAAACGTTGAAACTTTTAGTAAATGAAGTTATATCACCACTGGATTCGCCACATCTTCTCCGTTTTTTGGCCGGGAAATAAATGGTTTAATTTGTACTCCAAAAGGCCAAAATTCAGCGTCGTAGGCACGTTTATAGGCGCAGGCAGGAACCCCCAGTTTAAAATTAACGAATCGTAGCAAAGCAATATCAGCTTCTTTCTTGACTAGGCGTTGATACCGAAAAGCGCTTTCCGGAAGATTTAACTTTTTTGCGACGAAAGAAATTACGTTGCTTTCCTGAACACTTATATCCAAACGAGAAAGGTGCAGAAACCTGAGTCTTGGGACGGTTTTGAGAGCATCATCTGCTGTGATCCCAACCGCAGAGCCAAAGATACGCTGTGGCTGACGAAAGGAATGTTTGGTACTGTCTTTAATACTTCCGACAGTACATTCCGTTGGGGCAGTGGCAACACTGGCACTGATGGCTGCGCTGGCAACACGCGTTGTTTCTTGTTGCGTTTTTGGGCAGGGTAAAGCATTAAGGCTAGCAGTAATCACCTTCTCTGTTGAAATCTCTTCCGTATGTTGTTGTTGTAGGGCTTGTTCGAGAGAAAGAACTTTGGCTTCTAGATTAATTACCCTCTTCGATAAAATATTATTATTCTCTTCCAACATGTTGATTTTAGAGAGAGCGTTAATATTCAATTGCTGCAGCTTGATAATTTCTTCATGTAACGATGAAAGTGTAACACTATAAATCGAGGGGTCTTCGGTATGATTGGATTTCGTATGGGTGGGAGGTGTAGGAAGAGAGGGATCCGCTTTACTATTCGCGTCTGCGGCACTGAGCGACGGTGACGATATATTGTTTACATGTCTGGTGGAGGCACTGTCTTGGGTAGAGGTTATTAACCTCGTCGGGCGCGTTGGAATTGGACTTTGCTCACAATGGATGGATTTACGTCGTGTATTAGAGCAACTATCACAACGAAAAAATTGTTTGGCTTTGTCTAAGTATTCAATATCAGCCTTTTTTAATTTAACGCACTTTCCATGATAAAATTGATCACAGTCCGAACATTTAATCTTGAGATCAGTGCGATCAATTTTACTGTTGCAGAGATTGCACTTCATGATTTTATTTATTGTTATTGATATACTTTTTTAATTAGACAAATTCAATCAGATAATATATAAATAATGTAATAATATATAATTTCACAAATTCCAAAAGAAAACACAACCGATCACGACGAAAGTTTACTTTAGAATGTCTTTATACTTTTGGACTGAAGGATTAAAACAAGCGGCTTCTTCCACCGTCTTGCAAGTCTAACGTTAGCTATTAAGGTTATTATTTCTACGCTTTTCAGTCCTGAGGAACATAATTGCCATTTTGCATGAAGTAAGAAGACTGTATAAAGCCATCGACACCACAGGTTAAATTTTTCGATTTAAAAAATAAAAAAGCCTTAAATAATAAGAGAAAAGGAAAAAGTTCGAATCAAGTTTCGTTGAGTTCAAATTTCGGACAAACTTAAGAACCATCCAGCAAGAGGTGTTATTTTAAATTTCAGACTTTGCTGTAACTGTCAGTATTCAACTATGACGCGTTATTTTTTTAAAACTAAAAATTGAAAAGTTTTGAGTATAGATCAATACATACTACAACGATTTGTTGAAATAGTAAGAGTTCACGATAAAAGCGGGATCGTGGAACCGTTTCGTTAAGTTCATTTAAAGAATTTGCAGGCAGAGCTGTTCCGGACTTTTACAGACATTGAATTCCATTTTTGATCTCAGTGTTTGTTCCTAACATAATATAGGTATTAATATAAAAATATCACCAGATAGCACGTCTTTTTAGATGACTCTAAACTACGAAGTTGGTTCAATAAGTCAAAACGATGGCGATCGTAGCATGGCAGAAAATGGTTGGTTTAATATCATTTCTCAATACGCGATGTTAAAGTCCTTGTTATGAAAAACGATAATTTTTTAAACACTCTGGAAAAATTAAAGATGAGTTGCATGAAATTCAATACACAACAGCTAACGTGCTTGCAACTGAGATGAATATTATTATTTATATCCAAAGCGTTTTGCAGGAAAGAGCGGGTGTAACAAAATCTCAGCAAGATGTTTGACGCGTTTGCATTCGGGGAAGAATAAACATAATCATATCGTAGAATCAAGGACTATCTTGGCACATATCCGTCACAATACATCCATATGTAACTATGGACGAAATACGGCAGAACCGAACGGGCTCTGAAGACGACCAGAGGTCGACCGCAGGATCAACTCTTCAGACACTGTATAGTGAGATCATCAACTGTAAAAATTAAAGACTGATGCTCTCACAAAAATACAGTACTTAGAACAGTGCTATGTGTCTAAAGTCGATGCACATGCTAAGTTAAAAAGAAACAATGCGAGCCGGATATCACTGGATTACTTAATGTTGACAACGAGAATGTCAATGAAAGAGTGATGAAAACTGTTGGGGAACAAATGATCTCAGTTGATTCCGATCACTGCTACATCAAGAAAATTAATAGCAAATGGAATATTTATAATAAAGAGGTATGTGGCAAATTCTCTTCGTTGTATAAGACAGAGAACGTTTGGAGTTAAATGCGATCACAAAAGATCAAACTGCACTCCAATATATTCGATGAAGAACGCGGCAAAAAAGTCAGCAACAATAGGAGAATTTTTATCAATCACTCCCTCATTTATTTCACCCAGTTACTTCTTGAGAAGGTAAAGCAGCTGAAAGTGGAAAAGTAATTGAAATATGTTTGGGTAAGAAATGCTACTATACTTGTCAGGAAGAATGAAGGCGGAAAAGTTTTTAAAATTGTCATTTTTGAGGACTTTTAAAAATTATTTCTTGATTTTCTTTTTTCTTTTAACGTTACTATTTTTCAATGTCTTTCTTCATCTACTAGCCTTCATACTAATAATGATATTTGTAATTCTGATGGTCTGTGTATAGTTAATTTCTTAATCGTGTTTCTAAGTTTCAAGTAATTCATCAGAATATCAGGAGCATTAGAAAAGATTTTGATTTGTTATATTCGCATCTCTTTAGCTTAGATCATTTGCCTTATTTTTTTCTCAAAAACATGTATTTATATCACTGAAATAAATAACTTTTTTATTTCTAATTATATACATATTTATTTATTTTATTTATTTATTTCATCTACAAATAATATAACTTAACATACTCAATTAATTAATAAAACTAAATATGTACCATATTTTTGAACATAGTTCGGGATAAACTGAGATCCACAACAGACCAAACTGAGTTAAAATTTGAAATAGCTCGAGATATAGGCTCATACGACCCGAAGTTTGTCCTATGTTTTTTGCGAAAAAGGAACTCTCTTTGTCTCAATGGATTTTTTGGAGCGTAAGTAGGGATTAAAGCTAACAAGCAAGAGCGAACATATTATATGGTAACCAAGGAGGTCTCTCGCAAACATCACACCATGGATCTTCCTTTTTTTACAAGCTTGGCTAAATCCAGAAATAATCAAATCAGTTACTTAATTGCAGTTTATAATCTTAAAATAAGTGATCTTTCCCTAACAACAATTCAGTTTAATCTAAACTTTCAAAAACACAAGCAGTCACATGTTTCAGTGCATCAGAGAATTGATTTTGTTCCTTTACGGAGACTACTGACTTTCGAGTCATGGCATGGTGTTCATACTACGAATGATCTATCCGTTGCCTTCGACCAATTTCTTTCTAGGCTTCAAACAAGCTCCCAGAAAATGTGCTTCGTTGTAAAAAACTAATTAAAAAAGACGCTGATCTAAAATCGCTTCATTACATTAACTTCAAGTTGGGTATTCCTGCCTATTCATTTGGAAAAGCTCTTGACCCTTCGATATGGCCACTTGGAGTACAATTTAAAACCTTCTCCAATACCCCAAAGTCAAAAAACCAGGATATAGGATCTGCACTGGACCCAAACTGAAATGTGCCTCCTCCTTATCCCTTCCTCTTAACATTTATTACCACAACGCAAGCGGCATACGGACGAAAATAACAGATATCTTTAACAACACAGCACATACATTCTACGATGTCATCGTCATTAGGTGTTTTTTATTATGCCATCCAGATCCTATCCGGATCATGGTTAACATGTATTACAATAACAACACGTGAACCAGCTCTTTATCTGGATCAATTTCAAGATCCGAGTTTGAGTGGAAGTGAGTTTACACTATTTCCCACTGGTTTCGCATTCAAATTAGGAGAATCATTGCCTGATGAACATATAAAATTGTGGCCAGGATTTGGTTAAACAGTTTTCGCTTCCGTATCGAGTAATTGTACTCAAAATGCTATAATATGTGTATTATCTTACATTTCTAAAACTCTTGAGTCTATTAGGGAAATATTACCCCCGATTGGTGTGTATCGATATCATCAGCATTTAAATCGGTCGTATCAAATTTATATGAACAGAAACATTTTCTTTGATATGGCAGTCCCACACTTAAATGTCCAAGATTGTTTTTATTGTGAAGTCGAAATGGAACATACGGGCAAAAAAAGGTAAACATGTAAATTAATTTAAATTTCTATTACTTGCTTATTTAGTTTTAGGAGAGTTTGGACTGTGCCAGAAACGAAGGCATTTTTAACTGCATATGGGCATAGGCAGATGGAATTCCAGCATGCAAGAAAAAAAAAAATGCAATGAGCAATGTGCAATGTTGAACATTTATATATAGGTTTATGTATGTATATGTTTTTAGCATCCAGACCCAAAAAACCACTGTCGAAATGCTCGAAGCTAAATTGAAAAATTTATTAAGAGCTTATAAGGCAACAGTGGATGGTAGTAAACGGACTGGGGCGGCAGCCGCAAAAGCTCCATTTGAAGAGGAGATGGAAGCCATCTTCGGGACTAAGTCCACGATAAGAAATAGCCATACGCTAAATTTATCGGGGGAAATGATAGAGGCATTACCGATCGCTTCCACCAGTAGTGCGAGTATGTATACTTTTTGAATAAAATAATAGCTTTGATTCAACATATTTCATTTTAAGGCCAATTGCAACATCCTTCGCCAACTTCCGATTCCAGCTACACAAGCTCGCCGAATCCAGTACGGCGTATGGAGTCCGTTAAGGCGAAACTTTTAAGGGAAAGGTTCGAGCTCAAACGGAAGTTAGCGGAGGAAAGGAATAGTATTATAGCCCACTACACCGCCAAGAAGATAAGACCATGGAAGTGAAAGAAAGAGCCAAGCAGGAGCGTTTCGAGCGGAAAGTCGAGTTGTTGAAGGAATTGTTTGAAAAATAATATGTTTTTTATTTATTTTATATAAACTTAAGTGATAGTGAATTTTTTGAAATAATTTATTTGAATTTTCTGTGATAATTTGTGATTTATTTTTTTTTTTTTTTTTTTGTAAATGAATGAATTTGTTCCTTTTTTTACTTTTATGTTCTTTGTGTTGACTGGTTTCATTGAATGAACAATTAAATAAAATGAATTTCATATAATTATTATGTTTCTATTTATCAGATCATCTAATAAAAGTTAAAAGTTGTCGTCTTGAGCTGCTTGCTTGTTCACCTTAGTTGTAGGAAAATTGTCTGGATCGACGGAAATCACATCATCTATTTCATCGTTGTTATCCATACAAATGTTATGCAATATACACCCACATAAAACTAAATTGACCACAAAATTAATGTTCTTTTGTTCAGTAAAATGCATCAATCTTCGAAAACGAGTTTTCTGAAGACCAAACGTATGTTCCACAACGACTCGTCCATCTTCACTGTCCGTGTCACTTTCCAATAACCACTGTAATACAAATATTAACCATTTAAATTCAACAAATAAACGCAATTTACATACCTCAATAGCAGCTGCTTTCATCTTCAATTTGTTTGTTTATTTTGTTTTCAAATGTCAGATCTTTGACAGGACTGAACGAGGCGAAATGTCAAGCTGCCTATTCGTTGATCTGTAGTGTCTCGCGATCCTGAGTGGATCATGTGGCATAATAAAAAACACCTATTGTTGCAGTCCGTACTTGTTTTACATGTAAAGAAATTTCCCTATTGATCACAGATGTCGAACAACTTTGTATTTCAATAACTTTTGATTCTATGTTAAATAATCGATTGCTTTTGGTTTCTAGTTATATACCACCTAGAAGTATGCAACATATATACGAGAACCATGCATCGAATATAGATCATGTCAATAATAGCTCGACTTGGCGGGGGCACTGCCGTGCCCCAAGATGCGTAATGACTCTGATTATTTGTGTATCGTAGGGGATCTGGGGGCACGGTAGTGCCCCCGCCAAGTCGAGCAAAAAAGCGGCACGGCCGTACCATCCTTTTCTCGAAGCAGTTCGGGCCATTTTCGACCCCCTATAACTTCGTTGTGGATAAAACTAGAAGCCTGAATTTTCAGTAACCAAGCAGGCATCGCATAGACACGGTATATTTAAAATTTCATTAAATTTGAACCAGTAGTTTAAGAATTATAACTAGTCAAAGTTTCTTAATTCTGTCACTCACTCACTCACTCACTCACTGACCGATCATCAAAACTCTAGGGCACTTCTAGCAGACATAGAAGCTTGAAATTTAGAATACAATTAGTGTTTAGTGTATAAATCAAGGAAAAACTAAAATATTTTGCAATTTCGGTCCAGTTTTCTAGATACACCAAATATTATTAATAATAGGATAGTGTATATATATGTGTATACATGTATATATCAATTTTTCAATCTAGATAGCGAATTTAAAAAATTAACTCCTAAAAATATGCAACAATCAATTGGCGGTTGGGGAATTGGTTTGGTTGTCATTATGGTTCATGTATTTGACGGAATATAAAATAAATATCTTTATTATGTACATATATTTAATAACCATTTGTCGAACTTATAATAATTAATCAATTTTAAAACAAATTGTATGTTCGGTGTCCGGCCACGGGTTTTCTAGTACATTAGAAAGTTACATTTGCAGTGCATGAATCAGTGTACCTGTATATGTATAATATAAAAGAATAATAGGTGTATAATAGATAGGTACCTAAATATAATTACATATGTTCAAAGATAATTTGTAAAATGGTCATGTTTTATGAAGTTCTACCAAAATCCGGCAAAGTATTAAGTAGACTAAATTGCCCGAAATTGCTATGAAAGAAAGAACACTTATAATCATAACCGCGGCCGGCGGAGGTGGCTTGACTGCGCCGCGGCTTGCATGCTTCCCGTCCGTCATAGAAAGGCGACCACTTTCTTCCAGGCAATCTTTGGGTCTTACTGCGATATCCCAGGTATACACACAAACCACGTTTTACTTAACTTACGCAAATTGTATCAGTCAGTATGGGTATAAAAATTTAAATAAACTTTATATAAATCTAATTCTGTAGAAAAATAATGGGATGTCAATAAGGTTTACCAAGCCTTACAATATTTAAAAGTTGTAAATGCTCTTTACTGTCAGATACAACTTCCACATTCATATCAACAATTGATTGGTTATACATATTAACGAAGAGGACAATGTCCATCATATAGTAGACCAATTATAATCTCAAGTAGATAACGTTGTAGAAGGAAATGAATTCTAAAGTCGAGTGCTACGAGAAAAATGACGGTAAAAAGTTCCTGAAAAGAAGAGGTAACACATATTTGATCAATCACTATTTCTACGACGTAGAACAAGTACCAGAGAAATACTTCTTCTCTTTACTTTATTTATTCAAGCCATGACGTTCCTTAGATGAATTCAAAATGGGGTGTGATACTTACACGGAGGCCTTTAATTTGGCGAAAGAAGATTTAAAAGAAGGAGTCGATTATGGTAATTCAATGATAGAGTCAAGATATATGATACAAAAAACATTTGAAATGATAGAAACTAAAGTTGCTGAGATAAAGGAAGAAAGGGAAATTGTTGATGATGACGATGGTCCTGAAAACCCTTTAGACTTTGAAGCTGTGGAAGCTGCAAACGCAAATCTGGTAGAAGAAGAGCAGATTGATCTTCAAAGTATGATCGCGAAACTTAATGCCGATCGAAAAAGAGTCTTCGATATGATCACAAATAAAATGGACACAACTGATAATAACGCTGACGTTTTACGCTGTTTTGTGAGTGGAACTGGTGGCACTGGAAAGAGCTTTTTAATAAAAACTCTAAAAGTTTGGGTTAAGACGTATTTAAACAAAAAAGTGACAGTTAGTGCTCCAACAGGCATAGCTGCATTCAATGTAAATGGATTGACTATACACAGACTATTGCAGCTGCCAGTGGAACACAAGCAAACACCGAAGTACAAGCCACTTTCTGATGAAGTGCTCCAAGTTCTGAGATCAGATTTGAAAGAAGTACTGTTGTTTATCATAGACGAAGTGTCAATGATATCCAATGTTACTTTAACATATATGCATTTACGCTTGTCTGAGATATTTGACACAAGCGACGATCAGAATGGGTGGTTTGGAAAAAAACATCTTGTAGTTTTCGGAGATCTCTAACAGTTTCCGCCGGTAAGAGAAAAGTCACCTTTCGAAAAACTCTCAACTGCTGAAACTAACAAGTTGTTAGGCTCCCTCAGTATGCCGAATCTGTGTATTGAACTATTCATATACGATTAACTTACTATTAACATGCGACAGCTCAATGATTCTGACTTTGTTGAAATGCTAAATAGAATAAGATTAGGTGTAACTACACAAAAAGACCGCGACTTACTCTCGACTAGATTAATAACTCTAAAATCCGATTCAAATGAAAAATGATGAATTGAAATAATTGAACACTTCTCGAAACTTCCTGATGATACCGTTTGCTTATTACTTACAAAAAACATGTGTCAACAATTAAATACTGCAATGCTTAGATCTCTCCCACATCCCGAAATAAAACTTACAGCTGTAGATAGCATAGATTGCCCCAGATACCTAACAAAAAGAGCTCGTAAATGCATAAAAAATTATGAAGACGATGCTACTATGACTGCGGGCCTGGAAGAGAACATAATTATAAAAATAGGAGCAAAAGTCATGTTAAGGCGAAATATTGACGTGAGTCTTGGTTTATTTAATGGTTCTATTGGTATAGTGCAAAGAGTAAAGGTTGATAAATACAAAAATAATTAAGAAAATATACATTACATTTAATAAAGAACATGTTTACGAGCTTGGTTTGGTCAAAACTAAATTTGAAATTATTAATAGAGCTTATGTTCATCGCGAACAGTTTCCTATATGTACCATATAAATTAAACAATTACAAGTTTAAAATTTTTAAAAAAAATATTTATTCGTTTATTATCGGACAGCGTAACTGCCTACCACTGAATGACTGAACAAATGTACTTATTTTCCTAATGCTTAAATACTAATTTCTTATCGACTAAGTAATCCCCACTGCTGCTGTGCTTCCTACAGTTGTCTTCATGTTACCCGCGGTGTGATGGAATGCATTGGTGTCGAATGGTCCAGACTGCTGATGTGGCGTAGGACCGGTGAGCAAGTGTTGACACGTTGACACGTTGTTGGAAGGTGATCGCAATGGATGGTGTGGAGTGCCGTGTGCAAATATGTTGAGATAAGGTGTTGGGTGCCGCCGTGTGCAAATATGTGGAGCATCGGGTGGTGTAAGATTCGGTGTTAACTCCTCCCGACCTAAATTTCGAGCGTCCTCGTTCGCAATACAATTTAGAAGAGTGGTATCGCACTAATCCGGGATGTCGACGTCCTCGTCGATGGTTGAGGATTTAGGTCCTTTGGTGGCATTTGCGGAGGTGCTGGTTCATCTGTAGCTTCTTCTACCACGGTTGGTTGTTCGGTCATTTTGCGTTTACAGCTTCTCTTCAGGATGATGATGGATATGGCTGCAAGAAGAAGAATTGCAATACCGATGCCAATGACAGATCCAGTCTCGAAGCTGTCGTTGAGTAGTTTTATGTATCGGGTATTGTTGAGATGTAGGTCCTTTACTAATTCCAGCGATAGTGTTTCCTCGATGTCTTTTTGTCCTGATGCTGGTTGTAATATGGCAGGAAGGGGCTTGAACTGGGTTGTTTCTGTCGATCTGAATACAGTTGATCCTACTACCACGGTTGCATTATGATATTTTATTAGGAACGTCCCGTTGATCGTCATTTGATCTGCATCTACGGATATTGGTCCGGTGTACTGGTTGAGGAAAAGGATGCCGGGTGCTATTTCCTCAACATCGGGTATGTGGTGATTGTTGATGGTCGTACAATGCGGCTGCCAGCTTCTTAGCAAATGGGGAATGCAGGTGGAATTACTTATTTCTACAACATTACTTCTAGGGCATATAAAAATATTATTGAATGATTTACATGGTTTCATAATGCCATAAATTTTGTTATTACATTTTAAAACTTCAGTATACGGAATTTTATTTATAATATTGCCTTTTTTTACGGCTTTGATAATGATAGTCTCGCAGGACTCTTTCTCTGTTGTCGGTAAACTTATAATATACAACATAACTGAATTATTAAATGCTATTTTAATTTCGGCAAAATCTATCGCTTGCTCAATATTATTAAATGGTATGCTCTCTTTGTTTATAATTTTTTTTATTAGTTTCATTTCCATATTAGATAATATGTGTGTATTGACAATGTTCACCTTTGCCCAGTGTAGGGCGTACCCTACATTTACAATTTCTTCTTTTAGCAAATCGATCTTATACTTAATGTTAATCAAAAATTTTTCGTTTGTTCTTTTCTTTATTTGATTATTCATTTTATTTGTAATATTTGAGAGCTCGCTAATTTTATCTATTATTAGTTTGTTAATTACTATCTGTCTATTATTGTTATCTAATACGTTATTAATTTTTTCTCTAAGGATCTCGAAATCATGTTGGTCCGGGCTACCGGAAATCCACTTCCAGGCGCTTCCAACGAAATCTAGTGATCTTTTATTTTTAGTGGTTGGCTTTGTTAGTAGTCGACGGATATGTGATTTGATTAGTGATATTTCGATGGAAAGTAGTGGGAAGCTGGGATGGTTAATATTTAGGGAGTTCTTTATGGCGATCTCCAGTTGGTTTGCTACGTCCAGGTATCTCTCCAAGTCAATAACGTGTATTATTTTATACGTTCCCGATTGCAGATTAGCCACACCTGTGTGCAGGGTTACCAGTTGTGCGTTTGTATACTCTAGAATTTGAACTTCCGCTGCACATACTGGCACAAGTAGGAGTTGAGTGATCATTAACCTGGGGGAAAAGGTTGATTTTTTATTAAAGATTTATGGACTATTTTGCCGGATTTAGTTAGGATAGTTGTCGTTCTATTTTCCGACACTATTTCCTTTTTATAACGGGGGCTCAGTTTCGATCCTAGCCGCTTATTCTGTTTGACATAAATAGTCTGACCGGGGGAGAATTCTTTTAATGGTTGCCTTTTTTTATTATGGTACTCTAAGTCTGCGTTCTGTTTGTCCTGGAGTTTCTTTATGTTTTCTTGACGCGCTTTTTCTAACATTGCAGGGTCGGAAGTCACTCTTCGTCCAAAGAAAGCCTCTATAGGTTTCTTCCCTGTCGTAGAGTGAATGGAAAAATTGTACTCGTGAACGGCGCGTTCTAGAAGTTCCGTGAAGGAACGATGGAGGTCTTCCGTTTTCAAGCATCTCATTATCTCGATGAGCGTTGAGTGGAAGCGCTCAACTTGGCCATTTACGGTACTTGAATAGGGGGGTGTTTTGAATATTTTAATTTTAAGTTCATCTTCAATCATAAAACTTATCGAAGCTGAGTTAAATGACTTTTCGTTGTCTATGATTACGACTTCTGGTAACCCAAAGGAGTAGAGTATGTCCCTTAGCGGTTGTCGCACGTCCTCGATCGCTTTGGATTTAATTATTTTGACTATTGCATATTTGGAAAATTTGTCGATAGAGGTGAGTACAAGGTTATTCTCTGTGGAGAATATATCTAAGTGAACTATTTGCCCTGGATAGTGGGGTATTGGAGTGGCCTGAATTTCTGGTCTACTGGGATGCCTGTCGTATTTGTTTTCCTGGCATACTGAGCATTTCTTGATTACCTTTTTGATTTTGGTGGCCATTGAGGGGAAGTAAAATCTTTCCAGAATTTGGGTTTTGTTTTCGCGGTCATTGCGGTGTGCTCGCTTATGGGTTTTTATAATAATTTCCTTTTGTTCCGCTTCGTCAGTGACGTCCTGCACCTGGATCTGAGAAAATCTTATCTTGTAGTTGTTAAAGTGGGAACGGTAGAGTTCCTGAATAATGCCCATAACATGTTCTTCGGTTTTGATGCAGTTTATCACGGAAGGATTCAGAATTTTCATGAGGATTTGTTTGAGGTTTTCTTGGTTGAATTCAGGTTCTGTAACGACGTGCCTATGGTATGTGGGAAAAATAATATTGAAAGTCTGACTGGGGTTTACATCTGTTTTCAGGATAATTTGGTTTTTGTATGCGTTGATGGGGACAGTTACGCATTGTATTAAATTATGTGAAGAGCTTTGGTCGCTATGTTGGGTGACAGTTAAACTATGGATTCCGGCCAGTTGTGGAGCTCTGGATAAAGCATCCGCAACCACGTTTGTTCTCCCTGGTTTATATTTTAATTCATGATTATATTCTTCTAATATCGACTTCCACCTTTTTATTTTGCTATTGTTATTTCTATTGCTTAACGCAAAGGTAAGCGGTTGGTGATCGGTAAAAATTCTGACTTTAGTATGTCCGTAAAGGTAGTTTCGGAACGAACCCAGTGCCCACACTATGGCTAACATTTCCTTTTCGTTAGCCGCATAGTGTTCTTCTGTTTTGCTTAACGTTCTGGATATGAAAGCGATTGGTTTGCTATCCTGTTCAAGAACTGCACCAAGTGCGAAGTTGGATGCGTCGGTGGTGAGATCGAAAGGTTTGTTGAAATCGGGGAAGGATAGTAGTAAATCTTTAGAGACGAGAGAGGTTTTAAGTTTATTGAATGATTCGAGAGCTTCTTCATTAAGTTGGATTGACAATTTGGCGGATTGATTTTTAAGTATACGTCCTCCATCTCCTCTTAAAAGGGCTGTTAGGGGCTTCGCCAATTTAGCGTAATCCTTAACGAAGCGACGGTAATATCCCGACAGGCCAAGGAAGGATCTGAGCTCCTTAAGAGTTTTTGGGACTGGGAAATCTAGGATGGACTGAACTTTGGCAGGGTTCGTTTTTATACCCTCCGAGGAAATAATAAAGCCTAAAAACTCTACTTCAGATTTAAAGAAGTGACATTTGTCCAGTTGGACCTTCATATTTGCCCTGCTTAAGGTGTCAAAAATTTCCTCGATATCCTTGGAATGTTGAATCTCATCTTTGCTAAAGATGATGATGTCATCTATGTACACGTAACAGCATTTTCCGATATTTTTGTGCAAAATATCATCAACTGCTCGCTGGAAGATGGAAGGAGCGTTCTTTAATCCGAACGGCATACGTGTAAATTCATACTTTCCAAAGTTTATAGAGAAAGCTGTCTTCTCAATATCAGATTCCTTTAGTGGAATCTGATGGAAGCCACTTTTCAAGTCGAGGACTGAAAAGAATTTATTCTTTCCTAGCTGGGCAATCACTTCGTTTATCTCCGGTATTGGGTAACGGTCGGCTATTGTGACAGAGTTCAATTTCCTATAGTCGATTACCATCCTAAACTGCTTTGTACCCGTTGAGTCTGCCTTTTTGGGCACGATCCACACGGGGGAGTTGTATGGGGACCGTGAAGGTCTTATTATACCGTCTTCAAGCAGTTTTCGGACCTGCTTTTCGACTTCCGCTTTTAATGACATGGGGAATGGATAGTGACGCGTATAAACAGGATCGCCGGTGGATGTTCTTATATCCGCTACGACTCTCGTTGTATATGTCAGTTTTTCTTCTGGTTCCGAAAATAGGGTCCGGTGTTTGTTAATGGCTGAGCTTAGAAGGTACTTTTGGTGGGGTGATAAGTGGTCGGTGTTAATATTAATAGAATTGACAGATAGTGACTCTTGTTGTTTGATTTTAATATGGATTTTGTTAAGGATAGTCATATAATTTTGCTTAGCATGAATTACTGCCGACAGTTCCTTCAAACTGTCGTTACCCAGTATCCCATGGAACGTTTCGAGGGTAGGTAGGATGAAAAATTTAATTCGAATATTATTTACGCCAAAAAGATTTACAAAGGTATGGTGGCTGACCTTTACATCGCCTGCTACAGACTTAGCGTAAAAGGTTTGGCTATTGGGGATGGGGTTCTTTACTAAATTAGGCTTAATATAGTTTAGGCTCGAACCAGTGTCAATTAGGAATTTTAAAATTTCTCCGCTTCCTGTCTTGCATTCGAAATAGGGGAGCGAAGAATCAGTTAACCTAAAAAATGGATGTCGCTATACTCTGAAGGTGGCTCTATTGGGTAATCATGCTGCGAATACTCTGGTTGATTTTCAGTTGGTTGCTGGTTGTCGAAATGTGGTAGGTTATATTGGGGGCACTCCTCGTGGGTCTGCACATACTGATTTCCTTCTACTTCTGCAGCTTCCGGAACTCGTGCGGCAGGGGTCGATTCCTCGGGGTTTATGGAGGGATTAATGTGGTAGTTCTGTTGTCTGGGTCTATGGAACATGGAGGTTTGCTGGAAAGGAGGTCTTGGTCTGGCAGCGTTAAAGCCGGCTTGCCGATTTTGGCTGTTAATATTTCCGATTTGATTGCTTCGTCCCTGAGTTACTGCTTCCGTCTTAATTTGGGCTTGATTACCAAAAGGCCTTGCCGTTTGGAAAGAATTTTGCTGGAAACTATTTGTCATATTGGGTTGTGAGAGGGGATTAGGATTTGGACGATACCCGTAGGATGGGTATTGCTGCGCAGGAGGCGCGTACGAAGGGTAAACTGGTTGGTGTGGTCTGAACGTTTTATTAAAGTTGGCTTGCGGAGTTGGGCGCTGTGGAAACCTTAAATGGGGAGTTTGAAGGCGAGGCGGCTGTGGGGCAAATGGCTTTCTAATGGCTCCTTGGTTGAGCTGAGCGTGTTGGGACCGATAGTTTTGATTTTCAATTTTAAGGCATAGGTGTAGTGCCTGTGGTAGATCCGTCGGTTCCTTTATGCCCAGTAGATCTGATAAATTGCCCCTCAACCCCCTTATGAATGTATCCAACGCCTTATCCCTATAAGTTTGGGTTAGAAGGCGCATCGACTCGGGGCTTATATCCATACAGGCAATTTTATTTATTATCAAGGTTAGTTGCGAGTTTACTGCTTGGTAGAATTGCTGTATGGTGCGGTTACCTTGCACCATGTGGGACATTTGGCATTCAAGGGTAGTGACGTCCCGCTTATCCGCATAGTGCATAGTAAGACAACTTGCTATGCTCTCCCAGTTAAGGGGCGTATTATAAGACTCTAGAGCCGCGTCGGCTGGTCCGATTACCTTGTTGCGAATTACGTTGAGGATCCCGTAGTATTTCGGAGATCCCTTAATATGTTCGTAAATGCTTAACACGCGGTCAACACTCTTTCTCCAGGATGAAAATTCCGCAGGGTCACCAGAAAATGTTCTTAGACAACGCACAACGTCGGGGACCTTCTCCAGGTCTTCTAGTTGATGGCGGTATTCGGGGAAAATTGTCTGGTCTGTACCAGGAAAATGATGCGCGTTTGGACTCAACATGCTCTCGAAGAGGGCTCTTCCTTGCTGCTCGAAGACGCGTTTTACGATGGAGCTTATTAGTGAATCTAGTTCCGGGGTGGATCTTACCCCTTGTACCTCGGCACGAGATGAAGTTGATTGGAATGACTGATTTGGATCGTGAGACGGCAAGAATGGGGGAATATTCTGGGTAGGTTGGGAATCCGCTGTTGGGTTAGTAGGAGGCGGAATTGATCTAGCTTGGGCGGCAGCTATTTGCTCCGCTTGGTTTCGGGTAGTTGGCATTTCGATTTGTGGAATGGGGAGAAAATAAAAGTGTGACCAGATCGATAGTTTTCTATTAAGCAGGAGTATAACTATGACTAATTTATGATTTTTACGAAAGGAATATTCAATTGATAACGTATTAGAATATAATTTTTATAATTTCCACAATTAATTTCACAAATAATTTCTTTTCGGTTATTCTAAATAATAATTTGAACACTTAATTACTACGTTGATTAATCTTTTCTTTAGCAACTTAACTTTTCTTTGTATTATTCTATCCTTTTCCCTTTTTCTTTTATATATTTAATAAAAAATATGCTAGACACTTATCTTCTCTTTAACACTTAACTTTTACTTTGGATTATATTATTTTCCTTTTTATATATAATAAAAATATGTTAGACACTTAACTAAACCACCAATTATCTTCCTCTTTAACAATCTAAATCTTAAATTATTCTCTTCAACAAAATAACTTTACTTTCATTAATTTACTTAACTTAATTTCAGGTTTTCTATTTATTTAATTTTCACTTACACTACACTAATTTTTACTGCCATCATCTTGTCTAAATTTTTAGCCGGGTTGCTGACCGGGTTGTTGACCGGGTGGTGCGGCGAGCTCTATCGAGCTTCCGGTTTGTCCCTTTGTATCGGGGCTACTGCGGGGCCCTTGCAGCCTTTGCTGCTTTCACCACAACACGATCGCGGGGGGACCACAAGAGAGAGACTTTTTCAAAACACTCGCGGGGTTAGCGTGCTAGCTCGTTATCCCGTTTACTATTCTCGTATTGTACTTCGATTTTTAACGTAGTAAAGGTGTTAGCTCTCCTTGTGGTCCCTGCTCGGGCGCCAATTAAACAATTACAAGTTTAAAATTTTTAAAAAAAATATTTATTCGTTTATTATCGGACAGCGTAACTGCCTACCACTGAATGACTGAACAAATGTACTTATTTTCCTAATGCTTAAATACTAATTTCTTATCGACTAAGTAATCCCCACTGCTGCTGTGCTTCCTACAGTTGTCTTCATGTTACCCGCGGTGTGATGGAATGCATTGGTGTCGAATGGTCCAGACTGCTGATGTGGCGTAGGACCGGTGAGCAAGTGTTGACACGTTGACACGTTGTTGGAAGGTGATCGCAATGGATGGTGTGGAGTGCCGTGTGCAAATATGTTGAGATAAGGTGTTGGGTGCCGCCGTGTGCAAATATGTGGAGCATCGGGTGGTGTAAGATTCGGTGTTAACTTATAGCCTATGCTATAACTATACACAAAAGTGATGGATATCGGTTCTGCAGTATTCACATCCGGTCAAGCTTACGTGGCACTTTCGAGAGTTACAAGTCTGGGCGGCTTACATACATATAATTAATGTCGACTTTGGAAATATTAAAGCACAGGAATCCTCAAATTGTGAATACAATAGATTAAGAAACATTTACCGTCCAGACTTGACAAAAATTGTAACATGAAAGCCTCCGAGAAAAACCCATAGAGACAGGGAGTGGGCTTTGAGAAAAACTGTAGCTAAAGCTCAAGGAGTAGTACCCGAAAAGAAAAAGAGGAAAACTATCTACAATAAGAAAAGCTCATAAGACACAGAGTGGGCTTTAAGAAAATCCATTGTTGGTATTCAAGAAATAGAAGGTACCGGAAAGGAAAAAAAAGTAGAACTATCTACAAAAAGAAATGAGATGCCATCAAAAACATAACTTGTAAAAAAAACCAAGTCTCGCAAGTCAGTTCTTCTACCGTAAAAAGTTGTGAGATCTATGTAATACCAAGTCGGTTAATTTATTCAGTCGCTATTTAAGGGACTTTCTGTCTTAAGTTATTACGTAATTAGCTAACCTAACAACATCTTATAGTGACCATATTAATATTAAAAATCTTTTAAGTTTTGAATAAATAAATTGACAATCGCACTAAACAATCTAATTTAATATAATATGTATGACTTGTGAGATACACTGTATTTTAATGCGATGGACAAGTCAATCTATTTATTCAAAACATAAAAGATTTTTAATGTAAGTATGTGCGTGCCTCGTGTAAACCACCTTGGTATAATAAACACTTAAGAACCTTAAAAACAAGGCTTTTAAGAAATTCAAAGACTCTAAGAAGGCTTCTGATTATCTTAAATTTAGTAATTTACGTAAAGAATTCTTCATTTTAACAAGTTCCTTTATAAAAATTACATTTTCTCTATTGAAAACAATATAAGACATGATAGTATAAATCTTTCTGGCAATTTATTAACTCCAAAAGGAGGATAACATTGACTCTACCCTTAAGCTATTTGCAAAATTCTTTCAGTCCACTTTTTCTGATTCCAATAACACAAACCCTAATTTTACAACTCGAAAAAGTTTACCTAGCTTAGTACACATTGGATCCTTAATTTTAAGCTCAGCCGACGTCTCCCTTGCCGTTAGCAGTTTAAAGCCAAAACTCAATTATGGTGCAGACGGCATACCCTCAATTATTCTTAAAAATTGTGCTAATTCACTTTGCAACCCACTTTCTCTCATATTCAACCATCTTTATCTGAAGGAGTTTTTCTTGACGAATGGAAAGAATTATACCTAGTTCCCATTCACATATCGGGCTCCAAGAATCTTCTTTTCCTTTTTATCCCGGCGTCGTTATGGTCAGAAGTGTAGGACCATAACCTTCCCACTTAACTGCATACCTACTGGTCCGCTTGTGGGGTCCGCAAATCGGGCTCCAAGAATAATGTAGAAAATTATAGAGGCATTTGCAAGCTTTCAACAATTCCAAAATTGAAAGTATAGTAAAAAATAAAATAGATTTCATCATCAAAGAGCACATATCGGAAGCGCAACAGGGTTTCTTATCGGGTCGTTCAACCTCAACCAATCTATCCATTTATACTTCTTTCATAATAAATGAGTTAGAAAACAAAAATCAGATAGATGCAATTTATACTGATTTCAGTAAAGCAATTGACTCCGTTAACCATTCGCTGCTAATCAATAAGCTTGAAATTTTCGGATTCCACTCCCAGTTCCTTTGCTGGATATCCTCTTATCTTTCAAACCGTACCCAAAGAGTTAAAATCGGAAATTCGTTATCTATGCAAATAAAATGCATTTCGGGTGTACCGCAAGGAAGTCATTTGGGTCCTCTATTGTTCATAATTTTCATTGACGATATTATTCGTTCAGTTAACCACAGTAAGTGTTTGCTTTACGCCGATGACATGAAAATATTCATGAGCATTAAAAATGTTAGTGACTGCTTATTATTACAGTTAGATATAGATAACGTTTTCGAGTGGTGCAATAATAACCATCTTAATCTAAATTTAAAGAAGTGGCAATCCATTTCTTTCTCGAAATCAACCTACCCTATCCAATTTAATTACACCATTGATTCTACACTTCTTTCTAAGGCGAATAGTGTCAAAGATTTGGAAGTGGAGTTATGCTTAACTCATCTTTCTCATTTCATTCTCATATTAGCTATATTTTATCAAAAGCCAATTCAGCTGTTGGCTTCATTAAGCTTAACGCTAAAGAATTCACTAATCCATTTACACTATTATCTCTATACATTTCGCTGATCAGACCGTTCCTTGAATACGCGGTGGTAGTCTGGAATCCTTCCTTTATTACTTTTTCCGACCGTATCGAAAAAGTTCAAAAACGATTTACCAATTTAGTTTTTTTCAAAATGCATTGGAATTTTCACCCGAGCTAGATTGCACGGTGCCAACTGCTTGGTATAAAATCCCTAAAGACTAGACGAACCATTCATGACGTAATGTTTGTTAGGGACATACTTTCCAATCAAATGAAATGCCCTTGTCTTCTAGCAATGATTCAATTTTATTTGCCCACTAGGTCGCTCCGTGTTCGACGTTTATTATTTGAAATATTCCATAATACAGAATACGGAAAAAATGATTCTCTAACAAGGATAATCAGAGTCTTTAACATATATTCTCAACACTTCGACCTATCTGACAACCGACTTCATTTTAAAAGCATATTATTATGCCTTTTTACCTTTTAATGAATTTTCATATGAAAATGTTCTTTACGTATATTGTATATCAAATGTTTTTATTATGCTATGTTTGTATACTTTATAAAATCTGTTAGTACGTAAGTAACTTGTAGATTAATTATATAAATAAATAATTATATAAATTTCACATTTCCAATTGTGTTAAAAAAAAAAACAATACACTGGTTTTCCGAAGTCGTTCGAATGGAAAAGGGACGATCCAGAATCGATTGAAGAATCGGAACCTAGAAAACATTACATAAGCCAAGTCTAATGAATGTTCAGTCCACCACCACCAAGATCCACCACGCCGGAGTCGAAAGTTAAACTTTGAGAACGATGAATGCTGATTAAGCTAATTAAGGAGGAAACTGTTTTCGTGTGTAACTTATTCCATGATCTTTAAAGTATACGGTACTCAGAGGAATAGGAAGTGTATCTACATATGTTCGTACTGAAATACGAAAATGATAGCCAAAAAAGTTCATCTATTTATAAAATTCTTAAATTAAAATTCTATAATTCATATATCCATTCGTACTAAAATATATTTGTTATTAAAGATAGAAACCTTTATTGCTAAAAGCCCATGTACTAATAACATAATACTTGAGAAGCAAGAATGTCAGTTGTTCTAAAAGTCAAAAAGCACATGGTTTTATGAGCCATTCTTCTCTCGTAGCCCGACTCTTATTTTGTAAAAGGAAATAAACTATTTTAACCGAAGAAGAATCGAGTATTTTAC
The DNA here is from genome assembly GCA_958301585.1 of Merodon equestris. Taxonomy (NCBI): domain Eukaryota; kingdom Metazoa; phylum Arthropoda; class Insecta; order Diptera; family Syrphidae; genus Merodon; species Merodon equestris. The sequence goes on from OY284413.1 coordinate 65,844,187, forward strand.
TATCTCAATCAAAAACGCTTGATTGAGAACTTTCTACCTGTATTGTCTGCATATATTTGAGGACCGGAATAGCTGTGAAATTTCACCATATTGGGAATTCGTCATTATATGAAAAAAATTCGTCCAAAATGAATTTTTCAGTCGATAATATGGTTTTGCTGTTAAAGAGGGCCGGAACGAACAACAATATACAAAGCTTCAATATTTTGAACTCGTGATTTCTTTATTAAAACACTTTATTTTTTCATCAATTAATTTTTTTAAATTAGAACCAAAATTAAAATTCTGTTTCGACAATATTTTAATTTTAAAATACTTTCTGAGGATCCATAAAACATAAAGATCGGTTAAGAAATAGCTGAGAAACAATTTATCTTAGATCGCAATTGAAGGCACCCGATGGGAGCTCCTCTTCGCTTCGCTCAACAATTAGATATACATACAATGTTAACCAATACGGACAAGGAGTTTTTGTGTTTGAACATTTCCCCGCCTTGGAGTTTTTGTCCCTTAAAACGTCAAATTCGTCTTCCTATGATGGTATTTCAAGTAGAATTCTTAAAAAATATTTCGTTCCTTGTTTGTTGCATTTTCAATTTTAGCTAACAAGTAGGTATTTTCCCTGAATCACTCAAGACGGCAATAGTAATCCCATTGCACAAAAAGATAATTATCGACCTATTTCACTATTGTCAGTTTTCTCTAAAATCTTCGAACTTAGATAAAACTAACTTTTTCAGCAAATTTCAATTTGGTTTCAGATGCGGTAAATCTATGGAAGATGCATTGCTTAAACTTTGTGGCGAAATCTATATGTTAATGAATACCAAACTCCTGTCGCTCTACTTATCGATATTACAAAAGCATTTGTTATGGTTGATCATGCGCTTCTGCTTAATAAATTAGATAATATAGGTTTAACTCTTTCCGGGGCATTACTAAAAAGCAAAAAAAATTGCACAATTTTTGGCAAAATTTACTTTATTTATGTTATATTATTAAGAAAGTGTATATTTTCATGCATATAACCCCTCGAAGCAGGATTCTGTCTTACTTAGACGAAGTGGAACATTGCAAGTAAAACACTTCCATTGTGTTCTTCTTGGGTGCGCACATCTTCGCAATGAAGTACTTATCGGTTGATATGAAGAACCGGATCGATGACTTTTGTCAACAGATGGCTTTTTTCTATCACACTATGTTAAGTTAGGTTAAAGAAGGGGAGTGTGATGGTTGGACATCACTTCCACTCGGAGGCCAAGAGGCCCATTGTGATTCCCTTCGTTTGTGTCGGTACACATAAAATTAACCTGTCCTATCACGTGGTGGCTGAAACCACCATGTGCTCTTGATGAATCTTAGAAGATCCGATATATCTGCGTTAGCCACGTCCGCAATCTCTGTAAAGAATCTTTGGCCCAGCGACACTAGGCGTCGATTCTGAAGAGCTGGACAGTGGCAGAGCAGATGTTGCATCGTCTCAGTTTCTTCCTCATCGCCGCAGCTCCGGCAGAGATCGCTGGATCCCGAGTCCCATTTCCGGAGCACTGCTCCAATGGGACAGTGTCCTGTGATCACTCCGACGAGCATACGGATCGAGTTACGGTCCAGCGCCATGAGATTCTTTGTTTTTCCAACGTTGAGCTCTGGCCACGATGATCTTGTCGTGTAGCTGTCGTTTCTTCAAAGCCAAGACGAGTTGGCCTCTTTGATGATTGTGTCGTTTATGATCCTGTATAATGCGCTGATCGGTGGTTGCAGTGACGTGTCCGCTTCGCTGATGTCCAATTCAGAACCTTGCCTGGCCTGCTCGTCTGCTCTTTCGTTCCCTGCGATTGAGCTGTGGCCCGGTATCCAGCAGAGTTTAACTTTATGGTGTCTGATGGACTTCAGTCAGTCGCGACATTTCTTGACAGCCTTTGATCTCGTTATACAGGATTCTATTGACTTCAGTGCAGCCTGGCTGTCTACGAAGTTGGTGATATCAGATGGTGGGATATCGGCTACCTGTAGGTGTTTGGCAGCTTTCTCTATTGCCAGGATTTCTGCTTGGAACACGCTACACATATCAGGGAGTCTGAATGATTCCTGTCTGTGTAGGGTATCAGAGTAAAACCCGGCCCCAATGCCTGTGTCCATTTTCGATCCGTCGGTGAAGAGGGTGATCTCATGGTCGTTGATTACGGCGTTTGATAGCCACTCTTCTCTGTCGGGGAAAAGGATAGGTATACTGAGAGAGAAGTCATTTTGGGGGGGAATATAGTCAGTCGTAGCTGCGAGGCTACTAAAACCATGTTTCCTTCACAGGTCGTCTATTATCTTATGGCCGCATGTCCATAGTTGGCGTGCTTCCACAGAGAGGACTCTCTTAGTCTGAGAGCGCTCTTTGCGGCGTAGCCTTTTATGAATAGATCCAAAGGGAGGAGATGAAGAATCATGTCCAACCCTGCTTGCGGCGTGCTTCTCATAGCCCGTTGTACAAACAGCTGCTAACCTTTGTACTTTGTTGAGCATGTTCATATAGCTTTTTATGCTGCTAGCAGTCCACCAGACTAGGGCCCCATAAGTTAAAATGGGTCTGATGATTGCTGTGTACATCTGTCTATCACACTAACGTTACTATTAATTTTCTTTCCTTTTGATTGTAAATCTAAATGTTGACATACATACATATATTAGATATTAGATCCAACTTGAACTCTTTTAGTAGTAAGGTATACGCTGTATATTTTGCCAAGATATAAGCATTTACGACTGGTACGTCATAAAAACATAAAAAAATTCGATCCCACCATTTCCTACTTTTTTGGTCCACTTCGTAATATTTTTTGAGCTGTCAAATGTCGAGTTTATCGATGCTGTTCATATGCACATTATAGTCCGAAATGATTTCCGGTATTTTCACCTCTCTTCGGAAACCATCGTATTGTCGTCTTTCGGCTTTGCCGAAAGCTCTTGGATCGTGATAGTTGGACAAGACTGTGACTGTGCTCTTTTACCCATCCACTTCATAAAAATCAAGCCACTGTCATGACTTGCCAGTCATTTTCTCTCCTTTTCAATTCTTTATCATTTTTTTTATTTTTTGGTGGGAATTTTCTATTTTGCTGAAAAATTCCGCAGGCATTCATTTTTTTTCCTTTCAGTTCAAGTAACAGTGTATGTATATGACGTGAAGAAGTTGTCGAGATACACCGTAGTGTATTTTGAAGATACGTTGAAAATTGTTTTCTTCATCAAATTGAATCGCCACTAAATTTTAGTTCCAACTTTTGTACCACCAACTTTTATACAACCAACTTAAAACGCTCGCAGAGAACCGATTTTTGACTATTTTGAACTACATAAGTAAGTTTCGGGCAAACAGATAGTTCTATAAAATACCTAATTTTCCTTTGACAAAGTAAAATAAGACTGAACATGAAAATTCGGCGCTATTTCGCTTTCATAAAGTGAAATAAGGCCGAATTTGAGAAGTCGGCGTTATTTCACGGCACCCTTCAATTTGTATTAATATTTGGTACCTATAGAAAGTATACCATTGAACATTAGGGTAAAGAATTATGTTTAGATATGTGGTACGATTTTCATACCACCGGCCTGGAAGAGTTAAGAGATTATGCATACTCTTGGGTTACATCTTGTTTAAGCAATCGTAGACAGAAAGTTAAAATTGGTTCTTATATCAGTTCAACATACAAAATTGGTGTTCCTCAAGGACCCGTTCAAGGCCCTATTTTATTCTTAATATATGCCAGTTTGCACAACCCTTAAAAGGCAACATTACAGAATTTACTGCACTCTCTCATTCTAGTAACAACCTCCTTGATTGTATGCAGACCTTGCAATTCTTCGTAGATGGTTCAGTTTTCGCAAGTTGCCCTGCGACAGGACAAAGTTTATGCTATTTAAGGTCACCGGTAAAACTTTCTTATACATATATGGACCTGCAGTATCATCCACCTTGTTGTTCAAAATATCCTCTCAACAATGACTGCAATCCTGTGTTTTATCGCATATAATAATGTTTCATGTTGTTCAGTTTTAAGTATTTAGGTGTAATTTTGTATTTAGGTGTAATTTTGGATCACAAACTGAATTGAAACGATTACACATCCTATTTGAAGCAGTATCATAAAGCATCATCAGGCATATACGACTCTACTGCAATTGCACATTATTTACTTAGGTGCATAATAGTTTGTTTAAATCAAAACTTTTATATGGGATTACGTGTTGGGATGGTATGCCTACGCACCTTGTTAAAATTGAACCATAACTTTTAAAACAGAAACATGCAGTACGTATTATTCACAAAATAAATGGTAGTACTTCTACCTTTGAGCTATGCAGGAACCTAAAATTACTTTCTTTACGCCATATACAGGGTGTCCCACGAGCAGTGTGCCAAAAAGCTAGAGCGTGTAGGTCTAGTCAAGACAAGAAAAAAATTGTATGGGAGGGGGGGTCTATTTCCCCCCGTTTAGCCGGGAGGGGCAATTTTCTAAAAAAATTACTTAATTTGGAAAAAAAATTATTAAAAATCAACAGTTACATCCACAATGCCACGATATACCTTTTTGTAAAGCCAGAAACCTCTTCTTTCATATTTATTTTAAATGAAGCTGTTTTAAGGAGTAGTTTTTAAGAAATTAATTTTCAAACTTAAAATTTTGAAAAAAAAATTGAAAAAAAAAAATTTCAAACTATTTTTTTTCAAAATTGTATGTAATTAAGTAGTATTTTTTTTTCAAAAATTCAATGCCCTCATTAGTTTTTAGTTAAAAGCAGAAAACCGGATGCAAAAATGTCTTGTAGTTTTTGAGAAATTAAAAAAAAACCCGAACCATTTTTTTCTAAGAAAAACCTTTTTTTTGGTTTTAACGCGGCTGGACTTGTAAGTAAATTAATGTATGAAACATTGACCTCTTCTTTTATTATTTTTAAAAAATTCGGAGTTTTATGAGGATACAATAAAGTGATACAGTATTGGAATAACCCTAGATTAATTCTTTTTTTTCATTGATAACGCCTGAAAACTGACCTGCGAATTTCGTCTGGGTCCGCCCGCCGCCGATGGGTTCTACCCGAATTTTGGATTGGGTCCGACGCAATCCCTCCCTTAGTACAAGGAGGATGGCTATTATGCTTGGAGTGCCCAAATCTAAAGTATGGAGAGTGCTTCATACCGAAAACTTACACCCGTACCATTTTAGGCCAGTTCAGGGACTCACCTCAAACGACAAGTTTTTGAGAGCAGAATATTGTCGATCATTACTGCTTCGAGATGAAACTGAACGAAACTATTTTGCAAGGATATTCTGTACGGATGAAGCACAGTTTACGATAGATGAGGTTACTAACTTCCACAATTTGCATCATTGGAATAGCACCAATCCACACAACAAGAAACAAAATAAATCACAACACCGCTTTAGCTGTAATGTTTGGCTTGGTATTGTTGGACAAACTGTAATCGGGCCCCGGTTTTGAATGCCGTTATTAATGGAGAATCATACTTGCAATTCCTACGAGACCTTTTGCCCGATTTGATGGACAACCTTCCTTTGGCCTTAGCAGATAATTTAATCTACCAGCAAGATGGAACACCAGCACACTACAGCTTACGGGTTAGAAACTGGCTGGATGATCATTTTAGTGACCGTTGGTTCGGAAGAAGGGGCCCCACGGAATGGCCACCTAGATCACCAGATTTAACTCCTCTAGATTTTTATGTGTGGGGATTCATGAAGAATTATGTTTACGAAGTGGAAATAGTATCTTTGGAACAACTGAAAGAACGGATTGAAGTTGCTGGAGTCAAATTGCAGGAAAATTTGTCAAGCATAGATATGTGCAGCCATTAGGAGAAGAAGGAGATATAATCTTTGCCTTCTAAAAAAAGGGGATCATATTGAAAATAAAACTCCGAAGTTTTTAAAAATAATAAAAAAGAGGTCAATGTTTCATACATTAATTTGTCTACAAGTCCAGCCGCGTCAAAACCAAAAAAAAGGTTCTTCTTAGAAAAAAATGGTTCGGGTTTTTTTTTAATTTCTCAAAAACTACAAGACATTTTTGCATCCGGTTTTCTGTTTTTAACTAAAAACTAATAAGAGTATTGAATTTTTGAAAAAAAATTAGTACTTAATTACATACAATTTCGAAAAAAAATAGTTCTAAATTTTTTTTTTTTATTTTTTTTTGCAAAATTTTGAGTTTGAAAATTAATTTCTCAAAAACTATTCCTTAAAGCAGCTTTGCTTGAAAACAGGATGAAAGAAGAGGTTTCTGGCTTTACAAAAAAATATGTATACCACGGTATTGTGGATGTAACTGTTGATTTTTAATATTTTTTTTTCCAAATTAAGTCAGTTTTTTTAGAAAATTGCCCCTCCCGGCTAAACGGGGGGGAATAGACCCCCCCCTCCCATACGATTTTTTTCTTGTCTCGACCAGACCTACACGCTCTAGCTTTTTGGCACACTGCTCGTGGGACACCCTGTATATTTTTATAAGGCTCTTAAAATATTCTTTCAGAGATCTGGTTATACAGCTACCAGATTTTTTTCAAAATTGTATTTTGTTACTGCTTGCGTTTGTTTAACAAGTTTGCAGAAAGACCAGATGCGAGAAGAACGAATCATTTTTTTTAAAGCATATTCTATTACTCCACTTTTGTAATACCCCAGTTCTATTTCTTTCTCTTACTCTTTTATTCAATCTCCTACACACTTCATATGAATTCCCCATCATCGATGTTTCTTATTTTTTGTTGTTGGTGATCGAATTGTTGATTTTTGACAACAGAATGCCCCGAACTATTTCAATAGAAACTGCGTGTTTATTCGTTTATTTTGTTTTAAACTCACTTATACAAATATACGAAAAAATAAAAAAAAACAATTGTCGAGAATAGCTCTTTTCATTATTTTTGCAAAAGGATTGAATTTAGTTTTCTCGGCATACTTCATCCAAAAAAAAAAGTTGCCTCGAAAATAGTCGCAATGATTTTTTTGAATCCTTATTAAGCTTTTTCGTTCACATTATGAGATCAAAGTGAAAGTCAGAGTCAAAGTGAAAATCAAGAATATTTAAGCGTTAAAGTGTTAAGCCAATATCCTTTATACAAAGTTCAGCTTTACATTATACATATTTTTCTCCAAGGAAAAGATTGATGTCAGATAAAAAGCAGCTACGGGAGTTTTTTATCATTAATTGTTGATTCCTTAATTTTTACAGGAATCCCTCTAAATATTATAAAAACATCAGGTAGGCCCTTCTGGTCGCTTTAACCCTGTAGTGCACACGTGGGGCCTGACAGGCCCAAGTGAAAATTAAAATACGTATAAAATTGAAACTAACCTTGGAAATAAAATAATGTTTCATCTACCTTCCTAAATCGTCGAAATGTATCCTCGAACATAAAAATAACTGTAATAATTTCAGTAAATTTTCGCTAAAAAGAGCTTCGGGCCTAATAGGCCCAAGGTATACATCTACGTTACAATTATTTTTTCATTCTCAGATACATAATGGCATATCTTTATTTTAATTTCGGATTCATTTTCGTGGGTTCTACTTAGTATTTTAGGGATTTTAGTGAAAGAAAATTGTTTTCTTGGTCGGTACGTTTCATATATTTCGTGAAATTTGATTTGCAAAGTCGTGAACCTTTTATTTATCAGGTAAATATTGTGTATTTTGATGTTACTTGCATTTGAGATAAGAGTTTTTTGTAAATTTGGAGGGCAAACAAATCTGGGCAAATGGGTGACTTCGAAAGGGATTTCTTGAATTTATTGGAGGATGGAGATTTTGATGAAGATTCTGAAGACGATTTTGATGAAGGTGACTCATTTGCTGACCCAGACTTTTTGGATGTAAGTGAGCACGATTCTAATTCTGAACAAGAAATAGATAAAGATGATGACGAAATACAAGGGAATGGAGGGGTTTTCGAAGAACGTACTCAATTTTTTTATGGAAAAGATGGCACACGATGGAGAAAGGATTGCAGGGCACTAAACGTGCGCACAAGAAGACATAACATTGTTACTCATTTACTTGGGGTGAAACAATACGCGCGAGGAGTTCAATCACCGATGGAAAGTTGGCTAAAGCTGATTGATGAAGATATGTTGAACTCAATAGTAACATACACTAATATCGTCATACGGAATTTGACACAAAATGAAGAACCGAATTACAAGCGAAAGGAGACCAGCTTGGTGGAACTAAAAGGTCTTATTGGTTTGCTGTATATCGCAGGAGTCAAACACGGAAATAGAATGAATACTTCTGAATTCTGGGCAACTGACGGCAATGGATTGCCTATTTTTCCCGCTACAATGGGACAAAATAGATTCCGCTTTTTACTAAAATGTATAAGATAAGGAAAGGCGTGAACTCGATAAAATTGCTCCTATAAGAAATGTCTTTGAAAAATTCGTTGAAAACTCCAAATCAGCGTATACCGTAAGTGAGTATACAACTCTTGATGAGATGCTTTGGGCTTTCAGAGGACGTTGCAGTTTCCGCATGTATATTGCTAACAAACCGGCAAATTACGGCTTGAAAGTGTTTGCTTTAGTTGACGCCAAGACCTTCTACACCACCAATATGGAGATTTACGCTGGTTCTCAGCCTGATGGGCCATATAAACTAAGCAATAAGACGGATGATATTGCGGAGAGAATGTGTGTTCCTATCTATAACACGGGAAGAAACGTGACAATGGACAACTGGTTCACTTGATATGAAATCATGAAAAAGATGGTGGCAAATTATAAACTCACCATAGTTGGTACAATAAGAAAAAATAAACGAGTACTTCCGCTGATTTTCACAAATCCGAAGAATAGACAACTTTGTTCTACTATATTTGGTTTTCAGGAGGACATTACCATATTGTCTTATATCCCGAAGAAGAATAAATGTGTCCTCCTTGCGTCCACAATGCATCATGATGACAAGTTGGATGTAGCTACAGGTGAACAAAGAAAACCCGAAATCATAACATTTTACAATGCTTCAAAGGGTGGTGTGGACACAGTAGATCAACTATGTGGACAATACAGTGTTGCAAGGAATACTAGACGGTGGCCAATGATAGTTTTCTACGGAATTCTAAATGTTGCTGGAATAAATGCAACGGTTATTTTTAGCTCTCAACAACCCCAGCCAGCCAAAAGAAGGTTATTTTTGAAAGAACTAGGGATGCAACTTCTAAAAGACCATTTGAAGGATCGTGCTTCCAACAATCATTTGCCACCCGAAACTCGTGCAAATGCAAGAAAATTTGCCGGTTGATGAAGATATAGCGGTTTCCAATAATGCAGGTACAAGGAGAGATTGTGCATTCTGCAAAAAAAGATGGAAGAGTCGATACTTCTGCGACAAATGCAGCAAATGCATTTGCCTTCAACATGCGCACTATTATTGCCCAGCTTGCTCCAATTATTAATAATATTTGTTTTATTCTTTGTTTTTATAAGTCTATTGTTTTCGAATAAGTATGTAAAATAAATAAAATGACATTTTCATAGAATTGTGTTTACGGACCTCTCAGGCCCCACGTATAATGGTGTGATTTTTTCTTAGGTGTGCACTGGAGTGTTAATCTTTGTTTCGACATTCATTCTTGTTCACTTCAGTCCAGAGCTCCTGAGTGAGGCCCATACTACGATTCTTTTGGTCAAAATTTAGTAATTTTGGAATAAACTTCACTGACACGCATTTCATGACGAAAATAAAGGAACAAATTCATAGTTTGAGCCGACCGATATGCTATTATCCTCAGCGTCCTCTCTGATAGTAAGTTGACTATTCTCTATAAAAATTTTCTTCACTTTTCCTTTTTTGTTGATGATGTCATTCGTTGTTGATGAGCTGGAGATTCCAGGCATCGTCATTAACATCTCGGCCTTTTGTTAAAAACTGGTGCCACTTATTAGCATTTTGTTTTTGCTTAGAGTAAGCTCAATGCCAGAATCAACATTTCTCGAATATTGGAGCACTTAATTGTATTCTTCAGACAAAGGTAAATTCTTTGATCCATTTTTTAAAAGCAAAAAATCAGTTTTCTCACAATTTCAATATATCTGTGAAAAATAGTCAACCCACATAACAAAAAAACAAATTCGAAATCAAGTTCTTAGCTCGCGAAATTCGAAAAGTAACCTTATTTGTTGAACAAACCTCGTATATCTACTTACTTGATGTGGGTAAAATAAATAAATAAATTCCTGATGCAGTCCTAAAGTTAAATCTTCCTTTGCAGTTATGTACCTGTATATTTTTGGTATGAGAATATTTTAGGAACAATCAAATAGAATTCAGAAAAGCTTATAAGTCGTTATGAAAGGCTTTGAATTCTTCCTCATCCTAAAGCACTTCCAGTATTCTCGGCCAATAATAACATCTTTCGCTTGAGGAAATTATTGATTACCGAATATTATCATTAGGATTTGCTTAAGCAAGAGTACATTTCAGAAACATCAGTTCGAATTCACTGGAGGATAAATGACATGCTAATCGAAGGTATCAGTTCCCCCTGTGAGATTGCACCAACAGAGATTGGAGTGTAGAGCAATGGCCCGAAGCTTCATAAGCAATATAACACTCGAATACATACCTTTCTACCAGTATCTATAAATTATAAATCACATAAGTGAGTTCCAAACTTAAATCGTTTGACATGATTTAAAAATGAGTTCGAAAAGCTAAATCATTTAACCTCTTCAGACTTGAAGCATCCTTTCCTGCGGCGTATCCTGTATCGGCCAGATTTTTATACCCTCATACATCCTTGATATTTATTACTCCTTGTTTCGTATTCAGTTACCTGTAAACTTTTTCGAACTCTTGCTTCTCTCCCGATTTTAGTTGACATGTCCGCCTTTATTGCTCCACGTGTGTTTGTGCATAAGGATACGATGTTTATTTGAATCCCAAGCAGATTGTGACAATAATTTCCCACTCGACGACGGCAACTAGGACGACAATGACGACGAAGGTGCAACTACGATTTCATGACGTAGACATACCCATAACACGACAAAGTTTAGGTCTAAATATGCACACAATCAGTCATTGTACATTCCACATACATATGCATGGCATTTCATATACAGATATACGCGTCCACTATCCCTGAGTGTGCATTATAAGGGACAAGGAATTCAGGACAATATTTTCCTGTTTTATCAAAGTCAAAGTGGAAAAGTTTTTTCTGCAGTTTTTCATGCGCCTAGGTGAGTTCATCTTTGTTTCTGCTGTCGTCTCGTAGAACTTTATGGTTATGCCATATTGCATTATGGGTGCCTCTGTCACATCCTTCGTTGAAACTTTGTCCTGTGCACCAACAATCTATCCTTCGTCGTTTGGCACTCGGTGTGTTTTTTTTCCGCCGGTCTCCATTGCTTTTTGTGCGATTCTGCTTTTTTTGAGGAGACTTTATTCTTCTTTGAAACCCCTTGCATTTTAGGTTTTCATTTTTCTTTGGTTTTTCCAACCGAGCTCTTGTTGCACTGATTCTGGTCTAGTTGTTGCTGGGCTGTCCTTTGGAAGGAGTGTGGGAACTGGCCGTGCACTAGTTTTTGTCTTGTTTTCTATCGTTTGCGAGAAAATATTTCTGTTAGATGGTTTTTTGTGTTGATTCAACATTTTTAATGGATGCACTTTTGTTATGAAATTGATCTTTGATGGACGCTTAAGGAGTTGAAGTTGCTTAACTAGTTGACACTTGTCTCTGGGGTTTGATTTTTGTGTACTTAGCCATCAGTAGTGGTGAACTCTTTGGCTTCCCACTCTATTTTAAGCGCGCATAGCATGGATAGCGTATTTTTTTTTTTGACAAGCACTTATTGAAGTAGTAAACAGGAAATGCTTTTAGTGTTGAGGACGATGTTTATATTTGTTTAGACAAAAATGTGGATTTTGGAATAACACTAAAAAGAGAATAAAAAAATCATCGAAGCAGTATTCAAAAGCGTTCATTGGTATCTGTTAAATTTGTAACCGATTTCGGATTTTATTTGTGTATGAGCAAAGTAACATTTAATAAGTTTGGAGGATGACTAGGGTTCAAAACACACGGATTAGCCAAAATGTTTTTTTTTGTTTCAACACACGCCAACTGACACTCATTTCGCTTTCCTGTTTTGTCTAGTGTGCTCGGAGGAGGACTTCGTTTATTTCCTCTTTTAAAATGATTCTTCTATTTGGGATGTCTTCCTCGCTTCTGCTGGTATTAAGTGCTCTGATCCCATTTTTGAACTTGATTCATCCAGTTGGTCCTCTTAATTATGTCTCCAATAGCGCTAAAAAGTTGTTATTGACTTTATACTGATGGATATTGCCGTTCACTATTTGCTGATGGCTTCGCAGGGTTTTGTTCGGGGCTATGTACGATCCATTTCCAGGCAGAACCTTACTAGTCTATTGGTCTTACCATCCTGGCTTGCCTTTAAGTAGATTTATTTTATTGCTCACTCGCTGCAGGGAGTATTTAATCGTGGCCCTTTGCTCGAGTCTTTTGACATTCTTCTAATACAGTTCGGGGTGAACTCAACCAACAAGCCTCTCCAGCCGGCACGATCTTTTCCCATCTGCTTCCAGTGCCGCACGCCCAGTTGGAGCCTCGGGATTGGAGTCGAAGACTCTTCGGGCCGGAGTGGTGATGCCCATTCGCTCTACATGGCCCAGCAATCTTAGACACTGGATCCTTAGACGTCTAACTATGCCGATGTCGCTGTACAGCCCGTACAGTTCTTGGTTGAATCTTCTCCTCCACTCTCCGTTTACATAAACAGGACCAAAGATTGCACGCAGAATTTTCTTCTCGAAACGCCCAAGAGCCTCTTCATCCGCTTTTGATAACGTCTAAGCCTCATCGCCATAGAGGAGGACCGGGATGATTAGGGTTTGTTAGATGAATACCTTAGTTTTTCGAGAGAGGGCTCTACTACTCAATTGCTTCTTGAGCTCAAAGAAGCAGCGGTTGGCAAGAGTTATTCTGCGTTTTAACTCAGCGCTGGTGTCGTTGCTGCTTGCCACTGTCGAGCCAGGGTTGACGAAGGCCTTGACTACTTCAAAAATAAAAAATATATCTGCCGATGGTGATGTTCTGACCAAGACGTCGGTGTCGCGCGTCTTTCTTTGATGACAGCATATATTTGGTCTCGTCCCCATTTACCCTTAGGCCCACTTTAGCCGCTTCTGCTTCATGAGGCAAACGCCTCATTGACGTCTTACTTTGTCCGTCTGATAATGTCAATGTCATCTGCGTAGGCAAGCAATTATGTAGACTTGAAGTATATCGTACCTCTTGTATTGGCCGCAGAGTCCCGCACAATCTTTTCAAGTATGATGTTAAAGAAATCAGATGACAATCTAAATCCTTTTTTAACATCGAAGGTCTCGGTTAATTCACATCCGACCTTAATAGAGCAGCGAGAATTCTCCATAGCCATCCGGCACAGTCTGACGAGTTTGGCAGGGATGTTAAAACATGACATGGCTCTGTATAGTTCGTCTCTGTACGTAAACACTGTCATATGCGGTTTTAAATATTTTGTCTATTGTGGATTTTCCTGGCCTGAAAACACACTGGTAGGAATCTACCAGATTGTCCACGAACGGTTTCAGGCGCTTACACAGTACAGCGGAGAGGATCTTGGACGCAATGTTGAGGAGACTTATCCCCCTGCAATTGGCGCAGTTATAGGGATTTCCTTTCTTATTGACCGGGCAAACGATGCTGAGATTCCATTCATCGGTCATGCTTTCTTCCGACCATATCTTGCAGATGAGTTGGTGCATGTTCCTGACCAGCTCATCGCCAGCTGCTTTAAATAATTGTGCGGGGAGTCCGTCTGCTCCAGCAGATTTTTAAAACTTAAGTTTCGATATCGCTATCTTAACATCATCTAGGTCGGGTGGTCGAGATTCTCTTTCGTCTTCGTCCATTGTGAATGGTTCGTTCTGTCTGACGGCGGCATTTTGTCTATCATCGCCGTTATAGAGTCTGCAAAAATGGTTTTTCCGCAGTCTCAGCATCGACTGTGACTCCACTATTAGTTGTCCGTGTTCTTCCCTGCAGGCATGTTCCCATGCCCATGCCTTGGCATGTTCGTTTTACTTTTCGGTAAAAGCTTCGAACGTCGTTCCTGCAATAGCATCTCTCCATCTCCTCGATCACGCGCTTCTCGTGCTCCTGTTTTTTTCTTCTCAGAAGCGCATGCTCCTTCCTCCTTTTCTGTTCATAGAACTGGCGGGCAGCTCTGACATGGTCCGTTTCTGACTTTGTGTTATGTAGGCTGTGCTTTTCTACGACTCGTTCAAAGATAGCTTCCTTCGCATTGAAATCTCCTAGAACGATTTTAGTGTCATAGCTGGAACATTGAGCATATGTTCCTTCTAGGAGATCATAGAAGTCATCTTTATGTCGGTCGTCATTCTCCTCTTTTTGCTGTCTCCAACAACCTTACAAAGGAGTCTACTAGATCTACAGTTGAGGTACTAAGCACCCTGGAGCCACCGCGTGGGAGTGAGAGTAGAAGTTGGTAGACAGAGGCTGGAGTGTCGGCGCTTGTGCCTCCATATATTCGTCGTGCATAAATTTGAAGTTGCCGTCCTCTATCCGTCTATTGCCTTCCTTGATAAATATTTCGTAAGCAATTGGACAGTACTGTCAGGAGAAAATAATTCATACTAAGGGTCCGCCATCTAACGTTTTCTTTTTCAAGTAGTGCTTATTTCGTGAATGGTAACACTTAGCTCATGTCTGATTTGACAGATAATTAGTTTTATCCTTCCGCTGATGGAATATGGTTGTGTATATGCTTGAACAACGCTGGGAAGTATTGCCACATTACTTTGAAAATCATGGTAATGTTGCAGAATGTGTGCGAAAATTGCGTACGGATTTTGGAAGAAGAGAAGCACCGTCAGCTCCGTATGTTCGTTTTCTTGTGAAAAAAGTGAAAGAAACTGGCATCCTCATCGATAAACCAAAGCGTGAAAAGCCAAAAACAGTGCATGCACCCGAGAATATTGCTGCTGCGGCAGAAAGTGTGCGTGAAGCGCCATCAACATCAATTCACCGTCGTTCTCAACAATTGAACATTTCGGAGACATCATTGAGACGAATTTTGCATAAAGACCTTGGTATGACGCCATACAAAGTCCAATTGGTTCAGGAGTTAAAGCCAACTGACCATCCAATGCGTTTTCGCTTCGCTAAGTGGGCCTGCGATCGACTTACAGAAGATGCCGATTTTGCCAAAAAAATCATCTTTTCAGATGAAAGCTCATTTTGATCTTAGCGGGTATGTAAACAAGCAAAATTGTCGCATTTGGGGCACAGAAAACCAGCACGCATACATTGAAAAGCCTGGGTGCACGAGCCACTGTTTGGTGCAAATTTTGGTCCAGAGGCATAATTGGGCCATTTTTCTTCGAAAATGAGCAAGGAGTGGCCGTTACAGTCAATGGTGATCATTATCGGGGAATGTTGAACGAATTTTTGTTCACAAAAATTGAAGAGGAGGATATTGGCAACATTTGGTTTCAACAGGACGGCGCTACGTGCCACACAGCCGAAGCTACACTCGATGTTTTGCGCCCTGTTTTTGAAGATCGCATTATCAGCCGCAGAGCTGATGTCGTTTGGCCACCTCGGAGCTGCGATTTGACATCGTTGGACTATTATTTGTGGGGTGACGTCAAAGATAAGTGTTACGCCGACAAGCCAGAGACAATTGACGCTTTAAAGGACAATATTCGTGAAGCCATTGGTGAAATACAGCTGCACACAATCGATAATGTGCTTAAAAATTGGACCGACCGTGTAGGCTACTGCATGGCCAGCCGAGGCAGCCATTTGAATGAAATTATTTTCCATTATTAACCGGAAGGATTGTACTTTCAAATAAAAAAAGAAATTTGAGAAAATATTCAGTAGTTTTTTTTATAGCTTTTCAACAAAAAAAAATTATTTGGCGGACCCTTTAGTTAATTCGATGTTCGTTTTTATTGCGAGTTCACGGGAAAATAAAATAAAATAATAAGTTAGTTAAATTAAATTGAAAACGAACCTGCGAAATCGACAAAATAAGGTCTTAGTCTCTTTTAATCACTTAAATTGATTATTGCTGGTAATCTATTCACGCGAGGATTAACTTCACCACCTCAATCGATTAACATTTTGCGATCTCCGACGTGTTCTTATGGGAACGACGAAAAACTTTGCCCGAGCCCGACCTACCGGTTTATTTTCATGGATACAGGATTTTCATGTTACTTGGATGAAACATTAAGGCTCGAGCATTTATCGCCAAAAAAAGAGAGTATTATTTAGTGAGATCCCTGTTCGGGCACCACTCAAAGGATCCCTATCCGAAGGATCATAAAAAAGGCGAACAGGGAACCTCGTTAATTTATGTAGCTTAACCGTATTCTACAGTTATCAGCTTAGAACTAACCTACAATTTAAAATGTTTTCCACTGCAAGTCTCTGTTTCGTGGTCCAATTCGAGGTCAGCGCGGTATTTTGGGAACACGTTCGTACGTAAACAAATTAAATGTGTTAATTTAGCGAACCCAATTTATGCTTTTTACAGCGTGATTGGTGTCTCAACTGACTTGTTTTAGAACTGTTCATCATGTCTGATTCACAGGAAGAAATTATGCCAATCTCATATAATTTTTTCTTAATTCGTATGAAGCGCGAAATAGAGAGTGTTGGGTTCACCCTTTCAGATTAAAACGGGATATAGCGAACACTCTAAAGAACGTGATGGTAGAACTAAGGATATTTATTATTATTATTATTTTTACCGGCCGTTGAAATTCGTAAGTTCAGAGCTTCGATAACAATCCTTCGCCAAGTTTCGCTGTCATGAGCGTGCTCCTTCCATGTTTCGCTGTTCTGTTCCGCCTTTTCCAGGTCTATCCTTATATTACCTCCTCATCTATAGTGCGGCCTTCCTGAGAGTAGTTTTCCTACGAATGCTTCATTCATTGTTCCTTTGACGAACCGTCAAGAACCTCGAGATCAAATTTCATATCCGAAATTTTCGAAATTAGTTTTTCTTTCCTTTTTTTTTATATTATATTTGGCTCAAAAATAGTGCAGTATATTCAAAGTTAAATTTTTATAGAGACTCGGTTATTTTGCATACTTTTACCAGACTGAAAAGCCGTAGTAGATTATGACATGAAAGATTGATCTGAAAATACGTATTGTATTGATGTAGGTTTTTTATTATTATAAATTATCAGTTATATGAAGGTTAAATGTTAAGCCTTTGGCTAAGTATATAATACATAGAGCTTGATTTTCACTCAATTGATACACCATTTCATAGGAGAATATTACTTAGAAGAGCTTTCTTTTTCTTGTGAAAATAAAGAGCATGAGTTTTAGAAGCATAGGGCGGATTGCAATTTAATTTCGACGTTGAAGCCATTGCATCCAAAGGATAGATAGACGTATCAACTGCGAAAAGGGCGGATAAAATAAAACAAACCGGATGTTCATATGTATATAAATCAAATAGAATTGGCCCAAAACCTTATCCTTGCTGGAATTTTTCCTGTGTATAATCATCAGAATCATCAAAACTTTGATAATTCCACCACGCGAAACCTAAATAAATAGGTTTACCATATTTAACATCTCAGTGACCCACATATTATGTATAAATATAGATTTTCTATGAAAGTTGGGTTTGTGATTAGTCTCTAACTACTTAACGAATTTCTTTCAGATTCCCATTTTTTCCGCTTTCCCACATTTTTCATTATTCTTCCATACCCATTTTGATTTGAAAAAAAAACTTATTCAAACTTATTTGTCGCTCTCTTCCTATGTGCAGTATTTAGATCAATGTATTTCTCTAGCCAATTATATTGACTGAATTATTTTGGTTTAATTAAGCTGGAGTCAAACTCCAAGGCGTTGCGGTGAATTCTTTAGAAGAATGACATAGTTTATCTTTGAATTTAGCTTCGCTGTTAACTTCGAAAATTTACTTCCCTGCGCTAACATATTCTCGTGAAGTTATTTCTTAAACTTGAAATATATTCGGTGGTATAGTTACTCGGATTATCCCATTTAAAATGTAAATGGGGAAATGGTTGCGACATTGCCGAACCATACACATACAGTCGACTCCGCTTATTTGAACTACGCTTTAATGAAAAAATCGGTCAACTGAAAAATATAATTTGTAACGAAATATTTTTACCCAATTTTCATATATCAACTGAACAGCTTTTTTTGATAAAAATTATTTATTTATACTTAAACTGCTCCGCATAATTGAAATAAATTAGCTGACTGCACCCATCTTTAAAATCGAGTTCTTTTCTTTCTTGGGTTGAACACATCCGATACATGGCATGAATTCTTTCCCATCACAACACTTCGGTTGTAACTGACACTAAGTTCGAATTCAAAGAAATTTGCGAAAATACATACGTATCTTCCCACAGCACGTTCGGCAACAGACAATCAAATTGATTTTCTCTTTCGTTTTGTCATTCCTAATGGAAATGAATGCAAATGTATAGGTTGATTTTAACTGAAATGTCACTTTGAGACGTCGACCTAGGGAGAAAAATAATTGTTTACGGTCTCTTATCGTCCCTGACTGCAACCAAACTCAACTTTGAATTTTGATACCGTAATATTTAATTCTTGTTCGATTCTGCTCAATAAAATGTCAGCTCAAAAAGGTAATAGTTGTAACGAAGGAAGAAAACAATTGTTATTTCTATGTTTAACATTTCAGGATAATGAATCTGGAAAGAAGTGCGTCGGATTATCATTTCAGACGAAATTCAAAATTCTGAAAATGATTGATGGGGGGGAATCAAGAAATAATCTTTGTAAAAAGTTTGATTGCAGTGCATCAACTTTGACACGATTCATAAAAAGGAGTCTATTCTTAACGTGTCAGCTCAAAATAAAAACTTGACAAAAAAAACGGATGAGAACTGGTGCTCAGAAAGAAATCGAACAAGCGCTGTTGATTTGGTTCAAAGATATGCGAACGAAAAATGCCACAATTACTGGGCCAATTTTAATGAAAAAGACAAAGAAATTTGCTGTCATGCTAAACATAGATTTTGAGCCATCCAACGGCTGGTTGGAAAGATTGAAAAGCAGGGAAAATATTCATTTGAAGCATGTTCATGGAGAGAAAAATTTTGTCAATGTCCATGGTGCTAAAGAATACTTGCTTAAATTGTTACCCACGTTCCTTGAAAAATAGAGTGGGGACGACATTTACAATACAGATGAATCCGCATTATTATTTAAAAGTCTGAAAAACCTTCATCAGGAAAAGGCAATAAAGACCGAATTACGATTCTTTTGGTGGTTAATTCCTCCGGTAGCGATAAAATGATTTTCTGAAAATCGCAGAACCCCAGATGTTTTCGGAATTCTACCGTCCCCGTAAAATATTTAGCCAACACAAAAGCTTGGATGACTGGTTCAATTTGGTGCAAGATAATGCAGGAACTTAACACAAAATTTAAAGCTAACGGTAGGAAAATATTACTTTTGGTCGACAATGCAGCATGCCACAAATTAGATGATGCCACTATTTTAGACAGCATGAAAATAGAATTTCTGCCACCCAATATAACTTCCATTATCCAACCTTTAGATCAGGGTATAATTCGGTCATTTAAATCTCACTACCGAACGTGCATAGTAAGTCGACAAATCCTCCACTTAGATATTGGACATTCTTTAATTGACTTCTTAAAAACAATAGATTTGCTTGCAGCCTTAACACGTTGGCTGCCAGTGTATCACCGGCGATCACAACAAAATTCACCCCCCAGAGGCCAGTGTATCACCGGTGATCACATCAAAATTCACCCCTTAGACCTTTAGAATATCGATTGTACCATTAAAGTTAATAGAGTTTATGTAAATTTTGAAATTTAATATAAGAGTAAGCATATTTTATTACATAAAGAATCTGAAAACGGTTATGAGACATAACATTCGGAACAAATGAGTTTCCAAACAATTTTGTTGATTTCCAATAATCTGTGATAGCGGGATATCTTACTAGACCCATATACATGACTATAGCCAAAAATTGCATGATCTCTTTGCGATCAGTATCTTTCCACTCATTCTACTAGTCTACTGCTCCTTCGACTTCTGAACCGTCGAATTTGCACTTCTATTGGTTCCCTCAACAATGATATCTAAGCACGTATCAGTCAAAAATTTTCTATAATATTTAGACGGAGAACCGTGGTCATTTTCATTAATTTGATACGGAGTGAACATTTCCGAGAATTGCTTTAAAGTATCTCCAGTTGCGGGATATTTCCAGGATACCGGCATTTTTGTTTGAGGTCTCTCTGTTATGCACTGATTTCCCGACTTCCTTGTCCAGTTTCATCAGAGGTGTTATCACTTGATGAATCACTAGTATAATTAGGGATGTAATCATTGTCCGAATCCGCGCTATTATTTTAAAATAAATTTTAAATTAAATTTAAATTAAATTTTCTGTCGCCTCCAACATTTCATTCACCAAATAAAAAAATAAAAAAATTACAAAGCACGTCCACTCTCAGCTCAAACTTTACACTGAATGACTTCTTCCGCCGTGTGATGACGGGTGATACATATTCAAAAAAACAAAACTGAAGTCATGTTTTAAACAGAAATGTATCACTGGTGATTACAATATGAAAACATGCTCAAACATGTCCTGATATGCCCACTATTGTCTGTGCAAAAGATCTCAGTCACCAATTCATCATAACATGCATATTTTTGTTTGGCACCTGGGGAACGATTTTTGATGTGATCACCGGTGATACACGGGGCTCTGGGGGGTGAATTTTGTTGTGATCACCGGTGATATACTGGCAGCCAACGTGTTAAAAATGGTTAAAAGACCCTGGTGGATGGTGAGCCCAGAGGCAATTAGAAATTGTTTTCGGAAGTCAGGTTTTGCTAAAATGATTATGGATGAAGATAATAATCCTGAAACTGGTGTAGAGGAGAGTACACATTTTTCGATTACACTCAATCAGGAATTGGAATCCCTTATAGGCATCGATGCTGATTTACCTGGTTATGGGGACATGACGGATGCTGAAATAATAAGTGAAGTAACACATTCATTGAGCACCAATTTAGAAGAAGTTAATAGTGAAGCACTCATCAGAATTCCAACTCCAAGAGATATCACAGTGAATGAAGCTTTTAATGCACTCATGTTGTTGGAAGATTTTTTCCGGGGAAATTGTGAAGTTGCTGATACTATCGATGAGCTAGAAGGTAAAATGCCTATTTTCAACTTACACAAGCGAAAACAAACAAAGATCGATGACTTTTATAAATTATCGAAATAACACCATAAATATGTACATATTTCTAATACTTTTGTTTACTATTTTTAGATCGGATAAGTGAAATTATTTATCAGTTATCCGAACTCCTGTTAAGTGAAATATTTTTTCAGTTATCCGCAGTTCGCTTAAGAGAAAATACCGCTTAAGTGAAAGGACAAGCGGAGTCGACTGTATTTGCAAACTCATTTGGTTTGCTTGGATTATAATTGTTGTTATACTTATTATTGGCTGTGACATGTCGATGACTGGATTGACATAAGCCCCTCCCATATTTTTGTTAAGAAATTAAACATATAGATTATATTATTGATATCAGTGAGGAGTTCTAAATTAATTTGTGTCAATTTTAACATTGCATCCCAAGATAAATTACGCGACGTACATATAATAATGACATGGATCTAACTTAGATATATAAACTTATGTAAATCTTAAATTTGCAAACAAATTCTCGAATATATCAACTAACAAGCGGACATAACTGCGCATGTAAAAGCAATGCTAATGTTTCACATTCAAATTGTTTCCATAAATTAAATGCATAATTAAAGTTCATCTCTGAACAATTTTCGCCTTTCAGTTTATAATAAAATTTAGAAAATTATGAAAGACAACGACCTTCGAATCGATCCTACGATATGTAGTTCTCACGCTCAACGTAAGCTCTGGCTTTGGTATTTGTACTACATCACTGTAGATGCCTGTGCAGGAACGGGTTAAGAACATCCCTGCAGCGATACCTCTCGCTTGTCGTAAAAGGCGACTAAAACAAAGGTAAACAAAAATCACATCTAGGCAATTTAGAAAACACCAAGGTGAGCCTAGGGACACATATACCACCATTGAACTGCCCCACCAGTGTGCATGCAAATCAGTGGGTTGACACGGCTGGAGATCACCGGTGTTGTAAGAGTAAGATCAAACAAAAAAAAAAAAAAAATCTGGAGCATGCCCGTGTCAAAAAAAAGGAGGAGAAGAAAGGAAACAGTCAAACCGTAGCATTATGGAAAAGAACGCTAAAAGGAAAAGCACTACCCCGCCAGGCACTACTAATGGTCGTGATCCTGGGACGAGCAGCAATGCTCGGGTCAGAGCTATAGGATTTCCGAGGGATAGCAATCCACACTTTAGAGTCGCGAGTTGGAACGTTGGAAGCATGAGGGGTCGCAGCTATGAGCTTGAAGAAATGACGGTTAGAAGGCGAGTAGACATCCTGTGCGTTCAAGAGACGAAATGGCGAAACACCAGTAATCGGTGTTTCTTGGACGTTAAAACAAAAGCCTACAAGATGTTTTACCATGGATTGGAACAAGGAAAAAACGGATCGCCATCATCCTTGCGGCAGAGCTACTTGGCAACGTCTTAACCATTTCAAAGTCCAGTGACCGTTTGATGGCTCTCAAATTGGTGATGCATGGTGAGGTGTGGAACATAGTAAGCTCATATGCCCCTCAAGTAGAATGCGAACAAAAAGAAAAAGATGCATTCTGGCTAGATTCCCACAACCTTGTCAAAATCATCCCAAAGGAAGAGCTTTTGTTTGTTGGGGGAGATTTAAACGGACATGTCGGGAAGACAAGCGAAGACTATGAAGACTACCACGGAGGGATGGGATACGGCAGATTCCTCTATGAGTTTAACGTGGACACCTGCCTTGACGGCTTAATTCCACGGCGGGCCTTCCCGCAAGGAGTTGATTTTATGGACGACAACCAACGTCCTTATTCACAGACCTGTGTATAAGTACCAGATTATAGCCATGCGTAGGGGCATGACTAACCTCTTGGTTAGGGGCGAGGCCTATCCAGAACCTCTTGCCGATTTGAGGTCGACCACCTCCGAACTTCCACCAATGTCTCCACTAATGTTTCCACCAGTTTTATCGTTCGATTTTTCCCGCATTTGGGACAACCAACAACCATCACGATACTCCCACTAGGGGGCCGTACCCAAGACAGGCCGGGACCGGTCAGTTCGACTCTGGCACAGTCGAAATCTAACGTTATATCCCGGGGGCCCCTGTCTCCCGTGGTACCGGAATTAGGCTCCCGGGTGGAGCCGTTACTCACAGTTAGGTTATCCTACACCCAACTGAGAGCCTTACACCCACCAAATAGCCGAATAGCAAAGGATCCGAAGAACCAGAGCCGTCAACTAAATGGTAAGTGCTTGCCTGTCTGAACCAATTGTCAGTCATCACCAACCAACAACCGATTGACAGGCATTATGCGTTCAAATCGCCAAACAGCTGTATGGCCGAAACCATACAGCTATTTGGCTATGTAGGCCATGCACCACCAAGTACTACTTGGCCCTACACTGTTGCCCCCCAGGTACGTGAGTCGCATATTGAGGATGCGACCCGGTGTACCCATAGGGCGTAGCTGGGATACGGCACCAGGAACTCTTCAGGTGAAGATATGCTAAACATGTGCAAGTCGTACGGTCTTATAGTGCTAAATACCATGTTCGTCAAACAAAGCCGGCACCTGATCACTTATAGCAGCGGCCGAAATGAAACTCAAATATACTATCATTTGGTACCCAGTTTCATGAAGCCACAAGCTAAAGATTGCAAAGTGATCCTGGGAGACGCGATCGCCCCTCAACACCGTCTCCTCTTGACTGAATTTTTTATGGATGCGAGAAAGAAGTCAAAGCAGCAAACAAAAGTCGTCTGAGAGAATCAAGTGGTATAAGCTGGATAAAGGAAAAGGCGAAGCTTTTATTACCATCATGGAAAACTACCTCTCTTCCATTATCGATGAGGTCGGTAATGAGGAGTGCAGAGCACAAGACATGTGGGATTCCCTACAACAATCTGGCCTGGAGAAAGCCAAATCACTGCTCGGAACATGTAAAGGCCCCTGCCAACACGCAAAAGAAACCTGGTGGTGGACAGACGAAGCCAAAGCAGTGATACACGAAAAGAAAATGGCTTTCCAAGCTTGGTCAAAGTGCTCTTCTACTAATAGAGAGGAGAAAGCTCGCCGTGAAAAGGTATATAGATGTTGCAAAGGTATCGCGAAGAAAAAATGCGCCGAATTCAAAGCGAAAAGCATGGAAGGCCTCTATCAGGAGTTGGAAGAAATATCGTCTTCCGCGTCTGACAGGAACCAGGCTACCCAGGAGCTTCGACAAAACAATTTGAACAAAAGAGCAAATATCTATAGCCGCCCAGAGAAGAAAAAATGCTCAGGAGATTCGTTTCCCAAAGTTTATTAACAATGCTGAAGGCCAACTCCTTGTGGAAGACGAAAAAATTCTCCACAGATGGCGACAGTATTGCGAGGAACTTCTGAACGAACAGTTTCCCCGAGTGTACTTTCCAAGAGCCGCCCCGAATCATGCAGAAATATCCGACATCACAGTCGAAGAAGTTCGGTACGCGGTTAAAAACTCCAAGAAAAGAAAAGCGGTTGGGCCGGACGGGATACCCTCTGAGTTCTGGAAAAAGATGGGAGACATCGGGTCTAGATGGCTCATGGTTCTTATCTGCAAACTTATGAGAGGCGACACTATGCTTAATCAATAGAGGGAAAGCTATCTTCTTCCTTTGCACAAAGGAAAGGGTGATACGCGAAATTGTGATAACTACCGTTCTGTCAAGCTGATGTCGCAAACCATGAAGATCGTTGAACGGGTATTAGATAGCCGACTGCGGAAAATAATACGACTATCTGATGACCAGTGCGGGTTTGTCTCGGGTAAATCAACAACAGATGCAATCCAAAGTATAAGGATCATGATGGAAAAGCATCGTGATTCTTCAAAGGCCTTGCATATGGTGTTGGTTGATTTCGAGAAGGCCTTTGACCGGCAACAAAGAGATCTTTTATGTGTAGTGCTAAGACAAAAAGGAGTTCCAGAAACTTACGTGCGAGTGATTATGGACATGTACAAGACAGCAACGATAAGAGTAAAATGCACCGCAGGGGTCACCGAAGAGTTCGCAATCAAAGTCGGTGTACACCAAGGGAGCGTCCTCAGCCCACTGCTTTTTATAGCAGTCCTTGATTGCTTGCTTGAAGGAAAAGTGACGGACCCCAATGTGCACCAGCTATTCTTTGCTGACGATGGGGCCATTATAAGTGATGATCAGGCGTCCCTACAACGAGCACTTGATGTGTGGGTGGACATTTTTGAGGGACACGGGTATCGTATTAGTTCAAACAAGACAGAGTATCTGTGCTGCCCGTTCTCTGACCCTCATCAGCCTATTCCAGACATTTACTTGAATGGAAGAGTGCTTCCCAAGTGTGAAAAGTTTAAATATCTGGGATTTATGATTAATAAAGAAGCAACTTATGATGACGACATCAACCATCGCGTAAGCGTAGGGTGGATGAAGTGGCGGGAAAACTCCGCCATCTTCTGTGATCGAAAAATGCCCCCTAAGCTGAAAGAAAGGCTCTACACTTCAGTTATACGTCCGGCGCTCACATACGGTTCACAATGCTGGACAATGCACAAAAAGTATGATTGCAAATTAACGGCAGCTGAGATGAAGATGCTTCGCATGACAGCGGGAGTAACAAAGCGTGACAGAATTAGAAGTTCAAAGATCCGAGGAAGCCTCCACGTAAAAGAAACCATCACAAGAAAGATAGAGCGCGACCGACTCAGTTGGTATTGCCATGTTCAAAGGAGAGATCCTTTGAACCCCGTCCAAAAGGCAATATCAATCAACGTTCCAATTTCAACACGCAAAAAAGGCAGGCCGAAAAACAATTGGTGCAAACAAATGCAAAAACACCAGCATTTGATTGGCCTCAGCGATGAAGTAATCCCAAACCGGGAAGCCTGCCGCTACTTTCTGAGGTCAAACCGGCAGACCCCACAAGCGGACCAGTAGGAATGCAGTTAAGTGGGAAGGTTATGGTCCTACACTTCTGACCACTTCTGGCCGGAGAAAAAAAAGGAAAAGTAGAAGAAGAAGAAGATGAAGGTGGCTTTCGTTTCTCACGCATTTTGTGCATCACAGCTTCCTTACACAAGAGAGATGAAAATTTAACGCACACAATATTGAGAGGTGGTTTTTTTTGTGTTTTTGTTCACTCTCACACTCTTAACGAAGCAAGACTCCATTTCACTTGCATTTAATTCTTCGCATTCAATATGTCTTAAAAGAGATGCTACTCTTTCTTTGACATTTTCTTTGTTTACATTCGTTAAACCAATGATGTCAATAGAGCATCGCTTATACCTTTGCTCCGAATGCAGTTTTGACTCCAAGAAGTCAACCTTCTTGTTAAGAGATGCATTAATGTCTTCAAGAGATTTTATTTTAGACATCGCCTGTGTGACAACATTTTTTAAGTCGCTGACTTCCGCTGTAATTTTTTGCATCTCTGTATATAAGATTTGAATAGTAACTGCTTCTGCACCCGAATTATTGACGTCACATGGGTAGTTGGGGAAGAGTTAGAAGCAGCTCGACTTCTTACTTTTGGCAAATTAATTGAAGTGTCAATTAGAGATGATTTTCTTCTCTGAGAGGTACAAGTACCGCATTTGTAACCACTGCGCTCTCGAGTTTCAATGTCCCTTTTTTAGATATCCGCGCACTTTGCGTGAACGTAATTTTTGCAATTGGAGCACTGTATTTAAATTCATGTCTATCGACTTTTGTATCACAAAGAATACACTTCATTTTAACACTAAATGTTTAGAGAGTCAATAGTTTATTAATAATTTATTTAAAGACAAATTAAAGACTTTGACTTTGGCAGAAAATGAAAATTAAAATCGGAGGTATTATGTGTACGTGTGACTCCATCAACACAACACACACTGTTAAACTATTGTAGTTTTACACATTTTTGTCTAGGGTAAGATAGATCTAAGATAATATGAAATAAAAATGAATTTAAAACTAAAAAAAAGCGATCGACATCGTCGTCGTCATCGAAGTCGGCGACGCAGCAGTTACATTGAGCAATACTCGTACTCAGCATTTGTTATCCTATCACAGTTTCTTGTTGGTTGTTTTGATACGAGTATACTCGTAGTGACCGCAAGTGATAAGACTTTAAGTGTTGAACTGTAGTGTAGGAACAGAAGTTCTAACGATTGTCGAATTTATTTTTTGCTTATCACAATGTTTTCATATGTTACTAAAGTAAAAGCAGGCAGTTTAACCGCAGCAGTTGACGATAATGACGATATAACAATAGTTAGCCACAGACGATAAATATGTTGGTTAGTGTGTGTTAGATGTTTTATGTTCTTTTTTTTATGTTAAGGGTATAAATAGGAGGGTCAGAGTCATGATTTATCTCATTCGTTACAATATGTTGTTTTGTTGTATTCACAAACAAATTTTCGTTGTTATTTTGTAAGCAAGAGTTGTGGGGTAAGGAATCTTTCGTGAAGCATGTGAAATCGTTTTGTACGAGTACTACTAAACCCAATCGAAAGGTAGAACTAACTCCGAATAAGTAGCAGCAGCTGCAGCAGGAGTAGCACCACCAGCCTTCAATATCTGGAGTGAAATCCAAGAAGATGAAAGCAACGATATTTAAGAGATGTTTAATTGGTGAAGAAGATGTTAAGGAGAATAATTGGACAGTCATCCAAGGAGAAATGAACATGAAAAAGCCAGACAAGTTCTATCGGGAAATGTGAATTAGGGTGCTACCTAAAATAGAGTTAAAAGTCTTTCTTCAAGAAATCAAGATGAAAGCTATCAAATGTTTAAATATTGTTTGGGAAAAATATGTCCATAATCATACAATTAATTGGTGGTGAACTGTGATTTAAAGTCCATAAAAGTTAACATGGAATGTGAGAATGTGAGTTTAGGACAAATTTTACGTGATCGTGAATGTCAAATGTATTCAATCGACATTCACAATCAACAACTAAAGATAACGACTGAAAACAATGGGCTATAGGCTTTCGATCAACGTGTTGTAGATCATCATGACAGGCCATCTGTCTATAAGATCAGAGATATAACAAAGAAAGCAATAGAAGTTAATGATATAATTCTTAACTTTATTAAATGGAATTTCCTCTAATGATCAAAGATGTGAATATTTTGGAAATGAGTGACACCAGCATTAAAGTGAACGTCTTTGGTTACGATTTGAACAAAAAAGGAGTTAAATCTAAACATATTAACTTACTCTTTGGTGAAAGTTATAATGGGACTCAAACCCATTATGAATGCATAAAAAAATTTTCTCAGTTATTGAGAAATCCAATGACTATCAGGAAGAAAAATTGCCGCAATACAAAGATAAATGCTACAATCTGGTTACTACAATAATACCAGTGAGAGATAGGAATATGCTCCTGTTTGAAAACAAGAAAGAAAATAACAAGTTCCTTCTGTCGCGTATGCCGACTTAGACTCTAAGTCCAGTGAGTCTTTGTATACAGAATCCAGAATTTTCATCAACACCGAATATACGATAAATTTCATATTATATCAATAGCTTCTTTGGTGATAATTTCATCAAAACAAGGGACATTTATTGGTAAGAATAAAAAACTAATTACAATAATAACAACAAAGTAAGATAGACGATTGAATCTGATTTTGTTTTTACATGTGTATCTTTTCAGGAAAAACCATCGGAAATATTTGTTGAAATGCTAATTGA
The DNA here is from genome assembly GCA_958301585.1 of Merodon equestris. NCBI lineage: Eukaryota > Metazoa > Arthropoda > Insecta > Diptera > Syrphidae > Merodon > Merodon equestris. Next base: position 65,873,199 of record OY284413.1, read on the forward strand.
AAATATGAAAAACCTCTACAGTGATGTAGTCTTCTTCTTCTTTTCCTTTTTTCCGGCGTGGTTATGGTCAGAAGTGTAGGACCATAACCTTCCCACTTAACTGCATTCCTACTGGTCCGCTTGTGGTGTCCGCCGGTTTGACCTCAGAAAGTAGCGGCAGGCTTCCCGGTTTGGGATTACTTCATCGCTGAGGATAATCAAATGCTGGTGTTTTTGCATTTGTTTGCACCAATTGTTTTTCGGCCTGCCTTTTTTGCGTGTTGAAATTGGAACGTTGATTGATATTGCCTTTTGGACGGGGTTCAAAGGATCTCTCCTTTGAACATGGCAATACCAACTGAGTCGGTCGCGCTCTATCTTTCTTGTGTAGGTTTCTATTACGTGGAGGCTTCCTCGGATCTTTGAGCTTCTAATTCTGTCACGCTTTGTTACTCCCGCTGTCATGCGAAGCATCTTCATCTCAGTTGCCGTTAATTTGCTCTCATACTTTTTGTGCATTGTCCAGCATTGTGAACCGTATGTGAGCGCCGGACGTACAACTGAAGTGTAGAGCCTTCCTTTCAGCTTAGGGGGCATTTTTCGATCCCCGAAGATGGCGGAGTTTTCCCGCCACTTCATCCACCCTACGCTTACGCGATGTTTGATGTCGTCATCACAAGTTGCTTCTCTATTAATCATAGATCCCAGATATTTAAACTTTTCACACTTGGGAAGCACTCTTCCATTCAAGTAAATGTCTGGAATAGGCTGATGAGGGTCAGAGAACGGGCAGCACAGATACTCTGTCTTCTTTGAACTAATACGATACCCGTGTCCCTCAAAAATGTCCACCCACACATCAAGTGCTCGTTGTAGGGACGCCTGATCATCACTTATAATGGCTCCATCGTCAGCAAAGAATAGCTGGTGCACATTGGGGTCCGTCACTTTTCCTTCAAGCAAGCAATCAAGGACTGCTATAAAGAGCAGTGGGCTGAGGACGCTCCCTTGGTGTACACCGACTTTGATTGCGAACTCTTCGGTGACTCCTGCGGTGCATCTTACTCTTGTCGTTGCTCTATTGTACATGTCCATGATCACTCGCACGTAGGTTTCTGGAACTCCTTTTTGTCTTAGCGCTACCCATAAAAGATCTCTTGGTTGCCGGTCAAAGGCCTTCTCGAAATCAACCAACACCATATGCAAATCCTTTGAAGAATCACGATGCTTTTCCATCATGATCCTTATACTTTGGATTGCATCTGTTGTTGATTTACCCGAGACAAACCCGCACTGGTCATCAGATAGTCGTATTATTTTTCGCAGTCGGCTATCTAATACCCGTTCAACGATCTTCATGGTGTGCGACATCAGCTTGACAGAACGGTAGTTATCACAATTTCGCGTATCACCCTTTCCTTTGTGCAATGGAAGAAGATAGCTTTCCCTCCATTGATTAGGCATAGTGTCGCCTCTCATAAGTTTGGAGATAAGAACCATGAGCCATCTAGACCCGATGTCTCCCATCTTTTTCCAGAACTTAGAGGGTATCCCGTCCGGCCCAACAGCTTTTCTTTTCTTGGAGTTTTTAACCGCGTACCGAACTTCTTCGACTGTGATATCGGATATTTCGGCATGATTCGGGGCAGCTCTTGGAAAGTACACTCGGGGAAACTGTTCGTTCAGAAGTTCCTCGCAATACTGTCGCCATCTGTGGAGAATTTTTTCGTCTTCCACAAGGAGTTGGCCTTCAGCATTGTTAATAAACTTTGGGAAACGAATCTCCTGAGCATTTTTTCTTCTCTGGGCGGCTATCTTAAAGATATTTGCTCTTTTGTTCAAATTGTTTTGTCGAAGCTCCTGGGTAGCCTGGTTCCTGTCAGACGCGGAAGACGATATTTCTTCCAACTCCTGATAGAGGCCTTCCATGCTTTTCGCTTTGAATTCGGCGCATTTTTTCTTCGCGATACCTTTGCAACATCTATATACCTTTTCACGGCGAGCTTTTTCCTCTCTATTAGTAGAAGAGCACTTTGACCAAGCTTGGAAAGCCATTTTCTTTTCGTGTATCACTGCTTTGGCTTCGTCTGTCCACCACCAGGTTTCTTTTGCGTGTTGGCAGGGGCCTTTAGATGTTTCGAGCAGTGATTTGGCTTTCTCCAACCAGATTGTTGTAGGGAATCCCACATGTCTTGTGCTCTGCACTCCTCAATACCGACCTCATCGATAATGGAAGAGAGGTAGTTTTCCATGATGGTAATAAAAGCTTTGCCTTTTCCTTTATCCAGCTTATACCACTTGATTCTCTCAGACACCTTCGTTTGCTGCTTTGACTTCTTTCTCGCATCCATAAAAAATTCAGTCGGGAGGAGACGGTGTTGAGGGGCGATCGCGTCTCCCAGGATCACTTTGCAATCTTTAGCTCGTGGCTTCATGAAACTGGATACCAAATGATAGTCTATTTGAGTTTCATTTCCGCCGCTGCTATAAGTGATCAGGTGCCGGCTTTGTTTGACGAACATGGTATTTAGCACTATAAGACCGTACGACTTTCACATGTTTAGGATATCTTCACCTGAAGAGTTCCTGGTGCCGTATCCCAGCCCTCCGTGGTAGTCTTCATAGTCTTCGCTTGTCTTCCCGACATGTCCGTTTAAATCTCCCCCAACAAACAAAAGCTCTTCCTTTGGGATGATTTTGACAAGGTTGTGGAAATCTAGCCAGAATGCATCTTTTTCTTTTTGTTCGCATCCTACTTGAGGGGCATATGGGCTTACTATGTTCCACACCTCACCATGCATCACCAATTTGAGAGCCATCAAACGGTCACTGGACTTTGAAATGGTTAAGACGTTGCCAAGTAACTCTGCCGCAAGGATGATGGCGATTCCGTTTTTTCCTTGTTCCAATCCATAGTAAAACATCTTGTAGGCTTTTGTTTTAACGTCCAAGAAACGTGCCCGATTACCGGTGTTTCGCCATTTCGTCTCTTGTACGCACAGGATGTCTACTCGCCTTCTAACCATCATTTCTTCAAGCTCATAGCTGCGCCCACTCATGCTTCCAACGTTCCAACTCGCGACTCTTAAATGTGGCTTACTCCGTTGCATTACTTTGCTATCCCCCGGAAATCCTATAGCTCTGACCCGAGCATTGCTGCTCGTCCCAGGATCACGACGTAGTGCCTGGCGGGGTAGTGCTTTTCCTTTTAGCGTTCTTTTCCATAATGCTACGGTTTGACCGTTTTCATTCTTCCCTTCCTTTTTGACACGGGCATGCTCCAGATTTTTTATTTTTTTTTTTGATTGATCTTACTCTTACAACACCTTTGATCTCCAGTCGTGTCAACCCACTGATTTGCATGCACACTTGTGGGGCAGTTTAATGGTGGTATATGTGTCCCTAGGCTCACCTTGGTGTTTTCTAAATTGCCTAGATGTGAGTTTTGTTTACCTTTGTTTAGTCGCCTTTTACGACAAGCGATAGGTATCGCTGCAGGGATATTCTTTACCCGTCCCTGCACGAGTAATGAAAATGCTCTATAAGAAAAGAAATTATTGAGATAAAAGCCATGTTAAAAGTATACATTAAAACAGTGGAGTTCCCAGCAAACAAATATGAGGAGATCAATATCACACTAAGAAATTAATCATAGAAAAAGCCAAACAAAAAAGAACACTCAAGAATAGTGAAATATGAAATGCAACACAAAAAGAATGCAATCCAGCATATGCAAGTCTACACATATATGTATGTACAGTGAACCAAAAAAAAAAAACTGGGACACCTAGTACCCCTAAGTATAACTTGAAATATCTCAGCAATTTTTTAGTATATTGAAACGAAATAAATTTCAAATTAAAGCATGTTTTAATGCGATTTCAGTAACATAAGCAAATTTGTTTTTGTTTCTCTAATTTTGACAACAATAAAATTAAACTAAAAATACCACAAATTCATCGGCCAAAATAAACTGGGACAGTTGTTTTACAAGGCCACTGTTAAAGGACCGTTACTCGGTTTCCTTATCTTAGATCAAATACTTATTCTGCTATTCAGTCAAATTGTTTACAGGTGCATATTGTTGTCATCAAGCTTCGTTGTGGAAAAAATGGAAAATAAACAGACATCTCGCGATATGAAAGCTGTAATAATTGATTATTATGAAAAAAACACAGTATTCGTGAAATTGCTTCATTGATTAATAAACCCAAGTCAACCGTTTTTAACATAGTGAAATCATTTAAATATTTCTTTAAATTTCTTTAAATTTCTTCATCGTGTTTCGGGGAGTGGAAGGCCTTCAAAAATGTTCAGGGACCAAACTAAACGTCGAATATTAAGGATTATAAATGCAAACCCCAAGGAATAAGCTGTCGAAATTGCTGAAGTTCATCCGCAAACTGTGCGCAATTTCTTACATAAAGAAGGTTTCAAAGCCCGCACACCTCGCAAAAAGCCGTCCTTGTCGGATAGAAATATTAAGAAGCGATTGGAGTATGCCAAGGAGTACGTGCAAAAAACGGATGAGTTTTAGAATCAAGTGATTTTTTGTGATGAATCGAAATTCAACATTTTTGGTAGCGATGGTCGACGTTTTGTGTGGAGGAGGGACGGAACTGCTTTGGATCGAAAAAATGTTACTTCGACAGTTAAGCACGGTGGTGGAAGCATAATGGTTTGGGGTGCAATGGCAGCGAACGGAGTTGGTTCCCTTCATATAATTGAAGGGAATTTAACAAAATTTGGATACATTGACATCCTGAAGCGTTACATCCCCGAAACAAAACAAAAATTGGGTCTACCACCAGGTGTAATACTGTTGCACGATAACGATCCATAACACACAGCTGGTATAACGAAAGATTGGTGTATTTGGAATACAAAAAAGGTGTTGCCGCATCCTCCCCAAAGTCCGGATCTTAATCCCATAGACCACCTTTGGGCTCTTCTGGAAAAAGAAGTGCGAAAAAGAACGATTCGTTCCAGAGAGGAGTTAAAGACATGAAGAATGGCAAAAAATTCCAGCGACTGTAACAAAAAATCTGCTCGGATCGATGAATAGAAGATTGCAAGAAGTTTTGAAAGCAAAAGGGCAACATACAAAGTATTGAAATTTATAATTATTGTCATTTTTTGTTACTGTCCCAGTTTTTTTTTTGGCTGATGAATTTGTGGTATTTTAGGTTTTATTTTATTGTTGTCAAAATTAGAGAAACAAAAACAAATTTGCTTATGTTACTGAATTCGCATTAAAACATGCTTTAATATGAAATTTATTTCGTTTCAATATACTAAAAAATTGCCGAGATATTTCAAGTTACACTTAGGGATACTAGGTGTCCCAGTTTTTTTTTGGTTCACAGTATGTATATAAATGAACAATTAACACTTTAAGAAATTGCTTTGGTTAACCAAGACGAAAGCTACGGAAACCAATTGCAAATTTGTTTGGATTAAAAATTACAAAGTTCTCGCCAAAAAAATCTCAAGGAGATCGTACTATTGAAATTCAAACAACCAACGACATTGGCAAAATGTCATAAGCAGCTGTTTTCTGTTTTTCGTAAAAATACAGTGCGTACAAAAATAACCCAACAAATATGACGAACGAGACAAATGAAATAAATGAATTTGAAAAATTTATTTTTAAAATTCTTAAATCACAAGATGAAGAAGATTGCTATATAAAAAATTATTACAGTGAATTTTCATGTATCTCCCTTAATACGAGTATAAGGTCTATTAGAATAAATTGAATTTATGTTATGTGTTAAAAATATCGTCGGAAGTGTAGACATGATTATGTTGTGCGAAATCAATATAAAAAAAGAGGAAACAAATTTATATGAAATTGAAGGATACAACAGTGAATTCTTTACAAGAAGTAATACAGGAAGAAGAGGGATAGCAGTATACATAAAAAGCGACATACTGTATGAAAAAATTGGAAAAAAACTCGAAACAATATGAAAACATCTCGCTAAATGTGAAGCGGGGCAAATTTGATGCTTTAATTATATCGGTGTAGAGATGGGCTTCGAAGGGCCTGAGTAATTGCATATGCTCACACATCCGCGTGGATGCAATCAGAAAATCTAAAACGGTGATTGACCACGTATTGCTGAGGGTAGAAAATATTGAAATACATAAATGCAGCGGTTGTGGAAATAGCGATATCGGGTCACTACCTACTTTACTGCGGTATTAAATCAGACACTGCGAAGATGGCTACAACAGGAAAAGAACATCACATACTAAAACATTTTGTTGCTGAAAAATACAGGAGGTCAATTGGGAGAGTCTGAATCTCTACATAGAGGTAGACGATTTCTATCAACACTTCATAAGGAGTATTAAAACAATAGTAGCAGCGTCAAAGGTTACAAGGAAAAGAAGAAGCACATAGCACAGTTGGATCACAGAAGAGTTCAAAAAGGAATGTAAAGAACGTGATAAACTCTACAGAAGATTCAAAAATAACATACATAATGAAGATTACCACAAAGCGTACAGGGCACATCGTAACGAACTAAACAAAAAAATAATGAGGACAAAGTAAAATTTCAGCAATGCAAAAATAACCCGAAAGAATCTTGGAAGATGGTGAATGCAATATCAAGGCCCCGGCCCATACAATCCGTCACTCCGTTGATTTCAACTGAGTGAAAACGTATTGGCGGATAGAGCAGGCAAGCATCGGCCCATAGAATCCGTCAATCCGTTGACAGTTGTCGATGACATTTATTAATTGATGGAGTGCGTTCATCTGAGTTATAAAATGAATGGCACGGGATGGCCTTTGATCGCCTCAATCAGTTCTTCCTCGAACATTTTATAACATTTTTTTCCTAGAATAATGTTCACTTCTCGCACACTAAACGACCCTCACCAAACGAATCGTACTTTGAATGTCAACCGAATTTGAAGTTTCACTCAGTACGAGAAAGTTCCCAAGCATTCTCTCAATGCATCCACCAATGAACGTGCTTACTCTCAATTCGTACATGCGTGAACCTCAGAATGTAAATGTGTAAGCTCCAATATGTGAATGTATGAGCTCTCAACGGAGCGAAAAGTAGAAAGTAGCTTTACTTTGTCCGTTGAAGTTCATACATCCGTCGGCTATGGGCCACCTCCCATAAGAATGTGTATATTCTACTTTTCACTCAGTTGAAATCAACGGAGTGACGAATCGACGGATTCTATTGGCCGGGGCCTTTAAGTGAAAAAAAAGAAGCTTGGCTTTGGCTCCAGATGAGCTCTAACGCCATCTAAGGTACAATGGACCAGTATTTGTGTCTGAGTGCTCCAACAGATAGCAGAAGCCCCAAAAAAAAAAAAAAAACCGATGTACGTTGAACATGTAACAGTTGCGGAAATAACAAATGTTCTTTCCTCGTTAAAATGTAACAAGGCTGCCGGAATAGACCACATTACATCAAGGGATCTGAAGACAGGTGCAGAAATCTTGGCACCATGCGTAGCAGGATTTATTAATATGTGCTTAGACCAAATATCCGTCCCGAAAATACTCAAATACGAAGTAGTTAACAACAGACCAATATCAATTCTATCGAATGTCGATAAAGTTATTGAAGAAGTGCTAGAAAAAAAGCTGTACGAATATGTGGAAAAATACAAAATCTTGAATAGCAACCAATTCGGCTTCCGCAAAAACAAAAGCATTAGCAGTTTGCTAGATGATTTTGCGAACAAAATATACGAAAGCCTGGACAAAAATCACAGATCAGTGATTCTATTCATAGAGTTTAAGAAAGCCTTCGACACATTAAGCCAAAATCCAAATAATGAGGCAGCTAGAAAAAATTGGTTTACTCGTACAAAGCACCTTATTGACATGATTTGAAAACTGCCTAGGCGAAAGAAAATTTGTAATTAAAATTGGTGATGCCATTAGCGAAGAAGAAAATTCTATATATGGTGTCCCACAGGGATCGTAACTGGACCCTCTGTTATTCATTAGATATGTCAATGATCTGTTGTCGGTATTAAATTATAGTAAGGCATATGCATATGCGGACGACACTGCGATTGCGGTTAGTCATATCAACGTAAATGAGGCTGCAAACAAATAGAATTTAATAGAATTACAGCTTGATGTCACGACAAAAGACAAAGTTAATTCATATTTGCCCGCCTCATATCCAAAAAACCAGACTCAAAATAAAAATACACATGTGTCCTACCCATCTCACTCTTCACGATTTTATTACTCTGACAATGCTTGTGGCTGAATAAGTTGCTCGAGTTCTTGATTATGTAATTTTGTCAATTCGCCTGTTTCTTCGTCCTGTTTTCCACCCTAATTTCTCCTAAAGATCTCGTTTTCAAATACCTCCTTCTTAGTCAAGTCAAGTTTCACCTCTGTAAATTGGTTTCAAAGGGTTGTTTTAAATAGTTCCTTCATCGCAAAGGCTTTTATTTATTTCGACATTTGAAGTTGTCCACTTTCTCAATGGCTTAATCGAAATACAATCAGTTGCGATTGTTGTTTATATCAATTTGGTCATTTACTTCTAAGCCTACTTCCTTTTCTGCAATTATTAGACTTCCGACATTTTTTTTAACTGTATCCTCACTATATCCCAAAGGGTTCAAATCGTCAGAGTAAACTAGAGCAGGTGTGATTCCATTGAGGGCTATTTCCCTATTATTTTCCTGAAGGGGTCTCATTAAGTATTGTAGTCCAGCATAAAATTTAAGAGATGTGGTGATAGGGGGTCGCCATATTTTAATCCTTGTGTCACTTTCACCAACTTTTTCGGGATTCAGCTTTACATAGTCTTTTTTTGTAAAATCAAAGAATATTTTGTAGGCTGTTTCGTGAAATTCTGCTTTTTTTTAGTAGCTGTCGAATAATCAAAATCTGTTCACTTGTCGAACGGTTCCAGCTGAAGCCACACTAGTAGTCTCCGATCATTTCTTTAGCGTATGACTTTTTAGGAATCTTTGACAGCACCTTATAATAACTTGATAGTGCTCGGACACCTTTTTTAATACGAGAATGATGGCCGAATCTTTCCATACCTCGGGAATAATTGCATTGGTAGACATATGTAGTTGTGGTGGGCGCATGTAAACTCGCTGTTAATTCTTCTCTAACATATTTGATTAATTCCCATGGTATTAGGTCGACTCCTGCGGTCTTGTTATTCTTAAGTCGATGGATTGCTTCCTTTACTACCTCGATGATTGGCAGTTCTACCTGAATGTCTGCTATGTGCATAACATCGTTTTCCAGTGCTGCTTGCTCTCCATGTTGATCAAAATATCTCCTCTCCTAAGCTGGCATGGCATCCTTTTCTCACATCGTTGATCCCTATACTCGTATGCCTTACTATCATGTGTTTCGCCGCATACACTTTCTGAATTTTAGCAAAGTTTTCCCTTTGCCATTGTGTTTTCTTATCCCCAAAAGAAACACGCATTCATCAATCGTCCGCAGTGGACCATTAAGAAAGGGGTAACAACAGACACCTAACTCCGTGGTGGTGTGTACGAAAAAACCTTGCCGAGGGATGGAAGGCTGGAGGCTAAACCAACCCTATCGAACTCGTTTAGGTACTTTGGCAAGACCCATATACATGTATTACCACAGTAGAACCGTAAATGCTGTGGTGGACCTTTTCTACAGCGGCTTACTTGTGGGATCAAGATTAACGAGAATAACAGTAACAAACAAAAACCATCGGCGGTTACCCCCAAACCACTCAGAAGACTGAGAATAAAATCGCTTCCCAGGCAACGACATCGGCCCCAGGAAGCACCAGCACGGTGGCCTATAGGAAGAGACGTGTTGCTTTTCAAGTCCCTAGCTAACAAGAAAAAAAGGGCAAGGAAAATTGGGATGAGAAGGACGCAGCCTTGTACAAATAGGCTTCAGAAGTTATAGAGAAGCAGGAGAGTCGACCTAGAAAGGAACCTTCCGCAGCCAAAGCCCTCGATCTCACGATGAAGCTTCATCCACCTCAAAGAGGCATAGAGGCACCGCTACAGTGCTCAAACTCAACCACCGGGTGGGGGATCATCTAGCTGTAGTGATCATAGATCGGAGCTATGAGGAGGAAGGTAAGATTAACCTCAGCCATCCTCCTCCTAACCTCAGCCTAACCTCCATGTGCAAAAATAGCCCGGAAGAGAAACTTTCTGGTTTCGCCGATAGGGGCTGGCTCCATTGGTACTACAAACTTATTTTCTGCAACGATGCCAGCGCTAAAGCATTCCTTAGAACCACTGTTTCCGCGGCAATTTGTGGAAAGGTACTCAGGGCAAGGGCCCGCACTCGTATACTCGTGGAACCCAGCGACCCACAAGATATTTTGCTTCTGTTGCAGAGGCGAAATCCCGATCTTCCGTCTACCAACTGGAAGTTCATTAAGATGAATGTTGAAAAGGACTCGGACATAGTAGTTATTCTGTTGCTGAACAGAGATTCCCTCCCTCTATTAAAAGCGAAGGAAGGTGAAGTTCGATATAGCCTTAAAACCATGAGGTTTGGCCAACCTTCGTAACAAGAAATATGCAGGAAGTTTTCTACATAAAAATGGTTGTAACAACATAAAGGAAGATGATAACTGTAATGCATATATCGATAAATGTATCAACGTACAAGTATTTTGGGCTGACGGTTGACTACAACTCTAAGTAGAGCTACCACATTGAGGCACTAAAAAAGAAGCTATGTAAAGCAACCTACGCTCTATTTCATCTACGCAACACAAGTGCTACTTCGGTCTAGTGGAACCCAACTGACGTATGGTATAATACGTATGGTATAATACTCCTAAATGTATCGTATAAAATTATTGTATTTTATATTAAACTGTATTGTATTTTTTTATTGCATACCAAACGAGTGTAAATATCTAAAGAAAACTCAACAAACAACGCTTTACTCTTCGGTACTTTCTTTATTGATCCCGCTATGTGTGTTACACGATCTTAAAAAGACTAAGGTAACCGGGAAGATCGCGCGATTTGAGCTCAAATTCCTTAGGCCCGCATTAACGGGGCTTATTTACTTGTCCGCAATGCTGAAAACATGTACACAGGGGGTGCATTAATCAAAACCAGGCTTAGTGAAAGTATCACATTTCGTTACTTCGCCTACACCTGTTTTTTATGCAATCATCAACTCTGGTAAAGTAACGAAAACTCCGTTTCGTCATTCTTAAATGGTAAAATTAGATACGACTTTGCATATACCCTTAGACTCTTAATACCTTTATACCTTTCTTATTTCGTTCGAGGAATTTGTCTGTTCTGACGTTAACAGCAGAGATCGGGATGGTGCCTTGAAACTCAGTATAGCAGAGCGCCGTCAATATTTCCAACTTTGTCTAAAATGTTTGAAGGCAATACAAGATTTTTGAGGGCTCAGTAGAGACATGTTGATTAGTAAAGGATACGCGGTATACCGAATTCTTGGATCAAAAGACTAAGACTTTACGTATCAGATCCGCAGCAAATAAAATGTGTAGTTTTCATCCGAAGCAAAAATACGAGTATAAAAGGTGCACATCATTGTAGTCTTTCCAAAAACGCTTCGGCTTTTTAGACACAAGCTACATCTTTAGAAGCAGGTGACTGGCTGTTTGAAGACTAGGTTTTCTCAGAGCGCCATCTTAGATCACTTTTTTCACTTTCTTTTTCCTCGGTGCGCCTCAATGAACTTGAGTACAGTGATGTTCGCAGTATAGGACATTCACTGCATGTGGATTCGAACGCAATTAAAATTTAACTTACCAAAGAGAACAACATTTAAGATCTCTTTATACACATGCATTTTTGTTGTGCAGTGTCATCCCACAATAGGTGTTATTTTATTTAAATAAATAAAACACGACATTCCTATGAAGAGTCATGCTACTCCAAGACTAAAAATGCTCTGGCTACAAGTTGATATTCTTTTCACGAAATGTTTCATCGCCAAGTTTTCGTCAATAATATGGGAATGGTGGAACATTGGCTTCGTTTTTATTTTTAGACCCAATAAAACGGCCTAAAGATGTTGAGTTGCATGATCAGGAAGCCCCTTAAAATCTCAATTTCGGGAAACTTTACACCCAGTACATTCGCATGTAATACTCTTTTCCGTCAAACAATCCATTGGTATCAGTCAATATAAATATCAAATAAATATCATTATCAAAAGAAAAAAACATGGCCAATTGACAACGCCAACTGCATTACACTACCACGCGTTGGTTCACAGAATAATTCTGAGTAAAACAATGAAGAAGCGTTTTGAAGAGTGATTAAGCTGTTTGGCAAACGATGGAAACACGGACGGGCAAGGAGCTATAATGCTTCTACACTTCGAGTTAGACTTTTTGGTAAAGCCTAAAATCTTGATGATGTTCATTCGTTTTACGAAAATACGGTATCCTTGATATTCGCTTTCCAGCCATCACGATACTTCTGAATTTTTTTGAAGACACATTGCAAGAGAATGAGAATGACATCGATCATTGGACCTGATAAAGCGTGACCAACGCACTCTACTGTAATCATAGAGATACATATGTAAGTCTGCCATCTCCGCGAATTCGCATGGTACTGTGATCACGGCACTAAATCCGCGATTCCGTAGATAGTTAACAGATCCTTCGTTCTTGTCAGCCAATCTTAGTCAAGAGCCAAGCATCTGAGATCCAGATAGGAGCCACTCTTAGGATACACCGACCTATCTGTTGCGAGTAACTTGACCCTGCATTCTATGCTTTGCAAAATCCGTTTTTCACTCAAACCTAATCAGTGAATTCACATACACCGCAGAACCTCTAAGGGGCTTTCTAATAGGGCACCCTTTACGATTGTAGGTGCGATAGGCTCGGCATAAGCTATTCGAATCTGTCTACTCGGATCTGCTGCTGGAGCTGGCTTGCCGTTGGCGCTGGCAGATCTGCCATTGGATCGCGAGCACGATCTAACAAAGGACATAGGCTTTTGTACCGTTTGCCACAACCTTGCTGGCACTTGGGCGTAAGTCATCTCGTATGTAACGGCTGGTGTCTGTAAGCGACATGAAGGACATCAACCTTCTGCTAATGAGCCAAAATTGATTCCTTTATGTCTTGGAACAAAGAACATCCTCGATAGTTTGCAGAGTGTCCTATATTCCTACAGAGTACGCATGCGGGCTGCTCCTCGTTTTTGTTGTTCTTTGCAGTTCGACGCAATGCGCCTGAACCCTTGGCATTGGATACATTGTAAAATATTTCCTTGCCTTCTTAATTTTTTCTCAATTTACAGACGGGGATGCTAACAAAATAATGGTCCTAAGTTTCTCCTGCTTGCTGGTGAGTGTGAAATGAATCAGGAAAAAGTGTAATACCTGCTCCTCCCGTTTGGAGCGCTGGGTGGTTAACGAATTGACTTCCACGAACTTGAGGTCGTTGCTTTGTGCTCTGAGAGCATTTTTTTCGGGTCGAATACACGCCGTTGAGGAGCCTCATCTGCATCATCTAGGCTTTGGGAGTTTTAATAGGTTTTTGACCGATGCTCCAGTGAATTGCACTGGATAGCATAGGGGTTCTGGTCTAAGCCTCTAAATAAAAAATTACATATGCCAATGACATGCCTAGTCGTATAGGGCAAAATTGGGTGACATCTGACAATCTTTTGGCTGTCGTTGCGGCTACTGTAACTCTTTTTGTTGATATTGTTTTTGCTGTTGTTGTTGTGGCTGTAGTTTGGTGGATGTAGCCTCTTCCTTTTCTTTCCGCCGCTTTTCCATAAGTCTTCCGACGCTCCTCATCTTTAAGTTCACTGCGTTCCTCCTCCGTAACCGAACGTGGGAAGTTGATGTTGCCTACCTCTCCGAGGGTAGCGAAGGCTGCTAGGTTACTGGAGTTGTTGTTATTAAGCTGCGGCCTTTGATTTTAATGTTGTTATCCTTCGAAATGGAGATGAAAGGACACTCAACCGGATTTTTTTTTTTTTTTTTTTTTTTTTTTTTTTATAGAAGTTTCAAGGTCTATCCATTATCCATCATCGAAATGCAAGCTTGGTAGAATATATGGCTGCTGTTAGTGAGAGTGTTAAAGCAGAGCCAAAGCTATCGATTTTACGATGATGTGAACTAGCCGCCAGGACCATGTGAATTTTGGGCGTTGGACGTTTTTATAGAGCTATGCAAAAGATTGTATTGAGCCTTTGAAAAGAAATATTCTTCAAGCTAAAGCCGAGCTATTACCCGATATATTGAAAAGTCATCGAAAATTACTTTGTCAGAAATGAGTCCTGTAATGTAATGCATGGAATACAAAAGCATTCATAATGCCAAGACTCGGACTTTAAATTTAATATTTAACGCGCTTCTTTCTTCTTTTATTGCAATTAATTTTCGGAACCAAATTGGGTAATCTTATAACTGTGTCATCAAAAAAATACGTACATACCGACGTCTTAGCCAGAACGTCACAATTTACGGCTACAAATCAGACAAGGTAGACAAATCGTCTACCTTGTGTCACTAGTAACCAGCGACAACAACACCAGCGCTGAGATCAAACGCAGACTTACTCTTGCCAATCGCTGTTTCTTTGGGCACAAGAGGCAATTGAGAAGTAGAAGTTTTTCTCTTATAGCATCAATCTTCTAGCTGATAATTCCGGTCCGCCTTTACGGCGCAGAGGCCTGGAACTTAACGAAAATGGACGGGGATGCCTTTGGTCGCTTCGAGAGGAAAATCAATGCGTTCAATCTACGGTACCCTTTGTATAAACGGAGAGTGGAGAAGAAGATACAACGACCAGCTGTTCGAGCTGTATAGCGACATCGACCTGAGACGACATCCTTGGATCTAATGTCTAAGATAGTTAGATCATGTAGAGCGAATGGACAACACAACTCCGACCCGAAGAGTCTGGATTCGAAGAGGGACGACGCAACAAAGGACGACGGAATCTAAGGTGGCATACGTAAGGGACCTTAAGCAACTACGAGTGCGGCACTGGAAACAACTGGAAAAATATCGTTCCATATGAGAACGCTTGTTGGTTTAGGCCCATGTTCACACCGGACTGTAGCGCCATCTAAAAAGAAGAAGAAGAAGGAAATACATCATATCCTTCTGGTGCTATATGGCAAACTGTTTTATATTTATATATACATAAGAAGATTATAAAGATGCAAATTAAAGAATTATAGAATTCATGCGGTTTTTATTGTTTTCTACCTGTAACCAATTTATTTAGTTGATGAAACAACATTCAATAAATCGCTTCCTTCTTGCGCATACCATGGTATTGTAGCTTTGTTCATCGTTCTAGTATAGGACTCTAAGAGCAAGGGAATCAGTTCATCCCGACGTTCCCCATTTCCAATTTATACGTTCTTTATTTAGAAATCTTTTCTAGCGAAGACAATCATTTTTTCTCTCCCCCAATTTACGAAGATTTCCCGGTAATAACAAGAAGAGGGCGGTATCGAAAAAAATGAAGACGTACTAATAAAAAAAGCACTTGCAAAACAAATACGTTTTTGTTTTATCTCTCATTCCGTTTTACACTCGTTTTCGTTGTAATATTGACTCCTTTTTCCGTGGGAGATATATTGTGTTTTTTTTTAAGCTTGTTGTTTTCGAAGTGACTATCCGCCCTTCCGTTTCCGTGCGTCCGGAAGGAGCCATCCGGGCTCCTCACATCTCCTTGGTTTGATTATTATTTTTCATTGACTTTGGGGGTAAATCATTGAAGAAATCGATACCCGACAGACACTGCTTGTCGCGCAATCATGGTAGAAGTGCCGTGTATGGAAGAGTGGGTTAATACAAGTATCTGTTTAAACTTGTTCTTTGTTACCAGGGAGGAATATGTGAGAAAATCATTATTTTTCTTTTGTTTGCCAGAAGAAGGCTGAAGGACAGCAATGAAGTTCAACAAACTTAAGATGTAGAAGAATTCCATATCGAATGCTTTAGACATCATCACGCCAAGTCACACATTCCACCTTCATTGTCTTAAGGGCATCAGCATCGTCCTCTTCAAAACATTTTTACACTTTCAATATAAAGCTTGTTAACTGTGTACATGTACAATCTATACTTAGCTACGCAGTATACGTACATCTAGTGCAGTCTGAACAGCATAAAAATATTAATCTATTGAAAGGTCCTTAGGTGAGATAGCATTATTCAAGAGGATGGAGCGGAGGAAGCAACAAAATGTCTGGAATTGCCTCACATAGGCCAGTTGACCGTATATACTCGCATAATAGTTACAGTGATACAATACGGCACTCGTCTTTGCCTCTTGGCTTGGATCTCCTTAAAGATTGGCGAATTCTTCAAATATTTGCCCGTCATCCAATTGAAGATGATGACTTTATAGAGAATAGAGGCCCTGTTTGTGGTGTGAAATCACCAGTGGCGGCAAGGTACATGTTGCTGTTGCCCGTTTAGCAGTTGTTAACGAGACGCATATTCAAGAAGAATATTCAAGAGTAATATTCCTTCGTATCTGCTATATGGACATCGATTTGTGGTAGTGAAAGAAGGTTGGAGGGCCGTCGTTGTGAATCATAACTTAATAGACTAGCGGACTAACATAGTCCATTTGAATCAAACAGACCTATGCGGCCCTGACTCTGCCTAAGTATTAGCGGGTTCAGGAGTGATTTCGATGCTTTCGAAGTTATGGGGACGCAGAATTGGAGGCTTTAATGGTTTAATATTAAATACAGAAAGGATTGAAGACTGATTTCCTATCGTTTGAAAGCGTTAGAAATTGTCGTATTAGGGTGACACAGGAAGCTGAGAGTTGTCGATCGACGTTTTTCCATTAGTGAACTATTGCGATGAAATGTAGACTCAATTTGATTCCCAAAAATGGAAGAGATCGTGGTGCCGCCGCGGCCATGTATCAACACTGACGTCCAAATCAAGCATCTGTGAGTCGAAGTTCATGCTATGTATTGGGTAGGACATAACACAACTAATGTGTTTAAGCCGAGCATATTGAATGAACGATCTATTTCACACACCGCATTTCGCAGACATCGCCCCTTCCGACTACCACCTATTCCGATCGATGACGCATGGCCTGACCGAGCAGGACTTTTGATCTCTCGAAGGAGCCAACAATTGGTTCAATTCGTAGATTGCCTCAAAAGACATGTAGTTTTTCCAACACAGAATAGCAGCACTGATCACAGAAAAAAAGAGAACAAGGGTTTGTCGGTAGTCAGTTGTGCACAGATCAGTGGTGAAAGTAGTTGCAAGTAAATAAAGCTCCTATTCTGCAGTGAATACTTTTGTTTCTTTCTTATATTTGGCATTTATGGCTCGCTTTTTTTAATATGTATTACATGGCGTCCGCGATTATCAGGTTTGGAGTGAAAGTACGTGGCGTGCCAGAATTGAAGTTTCTCTTAATTGCCCTTACGTTGTTTCCTTTCTTACCATAAAAAAAGAATATACTGCTTATTGCTGACTCCGAATGGTGAATTTCAAAGGTCCCTCCAGACTAGGTATATTACAAGGAGTTTTGTCAGTACCCCAGGAGAAACACCACCAAATATTACCATCATAACTTGGTTGTTGTGGGAATAGACCCCCATGTCATCGATGTGAGAAACTAACACATCAACCTCTGAGTTTTTTACTCACAATTAAATACAAGTTACGTAACATGCGTCAGTTTTCCGTAACATGTGCCCACGGTTCGGACGGTCAGTCGTAAGAGGCGACTAAATTCCTCATGAATTTCTGCTCCATTAAAATTTGGCAGAGGCAAGTGCAGAGCTGATGACTTTACACTATTGTAAGCGGAAAATAGACACGGCCGTTTATTTCAATGAACTTTATTGCATAACTTCGTTACATTTGTACATACGCAGTCTGCCCGCGTACATCTGATGTTATGCAAAATATGTGGCCTGGCTGTTTCATTATTACAAGAACTATTATACAGGGTGTCCCACGAGCAGTGTGCCAAAAAGCTAGAGCGTGTAGGTCTGGTCAAGACAAGAAAAAAATCGTATGGGAGGGGGGTCTATTCTCCCCGTATAGCCGGGAGGTGCAATTTTCTAAAAAATTTACTTAATTTGGAAAAAAAATATTAAAAATCGACAGTTAGGTACATCCACAATGCCGCGATATACTTCTTTGTAAAGCCAGAAACCTTCTTTCATCTTGTTTTTAAACGAAGCTGTTTTAAGGAATAGTTTTTGAGAAATTAATTTTCAAACTCAAAATTCTGAAAAAAAAAATGAAAAAAAAAATTTCTAACTATTTTTTTTCAAAATTGTATGTAATTAAGTACTAATTTTTTTTCAAAAATTCAATTCTCTTATTAATTTTTAGTTAAAAACAGAAAACCGGATGCAAAAATGTCTTGTAGTTTTTGAGAAATTGGACTTGTAGGCAAATTAATGTATGAAACATTGGCCTCTTTTTTATTATTTTTAAAAAATTCGGAGTTTTATGAGGATACAATAAAGTGACAAAGTATTGGAATAACCCTGGATTAATGCTTTTTTTTCATTGATAACGCCTGAAAACTGACCTGCCAATTTCGTCTGGGTCCGCCCGCCGCCGATGGGTTCTACCCGCTAGGACCTTAAGACAATAAAACCGCAATTTTTCTTTATTGAAAAGCAAAATATTTGCAACCCAAATGTAAATAAAAGGCATCGCATTTTTAATAAGAAACCATTTCCAAATTGGATGCTAACTCATCAACACATTACGATGTCAAACTCATACTCTCGAGAAGAATTAACAGACATGCACTTCTGCTACGGTTTAGCTAATGGTCGAGATCGTGAAGCCGAAAGACTCTACGCTGAAAGATATCCCAATCGGAGGTGTCCCAGTCGTAGCATGTTTTCAAGAATCCACCGACGTCTGCGAGAGCACGGAGTGCTAGAGCATCGAAGAAGCGAAAGATCAGTTACAGATGGATCAGGAATCCTAGATGAAAGAATTTTGGATTTGGTCCGACGTAATCCCTCCCTTAGTACAAGGAGGATAGCTATTATGCTTGGAGTGCCCAAATCTAGAGTATGGAGAGTGCTTCATACCGAAAACTTACACCCGTACCATCTTAGGCCAGTTCAGGAACTCACCTCAAACGCGTTAAAACCAAAAAAAAGCTTTTTCTTAGAAAAAAATGGTTCGGGTTTTTTTTAATTTCTCAAAAACTACAAGACAATTTTGCATCCGGTTTTCTGTTTTTAACTAAAAACTAATAAGAGAATTGAATTTTTGAAAAAAATTAGTACTTAATTACATACAATTTTGAAAAAAAAATAGTTCGATTTTTTTTTTTTCAAAATTTTGAGTTTGAAATTTTATTTCTCAAAAACTGTTCCTTGAAACAGCTTCGTTTAAAAACAAGACGAAAGAAGAGGTTTCTGGCTTTATAAAAAAGTATACCACGGCATTGTGGATGTAACTGTTGATTTTAAATAATATTTTTTCCAAATTAAGTCAATTTTTTAGAAAATTGCCCCTCCCGTCTAAACGGGGGGGAATAGACCCCCCTCCCATACGATTTTTTTCTTGTCTGCTCGTGGGACACCCTGTATATTATTTATATACTATATGGTGTCATGGGTTTTATTTATTTTGGTGATTTCTACTATCTTTATTGTAATTGTGGTTGATAGATCGGTTTGCTAAATATGCAATGAGTACATGTATTTGGTATCTGTAAAATATTTTTGTATGACTTGTTTTTAGAATGGCTAATTTGAGTTAAGATGAAATATTCTCACTATTATCCAACATCAGAGAGGACGAAGACGCACTTCCCCCCAAGCAGTGAAGTCGAAGATAATTTAGAGACTGAATATGCTTCAAGTGATTCTGAGGACGAACCTCTTATCAATTCCTCTGAATCATTAGATAATGAGCAGCCTGTTCAGGAACAAATGAGTTCATTACAACCAGCAGCTCGAATAATTATACCGTCAGTTAAAAATCTGAAAGGCAAAAACGGTCACAAGTGGTCAGCGAACCCATCCCAAAGTACCACTTCCCGAACTCAAGCAATTCACATTGTTCAAGGGCCCAAAAATGAAGCCAAAAATGCAGTCAATCCACCGGACCAATTCAAAGTGTTTGCATCCGATTCGATTGTGAATATCATTGCCTTGCCCACAAATAAAGAAATATCTACTAAAAGAGCAAATTACACAGATAAAACAGCTACAGTAAGAGATACTTGTGCCGAAGAAATAAATGCCTTGATAGGATTGCTGTTATTAGCTGCAAGAAAAAAATATAACCACCTTTCAAGCGCAGAGCTCTTTGATCCAACTGAAAGAGGAACCGAATATAATTCAGTTATGTCCAAAGATAGGTTTGATTTTTTACTGACCTGTCTAAAATTGAATGATAAGACAACCCGAGAAAATCGAAAAGCTGTTGATAAGTTTGCGCCAATAAGAGAGATATGGGACATTTTTATTGCAGCGCGCTGAGACAGTTACAAGCCTGGTTCATTTGTGACAGTGGATGAACAACTTCTGGGATTTCGTGGACGTTGACCATTTCGAATCGATTCAAAAACAAATTATATGATAGATGCGATACATACCATATATGGGAAAGGGCAAAAATTCGAACGGAGAACCAATAGCATCCTTTTTCGTAAAGTAACTTACGCAAACTCTTCGTGGTAGCAACCGTAACGTGACCATGGATAAATTGGTTCACCTCAGTGACATTGGTAAAAGAGCTGTTGCAGGAACTTAACGTTCGTTGGTACAGTTCGATCTAATAAGCGAGAGATCCCACCGCAATTTTTGCAACCAAGACCGGCAAGATCTTCAATGTTCTGTTTCGACGACAAATCTACATTAGTATCTTTCAGGCCAAAAAAAAAATAAAAATGTACTTCTGCTTTCAACAACTCACGGAAATGCAACTTTGGCATAGAATTTTATAATTCTACCAAGGGTGTGGTAGATACTTTTGACCAAATGTGTCATAATATGTCTTGCAGTAGGAAAACACTAAGGCGGCCACTTTGCTTCTTTTTTGGCATATTGAATATGTGTATGGTCAACTCTTTTGTCATCCACGTACATAATAGCAGCCGTAATAATCAGAAACCATTGTCAAACCCGTGTGAGCATTTGTGAGTGAATTATCAAACAAGTTGATAGAGCCCTGGTTGCTTCAACGTCGCGAAGTACCAACTTTGAGGCGATGCCTAAAAAGGAATATTGGAGGCATTTTAGGTGATGCTTTGCCCAGTGTTCCAGTGAATCCTGAAATACAACCCAGAAAAAATTGTGTTTTCTGCGATTATAGAAAAAAGCGCAAGACTAGATTTTCGTGCAGCTCTTGTAAACGTCCCATATGCGGAGAACATCGCGGGAACTGGTGTCAGGATTGCGTCCAATAAAAAACATTAATTTTTTGTGCTTTTATTTGTTTAAAATAAATGCTCCATATATGTTTCTGTTTTTTCTGCAAAATTCTTTGTATTTACTAAATAAGATGACTTTTAAAGTAGCGGGTCTCACAGTCTTATATTTATGAACTATGTAACAATGAATATAGTTTATGAATCTAGGGTTAAATCAGTAGGAAAATCGACAATGTTCAAACTAACGAAACATACGTACCTCTACCTAGTTACTAGCCTATAAAATCTAAAGAAGACTGCCTTGCACTAAAATAACCCTTCTAAATAAATTCTTAACGTATACTAGATTAAATTTCGAAAATTTTGCATTTCCATGGAATTAAATCAACCACACATTTTTCAAATCATCCCAACACTGTCTCTGATATTGACTTCGGCGTAATCGGCAGCAATCGTTTCTGTTCGGGTGGCAAGCTCACGCCGCGTTCGCCCTGAATTTGTTCAGAAATTAGCTATGTAGAAACCAGTGTTGCCACTTTGTTGCAAAAGCTGTAGATTTAGTGCACTTTTCGCAAGATATAAATCTGCTGCCTTTAAATCCAATCTACTGCACTTTTTTGTTTGATAAACCTTCTCTTGAACGGTTGTAAAAAAAAAACATGCATAAAAATAACCGCTGTAAAGAACGTCTGCACCAAGCCAACTTATTATGAATTTGGCCACATTCTCTTTTGACATCTGAAATGGGTTGGCTGCTTTCATTCATAATTTCATGAAACAAATCCCTGCCTCTGCCTATGTTTCTGTTGTGATCTCGTTTTCTGCTAAACTAACGAGAGTCTGAGAGCTTTTTGAATTTGTGTAATGTGTCTCATGTATCGTGTGGCAAATCCACACGGATCCTCATGGATCAATAATATTGAAAACCACAAAAAAATAAATAAAATGGTTCTGACAAACATCTGTTTAAGCGTTAAAATTGTTTTTTTTTTTTTTTATAGAGAAACACCTGGCTCTAACTAAATGCAAATATCGTGCCTGTGAGAGTTTGGTTTATTTCAATTTTCTAGATTTTTAAATTCTTTTTTTTTAAATTACTAAATAACAGAAAAGAAAAACCTAATGCGATTCAAAAACCTGACTGTAGGTACAAGTCCACCAGAACCAAAAAAAAATACAAACAAAAATACAGGCAAGCAGGGGAGCGAGAGTATTCTTGGCTGTGTGTTGACGGGCAAAGCTTTTGCAAGATTTGCTTTAAAATGTTTGACAATAACAAAACAAATTAGGAAAAGCATAGTGCATCAAGATTTCACTTGGAGAAGTCCATTATTACCAGCCTTATTCCAAATTTGTTTCTTTAGGTTTTCTCAAGAAACAATAATAATTCAAAACTTAAAGCAGAGGCGTGTTATGTACTGTGTTAGTCATAATTAGCCGTTTTCCTTAATGGATAGTGTTCCTAATTTTGCAAGCCTTATATCCAGATTCTTCCATCGCGAAAGATATAAAGTGCGGGCGTACCAAAGCTAGTTATATGGTAAATTTTGTTATGGGGCCTTTTGCCCAAAAACAAACTAAAAAATGTTTAGTTATAGTTACGTGTTGTTTGGGTGAACAGGACAAGAAGGTTCGAGATAGTTTTTTTAGTCTTATAGAACTTTCTTTTTTTTTTTTTTTTTATATTTACATATATATTTATTTATAGTTTCTTAGATCTATCTTATCCTAGACAAAAATGCTATCTATCTATATCTATATCTATACTATCCTTACAAATTTAGGAATCTTACTGGCCCTAGGCGGACACTCTAAAACAAACTGTATAATTTTATATGTATATGTTTGTATATTATTCTGTATATGTTTTAATTTAATCTTTAACAACTGTATAATTTAAAATTTCGATTTATTTTAAGTACTATTTTTTTTTCAAAAATTCAATTCTCTTATTAGTTTTTAGTTAAAAACAGAAAACCGGATGCAAAAATGTCTTGTAGTTTTTGAGAAATTAAAAAAAAACCCGAACCACTTTTTTCTAAGAAAACCATTTTTTTTTTGGTTTTAACGCGGCTGGACTTGTAGGCAAATTAATGTATGAAACATTGACCTCTTTTTTATTATTTTTAAAAAATTCAGAGTTTTATTATAATAAGTTTTCAATATAATTCCCATTTTGTAGAAGGCAAAGATTATATCTCCTTCTAATGGCTGCACATGCCCGTCCAGTTCAAGAATTGAGAACCCGCGCCAATTTTTCCTAGTGTTTCGAGACGCCCTAGACAAAGGCGTTCTGAACAAAATAGTTTCTGATTTCTGCAAGTTGATTTTCAACTTCCAGTCATCACAATACTGCTGAATTTTTTTGAAGTCACGCTGCAAGAGAGTGACAATCGTCCGCATACGCTATTGAATGGTGAAGGCAAGCTATCAAATCACTGAAATAAATACTGAAAAGGATCGGCGAGGTCACCGTACCCTGTTGCAGTCCGTTGTTAAATCTAATGTTTGGGTAGAAGTCGCGTTGGCAATTTTCACTTCGAACTTTCTACCTGTTAACATGTCAAAAATCATATATAGCAGTGGTTTACTTATGCCCAGCCGACCGAGCTTGTAACAAAGACCTTCTAGCCATACGGTGTCAAAGGCTTTTTCCAAGTCAATCAGACAGGCATCCGTGCATTGGTTCTTGCATTTATTCCATTGGACATCCGACACGAGTTTCGACGCGGCATGAATAGTGTCATGCCCCACTCTGAAACCGAATTGGTTATCCGGGATGATTTTATTGTCCTCAACCCATTTAGACAGGGCCCTATGGACCACCTTCTCGAAGACGTTGTTGATACTCGGAAGAAGACTTTTCGACCGGAGATTTGCCGGGTTAGAGATGTTCTTACCCCTCTTGGGGACTGGTTGCACCACCGCTGTCTGGATAATATGCATTATTCAGTGCATTGATGAACAGGATGGTGTACCTCTCTACAGCCACTGGTGGAAAGTGCCTAAGCACAACATTGGATATACCGTCGATACCCGCGGATTTTTTCCTTTTCAATGACTGAAAGATCATCTGGAGATCTTCCATCGAAATGAACAGGGTATTAGCCCCTTCGAACCTGGTAAAACCAAGATTCTCGGATCGCCAATGATCGATATCACTTCTAAGTACTTTATGAAGTAGAACTCTGTTTTCCAATTCGTGGTTTGGACGAATGCTATCATTCACTTTGTACACTTCCTATAGAACTTTCGTCGTCAGATTAGAATGATTTTTTTTCAAACCTGAAATTATTTTTTGAAAACAGAAATATTCCAATGACAAAGATAATTGGAATGGCAACAGATAATTCTACTGTAATGAGCAGCAATATAAAAGTGGTTAAGGCAAAAATGCAAAATGTAAATAAGAATTTGTTTTACCTTGGATATATGTAGATGTCACGCATCGCATTTATGTGCTTCAGCAGCTACTAAAAAGCTTCCTAATTTTATTGAAAAAAGAATTCAAGATACTTACAATAATTTTTGCTATATCCCTACGAGATGTGAAGCTCTTAAAGAATTTCAAGAATATCTTATCATAAAAAAACAAACACAAGATTTTACACATTTCGTACACTAGGTGACTTTCTGTTGAGAGTGTTGTTGACCCTCTCCTAGAGCAATGGAACCAACACTATCGTTATAGTTTATAGTTTTGAAAATTGAGATTCTGCTAACGAAGTCACTGTAGAAATTTGTGAGCAAATAAAATAACGTTTTGATTTCAATGATACAAAACTTAAACTGCTGAAATACAATACATAGATGCTAAAATAGCGGTCGATGATGTTATGCCATCAATACTGTCTATTTTCGATTCCTTTCCTTTTATCGATTACAATAAAGAAAATTTAAATAGTCAGTGGAGGTCTTTACTAGGGAACCAAGATCTTTTATACTATGATGCTTAAGATTGTTCAAAATTTTAGTTTAATTCACTCGATACAAAAAACGCTCTGGAGGAAAAAATATACACTTCCCCATAGTAGAGTTGCTGTAGAGCGTAGGTTTTCAATTGTAATCTAAATAAAAAATAAACTTCGAAACCAACTTAACGTAAATACTCTTGAAAAAGTAATTTTTTGTAAGGAAATGAATAATGTCAGCAAAAGTTGTTGGACACCCTCAAACTCTCCTTTAAGAGTATTTTCAAAATTTTTATTTTATTGATGGAAAGTTTATAAAAAAAAACAATTAAAGTGATTAATTAAAGATTTTTAAGAAGTTTAATGTTTGTTTTTAATAAGAAATCTACTGCGGAAAGATCTAATCTACTTAATTTTTTTTAAATATCTACTGCGCTCCTCTTTGCCGCGTCTCTTGCCACCGAAATTTTTCTTCGAGTTTGTTGTATTTGTAATTACTTGCTCTCGTCGACGTGTGAGCTGCTTGGATCCAGAAATCAACTATAGATGTATAGCTGATTCCTGCTTCAAATAAATGTTTGCCTTCCCCTCCTAGTCGTTGAGGTGGATTTGAATTTGAAGATTTGATGTATGGTGCGAATGGTTAATTTCTGTATTTGCTTTATCATCAATCATAGCGGTTACACATTAGGCATTTTGCCTAGGAGTGCCCAATTCCATCCCCTAATTTAAAGGGTTAGGGGCAAAAGTTCCATATTTTAGCATTTTTGTTGTTTGTGTACTAATACTAGCTTACATACCTTTCAGCTTTCTAGGACTTCAGAAAGTACCCTAAGAATTTTGATGATCATCAGTGAGTGCGTCACTGACGAAATTGTAGTTTTTTAGATACCAATAAAATCGAAAACATTAAACATATACAATTGAAACTTTATATGTTTAATAAGTCTTCTATTGACATCATATCCCGAGAATTTTGTTTATCTGGTATAATAAAAACCCAAGTTGTGAGGGTTCAAAAAAACGGCAAAGCGCTTCGAGAGAAGGTAGGTAGTGCCCTTGCGCCTCGCTTGGCTCGTCTTGCCGGGGTCACTACCGTGCCCTCAGATTTCCGACTGTGAACGAAAACCAGACATTTCATGTGATACAAACCAATACATGGAGTTCTTACAAGAGGCAATTTCTTATTGTTTGCGAAGCACCATTATTTGATTTATGTACTTGAATCTTTGAATTTGGCGAACAACATTTGCCTCGTGCTACAAATGCTTCGGAAGGAATACCTTGAAAAAGTCTATTATTAGGTGTGCAACTAAGTTTTCGCTGTTTATCAAGAGATGGCTCCAGTAGAAAGTGCTGGTCGATTGTGACGTAAGCCAAACCTCATGAACCAAGCTTAGACAAATGGTAAACAAACTGCTTTGACACATTAGTGATTTTGTTTTTGCGTCATATACTTTTTGTTGCGTGAAAATGTGTGATTTTATGACAAAAAAAAGAACGTCATGATTTGAAGCCAAGAGTTGTTGAGCGTCGTTTTTTCGCCTGTGAAAAACAGAGTATTCTTTAACGCATCGTCACGGGTGATGAAAAATGGATTCATTATTGCAACCCAAAGGGAAAAAAATCATGGGGATGGCCCGGTCAGGCTTCTACGTCGTCGGCTCGGCCGAATATTCACCCTGCGAAGGTTATGCTGTGTATTTGGTGGGATCAGGGCGGTATTATTTATTACGAGCTGTTGAAACCAAACGAAACCATCACTGGGGAACGGTATCGAACTCAATTGATGCGATTGAGCCGAGCACTGCGCGAAAAGTGGCCACAATATGAGCAGAGGCACGAAAAAGTGATTCTAGAGCATGGCAATGCTCGGCCTCACGTTGCCAAACCCGTTAAAACCTACTTAGAAACGCTCAAATGGAAAATCCCACCCCACCCGCCATATTCCCCAGATCCCCATCGTCCGAATGTCGCTTGTTCCGTTCGATGGCTCATGGTCTGCTTGATCAACAGTTCCATTTATATGAAAACATTTTAAAATGGCTTGATTCGTGGATAGCCTCAAAAGACGAACTTGTACTGTGACGGTATGCGAGCTCTGCCAGAAAGATGGGAAAAAGTTATCGCTAGCGATGGGCAATACGTTGAATGATTCATTTGTAACCGTTTTTTTCACAATAAAGTTGCATTTTCATCAAAAGAACAGCGAGAACTAAGTTGCGCTCCTAATACCTAGAAAACTAGAGACAACGTTGCAGAACTGCAATTTTCGCAGCTCATTAGACCATATGCCGTTTTGTCTGTGGACTTCGGGAAGACCGTTTGCAACAGCAACTTAAACCAGCACTAACATGCTAAGGAAAAAGGAAAATACAGTTGCAGCTGAATCAATATTCATTTAATTTTAAAGTACATAAATGCAATTACGTTTCGTTCCCATTGCTGCTGTACCTAAACGAACATTTTAGGCTGCAACTGGCTTCCACATCTAAGAATTTTAATTCAAAAGGCTCACTTGGTAATATCTTCCATGATCCACGAGGTTGCAAACGAGTATTCTTATTCTCGATTGAATTGGGTGCGTACAAAGGACCACCCATACACTTTTCCTTAAATTGGGAAGTGGCGCCTACCTCTGCTAGGAGAATTCCTTTTGCAGTTCGATCTAAGGCGGAAGCGGAGATAGACCATATGGTGTCACGGGGTGTTCTCGAACTTCTTGATTGCGCTACACCAATTGGTTGTGGGTAAGATTTTCGATGATTTATATAGAAAACTTCGAGTTATTTCCGATCGGATCCGACCATTTGCCTTAAAACTAGGGATATTAGACGTAATGCACTTTCTTGGGGTTTCGCGTCGATACTTACGAAATTCATACGCTGAAAAAAAAACTTTTGTTAACGCAAAAAACTCCTCCACTCAATAACAAGAGTGAACTTCAAGCTTATCAAGGGCTTCAAAACATCATTCATTTCTTCATTCAAGGTTCGATAAAATAAAGATGTTATTATCACCAGACAGTGTTCTGTCGTTCATCTTGTTTACCTTTCGCATTGTCTTGCGACGGGCGTCTAATTTCTTATTATTCAAGAAGGATTAAGCAAACCGAGCGTAAGTATGGACAAATTGACAAGGAAGTTGTGGAGATAAGATGTTTATTATTCGTTTTCTAAATAATGCTTCGTCCAATTATTGTAATCGCCTACAATTACAAGCTTCAACATAAGGCCAAAAAAGACATCGAAGAAAAAGTAAAGTAATTTAATGATAGATTTAAAAGATTCGCCAGTACTACATGCAAGTGATATTGTAAAAGAAACCAGGAGAAACAAAGTACTATTACGTATCTTACATTGGACGTTAAGGAGATGGCCTACTGTCGCGGGACCGGGGTTTAAGGTCTTTTTCAACCAGAGAGACGAGATTTCAGCGATCATTTTATTTCCTATTAAAAAAGTACGCACATTTTTTATTGTATCCCTGACTTAAAGGAAGAAAATAGATTTCGGGAATTTAAAGGAAAATCTTACGGAGAATCTATGGTTGAATACAGGACGAAGAAACAGGCGAATGGACAAAACTACACAATCAAGAACTTGAGGAACTTTCTTCCAGCCCCAAGTGTTGTTCGGGTAATAAAATGGTGAAGACTGCAAGTTAGATGAGCAGGATGCATAAAACAAATGGACAATGGACGAACACTCAAAATAATAACGATTGGAAAATCCAAGCGAAAAAGACCGTCGGAAGGCCGCGCCATAGTTTTAAGATATTATAAGAATGAACCAAGAAAAGATGGAATAAAACAGCCAAACATGGAAGGAACAGCGTCATGATAGAAAGGCTTGACTCAGGGTTATCAAAGGGGCTCTGAACTTCCGAGTTCCAATTGGCTGGTCTAATAATATTGTAATAGCTAGGCGAAAATGCGCTTGATGATATCCGAAAGCAGTACGGCCTTTACAAAACCTTTCAGTTTATTTGTAGTAAAATGTCACTAAGTGAAGATGTTATGTGACCTTCTGGGCCCGTAATTAATATCATTCAAGGACAACGAAAATAATATTTATATTTGAGGTTTTATATAAAATGACTAAATTGATTTCCTATGACTTTGAACACCTTAAATCCAAAAGCCACTTTCTTTCTCGCGGTAATTTTTTCATTTATTTCATCTCCTTTTTCTCCTTTCATTGGGTAGCAGTTGTAAAGGCCAATTGAATCATTGAGCTGACATTCTTCTATATACTAAGCAATTTATACCAACAGTGACATACCAGTAAGCATGCCATCAGGGAAACCTTCAGTCGTGGATATTTGGAATGTACAAATAGTTAAATGCAGCCAAGTCAGCACCTAATCCACGGTCTTATTATTCAATTTCTATTTCAGATCTAGAAATTGCTCGAGCTTATACAGTCTAACATCATAAGGACCTACCACAAACTTCCTACCGTAGCCGTTCTCTTATTGCCATTTGCTCTTTCATTAGTGGCAAATGTCTAAAACCGTCTACTGCTAACCGCATGTGTCTTGCTTGCCTTTCGGGCGCAGTTATGTTGCGTTACGTTTCTACATTTTCCGTAAACGCCAAATAAAAACGAAATGCATTCTCAGTCGACACATACCCCACAACATGAGGCATCAAGGTTGACTGAATCAGTTAACACACACAAAAAAGAAACAGGAATTAAAACGGCCTAAAACATTGCAGTTCCGATGATGACAGCAAAGCTGGATGGTAGTGGTGATAATGACACGACCGCTCCTACCAGTAGATCCTCCATGTTCCTCTGACTCATAGCTTGAATAACTAGTTCTGCAGTGGTATCCATGTCGCCATGTGCCCACCTTCGCACTGCGAAAACTGTCCTAGTCGCAGCTCCATCGTTCGACCAAAGGATATAAGGACAATTGAAAGTGGAATTATAAATAGTGCTAGTGCAGGTCCATGGTGCAGCAGCAGGACCTCGCCAACATACCATGACTGCCGTTAACATGCAAACACATTTACACTTCGCTCTTGCGGTTCGACTACGGGCTGCTACAGCCTGGATGCGGTTTCATTTCTGTTGCCCCGATTTTTTTTTCTTGTTAATTTTTGTTCCTGTTACTCAGTTACTTGCACTTGCCAAGTGCATACTTTTGGCCCTGCACACCATGCTGGTGATTGTTTCTTCCCATTTATATCGGTCCCCTAAATCAAAAGACAGACATAGACGACCAGAGCCAATGAACACCTGAAGCACGGCCATCCAGACAGGATGCCTAACCGAAATTCCCGAACAAAACAATGGCTAACGAAGAACAATGAAAAAGATTTCAAATAAAATCGCAATTACATTAGATTATGAATTCGGTGCAGGGTAATGCGTGTATAGTTAAGTTAGCGCACATGCCATGCCGCGGTGGCTGCACAGAGCGACAACTGCCTCAGCAGTGGTATGTGCCAATGAGTTGATTTTAATTGGTTCAGAGCATTTAGCCCGGCTGTAAATTCAACGTTAGTTGTTTCGTAATTACCGGATCAACTAAGCCTACATGTCGGCATAATGCGTTAATAATGTTTTGTATTGTTTTAACAGTTCCAGTCACTGCTCGCTACTTGGCAATTCATTATGCAGTACGGGTACAGCAAACGGATAGACCGATGACCGGTCATTGGGTGTGCGGAGGCAAACAATTTTACAGTGATCACCTAATTTTCTAATTGGACTAAAGTGACTGGAACTTGGATGCAGATGGAACGAATGAGGTTGACATCGTGGGCAATTGCAGAGAGAGTGGTTTTATTGATTTTTAATTAAAAAGTTACACATTTGCATTAGATGCTATTGCAACATGGATTTCGGATTCACTGTGATGGGAATAGATTCAAGAGACGATTTGGGATTGTTAAATTGGTTTAAAGTTTTTGAATTCCACAGAGGTTAAGGACATATATTTCTGGGATTACAGAAAATGTGTCGCTTAATTTACCATTGTCGTTAGAGCCCGTGGAAAACCAGAGCCAAAACTTTTCTCAATCACCTATGTTGTATGTGGTTAATTTCTTTCATATGTGGAAGGACTTTAATTTATTTTAGACTTTGAGCGCCGTATATCAAAAAAAAATAAAAAATAATAATGTAAAATACAAAAATACAATTAGTATTGGGAGTTCTGTCAATATTTGTAACGAGTCACACACATTTATTTTCATGATACACACTACTTCATCTGGCTGAGTTTTGATTCAGAGTACTGATTCACGTGGCACGTTGACAGTATCTGGTAAATTCTTCTCTCGGTTTTAAACGTGGCGCGAATGTTGGCTGAAAGCGATTGCATGAGGGTAGGGTTAGGCCAAGCCCATTTTTGGTATAACCCGAATCAGGGTTTTTACTGTCGTACACCTAGAGCTCTCAAATGCATCAACAATGCCGAGTTGAGCCCCAAGAGGGTTTTAGTTTTTGCGATAGTCACCAAGAACCAGTTAGGGGAAACACTCGTCTGACCTAGAGTACGATAAAACTCGAGTCCGAATATTGGCCTTCGTGCTATCGATACATCGTTCGGTATGAGTGAGAGCCTTAATTCGTGTGGGCCATACTCCCCAAACTTCGATATAGGGTCGTAATTATTATCTTTAACACTAAATCCTTAGGATCGATTCACACCTACTTCTCTAAATGATTTTTTGCGAGCCCTACTGTCGACAACACAACAAACGACTGCTTACGAGGGTGGCCGTATAAGTACTTAGCCCCACCGCCAGATGGCGCCAGTATCGCAAGAGCAACCTTCTATCGCGTAGTACATTCTAGTAGACGGCTACTGTCGAAATTTCAGCCGGATCGGACTCGTAGTTTTGTTTAAAAATGGAAAAAGAGCAATATCGGTCGGTGATTTGATTCTTGTTTTTGGACGAGAAATCGACCAGCGAAATTAAAGAGCGTTTGGATGCTGTGTACGGTGACTCTTCTCCTTCGATGGAAAATAAAGAATTAACATAGACTAAGAATAGGATCCGGCCCAAAACGGAGCCGTGGAACACCCATATTTATAGATTTAGGGGAACTTGAACAATTTTTTATTTTAACCACTTGTGTTCTGAAGATATGAAACGAACCGCTCATAAACAAATCCTCTAAAACCGGCTAAATAAAGTTTATTTAATAGGAGACTGTGGTCTACCATATCAAAAGCTTTTGTTATATCGATAAAAGTGCAGCAGAAATCTTTGAATCATTTAAACTATTGTATAATTCACCAATGAATTTGATTAAGGCACTTTCTGTAGATCTTCCACTCCTGAAACCGAACTGAAAGTCACTGAGGTAATTTATTCTCTTTAAAAACGAAAGAATTCTAGACTTCATTCCTTTTTCGAAAATTTTTGAGAACACAGACAAAAGAGATATAGGACAATAGTTGTTTAACAATGTGGTGTCCCCTTTTTTATGTAAAAGTATCACAACCGCTGTTTTTAAGGCTTCCGGAAAAATTAGTCGCCAAACGGAGAAATTAAAAATAAAGCTCAAGACATCAGAGATTTGAAAAGATATTTGTTTTAAGATGGAGCTTGTGATTTCGTCGCTAGCAGATGAATTAGAAGTTTTGAGAGACATTGTGATCTTATGAATTTCAAAAGCTGAAAATTCTTCAAAATGAAAGGATTTGTGATTTAAAACAGTCTTTTACAACAGCACAATTCCAATTACATTTATTATTGTCATCGCTCCAGTCATAAGTTGTGCTCAGGTTAGAAAAAAAGTCATTGAACAAGTTTGCGACTTGCAACGGTTCCGTTACATTAGCATTACCAAGATTAAGTATAATGTCGTAATTTTTCTTGGATCTATTCAAAATTTAATTTACCACTCCCCATTCCTTCTTGGAATTGCCAGTATTTTGAGCTAATCTATTCCTACAATTTGAAACATCAGATTTTAGTTCTAAGCAAATCTTTTCGTAATATCTTCTAAATCTCACATTATTAGGATGTTTTTTAACTTTTGAATAGAGCCGATGTTTTTTCTTAATTTTTAATAACAGAGGTAGATTCATCCACTGCTTAAGACATTTTGATTTATTATTATTGTGGTTATTTTGCTGGCAACAATTTGATAGGTGAAATTGCAGTTTTTTTGAGAAAGAAGTCAAAAGCAAGAGATGGATCATGCGAGTTGAAGACATCGTCCCAAAGTTCAAAATTTAGTACATACATTGGTACGCATACTTCGAATATTTTGGTGGATTACAGAAAAACCAGAGTATTCCTGATTGTTTGGATGATCTATACAAAGGCAATTACAGAAGAAAACTTTTATCACAACATGTAAAATCACGAGGATAAAAAATTAAAAATTATAAGACATCTTAGAATAAAAATGTACATTAAATGTTGCTAAGTTTAGAAAAATCTTCAAAACATTTAATTTTAATTACTTCACTACCTTCCATTTTACGTATGAGAATAGTTGAATTTCTCACCCAAACAAATTTGCATTTTCCACTACGCTTCAGTTCATTTGTCCTTTTTAACATTAGCCTCGAATAAGTAGACAGACAGTCGTTTATATAAACATTGTTGCGGATATTGATGTTGCTGTTGCTGTTGTTGTTGCTGCTGCTGCTGATGTTGCTCCTGCCATCAATGTCATTTCCAACACTTGATGAAGGTGGCACTACCCCGCCAGGCACTACTAATGGTCGTGATCCTGGGACGAGCAGCAATGCTCGGGTCAGAGCTATAGGATTTCCGGGAGATAGCAAAGTAATGCAACGGCGTAAGCCACATTTAAGAGTCGCGAGTTGGAACGTTGAAAGCATGAGTGGGCGCAGCTATGAGCTTGAAGAAATGATGGCTAGAAGGCGAGTAGACATTCTGTGCGTACAAGAGACGAAATGGCGAAACACCGGTAATCGGGCACGTTTCTTGGACGTTAAAACAAAAGCCTACAAGATGTTTTACTATGGATTGGAACAAGGAAAAAACGGAATCGCCATCATCCTTGCGGCAGAGTTACTTGGCAACGTCTTAACCATTTCAAAGTCCAGTGACCGTTTGATGGCTCTCAAATTGGTGATGCATGGTGAGGTGTGGAGCATCGTAAGCGCATATGCCCCTCAAGTAGGATGCGAACAAAAAGAAAAAGATGCATTCTGGCTAGATTTCCACAACCTTGTCAAAATCATCCCAAAGGAAGAGCTTTTGTTTGTTGGGGGAGATTTAAACGGACATGTCGGGAAGACAAGCGAAGACTATGAAGGCTACCACGGAGGGCTGGGATACGGCACCAGGAACTCTTCAGGTGAAGATATCCTAAACATGTGAAAGTCGTACGGTCTTATAGTGCTAAATACCATGTTCGTCAAACAAAGCCGGCACCTGATCAGTTATAGCAGCGGCGGAAATGAAACTCAAATAGACTATCATT
Source organism: Merodon equestris (assembly GCA_958301585.1). Lineage (NCBI taxonomy): Eukaryota > Metazoa > Arthropoda > Insecta > Diptera > Syrphidae > Merodon > Merodon equestris. The sequence goes on from OY284413.1 coordinate 65,907,864, forward strand.
TGGTATCCAGTTTCATGAAGCCACGAGCTAAAGATTGCAAAGTGATCCTGGGAGACGCGATCGCCCCTCAACACCGTCTCCTCCCGACTGAATTTTTTATGGATGCGAGAAAGAAGTCAAAGCAGCAAACGAAGGTGTCTGAGAGAATCAAGTGGTATAAGCTGGATAAAGGAAAAGGCAAAGCTTTTATTACCATCATGGAAAACTACCTCTCTTCCATTATCGATGAGGTCGGTATTGAGGAGTGCAGAGCACAAGACATGTGGGATTCCCTACAACAATCTGGTTGGAGAAAGCCAAATCACTGCTCGAAACATCTAAAGGCCCCTGCCAACACGCAAAAGAAACCTGGTGGTGGACAGACGAAGCCAAAGCAGTGATACACGAAAAGAAAATGGCTTTCCAAGCTTGGTCAAAGTGCTCTTCTACTAATAGAGAGGAAAAAGCTCGCCGTGAAAAGGTATATAGATGTTGCAAAGGTATCGCGAAGAAAAAATGCGCCGAATTCAAAGCGAAAAGCATGGAAGGCCTCTATCAGGAGTTGGAAGAAATATCGTCTTCCGCGTCTGACAGGAACCAGGCTACCCAGGAGCTTCGACAAAACAATTTGAACAAAAGAGCAAATATCTTTAAGATAGCCGCCCAGAGAAGAAAAAATGCTCAGGAGATTCGTTTCCCAAAGTTTATTAACAATGCTGAAGGCCAACTCCTTGTGGAAGACGAAAAAATTCTCCACAGATGGCGACAGTATTGCGAGGAACTTCTGAACGAACAGTTTCCCCGAGTGTACTTTCCAAGAGCCGCCCCGAATCATGCCGAAATATCCGACATCACAGTCGAAGAAGTTCGGTACGCGGTTAAAAACTCGAAGAAAAGAAAAGCTGTTGGGCCGGACGGGATACCCTCTGAGTTCTGGAAAAAGATGGGAGACATCGGGTCTAGATTGCGACACTATGCCTAATCAATGGAGGGAAAGCTATCTTCTTCCATTGCACAAAGGAAAGGGTGATACGCGAAATTGTGATAACTACCGTTATGTCAAGCTGATGTCGCACACCATGAAGATCGTTGAACGGGTATTAGATAGCCGACTGCGGAAAATAATACGACTATCTGATGACCAGTGCGGGTTTGTCTCGGGTAAATCAACAACAGATGCAATCCAAAGTATAAGGATCATGATGGAAAAGCATCGTGATTCTTCAAAGGACTTGCATATGGTGTTGATTGATTTCGAGAAGGCCTTTGACCGGCAACCAAGAGATCTTTTATGGGTAGCGCTAAGAAAAAAAGGAGTTCCAGAAACCTACGTGCGAGTGATTATGGACATGTACGAGAGAGCAACGACAAGAGTAAGATGCACCGCAGGAGTCACCGAAGAGTTCGCAATCAAAGTCGGTGTACACCAAGGGGCGTCCTCAGCCCACTGCTTTTTATAGCAGTCCTTGATTGCTTTCTTGAAGGAAAAGTGACGGACCCCAATGTGCACCAGCTATTCTTTGCTGACGATGGGGCCATTATAAGTGATGATCAGGCGTCCCTACAACGAGCACTTGATGTGTGGGTGGACATTTTTGAGGGACACGGGTATCGTATTAGTTCAAAGAAGACAGAGTATCTGTGCTGCCCGTTCTCTGACCCTCATCAGCCTACTCCAGACATTTACTTGAATGGAAGAGTGCTTCCCAAGTGTGAAAAGTTTAAATATCTGGGATCTATGATTAATAGAGAAGCAACTTGTGATGACGACATCAAACATCGCGTAAGCGTAGGGTGGATGAAGTGGCGGGAAAACTCCGCCATCTTCTGTGATCGAAAAATGCCCCCTAAGCTGAAAGGAAGGCTCTACACTTCAGTTGTACGTCCGGCGCTCACATACGGTTCACAATGCTGGACAATGCACAAAAAGTATGAGAGCAAATTAACGGCAACTGAGATGAAGATGCTTCGCATGACAGCGGGAGTAACAAAGCGTGACAGAATTAGAAGTTCAAAGATCCGAGGAAGCCTCCACGTAAAAGAAACCATCACAAGAAATATAGAGCGCGACCGACTCAGTTGGTATTGCCATGTTCAAAGGAGAGATCCTTTGAACCCCGTTCAAAAGGCGTTATCAATCAACATTCCAATTTCAACACGCAAAAAAGGCAGGCCGAAAAACAATTGGTGCAAACAAATGCAAAAACACCAGCATTTGATTGGCCTCAGCGATGAAGTAATCCCAAACCGGGAAGCCTGCCGCTACTTTCTGAGGTCAAACCGGCGGACCCCACAAGCGGACCAGTAGGAATGCAGTTAAGTGGGAAGGTTATGGTCCTACACTTCTGACCATTACGACGCCGGGATAAAAAGGAAAAGAAGAAGAAGATAGAGCATTTTCATGCTGTGCGTCATTGGTAGAGATTGCCTTTGGGAATTCTGTTGTTCTCATTGCGATTTGGGCATCTGGACTGATGGAGTTTTTTCCTTCATTCTCATATGTGTAACGTGTGCGCTGTGCACAATAAATAATAAATTTCAATTCGTTTTTAACTAATCCAATTTATTTTTATGTATTAATGAAAGCGTACTGTTCCGATGATGGTTGAAGCTCATCTGTCCCCTAAGCTATTTTTTGACGTCTTACGCAGATTGATGGAATCACAATAGAATTTATAATGATTATTCACAATTACAATTCACAATGATTTGGTATTTGACTACTATTATAATAATATTACAATATGCATTTCCAGTTTTTCTTCGCATTTTGTGACAAAGATCTGCATTCGAAATGCATAGTTCCGTTGCATGTCAAGCAATCGAAAAATTGGTGGTAACGGATCCTGGCATCTAGTGCCTTTATTACTCACCTTACCGTGTAAAAAAGTCAGTATATTAAAGATTTTAAATAAAAAAAAATTAAAAAAGAAATGGCAACTTAAAACGAAAAAAAAACAAAAATGTTCTTTGGTCTAATTACTTAACTTTGAGATTAAGTTTTTTTTTTTTTTTTCTACAAAATGATATTTTAATAACAGCAACCTTTGTTATACGTCTACACCGTCCGAAAGCTCAACACTCAACCTCATAGAGTAAAACTGGCAAGATGAGGTTTTTGTAGAGCATGATTTTGGTACTGCGAGTTTTAACATCAGCTGTTTTGACAGACCGTAATTACAACGGTTGATAATTGTGATTCTGCGCCGGATTTGCAATTCGATGTCGTTTGTGGAGTTCATATTTGTCGCGAGGTAGACAAACTCCTTAACTACCTCACAATTGTAGCTGTCGATTGCTATGTGCTTGTTTTGTCCCAAGCTGACGGAACGGTTTCTGCTCGATAGCATGTATTTTATTTCTTCCTCGTTTATCTTCCGGCTAGTTGGCACTGCAATCGCCTCGAAGCCTTCTGCCACGTCGCACTTACACCTTATGCCTTACACTTCCGTACTGTCAGTTCAAGTACAAGATTGAATAAGTTACACGACTGCGCATCACCTTGCCGAAATTCGGTGAGGTTCTGAGGTTCTTGAATCAAACTGCACGGTGCATCGTAAGTGAATTTTTCAGTGTGATGCGACACAACCGGATCAGTTTTCTCGAGATCCCGAATTCGGCTCACTGATCTTTTCCAGTATTTGGTTGTGTGAAAATTTGGTCTGTAGTTGATTTGCCGTGCCGAAAGCCGCACTGTTATATGCCGATATGTGCGGGGCAAAAACGCTTTAGACGTTCACACATTACGCTGGATAGGGTCCTGTAGGCAACATTTAGCAGGGCTATGCCTCGGTAGTTGGCACACGAGGTAGAATTGCCTAATTTGTGAATGGGGCAAATAGAGTTTATATTCCAGTCGTTGAGCATGATTTTATCTTCCCCAATTCTGCAGATGATCTTGTACATGCTCCCTACAAGGGTTTGTAAATTTTCAGTGGGAAAACTCCTTTATTGCCAGAGTTGGGATTTCTTCGCTCCTTACCACTCTCTTTATTCCTTGGCCATTTAGCAGCATTTGGAAGTGTTGCATAAACACCTCCACCATTTCCTGCGGGTCAGTTACAAGGTAATTTTGTGAATTTCGAAGAGCCTGGATGCCTTTCATGTAGCCAGTTGCCAGGTTTTGTGGTTTTCTTGTGTTTGTTTCGGGACTCCTCGATATCCTTGAGCTGAGAGGTTGCGTGATTCATTTTTTTTTCCTCACTTCTTCTAGCACATTAAACATTTAGAAGAACATGTAGTCCTTCAAGAGCAGTAGCGCCAATAATAATGATAAATTACGTAAAATAGTTCCCTATTCTTAGAACCTCGAAACGTAACAAAGGCGGCAGGACAAAAACCTCAATTCTCATGCATTTCTGCTTTAAATAATAATATCAAATACTGACTCAACTTCAAACCTTTCCTCTCCCGGAAACCAAATCACAGTCAGTCGCTGCCGCTGTGTATCAATTCTTTCCATACTTTTACCAACTGCTCCATCTTTTTGTCAATTGCAGTACATATTCATCCATTACCATCAGTTCCACAAAATCTTACAACGTTTTTTAGTATTTTTTTTCTTTATGAAAAACTATTTTAAATTTAGTTTATTAAAAAAAAAATATTTATTCAATGTTTCTGCCTTCGCGGCTGACTTAGAACTAACTTCAAAATTTATTTCTAATCTTAAAACTAGGTGCATGCTCATGCAGCCAGAAGCCTCGTCAGCAGCGAATGTCCGTCGATAGCTCAGGTGTCTTCTTGCTGTCTTTGTCTCGCATGTCCGGTGGGAAGAGAATTTCTTGCGATCACGTCTGGATTTGATATTTTTGCTGGTGCTTTGTAATTCATTTTTTATTTATAGTTTCTTAGATCTATCTTATCCTAGACAAAAATGCTTAAAACTAGCTTAACTATCCTTACAAATTTAGGAATCTTACTGGCCCTAGGCGGACACTCTAAAATAAACTGTATAATTTTTACGTATGCCTTTCGACTACTATATAAATAACTTACAGTTAACATTATTATAATTAATTTAAGCTTAAAAAGCTTAAGCTTTTTCAGAACACTTAGCATATGATCATTTTTTATATATGTACATATATATGTATATATACAATATATATTTTATATTTTTTTTTAATTCTTATATATTCATATGTATTATATATTTTTTTGGTTTTTATTCTTTTTTTCTTTTATCCTACCCTAACCTACCCTACCCTACCCTAGCCTATGTAAGCCTGCTTTGAAGAGGCTTAAGCTATTGAAGTGTCCACGGACGCAGCTCCCCCCAGCCACCAAAAGCGTTGATGTTGGCGGACTACGTCTCCTCGAGCCCGGCGTGAGACGCATCTACAGAACCTGAGGCGCTCGGGCTCACTGAGCGCGATATCGGGTCCGTAGAGGAAACGCCGTTCCACGGAATTGCGACCCACGTGGAAGATTAGCGGTAACACCAATCTATCCTGGATCAGCCCACTTCTATCTAAATAGAGAAATGCTTCTGGTGGGACAAAGCCGTTAAGGCGCACTCTCTCGTGATATAAATCATTGGGGTAGTAAGCCCCGGAGATTAGGCTATTGACCGAAGCCATTGCTCTCGCAAGGTGGCCTCGAATCAGTTTGATCAGGAAGTTATCCACCCGTACAATCCTGGCCCTATTGTAATTTCGTGTAATCAGATTCGGGAGTCCTATGTAGCCCGAGACAAGTCCTAAGACATTGTTTCTCGAACACCCGAATCCTTTCCATTAAGCTGGCTCTCACATTGAACCAGACGGGACATCCATAGGCAGCCATGGGCCTGATTAAGGCCATGTAGCAGATTACCTTCACCCTGGAATCAAGTTGGCTGCTATGAAACAGACATCTTGTCAGAGCGAAAGCGCCCCGGGCCCTCGCCAGAGCAGCATCTACATGTTTATCAAAATATAGATACTGATGCAGCACGATCCCAAGGTATCTGACTACACTTTGTCTCGCCAGTGGACGCCCGTCCGGCCCAAAGATAGAGAACCTACGCCAATTTTTTCTAGTGTCCCGAGAGGCCCTAGACAAAGGCGTTCTGAACAATATAGATTCTGATTTCTGAAAATTGATTTTCAACTTCGAGTCATCACAATACTGCTGAATTTTTTCGAAGTCACGCTGCAGGAGAGTAACAATGACGTCGATCGTTGGACCTGATCTGTACGCGATTAGGTCGTCTGCGTACGCTATTGAGTGATGAAGAGAAACAAGTAGATCACTCAGGTAAAAAAGGATCGGCGAATTTACCGTACCCTGTTGCAGTCCATTTTTTATTTCAAATGTTTGGGTAGAAGTCACGTTGGCAATTTTCACTACGAACTTTCTACATGTTTGCCATGAAATCTTCATTGAACCTGGTAAAACCAAGATTCTCGGATCGCCAATGATCGAAATCATTCCTGAAGTAGAAGTGATGAAGCAGAGCTCTGTTCTCCAGGTCGTGTTTGGGGCGAATACTGTCATTCACTTTGTACACTTCCTGGAAGACAGCTCCCACTGTCGCCACCTTATCCTGAAGATCCTCAATCACGAAAAAGTCGTCATCCAGGATGGCGCTCTCTGAATCGATGCTAACTGTTCGTAGCAAACGTCCATTGTCTGACGTTCTCGGAAGCTTTAGATCCTGAATGTTATTCTGATTGTTTCTCCGAAATACAAGTGTTTTATTTATTTGCGGGAACATACTCGCGCTGTTGGATTTTACAGCACGAATTCTGTTGTTCCAATGCAAACTTACAGATATTCTGTAATTTTCTTTGATTAACTGTTGGAAATTTTTAATCAGTGACTTCAGTGTCCTGACCTCCGAGTTTTGTCTGTCAGTAAACCGTCTGTACAAGAGTTTGAGTCTTGTCAGGAGTCTACTTTTCTGTCTGTGCAGTGCGTCGATTGTCGCGTTTCGCTATACGTTTGTGGTATCGTGCTGTTCGTTGTCTGTTTAATGATATCGTCAATTTGTTTGAGATACCTGTTAATCTCGTAGTTTGACAGGTTTCTATTAGGTGGTGGAAAGGAGGCGCATGATCAAATGTTTTTGGTGTTTTCTAATACAGGGTGTCCCACGAGCAGTGTGCCAAAAAGCTTGAGCGTGAAGGTCTGGTCAAGACAAGAAAAAAATCGTGCGGCAGTGGGGGGTCTATTCTCCCCCGTTTAGAAGGGAGGGGCAATTTACTAAAAAAATTTACTTAATCTGGAAAAAAGATTATCAAAAATCAACAGTTACAATGCCGTGATATACTTTTTTGTAAAGCCAGAAACCTCTTCTTTCATCTTGTTTTTAAACGAAGCTGTTTTAAGGAATAGTTTTTGAGAAATTAATTTTTGAAACTCAACATCTTGAAAAAAAAAATTTCCAACTATTTTTTTTTCAAAATTGTATGTAATTAAGTACTAATCTTTTTTTCAAAAATTCAATTCTCTTATTAGTTTTTAGTTAAAAACAGAAAACCGGATGCAAAAATGTCTTGTAGTTTTTGAGAAATTAAAATAAAAACCCGAACCATTTTTTTCCAAGAAAAACCTTTTTTTTGGTTTTAACGCGGCTGGACTTGTAGGCAAATTAATGTATGAAACATTGACCTCTTTTTTATTATTTTTAAAAAATTGGGAGTTTTATTATAAAAAAATTTCAATATGATCCCCATTTTTTAGAAGGCAAAGATTATATCTCCTTCTTCTCCTAATGGCTGCACATAAGTCCATGCTTGACAAATTTTCCGGCAATTTGACTCCAGCGACTTCAATCCGTTCTTTCAGTTGATCCAAAGATACTATTTCCACTTCGTAAACATAATTCTCATGAATCCGCCACATAAAAATTTAGAGGAGTTAAATCTGGTGATCTAGGTGGCCATTCCGTGGGGCCCCTTCTTCCGATCCAACGGTCACTAAAATGATCATCCAGCCAGTTTCTAACCCGTAAGCTGCTGCATCTTGCTGGTAGATTGATTAAATTATCTGCTATGGCCAAAGGAACGTTGTCCATCAAATCGCGCAGAAGGTCTCGTAGGAACTGCAGGTATGATTCTCCATTAATAACGGCATTCAAAAACCGAGGCCCGATTACAATTTGTCCAACAATACTAAGCCAAACATTACAGCTAAAGCGGTGTTGTGATTTATTTTGTTTTTTGTTGTGTGGATTGGTGCTACTCCAATGATGCAAATTGTGGAAGTTAGTAACCCCATCTCTGGTAAACTGTGCTTCATCCGTCCAGAATATCCTTGCAAAATAGTTTCGTTCAGTTTCATCTCGAAGCAGTAATGATCGATAAAATTCTGCTCTCAAAAACTTGTCGTTTAAGGTCGGTTCCTGAATTGGTACGGGTGTAAGTTTTCGATATGAAGCACTCTCCAATAGCTATCCTTCTTGTACTAAGGCAGGGATTACGTCGGACCAAATTCAAAATTCTTTCATCTAAGATCCCTGATCCATCTGAAACTGATCTTTCGCTTCTTCGATGCTCTAGCACTCCGTACTCTCGCAGATGTCGGTGGATTCTTGAAAACATGCTACGACTAGGACACCTCCCATTGGGATATCTTTCAGCGTAGAGTCTTTCGGCTTCAGTGCATGTCCGTTAATTCTTCTCGAGAGTATGAGTTTGACATCATAATGTGTTGATGAGTTAACATCCAATTTGGAAATGTTTTTTTATTAAAAATGCGATGCCTTTTATTTACATTTGGGTTGCAAATATTTTGTTTTTCAATAAAGCAAAATTGCGGTTTTATTATCTTAAGGTCCTAGCGGGCAGAACCCATCGGCGGCGGGCGGACCCAGACGAAATTGGCAGGTCAGTTTTCAGGCGTTAACAATGAAAAAAAAAAGGATTAATATAGGGTTATTCTAATACTGTGTAACTTTATTGTATCCTCATAAAACTCCGAATTTTTTAAAAATAATAAAAAAGAGGTCAATGTTTCATACATTAATTTGCCTACAAGTCCAGCCGCGTTAAAACCAAAAAAAAGGTTTTTCTTGGAAAAAAATGGTTCGGGTTTTTTTTTAATTTCTCAAAAACTACAAGACATTTTTGCATCCGGTTTTCTGTTTTTAACTAAAAACTAATAAGAGAATTGAATTTTTGAAAAAAAGATTAGTACTTAATTACATACAATTTTGAAAAAAAAAATAGTTGGAAATTTTTTTTTTCAAGATGTTGAGTTTCAAAAATTAATTTCTCAAAAACTATTCCTTAAAACAGCTTCGTTTAAAAACAAGATGAAAGAAGAGGTTTCTGTCTTTACAAAAAAGTATATGACGGCATTGTGGATGTAACTGGTGATGTTTAATATTTTTTTTTCCAAATTAAGTTAATTTAAAAAAAAAAAATTCCCTCCCGGCTAAACGGGAGGGAACGGACCCCCCCTCCCTCCCCCCCTAACGACTTACCAGACCTACATGCTCTAGCTTTTTGGCACACTGGTCGTGGGACACCCTGTATAAGAAGAAAAAAGGTCACGATTTTATGATGTTATGACCGTGCACACACGCATAGACAGGCACGTTTTAAAAACGGTGGATGGTTCGAGTTCTACGGAATGTGCAGCGAGTATATTTGTCAACATTTTTGATTCGCAAAATTAGACATCCCATTACTCCTAAATGGGAAGCCATCAAACTCCAAACTGAAATCTAACACCCAATAAAGTAGACCCCTGCGAACTTTATATCGGCACTGGAAGCAGGTAGCAAAAAACATTTTAGCCACAATCTGTCTGTTGATTGTAGTCCAAAAAAAAGAAGCAAATTTTCTCATGCTTTTCTCAACGGTTTTTTCGTCGTCCTGAAATTCTTGCCTGAATTTGATCAGATCCATTCATTTTAAATATTTCGTTGCTAACCTTCGCGTGGCTGCACACCTTGTCGCGGTGCGAAGGCTCAGTAATTGTCAATGACTCATGAGAATTCACTCTCCATGTTGGGATATGAATTCTCTATGACGAGACATTAAGCTAAGCTGCAGCCATCACCTCCTCCTCCCTTCCCCGGATATCCCCTCCATTCCCCCTCCCTTCCCCGGGTATCCCCTCCATTCCCCCTCCCTTCCCCGGGTATCCCCTCCATTCCCCCTCCCTTCCCCGGGTATCCCCTCCATTCCCCCTCCCTTCCCCGGGTATCCCCTCCATTCCCCCTCCCTTCCCCGGGTATCCCCTCCATTCCCCCTCCCTTCCCCTGGGCTGGACTAACGTGTAAACCGTACCGTGCCGAGAGTCAGCCAGGCTGGGGGCCCAGTTTAAATAATAGCCCAGTCGCTAACGGTGTATCCAGGATACCTGGCACCCTCCTGGATCAAATAGCCTTGCCTGTATACTACCCATTCCTGCGCGACTCGTGGGATCACATATGCAAAAAGAGAACACAGATAAAAATAGTAAAATGCATATTCTGAAGAGGCAAACAGCACAGGTTGCCACCGCCGAAGGCGCGATCGATACAGACAGCGTAACCGGGGCTCTCTTTTAGGGACTACAGATTGGTACCGCTACCGACGATGAATCCTTGGCTTTATCACAGGTAAGCAACACCATGCAAGTGGACTTTGAAACTGAGGCCCAGTTGCTGCGAGAAAAGGTCGCCTCTAAAGCCACAGACCTGTAGAAATGGTTAAGGCAAAAACACTGGCCCAAAAAGCAAAGAGCAGCTATAAGAGGTCGGTGCAGTACATCAGGAAGATAAGCGCGAGAGACTCCTCAACGCTCTCCGAGCGCGAAAAACTTCTGATCAAGAAGCACAAGAAAGAGGTAGCAAAAATTCGAGAAGAAATCGGCTCCCACCTCCACTCACGCTTCCAAAAAGGACATAGGGCGAGAGAAGAAGCCATCGAACACGGCCCTTATCAAACCCAACTTCCCAAAATTGACTCGACAACAGCCAACACAACCGGCCACTGTCGAAAAGGGCGCACAGCAACCGAGCACCTCCAAAGGACACACTGCCTCAGGATCGAAGCAGAACCTCAAGAGGGGGCGTTCCGTGGAAGAAACTCTAAGGGAAGCGAAAAATGCGAAAACATCAGCCAGCTTCAACCTTCCCATGAGTTTACAAGTGGCTATTGTCTACCGTTCCAACCCGGATGGGAAGATTACATCCGACAATTGGCTAACGGTTGAAGCCAAAATACTGGAAGCGATGCTTATCGCAGATAGCAGCGATGAGATCACCTTCGACGGAGCAGGCTGGCAGAAAGGAGTCAAAGTCATCGGTTGTGACAATCAGAGGTCCCTAGACTTCTTAAAGCGCACAATCGACAATTGCGGCGAATCTGGCAGAACGCTAAACTCGATGTTATCCCTCGCTCGATGCTTCCGCTTCGCACGTTGGCTTCAATATGGATCCCTCCACCGGTTCCCGAAAAGAACGAATCCATATTGAAGCTAATTGACAAGCAGAATAAGGAGCTTGACACTCACAGCTGGAGAATAATTTCTTCAGCCAAGAGTAAGAACGGGGTGGGAAAGGACCTCATGGCAGCATCAAGTTCGGGCTGGGAACCCTGAAAGTAAGGCTCCCCAATGAACGAGGCAAAGTCATAGGAGGCTGCTAGTGGTGCAAATTAATTTACGCCACTGCAAAGCAGCCACCGACGTCTTGATGATGTACATGCTGCAGGAAGATGTGGATATAGCCTTAATCCAAGAACATTAGCTCCTAAGGAACAAAATTCAGGGATTAAGGTCTAAAGAGTATAATTTATACTATCCACATACCGAAGGTAAGCCACGAACCTGTATAGTCGCCAAGAGATACTTAAACATTTCTCTCCTAGGTACGTACAGCAACGGAGACCTCACGGTGGTAACGTACGAACAACAGGACAAATCAATTTTGCTCCTATCGTCCGCATACTTACCATACGATGAGGAGGATCCACCTTCAGACGCAGTCCGAAAACTCGTGCGACACGCCAAGTCACGCGGACTGTGACTATTGATAGGCTGCGACGCCAATGGACACCACACTCAATGGGGAAACAGCGACATCAATAAAAAGGGTGAGTCCATTTTCGATTTCATTATCTCCACCAACCTCAATATTTGCAACAAAGGTAACACACCCACGTTTCGCAATCGGGTTAGGGAAGAGGTAATTGACCTCACTTTACTAAGTGAGTCCGTCTCCATCCGAGTAGAGGATTGGAGAGTGTTCACTAACTGCTCCTTTTCGGACCACAGCCGGATACTCTTCAACCTTAACGTCATTAAAGAAAAACCGAAACCTTTCAGAAACCCTCAGAAGAGGTTAGAACCGCCACAAGACACCACTAATTCTGATCCAACTTACAAAAAGAACCGAAGACTGGAATAATTACAAATACAGCTTCAACGAAAACAAGAGCAAAACAAGAGCAGCAAAATCTAAATCCTGGCGGGAGTTCTGTGAATCAATAGAGGATCTCAACGAAGCCGCAAGGATTAGCAAGATCCTATCCAAGGAACCCTGCGTCCCGGGATACATCCTTGAACCAAATGGTTTTTGGACAGAATCCAGTTAAGAATTCCTAGAACTGCTGACTGAAACCCACTTCCCAGGCTGTAAAACCCCTGAAACCACAGTCTCCTTCGAGACGACGGTTCCTACGGTTTACACAACCGAAGAAGTAATAAACAAGATTATCACAACGGATAAAGTATCATGGGCAATAAATTCGTTCAAACCCTTTAAATCTCCGGGTCCGGACGATATCTTGCCAGCGATGCTTCAAAAAAACACAGACCCACACTGTACCCCATCTCGTAAGCATTTTTTCCAATTGCCTACGCGCGGGGTAAATCGCAACACAGTATAAAGAAATAAAGGTAATTTTCATACATAAGGCAGGTAAACCATCCCATACAGCTTGAAAGGACTCGTCGTTTCTATGTATTAAAAACCTTGGAGAGACTCCTTCACCTATACATCAGAGGAATCATCAACTCACGCAAGTTATGCAACACCTAACACGCCTACCTAAAGGCAGGTCAGTGGAAAGTGCTCTGCATAGTGTTGTCCATGAAATTGAGGGCTCGCTGAACCTAAAAGAGTTTACAATGGTAGCCTTCCTCGACATAGAGGGGGCCTTCAACAATGTAAACACAGAGGCCATAATAACAGCTCTAGAGGACATAAAAGTAGACAAATCCACTGTAATCTGGATTGAAAATATGTTGAAGAACAGAATTATCAATGCAGACATTGGACACAGCTCTATAAGGAAAGTGACAACTAGTGGCACACCACAAGGAGGAGCTCCCTCCCCCCTACTGTGGCTTCTTACAGTTAACAAAATCTTCGAATTCTTTATGGAGAAAGACAGATTCCGCCATGCGTTTTACGTGAACACCTGCCTTGTCTGCTTAATTTCACGGTGGCCCATCCCACATGGAGTTGATAACGTCAACCAACGTCCTTCAGGTGACTTCTATTAACCGGGACTAAGCCACCATCAGCACCAGTTCGAAGCCATGTGCAGGGGACATGAACTTCCCCTTTGGCGAGGAGCGAGGCCTATCTAAACCTCTTCCGATCTAAGGGTCACCCTGTTGCAAGCAACAAATTTTCCGCGATTTGGGACAACCACAACCCCCACGATACTCTCACAAGGGGGCCTAACTCAAGACTGTCATTGATATATCTGACATTAATGTCCCGGGGGCTCCTGTCTCCCGTGGTACCAGAATTAGGCCTCCGGTCGAGCCTCGCAACCATAAAGGTTGCTCTAGTTGGGGTGCCCTACACCCTGGACTGGTAGCCATTCTATAGAAGGGGAAGGAAGAAGGAGAAGGGGGGGAGGAGAAGGAAAAGAAAGGAATGAGGAAGGGAGGAAGGAATGAGGAAGGGAGGAAGGAATGAGGAAGGGAGGAAGGAATGAGGAAGGGAGGAAGGAATGGAAGGGGAATTAAAATTGGAAGTAGTGAGAGTTGGAATATGGGCAGGAGGTAAATTAAGTTCCTCCTAGCCCGCCGCCTATCCAAAACTGAGTTTGCGTACAACCGCATCCTCTCGATGTGTGACGGCGCAGTGAAGACACCGCTCACGTCACACACTTCACCCTCATACCTAACCCCCATAGCTTCTAGGTCCCTAAGATCGCACAGAACGTGCACCCAATCCTCGAAAGGAGAACCACACCTACAACCCGCCTCCTGACTGAGACGCATCCTATGCAGAAACGCATTCATGGACCCATGTCCCGTCAGGAGGAAACCGAAACTGAGGCCAAAACTCAGTTCCGGATTTCTGCTCATGAAGGAGACATCCTCAAGGAAGCGATATGTAACCCTACCCGTTGGGGCATTGTTCCATCTGGTCTGCCACTCAGATAGAACGCAGCCACCAAAGAGGGTCTTACGCTACCCGGTATATAGTCCCTCCATCGACCTATCAAATAACCAGTCGCTACTGGTTAAGCGCAAGTCCCTTTTTACCTTAAAGACAATACCTCTCTTGGTGATCTCGAGATCAAGAGGGGGGACTATAAGAAGAACCTGCAATGCGGCAGTGGAAACTGTCCGGCACACAGGCAGACAGGCCAGAAGTGCCTTCCTCTGGCATTGCAGTACGTGGTTTCGGCCCGATACGGAAGTGACTGATTCATACCACACCGATGCTCCAAAGGTTGTACAAGCAACCAGGAGACCGGTGTATATGGTACGAACAGCTCGCCTACTCAGGCCCCAGTCCGTCCTAATAACACGCCTAATCTGTTCAACCACGCCGCACATACGGTCACCCATATTCACTAGATGAGGCATGAACCTCATCCTTTCACCTGATACCAAGATATTTGACTTTCGTCACATATCTGATACTCACCCCATTCATTCGTATCGTGGGATGTCTGTCTGCCAATTTGCCCTTGAGTAGCATTTGGACAGTCTTATCCTCGGCCACACTCACTTATGGAGAAAGACACAAAGATCATAGCGTACGCGGATAACCTGGTTATCTTGATAAAAGGTAAATTTCAACCAACTATCAGTGCTCGATATCGGAAAAACAAAAAAGCTCCTGGCGCTGGACCGTAAGTCGATCCGTATGCTCGTCGGAGTGATCACAGGACACTGTCCCATTGGAGCAATGTTCCGGAAATGTGACTCGGGATCCAGCGATCTCTGCCGGAGCTGTGGCGATGAGGAAGAAACTGAGACGATCCAACATCTGCCTTGCCACTGCGCAGCTCTCCAGAATCGACGCCTAGTGTCGCTAGGCCAAAGATTCTTTACAGAGATTGCGGACGTGGCTAATGCAGACATACCGGATCTTCTAAAATTCATTAAGGTTTCAGCCACCACGTGATAGGACAAGTTAATTTTATGTGTACCCACACAAATGAAGGGAATCACAATGGGCCTCTTGGCCTCCGAGTGGAAGTGATGTTTAACCATCACACTCCCCTTCTCTAACTTAACCTAACCTAACCTTTTGCATATGGAAACTTGAAATAACTGTTAAGACAGATTTAAAGCCGAAGCATGCAAGTCAACATGGACTGATCGAAGTTCTCAATTGATTGGTTTAATCTGGTACTTTAAGCCTATACTCGTAATAGTCGTACTATGTTAGTTTTATGACTTATTCCCCCCAATGAAAACCTAAGAAGTGAGTCGTAAGCCTTCATATCTTAACTAATCGCAATGCCATATTGCCACAGCGTTTTCTCCAAAAGTTTGAAAACAAATATATTAAGGAATTTCGGACACAACCTCAAACCCATTCTTGCCTAAAACATTAAATTTTATCATGTACAAATGATTTTCTCATCCTCATATTCGACAGTAGAAAACTAATGACATTTATCCATTGGAACATTAATCGGCAGAACCTTCAGTCCTTTCGCCACTGGGAAACATCATAAATGGAGTCATTATCGCCAAGGGAAATTTAATTCCGAGATTTCGAAACCTAACCTTCGGAAAACCCCAAAATTTAATTCCATTGCATGCACCGAAAGCTCTTTTGTACAATTTTCGTACCAACACTAGCCTGAATTCAAGTTTCCAGTCCTTAATTAAACTTAACACCGCCTCTCCCCGCCTATAGCTCGTTTCCATCACTTTTCCACACTCCAAACTCCCCACCATCCCCAGTCCTATCACCCTCTCCACGCCCCAAATCTAATTTGTCTACTGCAGAATGTTTCTTAAGTGCTGCTCGACCAGAAAACATTCATTACATTCTGGTATTTTGTGCCGAAAGATGATGAAAGTAAGGGGCACTGATGTAGGGACAGATGAGAAAGGATGAAATCCTTTTGGCAACGCTCAAAGAATCTGGATAATTCAGGAGAATTAAGTCAACGTAATTGACCGTAGAAAACAAATTTTGAACCGAACCGTAGAACATCCGGCATAGATCCGGAACGGCAAACCTCATATCTCTATCCTCAAGCACTAGTGGATGTTGTCCCTAATGTGCCCCATCCTAATTCAATTTCTTCAATTGAGAATCCTGTGAATATTTGAAATCGAAAACTGTAAAGTTGCCGACTAAGTGAATGGGTGTGAGGTCCTTGGAAAACTTTCGAGACAATTTAAATATTATTTAGCCATTGCCATTGCCATTTCCTCTGTCGGTGCTGCTATCACGCTACTGTGGTCGCTCCACGTTCGAGGCACTTAGTACCTAAATCAAGCCGGAAAAGGAACTGAAACACACCAATACACGAAGCATGGCAATTGCCTACGAGGGATGATGGTAAAATGCTAAAGAATAGGCAATTAAGAGGATGCCAGGAGCACGACACGGTAATGAATTCATATTAGAGATGAGAGTTGTTTGCGGGCGCTGGGGTACGTTGGTGATGGTTACCTGTTGTAAGTGTAGCTTGAATTTAAAATCCCCTAGCACTTAACCATGTCACGTACTGTGAGTGTTAATTTGAATTACCGGACGTGAGGGGAATTATTTATTTGTCCTGAGAGCCTCGAGCGAATGGCCCGACTTAGCGAGATGAAAAGAAACGTAGAAGAAGGAAGGTGAGTCCTTGAAATCGATTAATTTTAGCGGCAGTCATTAGAACCGTGTGACCTAGTGGTACTTACTCTCGCCGGAATGGGGTGAGTGGATGGCAACTTGGGTAATTTAACATACCAAACACGTCAGCGTTTTAACATTGTAGTTAAGTCAGGACATGTGTTTGGTGGATGTCATCATAGGGAAGTTAGGACGGGAATGAAGAGTCGAATCAGGGGTCTGGTGGCAGTTAAGGGAGATTGTTAATTTGAAACGTGCAGAAGGTGGAAAAAATGCGCGTCTGTTTTCTGCTTAATGACATTGCTCCATTCACTTTTAAGGTGTCGTTCTGTTGACTTCTTAGGCAGCCACTAAAAGTGGTGAATGTCAGTCGAAGACTTAGTTAAAATTGTCTGTTTGGGGTAATATCAGACTCTGGTCCTCATTGTGAAGTTGTTGGCCTCGATTTTCAAGTGCGAAAAAGGTTAGAACCATTGAGTCGACATTAAACACTTGAACTCTTCTCTGGTGTCAATTGCCTTTTGGCAATAATCCACATGGATTCTAAGACTTGTCGATGCTCCCATTTTTGTTGTTTATACGAGATGTTTACTTGAACATTTCAATTTCTCACTCTTGGTGAAATTGAAAATAGAAGATGCCAGTAATGCCAATCTTTTAGAGAATGATTATGCGAAAACCTTGTGGAAAATTCTTATTGTATTACTTTATCCTAAATAAATGAACTGCTATAAAAGCAAGATGTCAATGCCAAGGGGAAACAAGTAAATTACACGTGCCGGTCCAAAATTACAGAGGCGGTTGGGAATTATTTCTAGACAAGGTATTTGAATAACACCTGTGAAGTGGCATGGCCTATACCATAGAAGGAACTAGCATGGAACTACATGGATTACAAGAAACGTATTTCAATCAGCTTAAATAAAATAATATTACAAATGGGAATCACAGCTAAGTATTTAACAAATATGTGTTTTTTCTTCTTTCCTGCTAAAGTCTAAAAACATCGAGAGAAGACCCGCTCGTCTCCCAGACGCAGTCGGATGATCGCATGGATGAATAATGCAACTCCGTCCTCCGTCCCATTGACCGTCGACATTAAAAGATGACGGATGTTTACCCAAAGGTCTATTCTGGTCGTTGAAGAGCTGCCATTCGAAGCGAGAAAAGTAGCGCCGTCAACGCCGTCAAAGGCAGCAGCAACGAGAAACCACAATCTAAGCTCCCGTTTCCGAGGGTAGGGAAGCTCGCTTCATGGCGGGGAACAACCCTTTCGCCGTCGTTTTAAGTTCGGCAACGGAAGAGGAACGTAGCGAGCTTGAAGAAGCTTGAATTAGATGCCAAGCTGAAGGCCATAGTGGATAGGCTAACGGAGATGCGGCAAAGAAAAGAGAAAATCGATTCAAAATCAGTTGCAACAACAACAGCAACATCAAAAAACAATAGCAGAGACCGCAACAGAGGCAGCTACAACAGAAGAAGGCGCAACAGCAAATGAAGCAGCAACAACAACGTCCTACGGGAGGTGCTAAGAGAGGGTGCCTCCTATCCTTAGCTATATTACTGCCCTACACGAGAGAATCGATTTCTATAAGTACGTTATTTTCGTTTTAAATGTAATAGACGGAGTTTTTCTTTTTAACCCCCAAGGTCGAGAGTTGCAGACAATGCACCTTAAAAACGTATATTCGACTACTGGACTTGAGAAAATGCTCTCAGAGCTCAGAGAGTTTATATTTATGATGACAACAAAATATTGGGATTCAAGTCGTTCATCCCGGCGCGGACCAAACGTATGAAGCGGATATTGCAATTCTTCCTGGTTCAGCTCACTCCCAACAGTAAGCTGAAGAGGCTAGGGACATCACTTCCTTAGGACTACCCCCTTACCACTGCAGACTATGTGCCGTGATCACGGTGTAGACCCCTTTGAGTATCTCCTTCCCACCGTCCAATAGGAACTTGTAAAACGACAGGAGAAACAATCAACATGACTTACAGAATCGGAAGGCTCCGAGAATAAACGCTTGCTACGAATAGAGAGCGCCGTCCTAGATAACGACTTTATCAGAAAAAAATGGCGACAATTGGAGCTATCTTCCAAGAAGTGTACAAGGTGAATGATAGTATCACGTCTTCGAGAACAGAGCCCTTTTTCGTCACTGTTACCTATATAATATTATCGATCATTGGCGATCAGAGAACCTCGGCCTTACTATATTCACTGACGATTTAATGGTAAACTATGCCGTCGCCAAATGATCTTCGGGTCATTGAAAAGAATACGTGAGGATCGATGGTTTATCCAATGGCCTTAGAGGCACCATTTTGTTTAATAAGGCACTGAAGGCATGTTATCCAATGTACTGAAAGACATTGGTGGTGCCCCTAATCCCCAAGGGGCGGATAGACCCCTCCAATTTGGCAAATCTCCATTCATTAATCCTTATTCCGAGTATCACCAAGATCTTGGAGAAGGTGATCCATATAGTCACCATATAGGTTGAGGATCATAAAATCATTCCGGATAACCATTTCGGCTCCCGAGCGGGGCATAATATAGGTACTATTTATGCCGCGTCGAAACTCGTTCCTATATCCAATGGAACAAATGGAGGAACCAATGCACAGGTGCCTGCCATATTGACTTGGTAAAAGCTTTCACCACTGTACAGTTAGAAGGTATTTGCTACAAGCACAGCTGGCCGGTGATAAGTAAACCTCTGTGTTGTGCTCCACGAAAGGGTGTTCTTTATTCTTTTTGAAATAGCGTTTAACAATATCTGTGTTGCAATTACAGCATCCCCTTTACATACATATGTATTATTTATTATATTAATCGACACATAATTGTATAAATATAGACAACCAAATGAATTCATTAATGCACTTCCGTTTTTATAGACATTCTACAATAACAAATAAAATCATTAGAATTAATTTAGTATTAGTAAAAACCCTTCATATTGTCGTCTACATACTCTAGATCTATTCACTATCGTATGATATGATGACGATTGAGGGTATTTAATTACAAATTGTTCTAATATTTCCTAAGAATTTGTTTTCCCGACCCAGTTGCCTGGTTACATGGTTTATACATATTTGTTCCAGTTGGCCACGGGTTATCATGATCCTGAATATTGTTTGTATTTGGATAATCAACCACTAGTTTATGTGGATGCAATGATTTTTTAAAGGGTATTTCAATTAAATGAAATTAATTATTAAGTATTATTCTCTTTCTGTTTCAATAAGGTAGGAGCTGCGTTGAATCTTTTTTATAATTTTCCCGTATCTTTTTAAGTATCCATACGTGAGCGTCATTCTTAAATTCGCAAAGTCCTATGGCGCGATGTCGCTTGTCAAAATCTTTTTTGCGTCTTCTTCTATACAATTTTTCGTTTCTTTCCCGTTTTTGAATTTTAGTGTTTTCCTCAAATTAATATTTGATAGTAAATCTCCTAGTTGTCTTCCAAGTAAGAATTCTTCAGGAGTTAGGCAATTTGTAAGTCATGTCAGGCCATCACAATAGGGTTCGAATTTTTCTTTATTAGCGTTTTTGTAATTTTTACCATAGCTTCTGTTGCTCCGTTTACCTGATGGAATTGTGGACTGTTGGTAATAATTTCAAATGGCCATTCTGAGGCAAACTTCTGAAATTCTGAGAAATCTAAATTTTGGAACGGTGTTTGGAATGTAGCGAGAAAATATAGATTTGCACGCATGTATTATATTGCTCATTCGCATACGTTTTAATTCGATTATTTCAAAACATCGGCCCGATATGACTAATGACTATATACCATTTATTATTAGTTTTGAATAAATCCATGGATACTTTTTCCCATGAACATGCGGGAAACTGTGAGGAAATTAAGGGCTTTTGTTTATTTATAGTGTGCTGAATACAAATTGGACATTGTTTTATTTTCTTCCATTTCTTTGGAAAGACTAGGCCATCACATTGTTCTTGAAGCTCTTAATCTAGCTTTTGTTATGCCCAAATGTTCTTCATATAATTTCGGCTTCTAGGCCTATTTGGTACAGTCATTCTATTTCTACGCAATAAGAGGGTTGTCTATTAAATGTGTATCATTCTTCACAGGCTAACAGACATTATCGTCTGTTCTGTTTTTGTTTAACCCTCAGTAAGTGCCATGGGGTGTGCGTTCACGCCAATGTCATTATTTTGGTGAAAAGTTAATACTGCTGGCGCTAGATCGTGTTGTGGTTCTCAGCAGCCTCCTGTTCAGTCGTCAGCCAGCTGCCATAGGAGTCGAACCTCTGTCAAAGGTGAGTGAATTTTCTCTCGGTTGATCTCTGACACGTTTTAATTCTTGATTTCCCCTTACATTCTTCATGTTTTATTATTCATTTTAATTTGTTCCTTTCAGAGAATGGCTTCGTTCATCCCAGATGAACAAATTCGTTCAGAACTTGGACGGCTGAAGAAGGAGAGGAAGACGATTACGATGACGACAATACGTTGATGAAGAATGCAGTGAAACCAAAGAGGCAGTCCGGGAATGATGATGCGTTCCAGACGAGTTTGATGTATCTACTGAAGAGAGGGAACTCCAATTTGAAATGGATCACGACGGTGAGAGAAATTTTGTTTTGGGTAAAGACGGAGAGACGATATGGACAGACGAACCTTTGCGTAATATCAAAACTAGAATTCCTGCAAAACTGAAAATGATCACTCATTTACCAGGAATTATATTTTTTCTCACTCTCACTCTTCTCACTCCTGATAACCAACTAACGCAGTTGAAATGAAAGGCCTGTTTGCTATCATGATCTTCAGTGGCGTACTCAGAAATTCAAACCTGAAACTAGATGATATAAGTTAACGCGAAACAGATTTCGTCCCACGATATGCAACAAAAAACATGCTACGTGACGGAATCTGCCCGGTCAACACTTTGTGCACCAGCCATCCATCCAAGGTTGCACACGCTGCCACCTGAGCTGCACACCTAAGCCCAGAACATCTCGTCCGAGCGTGGACTTGCGTTCGACACCTGAGCCGCGCATTCCTGTCGTCTGACGAATTTCACCGTTGCCGACACCTGATCCCACACGCCGACGTCGCAGCAGGTTACGACGAAATAGTATTTAAGCTAGAGTAAGAATTAATGTAGATTAGATTAAGTTGTGCAGTGTAAGGCTAACCTATGCCCAAATAGGATTAAAAAAATAATTTTTTTTTTAACAAAATAATAAAGTAATTAGTTAATTGGCGCCCGAGCAGGGACCGGTGGGAAGTGCGGGAGTGTTCAATGATTACGAATAAATAACCAGACGCCTCAAGTAGCCGCCGTGTTATCTGTCGGTCGTGTCGTCACATGTGCTATAACCAGTCGCCTCAAGTAGCCGCCGTGTTAACCAGCCGTGCCGTGGAAATAAGACAGGTGGTAAGATAAAGTAGCCGCCGAACCGCATAAACCAGTCGCCTAAAGTAGCCGCAGTGTTGTGCAGAAAAAATTCCTACGACGCAAGTGATTGACGCGCTCGACTCGCTCCCCCTGCCGGTCCCAGAACCCTAACTCTAAGTGAGCCGGTGCATCCGATAAAGACCCAAAAAACTATCGTCGCTAGAAGGTCCTGAGAACGCCTCTAGTGGACCGCGTGAAGAGTGTGTGCCGTGGATCCCGAGTAGCTGAGCGACGAAAAGGAGAACTCCAAGCTGCCGACGCGGAGATGACACCAGCATTAGTATTGGTATTGTAAGCATAGAACCTAAGTTATTACAATAAGAAGAAAGATTATTTTGTGTCACGAAGCAAAAGAAGAGCTAATAAATATTGAACACGCTCTACATTGGGCGAAAAAAAGATATCATTAATTCATACATTTTGTCAAAAATAGAGCTTGACCTCTATCTACCGGTCCAAGGTAGCGACCATGATAATTTAAAAATCATCTCGAACAAAATCAACAACGTATTAGAAAATAATAATAAACAACTCGTAATTAATATAGATATAATCAATAAAATTAACGAATTGGTAACTTCCTCTAACGAAATCAGTAAAGTAATAAAATCAAATGGAAATATAATTAAAGAAAAACTGTTAGTGATTAAGAATAAAATAAATATAGTTAAGGAGGAATTGGTCAATATAGGTTATGGTATTCAATGGGCTAAAGCCAATGTCATTAATTCATTTATTTTATCCGAATCTGAAATCGATACTGTTAAAAACATATTAGAATTAAGTAAGATGTCAAAAATAAGCGTAGAGGAAATTTTAGAATTTAGCGAAGTAAAAATAGCGTTAAACGAAACAACAATAATATACATTATGAATGTTCCAATAACTGATAAAGAAGAATGTACCAAACTATTAATTAAACCAATAAAAAAAGGAATGTTTGCAAATAAGATAGATTATAAGGAAATAATAAAATGTAAAAGCAAAACCTTTGGAATTAAACATGAATGTAAAGTATTAAACAACCTTTCAATATGCATGAACAAAGATATTATAGATATAAGTAATTCGTCCTGTATACCTAAGCTATTAGCAAGTCAACCGTCGTCGTGCAAGAAGATGAACAACCAACACCTTACATCAGTGGAGGAAATTGCGGGCGGAATATTGTTCCTGAATCAATACAATGGCACAATCAGAGTAAATGACGAAGAGATGAACTTAACGGGAACCTACATCGTCCTGTTTCACAATGTGACTGTCTACGCCGAAGGAAGACGATACGTATCAATGGAAAAGCTGACCATCAAACCTTTACCAGCGTTACTGCAGCCCTCCTCTAACCATTCCGAATTTGAAGAGTTCCTGTCATTAAAAATGATAAAAAATCTCCATACAAATACAACAAGTTTCATCCAGCTGCTGGAGTCGGAAAATAATATGAAACATGTCGGAGGCTACAGTGTGTCATCGATCATCATTATAGTACTGGTCATACTCATCGTCAAGTTTTGGCTAAAGAACAGATCCCACTCACCCGAGGTCACCATCAACCACGTTAAGAGCTTCGCCACACCGGGAGTTCCTGCCGATGCAGAGAAACAAGCGGCCCCGACAACATCCCCAAGAATCTCTACCATCAGCCAGATTCCCATATTCTAAGAAAGATACAAAGACAAAACGTGGACGTCTTGTACTTAAAGGGGGAGGAGTTAATGCGAAACAGATTTCGTCCCACGATATGCAACAAACAACATGCTACGTGACGGAATCTGCCCGGTCAACACTTTGTGCACCAGCCATCCATCCAAGGTGGCACACGCTGCCATCTGAGCTGCACACCTAAGCCCAGAACATCTCGTCCGAGCGTGGACTTACGTTCGACACCTGAGCCGCGCATTCCTGTCGTCTGGCGAATTTCACCGTTGCCGACACCTGATCCCACACGCCGACGTCGCAGCAGGTTACGACGAAATAGTATTTAAGCTAGAGTAAGAATTAATGCAGATTAGATTAAGTTGTGCAGTGTAAGGCTAACCTATGCCCAAATAGGATTAAAAAAATAATTTTTTTTTTAACAAAATAATAAAGTAATTAGTTAATTTATATACTCTCGTAAGTTTGGACCACCAATTTTCCGGTGCGTGATGCGACAAATCACCTCCTAAGTACATTGCGTCGGTGACCCACGAAGCTCTAAAAAAGGATGATAAATTCACAGCTATTCGTAAATTATGGAATGAACACTGGAAATTGTGAGAAGTATTACACTCCTTCTGAGTATTTAACAGTAGACCAGACGTCGCTTAGCTATAGAAGTATATGTTTATTTAAAATGTACATATATGCCGTCTAAACCGGAAAATATGGGATAAAAATGACAACCTTTTGTGACGCCAGAACATTCTATTTTCCGTGAGGAATACCATACGTGGGAAAAGATTGGATTGCTCGCGAAGCTGATGTACAAATCCCAGCCCAGTATGTAATGCAGCTCACGAAGAATTTTAGAAACACCAACCGTAACATTACAGTTTACAACCTGTTCTGCTCAGTCCCCTTGACAGAATTGTTATTGGAGAATAAGCTCACTGGTTTGTACAATGAGGAAGTATAAAAAGGAACTACCACCTTTTTTTTGTCACAACTAAAGGATTAACTCCGAAGACAGCCACATACATAAAATGATGGTTTCCAACAACCCAAAAATAGTAAAAATGTTGTGCTATTATCTACCATGCATGACTCCGGTTATGTACGTAAATCCTGATAAGCAGAAACCGAATATTATAGAGTTTTATAATTTGACGAAAGGCGGTGTCGATGTGTATGACAAGCTTAGTCATTCTTACTCTACGAAATGAGAAACTAATCGATGGCCCATGAGATATTTCCAATATACATACATATACTTGATACAGCTGGAATAAATAGCTACGTTTTATTCAAATTGAAAGGAAGCAACTGCGCTCGAAGGAAGAAGGAATTGGCATATTCCCCTGCAGAACTCCAACATATAAGATTGCCAAGAATTCTTCCAACGGAAATAAGAGGTGCTTTGGGACTGGATGCTGAAGAAAACCCACCTACTCCTTCAGCCTAGTAAACAAAAGAGGTGCCATTTTTATCGACGCAAGATAAGAAAACCCTAATCTCGTGTGAAAAATGCAAAATACCCATTTGCAAGAGCCACCAAAGAGACGTTCGTTTTTGCCTAAATTGTGAAGTGAGCTATGATGACGCAGAGTGATTTTGTTGATTTTTTCTAAGTTCTAAATTCTATTATCTACTATTCAAGTGTGTTTTTAGTTACGTGATAAATACTTTTTTCGATAATATTTTATTTTGGAAAACCATGTTAAGTGAAATTTGAAGAGTTTAGAGTAATTCTTATTTTTTACATTGTTATTTGCTCTAGAAAAACAGAATGCGTTTTCCAGAAGTTAAATTTCTAGTTTTCAAGGGTCTATGAAGCAGTTCAGAGAGTTCCACAGTTTATTCAAAGCTGAAGTTTTAGAGTTATATTTCTATTCGAATTTCTTGAATCTTTGATAGTTTTGAGGCCCTAACACCCATCAACATGCTTCAAAAATAATTTAAATGCAAAAAACCCCACGGTACCGTAGTAGTCTCAAAAATGTATAGTACCTATTGAGTGTTAAGGAAATTTGGATGGATAAAGGCGTCTATTTCATCTTCAAGTTCTAATTCACTTTTCTCAGAGAAAGTATTAGTGATGTTCGTGAGAGGTGGTCTGCTAGAACAAGGATCATTCCTGGAATCAGGGAGAAATCCAACCTCAAAGTCGTCATTTTCAACGTTTGTCGTGGAGTTAGATCATCTAAAGGTTTGAATTTTAAAATTATTAAATAGCGCTTCTCTCTTTGATTTCTAATTTCCGTTGAGCGTCATTCCCTAATTTTTTCTAGCACTTGTTTTAGGCATTTATTCAGTTTTTTTCAACACTTCGTCCCCATATTAAAAAGACGTCCATATAGATTCTAAAATTCGTTGTACCCGCTAGCAACATGGCTTCCTCAAATGCAGGTCTACAACCACAAACCTTGTCGAATTTGTGTCCTTCACACTCTCAGCATTAGAGAATGGAAATGAAATTGACGTCATTTCAACTGATTTAAGTAAAGCCTACTACAAAATCTCCCACAATATAATACTCTTCAAACTGTCTTCCCTTGACCTTGAACCCAATGCGTTGAAGTGGATATCTTCTTATTTAAAAAATGGTACTACAGTGTTCATTTTAGATCTGCCTTGTCTAGCCCTTTCTAAGCCTCTTCCGACGTTCCCTAATGTAGCCACCTAGGTCCACTTCTTTTCATTCTTACCATTAACAACATTGAGTTTGTCTTCAGTCATAAATTTCTAACAGGTACCATTGCCTGCGCCACCTTTTATAACTCCATATCTCTTAACACTAACCCTCGTAATACACGTAATCCTCATCTCTTCTATCTATCCTCCACCCGCACCTCATACGGATCCAATGAACCCATTTCCCGTATGCTGGCAAGTGCTTATTCGAATATTAACTTCGATTTCAACCTCAGCCCTCCATGCCTAAAACTCCATCTTCTCAACAATCTTTCCTTCTCCCAATCTTAGTTTGTAAGGATCGCGCCCCCTCACCCGTTTTTCTTTGTTATTGAATTAAGCTAGATGGGGGTGTTGGTCCCACGAAAATTGAAAATTGCAAGTGTGTCCTGGTCTTTTGGAAAAAGTCTGGTGCGGATGTTGAAAAAACTCATAACGGCCAATGGTGTCGTCAAATCTTCCGATTCTTCCGATAGAGGTATCTGCCAAAAACCCGCTGTTTGCGTCGAGTTTTGAGTTTTGCATCTGTTAGTTTGTTGATCTCTGGTATAGGATGCACATGTCTTTTTACACTCTTATTCAGTTCTGTTTATTCCCTCTTTTTTTTTGGAGCGACCACCATTGGCGTACACCACTCTGTTGCTTTTCCCACTGCATTAATTACTCCATTTTTCTAGATTGTCTTCAGTTCATCTTGAACTTTACTCTTTAGGTGTATAGGTATAATTCTCGGAGTGTTGTTAGCGTATCGTTTAATGTTTAGTTTTAGTTCGATTTTATAATTTTCCTTATGCGTTCCGAATTCTTCAAACATGTACATACTTATATGTATTTGCCTATCCAATTCTCTTGAGAGATTTCGAATACCCTTTTTACAAGACTCTCAAATCCTGGTCTACCGAACTGAGGCGTAATATTACCTTTTGTAATATGTATATGTAAATTGCTTCTAGAATTTTCCTGTTTTGGTATTGCAAATTTATGACTCTGTTGAGTATTCTACACTCATGTAACATAAGCGGCTGCTACTGAAGCACTACGCTCCGGCTTGGCGCGCAAATTTTTTTTATCCACTTCTGGCCGTTGGCCATCTTGACAACCTTCCCGACTTTAGAAAGTGTGAAAAACGCAACTACACGTTGTTAAAATCCAACCAAGGAACAATCCAGCCTCATCTACATCATGATTAATAAATTGATATTAATACAGGAAAAGGACGAAGAAAAGCGGCAACAACAGTCCACATGCTAACAAATTCACTTTCGGCATCATCGGCAACACATTTTCCCTTCTGGATATCAGAAGTGTCTCCCGAGGGTACAATATTCGCGGTACATCAGCTCACGGTGCAAATCATAATTGGTATTTGTTATATGTACATAAGATTGAATAAACAGCAGTTTGTTTTGGACGAGTGACGTCATTAAATTACTTTCCTGGATCCCGGCTCACTTCTCTACAGTAAACTCAGGTTAAACTCGCAGAGTCACATTAATTAACAAACCCCTTCTCCAATAATGTACACTTTTGCTCCCACCTCTTTTATATTAATTGTTTTAATACATTCGGCAATAGACCAAGGAATTAATGAAACACTCGCTCCTGTATCCAGCTTGAATCGTACCTTCTTATTAGACAGTCATAAATCCACAAACATTTGAAATCAAGAAAGGATTGCAACTGAGTGCGGAGAACTCGATTATTTTTTTTTTTTAATTTTTTAATCGGACGCTCGTCCACTGGTGAAACAAAGTGTAGTCAGATACCTTCATTGGAATCTGGCTAGGTTAGGTAAGGTTAGGTTTGAGAAGGGGAGTGTGATGGTTAGACATCACTTCCACTCGGAGGCCAAGAAGCCCATTGTGATTCCCTTCGTTTGTGTGGGTACACATTCTAAGTAATGCACGGGTACATTCACTTCTGTCATTCGCGCAACCTTGCGTTTCCTTTATCTTTTTTCCCATTTTCCTTCATTCCCCGGAGAAGTACATATCACTTACCGGACACCTTAAACTACCAAAAAAGCTGAGTAAACAGCTCACGCGGTTCCACGGTGACCAGGTAAGCTGATAATGCAAAGTAGCCGTAGATATAAGAGAGTGGATAAACTCCACTGCAGTTAGTTATAGATCTGATTGTGAACTGTGCATCTTGTTTGACGAATAAAGTTTTTTTTTCCGCCGATCGGAACGTCTTTTTTTAAATTGGCGCAGTCGGTAGGATCCTGACTATATTTGAAGGATCCATACGAGAACGGACCGGTAAATCGCGTGTGGAAAAGTGACGGTTATAAGTGTTAACGAGTACCGAGTTAATAGTTTAACTATGAATCAGTTAAAACTCAACGTCGGACCCACCCCACAAAAATTACCTGATCACATACTTTCACGAAAAAAAAAAAAAAAACCAACGACAACAAGATCACCACATCTCAGTGATATAACTCAAAAAGAAATAAATAAATATATAGAGAAATAAAGACGTTCTCTCTTTCTTGTGTTCTCGCCTTTAATATCTTTTGTGTGTGCATCCAACCCCTTAGTTACCAAAATTAAAATCAAAGACAAAACACTGAAATTTTGGCCGAGAATTCCAGAAATGGAACAACAAAGCCTAGACCGACTAATACAGGCTATTGAAGCCTTAGCGACACGTAACCAAGTGCAAAGTCGCACAGTACAAATCCTCAAAGAAATATCTTATATCCGGGAATTCAATGGTGATAGTGGGGTATTGACCCAATTCTTAAATGTAGTGGGAAATCACATCAGTGCCGTAAATGAAGCGGAAAGACCAGAACTGTGACAGGCAATTTATAACACGAAAGTAATCGAACCAGCAAAGGACTTAC
This sequence comes from Merodon equestris, assembly GCA_958301585.1. NCBI lineage: Eukaryota > Metazoa > Arthropoda > Insecta > Diptera > Syrphidae > Merodon > Merodon equestris. Next base: position 65,937,442 of record OY284413.1, read on the forward strand.
TGCTGCACAACAAAGCAACAACATGGGATCAAGCCAGGGATCTCCTCAAGCAGTACTTTCGACCCCCTATAAACTATAAGGACATTGCGAGGAAAATAACGGACCTCAAAGTAAGTTCCATAGCCGACCTTAACACAAAAATTGAAGAATTAATTCAAAATGCAAACTCCTTTGCAACGTATCAAACTAATCAAATAGAAGCTAAAAATACGTTTTATACGTTAATAGTAAATAGAATCAAACAGCTAGCAATAGGGAACTTATCTAGGGATATTAAAGACATTTACGACCTCCACAGAATTAAGGACGTACTGTACACTTATATAGGGTACGACGAAGGGAATATAGAGAGGGATGTTAAAACGAACAGACCATACAATAGGACAAACTATAACCACAGACGACAGGTACCGACCAACCAGGCAAATGGCTCAGGGTCAGCCCAGATAGGAAGACAGCCAGGACAGTACAGACAGAGTAACGACAATTATTTTAATAGGAATAATAGGCATGTAGGGCACCAGACCTTTAACCCTTCGGGACAAATCCGAAATGCAGCCCAATACCCAACATCAATGTCTGTCGGGCAAATCTCAAATCAGACGGTTAATCCAAATAGTCAGGAGGAGGTTCATAACATCGAACCAGATTTTTTTATAAACTAGGCCTCGTAGACAAGATATTCATTGACTTGACAATTGACGACATTAAACTAATAGCACTAATCGACACGGGCTCGACAATGAGTATAATAAATTCCGACAAAGTAGACTGTAGTAAATATAAGTTGATTGACAAAATAGGATTGCGTTTACAAACGATAAATAATGTAACAACGGAGATAGTAGAAAGAATAGCGACAAACATACCAACAGAATTTAATTACAGCCCAAGGGGTGCCATCAAATGGTACAAAAGAAATTTAGGAGACAAACCCTATGATGTCCTCATTGGTATGGACTTACTCAATAAAATTGTCAAAACTCTAGATTTTGATAATAAGTGTCTCGTACTAAATAACGGTACCAAAATACCCCTATATTCTGTGAACCCCGAAAGAAACTTTGACTGCTTCGAACTTATCTCTGATGAAAAGGAGATAGATTTAAATCACCTTAACGGAGAAGAAAAACAGGAAATTCAAAGATTATTAGAACAATTTAAAAGTCTAATATACAGAGAAGGCGATCAACTGACGAATACAGATTCTATTACTCATGAAATTACTACAACAACCAGCCACCCAATTAACTCGAAACTGTACAGACTGCCCCCGAAACACGAAGAGGAGGTACGAAGGCAGGTACAAGAAATGGAGAAGCAAGGCATTATTAGAAAATCAAATAGTAGATACGCCTCCCCTATTGTACTAGTAGCAAAGAAACCAGATGGCACAGGAGAACAGAAATTCCGATTGTGCGTAGATTACAGGAAGTTAAACGACATCACGGTAGACGACAAATACCCGCTACCAAATATCGATGCCATACTTGACAAACTGGGACGAGCCCAGTATTTTTCATCATTGGATCTCGCAAAAGGGTATCATCAAATTAAGATGAATAAAAGGGATATCCCGAAAACGGCATTCGTAACACCAAATGGATTATACGAATATGTAAGAATGCCGTTCGGTCTCAAGAATGCGCCAGCAACCTTTCAAAGGTTGATGAACGACATTCTCAGGGACCAAATCAATAAAATATGCGTTGTCTATCTTGACGACATATTGGTCATCTCGACCAGCCTTAAAGAACATATTCAATCCCTAAAAATCATATTTACAAAACTTTCGGAACACAACTTGAAAATTCAATTTCAAGCTCCTTCCGTAAGAAGAACACCGAATTCCTAGGGCATGTGCTAACAAGCGAGGGCATGAAGCCCAACCCTAATAAAATCAAATGCATACATGACTTTCCGCTACCTCAAACAGACAAGCAATTAAAGAGATTTCTAGGGGTAACGGGTTTTTACAGGAAATTCGTGAAGGATTACGCAAAAATCGCTAATCCCATGATAAAATACCTAAAGAAAGGCAAGAAGATTAACATAAAAGACCCAGAATACATCGAAGCCTTCGATGCCCTTAAGCGTAGTATAACCAAACACCCTATTTTGAAATTTCCCGATTTCGATAAACCATTTTCAGTATGCACCGACGCCAGCAACTATGCGTTAGGAGCGGTTCTAACACAGGAAGGCCAACCGGTGTGTTACGCTTCGAGATCACTGAACGATCACGAGAAAAATTACTCAACCACGGACAAAGAGTTCTTAGCAGTTGTGTGGGCGATCACATACTTTAGGCCATATTTATGGGGCAAGAGATTCCAGGTAGTTACAGATCACTTACCAATCAAATATTTGAACAAGAGATACACGGGTAAAGAATTTAGCCAGAGGAATCAAAGGTGGTTACTTAAACTCCAGGAATTCCAGTTCGACATCGAGTACGTGAAAGGGAAAGAGAATAAAATAGCAGATTTCCTTAGTAGAATTCCTGAAGATATTGGAAAAACCAACACCCAAACCGTAAATAACCTATCCGATAACGCTACGATTCACTCACAGGAACAGCAATTACTAGACCACATACCCATAAAGGAAACCATAGTTAATAAATACAAAACACGATTAATACTAGTCAATGATGCCGACAAGGAGATAGAGATTCTTCATAACAGAAGAATAATATTTGTTGATATGACTAGAAATAAAGAATATTGGACAGATTTACTAAGAAGATACATAAAACCAGGTCTGACTGGAATATATGTACACCGAATTATCATACCCCGAGTTCAATAAAATTCAACAGTTCTTAATAGAATTGTTTAACCACGATAGCAAAATAAAATTTATAAAAACAACTAAAAGAGCCAAAGAAATTAGAACTCTCGAGGAAGCCCATAAACAAATCTCGCTCTATCACACAAAGGAAAGTATGCACAGTGGAATAATAGAAACATATCATACCCTTAAGAACAAAATTTACTACCCCAAATTAGTTAAAGAAATCACAAAAATTATTAACAACTGTAGAGTATGCCTAGAAACAAAATACGAACGGAATCCAATCAAACTGAAGTACGAAATAAGCGAGACACCTCGTAGGCCCAATAAAACTCTTCACATGGATATTTACTATTTCATGAAACACCCATTCCTCACGCTAATAGACAAACTTACTAAGAAAGCATACGCATACTATCTACCCAATAAAAACTGGACTAAGAAAATAGAGGTACTGGAGGAACATTTTTCGAAGTTTGGCAAACCAACAAAAATAATAACGGACAACGAGTTTAAATCAGAAAATTTTAAGGAATTTCTAAACGAGCAAAAAGTCGAATTACATTTTACCAAGCCTAACACCCATACAGGAAATAGCGATATAGAAAGGTTCCACTCCACGTTACAAGAAAAACTAGTTACCATGAGAAATTCAGATTTATCCCTTATTCAGAAAGTTCACAGGGCAGTTAGTAATTATAACAATAGGTATCATTCCACTTTAAAAATGTCTCCCGAGGAAGCAATGTATGCCGACGTAGCTACTCTTGTAAGGCAGCTACAGATAGGAAAAGAGAAAAGAACCCAGAAACTAAACCAGAATAGGGAAGTATATAAAGAAACAAGAGAGGTCATACCAGTCAAGAACTACAGAAGGAATTACTACAAAAATGAACCTAGATACAGGATTAAGAAAATGGACAGAGAACATCCGATAAACATTAAAAGACCACGCTTATTTGCAGATGACGGTATCAGTGTATCTAATACTCACGACAATGACAGCACAGACTCTAGCGACATTGACAATTGACCAATTGACAACAAGAAACGGGTATACCATAATTAACATGGGACAGACTGAAGTAATTCAGGACACCAAGACTATATTACATATTATTAACACCAAAGAAATAATGCAAACTATTAACACGTTCGCTGAAAATACCAGAAAGCTTAAAATATTGTAGATAACGATCCAATTATAAAACGACAAATAGGAACACTGTATGCTAAAATAACAGCCATAGAACCGGGAAAAAGACAAAAAAGAGGACTATTCAACGTCATAGGGATAGGACAAAAATGGTTATTTGGGACGATGGGCGACAATGACAAACAAGAAATAACAGATCACCTCACAGTATTAGGAAAAAATCAGGAAAACTTAGCAAGCCATCTTAATCAACAGATAGAAATCAACCTACATCTAAATGAAAGTATTTCCCATTTTAAATCAGCAATAGAATCAGACAGAAAAGAATTAAGCAGATCATACGTAGAATTAACAGAGAACGAAAGAAGATTTATCTTACAACAGCTCAAAATAGATCAGTTAGTAAAATTAAGAATGCTAGAAGAAAAGTTAAACCAAATAATTGATAACATAGCCTTAGTTAAACACGGGTTAATACACCATAGCATTTTGACGACAGAGGAAATAAACGAGACGGGACTGGACTTCTACAAACTAAAATATGTAAAAGTAGGACTACTTAAATACAATGTAGATACCTTAGTATTAGCAATAACAATTCCGGATAAATACCAGCAAGTTGACCTAAAATTACTAACAGCAATACCGACAGACAACAAAACAGAAATAGAAGAACGAGACCAGTACTTTTTCGAACTAAATAACACAAAATATGAATCCCTAGATAATGTTCAATATGTAAAAGATCTTAAACCTCTTAAAAGCTGTATTGTAAACAAAAATTGTAAAACAAAGCGAAATGAATTAATAGAAATAAAAGAAATTGACGATAGCACCATAATTTGTAAAAAGTTAAAAAACCAAGAGATAATTAACAATTGTGATGACAGAAAAATAAAACTAAGTGGAAACTATCTAATAGTTAATAACAATTGTACAATTAAAATAATGAACAAAACATTTACTAATTCCAATATAAAAATTAAAGAAAGATTTTACTACTATGATGAAATTAACTACAATTTCACTAAAAATGTAAATTTCGAGGATATCATTATAAGAAATATGGAAAACTTAAAACACATAAACTTATTAAAATTTCATAGAAATGTAAGCTACTTTGCAAGCTCAGCCGTTAATTTTCATTTCAAAATTAGTAAAGAAAAATAAAAATCTTAAGATATCAATTAACACACACAGTGAAAATAAACAACCCCCTCGTAAAATCCAGGAGAATTTTGATCTTAAGGGGGGAGAGGTTACATATTCGACACATTCCTCAACCCGCCAATCTATTTTTTCTAAGTAATACACGGGTACATTCACTTCTGTCATTCGCGCAACCTTGCGTTTCCTTTATCTTTTTCCCATTTTCCTTCATTCCCCGGAGAAGTACATATCACTTACCGGACACCTTAAACTACCAAAAAAGCTGAGTAAACAGCTCACGCGGTTCCACAGTGACCAGGTAAGCTGATAATGCAAAGTAGCCGTAAATATAAGAGAGTGGATAAACTCCACTGCAGTTAGTTATAGATCTGATTGTGAACTGTGCATCTTGTTTGACGAATAAAGTTTTTTTTTCCGCCGATCGGAACGTCTTTTTTTAAGTCACATAAAATTAACCTGTCCTATCACGTGGTGGCTGAAACCACCCCGTGCTCTTGATGAATCTTAGAAGATCCGATATGTCTGCATTAGAGACGTCCGCAATCTCTATAAAGAATCTTTGGCCTAGCGACACTAGGCGTCAATTCTGGAGAGCTGGACAGAGGCAAAGCAGATGTTGGATCGTCTCGGTTTCTTCCTTATCGCCGCAGCTCCGGCAGAGATCGCTGGATACCGAGTCCCATTTCCGGAGCATTGCTCCAATGGGACAGTGTCCTGTGATCACTCCGACGAGCATACGGATCGAGTTACGGTCCAGCGCCAGGAGCTTCTTTGTTTTTTCCGACATTGAGCTCTGGCCACGATGATCTTGTCGTGTAGCTGTCGTTTCTTGTAAGCCAAGACGAGTTGGCCTCTTTAATGATTATGTCGTTTATGATCCGGTATAATGCGCTGATCGGTGGTTGCAATGACGTGTCCGCTTCGCTGATGTCCATTTCAGAACCTTGCTTGTCCAGTTCGTCTGCTCTTTCGTTCCCTGCGATTGAGCTGTGGCCCGGGACCCAGCAGAGTTTAACTTTATGGTGTCTGATGGACTTCAGTGAGTCGCGACATTTCTTGACAGCCTTTGATCTCGTTATACAGGATTCTATTGACTTCAGTGCAGCCTGGCTGTCTACGAGGATGGTGATATCAGATGGTGGGATATCGGCTACCTGTAGGTGTTTGGCTGCTTTCCGTCGGTGAAGAGGGTGATCTCATGGTCGTTGATTAAGGCGTTTGATAGCCACTCTTCTCTGTCGGGGAAAAGGATAGGTATACTGAGAGAGAAGTCATTTTGGGGGGGAATATAGTCGGTCGTAGCTGCAAGGCTACTAAAACCATATTTCCTTCCCAGGTCGTCTATTATCTTAAGTATGGCCGCATGTCCATAGTTGGCTTGCTTCCACAGAGAGGACTCTCTTAGTCTGAGAGCGCTCTTTGCAGCGTAGCATTTTATGAATAGATCCAGGGGGAGGAGATGAAGAATCATGTCCCTGATGATTGCTGTGTACATCCAATGAATGATGTACGGTTTGCAAGCCCCATCTTTTTCCTTTGGAATGTGGCTAGATCAGTATCTATACCTTAACAAACATGTAGATGCTGTGCTAGCAAGGGCTCGGGACGCTTTCACTTTGAAAATATGGCTGTTTATTCCAGCCAACTTGATTAGGCTCATAAGTAAATTGTAAGTTCATATATGTGTATTCAGCGTCTAAAGATAAAGGTTTAGATCGTTCTGTTTATTGCGTCCGGATAAGTCCTTTAAGTTACTTAATTTAGAATTAAAAAAAAAAACTTATTTGTATAAAATGGGAAGGGATGAGTTTTAGATATTTTGTTTTTTGGTAGGTCAGTGAAAACAGAAAAAAAGGCATAAAAAATATTTTATATGAAGTATTGTGCGAAATTTTGCTAAAAACAACAACATTTCCAAAATCATTTTACGTTGAATTTATAGTAATCACTGTTTGTAGTTCATTTTGTTGTCGATCTGAGCACGATAGCCTCTTTGGGTAAAAGTAAAATCCGGTCAGTGGACACCTTGTCTCCTTTCCTTTGAAGAGATTTTTTAGTTACTACAACGTACTCCATCTCATTGGGCAAGTCAGCAAATGCTGAACTCAAGTTAATGACTTCTAACTTATCCATGATGTTCATAAGCGTAATGTAGGTGTAATCGTTCTTCAGTGACCTTTCAAATGATTTAAATTTTTTAATGATCTTAAATCTTGAGTGAAAAAAAAGTTTCAGTCCTACCTTTGTACAGCTAGTACTGTATCACTGACAGCCTTCACTAAAGTAGCACCGTTTTGGAACGTCTTTTCTGAACGTAAATCTTGCAACTGCTTATAGAGATTTAAATGGCTGTATGAGATACCGCGTTGCTTTTTAACATTCACGGTGGGATACAAGTCAGAAACTGGCAACCATGTACTATCAGCACTTGAAAATCCGGCGTTTTTATTGTCGTTCCATTGGAATGGGGTACGACATGGATCACGAGAGTATTCCTCGTAAATAGACGGATTTGATCCACAAGCTTGTGGATCTATAGTTTCTTCCCATGATATCCAAACGTCTGTCATTCCAATCTCTTCTCCTTGAAAGGTAACACTACATCCAGGCAAAGTTAGAAGCAACATATTTAGCATGTCAATTCGGTCTGCCCCCATGCGTGATCCAACTCGATTTCTGTCATGATTGCCCAACTGGAAAAGGAGAACATTAATGCAGGAAAATATGCGCTTTTTATTTGACCTACAACCCAGTTTGGTGTACGTCCTGCTGGCATCTTAGTTAACCAAGTGTTAATAATTTCAGCGTAATCGTTAGCATCGGATTCCTTGGTCAAGGAAGTAATCATCATAAAGTTGAAAGGCATCTGAGAACCATCAACAGTCTCATTGCCGTAATATTTCATGACAATATCTACGTCTGCATTGACTTCGGTCATAAAAATTCTATACAGGGAATAGAAAGATGAACAAAATATTGTTTTCAACGTTACTGCTACACTAACATATCATCGCCTCCATTCTCAGCTTGAAAATCCTTCAATAGCTGACGCCACTCGTAAATCAAATCAAGAGTTTCTTGTTGATTAGTTGTATATATATGATCCCAGTATAAGTAATCTTCCGGGTCAGTAACCAATTCGTTTCGTGGCTCATCCAAATAATTTCCTTCGGCATCGGCAGCAATTTCAAACACATGAGGCACAGCATCAATTCGGAAGCCAGCGACGCCTTTGTTCAACCAGAAAAGCAAAACATTCTAATATAAACGAATAAATATTTCAAGCCGAAAGAAATACGATTTGTGTGTGCTACCTTCATATATTCTCGAACTTCTGCGTTACGATAGTTAAGATCAACTTGCTTGGGATCAAATTGATGCAAATAATATTCTTGTCGTTTTTCATTCCATTGCCAAGCGCTTCCACGGAATACGCTCAGCCAATTCGATGGTGGTTGCCGCACCCCGTTTACAACTCTGCCAGGATGCCACACGTAGAAGTCTTCATACTCCGGATCACGTTCGATTGATTTTTGGAAAAATTCACATTCATCACTGGTGTGGTTTGGAACGAAATCTAAAATGATTTTCACGCCAACTTGTTTGGCTTTTTGAAGAAGTGCTTCAAAATCTTCCATTGTTCCGAACATCGGATCAATTTTAGTAAAGTTAGAGATATCATAGCCAAAATCGATCATTGGTGAAGCAAAAATAGGCGAAAGCCACGTTGCCGTGATACCGATCTCCTTCAAGTATGCCAAGTTTTCGGTGATACCTTTGATAAAAGTCCAAAAGTCATAAGTAATCGTTATCAATATTAATCAATATTAATTCGTAAAAAATATACGGGGCTTGTACAAAAAATTAAGTGACTTTTTATTTTTCGCGTAAAATATTTATTTATTCACGAATATTTTTGTTGTTCGATTAAAGTAATCCCGTCTTCGAAATAATAAATCATCGAAGCACTTTGATATGCCAGTTTCAGTAAAACCTTGAGCTCTTTCAACGATGAAGTTTTTATCTTCACAGTCGTAGCAAACCTCCGTCCTTTCATCGGTCTTTTAGTTTTGGAAAGAGAAAAAAGTTCAGTGAATATGATGGCTAACCCACGATTACGGCATTGAATTTGGCTTAAATATGAGATGCTCGTGCGACTGTTTTTTTGGTCAAAATTTAGTAATATCGGGACAAATGTTGCTAACAAACGTTTTATACCAAAAATATATGAAAAAATGTCATGGCATGAACCTGCTGGTACGCCAATATCCTCAGCAACTTCTTTCATAGTGATTAGACGATTCTCATAGCAACTCTCTTCACTATTTCGACATTCTCATCTATTACTCACCTGCTGGAGCGACCGGAGGGATATCGTCGTTAGCATCTTCTCGGCGTTCTGTGAAGAACTGTGGACACCACTTATGTTTTTTTTTTATCAGAGTAGACTCGCCAAATACTACAGTTGGAGCACTTCATTGTATTTTCCACACAAAATTGAATACAGATTCTTTGATCAATTTTTTTCAACAGCGAAAAATCGCCAAGCACAGAACAGAGCCAACCTTTATAACCTTTATAACTGTAAAAAGCAAACTGGGTATCCAAAATCGTTGACAACGTCTACAAATATGAGGGGACATAGCTTTCAAATATAATAACAATATGTACTTAGCACACGAATAACAAAAAGTCACCTTATTTTTTGAACAAAGCTCATATAAAGTATTAAGATTATCAAGAAACCAGAAACAAAAATCCTATTGCTTCATCTAACCTTTTAAGTCGCCAATACCGTTGCCATCACTGTCCTTGAAAGATCTTGGGTAAATTTGATAGAACGAAGCTGTTTCCCACCATGGCTTCGCGGTTGCTCGCTCATCGACTGAATTAAGTTCTAAACCAAGAACTTGAGATGTAATAAAAGCTACGACAATAAACCACTTCCTTGACACCATTTTAATAGGCGTACGCGAAAACGACTGTTCGAAATGCCACTTGGAGGCCAACTGAAACTATTTGCGGATCTTTTATATAAAAGTTGTATTAACCAAAAATTGGACATCATTGATTATAAACTTAGATAATACTAAGGCCACAGAATCGATAAGTTTATTATTATTTCAGTTGTCAATCGAATGAGAATGAGAGAGCCGTGGCGCAGTGGGTAGTGTGTCGGCCTCTGACGCACGATGAGCGAGTTCGGATCCCGATAATACCAACGCCATCGAATGTTCATTACGCGGCTTCTCTCCTCGGCGGGGAACTGGCAAAACCCCCCGTAGTACACATTTGCCTTGAAAAAGCTTCTCGACTCACGCCGTTCGGAATCGGCATTTGTAGGTCCCGTTCACTTGTGTGAAAAAAACAAATCGCACACAACATAAGTGAATGAGAGAAGCTCTGGCTCTTCATGAGCTATAACGCCATCTAAGAAGAAGAATCGAATGAGAATAGCTACCCATTCTCAGACGGAGGAACATGCCATATGGCAGGTACGCTATCCTTTTACCAAATGCCATCCGCCGAAAAGAGAACTGTTTTATGTAGCACGTGTCAGCTACGAGTACTGTGTCCAGATGTTTTAAGTAAGTATTCCATCCAACCCTGTCTCCTGTCGATAAATTTCTGGTTAGTAGTGGTTTCTAAGGAATTTTTATGTTTCACAAATATGAGATTATGAGCGATATCGCTTGCCCGATATTCAGCTCCGCTGCAAACAATTGTCAACTTATAGATAAAGGTTTATTTTTATGTTCTTTTTAAGTCCGTTTTTATTGAAAAACTTACCTATATTTGCTGAGTGCTGAGTGGATAGATTAAGTGGGCCACAGACATCTATCGGTAAATAAGGTTGATTCTTGTTCTGATAAGCCTATTCCAATTATCCTCAAATGTGCATTGATCATATATTTAATAGACTTGATCACAATCTAAATTGCTTATCGCTTGTCAGTTTGATTTCAGACCACAAGATTGTTAACATTGTGTGACTGACTTTATTCAACTTCAACAGCCTAGTAAAAAAAAATCGGAACAATCATCACATGGTAAATTTATAACTGATGGGTGTATAGTCTGCAAAAAAGTTTGTGTTGGTAGTTGCGACTTTAAAAGCGTTCAAATTTTCAGTCTAATAGTCGACACAGAAGCTATGTGTGCTTTGTTATTATTACCGGCCATTAAGAACTCTGAAGTCTGGCAGCCTTCAGTGAAGCATCTTATTCATGTGTGTTCCTTCCATGTTTGGCCGTTCTGTTCTATCTCTTCTAAGTCAATCCTTACATTGTTTTCCTATCTACGGCACAGCCTTCCCAGCTGTCTTTTTCTTTCGGACTTCCACTCATTATTCTATTGACCGTTAGTCCACAGTCCACTTGTTGTACGTGTCCTGCCCATCCTAATTTTCGTGATTTTATTACTCGGACAATGCTTGAGCCTGAATAGAGTTCCTCGAGTTGTTTTTTTCCCTTGAATGTGTTGTTTTCTCCTCGTTGTTCTGCCCGTTCCTTGGTCTTGTTTTCCACCATAGTTTCTCCTTTAGATCTGGTTTTCAAAGACTCGAAATCTATTTTCCTCATTCTTAGTCACAGACCAGGTTTGACATCCGTAAAGGGTCACTTGCATTATTATAGTTTTAATATTGCGAAACAAAAGTGTTGTCTTACACGTATACATCCTTTTATTTATTTTGATATTAACGTCAATTTTGGCAGTGAGTATGGTTCCCAGATACTTGAACAGGTTCGTTTTCTCAGGGCAATTATCGAGTACACTGGTGGCTTAGATCGATTCAATTTGGTGAATGAGCATATATGTATGTATTTATCGTAGTTCTCTCCTAACCAAGTAATTTCCTGTCATTATTAGACTTTCTGAATTTCTCTCAATTTTTCATCACTATCTCTCAGCAGATCTATGGTAAATGGCCAGCGTAAGTTAAAGCGGATTGCCCTAACCCGTTAATTTCTAAGGGTGAAAATAAAAACATATGATTGATTTTGTTGCCTATAACAGTTATGTATAAATACATTACTCCGTGCAGGGACGGGTTAAGAATATCCCTGCAGCGATACCTCTCGCTTGTCGTAAAAGGCGACTAAAACAAAAAAACAAAAATCACATCTAGGCAATTTAGAAAACACCAAGGTGAGCCTAGGGACACATATACCACCATTAAACTGCCCCACAAGTGTACATGCAAATCAGTGGCTTGACACGACTGGAGATCACCGGTGTTGTAAGAGTAAGATCAAACAAAAAAATCTGGAGCATGCCCGTGTCACAAAAAAAAAAAAAAAAAAAAAAAAAAAAACAATTGGTGCAAACAAATGCAAAAACACCAGCATTTGATTGTTGGCCTCAGCGATGAAGTAATCCCAAACCGGGGAGCCTGCCGTTACTTTCTGAGGTCAAACCGGCGGACCCCACAAGCGGACCAGTAGGAATGCAGTTAAGTGGGAAGGTTATGGTCCTACACTTCTGACCATAACAACGCCGGAAAAAGGAAAACAAGAAGGATGTTTGTGCAATATGTAAAATAAATGTTCTACAAAATTTTATTGTTTTTTTGCCTATCATTAACGACTACATATGTAGGTTCGCCAAATTCTGTTGGATTTTACTTTTGGTTCGCGAGGAGAAAAAGTTTGGGAAACACTGCTCTAGAGCATCCTTCAAAATGTTGATTTAGAATTTTACAAAATTTATCAAATGCAATATACAACAGACCAATTTTCATGTATCAAACTTGCATTTAAGTTCACGAAATTAATCATTTTAGTTGGTGCAAGAAAAGACGGCATTTTCGATTGCTTGATCCGTCCATATTTAATACAAGCCAAATCATACAATGATCTGTGATTCTTAATAGCTTAATAGTGATTTATTCGCCTTTTTGTCAGCCCAGCAAACATATGGTCAATACAGGTTTGTGACCATATGTTTGCTGGGCTCGATTGACTCATGGTCAATCGAAACCTATGAATCCAGGACTACACACCTCACAATTATCAATCATCACATCACTAATGTAAGCCGCAATACCACCCGTCGCGTAAGAATTATTACATATAATAAAATTGCTTTTCGTGATCATATATCCAAATTTCCGTAGAAAGTTAAAGTCTGGCATATTTAAAAAAGATTCCAGGTGGGCCAAGAGTTAGTTAAGGTTCTGGTGTAAGCTTCCAATATTTTAATGGAGAACTGAGAAGTCGTTTCTAAATTGCCACTATTAAAGACACTTTCAAATAGGTTTTTGTCAAAAATGCTTAAATTCAAGTTTAGCGATTCTACAATTGAACCAAATGGAATATTGGCCATAAAAGTTTACAAATCAATAGCAAATTATAAATATATAATAGAAGTAAAAATAAGAAAGAATAATAAATAACATTTATGGTAAGTTGGCTAATTTCTCAATATCTTCAAAAGTATTAATTATAATAGATTTATCATCTTTTTTCTTTTTTAATAAAATTACTCCCCTATTTACCCACAAGAACGAAAAGTTCTTGAAGTTCTGTTGAATCCGGCTCTATTGTAATTTGTTAAACTTTCGTTAATGTGAATAGAACTATTTCCAGATTTATACCCTAAAAGGCTTGTGTTTAATCTTGTTTTCTTTTTATTATTTAAAATCACCTGGTTAACCTCAAAGGTTACAAATTTAATGCGTAAAACGCTTAAACTTTTGTCTCATATAGATGAAGAGTTAGAGTTGAGGTTTCGTGTAATCTTCTTAACAAAGCTTTATGTCATCGGCATTAAAGTTTTCGTCGAGACCCTTTGTTAACAAGTTAACAGCTGTACCCAAAAACATCAACACACTTTCGCAGCGATTTTGTTGGAGGAAGTTTAAAATGGTATTTTCTCCCAGACCCAAATCATTTCTAGTGATGTTATTATTTTTGCCACCATATGGAATAAAGTGGTACAAATAGCCATTTGCACTGACAAGCACCATAATTTGAATCCGAATCTTACAGGCTTTCCTTTGATAAACATTTTGCAGCCATGACTTTCAAAATAGGGCAACATTTCTTCATCAATTGATAAGTTATGTGAAAACATTCCAAACTGCATATTTTTTTTATTTATGATATTGAAAATATGGCGCAAGTTAGCGAATTTATCATTTTTATCCAAGTCAACATTGTCATATAAATGGGTATTTTCCTTTGTAGAGTCGAATTTGTTACGACTCATACATTTTCTTACAATTGGTACATTTGTGTCTTAATCTCTTGACTAGTATAATTTCGTAGATTTCATATGCTCCAGCGATATCAGTGGGCAGAGTATTGTCGTAAGCACCCGGGATGGGGGGTTCTTCTTCGTCTGTGAGATTATCAACCGTGGGGGGGATGTACACAGCATCGATTTGATTAGCATATTGTAAATCCTCTTCTTCTTCCACATTGTTTAGAAAATGCTCTTGATTTTTGTACGTCAATTTATCGTATTTTGAGAATTACTGTGCACTAAATGCAATAAAATACTGGTTAGTTTGACGTTCAACAATCGATTAACTGAGAAAACAGAAGGGCTTGTAGATTTCCTTCGAATACCATTGTTTACAATAAATTTCTAACATAAATGGCAAGCAGCGTAAGTCGGCTATCATATGTGCATGCTCGTAAGGTATGACTCTTTTTCAGTTCTCTCTTTTTAGTAAGCGCGCTTCGAAAGCGTGCCGACCGATCACTCCACAAGTGACGAAAATGAATGAGAGAAAATTAAAATATAACGAATAGGAGAAAAGAGCAATGTCAAAAAGAGCCAGAAACAAAATCGCTCGTCACTCACCAGGAACTTTATTTTCCATCCTATCTTTTTGCACTTGTGTGAGCCGTGAGTCGTGAGGTAACGTGTGACTGACAACGCCGACTGACAATAACAACTGACCGTTATTACTCCCCACGTTACGTATACGCAATTTTTCCCGGAAGTCTAAGATAAATAACATGTGTAAGTATTATTGTTCAACAGAATCATTTATATCATAAATAAGGTATTATTAAAGATTTGCATAATGTAGAAAAGTTATGATTTATATCAATTAATCATTTTTTATTATTGTATAAATCTCTCGATGTTGAGATGAATCAATTTTCAGTTTTTCAAAATTAAAAATAATATGCTTTTTTTATGAAAATAAGCATTAAAAATTTGAAGTTCATGTATGAGACCTTCTTTTCGAGACTGTTTTACATGTGATGGATTTATTTTCTTATTTTGACTACTAAAAAAATCAAATTGAAATCTTGCGTTTACGCAACGATAGGTAAAGATGTGTTGAGGGTTATTCTTCCTTAGTTATAATGAATTGTTTTGCTTCCTTGTTTAAATTCTTCACGTGCCTTGAGTCTTTCAAATGAGGCCTTTGCTACTTTATCCCGCCCTTCGTATCCCTTTTAAATATATTTGGATAAGTTTCACCAAATTTTTGGGTAGTCCCAGCCTTATAAGGACGTGATACATTTTCGATCGATCTATAGAGTCATACGTCATTAAAATCTACGGATAGTTGGTATACCGTGGAATTCACAATTCTAACTGAATGCTAGCTAACTTCTTCTTGTACCCGTAATCTCTTCGGTATTTTCTATGGCTTGAATTTTTAGAACATTACGAGCCTTTACTTCTTCCTTGTATTCTTCGTCGAATCAAGAGTTTCCTTTAAGAGCGTTACAATAGCCTTGTTTGTTTTCTGCTGCTTCCTTAAACACTTTGTGTTGCTTGTTTATTTGTATCCAGACTGCTTCTACCTCCCTGGCTTCATCATTAGTTTTTATGTCATCTAATAGCGCAATCAACGTTGAATTTAGTGTATATATTCCTGTGTTCCGCTTCTGTAAACATAGATTCGGCTCTTAATTTTGGCAATGATTAGGATATGGTTAGAATCATCATCTGCTTCGCTATACTCTTTCACATCTACTCGAAGTTTCTTGGTAGGATGTATTCTATTAGAAAATTATCTATTTGGTTGAGCACTGTTGCATCTTCTCCTAGTTTTTGGCCTGTACATCGCTTTTTTTCATATTATGATATCCCCGATTTTCATTTTGAAGAATGAGAATTTGTTGAATACTTGATCAATTATTTCGCAAACCCCGTCTACTAAAATTGGGTTTATGAAGGGCGATTGAGAAGACGGAGTTTAAGCATGGAGTACCATAATTATAATTATTAGCGGCCATTGGAAACTCGGAAGATCGGAGCCTCGTTGAATGTTCTTCGCCAAGTTTCCTTGTCATGGGAGTGTTCCTCCTACATGGCGCGGCCTTTCTGGCGGCCCTTTTCCCTCAAGATTTCCACTTATTATTTTTTTTGACAGTTCGGCCATTGTCCATCTTAGTGTCACGCCCATCTTAATCATAAGTTTTATTACTGGACAATTTTTATTATTTTTGTTTTATTTATTATTGGACAATGCTTGGGACTGAATAAAGATCTTCGAATTCTTAATCCTGTTTCCCACCATAGATTCGCTTTAAGGTCTTGTTTTCAAAGAAATCCCCCAAATTTATTTTTCCCCTTCTTAGTCAGAGGTCAAGTATCACAACCGTAAGGGTCACTGGCATTATTATGGTTTTTTAAATAGAGATTTTGACGTGCGAGACACAAAAGTTGTTTTGAATAGTTTGTTAATCGCGAAAAGGCACATGTCCCCATTTTTAGACCTAGGCCCCTTACTATTGTATTTGCTATGTACATTATTGATCTTCCAGACTCAATTGCAATATGTGAAGTGTCAGTCTGTTGGTGTAATAGAAGATTGTGCCGCCCGATAAAGGAAGATCTCGTTAATATTCACCGTTGCTCATATTCTAACAAGTTGAGTCTCAATTTTTTAAATATCACGGGATCGATTGTTAGCTTCATTCCGAGCGGCGGCATTATTCAATATAACGAGAAAGTCAGTCATCTGGGATATCAAATCAAGAGCACCTTAACCTGCTGTGGTGCCGTCTTGGATAGCTTAAAAGGTATTTTTTTTGGTTGTTGCGGGCTGAAATCATCATTACATTCTAGTATTAAATATTATTGAATGTTCTTGAGATATATGAAAGGCGGAACATTTTGCAGGAATGATTTTTTTCTTTCGGTACAAAAACTTAACCTTATCGACATGTTTACAAGCGTTATCAGTATGATATACTTTTTTGTTTTCTTTGTATAAGAACCGAAAAAAAAATTCACGGTGGTTTTTTTCCTTATAAAAATAAACCACTAGTTCAGCTTTTAGCAAATCTAATCAGCTGTTCATTATGCAATTACGAGTCGAATGAAATTGGTTCCAAATCAATCTGATTATTTGTTTAGTGATGTACGAAGCGATAAATAGCTCACGGACATACCTACGTACCACATACCCACACCCAGTTGTCTCTCAAAAGGGTTGATGATATGCGAAGGTAAGTCTAAGGTAAGTCTAATTTTTCATTTGAAAAAAAAAAACAAATTAAAGTTTAAAACACTAGTATAAAGCTGCATATAGATACAACCCCACAAGGTATCAAAAAATTATCCTCTGTTGTCACAATGCCCCTAAATTCTTGCATCAGTATAATGCAAATTGAAGCAACATATTATTGTCACCCCTCGGGGAGAGATTTCAAGCATAAAACCCCTCCCATTTTGAAGAGCTGAAATATCCAGGCTATGTCCCAAAAGTTCTCTGAGATATCGAGAAATGTACGGATTTTTATTGTAACCTAAATCCGGCCCAAATCCTTCCCTTTTTGTGTCGAGTGGTGAGCCGCCGGCACTAATAATGATCCAAGTTTATTCTTATTAATTAGGATTCTAACTTTTGTTTTCTTCTCTAAGATAACTTTTTTATTCTGCTATGGTTTGAAGAAATTAATTTTTTTTCGCGTACCATCGCGAATTCCGATTGATTACTTTCATAACCGTCTTGTTATTGCATGATACCTACGTATATACTACAACTATGAACTTCTGAACTTCTAAGCTAAACATACATTGTCCTACGGAATCCGTAGTTAAAGATGAATAGGTGAAAGATGCGTTTACAAAACAATGGATGAAACATTCCACAATTTCTCATTAGGAAATGTGATGTCAACGTGAAAGTAGAAAAATAATAGATATAAATGGTAATTTTAGCCCTGATTGGTTTTTAGTGTTCTATGTTTGACACCAGTAAAACATAGTCAATTAGTATTGCCATTTCACTGTGGATAGACTTATATCTTTAATCGGATGCTAAGTTTTTTATAAAATCAAAACCAGTTTTCTTAGCTGTATCATTTTCTGTTTTGTATCATTTAAGTTAATCATTTGGTCGAAAGACATAGTTTAAGTTGTTCTGTGTACTTTAGAGTGTCCGTATAGGGCCAATAGGGTATTTTAAGTTTGTTAAGTTATTTAAGCTAGTTTTAAGCATTTTTGTCTAGCGTAAGATAGCTCTAAGTAAAAGTTGAATAAAAATGAATTAAAAAAAAAAAAAAAAAAAAAAAAAAAAAGACATATCCGAATGATACATACAACTTATTGAATTTTATTATCAAAATTCGTATTCCGAATTTCTTATGAAATCCAATATGGTTAAATTTCTTATACTCACAATAAATCCTAATAAATAAAGTTTATTGTAATTAATTTTTACTTAAACATAAACTACACTTTGGTTTGATATCAATTTAAAAAATGATAGTTTTATAAATTATGGAAAAAGATTATCCTTATAAAATCAATTCCACTGAACATCAAGCTACCCACCCGTATGCGTAGATTGCGGAACAGGGAAATTACTGCTGCTGTTTCCCCAGTGTTAATAACGACTCCAAATTGTAAGTAAGATATTTAAATTTGTTAAGATAGTTAAGCTAGTTTTAATCTATTTTGTCTAGCTTAAGAGAGTTATAAGAAATTATGAAATTAAAAAGAAGTTTAAGACTAAATCAAAGAAAGCAATAACTAATCTTCTTTTCCTTTTTTTCCGGCGTCGTTATGGTCAGAAGTGTAGGACCATAACCTTCCCACTTAACTGCATTCCTACTGGTCCGCTTGTGGGGTCCGCCGGTTTGACCTCAGAAAGTAGCGGCAGGCTTCCCGGTTTGGGATTACTTCATCGCTGAGGCCAATCAAATGCAGGTGTTTTTGTATTTGTTTGCACCAATTGTTTTTCGGCCTGCCTTTTTTGCGTGTTGAAATTGGAACGTTGATTGATAACGCCTTTTGGACGGGGTTCAAAGGATCTCTCCTTTGAACATGGCAATACCAACTGAGTCGGTCGCGCTCTATCTTTCTTGTGATGGTTTCTTTTACGTGGAGGCTTCCTCGGATCTTTGAACTTGTAATTCTGTCACGCTTTGTTACTCCCGCTGTCATGCGAAGCATCTTCATCTCAGTTGCCGTTAATTTGCTCTCATACTTTTTGTCCATTGTCCAGCATTGTCAACCGTATGTGACCGCCGGACGCACAAGTGAAGTGTAGAGCCTTCCTTTCAGCTAAGAGGGCATTTTTCGATCACAGAAGATGGCGGAGTTTTCTCGCCACTTCATCCACCCTACGCTTACGCGATGGTTGATGTCGTCATCACAAGTTGCTTCTTTATTAATCATAGATCCCAGATATTTAAACTTTTTGATGAGGGTCAGAGAACGGGCAGCACAGATACTCTGTCTTCTTTGAACTAATACGATACCCGTGTCCCTCAAAAATGTCCACCCACACATCAAGTGCTCGTTGTAGGGACGCCTGATCATCACTTATAATGGCTCCATCGTCAGCAAAGAATAGCTGATGCACATTGGGGTCCGTCACTTTTCCTTCAAGCAAGCAATCAAGGACTTCTATAAAGAGCAGTGGGCTGAGGACGCTCCCTTGGTGTACACCGATTTGATTGCGAACTCTTCGGTGACTCCTGCGGTGCATCTTACTCTTGTCGTTGCTCTCTCGTACATGTCCATGATCACTCGCACGTAGGTTTCTGGAACTCCTTTTTGTCTTAGCGCTACCCATAAAAGATCTCTCGGTTGCCGGTCAGAGGCCTTCTCGAATCAACCAACACCATATGCAAGTCCTTTGAAGAATCACGATGCTTTCCATCATGACCCTTATACTTTGGATTGCATCTGTCGTTGATTTACCCGAGACAATATATATAATATAGTTGATAGTCGTATTATTATCCGCAGTCGGCTATCTAATACCCGTTCAACCATCTTCATGGTGTGCGACATCAGCTTGACAGAACGGTAGTTATCACAATTTCGCGTATCACCCTTTCCTTTGTGCAAAGGAAGAAGATAGCTTTCCCTCCATTGATTAGGCATAGTGTCGCCTCTCATAAGTTTGGAGATAAGAACCATGAGCCATCTAGACCCGATGTCTCCCATCTTTTTCCAGAACTCAGAGGGTATCCCGTCCGGTCCAACAGCTTTTCTTTTCTTGGAGTTTTTAACCGCGCACCGAACTTCTTCGACTGTGATGTCGGATATTTTGGCATGATTCGGGGCGGCTCTTGGAAAGTACACTCGGGGGAACTGTTCGTTCAGAAGTTGATCGCAATACTGTCGCCATCTGTGGAGAATTTTTTCGACTTCCACAAGGAATTAGTTGGCCTTCAGCATTGTTAAGAAACGAATCTCCTGAGCAATTCTTCTTCTCTGGGCGGCTATCTTAAAGATATTTGCTCCTTTGTTCAAATTGCTTTGTCGAAGCTCCTGGGTAGCCTGGTTCCTGTCAGACGCGGAAGACGATATTTCTTCCAACTCCTGATGCCTTCCATGCTGTTCGCTTTGAATTCGGCGCACTTTTTCTTCGCGATTCCTTTGCAATATCTATATACCTTTTCACGGCGAGCGTTTTCCTCTCTATTAGTAGAAGAGCACTTTGACCAAGCTTGGAAAGCCATTTTCTTTTCGTGTATCACTGCCTTGGCTTCGTCTGTCCACCACCAGGTTTCTTTTGCGTGTTGGCAGAGGCCTTTAGATGTTCCGAGCAGTGATTTGGCTTTCTCCAGGCCAGATTGTTGTAGGGAATCCCACATGTCTTGTGCTCTGCACTCAGACCGCACTACCGACCTCATCGATAATGGAAGAGAGGTAGTTTTTCATGTTGGTAATAAAAGCTTCGCCTTTTCCCTTATCCAGCTTATACCACTTGATTCTTCGTTTGCTGCTTTGACTTCTTAATCGCCTCCATAAAAAATTCAGTCAGGAGGAGACGGTGTTGAGGGGCGATCGCGTCTCCCAGGATCACTTTGCAATCTTTAACTCGTGGCTTCATGAAACTGGATACCAAATGATAGTCTATTTGAGTTTCATTTCCGCCGGTGTTATAAGTGATCAGGTGCCGGCTTTGTTTGACGAACATGGTATTTAGCAATATAAGATCGTACGACTTGCACATGTTTAGCATATCTTCACCTGAAGAGTTCCTGGTGCCGTATCCCAGGACTCCGTGGTAGTCTTCATAGTCTTCGCTTGTCTTCCCGACATGTCCATTTAAATCTCTCTTTGGGATGATTTTGACAAGGTTGTCTTCTTTCTTTCATCTTTTTCTTTTTGTTCGCATCCTACTTGAGGGGCATATGCGATTACGATGTTCCACACCTCATCATGCATCACCAATTTGAGAGCCATCAAACGGTCACTGGACTTTGAAATGGTTAAGACGTTGCCAAGTAGCTCTGCCGCAAGGATGATGGCGATTCCGTTTTTTCCTTGTTCCAATCCATAGTAAAACATCTTGTAGGCTTTTGTTTTAACGTCGAAGGAACGTGCCCGATTACCGGTGATTCGCCATTTCGTCTCTTGACCGCACAGGATGTCTACTCGCCTTCTAACCGTCATTTCTTCAAGCTCATAGCTGCGACCACTCATGCTTCCAACGTTCCAACTCGCGACTCTTAAGGGTGGCTTACGCGGTTGCATTACTTTGCTATCCCCCGGAAATCCTATAGCTCTGACCCGAGCATTGCTGCTCGTCCCAGGATCACGACCATTAGTAGTGCCTGGCGGGGTAGTGCTTTTTCTTTTAGCGTTCTTTTCCATAATGCTACGGTTTGACCGTTTTCTTTCTTCCCCTCCTTTTTTTTTTTTGACACTGGCATGCTCCAAATTTTTTTTTTGTTTGATCTTACTCTTACAACACCGGTGATCTCAAGTCGTGTCAACCCACTGATTTGCATGCACACTTGTGGGACCGTCCCTAGGCTCACCTTGGTGTTTTCTAAATTGCCTAGATGTGATTTTTGTTTACCTTTGTTTAGTCGCCTTTTACGCCAAGCGAGAGATATCGCTGCAGGGATATTCTTAACCCGTCCCCGCACAGGTAAAAAAAGCAATAACTAATGCCTTACATAATAAAGCTCGCACAAGAATTGAAGCCGAACGATCTAATCTACATATTTAGCCCCAATCGCCAATCCGCCAGTAGACGAAGGAAAAAGACTCCAAGAAGCGCTCAGAATTGATGGAACAAAAGAGAGAAATCTGGAAGGAGTACCCTCATGACGGGGAGACTTGGCGAAGGGTAAATTCAATAATATAAAGACAGGTAATGAAACAATATTTCGTCCCATACCTCATTTGTATTATTCGCCATGGAAGACAAAAGTTCAATTTATGTCAGCCAGATTAGGATAATGATGACACCTTTCCGTAGAATCCACCAACAGCTCACAAAATGAAACCGGAATGTTTCTCAACTTGTTTACAATTTTTTGGTTGATTATTATTAAAATAATATTGGTGCTTTTAAGATTGAGTTCGGCGGTTTAGATTTTTTTCCCATTGGATCCAATACTATTTCAAACTTTAGCAATGCTTCAATTCGTAGTCTTGTTTACATTTTTCTTCAACTTATGGTAGCAGGATAGTTTATTTCCAAGTACTTATTGTATATCAGTCCACTATTCCATCAATCCGACAAACTGATTCAGCTTCAGAACTTTACCATATTTCATGTTTGATAACCAAGGTCACATCTATGACACACATTCGCACATAGTTCCATTGCTTCTGAATAGTTATACTTTACAATTGTAACTTTACAAAAACAACCTTCTCGCTATATCGGTTTCTGATAAGAGTTTTTTCTTTAGTGAAGATTTTCGAAATAGGCCAATTTTAACGAAACTATTTCTTTTCCTTTGAATATTTTTCTCGGCAGTGCTTAAAATCATATTTTTATTTGATTTTAAACTCACAAAATAAATATTGATGAATAAATACATATTTTTTGAAAAAAAAGTCACAGATCAAGGACAGTACGAAGATATGGTTATAATTCATAAAAAAAAGTATGTTATGAGCGTAGCCGGATACTAAAGGTTCATTCAATTTGCGCCATTAAAAGCTGAATTGATGTTTATCGGCATAAAGTGAGGAACTAGTGAAAATTCAATTTTGGTGCATATTAGTTTCTTTTCACGCATCTACATATAATGAATGTGAAAACTCCAACTAATGGGCCAAGTCATTTACAAAAATCGCCAGTGTGGCTGGGAGTGTAATTATATACCCAGGTGACCTCACGGTGGTAACGTACCGACAAATAAATCACGTGGACTGTGCCTATTGATAGGCTGCGACGCCAATCGACACCACACTCAATAGGAAAGCAGCGACATTAATAAAAGGGCTGAGTCCATTTTCGATTTCATTATCTCCACCAACCTCAACATTTGCAACAAAGGTAATACACCAACGTTTCGCAACTGGGTAAGGGAAGAGGCAATTGACCTCACTTTACTAAGTGAGTCTGACTCCATCCGAGTAGAGAATTGGAGAGTGTCCACTAACTGTTCCTTTTCGGACCACAGCCGGATACTCGTCAACCTTAACGTTAATAAAGAAAAACCGAAACCTTTCAGAAACCCTCAGAAGACAGACTGGAATCTTTTCTCAAACCTAGTTGCCAACAGGTTAGTACCGCCACAAGCCATCACTAATCCTGATCCAACTTACATTGAGAATTCAGTCGAAAATCTTGTGAGAATTCTGAAAGCGGCTTTCAACAAATCCTGTCTTTTGCAACGTACTCGCAAGAAGACCAGCGCAGTCTGGTGGACCACAGAGCTCAAGCAACTCAGGACCAGGACCCGAACTCTATTCAATAGAGCAAAGATCTCAAAAAGAACCGAAGACTGGAATAATTACAAATCCAGCTTCAACGAATACAAGAGCAAAACAAGAGTAGCAAAGTCTAAATCCTGGCGAGAGTTCTGCGAATCAATAGAGGATCTCAACGAAGCTGCAGGGCTCAGGAAGATCCTATCCAAGGACCACTGCGTCCCGGGATTCATCCTTAAACCAGATGGTTCTTGGACAGAATCTAGTCAGGAATCCATAGAACTGCTGACTGAAACCCACTTCCAAGGCTGTAAGACCCCTGAAACCTCAGTCTCCTCCGAGACGACGGTTCCTACGGTTCACACAACCGAAGAAGTAATAAACAAGATACCACAACGGGTAAAGTATCATGGGCAATAAATTCGTTCAAACCCTTTAAATCTCCGGGCCCAGACGATATCTTGCCAGCGATACTTGAAAAAAACACAGACCCACACTGTACCCCATCTCGTAAACATTTTTTCGAATTGCCTGCGCGCAATTTTCATACCTAAGGCAGGTAACCCATCTCATACTGCCGCAAAGGACTATATGCCAATTAGTCTCTTGTCGTTTCTATTAAAAACCTTGGAAAGACTCCTTGACCTATACATCAGAGGACTCATCAACTCACGCAACTTATGCAACACTCAACACGCCTACCTTAGAGGCATATCAGTGGAAAGTGCTCTGCATAGTGTCGTCCGTGAAATTGAGGGCTCGCTCAACCTAAAAGAATTTACAATGGTAGCCTTCCTCGACATAGAGGGGGCCTTCAACAATGTAAACACAGAGGCCATAATAACAGCTCTAGAGGACATAAAAGTAGACAAATCCATTGTAATCTGGATTGAAAATATGTTGAAGAACAGAATTATCAATGCAGACATTGGACACAGTTCTATAAGGAAAGTGACAACTAGAGGCACACCACAGGGGGGAGTTCTCTCCCCCCTATTGTGGCTTCTTACAGTTAACAAAATCCTCAAATTCTTTATGGAGAAAGACACAAAGAGCATAGCGTACGCGGATGACCTGGTTATCTTGAGAAATAGTAAATTTCTACCAACTATCAGTGAATTAATGTAATCTGCGTTGAGCGAACTCTCCTCGTGGGCAAGACAGAACGGTCTGAGAATAAACCCCCAGAAAACCGAGCTGGTCTTGTTCACCAGGAAAAGGAAAACTCCGATATTTGCTCCCCCAAAGTTAGAGGGCACTCCACTCAAACTCATAAATATAGATAAATAGCAATTTACCTACAAATCGTAAAATAATGATACATATAATGTAAAAAATATGATTGCGTTCATAATTATTTATTCAACGTTTTCGTTATTAATTGAAGTAGATAGTTCAATTACATTTTTCAACGTAATCATAAAACAGAGCACAAGAATAAAAACACTTCAAATATCTTGAACATTTGGTGGAAGTGAATATAACACTGCGAAGAATCAACACGAAAAAATTAGAATTTTTTTGATTTTTTTTTATCTTTTTATAATTTTACTTTTAGACGGTTAGGACATATAGATCGAATGAATAACACAGCTCCAACCAGAAGAGTCTTCGAAACTAACCCTTGAAGTCGACCCAATAGAGGACGACCGAATCTAAGATGGCGCTCACAGTAAGAAGGGAAAACAACTGGCCAAAGATCGTGCCAGCTGTAGACGCTTGTTGGTTGAGGGCTAGATTCATACCGGACGGTGCCGCCACCTAAGTAAGTCAACAGTTAGCTCTTTACCTGTGCGGACGTGCCTTTGAGTTTCCCCAGTTCTCCTTTGCAAATCACAGCAAAATAAAAATAAAAAAACGAAGAAACAAAGTAATAAAAAAAAAAAAATAATAATACCGCTTAGCCTGCAAATTACGTTGCTCTATTGACCCAATAAATAAGTTTACCTGTCCGTGCAATCACCCCAGTTGCATAATGCCTTCCTGCGGATCCGCTAATTGTTCGGTGACTGCCCATTCATCAGAATTGATCGATTGTAAGGGGATTTGTGGGAAAGCCTTCCACACAATCAGCATTGGCCTAAGTAGGAATGCGAAGAACTACCTTCGCGAATATGATGGTATATTTACATTCTTCTGTCAGGAATGTACGTCCATATCGGCTGCACATATTCTGCTTGCCATTAAATGTAACCACGGGCAAATGTGTGCAGTAAATGATTCTCTGGCCGGACTTAACTACGTTCGTATTCGCAAAAAATGTCCCACTTACTCACCGACAACTGCTCTCCCGTTTCCCCGAACCTTAATTATATTCGGGGGGACATTTCAACGCTTACGGCAGCACTCTCGGAGCATTCAGCAAAGTTAAAGTTCCTGGACGACAAAACATCCGACCAACTTGAATGCTTGAATAAAATCGAAGACACGCTGCACACACTCAACATTGATTCCAGCCCCACAAGGTCAGCGATTAACAATATAATAGAGGAACTGAAATGTACGCCACCCAAATCCCCGGTAACCGCTTGCGATTGCAAGACTACCTACAACGTCTCCCTTATGGAAGAGCTTCTTGAAAACGCGACCATCCGTACCACTCCAATGCCTCTTACATCCTCCGTCCAAACGCAGACCAGCATGAGTCCTCTGAAGTCCCCATCTACCGCAACTTCTCTCATCTCAACGCCGACCATTGAACGATTCGGAACTGTTTGGACCTTTGATGTAAACAACAACCTCTCCACATTCGCAGCCCACGTCAGTTCAAAGCGCATCGCACACTTGCAAAGTTCCCGCTCTAATCTCAAAAACTATTTTAAATCCTAACCTAAATACCTCTACATCTCCCCACCCATCAAATATTTCTTACAAAAAAATTTCCCTGTACGTCAGAACGTCAGAGGGTTACGCACCAAAACCTCCGCAGTACTCGTAAACTCCCAAAATATACCCTACGATATATGTGCCTTAAATTAATCGAATTTATGCTACAGCATTGGAGACAGCGAGTTATTCACATCAGATTTCATTCTGTTCCGGGCCGATGGACGCGACAACTCTGCCGATGGGGTGGTCGCAGAGTTCTCTTAGCAATTCACAGCCGCTATGATCCCTTGGCCTTCAAATCGTCGAATTCCGCTGACTTCAACTTCACTAGTGCCTCAATAAGTCTCCCTAAACAGAAACTTTATGTTGCCTGCTGTTACTTAAGACCCTCACAGCCCACACACTGCTACCAACTCGCCGTTGATGTAAGACTCCATATTAGATATCACCGAACCCAATGACATCATCATCATCTGTGGCGATTTCAATCTCCCACACCTGAAATGGGTTCAACCCGATGATGAGACCCACTACATTGCCGCTAACCCCTCCTCAGATAAAGAAATCCTTTTCACGGATCGTTTCTCTGACTCCGGTCTTCTGCAACTGAGTAATATCACCAATAACATGGACAGACAACTCGACCTGATTTTCTCATCTGATGCCGTAAACTGCGTTGTTACCCCGACCAACCATTTTCTCTCTACTTTAGACCCCCTTCATCCACCTCTATCGGTAACTCTTTCACTGGAGACCCAATTCACTATTCTTCCCTCCTAAAATACGTACTGTTTCAGACTTCGCGAAAACATGTTAATTTTAACTTCCTCCTTAACCCTAACTCACACATATCCTTAAACGAAACCCTTGCGCTATTTTACACCAAAATCCTCAGCTGCTTCATTCTTTCAGTCCCATACTCACCAAAAAAGAACTACACTTCATCTCCGCCCTGGTATACCAAGGAACTACGCTCTTTGCGCAATAAAAGAAACAAAAATTGGTACGCATATCTTAGATCCTCCTCTGCATCTGACCTTTCTAATTACATGCAGTCCTACACTAAATTTGCACAGCTATGTGAATCACTCTACCTCCGATACCTGAACAGAATGCAATCCTCCCGTATCTCTGACCCCAAGTGTTTCTTCCACTTCATTAATACAAAAAGAAAAACTGATAGCTACCCCACTACATTTAACTTTCTCAATAACTCTTCCAACGAACCCGAAGTAATAGCCAATTTCTTTGCTCATTTCTTCAGCCAATCATTCACTGACCAAGATCTTCAACCCAATCACGACTATTTTCGATATTTGAAAGACTGTCCCCAGACGTCTCTTGTTTCACTGAACATAACTCCCGACCTAATCCCGGCCCCGACTGTCTGCCTGCCATAGTATTACAAAAGTGCGCGAACCATCTTATTTTACCCCTTACCGCTCTATTTCAAAGCTCTATCTCTCAAGGACTCTTTCCTTATGCTTATATCATTCCAGTCCACAAAAAAGGACTGCAAAATGATGTGTCCAACTATTGTTCCATTGCCTAGCTCTCATGCATATCCAAACTTTTCGAGAGCATCGCTTATGATGCACTATTCTTTCACTGCAAACCCATATTTTCTCCTAACCAACATGGGTTCCTAAAAGGTCGATCGACAACCACTAATCTAGTCGAGTTTGTTTCACAATGTTTGCGTGCACTCGAAGGTGGCAAAGAAGTAGACGTTGTCGCCACTGACTTCAGCAAAGCCTAAAAGACAAAATGCCTCACCAAATTATTCTCCTCAAGCTCACTGCCCTCGGTTTCTCTCCCGGTTTTATCTCATGGATCAAATCTTATCTTGAAGATCGTCAATATAACGTTATCTTCAGATCTTCTATTTCTGATCCAATTAACGCTACCTCCGGTGTCCCGCAAGGTAGTCATCTTAGCCCACTGATATTTATTCTAACCATTAATGATGTTGACAGTGTTATTCTGAACTCTCAGCTCTCCATATATGCTGATGATATGAAAATATTTAAACACATATCTTCCCCTGTCGGCTCCTGCTATCTCCAATTGGACCTTAACATGTTCACTACTTGGTGTCAAAAAAAACATATCGAGCTCAATGTCAGTAAATGCCAAACCATCACTTACTCCCGCAAGCGCTCTTCCTCACCACCCAGAACCTACATTATTCGTAATGAAACCGTTCCCTCTGTCAACTTCTTGGTTGACCTAGGGGTTATTTGTGACCGTGAACTCAATTTCCGCCTCCATATCGACAACATTATCAGACGTGCTAACTCTGCCCTCGGTTTCGTGAAACGTTGGTCCAAAGAATTCTCGAATCCTTACGTTACGAAATCATTATACATCACTTCGTTAGGCCCCTTCTCGAATATGCTAGCCAAGTCTGGTCCCCCTCTTATGAATCCCATACTGCGCGTATTGAAGCCATTCAACGCAGGTTTATCCGTTTTGCCCTTCGTGGCCTTCCCTGGACCAACCCCCTTAATCTTCCACCTTACACGGATCGCTTAAAATTAATCAACCTCCTTAAAGAACGACGTGATGTTGCAGACATTCTATTTATTCATGACCTTCTCAGCGGTAACATTGACAGCCCTTCATTATTGCACATGATTCCCCTTAACACCAAACCGCGTAACCTTCAGTCCACACCCCTTTTCCGTATAAGCACTCACCGCACAAATTATGGCTACCACGAGCCAATGTCCAGAATGCTTTGCAAAGCTAACACCAATCTTTTCGACCTTCACCTCAAAAAGCCCAGCCTTACAATTGCCCTATACCACAACCCTTCACACTCTCCTTAATCGTCGCTGCCACCTAGTTAATAAGTTATAGTTTTTTGTTAAGGCTTGCATTAAGCTAATAAAGTGCCCCTATGGGGGCGTCAAACAATAAAAAAAGTAATCCTCTGTTACCTAACACAGCATAAATCTCCTTGGCTAACTTTCCACAAGCCTTTGGCAACATGCTAAGCTTCTTGGATGGATGTCCATAAGTAGTCCAAACTAGTTTTTGTTGTTATTTAATCGCTGTCCCCATCTTTTTACAGATGGAATTCAAGTCCGGACTCTGCGGTTGCCAACGTGAAATTTAATTTCTGTTATCTCGAAGCCAAACTTATACAGTTTTGGCTATATGCTTCGGTTCATAATTGTGGACAAACCTCCAGGTTAAGGGCACTTTCGGAAACATGAAGTTCTATAAGCTTTTGGATTTTGCAATATATCTTTGTACTGAAGCTGATCCAATTTACCAGATACCCTGGCAATAGGTCCGCATGCTTCCCAAATCATTACGTTTCCGCAACCGTGTTTGACCATGTATTTTGGATTTGGATTGATGCCTTGAATTTTTGGGCGACGAACGTGCACTTTGACATCAGATGCAAATTTACGGAACTTGGGCTTGTCACTCCAAAATAACTTTTTTTTTTAATTGAACATATTAATAAGGATGTTTTGAAAGGTGCTACTTTTTCGTCTGTATACCAAAAATAATTTAAATGAAATATATATTAAAATTTAATCTTACATTTTAGCGTCTTTATCTAATTCGTCCTATGAGCTACTATTTCTACTAAAACTATTGAATATAAGGAGTTATGGCTCCTCTAACCAGTGTGTATTATAGGGTAATAAAGAAAATTATGTATCTATTCGTAGAGTTAGGTTACACATATTAAGGCAGGAACAATGTCATTGCAGTGTTGACTTTAGCGCAACTGGAACTATATTGCGAAAGAGCAATTATATTGTATTTGCTAAATTACCCTAAATAAAGATAAATCCATTGACCGCCACTGAAGCGGAGTTCCACAGAATCCATTAGTTTTAAATAATAAATATATGTATTTCAGTTAATAAATATTTGACAAATATATAAAATAATACTTTTCTTTTGGTTCGAAAACAGAGACATATTTTTTGATTGTTAATTACCTTTTACCTTTAGTAGTAGGTCGCCTAAATGGTTGAAAGCACAGCGGTAGTTATTTTTCCCATATAATAACAATTACCTTGAGGTTTCCACAAGTTATAAAAGTTATGTACGAGTAGAAGTAGATAGTTGAAAATTTAAATAAATTACCTATTGAACTTTCTTTTTGTTTCACTTGAAACCGCAGCCACGAATATATGTAGCTTTCTATGTAGTACATAATGTTCTCTGTCTCAATTGCTCGCCCGTGAAGCGATCAGATTTGATTATCGATATAATTCCACTGATATCACTTAAAAACTTATCAACCTGTGAAGTCACTCCGGGAGGCATTTCATCAGAGTTTCAGATTAAAATCAGGTTTCTTATTGATAAGGCATTATTAATAAATACCCAATCGCTCGCTTATATCTTACTGATTTTCTATGGACATGTGGACATGATTGGAAGAAACCTATGTGACTAAATTTTTCAATAATTTATATCTGCAATAGAAAACTGCATTATAAAATGTTTATAATAAAATTAGTATTAGGTCTTAGTCATGACCAGTAAAACCAGTGTTAAGATATTTTTAAATAATTCTTAAACATTTTTGACTAGTAAATAAGAAAATAATTAGATCGATATAACTGGATTAAAACGTTAAACTAAAATCTGTTGCATAAAGTCGTTGATTGACTAATGTATGGAAATGGGATAGCTGGTGGGCATATAACGTATGAAAAATGCATTCATATTTTTTATAAACAATGTTAAAGTGTCCTTTTCCCGATGCGTCGTTTTAAAAATGTGTGACATTATTGGGGAAAATCTTACAGCGTATTGTGTAGATAATAAAAACCTATTTTCGAGTACGTAATTCTGCCAACACTTTAATGTTTTAACTATATTTAAGGCCTTTAAAATTAATTTTTGGTTTTTAGAAAAAAATCGTGTTTTTTCTATTGGATGAAATATTTATTTTTTATAGTTTTTATATTGCAGAGGTTTAAACAGAAAAACAACTTACGTTTGTGCTCTTTAAAAAATATATTTTAAATTCCATATAAAATTGCCATTTTTCTATTTCAGTTTAAAATACATTTTTTAAACTAGCTTAATTTTTTTTTATAGGGTTCGTGCAGGTCCAAGAGTGTCCGCTCTAATGATGTTTGTCACACAACCTAAATGGGGTGCAGAGAGTTTGTGTCGCAGATGGTGGTTGTCCTCGATAAGATTTGAGAGATTCGACTGAATTTGCATTCACAGTAACTCTTTTGTTTCCATGTCATTAAGGTATTATATAGAAAATGCATATACATATGTATATTCATATTCTGTGTATATGAATTTGGAAGTGATCTTATGCTGCGAGTGTTGCCTTTATCAGCGTTTCCGATCATCTCTCATTCACAACTGATGTTGTTGCACAATTTTTCCGTAAAAGAATTTTTCTTGGTTATGGACAGACTTGAACTACAGACCTTCGGCTCAACAGTCGTAGATGATTACCATAGCACCACGAGCACCCCTCGAACGAAGTTAAAAAAATGTACTTACATTGACAAGGTCCGTTCTAACCACCAAAAGTATTGGTGTTGCTGGACGAAGCCACTTTGATTTCGGCGTGAAACCGAATGAACCTATGGCACTCGGGCTTCCGAGCTTCCTTAAGGAATCGCTGCTCCACGGACTTGCGGGAAGGTGCATGGAAAGTACCGCTAATCTACTGGATTAAGCCACATTGATTTAAATAGGGTAAGCTTTTTGTGGCATAAAACCGTTAAGATGCACCATGATGAATTATAATTTATTGAAGTGATAGCAATTGCAATGTGACTTCGATTCAGCTTTATCAAAAAATTGTCAACCTGTAAAATCCTTTTGTTATTGTATAGGATCTTACTAATGTAAAATAGGCAACCATGGGCCTGGTTAGGGTCATGTAGCAGATCACCTTCACTCTGGAATCAAGTTGGTTGCTATGAAACAGCTATCTAGAGAGCAAGAGCCCCGGAACCTTGTAAGAGTAGCTTCTATATGTTTGGCAAAATATATATGTATACTGGTCTAGCAAGATCCCAAGGTATCACTTTGTTTCGCCAGTGGTCGCCCGTCCAGTCTGTGACAATTTTTTCTATTGGTCTGAAAGGCCCTAGACAGAACCTCCTCCTGAATTTTTTCGAAGTCAAGCTGCAGAGGAGTAACAATGACGTCGATCGTTGAACCTGATCTCTACATGTTTAATTCGTGTGCATACACTATTGAATGGTGAAGGGAGGCTATCAGATCACTGAGGTAAATTCTATACAGAATCGACGAGTTCAAGAAACCCTGTTGCAGTTCATTGTTAATTTCAAATGTCACGTTGGCAATGAACTTTCGATCTCAGCGCTTAAACTCGGTGGAAAACTACTTAATTCTGCGCGGGGATTTTAACGTCAAAAATAATGATAGGGATATTCAACATTAGGGGGACCCTACTAAGTCATTGGTGATTTCTGCAGAGCATAGAGCACAGACTCAAGTTACTCGCAACGGACAGTCTCGTATCCTAAAAACGGCTCCTACCTGCTTGAATGGTCTATTAATTGTCAACGGACCTTCGTCTACGACAGTTACCATTGCAGACTTTACGGATTCGCGGATATGGCAGAATATGTCCAAACGCAACCCTACGATCACATTAGGGCGGAAGTCGAAGATCAATCCAATGTTGTGTTCAAGCACCTCCCACCACTGGCTGTAGAGAAGTACGAGTACTATACACCATTCTCTTCAACAAATGAATAATGCATATTATCCAGTGCACTGGAAGACAGCAGTGGTGCAACCAATCCCCAAGTGGGACAATGACGCCTCTAACCCCGTAAATCTCCGGTCGATAAGTCTCCTTCCGAATATCAGCAAGGTCTTCGAGAAGGTGGTCCATAGGGCCCTGTCTAAATGGGTTAAGGACAATAACATCATCCCGGATAACCAATTCGGTTTCAGAGCGGGGCATGACACTATTCATGCCGCGTCGAAACTCGTGTCGGATGTCCAATGGAATAAATTCAAGAACCAATGCACGGGTGCCTGTCTGATTGACTTGAAAAAGCTTTCGACACCGTATGGCTAGAAGGTCTTTATTACAAGCTCAGTCGGATGGGCATAAGTAAAAAGATTTTTGACGTGTTAACAGGTAGAAAGTTCGTTGTGAAAACTGCCAACGTGGCTTCTACCCAAAACATTTGAAATAAAAAATGGACTGCAACAGGGTACGGTATTCGCCGATCCTTTTCAGCATTTACCTGAGTGATCTACTTGTTTCTCTTCACCACTCAATAGCGTACGCAGACGACGTAATCGCGTACAGATCAGGTCCAACGATCGACGTCATTGTTACTCTCCTGCAGCGTGACATCGAAAAAATTCAACAGTATTGTGATGACGGGAAGTTGAAAATCAACTTCCAGAAATCAGAATCTATATTGTTCAGAACGCCTTTGTCCAAGGCCTCTTGAGACACTAGAAAAAATTGGCGTCGGTTCTCAATTCTTGGACAGGACGGGGGTCCACTGGGGAAACAAAGTGTAGTCAGATACCTTGTGATCTGGCTAGACCAGTATCTATTGTTTGATAAACATGTAGATGCTGCTCTGGCAAGGGCCCGAGGCGCTTTCGCTCTGACAAGATGACTGTTTCATTGTAGCCAACTTGATTACTTACTACCGCAACGATTTATATCACGAGAGAGTGCGTCTTAACGACTTTATCTCGCCAGAAGCATTCCTTTATTTGATAAATGTGGGCTGATCCAGGATAGATTGGCGGTACTGTTAATCTTCCACGTGGATCGCAATTCCGTGGAACGTCGATTCCTCTACGGACCCGATATCGCGCTCAGTGAGCCCGAGCGCCTCAGGTTCTGTAGATGCGTCTCACGCCGGGCTCGAGGAGACGTACTCCGCCAACATCAACGCTTTTGGTGGCTGGGGGAGCTGCGTCCGTGGACACTTCAATAGCTTAAGCCTCTTCAAGGCAGGGCTTGCCTAACACCAATGGCAGGCTTCCATATGCTGGGGTAGGGTAGGGTAGGTTAGGGTAGGATAAAAGAAAAAAAGAATAAAAACCAAAAAAAGTATGAATATATGTATAGAATCAAAAAAAAAAAAAAAAACTATATTTATATGTATACAGGGTTTCCCACGAGCAGTGTGCCAAAAAGCTACAGCGTGTAGGTC
This sequence comes from Merodon equestris, assembly GCA_958301585.1. Taxonomy (NCBI): domain Eukaryota; kingdom Metazoa; phylum Arthropoda; class Insecta; order Diptera; family Syrphidae; genus Merodon; species Merodon equestris. The sequence continues at coordinate 65,972,623 of OY284413.1, forward strand.
TAGTCAAGACAAGAAAAAAATCGTATGGGAGAGGGGGGTCTATTTCCCCCCGTTTAGCCGGGAGGGGCAATTTTCTAAAAAATTGACTTATTTTGGAAAAATAATTATTAAAAATCAACAGTTACATCCACAATGCCACGATATACCTTTTTGTAAAGTCAGAAACCTCTTCTTTCATATTGATTTTAAATGAAGCTGTTTTAAGGAGTAGTTTTTGAGAAATTAATTTTCAAACTCAAAATTTTGAAAAAAAATTGAAAAAAAAAATTTCGAACTATTGTAGTGTATCACTTTATTGTATCCTCATAAAACTCCGAATTTTTTAAAAATAATAAAAAAGAGGTCAATGTTTCATACATTCATTTGCCTACAAGTCCAGCCGCCTTCAAACCAAAAAAAAAGGTTTTTCTTAGAAAAAAATGGTTCGGGTTTTTTTTTAATTTCTCAAAAACTACAAGACATTTTTGCATCCGGTTTTCTGTTTTTTAACTAAAAACTAATAAGGGAATTGAATTTTGGAAAAAAAAATAGTACTTAATTACATACAATTTTGGAAAAAAGTAGTTCGAAATTTTTTTTTTCCAATTTTTTTTCAAAATTTTGAGTTTGAAAATTAATTTCTCAAAAACTATTCCTTACAACAGCTTCGTTTAAAAACAAGATCAAAGAAGAGGTTTCTGGCTTTACAAAAAAGTATATCACGGCATTGTGGCTGTTACTGTTGATTTTTAATAATTTTTTTTCCAAATTAAGTCAATTTTTTAGAAAATTGCCCCTCCCGGCTAAACGGGGGGGAATAGACCCCCCCCTCCCGTACGATTTTTTTGTTGTCTTGGCCAGGGCTACACGCTCTAGCTTTTTGGCACACTGCTCGTGGGGCACCCTGTATATAGAATTATCATATGCTGAGTTTCTGAAAAACAAATTTTTCTTAGCTTAAATTAATTATAATAATGTTAACTGTAAGTTATTTATATAGTAGTCGAAAGGCATAGGTTAAAATTATACAGTTTGTTTTAGAGTGTCCGCCTAGGGCTAGTAAGATTCCTGAATTTGTAAGGATAGTTAAGCCAGTTTTAAGCATTTTTGTCTAGGATAAGATAGATCTAAGAAACTATAAATAAAAATGAATTTAAGAAAAAAAGGAATGCACAGGATCCTAGAGCTTAATCAAACTTCACTATTGCTGGAAGAGATATCGAATAAAAAAATATTATCAACCTACGTTTCAACCGTAGGTTTTGGTATATGGAAACCCTGTTCATTGCATATAACCCTATTGCCGAATCGCTGTACCAGAAACCTTACTCCTTACTTCCTACTCCTATTCGGAAAATGGATCATAAAAACTAATCATTATCCAAGGTTTGTTTTTTTTCTTAGAATCAGTGGCGCAGGACGAACCTGAAAAACCTTGCACCAACGAAGCTTGATGAAAGAAATCTCTAAAAAAAGGCGAAAGCACACCTTTAGGTGTCGCAAGCATGGAAAACTGAAAACCCGCCCCTGCCGTAAAACCCAAGTCGCCGCCACAAATTAATCACCGCTAATACTAAATCAACTTTGTGAAATATAGCGGAACGCAAAGCGAACAGCGAGAAATATTCATAAAATACATTTTTTCACCTGAGCTTTTCCGAAGGGAGAGAACGCAAAACCAAAAAGTGAGCAAAAAACTAAGGAATGTGAAAAGAGAAGAAATCTTCGAATCCAAAGAAACAAAACTCCACTAAAAGTAATCATAGTTTAAGGAAACTTTGGGCACAGCTCTTCGTCGTCATCCTTCATTGCAGTTCTGTTGCAATGGCCCATTCATTTCAACTGTGAATTCGTTTCTTCCTCGATTTCAAAAAGAGCTTCTTGCATGTCGCTTTCCTCTTGGCTAGGCGGACTTGCAGCTTCCGTCTTACTGGGAGCGAGTGCTTGGTAGTTATTCATAAGTTTTAATGTCTATTCAAATATTTTCGTAGTTTTTCGCTGCCATCTTCCCTACGAGTGGCGGTTAAGGACGCATCGAAAATCCGCATAAGGATGGTGTAAGTGTGAAAAGCAAAAAGAAAAGAAATGGAAGGATAAAATGTCTGTCAGGATAATAGCGCCTGTTTTTGATGTTTCAAGGCGGAAGTGAATGGCATTAAGATTGGTTGGAAAAGATGCAGAAGAGAAATGAATTATCCTGCTGTAGCCGCCATAATGACACGCACATACCGGAACCCTTACGAAATACGTATACGATCGAGTGGGATGAATAAGTGGAAGAATACTCGTAAGTAAGAAGAAAAGAAAGAAAGGAAAAGAAACTGATGACCAAAAGAAAAACTGCAACCACGGAGCAATGCAAAACTTCCTCGTCCTCGCGGTGCAACTTGCAGAGTTGTCCAAAACGAAAAATTGTCCTTTTTCTTTATCAGTTTCTCCTTTTTGAGTTTGCTTTACTATTTTTTGAGCGCTTGCTCCTCTTGTTCGGTCTTCGAGTGATTTCGGCGGAAAAAGGACAATCTTCCAGAATAATCGGAACAAACTTTTGGATTTCCTGGAACTGATGGTTAGCAATGGAAATCCGAGTGCCTGCTGTCGGCTGTCGCCTCGGACAACCGCTGTTAATCTTCATTCAATTTAGTTTTCCAACTCACCTGCTACTGCTATTTGCGTCCCTGCTTAACGCCAGCTTCGACAATGATGTCATGGTAACTGCAGCTGCACAAGACCACCCTGACAGGCATTCAATAAATTTTACGTGAAGTCACGAGCATGTGTGTGTGATGGCATGCCAGGCAGATAGCGTGGAAGCGTGTGCCCGTTTCCTTGTTTTTTTTTTTTTCCTATCCTTGTGCTTAACACGACTGGCAGCATATCTTCATCGAAAACATAATCTTTGGATAATTTTTCCCCCAGAAATGCAGAGAAAAAAATGAAAGGAGGACCAAGGGAAACTTTTAAAGCAAAGTTTTTCCGCCCGTCTGTCGGCTATTCGCAAGAAAGTTTGGAATTTGCAGATTTTCCTTTCCCGTCCACTGCCTCCTAGTTTTTTTCGGTTCTGCTCCTTCTTGTGTTTGTCGTGTTTTTCGGTTTTAATCCTTGGTCCTTCTGCTGCTGTTGCTTATTTTATTTTATTTTTGCGTTGCCCTCCTTTCAATTTTTCATAGTTGACAGTATTGGTTTAGACACTGTCTGTCTGGGCAGCACGCCATACTTCTGACAGATTGACACCGAACGGGCAGAGTTCGTCCTTAGTGCGGTGGGGCGATCTCTCAATTAACCTCGTCTACTTGACATGGGCAACTTTTAAACAACAGTTTACGGATGAACCAGAAAAGTATTATTTTTCTCGCTCTCCGCGAGCACTTTCGTATTTCTCGGCTGCTTCCTGAATAACGTTAAGTGCCAAATTACATTAGGAAAGGAATTTTAATATATCCTTGAAGATTTTCTCTGTCCTTTATTCATTCTTCTGAAAGTGGACACTTTTGAAAAAAATATATTATATATTGTAGATGCCCGTCTAGCCCTATCAGTCGTTCCCGCTTAGCTGTTGCTTTTGTTCTTGCCATTTTCCCTTTCTCAAGCACAGAGGACGTATTTATTACATCCAAAGAGTCAAAATGAAATCCATTCTCTTTGAGACAGAAAATATAAATCCAAAGGATGAAGAAGCTTCTACTTCACTGTGCTTCACTTGACTCATGACGCCGGGCTGGAGAACCAATGCGCTATTATAGGGTGTCCCCCGCCTGCATTTCGCGGTGCGTTTCAGTGTGTTGTTACAGAAAAGAGTGTATCCTTTAAGTTCAAACTTAAATTGCTTCAGAATTCAATTATTATGAGTGAGTGGCAATATTCAAAAGCCACTCACACCGATGTCGGCGTAAGTGCTAGCACTGACCCAGTCGAGATGCACTTTGCTGTGTCTGGCTGACGAAACAAGAGCGTTGTCGCCATCCCTTACTAAGTTAGGATTAACAAACTATAAAAGTGATAAAATAATGTTTAAATAGTTTCCTTATTGAATTATAATTTTTGGAATGCACTCTAAGTGACCGCAAGTCTATTTCTCCTATTACTGTGAGTATAAAGTGGATTTTCCGGCTTCTCGTCCTGGCAAACGAAGGAAAGAAGTTCAAGCTTGAAACCTTATTGGGTTGCAAGCAATTTGGCTCGTTCTCTCGGTCTAGGACCGGGTTTTGGTGTGTGTAAAAGCTTTTCACTGGAATATTTTCGTGGTTAATGTGGTGCTGGCGGTACTGTTGGTGATGTAAGCATAAAGGAGGAGATTGTTTGTTTTCAGAGCGAACTGTATGTTTCTGGTCTTTGTGTTACATTTCCATTTTCATTTTCATTCTCATTTCCATCTGCAGATGAGAACGCGTTCATGATGTTCATATTTGGATTTAGGGAAACACTGCATTTCTGTCGTTGGACGGACGATATGAGTCGAATGGCGGTTTGTAGCTATTGAGCAGGATGTGAAAACCTTGGAGTATATTACTCCCTGTGGGCTTTTAATTAGATTTCGTGGAATAGTTTACTATATCTGGATGGCGTATTCGTTCTGGCGGAAAAAAACACCTGAAGCTATATGAATGTGTTCCTTTATCGCACTAGGAATTCAAAGTTTACGGAAAAATGCAAACTTAAGATGAATACAAAATTGTACTGAGAGAAGGTGGACTGCGAATAAAGTCTGTGATATAGAAGAATATTATTCAAGATATTTTCGATTTACTTTTTTTTTTTTTTTTTGTTGGAGCCTTCTACTATCTGTTGGAGCATTCAGACACAAGACACATGCACCACAACAGCGGAGACAGGACGCCCCTGTTTACGCCAGACTTGACACATTGTTCGAGGCCTGCATCAGCGATCAGTGTCCTGTGCACAAGCATTGCTTTGATCCATAAAACCAGTGTTTCATCTACGTCATGCCGTCAAGCAGCATTACACGTGTTGTCGAAAGTAGCGTTATCAAAAGATTCCTCAATGTTGGCGAAAATGCCCAGTACGTACTCTTTCCTTTCAAGTGCGCTTTCAATTCTTTCTACCAGGTTTTGAAGCGCAGTCTCGTAGGATTTTTCGCGCTGATAAGCATATTGCATGTCCGATAGAAGATGCATTCGAAGGGCAGCTTTGCGCACGTGCAACTCTACTAGTCTCTACATGCTTTTCAGCAGGAAGGATGTTAGATTGGTCTAAAACTCTTGACCAGTAGGTAATCTTCTATCCCTATTTTGGGAATAAAGACTACTTTCCTCGCGCCAAGGAATAGGTATATAGGCAAGTGCCAAACTAGCAGTGAAAATTCTTTTCAGAGTAGGAAGCAGCTGTCTTTTTTGCAGCATAACAGGGTATATCTCATCAGTACCCGGCGACTTGAAGCCATCGAAAGATGCCACAGTAGTCGCCACGCGTGACGCAATAAACCAGCTAGGCCGAGCTGTTTTCATTTTTTCAGTTGCAGTTACCATTGGTTGCGCTCAGGGATTTGATCCCTTCGCAGAAGCACTATCATTCTTCAATTTACAAATAAACTTCTTATATTCCTTTTGCTTTGATCGATACTTATTCTGGTTATCTTCCGAGTTTGAATTAAGCGATGTATTCAGGAGACTTCTGGCCTCCCTGCGAAGACATTGTAGCTCAGCGTTCCACCACGGAACGCAAGGAGGTTTTTTTGACGGGACATGCGAGTTCAAAACAGTGGGTGATGGCGCTACTCAGGTTATAAACGACCAATAGCATTGTTTTGGGTTTAGGTAGGGCTTGAGTGGAGTTCTTAAGCTCCCTTCGAAACCGTACCCAGTCTGTCTTTCTCCGCTGAGTCCAATATTTGTGGCTTCACAGTATTCTACCGCCTTCGGTGGCGGTGGCGGTGGCAGTACCGAATCGTAGGGGAAGCAATCAGACGCCTCGTCGAAGGGTTCAAAGCCATACCCATGGCTCCTGAATGGATACAATGCGATGACTTGTACTACTGCATGCATTTCTGCTACTGAGAAGAGCTGTAGCAGCCTTGCAATGCTGTAGATTGATCTGAGTAAAAATCATAGATTTAGACTGCAGAGCACGTTCCAACCTTCGACTACTTGACATCAAAATGGAATAAAATCCTACCAAGGCAGAAGTAGGGACGTGATTCGTCCGCGGATTTCGGAGGGTCTCGACAGAGCCGTTGTTCAATCCCACAAGATCCCTCTTTTTTCAAAGAGACCTTACTCTCTTTGTTGGAACAGACAATCCAGGCCCTCGTGTCAAGCCCCGGGCACATCAGCACATCCAGCTTGTTTCCAGGTTTCCCCGGAATCCAGCAGATGGCATGGGTTAATTTTGGGAGACTGATAATCTGATAGATAGTAGTTCCCAGCGGAGGGATTTTCGGCACCATGCTCCTGATCCAGGTAGATGTTTGCTGTGAGGAATAGCTCAGTACGAAGGAACCATTCATCAGAGCAGACATCTCAGCCTGTTGCTGAAGTTCGCAGTGTTGGCAATCTGTGCTGGTCATTCTGCAGCCACTGCCAGTTTTCCCTATCCTGACCTTTCAGAGGAGATAGCTGCCTCTTTGTAGGAGAGGTGCCTCTTTCGGCTCTTTATGGTTATTGGTATCTCCTTTCCGGAGGAAAGGGAAGTTGTGTGAAGTGCTCGCCCTCCCAGGAGCAATTTTTGGTTCTCTTCGTTTTCAGATTTTTGCTTTGATCTTTGTTGATCGCCGCATCTGTCTTCGGACTCCGATTACCCGCCGCCACGGCGGAGGAGGAGAGATGACGTTCTCTCTCCCTAGTAACGTTGTCCCCGGCGGCCGTCCTCCGTTTGCGAGTGCTCTTACATTGTTCGGTTCGAGTTCCTGCTCCCTTCCCACGCCGGTTTGGGGTAGCTCTGCCAGTTTGAGGGTTGTTGGGACCCAAAACCTCCTTGCCTTCACCGTCTTTTACGGTGGTAGCGCCGAGCATAGCAGGACTCTGAACACTTCCAGCTCCGTAAGTTTGGAAGCCTGGCACGCTCTTATTGAGGAGTCGATCGTCATCAACAAGAGAAGAAATGTTGGAGACGCCTGCCGAAAGTGCTGTCATGCTCTTTCCTGCCCTGCAGCAGCATTTTCTAACCGCCGACGCTTAGAGGATGATGAGGGTCGCAGATGAGAGGGTCGAAAGGGCTGGGGGATACCTCCGCCGACCTAATCTTCTTAGCTGCTTTCCTCAGAGGTTTGCCTTAATCCTTCGTGCCTTCGACTAGGTCAACCTCTTTGCATGATTTTCGGACACGCTTCTTTCTCCTTCTTTTTCGGAACTTAGCAGTGCACTCTACATTCCTTCCCAATTTTCGGGCTCGTTCAATCTAAGAGGTTTACCGTGCCGCGCCATCGTCGGTGTCGCCTCTTTTGGTTGCACCACTCATGCGTAGTCCAACCGGGTGGTCGGTCAATGAGCCGCAGTAGTCGGTGTCGTTCCGGGCTTCCAGAATCCTTACCGCGGCCGCGATAAAGAAGATCACGGGTGGATTTCCGCTATTGCGGGAGCCACCTGGAGTACTTCTATTCTAATGGTTGTCCATTCATCCATGTTACTCGGGTTCTTCGGGTCTTAGTTCGAGCTCATTGCCCTTCTAAGCCCCCCCGCCACGACAAGGCGCCCGAAGAGAGAGGGTTACGTTCTTAATATATACTTCCATAAAGAAAGCCGTGAGGAAAGTGGGTTTGCTGTATAAGAGGTTTTCATTTTGCCAGCCTCCCTGTCATAAGTGCGTTCCTTCCACGTTTCGCTGTTCCGTCCCATCTATTCTAGATTCATCCTTATATTGTCCTTCTATCAATGGCGCCGCCTTACTGTTGGTCTTTTTCCTACGAGTTTTCCATTCATTATTCGTTTGACTATCCACTGTCCATTCGCTCTACGTGTGCTGCCCATTTTATTTTTGCGATTTTATTATGTGACTAATGCATGGGGCTGAAAAGAGTTCCTCGAGTTCTTAATTGTGCGTCCTGTTTTCCACCATAGATTTTCTTTAAGATCTTGATTTCAAAAATCCGAAAATCTATTTTCCTCCTTCTTAGTCAGAGACTAGGTTTTACATCTGTAAGTGTCACTGGCATTACTATTGCGGGATATAAGAGTTGTTTTGAATAATCCAAATTTTGATTCCGATTCAAATTTGGGGCATGATTAGGATGTGGTCTGAATCGTAATCTGCACCGTAGACTTATGCTTTAACGTATAGTACACTGGTACGTAGTCTTTTATCTATCAGAAAATGATGAAGGTGATCACGTCATTGAAATGGAAATATTCAGCGATGTCGAGAATATAAATTAACACAAAATGCGTACAGTACGAACAAACACAAAACAAAAAATAAAAAATGGAGTATGAAATGGAAGAATTAAAAAATATAAACTTTAAAAAACTAAGCACCAAAGATGAGTTAATAGAATTTACTAAAAATAATAATGAGTTAGCATATGTTTTTTTAAATATAAGATCAATGAGGAAAAATTGGGACAGTTTCATGCTTTATATAAGCGACATTATATCTAGATTAGATATTATTGTTCTAGCAGAGACAAATATAAAAGTGGAAGAAAACAATTTGTTCTCAATAGATGGATTCCACGGCGAGTTCTTTAACAGAAATAAAATGACAGGCGGAGGAATAGCTGTCTTTCTTAAAAATAATATAACTTATGAAAGAACTGAAAGAAATAGCACCAATAACGAAAATATATCCATGAGGATAACACGAAATAAATTTGAAGCCACAATCATTGCAGTATACAGACCACCTAAGGCAAAAATTAATTATTTTATTGAAGAACTAGACGAACATATTGATATTTTTGACAAAAGAAAAAGTATGATTGTCATTGGCGACATGAATATCAATATAAAGGAAAAACGGAAATTGAGTGTAAGAAACTACCTTGCAATGATTGCCTCAAAGAGGCTTCAAAATATAATCTTTGCGGGGACCAGAGTTGATTTATCCAGAAACACTAATATGTACATTAATTGATCTCAGTCTCATTCGGATAAAAGAATATGAAATCAATTCGGCAGTCGTTGAAGATCTCAGATCACTATGCTATATACTGCGCAGTTAAAGCAGAAGGTGAACTAACGCATACAACAACGAAAAAAGAATGCTGCATTTTAAACAACATTGTGGGTAGAAAAGTGGAGGCATATGATTGGGCACAGCTTAATCATTATACAGATGTCAATGATTACTATAGCCGGTTCATAGATGTAATGAAGAATATAATTGCGGAATCAAAGGCTCCAAAGAAAAAAAAGAAGAACGAGCATACATACTTGGATGAACGCCGAACTAAGATCAGCTTGTGAGGAAGAGATCGGTTGTATAGGCGATTTAAAAACAACAGGCGAAATGAAGAATTTCAAAATTAATATAAGAAGTTCAGAAATGAGCTAAACAAAAAGATTATGCTCACAAAAAAAGCGTACTATATAGAACAATTTCAAAATGCTGCAAAAGATCCGAAAAGAGCATGGCAGCTTGTTAACGCTATATTGGGAAGAAAGAGAAGTAACCTTGACGATACAATTTCAATTTCAATTTAATTCAATTTATTACAGTTTAGGAGGATTCGTACAAGTAAGACTTATGTCTTTTATAGTACAATTTGGTGATATTTTAAAAATAAGGTTAAATTAAAGTTAACATAAAATTAAATTGAATCAATAAGAAAAGAAAGAAAAGGAAAAATGTTGAAAAGAGGGAGGGTCGGGAAAGGATGAGGAAAAGCGATGAGGATTAGCGCTGATTAGAAAAATATTTAAAAATATTCTTTTTGAAACTTGTGAACTCTCTGACTTGTTTGATGCATGCCGGCAATGAATTCCAGAGACGAATGCTGTTAACGAAGAAGAGGCGCGATGAATTCAAATACCTATGACGTGGTGTTACAAGGTTAAGCCTTCTAACAGATTGGCAGAAGTTTAGTTTTTCATAGAGATAGCATGGAGACTTCTGATATATTATTTTGTGGAGAAAGATGCAGTTTCTTGCATTGACATACTGCAATAGAGTACATCCTAAGATGCTGGTTTGATGCGCCGATATGTGGTCATATCTTCGTAAGCCATACACGTACCGAGTGATATCGTTGAATGCTACAAGTAGAGCATGTTCAGAGACAGAGTCCAATTTTGGATACACCACCTCCGAATATGAAATCAGCGGCAAAACTAAGGTTTTGGCTATACGAAGTCTTATTTCCGTTGGAATAAAGTTGCTAGACATCCAGAGTTTTCTCAATACTCCATAAACTCGCCCAATAGTCGATCTGATATGGTCAGTACCGGACAGATGTGTGCTCACTCTGAAGCCCAAGTTTGTCACTGTCGTTGAGAATGGTACCTTGAAGTCATTTATACAGATGGATGGAAAGTTCTTAGTATTATAATCTCTATAAGAGAGCAATATTGCCTGTGTCTTGCTTGGATTCAAAGATAGACCATTCGTCTCCGCCCACCTATGTATTTCCAAGAGGTCCTCATTTATTCTAAAAACAAGATCTTCGATAAGACCAATACGTGCCGATAGATAGATCTGGACGTCATCAGCATAAAGGTGAATAGAAACATTTTTACATACTGAGGGTAAGTCATTTATGAACATGCAGAAGAGAATTGGGCCCAAGATCGATCCCTGGGGAACTCCCGATAGAATGGGTCTGGGTTCAGAAATGACCTCGTCAACCACCACTCTTTGTATCCTGTTTGACAGATAGTTTTTTAAGAGGCGAGTTGCCCTGTCGCCGAATCCAAAGTAGATATCAAGTTTTTGACATAAAATGTCGTGATTCACCTTATCGAAGGCTTTGGAAAAATCAAGGAGGCACAGGACAGTAAGTCTGTCCTCATCAAGATCAACTCTTATATCGTCGAGAACCTTTACCATGGCAGTGGAACAGCTATGTTTAGCTCTGAACCCAGATTGACTTTCAACAAGAAGATTATTGTTATCGAGGTATGAACTAATTTGTTTAGCGAGTATCTTCTCGAAGACCTTAGACAAACAGGGCAGTATACTAATTGGCCGGTAGTCACTAGGGATCAAGGGATTTGGTTTTTTTGCGACAGGAGTGATTCTGCCTTCTTTCCATAGGAGTGGAATGTTTGAAGAGGAAATGCGATGGTTAATGAGGTGCGTAAGTGGGCTTAATAAATAGGTGAGTATTAGTTTTACAAACCTAAGAGATATACCGTCAACACCAACTGCGTTGGAATTAAGATTTCTAACAATTACAGCCACATCACTTTCCGTTACAACTTGAAACTCAAAAGGCTCTAAGACTTCCCTACGTAGAGTATTATTGGGGAAGAAGTTGGGCTGGCTTAAAGTGTTGGCCGGAAAATAATCATTTAGAGTATTGGGATCAACTGCACAATCTAGCTTCTCCCGCTTGCCTATACCGATCTCACGCAGATTAGACCAAAGCTGTTTAGAGGACAGTTTCCCGTTCAGCTTAGAGGCGAAAAAACTTCTCTTTGCCGACCTAGTAACTGATGTAGCTCGGTTTCGTGCCTGGCAATATAGCAACCAATTTTGTGGACATGGATTGTTTCTCCACTTAAGGTACTTTTTGTGGCGTTGCCTAACGGATGCATGTACTTCAGAAGTAAACCAGGGACACTTTTGATTACGTATACGGACTGTTTTTAAAGGAACGTGCCACTCAAAAAGCGTATTGATACATGAATTTATACAGCACAACTTATCATCCACACTCGAAACATATTTACAATCATCCCAGGGCATACAGTTCGCATCAAAGGCAAGAGAGTTTAAATCTATAGATTTATAGTCTCTGTATTGAAAGGTTAAGGGCACAGGCGAGTGGGTGAGGTCAATGTCATATGTGCAGTAAAGTAGGTCATGGTCAGAAATCCCACCAAGAGCCAGTTGGTCATGGAGGAGTACATTAGAGGGATTCGATACAATCAGGAGGTCAAGCAGAGTCGGGACAGCATTTGGAGAATATCGAGTAGGATACAAGCAATTCATTACTTGCATCCCAGTAGCTGTGACTAAGTCAGTTAATTGAGTCGAGAAGGAGTCAACTTTCAACAAATTAACGTTAAAATCACCACAGACAATAATATTCTCGTACATAGGAGAAAACTCAGATAATGCCCCAAAGAACGGTTCGGGGGAGAGATTCCTGCTCGGGTTATACACACAAGATACCACGCATTTTGTACTACCGCCTGATACTTCTAGTACTATGTATTCCACATCAGTGTTCACAGACTTACAAATGATCCTGCAGTGCAGGGAGGATCTACAGTATATAGCAACGCCTCCACCACAAGTACTTGTGACTCTATCATTGCGATATAAGATATAATTAGGTATGTCATATAATTGGTTGGGTATATCAGACTTAAACCATGTTTCACTAACACAGATGATGTCAATACTTACTCTGTCGAGAACGCTACGAAGATAATCTAGCTTCGGTATATTAAAACTCCTAGCATTTAGATGGCAAACTTTTAAGCCACCATGCAAGTTAGAAAGTATTTTAAGCATTGTATGCACCGAATACCTGCCAGCAGCATTAGTACCTGTTATATTCTCTGTAGATGTCATAACAGAGACACGAGTAACAAAAGAGAACAGCGAACAAGTAGAGAGCGCACTAGTATCAAGTTAGTTAAGTGAAAGTTTGAAAAAATATTAAGAATTAGCACTATAGGATGAAAAATGGGAAGGGTGGAAGGAGACAGTAAAAGGATGAAGTTTAAACGAAAATAGAAGTAAAAATTAGACATTAAAAATTAAAAGCAAGACCAAAAAAAGAATAAAAAGAAAAAGCAAATAACAATGATAATAGTAAATAAGTATACAAAAAAGTTTAAAGTTAAAGTTTGAGCAGTTTAAGTGGTTTGAGGAGCTTAGGATTTCAGCGGCGAATGTTGGTTATCTTCAGGTAGCAGCTTTTGGGCGATTTTATTCAGCTGGTCCTCGCTGTCAATGTTCATCTTGTCTGTGTCTTTCGAGATTTTCACGTAAACAAGCCCTCGGATAGTGAACGCGGAGTGGATAATTTTCCGACGCTTGAGGTGTAGTGCTTCTCTTAACGTAGCTCGGTTTTGTGTCGTAAGGCATTCGTGCATAAAGATCGGCCGATTATTATTAAATCCGATATCAGATTGGCAAAAGTTTCGCGAGTTTGACTTTTTGAAAATAGTGAATGCCTTCATAACTGAGTACTTGTCATGAGTGGAGAAAAATTTAACAACAACAACACCATCACTAGTTTGTTTGGTGCGAAAGATTCTGCTGACGGGCGGTGGTTGTTTACAATTGAGTGTAACACACAGTCGGTTGAAGGTGCATTTTAGATTTTCATCTTCCGAGAAAGGAATACCAATAAGTAGTGCATCCGTTTCAATGTTTTTCCTGTGCAGTTTCTCAACTTGTGTCCTTAAGTGTGACAGCTCATTGCTAATATTAAGCTCAGGGTGGCTCACCTGCTCCAGCTGTTGGTCCAGTTGTTGTTTACATTTCTCAACTTCCAATTGCAAGCAGTTGAATTTTCCTGAGCAGTCTTCGAGAGCGCAAATACGTTGTTTTAAATTACTCACTTCACTATCAATTGCGTCTAGTTTCGCGTTAATGGCGTTTTCAATGGTGGTGATTCGCGACGAAAGATTATTTTCCATGGCAATCAAACGGTTCATAATTATGTCCCCTTGGTTTTCAATTTGACTTGACAGAGTGACGAATTGAGTCGTTTTGCTGTCTGACGTCATTAGAGCAGCGGAAGGTGAGTGAATTGATGTTGTTGGCGACCGTTGCCTTGCGGAGGATATTGACGGAGAGGCTGAGTTCTGGGTTAACTGCTTCATGAGATTCGTCTGCAACCTTGTAGCCTTTTCGTGTGTTTTAGGCATGATCAACGCGAACTTAACAACTGCGTTAAAATGGTTATAAATATTTAGGGAGGCTACCAAAGTGCTAAGTGAAATATATGCCGCAAGATGAAAACACGTCTACTCCATATGAAGAACGGAACGGAACTGAGCACCTGAGAAGAATTTTGCTAATGAATCAGATCTATATAAATTATCAATCAAAAGTTCGCAAAAGTACTCACCTCGGAAATCAAGCACGCGGTACATGAATGCCCTTACCGCATATATAAATATCCAGCAAGTAGCGTGAATCGCTCAATATACGTAGACAATGCGAGCGTCCAAGAAGTTGAAAACATTCTCAATTCCCTGAAAATGAATAAGTCCGCAGGAATAGATGGAGTAAGACCAATGGACCTCAGATTAAATCCAAGGGTACTAGCCCCAGTAATAACAAAGTTAATAAATATGAGTTTGGATCAGGCACATGTCCCCCACGGTCTGAAAACATCAATTGTACGTCCTATGTTTAAAAGCGGTAAGCAGAATGATATAAAAAACTATAGACCAATATCAATTCTATCCGTCGTTGACAAAGTTCTGGAGGAAGTTGTAACTAGGAGGCTCTACAGTTACTTAGAAAAATACAACGTTTTGAGAAATAACCAATTCGGCTTCAGAAAAAAACAAAAGCATAAGCAGGTTACTTGGAGATTTTGCGAACAGACTGCACACAAGTCTTGACAAAAACCACAGCGTAGCAGTGCTATTCATTGATTTCAAAAAAGCCTTTGACACTTTGAATCATAACCATATTGTAATATAAAATAGTATTAAGTACCATTTTGTTATTTCCCATTCTTTGAATTGTAATGGTAATGGCATAAATCTTGGTTTTACACACTTAACGTTTGTCAAGCAAACGTTAAGTGTGAATAGGGCCCCGCCTTTCCCAACTCTCTTCTCACTGTCGGTCTTGGAGAATACCAAGCCGATGAGTGCGAGAGATCGTTGCTGGAAGCCAACGGGGCACTTCTGAGTTGGTCGCCCACGAGAAAGGAAATAAGAATAAAGATAAGAAATAATAAAAGCGTGCGTTTAACTAATTAATTGGCGCAGTCGGTAAACCACGCGGGTTTAATATTAAAACAAAAAAAAAAGATTATAACTTGTGATTTGTGATCCTAACAAACAAATTTAAACAATTAAACAAACAAAAAAAAAAATAGCAGGAAAAAGGAAAAATATCCTGAAGGAAAAGTGTATTCTAACAAGTTTAAGCAACTTTTTTATAAATACGAAGTTATCAAATTATAAAAATAGTGAATAATTGCAATTAAATTAACTCATACATTTCGAATCGAAAAAAAAAAAGAACAGTTAAATTGAATAAAAACCGGATTTAGTTCCAAAATAACATGCAAGCCATCGAATAAGTCTCAACGAAGCAATCGAACACGATCAAACATGCTTACTTATACATGCATTGTTCGCTGTTGATCATTACGAAGTTCGATTCATACCCGTATAAGTTGCTCCCATTACAAAAACCAAAGAAAGAGGAAAAGAAATATAATAGTGCCACAACACCACAAACAACAAGACACAGGCCGGAAGTACGCAGAAGTTGGATCACATTGAAGTTGGAGTGCAACAAGACGTAAGAGATAAAATTAGATTATGGATACGGTTATAGAAAAATTTAAGTTAGTTTTAGAGTTAATCAACAAAATACCTCAGTATGATGGGGACGAGTCGTGTACAGTTGATTTTTTGGACAGGGTAGACTCAATAGTATTATTTCTAAATGATTTCGATGAAACGTTAAAATCTATTTTAACTGGATATATTAAAGACCGAATAGTTGGTAGGGCTAAATGTGAACTGCAAAAGTGTGGTCGAGTAGGAACTTGGGTAGAAATAAAGGAAATTATAAAAAATAATTTTGGGGAAAAGCTCCCAATACACAAATTAATTGACGGAATAAGAACAGCTAGGGTCACAACTAATATCGCGAATTATTATAATGAAATAAATAATTTATTAAGCAGAATAAATAATGCATACCTTATAAATAATAACAATGATAACACAAATATGATTGAATCAAATAATAGAATTGCATTGGAATCATTCAGATGCAATCTGCCTGAACCAACTAAAACAATTATTTTATGCAGAAATCCTCAAAGTTAAGGCGAGGCATTTAAAATTATTGTTGAGATAGGTCATCAATCCCTAGGATCCAATGGTTTCGAATATAAAGAATGTTTGAATGTCAAATATGGGAAAAATAGGGAATCCCCCCAAACATCCAATTCCTCACGAGGAAACAATCACACCTTTCCTCGATACACACAACCACGTAATAGCAATAACAATTACGCACCGCCTACTTACAGACAATCATACAACGGTAGAAACCCTCCTCAAAACTTTTCATACAACGGTAGAAACCCTCCTCAAAACTTTACCCAAAACAACACCCCCCTACAGAGTCGACAATCGCGCATTTATCCAAATAGAACTTCAAATAACATATCCCAACAAACAAATAGATAGAGGAATGATGGAAATGAACCCATGGATGTGGCTAGCAATGAAAATAATGAATGCATTAGTCATGAAGACAACTACCTTATATAGTTGTCAAAAGTAATAGCGTCCCTCTAAGGTTCCTCATTGATTGTGGTGCAGAATACAGCATCATCAATAAAAACGTCTGTAATCCAAGATGGAGTGAACCATCTGACACACATTATCTTAGAGTTCTCGGGCGCACAATTCAATCTGACACTAAGTACAAAATCCCTCTGTTTCGTGAATTCAATAACAATATCTCTATAGAATTTATTGAGTTTCAATTTCATGACTTTTTCGACGGACTCATAGGCAATAACATTCTTTGTAAACTTAACCCAATTATAGACTACAAAAACAGATCACTTATCACAGACGATGCGACATTAACACTGTATTTTAACGAAGACGAAGAAAAATATGCAAAAAATTGTTACCATGTTGGAGACATCTGTTTTAGCGAAAAGGAAATCAGTGACAAAATATTTGCAACTCACTTACCCTCCGATGAGCGATGGCATATTAGGCGGTAAGTGGAGCGTAAAGGGTCTGCCCAGACCCATACATATTAAAAACGTATATTTTAGGACTGGGAACGGGAGATGACCAGAAATTTACTAAATACGTGGTTGTGTGTTAGTAATGTGGCTAGTATGTATATATGTATGTACATACATACTGGTTTGCACTTATACAATTGCATAGAATGCTCGTTGAGGCATATAGGACGATTGCATATGGAGCAATGATATCGAGTTTTACGTCGCGTTTTTGAAGAAGACGTGCAAAGTTAGCATGACGAACGTGTGGAGGCTACCTCAGCATATGGCTGTGGTTGAGCTGCGGCTAATGCCGATGGGCGGGAGTCCGGCACCTGAAAATAACGACATACATATATATTAATATATGGTTTATTATGTTTCATGTACATACATTTCGAGTATTCTTACAATGACATTGAAAAGATTCATTGCTTGCTTGATGTGAACAAACCTACGAACTAATGGTTTGGTCGCCCGATTCGTCATATGTGGCATTACAAGCTGCCGCGCCAATTCAATGACAAAAGAGCGGCGTTTGTCGCTGTGTTTTGCTGGATTCAACTCGTCATAGATGAGGCTAAGCCGGCGACATCAAGCATGTTGTAAAACATTGCCAACGGCCACCGATTCGTCGAACGCTTAGAAGAATATCCAGTCAACATCTGATCCATTGTGTCCACGCCTGCTTTGAATTGATTGTAGTCTAATATTTGATTCGGCTTTGATGCTTTCAATGGATCGGTGTCACATCGGTAATGAACGGCAGATAATATGACTACTGGCTTCTTTGGCTTTGCCATATAGGAACACAGGGCGACATTATTATTGTGAAAGCAAAAGATGGTACTATTCAATGCACGTTTTGGGTTCAGCAATTGAGGAGGGATGAAGGTCTTGTTTTTTCTAACGGTGCCCACATACGCCACATTTCGATCCATCAACATCTCTGCCAAATTATATGTCGAAAAGAAGTTGTCAGCGTAAACTGTTCTACCGCTGGCCATATACATATTTCGTCATCAATTTCATAACAACCCGCTCACCTTGGTTCGTCTCCCGTTGGCCACCTGGTGTTTTTCCCGTATAAATTATTCCTTTCAGGGGATAATTTGAAACGGAATCGCAAATCCACCAAACCTTTATCCCGTACTTCGCGGGTTTACTCGGAATATATTGAGTAAACCTAGTTCGTCCGCGATACGGAAATAATTGCTCATCGACGGTTACTTGGCAACCCGGGGTGTATGCTTTCTCTAAATTAGTCATCAGCATGAACCATATGTCATCTACGACTGCAGATTTGCTTTGTTGAAGCCTCTCCGCACGAGTGTTACCGTTATCGAAGCGGATGTATGTGGCCAAGTGCTAGAACCGGTTGAAGGACATGGTGGCTTTGTAGATGGGCATGTTGTAACTCGCCCACAATTCTTTTGCTGGCTGCGAATTGGCGTGGAACACACCAGCAAACCGCAACATCCCAAAGAAGGCATACATTTCGTCCTCGTTGGTCATCATCCAAACTCTCTGTTTTTTGTTGGGATGTGCATCGTTCCATACTCGAAAAGATTCGGAAGCTTTTCGATTAGTTTCCCGCACGATAATATTCACGATTTCGGGGGACAACAACGATTTGACGATGGCTCGGTGTTGCGGCAATGTTCCTCGTAATGGCCCTTTGTGGCTAATCGTTGGCACATTATGCGAACGTGGCCTTCCAGATGGTGGTGGATTCGCATTCCATGTCTTGCCATCTTTCGAACGGTAAGCCTCTTATTGAACAGCAACAGCACTGGATGATGGATTTGCGGTTGGTGCTTCTTTGTACAATTCCGCAGCATTATCATCATCGTTATCATCCCCAACGATCTCTAACTCAATCTCTTGTTCAATATCAGACGCCTCATCCACATTTCTATCTTCTTCTGGCACGTAGTCTTCATCGTCCAAGTCATCACATGATTCGAATGGGTCGGATTTCGGACCCATAATTTGTCCAATTTGCGTCTCAAGTCGCTCTCGTTGCCAAATACTATTCACAAGCGGCAGCAAAATATCTCCCAAAATAATCATAAAACAAGTGATCCAAAGATAAAATTCAGTGAACCAATATCACTAACCTGCAATTTTGTCTATAGAAAACTAAACAGTACTTAAAAAAAATCAAATATCAAATCACCAGCAAATTTACTTTTGATGTTCGCACTATGAATCCTACGTATCGACTATGGGTCTGCTCAGACCCATGTGTGCATGATTCACGAAAGTCGTTTAAAATTAAATTTTTACACTAATAAATATATCTAACCGTATTGTTTACCGTTCCATTGTGTTCACCTCAACATATTTGAAGAAGTCATGGACTGCTGCTACTCAGAAATACCAAGAAGAAAACTTGA
Organism: Merodon equestris; assembly: GCA_958301585.1. Taxonomy (NCBI): domain Eukaryota; kingdom Metazoa; phylum Arthropoda; class Insecta; order Diptera; family Syrphidae; genus Merodon; species Merodon equestris. Next base: position 65,992,015 of record OY284413.1, read on the forward strand.
GCACATTTCAAAACCGATTTGGTCTGGCCAGACCCATACGCTCATCGGAGGGTTAAGTAAGACCGATGCTTCTAAATTAAAATCTTTGCTGTATTTCTACAAGCCCATTTTCTACAAAGAGGGTGATAATTTAACATTTACAAACGAAATTACACACCGGATAAACACGAAAACAGAAGTCCCGATTTTTAGCAAACTGTATAGGTATCCCGAAATTCATTCAGAGGAAGTCGATAAGCAAATCGCCGAGATGTTAGCACAGGGGATTATAGCCCCTAGCAGCAGTCCTTATAATTCGCCCATTTGGATAGTTCCCAAAAAGGATGGCAAAAATGGTCAGAAGCAATGGCGAATCGTCATCGATTACAGAAAGCTTAATGAGCAGACGATAGAGGATAGATTCCCTATGCCGAACGCCGATGACTTGTTCGATAAATTGGGAAAATGTTGTTACTTCACAACGATTGACTTAGTTAAAGGTTTAAATCGAGGTAGAACCCCGTGACAGACCTAAGACAGCTTTCTCGACCAAAAATGGACATTTCGAGTTTCTTCGAATGCCGTTTGGGCTGAAAAACGCCCCTGCGACTTTCCAACGGTTAATGAACTCGGTGCTGAAGGACTTCGTTAACAAAATATGTGTCTTCTACCTAGACGACATCTTGGTGTTCTCCACAAGCTTTGAAGAGCATTTAGACTCTTTGAGAAAAATTTTACAAAGACTTAAGGATTCAAATTTAAAAATCCAAATAAATAAATGTAGCTTTGCCGAACCAACTACAAACTATCTGGGACATACAATTGTAAATAACGGGATAAGACCAGATGAAAACAAAATAAAGGCAATTGTTTCTTTGCCACTTCCCAAAGACAAAAAAGGCATAAAACAATTCTTGGGCATAACGGGATATTACCGTAAATTTATAAAAGACTATGCTAAGGTTGCATACCCGTTGATAAGGTACTTAAAAAAACCGGAAAGAGTTAACACATCTGACTTGGAGTACGTTAAAGCTTTTAAACATTTAAAAACCTTGCTAACAACAGACCCCATTCTTAGAAGTCCAGACTTCAGCAAACAGTTCGTCTTAACGACAGATGCTTCAAGTTACGCTTTAGGGGCTGTGCTTAGCCAAAGCAACCACCCAATCTGCTATGCCTCTCGTACTTTAAATAGTCACGAAAAAAACTACTCAACGATTGAAAAAGAATTGCTTGCGATTGTTTGGGCTATTAAATATTTTCGAACATACCTGTACGGTAGAAAATTTGTGGTGCGTACTGATCATAAACCACTTGTTTGGTTAAACAGCATTAAAGAGCCAAACATGAAGCTCCAGAGGTGGAAAATTTTTCTTAGCGAGTACGACTTCGACATCCAGTACCTGAAAGGGAAGGAAAATTATGTAGCGGATGGTCTCAGTAGGCACATTGACAACGATAAAAATACTAAGGATATGAGAAGCGACGACGACATATGTTTAGAATACATTTTTAACAATGAAAATGCCACTAGCGATATTAACGAAGCGATTGTAACGTCCCCGATCCATGAAAATGATATCTCATCCACTGGCGCTACTATCCACAGCGCCCCAGAAGACCCAACGCAACATATTTTTATCTCTGAGAGACCCATAAACATGTATAAAAACCAGATTTACTTGTCCCTATGGTAAAAAAAAAAAAATTTTATCAAGATCGTTCACAGAAAGGTTCAAAATTACATTCAGCTTGTTAAAGGGAAGAGTAAATTAGTAAAAATAATGGAAAAAATTTTAATAAAAAAGGGAAACTTCTGTATTTACTGCGATGACTTACCTCTATTTGTTGAATTTCAAAATGCGTACATCCAATATTTTTCAATGAACAGAAACTTAAATATAGTAAAGTCCAATATTAAACTTAAGGACATTGTCGACAAAAACGAAATGATAGATATTATAAAAAAAGAACACATTAGTAAAAACCATAGGGGCATAAATGAGACGTTCGTCGAATTAAAAAGTCTCTACTTTTACCCTAACTTACAAACGGAAATTCAAAGATTTATTAACAACTGCGACATTTGTACACTCGCAAAACATGATCGGAGACCCTTAGAAATACCTATGCAAATTACCGAAACACCAAGGTTTTTCAACGATGTCGTTCATATAGATATTTGGTTTCCTGAGAGAAATAAAATGTATTTTACTACGATAGATAAATTTTTTAAATATGCAACTGTCCATAATTTACCTGATAGGAACTGGGTAGGTATTCTTAATGCAATTAAGGAAAGGATCAGATTTTTGGGAAAACCAAATAAAATAGTGCCCGATAATGAAACCTGCATACTGCATTCTGCGGTCGAATTATTCCTTAAGGAAAATGACATTAAATTTCATAAAACGACAGGATCCCTTAAGACTGGCAATGCCGACATAGAAAGATTACATGGCACTCTCAACGAACACCTGAGAATCAAAAATGCGGCGAATGACAAATCTGAATTGGACGAGAAGGTATTTCAAATAATAACCATTTACAATAACACTATTCACTCTACAACGAAATTAAGACCATTGGATTTCATTTTGAAAAACATGGACAGGGAACACATTATATCCTTAGCCGATAGATTTAAAAGAGATAAGGAAAACAGGGTTGAATATTTGAATCGAAACAAGAGCAACGGACAGGACAGTAATCTTTGTAGAAATATAGTTACGAATAGGTCTGCTGCAAATGTTTACAAAAGTTTAAGAAGCTCAATAAGTTTAGAGACGAGAGTAGTTATGTTATTGATACTTCAACAAAAAGAAATACAAAATATTATAAAAAACAACTTAGGCGCAAATACAAATTTCAGCAAATATAACACCATTACCGCTTGCGAGTATATGTACATAAGGATTGTAGAAAACGTATTTTTTTCCCCCCCTTTTCCTTTACTCTCACAATAACTTTTATTAATCGCGTTAACTGCAAGGATTGAAATTTTAAAATTTCAATGATCAATGAAGTCAATATCCTATATCGTAATGTCCAGGGATGTTCACCCTTACATTGCTTAGAATATTTCCGCAAGGGTGTAAACACAATGAGAATTAAATCGTAAAATTTAAGAATTTTCGTAAACATAAAATACTGTAGTTGCACTGTCCAAAAAGGAAGCTACCAGAATACTTACCGTAATTTCGTACTTAAATAAGAATGTATTACTAAATTGCTAATAACTCTATAGTAAGGAAAAAAAGAGAAAAAAATTGTAACAATTTGTACTATGTTAATACCGAATCATGTAATAACCTGATTATTTTGTTAAATGTTTTTGGGGACCAAAAAAGACTCAGTGGGGGAGGTGTAGTATAAAATAGTATTAAGTACCATTTTGTTATTTCCCATTCTTTGAATTGTAATGGTAATGGTATAAATCTTGGTTTTACACACTTAACGTTTGTCAAGCAAACGTTAAGTGTGAATAGGGCCCCGCCTTTCCCAACTCTCTTCTCACTGTCGGTCTTGGAGAATACCAAGCCGATGAGTGCGAGAGATCGTTGCTGGAAGCCAACGGGGCACTTCTGAGTTGGTCGCCCACGAGAAAGGAAATAAGAATAAAGATAAGAAATAATAAAAGCGTGCGTTTAACTAATTAATTATATCCTAAAGAAGCTGGAAAATATAGGCGTTCGTGGAAATATGCTATCTTTCTTCAAAAGCTATTTAATGAACAGAAATTTTAAAGTGAAGATAGAAGAGTACACAAGTGAGCAGGAGGATATAGAATACGGTGTACCACAAGGGTCGAAGCTAGGTCCACTCCTATTCATAGTGTACGTTAATGACCTATTAAATGTGCTTAAACAAAGTACGGGATATGCGTATGCAGACGACACAGCTATTGTGGTTAGCCATAGAAGTGCTACAGAGAGAGTTCAACGCTGTAATAGCATGGTGCCACGACCATGGCCTGGTCATCAACGCAGACAAAACGAAAGTTATACATATACGTCTTCCACACATTCAGAAGATGAAGCTGAAGATTAAAATATATGACTGTAAGTGCTTACATAAATTAGAAGACCATGAAGAGCTAGGAGACAACGATGAATGCGCTAAGTACAACGAATCCGTCTCAAAATACAAATACCTAGGAATCTGGATTGACTACAATCTGAAATGGAACACGCACATAGAGACACTTTTAAAAAAAAACTTCGACAATCTCTATTTGCACTCTTTCATCTAAGCTATCTATGTCCCCAACCCGTGCTCCTACAAAGCTATTTCGGATTATTGGAGTCACATTTGAGATACGGTATATTGGCTTGGGGCAAAGCGCTAAATATGAGACCATTAGAAGCATTACAGAACCGTATTTGGAAGCTGATGAGCCGATCAAAAGTTAGGAGCTTGCAACAAGGTGCCAATAAACAGATGCTAAGTATTGCACAACTTTTCAAACTTGAAGTGCTAGCCAACCTACACGGTGAAAGAATATATCAAATTCCTACGCAACAAACATACAACACAAGAAGGAAACAGCAGAGAAAATACACCATCCCTAGGTCATGGAACGAATATGGAAGAAGAAGATATGACGTTGTAATACCAAATGTCTTAAATGAAATACTCTCTGAGATTCAAAATTTAAGCAAACGTGAAATTGTTAAAAAAGCAAGAGAATTGTGTTTGCATTCTGTATAAATTGTTGTAACTGTAAAGTATTCTTGTATGATAAGCAAAACAAAAAAAAAAAAAACTGTCAAGCAATAGACTACGATTGTAACTAATCTTTTGCAGACAAGCCCTTCAGGCTTTGCAGATACTCTCTGTATAATGTTTGTATAACTTCTTTAAATGCGAATAAATTGAATTGAAATTGAAAAAAAAAAAAAAAATCTATTTGATTGTGCCGTACTCCATCGGGAAATATCCATGTAGCCTTTCTTCTCCTATTGTTAGCCTATATCCCGCTTTTCTTCCTATTTTCGCGTTTAAATTCCCGAAAACGATTTACACGTTGAATGATAAGAAATTGTCAAATATTTCATCCATTGTTTCATAAATCGCGTCCCTTTCCTCTTTATCTTTTATTCCGTAGGATAGTGTACTATGAAAAACACATAGTGATAGCGGGGTACTACTACTTCTACTATTTCCTTTATTAATCGATGATGTAAAGCTAACAAACGCGGCATTTGATTTTGGATTGAGAAATGTGATACTTAAATAGCACAAAACTAGGGGTACTCCCTATGCTTAAAGTAAGTCGCATCGGCTGGCTATAGACGGCAGACCAACATATTGTACAACCCTTTATTCGCTGCTCACCCAGAAAGGTTACAGTCTAGTGAACATCGAAATGACCAATGCACTTATTTATTTATCAAGTATTGTCAGGGAATCGACACAGTGTAGGCGAAACCGGCTGATAACCAGCGTTGCGTTGGAAAGTACATAGGCACCATTCGATTTTATTTCATGAGGGCATTTGTAATTACCGCGTTCGCAGTACTCTCCTGATCACCTTTGAAGTATGCAGCATCCAAAAATTAGGCTTTCATTTTTCTTTCGGTAGAAAAAAGTCATAAATGTCAGTGGCTCATATTTTGATTAAAGAAAAATAAATATAAGAGAAACACTGGCTTTTAAATTTTTACGGCAAAATCAGGCGTTTTATATGGTACAATCTAATACAAGCATTAAAGCATGCATTTATTTGAGGTACATGGCAATTTATCTGTAACAAGGCTTACAGGACTAATTGGCACGAACTTGGAGTGGGGCAGGTCTAAGGAACGAGAAGACCAAGAATAATTCAAATGTGGATGTTTCCGCATATTTTTTGATTAAATTAAAATACAAAGCTTTGTTAGTGGCACACAGCTCTTCATTATTCGTCATCCAATTTGATTTATCACAATGCTTGAACGTGATCAATTCATAAAGAAATAAAACAACCGAAAGCCGACATTGGAATTGGAATTTTCCACCCACTTTCCAAATTCTTCACTGCCATCATCCCATAAATTATTTATAGCTTTCCACCTGAGTCCATCGCACATCTGATCACATTCTGCGACAACCCAACAAATGGTTGTATTGGTCCATTTCCATATTCCCAATCACAAGCAAATCATTTGTTTCCACTCCGACAGGATTCCAAAAATTCAAACAAACCCATCATTTTGATATTCAGCCAACACGCCTCTCACTTTCCGTTCCGATTTCGACAAATTATTCCTACCGCAAGCTTTACCCTCAAAAACCACAATCAATTTATATCAAATTGATTATATTCTCGTCCTACGTTTGGAAATCTCGTCTGAAAGCTTAAACAACTTGGTATCGAAACTCCGAAGGACGAATGCCCAAAGGGAAACAAGAAAAAAAAAAAAGAAACACAAGTTTGGGTTGAAATCACGTACACAAAATATCGCCCCTGGAAGAAACTCGCATACAAATCGAATACAAATCCTTTGTCCCAGTACCATCTTGTGGCAATTTTCTAATCTCAACATGGGCCAACATGCCACCATCACCATGAGAGCATGCTAACGTGTTGAACACCTCCTCATAATTTCAAATCCTAAACACAGAAAGGGGAAAGGAAACGAAAAATAAACACACGTTTCAAGCGAGCCCGAATTGTCACACAATTTTAAATCATTTCCGCTTATGTCCTACGTACGTCCACGTCCCCATGGATTCCGACGCGTCACACAACTTGCGTTACACGACGTGCTGTTGAAACAAATTAAGAATTGAAATCCGACCTACGAACCTAAACCCGATAAGACTCATGTGCAACACCAAATGTTCCAACAATCCGTGACAGTTTTTAAATTTTAAATTCTCCTCTTCGGATAAAGCAGCACGAAGTCTGTAGCTTTAAGTTGTCATTATCGCACAAATACTATACAATAGGAGGAAGCATGGAAAAAGGACGATAACACATAGTACACTACTTTGCGATAGGACGCGTCCAATCCGTAAGCAGTAAAGCAATCATGACGGCAAGCACACACGAAATCCTCTTCGCAAGGATGACATGTACAAAAGTTCAAGTGCTATTAAAAATGCATTAGAGTCACTTCTCATACAGGGATGCGGAGAGGGCGATATGAGCTTGGTACAAAGTACTAAAAACATTCATGAGATCATAACGGAGTTTTTGGTTTTTGTTTTCTTTTTTTTTTTTTTTTGCGTCATTGCTCTGTAAGCCCCTGTCCGTTCTGCCGACTCGACTAGCAACTATTACTCTGAATTGTATCAGACGAGAGGTCAAAAATGCGATACAAACACGAAACTTGTTCTGAATAGGGCATGCGACACGACACGACACCAAACCAACGATACAAAAAAAAAATAATAAAAACAGAAAGTACTTCTCGTAAGCCTTAAATAAAGTCAAAATAGAAGGACGAATGCAGCAAAAACAAAAACTGATTTCAAAAAGCAAAGGGCGAAATGAACGACGAACCACGAAGACAGCATCGACATGGACTACGAAAATGAAAACGAAATCACGTTCGATCCGTTTTCGAAATGTTTTTGATAGCCCTCTCTGCGCCATGATTGCTTCCTTCTGACAAGATTTCAGCTTGCACGTTAGATCCATCCACCCACCCACCTACTCACCATCGTGTTCCACTCCGACAAAGGTGGATGAGCAGGTTGTGTATATGTATAGCATAACAAAAACGCCAAAGCACGAAAAATAAATATCGACAGTCAAAGGGACACTACCATGGTGCACGAGAAAGGAGCACAAGAGCGCTCACGTTCAGTTTTTTTTTATTCATTCTTCTCGGTAGAGTAAAGGATCAATATCACGATTAAAAAAAAATCACTCAGCCCTTGTGAGATACAAATTATTCAGATACGTTTCCCTATTCCTGAAATAGTTGCCATCCTGCGAGGTACTCGTACAAACGTCGTTCAGGGATACGTGGCAACATAGTTTGGAAATAATATAATTCATGGAAATATTTGTAGAACGCACGTACGTATATGGTATACTACCAGCTAGCTCAACAGGGAGTAGTACGGCCATTAAAGTTCCGCACATAATACTATAGAACTTAAAAACATATCCTTCCAATGACATAAACTGCCATATTGTACATAACTACATTGCAATATCGCGTTTAGTATTATTGAAAAACAATTCAGGCGCGAAGCCGTTGAGCGAAGGATTGAAAAATAAATTGAGCATAATCGCCCTCATATCCGAGCACACATCATACCCGTAGCGTTATGTCTCCCCCTCAGTTAGCGCTCCTTCTGGTCGCAGGTGCAACCAAATGAATTTTTTCGCTTAGTCGCATCGGTTGAGCCTGAACAAAGGATCGCAGGATTCTTCGCAACAGTGCGCGAGGCGAAGAAGAGCACCTTGTTCAATATGAGTTTTATTACTGCTGATGATATGAGGATAAGTGTTGAGAAGGCGCTACCACCGTCATCGTAGGTATGAGGTAGGAGTTGAGGAGGTAATAAACCAAAAAGAACGAGTGAGTATGTGGTTCTTGAATAGTACGCTACGGAGGGAGGTTTTGCGAGTACGATGGATACGCAGACAGGCAATTGAGGGTAATAAATTTGATGGCGAATTAGGTTGAGATACGCTTCAGGTGGAAGGTATTTAAAAGACGGAACATATGTATGTACTCGTAGGTTGACGGATCGTATATTGTTCGGTTGTTTAAACAGAGGGACCGGCTTTAAGTTGATGGATCGAAAAAGATATAGCAATTGAGACGGTAATTGAATTATTTATATTTCAATTAGCAATGGTTGGTTTCAAAAGTTGTCAACGACATATCGGACAGAACAAAAGCCACAGCGAAGCGGTACGACAAGCGACTGCGGCGTCCTCGTAGTTTCTTAGTTTGTCTTACCCTAGACAAAAATGCTTAAAAACTAGCTTAACATCTTTACAATCTAGATACCTTACTGGCCCTAGACGTACACTCTAAAAGAAACGTAACAACTTAAATCTGTCTTTCGACTACTATATAAACTTATAATTAACATTAATATAACTAACTTCAGCTAAGAAAAATGTTTTTTTTTTATTAAAAAACTTAGCATATGATAATTTTTTTATGTATTAGAGCGCAAATCACTTCTCGCTGTTTTTTTGATGAAAATGCAACTTTTTTGTGAAAAAACGGTTAAACGGTTACATCACCCGTAACGATGCGATGAAGAAAACACTTCCTTTTTTGCCGCTGGCGCAATTGTTCAGAGGCGAAAAAAGGACGCTTAACGTCTCTTGGCTTCAAATCATAAGGAACCCAAATTCCTTGCTTTTGAATCATTCCCAGCGCATGCAATCGCTTGGAAATAGCTTGGCGGGTAACTCCTAATACTGAAGCAGGCTCTTTTTGCGTTTGGAATGGATCTACATCGAGCAATGCCTCCAATTCAGCGTCTTCGAAGGTTTTGGGCCATCCTTCACGCGAACGGTCGTCAACATAGAAATCACCGTCTTTAAAGCGACGGAACCAATCACGGTACGTTGTTCACTTAGAGCAGCTTCTCCGTAAACTTTTTGGAGTTTTCGATGCGCTTCAGCCGCCGTTTTCTTCGAATGAAAGAAGAAAAGCAACACTTCCCGCAAATGACGATTATTTAGCACAAAATCAGACATTTTCACACAATCCAAAGTATATGACGGAAAAACAAAATCACTAATGTGTCAAAGCGGTTTGTTTCCCGTATATCTAAGCTTGGTTCGTGACGTTTTGGATACGTCACAATCGACCAGCACTTTCTACTGGAGCCATCTCTTGATAAACAGCGAGAACTTAGTTGCACACCTAATATACATATATAAAACCTAAGCCTACCTTAATGTAACTAAATCTAGCTTATTCTACCTTAACTAATATATACATACATATATATATATATGTAAATAAAAACTTAATACATATTCCGTATACATACATATATGTATATGTTTGTATATTTTTTTTTTATTATTTGATTTTGTAATCTTTTTTTGTTTTGTCTGTTTTTCACTTTTTTTTTGTTTTTTTTTCCGCCCTATCCCTATCTTACCCTACCTTAGCCTATGTAAGCCTGGCATTGGTGCTAGGCAGCCCTTGCCTTGAAGAGGCTGATGCTATTGACTGGTCCACTGACGTAGCTCTCTCTAGCCAAAAAAGGGTTGATGGTGGCGGACTATGTCTCCTCGATGCCGGCGTGAGACCGATCGACAGAACCTGAGGCACTCGGGCTCACGGAGCGCGACATCGGGTTCGTAGAGGAATCTCCGTTCCACAGAATTGCGATCACGTGAAAGATTAGCAGTACCGCCAATCTATCCTGGATCAGTCCATATTTATCAAAGAACAGGAATGCTTCTGGCGGGATAAAGCCGTTAAGACGCACTCTCTCGTGATATAAATCGATGGGATAGTAAGCCCCGAAGATCAAGATATTGACCGAAGTCATTGCTCTTGCAATGTGGCTACGAATCAGTTTGATCAGAAAATGATATATCCGTACAATCCTGGCCCTGTTGTGTAGGACCTCGTTCGGATAAAATTTCGTGTACTCAGATTCTCGGGCTTTCTAAAAAATTTACTTAATTTGAAAAAAAAATTATTAAAAATCAACAGTTACATCCACAATGCCATGATATACTTTTTTGTAAAGCCAGAAACCTCTTTTTTCATCTTGTTCTTAAACGAAGCTGTTTCAAGGAATGGTTTTTGAGAAATTAATTTTCAAACTCGAAATTTTGAAAAAAAAAAATTCGAACTATTTTTTTTCAAAAATTCAATTCTCTTATTAGTTTTTAGTTAAAAACAGAAAACCGGGTTCAAAAATGTCTTGCAGTTTTTGGGAAATTAAAAAAAATCCCGAACCACTTTTTTCTAAGAAAAACCTTTTTTTTTGGTTTTAACGCGGCTGGACTTGTAGGCAAATTAGTGTATGAAACATTGACCTCTTTTTTATTATTTTTAAAAACTTCTTAGTTTTATTATAATAAATTTTCAATATGATCCCCATTTTTTAGAAGGCAAAGATTATATCTCCTTCTTCTCCTAATGGCTGCACATATCTATGCTTGACAAATTTTCCTGCAATTTGACTCCAGCGATTTCAATCCGTTCTTTCAGTTGTTCCAAAGATACTATTTCCACTTCGTAAACATAATTCTTCATGAATCCCCACACATAAAAATCTAGAGGAGTTAAATCTGGTGATCTTGGTGGCCATTCCGTGGGACCCCTTCTTTCGATCCAACGGTCACTAAAATGATCATCCAGCCCATTTAGACAGGTCTCAAGGACCACCTTTTCGAAGACATTGCTGACACTTGGAAGGAGGATTATTGACCGGATATTTGATGGGTTAGAGGAATCTTTACACTCCTTGGGGATTAGTTGTATCACCACTGTCTTCCAATACGCTGGATAATAGGCATTATTTATTGCATAGTTGAACAAGAGGGTGTATATCTTTACAGCCACTGGTGGGAGGTGTCTAAGCTCAACCTTGAATATTCCGTCGATTTCTGTGGAATTTTTTCTCTTCAGTGACTCGAAGACCATCATGATCACTGATCGCAAATAGAGATAGAGATCGCAAAGTAGAGTGATGAAATATAACTTTTTTTCAGATCGCGGTTTGGAACTTTCTCCTGAGCATCCTCAATCACGAAAAAGTTGTCATCTAGGACAATGCTGTCCGGATCAATCCTGCCTGACGTCCTCGGAAACTTCAAATTCTGAACGTCATTCTGATTATTCCTCCGAAATATTTTATTCATTTGCGGGAACATACGCTTTTTGAACTTACATCAGAAATTCTGTTATTCGAATGCAAACTTACAGATATTCGGTAATTTTCTTTGAATAGCGTTTGGATATTTTTAATCAGTGCGTTCGAGTTTTGTCTGTCAGCAAACCACCTGTACAAGAGTTTGAGTCTAGTTAGGAGTCTATTTTTCTGTTTGTGCAGCGAGTTGATTATCGCGTTTCGATACATGCTCTTAGTGTCGTGGCAAATGACAAGAAATTCGATAAATTTCAACAAGCGTCGTCCAAGTCAATGCACAAAAAACTATTTAATATGACGACAAAAAATTTTGGAAGATAATTTTAATTCAGCGAAGGACTTAAATATAAAATCCATTAACTCGTTAGAAGGTCCGTCGTTGGAGGAAATCTACTGCGTTTGACACCATTCAGGAAACGTAATTGGAGTATAGAGACGGGATGATGGACGCGTTGGACAAGCATGTTGTAACCTTTTTATTGTCCCCCAATACTTCTGAAGAGGTATTCTTCCATGCTGGCAAAACTACTGTGCAAACTTTTTCACCTTTCGTACTCTTTTCTATTCCAGTAGATGGAAAACAGCATTTGTCCAGCCCATCCCTAAAAAGGGCGAATCTTCGGCTCCCACCTCATATCGACCCATAAAACTAACGTCCCTTCTTTCTAAGGTCATGGAAACGCTGATAAATCCTCCGCTTATGTAATACATATCTTAAATCGCGGAAACTTCTTAATGACCGGCAGTACGGTTTCCGCAGCAGCAGGTCCACTGGTGATTTGATTTCTTATCACACCGAAAATTGGAACCCATCTTTGCACTATTTCGGCGAAACCAATGTTGTTGCGCTCGATATTTTAAAAGCATTTGACAGAGTTTGGTATCAGGCTTTTTCTGTCGAAAATGCGTTCTATGGTATCGATAAGTCTTTTCTTCTTTGGATTAGAAATTACCTTTCGCGCCGTTCAGTTCAAGTTGTTTTGGACGATTTGAAGTCTGACATTCACTAAATAAACGCTGGTGGTCTGTTCTGCAACCGACACTCTTCTTCACTTTTATAAATGATCTCTTAACTGCTATTTCTAATCCAATACACTCCTTCGCTGATCACAGTACTCTTAGCTTTTCATATTCGTTCCAGGACTCACGTCCCTGTTCTTCGGCCGTAGTATTCGAATGGCAGCGTATTTTAAGCACATTGAATTCCGACCTTGATAGCATAATCAATTGGGATAAAAAGAATAGAGTGGAATTCAATGCTTCTAAAACTCAATGCTGTCTACTGTCACAAAAGCGAACCCTTAATAATTAGCTATTATCCATGAATTGCGCTTGTGTCGACGAAACCGAAAGACTTTCTATCCTTGGTATGGGTATCAATACCTGTAAAAAAACGATCAAACAAAAGAAGGAAAAGAGGAAGAAATTCAATCTATAACATATAAGTTTTATTTGCTTAATTAAACTTCGACCGCACTGGTTGGGAGTACAAAGGCTACTGGTATAAGTTAATTTAACTGCAGGGGTTTTGGCTTTTTAAAAAAAAATTAATCTCGTCCGAGCAACTACTGACATTTTATAATATCTTAAAACTACGCGACAGTGAATAATGGAAAATGGAATGGGAAAATGAAGGGAGTCGGATTACTGCAAGTTGCAGCGACGATTTGGGAATATGTGCGATAAGCACAGTCGGTGTCCGGTGACCGGGAAAAATCAGGTGAACAACCGTGGGAGCGATTGTAATTCCCGTAATTGGTGTTTGGAGTGGCAATAGGCAAAAGTGCAAAGTATGTGGATTACAGGGTCAATGTTTGGCCTTGGGATTTGTGGGAATGGATTTGGGGAAAATGTGGGGCAATATGTGTAACTTATACTAGATGGGATACATTTCTTAAGGAAGCGGAAGTAAAGGGAATCTGAGATCGTGTGAAATGGAAATAGCGTGATCGAAAGGATATAGCATAGTGTCATGGGTTTTAGCGGTGAATGTGATATGATATAACAGCCAATTAATTTTTAACAATACCAAACTTAATTGGAATGATCACATACTTGAAGTCGACAAAAAGACGGCAAAATGTCTAATTTTCCTCAAACGATGCAAGAAAAATATCACCCCCTCCGATTTGGCTTCAACTTACAACTCCTACATACATCCGCCCCAACGTTGATATCTGGTCTGGTGCCCTCAAGACCTCTTTGCCCCTGCTAGATAGAATACAAAAGCGAACGATAAAACTCATAGGAGACCACAATATCGCGAAGTCGATCGACTCACTGGAACATCGACGTAATGTCTGCTCTCTCTCTCTCTCTCTCTCTCTCTCTCTGTTTTATCGTTATGTTAACAAACAATGTTCAAGTGAGCCAGCAAATTGCATTCCTCTCCTTCAAGAATTTAACCGCAATACATGTTCATCAGTTCACCCTCAAGTTTGTCTTCGGACGCACAGTCAAATTTAGAAACTCGTTTTTTAGCCGAACTACACGATTGTGGAATGCTCTGCCCAGCTCAACTTTTCCCACCCATTACAATCCACAAACATTTAAAACCAATACCTCATTTCCCTCTCTCCCTCTAAACCTTTTCGGCTCGTGCTGTGTCTTGACACTTAAGGGTAGTCATAACTCCTTGTGCACGTGCCAATTATAAAAAAAAAATTTAAGCCGCTCCTAGGATACGACGGAGTTAACGTCGCGAGTAACTTGACTCTATATTCAATATTACGTAGAATCCACCACTGACTTAGTATGCTTTCCCCAGTGTTGGGTATGTTGTTTCCGGAATACTATGTTTGGCATTCAAATCGCCGTTCAAAATGTTGTTTTCTAGTTGAAGTTCAGAAAAAGGTTCGTGAGGTCTGCAATTAAAATATTGGGTTGAGGTGCTTCAGATGAATAGGCTGCCGTAATGTACATTCTCTTTCCACTTTGGAGAGGAATGTACATAATTCAGGCTTCTAGCACCTGAAACATTTGTACTTCACCACTATATGTGATTTTTTGTTTTATGTTATTTTTAATTAAAATCGCAATTCCCGCGCCTCGTTTGGCGTTAGGCCGGTCTTTACCATAGGAACTGGGCCTTATTTGATGCTTCTGGTTTAGGTTTGTTTCTAACTAACCAAAATACATCGGGACTTTCGTCATCCAACGGGTTGAAACGTACGGCCCTCCGCTCAATCCTAATCAGTGAATTCACATTCACCGACAAGATCTTTGAGGGGCTCTCTGTCGGTGTACTCATTACGATTCTAGTTGCCCTAGGCCCGAAGCAAGTAGATTTCGTCCACTCGGGTCGCCTGCTCATGGATCTGTTCATTTTGTTTTGATTATTCAAATGTTCATTTACAATGTTCGACTAGTGCCAGAAGTTTTTAATATGTATTTCATTTCTTGTTTTAACTTTGAATTTACAGTACCGAAAAATCTCAAACCCAAATTCACCGAAGTGGAACAGAGGAATGTGTTCAGAATTACATCAGATTGTAATGCAAAATACTTACTATCAACAATGTACAAATAATATTAAACAATGTAACAATAATTTTGCGCCACACTGTAGTTCACATTTTGTTATTAACATTTAGTATTATCTATCCTATGTTATCTAGCCTATGTATTATCTAGCCTATGTAAAAACCATTGTCGAATGTTGGTCACGCCACTTTTGCCACCCACAAAAAAAAGTGTTCCGTTTTAAATTCAAATTTGTCTTTTGGAAATCAACAAGTAAAGTCATTAAAGTGCATTGGCTCTTAAATTTTTGTTTTTTTTTTACTTGCTCGCATTTCGTCGCACTTTTACGTGCGAAAATTAATTCAAAAAATATTGAATTAACTAACAGAATGTATAAATAAAATTCAACGTTGAAAAGTTAAAGGACCCTTGTATCCAGCGTCCATATCATGACGAAGCCCTATGACCGATCGAAAACGTTTCACGTTCTTGTAAGGCTGAGAATCCCGAAAAAGGGTGGTGAACATATCTAAAGGAAAGTAGGAAACGCCTTATCGGAAACATTCGAAATACTTAACGATTAAAATAAGAAAACGCCTTGTCATCACTTTTTTCTAATTTGGTCCTGGAATACGAAATGAGATCCCGTAAGGAAAACGATAAGGCAATAATCCTTAATTGAATTATATCACTGACGATCTGGATGTAGTAAAGAAACAGTTAAGATAAACGCAGAAAGTCTAATAATGGCCGTATATTGGAAATTGGTTTATTGGAAAACTAAATATTTCTACAATAACTAACT
Organism: Merodon equestris; assembly: GCA_958301585.1. NCBI lineage: Eukaryota > Metazoa > Arthropoda > Insecta > Diptera > Syrphidae > Merodon > Merodon equestris. The sequence goes on from OY284413.1 coordinate 66,008,066, forward strand.
TGGATAGAATTAAACCTCGCCCTTGACTGTACTCGGTAGACGCTTTGAGGAAGTGGACGAGTTCAAATATCTCGGAAAGTACTGACTACGCCATATACGATATAAAAACCGAAATGAACAAAAGGCAGCATACACGCAGCACGTGCCTTCTCTCAATTAAGGAAATATTCAAAATAAGTTTTTTGTCCCGCATTTTCAAAATCTGGGGGCACGGCAGTGCCCCCGCCAAGTCGAGCAAAAAAGCGGCACGGCCGTACCATCCTTTTCTCGAAGCAGTTGGGGCCATTTTCGACCCCCTATAACTTCGTTGTGGATAAAACTAGAAGCCTGAATTTTCAGTAACCAAGCAGGCATCCCATAGACACGGTATATTTCAAATTTCATTAAATTTGAACCAGTAGTTTAAGAATTATAACTAGTCAAAGTTTCTAATTCTGTCACTCACTCACTCACTCACTCACTCACTCACTCACTCACTCACCGATCATCAAAACTTTAGGGCACTTCTAGCAGACATAGAAGCTTGAAATTTAGAATACAATTAGTGTTTAGTGTATAAATCAAGGAAAAACTAAAATATTTTGCAATTTCGGTCCAGTTTTCTAGATACACCAAATATTATTACTAATAGGATAGTGTCTGTATGTATCCTTTTTCAATTTATCTAGATGGCGATTAACCCCTAAAAATATGCAATGCAACCCAATCAATGGGCGGTTGGGGAATTGGGTTTAGTGGTCAATGTGGTTCATGTATTTGCCGGAATATAAAATAAATATCTTTATTATGTACATATATTTAATAACCATTTGAGGAACTGGCGGACCCCACAAGCGTACCAGTAGGAATGCAGTTAAGTGGGAAGGTTATGGTCCTACACTTCTGACCATAACGACGCCGGGATAAAAAGGAAAAGAAGAAGAAGAACCATTTGAGGAAGTTATAATTAAATCAATTTTAAAACAAATTGTATGTTCGGTGTCCGGCCACGGGTTTTCTAGTACATAGGATTACAAAGTTACATTTGCAAAATATACCACCAAAAGCAAAAAAGATCATGTTGCTGATATCTTTCAAGACATAAACTCTACAAAACCTTTAAGAAGCCGCCTGTTTAACATTGGCCTTAGAGTTTTATCTAATAGAGAGTGCGGCTCTTTGGAAGCCAGTGACACTCTACTTGGTATTCCTTTGTACGGTACAGATCCTACCACAACAATTCGATGGCTGGACGTCAACATCTTTCGTAACCGGCGCGTTAAATCTAAATCTGATATGATGATGCTGGAACCGGAGTCCACCGATATTTATTACGAGTCTTGGATTGATGACCACTATCCCAAACGGCCTAAAGAGTTGGAGACTACTAACTTGTACAGTTTCGCTCAAAATTACGATATTGTTAAAACACGCCCAGTCTCCTCTAAAGTCGAGTGCTACGAGATAAATGACGGTAAAAAGTTCCTGAAAAGAAGAGATAACCCATATTTGATCAATCACTATTTCTATGACGGAGAACAAGTACCAGAGAAATACTTCTTCTCTTTACTTCTTTTATTCAAGCCATGGCGTTCCTTAGATGAACTCAAAATGGGGTGTGATACTTACACGGAGGCCTTTAATTTGGCGAAAGAAGATTTAAAAGAAGGAGTCGATTATGGTAATTCAATGATAGAGTCAAGATATAAGATACAAAAAGCATGTGAAATGATAGAATCTAAAGTTGCTGAGATAAACGAAGAAAGGGAAATTGTTGATGATGACGATGGTCCTGAAAACCCTTTAGACTTTGAAGCTGTGGAAGCTGCAAACGCAATGGATGACTTTCAGAGAATCAATCTGGTAGAAGAAGAGCAGACTGATCTTCAAAGTATGATCGCAAAACTTAATGCCGATCAAAAAAGAGTCTTCGATATGATCACACATAAAATGGACACAACTGATAATAACGCTGACGTTTTACGCTGTTTTGTGAGTGGAACTGGTGGCACTGGAAAGAGCTTTTTAATAAAAACTGTGAAAGTTTGGGTTAAGATGTATTTAAACAAAAAAGTGGCAGTTAGTGCTCCAACAGGCATAGCTGCATTCAATGTGAATGGATTGACTATACACAGACTATTGCAGCTGCCTGTGGAACACAAGCGAACACCGAGGTACAAGCCACTTTCCGATGAAGTGCTCCAAGTTCTGAGATCAGATTTGAAAGAAGTAGTGTTGTTTATCATAGACGAAGTGTCGATGATATCCAATGTTACTTTAACATATATCCATTTACGCTTGTCTGAGATATTTGACACAAGCGATGATCAGAATGGGTGGTTTGGAAAAAAACATCTTGTAGTTTTCGGGGATCTTTTACAGCTTCCGCCGGTAAGAGAAAAGTCACCTTTTGAAAAACTCTCAACTGCTGAAACTAACAAGTTGTTAGGTTCCCTCAGTATGCCGAATCTGTGGATTGAACTGTTCGTATACGATGAACTTACTATTAACATGCGACAGCTCAATGATTCTGACTTTGTTGAAATGCTAAATAGAATAAGATTAGGTGTGACTACACAAAAAGACCGCGACTTACTCTCAATTAGATTAATAACTCTAAAAACCAATTCAAATGAAAATAGATTGATTGAAATAATTGAACACCTCTCGAAACTTCCTGATGATACCGTTTGCTTATTACCTACAAAAAACATGTGTCAACAATTAAATACTGCAATGCTTAGATCTCTCCCACATCCCGAAATAAAACTTACAGCTGTAGATAGAATAGATTGCCCCAGATACCTAACAAAAAGAGCTCGTGAATGCATAAAAAATTATGAAGATGATGCTTCTATGACTGCGGGCCTAGAAGAGAACATAATTATAAAAATAGGAGCAAAAGTCATGTTAAGGCGAAATATTGACGTGAGTCTTGGTTTAGTTAATGGTTCTATCGGTATAGTGCAAAGAGTAAAGGTTGATCCGGAAAATACAAAAATAATTAAGAAAATATACATTACATTTGATAAAGAACAGGTTTACGAGCTGGGTCCGGTCAAAACTAAATTTGAAATTATTAATAGAGCTTATGTTCATCGCGAACAGTTTCCCATATGTATAGCCTATGCTATAACTATACACAAAAGTCAGGGCCTAAGTCTAAATAATGCGCTGATGGATATCGGTTCTGCAGTATTCACATCCGGTCAAGCTTACGTGGCACTTTCGAGAGTTACAAGTCTGGGCGGCTTACATCTAATTAATGTCGACTTTGGAAATATTAAAGCGCAGGAATCCTCAATTTGTGAATACAATAGACTAAGAAGCATTTACCGTCCAGACTTGACAAAAATTGTAACATCAAAGCCTCCGAGAAAAACCCATAGGGACAGGGAGTGGGCTTTGAGAAAAACTGCAGCTGAAGCTCAAGAAGTAGTACCGGAAAAGAAAAAGAGGAAGACAACATACAAAAATAAGAAAAGCTCATAAGACACAGAGTGGGCTTTAAGAAAATCTGTTGTTGGTATTCAAAAAGTAGAAGGTACCGGAAAGGAAGAAAAGTAGGACTATCTACAAAAAGAAATGAGATGCCATCAAAAACATAACTTGTAAAAAAAACCAAGTCTCGCAACTCAGTTCTTCTACCGTAAAAAGTTGTGAGATCTATGTAATACCAAGTCGGTTAATTTATTCAGCCCCTACTTAAGAGACCTTCTGTCTTAAGTTATTACGTAATTAGCTAACCTAACAACATCTTATAGTGACCATATTAAATATTAAAAATCTTTTATGTTTTAAATAAATAGTTTTGACTTGGCAATCGCACTAAACAATCTAATTTAATATAATATCAATTACTTGTGAGATGCATGCGATGGACAAGTCAATCTATTTATTTAAAACATAAAAGATTTTTAATATTTAATATGGTCACTATAAGATGTTGTTAGGTTAGCTAATTACGTAATAACTTAAGACAGAAGGTCTCTTAAGTAGGGGCTGAATAAATTAACCGACTTGGTATTACATAGATCTCACAACTTTTTACGGTAGAAGAACTGAGTTGCGAGACTTGGTTTTTTTTACAAGTTATGTTTTTGATGGCATCCATATTTATAAAACCATAATAATAAGTCAGTGAAATTTTATGGATATGAAACATGGTCCATGACTAAGAAGGAGAAAACAGATTTCTGGTATTTGAATACAAAATCTTACGGAGAATCTAAAGAGAGTGAAGAAACAAGTGGCTAGACAATCAAGAACCCGAAGAACTTTATTGAACCCCAGGCTTAATTGGTTGAGTAATAGAATCACGAAGACTGGTGGGAAACATCTATTGTAGAACAATGAATCTACAGTGGACAGTCAAAAGAATAAGGAGTGGAAAACCTGATGGAAAAATACAGCTAAGAAGGCCGCGCCGTAGATAGGAGAAAAGAGAACAGGTAATAAAGCCTTTAAGTAACCCTACCAAAATACTTAGGAAAACGTAACGAAACGGGAACTCGTAATATAAGCAATTTAAATGAATCATCATAAATCAATCGAGCAGCTGTCATATAATGAATTGTTTTTAAACGAACTTTTGCTAAATTTTAAGCCAAGTGTTAAATAAAACACAATCGCTCTCAAACAATAGTGAATTAAAACTAAAAAAAAATGTGTACCACTGCCTATTGGAGTAAAAGGTTTCATACGTAAGTGGATAGTCTGTACTCAATGCTTGAAACCGGGCTCATACAATCGCAATCAGGCAGCTCCTCCTTTCAAAATTCGTCAATACAGGCACTCCCCAAAGTGAATTTATCTCACCTCTTTTATGGCTGTTAGTCATCAACGTTATCCTAGTTGAATTGAACCACAAAGGAATAAAAGTGGTAGCTTATGCGGACGCATTGGTAATTTTAATATCAGTGATGTTAATTTCCGTGACTAGTTAAATTATAGAGCGGGTAAGTTTAGTTTATGCTTGGGTTACAGCCTGTAGCGTAAGTATAAACTCAAAGAAAACTAAACTAAGCTGATTTACTATCAAGACCGAAATATCGCCATTTAAACTTTCACGGCTAGACAGCTCGACCCTATCTTTTCCCTCTCACGTTAAGTATTTATGCGTTATCTTGGAATCAAAGCTTAACTGGAAGTCCAATACAGAAAGCCGAGTAAAACAAGCTGGTGTAATTTTCTAAGCCTGCAAAAAAACATTCGGTAAAAGGTGGGGCTCAGACTTAAGCTGACTTTACACAGCCGTTGTCCGTCCTGTCCTCATTTATGGCGCCTTAGTAAGCGAAGCTTATAGCGTCGATAAAAGAATCGGGAACACGGAACTAAAGGAAGCGGGCTTCGGATCACCCCAATCGTATACCCACAGCAGAGCTCTGCCACTTCTGTCTATGATTTTGACCTCGCTTCCTACGGACTACATAATACTTTCCCTGGAGGGAAATTGTGTGGTGCACTCTCACTTTCCTTCCAGAGAAGAATGAAAAGCGTGCAACCCAGTCGCGAAATTCCAACTTCTGATGGCTCCAAGTTGGAGCACTGTGGTTTAGGGAACATTTGCGGCACAACTGAGTATTTCAAACTCATTCCGTCTCCCCGATCACTCGAGCATCTTTCCAGCTAAAGTGCTAGCGATCCGGGAAGCGTGCAAAATACTAAGTGCAGCCCGCCCCAATTACACGTTCACCGCTGTTTGAAGTGACAGACAAGCCGCTATTAAAGCTCTTTTGTCTGCTACAACCTCCTCTAAACTGGTAGATTAATTCAAGAAAGAAACTATACGAACAACAAAGAGGGGAATGAGAGGGCTGATAAGTTAGCCAAGCGTGGGGGCACCTCAAACTCTCCTACTGAAACTATGAGCTTGCCACTGAACCTTCTCAAAGACAACATCCCGCAACACTTTTTCAACTTAGCCAATCTCCTCTCTTTTTCAAAAAACAAAACAAACCTCTCAATAGGCTACGTAGAACAAACCATGCACTATTTTCTCTGCGAATGCCCATCACTGGCAAGTCGTACTCTTCTTAGATGGCATTACAGCTCACGGAGGGCCAGAGCCAGGCTTCTCTAATTCATTTAGGTTGTGTGCGATTTGTTTTTCACACAAGTGAACGCGACCTACAGTTTAATGCTGATTCCGAACGTCGAACGCAGAGGTGCTTTTCAAGGCAAGTGTCTTACGAAGCGTTTTGCCAGTACGGGATCCGAACTCGCTCATCGTGCTCTATAAGTTTCGCTGTAATTTATAGAGTAGTCATAATTGATATATCTATATCTATTATGCTATACACACATAATTAAATAAACCCTTAAAAAAATATAAAAAAGTGTTTCTTTAAGTTTTTAAGCCTTCCTCTCTTTTGAAAGTCGTCGAATTAGGCATGCTTTTTGGCTATGACCTTTTTGTACGACGGGAACCTTTTGTCGCCAAGCCATTTTTGTTTTAAATTTAAAAATAAGAAAACGTTTGAGGAGTTATGGCCAGTGAATGCGGGGAATGCAGTAGAGATTCGAACGCTAATTCTGTAATTTATAGTTAGAAGAGGGTCTTTCTTTTTCTTAAATAAGAGCAATTAGAATTTATTTTCCAGTCACATGTTGTTTTGTTTTGCTCAAGTAATCAATGTAAATGATTCCACGTGCATTCCAATCACTCTAGCCACAACCAATTTTCGTTTTTTTCGTAGCCCGTTTACCTTCAAAAACCCATTGTTTTGATTGTCTCTCGTCTACGACACTCATCTTGCTGACATTTTTGTACACCCAATTTTCTGTACAAAATTAAAATCAATCGATCCGTTCACCACCCGAAACCATACCATCGATTATGTCAACCATTTTGAGGAATAGCACTTCGACTGGACCTCCCGAACGGTGTTCATCTCTTTTGGATGCTCGGTCACGTTTAAATTCATTTACCCAATTGTAAATGGTAGCAAACACGTGAACAGATGTGCCATGAACATCTCTGTCGGCAATAAGCCTTTTAAACATAAGTGTTTAACCACCACTCAGAATTCACCTTTATCGTTTTTCCAAATAAACTAAAGTTTGTTGCTTCTATCTACAAAAAAAAAAATAACCGTCTATAGAGAAATGAGGCTTTCTAAAAACCAACCACTTTGGATACCAGGAGTGCCATGGATTTTGACTTGGATCTTCTGAAGACTTATTGAACGACCTCCATAACTATTTATATGTATATGAAAGTGTGTCTTTTTTTGGTTAACTTTAGGCAAGTTTATTTGTTCTAAGAAGTGAAAGAAACAAAAATCCATTCGACTTATGTATTGTATTCGTGCGACCGTACTTATCGATTATAGGATTGCTGGCATGAGTGTTCTTGTGTAGCTTGTTTACACGTTGAGCACAAACCAAGCTGACGAACGACAGTATGTGTAACATTGAAGTATTGAAGTAACATTGAAACAACACTAGTACGAACTATAATACTTATGATATCTAATAATAGGCATCACTGTTACTATGCAATTGTCAAACAAAAAATATATAAAAAATAAATAAAGATTGAAAACTATTACATGGTGTCCGAAGTGGCGCAAAAAAAAAAAAAAAAAAAAAAAAAAAAAAACTAAATTAAATCAATAATTTACCAAACCAAAGGATAGGAGAAAAATAAAATGGAAACCGACAAGGATAAGACAAAATGTGCAACCGGATCTAAAAAACCAGCACACCAAGAAAAGATCAATCCTAACCTATTCGAGAACCCCGGAACGAATTTCATCAGACCACCCAAGGAATTAATCACTACAGGCGATGCAGCAACGAACTGGAAAAACTGGATTCAGCAATATGAATGGTTCGAAATAGCGACGCAATTGCAGACCAGGCCCCAAGAAGTACAGGTAGCAACACTAATGTCAACCATTGGTTCAGAAGCGGTGGCAATATACAATACATTTCAACTCAACGAGGACGAAAAAAACCAGGTAACTGCAATAAAAAATAAATTTAGTAGTTACTTCATACCGAAAGCAAATGTCACCTACGAGAGATACATTTTCAATAAGATGCAACAAAGTGAAGACGAGCCATTTGACGAGTTTCTAACAAGAGCAAAATCGCAAATCAAAAAGTGTGCATTTGAAAGCCTACACGATAGTTTGTTAAGAGACAAAATAATAATAGGAATCTGTAATGAGTTTCTCAGAGAAAAACTCCTTTCAGAAGAAGAACTGAGCCTAGAAAGAACAATAAACATATGTAGGGCAAGCGAAATAACCTCAAAGCAGTTAATGGAGATACATAGAGAAGAAAAAATAGACGCAGTTTACAAATCCAGAAAATCATCCAGCAAAAACAAACAAATGGTACGATCAGACATGTTTGACTGCAACAGATGCGGAACACATCATGGTAAAAGATCATGCCCAGCATTCGGAAACAAATGCACAAAATGTCAGAAGAGAAATCATTTCCCATCGATGTGCAGAAGCAAACAAAAAATACATGTCATAGAAACCGAAGACGAAAGTGACCAAGATTACGAACTAAATGAAATATCAGAAAACAATAAAGATGATGACAAAAATTGGTACGAGGTCATAGACATCAACAACAAAAAGATAAAAATGAAACTAGATTCAGGAGCCCAGTGTAACGTTCTACCAAAATACCTAGTAGAAGCAGCTAATATAAAGACAAACCCCTCCTCTGGCAACGTAAAGCTAGTAACATTCAGTAAACACGAAATGCCAATAGTAGCGGAAGTTACAACCCAGGTGGTAATAAGAAAAAGAGTCTTCTACATGAAATTCTTTGTTGTTGACGCTAAAGTCTCCCCAATTCTCGGTAAGAAGGCTTGTCAAGAAGCCAAATTAATAGTGCGGGTGAATGCGATAAACGAAAAAACTAAAAAAAATGAAAGTGAAAAAGAAAACAGCGACAGCGTCGGTTGTCTAAAAGACTTTCAGTACGAAATTGATCTTAAAGAACCAGCAAACCTAAAAGTTCACCCCGCGTGCAGAATACCTTATACCATTAGAGAAGCGGTAAAGGCTGAGCTAGACGACATGGTAAACAAGGGAGTTATAAAACCAACTACAGAAGCGACACCTTGCGTGTCCCCAATGGTAGTCGTCAAACAAAGAGGAAAGTTACGCATATGCATTGATCCGACCGATTTAAATAAAAATATATTGCGCAGACATTTCCCATTAAATACGTTGGAAGAAATATCAACTAAAATAAAAAACTCGAAATATTTCACTTTGCTTGACTGCAAAAGAGGTTTTTGGCAAATCAAAGTCACGAAGCGAACGACGAAATACTTAACGTTTGCCACACCATGGGGAAGATACAGTTTCCTTGTCTTGCCATTTGGCCTAGCACCTGCACCAGAAATATTCCAGCAGATTATGACTGATATACTAAAGCATATTCCCAATGCAGAAGTATCAATGGATGACATACTGATTCATGCTGAAACCTTAGACAAACTAAAAAAAACACAAAATGAAGTCCGAAAAGTCTTACGAAAAAAAAGATAAAAACTAAACATGGAAAAATGCGTTTTCGAAAAAGAAAAAATCAAGTTCCTGGGTCACTATATAAGTGCTAAAGGAATAGAAATTGATCCAGAAAAAGTCCAAGCGATTCAGCAGTTAAAAACCCCAGAAAACAGAAAACAGCTCCAACGTCTTCTTGGCATGGTTACGTACCTGTCAAAGTTCATTAAAAACGCCTCAGAAATAACACAACCCCTGCGCAAGCTATTAGAAAATAATGTACAATTTCAATGGAACACAGAACAACAAGCTGCGCTGGAAAAAATCAAAAATGGATTAACAACTGCTCCAGTACTAAAGCCCTATGACGTCAACAGCGAAGTTAAGATCCAAACAGACGCAAGCTCATTTGCAATCGGGGCAACATTGTTGCAAGACAATCAGCCAATAGGGTACATTAGCAGAGCGCTGACAAAAACTGAAATGAATTACCCTCAAATAGAAAAAGAAGCCCTTGCTATCCGATTTGCCTGTAAAAAGTTCCATCCATATATATATGGGAAGAAACTTATCATAGAGAGCGACCATAAACCACTAGAATCCATATACAAAAAAAACATATACTCAGCACCAACAAGAATAAAACGAATTTTGATGGAAACACACCAGTACGCACCCACCGTAGTCTACAAGAAAGGTGCTAACATGAAACTAGCTGACACTCTAAGTCGAGACTGCGATAACGACGAACATGTAGAAGTTAACAACGAAGAATTCGAAGTACTGCAAATGCACTCTATCTCGCAAAATGCTCTGTTAGATCTACAAAACGATACGAAAATTGATGAACATTTAACAAAATTAAGAGACATCGCACACAGAGGTTGGCCAGAGGAAGAAAAAGACTTACCGGAGGATATAAGACCTTACTTCAAATTTCGTGATGAGATTTCACACGATGAAGATATTATGTACAAAGGCAGTAAAATAATAGTACCTACAAAGCAAAAACGACGAATTCTAGAGCAGGTGCACAAGGGCCACATAGGAATCCAGCGCACACTAGCCAGAGCCAGAGAGAACGTATTTTAGATAGGTATGACGAAGGACATCACTAATTTTGTCGAACGGTGCCACGTATGTCAAAGCACTCAGCGGAAACCACAGAGGCAACCTCTGATACAAAAGCCAATCCCTCAATTCCCATATGAAATAGTCGGAATCGATATACATATTTACATTAGGCAATAAAAACTTTCTACTTATAGTTGATAGTTTCAGCGGATTCTTCGATGTTACAGAATTGCAACAAGGGTCATCAAAAGAAGTCATCACACACCTGAAAAGAAACTTTTCAGTTCACGGCATCCCGTACATCCTTGAAAGCGATAATGGACCACAATTTTCGTCAACGGAATTTCGTGACTTCGGAAAAGCCTGGAATTTCAATCACATCACGTCGACTCCAAAATACGCCCAATCAAACGGAATGAGCGAAAGATACGTCCAAACGGCCAAAAACATGCTCCGTAAGTGTGGAATAGATGGTACAGACTATTATTTGGGCCTATTGAACCATCGCAATACTCCTAGAAGTAACACACTGGGATCTCCAAATCAGTGTTTGATGAGTCGAAGAACAAGAACGACGATTCCAACGAGCAAACAACTCCTTATTCCAAGGGTTCAACCAAACGTCTCCACTGAAATAAAAAAGTCAAGAGATAAGCAAAAATTCTATTACGATCGCACAGCCAGGGTTCAAAACACTAAAGGAAAAAAAGTTCGATTACAAGAAAAACATCGCAAGTGGATAGGAGCTAGAATAGTTCGCGAGACACAATACCCAAGATCAATGATAGTCTCAACGAAAGACGGACAAACATATCGACGAAATACAACACAAGTTCAAAGCACAAAAGCAGATATTCCATACAACATAACATCATATCCTCAGATAAAAGACACATCAATAAACATAGAAAAACATGACGAGGAAGGAAACAATAACAATTTGACAGTCAACAACAAGAACAAGCATGAGTCGAAATGTCAACCATTGTCACAGCAGGCACAACAAACACCAGCTAACTTACCAAACTCACCAGGGATGATACGTACTAGGAGGGGCAGAATTGTAAAACCAGTTATTAAACTAAATTACGTGAATTGAATTTAATATGTTTATAATATTTTAAACTAATAAACGCAAAATGAACTTAATAATAATAAAAAAAAAAAAAAAAAAAAAAAAAAAAAAAAAAAAAAAAAAAAAAAAAAAAAAAAAAAAAAGGAAGATGTAACATTGAAGTATTGAAGTAACATTGAAACAACACTAGTACGAACTATAATACTTATGATATCTAATAATAGGCATCACTGTTACTATGCAATTGTCAAACAAAAAATATATAAAAAATAAATAAAGATTGAAAACTATTACAGTATGGTTGCCATGCACATTGGTCGCAAGGCACGGCCAAAACTCAAGATAAGCAGTTAACACCGTCGACCGAGGCCAAGGGCAAAGGTCGAAACGGCACTACGAACGGGACTTGCTGCGTCATCATTTTGTGTGGTTCACATTGCTCCGCATGTTCGTACCTGTTCATACGCGATCGTTTTGATTCAAGTGCACTCGGATCATATTCTGTCTGGTGCAATCGGATGCGCATTGCAACCAGCCTGGGAAACGGATGCGTGTACACCGGAGAAAAGACTACGTTGCAGATTTGGGCGAAGCGACGAGGCTTCCTATGGAAGGGGTTTTAGTTGATAAGTTAGTTCTAAGTTGGTCGTCGGAGAATAAAGAGTATATAAAATTATAACGTAATCTATTTTAGTAACGCGGTTTAATTTAGTAAGTCGAACTGTTGGGCCAGCCTTCGGGCTGGCGTTCGCGATTTTTTTTGGATTCCCCTTCCGGGGATCCTTTAACTGGCGCCCGAGCAGGGACCGCTCCGTAAACGCGATCCTTTTCTCCTGGCGATTCGTCTGCGTCTATAGTCCCTAAAAAAGGACACCGCAAAGGTACGTTCTATCGAACGAAAATGGCTGTACCCATGAGAACACAGTCATTACTCCGATGCGGCAGACAAATTTCCCTGTACCCATGAGAACACAGGGATAATCGCAAAAGGTTAAAAGGATGCGTGTGAAGCAACCCGTGCCTTAGTAGGTCGCCTTCGAGCATAAAAGTTGGCGACTAAAAAGGAGAACACGGACCTTCCAAAAGAGCGGCTCCCATAATCGAAATTTCTCGCGATCGGTTTTATGAAATTTCAGTGCATTCTTTTTTCCTTTTCAGTTCCCAAGGAACTACGTATCTGAGCAAAGGAAAAACAAAGAAAAAGGAAAAAAATTTTTGATAGAGATATGAATGTGTTGTTGTAAGTGTAGTGGTGCAACGGTGAAAAAATTTATAAATGTGTAACAAGTAAAAAAGTGGAAAGAAGGAAAAATATATAAAAAAAAAAAAAAATTCTTTTTTAAATAAAATAAAAAAAAAGAAAGAATAAATAAGTAGATAAAAAAAGGGAATGGCACGTACGTACTTAGCACCGTCACGCACTAACCCCATATACTATATACCACTCAACCTTTGCACCCATCACCCATAGAGTAAAGAAACATATTTCATATATATTTTTTCATATCTTTTTAGACCACTGTATTGTTATATTAAGCTAGCTAACTAAGTTGTAAAATCATATTGTTACACACTTTTATCTTTCCCTTATTACCATATTAATACAACTAATTACAATTACAATTAATCATGATTACAATTAATAGTATTAAGGAAACATTTGTAACTAGGTCCATAAGAGATATGCACTAACAACTTAATTAAGCTATCATATTAACCCCTTTGCTCAGGTTTTTCACCCTCACCGTCGTCACCATAGAGGGATTCACAATCTTCAAGTATGACGCACCCTTAATATCCATCAAAGAAGGGAAGGCCTGGGTAACCAACGGAAACTTCTACCTAGTGCACTTGATCGATTTGGAACAATGGGAACAGCAATTATTGAACCTCACAACCGCAATACAAAGCCAAGTCAAGAACCCAGAGGGAATAAGACTAGCCTCACTCCACCTCTCACAAACAACCGAACGTCTCAGCCTATTACGGAGAAAGCAGCTAAGGAAGCCAAGATCCATAAATTGGATTGGGTCCGCCTGGAAGTGGATCGCCGGGAGCCCTGACGCATCAGATTGGGACAAGATCCTCGAGAGTCAACAGGCAATAGTTGAGAACAACAACCAGCAATACAAGATAAACGAGCGCCTTTTTGAAATAGCAGAAAAGGCGGTGACGAAAGCTGAATGGATCATAAGTCGAGCCGCCAACGAAATAAAAACGGCAGACACCCGAAGATTCGAACAAGACCTAATCAACCAGGTCCTCATAATCAAGGAAGAGGTGAATGAACTGGTGAGAGCATGTCAGATGGCTAAAGGAGGGATAGTCAACACCAACCTCCTAGACCATGAAGAAATCAGAATGCTGGTCAATGAACTAGAGACCTTGCCCTACGCTAATGAGATCGAGGCGATCGAATTTGGTACGCCCATGATCTACACCAACAATACGGCGTTGCTATACATCCTATCAATGCCAAAGGTGCGTAGTGAAGACTTCAACTTGCTCCGGATAAAGTCATCAATTCACAATGGGAAGCGGATCAGCAAAAAGTTCGACCGGGTACTAACCAATCAGAAAGAAACTTATGGCCTCGTCAAAGATTGTCTCTCAATCAGCAATTCCACGATCTGCAAGTCCGAATCTCTCGAAAAACTACCGGAAGACAGCTGCATCCCTAGATTACTGAAGGGAGGCCCCACTACCTGCGAATACCACCAGAATACCGAAGAAGTTATTGAACTCATTGGAGATGACACGATCTTCCTAACTAATTTCGACGGGGAGCTCACCGGAGGAAATTCGACGGAGAAGCTACGGGGAACATTCATTGTCCGGTTCAGTAACGAGACGATTCAGATTAGGGATCAAACGTTCACCAGCTCGTCCTTGACGACCCTACAAGCCATGCCAGCTGTCGTAACCAATATTACAAAACAGGTCCATCTTATTGATCTTCAAACGGTACATAATCTTGGACTACAGAACATCAAGTATCTTACCAATTTGACAGGAAGAACGAACATCTCAACGCTGGTATACGCCTCAATCTTCTCAGCCTTAATCTTTACTGTTTATCGTACGTGGTGCAAAATTAACAACAAATTGGATCTCCCGGCAGTAGGGACGACCCAACAAGGACCTGCTGTCATTGACCCATAGTCACTTACCGGATCTACGGGACGTAGATTTTTGAAGGGGGAGGAGTTAACACCGTCGACCGAGGCCAAGGGCAAAGGTCGAAACGGCACTACGAACGGGACTTGCTGCGTCATCATTTTGTGTGGTTCACATTGCTCCGCATGTTCGTACCTGTTCATACGCGATCGTTTTGATTCAAGTGCACTCGGATCATATTCTGTCTGGTGCAATCGGATGCGCATTGCAACCAGCCTGGGAAACGGATGCGTGTACACCGGAGAAAAGACTACGTTGCAGATTTGGGCGAAGCGACGAGGCTTCCTATGGAAGGGGTTTTAGTTGATAAGTTAGTTCTAAGTTGGTCGTCGGAGAATAAAGAGTATATAAAATTATAACGTAATCTATTTTAGTAACGCGGTTTAATTTAGTAAGTCGAACTGTTGGGCCAGCCTTCGGGCTGGCGTTCGCGATTTTTTTTGGATTCCCCTTCCGGGGATCCTTTAACTAAGCCAAGGACAAATCAAATCAATAAAAACAGTTTTGATTGTTATATGTTATAATTAAGGTCAAGCCAAACTGCTGCTACTAGTTGCGGTGAGTTTTGTGTTCCTTTTGTTCGATATTTGTTTGTTCCAAAATGAACTGTTCGGTGTCGCAAAATTTATGTTTTGTATATGCTTAGTTTGGAAGATATGTTTATTTACTTGTTACGAATAGTGAGTTGCAGACCTAAGGCTTCGTTAAAATAGTATAGTTATCAAATACATAAACTGCGCTTATAATTAGATATTAATTCGTAGCGTGTTTGTAGACATGACTAAAATAATTATCTACATCGAGAAAAAAAAGGGAATACTCCAAAAAACACGACAGAGTAATTTTGCAGCGTGACAATATTCGCCTGCTACGCACCCCCGCAAATGGGAAGTATAACCTCATCCATATTCTCCAGACATTGCCCCTTCTCATTAATACTTGGTTCGACTAATTACTCATACCCTGACTGAACCGTGGCTTTCGGGGTTTTCGGTCTAGATGGGTCTATTCGCAGGTTACATCTAAAGCAGAGACATTCTTCCGACATTGTATTTGTATCCTGCCCGAAGGAAGGGGAAAAGGTAGTGGCTAACGGTGGATATTACTTTGAGTAATATATTTTTCCATTCCATTTTATACATATAAGAAAATTTTTTGAATAAAAACTCTATTTCCAGATTCTTAGTAACTCCTGCAAGCCCAGTTTCTTTACTAAGAAGATTGTCTCACTTCATTTAACAGCCAATTTAAGCTTCTTGTTGTGTTCTCCAGTGCGTTTAGAGCTATCAGCTCTAGTTTTTCGGCCATTATCAGAAGCCGAATCCGAAGAGAGATGAACAATAGGAATTTATAAAAAAATGTAGTCCTGAAAAGTTACAACACCCTTGTATCCAGCTAAAATACCAGAACGGAATTAATAACCGATTTGACCTACTAGATGGAATATAAATTAACAATGAAACAAGATAGGTAAAATCAGCATGGTTAACAATAAAGTGTTGTAAAGGAAGCACCAGAGAACATGTTAGGCTATTGCAAAGCCCTCAAATGAAACCCTTGGTTCGACGTAGAATGCGAGGAAAAAGTAAAGGCCCTAAATGTTGTAAGACTTGAAGCCCTGGAAAATCCAGAAGAGATCACGTGTATAAGACCTTGCGAAAGGAAGTCGGGCTAAAAAACGACAATGGTTAAGGAAAAGTATGGGACTAAAAACACAAGATCAGTGTATGTAGGGTTAAACGCTGTACGAGGCTCAACAAGGAGGAGGAGCAACAAGGCTCTGAACTTCCGAGTTCCAAATGGTTGGTAAATATATAATGTAAGAGTTAATTCTTTCAGGAGCACTTTCATATAAATTACAATATATGTCTATGGCTGATGTTGATCGCATTCCAAGCGAACAGCTGGTTTATGCCGTTTTATTTCGACCTGCTTCGGAGAAGACACTCCTGAAGTACATGGACTCTCCACTGAATGATGCCTGCGCCGATTGACAAATGCTGGAGCCAAAAGGCCTTGATAGACAGAACGGCAAAAATCCTTCAATGTCAGAGCTTTTAGGTCTGGGCGTGAAGTAGATTGCAGTTCCTTATACACCAAAAAGGCATTGACAATGGAGCAATCAAGACCTTTTTGAACAAAGTCGGAAGACTAAATGCACTTAGGCCTGTATGGGTCCCAGGTCACTCTGGAATCCCAGGAAACGAGATCTCCGATGAACTCGCTAGAAGAGGCTCAGAGGAGAGTTTCTCAGGAACTGAACCCGCCTTAGGTCTACCTGCTTCCACGGTCAAATCTGACGTCAATGATTGGGTCTTTAACATACACAGTCGCAGATAGAGGGAATATCCAGGATGCAGGACATTTTTCTTATCCTTAAGGAGAAATGATTACGGGCCATTACACTTTTGCCAAGCATCTCTACGTGCTTGGCATCAGTGAGACGCCTACCTGTGCTGCATGTTGCGAGGAGGATGACACAGCAGAACATTTTTTCTGCGACTGTCCCGCCTTCGCTCGCGCACGGTGGCGCACCCTTCACTGGTAGGAGTGAAGAAGTAGAACTCTGTTTTCCAATTCGTGGTTTGGGCGAATGCTATCATTCACCTTATACACTTCCTGGAAGACAGCTCCCACTGTCGCCACCTTCTCCTGAGGATCCTCGATCACGAAGAAATTATCATCCAATACGGCGCTCTCCGGATCAATGCTGACTGTTCGCAAAAGACGTTCGTTGTCTGACGTTCTCGAAAGCTTCAGATCCTGAATGTCATTCTGATTGTTTCTCCGAAATATTTTATTTATTTGCGGGAACATACTCGCGCTGTTGGAATTCACAGCACGAATTCTGTTGTTCCAATACAAACTTACTGATGTTTTGTCTGTCGGTAAACCGCCTGTACAAGAGTTTGAGTCTTGTCAGGAGTCTACCTTTCTGTCTATGCAGTGCGTCGATTGTCGCATTTCGGTATACGTTTGTGGTATCGTGCTGTCGTTGGCGTGGTATCGTACTGTCCATCGTCTGCTTTATTTTATAATCCATTTGTCTGAGGTACCTGTCGATTTCGCTGTTTGACAGGTTCCTATTGGATGGTGGGAAGGAACCACTCGAAGAGAGCGATCTCGTCAGGTTACTGGCAAAACGTGGCCAACGCGCCCTACTATAATCGTAGGGGCTCGTTTGGACATACTCTGCTATCTCCGCGAATTCGTCTAGTATTGTGATCACGGCACTAAGTCCGCTTAATAGACCGTTCGTTCGTGTCAGCCAGTCTTAGTCGAGAGTCAAGCAACATGAGATCCAGATAGGAGCCGCTCCTAGGATACAACGGACTATCTGTTGCGTGTAACTTGACTCTGTACTCTATGCTCCGCAGAACCCACCAACGGCTTAGTAGGCTCCCCCTAGTGTTAGGAATGTTATTTCCCCAATCCCCATTTGGCATTCAAATCGCCGGTCAGGATGTAGTAGTTTTCCACCAAATTTAAGTGCAGAGATCCAAAAAGTGTCTCGAGTTCTGCAATGAAAATATTGGGTTGAGGTGCTTCAGGTGCATAGGCTGCTATAATGTACATTCTCTTTCCATTTCGGAGAGGAATGCACACTATGCAGGCTTCTAGCACCTGGAACCTCCGCACTTCACCGCTATATATGACTTTATGCTTTAAATTATTTTTAATGAAGATGGACAATCCCCCGCCACGTGTGGCGTTGGGTCGGTCTCTTCGAATTATTTTGTAAGAAATGTGACGGATTTTGTACTTCTGGTTTAGCTTTGTTTCGCTAACCAAGAGTACATCGGGGCTTTCATTCTGCAACAGGTTAAAAAGTACGGCTCGTCACTCAATCCTTATCAATGAATTCACATTCACCGAAAGGATCTTTAAGGGACTACCAGCGTACCCATTACGATTGTAGTTGCGCTAGGCCCGGCAGAAGCGAGTAGATTCTGTCCACTCGGGTCGCCGTCTCATGGATCTGCTGTTGGAGCTGGCCGATCTGCCCCTGGATGGCGAGCAGGATCGAACGCAGGTCCAACTCGGCCTCCGGTGCCTTGGACTTTGGGAACGGCCATGGGTTTTTGTACCGTCTGCCGTCTGCCGCCATTTCGGCGTAGGTCATCTAGTGTGTGACGGCTGGTGTTTCTAAACGGCACGTGGGATGTTTCCCTTCAGGCTTCAGCTTCCGAGCCAGATTTGTTTCTTTATATCTTGGAACTTAGGACATCCCCGATAGTTTGCAGAGTGTCCCCGGTTCCTACAAAGCACGTACTCGAGCTGCTCCCTGTTTGCGACCTTGTCCTGGGTCAGATCACATTCCACGTTTCTGTGGTTCCTTGCACACTTAACATATCGAGGCTGCATTCCGCAGTTCGACGCAGCGTGTCGAACCTTTGGCAGCGGATACATTGCAAAATGTTTCCCTGCCTTTTTAATGTTTCCCATGTTACACGCTGGGAAGCCAAGGAAGTGATAGACCTTAGCCTCTCGAGCTTGCTCTTGGGTGCGAGTTGAACTAAGAAGAAGGGCAATACGCGGTTCTCCCGTTTGGCTCGCGCCGTGCTAAACGACTTGACCCCCACGAATCTGAGGTCGTCTCTCTCATACTCCTTCAGCTTTGAGAGCATTTCCTCGGGGTCAGTGATCGAATGCACGCCTTTGAGAAGCATCGACCGCAGCCTCTCGGCCTTGGGGGTAAAAGAGAAGAACTCCGTCGTGGTCTCTTTTAAAAGGTCCTTTACTCGCTTGTACTGCTCCAGTGTGGTACAATGGATAGCATAGCGGTTTTCACCTATACTTTTAAAGACAAAGTTATCAACACCAATGACATATGTTACTTACATAGATCTATTGTTTCTCGAAGTGCCGTAGTATGGGTAAAGATGGGTGGTACTTTGTCCTTAGTAGGACGTTGTTCTTGCGGCTGTTGTTGTTGCTGCGGTCGTTGTTGTAGTTGTTGTTGTTTCTGCGGCTGTTGTTGCTGCTGTTGCTTTTTCCTTTGCGGCTGTTGTAATTGTTGCTGCTGTTTCCGTTGCAATTGTTTCTGTTGCGACTGCTTCTGTTGCGGTTGCTTTTGTCGCAACTGTTTTTGTTGCGACTGCTGTTGTTGTGGCTGCTGTAGTTGTATTTGTTCTTGCGGCTGCTGAAGTTGGATTTGTTGTTGCGACTGTAATGGGGTGATTGTAGATCGCTCTCCTTCCCTTTGGCGCATTGCGGAGAGCCTGTCTACTACGGCCTTCAATTTAGCGCGTAGAATGCCTTCCTCATCCTCAATTTTGCGTTCTTCCTCCGCTACCGAACTTGAAAGAGCGGCGAAGGAGTTGTTCTCCCCGACGTAGCGACCCCCGGAGAGGTTGGTGATGTCAATTTCCACGGGGAGTGGTTGCTGCATCTGTTGCTGCACTGCTGTTGACTGCGCCTCTTCCCTCATTTCGACCCGCAGTCTTTCTGTCGATACGGAGAGGGAGGGGCGCTGAAGTATATTACTCCGCGGATTTAGCTTCCTCCTTTTTTTTATTATGTCGGTCATTGAAACGGTGGATGGAGTTGGGAAATCAGACAGGTCATCTGATTCCGACTCCGTTAGACGAACGGGATTCTTCCCGACGTCTTTGGACATTTTTGTTTCCTGCTTCTGCTAATGAGTGAATAGCAGGAAACGAAACACACACTACAAATTTCTCCCACTTCAAAGTTTATTTTTTTTTTGATTAAAAATTTTTGCCGATTTGTTTTTAATCGCCCAGCCTACTCCACAGAATGACACCTCTACCGTTTGCACTAACGAATACACATTTTGATAATGAAATGTCATCACTTGGACGTGCTGTTCAATCGTGTAACTTGCCATGGTGATTAGGCATCAGTAACTGAATAATAAACCAAAGCATGATAGACGTCACCAAAATCACATGGCCACCACAGGCCGACAAAATTGAAAAACCCTTATAAGTTAAGAAAACCAGATTAGAAGCTAAACAATTAATAGTTAAATGAAGAAAAGTTCGAAAATTTTCTGACCTAGGCGGAAAAGGTCCATCCTTTGTTCGTGATAAGATAACATACAAAAAAGAATTTAGAGTGTAGGGAGGAGTTAGGCAAAATATTAGCAGACAAAGAAGAAAGGAGCATTTCTTTGGAAGTAGAGAAAGATATACATATTTAGGACAATATCTCGTATTGTTCATTTTGGGAAAAGATATAGTACATATATTTGAATACCATTCGAAACACGTTACAGAGGAATATTTTTACGGCAGAATTGTACCTTAAATGCCATACGTAAGCCCCAAAAACAAAACCTTAATTACACAATATGTCAAACAATACCTTTTGAAAACAGATGTCTTCGGTAATTAATTCATTTATTCTTCATTTAAACGGTTTATTTGAAGGTTTTAATTGTTTGTTGTTATATTTTACGTCCTAAGAACAGACAAAAGTGGGTTTAATGGGCATGGATGGGACGATAAGCCGTACGTGTGTCGTATACTGAATGCTAAATTCCAAACTAAAAATATGCATGCAACTGTTGGAAGGCCTGTTATGGCGGCCTAGTAGGCAGCTTACATTTGAAAAGTAGAAAAAATTATAGACGTCTGACAAAAAGTATCAAAGGAAAGTATCAAGCAGAGTGCAGTGATTTTGCATTCTATTTACCAGTATAACGATCCTAAGCAGACATCGGAAGTGCTTTAACACGCCTAATGGTCTCAAATAGGCTAAAATCGAGGCACAATCGGCTTCAGGCAGTGCTACTCGTATAAGCTAACGAGCATTCTCCAAGCTATTAAATTTTTGTTTTTTTTTCATGTACTATTAATGAGATGGGTAGCTTTGCCCGATTATTCGTTGAGCTTAAATAGTCGTTTTTCTGTTTTGATTTGTAGTGTAGTATATGAATAAATTTTATCCCCGTTTTTACTTTGCAGTAACAAAGAAGAAAGGAAGTATGAAATGTTGTATGCCTTTGCTTTTATGCGTATGCTTTTCCAAATACCACTTAGTTCTCGTTTATTTTTTAATATTTTATTTCGTAAAAAAATGATTTTCGTCCTATTATTCGCATATCATATATGTTACATGCATAGCCCAGTCATTTGAGATTTATCTGCGGAAAAATTCCTAGTGACCTGATTTTTTGTATACACCTTTATTACGGCGTTGTAATGAAGATGTGCAAAATCGACATTAATATCGTGCCGGCTAAAAAAGTTATCAAGGTCAAAAGGTCGCGAAAATCAGTTTTTTGCAAATATCTCGCTCGGAGGTCAATACAGGTCATTATAAAAATTGTTTGTCGTGAAATTATCTACAAAAAATGTCTCTTGCATTTTTCTGTAAAATTAACCGTTTTTGGAGTAGAGCGCTGAGAAAGCGACTAGAATGCACTCACATACGGTATTGTATACCGTACACCAAGGCGTAAACTCTATTGTTTTTTTATTTATGTTTTTAAGTGTCTTAAAAACTCCTATCTGATATTAAGGCATTTTGTGAAAAATATACTTATATTATAGAGGTTTTGGAACTTAGTGAAATCTACTATATATTATACAAACGACCTCCACTGGCAGATGTTCCGTATTTTATTGTTCCGACACCCGTCCCTTTATACCTGCTACTGTCTGTCGGACTGTGTTTAGCTCAGTTGAAAAATATTTCTTGAGTGTTAAAGACGTTATTTCAGTAGTTTCATACTCTTGAACAGTTTTCATAATGAGTGATACATGTTTCATATGCAATGAATTGTTATCGGATGGTGATGTAGTAGAAGTTAGGCGTGGTTACAAACATTAAAAAATGCTAGTGTCGCTAGAGGTGATGGTAATATTGAATAATTAAATACTGTGACTTTTGTGAATGTTCATAGTAATTGTCGTAAAAATTATACGAACAATTTGAGTATTGCGGCTTTTAAATGACGCCAAGAAGAACCGAGTACATCAAAATCTCCGCGGAAGAAAAGAATCAGCTCTTTTGATTTCAAAAAAATTATGTTTATTTTGTGGAGAAGAGGCGAGTGAAGGAATTGAGAGAAAAAGAGAAAAAAAATACAGACGCGTTATTAGAGTAGTGAGTACTCTTACATTTAAAGACACATTATTAAAAGCTGCAGAGGCGCGCGGTTATAAATATGGAAGAAGTGTAAAGGAGCGTGTGAATTTTGAGTATGACTTAGTATCTGTCGAAGCTTAGTATCATGATAAATGTTTCTCCAATTTTTTGTTAGTCAGTGGAAAGGGTGACGCAGGCCGTCCATTGGATGAAAATATTAGAATTGCCACGGAGAATTTTTTTCATTACATAGAAAATAATGACGATTGTCAATTCACATTGGCTGAGTTGAAAGATGTGATGAAAGATTACGTTCCACATTTATTTATTTATTTATTTCACAACATTTCGTCAAGCAGAGACACAGCTCTTACAGACTACTTAATATAATTAACAATAAAGAGAATATTAAGAAATAAATACTACCTAGCGAGATTCAGTTTTAATAATAACTTTTTTTTAAAACAGTCTCTATTTAAGTATGAATTAAAATCGATCACATTACATAAAGAATTTGCTTGTCTTAGACAAAGGTCCATTAATTCCATAATTAACCTTATAAAAGGGTACAGATGATAAAACAATAATATATAAGAAAATTGATTGCTCGATATGGGAGTAATATTGTAATTACCACGAAAAGTAAATCTTTAACGATAATTTGCTTTCGAGATACTGCAACTAATATTTTGACTAATTCCTGGTATGAAGAAAAAAAAACAAAATCATTGTGATGAACGTCTTCGAATTGTAGAAACTACTGCATCAATAATTAAAGAAGATATTCGCTCCATTACAATTATTCACGACTCTTATCCACCACCAAGTCGAATGTTAGATAATATTAATGACGAAATTCCTAAAACTTTAACACATTTTTTTCATGAATTAATTGTGAAGAATAGAAAAGGCCAAACAAAAAAAATTAAAGCAAAATGTACAGATATAGCCCATGCTATAATTAGTGTAATGCGTCCACGATCGTTTTCGTCACAGCTGCTACTTAGCCTTTCTGTATTCCTTCATAGAAGATATACCTCAAAAAGATTACTAGATGTTTTGTCAAGTTTTGGATTTTGTGCTCCATATAGCGATGCTGTGACGTATGAAGTGTCAACTGCTTATCATCCTCAACCTCGTATTCTTTCACAGCCTGATGTAATTTTACAGTATGCTGCAGATAACGCAGACATTAATGTTTCCACCATTGCTGGGTATCTATAATACTGTGCATATAATGGGTGTAATAAAAATAATTTCTCCAAGTAACGCTGTTGTAGGTGATATGCCCATCGTGAAATGTAAGAGTAAACCAAACGCTGAGAATTTAGCTGCAGTTTCACACGTACCTCTTTTAACTTACGAAAATAATGAAGTAGGTGGAATGAGTAAGATTATAGTTGAAGAAGTCGATTATAATGTTATTTTAAATAAAGCAATTTGTAGTAAGGTCGACTTATTGTGGCATACGCAAAGTGGAGAGATGTCAACGGTCTACCAGGGTGGAATGGATTTTTAGAGAAGCTAACAAAAAATAATAAAGACTTTACAACATCGACCGTAATGTTCCTACCCTTTATTCATCATCCTGCAAGTAATAAAAAGCCATCAAAAACATAACTTGTAAAAAAAACCAAGTCTCGCAACTCAGTTCTTCGACCGTAAAAAGTTGTGAGATCTATGTAATACCAAGTCGGTTAATTTATTCAGCCCCTACTTAAGGGACCTTCTGTCTTAAGTTATTACGTAATTAGCTAACCTAACAACGTCTTATAGTGACCATATTAATATTAAAAATATTTTATGTTTTAAATAAATAGATTGACTTGTCCATCGCATGCATCTCACAAGTAATACATATTATATTAAATTAGATTGTTTAGTGCGATTGCCAAGTCAATCTATTTATTTAAAACATAAAAGATTTTTAATATTAATATGGTCACTATAAGACGTTGTTAGGTTAGCTAATCACGTAATAACTTAAGACAGAAGGTCCCTTAAGTAGGGGCTGAATAAATTAACCGACTTGGTATTACATAGATCTCACAACTTTTTACGGTCGAAGAACTGAGTTGCGAGACTTGGTTTTTTTTACAAGTTATGTTTTTGATGGCATCTCATTTCTTTTTGTAGATAGTCCTACTTTTATTCCTTTCCGGTACCTTCTACTTTTTGAATACCAACAACAGATTTTCTTAAAGCCCACTCTGTGTCTTATGAGCTTTTCTTATTTTTGTATGTTGTCTTCCTCTTTTTCTTTTCCGGTACTACTTCTTGAGCTTCAGTTGCAGTTTTTCTCAAAGCCCACTCCCTGTCTCTATGGGTTTTTCTCGGAGGCTTTGATGTTACAATTTTTGTCAAGTCTGGACGGTAAATGCTTCTTAATCTATTGTATTTACAAATTGAGGATTCCTGCGCTTTAGTATTTCCAAAGTCGACATTAATTAGATGTAAGCCGCCCAGACTTGTAACTCTCCAAAGTGCCACGTAAGCTTGACCGGATGTGAATACTGCAGAACTGATATCCATCAGCGCATTATTTAGACTTAGGCCCTGACTTTTGTGTATAGTTATAGCATAGGCTATACATATAGGAAACTGTTCGCGATGAACATAAGTTCCATTAATAGTTTCAAATTTAGTTTTGACCGGACCAAGCTCGTAAACCTGTTCTTTATCAAATGTAATGTATATTTTCTTAATTATTTTTGTATTTCCCGTTTCAACATTTACTCTTTGCACTATACCGATAGAACCATTAACTAAACCAAGACTCACGTCAATATTTCGCCTTAACATGACTTTTGCTCCTATTTTTATAATTATGTTCTCTTCTAGGCCCGCAGTCATAGAAGCATCGTCTTCATAATTTTTTATGCATTCACGAGCTCTTTTTGTTAGGTATTTGGGGCAATCTATGCTATCTACAGCTGTAAGTTTTATTTCGGGATATGGGAGAGATCTAAGCATTGCAGTATTTAATTGTTGACACATGTTTTTTGTAGGTAAAAAGCAAACGGTATCATCAGGAAGTTTCGAGAGGTGTTCAATTATTTCAATCAATCTGTTTTCATTTGAATTGGTTTTTAGAGTTATTAATCTAGTCGAGAGTAAGTCGCGGTCTTTTTGTGTAGTCACACCTAATCTTATTCTATTTAGCATTTCAACAAAGTCAGAATCATTGAGCTGTCGCATGTTAATAGAAAGTTCATCGTATACGAACAGTTCAATTCACAGATTCGGCATACTGAGGGAACCTAACAACTTGTTAGTTTCAGCAGTTGAGAGTTTTTCAAAAGGTGACTTTTCTCTTACCGGCGGAAGCTGTAAGATCCCCGAAAACTACAAGATGTTTTTTTCCAAACCACCCATTCTGATCATCGCTTGTGTCAAATATCTCAGACAAGCGTAAATGAATATATGTTAAAGTAACATTAGATATCATCGACACTTCGTCTATGATAAACAACTTGGAGCACTTCATCAGAAAGTGGCTTGTACCTCGGTGTTTGCTTGTGTTCCACAGGCAACTGCAATAGTCTGTGTATAGTCAATCCATTCACATTGAATGCAGCTATGCCTGTTGGAGCACTAACTGCCACTTTTTTGTTTAAATACATCTTAACCCAAACTTTCAGAGTTTTTATTAAAAAGCTCTTTCCAGTGCCACCAGTTCCACTCACAAAACAGCGTAAAACGTCAGCGTTATTATCAGTTGTGTCCATTTTATGTGTGATCATATCGAAGACTCTTTTTTGATCGGCATTAAGTTTTGCGATCATACTTTGAAGATCAGTCTGCTCTTCTTCTACCAGATTGATTCTCTGAAAGTCATCCATTGCGTTTGCAGCTTACACAGCTTCAAAGTCTAAAGGGTTTTCAGGACCATCGTCATCATCAACAATTTCCCTTTCTTCGTTTATCTCAGCAACTTTAGATTCTATCATTTCACATGCTTTTTGTATCTTATATCTTGACTCTATCATTGAATTACCATAATGGACTCCTTCTTTTAAATCTTCTTTCGCCAAATTAAAGGCCTCCGTGTAAGTATCACACCCCATTTTGAGTTCATCTAGGGAACGCCATGGCTTGAATAAAAGAAGTAAAGAGAAGAAGTATTTCTCTGGTACTTGTTCTCTGTCGTAGAAATAGTGATTGATCAAATATGGGTTATCTCTTCTTTTCAGGAACTTTTTACCGTCATTTATCTCGTAGCACTCGACTTTAGAGGAGACTGGGCGTGTTTTAACAATATCGTAATTTTGAGCGAAACTGTACAAGTTAATAGTCTCCAACCCTTTAGGCCGTTTGGGATAGTGGTCATCAATCCAAGACTCGTAATAAATATCGGTGGACTCCGGTTCCAGCATCATCATATCAGATTTAGATTTAACGCGCCGGTTACGAAACATGTTGACGTCCAGCCATCGAATTGTTGTGGTAGGATCTGTACCGTACAAAGGAATACCAAGTAGAGTGGCACTGGCTTCCAAAGAGCCGCACTCTCTATTAGATAAAACTCTAAGGCCAATGTTAAACAGGCGGCTTCTTAAAGGTTTTGTAGAGTTTATGTCTTGAAAGATATCAGCAACATGATCTTTTTTGCTTTTGGTGGTATATTTTGCAAATGTAACTTTGTAATCCTATGTACTAGAAAACCCGTGGCCGGACACCGAACATACAATTTGTTTTAAAATTGATTTAATTATAACTTCCTCAAATGGTTCTTCTTCTTCTTTTCCTTTTTATCCCGGCGTCGTTATGGTCAGAAGTGTAGGACCATAACCTTCCCACTTAACTGCATTCCTACTGGTCCGCTTGTGGGGTCCGCCAGTTCCTCAAATGGTTATTAAATATATGTACATAATAAAGATATTTATTTTATATTCCGGCAAATACATGAACCACATTGACCACTAAACCCAATTCCCCAACCGCCAATTGATTGTTGCATTGCATATTTTTAGGAGTTAATCGCCATCTAGATAAATTGAAAAAGGATACATACAGACACTATCCTATTAGTAATAATATTTGGTGTATCTAGAAAACTGGACCAAAATTGCAAAATATTTTAGTTTTTCCTTGATTTATACACTAAACACTAATTGTATTCTAAATTTCAAGCTTCTATGTCTGCTAGAAGTGCCCTAGAGTTTTGATGATCGGTCAGTGAGTGAGTGAGTGAGTGAGTGACAGAATTAAGAAACTTTGACTAGTTATAATTCTTAAACTACTGGTTCAAATTTAATGAAATTTGAAATATACCGTGTCTATGCGATGCTTGCTTGGCTACTGAAAATTCAGGCTTCTAGTTTTATCCACAACGAAGTTATAGGGGGTCGAAAATTGCCCGAACTGCTTCGAGAAAAGGATGGTACGGCCGTGCCGCTTTTTTGCTCGACTTGGCGGGGGCACTGCCGTGCCCCCAGATACAATTTACACCACGTTAGATTGTGCAGTACGTAGTGCCAAATCACATGGACAAAATTCTTACATCATTACTTTTGATCAGCCACTTTACTATAAAGCTCGCGAAATTGTAGCTGCTGCTGATGTTCAATCTGATATGTATATCCAACATTATTGTAAGGCTAGGCGGTTTTCATATGCTTATGTCGTTTCTTGGATCTATAGGATATATAATGGAAGGAAGTGGACTCAAGGAAGCTCTTAGTGTTATTTATGCTCCAAATTCAGTTGACAAAATGTTAGATGGCCATGCTTTTGCAAGAAGTGTAAGAGGGCATGGACTTGTTAGAGTTGCACTATTGAAGCTTATTTATGATAAATTAACAATCGATCAAAATCTGCAGGAGTTTTTGGATGGTTATATCATGGATATTATGAGAGGGACGATGTCTTATGATAATATTGAAGAATCTGAAGATGTTTTGAACCTAATTTAATCGAAAATTAATTGAAATGCTTATTGAGAAGTTCGAAGAAATTGGTATTGCTACAAGACAATCACGTGATGATGCTGACGTCTTAATAGTTGAAACAGCAATTGAAAAATCAATAAATAATACTACAATTATCGTTGGCGAAGACATAGATCTGTTGGTACTTCTCATAGCACGCACACAAATACTTGATCAACCTACATACACTTTTTTTAAAAAAAAACCAGGAAAAAACAATGTTGAAACAAAAATATACTCGACTGATAGCCTCAACAAATATCCACATTGCAAGAAAAATATTCTGTTTCTATATGCCATGACCGGATGTGATACAACTTCAGCACTTTTTGGAAGAGGAAAAATTAAAGTCATGAAGATGTTTGAAAAAAGACCCGATTTAAACAATTCTGCAGAAATATTCCAACAAGAAAATTGCTCTCGAGATGTCATTGTCAATGCTGGAATACATTTTCTACTAGCAATGTATGGTGCTCCAAAATCAGAACATTCGATAGATAATTACAGATGCTTTAGCTTTGTTTAACTAACAAGACAAAGCACAGCTGTGAAATTTCCATTATTACCACCTACTTTTTCAGCAACTCAACAACATATTTATCGAGTGCATTATCAAATACAAACCTGGCTAGGAAGAGAAATTGATCCAGAACAGTGGGGTTGGGAGTTACAAAATAATATATTGCAGCCAATAACAACATTATTACCACCAGCACCCGATGATCTACTGAACACAATCTTTTGTAATTGTACAAAAGGTTGTGGCGGCAAATGTGGATGCAAAAAAATTGGATTAAGATATTCAAAAGTTTGTGGACATTGCTGTGGCCAGTCATGCTTAAACGCAGAGTCAACCAATGATGAAAATGATGAAGATGTCGATTTAGATATAGAAATAAGTCCACTCCACGTTTTGTCAGCAACTATTAATGATATTGAAACTGAAGATATCGACAATGAATGACAAAGAAAAATTATATATTAATGTTTATGTTTTCAGTATTTTTCAGTATTCAAATTAAAAATTATTCACTCTTAAATAAAAAAAACCTCTTCTAACATATCATGGATTATGCCTACGGGGAAAACCATGCCTTGCATTCTACCTCGAAGGTGGTGAGGAAACGAGTGCATCGTCATAATGTAGTCGCTTTCTCAGCGCTCTACTCCAAAAACGGTTAATTTTACAGTAGATAATTTCACGACAAACAATTTTTGCAATGACCTGTATTGACCTCCGAGCAATAGGTCGCGAGATATTTGCAAAAAACTGATTTTCGCGACCTTTTGACCTTGATAACTTTTTTAGCCGGCACGATATTAATGTCAATTTTTCACATCTTCATTACAACGCCGTAATAAAGGTGTGTACAAAAATTCAGCTCACTAGGAATTTTTCCGCAGATTAGGGTTTGTTGAAGATTATTTTGAATAATTTATTATCATCCTTTCTGTATTATAATTATCTATCTTATCTACATATCTATCATTATGTTTAACGTTGAATTCGATATTATTATTAGTCCATGAACATATGAATTTCCATGTTGTAAATAATAATGATTGTTAAAATTGTAAAATGTAACATTGACCTAAATATTCGTTTCCAGCGTTCCATTTACTCATAGATGTCAGGACTACTGCGACTACAATGAAGTTGCCTACATGGGTAAGGGGAACGCTGGTCTCGCTTTTTTGGGCCATTGCTCGCTCTCTCGTTTGAACCACCAACAGAAGCACATCAATCGATCCATAAAATAAAAATTGTACAATTTAAGTTGGAATTTTTCGTCTTTTCTTTTGATAACAATCGTATCCTAAACAAAGTTTGGTCCTTCGAGCCGGATATAATTGAACAATTAATTTATTATCTCGTTTTTGTTGTTATTTGCCGAAATTTGTGGTGGTTCGCCGACATATATACATACATACTTACTCGTACATCTGGAGTTAGAAGCGGAGCACACGTGGTTGGTACTTTCGTACCAATATGGTATGTAATTAATTTTTATTTGGAAAAATATTCCCAATTGGTTTGCTGTGGCGGTGTTGTTGCTGATAGGAGGCTGTTGCTGCGAACACATAGTACGACAAGTTGGTTGTTCACAATCATATTGTAGATTCGGTTTTACGTTGCTCGGTCTTATATAGTACATATTATAAATTACGACGATGGATGTACTTAAACAAACTCGAGGTCGTTTGAAGGGCACTATAACACGCATTTTGAAATTTATTTCGGATGCAACTGAGGATGTGGAAGTGGAAATGCTAGAAGTTCGTCTCGAAAGATTGGAAGAAACGTGGAAGTCTTTTTGCCGCAATCAAGACGAACTGTACGCATACCATAATTCTGAAGGTTATAGCGATCCCGAAGCTGACTTCGAGGCAACTGAAACAAAATATTTGGCCGCGAAAAGTGCGCTTTTAAAAGCAACTCGGAAAGGGGTACCGGTATCGAAATTAACCTCAGACTCCGAAAATTTAATTAAGCAGCAAGCTGCTTTAATCGAATCGTTCGTTAAAAGGCCGCCGCCTTATGATTTTGCTCAGAAGCCGTCGGTCGAAATCGATCTACCCGCTTTTAAGATAACGCCATTCTCAGGTGATTATCGAGAGTGGCCCGGTTTTCGGGATATGTTTTTGGGAGCTATAGACTGTAAGAGGAATCTTCCTGATGCTCAGAAGTTGCGATATCTCAAATCGTTTGTTCGTGATGATGCCGCGAAACTTTTAAATCATATTGAAATTGCCGATTGTAATTATCAAGTAGCTTGGGAGAGACTAGATAATCGATATAATAAGCCGCCTTTTATTGTAAACGCGTATATAGAAAGTTTTTTGAAATTGCCTAGTGTATCGGTCAATGATAGTGCTAAATTACGTGGTCTAATGGACAATGCAGACGAGGTAATTCGTGGATTAAAGGCACTTGGTGCTGAAGGCAGAGATCCGTGGCTAGTTTATATCTTACTTAACAAAGTCGATGCGGAAACGCGTAAAGCTTGGGCCTTCGAAAATAAAGGGCTTGAAGAAGCTACGGTTAGTGCATTAATTGAATTTTTGGAACAAAGATGCTCGGCTTTAGAAGCAAGCGAACCGAAAACTCGCGCGAACAAGACACCATCGCGTACTAATGCTCCACAACATGTGAGGAGCCTCGCGGTTTTCAATTCATCCTGCCCAAAGTGCAATGAAAATCATAAACTTTCCCAGTGCCTACAATTCAAAACTATGTCAATTCCTGATCGTCGCGATTTCGTAAGGGACCAAAAGCTATGTTACAATTGCTTAGGGACTAATCACTCTTCGGCACGGTGTCGGTCGAAAATTCGTTGCTCCGAGTGTCAAACGCGTCATCACAGTCTGGTTTATTTAGATAAATCGAATTCGTTAGTAGTCGAAAATAAATCGAACATATCACATAACTTAGGTGCTGCCTTGTCGTCGGATAAAAGGCAAACTTTAGTAGTGA
Organism: Merodon equestris; assembly: GCA_958301585.1. Classification (NCBI taxonomy): domain Eukaryota; kingdom Metazoa; phylum Arthropoda; class Insecta; order Diptera; family Syrphidae; genus Merodon; species Merodon equestris. The sequence continues at coordinate 66,040,316 of OY284413.1, forward strand.
GCAACTACGTCCGAAATGATACTCGTCCTTCTGTATCCTCCCTACTGTCTTAGTTAACATTAAAGATTCCTGTGGGAACCTGCACCCTTGTAGAGCACTCCAGGATACCGGTGCATAAATCTAAACTAAATTGGGATGATCCATTGCCGAAAGAAGTAGCCGATCAGTGGATCCAATACCGACAGCACTTACATACCTTCGAAGGGATCGCGATCACGCGTAGGTGTACCCTGGATACCCGTTACTTTGACCTAATTGGGTTTTCGGATGCATCCGAAAAAGCATATTCCGCCGTCATTTATATGCGTAGCGTCTCCGAGGATAACCAAGTGGATGTTCAACTTGTGGTTGCAAAAACTCGTGTTGCACCGGTCAAGCAATTGTCTATCCCACGCCTCGAATTGTGTGGTGCACTTCTTTTAAGTCGTTTGGTTCAATTAGTAAGCTCGTCAAGACCTCGAACCATAGTTGCATTTTGGTCGTTTTGGCATGGCTTGCTTCACCACCTCGTAGATGGAGCACCTTTGTTGGAAATCGTACGTCCGAAATTCTTGATGTCCTTCCTCGTTCAACTTGGAACCACATTTCTTCGGAAGAGAACTCTGCCGATTGTGCCTTGAGGGGAATCCCGCCTAGTGAATTATCGTTATTAGAAATATGGTGGAAAGGACCGTCAAGGATTTCGAGGGATTTCAAAGACTGGCCCGTTATAGTCGAAGACGATCTGGAGGAGGTACCGGAGATAAAAAAGTCCTCAGCAGCTGTTCCACAACGTTTATCTCGTCCTCGGAACTTCTAACTTCGAAGCAATACTGCTTAAGTTACGCCAAGAGAGAGAGGGTTTAAAATGCCTAAAATGACTGGGCTATAGGTATTTTAGCGTGTTTACTGGTTCGAAAAATAATAAAGCTTGTTTTCTTTTCAATTTCACAATAATGGCAACATTTCCACCGAATGTTAGAATATTTAACCCCTCAATCCACAAAGGACAAAGATTTTTATGAAACATACATATATGGTAATCCAGTGTTCCTATGATACAAACACTATAAGAGAAGCTTTTTTTACTGTTTGGTTTTTTATTGTTAAATTTTTGACAGCCCACACTCAATGCGTGACATATGTCAGGATTAGTCATGGCTAATTGGTAATGCCATTATGGAAAAACTTATAACCCTGACAAATTATTTGATTTTATTACCAAAATTTGTGCTCTGTGGAAAATGTTTTTAGCACACTTCGACAATTTTACGATCGTCATAATCGACCAACTGAGTAAGCAATTCAAGCCCTACTGACCAAATTGCGAAACAATTTCACGCCATTGGATTTCAAGCCACTTACCCGTATGCGTAGTATTCAGAAGAGCATATTGTTGCTGCTGCGAATATTAATGAAGACTGTGATCCATTGTCCATTCGTCGCCATTTGTAGCAATTGGGACTGTGTTACTCGATTACGTAAAATTGTTTACCGAAGGAATTTTAGTTTACACAAAATTTAGTTAGTACAAGAACTGAAGTCGAATAACCTGACAGAGTCGGAGTATTTAAGATTTTTTATCGAAAAATTGTCTTCTGCGACGAAACTCATTAGTAGTTGCTTTTAGAAATGTCATATTAATAAACTAAACTGTCACATTTGGTCCGATTAGCAACGGTCAAGTAAAGGTAAGAGTAAGGTGGGTACTGTGAAAAATATTACTGTTGTATCCGCCAGTGTTAATGAATTTGTCTATTCGGCGGCGTGCAATTGCATTGTGTTATTGGACTATGTGATCAATTTTACGCAAGGATCTTGATTTCGGGCCTTACAAAATACAGCTCATGTCTCCGGAAATGGCGTCCGCTATGGTTCCAGCGGCGTCCATAGGGTTCCAGCTAGTTGGCGTTACATTCCATACAGCAGGTGAGTCAATTGAACAATTGAGAAAAAGAGAAACGGCGGACAAGTTATCTCCCCTTTTGGACCCGTGAATTGGCCAGCTAGATGGGTCATCGTGATGCTCTTAAACCATTTTTATGATGATTTGTCAAACCACTCATCTACGTCGATGAGCCAGCGTTAGTTCCAGTCTTGGAAAAAAACACTACACGTGTTAGTTGCGAGATACCAGAGGTTATACTTGAGAAAGTGCCTCGAAATTGTACTCTTCTTATGGATCACTTAAACGTATTCTCGGTTAATATTTACACCAAATAATCTGTAAACAAAAGCATTAATTTATCTACTCAAATAAAAATTGTAGACACTTCTGCAATTTTCCTGTTTTTTTTACAATTGTAAGCCAAACGTCTGCAAAAGCTCATATTACTAGGAAATTTCAATGCGGTAAGGAAAAGTTGGATTTAATGCCGGAATTCAGATAGATTTAGGTTGGATAAGTAAACCGGCGCGTCGCCTAGACACATTGCAGTACGATAGACATCAGATACTACAGACATTTCTGTACCCAAGGTATGAATGCACATATCGCGAACATGGCAGGGTTAAATAAAATTATCAAAATTCTATATCGAAAAATGGCACAAGCAAGAAATCGAGCTTATTACTTACATAAAAGCCTATCTAGTTTTGACGTTTCTTCTATGTATGTCATAATCCTGCTGTCCACTTAATTCCGTTAACGAGCTGATCAAAACCTTCTTAACACGAGGGGCACAACCAGGTATATTTCAATTCCGTATATTTGCTTGCAGGCTACTTCGAGATGATTGAATGTTTTCCAAAACGCATCATTGCTCTCATACTTCAATGGCAACCATTCCTAAACGCAAACAAAACAGGTAATGCCAATGCAAACTATTCCAGATTTACTGCGCAAACAAAAGCAAACAGAGCATCGGCAAATGTAATGATGCCACATGGCAAGTGTTTTGAATGCAAAAGCATCATTTGCTTTGCATCATTATGTTTGCATCCCTACGTTTGCAGTGTGATGCGCAATTATTTGACGTTTTGGAAAACGCCCATATCTACAATCCTGCATAACTAAAGACTCGGTCAAACAGAAGGCGGTCTGTCGCTGCCCGTTATTTCTCCATTCAGATTCAGATATACAAATTCACAAATTTTCATGCGACCCTTAGTAATGGCTGCTAAGTAAAATGAGTCAACAAATAGAAGTTTTAATAGAAAATGTTCGCAAATATAAATTTCTTTACGAAAGTTCAGAGCAAAATTATAAAAATATGCAGAAAAGCCATGAGCATGGAATGACATAGCACAAGCCCTCAAATTGTCAAGTAGGCATAATTTTTTTTTCAACAATTTCACATAGATTACAGTTATCTGTTATTTAATGTTGTTTTATTGAATTGATAAAAGTAATCAGCAAAACATTGGCAAACTTGAATTGCAGCATTGGCCAACCTTCGATTCGTTAATGTGGTATCTATAAATGCGCATGTAGGCCCGCACTCTTCTTGAGTTTCTGTGGCTGTCCACTCTCTGGTATAATTTTTTAATATATAGTAATTGTGCAAACAGAAAGACACTTTTACAATACAATCATGTAGTATCGGCTTTTTTTTCTGCTTTGCAGAGCTAATATTAGCTCAAGTCCGAACTCATACTTCTCAAAAGCAAACAAACATCGTTGACACCAATAATCCCATTCTATATGACGTCCCTGTATTGCAGACCACCGCGACGACCGGTGGTTCGCTGCCCGCCGCTACAGACCGCTTTCTGTGTGACCGAGCCTATATACTCATACTTCATTAGAGCATTTGATAAAAGGTCATTTATTATGTGTGCAACTAAGTTCTCGCTGTTTATCAAGAGATGGCTCCAGTAGTAGGTGCTGGTCAGTTGTGACGTATCCAAAACGTCATGAACGAAGCTTAGACATATGGTATACAAATCGCTTTGACATATTAGTGATTTTGTTTTTGCCTCATATACTTTTGGTTGTGTGAAAATGTCTGATTTGTGTGATAATCGAGATACTGCTTTAAGTAAAACAACGTGCTGAGGATTGGTTCCGCCGCTTGAAGGAAAGCCAAAAACCTTCGAAGACGCTGAATTGGGGGCATTGTTGGATGAGGATCCATGCCAAACGCAAAAAGAGCTTTCTTCAGTATTAGAAGTTATCCGCCAAGCTATTTCCGCACTTCCTTGTCTTCTCCTTGTCAACTCCTTCGGAGTTGTGCGTTTCGTTCTACCATAAGTATAGTCTTTAAGTTTAGAATTTAAATCTCACTTATTACTTTTATTATTACCGGCGATTTGGAACTCGGTTCAGTGTCTCGTTGAAGCCTCTTCACCAAACCATGAGTGTGTTCTTTAGATGTTTCATTGCTCTGCTCCATCTCTTCTAGATATATGTCCCCCCAGCTACGGCACGGCCTTTCAGGCGCTCTTTTTCCTACGGGTTTCCCACTCATTATTGGTTGGACTTTTCGACCACTGCACATTTATTCTACGTGTCCTGCTTATCTTACTTTAGCGATAATAATTTAATTATTCGGAAAATGCTTGGGGCTGAATAGAGTTTCTCGAATTCTTGATTGTATAGTCTTCTCCATTCGTCCGTTTCTTCGTCCTGTTTTCCAAGATCTTAGATTCTCCTTAAGATCTTTTTCAAAGACCCGAAATATATTTTCTTCCTTTTTAGTCAGAGACCAGATTTCACATCCGTAAAGTGTCACAGGTGTTATTATGGTTTTGTAAATTCGGTTTTCAATATTTCGAGACAAAATAGTTGTTTTGAATAAACCCTTCATCGCGAAGAGCCATATATAAGCTTTTATTTAATTCGATTTTTATATCGTTTTTGGCCGTCAATATTGTACCAAGATATTTGAATTCGTCCACTTTCTTAAAGCATTTATCGAGTACAGTCAGGTGTGGGGTTTGGATCGATCCAAGTCGATCAGTGACCATATATTTGGTTTCTCTTCAATTACTTCCTTGACATTAATATAGAGACATTATTATGGGCATGAAATAAAACAAGAAAAAAAGATATGAATTCGAAAAAATGTCAGCACTTCCCACTATTTTCACAGTAAAAATTCAGAGAATTCAGAAAAGATGAAGCGAATTCACAAAGAATTTAGCCTTGGTCAATCATACAAAACTTTCCACGATGCCATTGCAGTTGCCCTTGGATTGTCAATTCCCTGGTTTAGCTCCCGTCCGATAGAACGAAAAGCTTAAAGCGCAGCCGCCAATGGGCGAGGAGCATAAATTACAGCGCCGCGCCGGCGTGAACGTGTCCGATTATTCGTTGGAGCCACTGTATACTCGTATATAAGTAAAAAGTAAAAGAAACACGTGTTCTTTTTTTTTTTTCTTTTAGTTTTTATTCACAGCACTTTTCTCGTTGGCGGACGATCTCCAACTGAACCACCACACTTAATTATAATATGCCTGCCTACTAAAAGAGAGTGAGAATGAACAAACAAATGACCCAAATAGACAAATGAGCATAACATAAATAAACTATTCAGCGACTGTACTGCCCATTGTACATAGTGGGCTGAGCATATAACTCCTCCCGACCTAGTATGGACAGCATCTCTTTGTGAAGAAGATGAGAATGTCCATAAGTCGTGCAGGCTGATGTCTTATCTATATCTGATATGTTTATGTCGGATATGGGTTCTTAATTGTTTACGCATCTTACCACTGTTACTAATATAAATTATAAGTTTAATGTAAATAATAATGTTACATACATATTTCGTACATTGTTTTTGTAAATTCTATACATACGTATATACACTTGATTTAAAAGTAAATACTATTTTACTTAATTTATTTGCGTTTACTAACTTGTGTATACCATTCCCTTATATATGAATGTATATTGTTTTTTCTAAAGTATATACAGGGTGTCCCACGAGCAGTGTGCCAAAAAGCTAGAGCGTGTAGGTCTGGTCAAAACAAGAAAAAAATCGTATGGGAGGGGGGGTCTATTCCCCCCCGTTTAGCCGGGAGGGGCAATTTTCTAAAAAATTGACTTAATTTGGAAAAAAAATTATTTAAAAGCAACAGTTACATCCACAATGACATGATGTACTTTCTTATAAAGCCAGAAATCTCTTCTTTCGTCCTGTTTTTAAATGAAGCTGTTTTAGGGAATAGTTTTTGAGAAATTAATTTTCAAACTCAAAATTTTGGAAAAAAAATGTTCGAACTATTTTTTTTCAAAATTTTATGTAATTAAGTGGTAATCTTTTTCTAAACATTCAATTCTCTTATTAGTTTTTAGTTAAAAACAGAAAACCCGATGCAAAAATGTCTTGTAGTTTTTGAGAAATAAAAAAAAACCCGAACCACTTTTTTCTAAGAAAAACCTTTTTTTTTGGTTTTAACGCGGCTGGACTTGTAGGCAAATTAATGTATGAAACATTGACCTCTTTTTTATTATTTTTAAAAAATTTGGAGTTTTATTATAGTACATTTTCAATATGATCCCCATTTTTTAGAAGGCAAAGATTATATCTCCTTCTAATGGCTGCACATAAGTCAAACAATTTGACTCCAGCGACTTCAATCCGTGCTTTCAGTCGTTCCAAAGATACTATTTCCACTTCGTAAACATAATTCTTCATGAATCCCCACACATAAAAATCTATAGGAGTTAAATCTGGTGATCTAGGTGGCCATTACGTGGGTCCCTTTCTTCCGATCCAACGGTCACTAAAATGATCATCCAGCCAATTTCTAACCCGTAAGCTGTAGTGTGCTGGTGCTCCATCTTGCTGGTAGATTAAATTATCTGCTATGGCCAAAGGAATGTTGTCCATCAAAACCGGGCAAAAGGTCTCGCAGGTATGATTCTCCATTAATAACGGCATTCAAAAACCGGGGCCCGATTACAGTTTGCCCAACAATACCAAGCCAAACATTACAGCTAAAGCGGTGTTGTGATTTATTTTGTTTCTTGTTGTGTGGATTGGTGCTATTCCAATGATTCAAATTGTGGAAGTTAGTAACCCTATCTCTGGTAAACTGGGCTTCATCTGTCCAGAATATCCTCGCAAAATAGTTTCGTTCAGTTTCATCTCGAAGCAGTAATGATCGACAAAATTCTACTCTCAAAAAACTTGTCGTTTGAGGTGAGTTCCTATGAAGCACTCGCCATACTCTAGATTTGGGCACTGCAAGCATAATAGCCATCCTCCTTGTACTAAGGGAGGGATTGCGTCGGACCAAATTCAAAATTCGGGTAGAACCCATCGGCGGCGGGCGGACCCAGACGAAATTGGCAGGTCAGTTTTCAGGCGTTATCAATGAAAAAAAAGGATTAATCCAGGGTTATTCCAATACTGTGTCACTTTATTGTATCCTCATAAAACTCCGAATTCTTAAAAATAATAAAAAAGAGGTCAATGTTTCATACATTAATTTGCCTACAAGTCCAGCCGCGTTAGAACCAGAAAAAGGTTTTTCTTAGAAAAAAGTGGTTCGGGTTTTTTTTTAATTTCTCAAAAACTTTGTCATTTTTGCATCCGGTTTGCTGTTTTTAACTAAAAACTAATAAGAGAATTGAATTTTTAAAAAAAATTAGTACATACAATTTTGAAAAAAACTATTCCTTAAAACAGCTTTGTTTAAAAGAAAGATGAAAGAAGAGGTTTCTGGCTTTACAAAAAAGTATATCACGGCATTATGGATGTAACTGTTGATTTTTAATATTTTTTTTTCCAAATTAAGTCAATTTTTTAGAAAATTGCCCCTCCCCGCTAAACGGGGGGGAATAGACCCTCCCTCCCATACGACTTTTTTCTTGTCTTGACCAGACCTACACGCTTTAGCTTTTTGGCACACTGCTCGTGGGACACCCGGTATACATATGTATGTACATACATACATAGTCACTGCCCTCATCATATTCATCTTGTTTCGCATTCTTCTAAAAAATCGAACTTCTTGCCTATCTTCTTGCATATATAATCCATGTGTTTTGTAAATTTCAAATCATTGTCAATAATAACTCCTAGGTATTTGATGTGGTCCATTTTTTCGATATCTTGTCCATTTATTTGTAGGTTATCATCAGAAGTCTGTTAATTTTTAACCAGTTATTTGCAACACCTTTTTTAACTCGTCTATTAACATTTTTCTGCATTTCATTGGACCGTTTTCTTTTGCGTAAATAAGAGTGTAATCAGCATATAATATAATTTTGCAAGGTTTTAGAGCGTTTGGCAAGTACCCATAACCGCGTATCCTTTAACCTTGCGTCCGGCTCCCGACCCTCATCCCCCTCACCGAACATTGTTAATTCAATACCCAATCCCAACATCCAGGCTTCTCGTAACAGCCGCACGTATTCTCAGTACCCAAACTTTATACACTCTCACACTCTAAATCCAACTCCCTCCACCTCCTCAGCTTCGAACATCACCCCCTCCAGCCCTTCCACCTCCTCAGCTTCTCACAACTCGACCTTCCCTCTCACCTCCCCCTCTTTCTTAGATTCACTTCTCCCTCCCACGGTCAAACTCACCAAACATCTTGCCGAGCTTAGCGCCGAAGACCGCTATGTTATGTCACGTTTAAGAGACAGAAGAATCTACGCAAATGTACGCCTCTATTTGGCCTACCTCCACGACAAACCTGACTCCATTTATATCGAAGGCAAAAATAAAACCAACGTCCTAGCTTCAATCCACCAAGAAGGCCTATCCACAGACCCCCACGCGTTAAAAAGACCTTTATCCGATTTCACGAAAGCCTTAATATCACTCCCATTGATGTAAATAACGACCTCGCAGCCCACATCAGTTCAAAGCGCATCGCACACTTGCAAAGTACCCGCTCTAATCTCAAAAGCTATTTTAAATCCTAACCTAAATACCTCTACATCTCCCCACCCGTCAAATATTTCTTACAAAAACATATACCTGTACTATCAAAACGTCAGAGAGTTACGCACCAAAACCTCCGCAGTACTCCTTAACTCCCAAAACCTACCCTACGATATATTTGCCTAAACTTAACGCGACGACTCTGCCGATCCGGATGGTCGCGGAGTTCTCTCAGCAATCCACAGCCGCTATGACCCCTTGCCCTTCAAATCGTCGAATTCCACTGACTTCAACTTCACTAGTGCATCAATAAGTCTCCCTAAACAGAAACTTTATGTTGCCTCCTGTTACTTAAGACCCTCACAGCCCACACACTGCTACCAACTCGCCGTTGATGTAAGACTCCATATTAGATATCACCGAACCCAATGACATCATCATCATCTGTGGCGATTTCAATCTCCCACACCTGAAATGGGTTCAACCCGATGATGAGACCCACTACATCGCCGCTAACCACTCCTCAGATAAAGAAATCCTTTTCACGGATCGTTTCTCTGACTCCGGTCTTCTGCAACTGAGTAACATCACCAATAACATGGACAGACAACTCGACCTGATTTTCTCATCTGATGCCGTAAACTGCGTTGTTACCCCGATCAACCATTTTCTCTCTACTTTAGACCCCCTTCATCCACCTCTATCGGTAACTCTTTCACTGGAGACCCAATTCACTATTCTTCCCTCCTAAAATACGTACTGTTTCAGACTTCGCGAAAACATGTTAATTTTAACTTCCTCCTTAACCCTAACTCACACATATCCTTAAACGAAACCCTTGCGCTATTTTACACCAAAATCCTCAGCTGCTTCATTCTTTCAGTCCCATACTCACCAAAAAAGAACTACACTTCATCTCCGCCCTGGTATACCAAGGAACTACGCTCTTTGCGCAATAAAAGAAACAGAAATTGGCACGCCTGTCTTAGATCCTGCTCTGCATCTGACCTCTCTAATTACATGCAGTCCTTCACTAAATTTGCACAGCTATGTGAATCACTCTACCTCCGATACCTGAACAGAATGCAATCTTCCCCTATATCTGACCCCAAGTGTTTCTTCCACTTCATTAATACAAAAAGAAAAACTGATAGCTACCCCACTACATTTAACTTTCTCAATAACTCTTCCAACGAACCCGAAGTAATAGCCAATTTCTTTGCTCATTTCTTCAGCCAATCATTCACTGACCAAGATCTTCAATCCAATCACGACTATTTTCGATATTTGAAAGACTGCCCCCAGACGTTTCTTGTTTCACTGAACATAACTCCCGACCTAATCGCCGAAAAAATACGCAACTTAAAGGACGACTACTCTCCCGGTCCCGACTGTCTGTCTTCCATAGTACTAAAAATGTGCGCTCTATTTCAAAGCTCTATCTCTCAAGAACTCTTTCCTAAACTTTGGAAATATGCTTATATCATTCCAGTCCACAAAAAAGGACTGAAAAATGATGAGTCCAACTATTGTCCCATTGCCAAGCTCTCATGCATACCCAAACTTTTCAAGAGCATCGTTTATGATGCACATATTTTCTCCTTACCAACATGGGTTCCTAAAATGTTGATCGACAACCACTAATCTAGTCGAGTTTGTTTCACAATCTTCACTCGAAGCCGTCAAAGAAGAAGACATTGTCGCTATTGACTTTAGCAAAGCCTTTGATAATATGTCTCATCAAATTATTCTCCTCAAGTTCACTGCCCTCGGTTTCTCTCCCAGTTTTGTGTCATGGATCAAATCGTATCTAGAAGATCGTCAATGTAACTTTATTTTCAGATCTTCTATCTCTGATCCAATTAATGCTACCTCCGGTATCCCACAACGTAGTGAACTCGGCCCATTGATATTTATTCTAACCATTAATGATGTTGACAGCGTTAATCTGAACTCTCAGCTCTCCATATATGCTGATGATATGAAAATATTTAAACACATATCTTCCCCTTCTGCTCTCTCCAATTGGACCTTGAACCTTGGTGTCAAAAAAACCATCTCGAGCTCAATGTCAGTAAATGCCAAACCATCACTTACTCCCGCAAGCGCTCTTCCTCACCACCCAGAACCTACATTATTCGTAATGAAATCGTTGCCCCTGTCAACTTCTAGGTTGACCTAGGGGTTATTTGTGACCGTGAACTCAATGTTCGCCTCCATATCGACAACATTATCAAACGTGCTAACTCTGCCCTCGGTTTCGTGAAACGTTGGTCCAAAAAATTCTCGAATCCTTACGTTACGAAATCATTATACATCACTTTCGTTAGGCCCCTTCTTGCTAGCCAAGTCTGGTCCCCCTCTTACGAATCCCATACTACGCGTATTGAAGCCATTCAACGCAGGTTTATCCGTTTTGCCCTTCGTGGCCTTCCCTGGGCCGACCCCCGTAATTTACCGCCTTATACGGATCGCTTAAAATTAATCAACCTCCAACCCCTTAAAGAACGACGTGATGTTGCAGACATTCTATTTATTCATGACCTTCTCAGCGGTAATATTGACAGCCCTTCATTATTGCACATGATTCCCCTTAACACCAACCCGCGTAACCTTCGGTCCACGCCCCTTTTCCGTATAAGCACTCACTGCACAAATTATGGCTACCACGAACCAATGTCCATAATGCTCCGCAAAGCTAACACCAATCTTTTCGACCTTCATTAAATCAAATCATTAATATTCAAAGTAAATAGTATCGCACCTAATATTGAACCTTGTGGAACGCCCATGTTTATATCCTTGATATTAGATAAGTTATTATTCATTTTTGTCCGTTGTTTTCTGTTTGTCAGGTACGTTCTAAACTAGTCTGATTCAAATCCTTTAATGCCATAATTTTTTAGTTTTTCTAACATGATTTCATTGTCGATAGTTTCAAAAGCTCGTTAAAAGTCAAGGAATAACGCAACAGTTTTCTTATTTTGATTTCTTTTCCATTCATAAATTACGTAGTTGGCGTTAGTATTTTTTTCTAAAACCGGATAACTATATAAAATTTTGTATTTGTCAATATTCTTTATAATTTGTTCTTTGACTACTGCTTCTAAGATTTTTTCCATTGTCTTTAACCTGTTTATAGGTCGGAATTCTTCACACTTTTTTGTATTCATTACCTTCTCTACTGGAAGTAGTACTGATTCTCTGCACGATTCCAGGAAGACCCCTGATTCCAATGATTTATTTACTATTTCAAATAATATACGTCCCAAAATGCTCCAGTTATCTAACAATAGTTTGGGTGTTCTTTTTTCCCGCATCTGGTGTATTTTTAGTGTGGAACATGTCCTATATAAGTCGTTATCTGTCACTAGTTTAAATTTAAAAATATTCTCCATTAGTGTGATGTGATTTAGATAAGCAATATGTCCAATGGAATCTTGTATGTCTTTTATACTTGTCACAATCCAGCAGTGAGATGAGCCTATAGATCCCAGGTTTATTTCAGTAACAGATCCTTTTTTTGCAGTGGAACGACATCTGCACATCTGAGGTCATCTGGAAAAACTCCATCAAACACACTGTGGTGGAAAATGTCAGCTAAGACTCCCACTTGAAACATGCAATATGAAATGCCATCAATTCCACACGAGTTAGATTTATTTAAACCACCAATTGTTTTTAGTATTTCTAAAGAATTCAATGGCTCAAAGACAAAACTACAATTGAGCGACGGTTCAGTGAAACCATAAATAGACGGACAGATAAGGGGGTAGGTTCATGTGACCACTTCGAAAAATCAATTTTTTTTTCATATTTCGATAGTAAATCCTATCGAAAATATGCTGTGAACCGAAATTCGTAGTATTAAATAAGTTACAACTCATAGTCGCCGATGCGCCGTAAGCGACGTGTCTCTGCTCTTGAAACTTTAAACGCATTTTTCTTAAAACATCATTTTCTAAAACTGTCATGCTAGTAAAAAAAAAACTATTCAACCGATTGCTTTGAAATTAATATCTGTTCTTCTACTCATTAATGGTTATCGGCCGTACCAAAATTGCTTATTTTCGAAAATATTTTCTTATTTTTTTTAACGATTTTTAACAAAAAAATTAACAAAAAAAAGCAAGATTTTTTTCTACAGTCCGCAATTTTGGTAGGGCCGACAGCGACAGACCTTCTGAACAATAATCGATTGTTCGATTTTTTTATTTCAGACAATATGAACAGCCGCTATTACCATGACCAATGACCTGCTTTTTTTTTTTGTGTCTAATTTAATTGAAAAAAAAAATATATTAAAAATGAAAAATAAGAAAAGAAAAAAATTTAATGCAGCTTAAGATACAAATAAAGAACATATAAAAAAAATTAAAATGATTGAATTTTATTGTCTTGTAAAAAAAATGCCCTAAGAAAAAGTAAAATTTATGCGTTCATATGAGACTACCCCCATAAACAAGTCTGTTGGATTTGATCACATTGCAGTCTGCAACCAATATCAACGAAATAATTATTAAATACCTCAGCAATTTCTCAGCAAATAGGTTTTTTAAAGATGGTATTCTTGTTTAGCATGTTATTTATTCATTTGCAGTCTTTTCTCAGATTTCCCTTGCGTTGCTAAATTGAGAACTGTGAAAATTATCCCGGCAAAGTGGAGTCTAACACTAAACACTTTCCCAAAACTCATATAGCAAGCTGTTTTTGAGCTTAGCAAAGTCAATTTAGTTTTTCTTTGAAAAGATGCCAAAATGCTATTACCTTTGCTATCTGAGATACTAATTAAAATACCTTTGAAATAACGCATTAAATATTTGGCCACGACTTACTTCGTAACAATTGCACTTCCACATCGCTTGGAAAATATTGTTTAGTTTTTCAGTGGAATACACTTTCAAAATGGATGATATGGAACATTTTGTACCGTTTTTTAAGCCCTAAAATGTTTAAGGGTTGTTCAATAACATGTCCAATTCTGGTTCGTTTAGTTAAGGTAATTCCGAGATCTGAGCTTCGGAGTAACTCAAATCTCAATCGATGCATTTAAAACCTAACCCTTGACAAAGCCCTTCTAAAAATATTAGAAGAACATGCAATCATAAAATATTAATTGATTTCGACTTTGTATCAGTGATAGGCTTGTTGTACCGCAATCAAATGCTACTGACACCAGTCAAACATCCCTATCTCCTGGTTGCACACAGGAGAATAAATATTTGCATTCAATTCAATCGGAATAGTGTAGAATCCTTTAAACGGCTCCAATCAGTCGTGAAATGGAAAAGATTTATTCCAATATATACCTAGAAACCTTCCCTTCCTTTTTGCACTCAGGATGATGATGCAGAGAATACAACAGCACAGTAAACCATTGAACGAATCAATTCAAACTCTTCCTTGGTTATTGATTGCTTCTTATGCAAGGACTGAGCCAGGTGATGCCTCCTCCACATGTCGGTGATGGCTCTAATACTTGTGAAGCATGGCTAGGGTAAGAGTTAAAAAAGGTTTATTCGTATATCCTTGAGAGCAGTGATTTTCTCTCGATCTTGGGTACTTTGGTGTGCTCCTACCTCCCAGTCCATGACGAGGATATCCTCTGTTAGAGAAATATTTCTCCTTCGGATAGAATATTGAGGTATCCTTTTGAGGCTGGCATTTTTGTGTTTGAAATGGTGTACGAGAATCTTAGGTGAGTGTGTAATGTTGAAGATGTCTGGAAAAGTTAAGTTTTCCATTTTACTTTTAGCTCGGGTAAATGTACCTTAAAAATGTATGAGAGGTGAACTTAAGAAACGAATACTTATTTGCTAAAGGTTGGATTTAAAACAAGTGTGCAAAGAACATAACCAATGCAATTAAGTTTCTCAGAAGTACTTCAAAATAGTTTGTGGGTGCTTAACCAGAATATTTTTACTTAATAGCTTTTCAATTATACGCTGAGGCATACCAATGGAATAAGATTGGGCTCGATTAGGACCACTTGTATACTTTTGCTTTGCACCAGATGACGCAGGTAATTATTTTTGTGAATGTCAAGGGGATATATTGTACAATAATGGCTGAATTATGATCTTATCAGCTCCCTTCGTTCGTTCAAATTTTCAATTATCTCAGAACAGACACATTCGTTTGGAATAAGCCCATTAATTTGTAATATTTATAGGTATGTAGTCAAATTATTCATCAAGTAAAGTGTATTTTAATCATAGTCATAAATAGTTTAGAAGTATTGTAGTTTTCAGATTGGTTTGAAGAGATTGGTAATTGAGTTTTTGAATTTCGCAAAATTCTATTTCAATACTGCGTAGGGAGAAGGCATTAGTTATGAATTTTCTTCCCACAAAACCCGCCGACTTCTTCGTTTTGTTTCACACTACATTACTGTCAGTAATATAGTATTATAGTATTACTACAAGTAATATTCCTTATTGACCGTGTGACCTTCCAGTAAAAACTCATAACGGACCACGCCATTATAATCGATTCATCGCTTCTGATAGCTTTCATCGGGATGATTGGTCCTTGGTTTCGTTGTCATAACTATAGACTCACGTTTCGTCACTAGTGGTGACTTTTTTCAGAAAATCTGAATCGTCATTCACGTCATTCAACAGCTCGTGAACGATGCTTATGCGACGGTTCTCTTGGTCAAAAATTAGCAATTTTGGAACACATTTCGACGAACTTCATGCCAAAATATCTGAAAAAAATCATGAAAAAAACTTTTCTTTTCGACGATTCTCCATAACAATTTTCTTCACTGCTTCAAGGTTTTTATTCGTTGTTGACGTGCTGGGGCACCCAGAGCGAACACCGTCATTAACATCTCTTCGACCTTTTGTGAAGAGCTTCTACGAACATTTTTTTTCTTCTCAGAGTAGACTCGCCAAATGCCATGGTCAACATTGGAATGCTTAATTTTATTTTTGAAACAAAATTTAATACAGATTTTTTACTGGATTTTTTCAGTAGCAAAAAATCGCCAACCATACCCAAATATCAAAAGGGCTGACGATGTCAACCTATGTCAGGGGACATGTGTACCAACATATCGTGAAATTGAAAAAGTCTTATTTTTTAGCGAACCTCGAACAATGCATCCGTGATGGCTTTAAATCCCCCATTTCTCCAAAAGTCAAGAGCTACTTCCGCTCTAAGTGGTGAGCATACGGTTAATTCCTCTTTGCATTACATGTTAATTGAGGATTGGCGGCACTGAATCGTTCAGCATACTTCATAATTATTTGGTACCTACCCAACCAATGAGCGAAAAATTTAAAATTTTCTAAAGTGAGTCTTGCGTACAGTCCTCAAATTTGTGAAGATTGTTAGTTAAATTGGCGAAGCTATTCTCGTGTTTGTTCAACGCAATCTTGCAAACGAGTATTGTTTTTGAAGTTCAAAGTGTGCACCTAAGCTCGACATTTGACAAAGCCGCAGAGTTCTGCGCGAAGACATGGAATCATATGCTTAACTTACTAAGGCATTCCTGCAAAAGAACACCTGTTCTGTTTGAGCTGAAGATCAGCTTGAAATTGATGGTTAAAAAAATCATCTTCTCCGTTAGGGCGTGGAGGACCGTTAGGAATAAATCTATATAAAAAAGTTCAAACTCTGCTGTAGAAAACCAATGCATACTCAGCTCTTTGTTTTTTTTTTGGTTTTAAGCATTTTATTATTTCCTCTTTAAATCTATCACAGTCGGCCAAAATACTAACCTTTCTGACACGAATGTATTCCTTTCATGTTTAGCCGTTCTTCTCGCGGTCTTTTTCGTACGGTGTTAAACTTATTGTTCGTGGACTGTTTTTCCACTGTTTATTCGTTGTATGTGTTCTGCCCATCTTAGCTTCGCGATTTTCTTTTACGGACAGTACTTGGGGCTGAATAGAGCCCTCGAGTTCTTGTCTCTTCGTCTTGTTTTCCACCACAGATTCTTCTCACGATCTTGTTTAAAAAAAACAGAAACCTATTTTCCTCCTTCTTAGTCAAAGACCAGGTTTTACATCCGTAAAATGTCACTGGCATTGTAATGTTTAATACGTATGGATTTTGACATTGCAGGAGAGAAAAGTTGCTTCGAACAGTTCCTTCATCGCGAAGAAGCAGGCATTGCCCACATATGTACAATCTTTTACTTATTTCAATTTTTATGTCGTTTATGGCAGTAATACAGTTCTAATATACAGGGTGTCCCACGAACAGTGTGCCAAAAAGCTAGAGCGTGTAGGTCGGGTCAAGACAAGAAAAAATTGTATGGTGGGGGGGGGGGTCTTTTCCCCCTATTTACTTAATTTGGAAAAAAATTATTTAAAATCAACAGTTACATCCACAATGCCGTGATATACTTTTTTGTAAAGCCAGAAACCTCTTCTTTCATCTTGTTTTTAAACGAAGCTGTTTTAAGGAATAGTTTTTGAGAAATTAATTTCCAAACACAAAATTCTGAAAAAAAATGAAAAAAAAAATTCTAACTATTTTTTTTCAAAATTGTAGTAATTAAGTACTAATTTTTTTTTCAAAAATTCCATTCTCTTATTAGCTTTTAGTTAAAAACAGAAAACCGGATGCAAAAATGTCTTGTAGTTTTTGAGAAATTTAAAAAAAACCCGAACCATTTTTTTCTAAGAAAAATCTTTTTTTTCGGTTTTAACGCGGCTGGACTTGTAGGCAAATTAATGTATGAAACATTGACCTCTTTTTATTATTTTTAAAAATTCGGAGTTTTATGAGGATACAATAAAGTGACACAGTATTGGAATAACCCTGGATTAATCCGTTTTTTTCATTGATAACGCCTGAAAACTGACCTGCCAATTTCGTCTGGGTCCGCCCGCCGCCGATGGGTTCTACCCGCTAGGACCTTAAGACAATAAAACCGCAATTTTTCTTTATTGAAAAACAAAATATTGGCAACCCAAATGTAAATAAAAGGCATCGCATTTTTAATAAAAAACCATTTCTAAATAGGATGTTAACTCATCGACACATTACGATGTCAAACTCATACTCTCGAGAAGAATTAACGGACATGCACTTCTGCTACGGTGTAGCTAATGGTCGAGATCGTGAAGCCGAAAGACTCTACGCTGAAAGATATCCCAATCGGAGGTGTCCCAGTCGTAGCATGTTTTCAAGAATCCACCGACGTCTGCGAGAGCACGGAGTGCTAGAGCATCGAAGAAGCGAAAGATCAGTTACAGATGGATCAGGAATCTTAGATGAAAGAATTTTGGATTTGGTCCGACCTAATCCCTCCCTTAGTACAAGGAGGATAGCTATTATGCTTGGAGTGCCCAAATCTAGAGTATGGAGAATGCTTCATACCGAAAACTTACACCCGTACCATTTTAGGCCAGTTCAGGAACTCACCTCAAACGACAAGTTTTGAGAGCAGAATTTTGTCGATCATTACTGCTTCGAGATGAAACTGAACGAAACTATTTTGCAAGGATGTTCTGCACGGATGAAGCACAGTTTACCAGAAATGGGATTACTAACTTCCACAATTTGCATCATTGGAGTAGCACCAATCCACACAACAAAAAACAAAAGTTTGGCTTGGTATTGTTGGACAAATTGTAATCGGCCCCGGTTTTTGAATGCCGTTATTAATGGAGAATCATACCTGCAGTTCCTACGAGACCTTTTGCCCGATTTGATGGACAACGTTCCTTTGGCCATAGCAGATAATTTAATCTACCAGCAAGATGGAGCACCAGCACACTACAGCTTACGGGTTAGAAACTGGCTGGATGATCATTTTAGTGACCGTTAGATCGGAAGAAGGGGCCCCACGGAATGGCCACCTAGATCTTCTTTTCCTTTTTATCCCGGCGTCGTTATGGTCAGAAGTGTAGGACCATAACCTTCCCACTTAACTGCATTCCTACTGGTCCGCTTGTGGGGTCCGCCTAGATTTAACTCTTCTAGATTTTTATGTGTGGGGATTCATGAAGAATTATGTTTACGGAGGTGAAATAGTATCTTTGGAACAACTGAAAAAACGGATTGAAGTCGCTGGAGTCAAATTGCAGGAAAATTTGTCAAGCATAGGCTTATGTGCAGCCATTAGAAGGAGATATAATCTTTGCCTTCTAAAAAATGGGCGACATATTGAAAATTTATCATAATAAAACTCCGTATTTTTTTTTAAATAATAAAAAAGAGGTCAATGTTTCATACATTAATTTGCCTACAAGTCCAGCTGCGTTAAAACCAAAACAAAGGTTTTTCTTAAAAAAAAATGGTTCGGGTTTTTTTTAAATTTCTCAAAAACTACAAGACATTTTTGCATCCGGTTTTCTGTTTTTAACAAAAAGCTAATAAGAGAATTGAATTTTTGAAAAAAAAATTAGTATTAATTACTACAATTTTGAAAAAAAATAGTTGGAAATTTTTTTTTTCATTTTTTTTCAGAATTTTGAGTTTGAAAATGAATTTCTCAAAAACTATTCCTCAAAACAGCTTCGTTTAAAAACAAGATGAAAGAAGAGGTTTCTGGCCGTACAAAAAAGTATATCACGGCATTGTGAATGTATCTGTTGATTTTTAATAATTTTTTTTCCAAATTAAGTAAATTTTTTAATAAATTTCCCCTCCCGGCTAAACGGGGGGGGGGGGGGGAATAGACTGTCTAATGCAAAGTTTGTATCGGACCAAGTCGGTCAGTGTCCGTATATTTAGTTTTCTCGTCTTTTACTTTTGGCCTACTTCCTTTCTGCCGTTATTATCCTTTCTGCAATTTTCTTAACTGTTCCCTCACTATCTCTGGGCTATGCCCGTATAAATTTTCAAAGAAATATAATTACGTATTCCAGCACCAAATTAAAAAGAAATAGTGACAAGACGTCTAGGACATTTCCTTCTTTAACTTATCTTTTGTTTTTCTTACGCATACATATTTGTATCAGTTTCGAAAACTTTTTCGGAATTCCCAGCCTTACAACGACATACATTGATACATTTTCGATCTGCTTATAGAGTCATATGCCTTCTTAAAATCTACGAATTGTTGGTGTACCGTTTCGTAGAATTTCCATTTCTTTTCTAAAAGCTACCGTGTAGTGAAAATCTGGTCACTCGTCGAGCGATTCCTGCTCAAGCCTGCACACTGGTAGTTTAGATTATGTTCATATCGTATGATGTGAGTTACAACCTGATAGCAGCTATATTCTTTGGTAATTTTTGCATAGACTTGGATCACCTTTTTAAATATGTAAATGATGACCAAGTTTTTCCTTGGGGATGGTTTCATTGTACCATATAGTTTTGGTGAGCCAAGTAACTTCTCTGTAAATTCATCTTTCTTCTTCTTCTTCTTAGATGGCGTTAGAGCTCATGAAGAGCCAGAGCCTAGCTTCTCTCATTCACTTATGTTGTGTGCGATTTGTTTTTTTTACACAAGTGAACGGGACCTACAGTTTAATGCCGATTCCGAACGGCGAGAGTTGAGAAGCTTTTTCAAGGCAGGTGTTACGGGGGATTTTGCCAGTTCCCCGCCGAGGAGAAAAGCCGCGTAATGAACATTCGATGGTATTATCGGGATCCGAACTCGCTCATCGTGCGTCAGAGGCCGACACACTACCCACTGCGCCACGGCTCTCTCTTCCATACTTTACCATATTTTAAGAATGGTATAAGGCAACTCTTGCGGCCTTGTTAGTCTTAAGTCGTTGAATTGCTTCCTCTTATTTCCTGCCAGTTTTATCTAAACTTCTGTTGTGTGATTAACATCGTTTTCCAATGCTACTTTGTCTTTATATTAAGCTGTTTTTCCAAATTATCTTCTCCATCGAGCTGCAATTCTTTCGTTGAAAGGAAGTTAATAAATTAATAAAATATGTTGAAGTGGAATTAATAGAGAAGTTACATGCTCTCATGGAAAAACGGTCATCCTTCGAACACAATGCATCAGTTACTGAGGAATATCTCTGCTGCCAAGTTGTTACAAGATGTTGTCAAATATTCTCTTGAAGTGACTGACCTTATACTCAAAATTGGCCTTGTGAAGTCGGGAATCCCGAAAAAGTTGGAGAAGCTTATACAAGTACTCGTATAATATATGTATAAAAGAAAAAGACGAGTTAAAGTACGAAACGCCTTCTCTTTTTTTTTATTTGAGCAAATAGCCCTTAATGGAATCCCCCGCCCGAATGTAAAATTTGGTCACTGACTAAGACGAAGGAAATTGGATTAGAATCTTTGAAAACTAGATCTTAAGGAGAATCTTGAAGAAACTGGCGAATGGAGAAAAGTAAACAGTCAAGAACTCGGGGAATTCTATCAGCCTCACGTGAATATGAATAGGAACAAGTGGTAACCACAAGGTCGATGTGTGTGACCTGGCGCTTTCCAAATAGAACACAATTCCTCTCTTATTGGCCAAAGCTGGGTACTTCTGGGCGATTGCTTTTTCGGATATTACTTTTGCCGTAGGGGAACAGCACATAGTAGATGATTTTCTGTCAGTCCCACCAAATACACAGCAATCCTAGGTTTTTACACCATTTGCTGCAGTTCGCTGCGATTTGACCACTTTCGTTTGAAATTGACGTAAGTAAGTCGATTTTGTTGCGATTTAACAGCGATTCGCAAATAGACATTCGGCTTATGAGGTTTTTTTGTGTTAACTCGTGTGGCACCTATGCATTGACTTTCCTTTTGTATTCAGCTTTATTCACAAAATTTTGTCTGCAATTTTTAACAATCACAGTCCGAAACGAAAGGCTTAACATGTTTAACAATCGAAACAGTCCTGGACAGTCGAAACATGATGATCAGAATCTACAATTTCTATAACGCACGACGCATTTTTAACATCGAAATGACTTCACATTTTCAGCCACCTGGCTTGCGTTTTTACCTGTATCAAAGAAAAAGAGTAAGATATGGCGTATTTTCTCCTTGGTGGTGTCCATGTTTGACGTGCGCGTAAACAAAACTGAATTAGCCAATTACGAATCCGTCAGAGAAGTTTTTTTTTTTAATGCGAAACTTCACTTTTCTAACGTCATCTACTATACTTCCGATAGGATATATATATTTAGATTACTCTAGGCTTTCAGTTGCGAAAATATTTGTTAATAACAACAAATAAAAACATTTTTAAAAGTTATATGAATTTATGTGACTAGATTGGAAATAAAATATTAGGAGCGCAACTAAGTTCTCGCTCTTTTTTTGGTGCAACTGTTTTTAAAATGCAACTTTATTGTGAAAAAACGGTTGAAAATGAAGCATTCAAAATATTGCAGATCGTTAGCGATAACTTTTTCCCATCTTTCTGGCAGAGCTCGCATACCGTCACGGTAGAAGTGTTAGTCTTTGAGGCTATCCACGAATCAAGCCATTTTGAGATGTCTTCATATTAATGGAACTGCTGATCAGCCAGACCATGTACCATAGAACGGAATAAGTGATAATCAGACGGCGCAATATCTGGGGAATATGGCGGTTGGGGTAGGACTTCCCATTTGACCGTTTTTAAGTAGGTTTTAACGGGTTTGGCAACGTGAGACCGAGCGTTGTCATGCAGTAGAATCACATTTTTCGTGTCTCTGTTCGTATTGCGGCCGCTTTTCGCACAGTGTTCAGCTCAATCGCATCAATTGAGTTCGATACCGTTTGGTTACAACAGCTCATAATAAACAACACCGCCCTGATTCCACCAAATACACATCATAACCTTTGCAGCGTGAATATTCGGCCGAGCCGACGACGTATGACCGGGCGGTCCCCATGATTTTTTTCTCTTTGGGTTGCTGTAATGAATCCATTTTTCATCACCCGCAATAATGCGATGAAGAAAACCTTTCCTTTTTTGCCGCTGGAGCAGTTGTTCACAGGCGAAAAAACGACGCTCAACGTCTCTTGGCTTCAAATCATAAGGAATCCAAGTTCCTTGCTTTTGAATCATTCCCAACGCATGCAATTGCTTGAAAATAGCTTGGCAGGTAACTCCTAATGCTGAAGCCAGCTCTTTTCGCGTTTGGTATGGATCCTCATCGAGCAATGCCTCCAATTCAGCGTCTTCGAAGGTTTTCCGCCTTCCTTTACGCGAACGGTCGTCGACATCGGAATCACCATCTTTGAAGCGACTATTGTTTCACTCAGAGCAGCATCTCCGTAAACTTTTTGGAGTTCTCGATGCGCTTCAGCCGCCGTTTTCTTCGAATGAAAGAAGAAAAGCAACACTTCCCGCAAATGACGATTATTTGGCACAGAATCAGACATTTTCACATAACCAAAAGTATATGACGTAAAAACAAAGTCGCTAATGTGTTAACCTTTGTGTCAACACAGATATACCCGGGTGTGTTTTTCATTTTCAAATTGATATATTTTGAGTTCTAGGTGCCATATCGACTTGAAATTTTGAAAAGCCTCCTAAAATATTGTTTTTTATCATATTCGAAAAAAAAATTAAATTTGTCTTTTTAGGTCGAAGTTTTTACGATTTATCCCTTCTATCTACAGCCAACACACACCCGGGTGTGCATAGAAAAATGTATGGAAATTGTTAGATACAAATGCAGAAAAGCACTTCTGTTTCATCATAAATTCTTATATTTTATTCATTTGAAACTATTTTTTTATTTTGTTTGGAAGAAACAAGGAAAATATTAAATTTTATAAAAAAAAGTGTTATTTTATTGTGGACATCTATCACATTGGGTTACATCTGCTGAATGTTTAGCACAAACTGGCTTTTTGTATTTTTTGCAGGCTTTTGTTGGTCTTCTTCTGGGGCACAGGAAACAATTTCCCTTCTGCTTGATTCTGTCGGAATTGTCACGTTCTTCTTAAGTCCTTACTGGAAGATTTTCAACAGTCGGTTTTACTGGGTGGTCCAACATACTTTCAATTCCACTACGTGATGGAAAATTTCGCATGACTTGTGCATTTTGTGAACGATGCTTGATTTCTGCCACAGCTAATTGTTCACTCAACTGTTGTAGAAACAACCTTCTACGGTTTGTAGATGTCTTCAAGTGTGCAAATGCAGCCACATCCACAATGTTATAAAAAAAGGAGGCCATCTCTCTGTTCTTCTCTTCGTTGTATATTCACCAAGACATTTGTCCATATTATCAACACCTCCTTTGCTTCTGTTGTAGTCATTTATCATTTTTGGCTTTCCTTTAGGACCTTCAATTTCGATATTATAATGGGAAGTAGAAAGAAGCACAACCGATTTTTTCTTTTTTGGAATATATGAACACATACTTATGTTGTTGCTGAATCCAAAGATTGATGATTCTACTGCTCTTCCTTTTGGATTAGAAAATTCGGCTGGTGCAAATGTACGTCTTTTGTTTACAGTGCCCAATATTGACAAATTGTAGTCTACCATCAAAGTAGAAGCCAAATTATAGCTTGTAAAAAAGTTGTCACACACGATGTTTCGACCACTTCCACGGAACAGATTACAACACAAATCTTTGACCACACGTTCACCTTGATTTTTTTCTCTTTCTCCAGAAGGTGCCATTCCAGTATAGCTTTGTCCTTTGACTGGGTAAGATGTAATAGTATCACATACCCACCAAACCTTAATTCCATACTTGGCCTGTTTTGAAGGTATATATTGAGTGAATCCATTGCCGCCACGATAAGGGTAAAGTTGTTCATCAACAGTGATGTTGGCTCCTGCTGTACAGTTATCCATGAGGTTTCTATTCAACATAAGGAAAATGTCAGATATGGCTGCTGCTTTGTCAGTTTTTTTTACGTTGTTGGCGCGTATTTCCATTATCAAATCCGATAAAACGACTGATAGCCCAAAAACGTCGGAGACCCATTGAAGCACGATACAACGGATGTGAGTTAGTTTTCCATAGATCAGTTGTATGTGTACATAATTAGAATGTGTGACACCAGCTAACAAAAGTATACCCAGTTAAGCGTCAAATTCAGTTGTAGTAATAGGTTTCCATATATGAAGTGGTCTTGCTGGATTTTCTTCGCGTTCACGTTCGTAGCACTGGCTTGCTTTTCTGTTGGTTTCGCGAATTATTATATCACACATTTCTGCTGACATCAACATTTTGAATGTTTGTATAATGCTAAGATCTTTTGTTCTCCGTGCTGGTCCAGTGTTCGAGCTTCTAAGAATATTATGCGACAAAAACGGGCAAGGTTGTGGTGGTTGGTCTGACCAAATTGTACCATCTCTAGCTGTATAGTTATTTGTAGAAGATTCAATTGGAGCTACTTCCAATTCTTCGTCCGAATCAGTCTCACTAGTAGGATAATATTCTGGTAACTGCAATCCCTCTGCATCTGAATCTTCTACATTCATCATCGCCTTCTTCGTCTGGCAATGAACGTCCATAAGTGTCTTGCTCATCTTCATTATCAGCTTCCAAAAGTTCCTCCAACATTTGGCTTATGTACAGTTCTCTCTCTTCAAAACTAAGTCCTTGCAATTCCCGGGGAGTTAACCATTGATCATCAGCCATAATAATCTATAATTTTATTTTATTTTTATTAATATGTAGTTACTTTAACAACCTATAAATAAATAAAGAAATAAATATAAAATTAATACAATATATAAATAACTAAAAAAAAATATAAGCTCCTCCAAATATTTTTTTCTCAAATGCGTTGCGTGGAAATTAAAAGCGTCTTTGTATACGAATGCCGTAACAAATGTTGTAACAAGGGAAAACACTTCAAACAATTCTAGGACACAATTGGGTTTTAAGTTTGCGGACTTTGGACTTTTTCAATATTTGCCGTGATATATTATATAACTCTTCAGTAGAGGAGTGAGACAGGAGGTCAGAGATCAGTTTCAATAGTTTATTTTGACTTATTTGCAACTTCCGAATTAACTTACGCAAAATAACGGATCCGTAGTACATAATTACCTGATAGTTAATTAGAAAATGATCCATTTAATCGTAGTGTTCAGCTATGAGTTGCGATTTATGAACAGATAAATCTTTTTAATATTGATATTATTTTGTGAATATTGATATTATTTTGTGTAGTTCTATCGGGATGTGAATGTCTTGCCAAGTTGAAAACTAAGATCCTCCCGCTTGGTTGGCGTCTTTTAATTTTCTGGTAAAAGAGGCAGTCTGATGCTTTGAATAATTTATTTTAATCTTCTAGTCAATGGTATGACATCATTCAGAGTAGATTGCGGGTTGATTACAGAGTTGGAATCAATAGCATCTGATGCAAAAGTACATCAGAAAACATAGCCAATTGGCAATTAATAAATCGAAAAAAGTCAGATGTATAAATAATAAATAAATATTTTTATTAATAATCATCAATAAATATTTCAATAGCACTTTAAGATCAAATGGACGTCGTATGGTATTCAAAAAGTCAAATACAAAATTGAATACCAAAGACCTTTCGTCGACACTCCAACCATGCAATTAACCAATGGAAAGTTACTTTTATAGTGGAATAGACAAAGATAAAGCCGGAGATTACCACCAAGCTAGTTCATTCTATTAAAAGCCTTCTAGCAGAAATCAATGATAATAAACTTCTCAAGACTATTTGCGACGCTTTTAACGAAGATTAACACTAAACGTAGAGTTTTGTATTCATTATTTTAAGGGAGTTCAATTCAGTTACTTTTGTTTTACTTTCTGTTAGTAATTTCTCGTATTTCTTCAAAATGTGTCTTTGTTTTTGAGTGATTTTTTCTTCTATACCAGAATCTTATGAAAATTTCTTCTCGTATTCAAATTTGATTGCTGTAGGGAGGGTTTTCGGACTCAATTCCAAAGGTTTGTTCAAGCTCAATTTATTTGTCTTTTACTATGTATATATTTATATACAAATAAAATTTACTAGAAGACCGCAGTTGTACGGTTGTAGTTTTAAAATCTGTCCGATCTCGAATGCTTTTTTTGAATGTTTTTTATCAATCGGTCCTCAGGTGTTGAAATTTGAGACAAAGGATTTAAATCTGTTCACACGTTTAGAAAAACGCTCCTTGTGGACTTTCATTTCATGCTGCTTATGGTATAAGACAATCTTATAACATTTAAGTCAAGTGTAAAAACTAATATTAATTAACATGATTCGATTCGCCCAATAATATATGCAGACTTATGAGTTTAATGTGATAGAAAACGTTACACGTATTTTTATTGTGCTCTTCAGAGATGTATCATCTCTGTCTGAATCCGGGTGAAGCGCGCGGCTTCGAATGTTTGCATTGTATGCTGCTCTCTGACATCCAATTTTTGCAACTGGTCTCTGTGACAGTCCAGGCTGTCTCACCAGTCGGCCGCGCCGTCTATGTACTTGCATCTGAGGTTCTTCGATATGGTCAGACATAATATTGATATCTTATAAATAAAATAAACGAACTGAAGCTAATAAAATGAAGACTTGAAGGAGTTCAATTAGTTTCGAATAGAGGAGTTCAGATAGGAATTCAACTTACTGTTTCTTTGTTATTATATTTGATATAATATAATATCTCTTTATTCAAGAATAACTGCTTAAATTTATTCTAGTGCAAGGAATTTGGCAGTCGATAATATGGTTTTGCTGTTAGAGAAGGCCGGAATAAAAAACAATATACAAAGCTTCAATATTTTGAAGTCGTGATTTCTTTTATAAATCACGGATTATGTTTGCTTTTTTTGGCTAAAAACGTTCGAAAAGAAAGAATCTTCAAAAAAGATAAAAAATAGCGCGTGCGAAAATTTTGCACTTTCAATTTAAATTTTTTTCATCAATTAATTTTTTTAAATTAGGACCAAAATCAAAATTCTCTTCCAACAGTAACCTAGATATTTTAAAATACTTTCTGAGGGTCAAAAAATCGTAAGGATCGGCTACGAAATGGCTGAGAAAAAATTTATCTTATAATAGATCGCAATTGAAGTCATCCGCTTCGTTCAATAAATAATATATTGTAGCGTTTTTATTAATTATTATGTTCACCAAATAAAACTTCTTTTCTGTATCTTTTTTATTACTAAATATTTTCTCTGTAAACTACATCATTAATTCGTGTGATTATGCAGTAGGGGCTCTCCCAGTCTTGCTGCAGCTGAGGTGATTTCCCTTTTTGCCGATGGCTACTGTACAGCCATACTAAATCGCTTTTCTGGAACCCCTGAGGCGATGCCTTGGTTTCGTACCTGGTTTTCATCCGATCGCTCGCTATCTTGATCTTTGCTCGAGTTCTTTGATGGATGTAGAGAATTCTTTCTCCAAGATCCGCCACAAAATTTTCGACGAATTTTGGTTCAGTAGGTGGGAAACCAAACTTTACTTCGTCAGGCAAACGCACAGTGTGACGGCTGAGATATGGCCCGTCGAACTTTGGACTGCAATTCAGTAGGCCAGTGGGACGAGGGGAACGTGGCGATCCCAATCCAGTTGCAAAGATGTTCTTTTAGCATCCTGTTGAAACGCCCTACCATCTCATCCGACTGCGGGTGAGTGAGTCCTACGGCTTCTGTCGACTATATCTCGGCGTTTTTCCATTGCTTCATCCACGCCAGTATGGGCTCGTTATCCGCGTCTTTCTCCAGGCTATTTCGAATATTTTCTATGTTCCAGCCAGGACTTGGTTCGGCTCTTATTGCTTGAATCAAAGCATCATCCTTCCCTTGCCTTTGCGTGCAATGTTTGCACTTCGAGACATCGAATCTGCATTAGAATGGAGCTTTTCTTTACGGTATTGTACTTCGAACTCGTTCATTTGCAATCGCAACCGTGTGATCCGAACGCAAAAGGAATTTCTTTCTGTACAGGTATTTGTGGAATTGTTTCGCACCAGAATTAGCGCAAAGAGTTCCCGTCTGGCAACGCAGTAGTTTCTTTCTTTCTTTCTTCTTTCTGGTTTGGAGACAACTTGCTGAAGTAAGTGACCACCTTTTCTACGCCATCATGCACATGGCAGAGTACAGCTCCAACATCCACATAACTAGCGTCTGTGTGTGCAATGAGGGTTTTTTCCAGAGTAGGAAAGGATAGTATCAGCGATAGTATCACATAGTTGTTGTTTTAATTGCTGGAAGCTACTCTCGCACTCGTTGGTCCGTCCGTTTTCCGTCAACTGGTGCAAGCTCGTCGCGATCCCGCCGAAATCCTTTATGAATCGCCTATAGTAGGTGGCCAGGGATAGAAAACTTCTCAAATGATTGTGGCCAATTCTTGACAGCTTCGACTTTTTCCGGATCTGTTCATTCTCCTTCTGATGATATGACATGGTCGAAATAGTTAACTTTCCGTTGAAAGAGAGCACATTTCTTCGGATTCACCTTAGCGTGGGCACATCGTAGTCGTTTGAAGACGTTCTGTAGGTTTTTTCTGTGCTCGTGGAATGTTTTTCCAACAACGGTGATGTAATCTGAAAACACCAGGCAGATTTTCCAGATCAGCCCGTGCAGAACTCGTTCCATTAAACGCTGAAAGCTCGCGTATTCAGCATAAGCTGAATGGCATTACTGTAAGCTGCCATAGGCCGCTTTCCGTAGTATAGGCAGTTTTTTCGTGGTCAACAGGATGCATCTGATACTCGTATACCTGCCAATAAGCAAGAAGGTGTCCAGCGTATCATCTATTCGCGGCAGAGGGTAGCTGTCCTTCTTGGTAACTTCATTCAACCTTCGGTAGTCTACACAGAACCGTATACTGCCATCTTTCTTTTTAACTTAAACGGAAGGTGATGTCCAAGGGCTGTTGGAGCAACCGATTTGTCCCTCGTTCTCCATCGCTGTGACCATCACTGCGACTTCTGCTTATTTTGCCAATGACAATAGTCCAGCCGGTTGCCGAACATCACCGAACATCGCCTTGCATCACCTGTTTTTATGTGATGCTCTGCTGGGTGTATTCGGCCATGATCTCCGCTCTGCACAGCAAAGCTTTTTGAAAATTCGACGAGAAAATGTTATGCCAATATCTGCCGTTTGTTATCGAACTAATAGCGCTGCAAAAAGGTCTCTCTAAGCTCCATTAGTCTAGGCGCAGAAACTCGTCTAGCCGACTCCACTCCAATTGTTGACAAGATTGCAGAAACTGACGCACATTTTCCAATCACCTCACCTTGCCTAAATCTTATGCTGCAATTCCTAGCATTCATCCATCTCCCTGGAACCAACTTGTTCTTTTGCTCAACGAGGTTCTTTCCTCAACGACGTAATTTTGAAAGTTCGTTTGGTCTGGGGGCTCTATTAGGAAGTATCGGTGGACTCCAGAATTACCCTCCAAACATGTGCAGAGTACTGTCTCCGTATTGGGTGGCAGGGTTAGGACTTTGTTGATAATTGGCTTCAGGCTGACGTTGGTTTTTTTTGGAACTGCATTAGAATTTCGATACTACGATATCTCAGCAC
This sequence comes from Merodon equestris, assembly GCA_958301585.1. Classification (NCBI taxonomy): domain Eukaryota; kingdom Metazoa; phylum Arthropoda; class Insecta; order Diptera; family Syrphidae; genus Merodon; species Merodon equestris. The sequence continues at coordinate 66,070,425 of OY284413.1, forward strand.
TTGCCTGTCAATATCCAATATTATACAGTACGTCTTCATGAAATCGACTCAAATGATGCACTCGTCGCAAATTTCAGCCACGAAGAACACATGGAAGAAGTTCAGACCTGCCAGTTGTATCTTAAAGCGAACTTCTCCGTAAACTTTTGCCGATTCCCCAGTTGCGGTCTTCAAACAATATCTGCTCGTTTTATGCAACCATGGTTCCTGAACTAAATCTTTCCTTATGATTGATGCCTTGGCTCCGGTGTCGATTATAGCCAGGAACTTCTACTCATCGAGTTTTGCATCTAGAGAGTTCTTGGTCTCTTTTAGTCTCTTAATCTGTTCGTCGAATTTGTCTGCGAGCAGCTTCATCAATGCCATCATGTCGGTAGGCGTACTCACGTGTTCTTCCTCCTCAAAATCAAACAGAAGAGTTTCTGGGTCCCTTTCCCTTCTCTATGATGGCATTTTTCAAAGGAAGAATCGGCTCTTTCTTCATGGCCGAAGTCTTGAGATTTCTCCTATTCAATTCACTCTTTAACTGGACTAGTTAGATTTCTTAATTTCCGCCCCTTTTTGACTACAGAAGTATTTGTCTGAGTTTTCGGTAACTTGCACCTGTACTATTATCTTTTCGCAGCACTTAAGAAATTTTAGCCCACTTCTGACACCGATTGTAGCGTTTTTTTTTAATTATTGTGTTTGCCAAATAAAACTTCTTTTCTTTATCTTTTTTATTACTATTTTATATTCGACTATCAATTGTTTTATGTCATCCCTTTTTGTATATTTACCTCCTGGGTTATTTTTTTACTTAGCATCGTTACTATATTTTAAAGTAACTTTTTCACAATTTTTAAAAACGGTCCAGCTTCCCTGAAAATAAAATGAAAATGAAATAAAATGAAAATAATGAATAGGCAGGATATACAATTTGATACCCTGAACTAAACTAACCTACCCTAACTTGACCTAATCTAATCTAAGCTGACCTAACGTAACATGACCTAACCTAACCTATCGACTAATCCAACCTAATCTAAAGTAACCTTCGGAATGACAATGTACAATATTATACTCATATACTCGTATACCCACTTGCACACTTGACCTCAATATGGAGGCATTGATGAAAAGTTTTATTTTTGAAATTGGATTGAGGATTGACTCCTCATAACAATTTCTAAAAGCTGATTAAGGAAAATGCGTTTTATCGAACGCAGGGTGCCAACCGACATGAAAGGTTGAGTTAGGTAAATGTCCTGAAGACATAATCTCAAAATAACATAATAATAAGTAAAAATATTTGCTTAACTCGTTAATTTTTTACCTTCACATTGCTCCGGCTTTTGAACAGGCTTTCAACTTTCTTTAATGAAAACCCCACTGGCATATCGGATAAGTACCCACGAATTTTCCCTTTTTCTACTAGCCAGCTTCTTAAAAATAAGAACAATCACGTCCCTATGTAATATGTTCAAAACCAAAAATTCGCTAATTAGCTTGCCAGTAATCGCAGCACCACCGTCACCTCCGTGTACACATCCGGCGAAAATCAGAAAGGCCTTCAAGCCTTATTACAACCATAAGCGACTTGGCAAAAGAAAGCACATACTCCCATGATCTGGTTTTTTTTTTTTTGCTCTCTGTTTGACTTTTTCCTTTTTTTGTGGGCCTCTTGTCGCCTTTGAAGTGAAGTAAATGGCTTAAGGGAGCATCATGAAAAACCTGAAAAGCGCATCACACGTCCCGACGAAACACGTGCTTATCTATGTATGTAGAAATGACGACTACCGGCTTTGGTTCTGTCTTTTTCTATGGCACCGTGGCTCATCCTTTGAGATAAATAATGGCATCAAGCATTGTTCTTGCGGCTAAAATGACTAAATGGCAAAGTGGTAAAATGGCAAGATGGTTTGTTGGCAAAAAGGGATGTAATTACAACTCCTCGGGCTTAACCATCCCTTCTTATCCTGTCCCTTAACCAGTGGCTTCTTCCTTTTCGCCTCTGCGCTTTCTTTATTCTCTTGGGCCCTTCCACACTTTTATGACTTTTTTTGCATTCAAGAAACGAAAAAAAAGTAATTAAGAAGTCCTCGCTATGAAGCATTGCCAGCAAAGTGGTTAAGGGGTGTTTGCCCGCATTACATGTGTATGCAGGCGCGCTTTGTGTTTTCAACTTTTGCGAACTTGTTTCGTTTAGAGGAAAAACTGCGAGAAAAAGGAAGGACACGAAAAACAACTGCAGTTTCTTCCGAGAAACTAAAAACAACAGCAACACTCGACCGTTGTATGTGGGTGTTGTTAAGGAAAAAAGGAAGCATGAAAAAAAAACTAGTAATTCTATAAGGCAGCAGACAAAATCAACTCATTAAAAGTTGAACATTAACGTTATGTGCTGTGGATAAACATCAATTGGTGTACAGGGTGAGGAACGCGTATTTTTGTTTTTTTTTGTTTTTTGAATGGGTTAAGTGGAAAAAGTTGTTCGTTGAATTGACTGTGTAGCGCGAAAGAGCGTCGCGGGATTCGCAGTCGGGTTTTAATATGTTTTTTTTCTTCTTTACAACGGAATAATGCTCGTGTTACATATAATGGCGTTATCCCTGTTAACTTTTGCTTGTTAATTGCATCAGGTAATTTAATATTTAATATGGAAAATTCAGTTAGGTTGATGAGAGTTATGTAAGTATTTTCAGGCGCGAAACAATTTATCATTTCTGTGGTCCTCGGCTGTCAGTTTCCCTACCAGACAGTGGAGTTTCGACACTGCTTGACTCATTTAACACTTTGCGCTCTAGTTTGTTGATTGTCCGTTGATCATCCAATTCATAATGCTCATGTTCATCTTCTTTTTGTTTCAGCAATTAATACCATACACTCACTGTATGTATAATGCATTCCTGTCTATTCTTCCGTGTATAGGTATAATGAAATTATAAATAACACGTAAATAGGAATTAAGCGTTTCATAAGCTCTTTTTTAATTAAGAGGAGCACCTTAACTTAGTGGCTTTTGACCTGGATGATGGAAAATACAAATTTCGTAACTCGGTAAGTTACACGATGAAAAAGCACTTCCAAATGTTTAACCTTTCATAACAAAATGAGTGGTCGTTAGTGCAAAGGTTTTGCGCGTTACACCCATTATAGGGTAGACGTGGTGGCCCTTGACAGTCTATTTTTCAATGTTTAGTTGCTAAATTTGAGACGACCGGTTCGGTAATCAATTAGCAAACATTCGTACGTATGTTTTTTTTTTTTTTTTTTTTTATAATTCGTGCAGGTTCAAGAGTTACAGAGTCTTTTGATGTTTGTCACACAACCTGGACGGGGTGCAGATGGTTTGTGTCGAAGATGTTCGTTCACTACTCTCCGGGGGTGGTTGTCTTGGGATTCGAGAGATTCGACTGAATTTGTCGCGTTGTTTGTAATTTTTACAGTAACTTTATTCCCAGCCATTAAGATCTTATATTGGAAATGCACACGCAGAGTATGAATTTTGAAGTGATCTTATACTGCGAGTGTTATGCCTTCGTCAGCATTGTTTTGATCATCTCTCATTCACAACTGGTGTTGTTGCATGGTTTTTTTTTCCGCATAGGAATTTTTCTTGGCTATGGTCAGACTTGAACTACAGACCTTCCGCTTAACAGTCGGTGATGATTACCATTGCACCACTACCACCCCTATGTATGTAAAAGAAACGGAAGGTCAGCTGAGAGCATTGCCGCGGTCCGTGAAAGTGTACACTAGAACCCGAGGCAGTCGATTCCTCGCCATGCACAAGAACTCGGCCTTTCGCCGACTTCAACTTGACGAATTTTGCGTCGGGACTTGGGCTGCAGATCCAACTGACCCAGGAGCTTAAAGTTTATGACAACAGACAACGCTGCGCCCTTTGTTCGCTGACTGCCGTATATGGGTCAAGCGAAAGAGGTAACCGAAACTGACCATGAAGCTGGAGGCAAATAATGTTACTAATTGGCGGGTACGGCATACGATGATGGCCGCTACAGTGAGTGCAACAGTGACTCATATGACTCAGTTGGCAGAAAATCAGTTGTACGAGCCGGTATAACAAGAATAGAAAGAAGACTAGAACATCTCCAAAGAAGAGGCCGAATTAAATAAGCTTATTGAAGAGCTAATCGCAAAACGGCATCAAAAAAAGCAGCAACAAAAACAGCAGAAGTAGCAAGAAATGCATGAAAAAGGAAAAGAACCACAGAAAAGACAGAAAGAGCAGAAGCAGCGTCAACATCGGCAGAAGCAGAAACAACAACAAGCACAACAGATGGAAAACAAGGTTCCTCTAGTAAATGTAAGTATTTATCCAAATTAACAATTTAGATAACACCACAGCTTCACGCACCAGGTACGAATGTTATGTAATCACGTAAAAATAAATCGTGCAACAGGCAAACCAACCGGTTTGCTTCTGCTTGACAACGAAAAAGCGTTCGATACTGTATGGCATGATGGTCTCTTGTACAAACTAATACATTTTCCTTTTCCGTCATACATTTGTAAAATTGTCCAAAGTCTCGTAGATCGTCGTCGTTTCATTGTTCAAATGAATAGCGCCATCTCTAAACAAATTTATTTCAATTTTGGTGCTCCATAAGGTTCAGTCCTGGCGCCTATCCTGTACAATATTTACTTATCGGATTTCCCAATTTTGCCCGACTTTCATACCGCATATTTGCTGATGACACAGTCATTTTTTTCTTGACACCAACTTGAATAGTGGAAAATTTTCTTCGCTAGAGGCCGACTTTATGGATGTTTTTTAAGTTCTCTCACTATTTTTGCATCCTCTCTCGACGTTGTACACCTTGGCCGACCGCCTCGGTGGAATGTTTCAACAGTGCCAGATGTCTTGAATTTATTATACCCGGGACAGCCGTTTCTTTCTACAAATACTCCTCCGGAGCCATTCAACTGATTTTGACTAAACTTACCAAGGTGATCATGTGGACATCGCTGAGTGTCCGTACGTTTTGTTTTTTTCAAATCCGACTTATTATTGAGGAATAATCACCGAAAACCTGATTTTCCTATGTGGAGTGTTAAGATCAGACTCACTATCGGGAAATAGTCACCGAAAAACTAATTCTCACTTGATGTCTATGGGAAAAATGTCACGTGCAAAATCGAATTTCCCGGAGGGAAAAAGATTCTACGGATTGTTTAAAAACGGCGAAGCCCTTGCCAGTTCGCGCTGCGCACCTCTCGCTTGGAACTCAATTTTTTTAGAACTTTTGGAAATTTTTCGTCTTTTTATTTTCCAAAAATAATCATAAATATTGAGGCAACTTTTTCGTATAAGGTAATTAGAAATTTATGTTATAACAACTGAGATATTAACGATAATCGTTCTGATAGACTTACTATAAAAATAAATACATAGGAAAAAATAACCCTAAAGGATAAATACCATAAAAAACTAAATATATCAATTGAGCTAAAAAGAGGTAAATAAGACATTGTGTTATAAGCGAATATCTTTTTACTTATAAATTGCTTAGATCATGCCAAGGTTGCGTCAGAGAACTAACATTAGGAGACGAACAGTGAATGCCAGACGACACGACAACGAATCGTCCTCCAATCAATTTAATGGCAACAGTGAGGACACACGAATTGTACAAGAATTCCAACGAAATCTGGATAACAAGTCGTACTACATGTGCTCAAATTGCTACCGTTTAGACTACAAGAATACAACTGACAACTACATCTGCAATGCTTGTGTTAAGAATCCAACTAAATTCCCACCTGTAAATAACATGTACCCTGGCGACGTTCCAACAGAACTCAAAGAACTGACTATGGTTGAGCAATTGTTTATAGCTAGAGTACATCCCGTAATGAGAATACATCAAGTTCGCACCTTTGGTTCAAATGGACAGTATCAGTACTCTGGAAACGTAATCAATGTAGCTCAAGATATACTTCCACCCGCAACTTCACTTCCTGTTGCACCAGATAACTTAGATATAGTGATCGTCAGACGTGCTGGTATGGATGGTTTTACTGATTTCCGAGTTAGAAAACATGTTGTTCTGAATGCATTGATATGTCTTCAATGAATCAATCCTTTTTATGCTGATGTAGTAATTGACCAAGATCGAATTTCAAGTTTACCTGATGATGGCAATATTGCGAATGATTTACCGTTCATTGAAGATGGAGAAATTCTAGAAAATGAACCTGAAGTTGTAACTATAGAAGAGAATGTTGACACGTTTGCTCCAAGACCAGGTCAAGAAGCAGCAGTTCAAGCTACGTTAAATTGGCCTACAGCAAACAGTGATCCCATTAACGAATTCCGTCAGAGTGGTTACATTATGCAAGCTTTTCCTCACCTTTTCCCCACTGTAAATGCGATTTTCTTGACTTCAGTCGTGGTTTCAAAGTAACTTTTCGAGAGTGGTGTGAACATCTCATGAGATTCCGCGACCAACGATTTGCACAAGACCCTCGATTCCGGTTTTTTTTTGCCTAAATACTATGCAACGCCACGACGCTTGTAGACAGAGCGGTGTACTAGCCAAGACGAGTGACCTTCAAAACGTTCAAACAACTTGCTCAGAAAGTTCAGCAACAGCCAACTCTCATTAAACGTATTCTGTCTTGGGGTGCAAAGATCCGAGGCACTTCAGCTTACTGGTACCAACAGCGTTGTGAGCTTCTTGCTATGGTTAACCAGCTTGGTATCCCGACTCTATTTTTAGCTGTTCTCTGGTGGCCATGTCTAATTCGTCACTATGGGATATCTTCAGATGCACAGTAAACAGGTATTGTAAATCGAATTTAAACAGTGAGACAAAAGGGTTCGCTCAGCTCAATTTTTTCAAAGCAGCCCACCTGCATTGAATTCCTAGTTTATAATGAAACTGACCGTCGATTTTGGCAAAGTGAACTTATTACAGATATCCTTCTGGGAACTGCCGTTTATATAATCTTTAATAATAAATGTTTTGAGATCATTAGAATATTTTTTTTCCAGCCATATTTTAATCTTGTGTCTAAAAATTGCCTGTTTAATTGAAAAGTGTACCTTTCAAATAAGAGAAGTGATTTACACGTTTTGGAAAACTCTAAGCAATTAAAAAAATATTTCAAAGTGGTTTTTTAGTTTAGAAATAAAAAATTATTAAATATTTCGGGGAAAATTATTGGGGATAACAATTTTTTCAAGGCTTTGCCTTACTCGTCCAATATGTTTTGCCGCAGGTATTTACAACATTCTAAGTCATTTTTTATATATTTTTTTAAATTTACTTCTGTTTGGCAAAAGTCTTACTATATTCTTAAAAAGAACATATTTGTTTTATATTTATATACATATATACAATTATTTAGATGAAAATATTAACAGTTATGGGGGAAAATACATCCGCCTGTACGTAGTCCAATTTGTTTTGTCCAACACTGTATATTATTGAAACAGACCTTGTTATTTGTAATAGGGGCAAAAGGCCAACCTTCGTAACAAGAAAAGACAGGAAGTTTTAGATATAACTTTGGTATCCAATTCTTCTCGGTTGCAAATTGGCCGGTATCAGAAAAGAACTCCTTCTCCCAGCACGGTTACATTCGCTTCCATCTAAACTTTGAGATCCTAGCCAAAACATCCTTTAGGAATCCTAAACGGATGAATTGGGATAAATATGAGGCTTACCTTACAGGCGCCCTTGACCCCGCTCAATTACGTAACATCAAGTCGCACGCAGACATTGAACGTTACTGGAGCTTTGAATAGATCCCTTCTAAAGTCTTGCCCAAGTAGCAGACCAACAAAGAGAACCAAACCTCCATGGTGGTCTGCTGATCTTGGTACACTTAGAAAGGAAAGCAGAGGGCTTTTCAACAAAGCAAAAAAACAAAACAGAGCAGAAGACTGCGACCGCTACAATAACAGTCTCAGGCTATACAAAAGTGAGATGAGAAAGGCGCAAAGGACATCCTGGCGCAATTTCTGCTCAGAAATAGAAGGGAATAATGAGGCCAGTAGAGTGAGGAAGATACGGTCAATATACCCGCTTTGATTAACAAACCAGATGGTACCATAACGTTGACCAGCGTAGAGTCACTAGACCTCTTGCTCAGTACACACTTTCCCGACAACGGAGAGGCTAGTAACTATAATTTCGAATAGCTCATACCAAATCCTCCGTTCATTTCAAAGGAAGTAGTAAGCAAAAGAAAACTCCAATGGGCAGTAAATAGCTTCCTTCCATACAAATCTGCAGGTCCGGATGAAATCTACCCGTTACAGATGCAAGGTGCTTACGGCATTCTCAAACCGTAGCTTTTGGTATTATTCTTATCCAGTCTAGACTGGGGCTATATACCACTATCCTGGAGGGAAGCAAATGTTGCATTTATACCAAAAGCAGAAAAAACCTCCCACACAACCACAAAAGACTACAGTCCTATCAGTCTCTCCTCCTTTCTCCTAGGTGGACTGGTGGACCTGTACATTCGTGAAAACCTACAAAAAAGCATGCTTTGGAAATCGCAGCATGCTACTGAAAGGGAAAATCAGTAGACACAGCTTTACACACGATAGTTGGAACCGTTGAAAAATCATTTTCCAACAAAGAATTCACCATGATTGCCTTCCTCGATATCGATATTGTAATATAAAATAGTATTAAGTACCATTCTGCTATTTCCCATCTTTTGAATTATAATGGTAATGGTATAAATCTTGGTTTTACACACTTAACGTTTGTCTAGCAAACGTTAAGTGTGAATAGGACCCCGCCTTTCCCAACTCTCTTCTCACTCTCGGTCTTGGAGAATACCAAGCCGATGAGTGCGAGAGATCGTTGCTGGAAGCCAACACGGGACTTCTGAGTTGGTCGCCCACGAGTAAGGAAATAAAGATAAGAAATAAGATAAGAATAAAGACAAGAAATAAGAAAAAGGAATAACAAAAGCGTTCGTTTAATTAACTAATTATATCGAAGGAGCTTTCAACAACATAAAACCACTAGCCATCACTACGTTAAGTCAAAAATGCACCGAAATTGAAACAAATAATGTGCATCTTCTCTCCGAAAAACTACAAAGTGCACCTCTCGAATGTGTTCAAATGTAATCTATTAATAAACGTATTAATGAATGTAACAATAACTGGTACACGTCGGATTTACACCGAATAAAAAGTGAAAAAATACACTCATATAAGCGAGCAAAAATATTCAATAACCCTGAGGATTGGTATGAATACCATAGATTACGAAATTTATATAAGAACAAACTTCAATTAGCTAAATATATGTAATAAAATACAGAACAGTGAAGGTCAGAAGGGCATGTGGTCAGCCATAAAAAGGTTAGTACTGAAAGCTAATAAGTACGAGATAAAGGAAATTCAGTTTATTGATAGTAAAGAAAATGATAAAACGATTATTGCAAATAACTACTTTGTAGAAAGCATAAATAATTTAAGTAACTCCATACCCCCAATGATAATGGACTATAGTGTTTTTCAAGAAACCTACCCGGATTTTAAGTTTAACCAAATAACCCTGAATGATCTCTATATTCTTCTTCTTCTTCTTCTTTTCCTTTTTCCGGCGTTGTTATGGTCAGAAGTGTAGGACCATAACCTTCCCACTTAACTGCATTCCTACTGGTCCGCTTGTGGGGTCCGCCGGTTTGACCTCAGAAAGTAGCGGCAGGCTTCCCGGTTTGGGATTACTTCATCGCTGAGGCCAATCAAATGCTGGTGTTTCTGCATTTGTTTGCACCAATTGTTTTTCGACCTGCCTTTTTTTTTTTTTTTTTTTGTGACACGGGCATGCTCCAGATTTTTTTGTTTGATCTTTCTCTTACAACACCGGTGATCTCCAGTCGTGTCAGCCCACTGATTTGCATGTACACTTGTGGGGCAGTTTAATGGTGGTATATGTGTCCCTAGGCTCACCTTGGTGTTTTCTAAATTGCCTAGATGTGATTTTTGTTTACCTTTGTTTTAGTCGCCTTTTACGACAAGCGAGAGGTATCGCTGCAGGGATATTCTTAAACCGTCCCTGCACGGAACCTGAATGATCTCTATATTACCTGTAAAAAAATCAAAAATAAGAAGGATCATACAAACTTAAATATAAAAATCGTGCTAGACTGGCTTGATGTCGTTGGACCAATTTTAGTTAATATATCTTTAAGTAAGGGCGAATTCCCACGCAATTTAAAAGAAACAACGATAAATCCAATACCTAAAGAAAATGACACAATAAGCTGTGAAAAATTTAGACCAATAATTTTTGAAAAGTGTATGTATGATCAATTTTTTAAATTCATAGTGAACAATAATATTATTGCAGAAAACCAGTCTGGTTTTCGACCTGGTCACTCTTGTGAAACAGCACTTAATTGGCTTATTATGAATTTTAAAGAGTAAAGGCATGACGGTAATAAAATAATAGCAATATTTCTGGACTTCCAAAGGGCATTCGAATCTATCGACCGCGGAATTCTGCTGCAAAAACTAGGTACGGTGTGAAAAAGACGGAACACGAGTGGTTTAAATCGTATCTAAATAACAGAACAAAGATAGGTAGTACTCTTTCAACAAGAACACAGACGACTTTTCGAGTACCCCAAGGTACCATATTTGGCCCACTCTTGTTTCTGCTATATATTAATGAAATCACTAAAGTACCCAAATACAGCAAGATTTCGCTATTTGCAGATGATGCCTTATTATTCGTGTGTGGTAAAGATTTACATAAATGTGCTTAAAGAGAACCTTGTCTTTTACCTAAATAATTTGTGTAAGTGGCTCGAATTGAACAAACTAAGACTGAATGTCAAGAAAACTAAATGTATGGTGTTTAACAGTGAATATGACGTAAATTTAAATGTTAACGGAGAAGTAATTGAACAAGTTAGCGAACTGAAGTATCTGGGTATAATATTAGATAATGAGCTCAAATTTAAAAACCACTTCACCTACCTTACCAAAAAAATCGCCAAGAAAATCGGTTTTCTAAGTCGAATACATAAAAACATTAATACAATGTGTGCAATTAATTTTTATAATACAATAATAAAACCCCATTTCGAGTATTGCTCAAAAATCCTTTTTATGGGAAATGTGGAGATTATAAGACGACTACAATTATTACAAAATAAAGCTATGAGAATAATCCTCAAGTGCAATATATGTGTATACAATACACCAATTGAAACAATGTTGTCGTGCCTACAATGGATGAGTATAAACCAGCGAATACAATTCGATGCAATAGTATTTGACAACGAATCTACAATTTATTCAAGAAGTGCAACTCTACAATTTAAGGTCAAATTCAAACTTTCGTTTACACCTTTATAGAGATGAAAGGACAAAAAATATGTAAATGAATAAAGGATTACAAATGTTTAACGTACTTCCCAATGAAATAAAAAATCAGAATGTCTTTAGAACTTTCAAAAAATTGTTGGTTAATCACATTAAATCTCATATTTCATAAATGTGAGTCCTCGAATGTAATTAATATAAACTATTTAATGTAATTGTTGTCGAAGTATGATATTTTATATAATAATCATTGTAAACTTATTTATTTTGATGTACGCAAATAGTTATATATATACTAAATAAATATACACATACATACATATGTACATACCAATATATTAACCAAACTAGAGGTTAATGGTAATTTAATATTTTGGATCAAACAAGTGCTTACAAGCAGGTTGATTCATTCGAATCTGCTACCAAATAAGAAGGGCAGTGAAACGTGGCATACCACAAGGAGGAGTATTATCTCCGCAATTGTGGGTGCTAGTCGTAAACGAAATACTCCTACACCTGGAGGACAGCGGGTGCAAAGTCATTGCGTATGCAGACGATATTGCACTAGCAATAAGCGGGTAACATCTCCCAACAATCAGGGATTTGATGGAAACAGACCTAGGCAAACTGGCCAATTGAGCAGAGAACTGCGGGCTTGGAATAAATCCCTCCAAAACGTAGCTAGTCTTATTCACAAGAAAACCGCAGATTCCTCAAATCACTCCACCAAAACTCAATGAGACTTACCTTGGATTCGCAGATCACGCCAAATACCGTGGCGTGATACTCGACAGAAAGCTCAACTGGAAAATGAATGTGGAAAAACGCATAAAGAAAGCAAAAACTGCGCTATATACATGTGAAAAAGCCTTGGGCACCAGATGGGGTAACAGACACCATATTACCCACTGGCTGTATATCGCGGTTGTGAGACCTATACTATGTACGGATGCCTTTTCTGGTTGGCGGCACTGTGCAGATTTAACTATTGCAAGCTCCTAAGCAGATTTCAAAGGATGGCGTGCATCGCGATAACAGGGTCACTGCGAACAACCCCCACTGCAGCCCTCGAAACGATGCTTCACCTACTCCCCTTGGATTTCTACGACAAGGAAGAGGCAAACAAATCGGCGCTGCAACTTAAGGAATCCGCTTACTGGAACCTCACCGAAATAGGGCACGCTGGTATTCTTCGCCAAAGCAATGATAAAGTGAAGTCGCGGACTACTTAATTCCGACCCTTGACTTCTCTACTGTTCAAAGTAGCAGTACTTAGTCATGTTGTCAAGTCATGTACTCTATTTTATCGATCAGTTGACTAGTGGACGTGCAACGATACAGACCTAATAAAAAATTGCTTAATTCGAAGTGGTTTCTTTTCGTTTTCTTTTCGTTTTCGTTTTCTTTATATCAAATATAAAACAATATTTGATCATTTTTTGGTGACCCCGACGTGATCTACAATTAATTGCATTGCATTTCGTTTTCTTTCGGTCGGATAAATTCGTTATCGTCAATTCGGACACATACAATTCGTCAATTCGGACATTGTATGCATATATGTACATACACATATCGGTCGACGTCAGTTGCAGTTTTCTCGTGTGCACATTGATTCCCTCATGTCTCACATCATTCGATTTCATTAATTCCCGTTCGACACATCACTCGATTTCGTGTGCCGTTTAATTGAAGTCAGCCGATCTCATTCGCGTTTTCAATCGAGCAAATCGAATCTTTCTTTGTGGTTTAACATTTTAACATGGTTGATAAAGATCCATACGCGTCGAGCGAATCTTTTTTTAAACGGAAAAGTGCGGCGATTGCTAGACAACTTGCAAATTTAAAAAGCTCACTAACTCCGGAATATCTTAGTTGCTTAGATGAAGCTGGTGTCTCGGTGAGATTAGACTCATTGGAGCGCTTGCAGCAAAATTTCGAAAGTGCTCAAGACAGCTTAGAACAAGAGGATTATAGTGAATTTGAGAGTGATGCACGCGAACAATTTTTGGCATGTCTTATAGAAGTTAAAACGGTTCTTACCCGTCGATTAAATGATTTTCGCGCGGTTGATTCTCGACATTCATCTACCGTGAAACATCTTTTATCAGATGAGACTCATCCATCATTCATCGTGGCACAGCCCAGGCCAAGGCTGCCGGTTCTACAAATTCCCAAGTTCAGCGGTGACTACACAGAATGGCCGGACTTTTATTCGATGTTTCAAACCATAGTCGACAATGATGCAGATTTGACCAAAATAGAGAAAATGCAACACCTTCGATCGCATTTAGCAGGCGCAGCGTTGGATACCATTCGTTCATTGGAATTTTGTGACTCAAACTATGACCTAGCATTAGATATGTTAAAAACTAGATTTGATAATAAGCGTTTGAACTTTCAGGCCCATATCCGAGACATATTCTCACTTAATAAGGTGGACACCGGTTCAGTTTTACAACAACGGTAACTCAGCGACAAGATAAGCTCACATCTTCGTGCACTCCAGACCATGGGTACCAGCGACCAGTTAGCTGACTGCCTTCTTATACATCTTGTTACTCAAAAGCTGGACTCCAGGTCACGGATCAAATGGGAAGAACAAACGCCGGTCAACGCCATACCTACATGGGAGCTAATGTCGTCGTTCTTGGAAAAGAGATGTCAAATGCTGGAAAGTGTTGAAAATGCTGTGGTAAGAGACCCACCCAGCAAGCAGGTGAGCAAAAAACCTTTTCATAACACCAACAACAATCGAAAGGTTCTAGTTACGTCGAGTAACAGTAAATTTGAATGCACATTTTGCAATTCGTGCGATCATGCAATTCAAAACTGTCCAAGGTTTTTGAGCTTATGTCCTGCCGTTAGATACAAAGAATCAAAACGATTGCAACTATGCTTAAATTGTTTGAGGAAGGGACACTTGCTAAAGGAATGCAAATCCAGATGCTGTCGTCATTGTCCAGCAAAGCATCATTCTCTACTTCATATTAATGCGCATGACTCTCCTTCATCAACTTCGGCTGAATCTTCGAGCTCCCCAACTACTTCACACTCTACTTTGATATCCACATCGCATACTGATTCTCAACGCGAGAACCCGAGGGAGATTCATAGCAATTACGTCTTCATAGCTACTGCTATTATTTTCGTTAAGGACAAGGCTGGATCCTTGGTTCCTTGCAGATCAATTTTGGACTCAGCTTCGCAGCTACATTGCATTTCTACTCGTATGGCCAACCAATTAGGACTCAGGAAAACAAAATCGTCAACGCTCATATCTGGCATCGGACAGGCAGATTTGGTTTGCAATGAGTCAGTTGAAATCATTATGCAGTCTCGATTCGGAGATTACTCCACCACCTTTACCGCCACAGTCGTTCCCACTATCACAGATAACCAGCCTAGCTGTAACATAAATAGCTCGCATTGGAACATTCCTTCCAATATAAAATTGGCAGATCCATTGTTTTTCAAGTCGCAAAGAATTGACATTCTTATAGGAGCTGAATTGTTCTTTGAACTTCTGTGTGTGGGTCAGATACGGTTAAGAGGTAGCTTGCCATTATTGCAAAAAACCAGACTGGGCTGGATTGTCTCCGGAGGCAATCAGCAAGTAGTCAGAAAATCATCGTGCTTAGCCCTAACTGAGAACTTACCATCCGAAGCAGCTGATAGTAATTTGCAGGACTTAGTTAGGCGCTTTTGGGAAACAGAGGATTGCAGTCTATCTCTATCAAGGGTTACGAAAGCAGAAGAAGAGTGCGAAATTCATTTTCGAGAAAATCACATTCGTTTGGAAACCGGTGCCTACTCTGTCAGGTTACCTGTTAAGATTTCTCCCACTAAACTTGGTGACTCATATGAACAAGCATTGCGTCGTTTCGAAAATTTGGAAAAAAGATTCAAAAACAGAACTGAGCTCAAACAGCAATATTCGGAGTTCGTAAAGGAATACTATAATCTATCTCATATGTCACTCGTGAGATCATTGCCTCAAGGAGTTCCTACCTTTTTTCTTCCGCACCATTGCGTAATGAAGGCTGACAGCACAACTACGAAATTGCGCGTGGTTTTTGATGGGTCGTCAGTAACATCTTCCGGACTTTCGCTGAATGATATCCTTCATGCAGGCCCAACCATTCAGCCCAAATTATTCGACATATTATTGAGATTTCGTTCATTCAAAATTGCATTGACTGGAGATATTTGCAAAATGTATCGTTGTGTTCGTGTATCATATCCTGATAACTACCTTCAATGTATTTTGTGGAGAGAAAATCCACAAGACTCGCTTCAGATCTACAAGCTAGATACCGTCACCTATGGAACAAAGCCAGCTGCCTTTCTTGCCATTCGGGCTATGCATCAGTTAGCAATTGATGAAGAGAAAATGTATCCTATAGGCGCAAAGATTGTCCGCCAAGATTTTTATGTGGATGATATGATTTCCGGTGGTAACTCTGTCGAAGAAGTACTTGAAATTATGAGTCAGACTAAATCGCTTCTAATGAAGGGACATTTTAGATTGAGGAAATGGTCCTCGAACAGTGTAGAAGTCCTCAAAGAAGTTGAGGAGGATGTAGACCAATACTTAAATTTTCATGATGGTAGCAATGTAACCAAAACTCTTGGCTTGATGTGGGAACAAAGAGCTGACAATTTCCTGTTCTCGTGTACTACGTTTCCAAATCATCAAAAAATCACCAAACGCACCATACTGTCTTATATCGCGCGATTTTATGATCCACTAGGTTTAATTGGACCCATAATCAATAAAGCCAAAATATTTCTGCAACTCCTGTGGAAGGAAAAAATTAACTGGGATGAAAGCCTCATGCAATCATTGCAAACTAGTTGGCTCAGTTTTTGTGAGGAGTTTCGACTAGTTAGCGGCTTCAGCTTTCCAAGATATGTTTTACACTGTCACGCTGAGATTGAGTTACACTCATTTTGCGACGCTAGCCAGGCAGCGTATGGTGCTTGCATATATGTAAGAGCTGAACGTAATGGACAGGTGGAAATAAATTTGCTTTGCTCGAAATCAAGAGTTGCGCCGCTCAAAACATTAACTATTCCCAAACTAGAATTATCAGCCGCAATGTTGCTTGCTGAACTGACAAATTCTTTAACCTCGCTGGATATCTTCGAAGGTGAAGTACATTGCTGGTCGGATTCTACAATTGTTTTATCGTGGCTCAAGGAAGAGCCTTCTAACTTCAACGTATTCGTGGCAAACAGAGTAAGTAGGATTCAAACGCTAACTAGAGGAATGACATGGCATTATGTGCCTTCTTCAATGAATCCCGCTGACATTCTTTCGAGAGGAGCTACTCCCAACGAACTCAAAAATTCATCTCTTTGGAAACATGGGCCAGTATTTCTTCGAAACTGTCGTTCTGAGTGGCCAACTTGTACTGTATTTGATCATGATTTACCCGAGAGACGTAGACGTGTTCTACTCTCGTCCACTCGGTTTGTAGATTTTTCTCTTGATTGCAAATTTATCAATTCATTTTCGCGCATACAAAGAATTTATGCTTACATTTACAAATTCGGAAAAATAATTAACAGAAATGATTCAAATGGACATCTTTCTACAAAGGAAATTCAACAAGGAACATATATATTAATTCGGATGATTCAGAGGGTACATCTATCAGAAGAATACAGGAAACTCGAATCAAATAAGAGGCTTAATTCATCAAGCTGTATCTATTCACTTCATCCCTTTCTCGATTCTAATGGTTTACTTCGGGTAGGAGGGCGGATACAAAACTCTACGCTGGATTTTGAATCAAGGCATCCCATCATTTTGCCCAAGCGTCACCCTCTAACAGACTCTATCATCGATCACTTTCATCGAAAACTTTTACATGCTGGACCCCAGTCGTTGCTTGCATCAATAAGACTTCAGTATTGGCCGATCGGCGGAAGAAAAACAATTGCTCGAGTAGTAAACAAATGTGTTCGCTGTTTTTATTTGAAGCCTAAGCTAGCTGAGCATATAATGGGAAATCTGCCTCGTGAGAGAGTGCAAGCAACTAGAACATTTCTGGTAACTGGAGTGGATTTTTGTGGACCATTTTACTATCAATCGGAAGTTAGAAACAGGCCACCTACAAAATGCTACGTTTGCCTCTTCATATGTTTCGCCACTAAAGCCGTTCATTTGGAGCTAGTAAAGGATTTGTCAACTGCAGCCTTTTTAGCTGCACTAAAGCGATTTATCAGCACCAGGGGAAGGCCAAAAACTATTTGGTCAGACAATGCTACAAACTTTGTTGGTGCGAAAAATGAGCTAGCGGATCTTCGAAAGTTGTTTCTTAATGACAACCATACTTATCAGGTTCAGCAGCAGTGTCTCGAGGACGGTATGGATTGGCGATTTATTCCTCCCAGATCTCCTCATTTTGGAGGGCTTTGGGAGGCCTCTATAAAGTTAGCTAAGAGTCACTTTTGGCGTACAGTTGCTCTCACGGCTTTGAACTTTGAGGAGCTGAGAACCTTAGTTTGTCAAATTTCGGCTATTATTAACTCACGACCCTTATGTCCTATTACAGAAAATCCTGACGACCTCGAAGTGCTGACTCCAGCCCACTTTCTCGTTGGGGCTCCCTTCACATCCATCGTTGAGCCGGACGTCACGACGCTGAATATCAATCGTCTCAGCCGTTGGCAGCGCGTTTGCTACATTCAACAGGTGTTCTGGAGGAAGTGGAGCACCGAATATCTGACTACTCTTCAGCAGAGAAACAAATGGCGTTCGTCTTCACCCAATATAGCAGTCGGCAACATGGTGTTATTAAAGGACGAAAACCTTCCACCTCTAAAATGGCCCCTGGCTAGGGTTATCGAAATCATCAAAGGAGCTGATGGAATTGCTCGTGTTGCGGTAGTTCGAACAAGTCGTGGAATAACCAGGCGTGCAATCACAAAGCTATGTATTCTTCCCATTGAAGACAATTCAGTTGAAGGCCAAAGCCCTCCAAACGGGGGAGGATGTTCAAAGTAGCAGTACTTAGTCATGTTGTCAAGTCATGTACTCTATTTTATCGATCAGTTGACTAGTGGACGTGCAACGATACAGACCTAATAAAAAATTGCTTAATTCGAAGTGGTTTCTTTTCGTTTTCTTTTCGTTTTCGTTTTCTTTATATCAAATATAAAACAATATTTGATCATCTACAAAACAACAATTCCCAACCGACGACAATGGGAGGTGAATGAATTTCCAAAAAAAGGCACTGCACTGGAAATATACACAGGCGGGTCTAGGACAATGGTGTGGGTGCCGGTGTCGATGCACCGACCCTAAAAATCAGCCAATCCTTTAGACTACCGAACCACTGCAACATATTCCAAGCTGAATTAACGGCAATTTGTGAGGCCGCCGACTGGCTGTCTGTGAGAACGATGAACAACAGAGACATCGTCATCTACACAGGCAGCCAAGCTACAATAAAATCACTCGGATCACCAATACTAAGATCAAAATTGGCCAGGCACTGCCGCACCATGGCTTCACTCAATCCTGGATGTTCATAGAAAAGCGAATGTTGAATTGATCTCTGACAGAATACAAAAACTGAAAATAAGCGTTTCAAGAACGCTGTAATAGGATTGGTGATAATCCCCTCATTCATAACTTAAGTGATACATCATCTCTGTTAATTGTACTGTATTAAATTGTCTACTTGTTATACTGATTATATTTATTTATTTACTAATTTATTAATTTGTTTATTTATTTACTTACTTATTTATATATTTATTTTTTTATCTGTTTGTATATTTTTATATTTATTTATCTGATTCATTTTTCCTTGGTTTTTTCGTTTTCTTTTCCCCCTTTCATTGGAGGTTTTTCTTCGTATTTTCTTCCAAATAACTGTTAGTACCTTAATTGTTTCTTTCTACTTTTTTTCACATTTATACAATGCTTTAGATGAAAGATATTGTAATATCACATCTTTAAATTATATTATGCGGTAACAATTACCTTTTTACACACCGTTATACGAAATAAAATGATCTATCTTGAGGACTACCATAAGGTCCGCATCGCCTTGGGTAGGGCGAATACGCCTAAAAGCGAAGAATTACAAATAATCTTTGTATATGTAAAAGGTGTTGATTATGACTATGCTGTAACTGAACTCAAGTTCGTCTAGGTCAAGCCGCTCGTCACAGCTGCGGCTAGGAGTAAAAACCTAGTTTTACCACTCTATTTGGTGCAACTAACACCCAAAAGTAAATTTGATGGAATGCGACATATTCAATTCCTGTACTATTAAACTGTTCCTCATGGAGAAATTAAAAGAAATTAAAGGCCGATCGTGTACTTCAATTCGTACTGTCCTCTGGAGAATAGTAGAGTAGATGATAGAAGATAGATCGTGTGCGTGTTCTGCAAAAGTTAGGGGCATCCCGATAGCTACAGGGGATGTACAAGGGATGTAAAGAAAATATTCTAGCTCGGAAACGAACACCTGATAAAGAGAGAGGCAAAAGAATCGCTTGACTCTACCTTCGTTTCGTTGAACATGTCCCTTGGCCCAATAGCATCGGAACTAAGCAAGAGAAAGTTCAAAATGTGCCAAAGGCTCCTGAAAAGCCAGTTAACAGACATGAATTTGAAACCTATCTTACTTTCCCTTCATTGTAAGACCGATCAGTTCCAGAAGCAGCTTAAACACTTCTTCGACAACTTCAATTACATGCGGAAGAAAATTATTATTTTTGGGATGGATACTTTAATACCAACCATTAATATGGGGAAATGCCACCGCCATCACCAGAGGCAACCTAGTGTTCAACTGGTGGTGTCGAAATACGATCCAGTACAGACTTGAGCTTTACGGGACGGATACACCATCCTTTACAAGAATCGGCGTTTTCTTGGACTTATCATTAACGGACGTACCACTGGAACTCAATAGTACAAATAACTACAGTCGAAACTGTCTGCGAACCATCGAGTACGACAGTGACCATTACTGACTCACTACAATAATACGAATACACAACGAACTTTCGCAACAAGAACAGTACGAACCAGTATGCACCTTCGACTATTAAAAGGTACTCTGTTCACCCTTCTCAAGATCTTTGAAGAGAGAAATACGCCTGAGTGGAATTACTCCACCTATAAGTAGAAATTCGACAAACGTACAATTGACCAACACTCACAACAAAAAGACGTCATCATAAAATGAACAATGGACAAAACTATCCCTCAGATAGCTCAGACCAGCGATCAACACAATTAATCGATGGGCTTCACAGCAAAAAAGTATACATAGTTCTCTCCAGGCACAAACGGCTATATAAACAGTTAACAGACCCACACGATCCGGAGATAAGGACATTAAAGTCGGGGATCGAAAACCTCCAACAGTTATTTAAAAAAAAAAAAATTACAGAAGAGCTGTAAGTTTCCACTGGGGCAATAAAGTTCGTTCTTCAACACTCAACAGTCTGAGCAGTAAATACAATAAATAAAACATTCAGGAGAAAGGGTCATAACTTGGTCCCGTATGTCCGAGTCCCCCAGACGACAGACAATATAGCGAAAGTCGACAGTGGTGACGACTTTTTTGTGGTCGAGGGTCCACAGGAGGAAGTTCGATTCGATCGGCGCATTTTTCGAATCTGTGTACACATACGATGAACAGCCCTGATCTTTGACATTAAAAACGTTTTACAACAGATTAACTCTTCGATATTGTTTGACATTTATACAAGCGATCTTATAGATTTTCTCAGCCATTCAATGAAGTACGAGTATGCGCATGATTTAGTAGCGTATAGATCAGGTCAAAAATTGGGGTCATCAATCCAATGCTACAGTGAGGCTTCCAACATATTACGAGACATTGCGAGGGTTGAAAGTTAAACACCGCAACCGGGGCGCTAAGACAACGGCTCATCATTCGTTTTAGTATCGCAATGGCGGATTGGGATCTCGCTGATGTTGCTAACCAGCACGTTGATTATTGGTGGTTGTCGGGCAAAAACGCTTCACAGTTTGAAAGTTATTTTCGAATTGTAATAGCTATGTATCTTTGGAAGCTGGGCGCGTCATTATGCTTAGATGAGGCTGAGAACTGACTGAGGCCTGTTTGTCTTGGTGAAGTCTCGGGTATGTAGAGTGAGTGAGATAGCGACGCCCAGTCGAATGAAACACAGGAGTGCCACCCAACCTGATTGTATGTAAGACTAGAATTAATTTCTGAAGGATAAGAAAAAAAAAAATTAAAAATTGTAAGTAACCCCCCATACAAAAAAAAACTTTAAAAAGTAAAAAAATAATTTTTTCTCTCGGCTTTTTGATATCATTAAAATAACCGCGGCGGCGTTTATATTAAAAATATCAATAGGTTATTTTAATGAAGTCAAAAAGCCGAGAGAAAATATTATTTTTTTACTTTTTAAAGTTTTTTTTGTATCGGGGGTTACTTAACATTTATAGTTTTATTTTTATTTTATTCTTTTTAAACTATTCGCGGACTCCAATTGCGATAGGTAACTACTTAAATTACATTTTTCTTAAATAGTATGCACCAACGCATAGGCTTATTTTATGTACAAGGTGGCGCACGATTTATCATTCAATTTTGTTTTTGAATAACTTTTTTACTAAATAAAAAAAAAAGGCTTTGAGTGATGGAAAAGTGGCTACCCCCGGTGTTGATACACATTTGTACCCGTTTTGTCGCATTTTCCATGACTTTCCGCAAGATTTCCGGTGATAAATATTCGTATTTCTGTTGAATATTCTCCTCAAGGGCTGCGAACGCGAATGGCAGAGGCTTGTTGGCATAAGTCCCTGACTTCAAGTAGCCCCAAAGAAAGAAGTCTGGAATGGTTAAATCTGGCGATCCTGCCAAATCGGCAAAACAGGAGATTACGCGACCAGGAAACGCTTCCTTCACAATATCCATCTTATTGAAACCAAATTTTCACCAAGCCCCGCTCCGGCAGTCTGAAGTCATTTATCGTGGCCCTGTAACGTGGCCAGTAACAGTGATCGTATTGTCGATGGTGTCCTCAAAAAAATACGACCCAATCACTTCCCCCACGTCAACGCCGCACCTCACAATGGCCCCAGAAACGAAGAGTTTGCTTATTGACGTAACCGCTTAAGTGTAAATGCGTCTCGTCGCTTATGAAAAAAAAGGACACAAAATCGTCCTCTTCCTTCTTAAGATTAAGGATGGCTTAGCGGTAATTCACACGCGACTGACAGTCAGCAGGCATAAACTGATGCACTGTTTGTACTTTGTACGGGAACATGTGTAAGTTTTTCACTAGAACTCGCTGTAGGGTCCGTCTGGTTATGCCCAATTGCGTGGCCGTCATCTGGTTGATGTTTCTTCGTTCTCAGAGACACGAAGCAAATTTTTCATTCTCATTTTTCTTCTCATAAAACTGAAAAGACATTTACCATGAATAGATAAAGATCTCATCACTGGAAGAGCTCTAGGTTATACCAAAAAGCGAATATGAGAAGTGCTACAATGATTGGGAAAGCGCTGGCTCAAGTGTATTACATATACAGTATTGGACGAAACTAAAGCACTCCCTGCTATATAGACATGTTTCATTTGAATTGATCGCCCACCAATTTTTTTTTTTTCAATACATTAAGGAAACTTTTATTTTACCGTTATATTTGTA
This sequence comes from Merodon equestris, assembly GCA_958301585.1. Taxonomy (NCBI): domain Eukaryota; kingdom Metazoa; phylum Arthropoda; class Insecta; order Diptera; family Syrphidae; genus Merodon; species Merodon equestris. The sequence continues at coordinate 66,093,418 of OY284413.1, forward strand.
TGAAGAGAGTGTCAGGACTTCAAGAAAGCATAGCTCTAAGTCGACCTTTAAATATTTTCTAAAAAATATGGCAAGAAATAATTGCAACGAAGTTTTAAAAGAAAGAAATTATTGCTGATTTTCAAAACGGATTAACAAGACATAAGATTAGCGATAAATATGGAATTAATAGATCGGTTATTTCGCAGCTGATACGGAAGTAAGAGACCACCGGTAGGACGACTCCCAAACATTCCGGAGGAAGGCCTCGGAAAATGACTGCAAAAGATGAATCTCTCACAAAACGAGCAATCTTACAAGCCGCCGCCCAGCATGAAAGACGTTTATTTCCGAGAAGAAGCGCAAGAAAAGATTGGTCTTTACGCATAAACATCTCAACTGATAGTGGCAAAGTGGTAAACCATCCTCTTTTCTGATGCATCCAAATACAGTAAAATAATTTCAAATGGTATCACCAGAATAAAGAGACCAGTAGGAAACAGGATGGATCCGAAATATTGCGTCCCATCAGTTAAATTTGGTGGAAGAAAGGTGCCCGTCTGGGAATGCTTCCCTGGTTGAGGGAACATGCCAATCTAAACAATAAATGACATGCTGGATCGTTTCGAATATTTGAAAACAGTAATGTTGCCTTCTGATGAAGTGGACCGGACAATGACCCAAAACATACAAATAAAGTTGTCAAGCTTGATTTAATACCATTAACATGTTATGGATTGGCTCGCGTAACCTCCTGACCTTAACCCTATTGAGAATTTGAGGGAAACAGGGATCAGTGTAAGCGCTTGGATATATTGAACGGGGCAATGCAGGATGCTTGGAAGAACATGTATATGACCGTGATAGCCTTATAAATTCTATGCCGAAAAGAAGTAAGGATAGAGATAAAAAATATGCAACAAAATATTAACTATTTTGGATATTTTTTGTAAGGTTTACATTTTTTATATAGGGGTGCTTAGTTTTTTTCAAGTGAATATTTGACTTGTGATTAATTCATTTTTGTTTTGTTTTCTGTAATGAACACTCTTACCTTATTATTATTATTTCGTCACTTCTCGCTCAGTAGGCTGTGCGAATAAAGCAAAAATTTAAATTTGAAAATTTGAAAAATAAAAATAAATTTGTTTAAAACAAAAAGAAAGAGTTGCTGATCAGAAACCGCGGTGCCGTGTGTGCGTGAATAATCGTGTGTACGCGAACAACCGTGTGAGGTCGTCAAAATTCCACGTTGAACCCTCCAGTGGGTGTGCTTGAACTTTTGTGTGTGTCCTGCTACTCAGCTCAACAGCAGTAGCAGGAAAAATGTCAAAGGACGTCGGGAGAAATCCCGTTCATCTAACAGAGTCGGAGTCGGATGATCTGTCCCACTTCGCAATTCCGTTCGCCGTTTCGATATCCGACACGATAAAAAAACGGAGGAAACTCACGCCGCGGAGTAATTTACTTAAACGCCCCTCCCTCTCTACTTCGACGGAAAAACTGCGAGTCGAAACGAGGGACGGGGCGTCATCAAAATTCAAAGAAATGCAGCAACCTCTCCCCGTAGAAAGTGACGTTGCCCACCTCTCTGGAGTACGCTACACGGGAGAGAACACGGAAGAGGAACAGAACAAACTTGAAATTGAAGAGCGTACTCTACGCGCAAAATTGAAGGCCGTAGTAGACCGGCTCTCGGAAATACGGCACAAAGAGGGGGAGCATGTTACAGCCACCCAACTACAACCGCAACAATCAACACAACGACAGCAGCCGCAACAGATGCAGCCGCAACTGAAGCAGCCGCAGCAAAAGCAGCCGCAACAAAAGCAGTCGCAACAGAAGCAGTCACATCAGAAACACCAGCAAAAACAGCCGCAGCAACAACAACGTCCTACTATAGACAAGGTACCACCCATCTTTACTCATACCAAGGCCCTACGCGAGACCATAGATCTGTGTAAGTATGTAATTGGTGTTGGTAACTTTATATTTAAAGGTATAGGCGAAAACCGCTATGCTATCCAGTGTACCACACTGGAGCAGTATAAGCGAGTTAAGGATCTTTTACAGGAGACCACGACGGAGTTTTTCTCCTTTACCCCCAAGGCCGAAAGGCTGCGGTCGATGCTCCTCAAAGGTGTACACGCGATCACTGACCCCGAGGAAATGCTCTCAGAGCTCAAAGAGTTCCAGAGCGACGACCTCCAATTCGTGGGGGTCAAGACGTTTACTACGGCGCGAGCCAAACGGGAGAACCGGGTATTGCCCTTCTTCTTGGTCCAGCTCGCACCCAACAGCAAGTTGGAGAGGCTAAGGTCTATTACTTCTTTAGCTTCCCAACGTGTAACATGGGAAACATTAAAAAGGCAAGGAAACATTGTGCAATGTATCCGCTGCCAAAGGTTCGGTCACGCCTCGTCGAACTATGTACGAAATGCAGCCTCGATGTGTTAAGTGTGCAAAGAACCACAAAAACGAGGAATGCGATCTGACCCAGAACAAGGTCGCTGACAGGGAGCAGCTCGAGTGCGTGCTCTGTAGGAACCGTGGACACCCTGCAAACTATCGGGGATGTCCTAAGTTCCAAAATATAAAAAAAACAAGTCCTTCGGGTCGCATAGAAACACCAGCCGTCACACCCCAAATGACCTACGCCCAAATGGCGGCAGATCTGGGGGCCGACGGTACAAAAATACACGGCTGTGTGCAAAACCCCGGTGCCTGTTTCTAAGGCATCGGAGGCCGAGGTGGACTTGCGTTCGATCCTGCTCGCCATCCAAGGGCAGATCGGCCAGCTCCAACAACAGATCCATGAGACGGCGACCCGAGTGGACAGAATCTACTCGCTTTTGCCGGGCCTAGCGCAACTACAATCGTAATGGGTACGCTGGTAGAGAGTCCCTTAAAGATCCTGTCGGTGAATGTGAATTCATTGATTAGGATTGAGCGAAGAGCCGTACTTTTCAATATGTTGCATGACGAAAGCCCCGATGTACTTTTGGTTAGCGAAACAAAGCTAAACGAGAAGCACAAAATCCGGCACAGTTCTTATAAAATAATTCGAAGGGACCGACCCAACGCCACACGAGGTGGAGGAGTTGCGATCTTCATCAAAAACACTTTTAAACATAAAATTATATATAGTGGTGAAGTCAAATACCTTGGGATCTTGCTAGACCAGTATCTATATTTTGACAAACATATATATAGATGCTGCTCTGGCGAGGGCCCGGGGCGATTTTGCTCTTACAAGATGGCTGTTTCATAGCAACCAACTTGATTCGAGAGTGAAGGTAATTTGCTACATGGCCTTAATCAGGCCCATGATTGCCTATGGATGTCCCGTGTGGTTCAATGTGAGAGCTAGCTTAATGGAAAGGATTCGGGTGTTTGAGAGACAATGTCTGAGAAGTTGTCTTGGGTTATATAGGACACCCGAATCTGAGTACACGAAATTTTACCCCAACGAGGTCCTATACAATAGGGCCAGGATTGTACGGGTGGATAATTTTCTGATAAAACTGATCCGGGGTCACGTTGCGAGGACAATGACTTCGGTCAATAACCTGATCTCCGGGGCTTACTTCCCTAATTACATGTACCACGAGAAAGTTCGCCTTAGCGGCTTTGTCCCCCCAGAGGCATTCCTCTATTTAGATTAATGTGGGCTGATCCAGGATGAATTGGCGGTTCCGCTAATCTTCCACGTGGCCCGTAAGTCTGTGGAGCGACGGCTCCTCTACGAACGTGATGTTGCGCTCCGCGAGCCCGAGCGCCTCAGGTTTAGTAGATCAGTGTCACACTAAGATCGGGGAGACGTCGTCCGACAGCATCACCGCTTTTGGTGGCTGGAGCGGACTGCGTAGTGGTTAACTTTGATAGGTCAGCCTCTTTAGGGCAAAGCTTGCCACATGCCAATGGCATGCTTACATAGACTAAGGTAGATTAGGTTAGAGTAGGTAAGGGAAGGCTAAGGTAGGCTAGGGTGGCAGGTAGGTAAAAAAAACAAAAAAAAAATACAAAACAATTACGAAAACCAAAAAAAATGTATATATGTATTTTAGTTAAGGTAGAGTTAAGTTATTCTTAGTTATAAGTTTCTTTCTTAAAAAAAAATGATCTGATTCCAAGTTTAAATATCACTTTTCTTGGCCTAAGTTGTTTATTTATTTTAATTATTACAAGTAAATCGTAAGGCCGAAAGGCACAGTCTTAAGTTGTTCTATTTGCTTTAGAGTGTCCGTATAGGGCCAGTAAGGTGTTTTATGTCAGTTGATATTTAAGCTGGTTTTACGCATTTTTGGCTAGTATAAGTGAGTTCTAAAAATATAAAAACAAAAATGAATTAAAAATAAAAAAAAATAAAAATTATTATTTCGTTTAATAAAATGTAAAAAATCAGTAAAACAAAAATTGTTTTTGTCGCTTCGCTCTGACGTCCGTTGTAACCAAAATCAATAGTTTGTTCATGGGGGGGTGTTCTTTAGTTTTGTCCAGTACTGATTATGAGAGGAAATATTTCAAACACAAAATAAATAATAAATAAATAAACATTTTTCGAGGAAAATACTTAGGTTTTGAAACCTCAAGTAAAATAGTGGTCCTGAGTGATCAAAATGATTCAGAGTGTGCCATAGGCTGAGTTCATAAACGTCAAAAAAATGAGCATCGCGTACGCAACACTGCGTTTGTGATGCGAAGCAATGATTCTTTCATTGTGCGTTGCATCACGATGCTTTTAATTTTGTTGACGTTTTTGAACGACAAGTTTGTATAAAAGAAAATGTCAAGGAAAGTAGTAGCGAAAGTGTAAATCGTTTTCCAATGTTATAAAATCTTATCCTGATGATGTGTTTTTTTCTCATTTTCGCATGAAAAGAAGAACATTTTATGTAAGTCTATATTAAACAAATAAAAAAAATGTTAAGCTTTATATTTTGTTTGTAAGGCTCTACAGAAGATGCTAAAAACCGTCTGGAAGTTCCCGAAAACTGGCAGACCATGTTTGTCTATGCAGCAGTGTTTACATGTAACACTATGGAAACTTGCTGGTCAATGTAGCTTTCGAGAAATCTCAGATCGATTTGGTATCGCTAAGGGTGCAGCGCATAACATTTTTAAAAATACAATAGCAAACATAATAAAATTAAAGAAACATTTGATTAAATGGCCTAAGAGTGCAGAAACGCAACATAAAGTCTTTGAAGGATTTGAACAAAAACGTTCTAATTCATTCCCTTTTGTTTTGGGATGTGTGGATGGAACACATTTCAAAATAGCATGTCCAAAAGAAGACTCTTCGAGTTATTACAATAGAAAAGGTGTACATTCAATAATAATGCAGGTATATATTATTAATTTCAAAACAGTTTGGACATTTATTTTATGCATTTCCTTTAACAGTGTGTGTGTGACAGTAATTTAGTTTTCCATGATGCCGCAGTCTGGCGAAACTGCCCGCTTAAAAAAGCTATAGAAAGCTGCCAAGTCAAAATACCAAGAGAATGTCATCTACTTGGGGATTCAGCTTATCCTCTTGAAATTCACCTAATGGTTCCATATAGAGATTATGGCAATTTAACGCCAGAACAAAAACGCTTTAACTATTGCCATAGTTCTACGCGGGTATTCATTGAGCAAGCGTTTGGAGTTTAAAAAAAAAAATTCCGAATTCTAAACTTTATTCCTGCACAAAGAGTTTATTTTGCCAAACAAATCGTGATGGCATGTGTTATCCTTCATAATTTTATTATTTCGAATGAAGTACCAGTTTACTTAAGCGTCTCAGAAGATTCTTTCCTAGCCGCCGATACACAAGATGACAATATTCCTATTACAAATAATGAAGCCAAAGTTAAAAGGGAACAATTAACTACACTCTTTTCAGCCTAAAGTTGCAATAAAATCAATAAAAAAAATATAAATATTCTTGCTATTGTATTATTTATTTAAAAAACGAAACTTAAAGATACTTCATTGCAAAATGTATTGCATTCGGAACAAAAACGAAAATATCTAATTCATAGGTACAAAATTAATCACAAATGCACTAATTTGGATAAGGAAATGTAAAATTATTCCATTTCTAAAAGTGATTTCAGGTATAGTTTAATATCACTCATCTCGTTCAATCTATCCCTTTCCACTTTAAGCCTTTCGTGCTCAATTTGGACAAGCTCCCTCAACGTTTCACGATCTTTTTCAGCCTCGGATTTCAAATACTCTAACGTTGCATTTTTTCTAATTTTCTTTGCGGGTGGTGATGTGCTGGGTAGATCTGTTTCCTCCTCCACATCTTCATCGTCATCTAAAGTTGAAACCAAGTTCCCTTGCGGGACAGAAACTGAATGCTTCTGCCCATACTGTTCATCGAGTATGTCAAAATACTCCCAGTAGGTTGTAGCTTCACCTGAGGTCTTATTCCTCTCTTCTCACTTCTTTTATATGTTACCATTATATTTAGGAATTTACGAATAATTTCGTCGACCGCAAATGGAAACTCCGAGTTTTCCGTTAGAATATGTTGATGGACATGTTTCCAAATAATTGATTTTTTTTTTCTTTCTTGCTAAAAACTCAGGCTCAAATGCTAGCCTGGCTTGTATCAGGATACGCGTATTAGAATGTGTCCATTTCTTCCTAAAAATGTGGGCATAATAATAAAACAATATAAAAGTAATAAATACTTACGAATTCGGCGATGTCTCCATTTTTCGGCACGAACTTCAACTGTCAATTTTCATCGCATCACGATAATCTATGATGCGTAGGTTGCTTTTGTTTGCGCAGCGGTTGCTTTAATGTTGCGTTTGTGAACGCGATGCATTGCATCATTGCCGTAAGTTTGCAATTATGAACGCTTGACGTTGCAGTACTGCGCTGATACTGCATTTATGAACCCAGCCATAATCGTACGTAAGTGTAACGGAGGAAAAGTAGCTTCTGTGCTAATCATATCGAGGGAATTGATGCAAACTCTAAAATTCTAAAAGGATTGAGTGGACAAAGCAAAGCAATTGACCTGCTTACACATGAGTCAGAGAGACCATGACATACTTTCGACCGAAGAATTTCCACCAGGAAGCAAGTATTTTCGTTAATAGTTTAGCCCACAGTCACTGCCTATAGTCGGCTTTCTCTCCTATAGTTGGACTGCGGCGTTAAGATCTTGGGAGCTGAGTTGAAGATATGGGCATACAAACATTTTGGTCAAAGACCCTGTTCTTTCAGCAGGACGCTTTCCATAAAGCCCAACCTAATCAAAAATGCCTGCGACAAATTGTTATGCACTTCATTATCTCGTCATAATGGTTATCTAATTCATTCGACCCTTCTGGGAATTTTCAAAGATTTGCGCTCCAATTACATGGGCAAAACCTAATTAAAGCCACTTTGAAGCCAACGACTAACAACTTGAGTTTATACGACCACAAAAAAATGCTTCGATTTGTATTAATATTTTGATTGAATCCACATGAAACGTTGCATAAAACACTCACGCTCAGATCAATCCGATAATAGGTGACTATCTCTTAAATAAAATCAGAGAACGAACTTCCACGGCATAGATCCGAAATGGTGTATAAAAACAAGACTGCCACAAAATGTCAACAGCTATTTTGGGCGCGAGCAGTAAAAACACCTCAAAACAAGCTGCGACACAGGTCAAAATGATAAACAATGAAACAGAAAAACAAAAAAACGTGAGGAAAAAATCTATTTAAAAACCAATTACACATCCGAGCTCGAATCCGAAGAGCAAATAAAATTCAATAAATCGTTGAATTGCATTTGCACTTGACAAAGTGTAACTAGTCTTTACCGTCCCCCCCTCGGCCGTATGGGTGGTGATTCGTCCCCTGAGTCAGAACTCACACAACACCTGACATTCGTGCACCGATTATGCTTTGCACAAACTGCCGTTCCGCTTTCGTACATGTGCAAAGAACCGAAATTGAAAATTCAATATTCACATACTCGTTCGGAAAAGGACGAGAAAAAAAGGATAAACATGTAGTGCAAGGCTAAAAAGCCCCAATTCGGGGAAATGGAGAAAGACTAACCGAAAAACTGAACCTCACAGTCATTTCGCAATACAAATTCAATTTGAGCTTTATTCAGTTCCCGGGCGTGACGACTGTGCCGGGTTGATGCACACGAAAGGCGATAACAACGGGTCGACAGACGCGTCAGTCAAAGCACGTACATACGTACGTTATCGATCCTTTCACACCCAGTGACATGCATTCATTTTGTATCTCAGGCTCTACATAACGCGCATACCGGAACGATTCATGCAAAGTTGCAAAAATTTTGATTTTCCCCACCATTCGGCAGCAGTCGAGAACACAAATCATTTTTCGACAGATTTTTGAGTGTCGGAGGCGGTGGCGTTGGCGTTGGTGGCAACGACATGGTAACATTCATGTCCGTACTGCGTCGATGGCAGCAATTGTGCGCTCCTTCTGATTGCGTTGCAACTACGAGACAGTCTGCTTTCTCGTTTTGGGTATTATTTGTCGCCGCATGTGTACCATGTAGGGATCCTAAAACGTCAACAGCGTTTAAAGTGACTACGATGATGACGATGATGATGATGTCGTTGCTGTCGATGACGATACGGTGACTAGGAGAGAAATTGTGTGCCATGGATCTGGAGGAGGATCTGATGTTTCTGAGAGTTGTCTGACTGGTAGTAGTAGCGGGATTATTCATAGAACGAAGTTGTCGAAATTGAATTTTCGCCGAGATGCCAGTTCGCATATGTATGTGAATCCTCGTTTGGAATTTCCAAGTGCAATTGCAACTCGCACGAAAAAATGCTGTTTTTTTGGTGAAAAATGGTTTTCCAAATGCTTTTGTTCGTTTTCGTCAACTTTTTTCTTAGGGAAGTTGGTTCACTGTAAACTGGCTAACTTAACCAGGTCCAACGGGAGGGAAATCGGGTATCCTAATGAATTTTTGGTAAGTTTAATTCCAATCAACTCCTCCAATAGATAAATATCTCTTACAAAAAATGTTTTTTAATTTTTTTTTATAATTAGAAAAATGGGACCATAGAATGAGGGTTCTTGTTAAGAACTAAAGCCCGTTAACACTAGAGCATTAAGCACTGCGGATAAGTTTAGAGGCAACTTATTATTTTTCTGCTCGAGGCATTTGCTCACCCCTAGATCACCCTCACAATCAATCTGGCAATACACCAGACAGAGAGGGTACTTATTTGCATTTTCTTTCATTTTCTAGAGGATAATGAGGAGAAGATTGAGTGAAGGGTGAGGTAATGGCCACATACCCATCGGCCTCAAAGATACGCCATCTGATGCGAGCAAATACGGGATAAAGTTCCGAATAGTACTCACCCCCGAATTTTTTAAATTTTTTTGTACGTATAGTCTAATGTATCAAAGTTAAAAATCCAAAGCGGTTTATAGCGCAAGTGACTGGAAAGGACTAAAAGGATGTGCTAAATTTGAATATCCTGCAGAAATAAAACTCAAATATCTTTAAAACTGCAACAGCTATGTTTGTAAATGATACTGCAAATTAAAGCAGTAATTAAGTGCTTTTAACTGACATCAAAAGTATAGTAATCCGTTCACAAATATTGAAGATATGAAGAATTTTGAAAAAATAGGTCAATATTTTCAAGGAAAAAAAAAATTAAAAAAGAAAGTGTATTATAAAGGCATATGTTTTTTACGGGATTATAAAACTACATTTGAAGTCCTTTTCAATGATACCAAACATGCTTTTCACAAAATATTACCTTACGCGAACAGTTTATTTCTTCAGAAGTAACATTCATCAAAGTATAGTTTACAAGATAATGGCTAAAAGGAATGAAAAATGCTCTTTTTTCTGCCATGAATACATATGTATATATGTGCGTCGCCGTTTTTATAAGTAAATCGCAGTGAAATACCTATGGGGGGGCATGCTGCCCCCCTGCAACCCCCCTGCTTGGGCTCACTGTAGGATTTGGGGTAGGTGCAAAGTTGGGGTAGGTGCAAAGTATGAGGTTGTGCATACATATGTGTATCAAAATATTAGAATGCCCTTTACCATATACTCAAATTTTATCAAAATCGGGCAGGAGTACTCTTTTGTTAATATTTATCATTATTCCATCTTCTCTTTACAAATTTAGTCCTGAATAATAACTTTTAAATATAACATTTTTATATCAAAATTCAAATTACAATAACATTTATTTCACATTTCATTATTTATATACAGTTTGATACACACACACATACACAATATAAATATTTATTATATATATAATTATAATATTTAATTTACGTCAATTTGACAATACAAATCATTGACCAGGGTAACAGCGCTTAATATCCTTCAGCAACTGATTAAAAGGATCTTGGTTCAACTTTTTGACGCGACGACGCCACAAAAATTCGCATAAATGTTGCTCCATATTGTCGACACGGACACCACCACGAGATAATTGACGACGCATCCACCGCCACGACGACTCAATATTTTGGGTATGAGCCCCTGTTTCGGAATCTACAAATTCTTTGGAATGATTGACAGTAAAGTGATGATATCCGAAAGATTCTAAGTCCATATATCCCTTCCAACAATCTGTGTGGATAGTAGTTCCCAACTTCACATGTTTTTGTATTAGACTTATTAAAGTATTTTTGTCTCTTTTATTTTCGGGACAAATTTCGAGACGGTATTGAGAAGGACTCCCACGAAGTATAATGCCTAAGACCCAAGAACCCTCAACAACACGCCCCCTATGGTATTTACGACGACCAATTTTACATTCGTCAATCTCAACAACTTGACCAACACCTCCTATTTGACCCTCTTCCTCGAATTGTTCGTCTAACGCCAACATACAGACTTCTCGACAAAACGAAAACCGATCCGCAACTGTCTCACGGGAAACTTGCTTTCCATCAATAATTGAACTTTCCCGGATGGTTTGTTCAAATGACATATTTAAAGAAAAACAATAAGTAATTAGTATGCAAACTTCAGGTGAAATACGACATCTCTCAAACCAGGTATTATTTGCAACACTTTCACAATGATAGTATTTGCTTGTCTTACGACACTCAAATAATCCACATATTAATTTTAATTCATTTAATACCATATATTTTTTATGCTTATGACAATACTTTGTCGCTGGAATTAGTCCAAGATCTCTTAACCACTGCAAAGTTTTCGAATGATCATTTAAAATACTTGCTAATTGAAATAAATTATACGTTATATCCATTGCAAAATACAAAGTATGAACAATCGCGGAAAATTTAGGTCTACCTTTGTGGACAGTTTCTACTCAACAAGAGACGAAAAGCTTTTTCATCATCGGTTGTCTTTACTTGGGTCCGTTATCGCCGTTATACGGGGGGAAAAACATTTGTTTATACAAATGTTACTCCCAGGGCTCACCCAAGCTTGATGAATGTCACTTCTAAAGAAAAAAACTCCTCTCTTAAGGTGATGTTTAACGAAAAGTATAGCATGTTTGATATCGTTAAAAAGGTTTTCGAATGTAGTTTTATAATTCCAAAAAAAAAATATGCCTTCATAATACACTTTCTTTCAAAAAAAAATGTTTCCTTGAAAATATTGACCTATTTTTCCAAAATACTTCATATCTTCAATATTTGTAAACTATATACTATAATTTTATTATCAGTTAAAAGCACTTAATTTTTGCTTTAATTTGCGATATCACTTATAAATATAGCTGTTGTAACTTTCAATATATTTTCTGCAGGATATTCAAATTTAGCACATCCTTTTAGTCCTTTCCAGTCATTTGCGCCAAAAACCGCTTTGGATTTTTAACTTTGATACATTAGGCTATACGTACAAAAAAATTGAAAAAAATCGGGGGTGAGTACTATTCGGAACTCCACCCCAAATACGGTACAGTTTAGTTTAATTACGAAATTTCAAATCCATTTTCATTAATTTTACCGAGGCTACCCAAACTGGCGTAAAACTAGCTTAAATTACTCAACCCTTCGTCCTCCAACCTATCTCTTTCTACCACGTTCTTCCCACTGGGATGCGACATACGCCACTCATATAAAGGGTTTTCCAATGGGGACTTGACAGCTTTTAATTTAATTTGTGAACGCACCCTTTGACTAATCATCGAACTGTCATTGACAATTTATTCAGTAAACTCATGGTAAAGTACACGAACGAGCAACGTCTGCAAATTATAAAAATTTTCTACCGAAATTCGGAGTCGGTGACCGCAACTTTAAGAGCGTTAACTGCAATTTTCGGTCGTAATTCTCGCCCTAGTAGACGGGCAATAACAAGCTTAGTGCAAAAATTTGAGTCTACATATTCGCTGTGTGATGTTGCCGTGTCAGTGAGACAACGGGTTGGTCGAAGTGTCAAAAATATCGCTGCCGTTCAGGCGTCCGTAGCAAACGTTCCAAATCAGTCAATTCCACGGCGTTCTCAAGAATTGGGCATCGCTCAGACCACATTATGGCGTATTTTGCGTAAGGATCTTGGTTTACACCCATACAAGATCAAGCTGACTCAAGAATTGAAGCCGGTGGACCATTTGAAGCGACGTACGTTCTCCGATTGGGCTCTGGAGAAGATGCGCCAAGATCATTTTTGGCTCGATGGGTTCGTCAATAAGCAAAATATGCGTTATTGGTCGGGTGAAAATCCACATGTGCTTCATGAATCACCACTTCATCCACAAAAAATAACTGTTTGGTGCGGTTTGCATACCGGCGGCGTTATTGGGCCATCTTTTTTCGTCGACGATAATGATCGTCACGTTACTGTGAATGGCCAGCGTCATCGCGCCATGATTACACACACAGCACACGTTACAATCGATTTATTGATGAGCGTGTTATCTCAAGAAATGGGCCAGTCGATTGGCCGCCTCGTTCGTGCGATTTAACGCCTCTAGACTATTTTCTTTGGGGCTACGTTAAGTCATTGGTTTATGCCAACAAGCCGATAACGTTGGAAGAGCTTAGAGCCAGGTAGGTAGGTAGGTAGGAGTGGCCGCCTGATATCGAGATGCCAGGCCCAATTAGCGCTTATGCGCCGTTTTGATGCCACAACTCAGTGACCTAGTGTGCTGTTATTGAAGTTTCATATCCATCCTGTGGAATTAAGGAATTTGATGATATTACAGAATCCCATTTCCCTGAATTCTGATAGATCGTCGAAGGAGATTTTGCCGAGTAGGCGCTCTCTGGTTCTAGCTAGAGCCGGACATTCACACAGGAAATGGGTGAGAGTTTCCTTTTCCAGTGGGTTCTTGCAACTACGGCAGTAGGTGTTGAATGAGATGCCTAACTTAGCAGCGTGGGTACCGACAGGCCAGTGGCCAGTACAGATGGCTACAATTCTGGCAATCTCTTGTCGGGGTCTGTTAGTTAGGTCGAGGGTTCTTTTCCTGTTATAGGAGGGCCATGTTTTCCTAGATATGACGCAGTTGCTAAGACTGCACCATCTGGAGTTTGCCCTCGAGAGAAAGTGTTGTAGAAGGTTTGCCTTGACCAGTCTGATGGGGGGGAGTACTGCCTCCGCCAAAGAACAGTCGAGGGAAGAGCCGAGCCTTGCTAAAGCGTCAGCCTTTTCGTTTCCCTCTATTTTGCTGTGGCCAGGAACCCAAATGAGAGTAATGTTGAAATAGTCTCCTGCACAGCTGATTTCATCCTTACACTGTGCAACTAATTTGGATTTTATGGAGTGAGAGTCGAGAGCTTTGATAGCTTATTGGCTATCAATATATATATTTACATCTCTCTTGGTAATAGGATAGCGCGTGAGTAACTTGCAAGTTTCCTTAATCGCCAGTATTTCCGCTTGGAACACGCTGGCCGAGTCTGGAAGTCGCAACGATTTGGAGATATTCAGTTTCGCTGAGAAGATACCCGAGCCAACCCCACACTCTATTTTCGAACCGTCGGTGAAAAAAGCTACCTGATGGTTCTCAGAGTGCAGTCCCTGTTTCCATGCCATCCTGGATGGGAAGTGGACATGGGCGGCTTTATTTGGGTTGTGTATGGTTGTCGTGAAATCGGTTGCAGTCATGGCCAGGTCACTAGGTAATAGGTCCAGCACCTTGCTATGACCGTAGGGTTTAGATGACCAGAACCCAGATTCTCTGAGTCTAATGGCGCTACAGGCTGCATTATATCTGATGAAGAGGTCCAGAGGGAGGAGGTTTAGGAGTACGTACGGTTACCCCGATACTGGCCGATCTCTGTACGCGGCTTAGTTTTTTGATGTTGTATGCCTTACTTAGGGCAGGCCACCATACGAGCGCTCCGTAGGTGAGGATGGGGCGGATGACAGCCGTGTACATCCACAACACCATTTTGGGTCGGAGTCCCCAGCTTTTGCCGAAGGTTCTGCTACAGACATAGAAAGCGACATATGCTTTCCGTACCCGATGTTCAATGTTTATCTTCCAACTGAGCTTGGGGTCTAGGATAATTGCTAGGTATCTAGCCTCGGAAGACAAGGAGAGTGGCTGGTTGTTGAGTCGAGGGAGATTAAAGGACGGTATCTTATATTTGGTGGTAAACAGCATCAGTTCTGTTTTACTCGGATTGACGCTTAGGCCGCATCCTGAGGCCCAGGCGCTTAACATATTAAGAGCTCTCTCTGAGATTTCGCTAATTACCGAGGGAAACATTCCCGATACTAGGATGACCATGTCGTCAGCATAAGCAACCGCCTTTATTCCGATTCTCTCGAATTCTTTCAGAATTTTATCGATAACCAAGAGCCATAGTAGAGGCGATATTACCCCACCTTGGGGTGTGCCTCTATCTACGGTCTTAAATATATGGTGTTGCCCATCTGGGTAGCTCAGAGCCAACATTGAACGCGAAATAGCGGCCGTGTGGCCGAGTCATCGAAAATTGGGTCCAACGAATCGACCACTGCAAACGTGCTCGCGGTCGCCATATGAACGAAGTCGAGTTCCATTCATAAATGCTTAGATTGTACTTCAAGCCGATAATAAAGTTTTTGAAATATACCAAATGGTTTGCGTTTTATTTAAAAAAAAAGTGGTCAAGTCCTTTTTGGAAGACCCTTTATTTACATATATTATTTGTGTTAAATATATATGAATTTATATTAACATTAAATACTTTAGTATTTATAATTTTTATAATTATATATTAGTATATACATAGTAATAGAATAGAATAGAATAGAATAGAATAGTAACTTTTTTTAAATTAATGAATTCATTGCTTTGTCATCTTTTTCTTAGTTTGTGAACAGAGCTCGAATTTTGTTTACAAAGACTACAAAGACTACTTTGACTAAGGTCAATTTTGGTTTTATTCAGTGCGTTATATTGTATATGGTATTCATCATTTTAAGAAGATGGTGGCCATGATGCGCACTTAACAAATAACTAGACAAGGTTAAATTAAAAACTATTTTTAAATGGGACTTTATACCTTCTAAGGGGTAAATAGTATTCAATAGCAAGCGGGGAGGACTGGTTCATTAAATCTTCATAAATTCGTTACTTTAATCGTATTAATCCAGCGATAATCGCCTTAATTCCGAAATATATATATCTGTTCTGAACACTGTTTATTTTCAGTAATTGCTGACTTCGAGTCGATTAAGGATAAACAAGTTTGATAGCGAAGGCCGTTTTCCGGAAAGACGGGAGACGAAGGAGAATACTTGTTGTCAGGCTACCAGTTCCAGTCCTCTAAAGGACAAGACGTAACGTTAATGCATTGCCGACCTTGCACTATATAGAGTATACGAGGTTTGTTAAAAAAATAAGGTGGCTTTTTGAATTTCACGAACTAAATAAACTCCATTTTCGACTTATTTGTTAGGTTTTTCATTTTGACATTTATTTTTTTTTTCACAGACATAAAGGTTGGACCCACATATGTACATATATGAGTGAGCTTGGCGATTTTTGCTTGAAAGAAATGAATCAAAACATTTGTGTTAAATTGTGTGTGAAAAATAGAACTAAGTGCTCCGACGTACTTGAAATGTAGACTGTAACACTTAGCGAGTCTACTTAGGGCAAAAAAATAATAATAACCCGTTTATACATAAGTCGTACAAGCACTTCACAAAAGGCCGAGAAGATATAAGCATATCAGTGGGGCGTGCCGTGGGAGATTCTTTCAGGTCTGTTGTTCCGCAATTTCCGCCGTTGCATGAGAAGGCGCTGTTAAATAACGTGAAAGGATCGTCACCGGTGCCGCAACATGATGATTATAATGTTGAAACTAAAGCCCAATCGTCCCGATGGAAACGAAATAAGAATCATGATTGAAAAAAAACACGCCAAGACCGATAAAATATGAAAGATTTGCTTATTGTATTCTTTTATTATAATGGCTGGTTCATCATGAGTTCTTGTGGGCAGGTCGTATGGTCAATAATTAAGATTAACTTACAGTTATGCGCCGTGTGCTTGAAGCAATAAGAAGAAAATATCTAGATCTCTTAGATGGCGTTACAGCCCATTAAGAGCCAGAGCCAAACGTATGTTGTTTACAATTTGTTTTTTCACACAAGTTAACGGGGCATACCGTTTTTAATCCATTTAGGACCACTAGTATGAATATTCAAAAAAACACCAATATTTTAATTCAAAACCATTTTGTTAAGTGCATATAAACATTTGGCATTTATTTTTTATTTTTTAACAGCCACTTCCACTTTTTGAGTGTTGCAACATTGGGACAATATCAATAAAAAAAATTAAGTGTGGGAAGCCTTAAAGCAATGAAAATGTAAGATAATTGGGCAATTGCTACATACACATACATATGTAAATACAGTTGTGCTTTTACGAACTCTGCACCAGAAACCAGAATGACACTTTAGTCTTTCGTACGTTTTTCGCGCGACACTTTAAAATGTTGAATGAAGTCAGGTTCGTAGCGACAAAACCCGTTAAAAACGAACTCTATCAGCTAATACGTGTGAGCTCATTTCATTTTATCGCAGTGTACTCCCGCCACACACACTCTTGACACTTATGAGGTTCCGAACAAATTCAAACTACCATTAGCAGCATATTTTATACGAAGGTTAGGTTATGTTAGGTTAGAGAAGGGGAGTGTGATGGTTAAACATCACTTCCACTCGGAGGCCAAGAGGCCCATTGTGATTCCCTTCATTTGTGTGGGTACACATAAAGTTAACCTGTCCTATCACGTGGTGGCTGAAACCACCCCGTGCTCTTAATCAATTTTAGAAGATCCGATATATCTGCATTAGCCACGTCCGCAATCTCTGTAAAGAGTCTTTGGCCTAGCGACACTAGGCGTCGATTCTGGAGAGCTGGGTAGTGGCAAAGCAGACGTTGGATCGTCTCAGTTTCTTCCTCATCGCCGCAGCTCCGGCAGAGATCGTTGGATCCCGAGTCCCATTTCCGGAGCATTGCTCCAGTGGGACAGTGTCCTGTGATCACTCCGACGAGCATACGGATCGAGTTACGGTCCAGCGCCAGGAGCTTCTTTGTTTTTCCGATATTGAGCTCTGACCACGATAATATTGTCGTGTAGTTGTCGTTTCTTGTAAGCCAAGACGAGTTGGCCTCTTTGATGATTGTGTCGTTTATGATCCGGTATAATGCGCTGATCGGTGGTTGCAAAGACGTGTCCGCTTCGCTGATGTCCAGTTCAGACCCTTGCCTGGCCAATTCGTCTGCTCTTTCGTTCCCTGCGATTGAGCTGTGTCCCGGGACCTAGCAGAGTTTAACTTTGTGGTGTCAGATGGACTTCAGTGAGTCGCGACATTTCTTGACAGCCCTTGATCTCGTTATACAGGATCATATTGACTTCAATGCAGCCTGGCTGTCTACGAAGATAGTGATATCAGATGGTGGGATATCGGTTACCTGTAGGTGTTTGGCTGCTTTCTCTATTGCCAGGATTTCTGCTTGAAAAACGCTGCACAGATCAGGGAGTCTGAATGATTCCTGTTTGTGGAGGGTATCAGAGTAGAACCCGGCCCCAGTGCCTGTGTCCATTTTCGATCCGTCGGTGAAGAAAGAGAGTGATCTCGTGGTCGTTGATTACGGCGTTTGATAGCCACTCTTCTCTATCGTTAAAAAGGACAGGTATACTGAGAGAGAAGTCATTTTGGGGGGAAATATAGTCGGTCGTAGCTGCGAGGCTACTAAAACCATGTTTCCTTCCCAGGTCGTCTATTATTCTGAGTATGGCCGCATGTCCATAGTTGGCTTGCTTCCACAGAGAGGACTCCCTTAGTCTGAGGGCGCTCTTTGCAGCGCAGCCTTTTATGAATAGATCCAGGGGGAGGAGATGAAGAATCATGTCCAACCCTGCTTGCGGCGTGCTTCTAATGGCTCCCGTTGTATAAACAGCGGCTGACCTTTGTACTTTGTTGAGCATGTTCATATAGATTTTCGTACTGCTAGCAGTCTTCAGATGCTAAGTTTTTTTTAACAAATATTTTCTTAGCTTAAATTTAAAATTATTTTAATTGTCATCATTTTTGTTTTCATAAGACCGAAAGGTATAATTTAATGTTCTTCTTACTTTAGAGTGTCCGTATAAGGCCAGTAAGGTAGTTATAAGTTATTTAAGCTAGTTTAATCATTTTTGTCTAGCGCGTAAGATAGTTGTAAGAAATTAATATTAAAAACGAATTAAAAAAAAAAAAAAAAAAAACAAAAACCTGCTAGCAGTCCACTAGACTAGGGCCCCATAAGTTAAAATGGGTCTGATGATTGCTGTGTACATCCAATGAATGATGTACGGTTGCAAGCCCCATCTTTTTCCGAAGGTCTTTTTGCATGCATAAAAAGCGTTCAATCCTTTTTTCATCCTTTCCTCCAGGTTCCTTTTCCAGGAGAGTTTTGAGTCAAGAATGATGCCTAGATATTTGGCTTCCGCTTTGAGTTTGAGTGGAGTGCCCACTAACTTTGGGGGAGCAAATATCGGAATTTTCCTTTTCCTGGTGAACAAGACCAGCTCGGTTTTCTGGGGGTTTATTCTCAGACCGTTCTGTCTTGCCCACGAGGAGAGTTCTCTCGACGCAGATTCCATTCCAAAATCCATCACTGATAGTTGGTAGAAATTTACCTTTTATCAAGATAACCAGGTCATCCGCGTACGCTATGATCTTTGTGTCTTTCTCCATAAAGAATTTGAGGATTTTGTTGACTGTAAGAAGCCACAATAGGGGGAAGAGAACTCCTCCCTGTGGTGTGCCTCTAGTTGTCACTTTCCTTATAGAGCTGTGTCCAATGTCTGCATTGATAATTCTGTTCTTCAACATATTTTCAATCCAGATTACAGTGGATTTGTCTACTTTTATGTCCTCTAGAGCTGTTATTATGGCCTCTGTGTTTACATTGTTGAAGGTCCCCTCTATGTCGAGGAAGGCTGCCATTGTAAGCTCTTTGGGGTTCAGCGAGCCCTCAATTTCACGGACAACACTATGCAGAGCACTTTCCACTGATCTGCCTTTAAGGTAGGCGTGTTGAGTGTTGGATAAGTTGCGTGAGTCCTCTGATATATAGGTCAAGGAGTCTCTCCAAGGTTTTTAATAGAAACGACGAGAGACTAATTGACCTATAGTCCTTTGCGGCAGTATGGGATGGTTTACCTGCCTTAGGTATGAAAATTACCTTTATCTCTTTCCACTGTGTTGGGATGTACCCCGCGCGCAGGCAATTGGAAAAAATGCTTACGAAATGGGGTACAGTGTATTTTATACGAAACCTCATTCTGACTATAAAATATTATAAAAACAGTAATTTTTAGGGAGTTTAGAAAGTATATACATTTTTCTTGGATAATTGTCAATTTTATTTTATATTCAATCAAAACTTTAAGAGCTATTATCCATATCAAAAAAAAATTGTAAATAGTTCAAATATTCGTTAATGCAACTGAATAGAAAGTTCATCATAAATGTTATCTTTTATGCTTAAAAAAAATTGTTTTTTCAATTTTGCGTTAACGCAACCATGAGAATAAATGAGAGCTGAAAAGCTTTATCAAGACAACTGTACTACGGGGGTTTCACCAGTACTCAGTACTACAGTAGAGAAGCCGCGAAATGAACATTCGATGGCGTTGGTGGTATCGGGATCCGAACTATATACATAGCTCATCCCACGGCGGCCGACACAACACCCACTGCGCAATGGCGCTCTCGATCCCACTCATGATTGCTTGTGTATAATTTAATAGCCAAAACTGTTACCGTAATTATGTTTCAGCTACTGTGTTCACCGGACTTGGCCCGTTGGCCAACGTTTGTCTCTTCCTCAGACCGAAAAGAAGGCTCAAAAATTTGCCACGATTGAGGAATTAAAGGCGGCGCCGCGCCGTAGGAAGATATCAAGGCTATACTTAAAAGCGCATATCAGAAGTCCTTCGACGATTGAGAAAAAAGCATGTGCGCTAGGGTATAATATCTGAAAGGAGTTATTTTGAAAGGGACAAGATAGAGAAAAATAATCAAGTCCCCCTATTTTTTTAACAAACCCCGTATTTGTTGTGAATTACTTATTACGACCACCAAAAAACTCATACCTGTAAGAATCATAATTTCTTCACAAATTTGAGACCGATTAAACAAACCCTGAATTAAAGATAATTTCTCTAGGAAGATCAATCGGTGTAAAAAAAGCTCACATTATATTGCAAAGCTTGCGAAAGGTTGAGTCAGATTTGAACCAATTTTATTATCAATGTACCTAAATGGCTTTTTTCATAGTGAAATACGATATCGGACAGCATATCATTTTGTCTTAGATCTTGTTGGCGCTATTAATATAAGTTTTAACTATTAAATTTTTGACAACATTATGAGCTCAACAGGAGATCATTGAATATGGATCGATACATTCATGATGTAAGCTAATATTCTGAAACTGCATTATTCACAATTGAAGGGGTCGCAGAAACTTTTCGTAAAATTCATACTGTGCGCCTTCTCGTTGTAGTGAATTTAATAGATAACTTTGCACGTGTAAGACAGATAAGTGATGTTAAGGTTCAAACGTATGTATGTATTTGTCGGTCAAGGTCAGTTGAAAATATCGCCGATAAAAGAACAAATGTGGTCATTTAAGGCGTTGAGCCTTAGTTGAGCCCAATTGTCACCACTTTGGGCAGTATTTTGAATGAAAGTCTTAGCTTGCATGCTAAAACGAAAGAGACTATATTTTAGCTGATTATTATTCATGTAGGAGCCAGATCAATTTAAACAAACGAAATTCAATATTTTATTCAATAAAAATGTTAAATTTACACAGATATGTTTTTCCCAAAAAAAAGAAACGTTTCAACAGCTCCGCGACTTCACTACTTGACGGCTTGCTTACGACTCCCTCTCTCTCGCCACGAACAAGCGTGACGTCATAATATAGAACACTGTTATATATTATATATACATATATACATACATATATACACTCTGCCTACATCCGGCCATCCTGCATTTCGTCCGCCCCGGATGAATGGTCACTCTCAAGTCTGGTGTCGGTTCGCCACGGTTTCATAAAATCGCTACTGGTGGTAGTATTGCTGGGACCTTCGCAAGCCGCAACCTTCTTTACAGAATAACGTCCATTTCTGCCTTTAGACACTACTGTGTATGGACCTATAAAATCAGAAAAGAGCTTGCTATCCGTCCCAAACTGCATTCTTTTGATAGCCACTATATCCCCCACATTATATTCAATAGCTGTCTTTCTCTCACGGTTAAACGATATTTTGTTCTCTGCTTGCACCCTTTCAATTTGCTGTCGAACATCAAAGCGTATTTGTTCTCTGTCGTCATCATGCTGCCTGAGCAACTCCAACCTCACGATCTCCAGTACTTCAACATCATCCTTCTTTCGCATTGGAACGACAAACAACACTTCAAATGGCGTGCGTTGAATCGATCTTTGCTGCGTATTGTTGATGGCGATTTGCACCCGCGCCACAAACTTGTACCATTTCTCAGGTGAGTTAGCTGATAATCTCCTGAGAACTTCTATCACTATTCGATTTGACCGTTCGGCTTGACCATTGCCTCTCGGCACACCTGTTGTTATAGTAATATGCTCTATATTTTCTTCAGTGCAAAAATCATGAAGGTCTTTAGAACAAAATGCGCTTCCTTTATCTGTAATGAATCGCTTAGGGTTCCCAAAATGTTGCTGAAGCTCTTTAATTTTCCGTAAAGTTTCCTCTGCTGATAATGTTTTCGTCGGAAATATCCACATAAACTTCGAAAATCCGTCAGTAACTGTCAGGATGTATTTATACTGCTTTGTTGTTAAATCCATTGGGCCGATGTGATCGAGGTGAAATGTATCAAATGGCTTATCTCCTTTGTCTAGCTGGTTCAGAAAGCCTTCCTGTTTGCCTGCTTTTCTGTTTGCAAGTATACACTTGACACAATTGTCCAGACGTCTCCGAACCTTGTCCTTCACCTGAGGAATGAAAAATTCTTGCGAAATGAGATGCATCGTTTTCTGAACCCCCTCGTCATGCTTCATATTTATGATTTCCGTCTCCATATTTCGCGGAACCACTAGAAGTAAAAAGTCATCAACTTCCTTAAAAAGTAACTCACCTCGAATTTGGAAATCGTCATTGGGTTTCTCCTTCAGGATTTCTTTTATTGCCATTTTGGAACTATCTGCATCCTGTGCCTTTCTTAAGCGAACTAATAGCGCCTGTTGAAAAGCATACACAGCTGGTGAACGACTAAATGAATCTAGATGTGTCATCCTTGATCCCGCACGATGTTCAACATCATATTCATAATCTTGCATGTACAAAACCCATCTTTTTACAGCGTTTGGAAGTTCTTTTTTGTTTACAGTTTGACGAAAGGCGGCGCAGTCAGTCGGAACTCTAAACCTGGTACCCAATAAATAGATTCTGATTTTTTCAAGTGCCTTATAGACCGCGTAAGTCTCTAACACAAAACTATGCCATCTCTGCTGGGATGTATTATTCTTCCTCCTATAGTAGAAGACTGGATGCAGCTGATTATCGTCACAACGTTGCAAAAAAATCGCTCCTATGCCTTCTTGACTCGCATCTGTATGTACTTCGGTGTCGGCCCCTTGTCGATAGATCGTAAGCACCGGTTTGCTTGTTAAAGCCTGCTTCAATGCTGCAATTTTCTTTTCTTTTTGAGGGGCTGCAATAACAAATTTACAATTTTTCTTTGTTGAGTCGGTTAAAGGCTTTGCCAAAAATAGAGTACGAGTTAATAAATCGTCTGAAGATGCCTGTTAACCCAAGAAACTCCTGTAACTTCTTCAGATTTTTCGGCTCTGGACACTTAGATATTGCATATATTTTTTCCACGGAAGGACTTACTGTACCATTCTCCACTACATGTCCAAGGAACGTGACTCTCTTCTGTAGGAACTAACATTTTACCCAGTTAAAAACTAAGCCACTTTCTGCTGCCGACTGAAGTACGATTTTAAGTTTTTCTAAGCATTCTTCGTTTCTTTTCCCAGATACTATAATAAGATCATCCATGAAGGTTCTCAATATTTTTCGCCTCACGAAACACCATTGTAATAAACCGAACGAAAACAGCCGGTCCATTTTTCAGGCCGAACGGCACAAAATTAAATTCCCATTCACCATCTTCTGTAGCAAAAGCGGTGAATTTTTTACTGCTTTCGTCTAAAGGAACATGAAAAAATCCGTTTTTCAGGTCCAACGTTATAAAGATTACATCGTCTTCCAAATTATCTCAGACGCTTTCAATGAGGGGTATTGGAAATCCATCTCTAATTGTTCGAGCGTTGATTCCCCTGTAGTCAATGCACACCCTGGATGACAACTCGGCTTGTAAACGGTGAACATGATGGTCGAGTTATTCCATTCCTACACCACTTATCCACCTGCCTTCTTACAATTTCAGCTTCATTTTTTGGAAGACGTCGCGGTGCAGCGTAAATGGGGGTTTCATCACTCAATGCAATAGTCATTGCGATCGGACAAGTACTTGCAGTTTTCGGCATGTAATTTGAAATCAGTTCCTTCACTTCGGCTTCATGTTGAATTGGTACTTCAATATCAGCTTTCTCATCTAGTTCGATATTCATAATGAAATTTCCAGCTTCCTTCTCATAGAATGTTGTATTCCCATCTAACATAACCACCTTAGCTTGTGCCATAATATCCCGTCCAATTATTACGTCGACACGAATACGGAACCGCATGTAAAGTACCCATCAGCCTAACATCATCAATCGTCATACTTGCTTCGAAACTACCAAGAGTACTGTACTTTCTTGAGCCTAGACTAACTAGATTAATCTTTTCAGTATTAAACAGCTCTATTTCAGACAGCTTCTCAACACTTTCTCTTCGAATTAGAGAAATTTCAGCACCCGAATCGATTAATGCCTTAAACGAAAAACCGTTGATAAATATTTGCTCTGTCTTCAAAACGAAAAATGCATTAGCTTCTTTAGGTTTTATTGACGGACAATTATTTGACATGTGGCCTGTCCCACTACAGCGAAAGCACTTTGTTGGAGAGCAGCATTCTTTCCTCTGATGTTCTGAAGAGCTGCAATTAAAACAACGCATATGATTAGCACCTCGTGTCATTTTACTATAACCCTGCCCGCTATTTTTGGAAGAAGACCCGTAGGAAAAGAAACCGCTATCTTTGTTACTACCAGCACTCCTGTCGCCACCCAAATTCATCCCAAGCTTTAAATTTCAAATAGAGTTCATATTTTTCGAAAAGCTCCAATAATGTCTTGGCACCGTATAATATGAGTTTATGGTCTTCACGAGCCCCGATACCATTTATTACGTACGTGATTAACGAAACGTCCGCAAACTGCCCGATTTCCTTCATTTTGTACACGTATTCGCGAAAGTTCTCTTCTTTTCTCATTGTTCTATTTTGGAGACGCATATAAATGTCCGCTTTACAAAATGTCATTTTAAACTCCGCACATAAAATAGCTTTGAAATCATTGAATGTCCTACAAGTGCACGTTTTCATGAAGCATTTTGCCGACCCAGTCAATTGTTTTCTCGCGAATATTAACTTTTCTAACTCTGACCATTTTAAAAACAACGCAACGTCCTCGAACTCTGCAAACCACGAAGTAATTGTACACTATCATCCCCACTAAATTTCGACATTATATCTTCCATATCTCTTACAGAGAATCGAAAAGACGAATCCCCATCAGTCCCACGTGGAATGTATAACTGCTGCTCTTGCCCGTTAATTGACTGACCTGGTCCCACGTCGGCTACTTTTTTAATCGTATCTGCAGCTTTTCTATTAGCCAAATCCGGGTTAGCTTCTTTAAGGCGATCAAATAAGACGGCTTTAACACCACTTGTGTCCAGTCCTAGTTTTGCCAGTTCACCTTTTAATAGATCAACTGTCCATGAATCCATTGAAAAGAAAAATGTTTTATATAAAAAAAATGCTGGCGAAAAATTGGTTTTAAAGAACACAGTCCTGAGTTAAGGTTCGGTTGAGCCCCCAAAGATGTAGGAGCCAGATCAATTTAAACAAACGAAATTCAATATTTTATTCAATAAAAATGTTAAAATTACACAGATATGTTTTTTCTCAAAAAAAAGAAACGTTTCAACAGCTCCGCGACTTCACTGCTTGACGGCTTGCTTACGACTCCCTCTCTCTCGCCACGAACAAGCGTGACGTCATAATATATAATGCCACTCTGCCTACATTCATAATTCCTTATACCTATACATGTTGATGATCTATTCGTCCAACTTTCTTATATGACTCTTAGGCCGTGATAAGATTATAAACGAATGAATTGGCCATCGATCATGGTATTTTGCAGCATTAGGCTTCTTCCTTGGGGCTATTTCAGAGGTAAAGTCTATAATACTGAACTAACAATTCACGCATGTGGAATGTCCGAAAATGTGATGAAAAATTTCATTGACAGAATTACCATACCAGATGTGGGCAGAACCTGGGCGTACATTGGGCAGATTTTGTATTCCATTCATAATAAAACTTATTTGTATTAATAGAATAAGAACGATAAAAGTAATTTCATCAAAATTGGATGAAATTTTTTAAATTTTTCTTTTCTAACGACTTGAAATTCACCTTCTGTTAATTGACATGTAAAACAGGCTTTTCCCAAAATGTTTAAATTGGAATTCGCCTATTCTCATTGTTGTTAAGCCCAATACTGACAGATATTATATATGTCTAGGAACTAAGGGTGTGGATTAGGCCCTATGATGTTTTGTCCTGCCTCATAATATCGAATTTGCTGTCGATAACACACTTGTTCAGTAACGTGACCAACTGCTGACTTGTTGGCACAAAAGTAAGCTACAAATCGAACGATTCATCGTTTTATTTTCTTACTTTCCATAACATGACTTGAAACTGCCTCTAAGAAGGCAGTTTTGAATTCGTCAAATACTGAGAAGTCGATAAGATGGGTCTAATCCTCTGTTGCTGTACTAAAGCTTAAAATACAATTTGTAAGAGCAGCATCAGCCCGATCTTACAATTAATATTGTAATATTTGTTATAGCGAGACTAATTAATGGATTTTTCCCGGTTGCATAGAATTCCAAGTGAATTGTTGAGTTTTTTTTTTCCCCAACTCCCAACTTATAAGAATGAGTGAGGAAAGAGGGATCCGAAAAAGACAAATTGATCGCACTTTAAGTAGATAACTCGGAACAGTAACATCAGCAAATGTTATGAATTAGAATGTTCTGTCACTGAATTCTCCTGTAAGAAATCGGTGCTTCCTGCAGATATGCCATTCCCTTGTCGTATGGTGTTCACAAGACCGGTAAACAGGACTATTCTCATAAGCACTTCAGACTTATGCTTTCGTGCTGAAAAGTACGGAAAGGCTTAGAGTTGCTCTTCGAATGCATCCTACTTCTGATATTCAACATGTCAGTGGGGAAAATTCTGCGAGGCTGAGCAGAAAAGATTATGTTCTGGACATATTCATCGACATCAAATGGTCCTTTGATACCACAATTTTTGACAGCATGTTTAATTCAGACAAAATCGTGTAGATTGTTGATCAGAGCATTGCTAATACATAGGACTTTAATAACTGTAGCAGGTCTTCACGAATGTATTATGTCCGGAATATATAATGGTCTAAGTATTTTTGAAATCCAGACCAATTAGGAAGATGTTGCCATCCTTTCTCTCGGTCACTGTTTCTCGTAACGCTCAGGTAGCGCTAACCATGATCAAGGTATGGCGCTTTCTTGTGCAAACTCTAAGATAATTTTGTTAAAACGGAAGTTCTCTTTTCGAGAACAAAAAATGCCTCAACCGGTACTTAACCACATTTCCCAACTCAAATATTGGATGGTCATTAGATAGTAAGCTGCTTTGGTCAAAACACGTCAATTCACAAATGACTTAAGTGCCGTCGGTCTTCTGGAAGAAAAGTGTTTTTGGCACGACCTGGGATCACCACCCAGAAAGGTCCTTTCGTTATACCCGGAAGTGGTAAGGATTATATTTTAATATGCATCAATTGAGACCCTGAGCTCTACCTCTCGTCTTGATATTTCTTCGTGAAAGCCATATCTCGTCTGAAGAGACATGACATCTAGCTGAATTTGTAATGGAACGCTGATGAACTTGCTCAATAAGACATATGGCTACTGTCTTATTGATATATTGAGTCCGGGATGAGATGTTTTCATATACGCTCTGTGCAAAATAATAGCACCATGTTGAATTTTCAATTTATAATGCATTTAATTTTTTTTTTCCTGCCGTTAAGATATGGCATCTACTGTAGAATAACAGTTTGATATTCGGTGATATAATGGAAAGATACTTTTACTCAGAACTGAACTTTAAAAACCGGGTATTCCCCGTTATACGTAACGAAGGCAGATTTGTAGTGTGCAAAAAAATAGCACCATGTCATTCTATAGAGAGTTTTGCTTGTGTAAAGTAGTGTTCATCTTTCTTTTTAGATTAAAACATTTGAAGGTAAGATATTTGAATAATTTAAAATCAATATTTCATAAAAGGAACTTATCCGCCAGCTAAAATGGGTCGAGGTAAACATTGTACCGATGAAAAAAGATCACAAATATGAAAATTACTTTCTGAAGGAAAAACCTACAAATTTATTCGTGATATAGTTGGCTGCTCTAATAAAATGATTTCAAACGCAAAAAAGTATGTTGAACACGAAGAAACAAGAGGAAGAAAGGCGAAATTAACGCCTAGCGATGAACGAGGCATCATTAGATTGACTAAAAAAGACCCATTTATCACCTCTTCTAAGATAAAAGAAGATTTAAATCTCAAAGTGAACACTTGTACAATACGACGAAGACTCTTAAAAAACCGTTTACCTGCCAGAAGTCCCAGAAAAGCACCGTTACTGAAGAAGGTCCACTTGCAAAAAAGAAAAAAATTTGCAAAAGATCATTTGCATTGGCCACTTACTAAGTGGCGAAATATTCTGTGGACTGATGAGTCAAAAATTGTTTTATTTGGGACTTCTGGAAGCAGAACATTCGTTCGAAGGCCAAGAAAACAGGAGTTCAACGAAAAATATACGTTAAAAACTATTAAGCACGGCGGCGCAAAAATTAACGTATGGGGTAGCTTTTCGTATATTGGCACTGGTCCCTTATTTTGGATAAAACCGGTAATGACTGCCGAAGTTTACGTTAATATTATGAGGCAAATCATACTCCCTTACGCCGAATGGAATATGCCTCTTACATGGGTCCTGCAACAAGACAACGACCCAAAGCATACCAGTAAATTGGCCAAAGAATTTCTAGCAAGGAATCCCCAAGAACTCAGCGAATAGAAGCATAACTTACCGCCCAATCTCCATTCTTCCATTTATTTCAAAGGTATTCGAAAAACTTATGAGTAGGCAAGTCCATGAATACCTTCACGAATTCTCTCTCCTTTCATCACATCAGTCCGGTTTTAGACCGCATTACAGTTGTACTACGGCACTTGTAAACTTGGTTGAAGACCTTCGTGTTGAAATGGATAAGAATAATGCAACATCACTTGTACTATTGGATTTTTCGAAAGCCTTTGATACTGTTCCCCATGAAATACTCATAAATAAACTTAGATACTATTTCAATTTTGACTCGACGGCACTTAAGCTGATGGAAAGTTACTTGAAAAACCGCATTCAGGCTGTATATGCAAATGAGAAACTGTCAACATTCCTTGAAACTAAAGCCGGTGTCCCACAAGGTTCAATAATGGGTCCGCTGTTGTTTACTATGTTCAACAACGACATTCCTTCAGTCCTAAAAAACTGCAAAATCCAGATGTTTGCAGATGACGTACAATTGCATTTAAGTTATCCTATGGGACTTGTGAAAGATGCAACATTACGTTTTAATGAAGACCTAAATTCAATTGTTTTGTGGTCCCGTAGAAACAAATTAATGCTCAATACTAGCAAAAGCCAGGCCGTAGCTATTACCAGATCACGCGTTGACACTAACACCTTACCTCAACTTTTTATCGATGGGTCACCTCTGCCATACATTTCCAGTGCTAAAAACTTAGGAGTTATTTTCAATCAGCATCTTACCTGGGAAGACCACATTGTGAATCTAGTTGCTAAGATCTACAGCTCGCTAAGAGCCCTTTATCAAATAGGAAACTGTCTACCCTTCAACATCAAAGCAATGCTAGTTAAGTCAATGTTACTACCGATCCTCTTTTATGCTCATCCAGTTTTCTGTGATCTTGATAGCCTCAGTTATCGCAAATTTAAAGTCGCTGTCAATAGTACAATACGATTCGTATACAACCTGAGTCGTAGAGACCACATTTCCAATTATGTGAGAGAATTTCTCGGAATGGACCTACAGAATTATATGAATCACAGAATATTGACTTTCCTATTTAATTTAAAAGAAAGAAAAGCACCAGATTATCTGTTCCAAAGATTGCAATTCTCTTCCTCAGCTAGAAGTAGAATTCTTATTGCGCCAACATACAATTATACAACAACGAAAAGGCAGTTCTTTGTATACGCCGTAAGACTGTGGAACTCGCTTCCGGTTCACATAAGGCGGGCGTCACGCTTCGGAGACTTCAAACGAAAATTGAAACAACACTTTTGCACATAGTTTTCTTTCATTTATTGTTTTTATATTATTTTTCAAATCGCGATAGTTGACACTGTTAAAATTGTTATAAATGTTTCTTTATACCTTTTCTTTTTTTTCTTTTTTTTTTTTCTTTTCTCTTTTCTTTACTTTATATAAAATTTCATTTTAAATTTAAATATAAATCGTAAATCCATTATAACTGTTACACAAGTTAAAGATTTTTGTATCTACGTGTTAACATTGATCCAAATAAATAAATTACAATTACAATTACAATTCTGTGGCCCCAGGACGTGAACTCGCATTAACTCTGTTCTTATCCTTGGTCGAATCCCATTAATGATTACTTTCTTCGTGCACACCAACGCAGATGGCGAAAATTTTGTAAAGCTTCCTACGGTGGTGCCCGTATAGTAATGAAAATCTCGTGAAAATAATACACTCTGGCAGGTTTCCGGTGGATATAAAATAAGAAGGAATTTTGACAGCTGTCTGTCAGCGAATGTAAAAATAATCAATGCTGAGGTTCTTTCATTGTACAACAGAATACTGTGGTAGTAATACAAGCTCGTAGACCAATATCGATTTCTAGAACGTCACATCAATCTCAGAATATAGTGATTCAAAGAAAAAGGTTTCAACGATAAACTAAATGTTGCGTACAGATCAAGGGCCAATAGTGGTATCGTTATTATTATGGGATAGCTCAATGGCAAGGTAGCAGGTACACAATGCGCATATACTGGAGACTTCGAAGTCTGCGATCTTGCGAAATAAGAATCCCGTGTCATCGGCGTCGGAAGCCAGAACATCATCAAGCACAGCTTGATGATAGACGCAACAAGCTTTACATTTATGTTT
Source organism: Merodon equestris (assembly GCA_958301585.1). Taxonomy (NCBI): domain Eukaryota; kingdom Metazoa; phylum Arthropoda; class Insecta; order Diptera; family Syrphidae; genus Merodon; species Merodon equestris. The sequence goes on from OY284413.1 coordinate 66,124,371, forward strand.
TTCTGAAGAAGGACGTTGGTACAATCAACATCCTGTTCCCATAAACGGTGGTGTCCGTATAAGCAGACATGGTGTAGAAGAGGTAAAGTGAAATCGAGGAGAAAAAACAAACTAGTTTAGGTTGCAACCCACACTAGCTTTCCATTTGTTATCCTTGAAGATTACGGCAGTTAATTATGACGCCCCTAAAGCTACAATTTCACAAATGTATAAACACATGTCCATTCTGGTATGTCTCTTTAAAAAAAGGATACATTAAAACTCAAAGGTTTTGAAATATAAAGTATTTATGCCAAAATGTTTAATTAATAAAAGACAATCGTATCAAGCCACATGTAACCTCTTTGACAACTGACAGTTGACTAAGCAAGTGGCTTAACTGGCATTGTGTAGGTACATACATATTTACCAGAGTATTTCAGACACGTTTACCAACATATTTCAAATATGTTCAATGAAAAGCTTGAATCAGAATAATAGCCAGTTCAATTATACAATTTTCATTACACTCGGAACTCACTGAAGAAGTGACAGAAAATAGGGTAAAGCACTTGACCCTCAAAAATTATATTTTCTAAAAGGCAACCACCCGTTCTATCTAAGACCCTAAAAAAATGGTACTCGCCTTTGCCGCTCCTTGCATCCCCTAAAGCACAGCTAAAGTAGTCCTTTGGCAACCGATCCAGCGCCTGTAGTATTCGAAACTTACAAGCTTTAATCTCTTTTTAAAGCATTTTATGAGAAAAATGTGAAGCTTTGTGATAAGCACCTTTAAATTCGTATGAAAGGATTTTCTTTACTTATTTATTTTTCTTTCTATATTTTTAAAGTTTTTATATTCATAATTCAAAAAGGCATCATTGATGCTGGCGTCCTTCACTACGATTAAAGCGATTCGTCGATTTGATTTACACTCAGACATCAGAAGACATCAATACGGTACGGAGTATCCACCATACACTACATACACTTACATCCTTGAAAAGTCCGCCTACAATACATTATAACGGTCCATTCCATACGTTCGATATCCCATTTTCGTTCCTTACCCACATATTTCTTTTCAGCACCCGGCGCTGCTTCCATTAAGCTCTCGAAATGCATTCCAACTCTCGTATATTTTAAATCAAAATCGAAACCATTAAAAACTTTTAAATATTCCGTCAGATGTAAAATGGACTCCAGAATAAAAAAAAATGCGATATAACAGCAACAAGAGAAAAGCAAAACCTCAAGGCAACGGCGAGCACCCCCTCTGCCACTCCGAATAAAATAAACATTTAAGAATCCAGTCTTCCCATTCAGGATATTCCAACGCCACTTCGAAAACTGCCAACTGATGGGAGTTTTATTATAGCCGCGCAGCCAGCTTCTTCTCATTCTCTTCGCGTTTATGGTTCGGTAGCGGTAGCGCTACTATTGCTGATTTCACCGTCAGATCCTGGGCGGAGACCATAAATTGCCCGCTGAACATGCGATGACAATTTATGACCATTTGACAATTTTATTTGTATTCTTCGTCTTCTCAGCTTCTTGGTCGGAAGGTCCTTGGATACGGTTGCCGCGTTGGATTGCGAAATGCATTGTAAAGAGATGTCCTTTATTTTTCGGTTCCATTCATCTTCGATTGCAGTTCAACTTGAAGGCAATCCAATCTATACGGTCAGCTTGGGAACGTTATCATAAAAGTACAGATGGTAAACCGGGAACGTCTTAGGATGATTTCATGCGGCGCGTCTATGGTCGGTAAGGAGTGTCATCACAGTTTCATTGTGCTCGCGCTACCTACTTGACAGCTATCGACATGAAGACATTCGGAGACGTTCGTTCTTGCCAAGATTGCAATGGGCCATTAATTTTTGGACCATCAACGCGAAACATTTAAACATCACCGCATTCGAAAGTTTAATGAGCAATAAGAAGTGTAAGTCGGAAGCCAGGAAGACAGAGCATGAGGTGAAGGAAGTCGGCGATTATGGGTGTAAGTCGGAAGCCAGGACGACAGAGCATGAGGTGAAGGAAGTCGGCGATATGGGTGTTAACTTTATGAGTAACTTGTTATACGTACTCGTACCTCATTATTTTATTTTGAGTGGTAATCGTGCTGCGGTATTTGATTGAGTTGAGATTATCTCCTGGAAAAAAAACTGTTGGGGGAAAAAGAATCCACGTTTTATATAGAATTGTATCTAAAACTGGTTTAATAGCTGAGAGTCATTCCGGAGATTAATTTTGATGTCATGATGTAATAAAAATAAAATCCCATTGAAAGAGCATTGTTTTTCTACAAAACAAGGGGGGTATGACGTGGGTTCGGTTAACAGGAATTACCTTCGCACTATAGCTACCCAGATACAAAGATTGATTAGTTGACTGCCAGATCTTAAACATGTTACATGTGTTTCGAAATTGTCATACAAATTTTAAATGTTGCTTCTGGTAAATCTTCTTTGGCTATATCTAAAGTCTACGAATGATATCTTCTGGAATAGCATAAGCCGTGAAGATATATATAACCAATAAAAAAAATGTCATAATCAGAAAACGCGAGTTATATTACTTGAAACAGCTCGATTAAAAAAAATACAATTTATTTATGACCTCTTGGTCTTAACTTCAGTCCAGAACTGATTCACAATTCAATTTTATTTTACAAAGAAACCTATCTTGCAAAGGTGATCCCACGATTCCGCAACATTAAATTGGGTCACAGTTTGCCCAGACGCTGATTATGCGAAATCGTGTTCTCACCTGTGCAATTACAAGTATCGGATGTCATATGGAGTTTGAAATGCATAAGTTCCCTCGGTGAGTGTCCGGTGGGGCGATGTCCTATTACTGGGGCAAACGGCTGGCGTGTGTAGGGTTGCGGGGTATGTGAGGTGGCACGTATGTGTTGGATGCAGTAAGGTGATGAAGTTGATGGTTGGCCAGGGGGCGACGGGTTAAGACGTGGCCGTCGTAACTCCTCCCCCCTTAGAGTAGAGCGAAGGCCACAATGATGTCATTGGGGCTGGAGCGAAGGGTTGTAGAGTCGGGCCTGGAACTGGGGTGATATGGATCTTCTTTCGGTTGGGGATGATGATGAGGAATATGATGATGATAATGACGATGGTGAGTGTGATGATCGTTGATGTGGTAATGTGGTGAAGGATGTCGGTTTTAATGCCTAGGCTGGTGAGTTGGACATTGGTTTGGAAGTTGTACTCCTTCAGTTTCTCCAGGTTGAGGATATCGTTGGTAGAATTTGCCTCGATGATGCTGTCCGGTGGTGGTGGGATATGAACTTCGTCCCAGTAGGTGTTTGGGTCGTCTTCGTAGGAAACGCCGTTGACCTCGATGGAGCAGTTTTGGAAATGCAGGAGTCCTGTACCTTCTATGGATGTAAGTTTAGCACTGCAAGTGGAATTTATTAGTATTCTTGGAACATTAATAAATACGATAAAATTAGGTTCTGGTTGTAAGATTTCTTCGGTTTTTCCAACGTCGTTAAGAGGACAGTTAGCCGCTTCGTTCGCCATTAGTTTGCCGATACAGTTGGAGTTATTGATGTCTTCCTGAGTGATTGGTCTCGAGCAATAATACCATCTTTCTATCTTGGGGCAAGGTGCATTGAAGTACTGTATGCTATTTTCATTAATGCTTATGTAGGGTTTCGTGATTATGCGTTTTGTATTATTAATAGGGAGTGGGATAACATGATAGAAGAAGGATGTTTGGGGTGATATGATGGGTATGCGTATGTTAAAGATAATGTTACTATTGTTGTAATATGCCTGCAAGCTCAAAAACTCATATATTTGTTCAATGGATATTGTTTGTATTTTTTGTTTGTTTAGTTTCATTTTAATATTTTTTAGTTCTTCCTCATTTAGCAAAAATGATGGGATTATATTTAGTTTACTTAGGGTCACTGCCTCTGCGATATTCGAAATATGATGGGTTAGTAAATCGATATTGAAATTAATTTGGTTAAGGTATTGCATTTCAGCTAGTATGTGTTGTTCTTTTTTTACAGTATTTAATGTTTTTTCTAAAAATTGTGTTATTTTAGTTTGTTCTTTATTGATGTGGGATGTAATGTTTTTGAATCTTTCTATGGTTTGGTAATTAATAGTGTGTTGTGTTAGTAGTGTCTGAGTGTAGTTATTTAAATTTAAGTTTATATGTTCTATTTTCGAGTTAATGTCGTGTGCGTCTTGTGCGTCCATGTTCCCGGTTATAACCTTGATAGCTGATCCAAGGCCGTCAAAAAGACCTCTTTTGTTTCTTTTAAAAGGATATAGTGCAAATAGCTTCATTTCGAGCTCATTTAGTTTAAGTTTAGTTATATGGACAGGAGTGGTAGACTCTGCTCGCTTTTCAAAAAGATCGAGGGTATCGCTAATTGCTTGGATGGTAGCACTATAATCTTCGAGTTTGACAATGTGGATCAGGTTATCATAGCCATGTACGGTTCGGGAAGGTCCTAGCCGAAGAGGGAGGATGCTGCGGTCTTTTGGAAAGTTAAAAATCTCGATAAGTTGGGTAGAGGCAAGTGGGAAACTGGAAAGGAATTGAGAGGAAAGGAGTGAATATGTCGCTGAGGCGTGTCTTTATGGTTAGCCTTTTGAGGCGTTATATTTATACGTTTCCGTACGGATGAGAAGATAGTACTAATCATATTCCGTGATCATTGTGTACTATGCTTCACATCTTTCTGTCAACGTTATTATTCTTGTTATTGGGATATTTAGGGTTATATCGGTTAGTATTATTCTTATAGTAAGTTTTAGTCTTAAACTAGGGTTCTTATAATTAGCTTATAACTAGAGGGTAGCCTCTGAATCACATACAGTAATTCTACTACCATGTTTACACTCATATGCCGTGAATGTATTTCTTATATTAGCTTAAAGTTAAAGGGTAGCCTCTGAATCATATGCCATGACTCTACTACCATGTTTACATTCATATGCCGTGAATGTATTTTTAGGAAAAAAAAAAAAGGGGTTCAATAATGTGTATGAGCATGTGTATATTGTTCATTTTTAAATTTTTTTTTTTTTGTTTATTTATTTTTTGTTCTCATTTTATTTTATTTTTTCGTCTTAGTTTGCTCTTGTGTATTTTTTTATTTTGTTTTGTGAGTATAGTAATCTTATGGTTTTGGCTTGCAATATGTTTTGAAAATCTGGGTGTCAGCTTATTTCGCCTGGCCTCTTTTCTAAAAACGGTTTCATTATCGTCAATCTGTTCTGGTTCTTCCCTAGATAAGTTTAATTTATTTAGTCTTGATTCAGTGATATCATTGACCTTCTCTTGGACTTGGGGGTATAATTTTTCGAGAAATTCATTTAATTTGGAAAGGTACTCGTGTTCATTGGAGTGATCTAAAGTTTTGGTGAACTTGTATGGACGTCCGAAGAAGAGTTCGTAGGGGGTGTGTTTCGTAATTGAGTGGATGGCATTATTATATGTTATAAACGCTTCTGTTAGGATCTCGTCGTGGTCAGTACTAAGCTTTTGTTCCTTTCTCTTGGACAAGATAAGTCTGTAGATTTCCGTTAAGGTGGAGTGGAGTCTTTCGACTGGAGAGTTGCTGCTTGTTTGTTGGTGGGACGTAAAGTGTATAGATATGTCATGTTGCCTACAAAAGTCTTGGAAGATGTTTGCGACGAATTCGGAACCCTGGTCGCATACAATTTTCTTCGGAATACCATATAGGGAGATAAAGTTTTTAAATGATTTAAGGATAGTTATGCTGCTTCTACACGTTAAAGTGTATCCACTAGCGAAGCGGGAGAATTTATCGATTATGGTGAGGACTTGGTTGTAGTTTATACTATAAATGTCCATATGAAGAATATCGAGGGGTTTCAGGGGAATTTCTGGTTTCATAAAATGTGGTTTTGGAGGGTTCCTGTCGTATTTGAGTATCTTGCACTTGTCACAGTTGTTCAGTGTTTTCGTTATAATGTTTTTCATGTTTGGGAAGAAGAACTCGCGTTTCAAATGGAGGTGGGTTTCGTTTATACCTCTGTGATTTGATCGTTCGTGATAGTCGCGGATTAATTTTTCTTGTTCGTCGTCTTGCCTAACATCGATTAGAATTTCTGAACAGCGTACAACGCGGAATAGTTTGCTTTGCGAAAAATATTTTGAAAATGTAGATTGAACTATTGGGAAAATTTCGTCCGAAGTATAAATGGCACTAAGTTTATTTGGGGGAAAAAAGGTTTTAAAAATGTCAGTCATCGTATTCTCGTCGTATGTTGCTCTGCGTATTGTTCTTCGTTGTTTATTCTTAAAAATGTTTTCCACTGTCATTGGGCTTCCTGTTGTCTTTTTTTCTAGTATAACTTGTATATTGAATTCGTTTAATGGCTTCTCGGAAATGGGTATGTGGTCATTTAGATTTTCCTGAGCGCTATGGATAGTGTTAATGTCGTCGTCGTTGTTAAATAGTTCTTCTTCGTTTCTTTGGTTTTGGATTTTTACTCGACTTAGTGCATCAGCATTGGTGTTTGCCTTGCCCTTTTTATATATAACTTCATAGTCGAATTCCTCCAACTTCAGACGCCACCTTATGAGTCTTGAGTTTGGTTCTCTTAAACTCATTAAGTACGTTAGGGGCTTATGATCCGTTACTATTTGGAATTTCCTTCCAAATAGGTATGGTCGAAAGTATCGCGTTGCCCAGATGATCGCCAGGAGTTCTTTTTCTATAGTGGAGTAGTTACATTCACTACTAGAAAGAGTTCGGCTGGCAAAACAAATTGGCTTGTCGCTTCCTATGCGACCTTGGGACAAGACGGCCCCTAGCGCAAAGTTACTCGCGTCTGTTGTGAGGACGAAGGGCTTACTGAAGTCAGGGTGCTGTAGAATCGGGTCGTTGATTAAGAGGTTTTTGCAAGTCTCAAAGGCATCAATGTAATCTCTATCTATTTCGATTTTCGCTCCCTTCTTTAGACATTTTGTAAGTGGTTTCGTTAGTCTAGCTAAGTCCCTAATGAATTTCCTGTAGTACCCTATTAGACCTAGAAATGCCTTAATTTCTGTACGGGTTTTGGGGATGGGGAAGTCTTTGATAGCTTGTATTTTTGCGGGATTCGGTTTGATGCCTTCAGGGGTTATTATGTGCCCTAAGAAAGCGATCTCCTTATGCAAAAACTCGCATTTATCCATCTGGATTTTAAGATTGGATTCTCGTAGCTTGTCGAAGACTAGTTTGATGGATTCAAGGTGTTCCTGAAGGGAGGTTGAGTAGATGATGATGTCGTCTAAATATACGAGGCATATCTTCCCTATCAATTCCTTCAGTACGTTGTCCATCACCCGTTGGAACGTTGATGGTGCGTTCTTCAACCCGAAGGGCATTCTCAGGAATTCGTAGTGCCCTCCTTCGACTGTAAATGCTGTTTTCTTGACGTGTTTGGGGTCCATCTCGATCTGATGGAACCCACTTGCTAGGTCGAGGGTGGTGAAGTACAGACATTTTCCCAGTTTATCTAATATTTCATTTATATTAGGTAGCGGGTATCGATCGCTTATGGTTTTTTCGTTTAACTTTCTAAAATCGATAACCAACCTCCATTTTTGCTGTCCGCTGGCGTCCTGTTTTTTGGGGACGATCCAAACGGGGGAGCTCCACGGGGAGTAGCTCTGCTGTATGATGCCCTGTTCTAGCATTTTCGAGATTTGCTTCTGAACTTCTTCTTTATGTATGTATGGGTACCTGTAGGACTTCGTATAAATTGGGGCGTCATCCGTAGTATTTATTTGGTGTTTTATTTTATTTGTAAATGTTAATTGTTCACCCTCTACATAGATTATATCATTGTAAGCCTTACAGAGCTTCAGTATGCTTTTTCGCTCTTCTGTATTTAGGTGGTTGGTGCGAATGAGGTTATTAACGTCTTTTGGGGGTAGGACATCGTTCATCTCTTCGTTAAAATTATGGATTTCAAAAAAATGTTCAGGTTCGTAGTGTAAGGCGTCTAAGGGTTCCTCTAGTATGATAGACTGTTCAGTTTCTGCATGGTTTACGAGTTCCACGCTGCTATACCCGTTTTCAACATCGTAAAGCCCTTCTGTTATATACAAATTGGGCTTGATGTTGGTCGAGTCGATTAGAACACTGCCATTCATTTGATTAACAGGGAGCCTGGCGAGGATTTTGCTTTTAGCAGGAACTGTGAGCTTTCCGGAAGAGTAGTTGGGTTTGAGGTTAATGGTTAAGGTGGAGTTCTTTGTAACTAGGACTTTATTTTCGAGGTCGATTTTGGCTCCGAGTGCTAACAGTGCGTCTAACCCTAATAAGCCATCAAAAAAGTTGTGAAATTGGAATATTAGGAATCTTAAGGTACCGGTTTGGTTGAATTCTATGAAAAAAGGCAAATTTACTTGCTTAGATAGTTTGTATTTTTTAAAGACAGTTGTAATGTGGACAGGTTCGCAACTGATTTGCTTGCTGTGAGGAATATACTCTGGATTGATGAATGAAGTTGAAGCCCCGGTGTCAAGGAGGAATCTCAAGGGTCTACCGAAAGGGGAAGAAATGTCAATGAAAGGAAGTGTTGTTGGGTGGGTTTTCGGATCTAAGTATCCTGTTGGTTCTTTGAGGCTAGATTGGAAAAATTTCCATCGTTTAGAATGTTTGTGAAATTGGGATTCTGCGGGTGATTAGCGTGTTGAGTAAGGTCAGTGTGTGTATTTCCTGATTCTATAGAATTAAAGTTGGAATTTCGAGTTTGTATGGTTGGGTTGGGGCGATTACGTGAGAATGTTGTTGAGTTGCCGGGTATCCGACTTTGTTGAGTCTGTCTGAAAGAGTTAGTTGGGGTGTTCGTGTTTCTTCTAAAATTGGGATAGGGGGGGTTCGTATGTTGCTGTCGATATTGATTTTCTCTTTCTCTGAAAGGTACTGGTCTTGGGTTGGGGTTGGACGGTGCTGGTTGGTTGGAGAATCGTTTCCAAGGGTTCTGATAGTTGTTTTGGGTCAAGCTATTTTGTGTCTGTGGTCTATAGGAGTTGTTGTATGAGGGTCTAAGGTTAGATGAGTATCTCTGGTAGGAGATATTCTGCTCTTTAATGCAGTAACTGAATGCTGTCGCCAATGAGTGCGGCTGCATTGTTCTAACCCTAGAACCTAGCGGTTCTTTAAGACCACTCAAGAACGAGTTGAGACACATCTCGGCATATAAGTCTTTCTTCGCTTTGATAACGCTAGGGTCACTCTCGTGAATCAATATGTTGTTACAGAGAGCTGATTGAATCTCAACCACCTCTCCGTAGAATGATTCAATCGAGTTCCCGTATTGTTTTAGGTTGTGCAAATCTCTGATAAGTGAGGTCTCTGTTCTTTTGTCCGAGTAATGGAGGATGAGATTCTTCTTAATCTCGTCCCATATGAGCGGGGTGCCGTACATGTTAAGCACCTCATTAGCTTGTCCCTCTATTTTATTCCTAATTGCTCTTAGGAGTATTTGCCCGTACGGAGTGTTGTCGGTTCCTCGTATATAGAGAAGAATTTCCTCAACATTGTTGAGAAACTCATATAATAATCTTGGATTCCCATCGAACCTAGGCAGGTCCTTGATTGCGTCGGGAATCCTCAGGGAGTTAAATATGTCCGTTTGGGACGTAGTTGGATATCTGGGGTTTTGGTCGGGCATGGTAATGTTATCTTGTTGAGTACTATTATTGGGACTAGAGTCTGAACTTTCAAAGGAGGTCTCAAGGGGGGTTTCAATGGTGTTCTCTGAAATCGATGGTAGTTTCCTAGATAAGTTTCTTAACTGGTATGGGAAGAACCTGCTAGTATTGTCTTGTTTTTTTGTGGGGTTTGGCATTTGATTATTTAAGTAGGAAGGTAAGGGAGGGAAATAGTTGGGTTTTCCCAATCGGTATTATTTATAATTTGTAACAGTAATTTTATTATATTTTTCTTCCTTATTATTATTTTTTTGTATATATATTTCGACAGAATAAAGATGATTGATTGGTATATATGTATTTATATAGTATATGTTTTTATATGTTTATATAGTATATGTATATATTTCCTTTTATTATATTACTTATTTATTAGTACAGTAACTTACATATACAACATGCACCCAAAGATAGTAGATGGAAACATTGTCGATGTGCGGGATCTTGGTGGAATGTTGGAGTTCTTGAGGTTCCGTGGTGGCCGTTCAGTTCGCGTACACTGCATGCACTTCTTGAATATTTTTGGTTTGGTTCAAATATTGGTATTTTGTTATGTACACAGTATATATATGTATGTATATATTTTAGGTGACAGTACACAATTGGTGATGCAGATAATTATGTATTAGGATTAGTTTAAAAAAAAAATCAACACAGCATATAACAACACTTCGTAAGAATTTTGAATGGTTTATTTTCACAATTGCATTTATTTGGTTATTGTTTCTTTTTATCACTGTTTATTTTTTATATATATTTTTTTTTTTGCTTGTTACTTTTTTTTTTTTTTTTTTGCACAGCACAATTAATTAGTCTCGATCGTTATTGTTTTATTCTTTAGTATTTTATGAACGCGAACTTAACTGGGCACCACGCCGTAGACTGCGCCAGTTATATTACTTGAAACAGCTCGATTAAAAAAAATACAATTTATTTATGACCTCTTGGTCTTAACTTCAGTCCAGAACTGATTCACAATTCAATTTTATTTTACAAAGAAACCTATCTTGCAAAGGTGATCCCACGATTCCGCAACATTAAATTGGGTCACAGTTTGCCCAGACGCTGATTATGCGAAATCGTGTTCTCACCTGTGCAATTACAAGTATCGGATGTCATATGGAGTTTGAAATGCATAAGTTCCCTCGGTGAGTGTCCGGTGGGGCGATGTCCTATTACTGGGGCAAACGGCTGGCGTGTGTAGGGTTGCGGGGTATGTGAGGTGGCACGTATGTGTTGGATGCAGTAAGGTGATGAAGTTGATGGTTGGCCAGGGGGCGACGGGTTAAGACGTGGCCGTCGTAACTCGCGCCTAAGATGTTAAAATATCAATTGGATCATGGCAAAATTCGGGATGATTGTTGAACACCGGCTGTCTTCGCTTACTCGCCAGCTGTGAAATCATCCCAATGGAAGCGACCAGAAGAGCGAAGATCGAAAAAAAGAACACCAAGATTGGTCAAATATGAAAGTTTTACTCACTACTTACAATGTAGTGGTTTCACATGAGTTCTTGCCGGTGGGTCGCACGGTCAAAAAAGGAATTTACCTTGACGTTATCCGCCGTTTGCATGAAGCAATACGAAGAAAACGTCCGGATTTGTGGGAAAAAAATGCATGTCTGAAAGGACGGAGATTTGCCACGATTGATGAGATCGCTGGAAGAGCTCAAGGTTTTGAGGATTGAAAAACCCTCTGGCGTAAGCGTACTATTTTGTGAACAAACTTTGGATAATAGTTGAAGAGCAGTCAGCTTAAGAATATATTCGTTTTCAATGAAAAAACAATAAGATATATTATAAGCTATATTTTGAGAGGCTAACTAGAGAAGCTAACTAGTTTTGGTAAAAAACACGTTTACCACAGGTTTGAAATAATTCACTCACTTTCATTGTGACCGTTTCGGCGGCTAAAATTTGCGACGGTGTGATCGTCATGTTTTCCTAAAAGTTTTAAAAAATGCTTATCCACAATATTGTTAGTGAAGTCCTATAAACCTTTATAGAAAAGGAAAAGTGGATATTTAAACGAGTTTGATGAATGGACTTCCCATGAATTAGGTGAAAAAAACTTGAGTTGACATTTGCAATACAAGCCATTTGTGAAGAGAGTTAAGCCAAGGTTAAACATTTTCGAACTGTTAACTCGCTATCGTAATTCTAACGTGAACAATTTGAGAACTTTAAGCAAGCAGGCATAGCGCTCTCTAGATGTCTAGATGGATTCATGGAAACCCTATCAATCGGATAACTCCGAGACAAATATCTGATGGATCAGCTCAAAGGATCGTGGAGGTCTATTACGCGAAATTATGCGGTCTGCAGATGTCAGTGTCGCGCCATCTTATTGAAACCAAAGCTCTGTCACGTCAATGCCATTTAACTGAGGAACGAAGAAGTCAGAAATCATGTTTTTACATATGGTAGAATATATGGTTTCCATTTACTTGTATCTCCTCGAATCCAATGCAGTACTATAGACGAATCAGTCCACATGAATACGTTTGATGGAGGAACGCCAATACTAAGATTTCGTTTTATAACTTTCAGTAATTTCGTGCCCAAGACCGCTCCACATAGTTCTGCTCTAGGAATTGTCAGCCTGGGCTTTATTGGGTTGACCTTAGATCTCACCATCAGAAGATTTACCACATATCTTCCATCTTCTTTCCAAAACCTTAAGTATGCAACTGACGAATGAGCGGTCTGAGATGCATCGCAAAATATATGGATTTCTGCTGTTCCTAAGTTTCCGATACTTCCTATCCATCTGGGAATACGGACTTGAACGATAGCCGACAGATCTTTACCAAACCTTTTCCAGATTTTCTCCAGCTCCTCAGGCAATTTAGCGTCCCATCCGATTTTCTCTATCCATAACTGTTGCAAAATAATCTTCGCAGATGTAACCACAAGATTAAGCCAACCCATCGGGTCAAATAGGCGTGCAATGTTAGATAAAATTGAGCGTTTTGAGGGAGTCTCGATTGTAATACTGAAATCGATTTTAAATTTAAATTCGTCAGAGCAGTGATCCCAATATAAACTAAGGGCCTTTATAGGGTCTGTTGGTTTGAACTGCAACATACTATTCACGTAGCGATGTTCAGGAGGAATTTTACTTAACAACAAGGGATGATTACTAGCCCATTTTCGTAGTTCAAAGGAAACGCTTCTTAACATGTTGATGAGTTGCGTCTGTTTTTCTATCGCTTCTTCAATAGTGTTGGCCCCAGATAAAATATCATCCACTTATATTTGTTGACTAACTATTACCGCAGCCAGTGGAAAATTTTCTTTTCATCTTAAGCCAACTGATCCATCGTGCGCATAGCTATATACGGGGCAGAAGCTGTTCCAAACATCACAGTTGAACAGTAATATTCCTGCATTGATTGAGAAGTATCATCTCTCCTAAGTATGCGCTGATACTGCGCGTCTTCATTATGCATTTCGATACGCCTAAACATTTTTTCGATATCTGCCATAAATACATACTTGAATAAGCGCCAATTCGTTAAGAAGGAGTTTAATTCCCTTTGCAGGAGCGGTCCTGTCGCAAGAATATCATTTAGAAACTTACCATTTGAAGTCTTCATAGACGCATCGAAAACGATCCGTAATTTTGTGCTCACTGATGCTTCCCTTATGACTGGGTGGTGCGGCAGATAACAACAGGTATAGTGTGATGTCTGATTCTTTTCTCTAACACAATGTTGTTCTTCGTCGGTCAGAACTGGTTTCATTTGCCCTAGCAGTAAATATACCTTAATGGACTCCATATATGCATCTTTCAAACGTTTATCTTTTGATAGTCGTCTATCTAAAAGTTCAAATCGCCCTAGAACCACAGATCTTGATCTTCCTATAAACTTCGTAGGTGAAATTTACGTTTTTATTGGTAGTCGAACTCGATATTTGCCAGATTCCAAACGCTCAGTCGTGGCCTTATAAAATTCCTCACACCATCGATCCTCATCTGATCGTTTATCTGGTTCTAATACTTCTTCCGATTCCCAAAATTTTCTTAGCAGATGATCAATTTCGAAACTGGAGTATAACGTTGTCAAAGCAGATGTTGGCGAGTGCTTAGCCTTTTTTCCAGATACGATGTACCCAAATGTTGTCCTTTGAGCGATGGGCATTCCATGTGTCGCCTTACGTGTATCTTTCTGAATACACTCGTCATATACGTCACTGCATAGGAAGACGAACAGATTGTGGTTCAAAGTATCGTGGATACGCGAGGGGTATTCCCTTAAGATGACTGCATTTGGAAATATTGATCTTGTTTGTTGGCAAAACACCTGACACCTTGGGTAGCACATAAGCAGTAACTTGATATTCTATTTGTGGATATAATCTAGACCCGATTAGTAAATTTACCTTATATTGACTTGAAGTTATCGTAGTCCCTGATAATCCATTGATACTTAAGTTGGCCTTATCCCTTTGAAGACCAAGCAACTGCACAACTCTTTCATTTACAAAGGAAGCCTGTGATCCCTGATCTAGTAATGCCCTAAACGATCGCGAATATCCTTCCGATGTCTTGATGGTAACGATCGCTGTTGGTAACAGCACATCGTATGGTGTTATGTTTCTAGGGCGACTATCTCGTTGCTCGTCGTAGGTTGTTGCATGCGCTAGTGATGTAGTGAGTGCGGGATTGAGTGTCTCCCTTTCCAAATGAATTAAGGTGTGGTGCTAACCCCCGCAGGTTCCACATTTACGCCGACTGCTACAGTTTGTTGAGCGATGATTGTATCCCAAGCTGTTAAAACAAAGTTTGAATTTATTCACTGTGTTTCGCCTTTCATTGACATTCATTTCCCAGAATTGTCTGCATTCCCTCACTGGGTGATCTGCCTTATCACAAACAGGACAAGTAATTGGTTTCTTTTGTACATGCATAACTTTCATTTCCTTCTTCACAAACGATGTAGTCCCAGGGCTTGCCGGTTTTCGTTGCACCGCTTGTTTAGATTTAGAAAAGGTCACCATCATCAAGTATTGCTCGTCTAAAAGACTAAGCAATTGAGTAAACGTTGGGATTTCGATTTGCTTACGAAGAGACTGGTCCCACTCACTACGAATCGAATTTGGTAACTTCTTTATTAAATAATATACGAAAAGTTGGTTCTGATCTTTCATGTTGATCCCAAGTCCCTTGAGAGAACTGAAACACGCACGACAGGTCTGGGTAAAACGTTTTAAAGAATTTGAATCGTCCTTGACTACATCCGGATGTTGATCTATCACATCCATATAGTGTGTGAAAAGAATGCGGTTATTGTCGTATTGAGAACACAACAATTCCCATGCCGCCATGTAGTTTTCACCGACAACGCCAACGTGTTGAATATCTTGTAAGGCATCATCTAAAAGCGCCGATCTAAGGTAATGGAATCGTTGCAAATTACTTAGACTTTCATTTCCATGGATTCGATCAAGATAAAGGGTCCGCCAAATAATTTTTTTTTTTTTGGAAATGCTATAAAAAAAACTACTGAATATTTTCTCAAATTTCTTTTTTTATTTGAAAGTACAATCCTTCCGGTTAATAATGGAAAATAATTTCATTCAAATGGCTGCCTCGGCTGGCCATGCAGTAGCCTACACGATCGGTCCAATTTTTAAGCACATTATCGATTGTGTGCAGCTGTATTTCACCAATGGCTTCACGAATATTGTCCTTTAAAGCGTCAATTGTCTCTGGCTTGTCGGCGTAACACTTATCTTTGACGGCACCCCACAAATAATAGTCCAACGGTGTCAAATCGCAGCTCCGAGGTGGCCAAACGACATCAGCTCTGCGGCTGATAATGCGATCTTCAAAAACAGGGCGCAAAACATCGAGTGTAGCTTCGGCTGTGTGGCACGTAGCGCCGTCCTGTTCAAACCAAATGTTGCCAATATCCTCCTCTTCAATTTTTGTGAACAAAAATTTGTTCAACATGGCCCGATAACGATCGCCATTGACTGTAACGGCCACTCCTTGCTCATTTTCGAAGAAAAATGGCCCAATTATGCCTCTGGACCAAAATCCGCACCAAACAGTGGCTCGTTTTGGGTGCACCGGCTTTTCAATGTATGCGTGCGGGTTTTCTGTGCCCCAAATGCGACAATTTTGCTTGTTTACATACCCGCCAAGATCAAAATGAGCTTCATCTGAAAAGATGATTTTTTTGGCAAAATCGGCATCTTCTCGTAGGCCCACTTAGCGAAGCGAAAACGCATTGGATGGTCAGTTGGCTTCAACTCCTGAACCAATTGGACTTTGTTTGGCGTCATACCAAGGTCTTTATGCAAAATTCGTCTCAATGATGTCTCCGAAATGTTCAATTGTTGAGAACGACGGTGAATTGATGTTGATGGCGCTTCACGCACACTTTCTGCCGCAGCAGCAATATTCTCGGGTGTACGCACTGTTTTTGGCTTTTCACGCTTTGGTTTATCGATGAGGATGCCAGTTTCTTTCACTTTTTTCACAAGATAACGAACATACGGAGCTGACGGTGCTTCTCTTCTTCCAAAATCCGTACGCAATTTTCGCACACATTCTGCAACATTACCATGATTTTCAAAGTAATGTCGCAATATTTCCCAGCGTTGTTCAAGCGTATACACAACCATATTCGTTCAGCGGAAGGATAAAACTAATTATCTGTCAAATCAGACATGAGCTAAGTGTTACCATTCACGAAATAAGCACTACTTGAAAAAAAAAAACGTTAGATGGCGGACCCTTTATATTTCCTTAAATGCGGGCCATTCAATGTCTTTTCCGGTAAAGGTAGGGAGTTTTATCTCCGGTAAGGGAACACACTGCATCGGATGAATAGGTGTTGGATGAACCATGGTGTCAGATTTATTTTCTTTTATACTTGCATCCATTTTAATTTCGAGAGAGTCGTGGATAGTGGTGGCAGCATCTGAATAAGCATCCTCAAATGTATCGCCTACCGCGTTGTCGATATAATTCTCCTTAATAATTTGCTTTTGCGATTGCCGAGCTAGAATGCTATGATTTGCCCTAAATTCTGCCCTATAAGATGGTAAGGTATCTAGGAGCACCTTGTGATATGCCACCGTTTTCTTTGACGTGGATTCCTTCTTAAAGTTTCGTAGGAGTTTTTGCACTGACTCCAGTAGCATATGCTGTTCCCTCACAATATCGGAATCCCCCATATTCGCACAATATTTTCGTAGAATTTTATAAAAGGAACAAGCACATGCAGATATCAATTGCACTTACCTTGCAGTTACAGATTATGTGGTCAACTCCCTCGTATTTCTTGCCGCTGAAGATCCTCGTGCTCGTTAGGTTAGGTGGTCCGCTTTCTAGATGGTTTCCCGTTCAGTAATTTTCTGTGATTCTTTAATGTTGGATATATTCCCCTCGTTCATTTTCCAATTAATAATATCCGCTCCAGGTCCTCACAGGAGGCACCATTTTGTTTAGTTCACAAATTGACAATATGGACCTGGCCAGATATTATACTTGATTGCATGTGCTCACATAAATTTATTTAACAAAAGGGAGCCCAGTAATATTAGTACAATTCAATTTATATGAAATTCAAGTGTTCAAAAGTGTGTGAGAATAAGCGAGATACATAGTGTACATAGTAATAAAGAATACCATACATTTCAAGATATAAAATTTCATGAGCTAGAAAAGAATAAATATATACAAATATGTATATAAATTTATAAATTTGTGATTCAGCACAGATGTAAGCACAGTTGTGTTCATACTGGATCCAACGAAAGTGTGTTCAGCCCTCACACGTTCACTTTGCAGCTCGAGACCTCAATAAAGCTAACTGGTTCTCTGGTTCATCTAGGCATGATAACGTGCCCGGCTTCCAAAAGATCCCCTAACTAACCGTAATCTGACTTGCGAACTAAGCAGTGAGCAGAATCTGACCGGATTAACGCACCCTTCTTGGAAACATTTTGACATGGCAGCCACCGAAATTCGACGTGCTGTTTGGCAACATCAGGAAGATGCAAGTCAGCCATTGCGGTACTATGTATGTAAAACGTGTGAGCTCATGAGCACCGTCAACGCACCCATCGCGTCTGAGCCGTTTGTCCCTAGCGCTCCATTGGAGCTATAAAATTATCGGATACCAGCTCCATAACAACCTTTCAGAATTAATATAGAGAAATGCTTCTGGAGGAAAAAATCCCGATCAAAGCGTGCTCTCGTGGTATTTATTATTTAATTGGGGGAGTAAGTCCTAGAAATCAAGTTATTGTGCGATATATTCCGATGTATTTTCGAGTCACTTTAACAAGAAAATGTTTGATTCTGCTTAGGCCTGTTCCGTACTCTGGAGTTTTGTACAATCTAAGACGGATCCTAATACATATGTATGATTTTTACCCTGCGGTCAAGACTGTTGTGAAACAAATTCCTTGTCATATCGAAAGGACTTAACGGGCCATAATGCAGAAAGGAGCAATTGTTTTCTGTAGCTAATCCTAGAAAACCATGAAAAGTTAAAGAAGGAAACACCTTATCTGAAATATTCGAGATATTTCGGGGATTAAAGTAGGCCATGTCACCACTTCGTTTTAGTTTGGTGCTCGAATACGAAATGAAATCCCTTCAGGAAATTAAGGGGAAATAACATTATTGGGTTCCTAGCTGCTCTTGTTTGACGATATGGACCTGCTGGGACATAGTTACGAGAAATGCATAAAGTCTAAAAATAGCAGGAAAGGAAGTAGGCTTGTAAGTAAATGAAGAGAAAATCCATTGCTGTATCAAGTACATGCGATGTAAAAGTGGACGGGTTGAAATATCTGGGAATCGTATTAACTGTTAAAAATGAAATATTGATCGAAATAAATTAAAGGCTGCTTATTGGCAACGCGTGCTGGTCCGCGATTCAAAACAAATCTTTCGTTCGCAATGTCAAAATACATATTTATAGTATGAAACCATAATTATGCCAGTTACTCTGACTTAGAAATAAGAAAAAAAGATTTCGGATCTTTGAAAACACGATCAGATCTATTAAGCCCTGAGTATTGTTCGAGAAACGAAATCGCTAAGCCTTAGAAGAGCAGGGCCATTAAACGTAGAGACAGTTGACTCATTGTTCGTCTCTCGTCAAGAATAATATTGGTTAGGATGGACATACATTTCAGGCCAAATAAGGCACTTACTTCATCAATCTGAACAAAAAAACTCCGTCAATATGACGTAATTCCTACTTTAAATTTTTAATTTATTTAATATATTCAAATAATTTTTCAGGAGATTGAGTAAAGGCGTCTTAAATGTCGATATATTATTGTATAAGAATACACTTAACCCTTATGTTCATACCCAACTTTACCAACACTATTTAGCACCCGGGGTACCTGGGTAACCATGCTCGGTACTATTGAAATTTTTTATATCTTAATAAAAAAAATAATGTAAAAAAAAATTTTTTTCTTGTAATAAAGGTATACAGTAATATTAAATATTGAAGTAAGTTTAATAGGGCCCATACACTACACTTGCCTGCATGCATAATCACAAGAATACACAATCACGATTCCCCCATACACTACTCATGCAAACTGTACAATCATCATCGTGTGAATAGTCTTAAACTATTACTTACATACTGAAAAAGGATTGGGTTACAAATGTTTTATGACAAAAAATTCCCAATTTCCTTATTGTCCTTTTGAGACATATGTTTTATAATAGGATGAAGCTCATAAACTAATTGTATGATCCGTCTCCTCTGTTCTTTTGGGAAATATAGTAAATAAAATATAATACATATGCACCTGGTCGAACATTTGTTGCCAAGAATTAGGAAACCCAAATAAAACCTAATCAAACCATACAAATAACTTAAATGTTACTCCGGACCGGATCCTTCTATTTTCATTGGCTGGTTAGGGGACGACGGGATAAGAGGTATCCATAACGTCGAAAATATCAAAAAATTTTGAAACCATTCATGCCGCATGACCAATCACAGTCAACACCATACACTCGCAGTTTGCATGCCCAATCACTGGATTGTGTGTGTAGTTTATGAGGCATATGTAGTTTATGGGGCTTATAAGTCAGAAGGAATGTTAAGGTTATTTCTAACATTTCTACAGTGAAGGCAAAGACAGTTTAGTATGCTTTGAGTTTCCGGCTGATTCAGACGTGTTAGTCAAATTCTAAGTGAAGTGAAAGAAAAATAATATGGAAGAAGTATCTCGAGCAGATTTTGCTAGGTAAGTAAACTTCACATAAGTATGTAAAATATTTGAACATTTTTTAACTCTAATTTTGTGTAATTTTGATATAATTTAAAATAATCTAATTTTTAACATATAAAATAATATAATCCTTTTATCTTTAGAACGAGTGCAGCAGAGAAAGATGCTTATTTGAAAAGGATGTTCAATGAAGACGAAAGTGATTCAAATGGACTGTCTGATAGTGATGACGAAGACTGGGTTCCGCATTCCATTTCAAATCTCCCAGTTTCGGACAATGATTCAGATAATGAATGTGCACAATTTGCTGATGATACAGAAGAAAATGTCCTCGAGCATGCAGAAGAAGAGAAAGAGGATGAATGTAATAGTGAGAGTGAGGATGATGATGAAGTAGAATATTTTTGCTGATTATAATGGAAATAATAATTTTTGTCTGCAAATATTAAATTTATATTGTAATAATTACAAATTCTAGGATCAGCAACTAACAGTTTTGTTGCGAAGGATGGAACTGAGTGGAAAGAGACAGCACCACATCAACATCAGGCTAGCGTTCAAAATGTTTTACGTCAACGAAGTGGGCCAAATCCCAGTACAGAAACATTGTCGATTAGTGACACGTTCAAAAAAATATTCACAGAAAACATGGTGAATATTATTATCCGGCACACAAACAAAACAGCATTGGCTACCTATGCAGATTACAATGAAACTCACCCGAATGCTCAACGTCAATGGAAGCCTGTAACGATGCCCGAAATTTACTCATTCTTCGCCGTTTTGATTTGTGCTGGTGACAATAATTCCAATATAGACCATACTTCTGACATGTGGCATTCCAACTCATATCCATTATATCGCGCCACAATTGGACTTAACAGATTCCACAACATTATGAGATTCTTAAGATTCGATGATAATAATACTCGCAATCAACGCAAGAAAGAAGACAAGGCAGCTCCAATTCGCGATTTATGGACAATGTTGAATGCAAATTTATCTGCAATGTATAAGCCTACAGCAAATTTGACCATTGACGAACAGTTATATCCTTTTCGAGGTCGTACAGGATTCACCCAATATCTGCCTTCAAGGCCAGCGAAGTATGGTATAAAAATCTGTGGATTTGTGATGCTGAAAACGCATATCCTTTACATGGTATTATTTACACCGGTAAAACGAATGATACTCGTGAAAAAAAAACCAAGGAGAGAGAGTAGTAAAAGAACTAGCATCTCTGTACCGAGGAAGTGGAAGAAATATCGCCATGGATAATTTTTTTACAACTCTACCCGTTGCAAAGCACTTGCTATCGTGGAATCTGACCGTTGTTGGTACAATTAAAAAAAAAATAAACCATACATACCTAGTGTCATGGTAGCAAATAAATTGAGAGAACAATATTCTACAGGTTTTGGTTTTCATGAGAAAGTTACGATGTGCTCTTATGTACCAAAAAAAACAGAGTAGTAATTTTAATATCAACCATGCATTCGGATACAGCTGTGAGTGACAATACAAAAAAAAAACCGGACATGATTAATTATTATAATAAATATAAAAGTGGCGGGGACACCATGGATCAAATGGTTAGGAGATATACAACCCAACGTCGATGTTCAAGATGGCCAGTAGCAATGTTCTTCAACATGTTGGACATCGCTTCACTAGCGACATATTTAATTTATTATGACAATAATAAAATGCTCACAAAGAAAACAACGGAACGACGTCTTTTTTTGCGCAAATTAAGTGAGGAACTTGCTAAGCCAATGATTGAAGGACGCATGACAAATCCTCAGGTAATGCGCAACTACACCACAAGAATTACTGTTGAAAGCATTATAGGCCGTCAAGTAGCAGTTATCGCAGTAAATCCTGGACCATCGGTTGAGAGAGATTCAACGGGAAGGAAGAAAATCACGGGATCCTGTCATATTTGTAATAAAATGACTATCAAAAGACAAAGGAAAACGCGCAAGAATTGCAGTGAATGCGAATTGCCAGTTTGCGATGAGCATTCAAAAAATATTATCAAATGTTGTGAATGTGATCAATGACATTATTCATAAACATATAATATTTTTGTATCATATCTTTTTCAGTAAATAAATATTTTAATGCCTTAAAAAAAAATGTGAATGTATTCTGCTTTATTATTGACGTGGGTACCCGGGTACCCGGGTGAGAATGCAACGAGCTCCACTTTAAACTCAATTTTTGGTTAAAAAAAAAAAAAAACAAAAAAAAAAAGGATCATCATTCTGTTGCTGAAGACCTAAATAACGACGATCCGGGAGATTAAGATGAAATTTAAATTTTTTCTCAGCTTTCTTAATGAAAATATAGCTCGGTGGGCACCCGGGTACCCGGGTATGAACATAAGGGTTAAACGCCCTTTGACTTCACTTTACTAAGAACTCTTCAACCTTAACGTTAACAAAGGAAACCCGAAACCTTACAGAAATCCTCAGAAGACAGACTGGAATCTTTTCTCAAACCTAGTTGCCAACAGGTTAGTACCGCCACAAGCCGTCACTAACCCCGATCCATCTTACATTGGGAATTCAGTCGAAAATCTTGTGAGAATTCTGAAAGCGGCTTTCAACAAATCCTGTCCTTTGCAACGTGCTCGCAAGAAGACCAGCCCAGTCTAGTGGACCACAGAGCCAAAGCAACTCAGGACCAGGACCCGAACTCTATTCAATAGAGCAAAGATCTCAAAAAGACCCGAAGATTGGAATAACTACAAATCCAGCTTCAACGAATACAAGAGCAAAACAAGAGCAGCAAAGTCTAAATCCTGGCGCGAGTTCAATAGAGGATGTCAACGAAGCTGCAAGTAATAAACAAGATTATCACAACGGATAATTTTCATACCTAAGGCAGGTAAACCAATTCATACTGCCACAAAGGACTATAGGCCAATTAGTCTCTCGTCGTTTCTATTAAAAACCTTGGAAGGACTCCTTGACCTATACATCAGAGGACTCATCAACTTACACAACTTATGCAACACTCAACACGCCTACCTCAAAGGCAAATCGGTGGAAAGTACACTGCATAGTGTTGTCCTTGAAATTGAGAGCTCGTTGAACCTAAAAGAGTTTACAATGGCAGCCTTCCTCGATATAGAGGGGGCCTTCAACAACGTAAACACAGAGGCTATAGTAACAGCTCTAGAGGACATAAAAGTAGACATATCCATTGTAATCTGGATTGAAAATATGTTGAAGAAAAGAAGAACACAGCTTTATAAGGAAAGTGACGACTGGAGGCACACCACAGGGGGGAGTTCTCTCCCTCCTACTGTGGCTTCATACAGTTAACAAAATCCTCAAATTCTTTATGGAGAAAGACACAAAGACAATAGGGTACGCGGATGACCTAGTTATCTTGCTAAAAGGTAAATTTCTACCAACTATCAGTGAACTAATGGAATCTGTGTTGAGGGAACAGAACGGTCTGAGAATAAACCCCCAGAAAACTGGGCTGGTCTTGTTCACCAGGAAAAGGAAAATTTCGATATTTGCTCCCCAAAGTTAGAGGTTACTCCACTCAAACTCAAAGCGGAAGCCAAGTATCTAGGCGTCATTCTTGACTCCAAACTCTCCTGGAAAAGGAACCTGGAGGAAAGGATGAAAAAAGGATTGAATGCTTTTTATGCATGCAAAAAGACCTTCGGCAAAAGATGGGGCTTGCAACCGTACATCATTCGTTGGATGTACACAGCAATCATCAGACCCATTTTAACTTATGGGGTCCTAGTCTGGTGGACTGCTAGCAGCACGAAAAGCTATATGAACACACTCAACAAAGTACAAAGGTCAGCCGCTGTTTGTACAACGGGAGCCATGAGAAGCACGCCGCAAGCAGGGTTGGACATGATTCTTCATCTCCTCCCCCTGGATCTATTCATAAAAGGCTGCGCTGGAAAGAGCGCTCTCAGACTAAGGAAGTCCTCTCTGTGAAAGTAGCCTTACTTAGAATAATAGACGACCTGGGAAAGAAACATGGTTTTAGTAGCCGATACGACCGGCCATATTTCCCCCCAAAATGGCTTCTCTCTCAGAATACCAATCCTTTTCCCCGACAGAGAAGAGTGGCAATCAAAGGCTGTGATCAACGACCACGAGATCACTCTTTTCACCGACGGATCGAAAATGGACACAGGCATTGGGGCCGGGTTCTACTCTGATACCCTCCATAAACAGGATTCATTCAGACTCCCTGATCTGTGCAGCGTCAAGCAGAAATCCTGGCAATAGAGAAACATCTATAGGTAAACGATATTCCACCATCGGACATCACTATCTTCAATCAATAGATTTCTGTAAAACGAGAACAAAGGCTGTCAAGAAATGTCGCGACTCACTGAAATCCACCAGACACCATAAAGTTAAACTCTGCTGGGTCCCGGGCCACAGCTCAATCGCAGAGAACGAAAGAGCAGACGAACTGGGCAGGCTAGGTTCTGAAATGGACATCAGCGAGGCGGACACGTCAGTGCAACCACCGATCAGCGCATTATACCGGATCATAAACGACACAATTATCAAAGAGGCCAACTCGTCTTGGCTTACAAGAAACGACAGCTACACGACAAGATCATCGTGGCCAGAGCTCAATATCGGAAAAACAGAGAAGCCCTTGGCGTTGGACCGAAATTCGATCCGTATGCTCGTCGGAGTGATCACAGGACACTGTTCCATTGGAGCGATCTTCCCAGCGATCTCTGCCGGAGCTGCGGCGATGAGGAAGAAACTGAGACGATCCAACATCTGCTTTGCCACTGCCCAGCTCTCCAGAATCGACGCCTAGCGTGGCTGGGCCAAAGATTCTTTACAGCGATTGGCAAATGCAGATGTGGCAAATGCAGAAATATCGGATCTTCTAAAATTCATAAAGAGCACGGGGAGCGCAATGGGCCTTTTGGCCTCCGATGCTTAGCCATCACACTCCCCTTCTTTAACCTAACCTAACCTAACCTAACCTAAACGCCCCGTGACAATGTGACCATACACTTTTCATCTGATACTATCGCCATCTAGAGCATGAAGTTTTTATTAACTCAATTCTCATAAGTTGCTTATGAGTTGTTTTCCTCAAAAATGATTAAAATCGATTAAGTCCACTTTGCCTTATTTATGACGAATAAATAGTAATGATGATTTCCTCATAAGCAGCTCATAAAACACTGTGACAGTTTACACTAGTCTGTTTAGAGTTACAACTCGTCAAGAGCTATTAAGAGCCAGTAGACCGATTTTATATACGATATTAATCGCCCCTTAATTATCCCGAACATCGAACTCAGCCAAACAACTACTGTACCAAAGCACAAATACTTCATTAACTTCAAGGACCCGAAGGCAAACACCAAACTCTTCAACTAACAAACCTCCATTTCATCCCAGCTAAAAATGAAAAAATAAATAAAACAAAACTAATTGACAAACGATACAATTCCGACAAATTGCCATTTCGAACCGAAACAAAAAGAAAAAAAAAAAACAAACGACTTTTTTCCCAGTCTACGACAAAAAGTCCACAACTCCGAGTCGAGTATACTGTGGCAAAGTTGTTTGCAGTGATTCCTCCTTCCGCCTTCGGCACCACATCAGACGCCACACCAATCTGTGAACTTTAAATTCAAGTGTCCGGAAAATTTCCCAGAGGCCTAATGAAATTTCCCAATTTAACTCTCTGTCGTTACTGATGCTGCTTAGCTGCTTAGCCGGTTAGTCATTCAAGCTCCCGTCCTCGGCCACCTACACTACATAGAGCTACAAACGCAATTATAAAAAGAAGCGAAAAAGTCCAGTATCTTTTTTTCTATATATTTTTTGTTATTACATTATTATCCGGCTTGTATCCTTGCGACTAGATGAATTTTCAAATATTCCCGTCGTGCACACTGGATCTCGTTCATCCACTCTACTGGTAAACTGGCTAGAAACGATCCTGTGGTAACGTTAGCAGTCGGGAGGGTTAATGCGACCAATGCGGCCGATATAAAACAATGAGATAAGTAGAAAATGAGTATCCTTGTGGGGATAATAATGGGGAATGGATAACATTTGCAACTTCTCGTTGGCCCCCCGTTCTCCAATACGCGTACATCGACGTTCCCGTCTACATAGTATACTCGTACATACGAGTATCCGCAACCGTCGACAGTGGCGGGCAATTGAGAAACTAATTTTGTTATTACAACGATTTAAGCTGCTGTGTTGAGTTAGAGATAAGATATGTTATTGACGGCAGTTACACTCGCTGCATTTTGAATGGCTCAGTGGGGAGGACTCTCGAGTGTTTTGTCTTAGTGTTGCTGATGCTTAAGTGCGAGATAATCATTAGCATTCCATGGCAAATTAGCGGTGCAAGCGATATTGCAAATTCATTTTGGATTGGAAAATAATTTTACAAAGTTGTGATGAGGGATTATCGCAGCGTGGTTAGGAAGTTCAAAAAAACTAAAAAACTATAATTAGCATAAGAAAATTGAAGTAAGCCAGGAAGGCGGACGGGAACAGCAAGTTTTTGCTTTGACTACTTTATATCAAGTCCTATAACCACTCTTTGAATTGCGACCAAACCGTTGTTGACATGTTGCGCTTAGTGTCCCA
Source organism: Merodon equestris (assembly GCA_958301585.1). Taxonomy (NCBI): domain Eukaryota; kingdom Metazoa; phylum Arthropoda; class Insecta; order Diptera; family Syrphidae; genus Merodon; species Merodon equestris. The sequence continues at coordinate 66,150,928 of OY284413.1, forward strand.
ATTTAAAAAGGGGAAAAAAGAAATAACCTACATTCATCTAAGCTCAAGACAATCAATTCCCCCATATAAGCATCATAGGTTCATATGCAAAATTGACTTATACATGGCTTTTCAATAGGAACATGACATTTTGGTTATCAACCCAATACAATCTTAAAGTTTCTTGCGAGTTGTTGATGCCAAGGCATCAGCCAAGGCTAACGATTTTACCATTTTTATCATGATTTAATCCGAGGACGTGTACTATTTAGAAATTATTAGAAATGATTTCCGAAATTGTAAGTCTGTGATCGCAACTTTACGAGCGCATGTGATTGCTGTGATTGTGATTGAATTTATTGAATGTTCATATTCCCTATTGAATGTTCAGTATCTGAAATATCGTAGCGGTAAGTATATATGTATGTACTTTAGTTAAAGGCGAACCACTTTCACTTTGCGGTGGAGCTTGCATAAAGGTCTTACACGTATATGACCGACATTTCTTTAATTGTGATCTGTAAATGTTTGAAGAAAATCCTGAATCATGCAAAATCATCTTTACCGATGAGGCATTATTTCAGCTTATTATAAACAATATGTGCATTATTGGACAACAACATCCAAATGAAACGAGTATGTAGAATTTGAATTCTTATCATATAGATAAATGTTAGTGTAAGTTATTTTAAATGACATTCAGCAAAACATAATTTGCATAAAGGAATATTGCAAGAACTGCAAACTTCTGCAACGTTCTCCAACTCCTGAAAATAATTTTTGATTGCTGGGAAGAGATCCTGCTTTTGATTCGACATTTAACTTTTGCTCGCTCTTTTTCGTATGCGAGAAGCTGCCCCGTCAATTCAACAGGAAAAACAATTGACGGTATCTGCGTATGCCTTGTTTCTTGAAAGAGAATCCAAGAATGAGAAGCTTTTGAAAAACTAGAGTGTGCGCCATCCCATATGGGTCTATGTAAATTTCGAATAACTTCAACAATTCTCAACCGATTTTGGAAATTCAATAACTTTAATCAATTTAGACCTTTACAATTTATTTTAATTTTTTCTTTGTGACCAGTACTTCGTCGGAGCACTGAGAGCATGTCATTTATATAGATGATGAAAATAAGGGGTCCCAGTTTTGACCCTTATGAAACTCCGTATTCTATACCTTGCTCCTTAATGAATTCATCACTTATTCGCACTTTAGACTGTCTATTGCTGAGGTAGCTCTGAAACCAGAGCAAAATATTTTCTCGGACACCTATATTTCGTAATTTTTCTATAATCCTTGCATGGCACAACGTGTCAAAAGCTTATTTGAAATCGATGAACAAGACTATAGAACTATAATTTTTATTTAGGCTGTTATTTATCTGGTTTGCAAAATCTCCAAGCAGTCGACTTGTGCTTTTATTTTTGCGAAATCCTAATTGTTTTGGATGTAAAATGCCAAATGTTCTACATCTTCTTCTTTTCCTTTATATACCGGCGTCGTTATGGTCAGAAGTGTAGGACCATAACCTTCCCACTTAACTGCATTCTTACTGGTCCGCTTGTGGGGTCCGCCGGTTTGACCTCAGAAAGTAGCGGCAGGCTTCCCGGTTTGGGATTACTTCATCGCTGAGGCCAATCAAATGCTGGTGTTTTTGCATTTGTTTGCACCAATTGTTTTTCGGCCTACCTTTTTTGCGTGTTGAAATTGGAATGTTGATTGATAACGCCTTTTGGACGGGGTTCAAAGGATCTCTCCTTTGAACATGGCAATACCAACTGAGTCGGTCGCGCTCTATCTTTCTTGTGATGGTTTCTTTTACGTGGAGGCTTCCTCAGATCTTTGAACTTCTAATTCTGTCACGCTTTGTCACTCCCGCTATCATGCGAAGCATCTTCATCTCAGCTGCCGTTAATTTGCTCTCATACTTTTTGTGCATTGTCCAGCATTGTGAACCGTATGTGAGCGCCGGACGTACAACTGAAGTGTAGAGCCTTCCTTTCAGCTTAGGGGGCATTTTTCGATCACAGAAGATGGCGGAGTTTTCCCGCCACTTCATCCACCCTACGCTTACGCGATGTTTGATGTCGTCATCACAAGTTGCTTCTCTATTAATCATAGATCCCAGATATTTAAACTTTTCACACTTGGGAAGCACTCTTCCATTCAAGTAAATGTCTGGAATAGGCTGATGAGGGTCAGAGAAGGGGCAGCACAGATACTCTGTCTTCTTTGAACTAATACGATACCCGTGTCCCTCAAAAATGTCCACCCACACATCAAGTGCTCGTTGTAGGGACGCCTGATCATCACTTATAATGGCTCCATCGTCAGTAAAGAATAGCTGGTGCACATTGGGGTCCGTCACTTTTCCTTCAAGCAAGCAATCAAGGACTGCTATAAAAAGCAGTGGGCTGAGGACGCTCCCTTGGTGTACACCGACTTTGATTGCGAACTCTTCGGTGACTCCTGCAGTGCATCTTACTCTTGTCGTTGCTCTCTCGTACATGTCCATAATCACTCGCACGTAGGTTTCTGGAACTCCTTTTTGTCTTAGCGCTACCCATAAAAGATCTCTTGGTTGCCGGTCAAAGGCCTTCTCGAAATCAACCAACACCATATGCAAGTCCTTTGAAGAATCACGATGCTTTTCCATCATGATCCTTATACTTTGGATTGCATCTGTTGTTGATTTACCCGAGACAAACCCGCACTGGTCATCAGATAGTCGTATTATTTTCCGCAGTCGGCTATCTAATACCCGTTCAACGATCTTCATGGTGTGCGACATCAGCTTGACAGAACGGTAGTTATCACAATTTCGCGTATCACCCTTTCCTTTGTGCAATGGAAGAAGATAGCTTTCCCTCCATTGATTAGGCATAGTGTCGCCTCTCATAAGTTTGGAGATAAGAACCATGAGCCATCTAGACCCGATGTCTCCCATCTTTTTCCAGAACTCAGAGGGTATCCCGTCCGGCCCAACAGCTTTTCTTTTCTTAGAGTTTTTAACCGCGTACCGAACTTCTTCGACTGTGATGTCGGATATTTCGGCATGATTCGGGGCGGCTCTTGGAAAGTACACTCGGGGAAACTGTTCGTTCAGAAGTTCCTCGCAATACTGTCGCCATCTGTGGAGAATTTTTTCGTCTTCCGCAAGGAGTTGGCCTTCAGCATTGTTAATAAACTTTGGGAAACGAATCTCCTGAGCATTTCTTCTTCTCTGGGCGGCTATCTTAAAGATATTTGCTCCTTTTTTCAAATTGTTTTGTCGAAGCTCCTGGGTAGCCTGGTTCCTGTCAGACGCGGAAGACGATATTTCTTCCAACTCCTGATAGAGGCCTTCCATGCTTTTCGCTTTGAATTCGGCGCATTTTTTCTTCGCGATACCTTTGCAACATCTATATACCTTTTCACGGCGAGCTTTTTCCTCTCTATTAGTAGAAGAGCACTTTGAACAAGCTTGGAAATCCATTTTCTTTTCGTGTATCACTGCTTTGGCTTCGTCTGTCCACCACCAGGTTTCTTTTGCGTGTTGGCAGGGGCCTTTAGATGTTCCGAGCAGTGATTTGGCTTTCTCCAGGCCAGATTGTTGTAGGGAATCCCACATGTCTTGTGCTCTGCACTCCTCATTACCGACCTCATCGATAATGGAAGAGAGGTAGTTTTTCATGCTGGTAATAAAAGCTTCGCCTTTTCTTTTATCCAGCTTATACCACTTGATTCTCTCAGACACCTTCGTTTGCTGCTTTGACTTCTTACTCGCCTCCATAAAAAATTCAGTCAGGAGGAGACGGTGTTGAGGGGCGATCGCGTCTCCCAGGATCACTTTGCAATCTTTAACTCGTGGCTTCATGAAACTAGATACCAAATGATAGTCTATTTGAGTTTCATTTCCGCCGCTGCTATAAGTGATCAGGTGCCGGCATTGTTTGACGAACATGGTATTTAGAACTGTAAGACCGTACGACTTGCACATGTTTAGGATATCTTCACCTGAAGAGTTCCTGGTGCCATATCGCAGCCATCCGTGGTAGTCTTCATAGTCTTCGCTTGTCTTCCCGACATTTAAATCTCCCGTTTAAATCTCCCCCAACAAACAAAAGCTCTTCCTTTGGGATGATTTTGACAAGGTTGTGGAAATCTAGCCAGAATGCATCTTTTTCTTTTTGTTCGCATCCTACTTGAGGGGCATATGTGCTTACGATGTTCCACACCTCACCATGCATCACCAATTTGAGAGCCATCAAACGGTCACTGGACTTTGAAATGGTTAAGACGTTGCCAAGTTACTCTGCCGCAAGGATGATGGCGATTCCGTTTTTTCCTTGTTCCAATCCATAGTAAAACATCTTGTAGGCTTTTGTTTTAACGTCCAAGAAACGTGCCCGATTACCGGTGTTTCGCCATTTCGTCTCTTGTACGCACAGGATGTCTACTCGCCTTCTAACCATCATTTCTTCAAGCTCATAGCTGCGCCCACTCATGCTTCCAACGTTCCAACTCGCGACTCTTAACTGTGGCTTACGCCGTTGCATTACTTTGCTATTCCCCGGAAATCCTATAGCTCTGACCCGAGCATTGCTGCTCGTCCCAGGATCACGACCATTAGTAGTGCCTGGCGGGGTAGTGCTTTTCCTTTTAGCGTTCTTTTCCATAATGCTACGGTTTGACCGTTTTCTTTCTTCCCTTCCTTTTTGACACGGGCATGCTCCAGATTTTTTTATTTTTTTTTTTGATTGATCTTACTCTTACAACAATGGTGATCTCCAGTCGTGTCAACCCACTGATTTGCATGCACACTTGTGGGGCAGTTTAATGGTGGTATATGTGTCCCTAGGCTCACCTTGGTGTTTTCTAAATTGCCTAGATGTGATTTTTGTTTACCTTTGTTTAGTCGCCTTTTACGACAAGCGATAGGTATCGCTGCAGGGATATTCTTAACCCGTCCCTGCACGAGTGGCCAAATGTTCTACATACATAGTTATATAGCCTTTTAGCCATCATCTCCTCCAGTACCTTATCCACCACTGAGAGTAGTGAAATCGGTCTATAGTTCGTGATCTCATTTTTCTTTCCGCTTTTGTAAATTGGCCGTACAATAGATGTCTTTAGTATATTCGGGACAGTTGATTTCTCAGTACAGGTGCCAGGGTCCCTGCATTTACTATGAGGTCTCGCGGTCTTATTCCGTCAATGCCTGGTGCTTTATAATCGTTTAGTGCTCTAAGGATGTTTTCAATTTCTGTTTCAGTCACTTCTTCAAGGTACATGGATCTTCCTACTAGGCTCGATCCTCGATTAAAAAATTTTATGGCGCAATCATGAACAATTTCCTTAATTTCAGTTGATAGTACATAAGCAAATTTATTGACTAGGAGCTCACCTTTTCTTCATTTGCAAAATGTGCTTAATTAAAGTTTCATCAAGATTACGGGACTCTCTCCCTAGAATTTCATTCACTAGTTTCCAAGTTTCTTTTGGGTTATTTCTGAACTTTTCAAACTGAAGTTTGAAATATCGATGCTTCGCTTGACGAATTTTTTTGTTAAGGTCATTGCGAAACATCTTATATGCCCTCGCGTATTCTTCGTTCGCTTTATTATTTTTATACTGCCTGTATAGTCTATCTCGCTCCTTGCATGCATATCTTAATTTATTTGTCATCCACCTGTGTTCGTTGTTTCTTTGCTTATGCTGTCGTGTCACAGTGGAAGACTGTATGATCTCCGAGAATGCATTATTAAATCCTTCGTAAAATTCGTTCACGGCGTTATATTTATTAAGCTCATCCCAGTTATAGATTGCTATGTTGTTCGTAAGTTGTCTACTAGAAACATACTTCTGACTGTTGTTTTTTCCAGTAATTTCCCCACGTTTTTTCTCTTTAATTCCACAACATATCGCATAGTGATTGGAGATGTTCATTTCTATTGCTGCTAACATTAAGTTCTCGTCTGTAATTCGTATTAAGCAATGATCGGTTAGTGATTTTGTGTCTCGAGCAACATCGACTCTTGTGTAAGATGAAATTACATTTAAGAACCCTTTAGATGCTATCATATTTAAGTATTTGTTTACATATTGTTCATTAAGCTCGACGTTTATATTTAGATATATCTACTATGACTATCATATTTTTGCGTCTATGGAAATGGTCAATGTGACTGCTTAGTTCGTCTATAAAGTTATGAAAATTTTCTTGAGGTGGTCTGTAGATAGCAATAAGTAGTTTGTGATTGTTTATTTTAATATTGACTGTCAAATTTTCGTATGTCTCTGTCGTTTCTCTGTGCATTTCATATACTATATTTTCTTTGAGGAACATGGCTATGCCACCACTCTTTCTTTTATTTCTGTTAAAGAATTCGCTGTTAAATCCCTTTATTTTATAAAAACTATTTTCATAGTCATAGATAAAGGGTCCGCCAAATAATTTTTTTTTTTTTGAAAATGCTATAAAAAAAACTTTATAATATAAAAAATATTTTCTCAAATTTCTTTTTTTATTTGAAAGTACAATCCTTCCGGTTAATAATGGAAAATAATTTCATTCAAATGGCTGCCTCGGCTGGCCATGCAGTAGCCCACACGATCGGTCCAATTTTTAAGCACATTATCGATTGTGTGCAGCTGTATTTCACCAATGGCTTCACGAATATTGTCCTTTAAAGCGTCAATTGTCTCTGGCTTGTCGGCGTAGCACTGTTGAAACCAAATGTTGCCAATATCCTCCTCTTCAATTTTTGTGAACAAAAATTCGTTCAACATGGCCCGATAACGATCGCCATTGACTGTAACGGACACTCCTTGCTCATTTTCGAAGAAAAATGGCCCAATTATGCCTCTGGACCAAAATCCGCACCAAACAGTGGTTCGTTTTGGGTGCACCGGCTTTTCAATGTATGCGTGCGGGTTTTCTGTGCCCCAATACATACATACCCGTCAAGATCAAAATGAGTTTCATCTGAAAAGATTTTTTTGGCAAAATCGGCATCTTCTGTAAGTCGATCGCAGGCCCACTTAGCGAAGCGTTGTTCAAGCGTATACACAACCATATTCGTTCAGCGGAAGGATACAACTAATTATCTGTCAAATCAGACATGAGCTAGGTGTTACCATTCACGAAATAAACACTACTTGAAAAAAAAAACCTTAGATGGCGGACCCTTTACTAATTTCACAGAGTATAAGTACGTCAATTTTATATGTATATATTGTTTTCAACGTATACACCATAAAATCGTCCCAGTTTTTCCTTAAAGATCTTATATTTAAGGAAGGACAAGATATCATGTAATTTTCATTTAGATAGTAGTCCATTTCATCTTTTGTTTTAATATTTTCAAATTTTACTATTTCATTAATTTTTCGTTTTGTTTTTGCGTTCGCTTTGTGGGCCGCTACTGTATTTGTTTAAATTTCTTATTGCATATTTTTAAGGTCATCTTCTGTCTTTATTTCGATAATACTCTCTCCATCACTTTTCCTCGCTAAAACTTTGAAATTCTTCAGCCATACGTATTTCCATCCAATTGTTTTAGCTTTTGTTTTTGTAACCCAAAGTAATTTCTTGAAGTGGGGCGAGAGGTGGTCATTTACATAAACATATGTAGCTGTTCACGTATGGCGAGTTTTCTGTTCTCTGTAGGCTTATTAATTCGGAGAATTTAATGCTTCTTTTTGATTTGGCTTTTTCAATGAACTCCTGCTCTTGAACTGCCATTGAGCAAGTTGGCATGGCGCCTGTAATGTCGAGACCTGCTAGCCTCAGAAGGCATTAAAATTTAGCTATTGTAGTTTTCTGTTCAACTTTTGTCCACCATACGGCAGATACATCAGTGATGATCGCGGTATGTAACCAATTGATTAACTTAAGTATCAATCCTCAGGTTTTACCGTAGGTGCGTCGTCAGGTCCAAAGTGCCTTAGTCGCCTTTACAAGTTTGCTTTTGATGTTGGAGTTCCAGTTAAGTTTGCGATCAAGGTTAGTACCTAGATATTTCACTTCTTCTGAAAATCGAATGTTTGTACCGTTTAGGGTGAAATTTCGCATTTACTTGTAACAATAACTACAAGGCCATTGACGTATCCGATGACTTCATAACCCAGGTTGGTTAACTTGTAGAGTAGGTCGTTGATGAATATCGAGCAGGAAGTGTTGAAAGAACTTAACCTTGTGGACACGCTTTAGCTGCCGATAGTATCACAGAGACGTCCCCGGATGTAGCTTTTATAATACGGCTCTCAAGCACCGCTCTAACCCAATGGTTAGTGGGGTGGTTTAAACCTCTTCGGGACAGTGCAGTGGTGATTGAGTTGTAGCCAGTATTATCAAATGCCCCCTCAATATCAAGGAAGGCGCAAATTGCGATCTTCTTGCGTGTGAAACTATTTTCCACACGCGCTACCAAGTGAGGCAGCGCATTCTCAGTAGATCATTCCTTGCGGTATCCATGTTAATTTCGATGCAGAGGTGTTTGTTATTCTAATATACTTCTAATATGAAGCTCCATTAATTTTTCAATTGTTTTTAGTGGGAAAAGTGTTTGGATTTTGGTTGCTCACTTGGTTTTCCGATCTTAGGGATGAAAACAAGGCTGACTTCTCTCCACATACACATATGTGTATGGGAATGTCTCCCCCTGTATCCCTGTTTTAAAGAGGTGAGAATATTCTACTTTTCTAGGACGTGCACAAAGCAAAAAACACCAGCTTAATATTACACCTTACCACCCTTACACCTTACACACATGAAATCGATCCGGAATGGATATCACTTACTTAGAACCTTACGCTTGACAAAATTAATGCTAGCTTAATTGATTTTTTTTGGATAATTGGTACCATATTGACTGCCAAAACGACATAAATATTAAAATAAATGAAAGGCTGCATATGGGTAACTAGTGCTTCATCGCAATGAAAACAACTCCATTGTCTCACAATATTAAAATCCGCATTTATAAAACAATAATGATGCCAGTAACACTTTACTAGTTTCTAACTAAGAAGGAGGAAAATAGATTTGAGGTCTTTGAAAATAAGATCTTAAGCAGAATCTATGGTAGGAAACAGGAGAATGGGGGAAACAACAACATTAAGAACTCGAGAAACTCTATCCAGCCCCAAGCATTGTCCGCGTGATTGAATTGCGAAGACTAAGATGAGCAGGACAGGTAGAATGAATAGACAGTCGACGAACAGCCAAACGAATAATGAGTGGAAAACTGGCAGGAAAAAGACCGCCAGAAAGGCCCCGCCGTAGAAGGGAGGACAACATAAGAATGGATCTAAAAGAGATGGGACAGAACAGCGATGCATTGAAGGAACACACTTATGACAGGAAAGCTTGGCGAAAGGTGGTCAACGAGTAATAATAGGTTATATATACATATGTATATATATGTATAAGAAAGAATATCCTTTCGGCTAACAACTATATTTTTAATTTTGAAAAAAATATCTGAGAGGTGAAACTTATTATTTTATTCTTCATTCTTCAAAGTAAGCAGAATGCCTTTTCTCAATAAAGAAATAAATATTTTGTAATATCGTTTGTATCAGCGACATCTGGTGAAAAATAGTTCATCTCTGGATGAAGAAAAACGTACGAGAGCTTTCCATCCCGTGATAACATACTGGATGATGACATATCGGGATACGAGTATATGTATGTATTAGATTCGTAACTCAGATATGAATATATAGACGTCATTCACATGAAATCGATCAGTTATTCAGATATTAAGTTTTTCTCTTTAAACTTTATATCAGTTCCTATCATTCAATTATTTTAGTAAGTTAATCTTAAGTAAAATTAATAAAAAAGTTATTAAAGAAAATAAAAATTCAAATTAATTGTGAGTTTTTATCATAGAGTGAGGATTGATCTTGTGGCAGGGTTAAAAAGTGTAGAATTAATTATGTGGGGCTTATGAATTTCGTAAAATCATGAACCTTCGTAATATTTACAGATTGAAATTTGATGGGTTGGAAAGAAAAAGTTTTCCAAAAAAATTGAACTTCAGTCTTGAATAAGAACCCTCAATTTGCCCTTTGCGGGTATTCTAAGTCGCACTATATTTCTTAGTAGGAGCTTATTTCTGAAACTTCTGTCAATTATATAATTTTATAATTCGAAATTTTAGGAAAATTTTAGCAAAAAACTAAGTTCTTATTTTTCTTTTTTTTCTTATTCAAATAGCTTTACCTGTCTTACTTCAGTCTCAAATATAATCAAGCTGGCTAACGGTGATGGGTTTCTTTCCGACTGGTCACACTCGACTGTGCTTCGCAGTTTAGACCTAGAGAGATTTATACTTACAGATCATACAGAACAGCCCCTGATTTTCGATGCCCTCCAAACCTCATTTGTATGTAGTTGCCAATTTTGCAGGGAAAAAAGCAGTTTATTAAGCAAATGTTTATGTTTAAAGTTCAGAAATTTGTAAGATATGTTATTATTATGTCTATTCTTGAACAGTCTTGCGGACATATCTTTTACTCTACACACTTTCTACCAGTTTCAGTTTTTTTCACAATTTTTATTTAACTATGTAATGCTCCAACATCTAATAAAAACCGAATCTAGAGCGAAAATCAAATAAGCATTCAGCCAACCAAATATCAATGATCCTTTTCGTAATCATTACATTTGCCGATATAGTATGTCCTGATTTTAAATCGAAGTTAATAACAATAAAAAAAATTAGAATGTCGCACGCAGAATACTGTGGTGATATTTTCAACAAAGCATTAAAATGAATAAATAAATACTCAATCGCAATCATCCGTTGTAATGTAACCCGCAACATGCCCCACTCTACACCACATTCCAAACAAAGAAAAAGCTTAAAAAAGGGTTGACTAATATCTACAACAGTAAACGTTTAGTGGCAGTAGCACCCTCAACCGGATACAGCAACTATATCGATACGGAAAAACCTATCAAATATTTAACCAGTCCCAACATCAGACTAACCACGTTAACTCAACCCCCTTAGAAGGCTTTTCAATATTTATGCCATCATCGCACAACGACCGGCTCGGCTACCAATTTTTTGCTGTTGTCATAAATCTTTCATGTTCTGCCCAGAGATTAGTGCGATTTTGCGGAAATATAATGTTTTCTAAACCAAAAACAAAAAAAAAATTCATCCGCAAAAAAAGAAAAATCCGAACAGAGTAAAACATGCGAAAAGCGTGCAAAAACCTAAACTAACACTTCTCCATTCACCCCAAAAACGGGTGGCCACACGACGACCAAAACTTAATAAAATATGCAAAATGAATTTTTGAAATTATCTTTCCTTTTTCCGGCCCATTCTCATCTCTGTATTACATGGCCGGGCACGCAGAGCAGGGGGAGAAACAAGGCTCGACTAACACCCACAAAATGCTGATATTCTGTCGGCAATTATGAACGGTTGAATATCCCTAAAGGACAAGACAACTCTACCCCATCAAAACCGCCCATTCTGTCCGTATGTTAAAAACGTTCTTATTCCAGTTACAGCCCACTTGGTGCCACTAACTTATTCTAAACATTTGAAATTATATTTTATTTTATTTTACGAGGAAGATCTCAATACTGGAACAGAAACAGAAAAAAAAAGGTTAGCAAAGAAAGCCTTCCCAGATGTGCTATTGGAATTCGAAATCCCGTCAGTGGTCAGCTGGAGCGGCAACATAAAAATCATATTCGATTCTCGAATCTTGGGTCCTCAGAGCCGAGAACAACGAAAACAAATATTAACAAGCACGTATCCTTCGGGAATCGGGTTATTTAAAATTTCCAGATATCTTCAAAGTTAAGCGGATGTTGAAGTAGGAGTCCAAAAAGTGGCCATAGGCTCAATGGTGCCAATGACATACTATGAGAAGTAAACACACGCACTCAGTCGGAAACTTTGATATGAAAGCCGTGCAGGAGAAATAAGTTGGAAAGTCAAGCACTTATCGTATTATATCTTCGTACGGAGCCACAGGACAGGTTTTTATTGCCTGGGGTATTGCCGCTATTTATTTTTCAACAGTGGCATTGAATTTATATTATTTGAGGGAGTTTGTTGGCAATGCGGGTTTATGGAATTTAAGATGATTTCTGTTTCCTATCTTAGGTGGGAGGAAAAGTTGTATGGGAACTAAGGTTACTAATTTTCTATCGGTTTAGTCATATTCACGCACTGCCAATTATTATTAATTCAGTTTGATTCATATTACACAACATAATATTTTTGAATATAATCCTGAATATTCGACTTGATCTAGTGCTATGTGTCTTTTACAAACAGTTGGCGAATGGATTTTAAAATTTCCGCCACAATAAATGCATGAACAAGTACTAGCAAGAGCAATGACAATAGTGATTGATTGACTTTGCTTTATTTTCTATGGATTTAAGAGGCTTTTGCGTCGGTTGACATGATGAACTGAACGAAAGTATGGAAAACAAGCATTGGCAAATATAGATTTTTTAAAGTTTTTCATGTAATATTTTGTAATATTACAGAAAACAATTTTGTGCTTGTCAAAATTGCTTAAAACTACAATATAATAGCTTACATATTTTAAATAATTTAAAAATACCTTACTCGCTATGAGAATATTTCAAAATAAATAGAACAAATTTAAAATTTAACTTTCGATTTTAAGATTAAGTTATTTAAAACAAATTACCAGTTTTTGGCTAAGAAAATTCAATGAAAATAGCACCTGATTTGTATTAACTGTCTTTACTAAAACTTCCAACTAACTGCAACTGAACCTATAGTCTTGGACAAATATATTAGGTAGGTACCTTGTTTTTTCCCACTATTGTATTTTTCTTACTGTTGCTACTAATTATTTATTTTACTAGTATGATCCGACGAGTTTAATATCCAAGTAAAAATAAATTACAATTTTGGTTGGAAACGTAAGAATTTTCGAACTTAAAACAGTCTTTGTTTATATCTTTCCAGCTCTTCGACTCTTCTGATCTACTGCACGTACGACCTAGAGTTGGGTAATCTTATATTTATGAATGTTAATAATCTGTAAAATGAAGTTGGCAACCCAACATATTTGTTCCCGTTTCTTATCAATTCCTCTCCACACTTGAATACACTTTCACACCCTTATCTTTTATTTATGTACATTGCCTGTTTTACATCCCTTTAGTTTTAGTCTTGAAATAAACTCGGTAGAATACGGATCTCGTTTTTTATTACAAATTAAAAGACTTAATTTCTAACAGGTTATGGGCCCAGACAGTTGTTTCTTAAATTAAAAAAAAAAAAAAAAAAAGAACAAAGATAAATAAATTTGTCGCTCCATATTATATATATAATAAAGTGTTCGCGAAATGAGTGCAGCGGGTTTTTATTCGATTGAAAAATTGGATGACGCCAATTACGCATCGTGGTCAGTGCTTATGAAGAGTGTTCTTGTCCACTCCGAATTGTGGCCTATCGTAAGTGGAAAGATCATAAAGAGTGAAAATGTAACACCTGCAGAATCGGCAGCGTTCGACGCGAAAGATGAAAAAGCATTAGCTAGTATAATGCTCTGCATAAAGCCATCACAAATAAACCACATAAGGCACTGTTCAACTTCGTTGGCGGCGTGGGAAAAGCTGAAAGAAATTTACCAACCACGTGGGCCGGCTCGGAAAATAACCTTGTTTAAGAAACTCCTCTGCCTAAAGTTATCTGAATCTGGCAGCATGTCACAACATATAAACGAATTCAGTGAGTTGCTCGAAAAACTGATGGAGATTGAAATCGAAGTGCCAGAGGAGATGTGCGTGATCATATTATTGTCTAGTTTGCCACAATCATTTGAAAATTTCGTTGTTGCCATGGAAACGCGTGACACATTACCACCGCTCAAACAACTATATATTAAATTACTGGAAGAAGGAACCAGGCGACAAGAAAAGGGCGATAATCCAGAAAATGGTGATGCTGAGCAGGCATTTGTGTCTCGCACAATATGTAAAACAAAAAAAACGTTTTCAAATACAAACAGCAGCAGTAGTGGCGGCAGTGGCAGTAAAAACACCAAGAGCTTGTCGGATAATAGACGAAACAACTCAAAATGCTACAATTGCGGTCGAAGAGGTCATTTTGCTGCGCAATGTAGAGATAAAGGCAGAATAACACAAAATAAATATACACAGGAGCAGCATTTTTCGATCCTTGCTGCATCCTCTTTATGTGACCTGGGAAAGGACGATTGGTGTATAGATAGCGGAGCTACGTCTCATTTGTGTTGTGAGCGCAGTTTTTTCTATACATATGAAGAACGAAAAGAAAAGATCTTCTTGGCGGGCGACAATTTTATTGAGGCGGATGGACGTGGTGATGTTCGTTTCGAATGTGGTAGTTTCATGGTAGTTCTGAAAGACGTATTACATGTACCGAAACTCCAAAGTAACTTTGTGTCTGTAAGCAAAGCAGTGAAAAACGGTATGAGAGTTTGTTTTGAACATAATTATGCGGTCATTAAAAATCAAAAGGGTGATACTGTTGTAAAAGCTAAACAAAGTGGTGGATTGTTTGTTATTCAAAACAAAATAAGAGATAAGTGTTATCTTGCAAACAGTAATAACAGTGATATACTAAATTGGCATAATCGGTTCGGACATTTGAATTTTAAAAGCCTAATAGAGATGTCAAATAAAAAACTGGTGCACGGAATCGAATTGAAGGAAATGACAAATACAAACAGTTGTTTAACATGCGCAAAAAGCAAAATTTGTGCAAAGCCATTTCCCCATGTGTCCGTAAGCAGAGCTCAAGAATTACTGCAGCTAGTACACACAGACATTTGCGGCCCGATAAACAAAAACTCACTTGGCGGATCTCGGTATTTCGCCACATTTATCGATGACAGATCGCGATACGTGTCAGTTTATTTTCTTAAAGCAAAAAATGAAGTGTTTGAAGCATTTAAGTCGTTTAAAAGCATGGCTGAGAAACAAACCGGGAAGAAAATAAAGATACTGCGTAGCGACAATGGTGGTGAGTACCTTTCAAAAGATTTTAAAAGCTACTTGGATACAAATGGCATTAAACGTCAACTAACCGTCCCTCATACACCACAACAAAACGGTGTGGCGGAGGGCGCAAATAGGACTCTGGTGGAGATGGCGAGAAGTATGATCGTGCACAGTGGTTTGAACGAAATTTTTTGGGCGGAGGCTATAGCAACTGCCGCTTATCTACGCAACAGATCTGCAACAACAACACTCGTGAATCAGACGCCCTACGAAGCATGGACAAACAGAAAGCCAACAGCATCCTACTTGAAAGTATTTGGTTGTTTGGCAATTGCAATCGACAAAACGCAGAAAAGAAAATTTCATCCAAAAGGAAAAGAGATGATAATGGTTGGCTACTCTGATATATCGAAGGCTTATCGCTTATATGACCCAGAAACGAAGAAAGTGATTGTAAGCAGAGACGTCGTTTTTATGGAAGACAAACTTGGGTCTAAAAGTGACAGTGGCGATTTCGTTTCGCTAGAAGTGGGAGCTGTGGACACTGATGATGGAGTTTCTGAAACGGAGAGTTTGGAAGAGAGCGATGACATCCCTGAAGCTTATAAAGAAACCAGTGTGATAGAGAACGCAGAGGAACAAGTTGTCCGTTTTGGTCGTGGTAGACCCAAAATAGTTCGCACCGGAAAGCCTGGACGACCTCGTAAAGAATATCACAAATTAAACTTACTGGACGAAAATGATGTTCAAATCCCGCAAAGTGTAGAGGAGGCAATCAGCAATAAACATTCACAACGATGGATAGACGCGATGCAGAAGGAGTACGATGCGCTGATTCAAAATGGGACATGGTCATTGGTTGACCTACCAGCTGGAGAAAAAGTCATCGGGTGTAAGTGGGTTTACAACGTCAAAAGAAGAGCAAATGGCAGTATTGAACGATTTAAGTCGCGTTTGGTCGCAAAAGGCTGCAGTCAAAAATTTGGGGTGAACTTCACTGAAACATTTTCACCAGTCGCGAGATATTCAACTATTCGCATGCTGCTAGCCTTGGCTTGCGAATATAATTTGCATCTTCATCAGATGGATGTTTCATCGGCTTATCTCAACAGCGAACTCCATGACACAGTTTATATGAAACAGCCTGAATACTTCATCGACGAGAAATCTCCAGAACGGGTGCTGAAGTTAAAAAAGGCGATTTATGGACTGAAGCAAAGTGGACGAGAATGGAACGAGAAACTTGACTCGGTTTTAAGGAAAATTGGGTTTTCACCGTGTGTTAGTGAGCCATGTGTCTACATAAAGAATGCAGAAGGTAATCTTAACATAATTATAGTTTACGTAGATGATCTCATTCTAGGCAGTACCAACTTAGAAGAGCTCAAGCAGGT
Organism: Merodon equestris; assembly: GCA_958301585.1. NCBI lineage: Eukaryota > Metazoa > Arthropoda > Insecta > Diptera > Syrphidae > Merodon > Merodon equestris. The sequence continues at coordinate 66,167,287 of OY284413.1, forward strand.
CAAACTCCAGATTGCCAATGAATTCGATGTCACTGACGGAGGTCGACTCAAATATTTCCTAGGAATGGAAATAGACCGCGAAGGCGAAACAGGTTCTATTACTGTTTGTCAGCGACAGTACATAGCTAACCTTTTAAAGCAGTATGGCATGCAAAACTGTAATCCTGTATCAACACCCTTAGACGCAGGATTTCAAGTTAATTGCTCTTCTGAAAGTTGCAGAAAAGTAAATCCAACCGAGTATCAGTCTTTAATCGGAGCCCTCATGTACTTGTCGATTTCCACTCGCCCGGACATCTTACATTCCGTATGCAAACTTTCTCAGCGCAACACTAATCCTCATTCTGAACACGAAGCAGGCGCAAAGCGTATTTTACGCTACCTGAAGGGAACGGCTGATCTTAAGCTGCACTACTACAAAACAGGGAAACCCGTAGAATGTTATGTCGATGCTGATTGGGGCGGAGATTCCAGCGATAGAAAATCATATACCGGGTGGGCATTTGTTGCAGCCGGAAGTGTATTCTCCTGGGAATCTAAAAAACAAACTATGGTGGCACTCAGCAGCACAGAAGCGGAATACGTCGCACTTTCCAACGCAGCAAGGGAAGCGGTCTACATTATGAAGTTGTTAAATGAAATGGGTTTTCCTTACACAACTCCAATGATCCTAAACAGCGATAACCAGAGCGCCCAAGATCTAACAAAAAACCCTATTTACCACTCTAGAAGTAAGCATATTGATATAAAATTTCACCACATTCGTGATTTATACAAGAATAGTAAAATCCTTTTAAATTATGTTAACACAAATAATATGATGTCAGATATCCTTACTAAAAATTTGCAAAAAGTAAAACATACCCGATTTGTCAAAAACATGGGGCTATACTAAGAAGCATTTAAATAAGCTCTATTAAATTTTGCATTGTTTCAAATATATTGTGTTGAGAAGGAGTGTTAATAATCTGTAAAATGAAGTTGGCAACCCAACATATTTGTTCCCGTTTCTTATCAATTCCTCTCCACACTTGCATACACTTTCACACCCTTATCTTTTATTTATGTACATTGCCTGTTTTACATCCCTTTAGTTTTAGTCTTGAAATAAACTCGGTAGAATACGGATCTCGTTTTTTATTACAAATTAAAAGACTTAATTTCTAACAATGAATGCCTGGTTCCTATCAAAAAAGACGATAGGGCCAGTGTGATGATTTGGGTTTACATGACGTCCAGTGGAGTGGAAACTCCGTTTATTTTTCAACGACGGATGAGCTCGAAGACGAATATTCAGACGCCGTAGCAAACTTTAAAGCCATCAAATTCAAAATTATATTTGTAAGGTTAAACAATCACACTGTATCCATTCGGGAGCCATGGGTGTGGAATAAACGCCTGTGTGGTCTTGGTGGTATATGTGATGCTACGATCCTTTATGATGAGCGATCCGAAAGGCCCAGGGTCTGCCTCATCATATCGAACACGCTATCGGCAACCAAATTTGGTCAATTCTGTGGTCAAGATCTGGTGACTGCGAAAGTTAGCCTCAAAGCGCACGGAGAAATTGAACACTTCGTCGTGGCGTCTGCGACGACTCGGTACTGCCCCCGTCACCTGAGGCGGTTTCTGAACTCGTAGAGTACTGTGAAGACAGAAAGATTGGACTCATCATCTGTTGCGATGCTAACGCTCAAAATACTGTTTGGGGTAGCAGCAAATGCAACCAGAGGAGACCATCTTTTAAACTTCATTCTTTCGTCTGACCTTATCATCAACAATGTTGGCTCTCAACCAACCTTTGTGTCGGCGAGACGACAAGAAGTGATTGACATAACCCTCTCTAATAGGCATGTGAAGGCCATCACTAATTGGAGAGTTTTACCAGATGTTACGCTGCCAGACCATAGATACATCGAATTCAAATCGAAGTGACTGGAATAAATATCGATCGAAGCAAAAGGAATAGGAATAAGAAGCTTATTCGTAATTCGAAGAATGATTCCTATAAGTTCTTCTGCGAAGAGATCAAATCCCTCAACGCGACCAGCAAGTTAACGTACTCAGAAAGTCTGATGGTACCTTCACTGAGCCTAAAGCAGAAACTCTTAGTTGCAGACCCCCTCATTGGAAACTGCGACTGAAACGATGAAAACAACTCGGCGTAGCTGGTATGTTGCGTCACGCGTGGCAACTATTGAGGCCATTGAATTTGCTGTGGCATCTTTCGATGGCTTTAAGTCGTCGGGCACTGATGGGATATACCCTGTTATGCTGCAAAAAGGTATAAGAGAGCTACTTCCTACTCTGAAAATAATTTTCACTGCTAGCCTGGCACTTGCCTACATACCTATTCCTTGGCGCGGGGTGAAAGTGGTCTTTATTCCCAAAATAGCGAAAGAATATTACTAAGTCGCCAAGAGTTTTAGACCAATCAGACTATCATCCTTCTTGCTGAAAAGCATGGAGAGATTAAAAGAGTTGCACGTGCGCAAAGTTGCCTTTCGAATGCATCCTCTCTCGGAATGCAACGTGCTTATCAGCGCGGAAAATCCTGCGAAACTGCGCTTGCAAACCTAGTTGGGAGACGGCATGGAGCTGCCCGCAAGGTGGCGTCTTGTCTCCGCTGTTATGGTGCATGGTGGTCGACTCTCTGCTTTCAATGCTTCTGGAATCTATGCCCAGGCCTACCTATGCGAATGATCTTGCTGATCTCTCTGTCGGGTCATGTTTAGCGAATGTCTGTCTCAAAGCGCTGGCGGCGCTAGATGTGATCGAAGACTGGTGCACGAGAAATGGGCTGTCGGTTAATCCTCTTTAGACTGATGTCGTTCTCTTCACGAGAAGGAGGAAAAATACTTGCATTACTCAGCTGGTGCTAAAAGGCACTCCCATCCCGATATCCAAGGAAGTTAAGTATCTGGAGTCATCCTAGATAGTAAGCTTGTTTGGTCAAGGCATGTTGACTCCCAAACCACCAAAGCGCTGTTAGCTTTTGGCAATGCAAAGGTGCTTTTGGCAAAACATGGGGCTTATCGCCAATGTAATGGGCTAAACGGCAATGATAAGACAGATAATCTCATATGCATCGGTTGTTTGGTGGAGCAGGCTAACACGCAAGCACGCTGTGGCTTCACTCACCAAACTCCAAAGAGCGGTCTGTCTCAGCTGCACGGGGGCTTTCCCCAGCACACCGGGTGCTGCTCTAGATGCTATGATGAATCTTCCACCCCTTGACATATATATCAGAGGGTGTGCATTGAAAGCCATTTCTCGCCTAAGGAGAAATGGTCTTTGGTACAACTCGCATTGGAGTGAAAGTGTACTTGCGGGAGAAATATCCTACGATCCCGGTCTCATGGATATGCCTTCTGGCGCAATGACATCTGTCATCCTACTGCGCTGCACCATGCACTATGTTGTGAAACACAGGTGGATGGGAAAAAGCTTGGTTCCAGTAAAATGAGTTTTAAGTCTTGGATTGGCTCTTGGATTGGCTCACTCACCCTGATCATAGTTCATTTGCGCATCTATGAGCTAATAAATAGAAAAACATCCATCATCACAAGTGCAAACCGGAGTTAGAACAGATCATCCATAGAGTATAGAACAGTATCAATCCTTTTGTATGCAAATGATTGGTGAATAGTGACTCACTCCGAATTTAAGAAATTATAAAAAACGAGGGTGGACTGATTAATTATAATTACACAGGAATTATTATTACGCATTAACAATAAGAATAAGTAAAAACGACAGAAACATTATATTTTTCTTATTGGTTTTCAATTACAACTCAAAATTCAAGTCCCCAATAATTTTGTTCATGGCTGACAATACTAAAATATATACTATGTACATAGGTCTGTTCAAAAAATAAGGTGAACCTTTTTTTCTCTCGAAAAATATTCATTTATTCATTAATATCAAATTTTTCTCTTCAAAGCAATCCCCGTCAGATATAATATTCTTGCATCAGCGGTTTTTCCATTCTTTGAAGCACTTCTAATATGCGCTTTTTGGTATAGCCTTGAGGTCTTTCAGCGATCACTCAAAAGCATACTAAGTTTTATCATGAACTCAGGATTTTTGAGTAAACGCATAAACAATTTCGGACTCGGACTGCCAAGTTGAGGAGACGGCTTAATCCGAAATCGAACTTGGTTAAGCCCCTCCACGATGGTGCTTTTCACATATACTATCAGTATCAAAGGTACATACATATCAAGTTTTATCAGAGATGGGGACACTGAAACATTTTACAATGTACCCGCTGTCAAAGCAAAATGCAAAATGCTGCTTCGATGCGTTAAGTGTGCAAAGAACCAACCAAAGGTCGCGGACAGCGAGCGACTTGAATGTGTGCTCTGTAGTAATCGAGGACACCCTGCAAACTATATGTAGGTCGTATTCCTGAGTTCCAAAAAATAAGTAAACTAAATCTAGGTCGTTGGCAGAAAGTTGTAGAGAAACATCCTTTGGGATGTTTACTAACCCCAATCGTTATATCCCAGATGACATATGCCCAAATAGCGACAGGACGATACAGAAGCCCATGACCGGTACCAGAGTACCTGTTTCCAAGGCACCAGAGTCCGAAGTGGACCTGCGCTCGATCCTGCTTATTATACAGGGGTAGATAAGCCAGCTCCAACAACAGATACAAAGGCAGGCAACACGAGTGGAGCGAATCTAATCACTTCTTTCGGGCTTAGCTTACCTTGAATTGAATTAAAATTCTGTCAGTAATTTACTAATTCACTAATAAGGATCGAACGGCGATCCGAGCTTTTTAACTTGTTACAGGAAAATGAGCGAATCAAAGCCAAACCAGAAACACAAAACTGGGCACAGTTCTTACAAAAAAAAATTGTTTTTTTAGAGTGCAAATTGAGATTGCCTAAGAGGAAGAAGTCTGAAAGCGTTAAATTTCTCAATCTCGGTGACCAGTCGACATTGTCGTTCACCCCTTGTGCTGAATGTTCCTCGTAGCATGCGCTGCGTGGCACATAGCTTCGTCCTCTAGGAACCATATATCGTCAGTATCCACAACGTTGAGTTTAGGCTTCGAGAAGTTGCTTCACACAGATCTGTAGGGCCCGCCGGTGACATTTATGGCATTTCGTTTTGGGCCTGATAATTCTGTCAACCTAAAATTCAAACTAAACATTGACTTTTTCAAGATTCGTTTGGTGCTTGGGAATCTCATGTGGATTAGTATCGCCGAATTTGATCGGAATATTGATTTGTAAAAAAATATTTGATGATTTGCATACGTTCTACGATACAATAGTAATTCACAACAAATTTGACAAAGGATATGAAATTTCCAAAGCATGGGTGCTATGAGAAAACGCACTTTTGAAATTGGCGGCTAAGGCCCGCTGATCATGTGCTTGCTATGTTTTCGGCTTCTCCGTTAGAGATTTTAAGACGGATCGCTTGGCTTCAATCGCTGGTGTAACGAAAACTGACACTCGGGTTTATTATAACCATTATGAAAAGGATCATTAGATCATGGAGATGACAATTTTGGTTTCATATTGGGTTGATATATTCAAGGACAAGTTTTAATATAATTTGTTTAAACGAAATATGGGTTAAAGATGAAAAAGGTTAAACATTAACTTACATCTCGATTACCAGATTATTATTTCTCTTATATCAACACCTGAATACTTAAGTTAAAAACTAAGTTAGTAAGTCTGTTACTAAGCCCGACAAATAATTTTAATTCGACAAAATTGGATGTAAAGAAATACGGCACTCTCAAATACGCTCACAAGCTGATACTTCCCACTTACACAGAAAGCGACACCCGAAATCCTTGAGCTTGTTCGCCCTGTTTTTTTCCCATTTTAAATGCTTCTCCATTCGTAACAAACCTCTCCGTAAAAATCCTGCAAAAACAAAAAGTGAAATCCTGTCGCAAATATAAGCTCTCATCATCAGACGTACAAGAAAGTAAAAAAATAGCAACAACAAAAATATAAAAGCATAAACAAAAAATAAACAAGCTACTCCCCAAGTGAAAATATCATGTGAATATACATGCACTTACCACATTTAACATGTCCTGGGGATGATAGTGGTGAGGAGCCGCAGAGACAGCAACAAAAAAGGGGGGAAATCCCGTAGACCCTCATCCCACGTGGATTCATTTCACATTTTTCACATGACAGCCACGAAAACAATGCTTTTGGCTATGTTAACGCTCAACATAAAAACATTAAAATGGTATTATCCCCTGAAAGAACCTACACAGTAGGCAAACGTAAAAAAAAAACCAATCCAAAAAGGAAAATGAAAGAGACGAGAAACATGGTATCCGAAAATCCAGATGTGCCTTTTGTTCAAAAAATCTCCTGGGCAATATTGGAGGACGTTTTTTTGGCGGTCTTCCTGCCAGGAAATTTTTCCTGTTCCGATTGATATTTGCAAAAATACTTATTTGGTGATTAAGTGAAAAGCGGGGATCAGCGAAAGAACATAAGTTGATCAGAAGGATATTTTTGCAAGTACTTTGTGCCAATATTGATGGACCATAATCGTATTTGACTATTAAAGTCTCTGTTGTGGTGACGGGAAAAGAGTTTCATAAGAGATTTTCGACTATTTTTTCTTAATCTCTACGTAAATTGTGAACGCAGGATTGGCTAGAGAAATGGCGCACTTTATCAAGTTTTGAATTACGCAACAGAAACATCAATAAAATCAGTTTCAAAATTAAGTAAGTAGTCTAGATCGAGATTCGTTATGTAGCTTTTTGTATTATAGGTGTCAGTGAAATTCTTGGGGCTGACAATAACAACTAGGTACCTTCGTCCTGAGAAATATAATTCAAGAAATATAGACTTTTAATTTTTTGAGTAAATCTGGATTGTCATTTACGTCATTCAACAGCTCCTGAGTGATGCTCATGCACCGATGCTTTAGGTCTATATTCAGCAATTTCGGAACAGACTTTGCCGAGTACAAATTAGTTCGCTCCTTTTTCAAAAGATGGCTTTGGCTGTTATAAATGTTTTTTAGTGACAGCTGATCTCGGTGGTTTCAGCTAGGTTAGACATTTATCAAAATGTGAGTTGCATAGAAGAACTTGATTTTTATTGTGTTAAATCTGTCAAATGTTGTGTTTGTGTGTTTGTGGAAGTTTATGGTGACAATGTCCTAAGAGATAAATCGTGTAGGTAATGGATTCAACGTTTTAAGAATGGAGATCATCAGAATCGTTGAAGGTGAGCCTCTGGACAAAAAAAAAAGCTTCGAAGACAAAAATTGGATGCAATATTCGATGAAGATCCGATTCAAACGTAATTGTAGTTTGGATTGGGAACAAGCAGTTTTGTATAATTAAGACCATGGGAATGATTCAGTGGCAAGGCAATTAAGTTCGTCATGAATTAAAGCCGAGAAATGTTGAAAGGCGGTTTTTCACTTGCTGATGCACAGCTGATTCAAAGGGTTGTTGTTTTTTTTAATTTATTTTTATTTCGCATTTCATCGAATTTACTTATGCTAGACAAAAATGCTTAAAACTAGCTTAAATAAATTAACTAATTTAAAATATATTACTGGCCCTACACGGACACCCTAAAGGAGTTAGTTCCCTGGAGATCTGTCTCTGGAGATCTTCAGATTATGCTTCGAAGTCACGCTGCAGAAGAGCGACAATGACGAACAGGCTAACACGTCGTGGCCTCTTTAATTAAACTCAAAAGAGTGATTTTTCTCAGCTGTACGGGGGCTTTTCTCACACCGGGTGCTGCTCTACATTCTATGATGAATCTTCCACCCCTTGACATTCCACCCCCATATGTATACAAGATGGTTTCGCCTCAAGAGAAATGGTTTTTGGTAAAACTCGCATTGGAGTGTCAGTAGATTTGCACGAGGAATAACGTACGACTCCTGTCTCATGGATATGCCTTCGGAGGCTATGAGACCTGCCATCCTGTGGCGCTTTAGTGTCACAGTTGGCGTCAGGATTTGCTCCGACCAGATACCGAACCTGGAACAGACTGTTTTTGCATTTTTTTACATGGCTCCAAGTCTGGCCGGAGGTCCGGCGCTGAAGTTTTCTTTGATCGCGAAAACATCCGACCACACTTCTCCTTAGGAAAATTTGTGTCTGTCTTTCAATCAGCGATATATGCAATCCTAATGGCCGTGCACTAGGTTGTGAAGCACAAGTGGGAGGGAAAAGCATATACGTCTGCAGTGACACCCAAGCTGCACTCAAAGCTGTGTTCAACTCTTTATCCAGCGTCAAATTAGTGTATGATCTCAAGACTTTCTTGAAGAAAGACCGAAGACTAAATTCAATAAGGCTTGTATGGGTCCTAGGTCACTCTGGGGTCCTAGGTCACTCTGGGGTCCTAGGAAATGAGATCTCTGATGAAGTCGCTAGAAGGGGCTTAGAGAGTTTCTCAGGACCTGAACCCGTTTTAGGTCTACCGGTCTACCTGCTTCTACGGTCAGTTCCTACATCAACAGTGGGGTCTTTAATGCACACAATCGTAAACGAAGGGAATATCCAGGATGCAGGATGACTAAGCGCGTACGTATAAATGTTTGCAAGAAATCCGCAAGAATCTTCTTATACTTAAGGAGAAATGATTGCAGAAGACTTGCAGCCATCATTATGGGCCATTTTACATTTTTGCTAAGCATCTCTACGTGAATGGCATTAGTGAGACGCCTACTTGTGCTGCAGAACACAACAAACGTGGCATGAGAGGTGTCTGTCTGATAGTATAATGAATCAGTATTCGCGTCTGAGTTCTCCTACAGATATTAGAAGAAGAAGAAAAAAAAAAAAAAAAATTATATACAGAGATCATAATCTCTACCGGCGTACCCATTGCGATTGTGGGTGCACTAGGCCAGGTGGAAGCGAGCAGATTCTGTCGACTCGGGCTGCCTACTCAGCTGGCCTATCTGTCCTCTGCCTCCGGTGCCTTAGAAACAGGTACTGGGGCTTCAGGAACTTCAGCTGTCCGAGACCTGTTGTGAGACTGTTATTTTCGCGCTTCTGCTGTTGTTGCTGTAGCCTCTTTTGCTGCGGCTGTTGTCGTGGCTGCTGCCGAGGCTGCTTCCGCTGCGTCTGCCGCATTTCCGTAAGCCCATCTACTACGGCCTTCAGCTTTACTCCTCGTCTTCAAATTCACTTCGCTCCTCCTCCGTAGTCGAACTTGAAAGGACGGCGAATGGATTGCTGTCTCCCGTGTACCAACCTTCCCTACCATTGGAGAGGAAGGCGATATCCGCTTCCACGGGGAGCGTTGACTTCTGCTGAGGTTGTTGGTTTTGATTAGATATCTTCTCTTTCTTCGTCGTCGAATTGGTGAGGGAGAGGCGCTTAATTGGGTTAGGCCTTGCGCTTACCCTTTTGTGCCTTTTCATGAAGGCACGCGGTTGGTGTTGCAAAATCAGGTAAGCATGTTTCAAGGGGGCGAACAAAGGTTATGAAGACGAAGGCAATTAAGGATTAGAGAATGCCTTGGACCAACGTTTCGTGAAACCGAGTACTGAATTGGCTTTCAGAATTACATCTTGGATATGTGTATGGAAATGCAGATCGTGGCTGTATAATATTTATAACTATATCACGGTGCAGATGGGCTGATGGGAGGGAATAGAGATGAGAAGCGGATTTTATGCATTTTTGTTAAAAATTGAGCTGTATAGGGTCCGCCAAATAACTTTTTTTTTTTTCTGAAAATGCTATAAAAAAAACTACTGAATATTTTCGCAAATTTCTTCTTTTATTTGAAAGTACAATCCTTCCGGTTAATAATGGAAAATAATTTCATTCAAATGGCTGCCTCGGCTGGCCATGCAGTAGCCTACACGATCGGTCCAATTTTTAAACACATTATCGATTGTGTGCAGCTGTATTTCACCAATGGCTTCACGAATATTGTCCTTTAAAGCGTCAATTGTCTCCGGCTTGTCGGCGTAACACTTATCTTTGACGGAACCCCACAAATAATAGTCCAACGGTGTCAAATCGCAGCTCCGAGGTGGCCAAACGACATCAGCTCTGCGGCTGATAATGCGATCTTCAAAAACAGGGCGCAAAACATCGACTGTAGCTTCGGCTGTGTGGCACGTAGCGCCGTCCTGTTGAAACCAAATGTTGCCAACATCCTCCTCTTCAATTTTTGTGAACAAAAATTCGTTCAACATGGCCCGATAACGATCGCCATTGACTGTAACGGCCACTCCTTGCTCATTTTCGAAGAAAAATGGCCCAATTATGCCTCTGGACCAAAATCCGCACCAAACAGTGGCTCGTTTTGAGTGCACCGGCTTTTCAATGTATGCGTGCGGGTTTTCTGTGCCCCAAATGCGACAATTTTGCTTGTTTACATACCCGCCAAGATCAAAATGAGCTTCATCTGAAAAGATGATTTTTTCATTTTTTCACATTCATTATTCATTTTCACATTACCATGATTTTCAAAGTAATGTCGCAATATTTCCCAGCGTTGTTCAAGCGTATACACAACCATATTCGTTCAGCGGAAGGATAAAACTAATTATCTGTCAAATCAGACATGAGCTAAGTGTTACCATTCACGAAATAAGCACTACTTGAAAAAAAAAACGTTAGATGGCGGACCCTTTATAACTATGTATAATGTCCTACTGAAGTGGTAAAGGACGCAGAGAAAAAAGTCCCTCTGTCTCATCAAATGACTATGATTGCGAAAATTAAAATATTCAAAAAGAAGAGAATACACAAAGCCACATGGATATCATTGGGTGAAGTAAAGCGCAACCAAAATGATAATTTCCAAATTAAACAAAATAAAGAGCCGGATCCAAATTCACAGAAGCGGATCACAGCAAGGTATAAAGAAATATAGGAACCAACGACGATACTAAACAGGTAGAAGCAGTGTGGTCAACTATAAAAAGTGTTGTAATAGAAGCAGTGAAAACAAACTAGACTATTGCAAGGGCCCGAGAGGAAATGTGAGTAAAAAGTTAAAGGCCGTAATATTCTAAGACTTTAAGCCCTGGAAAATAGCGAAGAGATCACGTGTACAATCATACCGCGTAACAATCATATCTTACGAATAGAAGTCAGTCATCTTCTTCGGAATAAAAAAACGATAATAGCAAAGGAAAAAAATTGCTAAATTTAGAAAGAATGTGCAGCTAAAGCCACGAGAGCAATGTACGTAGCTAAAGGCGGTTAGGTCCATAACGGTAACGGAGCTCGTTTCGGACATCGAATGAGTTGAAGCCCAATGGAGGAAATATTGCGATACCATCCTGCCAATCAATGGGGAAGTAAAAAAAGCAACCCGAGGAATCGACCTAATACCATTGGAATTAGTAAAACATGCAGGAGAAAAATTAACAGAGAAATTACATGGGCTCATCACAATTACGGGGGTGGTCCGATAAGTACTTAGTCTACGAAAGAAAAACAAAAATTTTGGAGAAATGGCGATTTATTTTTCAATGTAGTCTCCTTTTATCTCGATACACTTGACCCAGCGATGCTGCAACTTCTTTAACCCGTCTGAAAAATACGTTTTCTCGAGGTCTGCAAAGTGGCGGCGATGACCTCCTCATTCGACTGAAATTTCTGTCCGGCGAGTGACTTTTTGAAGTTTGGAAACAAAAAGAAGTCGCAGGGGGCCAAATCTGGAAAATACGATGGATGGGGCAGCAGTTCGTAGCCCAATTCGATCAATTTGGCCGTGGCGGGAGCGGAGGTGTGAGCCGGTGCGTTATCATGGTGGAAGAGCACTTTTTTCTTCGCCAAGTAGGTCCGTTTTTTCTTCCATTCGGCGTCGAATCGGCCCAATAATTTGGCATAGTACAGCCCTGTGACTGTTTTGTCCTTCTCCAGGTAATCGATGTGGATCACACCTTGTGAATCCCAGAAAACGGTGGCCATCACCTTTCCGGCCGATGGGACAGTCCTTGCCTTTTTCGGAGCACGTTCGCCGGGTGAAGTCCGCTGTTTCGACTGTCCCTTGGTCTCTGGTGTGTACGAGTGGATCCATGTTTCGTCGACTGTCACGAAACCACGCAGAAACTCCTTCGGATTGCGCTTAAACAGCGTCAAACACTGCTCTGAAGTGGTCTCACGTTTGCGCTTGTTGTCCGGAGTGAGCAGACCGACATCCATCGCGCCAGCTTTCTCATGCCCAAAATTTCGTGCAGGATATGACCCACGTGATCTTTTGAAATGCCTACTGTCTCAGCTATCTCGCGCACCTTCAATCGGCGGTCTGCCAATACGAGATCGTGGATTTTTGTCACGTTATCCTCCGTGGTAACCGTTTTCGGGGCACCTGGACGTGGCTCATCAAAAATGACGTGCGACCACGTTGAAACTCGTTAAACCAATTTTTGATGGGCGATTTCCCTTCCAAAAACAAAACAAGAATCGAATCACCGACCGATATTGCTCTTTTTCCATTTTTCTAAAATCCGCGGACACTCCCGCTTCCACACGCGGTCAAAACAAAACTACGAGTCCGATCCGGCTGAAATTTCGACAGTAGCCGTCTACTAGGATGTACTACACGATAGCAAGTTGCTGTTGCGATACTGGCGCCATCTGGCGGTGATGCTAATTACTTATCGACCCACCCTCGTATATGGAACAATGAAAGCATCCCCTAGCAATGAAAAAATTCGGTCATCATTCCGTTTTTAAAAAGGGGGACCGATCACAATGTAACAATTTGCGAGACTGACATCCTAAGCAAGGAAATCGGAGACTACCAATGTGGCCAAATTTCAGATACTGAAGGAATAAAATAAACCAGGGCACCTGGTTTCTTCTTCTTTTTAATTTGGGGGTAGAATTCGACAAAACAGGCAAATGGAGACAACTATACAATCAGGAACGCGAGGAACTCTATTCAGTCCCAAGCATTGTCCGAGTAATTAATCAGCGAAGACTAAGATGCGCAGGGCATTTAGAACGAATGGACAAACAATCGAACGAATAATAAGTGGAAAACCTTTAAAAAAAAGACCGCCGGCAAGGCCGCGCCGTAGATTGGGGGACATAATTAGGATGAATTTAGAAGAGATGGACCAGAACAGCGAAACATGGAAGGAACACACTCATAACGGGGAGACTTGGCGAGGCTCTGAACTTTCGAGTCTCAATTGACCGGTAATAATAAAAAGAACTATTAGAGAAGTTCATGAGGAGTTCAAAATTATTTCAAATATTTTGCGTATGAAATGAAATAAGAACGGAGTTTGTCCTGAAATTATTAAATGTTCACCAAAAGAACTGTTGGGTGAGCTCAGGGGCGGTTGAATGGTGTAAATAGCGATCAAGATTTCCTGAGCCATCTCACTGGTGATGACACATGGGTGCATGGGTTATGACATGGAACCAAAGCCCAATGGAATCGACTAGAAGAGCCAATACCGAAAAAAGCACGCCAAATTCGATCAAATTTGAAGGTTTTGTTCACTGTTTTTTTTTTCGATTACAATGATGTGTAAAAACTGATCATGAGTTTTTACCGGAAGATCACGTGTGAATACTACCTGATATTATGGACCGTTTGCGTGATAAAGAAAACGTCCGGATTTGTGGGAAGAAATTTCATAGCAGTTCCATCACGATAAATACCTGCTAACTCATCGCTGCTTCTTTGACCAAAAATCATACCATAATCATGCCTCAGCCACCATATCACTGGGCTTAGAACCCTGCAACTTTTATCGCCTCCCAAATCTGAGGAGACTCATAACAGGATTGAGATTTACAGTTACAATTCATAACCTTCCCACGGTAAAGGCAAACATTATTTAGAAACACTGGCACAGGTGTTCCAACTGGGTGGGAGTTCCACGAATCAGAAACAATGTTGCACAATAAAGATAGTGTCGCAACCTATTAATTCTTGGAATGAATATCCACTGACCCATATGATTCGCGGAATTGCTTGCGCCCGTTTGTGCACCTGAGTCAAGAAATGAAGCTTGTTCATAGGTTAGATCGTAAGAAAATTAGAAATGTAAAATCAGTCTTAAGGAAGATTCATTAAAGAAAGGTTGAAACTAAAGAAAATAAAAAATGTTTTATTTTTTTTTCCGTTAATCCACGATAGCATTAACTGGCGCAGTCGGTAGGATTGTGTCAAATATACGTGTTTTTTAAAACAATTGGACACAATCCGTATACGTATTAAAACAATCGCGTAAGATCGCGAAGTAACGCAACCTAAAAATACACGACGCGTAAGATCGCGAAGTAACGCAACCTAAAAATACACGACGCGTAAGATCGCGAAGTGACACACTCCAAAAAGAAATAAAGTGACAACGCGTGAGTTCGCGTAGTGAAACAGTCAACAAAAAAAAAAATAAATAAAAATAAAAGATAGTAATAAAATTTAAATAAAATAAGATAAAATTTATATATATATTTACATATAAAGAAAAGACGCGTGAGTTCGCGTAGTGAAACAATAGATCGTGAAACGAAAACTAGAGACAAGAAAGAACTAAAAACCATAACTTGAAGACAGCATAAAATATCCAGAAAACACAGAAGATCCGGACACCAGTTGAACGTCGGCAGAACCCGACAACAAACTTCAGAAACGAGAAGAGAAAATCGTAAAGAACAAGAAGATTTATATTACCAATACGTATGTCAAACCACATGTACAAATATTTTTTTTTATTACAATAGTTCTCTAGTGTTGCTGTTTACCAATTTTTTTTTTTCTTCCCTTTTTTAACTTTTTTTTCTTTTTCGTTCTGTGCGTGCTTTTGAATATAATAGTTTTTTGTTCTTGCTGCAAAAGCAAACCCATATGCCAACATTGGAAGATCAGATAGAAATCGTTAGGGAACAATCGAGACAGTTGTCAGACATAGTTAGAAACTTCTATACCCATAACGAATCTTCACCACCAACAATGTTATCCCTAAATATCGATCCTGTGAAATATCTTTCGAAATTGCCGGAATTTTATGGTGATTTCATGGAACTACAGAATTTCGTCGATTTAGTCGACAAAATTCATCCCCTCATGACCCAATATGACCCTCTCGCTCAAAGCATTTTCTCGGACATTTTAAAATCAAAATTAAAAGGTAAAGCACGAGAAGTAATAGAAATAAATAGTCACGTCACGAGCTGGGCAGAAATGAAGTTAATTTTATTTAACAATTTTGGTGATAGACAAACACCAGAAGAACTCTTCGATGAGCTTCGCTCCGTACTATTTCGAACGAATGCCGTCGAGTTTTACAACCGCATCAAGGGTATTTTAAGAAGGTTAAATCTAAAACAGAAACAGATTATGAACGGCGATGATGAAACCATCGAAGCCAATATTAAACAAAACAAAGCTTCTGCATTATTTATTTTCCGAAATAAGCTTCCAGAGCCCATGCGATCTTTGATCTACTGTAGAAATCCGGATAGTCTAGAGGCTGCCATTAATATTCTACATGAAGCAGGATATGCATACATGGGTGCACTTACAAATAGCTCACATAGTAACAAATCTAGGGACCTAACATATCAGAACCAAACTAACAGAGACCCCAGTCACAACAATAGAGGTGTTAACAACCATAATAAAAATTACGGCAAATATAAAAGACAGAATGAACATTTTAGAAATCGTACATTCACCCAACATAATTCGTACCCACAAAACAATATATATTCACAAAACAATACATATCCACAGAACTTCTTACCCACAAATCGTGACCAAACTCAAAAATTCCCTGTTCCAGAAGCAATGGACATAAACGCTCTAATGAATATTCCGTCAACGAGTACCAACTCTTATAAAGCTCCACAAACAAACACTAATCCCCGTCAACTAAACACGCAAGGCGAAGGAGCAAATTTTCATCCATGTGCCTCCAAGGGAGACTACCCTATATAACGGTTAAAACCAAATCATTTCCTCTCAAATTCATAATCGATACAGGGGCAACCCATTCTATTATAAACCCCGGGCTTTGTGATCCGAAATGGAAAATACCCCGACCTCCCATGACAGTAAAAACCCTCCAAGATACTATCACTATTTACAATACAGTAAAAATCCCATTATTCGCCGAGTTCGGCAATACTGGAGACATGGTTGAATTCTTAGAATGTCGGTTTCATAATTCCTATGATGGAATCATCGGAAGCGACATACTGCGAAGATATAAAGCAAACATTGACTACCATAACGACACTCTTACTATTAACAATAGAACAATACCTATGAATTTCCAAGGAAATAACGAATTACACCTACTTGTAAAACAAGAGAAAGGACTAGCCCTTATTAATGAGCAGTTGACGAACACAGGACATATTATTATACCACAAGGTATCTATAATGTAAGAAATCATTGCATACAATTAGAAAATAAAACGGATTTCCAAGGGGAAATTCGTCTTAACGACGATGACGTACACGCAGTTACAGAACAAAACTTTTACTGGATCGAACCTTCCGATTCATGCAAAAAATCTATAGTAGAGCAAATTCGTACTAACCACCTAAACTTAGAAGAACGACAGAGACTTTTGACTGTCATAAAAAAATATAAAACAATTTTCCACCAAGAGGATGGAAAACTTACATTTACAAATGCAATTAAGCATCGAATCAGGACGACTAATGACGTTCCGATATATACGAGAAATTACAGATACCCGCAAGTTCATAAACAAGAAGTCGAAGATCAAATTCAGGAGATGCTTAAAAACAAAATTATACAACATAGCAACTCCCCATATTCGGCTCCAATCTGGATCGTTCCTAAGAAGGAAGATGCCAGTGGCAAGGCCAAATGGAGATTGGTCGTAGACTATAGAAAGTTGAACGAGGTAACAGTCGGCGACAAATACCCAATACCGAATATCGATGAGATACTCGACAAATTGGGTAGATGTCAATACTTTTCGACACTTGACGTCGCAAAGGGATTTCATCAGATTGAAATCCACGCGGAAGATGTTCATAAAACCGCCTTCAGTGTCGAAGGAGGACACTATGAATTTCTCCGCATGCCCTTCGGTTTAAAAACAGCACCAGCAACTTTCCAACGATTTATGAATCACGTGCTTCAAGATTATATTAATAAAATATGTCTAGTGTATATAGACGATATTATTATTTTCTCAACGTCTCTAGAGGAACACATAGTCTCACTGACGAAGATTTTCGAGCGGTTGAAATCTGTTAACCTCAAAGTGCAACTAGATAAATCGGAGTTCCTTAAAAAGGAAACCGAGTTTCTGGGACATATAGTGACGCCTGATGGCATAAAAGCCAACCCAAGGAAAATAGAGTGTGTAAAGAATTACCCTATCCCAAAAACGAGGAAAGAAATAAAGCAATTCCTAGGCCTCACAGGTTATTACAGAAAGTTCATTAAGGACTATTCAAAGATAGCCAAACCCATGACACTATACCTAAAGAAGGATGCTAAAATCAATATCTCCGACCAAGACTATTCAAAAGCCTTTGAAACTCTTAAAACCTTACTAATAAATGATCCCATCCTAGCATACCCTAATTTCGATAAAGTATTCACCCTTACTACGGACGCTAGCCAATACGCACTGGGTGCCGTACTGTCCCAAGAAAATCATCCCGTGTCGTTCGCAAGTCGTACGCTTAATGCCCACGAAGTAAATTACAGCACGATCGAGAAAGAGCTACTGGCAATCGTTTGGGCAACCAAGTATTATCGCCCTTATTTATTCGGTAGAAGATTCATTATTGAAACGGATCATAAACCTCTCACTTGGCTGTTCTCGCTAAAAGAACCCAACTCAAAACTTGTAAGGTGGAGGTTAAAATTGTCAGAATTCGACTTCGAAATTAAATACAAAAAAGGCTCAAGCAACGGGAACGCGGATGCTCTCTCCCGTATACCGGTTACAGAGATAAATTTAATAGAAAGCAATAATATTCCGAAAAGTACATCATGCTTGAATGTTTTTAAGAACCAAATCGTTATCACGAAATCCCATTCAGGATCCCTAAGAATTCGAAAACTAAAGGTATTTAACCGACTACGGACAACGATACATACAAAATCTCTGGACGAACAAACCGCTATAACTTTATTCAAAAATCATTTCAATCCTAACGGGCTAAACGCCATCCTAGTAGAAGACGAACATTTCTTCAATGTCGTACAAGAAACGAAAAGGAAATACTTCTCAAATAACAAACACTTTAAATTAATTAGGTGTTCTAAGCTGTTAGAAGATATTACGGACGAAACCAAATTGACAGAGACAATAGAAAAGGAGCATATAAGAAACAACCATAGGGGTATAGCAGAGGTTTTCCAAGAACTTATTATACTCTACTACCACCCGAAGCTAAAAATAAGAATTACGCTAATTAATAAGAAATTAAAAATAGAAAAATTATAGTCGACAATGAACTAGGCTTCAAAGCATTGCCCTTGAAACAATACTTAGCAGAGCTTGACGTTGAACTCCATTTTACCTCCAACAACTACCATACGTCTAACGCGGACATTGAAAGACTACACAATACTCTTAACGAACATATACGCCTTCTAAAACATGACGACTCAAACAATGAAAGTACGGTAGAGGACAAGCTTTCAAAAATAATAATGTTCTACAACCAAACAATACATTCGACGACCAAACAAAAACCTGTAGACTTCGTAACAGGGAAAATTAACGAAAACGAATATGACAAGATTCACGAACTTATCCTAGAAAAGAAACGGAAGACAATTGACAGACTTAACAAAAACCGTAGGGATTATTCATTAACTGAAGGACAGAATTTTATTAAGGATACCAGAGGGGGTAAGAATCATTCAAAATTTAGGAAGCTAGAGACACAAAAATTAGACGAAGACCACCTAGTAGATGTAAAAAACGGAAATAAATATTACAAAGATCACGTTAAAGAAATTAAGAAATTCCAAAATGTTAATAATCCCACAATCAAGTCAAAAGATAAACCACTGAAGACAAGACAATAAAAAAAACCCTTTTCTTTCAGGAACCAACGACAGACATGACGATGTTGGTCACCATACCAATATTACTGACAATGACGAGACTACTTATACCATTCGTAGGGACACAAGAAATACTTCTTCATGACCTTAATAACAACAACGGATATGTAACGCTTAATCTAGACAAAATTCGGATTATTAAAAGCTATACAAAAGTCCTACACATCATAAATGTAACATCCCTAGAAACAAGTAAAAACCAGATAAAAGAGAACCTCCTCATCTTTGAAAATAGATCGAACCTAATTGAGCCCATGTACCACACAGTCAACCAAAATTTGATACTGTTGGAAGCTAAGCTAAGAAACCTTAAACCCCACTCCAGAACAAAAAGAGCGTTAATTGACATACTAGGGACAGGAATGAAACTAATAGCAGGAACAATGGACCACGAAGACCAAATTTACATACAAAATAAATTAGACCAACTCTTTGACCAGGAACAAAAACTTACTGAAGGAAACAACAAGCAAGTAGTAATTAACCAACAAATCATAGAGCAAATACAGAATATTACAGCCCATGTTAGAAAACAACAACTTCTTGTTGAAAAAATATTTGAACAGTCAGAATTTAGCAGGGAAAGTATAAACTTTAGAAGAGGAAGTCAGGACCATGCAGTGTATATACCAAATCAATCAGGATATACTGTTGCTTAGAAATCACATAGATGAGATAGAACAAATACTCTTTTCTAGTAAGCTCGGAGTGCTTACCAGAAATATTCTAGGCGAGCAAGAACTATCCATTGTCGATGATTTGATGAGTTTTAATGAAATTAAAATCGCAGTGTCAATTTATAAAGAGCAAATAATTATAACCCTTTCGATACCACATTTCTCTGACAATATTTACACAAAAGTCCTCATAGAACCCATTCCCGATAGTAATAATAAATCACTCCTTATCAGAGGTAAAGAAATTCTAACTGATCAAGACAACTGCATATATGAATTTCCCTTTAAAGATAATTTTAAACGTAACCCTGTTGCAATTGAAGATACCTGCATTCAAAATATCATGCATTCTAAGACAGCATATTGTACTAAAATAGTAACAGGTGAAACAGAAACACTAGAGGTAGCAAAAGGAATTATTATCCTAAAAAATGTAAAAGAAACATTAATAAAACATAACTGCAATAGAAATAACATTTTAGTAAAGGGTAGCTATGTTATAACATTTAAAGGTTGCCAACTAACGATCAATAATAAAACCTACGAAAACTTGGTCAAGAAAGTGTACGACAATATTATACTACCAAATTTTGTCACACAAGTAAACGAAACAAATGTAATCCCTAATATTAAACTTGACGAACTATACGTTCAACATATTAATAATAGGGAATTAATAAAACAGATGTCGAGAAAAAGCAATTCATTTGACATATCTCTGTTATTTATAAATATTTTATCAATTATAATTGCTATCGTTATTTTTGTTACTTGCCGAAGATTTAGAAATAAAGCCAAGTTTTTTGTTTCGTCGGAGCCTCAAGCTAACGGAGGGGGAGTTACAATTCATAACCTTCCCACGGTAAAGGCAAACATTATTTAGAAACACTGGCACAGGTGTTCCAACTGGGTGGGAGTTCCACGAATCAGAAACAATGTTGCACACTAAAGATAGTGTCGCAACCTATTAATTCTTGCAATGAATATCCACTGACCCATATGATTCGCGGAATTGCTTGCGCCCGTTTGTGCACCTGGGTCAAGAAATGAAGCTTGTTCATAGGTTAGATCGTAAGAAAATTAGAAATGTAAAATCAGTCTTAAGGAAGATTCATTAAAGAAAGGTTGAAACTAAAGAAAATAAAAACTGTTTTATTTTTTTTTCCGTTAATCCACGATAGCATTAACTATTTACCACAATTGAGGAGATAAAAACCAGCGATGCTGGGAGTCGTGAGAGTGATGTGTTACTAGTGTGATGCGTTACTAGTAAGACGTGCTTTTAAGACAGATTGGCGGCTGAGGCTGCGTTTAAGTGATTATTTTATATATTCCATGCTTTTGCATGTTTTGTTTCTTGGACGTTAAAACTAAAGCCTACAAGATGTTTTACTATAGATTGGAACAAGGAAAAAACGGAATCGCCATCATCCTTGCGGCAGAGCTATTTGGCAACGTCTTAACCATTTCAAAGTCCAGTGACCGTTTGATGGCACTCAAATTGGTGATGCATGGTGAGGTGTGGAACATCGTAAGCGCATATGCCCCTCAAGTAGGATGCGAACAATAAGAAAAAGATGCATTCTGGCTAGATTTCCACAACCTTGTCAAAATCATCCCAAAGGAAGAGCTTTTGTTTGTTGGGGGAGATTTAAACGGACATGTCGGGAAGACAAGCGAAGACTATGAAGACTACCACGGAGGGCTGCGATACAGCACCAGGAACTCTTCAGGTGAATATATCCTAAACATGTGCAAGTCGTACGGTCTTATAGTGCTAAATACCATGTTCGTCAAACAAAGCCGGCACCTGATCACTTATCTCAAATAGACTATCATTTGGTATCTAGTTTCATGAAGCCACGAGTTAAAGATTGCAAAGTGATCCTGGGAGACGCGATCGCCCCTCAACACCGTCTCCTCCTGACTGATTTTTTTATGGAGGCGAGTAAGAAGTCAAAGCAGCAAACGAAGGTGTCTGAGAGAATCAAGTGGTATAAGCTGGATAAAAGAAAAGGCGAAGCTTTTATTACCAACATGAAAAACTACCTCTCTTCCATTATCGATGAGGTCGGTAATGAGGAGTGCAGAGCACAAGCCATGTGGGATTCCCTACAACAATCTGGCCTGGAGAAAGCCAAATCACTGCTCGGAACATCTAAAGGCCCCTGCCAACACGCAAAAGAAACCTGGTGGTGGACAGACGAAACCAAAGCAATGATACACGAAAAGAAAATGGCTTTCCAAGCTTGGTCAAAGTGCTCTTCTACTAATAGTGAGGAAAAAGCTCGCCGTGAAAAGGTATATAGATATTGCAAAGGTATCGCGAAGAAAAAGTGCGCCGAATTCAAAGCGAACAGCATGGAAGGCCTCTATCAGAAGTTGGAAGAAATATCGTCTTCCGCGTCTGACAGGAACCAGGCTACCCAGAAGCTTCGACAAAGCAATTTGAACAAAGGAGCAAATATCTTTAAGATAGCCGCCCAGAGAAGAAGAAATGCTCAGGAGATTCGTTTCCCAAAGTTTATTAACAATGCTGAAGGCCAACTCCTTGCGGAAGACGAAACAATTCTCCACAGATGGCGACAGTATTGCGAGGAACTTCTCAACGAACAGTTTCCCCGAGTGTACTTTCCAAGAGCTGCCCCGAATCATGCCGAAATATCCGACATCACAGTCGAAGAAGTTCGGTACGCGGTTAAAAACTCCAAGAAAAGACAAGCTGTTGGGCCGGACGGGATACCCTCTGAGTTCTGGAAAAAGATGGGAGACATCGGGTCTAGATGGCTCATGGTTCTTATCTCCAAACTTATGAGAGGCGACACTATGCCTAATCAATGGAGGGAAAGCTATCTTCTTCCATTGCACAAAGGAAAGGGTGATACGCGAAATTGTGATAACTACCGTTCTATCAAGCTGATGTCGCACACCATGAAGATCGTTGAACGGGTATTAGATAGCCGACTGCGGAAAATAATACGACTATCTGATGACCAGTGCGGGTTTGTCTCGGGTAAATCAACAACAGATGCAATCCAAAGTATAAGGATCATGATGGAAAAGCATCGTGATTCTTCAAAGGACTTGCATAAGGTGTTGGTTGATTTTGAGAAGGCCTTTGACCGGCAACCAAGAGATCTTTTATGGGTAGCGCTGAGACAAAAAGGAGTTCCAGAAACCTACGTGCGAGTGATCATGGACATGTACAAGAGAGCAACGACAAGAGTAAGATGCACCGCCGGAGTCACCGAAGAGTTCGCAATCAAAGTCGGTGTACACCAAGGGAGCGTCCTCAGCCCGCTGCTCTTTATAGCAGTCCTTGATTGCTTGCTTGAAGGAAAAGTGACGGACCCCAATGTGCACCAGCTATTCTTTGCTGACGATGGAGCCATTATAAGTGATAATCAGGCGTCCCTACAACGAGCACTTGATGTGTGGGTGGACATTTTTGAGGGACACGGATATCGTATTAGTTCAAAGAAGACAGAGTATCTGTGCTGCCCGTTCTCTGACCCTCATCAGCCTATTCCAGACATTTACTTGAATGGAAGAGTGCTTCCCAAGTGTGAAAAGTTTAAATATCCGGGATCTATGATTAATAAAGAAGCAACTTGTGATGACGACATCAACCATCGCGTAAGCGTAGGGTGGATGAAGTGGCGGGAAAACTCCGCCATCTTCTGTGATCGAAAAATGCCCCCTAAGCTGAAAGGAAGGCTCTACATTCCAGTTGTACGTCTGGCGCTCACATACGGTTCACAATGCTGGACAATGCACAAAAAGTATGAGAGCAAATTAACGGTAGCTGAGATGAAGATGCTTCGCATGACAGCGAGAGTAACAAAACAGAGTTTGAACCACTATAAGAAGACATTTCCGACCTTAAACAACACATTATTAAACACGATGAGCAAATTAAAACTATCACCGAACGCATAAAAGCAAACGAGGAACAACGAAAATATAAATAAACCTTATGTGATGTCCTATTGCATGGAGTTCCACACTTGCCTAAAGAAAATCTTCGTTACGTTTTCAATCAACTCTGCACCAATCTAAATTTTAAAACACCAATAATAAAAAGTATTTTCCGTGCCAAATAAAAAAACGGACAACGATTCGCCACTAATTATTATTCATTTTTCACACCGAACGATAAGGCGTTTGTCTTGTGATCGATTGCTGACTATAGGAAAACAGCAAAAGCACCTATATACCTCCATGATTTTGGTTTTAGCAACGAAATCGGGAAAATCTAAAGTTTACATTCATGAATCCTTGATGCTTAAAACCCATTCTACCTATATTCTGCAGAGCGCATTGAAAATGAAATGAGACAAAAAAGTGTTTTCGGTTTATACCATTCGAGGCCTCGTTTACGTGAAGAGGAGTAAAGATGAGATTGCCCATTTAATTCAAGACAATGAGGACTTAACCGACGCTGCCATGATGATGACACCAATAACAACTGCAACAAATAATTAATAGCACATTTGTCTGCTTAATGTAAACCCTATTTTTCTACTTTAATTTTAATTTTTTTTCTATCAAGCTATTGGTAATTATTTTTTATTATTATCGCATCCTTACTGAATTCTAATTTTGTTTATTCTATAAATATTATTCAATATATGTATAATCTTTTCATTTCAGTTACGTTTCTCCTACCTTACTTCCCTCCCTCATTCCCATCAGTACCTAGTCGTCACTTATGATGTGCCTTGGCTTGCTCGTTATTTAGAACGGGCTGCGTATTGTGATTCCCTTTGGACACCAATATTTTTCCATAAATATTATAGAAGATCTGAATGAAGAAAATTATGGGAATTTCAAAGACTCTATCAGTAGAGATAATACGCGGATAATGATTAATGTTCTATACAATCGACACAATGGATTGGAAGTTTGCCATATCAATGCACAAAGTCTGAGATCTAGAGAAAAATTGGATGAATTCCGACACTTGTTTGTAGGTTCTAAGGTTGACGTAATATGTGTTTCTGTGTCCTGGTTTTTAAGTGATGTTAATAATTTAATATATAATGTAAAAGGGTATAATCTTTTCTGGTAGTAAATCGTGTTGGTGGCGGTGTAGGTGTTTATGTTCGTGCAAGCTTAGACTGTCAACTAATCCGGAAGGCCCAGAAATATTGTGAAATGTAATATGTTTTTATTAAAATTACTTGCAGGTTCAATAAAATATTATTAGGTTCTGTATATATGTAGGCCTAATGTAAATATCCATATCTCTCCGCTGATTGCAGTCTAAGCTGAGTTAACCTATGTTTATAACATCGTTCGTCATTAAGTGTGGAGATTTCAATAGCAACATTCTTGTAGAGCCATCCTTTGCAAATAGTATGAAGGCACTTACTTTAACCTCTGTGAATACTTCCCTTCCAACTCATTTTTCTAGGGATAATAGCTCACTCCTTGGTGTACGAGTACGAGTACGAGTAAGTAATCCATACAAAGTCCTACGCTTCAATCAACTTTCAGTTCCCTCCTTCTCCCGACATGACATGATTCACTTAACGTACCAATGTGATGCTATTAATAGCGAAAATCTGTTTTCTTTCCGCGATTTCAAGAAAATCAACACTGATCACTTAAAAAAAGATCTTTCTAGTATAGTGGAATGGAATAGGATCCACAGAATGCCGAATGTAGACGACCAAGTAGATTCCTTTCAAAACAATATTAGGAGTCTTTTTAATATTCATGTCCCGCTTAAAGGCAAAAGTATAAAAACGAAAAAATATGAATGCCCTTGGTTTACTACTGAAATCAAAAATCTTATTTACCAACCTGACAAAGCATATCATCGCTGGAAAAGATTTCGGATAAACGTATTGTACAGGGCTTATCGTGTTCTGAGAAATAGGGTAACTTGCCTGATACGTGAGTCTAAGAGACGTTTTCATGCTCCCCGTCTTGATCAAACATAATCTTTGGAAAAATATAAAGTAAATAGGGCTAGGAAAAGTAATTAAAAGAAATGTTGATAATATCGATTGTTATGAACAGAATATGTCCTTTACCTCCGTTTCTTCCCTCAACACCGATAGTACTTTAAGTGATTTGAACCATCGATAGAATGATGAATATTCTGATAACTTGAGTTCTACTCCTAACTCAGCTGTAAACGATGCAGATGTCCTAAAAAGTCCTATCAAATCTAAAGTGAATAATTCTGTGTCCGATTTCCTTGCACTTAGTTTAGGTGTTCCACAAGGCTCGATTCTTGGTTCAATCCTTTTCACCATGTACATACATAAATGATTTACCGAAATGCTTCGGCTGATATGTATGCAGATGATGTGCAGATGCGGTAGAGTACTCCCTTCGGCCTTGTGGAAAACGCTGTTAGTGAAATAAATGAAGTCCTTGACAGAATCTCCCGCTGGTCTCGAGCGAACCGTCTCTGCTTAAACCCTTCCAGATCAAATAGTTTAGTTATCTCCAGGAAGCCGGTCTCTACCAAACTTATATCTGAACAACAGAGTTATAGATTTCCTTGATACCGCAGAAAATCTTGGTATAGTTTTCAAAAGAACCCTCTCCTGGAATAACCATATCAGGACCACCTTGGGTATAGTTTATGCAGGTCTTCGTACGCTCTGGTCTACACACTCTGTTACACCGTTAAAAACGAGACTGGTCTTAGTTAAAACGCTAATTATACCAATAATGCTTTTTGCATGTGAAATGTTCAACAACTGTGATTATGAGCACAAACAGAAACTAAATGTGGTCTACAATAGTGAAGCGCGGTATATTTTCGGTTTAAAAAGACACAACCACATTACAACCTTTTCTAAATCTATCTATGGTATCACCCTAGAAGATCTCTTTAAAATGAAAACATTAACTTTGCTCCACAACGTAATACTAATGCGTCAACCAATGTATGTATTTAGGTATACAGCAGGATTTGTTTTACCCAATCAACTAGAACTCAACATCTCACTCCAATTCGATATAGCTATTAGATCTCTGAACGACAGTTTCTTATCCACGCGATACGTCTATGGAATTCGCTTCCCCGAGCCGTTAGGCTTATAAGTAACACAGCTCTTTTCAAAGTAAAGCTAAAGCTATACCTGAAAGCACTCCGATGATGACTGCATATTCATTCCCCTCCCTTTCATTTCTATCCTCTCTCTTTTCTCAATGTCTTGAGTAAATATCGCTCTTCTGTATATAAATAATATAAATATATAATATGTATATAATTTATAGGGTTTTTTTTTCTTCCTTCTTGCAATTGTACAGAAAAAATGTGAATATTTTAATTATCACCATAATCTTGGATTTGTTAAGAAACTTGTACATATAATTCTTACAAACTTATAGTAATACAAATACAATAGAACTTTTGCTGAAGCTTGCACTGTCCAGCCAAGCGTTCATAGACCAAACCTCATGTTGTGTGTTTGTTCGGAGCAGCTGGGCATGATATGCATTGTTGCAAATGAATGAATCTATCACAGCAATGCACTAGCAAACACAACTAATGCGAACAGGCCACAGTACGAGCAAGAACACAACAAAATTATTTTGTAGGAAGGTAACGTTATAGCTATAGCTGTTGCCAAGATCATTAAAACCTACCTGGAAACACTGAAATCGATGTGCATTCTCTAGACATCACCCGTTCCAATATCCATCTGTCCCGATCGATGAAACATGGCCTGACTGTGTAGCATTTCTATTTTCTAATCTTTTTTAAAAAAAAGTGGGAAAAAGTTGTAACAAAAGATTACCAAACATTTGAGAAATAAGCATTCAGCCATTTTCTGAAGTTAAGTTGGTATTGCTCGCCACCACAGTGTATGTATGCTCAATGACACAAAAATTATATTTAAACATTTTTTAAAAATAATTTATTTTAATTATAATATAATACTTGGAGCTTGCGAATACTAATTTTTCATCTCGATATTCATGAGATAGCCCACTTCGGCGGCACCCGTAAAGGCGATGCAGTGCAATAACGCTGTCTTCAATAATTAAAAAAAAAATTATCAAATACATAAAGTCTTTTAAGTGGTTACAAACTTATTAAATGATTTTAGCCTTAATACAATGCAAAAAGTAATTAAAGTAATACAAAAATAAAAATTTATGTTGTTCGTTAACTTGATATTAAGGGGCAATGCATTCCAAAGTCGAACCGCATATACAAAATACTGGCGGCTAGTTGTTATGTATTTTATCTAATAGCAAGCACACGACGCCGATTTGTTATCAAGCTTCCTGTACAGTTTGTCAAATGATTTTGAATAGCTTCACGTTGACGTTATTTAGCGCATCACTATGTGGGAGCATACCATCGTTCTCTTTGCTATCATCTTTAAATTTTCAATTTACTCGTACTACCACTACATACTCGTAAGTTACATTTAACTAATTTGGTGACGTTCTAAATCTGTTTCAAAAGAAAAACAAAAATTTATTAAAAGCAACTCCATCGCTATAGTAAATTTAAGTTCAAAATCTAACGCATTTTTTTCAGTTCCATCTCCTTGCGATAAAAAAAAATTAAAATCCTTTTAATGATTTAAAGAAAAAGTTAGAAAAAAGGAATTTAAGCCAACAACCACGCTTAGGAGGTGACAAAAGAACGAAGTGGTTGAAGCAAACTAGAACAAATTACTCTCCTGCACTTACCCCCGATTCCGCCCTCAAGTGAAGTAAAAATGGAAAAAATCTTCCCAAAAGAAAATCAACAATGAGATGATGAATGCTGCTGCACGACGAGGGTTCACTACGAATTTAATTTACAAATAAGAACTTTAATTAAGTCGGTTTGCCATCTTGGGTTTCTTGAGAGCCAACCTCTCCTCTAGTCTTTAGACAAGTGCTGCGAGGAAATTGCAGACGAGGACACCAAAATCAGTAGTAAGACGCATCTCCAATGTTGCTTCAACAGAGCGCAGTGGAAAAAAAACATAAAGAAAATCGTGCAGCGGAACTTTTGGCTCAACAAAGAATAACACGACAAAAAGTCCTGCATTGACATTTGCAAAAACGGAAAGCAAAGCAAAAAAAGAGAGAGAGAAAAAGACAACCCTAAGAAAATACTGCAAACGTAACACCCCACAAGCCGACTTCCGCCTAGCACCGAGTACGGATGTAGCGAAAATGTAAAGATGCTACGCTGCAGATGCACTAGAACCTGTAGTGTACGAGTACATACGTACATATACACCATGGAAAGATGTCGGGAATACCGGTCGCACAGGAAGCCGGGTGACTTTGAATCTGCCTGTTAAAGTTCACATTTAATTACGACCGGAAAAGTTTTATCAGGTGGAGCATTTAGATTTTTAGGATAATAGGATATCTGCAAAAAAAAACGAGAATAAATGAAACTTTTCGGCAGATTGCCTTAAGATAGGTAATCCTCTGCGTTTTCCCTTATCCTTCATTCCTTACTTCGCAAATACTTGCATTTGTCGTCGTCCCGACTGCCAAAGTTAATGTTTCGTAGTCATCCTTCGAACTAATTATTAACATTTCAACATTACTTCTACTTAAGATAGGTTTGGGTTTCAAATATTGTAATACAAGTAGAGGTACCCTGTTCCTTGTAGTTATGAAGATACAAAGAGCCGCAGTAGCTCGCGGCTGATGCAGTTTTATTCCAAGATTGCAAAAAGAAATTGAAAACAAAAATTAATATGACAGACTGTAAATTAGTTGAAGGGACTGAGGTAAGCTATTGCAGGACTATTTATTATGAATGAACGAACCTAAAAAAAAAACATTTGGCTTACAGGCATGTGAAGAAACATCATAATTTGACGGTTGGTGTCATGACCAAAAACATGTCATTGTAATTTAGAAGGCCTCCTACTTCACGAGGCTTGTTGCTAAAGGAAAACCGCTAGTCAAAGGTTTTCCAGGAAGGTAATTGCTTCAATAAAGCTTGATTTTTTAAAATATCTTAGATATTGATAAATAGATATTCTTTCATATTATCCATCGATGCACGTTTGAAGTTGTTATTGCGACTATTCACTTTTCATAAAAAATATTAATACCAAAACCACTGGGATACGATTCGTGCAATAATATATGTTCATGAAGGACAATGCATTCAAATATTTGTAGACACACAATCTTTTCACTTGTGTGAAAAAGAAATCGCACACGACATAAGTGAGAAGAGAATTTGATGGAAATGTATCGAGTACTCTAGATTTCATTGATAGGGCTGATTCGTTGGTTGCGTCTTTTGTAAATTTTGATAGTTTTTAAAAAAAAATTAACGGTATATATCAGAGATAAAATCATAGGCCGGGCTCGAGACGAGTTGCAGAAACATGATAGCTTGAAACCTTGGGCTGAAATTAGAGACGTATTAAAAAATAGTTTTGCTGAAAATTTATTTATGAATTCTCTCTTAGATAAACTAAAAACACTTGGAATAGAAACGACAATAGAATATTTTTACAATTCTATTAATAAAATACTTGGTCGAAAAAATATTGCGTATTAATTGATTAACCTTGACAATAACGAACAAATGATTCAATCAAACAATAAAATAGATTTAGAAATATTTAAAAATAATCTTCCTGAACCCACGACAGTTATTATCTATAGCAGGAATCCGCGAACAGTTAACGATGCTTACGTGATTATCTGCGAAGTTAGTCATCAATTAATGGGTTCAAGTGGGAAGGAAATAGAATACTACTAGAAATAGATACTAGTTCAAGCAGCATGTGTGTAGGTTATAGACAAAATAAGAATTGTTTTAGAAATAATAGTAATTTCCAAAGCAACTGCAGTTTTATACCGAACCGACAGACTAATACACATAACAACTATACGAACCCACACACAAAATACAGAAATACGACAGGACACAGACAAGATACAAACATTATGTTTGGTAACATTAGACAAAACGAACAAACACATAGACGGGTACCGCGTTATACAGTATCGCAAATGTCAAAACGTATGGTAGATCCCAATGAAATGAGACACTTTTTTGCCGCTAATCTTCCATATAATAATGAAAATAATCTCTCCCTCGATAATGTGAATTATGAGTCATTTGTTTTTGAATGTGTGGGTAAAGATTAAAATGGCTATTCAATCTATCAAGTCTAATGCTCAGGGTGCTGATGGTATTTTTCCTAAGTTCATAACATTTATTTTATTGATGTATGTATTTACTCTTGTAAATTCCCCGAACAATGGAAGAATGCTGTAATCATTCCTGTTCCAAAGAAAATGAATCCATCTGGACCGCCAGATTATAGACCAATAGATTTATTGAACAAGTTGTTGCAAATCAAATTCAACAATACGTTAATTCTAGAAATTTGATCTCGAAATGGCAGTCAGGATTCAGACTAAATCATAGTTGTGAATCTGCTGTAATTAAAGTAACAACTAATAGTTAATGCTTCCGGATTGTTCGAAGGCTTTCGACTGCATCGATCATGGAATTCCTTTAAGCAAATTGAAGCATACATTTGGTTTTTGAATTCTAGTCTCAAATTAATGGCTGTGTATTTGAAAAATAGACAATCAACTGTTAAAACCGCTCTTGGTATGTCTTGTCCATATGTTGTCAACTTTGGGGTTCCTCCAGGGTCTGTGCTGGGGCCATTATTATTCTCCTTATTTACAAATAATCTGCCAGTAGTTGCTAATTGTAAAGTACGTATGTATGCTGATGATGTGTGTATTTATATGTCGTGCCCTAAGAATCTATTAGTGGACTGTGTGACCAAAATTAATGAAGACCTACATACGTAGGATACAAATTTGGTCTGAGCAAAACAAACTGAGATTAAATACCCAAAAATGCCTTGCAATAATGTGCTCTAATTGCGAATATTGCCCTAGAGTCCTCCCGCCCATATTGGTAAATGGTGAAAACATACCTTATGTAAATAAAGTAAAATATCTTGTCTTTACAATAATTAAGTCCATGACATGTTGTGATGCTATTTCAGAAACCATTAAAAGAATTTACAACAGATTACATAGTTTGAGGTGCTAAGCTAGCTTAATTCATCCTGATATGAAGATAAACTTGGTTAGGAGTCTTATTTTGCCATTTTTTGCTTTCAATTGTTGTGTGTACTCTTGTCTAGACGTTAGATGTAACCGTAAGTTAAATGTTGCCTTTAATGACTGTTATCGTTATGTATTTAATGTACCTAGATGCATTAGTGTTAGGCAATATAAATCAAGACTGTTTGGAATGTCATTAGATCAATATCGAAAAATGAGGAACCTGTTACAACTTCAAAAAATTATTCATAAAAATAGTCCACAGTATCTGAAGGATATGATTAACTTTGCTCAATCATGTAAAGGTCTTTCTCTGATCTTTCCCTATTTTACATACACTGTTGCAGAGCGGTCTTTTCTTATCTCAGTGAAATGGCAGTGGAACAGCTTACCAGCCGCATTGCAAGGTACAAACTCATAAACGATCTTTCAGAGGAATCTAATGCTGTATATCTTAACCGAACCTTAATTACAATCTTTTTTTTTTGTTTTTCTGTTTTCTTTTTTGTTATCTCTGCCATAAAATAATCAATATTAATAATGTTTGCATTTTTCTTTTAATAAGATATAATATTAATACTTAAAATAAGATAGAATATCTTGAAAAATTTTATGTTATTTGAATAATAATAAATGAAATGAAATGACCAAAATATACCCATACGCCAACACAAGGTGGTCATACTCGTAGTGAAGTAGACGATGTCGGTATTCAAACATTCACGAGCCTCTGGATGTCGCTCTTAACGAGCAAAATAACCTTACGAATAACGGTTGCAACTATTGCAATAATTGCAACATTCGCTCAAATTTTCAGTGTTGTCACCAAAACAACTACCCTATATAGTAGTTAAAAGCAAAACTAGACCATTCAGCTTTTTAATCGATTGTGGAGGAGACTTAAGTATAATAAATAAGAACTTAAGTAGTACTAATTGGAAAATGTCTTCCGAGAATCATGCAGTTAAAGTACTAGGTCGTAGTGTAATAACCAATACTAAGTATCAAATCCCTGTATTTGGGGAATTAGAAAACCCGATCTTTGTTAAGTTTTTGGAATATCAATTCCATAATTTTTTCGATCGATTGGTAGGAAATAACATTCTTAAGCAGTTGGGCACTATTGTAAAATTGTAAAACACGATTACCCAAACCTGATCATACAAGTATTCCCTTATATTTTAATGAAACAGAAGAAAATTACGCAACAATTGCTTACAATAATCTTCAAGAGTCGTCCATTACATCGAATGGTAAAGTTTTCAACATAAAACCTGAAAAGAAAGTTTCCGTAACTCACTTAAGTAGTGCTGACACAACCAAACTTGAGTCTCTGCATCGTTCGTATAGTTAAATTTTCTATAAAGAAGGTGATAATCCGACCTTCAGGAGTGAGGTAAAACATAGGATAAATACAAAAACCGATGCTCCAGTTTTTTCCAAACTGTACAGGTACCCAGAGATACACTCTGATGAAGTTGATAAACAGGTCGAAGAAATGTTGAGGCAAAAAGTAATTGTTCCCCAGCTATAGTCCTTAAAATTCGGCTCTACGGGTAGTTCCCAAGAAACAAGGCCGAAAGCAGTGGCGAATTGTAATTGACTACAGACAACTTAATGAACAAACAATTGAGGATAGATTCCCAATGCCTAAAATTGAAGACTTGTTGGGCAAGCTTGGAAAATGCAACTATTTCTCAACTCTCAACCTTGTAAATTAATAATAAAATATGCATGGTATATCTTGATAATATAGTTTTCAGAGCTGCCAGGCTCTGATTTAAACAACTTGTTTATTTTATTTAAAATCGATGTGGTTTTATTTCTGATTACTTTAATAAAACTCTTGATAAAATACACTCTATCTAATCATCCCGCAGTAGCTTAGCTTACTTCTTAACCCTAGCGTGGTCCCGATCAAAAAGAGGAAGAGTGCTCGGCTTCGTCTTCCGTGAAGGCAAAAAAATTCGTGTAGCCGATAGGCTAAGCAGAAATATTGACGAAAACGTAACAGAACATCCTCAATACCACCAAAAAACTCGACTAATGTTGATAAATATGCTTCTACAGCTTCCAATTTAAATGACCATAATGACATTAGGTCATCTTCTGCAACTATACATAGTGCAAATGGAGATTCAACCAAACATATTTACATTTCCGAGAAACCACTAAACATGTTTAACAATAAAACTTATCTCTCCTATGGAAAAAAAGAAAAAACATACTTTAGGATATTGCTCAAAAAAATTCAAAATTATATTCAACTCGACAGAGATAGTATTCTGTTAGAAATTATGAAAAGTGTTCTTACCAAAAATGGCACTTTTTGCTTGCAGTGCCCCGACCTTACACTCTTCAACAAGTTTCAAAATTTATATGTAGACCACTTTTCCATGAATCCGAAGTTAAAGGTATTGAAGTCGGATATAAAATTAAACGACGTCGTAGATAGAAATGAGATCGTAAATATTATAAAACAAGGGCATTTATAAAAAAACCATAGGGGTATAAATGAAACTTTTGTCGAATTGAAGAAGTATTTTTATCCGAATCTGCAAACGAAAATTCAAAAATTATTCATCATCATCATTAACAATTAAGGAACGAAGAAAAAGACAACACTGTGTTAGGCGAGAAACTTTTTATCATCATAACAATCTACAACAATACAATTCACTTCACGACAAAACTTAAACCGATTGATTTTATCACAAAAAAAAACTTAAGTAAAACCGATATTGACAGTTTGGTAAAACAATTCAACAATACTTAGAAGAAGAAGAAATAATTTGGTTATATCCATTTCGTTGAGATGCGATATCAAATCCCGTACTGCTTTCCGAATAATCTTCTTCTAGTTTTTCTTAGGAATGGGCACTTGCCTACGAATTGCGGAGTTACTTTACTCTTTCTTAACTACAAATTTTGCAGATTATTAAAGAACGTAGCTATAGGGGGCTAAGTTTAGTTTTAAGGATTCATCACGGAGCTTAAACATTGTTGAAATTTAAAATAGTCCTTATCCTCCAGGTTGTGGTTTAACCGACACGACGTACCACGATATAGTGATGCTGATGCTTCTCTTAAAAAAAACTTTATATTGAACAGTTTCTGAACATTTTTTTATTAGCAAGTAGCTTTTACAGTTTCTGACTTCTAGATTCAAATCCACACCACTCCTACGACCTATTTCCAACCACTTTTAGAATCCTGCCCCTTTGTTTTTGAACGACTGTAGCGCCGCGATCTTAGGAAGCTGACGTTCAAGCATGCTTATAACCCTAGGTGGGTAGTCAATTTGCAAGTAAAGCGTTTCTATACATAGCAGAGATAAACCTGTTTCCACTATAACCTTGTAGTTCGGCTTATGTGGACGAAGGTGAAAAGTTTTCTTAATGAAAAAACACAGCAATTTCTCGACATCCCCATGCGATTAAACTTGCGTCCCTAAACTTGCGTCGCGGAAAGCATCACTGCCTCGTATGCAGCCTCGACAACTTTAATTTAGTTACTATACTTAATAATTGAGTTATTGAAACAGTTCTTTTAAGCTACACTAATGACAGTTTTAGATTTCGTAACCTTCCCACATAAATGGCTTTTCATGCTAAGGTTACTTGAAAAGAAGGATTCGAAGATACTTACAATATATTCGTTTACAGCTTCAACTCCCTTTCTACTATAGTGCCAATTTTCGTCGGAGAATGATTTACCTCCCCTTTTTTAAATGTCATAATTTCAGATTTATCCAAATTATCGATCAGACTCCATCAATATTCACGTAGCCGGAGTGTCAATTGGAATGATTCCGGTGATTAGCCAACAGCTCCATGTCTAAATAAGTTTTGACTCGGCGAACGTCACTGTCTTACTCCTGACTGCGTCTGAAACCGCTTCCTTAGCATCTTCGTATTCCGATTCCAATAATTTATAAAATAAGGCGTTTCGATCAACAGAATTGAAAGCCGTCTTTAAATCCTCAAAGAATACGTACAACTTTTTATTTCGGTTCGTCAATGCCTCTACTATACCATTGAATAAGAAAATGTGATCAATAGTTGAGCACCTAAACCTAAAATCCACTTGAAATTCCTGTAAAAGATTACGAGTATTGTTCCTTTCCATGTGACAAGTCGCCACAATATTGTCGCAAAAATATTATAAGACTCATTTACGAACGATATGCAACGATAGTTGCTTATCAAAAGTTTAAGCACTTGGCTTAGAATTTTGTAGAACAAACCGGGTTCTTCAGGCCATTTATGATGTACTTGTAGAATTCGGCGGTTTTTTTTTTTTCAACTAATGTAAACAATGTAGATCCTGCACAAAGGCAGGGGCAATTCAAAAGGTCATTTAGGATATTTAGCGTCGAATACTGGAAATTGTACCCCTATAGGGGTCAGAATACATCAGCGGCTCGGCCAATAAAAAAAAAGACAGAGGTAGAAGCAGAGCTGATGATTCTGCACTACCCACACTCACATCACCACACAATAATAACACCACACAAAAAAAAAACAGGTTGACCCACCTGGGTGTTAAATATGATTGGGCTCCGGCTGGGGATTATCTAAGAGAAAGAACCTATGAAAAGAAATGCACAAATATTAAAGGTAGACTCGTGGAAAGAACACATCTTGTACAGACCGGTGCTCTCCAAGCAGAACTAAAAATTGGACATTGCAGAGATGCAAGAACTTGCCGGGGGGAGAGGCTTAAGAGGTCAATGACCTCGAACAAACACCCGGAGAACTGAGTTTTACATTGACGAATGGTCAACCAAATGGATGGTATTACTCCAGGTGGCACCCGCAATAGCGGAAATCCACCTGCGATCTCCCTGATCGCGGCCGGGGCAAGGATTCTGGAGACCCCACCACTCATTCTCCACTCTCCGGCAGCCCGGAACGACACCGACTCCTGCGGCTCATTGTCCGACCACCTGGTTGGACTGAGCATGAGTGGTGCAACCAACAGAGGCGACACCGACGATGGCGCGGCATGGGAAACCGCTAAGGTTGAATGAGCCCCAGAATTGGGACGTACTGTAGATTGCACTGCTAAGTGTCGGCGGCTAGTAAAGGCTGCTGCAGGAGGCACAAGCATGCCAGCACTTTCGGCATGCGCCTCAGACACTCCTCCCGAAAAAGGCGATGATGCTGACAGACAGACTCTGATCGCAGAAGGCGAAGCGGTCTCGGAGCACAAAAGACCTCAAGCTGGCACAGCTGTTCCAAAGCGGCGTCGTCATCTGTTGCGATGCTAACGCTCAAAATACTGTTTGGGGTAGCAGCAAATGCAACCGGAGAGGAGACCATCTTTTAAACTTCATTCTTTCGTCTGACCTTATCATCAACAATGTTGGCTCTCAACCAACCTTTGTGTCGGCGAGATGACAAGAAGTGATTGACCTAACCCTGTCTAATAGGCATGTGAAGGCCATCACTAACTGGAGAGTCTTACCAGATGTTACGCTGTCAGATCATAGATACATCGAATTCCAATTGAAGTGCGGGATCTCCCCTCGCAGCCCAAGCGGAATCCGAGAAAGACGGACTGGGTGCGATTCAGGAAGGAGCTTGAGAAATCCACTCAAGCTCTGCCTAAACTCAAAACAAATCAATTGGTGGAGGAAGCCGTTCATAACCTAAGCAGGGCCATCACCAACTGTTTCGATCTCGCATGTCCTGTCAAAAATCCTCGCAGCAGGGAGCCGGTTCCCGGTGGAACGCTGAGCTCCAATGTCTTCGCAGGGAAGCCAGAAGTCTCCTGAATAGATCGCTTAAATCGAACTCAGAAGATGACTGGAATAAATATCGATCGAAGCAGAAGGAACATAAGAAGCTTATTCGTAAATTGAAGAATGATTCCTATAAGTCCTTCTGCGAAGAGATCAAATCCCTGAGCGTTAACAACAAGTTGGTTAACGTTCTCAAGCGAGGAAAATCAACAAAGCTGGATGTACTCAGAAAGTCTGATGGTACCTTCACCGAGTCTAAAGCAGAAACTCTTAGTTTACTGTTTCAGACCCATTTCCCGGGAAATCAGACTGTCATTGGCTCGTTGCACACTCCCTCATTGGAAACTGCAACTGAAACGATGAAAACAACTCGGCGTAGCTGATGTTGCGTAACGCGTGGCAACTACTGAGGCCATTGAATTTGCTGTATCATCCTTCGATGGCTTTAAGTCGCCGGTCACTGATCGGATATACCCCGTTATGCTGCAAAAAGGTATAAGAGAGCTACTTCCTACTCTGAAAAGAATTTTCACTGCTAGTTTGGCACTTGCCTATATACCTATTCCTTGGCGCGAGGAAAGTAGTCTTTATTCCTAAAATAGGGATAGAAGATTACCTACTGGTCAAGAGTTTTAGACCAGTCTAACATCCTTCCTGCTGAAAAGCATGTAGAGACTAGTAGAGTTGCACGTGCGCAAAGCTGCCCTTCGAATGCATCTTCTATCGGACATGCAATATGCTTGAAAAAATTATGCGAAAAATCCTACGAGACTGCGCTTCAAAACCTGGTAGAAAGAATTGAAAGCGCACTTGAAAGGAAAGAGTACGTACTGGGCATTTTCGCCAACATTGAGGAATCTTTTGATAACGCTACTTTCGACAACACGTGTAATGCTGCTAGACGGCATGGCGTAGATGAAGCACTGGTTCTGTGGATCAAAGCAATGCTCGTGCACAGGACATTGATCGCTGATGCAGTCCTTGAACAATGTGTCAAGTCTGGAGTAAACAGGGGCTGCCCGCAAGGTGGCGTCTTGTCGCCGCTGTTATGGTGCATGGTGGTCGATTCTCTGCTCGATGCTCTCAATGCCTCTGGAATCTATGCCCAGGCCTATGCGGATGATGTTGCTGTTCTCTCTGTCGGCTCATGTTTAGCGAATGTCTGTCTCAAAGCGCAGGCGGGTCTAGATGTGATCGAAGACTGGTGCACGAGAAATGGGCTGTCGGTTAATCCTCTTAAGACTGATGTCGTTCTCTTCACGAGAAGGAGGACAAATACTGGCATTACTCAGCTGGTGCTAAAAGGTATTCCCATCCCGATATCCAAGGAAGCTAAGTATCTGGGAGTCATCCTAGATAGCAAGCTTCTTTGGTCAAAAGGTGTTGAGTCCAAAACCACCAAAGCGCTATTAGCTTTTTGGCAATGCAAAGGTGCCCTTGACAAAACATGGGGCTTATCGCCGAAAAAGGTCCTTTGGATCTACACGGCAATGATAAGACCGATAATCTCATATGCATCGGTTGTTTGGTGGAGCAGGCTAACACGCAAACACGCTGAGGCTTCACTCACCAAACTCCAAAGAGCGGTCTGTCTCAGCATTCGCCTGCACTTCTCGTTAGGAAAATATGCGTCTGTCTTCCAAGCGGAGATTTACACAATCCTAATGGCCATGCACTATGTTGTGAAACACAGGTGGAGGGGAAAAAGCATATGTGTCTGCAGTGACAGCCAAGCTGCACTCAAAGCTATGTCCAACCCTCTATCCAACTCCAAATTAGTGCATGAACTCAAGACCTTTTTGAACAAAGTCGGAAGACTAAATTCACTTAGACTTGTATGGATCCCAGGTCACTCTGGAATCCCAGGAATCGAGATCTCCGATGAACTCGCTAGATGAGCCTCAGAGGAGAGTTTCTCAGGACCTGAACCCGCCTTAGGTCTACCTGCTTCCACGGTCAAATCTGACATCAATGACTGGGTCTTTAACGTACACAGTCGTAGATGGAGGGAATATCCAGGATGCAGGATGACTAAGCGCGTACGCCCTGATGTCTGCAAGGAGTCTGCAACAAATTTCTTATCCTGAAGGAGAAATGATTGCAAAAGGCTATCGGGCGTCATTACGGGTCATTACACTTTTGCCAAACATCTCTACGTGCTTGGCATCAGTGAGACGCCTACCTGTGCTGCATGTTGCTAGGAGGATGACACAGCAGAACACTTTCTCTGCGACTGCCCCGCCTTCGCTCGCGCGAATGGGATGGAAAAAGGATGAAGAAACGGGCGAATGGAGACAATAACACACTCAAGAACTCGAGGAACTCTATTCAGCCCCAAGTATTATCCGAGTAATTAAATCGCAAAGACTAAAATGGCAGAATAGGTAGAATACGTAGGACAAATAGACAGTGAACGAACACTCAAAAGAATAATGAGTGAACAAAACCGTAGAAAAATACACCGCTCCTTATAACCGCATCTTAGATGGGATGACAATAGAAGGATGGGCCTCAAAAATAATTGAACAAAACAGCGAAACATGGAACGAACACATTCATGACAGGAAGGTTTGGCGAAGGGGCTCGACGTGGCTCGTCGTGGCTCTGAACTTCCAAGCTCCAAATGGCCAATAATATAAACCCCGAAGTGCGACTCCGGAAGGCAGTCGAAATAAGCCTCCATGGAAGATATTACTTCTTTGTTTGATGAAATTTGTTTTCCACGCATGTCTAAGGGAACGAAGTCTGATGAAAAGAATAGATGTTGCAGCAGTTCATACTTTAATTCATTGATTTTCACGATGTTTTTTTGAGCTGTATGTGCTTTAAGTAGCCCCAAAGAAAGAAGTCGGGGATGGT
This sequence comes from Merodon equestris, assembly GCA_958301585.1. NCBI lineage: Eukaryota > Metazoa > Arthropoda > Insecta > Diptera > Syrphidae > Merodon > Merodon equestris. Next base: position 66,207,658 of record OY284413.1, read on the forward strand.
TAAATCGGGCGATCTTGCTGGCCATACCAAATCGTCAAGAGATCACGCGAACAGGAAACTCTCATTTCACAATATCCATTGTGGCTCGTGTTGTGTGTGTGATTGCGACGTTTTGTTGAAACCAAATGTTTACCAAACTTCGCTCATCCTATTCCGGCAGTCACAAGTCGTTTTTCATGGCCCTGTAGCGTTCGCCAGTAACAGTGATTGTATTGTCGATGGCGTCCTCAAAAAAATCCGGCCCACAATCACTCCTCCCGCAGGAATACAGTGGCTTTGAGTGGATGTAATGGCTCCTCGTGTATCATATGTGAATTTTCACTGACCCAGAAATGAAGCTTACTGATGTAACCGCTTGAGTGTAAATGTGCCTCTTGGCTCATGATGATTTTGGACACAAAATCGTCCTCTTCGTTGTTGATTAAGGATGGCTATTGACGGCGACTGACGGTCAGTTGGCATTAACTGATGCACTGTTTGTACTTTGTTGGGGACATGTGTAAGTTTTTCATTAAAATTCGCTGTAGCGCCCGTCTGGATATGTCCAATGGCATGGCCCGTCCTCTGGTTGATGTTTCTTCGTTCTTAGTGACATCGGTAATCACAGCCGCGATATTCTGGGCCGAACGACCAGTCCGGTGGCAGCCACGTCCTGCATGGTCTCCTATGGTTCCAGTCTGTTAAAGTCGAGTAGCTATGCGGAATGTTTGCCCAATTGGCGCGACACGAATAGGAAATCGACGTCGAAATTCACGAAATTCCACCGACCGATTATTGGTCAAAAAATTGGACAAATTATTCCACGCTCTTTCGAAGTATAGGGCTTCATTGCTTATCTGTTTGTATACTGTATCTGTCTAGTTCACTAATATCAAATATGATTGAGGTACGAGGCCACTTGCAAAAACTATAACATCTTTCGATAGGATGATTAATTTTGCGCCTCTTAAAAGACCTAATGGCTTTAAAACGCCCGAACAGATCTTCATAAAATTTAGCTACGAACCATCTCGTTGACATTAGCTTTCAAACAAAAAAAATCATCAAAATTGGTCCATTCGTTCAGTACCTACGATGCCACAGACAGACACACAGACAAAGAGACGCGTCAAACTTACTAGGTGTATAACTTTCCTTCCGCCGTTTTTTCCCTAACATTTGAGGCTTTAATGAAACAAATTGGTTACACATGTATCATTCAAAGTATTTTCCATCGCTGGCCACTACTTTCTCCCATCTTTCGGGCAGTGTACGAATCTCGCGTCGAAAAAATTGTTGATCTTTTGAAGCGATCCACGAATCGATCCAATTTGTGACTTCTTCATGAGATCGGAAATATGGTCAGCCAGGCCATGCGCCATTGATCGAAAAAGGTGATAGTCAGAGTCAGAGAATACGGCGGGTGGGGTAGGACTTCCCATTTTAACGTTTCCAAGTTTTGACCTCTTTTGCAACGTGGGGTCAAGCGTTGCAAAATCACTTTATCGTACCTCTCGCTGAATTGCGGCCTTTTGTCTTTTAATGCTCTACTCAAACGCATTGATTGCGTTCGATAACGAGCAGCTGTGATTGTTTCACTTGGTTTTAACACCTCATAGTACACGACGCCGAGCTGGTCACACCAAATGCAGAGCATCATCCTGGAGCCGTGGATATTCGGTTTAGCCTTCGACGTGGAAGCATGGCCGGGATATCCCCATGATTTTTTGCGTTTAGGGTTATCGTAATGAACCCATTTTTCGTCCCCGGTCACAATGCGATGTAGAAATCCCTTCCATTTTTGCCTCTGAAGCAACTGTTCACAAGCACACGAACGCCGTTCAACGTCTCTTGGTTTCCACTCATACGCGACTCAAGTTCCTTCTTTCCGAATCATGCGCCCATGGCCTTGAGACGTTTTGAAATGGCTTGCTGTGTCACTCCCACTGACCGTGCCAAGTCTTCTTGAGTTTGACGCGAGTCTTCATTCAGCGATGTCTCCAATTCTGCATCTTCGAAAACTTTCTCTTTTCTACTACTATGCCGGTATTCGACGTTAAAATCACTGTTCTTGAAGCGTTCAAACCACTCACGACACGTTTTTTCACTAATAGGGTCCTCACCATATGTATCTGAGAGCATTCGATGAGACTCAGTTGTTGTTTCTTCATATTGAAACAAAACAGTAGCACTTCCCGCAAATGACGAGAATTTGGCTCGTAAACTGACATTTTCAATCGAGAACAACTCTATGATACAGATACAAATCGACTGGTGTTCTGTTGACCGAGGTCCAAGCCAACTGCCTGACGTCTGCGATCTATTTTTTTCGACCGCTACTTACCGTTATCGCCACATATCGGCAAACGGCGGAAGAAAAGTTGTACACCTTATATAACACCCCTCTTTTTGCGTTGGGGGCTAAAAATAAAACGATGAACCTTATAGCGTCACTTCTTGTCGAACGACAAAACTTATTGAGTCCTTTTTAACCCTCGACAAAAATTCGATTCTCATCTTCGTTCTGAAAAATAGTTCTACTGGAACTGTTCGGCAAAATTAACGACAATTTTGAATTTAAAAGTATCTATGTAATGTCGTCTTAAAAAAGTCAAAAGAATTCCGAATTTAAAAATGAGTCACTGCCGTCAGGAATTTTTACTGCTTAAGATTCAGTTAAAAGAAAAAGAAAATTTATCTTACTACAGCTTTTTCTTTTTACATAGTAGATTTATCTACGAGTATATGTATATGACTAAGAGTGTTGCCAAGTACGCATTTATAAAAAGAATTAAATTATATCCTCCTTTCCAAAAAGTGGGATAAGGAAAATTAAAATAACAACACCCACTTAAAAAGTTATTATAATCTTTTTGCCGCCTCCAAAATAACTCCTAATGAAGACGTCATTCTAGAATTTTATACTCAAGGACGGATGCTCGCGCTCCTTATAATTGACATCATCGCACACACAACGATACTATCTCTCCGCCACATCCTTTTCCAAAGTCCCACTACACTCTCTTCAGGAAAAAGAAGAGGCGGAGGAAAGGAAAAGAGCAACGAACTCCTCCAGGACCATCACTTCCTCTGCGCAGCCATTTCCTTGCCGCGAAGAACCGCGCCGTCTTCAAAAGTGCCGTTTAAAATTTAATTAAACCCTTACCACCCGGGCACTAGTAACAGAAGTCGTCATTAACAATTTCCAGAAGTAAACGATTTCTTTATGAAGAGCTCCTGCGTCTATGTATATTATGTACATACAACCGCACACGCATCACAATAGAGATATACCGTTATTCCGTCGAGTAAATAAAACATCTTGGCAATAAATGCCAAGAACGAGAGAAAAAAAAACTAAAGAGCTCAGGGAGTCGTAGCCATCTTCATCGTAGTCGTCGTAGTAGTCTCATCATCCACACTTGCCTCGCACACTAAAGGGAAGTTACCTGCCTCTATCAGTAGCTCCAGCCGGATGGGATCGGGAATAGGAAATCTCCTTTGGCATCCTTACAAAAAAAAGCAAGTAGATGAAGGGGATTTAGAGTACCCGGTGCTTCCCAGAAGATCCACTTAGATTGCAATGCGAAATGAAAAACTGAAAGAATGTGAGAAGGCGTATGTGATTTAGGGTGTGGGACTGTGGATGAGTACTCGTATATTGCCACCGTAAAGTCTCACATGTAGTCTATCAGGATTTTCCTTTTGAGCTGAATTTATTGTGGGAAACTTTGCGAGTAACGTTCCGTAAAAATAAGAGTGTGATGCACTCTAGGTTATAATTTTCGTACTAATGAGTTTGGCATGAAATTAATCTAACTTGGCTTTTATCCACTCGCAGGTGCATCTGCATTTGCCAGCACAGATGAGAACTGAACCTACGAGTATAGCGACGAAAAGTTGGTACGGGAAATGCGGTGTGATTAAATTGCCTTTGGTTTCAAATTCAGGTAAATACACGTTGATGGAACGTTTTAATTGAATATTGTTTCGACGCACGATACAAGAGGGAAGCAGATGGGGAGGGAGACGCAAAAGTTTTCTCATGAGCTGGAAAAAGTTTTGCACATTTTTTTTGTCAGTCTGTTTGAAATGTATGCTAAATAGCAGTGTTGTCAGCGGATTGTCAGCAGATTTATGAATACAAATTGAAAAGCTGGAAAAAGTTTGACGAGAAGCATAAAAACAAGCGCAGCTGCTTGGAATTAAAGCTCGTTATGGGGCTAGTTATGAATAGGAAATAAATTCATGACCGGAGATGTTTTCTTTTCGTTCTTGACTTACAGATAAAGGACCTCAAGGATTTTGGGTGCGAATAAGTTGTATGCTGTTGTTGTTGATACGAGTATCATGTCTTCAAAGTAAAGTTAAATAATAACTTTAGATGAAATGGAGACGTCGCTCGCTATCACACTCACGTGGGATAAAGCGTCATGGACTGGCTATTTAGTCATCATTTTCCCCTTCGCTCTTCGGGCGCCTTGTCGCGGCGGAGGGGCTTAAGAGGTCAATGACCTCGAACTAAGACCCGGAGAACCCCGAGTTAGTCATGAATGAATGGACAACCAGATGGATGAAAATACTCCAGGTGGCACCCGCAATAGCGGAAATCCACCCGCGATCTCCCTGATCGCGGCCGGGGCAACGATTCTGGAGGCCCCACCAGTCATTCTCAACTCTCCGGCAGCCCGGAACGACACCGACTCCTGCGGCTCATTGTCCGACCACTTGGTTGGACTGAGCGTGAGCGGTGCAACCGACAGAGGCGACACCGACGATGGTGCGGCACGGGAAACCGCCAAGGTTGAACGAGCCCCAGAATTGGGACGTGCTGTAGATTGCACTGCTAAGTGCCCAAAAAGAAGGAGGAAAAGGCGTACCCGAAAATCGTGCAAAGAGGCTGGCACAGCCGAAGGCACGAAGATTGAGGGCGAACCTCTGGGAAAGGCAGGTAAGAGGATCAGATCGGCGGAGGTATCCCCTACCGAAGCCCATCCGACCCTCTCACCTGCAGATCCCGCACTTCTTGCCGGCGCGCAGCGCAGAAAACGTCGGCGGCTAGTAAAGGCTGCTGCTGGAGGCACAAGCATGCCAGCACTTTCGGCATGCGCCTCAAACACTCCTCCTCTTATTGGTGACGGTCAAACTCCCAATAAGAGCGTGCCAAGTTCCAAAACTGACGGAGCTGAAGATGTTCAGGGTCCTGTCATGGTCGGTGCCACCGCCGAAAAAGGTGATGATGCTGGCAGACTGACTCTGATCGCAGAAGGCGAAGCGGTCTTGGATCATAACAACCCTCAGGCTGGCAAAGCTGTTCGAAAGCGGCGTCGGAAGGGAGCAGGAGCTCGAACCGAAAAAGGTAAGAGCACTTGCAAGCGGAAGATGGCCGCCGGGGACAATCTTGCTGGGGAGAGAGAACGTGATGTCTCCTCCTCTGATATGGCGGCGGGAAATCGGAGTCCAAAGGCAGATGCGGCGATCAATAAAGATCAAAGCAAAAACCTGAAGACGGAGAGGACCAAAGGCTGCTCATCGGAGGCGGGCACTTCACACAAAAAAACCCCTTCCTCTGGAAAGGCAACACAAATGACCGTAAAGAGTCGAGACAAGCACCTCTCCTACAAAGAGGCAGCCATCTCCTCCGAAAAGGTCAGAATAGGGAAGGCTGGCAGTGACAGCAGAATGACCAGCGCAGATTGCCAACACTGCGAGGATCATCTACTGGAGCTAGCTTCAGCAACAGGCATCTGTATTCAAGCGGAGAGGTCTGCTTTGATGAATGGTACCTTCGTGGTGAGCTGTTCCTCTCAGCAGACATCTGCCTGGATCAGGAGCATGGTGCCGAAAATCCCCCCCCTGGGAACTAGCACTTATCAAGTAGTTAGTCTCCCGAAACTAACACGCGCCATCTGCTGGATTCCGGGAAAACCCGGAAACAAGCTGAAAGTGCTGACGCGAATACGTGCGCAGAACCCGGAACTCGACACGAGGGCCTGGACTGTCTATTCCTACAAGGAGAAAAAGAACTCTCTGAAAAAAGAGGGCTTCACTCTGGTAGTGGGAATGGACAATGGCTCTGTTGAGGCCCTGAAAACCGCGTACGACTCACGTCCCTACTTCGGCCTTGGTAGGATTGTATTCCATTTTGATGTCAAGTAGTCGAAGGATGGAACGTGTTCCCCAGTATGAATCCATGATTTTTACTCAGATCAACCTACAGCATTGCAAAGCTGCTACCGCTCTTCTAAGTAGCAGAATTGCATGCAGTAGTACAAATCATCACATTGTATCCATTCAAGAACCATGGGTGTGGAACAAACGCCTGTGTGGTCTTGGTGGCATACGTGATGCTACAATCCTTTATGATGAGCGATCCGAAAGGCCCAGGGTCTGCCTCATCATATCGAATACGCTATCGGCAACCAAACTTGGTCAATTCTGTGGTCAAGATCTGGTAGCTGCGAAAGTGAGCTACAAGACGCACGGAGAAATTGAACACTTCGTCGTGGCGTCTGCTTACTTCCCCTACGACTCGGTACTACCCCCGCCACCTAAGGCGGTTTCGGAACTCGTAGAGTACTGTGAAGCCAGAAGGATTGGACTCATCATCTGTTGCGATGCTAACGCTCAAAACACATTTTGGGGCAGCAGCAAATGCAACCGGAGAGGAGACCATCTTTTAAACTTCATTCTTTCGTCTGACCTTTTCATCAACAATGTTGGCTCTCTACCAACCTTTGTGACGGCGAGACGACAGGAAGTGATTGACCTAACCTTATCTAACAGGCATGCGAAGGCCATCACTAACTGGAGAGTCTCACCAGATGTTACGCTGTCAGACCATAGATACATCGAATTCCAATTGAAGTGCGGGATCTCCCCCTCACAGCCCAAGCGGAATCCGAGAAAAACAGACTGGGTGCGATTTAGGGAGGAGCTTGAGAAATCCACTCAAGCCCCGCCTAAACTCAAAACTAATCAATCGGTGGAGGATGCAGTTCATAACCTGAACAGCGCCATCACCAAATGTTTTGTACTCGCATGTCCTGTCAAAAAACCTCCCAACAGGAAGCCGGTTCCCTGGTGGAATGCTGAGCTCCAACGGCTTCGTAGGGAAGCCAGAAGTCTTCTGAACAGATCGCTTAAATCGAACTCGGAAGATGACTGGAATAAATACCGATCGAAGCAGAAGGAATATAAGAAGCTTATTCGAAAATCGAAGAATGATTCCTATAAGTCCTTCTGCGAAGAGATCAAATCCCTGAGCGCGACCAGCAAGTTGGTTAAAGTCCTCAAACGAGGAAAATCGACAAGGCTGGAGGTACTCAGAAAGTCTGATGGTACCTTTACCGAGTCTAAAGCAGAAACTCTTAGTTTACTGTTTCAGACCCATTTTCCGGGAAATCAGACTGTCATCGGCTCGTTGCACACTCCCTCATTGGATACTGCGGCTGTAGCGATGAAAACAACTCGGCGTAGCTGGTATGTTGCGTCACGCGTGGCAACTACTGAGGCCATTGTATTTGCTGTGGCATCCTTCGATGGCTTTAAGTCGCCGGGCACTGATGGGATATACCCCGACAGCTGCTTCCTACACTGAAAAGAATTTTCACTGCTAGCCTGGCACTTGCCTACATACCTATCCCTTGGCGCGCGGTGAAAGTGGTCTTTATTCCCAAAATAGGGAAAGAGGATTACTCACTAGCCAAGAGTTTTAGACCAATAAGTCTAACATCATTTATGCTGAAAAGCATGGAAAGACTAGTAGAGTTGCACGTGCGCAAAGATGCCCTTCGATTGCATCCTCTGTCGGACATGCAACATGCTTATCAGCGCGGAAAATCCTGCGAGACTGGGCTACAAAACCTAGTTGGGAGAATTGAATGCGCTCTCGAAAGGAAAGAGTACGTACTAGGCATTTTCGTCGACATTGAGGGAGCTTTTGATAACGCTACCTTCGACAGCATGTGTAACGCTGCTAGACGGCATGGCGTAGATGAAGCACTGGTTTTGTGGATCAAAGCAATGCTTGTGCACAGGACATTGATCGCTGATACAGGCCTCGAACAATGTGTCAAGTCTGGAGTAAACAGGGGCTGCCCGCAAGGTGGCGTCTTGTCTCCGCTGCTATGGTGCATGGTGGTCGACTCTCTGCTAGATGCTCTCAATGCCTCTGGAATCTATGCCCAGGCCTATGCGGATGATGTTGCTGTTCTCTCTGTCGGCTCATGTTTAGCGAATGTCTGTCTCAAAGCGCAGGCGGCGCTAAACGTGATCGATGACTGGTGCACGAGAAATGGGCTGTCGGTTAATCCTCTTAAGACCGATGTCGTTCTCTTCACGAGAAGGAGGAAAACAACTGGCATTGCTCAGCTGGTGCTAAAAGGCATTCCCATCCCTATATCCAAGGAAGCTAAGTATCTGGGAGTCATTCTAGATAACAAACTTCTCTGGTCAGCTTTCTGGCAATGCAAAGGTGCCTTTGGCAAAACATGGGGCTTATCGCCGAAAAAGGTCCTTTGGATCTACACGGCAATGGTAAGACCGATAATCTCATATGCATCGGTTGTTTGGTGGAGCAGGCTGACACGAAAACACGTTGTGGCTTCACTCACCAAACTCCAAAGAGCGGTCTGCCTCAGTTGCACGGGGGCTTTCCCCAGCACACCGGGAGCTGCTTTGGATGCTATGATGAACCTTCCACCCCTTGACATATATATCAGAGGGTGTGCACTGAAAACTATTTCTCGCCTGAAGAGGAATGGTCTTTGGTACAACTCGCAGTGGAGTGAGGGTGTACTTGAGAGAGAAATATCCTACGATCACTGTCTCATGGATATGCCCTCTGACGCAATGACACCTGCCATCCTACTGCGCAGTAACTACACAGTCACATTTCCTTGGCGTCAGGACTGGCTTTGGCCAGACACTGAACCTGGAATAGAATGTCTTCGCATCTTCACAGATGGCTCCAGGACTGATCAGGGATCCGGCGCCGGAGTTTTCTTCGAGCGCGAAAACATTCGACTGCACTTCTCGTTAGGAAAATATGCGTCTGTCTTCCAGGCGGAGATTTACGCAATCCTAATGGCCATGCACTATGTTGTGAAACACAGATGGAGGGGAAAGAGCATATGTGTCTGCAGTGACAGCCAAGCTGCACTCAAAGCTGCATCCAATCCTCTGTCCAACTCCAAACTAGTGCATGAACTCAAGACCTTGTTGAACAAAGTCGGAAGACTTATTCACTTAGGCTTGTATGGGTTCCAGGTCACTCTGGAATCCCAGGAAACGAGATCTCCGATGAACTCGCTAGAAAAGGCTCAGAGGAGAGTTTCTCAGGGCCTGAACCCGCCTTAGGTCTACCAGCTTCAACGGTTAAATCTGACATCAATGACTGGGTCTTTAACGTACACAGTCGTAGATGGAAGGAATATCCAGGATGCAGGATGACTAAGCGCGTACGCCCTGACGTCTGTAAAAAGTCCGCAACATTCTTCTTATCCTTAAGAAGAAATGACTGCAGAAGGCTAACGGGCGTCATTACGGGCCATTACACTTTTGCCAGGCATCTTTACGTGCTTGGCATCAGTGAGACGCCTACCTGTGCTGCTTGTTGCGAGGAGGACGACACAGCGGAACACTTTCTCTGTGACTGTCCCGCCTTCGCTCGTGCACGGTGGCGCACCCTTGGGGCCGACGTGGTGGGTGCCGAATCTCTTAGCTCAACATCACTGAAGCCTCTCCTCACTTTTCTCCGGACAACGGGGAAAATACAATAAAGACAAGGTGTCTGTCTGGTAGTACAATGGACCAGTATTTATGTCTGAGTGCTCCAGCAGATTGTAGAAGCCTCCAACAAAAAAAAAAAATAGTCATCATTTTCCAAGCTAGAGCAACAGCATGTGTATGAAGGACGGAATGTGAGAAAGAAAAATCGAATTAACTCAATTCTCAATAAGAAGCTCACGACTGAGCATTTCTATTAGAAAGCAAGTACATATGGCGTGGGTGGCTTTTAGGGTTCGCTCTAAGAGAAATTGTTTATCGTGCTTCGACAACGATTATTTTTAGATCCTAGATTCCATGCGTGGTACATGGGAAAGCGGAAACCGATCATTGATGATAATGTTTTAAAACCAACGCTAGCTGTAGAGCCAATGGATCAAAGGAATATCAGGACAATAAGACGAAACCTAATTAGAAAACGCGACCAGACGCATATAAATTACCCTGTATGAAAATGTTTTTATTTACACCGTATAATTACGTGCGCAATTTGTGACATGTGTCCAAGTCGTCTCTGTGAAAAATGTTTTTCGCGCACTTCGGTTGTCACACTTGACTTACTGAGCAAGTAACTCAAGCCATAGTGACCAAATTTCGAACCAATTTCACGTTATTGGACATCAAGTCACCTACTCGTATGCGTAGAGGAAAATATTGCTACTGTACCCGCTAATGTTACTGAAGACCGTGATTTGTCTATTCGCAGCCTTTAGCAGCCGACTACGTGGAAGATTTTATATAAGGATCTTGATCTAAGACCATACATAATACAGTGCAAGAATAGAAGCTTAACAGCCTGCCACAGTACAAGAGCTGTTTGGTGCGGTTTATGGTTCCGCGGAATCACTAACCGGTACTTTTTCGACGATGACCGTGAGGACAACGTTATTTCAATTGCGTCCGCTATCATTCAATGATTTCGAACTTTGTCCAAAATGCATGAGGTGAATCTGGTCGACATGTGGTTTCAGCAAGACGACCTTAAATGTCAAATAGCACCTGAATGAATGGAATAATTGAGAAATGAGTTTGGTGAGCAATTTATCTCTCGTTTTGAATCGATGAATTAACCGCCAATATCGTTGCGATTTGACACCCTTAGTGCTGGTGCACACATTCTTTTTTTCACGACGCATTTGTTCACTGCAAAACGCAAAAGCCGCAGCGTTAAAAAACGCGCATGTGCACCCGCACTTTTTTAATGGGGATATGTCAAATCAGTCGTCTATATCGATAAACAAACGTCAATTGCAGACTTGGAAGACAACATTTTGACCCTCGGTATGGACTACCATGGGTAATTGGGTGAAACGTGGTCTTTGGCTAAAAAGGAGGAAAATGGATTTCACGTTCTTAAAACCAGGTCTTAACGAGAATCTATGGTGGAAAACAGGACGAACAAACACGCGAAACGAAAAACTATTATACGTCATCAAGATGGTGAGGGTCTTTATTCAACACCAAACATTGTCCGGATAATAAAATCGCGAAGACTAATGGGTAAGACATGTAGAACGAATGAACAGTGGACGAACAATCCACCATCATGATTGGATAACCCGAGTAGAAAGCACCCTACGAAGGGCCGCGCCATGAAGGACAATTGTTGTGACACTACATGCCCTCTTGTATACTTCAGTGAAGTGACTATAACCTCTTAGAGTTCACTCTGCAAAAATCAATCCTTGTACAATACAGGAAAAAGAAAAAATCATCAGAGATTAATATCGAAAGTTAACAGGACGTTCTGTTACCTTTCTTAGGCAGATACACAGTAAGACAATAAAGACTTACGAAAGGGTTGACAAAACATTTCCAAAGCAGCTTGACAGAAGTTAATCCACCATCTATGGTATTTGACTGAAGAATTATCTATCTTGTCAATGTAAAAATTGTTGCAAATTCAACCAACAATTCAACCCATGGTAAACGTTAAATACATCGCACGAAGGACCCTTGTGGTTCTTTATACGATTAGTTTGATAAGTAAATAGAAAATTTGTTTGTTAAGTTCCCTTCAACTGCCTTTCTCTATTTCTGTTTCGTAGAAAAGCAGATATGACTTCCTTCAGTCAAAAATAATTCCTTGGTTGAACGTTTGAAAATTAATGACAGTTTTCTCTACGAGTGTCCTACTTTGTTGTCAAATAATGCTGGCTAAAGATATCAACGCCTTGTTGATATCAACGGGTTGTGTATGATTCAGCTGAAATAGCGGTCAAGTTGGTGCTCGACTTTCATGGTTTAATCACGATTAAAAATGAATAGAAGCAACTTTTATTACATCGCATACGAGAATTCGGGAAGATTTATCTTGGATAGAAAAAGCTAAAAGAAAATGTAAAGGATAATGTTTTCTAAATATTAAAAAGGATTATTTGTTTATGTTTTATTTACTAAATAAGCATTGAGTTTGAGAACCAATCCATATAGAGGAGAACACATTCTCAGGGCTTATACATATTTAAAGTCCGCACGGGAAATTTATAATAATAAATATTTGTTATATTAGCTTTTAAGGTCCATTTATAGTGCTATCGTACTATTAAATTATTCGAGGATATTCGAGGTATATGACTGTCACAAATCCAGCCGCCAACGCACTGTGAGAACTCCGGAAGCTCGAACGGACCGCAAACCAATGAAAGAGCAGAAGATCTTATCGCTAGAAATGAAATCCATATCTCGCCTCATTAAAGAAGACTTGTTCACTGACGAGAAATTTGTTCCCGTCTAAATAACTTTTAATAAACAAAATAGTTGGGTCGGACATTCAAAGAAAAATTAATTCCAAGGGATGTCAGATGCCACCATTCTGCAAATATAATGATGTGGTCGGGAGTGAGCTACGATGGCATATCCGGTCTCCGTTCTTGTGAAAAAGGAGTCTAGACTTCGGCGAAAGTTGACCAACCCATTGTTCTGATGATTGGCCAACTGATAATCTATCTATCTACTACAAATTGTGCGAAATGTTTAGTTTTTGAAGCTAGTCGTTGTCCACAACTTTCCGATGATTGAGGTCCGTAAAGCGATTGACGGTTGGTCAGTGCGCCTGAAGTCGTGCTCTAAGGCAAACGGTAGTCACTTCGAATAAAGTCTTTAACAAATAGTAACTAGACATTTGACAAATAAAATTTATAAATTAGTAATACGCAAGGCTGTTGATGAAACGTTACAGCGAAAAGGAGGCCCAATTACTTTTAGTTAATGGTTTCAACATATGGTGCAACGGTACTGCTACTGGGATCCTACTTAATGCTACCACTATGATATTTCCATCTCATTCAGCGCCTCTATGGACAATATACCAAACAATTTTCCGCCTCTTATCCAACGTAAATAGTAATATTCTAACTTCTGAGTATAGTTATTTAAGAAATTATTTCATATTTTGAGAAGATAGATGCATGGATGCATGATTGGAAAGAGGCGGTTAATTGCCATTCGGTCTTGCTTCTGTAATCAATTAATAGTTAAAGTAACTTTATCTTCAAGGAGTCCTACTGATTAATATAACCGGCATATAAATAATATTTTCGAAAATTTATCAAATTCTCAACGTATAATTTACACTGGTGATTGTAATTTGAGCAGTTTTAGATGGACATTAGATCCAGATGATCAGTGTCTAAGTCCAATGGATTGAATCCTACATAACAAGGACACAAGTAATCAAAATCATTAACTTTCTTTCAGAAGCCTTTCCCGTACCTTCAGGATAGCTGGATGTACTCGTTTTGCTGGGTACTTTAATAGATACATACATAGAATGAAGAGAACAAATGATTACATGTTTGTACTTAGTGAACCTATCATTGCATAAAGATGAAAATAAAAAAGCACATTTTTAAAAAAAAGTAGATCTTTAATTCATGTTCAATTCTAAACAAAACGATTTATAATAATTCAAAATGGAAAACAACAAATTGTAAAAATAAAAATAATTATTACGCAAAACATTTTCTACACGTTTTGTCACAGTTTCCACCAATTTCTCTATAATTTCATTTGGAATACTCTGCCATTACCGCACTCGCTGTCAAAGATCTTCCAGGTTAGATCGGTATTGTCCCAACCACCTTTTCACGACTGACTACAAATTCTCAATGAAATTTATTATTAGACCAACTTTTTTTGCAAAATTATGTACGCATACCCTCTATATTTTTTCTATTTAACCTTAATAACATAAATAAAAAGTATTATTGCAATAGGATGACGATAACCCGTGCCGACTTGTGGTCAAAGTTTAATTCAGGGAATTGTACTGTGACTACTATGGAATTAGTGGCGAATTTATATTTCTTTAAGACTCTACTGTAAAACAAGTAACTACAAGCCCAGATATTCCACTGTTTAAAAAATTCAGGGATCATTGGAAAAAAGTCGATCCTCTTAAAGTAGAATGCTATAGAAAAGAAATTGAAAAATTGCTCGAATTTTACCGCGCCGAACTAACCAGCATAATTGCCAGAGATGATTATCAAGAACTGATAGAGCTTTCCACAATATTTTTAGTCTGTCTGTATCTCCAAGACAGAAAATTTAAAATCAGACCTCCGGGTGCCATGCACCAAACTCAATGGATGGCTAGAGCAATATATTCCTTAAAAATATCATTACTCAGTTCCCAGATGAAGCACCTAAGTCATTAAAAGCCTACGAAAAAATAGATGAAATTATCGCGAAGGCTGCTTTGCAGAAGTTTCACCAACATTTATGGTATTTAACTGATGAAATAGCAGTTCTATCACTCTTCGATGATGATGTAGATCTTGAAACAAAAGGGAAAATAGTGGAAAATTTTGCCAACGAAAATTTCTCGACCCATGGAAAACGATACATTCTATCGAAGGAAGAACTTTGTGGATCATTTTACGGTAAGTTGGATTTACATATGTATAAGTGTTGTACGTGCTTAATTGTGTTTATTTCTTTGTTTATATAACTTTATCAGTATACTTAATTATTGATTTTTTTCAGAGAAGAATCTTGACAATTTCATATCAGTCAAAAGCAAGACATTGTTTTCTCGTTTGAAAATTGATGATGGTTTTCTCAACGTTGTTCCTTTTACATGGGCAAGCAGTGCTTCGTTTGTCCATGCTAAAAAGACGGTCTCAATGCTAAGAGCAGTGAATGATACTACTGAAAGAGCTGTTAAGTTAATGCAGGACTTTCATGGCTTAATTACAGTTGAGGAGGAACAGAAACAATATTTGTTAAGTTGCGTACAACTAAGGAAGTTATACCCGGACTGTACAAAGCAAACATTGAAAAGAACATATCCTCAGTAATAAGTGTCCTAATGTAAAACACAACTGAATAAATAATAATACCTTTTTAATACAGTAGAGTCTTAAAGAAATATAAATTCGCCACTAACTCCATAGTAGTCACAGTACAATTCCCTGAATTAAACTTTGACCACAAGTCGGCACGGGTTATCGTCATCCTATTGCAATAATACTTTTTATTTATGTTATTAAGGTTAAATAGAAAAAATATAGAGGGTATGCGTACAAAATTTTGCAAAAAAAATTTGGTCCCTTATGTCTTGGGACACCCTAATGTACATATATATTATTTATTTTTATTAATTTATTTTTATTGATTTATTTATTTATTGATTTATTTATTTTTTTATTTATTAATTTTCTTGGTTGTTTTTTTTCTTTTATTATTTTTTTTATTTTTTTATTTATTTTATTTATTTATTTATTTATTTATTTTATTTATTTATTTATTTATATTAATATTTACCTATTTGGGTGGCAGAGACGGGTTAAGAATATCCCTGCAGCGATATCTCTCGCTTGTCGTAAAAGGCGACTAAAACAAAGGTAAACAAAAATCACATCTAGGCAATTTAGAAAACACCAAGGTGAACCTAGGGACACATATAGCACCATTAAACTGCCCCACAAGTGTACATGCAAATCAGTGGGTTGACACGACTGGTGATCACCGGTGTTGTAAGAGTAAGATCAAACAAAAAAAAATAAAAATCTGGAGCATGCCCGTGTCAAAAAAAGGAGGGAGAAGAAAGAAAACGGTCAAACCGTAGCATTATGGAAAAGAACGATAAAAGGAAAAGCACTACCCCGCCAGGCACTACTAATGGTCCTGATCCTGGGACGAACAGCAATGCTCGGGTCAGAGCTATAGGATTTCCAGGGGATAGCAAAGTAATGCAACGGCGTAAGCCACACTTAAGAGTCGCGAGTTGGAACGTTGGAAGCATGAGTGGTCGCAGCTATGAGCTTGAAGAAATGATGGTTAGAAGGCGAGTAGACATCCCGTGCGTACAAGAGACGAAATGGCGAAACACCGGTAATCGGGCACGTTTCTTGGACGTTAAAACAAAAGCCTACAAGATGTTTTACTATGGATTGGAACAAGGGAAAAACGGAATCGCCATTATCCTTGCGGCAGAGCTACTTGGCAACGTCTTAACCATTTGCAAGTCCAGTGACCGTTTGATGGTTCTCAAATTGGTGATGCATGGTGAGATGTGGAACATCGTAAGCACATATGCCCCTCAAGTAGGATGCGAACAAAAAGAAAAAGATGCATTCTGGCTAGATTTCCACAATCTTGTCAAAATCATCCCAAAAGAAGAGCTTTTGTTTGTTGGGTGAGATTTAAACAGACATGTCGGGAAGACAAGCGAAGACTATGAAGACTACCACGGAGGGCTGGGATACGGCACCAGGAACTCTTCAGGTGAAGATATCCTAAACATGTGCAAGTCGTACGGTCTTAAAGTGCTAAATACCATGTTCGTCAAACAAAGCCGGCACCTGATCACTTATAGCAGCGGCGGAAATGAAACTCAAATAGACTATCAATTGGTATCCAGTTTCATGAAGCCACGAGTTAAAGATTGCAAAGTGATCCTGGGAGACGCGATCGCCCCTCAACACCGTCTCCTCCTGACTGAATTTTTTATGGAGGCGTGTAAGAAGTCAAAGCAGCAAACGAAGGTGTCTGAGAGAATCAAGTGGTATAAGCTAGATAAAGGAAAAGGCGTAGCTTTTATTACCAACATGAAAAACTACCTCTCTTCCATTATCGATGAGGTCGGTAATGAGGAGTGCAGAGCACAAGACATGTGGGATTCCCTACAACAATCTGGCCTGGAGAAAGCCAAATCACTGCCAACACGCAAAAGAAACCTGGTGGTGGACAGACAAGCCAAAGCAGTGATACAAGAAAAGAAAATGGATTTCCAAGCTTGGTCAAAGTGCTCTTCTACTAATAGAGAGGAAAAAGCTCGCCGTGAAAAGGTATATAGATGTTGCAAAGGTATCGCGAAGAAAAAGTGCGCCGAATTCAAAGCGAAAAGCATGGAAGGCCTCTATCAGGAGTTGGAAGAAATATCGTCTTCCGCGTCTGACAGGAACCAGGCTACCCAGGAGCTTCGACAAAGCAATTTGAACTAAGGAGCAAATATCTTTAAGATAGCCGCCCAGAGAAGAAGAAATGTTCAGGAGATTCGTTTCCCAAGTTTATTAACAATGCTGAAGGCCAACTCCTTGTGGAAGACGAGAAAATTCTCCACAGATGGCGACAGTATTGCGAGGAACTTCTGAACGAACAGTTTCCCTTTTATGGGTAGCGCTAAGACAAAAAGGAGTTCCAGAAACCTACGTGCGAGTGATCATGGACATGTACAAGAGAGCAACGACAAGAGTAAGATGCACCGCAGCAGTCACCGAAGAGTTCGCAATCAAAGGTGGTGTACACCAAGGGAGCGACCTCAGCCCACTGCTCTTTATAGCAGTCCTTGATTGCTTGCTTGAAGGAAAAGTGACGGATCCCAATGTGCACCAGCTATTCTTTGCTGACGATGGAGCCATTATAAGTGATGATCAGGCGTCCCTACGAGCACTTGATGTGTGGGTGGACATTTTTGAGAGACACGGGTATCGTATTAGTTCAAAGAAAACAGAGTATCTGTGCTGCCCGTTCTCTGACCCTCATCAGCCTATTCCAGACATTTACTTGAATGGAAGAGTGCTTCCCAAGTGTATAAAGTTTAAATATCTGGGATCTATGATAAAGAAGCAACTTGTGATGACGACATCAACCATCGCGTAAGCGTAGGGTGGATGAAGTGGCGGGAAAACTCCGCCATCTTCTGTGATCGAAAAATGCCCCCTAAGCTGAAAGGAAGACTCTACACTTCAGTTGTACGTCCGGCGCTCACATACGGTTCACAATGCTGGACAATGCACAAAAAGTATGAGAGCAAATTAACGGCAACTGAGATGAAGATGCTTCGCATGACAGCGGGAGTAACAAAGCGTGACAGAATTCGAAGTTCAAAGATCCGAGGAAGCCTCCACGTAAAGAAACCATCACAAGAAATATAGAGCGCGACCGACTCAGTTGGTTGGTCCAAAAGGCGTTATCAATCAATGTTTCAATTTCAACACGCAAAAAAGGCAGGCCGAAAAACAATTGGTGCAAACAAATGCAAAAACACCAGCATTTGATTGGCCTCAGCGATGAAGTAATCCCAAACCGGGAAGCCTGCCGCTACTTTCTGAGGTCAAACCGGCGGACCCCACAAGCGGACCAGTAGGAATGCAGTTAAGTGGGAAGGTTATGGTCCTACACTTCTGACCATAACGACGCCGGAAAAAAGGAAAAGAAGAAGGAGAATATAAAAATAAAAAATGGTTGAAATAAAACATTTATTTCATACGAAATTTGTTTCGTTCACGTGCGAAAGGTAATATTTGATAAATTCGTTTTCTTTTGTCACAGGTGTAATCAAGCATCACCCTGTTAAAGCAGTATACGACAGCGTCGTTCATTTCCGCTGTAATGCCCCACCGAACATTCATTTCTTTCCAACTTCTTGGGTTTTGCACTTTTTTTTTGGCTTTGATGTGCCTCATGGCCCTCGGCAAGTTTTACCGATATTTACGTTGTGTTTTGAATAATGAGTCGACTTAATGTATACTCTGACTAAGTGAACGTGGTTTTAAATGCTATACATTGATATTAGGCTAAAGATTAAGTTAGTAGTTTGCAGCATGATTGGCAGTACTTTTGACACAGTTTTGTTAGTTTTGTGGGCTCAGAATAGTAATTTACCATAGTACAAATAGTCCAGTCAAATAAGACTTTGAAGGTTACAATAATTCCCATAGAGCTAAAAATTGGTATGAATGTTCAGAATACCATTATAAAAGTCCCCATCAATCCCCCTTGTGCAAAAAATTTTATCGATGGTGAAAGTTTGCAAAAATAGGTTTTTCGCGTTTTTCAGCTTAACGGTGAGTTTTACAGCAAAAATAGTTCAGACAAAAATTGTAGATCATCCGATTCTCTACAAAAAATGTATCTACACTTTTTTTCATAAGTATTGCCATTTCCGTGATATAGCGGTTGAAAGAATTGAAAAAAATATTTTATTCGTAATATGCACACGTTTCCACACCACCTATGAGGTAGTGTGCTTGGCGCTTTTTTTTTAACGTGGTTTCCCCGGTAGGCCTATTCCACGATCTATTATGATCCTAATGAATGCAAATGGAGTATTGAAAATGATGAAAGCTGCGTAAATTATGTAATACATAAATGAAAAAATAATTTGGAAAAATTATTCATCGGATTCATAATAATCCAATGGAACTTCTAGTATATTGTCTTCGTTTTCTTCTTCTTCTTTTTCTTCATCTTCTTTTTCCTCATCTTCCTGCTGGACACAAATATGTTCTAAAAGTGATGGATCATATGTCTCATCACTGATATCGTAATTATCCTCATCTAATATCGATTCAACATTGGAGCACGACTGTCCTTGACAATTGGTGCATGCTAAAGAACAAAACAGTCCAACCTTTTTACAGCCGCATTTAGCATTGCAACCTTTTTTGCAATTGCAAAAGATGGTGTTAAGGAGTTTTTCTGGTGCAGGTGGGAGTAACGTATGAATTGGTTCCAATGCATTGTCAACTAACTTCCAACCCCAGTCTTCTGGATCCATTTTATTACCAAGCCACACTTGAACTTGATAATATACCCGGAATAGATGTTGTTGAGCAGCAGCAGAGGTTGGGGGAAGACAAGCTAATTGCACTTGTTTTTTATTATAAGTTTTTTTTGCAAAAGATAAGTATCGGAGCTTATCCAAGCAGGTAATTTTTTTTGGAGCTCCGTACATAGAAAGAAGAAAGCGAATTCCATTAGTGATTATAACTTCTGGAGTAGAGTTACTATCTTTAAAAACTTCAGCACAATTAATTAAATTTTGTTTCTCGAACAATTTCAAAACCGTTGTTTTGCCCCTCTTGAAAAATGCTGATGTTGTATCGCAGCCAGTTATTGCGTGTAGAAAAAGTATATGATTTTGGCATTTTGGAAAAGCACAGAGACTTTTTGATGAATATATTTCCGATTGCTGCTGAGTCTTTCCCGGTTTAAAAACAGTAAAATGCACAAACTTTGTTACAAAATATAAGCGATAGCCACGAGTTGTCACTACGAAGGAATGCTTACGACTAACAGTATTTTGTTGAGTATGAGACCTTCGAAACGGAGCAGGTATACGAGCATCGCCACGCTGACAATTGAATGGAAGACAGATGTTACTCAAGGCCATGCGACTAAATGAAAATAGGGGAGGAGTTTTTGACGTTCATTTATATTCTAAGAATTTTATAATTTGTATGTATAAGACATAGGGACTCATGTATTTACTCATATAACGGTTCAAAAATGTATATAAAAGTACATTAACGTGCATATTACGAATAAAATATTTTTTTCAATTCTTTCAACCGCTATATCACGGAAATGGCAATACTTATGAAAAAAAGTGTAGATACATTTTTTGTAGAGAATCGGATGATCTACAATTTTTGCTGTAAAACTCACCGTTAAGCTGAAAAACGCGAAAAACCTATTTTTGCAAACTTTCACCATCGATAAAATTTTTTGCACAAGGGGGATTGATGGGGACTTTTCACAATTCATTTATAATGGTATTCTGAACATTCATACCAATTTTTAGCTCTATGGGAATTATTGTATCCTTACCTCTATTTTAAGGACTAATTTGACTGGACTAAAAATCAAATATCTAGGATTGATACAAATACCCGTATACGAGGGTTGCCTTTTAAGTTTTTACAATCGAACAATAGGTGGCGTTAATGAGTTGTGGCACCACTGTATTTGTGAACACCGACGTTTGTTATTGCGAACCAGTGGCAATTTAGAAATTGACTGAGTAAGTTGTTGATAGTGAACGTTTAAAAGAAGCAAATTCGTGCAAAAATGGAAATCACCCGTGAAGGCTTACGTTGGATGATTTTTTATGATTTTAAAAAAGGCCTTACTCAACAACAATGCATAGAATCGCTTCGTACAATTTTGGTAATGAAGCACCATCAGAGAAGACTGTTTACAATTGGTTTGCAGAATTTCGTCATGGTCGTGCGTCTGTCAGTGATGAATGTCGAGAAGGTCGGCCAAAATCGGTTGACATTCCGAGAAACATCGATGCTGTGCGCAACATGATTAAAGAAGATCGGCATGTAATTTACAGACAAATAGAGGCATCTCTTAGGATATCACGGACTGCAATACAATCGATTTTGCATGAACTTGAGGTGTGAGAAAGATATGTTCCAGATGGATTCCGCTTAATTTGACCGAAGCGCAAGAAAGGGGTCGTGTTGATTGGTGTTTAGGAAATGTTGAAAAAAACGAGGACTTTCAAAATCCGTATACAACATTGTTACAGGAGACGAAACTTTGACATATTCGTATGATCCTGAAAGTCAAACAAAAGATGCGCGGACAGCGATTTTCATCGCCTCAAGAAGCTGTTGAAGACTTTCGAAACCATGTTTCTACGATATCAGCTTCAGAGTGGAAAAAATGTTTCTGGAATTGATTTGAGCGTATGCAAATATGTATAGACCTTAAGGGCGAATATTTCGAAAAGCAATAAAACACTTTGTTTCGAACTTGTTCGTTTCTGTTTTACTGTTTGTAAAAATTTAAAAGGCAACCCTCGTATTAATACCAAATTTATACAATTTTATTTCCGCCTAAACCAGTGTCCATATTTTGAAAAACATGTAGATGCTGCTCTGGCATGTGCCCAGTGTGCTTTTGCTCTGACAAGATGACTGTTTCACAGCACCCAACTTTATTTCAGAATGGGGGTAATCTGCTGCATGGCCTTAATCAGGCCCATGGTTGCCTGGATGTCCCGTCTGCTTCAATGTGAATGCCAGGAACGAGCCAGGATTCGGATGTTTGGGATACAAACACCGGATCCGTCTCGAGTTACTTAGGACACCCGAATCTAAGTACCCGAAATTTTACCCGAACGAGGTCCTATACAATAAGGCTAGTATTTCATGGGTGGAAAATGTTCTGATAAAATTGATTCGATGTCACCTTGCGGTGTAATAATTTCGGTCAATAACCTAATCTCCGAGGCTTACTCCCCCGACTATTTATACAACGGGAAGGTGCAACTTAACGGCCTTATCCCACCAGAGGCATCCCTCTATTTAAACCAATATGAACTGATTCAGGGCAAATTGGCGGTATCGCAAATCTACCACGTGGCCCGCAATTCCGTGGACCCGCAGTTTCTCTACGAACATGATATCATGCTCCGCAAGCCCGAGCGCCTCACGTTCAGAAGGCCGATTTCAAGCCGAGATCGAGAAGTTGTCCTCCAACAGCATCAACGTTTTTGGTCGGAAGCGGTAGTGGTACTTTTGGTTCCTATAGTGATGAGACTAGTGGTGAGACTAGTCCACAAAGGGAGGATAGACCTATCGACTTATTTTTAAGAATTGGTAAGGCTCAAGGAGAAGTAGATTTCCATTAAACCCACCTTGGTTTGGCCTTGTAGCCTTGGCTATTTTGGTGCGTATCCGAGCAAGTGTCATGATTATGAAGGAACTTAAACAAGAAGATATATACAAAACCAGGCTACATAAAACGAAAACGAGGAACTGTAAGCCCTGATCTCAAACTGAATGAGTAAACTGCGAAAGAAGATCATCAATTACAAAACACGTTCGTTCGGAAGTGTATTAATATGTCGGCCGCTAACGCGCGATAAGCGAGTTCGGATCCGGATAACATCAACGCATGCGAATGTTTATTTCGCGGCTTCTCTCCTCTGCGGAGTACTGGCAGTACCGCCCGTGAACTTACCTTGAAACAGTTTCTCAGAAAAGCAAATCGCCCACAACATTAGTGAATGAGAAACGCCTGGCTCTGTAATGCCATCTAAGGTGTCTATCTGGTAGTACAATGGACCAGAGTCTGACTTCTCCAACAGATAGCAGAAGCCTCCAACAAAACAAAGAAATTTACTTGGTCTCGAAGTGGCTGTCTCTTGAGCCTCCCCTCAATTCCTAAATATCTAATTCTCTGCCATTATCACCAGTAGGAATATGCCTCCCTTGCTTGACTTCCTTAAATTGCAACAACTATAGCGACTGATTTAAAAAAAGTTTTCTTCTTACTTGATTCCTCTATTTCTATTGGTTTGCTTGAAGCTATGCCTTAACCATTTAACTATGGTTGGAATTTTCATTTCAAAGGAAATCTTTGTTGGGTTATGAATACGTTATGCAAAATGATTTTGGGAACTTTAACAACTCATTTTGGTATTCCATTCCTCTTTCTTGTTAAAAACAAAATATTATATGCCAACGCCTTTCCCTCTTTCCCTCACCTCACCTTACCTTAAGTTGGTATGGCCACCTATTTGATAATCATTGTTATTCTAACAATAAATCCATATTTCATACAACTTCAGCTACATAGACAAAATTTCAATACAGTGAAGTACTTCAGTCAAAAACATGTCATGCATGTCGGACAAAACCATTAATTGTCATCAAAAATGTTGTTAATCCTTTCGTATCAACTCCAATAGTAGAGCACAAAATTCCTGCTTCACTGGAAGTCAACAACTCAAAATAGGTCCATACATTTCATAGTATGCCAACATAAGGGCTCAATCACTTATCAGTCAGGCACATGCATTCAGATCTCCTAAAAATACTTGACATGCCATTTCGACTCCTATCTGTCAACATTTTATTTCCCACAGTTGTACACCACTAAGCCCCCAACCCTACCTCAGCCCATATGAGTAATTGAATTAAATTTCCAACCAACAGCTACATGCACGTATGAGTTTAACAATTTATGAATAAAATTATTTTCACTTGGTTGACACAAAACCCTGGATCTTGTTTTACCCCGGCTACATGGATATACGTAAGGAATGTTATCTGTCCGGGGCACCATATGACCACCGCACAATAGCACGTTGGTCATTTGTTTGCCAATAGACATATCTAAAGTGTGTGAACAAAAGCATATGCAGGTGACAGGACATCTCCTACGTTCCCTCTACAACATAATCCACTATGGTATTGTGGACTACGATAGACCATATTTACTTATCATTTCCATGAGTAAAGAGACACGGGACGGCTCTTCGAAAATTCAACCATTTTAACCCCAACAACATCAGGTCGCTCTTTGTGGTCAGCTTCTCACATTATTTTACAGATAAAGACAAAAAAGGATGAAAACAAACAGAAAAAAAAACAGTTGTCATCAACGTAACACGTAGGAGAATTATTTTGCCATAAAAACTAGAACATCATGCTGTCTGCGTGATGTCCTTTTTTCTTCTTGTCTGCCTTCAAGAAAAATGTATCCTTCGTTCCCGCTCCGTCATGTTTTAGTGGAATGATATCCTTTCGGCATAATCTTTTTATGGAACCAAATAAATGGAGTGAAAATTAGATGGATGCATTTGGAAAAGTTTTTATACACTTTTTGGGCAAAGCAGAGTAAATTCACCCCAAAATTAGCGGTAATCAAATATAAGGGCTCTTCTCGGCTTATCCTACAACTACTTTATGTATTTTATTCAAGGGACCAACATGTAACCGCTTTATCGTCTTCATACCGCAACAGTAGTTAAGATTTATTTGTAACGCTACTTGCTGCTTAAAACATACTTTCATTAGATAGAAGATACTTTTGGGATAGTTAACGACTACACTGGGCTGGATCAAGTCAGAAGACCGCGAGATACAATTAAGCTCGGTAATTCAGACAAACTATACATTTATAATAAGTACCAGGCAATGAACTTGTGTTATTACTTGTGGTGTATATGTATATCTTGCAAAGGTAAACGGTATATTCGTCACTAAAATATTATAAAGAGTGTGAGATTTAGTAAGGGTTCTGATTAATGAAGGAATTACCAACCGTTAAAGAGGGTCAATTAACCCGCGTAGAATTTGGCGGCCTGAGGAGCCATGTTGTTTTGGTGACATCTGTCAAATCTGTTGTTTATTTTTCAGTTACTGATCCCAAATCATTATAATAAGTTACACGATTGAAATAGGACGTGCTCTATTGATAAAACTTTATCATCAAAATGAATGTTCGTTGGTGCAAATGTTGCGCGCATTGCGACCATTTGACTTTGAGAAAATCAATTAGCCAACATTCGTACATCAAAGAAACGAAAGATCGGCTGAGAACATCGTCGCAGTCCGTGAAAGTGTTCAGCAGAACCCGAGGCAGTCGATTCCTCGCTGGCCTTTCGCAGATGAATTTTTCGTCCCAGGAGCGCAAAATTCATGACCATAGACAACGCCGTTTGTGCATTGACTTGGCTTCGGAGGATTTGGAAGAGGGCCCCACTGCATCTTCAAAAAGTTACCGTTTGCTGTCGATTTTGAGCCGGAGGTGTCATTGATCCGTATTTTTTTCGAAAACGACTATGGTGAAGCGGTCGCCGTCAATGGCGAGCCCAACAGAACAATGTTAACCATTTATTTATGGCCCACATTGAACCATATAAATTTAGACGACATGTGAATCTAGCAGGATGGTGCTGCGCACCCCACAGCGGACGACATGATTGACATTCTGCATGAACGATTTGAGAGTAAGGTTATCTTCCGTAGAGGTGACGTGAATTGGCCACCAAGGTCATGGATTTGACCTCGCTTACCTTTTTCTTGTGGGGTTTCCTGAAGTTGCAGGCCTATGCAAAACATTACAATCCACCGATGCCCTTAATCGCTCAAATTCAGCCGAATTTATGATTCAGGAAAAGTCATTGAAAATTGGACCACTCGGATCCGTGTCGCCTTAAGAAACCGAGGCATACATGGGCTTTTCAAGTTAAAAGAGAATTTCGCTTACACCTCACACACAGCTTGTTTTATTCCATTTCAACATCTACGCTCCCTTATTGAAAGACGCTTTACTTCTGCGCTGAAAAGATTTCGTGATCTCCGTTGCTGTTCGCTGATTTGACATCAATATTACCTTGTGCTTACTTCAGTGTAGATATGCAGGTCGCTTTTTAAAGATGATATTTACAATATAATATCCATATTGTAAAACAGCAATTACAATGGGGGCACCGTCTTTTTTAAAATCATGATTCCGATGTCTTCCCATTCGGTGCTTCAATAGCATGTGACTTCCTCCTTGCTGACAAAGTCCAACCTCTTCGTGGATATAAAATCACGAGAGTCATGGGGCTTTTGCACCACTTCGTTGGTAAGGAGTCAACAGCGCTATGGATCGTTGTCAGCCGAGAGTAGTGTAGTAAACCAGATAACTCTGGTTTTCAGTCGAAAATAATTTTTATTCATTTTTTAACCCCCGACGCAAAAAGAGGTGTATTATAAGTTTGACGTGTCTGTTTGTCTGTTTGGCTGTGTGACGGTGTGTCTGTCTGTGGCATCGTAGCTCCTGAACGAATGGACCGATTTCGATGAGTTTTTTCTTGTTTGAAAGCTTACGTGATCGAAATGGTTCTTAGCTACAATTTATGAAGATCGGTACAGGCGTTTCAAGGCCATCAGCTCTTTCAGGTGGCGCAAAATGAATCACCCTATCGGAAGATGTTATAATTTTTGCCTATGGCTTCGTACCTCAATCATATATTTTTTTTTATTTCCCAATATATTCATACATCTGTCTTATATTGCTCATAGCACATTTTTTAATAATTAGTTTTGGGATCAACATTTTGAGCTAGTTACCAATCTTCTATGCCCAATTTGTTTTAACACTACAATAATTCAACAAATAAAACAACTAACATTTATAGGGTACATAGAGATGTACAGAAAATTTTGTCGACTAGTTATATTTCTAATGAGATATCTGCTATCAGGTCAGTAGGTCTGGTTCTCTTTAGTCGTCGTCTTCCAAACATTTCTTTTATTGGCAGTGTGTTAGCTTCGTTATTTGGATGAACTAATAATTTAAGGTGATGTCTTCTGTTTGCGGTTTGAATTTCTTCTAATACTGTTGGAATTTTTAGGTCACGATGAATGTCGGTGTTAGGTATGTACCAGTCCGCGTTAATAATTCTTTGACGTTAGGCAAAAAGGTCTTAAGTCAGAAACTGCAGTTTTTCGTAAAACCAAATTGAAAATAGTTTAATTATTTGCAAATCGGGATTAAATATGTTTGAAAAAAAAAAATGATGGAAGATAAGCTCCGAAATAAAAACCTATATATTATGTTAATACATTTTGCAAATTCATTAGTATTTAGTTTTTTCGATGATTTAAGTCCTTAGGATCCTCTCATTTTGTACTATTTGTAAAAGTTTTGTTTCTCCGTAAGACTTAAGTCAGGAAATAAAACATTGTAATAAAGTTATTAAATAGGAAATTGTTTAATTAATCCAGAATCTTAACAAAATCAACAGCTAATAACAAAAAAAAAATGTTTATGTTGTTTCCGCTTCTTCTTCTTCATCTACCAAATCTGGATCATAATTCTTTATTGCGGAGTTAGAAGTTGGTAAATTTTTATAGAAGTCGTGAACACAGGTGGAGTGGATAATCTTTGAGACATCTATTTTTTCCTCTTCTACGGAAGCTTAAACTCTTCGGAGTGGTTTAAATTGTTTTTATATCTCACTAAGCCATTCTCCTGGTATTGGAGCCATTGCACACTATGCCAAGAATACTGCACATTAATAGTATTTATTTTTCTGCACACAAAAGCTGTCTTCAACAAAGCGGCCTGGACCTGGAACTTATTTTTTCAGCCTGTTGTTCGTACTAGCTGGTACCAATCGTGGGGGTGGTAAACAGGTGTTTTATGTTTCTTTTTTTGTTTTTCAATCATAGAATGATCCACGTCACATTCAATATGTGTATGACCCGAAACAAGGAACTTGTGGTTTATCGTTAAACTAGCCGGGCCCGCGACTTCGTCTGCGCAGGATTAGTATTTCGAGTAGCTTATATTCGCGTGGCGTAGAAAAGAACTAACCTTATGACATTAAAATTATCTCTTAAATAATTTTTGGGTCGCATTTGAAAAATATAACAGCCTGACAATATTGAGATGTTACATAACAATATAGCGAGATGTCGCTATAATAACGTAACAATATTGTCAACATAAGAAAAACGGTAACTAAGCACTGCAGAGCCCTAATCATAGGCCTATAGGTAGCTACTGCAGTATGCTCCTATAAACTATATTTAACGATTTTTTTCCTTCAGCATAAATATGCAGATTTTTCGCTTTGGAAACACGAGCCACATAGAGCTGACCATGAGAAAAACATGGCGTGCCCAAATGTATGTATGCCTGCTACCTTCAAGGTTTGACCCTGCGATTTGTTGATCGTCATTGAAAATGCGACTTGTAATGGGAACTGCAGGCGTTTAAAATTTAATGGCAAGTTGTTGGGTATGATTGGGATGCGCGGTATAAGAACGTTGTCTTCCTTGGCTTCTCCAGTTAAAATTGTGGCCTTCACAATGTGCCTTCCTAGTTCGGTAACTCGCAACCGAGTACCGTTGCATAATCTTGGCGGGTCCAGGTTACGCATTAACAAAACGGGTACACCTACCTTTAATTCCAACTTGTGTGATGACACCCCGTACAACTCTAAAGAGTTTAGGAACTCTACGGGATAACTTGTAGTGTCATCGGATGACATAACTGTGTCAATAGAATTATACACTGATGTTTCGTTGTTTATTTCGGCCAATTTTTTATTTATTTTCGCAACAGTCGTATTTTTTGGTGCCAGTATGGTTCTTTCACACAACCAATTTTCGTCAAGAATATACATATTGTTGCAGATTCGGAAAAACTTGTTCAATAGGTTCGTCTTCTGTCTATACAGCATGACAAAATTGCTGTGTGAAAAGAACCATACCTTCTTGGTCGGTGTCTAGGTGGCCTTCACCAATTTCTAGCAGTTTTTGAGCATATGCTCCTGATTCGACATCGCTGAATAACTGGACTCGCATGTTAGTGGTAAGATAAAGCTTTTCAACTTTAGACCACAGATATGAGGCTTTTAGACATGCGTTAATTTCATCAGCTGCAGTGCCTCTCTCGATAACAGGTAAAGTCTGTCTAAAATCCCCTGCCAATAACACTACCACACCACCCATCAACTTTCGATTGCTTTGAATATCTTGTAGACAGCGATCAAGCGCCTCAATGGCGCGTTTGTGTGACATAGTGCACTCGTCCCACTCGATCAGCTTACATTGTTGCAACAGGGCGCCGCGGGCACTGCTCTTACTGATGTTACACGTTGGGGTTTCTTCGCTTGCCAGATTAAGAGGTAATTTAAAAACCGAATGTGGCGTCCGTCCACCGCTCAGCAATGTTGCAGCGATCCCAGAGGAAGCCATCGCTAATGCAACATTACGGTCCTTACGAATTTTTGCTAGAAGCAAATTAAGCAAAAATGTTTTACCTGTACCGCCCGGGGCGTCAAGAAAAAAAAGACCGCCTTCGCCAAGCTCAACTCGTTGTAATATTTTGTTATAAATGTCTTTTTGCTCGGGTAGAAGGCGTGGTTCAGTTTCGCTGACCTGAGCGTCTAATAAAGCGGTATCGTAGCTTAGCTCTTTGATCAAATCGGTCGACAACTCTCCTCGACGCTACGGTGTAGGCATACTGAAGTCGGACAATTTCTTACCGGAAATCATTATTATTTTGTCCTCTATATGTCTCAGTGCTTCATTCAAACATACATACATAGATCATTGTTGACTTGATCCATCCTTTCAAATCTATTCAAGATATCCTCCGATAACGCAGCTTTATACTTATAATAGTTGAAGAGGATTGGATAAACCGCAAGTGCATATCAATATTGCAAATAGTTCTCTCATTTGCGAAGGAGAGCGACACAGCACGGCCTCTTCCATTGTGGCATCCCAGTGGTTGTCATCTTCCAACAACCCCAACTTCTCACACGCTTGTCGAAAACTTTCAAGTTCTTGGCCGTAAACTGTTTTTAGATCCAAGAAGTTAGTGGGGCCCTGTATTACATTCAGCAGCATTCGCAAACAGTAACATTCGAAGTTACTAACATGCACTGTGTAAATGCGCCCAAGAGCATCTCCTGCCTTCACACCTGGCCAGCCGTCGACAGGTGTTCCTTGTAAACGACGTTTCCATTCTTTCGACGACACGTTCCATGTATAGTAGCGGGGTACGTCAACATAAAGTAATGTTTTTGCAAATGCGTCATTTTGGCAAAGCAGGAAAAATGCAGTTAGTGTCGTCTTAGGTGGTGCGGCCATTCTCTCTCTAAAATTGTTTTCAGTGAAGTAAATCCGCTGACCATTGGGCAGATGAACCGCAAGGTGATTGACTGTTGGGTGTCTCTCATGCAGAGGCAGACCCAAGATCCGCCACGCTGCTTCGTTACTGCTAACATATCTACCGGCTCGAAACGTTTGAACCTCATCCCTCGGGTCAATATTAACATTCCCTTGCTGTCGAATGTTAAAAATAGCCTGGCCGCTGCCTTTGTTTATATATTTACAAATATATTTTATCGCCTGTACCGTATGCAGGACTCTACATTTAAATGACAATTAAAAATTTTAGAGAGAAGAGCAGAATATGGGACAATCCAGCTATTGTCAACCAATACCTCCTGTGATCCACCTCGGGTTTTTAGAGTTATCGTACGGCCGCCATCTCCTGGTGCTCTACGCCTGTACAGAGGATAGCCTTTGTCGTTAGTTTGACTATCTTTTAAAAGCGCCCTTGGATACTTTTTGGTGCATTTTCCTTCCTTCATGCATGGTGATGACGGATTTAGTGCACCACAGGGACCGTGAATCATATTTTTGGTTACAGTATCGTAGAGTTTTCGATCACTTTCTGGGTTTGGTATCTCCGCACTTATAACTTCGTCAATTTGGTTAGGGCGTAATTTTCCGTCAACCACAGCAGTAAGTGCACGTCAGGCAGACCTCTTTTTTGCCACTCGATCGAGTACATGAAGCACTTCATGTCTCCAAATATTTTACCTTTTGTAAGCAGAGCAACCAATTTTTGAACTTTTATTTTAAATAATCTGGCTGTTAAGTCATGTCTGTCCGTTGAATTTTGACCTGGAATGAGCTCTTTAGTAATTTCTGGCCAAGCGGGATTACATGTCATTGTAATAAACAGATCAGGCCTCCCGTAGTTACGCAGGTATGTGAACGCATCCTGCGCGTACTCATGAAGATATCTAGGGCTATTTACAAATGACGACGGGAGTATTACCATTTGACCCAAATTGTTTGGATCTAAATCCGCATCATTCCTGATCGCGTCTTGTAAATGTATATAGTTTCTGCTCGCAGTTTTGTTTGGTTTAAGGCAATAAACCTTAAGCGTTCACTCTCCACTTTGACATACATACCTGTCCACCAAAAACTGAAGAAGAAGTCTACATCGAAGCAATAAATTAAAATTGTTGCGATGTACCATCATATTCTTCATATTATTTTTTTGTTCGGTATGTGTTGTTTTGTAACTGGGTTTGTCTGAGGAATATCAAAACTGTACCCCTCTTGTCCTTTCCAAAAAATTATTGGGTACTCGAGAGCATCATACAATCTATCGAGTGTCCGGAACTCTAGTGAGCCGGCCATCGTGCGCCTGAATAACAATGTCCCGAGACGCAGTTTGTTCACTACTAACTACTACGGCAACTATTTTGTTTGTGGTCGGGGCATTGAATCATCTTTCGTGTTCATCACGTGGTACACGATCTGGGTGTATCACAACCTTGTAATTATCGCTAGTTACTCTATCTTTAGCCATTTTAAATTCATGCACTAAAACGTTGGGATCATGGAGAACTGTGTGTATTTTTTGAACTGTGTTTCTTTCCACACCTGGTACGTACTCAGAACGGCTATCAACTTGTGCTTCCTCATCACCCATGAAATAAACTTGCAAACATTTTGGTTGCGTATTAGTAGCAGGAAGCAAAGAGCCAATTGTGTGGTATATTTGCCCTTGGATTGTAAAACTCGGGCAAAATCCTGGCATCGACACAATGTTATCAGCTCCAAAAGATGTCATATGGAAGCATGTATTGTATTTCCTTATGTTTTTTAGAAAACGGCGAGACTCATCTGTTTCATTTGAAAAAAAGTTATTTAGGAGGTTCAACAGGCTCGTCTATTGAAGGAAGACCTACTTTTCCTCCCGAACAACACATGCTTGCAGCTTCCTCTTTCCATTTAAGAGCACCGCAAAATCTGCATTCTTTATTCATCGCTTCTATTTTTATAAGCTTGTAGCTTTCGTAATCAAGAGTCTCGTCGTACTCAAATGCAGCTTTATCGAATACCGCCCACGCGTTTCTTGTAAATATTAATCGTCGCTGAAGCAACAGCGCGTCTGCGAGCTTCAGCAGCTTCAACGGTTTCTGTAGCTCTTTGGGACGCCATGTAAGTCGCCTGCGGAAGACGCCGAGCTTGAGACTGTTCGGGTGTCTCAGAAGCCCGTTGAGTTGCCAGATATTCAGCGGTCTGTTGACGTCGAGCTTGAGACTGTTCGGGTGTCCCCGCAGCCCGTTGAGATGCTAGATACTCAACATGCTGTCGACGCCTATCTTGGGACTGCTCTGGTGTCTCGGCAGCTCTATGAGCTGGCTCACTCTCTGCCTTTTCAAGCCTTCGCAGTTCGGCTTGTGGAAACGTCTCGTTAAGTCTAGCTACTTTCATAGTTCGAGCTTTATTAGAGCTTTGGGAAAGATTAGACTTACGCTTTCGCGGCATAATTCTTAGTCCGTGCTTTTTCTACGTATATGCAATACTTGCCTATTTGATTAAAATTATAGCTAAATAGTAATTAATAGGCAAAAAGCAATTCTAATTTGCTAATTAGAAAACAAAATCACGCTTCCGTGAGTCTATTAATATTCTTTTATTATACATTTTACATTATTATTGCTGTTATGTTATTCACATTATTATAAATGAACCAAAACAACCAAAAAGGACCAATTACTTACCTACCTACAACCTATAATTTAAATAAAAACGAAGTAATTCGTTATAATTAACAGATAAGTAACCTATCTATATAATTAAAATAAAAATGAAGTATCTTTTTTTACGTGTAACTCCTAACCAAAAAAAAAAACCTGCCAATAACTAGCCTTGAGCCTATATTACTTTAAGTACAATGCGTTTTTAACAAATCGCGAGTGCCTTGAAAATTCGCAAAACGGACACAACCGTCAATGACGTCTGCCCGCGATCGGGTCTACACATAAGGTATAGATATATACTGTGGCGGCCTTTTTTGTAGGACTATTTAAGATAAACATTTCCATCATACAGTACATACATATGTGTAACTCTAGCGGTTTTGGCAGCGCGCGTCAGAATAGTTCGCAGATGATAGATTTTTTCCTACTTACTTGATATTTTGGACAATTCACACAATATCTTTATAAATTGTAGCCTATGTGTTATTCTGATGTATAAGCTATATTATTGTAAAGTTTCATTAAAATCCATTCAGTAGTTTTTACGTGAAAGAGTAACAAACATCCATCCATACTTACAAACTTTCGCGTTTATAATATTAGTAGGATTGGGGAACTTAACTTGAGCCATTAACACTAGATTGCCCAAGGAAGTCATTTTGACTGCTTTTTAATTTCAATTAGAAAAATAATAAAGTATATGATAACACAATTTCTTAGAATTTTGTGACTTTTTGTATAACATAAAAATGCGTGTATTAATAATTGGAACTAACTCCCCCTCCTTCATTTCCGTTATATACATATATGTATGTGTATTATACCTATATTGCCCAAAAGCAGTCATTTTGACTGCTTGGGAAAATTTAAATAATCAAATGACTCCTATGATCGAATTGAGTAAATGTCTTATATGATCAGTTCGGTTTTCTATTGAAATAACAGTTTTAATTTTTTTTCGATTGACGCCATATGATAAATTGGCGATTTGGCAGTACATATACTTGATAAGTTGCAGTTGTTCAATAAGCTAAAGTTGTTCTTGTTATTCGAATCTTTATATAGTGATACTTGTTCTAACAAATTGTTTACTTTATTTTTTTGCGCTATAAATTCATGAAAGAAATGTCGAATAGAGTTATTGGAAAAGCTAACGAACATAAGTGAAGAGTGCTCCGATATAGAATCAGATGCAACAAATTCTGAACTATCATCTGAAGATGAAGCGGATTATATTCAAAGTGAAACATCTGACACTCAAGATACCGATGAAGAATCGATCACCAATGATGAAAATGAAAGTGTCATCAATATGCCCAGGAAAAGGTGCTAAATAGTTCAGACTCTGATGAAGAAACTGAAAATACCTTTCAGGAGACCGAAACAGCTGCTGTATGGTCAAAATTTGACGAAGGTGGTATTCCTGGAAGGTTACCATCTTCTTGCATTTTCAAGGGTGTGAAAGGACCAACAGGCTACGCAAAAAGGAACATTATGGCAGATAATCTTATCAGTGCATTCTCGTTGATAATAGATAACTATGTATATTATCAAACATATAAAAAAGTGCACAGTAGAAGAAGGCCCTCAGAATTTTGAGGAACGATTGGACAACATCATTACCGGAAATACGTGCATTTATTGGGATTTTATATGCCCGTGGAGCCTACGAGCCAAAAAATTTAAAACTGAGTTATTTATGGTCAGCAAAGTGGGGTCCTGAATTTTTTAGAAAAATTATGGCCAGAGAAAAGTTCAAGCAGTTCGTTTTGACAAAAGAACCGAAAGAAGTAGGCGCCTACAAACAAATAAATTGGCCTTGGTTTCGGAAATATGGGACAAGTTCATTGAAAATAGTCAAGTTTTCTATCAACCAGGGCAAAATATAACAGTTGATGAGCAATTATTTCCGTCCAAGGCCAGGTGCAGGTTTACACAGTATATGCCTAATAAACCCAACAAATTCGGCATCAAATTCTGGCTTGCATCAGATGTTAGTAGCAAATATGTTTTGAATGGTTTTCTTTATTTGGGGAAAGATGAACAACGACCATCGTCAATGCTTCTCAGTGAACACGTTGTTCTGAAACTTGTCGAGCCATATACAAGCTGTGGAAGAAATATCACGACCGATAACTTTTTCACTAGCATATCACTCGCGACAAAATTATTGGCCAAAAAAACCACTCTAGTTGGAACTATTAGAGGAAACAAAAGAGAACTACCCAAAGCTACATTGCCGCCACATGACTGTTTTTATTTTGTCCCCCGCATGTGTCTGAGTAAAATGTCACTTCAGAAACGTAATCAAGCTATGAACTTTCTTAGTTCGTTCTTTCCTTATACGCCTGGACCACTGCTTCCCAACTGATGTCTCTTGATTTAATTGAGTTGAATTAGTTGGGTCTTGATTCATTTCGCTATCACTGGTTTCTTTGTCTGGGACAAAATCCACATCCATAACGCTATCATCGGAATCGAAAATGTTTGGCATATCAGCAGGTAACAATGGAGCTGGCGAAGACTCAGGTGAAGCTGGTATACATATCTACGATATTCTCCTATTTGATTACTCCGTACGGTATAAAAGACTAAAGTCTTTAGAAGAATGTTAAATGCTTCAGAGACATCGGTCACAAAGACTTAAATAAACTTAAGACTTTAATACCAAACCAAATATGCATTTTCCGACTTATTGCCTAAAGACTAAATTATTACGATGGGAAGCAGTTGTGACAGACTAAAGTCGTTAATACCAAACGAAAGAGAAAAAAAATGAGTTAAACCCAATCAAAAAACCAAAATGCAATTTTTTGACTTAAGACCTTTTTGCCTAACGTCAAAGAATTGTTCGTAGTATTTTTGACTATTGTCTCTGTATTATAGCAATGTTTGTTTTCTTTGAAGTTCCCCAAACTTGAATCCCATATGTCCAGATAGGTTTGATGATGGTTTTGTAGAGTAGTAACTTATAGTTAATGGATATCTTTGAGTTTCGGCGAAGAAGCCAGAGCAGTTGATTATATTTTAGTTTTATTTGGTTTTTTTTTTTTGTATATTTTATTTCCAGTTAAGTTTGCTGTCCAAATGCATGCCAAGATATTGAGCAATATTGACAATTGGGATAGTTTTGTCTTTTATTGTCAGCGGAGTAGTTGAGTTGTTTAGTTTCATAGTAAAAATAACTTGTTGAGTTTTGTCTTCGTTGATGTTTATGCTCCAACCGTCGAACCATTTTATCATTTTGTTGAGAAGTAGTTGAGCTTGAGATGATGCGGTGTCCAGATTCGGATCGGCTGTCAGAAGGATTGTATCGTCCGCAAAGGTAGCCATTATGGTTGCAGCAGCATTATGTTGAGGGATGTCGGCGGTGTAAAGGACATATAGGAGAGGCCCCAGAACAGATCCTTGGGGAACTCCTGCCTTCATTTCTAGGATGTTCGATCGACGATCATTATATTTTACATAAAAGTGACGTTCATTAAGGTAGCTTTTAATGATGAGATAAAAGTCTGGTGGAAGTAAGTTTTGTAGTTTGTTAATTAGTCCTTTGTGCCATACCTTGTCGAATGCTTTTGCTACGTCTAGGAATATTCCAATGCAGTATTTCTTTTCCTCTAGGTCCGTTGTAATTTTGTTTACTACTCTGTGAATTTGTTGGATTGTTGAGTGTTGTTTGCGAAATCCGAATTGATGGTCGGGTATTACCTTGTTATTATTTAGTATAGGCAGTAGTTGATCATACATTAATTTTTCAAGTACTTTCCCTAGAATAGGAAGTAAACTTATTGGTCGGTAAGATGATGGGTTTTTTGCGTCTTTACCAGGTTTCGGGATTGCAGTTATTTGAGCCACTTTCCAGGTTTTAGGAAAATATTTCAGTCGAATTACTGCGTTATAAATGTTCCGTATGTACTCTATGGCATATCGGGGAAGTTGGCTTAACACCTTTCCATTAATGGAGTCATATCCTGGGGCCTTCTTTTTATTAATTCTTATTTTAATACATTGTTCGATTTCATTTATTGTTGTTCTTTTTATCCTAAGGTTAGATGGGGGTGAATTTGGTCGTGGAGGTATTGTGGTATCGTTATCTTTTTCATTAGTGAATATATTTTCGAAGTACTTGGCTAGTGTAAGCGACTTGTGATTTCACATTGGTAACACTTTTCTATGTTTTTACAATTTTGTTTATTGCTTGTCGCACAGAGTGTAGTATCGAATGATATATGACGTTTTCCAAAACATGTTCTCGAAACGTATGATATTTCCGTATACATACTAGATCTCCATATAAACTGTATACTAGATAAGCAGACTCACTTGTAATAAAGCATTGGTAACGAAAACATCTTCTTTCGTCTTATATTTTACATTTTCCGCATCCTACTCGTATATGTTGACTTGTTGTCCGGACTTACTACACTAGGAAGTCTGCTTTTTCTTGGTTGGTCTTGGCCCAAGTTCCGTCTGCTTTCTGTAGTGGAGTCTGATGCATAATTTTGTTTTTAAAGTTCTTGGTGGCTTTCCAGAGTGAGTACTTGGTCTCAGAAGTTGGAGTCAAATTTTTTAAGTAGGTGTTGAGTTGATCGTTATAAATAGATTTAAGTCTCAATTTGAGTTCTTTGGCTGCTTTGTTGTAAAGGGTCCGCCAAATAATTTTTTTTTTTTTTTGAAAATGCTATAAAAAAAACTACTGAATATTTTCTCAAATTTCTTTTTTTATTTGAAAGTACAATCCTTCCGGTTAATAATGGAAAATAATTTAATTCAAAAGGCTGCTTCGGCTGGCCATGCAGTAGCCTACACGATCGGTCCAATTTTTAAGCACATTATCGATTGTGTGCAGCTGTATTTCACCAATGGCTTAACGAATATTGTCCTTTAAAGCGTCAATTATCTCTGGCTTGTCGGCGTAACACTTATCTTTGACGGCACCCCACAAATAATAGTCCAACGGTGTCAAATCGCAGCTCCGAGGTGGCCAAACGACATCAGCTCTGCGGCTGATAATGCGATCTTCAAAAACAGGGCGCAAAACATCGAGTGTAGCTTCGGCTGTTTGGCACGTAGCGCCGTCCTGTTGAAACCAAATGTTGCCAATATCCTCCTCTTCAATTTTTGTGAACAAAAATTCGTTCAACATGGCTCGATAATGATCGCCATTGACTGTAACGGCCACTCCTTGCTCATTTTCGAAGAAAAATGGCCCAATTATGCCTCTGGGCCAAAATTCGCACCAAACAGTGGCTCGTTTTGGGTGCACCGGCTTTTCAATGTATGCGTGCGGGTTTTCTGTGCCCCAAATGCGACAATTTTGCTTGTTTACATACCCGCCAAGATCAAAATGAACTTCATCTGAAAAGATGATTTTTTTGGCAAAATCGGCATCTTCTGTAAGTCGATCGCAGGCCCACTTAGCGAAGCGAAAACGCATTGGATGGTCAGTTGGCTTCAACTCCTGAACCAATTGGACTTTGTATGGCGTCATGCCAAGGTCTTTATGCAAAATTCGTCTCAATGATGTCTCCGAAATGTTCAATTGTTGAGAACGACGGTGAATTGATGTTGATGGCGCTTCACGCACACTTTCTGCCGCAGCAGCAATATTCTCGGGTGTACGCACTGTTTTTGGCTTTTCAGGCTTTGGTTTATCGATGAGGATGCCAGTTTCTTTCACTTTTTTCACAAGATAAAGAACATACGGAGCTGACGGTGCTTCTCTTCTTCCAAAATCCGTACGCAATTTTCGCACACATTCTGCAACATTACCATGATTTTCAAAGTAATGTCGCAATATTTCCCAGCGTTGTTCAAGCATATACACAACCATATTCGTTCAGCGGAAGGATAAAACTAATTATCTGTCAAATCAGACATGAGCTAAGTGTTACCATTCACGAAATAAGCACTACTTAAAAAAAAAAACGTTAGATGGCGGACCCTTTATATCCTTTTGTCCTGTGGTAGTCTTCTATCTGTTATCGAATTGATATTGGTGTAATGTCGTTCGTTTTTTTGTATCTATTGAATGGTGTTGCTTTAATTGCTGCAGTAGTTATTATATCATTAAAGTGAACTACAGCTTGTTCTATGTCGTCTTGTGTTTGTAGTATTATATGCAGATTCAAATGTTGCTCTATATATTCCCGAAACGAATCCCAGTCAGTTCTTGCGTTGTAAAGGTGAGGTGAAAAAGTTATGGGGGTAATCCTAGAGAAGTACCTACTTGAGGTGAATAGGAGAGTGGTCTGATGAAAGTTCTAGTCTAGATTTAATTTGTAATGTCTTTATGTGTATATTCTTAACGATACAAAAGTCTATAAGGTCAGGAGTTTTATTTGGGTCAGAAGGCCAGTAGGTAGGTTCGCCAGTAGTGAGGTATTTGCAATTATTGTTTTGGATCGCCTTTAATAGATGTTTGCCTTTAGTTTTGGAAATTCTTGAGCCCCAGTCCTTATGTTTAGCGTTGAAATCTCCAGCTGCTATGAATCTGTGCCCAAGTGACTTGATATAGTCTTCATACTGCAGGGTGGTTATTTTATGTTTTGGCGGACAGTGTAGTGCTGAGAGAGATAATGGTCCATCTTTGTCTTCTATTTGAACTGTGGTCGCCTGAATGTGTTCGTGTTTGTATTGTTCTAGTTCAATGCAATTGATCTTGTTGTTTATTATAATTGCTGTGCCACCGTGAGCTGTTCCATCTGGGTGATATGTATTGTAGATGGTGTATCCTGGTATTCTGAGAAAGCTTTTACTTGTGAAATGTGTTTCTGCGATCATTAGTATATCAATGTTATTGTCTTTTATGAATTGTTTTAATTCTAATGCATGTCGGTTTAGACCATTTGCATTCCAGATGATTATATCTAGTTTATTATACATTTGATCCATTAAGTTTCGTAGTCAGAATAGTGAGAATTTGGAGCATATTTGCCATTTATTGTATGAGATTCTTCATCATTTCCTTTAGTTCAGAGAAGTCATCTTTGTCAATGTTAGTGCTATTTTGATGGGTTGGTTGTCTTTCTTTTGCGTCTTGCGTCGTCTTTCTTTCTGATGCTTGTGCTACTGATTTTACTTTGTTGGGTGTGTCAATGCCTTCAACTGGAACACTGAGATTTCTGGGTTCATTGTATTGAGATTGTCCGTATGCAGCCGCTTGGGCGTAGGTTGTAGGTTGTCTGACTTTCGCGGGTCCTTCTGTTATTTTTCCTTCTTCAGTTATTGGAAGATACTTTTCCGCATTTGAGGAAAGCGCTCTATTTGTAAGGCTTTGTAAATCTCGCATCCTTTATAGTTTGATGTATGGCAACCGTTACATAAGGCGCATTTAACTGTACATTCATTCCATTTCGTTTGGCAATCTAGGGTCTTGTGGGGACCCGCACATTTTACACATACAAGGTCTCTTGTACAGTAATTTCTAGTGTGACCATATCTTTGGCAGTTGGTGCACTGTGAAATGTTTTTTTTGTGGTGGGCTGGTTCGAAGGAAACTGTGCAATTGAGTCGATGTGTTATGTCATATATATTTTTGTTATTGTTATTCATGACTATCTCAATAATAAAGAGATCCGATGGTTTTTTTGTATTTTTCTGTAATATGTTATGTATATTCATAATCTTGTGTCCTTTCTCTTCTAGTTCTTTCTTGATGTCATCTGTGTCGGTAGAGTGGTGCATGCCCCTTAGTACGACTTTGAAACCTCTCTCTTCTTTTGGTCTAAATGTGAAGTACTTTGTGTCATTTTTTTGTAGCATTCTTATGATAGCCGTGTAGTGTGAGGAGTCTGATGGTTGAATTCGAACTTCATTATTTTTTAACACATTCAGTTCAAAATTACTCTTTGCGATTTCACTTAGTGCGTTGTTAAGTATTGTGATGTACTCAACACCTTGTACGTAAATTGGAGGGAGTTTGGTGAGCCTCTTAGATTGCTTTTTGCTAGGTTGATCCGTTGCTTCCGTTGTTTTATTACTTGCGTTATTGTTGTCGATGCATTCGTCATCCGTGGTAAGAATGTCAAAACGGTTCGATGTGCGTGGCTCCTGGGGCTTACTCAGCCAGTAGTTTAAAGTTGTCTGGTTTTTTGTTTTAGGTTTCTTTGGAGAATTATTGCTGTTTTCAGTTATTTTGGTTTGTGGGGATCTGTTTCGTTTTTGAATTGAAGGGTTGTGGTTGGCCGTATTAGTCATATAGTTAGTAGCTTCAACGGGATTTGAAGAATTATTGTGTTTTCATATTTGACATTATAGTGAACTAAACAGCTGCAGTATACAAACAGATAAGCAATTGAGCGCTATACTTCGCAAGAGCGTGGAATAATTGTGTCGATTTTTTTGACCAATAATCGTTCGGTGGAATTTCGTGAATTTCGACGTCGATATCCTATTCGTGTCGCGCCAACTTTGCAAATATTCCGTTTAGCTACTCGACTTGAACAGACTGGAACCATAGGAGACCATGCAAGACGTGGTCACCGCCGGACTGGTCGTTCGGTCGAAAATATCGCGGCTGTGGACCCTACAGCGAATTTTAGTGAAAAACTTACACATGTTTCCGCACAAAGTACAAATAGTGCATCAATTAATGCCTGCTGACCATCAGTCGCCGTC
This sequence comes from Merodon equestris, assembly GCA_958301585.1. Taxonomy (NCBI): domain Eukaryota; kingdom Metazoa; phylum Arthropoda; class Insecta; order Diptera; family Syrphidae; genus Merodon; species Merodon equestris. The sequence continues at coordinate 66,249,377 of OY284413.1, forward strand.
AGTAGCCATCCTTAATCAACAACGAAGAGGACGATTTTGTGTCGAAAATCATCATTAGCGACGAGACGCATTTACACTTAAGCGGTTACGTCAATAAACGAAATCTTCGTTTTTAGGGCACTGAGAATCCGCGTGTGATACACGTAGAGCCATTACATCCACTCAAAGTCACTGTGTTTTTTTGAGGACTCCATCGACAATACGATCACTGTATGAGCCACAGCTACACTGTGAGCGCTACAGGGCCATGATAAACGACTTCTGACTGCCGGATAAGCAAGCGGGGCTTGCTTAACATTTGGTTTCAACAAGACGGTGCAACCACACACACGGGACGAGCCAAAATGGATATTGTGAAGGAAGCGTTTCCTGGTCGCGTAATCTCACGTTTTGGCTATTTGGCACGGCCAGCAAGATCGCCAGACTTTACCATCCCAGACTTCTTTCTTTGGGGCAACTTGAAGTGGCCGGCATATGCCAACAAGCCTCGGATTTTCGTGTTCGCAACCCTTAAGAAGAATATTCGACAAATGCGTTAAAACGGGCACAAATGTGACGGAGCCACTAGACGGATATGATGTTTTACCCTTAACAGAAAAAATTGTAAAGGTATAAATAAAGATTTCCATTACTCAAAATCATTTTTTTCATTTGGTAAGAAAGTTATTCAAAAACAAAATTGATGATAAATCTTGCGCCACCTTGTACATACAAGAAGCCCTATGCGTTCTTGCATAACACTTTATAAAAATGTGATTTAAGTAGTTATCTATCGCAATTAGGGTCCGCGAGTAATTTAAAAAGAATTAAATAAAAATAAATAAATAATAAAATAAATTTTAAGTAACCCCCGGCTATTAAAAATCTAATAATTAAAAAAATAATTTTTTTCTCTCGGCCTTTTGACTTCGTTGAAAGAACCTAGTAATATTTTTAAGAGACGCGTCGCTGCGTTGGGCAACCGCAAAGTAAACAAAAAAAACTACGTCTTCGTTCACATTAGATTTTACATTATATTTACATTTTTTTTTTTATAATTATCGATACATAATTTTAAGTATTTTTCATTAAGTGGACGAAGAAAAAGGTACAATCTGTTGCCAGGTGAAAAGAGTCGAAAGTACCGAATAAGTAAGGTTAAATCATACATTTAAATTGAAGAACCATTTCAAAAGTGTTGTGGGGGTAATATGTCGAAAGAGAAAGAATGTTAATTCAAATTTAATAGACAATTCTAATGATGTCATAGATTTGATCAAAATCAAAGTTAAAAAGCCATTTCTTAATATTCCTTTTGAATATATGAGCAGAACGAATGCACGGAATGCCAAAGGGTAAGACATTAAAAAGTCCAGGTGCTACGGAAGTGTAGAAGTTTAAAAATTGATGCGAATTGTGTGCTGGAATGACAGAAGGATTTCTATCGTTACTTCGTAGTGAGTAGGCTGGAGTATTATGACTTAAAAGATAGCCAGTCCTCAGGAAAAATATTTTTAAGACTTTATAAAAATAGAGATGTTTAAGCGGGAGAATCCCAGAGCTGACGAGCAACGGAAAGCTATGTTCATTTTTCTTTTTCATCCAGATGTTTCTTAAGATATGCTTTTGAGTAACTAACAGAGGTTGTAAGTTGTTTTTAAAAGTACCACCCCAACATATTATACCATATTGTATTTTAGATTGAACTAGTCCATAATAGGTTATTTCGATAAGCTTTCTGCAACAAAGTTTTCTTACGTGAAACATGATACAGGTGGTGGATAACATATATTTTTTAGAGTTTGAGTGTGAGCTTTCCAATATAAATTGCTATCAATGGTTAAGCCAAGACATTTATATTCGGCAACTGACTCTATACAGAAACACTTTGAATAACAGTAGCTATCTAAAACATTAACAGCAAAAAGATTAGAGGAGCAACAAGATACATTACTTAGCTGAATTTTATTGCAATCCAAACTATGCTGAACAAGAAGTGGTGGATTCAAAGAGATATCAAATGATTTAAAATACATAACTCTCGTTTTCTCACTAATAGCAAGTTTATGAATGCCAAACCAATGTCTGAATAATTCTAAGTCATGATTAATATCCGAAATCAAATCTAATGCAGTGGGGCTAGAATAAACACAAACTATATCGTCAGCAAAACCGCAGACTTTACCTTTTAAGTTGAGACTAAATATACTATTAATATATATAAGAAACAAGGTTCGACCTAGAACTGATCCTTGGGGGAAACCTATATTAATATTTTTCACTTCACTAGAAGTATTACCTAATTTGACCAATTGTTTTCTATTTTTTAGGTAGGAAGAAAACCAATCTAGTATAAAGCCCCTGAAACCAGCTTTTTCTAATTTTCTTCTATCTTCTCATCGTCTACTGTATCGAAAGCTTTTTTAATATCAATATACATATAGAGTAGCTGTATAGTTTTTTTGGTCTAAACTTTTATAAATAAAACTACATTGATCTAATAGTGCATCTTCTGTAGATTTTGCAGCTCTGAACCCGTACTGGTTTGAATTGAAATACGAGATAGCCTCAAGATAGTATGTTACTCTATTTTTAACGACTTTTTCAAAGATTTTGGAGAAAACTGGTAATAGAGAAATATGTAGGTCTATAATTGTAGACACATTTCCTGTCGCCTTTTTTAAGAATAGGCATAACTTCAGCAATTTTGAAGCTTTGCGGAAAAACACCGGGATAAATGCTTTTGTTAAATAAAATAGCTAGTATATCACCTATGTTCAGGCAAATCTTTTTGGTAAAAAAAAATTTAAAAACTATTAGATGTGGAAGAATAAGAATTATCTAAAGATTGGATAACTCTGAAGATCTCAAAAGAAGTAAACGGCACAAAAAAGAAACTATATGATAGAAAACTTTCTTTGAAGCATAGCTCAGAAGAATTAACCGTGGAGTTATTATGGCCTGCATTGGCGATTGTATCCACAGCTGTATTTATAAAATAATCATTAAAGATTTTAGCCATTTCGGAATGGTCAATAATGTTCAGAGTATCGAGAGTGAGATTAGAGGGTAAATAAGAAATTTTGTTTTTCTTGAATAATTCGAATAATGAAATTAAATGAATAATAAAAACAACGTAGATAAGTACCGAAACAACCATATCCAAACCTTTAATTAGTGTTCAATTCTAATTAATTTAGTTTGAAAAAATCGTGAAGTAGACACAACCGTCAACGACATCTGCCTTTATGTGTCTGCCCGTTCGGGTTGCTCCACTCTGTCACGTTCCCCTTTGTCACAAAGTTCATACGTACAATTTGAAACTAGTAGATATTTTTTTATTTATTACACCTATGTAGAAATAACTAATTATATCTTATTTTATCTTAAACATTTTACTAGGTTCTTTCAATGAAATTAGAAGACCGAGAGAAAAAAAATATTTTTTTAATTATTAGATTTTTTTTTGCCGGGGATTACTTAATTTTTTTCATTTTAGTTTTTTTACTAAGAACTAGCTTACGCTAAGCAAACAACAAGCTTATATATTAGCTTGTTTAAAAATACTTTACTTGTCCTATACGGATACCCTAAAGTACACTGTTTCAATTTGACAGTTGAATGTTGATATATGGTTAGTACGTCTTGCCTTTTTACGATAAACAGATTAACGCCAAAACAGCGCACGCAAATTGTGCAAACGTATTTCGAAAACCATGGTTCGGTTCGCTAAACATACATATCATGCCCTTCGTCCATTTTACAGTCGACATTACTTCTGAGCAAGTTATTGGGAATACGATTAATTGCCTTACACTCTAGTAATATGCACCTCCAATAACAACAAACAGTGCGAAGAGAAGAAGTTTTTGCTATTGTTAAGCGTAGTGTTGAGTAGAATTTGAAAGAGTCGATTCACCATCGTTCACAGAAATTAGAGCTGTGCAAATTCCTCTCTGTGGAGGATTTTACGGAATAATCTTGGTTTAAAAGCCTATAAGATCCAGCAAGAGTTGAAACCGCGTGACCATAATAAGAGTTGTAGGTCCGGCCAAAAGCATAATTCAGCTTAAAACTCATTTTGTTTAAATGATTTTAAATTTTTGGTTAAATACAATAGATATGTAAACAAGCAAAATTGCCGAGTTTGGAGTGGAGACAACCCAGAAGGCTTGGTCGAGACGCCCTTACAACCTTTTAAACTCTAATGGCATCATCGTCATGAAGAAACATAATTTTTCTACGTTCCAGTTGAACGGCATTGACGTGACAGAGCTTGGGTTTCAACAAGATGGCGCAAGGCGCAACATGTCACACAGCGCGACACCATCAATTTATTGCGGGTAACATTTATTGAGCGTATAATTTCGCGTAATAGACCTGTGAGCAATCCTATGACCTCACACCTTTAGATTACTTTCTAAAATCATTTTATATCAGTCGCAAACTCTAGACCAACTCAAGGGAAACCGAAGAGCATATGAAACAATGAAAAGTAACTAGGAGAAGGAGAAGAAGTTAAACCACAAACAATTTTAAAAGTCAGGAAAACGTTTCTTATAAGTTGGATCGGTGTACAGACTGTGGACCAATGTCGCATACTCATGGTATGCCTGATAAATCGAAGGGAATGAGATGTTTTTATTATACTGATTTTGGACATACGCGTATATGTATGTAGCTCCAAAATGTCCTAAAAAGGCATCGGTCAGTATTAATAGAGGAGGCGTGCTTGATTTTTCAATTCAAATAGAGGTAAGTGGAGTGAATTATCATGCACTTATAGACAGGAAGTAACATTTGCATCATCAAACAAGACCTCAAAGAAAAGTTATATATATCAGCCTACGAAAATCTAGGTATTCCGGTTGTTGGATTTGCTCGAAACAGAAAAATGACCTTAGGAGCAGTGGTTTCGAGCCCTGCGATTTCTTTTTGTTTCCCAACATGAAAACAGTGCCCGAGGGAAATCAATTCAGCTCAAACGAGGAGATTATCACCGAGACAGAGGCTTTATAAATAAGTTTGAGAAGACATATTTTTAGAGGGGTTAAAGTCGGAAAAAAAAATTTGGAAAAAAATGTGATTACGTGGAAAAATAAAAAAAAAATGAAAACTTGTATTTTCATTTCCAACACGTAAGTACCTCGTATGAATATTTCGGGGCAACAAAGAAAATACCCTCCAAAAACTGAAGGCTTCAGTTAGGACACCAACAGGCGTATAGTATAAAGCTATACTATAGTTGAGTATAATAACTACATACATTTACCCTGTTGGATTACAACCAACATCAAAATGGATACCAAATGGATCGTTTGAAAAACTCCAACTATTTAGTTTGTTTCTATTTAGAAACATCGACCCCTTGCTATAATCACTTGTACAAAAAATAGATGAATACGAGTACATGCAAGTCACCTTTCGAGCTGTAAAAATAGACTTTAACATACATTCTCCAAAACAAATTATAAAAGTGATCTCATAACACTTTCTGAGCACTTTCTTAGGGAATTGTCAGATGATTTGTTTTCAGCACACTCGGTATAGGTGTATGCTAGACAGTGTTGGGAAAAATCACCAAAAGTAACCAACTCCACATATCTATATCAATATCTAGGCCAAACATTCGGCTCTCTATGCCTCAGCCCAGCTAAAACCAATTATCAGGTAAATCAACATTCGAAGGTGATTCCTACCATAGACTTCCGAGTATTAGGTTAATTAACATACTCGTAACATTCAATAAAAAGTCCAGACTGCATCTCCGACATGGCTCGCCTCGTTTATTAAGTGATGCTACAGCGATAAAACATGTTGCCATATTCACAACAAGCCCGCTTCTTATATCTTAATGACAGCAATAAAATCTCGGTTAAGCTATTTTACTACTGGCTTCTAAAAAAAGGTAAATGCGACTCAATAACTATTCTCTTCGGAGGTATTATTTGCAATCTACAGGTCGAGAAGATACAATATTAAATCCTTTCGACCAGTTTTTCCATAATATGTTTTGCGTTTTACCTTTTCAAGTTAACTTCAAAATACTCTAATTCCACGCTAGTGAAATTTGTATATAAAGACAAATATCTTAGCAGATTCTAACTCAGTTTGAATTGTCGCGACCTGATATCTAAACCTAAAATAAACTTCAAACCTAAGCAAAATGCGTACTTTCTGGATATTCTCATTTCTTCTCGTATTGTTGGTCAATGTATTTGCTGAGAACATCCTTGTGGAACAAGTGGAAGCTGAACCAGTCTTAAGAATTCGAAGACAATATGGTGCAGGACACGGAGGATTCCCCCGGTTTCCTACTGGCCATGGAGGAAATGGATTCCCTGGTAATAACTATCGTAATCATCACCGCGGTTGATTCTAATTATAATACTAAACTGTACGATCAAAATAAAATGAGAAATTTGTAAAGAAAATTTAATCTTTTTCAATGATAGATTGGAAATTATTGAGTAGCTTCTAGTCTTTTCCTATCTATAATTTTAATTAGGAAGAAATTCACTTATTTCCCGTCAATCCTTCTTGTACATATGCTCTTTTTGCAACACGTTATAAGTATAGCAAAGTGAAGTCTTTCAAGGCAAAATCTTATGTTTAAACTTCGACGGAAATTTGGAAAAAAAGGTTAGATATGAAACGCAAATAGAAGAAATTATTGCTATTAAATAGTGAGGCTGTTCCTTATCTATAAATATGTGCTTGCACACTAATCCTGAGTGGCAACAGCGTAGCTACTGGGTTTCTAATACCTCAATTGTCCATCAGCCAATTTCTAATACCAGAAGAAAGTTGACTAAAGGAAGTTGGGTTCGACTAAAAAGATCTACTTGGTGAGCTCTTTATGCGGGTTACTAGAACTGCCGGGAGTTAGTACGTATCTTATTTTTTATTATGCTGGGAAAACTCTTTTGTATATGTATATCGATATCGTTCAGCCATGGTGATTTCATACGGTTTGAGCAGCTCATAGTGGATGACACCTTTCTGATCCTAACAAATACGGAGAATGAGTTTGTGTCCATGGATATTTGGATTCGCCGCTGATGTTAATGGTTGACCGGGCTGACCAGTTGTCCAGACCAGTCTTTGAAGTCAATATGGATGACATCAAACTTAGCGGAAAAAAAAAATGAAGCACGTCTTTATACAATAGTGAATCTGCTCCCTGAGTCACATACTTAGATCCAAACCCTTACCATATGCTCAAGATTTGCGTATTGCACATACAACAACCAGGTTAAGATCTTGGATGACCGAACCAGGTTAAGATCATGGATGACCGAACCAGGATAAGATCATGGATGACCGAAATTGTGTTGTGCATCATCTGCACACAAGAATGGCATATACATACTTTGTATCACCCAGCAACATGCACTTTGTTCGACGATCTTCTTGCTATGTGAGTTTCGAACCTTTTATGTATGTATCTCTGTTGTTTGTTTTTCTAGATTATGTATTTGGAGTTGTTTTTAAGTTTGGATTATGTGTTAGGAATTCGGTTAGGCTAAGAGCGTTGTTTTCGATTCATTCAAAATTGGACTGTGAAAGCGAAAAGAAGTAAAAAAAAAATAAAGTAGAAGAAAAAGTGGCAAAGTGTTTTTTTCTTTTGGCTCCCAACAAATTTTACTCCTTGGTTAATACTGCAAAACTAGTAATCCGGTTTGGAAAAGTCTTGCCGAGCGTTATAACCTGGAGAACCCCAATGGGATTGGCCGTACATTACCAAAAAATCATTCGCTAACAGTCAGTATTCGGGGTCGACTGTTCTTTACACTTGCGTTCGAGCAGGAACACTAATCCAGGCTTCTTCTGTTCCTTTATAAGTTGGCATCGATGTAGAAAACAGTGACAGAACTGACAACAACTTAAGAGTAACGCCTGATGGAGCTAGAGGCACATCACCGACGAGCGACAACCTTCACCTCTACACAAATTGACCCTGGCGAAGCTCAATAACAAGCGAGACTTCTCAGTACCATCTCATAGGCAGAACAATTTTGAGGGGTATCCCAGTACCGAGCCACGATTAGCAATTTCACCAACTAATCAAGCCCGCAAATGGGATTGAAAATGAATGAAAATCAGTCAACGGTAAAGAGCCAATTGCATTCTTGGAAAAGGTGGAGGGCTCGTCCGGACCTCATACCTCGAACCATGTCTGAAATGACTAACGGATCACTTACGATTATGCTGAAACCATAACAGAAAATGGTCTATGTGTGTTTCCTCTCAACGGAAATCTTGAAAACCTGGAAGACAACATCCAGCCAAGAAGACAGCGTTTGGAGGAACCCTTTCAGAACCACGAATTGGCCATGCAGCCCATCATGCGACAGTCAATATACCCCGCAGAAAAAGTAGTCCGCACAAATAGGAATAACCAGACGGATTACCTACAATATTATAAATACATCTGCCCAGGGGACTTCAAAACGCTCGACGAACTGACGAGACGCACCGAGGACTTCGAGAAAATCCAGTGAGAATGCGACCTTCCCATAAAACTGGCTCCACATTGAAACTCTTATGAACAGCATTGTAGGGTAGTAAACACAAAGAACCTTATCAACCGACAGAAAGCATGCCTTAGGTGTGGGCAAGAGGGTCACATATAGCCCGGGCTCCGGATCCTCAGATGATCTTCTGTTAGAGTGTGGACGACGGGGCAGATGGACCATCGAATGCTACCGACCGAAGACGGGAAACTACCCAAAGCCTCACTCAAACCGCGAAGTCGTGAGGACCAGCACGATCACCCCACGGAAAGTAAATTATCCGGCCAAACTCATAACCGCTGTCGCCCACTAAGGACAACCACAAGCGACAGCGATTCTCATCACAGGATCGTGGGTCACACTGCCCACTATGTCTGTCCACTAGACACACCGATAAGGAGGTGGACATAATACCAGGGACATCCGAGTATCGGATCTCACTGCTAGTCGTTCCAGAAGCTATGGATCCCTTAATCCTGGAAATAGACCCTCAACTCATTTGAGACCACCAATCAATGTGGCAGGAAGTCAGTTCGTCTCGACGTGAATATATTTACGGTTATCATCCGATTTATCGTCTGTAGGCTATGAATAAAACTCAAATAATTGATGTCCTTAATCTGTGCTCCCAGAGGCTCAGTCATGTCACACCTAACTGCAACCTGCAGAGTAGAAGTGTTAAATTCGATGAGGACAGCGACCATAGAGAAAGTCCTCTGGACACTTATAAGAGTAGAGTAGAAAAATAAGAAATCAACTTGTCTGTTCTGCCGAGGCCAAGGGTATTCCGCTATTTAGAGGGCATATATAGGTTTTTTTTGTGTCACCAAACGTGCCTAAATAGCATTTATACTAAGCGAAAGCGATATTAAAAATGTAAAAAGGGCTTTTGAAGAGTCCCATGTAATTAATATGGATCTGAAGGCGAACTTAATGTGCCTTCACTGGAAGATCAATTAGTTCCGGAAGCAGCTCAAAGTAGGAACTATCGCCACCAGCAACAACTCCGTTCCCCGCAATCATGAGATTGAAAACGTTGCCCTTTTGAAATAGTCATAGCTTCGTCAGAATTCACGATTTTATTTGCGAACGGCACTCTACCGTATGACCGAATTTATACTCGTTTGTCTGTGGGAAAGGAATAATGGACTCGCTTAAAAATAGGAATTCGACGGCAATAGATGGTATCCATATGGTTGTTTTAAGGCACTTGCCGCTTGTTCAAAAACTGAATAATTATCCGGCTTAGTGGAAAACAGTGGTGGGCCATCTTATCCCGGGATAGAGGTAGATTAAACCCAATCAGTTTGCTTTCGAATGTTAGTAAGATTTTCGAAAAAGTAGCAAACAGAGTTCTAATCAAGTGTGTTGAGAAAAAGTAAATAATACCGGACAACCAGTTTGGTTTTAAGACAAGGAATGATACAATTCATGCTGCGCCAAAACTGGTTTCCGATATAAGGCAAAAACCAGTGTATGGGTTTCCGGTCGACCTAGAAAAGGCATTGAGTGTTAAGAGTTATTAGAAGCTCTATACTATAAATTCACCAGAGTAGGCTTGTCAAATCATAATCTAGGATCTAGGTAATTATTATACGAGAAAAGTTTTTGTTAAATGTAACGACGTTAGTACGAGTATGTAGGTTCTTCAATATTGGAAATCTGATACTGTTTAAGTTAAAAGTAAGCTTTCAAGAGTCGAAAACAGTTGATACCATGATAACGCAGACATACTCGTAATTATCGCAAGAATTTCTTTACGAATGCTTCGTTAGTTAGCAATATTTAAGGCTGATAAGGATCGAACATTCTTAGCTCAAGTAAATGTAATAAATGGCGATTCGTATCCGGAGAGAGAGTTCAAAGAGTACATCCTATCTATGGTTAAAGCTTATAACCCGCAAAAGAAGCAGATTACGTAGAAATTGAGATGAAAATTTTCCTGGAGGACGAAATTTCAGTTTATCAAAATCTCCGTTAGAGAAGGACACAGTTCAGCGACAGATTTGAGAAGAGAGTGGTTGAAGGAAGAAATTATTCCGGAGAGCACCTGGTCATATGCGAGTCCTGTAGTTCTAACCAAGAAAAAGGATGAAAGCAGTAGGCTCTGTGTAGACTACAGAAAGTTAAATTCCAAAATAATTAAAGTCAGGTATCCCACCAATTACCTAATATTGAATAAGTTTTTCAAGGTTTACATACCGCTAAGGTGTTTTCGACACTCGATTTCAAAAATGGGTTTTTCCATGTTGGAATAGAAGAGCCAAGCCAAAAAAAGCAAAAAGCATACCAGATGGAAAAAATGTATTTAATAAAGTTCCGTTTGGGTTATGCAACTCGCCGTCAGTTTATCAAAGTTTCCAAAATTTTATTTTCTGGAAAATGATACAAGATAGCATACTTCTCCTCTACATGGAGGATCTCATCATTCCTTCAAAAAATTAAATCGAACAATCGAGTAGTTAGGAAAGGTCCTAAATGTATGTAGCCGGAATTACCTGTTGATAAAATGGTGTAAATGGTGTAAAATGGTGTAAAATGGTGCACTGAGGAAATTTCTTGTACCTGAGGGTGAGGGAAATTATGAGTTTTTTGGGTCTTACAGGATTTTTCCGAGGGATGAGGAAAGATTTTTCGGCATGAGTACTATAACTTTGGCGCCAAAAATTGATAACGGTTTTTTGTAGAGGGGTAAAAAACAAGCATTTTTTCCTATAGAAGGGAGGGGTCGATCTCGTCCCGTTTAGGAGGTAGCGGCAATTTTGGAAAAAAATGACTTAAAATAAAAAAAAAATGTAAGAAACAACGGCAACACGTACGATAAAGTACTCTAAAGATTTTGAAAGTCAGAAATCTGTTCTGTTCATTAAATTTAAGTTAAATTATTTGTATAAATAGTTTTTGAAAAATTCGCATGCAAACTCAAAAACTTGATTAAAAAAAAAAAAACAAAAATGTAGACCTGTTTTTTTTTAAAGTATGAAAAGAAGTGCTGAATTGGTGCTTGACAGAGACAATTTATAATGGCTCCGTACGGTGATCGATGTTTTAATCCATTTCGTTTGGTGAATCATCGAACGCTTAAAAGTATAAGAATAATTTCTACATGTTTAGTGCAAAAGTGGGGATTTCCAGCAAACGTTTACGTGTGTGCGTCTTGCAGGAAACGCCTTTTTAACGAAAGACCGCCAGTAGCTTACGAAAATAAAGAAGTGCCCTGCAGTCCAACATCGAGTGAACTTTCACAAAACATCCAAGACGAACATTGATTCCCGAAGACAAATTCAAACATAATTCAACTCAAACTGACACAGTAATAGATAACCAAGACATTTTGAAGCAGCTAAAGGAGAAATTTAATGATCCATCTACTTCTGCTTCTATGAAAACTATAATCCTGACCATAGCACCTAAGTCCTGGAGTGAAAATAGACTTGCAGAAGTGAAACATCCAGGCGACAAGCGAAAAAAGCAAAGCAGCTTGTAGATCAGTTTGGTATTTTGTCATCTCCGAACCCACGTGGTGGTCGTAAACTACTACGCGAGACCGAAAACTTGGTTAAAAAATTTTATCTCTCAGAAGACATTAGCCGAATAATGCCCGGTAAAAAAGATTTTATATCTGTTAAAGAGGATGACGAAAAGATAACTCACATACAAAAACAACTTCTGATGTGCAATATTGATGAACTTCTTCAGAAGTTCAAGGAAGAATATCCAGACGTACAAGTAGGTATAACCAAGTTTTTTACTCTAAGACCCAAACAATGTATCCTCGCTGGCGACCCTGGAACACATATAGTATGTGTTTGTACTTACCACCAAAATGTAAAGCTAATGTTGAATAGGGGAGACATAGCTAATCTTACAGCTGGAACTGCTATGGAACTTTCATGTTATAAGGATTGCCTTCGCAAAATGATGTATCCCAATCCAACAGAGACGTGTCATTTAATGACTGCAAAAACACCGCCAATTGAAGGTTGTAAGTCTTGTCCTGGCTTAAGTGCGATTCGTGATAATTTGAAAATCATATTCGATAACAATCAAGTGACAGAACTGCAGTTTAGAAAGTGGCTTGGCACAGACCGATTCACATTATCTACTCTAGTACTATCTTCTGATGATTTTATAGATAGCTTGTGTGATGTTTTGGATATTCTGAAACCTCATGCTTATATTGCAGAGACACAGGCGCTTTATTTTAAAAATCTTAAGGAGACTATCAATGAAGGAGAAATACTCGTACAATGTGATTTTGCAGAAAATTATAGTTTCGTTGTCCAAAATGCTGCCCAATCTTTTCATTGGAATAACGACCAAGCAACACTTCTAACTTCGGTGTTTTATTATAGAGACGGAATTGAAATAAAACATGGCAGCATTGTTATGATTTCAGATGACTTAAAACATGATACAGCCACTTTTTACGCTTACCAAAAAATACTATACAAACACCTTCTTGAAAAAGCAATAGTTGTGTCTAAAATTATATATTTATATAGCGTTTTCCAATGGGGACTTGACAGTTTTGAATTTAATTTGTGATCGCACGCTTTCACTAATCATCGAACTGTATTCGTCAATTTATTCAGTAAACTCAACCTTTTTATCATAGTAAAGTACACGAACGAGCAACGTCTGCAAATTATAAAAATTTTCTACCGAAATTCGGAGTCGGTGAACGCAACTTTAAGAGCGTTAACTCCAATTTTCGGTCGTAATTCTCGCCCTAGTAGACAGGCAATAACAAGCTTAGTGCAAAAATTTGAATCTACATATTCGTTGTGTGATGTTGCCGTGTCAGTGAGACAACGGGTTGGTCGAAGTGTCGAAAATATCGCTGCCGTTCAGGTGTCCGTAGCAAACGATCCAAATCAGTTAATTCCACGGCGTTCTCAAGAATTGGGCATCGATCAGACCACATTATGCCATATTTTGCGTAAGGATCTTGGTTTACACCCATACAAGATCAAGCTGACTCAAGAATTGAAGCCGATGGACCATTTGAAGCGACGTACGTTCTCCGATTGGGTTCTGGAGAAGATGCGCTAAGATGATGAATTTCATCGCAAAATCATCTTCAGTGACAAAGTTAATTTTTGGCTCGATGGGTTCGTCAATAAGCAAAATATGCGTTATTGGTCGGGTGCAAATCCACATGTGCTTCATGAATCACCACTTCATCCACAAAAAATAACTGTTTGGTGCGGTTTGCATGCCGGCGGAGTTATTGGGCCATATTTTTTCGTCGACGATAACGATCGTCACGTTACTGTGAATGGCCAGCGTTATCGCGCCATGATTACCGATTATTTTTGGTCCAAATTGGAAGATATGGACTTGGACGACATGTGGTTTCAACAGGATGGTGCCACAGGCCACACAGCACACGTTATAATCGATTTATTGAAGAGTAAGTTTGATGAGCATGTTATCTCAAGAAATGGGCCAGTCGATTGGTCGCCTCGTTCGTGCGATTTAACGCCTCTAGACTATTTTCTTTGGGGCTACGTTAAGTCACTGGTTTATGCTAACAAGCCGACGACGTTGGAAGAGCTCAGAGCCAACATTGAACGCGAAATAGCGGCCGTTTCGGCCGAAATGTGTGGCCGAGTCATCGAAAATTGGGTCCAACGAATCGACCACTGCAAACGTGCTCGCGGTGTCCATATGAACGAAGTCGAGTTCAATTCATAAATGTTTTGATTGTACTTCAAGTCGATAATAAAGTTTTTGAAATATCTCAAATGGTTTGCGTTTTATTTTAAAAAAAAGTTGTCAAGTCCTTTTTGGAGAACCCTTTATATCCGATGGTGCCTCTCAACATTTTAAAAATAGATTTAATTTTGTGAATTTATTTTATTATAAACATAATTTTAATACGAATGCAGAGTTACATTTTCACGCAACGTCTCATGGAAAGGGGCCATGTGATGGTCTTGGGGGAAACATCAAACGTTTAGCGACGCGTGCAAGTCTACAATTACCTGCAAGTAGATCAATCGTTTCACCAATGCAGTTATATACAATAAATGGGCAAAATCATCTTTAAAACAAACAGCGATTTATTACTGCTCCAAAGATGATATTAATCTTGAAAGAATTTTTTTACAACCCCGGTTTGATTCTGCAATAACCATTTCAGGAACTAAAAAATTGCATGCCTTCATTCCAACAACGGAAGGTATTCTTGTAAAAAGAACCAGTTGCGTAGATGCTCAAGGTATAATTGTAAAATTTATAAAGTAAAATCGTTCTGAATTTATTATTACGTTATTTCATTACATTATCATTTAATTTCACAGCAGTTTTAAGTAGTAGTAGTAGTCGTTTTTAGTAGTTCCGGAGATAGGTTAGGGTAGGGGTACCTTAACTTAGAAACTAACAAACAAACATTATTTCTTTATAATATTACCACAAAAATACTAATTATACTAATACTATATGCTAATTTCTACTAATACTATTATACATACTAAATACTATACAAACCACAATAATACTAACTCTATTCGCACCAACCGGCCGACATACACAAACGCCTAACATCATACTTACTGCTACATGTACATACATTAATTTACCTTAACTAATGCAGGTCCCATTTCAAAATTTCTGGTTTATTATATATGTATATGTATACTCTAAGCTATATTTTGAAATAAGAAAAATAAAAATAAAATTGGTCGAAGTTTCCAAAATGTTGTTTCGAAATGTTTACTTCCGGTTTTGAACATTAAAATTTTATTTTTTTTTCCAAATTGATTTCTTTTTTCAAAAGAGCAGGAAACTTTTGATGCAAATCGGGTAATTTAAAAATTTATTGTAATTTTTTTCAATACGAAAAAATTCTTCCAAAATATACGAATTTTGATATAGACGATTCTTTAGAAGCCCATAACTTGACAAATACACATCATATAAAAAAAATATTATGTGTTCGTATTCATATCTACTAGAAGTACAACTGGACCTAATATGAACAAATTTCAGAACCTCACTTTTTTTGTGAAGTGAAATGCCCCAGCTGTCAAGTCCCCATTGGAAAACACTTTATAAGGGGAATGGGGAAGAAGGAAGGGGGATGGTGGGGCAGCATTATCCCCCCATACGTATTATCACCGTAAATACCATAAAACAAAATATCCCATAAAAAAGTACTTTTAGTAATTTTCGATTTTTTCAAAAACTAGAAGACGTTAAACCATTCGGTTTTTTGTGTTCGATTCAGAATTGATATGAGTATTGACCACAAAAAGCCAATTTAACACTTCTATTCATCATTGAAAAAAAAAAGGTCTAAACTTTTTTTTTTCAACTTTTAATCAAATTTTTTGAGTTTGCATGCGAATTTTTCAAAAACTATTTACTCGTATACAAATAATTTAACTTAAATTTTAAATCAAAGAACAAGTTTCTGTATTTTGAAACCATTATAATAGTACATTGTAAGTGTTGCCGTTTTTTTTTCCTCCTAAACGGAGTGAGATAGACTCCCTGCTCCCGTAGCAAAAAATTATTGTTTTTGACCCCACTACCATAAACCGTTATTAATTTTTGGTGCCAAAGTTATCGTACTCTCCCCCATTTTCAAATGCTTAAAAATAAGTTTTTTGAAAAACGAGTTCTGAGGCTTTTCGATCCATCTCGTCCGACGCAGTTGCACACGGATGTTAGTAAGTAAGAATATGGAGCTGTCTTAATGCAGAAAGGTGACGATGATTGTTTCCACCAGATCTTGTTTCCTTAATTTAAAAACCTTACTAGTGGAACCAAATTATAGTTTTGACCTAGAAGTTCTAGGCGTCGTGCGATCCCTAAAAACGTTGTGCATTTATCTATTAGGGTTAAAGTTTACAGACTGCAAGGTTTTCCAGATAACCATGGCCAAAAAGGAAATGAATAGCCGAATAGCAAATTGGGAACTTCATCTGCAGGAATACAGTTGTTTAGTTCACCACCGGTCGGGACGATATATGCAAAAGTCGGTACCCGAATTTCCTTGTCATTGAGGATAGGGTTATGGAGCTAATTCGGGGGGCAAAGACAAAAGATGATTTTTGTAAGCTTCTTCAGATTTTAAAAACTTCGGTATTTGAAGGCTATATGTTGCGGGGTGGTGCCGCTTATAAATATTTGGACGGAGACTATTTGATAATAGTGCCAAAAGCACTTCAACAGCAGATTATTCAAAAAGTACACGAGCAGGATTATTTTAATGACTGCAAAGTTGAAGCAATATTTCGACGTGAATATTTTATACCCAAACTATCAAAAGTTGTGCGAGTTCGACGTGAATATTTTATACCCAACCTATCAAAAGTTGTGCGAGGGGTTTCTGGCAGCTGCATAAGTTGAATTCTAGTTTCAAGAAAGACTGGGAAAAGGAAGGATTCCTTTGTCCAATTGACAAGATGGACATTTCCTTTCATACCTGGATCAGGTCGGACCTTTAGCTTCTACGCCTAAGAGCTATGCTTGTTTGCTAACAGTGGTCGACGCTTTTACAAAGAGTTCATGAATATAGCTCGTTAAGAGTACTGGAACAGAGGAAGTTCTAAAGAAATTATATAGCCAAGCTGACATTTTTGAAAGTCTGTGTGGGATAATTACCGATAAGGAAGCTGCGTTTACCTAAAATCAGTTTATAGAATACTGCGAAACACGCAACATGTACATATCATCATCTGGGTGAAAACAGGAGTCCTTAGGGGGAATGGGCAGGTAGAGCGCTTAAACAAAATAGTTATAGAAATTTTATCTAGATTCTCTGTGATACAACCTCTCAAATGGTACCTGCATGTAAGTAAAACGCAACGAACCATTCAAGAGCTTTTTTTTTTTTTATAATTCGCGCAGGTTCAAGAGTTACGCTCTTATGATGTTTGTCACAGGACAGGGTGCAGGTGGTTTGTGTCGAAGATGTTCGTTCACTACTCTCCGGGAATGGTTGTCTTGGGATTCAAGAACAGCGTTTACGCTGCTCACTGGGCATCCCGACATAGCCATTACGATTGTAGGTGCGCTAGGTTCTTGGATGGCGGGTAGGATCAATCGTAGGTCCACCTCGGCCTCCGGTGTCTAAGAAATAGGCCTCGGGAACAACCATGGATTTTTGCATCGTCCGTCCTGTCAGACCTAACGCCATTTGGACGTAGATCATCTGAGTTGTGATGGCTGGTGTTTGAAGGCGAACTGAAGCAGGTGTCTTCTTAGCCTTTTTCTTACTACACACATTTGCTCTCTGTCTTAGAACTTAGGATAGTTGGCAGGATGTCATCTATTCCGAAACAGCACGCACTTGAGCTGCTATCTGTCCGCGACTTTGTCCTGTACCAGATCGTATTCCCAGTTTTTGAAGCTGCATCTCGCAGTTCGACGCGTCGTACCCGAACTGTTCACAGTGGATGTATTGTAAAATGTATCTTTGCCTTCTAAATATTTCTTTACTAAGTAAGGAATGGTCCTTAGCCTCTCCAGCTTGCTCTTGGTTTCTTTTTAAGTTGTACATAATAGCATTGAAAAGATTTTACCGTAAAATATTGTGACAATATCAATTTTTTGAGACGTAACTGTAGCTACGGCGTGAACAAGAAAAGTTTGGTGTTATTAAATTGTACGTGATTAAGACTCTTTGTCTGAAGGTGCCTCCACTAATCTATCATTCCACATGCAGAACCGAGAATCAACAAAACCTTCGTCCGTTCCATTCAAGGCATGTTATGGTATTCCTTTTTTGTAGGCCTGTTTTACGACGCAGAAATCTTGCAATCCACCCTACTCCATCTATTCTTTTCAGTGGACATCTTAAGACATCACTACCAGTTGATAGAGAAAGAATTTATTATCAGCCCCGTCTGAAGGAGCTCATTTTTAGTGGGCAGACATCCCCGGCAATGTTGATTCTATCAGACTTTTATTCAATCAAGTTTCTTAAAAAAGATAAATTGGAAGAGCACATGTACTTGAAATTCAAGATCACAAGATTACACAAGTTGAGTGTTGGAGCTTTTCTCTTAGTTTACAAATCTTCTACCAAAAGTAATTTCCTCGAAATCAGGAATTCGAAAAAAAACAATTTTCCAAGATGCCACCATTTCTTTACGTGCCCCGTGTATTGAATTCCTGGGCTTCCTCAACTGATCAAGAAAAGTAAAGTAAACACCTTAAAACGTGCTCCCGGACTTTTCTTGATTTTCATCTGCTCACCAGCGAGGTGGAAATAAAGAAAATGTGTAATTTCCCCAACTACGACGGCTACGTAAGCAGAAAGAACTCAAAAAATCAATTACACAATCATTTTAACAGATGTCCCTGGTCGAAGTGGAACTCCACATTCATACGGGTCATTTATTTGTGCTGTCGGGATAATTCATTGGATGCTGTGCTTCAGATGCTGCAGATACCCCGAATGCTTTCATTTCCTGAAGTAGCACCTTTGTCTACCGTTTACCTTCTGTTTCCGTGCAATGTAGTTGAAAATTGAAATTATATGCGAACGATAATTGGTAGTTGAAAAGTTGCATTCACTGCTACTGACAGCAGGGAGCAGAGCACTGTATAGCCGTCTGCGAACGATTGCACGAGCACGTATTTAGCTTTAATGATTTCGTGTTTCTATCAGGAAACAATAGTATTGTACTCATAGTGGGAGAAATAATACTTCTACTTAGAGGATTTCAATTCGCTGATTACCCGAGAGACCTAACGCGGTTTGTTCTCAATCGACGATACTCAAACCAGGGTATGTATGCCCGATTTCAGTTTTTAGTTTACAAATTTCAATATGTGCATCTCGATTGAAAAACAACTAGAAAAAATATACACAGAAATGAACTGTTTGCCAATATACAGCTACGAGGACCAACTTTGCAAATTGAAAGGGAAATACTACGCACTAGGATCCCACGGGACGACTCAATAGATTTAGTGAATGGAACTTCTGCTGTTATACAGCCTCAATTCGCTCAGTACAAAAGTTTTTAATTTAAGAACGATTGGAAATTGGAAATAGAGGTGTGAAAAAAGTGAAACTTTTTAGTATAGGTACGAGTACTCGTATTTGTTGTTTAGTTAACTCACCGAAGCGGGACCGGAATCTATGGGGCACACGTTACGTGAATATTCCATCCGCAGCGTAACTTTGGATTGGGCTTTTGTGGTTCACGCTACCAACTTTGCACTCTTTTCATTGCTTGCACACTATGGATTGAAGCCTGCTGCCGTGACTGTGTATTCCACAGAGGACTGGAAAGTTTGTAGGAAATGTGTGGCCGATGTATGAATTATATCTCTCAAGTTTCATTCACTTAGTATGTACTTGGATGCAGGAAAGCAGACAGTATGGAAATGAATTGGTTTCTGGTGACTTTAGAGGAATTGAACTCAAAGAACTACTTCCCGATTGGAAGTTGAATCTTCCGACACGATGATTTTCTAGATTAATTAGAGACTTCCGAATCGATCCTCATCAAAGTTAAATGGTGAAAGTTTGTGTTTCTTTTTTGAGTGGCGGATTTCAATCAAAATAAACGTTATAAATGTGGATCCTCGATTTTTAAATGTAAGTAAAGCAAGTTATGTAAAAGTGTGTTATGTTATTTAAAAGAATATTCTCTGCGCCAAAATGCACGATCTCGATGGCCCTCGGTAGTCATGGCAGACGCTATATGACACTTAGCACCGACTGTTGGAATCATATGTCGTGAGTATTCATATTATTCAATTGAGGCCACAAGAAGTTGCTGAATATCGTTAGCGATTCTGGCACTGCCAGTTTCGTTTTACAGGAAGGATGGACCATTGAGACAAACCAATATCCACACCAGACAAGTAATTGTGGGAAACCAATTATAACGGTAAATATTAGCACATTGAATTTACACTTCGTGGCAAGGTCTGAGGAATATCACCTTTTGTCATAATACACTTGTGTAGGCCGATCATAACTTTTCTGTAAACTATATAACATTTATTCATGATGGCCTTTCCTATAAAGTTACATACCGCGAAATTCTGAAATGTTTTCTTCTTTATATTAAGTATGTTCAAAAAGTAAGGTGACCGTTTGAATTTCGAGAGCTGAGTATGTATTGTATATCGGATTCTCAAATAGTTTTTTTGATTTGTTGGTACACATGTTGCCATAGTCAATCATTTTAGTTATTTTATTTGTTTTTCATATACATATATAAAGGCAAGTCGTGCTTTGGTTTAAAAAATGGATACCTGAATGTATATTAAGTTTGGTGTGAAAACTAAAATTAAGTGCCCCATGATGCTTGAAGTTTTGACTGTGTCATTTTGTGAGAAAAAATGGTAAGTGAAACAAGCTCTTCACAGAAGGCCGAGAAAATATTAATGACGATGCCCGCTCTTGACACATTGAAGGAAATTGTTACGGAGAATCGTAGAATCACTATCAAATAAGTTTTTGAGGAAATTGGCATATCGGTTGTCTTATGCCATGATATTTCTTCAAATATTTTGGGCAGCAAACATGTGTCAGCGAAATTTGTTCCGAAATTGCAAGATGTTGACCCAAATAACCGTCGCATGAGCATCGCTCAGTTGGTGAACGACGTGAGTGACGATTCAGATTTTTAGTTTTTTATTGATTAGATTTTAACTCATTTTTATTGTTCCCATTCTATTTTTATTTATTAGACAAAAATGATTAAATCTAACTTGTCTTAATCGGCATCCTACTATTGTCGATCGAATGCTTTTCGCTTTAAGCCTATCTTTTTCGTTATCGTATGACTACCTTTCAAATGTCTAGGAAAAGTTTATATCTTTTTTTTTCTTATCCTAATACATAACCTACCCTAAGCTGTTTAATTCTAGTCTTAAATATATTCAGGTTTGCTAGCCTTCTCCTCAAGCTCGTTGCCCTCGGTTTCTCTCCCGGTTGTATCTCATGGATCAAATCTTATCTAGAAGATCGTCAATATAACGTTACCTTCAGACCTTCGATTTCTGATCAAATTAATGCTACTTCCGGTGTCCCACAAGGTAGTCATCCCGGCCCATTGATCTTCTTCTTCTTTTCCTCTTTTTTCCGGCGTCGTTATAGTCAGGAATGTAGGACCATAACCTTCCCACTTAACTGCATTCCTACTGGTCCGCTTGTGGGGTCCGCCGGTTTGACCTCAGAAAGTAGCGACAGGCTTCCCGGTTTGGGATTACTTCATCGCTGAGGCCAATCAAATGCTGGTGTTTTTGCATTTGTTTGCACCAATTGTTTTTCGGCCTGCCTTTTTTGCGTGTTGAAATTGGAACGTTGATTGAAATCGCCTTTTGGACGGGGTTGAAAGAATCTCTCCTTTGAACATGGCAATACCAACTGAGTTGGTCGCGCTCTATCTTTCTTGTGATGGTTTCTTTTACGTGGAGGCTTCCTCGGATCTTTGAACTTTCAATTCTGTCACGCTTTGTTACTCCCGCTATCATGCGAAGCATCTTCATCTCAGCTGCCGTTAATTTGCTCTCATACTTTTTGTGCATTGTCCAGCATTGTGAACCGTATGTGAGCGCCGGACGTACAACTGAAGTGTAGAGCCTTCCTTTCAGCTTAGGGGGCATTCTTCGATCACAGAAGATGGCGGAGTTTTCCCGCCACTTCATCCACCCTACGCTTACGCGATGGTTGATGTCGTCATCACACGTTGCTTCTTTATTAATCATAGATCCCAGATATTTAAACTTTTCACACTTGGGAAGCACTCTTCCATTCAAGTAAATGTCTGGAATACGCTGATGAGGGTCAGAGAACGGGCAGTCTTCTTTGAACTAATACGATACCAGTGTCCCTCAAAAATGTCCACCCACACATCAAGGGCTCGTTGTAGGGACGCCTGATCATCACTTATAATGGCTCCATCGTCAACAAAGAATAGCTGGTGCACATTGGAGTCCGTCACTTTTCCTTCAAGCAAACAATCAAGGACTGCTATAAAGAGCAGTGGGCTGAGGATGCTCCCGTGGTGTGCACCGACTTTGATTGCGAACTCTTCGGTGACTCCTGCGGTGCATCTTACTCTTGTCGTTGCTCTCTTGTACATGTCCATGATCACTCGCACGTAGGTTTTTGGAACTCCTTTTTGTCTTAGCGCTACCCATAAAAGATCTCTTGGTTGTCGGTCAAAGGGCTTCTCGAAATCAACCAACACCATATGCAAGTCCTTTGAAGAATCACGATGCTTTTCCATCATGATCCTTATACTTTGGATTGCATCTGTTGTTGATTTACCCGAGACAAACAAGCACTGGTCATCAGATAGTCGTATTATTTTCCGCAGTCGGCTATCTAATACCCGTTCAACGATCTTCACGGTGTGCGACATCAACTTGACAGAACGGTAGTTATCACAATTTCGCGTATCACCCTTTGGTGCAAAGGAAGAAGATAGCTTTCCCTCCATTGATTAGGCATAGTGTCGCCTCTCATAAGTTTGGAGATAAGAACCATGAGCCATCTAGACCCGATGTCTCCCATCTTTTCGACTTCGACTGTGATGCCGGATATTTCGGCATGATTCGGGGCGGCTCTTGGAAAGTATACTCGGGGAAACTGTTCGTTCAGAAGTTCCTCGCAATACTGTCGCCATCTGTGAAGAATTTTTTCGTCTTCCACAAGGAGTTGGCCTTCAGCATTGTTAATAAACTTTGGGAAACGAATCTCCTGAGCATTTCTTCTTCTCTGGGCGGCTATCTTAAAGATATTTGCTCCTTTGTTCAAATTGCTTGGTCGAAGCTCCTGGGTAGCCAGGTTCCTGTCAGACGCGGAAGACGATATTTCTTCCAACTCCTAATAGAGGCCTTCCATGCTTTTCGCTTTGAATTCGGCGCACTTTTTCTTCGCGATACCTTTGCAATATCTATATACCTTCTCACGGCGAGCTTTTTCCTCTCTATTAGTAGAAGTGCACTTGGACCAAGCTTGGAAAGCCATTTTCTTTTCGTGTATCACTGCTTTGGCTTCGTCTGTCCCCCACCAGGTTTCTTTTGCGTGTTGGCAGGGGCCCTTAGATGTTCCGAGCAGTGATTTGGCTTTCTCCAGGCCAGATTGTTGTAGGGAATCCCACATGTCTTGTGCTCTGCACTCCTCATTACCGACCTCATCGATAATGGAAAAGAGGTAGTTTTTCATGTTGGTAATAAAAGCTTCCCCTTTTCCTTTATCCAGCTTATACCACTTGATTCTCTCAGACACCTTCGTTTGCTGCTTTGACTTCTTACTCACCTCCATAAAAAAAATCAGTCAGGAGGAGACGGTGTTGAGGGGCGATCGCGTCTCCCAGGATCACTTTGCAATCTTTAACTCGTGGCTTCATGAAACTGGATACCAAATGATAGTCTATTTGAGTTTCATTTCCACCGCTGCTATAAGTGATCAGGTGCCGGCTTTGTTTTACGAACATGGTATTTAGCACTATAAGACCGTACGACTTCCACATATTTAGGATATCTTCACCTGAAGAGTTCCTGGTGCCGTATCCCAGCCCTCCGTGGTAGCCTTCATAGTCTTCGCTTGTCTTCCCGACTTGTCCGTTTAAATCTCCCCCAACAAACAAAAGCTCTTCCTTTGGGATGATTTTGACAAGGTTGTAGAAATCTAGCCAGAATACATCTTTTTCTTTTTGTTCGCATCCTACTTGAGGGACATATGCGCTTACGATGTTCCACACCTCACCATGCATCACCAATTTGAGAGCCATCAAACGGTCACTGGACTTTGAAATGGTTAAGACGTTGCCAAGTAGCTCTGCCGCAAGGATGATGGCGATTCCGTTTTTTGACCCGAGCATTGCTACTCGTCCCAGGATCACGACCATTAGTAGTGCCTGGCGGGGTAGTGCTTTTCCCTTTAGCGTTCTTTTCCATAATACGGTTTGACCGTTTTCTTTCTTCTCCCTCCTTTTTTGACACAGGCATGCTCCAGATTTTTTTTTTTTTTTGTTTGGTCTTACTCTCACAACACCGGTGATCTCCAGTCGTGTCAACCCACTGATTTGCATGCACACTTGTGGGGGCAGCTTAATGGTGGTGTATGTGTCCCTAGGCTCACCTTGGTGTTTTCTAAATTGCCTAGATGTGATTTTTGTTTACCTTTGTTTTAGTCGCCTTTTACGACAAGCGAGAGGTATCGCTGCAGGGATATTCTTAACCCGTCCCTGCTCAGGCGATCTCGGCCCATTGATATTTATTCTAACCATTAATGATGTTGACACCTTTATTCTGAACTCTCAGCTCTCCATACATACATATATGCCGATGATATGAAAATATTTAAGCACATATCTTTCCTTGTTGACTCGTGCTCTCTCTAATCAGACCCTAACAGATTCACTACTTGGTGTCAAAAAATCATCTCGATGTCAATGTCAGCATATGCCAAGCCATCACTATGTCCCGCAAGCGCGTTTCCTCACCACCGAAAATCTACAATATTCGTAATGAATCCGTTCCTACTGTCAACTACTTGAGGGGTCATTTGTGACTGCGAAATTAACGTTCGCCTCCATATCGACAACATTATCAAACGTGCCAACTCTGCTCTCGGCTTCGTGATACGTTGATCTAAGGAATTCTCAAATCCTTGCGTTACGAAATCATTATACATTACTTTCGGTAGACCCTTCTCGAATACGCTAGCCAAGTCTGGTCCCCCTCGTACGAATCCCACACTACACGCATTGAAGCCATTCAACGTAGCTTTATCCGTTTTGCCCTTCGTGGCCTTCCCTGGGCTGACCCTCTTAATTTACCACCTAAAAATAAACTTAACTTAAATTAATAAACCTTCAACCCCTAAAGAACGACGCGATGTTGCAGATATTCTATTTATTCACGACCTTCTCAGCGGTAACATTGACAGCCCCATATTATTGCACAGTATTTCCCTTAAAACCAACCCACGTAACCTTCGGTCCATGCCCCTTTTCCGTACTCACCGCACAAATTATGGCTACCATAATGCTGCGCAAATCTAACACCAATCAAAAAATCCAGTCTTAGAATTTCCGTATACCACAACCTTCCACTCTCTCCTTAATCGTTTCCACCCTGTCAGCTAGTTAATAAGTTAATTAAGCTTGCATTAAGCTAATAAAAATAAATAAAAAAAAACGCCTTCCTCTGGAAAGGCAACACAAATGACCGTAAAGAGTCGAGACAAGCACCTCTCCTACAAAGAGGCAGCCATCTCCTCCGAAAAGGTCAGGATAGGGAAGGCTGGCAGTGACAGCAGAATGACCAGCGCAGATTGCCAACACTGCGAGGATCATCTACTGGAGCTAGCTTCAGCAACAGGCTTCTGTATTCAAGCGGAGAGGTCTGCTTTGATGAATGGTACCTTCGTGGTGAGCTGTTCCTCTCAGCAGACATCTGCCTGGATCAGGAGCATGGTGCCGAAAATCCCCTCCCTGGCAACTAGCACTTATCAAGTAGTTAGTCTCCCGAAACTAACGCGCGTCATCTGCTGGATTCCGGGAAAACCCGGAAACAAGCTGAAAGTGCTGACGCGACTACGTGCGCAGAACCCGGGACTCGACACGAGGGCCTGGACTGTCTATTCCAACAAGGAGAAAAAGAACTCTCTGAAAAAAGAGGGCTTCACTCTGGTTGTGGGAATGGACAATGGCTCTGTTGAGGCCCTGAAAACCGCGTACGACTCACGTCCCTACTTCGGCCTTGGTAGGATTGTATTCCATTTTGATGTCAAGTAGTCGAAGGATGGAACATGTTCCCCAGTATGAATCCATGATTTTTACTCAGATCAACCTACAGCATTGCAAGGCTGCTACCGCTCTTCTAAGTAGCAGAATTGCATGCAGTAGTACAAATCATCACATTGTATCCATTCAAGAACCATGGGTGTGGAACAAACGCCTGTGTGGTCTTGGTGGCATACGTGATGCTACAATCCTTTGTGATGAGCGATCCGAAAGGCCCAGAGTCTGCCTCATCATATCGAATACGCTATCGGCAACCAAACTTGGTCAATTCTGTGGTCAAGATTTGGTAGCTGCGAAAGTGAGCTACAAGGCGCACGGAGAAATTGAACACTTCGTCGTGGCGTCTGCTTACTTCCCCTACGACTCGGTACTACCCCCGCCACCTAAAGCGGTTTCCGAACTCGTAGAGTACTGTGAAGCCAGAAGGATTGGACTCATCATCTGTTGCGATGCTAACGCTCAAAACACATTTTGGGGCAGCAGCAAATGCAACCGGAGAGGAGACCATCTTTTAAACTTCATTCTTTCGTCTGACTTTTTCATCAACAATGTTGGCTCTCTACCAACCTTTGTGACGGCGAGACGACAGGAAGTGATTGACCTAACCTTATCTAACAGGCATGCGAAGACCATCACTAACTGGAGAGTCCCACCAGATGTTACGCTGTCAGACCATAGATACATCAAATTCCAATTGAAGTGCGGGATCTCCCCCTCGCAGCCCAAGCGGAATCCGAGAAAAACAGACTGGGTGCGATTTAGGGAGGAGCTTGAGAAATCCACTCAAGCCCCGCCTAAACTCAAAACTAATCAATCGGTGGAGGATGCAGTTCATAACCTGAACAGCGCCATCACCAAATGTTTTGAACTCGCATGTCCTGTCAAAAAACCTCCCAACAGGAAGCCGGTTCCCTGGTTGAATGCTGAGCTCCAACGGCTTCGTAGGGAAGCCAGGAGTCTTCTGAACAGATCGCTTAAATCGAACTCGGAAGATGACTGGAATCAATATCGATCGAAGCAGAAGGAATATAAGAAGCTTATTCGAAAATCGAAGAATGATTCCTATAAGTCCTTCTGCGAAGAGATCAAATCCCTGAGCGCGACCAGCAAGTTGGTTAAAGTCCTCAAACGAGGAAAATCGACAAGGCTGGAGGTACTCAGAAAGTCTGATGGTACCTTTACCGAGTCTAAAGCAGAAACTCTTAGTTTACTGTTTCAGACCCATTTTCCAGGAAATCAGACTGTCATCGGCTCGTTGCACACTCCCTCATTGGATACTGCGGCTGTAGCAATGAAAACAACTCGGCGTAGCTGGTATGTTGCGTCACGCGTGGCAACTACTGAGGCCATTGAATTTGCTGTGGCATCCTTCGATGGCTTCAAGTCGCCGGGCACTGATGGGATATACCCCGTTATGCTGCAAAAAGGTATAAGGCAGCTGCTTCCTACACTGAAAAGAATTTTCACTGCTAGCCTGGCACTTGCCTACATTCCTATCCCTTGGCGCGCGGTGAAAGTGGTCTTTATTCCCAAAATAGGGAAAGAGGTTACTCACTAGCCAAGAGTTTCAGACCAATAAGTCTAACATCATTCCTGCTGAAAAGCATGGAAAGACTAGTAGAGTTGCACGTGCGCAAAGTTGCCCTTCGAATACATCCTCTGTCGGACATGCAACATGCTTATCAGCGCGGAAAATCCTGCGAGACTGCGCTTCAAAACCTAGTTGGGAGAATTGAATGCGCTCTCGAAAGGAAAGAGTACGTACTAGGTATTTTCGTCGACATTGAGGGAGCTTTTGATAACGCTACCTTCGACAGCATGTGTAACGCTGCTAGACGGCATGGCGTAGATGAAGTACTGGTTTTGTGGATCAAAGCAATGCTTGTGCACAGGACATTGATCGCTGATACAGGCCTCGAACAATGTGTCAAGTCTGGAGTAAACAGGGGCTGCCCGCAAGGTGGCGTCTTGTCTCCGCTGTTACGGTGCATGGTGGTCGACTCTCTGCTAGATGCTCTCAATGCCTCTGGAATCTATGCCCAGGCCTATGCGGATGATGTTGCTGTTCTCTCTGTCGGCTCATGTTTAGCGAATGTCTGTCTCAAAGCGCAGGCGGCGCTAAACGTGATCGATGACTGGTGCACGAGAAATGGGCTGTCGGTTAATCCTCTTAAGACCGATGTCGTTCTCTTCACGAGAAGGAGGAAAACAACTGGCATTGCTCAGCTGGTGCTAAAAGGCATTCCCATCCCCATATCCAAGGAAGCTAAGTATCTGGGAGTCATTCTAGATAACAAACTTCTCTGGTCAAAACATGTTGAGTCCAAAACCACCAAAGCGCTGTCAGCGCTTTCTGGCAATGCAAAGGTGCCTTTGGCAAAACATGGGGCTTATCGCCGAAAAAGGTCCTTTGGTTCGACACGGCAATGGTACGACCGATAATCTCATATGCATCGGTTGTTTGGTGGAGCAGGCTGACACGAAAACACGTTGTGGCTTCACTCACCAAACTCCAAAGAGCGGTCTGCCTCAGTTGCACGGGGGCTTTCCCCAGCACACCGGGAGCTGCTTTGGATGCTATGATGAATCTTCCACCCCTTGACATATATATCAGAGGGTGTGCACTGAAAACTATTTCTCGCCTGAAGAGGAATGGTCTTTGGTACAACTCGCAGTGGAGTGAGGGTGTACTTGAGAGAGAAATATCCTACGATCACTGTCTCATGGATATGCCCTCTGACGCAATGACACCTGCCATCCTACTGCGCAGTAACTACACAGTCACATTTCCTTGGCGTCAGGACTGGCTTTGGCCAGACACTGAACCTGGAATAGAATGTCTTCGCATCTTCACAGATGGCTCCAGGACTGATCAGGGATCCGGCGCCGGAGTTTTCTTCGAGCGCGAAAACATTCGACTGCACTTCTCGTTAGGAAAATATGCGTCTGTCTTCCAGGCGGAGATTTACGCAATCCTAATGGCCATGCACTATGTTGTGAAACACAGATGGAGGGGAAAGAGCATATGTGTCTGCAGTGACAGCCAAGCTGCACTCAAAGCTGCATCCACAACTCTGTCCAACTTTAAACTAGTGCATGAACTCAAGACCTTGTTGAACAAAGTCGGAAGACTTAATTCACTTAGGCTTGTATGGGTTCCAGGTCACTCTGGAATCCCAGGAAACGAGATCTCCGATGAACTCGCTAGAAAAGGCTCAGAGGAGAGTTTCTCAGGGCCTGAACCCGCCTTAGGTCTACCAGCTTCAACGGTTAAATCTGACATCAATGACTGGGTCTTTAACGTACACAGTCGCAGATGGAAGGAATGTCCAGGATGCAGGATGACTAAGCGCGTACGCCCTGACGTCTGTAAAAAGTCCGCAACATTCTTCTTATCCTTAAGAAGAAATGACTGCAGAAGGCTAACGGGCGTCATTACGGGCCATTACACTTTTGCCAGGCATCTTTACGTGCTTGGCATCAGTGAGACGCCTACCTGTGCTGCTTGTTGCGAGGAGGACGACAGAGCGGAACACTTTCTCTGCGACTGTCCCGCCTTCGCTCGTGCACGGTGGCGCACCCTTGGGGCCGACGTGGTGGGTGCCGAATCTCTTAGCTCAACATCACTGAAGCCCCTCCTCACTTTTCTCCGGACAACGGGGAAAATACAATAAAGACAAGGTGTCTGTCTGGTAGTACAATGGACCAGTACTTGTGTCTGAGTGCTCCAGCAGATAGTAGAAGCCTCCAACAAAAAAAAAAAAAAAAAAAAGCTAATAAAGTGCCACTGTGGAGGCTACAAATCTATATGTGTTTCGAGTGGTCTCCTTCGCTGTATCGCTCACAGACCACAATCAGCTCTCTGGCTCATCTTAGCATGATGAGGCACCCAGTTTCCAAAAGATCCCCTAGCTCATCGGAGTAACGCATCGCTCTGGGAAGCGCTTTCACCCGACAACCACCAGTAAATGGTGTGCTGTTTAGCAACAACGATAACATCCCAGTTCGCCAATCCACCGTAAACCTACCTATCGCGGATGAGGGGTTTATCCATGGCGCTTCGGTGGCGGTGGTAAACTACCGGGATGCCATCTTTATTTTCTTTCTGAATCGATATGGAGAAACGTTGCTTTATTCCCCTAGATCAGCTTATTTTCGTTAATCATTGCCCTTGCGATGTACTTTTGGCCATTTTAATAAGAAAATTTTCGATTTTGTACTTAATGAACTGTAACTCTGGAGTCTGTACACTCTACGACTGACCTTAAGGCATTGCCGTTTGGGTACCCGAATCTTTTCCATATAAGATGGCACTGCATTAATTCGCCCAAGAGAAACACACGCGATGATCGCCCTAAATACGGGCACGCAGCCTTAGATTTTTACCCACCGGTCAAGTTGACTGCTGTGAAACAGACTCTTAATTATACCGACGGCTTTCTTAGCTCCGACAAGACAAGCCAAGAAATGAATAAAGATACCAAGATATTTAACTGCGTTTCTCACCGCTAATGGTTGTTCATGCTGCCAGGGTCCTAAGCAATATTGTTTCTGACTTTTGGAATTTTTTTCCACTCATATCGTTAACCTCAATTTTCGGACCTGATCTGTACGCTACTAAATCATCTGTATACTGAATGGCTGAGAAAACCTATAAAATGACTTGTGTAAATGTTAAACAATATCGGAGGATTGAATGCTTCCTCTCATACGCCGTTTGTAATGTCAAAGATCCTGTTCGAAGTTATGTTGTCACATTTAAAAACAAACTTGTTTTCCATAGTCATTACGTAAATCGCAATCGAATCTTTTCAATGTCGACCAGGCAAGCACCCGTACATTGGTTTTTGACCTTATTCCATTTAATGTCGGAAACCAGTTTTGACGCAGAGTGAATAGTATCATAGCCTTAAAACCAACTAGGTTGACCTTAATTATTTTCTTTTCCTCAACCCATTTTATCAGAGCTCTGTATGCTACTTTTTCAGAAATCTTGCTAACATTCGGAAGCAAACTAATTGATCGGAGAAACCGTTATTCTCAGATCGCCAATTCTCTTGCTCTTCTCATGTCTGTACTCGGTGGTATTTCGACACCACCAGTTGAACAGTAGATTGAGATGATGGATCTCTCCTAACTACATCGTAGTTTTCGTAGCCTAGTTTGTCTTTCTGATTTAATTATTTAACTCAGTTTCGTTAAACAAAAGCCCATCGTGGTATTCCCTTAGCAACATATTCGAAAAGATTGCTCTTCTCTCAATCCTGACCAGTGAATTCGTATGCACTTCAAGGATCCTAAAGTGAGCCTCATCGAGCATATCCATTATGGTTTATGGCTCGGTCAGACTCGGCAAACAGAGTGGAGTAGACGTCATGTTTTCGAGTCGCTTGTTTGTTGAGCTGCTTCTGGAACTGATCGATCTTCTCATGGAGGGGTAGTAATATCGTCTTAAGATTCCTGTCGACTACCTGGAGCTTTTTACGAGCTTTTGAAGTTTTGATCTTGCTTAGTCCAGATGCCATTTGGGCAAAAGACACGTTCGACGACACAATGGTGGAGTCTTTTGATGTCTCTTCAGCTTCTTGTTTCTGGCCTGGATCTTTTTGTTTAGCTCCTGAAACCTAGGAAATCCCCTATCAGGGTGCTGACTTTTGCAGAGCACACGGGCTGACTTCTATTTTCTATTCTATCATCCTCCAGGGAACGTTTTCGTGATTGTGATCCATATCACGTTTAACACATCTATGTAGTTAGCTATTCCATGACCGATTCGTTGGCAATGCATACATGCTCAACCTTCTTAATTTCTCCCAGTCAATAGTCTGATAGTACAGGTATTGAATATGTCACAGTTTATCAATTTTACTATTGAGTGTTTGTTGCACCAAATAGTATGGTAATTGTAGGTTTTTACTGGCCGCGGCCATGGTAAACGGCGAAAGGGCGGTGCGGGCCTTATGATAGCCCTCCATACTTCCTTACACGATAATGTGCTTGAATGAACTAAGGGTTTCTTTATTTTTACATGGTAACTTACATATCCTAATACAATTCTTACCTTCTATGTCACTTACGTTTATTGGTGAAATCTTTTGTTTTTTTGTTTTTTTGTTCGGTGCTGCACTTGCAGTTGTTATTGTTGTTGCTGCTGCTCCTGTTGGTGTTGTTGTTACAGCTTCTGATGGTGTTGCTACTGCCCCGGTCTTGATTTTGCGTTTGTTCTTACCTTCTTTTTTGCTGTTGGTTCTCTTTTTGTTGCAGTTGTTGTTGTTGCTGCCGCTGCCGCTTCTAGTGTTCCTGTTGTTGTTTTTTGTTTGTCGTACCATATTGCGCTTGGCGATCAACTCGATTTAATTCGGCCTCTTATTTAGATATCTTCTCATCTTCTTTCTCTTGCTCCTGGAACTGGTTATCTTTGCAATCATAGTTTCTTCTGCTGTAGCGTACCTCATCGCCATTCCATCAGTACCAGTTTTCATCGCCTTTAACTTTAACGTCAGCCTTGCGTTTGACAAACGAACTGGCTGTTGCATCACGATTCATAGTTGCCTACAAGATGTCATATATGGCAATTAAAGTTCGTTTTCAATCATGTAATCTCTAAGTATAGTGGGAAAATGAAATAAATAAAATAAAACTATGAACCTGGGGACGCTACTGCTGAATTAATTGTTCAGTTTTATAATCACCAAGTCCTTATTGTACATCGTTAAGTTTGATTTTTATAATCTCACAGGTGGCGTCATCCTATCTTCTGAACGTTACGAATATTATATCGTTCTTCTTGTTACAGCTACAGGCGAGGTATGGTGCTGGTTTTTATTCTGCTTCCATTATCTACGAACCAAAATATCGATAAAAAAACAATCATCATTAACCTATTTTTAAATTCCCATCTGGAATGATTTCACTTGTAGGACGAAGATCTCCCGAGCTTGGTACACACTTCCTTAATGAGCCTGGCCAACATTTTCTCAATGACATAAGCTGAATTTGAACACATAAGATGCGACATTAGAACAGTGCCCCCGTCCTAATTGTGCATGTGACCTATTTCACATCTTCAATTTGCTTCCTTATATTTATATCGTTTCATCCTCTGGATATTACAAATTTATAGGAATATTTCACTTTTCATTTTACCAGCCCTCAGCCAACATGTCTCTCGAGCCAGACCGGTCTTCCCACTGTTTCCAGCATCGCATGCATGTTGGTTCTATGCTTTCCACCTATACGATGTGGTCGTCCTCCGTCCTTCAAAATTGCTCTCGAAGTTTTTTGACACTGAAGCAGTGTTGTTTAGGCGCTTAAGTTGCCTCAGCAATATCCATTGGATCCGTAGACTTCTAATTATTGCTCTCCACTCCCTATCTTAACAATCTGAATCGAAACTCCTAAGCCGAAACTTCCGAAACGACCTAAGCAAAAGCAGCCCGCCCTTGACATGGTCCATATAGCAGGACTGGGATGCCCAAGGTCTTTTGCAAGGTGGCGCAAAATGAATCATTCTAGCGGAATGTGTTATAATTTTTGCAAATGGCGTCGTAGGTCAATCATGTTTGATATTTGTGAACTAAACAGCTACAGTATATAAACAGATGGAGCGCTATACTCGCCAAGAGCGTGAAATAATTGTGTTGAATCAGGTCGGAAGGTGCTAGCGCAGCTTGAATTTCGACATCGATTTCCTAATCGTGTCGCGCCAACTATGCCCAACACTTAGTTACTCGAGTCAAACAGACTGGAACTACAAGAGACCATGCAGGACGTGGCCATAACCGGACTGCTCGTTTGGCTGAGAATGTGGAGCCTGTGACTACCGATGTCGCTGAGAACGAAGAAACATCAACCAGACGACGGGCCACGCAATTGGGCATCACCAGACGGACCCTACAACGAATTTTAGTGAAAGACTTACACATGTTCCCGTACAAAGTGCAAACAATGCATCAATTAATGCCTGCTGAGCGTCAGTCGCGTGTGAATTGCTGTCAAGCCATCCATAATCTCAGCAACGAAAAAGAAGACTTTGTGTCGAAAATTATCATAAACGACGAGGGGAATTTACACTCAAGCGGTTACGTCAATAAAATCCGCGTGTGATACACGAAGAGCCATTATATCCACATATAGCCACTGTGTGGTGCGGCGTTCACGTGGGAGGGGTGAATGTACGGTATTTTTTTGAGGACGCCATCGACAATACGATCACTAAACGCTACAGGGCATAACAAACGACTTCTTCCTGCCTGAATTGGATGACCAAGGTTTGGTGAACATGTTGTTTCAACAAGACAGCACGAGTCACAATGAATATTGTGAAGTAAGCATGTCCTGGTCGCGTAATCTCCCGTTTTGTTGATTTGGCATGGCCAGCAAAAGCGCCCGATTCAACCATTCCAGACTTCTTTCTTTGGGGCCACTTGAAGTCGCGGATTCATGCCAACAAGCCTCAGACAACCGCAGCCCTGAAGGAGAATATTGGACAGGAATACGAACAGTTATAACGCGAAATCTTGCGGAAAGTCATGGAAAATGCCTTAAAACGGGTACAAATGTGTATCAACACTGGCGGCAGCCACTTAACGATTATAAAAATCCAAATAAAGATTTCAATAACTCAAAATAATTTTTTTTTTATTCATTACTAGCTGACCCGACAGACGTCATTCTGTCTAAGCCAAATATGTTCGATTGGATGAGGTAGGAAGAAGTAGAAAAAAATAAGTAAAATTTAAAAATCAAGTGAAAATGTAATTTTAAACAAACTTATCTATCTGGAATATAAAAAAATGAACCAATATATTGTTGGTCAATAATTTAACTCCTTGTTGGCCAAGCAATCAAAAAAGCATTATAAGATTTTTTTTTGATAATTTTTGATTTAATTTTGATTAAGACGACTGGCTGGCGACGATGCAGCGGCAGGACCCCAAGCTCCGGACAATAATAAAGGAAATGAAGTCGACCCAATCAACGGCGAAGAAAAGGCAGCTACAGAAGGAATACCAACTAAAGGGGCTACGGCTGTTTCGACTTGATGGGGAAGTTACGAAGTGGGTGGTGCCACACTCAATACCTTGGCGTATCCTAAAGCTTTGTCACGATGACGCCGAACACTAAGCCGAGGAAAAGACATTAACCCGAGTACGAGAAACGTTTTGGTTCCCAAGGGTACAGAGCTTCACGCGCGAGTATATCAAAGGCTGTGTAGAGTGCGCGTTCGCTAAAAAGACTGAAGGAGAGCTTCATAGCGCGGAACGTGTTCCCTTACCATTTGATACGGTGCACCTCGACCATCTCGGACCATTCACTAGAGGAAGAGGCGGAACAAGATACGTACTAGCGATCGTGGACAGCTTTACAAAGTATGTAATACTTCGAGCCGTAAAGACCGCTAACACGAAAGGGGTGCTCAATGTAATGAATGAGATCTCAGGATACTTTGGCGTACCGAGACGAATCATCACTGACCGCGGGACAGCTTTTACCTCGAAGGCCTTTGAGCAGTACTGTGTGGGCAATGTTACACAGCACGTTAAGACCGCGGTGAGGACACCCAGAGCGAATGGCCAGGTTGAACGATGTAACCGGACGATTCTGGCTGCACTGAAGTGTGCACAATCTGCAGGAAAGGATTGGGCAAGTGATTTGAGGACCATTCAATGGACGATGAATACCGCTAGGAACGCCACTACGAAAGCGAGCCCACATGAGTTGTTTTTCACATATACGCCGAGGAACATCCAAGAAAACAAGTTGCTGCTGGAGCTGGGAAGGTCGGAAGTAGTTGACCCGGAGGAGATGACACGAAGGAGAGCGTCAGCCTTACGAAATATTGAGAGGAATCAGACCGTTCAGAAACGACGGTACGATCTACGACACCGCAAGCCATTCAAGTTCGAGGTGGATGACCTCGTGTTGGTCGAGCAGGAGGCAACCGCCACAGGTGAATCTCGGCAGTTAGAACCGCTCTATCGGGGACCATACATCGTAAGCCGAGTGCTGTCCGCCGACCGGTATGTAGTTGAGGACATCCCAGGTATGCAGCGAAACCAAAGAAGATTCCAAACGGTAATGAGTTCGGATAAGCTTAAACCCTGGTGTAAGCTGCCGGAGGACGGAGTAGTGAATTCCGAAGATGATACGTCGGTCTCCGACACCGATGAAGAGGACAAAGATGACCCCGTACAAAAAGACCAGGACGACCCAGATCGTGAGGGCACGATCAATTGAGGATGGCCGAGTGTACGGTAAGAAGTAGGAGTAGATATCCAGCAGCCGACGAGAGCGCACGCACATTAGTTGCCCATATGAAATAAAGAGCAAAAAAAAAAGTGAAGTGTTGTTTGACTTTGATTTCTCCACGTTTACAGAAGGAAAATTCATGGTTGGTTTCTCAAGGAATTCAAAAACTCAGTTGGATAGTTGGTTGCTTCGTCTTCGTTTGTTACACAGTCGATAGATTTGAAGGAATCCAGGGAACCAACGCAACTATTTGATTTTCAATTGTGCAATTTAAGTGATCCACATTCTTGTTCTTTGCCGCTAAAATTGCTCTTTCACTCAACCAATCGCAGTTTTTGTGGTTAGCAATGATGTTCGGAAACACTTTAGGTCTGTTTCCTTACTTTTTGGACAGAAATTCACAGATTCTCATTTTTCAAAGAGTGGGGATGAAATTCTCTCAAAGAGAAGTGGTACGGGAACGCGTTGAACCACAAAAGTTGCACACATTTTAAATGTCAAAAACATATGTTTGAATTCGATACATTCGTGGATTCGTTTGTAGGTGCAATATACTAATTTGCAAAAACATACATACTTTCAGATTACTATTTATTAGGTATCCATGCACTAATCATTTAGTAACGCCTTATAGAGACAATGGACATCTTACAAATGCACAAAAGAATTTTAATTTAAAACTGAGCTCTTGTCGTATGACAGAATGACAGAAATCAGCTGATTTCACCCACATAATTTTCTTGGGCTAAAATTCGCAGCATGGGGAAATTTTTTACTCTCTCGTGAGCGCTCTCTTTTATCCAAAAGTGTGAATTTTTCGAGTACGGGAACAGACTTTCGTAGTTTTTCGTCAATTTGGACTGTTTATGTCAGGTACGGGAACAGACCTTTTGTTGATGAGCTCCTCTTTCGTTGAGATGAAATTGCAAAATGTATGTCATGTTGAACTATGATATTGATACTCACCATTGAATGGATTTATCATTTTGATATTAAAATAATATCCATCTTCTTCTTGCCAAAACATCAGCGGGTATTGCAACGTGTCATATGAACGATGTGTTTCAGATATTTGTTGCAGTTGCCCAGTATCGCGACGTGTCAGCACAATATCGCGTGTTTCCAAGTTTTCACCAACAATCAGGATGGCAAATTCGTTTCACGGGCTGCCTCGCTTTGCTCTTGTGATTGAGAAGGACGAAGTCGAGCCATACTAACGCGGCGCTCTTTACGGGCAATTTCTTGTTCTTCTTTAGTCCTTTCATTCGCAATGTTTCGTATCCTTCTTGCATTACGGCTTTGTCGGGAAAGATTCGATCGTCTTGGTCGCGGCATTGTTCATGATGATTCAAAGAGAATACAAATTAGATACTGATGATTATTGATTTCTGACAAAATTTATAATTATCAAATTTTCAATCATACTTAACCATAGACAAAATTACGTTTAGCTGTCATTTGCGTTTTGTTATTCCATGTCAGATACTTTTTTATTATACCAAGTTTTATAGTGACTTGTATTCTCTTTGACGTTTTATGTCACGTCACACGGAAACGCGGTCGAACGGGATAAAAAGTATCCTATATCCGTCTCCTGGTTCTAAGCTACCTGCCCACCAATTTTCAGCCAAATCGGTTCAGCCGTTCTTGAGTTATAAATAGTGTAACTAACACGACTTTCTTTTATATATATAAGAAGTAAAAAATTGATTCAAAAACAAAATTGTATGATTAATTTTGCGCCACTTTGTACAAAGTCACATTGGTTCTGGGAGATGGGAGTCAACTCTCAACAACAACGGTTAATAAGGTCATGTTTCGTTTGTTTACTGTGCTGATGTCGTTGGTGCATGTTGCCGCAGAGTCAATGTAGACGAAATCCATGACTTCCTTACGATTATATGTTTGGGTAGTTATAATGACAACGTATACTTCGTCTTGCCATCATCTATCGTTATTTCCATTTGAGCCGCTTCCACAATCTGGCCAGTCTGGCAGGGATGAAAAAGCTGGACATGGATGTCTGTCTCTTAGCACTATAAGGCTTTTAAGCCAGAGGTGGTGAATATCGATCTGGAACTCGTT
Source organism: Merodon equestris (assembly GCA_958301585.1). Lineage (NCBI taxonomy): Eukaryota > Metazoa > Arthropoda > Insecta > Diptera > Syrphidae > Merodon > Merodon equestris. Next base: position 66,287,949 of record OY284413.1, read on the forward strand.
TATTAATAAGGGCCGATACAATTTATTTATTGCTCATACTTTTCTCTAACTATATCCTTCAAATGAGTTGTGTTGAGAACCAGCCATCTCCAGCAGCTTTGAAGAGTTCAATAGGCAGCCCGTCTGCGAAAGCTGCTTATGGACATAAACATATTAAGTATAAATATGGCCATATTGGTTTTGCCCAAACAGAGGGCGAAATTCTCTTGTATAATCATCCGCCGTGAATGGATCATTCAGCGTGACAGTTGAATCTTTTTTTATTATCGCCTTAATATAATTGGATAGAACTAGCAATTGCCTGTCATCCCTGCAGGTTCCGGTTCTGAATTTAATAAAACTTTTGGGAATCATTCCTGGAGAGGCATCTCGCTAACTCTTCGGTCTGCTGATTCTCATGCTCTTTTATCTGCTCATAAAGTTCACGGGTAGCTCTTCCTTTGCTGCGCAGCTTTGTCAGGTTCCTATCTTTCTACGTTTATAGTCATGCATTCATCTTCAAATTAGGGGATAGACGCTTTGAAACCTACCACATCCAAAGCGCCGTTCCTAATGACTTATTGGCAGAATTTTCAGTGTACTTATCTGAATTGCTTTCGAGATGCAGGACCACTACGGCAGTCTTTTGCAGCCTTTCGACTCCTAATATTTACTATATGACTAGATTCCTTAGGTCTGAAATATAAGGGCATCTTGCTGCAATAAGATGGTAGTCCGAGTTGATGTTGGCTTTCCGGAAAGAATATTCGAGAAGACTATGATGTCGATGGCAAATATCTTTGTATGTAAAACCACAAGATTACGCCAAAACTTGATTTTTGCCCCACAAACTTTACATAACTCTTATTGAATTTCTTGATACTTCCTTCCATGTTCTGAGAGCTTGTGACTGTAGAACAAAACCGGACGCAAGGCCGAGTCTTCTCTGAAACAAGATTCCTGCCAGACCCATCACTGACGCATCAGTATGTACCTCGTGCTCGCAGCTTGGGTCAAACAGCACCATAGTACTGGCAGATTACTTCGGTATAAGTATATATATATAAGCCGCTGCGAAGACTGTGTAGGCGTTATTTGTTGTAGGGCAGTTCTCGAATAAAGTACCAATCAGGCAATAAACGGTGTTTTCTTTTTCTATCTTTGCATTCGATGTGGTTTTGGCTCCACTCGGTTTAAACATTTTTGTCTAGGATAAGGTAGATATAAGATATTATGAATAATAATGGATTAAAAACTAAAAACTAAAAAAAATATGGACAGTATACGTAACAACAAAAATTAAAAATTAAGTAACAGTACTGCCGTATATTCTACATACCGATATGTAAAACAAAAACAATAAAACAAATAAAATAAAAATTCAATTGAAACAAATAAAAAACATTCAATTTTCAAGAATTGAGGAGTTGACTTTCAATAACAGCAATTTTTCAAAATTGTCGTCTGAAAGTGCTCCTCTTCTAGAAGTGTTTATAAGCCCGGCAATTGAAAAAATGCGCTCTACTGCAGCAGATGATGATACTGGCGAATTATATCTGATGAAAGCCTTTTGGATATTGGGGAATTTATGAAGGGATTCTAATGATGTGGCATCTTGTGCGAGATATACATACATATATCTAAACTAGGCAGATCAGTATGCGCGGGCTTAACTCCGCTACTGAAAATTTTTGATCGAGCGAGCAAATTTGTTGTTTTATCAACCTTGCTCTCGCTCCGCATGGCACTTTTCTAAACTTTACTTAGTTATTTCTCACTATTTTTCAATCAAACAATTTCATTTGATAATTTATGGCTCATCTACAGACCTAGATCTATCGAATGACATGCTGCACACATGTGTGGTTATAGCCGATATCTACATTTAGTGCGTACAAGATTAGTCCGAAATCGTTTTCGGACCACTATATTCCCCGTACATGCACGCGCTAGGCCAAAAAGTGGGTGATTGCTCTCGCTCCGCTACGCTCCGCTCGATCAATTATCATATTCATCAGGTCGGCCTGTACAAAAAGTGTTTACTATATCGTCTGTCTCTGTTGCTAGTTGAATGTTTGTAAAAATGTTTGAAATTAAAATAATGAGAGAAATTTGATAAAGCTCACCTATTATAGAGAAGCCAAAAAAGGAATCTTCCGGTTGGCTTGAAGAAACGAGGCATCGATTCTTATCGGAGAAAGCGTTTATCTTTTTCCGAACCATCGAAATTATTTCACAAGTTTTTATTTCCGTAAAAGACTCGTTAAGAACAAATTTCCATTTTATTTTCACGGATGGACGAAGCACAGAGGAAATGATTGCGTCGGTTACCTCAGGTGACAAATCAAAATAACTCTGAAACCTTTTCACTAAAGAACCCTCCAATTGCAACTCTACTTCGGTTGGAATTATTTTTAGGCAATGGCTTATTTGAAACTTTCGCAACTTTACTCGGATTGTTGCTAGGGTTGGGAGTAAAAAGCGAAACAGCATTCCTTTCTCAGCCTGCAAAAAGTCCAGTGCGTCAGCAATTGGTTTCATAATCATCGAAAATTCCTCCAAGTATTCGAAGTCGGCATCCAAAAACGTCTGAATTTCTAATTTTTGGCAGAGGTCGTTGATCCTGGTCTTTTTTTAAATAATGTCACACATGGAATCATACAGCGAATTCCACCTTGTAACAGATGGATATTTAAGCTGTGGTCCTAATGTGCTCACAATTTCTTCAGAACTCTTTGGCCTATTAACCTTATGCCATAAGTTGGAACACTTTTGTAGTATCTTTAAAATATTAAATTGTTTGCTATTACCTTTTTTTATGTACATTTAAGGGGTATTAAACATAGTGGGTATATGATTTGTAGAAGGGTTATGGAGTAATGAAATCATTAGCATTCGGATTAAGTTAGAATATACTTACATTATGGTGTTTAATGTTAATTTGTTGATTGGCTCGAATGATTTTGGAAAAATCGGATACCAGTGACAGAGTCTCATCATCAATGCCATCGTCGTTTTCAACCATACTAGCTAAACCGAACTCCTTAAACGCTTTTATAAAATTAGATCCATTGTCAGTCACAGTGGCAACAACGTTTTGACAGTTCAACTCGAATTTGGTGTGGATTTTGTGAATCACATCATTAATTTTGTCAAACGTATGTATGTGATCCGTCAAAACGTCTACATGGGGATGCAACGGATTTATTCGTGAAAGACTCGTCCAACCAGTGACATGTATACCCAAAGAAACTTCGATGTTTAGTGGACCATACATCCGCTGTTGTACAAAAATATTCATTTTTGCTCATAAACTTTCTGATTTTATTAATCATCGAAGTATACAATTGGCCAATAACTTTCACTGCAGTTGGACGGCTCATAATTTTCAAATGCGGATTAGTAAATCGTATAGCTTTTTTGAACGACTGACTTTCGACGAATGAAGTTGGGAGAGCGTTTTCCGCAATAATCTCTACAAACCATTTTTTGAAAAATTTCATTTTTGGAGTTGTTGTATTTGATTTCAATTTATTTTTTTCAAAGGTTCTTTCATAGGTTTCATAAGCTTCTCTATGCTTTGCTTTGACATGCCGCTTAAAGTTCGATGTGATTTTCTACGAGCCTCTAAGTCTTGCCTGGCAAGAAGTGCATTGCACCAATATGCCCTTTGACTTCAGATTAAAATCTGTATCAGTCAACTTTAAGAAACGGAAAAAAAAAGTAAAATTAAAATACATGTGCTTTTCCCAGAGATTTAGTTATTAATAGGGGGAAAAAGGTGAACAATCAAGAGTGCAATGATACAATCAGACAGAGTTGGGACTAAAGCATTAGTATTACTTTTTCATCACCATTGATTTTTTCAATGCTAATGAAATTAAACTAATGCCTAGCGAAACCAATTTCATTGGCCTGGCTGATCGCATCAGGCAGTGCGCTGTTATATAGAGCATTGGGTTGGAATAAATGTATCTTAGGGGAGGGAGGACGCGTGTAATGGATAGTGGGAGCGGGTATATGGAGAGGGTGGTATATGGTGAGGTGAAAGAGATGCATACCTCCCCTCTCCATGAAGCCCTTCCATGGACCAAAACACCAACGTAATCCAAGCTGCACCTAATCACTCCTCACAAATAACACTAGACTTGATCTACTCTGAAATTCCTGAAATAAAAGAAATCCAAAGAATTCAGATAGAGGAATTGCAAGCCAAAAACAAGGAGTACGAACAAAAACTTAACCAGCTGGAACATAAGGTTAATAACCTTGAACAACAGCTGTTCGCAAACACAGTTGAAATATACAATGTTCCCTCTCAACCCACCAACGCCTCCACCATCAATATGGCCCTAAAAGTTTTTTGTGAAGGAATAAATGCAGACGTAACTGAGAAAGACATTGATCTTTGTTACCTAAAAAAAATCAAGAGGCATAATCATACCACGGAGAACAATGACCCAGAAAGCTTGACCAATATTCTCCATGTCAAACTAACAACTCGCCACTGCAAGGAGATAATAATGAAAGCAAAGAAAGAGAAGAAGAGGCCGCTATTAACATCTCTACTCAGCACTACGGTAAATCCTCAAAAGATGTTCATCAATGACTGCTTGACTCATCAGACATTGATAACGAAGATGATCAATATGAGTTTAGATCAAACATCGATTCCAAACATTCTTAAAACATCAATAGTCCGACCGATTCACAAAAGTGGCAAGAAAAATGATATTTTAAATTATAGACCTATCTCGATCCTACCAGCTGTCGACAAAGTGTTGGAAGAAATATTAAAAAGAAGGCTATATGAATTCGTTGAAAAATTCAACCTTCTGAATAAGAACCAATATGGATTTCGTAAAGGCAAAAATATAAATAGACTGCTTGGGAATTTTGCAAACAAAATATACAAAAGCCTAGACAAAAACCATAGCACAATTGCGGTTTTCATCGACTTCAAGAAAGCCTTCGACACCTTAAGTCATCAACAAATTCTAAGACAGCTGAATAAAATTGGAATACGAGGTCGCATATTAGCTTGGTTCGAAAACTACTTAAGCAATAGATCCTTCAGAGTCAAAATTGGTAATGAGATCAGCGAAGAAGAAAAAGTAGAATACGGTGTCCCACAGGGATCAAAACTAGGTCCGCTCCTGTTCATTATATACGTTAATGATTTACTGTCAGTATTAAAGTATAGTACGGGCTATGCGTATGCGGACGACACAGCGATTGTAGTTAGCCATAGGAGCGTTGAAGAAGCTGTAAAGCTTATGCAAATAGACTTCAATAGAGTCGCAGCTTGGTGTCACGACCATGGACTAATTATCAACGCACTTAAGACAAAGATAATGCACATTCGCCCGCCGCATATTCCCAGAACAAAACTTAAGATTAAAATACATGACGTAGACTGTCTACATAGAAATGGATATAGAGGAACAACAGGAAATGATGAATGCACCAAATTTATCGATTACGTATCAACGTACAAATACCTTGGGCTGATAGTTGATTACAACTTTAAGTGGAACAACCATATAGACACATTAAAGAAAAAACTATACCAATCTACGTATGCACTTTTCCACCTAAGTAACTTATGTACACCTGAAGTAATTAAACAGTGCTACTTTAGTTTAGTGGAATCGCACTTGAGATACGGCATCTTAGCATGGGGAAGAGCATCACAAATGAAACAGCTTCAAAAAATACAAATCAGAGCGCAGAAACTTGTACAAAAAGTAAAAAGGAGGAGAGAAGGACGGCAACATAGAAACGAAACAGCAGGACTGCTCAAAATACAACAACTACACAATCTGGAAATCTTGGCAAATTACGGAGACGACAGTACCTACAGAAATCAAACGCAGCAAATGATCAACACCAGAAGACGTCAGATGCAGCTATATGAAATTCCAAGGTTCTGGAATGAATATGGCCGAAGGACACTAGAAGTATCTGTCCCGAGAATACTCAATGAAGTCCCACCGGAGTATCGCAACCTGCCTAAACACGAGATGATGAAAAAAGTGAAAGAAATGTATGTAAATTGTCTGAATTAAACTTGTATCTTATTTTCCATTATCCTTTTAAATTGTTAAATTCTCAAAATGTACTTAATTTAATTCTTTTAATGATTTCTTAATTAACATTAATGGATTTTCAACAATATAATATATGGAATATCTTTGTATTGTAACTAGTCTTCTGCAGACAAGCCTTTACGGCTTTGCAGATAAGCAACTGTTGTAGCTATCGAAGTAATAATGAAAGACTCGTCAGCTGTTTAAAACTGCAACATCATTGAAGACAACAAAGAATTACAAATATGTGTGGACCAAGAACGGGATAGTGTACATGCGTAGGAAAGAGGGTGACAAATCAATACGAATTACTTCTCTTGCTGATTTTAATAAATTATGAATTGTATTAATACTGTCCCTCGTTTAATTCCAATTGCATGTGAATACCCCAATGTTCCCTATAATTTCTGTCTTCATCAAAATATTCGTAGTGTTAGAAGAAATTTTTCGTCATTATTAGCACATATAAATATGTTCAGAGAACTACCTGTAGTTATTGTTTTAAGTGAAGTATGGATTTATGAAAATGAACTATGTGTTTATAATATTCCAGGGTATATGCCACCTTTTGGAAACTGTAATGAGTCTTACCAAGCAGGGGGTGTAATGGTGTATGTTAGAGATGGTTATACGTGCAATTTTACAAAAATTAATATCCCAAGTGCTGATGTAGTGAAGTTATCGTTTAAATACCAAAATGAATTCTTTACTATGTTGTGCATATATAGATTACAGGAAATAGCTAAAGCAGTTTTCTTAAAAGATTTAAGTGGTATTCTAGGTACTTCAAAAGAAAAAAAATTGATTGTTTTGGGTGATATCAACATAAATATATTAAATCCCTCAGATAATTTCACAGACAGCTATATGTTTCTTATGTCTTCAAATGGATTAAAAAGTGTTGTCAATGTTCCAACTCGAGTTGCAAAATCTTCTTCTAGTTGTATAGACCATATTTTTATTAGGGTGCACAAAAATCTAAAAACAAAATTAAGTGGTTCAGTTCATGACTATCAAATTACGGATCATCATATGATTAGTCTGAGCATTCATAGGAAAAGTCCGACAAATAACCCTAATATTCCTAGACAGAAAAAAAAATAGATTACATATGTGACGCTAAGAGAAAATCTTAGCTACGAATTTTGGGAGCCCGTTTATAATGAAAGGGATACTTCGATTGCTTTGACGCATTTTTTTCAATCCTACAAAAGCACATGCAAACTTGCACTCAGTTTGTACATATTTCAAATAGAAGGAAATACATAAAGCCCTGGATGACAAATAGTAGTTTTAAACAAATAATTAAGAAAAAACGCTACGCAGTAAAGGTCGCTAAGCATCCACAAAACAGTAGTTTAAAGGATTCGTAAAAAAGTGTATTGTCAAGATTGAAGAAGATTTGGAAAAATTAAGGCCGTGGTTTACTGCTCACAAGTTAATTATTAGCGAAAAAACAAAATTACTAAACTTTAAAATATCTGGCAATTCGTTAAGTAATTTTAATCTTCACTTCCATGCACATAATTGTAAGAAGTTCAGTCTTCCACTTCATACGTGTGGTATTCAGAATTACCATATAAACAACTCGTGCTCTGATAAGTGTTTTAAAATTGAATCAGCAAGAAACATTAAATACCTAGGTGTTGTGATTGATAATAACTTGAACTGGAAGGATCACTGACAAACATTGAAAACACATATGAATTTAATAGCTCGTAAGCTTCATCTTATCAAACCCTACTGTTCTAAAATGGTTTTGTACAAAATTTATTATGGTCTTGCACATTCGAAGTTGCAATACAGTATTTCTAGTTGGGGCGGATCGTACTTTAATACACTTAGACCAGTCTTGACAGCACAGAAACATTTAGTACGTCTTCTCGCGCATGGAAATCGTCGTACTCATAGTTGGCCCTTGTATAAAAGGCTTGAAATTTTACCATTGAGGCATCTATATATTTTTAAGGTTCTTATAGAATTCTACAAAAAGAGTGGTAACATCCCAAGTAGAAACAATCAGATTTATAACCTTCGAATAAATAACATGGCTCTTGTTAATATACCAGTTGCACGTACAACACACTTTACACACTTCTACACTTTTACTGCCCCAACTTATTTTAATAAACTTCCATATTCCACTCGAACATGTAATAACTATAATGTTTATATCAAAAAAATGAAAGACTGGTTATTTAGCATTGATCAAGCCAACATTGAATTATTATAAAAATATACATCTTATATTGTTAAATTATTCTTGTAAAACTATTCTGATAATTATTCTTCTCCTCTAATAAATAGTATTATACAGCTTCTAAAACAATTTTATTCTATCTTAAAATTGTAAATTTTCCGATTGTCACCCCACATCAGTAGAAAAAAATTGAATTATCCAAAATATAATTGTAGTGTCGTTTAACACTAGTTTAGAACTACATGTTCATTAAATTATATAACGACAATATAAAAAAAATATAAAAAACTTACAAACCTATTTCAGTACAAAAACTTTCAGTTGACTTAAAGTACTAGAATAAGTAAAAGTCAATTAACTGCTTTAAGTTACTAATAAGTCAAAAAATTAGTACTAACTGATGACTACCTCTTTTGTAGTTAAGGACTTTTGTTAGTAAAATAACTAACGAAAATTAGTCGTTTTACTCACTTAACTGCAGTACTAAAAATACAGTACTTTTCACAACTCTGTTGAGATATCTATACTAGTTTTAACCATCGTTTTCTAGCGCGTAAGATTTTTTGCTGGTGTGTTTCTGATCGCCGTCTTGCTGACGGACCCGTCTGGTTCCCTGAAGTATGTTGATTCAAACATGTTGATCCATCAAATCATTTATTCCGTATATGGGCGTACATCATGGTAAAAGAATACCATAATATTGGAGCCACCATGCTTCACGGTTTGACGCCTATACTAAGGCCTGAATTCAGCTTTTTGTGGGCGACGCACATATTAACAAGAAATAGAGCCGCTAAGCAGGATGATTTTCCCCTCATCCGTCCAGAAGATATTGCGCCACAGAGGGTCTATCGACATGGGTCTTGGCAAACCGAATCCATTTACAAATATGTTTTTTTTTTTTTAAGAATGGAACTTTTTTTCGGGCTCCGGGCATTAATATTGTTTTGCGGCAAGACTTTTCTTATAGTTCCTACAATAAACTTAACGAGAAATGAATCGCCATTGCTCCGGAGTACCGTGTATACCGCGGCCCATACTGTAAGTGAATGTTTGTATGTATATTTGTGTAAATACGTTGGAAATTCCAGGTTTATCTTAACACGGTTGCGACGCTCGTCTCAGTTCGAGCCAAATGGTAGAAGAAATTAAGGGATGGGCCAAATACAAGTTTCTTTCAAAAATGCAAAAAAAATTAACAAAATTAAAGTTTTCCATCTATTATGGCTTTATTTGTAAGGACAAACATTCACATTAATTATGAAATACAACCTCGTTCAAGTGGCTGCCTCGGCAGTAGCGCATACTGTCACCCCAATTTTCCAAGACCTTATTGATGGTTTCGGGCTGTAAGTCACGGATTGCTTGGATGATATTGGCCTTAAGTGCTTGAATGGTTTCCGGATTGTTGTTGACGCCCCCATAAAAAAAAATCAAAAGGGGTCAAATCGCAACTCTGAGGCGGCCAATTGAAATCGCCAAGACGGCTGACAACACGATTTGGGAATTTTAAGCGCAAAAGATCGATTATGGAATGGGTTGTGTGGCATGGCGCGTCATCCTGCATGAACCAGAGCTCATCTAAATCCATGTCTTCAATTTCAGTAGAATAAAAGTCGGCTAACATGGCTTTATAACGCCCACCGCACCAAACTGTCATTCTCTTTGGATGGATTGGCTACTCGACAATAACGTGCCGGTTTTCCGAGATGAAAATGCGGCTCGTCAGAAAAGGTGATTTTTCGCCCAAAATCGTTGTCCAATTCAAGCTGCTCTAAGGGCCAAACTGCGAAGCGATAAAGAAGCGGATGGTCGCACGCCTTCAATTGCTGAGTCAATTAGAACTTGTAAGCGAATAATCCGAGATCTTTGTGCAGAATTATCCTCAGGCTAGTGCGTGAAATGTTGAGCTTTTCAGATCAATATCGGGTTTGAGTGTTGTCAACTAGCATACCAGTCTCACGAACTTTTTACACAAACTTGCCATCAGCAGTCGCAGTGGGTGCTTCATGTCGGCCAAAACTTCTTTTTAAAAAACGCACTGTCTGGACTACACAGAACGCACTTTGAAAACAATAAATTTCCCAACGTTGTTCAAGCGTAAAGCGACTCATTTCGTCCCGCGGAGGTATGATACTGACTTTCTTTCAAGCGGGAAATAGCTGTCAGTGTCAAAATAATCTATGATTTAAAAAAACCCACTAGGCGGCCCACCCTTTATTAAGGCCCACTCTTCTCTGATCAACTTAAAAATATTCTTAACATCCTACACTATTGATCAAAGCTGGAAAAGTCCTAATTAAGCTTAACGTTCCTCGAATAATCTAGAGACATACGAGTACATGCATTTTGTCGTAAGAGCTTTATTAAAATCTTCGCAATGGCAAGTAAACTACAACGCAGACTTCTCCTGCGAAATGTACTTTCCAGCGAGCATTCAAGTACAGCATAACTCACTCGCATACCCAGATCCAAATGGACGATCTTCCTCTCCCTTATACTGTTCATGAATAAATTCAATTGACAGCTAGAACGCCACGCGTTCCCCCATGCTTCATTAAATAAACTCCCAATTAATATCCAGTTTCAACTGCGCTTTTGGCACACCAGTGCACAATACCTCCTCGTCGTCGAGCCACAAAAAACCTTCATCAACGAGGCTTGTCATTTATTTTTTGCCTATCCCACTCCCGCATCGTACCAACGTACGCCGTCATCGCCGCGTGCCTTTAGCAAGAAACAACCACAGATATTACACACTCACAAGTTGTCGGAAGTACGCCAAGCCGTGAAATACAAATTGCAGGCAATATCACTTAGTTTTTACGATGCAGCCCATAAAGGGTGGTAACCATCCGGAATTTATCCCCTATTAAATGATACATCTTCCACCCGCTGGGCGCGGGAGTGTATCCAAATGCGAGTATGTGTATACCGTATGACAGCAACAGCACTCATGGCTAGGGCACTATCACTGCTGGTTCTACCTGAAGAGAGCTGATGGGTTTTGGGATCCTTGTTGTTCCGTTTTTTATTTTAGGCATCGTGCAGGAGCGGATGCCTTCGTAACAGACCTGCCGATACTTTGCCTTAAACGCTGTCCTGGTAACAGTCGATGCCGCAGTAGCGGCAGTAAGAGCAGCATCAGCACCTATAACCGGATGAGGATAGAGCTCGATTTGTTGCAGCATAGCGGTAGAAGAGTGTGTTATGCAAATATTTGCCACTAAATGAAATTGATGTGGGAGAAATGATGCGAAGGAACGAGTGAATGAACAGACTGGTAGAGGGTGGATATAGGGTAAACCACATCATCTTGGCAGTCACCACAAGCTATTCAATTTAACGGTTTTTCCTTGCCTCTTTCGGTGGGGTATAGGCGTCGAAGTGAGAACTCGTAGCAGGTACGCTGAAGAAGTTTTAGTTTTCACCGTTCGAAACAAATTAGATGGATGGAGGCGATGTGATGGAGCAGTGGGTAAGAGTCGATTTTCGTGCTCGAAATAATGATGCAAACTATTTGATGGGTAATTTAGGTTCTCCAGTATTTTGGGGACGGAGATAAGTTCGTTTGGTAATGTAGGTCATTTGGAATGTTGGAGTGAGATTTAGAGTAGTGGTGCTAGTGATTAGGACCGTGAGACACGGAGGATGAATGGGCGTAATATCTCACATCTTGCTACAGTAAGTTACGACCACGATTGTCGCACATTCTGTCGGCAGAATGGACGAAATTGCGGGGAATTAGATAAGCAAAGACGTACTCGTAAAAGAAAATTTGTGTAAGTAGGCGGGACGCGTTTTACGGGTAACCTTCATTAGATTACCGGCGGGGGGTTTATAGTCAGAATAGTTAAGGCAACACTCTGATGAAGGTTCCGTAGAGGTTTCTCGCTGTTTATGTGTGCATGTAAATGTGAACGTTTTAGCATAAGACGTTGAATTAATTTTTGTGAAAGTGAAAGAGTATGTATAGCTTAGGGGCTTATTGACTTCTTAAAACACAACCCAAGGAACTTGTCGCTGGAAAGCGGAATTGTTTACCGTCTACCGGAACTAAAGAGGTAGGGGATTATAAATTAGCTAAGAGCTATTTACTATGTCGTCGATGTCGACTGTTGCCATATCTACTTTTCCTGATTATAGCTATATTGCGTAGTTTTTGTTTTTATTTTTTTTTTATTTGGATTAAAAGTGAAATTAAGAAAAAATGAATCCAAGTTGATGAACATAAAGGTATTAAGGTATTATATTGTACAAAAAAGCTCACCCTACCAAGGAATAGGATTCAAGATGCGATATATTTCTTGGAGATGAAATCGATTAACTAGTTATTGCTGCCTCCGAACTGCGAATCGCTAATTAGTTTTAACCGACTCCAGAGACACTACAAAAAAATAAGTTCATTGACTCTTCTGTTATTAAAATTTAAGGTTATTATCGACGTCAGAAAACAAGGTAGGAAAATCCGGTTGTAGTTTATCAGCACACGGAGTTGCCTGCACTAAACGAGCAAGTGGTGTTAATGGTAAAAAGTAGTCTTTTTCAGCCCTTTATAGGAACTAAAGTCGAATTCGATGATAGCGGAGCCATGATATATTACAATATCAAGGCGGGACATACTTTTTTGAGTAAATGACAAGTTGATTGAAAAATATTTCTTTATTCATAAATATCTTTTCCCCGCCGAGCTTTTTTGAACCCTCAAAACACTTTTTAAATGGGCTTTCTTGCATAGCATTCAGCTCTTCCGGCGATTCGATCTTTATCTCCTCAATCGTGTTAAATCTCCGTCATTTCATGTCTTTTAAATTTTACAAATACATACAGTAGATGAAAAAGGTTTATGGTATTGTTTTAGGCCTATACGAGTAAATTGCGCACAAACAACGATGAGTGAGCAGGAAGGTGCATTATTGTGATGCAGCAGCCATGATTTTTTTTCCACAAGTACGGAAGTTTCCTTCGCATTGCTTCACACAACGGCGCATAACATCAAGGTTATATCCCTTATTGATCGTACGACTTTCCGGCAAGATCATACGATGAACCACGCCATTGTAATCGAAGATAATAGATAACTTTCACATTCGACAGAACTTCGCCTGCTTCATGAGTCGGCTCTTTTGGTCAAAAATTTGTAATTTCGGAACAAACTTTCACTGACACACGTTTCGTCTCCAACATATCTGAAAAAAAAAATCATGGCCTGAGCCAACCGTTATGCCAATATCCTCGGAAACTCTTCTGATGGTGATTCGATGATTCATCGTTAAAAATGTATTCACTGCTTCAACGTTTTCATACGTTGTTGAGGTGCTGGACCGTCTAGGATGGGTATCGTCACTAACTTGTTCTCAGCCTTCTGTGAAGAGCTTGTACCACTTATAAATATTTGTGCTCAGAGGCCAAACAAGAGGTCAACCTTTCAGGTACGTTGGAGAACTTTATTTTCTTTTTTACCCAAACTTTAATATAGATTTTTGATTTAATTTTTTCAAAAGACAAAAAGCGTCAGGCGCACCAAAATACGTCTATCCTTTATATCTGTGAATAACAACCTACAATGTAAACATTTGGGACATGTGTGCCCGCATAACAATAAGAAGAATCAATTTTTTTACTAAAACCACATCCGTAAACCGTACACAGAAAATTGTCCAACTTTTGCAAGATGAAAAAGTCTTTACCAGTTTTATTACCCGGTGACTGAGTCGAAAAAGATTTTTAAATTTCCCACACAGAGATCTATGATTCTATGATATAGCATTGGATAAAGTAAGACAAGCCTAGATATCATTTAGATAAGTATTCTTACTAATGAGGTGTGAAGGTATCTCCAATGCCTTTTGAAAGCAACGAGGTGTTAAGTGTTAAGGGGTAGTATGTTTTTTCAGAGTTCGTAGGATTAAGCATGAAAAGTTTTAAGCCACATTATAAACAACCCACCCCATAGAAGGCGGAGGCTTATTTCCCAGGAGACGGCGACCAAATCCGACCTACTAAGGGTCAAAACCTAGCAGCATACCGGCCCAACCGACATCTGATCATTGAATGCGTTGCCAATGTGAACCACGTAGAATGGTACGCACCATAAACAAACGAGTTCAGCCACTCTTTGAATATTTACTTAGTAGTAATTTCACTTGCATTAATTCAACTAAAGGAGAGGTACTTGACCTTACTAGCCTTTTTGTCTCAAATATTTGTTATATTTCAATATATTTCAGTCTTGTGAACATCGTGGTTGAGTTAACATCGGTTCAACATAGTGAATTCTTAAAATGTCAAAGACCTGTGCTAAATGCAAACAAATCATAAAACGTTCCCAAAATATCATCGAGTGCGGATATCTCTGCGGTCAAATTTTCCATAAAGATTGCGTCGAAATTGCAGAAAACGACTATAATGCATTAACTAATCCGAGTATTTTCTGGAAGTGTACTTCGTGTGCAAGTGTTAATTTCTCTTCCTTTCTAAAAAGTTTAAACGCTGTCATCAATACAGTTAGTGAGATGAAAATTGAACTCTCAGAGCTCAAAACACTATTGAATAACAATTCTCCTCCGCGTAAGGCCGCAAAGAAAAATGTAACATGTTCAATTAGGGAAGATCTGTCCCTCTCTTCAGGACTTTCTAATGGTTCCAATCACCCTAAGTTGGTACAACCTTCAACATCTCTTCAGAACCTGGAAACTGCTTCATCACTATCTTGCTCATCATTACCTTCATTATCAAATATTAGTAAAAGTTTCAGTAATTCGCCCATCGTGAATAATTCGAAATCTAATCCTGCAAATAGTTATGAAAGTGATTCAGGATGGAAAGTTATTCAAAATAAACTCCCAAAAAGTAATTCTAAGCCTAGAAAGATTATTGGTTCCGACAAAGCATCATCCCTTCATGCTCTACCAGACTACAAGTGGGTTCATCTGTCCAGATTCCACATAAACACCACAACAGAAGATGTCATCAATCATATATCGCGAAAAACAAATATACCTGCAGATCAGTTTAAATGTTTCATGCTAAGCGTTCCGTCTGCTAATTTGTCTGACGTAATGAACTCTTCAGCATGGGGCTCTTATGTGCAAGTAAAAATGTTTATTTCTCATGGAAAAAAAGAGAATCCTATCGCCACCACACTTACATCCCCACCGCCACCACCTAATAGCATACCATCATCATTATCTTCAGCTCCACAACAAATACCACAAATACACCAGCCAACGCCCCTACCACCACCCCCTCCACCGCAAGGCCAGTGACAACCAACTCTACCAGCCCATAACAACTCTTCACGCGACAACAACAACATCTCTGAATTTCTCATATTCTATCACAATGTTGGTGGATTAAGAACAAAAATGCACAATATTCTTCTCTTCTCCTCTTCTCAACAATTTGACATTTATGCACTAACCGAAACATGGCTCTCTGAAAATCATTTTAATTCAGAAATGTTCGACAATCAACTATTTAATGTTTTCCGTAACGATCGATGTCCACTAACAACTGGGAAAGGAAAAGGCGGAGGTGTAATGCTAGCCATTCGATCATCATTTCCGTGTTTTCAATTGGATTTGCCGTCATCATCTACCACTTTGCATTCGCAGTTTGATATCGACCAGCTGATAGTACGTGTTAGTATTGATAATGTTCATGAGGTTTATTTTATATTAAGTTATATTCCACCTAAAAGTTCTCTTGAATTATATAAAATTCATATAGACAATTGTATACCAGTTTTGAACAGTCTCAAAGAAAATCAACATATTATTATTTTAGGAGATTTTAATTTGCCTTATATCAAATGGTTACAGGATCCAGATGACAGTAATAGTTTGATTCCTTTCAATATCAATAGTGAAAATGAGAGTATTGTTGTTGACACTTTCTCTGAATTTGGTCTTAATCAGATAAATTGTTATCCTAATAAATTAAATCGTTTCCTTGACCTGGTTTTCATAGATAAAGAGTTAAATGTGAGCATCGACAGCCCTAAGCCACCTCCCTTGCCAAACTCTGATAACCATATCGTGCTTTGTTTACTCTTTAAATTCTACAAATATCTAAAACAAACTTCGGACCTAAATTGTAAATATAATTTAAAAAAATGTAATTTTAACGAAATATCGAAGTTTATAAATACACTTGATTGGATGCCTGTTTTGAACAGTAAAAAAATTGAAGTTGCGTATGGTACCTTTACCGACGCAATAAACGAGGCAATTGATTTATATACTCCGAAGTTTATTCCGAAATCATCCTCAAAACCTCTTTGGTTTAACAGGAAACTAATCAATATAAATAATCAAAAAAACAAAGCTTATAAATTGGCTCGCAAATCGAACAACGATTGTATTCTCTATAATAGATACCTTTTGTTACAAAGGGAATTCGATTTTCTAAACAAATTTTTGTATAGGCAATACGTTTTTAGTATGGAATCAAAACTTAAAACTAATAGTAAGTGTTCTGGATGTTCATAAACAATAAAAAACGATCTACTGGTATTCCAAATTCGGTTCATTATCTAGGTGATACTTCAAGTGAACCTTCAAAAATTTGTAATCTCTTTGCTAAATTTTTTTCGTTCAGTATTCAAACCTTCGTGTCCAGGTACCACATCATATGTGGATAATTCACTAGAGCAAATCAACATTGGGGATCTGCGAATCAGTAGAAGTGAAATTTTAGAAGAATTAAAAAAACTGAAAGAAGACACACAAACAGGGTTCGATGGTCTTGCTCCCATTATTCTAAAGAAATGCGCTAGTGCCTTTGCAGTTCCACTGGAAGCTATCTTCAATCGCTCTCTCCGAGAAGGTAATTTTCTGACGGTTTGGAAGTGTTCTAAAGCGAGCTCAATGCTGGGGTTTATCTACAGAAATTCCAAAGACTTTTCAGACCCTTTTACTATAAGATCACTATATTTCGCATATGTCAGAACGGTGTTAGAATACTGTTGTACTATTTGGAACCCAATATATGCGGTTCATTCTATGAGAATCGAAAGAATACAGAGACGTTTTACGAGAATAGCTATCAGATTGCTACATTGGAATATCGATATGCCCACGTATAATTCAAGGTGTTTATTACTAGGCATTCAAGTTTTGGAAACTCGACGTAAATATTTCGAAGTAATGTTTGTGAGAGATGTTATTAATTATAAAATCATTTGTCCCGATTTACTTTCCATGTTGAGTATTCACGTTCCTAGCCGTGATCTCAGACAATGTAGAATGTTCCACGTTCCTGCACATAGAGTAAAGTAAGGTTATAATGAGCCCGTAACTCGCTGCTTAATGCAGGCATAATCAGTATGTAGCGTCCTTGATTTCAATATGTACCTAAGTAGGGATTGCTTTAAGAAAAAATTATTATCCTTATTATCTCTACTGAACACTGGTGGTTAGTTATCAAGTTATTACGTTTATTGTTAAGTCTATTAAGTTATTATTCTAATTATAATTCTATTTGTTATTAAGTAGTCTATAAGAGACCTTGTGCTCTGCTTGATGAATAAACAAATAAATAAATAAATAAATAAAAAAAAATAAAAAAAATATAATTCGTGGCTGGCCCGTCTCCAATGAGGCCTGTCTGATCAACACATCAGATTTAACATCACTGGTGAGGCTTGAATAACTGATCACGTATATCAGCCTAAAAGAACCAATTGAATTTTCTTCCAGACTCAATTTGCCGCTTCTTAAATCGTTGGACGACGTTGAAAAAGCGGCTAAATACAGACAAGCGGTGCATACCATGGCTAAATGCACAGCTTTAATCTCTGAAGAAACATGTGAGATCTCTGTTCAACAAAGTTAAACGAACAAAAAGTTTGACTGAATATAGATCTGCTTTAACAAAATATAACCTCGAACTGAGTAACGCCAAAAGAAGGTCTTGGAAGAAACACTGCAAAAGCGTAGATTCACTACCAACTGTGGTTCGACTCTATTAAGCTTTATCCCATGAGTATACAAATGGCCTCGGGCTGCTTCGCAAATCAGGCGGTAGTTTCACTGTTAATCGCAGGGAAACCCTGGAGACCTTGTTTGAGGTAAATTTTTTTGGTTCTACTACCCAGGTAAAACCTCTTGATGCTCCAATGGGCAACACAAATTACGTCGATAGTAGAACAAATAGCCTCTCTGGTAAACTCAGCTCCGACAGATTCAAATGGCCCATTGATTCATTTAAACCCTACAAAGCTCCAGGTAAATATGGTGTCTTTCCTACTATCCTCCATAACAGACTAGATAACATTCTAGCACCACTGATAACTTTTTTTTGGTCGTATTTTAACTTGGGATAGATTCCTCAAATCTGGAGAGAAGTCAACCTTGTTTCCATCCCTAAGATTGAATAACCTAAACCATGGTTTCATATTAGAGGCATTTTTTTTTTTGTTGGAGGCTTCTACTATCTACTGGAGCACTCAGACACAAGTACTGGTCATTGTACTACCAGACAGACACCTTGTCTTTATTGTATTTTTACCGTTGTCCGGAGAAAAGTGAGGAGGGGCTTCAGTGATGTTGAGCTAAGAGATTCGGCACCCACCACGTCGGCCCCAAGGGTGCGCCACCGTGCACGAGCGAAGGCGGGACAGTCGCAGAGAAAGTGTTCCGCTGTGTCGTCCTCCTCGCAACAAGCAGCACAGGTAGGCGTCTCACTGATGCCAAGCACGTAAAGATGCCTGGCAAAAGTGTAATGGCCCGTAATGACGCCCGTTAGCCTTCTGCAGTCATTTCTTCTTAAGGATAAGAAGAATGTTGCGGACTTTTTACAGACGTCAGGGCGTACGCGCTTAGTCATCCTGCATCCTGTATATTCCTTTCATCTGCGAATGTGTACGTTAAAGACCCAGTCATTGATGTCAGATTTAACCGTTGAAGCTGGTAGACCTAAGGCGGGTTCAGGCCCTGAAAAACTCTCCTCTGAGCCTTTTCTAGCGAGTTCATCGGAGATCTCGTTTCCTGGGATTCCAGAGTGACCTGGAACCCATACAAGCCTAAGTGAATTAAGTCTTCCGACTTTGTTCAAATAGGTCTTGAGTTCATGCACTAGTTTGGAGTTGGACAGAGGATTGGATACAGCTTTGAGTGCAGCTTGGCTGTCACTGCAGACACACATGCTCTTTCCCCTCCATCTGTGTTTCACAACATAGTGCATGGCCATTAGGATTGCGTAAATCTCCGCCTGGAAGACAGACGCATATTTTCCTAACGAGAAGTGCAGTCGAATGTTTTCGCGCTCGAAGAAAACTCCGGCGCCGGATCCCTGATCAGTTCTGGAGCCATCTGTGAAGATGCGAAGACATTCTATTCCAGGTTCAGTGTCTGGCCAAAGCCAGTCCTGACGCCAAGGAAATGTGACTGTGTAGTTACAGCGCAGTAGGATGGCAGGTGTCATTGCGTCAGAGGGCATATCCATGAGACAGTGATCGTAGGATATTTCTCTCTCAAGTACACTTTCACTCCACTGCGAGTTGTACCAAAGACCATTCCTCTTTAGGCGAGAAATAGTTTTCAGTATATACGTCACGTTTTCTGATATATATGTCAAGGGGTGGAAGGTTCATCATAGCATCCAAAGCAGCTCCCGGTGTGCTGGGGAAAGCCCCCTTGCAACTGAGGCAGACCGCTGTTTGGAGTTTGGTGAGTGAAGCCACAGCGTGTTTTCGTGTCAGCCTGCTCCACCAAACAACCGATGCATATGAGATTATCGGTCTTACCATTGCCGTGTAGATCCGAAGGACCTTTTTCGGCGATAAGCCCCATGTTTTGCCTAAGGCACCTTTGCATTGCCAGAAAGTTGACAGCGCTTTGGTGGTTTTGGACTCAACATGTTTTGACCAGAGAAGTTTGTTATCTAGAATGACTCCCAGATACTTAGCTTCCTTGGATATCGGGATGGGAATGCCTTTTAGCACCAGCTGAGCAATGCCAGTTGTTTTCCTCCTTCTCGTGAAGAGAACGACATCGGTCTTAAGAGGATTAACCGACAGCCCATTTCTCGTGCACCAGTCTTCGATCACGTTTAGCGCCGCCTGCGCTTTGAGACAGACATTCGCTAAACATGAGCCGACAGAGAGAACAGCAACATCATCCGCATAGGCCTGGGCATAGATTCCAGAGGCATTGAGAGCATCTAGCAGAGTCGACCACCATGCACCATAACAGCGGAGACAAGACGCCACCTTGCGGGCAGCCCCTGTTTACTCCAGACTTGACACAATGTTCGAGGCCTGCATCGGCGATCAGTGGCATAGTAGAAAATCAAACTGCATCCGAAACAATATGTGGAAAGTAGTTTCACACTGTACCAATAGTTTCACAGCCAGTTAATACTGGTTACAACTTAATCACCAATGCACAGTCCAGGAGAGGTGAAGACCACCCCACTAACCACTGGGTTAAAGCAATGCTTGAAAGCCACATTATTTCAGCTTCATCCGGAGAGGTCTCTTTGATAGTATTGGCGGCTAAAGGGTGTCCACAGGGTGGAGTCTTTTCACCCGGCAACCTACTCAATGCGCTAGTATGTGCGGGACTCCTTGAAAATATTAACTTTGGTATACATATACATATATAAAGATAAAGAACAACACCAAAAATCGAAATATTTTTGTTATTATTATTAGTATTAGAGCCAAGCTTCTCTTATGTCTACAGCATATGTGACCTCACTACTGCCAGAGTAAAAGTCTCCCGTGTGGAAGGTTTACAGATCTCTGCAGTATATCTGGTCTGCAAAGATATAGGGCCTTTACCAGCCACAACAATCAGAAGGAAGGTCAGTGAGGCAGAATGGACAAAAAGGTTTTTTTTACCTTATTCCAATGAATGTCGAAAACAGCTTGAATAGTATCATGTCAAATTGGTTGTCCGGTATTATTTTATTTTTCTCTAGTTAGTTGATCAGGGCTCTGTTTACTACTTTTTCAAAAACCTTGCTAACATTCGGAAGTAAACTAATTGATCGGAGACCAGGAGGGTACGCTCTATCTCTATCCCGTTTAAGGATACGGTGAACCGCCAATGCGCTGAATAATGAATATTATTAAATATATAAAGCGTGGTCTTGGGACGAAGTCTGGCATAACATCTATTCCCTTCGATTTTTTATTTTTAAGCGAGCTTATCCCTTCTCACAATAAACCGCTATTCCCGGATAAAGGAGAAAATGTGCTGACAGGGAATTTTTCGGTAAAAAGTTAACGATACCTTTTATTGGTCAAACAGAGAACTACGCAGCACTATGGGTGAAGACGTTAGAAAGTAACTTGATCAGAAAGATAAGCTAGTAATTAATTAATTTATAGCAATGGAACGATTAATATTTCATTTATAGCTGAATTTGATTGGGAGCCAAAATGCAAAGCGACTATTTCATTCTTCCTCTTCTATTCTATATTGAATTTGTCTATTAATATGTGCACACTTGTGTAAATATTATTTATCTTATGATAAGTAACTTTATTCCTGTTTAAATAATAACTTTTATATATTGCCTCCCTTTTTCAATCCACCCCAACATAGATATAAGTCGTTTCCATTCAGTTTTAGTCTTTCACCCGCTTTCCCATCACAGATAGATTTAATTCTTGTTCGTCTGTCAATTTATACTGCTCTGATGCAGACATCTTTCGTTAAAGCTATCCAAAATACAAACTTGCATAATTGAAGCCATTCAACCCTATTCGTTTTTTTTTTTTAAGTATCATTCCTAGCATCGTACCATTAACAGCGCTCTCATTAAACGACATACTGACAGCACTTCAACCATTCCCACTTTTGGACGTCAGACCGTCATCGTATTGGTATCACCAACTGCCCCAGATACTACTCGTATGTAGCCTCCTCCGTAACAACTCAACAAAGGCATTCTCAAGCCGACCTACAATCGACCGAGCGCTCGAAATATAATTTTATTCACTCTCACCCGTTGCCGTCACGGGAAGGCAGCGGTCCATCAAGAAACCTTTCACTTTGAATTTTATTTAAATCAACTGAATGCTACCTACTTTTAAGTCGTACCCAGCCATCCTGACTTTCCCGCCGAGTGCGCTTTCCATTGTCCGTTCATCTGCTATCACCACAACAGCCCCTGCTGTCGTGACGCGGCGCGGTGACAACGCCACCCAATAGGATCCTTGTTGAAGTGAGTTGGAACATGGAACAATGGCCGCCCTCCCCATTCATAATTGTTTCCATTCCTCATGCAGTTCTGGCATGTGCTGCTAGAGGCCCTGCAAAAGAGTGCCACTGAGTGTCATTGTTTGGGACATTCAGCAGGTGATGGCAGCGGTCTGTGATATCTGGACACATGCAGTTCATGTCTATCCACAGATATACCATATAGGTGTGTTACCACGTCTGTTGGCGGTATAATTAAATTTTATTCACTTTTCCTCGATTTCTTTTTCTCTTACTTCCGCGGAGTAAGTTGGTTTATTGACGGAAATGAGGAAACTATGAATAAGTAGTTAAGGGCAATAAAGAGAAAGACGTGTGCGGCCCTTGCAGCTTGCAGCTTCTCAAAAAAAAGCATGTTAAATGAGCAGCGGCTGTGGTGAGGAATAGCAGGTGGTGGCATTAAATCGAATGAGGCTGGCTTGAATAAGGCAACAATTATGAACATACAACATACAAATGTACATTTCATTTCATAATTGACGTTTAAACACGTTGTGGCAATTCATTCATTATAATTGAGCTCATTATTCGGCGCTCTGTAGCAAAGTATAAATTAATCAAGTCTCCACCAGAGCGAAAAGACTATATTGATTTGGGCACCTAGGCTTAGGTTAGATTAGGTGGCTCCTTCCGTTAAGCGGTCATCGGGATCACTTACACCAAGATCGGTCCATTGTGCTACCACTCGAATCAGCAACTCTTGGAACCATTTTGAGTGTTGAATAAAATTCGATAGTTTGTTTCAACCACATCTGCCATAGCATCGATTGTCCACCACCGACTGTCAAGGCAATCTTTCGCACCAGGAGTCAAAACCAAAAACAAACATCATCAAGAGAAACCAAATGACACTCTCCTATAATTGTCAAATTTGGCTCGCCCCGCGAAAGAAACACCGTTCTGCACGCAGTCTCCCAATTTTGTAAGAGCAAAAGCTAACTGTAGTTGTGTTCAATGACGAAAAGATCAGATCAGAACAGGACAGCACAGCACAGATTCGTGAAAACTGTCAGATCAATTTAGAACAGAAAAGTACAGCCGTCTGTCAGTTGTCAAAAGAACGAGAAGCGTGTTAGTTGTCAGAGTGTATTTACATTTTTTACAATTAAATAACCAATTAAAATGAATTTAAATAAATTTCTTTTGGAAGAATTTGTGTTAACTGATGGTGAGATAAGTGAGATTAGTGACTCGTCAACAACAACAGATTCCAGCAGTGATGATATGGATGTGTTGGCGAGAATAGTGAGTTTTTCTCTGGGGAAAGACATAAGGAACTGCATTTCTCATTTTTTAGAAGAAATAATTCCTTCTTATAATGAAAAAGAATTCCGTAAACATTTCCGCATAAACCGCACGCTGTATAAACGCTTGGTGGATATGTTTTCTTCATCTGATGATTACGCTCAATTAGACAAGCGTAGAACGTATTCAGCAGAAATGCACATAGCGCTTTTATTTGGTTTGCTGGCCACGAGGCATGCTCTTACAGGGATATTGCCGACAGATTCAACCTCGCTTTGGGTAGTGTTTCTGTCATGTTACATAGAGTGATATATGTTATTTTATTAGCAACATTTGCGAATCATCCATTCGATGGCCGACCGAAGAAGAGAAAGTGGAAACTGCCTCATTTATGAGAAGCAAGACCGGAATCCAAGGTGTTATACCATAGGTATAAAAAGCTTACATGCATACATACATATATTCGAATAGTTTCAGTAAATTTTAAACATTTTTTGCAGGGATTATTGACGGTACGCGAATCAAAATTGACTCTCCCAAATATGGAAAAAATGATTATATTGACAGGAAGACCGTGACGAGCCTCTGCCTTCAATCTTCGTCGGCTACCCAGGATCGGTCCATGACAACAGGGTTTTCGAAAATTCGGATATATGTATGTATATACCCAATTGCCCAATTCATGTGGAAATGGCTTCCTACTTGGGGATTCCGCTTATGCTTGCTCCCAATATTTAATAACGCCATATCGGAACAACGGTCACTTAACATCAAGCCAAAAGTTTATTAATCGGAAACTCAGTTCTGGCCGAATTATTATAGAATATTCATTTGGCATCCTCAAGCAACGTTTCCGACAGCTCTACTATTGCAAATTGAGAGGGATAGAAAAACTCTGTAATTTTATTCGAGCTTGCATTGTTTTGCACAATCTATGCAATGACAATGATCTTCAATTTGAAATGGTCGAAAACAATGAAAATGTTGAAGAAAATATCCCTCCTAATTTGGCAACTGGGCACGAGCAAGGCTTCAACCTTAGAAATAGGCTATGCGAAGAAGTTTTTTCCTATTTCAATCCTGTATAAAATGTAAAAATAAATATGAAATGTAAGAGTAAATATGAAATGTAAAGAAAAGACAAAAATATTTTTGTGTCTTTATTCTGCGACTGTAACAAAGCTCCGAACATTTCTTCTTTAATTATTCGTTGCTTAATTATTTCCTCTGTTCGCTTATTGTAGGCGTCAAGCCTAGCTTTTCTGTATTCGGCTGTGGACTTCCGATGTTCATCTTATTACTTTCGTTCTTCAACGAACTCTTGCCGCCATCTTTTCAACTCCTCAGCGACGGTGCTAGTTTTTCTTGGCCGCTTCAGACTGCTTCTCAAATCTTCCCGGGGTACCTCCGCCGATGAAGGACGATCGCTGCTACCAGATCCCGATGGGAATGGTTCTGTAAAAGAAATAGGATTTAAACAGAATGTAGGTAATTTTTTGCTTCTAATATTACCTGTATTGGAACAAAATCCCGCTTCCGTCATCATCTGATCCCTTGTCATAACACTGGCAATGGTACTCCCAACCGAAACTGTTATGGTAAAGTAAATTGGTATACATTTATGAAATAAAGTAAGGGGAAATGAAAATAACTTACTCTTCATAAGGACATGTAGCCCTGTCGTTGCCCGTCCCTTTGTTATGCTGAACTTTCTTCTTAAAACTTCTTTCTAGGCTTTCCCATTTTCCCTCAAGTTGGCAAGCGGAGAAAAAACTTCCATGCTCGGACATTCTCCCGGAAATTCTTTCCCACAGCAGCTTTTTTGTTTTCACCTCAATTTTTTACCGAGCTTTGGGTGTTCTTCTTTATATAAAGTGATGAGAAGCCTACAGTCTTTCTCCAGCCAAGTTGCCTTTTGTCTCTCCTCCAGAGACTGCGCCGAAGTTGAGGCGATTGGAACAAAGTCCTCGTCGAGATTCCCACTAAAGGACTGCTCAAAAACTTGAGTCCGGAATTCTTCATCTAAAAGATTAATAAAAGTGAAATTCTAATACTGATTCCATATTAAATGTTTTACTTACTAGTTTCCAAATTCCGGCGCGTATTGGGAGAACACTCAACGAGTACTGATTGGCCCTTATCGGACGTAATTTTTATTTTCTCACTTTTTTGTAATAAAAAATATTTTATTGAACAAAACACACATGGAATAAACCCACAAGCCAAATGACAATAGCTTTGTTGAGTGACAGCTGCTTTTGACACTTTTCACGAATCTGTTCTGACTCAAAAATTAGGTGCAGAAAATCGTGTTCTGAAGTGTCGGGAAAACCGTCACTGAACACAAATCAGAACACTTTCGGACAGAAATGTTTGTCACTGAACAGCAAAAGTTGTACTTTTCTGTCCAGAACAGTCCAGAACAGCGTCACTGAACAGACTATGTGCCTCCAAGCCGCCGACATTCAAGCCGCAAAAAATATAAACATCTTTAGGTATGGTAGTTTAACAAGCAAAAATCGCTACTACTACCAACAAGCCAGCCGACTCAAGCGGAACCACAAGATTTTCGTGGTATACATATACCCGATCTGGTAATGGCTTCGTTAAGGAGAGTGAACACGCCGAAAGTATTCTCATTGAGAGTGATCTAGTGATCATTTTGAAAATGCTGCTGTTTACTCATCGGATAAACTGCCGGCACAGAGATGATTGAACATAATAAGAATTCCAGACACGGCTACAGCGATGTTGTCCTTAGGTAAATGATTAAAGTGTTAAGCAATTACAGAGGAGGCTTTAAAGTTGTACACATCATCAACATCAACTCGCAGAGCTTGTTGCCCAAAATCGAGAAGTTTCGCTATTTGTTTGAAAACTCTGGGTTGCATGCGATATGTATCTCAGAAACCTGGTTTAACAAGGAACTTAAAGACACGTTGTACTTTATGCAAGGTTACAAACTCTTTAGGGCAGACAGATGTGTTCGAGGGGGAGGTGGTGTTGCAATTTGTCGTTTTTTTTTTAAGTCACGTTTTTGTAACAATCTAAAAGATAATTTAATTAGTAAAATAAGATGTTCTTCACCATCTGACTCACTCACCAATGGAATATTTTTTTCACGATGTCATAGGTAGCGAAGGTAATCTTATATTAGGAACAATGTATAATCCAAATAATAATATCGACCTGAATCCACTATACGATTTAATGGAAGAAATCACCGTCAGTTCCCCTAATATAATACTATGTGGAGACTTCAATAACAACATTTTGGTAGATAAGCGTCTCATAGAACAAATGCAATCATTTGATTTATACGTGGTCAACTGAACTACATATGTCTACTCACTTCACTCTATCAGACCTTTTCTTCGTCAGCAAAAAAGAACAAATCTTATGCCATGACCAACTCTCAACACCTGTTTTCTCTTAGCATGATCTTATTTTTCTAAATTTCGATTTCCAAACAGGGAGCCGAGTAATCAGCAAATACGTTTTAGAGATTTCAAAAATATAGATCCTGTGAATCTTGAACAACAGATACGCATTATACCTTGGGAAATGACTTATTGTATGACCTCACCCACAGATCAAGTTCAATTTATAAATGATAACCTAGTAAATATTTTCAATAAGCACGTCACAATTAAAAAAAAGTTTGTCAAAGCATCAAAACCTTGGTTCACACAAACAATTAAAAATTTAATTAACCAACGCGATCAGGTTTACAAACGCTGGGTTCGAACGAGGATTGAAGACCTGCATGCGGCGTATAAAAGGTTACGTAATGAAAATGATTTTTCACGCAAACCATTTCAAGGTGCCTTCTGATAGTCACAAACTTTGGAAAAATCTTCGGATTTTTGCTATAGGAAAGAAAAAAACATGTCCACAAAACAATATCAACGCTGACGAACTAAATCGGAAGTTCTTATCTTCACTCAGCGCAGCTCCCACCATTAATCAAGAATCTGAATAAATGCCTTCCGTTTTTCCGTTCCCGTCTTTTAGTTTTAATTTAGTTTATATTCGGTCGTAGCTGCGAGGCTACTAAAACCATGTTTCCTTCCCAGGTCGTCTATTATCTTAAGTATGGCCGCATGTCCATAGTTGGCTTGCTTCCACAGAGAGGACTCTCTTAGTCTTAGAGCGCTCTTTGCGGCGTAGCCTTTTATGAATAGATCCAGGGGGAGGAGATGAAGAATCATGTCCAACCCTGCTTGCGGCGTGCTTCTCATGGCTCCCGTTGTACAAACAGCTACTAACCTTTGTACTTTGTTGAGCATGTTCATATAGCTTTTTATGCTGCTAGCAGTCCACCAGACTAGGGCCCCATAAGTTAAAATGAATCTGATGATTGCTGTGTACATCCAATGAATGATGTACGGTTGCGAGCCCCATCTTTTCCCGAAAGTCTTTTTGCATGCATAAAAAGCGTTCAGTCCTTTTTGCATCCTTTCCTCCAGGTTCTTTTTCCAGGAGAGTTTGGAGTCAAGAATGATGCCTAGATATTTTGCTTCCGCTTTAAGTTTGAGTGGAGTACCCTCTAATCTTGTGGGAGCAAATATCGGAATTTTCCTTTTCCTGGTGAACAAGACCAGCTCGGTTTTCTGGGGGTTTATTCTCAGACCGTTCTGTCTTGCCCACGAGGAGAGTTCTCTCAGCGCAGATTCCATTAGGTCACTGATAGTTGGTAGAAATTTACCTTTTATCAAGATAACCAGGTCATCCGCGTACGCTATGATCTTTGTGTCTTTTTCCATAAAGAATTTGAGGATCTTGTTGACTGTAAAAAGCCATAGTAGGGGGGAGAGAACTCCTCCTTGTGGTGTGCCTCTAGTTGTCACCTTCCTTATAGAACTGTGTCCAATGTCTGCATTGATGATTCTGTTCTTCAACATATTCTCAATCCAGATTACAATGGATTTGTCTACTTTTATGTCCTCAAGAGCTGTTGTTATGGCCTCTGTGTTTACATTGTTGAAGGCCCCCTCTATGTCGAGGAAGGCTGCCATTGTAAAATCTTTTAAGTATAGCGAGCCCTCAATTTCACGGACAACACTATGCAGAGCACTCTCCACTGATCTGCCTTTGAGATAGGCGTGTTGAGTGTTGCATAAGTTGCGTGAATTTATGAGTCCTCTGATGTATAGGTCAAGAAACGACGAGAGACTAATTGGCCTATAGTCCTTTGCGGCAGTATGAGATGGTTTACCTGCCTTAGGTATGAAAATTACCTTAATTTCTCTCCACTGTGTTGGGATGTACGCCGTTCGCAGGCAATTGGAAAAAATGCTTACGAGATGGGGTACAGTGCGGATCTGTGTTTTTTGAAGCATCGCTGGCAAGATATCGTCCGGGCCCGGAGATTTAAAGGGTTTGAACGAATTTATTGCCCATGATACTTTATCCGCTGTGATAATCTTGTTTGTCACTTCTTCGGTTGTGTGAACCGTAGGAACCGTCGTCTCGAAGGAGACTGTGGTTTCAGGAGTTTTACAGCCTGGGAAGTGGGTTTCAGTCAGCAGTTCTAAAGATTCCCGACTGGATTCTGTCCAAGAACCGTCTGGTTTAAGGATGAATCCCGGGATGCAGGGGTCCTTGGATAGGATCTTCCTGAGCCTTGCGGCTTCGTTGAGATCCTCTATTGATTCGCAGAACTCCCGCCAGGATTTAGATTTTGCTGCTCTTGTTTTGCTCTTGTATTCGTTGAAGCTGGACTTGTACTTATCCCAGTCTTCGGTTCTGTTTGAGATCTTTGCTCTATTGAATAGAGTTCGGGTCCTGGTCCTGAGTTGCTTTAACTCTGTGGTCCACCAGACTGCGCTGGTCTTCCTGCGAGCACGCTGCAAAGGACAGGATTTGTTGAAAGCCGCTTTCAGAATTCTCACACGATTTTCGACTGAATTCTCAATGTAAGTTGGATCAGGATTAGTGGTGTCTTGCGGCGGTTCTAACCTGTTGGCAACTAGGTTTGAGGTTTGATTCCAGTCTGTCCTCTGAGGGTTTCTGAAAGGTTTCGGTTTTTCTTTAATGACATTAAGGTTGAAGAGTATCCGGCTGTGGTCCGAAAAGGAACAGTTAGTGGACACTCTCCAATCCTCTACTCGGATGGAGTCGGACTCACTTAGTAAGGTGAGGACAATTACCTCTTCCCTAACCCGATTGCGAAACGTGGGTGTATTACCTTTGTTGCAAATATTGAGGTTGGTGGAGATAATGAAATCGAAAATGGACTCACCCCTTTTATTGATGTCGCTGCTTCCCCATTGAGTGTGGTGTTCATTGGCGTCGCAGCCTATAAATAGACGCAGTCCGCGTGACTTGGCGTGTCGCACGAGTGTTCGGACTGCGTTTGAAGGTGGATCCTCCTCATCGTATGGTAAGTAAGCGGACGATAGGAGCAAAGTTGATTTGTCCTGTTGTTCGTACGTTACCACCGTGAGGTCTCCGTTGCTGTACGTACCTAGGAGAAACATGTTTAAGTATCTCTTGGCGACTATACAGGTTCTTAACTTACCTTCGGTGTGTGGATAGTATAAATTATACTCTTTAGGCCTTAATCCCTGAATTTTGTTCCTAAGGAGCCAAGGTTCTTGGATTAAGGCTATATCCACATCTTCCTGCAGCATGTACATCATCAAGTCGTCGGTGGCTGCTTTGCAGTGGTGTAAATTAGTTTGCACCACTAGCAGCCTCCTTTGACTTGCCGCGTTCATTGGTTAGCCTTACCTTCAGGGTTCCGAGCCCGAACTTGATGCTGCCAGATCTGCTGCGGATGTGGTCGAGTGACTTTTGGTCAATTTCTGCTAGATAGAAAGCAAGCAGTATGTATCGGAAATCAACTCTCCGAGTTCCTCCCGATCCAAAGTGGTGTCCCCCAAGGCTCGATCCTCTCTCCTCTGCTATTCTCCTTGTACATCAATGAAATAGGTTCCATCCTGAGCAACGTCATTTTTCTGCAGATGACATACAAATCTATAAAAGTTGCCCCATTGGCCTTATAGAAAACTGTGTTGGTTCAATAAATGAAGAACTGGATAGAATTAGTGCATGGGCAGATCGTAATACCTTGATGCTAAATCCAGCGAAATGTAAATGCTTAATCATATCGAAAAAAGTTGTGGACCTGTCTTATTTTCCAAGTATTGCAATAAATGGAATCCCCTTAGAGTTTACAAACAAATCGAAAAACTTAGGAATGGTTTTCAACAGGACATTAACTTGGAACGACCATGTTAACTCAGTAGTGGGTAAAACATACGAAATCCTTAGGTCCTTATGGACTTTCCGGCATTTTATCCCGCTTAATACAAGAATGCTTCTTGCAAAGACACTTGACATTCCAGTTCTTACATACGGGTGTGAAATATACTACAACTGTGACTGGAGAAAAATATGTCCGTGGTTCACTGATAACATAAAATTACTTATTAGGGAAAGAGAACGTTTTTTCCGAAGATTTAAGAATAATCCAACTGAGTTCAACAAAAGTCAATATGTATACGCACGAAACCAGGTCAATACCACCATTCGTAATTCAAAACGTGCATATTTAACGCAAAAACTAGATCCATCACTTAGCTCTCGAGAGCTGTGGAGCGATCTCAAACAACTCGGCATAAAAGAAGACAAAAACAAACATAAATGTCCTTTCGGCCCTGAAGTAATGGTTAATGCTTTAATCCCCAGCTAATCAAGCTTAAAAATTCTCCAAAGTATCTTTGACATACCTGACAATGAAAACTCTTTCAGTTTCGCTTGTATCGGTGTACCTGAGATTTTAAATTCCATTAAATCTGTTAAATCGAATGCCATCGGTCCTGATGATGTTTCTCCGAAGTTTGTAAAGCTCATCTTTCCATTTATAATGAATTACTTGCTCCATATTTTAAATTTTTGTCTCTATAGTGGGAAATTCCCGGAAGTGTGGAGAAACTCAAATATTATCCCAATACCCAAAAAAGCAAACCCCTCAAAACCCACCGAGTTCAGGCCTATCAATATCTTATCGTTTCCTGGCAAGTTATTGGAAAAAATAATGCACGATCAAATACCTAAACGAACGTCGCTTGCTTTCTGTGTGGCAATCTGGGTTTCGCAGCCTTCATAGTTGTAAAGCTGCTGCAATTAAAGTTACTACAGATATCCCATTTGCGCTTGACTCGGGCAAGTTTGGAGTAATGGTACTCTTAGACTTCTCCAAGGCCTTCGACAGTATTGACCACTCAATTCTTGTTTCCAAACTAAAATCGAAGTTTAATTTCTCAAATTCATCTCTCAAGATTTTGCGCAGCTACTTAGTTAATAGAGTTCAACGTATCAGAACTGAAACTGGAACCTCAAATTCATTTGTCACTAATATTGGTATTCCGCCAGGCTCGGTACTAGATCCGCTGCTTTTTTCATTGTTTATTAATGACCTCCCGGATTTCATCTCTAATTGCCAGGTTCATTTATATGCCAACGATGTTGTTCTTTATATTTTTCGTCTTTTTGGTCTGATGGATGACTGCATCTTAAGATTGAATGATGATTTAAGCCGTATCTTTGCTTGGTCTAGAAATAATACTTAACGCGTCCAAGTCCGTTGCCATGCTATGCGCTAGAGATGAGCTCAACTCTGATGATTTTCCCTCTGTCATTCTTAATGATGAAGTCATAGCCTATGTTAAAGACGTGACCTATTTAGGTTTCAAAATAAACAGCAATATGAATTGCTGTAAAGCAATCTCTGACGCTATCCGGAAAATTTACTCTGGTTTGCGTTGTTTGAGATCTTCCTCAGACCTTATGATACCCAACTTAAAGAAACATCTCATCAAATCTCTAATAATGCTTTATTTTGCTGTCAACTCGTCTGTTTATCCATCTTTGGACTGTGTTTGTAGAATAAAACTTAATGTTGCTCTAAATGATTGTATTCGCTATATTTACCGTATCCCTATGCACATAAGTGTATCCCACTTGCGGCATCATATCTTTGTTTTGAGTCTTGATAACTACTTAAATTTTAGGCTGCTTTTGAGGCTTCGCAATATCATCCATAAAAAAAGTCCTACGTACCTCTCAGATACTCTCAACTTTGCTCACTCATAAAGAGTTGTTAAATTAACTTTACCGCGCTTTACACACGGTATTGCTGAACGCTCATTTTATGTATCTGCCATTCGTTTATGGAATTTACTCCCAAACGGATTACAAAGCACTACCTCACTTTCAGCCTTCAAGAGAAAATTATTTTTGCACCTTTCCAATCGTGATTAGATACACTGCAAATTAAATTATTATATTTTAATGTATTTTTTATTTAACTATGTCTGTTTCAAGTTCGTTTATTATTTATTCACTTATTTATTTATTTATTTATTTATTTATTTTTTTTAACGTACTCTTTCTTCAAATGAATCTTGTCAAAACTTTATTTAGATGCTCTAAAAGATTTAAATCTTAATGTATCCATGTAATCATTCTATTGGAAAAAATAAATGAAATAAATGACTATGTTAGCAATACAAAACTAAAAGTAGCATTCAACAGCATTATCCGATACATTTACGGTCTAAGAAAATATGACCATACCTCAAATCTATCTACAAACCTCCTTAAAATGTCACTTGAAAGCTTCATCAAGTTTCGCACTATGAAACTACTATTCGCTATTGTTCAGACAAAACAACCTTCTTATATCTACGAAATTCTTCGATTTTCGTCATCAAGCAGAACAAATAACTTGATTTGTCCTCGCTTCTCGTGCCTCACATCCGAAAGACAATTCTTTATTGCTGCAGTCCGTTTTTGGAATTCACTCCCTATTCGTGTCAAAGAGCATGAAACAATTTCAAAATAAACTCAAACTGGTTCTTTCTAATATTTAATCAAAGCAACGAACTTCTAACTCTTCGTTTTATAAACCCTCTTATCTTTACCTTTTACTTTATTATTGGCCTTTAACTTTTGTATATAAATAACAATATTAGCAATTAAGAATTTATATTAGTTATTATTTTCAATTAATTGTAAAATATGTGATATATGTATCTACATTTATTCATTTACTATCACTAGCTTATAAGATTTATCTTAATGTGTTAGCGCTTACTACAATTTCAATACTCTAAACTAAACTAAGTTTATCTGCGTTTCGGATGTATCCGTTAGTTCATTAAAGAAATATTCTCCCAGAAATCGTCTTCTAGAGGAGGCTAGGGCAGGGTAACTACATAGGAGATGGGATGGAAATTCTTCCTCTTCATCATCATGACATCTACTGCAGTAGTCCTTATATGGCAGTCCTAATCTTGCGGCATGTTTTCCCAAAGCGCAATGTCCTGTTAGGAGTCCAATTCGGCTGCTTATAATCTGCCTGCGTATTTTTAGCAGGCTTGTGGTTTTACGTCGACAATACCTGGGCCAGGTTTGTCTCGCGTAGTTGCATGTTTCAAGGTTACGCCATCTCTCATTTGCCTATTACAGTGCTTGTTTCGAGATTTTATATTTTTGCTTTTCCATTGGTGGGTAGATTTCCCCTTTAACAGTCGAGAGCTATAGTGTATTGCCTATTTTGACTAGTTCGTCTGCTTCACAGTTACCTGGTATATCTCTATGTCCAGGTACCCAGCACAACGTTACTATGCATCTGCTCGATGTCATTTAGAGACGTGCGGCAGTGCCTGACCAATTTAGATCTTATTATTGGTAATTCGAGTGCCGCTTGGCTATCTGTGTATCTGCTGTTTATCTATCTCAAAGACAGTCGGCAGCCTCAAGAATTGCTCTTAATTCTACTTAGAATATACTACTGATTACTGGATTAGCTGATTTTTAGGGTCGGTGCATAGACACCAGGACCCACACCATTGCCTGTCCTGGACCCTTGGACAATTCCTTTTGGAATTTCATTCCCCTCCC
This sequence comes from Merodon equestris, assembly GCA_958301585.1. Taxonomy (NCBI): domain Eukaryota; kingdom Metazoa; phylum Arthropoda; class Insecta; order Diptera; family Syrphidae; genus Merodon; species Merodon equestris. The sequence continues at coordinate 66,322,589 of OY284413.1, forward strand.
ATTATCGTCGGTTGGGAATTGTTGTTTCATAAATAATCTTGAAGCTAAGGTTACCCGCCAAGCTATTTCCGAGCGATTGCATGCGTTGGGAATGATTCAAAAGCAAGGAATCTGGGTGGCTTATGATTTGAAGCCCTGAGACGTTGAGTGTCGTTTTTTCGCCTGTGAACAAATGCTCCAGCGGCAAAAAAGAAAGGGTTTTCTTCATCGCATCGTTACGGGTAATGTAAAATGGATTCATTACAGCACCCAAAGAGAAAAAATCATGGGGACAGCCCGGCCATGCTTCTACTTCGTCAGCTTGGCCGAATATTTATGTTGCGAAAGTTATGCTGTGTACTTTGTGGGATCAGGGCTGTGTTATTTATTATGAGCTGTTGAAACCAAACGAAACCATCACTGGGGAACGGTATCAAACCCAATTGATGCAATTGAGCCGAGCACTGCGCGAAAAGCGGCCACAATATGAGCAGAGGCACAAAAAAGTGATTCTACAGCATTACAACGCTCAGCCTCACGTTGCCAAACCTGTTAAAACCTAAAACGGGAAGTCCTACCCCACCCGCCATATTCCCTAGATATTGCGCCGTCCGATTATCACTGGTTTCGTTCTATGGCACATGGTCTGGCTGATCAGCAGTTCCATTCATATCAAGACATCTCAAAATAGCTTGATTCGTGGATAGTCTCAAAAGACGAACACTTCTACCGCGACGGTATGCGAGCTCTGCCAGAAAGATGAGAAAAAGTTATCGCTAGCGATGGGCAATACTACTACGAATGATTCATTTGTAACCGTTTTTTCACAATTAAGTGGCATTTTCACCAAAAAAAAAGCGAGAACTTAGTTGCGCTCCTAATAGTTCGTGATTTCCCTTAGATCACTGCTTTGGCGTAGAATACCAGCGTACCCTATTTCGGAGAACGTCCAATGAGCCGATTTCTTAAGTCGCAGCGCCAATTTCTTTGTCTTTTACTTGCCAAAAAGATGCAAGGGGAGTAGGTGAAGCATTGTTTCGAGGGCTGGAGTGAGGGTGCAGTGCCCCTTTTATCGCTATGCACGCCATCCTTTGAACTCTGCTTAGAAGTTTGCAATGGTTAGATCTGTATAGTGCCAGCCGCCAGTCATACATTAACATAGGTCTAACAACTGCGGTGTACAGCCAGTGTGTGATATGGGGTTTAATACCTCATCTGGTGCTTTTTTGCAGGTATATAACGCAGTTGTTGCTTTTCTGATGCGTTCTTCCACATTCCATTTCCAGTTGAGTCTAACGCCAAGGTATTTGGCGTGGTCTGCGAATCCAAGGTAAGTCCCATTGAGTATTGGTGGAGTGATTTGTGGAATCTGTCGTTTTCTTGTGAATAAAACTAGCTTCGTTTTGGAGGTCCGCAGTCCTCTGCCCGATTGGCCAGTTTCCACCAAATCTCTGATTGTTGGGTAATGTTTCCCGCTGATTGCTAGTGCAAAATCGTTTGCATGACTTTGCACAAGAAATACATTTTCCGGGCTATTTTTGCACATGGAGAGCAGGCTGATGTTAATCTTACCTTACAGGATTTTCCAGCGCTCATGAGTGATGTGGCCCTCCTCATGGCTCCGATCTATGATCCCTGCAGCAAGATGATCCTTCACCACCTCATTGGGAGTGGGCTTCGTAGCGATGCTCCTATGCCTCTCTGAGGTGAATGAGTTTTCATCGTGAGATCGGGGCCTTTTAATTGTCCACCCACTTCTTTTGGCTGTGGAAGCGGATGCGAAAGGTCCCTTCTATCTATCTAATCTAATCGGCTAATGACTGGAAAAGTAACACGTACGTCTTATAGGGGCCGATGTCGTTGCTTGGGAAGCGTTCTTATTCTCAGTCTACTGAGTATTTTGGGGGGGTTTGTTTATTGCTGTTAATCTCGTTAATTTTGATCCCACGAGTAAGCCGGTGTGGAAAAAGTCCACACCGGTTCTACTATAGTAAAGCATATATGGTATACTGTGGACCTTGCCATAGCACCCAAAGGCGCAAGTTAGGGCTGGTTTAATCTCCAGCCTTCAATCCCTCAGCACGGTTCTTTCGCTCACACCGGCAGGAAGTTCTGTATCTGTTGCTACTTCTTTCTTAATGGTCCAAAGCCCACGACTGATGCATGCGACTCATGCGAGTAAGACCTTAACTTACACTAACGGGTGGTTAGTCATTTCCAGCAGGCGCCCACGAGGAAGACTAGAAGAAGTAAATTTTTGCCACCAAATTCATGCTGTAAGTATTTTATAAATAAAAGAATTCGGAGAAACAGTCAAAATGATATTCAGGATCTGAAGCTCTCAATAACGTCAGACAATAAGCGCCTTTTACGAATATTCAGCAATGATCCACAGAGCGCGGTCTTGGATGACGATTTCTCCGTGATCGTGGATCCTCATGGGAAGCTGGCGACCGTTCGAGCTGCCTTCCATGAAGTGTAAAACTTGAATGACAACATTCACCTAAACCACGACCTGGACAACTACTTCTACCTTAGGAAATTTGATTTTACCAGGTTCAATGATGATTTCATGGCATATAGTGCTAACACTACGATAATTTCGTCAACAATGCGCTGAATTATCCAGCGATTGGAAGACAGCGTTAGTGCTTTCCCCCAACTCAGAGAATCTTCAGTCGATAAGTCGCCTACCGATTATCAGCAAGGTTTTCGTGAAGATGGTCCATATTGCTCTGTCTAAATGGATAACCAACTCGATTCTAGAGCGGGGCATGACACTATTCGGCATGCATCGTCTGGGAAAATATTTCGACACGGTATGGTTAGAAGGATTTTACTACAAGCTCAGTCGGCTGGATATGGGTCAACCAATGCTATATACAATATGATTTTTGACATGCTAAGCAGTAGAAAGTTCGTTGTCAAAATTGCCAACGTGACTTCTTCCCAAACATTTGAAATCAAAAATGGACTGCAACAATCCTTTTCACAATTAACCTAAGCCACCCTAGAGTCTAGCAGTTCTACAAAAAAATTGTCGCATTTTCAATTTTTGGAACGGATAGGCTTCCACTGGCGAAACAAAGTATTGTTTTATACCACGGGTTACGGCTAGACTATAGGTAGTATCTATATTTTAATATTGTACATAGGTGCTGTTATGGTAAGGCGAGGCACGTGGCTTTTTCGTTCTAATTAGATGGATGTTTCTTAGCAGCCAACTTCACTCCAGAGTTCTATATGGCCTTAATCGGACCCTTCATTGTTCAATGTAACAACCAGTTTATTCGAAAGGGTTCGGGTTTTGAAAAACTATGTCTCTTGTTTCGCAGTGCGTGCAACACCCGAATCTAAGTACGTGAAATTATACCCTGATGAGGAAATTATACCCTAAGGCTAGGATAAGCTCTGGCTTGGATCTTACGAGTTGACAATTTTGAAAAAAAAGACTTCGGTCGAAACAATCTTTCCACCAACAAGTATACTTAACAATTCTGAAAGTCTTTCCTCACATCAATCGAGTTTAAGCAGTCATGCCGAAGTCTCGCCATTTTTCTTATGACTTCAGCACTTTTCAACCCGGAGATAATACGACATAGCAGAGAGTATTGTCCGAACTTTCAAAATTTAATTTCTGGAGTTTCACGCCTACTTATTGTTCAACACCAGATGAGAGGTGAATATCTCCGGTATCTCATAAAAACGATAACATAAACACGACAAGAGTCAACTATCATCTTAGGTGGAGCAACAATTCAAAATGTAACAGACACTAAAGTTAAAAACCAATTAAAAGTACAACTCCCTGAATATTATTTAACAATCCATTTTGTTGTAGTATATATGGTATTTACCCCTTAATAATAATAACCGATGTCTCACTTAAGCCAGGTATGCTCGTTGTCAAGAACTTGGCAGATAAACCGTTTATGACCGCAGTTTATCGCAAAACATTATCATCAACATCATTAATTTCCACATTAATTCCTCATCCCAAACGCAAACTTTTCCGCTCCCCATACAAAAATGTAGGCTAAATTATCACGAAAAAGGTTGAGGTAAAATCTAACTTTTCGCACCTTCCCTAGCCACCCAAGTTGGATAGTAAATCTTATCAAAAGGACAAAGGGATAACGAAACACCAACAATAGCAACCACAACAACATAAACAGTGAAAGGAAAAACGCAAATATTCCACCTGAATTATTCCGATTTGGATAAACACTTTCTCACTTCGGTTAGCCTACAGCCACGCTGGCAGGACTTACAGAAAAAGTGTCCACACAAAAGTTATGCGCATCCTGCGGCGTGGTTGTGGCACACGGGAGGGAAAAAGAAAAATTCAAATTACACCTCCCAGCTTGCATGAAACTCCCTTCGATTAGCCCTCAAAGAATATGCCATGACACAGGCAGCGCTGAGGCATACACATCCATACATATCATCTATGAACCGATAGTCCTTCAGGGCACGCACCAAAAACTTGTCGTCTTATTGTTGGCTTGTAATTATTATTTATTGATAGGCCAAGCAGGGCGGGCGCCGTGCCATGAGGGGGATTTAGCAGGAGTAAAAGTTAATTACGGCGCATTATTCCTACTCAATTGGAAAAAGGGACCCCTAGAGTAGCAGGGGGGAAAGCTCCGTGCCACGAGAAACAGCATTATTTACGGCATATAAATTAATTCGCACATCAGAAATTAATTCACTCTCTTCTCGGTTGATTGGGTCAGCAAACGATAAATGTCGAGCCCATTCTGATGGTTTTGCTGAATGGGAGAGCGGGAAGTGGGGCCGACAGCAGGTTGAATGGTTGGATGACTGGTAGCAGGGAAGAGTCCTTATTACATCGTGAATATGGATTGAGGTTGTTTTATATTCCTTTTTGTTTTTTTTTCTTTTCTGTTCGGTCACAAAAATCAAATGAAATTTATTGCAGCTCTTGGGTTGTTGTTGACGATGACGATGATGATGGCGATGACGATCGAGTGATGTATGGGAGGCAATCAGACTTCTCTTGTTTCTCCATCTCGATTACTGACGGGTTCCTTGCCTCTTCTAAATAAGGATCAATGGATGGCATCGTTGCAGGATATTGACTGAGGATGTCGTTTTAAGGAAAATAATCGATAAATTTAATTGAAAATAATTGACGTTGCGGATAAATGGAGTTAAATAAATCAATTGCCTACTGAACGTTGTTGGCGACCTATTTGCCGAGAAGGACTGTTTACGAAAAATATTATGATTTTTGAAATAATTAAAGATTATGTCATGAAATAGTGCTGAATGTATACTCGTAAAGCGTGTCAATTGCCGAAAATTTACGAGGGTGTTCCTTGGAATAAATTTATTGGCTGAGTAGCCAGGGAAGGGAAACGTTTAAGTAAATTAGGTTTGGTCTTGCTTTGACCTAAGTAAAATACAAAAATAACACTGTGTGTGCGTAGCAAAAATGTGAGGCTAGGAAATTTATTGAATCTTGTATTTAATACATAGCTTACACTTAGAGCAGCAATGGTTTGCAAAAAGGACAGTCTTATATTATAGTTAAGGACTCTCAACATCGGTATTATTGATTGAGATACGCCCGCCTGTTCTGCTGCACCGTCTATCAAAATTGGGAACTCTCGAAGATGGTATACTCATGTGTGCAATTTAAGCCAGCTATATTTGGATAGATAGATCTTAGTCACGGAAATGAAGCACGAGGAAAACTTAAGGGAAGCGGTGAAAGGAATTGCACAGAATTTGAAAATAACCTCCATGATGATATTAGGAAAGGTAAGAAATTCGCCAAGTGGTTGCATCCTGAATTTCACATGGCACAGAAAACCGCGCAAGCTAGAAATCTGTGACTTAGGATCTTAATATGAAATAAAACACTTGAAATATGATCTTGGGCATATACGCGCCACAGCTTGCTTGAATGAAGCGAAGTCCAATTTTCGACAAATTTATCGAGCAACTAGGGCCGTATATCAACAATAACACGGCGAATGTTGATTTCCAAATCGTCGAACGTCTCTAGTTTATCGAAAAAGACTAGTGACTCACCTAGCCCCAAAGAAAGTAATTTAAAAGTGTGAGATCGCAGGATCGTGAAGGCCAGTTCACAGGTCCATTACGGGAAAGTATTACGCTCAGGAAAAGTTTTCCGCTGTGTGGCATATTGCGCCATTTCATTGGAATCAAAACTCTGTCACGTCAATGCCTTTCAACTGAGGAACGAAGAAGTCAGAAATCATGTTTCGAAAGTGCTCTCTATTGACGGTAAAATTCTGACTGGTACCGTCCTTAAAGAAATATGGGCCGATAATTCCGGCAGCCCATAAAGCATACCAAACAGTAAGTTTCAACGGTTGTTAGGGTGTCTCGATAAATGCTTCTGGTTCACGCACTCCAAATTTGGCAGTTTTGCTTGTTTACTTATCCGTTTAACCAAAAAGGGGCCTCAACGGAGAACGAAATCTTGCATTGAAAATGACTATCAAACTGAATCATGTTTTCAGCCCATGCGCGAACCTACGAAGCGTATACTGGTCACGCGGTTCAGCTCTTGTACAAGCTGGATCTTATAAGCTTTTAAGCATATTAGACATTAAGACATAGCTGCAATTTCTGTGCACTATGGTGAATTGATTCATTCGCATTTTCCTCAACACTGCGCTACACAATGGCAATAACTTCTTCTCTTCGCACTGTTTGCCATCCTTGGGGAAATGTATTATCCACTAGAGTGTACGTGGTGTGAAAACGATTCATCGTGTTCCGAAATAAGTTTGCACAATTTGCATGCGTTGTTCTGGTGTTAATCAATTTATCGTTAAATAGCAAAGTGTAATAAACACAAATCTTTCTTTCAATTGCCTGAAAGAAACTGAAAACCTGTAGCAACAGTATTGTCAGTCTAAAAACCAAACTTCTAAGAAAACTCCCTTTATAAAACAGAAATAATGAGCCTTGAATCACGTTGGGAGGAAGTTGTAAATGCCAATGGTTCTTATTTAGTTTGATTAAAAAACAAACATTGGCCGGAAGTCTTATCAATAAATGAGAAATGATACGTGGTACATTTTAAAACATTATCGTCATGCTAAAACTGCCGATTGTGTAGGGCATTGATGTTTAAGATCCTTTGGGACAGCAGCATAGACTTAATTTACCATCAGATCAACTGTACCTGCTTCGGTTTCATCAAAATTTCAGTGACTATTCGTGTGTTTACCCAATCACTTGAGTGCAAGAAATCACATTCGGCCAAAGGTTCAGAGCCAAGGAAGTGACAAGTAACACTAATCCTAGAAAATCATGACTTTCGTTCGATGATATGCATGGGACTAAAGGGAAAACATTTGTGAATGTACTTTGCGTACTAGTGACATATTTTCGGTACAAAGAATTTTAAAATACATTCATTAAAGTAAAAAAGAAAAATATTCTTCAAATAGCAATATAAATAAAAAAGACAAAAAATGGAAAATTAATATTGCATATTTTTTCCTTTTGCTTCATCGATAATTTGGACATTCCTTTCACATTTAGTCAGACTAATAGAATATCGACATTTTACAAGCTTTACAGGGGAAAAAACAGAGTTCTCCCCAGGCTTAAATGACTGTGTAGACAGTTAACAGCCCCACAAGATTCCAAGATAAGGACACTAAAATCGGCGATCAAAAATCTTGAACCGTTATTAACAGAAAATTACAGAAAATTACAGAAAAGCTGTAAGCTTGCACGGGGGTAATAAAGTTCGTCCTATAAAATATAATAGTCCGAACATTTCCCCGCAAATAAATAACATACATATTTAGGAGAAAAAATCGCCGGAAGATAAAAAACACAGTGACTCTACGAAAGAAGGGCCTAAGTCCAGCGAATTAGATTATCGCTTGTTTGATTCGGTGTACACGGTGAACAGCTCTGTCCACCACAATCAGGAGCTTGAAAATGTGGCCCTTTTGATCCATTCACAGCTTTGGGGAGAAAAGAGAATTGGCGGTTTGAGAATAACGGTTTAACCATATTCAATGATGAAAACAACCCGAACCTCATTGTCGCAAGTGATCGAATTTTTACCAGTTTATTTGTAGGAAGGGATGAACTTCTGCGCATAATGTTTCAGTTAAAAATAAAAAGTCGACACAAATAGGCGGGTTTCCAAAAGTTGTGTTTGGACACCTGCCAATTGAAGCAGTAATATTCAGACATAGCAGTAGCAAAGATGGTACGAAATTCTTCAATGTAACCCAATCTTGCCCTAGTCTTCTCACTTGGGGCCAAGTTTTGCCAGCCCGTCGATGCCTTTTCTCCACGGATTTCCTGTGAGGGCAATCTTTGCGATATCCGAGGCCGGTTCAGGCAAAGTATGCCCAATCCAACTCCATTTCCTCGTCGCCACTAGTAGCTGGGAAGCTCTCTGTAGCAGGTCCTCGTTCGTGATCTACTCCGGCCAAAAAATCTTCAGAGCCTTCTTCAGACATTTACCTGTAGCCTCCGGCTTATGTTGTCATTGGTTTTCCATGTCTTACAGTCATAGAGGAGGATGGATTTGACATTGGAGTTGAAGATACGAAGTTTTAGAGAGGGAGAAAGCTGGTTAGATCTCCATACATTCCTCAACGAACGCATAGTAGGCCGAGCCCGCCTTGTTGATGCGCATCGAGACGTCGAGATCTGAGCCTCTGTCTTTGCAGAGCATAATGCCGAGGTAGCAGACCTTGTCTACATCTTGAATCGTTATCCGATAAGAGAGAGAATTGTCTCACATCTCGTGCCGATTCACATCAGTTTCGCCTGCGTAGTCTAAGTCATGGAATTTCCCGGTCAGGGACCACTGAATTTTATTGGGAGCTTCCGAGTTGGAGATACTATATAACCCATCCTTGTCTCAATCCTCTGTTGTTGATGAAGGCTATGCTCTAATTGACCTTGTAGCGCACCGAGCATGGAGTTTCTCGGTACAATTCACGTACGAGGTTGATGATAGTGTTTGGGATCCAAATGCTCTCTAAGGCGTTCCAAATAGCATCTCTGCGACCATGTTGAAGGTTCTCTCGAAGTCGACAAACAGGAGGATCGGGTTGATAAATTCAACATTGATTGTTTAATAATCATTCTTATTGTGTTTGTGTGGTCAACAAAAGAACGATTAGGTCTAATTCAGCCTGCTTACGTCCAAGATGTTCCTCAATGGTTGACGCGATCCAGTTTCTGAATGGTGTTAATAAGAGTGATGCCTTTCCAGATTTTACACTCACCCAGGTTGCCTTTCTTTAGGATGGTGATGATAACGCCCTCCTTCCAACTTTCGGGGGTACGACGTATAGACCAAACCTCTGCGATGATGGGATGCAAGATTAGGGCAATTTGTGACGCAACTGTTTTAAATAGTTCTGCAGACAAAGTGTCCGGGCCTTGCCACTGTTCTGTCTGCGAATCGCGACCTCGATTTCAGGAACTGTTGGAGGCGTCGTCAGGATCATTATTCGTGGATTTCTATGCCCAGAAGGGGAGAATGAGATGTACACTTCACAATCAGTTGGAAGTGACTCTGCAAATAATTCCCTTTAGCGATCAAGTTGTTTCTGATCTGATGTGAGCGTACTTCCGACTCTATCTCTCAGGGGAGGAGCGTTAGCCATCCCACCTTCACAGAGCTTCCTCGTGGCAGCACAAACACCTTGCATGTCGCCACAGTCATACGCGTCGTACCCTTGACCGGTTTCTCTGCCTCGTTAGATGCAGCTTGGATCTGTTGTCTTCTCTCGCTTGAGCCGGATTGGTGCAGTTGAATTTTGAGTTTCCTTCTTGCCACGATCAGTCCCAAATAGCGTCGCTGACCCAACGCTTACGTTTGTGTTGTCTTGAATTGTGTTGCACTTGAATTCGAAGCACACACCAGGTCTAGACACGATGGTGTTGTGTCTGACCAGGCTGCCGCTTCGATCTTCCCCACTTGAATGACGAATCGGATTTGCCGAAAAGGATCTTCACTGGTGATGAAATATGAATATATTTGTACATCTGACCCCAATGGAAGCGACCAGAAAAGACAGTACTGAAAAAAGCAAACCAAGTTCGGTCAAATGTGAAAGTTTGACTCATTGTTTACTTCAAATACAATTACGCGGTCCATCATGAGTTCTCGCCGAAAGATCATACAGTCAGTAAGCGAGATGCGCCGTTTGCATGAAGCAATACGAAGAAAACGTCCGGATTTGTGGGAAAAATGTATGGCGGATACACAACGATAGACTCATCATTTGTTTTAGCTAAAAACAAGACCGTTACCGTGCTACAGCCACCGTATCACCCGATATGGCCCCCTGCGACTGTCGGTCTACTCAAAACTGAAAAGAATATTGAGTATATAAAAATCGCATCGTTGGAAGAATTCAAACTCTAAACCAGAAAACGCATACCAGAAGTGGTTGTAGAAGTGCCTTGTAGGTTGAAAAAGCGCTAGCCTTAGTGTATTATATCTGAAGATTTATTAGACAAGATAGACTTTGTTGAATAAATAAACATTTTTCGCGGAAAATATATAAAACTTTATTTTTTTGAACTCACCCTGGGCGGTAAAGTGTTTATTGGTTGCTTATTGATTCCCCAAAATAAGGCCTAAAGGAACTCCTTCTTCATAATGGCATAAGTCCCCTAAATACTAATTGATCATTTAAAATAACGCTTCGAGAGTGCGGGGTAACGAAAGTACTTCTGTTTCTTGTGCAAGTGGCACAGGTGGAAAAATAACCTATCATTCGATAAAATGGCAGTCAACTAGTACTCATAGATCTAGGTTTGAAATCGAGATAAGGAGGGGATAACTACCACTGCACAAATCGATGCGCTCATTAACGATTTTATTACAATCATCAATAATGCAACTGATTTTGCTATCCCAAAACAATCAGCCTCATCGTTCAAAAGATTACTTCTTCCTCCTTATATTCTGGATCTTATTCGTTATAGAAACACCCAAAGGAGGAAATGGATTCGCTACAGACTCAATTGCTTTTATGTTTATGCAAACACTGTTGTTCTAAACAGAATTATTAAAGACGAGATTGCAGCCTTTAAAAATAACCGCTGGAATTCACTTCTTTCCACCTTCGACACAGCAAGCTCTCCCTTCTGAAAAGTAGCTAAAGTAATCAAAAATAGAGGGAGAACGTTGCCCGCTCTTAAAGCTGAAAATAATATGTACCTAACTCAAAAAGAAAAGGCAGATAACAATTTAATAGCTGTTCACCTCAGCAACATTCATACTGAATCTGAATTAGCCTCCACTGTTTCTCTCATCCCTAACATACCATACGTTATAAACGAAAGATATCTGACAAACAATAAGGAGATACAAAGTATTATTAAGATTTTACGTAACAAAAAAATCTCCTGGTCAAGACAATATAAATAATATTCTATTAAAAGCGCTGCCGAAAGAAGGATTAGAACTACTGAGCCTCATTTTTAACTCTTGCCTGCAAATGTGTCATTTTTCTTCCATATGGAAAACTGTCAAAATCATTCCAGTAGCTAAACCAGGTAAGCCCAAAGACAACCCTAGTAGCTATCGGCCAATCAGTCTACTAAGTTGTATAAGCAAGTTACTTGAAAAAATCATAAAAAAAAGGCTCGACGACCACATTGAAGTTCGGGAAATTCTGCCTGATTTTCAATTTGGTTTTCGAAAAGATCACTCGACTGTCCATCAGATCTGTAGGATCAAAAGACACATAAAAGATAAATTCAGAACGAAAGAATCCACTGGCATGGTATTGCTCGATATCGAAAAAGCCTCCGATACTGTTTGGCATGATGCACTTGTTCACAAACTTTTCCAGCTGAATTTTCTTATTCCAATAATTAAAATCATACAAAGCTACCTAAATGATAGAAAATTCGTAGTTTGTGTAGGAAATACCTATTCAAATGTGCAAAATATTGAATTTGGTGTTCCCCAAGGATCTATCCTTGCACCCATTTTGTTCAACATTTACGTATCTGATTTGCGTGTGAGCAATGTCAATACTCACCTTGCGATGTATGCTGATGACACCGCCGTCTTTGCGTCTGGAGTACTTTTTTGTGATGTATTTTCTTCACTGCAGGATTCACTACTTGAAATTGAAAAATACAGTAGAATCTCGAAAAGATGAACAGATATAAAACAAGCCCCGTTCAACTTTCCGGACTGTTCATCTTTCTGAACATCGAACATTTTTTAGAGAAAGGCATACAGCCATGCATAAAAAACATTGCAATTAAAAAAAAAACAATTATTTTATTTATTAAGAATATAAATATAACAAAAACAACAGAAAAACTTCATGAGAAATAAAAACAAGCTCTTATTCAGGAATTTTTATAAAAAAAAATTGTTCTATAGTGGACTGTCTCTGTCGTCCAGAAAGAAGCTTCATCACTGCCTTTTGTCGTAAATCTATCAAGATTAAAAGGATGGATAATTTCTCTTCCATTTGTTCCGCAAATTTGAGGCACCTATTGGTAGCTGATATGGCTTCTGCCGGCTTTATTGTTTTGGCTTCTTCGAAGAAACTTTCTATTGACGTTAGGTCATTCTCACCATCAGAATTAACAGAAGCTTGATCCTCATTCCATTCTTTTACGTCGTTTGTTAATTGAACCTTTTAATAAAATTTGATTGCTTATAATTATACAGGGTCCGCCAAATAATTTTTTTTTTGAAAATGCTATAAAAAAAACTACTGAATATTTTCTCAAATTTCTTTTTTTATTTGAAAGTACAATCCTTCCGGTTAATAATGGAGAATAATTTCATTCAAATGGCTGCCTCGGCTGGCCATGCAGTAGCCTGCACGATCGGTCCAATTTTGAAGCACATTATCGATTGTGTGCAGCTGTATTTCATCAATGGCTTCACGAATATTGTCCTTTAAAGCGTCAATTGTCTCTGGCTTGTCGGCGTAACACTTATCTTTGACGGCACCCCACAAATAATAGTCCAACGGTGTCAAATCGCAGCTCCGAGGTGGCCAAACGACATCAGCTCTGCGGCTGATAAAGCGATCTTCAAAAACAGGGCGCAAAACATCGAATGTAGCTTCGGCTGTGTGGCACGTAGCGCCGTCCTGTTGCAACCAAATATTGCCAATATCCTCCTCTTCAATTTTTGTGAACAAAAATTCGTTCAACATGGCCCGATAACGATCGCCATTGACTGTAACGGCCACTCCTTGCTCATTTTCGAAGAAAAATGGCCCAATTATGCCTCTGGACCAAAATCCGCACCAAACAGTGGCTCGTTTTGGGTGCACCGGCTTCTCAATGTATGCGTGCGGGTTTTCTGTGCCCCAAATGCGACAATTTTGCTTGTTTACATACCCGCCAAGATCAAAATGAGGTTCATCTGAAAAGATGTTTTTTTTGGCAAAATCGGCATCTTCTGTAAGTCGATCGCAGGCCCACTTAGCGAAGCGAAAACGCATTGGATGGTCAGTTGGCTTCAACTCCTGAACCAATTGGACTTTGTATGGCGTCATACCAAGGTCTTTATGCAAAATTCGTCTCAATGATGTCTCCGAAATGTTCAATTGTTGAGAACGACGGTGAATTGATGTTGATGGCGCTTCACGCACACTTTCTGCCGCAGCAGCAATATTCTCGGGTGTACGCACTGTTTTTGGCTTTTCACGCTTTGGTTTATCGATGAGGGTGCCAGTTTCTTTCACTTTTTTCACAAGATAACGAGCATACGGAGCTGACGGTGCTTCTCTTCTTCCAAAATCCGTACGCAATTTGCGCACACATTCTGCAACATTACCATGATTTTCAAAGTAATGTCGCAATATTTCCCAGTGTTGTTCAAGCGTATACACAACCATATTCGTTCAGCGGAAGGATAAAACTAATTATCTGTCAAATCAGACATGAGCTAAGTGTTACCATTCACGAAATAAGCACTACTTTAAAAAAAAAACGTTAGATGGCGGACCCTTTAGGTAATTTCAGGAAAAAATTCTTGAAGCATGTTCAGCGTGGTGGTCGAAAACTGGAAGATTTGTTCTGATTGTTTCCTTTGTTTCAGGACGGCAAGAGGGATATCTTCATCATGATCATCAGAACAATAAGGTTCTAATGTAAACAACCCATGCCAACACTTTTCAATAACTTCCGGTGTAAGTCTGTCTCAAGCTCCTTGAAGACATGTTAGAGCGTCATGCAATGTAACATTTTTTAAAACTTTCTGCGCATCACGTCCTTTGGAGATTACATCTGACATAAGACTTGTACGATAGTGCAACTTTGTAAGCCTTATTACATTTTGGTCCATTGGTTGCATAAGTGGTGTTGCATTTGGAGGCATACAAATCATACAAATGCAATCATCATCGCTTTGTAGTTCATTTTCAGGTGGATGACTTGGAGCACAATCAATTACCTGAGGAAAAGATTCTTTATGAAACCAGTTCTTAAAAATGTCTTTTGTTATCCATGCTGTCTTTGAGTTTGCGTATGTCATTGGAGGCCTGAAATTCTTGAAGCACCTGGGATTTTTTGCTTTTCCAATGGCCAAAAGCTTTAATTTGTGCTCACCAGTTCCATTTGTGCACACTAAAGATGTAAAGCGATCTTTTGCCATTTTTCTTCCTGATCTCTCGCCAGAGTGAACAAATGTTTTGTTTCTAACCATTCGCAAAAAAAGACCACTTTCATCTGCATTATAAACTTGCTGTCGAGTGATACCAAGATCAGCCATAGTCCTTACCAGCTTCCGTTTAAAGGGCAGGACAGCGTCTTTATTAGAGCTGAGTTTTTCTCCGCTGATTGTTAGAAGACGAATTCCAAACCCAGCCTTAAATTTATTTATCCATCCGTCACTCGCATAAAATGAATTTGTCTCTTTGCAAACAGTGTGCAATTCCTTGGCGTTCTTATCGTCTCACCAGACACTGGAATATGGCGATAATGTTGCTTTAAAAACCATCTATACAAAGCGGCTTCCCTGTTTGGCATTTCAGAATTACGCAATGTTTTGCGTTTTTCCGATCCAGCAATCGATATTTTAAGCACTCTCGAAATGATAGCCTTACCTTTATTTTTTATTCCAACAATTGTTGATGCAGCAATTCAATATTTTGTAGCAATGTTTCGATAAGATTTTCCGTTTTTTGTGTCTTCTAAAACGGAGCACTTTTGATTAAGGCTTAAAAACTTTACTTTCCCTTTCACTGGAGGCATCTTTTCTACTCAAACCACATAATCACATTAAACTGAGGAATTTATGTCAAATGCCAGTTACACCACGTGCCGAAAAACCGTAACCAAAATGAATAACGGAACTAAATGTGCCATATACGAGAACTTAAGACAAAGAAAGAAAAATGCAATAGGGAATAAAGTGTTCATGTTTACGAGTACCCGAATTTCATCACGTTCATCTTTAGGAACACCTCAATGGAAGGAAAAAAAATGTTAATCTTTCCGAACTGTTCAAGTCATAGAACCGTTCATCTTTTCGAGATTCTACTGTACTTCGCCAAATGGAAAATTAAAATAAACGCAGAGAAAACCCATGCTAGCTGGTTTTCTAGACGGAGAAAAAAATTGTTTTCTTCCGAATAGAAACTTAAAACTAAACTCAGTTGATATAGATTGGGCTAATTCGTGCAAGTATCTTGGAGTGATCTTGGACAAAAAACTAACGCTTCAAGAGCATATAATTAGTCGCATTAAAAATGTCAATCTGACTATAAAAATCCTTAACCCTTTTATTAACAAAAAGTCTAGCCTCAGCATACAAAACAAAATTATTCTGTTCAGAACAATATTCCAAGCTAAGCTGCTGTATGGTTGTCCTGTTTGGTTTGATTGCGCAAAAACACATCAACTCAAACTACAAAGATGTCAAAACAAAATCCTCAAATTGATATTTGGGTTGCCTAGAGATTTCTCAACCCAACGATTCCATGAATTGGCCGGTGTCAACCTTATCAGTATAACTATAAATAATCAAAAAAATATGTTTTACGAAAAATGTTCTTGTTCCGAAAATACACTTATTGCACAGTTATGTGTGTACCCGGGCTAGTTTGCAAATCTATATCTATACAGGGTGTCCCACGAGCAGTGTGCCAAAAAGCTAGAGCGTGTAGGTCTGGTCAAGACAAGAAAAAAATCGTATGGGAGGGGGGGTCTATTCCCCCCCGTTTAGCCGGGAGGGGCAATTTTCTAAAAAATTGACTTCATTTGGAAAAAAAATTATTAAAAATCAACAGTTACATCCACAATGTTGTGATTTACTTTTTTATAAAGCCAGAAACCTCTTCTTTCATCTTGTTTTTAAACGAAGCTGTTTTAAGGAATAGTTTTTGAGAAATTAATTTTCAAACTCAAAATTTTGAAAAAAAAAATGAAAAAAAAAAATTTCGAACTATTTTTTTTCAAAATTGTATGTAATTAAGTACTAATTTTTTGTCAAAAATTCAATTCTCCTATTAGTTTTTAGTTAAAAACAGAAAACCGGATGCAAAAATGTTTTGTAGTTTTCGAGAAATTAAAAAAAAACCCGAAACATTTTTTTCTAAGAAAAATCTTTTTTTTTGGTTTTAACGCGGCTGGACTTGTAGGCAAATTAATGTATGAAACATTGACATTTTTTTTATTATTTTTAAAAAAATTGGAGTTTTATGAGGATTCAATAAACTGACACAGTATTGGAATAACCCTGGATTAATCCTTTTTTTTCATTGATAACGCCTGAAAACTGACCTGCCAATTTCGTCTGGGTCCGCCCGCCGCCAATGGGTTCAACCGGCTAGGACCTTAAGACAATAAAACTGCAATTTTTGGATTTGGTCTGACGTAATCCCTCCCTTAGTACAAGGAGGATAGCTATTATGCTTGGAGTGCCCAAATCTAGAGTACGGAGAGTGCTTCATACCGAAAACTTACACCCGTACCATTTTAGGACAGTTCAGGAACTCACCTCAAACGACAAGTTTTTGAGAGCAGAATTTGGTCGATCATTACTGCTTCGAAATGAAACTGAACGAAACAATTTTGGAAGGATATTCTGGACGGATGAAGCACAGTTTACCAGAGATGGGGTTACTAACTTCCACAATTTGCATCATTGGAGTAGCACCAATCTACACAACAAAAAACAAAATAAATCACAACACCGCTTTAGCTGAAATGTTTGGCTCGGTATTGTTGGACAAACTGTAATCGGGCTCCGGTTTTTGAATGCCGTTATTAATGGAGAATCATGCTTGCAGTTCCTACGAGACCTTTTGCCCGATTTGATGGACAACGTTCCTTTGGCCATAGCAGATAATTTAATCTACCAGCAAGATGGAGCACCAGCACACTACAGCTTACGGGTTAGAAACTGGCTGGATGATCATTTTAGTGACCGTTGGATCGGAAGAAAGGGCCCCACGGCATGGCCACCTAGATCACCAGATTTAACTCCTCTAGATTTTTATGTGTGGGGATTCATGAAGAATTATGTTTACGAAGTGGAAATAGTATCTTTGGAACGACTGAAAGCACGGATTGAAGTCGCTGGAGTCAAATTGTTTGACTTATGTGCAGCCATTAGAAGGAGATTTAATCTTTGCCTTCTAAAAAATGGGGATCATATTGAAAATTGATTATAATAAAACTCATTTTTTTTTAAAAATAATAAAAAAGATGTCAATGTTTCATACATTAATTTGCCTACAAGTCCAGCCGCGTTAAAACCAAAAAAAAAGATTTTTCTTAGAAAAAAATGTTTCGGGTTTTTTTTTAATTTCTCGAAAACTACAAAACATTTTTGCATCCGGTTTTCTGTTTTTAACTAAAAACTAATAGGAGAATTGAATTTTTGACAAAAAATTAGTACTTAATTACATACAATTTTGAAAAAAAATAGTTCGAAATTTTTTTTTTTCATTTTTTTTTTCAAAATTTTGAGTTTGAAAATTAATTTCTCAAAAACTATTCCTTAAAACAGCTTCGTTTAGAAACAAGATGAAAGAAGAGGTTTCTGGCTTTATAAAAAAGTAAATCACAACATTGTGGATGTAACTGTTGATTTTTAATAATTTTTTTTCCAAATGAAGTCAATTTTTTAGAAAATTGCCCCTCCCGGCTAAACGGGGGGGAATAGACCCCCCCCTCCCATACGATTTTTTTCTTGTCTTGACCAGACCTACACGCTCTAGCTTTTTGGCACACTGCTCGTGGGACACCCTGTATAAATCCCAAATTTATTGGCTAATCAATTTAATGCAACATATTTTCCACATATTTTTTTGTGGTTCACTGTGAGTTAAATCATAGCTGGTATGCCACGAGAAGACATCTTGGCAATGGTAATGTCTAAAACCTAAGATGAAAAAAAAGATAATCAAATACATAAATAATAGTGGCCAATTGATAGAGGGAACACCGAAAAGTCAGTATATGTTCAGTGTTCTCACTTTTATATGGAACGTAGAGAACTGGAGGTAACATCTGGGAAACACCTTCAGCTGGCAATTTCGTTAATTGTATAATAATATAATAGGCAATGATAGAGCTTGGGTATTTAATTCGATTGAAACAGTCAAAAGGAATGAAAATTAAACCAGATGTTCGGAATGAAGTGTAGAACTCTCATATTGTGCAAGTAGGCTCAAGAGATGATATACGAGTACTGTTTGCCTATCGGCATTAGCACCAGGAGTACGGTTGATGCGGTTCGTAGTACAGAGCCGATATAGTCTAGTACCTAGGCGATTTTCTTGCATCGATTATTCATCAATTTTTACACATTACACATAGTTCAACTCGCACATTTTCGGTTGTAATTATTTCCCAAAAACTAACAATAAGTATAAAACACCTAAAGTCGGATGCCAAGTTTATTGATAAGGAGTTAAAAGTGCAAAATCCTAAATTCACATGACCATCTGTTTATTTGACAATAATCAGGGACATCCAATCTTTTGTTCCGAAAGTAAATTTAAACTTAACACATTTATATTTAGACTTCAAACAGCACTGTATTTGATACAAATGTTATCCACAGGAGCGTTTGCAGATTCGATTCTGACTAAGTACTTTCTATGACTTTTGAACACATATCGGGTAATCGTTTTCAATGCATCAAAAATTTGAGGATGTTTTGCATAAGCATAATTTGTTTATAGCCCCACAAATATAAGTACAGTGGCGACAAATTATACGATCTAAGTGGCCAGTGCAATCGCCAAAACACTAACTTTTCCAGTTCTTTTTTTTTTTTTTAAATAAAGGTAAAACAGGTAGTGTTGCATGAGATGTAGCATCGTCGTTTTGAAACCACGTGCCTTCAACATTCACATCTTCGATGGCTATCTTGAGGCCAACAAATTTCCGTTTGGACTTTTCGATTTTCGGAGTGAAAATTTTTTGTTCGAAAAAGGGAAAGTGACTCAACGAAGGAGAGTGAGAAATTTTCAACCAATTTTTTGTCATCAAAAAATATTTGAAACTAACATTTAAGTAGAAGATTGTAATGAAAAGCCATTCGGCTTTGCTTCTTATGTTGAGTGTAAAAATTGTCTAGAAACCCGACAGACCTACATTAAATAACAAGCGCACTGATTGTGAAGGTTGTAAAATGACTCTAGCACGTTCGCTGCCGCCCATATAAATTTAGTTTTTTCACCCGGGTGCCAATAGTTTTTTTTTTTGCATAAAAGTGTATGTTTAGTGTTTATAAATAGTTCTGTGTTTTTGTTTCTTGTGTTTCGTCAATTTTTTAGTGTTTTATGGGTGTGACTACCGGCGGGTCACACGGCACCTAATGAAACTGAAATGCATGAGGTGCCGGTGGTCACAGTTATTTTCGTGTATATTTTATCTCCTGTCAGGCTTTTGTCAACAAGTAGCTTTTTATCATTCACAGATATTGATTGAAGTAACATATTCCCTTGGAAAACAACAATTTCGTAAATGAATCCCAGTATGTTCTATGGAAATCGCAACCGAGACGAGGATTCCGATAATGATGAGTTAGATTTTGTGGCTTCTGATTCAGATGAATCTGAGGGAAATTCAAGCGATTCTGAGTCTCTCGAAGATTTAGAATCGTCTTTTGAAGAAGAGAATGAGCTTTCGGAACAAGTTGTGATGCCAGGTGTCTCTGATGGACCTCCAACGGAGTGGACAACAGTTAGTGGCCAATCGTAAAAATGTTCACTTTCGAACAGAATAATGTTACGAGCATTCAACCACAAGCATCAGCAACACCTATTGATATTTTTTGGCTTATGGTTACAGAAGAGGTCTATCAGCTTATTGTTGCCGAAACAAATGCAAATGCCCACCAATTTTTACGGAGCACCACTATAACGCGTACTTCTCGCGCAAAGGAATGGGTAGACACCAACGTGCAGGAGATGCAAAAATTTCTTGGAGTCGTGATGTATATGGGCATTGTGAAATATCCATCTATTGCTCACTACTGGAGTACGGACACATTTTATAAAAATTCATTCGTGCCATAAGTGATGTCGCGGAATCGATTCCAGTTGCTGTTGAAATTTATTCATTTTGCGGACAATTCAACCATTAGTGGCAACCGTTTAGGAAAAGTAAGTGGGCTTTTGGAACTACTTGAACAAAACTTCATCAACGCTAGAAGCCCGAATGAAATGTTGGCAGTTGATGAATCAATGGTCCCTAGGCGCGGTAGGCTACAATTCCTGCAGTACAACCCAGGGAAATCACATAAATATGGCATAAAAGTCTATAAACTTTGTGATGCAGTCGGGTACACCTACACCAGAGCCGTATATGAAGGCAAAACTGATTCAAATAATCAAAGAGGAAAACCGACCAAAACTACCTCACATTCGACTCAAATTGTCTTAGACTTGGCCGAAAAATATTTAGACAGGGGTAGAACAATTGCGACCGATAACTTTTATACCTCGGTTTCCTTAGGCAAAAAACTTCTTGCTCGTCAAACGCACCTTATTCGAAATCTACGCGGTAACAGACAAGGAAATCCAAGAGATGTGATAACTGCCAAGCTCAAGAAGAATGAGACAAAAGGGCTTGAAAATTCCGGAGTTGTAATTGCTAAATGGAAGGACAAGCGTGATGTTCTTATGCTTAGCACAAAACATAGTTTGGAGGAAGTGCCAACAGGAAAGCGGTCGAAACAAGGGGAAGAAATAAAAAAATTGCGTATGATTGTCGACTCTAATCATGCCAAGCAAGGCATTGACATATCAGATCAAATGGCTTGCTATTTCACACCTCTACGCAAGACCATTAGATGGTATCATAAAATAGCCTTTGAATTTCTTTTATCGCGTTGGTCTTTTATAAGGAAACTAAAAACTGCTCAATTTTAGAGTTCAGGAAGTCGATTTGCGAAGCTTTGTGTAGCCCTGTCTTGGCACCACAGGCATCATCATCCAAAACAAAACATGTTTTGAAGGAAACCGAGTGCAGGGATTCAAGAAACAGGAAAATAAGAAAACGGTGTGCAGATTGCTATACTAATATAAGTGAAATTGAAGGCAGAGGCGCTGCGGTCAAGAAGACAAAAAAAGTAACAACATTCTACATTATGTTTGGAATGCTTTAGCAAGCACCAAATCTAATTCTAATCATAAGTCAATAAAATAAGCCCCCAAAAAATTTGGTAAAAATTCCTTTTTTTTTTTAGGTGATGTTTAGAATACTTTTATCTAGGTGCCCATGAAGAAAATTTGGTATTTTAATAACAGGCCGCGAAGAAAAAAATCATACAAAAAGGACCGCCGGCGGTACACACGACCTCTCAGGGACTTAAAATGTGCCCGCCGGCGGGTCACATGGCAGTGAACGTGCTAGATGAAAGAATTTTCCTAGTCGCAGATCTAGTAGTGGACTTAAAGCAATGAGCTCGGATAAATAAGGCGAAAATAAAATAGAAAGCTCAAACAAACACTTACCCCAGGGAAAGTGGGATGCTTCAACCATAGGTTTCCTCAAAGGATTAACCAAACAGAAAACAACAAATTATTCCGTATGGAAAATTACCAAAAATATTACACGACTATCAGTGCATATACCTCCTATAAAAACAAGCAATGGAAAATGGGCCAGAAGAGATGTACCCAAGGTGAAAACATTCGCAGAATATTTTAAAATGTCACAAGGAAAAAGAAGCTGTCATATCTTTAGAAAGAAATGAAAAGTACTAACTAGGCTGAATGAGGCAAAAATTTGAGACAAAAAATAGTATAAATTCAAAAAGGCTCTTGGTTTTGAATTTATTACCGTGAAATTCTGAAGCAGCTACCAAGGACAACTGTTGTTAAACTTACGAACCTGTTCAACGTTGTCTTCAAAACGAAAAACGTTCAGAATTTATAGAAAGTGGCTGAAGGAATGGTGATTTCAAAACTTGGAAAGCCACCAACATCAAGAGACCAATTTCACTGCTGGCTATAATATCTGAAATATTCAAAAAAACTCGACTCAATGATATTAATAATCGAAAAAACCTCGTTCCAAACCACCAATTTGGAATCAGAAGACATCATTCAACTGTAGCTCAAGCAATAGAAGTGAAAAAAGTTTGTTCTGCCGTATTTCTTGACATTGCACAGGTGTTCGGCAAAGTTTGACGTGAAGGACTAAATCATAAATTAATATTTCCTATTTCAAAAGAATATGCTGCTATCTGCAACTATTCTCTGTCTCTAACTTACTAGCTATCTTCCAAAATTAGAAAATAGCACGTTGGCAATATTTGCAGATGACATTGCAATGTTAGCGGTAGGGAGATCTGCTAGTTGCTAGCACGCTCTTCGCGAGTCTCAATATTCAGGGACCTTGATGATCCCTTGCTCCAGATCAATCAATCGAAAACCAGATTGACCACACTGCGATTGATGGCAGCGAGGTCAAGGCTACGAATACGCCTGGCCCAGAAAAATCGAGTAAGGCCAGCGGCATATTACATCGCAATGCTACGATCGCAAGAGACCGCCAGAGCCTACGCCAATCGCGTGTCCTCGGAAAATCATCTAACAACTTAGTCTGTTTAACACCAATAGACCCGTTGCCAACAAGTCTTAGGAAGCGCTGTTTCTGAGGTACTGGGTTTTAAAATGCCGCCAACAAGAAATCCATGGATTGACGACGAGTCTAGGAGGGCTCACACAGCCAAGCAGCAAGCCTATCAAGTGGCACTGCACAGAAAGACAAGAGCTGCTCGTGAACATTATGAACAGAAGGGGAAGGGAAGAGCATAAGCTTCTCAAAACAGAAAAAGAGAGCTTGAGAAGCTTGCGATCGAGGAAATGGAGAAATGCTATCGCAGGAATTATGTTCGAAGATTTTATCAAAGAATAAAATAAACATGCCAGGGATATAAAGCCTGCAGGATAGAAAACGGAAACCTAGTAGTAGGTTCACAGTCGATGCTAAGAATCTGAAAAGACTGCTTCTGCAGACGATGACGAAATAAATTCCGCTGTCAGGAAGAATGACTCATTCACAACGGACGATGATGGCAGAGAAATCCGCCCTCCTCGACTAAATAGCGTGCATAAAGACAAGCTACACAGCGCTATATCTTGTTTTGAAAATCCTGATAAGCTCTTCAGATTGTGCAGGATGACATTTGAGAACTCTCCATACTCCTTCAAGTTCTAAAGCGACATAACCGAGACTTTTAACGTCAAAAATGGTTTTATACAGGGCGATATGCTATCATGTGACTTTTTCAACATCCTCCGTGGAAGGATCGTGTACAATTCACTGATCAATATAAGCGACTTTGGAGTTTTTCAAGTCCACACATCTGATTGGACGAACTCAGCGAGATGTCACTGGGGCCTTTACGAGCATTGAGGCGGAAGTGGCTAAAATGGGACTGGCGCTGAATGAGGATAAAACAAAATATATGCTGTCACCGAAAAAGGACACGAATCACCGGCGTCTTGGCCAGAGCGCACATATTGGCATCATTTCTAGGTAGTTAAGAATTTTATCTACCTTGGCCCCGCAGTCAGATGCAGCAATGACACCAGTGCCGAAATCAAACGCTATGTTGGAGCACTTATTTATCATTGTAACACTTTTTTTTGGCTAATCGAATGCAATTGTGAATGATCAGGTATACTAATGTGCTAAATTTCGTTTATTTTTTGAATTTGGCACCTACGTTTTTTGTTCCGCCATATTTTCTGATAATTAACATTCGGTAAATGTATGCCCACTGTACGATATAAATAGCTATTAAAGTGTAGACTCGGCCTTCTTCTTTTTTTGGTTCGACTACGTCAGCAAACACTTGTTTATTTTTTTTCGGTGAATTCGGTGAAGTTCGTGGTTTCCTCAAAAACAAAAAAAAAACTTTCTGCAATTATCGCTCTCCTTTCTGAATTTATTGTTCTTGGACAAAGGTGCTTCGTTTCTTGGTTATAGAACCCGCAAATCCCTTAGTTTGATGACAATTTCCCTACGTGCTTAAATAATAACAAAAAGTAAATTTTTTCGACAAGCGGTCAGAATCGCTGATCGTACACGCTGTTTCTTTGGGCTCGGGAGGCAATTGAAGGACATGAAGTGAAGCACATAAAGTGACATGAACGTAGCACGGTGTCTAAGATGGCTAGGTCGTGTAAATCGTCAGATCCATTAACCCATATTTGGTCGCCGTACCAATTTGGGAACACCAAATTATTGAGGGTAGAAAGAAAAAATTTTGACACCAAATAAAATATTATTACAGTTTTGAGTAGTTAGAAGTGCAGTGATTTAATATACACTTAAAAGATTCAGCTATCATTAGTTATTTTTTGATACTTACTCGCTGAATTTTTATGTCAAGACACGTGTGGAGGTATGTATTGGTATTAAATATTATAATAAGTAGATAAATATTATCACCGTGATTACTTGCAATATATAAAATTCAATAAATAATTTATGATTTATAACATATCGCAGTTAAGTATAATGAGAATGTAAGGTCTTGTTATATTCGAAACATTACTGTGCCAGTTTGGGTACAGTGGCCACAAGTATACTTAGTTTTTATTGAAAATAAAAAACAACGGCGCCAATCAACGGGGAAAACCATAAATCCTTAATTATTGCGCGTAGCGCAAACAAACCAAGCAAAGGGACCGGAAATAATAGAAACATCCTCGCAAATAGGTAGGCTACAAACCATGGACCACAATGACTGCGGACGAGTAGGTAGCCTACCAACCACAATCGCTGCGGACGAGTGGCGATAGGACATAGGAGATAGACAGATAGGATAGGAGTGGCGACACCAAAGGAACCAACTCCGACGTCTGAAAGGTGGTAAAGCAGAATTGGGAAGTGCAAATGTCAAGTAGCTTCCCAACATCAAATCGATGTAGGTGTTATGCCCATACACCGATTAGAGTTCGTCCACCAACAATTTGCACTTTTGATTCCGTTACGTCAGATGCTATGCACTTTCGGTCATTGCACTGACGCAGCCGTGGCTTTTGGAGGAAGGGACGGGAGGGAGCGGGCTGGATGCACTCGATCCGAATCACTTCACTGCACTTGTTTGCACTTGTTATTGTGTTATTGTGTGTATGTGTTATTGTGTTATTGTGTGTGTGTGTAAAAAAACTAAGATCTAAAGAAAAGTAACTATCCTTTCCGTAAATAAACAGAGCTTGCGTTATCAGTGCCCAAACAACCCTAGAAAACGGCATCAAAAACGTTTACCTTGCCCCCCAAAACGATGGCATGGTGTGCCATTCCTGCCCGACTTATAATTTGCCCTTATTTTTTCAACCAGCAATTGACAGTCTCTCCTTAAGTATATTGCCGACTAATGGACGAGTTTCTGTTGCCGCAACTGCAGCTGTTCCCCGGCCACAACAACACAACGTTAGTGTTATTTCAACAAGACAATGTTGAGACGAATAAGCTGGTCAGCAAGTATGGAGACATACCCTGGGCACTTCGCTCTCCAGACCTCACACCATGTGACTTTTGTTTCATAAAAATCCTGGAACAAATCAAGCCCCACAAGAGAATGTTCTTCGCGAAACTGCCACCATTGATCCAGCTCTTTATTTCAAATGTGACGCTTCGACTGCAAGAGTCGATGAAAAGTCGGCATTCGGAAGGGACATGCTCATGTCCTAATGTCCAGGCCGAGAACATAATTAGAAAATACCAGACCTTCCTCTTTCGAAAGTTGTTTTGCAATCAACAACAAAACTATGATGTTTGCGATATTTACATATGACGACCAGGATTGTAGTAAATTGCTTAGGTCGTGGATCTAAAACTTCAGCCTTTTTTTCGATAGATTTAGATCCCTGGAGTAAATAAGCTTTAAATATACAAATTGATTGTTTAATCAATAAAATTTCGAAAAAGTTGGGCTTTTGCAACTCAAAATATATTATTTTCTAAATGAATCAGAGGTATAATGAACCCTCAAGTTATTTTTTGTATACAACTTTCCTTAAATGGCTCAACACAATTTTATATTTAATGCCCAATTCCAGATAGATTTACAGCAATTTAGGACTTCCATTAATTGTTCGGCCATACCCAGTGTTTTGGGCTATTTCAGAGTCCAGATCTGTCTTCATGATAGCATACAGCAGGTGAAAAATATTATCCTATGACAATGAATACAGAAATGGAAAGAAAAGTTAGGTTAACGATAATGTTTCTTTCGAGTTATCGACTTTCAAATTGTTCAATTGTAAAAAAGTTCATCCAAAACTTTAAAAGTGTCCAAAACCTCGTCCTTATCTATTTTACGTTGACCTCCAGCTGTGATTTCAATATTTATTTCTTGGATACCTAACTAAAAAAATTGTCATCAAATGATTCAAACCCGGACTACTATGATACAAATCTCGTCCGATTTAAGTGAACTGTCGAAATCACTTTTTCTATCACGTCAGACACGAGCTTATCAAACAGAATTACCCCAAAAAAAATTAAAGATTGAAAAGTCAAAAACACATGCCAGAACCCAAAACAACGCAGACCAATCACACCGTTCACTTGTCAATCCAATCAACATAACAATCAGAACAACTGTCAGTTTTATTCAACACCATCTCCATCGCGGCACTCACATGCAACAAGCTATCATCTACAAATCGTTCTGCAGCTTCCTTACTGACATTGAGTTGAGGAGGGGGGGCTCAGTTTCGATTGCGATTTCCCACGTATGAGTGCTAGTACTACTCGTTTATCCACTTCGTCCTTGATGAAATTTCAACATGTCGAACGATGACGATATCCGCAAAGCCTGTTGGCGAAATGTGAAAGGAAGTGCTCTTGCACGATGAGGTTTTGTCACAGCTTTACCACCTGGTAAAGGAATAAGTGGTTCCAAATATGATCTGACATATGTGACAAATTATTTTTAAGCATACATACATGTATACTATAATTGGTTTCGTAAGATGATTGTGTTTGTAAAACGGGTGGATCCTTATCTGAAGGGAGATTCATGTCATAACGAACAAAAGGATAATGCCCTAATCAAATGGGGAATAACTTTGCTTCGACTTGTGGAAGCAAGCTTCTATCATGTTACCGCTTATTGCCCTCCGGCTGATGGGCTCAATTTAGTAGTATGATTTCTTGAAATCCAAACTCCAACCAACAGGCAAGAAAGGCAGGATGAATAAAAAAGAAACAAATCAGAAATGAATAATTAGAGTACGGAAATCTGTCAATGCCAGTTTTAAGCTGACAACGGAAAGCGCTCGACGAATAGATTACATCTTAAATCCCTAAAGCAAATAATTTCCTCCTCATACGTACTATACATACCAATCCGTTTCGCATTCCTACGTCTCCATGGCCATCACTTGTCACTCGTTGGTTGCGTGTATGCTGTCCGTCAAACGTTGTTGCCTTTGACGATCACTAAGACTCATTGTAGGACTTTTATAGATTTAAAGAAAAAAGCACGAGTGACACCCTGAATAGCAGGGGGGTAGGGAGAATTTCTGGGAAAATAAGAAAAAGCTATATCCTGATCCATTATGCACACAAGAAGTCGTCGTAAATCATCGGCCAACACCAGTTCTACTGCCATACTACCAGGATATTTGCAGTGTGCAAAGCAACGACGAAGCCGTAAGATCCACCTAATCATCAGAGGAATCAGGATATACCAAGCAAGCATGTGAAAGACCTGAAAGAATCGAGAAATAAAGAAAACAACAAAACAGTCCCAACTGGCAAATCCGAAACTTTTTCTCGTTTGGTTGTCTTTTGTCGTCCTTGCTTCCCTGCCGAGTTTTTTTTTGTATTTACAGATTCACTCACTTCGTACGTTGTTTTTTGTCCTGTCACCCATCGCAAATACTGTACGCATTTTCACATACAGTACATTGTACACAGTGTACATTGGAAAATACCGCTTTTCTTTCGTACCACACTGGGGCCTGTAAGAAGGAGTGAACTTGCTTAAAACGTACATGCAGATCCATGCATGGATGAAAAAAGGAAAAGGGAAAGAAGTAAAAAAAGCGAATGAACTTTCTTAAAAGTAATAAATTTCACCGACACACATCCGAAAGGACGGAAGAGATAAAACTAGAAAAAAATTGTTGCAAAGACCAAGCAAGGATCAAGTCAGAATCGAAAGCTGGCGTAGAGAAGAAGAGAAATCCAACTTAATAGAAACTAAAATACATACATACAAGCAAAAAAAAAACCGAAACGAAAGGGCTAAAAGTGAAATCAAAAGAAAATACTCCACAGGACAAGCGAAAGGATTCGATCCATTGGCCAATTTCCATTCGAATAGTAGAACGAAGGACAAAGGACGTACAATATTCCATTCATCCGGCCGATTCAGAATCTTCCCTTCAATCCACCCGCAACCATTCGAAAACTAATGTGAATAGATGAATGGGTATTTATCGTCAGACAAGTGTAAGAGTTGTCCGGGGGTACACGACTACGACACTAGTGGGGGGTAAGAGCAATCGCCTCAGGATTTGCAATGAAGAATGAATCAATTGTTTGCAACGGTTTGTTTTTCGGTCTCATCTGTTTCTTTTTTTTCCCATCCTCGATGATAGCCGTAATCCTTTGCATTTTTCGAGAGAGAATATGCTAATTGGAGAAGATAAATCGTTTGTGTGCAGATATTTTTAGATATTTCGGAGTAATCCTTCACTGGCCGACAGAAAGAAAGCAAATGGATTTACGAGTAGTTCGGAAGCCGCTTGTTGGATTGCTTTTGTTTGCTCACACTTTTGTATTAAAATTGCTATATCAATTGAATTGGAATTGATATTGAGGTAAAGCTGTTTGGGCATGAGCATCATTGCCACTCGCTGTGGATGCTAGAGGAGGGGCTGGGAAAAAATGCTTTATAATTTATGGATATGGATCAATAATGCCGACCATGACCCATTTGGGTACTCCTACCGAAGTTGAATAGATTTAATTACGGTGTTTTCCGCACGATATGATAAGGTTATTAACTAATAGCATGTGCGATTAGTTTTTTGTGGTTTTTTATCTAATTTCATAGGTCCGGATACCGTTGAATTCTCCACATAAAACACGTTGATCAGTATTGCATATTCGTATTTGAAGCGGAAATTATTAAAGTTTTATAAAAAGTTCTTCTGAGCACCTATATGATGCAAGTCAGAAAAAAATACCTTAAGTACCTTCCATGTGTCCTTCGACTCTACGCGTAATTGGAAAATTGTTTTTATGTCACCCTGTAATTAAAATAAGATAATATAAACGATCCACTTCTCTGGGATGTAGCGAACCGATGCACATAGGGGTGTTTTGATGAGCCGGTCAAAAATCTATTTTTAAGAAGTTGTCACAGGTAAAAAAAAAAACTGGTTTTTATAGTTCTCGAAAGACTATGGTCTCTTATCAGATGCACCCGCGCACTTGTTTTGTCAGTAAATAGTCATCGCTTCAACTGCACGTATCTTACGCGTTTCCTAAATGTGGTAGTATCTTACAAAAAGTTAAATATTTTCGTGACTACAGACTTCTTTCAAAATATTGTGATGGATATGGATCAAGAAAGTAAGAACGCATAAAGTTAAAATATGATGCTGTATTTTATGTGATAGGTTATTTTTATTTGACGTTTGAAAGTATAGTTTGAATTTTTTAAAATTTTTAACCCAATTGCAAGTTTGAAAGGGTTTTTGTTGTATTTCCGGGTTCTTCCCGGCTATTATGTTAGTTTATAATGACAGGTTATAGTTTATATAAAATTATTACAATATACAGGGTGCCCCACGAGCAGTGTGCCAAAAAGCTAGAGCGTGTAGGTCTGGTCAAGACAAGAAAAAAAATCGTACTGGAGGTGCCTCCCCCGTTTAGCCGGGAAAGGCAATTTTCTAAAAAAAATTACTTAATTTGGAAAAAAAATTATTAAAAATCAACAGTTACATCCACAATGCCGTGATATCATTTTTGGAAAGCCAGAAACCTCTTCTTTCATCCTGTTTTTGAACGAAGCTGTTTTAAGGAATAGTTTTTGAGAAATTAATTTTCAAACTCAAAATTTTGAAAAAAAAATTTTAAAAAAATATTTCGAACTATTTTTTTTTCAAAATTGTATGTTATTAAGTACTAATTTTTTTTCAAAAATTCACTTCTCTTATTAGTTTTTAGTTAAAACCAGAAAACCGGATGCAAAAATGTCTTGTAGTTTTTGAGAAATTAAAAAAAAACCCGAACCATTTTTTTCTAAGAAAAACCTTTTTTTTTGGTTTTAACGCGGCTGGACTTGTAGGTAAATTAATGTATGAAACATTGACCTCTTTTTTATTATTTTTAAAAAAATTCATAGTTTTATGAGGATACAATAAATTGACACAGTATTCGAATAACCCTGGATTAATACTTTTTTTCATTGATAACGCCTGAAAACTGACCTGACAATTTCGTCTGGGCCCGCCCGCAATAAAACAATAAAACCGCAGTTTTTCTTTTTTGAAAAACAAAATATTTGCAACCCAAATGTAAATAAAAGGCGTCGCATTTTTAATGAAAAACCTTTTCCAAATTGGATGTTAACTCATCAGCACATTACGATGTCAAACTTGTACTCTCGAGAAGAATTAACGGACATGCGGACTACGGTTGTAGCAGAAGTGATCGAGATCGTGAAGCCGAAAGACTCTACGCTGAAAGATATCCCAATCGGAGGTGTCCCAGTGGTAGCATGTTTTCAAGAATCCACCGACGTCTGCGAGAACACGGAGTGCTAGAGCATCGAAGAAGCGAAAGATCAGTTACAGATGGATCAGGAATCTTAGATGAAAGAATTTTGGATTTGGTCCGACGTAATCCCTCCCTTAGTATAAGGAGGATAGCTATTATGCTTGGAGTGCCCAAATCTAGAGTATGGAGAGTGCTTCATACCGAAAACTTACACCCGTACCATTTTAGGCCAGTTCAGGAACTCACCTCAAACTACAAGTTTTTCAGAGCAGAATTTTGTCGGTCATTACTGCTGATGAACGAAACTATTTTGCAAGGATATTCTGGACGGATGAAGCACAGTTTACCAGAGATGGGGTTACTAACTTCCACAATTTGCATCATTGGAGTAGCACCAATCCACACAACAAAAAACAAAATAAATCACAACACCGCTTTAGCTGTAATGTTTGGCTTGGTATTGTTGGACAAACTGTAATCGGGCCCCGGTTTTTGAATGCCGTTATTAATGGAGAATCATACCTGCAGTTCCTACGAGACCTTTTGCCCGATTGGATGGACAACGTTCCTTTGGCCATAGCAGATAATTTAATCTACCAGCAAGAAGGAGCACCAGCACACTACAGCTTACGGGTTAGAAACTGGCTGGATGATCATTTTAGTGACCGTTGGATCGGAAGAAGAAGCCTCACGGAATGGCCACGTAGATCACCAGATTTAACTCCTCTAGATTTGTATGTGTGGGGATTCATGAAGAATTATGTTTACAAAGTGGAAATATACATAGTATCTTTGGAACAACTGAAAGAACGGATTGAAGTCGCTGGATTCAAATTGCAGGAAAATTTGTCAAGCATATGACTTATGTGCAGCCATTAGAAGGAGATATAATCTTTTCCATCCAAAAAATGGGAACCATATTGAAAATTTATTATAATAAATCTCCGAATTTTTTAAAAATAATAAAAAAGAGGTCAATGTCAATGCATTGTGGATGTAATTTTTTTCCAAATTAAGTCAATTTTTTTAGAAAATTGCCCCTCCCGGCTAAACGGGGGGGAATAGACCCCCCCTCCAGTACGATTTTTTTCTTGTCTTGACCAGACCTACACGCTCTAGCTTTTTGGCACACTGCTCGTGGGACACCCTGTATAATTTCATATATAATAATTTATTTGCCAGAGGTGACAGACCAAGACAGTCAAAATTTGAAAATTTTATATAATAATTTTATTTGGAATTTGCACTATGGTAATTTGGTAATTATTTGGTTTCAGAGTCACCTGGTCACTCAGGTTTTAGAATAGTGACCTGTAGATCAGTTTTTGATAAAATGAAAGATCAAAATTTGCCTAATTTTGAAGAAAAAATAAGTTATTTGGAAAATTGGATTTTGTCCAGCGAAAACTATTCTATTTCCATTAAAGGCGTTGAAGCACACGTTTTCGCATATTGAGTCGGAATTTCAACAAAGGTAGATAAGCTGCTAAAACGGAAGCTAGATTTCTTCATAGTAATGACGGTTGGCTAAAAAATACATTCGAAATACCGAGAGCGTAGCCTAAAACTTCGGGTCGACCATCAAAACCATTTAATGAGCTGAGCGAACGAAGTAAGAGAAGGAAAACTGAAACCTTACGTATTGCTGCGGATATGTTAATCTATGCTGCATAAATGAAATTGCAAACATCTGGAAAAAAGATGCTTCAAGCATACTTAACCAGATTATGAATTCCTCAACGAGGGCTATGTAGAAGATTGAAAAAAGCATACAAAATAGAACAAGATGACAAAAAAAAACAGCTAACACCTTTATCGGCACTTTCTGTATTCGTGGAAGCTGACCTCACTCGGCGACAATATGAAATAATATAAAGTGCCTATAATAAGTTGTATCCCAGTTACAGCATCCTACAAAAAGCAAAAAGTGACTGCTATCCGCCCAAAGATTCATAAGAAGTGATTGAAACATGCGCACATGTAAATCTTCAAGATTTATTAAACCATACCAATACAAGATTACTGACTTATTTGAAGGATGTTTTACGTTATCTAAGCCCAGATGAATCTGACTCATTAGATCTGTTTTGCAAGTGGGGCTGTAATGGATCACAGCACGCACAATTCAAACAAAAGATGGAAAATGACGGCACAGGTAGCAACATTTTTCAAAATAGCCTTGAACCACCTTGTTTGTTATGTGGTATCAAAACGGTATCGCAAAATCAAATCCCTTCCTCACCGCGTTATTGTCGTCCTATTAAATCAGATTCGTTAAAGAAACTGTGGATATAACCAAAGAAGAAATTGAGTATGTGGAAAATGCCATTAAAGCCCTACAAAAAACTACATTTTTACTGGAGGAAAAGTCATATTCTGTAAAACATACCTTTACTATGATACTTACAATGGTAGACTCAAAAGTATGTAATGCCGCCAAACGGAGCACGTCAACATTGAGGTGCTACATTTGTGCAGCAACATCGAAAGAATTCAAGGATTTAACCGTCAAAAGAGATGTTGATACAGACGCTCTTTCATTCGGATTATAAACTTTGCACGCAAGAATTCGTCTGTTTGAGAGCATATTGCACTTCTCATACAAATTCACGGTAAGAAAGTGGCAGTTAAAATCTGGCGTTGACAAAGCTATTGTTAAGGAGAGGAAAAAAATCATTCAAGAGAAATTTAGACGTGAAACTGGTCTAATAGTGGATGTACCGAAAGTTGGGTTTGGAAGTACCAATGATGGTAACACAAGTAGAAGATTTTTTCCCAATCCTGAATTAGCTGCCGAAATAACTGGAGTTAATTATTTAATTACCGACTCAAAGTCATCTTTGAAATCATATCAAGTGGTCACAAAGTCCATTTGCACAAGTTTGCAGATTATTGCACAAAATCCTGGTGCATGGTGTTACTGTCATAGACTAGGCATTGTTGCTAATTGGGTTGCTCTCGGAAGAAGCCGCTGAGGCACAAAATAAACATTTTGTGTGCAGGCAGAATTTCGCGAGAAAATTTTCAAGGGTGAAGGGCAACACTGATATTATAAATAGATTATTCTCAATTCTGGCCCACTGATTACTGGATGGAGACCAATACCAAAAAAAATTTGTCTCATTTGGAGGAGGTTTCTGGAAGCATAAAAAAATGAGGATGATGAAGAACCATGGAAATGATCATCATCATAGCTACATACATTTTATAACATTTTGTTTAAGAAAATAATAAATATCGAAGTTATAACTTACTAAAATATATTTTTATTATATTTTTTCCTAATATTTTAGGTCAGTTGCCCTTCGTGGAATCGATGAACAACTTTTTAATTTTTTTATGAACCATCCAGGGTCAAAGATAAGTCATAAAAAAATTAAAGAGTTGTTAATCGATTCCACGAAGGATAACCATCAAGGGTTAAAAAAAAGATGGATTATACCTAGTTAACTAGGGCAACTCCTTGGGAAAAAAGACTGAATAAATAATTTTGACGATTAGATCAGCAAATTGGTAAAGATATGGTGGAGCTTTGCTCTGTTTGAATCTCAAATGAAGGATAGAGTCCTGAACTTAAAGAAGCTTTGAAATTTCATGCCAAGAAGGGTTTTAATGAATGACGAGATGTGATCCCGTCGCTGTGACTACCAACATCACTGGAGACTGGCAGTGCACTCGCTAAAATAGGGATCAGTAGCGTATTGTCGAGCATAGATTTGATGCTAACTAGGAGGCCATTTCCAGAGGATCAAACATTCTTGAGAACGAGACAGTAAAGCAAAAACGAGAGAAATATAAAAAAATAAAGAGATGAAGAAAAAATAATACATAGATAAATTTACTAAGAGGTAGTGAAGAAATTATGATCATTGGCCAAATATTTAATTAGCTCAACTTTAAATTGCTTTAGATTTCTGATTCTTCTCAATGCAATGTGGAGAGAGTTCCACAGGCGTGTGGAATGAACAAAAAATCAGATGCTAAGCACATGTGCCTGGGTTGAATGAGTGTGTTCATTCGTTCAGATAATGGGAAAGTCAATTGATTGAAGAGGTAATTAGGCTGTCGGGTATGCTGGATCTTATGAAGGCAAGTCAGGGTATGGTAGATGAGGATGTTTTCAAATGTGCAACAAAAATTATCCTTAAATAGCTGGAGATATACTCGTGCCTATGGATTTTTAAAATGCTGTTGAAAAACACATTAAGTTTTCGTTTAGATCTAAAATCCAGATTGCAAGCAATTTCGCAACCATATGTAAGACTTGGAAGCAGCTTATCGATAATTATATAAAATAATTAATAGGGGTATAGTGCTGTGATGCCTAGAGAGTTCGCAGCACGCCGTACACCTTTCCTATGCAAGCATTGACGTGATCGTCCCATGTGAGAGTGCGGTTAAAAATTAATTCCGGACTCCTCGCGCTCTCAACAAAATCTGTGTTGTACTGACCCAGTTTGTTAGCCGGGAGAGTAGAGGTGTTCACCAGATTTCATTGTTCACCAGTGATTTCCATTTACTGGGATTGAGACAAAGGATATTGGCTTGGGCCCAGTCGGAGGTCTTCATTCATTTTGGCAACGAATGGTACGGCCGAGTGAAATGGAAAGGATATTTGTAACTTCACGTCATCTGCGTACATGTGTACACAGCAGTGTTTGACAACATTAACATACCGCAGGAATAAAACCGGACATAAGATAGAACCTTGTAGGACACCGATATGCGTAAAAAGAAGGTCCGACATTTTGTCGCCAATTACTACTTTTTGTTGTTTGCCAACCACGTAGGACTGGAAGAGCCTTGCGATATGCCTTGAAAATTTAAAATTTTTCAGAACCTTGTTACACAGGGTAGCGTGGTTCACTATGTCAAAGGCCTTAGGGAGGTCAAGTAACGTAAGTATAGTCATCCCTTTTTATCTAAACCTTTCCTGAAATCATATACGACAGACAATAGAGCAGTTTTACAGCTGATCTGGAGACGAAAATCTGATTAGCTATTGTGCAATCATCTTTCATCAGAGAGATGTTTAAAGCGCGCCACATACACCCTAGGTACCGATTGAATGGATCTGTTGAAATGTTCATGTTCATTTTTATTCATATTCCCGACTGTTAACATTGACAAGATATTTTTTAGAATTTAAATAATATTTTCTGGAGAATAGTAGTGACATTCTGTATGTTTAAAAAAAAAGTTAAATGCCACATCATTAATAAAAGAAAAAACATGGTTTGGGGTGATAGATAATAATACAATTCAAAAATTACAAACAAAAGAGGGAGATACTAAGATTAAAAACAAAATGACTATTTGACAGTTAAGTAATTGAGCATCAATAAACTTAGATGATGGTATCCAAAAGATTCTCGATCTGACTGTGGTCAAATTCAAAGAGCCATGACTTAATTTTTATCAGGAAACTTTTTTTGATCTTATCGATTTTAGTGCGTATG
Organism: Merodon equestris; assembly: GCA_958301585.1. Taxonomy (NCBI): domain Eukaryota; kingdom Metazoa; phylum Arthropoda; class Insecta; order Diptera; family Syrphidae; genus Merodon; species Merodon equestris. The sequence continues at coordinate 66,359,227 of OY284413.1, forward strand.
GAAGTTTGTTAAATAATCTATATGAAGCAAGAATTCCTGTAAATCGTAGTCGTGCGAAATGATGGAGTATTGATTGTTTCCGAGGTTATAGCGATCTGAGTATCTACTATTCAGGTAACCACATCTTAAGAAGAACATTTTCAAGACTTTAGACAACAGGTGCCTTAAGGGAAGTACTTTCAAACTAATAAACAGTGGCATGGAATGATGCAAACGGCTCTTATTGAACATTTTTCTTACTACACTTTTTTGAAGAGTCAGTAACTTATTCATTTTATTGCGGGGAGCCACTCCAACATCAGATTCCATATTGTAATTTTGAATGGAAAATACCATAGTATAGCCGTTTCAAGACGTGAAGCGAGCATGTTTTCTATAGATAGTAAAAGATACACAACGTTGAGAAAAAATACTGCTTCCATGATGAAATTTGACACAATTATTATCTATAATAATCGATAGATACTTAAAATGGCTAACGACTTCAATTTAAAAAAAAAAATCATTACCACAAGGCAAATTGTTAAGATATAATTCACTATCCATACATTATCAATTGATTTTAGTTTCCTACATTGAGAAGAATGAAAGAATATATCAATATCCGGTGGTAGTTGGGATTACTAGCAAGCATCCTGTATTCGGTAAACCAGCTTCCCAAGAATTGGTCGCGACAATCTTATATGTCTTAAGTGAGTTTCTTGTCAATATTCCTGTTCAACCAAGGTTTTCATCTATGTACTATCAGATCTTTTTGGATTAATAGTCTTCCTGGAATTTTTGACATGGTTATTCAGAATTGTTAAAATTTGTTCGTATGCTTGGTTTAGATCAGACTCATTATATACTTCCTCCCAACTTTCAAAGAAAAGTCTCGAATTAAAATGGTCAAATTGATAATGGAGGGAAAAGTTATTGTCTTTGCAATGAATTCTGCTTCTGTACCTGTCATACAATGATCTCTTATCTGCAAATCAAGGTTTATACCAACGGAAGTATTTGGTGAACTATCGCAGAGCGAGCAAACACATGATCTAAACAGGATTCAGAACAGGATCGCGTGATACCATTCACAAGAGAAAACAAACCATACTCAGCTAAGACTGAGTTGACAATCTCATTACACAGGTGTGGTAGAGTAAACGAAGTGCGTGGAGAGTCAGTAACCTTGCTTTGTGGTTTTCTATGTGGTTGTTATTGCTTCGCTGAAGTTGTAGTAGCTGATCGAACTTGTTGCTCCAAAGGTTGCGAGTGCGGCGACCTCCGACGAACAATCGAACACTTTTCGCATCGGTTTCCCGCTGCATTTGAATTCAAAAACTCAACGTCTGTTGCGCTCAGATTTACACAAGAGCAATGAAATATGCAATTGCAGTCACTGCAGGTAACACTTCCAAGGTCACGTTTTTTTTCCCGTTCGTATCTCAAGGGTCACTTTATTCCTGAGTTCGCGGTATTTCGAACGCAAGGTTTTCACCATACATATATCTCTTCAAACGGTGATACGCTAAGTCCCTGTCCTTATTAGGATTTTGATGTTGTTATTCATTCATTTTAAAGAACTATGGTTTATGGCTTTAGTTCTTATTTAAATGTGCTTATCAAAGAGTAAGCTAATTTTTTCCCTAAAAGTAACCTGCTCGTTGATACAGGTCATGTAAAATATCCTATTCCAATTAGTGATGTCCAGCCATTCAACAACTCTGTACGATCACAATTATTAAAGTGTCTGAACTGGAAAGTTTCTGTACCCAAATTAGTCTCGTAAGCAAATTAGCTCATGTTAAGCTAGTGAAAAACAGGTCCGGTAGAGTACTAGTTTCGAGTTGGATATCAATCAAGAGTCGAGACTAAGAAGAGTCGAGAAGATTACAATTAAAATCTCCACAAATGATGACATTTGTAGAGTAACATGATAGCCGTTCAATTGTTTCAAAGAAGGGTGACATATCAATGAAATAGTGAGGCCTATATATTGTACCCACTAGGATATTTTTTCTACCACAAAGAATATTAATGAATACAAACTCCATCGGCGATCCTTATTGGGATTTATAATTAATTTTATAAATTAAATAAATGTCTACCTAAATCAAAAGGTAGGCGTCATATTTCTTCGAACCATCGTTAAAACTTTTAGTTTCACTATCTCTCTGCTACCGGATGACAGCTTGTACAAATTTAGGGAAGTAAAGAAGAAAATCGCCATTTCCGGTTTTTGCCCATTTTAAGCACGACACTTGATTACCCTTAGTTTGTTTTTAACGTTCAAAGAGCAAGGTCCTTTAAAGTAAGTTAATCTATGTTGTATTTTATCCTACTTATTACTTAGTAACTGTTTTTCTCTTAGTTGCATTTTAGAAAAGAAAACTTCAACAAATTTAGAAATTGGCAAAATTCTTGTATTCCAGCAAGGAAATTATTCCAACTGTGAGATTGCTAAAAAAAATAACTGAAGAAATAACCACGTTTACTTAAGCGCCATAAAGATCACAGCTTGTAATTTTGTCCAGCTCATATAAGATAAAATAAAGAATGGGAAATCGTAATTTTTTCCGACGAGAAAAATTTAATTTAGGGCCATCGAAGTTAGCTCTCAGTACTACTTTCACGATTTGAGAAAATCGGAGATGTTCCTGTCACGTCGTCACAATGCTGTTGGTTCCATCATAATATGGGCTGCAATTTCATTTCATGACCCAATAGATCTGGTTGTCTTAGATGGTCGGCAGAAATCAGAGGATTACATCGAGCTTCGTGAAGCATTGGATTTTCCATCAGGATAACGCAGCTATTAACACAGCAGGATGTGTAGAATAGTGGTTTAAAAACAACAGTGTGGAAATTTTCGATTCGTTGCCTCTTTCTCCCGATCTAAACGTTATTGAAAATATTTGGGGATGGCTGTCGCGGAAAATCAACACAGAAGAAACACTATTTTAAAATAGGGAAAATCTTATTAATGCCACTGAAGACGCTTTTGAGAAAGAGTCCTTACAGTTTTTGAGAATAACGAGAAGGTCGTTATTAAACAGCGCGAACAGTAAGTGCTCTAGAATAGGTCCCGTTTTGGTTCTGTGAATGGTAGAGATGACCAATAGCATATACATACAGTTTGGCAGCGATCCCCGAGGTAGTTCCTAATGAATATTGCTGTTGAAGACTCCAAATTGAAGAAATGTTTTTTTTTTTTTTTTTTTTTTAAAGGATTCAATGTGGGACAGTATTGAATGCTTTAGAAAAATCGAATAGTACCAACGACAGTACATGGTCTTTATCAAATTCATAGCGAAAGTTTTTAACAGTCGTAGTAGCAGAGAGGTGCTGTTGTGTTGTGGTGATCGGACGATATTCCTTATCATTATTATTTCCCTTTTTGTTTAAAAATGAAAAAACTTCTGCTTGAAAAAAGCTGTCTACCAATGACATACACAGCGACTTCGTGAATCTATTCTTCTCCTCCATATTCCATAACATGTGGGGCCAAGGAGTTTAAACTGAGCAAATCATCCAGTGAACATGAAAATCGAGAAAGACGCTGACGTCAAAGGGATCTCATATGGCAGCGTTTAAAGAATCCTTGTAAACGAATTGCATATCAAAAAGGTCTCTGCGCGTTGAGTACCGAGAAAGTTAACCGTAAAAAAATAAACGGGTCGACATTTCGAGGATGACTCTCGAGAAGTTCCACGCCATTTAGGAAAGGTTTTTGTTACGTTTTGTGACCATGGACTATACCGGGATCCTGAAATCAAACAATAATCGATGACCTTTAAGCGAATCTCCTAATCAACGCCAAAAAAATTCAAAGTGTCAATTTCGGCGGGAAAGGTTATAGCATCTGTTTTCGGGACGCCGACGGAATAATTATGGTCGAATATTTGGAAGAGGAAGCCACTATTTCGGGATCTTACTACGCAGACCAAGTAAGCAAATTGTGGGAAGTCGAAAAAGACACTGTAATCTAAGAGTTGAAGTGCATCTTGGAGCCGCAGTTGCTATGGCTACCATTCGAGAAAAAGGGATTCAAAGTTCAACTGCTTGTACGCCTGTACTATTCTATAGCTAGATCTATTGTAGCTCCCAGTGAGTTCTATCTCTTTCCTCGGCTCAAGGAACACATCCGAAGCAAGAAATTTGAAGACGATAGTGAAGTTATGACCGCTGTTGAGGCGTTTTGGGAGGGTAGATTTGATAGCAAGGATCGATTTAAGCAAATTCCCTTAGTAGTCTTAAGAAATGGCAAAGCTAACAGTCCAAATGGGTGTATTATTGGGATCTGCAATATAATGTCGCACTCGCTCGAATCTCCAATCTCATTGTCGGAGAGAGATGCAACTGAGGTGAAATTCTCATTTAGCCTTTCGATACTGATGTCTTAACAGGTGTCAACCTTAATTTATCCATACCCAGCGTCTTAATGAGGTACGTTTCTCCTCGGGCTTCTTCTTATGAGCCAGATTTGATTTTGTTACGTCTTGGAACTTAGGACATCCCCGAGAGGTCCTATAGATCATGCACTCGATCTACTTCCTGCCCGTGAACTTGTCTTGGGTCAGGTCGTACTCTTCGCTCCTGTGATTGCATCTCACAGTTCACGCGGCGTGTTCCAAAAGAGGGTCGGCACTTATGTACCTTTTGTTGGAACCTTTCCTAGCGAATTGGTCGGCGAATTCGTTGCCCTTTATTCCCTTGTGCCCTGGTACCCACCAAAGTGTGACCTTGTTTCTTTTGGCTATGTCCTGCAGGGCATCGTGGCATTCCTTAACGGGTTTCAGTTTGTGCTTACAGGCTCCACGCTTTGAGTGCTGCTTGACTGTCTGACAATATGAGTATATGCTGGACGCACGTCAGGATGGCGTATTGTTCGGCTTGGAAGACACTAGGACTTGTATATTTTCCGATTTGGTCCAAAGATGCCAGAGCTAACACCGAAATCTATCGTGGAGCCATCTGCTTTCCCAAGCTGAGCGGTTTGGGACCAGTATCCCAAATCTTTTGTCAAATATGAACGTGTGTGATAATGCATCCGAAACTGTGGTAATCATATGCAGCTCAGGAAGGTGTTGTAGGTTTGGCATATGAGCCGAGACGTGCTGGTCTCAGAAGGCGTTGACATTTAACTATTGTAGTTTTTGTTCAACTTTTGTCCACCATAAGTGATATAAGTGATGGTAGGTCTTACTATCGCGGTATATAACCAGTAGGTTTCTATCCCCAGGTTATATCGAAAGTGCGTCGACAGATTCACAGTGTCTTAGTCGCCTTTGTAAGTATGTGTTTTATGTTAAGTTTATGGTCATTCAACTTTGTAAAGCGATTGTCTATTTAACTCTACCAGGGCTGAAGAGTCTATCAGAGAGGCTATTTGTTCTACTATCGATGTAGTTCGTAACGCTCATTGGAACATCAAAAGGTATTTGTTGTATAGCAGAACAAAGTCTGATTTGCGAAGCAGCCCGAGTCCATTTGTATGCTCTTGGTTTATGCGGTTTATGCTACAAGACCTTCTTTTGGATGTATGTCTCTGCAGTATAGTGGAATCTGGATCAACCGTAGTGGCATTGATTGAACTTACTTCGCTTAATATAAAATGAAAACAAGGTACACTATGCCATGAAAGTCTACATATGACGTAAAAAAATTATTTATTTTGTACTAAACTCACTCAAGTAATAAAAAAGATTTTAAACAAAACAATTCTGTCATGGTAATTTCAAATAAATATATAGAAATCCAAGTTTACAAAAATGATTGCCTAAAAAGAAAAAAAAATTACAAAAACGTCTAGATTTCTGGGAAAAAAGAATTCATTGCAATAATGCACCTTCGCACTTACGAGTATTGCTGCTTGTGCATATTTTTTGGACAAAAACAAAGCCGTAATTATGTCTCAACCACTGTATTCACGGGGCTCGGCTTCCTGTGATTTTTTCTCTTCGGAAAACTAAAGAGACCGCCACGATTGGGGAGATTAAAACAGCATCGTTGGAAGGTCTCAAGGCTTCGAAGATTGGAAAAAAACGTTAGTGCAAGTGTATTAAGTATATCTGAAGGGGATTACCTTGATAGGGACTTAACAGATATTGATGAATAAATAAATATTTTTCGAGAAAAAATAAAAAGTCATATAAAGCTTCCATTTTTTTAATATACCTCGTATAGAACCATGATTAATGACTTTTTCGTTCCCCCGAACGAATGGCATGAACTTGGAAAAGATGTGGTTTTGGCAGTACGGCACGACGTGTCATTCAGCAAGCGAAACAATCAATTGAAGAAAACATTCGAGGAATGCATAATTACGCGTAATGGATCATTATAAAATGGTAATTGGTTTCCACGATCTTGTGATTTAACGCTTTTTGATATATTTAAAATCGCTAGTCTACGCTGATAAGCCCACTACAATCGACGCATTGGGTGCCACATTATTGGTGTTAATGAGGACATACTCCGCATGCATCAGATCTAACATTTACCTGAAGTTTGCCTTGGCGCCCAACGTGAGGCCAGTTAAATATATTGTATATTTTTTTTCTGTTCTCCCCCTATAATAGACTTTATTACAGTTGTGCTATTGAATCAAAACGTTTCTAACAACTAACTTAATCTAACTCATTCTAATCACACGATATCCGTTGAGCGATTGCATTGACAGCGTTTGATCTCACGGTAGGTGGTCGGCTGTGTCGTAATCGCTCTCAATGTGAATAGGTGGCGGTGTCGGTGGCAATCGTTGCGACTGTTCATACAGCGGGGTCAGCTTAAAACGCTGAGCTTGCAACTGCGCTAATTCGGCGTTTAACGAATGAGAGCTTGCTAACTTGTTGCTATTTTTTTGGTTAAACACAAATTGATTAACATTTTAAAAACTGCAAATGTTTTTTATAGGTAGATATTTTATTAAAATCGGTACTGATTTAGAAAAACACTCTTTGTTGAACCTACTTGAAAACCTGTGCCACTCAAGCGACACTCCACGGGAACGAACCTAATTCACCTGATATCTATGTAATTAGAAAACGATTCGCTTCACTAAAGTGAAAGTTGTTCGAAAATCTCCTCCGAAAACGGAAATGTAAATTTCATTTCGTTAGGAAAGTATTTTTAGTAAATTGCGAGTTCCGTCTTCGTTACGCTGTATAGTATGTGCGAGACCTGCACCAGTGCTTTAACCTTCGATAACTTTTGCCGTTCTTCCGAAACATTTCACAAATTCGGAATACCAACAACAAACATGGTGTACTTCGTATTTTGGAATTTGAAAGTTGTCCTTGCTTCGACGAAAATTAAGTTTTTTTTTCCCGTTTTATTTTTTGTTTTACGGAATTATTCACTGACAGAAGCTTTCATTGCCCCTGCCTTCGATTTGTAACTCATCCTTGCTCATGCATAAAATATCTGTTAAAACATGTAAGTGTGACGACAAATACCAGTAGGGGCACGAGGATCCCAGGCATACTTGCGCGAATTTTTATATCCGCTTTTCGGTCCTCGTCCTGGTACATCAAATGGCACGTCATGATGGCGATGAAGACGATGATAACGTCATCGTAGGTATTTATCATCATCATAGTCGTTTCCACGACGACGAGATGCTGGGGTGCGGTGTAGAGTCATTCAAGTGTCGAAGGTAGCTCAAGGAGGCTAGCACACCAATTGACATTATTCACTTAAAGTACGTTCATGAACGTAAAGGTGACGACGGCAGGGCAGGAATCTCATGGGCACTAACTGTGCTTTTATTTGCCGAACTGAATTGATACAGGAAGCACATATTTACGAGAATCAAAGGAACCCGAACAGAAGTCGCTCGTCTTTGCCATCAATATTTTTCAATGCCTCGACGTAGAGCAGAGCAAATAAGCGTCCCATGTGTTTATGATGAAAGTGACACACTCATCCATTAATGCAAGGTCACCTAGTATTGGATGCCGAGCACAACAGTCGTCACGGTGGCGAAACGGCCGAAACATCTTTTGCCTCATAAATTTTGCGCTCGACACGGACGACGCGCGTTCCAGTGTGTGCCACTTGCCACACAATGTCGCCAATCTACTGTACTGGCATGCTCCTGGGTACTACCCACCAGCATGAAATGGCCACAGTTACTTGTATCCTGTATCCTGTGACCTGTCTCAGCATCGGTATCCTTTAGGTCGGCAACTCTACCGGACGGTGCTGTGCTCGTGCACTTCCATACACAGGTTTCGCAATTTAGACAGATCCGGGTTATTTATCTGTTTTTTTTTGGTTGTTGCCTTGCATTTCGTCGAGAAAGGGAAGGAGAACGTTCCCTTCCCCGTCCCTTTGTGTCACTTTGTTATCCTTGCGCTCGTTTCGAATCCACATGGATGACAGAACGTCGATGTGTGTGGTTTTATTTACGATAATGCGGTCAATTGAGGTATGCTTTATGGTTACAATAAAGCATGTCTCCTAATCTTTGAATCCTAAATGAAGCTGCCATCAGAATAGGCGGATGGGGAGACGGGAGAGTGGGTTGAATGTGAAGGAGTCCATGAGTGACGGACTGGTATTTGTTTGTTTCACTGCCGTCATATATTTTCGTGTTGGACTTGTGGATGAGCATTTTAGTCTGTCATTTTGTTGTGGAGCGTAACATTTCTATTTGAAGCGTTTTCGAAGTTTTCGGTATATGCCGCTGGGTACTGGTGAATAGCGAAGGGTAGCCCATAAATAAATTTCGGTCCTTTGTTTATTGTAATTGGCGGAGACCTTTGCGGAAACGTCACATCAGATTGATTACCGGTCGAATAATATTTTTATTTCCTATCGTTTATTATGAGGTGGTGTTATGTTGGGCCGCGATGGTGACGGAAGGTCGGTTATCTAGTCAGTGCTTTATAGGCGAAAATTAATGTCTGGTACGAGTGGTGGAAAGGCTTCCGTGGCAGCATACTACGTGGTGGATTTTGGCGTTGTAGTATAAGCTAGTTAGTTCATGGGGTTACATAAATTACACCTTTCTTGTGGCGGTAAGGAAGGAGGACATAGAAATTTGTTGCTATAAATTCCACTTAGACCTCGAATGTGAGGAGTTTATTTATTGTCTGCGGTTGATGGGCGCTAAATTTCATGCTTTGTGGGTGCTCAATAAGCAAAGATGTAGCAAAGCACCAAAGTCTTATGACTTAACTAAGTGCGTTTGTTTTATGTGGGACATCATGGTCAATAAGTTAAATATCACTGCCTCTTATCGTTAACAATTGACGTTCACTATCGCTTTATTTGTTGTCAGAAGGCTATTAGATACATAGATAGATTGTTTTATTTCGTAGAACAATATTTACATTTGAGGTACTATCACACATTTTACAGAGGTTTTCCACTAATTATTAATTTGACTGTTCGTCCATTGTCCTTTCGTTCTACGTGTCCTGCCCATCTTAGTCTTCGCGATTTGATTAAACGGACAATTTGAGAGACTGAATGGATCTCCGAGGCATCAATTGTGTAGTTTTCTCCATTCGTCTGTTTTTCGTCCTGCTCTCAGAAATAGAGTCTCTTTAAGATCTTATTTTCAAAGACCAGAAATCTGTTTTGTTCTTTCTTCCACAGAGGTCAGGTTTCATATCCGTAAAGCAGCACTGGCATTATTATGTTTTTATAAATGCGGCTTCTAACATTGTGATAGAAAAAAGTGTGGTTTTGAATACTTCCTTCACTGTGAAGAAGCACGCGTTCCCCATATGCAGCCTTTTATTTTCCTCGATCTTTATGGCGTTTTTCACAGACAAAACGGATATTTGAACTCATCCACTTTCATTTATAGTGGTAACAATACCCACCACAAGAACGAAGTAGGTTTTGTACTAATCCCAGCCAGATCGCTTTAGGAGTGCAAACGCATCTCAGACAGGATCATATCAATCCGACTCTATTGAATAGAGTCTATTCAAAGTTTCGCAACATCGGGATCATACAATGCTACACGCCAACCGAACAAGATGATGATGAACACAAGCACACCTTCTACGAACAGCTGGAAGAATTCCTCATGTCCTCCCCCTATTGCGATGGGAAAATTGTCATGAGCGACTTCAACGCCCTAGTAAACTGGGACAACAACAACTTCAAGGCTGTTATTGGTGGACACAGCCTTCACGCAGAAAGCAATGGCAATGGAAATCGCCTTCTCGACCTTTGCTTTGATCATCACCTCTTTGGTTGCATGAAGTTCTCTCACAAACACATCTATAACCTGCAGTCCCTGGACGGTATTACTGAGAACCAGATCGATCACTTCCAGGTCAGCAGAAGATTCCTTGGCTCTGTGCAGAGGCCGGCATATACGAGTCATCAACTTTTGCTGGATATTGTGAGGATTCGTTCGGCTGCGGCCCACTGCCAGGCTCCCGCAAAGAGACGTTCTGATTCCAATTTGTGGGGAAGATCGAAGCCATAGTCTACCGCTCAAATCAGATCAGCAACAACTCGATCGCTGCAGGGAATTCTTCGCAGAATCACTTCCAGCTGATTGTGAAGCATACATCCCATTCTCTCCTTCTGTTCACACAAATCCAGGAAGAAAGATCCAGATGACGCCTTCAACAGACCTTGAAATTTAAGCCACGATGCGTAGACTGAAAAGCGGCAAAATTTAGAGCACCTTTGTCACAAATGGCTCTGATTCTACACCCCATCATTGCAAAAGCTTGGTCCACTCGTCGCATCCTCGAGAGTTGAAAGAAGGGCGTCAGCATTACTATTTCGAAGAAAGGAATGCTGGGTCAGTGTAAAAGCTGGAGAGGCATCACTATTCTTAGCACCATTCAAAAACTGCTCGCCACCTTCATAGTTTCGAGGACCGCACCAACCATCGAGGAACACTTTCGACGTGAGCAGATTGGATTTAAACCCAATCAATCTTCTCGTGACCACACAAAGACAATGAGAATGATTATTGAACAATCTGTTGAGTGGAATAGCCCGATCCTCCTCTTTCCTTTTTTTATCAGGCTAGCGACCTTTGGAGGGTCTGATTCTGATCGGGAGACTGCTTCCGGGCATCCTGCTTCCAATTGGAGAGTCCAAGTTTCCTGATATCCGCGATCACTTGGTTTCTTAACCGAAGGTTTGGTCTCCTTTGCCTTTTCGAACCAGGTGGCTGGAATTTAAAGACTCTCTTTGCTGGAGGGCGGTCGTCCATGCGCTCGATGTGGCCGGGCCAATTCGGCCGACGGATTTTTCCCTTGCGGACTACGTCCATATCATTATACCACTCGTAAGATTCATGCCTATGTCTTCTCCTGCATCCGCCTTCCTCGCAGACAGGACCATACATTCGACGGGAAATTTTTCCTTAAAAAGAACCCAGAATCATTTCCCTTTTCTTGCTTATCGTCCAACATTTGGCTCGAGTGGCAAGATCAATGTCCTGTAGAGAGTAATTTTGGACTTTCTTGTTAGGAGTTTTGACCATAGCTGTTTTGAAAAACCGAAGTATCAACCCAGTTGCCCAGGATGATACTTTGGTAGATCTCCACTTAGTTTCCAATTCTGGAGTTAACATCTGCCCCGAGGTAGACAAACTACCTCCAAATAATATCTGTCGATGATAACGTTCTACCCAGGGCGGTGTTCGACGGAGCGATTCTTAGTCGACAGCATTTATTTTGCCTTATCCTCATTTACTTTTAAACTAACGAGGTCTGCCTTTTCTTTAATTGCCGTGAATACTTCTATTGTACTACAGCGTCAGTATCGTCTGCATATCCCAGCAGTTGGACGCTCTTGAAGAAGTTCGATAGACTATATTGAAAAAATCCCAAAACAGCGCCTCTACTTGGCGAAATTCGGTGCATGTTTGACAAGGTCCGGAGGTATGGGATCCAAAATGCACAGTGCATCGCGAGTGTGATGCGACACTTTCGAACCAATTTTCCGGATTCCATCGCGACAATGCTGACACTTGCGGCTTTCGAGTCGATAAAAAGATGATGAGTAACCACTTGGAAGTCGTTGGTTTTTTCCAGGATCTAGCATAGAAGGTCTGGTCTATAGTCGTTATTAAGACATTAAGAAGACTTAAGATGAGTTCAGATTTAAAATGTCTCCAGTCAGCGTGATTCGGATCTTGAACACATTGCAAATATCTGAGACCAGGCTAGAGAACTTGACAATGTGCTGGATAATGGTCTGGAATTAAATTGTTCTAACAAATTGTTGTATAACATTGCTGGGAACATTTCTAGGAAATAGATCAATTAGAGAAGCATTAACATACGAAGTAATAGGAACATAATTAGGACTTGTGGGATAAAATATAAAAAAGACAAGGTTACAAAAAAACTAGAAAAATAGTAGCGCATCCATGATCAGTTGAACTGCCCCAATCTCTATGTCCGCAGTTGAAGTTGCCGCCGATTAAAAACTAACCACTAAAGATTAACAATTTTATTAATTCTTATTTTAAAATAAGCTGTATATCACTACCAGGAACTGGATTTACTATAGATTTTGAATTAAACGAGTTTTTAAAGAAGGCAAAAGCGACTATACAGTATCGATCAATCCTATAGCATTTGAAGCTGGATGTTTATATATTTCGATCTTTATTCCGTCGGTCGATATTGTCGATGTTGCGTCTATTAAGAAAATCAATTAATTCTTCAAATAGATTATTAAAATTTTGCATTTGCCATATGGCAATGAAAGTGTTTTTGTGAAGCAACCTTTTTATTATTTCCGACTTCTACCTACAAATTTTGGTTATATGCATCAACAATTAGAGTTATCACCAGCTATACCTCTGTAGTATAGCCTAAAAGTCTGAGCGGAAAATATCCAGTTATCCTTCTTCAAGGACTCGCATGTCTTGACACTAGCACCGGTAGGCGTCAACACGTAGAGACGCTTGGCAAAGGTTTAATGGCCCGTAATGACCTCCGCAAGCCTTCTGCAATCATTCCTCCTTAAGGATAAGAAGAAAGTTGCGGAGTTTTTGCAGACATCAAGGCGTACGCGCTTAGTCATCCTGCATCCTCGATACTCCCTACATCAACGACTGTGTGCATTAGTCTTAGACTCAGTCGTTAATGTCAGAATTGACCGTCAGCTGAGTAATGCCAGTATTTTTCCTCCTACTCGTGAAGAGAACTACATCAGTCTTAAGAGGATTAACCGACAGCCCATTACTCGTGCACCAGTCATCGATCACATTTAGCGCCGCCTTTGCATGAGCCGACAGAGCAACATCAGCTGCATAGGCCTGGGCATAGACCTAGAGGCATTGAGATCATCGAGCAGAGAGTCGACCACCATACACCATAACAGCGGAGACAGGACGCCACCTTGCGGGCAGCCCCTGTTTACGCCATACTTGACATTTTTTTTTTTTTTTTTTTTTAAATTCATTTTTGTTTTTATATTTTTAGATATCACTTATACTAGACAAAAAAGCTTAAAACTAGCGTAAATATTAACTCACATAAAATACCTTACTGGCCCTATACGGACACTCTAAAGCAAATAGAACAACTTAAGATTAAGCCTTTCGGCCGATTTACTTGTGATAATTAAAATAAATAAACAACTTAGGCCAAGAGAAGTGATATTTAAAAAAAACTTGGTATCAGATCATTTTTTTTTAACAAAGAAACTTATAACTAAGAATAACTTAACTATACCTTAACTAAAATATATACATAATTTTTTTTTTGTTTTCGTAATTGTTTTGTATTTTTTTTTTTTTTATTAAAACTAAATCTAACCTAAACCTACCTGCCACCCTAGCCTGCCCTTACCTACTCTAACCTAACCTGCCTTAGTCTACGTAAGCCTGCCATTGGCATGTGGCAAGCTTTGCCTTAAAGAGGCTGACATATCAAAGTTAACCACTACACAGTCCGCTCCAGCCACCAAAAGCGTTGATGCTGTCGGACGGCGTCTCCCCGATCTTGGTGCGACACTGATCTACTAAACCTGAGGCGCTCGGGCTCGCGGAGCGCAACATCACGTTCGTAGAGGAGTCGCCGCTCCACAGACTTACGGGCCACTTGGAAGATTAGCGGAACCGCCAATTCATCCTGGATCAGCCCACATTGATCTAAATAAAGGAATGCCTCTGGGGGGACAAAGCTGCTAAGGCGAACTTTCTCGTGGTACATGTAATTAGGGAAGTAAGCCCCAGAGATGAAGTTATTGACCGAAGTCATTGTCCTCGCAACGTGACCCCGGATCAGTTTTATTAGAAAATTATCCACCCGTATAATCCTGGCCCTATTGTATAGGACCCTGTTCGGGTAAAATTTCGTGTACTCAGATTCGGGTGTCCTATATAACCCAAGACAACTTCTGAGACATTATCTCTCAAACACCCGAATCCTTTCCATTAAGCTAGCTCTCACACTGAACCACACGGGACATCCATAGGCAATCATGGGCCTGATTAAGGCCATGTAGCAAATTACCTTCACTCTCGAATCAAGTTGGTTGCTATGAAACAGCCATCTTGTAAGAGCAAAAGCGCCCCGGGCCCTCGCCAGAGCAGCATCTATATGTTTGTCAAAATATAGAAACTGGTCTAGCAAGATCCCAAGGTATTTGACTACATTTTGTTTCGCCAGTGGGCGCCCGTTCGGTCCAAGAATTGAGAACCAGCGCCAATTTTTACTAGTGTCTCGTCGGTAAACCACCTGTACAAGAGTTTGACTCTTGTTAGGAGTCTACTTTTGTGTCTGTGCAGTGCGTCGATTGTCGCGTTGCGGTATATGTTCGAGGTATCGTAGGGTGTTTGGCGAGGTATCGTAGGGTGTTTGGCGAGGTATCGTAGGGTGTTTGGCGAGGTATCGTAGGGTGTTTGGCGAGGTATCGTATTGTCCGTCGTCTGCTTAATTTTATCATCCATTTGTTTGAGGTACCTGTCAATCTCACTGTTTGACAGGTTCCTATTGGATGGTGGGAAGGAACCACTCAAGGTGAGCGATCTCGTCAGGGAATTGGCAAAGCGTGGCCAACGCGCCCTACTGTAATCATAGGGGTGCGTTTGGACATACTCTGCCATATCCGCGAATTCGTCCGGTAGTGTGATCACGGCACTAAGTCCGCAATGGTCACTGTCGTATACAAAAGTCCGTAGACAGTTAGTAGACCCTTCGTTCGTGTCAGCTAGTCTCAGTCGAGAGTCAAGCAGCATGAGATCCAGATAAGAGCCGCTCCTAGGATACGACGGACTATCCGTTGCGAGTAACTTGAGTCTGTACGCGCAAAACCCACCAATGGCTTAGTAGGCTTCCCCTAGTGTTGGGTATGTTGTTTCCCCAGTCACTATGTTTGGCATTCAAATCGCCGGTCAGAATGTAGTAGTTTTCCACCAAGTTTAAGTGCAGAGATCGAAAAAGTGTCTCGAGCTCCGCAATGAAAATATTGGGTTGAGGTGCTTCAGGTGCATAGGCAGCTATAATGTACATTTTGTTTCCATTTCGGAGAGGAATGCACACAATACAGACCTCTAGCACCTGGAATCTCCGCACTTCACCTTTAAATATTGTCTAATTTTATGTTTAAAAGTGTTTTTGATGAAGATCGCAACTCCCCCGATTCGTGTGGCGTTGGGTCGGTCCCTTCGAATTATTTTGTAAGAACTGTGCCGGATTTTGTGCTTCTGGTTTAGCTTTGTTTCGCTAACCAAAAGTACATCGGGGCTTTCGTCATGCAACAGATTGAAAAGTACGGCTCTTCGCTCAATCCTAATCAATGAATTCACATTCACCGACAGGATCTTTAAGGGACTCTCTACCAGCGTACCCATTACGATTGTAGTTGCGCTAGGCCCGGCAGAAGCGAGTAGATTCTGTCCACTCGGGTCGCCCGCTCATGGATCTGCTGTTGGAGCTGGCCGATCTGTCCTTGGATGGCGAGCAGGATCGAAGGCAAGTCCACCTCGGCCTCCAATGCCTTAGAAACAGGCACCGGCGCTTTGGGCACAGCCATGTGTTTTTGTACCGTCGGCCTCAGACCTGCCGCCATTTGGGCGTAGGTCATTTGGGGTGTGACGACTGGTGTTTCTAAGCGACCCGAGGGATGTTTCCCTTCAGGCTTCTGCTTCCGAGCCAGATTTGCTTTCTTTATATCTTGGAACTTAGGACATCCCCGATAGTTTGCAGGGTGTCCACGGTTCCTACAGAGCACGCACTTGAGCTGTTCCCTGTCAGCGACCTTGTCCTGGGTCAGATCGCATTCGACGTTCGTGTGGTTCTTTACACACTTAACACATCGAGGCTGCATTTCGCAGTTCGACGCGGCGTGCCCGAACCTTTGGCAGCGGATACATTGCAAAATGTTTCCTTGCCTTTTTAATGTTTCCCATGTTACACGCTGGGAAGCTAAAGAAGTAATAGGCCATACTTGACATCTTTCCTTTCGAGTGCGCATTCAATTCTCCCAAACTAGGTTTTGAAGCGCAGTTCCGCAGGATTTTCCGCGCTGATGAGCATGTTGCAGCTTCAAGAGAGGATAAATTCGAAGGGCACTACTATTCTCTCCATGCTTTTCAGCAAGAAGGATGTTAGACAGATTGGTCTAAAATTCTTGGCGGGTGAGTAACCTTCTTTTCCTATTTTGGGAATAAGACAGCGCGTGCCAAGGAGTAGGTATATAGGCAAGTACCAAGCTAACAGTGAAAATTCTTTTCAGAGTAGGAAGTAGCTGTCTTATACCTTTCTGCAGCACAACAGGGTATATCCCATCAATACCTGGCGACTTGAAGCCATCGAAAGATGCAATAGCAAATTCAATGGCCTCAGTCGTTGCCACGCTAACGCAGTATACCAGCTACGCCGAGTTGCTTTCATCGTTTCAGTCGCAGTTACCATCGAATGAGTGTGCAACGCGCCGATGACAGTCTGATTTCCCGGGAAATGGGTCTGAAGCAGTAAACTAAGAGTCTCCGCTTTAGACTCAGTAAAGATAGGTACCATCAGATTTTCTGAGTGCATCCAGCTTTTGTCGATTTTCCTCGCTTGAGAACATGAACCAACTTGCTTGTCGCGCTCAGGGCTTTGATCTCTTAGCAGAAGGACTTATAAGAATCATTCTTCGATTTACGATTAAGTTTCTTATTTTCCTTTTGCTTCAATCGATACCTATGCCAGTAATCTTCCGAGTTCAATTTAAGCGATCTATTCAGGAGACTTCTGGCTTCCCTGCGAAGACATTAGAGCTCAGCGTTCCACCAGGGAACCGGCTTCCCGCTGGGAGGACATGCGAGTTCGAAACAGTTGGTGATGGCGCTACTCATGCTGTGAAGAGCATCCTCCACAGATTGCCTTGTTTTGAGTTTAGGTAGGGCATGAGTGGATTTCTCAAGCTTCTCTCTGAATCGCACCTAGTCCGTCTTTCTCGGATTCCGCTTGGGCTGCGAAAGGGAGATCCCATACTTCAATTGGAATTCGATATATCTATGGTTTGATTGCGTAACTTCTGGTAAGACTCTCCAGTTAATGATGGCCTTCACTTGCCTATTAGACAGCGTTAGGTCAATGACTTCTTGTCGTCTCGTCTTGGTTGAGAGCCAACATTGTTGATGATAAAGTCAGACGAAAGAGTGAAGTTTAAAAGATGGTCTCCTCTCTGGTTGCATTTGCAGCTGCCCCAAACAGTATTTTGAGCGTGAGCATCGCAACAGATGATGAGTCCAATCCTTCTGGCTTCACAGTACTCTACGAGTACCGAGTCGTAGGGGAAGTAAGCAGTCGTGGCAAAGTGTTCAATTTCTCCGAGCGCTTTGTAGCTAACGCTCGCAGCCACCAGATCTTGTACACAGAATTGACCAAGTTTAGTTGCCGATAGCATGTTCGATATAATGAGGCAGACCCTAGGCCTTTCGGATCGCTCATCAAAAAGAATCGTAGCATGACGTTTACAAGACCACACATGCGTTTATTCCACAACTCCTGAATGGATACAATATGATGATTTGTACTACTGCATGCAATTCTGCTACTGAGACCAAGGCCGAAGTAGGGACGTGAATCGTACGCAGACGTGGACAAAGAGCCGTTGTCCAATCCCATAACTAGAGTGAAGCCCTCTTTGTTCAGAGAGCCTTTACTTTTAGACAATCCTGGCGGCATACAATCTTTAAAAAAGCGCACTGATTGAACTTACTCACCTTCACAAGCATATAAAGGAAAAAGCAATAAAAGCTCGGAAAACACCCCGACATGCAGACCAACGAGTTACATTCTTCGCCAACTACCTGAGCTCGAAATGCAAGCACGGTATCGTTTACACTGCCACATATAAGTATATACATATGTACATCTTTGATAAAAGAAGAGTGATGATAACCTCCAGAGTTCTTACGAGTAGATGCCTCGTAGCCAAGTTTTACGTCTTAAAATTAGTAGCCAAGTACTGGCTTGACCTAGCAATTGAAAACAAGATCAATCATTGGTGATTCCCCGAACACAGAGGCAACGAAATCGATAGTACGTGGGCGGCAACTCTTCCTGTGGTATTTCCAAAATTAAAATCAACAAAAGCTTAGATTGTTGGGAGAAATTTATAACCTGTGTCTAGCTGTAACATGATTTAAGGGCTCCTCCAATCAAAGAAATCAAACCCTTTGTCATACTCTCTAAAACATCCTATAACTCAATAGAGACGCTGTCAAAAAGATTGCCACCTACTTATCGGGACTCTCCCTGAGACAGAGTGTCGACTCTTTCTTTTTGAATTTCGCAATCTAAATACATTCGATTTTCGAGTCTACTTTGAGCCAAAACAAATATTTATAATTGATACAAGCTCTTCATAGAAGGCCAAAAATCACTATCAGAGAAGTTGTTGAGGATATTTGTAGATAAATTGGCTCATGACATTGAATTTTTTCAAATAGTTTTGATCATAAAACGTGTGTCAGCAAAGTTTGCTTCAAAATTGCTTAATTTTTACCAAAAAAAAAAAGAACGTCGTATAGCTCAGGAGCTGTTGAGTGACGTAAATGACGATCCATGTTAGCTGAAAAGGGTCATAGCCGGTGATGAAATATGTGTCATTGGGTCGAAACCAAAACCAGAAGCCAGAGAGAACCAGAGCCAAGACCGAAAAAACCAGCCAAATTCATTCACATGTGAAAGTTTTCAGTTTTCTTCGAATAAAATGGGGTGGCTCATCATGAGTTCTTACCGGAGGGTCGTGCAGTCAATAAAAAATTATTGCTTTGAGGTTATGCGCCATTTGCTTGAAGTAATGCCAGTATATTGAAGAAAACGTCCGGTTTATATTAATGCATCTACTTACTCATCGTTGTCTGTGCGTAAAAATAATACCGTAACTATACCTCAGTCACAGTATTCATTGAACTTGGTCTCCTGCTACTTTTTCTCTTCCAAAACTTAAAAGACCCGTAAATGGACGGAGATTTTCCACAACTGAGGAGATAAAGACCGCATCGCTGAAAGAGCTAATCAAAAATCGCACATCAAAAGTGACCTGAAAATTGGAAAAGAGGTGGCGGAAGTGTAATATACCTTAGGGCGATTTCTATGAAGGGGACAAAATAGATATGAATAAATAAAATAACAAACTTCGAATTCGCAATTTGATGTCTTGTTTTGATTTTTAAAGTTTCGCTTATCTACTCGTATATTTGACCTAATCTTTTTTAATTGAGATAGTTAAACCTTTACTACTCCAATATATATTGTAGATGTAATCACATACCGTTTCCCATTCGAATAAAAGTAATAAATTCAAGACGTCAAAGGACACTCAATCTCCATTGATCCCCTATAATTACTTTTTCAAATTGGAAAATTCGAAAAATACTCGTATACTCTTAGTTCGTCATAAATAATTGAAGATGTTATTTGAAGAGTTTAATTGGTTTGCTGCATGTTGTTAATTTTACGATTGATGAACTTCAAATATGGCTTGCAATCTTTATGATTAATGTATAAGAAATATCTGGAGCTACAACGAAGACTTAAAGAAACTTTTTTTATGTATGAGCATTTGGGAAGCACTACGGCTAAATGGTTAGTGCCTTGGTATCCATAACCGATCACAGTGAAGTCACTGAGATTTTGTTACGCGGTGTTTTCCTTCAGTTTGGAGTGGTGTCTGGCTGTACAAGGACCGGGAGCTGTGTCTGAATATTCCAGTGGATAGTAAAAGCCTTCACAGGAAGAAAAATAAACAAGAAAATATGTAGATGAGCATTTGGTGAAATACTCATAGATTTCAAGCAATCAGCCAATATTTACATTATTAAGGCTATAATAAAGGTGGAGCTAGAAAAAAGTCTACAAGATGCGAATCAATTTAAAGTCAAAATGGTAAAACACTCCCATCCTGAATAAAGTTCGTCACACGACGAGAGCATGATTGATTGTTTTGGAAAACAAGGGTGCAAGCAATTCATCAAGATATTTTGTGCTTTGATATCATATTTTTTCCGAGTCAGGATAATCATTTTCCTTAGGAAAGCGTTTGTGATATGGTCGTTATGCACACATTCAGGGTACATAACAAACTTTGATTTATTTCATATTATATCAAAGATTATCGTACTATTCCTATATATGAAGAATGTCTTGGAAAGTGACCTACACCATTAATTGGTAACAAAATGTTGGCTTCTCGTATGATGTCAGCGTCACCATTTTTGTAACATAACAACAATTTATTTATCAGTTTGTCACGGCTAAAATATTTGGACTCCTGTGTATGCGGTGCAAGAAAAATGACATGAAAATGAAACAATTATATCGTATTTAAGAGTATTTGTTATTATTGTTGTTATTATTACATATAAGTTGGCATTGAACACATTAATTTGTTCACCTTAACTTGGAAACGTTGATAAACTTCGTCATAGATATCTCAGAAACTGCACAACAGGGTTTTCAACCTCTGATACATTCTCCGATAAATTCTTCGGATTAGTCATCTACTCTTCTCTCGTCAGTTATGTTAATAAGCAACACTTTTTTTTTATATTTGAGACACAGAAAACCCACACCTAGTAGCAGAGGAGCCAGGGTGTTTTCGCCGTGCGACTTTTTGTCCTTTTTTTTAAGTGGCGGCATTATAGATCCATTCCATCCAGCGTTACAGTCAATGGTAATAAATTCATCAAACATGGTGACCGATTTTTTTACGAAGATTTAATGAATTTGATTTTGTGGATAAGTTCTATCGCTTCAGGTGACGCTATGTGCCATAATTATGTAATAATCGTATAAGTAGCCTTTTGGTATTTTCTCGGAATGAACTTATTATTATTCATCTATAGTACGGAGACAAAATTTTGCTCTATCTGCTGATAAAATGTGTCCTCAAATTATGGAAATGATATTCCGATATTCTCAAATTGGATAGAGCAGGTGTAGTTCTGTATAGCTAACAGAAGCAACCATCTGGTGATGATCACTTGGTTCAAAATTATTGTAAATAAGGTATACTGAACTGCTTGGCAGTTGTGTCGCATAGATCAATCAAATATTACTCAATGAGCTACCTAGGTGGAGCTGTGCTCAACCTGCTCATCATCGAAGAGCAGATCGGCTAACTTCAATAACAGACCCATGAGCAGCATGAGGCTCGGCCGAGCTTAGCTCATCTACAATCAATGTGGGTATGCGGGTAGATAGTGAATGTGAATTTAGGGATAAGGGTAGGCACCTGACCTGGTAGTGGTTATCTTCATTAGAAATTATGCAGTATACAACGGTGAAGTGTGGAGATTCCAGGTGCTAGAGGCATGCAATGTGTACATCCCTCTCTGAAATGGAAAAGGAATGTAAATTACAGAAGCCTATGAAACAGCGAGATGAATTCGCGGAGATAGTAGAGTAGGTCCAAATGCTACCATTTGTGACACTTTACTAGTTCCCAAAAGACGAGATTAAAAAACATCTGAAACAAATTAACGATATAATTAAGCAAACGAAGAACAATATTAAACCATGAGAACGGATAAATGGATAAAACGAATGGTGCCCTAAACGCGAATATCAACGCACTGCACAGACAGACAACCTCTATAAACTTGTATAGAGGTTGCTTACTGACAGGCGAAACTCGGAGGGTAGGAGGACCCTGAAGTCACTGATTAAAAATCTCCAACAGTTAACTTTCCGACAAGAATACTTTTTAATTAACATACACAACAACAGGGGTGATGTATTACCCCAACTAGGATTTTATTTTTAAAGACACATAAGACTTCATAGACCTTAACTTGTTTAAGCAACTAACAACTGACATTATAAACGACAAATATCTACTTACAATGGTTACAAGAGAAATCAAGGCAAAACGCATTTTACATCAGAAGGATTATGGCATTCAGGGAAGATTTCCTGGCAAACAATGCCATCGCCAATGAAATGACTGTTCGTTTCGGCGGAGAATCTCTAGATCTGCTTGAACTGAAGGTACAATGTTGTTGTGCTCATTATCATATGTGCATATTATCCAGTGCAATCGAAGGCAGTAGAGATGCAACCAGGGTAAACACATCTACGACCTGGTAATTTTCTGGTCGGTAAGTCTCCTCCCTAGTATCAACAAAAACTTTCAGAAGGTTGTTCATAGAGCCCTGCCTAACTAGGTTAAGGGCAATAAAATTATTCTGGATTACCAATTCCCTTTTCAGTGCAGGGCATGACACAGCCAGACATGCCGTGTTGAAACTCGTATCAGATATTGAATAGGATAAAAGCAAGACCCAATGCACGAGTGCCTGTCTGATTGACTTAGAAAAGTTCTCGACAAAGTATAGTTACAGAATCTTTATTACAATTTCAGCTGGCTGGTCGCAAATAAACCATTAGCATAACATATATGATTTTTGTCGTGTTAACAGGTAAAAAGTTTGATGTGAGAATTCCCAACGTGAGTTATTCAAATATTATACAATTTAACAATGTACTGCAACAGGGAACGATGAACTCGCCGACCCGTTTTTCATTTACTTCAGTGATCTGAAAGCTTTTTTTAATCATAGCGAGCGCGGACGATGAAATCGGTCCGGCGATCGATGTAATTATCGTTTTCTGCAGCATGACTCTGGGAAAAATTCTCTTTGTAGATGTTCAAAATCAACTTTCCGAAATCAGAATTTATTTTACTCAGAATGACTTTATCTGGAGTCTCTCGAGGTTTTACAAAAAAAAAAAAAAAAATATGGGGCAGGTTCTCATTTCTTAGACGGAGGGGCCGACGACTGACAAAACAAAATGTAGTCGGATACTTTAGCATTGGTTCCGAGTGAGCTGATCCATGTATACCACGCATCACATATCACTGATACAATGTATCACGCAATTCCATGAAGCACCGATTCCTCTTCAAACATGATGTTGTGCTCCATGAGCCCGAGCGACTCTGGTTTAGTAGATTGGTGTCGCATCGAAATCGGGTCACTTTTCATAGGTCAGCCTCTTGAAGGTAAAGCCTTCAAACGTCAATGGCAGGCTCCCATATGCTAGGATAAGTTATGACGGCCTATCTACTGTTATGGGTTATTTTAGTTTTATTTTAGCCCTAACAAAGCAAAAACATACAAAAAAAATAAAATATACAAAATTCTAAAGAAAATAATAAGAACCAAAACCCATGTATATGTATATGTATATGTAATCCCCACACATAAAAATCTAGAGGAGTTAAATCTGGTGATCTAGGTGGCCATTCCGTGGGGCCCCTTCTTCCGATCCAACGGTCACTAAAATGATTATCCAGCCAGTTTCTAACCCGTAAGCTGTAGTGTGCTGGTACTCCATCTTGCTGGTAGATTAAATTATCTGCTATGGCCAAAGGAACGTTGTCCATCAAATCGGGCAAAAGGTCTCATAGGAACTGCAGGTATGACTCTACATTAATAATGGCATTCAAAAACCGGGGCCCGATTACAGTTTGTCCAACAATACCAAGCCAAACATTACAGCTAAAGCGGTTTTGTGATTTATCTTGTTTTTTGTTTTGTGGATTGGTGCTACTCCAATGATGCAAACTGTGGAAGTTAGTAATCCCATCTCTGGTAAACTGTGCTTCATCCGTCCAGAATATCCTTGCAGAATAGTTTCGTTCAGTTTCATCTCGAAGCAGTAATGATCGACAAAATTCTGCTCTCAAAAACTTGTCGTTTGAGGTGAGTTCCTGAACTGGCCTAAAATGGTACGGGTGTAAGTTTTCGATATGAAGCACTCTCCATACTCTAGAATTGGGCACTCCAAGCATAATAGCTATCCTCCTTGTACTAAGGGAGGGATTACGTCGGACCAAATCCAAAATTCTTTCATCTAAGATTCCTGATTAATCTGTAACTGATCTTTCGCTTCTTCGATGCGCTAGCACTCCGTGCTCTCGCAGACTGGGACACCTCCGATTGGGATTTCAGAGTAGAGTCTTTCGGCTTCACGATCTCGACCATTAGCTAAACCGTAGCAGAAATGCATTAATTCTTCTCGAGAGAATGAGGTTGACATCGTAATGTGTTGATGAGTTAACATCCAATTTGGAAATAGTTTTTTACATTTGGGTTGCAAATATTTTGTTTTTCAAATAAAAAAAAATTGGGGTTTTATTGTCTTAAGTTCCTAGCGGGTAGAACCCACCGGCGGCGGGCGGACCTAGACGAAATTGGCAGGTCAGTTTTCAGGCGTTATCAATGAAAAAAAAAGAATTAATCCAGGGTTATCCCAATACTGTATCACTTTATTGTATCCTCATAAAACTCCGAATTTTTTTAACAATAATAAAAAAGAGGTCAATGTTTCATACACTACTTTGCCTACAAGTTCAGCCGCGTTAAAACCAAAAAAAAAGGTATTTCTTAGAAAAAAATGGTTCGGGTCTTTTTTTTAATTTCTCAAAAACTACAAGACATTTTTGCATCCGGTTTTCTGTTTTTAACTAAAAACTAATAAGAGAATTGAATTTTTGAAAAAAAATTAGTACATACCTTATTACATACAATTTTGAAAAAAATAGTTCGAAATTTTTTTTTTCAAAATTTTGAGTTTGAAATTTAATTTCTCAAAAACTATTCCTTAAAACAGCTTCGTTTAAAAGCAAGATGAAAGAAGAGGTTTATGGCTTTACAAAAAAGTATTGTTAATTTTAATAATTTTTTTTCCAAATTAAGTCAATTTTTTAGAAAATTGCCCCTCCCGGCTAAACGGGGGGAACAGACCCCCTCCCATACGATTTTTTCTTGTCTTGACCAGACCTACACACTCTAGCTTTTTGGCACACTGCTCGTGGGACACCCTGTATATACATTTTCATTAGCAAAAGTTAAGCTACTTTTAAGTTAGTATTAAGTTTTTTTTAATAATGGCCTGTATGCACAGCACTGGGGGGTCATGCAAAGCACGCCAGACAAAGAAAAAGACCTGCACCTAGTTCTAGCGATTAGCGACAGGTCCAAAGTGGTATCTTTAGCGATATTAAAATAATTATAAAAACCTACTGCCATATCCGCGGCATCAACTAGTGGCGGTCCAAAAATCACTGCCGCAGTTGTCAACCACCAAGTTTCGTCTAAACAGTGCAACCAAACGTGCACCAAACTCGGGGAATCTTCGATCGGAAGCAGATCGATGGATTATTTCCATTGGAACGAAAACTTTTGGCGTGGAAATAACAAGCCATGAGGGTCTGAGCCTACCATCGCAAATAGATAAGTGAGCTGTGTGTACTGCAGGGTAACCTGCACCATGCCAGAGGTGCCTTGGACACCCTTCGCCTGCTTTTCTCCCGCGACAAAATTTCTCTTGGACTTATAAAAGGACCTTGGGTTCAAAGAGGTATGGTTATGGACCTACAAAATTGGTCGCGTAAATTAATATTATATTTCGTTTTATAGAAGATATATTAGATACAATGTTGCTATTGCATAATTTACAATTAGTACAGAGATGTGATATAATTATAATATCTTTCTACTGAAATATATTTTAAAATACAATTAAGGGTACAATATTATACTGGAGATTCGCCTCTTAGGGCCGCATGTTTCATCGGTTCTAATATACATTTCCTCCCCATTCCAAAATTTATAACAAGAGACTTGTTCCCATTGAAGGTGGAGTGAACGAGATCGTATGCGACTCCGCTTACTTCCCAGGAGATGGCGACAAAACCCAACCCTCTGAGGTATAAGACCTAGTAGTATATTGTTACTGGCGCAAATGACATCTGGCTAATGGATGCGGCACAACGTGGAATGGAGCAACAACACAAACAAACGAGGTGAGTCAATTATTAAATATATAATTTTCGTGGGGGTAAACACCCCCATTTATTGAGCTTAATTCAAGCTAAACTTATTCTAACATAATAACTAATAAGAACGGGTGAGGGGGCGCAAACCCTAGAAACTAAGACTGGAAGGAGGGAAGGTTCTTGAGAAGACGGAGTTTTAGGCATGGAGTGCTGAGGTTGAAGTCGAAGTCAATATTCGAATTAACAATTGCCAGCATAAGGGACATGGGTTCATTTGAGCCGTATGAGGTGCGGGGGGTGGATAGATAGAAGAGACGAGGATTGCGTGTATTGCGGGGGTTAGTGTTAAGAGATATGGAGTTATAACGGGTGGTGCAGTCAATGGTACCTGTAAGAAGTATATGAATGAAGATTATATCGGATACTCTTCTTCTTTCCTCCAGAGTACTCAAGTTGATTAGTTTAAGACGGTTAGTTTAGGACGATGGTAAGTCCAAGGGATTGTTCCAGGGCAGACCTCGAAGAGCGAAACGTAGGAATCGACGTTGGATGCTTTCGATTCTAGATATGTGGGTTTGTTGATAAGGGGACCACACTTGAGATGCGTATTCGAGAAGAGGGCGGACAAAGGTAATATAGAGGGATCGAGTCACGTAGGGATTGGAGAATTGGAAATTTTAGACCAACGTTTCACAAAATCGAGTGCAGAGTTGGCTTTATGAATTATATCATTGATATGTGCGCGAAAATTGAGCTCTTGGTCACATAGTATGCCAAGATCGCGGATAACCTGAACAGTGGAGATGGGCTGATTATTCAGGAAGTAGAAACGAGGGGGAGGTTTGATTCGTTTACGTGAGAAGGTGATTGATTGGCATTTGGAAATGTTAAGTTCCAAACAATTTTTGAAACACCAAACGGAAAAGCTGTTCAGATCCGATTGAATAAGGGAAGAATCTTGTTGCGAGGAAATGGTCTTGAAGAACTTGGTGTCGTCCGCGTACAGTGAGAGGTGGGAATGTTTGATGACAAACTCAATGTCGTTTATGGTAAGAAAAAAAAGAAGTGGACCTAGGTGGCTGCCTTGGGGAACGCCGGAAGAAGCTAAGAAGTGGTTGGAAAAGGCAGATCTGAAACGAACACTGTAGTAACGGTTTTTTAAATAAGAAGATATCCACTTCAACACAGTGGGTTCAAAACCAAGGGAAGACATTTTGAAGAATAGTTTGTGGGAGATTTTGTCGAAAGCTTTACTGAAATCAGTTGTAATTACGTCAACTTCATTTCCATTCTGTAAAGCTGAGAGTGTGAAGGACACAAATTCGACAAGGTTTGACCTGCGTTTAAGGAATCCATGTTGTTTGGAGGAGATTAGAGACTTGCAGTTGAAACTTAGAGTGTCATACAAGATACTTTCAAAAAGTTTGGGTATGTGGGACAGTTTGGCGATGGGCCGGTAGTTGTTAACGACATTCTTCGGACCTTTTTTGTGAACAGGAGTTATAAAAGCGGTTCTCCATATCTGGGGAAATTCTCCAAGGGACAGGGATAAGTTGAATATTTTTGAGAGCGGGACAGAAATAATGGAGGAACATTTTTTTTAGTAACATGGCAGGGAGACCATCGGGCCCAGGAGTAAGTTCATCATTAAGTTGATTCAATTTATTTTCAATGATATGGGGGTCAATAGTACGTGGGAGAAATGGTCCAAGGGAGGAATTTGGTAAGTAGTCTAAATAGGCAGTATCCGGTCCAAAGGAATCATCGGCGAAAGATTGTTTGAAAAAGTTGGCGATAGTTTTGAGATCATTCGAGGTTTCGCCATTGAAGGAGAGTGAAGTTGGGTAGCCATAGATTTCCGTTTGTAGTTGATAAACTGAAAGAAGGACTTAGGATCGTGCGAGCTCTGTGACTTATGCAGCTCTGTGAATTTCAGATAAACACCAATGTAGTTAGAAAAGTCATTGGGGGAATGAGTTCGAAGGAAGATTGCCCACAGTTTGTTTCTTGTGCTTCTAAGTGAACGGAGCCTGCGATTATACCATGCAAGGGAAGTAGATAAATGTTTTGATCGGGAAAGGGGAACGTAAAGAGAAATAGAATTGAATATTTCTCTGTGGAAAATAGATATGGCGTCGTTTATTGTATGGCTGTCAAAATTGAGGGGGGCGTTACTGAGATATTCATTGATTTGGTTGAAATTTGCTTTGTGGAAGTCGTATAACTTAAGCGAAGGGGAAGTATTCAGTGGTGGAGAGTCGTGAAAAAATGAGAGATGAAGGGAAGGATGGTAGTTGTCGATGGTTGATAAGGAAAAGGGACAAAGTGAAACAGAGGAACTAAGGGGGTCTGTTGTGAAGATCAGGTCTAGCTGCCTTCCCATGTAATTCGTGATGCCACTAACTTGGCTAAGGTTTGAATCAGCTAGGCGATCTAAGAAAAGACATTCTTTGGCAGCAAAGGGATTAGTGGCAATATAATATGTTTGATCGTCTGATGGAGCCCATTTAAGAGAAGGAAGATTTAAATCACCAAAGAGGATTTCATCATGAGGATCCCGTAAATCATTTATGCTATCAATCGTATTAATGGCGAGTTCATAGTATTCAATAGGCTGAGATGGCAAGATATAAAAGCATATGACATAGAGTGCTTTACGGGGCAGTACAATCTTGATTGAAACGAAGTCGAGATACGGGGAAGAGGATATTGCAATAAGGGATGAGTCGATTGAGTTAAGGACGGCTATTAAAACGCCACGACAGGGGCAGCTATCGGTAGGTCGATTGAGATCGTCGTCGCGGTAGACGTTAAAATTTGATGGGAACAATTCTTGGTTGTTTATACTAGTTATCAAGTTTGTTTCTGTCAGAGCGAAGATTTGGAATGGTAAAGCATGAGACTGTTGAAAGACTGCTTGGGTTTTTGAGCGAAGACCTCTTACATTTTGATAATAGAAGGTGAGAGGAAGGTTAGCATGAGGGGCAGGAAGAGAATGGAAATTAGGGTCGAAAATAACTGTCGTGGTCGGCTCTGTTACGCTGAAGGTGGGATATCCGCTTTGAGTGGATATATTGACGAAAGGTATCTAGATCGTTCGATACTTTTTGGGGGGACGATATTGAAGAACTCGTGATACTTAATAAAGAGGCACTTGAGGTTGGCAAAGTCAGTAGGGAGGCCTTCCTGTTGAATGGGGACCATTACACTAGTCTTCGTTTTACCTTCATAGCAGACCGAGTCTGGTTTATCATGGAGATAGGCCAAAAAAAGACGAATGTTTTCGTACGTCTTTTTATCCCTTAGACGAGAGAGAGCATAGCGGCATTCAGTGGGGGGTTACTATTGTAACTTGCTGGGTAATTTTGACTGAGGGGGGCAGAAGGGGATCAGGGATCAATGAAAGATTGGGTGGAGTTAGGAGGAGACGTTGTTGAAGAAGGAAACTGTTGAAAGAGAATTGGAGTTGGCTATAGTGTGAGAGGGCGAGTATGGTGTGTATGTATTAGAAAAGGCGGGGGCTGAAGGATTGAGGACGTGGGAGCTGCGGAAATTAGGATACTTGGCACCGGATTTGAGATCGAAATTAGGAAAACAATTAGGAAGAGGTGTTTGTGTTTGTGGCGAGGGGCTAGCGGTGGTAGAACGAGCAGTTGAAGTCAGATTGAAGGAAACTCGTTGACGTGGTGGTTTTGGTGGAGCAGAGGAAGAGGTCTGCATATGGGAGATGGAGGGGTGAGTGAACGATGGGAAAAGTTTAGTTTAGTTTTCAGTTATGGCGGGGGTTAGATTGATGTTTAGGGTTTTTATCACAGGTGTTAGGCTTAT
Organism: Merodon equestris; assembly: GCA_958301585.1. Classification (NCBI taxonomy): domain Eukaryota; kingdom Metazoa; phylum Arthropoda; class Insecta; order Diptera; family Syrphidae; genus Merodon; species Merodon equestris. The sequence continues at coordinate 66,389,263 of OY284413.1, forward strand.
TTTTATGTTTCTTAGAGCTAGGTACATAGATTTGTTTTTTAGAATTGTTGGGCAGCTTGGCGTGGATATCTTTCTTTTCATTCCATCTGGTAAAGATAGTTTCACCAAGAGTGAAAGGGCAGCCGTCAGGGTTTAGGAATAACCACTCGTATTTCGATGATATGGACAGCTTCAGTGTAAACGATCTGGACCGTTGAAGTGCTTGGCAACTTACTATTTGAATTTTGTATTTCTTTGTGAACTTTTGTGCCCATTTTTTGTCGGGGGTCAATCCATCAATAATAAAGGTAGAAATCTCTTCATTGCCTTTTTTTTAGTTTTTGGAGTCGCTGGTTCCATTAATTTAAACTCCATATTTGGCCAAAGCGCTCATTATTTGTTTCAACAATTGGGTCTTCAGAAATTGGGCCTTCAGTTTGGGGTTTCAGATTTTGGCTGCAGCGGAGACACACAAATTGACGGGGCGGACACATTGGCTTCAAGCAATTCATCACGTATGGAGGTATTGCCAAACGTTGGGTTGGTATGGAAGTGGCTGGGGATGCGGATGTCACCAATCTTGTTAGATGCTGTTCTCAATTCGTCAATTAAATCGCTTAGGGTAAACCTAGTGGTGGTGAGTTCACTGCTGACGTCATTTAATTTGCTTGCAATAGCTTCAAGCAGAGGGTCGGGTTGAGAAATGGGTGGAGCACTTTTATTGGATGAGGCGCTAAAATATAAATGTCAATTTCTGACCGGAGGGAATTTAAGTTCTCGTTTAATTTATTTACGTTTAAGGGATTTAGGTATGTGTTGATGGTCGAAATGAGGTCGCGTTTAAGTTCGACACTGTTGGGTGAACTGCTTTCTGAATTTATATTGGCTAAAGGTGGCCACTTGTTTTTCCAGGCAGTTGAGTTTGTTAGTTAACGTTGACTCCATTGTAGAGTTGATATCTTCAACACATTTGGTAAGAAAGTCAAACTTAGACGCCAGGTTCTTGAAGAACATATTGTTGTTGGCGACCGAGTTAATGTTTTCACTGTTACACTTAATCGATTGCCGCAGATACCCTTGCAAATAACTCAGTCAGCATTTCTGGTATGGGCGGCGCAGTGGGCAAAATCACAGTGATCTATATTAAACTAGGCAAGAGCGGGTCACGTCACGCGCGTTTTAATATTAAATTGATGAGGTAGAAGTTTGTAATTAAATAATTGTGGTGACTAATTGGGGGCACAGTTAGACACTCCCGTATTTTGACTGTGTAGGAGAAAATTTTAATAATGGGTCGTTTTGAAAGAAAAGGAAGAAAACAATTAAGAGAGGAGCGAGCTAAAATGCGACTGCACAGGCTAAGGTTCGGCACTATACTTAGCAACAATCTCATTTGTTGCCCAACCCGCGTTCATTAGAGGATAGGTACTCGAACTTTAAATCTCTAGCCCTTTTGTGTATATAATATAATATAATATAATTTGTGACAGGCACGTCTCAAATGAGGACTCAATATCTGATCACCAACATGTGAGATTTAACATCACTGGTGAGGCTGGAGAAACTGACCATATATATCAGCCCAAAATAATCAACTGTTCTTCTCTTCCAGACTCAACTTGCCGCCAAAGAAGACACGCTTCTTAAAACCATCACATTAACAGATGGCATTGAAGAAGCCAATCTCATCTTTCAATAATAATCTTATCTTGCAATAATCTCATCTTTCGAAAACAGCTGTGTTGGATACACACAAACCGTGCGTACCTTGGTGAAATACACAACTTGACTCTCTGAGGAAACAGGTGAGATCTCTGTTCAATAAAACTAAGCAAACGAAGAGTTGGATTGCATGAACATTGCGAAAGCTTAGATTCACTGCCAACCGCACCCCGACTCTATAAAACCCTATCCCAAGGGTATACCAAAGGGAGCGCCGCGGCGCAGTGGGTATTGTGTCGGCCGCTGATGCAAGATGAGCGAGTTCGGATCCCGATAACACCAACGCCATCGAATGATCATTTCGCGGCTTCTCTCCTCGGCGGGGTACTGGCAAAATCCCTCGTTGTACACTTGCCATGAAAAAGCTTCTCGGCTCTCGCCGTTCGGAATCGGCATTAAGCTTTAGGTTTCGTTCACTTGTGTGAAAAACAAATCGCACACAGCATAAGTGAATAAAAAGAGGTTTGCTCCACATGAGCTCTAACGCCATCTAAGGTGTCTGTCTGGCAGTATTTGTGTCTGAGTGCTCCAACAGATAGCAGAAGAGTCCAACAAAAAAAAAAAAAAAAAAAAAGGGTATACCAATTGACTCGGGCTGCCTTGCAAATCAGATGGTAGTTTTGAGTTAATAGCAGGGAAACCCTGAAGACCTTGCTCAAGGTACGTTTCTTTGGTTCTGCTCCCCAGCTTAAACCTCTTGATGCTTCAATGGGCGACCCAAATTACATTGATAGTAGAACAAATAGCACCTCTGGTAGACTTTTCAACTCTGACAGAGTTCAATCGGCAATTGGTTCACATAAACCCTACAAAGCTCCAAGTAAATTTCCTGCTATCCTCCAGACAGGTCTAAACATTCTTTTAGCTCCACCGATAGCTGTATTTAAGTCCTGTTTCAACTTGCGATACATTCCTCAAATCTGGAGAGAAGTCGACCTTGCCCTCATCTCTAAGATTGGAAAACCTGAATCCTATCGCCCCATCAGCCAAACATATTTCCTATTATTGTAAAAACAATTGAAAAACTGATAGAGCATCATATAAAAGATATACTAAAAAATCAAACACCTCTGCATCCAAATCAAAGAACGATCTACTCAGAATGTGCTGCATCACTTGGTAGCGCATGTGCAAAATAGCTTCAAACGCAAGGAGATCACAATTTGCGCTTTCTTCGATATTAAGGGCTTTTTTTAATACTGGCTGAGACTATATCCACTGCATTGTCCCGCAGGGGTAAGGACACCACATTAATAACTGGATGAAAGCGATTGTTGACAGCCGTATGATATCAGCTACATCTGAAGAGGTCTCTGTGAGAGTATCGGCAGCTAAAGGATGTCCACAAGGTGAATTCTTTTCCCCCTTCGACTAGAGAATCGATAGTCATCGGCGACTCTACAAGTTAACCAGCCTCGATTATGATGATTACAGGTAATTGCGAAATGTCTGCCTGTGAACGCATGCAACTTGTGCTTCAGTCTATTTCTGACTGGTGTAGCAGAGAGGGTCTATCGATAAGCCCAAATAAGACAACCTTAGTCCCGTTTACAAAAAGGGGAAAAATATAACTTTTCTTCGTCTCCCTAAACGTCACAAACATAGGATTCTCAGTAGTAAGTATCAAGGCATTGATCTTGATCGTAAACTTTACTGGAACTCCAACATTAAAACCAAACTTACCAAGTCGATTAACTGTGGGCCTTTCGCACTTACGGTAAAACCTGGGGATTGAAACATACTAGTTATATTCCGCGGTAGTAAGACCTATCATCCGTATGCTAGAACAAAAAGTTGAAAACAACAATAGTTTAACTTCAATACTTTCAGAGGCTAGCATGTCTCAGCATTACAGGCGCCATGCCAACTTGCTTAACGGCTCCCCAAGAGGCGCTGACCGGAGTTACTCCACTGCAAATATTTAATAAAAAGGTTTGCAATGCGCAGTGCAATCAGACTCCTTCGCTCAGATACGAGTATACATCATCCATGTACATACATATGTAGACCATTGGCTCACATGTCGATCGTACAACATTTTTCTGAGCTGGATACCATACCACAGTTTCGAACGCATTACAACTTTCAAATTTGACAAAAGATTTGAGATACTGATCCGAAACCGCACAGCTTGAGAAAGAGGTGATCCCTTACTAAATGTCAAAGTTCTCAGGTGGTACACAGTGACTCCAAGATGGATTCCAGTGTTGGCGCTGGCATCTTTGGACCAAATCGTATAGTATCGAAGCCTCTGGGAACGAGTCTGAGTATCTTCCGAGTATGCGCCACCCTAATATGCCTCAACCTAAATTTAGAGACTGGCATAAAACGTATAACAATCAACATACCCTCAGACAGTCAAGCAGCGCTTGGGCTCGTATAGCACCAACTTAAAATCCGTTAAGGAATGCCACGAATCCCTAATGCCACGAGGACCTAATCAAATTCTGGTGGGTGCTAGGGCACAAGGGCAACGAAATCGCCGACCAACTTGCTAGAAAAGGTTCCAGCGCAAGATACATACATACATACACTTAGTAGAAAAAGTCTGCGTACAGTATACCTATAGAATAGGAATTTATTTTATGAAAAAAATCGATGCACACACTATTAACGTAAGAACATTGTATGTCAGATTTATGATTTCAATCTGAAGGTTCTCCGAACATCAATTTTATCTGAAAAAATTATAACGGTACATGCAAAAAACACACAAAAAGAGAAAAGGAACAGAAAATGACGCAGAAAAAGTCTGCGTACAGTTGTTTTTGGCGTCGGAATTTACCTTATCTTTTGAATATTTGTATGCAAAGATCAACTAATGGTTTTCCGTAATGATCAGGAGTATCTTTTTGAACGAAGTTATCTTTCATTCATTCTGTTAGGTAGTTGAGGTGTGTATTTTTTTGAAATGGTTGGGCAGAGAAAAGAAATTTGTTCAAGTGAACGGGAAATAATTATTAAGTTGTGGAAAGAGAGAAAAAGTTTAATATAAATCGGCAGAATACTAAATAGAACACATTCATCTAGATATACAAAAAGTGGTTTATACGTTCAAAGCAACGAGGAGTTATGTTTCAAAACAGAGTTCTGGTCGGCCTTCTTATCATCCGCAAGAGAAAAGCGCAGTCTGATCTGATAACAAAAAATCCATAAATAACGGCATCGAAAATTGCAAAAAATATTGAGGAACAATTTAACAAAAAGATCTGTGCAGATACTGCAAGAAAAATTTTAAAAATAAGCTGGGTATAAAGGTCGTGTTGCTCGTAGAAAGCTGTTCATATCAAGAGTTAATCGGCAAAAAAGACTTAAAGACTCAAAGACTGCATACGAACATCTCAATAAGCCATTGGACTTCTGGCAGAAAGTAATATGTATTTACAGAAAAAAAGCAAGTTCTGTATTTTTGGTATAAAAGGCCGAAAGATTGTGTGGAGGAAGCCACGTACTGCTTTCAGCAAAGAAAACCTACCTCCAACTGTTAAGCATGGTGGTGGTGGAGTAATCGTTTGGGAGTGTGCAAGGACCTGGCGTTGGAAGATTGAGTTTCATAGAATCTACAATGAACAAGTATGGATACCTGGAGATATTAACCCTCGGGTGGTCGCATGGGTGACAATAGTCATCCACTGCTGTTAGACTCGCTACTGTTTATTTGTTTTGAATGCGATGAGGCTGAGGCGCCAGGAGTCTGCGAGGGAGGGGTTGGGTGTGAGCCTAGCCACACCTATCAGTCTGTGCTTGCCCGCCCTGAGGTGTAGTTCTCTTCACATTTATTTGGATGACAGTGGTCCTCCTCGCGACCTTTCAAGTAAGTATTTTTGTTAGTTTTTTTTTCTCTATATTTTCAAAATTCATACATTTAGAGTTTATTAGAATTAGTTTAAATATTCTATACTATTATTTTTGAAATACTGTGGTTTTAAATGAAATTATATTTTTTGTCATCCACGCGACCTTCAATGTAATTATCATTTTCGACTGCTATTTCTATACAGAAATATTTTATTTCAAAGTAAAAGTAATAATTGATTATGTATTATATATTAATATTTCAGGAAACATTTTCAATTTCATCATGAGCGAGATAAGTTCAGATCCTAATGTCTGGAAAAAATGGCTCGAGGAGTGTGCGTCTGAAGATGAGCCCCTAGACAACGATAGTGATCTCAGTGACTGTGGTGAGAATAATTTAGTCCCAGACAATCACAACTCAGATACAGAACAGGAAGTAAGTGACTCTGTGGACAGTGACGAGGACAGTGATTTAGAGTATTTTCTTGGGGTTGATAAAATCACTAAATGGAGAAAAAAAACCCCCCGAAAAAATGTAAAAGTTCGTTCCAACAATATAATAAGCCACTTACCAGGACCAAGGGGCATAGCTAACGACGCTAAAACAGCAATTGGTGCTTTGCAACTTTTTTTGGATGACGAAATAGTAAAAATCATAACGAAGTGCACAAACGAATATATTGAGAAAATCAAAGAGGATTTTTCTAGGGAAAGAGATGCTCGTCTGACAGACGAAACTGAAATCAAAGCACTAATTGGCATATTGTTCCTTACTGGCTCTCGCCGTTGTAGTAGGACAAGCACAAAAAAAGTTTGGGATAACTCCAAAGGATGTGGAATCGAAGCTTGCTACTTGGCAATGAGCGAGCATCGGTTTCGTTTCCTAATGCGTTGTCTGCGCTTTGACTGCTACAGCACGAGGGCAACCAGGAGAAAATCTGACAAGTTAGCGCCGATTCGCGAAGTTTTCGATGCATTTGTAAAGAAATTTCAAACATATTTTACACCAGGTGAATACCTCACAGTGGATGAACAATTGTTACCATTTAGGGGCAAGTGTTCATTCAGGCAGTTTATCCCCAGCAAACCAGCAAAATATGGGGTAAAGGTGTTTGCTTTCGTAGACTGTAGAATGATGTATACTGTGAATTTAGAGGTTTATTGTGGGAAACAGGAACCAGGGCCATATTTAGTCAGCAATGCAGGGAAAGATGTTGTCCTTCGTCTTGCCAAACCATTATATGGCTCTAATAGGAACATAACAGGGGATAATTGGTTCTCCAGCGTGCCACTCGTTGATGAATTATTTGAGAAAAAAATTACTTATGTAGGCACCCTGAGGAAAAACAAGAAAGAGCTGCCAAAGGAGTTCCTCCCTAGTAAAACAAAACAGTTGAATAGTTCAGTTTTTGGATTTCAAAAATACAAAACTATTGTGTCATATACACAAAGGAAAAACAAATCTACAGTACTGAAATCTTCAATGCATGAGGATGACACAATTTATTCATCTACCGGAAATTGTCACCTTCTATAATCACACAAAAGTGGGAGTCGATGTAGTAGACCAGCTTTGTAGCAACTATTCAGTAGCAAGAAACACAAGGAGGTGGCCTGCTGTGATTTTCTTCAATCTACTGAATTTGGCAGGAATAAATGCACTGGCTGTATACTCAGCAAATAATGGATGTGAAAAAAGTAAAAGAGATGATTTCATTGAAGACTTTTCTTGGGATCTAATTAGACCTCAAATTCAAAAACGAATCCAAATCCCACAGATGCCAGTGGAAATAAGAAAAAGAGGAGCAATGCTACTCAAAATGGAATTGCCAAGATTTAATACTGCGGAGAAATGTCCAACTGGTTCGAGAGGCAGGTGTTACATCTGTGGCCGTGCTAAAAATAAAACCACAAGGAGATCCTGCACAAAATGTTGTAAGTGGGTATGCCCTGACCATTGCATGGATGTATGCAATGAATGCAATGAATGACTAATTTGTTTGTTAATTTATTTTTTTTTATGAATTTTTGTAATTTTATTTTTATTAATTTGTAATTTAACATTTTAATGTATATTTTAATGTTTTCCGTGCAGGGTCGGGTTAAGAATATCCCTGCAGCGATACCTCTCGCTTGTCGTAAAAGGCGACTAAAACAAAGGTAAACAAAAATCACATCTAGGCAATTTAGAAAACACCAAGGTGAGCCTAGGGACACATATACCACCATTAAACTGCCCCACAAGTGTACATGCAAATCAGTGGGTTGACACGACTGGAGATCACCGGTGTTGTAAGAGTAAGATCAAACAAAAAAAATTGGAGCATGCCCGTGTCACAAAAAAAAGGCAGGCCGAAAAACAATTGGTGCAAACAAATGCAAAAACACCAGCATTTGATTGGCCTCAGCGATGAAGTAATCCCAAACCGGGAAGCCTGCCGCTACTTTCTGAGGTCAAACCGGCGGACCCCACAAGCGGACCAGCAGGAATGCAGTTAAGTGGGACGGTTATGGTCCTACACTTCTGACCATAACAACGCCGGAAAAAAGAAAAGAAGAAAAGAAAAAGAAGAATGTATATTTTAATGTATGTACCTATATTGAATAAGTATTGATGAACATATATTTTTTAAGTTTTATACTGTTTACTTTACTTAATAAAAACTAGTTTTGAGGTCAGAATTATTTTATTATCCTGTGTATTGTAATTATAAAAGGTTAATGTGATTTAAAAAGAGGTTGCATTGCTTAAATAGAGAATAACTCATGGGATGACTATTGTCATCCATGCGACCTTTCCTGCAACCAAGCCATACGCGACCACCCGAGGGTTAAAAACAAATATCAATCAGAGTGCCGATAAATTGGGTCTTAGTCGTCAATATTATTTCATGCACGACAATGACCCTCAACATACGACCGAAATTGTGAAACTTTGGCTGCTCTACAACGTCCCGAAACAATTGAATTCACCACCCCAGTTACTAGACTTAAATCCTATAGAGTATTTATGAGATTTACTCGAAAGGAGGATTCGGCAGAGGTCAATTACATTAAAGAAAATGCTCAAAACGGTTATAATGGAAGAACTGGCTAAGATCACACCTGAGGATACTTTGAACCTGGCTAATTCAATGCCAAACAGACTCAGGGAAGTCATTAAGCAGAAAGTCTACCCCACACGATATTAAGTTTTATTTGTATTTTTAATATTCTCAATTTTCTTGTATGATATTTGTATCTGTTTTCACTTTTTGCGTGTTTTTATTACTATTTGTACTTGGATTGCTTTTAAAAATCTATCAAATAATGATTTGAAGTCGGATTATATTAATGTGAAATAAATATTTTATTTAAAAAGTTTAATCCCTCTATTTGAATCAAATATAATTAATTTTAATAGCTGTACGCAGACTTTTTCTACTAACTGTAGGTGCCTAACCTTTCTGCGCAATCCCCAAGTCGAAGATTAATTTTCTCTTAGACAAGTGGGAAAATTTGAAACACCTGCCCTTTTGAACCAGCGTTAGAAGACTCCGATAATTGAAAATATTCGTACGGCCCCTAAACAAATATGTTATTAATATCCCTAAATACTCGTATAATAGAATCGATATCAGAAAACTTTTCAGCTACTTTTCAGGACAGTGTAGTCTGAAATATCATCTCAACAAACTTTACCTATCGTCTGAAACCGAGTGTCAACTTTGTCTTTAGGATGAGGAAATTGCAGAGTACATACATATGTACTATGCGAGTGTGCTACCCTCTGCTACCTTAGGAATCGTATCCTCCTCAGAAAAATTATGACTCTAGAGGGGATCAGTTCAGCTCCTACGAGAGTTTTTTTTATTTATAGATTTTATATTAAATAATTTTATTATTTATATATCCTATATCTTTTAGATAATTATTGAAGTAGTTTATACGTTCTTTATCTTTTTAGTAATTTATTCATTGGCTAACTTATATATTAGTTTTATTCATTTACTTATATACGAGTATATATTTATTTTTATTTTATTTTTTAATTAATTAATTCAAATAATATTTTATTTATTTTTTATTGATGTTTTTAATTATTTGTTTATTTATTCATTCAATCAGTTAAATTATTTATATTATTTATTTATTTTGACAATAGCTACTTTGTTTAGGTCATCCTAAATATCTACAGTTTTTCCAGTCTGTTACATCTCCAAAGTGAAGGAGCCTAGTCACACATCCTTGGATATAACAACATAGCAATATACGAGTATATCATTGGTTATAAAATCGATTTCAATCTTAAGCCTTAATTCACTTTGGCTTTATGAGGTAGACACAGCCATGGCCATTAGCTTCGTCAATGACAAATTATGATTGAATACAGATTCCTCCAAAAAATATGTCCCAAAAATAAATTTCCTTTTAATTCTATCCTAATTGACGTTTCGTATTCCCTAGGCGCCTCTTTTTGCCTCTAATTTTTCTCAAAATGTGATTTGCAATAAGCAAAATCAAAGAACTCAAAGAAGCCAGAAGTAAGAAGAAATAAATGAAAGAAAAAAAAATTACAGAAAACGAGAAAATAATGATCAAAATAATAATGTCCCTCCGCATACTCCTCACAAGCTAGTATTCTATTGGAATAACCCAATTAACTTTCACTACCCGGCTTTGAATGTACCAATATTCCGGTTCCGCTACAAAGGAATACTCTTAGTCCATTAATGGTCACCACACCCATCCGGCGAAACTAATTTCCCACACAAATGTCCTGACATTCTCGAACGAATCTCGAGTGCCGTCCGATAAACAGGACATGACATCTTCCAAATAAAACATTGCAGAAGTTAACACGAGTCGACCTTAAGCGGACATAAGGACAATGAGAACTTGGGAGCCTGTGGGGCCGGAAACTGCTGTCCAGAAAACGTTTCGAGATTTGGCCTCAATAAAGCACCACCTTCCGATTTCTGATAAGAACGTAATCAGGTGCGGCCACCACCTTGTAATGTTGTGGCACAGAATCCTGTGTCTCCTCTGCAAAATTAATATAACGACCTAAATCAGAGCAACACAAACATAACATCCAAACGTTCACATAGGATTCATATAGAATACATGGTCGGATGAGAAAATTTGAACGGGAAAAAGGAGTAGCGATGGTACGAGATATGGGTACATGAATACGACGAGTTCCATTAGGCAGACACTGCCCAATCTAACCTAATTTCGGGGATCAGGACCTAGCCCCTTCTCTGCAACGTCGAACGTATGGATGTATGTAGCATAATCCACTCAACCGTTCACACGAATTTAAAATAAGGAAAGGAAAGGAGAGGAGGACGAAAAAAAAAAGTGAACCAACCGGAGATAAGGACGATTAATCCTAATTTATTCGCTTGACCCAATATTGGAAAACCGCATGACATCGAGCCCAACAATTGGGGTGATTAACTGCTCCCCGCTTCTGCCGCCTCGGATACAGGCTCTGTTACTGCTGTTCCTCGTGCTGTTGTTGGTGCTGTCGACGTCGAGTGAGTATCCTATGTGTTGCTGACTGTCGTCTCGCTGTCTATTTGGCCTGTTAGTTCAGTTGGCTATGTGGAAATTGCACACGGTCAGGATGTAAGGTGTCGGTAAACTGAAAGAGCACGACACTTTTATGAGAGTGTATCAGAACACTGCGCATGACTCGCTCAGACTGTAGGCTCTGCAAATTGTAGTAAATGATATCAAAGCCAGTATTGCCGTTGTTTGTATCCTGAGTAGGTACTTGTACCATGGTTTCTAGGATATCAGGACAGTTGTCACTCTCTCTTTCTCTCTCTTTCTCTATTTTAGGGAATATAACAAATGTATGGTACAGGAAACACATCCTGCATCAACATCAGAAGCAGCAACAACAACCATCGTGCCCGTCGTTTTGTTTCCTGTTTCGTGTACCGTGCCATCCGTCGGGGGTGTAGTTTGTACAGCCAGACTCGGAGACTCTGTAATCATTGTCGGTTTAGTTGTGATTTTGCCGGTGTACCGTGATGTCATCAAGTCGCAGAAGCAAATAACGTCTGATACGTGGCTCATGTAATTTAGAATACAAATCCGATTAGGCATTGTTTACCAAAATCGTCGCAAGGATATCAGTGTTTGACGGTGAATGGAAAAAAATGTTTACGCGAATTACGAGATTCGGTCCTGGCCAGCTTTTATCAAATCAACGTAGATCCCAGATTGTCGGGCAAAATGTGAATGACAAGTGAATGTGATCCAGTGTTCGTGTAGTGATTTTCTGTCACAAAAAAGATTGTTAACAGTACATGAAAGTGTATCATAAAGCCGCTTGTTTTAAAGTGAATACTCTGCTTTACTTTCTTACTTTTCTGAGTGTTTTCTTTGTTTTTCGTTTACTTTATTTTTCTCCTCGTGCTTATTATTCATACTAACGTGTCCAGTTGGTTCCTGACCTGCGAACACATTGCGGAAGATCCATCCGCACTTCCACTTTAAGACATTCTCTTGCACATACCATTGCACACACATGGTAGAAGGGGCTCGTAAAGACTATTCCATTTGGCATTAGTCCCGACGGAATCCCGATTATCCGAAACGTTTCCCCCGCCAAGGAGCCGGCATACCAAAAGGATACTAAAATCAAGCCACCTATAATTTATGTTTACATTTGTAGCAGCATCTTTCGTGCGGCTAAGTCGGTCGGTCGATTGGTCACATCTTATTGTTCACTACGAATGCGGAATCTCATTGGTAACCTACTGTAGCGGAGCGTAGGGATACTGCATTATACACCGGAAATCATTGCATTAACCCACATATCCAAGGAGGATGCTACCCCTTGCATGGCTGACAGTATTTATTATTTTCGTATATGTTCCTGGTAAGTACTCAAATGCTTGGATACTATGCTCAGTATTCGGCGGAGGATATGGTGTTTTAAATTCTTACCACTATGCTTCTGGTCCTTGATGTTTTCTTTTGGTTACTTTTGTTGTCCTGTTTCCAGATCTTCCTTGTTGCTGATGTTGTTGTACGTGCCCGTAAACCACACCGAAGAAGAAGATTTTCCAAAGTTGGCACAATTCTCTTATCTTGTTGTCGTCTTGTAGGTCTAAAAGACGTACACACGATATGATTGTGAAGATTCTTTAAGTAATATTGGGGAGAACCTTGGAAAGTTTTTCTTGGGGTTTTTATATTTCTTCTTCTATTGTTGTCCTATTGTCTCTCCACTCGTTCTCTGTATATACTATATACAAGTGTGTAGTCATAAAAGTATTTTTCTCGTTATTTTTTAATAGGGAAAGTTTAATCGGATTTTCTTTTCGAATGTTAATCCAAAGCATTTAAAAGATAGAACGTGGACGTGGAGGCGTATCCTTCGAGGACAAGTCAAGATAGTGTGCGATGAGTGCCGCCGGGAGTAGTAGTTATAGAAGTCTTATTACAAGGAAGTGACTTGGTATTCGGAGATAGCCAACGTTTGCCCGGGGGCGGTTAATTCTATTGTCATCTGCAATGGCAATTTCTTATGGACAGCTGAAGGCTATAATCTTGTTTCGGTCGAGATGGACAGTGATAAACTTAAATTGGGAAATAAAGGTGACGGGCCTTTGGACTGGCTAGTAGATAAGTTGTGTGTTTTGACAGAGGACTTGATTCTATATTGTATATTAGATGATTCTTTGTCTATTTTTATTTGAAATTAAAAATTTCAATAAACCAGCTTTTCAAAGTCTGACAAGTAGAGAGTTTAAGAGGTAAATACATCAAATAGGGAACTCATCGTTACGTTATTGCTATTGTTTTGTTTGGGGCGATGTCATATTCTGAAAAAAGGAAAACCGAACACACGTTTAAGCCAATAGAGTGTGTATGTATGTCACTTTTGTGGAAATATTTTTAATTGCTTTTCCCTTTGTTTGCACCGCCTTATACACACATTCTTCGTCACTCTTCGTCAGGGTATTAAAATTCGAGCTGAGGTGTCCATTTCCTCAGCATGAGTTATCCATTTCAGATTGTGATTACATTCGTTCTCCATCTTTTCTTACAGTAAATGGAGCGCACTATTTTCCTCTTTTGATACGATCAATGTTCCTGCACCAAATAGCAAGACTGGTTTGCAGCTTCAATTCTATCCCTCTTTACGTTCAGTTTTCTTGACACAAAACTTCGTCTAATTTCTCACCTTGGTTTAATAGCAGCCTCCATTCTGAAAGCACAAAAAAAGCAAGTTATGGGCATCTTTTCTCCGTCAATTCCTTAATGACTTTTCCAACTATTTTGACACTTAACTGCACTTCATCAAGCTTTACTATTCCCTTTATAAGTTCTTTTTTCAGCTTTGCAGCTAAAATTGAAATCAGATGTTGAAACATCAAATGATCACAGCCATAGCCAACTGTTTTGCTATACTTTTCTAAAAATGTTTCACCGGCAACCCGTTTGTACCTACTTCTGCTTATTTTAACTTCTTACCACTTTCCTCCTTTTGTTCGTTTCTCCGTCGCACTGTTAACCCCTATATTATTGAAAATAAACTAAATCAACTAATGATGAATTCATTTCTGCCCCCCATGACCCACCATTTTATCTAAAAACAGTGATCTTGCACCCTTTATCTCCTCTCAGATTTTCCTTATACATATATGAAAAACCTCTTTTACATTTCTTATAGACAAAAAAGCAAATTGTCAGTCAGTACTGTCAAAGCTCGAAAAACGAATCCTCAAATTGACATACCTATATTAGTTTATCCAAACTCGTCGTAAATATTTTGTGTGAAATCTTATTGTATGTATATTTTTACTGCAATTCTCCAATCTCCTCAAGACAACGAGACTTCCATAGATGCAGTTCAACAACCACGAAATTTGTCAAATTTGTGACCTTCACCCTCTCAGCCTTAGGTTATAAAATTGTTGCTATTTCAACCGAGTTCAAAGAGGGCTCTAAGAATATTCTCCACAAACTAATAGTCGTACTATTCTTTGGTCTTTGAAACCATTGTATGAAGTGGATATCGGCTACCTGCAAGCCGCAGTGTTCCTTTTAAATTTTGCCCTTTCTGCAATTTCCTTCGGTAGATATTCCTGTGCAAATGGTATCAAACCAACATCATAGTCTTTGGATGCATGGACCTAATAACCTAGCTCGACAAATGGGCCAACCATGACAGACGTTTTAAGTTTTACGTTGCGACGTTACACATTTTAAACGGTTGTGGTTCATGTTTCATTAAATTCTGCCAACATCATCTTCCTATAAGAGGTCTCTTTCTTGTGCTTTTTTCAGTCAATTCCTTTATATACTATAGAATGGTGGGAAAAATAATAGGAACATTTGAAATATTTTGCTTCTGTTCGAATTTTTTTTTACATAAGGTTCAATAGCTTTTGGTTTATTTAATACTTAATGGTCTCTCCGTTGGTTTTCAGCACAGACAGATAGACATTTGCGTGGCACAGATTCAAACAGATCTCTAAATCTTTTGTTTGGAATAAAATTCGTAGTTTCTTTGGCCACCTGTCACAAAAGGTCGCTACTTCTTATTTTGATTTTTGAAATTTTCAAAACCCCTGAAAGATGATCGATTAGATTTCGATCTCATGACTGCGGCGACCACTGTATTAAGTTGCTCTGAAACCATTTTTTTGAACAATGCTTGAGGTCGTTATTTTCCTAATATTCTCACTTAAGAGGCATGTTTTCCTCCGTATATTGTAGCATTATGTCTGTACGTATACTACAGCATTCATAATATCCTTGAACCAAAACTTGATAAACAAGTTCAAATGATGATGCTACCGACACTATGCTTTACTGCTTTTATGGTGTATGCAGGAATAACTTACTGGTTTTCAGGACGTCGCACATACATACATGTTGCCATCAGATCCAAAAAGTTTAGTTTTGATTTCATCGGACCAAATATTTTTCAGTGCTGGCGGTACAGGTGTCGTTCTGCTAAGCCTTTCGTCTTCCTGATGTTGGCAGTACTGCAATGAGGAACTTTTCTCGCTAACCCCCAGGCAAAGGTCTTCTTATTAGCCTTCTTTGAATTGTCCGACTACTGATTCTGGTACTAAACTCGATTTTAAAATCATAGGGGGGAGCATATGGAGCATTTTAGATTGCCCTCTAATATTGCCAATTGAAAGTTGGCGGACCCCACAAGCGGACCAGTAGGAATGCAGTTAAGTGGGAAGGTTATGGTCCTACACTTCTGACCATAACGACGCCGGGATAAAAAGGAAAAGAAGAAGAAAGTAGACGCAGTTTCTATGGGTTTTCAGCTTATTTTATGTCGCGAAAGCATTATGAATCTCGGTTTTAGAGCAATTCAGTTCCGCTATCTTCCGCAAGCTTAGTTCCTCTTATTTGTATACGGTCTTGAACTGAGCAATGGTTTTATCTACCCATAATAGAATAAAATACAGAAGACTCTATAACAAAAATAGAATATTGAACACTTATTTCTATTCATTGCGATAACTCCAATTAAGTTGAATGCCCCGCAGCTGTCCCTATTTTTTTGCTCCAGCCCTATCAAACGGATCAACTGAAAATTCCAGTTTCCTGTTAAAACGAAAATCGCATTCGCGTAAAGGAGGATAAGTTGTAAATTTTCAACGGACTATAGATATCAGTGTATGTATGTGCATGTGCAGGTTTGTTCAAGAAATAAGGTGATTTTTAATATCTCTCGAAAAAAAAATCATTCATCTACATATACCTGTTCTGACAAAAAGTATGCACATCAAATATTATATCTCTTCAATCGTGGAAAAAACGTCGCAGGGGACCAAGTCCAGTGAATGCGCTGGACGAGGCAAAATGTTGGTATTAGTTTAGGTCAAAAAATTACACACACTCCACCATGAGTGAACAGATGCATTGTCGTAGTGCAACAGCCATGCATTTTTCCTATATTTTCCTATAACGTTTTCCTTGTATTGCGCACAAGCAGCGCAAAACTTCAAGGTAAATATTGTTTATTGACGGTACCACCTTCCGGGAAGAACTCATCATGAACAACGCCAGTGTAATTGAAGAAAATGTTGTTGGCCCGTCTGATAGTTTCAATTGTGATGATTAGTCTTTTATTTCGCCGTCTGGATTCAACAGTTCTTGAGTGATGTTCATGGACAGAATCTTTTGGTCAAAATTTAGTAATTTCGAAACAAGCTTCGCTGACACATATTTCATGCCTCAATTATCTGAAAAACAATTTGATTAGACGACTTTCCGTAACATTTTTTTTCACTGTCTTTGTTGAGCTGTTGGAACGTCCAGAGCGGGCATCGTTATTAACATCTTCGAAAAATCGGCAAGCCCACCAAAATACCTCTAACCTTTAGAGGCTAGCCTTTTCCAAAATGGCTGGTAGTGTCAACCAAAAGAAAAGATAATTCAAACAATGGAATGTACTTACCTCGCAAAATTCAAAAAGGTACCTTGTTTCTTGAACAATCTTCGGGCGAGATTTCAAATCAACACTCAAAGGGGTAACATGTTTCAGTGAAGTATGCGATTTCTTGGCATTACATTTTTTTATAAGGATCGATCGAGGTGCGGCAACGTTTTAGAAATATCAATTACATATTGGTCTTTATCAGACGTTTGCGAATAAAACGATTGAAACTAGAAACGTGTAGGTTACCGATACGGAGAGCGCCGAATAAACCTCAACCCACCTACCATCGATGAAAACATAAGAAAAGCTAATGATTCGATCGATGAATCATTATCCAAAACGTCGCGTCAGTGAAAATATTTGTACATCAATTGGGCTATGAATTTTTTTGAATATTTGGCAAGTGAAACGTATAAGGACTTGTTGGCAAATGCCTAAGCTAACTATGGATGTGACATCTCTGATCTACTATTTTTGGTCAGCATGTGATCCTAGTTCCAGGTATTGAAAAAAGGGTCATTTCCGATATGTACTTATATGTAAATAACTACATATTCGATTTCTAAAAATAGTCGATAAAATAATAAAATTATACAATTTGGTCCCATCTTTTCATAATATATTAGGTATTTGAAAGGCGAATTATATTTCTTGAAATTGGTCTTTAACCTTTCAGGAAGAGAGGATTCGTGGAATTCAAGATTTATCCCAAATGGAATAATATCTATTCAAATGGCTATTCTTAGAATATCTCTGAGCAATTCGGCAGATGATTGCCAGTAGTGTAGTTGTAACCCTTGGTGACCTTTCATTTTACACAAAAATATTTGTGGCTCGTTGAGGTGACACTTTATGATCTGAAATTCGAAATCTGATTATATTTTATTAAAAAAGTGTGCATCCTTGAAAAGCAGGAATTGACAAAGGTAGACAAAAAGAAAAAACGATCAAAAATGTTTGATAGTTTATTTTTGGGCTTCTAAAATAAGTTCAGGATAAATGTTATGAACAAATCAGTATCAATTGTCCAGCATAATAAAGGGAAATGCAATTATATTTGGTGGCGGTAAAGAAAACCCTTGACCTTTGATAAGGAACGTCAATATGGGGACATTATCTAATATCTGCGGTTAAAAACAAAATTAGGGCTCTTCGGGCCAATTTTAGGTGGAATGCGTAGGTGGAAGATGAATCCATACCACGGATTATATTAATTTTCCGGCTTTCAGTCTTGCAGAGGATCAAATGTAAAACTCACTCCGCATGACTGGTAGGTAGGAACTATGTAAATAACATCTTCATTTCCCCGCAGAAGCCATTTGTTGTTCGTGAGAAACATTTTTTTATTTTCCTTTCATTTCATGAAAAAATATTATAAAGTAAATGTAATGTATAATATGTATGTGATAAGTGATATTGGTTTTATCGGACGAATGATTACTACGCTTGAAGACATGAACTTCATACTATCTTAAACTTGCTCAAATAATTTTTCAAAATAAAAATGCGAGTATATTGCGAAAAAAGCTTCCGCAGTTTGTTTTCAAAAGAATAAAAATTGAGTTAAGGTTAATCATATAGTTCAATGAAAACATTTTTTTTGTTGTTTTACTTTGTGAGAGACTTTTAGCAATATGAGAATAATTTAACTCTTTTCGTTCGGTGTGCCACTATGTTTCCAATTTTATGCCATGATATTAGCAAGATGTGAGAGTTTTCATCAAAAAAAATTAAATAGTATATAAGGAAGCGGCCGAAAGGCAGGGGTATACTTATCTGAATTCTATTTTTAAATGGGACGGTCAATGAATATGTACACATGTCTAGGAAACAAAAAAAGGAAAAAACCAATGATAAAAAATGAAAAAAAAATTATTTCTAATTCACTCAAAAAAAATAAACAAAATAAAAAATAGGAGTAAATATTGGGGGAAACTCACGCTTCTCGCAGACGCTTTTATAACCTCTGATACAAAAAGAGGGGTGTTATAAGTTCGACGTGTCTGTTTGTCTGTTTTACTGTTTTCCTGTGTCTGTCTGTCTGTGGCATCGTAGTTCCTGAACGAATGGACCGATTTTGATGATTGAGATGGTTTTTAGTTACATTTTATGAAGATCTGTTCAGGTGTTTTAAAGCCATCAGCTCTTTTAAGTGGCCCAAAATTAATCACCCTACCGGAATATGTTATAAACTTTGGCGTCGTACCTCAATTATATTTGACATTAGTAAACTAAACAGCTGCAGTATATAAACAGAGAGGCAATAGAGTGCTACTTTTCGCAAGAGCGTGGAATATTTGTGTCGATTCTTAGGACCAATAATCGGTTGATGGAATTTCATGAATTTCGACGTCGGTCGACGGGGCAAACAATTGGGTATCACCAGACGGACCGAATTTTAGTGAAAGACTTACACATGTTCCCGTAGGAAGTACAAACAGTGCATCAATTAATGCCTGCTGACCGTCAGTGGTGTTAGAATTACTGTCAAGCCATCGTTAATCAATAACGAAGAGGACGATTTTGTGTCGAAAATCATCATGAGCGACGAGGCGCATTTACACTTAAGCGGTTACGTCAATAAGCAAAAGCTTCGTTTCTGAGGCATTGAAAATCCGCTTATGATACACGAGGAGCTATTACGTCAACTCAAAGCCACTGTGTGGTTCACGCGGGAGGAGTGATTGGTCCGTATACAATACGATCACTGTTACTGGCGAGAGCTACAGGGCCATGATAAACGATTGTGAAATAAGCGTTTCCTGGTCGCGTAATCTCCTGTTGGCTATTTGGCATGGCCAGCAAGATCGCCACATTTTGCCATCCCAGACAAGCGTTCGCATGAAAGCCGTGTGCGTTGCGTTAAAATATTGGATATGGTTGTTTCGGTATTTACTTAAGTTATTTACATAGAGTAGGTCTTTGTATAATCCATACTTTGTCATTATCAATATTCTTTTTTTTTGTATTCTGTTTTCGTTTTTTTTATTTACTTAGCAGTTCCCCGACGTTAAAATATTTATAGGTTCTTTTAATGAAGTCAAAAGGAGGAGAGAAAATTTTTATTATTTTATTTTTTTTACTTTTTAAAGTTTTTTTTTCTCGGGGGTTACTTAAAATTTTGAATTTTAAGTTTTTTTTTAAAGTTTGAGGGGTATATGCGTCGGTTATTCATCATCAATCGCTGTTGAGAGCTGCTCAGAGAAATAGCACAGGCATAATTAAAGTACTTTTTAGAGTATTTCGCTAGAATAAAATTAATAAAAATTAAAGTAAATTAATTTTTGAAATTTTTGAAGACTAAATTTCGAAGACTAGACTAGACTAAAATTCGAAGTAAATTAATTTTTGAAATGTTTCAAATGTTCTGGGAATTAAATTTATATAAAAACCATGGGCCGTGGAAAACTCTGCACCGCAGAAAAACGAGAAGTCATTTTAGGCATGATACGTAATATTACCAGGCTGCTAATTGGTTATCATGCGTGCGGTTGCTAATCTAAGTTCATGCTTTTCGGGGCCATTTGCCCAGGAGAAATGCTTTTTTGTGAGAAAAGCCCAGCCAAGCGTCACTCTCAACTCGACTGTGAAAAATGCACAAGGAGTAGTTTCCAATAGTTACACCTAGTCCAGAAGGCATCGGTGTAACTGAAGGCTCAATAATATCCCATATAGAACTTTACTTAATTTTTTTTATTTTCTGGTTTATGTTCACCTTACGTTTTATTACAGACTACAAGTGTTCGGTCGGATTTAAAACGGGCGAAGTCGCTGGTCAGTATAGACTAGAAATTCCTAAGTCATTAAATGTTTTATTGAGCTAAACATTATTGATAGACTGTGAGTACTTCTTTATTTATTATTTATAAAGAACACATTTAGAAATTAGTTTGTAACAATTCAGAACCATCTTGGAAAATTAACTTCCCAGTTTAGGAATGATGCTCTTCAATTACTGGTACCAAAAACTCACTTATTACTTGTCCATATTTTTGAGTGCTTAAAGTTCCATTAACAAAGAGCAAAAGGCCCGCAATATGCAAAGAAATGTATCTCCAAATCATTTGGCTTTGAGGAAAATTTACACTCTTGATTATGCACTCGTCTTTAAATCTTTTACCTGCTAACCGTAGAACTTATGGCAAATTGTCAGCACACAACAAATTAAAGATCATTCAGTCCATATTCCACATCCGCAATCATCCTGCGTTCAATTTTCATATCGTTCATTTTCCCCCAGGTCAAACAAGCCGCTTTAATATATTTTCATATAAACCTATCTACCATAGCTTTCTACCTATCGTTTCGGTGCTTCAATTAAATTCGCGAAATTCATCTAGCTCTGCCCGTATACGGGCAACACTTTTACAGTGATCTTTCATGCTAATTCTTTACGATACATTGACCGTTTTGTGAATCGATTTGTGTTTTCGCCCTGAGCTCTTTTTCCTTTCCAGTGGATCTAAATTTTATTTTTTCTTCGTCAGTTGCACGTGGGTGAATGAGAGCATCCTATTTTAGCCGTAATCTTACGAAAATTCCTTTTCAACCAAGGACAGTATATTTACTTTTCACTTGGTCATTACAATATGTACTCGTATATCACTTGGTCTTGTGTCCATTGCTGATATTTACCGGATATTTCACTTCTATGTACTTGTCACGATCAGAACTCAATTCAATCAGTTTTTTTTGCACTGATTACGAAGTCGAATGTTGCTGTGCGACATACCGCTCGTAAATGTTAAAAAAAATTGTTCCACTCTGACGAAATAACCCATTTTCTGAAATAGTGTGACTTTTAAGACCGCAAGTATGTACTACTTGTTAAATTTTCTCTCTTTAAAATTGAAGTTGCTGTTTGAATTAAATGGATCATTAATAAAAAGAGGAGTTTTAGATAAATCAACCTTGGACTTCGTTTCCATCAGATTTAAATTATAAACAAAATAATTCCAAAGACACCGATTTCATTCGGGAAGGGCCACTACACGTTTGAGGACAACGTCTTGAAAAATCTTCAAAGCAAAACGTGTCTTGCATATATCGATCATATAATCATCTACTCACTCCGAGAACACATCGAGAGCCTGTGCGCTGTTTTTAAACGGTTCTTCTTCTTTTACTTTTTCCGGCGTTGTTATGGTCAGAAGTGTAGGACCATAACCTTCCCACTTAACTGCATTCCTACTGGTCCGCTTGTGGAGTCCGCCGGTTTGACCTCAGAAAGTAGCGGCAGGCTTCCCGGTTTGGGATTACTTCATCGCTGAGGCCAATCAAATGCTGGTGTTTTTGCATTTTTTTGCACCAATTGTTTTTTTTTTTTTTTGTGACACGGGCATGCTCCAGATTTTTTTTTGTTTGATCTTACTCTTACAACACCGGTGATCTCCAGTCGTGTCAACCCACTGATTTGCATGTACACTTGTGGGGCAGTTTAATGGTGGTATATGTGTCCCTAGGCTCACCTTGGTGTTTTCTAAATTGCCTAGATGTGATTTTTGTTTACCTTTGTCTTAGTCGCCTTTTACGACAAACGAGAGGTATCGCTGCAGGGATATTCTTAACCCGTCCCTGTACGGAGGTGTTTTTAAACGGTTGAGGTAGAAAAATCTGGTTTTCCCAAAAAATAAATATCTATCCCAGTGCATATAAACCAGAAAACGGCCAAATTGGAGCCATTCCAATTTTTTCCAATTCCTAGGATAGTTAAGCGATTTACATCATTGCTTAAGTAGTGGATACGAGTATTACCGAAAATGTACGCCTTTGTAAAAACAAAACTCATATATGCAATACTTCAGTATTCGAACTTTACTAAGCCTACTATTGACGCGAATTCTTGCATTAGGAGCAGCATTATCCCAGGGTAATATAGGCTCGGATAGGACGACTTGTTTCACAATACGCACTTTTTCCAAGAGCGAAGAAAATAGTACCAACGGTACAATTGAAAAAGAACTGTCTGCCATGGTTATGACTGTTAAATACTTCTTCACATATCTTTCTGGATTTTATCTTTGAATGGTGCAATTCTAACCTAATCCGTTGGAGGTTTCGACTTTAAATTATTACGTCACATATATGTATGTAGTATAGGAAATGCTGACGCACGAATGAGATCAATGTACATCCGATTGATGTAGAAAATTTAGATTTGGTGTTAATGCACAAGAATTTGGATGATTGGTTCTAAAAACCAAAAACGAAAAAAAAAAAATTCTATGCTTATGATACCTTTCAAGAGAAAGAAGAAGTACCTTATTCTAAATATTTTATAACAATGGTAATAGACTAAAGTTAGTAAGATGTTGTCATCTACTCGAAGATTTAGCTGAAGTCGATGACCAAGAAAAGCTTGTATATGAGAATACAAGATCTAATCATAGAGGTATCGACGCTGCGACATTTTCAAGTGCATATGTATATGACTGAAAGCGAGAACGCCCTTCTACGCCCTTAAAATATTGACATATACGAGTATTTGCTACAGACAGAATATTTTTTCATTATTGTGGAAAAATTTGATAAGTTTACAAATGTCTACCTCATATCAGCCCGACAAAATAAATCTAATCATGTTCTCAAAGCACTATTTTTCTCATTAGAATCATAAAATCCCAAACAAAGATAAACAGGCTGCTACAACTTATAATAATAGCACATATTCAACCACTTAATTAACCCCTTCTGAATTGCTTGCCAGCCGGAGATAAAACAAATCCATTCATAAAAAAACTACAAAACTGAAAAGGAATATTTAGAACAGCATAATAAAGACATGTAGAACAGCGCATTGTAGTCTTTTATTCTTTAGGTGCAGATCAATTGGCACTACAATTAGCATTACCCCTTGACGAAGGAGAGTTATAAGCAAACTTTAACCATTTAAGTAAAAGTTAGCAGCTCTTATTTGATCACCATATTTCTTTAAGTGGAATCATTAACATAGCTGACACTTAAGATTTTTTGTTTTGAGCAATGTTAAGTTTTATAAGTAGATAATACAAAATTATTAATTAAAGCTCTCAAAAACTCTTCGAGATAGAGGAATTTATCGTGCGAATTTTTACTGACAAATGCCCTGCAGTTAGTTTTCTTTTACTCCTGCATACTCGTACGCTACTGAAGTTTTCTCTTTCTACTAAATTTTCAGCCAAATCACCAAAAAGGCAAGGTTATTCATACAGACTGGTTTGGTTTTTTTTTACCGTCTTCTAATTTTTCATCTACTGCGGTTATGTCGGAAAAATGGCATTTAATCAAACTTACTAATTAAATAAAGTTACTCACCAACTTCAGATTATAACGAGAAGACTTAGGCAACAATTTAATACTTTTTAGTCGACTTTTAACTTATGTATGCATAAATGAAAACTTTAAGTTTTTTTTATTATGTTATACGAAGTTTTTTTTTATTCTTAAACCCAGTTTAATATAGACAAATGTACTTAAGCTTACCTTACTTATCTTTAATAAATAAAAGTAATATTCCGCCCCTTTACGGACACTCTAAAACGACGGCACATACTCAGCACCATTGCTTACCTATTTAATTAATTAATATCACTACTAAAATCTTATAGTCCGGGAGGTAGCGTTGCAATTTTTCTAGGAATTTTATACCGAATGAATTGTATTTCGAACAGTTGTTTAATGTTCAGAAATCAATAAAGTGAGCGTCAGTTGTTTTTTTAGTTTTTTAGTTTAGTTTAGTTTATTCATCTACCGAGCTTAGCTCTAAAGATTTCAGATATAAATAGCTCAAAAAAAAAAATTGTATATAAATGATTAATAATAATAATACATAATACTAAATTACAGGATACATAAATTCAGAAGGGTTTAAAATTAAGTATATTTTTTTACAGATAATTTAAATTTCGATCTATCATCACACAAGTCTATATCAGAACAAAGAGAATTAAAAAGATTAATACATTTTGTTAAAGGTTCATTGAGACCATAGTTGTAAGGATGCACCTTGTTGAATAACAAATTTCTTGTTCGAAGTATTCTTTCTGGAGCATATAATTTCAAATTTTTAAGTATATCAGGACATATAATTCTGTACGAAAAGACATCATGAATAAAGAGTATATATTGAACATTGCGCCTTTTTTCCAAGGTATCTAGACCAATTAGAGTACATCTTGTATGATAAGGTGGCATTGCATCAAGATTCCATCTCATTCGTTTTATTACAAATCTCGTAAAGGACTTTTGCACCCTCTCAAGCCGTATTATAGAGTTTGCATATTTTGGACACCAGACAATAGAACAATATTCAAGGAAAGGACGTACGAGTGACATATAAACAGACTTCAAGGCATACGGATTCGAGAGATCAACACATGTTCGCTTTAGAAATCCAAGCATCGAGTTAGCTTTAGCAACTACATAATCAATGTGGAACGAAAAAGTAAGTTTCGTGTCGAAAATAACACCAAGATCTTTAACTTCGGTTTGTCGTGTAAGACTGGTATAACAAATAGTATAGTCATAAATAACAGGTATTAATATATGAAAAACAGAGAAAGAGTGGCATTTGCTTATATTTAGGACAAGTCGATTACTCTCACACCAGTTAGCTACTGTGTTTAAATCATGTTGAAGATTCTCACAATCACGAATGGATTTAACACGTAAAAATATTTTAAGGTCATCAGCATACATCAGGCAATTTGCATTATTAAGCAAAGATGGAATTTCATTAATATAAATGATAAAGAGTAAAGGCCCTAGGTGACTGCCTTGTGGGACACCAGACAAGACTTCGATAGTTCGAGACTGGCAATACCCAATTTTTACAAATTGCTTCCTGTTTGATATATAACTAGAGATCCATTTAAGTAAATTGGAATGAATTCCAAATGAATACAATTTGTCTATGAGGATACTATGACAAATTGTATCGAAGGCTTTCTTGAAATCTGTAAAAATTACATCAACTTGATATCCTGATTCCACTGAATCAATAAGATATTTAGTGAATATAGTCAAGTTGGTTAATGTAGATCTACCAGAAACAAATTCATGTTGTTTTAAAGATATATGTTCTTTAAATGCAAAATACAACTTTTTTGTAATAATCGACTCAAACAATTTCGGAACAGCTGAAATCTTACAAATGGCTCGATAATTTTCTACATTATGTCGGGATCCAGATTTAAAAATAGGAGTAATAAATGAGCATTTCCATTCATCTAAAAATGTCCCCGAGGATAAAGGTGTATTAAAAATGAATTTCAATGGTAAGGACAGCGATAAGTTGCATTGCTTAATAAAATCAAATGGAATTTGATCAGGTCCAGCACTTTGGCCGGTGTTCATATATGATATGCCTTCCAGAGTATCATCAATTGAAATGTACAATGAACCTAAATACGTATTACAATCAAGTATATTATTGTTAAAACATAATCAACATACACTGACTCAAAGAACTTAGCGAAAAGTTCACAAGTGGAATCAATACTATGGGACACAATCCCTTTGAATTCCATATTTTGAATGATACCATTTATCTTTCTTTTGCCATTAAGAAATGTCCAAAAGGCTTTCGGATTTTTTGAAACCTGTGACTCAATGTTTATAACATACTGTTTATATAAAAACTTGTTCAAAAATTCATATTCTCTGCGTAGTTGACAGAAACGTTTTTTATCTAATTCAGATCCAGACTTTTTAAATAATTTGAATGCTTTGTTTTTAGCATTCTTCAAATTATTTAATCTTAAATTATGCCATGGTAATTTAAACGATCGGATGTTTCTTTTAAGAGGAACGAATTGAGAGCATCCAGTATTTATTATACTTAAAAATGTATTATAGACTTCTTTAAGCTGCAAACCAGAAAGAATATTCAACCAATCAACCGAGGAAAAATAATTATTTAGAGCATCATAATTCGCCTTAGAAAAATTGTAAATCTTTTTATACGAATAATTATTTGAATTTGACGTTACTGATGAAACAAGACTGCATTTTAGTTCTAGACATAAAGCAATATGATGAATAGAATTCTCTAATATAGGGCATAAAACTTCTCTTACAGTACAATACTCATATAATTCATTATTTACAAACACTAGATCAAGTATTCTATGCAACGAGTTATGACAGCAGTTTTTTTGAGATATATTAACAGCAAACATGGAATCAATAAACTCACAGTCTGTTCTCATATTATAGGGGATTAAACATTTATCGCACTAGCGGTGGAGCTAAAGGAGACAGCATTAAAAAGTCATTGGAAAAAAATCTGCTCCGATGATTTTTATACCGAGCAAAAATGTATGAAATTATTGTTTCCATCACATTTGAAAAAAAAATAATCGTCAGCTGTATTGAGATGGGGGCGTTATATGTCAGTTACGTGCATGAACCTCATTGAAAATTTGAAAAATAAATTTATTTTAAACCTTATGAAATTTATAGGTACATATAAATATTCATACTTTTAAAATAATAAAGAAAATCGTCAGCTGTATTTTTGACGGGGATAAGACCGTCAGTCAATGTGATAAACATTTAGCCCGCTCAATGCATTTGAGCGTTACATAGTCTCTTTGGAAAATAAACTGACGATCTTTACACCGACAAACAATCAGCTGACGACGATTTTTTGTTTTTTTACCATTTGTATTATCTTATACTTTGAATTCAATGAGTATAATAATAATTTTATATAAATAACACCACATTGTTCTCGATTGAAAATATCAGTTTACGAGCCAAATTCTCGTCATTTGCGGGAGGTGTTACTGCTTTATTTGAATATGAAGAAAACAGCGGCTGCTCTCAGATACGTATGGTGAGGAAGCTATTAGTGAAAGAACGTATCGTGAGTGGTTTCAACGCTTCAAGACCGTGATTTTAACGTCGAAGACCGGCATAGTGGTGGAAGAGAGAAAGTTTTCGAAGATGCAAAATTGGAGACATTGCTGAGTGAAAACTCGCGTCAAACTCAAGAAGAATTGGCACGATCAGTGGGAGTGACACAGCAAGCCATTTCAAAATTTCTCAAGGCCATGGGCATGATTCAGAAAGAAGTAACTTGGGTCCCGTATGAGTTGAAACTAGAGGCAAAAACCGAAGGGATTTCTTCATCGAATTGTGACCGGGGACGAAAAATGGGTTCATTACAATAACCCTAAACGCAAAAAATCATGGGGATATCCCGGCAATGCTTCCACGTCGACGGCCAAACCGAATATCCACGGCTCCAAGATCACGCTCTGCATTTGGTGGTACCAGTTCAGCGTCATGTACTATGAGGTCTTTAAACCAAGTGAAACAATCATAGTTGCTCGTTATCGAACGCAATTAATGCGTTTGAGCAGAGCATTAAAAGAAAGACGGCCGCAATACAGCGAGAGGCACGATAAAGTGATTTTCCAGCATGACAACGCTCGACTCCACTATGCAAAAGAGGTCAAAACGTATTTGGATACGTTAAAACGGGAAGTCCCATCGTATTCTCCAGGCATTGCTCCCTCTGACTATCGCCTGTTTCGATCAATGGCGCATCACCTGGCTGACAAAGACTTCCGATCTCATGAAGAATTCACAAGTTGGTTCGATTCGTGGATCGCTTCAAAATATGAAATTTTTTTTCGACGCGGGATTCGTACACTGCCCAAAAGATGGGAGAAAGTAGTGGCCAGCGATGGAAAATACTTTGAATGATACAGGTGTAACCTATTTGTTTCATTAAAGCCTCAAATGTTGGGAAAAAACACCGCGCAAGCAAAGTTGTACACCTAGTATATTTATTAATTTTGTGCCGGTTTCAAATTACAATGAAATCTCTCTTAAGTGGACAGCCACGGGACCAGAGTTTTTTGTCCACATAAAATAGTGTCGGCTTAAGAGAATAAAAACGCAAATTTTAAAAATAACGGAAAATTATCATCTTTATTTCACTTTAAGTCCCTTATGTACATATAAAATATTATATATGCACATATGCATACATTTACACACATTCATATTAATTTTTAAAAAAATCTCGAATCCGACTTTCGCGTAGATTGCAACCTCTTACTATCACTGACACATAGTGAGATCGGAGAACAGATGTGAGCTGCATTTCCTTCTCATCTCCAGCTTTCAAAGCAAATTTGCACAAAGTTTAACACGCATTCGACGCCTTTTTGTAGGAGTATGAATCCATTTCAGTATCTGCTTCTACTTCTGCGTCCATATCCTTATAACGCTTGTATTATCTTCGGCCAAGTTTTCATTCCATCCTTCATCGGTTTGAACGTTGTTGTCACATGCGGTATACTCTAAGTATTGAACTTGTTCGCAACCAGTTTTTCTGATTAGCGATGACAAATTTTGCAAACAGATCAATGGTATGTCGTCCTCTGGGGTGAAGTCCTCTAATTCGAAGGTTTGATTGCGTAGAAACCCAGATCTTTTGAAGCAGTTTTTTTCTGGATCAACCGTGTTCCATGCTGCAGCAGGCCAATTGATCGCATCTAGCACATTTATTGCAGAAGAAAGCTCTCCTACACTAACAACCTTATCCATTTTAGCAATTATGTGATTAAGAAATTTTGTGATTTAAAATTTTTGAAGATGCCCTGGATGTTTATCCGCTGACTGACGGTCTTATCCCCGTCAAAAATACAGCTGACGATTTTCTTTATTATTTTAAAAGTATGAATATTTAGATGTATAAATTTCATAAGGTATAAAATAAATTTATTTTTCAAATTTTCAATGAGGTTCATGCACGTGACTGACATATAACCCCCCCTACTCAATACAGCTGACGATTTTTTTTTTTTTAAATGTGATGGAAACAATAATTTCATACATTTTTGCTCGGCATAAAAATCATCGGAGCAGATTTTTTTTCAATGACTTTTTCATGCTGTATCCTTTAGCTCCACCGCTATCGAAGCAGCTGACGTTCGGAGCTGTTATGTGTTAGGGGAATACTATTATTGTTATGATTTTCAGCCGGTATAAAATGACTTGCTCAACTATAGCGCTACCTCCCGGACTATTAGTGTCGTAATACTCGTCTCAGCGATCAGGCTGTGTGTGCTCTAAGTATCGCAGCCGTAACTGCTTTAATTCTATATGTATAATCCAAATGAATAAATTTCACATCGTTTAGAGGAACTGTGAATTTCTTGTAAGGATTTTGGGTAAAGATTTTGAGCAACACCCTTACAACATCAAATTAACTCAAGAACTAAAGCCTCTTATCAATTGAAGGGCAGAGCCTTCTCTAAGTGGACTATGTTTGAATAAGGCTATGACAAATGTTTAAAGAAAATCTTTAATTTTATCGAAAACACTTCAGCGATGATGTTCATTTTGGCATAATCATAACAACAATAATCATAAGCACAATATGAGTTATTGGACAATAAAAAGCCTACATCCACAAAAGTGACCATGTGACCGTGTAGGATGGTTTTAATGCCGGCGGTTTGATTAAACCGCATTTTTGCGTCAATAAAAATGATCGCCATGTAACAGTCAATGCAACAGTCCATGTTCGAGGATTACTTTTGGCCAGATTTGAATGTACTTGATACTGTAATGATACTCGTATGTGGTTCCAATGAGATAATGTCGCATACAACATAGCTGGTCAAACATTGATGTATTCAAATGAAAGTGCTGAATTTTCTTTAAATACAAAATTATTATTGTCCTTGTTTCCTTTGCTAGCTCATTTCTATATAATTTTTATAATTAGATCTTTATAATAACACACTAGAAATAGCGAAAGTTAAACAACGCTATTTTAAAAACTGTCAAAGTTCTAGAAAAATAAACACCACTTACATTTATGGTATTTTTACTAAAGCCTATATGCCCAATTGAGACAGTCCTTATTCTTTTAGGCCTAGAACTTCTTAAGGTCCTGTTTTATGGTTTCTGGACTTATGGCTTATTTTGGAGATGATTGCCCAAACTTACGAGAAGTTTCTATTCAGTTCGATTACTCTGGTAGGAACATGAGGAAAGTTATGAAATTTGGAATAAGATAGGAATAAGCACTAATTTGTTGTCTTTGTTTATTCGATGAATTGAAGTTTGTGTTGAATGCAGTTTACCTATGGTCAAAATAAACAAATTTCCAATTCGATAGGAATTTATAAATCTCTCTTCATAAAAGAGTGGTATCATATGCTAACTTTTCTTATTTCTATATAAAAAGTAAAAAAAAAACCAAAAAATTATAAGGTCCTGAAATGATTTTCTTTGAGTTTTCAGTGAGTTTAGATTTTCAGTTTTGTCCAATCAGGCATGCAGGCCGCATATTAAAAGTGATGATACCTTACTCCCGCTCACATCGCGGCTGCCGCTGTTTAGGTGCATTCGTACATAATATGGAGACATTTTCAATTTCACTTTTACTGTGTATTATAATATTATGAAAAATATAGTTCAACGTTTTCGTACTCAACGAAGTAATAGACTCTTGCTCAGGACATTTTTTCACGAATACAGTCAAAGCTAGTGCTTCTCTTTTTTTTTTTTTTTTTTGAAGCTTCTGCTAACTGTTGGAGCGCTCCAATGCAAATACAGGTCCATTGTACTACCAGACAGCCATTTTTCGTTATTGTATTTTCCCCGTTGTCGGAAGAAAAGTAAGGCGGAGCTTTGGTGATGTAGAGCTAAGAGATTCGCCACACATCACGTCGGCCCCAAGGGTGAGCCACCATGCGCGAGCGAAGGCAGAATAGTTGCAGCGAAAGTGTTTAGCTGTGTCATCCTCCTCGCAACATGCAGCACAGGTGGGCGTCCTTGATGGCAAGCACGCAAAGATATTTGGCAAAAGTGTATTGGCCCGTAACGACGCCCTCAAGCCTTCTGCAATCAATTCCCCTTAAGGATACGAAGAATGTTGCGGATTACTTGCAGACATCAGGGCGTACGCGCCCAGTCATTGATACTTATCCCCCTCTACGATTATACGCATTAAAGACCCGATCGTTGATGGATCCGTTGATGACTGCAGGAGTAGGTAGACCTAAGGCGGGTTCATGTCCTGAGAAACCCTCCTAGGAGACCTTTCTAGCGAATTCATTAGAGATCTCATTTCCTGGGCTCACATAATGACATGGGATAAAAGACTGAATTTAATCTTCTGACTTTGTTCAAAATGGTCTTGAATTCATGCACTAATTTGGAAACTGGTTAAAAGATTGGACAAAGCTTTGAGTGCCGTTTGGCTTTCACTCCAGAAGTACACATAAACTTTTTCCCTTCCACTTGGGCCTCACAACATAATGCATGTCCATTAGGATTGCGTATATCTCTCATTGAAAGACAGACCTTTTTTTTCCTAACGTAAAGTGCATCCGGATGTTTTCGCCTCCAAAGATAACCCCAGCGCCGAACCCTCGCACAGACCTTAAGCCATTTGTAAAAAGCGAAGACAGTCACTTCCAGGTTCAGTATCTGGTCCGAGCCAGTCTTGAAGCCATGGAAATTTGACAGTGAAATTACAGCACAATAGGATAGCAGGTGTCATTGCGTCGGAGGGAATATCCAAGAGACAGAGATCATCCTATGATCTTGCACAAGAACACTGTCATTCTAGTACCAAAAACTCTTACTCTTGACGCGAGACCCCCCAGAGGATCTTTCCCGGCGATAAGCCCCAAGCTTTGCCAAAAGCAGCTGTGCGTAGCCAAAACGCTGACAGCGCTTTAGTGGTTTGGTGTCAGCAAAGAATCTCGCTATCTAAGATGATTCCCAGGTACTTAACTTCCTTGGATATCGGGATGGGAACGCCTTCTAGCACCAGCTGAGTAATGCCAGTATTTTTTTCACGCATGACGAGCAGATTATGGTCGATATAGTCGACAGATGACTGTAGCCAAAATTTTTCGAAGAATTCGAGTTCGAAATACACGGCTTGCAGATAATATGGCTGCAGTTAGTGAAAGTACCAAATAAAATCCAAATGTACATATTTATTCCACTGTGAATACAGCACCTGGGCTTGTCCGAACCGATTTTATTTTGGCCTCAAATCGAATATATGGATGTGATTTCAAAAAGACGGTATCTTATAAAATTGCGGTAAATTATAGCTCGATATCTGTCGAAAAGTCATCGAAAATTACTTTGTAAAAATCAAGCTCTTCATGGATTTTTTTACAAGTCATTTTAACGTTATATTTTGTTCATAATGGCAAGATGTACGCAGTATACTGAAATTATAATTATAGGTATATCGAAACCTATACTCGTAAATGTGTTTTATTTAAATTTAGTTTCAAAACCAGAAATTGGATAAGGCTCTATAGGTCAATTTTCTTTAGTGCAAATCAAATAGTTTTAAACAAGTATGTAATTAAATTATTTCATTAGTACACACTTAAACCTAGGTAATTTATTTTACTGCAAGAGCTATAATTATGTTGATGTTCAAATTCTTAGGGTTTTTTGTGCTTTTAAGTCCAAACAAATTAGGTGATGCCGTGACTCGAAAGGCAATTATCGAAATGTGACAAATTAAATGAAATAATAGTTCAGTAAAAAATTTATAAGAAACTATGCCCATTCCTAAAGTTTTAAAATCACATTAAAAATATCTTAAAAACGATAGTACCATAAATAGATGACATTGAGTTCGGACCTTATCGCGATTTGATACGTTTTAAAAAAATACTACTGCTCTGAAAAAAATCATCACGCTGAAAGGTAATTGACGACAATGATGTAAAAGCAGCTGTGGTTGCATACCCAACGAAAACAATGTAAGATACTCACAAAACACGTGTCTCTAATGGCGAAGATAAAAAACAATGGAATTAACCCATTTAACACAAACTGCACCATCTGTGAAACCTTGAGCTTAAAGTAGGAAAACGAAAAATGAACCAATTGTGCACCATATAGTCACGATTGTGGATCTGGGAGGTGCTTAGATGCAGACAAAAAACACTCGCATATCTTCATAATATGTTTATAAGTTAATATTAGATAAAATTCATATAGGAGGTTGGTTGATCAATGGACAAATTGTGTTTCACTCAAATAAAAATTAATTTATTTGTGAGCACATTCTTTGAAAACAATTTTTATGATTTATATCATGTTTCACCTTAGGATCCACACTATCCATCTTTAATAAAGAGGGTTGTCTTACTTCGACGAGGTATTGAGTCGATCAACATTGACCATGTGATTAGGGGCATTGTACTCGTATACCATTCTTTTTGCACTACCATGTTCCTTGCCATGGTTCCAATATATATGGTATATAGTATTTGAGGATTGCCAGGTATTTAAACTCTGATATTGTGTCCTCAGTTCGAAAAACAGGACCAATCCCATACCAAGAAAAACAATCCCACATTATTATATTTTCGCCATTATATGTCATGCCTCCTCATTTTCCTGGTATAGCGGTCACGAAAACCAGGCCTTTCTGGCCTCCGAACCTTACAAGCAAAATAAGGACAATAAGTTAATCTTAGCTTCGTCACTACATAGGATATTATTAAAGCAAAATTGTTGCGTGCCTTTAAGCTTTTTGTCTTTAATTAGTATGAGCATAAGCAGTTATTCGTGGAAGGTTGGCCTTCTGGAGCATTCGACGAAATGTGTAAGCCATTACCTTATTCCCGATTTGAGCACAAATGTAGGAAGGTAGGAAGGAAGAGGATCAGATTTCGACAAAAAAATTTTTAGGGTTTTCGGCGAAAATCGCACTTGGTGGGCTTTAGGAAGTTGGTAGCAACATTTTTGAAGCTTTCCAATGCCCCGGAAATAAATTTATTAATTGCCCTGTTTGTTTAGGTCATAGACTATGACTTTTCTTCGTTGTGGACTATGCTCTTTTGAGTGCTTTACGTTCCAATAAAAAATAAATTTTAAGTAGATTTACATAGCCTGGCGAAACTTACTTTCAAGTTAACAAATCACAGCTGAAATATTAATTATATACAATATACATATATGTGGTCAGAAATGTAGCCTGCGTTGATACCTATAATTAGTCATGGCATGAGTCTTTTCCATGACACACTAGACATAAAGATGCAAAAAACTACTATAGCTGAGATTTTTGCATGCATTATACTATCTTGATGTTTCGCTATCAGTTTATCAACTTTTCTGCAGCCTGGAGTCTTTTATTGGCAGAAATCTAGCAGAGATCATTAAAGCCTTTGAGGACTATATAGTGCCTAAAGTTTCTCTAAAAAAAAGGAATAGGGCTTGGGATTACATTACATTGGAAGGAAGCTATCAAAGTTTCACATGTTGATTCAATAAAAATTTCTAAAAAAGAGACAAAGTCTTTTGCACAAGTTCAAATATTTCATGTAATCGATCCTAATACATCCGATCGATAGCATCTAGAAGGGAATTCAGTGCCTTTCTGCCTATGATATACGAAGGTAATGTCGTTGAGCTAAGTACAAAAAACATTTGAGGACCACCGTCGTTCAGTGAATTTTGACTTTTAACGCCCATGAACGAGATCTAAATTTGAATTGCAGTATACTTGTCCGGTAAGTCTCATAATTCGAAATTTGGTAATAAGCAGTACAATAAGCAGTACGTTTCTTGCACCTATGGGAAAACATAATTCGTAGACAATATGGGTCATTGGGAGAAGTAGTTCTGGTTGTACACAAGCTGTAACGCACTGGGTACTTGGTACTACGTAATTGATAATTATTTAATTTATTTATTATATATTGTAAGGTTGAATACAAAATAAAATAATAAAACACCACTTGAACAAAATACTGCGCTTTATTTTTTTCGTGCGACTTGTCTCGCCACTGGCTTACAATCGATTGATCATTGGCAAACCCTTTCCTCTCTTTGCTTCTATCCTACGTTCCCTATAATATTATATTTATTCTAAATTACAAATATTATAAGTATTATAAATATTTAGTAATAATAAAATTATTAAAGTATAAAATATAAAATATTTTACATGTTCACATATAAGGAGATATGTACGTCAGGGCTGATTCCCCTTCTGACTATTACACTAACATAAAATAACGTCAATGTTCCGGCCATATACTCAGAACAAAAGAGGATTGCAGCTAGTTCAGCTATTCTAAAAAGTACAATGCCCTTTATAGCAATCAAAAAATTATCGTTTTGCCATTATGCCATTAATTCTCACCATCATTATGAAGAAACGGTTTCAGTTGAAGACAAAAAAACCGCTAGGACTAAAGCTAGCATTTTTCGTATGAGTAAAGTTGGGTTTTGATGTTTGTTCCCAAAACACAGCATACAAATGAAAACGAAATCACTACTGGGAAAAAAAAAGTCATAACGAATTGCCAGGCAGAAACCACTCGTGTCCAAGAGTAGTCTAATACCTAGAACACAATTTGCTTGCAAGCATGCTTACAAGGACCCTAGCTGCTGGATAAATATTATATACGAGTAATGCTGCCTTGAATAAGTTTTGGCTGTTTCCCAACAGATGACGATGTCAAAACTATGGCTATGTATTTTAGGATGGTAAGGCATCTACAAGGAAGTACTGCAGGCAAATTTGAGCTTCACTATAGGTTAGTTCTCCGACGTAAACAACTTCAACATAGTTTTAAGCATGTGGAGTTTCCTGCCAGGAAAAGAGTATTTGGTACAACGCCCAGGCAATGTTTTTTTTTTTTTTTTTTTTTTAAGTGACACTTCCAACCTATTGAAGAAGCCAAAAATGCAGTTGATTCTGGGATGGACGTGCAGTTTTCTAAACGCGGAATTCATATTCTGCAAAGAAAAGTGATCAGAAAGCTGAACACAAGTTGTAAAAGGCAAAAGACAGTACTTTGAGTGACCTAATCTTTGCGGCTTATCTTTTCACCAAAAGCAGCGAGAACTTATTCAAAACCCTAATATAACGAATCGAACTCTTATTGCTTTTGGTTGAATAAAAAGGTGTAAGTTACTCGTAGATGCAAGATTAACTAACACAATCCTAAATGCACTTTATAGATGGTGAAATAGTTATTTATTTCATGTAGGCTCCGCCGAGTATACCTCGAATTTCATCTTATACTCAAGACATCGTCATGTTCAAAAACCAAAGGCCAATGCTGCCTTTGAAACTATGCTTGCCGTAGAAACTATGTCGAAACGAAAAAGCAGTTCTTTTACGCCATCGGAACACGGCCCATTATCCTACAGCAGAATGATGATGATGATGAGCTGTGGTGGCCAGATTACAGAAGAAAAGTTTGCTCATTTTTAATTTTGCATTTTGAAGTTATTACAGTGGACCCGAAAGGATCTCGATTTTTAAACGATACACATCGTAATTCGACAAGCTTTTACCTTAATGTATGTGTACAATCACGTAACAGTTAATTTTGACATACGTGATTGAAACAGGGATATCAAATCCAACCCATGAATTGGATAACTCTATATACATATGTCGACAACAAATAAAGACTTGGAATTGAGTTACGAACTAGGTTTACAGCAAATATCAACTGACGGTTTGTTTTTTAAAGGAGCCGTAAGCGATTGAAGCTGTACACTTTAAAGAGGATATCTGCGTGTTCATATACACATTCGTATGCTCGTAAACTTTGTTGCGCATATGTATTTTACGAATAGATTCAAGTGTTAACTAGTATCAATTTTTTCGACGAAGTGAAGAAAATGATTAACTGCCGTCACTTTCATTTCATCGCTGTTTTTGTAACGAAAAAGTTAGAGGTTATAAGAAAGGGACGTAGTTTGGGTTAACCAGCCGCACCCAAGAATGCAGTTTTTATAAAACATGCATTTACTAAATTTTCATAAAACATGCAATTGTCTTATTTTTGCATAGATAAACACAATTTGTTTGTGGACTCGCTCATCGCGCGTTTGGGGCCGACACACTACCCACTACGCAATGGCGCTCTCTCTTGGTTAATATATCTAATAATAATACCCTTTCAGATTTTACATCAATAATTGTCTTATATTGTGTTTGTAAGCACAAAGTTTCAAGTCCTGTTCGATGATATGATTGAATGACTCAGGATTCATTCCCGTTCTTTGATAGATTAGTAAATACATATTCTGCAGGAACGTTTCAAAAATATTATTAAGTTCCCAAGTGAGTTTATATAATGACTAATAAATTGTTTCCAATATTCAATATTAGAAGGTTAAGGTCTAGTTATAATGAAAACAACAAACTTCCTCCAGTACTTTTCCAAATGGATTTTCGCAGAGGCTTCAAAGCGGTTCATGTCAAAAAGGTGGATTTTCATATTTATCATCACTAAGAGCAACATGGCTAGTGTATTTGCCTCTAACGCCGGTGTTTAAATGCGGGTACATCAAAGCCGAAAGCAAACTTAGCGGTATTTCGCCTAAGCAGAGTATTAACAAAACTTCTTGTAGTATTAATCCTCTACAGTTGGCACCCCGAAATTCGCCGCCTCGGTGGAAACAGTAGGTCTCTTTCATACTTAGTTAGTTAAATGGGACTGCAATTCAGGGCGAAATGGTCTTCGACCGGCTTCTTTTAGTGCCGCACACTCAGAAACTTGACGTCCTTATCACTTATGTGCGCCATTTAAATGCGGTCGTTCTATGGTGTGTCATCGCATGGACTCTTTTTTTTTAATTCTTAATCATTGACTTGAGGATTCAGCAGAAATGTTCGGCAATTATGTACCTTTCGCTGGAACCTTTCCTAGAGAGTTGGCCGCCGATTTCGTTGCCTTTTATGCCCATGTGACCTGGCACCCATCAGATTTGATCAGATTTGACCGTGGAAGCAGGACCTAAGGCGGGTTCAGGCGCTGAGAAACTCTCCTGGGACCCATACAAGCCTAAGTGAATTTAGTCTTCCGACTTTGTTCGAAAAGGTCTTGAGTTCATGTACTAATTTGGAGTTGGATAGAGGGTTTTGACACAGCTTTGAATGCAGCTTGGCTGTCACGGCAGACGCATATGTTTTTTCCCTTCCGTCTGTGCTTCACAACATAGTGCATGGCCATTAGGATTGCGTAAATCTCCGCTTGGTAGACAGACGCATATTTTCCTAACGAGAAGTGCAGTCGAATATTTTCGCGCTCAAAGCAAACTCCAGCGCCGGACTCCTGCCCAGTCCTGGAGCCATCGGGGAAAATGCGAAGACAGTCCATTCCAGGTTCAGTGTCTGGCCACAGCCAGTCCTGACGCCATGGAAATGTGACTGTGAAATTACAGTGCTGTAGGATGGCAAGTGTCATTGTGTCAGAAGGCATATCCATGAGACAGGGATCGTAGGATATTTAGATGTACCTATCTATATATGAGTGAGCACGTAACTATTGTTGTCCAAGTTTTTTATGTTAATTAATTTTTAAGCGCTTATTATTAATACTACATATTTAAAAATAAATTCACATGTTAGGCTTAACATGAATAACTGCACGTAATAATTCCCTACTACGCAGTTCCAAACAATGTTTTTTTAAGGTATGTAAGAATTTTCATTTTCAATTAAACTGGGTTATGTGAACATACTCAGAACGTTATTTTAAAATGAGTGATATTTAAACAAAACAATAGTTGGATTAATTACCTTTGGTCTTATTTAATCTGCAATAAAGGGAAATTAATGCAACCCGAATAAATTTTAACCTGAAAATCTGTTTTCATAATTTCAGGATACAACAAAAAAATATTGAGCTTGTCGTGGAGCCCAGTTAATCAGAATTAAAAAAAGGAAAACGTGCGCTGAATTATTTTGTTGATCTTTCGTATGTGCGAGTAAAACAAATATTAATTCATCGAAAGTAAATTAAATAAAAATACAATAGTAATGTCGCTTTAAAGAAATAAGGAACAAAAAAGTTGTATTTAAATACACAGTCATAGCTCAACCGTATTATGCAAAACAACTTAAATCACAGACCAACTTATAAGCATCTTGTCATGTCGACTCGAGCACTTGACTGTCATCCCAGCAACGACAGGAAGAATGAATTGGAATTGAAAATTACCAACTAAATGTGTTCCACATAAAATTAAAACGACCATCATCATCGCCACTTAAGAAGGGGCCCCGATCTAATGGAGATAGTGAAGGGCGGAAAAAAAGTCCACCTCCCACGGGGAGCGGCATTTAAAAATTTGTCATTGTAAACGCAAAAAAAGCCAACGACACGCAAATCAAAAAAGACGAAAAAAAATATCACTAACGAAATTAAAACGAAAACCGAAAGCTTTTCCCAAATGCGCTCTAAAATACAATTTTAATTTCAATTTTGGCTAACTTTTTGGGTATCCTATTCGAATCAAGGATACGGATGAGTGAAGCTATTAAAATGCAAATTAGATTCAACTTTTACAAGAAAAATGAGAAAAGCGAACCGAACCGGCATGAAAAGAGGAAAACGCGAATAATTTCAGTTTTTTGCTTGTTTTTTTAAGTCAACGCTTTAAAAACACTAGCAGTTACCCTCCATGTGTTAATGCATTCACAATTACAATAAATATGCAAAAATTATTGGAGCTCCATTTTACCTATAAAAAAATAAGGATTAACTGCTCGAGCGTTTCCCAGAGCAGCGTACATGATTTCACTATAAAAATATGGGATTTTCTAGTATTTCAAACTTCATTGTATTAAAATTCGGTTCGGTTTTAGCTGGAAAGGATTTTTACATGGAAAGGATTCACCGCTAACAAATTGCTGGAGATTAACTTCTAACCTATAAATGATTGCCGTTGAATTGGCTTTGGCTATGGTGGCGGGTTAAAGTAGTTATGCAGGAATTTCCTGGTCGCTAATAGGATAAAGAGAGTTTAGAAAACTAATTGAAGTTCATGGCGAATGGGTACGAAAGGGGATTAGTTTTTAAGTTGTAATTTTATTTGATTAAGGACATGACTGTGCAGAGGATTATTATAATGTTATATGTACATAGGTATATATGTATGTTTAGGAGTATATTTACATAGGTTACGTTGGATAAATATTCCACCAGTTGTTCCTCGTTTTGCTCGAGATATTTTGTGAGAAGGAAACGGATATGTGCTTCGAAAACTGTTTATAATTGCACCTTGATAAGATTACGATAATCAATTTCCGAAGTAATTTGCATTGGTTTTGCTTGAAGAGGCACGATTAGTGACGAGTGACAGGATAAAGAGTGGGAGCATGTATTCAGTGGATTAGTGATGTTGGCTTTGAGATTGATGGAACGAAATTTGTTAGAGATTTGATTAATGTCAGTTCTCTAATGTCAATATACGTCGCTATACTGAAAACGGTATTTTTGATTTTTTCACAGAACTGATATTTTCTATCTTTCTATTATCATTTCCTTTGTTTAACAAATAAATTTGGTTATAATGAGTATGTTTAATGGAGGTTATGTGGTTGGAATGTTTTTAACATACAATTTTGAGGGGTACATGATCAAAGCGGTAAAGGGCTACTTGTCATTAACATTTAGATACGTGTGGCCCATTATCTTTAAAGTATAGGGAATAATAAAATGTTATCATCACAATTATCGTAGTGTTGCAACCGATGTTGTATATTTAATTTCATGATGTACTTGTATACAAGGTTGTTCAATAAGTCTTGTAAACTCGTTCGTATATTTGCAGCAATTCTAAGTTGAAGTATCATATGAGTTCCTAAGAAGAGGCTGGTTTGATGAAGAAAAAAAAAATCATGAACGATTGTTAAAATTATATAAGGACACTTCACCTTCGACTCGAATAATAGAAAGATCGGTTGCTGCAATCAAAACTGGTCGTACAAGTCTTGAAGATGATCCAGGTGAAGAACGTCCAAACAACGAATCAACATTGGAAAACATCGGCAAAATAATAATAAATATGATTATGAAATATCGTCGGTTAACCGAGAGAGATTTACTATACTTAGGCAACTGTGGGTAGTGTAAACAATATTTTAGTTGAAGTTTTGGGTTAGAGAAAGGTGTGTTTAGAATGGATGCCGAATTATCTAACAGTGGGACAAAAATACATCTCAACAGTCTTGGAGCGTTTTAGTAGAGATAAAAAGGAATTCGTCTGCTGTTTTATCATTTGGGCCCACCACTATGATCGTGAATCTAACCTAGAGGCTAATGAGTGGTGTGAAGAAGAAGGCCAAGGTTTAAGCATTATTCTTTTGAGATGCAGAAAGG
Organism: Merodon equestris; assembly: GCA_958301585.1. NCBI lineage: Eukaryota > Metazoa > Arthropoda > Insecta > Diptera > Syrphidae > Merodon > Merodon equestris. The sequence continues at coordinate 66,431,305 of OY284413.1, forward strand.
AATTTTGTTTACGCATTACTTCCAAACTAGTAAAATAATAAACGCAGATTTTAATGAACCTGCTGGATGGACCTGGAATTTAGTATGAACTCTTGCAACATCCACCTTATTCATCAGACTTGGCTCCCTCGGACTTCTGTTCTCACATCTTAAAAAATACATGCGCTGATAATGATTTTCATCAAATGAAGAGGAAGTAGCCGCCGTGGAAGCTTATTTCGATAGTCTTTCGGATGATATTGAATAACAAAATGCATTCAATCCATAATATGGTATAATACTTTTCTTATCGAAAGACCAAACTTATTAAGCAACCTGGTATATTGGTTTTTAGATTGGATTGCTTGTGATCAGTGGTGATTTGTTACATAAAAATTGGACTTTCGATATCTCCACAAAAAAATCAGTTTTAAATCTGGAACACTTGGCAGGCAAGCACATTTTACGATATACCGAAATTGGAACAGTTTTTCCATGACAAATCTATTCTTTCATGTCATGTTAATACACAGATACATATACTCAATCCTCCTTATTTGTGAATACCAATTAATGGATATGTGATTTAAGCTGTTCTAATGCTTTTTGATAATATACTTGCACGATAATAGCCTTTCTTATAATTTTACCGTTTTAATTTATAGTAGAATTTAACTCCTTTGTTAGTTCATAGTTTTATTGGAAATCAGTTACTGATTTTCTATTTATGCCCTTTGTTTCTTGATAATAGGAATAACCACTAGTTGGCTACAAAATCAAATATGTACTTTTGAATGCGTCTGTTGATATAAATAAGGCGGAAAGTTTTTGGCGTTTCAAATTTCAAACTATTCTCTCAAGTAGCTTGTTCACGCGAATTTTAGTCGTTAATATGGATAAACTCGCAGCTGAATTTTAACATGGTTGCATATCTCTCGCAACCATACCGGAAATCATTGAAAAAGTGCAAGATATCGTGTTAGACGTTAGGCTAGAGAAAGTGAGTGAGATAGCTGAGGCTGTGGGATATGGAAAAAAATGGTGCGTTGCACAAAGAATTAGGAATGCTGGGCATTTGCTGAATGTCGATCAAAGGAAACGAAATAGCAGTCCAAGCAGTTGGTGGAAGCCGGTGACTCAGCTACAAAGAAAGCGAAGTAGATCGCATCTGCAGCAAAGGTCATGGCCAGCGTATTTTGTGGATAGGGTCTAGATTATTCGTGTATATACATATTATTGAATGTTCATGCTTTTTAGTGAAATTAATTATAGGTGAATACGACCAAAATAGAATTAAAAATCGATAAAACATATTGGTTAATGCATGTAGAAATGTCTTAATGTATTTTTTACTTGATTTTGGAAGGTTATTTTACATTTGTGTTTTTAATAAAAGGAAGCTGTGAAAGTAATTGACAATTAATTGTAGCAAGTGAGAGATTTTAGTTAATTAACTATTGATGAGCAATTCTGCGCAAATGAGTTTAGTTTACAGTAAAATAAAAGTTATGAGGCATTGAAAAACATTGAAAACATTTGAATTCAGAAAGATTGAAGTTGGAAGTTAATATATTCTTGAAAAACTTTAATATGATGATTATTCATTTTCTGAAAGATCCAAGAGCATTTTGGCTTCATCCAAAAATTCCTTGGAAACTGACTCGGTCGGTGTCCTTAAACATGCAATATATGGATCTGATGTATATAATAGTGTATGTAAAACATCTTCATTAGTCGCTGAACGAGAACACTTTCTGGAATGATGTAATCGGTATTGTCTGTAGTCTTTGTTCCGCGCTTCCTGTGCATCTTCAGACAATTGGCCTATTGGTAAAATTGCGAAATGTCTTATAATACTCTCCCCGTGGATAAGGATTTTATGAATAGAGGACGGCATGTAATACCAGTTGTATTTATTCACAAATATTTAAGCTGTATTCATTGCGTATTGACCGAACTTGGTAGCATTTACTGCCATTCCAGATGATATTGATTGTAGTATAATATATAGCCGTTTTATTAATTCTTCGTCAACTCCAGTAATATTGGCTGAACAATGATAGTTAGAAAAGAATCTTCGCGCAGTATTTCCATCATTACTATTACCAGCTCCTTGTCGGGGTTTGTCGATATGGAGGCCAAGTTCATTTCGGAATCTACTTTGCACATATTTTTTCTTTTCTTCCTTGCTCGTCTTATTTTCTAGAGTTGTTGCTGACCATTTTTCGAACGAAAGATTATAAGAAATATGCAGAATAGTTTCCATACATCTAATCCAAGCATGAAGAGTGGAAAGGCCATATTGGAAAGCATCTTCGTTTTTGGGTTTGAAAGTAACTTTGTCCAAATCATTCATCTCCCTAGGTCTAGCCCCACATATAGTACACACAGCACTAGATGATGTATCCGTTAATACTTGAGCAACTTTTCCGTCAATCATCGTTAAGTATAGTTCATGCTTGATTTCAACGACAGTGTCATTTTTTCTAACCAATGACGGAGTAAGTTGGTCAATTTGACGCTTTATATTATCAACAGTCTCCCTAGTCTGCTGCGGAGTTTCTTTGACAAACTTTATAGAAATAGGTCGGCAATACCGAACAGAAGAGCAGGTAGTATTTTGCCAGATCACAAGATTTGTTGATAAATCAACTAGTTTTATAGGTACAAGAGAAGCAATGAATAAATTAGCGTCTGATATTAACTGAGTCTCATCTGGCAATAGCTGTTTATATTCACTTTGCCCAGATGATCCATCACACCCCCATTTTACGTATAATTTCAAATTTCTGGGCCCTGATTTGTACACCGAATTAATTTGAAGAATACGAGCTGCAGTATGATCTAATAGTTCCTGTAGGTTGATAGAAGCTCCAATGTCATTAATTTCGATGCTCAATTTTGGGGGATAGCACATCTTCTTTGCATCCATTATAGCAGTGTATGACGGAAAAACAAAGCAATTTTTCTCAGATAACCGAGACCTTAATAATCGATATTGGGATTTCGTTAAATCTATATCAATAAATATACTTAGGGCTTCATCCTTTGAATAAGACGTCATTAATTCCGTATCATAAGACATCTTCTGAAGGACTTCGTTTTTGTCTTTTTTAGGTAAAGTACGGGCAATACTCACAATAGTTGCTTCATCGTCTTCGCCAATAGAACGCAAATGTTGGACATAAGCGTTGTGTATAAATTCAAATCCATATTCTTGTACAAGTTCCATGTTTTTGTGTTTTTTTGTTTTCTCTGCCGATTCTTCATATGGTTTAGAAGGTCGTCCACGTTCACCAGAAGGAGTTTTTGGAATATTATCTTCAAATGGTATTTTTAATTCACCGTTCAACCACTCACTGTTATTGGTTTCAAAACGATCTTTTATTCTTCTCGCTTTTTCCCATCGATCTTTAAATTTTGAAAGAAAGTTTTTTTGAATACTTGCTATGACTATATCAGCTCTATCTGATGATAGCATAAAAATATCTTTTAAATATTTTCTTAATTCAATATAATTTGCACCAGAGTTTATAAAAAAAGTTACACAAAACCCAACGAGAACAAACAAAGTCACTCATTGTGTTAAATAATTTGCTGAATAACGATCGAGCAGCTAAACTGAACTGTATGGTTTTGCAACATAAAACTATTGACACAGCTTTTCTGGTGAATACAGGCTTCACAGTTAAAAAAAAATGTGCTTTTGTCAAACGTAAAATTGTTCGTGAAAAGTAACGGTGAATACGAAAGAAAATATATTTATTATTGAGCGAACGAGCGGAGCTGTTTTCGGGTGAATCCAATGTCGATCTTGTATATATTGTTTTGGAGTCATTTCTTAACCGATTTTCAAATGTATTAGTAGAAACAGATGACATGAAGGTATATACTTGGGTGGAATTTAAATTTTTGACTCAAAAAAAACTAAAATTAATTCAAATTTATGTTCAAAATGACATCCCTAGTTTACCTACCATTAGAGTTGTTACTAATAGTACATACCACTAAGTTGGTTGTTTTAAGTAATTTTTTAATTTTAATGATCAATTAGTAAGCAAACTCTTAAAGTACTAACTTTTATAAAGGGTTTATGTTGGGAATGTTATCAGAAAAAATATTATGAAAAAAATGCAAAATGTTACTTTGCAATATATTTTTGTGTCTTATAAAAAAAAGGCAAAAAAGGAGCAAAATTTTTTTATCCCCTTGCAATTGAAATTAATTATATATTTTAGACAGACAAGTAACTAGGCAGCGGCAAACAGCGCTAACGGTTAAATGTCTGTTTGAATATAAGAAGGAAACATCTAAGAAAGGGCAGATTAAAACAACATATATTTTTTTAATATTATACAACATTATTGTGTTTGTATTTTTTGTAAAAACTCGAAGCTCTGTACTTTTCAAAAATGTGTAACACCTATATAGTTCTTAAATAAAGATTTCCAGGACATTTTTTTGAAAAGTCTGTTCGAGTAATTCAGTCAAATCAATATTTTGACTCATTGCACTTCAGTGATCGATTTCACGAATTTCTTTGTAAATAAAAAAATAATTAATATCGAAACTAAATTGTATGTTATTTTAACCATCGATTTTCATCAAAATGATTCGGGCAACTCTACTTTCGTAAAAACCATTTATGAGATGGCGTTGTATGGAGAGCTCCCACTGTGCTCCGTGGCGGCGATGACCTCCTCATTCAAGTAAATTACTCATTCGAGTAAATTAGTTTTTGGATTTTTTTAAACAGGTTGTTAGAGTGTATAGGGCAAGTCGACTGTTTTTGATATAAAATCAATTTGTAGCTAAGGTATAGCTCAGTTTATTAACATTAAATTGACTACATTGAAGTTAAGCAATATCTAACCTTGGAAATAATTGATCTTTACATACATACATCCGGACTGACAAAATTCCAGATAAAGGCAAGCATCTCGGTGAGTAGAAGACTAATTAAAGGTAATGTGTGGAAAATAAGATAAAACTTGACATGGTCATACCAAAGATCCTAGTATCTTGACTAAAATTGGGACAACAAGCTCGCGTGGATGGTCATCTACTAGACTTCGCAGACAAAGCTGCTGCATACTAACGCTGAGATCATGCTAGATACTTGCCACTTGTTGTGTGCTCTAACTCTAGTTTAATATTGTTGTAATTTTTATTTCATATTTCTTAGAACAATCTTCTAGTTTCTTCCAGTTTCTAAAACAATAATTAGGATTAGTTTAAATATCCTAACCTACTTCAAAAACCTTACTGGCCCTATACGAGCACTGAAATAGACAATAAAATTAAACTATGCCCTTCGGTATTATGATTAATTTATGATAATTTATGTTTAATTTATGTTTTTTATTTCCATAAACTGCTGACAACTAATTAAAACTAGCTTAATCTACTTTAACTAAAATAAAATAAATTGTACGATTTTTTGTTTTTTAATAAAAATGAAACTCAATTAAATTAAATTAAACTTAACTTACCCATCACCACCTAGCTTATTCTAGCTTATCCTAGCCTACCCTATCTACCCTAGTTTAACATAGCCTAATATGTAAGTCTGCCATTGGTGTTTGGCACGCTTTAACTTGAAAGGCTAAAATATCAAAGTTGACTCCTGCCGAAGGACGACATCATCTCGATTTCGGCGTGAAACCGACCTACTGAACCTGTGGCGCTCGCGCGACATGAATTGCGGACTATGTTAAATATCGGCGTAACCGATAACCTATCCTGGATCAGCAAACATGGATTTAACTATAAAAGTGCAGAAAGACATTAAGACACACCATTTCGATACATTCGATACAAGTCCTGAGGCATTGTATCTCAAACATCCCAATTCCTTTCATAGAACTGGCTCTCACACTCATGTCTAGTTAGGAACAAATCAGATGTTAAAGGAATTAAATCAGTCGGATCATTGCTAATATGGATAAATGGTCTCATATTAATGATGCTTTCTGCTTCCGTCAAAAGAGTTATAAGTTCTTCATTCCCTATTTGCGCCTTCCAGATGGTAAACTTTAAAATATCGTTTACACATGGGCATTACCTGCCTCTCGTCCTGTTAGTGTACCTTCAACCTGATGGTTTTAAGACCATATCGAACCTTACACCTTCCTTTGCTTTTAGTGGAGGAAGGGAATCTCTATTCAGTAATAGGGCAACTCTTGTGTCCGACTGATCGGGATTTAACCTCTGCGACAGAAAATCTTGCGTCGCTGGGTTCCACTGGTATACGGGCGCGGGCCCTTGGCCTGAGCGGGATATCTTACTTCCTCAGAACCTCCGACTTGGCACCTTTCCACAAATTGTTCGCCGCGGTAACGGTGGCTCTTAGAAAGGATGCAGTGGTGTCATTGTCGAAGGCAATCAGTTTGTAGTACCGATGGAGCCAGCCCCTATCGGTGAAACTGGGAAGTTTCTGGGCTATTTTTGCACATGGAAGAAGAAAAAACGTAACTCCTGACATAGTTTCAAAAAAATATGTCAACCATCTTCTCTTTCCCCACACGGCCATAGCTTAGATAAGGTTAGGTTTGAGAAGGGGAGTGTGATGGTTAGACATGACTTCCACTCGGAGGCCAAGAGGCCCATTGTGATTCCCTTCGTTTGTGTGGGTACACATAAAATTAACCTGTCCTATCACGTGGTGGCTGAAACCACCCCGTGCTCTTGATGAATCTTAGAAGATCCGATATATCTGCATTAGCCACGTCCGCAATCTCTGTAAAGAATCTTTGGCCTAGCGACACTAGGCGTCGATTCTGGAGAGCTGGACAGTGGCAAAGCAGATGTTGGATCGTCTCAGTTTCTTCCTCATCGCCGCAGCTCCGGCAGAGATCGCTGGATCCCGAGTCCCATTTCCGGAGCATTGCTCCAATGGGACGGTGTCCTGTGATCACTCCGACGGACATACGCATCGATTTACGGTTCAGCGCCAGGAGCTTCTTTGTTTTTCCAACATTGAACTCTGGCCATGATGATCTTGTCGTGTAGCTGTCGTTTCTTGTAAGCCAAGACGAGTTGGCCTCTTTGATGATTATGTCGTTTATGATCCGGTATAATGCGCTGATCAGTGGTTGCAATGACGTGTCCGCTTCGCTGATGTCCATTTCAGAACCTTGCCTGTCCAGTTCGTCTGCTCTTTCCTTCCCTGCGATTGAGCTGTGGCCCGGAACCCAGCAGAGTTTAACTTTATGGTGTCTGATGGACTTCAGTGAGTCGCGACATTTCTTGACAGCCTTTGATCTCGTTATACAGGATTCTATTGACTTCAGTGCAGCCTGGCTGTCTATGAAGATGGTGATATCAGATGGTGGGATATTGGCTACCTGCAGGTGTTTGGCTGCTTTCTCTATTGCCAGGATTTCTGCTTGAAACACGCTGCACAGATCAGGGAGTCTGAATGATTCCTGTTTGTGGAGGGTATCAGAGTAGAACCCGCCCCCAGTGCCTGTGTCCATTTTCGATCCGTCGGTGAAGAGGGTGATCTCATAGTCGTTGATTACGGCGTTTGATAGCCAGTCTTCTCTGTCGGGGAAAAGGATAGGTATACTGAGAGAGAAGTCATTTTGGAGGGGAATATAGTCGGTCGTAGCTGCGAGGCTACTAAAACCATATTTCCTTCCCAGGTCGTCTATTATCTTAAGTATGGCCGCATGTCCATAGTTGGCTTGCTTCCACATAGATGACTTTCTTAGTCTGAGAGCGCTCTTTTCAGCGTAGCCTTTTATGAATAGATCCAGGGGGAGGAGATGAAGAATCATGTCCAACCCTGCTTGCGACGTGCTTCTCATGGCTCCCGTTGTACAAGCAGCGGCTGACCTTTGTACTTTGTTGAGCATGTTCATATAGCTTTGTGTGCTGCTAGCAGTCCACCAGACTAGGGCCCCATAAGTTAAAATGGGTCTGATGATTGCTGTGTACATCCAATGAATGATGTACGGTTGCAAGCCCCATCTTTTTCCGAAGGTCTTTTTGCATGCATAAAAAGCGTTCAATCCTTTTTTCATCCTTTCCTCCAGGTTCCTTTTCCAGGAGAGCTTAGAGTCAAGAATGATGCCTAGATATTTTGCTTCCGCTTTGAGTTTGAGTGGGGTGCCCTCTAACTTTGGGGGAGCAAATATCGAAAATTTTCCTTTTCCTGGTGAACAAGACCAGCTCGGTTTTCTGGGGGTTTATTCTCAGACCGTTCTGTCTTACCCACGAGGAGAGTTCACTCAGCGCAGATTCCATTAGTTCACTGATAGTTGGTAGAAATTTACCTTCTATCAAGATAACCAGGTCATCCGCGTACGCTATGATCTTTATGTCTTTCTCCATAAAGAATTTGAGGATTTTGTTAACTGCAAGGAGCCACAGTAGGGGGGAGAGAACTCCTCCTTGTAGTGTGCCTCTAGTTGTCACTTTCCTTATGTCTGCATTGATAATTCTGTTCTTCAACATATTCTCAATCCAGATTACAATGGATTTGTCTACTTTTATGTCCTCAAGAGCTATTGTTATGGCCTCTGTGTTTACATTGTTGAAGGCCCCCTCTATGTCGAGGAAGGCTGCCATTGTAAACTCTTTTAAGTTCAGCGAGCCCTCAATTTCACGGATAACACTATGCAGAGCACTTTCCACTGATCTGCCTTTGAGGTAGGCGTGTTGAGTGTTGCATAAGTTTCGTGAATTTGTGAGTCCTCTGATGTATAGGTCAAGGAGTCCATCCAAGGTTTTTAATAGAAATGACGAGAGACTAATTGGCCTATAGTCCTTTGCGTCAGTATGGGATGGTTTACCTGCCTTAGGTATGAAAATTACCTTTATTTCTTTCCACTTTGTTGGGATGTACCCCGTGCGCAGGCAATTGGAAAAAATGCTTACGAGATGGGGTACAGTGTGGATCTGTGTTTCTTAAAGCATCGCTGGCAAGTCCCCACACGGCCATATTTAAAGTTCCATTTCACAGAGATTCTTTCCCCAGCTTAGAGAAAATACTTGCATTATCCCAATCCACAGAAAAGAACCCAAGAATGAGGTGTCCAACTAACGCTCCATTGCTAAACTCACTCGCATTCCCAAACTCTTTGGTAAAAAATTAACGACACAATATCTTTTTACTGCAAGCATATCTTCCCCCGACTAAGGTGTTATCTGTTACCCAGAACTTTCACCTTCAATACGATAACATTATCAAATCAGTGTCAATTTCGTCCTCAGGTTGGTAAAACTATGGTCCAGGGAGCTCTCGAGTCATTAGGTCACCTTCTGGAATATTTTTGTCCAGTCTGGGCCTCCTCTAACCGTATTCATACTGTGTGCATTGAGGCCATCCATCGTAGGTTTGTTCGTTGTGCCCTTCGTGGTTTTATCTGGGCTGATGCCTTCAATTTACTGCCCTATAAGGGTGACTTAAAACTAATCAATCTACACATCCTAGAAGAATGACGAAAAAGGTTACATATATCCTTTTTAGCCATGATCTACTTACCGGAAATACTTACTCCTTCAAATGGTTCCTCTTAACACCAATCCCCAAAACCGTCGGTCCAAGCCATCGAACGAACTGCGGCTACCATGAGCCAAGTCCCAGAATGCTGCGTGAAGCAAACTTCCAACCTACATCTCACCAAATCTTGTCTTAGAAATGTCCTCTAACGCCGTCATTCACCCTTTCCTTAATCTTTTTCGTCCGAAAACTATAAGCATTAAGGTTTTAGGTTAAGCTTAGATATTTTAAGTTATTTTGTTCTTTATTAAGGCTTGTATTAAGTTAATAGAGTGGCAATCATATCAGAATTCGTTAAATTGGAAAACTTTTTAATTTTCCTTAAGAACTTGAAAATTAGCGATAAATATGAGCGACAGGACATCACAATATTGCTGATGTGCTGCTCTTGTGAGATCAGTATAAGTCTTCGTTTTTGTACACTTTGGTTTCTAGTAATACAGTACACGATTTTTGTACTCTCGGGTTATTATGTTTAGGATTAAGAAAACTAACTAATTTTGAATTAATTAGCCCATACTTCTTAACATCTTCGTACGATTATGGTTCAAAAAATAAGGTGACTTTTTTAAAAAAGCAATCCTGCAACAAAAAATCAACGAGAGGATAGATCATGTCTTCACAATTTTAATAATGAAACCTCTAAACTTTCTACACAAATCGTCATTGCACGTGACTTACAGCAAGTTCCAAAATCTTGTTAAAATGTATCAATACTTCCAACTTCGTTCCAAAATATTGACTATCATTAGTCCATAACGCTCGCTGTTGACTGTAACTGTTTGCTAGTTATCATATTCACATCTCTAGGCGTCAATTCTTGGGTTAGCCGAATTTTAGCTGAGTATAGGGACAGGTAACAAAACACTACATATGGTGACGTCGCATTATTCTGGGGAATTTAGATAAGAATAGAATTAGAACAATTGGCCGGTAGCTGGGCATCTTAAAGGTCTATTATGTTGTAGAAATATAAACGAAGAAACTTGCTTCTTAAAATCTACATCCAGTTTTCGCCTGATTACTTCTTACTTGTAGATGATAGCTTGGGAAGAACCTATTCCTGAACCAGTTTGTTTCACAAGCCAGCACAAATCCTAAAGCGCCCAACTTTCAATTGGATATGGTTTCTCCCACTTTCGTGAAACACTTTAGACGTGCTTCTGCTGCGTCATTCTTCAGTGCTAGTATCGAAGATTTATCGAGCCATTATCAACATCGACCTAGATTGCTAGGCCGATGTCGTTGAACATCTTGTACAGTAAATTGTTAACATTTTTCTCTTCATATGAGAGCTTTTTTAGTCGCTTTTGACATGCCCATAACTTCATATAACAGGAGCTGGATGACTCAAATCTTATCCAAAAGATAATAGAGCCCGAAAAATAGGGGTTGGCAAGAAATACCGTCGTTGTGGCCAAGCCGACGATGTTTTTGATTTTTTTTTTTTTTTTTTTTTTTTATAATTCGTGCAGGTTCAAGAGTTACGCTCTTTTGATGTTTGTCACACAACCTGGACGGGGTGCAGATGGTTTGTGTCGAAGATGTTCGTTCACTACTCTCCGGGGGTGGTTGTCTTGGGATTCGAGAGATTCGACTGAATTTGTCGCGTTGATTGTAGTTTTTACAGTAACTTTATTCCATGCCATTAAGATCTTATATTGGAAATGCACACGCAGAGTATGAATTTTGAAGTGATCTTATACTGCGAGTGTTATGCCTTCGTCAGCATTTTTTTTTGATCATCTCTCATTCACAACTGGTGTTGTTGCATGGGTTTTTTCCGTATAGGAATGATGAAAGAGTTTCATATTGGGTATCCGAGCCGTTGTTTGGAATTGAAGTAATATATGTAGATCGCGTTTGCCGTTTTGGCCAGTGAGTTTTGCACGATCTATTTGAGGATGATGCCGAAGAAATCAGACAACAGTACCTCAACATCTCTAAGTTCTGGTCCTGAAGTCTCGGTTAGCCCACTACCGACACCGATGGAGCAGCAAGGATCCATAGTCATCATGCGCAAAGAGATCAGATCAGATCAGATCTAATATTCACGATCTGCCACAGTCTGAAATCACACTACTATAAGCAGGCCGTTTACAAACGGTTTCACAGTTTAACAGAGAAAAACTTATACCTCTCTATAATTGGCACAGTCGAAGGGATTTTTCTTCAGAAGAAACATTATGATTAACGACATTATGATAAATGATGTACCATGCATTTGGCAAACTTTCGTATTGTGTGATATCGTGAAATATAGTTTTCACCAGCGACATCTATTGTGATGGCGTGGAAGATTAAGAGGGGTGGTTTACCATCGTTCATCAAATGTTTGTCAAAATGGCTCTCTGTTATAATCTCCTGACAGAAATCAACATCAGAATTGCGTTATTAAGGAAGGATATAGATCATAGGAAAAGGCAGGGCTGTATGAAATCAAGTACAAGTACCAGCACCAGTATTTTAACAGGTACTTGTACTTGTACTTCAGTACCTGCTACTGGTACTTGATTTTAGGCAAGTACCAGTATTTTCTGCTAAAATACTTAAGTATTATGTTAAATTACTTAGGAAGTACTTGAGAGTACTTGAATGTACTTGAGAGTACTTCTAAGTACTTGTGCAGCACTGCAGTACTTCCAAGTACTTCGAAAAAAAAAAAACTTTTAGAATCATAAGATAGTATTAATTTTATTGCTTCCTAATACTGTATAATAATAAAATTATTATTTACTTTAATTAGGAAATGAATTTGCTTTTAATAACACAAGTTTCTCAAAATTCTCATCCAATAAAGAGTTGCGAAGCAGAGAGAACAGTCACTGTAATGGGTTTCATTGGTTTGCTTTTTATTGGTCAAACAAAATATAATGATAGTAATATGTTATTTGCCAATCTTGTAAATATTTTAAGTAAAATATATTTATGTTTTTGAAAGTACTTGAATACTGGTAAGTACTTGAAAGTACTTGCAGGTACTTGGAAAAGTACTTGTAAGTATTTTTTAAATACTTGAGCCAATTTTGAATTCAAGTACGTACTTAAGTCTTTTTCAAGTGTACTTGAACGTGGTACTTGAACTTATCAAGTACTTAAGTCCCAAGTCCCAAAGTACAAAGTTACAGCCCTGGGATGAGGTCCGATTAGTTACGAAATACACTGCAATTACTACATCATTAGTGAAAATTTTAGATTAATGTTTCGGTTATATAAACACATGTGCTCGTACATCGACCGCAGAGTTTAAGATGTTTTCCAAATGAAGATTTGCGTTGGGATCGTATTAAAATTAGAAAGTGTAAGATAAATGGTGTTGGATGAAGAGAGTAAATAGTAGTCATTTACCGAATAAGCGAACGCACCAAAGTATTTTTCTGATGAGCTGGTTGTATGTGTGCCAGTAATGTTGTTTGTCGATAGTGGATCGCCTAATTAGTCCGATATTTCCTTCAGTTCTATCGATTTGATAGAGATTCGAGTTTTTTCAATAAAAACATGCGATCAGTGGCCATATGAAATGAATTTGACGTCCCTAAGCTCAAAGGAAAATACAGTAGAGTCTCGATAATGTGAACACCGGTTAGTATGAACACCGGATAACGTGGAGATTTTTTTTCTGCCTGACATCTCTAAAACGAGAACAACAATTTTTGCTTCAGGTTAACAGTTAACTGTTTGAGCATGCTGTATTTTAGCTTGAAATTCCTTATTCTCTTTCTTATTCTATAGTCGCACGTTTGTCAGTTCGTGTCAGTTAGTTCCTCGTTGTCTCTTACAATAATTGTTTTTGATTGTTTTGTCTGCTCGATTTGCCCTTTTTTTTTGTTTTTTGTTTTTTGTCATCATACGTTTTATACAATGTGTAAACAAAACATTTTTGGAGCCAGGGAAAAGAAAAACAGTTCGATCATCAGAACTTCCCGAAATGGAAAAGGCGCTATACCGATGGTTTCTCGAGCAAGGCTTTGTCATCTGCATTCTCAAATTAAGGAGAACCAAAGCGGCTTTAATGCTAGCGAAGAGTGGATGCAGAGATTTAAAACTCGATTAGATTTATTAAAATAACTGGTGAAAGACTGTCTTCCCAACCTGAGCTGGTTGCCCTATTCAAACGTAAGCTGCAGGTAACGATTGATAGGATGGAGGTGACCACCGACCATTTTTATAACGCAAACGAAACCAGACGTCTGTTTTGGAGGGTTTTGCCGGACAAAACATACAAAGCAGAAGAACTGACAAAGCTCGCGTGAACAAATACAACTGGATTACATAAGCTGAAGCCATTGGTGATTGGGAAGGCGAAAAATCCTTGTTCATTCAATAAAATATTGAACTGCCTGAAATATTGACTGCCCAGTAGACAACAAGAATTCGGAATCATCCTGGATGACCGCGGGTATATTCAAAGGTTGGTTTCACGATTCATTTGTGCCGCCACTGACTCAACCCATGGATCAAAATGACAGCAATACCAAATGTTTGGTCGGCTGTGCATATAATAACAATAGGAGAAGCTTCCCCTCACCTCTTTACTCAGTTATTGCTGATTATAGTGCACTATACCAGCACATAATAATCTGCGACGATTTCAATAAAAATCTCATGAAAAGTGATTCGATTGCTTTCCAACTGAGAGACCTAATCTTCTCTGTTGGCATGGAGATAGTTAACACTACTTACCCTACTCGTTTTGCGCACAATTGTCCACCCAGTCTTCCAGACTTAATTTTCGTCTCCGATTCATCACTTGTACTACTGTTTGTTCAATTATCGTTTGATGTTTCAGATCGTGATATTTTATTGTGTACATATAATGTTAACTTACCAAGAAATGCTATTCCTGATTCATTCCCTTTTAGGGATTTTAATGCTATAGACCAAAACGCTTTTCAAATAGCTACACGCTCCGCCCCTGGAGAGCAATGCCGTCTAAGTGCCGATCCGACTTCTAAAGTTCAGATTTTCCACGAGACCTTGTTACAGTTATATAATCAAAATTTGCCAGCAAAAACGGTCAAAATTCAAAACCGTGCATGTCCCTGGTTTACTATTTAGGTCGTCAACTCCATTAAAAGGAGAAACAGGTTATATAGTAAATGGAGGCGCAACCCATCTGATGCCAACTGGAATTCGTATAAAGAAGCACACAACAACTCCACTGCTACTGTACGTAATTCTAAGAAAACTTACATCGCCACTAAACTACAAACCTCTCTCCCTCCGAAAAAACTATGAAATAATCTGCGTAAAGTTGGATTATCTAGCAGTAACGACAAATCCAGATGAACTTAATCGTGATTTTCTAGGAGAAAATCCTTGTGCAAGTGCAAATCAGACTGCAGAGCCTGTACCCTCACTTCCTATCCTGGAATTTACGGTAGCCACAGAAGATGAAATTGTCCGATGCGTCACTGCTATCAACTCTGACTCCATTGGTGAAGACGGCATACCAATTCGTTTTGTTAAACGCATTCTACCCCTAATTGTTTCCCATCTTACCCACGTAATAAATTAGTGCATGATCACGTCCACCTTTCCACAACTTCGGAAAGTGGCCAGAGTCTTGATGATCGCTAAGAAAACTTCTCTAACGTCTTCAGCCGATTTTCGACCAATAAGCATTCTGCCCTACTTATCCAAGGTCTTCGAGAAAATAATAGCAAATCAGATTACCAAACACCTATCAGTTAATAACTTGCTGTATGCTCAACAATCGGGTTTTAGAGCCAACCACAGTTGTTCCACAGCTTTTGTAAGCCTGGTTGAAGAAGTACGACAATCCTTTGACAAGAACAAAGTCTCTCTGCTCTGCTTGCTTGACTTCTCGAAGGCCTTTGATAAAGTAAACCATGATATCTTATGTTGGAAACTAATGAACAATTTCGGTTTTAGTGAAAGGACTGTTTACTTATTGAGAAGTTTTCTTTCTAATAGGTCACAAACGGTAATTTTGATAGGACATAGCTCGTCCCTTCTGGATGTTCAGCTAGGCGTTCCGCACGGCTCGATATTAGGACCAATGCTGTTTTCTATGTTCATTAATGATCTCCCTTCTGTATGCAAACACTCCTCGGCACATTTATATGCTGATGATGTCCAGCTACTGTTATCTAAACCGTTTTCCTACCTACATGAACTTGCTCACCAAATGAGTGACGCTCTGAAGCGAATCTACACTTGGTCAGTTAATAATGGATTGCTACTAAAAACGTCAAAATCACAAGTAATCCCAATATCAAAAAAACAGTTTAATATAGATCTTTTACGGAATATATACCTCAATAACTCTCAGATTAAGGCAATCGACTACTAGTCTTGGATATGTCATAAGCTGAGATCTATCTGGCTACAAGCACACAAACATGATCATTGGCCGAATCTATGGATGTCTGCGAAAATTGTGGCTCCTTGCATATTTTACTCCGTTGGCAACACATAAGAAGCTAGTACTTACTTTAATCTTATTACTCATAACTCATAACTTATGCTGAAGTTGTATATAGTAGCCTTGGCTCACTATCTCAACGGAAGTTACAAGTAGCTTTCTATGATGCTGTGCGTTACGTCTGTTGTAATTTCTTATCATCCTCGCGTTCATTCTTCATTCATACAGTTATATTATTGAATTCTTTGCCACATCTTATAACATCAACTTCAAGCCCGTACAATTTAAAAGTGCAATCCTACACCATTTTGCTACTCATCAACAATGAACCTAAATGTCCATACCTCATAAATGTGTATGTGTATTTCAGCCTAATGAAGCCATTTTATTTTTTAACAACGCTTTGGAATGGGCTGTAGGTGAGCTGGTTAGCCAAAATGACATTAGTGTCTTAAAACGCCTTAGGGACTGATTTTTTCCATTAAATTTTTTATCGGTTATGCTCGTGCTCTTAAATATTGACTTAATGTTACTTTTTATGCCATAACTTTTAATTTTATACATTATATATTTTCCTATGATATAACTTTTTGTTTAAACTGAAATAAATGCATTAAATATACTGTTAAGTAATAGTAAAAATGCATTAATTAATTGGTTAAATATAAGATGTGTTAAAATAAAAATCTACTGTGGCCCTATTCATTTATTTAAATTCGACCTTCGCAAAAGTGAACTCTCTCGCAAACGTGAACTCCCTTCACCCTTGGTTTTTAATTGTTCACGTTATCGAGAGGCTCCTGTAGTTGCTTTCAATAAAAACCAAGTTTCCTTTTTTCTCTAAAACGCTGGTAATGTTGAATATTAAGCATATCTGAAAAATCTCTATACCGAAAAGTGTTAACTGCGTCTGATATCGTTACAAAACAGCCTTTATATGCACACACGTCAGTGTTGCTAAAGGTACCTGACTCAGTGTAGGTAAAATAAGGGCTTAAGCATGCTTTGATGAATGAAAATAGCAAAGTAAGACAGTGGCTAAGAGCCACGATGGTCATATAAACACGACGTGGTAGGTGACAACATTTTTGAGGTTGGTAAGGTGAAAAGTTCTTGGTCTGACAATGAAAGACTGTGATTTTCAATTAAAAATGATTTTATCTTTCTACCTAATATATACTGACTTCAACACATTTGGTCCAACGTTCCACCAACATCAGTATTCCTTCCCGGAAGTGAGAGTCTGGAGGGATGTGAAAAATTCATCCACGGCGGCCCTCTCAAGTTCTTCATTGGAGCGAAGTGCTTTTCAGAAACATATTTCAAATTAAGAGAATAGGGGAGATTTCAGGAAAATCGTACCCCAAATCCCGTAGTTTTCCTATCCTAAAGGCGCGTTGTCCTGGTGAAAGACGATTTTTCATTTTTCAAGCCAGGCCTGTTTTCACTTTCTGTCTTTTGTAAGTTAATCAATTAACAGGATTAATCGCATAACAAAATACATTGGCCATGACCTTTCTGACAGATGCTATCGACTTCGCTTTTTTTGGCGCTGAACCATCGGTTTCCATCTATGCTCGGGCTGCTCCTGCATTTCTGGCGTATAGTGGTCTCTAGGTCTCATACATGGTTGTCACACAAAATCAGTTAGATCCCTATTAAATCGGTCCAAAAGTTGCTGCAAGTCGTTTGCTCTTTTGCTCTTGATGGGCATTCAGCAAGTGCGGCATTATCTTACGCAGAGCTTTCGCATACCCAATTATTTGAGCAAGATGTTTCGCACCTTTTGTTCCGATATCCCTACAGTCCTAGCTGATTGGTTGCGGTTTTTGGCCGTCCTTCACGTGGGAAGTGGAAGTGCAACCACGTTTAAATTCAGCTGTCCACTCTAACCATTGACATCGAAGAAGTAGAGTCCCTCTACACTCCTGTTAACTTCGGATGCATTTTCTTAGGGGTTAATCCATCCAAAACAAAAATTTGATGAGTCAAGTTACCCATTTTGACAAGTTATACGAATACGCGCTAATGACACATGAACCCAGCCAGGAGACATGCATTTTTACCGATTGGAACGCCATCTATATGCCAGGCGGAGAACTTACCTTCGTATTATATACGTATTCGTAGTTATGATTTAGTTAAGTTTTACAAAAAAATGCTAAGCTGCTGTAATTTACATTAAATCGTCCATGTTAAATGTACATTTTTCAATATCTTAAGAAGGCAAAGAGAGTCTGGCCAACGAAGATTCAGCCCATGATTTTTTGGACCTTTAAGTTTCTTTTCCACTATTTCATGAAGAAGATATCGTCTTTATGTTATGTTTTAGGTTATTTTCCGCAGAATTTAGTCGATTCGGTGAGATATTTGGGCAATAAATCTTTGCACTCTTGTCGGGTATCCACTCTGAGAGCTTCCAAAGTCGGTGTCTTGTTTTGATAGATCCGAAACTTCAAATAAATGCAAAAAATAGTGTCCTTGCAAATCGCCAAAGAAGAGTCTCTTATGGCGCTCGTTAAATCCGCATCAAAATCACTGAAAGATTGATCCATTTTGGAGCCCATGTTATTTGAAAACCTATTTTGGCTATTACCCCATAGATCTAGAGAATCGTGGTTATTCTTACTCTAATTCCTACATTCAATCGCTGTTTAACTATAATTTACGGCCATTGACTATGTGCGATGACGATCAATCGCAATAATTTGTCTTGAATAATGTACTATTCATAAAAATTCTCCAGAAATTCTCGTAAATTATATTTACTTCTTACGAGTATATCCCAGCCAGGCCTTATTCTATTGAACAAAATCAATACGATTATCCTCGTAAATATAAGGCAGATACACCCCAACCATTACAAAACTAATTACATGTAATTTCTCGACTAGCGTCCCCTGCAATGTGCACTGCGCACAAAATACTTAAATTCTTTGTGACCTATAATACAGTAATGATACAGCCTCCAAATCTTGACTAAACACACTCCCAATACCTATCAAAATACATGACAACTTCAGACGAACTGATGAAAAACTCTGTTGAGGCAGATTGGCCATGGGCAGCAGGCGTGTCAGTTCCACTGTTCTAACATACAAAGTTAATGATCCGTAAATCTCATCACAAGCACATTTTGACTACATAGGACCAGCCCAACAGACTCGTTCTTTGAAAGGAAATCAAATTTTATCTGGAAGAGATGTTTTGAAATGTTGTTTTGTTGAGGGTATGTGTGTGAGTGCGCGTGAATGGGGTGGATACAAAGGAACTTCGAGTTAACAGAGAGGATAGGCAAAATACATTGAACTTTGCATAATGGAGGCAATCAGTGAAGACAAAAAAATGCAGACGTCTGCTATTCGTCGGAGTCAGTACTTTTAATGCCATCTAAGCACATTCACAATTAGCCATATCTTTTCTGTCAATTCCATGTTAAGGCTATATCTTTCTGTCAAATATAGAAGAGTCATGCGATGATGATGCCTTTGTGTGTTTTGTAAGTCAATCATCCATGCGAAATGAAATTAGTTATAATTCATTTTGAGAATTACTAGACAAGATAGCAGATTTGGTGTATTATGCGATGGGTCAAGGCTGGAAGTCCGCATCCTAATTTATGGTATAGGAAAATATAGGCATGCTTGATTGATTGTATTTACCTTCAATTCGTAAGAGAAAATGTATTTCTTATTTAAGTGTCATCATATTATTACCTTATTATCACTTGATTTTTTTTTTTTTTTTTTTTTAATTCGTTTCTGTTCTTATATTTTTAGAACTCACTTATACTAGACAGAAATGGTTAAAACTAGCTTAAATATCAACTGACATAAAATACCTTACTTACCCTATACGGACACTCTAAGGCAAATAGAACAACTTAAGGCTATGCCTTTCGGCCTTTCGATTAATTTGCAATAATTAAAATAAATAAACAGCTTAGGCCAAGAAAAGTGATATTTAAAAAAAAAACTTGAAATCAGATCATTTTCTTTTAACAAGGAAACTTATAACAAAGAATAACTTAACCCTGCCTTAACTAAAATATAAGTTAACACGATCTGCTGACGCGACACAGTCCGCTGGCGCGTCTGCCTCGTCGTCGCCGTTAGTTAACACGATCTGCTGACGCGACACAATCCGCTGGCGCGTCTGCCTCATCGTCGTCGTCAACAACTACAGCCCACGCTGACACAGCTGCTTCTATCAACGAAGTGGGGATAGAGTGTCAGCCATCGTCGACGGGAAATGCGATATCTTGCACGAGTTGCAAGATACAACGCATTGCAGCCCGTACGTTAGTTCTAAGTTAGATTTAAGTTTAGTTTTTAAGGAACTCTCGCATAATAAAGAACAACTCTTCTGAGCTCAGTAGAATTTATTTCATTGGCGCCCAACCAATTCGAACCAAAACTCTCAACTGTTGTTTTACATACTCAACAATATTTTAAAACATTCAACTGTATTTTGAAACAATCAACTGTACTCAATGCACTCAACGTGCGCAACTCTACTTTAAAACACTCAACGCATTCAACTGTCGCCTGCAATCATCTGTATTTTGGATCATTTGAATTAATCTACATGAAAATGTAAGATAATTTTTTTTTGTTCTTGTATTTGCATTGTATTCATTACTGTTCTGGTGTCATAATTGAAAGAAAGAAAAGAAGTTTGTGTAACTGTTAAGAATTTTGTTCTTATGATAAATTTTGTGTAAATTTTTTTTTTTTCTAAGTAAAATGTTATTGTGAATTGCTTTCATGTGAAAATAGTTGGAGTTCTGTAATGTGATTTGTGTTATGGACTAGTGAGTTTTAATTAATGGATGATAGTGATAAAACGTTTAAGGAAGCTTTAGAAAGATTAGGATATTTGAAGATAGGGAATCACATAAAGAGAAAAATGAACGCGGAAGATTTAAAACTTATTATTGAGTCCGCCGTGCATGGCGCTCTTGTTGCACAGAAGGAAGATTTCGATAGGAAATTAAACGAGGCAATGCAGTGTTTGACTATTAAAAAGAATGAGAATGAGGTAAATGTTTTTAAAGATGTCGAAATAATTGAGGGCATTCGATGTGAGGAGACTTTAGATATAGTAAAATCTTTGCCAGAATTCGACGGCAAGAAAGGCGCATATGTCTCTTGGCGTCAGGCCGCGCATTTTGCTCATAAAGTTTTTGAAAAATACGAAGGAAGTTCGCGATATTACCAGGCAGTTTGCATAATTAGGAACAAAATCAGAGGTGCAGCCGATGCTGTTTTAGCTTCATTCAATACAGTCCTTAATTTTAATGCGATAATTTCACGATTGGACTTTACGTACGCCGATGTACGACCAATATATTTGGTCGAGCAAGAACTCAGTACTCTACGACAGGGTAGTCGCACCGTTATGGAATATTACGATGAAGTTGAGAAAAAACTTACTTCTCTCACAAATAAGACGAATATGTCCTATGAACCAAATTTGGCCACATCTTTTAACGAAAAATACAGAATAGATGCTCTTCGAGTGTTTATATCCGGGTTAAGAAAACCATTATGTGACATTTTATTTTCGGCTAGACCAACCGACTTACCAAATGCACTGGCTCAAGAAATTGAGTCTAATCATGATAGGTATTTGTTTGCCGCAAATTATGCGCGAAGTTGTGAAGAAAAATTTCACAAAACTGAGGTTAAACGGTCAAATGGATCGCAGGGTAGGGAAAATCCCGGTGATAATTATAACAACCAAGTTGGTAATCACAGAAAAAACCCTTATTTTAGTAAAAATCATTTAGGTAATAGTAAAACACAGACTAATAAAATTTATAATCAAGCCAACAGTAGTCGTGTGTCTGTTGAGGGAATGGATGTCGATCCAACATCCTCGCGTTTCAGACAACCCACAGGTTTTCAGCAACACAGTGGCGGTAGCAACTTATATAATCAAAGCCGAGTGTTTGCAGCTAAAAGACCAAATAGCACTCAAAGGCAATCTGGGCAGAGACGTCAGAGGTTAAATCACCTTTGGCAGGAAAATCCTGCACAAAAAGAAAAAATTGACTATAAGTCCCTAGCAGAATCTCAATTAGACGAATTCGAGGGCGAAGCACCTAATTCTGAATATGTGCATTTTTTAGAGGAAGCTCCCTCCTCCCGTTTATACAACGAAAAGTAGGAGGGAGACGAATGAAATTTTTAATTGACACTGGAGCTTCAAAGAATTATATTAGGCCATTGGAGGAAATAAAAAAAATAATCCCAGTTGATACCCCTTTCCTGGTTAAGTCAATTCACGGTTTTAATAGCGTCGAGTCTAAATGTTTTTTGGAAATGTTTGGAGTGACCGCTGTTTTTTTTGTGTTGCCTACTCTTGAGGGATTCGACGGAATAATTGGCCTTGATCTGCTAACGCAGATAAGTGCCACAATTTGTTTAAAAGAAGGTTTAATTAACTTCGACTCTGGATCTGAGAGGATCCATTTCCATAGTTGTCACAATGTGAATTTTACAAGAGTGGAAGATATTGAAGTCCCCTCATCTATTGCCAAGGATTTCAAGAACATGATCCATAATAGAATAAAGGCATTTGCAGACCCAAACGAGTCGTTGCCATATAACACCAACATTGTTGCTACGATTCGTACAGAAAGTAACGACCCCATCTACTCGAGATTCTATCCATACCCAATGGGTGTGGCGGATTTTGTTAAACGAAATCAAAGACCTTCTTAGGAACGGAATAATTAGGCCATCGAGGTCACCCTACAATAATCCAATCTGGGTAGTTGATAAGAAGGGTACTGATGAATTGGGCAATAAAAAGAAACGTTTAGTAATAGACTTTCGAAAGCTCAACCAAAAAACCGTGGACGACAAATACCCGATCCCAAACGTCTCAACCATTCTCTCGAATCTAGGCGAAGCACGATTTTTTACAACTCTTGACTTAAAGTCGGGGTTTCATCAGATTGAATTAGCTGAGAGGGACCGAGAAAAGACGGCTTTTTCCGTTAATGGCGGAAAGTATGAATTTTGTCGCCTACCCTTTGGGCTAAAAAATGCACCCAGCATTTTCCAAAGGGCAATAGATGACGTCCTGCGTGAACTTATCGGGAAGACCTGTTACGTTTATGTTGATGATGTGATCGTTTTCTCGGAGAATGAACGGTCGCATGTGGAGGATGTCAATTTGGTTTTAAAGAAATTGTACGAGGCAAACATGAGGGTTTCACGAGAGAAGTCACATTTTTTTAAGACAAGCGTGGAGTATTTGGGCTTTACGGTTTCTAGAGATGGTATTAAAACTTGCCCCAGTAAAGTGGAGGCAATAAAAAATTACACCCAACCCTCTACATTGTTTGGACTGAGGTCTTTTCTAGGGTTGGCAAGCTATTATAGATGCTTTATAAAAGATTTTGCGTCGATAGCTAGACCATTGACGGATATATTGAAGGGCGATAATAGTAAAATAAGTGCTAATCAGTCGAAAAAAATTGGTATAAATTTGAAAGACAAAGAAGTACAAGCATTCAATAAACTTAGAGACATCTTGACGTCAGAAGACGTTACGTTGCTGTACCCAGACTTTACGAAGCCTTTCGATCTAACGACGGATGCTTCATCACATGGTATTGGAGCGGTTTTGTCCCAGAACGGGAGACCAATAACCATGATTTCCCGAACACTTAAGGATAAAGAGTTGGAATTCGCAACCAACGAAAGGGAGCTTCTGGCCATAGTGTGGTCACTTAAGAACCTTCGAAATTATCTTTATGGTGTAAAAACTCTAAATATTTATACTGATCATCAACCACTTACGTTTGCGGTTTCAGACCGAAATCCAAACGCCAAAATTAAACGCTGGAAAGCATTTATTGATGAGCATAATGCTAATATATTTTACAAACCCGGTAAAGAAAATCACGTTGCTGACGCGCTCTCACGGCAAAACATTCATGCCTTAGAGGACGAGTCACGTTCAACCGCCGCAACAATCCATAGTGAACTATCTCTTACTTACACCATTGAAAAAACGGAAAAACCGTTAAACTGCTATAGGAATCAAATAATTATAGAGGAGGCTCCTGTTGCTTCAACTCGAACATTTATTATTTTTGGAAAGAAAACACGGCATTTTATATATTTCTCAGACAGAAACGCACTTATAGATTCATTGAGAGACATAGTAAAACCAGATGTGGTCAACGCAATCCACTGTGAGTTGCCAGTATTAGCTTTCATTCAGCACAAACTCGTAGAAATATTTCCAACAACTAAATTCTGGTATACTGAAAAATTCGTTTTGGACATTTTTGACCAGAATGAACAAAGGGAAATCATAACAATGGAACACAATCGAGCACATCGAGCAGCTCAGGAGAATATCAAACAAATTCTATCCGACTATTTTTTCCCAAAGATGACAAAACAGGCAAACGAGATTGTGGCAAACTGTAAAGTATGTTCAAGGTCCAAATATGACCGACACCCAAGAAAGCAACTAATCGGCAAAACTCCAGTCCCATCGTATGCTGGAGAAATGCTTCACGTCGACATATTCTCCACAGATAAGAAATATTTTTTGACGTGTATCGATAAATTCTCAAAATTTGCGGTCGTGACACCAATACCGTCACGCACAATATCTGATGTAAAAATCCCACTCCTGGAGATAATAAATATCTTCCCTAACACAAAACAAATTTTTTGTGACAATGAGGCTTCAAGTCTGAGACTATAAGATCGATTTTACTCAATCATTTTAGCGTTGATATAGTAAATGCACCACCCTTGCACAGTACGACTAACGGTCAAGTTGAAAGGCTTCACAGTACTCTATTGGAGATCGCAAGATGCCTGAAACTTGAAAGAAAAATCAATGATACCGTTGATCTCATACTATTAGCAACAATAGAATACAATAGGACGGTCCATTCCGTCACGAACCAAAAGCCGATTGATATAATTCACTCGTCTCCGACAGACTTCAGAGAAAAAATAAAAAACAGAGTTCAGAAAGCACAGGAACTGCAATTGCAAAGGGAAAATGTAACAAGGCAGAACAGAATTTTTGATGTTGGAGAAAAAATATTAGTAAAGACAAACAGAAGACTAGGTAACAAGCTGACTCCATTGTTTGTTGAAGAGAAGGTACAGGCTGACTTGGGAACCACTGTTCTTGTTAAAGGGAGGGTGGTCCATAAGGACAACGTTAGGTAGTAGCTTAGATATTTCATATTTTTGCAATCTACATATTTTCAATACTTACGTGATAATTTTAATGCTTTCAATAACACTTGCAAAAATTAAAATCATAAATCCAACAATTTTAGATGATGATGATTTAAAACTGATAATTAATGAGCAATTCACAAATATTAGCGTAACTGAACTAATGGAAGTATCTAGCGTTAAGGTTTTACAAAACGATGATGTATTACATTTCATTATTAAATATCCTAGACCTAAGATAGTCTGTAAGAAAATAATAATCTACCCTGTTGCTCATAATGGAAATATTCCATACTTCGATGGCAGTGATGTGGTTGCAGAGTGCGGAAAACAGGTGCTGGCGGTCGCGGATTGTGTACCAACAACAACATCAACATTCTGTAAAAAGATGCCGAACACGACGTGTGCTCAACAACTACACTCTGGGGGCATAGCGCACTGCAGTACGCAGCCAGATCATCGGGCTCCATTGCTGGTAATCGACTATGGCATTGTCGTAATTAATAACATTCATGCCAAGGTAAAAGAGAGGAACGATTTCGAGGCGGATGTCAACGGAACCTACTTGCTCACTTTTGACGGCGAGGTTTGGATCAATGGGTCGAAGTTCGTTAACCGTAACAACATCCAAAAGAAACAGCCAGGTAGCGCGACATCAACACTGCTTAATATCACGGGTCATGGGGAAGTGTTGAGTCTACCATTTTTACATAGAATGAATGTGGAAAACCTGCATTACATTACTGAGATGAGGACGCAGTTGACAACTCATCCAATTATGGCTTGCTGCTTGACCCTGGCCATCATTGCAGTTTCTTATTCGATCGTCAGGCTTAGGCAGTGTCGAGAAGATCGACGTCACAGGGTTGACTTACAGAATGTGATCGAGGCATTGAGGAAGCCTGAGGACAGCCTTCACTTAGGTCAGGGAGGAGTTAACACGATCTGCTGACGCGACACAGTCCGCTGGCGCGTCTGCCTCGTCGTCGCCGTTAGTTAACACGATCTGCTGACGCGACACAATCCGCTGGCGCGTCTGCCTCATCGTCGTCGTCAACAACTACAGCCCACGCTGACACAGCTGCTTCTATCAACGAAGTGGGGATAGAGTGTCAGCCATCGTCGACGGGAAATGCGATATCTTGCACGAGTTGCAAGATACAACGCATTGCAGCCCGTACGTTAGTTCTAAGTTAGATTTAAGTTTAGTTTTTAAGGAACTCTCGCATAATAAAGAACAACTCTTCTGAGCTCAGTAGAATTTATTTCATTTATATAATTTTTTTTTTTATTTTCGTTGTTTTGTATTTTTTTTTTTTAATTAAAGCTAAATCTAACCTAAACCTACCTGCCACCCTAGCCTGCCTTAGCCTGCCTTTACCTACTCTAACCTAACCTGCCTTAGTCTACGTAAGCCTGCCATTGGCATGTGGCAAGCTTTGCCTTAAAAAGGCTGAACTATTAAAGTTAACCACTATCAGTCCGCTCCAGCCACCAAAAGCGTTGATGCTGTCGGACGACGTCTCCCAGATCTTGGTGCAACACTGATCTACTAAACCTGAGGCGCTGGGGTTCTCGGAGCGCAACATCACGTTCGTAGAGGAGTCGCCGCTCTATGGGGCCGAC
Organism: Merodon equestris; assembly: GCA_958301585.1. Lineage (NCBI taxonomy): Eukaryota > Metazoa > Arthropoda > Insecta > Diptera > Syrphidae > Merodon > Merodon equestris. The sequence goes on from OY284413.1 coordinate 66,458,033, forward strand.
TTATGGGCCACGTGAAAGATAAGCGGAACCGCTAATTCATCCTGGATCAATCCACATTGATCCAAATATAGGAATGCCTCTGGGGGGACAAAGCCCCTAAGACGCACTTTCTCGTGATACATACATGTAATTAGGGAAGTAAGCCCCGAAGATCAGGTTATTGACCGAAGCCATTGCCCTCGCAACGTCACCTCGGATCAGTTTTATTAGAAAATGATCTACCCGTACAATCCTGGTCTTATTGTATAGGACCTCGGTCGGATAAAATTCCGTGTACACAGATTCGGGTGTTCTATGTAATCCGAGACAAGTTCTGAGACATTGTTTCTCAAACACCCTAATCCTTTCCATTAAGCTGGCTCTCACATTGAACCACACGGGACATCCAAAGGCAATCATGGACCTGATTAAGGCCATGTAGCAGATTACCTTCACTCTCGAATCAAGCTGGCTGCTATGAAACAGCCATCTTCTGAGAGCGAAAGCGCCCCGGGCCCTCGCCAGACCAGCATATGTATATACATATTATGTTTGTCAAAATACAGATACTAGTCTAGCCAGACTACACTTTGTTTCGCCAGTGGACGCCCGGCCGGCCAAGAATTGAGAACCTGCGCCAATTTTTTCTAGTGTCTCGAGAGGCCCTAGACAAAGGCATTCTGAACAAAATAGTTTTTGATTTCTGGGAGTTGATTTTCAACTTCAGGCACCCGTGCATTGGTTCTTGCATTTGTTCCACTGGATATCCGACACGAGTTTCGACGCGGCATGAACAGTGTTATGCCCCGCTCTGGAACCGAACTGGTTCTCCGAAATGATTTTATTGTCCTCAACGCATTTAGACAGGGCTCTATGGACCACCTTCTCGAAGACCTTGCTAACATTTGGAAGGAGACTTATCGACCGAAGATTTGATGGGTTAGAGGTGTCTTTGCCCCTCTTGGGTATTGGTTTCACCACCGCTGTCTTCCAATCCACTGGATAATATGCATTATTCAGTGCATTGTTGAAACATCTCTACAGCCACTGGTGGGAGGTGCCTGAGCACAACATTAGATATACATACATTAGATCATCTGGAGATCTTCCGTCGAAATAAACAGGGTATTCGCCCCTTCATTGGTGACGGCATTATTCGCCATGAAATCGTCAATGAACCTCATAAAACCCAGGTTCTCTGATCGCCAATGATCGAAATCATTTCTAAGGTAGGAGTGATGAAGCAGCACTCTGTTCTCCAGGTCGTGGTTCGGGCGAATACTATCATTTACCTGGTACATTTCCTGGCAAACAGCTCCTACTGTCGCCACCTTCTCCTGAGGATCCTCGATCACGAAAAAATCACCATCCAAGACGGCGCTCTCTGGATCGATGTTAACTGTTCGTAGTAAACTTTCATTGTCTGACGTTCTCGTCATTCTCCCAAATATTTTATTTATTTTGCGGGAACATACTCGCACTGTTGGAACTTACAGCGCGAATAATGTTGTTCCAATACAAACTTACAGAAATTCTGTAATTTTCCTTGATTAATTGTTGGATATTTTTAATCAGTGACTTCAGTGTCCTGACCTCGGAGTTTTGTCTGTCAGTATACCACCTGTACAAGAGCTTGAGTCTTGTTAGGAGTCTACTTTTTTGTCTGTGCAGCGCGTCGATTGTCGCGTTGCGGTATATGTTCGAGGTATCGTAGTGTGTTTGGCGTGGTATCGTACTGTCCGTCGTCTGCTTAATTTTATCGTCCATTTGTTTGAGGTACCTGTCAATCTCACTGTTTGACAGGTTCCTATTCGATGGTGGGAAGGAACCACTCAAGGTGAGCGATCTCGACAGGGAATTGGCAAAGCGCGGCCAACGCGCCCTACTGTAATCGTAGGGGTGCGTTTGGACATACGCTGCCTTCTCCGCGAATTCGTCCGGGGATCACGGCACTAAGTCCGCAATGATCACTGTCGTATACAAAAGTCCGTAGACAGTTAGCAGACCCCTCGTTCGTGTCAGCTAGTTTCAGTCGAAAGTCAAGCAGCATATGTAAGACCCAGAGAAGAGCCGCTCCTAGGACACGACGGACTATCCTTTGCGAGTAACTTGAGTCCGTACTCTATGTTCCGCAAAACCCACCAATGGCTTAGTAGGGTTCCCCTAGTGTTGGGTATGCTGTTTCCCCAGTCACTAAGTTTGGCATTCAAATCGCGGGACAGAATGTAGTAGTTTTCCATCAAATTTAAGTGCAGAGATCGGAAAGTGTCTCGAGTTCTGCAATGAAAATATTGGTGCTTCAGGTGCATAGGCAGCTATAATGTTCATTTTCTTTCCATTTCGGAGAGGAATGCACACAATACAGGCCTCTAGCACCTGGAACCTCCGCACTTCACCTTTATATATTATATAATTTTATGTTTAAAAGTGTTTTTGATGAAAATTGCTGCTCCTCCGCCTCGTGTGGCATTGGGTCGGTCCCTTCGAATTATTTTATAAGAATTGTGCCGGAAATTGTGCTTCTGGTTTAGTTTTGTTTCGCTAACCAAAAGTACATCGGGGCTTTCGTCATGCAACAGGTTGAAAAGTACGGCTCTTCGCTCAATCCTAATCAATTCAATTAAAACATTCACCGACAGGATCTTTACGGGACTCTCTACCAGCGTACCCATTACGATTGTTGTTGCGCTAGGCCCGGCAGAAGCGAATAGATTCTGTCCACTCGGGTCGCCTGCTCACGGATCTGCTGTTGGAGCCGGCCGATCTGCCCTTGGATGGTGAGCAGGATCGAACGCAAGTCCACCTCGGCCTCCGAGGCCTCCTGCTCCAGTGTGGTGCGCTGGATAGCATAGCGGTTTTCGCCTATATCTTTAAATATAAAGTTACCAACACCAATAATTACATACTTACACAGGTCTATGGTCTTGCGTAGGGCCTTGGTATGAGTAAATATAGGTGGTACCTTCACTTGTCTATAGTAGGACGTTGTTGTTGCGGCAGCTGTTGTTGCTGTGGCTGTTTTTGCTGGTATTTCTGTTGTGACTGCTTCTGTTGCGACTGCTTTTGTTGCGGCTGCTTTTGCTGCGGCTACTTCTGTTGCGGCTGCCTCTGTCGCGGCTGCTGTTGTTGTATTGATTGTTCCGGTTGTAGTTGGATGGCTGTAACATGCTCCCCCTCTTTCTGCCGTATTTCGGCGAACCGGTCTACTACCACCTTTAATGTGCGCGTAGAGTACGCTCTTCAATTTCAAGTTTGTTCTGTTCATCCTCCACAACCGAACTTGAAAGGGCGGCGAAGGAATTGCTCTCTCCCGTGTAGCGACCTCTAGAGAGGTGGGCAACGTCTCTTTCTACGGGGAGAGGTTGCTGCACTTCTTTGAGTTTTGATGATCCCCCATCCCTCGCTTCGTTTTTGTATTGTATCGGATATCGAAACGGCGCGGCGGGCGGAATTGCGAAGTCGGACAGATCATCCGACTCCGACTCTGTTCGACGAACGGGATTTCTCCCAACCTCCTTAGACAATTTTCCTGCTACTGCTGATGAGCTGAGTAGCAGGACACAGTCACAAAAGTTCAAGCACACCCACTGGAGGGTTCAACGCGGAATTTTGACACATGTTTATTTGTCCTCACACGGTTGTTCGCGCACACACGATTATTCATGCACACACGACACCGCGGTTCGTGATCAGCTACTTTTTCTTTTTTTTTTTAAACAAATTTAAATTTTATTTCAATTTTGATTTTTATTTTTAAAATTTTTGAAAGTAATTTTCGATTTTTGCTTTTATTCGCACATTCTACTGAGCCAGAAGTGATTATTATCACTCGTCTACAAAGAAGGATGTGCATTCATGCTATTTGACCTACAAGCACAGCATTTTTTTTTTTAGTTTTTAGTTTTATTATTCTGAGAAAGCCGATTTTTGAATTGACACGACAGACACGCAGCGCAAGCTTCGATCCTTTTCTGAAAATTATTTTGTGATAGATGGTGTCAGGTGAAAATGCTTGCAGTAATGTTAACAGAATGAAACCACAATTTTTTCCCAAAACACTAATTTTAATAACGGTTTCAGTACTGAGTTGTTTTTGTGCATTTTATGGCAATTAGAAATTAGCCTCCGAAAAAAGGGCAACGATAAGTATGTCCCTATAATGACCAAGAGTAAAATTATTTGCAGTGAACTAACTGAGCGTTCAAAATATGAACTTTGGTATTTTATCTTTACAGAAAGCAACCCTTCTTTTGCATAGGATAGATTTCTAAAAACATTGCAAAACCATATAAAAAGTCGTACGATTAGTATGTATGTATGTATAAATGAAAAAAAAATCATATCCTAAACGTCATAGACCATGGATTGACAAAAAGTTACTTATAAAAATAAACAGAAAAAAAATGCACTCCGTAAAAAATTTAGGCGACATTCATGCAATCAAGAGCTGAAAAATGGTTATATCAAATTAAATGAAGACCTAAAGAAGGAAGGAAAGAAGTTAAATTATCTCGAGATATATACTTTGCAATTAAACTAAATTGTAATGGCAACGTCAAAAGTGAGTGGATGGCAGTAATTGACATACTCAATAAAAGACAAAAAACGACATTCGTGAAATTGAAGTAAATGGTACTATTACAGTCAAATCCAGTGGAGATTGCTAATCAATTAAACCTATTTTTCACCTCTATCGCTGATGAATTAAAACCCTCTTCTTGCAAACAAAGTTGCAAATGCAATATGTTCCCAGATGTTGTTGAAGATGCCTCCTTAAGTACACACACTCACAAAAGTATCCGTACGCAGTTAATTTTTTTACATTTTTCTTAAATAATGAGCAAAAGTTGCAATTCTTTTTGATAATATTATTTATTTACTTAAAAAAATAACAAAATAACTAAATAAAACTTATTTCATAAAGAAATTTAAAAAAAAAACACAGTTTTTCATATTTTTGGCGTTGGGTGATCTCACAAAAGTATACATACGCATTTAAAAAATAATAATAACTAAAAAATTGTACATGCTTAGTACGAGGTATGGCCTCCTTTGGCTTCAATTACTGCAGACAATCGGGAAGGCATGGAAACGGCTAACCTACGTGTTGTTTATGGGGTTATATTATTTCATTCCTCGACCAGAACTGTCTTAAGCATTGAAATCGAAGTGACATTTCTTTTTCTGACTTGTTGCTTCAAATGATCCCACAAAAGCTCTATGACATTTAAGTCAGGAGATTGTGGTGGATGTTCCAGCTTCTTTCTAACATTATAAAGCAACCATTCCTTTACCAGAGCTGAAGAATGCTTTGGATCATTGTCCTGTAATAAAACAGCTTTGTCCCTTAAATCCAGTTTCTCTACACTAGGAAGGTAACTATACTTTAGAATGGTTATGTACATGTGCTTATCCATAATTCCTTCGATAAACCTTAGAATACCGACGCCATTTGCCGCCATCGCTCCCCTTACCATGACAGATCCTCCCCCATGTTTTACAGAGGGAACAACATTTTTGGGATCAAGTTCGATGTTCTTTTTTCGTCAGACTTTAACGCGCCCATCACCACCAAAAACATTGAATTTACATTCATCAGTGAAAATGACGCGATCCCAAAACGAAGGATCTGTCAGATGAATATTATGGTATTTCCGGGCATATGCTAAACGTTTTGCCTTGTTAATCTCTCTTAAGAATGGCTTTTTCCTTGCTACTCTGCAATAGAGATCGCGTTCCTTCAGGCAACGACGAATGGTCTCTGCGTTAACAGACACCCCATGATTATTTTGGATATCTTTCGCAAGCTTAACAGCGCTCTGCTTCGGACTTTCTGTGATTGATCGAACAATATGCCTCCGCATTCTCTCATCCAGCTTACGGGATCGGCCTGATCATGGCTTATTTTCAAAGGTTACACTGTCATTTAAGTTTTTTATAATTGTTTGTACCGTTGATTTCGGTAAATTCAAAGTTTCCGCAATTTTTCCAAGAGATTTTCTTTCATTTTTCAACTTTACCACAATTTTTCGGACTTCCAAAGAAATTTCCTTTGACTGAGGCATTTTGTTCCCGATTTTTACAAATGCAGCGTTTTCTGGCACAGAAATACGATGACTGAATACTGGACAAACAAAGAAGAACGCAATTAATTGGAAATGTAACGGTAAATTTATCCGTAATCGAGCGCATGTATACTTTTGTGAGATCGCCCAACGCCAAAAATATGAAAAACTGTGTTTTTTTTTAAATTTCTTTATGAAATAAGTTTTATTTAGTTATTTTGTTATTTTTTTAAGTAAATAAATAATATTCTTCTTTTCCTTTTTTTCTCCGGCGTTGTTATGGTCAGAAGTGTAGGACCATAACCTTCCCACTTAACTGCATTCCTACTGGTCCGCTTGTGGGGTCCGCCGGTTTGACCTCAGAAAGTAGCGGCAGGCTTCCCGGTTTGGGATTACTTCATCGCTGAGGTCAATCAAATGCTGGTGTTTTTGCATTTGTTTGCACCAATTGTTTTTCGGCCTGCCTTTTTTGCGTGTTGAAATTGGAATGTTGATTGATAACGCCTTTTTGACGGGGTTCAAAGGATCTCTCCTTTGAACATGGCAATACCAACTGAGTCGGTCGCGCTCTATATTTCTTGTGATGGTTTCTTTTACGTGGAGGCTTCCTCGGATCTTTGAACTTCTAATTCTGCCACGCTTTGTTACTCCCGCTGTCATGCGAAGCATCTTCATCTCAGTTGCCGTTAATTTGCTCTCATACTTTTTGTGCATTGTCCAACATTGTGAACCGTATGTGAGCGCCGGACGTACAACTGAATTGTAGAGCCTTCCTTTCAGCTTAGGGGGCATTTTTCGATCACAGAAGATGGCGGAGTTTTCCCGCCACTTCATCCACCCTACGCTTACGCGATGTCTGATGTCGTCATCACAAGTTGCTTCTCTATTAATCATAGATCCCAGATATTCAAACTTTTCACACTTGGGAAGCACTCTTCCATTCAAGTAAATGTCTGGAATAGGCTGATGAGGGTCAGAGAACGCGCAGCACAGATACTCTGTCTTCTTTGAACTAATACGATACCCGTGTCCCTCAAAAATGTCCACCCACACATCAAGTACTCGTTGTAGGGACGCCTGATCATCACTTATAATGGCCCCATCGTCAGCAAAGAATAGCTGGTGCACATTAGGGTCCGTCACTTTTCCTTCAAGCAAGCAATCAACGACTGCTATAAAGAGCAGTGGGCTGAGGACGCTCCCTTGGTGTACACCGACTTTGATTGCGAACTCTTCGGTGACTCCTGCGGTGCATTTTACTCTTGTCGTTGCTCTCTTGTACATGTCCATAATCGCACGTAGGTTTCTGGAACTCCTTTTTGTCTTAGCGCTACCCATAAAAGATCTCTTGGTTGCCGGTCAAAATCCTTCTCGAAATCAACCAACACCATATGCAAGTCCTTTGAAGAATCACGATGCTTTTCCATCATGATCCTTATACTTTGGATTGCATCTGTTGTTGATTTACCCGAGACAAACCCGCACTGGTCATCAGATAGTCGTATTATTTTCCGCAGTCCGCTATCTAATACTCGTTCAACGACCTTCATGGTGTGCGACATCAGCTTGACAGAACGGTAGTTATCACAATTTCGCGTATCACCCTTTGCTTTGTGCAATGGAAGAAGATAGCTTTCCCTCCATTGATTAGGCATAGTGTCGCCTCTCATAAGTTTGGAGATAAGAACCATGAGCCATCTAGACCCGATGTCTCCCATATTTTTCCAGAACTCAGAGGGTATCCCGTCCGGCCCAACAGCTTTTCTTTTCTTGGAGTTTTTAACCGCGTACCGAACTTCTTCGAATGTGATGTCGGATATTTCGGCATGATTCGGGGCGGCTCAGAAGTTCCTCGCAATACTGTCGCCATCTGTGGAGAATTTTTTCGTCTTCCACAATGAGTGGGCCTTCAGCATTGTTAATAAACTTTGGGAAACGAATCTCCTGAGCATTTCTTCTTCTCTGGGCGGCTATCTTAAAGATATTTGCTCCTTTGTTCAAATTGTTTTGTCGAAGCTCCTGGGTAGCCTGGTTCCTGTCAGACGCGGAAGACGATATTTCTTCCAACTCCTGATAGACGCCTTCCATGCTTTTCGCTTTGAATTCGGCGCATTTTTTCTTCCCGATACCTTTGCAACATCTATATACCTTTTCACGGCGAGCTTTTTCCTCTCTATTAGTAGAAGAGCACTTTGACCAAGCTTGGAATGCCATTTTCTTTTCGTGTATCACTGCTTTGGCTTCGTCTGTCCACCACCATGTTTCTTTTGCGTGTTGGCAGGGGCCTTTAGATGTTCCGAGCAGTGATTTGGCTTTCTCCAGGCCAGATTGTTGTAGGGAATCCCACATGTCTTGTGCTCTGCACTCCTCATTACCGACCTCATCGATAATGGAAGAGAGGTAGTAAATAAATAATATTATCAAAAAGAATTGCAACTTTGCTCATTATTTAAGAAAAATGTAAAAAATTAACTGCGTACGGATACTTTTGTGAGTGTGTGTAATAGCATTATTTTAGAACCGTTTACACCATTCGAAATCCAAAAATGCATAATTTTCCTCGACAATAAAAACACGTGCACCACCGACAATATAACTAACCGTCTCTTAAAACGAATCTCCTACTATATTATTGATGTTTTGAGTCATATGTTCAATCTAAGTGTTTCATGTGGTATTTTTGCCTCGTCGCTTACATGTGCTGAAGTCATCCCTTTGTTTAAAAAAGGCAAAAGGAGCTTGATTACTTAATACCGGCCAATTTTTATACTTCCAACATTTTTAAAACTGTTTGAAAAGCTGATGAAAAAACGTATGGTTTCATTCTTACCTAAATAAAAACCATTTTCTCAAAAATGATCAATTCGGCTTTCGGGAAGGGTGATCAACTGAAGACGCTATTTTAAAGCTATGCAGAAAAAAAATTCAAATTTTGTACTGTTTATAGATATGACTAAAGCATTTGATATGGTCAATCTCGATATTCTTCTGAGTAAATTGAATAAGGCTGGTTTAAGGGGAATAATCCACAAATGGTTTTTATCACATCTATCAGACAGAACTCAACGTGTAACATTTGATGGAACATTTAGTAATCAGTTTAAGATGATTACAGATTATGCAACGCTTAGCAAACTACGTAAAGATTTTAATGTTCCCAACAAATTCCTCTACAAAAGTTATATCATTCGTATCGAACGCAATATCAAATACGATAGTAGGACATTCCGGCACTTTATCAATTCAAAAAGAAAGTCAACGGGGATTCCAAATTCAATGCATTTTAGAAATTTAGAATCTATCAATAGGGAATCCACCCTCGAACTCTTTGCAATTTTTTTTGTCAGTCAGTATATACTAACCATAACCAAAATAGTACACTTACTGTCTACTCCTCCAATTGTGTCGACATCGGATCTTTAACTTTAATTCATAATGATGTTCTAATCGCCCTTCAATCTATAAAGCCTAATTTAAGCAGTGGATCAGATGGTATTTCTCCCCTCTTACTGAATAAATGCTTCATATTTTCAACCGTTTCCCCTCGGATGCCTTTGGAAGACATCATTCTTGGTTCCCATCCACAAATCTGGATCTTAAAGTAACATTGAAAATTACAGAGGAATTTGTAAGCTCTCCGCAATTCCCAAATTATTCGAAAGCATCATAAAAACTAAAATTGAATTTCTTATTAAAGAACATCTGCCGGATGAGCAACACGGTTTTGTCTCGGTTCGTTCCACTACCTCAAATTTGGCACTGTTTTCATCTTATGTCTTAAAACATTTGGAGACAAGGAACCAAATAGACACCATTGATACTGATTTACGCAAAGCGTTTGATTCCGTAAATCACGCTCGGCTCCATAAACTTGAATCCTTCGGTTTCCATTCCCAATTCCTTCGCTGGGTATCCTCCTTTCTTCTTGGCCGAACTCAACAGGTCCAAATCGGTAACTCTATTTCTAGAGAAATAACTTATAGTTCTGGGGTTCCACAAGGGAGCCATTTGGGTCCACTGCTTTTCGTCATCTTTATTTGTGACATTGTCCAAGTGGTGAAATATGGACAGTGTTTACTGTTTGCCGGCCACCTAAAACTATTTAAAGCCGTTGGGAACATTACTGATTGCCAACTACTACACTCAGACATAAATAGAATCTCGGAATGTTGCAATGCAAATGCTTTAAAGCGGAATATAAGCAAATGCAACTTTATCATTTTCCAAGTCCCTCTCCATAATCAACTTTGATTACTTCATCGGTTCTCAACCTATAACCCGTATTACCGAAGTTAAAGATTTGGGTGTAGTGTTGGACACCACGTTCTCATTTAAAGCACACATAAACTGTAGTCTAGCTAAGGCTAACTCGACTATGGGTTTTATTAAGAGGAATTGTAGAGGGTTCTTTGATCCTTTTTCTCTCTTTTCATTGTACATCTCTCTATTAAGAACCTCATGTCGAGTACGCAGTTTTCATTTGGAATACCAATCTGTGTACTCACTCCGATCGAATCGAATGTGTCCAAAGGCGTTTCACAAGATTAATTTTTCACAAAATGCATTCGAATTTTTGCTCCAACTATGAAGCCTGATGTTTACTTCTTGGCATAAAATCATTGGAAACTAGGAGTACTTTACATGATATAATGTTTGTTAGAGATGTACTCTGTTATCACATAAGATGCCCTACTCTCTTGTCAAAAATACGACTTTATGTCCCTGCAAGGCCTTTGAGAATAAGATATCTCCTTTTTGTGGATTATCATAGGACTAATTATGGTACAAATGAACCTCTTACACGCACTGTTAAAGTTTTTAACGAAGTCAGCAATCTTGCGGACATTCATTTAGATCAAGGTCAATTTAAAATCTTCTATATCTGTTATCACTTAAGTGATTGTAGATAAATAAATAATAAATAAAAAATAAATAAATTAATTAATAAAAGCCGAAAATCGGTGTACCACAAGGTTCAGTTTTAGGCCCATTCCTATTTTTAATATTTATTAATTCACTTTTCTACCAAAACTTTAGTAGTCACATCACCGCATTTGCAGATGACATGGCATTAGCATACGACAATAGAAGCATTTTTGAATCTATAGTAAAATTAATGGTTCGCTAAACACGCACTCCTTATAAGTAACAAAACCAGGTTTATGATTATGATACGTAGTCTAAAGAAATTCTATCCTCTTGATTGTGATGCAATATTTCATTGTAGCTCTTGCACGAAATTATCAATGTCTACCCACATGTGTGGTAAAAGCAATTTTAATGAGAGCTTAATATGTAGTCCAAATTGCTTTAAACGAGAAAAAGTTGATAGCTACAAGTTTTTTGGCATGTTAATTGACAAAAATATGACTTGGAAAGCTCATGGGGAAGACTTAAAGCGATATATGTTGTCAGTTACCCGCAAAATTTATCTTTTAAAGAGCGTTGTTCAAAAAACTTTCTGCTAATATTTTATTACGAATTAGTAGACTCCAAGCTACAATACAATGTGGTATTGAAAGTTGGGGTGGTACTTATAATAGCACTACGGAAGCTCTATACATCGCTCAGAAGTATGTAATTAGCATAATTTGCAAACAAAACCGACTAGCCCATACCTGGCCACTTTTTCAAAATTTAAATACATATATTACCACCAACACTATATCTTTAAAGTACTTAAAGTCTTTTTTATGCAAAGTGGATGCAGCGCAAACCTAAGAAGCTCAACTGTATACAAGCAAAGAGTAAATAATATGTCAAAATCAAATGTTCCATTCTCTAAAAAAACGTGCTGTTCCAAATTTTATACCACCGCATCACCAAAGTTCTTCAATAAATTGCCAATTCACATCAGACAGAAAGTTCAACCCATCCTATTTCTAAAAGAATTAAGAAAACTCCTTTTTAGTATGGAAAGTTCAACAGTCTTCTCATTTTTCAATCTTAATTCTTAAACTTCGAGAGATATGTATGTACAAACTAATAAAAAAAATCAATATGTACTTGTAATATGTAGTAATATGTATTTCTATCTTCACTGTTTATTCCAACAACTTTTGTCTCATTGTTTCATAATTGTTCTAGCCAACATTCTCTATATAATGTACATTTATGTTATTTTGAAGGATCATTCGCCTCTAGTTCCCTATGAACTACAGAATGGTGCCTACACACTTTTTCTTATATTTATATGTAAATTATATTGTAAATCTTTGATACTATTTAATGAATAAAAGTGAAAAAAAAATGTTTATGCAACAACCTGATATTTATAAAATAATAAACAGACTTACAAAAAGGTTCACTCCTATTGACATAATCCTGTTTGTTGTGTTATAAGAATTCTAAGTCAACGAACCTTTTCATTAAGCAACTACGAGTCAAACAAAACTTGGCCAGAGCTTATCTCGTTCACAAGATACTCAAGACGAAAAAAATGCCCATGAAGGTAGGAGTATATACGCACATACGAATCTCTGTGAAACTAATCTTATATATTCATGTTGGCTAGCCCTCTCTTCCATTATACATACCCCAGTCTTCGTCAAAATTAAACTATGGTAAATTTGTAAATAATATTCATTAAGGCTTCGGAAGGAATATAAAAATACCTCCAGTGAAACGAAGTAAAATGGTTTCATAGTATGTACTTAGTAGTTTGGTAGACCCAAAGATCAAACAATTATCCCCAGCTCTGTAATTATGGCATACTGTACAGTCTGGTTCTTGCCCTGAAGGATCTATTTAACCACATGGGACAACCGTAAATGATGAATGGTCTTATAAACGTAACGCTCTTTACCCTCCAGTTAAGTTGACCACAAACGTGATGGAATCTCCTGGGTATATTAGCCTATTTTACTTTAGTAGGTATCAATCAGAATATATGACATTTAATAATGAGATATCTCGTTTCGCAGAAGCATTTGATTTTAATTTCCATTCATGGGGTTATAATGTTGGAAAAAAAAAAAACTAAGAAATTCCTCCCGCAGTGATTCTCATTTCATCGAAATGTAATGGAAGTTGTTATTTAATAAATGTTTTTATTAATCTTTTATTTAGACCGAAAATAAAAAGGAAATTGTTCAGATTATTGTCTGCTAGGCTTCATCTTTTGTTAAATCTACGAGTCAGTAAGTAACTAAACTTCTATTCGAAAAAGTCATGAATCATCGGTCGGGACATATGGTTAATAGAAGTAGCAATTTCTAGGAATTGTTTCTTCTTCAAGATACGGCTCAAGCGCACTAATTATGGTCGGAAGCAGTATACAGTGATGGTTTCATTCGATTTGAACAGCTCATAGTAGATAAACGGACTGCATCAGGGTGCGGTGAATTCGCCGATTCTTTTCAGCATTTACGTCAGTAAAACGCGTCAGCTTCCAATCAAATGCGTACGCGGGCGAATAGATGCTGGTCTGGCAAGGGCCCGAAAGACTGACAAAAAAGCTGTTTCATAGCAGTCACCCTTAGTGAAAGTCATTTGCTACAATGAGGGAGTGTTTGAGTGATAATGTCGCAGGACTTGTCTCATATTACATAAAGGGTAGGCCATCTAGTGTATTTTTTTTTTCAAATTATAGGTTATTTTGACACTGACAGCTGTTTCTCGCTCGAAATCTTGACAGAAAGTCAGTATCATCCGCGGAACGAAATGAGTCGCTTTACGCTTGAACAAGTTGGGAAATATTGAAAACTTATTTGCAAATTGAGTCCTGTGTACCCACACAGACAGTGCGTTTTTTTAAAAAGAAATTTTGACCGAAATGAAGCACCCACCGCGACTGCTGTAGGCAAGTTTGTGCAAAAAGTCCGTGAGACTGGTATGCTAGTGGACAACACTCATGGTCACCGTCATCGTACGGTACGCACAGATGAGAATGTGCCTGCTGTGGTCGAGAGTGTGAGACTCAAATCACGAACATCAACTTGCCATCGATCCCAGCAGCTCAACATTTCACGCACTAGCCTGAGGAGAATTCTGCACAAAGATCTCGTATTATTCGCTTAAAAGGTCCAACTGACTCAGCAATGGAAGGTGCGTGACCATTCGCTTCGTTATCGCCTCGTAGTTTGGGCCTTAAAGCAGCTTGAATTGGATAACGATATTGGGCGAAAAATCATTTTTTCTGGCAAGGCGTATTTTCAGCTCGGCGGCAACGTTAACAAACATCTCGGCTCGGAAAACTCCCACGTTATTGTCGAGAAGTCAATGCATCCGCAGAGAGTGACAGTTTGGTGCGGATTGTGGATTGGTAGCATAATTTTCTTTGAAAATGAAGCTGGGAACAACGTTTCGGTCATGTTAACTGAATTTTTTTTTAAATGAAATTGAAGAGATGAACGAAGCTAATGACATGGACGACCTTTGGTTCTGATGTTATCAGCCGTCTTGGCGATGTCAATTATCCGCCTCGCAGCTGCGATTTGACCCCTTTGGACTTTTGGCCAATATCATCCAAGCAATCCGTGAGCTACAGCCCGAAACCATCAGCAAGGTCTTGGAAAATTGGGGTAACAGAATACGCTACTGCGAAGTCAGCCAAGGCAGCCACTTGAACGACGTTGTATTTCATAATTAATGGGAATATTTGTTCTTCTTAATAAAGCCATAATACGAGCATATGAAAAAAAAATTAATTTTGTTCATTTTATTGCATTTTTAAAAAGAAATTAGTATTTGGCCCACCCTTTAAAAGACCTGAATATGAGTATTCATTCATTTTGTAAGATGCAAAATTTTCTGATAAAGTTGATTCACAGCCACGTGGCAATGACTTCTGTTAATAGCCCGATCTCCGGAGCTTAGCACCCCAATTAGTGAGCGGTGCTTCTTAACGGCTTTTTCGCCCCACGTAGCCCGCAATTCAGTGGCAGTTCCTCTAAGAACTTGATGTCGTTCTCCATCAGTTCGAGTGCCCCAGGTTCAGTAGGTCGATGAGTCGTCGTCCCACAGCATCAACGCCTTTGGTGACTGGAGCGGACTTCGTTAAGGGTCAACTTTGACTCTTCAAGCAAAGCCTGCCAAACGCCGACGACTGGCTTACATAGGCTAGGGGAGGTAAGAGTAGGTTAAGGTAGACCAAGGTGCTGGGAATCTGTAGTCTAGGTTTAGTTTATTTTAAAAAATATCTAATATTTTCAGAAAATATGCCTTTCCAGTTGATAAATTTGCATCGAGAATATAATTGAGGATTATATTAGAATGCTACAAATTGTGGCGTAGACCTACACAGGTAGGTTAATCACAATTTTAGTTTATTCCTATATTTTTCCACTTGTATGAGTTTTTGAATCCCATAACATTTTTCGAACGGTTATCACTGAAACAACATTTTGGAAGTAACTTGCTCGTTACTATTCACTACTCGTCTTGTCTTCCATTTGTTAACGGTTTTCCCATTGAATAAGACACAACAACGTATGATAACATTTACAAATTAAAATACTTTCTCATTCAACCACGTCGTCTTAAAAGACTAGCATATCCCAACACAGCAGGCATTATGAAATCCTACCAAGCCCATGGAGAGCTGAATGAACTTACAAGTTATTTTGACAACGAACTTTCTAAGCTCGGGTTAACATTGTCCTGATAACCCACAATAAATATACATTTTTGACAAAAAACCATCCAAGATTTTGATCCGGAATTGTTAAGCCTGGCGATTGGTGACCCTGTAGTGAATACACTACATGCACCTATTATATCACGTACCAACACCACGATTAGCCATTCCATAACCACGATCAAGCCAAATGTCTATGCTCAGCATTACGCTCAGTGCCTCACCACTTGGATCGAGCTTGACCTACATTACTCATCGCTTTGCTTAGCAGTGACACCCTAAATCACGTGCACTTAAAAGCAAAACAAATGCGATGTAAACAAACGGTGAAAACCAAATGTAAACAAACCGAGTCAGTCGAATAGGTACAATGCCGATGATGCGCTTGTGCCTTTGACCGGTTGCCCAATGCATTGTGCGCTTGTACCTTTGACCGATTGCACAACGCATTGGACTAAATATTCAAAATAGCTGATCTATGGTTATGGGAATTTCGCAATGCATGTACGTGATAGAGGGGATAATATTCCTGCGACAAATTGTATAAAAGGAAAGGATTGAAAGGAAGGAGCAGCAGTACAAAATACGGCAGAGTAAGAGTGTTACTCAATAAAACGTAATAAGTACCATAAAACCGTATTTTTATTCGCTCCGTTAGATACTCTTCTCCCAATAAAAGGGAAAGCACGGTATCTGACGCACAACAACCCTCAATAAAATGTTAAAGGTCTTAGAAAGGCTTGCACAACATTAACTAAAAATATGAAAGGACCTCCATGATGCCTTTCAAGACCTAGCCCAAAAATCCAAGAGTAGACTCAGGAGAGTACCGGAATCAAGAGGCATCAGTTGCATAAAGAGTTCCGAAAAATAGTTCTGAAAAATATATATAAACTGAACCATTCACCAGATTTCCCAAACAGATAGAAAAATGAGATGCTGGCGTCCTACTAAGTCCTATCCTAAAACTCAGTAGCTCTCAGAAAATTTGTTCACTGGAGTTGGAAATATTACCGCTGAAATAACAGAATACAGCTTCTTGAAAACGTCGAAATTGCAGAACGCATACTAAGTGGGGATTTTCCTCCCTGTCGGCTTAAGAATTACATCTTTCTCAGAGAAGTCATGTTACCGAAGCGGGTTATATTTATACCTGTGAGATAAACCCTAGTTAGAATGTTCAATATGACCTTGCTTAATCGACTTTTTTAGCATTGTATATTATATATATTGTATAATATATTTCTCTAGGCAGAAGTGCCATTTCCATGCTATAAAAGGTGATTTTTTTTGTTTCTTCCTTTTTCAGTGTTGCATTTTTGACAACTCATTCGTGACATGCTATAGAGTCAAACGTGCTCGGTTAGTATTGCCATTCTATTGTGGAAGAACTAGCTCCCGAACAATTATTAACTTACATATATTTTGCGCCCACTTCGTCCATTTTATGGTCGTCATAATTCACCTGCTAAGCAACAAATTTTAGCCATAGTGACCAAATTTTCATCAGTTCGCGCAGAAATCGAAGCCGAATGAGCGATCGTCTTTCAAAAGTAAAAAAAGTTCGGTTTTTTTATCAAAAAATTCTGCTCAAAATTCATGCACTGGACCTGGTTGCGCGTGGTTCTCGCAAGGGGACGAGTAATTTAGAAATGAGTTCGGTGAGCAATTTATCTCTCGTTTTGGATCGATTAACTGGCATCAAATCGCAAATCACTCTCCTATGCGATGAACCAACGTCAAGTTGCAGCCTTGCAAGACAACATTACAAGTGCTATTCAGTATGCAAGTTAACACGATCGGCTGTCCCACTTGCCGACGAAATTAGATCCACGCAGTCAACACGACCAATTGTCCCACCTGCCGACGAAATTCTATCCGCGCACTGCATGATTTCGTATGGGAACTTAGAAATGCATGCAGTGCAATTTACGGTCACACATCCGCTGGACTTTGGTCGTAGGCAACCTTGGGTCTGCGTGGGAACTGCAACTCGGCAGTTTAATATTAAGTTATGATTTCGTTTGTTAGGATAGATTAAGTTAGTTCATTTTGGGAAGCCACTGGGACCGGACGTGAATAATAAAACTGAATTTTATAACGTAAAGAAAATTCCGTGTTTTTTCTAGAAGAGCCAGTTGCAGGCTCTATAAAAAATTATTTTTTATCTCAAAAGGACTGAGAGTCCTTAACTTGCATGAATATGTATAGCCAATATGAGTCACTAAAAATCCAAATATTTACAAAATATGGTAGAATTTCTAAAAAGCATTGGTTTATCAACTCAAATAAAAAATTTATTTAGCTCTGCAATTTTCCGCTTATATACACTTCAACTTTAATACACTTTTTGCAAATCTCCGCCTGCGCTTATCTCTGCCATTTTGTTTCGTGAGGCAGAAATCCATTAGGATTTTAGTTACCTCTTACGACCAGTGTTCTGAGCCACGGGTTAGTTACAAAAAATCACCTATGACAATGTTGTGTGAAAAATATCTAAAGTTAGTGAAGATGCTGAATCAAAGCTGATCTATGTGTGTATTATTAGTAACTACCTTGGTAAACAGTCAATTTCGAGGTCTACTGCCAGCTTAAGAAGAACACTTAAGAAAAACCACTAGAATCATCGACAGGGTTTTGTATTCCACAATTTTTTTTTTTTTTTGATGAAAGGATAGAAACCGAGAGGTCGGTTTGGCTATAAAGTTTTAGCACACCTACTAAATATCTCGATCTTTTACCTTTGAGTAACCATTTGTTTGGTCATTACAGCACTCTGACGTTGACGTTCGTCAAAGATTATAAAAATGGTTTGGTAGACGTTCTCATAGTTCTTAGGCTTTAAAGTCAACAGTGGCGGGGCAAGACCTAAATTTGATGTGGGCAAGATATATTTTGCGAGGCCCCCTGATGGATGACGCAAGAGGACGGATTTTGTTGAGAGAAGAAAATGTTTGATACTCAAATTTTTATTCATAAAAATGCAAACTTCTTCATTGTAATTATTTTACATTATTAAGTATACCTCAACTAACAGTAAAGTAAACAATTAAAGAAACATACATTTTCTGCTTTTAGCCTTACTGAACTCCCTAATAACTGTGTCGTAATTCAGATTACATGCTATATTTGCCTCGATAGATAAAACTGCCAACGCTGAAAGTCTTTTCTCACCCATAGTACTTCTTAAATAATTTTTTATTAGTTTTAATTTTGAAAAACTCCTTTCAGCTGAGGCTGTACTTACTGGTACTGTTAACAAAATTCGAATAACAATATAAATATTCGGGTAAATTTCTTTTAAATTATTTTCAGTTATGTATTGAAGCAGCTGTTTCACATCTCTCATGAAGTCGGGTAAATTTGGGACCATTGTTTGTAATTCTTCATATAATTTCTAAGGTTGGAAGTCACTGCTCTCACCCACTCGCAGGACAGTGTGTAAATCTTGACAATTTTTTGATATATACTCCTTTGAAACATTTTTCAACTTTCTTATATCGTAGAGAAAACCAAAATTCTCAAAATGTTGATTCAAAAATTTAAATCTTGAATCCATATTACTCATTATGGAATCAAACATGGTGTTAAAAAAATTTATTTCGTACCTGCTTTTGGGAGACTGTATAGGTTCATCGCTTCTTTCATAATCGAACATTCTTTTCCTTTTGGCGACTCTTTTGTTTTTAAAGTCTTTTGGCAGATCATAACTGCTTTTGTCAATAAATTGATGAGCATCAGACAAGCATTGTTCAAACCCAGGTTGTGGATATTCTTTAATCCAGTCACAAAAAGTACGCAAGTGTTCAAGAGCAAGGCTTAAATGGACTTGTACAGATTGCCATAATTTGCTTATAATATTAACACGATAATATCTCATACCATATATGTAACGAAATGATGAATTCTAAACTGATCATTTCGTTCAAAACTGAATTACCATCACCGAGAGTTTCAGAGTCCTCTGTGTTCTTTTTTAAGGTTTCAATGCATTCAACAATATCATCAAATTGCAATAATATGGCCTTTACTGCCTTGATTCTGCTTTCCCACCTTGTGTCTGATAAAGACTTTATGGTAAGCTTTAATTTGTCTTTTATTAACTCCCAGCGTTTGCTGGATCTTGAAAATAGCAAATAAATTTTCTGAATAAAGCCAAAAAATGTTTTTGCTGCCGCGGACGAATTAGCTGCATCTACCAACAGCAGATTCCAACCATGACACCCGCACGGTGTAAAAAATGCCCTAGGATTAATATTTAATATTCGAGTTTTAACTCCACTATTTATGCCTATCATATTTGCACCATTGTCGTATCCTAGCCCACGACAATTTTGAATATCTAGTCCATTTTTTTCTAATTTCTCCAGTATTGCATTAGTTAGATATTCTCCAGTCGTCTCAGTGACAGCAAGAAATCCAATAAAGTTTTCTTCTATTGTGCCGGTGTACGTATCACAAAATCTTAAGATTACTGACATTTGTTCAACTCGACTAGAATCTCTGGTGCAGTCAAGTAAAATGGAATAATATTTTGCCTCTTTTACTCTACGTATCACTTCATCAGTAACTGTTTGTGACATCAATGTGATCAATTCATTTTGAATATCGTGGCTTAGATAATGGTGTGCAAGTTGTTCGTCGTTAATGCGCTTCATATGTTCCCGTAATGTAGGATCATATTTAGATATCAATTTAAATAAGTCTATAAAGTTACCAGAATTACTACCAGAACTTTCGTCTCCTGTCTTGAGAGATTCTCTGTGACCCCTAAATGCCAAATTATGAGAAGCTAAGAAATTAATTATATCAATTAATCTCTCAAACAAATTCTGCCAATATTTTTGAGATTCCTGAATCAGCCTTTCGTTTTCTTGGTCCATTATTTTTCCATGTTTTATTCCTTTCTCTAATGTCATTCATTGGAACATATGTATATGCCATATGTTCTTTGGTATTCTCATGTCTTTGTAACATACTACTTAAGTGTTTCCAGTCACAGCACAGTTGCCAGACTAGATCTTTAAAAAACGAATGTGGTAGGTTAGTAGTGCCAGATACTTGCTAACCGGTTTTCTATTATTTATTGCTAGATGAGTAATTATATCTATATTTGCATTCGCGAGCTTTCGAGGCGCGAGGCCCCTTGGACCGCGAGGCCGTAGGCGGTGGCCCACGTCGCCCACGCCTTACGCCGCCTCTGAGTCAAGTAGGCTAGTATCACATGTACAGGTATAAAAAATCACACTTCAATCGCAGAACGAGTGCACTAATACCCAATGGATTTGTAATAAAAATCTTTAAATATCACCTGCCGCACCCGATTTAAGTGGTGAATATTCACCGCCGATTTTTTTTAACTTTTGTACGAGTCTTGTCATGGACAATATGTTTTGACAATAAGCTACGAACAATATTTGCTCTCATAATAAGAGTCAGACAGTTAACGGTTTATTAAGTCGTTATTTCTTTACTTTTTTTCATGGGAAATACTCGTATATCGTAAAGTAATTAAATCAGTGCTGCGGTTGTATTACCCAGTAAATTGATTAAATAAAATGATTAAATGACTCATCACTATATACGAGTATTATGGTTAAGTGCTTATTTAATATAACTATCAGCAATGAAGAAATTATTTTCCAATTGAAATTAAGATTTTAAGCCGATTACAGTCAGTCCCTTATTAATACCATATTCAACGAAGTGTTGAGTGAATTGTTCGATAAGTTGATAGTATGAACTATAGAGTTAATAAGTACTCGTACTTGTTTCCGACTTCTTACTATATAATGTCCGAGTATATCGAAGTGAATTTTCCTTTACCACTTTTCAGAACCAAGCCAATTTCATTTGTCTTTAAATTCTCTATTTGCGTGAAACATGGCATACATATAGCAAAATATAATACAACTGTACGTACGAGTAATTGAATTTATCGAAATTTGCCATTCAACGTCGTCTCTAATCAATAGATAAATAGTACGAGTAAGCATGGGTGGTTGCAGTAGCAATAAATGGATCATACTTAAAAGGTCGTCCATCAAGATGTTTCATTTTAAATTTTGCTCCAGAAGGTGCTTATACGTAATAATTTGACTTTTGTCAATACTTCCACTCCTATTCACTTTTCCTTATTTACCATTAGCAAGTTATTGATTTATAAGATATTAAGCCATCAAAAACATAACTTGTAACAAAAACCAAGTCTCGCAACTCAGTTCTTCTACCGTAAAAAGTTGTGAGATCTATGTAATACCAAGTCGGTTAATTTATTTAGTCCCAACTTAAGGGACCTTCTGTCTTAAGTTATTACGTAATTAGCTAACCTAACAACATCTTATAGTGACCATATTAATTTCAAAAATCTTTTATGTTTTAAATAAATAAATTGACTTGACCATCGCATGAAAACACAATGTCTCTCACAAGTAATACATATTATATTAAATTAGATTGTTTAGTGCGATTGCCAAGTCAATCTATTTATTTAAATCATGAAAGATTTTTAAAATTAATATGGTCACTATAACATGTTATTAGGTCTCTATGGGTGTTTCTCGGAGGCTTTGATGTTACAATTTGGACGGTAAATGCTTCTTAATCTATTGTATTCACAAACTGATCATTCCTGCGCTTTAATATTTCCAAAGTCGACATTAATACTTACATCTAAGCCGCCAAGACCTGTAACTCTCGAAAGTGCCACGTAAGCTTGACCGGTTGTGAATACTGCAGAACCGATATCCATCAGCGCATTATTTAGACTTAGGCCCTGACTTTTGTGTATAGTCATAGCATAGGCTATACATATAAGAAACTGTTCGCGATCAATATAAGCTCTATTAATAATTCCAAATTTAGTTTTGACCGGACCAAGCTCGTAAACATGTTCTTTATTAAATGTAATGTATATTTTCTTAATTATTTTTGTTTTTTTCTCGGATCAACCTTTACTCTTTGCACTATTCCGATAGAACCATTAACTAAGACTCACGTCAATATTTCGCCTTTACATGACTTTTGCTCCTATTTTTATAATTGTGTTCTCTTCCAGGCCGCCCGCAGTCATATAAGCATCGTCTTCATAATTTTTTATGCATTCACAAGCTCTTCTTGTTAGGTATCTGGGGCAATCTATGCTATCTACAGCTGTAAGTTTTATTTCGGGATGTGGAAGAGATCTAAGCATTGCAGTATTTAATTGTTGACAGATGTTTTTTGTAGATAATAAGAAAATGGTATCAGGAAATTTCGAGAGGAGTTCAATTATTTCAATTAATCTGTTTTCATTTGAATTGGATTTTAGAGTTATTAATCTAGAGTAAGTCGGGGTCTTTTTTTGTAATCATACCTAATCTTATTATATTTAGCAATTCAACTAACAACTTGTTAGTTTCAGCAGTTGAGAGTTTTTCAAGAGGTGACTTTTCCCTTACCGGCGGAAGCTGTAAGAGATCCCCGAAAACTACAAGATGTTTTCTTCCAAACCACCCATTCTCATCGCCTCTTGTGTCAAATAACTCAGACAAGCGTAAATGAATATATGTTAAAGTAACATTTAATATCATCGACACTTCGTCTATGATAAACAACACTACTTCTTTCAAATCTGATCTCAGAACTTGGAGCACTTCATCAGAAAGTGGCTTGTACTTCGGTGTTTGCTTGTGTTCCACAGCCAACTGCAATAATCTGTGTATAGTCAATCCATTCATATTGAATGCAGCTATGCCTGTTGGAGCACTAACTGCCACTTTTTTGTTTAAATACGTCTTAACCCAAACTTTCAGAGTTTTTACTCAAAATCTCTTTCCAGTGCCACCAGTTCCACTCACAAAACAGCGTAAAACGTCAGCATTATTATCAGTTGTGTCCATTTTATTTGTGATCATATCGAAGACTCTTTTTTGATCGGCATTAAGTTTTGCGAACATACTTTGAAGATCAGTCTACTCTTCTTCTACCGCATTGATTCTATGAAAGTCATCCATTGCGTTTGCAGCATCCACAGCTTCAAAGTCTAAAGGGTTTTTAGGACCATCGTCATCATCAACAATTTTCCATTCTTCGTTTATCTCAGCAACTTTAGATTCAAATGCTTTTTGTACCTTATATCTTGATTCTATCATTGAATTACAATAATCGACTCCTTTTAAATCTTCTTTCGCCAAATTAAAGGCCTCCGTGTAAGTATCACACCCCATTTTGAATTCATCTAACGAACGCCAAGGCTTGAATAAATGAAGTAAAGTGAAGAAGTATTTCTCTGGTACTTGTTCTCCGTCGTAGAAATAGTGATTGATCAAATATGGGTTAGCTCTTCTTTTCAGGAACTTTCTACCGTCATTTATCTCGTAGCACTCGACTTTAGAGTTCATTTCCTTCTACAACGTTATCTACTTGAGATTCTAATTGGTCTACTATATGATGGATATCGTCCTCTTCGTTAATATAACCAATCAATTGTTGAGGTGAATGTGGAAGTTGTATCTTTGAGTAAAGAGCATTTACAACTTTTAAATATTGTAAGGCTTGGTAAACCTTATTGACATCCCATTTTTTTTCTATAGAATTAGATTTATATAAAGATTATTTAAATTTTTATACCCATACTGACTGATACAATTTGCGTAAGTTAAATAAAACGTGGTTTGTGTGTATGCCTGCGATATCGCAGTAAGACCCAAAGATTGCCTGGAAGAAAGTGATCGCCTTTCTGTGACGGACGGAAAGCATGGAAGCCGCGGCGCGGGCAAGCCACCTCCGGCGGCCGCGGTTATGTTTATAAGTGTTATTTCTTTCATGGCAATTTCGGGCAATTTAGTCTTCTTAATACGTTGCCGGATTTTGTTTTTTCATTCCGTTGATTGACCATTTTACAAATTACCTTAGAACATAATTATATTTAGGTACCTATCTATTATACACCTATTATTCTTTTATATTATGCATATTGAGGTATTCCGTGCAGGGACGGGTTAAGAATATCCCTGCAGCGATACCTCTCGCTTGTCGTGAAAGGCGACTAAAACAAAGGTAAACAAAAATCACATCTAGGCAATTTATAAAACACCAAGGTGAGCCTAGGGACACATATACTACCATTAAACTGCCCCACAAGTGTGCATGCAAATCAGTGGGTTGACACGACTGGAGATCCGGTGTTGTAAGAATAAGATCAAACAAAAAAAAAAAAAAAATAAATCTGGAGCATGCCCGTGTCAAAAAAAGGAGGGGAAGAAAGAAAACGGTCAAACCGTAGCATTATGGAAAAGAACGCTAAAAGGAAAAGCACTACCCCGCCAGGCACTACTAATGGTCGTGATCTTGGGACCAGCAGAAATGCTCGGATCAAAGCTATAGCTTAAAGCTATATATAAAATGGCGAAACACCGGTAATCGGGCACGTTTCTTGGACGTTAAAACAAAAGCCTACAAGATGTTTTACTATGGATTGGAACAAGGAAAAAACGGAATCGCCATCATCCTTGCGGCAGAGCTACTTGGCAACGTCTTAACCATTTCAAAGTCCAGTGACCGTTTGATGGCTCTCAAATTGGTGATGCATGGTGAGGTGTGGAACATCGTAAGCGCATATGTCCCTCAAGTAGGATGCGAACAAAAAGAAAAAGATGTATTCTGGCTAGATTTCTACAACCTTGTCAAAATCATCCCAAAGGAAGAGCTTTTGTTTGTTGGGGGAGATTTAAACGGACAAGTCGGGAAGACAAGCGAAGACTATGAAGGCTACCACGGAGGGCTGGGATACGGCACCAGGAACTCTTCAGGTGAAGATATCCTAAATATGTGCAAGTCGAACGGTCTTATAGTGCTAAATACCAAGTTCGTCAAACAAAGCCGGCACCTGATCACTTATAGCAGCAGCGGAAATGAAACTCAAATAGACTATCATTTGGTATCCAGTTTCATGAAGCCACGAGTTAAAGATTGCAAAGTGATCCTGGGAGACGCGATCGCCCCTCAACACCGTCTCCTCCTGACTGAATTTTTTATGGAGGCGAGTAAGAAGTCAAAGCAGCAAACGAAGGTGTCTGAGAGAATCAAGTGGTATAAGCTGGATAAAGGAAAAGGCGAAGCTTTTATTACCAACATGAAAAACTACCTCTGTTCCATTATCGATGAGGTCGGTAATGAGGAGTGCAGAGAACAAGACATGTGGGAATCCCTACAATAATCTGGCCTGGAGAAAGCCAAATCACTGCTCGGAACATCTAAAGGCCCCTGCCAATACGCAAAAGAATCCTGGTGGTGGACAGACGAAGCCAAAGCAGTGATACATGAAAAGAAAATGGCTTTCCAAGCTTGGTCAAAATGCTCTTCTACTAATAGAGAGGAAAAAGCTCGCCGTGAAAAGGTATATAGATATTGCAAAGGTATCGCGAAGAAAAACTGCGCCCAATTCAAAGCGAAAAGCATGGAAGGCCTTTATCAGGAGTTGGAAGAAATATCGTCTTCCGCGTCTGACAGGAACCAGGCTACCCAGGAGCTTCGACAAAGCAATTTGAACAAAGGAGCAAATATCTTGAAGATAGCCGCCCAGAGAAGAAGAAATGCTCAGGAGATTCGTTTCCCAAAGTATATTAACAACGCTGAAAGCCAACTCCTTGTGGAAGGCGGAAAAATTCTTCACAGATGGCGACAGTATTGCGAGGAACTTCTGAACGAACATTTTCCCCGAGTGTACTTTCCAAGAGCCGCCCCGAATCATGCCGAAATATCCGACATCAAAGTCGAAGAAGTCTGGTACGCGGTTAAAAACTCCAAGAAAAGAAAAGCTGTTGGGCCGGACGGGATACCCTCTGAGTTCTGGAAAAAGTTGGGAGACATCGGGTCTAGATGGCTCATGGTTCTTATCTCCAAACTTATGAGAGGCGACACTATGCCTAATCAATGGAGGGAAAGCTATCTTCTTCCCTTGCACCCTTTGCACAAAGGAAAGGGTGATACGCGAAATTGTGATAACTACCGTTCTGTCAAGCTGATGTCGCACACCATGAAGATCGTTGAACGGGTATTAGATAGCCGACTGCGGAAAATAATACGACTATCTGAGTGCGGGTTTGTCTCGGGTAAATCAACGACAGATGCAATCCAAAGTATAAGGGTCATGATGGAAAAGCACCGTGATTCCTTAAAGGACTTGCATATGGTGTTGGTTGATTTCGAGAAGGCCTTTGACCGGCAACCAAGACATCTTTTATGGGTAGAGCTAAGACAAAAAGGAGTTCCAGAAACCTACGTGCGAGTGATTATGGACATGTACAAGAGAGCAACGACAAGAGTAAGATGCACCGCAGAAGTCACCGAAGAGTTCGCAATCAAAGTCGGTGTACACCAAGGGAGCGTCCTCAGCCCACTGCTCTTTATAGCAGTCCTTGATTGCTTGCTTGAAGGAAAAGTGACGGACCCCAATGTGCACCAGCTATTCTTTGCTGACGATGGAGCCATTATAAGTGATGATCAGGCGTCCCTACAACGAGCACTTGATGTGTGGGTGGACATTTTTGAGGGACACGGGTATCGTATTAGTTCAAAGAAGACAGAGTATGTGTGCTGCCCGTTCTCTGAGCCTCATCAGCCTATTCCAGACATTTACTTGAATGGAAGAGTGCTTCCCAAGTGTGAAAAGTTTAAATATCTGGGATCTATGATTAATAAAGAAGCAACTTGTGATGACGACATCAACCATCGCGTAAGCGTAGGGTGGATGAAGTGGCGGGAAAACTCCGCCGTCTTTTGTGATCGAAAATTGCCCCCTAAGCTGAAAGGAAGGCTCTACACTTCAGTTGTACGTCCGGCGCTCACATACGGTTCACAATGCTGGACAATGCACAAAAAGTATGAGAGCAAATTAACGGTAGCTGAGATGAAGATGCTTCGCATGACAGCGGGAGTAACAAAGCGTGACAGAATTAGAAGTTCAAAGATCCGAGGAAGCCTCCACGTAAAAGAAACCATCACAAGAAAGATAGAGCGCGACCGATTCAGTTGGTATTGCCATGTTCAAAGGAGAGATCCTTTAAACCCCGTCCAAAAGGCGATATCAATCAACGTTCCAATTTCAACACGCAAAAAAGGCAGGCCGAAAAACAATTGGTGCAAACAAATGCAAAAACACCAGCATTTGATTGGCCTCAGCGATGAAGTAATCCCAAACCTGGAAGCCTGCCACTACTTTCTGAGGTCAAACTGGCGGACCCCACAAGCGGACCAGTAGGAATGCAGTTAAGTGGGAAGGTTATGGTCCTACACTTCTGACCATAACGACGCCGGAAAAAAAAAAGGAAAAAAAGGAAGGGATCTCTAGAATTCGAATTTATGGTTTTATATAGTCTGCATGTACGAGTATGTGGTTTATTCGTACATTCGTGGACTTTTTTCATATCTTGTGAATTTCGGACCAGCTTTATTTGATGCGTGATTGTGTAACGAAGAACTAACTAAACTTAAGTCACTTTCATTTGTTTGTTTTGTTTTTTCTTTAAACAGGAAAAAACTGCGAGACTGTCTTATGTACAATAATCCCTTATCCTTAGCGTGACAATTTGGCGATTTGTCTAGGCCAGTAGTACCCAAGAACGAACATTTTATTTGGGGTTCAGTGGGATTGTCTTCGGTCTAGTTTTCGAGCTGTTGATGTTGAGGAATGTATGCTCTCTGTAAGGTCAATTTCTATTGGGCTAGATAGGCTACATCTTTTTAAAACGTGAGCAAGAATAGTACATTGAATATGTTGTTTAGACCAACTCGTTTCTTTATGGTAAGACTTTGATTATTGACTTATGGATTTGATTTTTTGGCAATAATAATTACTTGTAGTAGAAGGAATTTCGAAGTAGCATTTACTAGCACTGAGATATTATCAGAGCTTCTTAATTACTTAATGTGTTTGTTTTTGTTTTTTCTTTATTATTTTCTATTACCAAATCTTTACAATACTTTATTTACAGATATGTGGCTGGTAAGTTTCCTAGCATGACTTGTCTCAAAATGGGAGTCAATTAGATTTAATTTGTCTATCGCATGATTAAATAACGTATGAAATGGTTGACAATAGTGCGGTAGCTAACACACCTCTTCTCAGGTGTGTGCGGAATTTTTAGGTTTTTAAGCAACGAGGCTTGAAGTTCCGATAACAGCCCTGTCATCGGAATCGTATTTTGTGGGGTTTCTTCTCAGAGGGGTATTAAAACCCCTGTGGATTACTTTACTGGGAAAAAAAGACACCTTCTCGAAATTCACCGTTCGAAGTCGCTAATAGAGAGAAGGTATCTTTCACCTATGTAAAGAAACGAATCACAACACAAGTGATTGAGAGAGGCTTCCCCTCTGGTCCTCTTCGTATTGTAACGTTTGTGATTAATTAATAAGAATAATCTTCCTGGAATCAGGCCTCAGTATGTCTTCGGCTCGTTTTCTCCCGTAACCGTTGACCGCTTTAGAAAGTTGCCTCGCTAGTTCACCCAGTCAGGCCTCATACTTCAAATTAAACTCTCCTTTAAAGTTTCCTTTTCTAAAGAATAGATTTATTAACAAAGAACGTCGTACCACAAGCTCGAATAGAAACGAGTTTTTTTTACGTATTTGTTAATTTTGATATTAATGATTAGGTCGGTCATGAAACTTTGTCTCGTTAATAAAAGAGTTTGATTTTTACAAACCTGCAAACCTCTCATAATAATCAATTATTGAATTCTCATTCATAAAAGTTATCTTAAGAGTTGCATAGCTTGATCTATACATTCTGACCACAATCGGTGTTGAGGAGGACTTTTACCTGAGAGTTGAAGCAGTTTTAACCAAGTTCTCCTTCTTGGGCGCGATCCAGCAATATTGAGACCAGCATTACCGACCTTGGAAGAACTCGATCCAGAATTGTCTGTTACTATTTTGGTGAAGGTTTTGTGAAGGTGTGCTTGGAATATTTTTTTTTATTTTTTTTGCATGTAAATGACTGAATTTTGTTTGAATGCTTCTTTTATTTCAAAGTGACGTCCTGTGAAAACGTTTGCGCAGCACCGTATCTTAACTCCTATCTAATTTTCTCTTGTTGAACCTTTAAGCAACTTGAAAGCGTTTTCTCTGAATATCATAATTAGTAGTTTTTTTTTATTATCATTACTGTTGCTTCGACATCTCTCCCCTTCTTGTTGCCTTTGCTTTTTCCCTATCGTTTAACGGTGTCCTGTTAATTTCTTAGATGTTTGACTGCGTTTACTTTTTCTTTTCTCCTTATATCAATCATAGATTGGTATAGTTTCTTCGTTTGTTGTCGTTTACGAGGGGACGTCGTGTTTGGTCCTTTTTTGTTAATTTCTTGCTTTTATTTATATTTATCATCAGAACTTTTTTTTCACTATTATTTTTGTTATTATTGTTATTTGTTATTCCTCACTATTCACTTTTAATTCTTTCCCTGATTCTTTTTTCACTTATTTCGCACGACCTGTGTTTATTGTCAAGGAGTTTTACTGCCACTGTTTTCAGTCATTTTCTGTTCAATATATTTTTCTGTTTGCTATCATATAATATTTTTGAAAAAAATCGTTATTTTTCTAACGTGGAAATGCACTTCTTTGATTTTGAAAATAATATTCAATTTTGTTACTGGAAGTACCTACTGCCGTGTAGAAATACTGACTGTAGAAATCACTCAGTCAGTCTCAAATTTTGCCGGTTATTTATTGACTTAGTTTGTCTTCGCCCAGCAGTCAGTCAATCGTAAATTGCATCAATGCAAAAGCAGACGATCAAGTCAGTCTAGGGAAATAAAAACATTACAGTTACATATCGTATAAACCAATTTTGTCGATGCCAAAATAAAATTAAGTACAACACATTTGTGATTTAGACCTTGTCATTATGAATAATGCTATTGAAATGTCTTTCGAGTGCTCTGCTGGACTGACAAGGAAATTTTCGATGACTTTTCGAGACATATCGACATAAAGAGAATTCATTTTCAAAGCGTCAAAAGTTTGTGTGTACATAGACACATAGACGATAAATCACAAGACCCAGCTCACATCACCAAAACGCGAAATAAGCCCTAAAGGAATTTGTTATTTCGTGTGAGATATTGCATCGTCTGGTTAAAATCGATATATTTGCTACAGAATCAGTGTTTTTTAGTAAGTCTATAATTCTAACACATTCTGCCATTCTTAAACGATCTATATTGTAAAACGGTTAACATTATATAAGCCTCATGCTCAGTGAGCATTGCCAGTTCATCACGGAAAGGCTTACATTCGAACAACACTTACAAATTTTTAAATTTTATTATCAAAATTTGTGTTCTGTGAAAAAATGTTTTTTTTTTTCCACACGATTCTTCCGTTTTACTTTTCTTGTAATTAACCTACTGAGTAAGCAATTGAAACCAAATTTAGGTAATTAAATTTCGCATCTATTTCACGAATCGAAGTTCCTAAGCGTACACCCAGAGCGCTCTCAGGGGAAAATATTGCTGCTGTATCTACCGGATTTGTCCATCCGCTCGAAGCAATTAGGACTGTGTTACTCGACTACGTGTAAGATTTAACGCAAGTTTTCTTGTCTAAAATCTTTCAAAATACAGCTGGTGCAAGAACTGAAGCCGAAGGAGCTGTCTCAACGTCTAATTTTTTAATTTCTAATTTAAACTAGAAGTTTATTTCTAGTTGAATGGGTATATTAATAAACAAAGCTGTCATATTTGGTCCGATGAGTAACCTCAGGTTATTGAATTGCCTGATGCATACGGATACAATTCAAGGCTGAATGCAGTTGAATCATTATTGCATATTTCAGTTGTGTTTGAAGCTTTATCCTAAACGCGATCGATCACCTAATGTTGAAGGTCCTAGATCTTCAAACATTAAATTACCCAAAATGAGTTCTAAGAATAATAATTCTAGAACAAATTATTTCGCATCCCTGCAATGTCTGCCGGATTCAGACAATGAAGACATTGTGTGTGACGAAATTTTAACTCCATCAAATTCAAATAAAAAACCAAAATCCCCTCAGTTTGCGTTTTGCAAAAAAAATGTTTGTGAAATCCACGCTCTACTACGCGGATGCAAAATAAATAATTATTCTGTGAAGAAAAGGAGCATTCGTGTTAAAATAAATTGTGCAAGTATCGAATCTCATGTTAAATTATGTGCTTTATTGAAACCAAAGAAATGGCAGTTTTTCACTCACGACCTACCCACATCAAGGTAATTTACAGACGAACTAAAAAATGAACTAGTATCTCTCGGTCTAAAATGCCAGAACATGAAACTTATTAAGAAACAATATGAACGTTTCGTGAATGTGTTTTATCTTGGTTGTCTTGAAATCTGTTCCATAAAACTCGGAGAGCTCAAGAAGAAAGTGTAGTAAGACCGGTAAGATACGAGTAGGATGCGGAAAATGTAAAATATAAGACGAAAAAGAAGTTTTCGTTACCAATGCTTTATTAAAAGTCGCTTACAACTCGATCATCCTGACAATTAATTAAGAAAATATACATTACATTTAATAAAGAACATGTTTACGAGCTTGGTCCGGTCAAAACTAAATTTGAAATTATTAATAGAGCTTATGTTCATCGCGAACAGTTTCCTATATGTATAGCCTATGCTACAACTATACACAAAAGTCAGGGCCTAAGTCTAAATAATGCGCTGATGGATATCGGTTCTGCAGTATTCACAACCGGTCAAGCTTACGTGGCACTTTCGAGAGTTACAGGTCTGGGCGGCTTACATCTAATTAATGTCGACTTTGGAAATATTAAAGCGCAGGAATCCTCAATTTGTGAATACAATAGATTAAGAAGCATTTACCGTCCAGACTTGACAAAAATTGTAACATCAAAGCCTCCGAAAAAAACCCATAGAGACAGGGAGTGGGCCATATTAACATTAAAAATCTTTTATGTTTTAAATAAATAGATTGACTTGGCAATTGCACTAAACAATCTAATTTAATATAATATGTATTACTTGTGAGATGCATGCGATGGACAAGTCAATCTATTTATTTAAAACATAAAAGATTTTTAATATTAATATGGTCACTATAAGATGTTGTTAGGTTAGCTAATTACGTAATAACTTAAGACAGAAGGTCCCTTAAGTAGGGGCTGAATAAATTAACCGACTTGGTATTACATAGATCTCACAACTTTTTACGGTAGAAGAACTGAGTTGCGAGACTTTGATTTTTTTAGAAGTTATGTTTTTGATGGCATTATCATTCACATAAATTCCTTCCACACATTTTGTTCTTTTGTCATCTAATTGTAAACTAATATTTGTTCTTTGCGAAAAATCCCGTCCTAATACAATTGCATATTTCATAGACTCATTTTTTACTACATACATACATAATTATAATCTATTTTAAACATACAAAACACCTTACCAAACATAACAAGCTTGCTGCCATTTATACCTACGAAATCAGTAATGGAAGGCTCTACATATGTCATCAAATATGGTGGTATATATCGCTGTTGCACAAAGCTGATGAGGCTTCCAGTATCTATCATCGTCATGGTATGCATCGCAACGTTGACATCTTCGGGCTCGTTCTTCAGGAACACGTACTCCAGAACTCCATGGAAGTCTTGCAGGAACGAGCAGTCTTGAGGTTTTTTATTTTGCACCGAATCACAATTGTTTTAAACCATCACTGATGTTGATTTTGGACAATCCTTGATAATGTGATCTTTTTGTCCACATCGAAAACATGAATTCCTGTCTCTGCACGGCTTCGGACAATTAGACACATGTCCCACTTAACTACAATTAAAACACTTTGTTTTGATTCTGATTGGGTTTCCACTTTTGGGTGGTTGTGATGTCTTTATGTATCCAGGTATTGACAGTTGATGTTCACTTTTCATCTTCTCATATTTTCTTAGCGCACACTTTAGTTCGGGGATTGTATTTGCCGTTAGAAGAATCTGTTTATTAAAAACTGAATCGGGAATTCCTCTTATTATATAATTTATCAGCTCAGGTACCGCAATATCAGCTGAAGATGCGATTTCTTGCATGATAAGAATACAGTGAAACTTCTCTATAGCGGACACCAGCGGGACCATCAAGATTGTCCGTTATGTAGGGGTGTCCGTTCTAGGGAGGTAAAGAATTTTATTCATGGAAATTAAGAAAGTTCAAATTTTATTTATACATATTTCATCTTAATTTATTATTTACTTGAGTAAGAATTAGTTTGTACATATGATATTTACATACTTTCGTACCTGCATATGTATGTATGTATATTTTTATAAAAAAATTAAATGTTTAGTTCAATAAACTAATTATGCCCATATTCTACTTATTCACTTCTTTTGAACAAAACGAAGTTATTAATTTTTGTTTTTTTAATTTTGATTTCACCATCTCGAGCTCGTGGTTAATTATCAACCCTTTTATTATCTCAAATCCCGTTTCATCCCCTTTTGCTAGGTAAGACTCGCGGACACGTGTGAGTTCTTTTAGTGCATCTGAATAGTTTTGTATCGTTGTAATTTTTAAGTCACTATCCTGTTCGTTGTCATCACTGTCTTCATAGTCTTCATGGGATGTAAAGCTTGTTGAAGGACAAATTGTTTTAAAAATGTCCACAACATCTTCTATGGAACATTCTGTTGCCAAATTTTCGTCGATGCAGAAATAGTCTTTGTTTGTGTACATTGGTGAAACTGTTATGAGCTCATTCAGCTCTGTTTCACCAATTTAATTTTCTGTGGCAAGAAGTTCAATTGATGAAAATCCAGCTTTTTAAAACAATTTTGTATTGCTGTTGAAGTGACTGTTTCCCACGATTTATTAATCAATTTTACAGCTTTTAGTACGTCAATTTGTTTTGCTAAATCTTGGGCACATTTAACACTATCTTCTCCTAAATTCGCAATAAGATGTCGTAAGGCGAACTGGCGATAAAAGATCTTGAAATTTTGGATTATTCCTTGATCCATCGGCT
This sequence comes from Merodon equestris, assembly GCA_958301585.1. Lineage (NCBI taxonomy): Eukaryota > Metazoa > Arthropoda > Insecta > Diptera > Syrphidae > Merodon > Merodon equestris. Next base: position 66,492,647 of record OY284413.1, read on the forward strand.
GAGAAGTTGACGTTATGTTGGGAGGAAAAAAAATCAACTTAACGTTTTCCAATTCCATGTGAGCATGTGAAGTGCAAGCGCTCTTGGCAATTTTACCCCCTGAACAAGTCTCCCCTTTGTAGCAAAGTGTTTTGTCGGTAATGCCCGATAAAATTATTGTTTCAACATCAGCAGAAGGTGACTCTCCACAAACTGATTTAAAAACTATTTTGTGCCGAGTCCTAAAACGATCTACCCAGCATTTAGATGCTTTGAAATTTTCCATTTTCAATTCCCGCGCAACTTCCTGAGCTTTTTCCTTAATCATAACTCCCGACACTGGCACCTTTTTAGATCTGACACAATTAAACCATACTCACATTCACTGTTTCTAACGGTTTACCCTTTTTATGATGAATTGTAGAAATAGAATTCATCTGAAACAGAGTGCGTTCGTCTCTACAAACGCTGCAAATATTTATGTACATATATGTATGTAGAGCAATGGAATGCATACATATAGTACAATATTTTTCTGTCTCTTCCATCTTCGTTTTTGCTTCGTGTGTCCGTTATAAGAGGTAAAACTGTTCAATATGCGTTGAAATTAGTGTCCGTGTCCGGTATAGAGGGGGTCCGTTGTAAAGGGGTCGAAATACGCGACTGGCCCTATCTTCATGCCGGGGACCAGAGGAATTGTCCGTAAAGAGGGGTGTCCCTTATAGAGGGGTGTCCGTAAAGAGAAGTTTCACTGTATATTGTTCACAACTCTCATCCTTGCGTTTCTTGCGATTTCGAAGCATGTTATGAATGTCAGTGGCGGTTGTGTGTTGATGGAATTCTTCCAGCAGTGCTGCTTTCAATTGAGACGAAGTTTGACAAAATGCAGATCTCATAAACAATTTTGCGGTACCCGTTAGCATCCGTGCGGCTTTCAATCCATTTGTGGTCAAACCCATTTCAGCTAGCTTCTCTTTAAGCACTGGAACTGTCGCGAATTGTATACATTTTTCAGCACGTGCTTGGGCTTCCATAGTACCAATATAATACTTTAAACACCGATACGACTAATTAATTAAAACTTAAAACGCTGGCACAACAGTTAAACAATGGATACACTATCCCACTTCTGATTGATTGTAGTAAGACCGGACAACAAGTCAACATATATGAGTAGGATGCGGAAAATGTAGAATATAAGACGAAAGGAGATGTTTTCGTTACCAATGCTTTATTACAAGTCGCTTACAAAAGTTAAGTCTGTGTTCAAAACACAAGTAAAGTGGGGCTTCTCAAAAACAGCATAACCGAGTCACGAAATGCTACAATTGACAAATGTATGGTCACGGAGAGAAAAATTGTGTAATAAAAACCCAATGTGCTATTTGTTCCGAGTGCCACATAACAAGCTAATGCAATTCAAACAACATTTAAACATCAATGGAACACATAAATCTACTGATCTGTCATGTGTCAGTCGACAAAGCTTTCTGAAAATGAGGGAAAAGCTTTCGCCCAAAAACAAAACATAGCGGGTCAGAAGCGTGCTACCAACTTATGTATGTTACAAAGTTAATTCTACGGATTTTTCGTCACTTCCATCCCAACGAAGTGCATCTGTCAACTTAGTACCTGAAGCTACCAACAGCCGTCGAACATCAAGTATGTGAGCAACATGCGGCAACAACAATGATGCGAAGAACAAGGTCTCTTTTCGTTAGACGAAATTAATACACTCACAGCAGAGATGATTACTTTACTTGGTAATTTTACTACTAAGGCAAAACAATTCAATACAATTACTCAACTTGCAAATAAATACTTGTATAAATCTAAGTTAATAATTATAGCTTATAGATAATATGTTGGAATGCTAGAGGCATTCGAGGAAAAATAATTGAATTCAATACTTTTCTTAATACATACAATATTCACATACTACTAGTAACAGAAACCTGGTTAAATTCAAATTATCGTCTGTCTAACCTAGACTATAAGTGGTATCGTTTGAACAGGGTAGAGAGAAGAGGAGGTGGTGTTGGCGTACTAGTAAAACGTTCGATACGGCATAAAGTACTTCGTATTATTAATACGAGTCTAATCGAAACCATTGGAATTGAAGTTCCCTTTATTAATGAACTGCCCGGTGGGGCAGTTTCGCATCAAAAACGTTTTGACCTCCGCAATGATTTTCTAAGGGTAGTTATCACTAATGACATATTACTAGTAGGTGGTGCCTTTAACTGACGACATAGGCGTTCGAGTTGTCTTAGGACTAATTGTCTTGACATCCTCTATCCACCTACATAGTCCTTCTTACATCCCATCGAAAAGAAAGAGTAATCATTCAACCTTTTCCTCCAGCCATTAATGAACTTAGTTCCGATCATTTACCTGACAAATGTTGTGTATTACTTACTCCAGTCCTCGGTTCGAATCAAGTATTTGACTTAAAAAATGCCAATTGGAATTTATTTAGAAGAATAATGCGGTAAATTGCAAAATGCTCCATAGCAGAGCACTACTCAACGCCAAATTGACTTACGTGCGAACAGCTTTACCAATTCTATTACAGAAAGCGTATATTTATTTATTTATGAATTTATTTATTTATCTATTTATTAATTTATATATGTGTCTATTTATTTATTGATTTATTTAGTTACTTATTTCTCTATTTAAAAAGTAAACTAACACCTCGTGATCACGATCGTTTCCTCTGCTCTTTTCCCACCAGTGAAACCGGGTACTTAATTTTAAATGAAGGTTTTAAGTGGATTTTCCTTCACACAATAATTTTATTCAATTTATGTATGTATGTACTTAACTACGTTATAATAATATTATAGTAGTACGATAAAAGAACCGTATCTCTTTAAAATGAACACTGTACATATATGACAATGATTATAAAAGTTCCGCCACAATAAATAACATAGACACTAAAAAAAAAAAAACAATTGGTACATTTTTTTGTTAAAGATTGCCGTGAGAACATCAGTCGAATCTAGTATTCTATGCGAATAACACCAAATATTAAAAAATTCAAATTGAAAAAAACTTGAAATCGAAAATAAAAAAAATAAAAATTAAAAAATAATAGTGGAAATTAAAACACTCAAGTGCGTGTTTCGGTGGTGTCGCCAATAGTGTAGCACAGCGCTAAAGTGCAGTCGCATTTCGGCTTCTCTCCAACGCAGAAAGAGAATAAAATAAAACGGGAAAACAAAATCGAAAACACGTGTTACAGTCACGTATGTACGTGTGCTATAGTTTCGCGGGTTAGAGTCACGTGTGCTCGCACCGAAGTGCCGCGTTGGCCTATCGGTTAGAGGTCCGAGGCAAGAACTAAAGTTCGGGAGTTCGATTCCCAGTCGGGAAAAGCTGCTTTTTTCACTTGTCGCCAAGTGAAATTAAGCAGTTCGGGCGACCGAGTGTGTGAGTGTGTACCGCCGGCGAGGGGCGCATGGAAGATAAAGACAGGAGAAAGTCGGAGTCATCCGACGAGATAGTGGTGGCTGTCCCAAACAAAGGGATGGCCAAAAAGCGGCGTAGGAGGGTAAACCCTACGCCGAATCTTGCGAAGCGCCGTACAGGGGTCGCTTTGGTTGAAAAGCTGCCAACCGAAGCGAAGTCAACGGTGGCTTCAGTCCCAACAGCAGCTAGACAACAACAACCGTAAAAGGATTCCGTGGTCCGGGAATCTTCATACACCGGAACAAACAATCCGTTCGTCGCTCTGACAAGTGCAGAGTCAGAGGGCGAAGAAGGGGAGGAGGACGACGACGAAAGAGAGGCAAAGCTCATCGCCGCCAACATGGCCGCGATGAGAGAGCGACTCGAAGTCGTCGCCGCCAGAATTGCCGCCAAAAACCTGGCGAGGATGCAGGAACTGCACAAGCTGGAGCTACAACAGCAACAGCAGCAAACAGAACAGCAGCAGCAAAAACAGCAGCCGCTGAAACAAAAAGCCACGCAGGCAGCACCGGCCAACCTTCAGCAAAAGCCGAAGCAACAACAGCAGCCGAAACAGCAACAACAACAGAAGCAGCAACAACAGCAGAAGCAGCAACAACAGCCAAAACAGCAACAACAACATCAGGCGAAACAGCAGCCAACCCAGCAGCAACAACAGCTCGCAACCAAGGAGAAGGTGCCTCCAATCAACACCTACCAGATGGAAATAACAGATACCATCGAGCTATGCGAGCTAGCCATAGGTAAGAACTTTACAATAAAAAGGCTAGGGCAAGACAGGCATGTGATCCACTGTAACACAGTGGAGCAGCATAGTACTGTCAAGCAATATTTAAAAAAGTCGTCGACGGAGTTCTTTTCATACACTCCAAAGACAGAGAGGCTGCAGACGATGCTCTTGAAAGGCATCGATCCGCAAACCAAGAAGCCGGAGGAACTCCTCTCCGAGCTCAAACAGTTCGAGAGCGACGACCTCGTGTTCAGGGGTGTCAAGTCATTTACCACAGCTCGGTCCAGACGGGAAAACAGGCAATTGCCTTTCTTCCTGGTTCAGCTATCCCCCAATAGCAAACTTGATGGTTTACGCGCCATTAATGCCGTACACTATCAGGTTGTAAAGTGGGAAACATTAAAAAGGCGCGGCAGCATGCTTCAATGCATCCGCTGTCAAAGGTTCGGACATGCCGCGTCGAACTGCGAAATGCAGCCTCGATGCGTGAAATGCGCAAAGAGCCACAGCAACGAGGAGTGCAATTTTGGGAGGGACAATGTCGCACCAAGAGAGCAGGTCGAATGCGTGCTTTGCAAGAGCAAGGGGCACCCCGCAAACTATCGGGGCTGTCCTAAGTTCCAAGAGCTTCAAAAAACTAACCAGGCCCGTCAGCAGAAGGCGATAGTTAAGCGTCCACTCGAACGCATCCAAACACCAGCCGTAACGGCGCAACTAACCTACGCCCAAATGGCGACAGGTCGCAGCAGCACGGTACAACAGCCATCCAAAGCCCCAGTGCCCGTTTCTAAGGCACCGGCGGCCGATGTAGACCTGAAATCGATTCTACTCGCCATTCAAGTGCAGCTGAATCAGGTCCAACGGCAACTCCAAGACCATGCGGCTCGAGTGGACTATATCTACACGTGCCTGCCTGGCCTGGCGCAACATCAACCATAATGGGTACGCTGGCAGAGAGACCCTTAAAAATCCTGGCGGTGAATGTTAATTGACTGATTAGGATCGAACGGAGAGCCGTGCTTTTTAAATTGTTGGAGGACGAAAGCCCAGATGTGCTGCTGGCTAGCGAAACTAAGCTAAACCAGAGGCACAAAATCCGGCACAGTTCATACAGTATTATACGAAGAGACCGACCCAACGCCACTCAAGGCGGGGGTGTCGCGATCTTCATTAATAAAAATTTAAATCATAAAGTCATATATAGCAGTGAAGTGCGGAGGTTCCAGGTGCTAGAGGCATGCATTGTGTGCATCCCTCTCCAAAACGGAAAGCGGATGTATATTGTGTCAGCTTACGCACCTGATGCACCTCAACCCACAGCTTTCATTACAGAGCTCGAATCACTTTTTCGATCTCTGCGATTGACCTCAGCCGAAAACTATTACCTTTTGGCCGGAGATCTAAACGCCAAACATAGCGATTGGGGTAACATCACACCCAACACTAGAGGGAGCCTACTAAGCGATTGGTGGGGGCTACACGGTATTGAGTACAAACTCAAAATCCTTGCGACAGATAGACCGTCGTTCCCCAGGAGCGGGTCCTATCTGGATCTTATGCTACTAGGCACTCGACTCAGACTGGAAGACATAGACGAATGGTCTACGAACTGTCTACGGACTTTCGTATTGGACAGTGACCACTGCGGACTTGGTGCCGTTGTTAAACTACCCGACGAAATTGTGGACTTGGGGGAATTCGTCCCGGCGCGCACCACCTACGACTATAGCTGGCCGCATTTCACCAGATCCCTGACGAGAGCACTCACTTTGAGCGCCTCCTTCCCACCATCCGATAGGAATCTGTCAAACGAAGAGATTGACAGATACCTCAAGGACATGGACTGTATAATCAAACAGACTATGGACAGAACGATACCACGCCAACGGCACAACGATACCACCAACGTCTACCGAAACGCGACCATTGACGCACTCCACAGACAAAAAAGTAGACTCTTGTCAAGACTCAAACTCTTGTACAGGCAGTTTACTGAAAGACAAGATCCGGAAATCAGGACGCTGAAGTCATTGATTAGAAACCTCCAACATCTAATTAAGGAAAATTACAGACTATCTGTAAATTTGCATTGGAGCAACAAGATTCGGGCTGTAAATTCCAGTAGCCCGAACATGTTCCCGCAAATAAATAAAATATTTCGGAGGAATAATCACAATGACATTCAGATGTTGAAAATCCCCAGATCGCCAGATAATGAACGCATCCTACGGACTGCGAACATTGATCCAGAGGGTGCCGTCTTGGACGGCAACTTCTTCGTGATCGAAGATCCTCAGGAGAGGGTGGAGGCGGTGGGAGTCGTTTTCCAGGAAGTGTATAAGGTGAATGAAAGCATTTGCCCAAACCACGACTTGGAAAATAGAGTCCTACTTCATCACTTCTACCTTCGATATGACATTGAGCATTGGCGATCTGAGAACCTTCGTTTTACCAGGTTCAATGACGACTTTCCGGCAAACGGTACCGTCACCAATGCTAGGCCTAACATCCTGTTCGTATCGAGGGTGGAGCTCCAGGGAATTTTTGATTCACTCAGGAAGAAGAAATCTGCAGGAGTTGACCAAGTACCCAATGTCGTGCTTAGACAGCTCCCACCAATCGCTGTAGAGATGTACACTATCCTGTTCAACAATGCGCTGAATAATGCCTATTATCCGACGCACTGGAAGACAGCGGTAGTGCAACCTATCCCTAAAAGAGGTATAGATACCTCGAACCCGGCGAATCTTCGGTCGATAAGTCTTCTGCCGTGCATCAGCAAGGTTCGAGAAGGTGATCAATAGAGCCCTGACTCAATGGGTTGAGGACAACAATATCATCCCGGATAACCAATTCGGTTTCAAAGCGGGGCATGACACTATTCATGCCGCGTCGAAACTCGTATCGGATATCCAATGGAATAAATGCAAGAACCAATGCACGGGTGCCTGCCTGATTGACTTGGAAAAGGCCTTCGATACCGTATGGTTGGAAGGGCTCTACTACAAGCTCAACCGGCTGGGCATAAGTAAACCACTACTATATATGATTTTGAATATGTTAACAGGTAGAAAGTTCGTTGTGAAAATTGCCAACGTGACTTCTACCCAAATATTTGACATTAAAAATGGACTCCAACAAGGCACGGTGAACTCGCCGATCCTGTTCAATATTTACCTCAGTGATCTGCTAGGTTCACTCCACCACTCAATAGCGTACGCAGACGATCTGGTTGCGTACAGATCTGGTCCGAAAGTCGAGGTCATTAAGACGCTCTTGCAGTGTGACTTTGAAAATATTCAAGGGTTTTGCGATAACTGGAAGTTGAAAATCAACTGGAAGTTGAAAGCCAACAATACCTGGCTGGCTCGCATAGCTTAGGGCTATGCCTAGCATAAGCTAAAATTAGACAAAAAAAAAGAAGATATATACATATATAAAATATATATAATGTACATATTTTAGTTAAGTTAGAATAAGATAGGTTTAGTTAGATTTAATTAGTTTTAGATATGCTTAAGTTTTATATAAAATATATAAAAATGATCATATGCTAAGTTTTTTCTTAATAAAAACCATTTTTCTTAGCTTAAGTTAGATATTATAATGTTAATAGAATTTTATATAGTCGTCGAAAGACATATGTATGTTTCAATTGTTCTGTTTGTTTTAGAGTGTATAGGGCCAGTAAGAAAGTTAGTTTTGTTAAGATAGTTAAGCTAGTTTTAAACATTTTTGACTAGGGTAAGATAGATATAAGATAATACTGAATAAAAAAATGAATTAAAAAAAAAAAAAAAAGAAAATTGCCGTGAGAACAACGTTACCTCAATGGCTTCCGCTGTCGTAAAATCATTTCGAACTTTTTTTGTTGAAAATGCACGAGCTAAGCAAGGTGGCGTGGTATGCTACAGCACGCGAATCGATAGACTAATTGAGAATTGAGTTCTGTCAAGAATTTATCTCTCGTTTTGACCTTAGACAATTTTATTTTTGTTGGGAATTTTTCAAATCACTCGTCTATACCGATAAGACAAAGAATACGCATGTTATTAATAAGATACCAGCCAATATGCCCAAAATAGTGACTCAAAATTAGACTCTGTTTATCGACTACTTAAAACGTAGTCATAGTTTTTACCCAATTTTTGAAAAAACACTAATAAATGGCAGATATTAATTTATCAACTAAAGTAAAATTTGTATACACTTTTACAACTATCCACTGTCTTTTTTACAATTAAAAATCAAGCGCTTGTAATCACATATGACGGTCTCGATTTTATTTGACATATGTATTATGTGATTGAAGCAGTTATGAAAAAACTTTAAAATATGTCAGACTCAACAAAATATGACTTGAATCGCATTATAAAACATTATTTAATGCCACGTCTTATCACCACGAAAATCTTAAGACACAACCACAACCCACAACTGGGTTTAACTTGAAAATCCCACTTGAGTTTAACCGAAAAGTTGCTTAAATTCGGTTTGCAGTTAAACGTCTAATTATCAAATTCAACGAACACGAGCATTATCTCATTATAATCGTACGGCATAATTTGCATAAAATGTCAGGAAGCTGGCGTAAGCCCACGTCAGTCTGTAATGGTTGCGGCCCTTCTTTCGGATTTCATCTGTTTCCTGCCAAGTTGAGATTCCACCTCCTCTCTTTTACACAGTCGACTACAGTCGACTAAACAATGGTTTTATAAATGTTTTGTTCGAAAGTAATAAGTATTTTTGGGTCATCGGTATAAATGAAGATAAAGTTATTGAATTTGAATTCCGAGAGCGTAGGCTTACATGATGTTTACGCCGGTTGAAATTACATAAGCCGTATTTGTCACACGCGCTGACATAATCAGACTTCTCTTTTCGATGCTGCTCCAACATCCCTAAAACATTATCAAAACTTCCTGATTTAAATGTTATGTTTAAATTTCGCGAGCTAAGTGCTTTTTCGAATTTTATTTTTGTAATATCGGTGCATATGTTAGTCATAGGTATAAAGATACAAAACTGGTAATGTCGACGTGAAAGACAATAAGCGTCACAAGAAAATTTAAAAGCAAAACAGGATGCATAGCAGGATTGAGATTCTTGTTACAGCTAACAAAAACTTACTGGCTAATTGCCCGTAATTATATGAGACAATTCTCACCGTTTAAAAGCCTTGGGAATATTTGAAAAGCTAAAAAAATTGGGTGCCATACGAGCGGAAGTCGAGAGACGTCGACCTCGTTGTTTAATGAGCAAGCAGTTGCTCCACCGACCATGATGGAAGAGTTTTCAGCATTATGTTATGACTGGCGATGAAAAGTGTATTGATGCTGCTGGTACTGTACATAAATAGTTATTGTAACCGGATGAAATAATCACAGAAACTCGCTACTGATGATCTTGATCCTACTGATGAAATGATTCTGGGCCAAGCAGTGAAGGAACAAGCAGGGCAATGCTCGGGCCTACGTTGCTCAGTTTATTTAAACCTTATTTAAACCTACAAATCATTTTTCAGCTCCGGACGTGTGAGTGATTTAACAATACCAAATCCACGGATCTCACTAAGAGTGTGCTAATCGGCTTTAGGGGTCGCCGGTCAATATTGTGTGAAATAATTAAGAAATGCTGTAAAATATAAATAACAACATTGATCTATGTCGAAAAAAGTGTTAACGGCTTTTCTACAGACCTGCTTCACAATTAATTAAATATAAGGTGTACAACTTTGCCTCCGCCGTTTGCCGATATGTGGCGATAACGGTAAGTAGCGGTCGAAAAAAACAGGTCGCAGACGTCAGGCAGTTGGCTTTGACCTGGGTCAACAGAACACCATTCAAACATTAATCGGTTTGTGTCTGCATCATAAACTTGTTCTCGATTGAAAATGTCAGCTTACGAGATAAATTCTCGTCATTTGAGGGAGATGTTACTGTTTTGTTTCAATATGAAGAAAACAGTGGCTGAGTCTCATCGAATGCTCTCGGATATGTATGGTGAGGACGCTATTAGTGAAAGAAGGTGTAGTGAACGCTTCAAGAACGGTGATTTTAACGTCGAAGGTCGGCATAGTGGTGGAAGAGAGAAAGTTTTCGAAGATGCAGAATTGGAGACATGGCTGAGTGAAGACTCGCGTCAAACTCAAGAAGAATTGGCACGATCAGTAGGAGTGACACAGCAAGCCATTTCAAAACGTCCCAAGGCCATGGGCATGAATAAGAAAGATGGAACTTGGGTCCCGTATGAGTTGAAACCAAGAGAAGTTGAACGGCGTTTGTGTGGTTGTGAACAGTTGCTTCAGAGGCAAGAACGAAAGGGTTTTCTGCATCGTATTGTGACCTGGGACGAAAAATGGTTCCATTACGATAACCGTACACGCAAAAAATCATGGGAATATCCCGGCCATGCTTCCACGTCGACGGCCAAAGAGGTCAAAACTTCTTTCTTTAAAATGGGAAGTGCTCTGACTATTACCTGTTACGATCAATGGCGCATGGCCTGGCTGACCAACACTTCCGATCTCATGAAGAAGTCACAGATTGAACTGATTTTACGATCGCTTCAAAATATAAACAATTTTTTCGACGCGGGATTCGTAAACTGCCCGAAAGATGGGAGATGTGTGTAACATGTGTAACCAATTTGTTTCATTAAGGCCTCAAATGTTGGGGAAAAAACAGTGAAAACAAATTGTACAACTAGTAATACAATAAAAATAGATGGCGCTGTATGATAAATGCTGTAAAGAAATTATTAAGCAATTAAATCTGGGTTTAGTGCCATATCCTGCCCAGCGCAAGGGTCTGTTAAAACCACTGGAAACAGGGAAATGGAATCACCTACTCCACTCCCAGCTATTCCGATGAATGACGCATGGCCTGGATGAACAATATTTTCAATATTTGGAAAATGGACAAAAGTTGTAGCTCGTACAGCAGAATACATATTTTCAAGAATAAACATGTGACCATTTCTCGGAAATAAAGCAACGGAAGCAGCAACAGCAACAAAAAGTCGACGGGAATAGATGGTATCGCAAACATACCTTCCAAAACAGCAGACACGCCGTTCAACAATACTCCGAATAATGTCCATTACCCAACGTACTGGAAAAAGCGATGATTAATTTTATTCCTGAACGGAATAAAGTTTGTTCCGAATACAAGTACGGTTTTTAAAAAAGTAGTTAATAGCGCTCAGATCCAATGGGTTGAGCAAAGAAAATAATATCGGACAACCAATTTAAAGCGAGGCATGAGGCCTTCGACAGTGTATGGTTTTATACTAAATTTTCTTAGCTAAAGTTAAATACATATTTATATATAGTTGTCAAAAGACATGTGTTTAAGTTGCTTAAGATACTAAAGCTAGTTTAAGCCATTTTGTCTGGCGTAGGATAGTTATAAGCGAAGTTTAGTAAACATTTATTAACAAAGCAACAAATACAAAAACAAAAAACACTATATAGTTAGAAGCTCTGTTCTCCAAACTCACCAGGCTAACCACGGCAAACAACATTTCAAACATTATCTATGGAATGAGAATGGAAAAGAAGTCTGTTGTTAAACGCTACTTCGACCACAATTTTTAATATTAAAAACGGTTCCTATACTGCTTAGCATCTACACAGGCGATCCTATAGCGATACAGCCACCTAATATGGTATGCAAATGATTTAAAGCGTCCAATCAGATCCGTTAATGCAGTGCTACAGTTTGTTTTTGATCAACTAAGTAAGTAAGTAAGATCCTCCTTACTTTGAGTTTGTAAGTTGAGTAAAGGGTAGTTCTTTTGGAGGCTGGGCGCGTGATTATGCTAAGATGTACCTGAGAACTTACTGAGGCCTGTTAGCCTGGTTATGGGCATGCTGAGTAAGCGAGTTGGGGAAACCCAGTCTCTGAAAGATGAAATTAAGAGAGTGACCACTCAATTTGAATCACCTCAGTGTTTGCTAATTTAATTATACAATATTTAAGATTAGAATTAAACAGATTACCTCATGCTGTTATGCCATTAGAATATGTAGATATAAATAAGCTTGTATCGGAATTTTCCAGTAAAAAATACATTCTCATACATTGTGTACAAAAATAGAATAGATAAGCTTAAGCAGAAAGGCATTAATTTAGACACATCAAGTTTTAAAATATTTTTAAGTGAAATTTCAACATTTTTGCTAGAAAATAAGAATAGAATAGGAACAAGGTAAAATGAAAAAAGAGGTCCAAATGGGAAAAAAAGCGTCAGAATCCACCTATTGTTTGTTGTACGAGTATCTTAAAATACGATTTCCTTATTGTGCCACTGGTATTTTGTTGGACAGCATATTTGTTTTATAACTTTCCCAGTGGGTGTAACATCCAGTGCTGCAGTTTAAGGGCCGATTGTTTACTCTAGGCTTGGTTTTCAAAACTCAACTCTTTTCTAATTGCTTCATATATTTTCACTTGCCTCATGAAATGCCTGTGTTAAATTTTTTTCACCTGCCATTTTTTTTCGGGTCAGACAACACTCGTAGGAAGGCATGTAGAGATCTGCGGAAAACAACATGACATTGCAAATCATTCCGTCAACACCTTGGAGTTGTTCCTCCCCTCTCATTCTGATGAGTATTCTATTGATATATTGTCACCTTCAGGCTCGTCAGACAACTGTGTCATTTCTGCTGATTTCTCGCGGAATTCCATTCCGCATGTGAAGAGTATCAAATCTAAATCAAATGCTTGGTATGACTCGAGCTGTAAAGAGGCTATTAGATTGAGAGAGCTGAGTTTCCAGACTTACGATGCCAATCCCTCTGAGGAAAACCGGAAGTTTAAAAGATCCAGAATTCAAATTCTCCCATGACCAAAAGTTGAAGCATTTAATGACATATCTCACCGAAAAGTGGAACAAATCTTTGCACCATTTCAGCGAAAGCAAGATTGTTGCGCTCGACATTTCAGAAGCATTTGACAGAGTTTGGCATCAGGCTCAATCATTAAATGCGTGCTTTTGGTATCGATGAGTCTTTTCTTAGAATTGGAAATTACTTTTCGGTCCGTTCAATTTAGCTTGTTTTGGACGGTTTCAAGTCTGATATTCGGGCCGCTCAATTCAATTTGTTTTGGACGGTTTCAAGTCTAATATTCACAAAATAAACGCTGGTGTTCCCCAGGGCTCTGTTCTGTCACCGACACTTTTCCTCATTTTTATAAATGATCTCTTAACTGCTACCTTCGCTGATGACAGTACCCGTAGTCATGGAACTGAAACGGCAGCGTATGTTAAGCGCATTAAATTCGGAGCTTGATAGCATAATTAATAAGCTAACCATCAGTAATCAGTTATTATCCTTGAATGGTGATTGTGTCGATAAAACGGAAAGACTTTTCAATATTTGGTATAAGTGTTAGTAAAATTCTTAGTTGAATGATCACTTATCCGAGGTCGCCAAGAACGCTGCGAAATGTCTAGGTTTCCTCACATGATGCAAGAAATATTTCACCCCTTCCGATCTGGCTTCAATTTATAAGGCCTACATTCACGCCAAGCTTAAGGCCAACGCTCATATCTGCTCTGGTGCTCCCAAGACCTCTCTGCATCTGTCAGATAGAATACAAAAGCAAACGATAAAACTCATAGGAGACAACAATATCGCGAAGTCGATCGGCTCAGTCGAACATCGACGTAATGTCCCCTCGCTCTCTGTTTTATCGTTATTTTAACAAACAATGCTTAAGTATGCTAGCTAATTGCATTCATCTCCATTAAGAATTTAACCGCAATACACGTCTCGCCCTGAATGCTTATCAGTTCACCCTCAAGCCTGTCTTCGGACCCACAGTCAAATTTAGAGATTCGTTTTTTGGCCGAACCACACGAACGTGTAATGCTCTTCCCCAATTACATTTTTTAGGCGTCCTTGAATGGTATCTGCCAATATTTTCGCTTTGGGCTTTTATTTGGACAGCTGTAAAAAAATTATTTGCCATGATGCATTTTTTTCGGTGCAAATAAAAAACTGAAGTGGGCTCCTCTTCTTGCCTCGAAAAAAATCTAAAGCTTGAGTTACTTTTGTAATAGTTTTGTGGTTGTACAAGCATTCGAAGTTGATATTCCTCTCAAATCTGCAGCAGAATTTACAATATACTTAATAGGAGTTTATAATCCATTTAAATAAATTAAAAAAAAAAAAAACAAAAAAATAATGGCAACGAGTATAATATCTGTATTGAATTTAATAATTTAAATTCACTGGTGGTTTGAGTTTACCACAAATAAGTGCCCGCAATTTGACGACAAGGGGACTTTATAAATTGATTGACATGTGGTTCTAATACAGAGATAATGGAAGTAAGTAACCGAAGAACAAAATAGACATAAAGTGACACAAAGCAATATTATTGGAAACAAATTCGTATGTCCGCTTGTTGGCTTAATTATGTGTGGACAACTATACATATAGTGTTTTGGTCATGTCAGGCTTAAATTGGATCTGCCAATCAATCTGACTAAAAGCTTTTCTACACCCCAGCGACCCATCCTTAAAAGCATTTTTCTATTTTCTTGGGAAGTCAAATATTATTTCGTTTAACATAATGTACATAATTACAGCGTGCGTATGTCAATATCTCTGAGATTTTTGAAAATATTCTTATTTCCCATAGAGAGGACCGTTTGCTCAAAATATATAAATATACAAAGACGTGAAAAAAAATCCAGAGAAATTAGTCTTGGGTTTAAGGAAAAAATAAATAAGTTCAAGAACAGTGCGAAAAAGATGGCGGGATAGTGTATCAGCCAGAAGAGCGAGAAAAAACCGGCTTTACACCCACTAAAAGGAATATTCAAGGTTAAATTTTGTAAAAGCTCACCGGAATTAGACGGAAAATGATTGGAAGAGAGTCATCTTCACTGACGCGATGAAATGTAATCTCAATCAGTCAATCAGATGGAATTCGGTACATTCGTCGACGATTCGGAAAAGATCTAAAACGTGAGTGCATTGTCACTAGACATAAATTTCCCATTAGTTTTATGCTCTGGGGCTGCATTAGCTATTACGAAACTGGTGAGTTAGCCTTTATTAACGGATCCATGAATGGAGATAGTGACATAAACATTATTAAAGAGTTTCTCACTCCTTCGATAGATCGGTTATTCCCCGTAATAGTCGACCCTATTTTTCAGAATGACTCTGCGCCATGTCACCGGGCTCGGAAAGTTAGTTTTATTAATTTGATAACTTCGAACATTTAATGAATCAAAATTCAAAGTTTGATATTGATCCCTTTATTTTGTAAATCAAAGATGAAGACCGAAGTCGGTCTCACTTGATTGGCCAGGAAACATTCCTGAACATAACCTAATTGAGAATTGCTGGGCGATTCTCAAACAGAAAGTTACGCATCGCAGTCCGAGAAACAAGACAGAATTTATATTTGCCTGGGAAAAAGATAAAAAAAATTGAGCCAAAATATAAACTTAATACTTTTCCAAAAATAGCTTTGTTAATTATTTTAGGGATGGTAACTTTTATCTGGCCACTACGGTATTTCTGAAAGAAAGCACGGAAAAAGGGAACTATTAACGTTGGAAAGCTTAACGATGGTATTATTATTACCGGCCATTTGGAACTCGAACGGTCAGAGACAACCCTTCACCGAGCCTCCCTGTCATGACTGTATTATTTCCATGTCTGCCTTCTAGGTATATCCGTATATCGTCCTCCCATCTACGGCGCTGCCTTAGTGGGTTTTCCAGTCATTATTCCTTTGACTGTATGTCCACCGTCTATTCGTTCTACGTGTCCTGCCCATCTTAATCTTCTCGATTTTATCACTCACAATGCTTTGAGATGGATAGAGTTCCTCGATTTCCTTCGATTCGATTCAGAGACTAAGTTTCACATCCGTGAAGTGGTTATACAGTGGTGGTAATTATGGTTTTATAAATACGAATTTAGACACAGCGGGATAAAAGGGTTCCTTCGTCGTGACAAAACACGCGCAGAGTTGTGTAAACCTTAGTCGACTAATAGCTAATGACCAATTTATTTGTCCAGGGTTTTCGTGTTCATCATCACCGACTGTTGAGTCGAAAGTCTGTAGTTCAAGTCCGTCCATAGTCAAGAACAATTCCTATACGGAAAAACTGTGCAACAACATCAGTTGTGAATTAGAGATGATCATAAAGTGCTAATGAAGGCATATCGCTCGCAGTATATGATCACTTCAAAATTCATACTTTATGTGTGCATTTCCAATATAACACCTTAATGATATGAAAGCAAAAAAGTTACTGAAAACTACAACCAACGCAACAAATTCAGTCGAATCTCTCCTATCTAGGACAACCACCACCGGAGAGTAGTGAACGAACATCTTCGACACAAACCATATGCACCCCGTCCATGTTGTGTAACAAAGACCACAAGAGCGTACACTCTTGAACCTGCACGAATTATAAAAAAAAAACAAGTGACTGGTGAATATTTTATTCATTAACAATAATGACTAATGACTGAGTTAGTCCTTAGTCACAGGAGTTGGTCATGACTAAATTCGTCATTATTCATTAGTCAGTACTAACTATCAATCATTAGTCATTAATCACCATCAATAACTAATTAAGATTATTATTTCGTATAAGCTAAACATGAGGTTCTAGAATGGCCATATTACGTACGGAATGTGTGGTAAGGAAAATAAAACAACAAACTAAATTCAATTTTAACAGTTTTTCCAAAAAATCACCTTCTCAAATTACTAAGGTCTAAATTGTTTTTTTTTGATAAAAATGAAATTGTTTAGAAATGAAAATATTCTCTCTACTGAATGTAAAATATAAACTGAACGTTACCTTTTACAAATAATTATAATTTAATATTAAAATAAATATTACATATTTCCAAATAGTCCGTGCAGGGACGGGTTAAGAATATCCCTGCAGCGATACCTCTCGCTTGTCGTAAAAGGCGACTTAAAACAAAGGTAAACAAAAATCACATCTAGGCAATTTAGAAAACACCAAGGTGAGCCTAGGGACACATATACCACCATTAAACTGCCCCACAAGTGTACATGCAAATCAGTGGGTTGACACGACTGGAGATCACCGGTGTTGTAAGAGTAAGATCAAACAAAAAAATCTGGAGCATGCCCGTGTCACAAAAAACAAACGGCAGGCCGAAAAACAATTGGTGCAAACAAATGCAAAAACACCAGCATTTGATTGGCCTCAGCGATGAAGTAATCCCAAACCGGGAAGCCTGCCGCTACTTTCTGAGGTCAAACCGGCGGACCCCACAAGCGGACCAGTAGGAATGCAGTTAAGTGGGAAGGTTATGGTCCTACACTTCTGACCGCCGGAAAAAAAGGAAAAGAAGAAGAAGAAGATTACATATTTCCAAATATCGTTAAACTAATCCCATTGCAAAGGCAATATCCTGACGAGTACCCATGGTACATAAAGAGCCCACTGCTTCTCGGTATACGTAAGGCAACTAGATGGCCTCAGTAGGCTAGTGTGCATTAGCTTTTAAAACCGCCCTACTTTCAAAACGTTTATCTAAAAGTCTATTCGCTTTGGGCAAATTCGTCATGAAAGCAAACTTTCCACAGGAGCAGAAAATGGTAGGGGTGTATTGAACTTGACAAACACTTTTTTTATTTCAGGGTAGGATTCCAGTTTACTCAATATTTGGTGACTAATGACTTATCTACTTTCTTTTGAACTTTAATGATTTAAATAAACGAATCAAAAGATGTGATTGGCACATCGGTTGGCACATGCCATGCATTTATTTAGACATTTTGTGCATGAAACGTTTGTTTCGTTTGTTCCGTTAATGCAAAATTGACATGAACGACCAGTTTTGCTGAAAGAAATCATCATTGTTGACGGAACATGAGCATCTGGTTATGAAGTCGAAACCAAAGACCAATCATCCCAATAGAAGCATCAAGCAAGAGCGAACAAATTACGACAAATTCGTTCAAACATGAAAGTTTTGCTCACCATTTTCTTCAACTACAATGGTATGGTTTGACAAGAACTTGATCATGCCTCAGCCACCGTATCACCGGAATTCTTTCCTGCGACTTTTTTCTCTCACCAAAACTGAAGAGGCCCATGAAAGCACGGAGATTGCCATGATTGATAAGATAAGGACCGCATTGCTGGAAGAGGTCGAGGCTAACACGCATATCAAATGTACTGCGAGGATTAGAAAAAGCCCTGGCACAATAGTTTTATATGTGAAAGAGATAGCATCGAAGGGCACAAAATGTATATTAATGAATACCTAAGTAAATGTTTTTTTTTTGAGAAAAATAAAAAATTACCTTATTTTTACACACACTTTCTACAAGTTTCTATTTGCAAATTCTTAACAGGATTAAAATCACTACCCTTTAGTTATTTTCGTCCCACAGCTAAGGAAAATACTTTAAAGAGATTTCAGTTGGGCAAAACGAGCCATACATTTTATAACAAACAGCGCGTTGACAGGCATAGTACGAGGGGTTATCTAAAAATAATGGCCATGAAAACAAAACAAATGAAATACGGCGGTTATAGTACAAAAAATAATTTATTTTTCTACATAGTCAATACATTTAGTCCATCTTTTTTCTAAGCTCACGATTACCTCAGAAAGAAAAATTCTAGTCTTGAACTTCCCAAAAAGTCTTAACAGGACAATTTTAATATTTTCCCTTGTACCTCCTGGTAATCGTGGTCTATTTATATGGCTGTGGGTATATAAGCACTAGAAATAACAGATGATCGTTACTTTTGGATTACCCGGCGTAATTTTATATGTACGTCTCCATAATATGTGCACGTAATATACCTACAGGGTGTCCCACGAGCAGTGTGCCAAAAAGCTAGAGCGTGTAGGTCTGGTCAAGACAAGAAAAAAATCGTATGGGAGGGGGGGTCTATTCCCCCCCGTTTAGCCGGGAGGGGCAATTTTCTAAAAAATTGACTTCATTTGGAAAAAAAATTATTAAAAATCAACAGTTACATCCACAATGACGTGATATACTTTTTTGTAAAGCCAGAAACCTCTTCTTTCATCTTGTTTCTAAACGAAGCTGTTTTAAGGAATAGTTTTTGAGAAATTAATTTTCAAACTCAAAATTTTGAAAAAAAAATGAAAAAAAAAATTTTCGAACTATTTTTTTTCAAAATTGTATGTAATTAAGTACTAATTTTTTGTCAAAAATTCAATTCTCTTATTAGTTTTTAGTTAAAAACAGAAAACCGGATGCAAAAATGTTTTGTAGTTTTCGAGAAATTAAAAAAAAACCCGAACCATTTTTTTCTAAGAAAAACCTTTTTTTGGTTTTAACGCGGCTGGACTTGTAGGCAAATTAATGTATGAAACATTGACATCTTTTTTATTATTTTTAAAAAAATTGGAGTTTTATTATAATCAATTTTCAATATGATCCCCATTTTTTAGAAGGCAAAGATTATATCTCCTTCTAATGGCTGCACATAAGTCAAACAATTTGACTCCAGCGACTTCAATCCGTGCTTTCAGTCGTTCCAAAGATACTATTTCCACTTCGTAAACATAATTCTGCATGAATCCCCACACATAAAAATCTAGAGGAGTTAAATCTGGTGATCTAGGTGGCCATGCCGTGGGGCCCTTTCTTCCGATCCAAAGGTCACTAAAATGATCATCCAGCCAGTTTCTAACCCGTAAGCTGTAGTGTGCTGGTGCTCCATCTTGCTGGTAGATTAAATTATCTGCTATGGCCAAAGGAACGTTGTCCATCAAATCGGGCAAAAGGTCTCGTAGGAACTGCAAGTATGATTCTCCATTAATAACGGCATTCAAAAACCGGGGCCCGATTACAGTTTGTCCAACAATACCAAGACAAACATTACAGCTAAAGCGGTGTTGTGATTTATTTTGTTTTTGTTGTGTAGATTGGTGCTACTCCAATGATGCAAATTGTGGAAGTTAGTAACCCCATCTCTGGTAAACTGTGCTTCATCCGTCCAGAATATCCTTCCAAAATTGTTTCGTTCAGTTTCATTACCAAGCAGTAATGATCGACAAAATTCTGCTCTCAAAAACTTGTCGTTTGAGGTGAGTTCCTGAACTGTCCTAAAATGGTACGGGTGTAAGTTTTCGGTATGAAGCACTCTCCGTACTCTAGATTTGGGCACTCCAAGCATAATAGCTATCCTCCTTGTACTAAGGGAGGGATTACGTCAGACCAAATCCAAAAATTGCGGTTTTATTGTCTTAAGGTCCTAGCCGGTTGAACCCATTGGCGGCGGGCGGACCCAGACGAAATTGGCAGGTCAGTTTTCAGGCGTTATCAATGAAAAAAAAGGATTAATCCAGGGTTATTCCAATACTGTGTCAGTTTATTGAATCCTCATAAAACTCCAAATTTTTTAAAAATAATAAAAAAGATGTCAATGTTTCATACATTAATTTGCCTAACAGTCAAGCCGCGTTAAAACCAAAAAAAAAGATTTTTCTTAGAAAAAAATGGTTCGGGTTTTTTTTAATTTCTCGAAAACTACAAAACATTTTTGCATTCGGTTTTCTGCTTTCAACTAAAAACTAATAAGAGAATTGAATTTTTGACAAAAAATTAGTACTTAATTACATACAATTTTGAAAACAAATAGTTCGAAAATTTTTTTTTTCATTTTTTTTCAAAATTTTGAGTTTGAAAATTAATTTCTCAAAAACTATTCCTTAAAACAGCTTCGTTTAGAAACAAGATGAAAGAAGAGGTTTCTGGCTTTACAAAAAAGTATATCACGGCATTGTGGATGTAACTGTTGATTTTTAATAATTTTTTTTCCAAACTAAGTCAATTTTTTAGAAAATTGCCCCTCCCGGCTAAACGGGGGGAAATAGACCCCCCTCCCATACGATTTTTTTCTTGTCTTGACCAGACCTACACGCTCTAGCTTTTTGGCACACTGCTCGTGGGACACCCTGTATAATTTTTTGAAAAACTCCCAACCAAATGTACATGTCTCTTGTTTCCCAATGTATTTGCATTCTATTTCTAATTTCTATACATAATTTCGTTCTAATTTCCTCACTTCAAATACCTTACTGTCTTTGTGTGTATTTATCAATGAATATCACTTAAAACAATAGAATATTATTAACATTTCTCTTATTTTTAACTCAACACGTTGCGAAACGTTGACGCATATCTACATAATTCAGCAGAGATGACAAAAAGCCTTAAACTTAAGTTAAAAGAAAAATAATAATAAATGAATAATTATACCAAAGCTATGAGCTCCAAAACCATGACTCATCATCAATTTATGTAAATCGCTTTATTTTTATCGTTAACTTTTTAAGATACATGGCAATATAACCTACCGATATGTATATTTACGGTAAATGCGATGCTATTGTTTCAACAATTAATTTATTTTAGAACATTGAAAAGCAACCTATTTCCATATAAAAATGTCTTAAAAGCATTTATTTCCTGTTTAGCTATTTATCGCAGGTTGTAATTTTCGTTGAATTCAAATTTAAAAAAGAATTTCTTTTATGTTGCCTGTAACACGTAGGTGTAAGAAAATATAGCGTGAGAGATAAAATGCGACCAGCGACAGCTTAAAATTTAAGTTGGCGTGCATACGTATTTTTTCGCAATGATTTTAAATTTATCAGCTTTTAAAAAGGAATAAAATCGTTGGATGCGTGTCACCCGCAATCATAAACTTTATCTCCAATGGGCCCTGGGAAACTGAAACGAGCAATGAATGAGGTTGACTGATGTGCTTGCAGAAATCAATTTTTTCTCGGTAATGTGCAAATTTTCTTTTTTTATGTTGATATCTTTCGTACTATTGTTGTGCAGAACAAAAAGCAGATGGAAGAAAGCTTTGTTTTTTTTCGGGGAGAATTCTTATTGTAATTTAGTTTTTTTTTGCATTTCTAAGCCTCTTACGAGGCAAGGTATTAATGAAAAAGACTATAAATATAATTTTTTTTTCTCTTTTATCTGCGAGGCTACTCTGGCCAAAAAAGATTAAGTCGGTTTAAACTCTTAAGCGTTATCGCGCTACGTTTATGTATCATATATTGTGTAGGCAACGAAGAAGGGAAGCAAATAGAGGAAAGGGTTTGCCAGTGATCACTCGTAATTGAAAGCGCCAATTGTGCATTACAGATAAAGCTCACAATTTACTTTTTTTTATTTTTCATAAAAAAATTGTTGAAACAAGAATTCAGGAACACTATGGAAGTGTGAAGAAAGATAGACTAACGCCGGAACAACGAATGCAAATTGTGTACATCTATACTGAAAACCATGGTTCGGTTCGAAAAATGAGCAGGATATTCGGCTCACGATGAATCATTTTCACACCAACTATACTCTAATTAATAATACGCCTCCCCAAAGACGAAGAACCGTGCGAAGAGAAGAACTTATTGCCCTTGTAGAGCGCAATGTGGAGTCGATTCGCCATCGTGCTTAACAATTGGAACTATGCCCACCCATTTTGTGGAAGACTTTACGTCAAGATTTTGGCTTAAGAGCTTATAATTTCAGCTTGTACAAGAGTTGAAATCGCATTCCGTGCAGGGACGGGTTAAGAATATCCCTGCAGCGATACCACTCGCTTGTCGTAAAAGGCGACTAAAACAAAGGTAAACAAAAATCACATCTAAGCAATTTGGAAAACACCAAGGTGAGCCTAGGGACACATATACCACCATTAAACTGCCCCACAAGTGTGCATGCAAATCAGTGGGTTGACACGACTGGAGATCACCGGTGTTGTAAGAGTAAGATCAAACAAAAAAAAATCTGGAGCATGCCCGTGTCACAAAAAAAAAAAAAAAAAACCAAGGCAGGCGGAAAAACAATTGGTGCAAAAAAATGCAAAAACACCAGCATTTGATTGGCCTCAGTGATGAAGTAATCCCAAACCGGGAAGCCTGCCGCTACTTTCTGAGGTCAAACCGGCGGACCCCACAAGCGGACCAGTAGGAATGCAGTTAAGTGGGAAGGTTATGGTCCTACACTTCTGACCATAACAACGCCGGAAAAAGGAAAAGAAGAAGAAGAAGAAGACAAGAGTTGAAATCGCGTGACCACTTCAGTTTAATATTCATTTTCAACGCAAAATTTTGTTCTCCGTGAGTCTAATTTTTGGTTCAATGGATATGGAAGCAAGCAAAATTGCCGAATTTGGAGTGGATTTAACTCAGAAGCCTTCGTCGGGACGCCTTTACAACCATTAAAACTCGCTGTCGCTGAATCATCGGCCCATATTATTTTAAGACCAAAATGTTACCGTCAATGGAGAGGGCTATAGAAACATTATTTCTGATTTCTGATTCCCTGAATGGGAAGAATGCACAATAAGCCACACTACGCGCGACCATCAATTTATTGTAGGCAACATTTGCTAAACGCATAATTTGGCGTAATGAACCTGTAAACTAGCCTCCACGATCATATTATCTCACACCTTTAAATAAAGCCTATAGTCTATGCCGATCACCGGTGTTGTAAGAGTAAGATCAAACAAAAAAAAAAAAAAAATTGGTGTCAAAAAAAGGAGGAGAAGAAAGAAAACGGTCAAACCGTAGCATTATGGAAAAGAACGCTAAAATGAAAAGCACTACCCCGCCAGGCACTGCTAATGGTCGTGATCCTGGGACGAGCAGCAATGCTCGGGTCAGAGCTATAGGATTTCCGGGGGATAGCAAAGTAATGCAACGGCGTAAGCCACACTTAAGAGTCGCGAGTTGGAACGTTGGAAGCATGAGTGGTCGCAGCTATGAGCTTGAAGAAATTATGGTTAGAAGACAAGTAGACATCCTGTGCGTACAAGAGACGAAATGGCGAAACGCCGGTAATCGGGCACGTTTCTTGGACGTTAAAACAAAAGCCTACAAGATGTTTTACTATGGATTGGAACAAGGAAAAAACGGAATCGCCATCATCCTTGCGGCAGAGCTACTTGGCAATGTCTTAACCATTTCAAAGTCCAGTGACCGTTTGATGGCTCTCAAATTGGTGATGCATGGTGAGGTGAGGAACATCGTAAGCGCATATGCCCCTCAAGTAGGATGCGAACAAAAGAAAAAGATGCATTCTGGCTAGATTTCCACAACCTTGTCAAAATCATCCCAAAGGAAGAGCTTTTGTTTGTTGGGGGAGATTTAAACGGACATGTCGGGAAGACAAGCGAAGACTATGAAGGCTACCACGGAGGGCTGGGATACGGCACCAGGAATACTACAGGTGAAGATATCCTAAACATGTGCAAGTCGTACGGTCTTATAGTGCTAAATACCAAATTCGTCAAACAAAGCCGGCACCTGATCACTTATAGCAGCGGCGGAAATGAAACTCAAATAGACTATCATTTGGTATCCAGTTTCATGAAGCCACGAGCTAAAGCTTGCAAAGTGATCCTGGGAGACGCGATCGCCCCTCAACACCGTCTCCTCCTGACTGAATTTTTTATGGATGCGAGAAAGAAGTCAAAGCAGCAAACGAAGGTGTCTGAGAGAATCAAGTGGTATAAGCTGGATAAAGGAAAAGGCGAAGCTTTTATTACCAACATGGAAAACTACCTCTCTTCCATTACCGATGAGGTCGGTAATGAGGAGTGCAGAGCACAAGACATGTGGGATTCCCTACAACAATCTGGCCTGGAGAAAGCCAAATCACTGCTCGGAACATCTAAAGGCCCCTGCCAACACGCAAAAGAAACCTGATGGTGGACAGACGAAGCCAAAGCAGTGATACACGAAAAGAAAATGGCTTTCCAAGCTTGGTCAAAGTGCTCTTCTACAAATAGAGAGGAAAAAGCTCGCCGTGAAAAGGTGTATAGATATTGCAAGGGTATCGCGAAGAAAAAATGCGCCGAATTCAAAGCGAAAAGCATGGAAGGCCTCTATCAGGAGTTGAAAGAAATATCGTCTTCCGCGTCTGACAGGAACCAGGCTACCCAGGAGCTTCGACAAAACAATTTGAACAAAGGAGCAAATATCTTTAAGATAGCCGCCCAGAGAAGAAGAAATGCTCAGGAGATTCGTTTCCCAAAGTTTATTAACAATGCTGAAGGCTAACTCCTTGTGGAAGACGAAAAAATTCTCCACAGATGGCGACAGTATTGCGAGGAACTTCTGAACGAACAGTTTCCCCGAGTGTACTTTCCAAGAGCCGCCCCGAATCATGCCGAAATATCCGACATCACAGTCAAAGAAGTTCGGTACGCGGTTAAAAACTCCAAGAAAAGAAAAGCTGTTGGGCCGGACGGGATACCCTCTGAGTTCTGGAAAAAGATGGGAGACATCGGGTCTAGATGGCTCATGGTTCTTATCTGCAAACTTATGAGAGGCGACACTATGCTTAATCAATAGAGGGAAAGCTATCTTCTTCCTTTGCACAAAGGAAAGGGTGATACGCGAAATTGTGATAACTACCGTTCTGTCAAGCTGATGTCGCAAACCATGAAGATCGTTGAACGGGTATTAGATAGCCGACTGCGGAAAATAATACGACTATCTGATGACCAGTGCGGGTTTGTCTCGGGTAAATCAACAACAGATGCAATCCAAAGTATAAGGGTCGTGATGGAAAAGCATCGTGATCGTCAAAGGACTTGCATATGGTGTTGGTTGATTTCGAGAAGGCCTTTGACCGGCAACCAAGAGATCATTTATGGGTAGCGCTAAGACAAAAAGGAGTTCCAGAAACCTACGTGCGAGTGATCATGGACATGTACAAGAGAACAACTTCAAGAGTAAGATGCACCGCAGGAGTCACCGAAGAGTTCGCAATCAAAGTCGGTGTACACCAAGGGAGCGTCCTCAGCCCACTGCTCTTTATAGCAGTCCTTGATTGCTTGCTTGAAGCAAAAGTGACGCACCAGCTATTCTTTGCTGACAATGGAGCCATTATAAGTGATGATCAGGCGTCCCTACAACGAGCACTTGATGTGTGGGTGGACATTTTTGAGGGAAACGGGTATCGTATTAATTCAAAGAAGACAGGGTATCTGTGCTGCCCGTTCTCTAACCCTCATCAGCCTATTCCAGACATTTACTTGAATGGAAGAGTGCTTCCCAAGTGTGAAAAGTTTAAATATCTGGGATCTATGATTAATAAAGAAGCAACTTGTGAAGACGACATCAACCATCGCGTAAGCGTAGGGTGGATGAAGTGGCGGGAAAACTCTGCCATCTTCTGTGATCGAAAAATGCCCCCTAAGCTGAAAGGAAGGTTTTACACTTCAG
This sequence comes from Merodon equestris, assembly GCA_958301585.1. Lineage (NCBI taxonomy): Eukaryota > Metazoa > Arthropoda > Insecta > Diptera > Syrphidae > Merodon > Merodon equestris. The sequence goes on from OY284413.1 coordinate 66,519,094, forward strand.
TTGTACGCCCGGCGCTCCCATACGGTTCACAATGCTGGACAATGCACAAAAAGTATGAGAGCAAATTAACGGCAGCTGAGATGAAGATGCTTCGCATGATATCGGGAGTAACAAAGCGGGACAGAAATTCAAAGATCCGAGGAAGCCTCCACGTAAAAGAAACCATCACAAGAAAGATAGAGCGCGACCGACTCAGTTGGTATTGCCATGGTCAAAGGAGAGATCCTTTGAACCCCGTCCAAAAGGCGTTATCAATCAACGTTCCAATTTCAACACGCAAAAAAGGCAGGCCGAAAAACAATTGGTGCAAACAAATGCAAAAACACCAGCATTTGATTGGCCTCAGTGATGAAGTAATCCCAAACCGGGAAGCCTGCCGCTACTTTCTGAGGTCAAACCGGCGGACCCCACAAGCGGACCAGTAGGAATGCAGTTAAGTGGGAAGGTTATGGTCCTACACTTCTGACCATAACGACGCCGGAAAAAAGGAAAAGAAGAAGAAGAAGTCTATGCCGATAAACCAGAGACGGTGGACGATTTGGAAGGTGATATACATCCCCAGTTTCTCGATAAAGTTGTCGAAAATTCGACTTATGATTGCACTTCATTCAAGCTAGCCGTGGTGTGCATATGTGAAGAAATCATATCTGAACACTAATGGCAAAACACTACCTATTAAATAATTTGATATCATAGACATTTATATAAGCTTCAAGTGTTTTATTTTATGCTGATTTGTATATCTCTAAAGATATTCTTTATTTGTGAAAAACAAACTAAATATCCAAAATGGTTGACAATATTAACATAAATTTGGGAACATGCGTACCAACATAACAATAAAATAAAATTTAAAATCGGGTGTATCCAGCTCGCCACTTCTTTTTTTAACAAACATCCATATATAATAAAAGAAGCAACATGAAAAAAACCTGAAGACACCAGGTAATGTTGGTCATTCCAAGACGCTAATCCGTTAAGAATTCGTGAATTGATTGAATTATTTTTCTTCAAAACATTACTCCCTTTGTATTACCTCGAGAAACTTCACCTCAAATTTCTTCCTCTAAATAAAGAATTCTCAGCTTGTTTCTTATATAGTCTAGCTTCTTGTTCTCCATCGACGAGCAGGTCTCGTAGCGAGTCCAGATTATGGCCCCGTCATCGTTGTTACTGGCATTCCATCAACAATTATGGCAAGCCCTTTTCTGAGGTAACGTCTGCGGCTTCTCTAACAAATTTGCCTCTTCTTTACGAATTACTACAGGTTGCGACGACTAACCTCAAAATTAACCATTCTTTAATTCTAAGTCGATTTTAAAATTTCTTTCCATATCAACCTTCCCTTGCGGTAAGATTAGCAACTCCGTCACATGAATAATGGTTATTGCAGCGTTTTCGTTCTAGTCACCGCTGTCTTTTGGAAGGAAGGCCTTATTAGCACTTCTTATTGTTTAGCATGAATTATAAGTGTCGAGAAAAGGAAATATTTGATCATGTAAATGAATCAATCTGATTTACTTACTTTAATCTCGTCAATACTTGCGCCATTGGTAAGTTATTTCCACGCACGTCCTTTTCCAATCAAGTTGGTGGTAAGTGTTTGCCACTTCATTGCCCCATCAGATGGCTCAAATCAACACATATTTTCTCATGCACATAGCAAAACTCACTCTTGCTGAATCGGGTCTCTGGAGTAAATTTCAGGTAGATATCTCAATTATTCCGTTTTATTTAAGTATAAAATTATTTGCCTTTACTGAGAAACGCCGCACCTATGAAAACAAAAATAAATGACAAAAATTATATTGTTCAACATGCATAAGTTATAAATAAAATACATTTTTCGTGTATCAGATCCTTTACTAATTAATTATGATTGTACATACGAGTATTAGTATTCATCGTAGCTGCGTAGGGTGTGAAAATATTTATCGACTTTATAAAGTTCTGGTACATCGCGATTGGCATTTTGTTTTATTCGTTAATATATGCGCTTCTGCTTCGACTTATCCTGTGAATTCTTAATATTGTTGAGATGGAGCGATTGACTTGGTCACGTTAGAGCAATATTTTGATCCCTATGTCATATAGACACCAGTTTCGATGAGTGCTTTGGATTATTATCTTATTGAATAAATCAGCGGCACGTTTTCTTCCATATAGTGAACCATCGCACGTATGTATGTGTTTCGCTACCCCCATCAACTTAATGTATTTCAACAATAATTTTTTTTTTGTACTTAATTCTGTTTGTTTTTTTTTTTTGGAGGACGTGTAGTATATCATCTTAATATGTACAGTGTTTCGCAGTGTCTCACAGCCAAAATGTCTCACTATTTGACAAATCCATTTTGTCAAAGCAATTCAAAGAAATACATAAAACGGTTTATTCCTACAGCAAGACCTTTTTTAAATCCTCTGCTGTAAATTTTATGCTTCCGAATATCCACTTCTTCGTGTCTGGCATAAATGCTCTATAATATTTAAGTCTGGTGATTGTGGTGGTGTTTTGATAACCTTTGGATATTGACAAAGTAACCTTTCGTGACCAACTCCACCCGTGTACTTTATGTCATATTTATTATTATTGTCTGACATTTGGTTCAAGAAAGTTCGGAACCTCGTTGTTAGCTTTTCGCCAAGTCAACCTATCATGAGTGTGTTCTTCTCAATTCTCGCTGTTCTAGGTTCATCTTTATATTTTCCTCCCATCTGCGGTGTTTGGAGGTTTTCTTACGGATTTTCCACTTATCATTTTGCCTTCATGATTTTATTACTCGGATAATGCTTGGGCCTGAATTAGAGTTCCTCGAGTTCCTTATTGTGTAGTTTTCTTAATTTGCCAGTTTCATGGTCCTGTTTTGTGCACTAGATCCTCTTCTTTAAGATCTTGATTTCAAAAACCCGAAATCTACCGAAATTTCCTTCTTCTTAGTCAGAGACCAAGCTGCACTTCTGTTATGGTTCTACAGGGTGCACCATCTCATATGGGTCAATGTAAACTTTGAATAACTTTAACAATTGTCAACCGATTTTCATATGTCATAGCATTTTCGAGACGTCAATTTAGTACAATTTTAACTGTGAATCACTTCACACAAAAATAAGGCGCCGAAACAGTTTCAATGTTCATTAAAAATGAACGCTCGATTGTGCTAACTCAACGTTCGTATCGTGCAAAATATCGTGATCGTGTTACGCCCAAAAAAATACAATTCGTCGTTGGGCCTCGAATTTTTTTCAATTTGGTTCTGTGGCAACCCCTCGTGAGCAACCTAGGCCACGTCCGCGGCGTTCAAACTCATCTATTCAGCCCGTGAAGGCCAGTCTTCAAGAAGACCCAAGTTTGTCATTTTCATTCATTCATTCATTTTTTATTATTTCATATAAATTCAATAAACATAATTAAATTACGTATAACTTAATTTATAGTTAGAAATAATATAGGCGACACTTTTTATTTTATATACATAGAGTACTAAAATAGTTTCAAATGCCACTTCAAGAGGTTAACTAGAACAATAAAAGCATGGGTGGGGTGACCCAAGTAGTTTTATACAACTATGAAAATTCAGAATTACATAAAAAAGAATAGTTATAATATACAGATATACAAAAGAAGGAACTTCTTAAAAAAAAAAAAACTCCTGGTTGTATCAGAATGTTAGAGAAAAGACTTTCTAGTGTCGCATGATCAAAATTTAAGAGCCACTGTTTTAAACGATTCATAAGCCTTCTAGAAAATGCCATAGTTCTGATTGACGGGGGAAGTACATTAAAGAGACGGCACTAGGAAACTAAATAAAAATTACGAAATGCAGTAGTGCGAAAAGTTGGAACAGATACAACATTTGAGAAGTTTCGACGTAAATTATAATCTGAAATTAGCCTACAGTTAAGATTACCCGATCTTAAATAAAAAGTTTTTAAGACTTTGAAACAATATAAATGGCGTACAGGAAGAATATTCATATCACGAAACAAAGAATAACTTGGATGACGATGATTTTTACGGCATATTTTTCTTAAAACATTCTTTTGCAGAATTAAAAGAGGCGTAATTTTATACAGATTTGTACCTCCCCAGCACGTAATACCATATTGGAGCTTGGAATGGAAGATACCATAATAAATTACTATAAGTAATTTTGTAGAACATACATTTTTTAGATAGTAGAAGTTTCGAAGATGCGAAATGCGAAAATACTTCCTTAACGACTCAGAATGGTTGATAAACCTCATCCTAGAATCTATGATAAGACCCAAGTATTTAAATTCGTCTACTTTCTCAACTGAAAAGCAATTCTTGCTACAACTTGAATTACTACAGAAAGTAGGGGAAGGTAAGGTGGAAATACAACCACAACCAGCAAGTTTGTATCTTGGACACTCAGGTGCGTGAACAAAAACTTCAACATTGTTACAGATTTTGGTGGACAGATTAAAATACATAATTTTTGTTTTGGAGCTAATATTTAATTTGTGTTCAGCGAACCAGGTCCTTAATAAATTAAGATCCCAATTAATGTCCGATATGAGATTTAGAGCACTGTCCGATCCATAAGAATAGCCCACGTCATCAGCGAATGCAGTGATTTTTGCTTTAAAGCTAAGTCTAAACAGAGAGTCAATGTAGATTAGGAACAGAATAGGTCCAATCACAGAACCTTGTGGCACTCCTAAATTGGAAAACAGCATTTCGCTCCTCGCTTCTTCAATTTTTACCCTTTGAGATCGATCAGAGTGGTATGACCTAAACCAGTCGAGCGTGAATCCCCGGAACCCTGTTTTTTCTAATTTTGTCAATAGTATGGCATGGTTAACCATGTCAGATGCTTTCGCAATATCTAAGAATAGGCCAGCAGTGAATTTTTTCGCATCAAGACTAGAAAAAATTTGGGAACAAAAATTTAGTAAAGCGTCTTCAATAGATTTACCCCGCTGAAAACCAAATTGCACTGAGCTGAAAAAATTAGTTTTATTTAGAAAGGACACTATCCTCTCCTTAACGATTTTTTTCAAAAACTTTACTAAAGACAGGGAGAAGAGAGATGGGCCTGTAATTGCCCATATCTTCTTTAGCACCTTTTTTCAACAAGGGTACAACGTCAGCGCACTTAAGTTTGTCAGGAAAAATCCCAGAAAAAATGCTACGATTACAAATAACGGCTAGAATATCAGCTACAAAGTAACCGACGTGTTTTACAATTTTGTTAGATATGCCATCAAATCCACAAGCATTTGAATTCTTAACGCAACCAATTGCCCTTAAAACGTCTAAAGAGGTTATAGGCTCAAAACTATACCCCTGAACTGGCCCACAAGAGTTTGTAGAAAACGAACACAAGTTACAAATAGGTTGGTAGTTTGCACTAGTAGAACTGTTCGCTATAGAGGCAAAGTGCTTGTTGAAAGCGTTAGCAATCACAATTTTATCTGACACCACACAATTATTTACAGAAATAGCAGTAGGTATTTTGTTAGAAGAACCCTTGTTCAGAATGCTATTAACTACCTGCCATTCACTTTTTATATTTCCCTTTGCAGACATGAACTTTTCACGATAATAATTATCGCGGAAAAATGGGAATATCCTTTTTGAGCTGAGAGCATAATTTTTTACACTTGCTTTTCAAATATTGATTATTAGGATACTTAGAACACTTGACCCTGAGCTTATTTTTAGTGTTTACTTTGTTACCGATATGACTCGTTATTCACGGCTTGAATCTTTTATTAGATGTTTTTAACAATCCAGTAGAGGAGCAGTTACTTATGTGTTTGCTGAGACACTCCATAAAAAGATTATAGGAAGCAGTAGCATCATTCTCTAAATATAACTCCTCCCAGGCTTCATGCAGGAGATCGTTTTTCAACTTAACAAGATCAGTTTTTGGCATAATTTTGGTCGGGTTAACAGATTGATTCACTATTTTGTTGGAATTCAAGTTTAGCAACAGCCCTGTCATTGAGTGATCTGAGATATTCAGATCAAATCTACACTTCACGCAGAAGCTAAGGGGAGAATAGGCAAAGCGACCATAGATGTGATCCAAACAACTACTAGAAATCAATCTCGTAGGTTCATTTATGAAGCTGAATAAACCATGCGAAGCTAAAATAGCCAGATAGTTTGATACCAATTCAGTTTTATCCAACAAGTTAATATTGAAATCTCCTAAAATAATTAAATTTTTAGCATTCAATTTGTCTAAGAGGCATGAAAATTCTTCCATGAACGCTACAACATTAAACTTATGTAGTCTATAGACACATAAGAACACATATTCTACACGATTAATGCGCTTCTCTTCGAACACTAAGTACTCCTCTTTGATGAAGCAACCGACACCACCTGAAGCATAATTTTCATTTGGGCTTGCTAAGAATTTAAAACCAGACAAATGGTAATCGTTTATCTCGAATTCGTAAATCCAAATTTCTGACACAAATACAATATCAGGAACACACAAGAACGAATCGAGGTGGGCAACAAGAGAAGAAAAATTTTCTCTTAAACTTCTAACATTCTGATGAACAACAAAGAGTTTGTTATGGCAGTAACTACTATCAGTAAATACATTATCACAATTTGTGCTATTGAGATCAAGACTAGGAAGGTCATCGATTAGATCATTATCGAAATTCATTTATATGCACAAGTATTAAAATTTAATATTAATATTTAGCACTATATAGGTGCAAGATCATCGAACGATCTAATAGAGATGACCCTCCCACCCTCTTCCTTTCTCATTAAAATTTGATTGTTATTAAACCATACATATTTATAATTTTTCCGCTTTCTTACATCTTTGGTCTACATGAAGAGAGCCTGGGTGTACTTTGTAAGCACATCATTGATATATATGCTGGTTCCCTTGATGTTGCCGCTGCTGTGACTGCTGTTGTTGTTGCCGCTGCTGTGACTGCTATTATTGTTGCCGCCTTCACTGATACCAGTTACATTAGAGTGGAGATTTTTTTTCTTCTTATTTTTCTCGCGCATAATTAGTTTCTTGTCATATCGGCGCCGTTCGCAACAGAGAAGTTTAAAAACTGATCTTCACTTATTTCCATACAAAGTGTAGATAACTCAAAGAATGTTGCCACAAGATGAACCACGGCGCTTGGCATGAGCCGGAGTTCTGGCAGCAAATTTTGATGACCGATGAGGCACATTTTACGCTCTCTGGTTCAGTTAATAAACAAAATTGTCACTTCTGAGGCACCGAAAATCCTCACGTCATTCAGGAATAGCCGCTATATGATCAAAAAGTTACTGTTTGGGCTGGTGTATGCGCTAAAACCATCATTAAACCGTATTTCTTCGAAGTTCGCGATACAATGTATGGCGATCGATATCGGTGGGTGTTGGCCCATTATGTGGTCCCAGAAATGCGTAAAAAAGGCTTATTTCATTTTTGGTTTCAATAAGATGGCGCGACATGACATACTGCGGACAAAGCAATGAACCTTTTGCGTAAGGAGTTCCCTGGAAGATTGGTGTCAAAAAATGGCGTAATTGACTGGCTTCCGAGATCGCCGGATTTGACTCCTCCAGACTTTTTTCTTCGGGGATACTTAAAAAGCAAGGTGTATGCTAAGGGTCCGAAGACAATAGAACCGCTCAAAAGAAACATTCGCACGGAAATCGCAGAAATTTCGACCGAAATGCTCGAAAATGTCATGAAGAATGCGCGAAAATGAGCCCATTTTTGCATCGACAATAAAGGCGGTCGTTTAATTGATATTGTTTTCAAAAATGAATGCAAAAAATTGTAAGGGTCTAAGCTGAATAAAAGTTTTTGAATTTTCAAAATCGGTTGAGAATTGTTGAAGTTATTCGAAATTTACATCGACCCATATGAGATGGCGAACCCTGTATAAACACGGACTTAAACACTGTGGGACAAAATAGTTTATTTAAATAGTTCCCTCATCATGAAGAAGTACACGTTGCCCACGTTAAATTCTTACGTTGTTATTGGCAGTCAGCATAGAATCCAGATATTTGAACTCTTCCACTTTTGCAGAGCAATAACCGAGTACAGTCAGGTGCGAGGTTTGGATCGATCCAAGTCGGCCAGTAATCATATATTTGGTTTTCTCTTCTCCTAAGCCTACATCCTTTCGTACCATTATTAGACTTTCTGCATTTCACTTAGCTTTGTCGTCACTATCTCTCAGTACTTCCAGATCGTCTGTGAAGCTGGAGCCGATGTGAATCCATTTTTGTTATTGCCGCACCAAATTAAAACGAAGAGATGGAAAGGAGTCTCCTTGTTTTAATCGCAACAGATTCACCTATCTCTAATGTCACAGACTAGGCTTTTCTTACTTTAGCTTGTTCTTGCCCTTTAGGCATACTTGTATCAGTTTTACCAACTTTTTTGGAATTCCCAGCCTTTCAAGGACATGGTATATTTTCGATTGGCTTATAGAGACGCCTTTTAAAAAAAATCTATGAATAGTGAATGACCGTTGCGCAGAATTCTTATTTCTCAAAGCTGTCGTATAGTGAAAATCTCACTATTTCCGTAGTGTACGATGTCAGTTCCTTTAAGAGCTGAGAGGTAGCACCTTGATAACAGCGACATTTCTCGGTAATTGTTGCATTGTGATCGGTCATCCTTTTTAAATACGGAAATGATAACCGTGCTTTTCCATTCCTCAGGAATGGTTTCATTGTCCCATATTGTTGCCGTGCGCATATGTAACTTCTTTGTAAATTTCTCTCCAGAATATTATATTAATTGCAATGGTATTATGTCGATTCCTGTCGACCTTTATTTTTTAAAATGATTGATTGCTTCCTTTACCTTATCGATGGTAGGTCCACCTGAATTTCTGCTGTGGATAACACCGAACATAAAGCAGCCTATCAAAATATTTCCCCCATTGAGATGCAACCCTTTCATATCCATTTCATACAGCCCTGTATGAGTTGTACGGATGTGAGCGAACATTTTCCTCTAGCGTTTTTTATCCCGAAGGAGACGGCTGATTTCCTGTCGTAGGATCTGATTTCGTATACTCATGATATCTTCACTATTTTCCAAGCCCTAAAGCATATTTTTAAGCAATTTATATTGCTTCATATATCCTCTTACCTTGTCAGGATGAACCAAGGATAAAAATAACCCAATAAAAGGAATCAAGCGGAGTTAACACATATGAGCATGGGTGACCAGACTCGAGGTTACATGGGTACCGAACTTCCTTTTTCAGTTTAACGAGCTGTGTGGAATGTGGCACTAAATTATTGAAACCACACAACACAGACGTTAGATCAATTTCCGCCAAAAACAGTTTTTCAAATACAAACTCCATTGAACGTAAAATGACGATAATTGTGGTACGGCATGAAATTCACACCACATGGTCGCTTTTTTGAATGCAACGGACTAATCTAATCCTCTAAGGGATTAGGCAAAGTATTAGTATAAATTTAAAATAACGTGAACTGGCAGGAATCCTAGGAATAGAGTCTAAGCGCCTGATTTCGACTGTGATATTTTGAGTCTTCGACCGAAGCATTGCCTCCCTAGCTTCCCTAGCCCAGAAACATTCAAGAGCAAATAGAGTGTTAAAAAAATAAGGTTACCGCCTTAGATATAAAACATTGGCGCCAGACCTTTTTCAATCCTCGAAGCACTTCTGATATGCGCCTTGTTGTGTAGCCTTGAGCTCTTCCATGGATGCGGTCTTATCTCCTCACTCGTCTTTTCAGTTTTGGGAAGAGAAAATAATCGCAGGGGACCAAGTTCAGTTAATACGATGGCTGAAGCATGAATACGGTATTGTTTTTGGCCAAATAATAAGCAACGATGGCAAATGTTCGTGATGAATTTTATTTCCACAGATCCTAATACTTCACTCAACGGCGCATAACTTGAAAGAATTGTTCCTTATTTTCGTACAGTCCTTATGGCAAGAACTCATATAATCGCAGAAAACAGCGAGCAAAACTTACACATTTGACGGACCTTGGCGTGCTCTCTTCGGTCTTGACCTTTCTAGTCGCTTACTTTGGAATGATTGGGCCTTAGTCTCAACGTCATAACCATATAGTCATGTTTGGTCACCAGTTGTGACCCTTTTCAGGAAATCTGGATCGTCATTTACGTGGGTGCTTTTGGTCAAAATTTAACAATTTCCGTAAAAACTTCGATAATACACGTTTCATGATAGTGATTCGATGATTCTCCACAACAATTTTCTTCACTACTTTAAAATGTTCATCCCCTTGTTGATGTGCTGGGGCATTCAGCGCGGCTGTGATGGCTACCTCTAGGCCTTCTGTGAAGAGCGACACCAGTTATAAACTTTTTTTTTTCTGCTCAGAATAGACTCGCCAAATACCACATCCAATTTTCAAATATGTTGGATGACTTCATTTTGTTGTCACATAAAATTTAATACAGATTCTTCGAACTTCCATGGACGTTAAAAGATGTTTAACCTTTATATCTGTGAAAACATGTTGTGAAACCACACAAAGTTTCCAACATGATATGTGGGAAAGTTAGCTCTTAAATCATACCTGACTTTCCATGAATTTCTTGGAGTTGGTCCCGAAGTTGTTGGGCAAATCCCGGATGTGACTTGCGACTGCAATCTGGAGGTTTTCCGAAATATAAATCTTGAGGTAGCCTCACTTCATACCCATACATGCAATGGCGTTTCTTTGATGGATTCTTGAGTTGAAGAATGGTAGGCCATCGCGAATAGTGGGAGAAGATCATCCCAGTCATCTTGCTTATCTCTGACGAATTTTGAGACATAGTGAAGTATCGTCCGGTTTATTCGCTCCACATTACCGTTCGACTGTAAATGGAGTGGAGTTGTTCGGATCTTCCGTATGCCCATAAGTTCAATCACACTCTTAAAAACCTCGGACTCGAAGTTGCGCCCTTGGTCCGAATTCTAGCAGTTCTATCGGAACACCATAACGGCAAAAGACTTCCTGGACTAAGATTTTAAATACAGAAACTGTAGTTTGGTCGACGAGGGAAAACACCTCGAGCGACTTGGAAAAGTAATCCATTACAACAAGGATATATCTGTTTCCTCGTCTAGTTGAAGCCAACGGTCCCAAGATGTCAGAAGCTACACGCTAAAATAAAGCCAAATAAACTTGCAGATTGCCTTGTGTTCTTCATTGGGGCCCGTTCTTTTCTGCACAGATTTCACATTCAGAGCAATAACGTTCCACATATTCTCTTGCTCCCACCCCATAAAACCAGGATCTTAGTTTAGAAAACATATTGTTAACACCAAAGTGTCCTCCAGATAAGGTGTCTTGATACAATTTGATTGTTTCCCGGAAAAGTGGTCTTGGGATTACTGGCAGTAAGCGTTCCAGTTGTTGGTTGGAAGTTGGTACCCATTTAACTCGTTACTCATTAAGCTCGTTACTCTGGTAGGAAATTTCATTCGATGGCGATGGCAGCGAATCGAGTTAGGAATTGGCGATAATAAGTACAAAGTCCAACGAAGCTCTGTCAGATTCACAGGAGTAGGCCAGTTACGAACCGCATCGATTTTTGAAGGATCCGGGGAGAGATCTCTGCCACTAAGTACATACCCCAAAAACTGGATTTCCTTACGAAAGAGCTTGCACTTGCAGTGATTTAATTTTAAACGAGGTTCCATCAATCGGCTGAAAACAAAACGCAAATTAATTAGCATTTGGTCAAAAGTCTTAGCGTGCACGAGGATGTCGTTCAAATATGGAAGACAAACTTCCAGTGACAGTCCCCTTGGCATAGTAGACATCAAGCGCTCGAATGTGGCCGGAGCATTCGTCAAGCCAAAACTCATGAAACGAAATTGCCATAGACCATCTCGAGTCACAAAAGCAGTTTTCTCGCTTTCGTCCGGATGCACCTGCCAGTACCCACCGACAATCAAGGGTGCTGAACCATTCTGGCGAGCGGCTTCAACGGTGACAGCTTTAGAAAGTGCTTCGGCAAATGTTTTAGGATGCGATAGTCTCACATTTTCTTGAATATTGCCATCCGAAATTCCATCAAGAAATTTCATAATTGCTATTCGCTCTTGTGCGCTCGACGGACAATCGCTAAACACAATACGTGTGAGTCGCTGTATGTCGCTTGCAAATGCACCCAGATCTTCATTGGGACGCTGTCGTCTGGAACGAAATGTAGTATGAGTGACGTATTTTTCTTGAGTTACAAACCTTAGTTGTAAAGCTAGTTTGTCGTAATTGGAACAGCAGGGTCTAAATTCGCCAATACGGATATACTTTCTCCACGAACTAAAGAAGCGGGATTTGTCGCTTTCTCTTGAGACGTCCATTGGTTGACTTCAGCGATGATGTCGACTTGCAAATAATAATCTCACCACCGTGTTATTTTGCTGTCAAATGGAGGTGGTAAAGGGTTATAGAAGTTGGTAAGACATTGAGTTTGCCGCCGGCCGGTTTGTGGTCAGGAATGTTCTCCCTTGTGGCTCGATGTTCTGGAACGCTTTCCTCTGTGGCGCGATGTTCTTGAGTGGAACACTCCAACATTATGTTAACAATAGTTGTCGCACTCATGTCCAATTTTGGTTACGCCGGTTTTGTTGCTCAAGTTCCGTGCACAACGAACTCAGTTTGGCTACAATTTTTTCTAAATTCTCTTCCATATCGAATTCAGAATCCCACTTCTGACACCAGCGTTGCGTATCCGCGTGTTAAAGTGCGCCGAACGAGAAGATGGGAGAGAAGGACTAGGATTTTAAATAAAACGCAAAATATAGCACGAGTTCAACTTTGCGGCTGCCTATCAACGATGACAGCTCGGTATCTCCAATCGGCTCCCCTGGTAAAATATCAACATGTTCACACGTATATCCGGGCTCAGTTCGGTGGCCTGTGGGTGCAGTCAGGGATTCGTAACAATATCAATATTCATATGTTAGGGCATGTGTGTACCAACATAACAAAAAGAAAATTTCAGAGAATTCCAAATCTCATAGAGGACACTTGTTTTCTTTATTTACTTAAACAGGAGCATCCAACATTGTCTAAGGTCTGGAGTCTTCTGGATACTTTTGAATAATATATTCAGTATCCAGCGCATGATAAAACAACGGTGGACCGCCTATCCCTAAACGGGATAGAAATTGAACAAACCCTGTTAATCTTCCCTTAGTTTGCTTCCGAATGTTAGCAAGGTTTTTGAATAAGTATTACAGTAAACAGAGCTCTGAGCAAATGGATTGAGGAAAAAAAATAACACCCGACAACCAGTTTGGTTTTAAAGTGAGCCATAATACTACTCATTCAGCATCAAAACTGGTTTCCGACATCCAGCAGAACAAGCAAAAAAACAATATGCGGGTGCTTGTCTGGTTGATTTTGGAAATGCCTTCGACACCTTAAACCTTAGAAGGTTTGAAGGTAAAAATTAATTTCCCAAAGTCGGAAACGATGGTTTTTATCATTTCAATTTTAATTCATTTTTGTTATACTATTGCTTAGATCTATCTTACCCTAGACAAAAAGACTTAAAACTAGCTTAATTATCTTAAAAAATCTTACAGCCTAGGGCCAGGAACTTTAAAATAAACAGGACAACTTAAATCCATGTTTTTCGACAACTTAATATATATAAACTTATCATATTATGTCTTAAGCTAAGACAAACTAGTTTTATTAAATAAGGACTAAGAAGTATACGATCGATTTCCGGAACAATACTGCTTAGACCCCGTTGTATAGGGGTCCTAATGGATGGTTAACCATATGCGGTAAAAAACGCGGTTTTATATCTTGGTATCTGGCTTGACCAGTGTCTACATATACATACATACTATATCAATATACATATGGACCCTTGTCTTGCTGGAGCTAAGAAAGCCTTCGGTATGACAACTTGACAAAAATAACCTAATCTCCCGGGGATTACTAACCCAATGATACAATACATTAGATACCTGGAGAGCACACTCCGATCAGACATTTCTCAATATCGATTCCGAAAGGTGCTAGTTAACTTGATTGTAAGTATTTAAGGCTAGAACTGACCGTGGTAGGCTAAGTTTAAGGCTAAGAAAATAAAATCTTTAGAACACCTGATATGCCTGACTTCAGAACCATTCTGAACCATGATTTTGTTTCGTCAGACCTAAAGGAATTCATAATTGAATTGTTTCTTCATTGTTTTAGCCTGGTTTGGAAGAATATTCATGTCCGCAGGTAGTTAGTCGTTAACGAAAAAATTGTAGAAGGCCAAATGGAGGGCCGCGAGTAATTGCTTTCAACGTCCTTAGTACCTCCACATCATAATTTTGAACATACATATAAACAAATTTGCTGAAATGAAAATTTTCAACAAAAATTCGCAGGACTGTAGACTTTTTTGTTTTCTCTAAATCAATTTATAATACATTTATGTTATGCATGTACAGTTGTATGTCTGTTCATACATATATTTCAAAACCTTCTTCTAGATTCCCGGAATTCCTAATTTCAACTTAAATTTTTCAATTTGTTTTCCTATTACCATCCGTTGAATAAGATATTTTACATTTTAATTAATTTCACTCAGAGATGCTTTTAAGCATTGCCAGGTATACGTCTATGTACATATCTATTACGGTTTGAGGCTTCCCGGACGTAAGACAGAAAAATTGATGAACTAGCTGAAGAGATCCATTAAAATTAAATCAGGAATCTGGGTTCCTGATTCTCATAATTGTGCAGCTGCAAATCCTTTCAAATCAATCATATCCCAAAGTCGTTTCCCTCGATTCAGGAGCACTGGCACAGATGTTCTCTTTTGTTCCAAATTCCTATTCCTTCATTATCTGCCTTCCATTCAAGCCCAACATAAGATGAACTCATTAACTGAAAATTACTTCATGAAATTTAAATTTCTTGCCCTAATTCTTATACATGTTTTCATTTTTCCAGGTTCAACATTAAACGCTATTAAAAGCTCGTCGTCTTTGCTGCTGTCAGGATCAGATTTAAAAGCGGAATCAAAGGCATCAGTAGCATTAGGAGTATTATCATTAGGGCGAAACGATGAAGTCGCAAATGAAAAACAATTTCTGAAAGCAAACAAAGCAGCTGAGGCGAACGGCTTCACCACTTGGGCAACGGTATCCCAGCCAACCCATGTGTCAGACAACGACGCACATTCGATAATAACAAAAGATCCATCACCATCGCCATCATCATCAACATCAGCATCATCGTTCCCATTGAGTTTGTCGAAGATTCAATTGAGGCAAGATATACTGTCAACAACGACAACGGGTGCGGCAACAGCTACGACGACAAAGGCGACACCAGATACGACATCAACACCCAGAACGAGGAACATTTTAAATGATATTGGGGACAGGAATAATAATGAACGAAGCAGTAACAGCATTTATGGGCAACCTCTCTCGTCACAACAGCGACAACAGTGGCAACAACAGCAGCATTGGCAACCTCAGTTAGTATTGTCTGCAGCTCAATCAACTTTCGCTACCAATACAACTCCTTTTCCTCTGCAATTAACGGATACCATTCAAAATACGGCGAGCGTAATCATCCATAGTAATAGTTTGAATTGGGGATACGCCGGACTAACGTTCAGTGAATCACCCTTCTTGGGATCGATTCGGCCAGATGTAACATTACGACCGCCATACCAAGCTGTTCATCCATCCGTCTCATCATCATCTTTCGGGCTATCACTGTCAGCAGTGTCGCTGTCTTCATCTCCATCTGTGTCGCCGGCGACGTTTTACCCGCCCGCTCCGACGACTGTCCGAAGCACAACGACAACTACAACAACGCTGTCGCCGTCTCCATCATCGTCCGACGGGTATCTAAATATAACCAGCCAAGCTGGCACCCACGCCTATCTGCCGTGCAATGTAAGTGTAAGTGTATAGTCGTGAGTATATGTTCGCCGACGGGGGTAAGTAAGAATAAAAAACTCAACAAAATTAGGACACAGTCATTGTCCACCTTGTTTCCTGGGTTTGGTTTAAGATACAAATATCCGTCTGTGTGGGGATAGTTCAATTTAAATTTTCTTATAGTTTCTGAACGACTTTTGTTTAATGGTCCACCACTGCGGATACTTTAGGGATTTGCTGTTGCTGTTGAGGTTCCAGCTCTCGTCCTGTCGAGTGTCCTTGTGTTGATTGTATATTTTTTGTCGGTCAGTTTTGTTGGTAATACTTTTGTCCCATTCGGTTTTTGAACTTGTGTTTTTTATCTCACTGCCACATCCTTAAACTTCGAAATAATATAAATGTCCTCCGTGGCGAAAAAGATAAATAACGAGGTTAAAGCTATTTCCCTATTATACATATGTATGTATGTATGCAAGTAGACATTTCTACGAATTCCTAATTCGATATTAGACCTCAGGTTCAGTGTTGATTCCTTTCCATTCTTGAAAATTATTTACATATGAAAACGGACGTTCGATACTCTTCGGTCCTGAAATGTACTAGATAAGGTCCTTTTGATTTGTTCCTTTTTTAATAACATTCTTGAAAAGTTGTAAAACGATACGACCTTCACAGTGAGAGCGAACTTCGTTATAGATTTGTAATTCAATACGAAGCCGACTAATCCTTAGCAACCAGCACTTCTACGAACTAACTCCGATGAGTTTGTTGATCTTTCTTTGGTTTTAAGGAGTCCTCTCATATGCCTAAGTGGTTTTTAGCAAAAGTTCCTTGGCAATCCTTGTCTTATTCATACTTAAAGTACTTCTCCCATTCAACCTTGTCTACAGTAAATCCCTGGATCAATAAAATAGGTACGAGTACAGAATTGATTGCATAGCGTTTTGGTACGCCGGAACCACCTTCACCATAACACCAATATTTACATGAGCGTTGTAGATGGAGTTCCGACTCGCTTCCTAAGGCATATCTTCCTCGAAATAATTTTGGATTTATGAGGTTAGAAATTTCGCCTAAAACATGGAAATTCCACCTTTCATTGCATTGTTGGCGTCGAGAGCCCCAATCACCATGTGAATTACATTTCAACGAAAGGAAGTTATGTAAGTTTGGGAATTTCGTACGAATTTTACATTTCGCAGAATTCAATCTAATTTTACATCTGGAAACTGAATTAATTATTTTTATAAGGCATCTATGAATTGGCATGGCAGCGATTTTTTTCTCTTTTAATCAAATCGAATAAAGTGCTTGGATATACTCGTATGCATGTATGCGTTATAAAGATTTTTTTCAATTGAAAACGTTGTGCTAGCAGGTATCCTCGGTGTCGTGTGGTGGCGGCATTCAAGCAGATACGCACATACATAACATGACAAAGATACAGGGCGATAGAAAGCACCATATCTCTCTGACACGATAAACGTCTTCCAATAACTGACTTACTCCCCAGGGTCATGTGATTGAGTTAAGGATTTATATCAGTTTTTATAAGGTTTGTCTGACGAAGGACAATCCTCAATTTAGCATTTATAAATGCTTTCGGAAAAAGGGCGCTCATTAGAGCAAGGCCTGGAGAGAAGCGTTTTGAAAGCACTTTAATTTCATCATGTTTAGCATCATATGTCGTTTTTTGGTCCAAATGAAAAATATTAAAATTGACATCCAGTGAACGGAAGGTATTCTTCCTGATGAAGGATTCTTTAGAAAAAATCTGGAGTACAATAAGCGCTAATGGGTATACTCATTCATTTTTATTTGATATATCGTGGTACCACTTTTTTTTTTTCCTGGATTTTTTTCCAATTGCCATAAATTGCACAAAAGCAATTTAATACTGAAATTGTTATTTAAATTTGGGATATATTGCTCATTTACTCTGCAAGTTTCATTGTGTTAACATCACTGCAAGCATTTCTAACGGAATTTGAAAATGTAAAGAACATATTGGACATGTTTTGTTGTTTTTTTCCGGAAAAAAAACAGAGTGGAAGTGGAGCTAGATAAATCCGAAATGTGTATAGAGAGGGTGTTCTCTGCGCCAAGTTTACAAAGTTTAGAAATGGCTTTTTGGCCCTAAAGGATAAGCCTTGTTCGGGTAGGTAAAAAGAGCTAGACGATGAACCCCTGAAGTCAATTTTCAAAAGTAATCCATTGATACGGTAAAACGCGATCGAATTCAACTTGACCGTCCAGCGATACCTTACAAAAAGGGGGAAAGTCATAAAGCTGGAAAAATGTGTACCACACTACATATTATAGCAGAATAATCTTCAGCAAATAATCGCGGCTTGCACTGCATTTCTGTCGCATTTAACAAGAATTTTTGAACCAGTTCGATACCGGAGATATTGTTTAAAAATTATTTGTTTAGTAATGCAAATGAGACACAACATTGCTTAAACTAATTAATTTTTTTTTGCATTCTCTTTTGTGCGGGTGGTCCTATTGCAAATAAAATAAATCGATCTCGTCCACTTGGATTTTGGACGCAGCAGCATCAACAACTCTCTCGTGTTTGCAAGCATTTATGTAAGTTGTCCTTCGCTGCCGAATTAATAAAGTGAATCGCAAGAACACAAAATCTTTTGGAATTTCCACATGTGAAACAGTGCATTCGGAAACTTTCATTGCAGATTTTCTATTTCTTACACGTGTTTCGTATACATAGGTTCTAAGAAAGCAATCGTTCGCACATTTATTTTACTGTGAATTTCCTTTCCCTTCGGTTTTTCTATTTTGTGTATCGGTTATAAGAATTTTACAGTTGAAGATGAGCGCGCAAAAAATTAGATTGCAGCGGGAAAATGCGCAAGCACGCTTAAATCGAGCTGCTATATTTGCGGACGAAAAAAATCAATCCACATCAATCGAAATTTTAGAGGTTCGATTAAGTAAGCTTGAGGAATCGTGGCAAGAGTATGACTATTTGCCGCATGTTAAAGGCAGTGACCTCGTGGACGTTGAGGGTGAGTTTGCGGAATACGAGAACAAATATTTTAATACTCATGCTGAAATTGTTAAATTTATTCGCGGTATTCAAGATGCCCCTCAAAAGGTAAGCGACGGTTCGATATTAGAGCGGCTTGTAAATCAGCAATCCACGTTTCTTGACAATTTAAATTCTTCGACGAAGCTTAATTCCAGTTCGGTTGTGTTACCACCTATCGTTATTCCGCCTTTTTCGGGAAATCACAAGAATTAGCCAACTTTTTGTGATCTGTTCGCGGGATCAGTTGACAGTCGAAGTAATCTGACTGCAACACTAAAATGTAAGTACCTAAAATCATTCCATCGGGATGATGTGGCCAATCTTATAAAACATACTACTATTTCGGACGCAAATTATCTGGAAGCGTGGGATCGCTTAGCAACGCGATACGATCGGGGGCATTTGATCGTGAAATCTTTCATACAATCATTTGTATGGCTTCCCGCAATCAGTGTCAACAACGTTCATATTCTTCGAAAAATCACAGACGGTGCAGATGAAGTTGTACGCGGACTTAATGCTTTAAACAAGAATAATCGTGATCCATGGCTCATTTTTCTGTTATTGCACAAGCTGGATTCGGACACTTTCATTTTCATTTCATTTATTTATTTATTTTTTAATAACATAAAATACCACAAGATGTCATATCTTATAATAGGTATTTAGAGCAAAGTTACAAAAGTAAGAATATTTTAACTCATGAACATATAATAATAAAATAATAATACCAAAAATAATATTATATACTCATATAATAGAAATATAATATTTAATAATAATAATTAAGGCATTGTTGAGATATGCAAGATTAGATTCCTCTGAAAAGTTGTTGATGAAGTTGTTCTCTGCAATTCGGCTGGTAAGTTATTCCACAGCCTTATCACTGCAATAAGAAAGGATCGCTCTGCCACAGTGTGTGTAAAAGATGGAAAAATTAAACGAACACCTCTACGCGATTGAGCAAACGTAAACATTTCCTTCAAATACTGTGGAGCTTTTCCATAGATAATTTTATGGAGATATAAAAGATTTCTCATTTTACAGTACTGATCTAGTGGGATTCCAAACAATCTACACTTATATTGTCCAACACTAATATATCTAGGTACATTATATATATATCTTAGGGAGTCATTAAAGGCAACATTTAATTTACGCCTACATTGAGAATCTAGACAAGGATACACACAACAATTAAATGTTAAATATGGTAAAATAAGACTCTTTACTAGCTTTAGCTTCATATTGGGATGAAGTAGGTGAGTTGAGTACCGCAGACTACGCAGTCTGAAGTAGATTCTTTTGACTGTGTCAGAAATAGCATCACAACATGTCAACGATTTGTTAATGGTAAACCCAAGGTATTTTACTTTATTCACATAGGTAATAGTTTCACCATTTATTAGGATGAGCGGAATGTTTCTAGGATAAAGGGTCCCATTAGAGCAGATTATCGCAACAGTTTTTTGTGTATTTAGTCTGAGTTTATTTTGCTCAGACCAAATTAGAATCCTATGCAGGTCTTCGTTAGCTTTTGCTACGGAGTTGACTAAGAAATTTTTAGGACATGGCAAATAAATACACACATCGTCAGCATACATATGAACTTTACAATTATGGACTACTTCAGGTAAATCATTAATAAATAAGGAGAATAATAAAGGACCCAAGACAGATCCTTGAGGGACTCCACAGTTGACCACAGTAGGGCTAGACATACCAAGATCAGTTTTCACAGTTAAGCGCCTATTTTTCAAGTATTCGCCCATTAACTTGATACCTGAATTTGCGAAGCTAAATTTATGTTTTAATTTATCTAATAGAATTGCATGATCAATACAGTCAAAAGCTTTAGAAAAATCCAGGAGGACTAATTAAGCTGTGCCATTTGAATCCATGGCCATACGTAGGTCAGTAGTTATGTACTTTAATCACAGCAGATTCACAACTATGATTAAGCCTAAATCCAGACTGCCATTTCGACATACAAATCTCTTGTGTTAATTAAATGCTGAATTTGACTCGCAATAATTTTTTCAAACACCTTTGCCAAAAAGGGCAACAAACTTATCAGCCTATAATCAGACGGTCCGTTCGGTTTTATGAACCTAGGGGAAATGCCATCAGCACCTTGACCATTCGACTAATGGACTGAATAGCTTGGATAATTTCAGAGGTACCCACACAATCAAAAACAAATGATCCTTCAGTCACGTCTTGGAATGAAAAATCAATCTCATTATTAAGAGGATAATTCGCGGTAAAAAATTGGCTGATTTCATTCGGATCCTCGGTACATCTATGTATATACGTTTTTGTTTTCAACCAACATCATCTCTCTGAGGCTTATTTTATCACAAAAATACTGAAACAATCGACTTACATTGTTGTTCAACAATAAATTAACATTAAAATCTCCACCAATCAAGATATTACTGTATTTTCGATTAAGACAGAGCAACGTACTTTCCAGTTCTACTATGTTTTCCTCTTTAAAGTATTTTGGTGGGCAATAAACTACTACTACAACACAAGTCTCAGCACAATTACGAATCTCAACGCAAAGAAACTGCAATTCAGAGGTGTTATACGAATAAATTACTTTTGACAAAATATAGTCTTTGACATATACATATGCACACCCCACCACCTATTCTATTAAGACGATCGTTTCTATACAGTTTAAAACCAGAAATATTTACAAGTTATGACGACATACTTTCATTAAGCCATGTTTCAGAAACCATTACAATATCTAACTTCGAAGTACACAGTATGTTATTTGATGAATAACAGTAAATTTAGAGGGAATACTACCAGCGTTTAAATGACTAATGTTAAGGCCATTGTGCATATTACACATTACATTCACAGCAATCCTTACATTATCTGGATCTATTGTGAAAACCATATAAATAATTAGTATTTAATATAATCAACAACCTACCAGAGGAAACCATTCTTGCACATAAAAAGTATAAAGATAAAAATAAGAATATTATAAAAAGTAATAATCGAGTGTGGTCGTCAAACATTGTTTCAAATAAGAACATATGTAAGTCTCAAGCAACAAATTCATTATTTCAATATAAAAAACAAAAACAAAAACTACACTTTACTCTAGACAGTTACATTACTTTCATTTGGAGGCTCGTCCATCAGCTATTCTTTTCGACGAATGTGATTCACCAACTCCGTTAGTTACAGACGCCGAACACATTGATTCAAGCGAATGCAAGTCAACAATGGATTTTGGTCTGCTTTCCGCTGTTGTTTTGACGAAAACCCTCCCGCTCCTTGTAAAGACAGAGTGTAGACACCTGCTGCGTCGGAGTTCATTCGCCCTTTTGAAGAGTGTATGATTTTCTTTCGTTAGACATTCATACACACGTACAAATTTGTTACTATCAAAGCCCAGATCACTTAAACACACGTACTTAGATGTCGATTTATAGTACTCCGCATTTTTTTTTTAATAAGCGTAATTTAATGTTTGAGTGAGGTAAATTGACAATGATAACACTAGACGATGATCCTCTTGCTGATACAGGTCGACTTATGTGGTTAGGTGTTACTGAGGGGAAACCAATTTTTTTTGCAGAATTTGTCAAAAATATTCAGAAGGTTTTCGTTGGGAGTCAAGGGAATTCCATGCAGGACAATATCGCCCGAAATGCTTTTACGAACCAGAGCATCAAGCATCAAGATTCAGGAGGGCACTGTTGTTTTGATTCTCAATTAGCTGCGATTTTGTTAATGACAATTCATTCTCCAAGAATTCAATGCGGGAACCATAATTTTCAACTGAATTTATTTTTTCCTGGCAAGTGAAGACTGAGTGATTTATAGACGCATGTCTTTCACTGAAATCCACTTAAATAGCTTTTAATTTTGCATTGAAATTGTCTTCAATTGCGTTGATGCGTTCAGTGAATGAATTAACCATCGCGGCGATTTCAGCTTTTAATTGCCTTACAATAGTCTCCGTTATGCTAGTAGTTAGTTGCTCTAAACGATTTTCAATTTTCTCCCATAACTTGTTGGAAGTAACTGCAGCTGCTGGGGAACTGGAACATGAGAGGACTAATGCAGAACTCTTCTCCGCCGATCTCAATTTTCTTTGTGTTTCAGTAACACTGGACATTTTAGTGTTGTAGTTGTATGTATGACTTTTAATAATATAGTTGTAAATGCACTCAGAGTCGATGCGATTAAAGTTAAATAAATTATTAAAAGAGGACGTATTAATCGCACTTAAAAAATTATATATTAGGAAGCACTTTACAGTCACGGTTATTAATCGAAGTGTGTAGCTTAGAGTGTGAAGACGTATTTTTAAACTGCTCCGTGATATATTGACCAAGTGTGATATTTACAAGGTGTAAGCTGCCCTAAACATCAAAGTAACAAACATAAGACAGAGACTTCTATTTAAAAAAAAATACGTTAAAAGTGCATTGTGTACTTAATATATTATACTATTTTTGATTTTCAAATCACTTTGCTTTGCTTTAAATTAAAATAATATAAAACCTTATAGCAATGTATGCGTGCGGTCGGTGTAATGATAATCTCCCCTCCAATGGTGACTTTGCGGTCTGCTCTTTGTGTAAACGCAAACTTCACTTCGAGTGCACTACGGTGACAGAGAAATCTTGGAGAACCATGGGGTCAAGAAGGGATATGTGGAAGTGCCAAACCTGCAGGAACAGTGGAGACGTCGTAACGACAGCCACAGTTAGCAATGTGGTAGTAAGTACACCACATGCAGAGCAGGCTCAACCATTAAAAAGAATACGAGCACTCAGCAGCCCGGAAAAATCAGCTGATAACATCTCAGTTGAGAACAGCTCAGCTGTAATAGCTGAAATCCGCTTGATGAGAGGGGAAATTAGAGAAATTGCGGCAAGTTGCGATTTCCTAGCGGCCAAGTATGAGGAAATTAACATGCATATAAAGAAAAACAATGACCTCATCGAAAGTATAAACAAAGAGCTGAACGATCTCAAAGAATGCAACAAAGAAAACGACATAATAATAGAAAACATGCAAGCACAGATCAACACTTTGGAACAGCACTTGATCAAAAACAATATTGAAATCAAAAACATTCCCCCTACACCGCAAGAAAATCTACTTGAAATTATAAAGGGAATAGGAAATTCAATTAATTATGTAATAAAAGACACTGATATCACCGATATACAGGGTGTCCCACGAGCAGTGTGCCAAAAAGCTAGAGCGTGTAGGTCTAGTCAAGACAAGAAAAAAATCGTACGGGAAGGGGGGGTCTATTCCCCCCCGTTTAGCCGGGAGGGGCAATTTTCTAAAAAATTGACTTAATTTGGAAAAAAAATTATTAAAAATCAACAGTTACAGCCACAATGCCATGATATACTTTTTTGTAAAGCCAGAAACCTCTTCTTTCATCTGGTTTTTAAATGAAGCTGTTTTAAGGAATAGTTTTTGAGAAATTAATTTTCAAACTCAAAATTTTGAAAAAAAATGGGAAAAAATAAATTTCGAACTACTTTTTCCAAAAATTGTATGTAATTAAGTACTTTTTTTCCAAAATTCAATTCCCTTATTAGTTTTTAGTTAAAAACAGAAAACCGGATGCAAAAATGTGTTGCAGTTTTTGAGAAATTAAAAAAAAACCCGAACCACTTTTTTCTAAGAAAAACCTTTTTTTGGTTTCAACCCGGCTGGACTTGTGGGCAAATTAATGTATGAAACATTGACCTCTTTTTTATTATTTTTTAAATTGGGAGTTTTATTATAAAAAAATTTCAATATGATCCCCATTTTTTAGAAGGCAAAGATTATATCTCCTTCTAATGGCTGCACATAAGTTTATGCTTGACAAATTTTCCTGCAATTTGACTCCAGCGACTTCAATACGTTCTCTCAGTTGTTCCAAAGATACTATTTCCACTTCGTAAACATAATTCTTCATGAATCCCCACACATAAAAATCTAGAGGAGTTAAATCTGGTGATCTAGGTGGCCATTCCGTGGGGCTCTTTCTTCCGATCCAACGGTCACTAAAATGATCATCCAGCCAGTTTCTAACCCGTAAGCTGTAGTGTGCTGGTGCTCCATCTAGATTAAATTATCTGCTAAGGCCAAAGGAACGTTGTCCATCAAATCGGGCAAAAGGTCTCGTAGGAATTGCAGGTATGATTCTCCATCAATAACGTCATTCAAAAACCGGGACCCGATAACAGTTTGTCCAACAATACCAAGCCAAACATTACAGCTAAAGCGGTGTTGTGATTTATTTTGTTTTTTGTTGTGTGGATTGGTGCTACTCCAATGATGCTGCACTCCGTTCTCTCGTAGACATCGGTGGATTCTTGAAAACATGCTATGACTGGGACACCTCCGATTGGGATATCTTTCTGCGTAGAGTCATTCGGCTTCACGATCTCGACCATTAGCTAAACCGTAGCAGAAGTGCATGTCCGTTAATTCTTCTCGAGAGTATGAGTTTGACATCGTAATGTGTTGATGAGTTAACATCCAATTTGGAAATGGTTTTTTTTATTAAAAACGCGATACCTTTTATTTACATTTGGGTTGCAAATGTTTTATTTTTCAATAAAGAAAAATTGTGGTTTTATTGTCTTAAGGACCTACCGGGTAGAACCCATCGGCGGCGGGCGGACGCAGACGAAATTGGCAGGTCAGTTTTCAGGCGTTATCAATGAAAAAAAAGGATTAGTCCAGGGTTATTCCAATACTGTGTCACTTTATTGTTTTCTCATAAAACTCCGAATTTTTTTAAAAATAATAAAAAAGAGGTCAATGTTTCATACACTTTGCCTACAAGTTCAGCCGCGTTAAAACCAAAAAAAGGTTTTTCTTAGAGAAAAAATGGTTCGGGTTTTTTTTTAATTTCTCAAAAACTACAAGACATTTTTGCATCCGGTTTTCTGTTTTTAACTAAAAACTAATAAGGGAATTGAATTTTGGAAAAAAAATTAGTACTTAATTACATACAATTTTTGAAAAAAGTAGTTCGAAATTTATTTTTTCCAATTTTTTTTCAAAATTTTGAGATTGAAAATTAATTTTTCAAAAACTATTCCTTAAAACAGCTTCGTTTAAAAACAAGATGAAGGAAGAGGTTTCTGGCTTTACAAAAAAGTATATTACGGCGTTGTGGATCTAACTGTTGATTTTTAATAATTTTTTTCCCAAATTAAGTCAATATTTTAGAAAATTGCCCCTCCCGGCTAAACGGGGGGGAATAGACCCCCCCTCCCATACGATTTTTTTCTTGTCTTGGCCAGACCTACACGCTCTAGCTTTTTGGCACACTGCTCGTGGGACACCCTGTATATCGAACAAAGACAAAAAATCAAGACAAGTCGTGTATAATCGCAACATTCGCATCTAGCATAGCCAAAACGAATTTCGTCAAACAGACTCGATCCACTCGCCCCATTAAACCAAAAGCGGTAATGCAAAAAACCACCAACTGCACAAATGCGAGCACAACTTTGCCTGATGCCACAATATATGTAAACAATCAGCTGACTAGACATAACAAACAAATGATGTGGATGGCAAAGGAAAAGGCGAGGCAAGAGAACTGGAGATTTGTGTGGGAGAGTGCGGGAAGAATATTGGCTAGACAAAATGAGAGAACTCAGCCGATATCAATAACATGAATATGGAGAAAACAAATAGAAACGATGAATTATATGTTGATTTGAATTGTAGGGTAGTGAATGATTTTAACAGCATCAAAATAAATGAATTGGAAAATAAATTTTGTTGCTCAAGTTTTAACATTAGATCCTTACGCAAAAACTGGAATGACTTTTGACTGAATATAATCCACATTGTACATGTACTAAAAGTTATTGTTTTAGTAGAAACGAATATAGACGAGGAAGAAAAAGGGTTTTATTATCTTGATGGATTTCAAACTGAGTTTCTGAATAGAGATAAACGCAGAGGTGGTGGAATATTAATACTTATTCAAAATGATTTAAAATATGTTCGCCTTACGTCAGAAAGTGTATCATACGAAAGCATTCAAATTCGTATTGAAGCTAACAATGAATGCAAATATGTTTTCGGAATATACAGACCACCGGGCTACAGTAAAAAAGCGTTTATCGAAGAATTTAGAAACAAAATAGAACAAATGGGAAAAAAAGACGAGATTATAGTAATGGGCGATATAAACATAAATGTGAAAGATATGGATTTATATGGCGTAAAAGAGTATTTAGAGATGTTGGCGTCACTAGGTCTGATGAATGTAATAACGGAGTTCACAAGAGTAGACCCGAAAACCGGAGCAAAATCGTCAATTGACCACATATTATCCAATGCAACAAACTCTGCAATCAATTCTGCGGTGATTGAAACTTGCATTACGGATCACTACCCAACGCTTTACTTCACAAGTGCGTTACAATCAAATGTTAAAGACAAACGGGTTAGCAAGTCCTTTATATGTAATGCGAAGGTAAATGAACTAATTGCTGGATCAAACTGGGAGGAAGTGATGAACGAAAATGATGCTATCTCTCTATATCAGAAACTCGTCAAAAAAATGAAAAGCATTTACGAAGAGTCGACATATGTTAAAACAATACAAAATAAAAGAAAACATAATCCGTGGATGTCCAAAGACTTAATAGATAAATGTAAAAAAAGGGATGACCTTTACAAAAAATGGAAAAATAATAGGTTAAATAGGACTTATGAATTGGGTTATAAGACTTTTCGAAACAAGCTAAATAAAGAGATAGCAGCACAAAAATCTACTTTTTACAAAGCACAATTCAATCAGATAAGATTAGACCCGCGCAAAACATGGAACTTGATAAATGAAATATTGGGAAGAAAAAAGCCTTACGTTGATGAAACCATAGTGAAGAACTTTAGTGGTCAAATGTCTCTTAATGATCTCACTAATGAATGCGCAAGAAACTTCAAAGAACAAATCGTAAACATCATGCACCACTGCAACTCGGTTACATCGATCCACACAAATAGATTAATAGACAGATCAATTTTTGTTCAAGAAAGTAATATATCTGAAATTTTAAAAGTAATCAGTCTGCTTGGCGAAAATAAGTCGCCTGGCATCGATGGAATTAGAGCAGTGGACATAAGAAAACATGCGGCAATTTTTGCTCCAATTTTGTGCAAATTTGTCAACCTAAGCATAACACAAGTAAAAATTCCAGAAACTTTAAAAACTTCTGTTGTCAGACCGATATATAAAGGAGGTAAGAAAAGTCAACTTAACAACTACAGGCCTATCTCAATACTGCCAGTTATCGAAAAATGCCTTGAAGAGGTAATAGTTAACAGGTTGCAAAACTTTATTGGAAAACATTCCTTAATACACGAAAGTCAGTATGGCTTTCAGAAAGCGAAGAGCACAGGTAAATTACTAAGCGAATTTGCTAATCATGTCAACGAAAACCTTGACAAGAGTTACCATGTTCTAGTCATATTTATGGATTTCAGTAAAGCTTTTGACACACTTAATCATGCAAAGCTAATTGAAGCCCTGGAACGTATTGGGATACGAGGGTTAATGGCAGATTGGCTAAAGGAGTACCTACACGACCGGCGTTACTGTGTTAAGATCAGCGAAACATATAGCCATAAAGAACACGCTCTATACGGAGTCCCACAAGGATCGAAACTGGGCCCAATTCTTTTCATATTGTACGCCAATGAACTTCTTCGTATTTTCAAGAGAGCCAAACCATTTGCGTATGCTGATGATACAGCAATAGTGGTGTGCCATGGATCTTTGGAGACGGCAACAACAATAATTCAGGATGAATTCGACAAAGCAGCAAAATGGTGTCATGATCAGGGTCTAACGATCAATGCATCCAAAACTAAAATGATGCATATTAGAAATCCGCAGTTTAAAGCAACTCAACAACAAATATACTTCAGGAATGAATCCTGTAGTACCTCCGCTAGCTCTCCTATAGATATAGTAGAAAGCTACAGGTATCTAGGAGTCATCATCGACAGTAACTTTCTATGGAATATGCATATTGATGAGCTACGTATGAACTTAAAAAAAACGCTTTACGCGCTGACCCATTTGCAGTACCATACGACAAAACATGTGTTGAAACAAGTGTACTTTGCCCTGGTCGGATCCAAACTAAGATATGGAATACTCGCTTGGGGAAACGCTTCAGCTACGCATATAAAAAAACTGCAGAAACTACAAACCGCAGCAATCAAAAAGATAAATGCATCTACACGTCGAAATGATGAACAGGAAAGCTTTAGAGTTCTTCAGATTGATGACATCTTTAAGATGACCCTTCTGTTAGAGTATTACGACGACAGATGATTCATCACCCCAATTAACCATGGGATTAATACAAGAAGACGTGCCCAAGGTATGCTCCACGAACCTAGATTCTGCAATAATTACGGCAGAAGACAATTAAAATGCAGCGTGCCTGAGATCCTAAACACAATTCCTCATGAACTGCGCAACATTAGAAATCCTAAAACCAGAAAAAAATGTATTAAAAACTATCTGCTAAATACAAACCCAAGCAACTAACTATTGAATCTAATTTAACACTAATCTTAAAATATTAAATCCTAACGTTAACCTAATCGAATGAGATATATTGAAGTACTCATACAAAATGTAAATTGATTAATTTTTTGTTTTACATATGAAATTATCTTAAATTTGTACTAAATTATGAATATGTCTTAATCTAAGCTCACTTCAATTTATTTGTTAACATATGAAGCACAACCTTCTGCAGAAAAGCCTATGTGGCTTCGCAGAAATATATAACCATTGTTACATATGATATTACTGAAATAAATATATTACTATTTACCCACCTAAAAGTCCTATTCGCAACTATATTCATTAAAAATAAATAAACTTTTACTTAAGAAATAGGAATTTATTGCAGAGCACAAAATGTTCACGACTTTCTCTGAGTCATAACGTAATTCGTTCTTGACACTAACCAGGCTTGGGCAGAGAAGGTCGGTGCTCGGGACGATTGTGTTTTTAACGAATTGTTATTATTTTTACAATCAAGATGTGATGCACTGGAGTCAAGCCAGTCTGTGAACCGGTCTATTTCGTCGCGTGCAAAGCTATCTACTCCAATACTATCGCATGTTGCTGAAGCTCCAAAAGCTAAATTGCAGTGCCCCAGGTGCAAAAACCTGCATTCTTTGTTTCAGTGTGATTTTGTGGCATTAGACAATTTGTCTCGTCGGAACTTCGTGGAGACAAACTTTCTCTGTTTTAATTGCCTTCGATCGAATCAATGTCGGTCTACCTTTCGGTGTCGCGTTTGCAAATCGCGTCATCATTCATTGGTCCATCCCGAAGATTTAGGGAATAATATCTCATCGTCTTCAGAACCCTCTTCTAACTCTAAATCTAATCGTTCGGCATCGTTTATCAATCAACACGAATCCACTTCTTCTTCGGTGCCTTCGCATCCATCTACTTCTTCACTCGTCAATAATCATTCGGTTAAAATACATCATCGAAAGCAAACCATTTTGCCAACAATATTAGACTCTGTTAAAGATATTCAGGGGTATCCTATCGCTTGCCGAGTATTGCTGGATTCTGGGTCTCAATCATCTTTTGTTGAAGAATCATTCGCTCAAAGACTCAGATATCATCGCAAGCATGCTCGAATTTCGTCTATCCTCTAAGGAAGTTGGTTACACAAAGCGATGCATCTCGTTTCAACTCTGTTCTCGTGTCAACACAAATTCCTTGTGCATCGATGCATTCGTTTTGAATAAGCTCACTTTGAACTTGCCAACCCATTCCTTCGACGCTTCATTAGCTTCATTCATCACATATAGAGAAGTTGGAGCTAGCTGATCCTCACTTTCATCGATCGGCTCCTGTTGTCCACCTAGGTGCTGATAGACTTTGGAGCACTTTGAAAGGAGAGCAAATAAGTAGTCCGGACGGTGTTCCACTCGCTCGAAGCACATCATTTGGTTGGATAATAACTGGGGAACTTTTTGACAGGACATTGACTTAAACCAGCTTGTCCTCATTTCACTCAGCAGTAGATGTGGACGCGTTACTACAACATTTTTGGGAGGTTGAAGAAGTCACACATCTCAATAATGAAACTTTCATCAATGACCCTGCTGAGCAACACTTTCGTCAAACTTTCGCTCGCTCAACGGAAGGTAAATATGTTGTTGCTCTACCTTTCAAAACCGCGCAACCCATTTTCGGAAACGCACTACCACCAGTAGGTTCGTGATTATACTCCATGGAACGACGATTTCAAAACAATACTCAGTTGCATCGGTCACATGGAAAGGATTCCTTCGGATGAAGAAAATTCAGCCCTGGGTAAAAGGTGGGGTATTTACCCCATCATGCAGTCTTGAAACCCGACAGCTCATCTACGAAGCTACGCGTTGTCTTCTATGGATCTGTAAAAGATTCTGAGGTTAGTCCTTAAACAGTACGCTGTTAGTAGGCCCTTCAATTTAGCGAGATTTGATTGGTGTAACCTTGTGTTCTCGGCAGCATCGGTAAACCGATGAATCGGCTATATAAACCGATGTTGTAAAAATGTTTCTTCATATCTAGGTGGACGAGTTACACACCGACTACCAACGCATTGTCTGGCGCGATAATCCCTCAGAATCCATCCAACATTTTCGGTTATGTACCGTTACATATGGTACTGCGTCAGCTCCGTTTTTATCAGTTCGAGTCCTGAAGCAGTTACCAGTTGACTACAACGCCCAGTACCCAAACGCTTCTAATATCTTCGTGAAGGATGTATACGTGGATGACATCATGACTGGATCAAACAGCATCGAGAATTCAATCGCGCTGAAATCTGAGCTCGTGGCCCTCTTATCGAGGGCCTCAAATTGCTGGCTGCTCGGTGGTATCCCAAGCGATCAACGCGAATATTCTGTTTTCGATACTGAACGCACAAATCCGCTTATCAAAGTTCTTGGTATGTACTGGAATCCTATCAGTGACGATTTTCCGTATCAGCTGTCAAAGCTACCCTTGGCTTCATCGTCGACAAAACGGACTCTACTTTCGGAATTTTCGCGAATTTTCGACCCATTAGGATTGTTAGCTCCTTCTGTAATTTTATTTAAAATGCTTTTCCTGGAACTTTGATCGTCGGAGTTAAACCTCGACTGGGATGACCCACTACCTACCGCTTTGGCTCAACGATGGAACACCTATCGACAGGAACTCCACTATTTTGAGCAACTTCGGATTCCGCGAAATGTGTTCACATCAACGGAATGAATCGAACCACATGGATTTTCGGATTCATCGGCTTTAGCTTACTCCTCCTAAACTACATGGGTAGACAGCTCGACCTCATATTCACAAGCGATCCTCTCAACTCTTCTGTTTCACTTTGTCCCCTTTCCCTTTCAACCATCGATAACTTCCACCCCTCCCCCCCCCCCCCCCTTCCTCCTCTCCTTCTTTCACGATTCTCCGTTACAGAATAAACCCCCTACAGTTCTGGCCTCTTACGATTTCCACAAAGCAACATTTCACCTAATCAATGAATACCTTAAAAAAGCCCCTCTCAATTTTGATAACCTAGATCTGCCTTCTCTAACCCCTTCTTAGCTTCCTCCGGCGTCCCCCAAGGCAGCCACTTAGGTCCACTTTTTTTCGTTCTTACCACAAACGATCTTGAAATGGTGATCAAACATTCACACATCTCATTATATGCCGACGACACCAAGTTCTTCAAGACCATTTCTTCCAGTCAGGACTCTTGCCCTTATTGAATTTGATCTCAATAGTTTTTCCATCTAGTGTTCCAAAAATTGCTTGGAGCTTAACATTTCCAAATGCCAATCAATTACCTTTTCACGTAAACGAATCAAACCTCCTCCTCGTCTCTACTTCCTCAATAATCAACCCATCTCCACGGTTCAAGTCATTCGCGATCTTGGCATTTTATGTGACCAGGAGCTAAATTTTCGCGCACACATCGATGAGATAATCCTTAAAGCTAATTCTGCACTCGGTTTCGTGAGGCAATGGTCTAAAGAATTCTCGGACCCTTACGTTACCCGATCTCTTTACATAACCTTTGTCCGGCCCCTTCTTGAATACGCCTCTCAAGTGTGGTCTCCATACCAACAAACCCACATTTCTAGAATCGAGAGCATCCAACGCCGATTCCTACGTTTTGCTCTTCGAGGTCTCCCCTGGTAGAATCCTTTGATTTTACCACCCTACCAAGACCGCCTTAAACTAATCAAGATGAACACGTTGGAAGAAAGAAGTATCTGACATTCTTTCCATCCATCGGCTCCTTTCAGGTACCATTGACTGCGCGACCCTCTACAACTCTGTCTCTATCAACACTAACCCCCGCAATGTACGAAATCCCCGTCTCTTCTATCTACCCACCCACCATACTGCCTATGGCTTCAATGAACCCATTTCTCGTATGCTGGGAAGTGTTAATTCGAATCCTTAATTCGATTTCAATTTCAGCACTCGATGCCTAAAATTCCGCCTTTTTAACAATTCTCCCCTCTCTCCCGTTCTCCCTAGTTAGTAAGCGAGTTTAGATTAAGATTAGATTAAGATAGCTTGAATTAAGCCTAATAAATGGGCGCGTTTGCCCCCACGAAAATTAAAAATCAACCGGATTAATTGTGGAAAGGGATGAACTCCTTTGCATCCTGGACTCACTTAGAAATTAAAAGTCAACTGGAACAGACTGGATTTGAAATGCCGCTTTAAGACAGCTGGAGTAGGTACAATGTACTGAATAATATCCATTATTCATTATATGTAAATAGATCCCCGACACAAACCCTCTGATCAATTAATTTGCTTTCGAATGTTGACAGGGTTTTTGAAAAAGTAGTAAACAGATCTCTCATCAAATGGGGTTTCTTTGTTTAAATTGGGGGGTAGTGCTAACAGATAGCATAAAGCACTGCGACCATAGTAGGTAGCTGAGTATGTCCCCGGTAGGAGCTGAGCTGATCCCATCGGAAGTCATGATTTTTCTCAGGAGTATATACTTCGTAAGATGGCAAAGGGCAGCACACTCACATATAGGGTCCGCCAAATAACTTTTTTTTTTTTTTGAAAATGCTATAAAAAAAACTACTGAATATTTTCTCAAAATTCTTTTTTTATTTGAAAGTACAATCCTTCCGGTTAATAATGGAAAATAATTTCATTCAAATGGCTGCCTCGGCTGGCCATGAGTAGCCTACACGATCGGTCCAATTTTTAAGCACATTATCGATTGTGTGCAGCTGTATTTCACCAATGGCTTCACGAATATTGTCCTTTAAAGCGTCAATTGTCTCTGGATTGTCGGCGTAACACTTATCTTTGACGGCACCCCACAAATAATAGTCCAACGGTGTCAAAACGCAGCTCCGAGGTGGCTAAACGACATCAGCTCTGCGGCTGATAATGCGATCTTCAAAAACAGGGCGCAAAACATCGAGTGTAGCTTCGGCTGTGTGGCACGTAGCGCCGTCCTGTTGAAACCAAATGTTGCCAATATCCTCCTCTTCAATTTTTGGGAACAAAAATTCGTTCAACATGGCCCGATAACGATCGCCATTGACTGTAACGGCCACTCCTTGCTCATTTTCGAAGAAAAATGGCCCAATTATGCCTCTGGACCAAAATCCGCACCAAACAGTGGCTCGTTTTGGGTGCACCGGCTTTTCAATGTATGCGTGCGGGTTTTCTGTGCCCCAAATGCGACAATTTTGCTTGTTTACATACCCGCCAAGATCAAAATGAGCTTCATCTGAAAAGATGTACGCAATTTTCGCACACATTCTGCAACATTACCATGCTTTTCAAAGTAATGTCGCAATATTTCCCAGCGTTGTTCAAGCGTATACACAACCTTATTCGTTCAGCGGAAGGATAAAACTAATTATCTGTCAAATCAGTCATGAGCTAAGTGTTACCATTCACGAAATAAGCACTACTTGAAAAAAAAAAGTTAGATGGCGGACCCTTTAGTATGTGCTCTGCAGTTTCGTCATTCTCTAGACAGAGTCGACACCTGCTTCAGGCGAGAGGTTACTTTTGAGGTTACAGTGTCTCGAAAGGTAGCTGACCAGTCTTCTGATATTGACTCTATTATATTTGAGAACATTGATAGAGTGTTTATGTAGGGACCGTATGAATCTCTTGAACGCTGTTCCAAAAGCGCAGTTGTTACGATATTTCCCACTTGTCTAAGAGAACATTAATCTTTGACTTGGGGATTTTGAAAAAAGTAAAGCAAATTTGTAACTTCGGGAACAAAACTGGACCAGTCTTTAAAAATGACTGCAGTCATCCAAGCTGATTTTGAGCTTCTGCAATGTACAGGTAAGCATACGTTCGTGAATGGGCGAGGGTTTTTCGCCTATCACTAACGGCTTCAATTTGTGCCGACCTGTGGCATTAGTGCACCCTAAAAAAGTTATCTTCTGCTTCCCTGTTTTTCGTCCAGAAGCAATTTTCTCAGTTGATACGTTTTCCCTGGTAGAAGCCCCGACTCATCGGCGTTATAAATTTGGTCTGGTTTCAGATCCAAATCTTGAATTCTTTTCTTAAATTGCCTCTTAAATGGACGCACAAGTTCTGGTTGTGAAGACAATTTTTCCCCGGATATTTTAAGATACCGAACACCAAACCTCTTTTTAAGTTTTTGCACCCAACCGTCACTTGCTATGAAGGTGGACTCGTTGCCGTGCAGGCTTCTATTTATTTTTGCTTTAGGATTAAGCCACTTATAAATAAATTCGTCCTCCGCTGTTCTAAGAACCATTTATAAAGCGCCTTTTCCAGCTCAGGTAGTTCAGATGCTTTCAGCGTTCTTCTATTTCCAGCGTCAAAGTAAGTATTAGCCCCAGTTGCTATAATATCGGCCTTCTTTTTGTTAATAGCACATATAGTCGATTTGGCTATTCTATATTTTTTTTTACCAATACTGTGTCCGAAACACTTTAAATTTTGTTTTCATTTTTTGTAAAATTCGAATGGATCATGGAAAGGACTTTATCCTTATTGCTACAACTCCTTTAAAACTTCAGCGACTTAGCAACTCATTTAAAGAAATTTCAAGAGAATATTTATGTAAAACGATGTAAAACGTAGAACGATGACAGACAAAACAAGCGGTAAATTTTCTCGAAAGATTGTGCATTCTTTGTAGCTGGTTTATTCGTCATAAAAATATGGGTTCACTCTAAAGAGGTTTACTTGTTAACTCTGTAGAGTAGTCTGTATAAAATTGTCTGTGTTCACTATATTGGATTGTTCACTCAAGCGATGTTCACTCTACCGAGAGTGTACTGTAGTTTATTTTATCAGGTTATGGGCCCAGGACGTGATTCAGTAACATCAAAATAAATTAAAAACAAAAAAAAAACACGTATCTAAGTCGCTTGTGCATACATATATTAAATAAAATGTAAAAAACAATGGCAAATGGCTATTGGAATTACTTTCTAAAGATAATTATGATACGTGGAGCATGCAAGCAGAAGCGCTTCTCATAAAGAATGACCTTTGGGATTTTGTCAAAGGAACAATTGAAATGCCGGATGGTGAACCTAAAAAGGGTGAGTGGTTGAAATTAGACAAGAAGGCCAAAGCAGATTTAATTTTGTCTATTCAACCGTCGGAGCTGAAGCAGGTTCGTGGATGTACTACATCGAGAGAGGTATGGCTAAAGTTGGAGTCAATATATGCATCGAAAGGACCTGCGAGGAAAGCAACGTTACTGAAACAACTAATGCTTCAAAAGTTGGATGATAGCGGCGATGTTAAAGAACATATGGGGAAGTTCTTTGACGCAGTGGACAAGCTGGAAAGTATAAGTGTGCAAATAAACGGTGATTTGCTCGCCATAATGCTGTTATATAGTTTGCCCGCTTCGTATGAAAACTTTTGGTGTGCGATCGGGTCTCGAGATGAACTGCCATCGGTTGATGTCCTGAAGATAAAAATCATCGAAGAAAGCGAAGCCAGAAATCAATCTTCGAATGGTGTTGTGATTGCTATAGCAGCTGGTAGTAACACGTCTAAATCGCATAAGAAGGACAGAGCGGAAAATACCAAAGGAAACATTCAATTTTAAATGCTTTAAATGTGGCGTTGTGGGACATAAAGCGAATGTTTTGTCCAACAAAGAAGTTCGTAAGACGACAGCAGGCAACAAATGTTGATGTTTCTTTTGCAGTAAGTTATACAGCCATGAATGCAAGCGATTCACATGCAGGAAAAATTAACAGGGGATGGATTCTTGATAGTGGATGCACATCACACTTGTGCGAAGATGAATATTTATAATTTATTTGTATAATTCATCTCTGTACAGATAAGTTTTAAACTTTTAGTTTGCACAGGCTTAGTACTTAATTCTATAATGATACAATTTCACTTGATTAAAAATATAAAAAAAAAAAATAAATAAATAAAAAATATAAAAAGCTAAGATATAGGAAAAGGATGGGACTGAAAATAGGAAAATATGGATATCATTTCAAATGTTGTTGTTTAAAAGAAAATTAAAAAGATGGTTTTTAAATTGCTGTACTGTGTTCATTGTTCTTAGGTGTCGGGGAAGACGGTTCCACAATTGAACAGCATGCACAAAAAATTGTCGACTTGTCAATGAATATTTATGTTTTGGAGGAATTAATTGGAAAGATCTTTGGGAGCGTACAAATTGGATCTTACATTTCAAATAATTGGGTGATTTGTTATGAATGATCATAAAAAGTTTAAGAAGCGTCCTATAGTTTAAATATGACTGTAGGGTACAACCAATTATCTTTTTTGTAAAAGCAGATATGTGATCGAATCTGCTTATATTAAATATATATCTAGTGCAGCTGTTAAAGGCGACATTAAGTTTTCTAGCCAAGTCCGATTCTAAATCTGAGAAGATTTCACACCCATATGTAATTAAGGGTAAAACATACGCCTTAATAAGTTTCATCTTAATCTCTGGCTGTAAATAACGTCTGGTTGGACTCAAGCCACGAAGAATACCATAGACCTTAGTGTGTGATTCACGTGATCACGCCAACTTAGCTGCCCATTGAAGTAAATACCCAAGTTTTTAATTTTTTTGACGACTTCAACTGGGCAATTATTAATATGTATTATTGAAGTACTCTCTATTTTTCGTAAATGTCTATCGAATTTAAGGGCTTTCATTTTGAAGAATTTAGCATCAGTTGGCTTTGTTGTGACCAGATAAAAATAGCATTCAAATCAATATTTACCGCTGCAATTCCATCTTTTTCATTCGACTGCGAAAATTGATTATATATCTGGACATCGTCCGCA
The DNA here is from genome assembly GCA_958301585.1 of Merodon equestris. NCBI lineage: Eukaryota > Metazoa > Arthropoda > Insecta > Diptera > Syrphidae > Merodon > Merodon equestris. Next base: position 66,557,379 of record OY284413.1, read on the forward strand.
TAAATGTGGTATTTGCAATTTGAAATACATTTAGAAATGTCATTAATGAAAAGTGAAAACAGAAGAGGACCCAAAACAGAGCCTTGAGGTACGCCCGAGGGAACAACTAAGCTATGGGAAGACTTAGATCCACAGTATACAATTTGCCTACGATTGTAAAGGTATGACGTTATTAGCTTACACACAGATTCTTCAAAACTGAACTGACTTTTTAGTTTGTGCAATAAGATTGAGTGATTTACTGAGTCGAAAGCTTTCGAGAAATCTAAGAACACAGCTAACGTTACGAGATCTGAATCAAACCCTGATCTGATATCATCACTTACTTTTAAGGCTGCAGAAATACAACTGTGGTTATTCCTAAAACCAGACTGAAACTCTGTTATCAGATTCTCTTCATCAAGAAACGTTTTGATTTGTTTTGCTATCAATTTTTCAAAAACTTTGCTTAAAAAAGGCAAAATTGCAATCGGCCTGAAGTCAAGATTATTCCCTGAATTTGATTTAGGGAGAGGCATGATTTTGGCACATTTCCATCTATCAGGATAAACCCCAGTGGTAAGCATTGTATTGAAAATATGGGTTATATATTTGCATACAAATGGCAAAAGTATCTTAATCATGTCTGGATGAACGCCGTCTAAACCCTGTGCTTTAGACTTAATGGAGAGGATTGCCTCGCCTACAGACAGGGCATCGATATTTTGCAAAAGGAAACTCCTTCGTGTATTTGGAAAAACGGTCTCAGAGACAGAAGAATCGATCAGAATATTCGTCTGTGGTGGCGACTGCACGAATCTTTGATTGAGCTCATTGAGATCAACAGTGATGTCAATAGATTCTTTTCTATTAGTAATCCCAATCTCATGAATGGTTTTCCAAAACTCTGCACTTGACTTGCTCAAACTAAATTTGCTTTTATAATACGCAGCCTTTGATCTGCGGATTAGCAAAGTAGCAACATTACGCACGCGTTTGTACTCATCATACATCCATTGGCATTTGTATCGACGCCATCTGTAAAAAAGAGTATCTCGCTTTGCTAACAACCCTTTAATCTCCCGGGTGAACCATGGTATTTTGCTAGTGTTTGTCTTTCTAGTTTTTAGTGGTACATGCTTATTAAATAGGAAATCAAGATAAGAGTTAAACAGCGAAACTTGAACATTTACATCAGAGGTACAATACAAAGCCGACCAATTTAGCTTTTGGCAATCATCAAACAGGGAAGCAATATTAACCGACGGAAAGTGACGAAACTCATTGACAATACTATGCTCCGCAGACGGGAAAATGTTTAAACACAAAACAATTAAATCATGGAAAGAAAAACCAGGGGCACCAATTTGATCATAATGATTGACAAGATCAGTATGCGACACCAAAAAAACATCAAGAAGAGACGGTTCCTTGTTTGGAACGAAGTGAGTGGGATAAACAGAGTTTACTAGATAAAAACCTAATGAGTCAATTGTATCAATCAATTTTTTGTTCCTGCCATTTAAAACATCTAGGTTAAGATCACCGCAAACAATGCATTTAGTATACAATTGACGTACCTCTTAAAGCAGGTTCCTGACTACAGTATAATCTCCTACATTTGGTGCCATATATACCGCACCAACTAGAAATTTATTTTTGTCAATTGTTATTTCGACAAATATGAACTCGGTCTCATCTAGTTCAGTCGATTTTTTAAAGATTCGCCCTTTATATTTTTTCTTTACATATATTGCGACTCCTCCACCGCGCTTATTAACACGGCTCGAAGGAAAAAAATTATAACCATTTAACTTAAACAGATTCCCCTCCATACCTTGTTTCAACCATGTTTCGGAAATACAAATAATGTCCATACAACCATCTTCAAACAAAAAACGTATTTCATCAAGTTTATTGACCATGCTTTGAGAATTCAAATGGCACATTCGTATACCTTCTCTATCTTTACACATAATATTCATTAAAGTCTTCATCTTCCGAGTGCCATTCATCAGTGGACTACCAATGTTCCCAATATTCTCTAATTGAATATCAACGCTAGGCATTGATAACAGAAAGAAATGACACATAAACAAAGAAAAATGAACACAAAACAACTGGAGAAAAATGTAAATATACGCAAGCAACAACAACATTAGCCATGAAAAAGAAAGAGAATAGTGGAAAGAAGGGAACGGATATACAATAATAAAGAATATAAACAATAAATTCAAAATTCATCCTAATGAAGAAAAAAAAAATAAAAAAATAAAAATAAGTTTAAAAAAAAAAAAAAATGCAGCATCAAAACTTCGCCAGGTCTTCCTTGCAGGTAATTATCATGGACTCACCATTGAGCGTACGCACTCGCACTTGTCCACTGACGACATGCACGGTGGATATTTTGCCAGACTTCTTTAATTTGAGTGCACTGCGGTGAATAACGTAGTTATTCTTCGTTAGACTGTCGTTGATGTATATTCGCTGGTCCGAGTTTATGCCAATATCACGGAGAGTCAAACCCATATTTGTTTGTTTAAAACGAGCTGCACACCGTTTCAATAGCAGGTTCTTATCATACGGGGAAGCAAATTTTAATATGATGGTTCCATCGTTCGATGAGAGTTTGCCCTTTGTAACAGAAGGTTTCACCCGGAAGATGTTGTTTATTGGCGGAGATGGAAGGTTGACGGCTTCACATACTTTCTTGAATATGTTCTTCAGATCCTCATCATGGGTGGCGGGAATCCCAACGAGTATAGCATCAGCATTGGTATTTTTTCTTTCAAGAAAATCGATTCGGCACTCAAGTTCATTGCATCGACGTTCGAGTTTGTTGAACTTATCAAACATGTTTGATTCGAAGTCACTCATTTTACTGAGAATCCGTTCCTCAATAGCGGCAAGTTGACATAGCTTCGTATTAAGCTGCTCTTCGAGCACCGCAAATTTCTTCTCGATACGCGACCATAATTCAGCCGTGTCAATATTATTTTTTCTCGACGGAGAGATATTACTGTGCTGGGCATTTTGAGCAACTTTCGTACGCGTACCATATATAAACTCCGTAAAACAACTCAATAAAACAATGATTTTGTTGCGAGTGTGAACGCAGGTCGAAATGAACTTTTGGATGTGATAATCGTTTTATTTTCCTCGGATTACTTTAAGAAAAACTAATGAAAGACCCGGAGCAAAGGTATACGCAACTATTCACTGTTGTTGTTGATAATTTTTTTAAATCAAAATCATTTTTTTATTCAAATCCATGGAAGATTCTATCAAAACAAAGTTAAACCTTGCAAGTGCTGCTTCGGCCGATGTAAAGGGTAAGGGTATTGTTTACCTGTCGGTAGCTGGAGATTGTGACCCACAATTAGTTAAACTCAAAGACACCTTGTATGTTCCTGAATTGAGGACAAATTTAATTTCTGTTTCTAAGATTACGAATAGAGGTTATGAAGTAAGATTTCGTAGTGACTGTGCCTACGTTCATGATGGAGATGGTAACGTACTTCTAATTGGAGATCGTCGAGGTGAATTATATTTTGTGCGAGAAAATGTTGAGTATGCAAAAGTGGTAGACCAGCCTGAGTGTTCCGTACTGTCGAGGTGGCATGAAAGGTTGGGTCGTCTTAACAAAAAGGACTTGCTTAAGATGGTTCGCGGCGGTTGTGTACCCACGGTTGATTTAAAAGACATTGAACAACTATCGAAATGTGCAGTGTGTTTGAAAGGGAAGATGACAGCTTCACCTTTTTCAAAACTTCGGGAACCGTGTAAAGAAGTATTAAGAATTATACAATACATTCGGATGTAGTTGGTCCATTCTGAACAGAATCTACTGGACATGCCAAATATTTTGTCACATTATCGACGATTGTACAAGGTGGTGTGAAGTTTATTTCTTGAAACAGAAAAGTGGTGTTTTTGAAGCTTTTAAATTTTACCAAAAATTTGTGGAAAGGCAAACTGGATTTAAAATAAAATATTTGCAGTCTGACAATGGTCGTGAATACTGCAATGGAGAATTTGATAAGTATTTATCTAGCCAAGGTATAAAGAGAAGGTTGACAATTCCCCATACGCCTCAACAGAATGGAGTAGCAGAACGAAAGAATCGAACGCTGTTGGATATGGCCAGGTGTTTATTGCTGCAATCCAACTTAAGTTCTTCATTTTGGTCGGAAGCAGTTGCCACTGCATGTCATATTCGGAATCGGTGTCCAACAAACAGTTTGAAAGGTGGAATTCCTTTTGAAAAATGGAATAAAAAAAATGTAAACTTGAATTATCTGAAGGTGTTTGGTTCAAGAGTGCTTGTTCTCAATAATGATCCTATGAAAGACAAGCTTGCACAAAGATCTATTGAAGGTGTTTTTGTTGGATATCCTAGGGACCGAAAAGGGTATCGAGTATGGCTTCCAAATAAGCATCAGATTGTTCGTGCACGGTATGTAAAGTTTTTGGAAGAGGAGTTGCACCAATAATGCACAATAATGCACCAGAAACGATTGTGCTGGATGAACTATTAGCCCCATATCAAAGCCAACGGATAACATAAGCAGGCCAAACGTTGTTGAGTTCTCGCCGTTCGCCGTGTCCTTTAAAAACTGTGTTTACTTCTGGAGAACAGCAAAATGCAACAGCAAACATGAATGAAGAAAAGCAGTCTTCTGAATTACCTTGGAAGTTACGTTCGAGAGGGCGACCGAGGGAACTGTTTCGGTCAACAACGACGACAACGCCTACTCAACGTGGAACTGAGGACGTTGACAGAGACGAAGATGTATTTGCTGGTGTGGCGGAAGTTACTGTTGAAGATGCCTTGAAAAGCAGTAATGCCGAGGAATGGAAGAACGCCAGCTTGTAAGTATTTTAAAAAAATGATTCCTGGAAAATAATTACGAAGGGTATTAGTGATCACGCCGCTGGGTTCTCACTACCAAACATGATGCTAGTGGTAGCATTAAGCGATATAAAGCTCGACTTGCAGCAAAGGGGTACAGTCAAAAATATGGGGTAGAATATTATCAGACATTTGATCTAGTAGCAAGACTTGAAACATTGTGTCTACTCTTGGCACTTTCGGTGCGGCATGATCTGAAAATCTGGCAGTTTGTAACAGCGTTTTTGAATTGATCATTGAACCAGGATGTCGTCATGGAAATTCCAGAAATGATGAATCCACTGCTAGAAAGGATCATATCGAAACATGAAAAAGAATCGTGCTTTGGAGTCAAAGCAAGAGAAATGCAAGCGAATCTTCGTGGCGGAGGAAATGCTTGTAAATTGCGGAAGGCGATGTATGGACTACGACAAGCAGGTCGTCAGTGGTACGAGAAACTTCGTGAAAAACTTTTGACCATGGGACTGAAGCCCACGAAAAATTAACCATGTCTTTTTCAAAATAACAATGGCAATGGTTTCTTTTTCATTTTAATATAATATGTTGACGACATCCTGGTTGCATCGGACGATGTGGAGCGTATAAGGGATATGTACCAACGTCTTTCAAACAACTTTGAAATAAAAGATCTTGGTCCTGCCAAAAGTTGCCTTGGTCTGGAGATAAGGCAAAATAATGGCGAAATTCAACTTTCCCAAAAGGGACATACTTTTGCGCTACTTTGCGCAGTACAAAATGGAGGCCTGTAACCCTGTGACTTCTCCTTCGGAAGTCAATGTGCGCTTCGATGATGCAGATGATGGCGATATTCATGAAAATCATCCATATCGTGAGTATATTGGTGCTCTCATGTATTTGTCAGTAGCCACCCGTCTAGATATTGCTAACACAGTATCGAGATTAGCACAGTTTACGAATAAGCAGCGGACTTGCCACTGGCTTGCAGCGAAACGAGTCTTAAGATATCTTGATGGAACTGTGGATAATGGGCTTGTGTGGTCTACGAGTATGATTGCCTATACTGATGCCGACTGGGGAGGATGCACTGTTGATCGTCGATCATATACAGGCTACGTGTTTCTTCTCAGTGATGCAGTCATTACCTGGAAGTCGCAGAAGCAGCGAACGGTTGCGTTGTCGTCGACGGAGGCCGAGTATGTCAGCCTAGCAGAAGCAGCGAAAGAAGCCATCTACCTTCGTAGCCTAATGCTTGAGTTAACTCTACCTGATTTGGCTAGCATAGGTATTTGTCGGGGAACTTGGCAAGGCGCCTATAATGCCGAGATACGCTAACCTCAGAAGGCGTTGAAGTTTACTTATGGTAGTTTTCTGTTCAAATTTGGTGCGTCGATAGGCCCACAGTGCCTTAGTCGCCTTTGCAAGTTTACTTTTGATGTTGGAGTTCCAGTTAAGTTTGCGATCAAGGTCAATACCTAGATACTTGACTTCTGAAAATCTAATGTTTTTACCGTTTAGGAAGACGGAGCAATATTGTATTTTCCTCTTTCTTGTAAACGGGACTAAGGTTGTCTTATTTGGGCTTATTGATACCTACACCTACTTTGACCTGTAACAATAGCTATAAGGACATCGGTGCATCCGAGGATCGGGGTTTGTTAACTTGTGGTGAAACAATTCCACCTTGTAACATCCTTTAGCTATCGGTACTGTCACAGAGACCTCTCCACATGTAGCTGATATACGAGTAATACGGCTCTCAAGCATCGCCCTAACCCAATGTTTAGTGCGGTGCTCTACACCTCTCCTGGACAGTGCAGTGGGGATTGAGTTATAGCCAGTAATATCAAATACCCCCTTAATATAGAGGAAGGCGCACATTGCGATCTCCTTGCGTGTGAAACTATTTTCCACATGCGCGTTCCCAGTAGATCCTTCTTTGCGGTATGCATATTGATTTATATAATATGAAACTATCAGTTTTTCCATTGATTTTGGTAGGAAAAATATTAGGCTGATAGAGCGATAGGATTAAGGTGTTCACTTGGTTTTTCAATCTTAGGGATGAATACAAGGTTGACTTCCGTCCAAATTTGAGGAATGTGTCCCAAGTTGAAACTTGATCAGTGGTGCAAGAATTAAGTCTAAGTCTTTCTGAAGAATAGCAGGGAAGACACCGTCTTTATCTGGAGCTTTGTGAGGAGTCTACCAGAGAGGCTATTTGTTCCACTATCAATGTAATTTGTGACGCTCATTAGAGCATCGGGAGGTGTTAGCTGGGTAGTAGAACCAATACCTTAAGCAAAGTCTCCGAGGTTTTCCTGCGATTGACAGTGAAATTGCCTTCTGAATTGATTTTATAGTGTCGGACCGCGGTTGGTAGTGAATCTACACTTTCACAATGTTTCCTCCAAGCCCTTCGCCTGGATTTCCTCAATTCGAGGTTGTATTTTGTTAAAGCAGATCTATAATCAGTCGAACTCCTCATTCCTGTTGAACAGAGATCTCACCTGTTTCTTCAACGTTTCGAACTGTGCATTCCACCAAGCTACGAGCCGCTTGTGTGTATCTATCTTGGATGCACAGCTGTTTTTGAAGGATGTGATGAGTGCCTCGTTTAATTGTTAAGCCGCTTCTTCAATGCCATCCGTCGATTTGATGGAATTAAGACTCGTATCTTCCTTGGCGCAAGTTGAGCCTGGTAGAAAACCCAGTTGGTTCTTTGGAATGATATTAAGGTCAGTTTCTTCAGCCTCACCAGTGATGTCAAATCTGATGTGTTGGTGATCAGATAGTGAGACCTCATTGGAGAGGTGCCAGTCACAAATTATATTTGAGACAAAAGGGCTAGAGATTGTAAGGTCAAGCACATGTCGGTTTGTTGCCCCTATCGGCAACAATCAAATGGATTATGGAAAAGAAAATAATATCTGAGAACCAGTTTTGTGTTAAGGCGAGGCATTGAGTAGAATAACGAAAGAGCCATTGTACGTGTACTTGCCTGGCCGACTTTGAAAGGGCATTCAACATCGTATGGCTAGAAGGTCCGTTCTACAAGCTCACCATAAAAATGGGAAAGAAGTTTGTTCTTAAATGTAACAACAGCAGAATCTTTGACATCAAAAACGGTTTACCATAGGAAGCGGTTAATTCTCCAATACCGTTTTCTCAATCACTCCATATGTGTGATTTATGATTTAGTACAGTTCAGGTCCGAAAATTTATGTCATCAGTGCAGTGCTGCAATGTGACTTCTATTATATTAAGAGATATTGCGATGATTGCAAGTTAAATATTAACTTTCAAAAGTCGGAGAAGCCTCAAGGACCACCAAAGAGAAAATTGGAGAAATTTCACGATCTTGGTAACAGAAACGCGGTTGAATATTAAGATATCTCTCCCAGCTTGTAGAGTATCTTTTTTTCAGTTGTCTTGCTGGAACTTAAAAAAACTTCGGAAAATCAGAGTTCGTGACAGAGAACTCAGAAATATTTAAATGGCGGACATCAATATTATACTCATATTTGTGCTGTTACAATTTTTATTTAGTAAATTTTGAAAGGACACAGTGGCAGTGGTCATAGTGACCAGATATACAAAGCCATGTCTAGTTTTGAGAGCCCATGGAAACTTGTCATGTTATTAAGGACGATGGAGTAGAAAATCCGGAGCTCCATCTAGCTCCATAAACGAATTCAGGCAGGACGAAGCGTTATCGATTGCTACGATTTCGAGATCTCTATGGATCGATTTGACGATTTTGCAGATACCACGGCACCGCGCATTAAAAATTGTTTTGAAAAGTTTGCAGGATCTCAGCATTACTTTTTTTGGTACAACCCCATAGTTGTATACCAAAAGTCCATATAGGTTTTAGCACTTGCTTTTATATAAGCAGTTTGTTATAAATACTAAGCTTGGAGTACTTTCCTAATAGCCAGTACTATTCCCGATACCTATGTTTCAGCTCTCGTGTGTTTTCAATTTTAATTTCGTATCAAGTGTCATTCCGAGATACTTCGCCTCGTTTGCGAACGGAACTTGAACAGCGTTTATAAAAACTGGTAAGTTATTTATTTTTCTATAGGTAAAGTTAACGTGGGTAGATTTGGTTTCACTGAGCGCGATCCGCCAAACCTTTGTCCAATTATTTACACGATCTAGAGTGTATTGTAGTTTGACATTTGCTTCTTCAACCGTTTTACCCGTTGCCAGGATGGCAGTATCATCGGCAAACGTTGCTAGCACAGTGCCTTCTGTCTGTGGTATGTCACGAGTATAAAGTAAGTATAACAGCGGGCCTAAAACACTACCCCGCGGTATACCGGCCGTTATCGCTTTTAGCTCGCACTATTCATTTCCGTGCTTAATACGGAAGAGTCGGTGTGAGAAGTAGGATCTTAGAATATTATATAGCTGTCCTGGTAAAACTGGTCGTAGTTTGTACTCCAAGCCTTTGTGCCATACCTTATCAAAGGCTTGTGAGAAGTCAAGAAAAACGGTTGAACAAATTAACTTTTGTTCTAACGCTTTTTCGATTACATCAGTTATTCGATGTACTTGATCTATGGAGGAATGCTTGCTTCTGAAACCAAACTGATGATCTGGTAAGAAGCCTTCAATAATTGATTTCAGTCGATTAAGTTTGAAGATGAATATAGGTATATAGAGAAATAGGTCTATACGACGTAAATTCAGTCGTCGGTTTCGCGGGTTTTTGGAACCATGATAACTTCTGCGACTTTTCATTGTCTTGGAACATGTTCTAATCTAAGTGCCGAATTTACGAGAAAGATAAGTTTAAGAAGCGCTTTCTCCGGCAATGCTTTTAGAATTTCTCCCGTGATTAAGTCATAACCGGGAGCTTTGTTCGACTTTAACGATTTTACTACTTTTTTAAGTTCCGAGAGCGTTGCAGCTTGTACTCGGTAGTCCGTTTCTGTATTCAAGCGATTGTCGTTGTCCTGCACCGGTTGGCCCTGAAAGAGCTTAAAGTATCTTCAATGTAACCGCCGAAAATGTCTGCTTTTTCCTTATCTCCCTTTGCCCATTCGCCCTGACCTTTTCTTATTGGTGTAGCCTGGATTCGTGGCTTTTTAATACTTTTTACAGCTCTCCAAAGCAAGTAATTTGATTCTTTCTCTGAAGTAAAGTTTTGTAGGTAAATGCCGATACGCTCATTCTTGTAGTCTTTAATTGCCCTTTTGAGCGAATTACACAAATGCTATAATCGCGTTTTGTCCAGCGGCGCGTGATTTTGTTGCCACCGCTTCCGCCCTTTCCGTTTTTCGTTCACCATTTGTCGTATTTCCGGTGGATACGATACATTTAGACTGACCGGAAATTGATCTTGGTGTGGAGTACTGTTTGACGCCGCGTATTGCACTGCTTGGACAAAACGATCAACTTTGACTTCTAATTTATAGGGTGTTCTTCGCGGTACTCTGAGTTCAGTGCTTTCCTCAATGTAGATTCTGAATCTTTCCCAGTTAGTTCTCCCACTAGTTAATCTAGGTGGTCTTTGTCTTTTAATTAGAGCTGCGCTCATCGTTAGTATAACTGGAGAATGGTCTGAGGAAAGGTCAAAACTCTCTTCGACTTTTAGGTAGGTAGTTGGCACTGATTTTCTTGGTGATAAAAAAGTCAATTAGATCGGGAGTTTTTGAGACATCTGATGGCCAGTACGTCGGCTTTCCCGTTGAATGAAACTCGCAGCCATACCATCTCCATATCAGCTTGGTAAAGGGCTCTACCTTTTTGCAAGACATATCGTGAACCCCAAAAGGTATGTTTAGCGTTAAAGTCACACACCAATAATAAAGATTGGCCCAAGAGAGTTAAACAAACTTAAAAATTCGCTTTTATGTAAACTGAAATACGGTTGGCAATATACGAGCCTCGCAAGAATAATTAAAAAAACGTTTGCCACACGGTCTGACTTTTCGACGCATATGGTACGTGAGGGCGCTGTAATTTGGGCATAATTTTTGAACCTATATGTAGCGGTTTTTCCTTTGACAATATTTTCTGACTGGTTCCCGATACAGTCAATTGAGCTTTAGTTTCCGTCTTCTGTTGAATCGGTTTCGAAACAGCAGCTTTTTTGTGATCTATTTCCCGACTGGTTGCAGTCGCCAGATCAGGAGTGTTTCGCGGTTAGTGACTTATCCCGCCGTCTCTGTAGTTATTTCGTTACTTCACATCCCCGATAATTGGCCGGGTGCCTTTCCCTACAGTTGATGACATTACAGGGGATTGCCTCGAAACGTTACACTCTTGGGTCAAATGTTGACCGGCGAAATTAACGTAACGTGGATCTCTCTTGCAATAGGTTTGCATATGGTTAAAACCTTCGCAGCGCTTGCACTGAGGATTAACACCCTATTCTGTGGAGGTGGTTCGATTTTAACCACAATATTTAATATCGTTTTGATGCCGTAAATTTTCTCTCGATCTTCGGTTTTGTCGAACGTTAGTCTGAATAAGGGAAGCCCGCGTTTGACTACGGATTCTTCCCCGTTGATATGATGCTTTTCACGCGCGAGAATGTTTACCGCATCTGTTATTTTGAACCCTTTGGTTTTCAGGTCCGCGATAATGTCTACCCTTGTGCGAGTGGGGGCGAACCCCTAGCTACTACACGGATGGGTCGGTCAAGCTTATTTTCGTACGTGTGCCATTGCACTTTCTCTGCGTTAAGCTTTTGAGAAACGAGGCGACAGCTATCCGGCTCGTTGACTTTAATAGTCCACGTGTCATTACTTCGCGACATTATTCGATAATTATGATGTTAATAACGATGCTCGCCCTGGATGCCCCAGCACGTCGACAACTGATAAAATCGTTGAAGCTGTGAAGAAAATTGTTATGCAGAAGAAATCCTAGCAATAGAGAAAGCAGCCAAACACCTACAGGTAACCGATATCCCACCATCGGATATCACTATCTTCGTAGGCAGCCAGGCTGCACTGAAGTCAATAGAAATCTATATAACGAGATTAAATACTGTCATGAAATGTCGCGACATCAGACACCACAAAGTCAAGCTCTGCTGGGTCACAGCTCAATCGAAGGGAACGAAAGAGCGGACAAACTGGCCAGGCAAGAGTCTGAACTGGACATCAGCGAAGCGGACACGTCACTACAACCACCGATCAGCGCGTTATACCGGATCATAAATGACACAATCATAAAAGAAGCCAACCCGTCTTGGCATACAAGAAACGACAGCTACACGACAAGATCATCGTGACCAGAGCTCAATATTGGAAAAACAAAGAAGCTCTTGGCGCTGGACCGAAACTCGATCCTTATGCTCGTCGGAGTGATCACAGGACACTGTCCCATTGCAGCAACGCTCCGGAAATGGGACTCGGGATCCCGGACGTGGCAAATGCAGATATATCGGATCTCCTAAAATTCATAAAGAGCACGGGGTGGTTTTAGCCACCATGGGATAGGATAGATTAATTATATGTGTACTCCACAAATGAAGGGAATCACAATGGGCCTTTTGGCCTCCAAGTGGAAGTGATGCTTAACCATCACACTCCCCTTCTTTAACATAACCTAACCCTAACCATTATCAGAGAAGTTGCTGAACATATTGTCATATCAGTTGGCTCGTGCCATGAATTTTTTTCATTTATTTTGGTCATGAAGTGTGTTTCAGTGAAGTTCGTCCGAAATTGCTAAATTATGACCAAAATAACTTTTGCATCACTCAACGAGGGAATGATGAAAGGGCGAAGCACTGATTTAATTTACCTTGACTTATTAGTGGCAGAAATCCATGGCATCAGGCTGAGTTTAGACGTTATATACATCTTACCAAGTGCTGCCTCTTTAGATCCCAAAGGCAATTGAGAAGTTGAACTATCTCTCGGTAAACTATGTATGTTACATCCTTTGGTCATGAGTGGAAAAGAGGACTTGACCATATTCCAGGCGAATGGTACATTCCAGTTCTAGCTTGAAGTCTTTAATTCCAATTGAAGTGCAGTCATATAATGTTTTTCGTTAGATAATACTGAACAATGGTGAACGTTGGTGTAAATACCTGGGATTCAATAGTCGAAATTACTGGAGTGCAATGACTTTCCTTTTTATTTGTCTGTCCTTGCCAAACCACAAAGTGTACTGACCGGTTCGCACGGGGCAATCGCCAAGCAGCGGAGAACTGTTCTACGTTCTCACAATAACCTCAAACGGTCAATATTCACATTAAGTGTCTGCCAAACCTGAACAATAGGCTTAGTCTACAGCAAACAAGTAGCCAGACTTTGCGGCAATACAAAACAACTAACTAGGTTGCACATATTCAAGTACCAGATTGAGTGCTGCGAACGACTATGATGTAAACAGGAGAAAAACCAATTTGATTTGGCTTTCATTGTTTCACGCTGCTTGCGTGAAGAGCAATTCAAATTAAAAGCACAATGGTGAGCTTTGTAGGTATAGACGCAGGCTAAAAGGTAAAACTTTGTCGACGGTGTTGAGTAAATTGAGGGACTCTTGAATCAGGAAACCAATAGATAGAATGAATTTGTACAATGAACTGACCCAGAAATTTGCAAAATTTAATATATATGTATAGAAAAGACGAAGTTAGTTGGGAATACTACTACGTATTACCCAACTGCCAGTCGCGAAGGTGCGCCAAATTCCAGGAGCAGCGAGAGAAGGGCGAGTATAATAGATCCCCGTTAGTTCACTGATTGATAGTCATCCCAACTAACTTCCTTAGGAAGTCTTTCTTTGTTAATTCATTTCCTGACTTCCTGTCGGAGAACAACATCTGCAAACAAACTTCGCAATCTACCTGCATCACTCAGATAACCTATAGTGTCTTGTGCCATAATTCTGTTCGGTTTCTCGTCACACTGGCAACGTTACAGTCATTGACGATAGCTTCGTTATAAATTGTAAAGAAGGGAATCTATAGTATCCGCCTTATTGAAAATTTTCCAAAAGTACTTATCATACTTTTAAAGGATCAACGAGTTAAGTCCTCTTTCTTTCCTCTCTTGCCGCGAAGATTTTTTTTTTTACTACGGGCTTCCATTCCGTGCCAACGCCTGGTTGGTTGGGTGGTACAATCTCAAGATTTCTTTCGTCTCGTTCCTGTGTTGTCTTTCGTCCTGGCGCCGAAGGACAACAACTTAAAATATTAATTTATTCATAAAGTTCATAAGCTAAGCAAATCTTCTCTCCCGCAGTTGGTAAGGCAGGAAATGGTACCGCGTTCGGTGAGCACGCGAGGGGGCACAGGATTAAATGCAATTTCCTAAGGAAGTAACATTTCGTCCTGTTTGTCTTGTTTCTCTTCACGAGCTGTTTTCATTTCTCTTTCAACGCTGGCTTCGTTGTATTCGGTTGATGCGAAACAGAGTTACGTCCAATGGCCGATTAAATTTTGTTGTTGCATATTAGCTTGTCAAAGTAGTGGGGGAACGAATAAAAATTACATTATCCTAGTAAAGTGGCAAGACTGGGTGCGCTACATACCATATACCAATGCTGGCGCTGTCACTGATGCTCGTAGAGTGCGATTTGATTGTACAACGAACGAGCTTTTGCAAATGCTCCCGACCTCTACTACTCGTAGGCAGACGATGATGAGGAATGTAATAAAATCAAATTGATGACGTTCAGGGCAAACTTCAGCGTTATGTGCACTCTTTAAATATAATACATTGAAATGAGTTCCCCATCCTTGAAGATGGTAGCTATGGATGGAAGAACGGTAATGATAGGAAATAGATGAAAAAAAAAAAAAAAAACGGAAATTCAACACATCTGCCTTAGACAAGATTAAACGAAAGGCAAAGAAGTTGGAACAGGAAGTGGTGTACACATAGAACACTTCCATCGTTTAGAGAATAATGGCTGGTGATGGCAGAACCCACTGCGGAACGTGGCTTGTAGCAAAGTCTTTTCATTGACTCTCATTATTATTCCATCTACTTATAGTGTCCAGGGAACAGCGGACAGTATGGATGATGGTAGTTGCTCGAATGACGCCATTACATCGAAGATGACAAATAAAATCTAAAGAAATTCCCCTCCGTGCGGAACTTTCGAATTCCTTATTCACGCGCCAAAGAGGATAATCTGATGGAAAAAATGCAGTTTAGAAGTTGTCACATCTGTCGTCTGTCACTAGCATTCTTCTTAGAACCATTCACAAGAAAAACCAACGCGCCATAGGGTGACCTAAGCCCGTAATTTTAATGGGTTTAATAAACGGGCAGAGATCTTTAAATTTCAGCATTTTTAGTGGTGGACATATAAATGGCCAATAATGGTTTAGTATTCTGGCCAACTGTTGACGGTTTTATGGTTCCTATGATTAGAATCATCACAATTGCCGATTATGTGACATCCGACGCCACCAGTTGTTAACGGCGGCTAAAATAGATTTTATAGCTTCCGATTCGGTCTGTGTGGTTTTGCCTCTGTTTTTTGCTTTTCAACTGGATTTTCTAGGTCGCGTTCTTTTATTTGGTTGGCAGTAAAATGTAACTTAAAAGGGGGTTGGAACTCCGCATATGTCATGCTTTTTTTCCCGCTGAATCATGTCCGGCATATGATTTTAATTGAAGCAGAAAGTAATAAGCTCCTGTATATTTTTCATGGTATTGCTCTAGATGATTGCTAGCATCCCATTTGAAGGTGATGCGAAATTTTATATACTTCCACGTTTTAAAGTCCTTAGAACAGGAATCCTTTTTTTTAATAAGATATTCGTGTACGTTCATCGGCTTTTTTTCGCATCGTATATCTCGAGAATAAATACAGACTTCCGACTATTTTCATACAAGGCATAATAACATAATGAACACAAGATGAGATTCGCTAAAACATCGAATTAACGCCTTGCCTTTCATAATGAAAAAGCCCATGTAAAATTGTTGTGAAATGTCTTTCACAGACATTTTGTCGAGAAGAATAAAGTAGCATTCGGTAATGTTGTTTGTGTCAGCAACGCCTGGCGGAGTACAGCAGTCCGTTCGCGATTGGTGTGGTAAAGATGCAATTAAAGCAGAGAGGCATTATAAATACTTTTGGTATAGCAACTCAGAATTTTAAAAGTAAAATTATTGAAATTCTTATCGAACAATAACATGTATCCCAAGGAACAAATCGTTTTTGGGCATGATCATAATATTATTAAACAAGTTGCTTGAAAGATTAAATTCACTTAGGCTTGTATGGGTCCCAGGTCACTCTGGGATCCCATGAAATGAGATCTCCGCTGAACTCGCTCGAAGGGGCTCAGAGGAGAATTTCCCAGGACCTGAACCCGCCTTAGGTCAAATCTGAAATCAACGACTGGGTCTTTAATGCACACAGTCGTTGATGGAGGGAATATCCAGGATGCAGGATTACTAGGCGCGTACGCCCTGATGTCTGCAGGAAGTCCGCAATATTCTTGCGTCTGTCTGGTAGTACAATGGACCAGTATTTGTGTCTGCGTGCTCCAACAGATAGTAGAAGCCTTGAACAACAAAAAAAAAAAAGTTGCTTGAATACAAAAACTGTTAAGTCAAATCGAGTTGGGGAATTTAAAACTCCTTGCTGTGACGATCTTCTGCTTGAAGTATTAATGTGGCAAGACTAATCATCCAATTTTGTTTTTGAATAACTTTTTTACTAGATAAAAACAAATGATTTTGAGCATGCAAGTCTTTACTACGAACCTTACAATTTCTTCTGTTAAGTGGAAAAGATGACATCCGCCAAGTGGCCAGTATTGACACACACTTGTACTCGTTTTATTGCTTTTTCCATGACTTTCTGCAAGATTTCTGGTGATAGTTGGACGCATTACTCCCGAACATTCTTCTTATGGTCTGCGATTGCCTGGGATGGGTTTTTTTTTTTTTTTTTTCATAGGTTTCGTGCAGGTTCAAGAGTGTACGCTTTAACTACAGACCTTCCGCTCAACAGTCGATTATGATTATCATTGGACCACGAACACCCCGATGGCGAACAGGAAACGCTTCCCTCACAATATCCATTGTTCCTTCACAATAGCCATTGTGGTATGTGCGGTTGCATCGTCTTTTTAAAACCACATGTGCACCAAGCCCCGCTCATCCGATTCCGGCAGTAAGAATGGTTTAACAGTGCTTTAACTAAGCGTCGGAATGTTTGCCCAGTTGCGTTGGCGCGACACGATTAGGAAATCGACGTCGAATTTCAAGCTGCGCTAAGACCACAGACCGATTACGAGGGTGTTCCGATAAGTACTTAGCCTACAAAAGAAAAACAAAAATTTTGGAGAAATGGCGATTTATTTTCCAATAGTCTCCTTTTAGCTCGATACACTTGACCCAGAGATGCTCCAACTTCTTTAACCCGTCTGAAAAATACCGTGGCGGCGACAAACTCCTCATTCGACTCAAATTTCTGCCCGGCGAGTGACTTTTTCAAGTTTGGAAACAAAAAGTAGTCGCACGGGGCCAAATCTGAAGAATACGGTGGATCAGGCAGCAGCTCGTAGCCCAATTCGACCAATTTGGCCGTGGCGAGGGCGGAGGTGTGAGCCGGTGCGTTGTCATGGTGGAAGAGCACTTTTTTCTTCGCCAAGTGGGACCGTTTTTTCTTCAATTCGGCGTCGAATCAGCCCAATATTTTGGCATAGTACAGCCCTTTGACCGTTTTGCCCTTCTCCAGGTAGTCGATGTGGATCACACTTTGTCAATCCCAGAAAACGGTGGCCATCACCTTTCCGGCCGATGGGACAATCTTCGCCTTCTTGGGAGCACGTTCGCCGGGTGAAGTCCACTGTTTCGACTGTTCCTTGGTCTCTGGTGTGGTCGTGTGGACCAGTGGATCCATGTTTCGTCGACTGTCACGAAACGATGCAGAAACTCCTTCGAATTGCGCTTAAACAGCGTCAAACACTGCTCTGAAGTGGTCTCAAGGTTGCTCTTGTTGTCCGGAGTGAGTAAACGCGGCACCCATCGCGCCGACAGCTTTCTCATGCCCAATATTCCATGCAGTATATGACCCACGCGATCTTTTGAAATGCCTACTGTCTATCTCGCTATCTCGCGCACCTTCAATCGGCGGTCTGTCAATACGAGATCGTGGATTTTTGTCACGTTATCTTCCGTGGTAGCCGTTTTCGGGGCACCTGGACGTGGCTCATCAAAAACCGACGTGCGACCACGTTTTTGATGGTCGCCATCGGAGGAGAAGAGTCACCGTACACAGCATCCTAACGCTCTTTGATTTCGCTGCGCGATTTCCCTTCCAAAAATAAGAATTGAATCACCGACCGATATTGCTCTTTTTCCATTTTTCTACAAAAGAAAAACAAAAATTTTGGAGAAATGGCGATTTATTTTCCAATAGTCTCCTTTTAGCTCAATACACTTGACCCAGAGATGCTCCAACTTCTTTAACCCGTCTGAAAAATACCGTGGCGGCGATAAACTCCTCATTCGACTCAAATTTCTGCCCGGCGAGTGACTTTTGTTTGGAAACAAAAAGAAGTCGCACGGGGCCAAATCTGAAGAATACGGTGGATGAGGCAGCAGCTCGTAGCCCAATTCGACCAATTTGGCCGTGGCGAGGGCGGAGGTGTGAGCCGGTGCGTTGTCATGGTGGAAGAGCACTTTTTTTCTTCGCCATGTGGGACCGTGTTTTCTTCAATTAGGCGTCTACAGCTATTTCATGCCCAAAATTTCATGCAGGATATGACCCACGCAATCGTTTGAAATGCCGACTGTCGCAGTTATCTCGCGCACCGTTGTAGCCGTTTTCGGGGCACCTGGACGTGGCTCATCAAAAACCGACGTGCGACCACGTTTTTGATGGTCGCCATCGGAGGAGAAGAGCACCGTACACAGCATCCAAACGCTCTTAGATTTCGCTGCGCGATTTCCCTTCCAAAAACATGAATCGAATCATCGACCGATATTGCTCTTTTTCCATTTTTCTAAAATCCGCGGACACTCCCGCTTCCACACGCGGTCAAAACAAAACTACGAGTCAGACCAGGCTGAAATTTCGACAGTAACCGTCTCCTAGAATGTAGATACTGCGATACTACTATACTGGCGCCATCTGGCGATGAGGCTAAGTACTTATCGGACCACCCTCGTATTAAGAGATGACAGGTATCCCAAATTAAATTATTAAAAATTACGCTCAAACTTTCTTGACTTCATTCGACAGATCATTTATATCGGCGGGTGAATGTTGGATGGTTCTCCGATTATTTATTATTATTACAGGCCATTTGGAGCTTAGAAGATCATAGTCTCCTTAATCACCTTTCGTCTCATGTGTTCCTTCCATTTTTCGTTGTTCTTTTCGATCCGTCTTAGATCCATCCATATATTGCTCTCTCATCTACGACGTACTCTTTCTTGGGGTCTTTTGCTTACATGTTTTCCACTCATTATTCATTTAACTGTTCATCCACTATCCATTCGTTCTAATTGCTCTGTACATCTCAGTCTTTGCGATTTAATTATAATGCCTGGGGCTGAATAAAGTTCCTCAAACTTTTGATTGTGTAGTTTGCTCTAATCGCCTGTTTCTTGTCTTTCGTTTCCCTTCAGATCTATTGTATCAGCCCAGGCTTACATGATACATTTTCGATCAGTTTATAGTCATATGCTTTTTTAAAATTGACGAATAGTGGATGCACGGTTTCGTGAACTTCGTGGAGCTTCCACTGAAGCAATACTGGAAGTCTCCGATTATTTCCTTAGAGTATAATGTCAGCGCCTTTAAGAGAATATTTGACAGCACCATCCAAAAACTTAATAGCAGCGATATTCCTGTTTAATTAATTAACATTTTGTTCGACCATCTTTTCAAATATGAAAATATTGACTCATAATGTTTCATTGTTCTATAGGTACATAGCTGAAACGAGTCCCTGCAATGTCTCTGTTGATTGCTCTGCTAAATATTTTACTAATTCCGCTGGTAATAGGTAGACTCATGCGGTGTTGGTATTCTTTAGTCGATGTATTACTTTCTTTGCTTCGTCGATGGTTCGCAGTTGTACCTAAATTGTCTGCTGTTGAGATAATACTGTTTCCCATCACTGCTTGGTCTCCATGTATGTACATTAAGCAGTATATACAAATATAGATTGCAGCCATTCGTTGTCCGAAACGAGCTCTGTTGCGTATAATCCTAACCTGGCTCGGTATGTTTTCGTAAAACATTTAGCTTTGCATACATAGCTCTCGTGTCTTCCTGAATGTTAGCAAACTTTTTCCTTTGCCATTGTTGTCTTTTATCCCGAAGAAGATGGCTGACTTTTTTCGTGCTGTTTGATATTATGTGTGACTTCTTCAGTTGTCCTTTTGCAATCTTAGAACATTCTGGGCTTTTACTTTTTTCTTGCATTCTTGGTCGAATCAAGGCTTACTTTTGAGGGCTTTGCAATATCCTGGTTCTTTTTCCGCTGCTACCTTTATAATACTTTTTATTGCTGACCATATTGCTTTTATTGTCTTGTTTCGCCGTTAGTTTCTATACCATCTACTGAGGTCATGTTTTATTGTAATATATTTGGCCTGCATTTTTTTTTATACCATTTAATGATATACCAGCTATTGTATTGTAGAATAGCATTATGTTGAATGAGTCTTTATCTTATAAAGGGTGTATTTTTAGAGATATACAAATTCAATTTGAATAAAATCCTTGAAGCTAATGTTAATGTCTATGATATTGGCATAAATGAATAGATAATTTTATGCCATTAAGGGTTAAATATAATTTCTGGCATATGCATGCCACGACTAGCTCGAATGAATCGCAATCGTGAAGTTCAATATTTAACAACTTTATCGGCAACGGGGGCCATATATCAGCAATGTCGTTGCTCGCCGCAAATGCTTGAATGATGAATTCCGTCGTCTCCGCAGTGAAAATAACCCTCTTCATCACCCGTCAAATGTAATTGAACAAAAGAAAACAAGTGGTAATTTACAATGTTAAATTAATTATTCTCACTATCTAGTATACAAACAGGCAAGCAATGGAGCGCTATACTCCGCCAGAGCGTGGTATAATAGTGTAAACTTCCCGGCGATTAGCTAGTCTACTCTAACAAACTGGAACCACAGAAGGACGTGGCCGCCTCAACAACGAAGAGGACGATTTTGTGTTCAAAATCATCATGAGTGGTGAGGCGCATCTCCTTTTAAGCGGTTACGTCAATAAGCAAAATCTACATTTCTGGGGCACTAAAAATCCGCGTGTGATGCACGAAGAGCCATTACATCCACTCAAAGCCACTGTATGATGCGGCATTCACGCGGGAGGAGTGATTGGGTCGTATTGTTTTGAGGACGCCGTTTTTTTTACTTATTAAAAGTATAATTCAAAAACAAATTTGGATGATTAATTTTGAGGCACCTTATCACTCGTATATATGGTTAGAATAGGGTGAGATGATAAAATTAAAGTTCATCACTACACGCCAGAAAGGAAACAACAATTCGAGTGAGTGGAAGCCTGTTGTTCAGCGTCAAAGATGGGATTGAGATGAAGAAGCGATCCTGTTAATTGATTATCTTCCAAAAGGAAGATCAATCACAGGTAAATATATATAACTCCAACCTTCTTGACTAAGTGGATTTGCGAGAAGAAAACTGGCTTGAAGAAGAAAAACATTTATCTTTCATCAGGACAACGCAACCAAAGGGTGCGTTGGCAATGGGAAACTGTATGGCTTAGAGTACAATTTGTTCGATTCGCCTGATTTAGCACCCTTAAACTTCCATCTGTTCCCAAAATTGAAAGAATTTGTTTCTGAAAAGCGCTTCGCACCCAATGAAGAAGATTTCCGACTCTCACTGTCACGAACGAATGCGGATGTTGTAGAAAACCTTGATCAAGTGTGTTGACGACAAAAAAAAATAGTGTCACGGCTCGCTCTGAAAGCGTATTCTTTATCCGGAATCATTTCATTGTCTTCAAACCATATAGACATATTGCTGATGCTCGGAAGGAAATTTATCGACCCGAGATTTGTCAAGCTGGAAGTGTCTTTATCCCTCTTGGGGATTGGTGGCACCATCGCTTCCTTCCAGTGCGCTGGATAATATGCATTATTCAGTGCAACATTGAGCAAGATGGTGTACATCCCTACAGTTAAGGGATGATCGTGGTGCAATGGTATCACCGACTGTTGAACCGAAGGTCTGCAGTTTAAGCCCGTCCATAGAGAACAGAACAAGAACAATTCTTATACCGAAAAATTGTGCAACAACATCAGTTGTGAGTGAAAAATGATCAGAAAGTGCTGATGAAGGCATAACACTCGCAGCATAAGATCATTTCAAAATTCATACTCTGTGTGTGCATTTCCAATACAATACCTTAATGACATGGAAATAAAAAAGTTACTGTGAACTACAACCAACGCAAATTCAGTGGAATCTCTCAAATCCTATCTAGGACAACCACCCCCGGAGAGTAGTGAACGAACATCTTCGACACAAACCATCTCCACCCCATCCAGGTGTGACAAACACCAAAAGAGCTGAATCTGAGTACACGAAATTTTACCGATAGAACGAGGTTCTATAAAATAGGGCCAGGATTTTACGGGTGGACAATTTTCTGATAAAACTGATTCGAAGCCACGTTGCAAGAGCAATGACTTCGGTCAATAACTTGATCTCCGGGGCTTACGACCCGAACTATTTGCACCACCAGAGGCATTCTTCTATATAGACCAATGTGGGCTAGTCCAAGATAGATTGGCGATACCGCAAATCTTCCACGTGGCCCGTAATTTCGTGGAATGACGGTTCTTCTACGAACGTGATGTCGCGCTCCACGAGCCTGAACGCCTCAGGTTCAGTAGGTCGAATTCACGCCGTGATCGAGAAGACGTCGTCAATCAATGACTTTGGTGGATGGAGCGGACTACGTCAGTGGCAAATTTTAATAGGTCAGCATCTTCAATTCAAAGCCCGCCAAACACCAGTGGCAGGCTTACATAGGCTAGGGTAGGTCGAGAAGACGTCGTCAATCAATGACTTTGGTGGATGGAGCGGACTACGTCAGTGGCAAATTTTAATAGGTCAGCATCTTCAATTCAAAGCCCGCCAAACACCAGTGGCAGGCTTACATAGGCTAGGGTAGGGTAAGGTGGGGTGGGGTAGAGTAGGTAGTAGTAGGGTTGTATAGGGCAAAAATTACAAAAAAAAAATGAGATTTTGAACATTTTCGCTCAGAGAGGTGGTGTTTCCCATGAAAAAAAATATCTCCTTGAAAGCTATTCTACCTATATACATATGTATATTGTACCTGAGATAGACCAATTACGTGGAAATCTTAGGAACTTCCTTGTCCAGTGATGTTTTGGAGCTCCTAAGAGTTACATAAATAACCTGATTCTCTTTCGGTTATACGTAAAATAAATCGTTGCATACGTACATTTATGGAAAATCTTGAATTTCGTGAACTCAATATACCGCTTATTAACAACATTCCCTCCCCATTCAAATTTCAAGTGGCTTAAGTCTCGAAACTTTTCAGGCTCTCAGGTGTAACTAAAGTATTCCTCTAGTGCACTCTGAACTTAATACCAATGCTCCCTACATGCCTACAACATACACCGAATTAATTAAACTTTCGCAAACTTTCTGCACTAATTGACTTCACACGGAAAACCGACAAACAATCTCATGTCTTCCATAGGGCAACAGGAAAACCGTCATATGCAGCTAGTATCTTTGCATTCATACCACATCGAATGAACATGAACACGAACACGAACAATTTAAATGAATTTAATTGGCTTGATTCGTTGCAGGTGAAGCAGTTGGTGAAGAAGCCCATATCCTGGTTACGAGTTCGCGATGGTCACATACTGACTGTCGATCAAACAACATTTATCGCTGATCAACGCTTCCAATCAATATACACGCCCAATCCGGAACGTTGGTCCTTACAAATCAAATACGTGCAAGTCAAAGATGCTGGCACCTACGAGTGTCAGGTGTCCACCGAACCGAAAACGAGTGCCATCGTCAGCCTCAACATAGTTGGTAAATTGATGCCTGTCACTGGGCCGGCATGCTTTGTTTTGTGTTACTGCATGCACGGATAACCCAGGGCAGTCTATACAAATATATATTTGAGTATGCACCTACAGCCTGTCTTTTTTGTTTCTGTCTTTTTGTCTTTTCCGTCATGTGTCATTTTAGAACCGAAAACTGAATTAATTGGCGAACCGAATCGCCATGTCAAGGCTGGCAGTCAAGTGAAGTTACGTTGCATCATTAGCCAGGCTTTGGAGCCACCGTTATTTATTAATTGGTACCACAATCGTAAGCAAATCTATTTGCATAATCGAAAAGGTTGGCGGACCGAGATAGAGCGGGATGCTGCAGGGAATGCCACTGTCGACAAACAGAGCACGGTAAGTGAATACGTAGTGAGGACGATGAAGGGACAACGTCAGCTATGCCAAATAAGAATGCGCGTGCTGAGTGTCCTTGCATTTTTATATTTGCTCCAATCCACTGCATATGGTCGACGTGCGTTGCATGCAGGACGATGGGAGCGGATAATGCAATGCATATTTATGTATGTGCATGTTAGCCTGATTTACTTTTTTTTTGTTTTTCGTTCCTTGTTTTAATGCATGGTTTTCGTTGGCTGGAATTGGAAAGAAAAACAGATAAAACGCGACACGATAAAACTGGTTGGTGTATCACTCAATTTCAATTACAGATTGCATCATTAATTATACCGTCAGTGGGAAAGAAGGACTCGGGGAATTATACATGCAGTCCGTCAAACAGCAATCCCGTAACCGTGGTGCTGCACGTACTCAATGGTAAATATGTACATATTTGCACCAAACTACCTAGATTAAGCGCACATATACATAGTGCGTACGTTTTCTCACATAAAATATGGTCGGAAAGATCGTATCTGTCTTGTATTTATGCTTTGAAAATGTTATAATATTTTTATTGCATATTAAAATGAGAACATATTGTATTTGGTTTATGTCCCCTACCAGCTGAACAACATCTCCTCCGCATATCATTAAAAAAAAGTTTCAAGCCAATTTAAAAATTGTGTTTTACTCATAATCAATCAAATGGCTCATAGTGCAGAAGCTTTTGTTTTGTTTTTCATTTTTTAGTGAGAAGTTTTATTTACGACTTTAAATTGTACTATTACTTCTTCTGTGTGGAATAATAGTAGTATAACATAAGGAGAGATTTTACTCATTTTACTTATCTATTTAATCTAGACAAAAATGCTTAAGCTTACCTTAAATATGTTAAGTAATTTAAACTGCCTTACGAGGCCCATGTGGACACTTGAATACCGTGCTGCCTCCTGACGCGTGCAGTTCGCTAATCGTCGAAAAACAAAAAAAAAATCGGAACAGCCTCCACCTCTCGCGAGTGCGTGAAGTGCGCGAAAACAATAAAACAAAAGGTTCCCTCTTTCCCGGTCATCACGAACCACTGTTGTGAATTTTTTCTTTGCTGCGGTAAACTATCTAACCCAACTAGTAAATAGTTTAGTATTAAACGATTACCTGACATTGTAGATCATTCCGCCAACACTCTGGACTTGATCCTCATTTCTCATTTTGATAAGTATTCTATTGATATATTGCCACCTCTAGGCTCGTCAAACTACTATTTCGTTTCAGCCAATTTCTTGTATTCAAACCATATAATTATAAAATGAATTTCTAAAAGGATAGTACGACTCTATGTGAAAGCCAATTGGAGCGGACTCAACAACTTCTTTAGGAATTTTAACTGTTCACTATACTTCCTCGATAGTGAAGTGGATTCCTGCTGCTGATGCGTTCACGAACATACTTCTTCACGGGTTTGCGATTTTTCATTCCACATATAAAAGAGTATCAAACCTAAAACAAATGCGTGGTATAACTCGAGCTGTAAAGAGGCTATAAGATTTGAGTTTTCGGACTTGCAAAGCCAACCCCTCTGAGGAAAACCGGAATAAGTTTAAACGAGCCAGAAATTACTGTAATGCATTGATTCGACGTGTCAAATTCTTCCATGACCAAAAGTTGAGGCAGAAAGAGCTAAATTCTCAGTACAGCAACAACTTTTGTCATTTGTGAAAAACATAAATAATTCTCCCTCGTTCACAACACCCACGCTCATTTACAATAACATTCTAGCTCTCAGCTTTTTAGACAAAGCCAATCTGCTAGCTGTACGTTTTGCAGCCAGCTCAACGCTCCTGGATTGCATCTTGTCTCCGCCTGTATTGAATCTTTGATGATACAAATTCAATTCAGTCCTTGTACAGTTTCAGGGTACTTAAAGATATCAACGTACACAAATCCGCTCGCCCTGATTCCCCCAATACTTTTGAAAAGGTGTTCCTCCACGCTGGCAAAACCACTGCGTAAGCTTTTTCCTAATCTTCTAGTCCTTGTCTGAGTAGATGGAAAACAGCATTTCTCTAGCCCGTCCATAAAAAGGGCGAATCTTCGTCTCCCACCTCCTACCGACCCATAACACTAACGTCTCTTCATTCTAAGGTCATGGAAACGCTGATAAATCATCAGCTTATGAAATATCTTGACTTGCGGCAACTTTTCAATGACCGGCAGTACGGTTTCTTCGACAACAGATGCACTGATGATTGATTTGGCCTATCTCACCGAAAAGTGGAACTAATGGTGCAAAGCATTTCGGCGAAACCAAGATTGTTGCGCTTGATATTTCAAAAAAGTATCTGACAGAGTATCTTTCGAGCCGTTGTTTTGAACGATATTAAGTCTGATATTCACCAAATAAACGCTTGTGTTTCCCAGGGCTCTGTTCTGTCACCGACACTCTTCCTCATTTTTATAAATGATCTCTTAACTGCTACTTCTAATCCAATACACTCCTTCGCTGATGACAGTACTCTTAGCTTTTCACATTCATTCCAAGACTCATAAGACGTGTTGTGAGTCTCATCCGGCATAAAATATAATTTAACACTCTAAATATAATAAATACCAAGTCAAAACCTGTGCTTTCCTCCCACCTTTCCAACTGCCGAAATGTCACAAAAACGGAACAACAATAAAGACAAAGGATCTCTGGGTACACAGACCCAGATATTTTAGTTAGAAAAACCGCCTCATCTCTGAAGCCACCATCAACCCAAGTGTCGGACATTTTCGCCTCGGCTGAAAAATCTGCTCCCAGACAACTGATCTCTTGGGCACATTTGGACGAACGAATAGCTACACTCACTGATGAAATTGTGGATCGTATCACCTCCGAGGTAAATCTTTTGAAAAGCAAATTAACTGAAAAAATCGACAACATAGAGGAAAGTCTGTCATCTCATGTGGCATCAGTTAACGCATATATGAAGAACTTGAGCGCCCAACAGCAACAACTCGAATCGCGTTTAAATGACATCGAAAAAAACGGTCAACATTTGAAAAACAGGACAGAGGAATTGGAGAACCACTTGGGCACACTGGATGTTTACGGCAGAGAAATCGACGACCTGCGGAAGATGTGTGATGGGTATGACAGACGAGAAGTAGCATCAGATGCCATAATCTTTGGTATCCCCCAACTCCCAAACGAAAATCTAAAAAAAACTTTCAACCACATCTGCCATAGCATCGATTGTCCACCACCGACTGTCAAGGCAATCTTTCGCACCAGGAGTCCAAACCAAAAACAAACATCAAAAAGAGAAAAAGAAGGATAGTGTAATCCTATAATTGTCAAATTTGGCTCGCCCCGCGAAAGAAACACCGTTCTGCACGCAGTCTCCCAATTTTGTAAGGGCAAAAGGCAACTGTGCCCCCGAAGACGCCGACATTCAAGCTGCAAAAAATATAAACATCTTTATGTATGGTAGGTTAACAAGCAAAAATCGCTACTACTACCAACAAGCCAGCCGACTCAAGCGGAATCACAAGATTTTCGCGGTATATACCCGATCTGGTAATGTCTTCGTTAAGGAGAGTGAACACGCCGGAAGTATTCTCATTGAGAGTGATCTAGTTTGGAACGCCATAGCCATGAAATGTCAACCAGAAGCAACATGATGCCGCTCACTGTTACAAGTATTCGTAGTTTGTTTTCTCTTTTAACATGTTTTCTCTTTTTATCTTTCTTTTTATTTCTCTCTTATTTTTCCATATTTTCTCTATCCTTTGTACTTTCTTGCGGGTTTTATGTAATGTTTACAACCTCGCATTATTTTTATTGTTGTAAAAGAAGTTGCTTTGATTTCATTAATATTTTGAAAATGCTGCTGTTTACTCATCGGATAAACTGCCGGCACAGAGATGAGTGAACATAATAGGAATTCCAGACACGGCTACAGCGATGTTGTCCTTAGGTCAATGATTAAAGTGTTAAGCAATTACAGAGGAGGCTTTAAAGTTCATCATCAACATTAACTCGCAGAGCTTGTTGCCCAAAATCGAGGAGTTTCGCTATTTGTTTGAAAACTCTGGGTTGCATGCGATATGTATCTCAGAAACCTGTTTTAACAAGGAACTTAAAGACATGTTGTTCTTTATGCAAGGTTACAAACTCTTTAGGGCAGACAGATGTGTGCGAGGGGGAGGTGGTGTTGCAATTTATCTAAAAGATAATTTAATTAGTAAAATAAGATGTTCTTCACCATCTGACTCACTCACCAATGGAATATTTTTTTCTCGTTGTAATAGGTAGCGAAGGTAATCTTATATTAGGAGCAGTGTATAGGCCAAATAATAATATCGACCTGGATCCACTCTACGATTTAATGGAAGAAATCACCGTCAGTTTCCCTAATATAATACTATGTGGAGACTTCAATAACAACATTTCGGTAGATAAGCGTCTCATAGAACAAATGCAATCATTTGATTTATACGTGGTCAACTCAACTGTGCCTACCCCAGAGATGTGACTTATTTGAAGTACTTGTATTTGAAATACAAATACAAAATGCAAAATACCTATTTTGTATTTTACATTTAAATACCTTTGCAAAAAAAGCATTTTGTATTTTATTTAAAATACTTTTCGGGACATATTTTCCATTTTCAAAATTCAAAATACTTTGTGATATTATATTAAGTCGACACTAGTAACCTGTCGAAAACATTTTCGATTAACAAAATGTTCTTTTAATTACGAAAAGTTTATGGATAGAAGGTTAAAAATGAAATCAATACGAAGAGATCGGAGAAAATTTGGCCACTTGCAAGATTGATTGTTGATTAGTCAACTTACGGTCTATTAGCCTCAGTGGCCTGGCGTTTGGCTTCGCTGGCGCACGAGGCGCGGTGATTTGCGCTTGTTTGCCTGACGGGCCGCCACTTCTTTCTTTTTCGCTTGCGTCGGCCATTTCCTGGGCCCTCTTTTGCTTCTGTGCATACATGGCCCAGAAATCCTCCAGGGTCTCCTGGCAACGATTTAGGTTGTCTTCTGGCTCCCATGTATTATCCTTGGCG
Source organism: Merodon equestris (assembly GCA_958301585.1). Taxonomy (NCBI): domain Eukaryota; kingdom Metazoa; phylum Arthropoda; class Insecta; order Diptera; family Syrphidae; genus Merodon; species Merodon equestris. The sequence continues at coordinate 66,586,694 of OY284413.1, forward strand.
GCGTAGTTGGTCCATTTCATCAAGAAGTAGCACTGGCCATCCTCGACACGGTGTCGAGTAGCACAGGAGCGTTGCCTTCTAGCATGGTGATGGTTGCTTCCGGAAGTTCAACGTTGAAGCACGTGATGATGATGGTGGTGCTGATGATTAAAAATGATGAAAATGAAATAGGAATGATAATTTTTGTCATTTTATTGACCGTTTATACCGACAGTATGTCAATTTTGACCTCATTTTCTCACAAGGTTCATTTAATCTATTTAAGTTAGACACTAAATGGTGCCTTTATTCGCGAGGGGTGGAGTCAGCTGAACTTTGACCCCTTTATGCTACCCTCTGGGGTCAGACCTACCTAGGTCAACGGGTGTTCTCGTGAAGTGGCCGCATGATGGGAGGTGGTAGCTCTTAGTATATTTAGATTGAACATCGATAAAGCCAGATGTAAAAATGATTCATACCGGAAACTACATGGTACGGCTATGGCTAAATGTAAGGCTCTTTGAAATCTATGCGGTAGGTCACCGAAAGCCGACCTGAAATTTTCTTGGAAGTTACTAGTAAATCTCCAACAAATCCCTGCCCAACTCGGTTCAATTTATACTATAATTGCATAACTGATAACTTAAAAGAAACTTTAAATGAAGCACTGAGAAAATTGGGATTGGCAGACTTGAAGGAAATTGAAATTCAGTTCTTGGTTGAATATGTTAAAACTTCCAAGCCCATAACTGAAGGAATTAGGAGGTTGGAAGGTAACAATGACACATATTATGGATGCTTTTAACCTGAATTAATAAGAATGCAAAAAATCTTAGCTGCATTGGAAATGGACAATCCAGTTTACTGTAGCATGTTGATTGAAATAATAAAAGAGCGCATTCAAAACCGCTTCGAAAAATATAAGTTAGGAGACCCTAGATTCAAGGACAGCATTCTGGCTGCAGTATCATATTCTTTCATCAAATTGAAATAGGTGCCAAAAAATAAAAAGGAGCAAGTGAAGGAGTTGTTTATCACAGAAGTAAGGAAAATGAAATATGATTATTCGAAAAGTGGAGCCCTGTCACAGACATCAGAAAAAAAGAAAGAAAAAAGAGTCTTATTACATGTTCCAGGATTCAGACTCCTCAACAACCAGTGAAGGTGGTTGTACCAATACCACGGTAGATCTGGAAACCCTTCAATATTTAAAGGATGAGTACACAAGTCTGGCGATTGGCGACCATTATCTTACAATAAAAAAAAGTGTTTTTAAAATGCAGCACATGTTTACCAAGCTCAGCACCAGTAGAAATGGCGACATGATAATGCGAACCTCCAGAAGAAAGATGAGCGATAATGTGTTCGATCAACTTGTATTATTAAAAAGTGTAATAAATAAAGAGAATTGAATTGAACAAAAGGTAAAGGGTCCGCCATCTAACGTTCTTTTTTTCAAGTAGTGCTTATTTCGTGAATGGTAACACTTACCTCATGTCTGATTTGACAGATAATTAGTTTTATCCTTCCGCTGAACGAATATGGTTGTGTATACGCTTGAACAACGCTTCGCTAAGTGGGCCTGCGATCGACTTCCAGAAGATGCCGATTTTGCCAAAAAAATCATCTTTTCAGATGAAGCTCATTTTGATCCTGGCGGGTATGTAAACAAGCAAAATTGTCGCATTTGGGGCACAGAAAACCCGCACGCATACATTGAAAAGCCGGTGCACCCAAAACGAGCCACTGTTTGGTGCGGATTTTAGTCCAGAGGCATAATTGGGCCATTTTTCTTCGAAAATGAGCAAGGAGTGGCCCTTACAGTCAATGGCGATCGTTATCGGGCCATGTTGAACGAATTTTTGTTCACAAAAATTGAAGAGGAGGATATTGGCAACATTTGGTTTCAACAGGACGGCGCTACGTGCCACACAGCCGAAGCTACACTCGATGTTTTGCGCCCTGTTTTTGAAGATCGCATTATCAGCCGCAGAGCTGATGTCGTTTGGCCACCTCGGAGCTGCGATTTGACACCGTTGGACTATTATTTGGGAAAATATTCAGTAGTTTTTTTTATAGCATTTTCAAAAAAAAAAAAAAGTTATTTGGCAATACCTATTTTACATTTGGTATTTAAAATACAAAAAACAAAACTATTTGGTATTTTGCATTTGAAATAGTAAATTGAAAAGGTATTTGCATTTTGTATTTAAATACATTTCTTAAACTATTTTGTACATCTCTGGCCTACTCACTTCACTCGCTCATCTAGCACTCTATTAGACCTTTTCTTCGTCAGCAAAAAGAACAAATCCTATGCTATGACCAACTCTCAACACCTGTTTTCTCCTATCATGATCTTATTTTTCTTAATTTCGATTTCCAAACAGGGAGCCGAGTAGTAAATCGGCAAATACGTTTTAGAGATTTCAAAAATAAAGATCCTGTGAATCTTGAACAACATATAAATTAACGAATTTTATATTTTTGTGCTTTAAAAAAAATTTATTTGTTGCAACGGGGCAGCACTTCCCCTTACACGATACTTAGTTTTGTAAAAACAAATTTTCCTTACAACTACATACCTTAAATACTATTTCGCTGTGCCCACTGCGAAGTTGGCGTGCTGGATCAGGCGTCGGTGATTGCCAGACGACGAAAATGTGCGGCTCAGGTGTCGGCGTGGGTCCACACTCGGACGAGATTTCCTGGGCTTAGATGTGCAGCTCAGGTGGTGGCGTGTGCAACCTTGAATGGATGGATGGTGATAGATAGATGGGAAATGTTGACCTGGCGGATTCCGTCACGTAGCATGTTGTTTGCTGCTGATCGTGAGACGCAATCTATTCCGCGTTAACTTATACACACTATACTTTGGTAAATGATTTATTGTATGACCTCGCCCACAGATCAAGTTCAGTTTATAAATGATAACGTAGTAAATATTTTTAATACGCATGTTCCAATTAAAAAAAAGTGTGTCAAAGCATCAAAACCTTGGTTCACACAAACAATTAAAAATTGAGTCTCGCTATTCATCTTCCCCTGCTTTCCGCGTTCCACCGGCTTTGTCACTTCTCCCTGGTCCGCTCTTTCGTCTTTCCGTCTTTTTGTTGTAGACGTATGTACTTTTTTTTTTAGTTAGCAGACATCTGCTTCCACGATCACTGCTTTGATACGGCGCGGTAAGAGCTAGTGACCCGTATTGTTATGTCAAAAGACACAACAGCTGGTGTGCGCGCGTTCAGCTGCGCACGCGGCTACTCAGTGGAATGGGGGGTTCGGATATTGGAATGGGAAGAATTCAGGGCGCCACGTAGTTTTCCGTAAAACTACGAAAATAAAAAAAAGGATTAAAATATATATAGTAAGTAATATAAATTTTATTGATTTTGATTGGGATAACGGGGTACCCAACATCCACTACGTGGACAACACGGTCGCCTAAAAATAGCGGGAACGGTTCGGATAATCGGGGGAATGTCGAGGCGTAATGAAAGGATAACTAAATTAAAAAAAGATACTTAGGTGTGACACGTCCTCGTATCGTCGATATGTCTCCTGTATTGTCCTTGGTTTTATCTCTCTCAGTTTATATCTTCCTCAATTTGAGTCCCTTCGATATTGGATGTCCTTCCCATATATATGTACTCGTATGTCTCTCGTTTTCTTTGTCTCTTATGTTCAGTTCTCTTGTACTGCACTGGCGGCCACTGTCCATCCAGTCTCGCTCAGAGTTATTTTTCAATTGAAATGTTCGTCTTTTGTCTGGCCCGTCCAATCGGGAACACATATATACACTCACATCACTTTGGCCATTGGAACAAAGGGAATCACCTCCAGAGTTCCAACGCCTCCATATTAACATTTTCGGACCTTCGGACATTCGTCCGGTTGGAAGGGGTTGTTGTCTTAGTTCGGATGGACGTGTTCACCTCAGTATCTTATGGCAATTATAAATAATAAACTTAGCCTAACTATGCATCCCGCGGTTATAGTACACTAAAACTTATGTGGCTAATTCTAATTATGACGTTAAATGTCCCTAGGGGTTATTGGGCTACTCGTTTACATAAATTGGGGAGTTTACAATAAGTATATGTAGATTGACACATATGGCTTTGCGGGGACGACACTTTACTATTTGGGGTCACAACCTTCTTTTTCTTTTTATCAAACAATACATTTTAGGTTGGGCACGCGGCCTTTCGATTTGTTGGGGACCGTCCGTCCCTTTCACCCTGTTGGGGCCGTCCGCCCATTGTTGCGAGACCGTCCGTCTCGGTCGGTTGGGACCGTCCGCCCTTTGCTTCGGACAGTCCGTCCATCCCTTTTGGACCGTTCGTCCACCCCCTTTGGACCACAATCTTTGGACCGTCCGTCCAGCATGGTACCTGTCGTGCGACCTCCTTAAGGTGGTTAGACCAAACCGGGCCATAGCTCTAAATTCGCCATAGGAACACCGGTAAGTTCTTCCCTCCTTAGGAGATGGCGGAGAAAAAAATGACGGGAGAAAAATGTAAGAAGGGAGGGATGGAGAGGATAAGGTTTCGTGCGCGTTTTGCACGTAACAGTATGACACCTCATTTCTATACTGCCGCCATTATTCTCCTGTGTTTTACCAGGCTGAATGCGTCCGCCCATCCCTCACACCCATGCAAGACAATGGAATAAGAGACAATTATAATGTCCAGTGATGACACTGAGCATCCATATTCGCCATAATCCTACTGAAAAAAGTCGTAACTTTTGCCAACCGCTTTGATGCCAATCTTATATGTTTCCAGTAGATAAGTTTACAGGATGATTACGCTATATCTACGATTTGGAACTCAATGTAGCATTGTATCCGTCTTAGGCCTAGGTCTGCCATTTATTCCTGTACTCGTCACATGAACCGATTGGGCTTCTGTTACGCCTCTGTAACGTGATAATTGTCTCAATAGGTCTGTTCCCGTACTTTTTGGGCAGAAATTCACAGATTCTCATATTTCCAAGAGTGGGGATGAAATTCTCTCAAAGAGAAGTGGAAACACAAAAAAGTACGGGAACGCGTTGAACCAAAAAAGTTGCACACATTTTAAATGTCAAAAACATATGTTTGAATTTGATACATTCTTGGATTCGTTAGCAGGTGCAATATACTAATTTGCAAAAACACACATATTATTTTCAGATTACTATTTATTAGATGATTCAGCATATCCATTCATCATTTAATAACGCCATATAGAGACAATGCACATCTTAAAAATGCACAAAAGAATTTTAATATAAAATTGAGCTCTTGTCGTATGACGGAATGACGGAAATCAGCTGATTTCACAAAGCTGTGACAAACTACCCACATAAATTTCTTGGGTTGAAATTCGCAGCATGGGGAAATTTTTTACTCTCTCGAGAGCGCTCTCTTTTGTCCAAAAGTGTGAATTTTTCGAGTACGGGAACAGACTTTCGTAGTTTTTCGTAGTTTTTCGTAGATTTGGACTGTTTTTGTCAGGTACGGGAACAGACCTAATGTCACCTGCGTACCCTGGTAGAAAGGTGTATTTTGACATTTCTGTCCAGAGTATTCTCTCGTAGGAAATATTCCAAAGGTTGGGTTTCAGTATTGAGCCCTGTGCTGCTCCGAATGCGATGTCTTTTCTGCGGCGATGTCTTTTCTCTGATGGCTTCTGTTCAGACTGGTGCCACTTATGTATAAGAGGGCAGTGGTGACCATTCTGGAAAGAGGGATCCTCTTTTTTTATCACCTACCTTCGGGAGGATTCCGGAGTGTGATATTTATAGCAACGACGCCTTGTTGCTCGCACACTCATACATATATTTTAAAACGCAGCCTGTTACCGAGCATTTTTCCTAAATATTTTATCACTTAATTCGATCGAATAATACGGTTATCGATCTGATATTGATATATTCCATAGTATTTCTACTCGTGATAAAGATGGCCTCAGTTTTCAGTCGACCTGTTTGAGACCTGCAGATTCAAAGTACTGCTGGATGATGTGGGCGATAGCTGCGTATGTGGCTGCTGTCAATGATATTGACTCCATGTGAAAGTCTAATTGTTAGAGAACTGTCATACATAAGGTTCCATAAGAGGGAACTCCACACAGAACTCTGAAATATTCCCTCGGAGACATAATATTCTTTAATTCCATTTTCTGTGTTATTTTTTAACTGTCTTTAGTTGTTAGACTAGCTGGAGATTATCCTAAGCAAATAATAAAGGACATGACCTATGTACCCCCAGACATTGGTGCTGAGACGACTTTGGCTTGAACTATCAAACCAATGATAGAGCTTTCTCCACCCACCAAAAGGGTTAGTGCTGTCGGATAATGCAGCGCATGACAGAGCCTGCGCCAATTTTTCCTTTTGTCCCGAGTGGGAAAAAAAGGTGTTCCGAATTAAATGCATTCTGATTTCGGAGCGTTGTTCTTCAACTTCCAGGCTGTTGAATTTCACAGCTGTCGCGCTGCAGAAGAATGATAATGACGTCGACCGTTGGACTTGATCTGTACGCAATTAAATTGTCCGGGTACCCTATTTACTGGTGAATAGAAACTATTAAATCCTTTATGTTATATAAATGCTATAAAAGCTCGGCGAGTTCACTTTGCTCGTCAAAAATCATATATGTACTCGTAAAGCAATAGCCTACTTTTGACCAGCCGACTTAGTCTTTAGTAAAGACCTTCTAACCACATGGCGCGAAAACTTTTGCAAAGTTCTGGTATTTGTTCCATTGGATATCCGATACTAGTTTCGACGCGGCATGAATGGTGCCATCCTCAGCTCTGAAACCGAACTGGTTATCCGGAATGATTTTACCGTCCTTTTCCCATTTAGATAAGACTCTATGAATCACTTTCTCGAAGACATCGCTGACTTATTGATCGGAGATTAGCCGGGTTGGAGGTATTCATGTCCTTCTCCAGCGGATTTATTTTTCTTTAGCAACTCCAAAATCCATTTGAATATGAACAGAGCATCAGCCTCTACATCGACGGTGACATTTTATTCCTTGAAGTCGCGTTTTGACCTGATAAAACAAAGATTATCTGACCGCCGATGATCGATGTCGTTTCGAAGGTAGGTTCAGGTTCATATTATATACTTCCTGAAAAACAACTACCTCTGTCGCCACTAAGAATTATGAACACAAAGAAATTGCTGTCAATGCTGGCGGTTCGCAATAGGGGTTCGTTATCTGACATTCTCGTAGGATTACGAGTAATATCTTGAATGTCATTCTGATTGTTCATCTGATATATGTATCAGTCACTTTTTTAAAATATGGAATGATGACTGAGTTTTTTCCATTCCTCTGGGATAGTTTCACTGTTCCATATAGTTGAGATGAGCCCACTTCTCTGTTTTATTAATCTTCAGCATATTTTACTAATTCCAATAATATAAGGTCGATTCTTTTATTCGCGGCTGTTATTCTTAAACTGATGGATTGGTCCTTTACTTTCTCGATAGTTGACAGTTTTAACTGAGTCTCTGCTGTGTGGATAAAATCGTTTTCCAATGCTGCTTGTTTCCCGCGTACATTAATTTTCCATTGGGCTGCAACCTTTCGTTGTTCGAAACTAGTTTCCCATTATCGTTGCGTATAAAGTGCAATCTTTTAGTGCAGCATCTTTACCGTCAAATATTGTTCTTCCTGAAAATTAACAAACATTCCCTTTTCTCCTCCTCTGTCCAATTTTTTTTACATTTTTACCAAAAATCTAGCCATTTTTTCTCATTGCTATATTGCTTCAGGCAAACGGCACATAGCTTCAAGGTAATATTTCTTATTGACTGCACGACCATTCGATAAGAACTCATGATGAACCACGCCATTGTAATCGAAGAAAATGGTGAGCAAAACATTCATATTTGACGGAACTTGACGCCCTTTTCTAACTTGACCTTTCTGGTCGCTTCCATCATTAGGATGCTTGGGTTTTGATTTCGAAGTCATTACCTTATACCCAGCAAATCAGGATTGTCATTTAACAGCTCGTGAGCGATACTCATGCCTGCCCAAAATGTCTGAAGAATGTTATCTAAAAATTGCTAATGCGTCACTCAATGTACGACTTACCTACCCATGTCCAATCTTACTATCAATAAGTTGTAAAAATTAGTTCGGTCCGTTTCTAAAGATGGTTAAATGTTTAATAATGGCAGCTGATCTTGGTTTCAGGGAGGTAAGACATTTGTCAATAACATTCAACTAATATCACTTTGAGTTTTATAAAAAAAATTTTGTTTTTTATTATGTTGAATATGTCAAAATTTGTGTTTAGCAAAAGCTACATAAAAGTGCAGTTCAAATGCATCAAATGCTTGTGGAAATTTATGGTGACAATGCTCCTACTGACAAATCATGCAGGGAAAACGAAAGCATTTTGACCCTAGAAAGAGGTCTTCTGTATTTAAATATAAATTATTAAAAATAGGTAACATTTATATTATTTTGTCCTACTGATGAATTACATTATAATCAGTCTGAAATCATTTAATTCTGTTTTTCATGTAGCATTATCTCTTTAAGTTGATTTCTACAATTATATTAAGCCGTGTTCCACTATTGCAGGTTTTAACAATTATGCTAAAGCACATTTTATTAGTATCTCAAATCATCTCAGCCTTAGTGGACTAGCTAGTTCTTACAACATTTTTATTAATATCATCAAAGTGGCAATTGATATGTTTACACCTAAGCATTTTGGCCTGTAGGCCACCTTGGTTTAATAGAAGGATCGTTAACCTTAATAATAGAAAAAACAAAGCATATAAGCAATTTCAAAAAAGGAACAATGATCCTGAGTTTTTTGAGCAATATCGTGTTTTTCAAAAACAATTTGACGTTTTAAATAAGTTCCTTTATAGACAGTTTATATTCTCTGTTGAGTCGAATTTTAAGACCAACAGTTAATATTTTTGGAGTTTCATCAAAAGCAAAAAACAATCAAATGGTATTCCTACATGCATGCGTGTCAATAAGGTATCTTCCTCGGATCCTTCAACTGTATGCAAATTGTTCGCTAATCATTTCCCCTCTGTCTGTACCAATAGTTCTTCCTCATCCCCATTCACAAACAATACACCTTCGTCGCCTACTTTGTTAAATATAGGTAACTTAGTTTGCTCATCTCACGAGGTTCAACTCGCCCCATCTTCCTTGAAATTATAAGTAGATAAAAGTCCCGGTTTTGATGGAATTCCGCCAATCTTACTTAAAAAATGTTCTCATGCTTTTGCACTCCTCTCTGTTTTGTCTTTAACTCATCTCTCAATCGTGGTAGTTTTTTGGGCGTATGGAAAAATTACTTTCTAACACCTGTTTATAAATCAGGTTCTAAACATGATGTTACCAATTATGGTCCTATTTGTAAAATCTTAACCATACCTAAACTTTTCGAGAAACTTGTTAATGGTAATAATTTATGAAGGGATTTATCTCTCCATTTCAACATGGATTTTTACCTGGTAGATCGATCTCTACTAATCTTTGCATTTTCTCTCATCAGGTTCTAAGTCGCCTTGAGAATGGTATACAAACTGATGTCGTTTATACTGACTTCTCAAAAGCATTCGACCATGTTAATCATGGCATACTAGTCAGTAAGTTAGGTAAATTTGGTCTTCACACTAACGTCCTAAAGTGTATAAGATCTTATCTTACTGATCGTATTCAGTATGTCCGTATTAATGACACACTCGCGTCGCCAATCTATGCTACCTCGGGCGCACCCCAAGGTAATCATCTGGGTCCTTTGCTGATCCTGTTATTCATTAATGATATCTCCGATATTTTCCATCATTCCCATTGTCTTATGTATGCTGATGATTTGAAATGTGTCTAAATGTCAAAGCCTTACCTTCTGCTGAAATATCTCCTCAATTTCGTTCATGTATTTAATTGATAATATACCATTGTCCATTATCTCCTCCAAAAAAGATCTCGGAATTATTTTTGACCATAAACTAAGCTTTGGTAAGAATATAGAGTTTCTGGTTGCAAAGAGTAACTCAATTATGGGCTTTATAATACGTAATTCTAAAGACTTCCATGATCCCCATACCCTTAAGTGTCTATTTTTTGCTTTTGTAAGATCTCATTTGGAATATTGTAGTGTAGTCTGAAATCCTATTTATACAACCCATTCAACTAAAATTGAGAAAATTCAAAAACGTTTAACCAGAGTAGCCGTGCGCAGAAAGCCCTGGAATATTGAAATGCCGCTTTATGAAACGAGGTGCAAATTATTAGGAATTTTACCTTTGTTCAAGCGGAGGCAATATATTTCTATTATGTTTATTAATGACCTTATAAATAATCATATCGATTTCCCTTTTTCTTGTCATTAGTAGGTTTCTATGCTCCTACGAGATCACTAAGAAATCGTTTTTTATTTTATGTACCGCTCCATAGTTAACTATGGTTTCAATGAACCAATTTCAATATGCCTCAGGGAATTTAATATATATTGTAGTACTATCGATTTTTCTGCCAGTAGATATTAATTTAAAAACCTCCTAACTTTAGCACTAAGCGCCGAGTCTCCCACTAGTTATAGACCAATTAGTCTACTCAGCAGTTTAAGCAAAATCTTAGAAAAAGTCATTAAAATTCATCTCCTAGAGTACACTAATGAAAATATCATTTTGCCTAACATTCAATTTGGATTTAGACAATTTCACAATACCTCCCATCAATGTGTTAGAATATGTAACCATGACAAATCCAATCGTTCTGTAGGTAAATCAACTGGTATGATCCTGCTCGATGTCGAAAAGGCATTTGACACAGTTTGGCATAATGGCCTAATTTATAAAATGATTACCTTTAACTACCCCATCTATATACATAATTAAAATCGTCCAAAGTTTTCTATCTAACCGTAGTTTTCTAGTGCACATTAATACCTGTATTTTCAAAATTACTTATTTCAACATGGGATTCCCACAAGGATCAGTATTGGGACCCACTCTTTATAATACATTTATCGCAGATTTTCCCACTTTACCGTATCGTCATGCGGCTATCTTTGCGGATGACACCTGCATTTATACCTCACATGAGCTCGCTCTCAATATTGAGAGGACACTTATAAATGCGAGTAAGATTATAAGTACGTTTTACAATAGGTGGAAAATAAGGATCAATTGTGACAAAACCCAAGCTATCTTTTTTAGTAGAAAAAGAAAACCTTGCTTTCTGCCCCAGGGTCAAATTCTTATCTACGGTAATGAAATAAATTGGGATCGTTCTGTTAAGTACCTAGGTATACACCTGGACTCAAAATTGACTTTTCGTGACCATGTCACTCAAACTTTGAAAAAGTAAGGGTAGCGACTGCTCTATTATACCCTATTATTTGCAGGAAATCGAAAAATCGAAGCTTTCTGCCGATAATAAGATATTTATTTTTAAAGTTATTTTCAAAGCGATTTTGACGTATGGCTGTCCTGTTTGGGGTGGTATGGCTAAATGTCATCTAAAAAGGCTACAAGTGGCACAAAACAAAACCCTAAAAATGATGCCAGACCTACCCTGGCGGTTTTCAACAAGAGAATTACATTCAAGAGCGGGAGTTGAACTGATCTGCGAACGTATTTTAAGGCTTAACGAAAAATTTCATATTCGTTGTTCCCTTACCGATAATCCTCTCATTATCAGTCTTAGTTCTTGATGTTTATTTAATCATCAATTAATTAAATTAATTTGTTATTTTGTTATTCATATATCTATTTATTTCATTATTTATTTATTTATTTTGTTTATTTATTTGTTATTTATTTATTTATTTATTTTTGTTCTTATTTATTTAATCAATTTATTTATTTATTTATTTATATATTCATATATTCACTTATTCATTAATTTATCTATACACTTTGTTAATAGCTCCCATCCTTGTATTATACATTTGTATTTTAGTTCTTCGTTTTTGTAGTTCGTCTAAACTACTTTTTTTTTGTTTTTTGTTTTTTCTGATATGGAGGTTTTCCTTGCAATTTTTCCTCCTCGTATATTTCTTGTTTCTTAGCTATTTCGTTTTCTGTTCATTATACACTTCTTTTTAGTAGTAAGGTAATAATTCTTTTTTATCAAATCTCTATATACAATTTGTGCAATAACATTCCTGTAATTATTAAACTGCAAATAAACAAACTAAACTAAACTAAACTAGCACTAAGCGCCTATGGTGGAAATTCATAAGTATTTATTTTATATTAAGTAATCTTAGGAGAACAGTAAAAGTGTGCTCAATTGATGAAAAATAAATAAATAATATATCAGTCAAAAATACTAAAAAAAATCAATAGTTATAGGCAATTGTTGTTTATGTCCACCACACACGTTCTTTTTACATTTTGTACACGTTATCTTAGACAATAACGCCGAATTTTAGCCGAAGGTTCCTCATCAGCACCTTCAGAAACCTCTTGATTGGTTTGTGGTAAGATATCCTGTGGTAAGATATATGATTTTCCTCAAACGCCTTGACAAAGTAAGGATTTCCAATCTATGTATATCTCATCCATGGCATAGATAGATCACTACTCAGTTTCTTCATATACTCTCGACGGTTCAATGGTTTCTCTTCTTTTAGTAAAACTTTCTGAGTGTAAATTCTATACGAGTTGACAAAAGTTATATTCAGAATGCCATAAAACATTGTCATTAACCATCTGTGGACGCCGCATTTAGTCTGGTAAAGGCATTTTCGACGGCTTCGGCTTGAATAATACTAAGGTTAAATATCCATCGAATCAGAACATAGACGTACTCACTTGTCAAGAACGGGTATATTTTATTCGGTTTTCTTGACCTTACCGTGTCCACAATTGTCAATCTGTATGGTTCAAGAAGCCATGACTTTGTGACAGGGATGGAGGTGAACCAATTGTCACATGTGTTATTACGATTGGTGCCATGAATTGGTCGTGGTAGCTCCTTCAAGTAATATTCTCCTTGCGGCATATCATTTATATTTGCAGCTTTTCCAATATATGGCATAGCATTTACCATATAATTAGTTCCACTACTGCACATCATTAAGACTTTTATTTCGTATTTACTCGGTTTGCTAGGTATGTATGTACATTTGACAGCCGGGCATCTACCACGGAACCCAAGAAATTGTTCATTAATAGTGACATTGCTTCCCGAAGAGTTCATTTTGCATTGAGCTTTAAACAGATCCCAAATCTTTCGAACTGAAATAAATGATCTTAGTGACTACGAGTTCGAGCAAGGCGTAGAGCTTTGTCATCCAATATCAGAAACCTTATAATAAAATCAAATCGATCACTGCTCATTTCTGCTACATACTCGTATCTCGTGCCGGTAAATGAACTGTCAAATAACTCAACGGTTAATAAATGATTATCTTTCAATACAACTATGAGAGTAAGTATTCCAATGAGGGTTTTGATTTCTATAGGATTCGTGTTTCTAAATGTCGGACAAGTCATATAATCAGTACGTGTTTTTTTTATATTTCCACGTTTGTCCACTGAACGAGCTCTTGAATGATTTCGTTCGTTATAAGTAATTCAAAGCATAAAAGTTTTCTTTTTTTCGACACATTGAGTAGGACCTCTATTAGAGCTGACTATATTGACCGCAGATGTTCTTCCACTACTTTGATCTTTAGAAGTAGCCCAAACGTAGCTACTCTTACCTCTGATTATTCGATTATGCGGTGGTCATGTCCGGGGTTTTCAGAAGGTGTTGAAGTGTCATTTAGGTTTTCCTCGATTATTTCATCTACATACTCGTCATCAGTATCGCTTTGAATATCATCTTCACTTACGTGGACATCCATCTCGCTGTCACTGCCATCATTTGCAAGTTCGTCTTCTTGAATTAATAAAGAAACAATGTCTCTTTCTTCCAACACTCTTCTATACGCCTTTTTATCTACATACATGAATAGAAAGTAAGAAAAACAATATCACAAAATGTCGCATAAAAATTACACAGAAGATAGACATGCGCCTCTCGAGCGCAGCGCATCGCCATAGCAACAAAACTTTGGTACTTACCGAACAGAAACAGAAATGTTAATTTCAACGTTGAAGATAAGCCTCACTCTGGACAAGCCTCATTAGAGGCATTACCCGTTGAAGATCCGAGTTAATCGCAATTGGAGCTTGGACTTTGGACAATCAGCATATGCTACAACTGTTTCGTTTGTGCAGTGTATTACGTGAAAAGCGACCGGAATACGTACAAAGTTAAAGACAAAGTTATAAAAAAGGAACAGATTAATTCCTAATACATATCTAATATCTATATTGCCGTTTTCCGGGCGTGCTGATTACTCTTCATCAGCTTTCCTGTTTTGCAAGGTGTCGAAGAAGTTAGTCTTTTGTCTTTTGTGGGCCAACCAGACCGCCTTGAAAAGAAAATAATTCGCTCAATTGGTAGAGGTGTGAAATGGGCTAACTAAAAAGCTTTCTGCCTTTGACCAACGGACGTCATTAACGAATTCAAGAACGCTTACATAGCTGGCACGTATCTTTCTGGTGATAGTCATCGATGATCAGTGTGACAAGATATTAACTTGATTGAAGTATTACAGAATGTTTTTGGTCTAGTACCAAAATCTGGACGTGTACCTGATTTAATAGGCACATCTTCGAAAAGTTCGATTTTGATAAGGCCTGCTCGCTGACTCCTCTAGAAAGAAGGTCTTCTTCTTCTTCACCTTGCAGTGTCTCCAGTCTTCTATCGAACTTAATTTTTCTGCACATAGGTTATCCATTGATGAGCGTCCCATGAATCCAACCAAGGGCACACCTTGACTCAATCAAAGGGAAAAACTTGTGGGCACAAACTTTCAGTGGTTCCGGCTGTTAGTTCCAGGTTTGGAAGTGAGAGTTATTTAATTCCGTCCATCTTTACTTTTGGCGCTTAAGAATGCAATACTATTCTCACCACACCACACATCTGATCTCCTCTTTTTCATTATTGAAATTCATACGCAAAGTTTCAGTCAAAAGAAATTGGCTGCAATTTACACCGATCATATCTGTAATCAACGATTTCTGACCTCGGGTTAGTCCCGCGTTTGTCCTGAACATAATGAAGGAATCTATGACTCTCGCAGTACTTTTCGTTAAGATGGATTAGTAAAATAGCTTTCATCACATCGGCGAGCCCGAAACGTCCAAGTCGAAAATTTAACAGTACCTTTAACAGATATCTGATGGAAGATTAGCTCTGACGAGTAGAAGGCCATTAAGTGATGGGGTGCTTCCGATGTATGATAAGGCATCGAACACGATGCACATCTTTGTGGTTGGACTATTTGCCTTATAGACTGTTCGATAAGATAATTACAACACTCTACATAAATAAATCTTGTTGGGTGGCGGTTCAGCAACACCATTTACAATGAGCTGCGTATTACTGAAGTTGTCCAGCGAAACGAGCTTAAATCTACTTAATGCGTCTTCCCTATTGCTGTAAATTTCATCGTCATGATTCTTCCACGGCATAGAGGCTTCATATAATTCACCTATTTTGGTGATGCACTTGGTCATTAGTTCCTCAGCAAATCGTGCACTTTCCTCCTTTTCACCACAAATTCCTATAGCTTCTAATTACCAAAATATCGTGAAGTTCTTGCTGCTCTACTGGCAGATGTAGTACTTTACTACGAATGAATGGAAAACATAAGCTCTCGTTTGATTCAAAATTGTTACCCGCAGAACGCATTCTAACCAAATATAGTTCCAACTGCAAAGTCTAAGTCCCGGGGGAAATCGGTCGTTGTTTGCTCATGACTATAACCCAGTAGTTGTCAGAATCAATGAGTACGAGTTGACTTAATTCATTTTGGGATTCGATATCTGCATGACTAGAGACTGCCAATTTTTGATCTTGAAGAGTAGTACGCACTGCAAAGGTTTGCAGCACAATTTTCGGAACAACAATATTTTTAAACTTATTAAATAGAAACTGTTCTTTACATTCAGAGGATATTAATGAAAAGTTCACTTCCCCCTAAGGTAGATGGAGTTTTTCCACCAAATTCTCCTAAATATATGAATATTGACCGCCGCCGTCGATGACAAAACGTATGACTAAACATTTATTTCTATTCGGATCCATGGTATTCCTCACCCGGTTTTTAAAAAGACGTCTGAATTCGCAAAAAAAGAATTATTATTGTTATTACTGCCCTTTTGGAACTCAGAAGTACAGAGCCTCGTTGACCACCCTGTCATGAGTGTGTTCCTTCCATGTTTCGCTGTACTGTCCCATCCCTTTTACATACGAGTTTTCCACTCACTATTAGTGTGACTGTTCGTCCACTGTCCTTGAGTTGAGGCCCTTGGGTTTGAAAATTTCTCCATTCCTTCTTCCTGTTACCACCATAGACTTTCTTTCAGATCTCAAAGAGCTTAAATCGATTTTTCTCCTTTTTACTCAGAAATCAGATTTCACATCGGTAAAGTATCACTCGCATTATTATAGACTTATAAATACGGATTCTATAGTTGCGAGACAAAAGAGTTGTTTATTTCTATCTCTACGTCGTTTTTGGCAGTCATGCTACCCAGATATTTGAATTTCGCAATGCGTTTATCGATTTCAGTCAGGTTTAAGGTTTGGATCGATCCTGCTTGAATAGCCAGTCAGTGACTTGATTTGGTTTTCTCTTCATTTACTTCTAAGCCTACTTCCTTTCGTTGCATTATTAGACTTTCTATATTTTTCTAAACTGTTTGCTCATTATCCTCCACCAGGTCCAGATCATAGTTAGAACATTTTCTTGCGAGGATCTCATTAGGAATTCTTGTCAAATAGTGGCAAGACATCTCCTTGTTTTAATCTTTCACGAATTTCCAATATTTCAGATAAGACGTTTCCTACTTAAACTTTTCCCTTGATTTCCTTTAGACATACTTGTATTAGTTTCATCAACTATTTTAAGATTCCCAATCTTGGAAGGAAAAGCTGGTGCACCGATTCGTGGAATTCCCATTTCTCTACTAAAAGCCATCGTATAGTGAAAACCTAGTCACTTGTCGAGCGGTTCCTCCAGAAGCCACCCCGGTAGTCTTCGACTATTTCCTTAGCGTATGATGTCAGTCTCTTTAGGAGGATATTTGACAGCACCTTGTAACAAAATGATAGGATCGATATTCCTCATTAAATGTTGCATTGTGCTCGGTCACCCTTTTAAATATTGGAATGACGACTGAGTTTTCCCATTCCTGAGTGATAGTCTCAGTGTTCCGTTCCATTGTGATGAGCCCATGTTACTTCAACGTTTATTCCTCTCCTGAATATACAAGGTGGCGCAAAACTAAACATCCAATTTTGTTTTTGAATTATTGTACTTTTTATTAAATAAAAAAAAATATTTTTTTTAGGTGAAAAATATGTTATCCGTCAAGTGGCTACCGCCAGTTTTGATATACATTTGTACCCGCTGTATCGTATTATCCATGATTTTCCGCAAGATTTCAAGTGATAACTGTTCGTTTTTCCGTGGAATATACTCCTTAAGGGGGGAAATAAGTATAGAGGTCTCAAAAAATTAAGTTTTGTTTTCTTTTCGTAAATCGATTCTACAACTATTCAATAATATACCCTGAAAATTTCAAATATTGTGGTGATCATCTATCAGAAAATTATCAATTAAATTACGCGCTGCTCCATCCGCTAGTATCCTTGTATCCTTATGTATTCTCTTGTGTATGAATGTTATAGTTTAACGATCATACATACTGAGGTGACGAAACTATTGTCCTAAGACCATATCGTTTGATGAGACATGGAAACTTTCTTCCCTTATTGTTGGCCAATATATCGCTTCTTTTCCTATTTTCGCATTGAAGTCATCAGTTAGATTTTCACGTCAAAAGATGGGAAACTGTCAACTATTTCATCTATTGTTTCGTAAAACGCATTCTTTACTCTTCACCTTCCGTAGTACAACGTACGTTCAGAAGTTCATATTTATAGTGGGGACCCCGGATTGCGGCTATCAACATTCGGTGCTTATAAAACACTACGTTTAGTACCTTCCGAACAATTTTGTTGCTGATAAAGAATACTGTTCCAAGATTGTGGGTATCCATCCCGTCACAAACGAAAACAACCTTTATGGTTGTTCCGTTTCAAAGTCGAACTTCTCCTACCGCTGCGATATCCAATTTATACTTACTAGTTTCATTGTGCTGTTTGGAAAGCGCTCGGTCTGTACAAGCTGCATACGCAGCACGAGCCTATTCTTAATTTTGTGAATTTCCTTTTTTGATTGATCTCCTTGGATAGTTACCCCCCGGAAGTTCGATCGGGGAACTGGTTTATCTTCGGACTATTTTACCCAAGTATGACCAGCAATATTAAACATTAAGGTTTTTCACGATTTTTGATGTCGTTTTGAGTATGGTTTTGTTGTACTGTATTGTTGTAGTGATGTGAGCATGCGTAGTGCGGATTCATCAGCTCTGCTCCTACCTCTGTCATTTTTTTTCATGGGCAGGGATTCCTTAGGAATTTAGTCACCTCTTATGACTGGCACTCCGAACCCCGGATATCTTTTAACCCAAAGCCCGCTGGGAAAAATTGAATTATATATGTATATATTTTTCATTGTACTCTGCAAAATAAAATCCAAGTGTTCTTCTGGCATCGAATTGAATTTACTGGCGTAACGGTCGATAGCTTTCTGACTGTTGAAATTATAACGAAGGACTGCCGCTGTCGGAGATTCCTTATGGTGGGTACATAAAGGATCCCATAACAAAGTAAGGTGCTTACCCTTGCACAATATAACCAATTGGCACTCCGACACTTTTGAGAAGAATGTCCTCTATTGACACATCGAAAACATCGACAACTTTTTTTTTAAATTTCCTTTCTTTCTGCAACTGACAGCTTGCAGTTACAATCGTTGGTTACATGTTTATCTGATACACGAAATACACACGCATTCTTTTTATTCAGTTCCACTTAACTTAGTTCAGCTGTACGAGTTGAACAAGGACGACTGTCATGTGAAACGGAAGGATGGAAGAGGTCAGCATACTCCTTTCCAGTCTCGACATCCGTCAAAAAAAACATTTTTCTTCATTTTTCCTTTTCACCTGCTTGTCACAAACTTGAACAGAAATTGACAATTTTCTTTCGTCTCACAGGCGGTAATAATTGGCTTGCAGTTCTGTTGTAAAGGAGCGAAGTAAAAGTGAATGCTGAAGCCGAGCATTACGTAAAATTTCTTTCAATTAGGACGGGTAGATGTCGAAATTTTATTTATAAGGCCATTCATGTCATTGTGTATAGAATATCACATCGTCCAAATACCCACCTCGGCTTTTTACGGTGGCACGGATCCGAATCATCCAATGACACTTCCGAATAGATCTGGCTGAATTTGAGCGATGACCCGCGTTATGTTCATTTTAAGAATATCGGTCGATTGTGGTTTATTCGCATAGACCTGCGACTTCAGGAAACCTCCAAAGAAAAAGTCTAGCGGGGTCAAATCGCATGATCTTGATGGCTAAATCACGTCATCTCTGCGAGAGATAACCTTTCCCTCGATTCGGCCATGTAGAATGTCAATCGTGGCGTCCGCTGTGTGTCACATTGTGCCATCCCGCTGGAACCACATGTCGTCTAGGTTCATATGGTTCAATTTGAGCTATAAGAAATTGGTTATTATCGTTCTGTAGCGCTCGCCATTGACGGTCACCGTCTCATCAATGTCGTTTATGACGTACAGACCTATAACGCCGCCAGTCCGAAATCAACACCAAAAGGTAACTTGAGGATGCATTGTCCCCTGATGAATCTTGGGTGAGCTGGTGTTGTCCCACATATGTACATAAATAAGGCAATTTTGCTTTTTAACACAGTCCAAACGCTCCGAAACCGAGTCAGCGAACAAACCGCGTTGTCTATGGTCACGAATATTGAGCTCCTGGGTCTGTTGGATCTTAGTGTGAATAGCTGAGTTCTTGTGCACGGCGAGGAATCAACTGCCGATCTCGGCCGATTTTGGCTGATTGATTTCCGAACCGGTCTTCCCTAAGTTTGCCACCAAACCTTGAAGAGTCGGCTGTGAAGGGCCACCACGTCCACCGTAAAATGGGTAACGCGCCCAACATTTGTACTCATTTTGGTAATAAAGTTTTATCATCTGGATGTGCTGCTCAATCGTGTAACTTGTCATGGTGATTTCGCTTCAGTAGCTGATAAACAACAGATTTGACTGATGTCACCAAAATAAGAAGGCCGCCGTAATCCGCCATAATCTACCCCCGCCAACTCTTTGGTACTGATGTATTTACAAAGCCGTTAGAATGAGACAGCACTGTGTAATGCTCGTAGAACAAAACGGATTGTGGAGACCAACAACGTCCGCTCGTGACCATCAAGCAGACGTCTGGTGTCATTGATCGCGCAATAGAGAGGTAGCAGACTTCCAAAGCAGTTAAACCAGTTACCATATGCTTTGCGTTACTTATCAGCAATGATTTCAAATAACTGCATTTGTTTTTTTTTTTTTTTGTTTTGAATTAACAGTGCTGAAACTTCTAAAATTGTACAATAGTTGAAATAGTCGATGGCAATTATCAAGATTGGTTGCCGCTTTGGGAGCAATATTTAACTGCTCAGTTTCAGCGAACTGCTGATGAGATATACATATATCAAAAGGTGCCCTTTCTTGATTAAATGTACATAGATGGATTCTGGTTTCGTCTGCTGGTACTACTGAGCTGGTACTCCGATGATGGAATTCGAAGGTAGGAGACGATTGCCTATTAGTAAACCTATTAAGTATGGGCTCATTACATTCGTCTTAACTAGTTCTGTTTATTTCTATTATTTGTCGATGACAATCGAGTATGGGTCTATATATGTACATTGTTGGTTATGAATAACGTTATTGTAACATTACAAAAACAAAAAATTAATAAAAATCACAGACTGATTTTTATACAAATATTTGTAAAAAACTGGCAAAGTTCCGCCGTAGATTACATTTTTGACATACATGTGTAATATAAAGGGACCCCACAAGCGGACCATTAGGAATGCAGTTAAGTGGGAAGGTTATGGTCCTACACTTCTGCCCATAACAACGCCGGAAAAAGGAAAAGAAGAAGATGTGTAATATAAAGGGAATAAGTCATGCTGAATATGGTAAATTATATATGGGTTTGTATGCGGTAGAGTGTTAGGAAAAATGTAGGTAGTTTAAGTAGTTACTCGTACCTATCGGAATTAGGGCGAGTAATTTGAAAAGAATGAAATACAAATAAAATTAAAAATTTTAAGTAACCCCCGACACAAAAAAAAACTCCAAAAAGTAAAAAAATATTTTTTTTTCTCTCGGCCTTTTGACTTCATTAAAAGAACCTATGTATTAATATTTTCAAGATGATGTCGTCGCGTCAGGGAATCCGCTAAGTAAATAAAATGAAACCAGAATACAAATAAAAAAGAATATTGAGAATGATAAAGTATGGATTATACAAAGATCTACCCTATGTAAACAACGTAAGTAAGTACCGAAACAACCATATCCAATTTTTTAATTAGTGTTCAGTGTTTATAATTTAACCTGAAAAATTCGTGAAGTAGACACAACCGACAACGACGTCTGCCCTTATGTGTCCACCTCATACAGAAGTGGTACACTATCGAAACACTGTAGGAACTTAGTAGACCTAGTCAGATAGATTGCTGTACAAAACTATTATAACTTCATACGTACAATTTAAAACTATAAGTTTTTTTTTTCCTTACACCTACATATGTATGTATAGGTAGATAAAACTAATTACCCTTCTTCAATTAGCGGTCTCCCGACGCAGCGACGTCATCTTAAAAATATTAATAGGTTCTTTTAATGAAGTCAAAAGGCCGAGAGAAAAAAAAAATATTTTTTTACTTTTTGGATTTTTTTTTTTGGGTCGGGGGTTATTTAAAATTTTTATTTTTATAATACAATGAAATTTTTCTCAACCGCGTAGAACTCGCATCCATCCAATTGAGAAACTTCGCTGTCCAGAAAATTAATTAGACTCTTAAAAATGTTTGTTACCTATTCTCTATAGCCTGATCGTGCAGATAGCTCCAGTACTATCCTGTTAGATTGTTACGATTTGAACCTGGCTTCTATGGAAAGAACTATATTTCTATTTTCGTTCACCTTTTGCCCGGGTCTCGGCAATATGTGAAAAATGCGCCGGCTCCTCAAAATGAGAAGGGTCAAGACCTTACCAAACTCTAGCTTTAATGTTAGCTCCTTGAAATACAATGGCGAGGGAGCATAAAATAGATTCGAGAAAGAGTGTTAAAATATATTTACATTTTAAGGAGAACAGCAAAAGGTGTATTTGACATGTTGGTCTAACGAATATTTTTCCCCCAGACATGATTCCTGTAGCGATTAGATCTTATTTCTACTCTCCGACTCTTACACACATACGTCCATCATTGTAATTACGGTCACGAATTTATTAAATAATGAATACTTCAATTCCCCATGTCTGATCCCATTCCAAGGGCTCACAAATTTGTTTCTATTAAATGAGCTCGACTGTTCGCCATACAAAATAATAGAAACCAAGATATACACGCATACGAACAAAGCTTTTACAAAAACTTTGAGTTCATTTTTAATCACCTTTAAGTGCATCGCTTACCATCAGAAATTATGACGAATCAGTGGTTGGCTTATCCTGGCATGTGTGCCGCCGACGCTCAGTGCATCAAGTCTTTCCATACCATACCTGTATTTATTAAAAAAAATTATCTATGTGCTTTCTTTTCTATCAATGTACGGCCATGAATGCATTGCACTAGGGATACGTGCATAGCCTCCCGACTGCGTCAATGCACCTTATGTTGTTAATGTCATAATGAATGCATACCTACGTGCATGGTCCAAGGTATGTTGCGTACTCGAATATGCCTATACGAAACAGTGAGCACGACCTCATTAACATAAATGCATGTGAAATGCCATCCAATTCAATTACTGTAATTGAAACATTTTACAATAAATTTGACAAAGTAAATTTGTTAAGCATAGTGTTACGAAAGCAGTAATAAGCAGAAAATATCCATGTTAATGCGGAACCGAAGGTGATGGAAGGAGGAAAAAAAAATGTCTACCACCGGGCGCCATTATTATTTTTTGAATTTTAAAAACTGTCCTCCTTCCGTTTTTATTTTTTTAAAGGTGGTTAAGTACTTTGGGAACGGTGTGGAGATGGTTGTTGATACAATTATTGCAATGGCTTTTAAATAAGGATGAAAGCAAAAAGGATAAATTAAAATAAATTGAAGAATACATCGGACATTCGGGCAATAGTGACGGGACACAGTCGATGCCCAATTTAAAATTGAAAATGATTGAGTTGGGTTTTTTGCAGATACGACACATTTCGTCGTCGTGTTAACGAACTTATTGTTGTAATTTGTTTCCATTTGTAAAAGTGCCCGGTCAGGAAGAGTAGTTTTCGTTTTGATCCCTTTTTTCATTTTGATTACTATTTTTCTTTTTTGCTTAAACCTTTCGGGTTTTTCATAGATGTTTATAAAAAAAGATTGAATCTGGAACTGGAAGTACTGTTGCTCGGATAGACGTGACAATAACCTTAGTTGTACACCTCCTTACGGCGGAGAAGAAATTCTAATTCATGTTTACTACAGTTCTTTTAGAAAACCTCCACAGCTGCGAGGGAAATGTGCTGTATATGTAACGGAGGATGAGCTCTTTATGAGACGGTTTTAACTAGCACCGGATAATTACTCGAAAACCACTTCAGCCCGAAGCCTCAAGAGCAGGATTTTTAATATTCAAGGCCTTCTAGTCCAGCTTGACTCATCTACTTATCAACACAGCTGTATTTGCCGAAATTGCATAAGAAGCAATTGAACAGCAGATGCGAATTTCGAAAAACTAAAGTGAAGCCATAAAATAAGACCCTCATTTATTGCAACTTTGCTGCTCGAAGGAAATGATTGGATAATATTAAAAGCAGATGAAAAAGCTCAACATTTGGTTCCGATCGTATTAACCAAGAAATGGCAAGATAAAATCATTCAAATTCTACAGTGATATTGGATTTGCATTGGTTATTTAACATGACGGGCTTTGTTGGAAAAAATTGGTACTACCACCCCAAACTGGGAGGATTTACGTGCACAGTTGTATATATTTCTGGCCCGGTTATAGCACGCAAAAGTATGGACTCCATTCTTAGATTATTAGCGGTTAACGAACCAGTCACTCAGATAGTCATCTTCGAACTATCTGCTTTTCGTATCGGCTTTTATACATATTTCAGTATTTCTAGGAAATACTCCAAAATCCTCACGATTCAACTAATTGAATACATGTACGAAGTTTACTTGAATAAAGGTGACTTTTGGAATTTCACAAGCTAAGTACGAGTATGTAAGATAAGTAAGCATTGTTAGCAATTTTGGGTATTCAGTTTGTTTCTTACAGATATAAAGGTTAAACGTGTTTTAAAGTGGCTATCGAAAAAAAACTGAATCAAAGAATCTTTGTTAAATTTCTTATGAAAAATAAAACTGAGTGCGTCAACGTACGTGAAATATTGACTGTGGCATTTGGCGAGTTTACTCTAAGCAAAAAAAAAAAGTTTATAAGCTGCACAAGCTCGTACAGAAGGCCGAGTAGATGTTAATTACTATGCCCGCCCTGGACTCCCCCGAATGATAGAAAATCATTTCGGAAAATCGTCGAATTTCTATCAGAGAAGTTGATGAGGATATTGACGTGACGAACAAAGGGATTGTATCGCATCGCACAAGAGAAGGACATGAATGACGATTCAAATTTGTTGAAAAGCGTCATCACTGCCCTCTGCAACTTTTTTCCCACCGCAAAAATGAAAAGACCTGTGAAAAGACGAGGACTTGCAACGATTAATGAGATAAAGATCGCATCAGTGAAGGAGCTCAAGTTTGTACTATAAGGCGCATATCAGAAGTGCTTCGAGGATTGTAAAAGCGAGAAAAAGCGATTGCACAAGCGGGGGAGGAGGGGAATATTTTGAAGCAGACGAAATAGATATTGATGAATGAATAAATATTTTTCGAAAAAAAATGAAAAAGTTCATTATTTTTTTAACAAACCTCGTATTAAGTTTTCTCAAAGCTTTTAAGTTTTATACAATTCTTCCTTGGTTAAAAATTCTTCACCAGCTTTCTGGCCCTATACCCATATCCTTACTCGATTTCGAATAGTTCTTAAGAACATTTTAATTTGAAATGACTGGTGTCCTTACCATCTACTCTTTACTGGATTTTAAAAATGATCTTCCAACCATTTTCTAAAAGTAATCCGATCTTGCCCCGAATTTGAATTTTCTTCCGGATTCTTTTTCCTTACCAGCTGATCAGTTTCACTTTTTCTTTTCAATGGGCTATCATTCAAATATAATTATGTTGCGACTTTTTTCTTATTATTAGATGGTGTTAAAGCTCATGGAGAACCAGAGCCAAGCTTCTCTCATTCACTTACGAGTATACTGTGTGCGATTTGTTTTCCACAAAAGTGAACGGGATAGTTTAAGGCCGATTCTGCACGGCCTGAGTCAAGAAGCTTTTTCAAGGCAAGTGTACTTCGCGGGGTTTTGCCAGTAACCCACCAATGAGAGAACCCGCGAAATGAACATTCGATGGCGTTGGTGCTATCGGGAAGATTGTTGCACTTCTTTTGAGATGATATTGTCAATAGTTAAAGAATACTGATCAAATTATTAAGGTAAAATGAGTTCTCAGATGCATAAAAAAAAACCAAGAAAGAGATTCCTTACATACATAATTAGGAGTTTATTTCAAAACAATATTCGGTAAAGCCCCAACTTTGTGAAAATCTAATTTTAAAATAATTTTTCAAGCGACTTTTTTGCATTCAATGTAATTAAGAGTAATAATTTAAAAACGTAATTATTTCGTTTTGTTTGTCTACTAATCAGTTCGATTAATTTTTTGAAAAATCAAAGAAAAATTAACGAGTAAGAGAAAATATTTGACATTATTTAATGTCCCCACCCTGTTTTCAAGCTTGGAAAATTAAGCCATCAGGCTTATGGTTTGTTTTGAGTTTGAGCAGTTGTTCAAATCACGTACAATATTCTGTTGAGAGAAAAGTTCATCTTAAATAAAAATAGAAAGGAAGATTATTGAGCGAAGCAAAGCGGAGCTCTCATCGGGTGACTTCAATTGCGATCTAAGATAAATTGTTTCTCTGTCATTTTTGGACCCTGAGAAAGTATTTTAAAATATCTAGGTTATTGTCGAAACAGAATTTTGATTTTGGTCCTAATTTAAAAAACTAAATTGATGAAAAAAATTTAAATTGAAAGTGCAAAATTTTTGCACGCGCTATTTTTTATCTTTTTTGAAGATTCTTTCTTTTCGAACGTTTTTAGCCAAAAAAAGCAAACATAATCCGTGTTTTAATAAAGAAATCACGAGTTCAAAATATAACGATTAAAAACTTCTCGCTCAACAAGCGAGATACTTGGTGGCTACATAGTTGTTATGTTGGGAGGTTTCAATAAATGGCCACCGGTACTAGACCGACCACTTTGGGCTGAAGATTACTGCTTACCTGATTATTTACAGGAAGGAAAATTGATCTATCTACAGTTCAACAAAATGTTTTTCCTGCAGCAAATTATGCGCCAAATAAGTGTCGAGCAACAGGCATTCAAAATAACACTAGAACATTTGGCGGTTGGACACTTTACTGAAGAAGATTTAAAATTATATTCAGAGCGTTTTACTAATAACAAATATTATGATGAGCTCCCAACAATAAACAAATCAATCAGATTGATGTCGACAAACGACGAAATCCGAACCTACTATACTGATAGTTTAAAGAATGCAAACCGACCTGTCGCAATTATAAATGCAATCCATAAAGATATCAAAGCTGCTTCGATCTCTTCAGACCCTGCGAGGGCTAATCTCCAAGACTTCTTCTTTGCATTGGAGCACCCATAATATTAAGGCAAAATTTGTTTACAGCAGGTGGTTTGTGTAATATATCACTTAGTACTGTTGTAGATATGATTCACAAACCAACAGCAGATATTAGATATAATGACGAATTCCCAATACTATATGCGTAATGGTGAAATTTCACATCTATTCCGGTCCTCAAATATAGACAATATCGGTAGTTCCTCCGAGTACCGTATGCTTGAAAGATCACGGAACAAGTTACATACGAAAACAGGTTCCTCTTCCATTAGCTTATGCAATCAGCATTCATCGTTCTCAAGGTTTAACTTTCAACTCCGGCCTGATGGAACTTGGTAAAACTGAACTTGGCTCCGTTTCATTGGAGGTTTTTCTTCGTATTTTCCTCCAAATTACTGTAATTACCTTAATTATTTCTTTCTACTTTTTTTCACATATATACAATGCTTTAGAAGAAAGATATTGTAATATCACATCTCTAAATTATACTGTGCGGTAACAATTACCTTTGTACACACCATTATACGAAATAAAAATGATCTAAGTTAAAAAAAAAAGTTCATTAGGCTTGGCTTATGTAGTGTTTTCTAGGTTCCGATTCTTCAATCGTTTCTGGGTCGTCCCTTTTCCATTTGAACGACTTCGGAAAATCAGTGAGAAGAAAGGCCTGCCGTCTAAACTCAAAGAACTTAACAGGCTCAACCGGATGGCAGGAATTACCTATGAACTAATGGACGTAATGAGTAATCTCCTAAACTAATAAAAAAAATCCATTTTCTATCACATTAAACTCATGAGTCTGCACATAGTATTGCGCGAATCGAATTATGTTACAATAATTAATTTTAGTTTTTACACTTGACTTATGTTATCAGATTGTCTTATATCATAAGCAGCATAGATTAAATATGAAGCATGAAAGACCACGAGGAGCCTTATTCTAAACGTGTGAACAAATTTAAATCATTAGTCTCAAATTTCAATACCCGAGGGCCGATTGATAAAAAACTTTAAAAAAAAAGGATTTGAAATCGGACAGATTTTGAAAAACATCAAAAATCAACACGCAGTATCAAAAGTTTATTGAAATATTTTAGCGCTAAAATGTGTCCATTTCATTTTATTTGTTTTCGGTAAACTGAGATCAACTCTACCTTTAAATTTTACCTCGCATCGCTCAAACACATGCTACAGCGAAGCGGTACGACAAGCGACTGCGGCGTCCTAGTTATTTGTAAAATCATATTTTTACTTATTAGCCTCTAGAATTCTGGTTGAACATACTGTTTTTGGATGAGAGTACAGTACAAGCTCTTTAATTCGGAATTCTTTAATTCGGAAAACTCGTTTATTCGGAAAAAAAAAATTTCCGAATAAAAGAAATTTTTCCGAATAAATGAGAGTCAGTTTTAAATTTTTGTATGTAAAAATTAAATTAAATTAGCAAAAATTAAATAACACAATGATTGAACACGTATAGATGGCAAACAGATCTCAAAAATGTAGAAGTCGGAACAAAATGTCTATTGGGGGAATCCCAGTAATCCGCATTTAGATATTGTTTGAGAAAACACCAATACAGTTTAAGTTGGCGAATGGGAATGGGAATGTAAATCCCTAACACCGGTGTTGTTTTTTTTTTTCGCTTGAATTCCCTTTCTAACTGTACCGATTTGATTGCGCTGAATTCAATAGTGTGACAGATACAGGCATTTCTGTAAATTTTTCTGTGTGGATGGACGGTAAAATTAATTGTGATCTCAGTGGTTAAAGGGTTAAGCACAAAGTTGTACATATTTCTGCATAAGTAAAAATTAATTATAATTCAGGTGAAAATGTCAGTTAAACAATCAAGAAGTAGAGGTTTATACAAATCATTCAATTTAAAACAAAAATTAGAAGTTCTTGAATGTGTAAAAAGTGGAATGAATTACAAGAACATTTTAGAAAAGTTTAACATAACTAAATCTACATTTTATGACATAAAGAAAAATAAAGACAAATTAAAAAGCTTCGTTGAATCTGAAACAAAATCGAATCAAAATATAATTAGACTGAGAGAGCCAAACTTTAAAAAAATTGACAGTGCCGTTTACACTTGGTATTGTTCGCAGAGATCCAGTGGTGTCCCTATTCGTGGAATTGAGATTCAAACTGCTGCCATACGCTTTGCACAGACCCTTGGAGAACATGATTTCAAAGCTAGCGATGGTTGGTTATCAGGATTTAGAAAGAGACACGGTATTTTAAATAGAAAAGTGGTTGGAGAAGCCCTAAGTGCTGACACTGAAAATGCAGAATTATTTAAAAGTGATTTTAAAATATTTGTACAGGAGCAAAATCTTTCTGATTTCCAAATATATAACGCAGATGAGACAGGATTTTTTTGAAAAGCAATGCCAGATACAACACAAGCTGGTAAATCGGACAAAAACGTTTCTGGTCATAAGCAGCCAAAAGATCGTTTATCGGTTTTGTGTTGTGCAAATGCGAATGGTTCTCACAGAAACACGCTTGCAGTTGTATGGAAATCGAAGAAACCAAGAGTACTGAATGATATTATGGACAAGTTACCGGTACATTATTACAACTCGAAGAAAGCTTGGTTCGATCAACGGATTTTTAATGAATGGTTCTCAAAAAAAATTATCAGTGAAGTAAGGTGGTACCAGGAAAATACCAAAAGATGAAGTTAAGACAATATTGCTAGTAGACAATGCTCCTGCTCATCCCACCGATCTAGAGAGCGCCGATGGACGTATAAAATGTACATTTCTTCCACCAAATACAACCTCCATACTTTAACCAATGGACCAGGGTATAATCATGGCTTTCAAACGATTATACAGACGTCGACAGCTGGAAGATTGTTTGGTTTTTTTTTGAGAACGAGTGTGATAATGTTGGAGTGCAAACTTTAAAAAATTTAAAAAATTATAACTTGCGAAAATCTATTTACAATTTGTATCATTCCTGGGCTGAAATAAGAACAACAACTTTAAGAAATTGTTGGAAAAAATTACTTATCCAAGACGAAATGTTGCACTATGACAGTGAAGACGACATCAATTTGGCAGATTTGGCAAACATTATTCGTCAGACACGTCGGGCAGAAAACTTTACGGAAGAAGACCTAGAAAACTGGGCTTATATTGATCAAAGTGACCCGGGCCATTTAGTTTTGAATGAGGAGGAAATATCCGCGTCATTATTGGATCAAAATTCAATGGAAATTTCTTCTGAGTCTGATGATAACGTAGAAGAAACTTAAGAGAAACATGCAAGATAACTCGAAGGGAAGTGCTGCAATGTTTGGACAAAACAATTAGTTATTTAGAAACAAGATTCAGTGAACCAGAAATTCAAGGTTACTACACTTCTGTTAAAAACTTAAGAACTAGTCTTTTACGCGAACAAACAAGTAACATTAAACAAAGTCATATTGAAACATTTTTTAATCCAACTGAAATGAATATTGATAGCAATATATAGTAACGATTAAAAATATGTAGGTATGTTGTATGTATTAAATATGATGATTTTATATGTTTTTCATTTCTTGCATTTTTTAATACGTTTATATAATTTTTTTTGTGTTTTTAGTTACAAAAATTAATTATAACACATTTTATGTATTATTTGCAATCTTTTGTGTTAATAAAATAATTTTTCGTTTTAAGTTCTTGCATTTTTTTATCAATAGGAACGCGTTTTAGTGCATAAAAAAAATCTCTCATTAATTCGGAAAATTCGTTTATTCGGACTGACCTTTCCCCCAACCATTCCGAATTAACCAGTTTTTAATGTAAATTGATTTTTTTGGGTGCTTTCTTATTGATTGTAATTTTTCGTGACTTTAAATGTATTTGTTCAATCAGAACAGTTAGTAACTGTAGTTTCTCTGGAGTAAAATCTGTGGCCACAACCAAAAACCGCTGAAGTCGGAAACTATGATTATTGGGTATAGTGATTGAAATTTGAAACAAATTTTTGAATCTGGAAAAAACTGATGCATTAAAACAACAAATCTTTTTCAAATTCCAGTTAAAGGCGTCAACCAGAATCGCATACACAATTTTTTTTGTAATTCTTATATCCTTATTCCCAAATTTATTGCAAAAAACATTTTTAACGTTGTTTTTCCAAATTATGTTTTACCCCTTATTGCTTATCTATGTCACTTAAGCTATTATTGCAAACTGAACCATTTTTCAAACTTCTTCTTTAATGAGATAAGCTGTTTTTGAAAATCTATTTTTTCACTTCAATCAATTTAAGTGATTTTTTATTGAAAAAATTAAGGTATTTTTAAGAACGACAATTCACAGTTAAGAAAGGAAAACAAAACTTAATAAAAAACAGGCAACATAAAATTATTAAAAAAAAATAAAAACATTTCAAAGTAGAAACAAAGACTTAAATCTCATAATTTTCATCCTCATCCACTAAGTCAGGATGAATATCAGATGCATTTTCCGTTTCTAAATTATTATAGAATTCCTGAAATGCAGATAAAGGGAAACAAGCTTTTAAGATAATTTTTTTTCTTTGTACTTATAAAATTTTTCGGCGGTGCGTTGGAGATGTCATTCAATTTAATTGAGTTTACCCCTCGTTTTGTAACATTAAGAGTTGAAAAAGGTTGATTTTTGTCAAGGGTGGTTTTGTACTGAATCCTTGCAAACATGTTTTTATTGTATCTCAACCACCGTATTTTATTCCAAACAAATTGGTTAGATTCTTCATCTCGGGTCCTCCAGAGGAATTTAGACTTAGCAATAGAACTGAAATCAAAAAAGTCTCCACTCTGCATTTCTGTGACATTAAATGTTTGTTTTGAACCTACGTTTCGTACAAAATTGTACCAGTCGTGGGGATGGTGAATTCGAACTTGTGTTCGTTTTTTTTTCCTTTCATGAGAGCGTGATTAACGGTCATGTGAGTATGACCAGGCTCGAGGAATTTATGATCAATAGTTTCGCTCATGTTGTTGTTTAGCAATAAAGTTAGAAACATACAGTTCTTATTTTTTTCCGCTGCAAGAGTCGCTGTAAAAAACCAAATAACTTACTTGATTGTGAGCAATAACATTTTGTATATGCTTCATTAAACATGATGCAATTTCATTGCCTCCTCGCTTAACCATACCCTCGTCCCACATGAAGCCATACGGGGCATTTGTGGAAAAGTTATGTTACGGTTAGATTGTATGTCCATAGTTGCCGTTTGTAAAAGATTACGGAATTTCGGAGATAGGGTGTCGGTAAGCACTGCTGAAGGTCAAATGCAAAACCCATCATTTCAGAATTTTCTTTGGCCAGCATTTTATCTTCCCTTTTAGAGTCGTATGCTAATTCCGTGATGTAATGATGATGGTCCAATTCACCTTGAAGGGTTGCAAGCTCTTCAGCATCTTCACGTTTTGCAATCTCCAATTTTGCTTTCAATGTGTCGTCTATTACAAGTGTCGATGCTGGGCTTTTTGAATTTAATGTTCATACCTATAGAAATCAAAGGCGCAAAATAATTTATTTTTTCACTCGCTGCCATCAAAAAAAACTTT
Source organism: Merodon equestris (assembly GCA_958301585.1). Lineage (NCBI taxonomy): Eukaryota > Metazoa > Arthropoda > Insecta > Diptera > Syrphidae > Merodon > Merodon equestris. Next base: position 66,619,258 of record OY284413.1, read on the forward strand.
AAATGCATAAAAATGATCGTTTATGCAGTGTTTTTTCGAAAAAACACCACGCTTTGAACGTAGTTACGATCCATCTTCAATATTTATGTAAATATCTTTTACGAAATTCGTTCAAATTATTTTATTTATAAAACAAAGAATTAAATGGATCCCTTAAAAGAAAAAATTAAACCACTTTTATAATAAAATTAATTTTTAGTAGATATAATATATCTGAGGATAACAATTGAAGACAGATCTAAAGCCTAGAGTGTCATCTCTTTTTAAATACAAGATTATAAAATATGTTAAATTCCTTAATAAGCAAACGTACCTTTAAAAATACTTGAAAATTTGCTTATGCTCACGGAGACCGTTGGGTGTCTTTCGCCGAATAGCTTGTACATAGTAGCCAATGTCAAATCCGCTTGAAAATACTTACAAGACGTGTCACGCCTTGTATAATGACTTTCGTATGCAGGAAAGCTGTTTATATGGGTCTTAATGAGTTGACCCACTTCTTCAGATATTTTGTTACTTCCGCCACCGGAACCACTATTATCTGTAAAAGGTATGTTTGGTTGCTCCAATTTTTTTTAAAAAGCATTCAGTTTCATTGAAGCATTGCTTGAAACATTTTTGGCAAACACGAACTTTCTCTGTATTTATGTTTATAAAATATTTAATATGATGCTGTCGGTTTCGGGGACTAGTTTCGCTTTTCTTTAACGTCTGTGACTTTTTGTCTTCAATTTCTATCAAACCGCCGATGAAAATAACTCTTTGAATGAATGTTCCCAACGACCAATAAGATTTGAAAATTTCCTTTTGATTTTCAAAATGTATTTTTACTTTGCAATTTTGTCGACAGCTACTAGTTCTTGCAGCAACTACTCCAGATTTGCGTGTGCACGATTCTCCTCTGTTTCGCTTTTTTGCAATTGTCTTGCTTGAATCTAATTTTAGTTGGTTATCAACCGAATTTGATGATGAAGGGGAGACCAGATTTGCTTCAAGTTGCTTGCCCATATTCAAAAGATCTTCATCCGAACAATCTTCAGATACATCCGAGTCAGAGTCATCCGAGTTAAAAAAAATTGTTTTCTAGTTCTATGGTTCTATTGGCACCAAATTCTTGAAAGAGTAAATCCAGGTTTTCACAAACAAAATAGTTCCGAAAATAACTGCGAATTAGATCCTAGGTGGACAGAGAAGAAAAATCAAAAATTTCACATTTTAAAAAAAAACCATTATAGATAAACAACCTAAATCACTTTTATCACAATTAAAATTGCTTTTTGGTAGCGGTGGCAGCTCACTTATTTTTTCATTCTGTTTGGCAAATACACCTTCCCTTGCCAGATTTAGAATTTGTAATGCTCGAGAACTCATATTTTCTATTAACTTGTTATTTTAATGCAACACTTATTCAAATAAAAAAATCTCTTAAAGCACGTCTTCACTTCCCGGCATGCTTAATTCAACTGATGTTTCACGCGTGCTTTCGAAATAACAAACTAACCCAACGTAAGAAATGGATTCCTGGGATCGACCGTTTAAAAAAACCACGTAACCTAGGTACATAGTTTCTTGTGTCGATCCAACTGAAATTTGCAATGACCGCTTGTGTTTGTTTGGATTCTGGGAACGAAATGTAATAATTTTCAATATATGCTCAAGTCGAATAAGTCGTTTTTCGAGAAATGGCCGATTAATTTTCGAACAGTTTTTTAATTTGCAATACATAATCGCTAATGTCCTTTTAAGCGATTTTCAGTAATGTATGTATGTATGTGTGTTGGATTTCTGAAGAACTTTTGAATTTTGATGTATGGCTTAAGTCAACTTTAGTCGTTTTTGGTAATGAAATTTTAAGGTTTAAAAATTCTTTGATAAGATAAGCGGTTATTGCAAATGCTTAATGTAATGATAAGCACTTAAGCGATTTTTTCTTTTCCATTTATTTTAACGAAAAATTAGGTAAGAAACCTGGGATTTTTTTTAATTTATGTAACAACATAAGTAGATAACGATGCAAGAAAAATCTCACTTTTCGCTTAAGTCGACTTAAGCGGTTATTGATTGGGGCCAACTTACTTAGGTGGCGCTACTGTCCGGTGTGAACTTGGGCTGGCACGATCGGGCACTCCCAGCTGATTAAGGTCCCCTTCCACCTGTGTGTGCCACCCTATATTCGGTCGTGTTCTATTGCGTCGTTCCTCGATTTTAAATTTGAAGACTCTTTGGGCCGGAACTGTGTTGTCCATTCTCTCTACATGGCCTAGCCATCTTGGACGTCCGATCCGAATATGTCGTACTAGGCCGATGTCGCTGTACAGCTCGTTCAGTTCATCGTTGTATCTTTTCCCCCACTCTCCGTTTACACAAACAGGATCATAGATTGGACGAAGAATGTTCCTCCCGAAGAGACCAAGGGCATCCTCATCCGTTTTCGTTAAGGTACAGACCTCTACGCCATAAAGGGGGTCCGAGATAATCAATGATTTATTGATCCGCATGACAAAGTCCAAACGGGGAACGCAGGATGATTTTTCTTCTATAAAGCCGAACGAGTTTATAATGGAAGCGGATTTTATGGCCGGGTACTAAGCCAAAACCATTGGAACTATCATCCGCTTAAAACACGACCTGTCTGAGCTTCGGCAATGCTTAGGTCAGTCCATAACATATACATATACTTACATATATATACAGTATAAAATAAAATCCAACTTCCGTGCCAGCAATTGCTACCTATTCCAGGGATTACTTATTTTGATGTTCAGTGAACCCAAAAAAAATTGTACAGGAATCAGATGCATTGAAATCAGAGGAGGTGGAAATGAAACATTGGTTTTTTAGTTCTTCAAATGGTTTTAATTCATTTTTCCAAAACATGTTTTTTTTTAAATTTAAGACCCAGAAAAAATAAATAGAAGTAGATTCAAAGCAAAAGAAAAAGCGGAACATATCAAAAAAACTAAACATATTAATATTTAGTATGGTGGCTCTTGGCTTCCAAAACGGCTTGCAGTTCATGGAAATTACTAAAAGTATTAGTGACATTGGTTGCTATATTGGCCCACACATCCTGAAGGACATTTTAATCTTTCCTCAGATTTTTTTCTCTATATACGCCGACAGGTGCTATATAGAATTTGAGTCTGGATTTGAGGCGATTTTTTCACATTATGTTGAGGTAGTCTATTTTGTTCATATTACCTTCAACGACTACCATGTTTCCTACTCCACTTAACCCCATTACACTACCTCCACCATGCTTAAGGCTGTACCTTGTTTTCTTTAAACAAAACGGCGTCCATCAGATCCATATAAGTATGTAGTATATTAAACTTCGACTCCGACAAAATTGGCAAGTTCCGGAATTCTAAAAGTTGACGAAGATAAATTATAATAAATATAGATTCCAGGCGATTCCTTATTTTATTTTTTTTCCAGGCAAAACGAGATGGTTTCAGAGAGTGTATGCTATTAAATCCCTTGAATGTAGAAAAAATCGAATTGTTTGTTGTGTACATTTACAATTACATTTTCCTGAAGTTCGTTGGCAATGTTTGCCGCAGAACAATTTTCCTTTTCTTCAATTGGTATTGAAGAAAAAAGTATCTCAAGCAAAGCAACTGCTAATTTATTTTGCTGCATTTTTTTCAAAATTTTATAATAATTTATTTCTAATAGTGCGAGACCGTGGTAAATGCTACCGTGGGGGTAGTACCCAGTGTTTGGGCTTATATGGTAAACACGTTTATTTAAGAAAATATGATATAAACTAAAAAAAATTAGTGAATATTATTTTCTTGACTTGTTGTACTAAAAGTAAGCAGCTTTCTTCTAAAGGGTCCGGATTCTAACGTTTTTTTTTTTCAAGTAGTGCTTATTTCGTGAATGGTAACACTTAGCTCATGAGTGATTTGACAGATAATTAGTTTTATCCTTCCGCTGAACGAATATGGTTGTGTATACGCTTGAACAACGCTGGGAAATATTGCGACATTACTTTGAAAATCATGATAATGTTGCAGAATGTGTGCGAAAATTGCGTACGGATTTTGGAAGAAGAGAAGCACCGTCAGCTCCGTATGTTCGTTATCTTGTGAAAAAAGTGAAAGAAACTGGCATCCTCATCGATAAACCAAAGCGTGAAAAGCCAAAAACAGTGCGTACACCCGAGAATATTGCTGCTGCGGCAGAAAGTGTGCGTGAAGCGCCATCAACATCAATTCACCGTCGTTCTTAACAATTGAACATTTCGGAGACATCATTGGGACGAATTTTGCATAAAGACCTTGGTATGACGCCATACAAAGTCCAATTGGTTCAGGAGTTGAAGCCAACTGACCATCCAATGCGTTTTCGCTTCGCTAAGTGGGCCTGCGATCGACTTACAGAAGATGCCGATTTTGCCAAAAAAATCATCTTTTCAGATGAAGCTCATTTTGATCTTGGCGGGTATGTAAACAAGCAAAATTGTCGCATTTGGGGCACAGAAAACCCGCACGCATACATTGAAAAGCCGGTGCACTCAAAACGAGCCACTGTTTGGTGCGGATTTTGGTCCAGAGGCATAATTGGGCCATTTTTCTTCGAAAATGAGCAAGGAGTGGCCGTTACAGTCAATGGCGATCGTTATCGGGCAATGTTGAACGAATTTTTGTTCACAAAAATTGAAGAGGAGGATATTGGCAACATTTGGTTTCAACAGGACGGCGCTACGTGCCACACAGCCGAAGCTACACTCGATGTTTTGCGCCCTGTTTTTGAAGATCGCATTATCAGCCGCAGAGCTGATGTCGTTTGGCCACCTCGGAGCTGCGATTTGACACCGTTGGACTATTATTTGTGGGGTGCCGTCAAAGATAAGTGTTACGCCGACAAGCCAGAGACAATTGACGCTTTAAAGGACAATATTCGTGAAGCCATTGGTGAAATACAGCTGCACACAATCGATAATGTGCTTAAAAATTGGACCGATCGTGTAGGCTACTGCATGGCCAGCCGAGGTAGCCATTTGAATGAAATTATTTTCCATTATTAACCGGAAGGATTGTACTTTCAAATAAAAAAAGAAATTTGAGAAAATATTCAGTAGTTTATAGCATTTTCAAAAAAAAAAAAAGTTATTTGGCGGACCCTATACTTCTTTATTTCACTTGGAAAAATAAAAGAAAAATACATCTTAAATATACATACAGTGCTCTTCACTTGATTAGACGCACTCATTTTTCTATACATAAATTTAATTTTTTTTTCAAGTGTGTGTAACAATTTTCAAACAAATGCATTTTTTGGAGAGGTTATTAAGTTCTCAGGGGAAGGCTGGCAGTGACAGCAGAATGACCAGCGCAGATTGCCAACACTGCGAGGATCATCTACTGGAGCTAGCTTCAGCAACAGGCTTCTGTATTCAAGCGGAGAGGTCTGCTTTGATGAATGGTACCTTCGTGGTGAGCTGTTCCTCTCAGCAGACATCTGCCTGGATCAGGAGCATGGTGCCGAAAATCCCCCCCTGGGAACTAGCACTTATCAAGTAGTTAGTCTCCCGAAACTAACGCGCGCCATCTGCTGGATTCCGGGAAAACCCGGAAACAAGCTGAAAGTGCTGACGCGACTACGTGCGCAGAACCCGGGACTCGACACGAGGGCCTGGACTGTCTATTCCTACAAGGAGAAAAAGAACTCTCTGAAAAAAGAGGGCTTCACTCTGGTAGTGGGAATGGACAATGGCTCTGTTGAGGCCCTGAAAACCGCGTACGACTCACGTCCCTACTTCGGCCTTGGTAGGATCGTATTCCATTTTGATGTCAAGTAGTCGAAGGATGGAACATGTTCCCCAGTATGAATCCATGATTTTTACTCAGATCAACCTACAGAATTGCAAGGCTGCTGCCGCTCTTCTAAGTAGCAGAATTGCATGCAGTAGTACAAATCATCACATTGTATCCATTCAAGAACCATGGGTGTGGAACAAACGCCTGTGTGGTCTTGGTGGCGTACGTGATGCTACAATCCTTTATGATGAGCGATCCGAACGGCCCAGGGTCTGCCTCATCATATCGAATACGCTATCGGCAACCAAACTTGGTCAATTCTGTGGTCAAGATCTGGTAGCTGCGAAAGTGAGCTACAAGGCGCACGGAGAAATTGAACACTTCGTCGTGGCGTCTGCTTACTTCCCCTACGACTCGGTACTACCCCCGCCACCTAAGGCGGTTTTTCCGAACTCGTAGAGTACTGTGAAGCCAGAAGGATTGGACTCATCATCTGTTGCGATGCTAACGCTCAAAACACATTTTGGGGCAGCAGCAAATGCAACCGGAGAGGAGACCATCTTTTAAACTTCATTCTTTCGTCTGACCTTTTCATCAACAATGTTGGCTCTCAACCAACCTTTGTGACAGCGAGACGACAGGAAGTGATTGACCTAACCTTATCTAACAGGCATGCGAAGGCCATCACTAACTGGAGAGTCTCACCAGATGTTACGCTGTCAGACCATAGATACATCGAATTCCAATTGAAGTGCGGGATCTCCCCCTCGCAGCCCAAGCGGAATCCGAGAAAAACAGACTGGGTGCGATTTAGGGAGGAGCTTGAGAAATCCACTCAAGCCCCGCCTAAACTCAAAACTAATCAATCGGTGGAGGATGCAGTTCATAACCTGAACAGCGCCATCACCAAATGTTTTGAACTCGCATGTCCTGTCAAAAAACCTCCCAACAGGAAGCCGGTTCCTTGGTGGAATGCTGAGCTCCAACGGCTTCGTAAGGAAGCTAGAAGTCTTCTGAACAGATCGCTTAAATCGAACTCGGAAGATGACTGGAATAAATATCGATCGAAGCAGAAGGAATATAAGAAGCTTATTCGAAAATCGAAGAATGATTCCTATAAGTCCTTCTGCGAAGAGATCAAATCCCCGAGCGCGACCAGCAAGTTGGTTAAAGTCCTCAAACGAGGAAAATCGACAAGGCTGGAGGTACTCAGAAAGTCTGATGGTACCTTTACCGAGTCTAAAGCAGAAACTCTTAGTTTACTGTTTCAGACCCATTTTCCGGGAAATCAGACTGTCATCGGCTCGTTGCACACTCCCTCATTGGATACTGCGGCTGTAGCGATGAAAACAACTCGGCGTAGCTGTTATGTTTCGTCACGCGTGGCAACTACTGAGGCCATTGAATTTGCTGTGGCATCCTTCGATGGCTTTAAGTCGCCGGGCACTGATGGGATATACCCCGTTATGCTGCAAAAAGGTATAAGACAGCTGCTTCCTACACTGAAAAGAATTTTCACTGCTAGCCTGGCACTTGCCTACATACCTATCCCTTGGCGCGCGGTGGAAGTGGTATTTATTCCCAAAATAGGGAAAGAGGATTACTCACTAGCCAAGAGTTTCAGACCAATAAGTCTAACATCATTCCTGCTGAAAAGCATGGAAAGACTAGTAGAGTTGCACGTGCGCAAAGTTGCCCTTCGAATGCATCCTCTGTCGGACATGCAACATGCTTATCAGCGCGGAAAATCCTGCGAGACTGCGCTTCAAAACCTAGTTGGGAGAATTGAATGCGCTCTCGAAAGGAAAGAGTACGTACTAGGCATTTTTGTCGACATTGAGGGAGCTTTTGATAACGCTACTTTTGACAGCATGTGTAATGCTGCTAGACGGCATGGCGTAGATGAAGCACTGGTTTTGTGGATCAAAGCAATGCTCGTGCACAGGACACTGATCGCTGATGCAGGCCTCGAACATTGTGTAAAGTCTGGAGTAAACAGGGGCTGCCCGCAAGGTGGCGTCTTGTCTCCGCTGTTATGGTGCATGGTGGTCGACTCTCTGCTAGATGCTCTCAATGCCTCTGGAATCTATGCCCAGGCCTATGCGGATGATGTTGCTGTTCTCTCTGTCGGCTCATGTTTAGCGAATGTCTGTCTCAAAGCGCAGGCGGCGCTAAACGTGATCGAAGACTGGTGCACGAGAAATGTACTGTCGGTTAATCCTCTTAAGACCGATGTCGTTCTCTTCACGAGAAGGAGGAAAACAACTGGCATTGCTCAGCTGGTGCTAAAACGCATTCCCATCCCTATATCCAAGGAAGCTAAGTATCTGGGAGTCATTCTAGATAACAAACTTCTCTGGTCAAAACATGTTGAGTCCAAAACCACCAAAGCGCTGTCGGCTTACTGGCAATGCAAAGGTGCCTTTGGCAAAACATGGGGCTTATCGCCGAAAAAGGTCCTTTGGATCTACACGGCAATGGTAAGACCGATAATCTCATATGCATCGGTTGTTTGGTGGAGCAGGCTGACACGAAAACACGTTGTGGCTTCACTCACCAAACTCCAAAGAGCGGTCTGCCTCAGTTGCACGGGGGCTTTCCCCAGCACACCGGGAGCTGCTTTGGATGCTATGATGAACCTTCCACCCCTTAACATATATATCAGAGGGTGTGCACTGAAAACTATTTCTCGCCTAAAGAGGAATGGTCTTTGGTACAACTCGCAGTGGAGTGAAAGTGTACTTGAGAGAGAAATATCCTACGATCACTGTCTCATGGATATGCCCTCTGACGCAATGACACCTGCCATCCTACTGCGCTGTAACTACACAGTCACATTTCCTTGGCGTCAGGACTGGCTTTGGCCAGACACTGAACCTGGAATAGAATGTCTTCGCATCTTCACAGATGGCTCCAGGACTGATCAGGGATCCGGCGCCGGAGTTTTCTTCGAGCGCGAGAACATTCGACTGCACTTCTCGTTAGGAAAATATGCGTCTGTCTTCCAGGCGGAGATTTACGCAATCCTAATGGCCATGCACTATGTTGTGAAACACAGATGGAGGGGAAAGAGCATATGTGTCTGCAGTGACATCCAAGCTGCACTCAAAGCTGTATCCAATCCTCTGTCCAACTCCAAACTAGTGCATGAACTCAAGACCTTTTTGAACAAAGTCGGAAGACTTAATTCACTTAGGCTTGTATGGGTTCCAGGTCACTCTGGAATCCCAGGAAACGAGATCTCCGATGAACTCGCTAGAAAAGGCTCAGAGGAGAGTTTCTCAGGGCCTGAACCCGCCTTAGGTCTACCAGCTTCAACGGTTACGTCATTACGTGCTTGGCATCAGTGAGACGCCTACCTGTGCTGCTTGTTGCGCGGAGGACGACACAGCGGAACACTTTCTCTGCGACTGTCCCGCCTTCGCTCGTGCACGGTGGCGCACCCTTGGGGCCGACGTGGTGGGTGCCGAATCTCTTAGCTCAACATCACTGAAGCCCCTCCTCACTTTTCTCCGGACAACGGGGAAAATACAATAAAGACAAGGTGTCTGTCTGGTAGTACAATGGACCAGTACTTGTGTCTGAGTGCTCCAGTAGATAGTAGAAGCCTCCAACAAAAAAAAAAAAAAAAAAAAAGTTCTCAACAAAAATACACAAACAAATGGTAGGTGAGTGGAAGTTAACGGGTGTTTTTTCTCTTTCTGTGTTTTTTCTCTTTCTCTTTCTCTTTCGCTGTAAGAAAAAGTTCTGATTAGACGCATGTGTAAGAGGATCGTAAAAATGAATCATAGACTTTTTAATTTACCTTTTTCTCTTTTTATTTTGTTTTTTTTTTATATTTTCAGTACTTTGTATAACCACCCCGTTTTAAAGTCACATCAAAAATTCTATTTTTTAGTGAATCATATAGGTTTTCTAAATAATTGGGAATCGTTTTCCAGGCTTTTTCACAGGTCACATACTGCCTATCTCCTTTGTAAATTTTACGCGTGAGCCATCCGCAAACATTTTCCATTATATTGAGGTCAGATGAATGAGGTGGTCGCGGCAACAATTCCACATTTTCTTTGGCAAGAAAGCTTTTGACTACACGAACGTTGTGGATTGGCGCATTGTCTTTTTGAAATAACCACTGCAGAAGTCCGAACAGTTCTTTCATAGCGAGGAAGGCTGATTGCAAAAAGGCTGTGCAGGAAACTCCTGTCATTTTGTTGGAAACGAAAACAAATTCGAACGCCCCATAATACGAAATGGCTCTCCAAACCATTACTCCTCCTTGCCTCGAATTGTGACGTGTCAAAAACTTTGCTATTTTCTAAGGTCATGGAAGGAGTAGTTGTAGCCATCAGGGCCATCGAAATTCTTTTTTTTTTTCATCTGAAAAAACAAGATTTCGCCAATTTAGCGCTCTTCCGAGGTTGGTATCCCACGTCATGTGAAGGCGTGCGAATTCCAACTGCTTTTCTTTTCTTGCGCCGTTTAGTGAGGGTTTTTTTTTAGCTTTTTTTAATTTTAAGTGTTTTGCACTCAAAATAGCTCGCCGAGCAGTTGTTGTGCTGGCAGTTATCCCCGCTTTATCTTTTATTTTGCTGATGGAAACCGCTGAATTTGACGCGATTCTTAGAATTCTTCTTTTGTCCTGAGGTGTTAAAGCGGTTTTTGTCCTGAGGTGTTAAAGCAGTTTTTGTCCTTCCCTTGTAATTTTTACCTTATGAACCACTATTTTTAATATAATTTCTTACGACACGGTCACTTCGGCCTATTTTTGGCAATACTTCTCATGGAAAACCCTTCGGAATGCAACGCGTCAATTTTTTTCCTTTTTCTTCCGCGGTAAGCCTTTTTTCCCCATTTTGGATTCAAATCAATAGCAAATACTCCTTACTGCTTAAACTTTGTAGCTAACTCAAATCTACGTAACAGATCGCGACCAATTAACTAATAACCTTTCCAAAAAATGCATTTGTTTGAAAATGTTTACACACACTTGAAAAAAAATGAAATTTATGTAAAAAAATTAGTGCGTCTAATCATGTGAAGAGCACTGTATGAAAGACACATATAGGATATATGTATAAGCTTTAATTTCAAAGTTTTAAGGGTATTTTAGGACTCTTTCGTTTCATCAGGAGACATTTTGACTCACTTCTCTAGAATGACCTTTTTTAGCTGTTGTTTGTGCCTTGCGTCCCAATAAATCCCACACATCATATCGAATTGAGATCGGGTGATTGACTAGGACTAGGATGTGGAAGAGTTGACTTGAAATTGTAGATAAACCAAGTTCGAATTAATTGTGCTTGAGAATCATTTTCTAGAACCTTACGCAACTTGTGCACTGTCTTGTCTATTAGTCTTACCTTTATCGCACTGTGTTTAAGATTATGTTTTTCAATCGACACATATCATGCATTCAAGGTTATGTTTTCAACGCCGCTGGCTGCCATAGCACCCCAAACTATGACATTACTACCGCCATGTTTTACGGTTTGAATCAAATTTTCTATCCAAGGATGTGTTGAGTTTGCGTCACACAAAACGCCAACGCGGACCAATATTTGTATTATATTTGCTTTCTATTACAAAAATTTCTTAGTTCCAAAACTCATTTGCGTCATTAATAAATAAAGCATTTATTTTTCGGTACGAAAGATGCCGTTCAAGGTACTTAGCCTATGTAACCCTTCGAATGTAAAAACAAAGTCGAATAGTTTGACGTTTACAATCACCTAGGTTCTTGACAGTTTAAATTGTGCTTCAACGTATAAAATAAAAGTCCAATAAAAGTCAGACTATTCATTACTATATATGTATCTCTTACTTCTATTAAAAAGGCAGCAAAGACAACATATACCATTTGGCGACTATTTTCCGAGAAGAAACATGGTGTATGTGCAATTATTTATGCCGAATTCATGGGTGCAAAATCAATGTTTGGCTGTCTGTCAAAGATACTTTGTTTTACTTTTTGTTTTTTGGTTCCTTTGTTCTGTTTTCCTCCTTAGGTTCTCTTTAAGATCTTGTTTTCAAAGACCCTAAGTCTATTTTCCACCTTCCTAATCAGTGAGGAAGCTTTACATCTTCGGCATTATTATGATTTCATAAATATGGATTTTGACATTGCTGGAATAAAGAGTTGTTTCGAATAGTTCCTTCGTGGTGAAAAAGCACGGTCTTTATGTCATTTTTGGCATTCAATAGATATTTGATTTCGTCGACTTTCTCAAAGTATCTATCGTGCTAACTAGGACATACGAAGTTATGATCAATCCAGGTCGGTCAGTGACCATATACTCGTATATAGGTTTGCTCTTAATTTAAGCTAACTTTCTTTTTTGTCATTATCAGGCTGGTCAGCGTTCTATTTCATGTTTCCTCATGAGGAGACAGACCATCAGCGTCAAATAGACCCAATTGGAACCACATTCCCCTTCATTTTCTTGAAGACATCTCACTACAAATGCGAACACCAAATTAAAAGCAAGTGTTGACAAGGTGTCTCCTTGTTTTAATCCTTCAGGTGTCTCGAAAGTTTTAGATACGGCTTATTGGAAATCTGGTCAGTCGTCAAGCGATTCCTTCTGAAGCCACACTGGTAGTTTCCGATTATTTTTTTGCATCAGTCTTTTCAAAAGTATAAAAACACCGTTTCACTCAAAAATTTTAATTATTTTATTTTTAGTTGTTGTCGCGGCTGCGAAATCCAAGTCCCGTGCTTATACAATTATTGTGAAAATAAACAAAGTAATATTAACAAAGTAATAATAATAATATGGCAATAGTTAAAAACTCAGGTGACGTTCTCAAACACCCATTCTTCTACCAATTTATCCGCGTCTCTTACATGTATTTAACTTCATCCCCTCCTTACATCTTACAAAAATATACCACTAGTTTACAAAATAAAAAAGTGGTCAAGGTGTGAACCGTAAGGTCCACACGACTAACTTCCCAGTGAGAAGAATGAAAGAACAATTTTTTTTTATTATTATTTATTATTATTAATTTTAAATTTGCCTCGTGCAGGGACGGGTTAAGAATATCCCTGCAGCGATACCTATCGCTTGTCGTAAAAGGCGACTAAACAAAGGTAAACAAAAATCACATCTAGGCAATTTAGAAAACACCAAGGTGTGCCTAGCGACACATATACCACCATTAAACTGCCCCACAAGTGTGCATGCAAATCAGTGGGTTGACACGACTGGAGATCACCGGTGTTGTAAGAGTAAGATCAATCAAAAAAAATAAAAATAAAAAATCTGGAGCATGCCCGTGTCAAAAAAGGAAGGGAAGAAAGAAAACGGTCAAACCGTAGCATTATGGAAAAGAACGCTAAAAGGAAAAGCACTACCCCGCCAGGCACTACTAATGGTCGTGATCCTGGGACGAGCAGCAATGCTCGGGTCAGAGCTATAGGATTTCCGGGGGATAGCAAAGTAATGCAACGGCGTAAGCCACATTTAAGAGTCGCGAGTTGGAACGTTGGAAGCATGAGTGGGCGCAGTTATGAGCTTGAAGAAATGATGGTTAGAAGGCGAGTAGACACCCTGTGCGTACAAGAGACGAAATGGCGAAACACCGGTAATCGGGCACGTTTCTTGGACGTTAAAACAAAAGCCTACAAGATGTTTTACTATAGATTGGAACAAGGAAAAAACGGAATCGCCATCATCCTTGCGGCAGAGCTACTTGGCAACATCTTAACCATTTCAAAGTCCAGTGACCGTTTGATGGCTCTCAAATTGGTGATGCATGGTGAGGTGTGGAACATTGTAAGCGCATATGCCCCTCAAGTAGGATGCGAACAAAAAGAAAAAGATTCATTCTGGCTAGATTTCCACAACCTTGTCAAAATCATCCCAAAGGAAGAGCTTTTGTTTGTTGGGGGAGATTTAAACGGACATGTCGGGAAGACAAGCGAAGACTATGAAGACTACCACGGAGGGCTCGGATGTGCAAGTCGTACGGTCTTATAGTGCTAAATACCATGTTCGTCAAACAAAGCCGGCACCTGATCACTTATAGCAGCGGCGGAAATGAAACTCAAATAGACTATCATTTGGTATCCAGTTTCATGAAGCCACGAGCTAAAGATTGCAAAGTGATCCTGGGAGACGCGATCGCCCCTCAACACCGTCTCCTCCTGACTCAATTTTTTATGGATGCGAGAAAGAAGTCAAAGCAGCAAACGAAGGTGTCTGAGAGAATCAAGTGGTATAAGCTGGATAAAGGAAAAGGCGAAGCTTTTATTACCATCATGGAAAACTACCTCTCTTCCATTATCGATGAGGTCGGTAATGAGGAGTGCAGAGCACAAGACATGTGGGATTCCATACAACTATCTGGCCTGGAGAAAGCCAAATCACTGCTCGGAACATCTAAAGGCCTCTGCCAACACGCAAAAGAAACCTGGTGGTGGACAGACGAAGCCAAAGCAGTGATACACGAAAAGAAAATGGCTTTCCAAGCTTGGTCAAAGTGCTCTTCTACTAATAGAGAGGAAAAAGCTCGCCGTGAAAAGGTATATAGATGTTGCAAAGGTACCGCGAAGAAAAAATGCGCCGAATTCAAAGCGAAAAGCATGGAAGACCTCTATCAGGAGTTGGAAGAAATATCGTCTTCCGCGTCTGACAGGAACCAGGCTACCCAGGAGCTTCGACAAAACAATTTGAACAAAGGAGCAAATATCTTTAAGATAGCCGCCCAGAGAAGAAAAAATGCTCAGGAGATTCGTTTCCCAAAGTTTATTAACAATGCTGAAGGCCAACTCCTTGTGGAAGACGAAAAAATTCTCCACAGATGGCGACAGTATTGCGAGGAACTTCTCAACGAACAGTTTCCCCGAGTGTACTTTCCAAGAGCTGCCCCGAATCATGCCGAAATATCCGACATCACAGTCGAAGAAGTTCGGTACGCGGTTAAAAACTCCAAGAAAAGAAAAGCTGTTGGGCCGGACGGGATACCCTCTGAGTTCTGGAAAAAGATGGGAGACATCGGGTCTAGATGGCTCATGGTTCTTATCTCCAAACTTATGGGAGGCGACACTATGCCTAATCAATGGAGGAAAAGCTATCTTCTTCCATTGCACAAAGGAAAGGGTGATACGCGAAATTGTGATAACTACCGTTCTGTCAAGCTGATGTCGCACACCATGAAGATCGTTGAACGGGTATTAGATAGCCGACTGCGAAAAATAATACGACTATCTGATGACCAGTGCGGGTTTGTCTCGGGTAAATCAACAACAGATGCAATCCAAAGTATAAGGATCATGATGGAAAAGCATCGTGATTCTTCAAAGGACTTGCATATGGTGTTGGTTGATTTCGAGAAGGCCTTTGACCGACAACCAAGAGATCTTTAATGGGTAGCGCTAAGACAAAAAGGAGTTCCAGAAACCTACGTGCGAGTGATTATGGACATGTACGAAAGAGCAACGACAAGAGTAAGATGCACTGCAGGAGTCACCGAAGAGTTCGCAATCAAAGTCGGTGTACACCAAGGGAGCGTCCTCAGCCCACTGCTTTTTATAGCAGTCCTTGATTGCTTGCTTGAAGGAAAAGTGACGGACCCCAATGTGCACCAGCTATTCTTTGCTGACGGTGGGGCCATTATAAGTGATGATCAGGCATCCCTACAATGAGCACTTGATGTGTGGGTGGACATTTTTGAGGGACACGGGTATCGTATTAGTTCAAAGAAGACAGAGTATCTGTGCTGCCCGTTCTCTGACCCTCATCAGCCTATACCAGACATTTACTTGAATGGAAGAGTGCTTCCCAAGTGTGAAAAGTTTAAATATCTGGGATCTATGATTAATAGAGAAGCAACTTGTGATGACGACATCAAACATCGCGTAAGCGTAGGGTGGATGAAGTGGCGGGAAAACTCCGCCATCTTCTGTGATCGAAAAATGCCCCCTAAGCTGAAAGGAAGGCTCTACACTTCAGTTGTACGTCCGGCGCTCACATACGGTTCACAATGCTGGACAATGCACAAAAAGTATGAGAGCAAATTAACGGCAACTGAGATGAAGATGCTTCGCATGACAGCGGAAGTAACAAAGCGTGACAGAATTAGAAGTTCAAAGATCCGAGAAAGCCTCCACGTAAAAGAAACCATCACAAGAAATATAGAGCGCGACCGACTCAGTTGGTATTGCCATGTTCAAAGGAGAGATCCTTTGAACCCCGTCCAAAAGGCGTTATCAATCAACATTCCAATTTCAACACGCAAAAAAGGCAGGCCGAAAAACAATTGGTGCAAACAAATGCAAAAACACCAGCATTTGATTGGCCTCAGCGATGAAGTAATCCCAAACCGGGAAGCCTGCCGCTACTTTCTGAGGTCAAACCGGCAGACCCCACAAGCGGACCAGTAGGAATGCAGTTAAGTGGGAAGGTTATGGTCCTACACTTCTGACCATAACAACGCCGGAGAAAAAAAGGAAAAGAAGATTATTAATTTTAAATTTATTTAAATAATGTTTTTTTTTTTTCATAATTTTAACCGTGGAAGCTTTGGTAAAGGTAAACACCTCCGCCACCTGGTCGTCCTTTACCAAAGCCCCGACCTCCTTGCCATATTGTTCCGTGATTGCCTCCACCTCTTCCTCGGCTTCCTCCACCCCTTCCTCGGCTTCCTCCACCTCTGCCCCGAAATCCACCACGGCCGCCAGCTCGTCTCTGTTTTCGGACGTGGCCTCCCTTCCTTTTCTGTCCTCATCTTTTTTTCTTTTTTTTCTTCATCTTCTTTTTTTCATTTTTTCCCCTCGGGAGTGGTGGGAGCCACCATTTCTACCCCGTTCTGAAACAATAATAATAATAAACTGAACACGTCGTCGTCGTCGTTCAATAACTACAAAACAATATTAAAAACAGACTACACAGCTGACACCACAAGATTATTTTTTTGCTTTATGAATTGTTTAACTACATCGATACCAGTTTGTTAATCATATCCGCAAGAATTTTATTATCTCCAAAAACATGTTCGTAGTGGCTTGGTGAAAAAAAAAATGGAAACAATCAATGAGGATCTCATGACATCAGTCATCCTATCCACAGCAGCTACAATTGAATAGGACCACGACATATTTCAATATGTATAATATGAATAACGTAAGACGTATCAGAATATGAAATAACAATATTTTTTAAGTCTAATTCAATTATGACTATAAAACAAAAAAGCCATAGCTTCACTAAAAGCTATTTTACTGTTAACAACTTCTACTTAGAACCGGGCCTTCAGTCATCGTTTATTTCTCAATTATTAAACGTGCATCATAATAGTAGTTTCCGACTGTTCTTTTCAACACATTTTTTTGTATGAATTACATTATAATAAATCAGCCTTTACTTGCAAAAAGATTGTTTAATTTTTTGTATCCTACGATATCATTACAGACACTGTATTTGAATTATTAAAACTTTGTTTTATTATAAGCAAAAATTTATCGACACTATTCTCTAAACGTTTTCAACAATATCCGACTGTTACAAACAATATTAAATTTTTTGCAACTGTATTCAATTATTATTCACAATATTCGATTCTTATTTACAAAATTCAATTGTTATCAACAATGTTCAATTGTTAGTAACCATATACAATTGTTATTAACAATATTTATTTGTTATTAAAAATATTCCATTGTTATTAGCAATATTCAATTGATATTAGCAATATTCAATTATTATTAACAATATTATATTATTAATTGCTATAGCCTTACCGATGCTATACTTCCAAACCTGATATAAGTTTAGAGTTGTTGTAGAACAAAAATGTTGTTTTTTTTTATAACTTTCTTTAATGACATTTTTCACAACTCCGATTGCATTTTTGCTAAAATACTCAATCATAACAATGTGAATATGAAGGTATCTAAAATCTGCATGAATAAATTGTGCACTTCATTCATTTTAAAATTCAGCTTGTTTGCCTTTTTTCTTGGTTTTCTCGTTTAAAAAAAAACGGCTAGACCGATTTCGCTGAAAATTCTTTCAGTTCTATGTTATGTAAGTACGTGTCTAATGTATCTAGTCCCATGTGAATATCATCTTTGGTTCTCAAGATAAACGAGGCGAAAAATGATTACGAACACACATACACACATACACACATACACACATACACACATGCACACATGCACACATACACACATACACACATGCGTACATACACACACAGAGACATCTCTATAAAAACGTTGGATTTGGATTCTGGTGACCTCGAAACGTGGAGATATGTCAAAATTTGGGTTTCACAAAATCGGCCCCATTACAAAAACTTCCCACTGGGAAGTTAAAAAATAGTTATGTCTTCCTAAAAATTTTCCGAAACTTAAAGTTATAACATTTTATTTTCGAACTACCCACAAGTTGATTCTGTATTCATGCTAAAATATTGATGAAGTGTAGTATTCAGTCAAATGAATATCTGTTTTCAAAATGTCATAAAGTTTGTGTTAAGTACATCCTCACTGTTTTTTTTATGTTTGTGGTGAACTTATTATATCTAAGAATCGATATTCTATAACGGAATCACTCAAAATAGCATATTATTGTTATTTCAAAATATCAGTCTTTCACCAGGAAAAAAAGTGGGCTCCTCACGTATTTTCTGAAAGATGTAGAAGAACGCTAAGCGTCTGGGCTGCAGTTGGAAAAAGATCTTTGACTTTTAATATGCCAATGATATTTCCATACCATCCAACCACCAAAATTACTGTTACGTCTGTCTCACTAAGACATTTGGTTTTAATCATACAGGAACAAAGATAAAATAAAATATATGCAGATGTTCCTTTCGGCAACTAAACCTATCTACAGTTCAAACAAGCAGCAAATTTCAGAACCTCCGAGTTGTTCCAAAACATTGATGATTAACACGGAATCCGAAGAAGTTCGAATTTCATGTTGATCAACACATGATAACTTAGACTGAACTGAACGGCTATTTCATCAACAAAAAAGAAAAAAAAAAAAAAGCCAGAAGAATGATGGTATTCATCGAAGACTTACATATTTAAAAGCCGTTAATTCTGAGAGGTCACGTATTAAATACTAAAGAAACATGTGGAACGATATCAACACCAATTGAATTCATTAAATACAAAGAACACAATCGGATTGTCTGTGCTAATTTAAAAGTTGTTGGTTTGCTTTTGGGCTTGCAAGGCGGTTACTTAAAATATTGTTGTTTTTTATGTTTATTCAAGAGCCAAACAAGATCATTATAAAAATATGGACTGGCCATTTGGTAATTTTAATTAAAAGGATAAATGTCTGATAATTCCGCAAAGAATTGTCCTACCACCGCTTCACGAAGCTTTAGGTTTGGTGAAAAACTTTGTCAAGGCTTTACACAAAACTACCGCTGCCTTTAAGCATTTATGCTCTATTTTTCCAAGTCTTTCCGAGGTGAAACTGAAAGAATGTGTTTTTATCAGACCGCAAGTCAAAAGATGACATATTTGAAAACAGTCTTTCAAATACTGAAAGATGAACATGGAGAGCGTTTTCACCAGGATCTTACATTTTTTGAACAAAATTATCAGGGATGTTGGGACCAAGCCATATTATAAGAGACATGGATACAAACAAATACAAGAACAAATCTAGGGCAATTCATTTTTAACTTTTTAAATATGTTTGTAGGCGTTTTGTTTGTAAATCAGTTGTTGGATTTTTTTCATGACTTTTTTAAACTTAGTGCATGTCGATTATGAAAAAAAAACACTTTTCACTTCAAACACTTTTTACTATCATGTAAACTAGAATAATTTTTAATAAGAAAAGGATTTACAACTTAGTGATTGATACATTTTCTGGAATAAGAGCACATGCGAGCGTGTTCTCGCGAGTTCAAATAAGAAAACGAGTCTGGAAGTGACTGGTTATAATGGCGTCCAAAATGAAGGCGTCAACTCAAGTGCAACCCTCTTCAGACTTTATTGGCCTGACTAAACTCTTGAACAGTAATATTGATAAGTATTTTGTCACTTAATAGCAGCGATATTCCTCTCTAATTGCTGCATTGTGTTCGGTCACCCTTTTTAAATACGGAAATGATGACCGAGTTCTTTGAATTCACGGGGATAGTTTCTTCGTTCCATATTGTTGTGATGAGCCATACAACTTCTTTCTTTATTCCTCTACTGCCTATTTTATTATTACCGATGGTATTAGGTCGAATCCTGCGGCATTGTTAGATATTCTTAAGTCGATGGATTGCTTCTTTTACTTGGCACTTCTACCTGAATATAAACTGTATGGAATACACCTTTTTTCATTGCTGCTTGTAAATTTTTACCCAATGAGATGGCTGAATTTCTTTCGAGGGAATTGAATTTCTTACATGTAATATCCTCATTATTTTCCGTGGCTTGAAGTTTAAGAGCATTACGGGCTTTTACTTTTTCCTTGCACTCATCGTCGAGTCAAGGCTTCCTTATAGGAACTTTACTTCGCAATACTTTTTATTGTCGACCATACTGCTTCTAACTATCTTTAATTTCCATATCATCTAACAGGGCAAACTGGTTATTAACTTCCTCTTGCGATTTTTAGCTGATTAACGCTTATTTTCCTATTTTCATGTTGAAATCGCCGTGAACGATTTTCACATCGAAGGATCAGAGTATGGCAAATGTTGTATTCTAAAAGGCCTCCTTTACCTCTTAGTCTCTCACCCAAAACGCGTTGCAGACATGAATGTGTCATAGGCAATAGGATGATATGTCAACTCATCCATGAGAACAAGCACGTAGAGGCGTTCTAATCACTTCAAAGCGAGCGGATCAATGCTTAAGTATTTGACAAATAGACTAGGATGATCAGGACATCCTCGTCAAAATTTAGAAAAAGCCATGCGAATTATCCCATAAAAAAAAAGTCACCAGCCATATGCTAAAGCCATAACCTCTTCCTATAGGGTAATACATTTTGAACCATAATATAAGTATAATAAAGCAACAAAATAAACACTGAATATGTACATATGCATATCCAAAGCCACCGTCCATCGTGTTGTTTTCTTGTGATTAGGTTAGGTTAGGTTAAAGAAGGGGAGTGTGATGGTTGGACATCACTTCCACTCGGAGGCCAAGAGGCCCATTGTGATTCCCTTCGTTTGTGTGGGTACACATAAATTTAACCTGTCCTATCACGTGGTGGCTGAAACCACCCCGTGCTCTTGATGAATCTTAGAAGATCCGATATATCTGCGTTAGCCACGTCCGCAATCTCTGTAAAGAATCTTCGGCCCAGCGATACTAGGCGTCGATTCTGGAGAGCTGGACAGTGGCAGAGCAGATGTTGGATCGTCTCAGTTTCTTCCTCATCGCCGCAGCTCCGGCAGAGATCGCTGGATCCCGAGTCCCATTTCCGGAGCATTGCTCCAATGGGACAGTGTCCTGTGATCACTCCGACGAGCTTCTTTGTTTTTCCGACGTTGAGCTCTGGCCACGATGATCTTGTCGTGTAGCTGTCGTTTCTTGAAAGCCAAGACGAGTTGGCCTCTTTGATGATTGTGTCGTTTATGATCCTGTATAATGCGCTGATCGGTGGTTGCAGTGACGTGTCCGCTTTGCTGATGTCCAATTCAGAACCTTGCCTGGCCAGCTCGTCTGCTCTTTCGTTCCCTGCGATTGAGCTGTGGCCCGGTACCAAGCAGAGTTTAATTTTATGGTGTCTGATGGACTTCAGTGAGTCGCGACATTTCTTGACAGCCTTTGATCTCGTTCTTGTGATTAAGGATGAAATAGTATCTAAAAGGTCAATGATATACATCTTCTAGTTATTGAGCTTTTGGGTTTTCTCTCATCAATCGCCTTCCAAAGAAATTGAAGGTCCATGGTTCATTTCATTGCTATGGTATTTGAGAAATAAATATTAAACTTTATTCGGTTGACTTCTTTGATCTACAATTCCATTGGCTCTCGAGTCCCATCTCCAATGTATTACTTAATTTTCTCTCTTCAAATAGAAAATTCTCCAATATATTGCCATGTGTCGCTTGAATACACTTTTGACTACCCACAAAATAGTCTATAGCTTCTAATTGAATTCCTTCGAAACCCTCGTCGTTCCCATTCACGGCAATACCGATTCAAGCTGACCCCTCAGAAGCACTTAACGAAATTCTCGATCATTTAATCCTGCATTTTCCTTATTCTTACTTGGCTCTTAACCCTTTATAATGACCGAAAGTTAATCCGAAAAATTAACCCAAATCAAAATGAAATTTCCTATGTCGACCCTTGATGCACACAAACAGCACCCTATCACGAGTCCTGCGAGCAAGGGATCAAGAACAAATGTAGAGGTTAATACAAATTGCCTTGGATAAATACTATGAATAAACTTAGTTGAACAGAAACGTACGTGTATGTATCTGCATTTAGGAAATAGTGAAGTTTAGCTTTAATATTTAACAACATAGAAAACTTTACTAACATATGCCCTTTCTGTCTCTCTTTATTTCTTTCACGCAATTGGTTCCTGCTTACTTGGTGATCATCCACAGGAGAATATTCAGCATCAGCAATAACATCCGGTAGCAGCAGTAGTTGCAGAACAAATACCGTCAGGCACAGATACCCGGTTCTGCATGCATTCCCTTGGGTCATTAGCTTTGTGATGTGCTTAGGCCAGTTGAGACATCATCACAACCGATTGCAGGCGCAACTTATCAGCTGGGAGTAGGATGTAACTCACCGCAGAAGGATGACGGCGTGCATATGAGCGTATGTTTGTGTAATTATCACTCAAGATGCAAACATGGACGATGAATGGATGGATGGTGCGGGAACGTTTCTACCTACGGCTTCCAATGTACCCACTAAGGATAGTTGATGTGCAACAAACCGACAACTAACTAACCATTCAATCAATAAAACAACCAGGAGGATCCATTAGATTTATGGGACTTATCCCATATTTGTGTGTATCTTAAGGAATAATTAATAATAACGACATTGTGAATATAACTTTGTGTCGGTATCTATTCGTTGTTTGTACCATAGGAATAGACTAAATGTATGTACCATATTTGTATGAGCTTCATTTGCACGACCATGTTATCCATTATGTTATATCGTTCACCGCATAGTGAATATGTGTAGATATGGTACGACTGGTAGCCAACCTAATGGAAAACGTTCATTTTAGTCTCAACTCATCTGTAAATACATAAATAATTAAAAAATATTGTAATCCCGACAGAGCTACTCATTGAAAAGCAATTAATCGGAGGTCAAGAACAAACAAATGTTTATCTCGGCCACATGTAGATGCGACAACAATATATGGTATGTTTCGTACGGACGGATACAAAGTATCTATCCAATATCAATATAAACCGAGCTAAAGATACGACAGAGGACATCTCTCTCCTGAATTATAATTGAAATCAATCGACTGCTGCTACACTATAATTGAAATGAGATATTTACTCGTACCTACCATATGCGCTAGATAGATATAAGCCACACAATAAATTTTCGTAGCAACGCATGGGGGCAATAGAGGCGAACAGAACCACTGGACGATAAGGCTATGAACTAGAAACGATTCGTTATGGATTTTAAGTAAGGCATGAGAACGGCAATATCGAATACAAATACCAATACGAATACAAAACCAATACCAATATTAATAAAGGCATGAATAAATACTCAAAACTAATTTTACCATTTCACAACATAAACAAGCAAGCAAGGCTAGCTGAAAATTGATTTTCATTTCATCATTTTCATTCTTCATTTCGATCTTTTTTAGCTCCTTCCTTCTAACTCCCTGGAGAGGTTGAAACGGATATGTTTCGTATATTTTGTAAATAACAAACTAGATATTAATGTTTGCATGTATGTATATTCAAAATGTAATATTATACTAACTCGTATGCTAGGTTAAATTAAATAAAAACCAAAACATACATAGATACTATAATATACTAAGCTCAATCTAATATACTGATAAACACACATACATAAATACTAAAAGTTGAAGATAAATACAGTAAATTAAATAAATATAAGATATTTTGTTTGTAATTTATTTTCAGGTTTATTTTAAGGCTGGCATATTGCAAAATTGAAATATTATTTCTTTTAAGTAAATGTATATTTAGTTAATTGTTGTAAAACGAATCTAAGCACTTGTTTTGTGATTTATTTTTTAATGCATATGATAGATAAATAATTGTTTACCAATTAACGATAATTAATCGAAATTGTTTATATAAGGAAGAAATAAATCGTAAATTAAATATACTTTAAACTGTGTATTAAAACATTTTTCATGGTAGTGGATAGAGGTTTACAAATTTAGTAGGTCAGATTGTTCATTTCAGAAATTTCAATTACGCTTACTCTTCAATCTTATGGACAAAACATGAGAGAGTATAATACATTGCCTTACTATCGTTGTTGTCAGCAATTGTCTCTCTTTGACTGGAAACATTAAGGAGGGTCCGGAATCGGCAAATAAAAAAATTATAATTTTTTTTTTGAACACCATAAATAATTTATAATTATTATTCTCTGGATTTTCCTGAACATTCTGATATTAATACATATGTATAATGGTTCCGCAAGAAGTTCCCAGGATTGTACCTTGGCATTTCTGCTCAAAATTTTCGTATTTTTTGGATTTTTTTGCACATAAGAGCAAAAAAAATCTACATTTTTTTCTGTTTATATCACAAAAATGGCTCTCCCGAAAAGTTCAGGTTTTACACCTTTCGGTACATGTTTCTCCTAAATTACAAAGTCTATTTTTTTTTAAACTATTCGACATTTAATTGTCTTTATTTGTATCAAATTGCAATATCCCAATTTTTATAGAAGTCGAGATAAAATTTATCAAAGAGACAATTCAGGTCAGTGTTTCCAACTGTCAAAAAAAATAAAATTATAGAAAATTGGTATTTTTATTTAATCTTTGATCCATTTAAACTTCAAATAAACCTTTATAATATAAAAAAAGAATCACGTTATTATCATATTTAGTCTCTGAAATATTTTTTTCCCATGTGGATAAGGCTCCCTCCGGACTCCTCTAAATATGCCTAACTTAAAACGTATTGCTTTCAGGTCAGTATTGTTTTCACCGAAATGACGAAATGTAATATTTACCTTGGTTAGCATTTCCATCCAGGTTTCCAATATGCAGAGACCTACATAGTATATCCTTGAAGATGACCGTAGATTCCATATCATATCCATATCGTTTTGAGGTTAAAAAATCGGTTGAGCATTTACCCGCAGATGGAGTAAAGTTTCTGACAACCATTCTCAATATATTAGGATGTACCACATGAAATGTCCGATATTTTTGCGAAATATTTGGTATATAACTTAATTCGTGCGGTTTTTTTTCAAAATTTGAACGTTTTAGAAAAACATGTACAATAGTATTATTCAAAGTATTGCCTATGACTTTTTCCTATTTTTCTGGCAATTTGTGGATCCCATCCCAAAAGAACTGCGCCGGCTTGGCAGCCAAGAATGAATCAAGCCAATTTTTGATATTCTGCTCTGATGTGAACCGTATTTCAGTGAGGGCGTTCTGCATCGACCGGAACAAATGGTAGTCAGAAGGGGCAAGGTATGGGCTATAAGGCGGGTGGGGTAAAACTTCCCATCCACTGTTTTCCAAATAGTTCTTAACCGGAATAGCAACGTGGGGCCGAGCGTTGTCATGATGGAAAATGATTGCCTCGTGTCTGGTCGCATATTCCGGGCGTTTTTCGGCTACTGCTCTCTTCAAACGAATTAATTGTGTTCGATAGCGTTGTCCATTGATTGTTTCACCCGGTTTTAGCAGCTTATAATACAGCACACCCTTCTGATCCCACCAAATACCTTCGCGCCATGGATATTCGGCTTTGCCGTTGATTTGGCTGGTTGGCCGGGTTTCACATATGATTTTTTGCGCTTGGGGTTGTCGTAATGGATCCATTTTTCATCACCAGTAACAATCCGATGCAAAAATGACTTCCTTTTGTGGCGTTTCATTTCAGCATTTCGGACATGCGACGTCTCTCGGCTTGAGTTCATGTGGAACCCAATTTCCTTGCATTTGAATATATCCAGCTGCTTTTAAACGTTTTGAAATGGCTGCTTGAGTGACACCCAAAGATTCTGCGAGCTCTTCTTGTGTTTGGCAACAATCTTCATAGAGTAATGCTTCCAGTTCTTCATCTTCAAACTTTTTTGGCTGCCCAGGACGTTCATCGTCTTCCAAGCCAAAATCACCACTTTTAAATCGTGCAAACCACTTGGCACGTTCGCTCAGCTAGCGCATGTTCACCATAAACTTCCACCAAAATACGATGACTTTCGGCAGCAGTTTTCTTCATATTAAAGTAATGAAGAAGAACTCCCCGCAAAAACACTTTTTCAGGCACAAAGTTCGACATATTTGAGTGAAAAAAAATTATTGTTGTTTACGCTTCAAATGAATGACATATACTGAAATGACGTACAATGACAGTAGCTTTCCAACGCATGTTCTAATGGAATAATAACAATGGAATAATACAAGTTACGCCATCTCTTAGCAAACCGCATGAATTAAGTTATAGACCCAATATTAAAAGTCAATATTTCTTTTTTATAAAATTCTATTTAATCAAAATATGCACCATATATATCTATAATCTACTTTCACCATAATTCAAGGTACATTAGTTTTTTTATATAGAAGGCTTCATTTGTTGACGCGAAAATGTTTTCAAAGGCTTCGATGACCTCTGTTCGGTTTCGGAACACCTTTTGCCAACAAAATGACGCCAGGCTGCGGAAAAGCGATAATCCGTTGAAGAAATATCAGGAGAGTATTGTCATGCAACAGGATCGGACCATGCCTATTAACCAATGCAGGTTACTATTCAGCCAATTTCGAATGCATTATGTCAATTTCCTCGCAATATTTGGCTGCATTTATCGTTTTCCCTGTTTGAAAAATTGAAAAGTGGATTGGTCCTTTCGATGTCCACCAGATTGTCACCATAACCTTTTCTGGACGAAGACCAAGTTTGGGTTTCGTCTGCATCCAACTGCCCAGACCTTGTACGGTTGTCATACAAAATCTACTTTTCATTACATGTGCTTATACGGTGCAAAAACGGTGCATTTCGGTGCCTTAGATTCAGCGAAGCACAGGTTTCTAAACGGCGTAGTTTTTAGGCCTCGTTCAATTCAGGTGGTACCCCCTTGTCGAGTTTTTTCACTTTTCCTATTTGAGATAGGTGCCGATTTATTGTCATGGCAGATACTCCCATGTTGTGTGCAATGCCTCGCACCGTTTTTTTGGGTCTGCATCCACCGTTCCTCGTAAAATGGCGTCGTCAATTACCGTTTCCGGTTTCCCACGCGGTTCGTTTTCGAGACTTAGATCTTTCAAACGGAACTTACCAAAGCGACGCCGAATGGTCAGAACGTCACGAAAAATATATAAAGCATCATAAGCAAAAAATCTGCACCATCCAATCAAAATAAACTGCTGATACACAAAGTAATCTTCCAAGAATTACTCCTGTATGGATGCCTGGTATATGGAAGCTGTGCGCAATGTCATATTAAAAATATAGAAAATCACAAAATAAACTCCCCAAAACCAACCCCTCGCTGGTTAGTTAAATAGTTAAATTATATCGCTGAGAATTCAAAAACTTATCAAAAAACGTATATACGAAAGCGCACTAACAACGTAATAAATTTGCTATTGACTAAAATATTTTTTTTCAATTATGGATCCTTTGTTTACTAATTTATTATTTATTCATTCTTTTTTTTATTTTTTGTTTAATTTATTTATTTTGTCTTTATTTATTATTAGCTTGATTATTTATTTTGTTAAAAACCGACCAATTATTTATTTGTATATTACTTTTTATTGTTTAATGACAGGGAGTCTTAACCGTATTGTTCCCTCAAGTAAAGTGTCCAGTGGTCAAATAGTAATGCTTCAGCCGAAAGGTATATGAATATCATATCAATGTAATGTTAAATGTGTAGTAACAACCATTGTACTCCTATTTTTATACGAAGTAAAAAAAAAAGAAGGTTTGTTGCTATACTGCCCATCCTAACAGTATATGCCTAGTTGTGGCCAAATTTCGTACACCATTGCAACACTACAGTCAAAAACACATCGTTAACACAATTTCATGTGAACTAAGACTTGTCTTCCGCGGGTAAAAAGTTCCGGAGGTACACCGTTTCCCCGTCCAGATTTTCGGTAGGATCCGATGCAGAGTACTAATGAAAAGGAATTCACAGAAATTAAGAATAGGCTCGTGAAGGTACGAAGTGTGTTCGGAAAGGATGATTTCGAATCAGTACTTAGCCAAATAAGTAATGGTAAATTGGATATCGTACCTATCCGAACAAGAAGTTCGACTGTTAAACGAAATAATAACTATGGACGGCCACACTTTCGTTAATGGCGGTACGGATACACACATCCTTATAACGGGATTCTTTGTCAGCAACAAAATTGTGCAGAACACGATGAACATAATATTTTACCTAGTCACCGGTAACAGGTAAAAGCCGCGTCTTACGGAATATTCGACAAGTTCTCATCCTTTGACGTGAAAATCGTTCATATGGGATTTTAACGCGAAAATAGAATAAGGTGCGATATGCTCATATGTGTATGCCAATGTAGCAGAAGGAAATCTCTATGTCTCCAGGAATAAAAATATCTAAAGATAATAAAAATGATGTGATTGTGTTAACCATGACATTCAAACACAATTTTACCTTGATATCATCCGCAACCAAATTGATAAATTGCGGATAGAGAAAAAACACCATACGAACTTATCAGATTTCGATGCACACTCTACTTATAATTATCATCAAAATTAAAAACCGAATAATAATTCACAGAAGCTGAACACAGGAATATGTAAAAAAAATCAATGTTGAAAGTGAAAGTATCCAGCAATGAAATTAATAACAGGTTTGCCCTACTAGATGGCATGAAAGCTAATGAATGTTCTAAAAATTCAAGTCCTGCAAAATTCAGAAGAGATTCAGGGCATTCTCCATGACGAGCGCCCGATGGGAGAAGCGGGTGATACCCTTCTTCCTGATGTAGGAAGCTGGAAATGTTAAGAGCTATCACTTCCTTAGCCTCCCAGTCTGTCACATGGGAAAAATTAAACAATAGCGGAAACATTTTGCAATGTAAAGGTTGCCAAAGGTTCGGGCACGCCGCGTCGAGCTGCGAAATGCAGCCTCGATGCGTTAGGTGCGCAAAGAACCACAAGAACGAGGAATGCGACCTTGGAAAAGACAAGGTGGGGGATAGAGAGCAGTTCGAGTGTGTCTTGTGTAGGAACCCAGGACACCGTGCTATCTATCGGGGATGACTTAAGTTCCAAGACGTCAAGAAAGAAAACCTGGCCCGTAAGCAGAAGGTCGAGGAGAGGCGCCCCTTCCGTCGCTTCCAAACACCAGCCATCACCCCTCAGTTGACCTACGCCCAAATGGCGGCAGGCTCGGGAAAGACGGTACAAACGCCAATGGCTGTTCCTAAAGCCCCAGTGCCTCTCTCTAAGGCACCGGAGGCCGAGGTGGATATCTGTTCGATCTTGCTCGCAATCCAAGAGTAGATTGGACAGCTCAAACAACAGATCCGTGAGCAGGCGACCCGAGTAGACAATATCTGCTCGCCGGACAATATCGTGCCGGGCCTAGCGCACCTACGGTCGTTATGGGTACGCTGGTGGTGAGGTCCTTGAATATCCTGTCCGTGATTGTAAATTCACTGATAAGGATCAAGCGACAAGTCGTGCTTTTCAACCTGTTGCAGGACGAAAGCCCCGATGGACTTTTGGTTAGCGAAACAAAACTAAACCAGAAGCACAAAATCCGGCAGAGTTCCTACAAAATAATTCGAAGAGACCGACCCAATGCTACTCAAGATGGGGGAGTTGCGATCTTCGTAAAAAATAATATTGTATAAAACATAAAATTATGTATAGCGGTGAAGTGCGGAGGTTCCAGGTGCTGGTATGCTACATTGTATGCATTCCTCTCCGTAATGGACAGAAAATGTAAATTTTAGCGGTTGAAGCTTCTCAACCCAGAGCTTGAGACACTCTTTCGGTCTCTGCGCTTGAGCTCGGTAGAAAACGTCTACATTCTGGCCGGCGATTGAAATGCCAAACACGGTAATTGGGGAAATAACATTCTCAACACTAGGGGGAGCCTATTAAGCCATTGGTGGCTTCTTCGCAAAATTGAATATGTAGTCAAGTTGCTCGCAACGGATAGTCGTCGTATCCCAGGAGCTGATCTGGATCTCATGCTGATAGACTCTCGACTGAGACTGGCTCTTTCTTTCTTTCTTTCTAATCGCATTTTATTATATTATTCGTATTCTTACTTACTAGACAAAATGCTTAAATCTAATTTAACATTATAATTCATATTCTTACTGGCTCTTAACGAGCACTCTAAGCTAATCTAAATCTTAATTTTAACATCTTTCGACTTCATTTTTATTTATTGCCGTCTAGCTCACATATGGCTTATTTCTAAGAAAATATTAATAAAAAACTTAGACACTATAATTCATTTCTTAAATTTAAACTTAGCCTACCTTAACTAGTTAAATAAATAAACTTAACCTAAGCCTAAAATATTCTTAATCTAAACACGAACGAATGGTCTATTAACTGTCTACGGATCATTGTATACGATAGAGACCATTGCGGACTATGTGCCATGATCATAGTGCCTGACGAGTTCGTGGAGATGACAGAGTACGTCCACACGCAACCCTACGATTACAGTAGGGCGCGCTGGCCACACTTCGCCAATTCCCTGACGAGAGCTCTCACTTCGAGCGCCTCCTTCCCACCAACTAATATTAACCTGTCAAACCACGAGATTGACAGGTACCTCAAAGAAATAGACGACATAAAAAAGTAGACTCCTGACAAGACTCAAACTCTTACCGACAGACGAAACTCGGAGGTCAGGACACTGAAGTCACTGATTAAAAATCTCCAACAGTTAATCAAAGAGAATTACAGAATATCTGTAAGTTTGCAATGGAAAAACAGAATTCGTGCTGTAAAAACCAACAGCGCGAGTATGTTCCCGCAAATAAATAAAATATTTCGGAGAAACAATCAGAACGTCAGACAATGAAAGTTTACTACCAACAGTTAGCATCGATCCAGAAAGCGCCATCCTGGTTGACGACTTTTTTGTTATTAAAGATCCTCAGGAGAAGATGGCGACAGTGGGAGCTGTCTTCAGCAAGTGTATAAAGTGAATGATAGCATTCGTAAATAATGCCATCACCAAGGGGGTTAATACCCTGTTCATTTCGACGGAAGAACTCAAGTTGATCATTGAGTCATTGAAGGGGAAAAAATCCGCAGGAGTCGACGGTATATCGGTACATCGACGGTAATGTTGTGTTTAGGCAGCTTCCGCCAGTGGCTGTAGAGAGGTACACCATCCTGTTCAACAGAAATATGCACTGAATAATGCATATTATCCAGTGTACTGGAAGACAGCGGTTGCGCAGCCAATCCCCAAGAGGGGTAAAGACCCGGGAAATCTCCGGTCGATAACTCTCCTTCCGAGTATCAGAAAGGTTTTCAAGAAGGTGGTCCATAGAGCCCTGTCTAAATGGGTTGAGGACAATAAAATCATTCCGGATAACCAATAAATCTGTTTCAGAGCGGGGCATAATACTATGCATGCTGCGTCGAAAATTGTGTCGGATATTCAATGGAACAAATGCAAGAACCAATGCACGGGTGCCTGTCTGATTGACTTATAAAAGGCTTTCGACACCGTATGGTTAGAAGATCTTTATTACAAGCTCAGTCGGCTTGGCATAAGTAAATCACTGCTATATATGGTTTTTGACATGTTAACCAAAACCAAACATTTGATATTAACAACGAACAGGGTACGGTGAACTCGCCGATCCTTTTCAACATTTACCTCAGTGATTTGAGAGCTTCTCTTCGCCATTCAATAGCGTATGCGGACGATTTAATTACGTACGGATCAGGTCCAAGGATCGACGACATTGTCACTCACTTGCAGCGTAATTTCAAAAAAAAAAGACAGCAGTAATGTGATGACTGGAACTTGACATTCAACTGCCAGATATCAGAAACTATTTTGTTCAGAAAGCCTTTGTCTTGGGCCTCTCGAGACACTAGTAAAAATTGGCGCAGGTTCTCAATTCTTGGACCGGTCGGGCGTCCACTGGCGAAACAAAGTGTAGTCATAGAATATAGCTTGGACTCTGGCTAGACTAGTATCTATATTTTGACAAACATATAGATGCTTCTCTGGCACAAATTACAACCCACACAAGCCAGCCGATCGACCTAGCAGCAGTGGGCCAAGCCAACCGCCACCCAGAACAACCATACAACCCAGCCGATCAACCTAGCAACAGTGGGTCAAGCCAACCGAAATGTTACACAGCAACAGCGGATTGGATTGTGTTAAACAAGCGATGGCTTGTAAACAAGTCGGCGGACAGTAAGAGCGGCCCAGATTGCGAAAAACAAGCTAACGATGGCTTGTAAACAAGCGACAGTTTTACGAAGGTTCAACGATAACACATCGGGAAGATTTCGGCATTCTATTTCGGACTGTCTCGGAGTTAACCAGAAGCAAAAGAAGTCATCATTAAATAGTGTATAGATAGAAAAAAGTTTAAAAAATCAAAATTCGAATCAAAAATAAAATAAAGTTTTTGCTAGCTCCCACCATATAACTCGCGCCATCTCATATGGGTCCAGGCAAATTTCGAATAACTTCTCAACCGATTTTGTAAATTCAAAAACTTTTATTCAATTTAGACCTTTACAATTTATGTTGATTAATTTTTGAAGACAATATCAATTAAATGACCGCCTTTATTGCCGATGATAAAATTGGGCTCGTTTTCGCGCATTCTCCATGACATTTTCGAGCATTTCAGTCGAAATTTCTGCGATTTCCGCACGAATATTTCTTTGGAGCTGTTCTGTTGTCTTCAGACACTTTGCTTTTTAAGTATCCCCAAAGAAAAAATTCTGGAGGAGTCAAATCCGGCGATCTCGGAGGCCAGTCAATATTGCCCTTTTTTAACACCTATCTTCCAGAGAACTTATTACGCAAAACGTTCATTGTTTTGTCCGCAGTATGGCATGTCGCGTCGTCTTGTTGCAACCAAAAATGAAATATGCCTTTTTCACGTATTTCTGGGACCACATAATGGGCCAACATCCATCAATATCGATCGCCATCTCCTGTAACGCCGACATTGAAGATATACGGTCTAATGATGGTTTTAGCGTATACACCGGCCCAAACAGTAACTTTTTGATCATACACATATATCGGCTCTTCGTGAATAATGTGAGGATTTTCAGTGCCAGAAGCGACAATTTTGTTTATTAACTGAGCCAGAGAGCGTAAAATGTGGCTCATGGGTCATCAAAGTTTGCTGCCAGAACTCCGGCTCAGTATTAATCATTGCAACGACATTTTGTGCGTATGCCAAGCGCCGTGGTTCATCTTATGGCAAAATTCTTTGAGTTATCTGCACTTTGTATGGAAATAAGTGAAGATCATCCTTTAAAATTCTCCGCAAAGTGGTTCCACTGATGCCTAACTGCTGTGAATGGTGCCGATATGACAAACTTGGGTTTTCTTGAACACTGGCCCTCACAGACTGAATAGATGAGTTTGAACGCCGCGGACGTGGCCTAGGTTGCTCACGAGGGCTTGCTACAGAACCAAATTGAAAAAAAATCGGGGCCCAACGACGAATTTTATCTTTTTTGGGCGCAATACGATCACGATATTTTGCACGATACGCACGCTGAGTTAGCACAATCGACCGTTCATTAGTAATGAACATTGGAACCATTTCTGCGCATTCTTTTCGTGCGAAACGATTCATGGTTTAAATTGTACTGAATTGACGTTTCCAAAATGCTATGACATATGAAAATCGGTTGACAATTGTTGAAGTTCGAAGTTTACATCGTCCCATATGTGAGCTTAGCTAGATTAACGACGAACTGAGAAAACCCTATTAAGAGAAAGGTGGACTTTACCGCAGATATAAAAACCATCGTGGCTCTAGCAGAAGAAGTTCCAAGCAATTCAGAAACAATGAACATCGTTAACTCAAAATGTAAAAGTTTAATATTCAATAGCCATAAAACACCGTGGAAAAAGATGGCCGATTCTTATTTTTATTTTTGCAAAGGGCGGTCCAACGAAAACGCGGGATGATAATTGTAAATAAAACAAAAGGTTTTCAGAGAATTATCTTAATATCTAGAAAGGATCTATGACAATTATGTGTGAAACAAAATATCGGCCAAATGCTCTCCACGGATTCGGTGGCATACCTCTATCCGATGTTCCATATTTTCAATGACTCTGAGACATAATTGAGGTTCAATGTCGTTAATGTGCCGAATTATCTCATCCTTTAGTTCTGGAATTGTTCTTGGCTTACTTTTTCTTTCAAATATTCCCAAAGCAAGAAGCCAATTAACATCGCCACGACGAGAGATAAGATGGCCATTGAATTTCTCGCGCAAAAGAGCCATTGTTTTTTTTTTTTTTTTTTTTTTTTAATTCATTTTTGTTTTTATATTTTTAGAGCTCACTTATACTAGACAAAAATGCTTAAAACTAGCTTAAATATCAACTGACATAAAATACCTTACTGGCCCTATACGGACACTCTAAAGCAAATAGAACAACTTAAGACTTTAAGACTATGCCTTTCGGCCTTACGATTTAATTGTAATAATTAAAATAAATAAACAACTTAGGCCAAGAAAAGTGATATTTAAAAAAAAACTTGGAATCAGATCATTTTTTTTTAACTAAGAAACTTATAACTAAGAATAACTTAACTCTACCTTAACTAAAATATACAGGGTGTCCCACGAGCAGTGTGCCATAAAGCTATAGCGTGTAGGTCTGGTCTAGACAAGAAAAAAATCGTATGGGAGGGGGGGGTCTATTCCCCCCTGTTTAGCCGGGAGGGGCAATTTTCTAAAAAATTGACTTAATTTGAAAAAAAAATTATTAAAAATCAACAGTTACATCCACAATGCCGTGATATACTTTTTTGTAAAGCCAGGAACCTCTTCTTTCATATTGTTTTTAAACGAAGCTGTTTTAAGGAACAGTTTTTGAGAAATTAATTTTCAAACTCAAAATTTTGGAAAAAAAATTAAAAAAAAAAATTTCGAACTATTTTTTTTCAAAATTGTATGTAATTAAGTACTAATTTTTTTTCAATAATTCAATTCTCTTATTAGTTTATTAAAAACAGAAAACCGGTTGCAAAAATGTCTTGTAGTTTTTGAGAAATTAAAAAAAAACCCGAACCATTTTTTTCTAAGAAAAACCTTTTTTTTTGGTGGATGTTGATTTTTAATAATTTTTTTTCCAAATTAAGTCAATTTTTTAGAAAATTGCCATACAGGCTGAAGCTGTCAAACAAGCCTTAACCTTACAGACAACCTGTAAATACAAGGAAGGAGACCTTGTTGGACATCTAAATTCTTAAAAAAGTGGATAGCATCTGGGAACTAACCCGAATGAGTGATCTGATGTCCCCTGAGTTAAGCCTTAAAATATGCATGCAAAAAAACCTTCGGCAAAAGATGGGGCTTACAACCGTACATCATTCATTGGATTTACACAGCAATCATCCGACCCATTTTAACTTATGGGGCCCTAGTCTGGTGGACTGCTAGCAGCACGGAAAGTCAACAAAGTACAAAGGTCAGCCGCTGTTTATACAACGAGAGCCATGAGAAGCACGCCGCAAGCAGGGTTGGACATGATACTTCATCCCCTTCCCCTGGATCTATTCATAAAAGGCTGCGCTGCAAAGAGCGCTCTCCGACTAAGGGAGTCCTCTCTGTGGAAGCAAGCCAACTATGGACATGCGGCCATACTCAGAATAATAGACGACCTGGGAAAGAAACATGGTTTTAGTAGCTTCGCAGCTACGACCGACTATATTTCAACCCATAATTACTTCTCTCTCAGAATACAAATCCTTTTCCCCGACAGAGAAGAGTGGCTATCAAACGCTGTGATCAACGATCGACGGATCGAAAATGGACACAGGCACTGGAGCCGGGTTCTACTCTGATACCCTCCACAAACAGGAATCATTCAGACTCCCTGATCTGTGCAGCGTTTTTCAAGCAGAAAGCAATAGAGAAAGCAGTCAAACACCAACAGGTAACCGATATCCCACCATCGGATATCACTATCTTCGTAGACAGCCAAGCTGCACTGAAGTTAATAGAATCCTGTATAACGAGATCAAAGGCTGTCATGAAATGTCGCGACTCAATGAAGTCCATCAGACACAAAGTCAAACTCTGCTGAGCCCCGGGTCACAGCTCAATCGCAGGGAACGAAAGAGCGGACGAATTGGCCAGGCAAGGGTCTGAACTGGACATCAGCGTAGCGGACACGTTATTGCAACCACCTATTAGCGCATTATACCGGATCATAAATGATACAATCATCAAAGGAGCCAACTCGTCTTGGCTTACAAGAAACGACAGCTACACGACAAGATCATCGTGGCCAGAGCTAAATATCGGAAAAACAAAGAAGCTCTTGGCGCTGGATCGAAACTCGATCCGTGTGCTCGTCGGAGTGATTACAGGACACTGTCCCATTGGAGCCCGGAAATTGAACTCGGGATCCAGCGATCTTCTCCGGAGCTGCGGCGATGAGGAAGAAACTGAAACGATCCAACATCTGCTTTGCCACTGCCCAGCTCTCCAGAATCGCCTATCATCGATGGGCCAAAGATTATTTACAGAGATTGCGGACGTGGCAAATGCAGATATATCGGATCTTCTAATATTCATAAAGAGCACGGGGTGGTTTCAGCCACCATGGGATAGGACAGATTAATTATATGTGTACTCCACAAATGAAGGGAATCACAATGGGCCTTTTGGCCTCCGAGTGGAAGTGATGCTTAACCATCACACTCCCGTTCTTTAACCTAACCTAACCTAAGCCTTAAAAAGATACTACGAACTACTCATTCCAAGTAGTGTGGAATGGAACAACAACCTCCGTCGAATGAAGGATGGAGCCCATAAATGGTACACAGAGAGGTAGGGGCTCGTGTAATAGGATCAAAATGTAGTCTACACATACCCCTCTGCAATGAATCAACTATATTTCAGGCCGAGCTATTTGCAATCAATGAAGCATCACATAGCATCAGCGGCATGAGACCACTAAGACAAGGATAACTATATTCTCAGACAGCTTAGCGTTTCCTAAAGCGCTGAAGAGGTACACCTTTAATGCTAAAGCTGTCTGGAAATGTCACAATATACTAACCAAACTGGCTGTAAGCAACAGATTAAATTGGATCTGAGTGCCAGGTCATGAAAACCATGAAGGCAATGAAAAGGCTGACATACAGGCCAAGAAAGGGGCTCAGATACCTTTTACGGGGCCACTCCCCTTTGTGGTTTTGACAGCTCAGACATATACCTACACTTACACAAATGGATCATAAAACAAAAGAACCAATTCTGAAATACTGGGATATTAAACATTCAATAACGTTCATGAAGCAGAATCACAATCCCAAACGTGCCAAAGAAGCTCTAGAACTAAATAAAGCCGACCTAAGAGTGCTATGTGAGACACTAAGAGGACACGGGGCATGCAACTACTACCTTTATAAAATGGATCTTAGTAGCATTGAAATCTGCAGGCCATGAAAGCAGGCCAGGAAACCAGCAAACACATACTGACCACTTTGCCGAGAAAGATTCAAAATGACA
Organism: Merodon equestris; assembly: GCA_958301585.1. Classification (NCBI taxonomy): domain Eukaryota; kingdom Metazoa; phylum Arthropoda; class Insecta; order Diptera; family Syrphidae; genus Merodon; species Merodon equestris. Next base: position 66,656,889 of record OY284413.1, read on the forward strand.
AGTAACACAACCATAACAGGGAAAGACTTCATAGAAATTTCATCTAGAGAAGTTGTCAAATTCTTGAAGGCAGCACTCACATCATAGATCAAAATTCATACTTTGTATGTGCATTTCTAATATAACACCTTAATGACATGGAATCCTATCGAGGAGAGTAGTGAACGAGCATCTTCGACCATCTGCACCTCGTCCGGGATGTGTGACAAACACCATAAGAGCGTACACTCTTGAACAAATTATATAAAAAAAAAAAAAACAAGAAGGGGCTACAATAGATCTTTATGGTCGCAGTACTAGTGTCTTTCAAAGGGTTCTTGGGAAAGTAGTTAATGGAGCTCTGATCAAATAGGTTGCGGAAAAGACTTAGTTTTAAGGCGAGGCATGATACTGTTCACGATACCATATGAGGTTTTACGTGAGGAATTGTTTGGGCCATTGTTGGCTCGTTTTTTTTTCAAATCTTGGTCAATTTCCACTTTTGTCAAATATTTGCTTTATGATAAATCGGTGCCGCTCACACAATAAAATCGCTTTCGCAATCCATTGGAATTAGTATGTCTTTGGTTTATAGGTTAGAGGTTTTAACTAGCTGGATCCTATTTCAGCATAAAGCGTATTAGACTTATCGAAATTAAAAACAATGCTGTTCGTTCGTGAGTCCTTTTCTTAAACTCCTAAATAGGACATCCCCCATAGTAAGTGCTTGCCTTTTTTTTTAATTTTTTTTTTTTTTTTTGTTTTTGGACATCATATATCATGTTTGATTGTCGTGGACAGCGATTATAACTTCAATGTTGGAGGAAGCAAAAACAATTGGAATACCCCAAATCAAAATATCTGAATGCATTTCTAATATTGAAAAATGCATTAAATCCTTGCCCCATTCCTAAGATTGTCGACAAGGTGCAATAACGAAGTAGGTATTTACAGATATCTATATATGTATAACGCTTAATAAAAGTTTTCCTAATTTGGCTGTAAAATAAAGAAGTTAGCTAAATCTTTCTATTGATCGCAGTACAATCTCCTATTTTCAAAGTATTCTATGAACAGAAATCCACGGTACTCGACCGTTATAACCACTACCTAGAAACACGCACTTCTACTATTGTAAAACATGGACTGAATTCGGTCAGAATGTACAATATTTTGTTTTTCTACTGGAAATACCACTATTTCATTACATTATTCCAAATAATTAGACAAACTCCATATGTAGTCCAAGTTTCTATTGAGTTCCGCACACTCAACTACCCCGTAAGCCCTTGGGTGTACGGAACTTCATTTGTTTGGTGGTAAATGTTTGGAGAATTGAAATTCATTAGGAAAATTGAACCGAACGTTCAAGTCCATTCGAGAGATTTCGCACAATATAGTAGAAGTGTCTTTATTCCTTGCAACGACCGGTTTTCATTGTTCGTATTCGTATCTTAGTTCCTTTTTAAGGGATTGAACCAACCAAGCACGTTGTACAGCGAAAAGCAACATTTTTCGGTTTCAAAAACCAAAATTAAGTTGTTTCCACCCACATTGGACCCGTTTCCCATTCCACACGTTGGTTCAATGGAATTTTGTTTAATTTCAAATGCGGTTTAAAAGCTGTTAATTACCGTCAACAGCAAGAGCAATAGCTACAGTTTCGGTAAATCCAGCCGACCGTACAACAACATCACCAGTAGGAATGGTCGTCGGAGGAATGACAGGAGTGCCGAGAAGGTATTGCTGAATATACAAATATTCCAGTCTACTAGCAGAGCGCTACCAAAATGAGAGATTTGTTTCTCGGATGCTTTCTGGTTTCTCTTATAATTTTAGATTCGGCAAAGAGGACGAATGGGGCGGGACACAAAGCCCGACTGCGGTAATGCTATCGAGAATAACTTCTGTCGTTTACTTACAGTTCTTATGGTGTTGCTGGTTGCCACCGACACTGATGTGGAACACTGTCCGCCCGTGCCTTCCTGAATTAATTTTAAACAGCTGTTGTTTTGCGGGTGTTTGGGGTATTTCGGAAGAGGAAGGAGGATTTTTGGTAAATATTTGAGAAAATATTTGAAAATAATTTGAATATATTTAGGGTTCAAAGGCATTTGGGGATGTCCTAAATAATTAGACCTTAATGGAAGTCCACGTTTTATTTGTAGGGAAGTATCTGATGGGCGTTCAGTACGCACTGGACCAAAATCATTCAGTTATGGTGGGTGGGGAGATTTCAGAGATTTTATTTATACAGGAGAAATTAACAAAGTAGAATTGGATTCCGATTTCAATTTACAAGGCGTCGAAAGATTCCAAATATGACGAGCCTGTTGGTCTGAAGTCTTGGTTATTTCTCACCCAAATGCTACTTTTCATATTATTTTTGAACTTTTTTAAAAGAAGAGGAATTAAAGGTGATACATAAACAAACATTTATTGGTGGGTATAATTGGTTATTGATTATTTAAGGATTGTTTTGTATTGATATTTTATTTCAATTATATTAATATTGGTTTGGGGAAAAATATTGAGAGATACCTGTCACCAGATGGTGTTTGGTGTCATATAGCGTCATATTAACGAGCACTTGAAAAATGACATTTTTCGAAATATTGAAAAAAATAAGGAAGGATGCTATTGGCTGTCACATTTTTGTGTAGTAAGGGGGATCGTCCCCTTCGCTCTTCGGGCGCCTTGTCGGGGCGAAGGGGCTTAAGAGGTCAATGATCTCGAACTAAGACCCGGAGAACTGAGTTTAATATGGATGAATGGACAACCAATTGGATGGTATTACTCCAGGTGGCACCCGGAATAGCGGAAATCCACCCGCGATCTCCCTGATTGCGGCCGGGGCAAGGATTCTGGAGGCCCCACCACTCATTCTCAACTGTCCGACCACCTGGTTGGACTGAGCATGAGTGGTGCAACCAACGGAGACGACATCGACGATGGCGCTAAGGTTGAACGAGCCCCAGAATTGGGACGTACTGTAGATTGCACTGCTAAGTGCCAAAAAAGAAGGAGAAAGAGGCGTGCCCGAAAATCGTGCAAAGAGGCTGGCACAGCCGAAGGCACGAAGATTGGGCGAACCTCTGGGGAAAGCAGTTAAGAGGATTTGATCGGCGGAGGTATCCCTTACCGAAACCCATCCGACCCTCTCATATGCAGCCTCCACACTTCTTGGCGACGCGCTGCGCATAAAGTGTCGGCGGCTAGTAAAGGCTGCTGCAGGAGGCACAAGCATGCCAGCACTTTCGGCATGCGCCTCAAACACTCCTCCTCTTATTGGTGACGGTCAAATCCCCAGTTAGAGCGTGCCAGGTTCCAAAACTGACGGAGCTGGAGGTGTTCAGGGTCCTGTTATGGCCGGCGCCACCGCCGAAAACGGCGGTCTCGGATCACAACAAACCTCGAGCTGGCAGAGCTGTTCCAAAGCGGCGTCGGAAGGGAGCAGGAGCTCGAACCGAAAAAGGTAAGAGCGCTCGCAAACGGAAGACGGCCGCCGGGGACAACCTTGCTGGGGAGAGAGAACGTGATGTCTCCTCCTCTGACGTAACGGCGGGGTATCAGAGTCCATAGGTAGATGCGGCGATCAACAAAGATCAAAGCAAAAATCTGAAGACGGAGAGGACCAAAGACTCCGGAAAACCCGGAAACAAGCTGAAAGTGCTGACGCGAGTACGTGCGCAGAACCCAGGACTCGACACGAGGGCCTGGACTGTCCATTCCTACAAGGAGAAAAAAAAACTCTCTGAAAAAAGAGGGCTTCACTCTGGTTGTGGGATTGGACAACGGCTCTCTCGAGACCCTAAAATCCGCGAACAACTCACGTCCCTACTTCGGCCTTGGTAGGATTTTATTCCACTTTGATGTCAAGTAGTCGAAGGATGGAACGTGTTCCACAGTCTAAATCTATGATTTTCACTCAGATTAACCTACAGCATTGCAAGGCTACTACTGCTCTTCTCAGTAGCAGAATTGCATGCAGTAGTACAAATCATCACATTGTATCCATTCAGGAACCATGGGTGTGGAAAAAACGCCTGTGTGGTCTTGGTGGTATATGTGATGCTACGATCCTTTATGATGAGCGATCCGAAAGGCCCAGGGTCTGCCTCATCATATCGTACACGCTATCGGCAACCAAACTTGGTCAATTCTGTGGTCAAGATCTGGTGGCTGCGAAAGTTAGCTAACATACAAAGCGCACGGAGAAATGGAACACTTCGTCGTGGCGTCTGCTTACTTCCCCTACTACTCGGTACTACCCACCTAAGGCATTTTCCGATCTCGTAGAGTACTGTGAAGCCAGAAGGATTGGACTCATCATCTGTTGCGATGCTAACGCTCAAAATACTGTTTGGGGCAGCAGCAAATGCAACCGGAGAGAACACCATCTTTTAAACTGCATTCTTTCGTCTGACCTTATCATCAACAATGTTGGCTCTCAACCAACCTTTCAACCTTTGTGACGGCGAGACGACAGGAAGTGATTACCTGACCCTGTCTAATAGGCATGTGAAGGCCATCACTAACTGGTGAGTCTTACCAGATGTTACGCTGTCAGACCATGGATACATCGAATTCCAATTGAAGTGTGGGATCTCCCCTCGCAGCCCAAGCGGAATCCGAGAAAGACCGACTGGGTGCGATTCAGGGAGGAGCTTGAGATACCCACTCAAGCCCTGCCTAAACTCAAAACGGAGGATGCCGTTCATAACCTGAGCAGTGCCATCACCAACTGTTTCGAACTCGCATGTCCTGTCAAAAAACCTCCCAGCAGGAAGCCGGTTCTCTGGTGGAATGTTGAATTCCAATGTCTTCGCAGGGAAGCCAGAAGTCTCGCGAATAGATCGCTTAAATCGAACTCGGAAGATGATTGGAATATTGTAAATATCGATCGAAGCAGAAGGAATATAAGAAGCTTATTCGTAAATCGAAGAATGATTCCTATAAGTCCTTCTGCGAAGAGATCAAATCCCTGAGCGCGACCAGCAAGTTGGTTAAAGTCCTCAAACGAGGAAAATCGACAAGGCTGGAGTTACTCAGAAAGTCTGATGGTACCTTTACCGAGTCTAAAGCAGAAATTCTTAGTTTACTGTTTCAGACCCATTTTCCGGGAAATCAGACTGTCATCGGCTCGTTGCACACTCCCTCATTGGATACTGCGGCTGTAGCGATGAAAACAACTCGGCGTAGCTGGTATGTTGCGTCACGCGTGGCAACTACTGAGGCCATTGAATTTGCTGTGGCATCCTTCGAAGGCACTGATGGGATATACCCCGTTTTGCTGCAAAAAGTTATAAGACAGCTGCTTCCTACACTGCAAAAAATTTTCACTGCTAGCCTGGCACTTGCCTACATACCTATCCCTTGGCGCGCGGTGAAAGTGGTCTTTATTCCCAAAATAGGGAAAGAGGTTACTCACTAGCCAAGAGTTTCAGACCAATAAGTCTAACATCATTCCTGCTGAAAAGCATGGAAAGTCTAGTAGAGTTGCACGTGCGCAAAGTTGCCCTTCGAATGCATCCTCTGTCGGACAGGCAACATGCTTATCAGCGCGGAAAATCCTGCGAGACTGCGCTTCAAAACCTAGTTGGGAGAATTGAATGCGCTCTCGAAAGGAAAGAGTACGTACTACGCATTTTTGTCGACATTGAGGGAGCTTTTGATAACGCTACTTTTGACAGCATATGTAATGCTGCTAGACGGCATGGCGTAGATGAAGCACTGGTTTTGTGGATCAAAGCCATGCTCGTGCACAGGACACTGATCGCTGATGCAGGCCTCGAACATTGTGTCAAGTCTGGAGTACACAGGGGCTGCCCGCAAGGTGGCGTCTTGTCTCCGCTGTTATGGTGCATGGTGGTCGACTCTCTGCTAGATGCTCTCAATGCCTCTGGAATCTATGCCCAGGCCTATGCGGATGATGTTGCTGTTCTCTCTGTCGGCTCATGTTTAGCGAATGTCTGTCTCAAAGCGCAGGCGGCGCTAAACGTGATCGAAGACTGGTGCACGAGAAATGGGCTGTCGTGGCCTCTTAAGACCGATGTCGTTCTCTTCACGAGAAGGAGGAAAACAACTGGCATTGCTCAGCTGGTGCTAAAAGGCATTCCCATCTCTATATCCAAGGAAGCTAAGTATCTGGTAGTCATTCTAGATAACAAACTTCTCTGGTCAAAACATGTTGAGTCCAAAACCACCAAAGCGCTGTCAGCTTTCTGGCAATGCAAAGGTGCCTTTGGCAAAACATTTGGCTTATCGCCGAAAAGGGTCCTTTGGATCTACACGGCAATGGTAAGACCGATAATCTCATATGCATCGGTTGTTTGGTGGAGCAGGCTGACACGAAAACACGCTGTGGCTTCACTCACCAAACAGCAAAGAGCGGTCTGTCTCAGCTGCACGGGGGCTTTCCCCAGCACATCAGGAGCTGCTCTAGATGCTATGATGAATCTTCCACCCCTTGACATATATATCAGAGGGTGTGCACTGAAAACTATTTCTCGCCTAAAGAGAAATGGTCTTTGGTACAACTCGCAGTGGAGTGAAAGTGTACTTGCGGGAGAAATATCCTTCGACCCCTGTCTCATGGATATGCCTTCTGACGCAATCACACCTGCCATCCTACTGCCCTGTAACTTCTCAGTCACATTTCTATGGCGTCAGAACTGGCTTTGGCCAGACACTGAACCTGGAATGGAATATCTTCGCATTTTCACAGATGGCTCCAGGACTGATCAGGGATCCCGCGCTGGAGTTTTCTTGGAGCGCGAAAACATTCGACTGCACTTCTCGTTAGGGAAATATGCGTCCGTCTTTCAGTCGGAAATTTACGCAATCATAATGGCCATGCACTATGTTGTGAAACACAGGTGGAAGGGAAAAAGCATATGCGTCTGCAGTGACAGCCAAGCTGCGCTCAAAGCTGTGTCAACCCTCTATCCAACTCCAAATTAGTGCATAAACTCAAGACCCTTTTGAACAAAGAGGGAAGACTACGTAAATTTACATAGGCTTGTATGGGTCCCAGGTCACTCTGGGATCCCAGGAAACGAGATCTCCAATGAACTCGTTAGAAGGGGTTCAGAGGAGAGTTTCTCAGGTCCTGGCCCCGCCTTAGGTCTACCTGCTTCCACGGTCAAATTCGACATTAACCACTGGGTCTTTGATGCACACAGTCGTAGATGGAGGGAATATCCAGGATGCAGGATGACTAAGCGCCTACCCCCTGATGTCTGCAAGGAGTCCGCACCATTCTTCTTATCCTTAAGGAGAAATGATTGCAGAAGGCTAACGGGCATCATTACGGGCCATTACACTTTTGCCAAGCATCTCTACGTGCTTGGCATCAGTGAGACGCCTGCCTGTAATGCATGTTGCGAGGAGGATGACACAGAAGAACACTTTCTCTGCGACTGTCCCGCCTTCACTCGCGCACGGTGGCGCACCCTTGGGGCCGACGTGGTGGGTGCCGAATCTCTTAGCTCTACATCACTGAAGCCCCTCCTCACTTTTCTCCGGACAACGGGGAAAATACAATAAAGACAAGGTGTCTGTCTGGTAGTACAATGGACCAGTATTTGTGTCTCAGTGTTCAAACAGAAGTAGAAAAAAGGGGGATCGTGTGCGCCTCCGCTTACTTCCCAGGAGACGGCGACCAAATCCCAGCTACTGAGGTACAATACCTGGTAGATTATTGTCACCGGCACAAACGTCATCTGATCATTGGATGCGATGCCAATGTGTACCACGTGGAATGGAGCAGCAACAAAACAAACAAAAGAGGCGAGTCACCTATTGATTATTTATTTAGTAACTACCCCACCGTTGCCCTTATTGGCAAAACCCACATTCATAAATTCTATTAGGGAAGTGGTGCTTGACCTTAAAATCTCAAGCCCTTTATCTGAAATATAATTTCTGACCTGCACGTCGCCAATGAGGCCTCACTATCTGATCACCAACATATCAGATCTAACATCACTGGTGAGGCTGGAGAAGCTGACCATAGATATCAACCCAAAAGCACCAACTGGGTACTCTTCCGGGCTCAACTTGCCACCAAGGAAGATACGCTTCTTAAATGCACAGCTCAAAACTTTGGGAAAGCAGGTGAGATCTCTGTTCAACAGATGTAAAAGAACGAAGATTTGGACTAATTATCTGCTTTAACAAAATACAACCTCGAGTTGAGGAAATCCAAGAGAAGGTCTTGAAGGAAACATCGTGTAAGATTCACTACCAACCGCGGCCCGACACTATAAAGTCCTATCCCAGGAGCACACAAATGGCTCGGGTAGCTTCGCAAATCAGACGGCAATTTCACTGTCAATCGCAAAAAAACCTTGGAGACTTTGCTTAAGGTACATTTGCCTGTTTCTACTATCCAGCTAAAACCTCCCGATGCTCCAATGAGCGTTACAAATTACATCGGAGAACAAATATAATCTCTACTAGAATCTGCAGCCCCGATAGAGTTTAATGGGCAATTTGCTCTTCAAACCCTGCAAAACTCCAAGTAAGGACGGAGCCTTTCCTGCTTTCCTCCAGAGACGCCTAGACATCATTCTAGCACCATCTTTAAGTCCTGTTTCAAATTGGGGTACATTTCTCAAATCGGGAGAGAAGTCAACCTTGTCTTCAGCCCTAAGATTGGAAATCCAAGTGAACAACCAATATCCTATCGCCCTATCAGCCTAACATCTTTACTCAAAATAATGGAAAAACGGATAGAGCTTCATATTAGAGGTATATTAGAAATTCAAACCCCATAGCGTCTGCAATAGTTTCAGAAGCAAAGAGATCGGAATTTTTGCCTTCCCGATATTGGAGAGGCATAGGCCACCCCACTAACCATTGAGTTAGAGCCATGGTTGAGAGCTGTATTATATTTATATCAGTTGTATCCGGAGGAGCTTCGTGACAGTATTGGCAGCTAAAGGGTGTCCACAAGTCCTTTCTCCACTTCCCTGATCGATAGTCATCGACGACCTACTCTACACGTTAACGAGCCTCGGTTATGAAGTCATCGGGTACGCCGATGACCCTGTACGTAGTTATTTCTACAGGTAAAAGCAAAATTTCTGCCTGAGGTGGTACACAGGTGGCTTCAAGATGGATTCCGGCGTTGGCTCTGGCATTGAAGGCCCTATGAACTAGTCCTAGTGTCTTCCAAGCCGAACTATACACCACCCTAAGGTGCGTCAACCTAAACCTAGAGACTGGCATAAGAGGTATAACCATCAATATACTCTCAGACAGTCAGGCAGCGCTCAAAGCGTAGGGCTCGTATAGTACGAACTCAAAACCTAGCAAGACCTAGGTAAAAGAAATAAGGTCAAACTCTGGTGTGTGCCAGGGCACAATGGCATAAAGGGCAACGAAATCGCCGAGCAATTCGTTGGAAAATGATTCAGCGAAAGGTACATAGGTGCCGAACCTTTTTGCAGAATCTCCAAGTTGTAGATTAATTTTCTCTTAGACAAGTGGGAAAAATTGCAACAACTACGTTTTTGAAACAGGGTTCAATGTCTTCGAGAATCAAAGAGATTTGTACCGCCCTGAACAAACACTCTATCAATATTCTAAAATATAATAGAGTCGATATCAGAAGACTGGTCAGCTACCTTTCGGGACACTGTAGTCTGAAATATCATCATCAAATTAACCTCTCGTCTGATGCCGAGTGTCGACTTTATCTGGAGAATGAGGAAACTGCAGAGCACATACTATGCGAGTGAGCGGCCCTCAGGCATCTTAGGAAGCGTATCCTTTTCAGAGAAATCATGGTAACGAATGCGAAATCGAAGGAGTGCATTGGATTAGACGTAGCCTTGCAGAACACCACCATTTATTCCATGAATACCAGATTCATTTATTTCATTCAAAACGGCTTAAATTTAACGGCCCGGAGGACGAATTTTTATCAATAGAAGAAAAGATTTATCTATACCATAACCACACATTCTTGACAAAAGAGCCCGATGCCAAATTCTATCAACCAACTTAGAAATATGAACAGAAACGACCTTGCTGTCACTGAAGTTGTGCAAAAATTCGTTCCACTTTTCGGTCAAATATGTCGTCAAATCAGCTGTGAACAAGTCCATCGGCCACGGAAACCATAGTACCAATCAAGCTGACTATTTTTCGGCCATTCCAGAACCTTAGGAAAAAGAGGAATTGGTGCTACTGCTCGGTAGGTGGAAGGCCCCCTAGCTATAAGCTGGACAAATGCTGGTTTCCATCTATTCAGGAGCAGACCAAAAGGGTGAGACAGATGGAAAAGTTTATGCAGTGTTTTTTTCAGCGTGGAATAACGCCATTTAAGAAGTACGGGCGAATACCATCAGGACCAGCGAATTTTTGACGCCAAATTTTTGTTTTGCCATAAGATGTGGCTCATTTATTTGTTTTATTAATCTTCAGACCGAAATCCGTTAGGTTTACCTTAGAGTGTCCGTAGCTAGTCCGGCATCTTAAATTAGTTATGCTATTTAAGCTGGGCTTAAGCACTTTTGTAAGTTTGACGTGTCTGTTTGTCTGTGTGTCTGTTTGCGGCATCGTAGCTCCTAGACGAATAGACCGATTTTGATGATTTTTGTTTTTGTTTGAAAGCTAACGTGATCGAGATGGTTCTTAGCTACAATCCATGAAGATCTGTTCAGGCGTTTCAAGGCCATCAGCTCTTTTAGATGGCCCAAAATGAATCACCATATCGGAAGATGTTATAATTTTTGCCAATGGCTTCGTACCTCAATCGTATTTGACATTAGTGAACTAGACAGCTATAGAATACAAACAGTTAAGAAATGGAGAGCTATACTTCGCAAGATCTACTTCGCAAGTAGTGGAACAATTGTGTCGATTTTTCTTATCAATAATCGGTCGGTGGAATTTCATGAATTTCGGCAAAAAATGTCGCGCAAACTGGGCAAAAATTCTGCTTAGCTACTCGACTTGAACAGACTAGAACCATAGGAGACCATGCAAGACGCCGCCGCGCCGCCATCGTATTTTTTTTTTTTTTTTTTTTTTTTTGTTGGAGGCTTCTACTATCTGCTGGAGCACTCAGACACAAGTACTGGTCCATTGTACTACCAGACAGACGCCTTGTCTTTATTGTATTTTCCTCCGTGTCGTCCTCCTCGCAACAAGCAGCACAGGTAGGCGTCTCACTGATGCCAAGCACGTAGAGATGCCTGGCAAAAGTGTAATGGCCCGTAATGACGCCCGTTAGCCTTCTGCAGTAATTTCTCCTTAAGGATAAGAAGAATGTTGCGGACTTTTTACAGACGTCAGGGCGTACGCGCTTAGTCATCCTGCATCCTGGATAATCCCTCCATCTGCGACTGTGTACGTTAAAGACCCAGTCATTGATGTCAGATTTAACCGTTGAAGCTGGTAGACCTAAGGCGGGTTCAGGCCCTGAGAAACTCTCCTCTGAGCCTTTTCTAGCGAGTTCATCGGAGATCTCGTTTCCTGGGATTCCAGAGTGACCTGGAACCCATACAAGCCTAAGTGAATTTAGTCTTCCGACTTTGTTCAAAAAGGTCTTGAGTTCATGCAGTAGTTTGGAGTTGGACAGAGGATTGGATACAGTTTTGAGTGCAGCTTGGCTGTCACTGCAGACACATATGCTCTTTCCCCTCCATCTGTGTTTCACAACATAGTGCATGGCCATTAGGATTGCGTAAATCTCCGCCTGGAAGACAGACGCATATTTTCCTAACGAGAAGTGCAGTCGAATGTTTTCGCGCTCGAAGAAAACTCCGGCGCCGGATCCCTGATCAGTCCTGGAGCCATCTGTGAAGATGCGAAGACATTCTATTCCAGGTTCAGTTTCTGGCCAAAGCCAGTCCTGACGCCAAGGAAATGTGACTGTGTAGTTACAGCGCAGTAGGATGGCAGGTGTCATTGCGTCAGAGGGCATATCCATGAGACAGTGATCGTAGGATATTTCTCTCTCAAGTACACTTTCACTCCACTGCGAGTTGTACCAAAGACCATTCCTCTTTAGGCGAGAAATAGTTTTCAGTGCACACCCTCTGATATATATGTCAAGGGGTGGAAGGTTCATCATAGCATCCAAAGCAGCTCCCGGTGTGCTGGGGAAAGCCCCCGTGCAACTGAGGCAGACCGCTCTTTGGAGTTTGGTGAGTGAAGCCACAACGTGTTTTCGTGTCAGCCTGCTCCACCAAACAACCGATGCATATGAGATTATCGGTCTTACCATTGCCGTGTAGATCCAAAGGACCTTTTTCGGCGATAAGCCCCAAAGGAACCTTTGCATTGCCAGAAAGCTGACAGCGCTTTGGTGGTTTTGGACTCAACATGTTTTGACCAGAGAAGTTTGTTATCTAGAATGACTCCCAGATACTTAGCTTCCTTGGATATAGGGATGGGAATGCCTTTTAGCTGAGCAATGCCAGTTGTTTTCCTCCTTCTCGTGAAGAGAACGACATCGGTCTTAAGAGGATTAACCGACAGCCCATTTCTCGTGCACCAGTCTTCGATCACGTTTAGCGCCGCCTGCGCTTTGAGACAGACATTCGCTAAACATGAGCCGACAGAGAGAACAGCAACATCATCCGCATAGGCCTGGGCATAGATTCCAGAGGCATTGAGAGCATCTAGCAGAGAGTCGACCACCATGCACCATCGTATTAGTCCTTCGGCCGAGAATATCGTGGCTGTGGCTATCGATGTCGCTGAGAACGAAGAAACATCAAACAGACGACAGGCCACGCAATTGGGCATAACCAGACGGACCCTACAGTGAATTTCAGTGAAAAACTTACACATGTTGCCGTACAAAGTACAAGCAGTGCACCAGTTAATGCCTGCTGACCGTCAGTCGCATGTGAATTACTGTCAAGCCATCCTTAATCAACAACGAAGAGGACAATTTTCTGTCGAAAATCATCATGGCCGATGAGGCGCATTTACACTTAAGCGGTTACGTCAATAAGGAAAATATTGAAAATCTGCGTGTGATACACGAAGAGCCATAACATCCACTCACTACACTGTGTGGTGCGCCGTTCTAGCAGGAAGTTCTTTTTTTGAGGACGCCATCGACAATACGATGTAAAACGACTTCTGACTGCCGGAATAGAATGAACGGGGCCATTTCGTTTCAACAAGACGGTGCATCCACACACAGTACGAGCCACAATGGATATTGTGACGTAAGCGTTTCCTAGTCGCGTAATCTCCTATTTTGGCGATTTAGCATGGCCAGCAAGATCGCCAGATTTAACCATCCCAGGCTTCTTTCTTAGGGGCTATTCGAAGTCGCGGACTTATGCCAACAAGCGTCGGACGTTCGCGTTCACAGCCCTTAAGAAGAATATTCAACAGAAATACGAACATCACCGGAAATCGTGCGGAAAGTCATGGAAAATGCAATAAAAAGGGTAAAAAGCCATCACCAATGCATTAAGAAAACTAGATGTTAATGGCAATATAGTACTTTGGATCAAACAAATGCTTTCAAGCAGGTTGATTCATTAGAAATTCGGCTCCTACCACACAAAAAAGGAAGTAAAACGAGGCACACCACAAGGAGAAGTGCTATCGCCGCAATTGTGGGTGTTGATTGTAAACGAAATACTCCTATCCCAAAAGGCCAGCGGGTGCAAAGTCATTCCGTATGGAGACGATATTGCACTAGCAATCAGCGGAAAACATCTCCCGACAATTAGAGATTTGATGGGAAAAGGCCTAGGAAAACTGGCCAAATGGGCAGAGAACTGCGGGCTTGGAATAAATCCCTCCAGAACGGAGCCAGTTTGATTTACAAGAAAACGGCAGATTCACCCCACCAAAACTCATGGGACTTACCTTAGATCCGCAGACCACGCCAAATACCTTGGCGTGATACTCAACAGGAAGCTCAACTGGAAATTGAATGCGGAAGAATGCATCAAAAAAACAACAATTGCGATATACAAGTACATCTGCAAAAAAGCTTTGGGAACTAGATGCGGTATCAATCCCCATATTACATACTGGCTGTATACCACAGTTTTTAGTCCTAAAGGGTCATTCATTTCGTGCTTTCAACTTTTTTAGCACTGGCATTTGACACCTGCCGAACCCAGTTGTTATTTGAAGTGTCATAATATTAGTTGAATGTTTGCCATTTACAATAATGGATCGCTTAAAAATCTAACAATGCGTTATAATTATTAAAACTGACTACAAAAGTGGTGATTCAAACGTACCCACTTTTCGCGCATTACGCGGTGATTATGGTCGTCATAATCGACTGACTGTGCAAGCAATCAGTAAAATTGTAAAGAAATTTGAAGAAAGTGGAAGCATTACTGATGTTGTAAGGCGTGTGCATCATCGTAATGTACGCTCAGTCGAAAATATTGCTGCTGTAAGTGCAAGTGTTGCTGATGATCCGAATTTATCTAATTCCCGGCGTTGGCAGCAATTGAACGTATCATACACCTCACTATGGCGTATTTTGCATTTGGATTTGCATCTCCATCCTTATAAGGTTCAACTTACGTAACAATTGAAGCCTGCTGACCATTCAAAACGCCGTAGATACGCATCTTGGGTGTTGGAACAACAGACAATAAACCCCGACTTTTCGAACAACATTTTCTTCAGTGATGAGGCACATTTCTTACTCGGTGGATATGTAAACGAACAAAATTGCCGCATATGGGGCTCAGAAAACTTACAAGTGATCGAAGATGTGCCATTGCATCCAGACAAAGTTACTGTTTGGCTGTTTGATGTGCTCTATGGTCGAAAGGTGTCATTGGTCCGTATTTCTTCGAAAATGCCAATGGGCGGACGGTTACAGTCAATTCGGAGCGATATAGCCGAATGATAATCGATTTTTTTTGGCCGGCGATTGAAGATCATGACGATATGTGGTTCCAACAAGACGGGGCAACAAGCCACACAACATGACCAATTATGGCTTTATTGCGTGAGAAGTTTCCTGGTCCCGTAATTCACATTTTGGCGACGTCAATTGGCCACCAAGATCATGCGATTTGACACCGTTCGATTTTTTCCATTAGGCTACGCAAAAGACAGTGTTTACACGAATAATCCCCGAGCTCTAGACGCATTAAAAACCAACATTACTCAAGTTACGGCGCTGCTACTTAAGGGATCATTGGGAGCTCTTCGAAACAGAGCACGTTGGTATTCTACGCCAAAGCAATGATCTAAGGACATTGCGCTTTAGTAAGACATGCCGCACGATTAGGACTGCCATATAACGACTACTGCAATAGTTGTCATGGTAAGGAAGAGGAAGAATCTCCATCCCTAGCCCTAGCCTCTTCAAGTAGAGGATTTCTAGGAGAATACTTCTTTAACAGATCTATCCGAAACGGAAATCTACAAAACATCGAATTTAATTCAGCACTCAAAATGGTTCCAAGAGTAGCGGTGACCAAGCCGACTCGAATGGTAGCTCAATGGACTGATCTTGGTCTAACCCTAACTTATATAAGCCGCCTTTGCTTTGAAAAAAGAGGAACGGTCACTTTCCATAAAAGACGACGGAGCTTTGATATTGTCCTATCTCTCCACGATACTTAATCCCGACATCGTGTTCGCAGAGGAGTCACGGTGATTAGGTCGCTCTTGATCCCCAAACTAAGCATTTCGCTGTTGGGTGCGGAATGTACCAGGAAAATGGGAGTTTCCGCTTCTTTCGTTTAACCCATGGCATGGCACATGGTTTGACCCATTTGAACGTGAGTTCGTCGCTCTCGTTTTTTTAGCTCTATAGACAGTGTCTCACGATCGATAGCCGGACCTACGCTTTTAAGGAACATTATTTAAGACCTTTCAGCCTTTCTGGTGTAAAAGAAAAAAAACTGTGTTTGACTCTTTTAAAAAAAACTTTGATCAATTTATGCTGTTCTATTATTTTGCAGTAGATAGGAAGCCGGTCTTAGCCTAAAAACTTTGTATGAAAACAAAACCAGTAGCTGACTTACGTAGGTCAATGTAATCTTCTTTGTTCTTTCTTCTTCAGTTCTTCTTTGTAAGTTTTGATAGGCTCTGTGTTCTACATTACATTTTTATTATTGCTGCTGCTGTTATTCGGATTTCTCTTGCAGCTGTTGCTATTGTATTTGGTTTTGTTGTAACTGCTTTGGTTGGAATAGTTGTTTCTACTGCTGTATATTAGACGTTCGAGCTAATTGCGAATTGGGTTGGTGTTCCTGTTTCCTCCGTCGTCTGTTCTCTTGTTCATCTTTTATATCACACATTTACATATTCACACTGCCAAACATTCTTCTTCATTTTCGTCTACATACATATAACTGAGATCAATAGAGCGATGAAGTTATTTATTTATTCTTATCGGTGTATTCACCGGCGCCCAACATTAGTGCGTGTTCACATTGGCGCAAGAAGGACAAGCGCAAGAAGGCAAATAGTGTTCACATTGGTGGAAGCACACTCGAATTTTTGACAAGTGGAACGCATGAATCGGGTCATTTTCATTCAGTCGCCTTCGTCCAAGTAGCCATTCTCATTCAGTCGCCTTCGTCCAAGTAGTCATTTTTGCAAGCCAAATGAACTTGTCTGTCCAACAGTCACGAATAAATGAAGAAAAACTGTCAAAAATGGAATGAATTAAGAATGGAACGGTTTGCTTCACCCGAAAATCCAAATTGAAGATGGATTTTCGGTGCAAGCAACCCTTCTCGTTTCCACTTACTAAAAATCGTTCCCTCTCTTTGTGCGTGTTCACATTGGTAGAAGCGCACCAAATTGCTTGAAAGAGAGGGAACGATTTTTAGTAAGTGGAAACGAGAAGGGTTGCTTGCACCGAAAATCCATCTTCAATTTGGATTTTCGGGTGAAGCAAACCGTTCCATTCTTAATTCATTCCATTTTTGACAGTTTTTCTTCATTTATTCGTGACTTTTGGACAGACAAGTTCATTTGGCTTGCAAAAATGACTACTTGGACGAAGGCGACTGAATGAAAATGACTACTTGGACGAAGGCGACTGAATGAAAATGACCCTATTCATGCGTTCCACTTGTCAAAAATTCGAGTGTGCTTCCACCAATGTGAACACTATTTGCCTTCTTGCGCTTGTCCTTCTTGCGCCAATGTGAACACGCACTTTCAAGCAATTTGGTGCGCTTCTACCAATGTGAACACGCACTTAGAGAGGTTGGAAAATTATTTTTCATTTTTTTTGTATGGCGTTTGATGTTGATGGCGCCAGTTCCCTTCTTCTTTTTATATTAAAGTTGCTCAGAATCGGATGACCTTGTCACCAAAACATCTCATCAGATGCCTTGTGACGTACGGGTCGCCTCCCGTCGTATGACAGACCGAACACTAACTTATTTCGGTGTTCAATAAAACGCAAAAGGCTTACTTTAATCATTGTTCTCTTCTAATTTTTTTAAGCCCTGTTCTAAATAATATCGGGGTAGATCAGGATTTATACGCGAAGATAATAGGGGGACTCGACGAGTGAGTAGATTTTCACTATACAGCAACTTTTAAAAATAAAATGGAATTTCATGAAACGATACATCAATAATTCACAGATTTTAAAAAGAAAACACATCACGTCTTTGTAAGGTTTTGAATCCTGAAAAGGTTGGTGAATCTGATGTCTAAAGGGAAATAAAGGACAAATAAAGTAGGAAACGTCTTATCTGAAACATTTAAAAACAAGGAGAAAGTCTCCACCTTTTAAAATTAGTGCTGGAATTTGTAATGACATACCTTCAAGAAAAAGAGTGGGGAATAACCCTTAATGGAACTACATCAATTCTAGCTTACGCCGACAACAGGGACCTGATGGAATATAGTGAGGAAAGAGTTTGAACAAATGTAGAAAATCTAATAATGGCAGGAAATGACGTAGGCTTAAAGGTTAATGAAGAGAAAACAAATTATATGTTCTCTGACTGGATCGATCCAAACCTCACACCTGACTGTACTTGATAAACGCTTTGAGAAAGTGGACGAATTCAAATATCTGGGTACCATATGGATTGCCAAAATCGACATAAAGATCGAAATAAATGAAAGGCTGTAATTGGTCAATGCGTGCTTATTCAATGAGGGAATTATTCAAAATAGTTCTTTTGTCTCGCATTGTTCGAGTAGTTAAATCGCCAAGACTAAGACCGTCAATAATACCATTCAGTTTATATCACTTTGAGTTGGATAAAACAAAATATTTTTTTATTGTGTTGAATGTGTCTACTTTTGTGTTACCAGGAAGTCTTAAGTTTTGGCTATAATTGGAATAAGGCAGCTGAGGCGCATTGAATGCTCCCAATTCATTTGACATTTTTTTTTTTTTGTTTATGTGTACACATGTCTCCTTGCATAGCTTGAAATTGTCAGCCATTGTGGACATTTAGTTCATTTTTCATAAAGGTCAAAAGAAAATTGTTAGAGAGAATCGTCAAATCACTATCGGAGAAGTTGCTGGGGCTATTGGGATATCGGTTGGCTCAAGACATGAAGTTATAATTTTTTTTTTGATTATGAAATTTTTAAATTTTGACCAAAATAACTAAGACATGACCATCGCTCAGAAGTTGTGTGGGTGATGATCCAGATTTGCTGAAAAGGGTCATCGTAGGTGATGAAAAAACAGTTAAAACAAAACAGTCGAAACCAAAGCCCAATCAAATAGCTAAAACTGAAAAAAGCAGGCCAAGTTTGGTAGAAGCTTTACTCATTGTTTTCTTCGATTACATTGAAATTACCTTGAAATTGTGCGTAATTTATTTGAAGTGATATAACGAAAACGTCCGGATTTGTGGGTAAAAAAATCATGCCCGTTGCATCACGATAATGCATCTGTAACGAGCTTTCTGGGCCGGGGTATACTCGCCGGACCAGGGTCTGTCACATAAATTTATTGTTGTGACACCGGCAGACGTACTGGTGTTTCGCACACTACGCTGTCCCTTGGGGTTGGGACCCGTTCGGGACACTTGGTCGTAGCGGCGCCTTGTCACCTCCCAACTGTCGCGTTGACAGTATCCAATCGGTCCCCTCGTGGGCGAGAAGCCGAGTCTGGGTCCCTACAGATGTTTGAGTCGGGAGCAGTGCGAGGTCTAGCCTCTCTGGGTGAGAACCCGAGTCGAGGCCTTAACCGTGTCGGCTTAAGCCCTTGAGCGCGGCTATATCGTCTGGTCAGGCCATTCCGGGTTAAAACCCAAATCGGGGAGTTGGTCCTACGATATTCGCCTCAGGAGTAGATCTCAATGGGGCTGATCGGTCTCGTTTGGGTTAAGACCCGAGTCGGAGAATCGGTCTCGCCCTATCAATCCTTACTCACCATTTTGCTCGTTGTGCGATCGCCTTAATGGGTAGTGACCACACGCCTGTCTCGTACTCGTGGGTGGCGCGAGATTATAATAATAGTCTTTATTATTATTGTTTTATTCTCAATTATTATGATAATAATATGTAAGGGAAAATTTGAGTTATATATATTTTTTTTTTGTTTTAGGTAAATTTTCCTTTATACATCTGCTCAATCAATGTAGCTTGTGCGTAATTTCTTCGACAAAAACAATACGGCAATCATGTCTCAGCCACCGTATTCACGTATTCAATTTTTGTTTTTATAATTTTGTATAACACACTAACTCTAGACAAAACTGCTTAAAACTAGCTTAAACAACAACTGATATAAAATTCCTTACTGGCCCTATAAGTAGGCAAACAGAACTACTTAAGCCGATGCCTTTCGGCCTTAGGATTAACTTGTAATAATTAAAACAATTAAAATAAATAAACAATTTAGGCCAAGAAAAGTGATATCTTAAAAATACTTAGCATCTGATCCTCTTTTTTATAAAGAAACTTATAACAAAGAATAACTTAACCCTACCTTAACTAAAATATATATGTATACATCTTTTTTTTTGTTTTCACTATTGTTTTGTATTTTTTTTTTGTTTTTAATTTTTTTTTTTTTCAATTAAAGCTGAAACTAAACTAAACCTACGTGCCACCCTGGCCTCCCGTAGCGTGCCCTTACCTACTCTAACCTCTTCTAACCTACCCTAGTCTATGCCAGACTGCCATTGGCATGTGGCAGGATATGCTTTAACAGGCCGACCTAATAAAATTAACCACTGACGCAGACCGCTCCAGCCACCAGGAGCGTTGATGGTGTCGGACGACATCTCTCCGATCTTGGGGTGACACCGATCTACTAAACCTGAGGCGTTCGGGCTCAGGAGCGCAACATCACGTTCGTAGAGATGTCGCCGCTCCACTGACTTACGCGCCACGTCGAAGATTAACGGGATCGCCAATTCATCCTGGATCAGCCCACATTGATCTAAATAGAGGAATGCCTCTGGGGGACAAAGCCGCTAAGGCGAACTTTCTCGTGGTACATGTAATTAGGGAAGTAAGCCCTAGATCAGATTATTAACCGAAGTCGTGACCTCGGATCAGTTTTATTAGAAAACTATCCACCCGTACAATCCTGGCCCTATTGTAAAGGACCTCGTTCGAGTAAAATTTCGTTTACCCAGATTCAGGTGTTCTATGTAATCCGAGACAAGTTCTGAGACATTGTCTCTCAAACACCCGAATCCTTTCCATTAAGCTAGCTCTTACACTGAGAGCGCCGTGGCGCAGTGGGTAGTGTGTCGGCCTCTGACGCACGATGAGCGAGTTCGGATCCCGATAACACCAACGCCATCGAATGTTCATTACGCGGCTTCTCTCCTCGGCGGGGTACTGGCAAAACCTCCCGTAGCACACTTGCCTTGAAAAAGCTTCTCGGCGCTCGCCGTTCGGAATCGGCATTAAACTGTAGGTCCCGTTCACTTGTGTGAAAAACAAATCGCACACAACATAAGTGAACGAGAGAAGCTTGGCTCTGGCTCTCCGTGAGCTGTAACGCCATCTAAGAAGAAGAAGAAGCTCTCACACTGAACCACACGGGCTCTTTGCAGCGCAGCCTTTCATGAATAGATCCAGGGGGAGGAGATGAAGAATCATGTCCAACCCTGCTTGCGGCGTGCTTCTCATGGCCCCCGTTGTACAAACAGCGGCTGACCTTTGTACTTTGTTGAGCATGTTATATAGCTTTTCGTGCTGCTAGCAGTCCACCAGATTAGGATCCCATAAGTTAAAATGGGACTGATGATTGCTGTGTACATCCAATGAATGATGTACGGTTGCAAGCCCCATCTTTTGCCGAAGGTCTTTTTGCATGCATAAAAAGCATTCAATCCTTTTTTCATCTTTTCCTCCAGCTTCCTTTTCCAGGAGAATTTTGAGTCAAGAATGATGCCTAGATGTTTGGCTTCCGCTTTGAGTTTGAGTGGAGTGCCCTCTAACTTTGGGGGAGCAAATATCGGAATTTTGTTTTTCCTGGTGAACAAGACCAGCTCGGTTTTCTGGGGGTTTATTCTCAGAACGTTCTGTCTTGCCCACGAGGAGAGTTCCCTCAACGCAGATTCCATTAGTTCACTGATAGTTGGTAGAAATTTACTTTTTATCAAGATAACCAGGTCATCCGCGTACGCTATGATCTTTGTGTCTTTTTCCATAAAGAATTTGAGGATTTTATTAACTGTAAGAAGCCACAGTAGGGGGGAGAGAACTCCCCCATGTGGTGTGCCTCTAGTTGTCACTTTCCTTATAGAGCTGTGTCCGATGTCTGCATTGATAATTCTGTTCTTCAACACATTTTCAATCCAGATTACAATGGATTTGTCTACTTTTATATCCTCTAGAGCTGTTATTATGGCCTCTGTGTTTACATTGTTGAAGGCTCCCTCTATGTCGAGGAAGGCTGCCATTGTAAACTCTTTTAGGTACCGCTAGTCCAAAAGAGTTGCCGGTATGAGGATGAATTTATTCCAACTCCTTTGAGGTAAACAAGAAGAATATGAAAACTGCTTTGTAAAGCTTTTAATGAGGTATCTAATAGGATTGATTTTGAATCAAAGTTGCCTTTAGGTTTCTCAACATAATCATCATGAGACCAGGAAATTTTCATAAGAATTCTGTTTTATAGTGGTTACCACTCAATGCAAAGGGAGTCAATGTATTGCAAATTAGATGAGGATGCAAGAACCACATGTCGCGAAATCGTTTTTATGAAATCAAAAAATACATTCACTTCACAGAAATTTAACATTTAGATGCTCAAGGCAAAATGGCAAAACTAAGACCGCTAATGGATCTTTTGTGTCAAAAATATCAGCAGTGCGGTTTCATGCACGAGAAATTATCCTTTAATGAAGCCATGATCAAATATTTTAGTTACCATTCTTCGAAACAGTTCATAAGAGGTAAACCTGTTCATTTTGGTTTGAAGAACTGAATGCTAACGAGTAGTTGTGGTTTCTTGTATAACTTCGACACTTATTGTGGTGCAATAAATGCGAACGCTGATGTTCATTGTTGTTCTTGAGCTTTTAGAAATAATTGAATTTCCGTCTGACTAAGTTATATATTTCAACAACTTTTTTACCTCTCATGAGCTTTTGTTATAGTTGAAAGAGAAGGGCTATCGAACTACCGGGAGAGCAAGAGATACCCGAACAAAAAAATATCGATTGAAGCTAAAAAGAGAATTCAAGAAAGAGAAAACGACGTTAACAATAACATACTTTTTATGAAATGGAATGATAAAAGTGTTCTTACCATGGGTACAAGTTTCGATGCTTTTCAGCCAATGCAAATGTTGGTCAGCAAAAAAAAAAAACAAGGTTTCATTCAGCAACCAAATGTTGACTTACATAACCACTCTGTCAATACTTATAAAATCAAAATTCAAGGCAAAAATGCGTGGTGGCCACTGTTTACGTCAAGCTCATCATTCGTTCCAAAGAAGTACAGAATGCGCCATCTCATATAGGTCGATGTAAATTTCGTATAACTTCAACAATTCTCAATCGATTTTGAAAATTCAAAAACTTTATATTCAACTTAGACCTTTACAATTTATTTTAATTAATTTTTGAAAACAATATCAATTAAATGACCGCCTTTAGTGCCGATTCAAAAATGGCATTTCGGTTGTAATTTCTACGATTTCCGCACGAATGTTTCTTTTGAGCTATTCCATTGTCTTCGGGCCGTTAGCATACACCTTGTCTGGAGGAGTCAAATCCGGCGATCTCAGAGGCCAGTCAATATACCCCAATTGACACCAATCTTCCTGGGAATTTCTTACGCAGAAGGTTCATTGTTTTGTCCGCAGTATGGCATGTCGCGCCGTCTTGTTGAAATCAAAAGTGAAATGAGCCTTTTTACGCATGGGACCACATAATGAGCCAACATCCACCGATATCGATCGCCATCCACTGTATCGCTAACTTTGAAGAAATACGGTCCAATGATGGTTTTAGCGCATACACCGGCCCAAACAGTAATTTTTTTATCATATAGCGGCTCTTCGTGAATAATGTGAGGATTTTCGGTGCCCCAGAAGCGACAATTATGTTTATTAACTGAGCCAGAGAGCGTCATCGGTCACCAAAATTTGCTGCCAGAACTCCGGCTCAGCATTAATCATTGCAACGATATTTTATGCGTATGACAAACGCCGTGGCTCATCTTTTGGCAAAATTCTTTGAGCTATCTGCACTTTGTATGGAAATAAGTGAAGATCATCCTTTGAAATTCTCCACGAAGTGGTCCCACTGATGCCTAACTGCTGCGAACGGCGCCGATATGACAAACTTGGGTCTTCTTCAACACTGGCCTTCACAGATTAAATAGATGAGTTTGAATGCCGCAGACGTGGCCTAGGTTGCTCACGAGGGCTTGCCATAGAACCAAATTGAAAAAAAATCGAGGCCCAACGACGAATTGTACCTTTTTTTGGCGCAACACGATCATGATATTTTGCAAGATACGCACGTTGAGTTACACAATCGAGCGTTCATTTTCCATGAACAATTAAACTATTTTCGCGCATTCTTTTAGTATAAAGCTATTCATGGTTAAAATTGTACTGAATCGGTGTTTCTAAAATGCTATGACATATGAAAATCGGGTGACAATTGTTGAAGTTATTCGAAGTTTACATCGACCTGTATGAGATGGCGCACCCTGTATTGTTCGACATTATCTTAGAAGACATACAATTCTTCAACCTGCTTCGATCATGCTGAAGAGCCACATTTTCCGAAGCGAATTGAAAAGCCTCTTAGATGCAGAGTATGTCACATGCGAGTCATATGGATTTACGAGTTTTGTGCCATAGTCTTATATGTCGTAAGAAAATGCCTTAAAAAGTTTCATGCAACAAATCCATACTTTGCCATTGTATGTACATAATTGGATACAGTTTAAAACCACTATTTGCATTTGAAGTCTTTTTCTCGCCTCGACATAACGTATTTCTGTCGAGATATTATTTATTATAGTGACCTTTATTGTTGTTGTACATTCATACCGATTAGCAAACTACGGAAATTTGAAATAGTAAATTTTAATATTTATTCAAATCCATTCTGCCTTTAAGTGTCCTGCTGTACTCCTTCTTATTTGCAAATGGCAACCTTTGCTATTATCTTTAAAAGCCATGGAAAAAAAAATTGCGGCTGATGTACTACAATATAATATTGTATATTTCTGACGTTATGTTAGCATTTAAATCTCTTTTAAAGCCAAATTACCGTCAGTAATTCCGCCTTTACAAGTGGA
Organism: Merodon equestris; assembly: GCA_958301585.1. NCBI lineage: Eukaryota > Metazoa > Arthropoda > Insecta > Diptera > Syrphidae > Merodon > Merodon equestris. The sequence goes on from OY284413.1 coordinate 66,681,546, forward strand.
TCAGTTTATTAATCAAAGTCGAAAGGTTAAACAACATCATCCATACCAAACTAATTCCTATCACTTAATCCTTTCGAGCAGATTACCTGAATAACTGACAAGGCATGAAAAATGTCAAAAGCCTTACCATGTGGTTAATAAGAGGATCATAAAAGGTTAATTCATTCTTTGCCATCTTCTGATGACTTTGCCCTTACGTACGACCTTTATAGCTCGGTCGCATTCAACGAAGTACTTACTCGCGCCATCTCTAATGTAGATGCTCACCTGTTAAGCGACCTCGATATCAAAGTAAACTTTTTTCCGACGCCGTCGTGCTAATGGAAACCCAAGTGTGAGGGGTGAAACACACTGCATTAAGACTAAGAGGGTGGTCCACTCATATTGTCAAGGACGTACAGTTTATGGGATTTTTTGCTTCGTTAAAGCTGTCCCTTGGTACCATTTTGTGGAGTCCTAAGACGCCGACAGTTTTTCTTTCGTACTCCTTGTTGAATCCACCATTCTTTTACATACTTTTATTCTCTGCATTTGGCTTTCATACAGATGAAACATAAACGGAATATATAACTGCATAAGATATCGTCAGTCGGTCGGTTTGTCTGGATCTCCAGATCTCTGGCTTCTATGTGCAACTGCTTTGATAAAACTCCGTGAAATCGACTTAGCTCGACTTAGAGGAATAAACACGAGGTGAGGTAGATTCAGTCTTCGGAACCAGTGTAGGCACCTCCTTTGTGAGTTCACGTTTTTTTCTTAAATCCTGTTTTCCTTCTTCTTTGGCTTCCTTCTTCTGCCTTCTTATCGTTTTCTTGAAATAATCGCTTCATCTGTACGGTCTCACTAAAAAAAAGTACCAAGAGGGAAACATTTATATTCAGGGAGTGAGACGGAAAATAAAGAGGAAAAAAATAATGTAAAGGTAAGAAGAGTTGTGAGATATCGGTGGAGGCAATATTAAAAGCAAACCTTTATATGCTTGTACAGCGGTGTAGTTCCAGCTTCATGTGCGTACACGTACGTAGCACGTAGGATGACGTATACCAAGTCAGGGCATCGAGATACATGGACCGGTAGCAAGTATGAACGGCGAGTGTTTAACATTTAAATATATGTATATCATGTAGCAAGGGCAGCTACTACTTAAGTAAGGACATGAACACTCCTAGCTACGATTAGGAGGCAATGTGTAGAGGGAATGCTGTAAGCACATAAATACATACATTTCAAAAAAATCAATAATGCAACGGTAGAATTAAACGACTGGAAAAGGCGGTTCGTTGATTAGTATACTTTAGAGCGACTTGCACATAGACTCTGGTTAGATTCAAGGATATGCTTTAGGAGATGTCGGAGGACATTAGCCCAACATGTAAGGAAGGGATTCAAAGCTAACTAGGTTAAATACCATTGACAGGAATGTACCATTCGTAGTATATATTTTAATGATTATATGTTTTAATGATTTTGGTGGCGTTAATTCCCTGAATAAATGCGAACTTTAAGATTGATGGCTTCAAGGAATTTAAACAAATTCTATTGTATAAAATATAACTCAAACATCAATAACTTTCCTTCTCCAAACTTAGTTTAATGAGTACAATTGGATCTAATTCCGATCGTATCTAATTCCCTATCAGAAATGCTAGTTAAGGTCATTATGCGAGATCATAACGAATGAAATGGAGAAAAACCACTTTAGCAGGAGAATGCTTACCCTCCCTTTTGCGGAATCTGCACTGCACAAGTAACATAAGTTATATTGGTGTTCATGCAATAGAAACGGTAGAGCAATGCATTCACTCCTGTGGAATAAATAACCATCAGTATACGTACTTTAATTCAAATGCTCGGAGAAATACGGTAACCCCAGGTTTTATAAAAATTCAATTCTGACTCCATAAATTTCAATTGAAAATGTGACCTGCTACTACCATCAATTTCAGACAAATTCCCAGAGGGCCAAGTCTAGTAAATATTGTGTTTGAGGCATGATTAAGGTATTGTTTATGGTCAAACAAATACGCACAAACAACGTTGAGTATTATTGTGATGTAACAGCCATGATATTTTATTTCCAGTCCACAAACGGCGCATAGCTTCAAACGAATATTCCAAAAATGTATGATGTATAATGAGCCACCTCATTGTAATCAATGAAAGCAGTGAGCAAAACATTCGCATTTGACCGAATTCGGCGTGCTCTTTGACTTTGGCCCTTTAGTGCCCAAATTATCAGAAATGAACAAACCGATATGCCAATATCCACAGCAACTTCTCTAATAGTGATTCGACGATACTTCATTACGAATTTTCCTTACTGCTTCAACGTTTTCATCCATTGTTGATGTGCTGGACCGTTTACGGCTAGCATTGTCATTAACTTCTTCTGCTCTTCTATGAAGACCTCGTACCACTTATAAATATGTTTTTTTACTTAGAGTAGTGTTGCTCTTCTTACTCAGTATCGTTTGACAAACCATCATGAAAAGGCTTAAGGCCCCGGCACATAGAATCCGCTGATCCGTCACTCCGTTGATTTCAACTGAGTGCAAAGTAGAATACATATGTATACACATTCTTATGGGAGGTGGCCCATAGCCGACGGATGTATGAACTTCAACGGACAAAGTAGAGCTCTTTCTACTTTTTGATCCGTTGACAGTTCATACATTCACATATTGGAGCTTACACATTTACATTCTCAGGTTCACGCATGCACGAATTGAGAGTAAGCACGTTCATTGGTGGATGCAATGAGAGAATGTTTAGGAACTCTCTCGTACTGAGAGAAACTTCAAATTCGGTTGAAATTCAAAGTACGATTCGGTTGCTGAAGGTCGTTTAGTGTGCGAAAAGTGTACATTATTCTCGGAAAAAAATGTTATTAAATGTTCGAGGAAGAACTGCTTGAGGCGATCAAAGGCCATCCGTGCCATCCATTTTATAACCCAGACGAACGCACTCCATCAATTAATAAATGTCATCGACAATTGTCAACGGATTGACGGATTCTATGGGCCGATGCTTGTCTGCTCTATCCGCCAACACGTTTGCACTCAGTTGAAATCAACGGATTCTATGGGCCGGGGCCTTTACATCTCAACAACGTCTCCAAACATATGTTCAGCTGTATTCGCTTCGAGCAACATATGGTATGCACCATCGACCGTCCGAGTCCGTTATTGCCTTCATCATCCGCAAACTCCACTCTCAGTGTAGATTATTCAATAATACGGACCACATACAGCCCGTAGTGAGGAGAACATTGTGGCTGTGGCGGCGAGTGGGACTGAAGACCGTGAGCAATCGATTTGAGGTCGATCTCAACTTATTGTATTCAACAAACTTGACGAATTTTTAAAGAAGATCTTTGTTTAAAGGCTTACGAAATCCAATTCATTCAAGAATTGAAGCCGCTATATTTGAATTTACGTTTAAATTTCACTCAACGGGCATCGAATTTTGTTCAATGATGAGGCCTATTTCTAGCTCAACGGTTATGTAAATAATCACACATTGCGGCATTTGGGTAGACGAGCAACCTGAAGAATATGTCTGAATGCACTGATTGGTGTGGTTTAAGAGCTGGTGGAATCATCGGTCCGTATTTTTTTTAGAAATGAGCCCGGACAGAACATAACAGTCAATGGCGAGCGCTATCGCACCATCTTTTTTTGTTTTTTGCAGGCTTCTGCTATCCGTGGGAGTACTCAGACACAAATTGTACTGTCTGAGTACTCCACCTGAGATGGCGTTACAGCTCATGAATAGTTAGAGCCAAGCTTCTTTTATTCATTTATGTTAATACCGATTTGTTTTTCACACAAGTGAACGGAACCTACATTTTTTTATTTGTTTTTTTGGTTTTGTTTTAAAGGGTCCGCCAAATATTTTTTTTTTTTTTTTGAAAATGCTATAAAAAAAACTACTGAATATTTTCTCAAATTTCTTTTTTTATTTGAAAGTACAATCCCTCCGGTTAGTAATGGAAAATAATTTCATTCAAATGGCTGCCTCGGCTGGCCATGCAGTAGCCTACACGATCGGTCCAATTTTTAAGCACATTATCGATTGTGTGCAGCTGTATTTCACCAATGGCTTCACGAATATTGTCCTTTAAAGCGTCAATTGTCTCTGGCTTGTCGGCGTAACACTTATCTTTGACGGCACCCCACAAATAATAGTCCAACGGTGTCAAATCGCAGCTCCGAGGTGGCCAAACGACATCAGTTCTGCGGCTGATAATGCGATCTTCAAAAACAGGGCGCAAAACATCGAGTGTAGCTTCGGCTGTGTGGCACGTAGCGCCGTCCTGTTGAAACCAAATGTTGCCAATATCCTCCTCTTCAATTTTTGTGAACAAAAATTCGTTCAACATGGCCCGATAACGATCGCCATTGACTGTAACGGCCACTCCTTGCTCATTTTCGAAGAAAAATGGCCCAATTATGCCTCTGGACCAAAATCCGCACCAAACAGTGGCTCGTTTTGGGTGCACCGGCTTTTCAATGTATGCGTGCGGGTTTTCTGTGCCCCAAATGCGACAATTTTGCTTGTTTACATACCCGCCAAGATCAAAATGAGCTTCATCTGAAAAGATGATTTTTTTGGCAAAATCGGCATCTTCTGTAAGTCGATTGCAGGCCCACTTAGCGAAGCGAAAACGCATTGAATGGTCAGTTGGCTTCAACTCCTGAACCAATTGGACTTTGTATGGCGTCATACCAAGGTCTTTATGCAAAATTCGTCTCAATGATGTCTCAACGACGGTGAATTGATGTTGATGGCGCTTCACGCACACTTTCTGCCGCAGCAGCAATATTCTCGGGTGTACGCACTGTTTTTGGCTTTTCACGCTTTGGTTTATCGATGAGGATGCCAGTTTCTTTCACTTTTTTCACAAGATAACGAACATACGGAGCTGACGGTGCTTCTCTTCTTCCAAAATCCGTACGCAATTTTCGCACACATTCTGCAACATTACCATGATTTTCAAAGTAATGTCGCAATATTTCCCAGCGTTGTTCAAGCGTACACACAACCATATTCGTTCAGCGGAAGGATAAAACTAATTATCTGTCAAATCAGACATGAGCTAAGTGTTACCATTCACGAAATAAGCACTACTTGAAAAAAAAAAACGTTAGATAGCGGACCCTTTATTATTCCATATATGTGTAGCTTCATTTGCTTCAGAATGCTCATCTTCATATTGCAATTCATTGGAATATGGCCCGCTCGTCTCTTCATGCATCTCTTGAGGGATGTTGTATTTTAGACAAATATTGTGCAAAGCTGTACAAACATTTGCGATCTGTGTAACCTTTTTAGGGCTATAATGCAGTTGGCGCGCTCCTAACAAACACCTAAATCTATTTTTTAATACGCGAACTGATCGCTCCACAATATTCCTGGCCCTTGCATGTTTCTTATGGAATAAACTTTCTAACGACCTTTCCTCAGGATCCCTATAAGGTGTCATTAAATATGTCTTTAACCCTCGGATTGACACATGCTTTGGTTTTCACATTCGTAACACATGAGGTCCGGTCAGACCCCAATGCATTTGTACATGTTTATATTGGAATAGATTTTTTTGTCCTAATTTTTGTGCAGATTGATAGCTGATCAAATTTTAGGAAGCTACATGAAATTCCAAGTCGCTAGCTCAATTAGAAATATGTTTTAATCACAACCTAGTAACCATGTTTGTTTTTTTCCCACTGTGGTACCTTTGTTCTAAAATAGTCTTCAAACTTGATATATTAAACACATGGGAGACCTGCCGATCCAGGATATCGTGCATTTTTGTATCGTATTACCATTTTGTCGTCACAAACCTGAAACTGAAATTACTTAAAAACATAATACACTTACTACCATAGCATTGATGCTATAAAAACCTTTCCGATTGTAATAAAGGTGTTGCAACTCTTTCTTTGGAGATGCGATTTTTATATGGTTTCCATCAATACAACCAATTACGCCTGGCATTTGACTTTTTTCAAAGAAATGTATTTTTGCTCTTCGTATTTCATTCTCTGACTGATTAAATTGAATCCACTTCGGGCATATATTTGTTTCAAGCAATTCGGAGAATTCTTTTAGGGCCAAAAAACGGTGCTAGTCTCAGGCAATTTTCATTGCCCACACTTATTTGGTAGGAACCATGGGCACAAAAACGTAAAGCGGCGGCAAGCTTAAGAATATCTGTGATACATGTGTTTCTTACTCTTCTTTTGAACATTGGTTCAATTTCCGTAAATAAATCTGCTGCTTTACTTAGACTAAGGCCACGCACTGAGCGGCAAGCGGCAGAGCGGCAAAGCGGCAAAAAGCTGAGCGACAAACTTAAGCGGCAAGTGGCTATTTACTGACCGGCTATTTTCTGAGCGGCAACTCACTGAGCGGCAATTCTTAGCGATTAGTTCTGAAAATATCGTTAACGAGTGCTGTTCGCCGCAATATTTTACAAGAAAGTCGTTTTAACATTTACGGAGTTATCTTAAGCTTAAAAAAAGAAGATTTGGGGGTGCCTGTCTGATTGGAAAGAGCTTTCGAAACCGTACGGTTGGAAGGTTTTTATTTCAAGCTCAGCTAGCTGAACATAAGTAAACCACAGCTAAACTTATGAAAATTGCCAACGTGATTTCTACCCAAACACTTGAAAACAAAAAAAGACTGCGACCGGGTACGGTGAACGCTTCAGCATTTACTTAAGTGATCTGATATTTTCTCTTCGTACAAGTTAGGTCGAGCGATCGACGTAATTGTCATTCTTTTGCAGTGTGACTTTGAAAAAAATTGTGATGACCTGAAGTTGAAAATCAACCTCCAGAACGCCTCTGCCTAGGGCCTCTCGGGATGCTAGGAAAAATTGGCGCAGGTTCTCAATTTTTGGACCGGTCCGGCGTCCACTGGCCATACAAAGTGTAGTCGGATAACTTAGGTTCTTGCCAGTATTTATATTTTGACTAACGTGTAGAGGCTGCTCTGGCAAGAGCCTGATCTCTGACAAGATCTGTTTCATAGCAGTCAACTTGATTCCAGGGTACGGCAATCTGCTACATATATGCCTTGATCAAGCCCACGATTGCCTATGGATGTCTCGTCTGGATCAATGTGGGAGCCACTTAAGGTTGCTTGAGGAAAAATATCTCAGAACTTGAGTCGGGTTAGATAGGACACTGATTCTGATCAAACTGATCCGAATCCACGTAGCAAGAGCAATGATTTCAGTCAATAGCCTGATCTCCCGGACTTATTACTTCAATGATTTGTTAACGGCTTTGCCCTCCCAAAAGCATTCCTCTCTAGATTGATGTGGACTGATCTAAGGAAGATTAGCCGTACTGCTAGTCGTAATCTTCCATGCGGGTCGCAAATCCGTGGAACGGCGAATCCTCTACGGAGTTTTTGAATAAAGCAATTTTATTCTTAGTTCAAGTTTTCATAATATGTATAATACGTCTTAAGTTTATGTATGTATTGTTGTCGAAAGATATAGGTTTATAGGTCCGCATAGGTTCAGTGAGATATTTAGATAACTTACGATAGTTAAGCTGTAGTTAAGTTTTAAACATTTGTGTCTGCGTAAAAAAAGATCAAAAAAATTACAAAATAAAAAGACTTTAAAACTAATAAAAAACAATATGTATCGAAGGTGTCATTGACACAAATAGTAATTTATTCATCAATCAAGATTTCATTTGAGTATGTTCCATGCCATATTGGTTATAAGCATATTTCGTCACACCGTTAACTAATACCAAAAAAAACCGCGACGCTTTTATGTTATTTATTTAATGTTAGAAGATTATCTTTCGAATAAAGTCAATTTCATGTCAATTTAAAGAAATCATCTTTGTTTTATTCCATTTCAAAGTTCTATACCTCGATAAAAAACACCCTTTATATTCGTAAGTAAATATTGTACTTTTCAACAAAAACAATTAACAATTAACGTCTAGTAGACGGCTACTGTCAAAATTTCAGCCGGATCGGACTCGTAGTTTTGTTTTGACCGCATGTGGAAGCGGGAGTGTCCGCGGATTTTAGAAAAATGGAAAAAGAACAATATCGGTCGGTGATTCGATTCTTGTTTTTGGAAGGGAAATCTCGTAGCGAAATCAAAGAGCGTTTGGATGCTGTGTATGGTGACTCTTCTCCTTCGATGGCGATCATCAAAAATTGGTTTAACGAGTTTCAACGTGGTCGCACGTCGGTTTTTGATGAGCCACGTCCAGGTGCCCGGAAAACGGCTACCACGGAGGATAACGTGACAAAAATCCACGATCTCGTATTGGCAGACCGCCGATTGTCGCCGTACGAGATAACTGAGACAGTAGGCATTTCAAAAGATGGGTCATAACCCGCATGAAATTTTGAAATTTTGGGCATGAGAAAGCTGTCGGCGCGTTTGCTCACTCCGGACAACAAGCGCATCCGTGAGACCACTTCAGAGCAGTGCTTGACGCTGTTTAAGCCCAATCCGAAGGAGTTTCTGCGTCGTTTCGTGACAGTCGACGAAACATGGTTCCACTGGTACACACCAGAGACCAAGGAACAGTCGAAACAGCGGACTTCACCCGGCGAACGTGCTCCAAAGAAGGCGAAGACTGTCCCATCGGCCGGAAAGGTGATGGCCACCGTTTTGTGGGATTCACAAGGTGTGATCCACATCGACTACCTAGTGAAGGGCAAAACGGTCACAGGGCCGTACTATGTCAAATTATTGGGCCGAGGAAAAAACGGCCCCACTTGGCGAAGAAAAAAGTGCTCTTCCACCATGATAATGCACCGGCTCACACCTCCGCATTCCCTACGGCCAAATTTGTCGAATCGGGCTACGAACTGCTGCCCCATCCACCGTATTCTCCAGATTTGGCCCCGTGCGACTTATTTTTGTTTCCAAACTTGAAAAAGTCACTCGCCGGGCAGAAATTTCAGTCGAATGAGGAGGTCATCGCCGCAACGGAGGCCTACTTTGCAGACCTCGAGAAAACGAATTTTTCAGACGGGTTAAAGAAGTTGGGGCGTCACTGGGTCAAGTGTATCAAGTTAAAAGGAGATTATATTGAAAAATAAATCGCCATTTCTCCAATTTTTTTGTTTTTCTTTTGTAGGCTAAGTACGAGTAAGTAAGAGGACTTTGAATGTCTTGCCTAAATGAATGTATGACTATTATCAGCTTAATGCGTCTTCGTTCTCTTGATGAAAAGCTTCTGTTTCACATACTTTATGATTTGAAAACTTCTGGTTGAATCGAAAAAGCACAATACACAGCCAAATGGAAATATGAAGAGATGTATGATTTATCTAATTTTCGATTATTCCACTTCCCATTCATTTAATGCGCCAATTCAAGATCCATAATATTTTTACGATGAACTGAATTTATCTATGAAAATGGCGTTTACATCTTAGCTCGTTACTGTTCTTATGACGACTGTCATATCATTGTTATGACAATTGTTTGATATTAAGATCAAATGTACCTCTCCTTCTTTGCAATTGATATGAAGATTTTTGCTGTTATTGTTTGCAGCATTAAGTATGCAGATGAGTTCAGCACGTTTGAATTATTTTGCAACCTCGTTAGGAAAATATATTTCGTTTTCATTCTTCTTATAAAACTCTCATCTTGCACCTCACCTATAGAACTGACTTTGCACTCTATTTCAAGTTCATTAACATCAACAGCTGTCATTTTTACGTCCGAATGCTCTTCCTGGTCGGAACCATTTATCATAATCTTCCCTTGCTGTAGGTTCATTTATAGCTTCCGGTCGTCTTATCGAGAGTCATCGCTTCCTGAAGAAAAGTTTTCCACCCTTGATATCAATTCCTCCTTATTTATTGGTATACCATTGCGGTCTTGGAATAACGAATTATACATAGTGTAGTAACAGAGAAGGGTACATACTTGTATCAATATAATTCTGATATTTGTATAATATTTTGGTTTAAAATATTTTACAAAAACATTGCTGTATACATATAAGGTGTATACATAAGTTTTTTCCTGTTTTTTTTTTCTGGTAAGAAAAATAATTAATTTTCTAGTGAAATTTATTTTTTCTATTCAAAATATTGGCCATCGGCTTCTACGCATTTCACCCATCTTTCAGGTAATTTATGAATACCATGCCAGAAAAACTGTTTGTCTTTCGCGGCAAGCCATTCGTCGAGCCATTTTCCAACTTTCTCGAAGTCGCTGAAGTGCTGCTCTGCGAGCGCGTGCCCCATTCATACGAAGGGGTGATAGATGGCGCTAAGTCTGGGGAGTACGCTGGGTGCTGAAGGATGTTCCACCAAGCGATTTCAATGTTTTTTTGGTATTTTTTTATTTTTGCAAGTATATGGCTTTTAGCAATTATAGAAGAAAATTACTTTGTTCTGCCATTTAAATCTTCTTCTTTTCCTTTTTATCCCGGCGTCGTTATGGTCAGAAGTGTAGGACCATAACCTTCCCACTTAACTGCATTCCTACTGGTCCGCTTGTGGGGTCCGCCATTTAAATATTCACGGTAAATGTAGCGAAGAAAAAATGCGCCGAATTCAAAGCGAAAAGCATGGAAGGGTTCTATCAGGAGTTGGAAGAAATATCGTCTTCCGCGTCTAACAGTAACCAAGCTACCCAGGAGCTTCGACAAAGCAATTTGAACAAAGGAGCAAATATCTTTAAGATAGCCGCCCAGAGAAGAAGAAATGCTCAGGAGATTCGTTTCCCAAAGTTTATTAACAATGCTGAAGGCCAACTCCTTGTGGAAGACGAAAAAATTCTCCACAGATGGCGACAGTATTGCGAGGAACTTCTGAACGAACAATTTCCCCGAGTGTACTTTCCAAGAGCCGCCCCGAATCATGCCGAAATATCCGACATCACAGTCGAAGAAGTTCGGTACGCGGTTAAAAACTCCAAGAAAAGAAAAGCTGTTGGGCCGGACGGGATACCCTCTGAGTTCTGGAAAAAGATGGGAGACATCGGGTCTAGATGGCTCATGGTTCTTATCTCCAAACTTATGAGAGGCGACACTATGCCTAATCAATGGAGGGAAAGCTATCTTCTTCCATTGCACAAAGGAAAGGGTGATACGCGAAATTGTGATAACTACCGTTCAGTCAAGCTGATGTCGCACACCATGAAGATCGTTGAACGGGTATTAGATAGCCGACTGCGGAAAATAATACGACTATCTGATGACCAGTGCAGGTTTGTCTCGGGTAAATCAACAACAGATGCAATCCAAAGTATAAGGATCATGATGGAAAAGCATCGTGATTCTTCAAAGGACTTGCATATGGTGTTGGTTGATTTCGAGAAGGCCTTTGACCGGCAACCAAGAGATCTTTTATGGGTAGCGCTAAGACAAAAAGGAGTTCCAGAAACCTACGTGCGAGTGATTATGGACATGTACGAGAGAGCAACGACAAGAGTAAGATGCACCGCAGGAGTCACCGAAGAGTTCGCAATCAAAGTCGGTGTACACCAAGGGAGCGTCCTCAGCCCACTGCTTTTTATAGCAGTCCTTGATTGCTTGCTTGAAGGAAAAGTGACGGACCCCAATGTGCACCAGCTATTCTTTGCTGACGATGGGGCCATTATAAGTGATGATCAGGCGTCCCTACAACGAGCACTTGATGTGTGGGTGGACATTTTTGAGGGACACGGGTATCGTATTAGTTCAAAGAAGACAGAGTATCTGTGCTGCCCGTTCTCTGACCCTCATCAGCCTATTCCAGACATTTACTTGAATGGAAGAGTGCTTCCCAAGTGTGAAAAGTTTAAATATCTGGGATCTATGATTAATAGAGAAGCAACTTGTGATGACGACATCAAACATCGCGTAAGCGTAGGGTGGATGAAGTGGCGGGAAAACTCCGCCATCTTCTGTGATCGAAAAATGCCCCCTAAGCTGAAATGAAGGCTCTACACTTCAGTTGTACGTCCGGCGCTCACATACGGTTCACAATGCTGGACAAAGCACAAAAAGTATGAGAGCAAATTAACGGCAACTGAGATGAAGATGCTTCGCATGACAGCGGGAGTAACAAAGCGTGACAGAATTAGAAGTTCAAAGATCCGAGGAAGCCTCCACGTAAAAGAAACCATCACAAGAAAGATAGAGCGCGACTGACTCAGTTGGTATTGCCATGTTCAAAGGAGAGATCCTTTGAACCCCGTCCAAAAGGCGATATCAATCAACGTTCCAATTTCAACACGCAAAAAAGGCAGGCCGAAAAACAATTGGTGCAAACAAATGCAAAAACACCAGCATTTGATTGGCCTCAGCGATGAAGTAATCCCAAACCGGGAAGCCTGCCGCTACTTTCTGAGGTCAAACCGGCGGACCCCACAAGCGGACCAGTAGGAATGCAGTTAAGTGGGAAGGTTATGGTCCTACACTTCTGACCATAACGACGCCGGGATAAAAAAGGAAAAGAAGAAGAAGAAGAAGAAGACGGTAAATGTAGCAACTTAAAATGTATACTTTACAAATCAAATAAATAAAGACAGCATTCAGAAACTATTCACTACTGACATCTAAGGTTGTAATTATAATATATAAACTCGTATATTTGTTCTCTTCATCGCCCATAAAATAAAGGTCGATTTTATGGCTATTTTTAATCTATATTTTAAAAACCGTTTAAAGATTGCAATTGCACATTGCAAGGACTGTTTTTTTTTTTTTTTAATTCATTTTTATTCAGTATTATTTTATATCTATTTTACCCTAGTCAAAAATGTTTAAAACTAGCTTAACTATCTTAACAAATCTAACTATCTTACTGGCCCTAGACGGACACTCTAAAACAAACAGAACAATTGAAACATATGTCTTTCGACGACTACATAAATTCTATTAACATTATAATATCTAACTTAAGCTAAGAAAAATGGTTTTTATTAAGAAAAAACTTAGCATATGATCATTTGCAAAAACTGTCCAACATCCTGGATGCACGAACTTTCAGAGGCGCAAACGTCGACCATCACCTGCACGTTTCAGAACTCAACTGTCCAATTTCAGAAACTGCAGCAGACAAGGGGCGACTGCATACACCGGAAATAGCCAGAGACTACAGTTAGCGGCTGGGCGAAAGGCTCTCCCAAATCAGTTTAAAAGAAGTCAGCTCAGCTTTTTATAAAATGAAATTAAGCGTACCCGACAACTGACACACCAACTCTGTCGGCTCCATATTCAAAAAAGGCGATGCTAGGTGCTGCGCCAACTACCGAGGCATAACCCTGTTCAATGTCGCCTACAGAATCCTTTCCATTGTACTATATGAAGGTTTCAAGCCAATTTGCACCTCACTGATAGGCACGTAACTTCACATTACGTCATATCCTGAGAAAAAACAGCGAGTTCCAAGTCGATACCCACCATCTTTTTATAGACCAAAGGCGCATACGAAAGCATTCGGCGTGAAGAGCTGTATAGGACAATGGCCGATTTCGAAATCTTGCGATACACTGTGAAGTTTGGCCAGAAGGTGCAGTCTCGCGTGGTTTCTTCAATTTAGTCCCTCTACACTATTGGCCAACCAGGCTACCCTGGTACCCATATATTTATTTGTAAGTAAAATTCCACTGTAATTCAAAATTATCTTATACATTAGATGCATAATGTTTCATTTATGGTAACTCATTATAGTTAAAGAAGATATTCAGTAAATACAGTAAACAGCCATAAAGCCATAAAATAAAAACGATTACAATACAATAAACGATTGGTCACCGCTTTGGTCTGTTAATGAAAATTGTAGAATTATGTATATAGAAAAGTTTCTAATTATATATACGGTCAAGCGGATTCCCCGACGCGACGACATCATCTTAAAAATATTAATAGGTTCTTTTAATGAATTCAAAAGACCGAGAGAAAAAAAATATTTTTTTTACTTTTTGGAGTTTTTTTGTCGGGGGGTTTTTTTTTTTTTGGAGGCTTCTGCTATCTCTTGGAGCACTCAGACACAAATACTGGTCCATTGTACTGCCAGACACCTTAGATGGCGTTGAAGCCCATGTGGAGCCAGAGCCAAGCTTCTTTTTACTCACTTATGTTGTGTGCGATTTGTTTTTTCACATAAGTGAACGGAACCTAAAGCTTAATGCCGATTCCGAACGGCGAGAGCCGAGAAGCTTTTTCATGGCAAGTATACAACGGGGGGTTTTGCGAGTACCCCGCCGAGCAGGGACGCCGCGAAATAATCATTCGATGGCGTTGGTGTTATCGGAATTCGAACTCGCTCATCTTGCGTCAGCGGCCGACACACGTGGCAGCCAGGCGACGACTATGAATATGCCTCGCCCAGAAAAATCGAGAAAGTGGCGTATAACGTCGCAACTCTACAACCGCAAGAGACCGCCAGAGCCTACGCCAATTGGGCCCCACCTCAAGCTCTAGGAAAAACTCCAACATCTGTTCACTCTGTACAACACTAATGGACACGCTGTCAACAAGCCTTAGGGAACACTGCTTATGAGGTACTGGGTTTCAAAACGCCGCCAACCAGAACCCATGGTTTGACGAAGAGTGTAGGAGGGCACACGCAGCTAGGCAGTAAGCCTATCAAGCGGCGCTCCACAGAACGACAAGAGCTGCTGGGGAGCATTATGAGCAGAAGAGGAAGGAAGAACATAAGCTTCTCAAAAAAAAAAGGGAGCATGAGTACGAGAGCTGGAGAGATGCTAACGCAGGAATGACGCTCGGATGTTTTAACAACGAATAAAATAAACATGCCAGGGATATAAAACCAGAACGGAAGTTTGAAAAGACGATTTCTACAGTCTGTATAACGGCGATGACGAAATAGATTCCGTTGTCAGGCAGAATGACCCAATGATCCAAGAGGGAAGATGGTAGCAGAAAATTCCGCCCTTCTGGCCAAGACGAAGTTGGGAATGCTTTCTCTAAACTTAAGTCCAAGTCTGCTGGAGCAGACAGACTACCTACTGAGCTCTTTAAGGCAGTTGAAGATGACCTGGTTGAGAGTGTGCACCAGGTCATCTATAAGATATAGAATATAAGGAATCTTAGTATCATTTTCCCGATCCACAAGAAAGGAGACCTTTTAATCTACCCCAATTACAGAGATATAGGTGTCCTGAACATCGCTGACAAGATCTTCCCTGTTTTACTTTGTGAACGACTGTTCATTAATAAACTGGCTCGGGACATTCTCTATCCATCAAATATACACACTACGGCGGATCCAGGAACCAATCAACGAGTTCCAGATCGAAACCCACCATTCTATTTGCCGAATATAAAGCTGCATACGATGGCGTGCATATCGACGAGCTATACAGCGCCATGTGCAGTTCTGACATCCCTGCCAAACTCGTCAGATGTGCAGGATAACACTGGAGAACTCTTACTTCTCCATCAGGGTCGAAAGCGATTTAACCGACACCATTAATGTCAAAAAAGGTTTCACACAGGGCGACATGCTATTGTGTGATTTTTTCAACATTGTCCTTGAAATGATCGTGCAAAATTCACTGGTCAATACGAGGGACACGTCCCTCTTCCAGTCTGTACAACTTCTCGCATATGCCGATGGTATTAACATAATTAAACGAGAGATAAACTCATCAAATAATCAATTAATGCGTGAGATGTCAGTGAGATTTTAACGAGCATTGAGACAGAAGCGGCTAAAATAGAACTGGCGGTAAATAATGTCATCGAAAAAGGACACGAACCACCAGCGTCTTGTCCAGGGCGCACATATTGGTAGGCATACTTTCGAGGTAGGATAGGACTTCATATACCTTGGCTCCGCAGTGATATGCAGCAATGACACCAGTGCCGAAATCAAACGCAACGCCAACCACTGTTTCTTTAAACTTTGGAGGCAATTAAGCAGAGCTCTCTCTCTCGGAAAAGCAATGGGACCACATACAAGACAGTTATAGTCCCGATCCTGCTTTATAGCGCAAAAACATGGACATTATCAAAAGCGAATGAGGAAGCCCTTGGTCGTTTTGAGAGAAAAATTCTACGTACGATTTTCGGCCCGATCTTCATAAATGGGGAATGGAGGAGAAGACTTAACAACTAATTATGTGAGCTGTACAGCGCCAAGAACGTAGCACGAGGTCTATGAATCCAACGCCTGAGATGGCTAGGTCATGTAGAGCGCATGCTCCGGCCCAAAAGGTCTTTGAATCCAAAACTGAGGGGCGGGGTCGAACCTAGTCGTGCCAGTTGGAGAGGTTTTTAAAAGAGGCCCAGGTTCCCAAGGAGCTGTAGCGCCGAAAAAGAAGAAAGGGATTTTGACTGCCAAAAACAATATTAAGATCGAAATAAATAAGAAGCTGAATTTGGGCAAAGCGTGCTTCTCCGACATAAAGGAATTATTCAAAACAACTCTTTGTCTTGTAATGTTAAAATCCACATTTACAATAATGCCTTAGTAAGGGCGAGCCCATCTATTGGCCAACTGACCTACAACAAAAAAAACCGCACCTAATCGATTTCTGCATATTTAAAAACTTAACTCCTGAGAACCTGAAAATCAGATCTCGTTTTAAACTTTCATCTGACCTTTCCTCAATCCAACTAGACTATTCAGTTAACTTGAAATTACAGCCTGGAAACCACCGATAACATAAAAACGGACTGGGACGGACAGGGAATATATATGTAGACCCGCGACTGTAAAGAAGCATCTCATCCAAGACCAATAACGAAATAGAAAAAGCCATAGTGTACTTCAACGACACAATAAGCGAAGCAGCCATAGCTTCGACACCTGTCACAAAACCAAAAATAATGGACTATATTACACCGCCAAACATACTAAAACAAATAAAGGACGAAAGGAAACTAAGAAAAAATTGGCAAACTACTAGATTCCGACGACAACATTCAACAATTCAGCAGATTCACAGGGTGGTAAATAAAATCTCAACAGACCCAGATGGAAAAAAACACTGCGTGGGCGTATTTCTTGGCGTGGCAAAGACATTTGACCAATTGTGGCCCAGGGGACTGCTACACAAACTACAAAACCTACTCCCTCGAGATTTCTATCATCTACTTAAGAGTTATCTCACAGACCGGAACTTTTATGTCAAGTATAAGGATGAAACTACTACTACAAATCACAACAAAATACAAACAACTTTATTGCCTCCTCAAAAGAGACTGGAAATTATCGACAGGCAACAAAATCCTCATATATTAGTAAATCATTTAACACATCTGGACTTATGGCCTGCTCTGAGGAACATAAAAAAAAAACAAATGGAACCACCATACAAAGATAACAATAAAAAATCATTCGAACAATAACCAACACAGAATGGTACATTACTAATGCTGATATTCATTATCACCTTAAAATAACTTCCATCAACCAAGGAATTACAAATACCAGAAGAAGACACCATATAAAAATATTACTACATAAAAACAATGAAGTCAACACGATCCCGACGCAAGAGATGTCGAAGAGAGGCGAAGAAGACTAAAAAAGACACGGCCCGCCGATCTAATAGGAGAACACTTTCAGCAACGTCTATAAAAAACATACCAAAGCATATCAACCTACACATGCATATCTGTGGCAGTATGACAGAGTAGCTTAAGTCGACATAAGCTATTTTCCAGTTTTTCAATTGACAGTATTTTATCGTTTGAGAACTACTTTTCTATCTTACCCCCATTACAAAATCATTTTCCGTTACAAAGATATCGTGTTATTCCTAACCACTTATGTTCGAACATCCATAGAAATCTTTTAACAGAGTAGCTTATGTCAAGCAATTTCCCTAAGGCTAGACAATTCAGATTTAAAGTTTCAACAGAAACTCCTATGTTGTAGTAAGACGTGCGAAATGTAAGCTTTTTTAATTCTCTTTGCCCTTTTTAAAAAATCTTATGTTGACTTAAGATGATTTGTCAAAACTCTGCTTGTATTTCACCAACACTTATGTCAACATAAGTTCTTCTGTCAGAAGTAAGAAAAAATAAATTGAAAATTTTAAGTTTATCAGAACCACTTATGTATACAAAAGCTTTTCTATTGAAAAAAAAATTTAAAATAACCGCAACTTATGTCGACATAAGTTACTTTTGTTGGCTGCACATCAGTTAGTAAGATTGACTTAAGTGGGATTATTGTATTCTAGAGACAAAGAAATCAGAAGTGTTTTTTTATAATAAAAAAGTTTTTGACTTTGAAGTGTTTTGTGTAAGTATAGCTATTACCTTTTTTTTTAGATTTGTGTACTTAATTTTTTATATTTTCACTAAAATACAGTTTCAAAAAAAAAAGATAAAATGGAACGTGCAAGAATAATGTTGTATATGGCATTAGAAAAGCAAAATCAGTTGTTTGATAAAACTTCGGAACCATCTACAAGTTGAAAAAGCAATGCAAATTGCTTAAATGATGAGTCGCTATTAGTAAGAATCACATAAAATAGGTAATTGAATTAAATGGTACTTCGGAGAATCAACATTTGCCGACCGTTTTGGGAAATAAGAATGGAGGTGGTGTTGGTGAAACAAATGTTGTTTCCTTTACGGAGTTGGAAGAAGGAATTGCAAAAGATTTCGATGATGATGATTCAATTTGTGATCCTAATTTTGTGCCTTCGGATTCTGACAATGTAAGTAACGAATCTGCTATTTGTTTTGCAACAAAAGATTGTGAATTCTTGCGTTCGGAAAATGATGAAAATAATAAAGAAACCAACGCAAAACAATCGAAAAAAATGCGCAAGGAAAAAAGAAACTCTGGCAAAAGCTATATATCTGGAACAGGAAAAGTCGTACAGGAACGAACTGTACGCAAATCGGATAACTGTCGCAACAAATGTAGTGAAATAATATCATTTGAAAATCAACAGCTAATTTTTAAAAAATATTGGGAACTTGGTTCTTATGAGTTGAGACAAGCGTCATTGTCGTTGAGGATACCAAATTTGAAAGAAAGGTAAAAAGCCTTATTAATCCGCGAAAAAGAAAGCACACCAATAAATATTTTTTTGAAATAAGTGGTGAAAGGGTTTCATTATGCCAAAAATGCTTTAGATACACCCTGAACAATCTGAACAATCACCCTGAATCGGAGCAATTTATCAAAACGGTAGTTAAGAAAAAGCTGTAAGGCTATGGATCATTCACAAACGGTGATATGCGAGGTAAACATTCTGGTCCTAAAAAACTGTCTCCTGAAAAAGAAAATGAGATTATTGAATTTATAAACAGCTTCCCATCTTACGAGTCTCATTATACTAGAAGAGATATTTCTAAAAGATATTTAGCAAGTGATTTATCAATTCCACAGTTATTTCGACTATATTCCGAAAAGTATGAGCCAATTTCACTTTCACAGTTTTCCAATATTTTTAGCACTCTAAATTTAAAATTTAAAAATCCTAAACTAGACACTTGTCATAAGTGTGAAGTTTTGAAGATGAAAATTGATGTTGCGACTGAGGAAGAACGTGAGAATCTAAAAAGGGAGCAAGCAAATCACCACCATGAGGCAGAGAATGCGTTTGTATCGAAAGCTGCAGACAAATCAAAAGGTCAGCAGAATACATCTTCTAAAGTTTTAACATTCGACTTACAACAGTGCCTTCCAACACCATTTTTGCGATCCTCAGTTTCGTTTTATAAGCGCCCATTGTGGACGTACATATAATCGACTGGGCAGCCAGTATGTTATATGTGGCATGAAGCAATAGGAAATCGTCTTGTGTATTTACCCACCTCCAAAATCTTCCTACTGACACTAGAAACGTTGTTCTGTATAGCGATTGTTGTCCAGGACAAAATAAAAATTCTTTTATTGCTTCAATGTTTCTGAATTTTTTGCAATTGGATAACAATGTAGAGACGATTGATCATAAATTTGTTCTCCCCGGACATACTCACATGGAGTGTGACGTTGACCATGCTCTAATTGAGAAAAAGAAAAAGCGTACAACTTTCAAAATACATCATCCGCGTGATTGGTATCAATTTTCGAGAACCGTAGGCGTAAAACACAAATTTGATGTTAAAGAAATAAATCAAGATCTGATTTTTAATTTTTCGGCCATTTCCAAAGAAAAATTTATGTGGCGAAAGGTGAACAACGACGGGCAGAAATTTGTTTGGCAGAATGTAAAGTGGATGAGGTTCACGAAGGAGTTTGGAACAGTTTATTTCAAAACTTCATTAAATGAAACAGAAGAATTTAGGACGCTCAACATAAGACGGCGTGGTTTTACCTCAATCAAAATCACGGATTTGAAGAAATGTTATTTTACACCTCTTGAAATTAGCGAAAAGAAAAAGCAAGATTTATTGGATATGCTGCCTTTGATTGAGAACATTTACCATCCTTTTTATCAAAATTTACTTACAAATAAAACGCCAGACTTTCATCCAGATCTGACCGAAGGTGACGAAGAAGATCCATAAGTCAACATTTTAAATTATTAAAGTACTGCTTTACCAAGATTACGTATAATGTTTTAGTTTAAATTATTGTATTATGAATTTCTTTCGGTTTTGGTTCCTTTAATTAATCTTTGTAATCAATAATCTGTTATTTATCATTAAAATAATAATAAAAACTTAAAATAACAATAACATATGAATTTCTTATGTCTATTTATTTTAAAATCTAAAGTTCTATATAAAATCTTAGATCAACTTAGGGTACTTTCAATTTTAGGAACGACAGAAAATCTTATGTTACATTAAATATTTCCAAATTGATTTTTACAAAAGAACCTAAGTTTAAAAACGCTTCTTTTAATGCTTTGCTCCTAGTACTTTTTTTATAAATTAACGTAAAATAATCATAACTATTCTTATTCTACAACTTAGCCTAACATAAGCCAAAAACTTAGAGACAAAAACATTTTAGACAAAAATTGAAATACAGTACACTCTCGGTAGAGTGAACTAATAAAAACCAAGCCTGTTCATATGAGCGAGATTGTTCACATTATCGAGCGTGCAAATTTTAGTGAATAGTACAGGTAATCCACAAGTGTATAACGAGAAATAAATAAGTAAAGTTTTGACGGATAAGCCGTCTTTTTTAGAAAATTTGTAACTTCGAGAACAAAACTGAACCAGTCTTTAAAAATAACTGCAGTCATCCAAGCTGATTTTGAGCTTCTGCAATGTACAGGTAAGCATACGTTCGTGAATGGGCGAGGGTTTTTCGCCTATCACTAGCGGCTTCAATTTGTGCCGACCTGCGGCATTAGTGCACCCTAAAAAAGTTATCTTCTGCTTCCCTGTTTTTCGTCCAGGAGCAATTTTCTCAGTTGATAAGTTTTCCCTGGTGGAAGCCCCGACTCATCGGCGTTATAAATTTGGTCTGGTTTCAGATCCAAATCTTGAATTCTTTTCTTAAATTGCCTCTTAAATGGACGCACAAGTTCTGATTGTGAAGACAATTTTTCCCCGGATATTTTAAGATACCGAACCCCAAACCTCTTTTTAAGTTTGTGCACCCAACCGTCACTTGCTATGAAGGTTGACTCATTGCCGTGCAGGCTTCTATTTAAATTTGCTTTAGGATTAAGCCACTTATAAATTCGTCCTCCGCTGTTCTAGGAACCATTTATAAAGCGCCTTTTCCATCTCAGGTAGTTCAGATGCTGTCAGCGTCCTTCTATTTCCAGCGTCAAAGTAAGTATTAGCCCCAGTTGCTATAATATCGGCCTTCTTTTTGTTAATAGCACATATAGTCGATTTGGCTATTCTATATTTTTTTTACCAATACTGTGTCCGAAACACTTTGAATTTTATTTTCATTTCTTGTAAAATTCGAATGGATCATGGAAAGGACTTTCTTTATTGCAACAACTCCTTTAAAACTTCAGCGACTTAGCAACTCATTTAAAGAAATTTCAAGAGAATATTTACCCACCTCAGGATGTAAAACGTAGAACGATGACAGACAAAACAAGCGGTAAATTTTCTCGAATGATTGTGCATTCTTTGTAGCTGGTTTATTCGTCATAAAAATATGGGTTTACTCTAAAGAGGTTTACTTGTTCACTCTGTAGAGTAGTCTGTATAAAATTTTCTGTATTCACTATATTGGATTGTTCACTCAAGCGATGTTCACTCTACCGAGAGTGTACTGTATCTCGAAAACGCTTTTTTTAACAATAGCTACTCTGTCGTATTGCCACAGATATACTTATACACGTATTCTAAGTCTTAAAATTATAATTAATAATAATTATAATTCGAATAAAATGACTTCCTGACACTGGTCCAGAAGCCAAAAATCATTCCACAAAAAGCACTAAAGTGTTCAATAAAGGATAGATGTATAACACATTGGAAATAAGAAACAAAAAAAAAAAAAAAAAGATAATATTAATGCCAGTGACTTTAGGTATACGAAACTTGGTCTCTGGCTAAGGAGGAGGAAAATATATTTGGGAACTTTGAAAGTCTGTGTTCTGTGTTCGTGGGGTGTACACATACATATATGCAATTGCTAAAGTTCCTAAAAATGAATTGTTCTATCTGTCTGAATAAAATTGAGCCCAACTGTGCAACAAAGATAGTTTGTAGTGACTGTCGACTTTATTTTCACTATACCTACATGTGCGAATATTACACAAGACGACGTTGATTACATGAAATCCAGTGGGAAAGAATTCCGATGTGACAAATGCGGAGTGTTAAAACGCCGTTCATTACATTTGCCGGTTTCCGCTACAGCAACCACCGTTCCGTCCCCACCGGCTAAACCTTCACAAACAAATAAAGATGAATGCACTCTGAAAATGATATATTTAAAATTATCAAGCTTGGAAGAGACAAATAAACGTTTCCTTCAGCAAATAAATGAGCTGCGAAATGAAATTACCGAACTTAAGGCTAAGCTAAATATTATGGAGAGTAAACTGAATTGGCAGCAACAATAACTTCTCTGCAAGTCTATCGAAATTGTTGGTGTGCTAAATGTAAACAATAAAACAGCTCTTGACAAAGCTAAGAAAATTTTCAACAACGGTTTATCTATCGATGTTCCTGCCAACAAAATATAAAATTGCTACGTGCGGAAATCGCATTCCGGAAATTCAACTCCACATCCTATAATATGCGTAAAATTCTCGGATCTATCTACCAAAGAGCAAATATTAGAAGCAAAACGATCAAACAAAAACAAACTCAACACAATAACGACCGGTGTCGATGACGTCTTTTACGGCTGTAAAAGAGCTGATAGCAACAGCAGTAGTACACAAAGGGGAAATGCAATCTTCATAAACAACTCTCTTACGAAGTTCACGAGGGCTCTCTTCATGAAGGCGAAAGAGACTGCGAAACAAAAAGGAGCAAAATATGTATGGTATAAAAATGATAAAATTCTTATTAGAAGGGTGGAAGGTGGAAAAGTTATTTCAATCAAATCTTTTACTGATCTCGCACTTATTTAGTCCACTTTTTCTGCTAATATGATTGATGTAATCAATTTGATGGATGACTTCTCCCCCTCCCGCAATCATACTATCAATGATTTCAAACTCATAAGAAATAGTAACAATAATTTTTTTATTGTGCACCAAAATGTCAGGAGTCTGAGAGAAAACTTTTCAACTCTAGTCACTCATATTGACTCGTTTGAGTATGTTCCGGATATTGTTTTTTTAACCGAAATATGGATATACGATTTTGAGAAAAATGATTACTATATTCCCGGATTTAGTTCGCTTTGGAACTAGTCATGTATGAATTTTGGGACGATGTCTACACCAGCAAAGATGCGTCCACTGCGTGTACAACGTTTATTGAGTGCATTTTAAATTGTTCTACTTTTCTGTCCCCAAAAAATAATGTAAAAAGACTGAAAACGTGGATTTCCAGTCATTTATTAAATAAAGTAAAAGCTAAAAATAAACTCAAAATTAAATGCAAACGATTTCCCTACAATTCTAACTTCCTAAGTAGATATAAGAAGTTATGTGCTCAGCTTAAGAAGGAAATACCAAAATGCCGTGATGCATATTATCGCTCTCGGTATAGTGCATCGAAAGGAAAATTAAAAAATGAATGGCTTCTAGTAAATAGTATTCTTAACACAGCATCCCTAACCAAAAAACCTACTGTTATTAATGTCAACCAGTGTGAAGTGTCTGATAAACTTGTCATTGCTAATGAATTCAATTCGTACTTTACTAATATAGCGAAGAATTCATTACCATCTCCTATTCAATCTGCGTGTCATCAATGTGGGTCTCAGCACACTTCTGTTGAACAAAGTCAAAGAAATAGTTTTGTTTTCGAGCAAATTAAGCCTCTTGAAGTATTTAAAGCCATTGGTACCCTAAAAAATTCTAATTCTTGTATATAATCTACGTGCGAACTTCTCCAATTTGTTACCTGTTCCAAAGTTCTGTACCACAGCCTATCGTAATTTTTACTCCATCTTATCCATTCGACTATTTAACAAACTTCCTCGATCACTCAGGATAATATCAACACCTGGACTTTTTATAAAGCATATAAAGCGATGGCTTTTGAATTACAATTATGCGAGCTTAGAATTTCTTATTACTGGCTCCGAGTTTTCATCTATTCACTGACATATTGGTATAATTGTTGAATACTTTGTCTCTTCAAAAAAATCCCTTCTTTTTTCTTTCTTTTGTATTTTAGTTATTAATTTATCTTAAGTCTCAAGATGCTGTCATTGTTTTATACTATTGCAGTCGCAGTTTAGCTCGCTCTTCGATTAATTGATTTTTCCTTTTCTTTCAAAACGACCAATTTTTCTTCTACATAATCAAAATACGCGAGTGTCCAACTGTGCCCCCAATTAGTCACCACAATTATTTAATTCCAAATTCTCTAACGCAAGCAAAAAAAAAAAAACAAAACGTGTGCGCTCCCAACTTACACGAAAACAATAACACAAAAAAACAAAAAAAAAAAAAAAACAAATTAAATTATCTTTCTGAACGTGAGTGACCCGCTATTACGTGAAATTCTTTCTCGCCACTTCCCATTTTTCCGTCGTCAGTTGAATTATTTACTGACCCACTTTTAAATCCGTACGCGAGTGACCCTCCTGCCCCGTTTCTCATTAGTACTAAATACCCAAAGATGGATCACTGCGATTTAGTCCACTGTGCCAATGTCAACAAAAATGCTGATCGAGTTATTTGCCGAGGTATCTGCGGCAAATCGTTCCATCTCCCCTGCATAGGGCTTGGTAAAAGATCCATCACGCATTTTAAAGAACTTTCGGACTATTTCCACTTCTATTGTGAAGAATGTAAAAAGATATCCCTTGCCGATGTCTTGTTCGCTATCAAATGCAATAATGATAATATAAACACTGCCTTTAAAAACAACAACAACTTAGTGCTAAAAAAATTATCAGCGAAGTTCGACCTTGTTCCTAAATGTGTTGAAGATCTAAACAACCTAGTGGAGTGCTCGATCCTTTCCAAATTTAACTCTATGGAAAACAATTATCTAGCCTGATAAAACTCGTCTATGATATCTCCGAACCTAACTCCCCTAATAGCCGGAATGCCGAACTAAAACGTGACTTGGTTTTAACTCTCAACACGCACCTTAACCCTGTTCTGTTCAAGAAAATGAACGAAAACTTAAATTCCCTCCGATCCGATATTGACATACATTTCAGTCACTCATCGAAAAAAAGTATATCTCCCCCATATCAACCTGACCCACTGCTTGAAGCTATGGCTAACAAATTGAATGATGTTAGCAGTGAGCTTACCTCTACTAGGTTCACCTTAAATTAACTAGTCGAGGAATTAAGAACAGCGGCTCACAAAATTGATGACATCCACTTCCCCGGCCAGTATCATAATAATCCGTCATTTGGCAACGCCTCGTTACGCGACGAACTACTTGTAGCCAACCTTTCCACCCCATTAATTCGTGCCTCTCCACCACCACCCCAAACAACGTCGTCTGTCAACACCCAAACAAACCAACTCCTTGAAGTAGAAGAGTCAGCCGAGGAAACCAGTATTGAACACTTTGGCCAAATATGGAGTACATATACGTGAATGGAATCAGCGCCTCCAAAAGCTTCGCAGCAGCAACGAGGATACCACTACTTTTTTGGTTGAAGGACAGGACCCAATCTCTGAGGAACAATGGATACAAAAATTTACGAAGCACTACAAAATCCCAACACTCAGCTGCCAAATGCTTCAAAATCTCGGACCGAACAAACTAAAGCTCTCCATCGCAACGAAATATGCCTGGCTATTTCTTAATTCCGGCCGCCCACTCACTTTAGGTAGAACAACATTTACCAAATGGAGCGAAAAGTTTGATTCTCACCCTAATTCTACTACAAAACCTCAACATAAACGTAGTAATAAGAATAATATAAGTAAAAAGCACTCCAAGCCCCCATCCAAACCCCACGATAACTGGAGCTACAAAACTAAACTCTTCCCAATTTTTAACCACCCATCAATTTCCCATTTACAGTCTTCTTCCTCAGTTCTACCAAAACCTCAAAGCCAACGGGTCAGCTTTAATCTGAATCCAACTAGTTCTCCTGCCAATACACCCTTACCACCTTCAACCCTAGTACACGACCCGGATCCAAACTCATTCCCAAAATTCGACCTTAAATCCGGAGCCAAGTATCCTAACTTTCGAAGCTCCCACATCCTTAATCCCTCTACACCCGCCCCATCTAACACCTCAGCTACAGCCAGATCCTCATCTCTCTCACAATCTTCAAACCAACTTCCTTCGATATCAGTCTCCTCCAAATCTTTCGTTGATCCCCTAGTGCCACCTTCAGTCAAACGCACTCTCCAGGTTAAGAGACAAAAAAATCTATGAGAACATTCGACTCTTCTTGGCTTATCTTCACGACAAATCAGATTCGGTTTGCTATGAAGGTAAAACAAACACCAGCGTAATGGTCTCAATTCAACAAGAAGGTCTCCCCACCGATTTCACTACCCTCAAGAATCTTTTCATTAAATATCACGAGTTTTTCAATATTTCACCCAAAAAAGTAACAAACGATTTTGATACCTTCAGACAATATATACATTCAAAGCGCATATCGCACCTTCAGCGCAGCAGAGCTGACCATAATAGGTTTTTTCGGTCCTAAAAAATCTCACCCTCCCTGCCACACTAACGCCCCCCGAAAACCTTCCTCTTACCTTTTATTATCAGAATGTAAGAGGCCTGCGCTCTAAAACTCAGGCTGCAGCAATCTCATGCGTTACCTTTTGTAATATTTGCCTTAACCGAAACGAACTTAATCCCTAGCATAAACAACCTTGAACTATTCCCATCCAACCTTAACGTCTATCGCGATGATGTTAACCGACCTTCTGGTGGTTGTCCATGCCGCGGTGTTCTTCTAGCTGTCCGAAACTCAATTGACTCCTCTCTCATAGCAACTTCATCTTCGCCATGCCTCGACTTTGTTTCCATTAAAATTGTACTACCCCGGATATCGCTCTACGTCATCTGCTTTTACATTTTGCCATCACAACCTATTGAAACATATAACTGTGCCATTGATACAATCGATAATTTAATTGAATTACGAGATCCCCAAGACGAGATCCTCGTTTTCGGTGACTTCAACCTTCCTCACCTTAAATGGATCCCTTCAGACGACCAATCGTTTTACATTGCCTCTAATCCTACTGCAGCCAAAGAATGCCTCCTCTCTGACCGCCTAGCTGATTCCAGCCTTAACCAAGTTAGCGGCATTTTGAACTTCATGGGCAGACAACTCGACCTAATTTTCACAAGTGACCCCTTCAACTCCTCAGTTTCAGCTTCTCCGCTGTCCCTATCAACCGTCGACAACTACCACCCTCCCCTTCTCCTTTCGTTCTTTCACAACTCGCCTCTTCAGAACTCACCCCCCACTGTGCGAATCTCTCACGATTTTCACAAAGCCAACTTCCGTCAAATCAATGAATATCTCAATAATGCCCCTTTTAATTTCAACGACCTTACCGTAAATGATGCCATATCTATATTCTACAAAGAAATATTTAATTCCTTCTCCCTTTATGTACCCCTTTCTCGACAAAAAAACCTCATCCACCTCCCCACCATGGTATAACCGCAGGCTCCGTTCTTTGAGAAACAAACGAAACAAGCTGTGGTCAATTTTCCTTCGTACTCAATCCCCAAATGACTTCTCTAACTATTTAGGTACTTACCTGCATTTTGTAGAGCTTTATAAATCCCTCTATCAACAGTACCTAGTTGAGACGCAAACCAACCTTATAAATAATCCCAAGTCCTTCTTTCAATTCGTTAATCACAAAAGAAAATCTGATGGCTACCCAAACTCACTCTCTTTCAATAATGAAACTTCCAGTGATCCTCATTACATCGCCAACCTTTTTGCCACATTTTTCAATCAATCTTTTACCCATGATTCCTTTGCACCCGATCATACCTATTTCAACTATTTACCTGATTTCTCCTCTGGACCATTTCTCCCTTGTAGTGTCGACCCGATTATCATCGAAGAAAGATTAAAGCAACTTAACGATGAATTCACCCCTGGCCCCGACGGCCTCCCAGCTATATTTTTGAAAAAATGTTTCTCCTCCCTTTCTCTACCTCTTTCAAAAATCTTCAGCCTATCCCTTTCCCAATGTGAATTTCCCCATATATGGAAAACCTGTTTTATAACACCTATACACAAAAGTGGTCCGAAGAATGACATTAACAATTGCCGTCCCATTGCCAAACTCTCTCATATACCCAAATTCTTCGAAAGTATTTTGTATGATAATTTAAGTTTTCAATGCAAGTCTTTGATTTCCCCCAGACAGCACGGCTTCCTTAAAGGCAGGTCGACAACCACAAACCTTATTGAATTCGTTTCCTTCACCCTCTCAGCCTTAGAAAATGGCAAGGAAGTCGATGTTATCTCAACTGACTTCAGCAAGGCCTTCGATAAAATTTCACACAGACTAATACTCTTCAAACTGTCTTCTCTTGGCTTTGAACCCATCTTATTAAAGTGGATTTCCTCATACTTGGAAAATCGCAACTACAGCGTCCGCTTTAGATCTGCCCTCTCTAACCCCTTCTTTGCTTCTTCCGGTGTCCCCCAAGGCAGCCATTTAGGCCCGCTTCTTTTTATCCTCACCATAAATGATATTGATATGGTTATCAAACATTCCCACATCTCCCTATATGCCGACGATGCTAAACTTTTTAAGATCATTTCCTCAAAACTTGACTCCTCCCTTATTCAATCGGACCTCAACAGCTTTTCCACCTGGTGCTCCAAGAACTGCCTCGGCCTAAACATTTCAAAGTGTCAATCCATTCAAAGTGTCAAACCTCCTCCCCGCCTCTACTTCCTCCATAATCAACCCCTTTCCACCGTTAAAGTGATCCGTGATCTTGGTGTATTATGCGACCAGCAACTCAATTTCCTTGCAAATATCAGCGATATAATTCTTAAGGCCAATTCTGCACTCGGCTTCGTGAAACGATGGTCTAAAGAATTTTCCAATCCCTACGTCACTCAGTCTCTTTACATAACCTTTGTTCGCCCTATTCTCGAATACGCGTCTCAAGTGTGGTCTCCTTACTATCATTCACACATTTCCAGAATTGAGAGTGTCCAACGTCGCTTTCTTCGTTTTGCTCTTCGCGGCTTACCCTGGGACAATCCTCTGATCCTACCTCCCTATCAAGACCGCCTAAAACTTATTAATTTGAACTCGCTGGAAGAACGAAGAGAGATATCCGACATCATTTTCATCCACCGACTCCTCTCAGGTACCATCGACTGCGCGTCCCTTTATAACTCTATCTTTTTTAACACTAACCCTCGTAATACACGAAATCCACGTCTCTTCTATGTACCCGCCTCTCGTACCTCCTATGGCTCCAATGAACCTATCTCTCGTATGCTGCGGAATGTTAATGCGAAAAACTGTTTCGACTTTAACATCAGCACTCCTTGTCTAAAACTCCATCTCAATCGCCATCTTTCTTAGATCGTAAGTTAAATTAAGTATGTAGCTTGAATTAAGCACAATAAAATGGGGGTATAGCGCCCACCAAAATCAAATATTCTATAGACTGTGCAAATTACACATGTGTTTTTCCTTAATATTTTGTCACCCCCTATTTTGTCTTATTTATATTGTATCTTATTTTTGTAAAGTGGCATTCGACACTATTTATTACTTGTAATTAAATACAGGATGTCACCTAATGCATATAATAATAATAAAAAAAAAACAAAAAAAAAAAAAAAAAACAAGATCTTATCCTAGGGTGGAAAATAGTACAAAGAAACAGACGAATGGAGCAAACTATGCAATCAAAAACTCGAGAAATTCTGTTCAGACCCAAGCATTATCCAACTAATTAAACCACGAAGATTTATATGGGCAGGGCACGTGGAAGGATTGGACATTGTACTAGAAGTCGAATACACAATGAGTGGAAAACTCGTAGGAAAAAGTTTCACCGGAAACGCCGCTCTCCAGATGGGAGGACAATACGTATATACGGATGGATCAAGAAGAGATGGGACAGAACAGCGAAACATGGACGGAAAACACACATGACAGGGAGGCTTGGGGAAAAGTGGTCAACGAAACTCTGTAATGAAAGTTTTGTGATCAGGATATTTGTTCCGAATCTTGCTGAAAAGAAACGCCACATATTTCACAAACCGCGTATCATCGGCTTCAGAAGCCAACACACTAACCACTAAGCCACGAAACCCCACCGTCGGTTATTACAAATATCGATTGATCAACATTTTGATCGTCAGTTGCACGACCAATATTTAAGCGAGTACACCTCTCGTAAGCGCTCATGAGCATGCCACATGCTGACGCGTTTCGGTAAAATTTTCCCCAAATTTCAAACAGATATTATAATTGGCGCTTTATTCAATGTTCATTTTTGAGCGCATGAAATAAATACACATTGCCAACATCAGTCTCAATGTCATTAAACAAACCTTTTATTTTATAAAGACATTAATAAAAAAAAATAAAAAATAAGGCAGGCCGAAAAACAATTGGTGCAAACAAATGCAAAAACACAAGCATTTGATTGGCCTCAGCGATGAAGTAATCCCAAACCGGGAAGCCTGCCGCTACTTTCTGAGGTCAAACCGGCGGACCCCACAAGCGGACCAGTAGGAATGCAATTAAGTGGGAAGGCTATGGTCCTACACTTCTGACCATAACAACGCCGGAAAAAGGAAAAGAAGGAGAAAGACATCAATAGAAGGAGCCACCAGAGTGGGCCAGTATGACAAAATCTTAAATATGTGATGATCGTAGAAATGTAGGGTGCCGTGAAATAACGTCCGGCGAAATAACGCCGAATTCTTAAAAGCGCTATTTCGCTTTCATAAAGTGAAATAAGGCCGAATTTGAGCATTAATGGCAAAAAAAACTACAAGGGTATACTTGAAATTTTGTTTATTTATTTGTTATAAGGAATACAAAAAAGTATATGAGTTGGAAAAAGTACCGTTTTTTTTCAAATTGGCACAGTGGCCTCTTATGAGTGATAATTTTGAAAACAAGGTTTTTCTATGCACAGGGTTTTCTTGCATTTTTTACAGCCCCAGCGACTTCTGTTATGACAAATAACACATCGTACTCGTCTCGGAAGATTTTCCGGTACGTGGTCGGCGCCGTCGAGTTGTAAACCCTCTATATTGGATGTTGAAGGACGAGCAGAGTCTCTTTGGGGCGATTGCTTCAGATAGAATCTGGCAATGCTTCGTCGAAATAGTAATTGGTCCATGGCTTCTTCAATAGAATGTACGTGCAATCTCCAAGCATTTGTTATGGCCATATCAATAATGTAGGTGAATAATACCCACCACCATTTTTTACCATGTATGCCGATCCTATACATCCAAATTGATTGGTCCATTTCATCAACTCCACCCATGCTATTATTATAATTTTGAAATAAATGCGGGGTCTTGACATCAACCTTTTGTTTCTTTTCTGCAGACCATCTCTTTACAGTTCCTACCGGCTGGTATGAATCATAATTCGTTGCCATTGTGCAAATGCTGTTGTCTTTCCAGCGGACCAGTAATACTTAATTTTTTTTTTGTCGAATCTGTAATCATACTCTCCTCTTGATTTTTTTCTCCATCTCCCTAACATTTGCTAATGGGAATTTCTTAGTGCGGTTGTCACGAATGGTTCCTGTAGCACGATAACCTAATTGGCGCAAATCATTTAGCAGATCATAGCTAGTGAAAAAGCTATCCAAGAAAACTTTGTGATTTGCAAGACCCGTTATCATTTTATTTAGCAGCATTTTAACAACTAGTTCCTCGAGGCTCAGTGCTGGAAATACCAGTTCTACCACAGTAAATATCGAAGCTGTAACAATATCCTGAAACACTGGCTGCTACCCAATTTTTATACCCAAAACGTACTGGTTTCCTCTAATGAATTGTTTTGCTGAGTGATGACCATAGTATTATACTTTTTGATTATACTACTTGATTCATCTATGGAAATATTTTCGTGAAAAGTATTCCATTGGTTGAACTTTTTCATCAGCATATCTGCAAGTGTTCGTACCTTGAACATTTTATCGTAAGTATTTGGAGCATCGTTGTTATCTACAAGGTGTAAATTCCTTTTTATTTCTCTGAATCTATTACTAGACATAGCATTTGACACTACGTGGACTCCGATATCCTCATTTAATGACCAATACATACGTTCTCTAGGTAGTTTATGATAACAATATAAGTATTCCAAAGAAAATCTTCAACTCTCCGGCATTGATGGTAAAATTGTGTCGATTGTTTTGACTCGCGTCCAAGTTACTAAAATCGGCAGTCATAGCAAAAACTTCGTCGTCAAAAAACATTTCAAATATTTGAACAGGTACCCGATCACTCACTGCTTCTTTCATGCGAATTTCATTTAGTACCCGGCTGTCAGATTCTGTGTAGAAGTTTGTATAATTTGGAGTACACCTTCGCCAAATTGGTGTGTTTGATGTAGATGGAGTTGGTCTAATCGGATGGTCATCTGTTTGAGGCAAACTTGATCTAATTCAGGTTCTCTTGGCAGCTAAAGGCTCATCATCGCTGCTATTTTCTGAATCCGAAAGAACACTAACATCTCGGACAAATACCTCAATATTTCCGGGAACATCATTTGGCAAGTAAGGTGGGGCATCGTTGTCATCGAAACCCTCTTCTTCATCAGTGGCAACACTTGGTTCTGGTGGAATTATAGCCAAGTCATACTCCAAACCGTCACTGTCTTCTTCTATGGAATTTATAGCCTCTTCTAAACTTTGAAAGTTGTTACTAGCAGTAAATCTACGCCTACGATCCATTCTGGAACTCTGGAAATATGAAAAAAAAAGGAAAAACTGTTAAAAAATGCGACTTGTAATTCAAGAGTTTCGTATAAGAACTGTTGTTCTTTGGAAAATTGTCCTCGTATTTATATCGCCACTCGTCCGCAGCGATTGTGGTTGGTAGGCTACCTACTCGTCCGCAGTCATTGTGGTCCATGGTTTGTAGGCTACCTACGAGGATGTTTTTATTATTTCCGGTCCCTTTGCTGGGTTTGTTTGCGCTACGCGCAATAATTGAGTATTTATGGTTTTCCCCGTTGATTGGCGCCGTTGTTTATTATTTATTTTCAATAAAAACTAAGTATACTTGTGGCCACTGTACCCAAATTGGCACAGTAATGTTTCAAATATAACAAAAACTTACATTCTCATTATACTTAACTGCGATATGTTATAAATCATAAAATATTTATTGAATTTTATATATTATTATAATATGTAAAACCAATACATACCTCCACACGTGTCTTGACATAAAAATTCAGCGAGTAAGTATCAAAAAATCACTAATGATAGCTGAATCGTTTTAGTGTATATTAAATCACTGCACTTCTAACTACTCAAAACTGTAATAATATTTTATTTGGTGTCAACATTTTTTTTTTCTACCCTCAATAATTAGGTGTTCCCAAATCGGAACGGCGACCAAAAATGGGTTAATTCAATGTTATCCCCTGTTATTCGCCACCTGCGAAACCTATTTGTTCTCTTAGCGATGCGCGTTAAATTCTTCCAATATTTTAAAGGAAGCACTTTCAAAGTCACATTTGAGTCAATCCGGCGGAAAGTGCAGTGAACATAATCCTCATCTTTGACCCCGCACTGGACCAGCTCTTTTCGGTATTTACTATCCAGAAGGCCCTTATTGGAACTATTAAACCTTCTTGAACTTAAATATATTTCGGGGCTTTTATTATTAACTTCTGTCAGGGCACCTGAACAGTTTTTAGAACCTTACCGACAGCGCCTAATAAGCCAATGTTACTTTCTTTATTCTCTTCTATTGTATATCCCGAATTGCTGTGAACACAAGGAATTTTCGAAAATTGCTGTTCTTATCTTATCACAACCTGGTCCATTGGTTGCAGCACTGATGTCATATTGGGTGCAGTTTTACTGGAGAAAGGTTCCCGTGTTTGGATATTAAGGACAGTTATCAACAAGTAACAACATTTTCTCTTTCTTCATCCTAAGAACTTCGGAGGTCATCCAAATCCTTTCGTTTGGAATTTTCTTAATTTTTAAAATAGCACAGCTTCATCCATACTAACATTTTTAAAGGCTTTTCTCTAACTTTTGGTCACACTGTCGCTTCTTCCGACATTTTTCCGAACACAATGTTTTTCGCTCCCTTAAATGATAGATCCCAATTTCTGTGCAGCAAAGTCCTTTCCAAGAAGTAGAAAAATTGGTCCTGTCATGGGCACACCATTAAATATCGTTATGAAAAAACACATTATTGGCGCACTCCACTGCATTTTTGCACGCTCAAGCCAATTTTTTTTTATTCAGAGTGGCGTATGTTCTAAAACTCAGATCGTTTCAAGTTAAAAATGCACGGCGGTCGATACACCGTATTAAGAGATACTCGTATGAAGGACACTAGAAAACACAAAATCAACTAAGAGCCGTAACTTTTCACTTATGCACACTTGCTGAAGTTTAGTAAAAGATTAAATCAACAATCGACATAAGCCCATACGGATGCGGCCCCTAATCCAATTATTGTAACCCTAGCAGCTGCAGGACTAATTAAAGTTTTCTAATTGTCCTGATCTCCTTGGGGATCTCGTTAAGCAGTTGGTATGTTTCGATTCGCCAAGTTATAATCCATCTAATTCAATTTACCTTTCAGTTTGTTAGCGAACTTTGAAAGGCTTTCCTTCACCACCCTATGCCAATTAGAATTAGTTTGAAAATCCTGTTGAATAGAAGTTATTGAAATGCGATAGAACATGAAATTACGAAACGCGGTTATTAATCCATATTTAGCACTCGCCGAAGAATTTCCTCTTATGTAATAACGAACAAGCCAGAAGTGACCGGAAAAGGCAATAACCACGTTACGTCCTTCACTGGAACGCGGGATGCGATTAAGAGTAGCAGGAAACCGAGAAAGAAATTAAAACCAAATCATCATAAAACAGAAAAGAGCACTTGTGAGAATTACAAAATAAAAACTAAAAACTTTTCAATACCACTACCGAGTCAGGATGCACCGAACATGGCGAATGGTGATAGGAAGTACTACCTACTACTGCCGGCTTGCCTCGGCTTAACGACCGCATTTACCCACCAGTATTGTGTACATCCCCCTAGATAGATATTACAAGAAAAAAATTAATATGCTCCGTAGATACAACGGCAGATAGAATATCTCTGCACAGTTTCGTCAACTTCTAGAGGCAGTATCGCCATGGCTGACACCACCGACTGGCAAGAGTAGATAGTATCAACACCACCGGAACCAAACCCGGTATTAAATTAATGAAGTTTTGCCTGTAGCATCTGTGTTAAATTGCCGTTTCTGAAACATAGCAGCATGCTTATCCATGGTCGTAGACAGACACATAACAACAACAATGACGAGAACGAGTACGGCCAAGATTAAGTACGAGTCCGATGGTCCAGCCAGCCGCTGGGAAAGTTGTGGTCCTACGGGTAATAATCTGAAGCGGAGGTGGTGCTGGTGTGAGCCGGACATTAATATCACACTGCAAAAACATCAAGTATGTGACTGGAATATTTATTTGAATAATTATTGCCAGTCGATTTGTATTGTAGACTAGTTTTCATTCTGAGACGGACTACAGTCGAATATGGCAACCCACATACTGGGGAGCTTAAGGCATAATCATTTTATGATGCGTAATGATGGATGAAGGATAACGTGGGCGAGTGGACACGTACCGCTCAAGATTGTTTTATTCTATATTCCATTTCATATTACTTTAACGAAGGCATATAGAATATGGCACGAGTTACCCAAGTGTTCGATATTTGAAAGTAAGTTACAGGCAGTTGGATAACTTTTGTTCTAAAAATACCAAGCATGGATGGAATGGTAAGGAGTTATCGAAATGAAACATGCTCATCGTACGAATTTAAGGATGAGTTTAAAAGGAAAATTATACGACTGTATCGCTGAACATCGACACAATTGTGGTTAATCTATTGACGCAAACGCTTATGAAGTGACAAATTTGATTTCGCTCCTAGTTACAAATTGAGTCGATAAATTGCGATTTTTTCTTATTTGTTCTACTTTGTGTGAATACATATTTCACTTTATTTTACTTAGTATTTCAAAGTGACGATTGATCAAAAATGGCAATTTGTGAAGGTCTTGCAGAATACATTTATATTGATTCACAAAATGGCATGAATGCCATGGCGGTAGAGAATATATTTGGGATGGCAATGCTTCAGATATTTATCATAAACGAAGAATTAGAAGTTCCACGCCGTTAAAATCAGTGCTACTTCGATGACTAAAAACGGTTCAACCATTCGGTTAATATAAATGTTGACATTCCTTAAAGAGGTGGGACGATCAGGAGTCGACGACCGAGCTTCCTCCTACCCCCAAAAGCGTTAATGACAACGTCTTTCACATCCCGGCATGACATCGCTCAACTGAACCTGAGGCGCTCCGGCCAGCAGAGTGCTGTTCCACGGAACTGCATGATGCATGGAAGATTACCGGGACTGCTAATCTGTCCTAGATCACCCCGTTTTGATCGAAATAGAGGAATGCATCGGGGAGGACAAAGTCGGTAAGGCGCACCCTCTCATGATACGAATTATAAGACTATTAGATCAGATTGTTGATTAAAGTCATTGCTCTATACTGCCACTGGATGCTCGTCCAGTACAGAAATTAAGAACCTGTGATATTTTTTCCCTAGTATCCCGAGAGCCCCTTGACACCACCTTGACATGATATGCATTATTCAGTGCATTGTTGAACGGAATGGTGTTTATCTCTACAATCACTAGTACTTCCGGTACTTCCCAGAACACAACATTAAATCTTCCACCAGTTTACATAATTTTTTTTTTTCAATGATTCGAAGATCTGCAAATTCTCCCACTAAATGAAAAGGATGTTAACCCTTTCACTGACGATGGCATTAATTGCCATAAAATGGTCATTGAGTCTACTGAACGGTTCTCTGAACGCCAATGATCCTTATCATTTCGAAGGTAGAAGTCATGAAGTAGTCCTGTTTTCCAGGTCGTCCAGGCGAATGCTGTCATTTACCCTATAAACTTGTCAGAAGACAGCTCTCACTGTCATCATCTTCTGAGGATCCTCGATTACAAAGGAATCGTCTTCCAAGATAGCGCTCTCCGGGTCAATAATGACTGCTCCTCAAAGGGATTTATTGTCTGACATTTTTGGAAGCTTCAGATCTTGAATGTCATTCTGATTATTTCTGTTTTTTACATGCGGGGACATATTCGGGTTTTTTTGATTTTCTAACACGACTTCTGTTCTTCCAGTGCAAGCTTGCAGAAATTCTGTAATTTTCCCTGATCAACTGTTGGAAATTTTCAGTTAGTGACTTCAGTGTCTTGAGTCTTAGTTTTGTCTGTCAGTAAAATGCCTGTGTAAGAGTTTGAGTCCTGACAGAAATCTACGTTTTTATTGTGCTACACGTCCGTGGTATCATGGTGCATTTGGTGTGCTAGGGCGATTCCATTGTCTGGAAATCTAAACGAATTGTGCGGAATTATGTTTCCCTGGTTAGGCTTTGTTTCACTCACCAGAAACACAACCGAGCCTTCGTCCTGTAACAAGTTAAAAAGTAAGGCGCTCCCCGTTCGGTCCTAAGTAGTGAATTTACATTCACTGACAGAGTCTTTAGAGAGAGACATTCTCTATCGGCGTACCCATTACGATTAAAGGTTCGCTAGCTGCCGCGGAAAAGCGTACATTCTATCTTCTCGGTTCGCCTGCTCATGGATCTGTTATTGGCTCGGATCGCCTCCTCATAGCTCTGTTATTGGAGCGGGCCGATCTACATTTGAATGGCAGGCAGGATCGGACACAAGTCCACCCCGTCTGTCCCAGATCGCAATCTCGACCTAGGTCATCAAGGGTGTAGCGGTGCGTGTTTGTAAATTTCCCAATCGATGTTTCTCTACAGATTTTTGCTTACGAGCCATATGTAATTTACTTATTTCTTCGAACTTCGGACATTCCCGATAGTTTGCAGGGATAGTTCTTGGATAAGGTCGCATTCCTCGTTTTTGTGGTCCTTCGCACACATTGATCACAGTAAGTCTGTATATCGCAGTTCGACGCGGCGTGCCTGAACCTTTGACAGTTGATACATTACAAAATCTTTCCGTGTCTCCTTAATTTTTCCCATTCTACAAACTTACAGTCCTTGACATTGGTGGTCTTTAGGCTATCGATTTTGCAGTGTGTTTGTGTGTGTGAGCAGGAAGGAGATTAGTTTCTGCTTCTCCCGTTTGGCCCCCACCGTGATATGAGTCATTACTTCGTCGTCACTCTCAAACTTTTTGTTCATTTGGGGCAGTCGTTCGCGGTCGGTAGCCGGATCTACACCTTTGAGGATCAACTTCTCGACTTTTGGAGTATATTAAAGAAACTCGGTTGTCGACATCCTCAGCGCAATTCTTTGACATACTTGTGTTGCTCCACTGTTTCACAGTAAATAGCATGCCGATCTTCGCCCATTTTCTTTTACCAATGTCGTCCTTACACAGATTAACGGTGTCGAAAAGCTCACTTTTGTAGGTTTTGATTGGAGGCATGTTCTGAACTGTACGTTGTGGCTGCTACTGTTTCTGCCACTGCTTTTTATGATCTCTGCATGTTTTGGAGCTACTGTGTTGCACTTTCATATTTTGAGACTGCTCCTATGGCTGTTTTTGCTCCTGCTGTGAAGCCTGTTGTTATTGGAGCTCTTGCTGCATTTGTCCCCGTGTCATTTGCCTGACGAAAATGGCACTTAATTCGTTTTTGAATTAGATAAAACGGCGAAGGAATTGTTCTCCCCGGTGTAGCGGCGTTCCTTATCATCAGATAGATAGGGACACTTTTATACATCCAGGATTACTGTCTTCTATTGTTCTTGTTGTTATTATTACGTTGCTTGGGACGTTGATACTGATTTCCTCACTTCGATTCGCAGCGTCTCAGTTGAAGTGGAAAGTGATGGGCGCTTAACCAAGTTTGATTTCGGATTTACTCGTCTCCTTCGCTTGATGCTGATGTCGGTAAAACCGCCGATGGTGTAGTGGACTCGAATGATTTCGTTGCCGAGTCATTCGATGAAGCCCTGTGACGTTCGGCATTCCCCGTCGTTTTTCGACATTGCTTACACATACATATGTAAGCGCTGATGAATGTATCTTACGAAAATTCGTTTTTATTAGATCCCTTACAATTTGGGAACCGAACTCCCAAGCTTGCGGCTGGGGAACAGGCGCGATACTGGCCTAACAAGATCCTGGTATCTGATTACAATTTGGCTCGCCAGCAGTCGCCCGCCCGGTCTGAAAATTGAGAACCTGCGCCTGTTTTTTTCTAGTGTGCCGAGAGGGCCTAGACATAGACGTTGTGAACCATATAGAATCAGATTTTCATCCATCATTCTTGAATTACTTGTCAAGAGTAAAGATGGAGCTCCTATAGCGCAGCTCACCGAGTTAGGATGGATTCTAAGGATACACGAATCACACAGCGGAGCAAAATATAATCACAACACACTTGAGGCCCAATTAAGGCAGTTTTGGGAAATTGAGGAGAATCTCCAACAACGTAAGATCACGTTATAAGAAAAACAATGTCAACAACACTATCACGAAACAACAAGGCGACTTCATGACGGAAGGTATGAGGTTCAACTTCCATTCAAGGACAACCCTACTCTTGGTAAGATTTCTACAAGCAAGATTCCTACAGTAAGAGGAAAAAACAACTCCAATGCAAAATTAAGGGGAGCAACCACAAAATGCATAACCGAATATGCCAACTTAGGACACATGAGGGCAGTTTCACCAAAAGACTAATGGCTAGGAAGCACTATTTCCTTCCCCATCACGCTGTCATCAAGGAATCGAGCAATACGACCAAGCTTCGAGTTGGCTTTGATGCTTCTTGCAGCACCTCAAATGGCCAATCACCCAATGGTCACTTATTGATCGGTCCACACATGAAACTCGACATCAGTGATCTAATCGCCAAATGGAGAAGGTTCAAAAAGCTTTGCCCGCCGTTATTAAGATGATGTATAGGCAAATTCGGATGGGACAAAAGATACAAAATCAGCTCAGTTTATGGAGAGGAACAAACC
The DNA here is from genome assembly GCA_958301585.1 of Merodon equestris. Classification (NCBI taxonomy): domain Eukaryota; kingdom Metazoa; phylum Arthropoda; class Insecta; order Diptera; family Syrphidae; genus Merodon; species Merodon equestris. The sequence continues at coordinate 66,722,257 of OY284413.1, forward strand.
ATGAGCCTATTAAAACATATGCATAGGGCACAGTAACTTTTGGGACGACAGCAGCTCCATTCCTGGCGATACGAACGCTGCATCAACTAGCTACAGACACAACACATTGACATCTTTATTTACTTACGTCGACACAAAACATTGACATCTTTATTTACTTGTGTACTTTCCGAGGGATATTACGTCAATGATCTCATATACGAGGGTGACAATGTAGAAGATGCCATAAACCTCCAAAGGGTTATTTCGGATTGAATTCTTGTTGATTTTCACTTCGAAAATGAGGAAGAAATTCACTAAGGATTCCTGAGCAAGTTCCTGAAAGTGTCTCCATCACTTTCAAAGTAAACCTTCCACCCAAATTTGAATCATCAGATGATTAAAACATTAGGTATCCAATGCCATCTAATAAATAATGGATTTCAGTTAAAAAATTTACTTACCGAATATCCACAAGCACACCAAGCGTACGGTGTTAGCAGACATTGCTTGCATCTTTGATCTTCTTGGATGTGTTGTAAAGGCAAAACTCATTCTCCAGGCGCTTTGACGGAATGAATGTCCTTGGGATTCCGTTTCACAGGAGACTTCAACAAAGAATGGACCTTAGTATCGGGCTGAATAGTCTGCAACGCATGGAAATTCCTCGCTGGATCGGGTACGCAAGCATAGCAAGAGTGCAACTTCATGGCTTCATTACGCTCTGTATGCAGTTGTCATCTACGCACGCGCAACTTTTGATGGCAGGGGACAGATCAGTATCATCGCCTGCCAGACAACAGTTGCTCCCGTGAAGCGAATCTATCACCTGCGCTTGGAATTGTGCGCAGCACTTTTTTTTGGCGAAACTTGGCAATGGATTTTCAATGAAGATCCCGACGTTCGAAACGTACGCATGGGCCGACTCAACTTTAATGTTTTGCTTGGATCCGTGGAGGCCCAGGACGTACAAATTGTGTTGCTAGCCGGGTGACAGAGATCCAGAATCTAGTCGGATCAGACATCTGGCGACACGTTAAGTCGAATGACAACCCGGCTGACATCGGATCGAGGGGCCTTCCTCCGGAAGAGTGCGTGGTCACTAATAACTCATTCTTTCAGAACTTCTCCAGTCTCAGGGGTCTTATTCCCAAGGTAGCTATATGGAGAAGGTATTTCCATAATTTGCAAGCCAGCAAAATCCTACCGTTGGATAGCCATCCACTCACAGCATATTGATTGGGGACATCATAATATCAGCCCATCAATCTGGTTCAACATGTACTGTTCCCAGAAGAGATCAAGATGCCTACGTCGCTCAAGACAAACTTTAAACAATTTTCTCGACGCCTACAACGTTTCACAAGCGGGGAACGATTTACCAATTCATCATGCCAACTCCACCCAATCATCCTGAATGACACACATTATTTTACCAAACTGCTCGTGAATGACATCCATCTGAGAACTCTTCGCGACAGCTAACAACTAATGATGGCAGAGATACGAAACATATTCGGATAACGGATGCCAAAGGTGTCGTGAAGGCAACCATACACAGATGCGTACGCTGCCATAGATTCAACGCGAAAGAACAAGACCAGCTCATGGGAAGCTTACCGATGAACGGGTCACAATCTTAAGACCATTCAAGAACACCGGAGTGAATTATGCGGGTCCAGAGGAGATAAAGCTTTGGAAGAGGCGATGAAATAAGTCAACAAAGGGGTACATTGCTGTCATCATATATCAGTTCATATTGAGTTGGTAAGAGATCTCAGCTCATCAGCCTTCATTGCAGTATATGCGCTTTGTAGCTAGATGGGGCACCTGCGCCAATTTATTCAGCAACAATGGCACCAACTTTAAGTGAGTGAATAACGAACTCTTACGAGACAGTAAATTCATCAGCACAGAATGGTCAGCCGAGGTCGCGAACAGCCTGGCTGAAATTAAGACAACATCGCCACAGTTTGGAGGTCTGTGGGAAGCAAGAATTAAGTCACTCAGATTGACGCGTGTCTAAACTCCAGACCGATCACTACGAACGTTAATCACCTGGATACATCGAAATACATACAACGACTTAGATATCCAAGATTTCTGGAAGAAATGGAGCACCACATATCTTCAGCACCTTTAGCATTGGCCGAACTGGCTGCGGAAACAACAGAACATCAGCGCTAGCGACATAGTCTTAGTAAGAGAAGACTACTTACTACCATCATCTTGGGTGCTAGCTCGAATACAACAACTCCATTGGGGCTCAGATGGTCTGACGCCGTCATACAACTCACAGCCCCATCGAAAACCGACCTCGTTAGACAGACAATGTACAAAAACACAATACACAAAAACAATTGAACAAATAAATAATTTATTAGTCGATTTAGGCGACAGCTGGCCTCTCTTCACCAATCAATCTAAATCACGCATTTTACTCTGTATTATCTCACATTTTCTTCTTTCACACTATAAGATAGACACAATCATCACAACCCGAATCACACAAGCATTCACGATGACAACACCACGGAAACGCAGAAGACAGGGAGGGGTGAACAATTTACAACAACGCGAAGAGGATTACGTCCTAGAATTTTCTTCGCACCACCGACCGATTTCATGCCGACAACAGGACGAAAACACAGTTTGGCCCGGGAACATGTTGCTGCTCAACAATATCTATGTATTTATTTAAAAAAAAGTAATAATAATAAAACAAACTCACTCGCGTATGTATTTGAAAGATAATTTGTTTGTCAAATGCGCGAGGATCGAATATTGCAAAAATGTTGGAACATGGAATGTAATGTGTTCCGCCATCATTCCAATGCATTTTAAACAGGGGAAATTGTTCACTACATAGTTCAGTGACTAGGTCAGCGGTTAGATACTATCGAACCGCTGATTATACTCGACAAAACCTTTAGTATGAATGTTAATGAGGATATGTATTAAGAAAAAAAAAGTCTCCATTTTTCAGCAAGCGGACCATCAGTCCAGACGTGAAATAATAGGAAGAAAAGAAAAATGAATTGATTTTTTAATTTAAAGTCAACCAACCGCTGCCTACAGTGTTTGTGTTCTTCTGAGACAATTTATCGCTCGCTCGAACTTCCTCGCTCTGACACCTTAAAATAGAACAGGCATACGTGTATCTCCCAGCCTTACAAGAACGATATACATATGTACATTTTCGATCGGCTTATAGAGTCATACGGCTTATTAAAGTCTACGAATAGTTGGTGGATCGTTTCGTGGAATCCCCATTGGTTTTCTAGAAACGGTAGTGAAAATCTGGTCATTTATCGAGTCGTTCCTTTTGAAGCATTGTAGTTTTCTATTATTTCCTTATTTTTTTTTTTGAGAATATTTGACAACATCTTATATCAATTTGATAGTATCATTGAGTCGATGAATCGCTTCTTTTACTTCGTCAATGGTTGGCAGTTCTATCTGAATTTCTGCTGTGTGTATAACAACGTTTTCCAAAGTTTGCTCGCTATTTACATTGAGCAGTTTACCAAAATATTCCTTTCCTTCGTGGTCTGAAACTATCTCGCCATTATCGCTGCACATGCGAGTATATTTACATCTGGCCTGGTATCCTTATCATAAGGATTTATGTGCTCCTCTGTGTGCTTTAACTATTAGTATCTCGCTACGGTGCCTCTCAGAAAACTATAACCTTGCTTGCGCGTTAGTCCATTTGATCTTGTTCAAGCAGCCTTGTGTATTCTCTTGTGTTTAAATGTTGTGGTTTTCAGGACCATATTTGATATCGTAAGACCTTCCATTAAGCTGGATCTCACATTGAAGCGGACGAGACATCCTTAGGCAACCATGGGCCTGATTAAGGCCATGTAGCGGATTACGCCCACTCCAGAATCAGCTGCTATGAAACAGCCATCTTGCCAGAGCGAAAATGCCCCGGTCCCTTGCCAGAGCAGCATATACATGTTTGTCAAAATATAGATCCAGCACGATCCCAAGGTATTTGACTACACTTTGTCTCGTCAGTGGACGGCCGTCCGGTCCACAAATTAAGAACCTGCTCCATTTTTTTTTTAATGTCCCGAGAAGCCCTAGACAAAGGCGTTATGAACAATATAGATTCTGATTTCTGGAAGTTGATTTTCAACTTCCACTCATCACAATACTGCTGACTTTTTTCGAAGCCACGCTGCAGAAGAGTAACAATGATGTCGATCGTTGGACCTGATCTGTAGGCGATTAGGTCGTCTGTATACGCTATAGAATGGTGAAGAGAAACTAGCAGATTGCTTAGGTAAATGCTGAAAAGAATCGGCGAATTTACCGTGCCCTGTTGCAGTCCATTTCTGATTTAAAATGTTTGGGTAGAAGTCACTTTGGCAATTTTTACAACGAGCTTTCTACCTGTTAACATGTCAAAAATCATATATAGCAGTGGTTTACTTATGCCCAACCGACTGAGCTGGTAATGAAGACCTTCTAGCCATACGGTGTCGAAGGCTTTCTCCAAGTCAATCAGACCCGTGCATTGGTTCTTGCATTTATCCCATTGAATATCCGATACGAGTTTCGAAGCGGCAAGAATATTGCCATGCCCCGCTCTGAAACCGAATTGGTTATCCGTTGTCCTCAACGCATTATGACAGGGCCCTACGGACCACCTTCTCGAAGACATTGCTGATACTGGGAAGGAGACTTATTGACCGGAGATTTGTCGGGTTAGAGGTGTCTTTACCCCTTTTGGGGATTGGTTGCACCACCGCTGTCTTCCAATGCACTGGATAGTATGCATTATCCAGTAGGCTCCTCCTAGTATTGAGAAGGTTAAATATAGTTCCCCTATCACTATGTTTGGCAATTAAATCGCCGGTCAGTTTTCTGCCGTGTTCAAACGCAGAGATCGGAAAAGTGTCTCGAGCTCTTAAATAAAAATATTGGGTTGAGGTGCTTCAGGTGCCGCTAAAATGTACATTTTCTCTCCATTACGGAAAGGAATGCAAACAATGCAGACTTCTAGCACCTTGAACCTCCCCACTTCACCGCTATATATAATTTTATGTTTTATATTATTTTTTATGAAGATCGCTACTCCCCCGCCTTAAATAGCGTTGGGTCGGTCTCTTCTAATTATTCTGTAAGAACTGTGCCAGATTTTGTGCTTCTGGTATAGCTTTGTTTAGCTAACCAAGAGTACATCGGAGCTTTCGTCCTGCAACAGGTTAAAAAGTACGATTCGTCGCTTTATCCTTACCAGTGAATTTACATTCACCGACAGGATCTTCAAGGGGCTCTCTACCAGCGTACCCATCACGACCTTAGGTGCGATAATGCTAGGCAGAAGCGAGCAGATACTATCTACTGTTGTTGAAACTGCCCAATCTGCCCTTGGATTGCCAGCAAAATCGATCAGACCTCCACCCCGGCCTCCGGTGCATGGAGACAGGCACTGGGGCCTTAGGAACAGCCATGGACTTTTGTACCGCCTTTCCCGAACCATTTGGTCGTAGGTCAACTTGGGTGTGACGGCTTGTGTTTGGAAGCGACCCGATAGACGCTTGTCCTCGACCTTCTTGATGTCTTGGAACGTAGTTGGCAGGGTGTCCTCGGTTCCTACACCAGGCATACTCGAGCTCTATCCCCCACCTTGTCTTTTCCAAGGTCGCATTCCTCGTTTTTGTGTTTTTTTGGGCGATTAACGCATCGACGCTGCATTTCGCAGTTCGACGCGGTGTGCCCGAACCTTTAACAGCGGATGCATTGTAAAATGTTTCCGCTCGTCTTTTATTTTTCCCATGTGACAGTCTGGGATGCTAAGGAGGTGATAGCCCTTAGCCTTTCCAGCTTGCTGCTGGGTGTGAGCTCTACCAAAAAGAAGAGAATAACTCGCTTCTCCCGTCGGGAGCTCACCTTGAAGAATGGCTTAACTCCCACGAACTTGAGGTTGTCACTCTCGAACTCTTTGAGCTCAGAGAGCATTTCCTCGGGGTCTGTTATCGACTCTACGCCCTTGAGGAGCATTGTCTGCAACCTCTCGGCCTTCGGTGTGAAGGAGAAAAACTCCGTTGTGGACTCCTTCAATAAGCTTTTTATATGCTAGTGCTGCTTCAGTGTCCTAAACATTTGAATCCAAAATTGCCTACACCAATAGCGTACTTACAGAGATCGATGGCCTCTCGCAGGGCTGTGGTATAGGTGAAGATGGGTGGCACTTTCTCCTTTTTAGGACGTTGTTGCTGCTTCTGTTGTTGCGATTGTTGTTGTTGCTGTTATTGCTGCTGCTGTGGCTTCTGTTGTTGCTGCTGCTTCTTCTGCGACTGCTGTCGTTGTTGCTGCTTTTGCTGTGGGACGGCTGATCTCTGCTCTATCTCCTTCTTTTTAATTTCCTTGAGCTTTTCGACTACGGCCTGCAACTGGGCGCGTAGGAAGCGTACTTACTCCTCAAGTTCGCTTCGTTCCTCTTCCGTAGTCGAACTTGAAAGGGCCGCAAAGGTGTTGTTGTCCCCCATGTAGCGGCCTTGTCTGTCATCGGAGAGGTAGGCAACCTCCGCTTCCACGGGGATCACTTGTTTTGATTTTTGTTGTTGTCCGGCTACTTCGGAAGTCGATGGTGATGGTGATGGCGCCCCTTTCCTCGCTTCGACCTCCAGCTTTTCAGTCGAAGATGTGAGGGAGAGACGGTTAATTAAATTGGGCTTCGGGTTGACCCTTCTGCGCCTCTTCATGACGGCGGCCGGTGTTGCGAAATCGGATGACAAATCATCTGATTCTGACTCTGTACGACGTACGGGTTTTCCTCCGCCGTCTCCCGACATTTCTTCCGCAGCTGTTACTACTATTATTAGTAGCAGAGGGAACACGAAAAAAACGTGAAAAACAATTTTCTCCCCGACTGGAGAATCGAACTGCCAACCTTCGGATTATGAGTCCGGCGTTCTACCACCGCACCCTGCTAACTTCTAGTTTGCAATTGCTTCGCCTAAACCCGCATTTGTATTGTTTATACTTTGTTTTAACACTTTATTAGCTGAAACACTACCTCCTCCTTCACTCGTCTATGATCAACTCACTTCGTCTTTATTTTCAGTAGGGCGATGCATGCTCAGAAGCACAGAGTTACAGCGGGGTGCCCAGATTTTGATCATTAACATTCAGTCGTCGTAAAATACTACGTTCTTTACGTTCAGCAAAATTATATTGCTGATAAAGTATTAAGATTGTGCTTTCCTTTGCGACAAATATCTATAGCTGTCCTTAAAAATTGTTCCATTTAAAAATCACACTTGTTATACCACTGTTATATCCAGTTATGACTTATCTAGTTGGTTAAGTACTCCTTAGAAGGCCTCCTTTCTGTACAAGCTTCGTACGTTTTACGAGCCTATTCTTAATTGTTATTTTTTTTCTTTTTCATCCAGAGATTCAAGGGGAAACTTATTTACCTACGGAACATTTTACCCAAGGAAGACCAACCATTTTGTTTTATGGAGCCGGTATCCATGATAAAGTAAGTCGGTTCTTACGACTGTCATTGCGAGCCTCGGGTATATGCCAAGCCCTATCCTTGTAGAGGAGGGTTAGTAAGTCATAAGTTACTTGCACCTAGTTCTGATAACGTCATATGTTGGAAAACAGCAAAAATTCATTTAAGGGCCCAGCATAGGCTTTCTGTAAGCTAAGCGGCGCACAAAACGCTGAGCTCACATAGCTTGAACTCAAAATCCCTTAAGGACTGCCACGATGCCGTGCAGATACTAGCAAAGACAAACAAGGTCAGGCTTTAGTTAGGTTCTGGACACAGAGGCATGACAAGCAGAGATGGTTTTGATTTAGATCTCTCCTGATAAGTCGTTATTCTCTCTCACTCTGGACTTATTCCTTACCTCTCATCCTGATACGTATTCTATCGATATATTGTCACCTCTAGACTCGTCAGACCACTGTGTCGTTTAAACTAATTTCTCGTATTCAAACCACACAGTTACAGAACGAATTGCTAAAAGAACAGTATGACAGCGTTAGACGAGACCGAAAAACACGTCCGACTTTCTTGACTTGTAAAAAGGGAATGAATATTTATTTCAGTAAAACATAAGCACAGCTAAGTATAACGAGTAAAAGGTAGCAGCTAATGTAACAGGGTGTTTTATTATTATTCAAAACAAAATAAACTAACTATTTAACACTCTACGAGAAAGCCAATTGGACCGGACTCAATAACTTCTTTATTAATTTTAACTGGCCACTATGCTACCTCAATAATGACGTGGATTCTGCTGCTGATGCGATCATGAAAATACTTCTACTGGGTATGAGATCGTTCATTCCACATAGAGTGAGGAGTATCAAACCTAAAGCAAACGCGTGATATGACGCGAGCTGTAGGGAGGCTATTAGATTGAGAGAGCTGAGTTTTTGAACTTACAAAGCTAACCCCTCTGAAAAAAAACCCGAATAAGTTTAAACGAGCCAAAAATGACTGTAACACATTGATTCGACGTGTCAAATTCTCACATGAAGAAAAGATGAGGCAAGAAGTGCTAAATTGTCTCAAAGGTAGCAAAAACTTTTGGTCATTCGTGAAAAACATAAAGAATTCTGCATCGTCCTTAATCCCAACGTTCATTTATAATGATAACCCAGCTGTCAGCGCCTTAGACAGAGCCAATAACCTCACATTTTGCAACTAGCTCAATACTCTCAAATTGCATTTTCTCTCCGCCTGTACTTGAGAGCCTAGAATCTTCCATGGGACAAATTCACTTTCACACTCGTACGGTTGCAAGAGTATTCTCCCAATACTTCCGAAGAGGTGTTCTTCCACGTTGGCAAAACCACTGCGCGAGGTTTTCATCTTGCCTACTCTTTTGGTCTCTTTCCGAGTTGATGAAAAACAGCATTCGCCAGCCCGTCCCTCAAAAGGGTGACTCATCGCCTTCCACCGACCCATTGCACTAACGTCCCTTCTTTCTAAAGTCATGGAAACGCTAATAAATTGTCAGCTTATGAAATATCTTCGGTATATTTCGGTGAAGTATCGCTGAGACTTCTTAATGACCGGCAGGATGGTTTCCGCAACAACAGCTCCATTGGTAATTTGATGGCACATTTCACCGAAAAGTGGAACCAATCTTTACACCATTTCGGCCAAAGCAAGATTGCTGCGTTCGATATTTCAAAAGCATTTGACAGAATTTTGCATCAGGCTCTTCTGTCGTAAATGCGTGCTTGTGGCATCGATGAGTCTCCTCTTCTATGGATTGAAAATTACCTTTCGAGCCGTTCAATTCAAGTTGTTTTAGACGGTTTCAAGACTGATATTCACAAAATAAACGCTGGTGTTCCCCAAGGCTCTACTCTGTCACCGACACTTTTCCTCATTTTTGTAAATGATCACTTAACTGCTACTTCTAATCCCCGTACACTCCACCGCCGAGAACAGTATTCTTATCTTTTCATATTAGTTCCAAGACTAACGTCCCCGCTTTTCGGCCGTGGAACTGGAACGGTAGTGGATGTTAAGCGCATTAATAGCATAATTAAATGGGGTATAAACAATAGAGTGGAATTTAATGCTTCCAAAACACAATGCTGTCTACTGTCACTCAAGCTAACCATCAATAATCAGCCATTATCCTTGAATGACACTTGTGTCGATGAAACCGAAAGACTTTCCATCCTTGGTATGTGTGTTATTTAATTAAACTCTTAGTTGGAATGGCCGCATATTCGAGATCGCCCAGAACGCTGAGAAATGTCTAGGTTTCCTCAAACGATGCCAGAAATATTTCACCCCCTCTGATCTGGTTTCAATTTACAAAGCCTACATCCGCCCCAAGCTTGAGTACAACGCTCATATTTGGTCTTCCAGCTTCCAAGACTCCTTTGTACCTGCTAGGTAGAATACGAAAGCAAGCGATAAAACTTATAGGAGACAATAATATCGCAAAGTCGATCGACTCACTCGAACATCGACGTAATGTCTCCTCACTCTCTCTGTTTTATCATTATTTTAACAAATAATGCTCAAATGTGTTAGCCAATTGCATTCATCTCCTTTAAGAATTTAACCGCAATATACGTCTCGCCCAGAACGCTTATCAGTTCACCCTCAAGCCTGCCTTCGGACGCACAGACAAATTTAGAGATTCGTTTTTTAGCTGAACCACACGACTGTGGAATGCTCTTCCCGGCTCAACTTTTCCCACCCATTACAATCAAAAAACATTTAAAACCAATGTGCACCGTTACCTCTTTTCCCTCTCTCCCTCTATACCTTCGGCCCGTGTTGTGCCTTGACTTCTTTACACTTAAGAATAGACATAACCACTTGTGCATGTGTCGCTTATAAAAAAACTCAAATTAAATGGTTGGGAAAAATAACAACATGTGCCTCGCTGGAACATAGTTCAAGGGCTTCGTCAATCGGAAAAAACGTTTCATTAAAAAAAAAAAATCTCTAGGAACATATTAAAACTCAACAGAGGCGACATTAAGTGACTTGCTGGCAACCAATCGGAGCACTGTGGATTATGATGTAGCTCCTCTCCTCCTTAACAGAATGTAGACTAAGTTTTGAAAGTCATGGTATCTCAGATTGCACTTCAAAATCTGATCTGATTGATTTGATTACGTTTATAAGTGAGGATCTAGCTGCAATGTCGTATACTTTTGCATTGTCATTCGCTCTTCAAGTTAGGCTCAGACTCAGCTGTGGCTGATTCATGATTGAACCTTTAATTCTTAATGAATCAGGTTTTCACTTGATCCACGTCTGATCTTTTAGTGGGAACAAAACTACCACCGAGTCGCAGCGTATGATTCTTCTTCATTAAGAAACAAATCGTACAATTTTAGACTTCTAAAGTTTTCCTTTAGTTTTTCGAGTCCATGATCCAAATGGTATGTTAATTTACTTCCAGCACCCAATCAGCGTAAGTACGGCCGTAGTATTTATATGGATTTCAATTATTGTATCAGCTGGACTGTACGAGTATCACGAGTTCAAAGTGGTTGCGGGTAGGCCTAGTTCTTGTGATCATCTCGAAATGGACACACTTGGGTTTCTAATCACACCTTCAGCTATAGAGGCAATATTCTCAGCTGAACTTGTCTGACGAATACGTGTTTAGGCACTTTCAGTGCATTTGTATCAAAACTTATTTAATAATCTCCTAGATTTTACGTATCAAAAGCTATCACAACAATTGCTGAGCACATTGCTGTCACAATGTTAATGACACCTTTTGTTGGATAGCCCCTTACTTTCGATGGAGCTTCACGTCATCTGCTAGACGCCGTTTTAGACCATAAAATCATCGAAGGCATTCACGTCTGACCTTACTAGTTTCGGAGTATTTGGGGCGAATCGCAATTTGTACCATGTAGTGTCCATCTAAATTGCGCTCAGACTCATCATCTTCTATTTTGTTGTCGGGTACCTTCTTTAGTTTCCAAAAAATACGCATAAACTCTTTCAATTCTAGATCGTGATGGGTTGGACGATGATGTAGCCTTCGACTATTTGACTCCACACTTCAGCCGCCATTAAAATCCCTAATTTTCCAGGTGTGACAAGCTGTATGTCAATGAATTAAATATCAGATGCATGTTTTCATTGACTAGCGTGTTGTGACGCTAGAGATAGGGAGGTTGTGGCGGTCGTAATTAACCTGTTCAAAATTCGAAACTGTTGATCACAAGGTGAAGATAACGATTACCTTTGTACGAGTGTTGGTAGCACTATTTCCATTCACCCTTACCCAAACTATTCATAACGATGCTCCCCTGTATCACAGGGAATCAATTATGAAGCACCTTATCAAAGGGAGCAATCGCAACTGGTTCCAATCGAATATCCGACTTGCTTGCCGGTTTGTCAATTGTTGTTAATCAGATGGTATTGATATCAGATAGTAGTACTCGTAATAAGCCACCAGAACTATTTACCTAATTGTTTACCAACCAAATTCCATTTACTTCCTATTAGGTGTCATGGGGAAATCCACTTGCCCCGGTAGTCTAATTAACATCCCATAACATAACCCAACTAATTTGGCCAATTACCTATTCACGGCACTGTCGATAATTTTCGAAAACCTCAGCTTTACATCGAGAACTGCCAACTGACGCGCCCCTGGTTCAGCGCACGATAGCACGAATATTCAAGGAATCGATCCTAACACGAGTACAATAAAACCGACATTAGCAAAGGCCGTAAACGAAAGCATTCCACAATTACATTTCCGATGGCAAGCCACGAATGAGGAGGAGCGAACCTCGAAGTTGCTCGTTACCTTCACCACCAACGTAGCCAGGGTTGTTCGTCTGTTCGTCCCCGTTTACCGAACAACGTACGTCGCACAATTTCAGGTGGAATCCAATAGAATTCAATCCACTTCAAAAAGTTGCCGAAACTATGCTAATTTCGAAGCAATCTAATTCCCTGCGCTTCTTATACTCGTACATAAAAGGAATAATGCCGGGTTAGGCAAAAGTTGCACTCTAACCGGTAACCATCACCATTCAACCTCTGAGCCGAGAACTACCATTAAATGGACGGCGGTGGTAGTGAAAAGGTGAAGATAACATTTTCTGCTGTTAGCAGACAACGTGAAAGTCCTTGATTCGGATTCACATACTCGACGGATAATCTTTTTGCAAATCTACCAGGCTTATGTGTATTGCAAGCGAGACGAGAATCACGGATGCATGAGGATAGACTTGAAATGAGCAAACAATTAGATGAAAAATGTTGGCGGCGAAAATGCTTGTTTGAGTGTGTCATCATCAGCGTCGGCGATTGCTCTTTCTTCGGTTTGCTTGCCGTCATTGCAAGTCATGCATGAGTGTTCCTATTGTTTGGACATTTTGAACGTATGTAGAAAGGTATATCTACTTTCGAGATTGTACTACTGTGGGAAAGACATGCAGGAAAAGAGTTCCGTTTAGTGCTCATATGAGCGATTTATGAATAGCGATTTTACTGTATGGGCGATATCGTAACTGAAAATTGTGAAATATAACTTGAGGAACTACAGTCTTATGTGCAAAAAAATTTGATATACTCGTACATGCATATGTTTGAAAAGCTCTGAAACAACGCACTGAACAAAAAACCAAAATAGAAAATACGAGCAATGCCCGACTAAAAACTGTTATTAAAACTCGTCTTTGATTAGAAACTTAATTTTGAATGGCATAAGTTCAAACAACTAAAACAAATAGCTGATTTTCCCACCCAGAGGGACAGAGCAGTGTTATCACTGTGCTGACAAAACGAGTGAGTCTGACAATCGCAAAGTGGCAAGCTTTGCTAAAAATCGGGAAGAATGTGCATATAAAAACGCGAGAGCAATGGTTGCAGGGCTAAACGATGTACAAAAAGGATACCAGGCCAGGGCAGAATTTGTAGGCAACGATAATGGGTAGCTCGTATCGGACAACGCACCCCAATGGAGGAGATATTTCGATAAACTGCTTAATGTACATGGAGAGCAAGCGGCATTGGCAAATGGTGTTATACACACAGAAATTCAGGGAGAATTATCAACCATCGAGGAACTAAAGGAAGTAATTCAACGGACAAAAAGTATGTGGAACCTAAGACGATCGAATTTAATAGGGTAGGTAGACAAGACGTTAAGGTACCCCTCCCGATATCTTCATGGCCGGCTGGTGATAAAATAGGCTAGGTCACACACCTCCGACGCTCGGGTGAATTCGGTTGTGTCGGCTCAGACGGACTCTTCCGTCCGGACAAACTCTTGGAAACAATAAGCCAACCAAATGAACACAGATATAAACCAAAACAAAAAAGAAAATAATAAAGAAAAAATCAACGAAAAATAAATAAGCAGGACTATAGGACTTCCTCGGACGTGGGAACAACATCGAATATGAACTATTAGCATCCAGCCAAGAGATTTCATCCATTTCGCAGAATGCCAGCCAAAGCACGCCTGCTCAACCATCAACATCCCCTCCCCACACCTCCATAACTGAGGCCAACATCGCCAGCCATCCATAGGCACCAACAACCAAAGAAACACAAATCCGAAGGATCCCTTCTGAAGCCAAGATACAGTAAGGCCAAGTATATTCTGAGCAAGATTGAAAGGACTGAAACGAACGGCACCTCCATCGAAAAGGATCTGGAAGACAAAATCAAATACCAAGCTGTCGTTGAGAAGTACGATGACATGTCGAAAACCTCAAGAACCGTAAGAAGTCTTAGGAAGAACCTGCACAAGCCGTTAAGAAGACAAAAGTGACCACAGTCTTAACATCCATAAAACTACATATTGACTTTCACAGGGTTAGTGAGAGACCAAACGCAGATCGCGCTGATAGACGTAAAATCAGACGTACAGACGTTTTCAGGGCAGGCAATTTCAGCAGAATGGTGCAGCATCGAAGCCAAACTCTTGGAGATGGTGATGGATCGCACCCTGAAAAACCAAATGCAAATGCGTGGATCTGTATTCCAAGGCTTTTTCTGGCTCTAGTATAGCTGAGATCAGCAACGCCTGGAAGAGCTTTAAGCTTAAAGTCATCCCTGCCAAGGAAATCCCAAAAAGACCAATAGCTCGTTTTTGGCTACCCAAGATGAAGTTTAAAGGCGGAAAGTTTCTCCAATGCCTGAAACTTTACAACCCCGCGGTGCAGATGGATGATTGGACCGTCACCGCAGACGGCGATACAAATTATATCGACGCTGCCCATCAATGCCTGGAGGACCTTACGATCGCTAACGACATCCCTCAACCAAAACAACCCCATCATCGGGATCGGAACTCGGAACTACCCACTGCGCCACGACGCTCCCTAAACTTAGCACATGATCATTTTTTTTATATATATTTATATAAATTTTAAATCTATCTAAACCTAACTAAACCTATTTTAGCTTATATATGTATGTATATATAAAAATACATATATTTTATATACCATATGTATAATATATATCTTTTTTTTTAATTTTAATATATTTATACTTTTTTTGGTTTTGATTTTTATTCTTTTTTTGTTCTATCCTACCCTAACCTACCCTACCCTAGCCTATGTAAGCCTGCCATTGGTGTTAGGCACGCCAATCTATCCTGGATCAACCCACATCTATCTAAGTACAGGAATGCTTCTGGCGGGTCAAAGCCGTTAAGACGCACTCTCTCATGGAATAATTCATTGGGGTAGTAAGCCCCGGAGGAGATCAGGTTATTGACCGAAGTCATTGCTCTTGAAATGTGGCTTGGAAACAGTTTGATCAGGAAGCTATCCACCCGTACAATTCTGGCCCTATTGTATAGGACCTCATTCAGATTCAGATGTCCTATGTAACTCGATACAAGCCCTGAGACATTGTCACTCAAACACCCGAATCCTTTCCATTAAGCTGGCTCTAACATTGAACCAGACGAGACAATCATAGGTAACCATGGGCCTGATTAAGGCCATGTAGCAGATTACCTTCACTCTAGAATCAAGTTGGCTGCTATGAAACAGCCATCTTGTCAGAGCAGCATCTACATGTTTGTCAAAATACAGATACTGATCTATCATGATCCCAAGGTATCTGACATAGAAATGCGGCGCCAATTTTTTCTAGTGTCCCGAGAGGCCCTAGGCGTTCTGAATAAAATAGATTCTGATTTCTGGAAGTTGATTTTCAGTCATGTCAATACTGGTGAATTTTCTCGAAGTCACGTTTCAGAAGAGTGACAATGACGTCGATCGTTGGACCTGATCTGTACGCAATTATATCGTCTGCGTACGCTATTGAATGGTGAAGAGAAGCTATCAGATCACTGAAGTAAATGCTGAAAAGTATCAGCGAGTTCACCGTACCCTATTGCAGTCCGTTAAATATTTGGGTAGAAGCCACGCTGGCCATTTTCACAACGGACTTTCTACTGGTTAACATGTCAAAAATCATATATAGCAGTGGTTTACTTATGCCTAGCCGATTGAGCTTGAAATAAAGACCTTCCAACCATACGGTGTCGAAGGCTTTTTCGTGCATTGGTTCTTGCATTTGTTCCATTGGATATCCGAAACGAGTTTCGACGCGGCATGAAGAGTGTCATGCCCCGCTCTAAAACAGAATAACTGGTTATCCGGAATGGTTTTATTGTCCTCATCCCATTTAGGCAGGGCTCTATGGACCACCTTCTCGAAGACCTTGCTGATATTCGGAAGTAGACTTATCGACGGGAGTTTTGTCGGCTTAGAGGTGTCTTTACCCCTCTTGGGGATTGGTTGCACCACCGCTGTCTTCCAATCCACTGGATAGTATGCATCATTCAGTGCATTGTTGAATAGGGTGGTGTACATCTCTACAGCCACTGGTGGGAATTGCCTGAGCACAACATAAGCTATTTCGTGGGTTCCTGCGGATTTTTTTCTTTTCAGTGACTTGAAGATCATCTGGAGATTCTCCGTCAAAATGAACAGGGTGTTAGCCCCTTCGCTGGCGAGGGCATTGTTTGCCATAAGATCATCATTGAACATGGTGAAACCAAGATTCTAAGACCGCCAGTCATCGATATCATTTTGACGGTAGAAGTGATGAGGAAGGACTCTGTTTTCTGGGTCGCGGTTTGGGCGAATACTGTCATTCACCGTATACACTTCCTGGAATATAGCTCTCACTGTCGCCACCTTCTCCTGGTGATCCTCGATCACGAAGAAAACATCCTCCAAGACGGCGCTCTTTGGATCGATGCTGACTGTTCGTAGCAAGCGTTCATTGTCTGACGTCCTCGGAAGCTTCAGATCCTGAATGTCATTCTGATTGTTTCTCCGATCGATTTTATTTATTTGCGGGAACGTACTCGCGTTGTTGGATTTTACAGGCCGAATTATGTTGTTCCAATGTAAATTTACAGATATTCTGTAATTTTCCTTGATCAACTGTTGGAGATTTTTAATCAGTGACTTCAATGTGCTGACCTCAGAGTTTTGCCTGTCGGTAAACCGCCTGTACAAGAGTTTGAGTTTTGTCAAGAGTCTACTTTTCTGTCTATATGTATAGTGCGCCGATTGTCGCGTTTCGGTACACATACGTGGTATCGTGCTGTCGTTGCCGTGGTATCATACTGTTCATTGTCTGTTTAATAGTATTGTCCGATTATGTCGACCGTAAAATTAACATGGTGGACGATAAGTTGGGCAAACCAAACAATAGTTTTCAAAAAAGTTTGCACAATTCGCATGCGTTGTTCTGGCGTTTATCTACTTATCGTAAAATGGCAAAACGTACTAACCACAAATCAACTTTCAGATGTTAAATTGATAATATATAAAAACAGTTTTGCCAGTTTGAAACCATAATCGTGCATCCATATTCACCGTGTATACTGTATAAGCAAGATTGAACGGAAACGCCATAAAATATTGTGCAACATGCGATCAAGATCAACTTCTAGTCAATGAACCTCAATGCTTATTGTTAACTTTTTTTTTTTGTGCTAACAAGTAGCAAGGGCACTGCGGCCAGTTGATGTCTATTGTGCCTGCTAGCCAATTAGACGAAGATCCTCTACCTTCATTTCTGTGAGGAGGTTACGCTTCCAAAGATGGCACTCGCATAGTATGTGCTCTGCAGTTTCTTTGTCCTCTAGACAGACTCGACGCTGGGTTTCAGACGAGAAGTTAATTTTGTCAATATGATATCTCGGACTACAGTGCCGCGAAAGGTAGCTGACCAGTCTTCTGGTATCGACTCTATTATATTTAAGAATATTGATAGAGTGTTTGTTCAGGGGCTGTATGAATCTCTTTCATTGTCGAAGTCGTTCAACTCTGTTCCAAAAGTACAGGTGTTGCCATTTTTCGCACTTGTCGAAGAGAATATTAATTTTTGTCTTGGTGATTCCGCAAAAAGGTTCGGCATCTACACGCCTTTCGCTGGAATCTTTCCGATTTGGTCGGCGATTTCGTTGCCTTTTACGCCCTTGTAACTTGGCAGCCACTAGAGTTTGACTTTATTCCTTTTGCCTGTCTTACAGGGCATCGTGGCATTCCTTGACGGATTTTGAGTTTCATACTATACGAGCCCAATGTTTTGAACGTTGCCTGACTCTTTTAAAATATATTGATGGTTATACTTCTTATGCCAGTCTTAGGTTGACGTACGTTAGGATGGCGTGTAGTTCGGCTTGGAAGACACTAGAACTAGTTCCCAAAGCCTTCGATATCTTCCGATTTAGTCCAAAGATGCGAGCACCAACACCGGAATCGATCTTGGAGCCATCGGTATACCACCTGAGGCCTTTGACATTTAGCAACGGATCGCCTTTTTCTCAAGCTGTGCGGCTATCTCACCTTTGACAAAGGTGGTCGTGTGTGGTAATGCATCCTAACTTGTGGTAAGCATATCCAGGTGTTGTAATATGGACATGTGACCCAATGGTCTACATGGCTGATCTGTTTCCGAGTGGAGGAGTCTGATTGCACTACGCATAGCAACCTCTTTACTAAAAAGGTGCAGCGGAGTAATTCCGATCAGTGCTTTTTGCGCTGCCGTCGGGCAAGTTGGCAAGGCGCCTGTAATGCCGAGACATGTTAGCCTCTGAAGGTGTTGAAGTTTAACTATTATAGTTTTCTGTTCAATTTTTTTTTTGTTCACCATACGCATGACTGACGCGTAAGTAATAATAGGTCCTACTATCGCGGTATATAATCAGTGGATTACCTTAGGTTTCAATCCCCAAGTTTTATAGTAGGTGCGTTGACAGGCCAACAGTTCCTTAGTCGCCTTTGACAGTTTGCTTTTTATGTTGGAATTCCAGTTAAGTTTGCGATCAGGTCAGTACCTAGATACTTGACTTCTTCCAATGTTTGTACCATTTAGGGACGGGGGACAAGGTTGTATTTGCCTCTTTTTTATGAAAGGGACAAATGTTGTCTCATTTGAGTTTATCGAGAATATACCTTCTAAGACGAGTATAACTCTAGTATGAAGCTCTATCAGTTTTTCCGTTATTTTTGGTAGGAAAGGTGTTAGGCTGATAGGACAACAGGAATTAGGCTGTTCACTTGGTTTTCCAATCTTGAGGATGAAGACAAGGTTGACTTCTCGCCAGATTTGAGGAATGCATCCCGAGTTGAAATGGGGCCATAAGAGAGCTATCAGAGGTGCTAGAATGATGTCTAGGCCTATCTCGAAAGCAGATAGGACACGGTCTTTACCTGAAGCTTTGTTTGAATGATTGGTTTGAATGGATTAATTGCCCATTTAACTCTGTCAGGCCTTAAGAGTCTACCGGAGAGGCTATTTTTCTACTATCGATGTAATTTTTGACGCTCGTTAGAGCATCAAGAGGTCTTAGTTGGGTAGTAAAACCAGGACAATGTACCTTAAGCAAAGTCTCCAAGGTTTCACTAAGATTGACAATGAAAATGCCGCGGTTGGTAGTGAATCTATGCTTTCGCAATATTTCCTCTAAAACCTTCTCTTGAACTTCCTCTATTCGAGGTTGTATTTTGTTTGAGCAGATCTATAATCAGTCAAACTCTTCGTTATTTTAGTTCTGTTGAGCAGAAACCTCACCTCTTTTTTCAAAGTTTCAAACTGTGCATCCATCTAAGGTACGCACCGCTTGTGTGTATTTATCTTGGGTGCACAGCTGTTTTTGAAGGATGAGATGAATGCTTCGTTTAATTGATAAGCCGCTACTTCAATTTTATCCGTCGATTTGATGGATTTAAGAAGCGTGTCTTCCTTGGAGGCAAGTTAAGCCTGGAAGAGAACCAGGTTGGCTCGTCGCGTTACATGAAGCTAATAAAGGCAATTGGCAAAATATTCATCGACTGTATTACTTAAACTGTACAGTTGGTTACCACACTAGCCAAAAGTGCCAAAGTTGGTTTCAATGCATTTTCAAAGTATTTATATCGAGTTTTCAGCATGTTCTATGTTCAGCATCTGTTCATGTGAATGAACCCTTTCCTACCTCAATATAATTAAGAAGATTTTGTTAAACATACTGTATTCGGTTGCACTCCAGCCAGACATCATCAACGGCATTATAATCGCAATAATCAGCATTCAGCTTTCCTCCCCAATGGGTAGTAGGTACCTACCGAGGGCGACATAGTGTAAACCTGTGAATTTTCCAAGATTCCCGAATCCGACGTTGACATACATACATACGTATTTGAATTTTTTTTTTCATCAACGTATACTGCAACACGCTGTCTTACAATCTTGATTACAACGAAGTCCCCTTTGTAACAGTGTGAAATCATAGTAGGTACATCGCATATTCAGATCAGCATCTTGAGTTTTCTTTGGCGGTTCCTTTCTTTCACTTGTGAACTGAATGCTTCATTACGCTAATGCGATATTTAAATTGTTCTCGGAATGTGTTTCGTCGCTTCAATATGTACGCAGTTACTCGGAGTTTGCAGGATAGCGATGCGGCGGCTTCTTTTGCTGTTTCCTCCCCTAGTTTTGCGGAGAGCTTTATGGTGTGTGTAATCATTTTCGATGGGAATTCTTGTGTGTTGTCTGCTTTTAATGCTTTTGATGTTGCCAACGGTCTACCTTGAGGGGACGTAACAACACAGTTCTTAGTGGTGTTTTGAAAGGATGTAATGTATTTCTTTTGTCTTTTTAAGTTGAGAATGATATACATGCTTTTAAGTGTCTTCTTTACTATTGTTACGTGTTTCCTCATTCTGTTTAAAGTAGTGTACTCAGGAACTTTTAATGTACATAAATGGAAAATCTTACCTCATTCTGAAGATCTACTTGAAAATTATGTTACTCTCAATATGGGTAGTCGAACGAAGTGCAAGTTAAGCTCAGATGTATCGTTCTTTAACTGACTAGAGAAGAATTTCCTCGGCGGATGTTCTTAAATGTTAGATCAATGACTCAGTTCTCGTGTATCAGGTTAGGCCTTAAAATATCATTCCTCCATTTATTGTTTTACTGTTCCTGGCGATGACCTTAAGTTTTTTTTTTATAATTCGTGCAGGTTCAAGAGTGTACGCTCTTATGATGTTTGTCACACAACCTGGACGGGGTGCAGATGGTTTGCGTCAAAGATGTTCGTCCACCACTGTCCGGGGGTGGTTGTCCTAGATAAGATTTTTTTTTTGAGAGATTCGACTAAATCTACGTTGGTTGTGTGTTATGTTTCCGAGCGTTATGCCTTCGTCAGCATTTTTTATCATCTCTCATTCACAACTGATGTTGTTGCACAATTTGTCCTTATAGGAATTGTTCTTGACTATAGACAGACTTAAGTTACAGACCTTCGGCTCAACAGTCGGTGATGATTACCATTGCATCACGACCACCCCCACCTTAAGTGGTTTCTACAAAAACATTTTCATTTCAGTCTCTGAGCAAATGGATCTGCGATTGTTATGGAACGAAAAATTAAAGAACTAAGGAACTTCAACAGGTTCACGTTCGTTTTCCCAAGATAATGTGCTGTGCCTCCTTTCATCGATGGCAAACTCTGAAACGATCAGTATAGCTATTTAGTGGAGTAGGTAGAGTTCGAATGTGGGACTTGCTTTCACCATCACCCCCGTCTTACTTACATTCAAGTTGGATTACGAGTGCGGACCGGAATTTTATTTTTGTTAGTTTTTAGAGTCATTTAGAAATCGGCGTTTGATTTTCGGATTATTATCTAGAATATGTTTGTCGCTTTTTTTTCCGACCCTCCAACGTAGAGACTGAAACTAAGGATTGTTGAAAATGATGTTTAGCAAGTTGGAAACAGGGACACATGAGAAGGTATTGCCCCGATTTTCCGGGAAAGGCGGGTCGTCCACTACATCGATTGAACATGGGAGTCAAAGAAATTAAATAGGTTGTCTGCCAGAAAGTAGGCGAGAGAGGACATTAAGCTAAGGTTCGCATTCGAGGCAAAAGTAGGGGACATACATTCGCATTTAGATGTCAGAGTCTTGTTGGTTAAGATGATAGTTAGAGGAGGTTGGGAATATCTCAAGTGGATACAAAAGTTGATAAGGCCAAGCTATAGCGTGCATTATTGTACCAATCAAAGTAGGAGAACGGGAGTTTAAAATGGAATGCTTATAGATACCGAGTCTTCCTTACGAGGGTGGTCCGATAAATACTTAGCCTCACCGCCAGATGGTGCCAGTATCGCAAGAGCAACTTACTATCGTGTAGTACATTCTAGTAGACGGCTACTGTCGAAATTTCTGCCGGATCGGATCGATTTGTTTTGACCGCGTGTGGAAGCGGAGTGTCCGCGAATTTTAGAAAAATGGAAAAGAGCAGTATCGGTCGGTGATTCGATTCTTGTTTTTGGAAGGGAAATCGCGCAGCGAAATCAAAAAGCGTTGGGATGCTGTGTACGGTGACTCTTCTCCTTCGATGGCGACCATCAAAAATTCGTTTAACGACTTTCAACGTGGTCGCACGTCGGTTTTTGATGAGCCACGTCCAGGTGCCCCGAAAACGGCTACCACGGAGGATAACGTTACAAAAATCCACGATTTCGTATTGGCAGACCGCCGATTGAAGGTGCGCGAGATAGCTGAGACAGTAGGCATTTAAAAAGATCGCGTGGGTCATATCCTGCATGAAATTTTGGGCATGAGAAAGCTGTCGGCGCGATGGGTGCCGCGTTTGCTTATTCCGGACAACAAGCGCAACCGTGAAACCACTTCAGAGCAGTGTTTGACGCTGTTTAAGCGTAATGCGAAGGAGTTTCTGCGTCGTTTCGTGACAGTCGACGAAACATGGATCCACTGGTACACACCAGAGACCAAGGAACAGTCCAAACAGTGGACTTCACTCGGCGAACGTGCTCCGAAGAAGGCGAAGACTGTCCCATCGGCCGGAAAGGTGATGGCCACCGTTTTCTGGGATTCACAAGGTGTGATCCACATCGACTATCTGGAGAAGGACAAAACGGTCACAGGGCTGTACTATGCCAAAAACGACCCCACTTGGCGAAGAAAAAAGTGCTCTTCCACCATGATAACGCACCGGCTCACACCTCCGCTCTCGCCACGGCCAAATTTGTCGAATTGGGATACGAACTGCTGCCCCATCCACCGTATTCTCCAGATTTGGCCCCGTACGACTTCTTTTTCTTTCCAAACTTGAAAAAGTCACTCGCCGGGCAGAAATTTCAGTCGAATGAGGATGTCATCGCCGCCACGGAGGCCTACTTTGCAGACCTCGAGAAAACGTATTTTTCAGCCGGGTTTAAGAAGTTGGAGCATCGCTGGGTCAAGTGTATCGAGCTAAAAGGAGACTATATTGAAAAATAAATCGCCATTTCTCCAACATTTTTGTTTTTTTTTGTAAGCTAAGTACTTATCGGACCACCCTCGTATATGCTAATCCTAGGTGCGTATTTCATAGTGATACTATCTAGTATCGCTACCCATCCATCCAAATAGACACGGAGCTGGAGGACACGAAGGACGGAATAAGAGAAAAGCCTGTGTAGGTCACCCACAACAGAAAGACAGATGGTATATGTTCTGTGTCGGAAATATTAAATTACGGGGACAAAATAAAAAGTTCCTGGCCTGATAATAAAGACTGCGATTTTTATTTAAGAAATGTTTTTTTTTTTTCTACTTAATCTCCCTTGATTTCAACACACTTCGTCTAGCGCTTCTCTAACATCAGTATTCCTTCCTTCAGTTTTTTCGAACTCGGATGCCCTCTCAAGAAACATTCCTGCAGGAAATTGGCTCCCTGGTGATATGCTGAAGTCTCCTGAATAGATTGCTCAAATCGAATTTGGAAGATGTGTAGAATAAGTATCGATCAAAGAAGAGGGAATATAAGAACCTCATCTGTAAATTGAAGAATGATTCTTATGAGGCTTTCGGCGAAAAGATTACATCACTGAGCGCGACCGATCAAAACGATGGAAACAACTCGGCTTAGATGGTATATTGAGTCATGCGTGGCAACGACTGAGGCCATTGAATTTGATGTAGCACATTTTGATGTCTTTAAGCCGCCAGGTACTGATGGGATATACCCTGTTATACTGCAAAAGGGTATAAGACAGCTGCTTCCTACTCTGAAAAAATGTTCACTGCTGCCCTGGCACTTGCCTTTATACTTATTACTTGGTACGCGGTGAAAATGGTCTTTATTCCCAAAGTAGGGAAAGAGAATTACTCACTTACCATGAGTTTTAGACCAATCAGTGTAACATCCTTCTTGCTGAAAAGCATGGAGGGACTAGAAGAGTTGCACCTGCGTAAAGTTGCCCTTAGAATGCATCATCTCTCGGGGATACAATATGCTTATCTGCATGGAAAATCCTGCGAGCCTGCGCTTCAAAACCTAGTTGGGAGAATTGATTGGCTCTTGAAAGAAAGGAGTACTTACTTGGCATTTTCGTCGACATTGAGGGAGATTTTGATAACGCAACTTACGACAGCATGTGCAACGCTGCTAGACGTAGGCGCAACCTAGACACTGGTTTTGTGGGTCAAAGCAATGCTTGTGAACATTACAATTATCGCTGATGCAAGTCTCGAATAATGTGTCAAATCTGGCGTAAACAGAGGTTACCCGCAAGGTGGCGTCCTGTCTCCGCTGTTATGGTGCATGGTGGTTGACTTTCTGCTGGATGCCCTCGATACCTCTGGAATCTATGCCCAGCCCGGCTGTTGACTCATGATTAGCGACTCAAAGCACAGGCGGCGCTAAATGTGATCGATGACTGGTGCAAGAGCAATGGGCAATCGGTTAAACCTCTTAAGACTGATGGCAATCTCTTCACGAGAAGGAGGAAAAATACTGGCATGACTCAACTGGTGCTAAAAAATATTCCCATCCCGATATCCAAGGTAGCTACGAGTAAGTATCTGGAGTCATCTTAGATAGCAAACTTCTTTATCAAAACGCTGTCAGCTTTTTGTCAATGCAAAGGTGCTTTAGGCAAAAGAAGGGCCTTTTCGCCGAAAAATGTCCTCTGAATTTACACGGCAATGATATAACCGATAATCTCATATGCATCAGTTGTCTGTCACGCAAACACGTCGTGGCCTCTTTCACCGAACTCCTAACAGTGGTTTGTCGAGGGCTTTCGGCAGCATACCGGGCGCAGCTCTAGATGCTATGATGAATCTTGCACTCCTTGACTTATTTATCAGAGGGTGTGCACTGAAACTATGTCTCGTCACAAGAGTAATGGTTTTTGGTATAGCTCGCACTTTAGTGACAGTGTGCTTGCAAGAGAAGCATCCTCCGACCCCTGTCCCTTGGATATTCCCTCCGACACAGTGAAACCTGCTGGGGTTTTTATTGAACGCGAACTCGTCCGACTGCACTTTTCGTTGGAAAAATATGCGTCTGTCTTTCAATGAGAGATATATGCAATTCTAATGGCTATTTACTATGTTAAGAAACACAAATGGAAGGGAAAAAGCATACATTATGTACGTCTGCAGTGAGAGCCAAGCTATACTCAAAGCTGTGTCCAATCTTTCAACCAGCTCCAAATTAGTGCATGAACTTGAGAAATTTTTGACATCTTAGATAAACTCTCTAGAAGGGGTTCAGACGAGAGTTTTCCCAGGACCCGAACCCGCTTTAGTTCCACCTGCAAAGACCCGACCAACGGTGGGGTCTTTAATGCACACAATCATAGATGGAGTGAATATCCAGGATGCAGGATGACTGAGCGTTTATGCCCTGATGCCTGCATTATTCTTATCCTTAAGGAGAATTGGTTGCAAAAAAAACTTGCAGGCCCCATTCAAGGCCATTTCACTTTTGCTAAGCATCTCTGCGTGCTTATCATCAGTGAGACGCCCATATGTTCTGCATGTTGGTTGGAGGATGGCACAGCAGAACACTGCTACTGTACTCGCGCATGGTGGCGCACCCTTGAGGCCGACGTGGTGTGTGCCGAATATTTTAGTTCTATATCACTAAAGCTGCTCCTCACTTTTCGCCGGCCAACGGGGAAAATACAATAAAAAATGTGTCTGTCTGGTAGTAAAATGGATCAGTATTTGCATCTAAGTGCTCTGACAGATAGCAAAAGCCTCGAGAATCGTGTAATCCACCAAAGATGGCGAATTGTAGTAGCACTAGTCCCAGCTCTTTAGGATCAACCTCGTTCGGGATACTGGTCTTCCCGCTACTCTGTTCTTTTCTAGTTACGTTCACAAACTGATATAGACGGGAGTTTTAATTCGCGCACTCAAGGTTTTATAGCCTGTCCGTGTCAGTCGCTAATCTTATGTTTACTTCTTGTCAACAAATTCTGTTGTACCAAAATACCAAGATATCGAATCTGACATTTTTGGCATAAATATTATCTAATTTGAAACTGAATGGAGTCCACGCTTACCTACATTTAAATAATTGAATGTCACTTGCATTCACTCGTTATCTCGACTTGTACCAAAAGACACTTTGTTTTCTTCTATGATTCATTTTTCATTACTTTTATTCTATTCTTTTTTCCAAACAAAAATATTTAAATCCAACTTAAAATCTTAGAAATATCTTAATACTTAATGTGTCTTGCTGAGCTTGGGCGCCTCTCGGCTTTAATATATCTAGTTCTATATATACATATATACATTTCAAAATTCCATTTTCTTGGACATTTT
The DNA here is from genome assembly GCA_958301585.1 of Merodon equestris. Classification (NCBI taxonomy): domain Eukaryota; kingdom Metazoa; phylum Arthropoda; class Insecta; order Diptera; family Syrphidae; genus Merodon; species Merodon equestris. The sequence goes on from OY284413.1 coordinate 66,748,828, forward strand.
CAGAAAAAAAACTGATTCATATTTTTTTTTCTTATTTTAAGCGACTACTTTTTCCCATATCTCTGGTAATTTTCGAATACCATCTCTAAAAAATGAGTCCTCTCTGGCATCGAACCAATCATTGAGCCATTCTTCGATTTCTTCAAAAGACCCGAACCGGTGACCCTCCAAATCGTTTAGCATCCGTCGAAAAAGCCAGTAGTCGGAAGGAGCAAGGTCTGGAGAATATGGCGGGTGGGGTAAGATCTTCCATTTTAGCGTTTCCAGGTAGTTTTTGACCGCTTCAGCCACGTGGGGCCGAGCGTTATCATGTTGCAAAATCACCTTGTCATGCCTTATGGTCGTTTCTGGCCGTTTTTCACGCAATGCACATCTCAAACGTATTAGTTGTAGTTGATAATATTTACCATCTATGGCTTTGCCTGGTTTTAGCAGCTCATAGTACACCACACCCATCTGGTCCCACCATATGCAAAGCATGACCTTTGAACCGTGGCTGTTTTTCTTTGGCGTCGATGTAGACGATGATGGAACGGGTTCACCAGGCTTTGCATAGTATTTTTTCTTTTTGGGGTTATCGTAGTATATCCACTTTTCATCTCCAGATCCGGTGCAAAAATCCCTTTCTTTGATGTCTTTCAAGAAGCAGTTCCGAGGTGAAAAATCGCCTTTCGACATCTCTCGGTTTCAACTCGTACGGCACCCAATTTCCTAGCTTTTGAATAAATCCAAATTTCTTTAACCGAACGGAAATTGTTTGCTGAGTCACTCCCAACGATTCTGCGAGTTCACTTTGCGTTTGGCACGGATCTTGATCCAGTGAAGCCTCCAATTCCTCATCTTCAAACTTTTTGGGCTGGCCAAGACGCTCTTTGTCTTCGACGTTAAAATCACCATTTTTGAAGCGTCGAAACCACTCTCTGCATGATTTATTGGTCGGAGCAGATTCACCATAAACTTCTACAAGCATTCGATGGGCTTCAGCTGCACTTTTCTTCCAATTAAAAAAGGAAATCAAAACTTCCCGCAAATGCTGTTTATTTAAGACAAATCCGCACATTTTCGAAGAGGCAAAAAACAATGTTGTTGTCAGAAACAGACGCTGATGCACACTAATTATTGTTAACAGATGCCACACCTTTCCAATGAAGTATGTAATCGCTTCCAAGATCGGCCACAACTGGCCGCCATCTTTTAAAAACGGACAGAATTAATTTGTACCCCCAATAATTCTAGTCTTTAATATCATCACGTTGGCTCTACTTCTGTGATTTGTTCCGAGTGGTCATTCTTTCAGCGACTGGGCTTCACCATCTCGTTTACTCTGCATGTCCGAGACCTCACCAAGATTATCAGGCTTTCGTCAATTCTCGGGTTCATCTAAGCATGATGACGCCCCCAGCCCCCTAAAGATTTTCTGGCTAACTTTTATCTAACTTAGGAAATGAGGAATAAAGTAATCTTACCGGACTAACGCAATGTTCGTGGAAGCGTTTTCACCCAAAAGTGCCAAAAACTTCGTGCCATATCGGCGAGATCCCAGTTCGCTTTCGCGTACTGTCAATATAACCGTCGCTGATGAGTTGCTTGCCCCTCGCGTCCGGCCTAGTGGTGGTGGTAAATTATTGGGGTACCATCTCTGCTATGCACTAACACTTCGGAATCGATATTAAGAAGAGGTTCCGGGGCTGTAAAGCCCGATCAGATTGTGCTCTCGTGGTATCTATAATTGGGGTAGTAGGCCCTGAAGATCAGATTATCGTCGTAAGTCATAGCCCTTTTAATGTACGGTCGAGTCATGTTGATAAGAAATTCCTCTTTTAAAAGGCTCGTCACAACCGGCGCTCCTCAGTGGCGTGGTAATGAAGGATTAATTTTATTTTTGTGTAAATATTTATCTAATTTAATTATTAAGTTTTATATTCTCGAACGAAAGTGTTATATACTCGTCAAGAAGCTAGTGTAATAGCTCAATATTTGGGTTTTCCGTTGAATATTATATTATTCGCATATCAGTGGGTTGACACGACTGGAGATCACCGGTGTTGTAAGAGTAAGATCAAACAGAAAAATATGGAGCATGCCCGTGTCACAAAAAAAAAAAAAAAGCAGGCCGAAAAACAATTGGTGCAAACAAATGCAAAAACACCAGCATTTGATTGGCCTCAGCGATGAAGTAATCCCGAACCGGGAAGCCTGCCGCTACTTTCTGAGGTCAAACCGGCGGACCCCACAAGCGGACCAGTAGGAAATGCAGTTAAGTGGGAAGGTTATGGTCCTACACTTCTGACCATAACAACGCCGGAAAAAAGGAAAAGAAGAAGAAGATTATATTATTCGCATTTTCTTTTACTTCTTCTTCCGCACTTCGCATATTTGGCATACCTTATAAAGATATACACCGCACACAATATGTTTAACAAAAAGTAGTTCGCGCTAAGAAAGTAAGCACCTAGATCGCAGAGGGTGTTAATTTATTAAGCTTACAGTCAACAAAATCTCAAACAATCGATTTTTATTTAATTTTGTTACGGCCAGACCTTCATCGATAATGATATGTGGTCTGTGAGAAAGTTTTTAAAAAACAAATAGTCAATAACCGCCACGTGCTACTTTGAATAGGCTTTTTTTTCGCTATTTGTCTTAAGAATTTATTCAATCATTGTTCAGTGATCTTGCAATCTCTGAAACGAAATTACTCGTCTTTTGTCTTCTTTCTACAACGAGACTATATAGTAGTATGTATTCCAGACGATATCAATGCTCCCCGATATACCTTTGATAAAAGCAATACGAAAATTCGCGAAAAGAAATATCAATACGGAGTAATACCCAATTAGCTTTCATGGAATTCCACCGTAAACATTTTCATTACAAGGCCGATTCAATAAGCAAACAAAAACGTGATGACCCACTTGAGACCGTGTCGCGAACCAATTTTCGACGTTGGTGATTTCCGAAATCCAATTTCTGTCGGGGACGTGCTAATAAGTTAATTTTGCTTTCATTCAAACACCGTTTCCATTTGCAGCTTTTTTTCTTTTTCCTCTCTTTTACGAGTATACTCATTGCTCGATGCCATCATGTTTGGTTGTCTGCCACTTTTGACCAACATAACTATAAACAGACACCCTAGCTTTGGGGATACACGAAAACGGAAAAGTCAGTATTCGAATACTAGGTAGTAAAGTTCGACTGACAGTACAATGTGCAAGGTAGAAGGCAAAACGAAAAACAAAGCAACGATTAATAGAAGCACATCACCATGCTGGTATTGTAGTAAGCCAGATGACAATGAACCGAGCTGTGCTAGACGTCGGCGATTGATTATTTTTGTTTTGTGTTACACGCCGACTAGAGCGTTGGAATTGCATGTCCAGCATTATGATCTGAATAATCATTCTTAGCTTGTAGCTTAGGTGGGTCTTTGTATATTCTATTCTTTGATTTAATAATACCTTCGGCTATAGGTCTGAATTCTTGTGTAGTTAGTCGGAGGTGTACGTATTTGGTTAAGCAGAGGAGATAAATTAGATATCAATCCATCGCGGCCATTAGTGAATCGATTGTGGGACGCCGACGATGTTTATTTTCGGCAGAGCGAGCACATAAAAGGTGGGCCATCTAGAAATTGTTTTTTTAAATCATAGGTGATTTTGACACTGACAGCTGTTTTCTGCTCGAAATTTTAACTAGAAGTCAGTCACATACCTCCGCGGAATGAAATGAGTCGCTTTACGCTTGAACAACGCTGGGAAATATCGAAAACTTATTTCTAAGTGAGTGCTGTGTAGCCCAAACAGTGCGTTTTTTAGAAAGAAATTTTGGCCGAAATGAAGCACCCAGCGTGACTAATGTACACAAGTTTGTCCAAAAATTTCATGAGACTGGTATGCTATGGTCCCCGTCGTCGTACGGTGCGCCCAAACGAGAATGTGGCTGCTGTGGTCGAGAGTGTGAGACTTAATTCACGAACATCAACTCGCCATCGATCTCAGCAACTAAATATTTCACGCACTAGCCTGAGGAGAATTTGGCACAATGATCTCGGATTATTCGGTTACAAGGTCCAATTGACTAGCGATTAAGGGCGTGCGCCCTTCCGCTTGGTTATTGCTTCGCAGTTTGGGCCTTAGAGCAGCTTGAATTGGACAACAATTTTGGGCGAAAAATCATAATTTCTGACGAGGCGCATTTTCATCTCTACATTAACAAACAAAATTGTTGCATCTGCGACTCGGAAAATCCGCACGTTATTGTCGAGAAGCCAATGCATCCACAGAAAGTGACAGTTTAGTGCGGATCATTGGAGTGGTGGCATCATTGGACCATTTTTCTTCGAAAATAAAGCTGGGAACAACGTTTCGGTCAACCATGGCCGTTACAGAACCATGTTAACCGACTTTATTTTTACTGAAATTGAAGACATGGATTTGGTTCGTGTAGGACAGCGCGCCATGCTGCACAGCCCATGCCACAATCGATCTTTTACGCTCCAAATTCCCAAATCGTGTTATCAGCCGTCTTGGCGATGTCAATTGGCCGCCTCGGAGCTGCAATTTGATCCCTTTAGACTTTTTTTTGTAGGGAACCGTGAAGGATCGATGTTATGCCAACAATCCGGAAACGATTCAAGCACTTAAGGCCAATATCATCCAAGCAATCCGTGAGCTGCTGCCCAAAATCATCGATAAGTTCTTGGAAAATTGGGGTGACAGAATGAACTACTGCGAAGCCAGCCAAGGTAGCTACTTGAACGACACAGTATTTCATAATTAATGGGTTGCTCTTATTAATAAGGTCATAATAGATGAAAAAAATAATATTTTTTTTCATTTTATTGCATTTCTAAAAAGTAACTTGTATTTGGCTCACCCTCTATTACCTAGCTTGTTAGGGAAAGAAAGGGACGGCAAATAGGCACATGTACATGCGAGTGCGTGTGTAGAAGAATATCAGAAACCGGCCGGGAGGATCAGTTGGATTTTATCAACCGAGACGGACGGTCACATACAATTGAGAAACCACCGAAAGATCCAAGCCAGAGCCCAAAATTAAAGTGAATTTAATGTAAAATATAATTTGTTTTGTTCAGTAAATATAATAAAATAAGTTTATATATGTTAGAAGCAAATTTTTGTGTTTACTAGCCGCCGCCAGATACATAAGTTTTCTCAATTTTCGTCGGTCTCGTTCGTGGAATCATTATTCAAAATGCCAACCGAAAAAAGCGGTTACAATACCCGGAACAAAAACCAAGCGGAGTGTTCAGTGGAAGAAAACGAAACAATGATAGAATCGAATGCGCTCGCAACGATTCTTAGAAGTCTAAACGAACTTCGCACTTCAGTGGAAGAATTAAAAAGTAGTGCAAGCGAAAGTCAGAGAGATATAGAAAGATTAAACATCAAACTAGCGAGTAGTGAATCTGGTCTTATTGCCACCAACGATACTGTAATTAACACCAACACCGCAGAATTGCAAGGAAACACGTCAGAATTTTCGGGAATCAGCCAATCAACCCCAGATGCCAACAGTTATCCACAAGCTATAATAAAACTACAGGATTTGCCAACATTCTCGGGAAATGTGGAAGAATGGCCACTATTTCTAGCAAATTTCAAGGACTCTACCGAAGAATTCAAGTACAATAATCGCCAAAATTTACAACGTTTACAAAAGTGTTTAATAGCCGTTGCTTCTATGCTTATAAATATACAAGATTTTCCAAATGTAATTGATGAGTTGAAATTTCGCTTCGGAAGATCAAACATTCTCATACGCCACCAATTAAACAAAATTCAAAAATTCCCAGCCATAACAGATAATGATTTTGAACAAATTCTTGCGTTTTCTACACAGGTACGTAACGTCGTTGCCTTACTTAAGTCATCAAATAATGAACATAATCTAACAAACTCTTCAATTTTGGACGAGTTGGTATCAAAATTACCGCAGGACAAACAGTACGAGTGGATAAAACACTCTATAACCATCAAACCATATCCAAATATAGCCGATTTCTCGAACTGGTTATGCCAACTCGCTAGAGTCATATGTTTAATACCGCCATCATCATCAAACAAAAGTCCCGGAACAACCAAACTTCAACCACAACCAAGACGTATATTACATATTGAAGGAAATACCTACACCTCTCAAGACGTACAACAGCCAAGATGTTATCAATGCGGTGAGAACCATTTCATCTTCAAGTGCAACGTTTTCACCCACACGCTTAATGTCGAAGACCGGTGGAAAAAGGTGAAAGAATTCCACTTATGTTTTTCCTGCTTACGGAAGGGACATAACACTGCAAACTGCCGTAACAAAAGAGTGTGTGGTATTAATGGTTGTCGTCGTTATCATCACACCAGCTTACATGATAACTTCTCAACAAACTCAACAGTTGCCCAGCCTTTACTGAGTTGCCGAACAAACCCATCGATTGCGCCATTGTTTAAAGTTATTCCAGTCACCTTATTTGGACCAAATGGGAATGTTGATGTATATGCATTATTTGATGAAGGGTCAGCGGTCTCGATTTTGGATAAAGAGGTTGCCAATAGATTAGGACTCAAAGGTCGATCTCTCCCAATAACACTTCAATGGTATGGCCAAAATACTACCACGGAACCATCTACATCAGTCAGTTTTGAAATAAGAGGTAAAAATGAGTCAATCTCGTTCAATATTAAAAATTGCCATACCATTCAAAATTTAAATCTACCAGTTCAAACTTTTAACAAATCCGAATTCATACACCTTGAATTTGTGCCGATGCAAAGTTATAAAGACGCCAAACCACTTATACTTCTGGGATTAGACAATGTACATCTAGGAATTCCCTCCACCGTAGTACAATCGGGAATTAAAATGCCGATTGCGGTAAAAACAAAACTGGGCTGGACAGTCTATGGCCCAAACACTTCTGGTGAAGCATCTCATCCAGTGATATTGCACATTCAAACTAAAAAACCGGAGGAAGATTTGCACAATCTAGTGAAAGAGTATTTTACAGCCGACAAGTTTGGAATTAATCCATCGCCCATAGCTTTGGATTCAAAAGAGAACGACAGAGCTCGTCAAATCATGGAAAAAACAACACGACGTATTGAGAAGGGTTTCGAAACTGGCTTACTCTGGAAAAGTTCAAAACCTAATTTGCCAGACAGTTTTAAAATGGCTGAAAATCGTTTCTTTGGTATCGAAAAAAGAATGGCCCGAAATGAAGAATTCGCCACCAAATACAAAGTGGAAATGTCAAAATACATTAGTAAAGGATACGCCAGAAAACTTGAACAGTGGGAAATCGAAGACAAAAGTAAATTAATTTGGTATCTTCCACATTTTGCAGTCCAGAGCCCGTATAAACCAGAAAAACTCAGAATAGTCTTTGACGCTGCAGCCGCAATCGATGGAAGTAGCCTCAACTCCGCTCTACTTAAAGGACCCGAACAAGCCAAGCCACTAATGAGTATATTGTTTAAATTCCGGGAAGGACCAATCGGAGTAGCAGCTGATATCAGAGAAATGTTTTCCAAAATAAGAATTCAACCAAACGACCAGCACGCGCAAAGGTTTTTGTGGAGAGAAGAAGATAACACTCTACAAATTGATCATTATGTCATGGTTTCGATGATCTTTGGTGCGGTCTGTTCTCCATGTAGTGCCGAATTCATCAAAAATAAAAACGCCCAAGAATTTGAACAACAATATCCCGACGCCGCTGCAGCAATCATCAACAAACATTATGTGGATGACTACGTTGCGAGCTTTCAGAACGAAAAAGAAGCCATCCGAATCTGCAAAGAAGTAGTAAACATTAATAAAGAAGCTGGTTTCGATTTAAGAAATTTTACATCGAACTCCCTAGATTTACAATTAACCATGAACGACGAGACAACAAAATGTGCCAACACGGTAAACATGGAACGACAAACATCCTCAGAAAAAATACTAGGAATGTATTGGAACACAGCTACTAACACCTTCGAGTTTCGAAATTCAATCGTATTCCAAAAGAAGTACTAGAAGATATTCGCCCGCCGACAAAAAGAGAGCTCCTAGGAATTGTAATGGCAATTTTCGATCCCTATGGACTTCTAGCCGAATTTCTGCTATATTTGAAGATCTTAGTACGTGACACTTGGGCAAGTCGTATAGATTGGAATGATCCACTTACTACCGATATTAATAAGAAGTGGCAAGCATGGTGGAAAGAATTCCAGCACATAAAGGGGTTTCAAATAAAACGTTGTTATTCGTTATACCTACTCCAAGCAAGTAAAGTTGAGTTACACATCTTTACGGATGCCAGTCAAACTGCCTTCGCAGCCGTTGGTTACTTCAGAATAACTCATTCACAAGGCATTGATGTTGTCTTTGTTTGTGGAAAGACACGAGGAGCCCCGCAGAAACTAATGTCCATTCCTAGATTGGAATTGCAAGCCGCCGTGCTGGGTACCCGGATCAGCAAAATGATAGTTCAAAATCATGACATAAACATCTCCAATATCACCTTCTGGACAGATTCGAAAACTCTATTGTTTTGGATAAACTCAAACAACTAAACAATTCAAAGCATTTGTAGGACATCGTATTGCCGAAATTTTGTCAAAATCTCAGCCATCCCAATGGCGTTGGATTCCTACATCTAGTAACAGTGCAGATGTTGCCACTCGAGCAAAAGGTTGTCCAAAATTCAAAGTTGACAACAGATGGCTGTCGGGTCCAGGTTTCCTCCGTCAATCAGAGCAACACTGGCCAGAGGTAATAATCAATCCAAGCCCAGAAGACGAAGAAATCGAAGAAGTAAAACCTTGTTTATTGCTGCAACCCCAGAAAGGTAATTTTAATTCAATAATAAATTTTAATCGGTTTTCGTCTTATTTGAAGCTGAAAAGAACTGTGGCCTATGTTATACGTGCTGCCAAATTGTTTCGGCATAAAGGAAAACCTTCTTCCGAACATGGAATCCACTATTTCCTAACCTTACCCGAGATCAATAACGCTGAAACTTTCATATGTACAATAGCACAACAAAACCAGTACCAGGAAGAAATCGCTTGCCTAAAATTATTGAAGCCAATAGCCAAAAACAGTCCGATATACTCCCTTACACCTTACTTGGATGAGCGAGGTCTTTTAAGAGTTCAAGGTCGTGGCGACGAAGCCAGTTACTTACCACTTGACGCGAGACGTCCGATCCTGTTGCCCCAAAAGCATATCGTATCCAACCTCATCATCCAACACTACCACAAGAAATTTCATCATCAGAATTCAGCAGTCATTCTAAACGAAATCCGTCAAAAATTTTGGATTCCACACGCCAGAACCCTGCTTAAATCCGTACAACGTACTTGTATGGAGTGCAAAATTGAAAAGGCTAAGCCTATCCCACCACTCATGGGCCAACTACCCATCGATCGGTTAACTCCCTATATACGCCCGTTCACCTATACTGGGGTCGACTTGTTTGGTCCCCTCAATGTTATCGTTGGTCGACGCCGAGATAAAGATGGGGCGTCATTTTTACCTGTCTGACGGTAAGGGCAGTTCACTTAGAATTAGCTGAAAATCTATCTACCGATGCTTTCATAATATGTATGCGTAACTTTATAAATCGAAGAGGTACCCCGCTAAGGATTAGAAGCGACAACGGAACAAACTTCATCGGTGCGCATCGTGAGCTGAAAGAACAGCAACATTTATTCGACATTGATTGCATACGGGAGGAAGCCACAAAACGAAACATCGAATGGGTATTCAATTGTCCATCCAATCCTAGTGCAGGAGGATGCTGGGAGCGTCTCATAAGGATAGTAAAACGTTTACTGCATAAAGTTCTAAAACAAGAGGCACCTAAAGTTGAAACTTTGAGAGGTGTTCTAATTGAAACAGAAAATATCATTAACTCACGTCCTCTTACAGACATTCCAATAGACAAGGAGGAGGATGAACCCTTGACTCCAAACCATTTTTTATTAGGGTGTGTTAATTCCACTCAAACTTCCTATCCGGCAGATGAAAAGATATGCCTCAAGAAACAATGGAGAATAGCACAGAAACTTAAAGATCGTCTATGGAAGCAGTGGATAGTAGAATACTTACCCCAACTCTTGAAGCGACCTAAATGGCATGACAAAGTACATCCATTACAAATCAATGACTTGGTCATCGTTTGTGATTCCAACCAACCCAGAAGTCAGTGGCGCAAAGGGCGCGTTACAAAGGATTTCCCTTCGAAAGATGGACAAACTCGTTTCGCCGAAGTCAAAACCTCCAACGGGAACATTCGCCGACCTGCCTCAAGGCTTGCTGTCCTTAAAGTTGATTGTGAATCCAGGGTGGATTCACGGGGGGAGGAATGTTAGGGAAAGAAAGGGACGGCAAATAGGCACATGTACATGCGAGTGCGTGTGTAGAAGAATATCAGAAACCGGCCGGGAGGATCAGTTGGATTTTGTCAACCGAGACGGACGGTCACATACAATTGAGAAACCACCGAAAGATCGAAGCCAGAGCCCAAAATTAAAGTGAATTTAATGTAAAATATAATTTGTTTTGTTCAGTAAATATAATAAAATAAGTTTATATATGTTAGAAGCAAATTTTTGTGTTTACTAGCCGCCGCCAGATACACAGCTGGTGAGACGATAATTCTAATACACGACAAATGTTTAATTTTTGAAGATGGACATTTCAGGTGACCGCACAACCAGAATTCAGAGTAAACGTCATGAAAAATTTCAATCAAAAATTGCTATGCATAGTAGGGTGGAGTGAATTTTTTTTTTTTATAAATTCAAAAACATACCCCCCGCAAAAGTTGCATATAGTTGTGAGATACATTTTACGATTCTTTCTTTTTTCACCGCTAGAGGTCGCGCAATGCAAAAAAATATTTATTTTTTATTTTTTCAGTGTATGAGGCTTTCTTCAACTTTAAAATGTATGACAAGTTGAAGAAGCTTTGTTTTGTCTACAAAAGTGATTTTGGCCATTTTAGCGTATAGTGTCGCTCGGATTACAATAGTAAAATTTCAGAAAAAACGGCTATCTAACACAACCACATACATACTTCCGCTACTTGAAAATTAATGAGCGCGTGCAAACTAGCTTTAAGAACTTAAAAGAGACGAGAAATTCGCGCGAGTAATTTTTGCAGCTGCAGTTAAGTGAATTCAAAAACGTTAGCCAAAGACTTTTTGACATATCTGCATAGAACATATTTGACATGTCGAAAGAAAAAAAAATTCCAACAAAAGAGCGATCTTTCCTTGAAGATCAAAGGTCTCAAAGAAAAATGGCCATTGGTAAAGTGGATGTTTTTGAAACCATTAAGCTTCAAAAATCCCTGGCAAGAAAGTTGGCGAATTCTTCATCTTCACCTTTATCAGCATGCACTTCAAGCAAATCGACAGAAGCTATCACTGATGCAGACCATACCCAAATTAACTCTTCAGGCACCGGATCTTTGATTTCAAATTCTCCAAAAAAAAACCGCGATTGGAGAAGGACGTTCTTTGTTACATGAACCGAAAATTTCTTCCTAATGTTGCGAAAGTGGCAGACAGATTCAGGATGTCTGATAGGGGAACTGCAACAATAGTGACAGCAGTCTTAAAAGATTATGGAGTTATAAATCATATGGATCAATCCAATATTGCTGACAGAAGCAAGATTAGGACGGAGAGGCTAAAATCGAGGACGCAATTGGATGTGGTCTCTAACCAGGATCCGTTGGGGCTTTATTTCGATGGCCGCAAGGACTTAACAAAAACTGCGAGTGGTAATACTATTGAAGAGCATATTGTGTTGATTGCAGAACCTGACTCCCAGTAACTGGGTCATATTTCACCACAAAATGGAAAAGCCGAAACAGTTACAAATGCAATAATGGAGTTTTGTTAACAATCACATATCTCAATGGATAGTCTTAAACTTATTGGGTGCGACGGAACCAATGTTATTACCGGGGTAAGAGGTGGAATTATTCGGCATTATATTATTCTCAATATTATTATTGAGATGAAAATTCAACCACCCTTGCAATGGTCTATTTGCTTGCTCCATACAAATGAATTACCTCTTAGACACATTTACGAGAAGCTTTATGAGAAAATATCTGGACTAAATGCTTACGCCGGAGATATCGAAAAAGAACTTAAGAATTGTCAAAATTTAAGCGCTGCTCAATACCATCCAGTTCAAATAAACATACCGGATCTCCCATTGTCTTGCCTAAGCTCGGATCAAAAACATTTTTATGAAATATATAAAGCAATCAGCAGTGGTGTCCGAGAAGGATCAATTTTTCAGAAGAATCCTGGAACAATGGTGCATTCGAGATGGCTTACGACAGCTAATCGCATTCTTCGAGCTTATGTGTCGAAAGAATCACCAGAAGAGCCATTGAAGCAGATACATAGTTCTGTACATTGCTAAAGTTTACGCTGTTATGTGGTTTGAGATAAAATCTCAACCTTCTTTAGTGCATGGTGCAAAACATTTTTACAAAACACTTAAGTTATCAAGGTATTTATCAGACCATTTACGAATAATGGTAGATGCCGTCCTCGCTCGAAATGGATATTTTGGACACTGTGAGAACATTTTGGTAGCTATGTTGTTTGATGATCGCCAAAATATTCGGGAGCTGGCTCTTCGCCGTATACTCAAAGCAAGAGCAACTTTTAACAACAATACTCGTGAAGAAGTTGTTCGACATTTTAATCTTCCAAGCTTCCATTGCGAAGCCGATGAGTACTATGAGTTAATAGATTGGTGACAAATTCAAAAGAGTCGTTTGACTGAACCACCATTACTCGCGGGTCTTACACAAGAGGACCTTTTGGACATTGCCCAAGAAAAAGAAACCGCTAAGTCAAACTGGATAAAAAGCTTCCATGCCATAGTCAGTCAGTTGGAAGAGCGGTGAAGTTGGTCACTGAAGCTTCCCAAACAGTTTGTGGGTTTAAAAACAGAGATGGACTTATTAAAAATACTATACTTTCTAGAAAAGAAATGTAGAGACAAAAAAAAATTATATTAAATAAAAAATTAATTTAAATAATATGTTACTTAGATGCTTCATAGTTTTTTTTTTCGATGTCTTCAATTGCTATGCGCGGCCCCTAGTGGCTATTTTAGGCTAAAAAGGACTTGAAACTTAAAAAAAAACACAAAAAGATGCTTCGTGGGCGATATGTTTTCTTTAGATTCCTATACGTTTTTTTTTCAGTTTAAATTGCAATGCGCGACCCCTAGCGGTCACTTGAGATATTAAAAAAAATGTTAAAATGATCAAAAGAAGACTGTGCACCTTTTGCGGGGGGTATATTTTTCATATTTTTATTTTAATTTTTTCCCATATAAGATCGCTCCACCCTAATGCATAGGCAGAACCGACTTTTGGCAGAGAATGTATGTATATCATTACTAGCCTCACAATTTTCATAAACGTACATATGTCTATTGACTTAAGATGGCACTTCTTGTTGGAAGATCTTTTGGTATTTGACAGGCGAACACTCAAGGGTTAAGGAAGGAGGGCGGAAAAACTACCCAATCCAAAATCAGTTGCTGAGCAATTAGCATCACCGAACAAGTGAGTCTTGAAAGCAAGACATTATTCGACTTTCCTCATCGATATTTCTCTTTATATTCTCTTTACATATTTTTCGGCAGATAATTGTTTGCGTATTTTCTCATGTCTCTTCCCGCTTAAGGTGGTGGTCATGGTCGTAATGCAATGGTAATAATCACAGACTGTTGAGCCGAAGGTCTGTAGTTCAAGCCCCTCCATAGTCAAGAACAATTCCTGTACGGAAAAATTGTGCAACAACATCAGTTGTGAATGAGAGATCATCAAAAAAATGCTGACGAAGGCATAACACTCGCAGCATAAGATCCCTTTAAAATTCATACTTTATGTGTGCATTTCCAAAATAATACCTTAATGAAATGGAAACAAAAGAGTTACTGTGAACTCAACCGAAGCAAATTCAGTCGAATTTCTCAAATCCTATCTAAGACAACCACTCCCGAAGAATAGTGAACGAACATCTTCGACAAAAACCATCTGCACTCCGTCGAGGTTGTGTGATAAGCACCATAAGAGCGTACACTCTTGAACCTGCACGAATTATAAAAGGTACCCAACTTAGTTAAAGTTTGGCCCCCTTCACGAAGAATTTGATTTCTATAAGATTAAATTGGAAAAAAAAATACAAGTACCGATTCGTCGAATCAAATTGGATATTTTGTTTATTTTTTACAGATATAAAAGTAAGACGTGTTTTGGTGTGCTTTGCGAATTTTGTGTATTGAAAAAAATAGATCAAAATATCAGCATTAAATTTTGTGGTTGAATTGAGACGGTGGTTGAGACGGAGAAAATGTTCAAGTTGATGCCCACTTTGAATGAACATGTTGAAGGGATGAAGAAAATTTTTATGGAGAATCGTCGAATAACTAGCAGAGAAGTTACTGACGATATCGATATTTCGGAAGATATTTTGGACATGAAACGTGAGTCAGCGATGTTTACTCCGAAATTGCCAAATTTTGAATAAAAGGACCCTCGCATATGCATCTTTCAGGAACTGTTGAAAGGATTCGTGGCAAAACAAATCATGGTCTATTTTAAAACTGAAAACAATTAACGTGACCTCTATGCCAAAGACTTTTTAAATATCCTGAAGAACTATTTTTAAAGACTTATAATTTGAGCGTATGATACGATTACACATACTCAGGACTTGCTATGTAGTATTATGGAAACGCCTAAAACCAATTTTTTTGTTTAGGATAATGCAATTAACCTCTAAACTTTTTAAATTTTTTTAAATTGACTTATAGTCGTGTAGCTTCCATGAGGTGATATATAGGTTGGAATAACCTTAGCTAACTAATTTATTTGATACCAGTTCTTGGTAGTATTTGTAGGTATATATTTTAAGCGTTACTTAACCCAGGAGGTTTTTTTTTTTCAGATGTAATAAAATATTAAAGTGAATATTTCTCAGCTTGACGATGAAACACTGCGATTTTCAGTTGAACAAATTATTTTACTTTTCCATATAATTTCCTTTGACTTAACAGTCTTGGCCCATCGTTTCTCCAATATCAGGCTTTGAACATTTTCATTTACGTACCTTTCCCTTGTTTAATCAGAAACAAATTTTTTCAAGCAGAACAGAGGAGATGGTAAATCGGACCCCAATTCCCACCGTTTTCCCATCGCCAGAATTATCCCAAAACACATCATCTTTTCGGCAAAAGCGGTCGAGCTTATTTTCTTTTGCACTGAACCACCGACTTCCCACTGTTTGGAGTGCTCTTTCGTTTCTAGCGTGAGGTGCTGGACCTACTTATATCTCATCCATGATAGCAAATCGCCGCACAACATCGGTCGGGTTCCTATCGGTTCAAGAGTTGCTGCTTTTAATGGGCATCCCTAAATCTTTATACTAAATGTTTCTTCCGATATCCCCACAGCCTCACCTATCTCACTCGACTACATATCATGCACTTTTTCAATGGTTTTCGGTGTGGCTGCGGTTTTTGGCGGTCCTTCACGTGGGTCATCTTCGAGGGATGGGTGGCCACATTTAAATTCAGCTGCTCATTTCTTAACGGTTGGTGTCGAAGGAGCAGGGTCCCATTATTAGAGTACATTTTTGATAGTTTCTGATGAATTTCCTTAGGAGTTAATACATCCAAAGCCAAGAATTTTATGAGCCCACTATACATACATATACAAGGTGGCGTAAAATTAATCACCCAATTTTGTTTTCGAATTACTTTTTTCCTAAATAAATGATTTTGAGTGATGGAAATCTTTATTTGGACTTTTACAATTTTTTCCGTTAAGTGGAAAAGATGATATCCGTCATGTGGCTGCCGGCAACTTTGTGACGAAGTTGTACCCATTTTCCATGACCTTCTTCAAAATTTCCGGCGATAACTATTTGCATTCCTGTCGAATATTCTCCTTAAGGGCTGCGATTGTCTGAGGATTGTTAGCATACACCCGCGACTTCAAGTAACCCCAAAGAAAGAAGTCTGGAATGGTTAAGCGAAATTCCAAAACAGGAGATTACACGCCCAGAAAACGCTTCCTTCACAATGTCCATTGTGGGTTGTGCTATGTCCGGTTGCACGTTTATTGACCAGTAACACTGACCGCATTGCTGATAGTGTCCTCAAAAATATAAGGCCCAATCACTCCTCTTGTCTGAACGCCGCACCACACAGTGGCTTAGAGTGGATGGAAAGGCTCTGAGCGTATCACACGTGGATTTTCAGTGCCCCAGAAACGAAGATTTTGCCTATTGACGTAACCGCTTAAGTGGAAATGCGCCTCGTCGATCATGATGATTTTCGACACAAATTCATCCTCTTCGTTGTTGATATTAAGGATAGCTTGACAGTAATTCACATGCGTATTACAGTCAGCAGGCATTAACTGATGCACTATTTGCACGGGAACATGTCTAATTCTTTCACTAAAATTCGCTGTAGGGTCCGTCTAGTGATGCCGAATTGCGTGGCCTGTCGTTTGGTTGATGTTTCTTCGTTCTCAGCGACATCGGCAGCCACAATCGCGATATTCTCGGCCAAACGACCAGCCCGATGGCGACCATGCCATGCATGATCTCTTGTGGTTCCAGCCTGTTTAAGTCGAGTGGCTAAACGCCGGAATGTTTGCCCAGTGACCGATTATTGATAAAAAAAATCGACACAATTATTCCTCTCTCTTATGGAGTATAGAGCTCCATTTTTTGTCTGTTTGTATACTGAAGCTGTCCAGTTCACAAATGTCAAATATGATTGACGTGTTACGCTATTTGCAAAAATTATGACATCTTCCGATAGGGTTATTACTTTTGTGCCACCGGGTACAAGCTTCATAATTTTACCGAACAAACACCCAAGCCGTCCGCAAAAATTCGTGTAAACCAACTACTTAAGAGAACAAGTTGAAATTTGCCATACGAACTAATGATACAGGCAGGAAACATACATTTTATGCTGATTGGAATGCCATCCCTATGCCAGACCGAGACCCTATGTTCTTAGAAAGATAGACAGTTGTTTTAATTTATGTAATCGAAATCAAGTAGGAAGGCTTCGGAGGTAAGCGTTCATTTCATTTACATATAACATAAAGTTGGCATTTTTTAAACCTAATACCTACCCAGGAATGTAGCTTACATATAACTGGCTTCTGGTTCCAAATGAGTGAACAAACAGATATTGGTTGCGATACTCGATTAGGAATATTAAAATAAAAAGTTCGAGCAAAGATTGACGTATACGAGAACTATCACGTACATGCATATGTTGGACAAAGTGAGTATGAAACCGTAATGGGCGGCAAATTGCAGGGTCTTGAGAGGATATCGCCCCTAGCTATTGGTCTGTTTTACAAGTAAAGACACTTCCAATTACAGATTTACCTTTGAACTGAACAATTTTATAAAATGGCGAGTTGGTCCTAGATTCTCAACGTTAATCACACCTCTCGAGGGTATGTATTTATAATGGTAACTGATTTTCCGTCTTTTAGTTCGATTTTGAAGTGATTTCGCCACCACTTATTCCAGTCAGTCAAGATAAAAAGTTTATAGTCAGAAGTTGATAAACGATCATTGGTTGTCAACCATGTTTCAGTAATACACGACAAATATGGAAAATGCAATGGAGCATCCCACCCCACCCGCTGCATGCTCAAAACATCGTATTTTTCATCTACCACCGTTGGCCGAAGAAGCCAAAAATTGTAACCATTTTCCGAAATACTCTTTAGAGAAAGAGTTACATTCTAAAAAAAACCTACCTAAATACATAATTGTTATATTCAAGTTCCACAGCAACGCTTAAAGATAGCATAATTCTTAGAACCACATGCCCTAAGTCCTTAACATACAATAAAAAATAATTCCTCTATCTGCTTAAAGCTGTTTAAACTGAAAACCCACATCCCAGCTTATTTACTTCCTGTCAAAAGCAAAATGGATTTCACAGATATTTTCAATCCCTCAAAGATACCAAAACAATAGCACCTGAAGGCATCGACATACAAAGATACATTCGTTGGGATAGGAGGAGAAAGTAAAGAAATGAAAACCCCTTTCCAAAGTGTCCTTTCAACCTGGCTTATCTGCCTTTAGTGTTTAAAGTGATAACAAACACAGACCAATAACATATGCAATTGCGTTCTTACCACACCTCCCGTACCCATTCAGCCTTATCCCTCTAGCAATTGCTTACAAAGCCGTTTAGAAATCCTTTAGAAAATATCAACATTTTCACCCATCATCGCCATGTCCTCGAGGAATTTTCCTCACTTTACATATTGTAAATAAGTTTTCATTCGAGACATTTTCTTTTCCCTTCAGCTTCGATTTGCAGAATTCCCTGCATCTCCTAAGGAAGATGTTTTCATTTTTATGTGTATTTTGTTGCGTTTAAATCAAATTGGATTATGCGACGCTCCTTTGACATAAAACATACACAGAACAACAGGAAGAATTGGTCGGATTGTCGACGACCTAAAGAATAGGTTCTTGAATGGTGCACATGTATCCACTTACCATCTCACAACTTTCGCTTCTGGTCGGTGGGGATGGCTTGCAAGGGTGTACGAGTACATATCTGCACATTCTTTTCATATCTTGCTCCACACACTCTAAAATAAAAATCCTTTTTAATCTTTCTTGTTTTCCTCGTTTTGTTTTTCACTTTTCTCCGTCTTAGTCCTTCGGTTAAACCGAACGAATGGGCGTATGTATGGTAAGTAATATTCACACATACGGGCTCGGGGATCACCTTGGGAAAAAAAAGGGGGACGGTAAGTTGGATGGAAACGTCGAAAAAAAACGAATAACATGGAATGCTCGTTCACCTTTTATGATTTGTTTTCCTTAACAGGTCGTCTGGATGAAAAGGATTTATATTAAATGTATTTCGTTTTTGCATACATTTTATATGTGATGCTTGCTCAACCCACGGAATCGAGAATCGTAGGATAGCAGCTCAATATGTAGTATATATGTATGTATTGACGGTGTATATAATCCTCTTCCTGATTCCTGTTCTGCTGCTATTACCGCTGCATTTGCTTGGCTTTCGTTCGGTATTTCAGTAACATAGTCCACTAGATGGGCTTGAAATTGTATGATTGAAATAAAATGTGTGCGCACGGGTGTATTTTCAGAACTCACTACTCAATACCGAGAAGGATGTTAGGGAAAGGTTACCCCACTTATGTACGAGTACAGTATGGAAGCCATAGAGTTAGGTATTCTCGCGTGGTCTTTCATTCGACCGTAAGAAATAGATTTTAAATTTAGAGGAAAATAAAAACAGATTCAAAATGGACATTAAAAAAACATGAGCAGATAACGACCACTGTGAAAGGTCAAAGGAGGAGCTCATACCTCTATGTAATAAAAATACCACCAAACTTTATTGAGAGCACATCGTTTCATTTTATTTACTTTCTACCACGGGTTAGAGAATGGCATGAACACCTAGTAATAACGCATGGTGTGTCTGTCAGATATTTTCAGCAAATTGATGAAAACACTCATTACAAGGAGGTATCACAAGTCACAATCCAGGTGGAACATGGAATCGAGCGCTCGGTTGTTATTTGATAGGCTTGAGATGGATTGTGTTTCTTATACTATTTGTTCCAATACGAGATTGAAGAAGCCGCATGGCAGTGCATTTCCTTTCCGAAATCCGGTGCACGTTTCAAAGGGCTCAGAGGTGGAGCCGAACTGCACGGTGCATCGGGTGTTTGTTAGCGTGGTTCGACACATCCGGATCAGTTTTCCAGGGATCTCGGCCATCGCGTTTAATAAGTTTTTGCGATCATTGTTGTCATATGCGGTTTTAAAATCGATAAAGAGTTGGCGGGTATCGATTTGAAACTCACTGCTCTTCGCCAGAAATGGTCGCGAAGATTCTATAGTCGATTTGCCGAGGCGGAACCCGCACTGCAATGTGCCGATTAGTGCGGTGCAAAACGGTTTTAGTAGTTCAAACTATACACTGGATAGGATCTTGTAGGCGACATTGAGCAAGGATATATCTTTGTAGTCTTTGCAGTCGTCGGGCATGAATTCATCCTCCCAAATTCCACAGATGATTTGGAGCATGCTCTCTACGAGAACATCGCCTCTAGCATTGAAGAGCTCTAATGGCAATCCATCCGAGCATGCGGCCTTGTTGTTCTTTAGCTTTAGCTATGCCTATTTCTTCAATGCTGGGAGGGTGGTCCACTTCATCGACTGGAGGCGGGATCTCTTCGTCCACTATCACTCTGTCTTCTCCATGCTCGCTGGAAATGCTGTTTGAGAACATTCACTATTCCTTGCGGATGGGTAACAAAATTGTTCCATTAACTCAGGACTCTTCGATATCCTTGAGCTGGGAGGCTGCGAAAATTCTCTCCTTTCGCCGCAGCGTCTTTTTTCCTCCCTCCACGCCACATATTGTTGGCATTTGTGTCTCTGTAGTCTCTGATGATTTCTGAGGTGCTCAGGCTTCC
Source organism: Merodon equestris (assembly GCA_958301585.1). Classification (NCBI taxonomy): domain Eukaryota; kingdom Metazoa; phylum Arthropoda; class Insecta; order Diptera; family Syrphidae; genus Merodon; species Merodon equestris. The sequence continues at coordinate 66,769,397 of OY284413.1, forward strand.
AATGTTGAACTTCCTTTTGGTAGGCTGATGCAGCTTTCTAACATTGGATATCGGGCTCTGAGTCTTGCTGCTACTAGGAAATGGCCAGAGTCGACGTTTGCTCCTCTGAACGTTCTAACACCCGTAGTCTATAGATTTGGAAGTATTAAGAAGGCAAAAAAATATTTTAGATTATTTTAGTCGCCAACGGTTCGGGCACGCCGCGTCGAACCTATGAAATGCAAACTATAAGTGTTGAAAGAATCACAAAAAAATACGGGCTGAAATTACACACCAGTGGTCGAGGTGAACCTGCGTTCGATCCTGTCAGCCATACAAGGTCAGATCGGCCAGTTCAACAAGCAGATCAATGGGCAGGCAACCTGCTTCTGGCGGGTCTATCGCAACTACATTCGTACTTGGTACGCTGGTAGAGAGTTCTTTAAAGATGATATCGGTGAATGTGAATTCGGAGATTAGGATTAAGCAAAGAGCCACTCTTTGCAACCTGTTGCATGACGAAAGCCCCGTTGTATTTTTGGTTAGCGAAACAAAGCTAAACCAGAAGCACGAAATTCAGCACCGTTTTTATAAAATAATTCGAAGAGACCGTCTTCATTAAAAATAATTTTAAGCAAAAAGTCATATTTGGTGATAACGTGCGGAAGTTCCAGGTGCTAGAGGCCATCATTGTGTCCATTCTTCTTCGAAATGTACAGACAATGTACGTTTCAGCGGCCTATGTACCTGAAGCACCTCAACCCAATATCTTCATCCCAGAGCTTGAGACGCTTTCTCGATCTCTACGCTTGAACTCTGTAGAAAATTTCTACATTTTGGCCGGCGATTTAAGCGCCAAACATAGTGATTGGGGTAATAACATTCACAATACAATGGGAGCCTACTAAGCCATTGGTGGATTCTGCAGAGTATACTGTTATGAGGTATACTGACTGTCTATGGACTTTCGAATACGACAGTGGTTATTGTAGACTTAACACCGCGATCACAATACCGGTAGAACTCGCAGAGATGGCAGAATATAGTATGTCAAAATTAACCTCTACGATTACGATAGGAAGTAAAACCGCGTTGCCCGAGGTTTTTCTGTTCGCTGATAAGACCTTTCATTTCGATGAAATTGCCAGGTTAAACAAAAATGATTTTAAAAGTCGGCAGACGATGTATAATACAATATCATACCAACGGCATCACGATACCAAGAACGTATAGCGAAACCCGATAATCGACGCACTGTACAAACAGAAAACTAGACTCTTAATAAGACTCAAACTCTTTTGAAAGCGGTTTAATGACAGACTTAACTAGTTAGGAGACTGAAGTCACTGACTAAAAATCTCTAAGAGTTGATCAAGGAAAGTTTCAGAATATATATAAGTCTGCACTGGAACAACAGAATTCGTGCTGTAAATTTCAGCAGGGCCAATATGTTAACACAAATATATAAAATATTTCAGAGGAATAATCAGAATGACATTCAGAATCCGAGAATGTCAGACAATGAATAATTGTTGCGAACAGTCATCATTGATTCGGACAGCGCCATTTTGGATAACTATGATTGAGAATCCTCAGGAGAAGGTGGCGATAGTGGGAGCTGTCTTCCATCATTCGCTCAACCACGTCTTGGAATACAGAGGCCTACATACTTCATCACTTCCACCTTCGAAACGATATCGATAATAGGCGATCAAAAATCCTTGTCGCCGCCAATGAGAAGACTAACACCCTGCTTATTTCGACGGAGGATCTTCAGAAGATATTCGAGTCGTTGAAAAAAAAATACGAACCGACGTGTATTAGCCAGTGCGTTGGAAGTCAGCGGTTGTGCAACAAAATCCCTCCAACCCGGCAAATCTCCGACAGATAAGTCTCCACTCGATCATCAGCACGGCCTTCGAGGACGTAGTCCATAAAGCCCGGTCTAAGTGGGTTCAGCACAATAAAATCATTCCGGATAACCAATTCGGTTTCAGAGCGAGGCATAATACTGCTCATGTTGCGTCGGCTCGTATCGGATATCCGTTGGAACAAAGGCAAGAATCAATTTTAGGACCGGTCGGGCGTTATGATGAGATCTGACTAGATCAGTACCTATATTTTGACAAACATATACATATATGCTGCTCTAGTGAGGGCCTGAGGCGCTTTCGCTTCGACGGGATGGCTGTTTCATAGCAGCCGATTTGATTCCATTGTGAAGGTAATCTGCTACATAGTCTTGGTCAGGCCCATGATTGTATATGAATGTCCCGCCCGTGTAAGAGCTTATTTAATGGAAAGGATTCGGGTGCTCGAGAGGCAATATCTCAGGATTTGTCTGGATTGCATACAATATATGTACTTATATACAATAAGGCTAGAATTTTACCGGTGGACAACTTTCTGATAAAGCCACGTTGCAAAAGCGACGAGTTCTGTCAATAACCTGATCTCCGAGGCTTACTATAGGTATTTGTACTACGAGAGGGCTTTGCTCCACCAGAAGCATTAGTTCTTCATTACTCGTATCATCACACCTTGAATAAAACTGGCCTGGAGTTGATAAATGGCTGACAAACGTGCGGATGTATACACACATGCCGACTATGGAGGCCGCCGTTAACAGCTGCATTCGATTTTAAACATTATCAAGTCATCATTATGCAATTATTCGTCGACTCGTATTCGATGTCGTTATTTATTCTCAAGTTATTCGAAACATACCTCTAAATAGTAAAAAGTCAATGATTGATAGCCTTTAAGTGAAAATAATTCTTTTTTATTACCTTTACGCAACCTTCCTAGGAAACTTGAGGTTATTCCATAATGGAAATATATAATTGGAAGTCAAGGAAATGAATATAAACGGAACTAAATGGTTCATCAACGAGTGTTATGCGCGGATTGTTCAAAAAAAATTTGCTTTATCAATATTTTGTTTGTATCTTTCAGAGTATTCCTCCTCAGATATACAGGTGCACAATTGCGCCAGCGTTTTTTACAATCCTGAATGCGTTTTTTGGTATAGGCTTGAGCTCTTCTTCTCGGAAGAGAAAAAAGTCGAAGGGTCTTGTTTTTTTGGCCAAAAAATTACGCAATAGCAACGATGAATGATTAGATGAATTATCGCGATGCAACAGCCATGATTTGTTTTTTTTTCGAATTGCTTTCACAAAGGGCGCATAACTTCAGGGTGATGTTCCTTATTGACCATACGAATTTCATGGTGAACCATGTCATTGTAATCGAAGAAAACAATGAGAAAAAAATTTGACCGAACTTGGCATGCCTAATCGCTCTTTTAGTCCATTGGAATTAGCGGGCTTTGGTTTCAACATCATAAGCATATACCCAAGTTTGGTCATCGATGAAGGCCTTTTTCAGAAAATCTGGATCATTATTGTTGTGAATCGACAGTTCCTGAGCGATGTTCATTCGACTGTTCTTTTGGTCAAAATTTATCAATTTCGAAATAAACTTCGCTGACATACATTTCATACCCAAAATTCATATTAAAAAATTCATTTACAAATTCTCGGCCCTCTTTGACGAACTTGTACAACTTATAAACATTTTTATTGCTCAGAGTAGACTCGCCAAATGTAGCGGTCAACATTTGATTTACGTTGGAGCAATAATATCTAAATTATAGTCAATAGTGGAGTATTTTAATTTACTTGGTGCTCTTTAGTAACTATGTTTTGAGGTAAAAAAAAATATTTAATTTTTATAAATATATGTAATATAGAAACAAAATATAGTTCACAATCAAAGGTATTCACTTTTGCGCGTTTTAATACCGGGTGCGCCATCTCATATAAGTCGATGTAAATGTCGAATAACTTCAACAATTCTCAACCGATTTTAGAAATTCAAAAACTTTTATTTAGCCCTCTACAATTTATTTTGATTAATTTTTGAAAACAATATCAATCAAATGACCGCCTTTATTGCCGATGCAAAAATGGGCTCGTTTTCGCGCATTCTCCATGGCATTTTCGAGCATTTCGGTCGAAATTTCTGCGATTTCCGCACGAATGTTTCTTTTGAGCTGTTCTATTGTCTTCGGGCCGTTAGCATACACCTTGCTGTTCAAGTATCCCCAAAGAAAAAAATCTGGAGGACTCAAATCCGGCGATCTCGGAAGCCAGTAAATATCGCCCTTTTTTGACACCAATCTTCTAGGGAACTTCTTACGCAAAAGGTTCATTGTCTTGTCCGCAGTATGGCATGTCGCGCCGTCTTGTTGAAACAAAAAACAAAGTAAACCTTTTTTACGCATTTCTGGGACCACATAATGGGCCAACATCCACCGATATCGATCGCCATCCACTGTATCGCCAACTTTGAAGAAATATGGTCCAATGATGGTTTTAGCGCATACACCGGCCCAAACAGTAACTTTTTGATCATATAGCGGCTCTTCGTGAATAATGTGAGGATTTTCGGTGCCCCAGAAGCGACAATTATGTTTATTAACTGAGCCAGAGAGCGTCATCGGTCATCAAAATTTGCTGCCAGAACTCCGGCTCAGCATTAATCATTGCAACGACATTTTATGCGTATGCCAAGCGCCGTGGCTCATCTTTTTTGGTAAAATTCTTTGAGTTATCTGCACTTTGTATGGAAATAAGTGAAGATCCTTTGAAATTCTCCGCGAAGTGGTCCCACTGATGCCTAACTGCTGCGAACGGCGCCGATATGATAAACTTGGGTCTTCTTTAACACTGGTCTTCACAGACTGAATAGATGAGTTTGAACCCCGCGGATGTGGCCTAGAGTGCTCACGAGGGCTTGCCACAGAACCAAATTGAAAAAAAATCGAGGCCTAACGATGAATTGTATCATTGAAAATAAAACATTGAAACTATTTCCGCGCGTTCTTTTGTTGTGAACGATTGTTGTAAATAATAAAATTGTACTGAATTGACGTTTCCAAAATGCTATGACATATGAAAATCGGTTGACAATTGTTGAAGTTATTCGAAGTTTACATCGACCCATATGAGATGGCGCACACTGTACTTGTAGGGTAACAGTAACTCCTAGTACTTTTTTTCCATAGCCCTTTGTATTTTAGTACACTTTTAACCCGTCTCAGCATGGATTCTACCAATTTCTGGATACTTTCATCAGGAATCATCAATCTGAATCCTAGTCCAGAGGTCGTTCAGTTTGGTGGGGCGTCTGCCGTATCCCAGAAGCTTACGTTTAACAAATTCTCAATCGGATTCAAATCCGGACTTTTGGCGGGCCATTGCAACTGTGAAAAAGTTTGGTTATCAAGTCAGTTTTTGACAATTTCGGAGATGTGTTTGGGATCCCCGCCTTGCTGGAAGATATTAGCTTCAATGGGATAAGCATATTTATCAACAAAATCCGGTAAATTCTGGAGTATTTGAAGATAATGTTCTTTTTCATTACACCTTTCTTTTTCGATTTTCACCAAAGGTCTAACATGCCACCCAAGCTATAAGGCTACCTCCTTCGTGCTTCACGGTCTCTTTAACTTGGTGCTTAAAAATTCTTTCATTAGGCCTGTGGCAGAAAAATTTCTTTCCATCTGACGGCTAATGATTGACTTTGGTCTCATATAACTCTGTTCCAGTCTTCTACCGTCCAGTTTTTGCATAACTTCAACCCTGCTTTTACGTTTTTATCAGATAATGCAGGCTTTTTCTGCTTGATTGGCAATACACGATCGATTTGTTTAAGAGTTCGCTTGGCAGTTCATTCGCTAACGTTTTTATTAATAGCTTTAGAGGCAATCTTTGGTGTTTTTACGTTATTAGTTCTAAGCATTCTTTGCATGACAATTCTTCCACCTACTTTTTTAGGGGGCAACGATTTTTCTTTTTCTGGACCATAAGGACTCTTCTCTGAGATAAATTGCAAAGGTTGGCAATTTTTCTTGAGTTTCAATTATAGCTAGAAAGCGAAACAATCTCGTTTTCAAGGTCTATTGTAATCTTTCCCATTGTCCTATGAAGGCTTGTATTAAAAATATATCTATCCTGATTTTTTTCTTAAACAATACCTCACAAACACACCTTGTGCCTTGAATAACTGAAATTTAATATTGTAAAATCAATAACTGCGAAAAGGTGTCCGAATAGTACTAACCAATGAACAATACTACAATAAAACGTGCAAAACTGAGTATATCAGAGCTAAGAATAAATTTGCGTGAAACGTACCAAAATAAAACAAAAAACGGTTTTTATTTTTTCCTTAGTATGCATCCTTCTTCAAATAATATTAATAAAGAAAAAAAAACAATATCTCATTTATTTTCTGTCTAACTCTAAAAAACTTGAATTTTCATTCATTTGTATATAGCTTTGCTCTCCAATGTATATTACAACTAGTAATTACTTTTTTAGCACTGAAATAACAAATTCATGCTTTTATAAAACTTAAAAACTTAACATAAATCCAATTTTTCGTAAATCACTGAACAAATACATAGTCGTTTTTAAACAGTTTTAAAATGAGTTTCAGTTCCTAGAAGTCACCCCGGTTTCATTACAAAGCTAACAAGAAAATGGGGAACAATTGCAAAGTATGTTTTGTACTAATTATTACACTTCCATTAGGAAAGGGTAAAGAACTCGGAACTGAACGAACTATGTATGTTAAATAATATGGGAAAATTAAAGGCATGGTAAAGGAAAACCTAAGATACTAAGAGCGCCTAGGTTATAGCAACAGATTAGTCTGTATATAGCACACTTTTGTGGGACTATCCCCGAAAAATACGTGTCGATAGTACGGCTGGTTATTGCTATTTCCTCTATTCTTGCATGGCTTGTACCAGACTTAAAAATTCACCAAATGCAGTTTCGAGTGCTAGAACAATTATTGTAGGTTTATGTTTGTTGGGATCTTAGGATGCTGACGTTCTGGGTTACGTAGGAAAACAAATATTGAAAGACGTTTTAGCCAAATTAGTAATAACTATGCGGAGTTACGTAGGGTGTCTCACATCTCACCCACTCTCTTTTTATCTTTTTCTCTTTTGAATATCCTCATCGAATCGATACATCATATTAAGCATAACACGCCCGAGCATAGAGGTTTTAATTTCGCTTACTCACTAGCAGTTTTTTTTTTAAATCAGCAATATGCTCGGAATCTAGTCTCGTAATTGCAGGGACTATGTCGTACCAACATTTATGAGGAATCGGCCCACGAAGTATCTCTTGAATGGTGGGAAATGGCGCTTTTCTGTTAAAATCATTAACAAAAACTGTGCACGCGAAGCTAGAGTATATATTAATCACCGGCCCATATGCATTACCTATAATAGTTATCGTTGCCCTTATTGCATTTTCAAAAAAGTGCTCAATTAAGAGTCAAGTGTTCGCATGGTGATAAGAGTTTGATGTTGCATTGGGAACAAAACCGATACCGACCAATAATGCATAAATCTCCTTCCATGACGTGAACAATGTCCAATTTAAAATATTAAATTCTTCTAATGCCGCAGAAAGACTTAGAGACCTTAAAATAAGCATTTAAAAAAACGTCTCTAACTATATATTATACTTCACCAGATGGAGGTTAAGGAGGTTAAGCTATAAATAAGGAAAACAATTCTTAAATGTCTCAGCATGATCCCTTCTTCTTTTCCTTTTTCCGGCGTTGTTATGGTCAGAAGTGTAGGACCATAACCTTCCCACTTAACTGCATTCCTACTGGTCCGCTTGTGGGGTCCGCCGGTTTGACCTCAGAAAGTAGCGGCAGGCTTCCCGGTTTGGGATTACTTCATCGCTGAGGCCAATCAAATGCTGGTGTTCTTGCATTTATTTGCACCATTTGTTTTTCGGCCTGGTTTTTTTTTGTGACACGGGCATGCTCCAGGTTTTTTTTGTTTGATCTTACTCTTACAACACCGGTGATCTCCAGTCGTGTCAACCCACTGATTTGCATGTACACTTGTGGGGTAGTTTAATGGTGGTATATCTGTCCCTAGGCTCACCTTGGTGTTTTCTAAATTGCCTAGATGTGATTTTTGTTTACCTTTGTTTTAGTCGCCTTTTACGACAACGGAGGCTCAGCATGATCTCTTAAGGATCAATATTATGATCTTTAGCATGAACTTGATGTACGGTGTAGTCTTAGAACTAACGTTTTGAAGATGACATACAGTGGCTCACAGCTAACTTGACCCACTCCACATTTACAACTTGAAACGAGTATGGCTTCTTAACGAAAAAAAATGTCAACAAAATAAAAAAGCAGAAAGCTTCATTGAGTAAACTTAAACAAAATATCTTCATTTATTAATTTTATGTTAAAATTACATAACAAATTAACAAAAACAAAATAAATTGAATAATTCAATGTCACAGCTTATTTGACCCATTTGTAAAAAAAAATTAATAAAAACAAATATTTTTATTGAATTAATATCCACTAATTTCTTGGTCATTGCATAAGGTATCGCTTTTCTGTCTAGCGCAACTGTAATACAATCGTAATATGTACGTTGGTAGAGAGTCCCTTAAAGATCCTATCGGTGAATGTGAATTCATTGATTAAGAATGAGCGAAGATCCGCACTTTTCAACCTGTTGCATGACGAAAGCCCTGATATACAGCGGTGAGGTGCGGAGGTTCCAGGTGCTAGAGGCCTGCATTGTGTGCATTCCTCTCCGAAATGGAAAGAGAATGTACATTATAGCAGCCTATGCATCTAAAGCACCACAACCCAATATTTTCGTTGCAGAACTCGAGATACTTTTTCGATCTCTGCATTTAAACTTGGTGAAAAACTATTGTACTAAATCCTGACCAGCTATTTGAATGCCAAACATAGTGATTGAGGAAATAACAGTCCTAAAACTAGGGGGAGCCTACCAAGCCGTTGGTTCTGCGGGAGAACAGTCAAGTTACTCGCAACCGATAGTCGTATCTTAAGATCGGCTCTTAGTTGGATCTCATGCTACTTGACTCTCGATTGAGACTAGCTGACACGAATGATCTACTAACTGTCTACGGACCTCCGTATACGACAGTGACCACTGTGGACTATGTGCCGTGATCACAGTACTTGACGAGTTCATGAAAATGGCAGAGTAGGTCAAAATGTACCCCTACGAATACAGTAGAGCGCGTTGGCCGCGCTTTACCAATTCCTTGACGAGATCACTCACCTCGAGTGGTTCCTTTCCACCACACAATAGGAACTTAGGTACAGGTACCTCAAACAAATGGATGATAAGCAGACGACGGACAGTACGATACCACGCCCAACACACCACGATACCTCGAAAATATACATACCTAAACGCGACAATCGACGCGCTGCACAGACAAAGCCCGTCAAAAGTAGACTCATGTCAAGACTCAAACTTTTGTACAGGTGGTTTACCCCGACAAAACTCGGAGGTCAGGACACTGAGGTCATTGGTTTACAACAGGATTCGTGCCGTAAATTCCAGCAACTCGAGTATGTTCCCGCAAATAAATAAAATATTTCGGGGAAATAAACCTAATGATATTCAGGATTTGAAGCTTCCGAGAACGTCAGACAATGAAAGCTTGCTACGAACAGTTAGCATCGATCCTAAGAGCGCCATCCTGGATGACTATTTTTTCGTGATCGAGGATCCTCAGGAGAAAGTGGCGAGAGTGGGAGCTGTCTTCCAGGAAGTGTATAAGGTGAATGATAGTATTCGCTCGAACCACGACCTGGAGAACAGAATCCTGCTTCATCACTTCTACCTTAGAAATGATTTCGATCATTGGCAATCAGAGAACCTTGGTTTTACTAAGTTCAATAACGATTTTATGGCAAATAACGCCATGGCCAACAAAGGGGCGAACATCCTTTTTATTTCGACGGGGAATCTCCAGATGATCTTCGAGTCACTGAAGAGAAGAGAAGAGGACAATAAAATCGTTCTGAATAACCAATTTGGTTTCAGAATGGGACATAATACTGTGTATGCGGCGTCGAAACTCGTGTCAGATATCCAATGGAACAAATGCAAGAACCAATGCACGGGGCCTGTGTTCTACTTTTACTCAAACATTTGATATTAATAACTGCAAAATAATTCTAATAACTCTGCTCAAACTTTTGATATTAATAACGGAATGCAATAGGGTACGGTGAACTCGCCGACCCTTTTTAACATTTACCTCAGTAATTTGAAAGCTTCTCTTCACCATTCAATAGCGTATGCGGACGATTTAATCGCGTACAGATCAGGTCCAACGGTCGACGCAATTGTCGAAAGATTAATATTTTTACAAACATATAGATGCTGCTCTGGCGAGGGCCCGAGGCGCTTTCGCTCTGACAAGATGGCTGTTTTATAACAGACAACTTGATTCGAAATGAAGGTAATATGCTACATGGTCTTAATCAGGCCGATGATTGCCTATGGATGTCCCGTGTAGTTCAATGTGACAGCCAGGTTAATGGAAAGGATTGGGGTGTTTGAGAAACAATGTCTTAGAACTTGTCTCGGATTACATATGCAGAACACCCGAATTGGAGTAAACGCAATTTTACCCAAAACGAGGTCCTGTACAATAGGGCCAGGATTGTACGGGTCGATTATTTTCTAATAAAACTGGTTCGGTGCAAGTGCAATGACTTCGGTCAATAACCTGATCTCCGAGGCTTACTTCCCAAATGACATGTACCAAGAAAAAGTGCACCATAGCGGCTTTGTCCCCCAGAGGCATTCCTTTATTTGGATCAATGTTGGCTGATCCAGGGTGAATTGGCGGTTCCGCTAATTTTCCATGTGGCCCGTAAGTGCGTGGAGTGGCGACTCCTCTACGAAAGTGATGTTTCGCTCCGTAAGCCCGAGCGCCCCAAGTTTAGTAGATCACTCAGGTTTAGTGTCACGCCAAGATTGGGTAGACGTCGTCCGACAGCATCCACGCTTTGGTGGCTGGAACGGTCTGCGTCAGTGGTTAATTTTAATAGGTCGGCCACTTTAAGGCAAAGCCTGCCACATGCCAATAGCAGACTTACATAGACTAGGATATGTTAGGAGAGGTTAGAGTAGTAAGGGCAGACTACGGTAGGCTAGGGTGGCCCGTAGGTTTAGTTTAGTTTTAGCTTCAATTAAAAAAAATAAAAAATTAAAAACAAAAGAAAAATACAAAACAATATCGAAAACAAGTATAGGTACATATATACTCGTATCTTAGTTAAGATAGGGTTAAGTTATTCTTAGTTATTAGTTTTTTTTTGAAATGACACTTTTCTTAGCCTAAGTTTTATATTTATTTTAATTCTTTTAACTATAACAAGTTAATCGCGTAAGGCCGAAAGGCACAGCCTTAAGTAGTTCTATCTGCCTTAGAGTGTCCGTATAGGGCAGTAAGGTACTTTATGTCAGTTGTTATTTAAGCCAGGCTTAAGCATTTTTGTCTAGGGTATGTGTGTTCTAAAAATATAAAAACAAAAAAGATAGACGCAACAACAGTTATTCTAAATTAAGTCCGATCGCAGCTGTTCATTAAACATCTTGGGTCAAATAAGCTGTAACATTGAAAAATTGAATTAATTTTGTTTTTCTTAAGTATGATATGAAATTTTAAGTTAAAATTAAATTATTAATTAAATTTTGTTTAAGTTTAAATCTAATTTAGCCCTGCTGCGTCTTTACTTTGTTGATAACTTTTTTCGTTAAGAATACGTCCAAAAAGCATCAGTCACAGAAAGAATAACAATTGTCCGGATTAAGTAGTAGGTCTGAAATAGACTGACTACAAAAGGCCCCTCTTTCAGTGTTTCATTGAAAGGGAAAAACCGTTGTTGAAAACCAGAATATTTTACAATATTATACACTAGATGGTTTCGTACTTCTTCTCTGAGAGTTTTGTAAGTAAATCAGTTTTATTTGAGCGCGTGTCAAAGATGGACATCAGTGCCAAAGGAAAAAAAACCCGTGGACTTTCTAACTTTCTGAAACGGATGATAACTCGTGATAAAAAGTGAATCACTTACGACAACTTCAAGCGAAAACGGTCGTGTTCGATTCGCGGGGACCCTGTGGGTTATTGATTATATTTAGCGACTCCAGATCAACTACATTCGCGGCTGACTGTTCGTTTTTTTAATGAGCACCAAACATCTCACGGTAATATACTCTTATATTAAATAAAACTTAATACAGAGAAACAAGGGTTGAGCTGTAATTTAAAATTTACAAGCAAGTTATTTTTTTTCCAAAAATCCTAAAGTTGCGGTCAACCTAGAAGCTTGTAAGTTCGAAGCAGTCCGACCGACACTAAAATTATTTGCTTCTATTTACAATAATAAGACCTTGTATAAGTTCTCCTTGTTTTAATTCTAGCGTTTCCAAGTAGGATCTCTGCTCGTTTATCAGCTGTTTTTGCAGAACAGTACCTTCAGATAATGGATATCTGTCTTTTTCAATAATGCTGATGCATGGCTAGGCTTACCCGCGTTCAGTCATAACAAAATCTGTCTTCCTTCGGAAAAAAAGCCATAAAATATTTCATGACGCTTTCTTCGATCACTTACTTTAACACCCTTCACTGCAGACGTGCTTTTTCACTTCCCTTCAAGGTCATTAGGACTGCGTATATCTCTGATTGAAAGACAGGTTTTTGTTTTTTTTGCTAATGAAAAGTGCAGTCGGACGTTTTTGCGGACCCTCGCTCAGACCTGGAGTCATATGTAAAAATGTCCAGGTTTAGTATCTGACCAGTGCTAGTCCTGACGTTATGGAAATTTGACTGTGAAGTTATAGCGCAACTGTATGACAGGTGTCATTGCGTGGGAAGGCATATAAACTGAAACAAGGGTCGTAGGATAGATATTTCTCGCGCAAGTACACTGTCACTCCAACGCGAGTTGTATCAAAAACTATTACTCTTGACATGGCGAGACATGACTTTCAATGCACATACCCTCTGATATATGTATATGTCTAGGGGTGGAAGATTCATCATAGCGTCTAGAGCGGCGCCCGCCATGCTGGGGAAAGCCCCCGAAGAGCTGAGTTTTTTGGAGTTTGGTTTGCTGTTCCACCAGGCAACTGATGCGTACGAGACTATCGGTCTTATTATTGCCGTGTAGATCTAGATGAACGAGAGAGCCGTGGCGCAGTGGGTAGTGTGTCGGCCTCTGACGCACGATGAGCGAGTTCGGATCCCGATAATACCAACGCCATCGAATGTTCATTATGCAGCTTCTCTCCTCGGCGGGGAACTGGCAAAACCCCCCGTAGTACAATTGCCTTCAAAAAGCTTCTCGACTCTCGCCGTTCGGAATCGGCATTAAACTGTAGGTCCCGTTCACTTGTGTGAAAAAAAACAAATCGCACACAACATAAGTGAATAAGAGAAGCTAGGCTCTGGCTCTTCATGAGCTGTAACGCCATCTAAGAAGAAGAAGATCTAGATGATCTTTGTCGGCGATAAGCCCCTTGTTTTGCCTAAAGCACCTTTGCATTGACAAAAAAGTTGACAGTGTTTTGGTGGTTTTTGACTCAACATGTTCTGACCATAGAAGCTTGCTATCTATGCCGGAAGCTTGCTAACAACGCCGGAAAAAGGAAAAGAAGAAGAAGAAGAAGCTTGCTATCTATGGCGGCTGCTAAGTATTTAGCTTTATTTGATATCGGAATGAGATTGTCTTTCAGCATCAGCTGAGTCATTCCAGTTTTATTCCTCATTTTCGTGAAGAGAATGACAGTAGTTAGTTATGGAGGGTTCTGGCTCAACCGCAACGTTGCGGTTACGCAGGTTGGCGCGTGCCGATAAGAGATAAAGTCATGACCGCAGGTTGGCCCGTGCCGATAAGAGATAAAGTCAGCACGGGGCATTGACCGCAGGTGGGCACGGGGCATTGGCCGCAGGTGGGCACGGGGCATTGGGCACATGGCATTGACCGCAGGTGTCCTGGCGGGTCGGCTTTGATAGCACGCGCCCGCGTGCCGGTCGGTGGTCGTCGTCGTGGTCAAGGTCACCGCCGATTTTTGTGTGGCTTTTGACATTCTTCGCGCGGCGGCGAGAACATTCGAGAACATTCGAGAATATTCTAGTGATAGTACGCGCCGGCCGGCCTCGTGACTATTTGTTATTAGCGTCGTAGAGTTGTGGTTTTGCGAGCAGTTGTGGCAGGTCAGTGACTGATCCAATTGTTTTTTATGTGTGTGATATCGTTTTTCATTATGTGATGACGAATTTAGAATAACAATAAATATCTTCGTCGTGGTGGTGGTCAAGGTCATATCACCCGTAATTCTGGTGATAACAATAGCTATATAAAAAGAGAGCTTGCTTTAAATCAGAACACAAATCAACCATGAACAGCGTGGAGAGGACAATTGAGAGACACATCACGGAGTTTGAGAGTAAGACGTGGGATTACTCTCAACTGGTGGCCCAGGCAAGGACGCTGTTGGCTGATATAAAGGAGAAGAAGGATTTCGCTAGGCTGAAGGCGATTATACACCTCCTGGAGGCAATGGAGGACATTGTCTATCTGGAGGGGTTTCAAATGACACCAGTAAGCGAGTTACTGAAAGACGTAACCCTGTATGTATAGGTAAGTAAATTATAAGCAAAAAAACGAAAAAATGTATTTACATATATATCTTTTTTCACGTACAGGTTTACTTACGGGAGTTACCCCCTCTTCAATAAATAAAAAACACTTAATTTTTAGAATAAAAATATTTTATTAAAAAATTATACAGTTTTCTTTTTATTTAAATTTTTCATAAGCGATGTTTGTTGTTGGTGGTATTGCTGAAGTTGATGGTATCGCTTGTGATTTTACTGGATTTTTTATTACTGCATATTGTAGCTTCTTTGTCCATGATTCCCTCATAGCAGGCTTTGATTTCTTATACATGTTGTTCGGAATTATTTGATTGAATGAAAGGAAAGAGAAGAAGAAGCTGTTACTGCTGCTAAATTTCATATTATAAACAAAGCATCATCTCTTCTCTCTCTCTCTCTCTATCTCTATGCTTCGCTGATTTCAGGAACGAGTTGTATCATGTTCAGCATTTTTCCATAGAATTTAAGATATATTCATTTCATAAGTTTGCTTAAACTTCTTAATATCAATCAATTCTACATCTGAATGGTAGGTTGGATCGAGCGCTTTGAAAACTTCTATTTCACCATTGCTTAAGATCCTCTCACTCTCAATTTCGCGATATTCAAAACAACTTATATTTAATGTACGTTCTGCATAATGACTATCATAAGTACAACGAATATTTACGTATACATCGTCGTATTCTAACCTAAAATGTCGATAAAATTTATTTTCGCTTTCAATCACTCCAGCTATATCTTTTTCTTTACGAATTAGATCTTGCCTAAATGCTTCTATAGCTTCCGCAACAGTGAAGTATTTAACGTCCGGTTTTACTGTTGTTGTTGTTGTTGTTGACATTGCTGTTGCTGGTGCAACTAGATCATTTTGAGGTTTATTCAAAATTTCACTAGGCCGCATCAATTGAAACGATAAATCAATTTTCAAACTGTCATTATTAGGTAGTAATACGCTAAACTCCAAGTTTCCCTTATTATTATTATCTATAGTCGTTAAATTGATTGGTATTGGACTAGCTTTCAAATAGCTCGCAGCCAATACACAAAATAAGCCCAATAAATTAATATTTCTTCCCATTTTACAATATTACAATACAAGAATAATACACTGCGACTAAACTCACTGAAAGAAGATTGAAATGATACTAATCAAGATTTAGTTGAAACATTGCTTTTTATTTCAAACGTTCATATAGTAACATTAGTTTTTTTGTACGTATCATCATGTTTTCCATCATAAAACATGCACAAGTATCTAGTTTATCCTGACTGCTATCTGAACACATGCTGCATACAGTGCGTTGATATCCGTTCTCATATGTAATAGTATAAATGTCTTTGAATTGGTTTATTTTTGAATAACATGTTGTTATCTCCCCTAAATGCTCGTCCAATATATTTTCCTTGTGTTCTATTAGAAATGTTTTAATCTGCTTCAGGAACTCTGAACAACTTATCATGTTTGTCATGATAATTTATATCTTTTATGTATTGGGTTCAGTTGTACTTAGCTTATCTAAAAGTTCTATATCTTCTTCATCAATGTCACTCAGTTCAAATTTACTCAAAATATCAATATCATTAAAAGCACATAATTCTTTAAAACTATTTATGTTTTTTATACGCTTAGCACCGTCATACGATTTGCCCAATATAGTTACTGAACCACCAACTACTTCGATTCTCATATGATCGTTAATATCAAATTCAAAGTGTACTGCTGACAAATAATTGGGATATGATTCTCCTCTACGCATGCTCAATAACAGAGTTCTATGACCATCTTCTACGGTGGCATATACTGTCAAGAATCAATAACATCCGCTTTTAATATACGAAAGGATTTCCACGTTGAATGACACACGCAGTATTTATCGCCCGATTTTATCGTCTGAATCCAAAACATTGAACTCAATATATCATTTACGCAAAACTATTTTATACGCACGCAAACGCGAACACGGTTTAGTACACGTACAGTTTTTGTTGTATGATTGTATTATTGTAATCCAAAACATCTATGTATATATATAAATCACTACGGCTGTCAGCGATTCTCCCTTGAAACTTACTTTCTCACTAAACATTAATTGAATTTATTGCAACTATTTATATTGTCTTGTACTAAATACTTATATACCTATCTCTTTCATTCAATAAAATAAATCATGAGGCTATCTCTTTTACATAACTTCAATAAATCAGTAAATAGAAAAAATCAGTAAACATGGAGAGAGAGAGAGAGCGAAGAGATATGTTTATATGATATGAAATTTAGCAGCAGTAACAGTTTCTTCTTCTTCTTCTCTTTCTCCATTCATTCAATCAATTATAAAAAGTTTGAATGAAAAAACAAATGTATTATTATTATTATTTTTTTTTTTAATAAAAAGCTATTTTTATTTATTAAGTATTTTTATTTGCGTTATTTAAATTGTACAGAAATTTCAAACAAAGATGTCCGCAATTGAAGGAGTTATAGTTTTGATATTGGCTATAATTGTATTGAATATTTTTTCCG
The DNA here is from genome assembly GCA_958301585.1 of Merodon equestris. NCBI lineage: Eukaryota > Metazoa > Arthropoda > Insecta > Diptera > Syrphidae > Merodon > Merodon equestris. Next base: position 66,786,467 of record OY284413.1, read on the forward strand.
CCCATATATTTAATAATCTCTCTTGGTGGCTGCAGATTTCCAAAGCTATCGAAATATTCTGTGCGATTTTTGTTCCTATCGTATGCTACCCAATGGGTTCCGGGACCGTGAGAAGAATCCAAATTGACGATGCCACATTCCTTTTGATGTGCGCGTTTCGGTAAAGTATCAAGCATGAATACACCTCTGAAATGTGGCAACAACAACATTTTGGAGTACTTCATCAAATCTCTATCGGTAAGTGCGTGGTTGGGTAGCTTCCTTAATAGTTTTTTGCTCTCGCTGTCGTACTATAAAATAAGCCGTAACCCTTTTTGTATGGCTTAAGGTATAACCCTTTACCAATAGCAATGGATTCCATAGTTTTATTATGACGATTTGCTTCTTCCAGTTGTTTCTTAGCAGATTTAGTTTCATTGATTGCCTTAAAAATGGAGCTTCCACCCGTTGCCAAGGCTCCAACTGCTCCGAGAGCCGATAGGATTGGTATGAGAGGGAGAAAACCACCAATTTTGGGAACTGGTATTACACGTGGAATTTGAATTGAAGATTTCTTTCTCCTTAAGATATTATTAACAGTTTTTCGTGCAATTTGTATTGCACTTTCCATATCTTTTGGTTTCTTCTCACGTAAAATCCTTTTAGTTTTTCTTATAGCCTCATTGAAGAGATTCTTCCTACCACCACCACCACCGCATTTGCTCTTCCTCATTTTACTCATATTATTACCCATGCCGAATTTGACTTTAGTTTTCATAGCATTGGTCACAAACCATGCGCTTGCACGTTCCGCAAAATTACTGTCTTTAGACTTTACTCTATTCCACGCGTTGTTAGCTAATATTCGATCGGCTTCGTGTCGCCTATTAAGATCTTTTGATTGAAAATAAGCAATATCGTGTTGTTTACATGCCTCATCCAGTGGGTTAATTCCTGTATCACCTCTGGCCAGTCGTTTTTTGAGTTTAGTGCCTGGTCCACAAAATTGATAGCCCGGAAGATGAAGTTCTATTGGTAGAGTATTGATTATTTTATCCACCAAACCTCTTCCGACTGCGTTTCTATTATGACTAATTGATCTTCGATAAATCATAACCATTTTTAATGTGAAAGTATGATTCAGACTGAAATAATTTATCAACTTCACACGGTTTTATACACAGAGATGAGTGCATGCGTTTGGGTGTATGCACATACATGTATATAAAATATGTTCTAGTATGTCATATAAAGGCATTAGTCGTAAATATGCGTTTCGTGAAACAACATAAAGATTTGGTTGTGCGAAATATTGATTTCGCAACGACAACAACAAATAGCACATCAGAGAGAAGACATAGTTTTCTTTTACCAAATACAATTCGAGCTTTATTAGTTGGTCCCTCAAATTGTGGTAAAACTAATGTAATGTTGAGTTTAATAGAGAGTCCAAATGGATTAAAGTTTAAAAATATCTATATTTATTCAAAATCATTGTATCAACCCAAATATAAATATCTACAAGAATTAATACAACCTATAAAGGGTATGGGATATTATACATTCTCTGAAAATGACCAGGTTCTAGTACCGGACGAAGCAAAACCTAATTCTATTATGATTTTCGATGATGTGGCATGTGAGAAACAAAATAATATAAGACTATATTTTTGTATGGGCCGTCACAGAAACATTGACACCTTTTATTTGTGTCAGTCGTACACACGGATTCCAAAACATCTTATACGCGACAATGCGAATATGATTATAATGTTCAAGCAAGATGAAATGAATATGAGACATGTGTACAATGATCACGTGGGTACTGATATGAATTTCAAAGAATTTTCAAATATTTGCAGTACGTGCTGGATAGATAATTATGGATTCCTCGTCATATGCAAAGATGATCCTATAGATGGCGGACGTTATAGAAAAGGATTTGATGTTTTTATTCAACTATAAACGTTTACTCCCTAGGGCTTTTGTAGTTAGTATATAAGAGGATTTCACGCAGTCATAATATATTGGTAGCAGCAGCGATAATGAATAAGAAAAAAGAACGATTACTAAAGGATGTTATAAATACTAGAAGGGTGTTGAGAAAAAAGTTTAAAAGTATCAAAAATCATGACTTAGAAACAGAAGACCTATTGGAGGATACTTTTAAGCCTATCACTAAACCTCTCAGGGAATTAGTCGAAGGTGTTAAACAAAAACAGGCTGAAACTAAAATAGATTACGACACAGAATTTCTGAAAAAAAAAGTTCCATTAAAAACGAATACTAGCACTCCCAAGGCAAATCAAAAACAAAAAAATACTCTTGATAGTAGTAAGGAATCTACATTCTATACACAAAGGAATGAAAGCGGTCACGACGACGACGACGACGACGATGATGATGGTAGCGGTATGAGCGATAGGGGCAACAAAAATAATCCATTGTTATTGAATCTCAAAGCGTTGGATCGGGACAACAAATTAGATAAAGTATATGGTCCATATAAAGATCGAAATGATAAATGGAAATTGGGTAATGCTGAATTTGACTTAGGCACAAATGAGATTGTCATCAATGGTGGAAATGCCTGGTCTATTACACCGGGTCTCTTTGAATTGCTCTTTCACAAAACACCAAAGCACTATAACGATCATGACCTACAACAATATAAGGAAATTTTAGTTGAAACAAATGCTCATAAGCGTAAGCATGATAGAAACGAACAAATAAAGGGGACTAGAGCAATCAAGTACACAAAGATTATAAAATCATTATTCCACCACGGTGGAAAAAAAGGGGATGGTTTAATGACAGTAAATGCACGGAAACCAAGTTATATATACTGGGATAATCCTAATGAATTAGTTGACAGATTACGACTTTTGATTTCATCACAATCAGCTGGTCATACGAATCATAACAATGAAATTGTATCCATCGTTGAGGAATTGAGAGAAAGCAATATAATTGCATAGATCTATATGTACACATCCATTTCAAAAATGAGTGCTAACAAGTTTGGTAGTTCATCCCATCATCAAGATAGACGTCTAAGAAGTGCCTTAGGCTTTCGTTTAGATCGCCGCGATAGGAACATTAATTTTTATTCTAAACGATTAAAAAACGTAGGTTTACCCATTGACGACAATGATGCATAGCAGCCTCCAAGTTATTTGTTAACGAACAAGTGAATCACATAACTTTGAGAGTTCAAAAAGATAACACATTATTGAAGAATACATTTATAGAAGAAATTGAAAAAATAGCGGTGGATCTACAAAGTGAGAAAGAAACACATACGAAATCGATTAAAACGTTGAAGGAGGATACCGAGAAGGCTTTAGAATCACATATAAATTATACTGAAACAAGATTTAAAGGAATTGAGGATTATATTTTCCAGCAATTAATCAGTCCAGAAGTGATAGCGTTGTCGGCGAATAAACATATTAGTAAAACTAATTTATAAAAAGCGTTGATAAAATATGAATAGCGATGAAAAGAGACGTATTGTAGATGAACTTCACCGGGGGGCTCGTAGAAATTTCAAAAGACGACGAGTAATTATGAAAGGAATAGACGATCTCTGGCAAGCAGATTTAGTTGAAATGGGCGCATATTCAAAATTCAACAGAGGCTATCATTTTCTCTTAACTGTCATCGATACTTTCTCCAAATTTGCGTGGGTTGTTCCGCTTAAAACGAAAAATGCTTCTGACGTCACAAAAGCTATGAAAAGTATATTTGTTGGGTGGGGGGAACGATCGCCAAAAAATCTACACACCGACGACGGAAAGGAGTTCTTCAACAAAAAATTTCAAAATCTAATGACAAATTATGGTGTTAATCATTATTCAACTTATAGCATTGTAAAGGCATCAATTATCGAACGATTTAACAGAACGCTAAAGAGTCAGTTTAGCTATAATGGTTCATACAAGTGGCTTGGGATATACAAAGAATTGATTATGAAATACAATGATACAAAGCATCGAACTATTGGAATGCGTCCAAGTAATGTAAATTCTTCGAATGAAAAGCTGATATTAAACTCTGCCTACAACAATGTGAAAACCTATGACAAACCAATTTTTTTTGTTGGCGATCACGTACGTATCAGTAAATATAAACATACGTTTGAGAAGGGCTACACACCGAATTGGACAACGGAAATTTTCAAAATTAAAACAATTAAACATACGTATCCGGCTACATATATATTAGAGAGAGGGAAATGTAATCCGAGGAGGATTCTATGAGTATGAACTGATGAAAACGCAATATTTAAATAATTATCTTGTTGAAAAAATTCTACTCACGAAAGGTGATCGAGTTTTTGTGAAATGGTTGGGTTTTTCAAACGAACACAACTCTTGGATTAGTAAAAATAATATTCTATAATATAGAAACATTCACAAATACATACACATACATGTGTATATACATATCTTTGTATTCAATAAAAAATAAAAAATAAAAAATACATATATATTGTTTAAAAAGCGTTGTATTTTAATTTTCCATTTCATTATATAGTTGATCGTTAAAATGTCAATAACATTAATTTTAACTGGAAATTCATCGAGTCTCACTACGGATTACTTTCCACCAATCGATCTAGGCCGCGAGTATGAGTGTGGACTAATAGACTTTCACACATATAATTCAGTGCCCAACATTGACTTGAATAATAATTTATTTCACATACGCGATCAAATCATTGAAGTTCCTGAGAATACGTCAGTATAAACAAATCGGGGAGTCTTTTCATTGATGCCAATTACAATACATTCAAAACAGAAATTTATTGTAGTGATAGTATTGATTTTACCCAAAATCGAACTATTGCTTCAATACTTGGTTTTAGCAAGAAAATATTAAAAGCAAAAACTGGTTATGAATCAGACATACCTATTAACATTACAAATCTTAATGTAGTACGCGTGGAATGTAACATTGTGTGCGGATCATATATAAATAGTTCAAGCGCACACACACTTCATGAATTTTCCCTACACGTTAGTCCTGGGCATAAATTAGATGAAATTCCTAGAAATGTAATTTATTTACCTGTGACCGTCAGACAGATAGGTTCAATAACAGTTAAAGTTGTCGATCAGGACAATAATCTGGTTAATTTTCGTGGAGAAACAATTACTCTCAGATTACATTTAAGACCAAAGGATAAATGATTATTTATAATAAAAGCAATACGAATTTCGGACCTCCTGTCACTTTCTCGTCGTCATCCAACAAAGAAACAGTGATAAGAAGGAGCCCGTCATCGTCAACTATAACACCAACAACAACATCAACTACTACTAAAAAATTGACAATAGTTAATAAAAAAATTTTAAAATCACTAGGATTTCGGATCAAGTGAAAGAAAGTGAAAGGAAAAAGATCATGAATGACGTTCTAAATGTTCTACAAAAACCTATCTACGATGAAAGCATTATAAAGAAAGAGTATCACAGTTATATGCCATACTTACAATCGTACAAAAATAACGATGAAATTAGAATATCAATACAGAATCAAGACCTCTATCTACTGCCTTGTGAGAGTTACATTTATATCGAGGGATTTGTAACACTGGAGAATGGAACAAAATCAAACAATATTAAACTGAAAAACAACTGCGTAGCGTTTTTATTTGATGCAATCCGCTATGAAATCAATGCAGTCGAAGTAGACCGCACACGATATACAGGAATAACATCGATGATTAAAAATTTTGTATCGTTAAACCATAACGAGAGTACAATGTTAAAAAATGCTGGATGGTTTGCAATGAGGAATCAATTTATTGAAAATGGTTATTTTAATTTTTGCGTACCACTTAAAATGCTTCTTGGTTTTGCTGAAGACTTTAATAAAGTGGTTTTGAACTCCAAGCATGAGCTTATATTATTACGTTCGAAGTCGGATATAGATGCTGTCTACTCAACAGACGTAAAAGAAAAAGTTCAGCTAAACATTTTGAATATGACCTGGAAAGTTCCTCACATACAATTGGCAGATTTTTCGAAATTGGGAATTCTTAAAACAATAAGCTCGGGACGGAGTTTAAAAATGGCATTTCGGAGCTGGGATTGTCATTTTAATCCTGTTCTATCGCAGGGCGTTCATAACTTATGGATGGTGAAACTTTCACCGCAGAGCGAAAGACCTCGGTTTATCTTAATCATTTTTCAAACACCAACCGGACCACAGCATTGTGATTTGTCAGATGTGAAAGTGCATCTTAACTCTGATACATATCCATATGATGATCTAAAAATAAACTTTAGTCGAAATCGTTATGCCCTTCTCTATGATATGTATGCTAAATTTCAACAGAGCTATTACATGAGGGAACCTCAGCCTCTACTATCATGCGAGGAATTTGCAGAAGTAGCTCCAATTATTGTGGTCGATGTGACGCATCAGAATGAATCTGTAAAAACGGGACCCATTGATATAAAAATAGAACTTACTACCAACAAAAATTTGCCTCCAAACACCTCAGCATATTGCGTTCTAATACATGACCGACTCGTAGAATATGTTCCACTTACGGGCGAGATTAGAAGAGTTGTTTAGTATAAAGTTATATTTAAGACGTAACTAACCCATCAACAACAACGAGGAAGTGGAAGCTGTGCGCAGTAGAAAATTCAATGTTGATAAAATATATTGTAAACAAATCAAAATCAAAAAGATAATAAAACAATTTTTTCAAAAATATTTTTACATTTTTCTATTTATTTTTTTTTATTTCTTGGTAATCTCTATATAAGATGTTTTATTTAGAGGTCCATGATATGTCAAAGTAAATCCTTTTTTATTGATTGCTTGAATCGTCGCATCAGACATTTTAGAATATCGAGATGGAAGGAAAACCTGGGCGTAAAAAAAGACAAATAAACAAATATGTAATATATTTTTTTTTACTTACTTTAAAATTTTCCAGATCACATAGAACTGCATTTCCATACATAGTATTGCAAACCTTTAATCCTTCGATATTATATGGTAAGCCGATAGTCAATGTTGTCAATTTTACGGTTTGGTTATGAGCAACCTTTTCTAGTTGATTTAATTCTTTCTGAGGGTCCATTGTCATCGATGTCTGTTCGCACTGGTTAATTGTTGCTTATAGAACTATTTTTAATGTAGTGGATCATTTCTTTATACTATTTCAGTAATAATATTATTAGCTATATAAACTTGTATATATATATATAGTTATGTGTATGTGTTTGAAACGATAAGAAATATTTATACATAACTTATCGGTACCCCTTAAAATTGAATTCTGTGTGTTAGGTCTTCGCGCAACAGTACATTACCATATTTTTCATAACTATTATTTTTGTTGTTGTCAGCAGATCTGAGGGGGAAAACACCTATTTTGGGCCAGAAATTACGCCTTTGTATTGTCCACAAAAGTTGTGGGAAAACAATTTTCAGTGCTTTTTTCATTTTTGTCACCCAAATATCAGCAGACCTTTGATCTGATACAGTTTTCTTGCTTATAGTTTTTGACACAGCATTTACCTTAGTAAATTCTTTATCGACGGGTTCGTAGTCGTCGTCGTCGTCGTCGTTGTTATTGGAAAGAATTGAACATGGACTTTCTGGGAGTGTTTCGTTGCAATATAAATTGACATCTATGTCTTCACGGCCGGAATGAATGTTTTCATCTAGTTTTATTTCATCTTGGTGTTCTTCATTAAACAATATGCCTAATTCCGATTCGAATGACAAAGTATTATTATCATATTGGAACAACCATGATGCAAAGTCTTGTTCGTCAACCATTTTTTCTTATTTTGCTATAGGCTGCTGAATGTGTATGTGTGTATGTGGGTGTAAGAGAAAGAGAGAATAATTTTCTTTTTTACATCAATTATCATTTATTGGTATTCTATTATGTCCCCAAGCATAAGTACTTATCCCATCATTACATATATATCTTTTAGTGTCGTCATAACTTAAAGCTAACTTATTAATAGACTGCGTATAAACATTATGTAACTTACTTCTAAATATAAACATTGATCTAAACAACAATTTTTTATCCATTAAACAATTTAGATAATCTTTAATATCTAAACTATCAGTAACCGACTTTTTAATTCCCTTTGCCTTTTTCACCACATCATTGGTCTCTAATATAAAGGAGTACATTTTTGCTCTTAATCCAATGAATTCTAACATTTTTCGAGAGTTATTTTCATCTTTAAATTTCCCGAGAACTTTACCGTTTGTTTGCGGAAAATTATGTACATTGTCTATGAGGTATTCTGAAGTATCAAACCTTGATTTCTCGGGATCAATGACGTCATGATATATATCAGAATAAAAATCACCTGTTATTACTGAATAAATAAATGAATCCGTATCCATATAGTTTAATCGAATCGATTTTCCAAACTTTTTTCTCATATACTCATAATGAAAGTCGTACATAAGCCATTTTGAAAGCTCCAATACAATGAATCCTAAATAAATAGGTTTATCGTATACAACTCGTCCCTTGGTCATTTCAATAGCACACATCTCTGGTGTAAATATAGATCTACTATGAAAATTAGGATGTGCAATTAATTTTCTAGCACCCAATGATTTTCGTTGACCATCCCATTGAGTTACAATTTTCACGTCTCGCCGCTTTTCTACATTTTCCATTGTTCTGCCGTAAACACTGTTATTCATTAATTTGAAAAAGTCTCTTTCAAACTTACTGTTCGCCTTTTTCCTACATTCGGTGTTCAGGTTTATATACTTCTGTAACCATTCCGATTGAGTAAAAGACAACACTCTATGAACTTTAGTGAGAATTAACCCGTTGTTCAGGCATTGCTGTAAGTTCCTTAAATGAATTATATAATTAGTCTTTGCATTTAAATTGGCAATTAGCTTGGGAATTTTACTTCCCGGTGCAAACATATTTTCGGGACAAAACGGAAGATCATTGTGTACATCGTGAAGATCTGTTGGATAGTCTAAATCTACTTCTAATACATAACCAAATTTATCGTCTTTTTCCAATTTCAAAATATACGCTGTGGTATAGATTTCAGGATCATTCCATTGAAAATTTCCATTGGGAAGCGGTTGAGACATTGCCCAACCGTACAAGTTATTAGCATCAAGGTACATAAGATATTCATTTGGTTTGGCTTTATCATACTTCTTAACATACTTATTATTGGATGTGGCATATCGATGACTACACTGACATAAACCACCTCTAATACCTTTCTTAAAGAAATTAAACATATCAACATCGGTGAAGAGCTCTAGATTAACTTCCGTTATTTTCAACATTGCATCCCAAGATAAACCAGGGGATGTATAGTAATAACATGGATCTAATTCATATATTTTTATGCAGACCTTACGAAAATTCTCGAATATATCGGCCAACAACAGCACATCGCTCGTTAGATATAAAAGCATGTAATCTTTTAATGATTTACAATTGAAATGCTTCCATACTTTTACGGCATAATCATAATCTGTATCTAAACAATCTTTACCTGTTAATTTATTATAAAATTCGGAAATTGGTGGAAGAGACAAATCATCCAACCGATTCCAGGAACTGAGATAATCGTAGGGAAATACCCCTTTCCTAGTCATTAATCTGAATGAGTCAGCATGTTTGTAATATCCCTTGCTAAGAATAAAATCATCTTCTGATAAATTTTTTGTTAATGAATCTATACTCGACTGAAGGAATCAAAATGAATCTAAAAACCTAATTTCGAAGGTGTTATCTACGTCTAAATGCACTTGCTTGGAAAGTGATATGTAATTCTCCTTATTTAATGGAATTATTTTTATTGCGCCATCAATATTACTTAAACTTTTGACAAAGAGATGACAGTCGTATCCCGACAAATTATGTAATAGAATTGGGAAAAATGTTGGTACACAGAAAGTTTAAATTACACTGGTTATGTGCAGCTCCTCTATATAGACCAGTGAAATGACAATGATCTTTTACTCTTATATCTGACGGACTAAAACTACGATTGCATATACAACATATTGAAGCACTGTGATGGTTGTAGTTCTCAACATCTGTCAATTGATTCATCGCTTTTGGTTTTTGAAAGTACTCCCTATGTAGGTGTGTTAAGTCTTCAACTAACATCCTTACGAATTCATCAGATGAATTTTCTCCTACAAAAAAATACAAAGGAGACATTGGTTTTGTTCTTAGTTGTCATAACTAAATATAATTTCTCACCAACAAATGTTCTATGTTTATTTAGGTTATCATCAAATGAGCACTTAATGAAATACGAAAACGCACAAGGTATGTGTTGTTGCACAGTAGTTGTTGATGAAGATTCTGGATTCGGTATACAATGACTCACAGGTAAAAGAATAGACTCAAAGTCGGCATACACGACAAATGGAACACGTTGCTTTCGATTGTGTTTGACAAACTTGAGTATTTTGTTTCCTTCATCCGGCATAATCGTAATCAGTTTCCGACATTCACTTTTGTGTTGCAGCAGACGGGATTCATTGGGTAATCGTTGTAAGCACCCATTACAAAGATGCATTTGATTTTTTTTCTTCGTTACTTGACTTCTCATTAAACGTGACATATTTTTGATATATACATAATGCGTTCGATCACTATCAGAACTTTCACAATAAAGCAAGTTAATATGTTTTGCTTTTTCTTCGTCGGTCGTATGATAGTAGGGCCCAATTAAATAGCATTCATTCTTATCATTGATTTCATAACCAAAAACGTTTACACTGATTGTTGGATTATTCAACTCGAATATATGTATATCTTTGATCATAAGAGGAAATTGCATATTTCTAAAACAAAGAATTTCACCATTAACTTGTATTGTTTCACTAGTTATGTCGCGAATTGCATATGATGATGGTCTGTCATGATTACATATAACTTTGCTATCCAAAGCTGATATAATAGCCCATTTAAAACAATATTCATCGGTGTTTTTCACATTTATACATGCATGTTTGTTTAATAACTGTGATGGTAGATTAAGATAAGCAGAAGCTCGAAGCGGGTCGTATTTATTTATATTTATTTCGGTTCTTAGGAATGACAACAAAGCCCATCCGCTATCTCTTTCCTGGAATTCCTCTAGTTTAACCTTGATGTCATTTATAATAGTTTTTAATTTTTCCGATATATCAGACTCTACTAGGATTGTACACATTTTGGTTTGCATACTTTTAACATCCTGGATCATATCGTCATTTTCCTTTACATGCTTCACGAACACCGCAAATAATTCCATATTAAATTTATAAGCATGCAAAACTTCCAATTCATTTTCCAACAGCTCGATAATTAAATACATGTTTTTTTCATATAGGACTTCTACATTTAATATGCTCTCATCATAATTAGTAATGTAAAATGTTTCTATACGATTTTTGAAAGCGCTCGTTATACTGTAGACATTCTCTTTTAGAATCTTCTTAGCCTTTGTTTTATGCGAGTTTTTGCGTTGATGTTGAGACCAAAGGTTTTCCTCAACATCCTCCTCGCAAAATAAACATCTTTTGTGAATAGTCTGCTTAAGTTTCTTACTTTTGGGTTGCACACCTAACATCTGTAACGTCTCCTGTTGCGGCAGCTCTCGACCCTCACTCGATTCACAATTATTGATTTTGCAGATACATCGATTTAGCTTACGATGACGGACAAAAGAAGATTTATCCCAAAATTCTCTTTGACACTTTTCACATTGAAACATTTTCTTTTTTTATTTATTTATTTTTTTTAGTCTGTACTAAAACGAATGATACCGATATTTGTAACAAGTTTTATTATACACTTATGTTATAACTAAAAGTGGGGGGGTGGGGGAAAGAATATACATAATATATAGTATATACATATGTACATTCATTAATATTATATAATAGCATACCTGAAACTAATTTACACTACTCGTTGACACTTTTAATATTTACTAATCAATTATCTGTATGATTTGATATAATCTGGTTCGTTATTACTACCCCAATGTCACATTACATAGGAAATTCCCTATTTATATACACGGGCATTTCACATTTCACATAACCCACAGTGTCCTATCACATTTTCCCACACTATCGCGTTATCATATCCCCCAATATATTCATAATGTAAGTCTTTTTTCTGTAACCACTTTTAAATGATCGCCTGTTTAATCATACATAGATATTTATTGTTATTCTAACCTGTCATAACTCACAAAACCACAGACACAACTCTGCGATAGTAAATAACAACACGTCACATAATGAAAAAAAAAAAAAAAAAACGATATCACACACATAACAAACAATTGGGTCAGTCACTGACCCCTGTTACACAACTGATCGCAGCAAAACCGCAACTCTACGCGACGCTAATAGCAACACACATTTTGTGCATTTTTATCACAAATGATATACAGTACGTATTCCCGCCGAATATTCACGCGAATATTCTACACCACACCACGAATATTCTAGAATATTCTAGAATATTCTCGCCGCCGCGCGAAGAATGTCAAAAGCCACACAAAAATCGGCGGTGACCTTGACCACGACGACGACCACCGACCGGCACGCGGGCGCGTGCTATCAAAGCCGAACCGCCAGGACACCTGCAGTCAATGCCATGTGCCCAATGCCCCGTGCCCACCTGCGGCCAATGCCCCGTGCCCACCTGCGGTCAATGCCCCGTGCTGACTTTATCTCTTATCGGCACGGGCCAACCTGCGGTCACGACTTTATCTCTTATCGGCACGCGCCAACCTGCGTAACCGCAACGTTGCGGTTGAGCCAGAACCCTCCATAACTAACTACTAATGACATCAGTCTTAAGACGACTAAGTGACAACCCATTATTGGTACACCAGTCATCGATCACAATTAACGCCGCCTGCGTTTTACGACAGACAGTCGCTAAACATGAGCCGACAGAGAGAATAGCAACATCATCCACATAGGCCCGGGCGTAGATTCCAGAGGCATTGAGAGCATCGTGCAGAGCACCATAACAGCGGAGGCAGGACGCCATCTTGCGGGCAGCCCCTGTTTGCGCCAGATTTGACACAATGTTCGAGATCAATGTCCTGTGCACAAGCATTGCTTTTATCCACAAAACCAGTACTTCATCGTGATGGCATCTACCATCGTTATTAAACTCTAATGAATTAACGAGATGTGCTTCAATAGACACGGATTCGACCAAAAAGTCGCTGCCTTCGTTAATACTACACACATAACACTACACATTTGTGTGTGTGGAAAATGTTAATTATGAAGTACTGGTGCGGACGGTAGATCTGGGTACTGAATCTTTTTGGCATTTTTGCAAGTCCGTGAATTAACTACACAAAAGCAGAAATCATTGATTTGATCAGTGGGACGCCTCCATATTCTTGGTACTGCAAACTTCATGGTTTTTTTTCTCCTCGATACCAGGTTGGAAAAAACAATAATTTGAATTAATAAGAATAGATAATGTAATGTTGCCTTGGCTTAAGATAAATAAAGATAAATAATGCGACAGATGATGCGACCCAGATTTATCTTCCCACAACTTGACATTCTCCCAATTTAACTAAAAGCATTTCGGCAATCAAGTAGCGCTATTCGCATATCCTTCAACGACTACATAACTCTCGAGTAACAGCATAATGCACAATACAATGCAACCTTGATTTATGAAATTTGCATCCATCCAGGTTAATGAATCTGTGTCTTTCAGTGCTCATCACATTTCCGCTTTGTTTCCAACCAATTTACGGAGGATAAATTAGCTCTAGCATCTTTCAATCATCGCAAATCATCAAAACCTTCATCCACTCCAATCCTCCCGATTTATCCAAAATTCCTTATTCCTGTGCGAATACAACTTCCTTCGAAAGGATTGCCGGCAGAATCACATTGTTGTCACATGATTTAGCCCGAACCATCTTCACAGGCGTACACCACACGTCATCATTGCCATCACTAGCGCTTTCGCCTAGGCAATGCAAAAAGATTGGTTTCACCATACACCTCCATGTGTCGGGCATTATTGCCTCTATGGAGTGCATGCCTTCAGTATTAAATTTGTCAATATTGCAACACATGTAGGATATCGTGATTTATATGTTATGCCAGGATGTCGGTTTCCCTATACACAGACCGTATCCTGCGAGAGACTACTCTATCCTCATGCAGCACCCGCCTGGTAGGCTTAATGTTCGATACGGGTGCACGGCAGACGGGTACACAATTTTTCGTAACGAGGTGGAAACATGTGTTACGACGACCTCGTTACGACGGAAAACTCAATTCAGGGCGGCAATTACTTTCAACAAATAGTGAAATTTGTAGGAAGGGTCTACCCATCCCGGCCCGTGTTCATGTCCGATGAAGGGAATGATGTTCATTCATATCAGCTTGGTATAGATACGCACAGTCTCAGAACCGAACCGAAGCGAAATGAGCCCGATCCGGATCGACGGGCTGTGTGGGAGTTGAAAACTGCTCGACAGCCACATAGACCGCTTAAGCCCACAAAGGATTTGTAAATAGCAATCAACGCACGTTGCATGCGTGCAGTATGTGCGCTGATTGAAAATTATTGATAAATTATTGTATCTTCTATCGGTGTGCATGTGGTAGTGACGCTGGTCACATGGTCCTTGATGTTGGACAGAGCATGGAACAGAGAAGATAGAAAACGATGAATACAGGAGTAGATAGTGCGAGTGCAAACGATATTTTCGGTGAGCTCTCATTTTTCGTTGGCTTTGGTTTTGTGCAACCAGGAGTACATGTAGCTGAACAGAGTATGGGAAGAGGAGGATGAGGCCCCGGTTGAAGGAGACTTAAATCGATGAAAGGCGATTGAATTTAGAGTGTTCCAACAGAGGAGTATCTGCATTTCCTCTTGCATACCTACATGATCGTATTAAGATTCAAGCAGTTTGGTGTGGGAAAATTCCGCTTTCGGCATGATTGGTTTCATTTGTATTCTGAATTCGATTGCGGGTACACCTAATGCCGATAACTGGACTCACCCAGATCTGTCGTGCAACTTATTCAAAAATAAGAGAAATCCAGATTACGAACAAATTCAAATGCAATCTAGTATTATTCGATTTTCCTTAATATCCATAAAAGCGTAGTGATAAGGACTATTGAATAACCAGAAGACACTTGGAGCTAAGTCCAAGTCTTATTTGTTATGATGCCTTTCATGAGTAAAAATCAGTCAGAAATCACAACTTTACAGCTGTCAACGGGACAATGAAGTTCTGTGTTTTTGGAACCAAACGAAATGAGACGCGTCTGAAGCCCAATAATACTTTTTTCCATTCAAGTTGAAATGAGTTTCATCATTGAAAAAGATAATTTTTTGTTAAAAACAATATCATGTTCTAACGAGCATTCAAATATGCACTACTGACAAGCAAGCACGACTAAATACCCTATATGAACTCGAATCGTTTCCTACTTGTATCCGGACCATATCAGTATTGCTACAAATGGCCTAACCTCGATATGGAAAAAAGTTAAGAAAAGTTAGAGGAAAGTTATAAGGACATTAAAAAGTCAAGAAGTCTATCTGCCTGCATTTTGCAAAATCCTATACTGCTCAAACCAGAGAATGTACTAGAGCGACAAGAATAAAAAACCTCATACACCTCACAGAGAACAGAACAGATCGACCGAAGACACTGCCTTTTCAACGTGACTTCGGATCAGATTTATCAGAAAATTGCCCACCCCTAAAACCCAAGCCTATTGTACTGGGCTAAAAATTAGGGTAACATTTTCGTTTGCTCATATTGTCCGAGGGTGATCCGATAAGTACTAAGCCTCACCGCCAGATGGCGCCATTATCGCAGGAGCAACTTACGGCTACTGTCGAAATTTCAGCCGGATCGGACTCGTAGTTTTGTTTTGACCGCATGTAGAAACGGGAGTGTCCGCGGATTTTAGAAAAATGGAAAAAGAGCAATATCGGTCGGTGATTTAATTCTTGTTTTTGGAAGGGCATTCGCGCAGCGAAATCAAAAAGCGTTGGGATGCTGTGTACGGTGACTCTTCTCCTTCGATGGGGACCATCAAAAATTGATTTAACGAGTTTCAACGTGGTCGCACGTCGGTTTTAGATGAGCCACGTCCAGGTGCCCCGAAAACGGCTACCACGGAGGATAACGTGACAAAAATCCACGATCTCGTATTGGCAGACCGCCGATTTAAGGTGCGCGAGATAGCTGAGACAGAAGGCATTTCAAAAGATCGCGTGGGTCATATCCTGCATGAAATTTTGGGCATGAGAAAGCTGTCGGCGCGATGGGTGCCACGTTTGCTCACTCCGGACAACAAGCGCAACCGTGAGACCACTTCAGAGCAGTGTGACGCGTGTTTAAGCGCAATCCGAATGTGTTTCTGCGTCATTTCGTGACTGTCGACGAAACATGGATCCACTGGTATACACCAGAGACAAAGGAACAGTCGAAACAGTGGTCTTCACCTGGCGAACGTGCTCCGAAGAAGGCGAAGACTCCCATCGGCCGGAAAGGTGATGGCCACCGTTTTCTGGGATTCACAAGGTGTGATCCACATCGACTACCTGGAGAAGGGCAAAACGGTCACAGGGCTGTACTAAGCCAGAAACGGCCCCACTTGGCGAAGAAAAAAGTGCTCTTCCACCATGATAACGCACCGGCTCACACCTCCGCCCTCGCCACGGCCAAATTGGTCGAATAGGGCTACGAACTGCTGCCCATCCACCGTATTCTCCAGATTTGGCCCCGTGCGACTTCTTTTTGTTTCCAAACTTGAAAAAGTCACTCGCCGGGCAGAAATTTCAGTCGAATGAGGAGGTCATCGCCGCCACGGAGGCCTACTTTGCGAATCTCGAGAAAACGTATTTCTCAGACGGGTTAAAGAGCATCGCTGGGTCAAGTGTATCGAGCTAAAAGGAGACTATATTGAAAAATAAATCGCCATTTCTCCAAAATTTTTGATAAGTACTTACTTACCGGACCATCCACGTATTTCGCTGTCCTATATAATCCGACGCAAGTCCTCAGACATTATCTTTCAAACACAAATACCTTCCACTAACTTGCTTCCCGCATGAAACCACACGAGACATCCACAAGTAATCAGTAGTAGTAGTAAGTTAGACTTTATTTTATAAAGCCTATAAGTTTGGTTACAATATTCATTGCCTTACGGTTTTGCTTAAGGCCGTTTACCAGAATGACAAGCTATTCTGTAAGTATCGAATATAAAAGGGTCTTTTTTATTTTTTTTTAAGCAGATGTAGGTATGTACTCGTACATATGTACATACATATCAAAAAACTTTCCTCCATAATGTGATTTCTGTACTGAGGCGCGAGTTACGCGCTTGTACGGCTGTACTCATTGACCATGACATTGCTGGCATTAAGGTACTTGCGTAGATTAATTACAAGTTAAGTACAAACCAAGCCAAGCCAAATGCATTAGAGTACGATTTCTACGTACGAAAGATTAAAATCCAAGCCAAGCCCTTGTTACTAGCCGTGGTGAGTTTTATGTTTCCTTTTGCGCGGTATTTGTTAACGTCAAAGTAAACTGTTCATTTTCTATATTTTTTGCATAGACTAAGAAAATCATATTCATTCTCGATCTTACAAATTAGAGGGCTCGGACCTATAGAAATAAAATAATTTAGTTTCGTATATATAGATATGTATCCGTTTTTATTTCCTATAACTCGCTATAAATGTGTAATTTTACAATGATTGCCTCGGACGCGATAACACCAACGCCATCAAATGATTATTTTGCCGCGTCCCTCCTCGGCGGGGTATTGGCAAACCCCCTGTAGTACACTTGCCTTGAAAAAGCTTCTCGGCTCTCGTCGTTTAGAATTGGCATTAAGCTTTAGGTTCCATTCACTTGTGAAAAAACAAATCGCACACGACATATGTAAGTGAATAAAAAGAAGTTTGGCTCTGGCTCTTCATGAGCTCTAACGTCATCTAAGGTGTCTGTCTGGCAGTACAATTAAGGCTTCCACAAAAAAAAAACAAAAAAAAAAAACATTAAATCTCATCCTCGGTCCCCATTAAGAATGTCAATTGTTTCATCTAGCCCAAGGGACTGTGCTCCAAAATAGTTGCACCGTACATATTTCTTGAAGAATGGAACATTCTGCGATGAAGTGGAAAACGTCTTCTCGTTGTCTGAGATTGCATAAGTCGCACATGATCGCAAGTTCTGGTCGATGGGGGATGAAGTTTAACTTAATCAACTCGCTTCTTAATTTAAAGATAGTGTTCATCATTTCGGTTGAATTTCTTGTTAAAAAGTACTTGCTGTTATGTAATTGATGACTTAGTTTGCTATAATATACTCTGTACTGTGAGGACTTAGCTTCACTTTCAAATGTATCGTATATTTTATTACCAGCTTTCTTCACTAGGATATAAAATCTGCTTCGCAATAGTTGGTAGCAAATTATATGGAAGGTTCAAGGCAAATTCGCATTTCGTCGCTAAATTCATCCATCCTTGTACACCTTCCTCTCCATGCTGTAGCATATGTAAAATAACTTTTCGTTGTAGACTCTCTTGATTCATGTCCATGACTTTAGTCACATAATCTAGGTGAAGCCTGAGGGTGTCCAAAAATAGTGGTGCTTGTCCCGTCTCAGGGTGGAGCATATTGTTGGAGGAATGGCTCGGCAATTTGAAAACTCGCCTGATACAATTGCGGAGGGACTTTTCTGCGACTTCAAATAGACGGTAACTCCATACTTGCTCTGCATATAAGATTCGGATTACCTTCGCTTTGCATTATGTGTGATGTTTTTATTGTTAATACAGCTCTCCACACTGCAGAAATAGCTCATTTGGCTATTGCCGATTTGATTCTTAGGTGTTTATTCCAGTTAATGTTCAATGTAAGAAGCACTCCAAGGTAGCTATACTCTTTCCTCTCCGAGGAAATCTGATTTCATCTCCTCTAAAAATCATCATTTTCGATTTCGCTAGATTTACGGTCAGTTTCCAAGTATTGCAGTAGTTTTTCAAGCAGTTATTCATGGAGGGCTTGGGCCTAAGTTAATACAACCTTTTTTCTTTAGCGGTTCCGGGCACGCTGCTTCCAATCGGAGAGATCAAATTGTCTTGCGTCCGCGATCACTTGGCTTATATTTGAGGTTCGGAGCCATTGTAGTCGACGAATTTTAGCTTTCGCAACTGTATCCACATCTTTGTACTGCTTATGCAAATCGCGGCTGCGTCTTCCCCTCCGTTCTTCTTCCGAAGCAGCCAAGGATCAGCTCTGTTGCTTTGCTCATCGTCTAGCTTTCGGCTCCATGCAGAACTGACAGGATAAGAGTCTTCTAGAGAATAATCTTGGTTATTCGGGACAGGAATCTGGACCCTATGTGTTTTGACAACTCGAAGTAACAGCGATTGCCGAGAGTTATTCTGCGCCGGACCTCCGCTATGATATCATTCGTTTGCCCTGGGCTTTATGAACTTCTTCATCACCTCGAAATTATAGCCTTCGCTCGATATATTTTGTCTTATATGATGAGCGACAGACCACAGTTTTGTTGATAGCATATATTTCGGCTTCTCCTCATTGATGTAAAGACCAACTCATTTCGCCTGATCTTCAATTGCCCGGACCAATTTGTGGAAGATAGTGCCTTCCGTGTTGACATTGGCCTGTCGCACTAATTGTTCTAACAAGTAATTGAAGAAGTCGCATGACAGTGCATCTCATTGCCGAAATCCGGTTCACGTTTCAAAAGGCTCGGAGGTTCTGGAGCTGAACTGCACGGTGCATCGTGCAACATGTTTGTTAGCGTGGTTCGACGCATCCGGGTCAGTTTTCCCGGGATCCTGGCCATCGCGTTAAATAAGACTTTGCCAGGAATGCTGTCATATGCGGCTTTAAAATCGATAAAGAGGTGGTGGGTATCCATTTGAAACTCAGGATTTGTGGTAGCGTGAAGATTTGGTCTATAGTCGATTTGCCGTGCCGGAAGCCGTACTGGTATGTGCCGATTAGTGTGGTACAAAACGGTTTTAGACGTTTACACAATACACTGGGTAAGATCTTTGGCGGCGACATTGAACCAGGATATATCTTTGTAGTGTTTGCAAAAGGTATGTAAGATCGCCTTTTTTGTGGATGAGGAAAAAAGAGCTGATATTCCAGTCATCGGACATGCATTCGTCCAACCCTAACCGAACATCGCTTCCAGCTTTGAAAAATCCATTCAAGCCTGCGACCTTGTTGTTCTACAGCTTTTTAATGGCTATGCCTACTTCTTCAATGCTGAGAGGGAAGACAATTTCGTCGGCTGGAGGCGGAATCTATGTGTCAACTCTCTTCTGCATGCTCGTCAAGTAGCCGCTAAAAATGCTGGTTGAAAACATCCAATATTTTCTGCGGATCGGTAACAATATTGTTTTCGCAACTTCGAAGAGCCTGGATGCCATTTTTGAGGCTCGCTGCGAGACTTTTGGCTTTTGTAAAGGATCTTGTCATGTTTTTGTATCTGGACTCTTCGATATCCTTGAGCTGTGAGGCTGCGAAAATTTCCAAACTTAGGCAGACTTGCGAGTCGTCTGGTTAGTTGCTCTCTGTAGTCTCTCGCGATCTCTGAGGTGCCCAGGCTTCCAATGTTGAACTTCTTTTGGTGGGCTGATGCAGCTTTCTAACATTGGAAAGTCGGGCTCTGAGGTCTTGCTGCCACTAAGAAATGGTCAGAACCGACGTTTGCCCATCTGAACGTTCTAAAATCCAGTATATTTGGCGTACGTCTTGCGTCTTTGAGCGCATGATCGATTTGGTTGGCAGTTCGACCATCTGGAGATCAGGTTGCTAGGCCTTGTTGGGAGGATATCTTGTGCTACTTATCACTGTACTAGGAGTTGCCACAAATTCCGTAAGTCGCAAGTCGTTGTCTGTTGTCGTATCGTGGAGGCTATGATTTCCGACTACTCCGCCAAAAATGTTCGCCTTACCGATTTACGATACTGTATCCGAGGCCATATTCTCGTTTATAACGGGTTTTTTTTTTACATGGGCGGATTGTTAGCCCCCCTCACTACCGCCATCTTGATCGGTTTGGACCTCTTGCGTAGGGTGGTAGCTGCATACATCAGTTCACCTCTCAACGGGTGTTGAAGAGGCAATCCAGAGGGTCCGGCAAGGATGACGCATCAAATATCCTGTCCAACGAATTGTGTGAATTTCTAAAGCCCTTTTGCATGGCACTAATCAGACTATAGACCAAATCTTCACGCTGCCATAAATCCTGGAGAAGACCAGTGAGTTTCAAATCGATACCCACCACCTCTTTATCGATTTCAAGGCCGCATGCGACAGCATTCATCGTAAAGAATTCTTTGATGCGATGGCTGAATTTGGGATCTCGGGAAAACTGATCAGGTTGTGTAGCGCCACGCCAAAAATACACGATGCACCTTGCAACTCGGTTCTAGGAGCTCTGAACCGTTTGAAGCATGCACCGGATTTCAGCAAGGAGGTGCGCTGTCGTGTGACTTCTTCAATCTGGTGCTGGAGCAGATAGTGCGAAGGGCAGGCATCAACAGGAAAGGCACTATCTTCTACAAGTCTGTCGAGCTGATAGGATACGCGGATGATATTGCCATAATCGCGCGATCGCGCCGTGACGTTGTGGAAGTGTTCAAGGCAGGTAGTGGAAGTGTTGAAGGACAGGTAAAATGAGTTGGTCTTAAGGTCAATAAGGATAAAACAAAGTACATGCTGTCAAGCAAAAACCAATCCGTCGCTCACCACCTGGGACAAAACGTAACAAATGACAGCTTCAATTTCGAGGTGGTTAAGGAGTTAGTCTATCTCGGAGCAAACGTAAATTTCACAAACGACACCGCAGTGGATATCCGGCATAGAATCGCACTTGGCAACCGCTGCTACTTCGGTTTGTCAAACAACTTGGGACAAAACTCCTCACTCGAAGAGCCAAACTCATGCTTTACAAAACGCTTAAACTGCCAGTCTTGCTGTACGAAGCCGGAAGCTGGACGATAAGCAGAACAACGGAGTTGATTTTGGGTTCTTTTTAAAGAAAAATTCTGCGTCGGATATTTGGTCCTGTCTGTAAGGAAGATGAATGGAGAAGAAGACATAACCGCGAGCTCTACGAGCTGTACAAAGATGTGGATGTAATCCGGAAGGCAAAGATCCGTCGACTACACTGGCTCAGCCACATAGAGCGAGTGAACACAAACGTCTCAGCCAAAGGGCATTTCACTCCGAACCTTCTGGTTCGAGAAGAAGAGGAAGACCGAACCTCCGGTATAAAGACCAGTAACCGGTCTTGACAATTGGAAGCAGCGTGCCCGTCAAGGATGGAAGACAGCCATAGCCCAGGCTCAGATCCTCAATGGATAGCTAGCCTGTTAAAGCAAAGCAAGCATATTAGATTGCGGAGTACTCCCATGTTGTTGTACAATTCTTGTATAAATCTGGTCCTACATTCTACATTCATACAAATTGGACTGGGAATCGCACACAGAACCTTTCTCTCAACATATTATACTAGGACCGTGATTAAAGTCTTATTCGAGGTCAACGGAATTTTTTGAATAAGCGAGTTCTGTTACGAAGATTCGGGCTAAAATATCTGCACTGGGGCGATGGTACTCTTGAATACTTTAATTTTTGATTAGTCGATTAGTTGTAGGTTTTGGGAAAAGGCGCTGGTAGCTCTTCTAGGAAAGAAGATATTTAGTTTTGCTCTTATTCTTTTAGTCCCATTTTGCTTGCTTCACTTTTCGCTGGGTTTGATCAATTCTGACAGTGTCAACTGTGTATAGGAAGAATTTTAGTGACAGGAAAGAGATTGTTGCTCTGTTCCTCTTATGCTGGCCAGCAAAGTTCTTAGGCTTCGACCGATCTAAAAAAATAGAAGAGAAGAACGCGACTACACGAGCAGGTGTTTTGGATTTGACTCTCTTTGAAAACAGAATCTAGTTCAAATAACTTTTCCGAATCTTTATCATTGACTGCGGCTCTACTATCAAATATGAAGATGGGAACTGTTGCCTTCCAATAAAACATTTTCAACATTTGTGAGTTTTCATAGGCGTTATTTATGTTTTTAGGGGGCGATTTTAGGTAAATTTGCTATTAGTGAAAGCATTAATTCGTAACTCAACAACCCATGTCTCATCACTTGAAAATGTTGGAAATGGTTTAAGTAAAGAAAGCCAGGAGATATCGAACGCCGTTTTTTTTTCACGGGAAAACTGCTGCAGCAGTTGATCTCCTGCATAAAAATACGATGCATGAAATATGATCGATTAAAGTATCTGGATGCAGAAAGGAATCAAAGCAAAAGAATATAATAACATTGGCTGTCAAGCCAAAACGTCTATGGATCAAGGTTCAACCTGTGTATTTTGTGGAACTCGATTGGCATGCAACCGGTTGAAATCATCACAAGAGCTTCCTTCAGAATGCTTTTGAGCTGAGTTACCGAGCTTTGAAAAAATAGCCGCCACAATAAAAGCAAAGTGATTTGCAGCTATATAACGCCCGGCCACATGTTATTCAAGTCCCTAAAGCCTACATGGAAACACTGAAATAGGACATCTTACCCTTCTCATCGAATAATCCAGGCCTTCCAAATACCACCTGTTCCATATATGTAGGTGAACAACACTTCCGATCTTTCAAAAAAGACAAAAATTGATTCAATTTTTGAATCGTCTCATTCGTGTGGTGAGTCAGATTTAGTTGTATATTTTCATACTTGACATTATTTTGTTCTCGGCATAACTTCTGATTGTGCCTAATTCCTATAGAAATGCGGTGTTGAATCGGTATTGAAATCGAATATTTACCTTGTATGAATAAATCTACACATTCGCATTTAGAACTTACTTTGTTACGAGTACAGAATAATTACATTATTGTTACCGAAAATCCTCTCATAATATTACGTTAAATACTAGCATTCGCGTCAGCCGCGTACGCATTTTACCCATAAGCTGCCCCCCAATTGCACAACAGCAGAAACGTGAACATTTTCTGCAACTGTCCGAGCACGTGTACCATCATGCCAATAGTGAGGCACAGGTGTATATTCGTCGATGTCATCCAAAGAACATGAGAAAAATAAACGTGGAAACCAACATATACGTCCACCAAGAACAAGTACAAAATAGCAGTACCTTAAATGTTTTTGTTTTTGTTTTTTAACTAGTTGATGTTAACAAATTGCAGGTTCATTTGTGCCAGTTTTGGAAATGTTTAGTTTCCTCCTCGACATTAGTGTGCACATTATCATGCGCTTTCCATCTGCAAACCAATGGTGTAAAGGCGGAGTTGACAACATAAAGAAAGGTAAAGTATGTGAAGAGAGAACAAAATGTTCGGAAAAGAAAATAAAATAAACGGGAAAACTCAACCGACGGTCACATCAAGTCTTTGAACTATTTAATATAGACATGCTAATATGATCGTAATAGAGAAACTATTTTTATGTGGAGTTTCAAAATTATTTGATCGTGTTCGTTTCCGTTTGTTTGGGTGTGTGATAATTATGGAAGCAGACCATCTTGCATACTAAGACGGATTTAGGTGGGTTTATATAATATCTGCTAAATGCCTGTTTGGATTGAATTAAACTGCAGTTAATGCATTGCAAGACCGAACTCTCAAATACGAAAGTCAAATAAAAGCAAATCCAAGCTTTTCGGAAAATGGGAAAAGGCTGGTACTGTAAAATGTATAACAATATTAGTTATCGATTGGGGTATACCAAATAACCCAAACAATTCTATCTTTTTAAACTATTAATGAATCAATTATATTTAATCCAAACTTATTCAATTTCGATTTTTTGCCAAATATCAATCAGTCAAATTTTGGGATATATTTTTTGGTATTCTTCCTTTTAAGTCGTATATGTATAGAAAATTATTACAGAATCTGTTTAAAAAGGCATTTTTTTTAAGTCATATGAACAGGCAGGTTGTGACTAAATATTCAAGATTTAGTAGTAAGCTCGTACACATATCAATAAAAGCATTGGCACAGAGGTGATATCAGAAAGTATTAGAATGAATTTAGGAAGTGGGTGATTCTCGTGAAATAGACAAAACAAGGTCATCATTCCCGCGGTTAAAAAGGGAGGTCGGACACAATGCAACAGTTCTCTGATACCAAGTTGTTACGAGGTGATGCCAAGGAAATAATCGGAGACTACCAGTGTAGTTTCATCGGAAATATTCGAGATACGTACAGGATTAAAACGAGGAGAGCCCTTGTCTCTACTTTTCTTTAATTTGGTGCTGGAATACGTAATGAGATCCTTTTAGGAATATTATGGAGGAAATAACCCTTAATGGAATCACATTCGCTCTGGTTTAAGCTGACGTTCTGAACTTTATAGGAGATATACATATAATGCTTTGAAAAAGTGCACGATTTCAAATCTCTGCGAACCGTGTTGACTGCCAAAAACGACAGAAAAATCAAAATAAATAAAATGGTGCATATGGGCAACATGTGCTTCTTGATGAACGAACTATTCAAAACAAATCTTTATCTTCCGTAATGCCATAATCTTTATTTATAAATCCGTAATAATTCCAGTGACACTTTACGGATGTGAAACTTGGTCTCTCTTAGACTTACATACGATTTTTCGCAAGTTCTTTCCAGTGCCGCACTCTCAATTGGTTAAGGTCCCATTCCTCCTGTGTGCACCACCTTGGATTCGGTCGTCCTCTGCTGCGTAGTCCCTCGGATTTGGATTCGAAGACTCTTCGGCCGGAGCTGTGTTGTCCATTCGCTGAACATGGCCTAACCATATCAGACTTTGAATCCGAAGACCTCGTACTAGGCCGATGTCGCTGTACAGCCCGTACTGTTGGTCGTAGTATCTTCTCCTCCACTCTCCGTTTATACAAATGGGACCATGGGTTGAACGCAGAATTTTCCTTACGAAGCGACCAAGGGTATCCTCATTCGTTTTCGTTAAGGTCGAGGTCTCTACGCCGTATAGGAGGACCGAGATGATCAATGACTTATATACTGCTTAGTTTCTCGAGAGAGGGCTCTATTTCTTAATTGCTTCAAAGAAGCAGCGGTTGGCAGGTGTTACTCTGCATTTAATATCAACGCTCAAGTTGTTGTCGCTGATCACTAATGAGCTCAGATAGACGAAATCCTTGACCACTTCGAGTTTGTAGCTGCCAATTGTGACGTTCTGGCCAAGACGTCGGTGGTTTGCGTCTTTTTTAGATGACAGCATGTACTTCGTCTTTCCCTCATTTACCCGCTTTAGCTGCTTCTGCTTCAGTTCTTTCGAACGCTTCATTGACTTCTCGCTTTGTTCGTATCTCTTGTGGTGGCCACTGAGACTCGTATGATATTTTCAAGCACGATGTTGAAAAATTCACCTTGTCTAAATCCTTTTTTAATTAACATGAAAGGTCTCAGCTAGTTCGTTATCGACCTTAATGGAGCAGCGAGAATTTTCTATTGTCATCCTGCAAAATCTGATGAGTTTGGCAGGGTTATTAAAACTAAACATGGCTCAGTGTAGCTCGTCTCTACGCACACTGTCATATGGGTCCTTAAAATCGACAAATAGATGGTGTGTGTCGATTTGAATTCTGAATTCAAGATCTATCACTGTGTAAATGTTTGGTCTAGATGCCTGGATGTTAGGGAGACTTATTCCCCTATAGTTGGCGCAGTTATAGGGGTCTTCTTTCTTCTGGACAGGACTAACGATACTTAGATTCCATTTGTCAGGCATGCTTTCCTCCGACCATATTTTACAGATGAGCTGGTGCATGCAACCTACCATCTCATTTCCAGCCGTTTAAGTAGCAGACAGGCCGTCTACGCGGCCGCGGCTTTATTAGTTTTAAGCTTCGATATTACATGCTCAATTTCATCTAAGTCGCATGTTGAAATACGGGAATCGTGTGTTAGCTAGAAGGAGATTACGTTCCGCCAAGAAGTCACGTACGGTGTCCGGTTGCCGACGCAGTGTCATGTATGCTATACTTCCCCGTGGTCGATACAAATATGTCCTCTTAGCACAGTTTCGCATTAAAATCTTCTGTATCATAAGTTCTGTCTAGGACATCGTAGAAGTCATCCTTGAGTCGATCGTCCTTCATTGGGTTGTTTTAGTCTATTGCGCTATACCGTTATAATAAACAAATGACCAAAAGTTGATTATTATTTTGTATGAAAATCACATTTTTAGCAATTACTTCTTTTTGTCTGTTATTCATTGAAAATTCCAACTTTCTTGTTAAATTTACCCCGATTATTAACCACTCTTTAGATAAGACATTTTGAAATTAAACTTTTTATTTTCATTTCTTATCCGTCCTTTTATTTCTTCCCAAAGATGCTAGAGGAGATAAAGGTCTTTGGACGCTTGATGCATTTTTAGAAATCAATGACGGATATTAAAAGAGGTGTACTTAGAACCATTTTCTTTTTGGGAATAGTAACTGCTTTTAAGTTTCAACAATTCAACACTCTTCTCCAGATCCCCTCGTATTTTACTTTGTTCATATTCCTTTCGATAAATATTAATTCTTTAACTCCGGAACCTGTCATGCAGCCACGTATCTTTACTCCGCCTCCATCGTGTCAAACAGTGGATTATATATAAATACTAAATCGGAAGAAATAGTAATCCTATCATGGGTATTGAACTAGAAGTCGTAAACCAACTCAAATGGTTGCATTTGTCATCATTCAAGCCGTCTACGACTTGTCAATCCATACTTTCATATGTCGCGACTGTATTTGATATAGACATCTCTATTATAAAATGCTACAAATTAATTAAAGGAAACACTAATGAGGTGGATCTTAATCATATACATTTTAAATTAGGCGTTCCAGAAAATATGATCAATAAGTTTCTTAATTCTGATATGTGGCTTAATGGTATCAGAGTTCGCCCATTCAAATTTCTTCCAAAAAACGGAAAGCGAACTTCAAACCTAAGCGCTCAAACATAAAACGTGTTCTCTCTCCTACTACCACCACTCTATACTACCAAAATGTGGGAGGAATGAGAAGCAAAATTACGGATTTTTTTCTCGCCGCTGCTGACTGTTCGTATGCCTTTATTGCATTAACGGAGACGTGGCTGCATAATGGAATTGTGTCTGCTGAATTATTTCCCAACGATTTTGAAGTTTATCGAGCTGATAGATGTCCCATTCAAACTGGTTGTGAAAGAGGAGGTGGCGTATTATTTGCAGTTCGAAAGGCTCTTAAGAGTACAAATGTCGCATTAGATGATACTGGTATGATCGAACAAATCTGTGTGTCCGTCGATTTATATACACTTGAATATACCAACCTAATTCACTTGTACTTTTTTGTTTCTTATATTCCTCCTAATGCTGATATTATAATTTATAGAAAACATGTAAAAAACATTACAAATATTGTTAGTAGCTTTAGTGAGCTATCATATGCCGTAATATTAGGTGATTTTAATTTGCCAGATATTACTTGGGTTTTTTCGCAAGAAGAAAAATATGGTTTTCCTTTTAATGTTTCCAAAGAGAAAGACATTCTAGTAATTGACAATCTATCGTCTAGAAATCTATGTCAATTAAATACTTTTTGCAATACAAAGGGAAATGTGTTAGATTTAGTTTTTGTCAACAAAGAGTTAGAGACAACTTTAGATCGTGCTGATTTGCTAATGCTTCGCAATAGTATTTTTCATGAAGCTATTGTACTTTCTTTTAATTTCTCTAATTTTACTTCATTAACAGAAAATGGTGAGAGTGTCAGACTTGATTTTGCTAAAGCCGATTTCAACGCCATGAACATCTTTCTAGATTCAATAAACTGGCTAAGTGTTCTTAACTCAAAAAGCTTAGAAACCGCTTTTATAAAATATAAAGACATAATTGACTCTGCGATTTACAAGTATGTACCAACCAAACGAATAAAAAAGTCTCAGAAACCAGTCTGGTTTAACAGAGGTTTATCTAGATTGAAAAATTCTATGAGCAAGATGTGTAAATTAAGTAAAATCTATTCCCCCGCGAAAAATGAATTTGTGCGTATGCGTAAAGACTACAATTTCCTAAAAAAAAATTTGTATAGACAATACGTTTCATCCATGGAAACAAATATTAAACAGAATTCAAAGGCATTTTGGTCTTATATAAATACAAAGCGAAAGTCACTTGGTTTTCCATCCATTCTGTATTTTAATAACAACAAATGCAATAATTTAGAGGAAATATGCGACGCCTTTGCAGAGTTCTTCCAATCAAATTTCGTAAATGAAGTGATAGATGCTAATTTAATTTCAAACCATGACAAACAAATTTTGAATCTTGGTTCTTTGTTGTTGACAGAAGATGATGTCTTACAAGAATTATCATCTCTAAAATCGAGCACATGTCTCGCACCTGATAGTTTTCCACCATTATTTTTTAAAATGTGCAAGGGTAGCCTTGTAAAACCTCTAAAAATCATATTTAATATTTCTCTTGAATTGGGTGTTTTCCTCGATTCATGGAAAAGTTCCTTTATCACACCTTACCATAAAACTGGACCTAAAGGAATCGTCGAAAATTATAGACCTATAGCAAAACTACAATTGATTCCCAAAATATTTGAGGCAATTGTAAAAAATAAGCTATATACTTTTGTCGCTAGTTGTATCTCGGAATGTCAACATGGTTTCATAACTTGTAGGTCGACCACCACTAACCTAGTCATTTTAACCGACTATTGTCTTCGAAATTTCGAAAAAAAACTTGCAAACTGACTGTGTTTACACTGATTTCTCAAAAGCCTTTGACCGCGTTCAACATAACGTTCTTATAAGAAAACTTAAAATGTATGGATTTCATTCTAATATTTTAAAATGGTTAGATAGTTATTTAACAAATCGGAAACAATTTGTTAAGATTGGTTCCGTACTTTCCAAAGAAATACGAAACTATTCTGGTGTTCCTCAAGGCAGTCATATTGGTCCGCTCCTCTTCTTAATTTTTATAAATGACCTTCCATCGGTTATAAAATCATCTAATTGTCTTTTATTCGCTGATGACTTAAAAATGTATAGATCTATGCCATCAAAAACATAACTTGTAAAAAAAACCAAGTCTCGCAACTCAGTTCTTCTATCGTAAAAAGTTGTGAGATCTATGTAATACCAAGTCGATTAATTTATTCAGCCCCTACTTAAGGGACCTTCTGTCTTAAGTTATTACGTAATTAGCTAACCTAACAACATCTTATAGTGACCATATTACAATAATATTAAAAATTTTTATGTTTTAAATAAATAGATTGACTTGTCCATCGCATGCATCTCACAAGTAATACATATTATATTAAATTAGATTGTTTAGTGCGATTGCCAAGTCAATCTATTTATTTAAAACATAAAAGATTTTTAATATTATTGTAATATGGTCACTATAAGATGTTGTTAGGTTAGCTAATTACGTAATAACTTAAGACAGAAGGTCCCTTAAGTAGGGGCTGAATAAATTAATCGACTTGGTATTACATAGATCTCACAACTTTTTACGATAGAAGAACTGAGTTGCGAGACTTGGTTTTTTTTACAAGTTATGTTTTTGATGGCATCTCATTTCTTTTTGTAGATAGTCCTACTTTTCTTCCTTTCCGGTACCTTCTACTTATTGAATACCAACAACATATTTTCTTAAAGCCCACTCTGTGTCTTATGAGCTGTTCTTATTTTTGTAGGTTGTCTTCCTCTTTTTCTTTTCCGGTACTACTTCTTGAGCTTCAGCTGCAGTTTTTCTCAAAGCCCACTCCCTGTCTCTATGGGTTTTTCTCGGAGTCTTTGATGTTACAATTTTTGTCAAGTCTGGACGGTAAATGCTTCTTAATCTATTGTATTCACAAATTGAGGATTCCTGCGCTTTAATATTTCCAAAGTCGACATTAATTAGATGTAAGCCGCCCAGACTTGTAACTCTCGAAAGTGCCACGTTAGCTTGACCGGATGTGAATACTGCAGAACCGATATCCATCAGCGCATTATTTAGACTTAGGCCCTGACTTTTGTGTATAGTTATAGCATAGGCTATACATATAGGAAACTGTTCGCGATGAACATAAGCTCTATTAATAATTTCAAATTTAGTTTTGACCGGACCAAGCTCGTAAACCTGTTCTTTATCAAATGTAATGTATATTTTCTTAATTATTTTTGTATTTTCCGGATCAACCTTTACTCTTTGCACTATACCGATAGAACCATTAACTAAACCAAGACTCACGTCAATATTTCACCTTAACATGACTCTTGCTCCTATTTTTATAATTATGTACTCTTCTAGGCCCGCAGTCATAGAAGCATCGTCTTCATAATTTTTTATTCATTCACGAGCTCTTTTTGTTAGGTATCTGGGGCAATCTATGCTATCTACAGCTGTAAGTTTTATTTCGGGATGTGGGAGAGATCTAAGCATTGCAGTATTTAATTGTTGACACATGTTTTTTGTAGGTAATAAGCAAACGGTATCATCAGGAAGTTTCGAGAGGTGTTCAATTATTTCAATCAATCTGTTTTCATTTGAATTGGTTTTTAGAGTTATTAATCTAGTCGAGAGTAAGTCGCGGTCTTTTTGTGTAGTCACACCTAATCTTATTCTATTTAGCATTTCAACAAAGTTAGAATCATTGAGCTGTCGCATGTTAATAGTAAGTTCATCGTATACGAACAGTTCAATCCACAGATTCGGCATACTGAGGGAACCTAACAACTTGTTAGTTTCAGCAGTTGAGAGTTTTTCAAAAGGTGACTTTTCTCTTACCGGCGGAAGCTGTAAAAGATCCCCGAAAAGTACAAGATGTTTTTTTTCCAAACCACCCATTCTGATCATCGCTTGTGTCAAATATCTCAGACAAGCGTAAATGAATATATGTTAAAGTAACATTGGATATCATCGACACTTCGTCTATGATAAACTACACTACTTCTTTCAAATCTGATCTCAGAACTTGGAGCACTTCATCGGAAAGTGGCTTGTACCTCGGTGTTTGCTTGTGTTCTACAGGCAGCTGCAATAGTCTGTGTATAGTCAATCCATTCACATTGAATGCAGCTATGCCTGTTGGATCACTAACTGCCACTTTTTTGTTTAAATACATCTTAACCCAAACTTTCAGAGTTTTTATTAAAAAGCTCTTTCCAGTGCCACCAGTTCCACTCACAAAACAGCGTAAAACGTCAGCGTTATTATCAGTTGTGTCCATTTTATGTGTGATCATATCGAAGACTCTTTTTCGATCGGCATTAAGTTTTGCGATCATACTTTGAAAATCAGTTCTTCTTCTACCAGATTGATTTTGTGAAAGTCATCCATTGCGTTTGCAGCTTCCACAGCTTCAAAGTCTAAAGGGTTTTCAGGACCATCGTCATCATCAACAATTTCCCTTTCTTCGTTTATCTCAGCAACTTTAGATTCTATCATTTCAAATGCTTTTTGTATCTTATATCTTGACTCTATCATTGAATTACCATAATCGACTCCTTCTTTTAAATCTTCTTTCGCCAAATTAAAGGCCTCCGAGTAAGTATCACACCCCATTTTGAGTTCATCTAAGGAACGCCATGGCTTGAATAAAAGAAGTAAAGAGAAGAAGTATTTCTCTGGTACTTGTTCTCCGTCGTAGAAATAGTGATTGATCAAATATGGGTTATCTCTTCTTTTCAGGAACTTTTTACCGTCATTTATCTCGTAGCACTCGACTTTAGAGGAGACTGGGCGTGTTTTAACAATATCGTAATTTTGAGCGAAACTGTACAAGTTAGTAGTCTCCAACTCTTTAGGCCGTTTGGGATAGTGGTCATCAATCCAAGACTCGTAATAAATATCGGTGGACTCCGGTTCCAGCATCATCATATCAGATTTAGATTTAAGGCGCCGGTTACGAAAGATGTTGACGTCCAGCCATCGAATTGTTGTGGTAGGATCTGTACCGTACAAATGAATACCAAGTAGAGTGTCACTGGCTTCCAAAGAGCCGCACTCTCTATTAGATAAAACTCTAAGGCCAATGTTAAACAGGCGGCTTCTTAAAGGTTTTGTAGAGTCTTGAAAGATATCAGCAACATGAGTTTTCTCGCTTTTGGTGGTATATTTTGCAAATGTAACTTTGTAATCCTATGTACTAGAAAACCCGTGGCCGGACACCGAACATACAATTTGTTTTAAAATTGATTTAATTATAAGTTCATCAAATGGTTATTAAATATATGTACATAATAAAGATATTTATTTTATATTCCGTCAAATACATGAAC
The DNA here is from genome assembly GCA_958301585.1 of Merodon equestris. Lineage (NCBI taxonomy): Eukaryota > Metazoa > Arthropoda > Insecta > Diptera > Syrphidae > Merodon > Merodon equestris. The sequence goes on from OY284413.1 coordinate 66,819,794, forward strand.
CACATTGACCACTAAACCCAATTCCCCAACCGCCCATTGATTGGGTTGCATTGCATATTTTTAGGAGTTAATCGCCATCTAGATAAATTGAAAAAGGATACATACAGACACTATCCTATTAGTAATAATATTTGGTGTATCTAGAAAACTGGACCAAAATTGCAAAATATTTTAGTTTTCCCTTGATTTATACACTAAACACTAATTGTATTCTAAATTTCAAGCTTCTATGTCTGCTAGAAGTGCCCTAGAGTTTTGATGATCGGTCAGTGAGTGAGTGAGTGAGTGAGTGAGTGAGTGAGTGAGTGAGTGAGTGAGTGAGTGAGTGAGTGAGTGACAGAATTAAGAAACTTTGACTAGTTATAATTCTTAAACTACTGGCTCAAATTTAATGAAATTTGAAATATACCGTGTCTATGCGATGCCCGATTCGTTGCTGAAAATCCAGGCTTCTAGTTTTATCCACAACGAAGTTATAGGGGGTCGAAAATGGCCCGAACTGCTTCGAGAAAAGAATGGTACGGCCGTGCCGCTTTTTTGCTCGACTTGGCGGGGGCACTGCCGTGCCCCCAGATATACTCGATTTCTGATGCAATTCAACTTCAAAATGACCTAAATTCTGTCAATAACTGGTGCATTTTAAACGGGTTGCTTCTAAATATTCAAAAGTGCTCTGTTATAACTTTTAATAGAAAAAGATCAGTAATTATATTCGATTATAGTTTTCAAAATGCAGTATTGAAAAGAGTTACTTTCCAGAAGGATTTAGGAATAATTTTTGATGTTAAATTGAGCTTCACAGTACATATCGATTATATAATTACCAAAGCAAATTGTTTGCTTGGATTTGTATTTCGAAATTCCAAGGACTTTAATGATCCCTATACCCTAAAGAGCTTATTTAATTCAATAATTCGCTCCATTTTGGAATACGCTTGCATAGTTTGGAACCCTTACCATCGCAACGCTGAATTAAGGATTGAGAAAATTCAAAAAAGGTTTATCAAATTTGCTCTTCGAAAAATTTATTGGAATAACCAAATGCCTTCCTATAAAACCAGATGCGCACTTTTAAATTTAAAACCGCTTGCTCAAAGAAGAATGTACTATTCTGCTCTCTTTGCAAATGACATACTAACAGGTCATATTGATTGTCCGCTTTTGCTATCGATGCTTAATATTTATGCGCCATCTCGCATTCTTCGTCCTAGGATAAATTCTTTTTTTGTTACTGGCAGGCACACAACGAATTATGTAAAAAATAGTCCTATTAATACGGCATGTGATAACTACAATCAATTACACATGAAATTGATTTCCACATGTCAAGATGGCTTTGTAAAAGTATCATAATGGAATTTTCACAATGTCATTTTAGATTATAGTTAGTATTATAAAAGGTTTATTGTATACTTATCATTGTATTATATTAGTCTATCATAGTTGTTAACTAACAAGACGAATAAATAAATAAATAAATAAATCTGCTCTCGTCTGCAAACGTTGTTTCCCCAAATAAAATCAATCGCGAAATCTATTTTCTTATTTCTGTTTTTCTAATTACAAAAGGTTTTTTCTTGCCATTAGAGTAGTGTGCACGGACCTATAAGTATAAACTATCCATTTTGTTGGGTGCATTTGGATATCGAGACATTCTCTCAGATGTGCACTAGGTACAGAGTGAAATTGTTCGTAACGCATAGTCCGTCGTACCCAAAGAGTGGTGCATATTTGAATCTAATATTGATAGACTCTCGATTGAGACTGGCTGACTCAGACGAATGATATATTAAATCTCTACGGATCATTGTATAGGAGTGTGCCCATTGCGGAATAATTGTCTGAATAGTTCGCGGAGATGGCAGAGTATGAATAAACGTACTTTCGATTACAAGAGGATGATGAGGCGACGTAAGAGCACTCACCTGGATTGCGACGGTTGTAGGAACCGGTCAAACTACGAGATTGATATGTACCTTAAACAAATGGACGACATAATTAAACAAACGATGGACAGTACGATGACTGAACAGACAAAAACTCTTGTACAGGCGGTTTACCGATATACAAAACTCGGAGGACACACTGAAGTCATTGTTAAAAAATCTCGAACAATTAGGTAAGGAAAATTACAGAATATTTAGGTTTGCTCTTCCAACATCATGACATTCAGGATCTGATGCTTCCAACACTGTCCGACTATCAACGCTTCTTCATATGGCAGCATCGATCCAAATAAAGCTGATTTAAACGCGTATAGATCAGAGTCAAACCTTTTAATTCTTCTGAATTTGAAATCATGAAAATTATAATAATTGTTTTAGTCAGAATGCATTTGTCTGCCCTGCCGACTTTAGACCAATTAGTATTTTGTGTTTTTTGTCAAAATCTTTTGAAAAAGTATTATCTCTCCAAATGCGAACATTCTTAGACGATAATAATAAGTTCTCAAAATGGCAATCTGGTTTTCGAAGCAAACACACCTTTGAATATGTTGTTCAAAATTCTAAAGTTATTCATGCAGGAGTCCAGCAATGTGATTATTTATATGTGGTTATTTATTTTTCGCGTCTTGTAGATCTTATAGAAGCTCGTACTACCTGGGTGAATGGTGATCTTGATAATATATCCAACTGGTCAAAAGATACCAAACTGAAGTTGAACCCTGTCAAGACAGTTTGTATCGTTTTCTCAAATAATAAGGTCTGTTCAGATGATTAGTCACTGTTGTCATTGATGGCAATCGCGTTACTGTTGCAAATTCTGTTAAATATCTTGGTTTTCACATTAACTCTTCACTGTCTTGTTGTGATGCTGTAAGGGATACCCTGAAAATGTTTATTGTAAATTGCGTAAATTAAGATACTCGGCGAACTACTTGCATGTAATTATACTAAGAGGCTGCAGTCGCTTGTCGTATCGATTCGCTGCAGCATATTTTTGAGTAAAGCGAGGTAAAACTTAAAGGTAGAGTTGTTCTCAATTTAGTGAAAGCAAATAAAATGAAATGAACACATTTTGGCGCTAAAATATTTCAATAAACTTTTGATACTAGGTGTTGATTTGTCATGAGTCATATTGATGTTTTTCAAAATCTGTCCAATTTCAAATGCTTTTTTTGAATGTTTTTTTTTTTTTTCAATTGGCCCGCAGGTGTTGAAACGCTTCTTGTGGACTTGCATGCTGCATATTTCATCTATGCTGCTTATGGTATAAGACAATTTGATAACATAAGTCAAGTGTAAAAACTAATATTAATTAACATAATTCGATTCGCGCAATACTATCTGCATATATCATGAGTTTAATATGATAGAAAATGGATTTTTCGTTAATTTAAGTGATTACTCATTACGATCATTAGTTCATAATTCCTGACATCCGTTTCAGCCTGTTAAGTTCTCTGATTTTCCGAAGGCGTTCAAATGGAAAAGGTTCGATTCAGAATCGATTGAAAAATCGGAACCTAGAAAGCACTACATTAGCCAAGCCTAATGAATGTTCAGAATAACTGCTAAAATTTATTCTAGTGTAATGAATTTTGCAGTTGGTATTATGGTTTTGTTGTCAAAAAAAAAAATAAAAAATAAAAAAAAAATATTTTGGACTCGTGATTTCTTTATTAAAACACGGATTATGTTTGCATTTTTCAAAATCTTCAAAAAGGCAAAAAATAGCACGTGCGGAAATTTTGCACTTTCAATTTAATTTTTTTTCATTAATTAATTTTTTTAAATTAGGACCAACATCAAAATTCTATTTGGACACTAACCTAGATATTTTCTGAGGGTCCAAAAATCATAAGGATCGGTTAGGAAATGAATGAGGAACAATTTATTTTAGATCGCAATTGAAGTCACCCGATGGGAGTTCCGCTTCGCTTCGCTCAATAATTATAATATTTTGTTTGATTGTTCTATGTTTTCCCGTCTTGATTCTGTTTGTAAGCATAGGCTTAAGGATGCATTTAATGATTGTGTCCGTTTTAGTTATAATATACCAAGATCCAATAGTTGTCCAGTCTTGCATCCTCAATTTACGCTCTGAATCTAAATCTGTATTTAAACTTCCGCAATGTATCAAAATCATTTAAAATCATATGAACTTTAGTTATCTTTTTGAATTATTACATTTTGCTCAATCTTATAGAGGAAAAAAACTTATTATTCTTTCATTCACACATTGCATCGGAGAGCGATCCTTTTTTGTATTTGTAATTCACGCCTGGAGCCATCTTCCAGATGAATTGCAGGTAATCAAATCATATGCCGTCTTTCAGAAAAAGCTTTTCCTTTATCTTTCCGACAACCGTTTTATTTTTTTAATTTTCATCTTGATTTTGACTACCTTAATTGTTAATTTAACGAATAATTTGCACCGTCTGGAAAACTATACTTTTAGAAGATATCCAATCTTGTAGTATAAATTTAAATATAAATAAATAAATTTCAATATCAATACCACTTCTAGGGACGCTAACAAAAATAAGCGCAGATTTTAAATTTTTGAACCGAACCGATCTGGATGGATCAGTATCCAAATTTGGCAAACATGTAAATGCTGCTCCGCCTACGTCGCAGGGGTGCGATCATACCCACGGCTGGAAATGCCAAACTTAAGAGGCAACTTAATTCCCGAAAGATCTCTGTCTTCCTTGAGCGAAGGTCGTAGAACTCCGATCTGAGGTTCTTCATGAAGAAGAATGGATAAAAATTAAGGGTAGGCTGCTGGAAAGTGCGAAGCCAGTAGAGACCGGGTGTTTTCCAAACAGTACTCAGCGAAAAAAGTAAATATGTTGTAAATTGGATATTGCAGCGGAACAGGAAGTTCGACTCAAACGGAACAACGATTAAGGGCGGGTACACTTTTGTTTGTGGGGAATATACATCTTGAAATGGAATCCTTCAACAGCAACACAATTTTGCAGAACGCAATGGACGTAGACTGTCAATGGACAAAATTCGAGGTCTCCGCTATAAATACGTTCTTCTGAACTTACACTGTCCTACGGAAGATAAGGGTGAAGAGGAAATTCAACGCGAAAATAGAATAATATATAATATGGTATATAGGGCAATAGTAGGTAAAGAAAGAGTCCATATTTCATCAAACGGTAATGGTCTTTCGCCAGCTCAAAAAATGTAATCGTGAAAATTACAGCATTCAAATACAAGAGCATACACATTTTAGGATGGGGTAACGCACAACTAAATTCATAATTTTCTGATAGATAGAAAACACCATGCCAACGTACTAGATGTAAAAACATACAGAGGAGCGGATTGCAATTCAGACCACATCCTATTCATCGACAAAATCAAAAATCGGGTTCCAACGTCAAAAGAGGTAACTGATTCACTCTATTGGATGGCAGAAACTAACGACGAAACAAGGCAGGTAGAAGCAGGAATAAAGGAGGCAGTGGAAAACAAACTAGGCTGTCGCAAAACCCCTAAGGAAAGCTTAGTAAGGCTTAGAAAGGCTGTCAATATCTTAACACTTCAAGCCCTGAAAAATAGCGAAGAGATCACGTGTAAGATATATCAAACCCTACGCAAAGAAGTCAACCATTTCCCAGAGAATTAACAGAGAAATTATATGGGCTCATCATAACTTTATGGAACAATGGAACTATCCCCAAGGAATGGAAAACCTCAGTCATCATTCCTGTATTTGAAAAAGGCAACCAAAAAAAAAAAAAAAATATGCAACAATTACTGAAGAATATCGAGGAATTGTAACAAAGTGCTGTAAAAACAGAAACCGAAATATCAGTAACGAATTTTTGTAGCCAATATAATCTGATACAAATTAATAATATGTCTAACGATCTCAATCGAAAAATCAGATTCCCCAATATTTCGCAATTCCGTTCATCATTGTGGTTTATATGCAAAATTAAATATTTATAACTATTCTAATCGATATGAGCTAAAATCTAAGCCTGAGTTCTTGCACAAGCAGGACCCAGCAGAGTTTAACTTTATGGTGTCTGATGGTCTTCAGTGAGTCGCGACATTTCTTGACAGCCTTTGATCTCGTTATACAGGATTCTATTGACTTCAGTGCAGCCTGGCTGTCTACGAAGATGGTGATATCAGATGGTGGGATATCGGCTACCTGTAGGTGTTTGGCTGCTTTCTCTATTGCCAGGATTTCTGCTTGGAACACGCTACACAGATCAGGGAGTCTGAATGATTCCTGTTTGTGTAGGGTATCAGAGTAAAACCCGGCCCCAGTGCCTGTGTCCATTTTTCGATCCGTCGGTGAAGAGGGTGATCTCATGGTCGTTGATTACGGCGTTTGATAGCCACTCTTCTCTGTCGGGGAAAAGGATAGGTATACTGAGAGAGAAGTCATTTTGGGGGGGAATATAGTCGGTCGTAGCTGCGAGGCTACTAAAACCATGTTTCCTTCCCAGGTCGTCTATTATCTTAAGTATGGCCGCATGTCCATAGTTGACTTGCTTCCACAGAGAGGACTCTCTTAGTCTGAGAGCGCTCTTTGCAGCGTAGCCTTTTATGAATAGATCCAGGGGGAGGAGATGAAGAATCATGTCCAACCCTGCTTGCGGTGTGCTCCTCATAGCTCCCGTTGTACAAACAGCGGTTGACCTTTGTACTTTGTTGAGCATGCTCATGTAGCTTTTCGTGCTGCTTGCACTCCACCAGACTAGGGCGCCACAAGTTAAAATGGGTCTGATGATTGCTGTGTACATCCAATGAATAATGTACGGTTGCAAGCCCCATCTTTTTCCGAAGATCTTTTTGCATGCATAAAAAGCGTTCAATCCTTTTCTCATCCTTTCCTCCAGGTTCCTTTTCCAGGAGAGTTTGGAGTCAAGAATGATGCCTAGATATTTTGCTTCCGCTTTGAGTTTGAGTGGAGTACCCTCTAACTTTGGGGGAGCAAATATCGGAATTTTCCTTTTCCTGGTGAACAAGACCAGCTGTCTTGCCCACGAGGAGAGTTCACTAAGCGCAGATTCCATTAGTTCACTGATAGTTGGTAGAAATTTACCTTTTATTTATTTTTCCATAAAAAATTTGAGGATCTTGTTGACTGTAAGAAGCCACAGTAGGGGGGAGAGAACTCCTCCTTGTGGTGTGCCTCTAGTTGTCACCTTCCTTATAGAACTGTGTCCAATGTCTGCATTGATGATCCTGTTCTTCAACATATTCTCAATCCAGATTACAATGGATTTGTCTACTTTTATGTCCTCTAGAGCTGTTATTATTGCCTTTGTGTTTACATTGTTGAAGGCCCCCTCTATATCGAGGAAGGCTGCCATTGTAAACTCTTTTAAGTACAGCGAGCCCTCAATCTCACGGACAACACTATGCAGCGCACTCTCCACTGATCTGCCTTTGAGGTAGGCGTGTTGAGTGTTGCATAGGTTTCGTGAATTTGTGAGTCCTCTCATGTATAGGTCAAGGAGTCTCTCCAAGGTTTTTAATAGAAATGACGAGAGATTAATTGGCCTATAGTCCTTTGCGGCAGTATGGGATGGTTTACCTGCCTTAGGTATGAAAATTACCTTAATTTCTCTCCACTGTGTTGGGATGTACCCCGTTCGCAGGCAATGGGAAAAAACGAGATGGGGTACAGTGTGGATCTGTGTTTTTTGAAGCATCGCTGGCAAGATATCGTCCGGGCCCGGAGATTTAAAGGGTTTGAACGAATTTATTGCCCATGATACTTTATCCGCTGTGATAATCTTGCTTATCACTTCTTCGGTTGTGTGAACCGTAGGAACCGTCGTCTCGAAGGAGACTGTGGTTTTAGGGGTTTTACAGCCTGGGAAGTGGGTTTCAGTCAGCAGTTCTAAAGATTCCCGATTGGATTCTGTCCAAGAACCATCTGGTTTAAGGATGAATCCCGGGACGCAGGGGTCCTTGGATAGGATCTTCCTGAGTCTTGCGGCTTCGTTGAGATCCTCTATTGATTCGCAGAACTCCCGCCAGGATTTAGATTTTGCTGCTCTTGTTTTGCTCTTGTACTCATTGAAGCTGGACTTGTAATTATCCCAGTCTTCGGTTCTGTTTGAGATCTTTGCTCTATTGAATAAAGTTCGGGTCCTGGTCCTGAGTTGCTTTAGCTCTGTGGTCCACCAGACTGCGCTGGTCTTCCTGCGACCACGCTGCAAAGGACAGGATTTGTTGAAAGCCGCTTTCAGAATTCTGACAAGATTTTCGACTGAATTCTCAATGTAAGTTGGATCAGGATTAGTGGTGTCTTGTGGCGGTTCTAACCTGTTGGCAACTAGGTTTGAGAAAAGATTCCAGTCTGTCCTCTGAGGGTTTCTGAAAGGTTTCGGATTTTCTTTAATGACGTTAAGGTTGAAGAGTATCCGGCTGTGATCCGAAAAGGAACAGTTAGTGGACACTCTCCAATCTTCTACTCGGATGGAGACGGACTCACTTAGTAAAGTGAGGTCAATTACCTCTTCCCTAACCCGATTGCGAAACGTGGGTGTGTTACCTTTGTTGCAAATATTGAGGTTGGTGGAGATAATGAAATCGAAAATGGACTCACCCCTTTTATTGATGTCGTTGCTTCCCCATTGAGTGTGGTGTCCATTGGCGTCGTAGCCTATCAATAGACACAGTCCGCGTGACTTGGCGTGTCGCACGAGTTTTCGGACTGCGTTTGAAGGTGGATCCTCCTCATCGTATGGTAAGTAAGCGGACGATAGGAGCAAAGTCGATTTGTCCTGTTGTTCGTACGTTACCACCGTGAGGTCTCCGTTGCTGTACGTACCTATGAGAAACAAGTTTAAAGAAGTCTAGAAATCCTTTGTCACAATTATGAATTCCTGCATTGACCGCTTTGTGCCAAAGAAGTTGATAAAGAGGAAGTCTGATCCAATCTGGTTTAATAAACGTCTATCAAGATTTAAAAATTGAAAAAAAAACAAAACATTTAAAACTAAGCCCAAAGATCCAAATCTGCGTCAGTTTTATCTTAAACTTCAAAAAGGTTTTGATTATCTTAATCGCTTTCTATATCGTGTCTACATTTTATCAATACAATCCAATTTAAGACAGAATAGTAAACAATTTTGGAGTTATTAATTCACGACGAAAATCCAATGGAAATCCTAACTCCATGTATTATTTAGGACTAACGTCTAATAATATGTCAATGACTTGCCAGATGTCTGCCAATTATTTTGAATCAATGTACTCCTTCTTTCTTTTTCTTTTATTTTTTTTTTTCCTTTATTCATAATCTTACTTACTAGACAAAATGCTTAAATCTAATTCAACATTATACTTCACCTTCTCACTGACTCTTAACGAGCACTGTAAGCTTATCTGAATCTTAATTTTAACGTTTTTCGAATCCATTTTCATTTATTGCCGTCTAGCTTACATATGGCTTATTTCTAAGAAAATATTAGTAAAAAACTTAGATGCTATAATTCATTTCTTAACTTTAAACTTAACCTACCTTAACTAGATAAATAAATAAACTTAACCTAAGCCTAAAATATTCTTAATCTATAATTAATGAGATGAATACATGTCCAGTGTGTAAGTCGCATCGGACATGTGTTCATCCCTTTAATTGCAGCCTTTTAAGGTAACGGTCGTTGTTGGCGCTATTTTATACGTGCCGCCTATGAATTGATTTCACTTCCATGAGTGGATTGTGAATGCAACCAAAAGAAAAAACTTTTTTGTCTAATCGCGTCTTCTTTATCTCGAATTGAAGGCGGGGTGCTGTACCGAAAGTACTCAGACCGAACGACGACATCCGGGTCGTATAAGAGTCGCCTGTCCCTCGCATGGCGTCGGAAGTGGTATATCAGAGGGATACCATTATCATCCTGTGTGTAGCCCTTAGTATCTAAATAGATAAATGCTTCGGGTGGGATAAAGCCAGACAGTCTTGTCTTCTCGTGGTATAACTGGTTGTGGTAATAAGCCCCAAAGGTCAGGCTGTTATCGCTCATAATTCCTCTTGCAATATGACCCCGAGTTAATTTAATAAGATAATTATCAATTCTAATCAACCCAGCCTTATCGTACAGAACCTTGTTAGGATAGTATTTGACATACTGTGACTCTGCTGTGCGATATAAACCCAGGCGACATCTAATGCATTGCCTTTCGTACAAGCGAAGCTTTTCCATATCAAATGGAGCCACATTGAACCACACAGGACAGCCATAGGCGACAATTGGCCTTATGAGAGTCGTGTAGCATCTGACTTTTACCCTAGCGTCAAGTAGACTGCTTTGAAACAATCTTCTCGTAAGACCAAAAGCCTTCTTGGCTTTGTCAAGAACAACATCTATATATGTGTCTATTGAAATATAAATATTGATCAAGCCAAATTCCAAGATATCTCACTACATTTCGTGTCGCCAATGGCTGCCCTTGTTGTCCAATGATGGTCAATTTGCGCCAGTTTCGCCTAGTATCCCTAGAGGCCCTGTTCAATGGTGTTCTGAAAAGAATTGTTTCTGATTTTTGAAAATTGATTTTTAATTTCCAATCATCACAGTATCTTTTAATTTTATCGAAGTCATATTGCAAGAGCGAATTGATGATTTCAATTTTTTTACCCGATCTGTATGCCACTAGATCATCTGCATACGCCAAAGCATGACTAAGAGAACCAACTAGATCACTTGTGTAAATGTTAAAAAGCAGAGGAGAATTTACTGCCCCTCGTTGTAAACCGTTTTTGATTTGGTAAGTCCTGCTTGAAGTAACGTTGCTATATTTTACAACGAACTTCACATGTCATATATCATATATAACAGCGGTTTGTTCATATTCAGCCTGGTCAATTTTAAGAAAAGTCCATCTAGCCACACGGTGTCGAAGGCCTTCTCAAAGTCAACCAGACAGGCCCCTGTGCATTGGTTTTTACTTTTGTTCCATTGGATGTCGGACACCAGTTTCGACGCAGCATGAATAGTGTCATGTCCCGCCCTAAAACCAAACTGGTTTTCCGGAAGAACCTTATTGTGCTCAACCCATTTTAGTAACGCTTTCTTGATTATCTTCTCAAAAACCTTGCTAATATTCGGAAGCAAACTTATTGACCGAAGATTTGCTGGGTTGCTCTTATTCTTCCCCTTTTTGGGAATAGGGTGGACTACCGCCATTTTCCAATGTGCTGGATAATGTGCATTATTCAGCATATTGTTAAAAAGCGTCACTAATATATCGACTGCTACCTCGGGCATATGCATATGTACTCCCACAACTGTCCTCATGGCTATAGATTTCGGCCTCCTGAATTATTCCAGATCGGTTCACTTCAACTAGATACTTTCAAAGTTTTATAATCTTTATCGCTAATTGATAGTGCAACATCAACTGGCCCTGATGGATTGCCTGCTCCCTTTTGAAAAAAACTGCGCAGCTTCGTTAGCAATGCCTTTAACATTTATATTTAATTTTTCGCTTAAGACTGGTTGTTTTCTAGATGACTGGAAATTATCGTTCTTAACTCCGGTTTTTATGTCCGGATCCAAACTTGAAATTAAGAACTATAGGCCTATTTGCAAGCTGTCGCACATACCAAAGACTTTTAAGCTACATATATTTTTATATTTTTAGACATATAACACCTGCTTTGTTTCCGGCAGGTCTACTACCACAAATCTTTCTATTTTTGTGAACTAGTTAAACTCTAATTTAGAGGAAAACTGTCAGAGAGATATATCTACACTTGTTTTTCCAAAGCTTTTGACAGAGTTAATCATCAAATTTTAATTTCTAAACTGTCTTCCCTGGGTTTTCACTTTTCCTTTTTAAAATGGATTCAATCTTACCTAATTAATCGAACTCAAAAATTGAAAATGAATAGTAGGGAATCTATTTAGGTCCATTATAGTTTCTTTTATTCATTAATGATATTCTTTTGATGTTACAATTTTCAAACTGTCTTCTTTATGCTGATGATCTCAAGATTTATAAAAAAATTATATCTATAACAGATTGTCTTCAACTACAAGACGATCTCACTCGCCTTTCACAATGGTGTGATACAAACTCACTGCATTTAAATGTAGCGAAATGTGTGCATTTTCCCTGTTACAGACTAAGAAATATCATTCAATTTTAGTATATTCTGAACGGTATAATTTATCTAAAGTCTCCACAAATAAAGGACCTGGGCGTAATCTTGGATTCTAAATTGAGTACATATCATTCCTCACATCGATTATATTACAACAAAAGCTAATTTAATGCTTCGATTTATTAGACGGAATTCAAAGGAGTTTTCAGACACCCTAGCGTTGAGAGGCTTTTATTTTGGACTAGTTAGATCTTCCTTGGAATACTGCTGTATTGTTTGGAACTCTTTTTATACTAATGCTGTTGAGAGGATAGAAAGAATTCAGAGAAAATTCACTAGATATATGTTCTCTAAACTTAATTTGAACATAGAAACGCCCTCTTATAGAACAAGATGTCTATTGGTTAATATACTTCCTCTTCATATGCGGCGCAGGTACTTTTCATTAATGTTCATTCGAGACATTCTTACTTCCCGAATTGATTGTTCTCCTCTTTTAAATAGTATTAACTTATATGTTCATCTTACCAATACCCGACTCGCGTTGCATTCGTGAGGCAAACTTACATAGCTCATAATCAATTAGATTTTTTTAAATATTGCTCAAGAGAAACCTTTAAACAAAAAATTTTATCATATCTTGTTAACCTGTCACCTGAAAATCATACCTGAATTATATTTATTTGTTAAGTCGTATTGAATTGATTTGTATATATTTTTGTAGTCTAAACGGGTTAATCTTCTAAGATTTAAAAAAATTAAAAAAAAAAAAGAATATATATCCTCCTAAAGAGACGCAAAGGAAATAGTAGGACGCTATCTGTATGGCTTCAGATGAAATCGCTCGATAAGTGACAAGATTTTCTCGATACGATAGCTTCTAGAAAAGTTCACCAACTATTCGTAGATTTTGAAAAGGTGTATGACTCCATTAACCAACATAAAATGTATCATGTTTTTGTTAGTCTAGCAATCCCGAAAAAGTTGGTGAAACTGATACAAGTATGCCTAAAGGAAAAAAAGACAAGTTGAAGTAGGAAGCGAAACAAGGAGACGTTTTCTTACCATTTTTTTTTTAATTTGGTGCTGGAGGACAAGTACGCAATGTTAGCACTTCGTACAAAGAGAAGAGAAAAATATTGAGTGAAGTCACATCCGCTCTAACTTATGCTAATGCTCTGGACCTCCTGTGAGATAGTGAGGAAATATGAAGGTGAAAGAAACGAGGAAAAAAAAAAAAACGTAGGTATAGAAGTAAATGAAGAGACAATATTATATATGAATAAGTTCCCTGAACGACTTGGATCGATCCAAACCTCGCACCTGACTGTACTTGATAAACGCTTTGAGGGAGTGAACAAATATCTGGGAACCGTACTAACTGTCAAAAAATGACATAAAGATCGAAATAAATAACATACGTCATATGGGCAGCGCGTGTTTCTCCAAGATGAAGATTTGAAGAATTCAAGAAGACGATAATAAGACAATAATAAGACCAGTGACACTTACAGTTGTGAAACTGTAGGACTAGGAAGAAGGGAAATAGCTCGTTAAAAACATGAACTTAAGGAGAATCTATGCTAATCTATCTAAATTTCATATATATATTGCTCCCCCAATTACGGTTTGTATTAATTAGACCTCTGAACTAAAACAGTCCGACTTGTAAAACGCAACTTCCCGTACAAAAGAAAGTCGTCGTCCCACACATATTTGAATAGAGAGAAAAATGGCACTCCAATCTTGGATCGGACCACGTTTTTGTAAATAAAAAAAAAAGCTGCCGGGTCAAAGCCATTGAGACATGTTCCATCGTGGTAGAGCTGTAATAATGAGAACCCAAGATTTTATTATTGACCATTGTCCCCATGAATTAGCTTTGCCAGAAAGTTCTCAACCGAAGTAATTACCTTTGCAGTTGAACAATTAAGTTTTGTAGGCTTTGATCGGTATGCCCCATTTCGACGCCGTATTGACCAACTTATGTACAAAAAGGAAACGATGCACCATGATTGACATTTCACTTAAAAAAAAAAAGGGAAAATTATGCGAGGTACACAATTTTAAAGAGGTTAATATATATTACTGACGAGGGAGTGGTAGTTAGTGGTAATAAAAATTACTTCCTCTCCTCAAGAGTTGCTTTAGGCCTAGTACTAGAGATGGTAAAATCTACTTAACCTACATTTTTTTCTTTGCCAAGTGAATTTCTAGATCAAAATATGATTAAAATATATCTGCCTTGAGTATGGTATGCATATGATATTGATAAGGAACAATCAATACAATTAACGTGACCATGAAGACTACTTGCCTAAATTAAGCCCGTAAGCAAAATTTAATATATTCTTAATAAATGCAGAGATTGTATCTCTATGCGTAGGTCTCGCAAAGCAGAAACAACAGCGATGGGGAGTTGAAATGGAAAATAATTCTCACCGATATCTGCTTCGTCGCTCTTAGAACTCCATTCATTAACAAAATTCTCTATCGTAGAGCCAGTCTACCATACTAATGTGACCCACACAAGATGAAAGAAACATTAATTACACTGATATTGCGTCACTGACCCAGCCACTACAGTATTATGTTTACGATAGTAATACCACAAAGGTGTTTAAATCGGGAGAGAATAATTACACCGTTCAGAACACGAGAAACCTTTTGAAGAATGTTGAATCATCGCTGCCCGATAGATGACCTTCAGCACAGTAGGATGCGTGATGATGAAAGTGGACCAAATGTAAAAGTGATCATTTTTCCCTTCTTCGCGGAAGGTAAGAAGGAAGTGAAAAAAACCTATAGATTATCGGGGTAATTATATTAACTTATAGATACTGACAACTTATTACGAAAGTAAAAAATTAAGTTTGGCAAATTGGTATGTAATTACTCCATTTACAGTAACCCTTAAAATATTCTTTGAAAAAAATTCTACATAGTGTCATAATTGCATCCACTTCATTCATAGAGGTCATTAACCTCTTTCAGACGTGACGTATGGAATTCTTTTCCATCTAATCTGCACATAATTCAGAGTTCCGAGTCATTTAATATGTAAAATGCTTTTCGTTTGCATAAATTAGCCCGAAAACTTTGCATTATATGTATATTCGAATATCCGAAACGATTGAGTATCTACAAATATTTCACTTTCACTTGAGTTTTGAAAAAGCCAAATATATTTTCTCCAAGTTCCTCTGTTCTCAGAAATTTATTGTGTTTTTTCTCAGAGAAAAAAAATCTACGCCTGATTAAGTACCCACAACAAATTGGTTGTGACTCTAATGAGCAAGTGGAGGATTACTCTACCAAGCAACGGTAAGTTTAAGTTCTCCGATCAGCGGTGCATAGTTTACAGCACAAGCGGCAAAGTTGTGCTTAATAAAAACCACTGACTTAGTTTTTCGCAAATTTTTCCACCGTTTCAATAGCTTGTAATTAACCGATCATTATCTCTCAGGAAATATAATATCAATTCACATGAATAAATAATTAGACATAATTTCCTCGGAGTCGAACTCCCAATTCATTGTGTAAAAAAAATGTTGGTTTTACAATTGTATTGTTTCTTCATCTAATTATTGTATTTCTTCTAGTACTCTCCACAAATATCTTTCTGTCTTTTCGGTTTTCTTCGCTCTTCTTTATTTTTTCTTTTAACCATTCACACCATACCATACCATTGAAGTGGCAGTAAACGAGAGAAAGAAAAGAAAAATGGGTCAGAGTATATAAAGCCAAGTTCAAGGCGATCGCGGTTTCAGATGTAAGAAAAAGTTGCTCGTGGTAAGATCGCACTAGTTGAATTAAATACGAAGAGAAATATACGAATAAACGATATAAAGTGAAGTGAATAAAATTCTTGAACATCAAGTTTACTATATACTCGAGGATACTAATCAGGGATAGAAGAACCAGAAAAGCTGGAACCATATTGCTGAGAATAAAATCAAAAATACACAAAAATTCAGGTGAGATAAGTGATAATTGTAATTTACGGCAAAAAACGGAAGCAATTGACATAAGCGAGTCGGAAGTCATTTTTTTCGAGTAACCAAAATTGAACAATCACGAAGAATGTCAGAGATTCCGTTCGGTGTTACTACTAACCTACTTCGGTTAAGAACGTGTTCGGCTGGTTCTTGATTGTAAAAACAAACAAAATTTTTCGTTCTTGTCGATCATTTGCAGTATGAAGTCACACCTTAGGCATATTACAGGGGCTATCGAATACGCTATATGGCATTGTGGTTGACTCCTTGACAAAGCACGTACTTTCATTGGAAAGAAAGGAGAAAGTTTTATTTCTTCTTCTTTGCATCACGTAAATATAGACGACCATAGCGTGGACACACATAGCGAGTATGCAGTACCGACGAAACCGTATTTATTGAATGATTGAATGAGATTTTCTGTTCAAATGTTAAAGCGATTGTTATCTATAAAGATTGCATTATTGAGATGTTAGCATCCAGCTGCATTATTTTCCTTTAAGTGAATTGGAAAACGAATTTCTCCTTTGAGTTGAAGCTATCGCATATAATGAATTCAATTATACCATGAACAGGAGAAAATATTCCTTTAATTGAATTAATATGAATCTTTCATTACACTTTTTTGGATTGTGGAGATCTGAATAAAAGATTTGAATTGCGAACTCTGACCTAAGTGTTGGCTGGGAGTATTGTCACTATGTTTCTTTCTGCTTTATCTCATATTTAGTTTCTAGATCTTCTGTGATCCGTAGTTAGTCTCTCGAAAATAATCCTATTATTCCTGTTTCAAATTCTGATTAACTATTGTATTATAGTATTTTAATACCACGGATATGCACAGAAAGACTCTTAACATATTTCGTATGTTAATTTAGGTAAGGAAATCCATGAAATTCTTACTTTCGTTTATCAAATGAATGAACACTATGTGCCATAAGTATTCAAATCAATGTCAACATTTCCCAAAGCAATCGGTTATGGATACGAAAAATTCAAAGAAAGCCGGCTGCCCAAATTAGGAACCGGAAGGTAAAACCTACATTTCTCACAACCTAGAAAAAAAAAAAGTTCACCACCGAAAAATGACAATTGTCCATACGACAACTATTTCTCTTGTTCAACAATAAGAACGTGCGTTTTGTATGGTTGTTCATGAAACAATTAACAGAAGTCTGAAGACTTTCAGATCTTACTTTCTTTTGTCATATTTATTCCTCTCAATTTCATTTTAAATGGTTTATTCAGACAATTCTTAAGTGTTGTGGGAAGGTTGAAAAGTAATTGGCTTTGTTTTTTTTCTGTTTGATATTTTCCTGGTTTCTCTGCGTTTCTCCGGTGTGGCAAGAAGAGTTCCATTGACGCTTTGACCGCAGGGAGCAATCACTTAAGAAATGAAAGAAAAATCAAGTAAAACAAACAACCACAATATGGGTCATTACCACGCCGTCATGGGATGCTTAATTAAAAGATCGTTTTCAAGAAAGTGAAAGCACCTACGAAATAAAAGAGAGAGGAATCAGAAATAAGTTGGATTACTCATTCGATAAAAGAAATCGTTAGTGTAAAAAACCCAAACACGCAAAATGAAATTCTCGGATGATTTATCTGATTGTGAGTCGGAAGATTAGTGTTGATTTCAAATATCGCCTTGAGGCTTGATAAAGAGCGTACAATGGAGTTCAGTAGTGGTCTTCCTGTATGCATTTTTCTACACCTTTGAGGCAGGAAGTCAATATTTTGATATATGACGGTTAATACAAATATATAACTAAAATAAATACACTTAACTATTAATTTATAATACATCAAGAAAAAATAATCAACCTGGCAACAACTTTTGACAAAGTGTCTGCCTTGTTTCCGATTCCTGTTGAATGTTAATTTCATTAATCCTTTTGCGATCACGTGTACTATGATCATCTTCCTATCGGAATAGCTTTCTAATTACAACCGACGACAGATTTCCGCTCATTTACACAAATATGGCTCTCATTACCTTATTACAGTCTTTTTAGATTTTGCCATGTTTTCCGTCAAAAGAGAATCGCTTTTCATTTACCATGTATGACAACAACCTACCATTTGTTGACAGCGAAAGTTCTTGCAAACATTTTCCACACAACCTTCTTCAGAAAACCAGGTCACCAGCGTCCACCCATAAAGAGCACAAGGAATCTGGTACGCGAAAATTACCTCTGAATTATGAAGTACCACGCAATTTATTTTTCTCTTCATTTCAAATTTATAATAATCTTCATCCGCACAATACAATGCCACATGATTTCTGGAGAAACTATTCTTTCGTTTTTCTCTTCTTCTGCTGATCAAAAGGTCAGTGTGCGAAGCAATCGGCGCAGAACACAAACAAACCAAAACCACCTGTCTTGACCAAGTCTCAATTAACCACTTTCATTTGTTGTAGCAATTGATTCCAAGTATATAATATTGTAATATGCGTCTCAAATCATGTCTCTCGTGCGTCCAATCGGGTCAGGTCTATTTTGAATTTAATTCTATTATAATCGGTCTTACTATTAATCCGTAGAATACATGAAACTAGAGCAGCAACGAATTTCTTTAGCGCTTTTCTCATGGCAACTTAGGTTCTTGTTCCGCGTTTTTTTTTTTTATTCCTTCCTCGATGATACTTTGATGTTCTCTATGTTGTTACTTGTGAGCAAGTCCAATGACTTATGTCGGCATTTCTACGCAAGTATAAAGTACATATGGGTGCATAGCATGGAGCGAAGAATCAAACACATACGAGTCTTATGCTGTACTAAGTTGTTATTATTAATTTAACGGAACTTGCCGTGTAAATGTATTTTGTTGAATTAGCGAAGCTACCTGTTTTCTACGATGCAGAGATCGTAACATGTGCTTGTTGTGTATGCGCGCACAGAAAATTCTCGTGTAGTGATATACGTATATCTGTCGATTAGGTATAGCTAAAGGTAAGCCAACGGATCAGACAAGTTTTTCAGGAAGTTGCCGCTGACGATCGACGGTGGTTCTAGCGGATGTGTAATATGTACGAGTAGAGTCAGTGGCTGGCAGTATCGTCTTGGTTAATTTGATGCTGTATGAGGTTAGAAGTTTCTGGGTAATGCACGTACATAACTGGAAATGAGGAAAATGCATTAGCATAGCGAAATTGTGAATTGCAAGTCATTAGCATTTTTGGCTTTATGTGCTATTACAGGAAAGCGCACCTGTGATGGCGTTATTTCGTAATAAATTTTGTCGGTCGATTGCCTTCCGATGTTGGTAATAAAGTGGAAATGGAACATAAAAGCATGCGGATGGAAATACGTGCCAAGAATTCTGTTTCTTTTCTTTTTTTCGTTTGACTTTTTAGCGCTTTTAACGAATCATGAATAATTCATTCCTAAATCTCGTCATAGTTGTAATTTTAAAATAAGCACGTCGAATCGATGACAGAACGGAGACCTGTCCGGTGAAATTATTTCATACCTTATAAGCCCATTGAATAATTACTAAATATGTCTGGAAACATTTCTTTCTTGATTTTTAATTATTTAAGATTTTATCATTGTTTTCATGATATTATGAATGCTTTATCACTGCGCAAATCATTTCGCGGTAAACTTTTATTTTATAAATACGTAGCTGTCAGGGGCTTAATTTTAAACTCAATCATATAGAGAGACGATTTTATTATCGACTTGCATATTACATATAATAAAATATAAAATAATTAAACGAAAGAGTTGGCGAGCGAACTAACATTTTCATTGGCATTAAATCGCAATTTTAACTTATTACAGAATGATTAATCAAAGGAAACTCACCGGCTGGATATACTTGTCCATACTTGCCTTCCACTGCACCGTCATGACATTCGCGTACCCGCACACAGAGATGATCATGCCACGTCGCTTAGACCTATCCAGCCAAAGTCAAACGGATCTCTCCAATCAACTTTCTCCCGTATATCGTGCCGAGCAGCAAGAAGGCCGAAAGCATGCTGTTAAATCAAATAACCCAAAAAAGGTAGCCTTAGACGATTTAAATGACGATGTTGAAGGAAATCAAATCCAAGAGAATATCGGTGGTGTTACTGGATTTTCGTGGTCCAACATGTTATCGACATTTTTGCAAATGATTTTTAACGGAGGTGGTGGCGCTGGAGCACCGACCAAATCGGATGATGTTGATACTGCTGCTGGTGGATTCGGAGCATCACCGTGGGCTAATGTTATTTCTGTTGGTATGCACAATAAAAAAACATGACGACAATCCAAGCCTAATTCCATATTTTTAGGACTTAAAATCATCAACACACTCTTGGGAGGTGGAGCACCAAGTGATGGTATCGACAAAATCGATAATGGCGGTTCTCCCATGCAGGTATTGTGTGCTTTTAGAATAATTGGAAGTTTTTGAATATTTCATTTCTATTGGAAGATCGTGGTGCACTGTAGAATTGATTCCTTACCTTAGAACTTGTTTGTATATAGAGAATAAATTGCACATTTGTTAGCCTATTTATATAAGAAAACCATCAAATCACCCAACTAACACTGCTTTAAATGCTTTACAATTAAAAGAAAGATAAAGAGAAAACTTAGTTAAACTTCTAGGCTCGTGTTCAGTGATTCGTGATTTTAACAGCTATTACGTGTAAAGGAATGTTATTATAAGAGTAGAATTAAAAAAAGTTAATCTTCATTTGTAATAGAAAGTTAAAAAATTAAATTCCAATCTTGGAAAAGTGTCAAGGTAAAGCTATAGGCTTATGGGGAATTATCAGATATCCATTCACACTCGGACATTAACTTCTACAACTCTATACATTAAGCTGTTTAATAAATGTACATTTGTTGACCGGTAGCACAAGAGCCACAAATGCTCATTTTATGGCAAAAGATCTTGACTATCGCTTGAGTACTTCTCCCAGTCATTTTGAACGTACAAAGGAATCCATGAACTGTTTTCTCAAATTCTAAAAAACTAAAATGTTTTTTTTTTTTTTTTTTGACAATCAATGCAAATTGCAACGCAGAGATGTTTGTTCTTCGCTTCTAACCTGCTTCATAGCAATATTTCCTTTTCTAAAATCGATTTCATCGCCAAATACTTTTTCTGAGAAATTACCCCTCTAATGTCTTTATGACTTTTTTATCAATTTCGAGGAGGTTCCATTTATCCTACGTTAATTGATGTTGCGGTATTTTAAAATCTTCAGTGAGCGTAACTAACTATCATTGTGGCACCATGAGCTGAGATCCACAATGCGAGGCTAAATATATATTTTTTTTATTTGGTTATAATTCCCAAACAAAATTAGCTTCTCGCTCGCCCATTATGTTGAATGACTTTTTCGTACACTTATTTGGAAGTACGAGACAGTTAGCTTGATGATAGCGTTGAAACCATTTACTGTTTTGTGTTCGTTTATGAGGTCTTTTACTGCACACGCTAGATCCATTATTACATATTGGAGCACCTAGCGAAAAAGGCTAATTTTTAAAAATTAGTTTGTGCAAATATTGATCACGACTATGACGTATAAGTGACTTATAATATTGTTTCCAAGGCCACAATTGAACCTAGTTTATGACTTGAGTGACTTTTTGTACCCCCATAAAAAATAGTCTAATGGTATCAAATCGCACAATCTAGGCAACCAATCCACTGCTCCAAAACCCAGTTGGTTCACCGAGTCGTTTGCTGTGTGCCATTTAACGCCGTCTTGCTAGAACCACTTGTTGACTAAGTCCAGCTCGTGCATTTTAGGAAAACAGAGACCGAAATCATCAAATACGACAGTCTTGTTTATTAACATATCCATTCAGGAAGAAATGAGCTTTGTCGCTGATCACAATTTGTTGGTATATAAGCTGATCTGCCCACAAATTTTCTAAGAGCCACTCATTGAAAATTCGACGCTGTCAATTTCTGCACGAGTTTTATTTTGTAAGGTCTTAGACAAAGATTCTTGCATGAAATCTGCCTCGTAGTCGAGTAACACAATCCCAATTGTTACGAACCAATTGATGGAGCTTGACAAACCACGGTCTTCTTTAACACTGGCGGATTCAGCAGCAATACTTTCTTTTGTACGCCCGACTATCGCTTGCAACTATCGCTTGAATTAATTGCTCAGTAGGTCGATTATAGCAACATTTTTCAAAGAGCACGAATTTTGATGATAAAATTCAATAACTTGTAAGCTCTGTTCGAGTGCAAATTTTTTTAGTCTTTTCATGAACTGAGCATGCCACGAATCACGCGTAGGCTATCAAAAAAAGGACAATGAAAAAACCAAACAACGAAAAAATCGCTCTTTATAAGAAACTTTTTGGGAGAAAAAACGCAGTCGATTCCTCTTTTGACGGAATGGTCTGATGCGACATTACAGTGCTCGGCATATTACCATGATGGGGGTACCAGTTATTCGGAACAAATCTGACCTTACTCTGAATGACCTCACTATGGCCTTGACCCTGGCTCTGCTGTGAAGCGTCCGATCAGTGTCGATATGTTGTTTTTTTTTTTCTTGGTTGCCTTTCGTCATTGGCTGTCGACACTGATGATTTTAAATCATGCACATGTACTCGTATACGTCTATAACTCTTTTGATCCTCATGCTCGTTAATTAAAATGGAAAAATGTATGCACAGAGTGCGCAATCTCATATGGGTCGATGTAAACTTCGAATAACTTCAACAATTGTCAACCGATTTTCATATGTCATACCATTTTGGAAACGTCAATTCAGTATAATTTTAACCATGAATCGATTTATACCAAAAGAACGCGCGGAAATAGTTTCAATGTTCATTAAAAATGAACGCTCGATTGTGCTAACTCAACGTGCGTATCGTGCAAAATATCGTGATCGTGTTGCGCCCAAAAAAGATATAATTCGTCGTCAGCCTGTGAAGGCCAGTGTTCAAGAAGACCCAAGTTTGTCATATCGGCGCCGTTCGCAGCAGTAAGGCATCAGTGGGACCACTTTGCGGAGAATTTTAAAGAATGATCTTCACTTATTTCCATACAAAGTGCAGATAACTCAAATAATTTTGCCACACGATGAGCCACGGCGCTTGGCATACGCACAAAATATCGTTGCAATAATTAATGCTGAGCCGGAGTTCTGGCAGCAAATTTTGATGACCGATGAGGCACATTTTACGCTCTTTGGCTCAGTTATTAAAAAAAATTGTCGCTTCTGGGGCGACGAAAATCCTCACATTATTCACGAAGAGCCGCTATATGATCAACAAGTTACTGTTTGGGCCGGTGTATGCGCTAAAACCATCATTGGACCGTATATCTTCAATGTCGGCGTTACAGGGGATGGCGATCGATATCGATGGATGTTGGCCCATTATGTGGTCCCAGAAATGCGTAAAAAAGGCATATTTCACTTTTGGTTGCAACAAGACGACGCGACATGCCATACTGTGGGCAAAACAATGAACCTTTTGCGTAAGAAGTTTCCTGGAAGATTGGTGTCAAAAAAGGGCGATATTGACTGGCCAACCAGATCGCCGGATTTGACTGATCCAGACTTTTTTCTTTGGGGATACTTGAAAAGCAAGGTGTATGTTAACGGTCCGAAGACAATAGAACAGCTCAAAAGAAACATTCGTGCGGAAATCGCAGATATTTCCACCGAAACGCTTGAAAATGTCATGGAGAATGCGGTAAAACGGACCCATTTTTGAATCGGCAATAAAGGCGGTCATTTAATTGATATTGTTTTCTGAAATTAATCGAAATAAATTGCAAAGCTCTAGATTGAAAAAAAGTTTTTGAATTTTCAAAATTGGTTGAGAATTGTTGAAGTTATTCGAATTTTACATCGACCCATATGAGATGGCGCACGCCTTAGAATACGCCTTTCGTAACGTATTACAAGTGCATGTATACTTACATGTTATCCTGTTCTACCCTTTAATGATTAGATAATCAACGAAAAAATCATCGTTTTTAGAATGAAAATCGCAAACGAGATCAACCCCAAACCCCACGCTACATATGCAACCACTTACAAAAACAATTCCTTTCGAAATTGTTTCTGTTTTTTTTTTTGTTTTACCTGAAAGTTGACTGAATGTACTGAAAATACAAAGTTTCAGAGTGCCTCTACCAGAGGAGCCCCAATCGCAGAAAATAATGATATTTTATACATATCTACATCCCTTAAAATCAGAACCTCATTTAATTAAAAGAAAGCCTTTAAATATATTGTACAATTTTATTTAAAGCAAAAACATGTTCACTAAAAGAACGAATTATAAAATACTCCCATATTACACCTGCTTTGTCGTGAAACAGCTTCTTCTAAATTCTTTTTAGTAATGATGTTTAAAGCTTCACTAAGGCCATCGTTTTACAATAAGGTTAAATTCTACAATCAACGAAAATATTGACATAACAGATACTAGTTACTAGAATTACAGAATTTACATTATGTTTGATTATTCGAAGTACGCCTATTGGTTTCTCTTCATATTTTTATAAATGTATTATCAACACAAACTCCATTGATTGCATTTGTTTTAAAAGCTTTCGTCCACATCAAGTTACAAGAAAAAATTCCATACTGTGTAATTCGGTATAATGCCTCTATGAACGATGGAGCGTCAAAATGCATTACTGGTGGCTAAGTTTCCAGCTATTGTCAGTGTGTTTTCGGTAATCTGCTTCCAACAAACAAACTTTTTCGATTACTGGATTAGAGAACTTTTTGAAATTGTAAACTCGCTTTATGGCGTTTCTTCGTCGATGCACTTTGTAAATCAAATTCATTTACTTTCCTAACAAGAAATTATATTTAATATACGAGTTTGTACGTTTCGACAATTTGGGCGCATATAACTGTTCAAGTTGCCGATTTCCATTGACTGAGAACGGCCCGTGTCAAATAAACCATATATTCGTAAACAAGTCTGCGTTCCACGACATTATATCAGAATCAAACAAAGAACCATTAATTTATTCTTTTCCAGCGAAGATATGAAGGTTATTTAAATGATGAATGAATAATGAAGACACAATGATGCTCGAGATCAGTGACCCGTTTCATTTCATTATCAGTTTTTGCCTTCAAGAATACCAGTGGTCATGGCATCTGTTGGCCTTTCTCCCAGCGATATCGTAAATTAGCATGGAGCAAGTTTCGGTATTGATCCGAATCTCATTTTGATCACATCCGATGGAACTATCGAATATGTAGTTTATTTTTCCAAGTTGATAACTAAGTTATATTGTAGGAAACAACCCAATCTGTAGCTCTTGCTACATATAACATATTATATAATTTTGAGATAATATAATAGTTGGCTACCTTCGGGATATCTTCAATCTGTTCGCCTCGGTCCCCGTAAACCAAAGAATAATTATGAATAAATATGAAGAAATATGAATAATCCATCGATGAATCCATAATAGATTTAATACTCGACAGAATCCAAATTCTTACCGGCAATGAAACATGAGGGCGGTAATATCATGATTTGGCTGTGTCTGTTTGACAAATTCATTTTATTAACTATAGAGTGAACCAAAATCCCAATACCTCAATATCCTAAAAAGAAATACTCAACAAATCGCTACGAAAATAGATCAAATTATGTCTTTAACCAATACAACGATTCAAAGTACACTGCTGTACATCAAATGAGCTTATTTTTAATCCTCGCTCGCAGTTCAAAACGCATCGTCAGTCACCTGGTCACCCGATGAAACATTTGTAGGCCGAACTTGAAAAAAAAAAAAACATTTGAAATCGAGCTAGCAGCAGCAAAGCCTCACTTAAGAAGGAAGAATGGGAGCCAAGAGCGAAATGGGAGCCTAGATTTTTGCAACAAAACTTGTCGAAAGTATGCCGAAACCACTAAGAAGTGGGAGGCCCAACTAGATTATTTTATCTACAATAACACTGTTCAACAAAAATCAATTTTTTTTCTGTGACACGCATAAGACATTGTGTTTCTTAAGCAAAATGACATTAGAAAACAGAAAATGACCTCAGATTTTCTCTATCACCCATCGATTTTTTGCTATAATGTATTGTGTTTTATACTAAATTTAAATCTATATCAATATGTTTGTCATGTCACACTTACTTTAAAATGTTTTTGCGGATGTTTTACGCCGATATTTTATTCCTGTGGCATCTCGGAGTAACGTCCAGTAATCAGCAAGCATAGTAGGACTCCATTTAACTTGGTATCGCTTTTCCATTGCTGCGATGTCCTGGTGAAACCTTTCTCCATGTTCATCGCTTACTGCACCCAAGTTCTCCGGAAAGAAATCGAGATGAGAATCCAGAAAGTGAATTTTAAGTGACATGTTACATCCCATTTCCTTGTAAGCACTAACCAATTCAGTTACAAGATCTCTGTAATTTTCGGCTTTCACATTTCCAAGAGAACCTGTTTTACACAACAGTTTTAAAAGCTCTCCATACTCTTAGTTCAACATCGGCTAGCATGTTGTCAAATTCATTTTTTTTTAGAAGTTTCCGTATTTGTGGTCCAACAAATATGCCCTCTTTAATTTTATATATCTTTCAGATATAAGAATCCTCTACCGGTGCGATCTAGAGCTTTAACGAAATTATTCATTAAGCCCAATTTGATATGGAGCGGTGGTAGAAATACGTTTTTAGATCAACCAGGGGTTCATTAGTAATATTTTTTACACCCGGAGTTAGTGCACGACGTATTGGCCATTATTTTTGTATATAATGACGACTTCGTGCACGGCTGTCCCATTCGCACAGAAAACAGCAATGTTTTGTATACCCCAGCTGCAGTCCAACAAGAAGCGCTATAACTTTTAAGTCTCCACAGATTGACCACTTATAGTCTTTATACTGAATGCGTGGTAGGAGATATCGCATATTCTCGTATGATTCCTTCATATGAACAGCGTGAGCTACAGGGCATTTATTGCCGTTGTGAAGTAAAACTGCTTTTAAGCTTAGTTTACTGGAATCAATAAATAGGTTTCTGTCCTAACGCATCGAATAAGTTGTTAACATTCATGCAGTATACTAATGTCCTTTCTTGAGCGAAACAAGGTGCAAGTCCTTTTTCACGTTTTTGGAAGCCACTTATATGTACATCACCTTCTAGGAGATTCCATTCTTTTAATCTAGAAGCTAACAGTTCTGACTGTGATTTCGCTAGTTTTAAATCCCTAACCAAATCATTCAGTTCAGCGTTTGAAATTAAATGTGTCTTTGTTGAACATTCTGGTGTTTGAAAGTCTGGATCATTGTCGATTTCCTGTTCAACTTGCATATCATCGTTAGTTCCATCACTGGCACATTCAAGTCCTTCGTCCACACCCCACAATTCTGGTGGTTTTGGAATAGGATATTTTTTGTTCTTTTCGACAGGCCGCAAATCGCAAATTGGGATACTACACAGTATGCTTGGACTTTGGGCCGAAGCCCAAAGTGAGACAAAAATAGCAATCTGTGGCATGATCTTTCGGTTCTCTCCACACCATTGGTACAGCAAAGCGAATATGACGTTTTGCACCTTTCAACCAATTGGTTAACAATGTTACACAAGTTTTACAACATATGTGAGGAGCCCATGACTTATCTTGATCTCCTACTTTAGTTCCAAAATAAAGTTCATAAGCTTTTCGGACAAATTGGGTGAAATTAGGTTTTTGGGATTTAAAAGTTAATTCCCCACACACATAACAAAAATTGTTGACATTATTCACACACTTCTTAGGTATTGTACTTGTTAATATACGGTAATAAACAAACATGAAGATGTAGAACACAAACACGATAGTTGCGACTTTTCGCGATACGAGACAGAGAATAACTCCGTACGCTATAGAAAATCACACGCTATTGAGTTAGATGCGTATTTATTACAACGAACAGACAGGAATGAATTTATCTGCACACGATATGTTTGTCAAATCACGCATAATGGTGCAATATTTTTTCCTTTACATAAACAAATCTATTTAGCATGATAAGCAATTTCTGTCCGTTCTGTTCATATTAGTTTTCAGGGTGCCGAAATCAATCTGAAACACCCAAACATTTTCATGTCACAAAATATGTGTTGAACAGTGTAATTATTCTTATTTTTACTTTGTGTTACTTTTGCTGAAGTTATTTTGTTTACTTTCGTTTATGCCTAGTTCGATTTAATAATATTTGATTTGTTTGTATAAGGTTACGTCAGGTAGATATCAAGGAATATTTTTTAATTTTTTTTGAATTAAGTTATCGCCACTAAGCTGGAAGAATTTTGCTTTTTTCATTAAATGATGTCTTGGGCGATTCATTTTCTGAGGGTGTGTATTTTTATTTTAATCTACAAATTTCAGGAGTAGCAATGGAATACTACATTTTCTCAATGTCTTTCGATTAAATTTTTCATCATATTTTCGCATAATTGCGTATGTACTCGTATTCGGCGAATAAAAGCTGGATATTTTCTTGTAGTACATATTGTACATATAATATGTTAATTATCGGTAGAGCACGGTTCGAAGTAAAACCTCTTGTTGGATGAATTTGTTAGCTTAATTAGTTTAGTTTAGCAAGGAATTAATCTGCAGTTAAGATAACCTGATCTCATAAAGAATATTTTTGATACTTTGAAATAATATAAATGACGACGACGTTTATTGCACATTTTCCTGTCTTGCAAAATCAGTATGGGCATGATTTATTCATATATTCGTCTCCCCAAAAAACTATTTCATATTGAAAAATGGAATAAGCAATTCCATAAAAGATAATTCTTAATAATTCCTTTTAACATATATTTTTCACATAGAAAAAATCTCGAAGTCTACTACATAAATATTATTTTAAGAACTATGTAGAGCGAAAAAAAAGACATTTTCGAATCAAGGGTGAGACCCAGGTGTTTAAACTCGTCTACTTCCTCAATAAAAAATTAATTTTCTCCGCAATTTTTGATGCTACGAAAAGATTGACAGAGTAGAGCGACATCACAATGGCATCCACTCTAGTACGTTTGAAACTTCGGCAGTTTCAGCATTTAAATTTAGTGATGCAACCAAGCTGAAAACGTTCATGAAGTCCTTGAGCTTCTTCTTCAAACTATGCTCAGAGAACCAGTCCAGTTCCATTCGGACTGTCGGAACTGTATGCGTAACCCCCATCATCTGTGAACTCGGTTACTTTGCCTTTAAAATTGTGTGCAAACAGTGAATTTATGAATATTAGGAACAAAATTGGCCCCAACGCAGATCCTTGAGGAACGCCTACATATATAAAATTGAATCTCGCTTCTCGAACCATCAGACCGTACTCTTTGAAACCTGTTCGATAGGTACGATCTGAAACAACCAAGCATGAATTGATCAAGCCCAGGTTTTTTCCATTTATTCTAGCAAAAGTTAACTTTTAGCATCAACGCTGGAGAAAACATTAAAACAATAGTTAAAAAAAAAACATCTTCTGATCTTCTGATTTTCCCTTCCAAAAGCCAAATTGGACTAAGGAACTTGTTATTATGTGAAAAGGACACTTAACTTTTTTTTTTTTTGTTGACCTTTTTAATGAATTCGCTAACAATAGTGATTTGGGAAATAGCTATATAACATCGTCTACAGACCCTTTCATAAAACAACTGAAATTCATCAGCACATTTGAGAGACTCCAAAACGGTTGTTAAGATTACTCTGCGGTTAAAAATAACCGGTAGCACATCAATTACATTATGTACGATACGATTACCTTTATATGGGTTTTCATTTAATAATGTTGTAAATTTGAGTTGAGAGAGAGCGCCGTGGCGCAGTGGGTACTGTGTCGCCGCTGTCGCAAAATGAGCGAGTTCGGATCCCGATAACACCAATTCCATCGAATGATTATTTCGCGGCTTCTCTTCTCGCCTCGGTACTGGCAAAGCTCCCCGTTGTACACTTGTCTTTAAAAAAAGCTTCTCGGCTCTCGGCGGTCGGGATCGGTAATAAGCTTCAGGTTCCGTGCACTTGTGTGAAAAAAACAAATCGCACACAGCATGAGTGAATAAAAATAAGCTTAGCTCCGGCTCTTCATGAGCTGTAACGCCATCGAAGGTGTCTACCTGGCAATACAATGGACCAGTATTTGTGTCTGAATGCTCCAATAGATAGCAGCATCCTCCAACATGAAAAAAAAAATTGAGTACCGGATAATATTTGTTGTTGTTAAGCACCGCATGATTGTAATTTAAACACAAAGATACCCATTTAAGCGATTCACCTTTTCTTAAAAATAAGGGAACCCACTGACATTCGAAACATTCATTGAAAGCCATCGGTTATTTCTTTTTCAAAACGTTAGTTTTAATGTTGTATTGAAATAATTAAAGGTTATTAGTTGCGAAATATAATTTCATTCAAATGAATTCAAATTTGGAATAAATTTTCAATGAGCTTGAAAGTCCTCCTTTGATCAATATGTTGCTTGAGAATCCAAATTCTTTCAGGATTGCTTTCATAGCATCGCAATGGCGTTAAATTTGAGCTTTGCGTATGCCATGCAAGATCACCAAAATGATTGATGACTGAATCAAATAACATTTAATAAAAATCAAAAAACAGGTGATAGACTACCTTCTTAATTGTATTTTTTTATACTAAATAAATTTCTAACTGAAAATCAAAGGAAAGCCAACGTCATACAACACCCCAACTTAATTGAGATTTCCATGATTTGAAAAAGCATTTAAAAAATATTTATAGGCATTACTTCTTCCAGCTGGAAATCTTCAGCATTAGGTCATTATATGTAAACATGATATGTCGATTCTATTTTTCGCCACTTCTAACCTAAGTCTCTTTCTATCCTTATTTCTGTACCTATTACATTCCATTCCCTTTTATCTTTTGTTGAAGATTCACAAACATATGTTAAATACCATATATGGTCCGCCCAGTCTCTTATCAGTGTTTCGAGGTCGGCCAGATTTTTAAAAGTTTTAAATAGAATGTTTAAAGGATTTTCAAACCGGGTGTGTTAAAAGTATTGTAATTAAAGTCCAAATTCTAATTCAAAAATTGTGTTACGTTGTACAAATTACGATTTGATTTTGTAAAACATAATAAATAGGCAGTAGGTTTTTAGGTTTTTTTATGTATAGTTTAAAAAAAAAAAAAAAACAAAAAAAACAAAAACTTTCTAAAGAAAATTATTTTTATGGTAAATGGTTTCTCGCTTGCTACAGGGTATCATAGCCGCGGTACTATCAACAGTTCTTGGCACCAAAGATCCGGAACAAGTGAATTCGATGGCCAAACAAGCTGGCGAGGTAAAAGCATAACATAACAATACATAAACCAACAATATATTCAATTAACAACTAAACATATTGCACAAAATACTTGCTAAATGCTCCTTTGTACATTTATCCGTAGTTAATTAATTTAATTGCTTCAATTTGCTATGTCCTCATTACAACAACACAACAAACCAAAAGACTATACTTACCGTAAGCTTATAATTCTCCATTGTGTTTATTCGCAGTTTATTAACATTGTTATGAATCTCCTGGATGCTCTAAAGACTTCCTTCTCGCATCGTTCGCTAGCTGCACGTTCTATTGGTAAACGAGACTCGGTGAGCGATGCCACAGTCGCTGGCATTTCAATGTTGAAAGGATATGTGAGGACTTATCGTAGCTCGGAGGATAAATGCATGCAAAAGTACATGTGCGAGGCGAACACAGAATGTATCAAGGAAATTGGCGGCAAGAGTATCTTCTGTCAGTTGGGAAGGTAAGTTCCTGCCGTACTCGTAGAAATACGAGTGTCATGTATAGAAAGATGCTTGATCGGTATTGTTTTAATTTCTTTACAGCTATGCAACGAGTTTAATTTTGGAACGTACAAGCGAGAGTCAATTCGAAAACTTGTATGATGCTGGTCGACGCGGACGGTCGGGTATGGATTGTAACCAACTGTTTTTGGAGTGCAATGAAGTTTGAGAAGATACACGATTCAACTTAATTTAATTGATCAAGTTCATATCTTTCGTTTTCGACTGGGGTAACATTTGTACACACGATTGGCCGTCATGTTTAGGTTGGCTGGCTAATCTTGTGTTCATAGTGTTTTCACTTAGGTTAAGCAATTCCATTAGAGCCTAGTTAAATTATTTATTTTGTATTTAAAGACAAGAAACTATTATTTATTTAACTTATTGTCAACTTGATAGTGAATAATCTGAGATTGTTAGTGCGAGTAGATATAGAAAGGAAATGAGAGTGAAGTAATAAAGAGAGTAATTCGAAAATTATCTAATGGTTTGAGCTTATTAGCGTTAAAATTACAGAATATGGAAAGCAAACTGTTTCCAAAAGCAAGTCTTTGTAAAAGGCCGTAAAATTTTAAGATTTAAGATCTGGTCGTTCTGCAGAGTGTGTAACGAAAGCCAGGAGAATAATATGTGCAACTCTGTAAAAAAGGATACCAAACCTGATAAGGATTTATAAGCAACTGTAGAGGGAGACTTGATATCTCTGTTTACATACCAATCGTGTAGGTAGCACTTTTTTAATTTCGTATGGACCACGATACTTAGCAATTAACTTTTAATTAACACCTGAAGTTGTAAAGACATTTTTTATCACCACGTAATCCCCCATTTGATACATCCTAGGCTTCTTGATGACGACTGTCATATTAAAGTTTGTTTTCTATTTGGCCATTTTAAATGTTATTACTGGCCTTTTTCCTCACTTCATCGGTTTGAACGTTCGCTATCTAAATTCTCTTTGAGCAATTCCCTTACACAGTCGCATAGCTCGCCTTTCTGATTTTGCCCCGAAAAAAAGGACACTTGGCGT
Organism: Merodon equestris; assembly: GCA_958301585.1. Taxonomy (NCBI): domain Eukaryota; kingdom Metazoa; phylum Arthropoda; class Insecta; order Diptera; family Syrphidae; genus Merodon; species Merodon equestris. The sequence goes on from OY284413.1 coordinate 66,852,660, forward strand.
AAAACCAGTACTTCTATTCACGGTATTGTTGAGGACGAATTCAACCTTAGCCAATCGGCTACCCAATTAATGGTCGTATCTGCATCGCATTCTTTAGCTAACATGGGAATAATCATGCGATTTATACGTTCAACTTACCCATTTGATTTTGGTGAATGTGTTGCAACTTTAGCATGCGCAACCTCGTTATCGTGTAAAAAACTAGAGAACTCTTTCGAAGTGAAGCATGTCCCACGATCCGATATTATTTTGTTCGGCCTGGAATAGTTTTCGAAATACGACCTTAAGCACGCTATAGCTTCGCTGCTTTGTGTCGTCTTAACCGAATAAAATTTAACAAATTTCGTAAATCCGTCTACGATCAGAAAAATATGTTTTTCCTTCCCTGAGAATTTGGCAATGGGCCAAGATGGTCAACGTGAAGTACATCAAATGGAACATTGTCTTTCGAAATGGGATGCAATATCCCCTCCATTTTACCCGATTGAGGTGAGAAATAAATACACTTCAGGCATTTATCTATAAGTTTTAATCTTGTTTTTCATACAAGGAAACCAGTAAGTCTTCGACAAGTGTTCAAACCATTTATCAACACCCCAATGACACATAGTTTCATGGCGAGTGCGTATAACCTCCTCTTCCATATGAGATGGAACATAAAATTTAACTTTTTCTTTGCATTTTCGATTAATTAAACCGTCAGCCATTTCAAAATGCGAACTTTCGGCTAAGACGATTGAAGTAATGCTGGAATCTTGTCTCTGTGCAGCTGCAGGCACGAACTCAAAAGACTCATCGTCCACATACAAAATATTAAATGACCGGCTCAATGCGTCGACATGAGTCATTCGGCCTCCTTTTCTACGTTCTATAATAAAATCGAAGCTTTACATCTCTAAAGCCCATCGAGATATATGCGGATTTAGGGATTTCTTCTTCAAGGTCAGCGTTAAGGCTTGGCAATTAGTTACAATTTTGAAAGATATGCCGATTAAATAAATCTTAAATCTTCTTAGTGCATAAATAATTGCTAAGGTCTCATAACTGTGATGCTTGGTCTCTGTGTCAGTTGCTTGTTTTGAAAAATGAAAAATTGGATGAAATTTTCCATTCAGCTGTTTTTGTAAGAGCACGGCCCCGAAACCAGTGCTACTTTCATCACAATGAAGCTCAGAAGCGCAATTAGGACTTTAAATTGCTAGTACCGGCGATGCTACTAACTTATTTTTCAATAACTCGAAAGTGTCCATCTCCTTATGACCGAAAACAAAGGGGTTTTTACCTCTTAAAGGGTCATAAAGTGGTTTCGCAATATTAGCGAAGTTCTTAATAAATTTTCGAAAATAACCGCAGAGGCCTAAGAAACCTTGTACATCTTTGACATTAGATGGTGTTGTAAAATTTTGGATTGCGTTCAAGTTACTGTCGTTCGGTCTAATGCCATTTTCGGTAATCTTGTAGTCTAAATATCCTATTTCCTCTTGTAGAAATTTACATTCATCGAATCTCAACCGCAAGCCCTTTTTAACAATAATATCCTTTCTATTACCACTTCCTTTAAAATATTTAGATGCTCCTCAACACTTTCCGTTCCGATAAGAATGTCATCTAAATATGTAAGAATCCCACCTGCTGATATCAAACCCCCAAAGACATGCTTCATGTATCTGCCTTGGTACGCCCATCAAAACTTTTCGAATGTTGGATGTGGCCTTCATACGTTTGAAGAAGATTTTGACTCTCGTCGATCTTGAATTCTTATGTCCTTTGAAGCTCCAGACCCGCCTCCCGAAAGAAATCTCGACCTAGAACAACTGGATAATGCATAGAAATTTTTTTAACAACCAGAAGTTTCCAATCAATTAATATACAGTCAGTGGCAAAATTATTTACACATAGCAATGCCAGCTTTCTGAACAGCTTTTAAAGCTAAATAACTTCTAAAATAACAACACATTATCCATGATTTTTATCAATTTCAGTCCTTATTATTTTATTTAAACAATAAACAAAAAAAATGTATTCAACTCCAACAAATAACTGTTGAAATCGTAGGAAAATAAGAGGCACAATTATTTACACAGCCATTGAACATTGACAAAATTATTTACACAAATCCATTTTCAATTTTTTTTCACTTCTGTAAGAAAGAAAAGTTAATATTTTTAAGATTTAAGTAAATGGTTATTAAAATAACAGTACTTAATACGTTGTGTCTCCTCCTTTTGCCGCAATAACTTCTGCAAGGCGTCTGGGCATAGAATTAATTAACCCTTGCACTTGCTCTAATGGGACTGCGCTCCAAGTTGCAATGAAATCTTCCCAAGTCTGATCAGCCGTTCTGCCAATATTTTCGGGCATTTTTGATTTAACAAGATGCCACAAATTCTCAATTACGTTGAGATCGGGGCTTTGCGGGGGCCATTTTAAAACTTCCTGGTCTATTTCAGCCAAATACTTTTTAATGTTCCTGGCTGTATGTATCGGCGCATTATCCTGTTGTAGGATAAAATTAATCACGATAAATTTTGAGCCTGCGACCAGTGCAACATCATTTAAAATATTTAAATAATGTGACTGTGTCATATTACCGGAGCAATTGACAAGAGGGCCCACACCACTATGTGATATGCAACATATCATAATTTTACCTCCTTTGGAGTGTCTTGTAGGTTGCGTGACGGGTTGTTTTGCCTTCATTTTACCATCAGAGTAGAAATATTTACGACCATAGTTACCGTCAAGGGAGCAAGCAGTTTCTTCCGTCGAAATAATATTCCTCTAAAACTCTAGTGGCTTGTTAATATACTCTCTAGCAAATTGTAATCTGAGCTGCTTGTTTTTTGGTGTAATAAACGGTTTTTTCTGGATGACGTAGGCTTTTGTTTTATTTTCTTTTAGTCTTCGACGCAATGTTCTTTCACTGATACTGTTTTCTCTACCTTCGTTTAGCTTTGTGAGTATATTTCGAACACTTTCACATGGGTTTCTTTTGAAAGATCGAACAATCGCAGTATCTTCTATTTTCTATGTCACCCTTTTTCTGCCCCTTCCACTTTTATTTTTTACACTTCCACATTCTTTAAACTTTGAAATTTGGTTATAAATCGTTTTCCGCACACAACCGTATTTTTTTGCGAGCTCCGCGGCCGAAATACCTCTCTAAAACTCTGCCACAATGGCAGCTCTTTTCTCAAGGGAAGGTTCTATCATTTTTGTCATTTTGTGCAACCATTATCTCGCAAAGTTCTTACCAAACTGACCACAATAACTAAGTGACGCGCAAAGCATCAATTTATCAAAGAAATTTAGAACCGTTACCTTCCAAGTGCAGTTATTTGCACTTGTGTAAATAATTTTGTCAATGTTCAATGGCTGTGTAAATAATTGTGCCTCTTATTTTCCTACGATTTCAACAGTTATTTGTTGGAGTTGAATACATTTTTTTTGTTTATTGTTTAAATAAAATAATGACTGAAATTGATAAAAATCATGGATAATGTGTTGTTATTTTAGAAGTTATGTAGCTTTAAAAGCTGTTCAGAAAGCTGGCATTGCTATGTGTAAATAATTTTGCCACTGACTGTATATTATGAAATAAAACACGTGTATTTATACTTCCCAAAACATCGAGTGAACTGGAGTTGACTCCGCAATATGCTGACTCCGTGTTCTTAGTGTTGATGATAAGATCGTTGGGAAAAACTGCTCCTTAATGAGACGTACTGGACTGCCAGAGACCAACAGCGCCACAAGTGAAATTGTACTCTCCATTTGATTATAAAGGGTCCGCCATCTTACGTTTTTTTTTTCAAGTAGTGCTTATTTCGTGAATGGTAACACTTAGCTCATGTCTGATTTGACAGATAATTAGTTTTATCCTTCCGCTGAACGAATATGGTTGTGTATACGCTTGAACAACGCTGGGAAATATTGCGACATTACTTTGAAAATCATGGTAATGTTGCAAAATGTGTGCGAAAATTGCGTACGGATTTTGGAAGAAAAGTACGGGAAGACTTCTTGGAGAATTGTCAAACGTTGTTACCATGGGCCTGAATAAGAGCCACCACGTTCTTATCATGTTCATAGATTTCAGCAAGGCTTTTGATACACTTGCACACGACAAGCTCTTAGACAGCTTATACAGAATTGGAATAAGGGGAAAGACGGCCAGCTGGATGAAAGATTATTTATCAGGACGTTCAGCTAGGGTGAAAGTAATGGATGCTATAAGCAAAGGCAAACAGTGTCTATACGGCGCACAGTGGTGTGAGAGGCGAAAAAAATCAAAATGTTCAAATTGTTTGAAATTCTAAATAACTTTGTATTCTGAAAACATATGAGTTGGATAATACATTTCGATGGAATGGAGAAATATTTACAGTTATTACAACAGTTGCAACACCTTTAAAATCGCTACATTTTGCAACAATTTTTAGCGCATACCTACAGCGAAGCGCCTTGTATTCTGGTAAATATCTGTTCTGCGTCAAGTTGATAATAATTTAAAATTTTAAATACGTTTTACAGCATGCTTAAAGAAAACGTTAACGTCGCGTTATCATAATTTTTATTTTCCAATTCTTCAAGCAGTTATAGATTTTCTAAATAAAGGTCAGAAAATGAATATTTGCAAAAGTCCAGTAGAGCAGAATTAACGTGCTCCACACTCCTCCGTGTTGTTTCTTATTTGAAAATATTCTTTAGACTCTTACCCAAACAACTGTGCCATTTCCAGCTGCGTCACACTGCGTCCCCGTTTAGTAGTTCAAATATACCGTTGAAATGTCTGTTATGGTTAAGTCTGTCATTACGAGTATATGGAGATCTCATCATAACTTCTGCCGAAGCTGTTTGATTTTTTTCTCATTCCGCAGTTATAGTTTGTTCGAGATAGGACGCGGGCGTACGTACATATACATATATATATATTTCACGATGGAAAATTTCCAATTGACTTATCGTGAAATAGTAGAAATAATTTTAGCCAGTGACCGTGATATTGTGAAGTGCATGGAGAAAGTAAAAACTGATTTTCCTTATCTAACACCAGATCATTTGGGGGAAATACAAGGTATTCATACCTCATTTTAATAAAAGATGGAAAGAAGCAAGTAGAAATAAAGACCGTTTTATTAAAAAAAACGAGGCTTGGCTGACAAATACATGTTCTATAAATAATATTGATACAATAAGCGAAAGGGGTTGCCCGGCAAAGCCTTTTGAAGAATGTTGTTTAAGAAGCCAACAAATGAAGATTAAAAATTTAAAAGAAAACTTTTCCGAACAACTAATAAAATCAGCTGCCAAGTCAATTCAACACCTCGAGGACAGGCCTTCAGGATTCAGCGCTGAAAAAGCCTTGGCACTAATGGCGGATGCCTCTCTCTCTAAACACCAATATGAAGTTTTGAGGAAATCGGCAAAAGAAGAAGGGTTTGACATTTTTCCTTCGTACCAAAAAGTACTGGAAGCTAAAGTACTATGTTATCCTGAAAATTTAGTAGTCTCTGAAAATTTGGTTAAAACGCCCCTACAATCATTGCTTGACCATACCACGAAAAGAATTTTAATGACTAAAACTGAAACTCAACTAGATTCTATCAGCCATGAGCTTACCTTAGTCTCTAAATGGGGCTGCGATGGTTCTTCAGGACACAGTGAGTACAAGCAAACATTTACAGATCAAGATATAACAGACACAAATATGTTCCTCACATGTTTAGTACCTTTGGCTGTTACTAAGAAAAACGACTCTAATCTAGCTTACTGGAAAAATCCAAGACCAGCGTCAACAAGATTATGCAGACCTTTGAAATTCGAATTTATAAAGGAAACGCCCGTGGCCATCCGGGAAGAGGTTGGACGAGTGAAGCAAGAGATTTCACAGTTAACTGAATCAATTGTTGTACTTCATAATAAAACTTTCAAAATTCATCATGAATTGATTCTATCAATGATCAATGGAAAAGTTGCTCAAGCAGTAACTGAGACACCATCCATGGCAGTTTGCCCCATATGCAAGGCGAAACCTTCACAAATGAATGATTTTGAAATTTTACGAAACCTCCCTGAATCTAACGAAGCACTTCAACTTGGTTTGTCCCCTCTTCATGCGCGTATCAAATGTATGGAGTTTGTCTTAAAAATTGCGTATAGGTTGCCTTTCAAGCAAGGGAAAGTAACAAAGGACTACAAACCGCTTATGGAGGACAAAAAGAAAGAAATTCAGAACCAATTCAGATCAATAAAGGGTTTGAAAATTGATGTGGTAAAACAAGGAATGGGCACCACAAACGATGGCAACACATCGCGTCGATTTTTTCAGGATACACAAACTACCGCTAATATTACTGGTGTGAATGAGGAACTGATTCGCCGCCTTGGAATTATCCTTGATACTATCAACAGTGGTGCTGCTGTAGATCCCGCCAAATTTGGAAAATATTGCCATGAAACTTGGACTTTATACGTAAGCTTGTATAATTGGTATAATATGCCTAATACAGTACACAAGATCCTGTGGCACGGGGCCACCATTATCTCAGCTGCGATACTACCGATAGGGATGTTAACCGAGGAGGCACAGAAAGCCCGAAATAAAGACTATAAACTGTATCGACACAGTAATTCGAGGAAATGTAGCCGAATTGCGACAAACGAAGATGTCAGCCACATGCTACTAGTGACTTCCGATCCTTATGTACATATGTTTCGCACTGAACCTAAAACCAAAAACAAATTAGATTTTCACCAAGATATTAAAAAGCTCTTACTTTTGTAAAGATGTCACATTTTGTATATATTTACATATGGACGAGTATAGGTGCATACAAAGATTACAAACGTATATGTAAAATGGGACCAAATTTGTTCATGAATTTGTCAAAATGTTTCATGATAAGTTTTAATCAAGTTTAGTTCTAAAGTGTATTAAACTACATTCTATCCTAATTCTATATACAATAAATAATTTCTATAAAAATCTAGCCTGAATTTTAGTTTTCTTTCAGTACATCATTTTATTTCAGTACATCAAAACCCTCAATTTTTAAAAAAAAATGTGAATAACTTTTTTTCTAGACATTTTTTTTTAACCAAATTTTCACCAATTATGTACAAGACCAGTTTGGAAACGTGTGCCAAATTTCATTAAAATCCGTTGAATAGTTAAGATCTAACAGATTTTTTTCCTCTCTTCCATACAAACCAGACCACTGTGCGGCGTACCTCAGGGATCCAAATTAGGTCCTATATTATTCATCCTGTTTACCAATGAACTTCTTCGAATCTTCGAGAAAGCCACAGCATTCGCATATGCAGACGACATCGCAATTATTGTCAAGCATAGAAGCCTCGATATTGCCACATCAATAATGCAGAAGGAATTTGATAAAGTATCACGATGGTGCCACGACCACAGCTTAGTCATCAACACTGTCAAAACAAAGATAATGCATATACGCACACCAAATCAACCAACCGCTACAATTGCAATATACCACCAAAATGAAGGATGTCCTAAAACAAGAAGAAGTGATGCTATAGAAGTCGTCAAATCTATCAAATATCTAGGAGTTACAATTGATGATCACTTTCTCTGGAACGAACATACCAACAATCTGCGGCTACAACTAAAGAGCACTATTTTTGCAATGGTATATCTTAAAAGATATACAACAATAGATGTCCAGAGACAGGTCTACTACTCGTTAGCCGAATACTAGCATGGGGAAATGCATCAAAAACTCACCTGGATAAGATCTCAAATATGCAAAAACGACTCCTTAAAATCATTAATAAAAATAATACTTATTTCAAAGTTCTAGATGTCCATGGTTTATTTAAGATGACAGCAATCCTCGAGCTCTACGATGACATCCGTTTCCAGCGACCTATCAGCCATAACCAAAATACGCGGCGACGAGCTCAACATCTTCTCGAAGTACCAGCAGTTAACAACAATTACGGAGAAAGACAACTTGCCTATACAATGCCCACAATTATCAATTCTTTACCAAACAACTTAAAACATATTGTGAACTTCAAAAAACGCAAGAAAGAAATTAGATTGTACTTTCTAAGAATGATTTCTATCATATGATTTAAATACACACATAAACATTTATTATAATTGTATATACACTGTGAAACCAACAAAAAAAAAAAAAAAAAAATAAATATATATATATATATTGCCAACTATCCATAGATTGTATAAATAATACTTAGCCACCTGCAGACAAGCCTTAAGCTTCTCAGGTAACTTTAATACTTGTAACATATATGAAATATGAAATAAATAAATATGAAAAAAAAAAAACAAAAAAAAGAAGAGAAGCACCGTCAGCTCCGTATGTTCGTTATCTTGTGAAAAAAGTGAGAGAAACTGGCATCCTCATCGATAAACCAAAGCGTGAAAAGCCAAAAACAGTGCGTACACCCGAGAATATTGCTGCTGCGGCAGAAAGTGTGCGTGAAGCGCCATCAACATCAATTCACCGTCGTTCTCAACAATTGAACATTTCGGAGACATCATTGAGACGAATTTCGCATAAAGACCTTGGTATGACGCTATACAAAGTCCAATTGGTTCAGGAGTTGAAGCCAACAGACCATCCAATGCGTTTTCGCTTCGCTAAGTGGGCCTGCGATCGACTTACAGAAGATGCCGATTTTGCCAAAAAAAATCATCTTTTCAGATGAAGCTCATTTTGATCTTGGCGGGTATGTAAACAAGTAAATTGTCGCATTTGGGGCACAGAAAACCCGCACGCATACATTGAAAAGCCGATGCACCCAAAACGAGCCACTGTTTGGTGCGGATTTTGGTCCAGAGGCATAATTGGGCCATTTTTCTTCGAAAATGAGCAAGGAGTGGCCGTTACAGTCAATGGCGATCGTTATCGGGCCATGTTGAACGAATTTTCGTTCACAAAAATTGAAGAGGAGGATATTGGCAACATTTGGTTTCAACAGGACGGCGCTACGTGCCACACAGCCGAAGCTACACTCGATGTTTTGCGCCCTGTTTTTGAAGATCGCATTATCAGCCGCAGAGCTGATGTCGTTTGGCCACCTCGGAGCTGCGATTTGACACCGTTGGACTATTATTTGTGGGGTGTCGTCAAAGATAAGTGTTATGCCGTCAAGCCAGAGACAATTGACGCTTTAAAGGACAATATTCGTGAAGCCATTGGTGAAATACAGCTGCACACAATCGATAATGTGCTTAAAAATTGGACCGATCGTGTGGGCTACTGCATGGCCAGCCGAGGCAGCCATTTGAATGAAATTATTTTCCATTATTAACCGGAAGGATTGTACTTTCAAATAAAAAAAGAAATTTGAGAAAATATTCAGTAGTTTTTTTTATAGCATTTTCAAAAAAAAAAAAATTATTTGGCGGACCCTTTATTTCTAACTAAACTGAACGCAGCTCTCAAAATAGTTGGCCACTGACATATTTCGTTTCGGTGAAATGACTGCATTCGACAGCTCTGGGTAGCCTTTTTCCGCTGATTCTTGGTGATAACGACGGGTGTTGTCTCATGTCATAACTGGATTTTGGCGGGAGTAATTGGTTGGGATGTGCCCGAGCTTTCTGCACTTAAAGCAGGTTACGTTTTTCGTTGAATATTTTGAACTGTGGGTATTTGGATGGATCACAGTGACTTGTCCTGATGATTTCGTTTTCTGCGATGGAGTGCTTCGAGTGGTAGATTCAGATGTCATGACTTTAAATGTTTTCATTGGGTGGGTGTAACGAGAACTATTTTTTTTTTTTTGTTTTTCATATTTAAGCAAAGCTGTTTTCAACTCACTAAGGTTGTTCGCGCTATACAATATTTATTTATTTATTTTTTTTTTCATTTATTTACATCAATTATAGATTTCTCTTATAGACTAAGTAACATTTATTAGATAACTTAACCATTTAAGTTTAGCAAATAACTTATAATTCGTTTTTTTAAATAATTCTCTGGAAGAGTTATCAAAAAAATCCAATTTTTGGATTGCAAGCTAAGTTAGCCTCTTGTATACATCGCGATATTGGTTCATTCTTACCATAATTGGTTCGATGAAAAACTGTTTTAAAAAGCAAACGATTTCGAGTGTAGGCTGGAGGGATATACAACTTCAACATACTTAAAAGAAAAGAACAGTCAATATGAAAGGTAAGAATGTCTCGAATAAACATTAATGAAAAGTATCTACGACGTTGATGTAAAGGGACAATGTTAAACATTGTTCTGTAGGATGGTGTCTCAATATTCCATTTCAGTTAAAAGAATAAGTATCGCGTGAACTTACGTTGAATTTTTTCAATTCTTTCTGCTGCATTATTGTAGAATGGATTCCAAATAACACTACAATATTCAAGTGGAGACCTAACTAGAGCAAAAAACAAACATTTTAAAGCCAATGTACATATCAGTAAATTCTCGAGTATTACGTTTTATGAATCCTATCATTAAACTTGCTTTCGTTATAATGTAATCTATGTGAAAAGTAAAATTTAATTTCGAATCCAAGATAACTCCCAAATCCTTCAATTGCGATACCTTCATAAGTTGGACACCGTTTAGGTCATAACGAAATTTAACAAGATTATTAGTTCTGAAACATGAAAGCACAACACATTTAGAAACGTTTAAGTGTAAGGAATGTAAGTCACACCAGTGGATTAGGCGTCTAACATCCTCTTGTAATAGCAAACAATCCGAAATGGACACGATTTTTCTATAGATCTTAAGGTCATCAGCGTAGAGAAGGCATCGTCAGGATTTAAAAATTGAAGGAAGATCATTGATGAATAAGAGAAATAACAGTGGGCCTAAGTGGCTGCCATGTGGGACACCAGATGGTACGGAAAAAGGATCGGATAGGAAATTGTTTATTTTTACTATTTGGGTTCTGTTTGTTATATAGGAATCCATCCAACTTAGAATATTGGAGTAAAAACCTAAAGAAGACAACTTCGATAATAAAATGCGGTGGTTCATCCTATCAAATGCTTTAGCGAAGTCTGTGTAAACAATATCAATTTGACAATTTCTTTCAAGGTTTTAGTCAGATGATTAATTAAAATAGAAAGATTCGTGGCGGTTGACCTACCCGACACAAAACCATGTTGAAAGGGTGATATGTATCTATTCACATAAAAATATAATTTCCGATAAACTATTTCTTCGAGTAATTTAGGAATACAGGAAAGTTTACAAATTGGTCTATAGTTTTTAACTTCAAGTTTTGAACCGCTTTTAAAGATGGGTGATATAAACGAGACTTTCCATTCCTCTAAAAATTGACCATTATTTAGGGATAGATTAAAAATTAATGTTAATGGTTGTGTTAGTGATTGTGCACATTTTTTTTAGTAAATGTGGGGAAAACCAATCAGGTCCAGTCGATTTACTACTATCAATTCGAGATAGGGATTTAAAGACTTCAGATGAGTTAATTTCAAGTGAACCAATTTGAAACAATTCTGGAACTCGAGGAATTTCAACAGACTGACGGTCGTGGGGATAAACTGATTTAAAATAATTAGCAAACATTTTGCAGGTAGTTGACATCTCCTTTGGGGTGGCGCCTAAATAGTTCATGGAATTAGGAATGCTGTTTGATTTACGTCTCGAATTAATATAACTCCAGAACTGATTGCTATTTTGTTTTAAATTAGTATTAAATATATATATTATAATTATACTGGCGTTGTAAGAAGCGATAGAGATAGTCAAACTGCTTTTGCAGGTTGAAGTACTGGAAATAAAGATTAGGGTTATTTGGATTATTACGAAATTTTTTAAAGGCTTTATTCTTTTGGTTTTTTAGATTAGATAGTCTTTTATTAAACCAAACGGGATTGGAATTCTTAAAAAATCGTTTCTTTGGAACAAATAGTTCAATAGCATGCTTTAGAATAGAACAAAATGTATTATAGGCTTGCCCGAGGTCTGATGACGTTAGTATACCCGCCCAAGCCTGATTATTCAAGTAACTATTTAAATTTCCAAAATTAGCACGTCTGAAATTGTATACGAGCTCTGACTTTTTACTTAGCTCACATGGGTTGGAGTAGTGTAAGAATTTAAGTTCTGAGTAAATACCACAGTGATGAATGGAGTTCCGAAACATTTGTGATGCAGACTTTTCTAGAGTTATATTATACTCGTCATCAGCAAATACAAGATCAAGTACTCGACCAAGGTTATTAAAAATACTATTACACTGTTTAATTTTAAAAAAATCGGTCACGAATATTTCGGTTTCCGTTTTAATGTTCATTGGAATAAGATGTTGATCATCAAAATCAAATATCCATGTAACACTACTTAAATTGAAATCACCTACATAAAACACATGTTGTGAACTAAATACATTTTCAAAAATTTGTGTACAATTATTTAGGTTAATATATAAATCAAAGTGACTCCTAGGAGGAATATAACCACCGATAATAAATATATTAGTGTTATTTGGAAAATTTATTTTAACTATTAATTAATCAACGTCCCAATCAGAGGAGGATGGTAATGTATTCGAAAGGAGATTTACAACATCACAGAAAAAACATTAACGAACGGCGATTAAAACACCACCGCCCCGCTCCAATTCGGACGTGTATTTACATCTATCCTTTCTAAATATTAAATATTTCTCTAAATCAGCAAACTCAGAAGTGAGAATATCATCATTGAACCAAGTTTCCGTTAATATTATACAATCATACAATAAATTTCATTATTCAGCCCTAAGCGAAGAGCATCTAATTTGGTTCTAATACCACTAACATTTTGATAATATATGTGAAACATATTCCTATTTAAGTAATTTACGGAGTTGGCAGTTAAATTACCACTGGTTGAGCAATTCCTCCTTCGTTTTTTGGACGGGAAACAAATGTATTTTTCGTCACTTCTTCGTTTTTTGGTCGGGAGACGAATGGTTGGATTTGTACTCCTAGGGGCCAGAAATCGGCGTTGTAGACCTTATCGTATGTACCAGCTGGAAGTAACTTCAAACTGGGTTTGAAGTTGATAAAACGGAGTGTAGAGATGTCGACGGAATGTGAGATTGACACTTCTGCGGCAGATATTGGTGGAAGGTGACTTGATGATTGGGACAATAAACTACTTGGAGTTATTGATCGACCCGAGGGAATTTGACTTTGATCCCTATGAATGGATTTCCGTCGCGAATTGGTACAATCCTCACAAAGATAACACCGCTTGCTTTTATGCAGAAAATCAATATCAACTTTTTGTAGTTTTGCACATTTTCCGTGGAAGGATTTTGTTACCGCCGATTCTTCTATATGCTTGTTAATTTTATAAATACATATAATTGGAAAGCACATTCTGTCATTATACGAGTAATCTTAAGTATTATTTGAGTTCATGTCGCCCTGTATCAATATCATGTCACTTATAACATCGTTCTAACAGTACCTATGTAGAATAAAGAGAATTTAAGGGTAGGATATAGGCGATTGGTGAACAAATGAGTCAGTCGAAGAGTTTGTAGTGCGGAAGAAAGACAACAATTTTAAAGCCAAACGTCGTGCATACTTATTGACTTTGAATAAACAAATATATGTACCTAGCTGTTAAAAGTGTCTTTTATTTGGACTGCTTCGTCTCCAACAAATCTTTAAAATTGTTTTTGAATCGCATTTAAAATGCCACCGAAAAGAAGCACAAAAAATAGTGCGTCTTCAGTTTGTCTTCTGTGCAATGAAGGAGAAACAGACCGCATGGTGCAGTGCGATAATTGTGACAAGTGGTTTCATTACGAATGTGTCGGGGTTAATGATGGTGTCGCTGATGTCAGTTGGAGCTGCGAATATTGCATAAATCCACGATCAACAACAACCACTAACAGCGTTGCTGCTGCTTCCACCGAACCGTTCAATATTCACCCAATGTCCGAATGCATAACGCAACCGCAAGCATCATCATCTCCACCAGCCAATTCAAAGGTAACAACCAAACAAAACCAAGTGAACAAGCAACAGACAACAATAAGCGCAAAGTATGCACCTATAGGAGGTGCTTCCATACCTGATTTGGGACTTCATCCAGCTCTTACAACGACAACGTCATTACTTGAAGATCGACGTAGAAATTCATATTTGCCAAGTAACGGTAATGTATCATTTACTACTATACCAACAAGTTCTTCAGTTAATATACCATACACATATGTACATGTACAAACAAACACCTATAATGAGTACATGGTCCACGACTCAAGCTGTTCGCGCCATCCCTGGAACATTTCCAAGTATACTTCCAGAAACATCGGAAAATGATTATCAACATTTAACGAAAAAATTATCATTGCATCATGAGTCTTCAAACATGACACCAAATCCACCGCAACATACATTCCAACGAACAACGGTTAACCAGGCGTCACTGCCAAACAGATTTGACGTTTTACATCAGCAGAAAGACTTACAGATGGAATTGTTAGAAGAAGAAAGGAAATTACACCAGCGTTATTTGCAAAGGAAATATCAAATACTAACCGAAGGTGGCGCAGTCATTTCACAAAATAACTTCAACATCAATAATACAACATTCATCTCTGGACCATCATCGACGCAAATGGCAGCAAGGCAAGTGCTCCAGAAAGAACTACCAACGTTTCACGGCGACCCGGAAGAGTGGCCACTGTTCCTGAGTAGCTTTAACACCAGCACTGCATTAGCCGGCTACAGTGATGCGGAAAATTTAATGCGATTACAAGCAAGCTTGAAAGGCAAAGCACGTGAAATGGTTCGCAGCAAACTCCTTTTGCCCAATTTAGTACCAGAGATAATACAAACGCTCCAAATGTGTTTCGGGCGACCAGAATACATAATCGAAAGTCTGATTGATAAAGCGAGAAAGATGTCACCACCAAAGGACAAGCTGGAAAATATAATAGAGTTCGCTTTATCAGTGAGCAATATTTGTTCTACCATGGAAGCGTGTCAGATGCCCAACCATCTTAACAACCCGATGTTGGTGAAAGAGTTTGTCGATAAGCTACCGAATCATTACAAGCTGAGCTGGGCAATGCAGCCTAAAAATGAGCATGTTCCTGTGATGAAAGCGTTTAGCAGCTGGTTGCATCATATCGCCGAGGCCGCAAGTCCAATAGTCTCACCAATCTCGTCCAAAAGAAGCGGTATAATAAACACTCACACGGAAATCAAACATTCATCCCATGGAACGGCGTGTATTGCTTGCAGCGGAACTGGCCACAAAATCTCTCGTTGCCCAACATTCGAAAAGCTATTATATGAGAAAAAATGGGAGCTGGTTAAGGCCAACAAGTTGTGTCGTCAGTGTCTGAACTCACATCGCCGGAGATGCTACTCTAACAAGGAATGTGGAATACAAAGCTGTGCCGCAAAACACCATCCATTGCTACACAAACCCACCACACCTGTAAGTCCACAAAAGAACCAAGTAAGCGCAAATGAAATTTGTCTGAAGTCGAATGAATCTGACAAAGTAAACACGCACAGTGGTGCCGTCGAGGGGGAGAAACCCTACTTTCGTATCGTTCCCATTCGCCTTCATTCTAAAAACAAATTTATGGATACATTTGCCTTTTTAGATGAGGGTTCATCAGTGACGTTGATGGAAAAAGGAATTTTCGATGCCCTATGCCTGGCGGGTGTTAATGAGCCTCTGTGTTTACGTTGGACTGATGATACCACACGCGTAGAAGACACCTCGATACGAACATCTATCGACATCTCCAATAAGGATAATGGAACAAAATATACGTTGCGTGATGTTCACACAGTGCAAAACCTATCACTTCCAAGTCAAACCTTGGACATTGAAAGAATCACTAAGACGTATCCTTATCTGGCTGGCTTACCAATCCAGTCATACAAAAACGCTCGACCAACGATTCTCATAGGGGTGGATAATTGGAAGCTCGCTGTACCTCTTAAAGTCCGCGAAGGCTCATGGAACCAGCCAATTGCCACGAAAACTAGAATAGGCTGGGCTTTGCAAGGGTATGTGTCTAATTGGCATCAGACATCTTATCTTAACATTCATACATGCGACTGTGAACGGCGTCTCGAAGATCTACATGAAATGGTGAAAACGTATTTTACACTGGAACCATCGTCGACCAACATATGTTCAAATGAAGACAAAAGAGCACTGGAGATACTAAGTTCTACATGCAAGCAGTCAATGGGACGATACGAAGTTGGACTGCTCTGGCGGCACGATAATCAGAAGATGCCTGACAGCTATCGAACCGCTTTAAACCCCTTATCGTGTCTCCAAAAGAAATTTAAACGTGAACCAGCACTAAAGGATAAGATGCGAACCGAAATCAACAATCTTTTGGAAAAGGGTTATGCACGAAAATTAACAGCAAACGAAATCACATCAAGAAGTGACCGAGTGTGGTATCTACCAATTTTCATCACTATAAACCCAAATAAACCGCTGTTGGGACGCTGCTGCAAAATCCAATGGTTATTCGTTGAATGATTTCATGCTCTGTGAACCTGACCTCTTGACCTCACTTGTAGAAGTCCTGTTAGCCTTCAGAATTGGACAGTTCGCCATTTGCGGTGACATAGCAGAGATGTTCCACCAAATAAAAGTAAGAAAGGAGGACATGCACGTGCAACGGTTTTTATGGTGGGACAAGGACGATCTACCTGACAAGCCCAGTATCTTTGTTATGAACGCTCTAACTTTTGGGATCAATTGCGCTCCCTGTATCGCACATTACGTACGCAACAAAAATGCTGACCAGTTCAAAGGACGTTACCCTCGAGCCGTAGAAGCTATCAAAAATTATCACTACGTCGACGACTTCATAGATAGCATGGACACGGTCGAGGATGCCCTGCGTTTAGCGAGTGAAGTAAGAATGATCCACTCCTCTGCTGGGTTCAATATACGCAACTGGGCTTCCAACTCGACTTGGGTAATTGATCAGTTGAACTACAACCACCCCATTGTGCAACCGCACGAGGCACTAGGATCCCCGGAAAAAATCCTCGGTATGTACTGGGACCCCAATAACGATGTTTTTAAATATATTTTCAGATTCGCTCGCCTAAAACGCGATGTGTTAAGTGAACAAGTTCACCCAACAAAACGAGAGATCCTCCAAGTGCTGATGTCAATTTTTGATCCTCTTGGGTTTATCGCTTGCTTTACCATCGGCCTGAAAATGTTGCTACAGAAAGTCTGGCGTTCTGGCATAGATTGGGATGATGAACTTCCTGAAGTCCTTTATTCAGAGTGGCTACAATGGAAATCGCTGATGTCGGTGATAAAAACAACTGAGATTCCCCGCTGCTATAGTCGACTGCTGCCAAGAGCTGACGAAATACAAATTCATACGTTTGTAGACCCCGGAGATCATGCTTACGCTGCTGCGTGCTACCTACGCGTGCAATGTGGTAGTGATATCTCTGTGACTCTGGTGGCATCAAAGTCTAAAGTTTCACCTCTTAAGCCTGTGTCAATTCCGAGGCTTGAACTTCAGGCAGCTGTATTAGGCGTGAGACTGTCGACCAAAGTGCAAGCCGTTCGCCGCTTTCCTATCAGCTCAAGATTCTGGTGGTCGGACTCAAAAACGGTTTTGAAGTGGTTGCAAATGGATCCTAAAAACTTTCAACAATTCGTCATGTTTAGAGTTGGTGAAATATTGGAGCACTCCAACGTGACTGAGTGGAAATGGGTTTCTTCTCGACTAAACACAGCCGACCTCGCTACGAAAGTATCATCTCAGGTGGATGTTAAATTGTGGTTCACAGGGCCGACCTTTTTAGTTGCTGAACCAACTGAGTGGCCAGCATGCAATGACCTTGGATCCACCGACGAAACAGAAGTAAGGCGTCATCTACTTCATACACAAAGAATCCAGAGTATATATTATGCAGTGAATGTACAATACTTCTCTGATTGGAGGCGACTCTATCGTGCGTTAGCCATGTTTCAGCTGTTCGTTAAAAAATTGAAAGCGGCGACCAGAAGAGAACCAAACCCAAAAATGTTGTCATTTGAAATGCTTCAAGATGCTAAAATGCTGCTTTACAAATGTGCGCAAATTAGTGAATACAGCCAAGAAGTATTTAACTTACAACGGGGTAAGAGCATTGAAAATACTTCGCAACTAATATCTTTGAACGTTTACCTAGATGCATCTGGTATCTTAAGAGTGCAAAGTAGAGTTCAACACCTTAACAATAGTGAAGATTGTATCGTCTTGCCAAAAAATCATCACGTGATGTTCTTAATCGTACGTTTCTACCACGAGAGTCACCAGCACTTATCACATGAAACAGCGATTAACAAAATTAAAGGCATGTTTTACATCCCGCGACTTGGTGTGTTGTTTAAAACAGTACGTAACAGTTGCCAACGATGCAAAAATTATTACGCGAAACCTAATATACCACAAATGGCTTTCTTACCTGCTGCAAGGATGGCTGTATTTGAGCGCCCGTTCACGTTCGTTGGCATAGATTACTTCGGGCCTATTTCCACTATAATCGGCCGAAGACGCGAAAAAAGATGGGGCGTAATATTCACCTGCTTAACAGTGCGCGCGGTGCACATAGAGGTGGCCCATAGCTTGGACACGAGTTCTTGCATCATGGCCATACGTAATTTTATGTCACGTCGTGGAATCCCTCGAGAGATTTACACCGATAACGGCACCAACTTTAGAGCCACGGAGAAGATCTTACGTGACGAATGCAAAAACATCAACTACTCGACTGTTGCTTCAAAGGTCAATGAACTTAAATTGAGGTTTAACCCACCAGCAGCACCACATATGGGAAGGGCCTGGGAAAGGCTAGTACGATCCATCAAGACCGTACTCTATAGGATGACTTCGGCAAACTTCAACGACGAAACCCTACGATGTGCATTATGGGAGGTAGAGTTCATAATAAATTCTCGTCCACTAACATTTGTGTCTCTGGAATCCTGCGATGATGAAGCTATCACACCGAACCACCTTTTATTAGGCTCGTCAACCGGATATAAGCCTATCTGTAAAGGCAACACAGACCTTCGACAACGCTGGCACCAAACTCAAACATTTGCTGATCAATTTTGGCACAGATGGGTAAAGGAGTACTCGCCCATGCTAGCACGTCGAAGTAAGTGGTTTGTTAAGAAACCTCCCTTAATTCCTGGCGACGTTGTTGTTATCGTGGATGAAAACCTGCCCAAAAACTCCTGGCCCAAAGGTATCATCGAAAGCACCGTAACCTCCAAAGATGGTCAAGTTCGTAGAGCAATGGTAAGAACACAGAGCGGACTACTGGAGCGGCCCACATGTAAGATTGCAGTCCTAGACGTCGGTAAAGTTGAAAGCAGTAAGCTCGCCGAACCATAGCTTGCTTACGAGGGGGAGAATGTTACCGCCGATTCTTCTATATGCTTGTTAAATTATAAATACATATAATAGGAAAGCACATTCTGTCATTATACGAGTAATCTTAAGTATTATTTGAGTTCATGTCGCCCTGTATCAATATCATGTCACTTATAACATCGTTCTAACAGTACCTATGTAGAATAAAGAGAATTTAAGGGTAGGATATAGGCGATTGGTGAACAAATGAGTCAGTCGAAGAGTTTGTAGTGCGGAAGAAAGACAACAATTTTAAAGCCAAACGTCGTGCATACTTATTGACTTTGAATAAACAAATATATGTACCTAGCTGTTAAAAGTGTCTTTTATTTGGACTGCTTCGTCTCCAACAGATTTGTTACACTCCGTACACTGAATCAT
Source organism: Merodon equestris (assembly GCA_958301585.1). Lineage (NCBI taxonomy): Eukaryota > Metazoa > Arthropoda > Insecta > Diptera > Syrphidae > Merodon > Merodon equestris. The sequence continues at coordinate 66,872,457 of OY284413.1, forward strand.
TAGATCCGAGCGATCGATTTTGCTGTTGCAAAGATCACACTTCATTGTAGTTAGATTTTGGTTTGTAACACAATTACAATATTGAAATAAAATTATACATATGTTGGCAATTTGTACTGAACTAAATTATATTTTGTTCACAAATTATAATAGCACACTATGTGATGATATATATTAATAAAAAAAAGAAAAGAAAGAAAATTAAAAACGAGAAAAAAAAAGAGAGCATTTGACCGTCGCTTGCGATTGGCCCTAGGCCATGGTAAGTTATTGTTTTATTATATTCAGAATCAATAATACCATTTATTATAAATTGCAATCTTCATCGACTGCACTGTGCGATGCGATTTCTTGCATATATAACACATACTGTTACATAGTTTCATCAAGACGTTCCACGGAGTTCGTTGAAAACATCTGATTTTGACACAACTTTACGAAATTCACTTTTTAATGCAATTTTTAGTTCCAACCAGCTTATGGGATTTATTGTTCTAATGTACAGTCGAGCTGTGCCCGTAAAAAGTCGCTTGCAATATAAGAATTTAGGTCTGTCATCTAAATTAATTACTTCGGAACATAAAAATCAAGTTGTTATCCCCACTAAACGCTGTGATTGAATCTTCCAGATCTTTAAAACTGCACAATACCGTAACTCTCAAAGTAGAAGGCGTATCTTCTAACTGCAATTCTCTAAGCTGTCGTCTCAGCTTTGCTATTTCTTCTTCCTTTTTCAAAATTCTTCGTAATTTCGTTAGTTCTTCATCAAGCTGTTCCTCTTCCGAACCATTAGAGTCACTTCCACCCACAGGCACGTGCTCGTCAATAAGGTTTAAGTTTTCGGTTCCATTTTCTCGAATGTGTGAAGCATCCTGTACTAATTTGCGAAGATCGTCGTCCAAGAAATCCTATACCACTTCCTGTGCACGGAACTTTAGATCTGCTTTAGATCCAGTTGTCTGCAACTTCAATAACCGTAGAACTGCCTTTAACTTTACCGCTCTCGCCGATTCCAAAAAACAAAGTCCATTCATCCATCACAATGAATTTTTACAGATTTATTTAGATCACGGACTAATAAGTTTCCCGATTTTCGGAATGCGGTATGAATCCAGTTTACCTAACTTCGACAAAAAGAAACGCTTATCTCACTTCTGAGATTTTGTAGGGGGGAACTTGAGAAAATAACTAAAAAGTCGGTCCTTTCAGTACTATGTCTCTTTTAATAATCATCCCATCATTCCCTTTTAGCTCGATACACTTGACCCAGCGTTGCTCCAACTTCTTTAACCCGTCTGAAAAATACGTTTTCTCGAGGTCTGCAAAGTAGGCCTCCGTTGCGGAGATGACCTCCTCATTCTACTGAAATTTCTGCCCGGCGAGTGAGCCGGTGCATTATCATGGTGGAAGAGCACTTTTTTCTTCGCCAAGTGGGGCCATTTATTCTTCGATTCGACGTCGAATCGGCCCAATAATTTGACATAGTACAGCCCTGTGACCGTTTTGCCCTTCTCCAGGCAGTCGATGTGGATCACACCTTGTGAATCCCAGAAAACGGTGGCCATCACCTTTCCGGCCGATGGGACAGTCTTCGCCTTCTTCGCAGCACGTTCACCGGGTGAAGTCCACTGTTTCGACTGTTCCTTGGTCTCTGGTGTGTACCAGTGGATCCATGTTTCATCGACTGCCACGAAACGACGCAGAAACTCCTTCGGATTGCGCTTAAACAGCGTCAAACACTGCTCTGAAGTGGTCTCACGGTTGCGCTTGTTGTCCGAAGTGAGCAAACCCGGCACCCATCGCGCCGGGTCATGCAGGATATGACCCACGCGATCTTTTGAAATGCCTACTGTCTCAGCTATCTCGCGCACCTTCAATCGGCGGTCTACCAATACGAGATCGTGGATTTGTGTCACGTTATCCTCCGTGGTAGCCGTGGTAGACCACGTTGAAACTCGTTCAACCAATTTTTGATGGTCGCCATCGAAGGAGAAGAGTCACCGTACACAGCATCCAAACGCTCTTTGATTTCGCTGTGCAATTTCCCTTCCAAAAACAAGAATCGAATCACCGACCGATATTTCTGTTTTTTCATTTTTCTAAAATCCGTGGACACTCCCATTTCCACACACGGTCAAAACAAGACTACGGGTCCGATCCGACTGAAATTTGGACAATAGCCGACTACTAAGTTGCTCTTGCGATACTGGTGCCATCTGGCGGTGAGGCTAAATACTTATCGGACCACCCTTGTATATAGTCGTCAAAAGTAACAAGAGGCCATTGCGTTTTATTATCGATTGTGGAACCGAAGTAAGGACAATCAATAACTAGGCAGATCAGTATGCGCGGGCTTAACTCCGCTACTGAAAATTTTTGATCGAGCGAGCAAATTTGTTGTTTTATCAACCTTGCTCTCGCTCCGCATGGCACTTTTCTAAACTTTACTTCGTTATTTCTCACTATTTTTCAATCAAACAATTTCATTTGATAATTTATGGCTCATCTACAGACCTAGATCTATCGAATGACATGCTGCACACATGTGTGGTTATAGCCGATATCTACATTTAGTGCGTACAAGATTAGTCCGAAATCGTTTTCGGACCACTATATTCCCCGTACATGCACGCGCTAGGCCAAAAAGTGGGTGATTGCTCTCGCTCCGCTACGCTCCGCTCGATCAAAAAAGTATGTAACCCTAAATAAGAAGTTTTCTCATAGAATTATACTTTGAAAGTCTTATGTGGAGTTTCTAGAATACAATTTCCATGATTATTTCGACGGTTTGATAGATTTTTTGAAATTAAATCCAATAATTAATTACAAGACCCGATCTTTAGTTACTGACAATACCGACATTTCTATATGTTTTAACAAGTCTGAGGTACATAATATTTGCCTGCAATGTTATTAAAGAGTGTCCGAACATATTTCCAAATGAATTTTTCAAAAATTAAATAGAAAACAGAGTGTTCGCAAATCAACTAAACAATGGCGATACATCTAAGCTGAAGCCCTTACTCTATTCGTATAAATCGGTCTTTTACAAAGAAGGTGAAAATTTGATTTTTGCCACTGAAGTAAGATATTTTATAAATACGAAGACCGAGATTCCAATTTTTTCCAAACTTTATAGATATCCGGAAATCCATTCTGATGAGGTCGACAGGTAAGTGGAAGAAAATAATCGTGCCTAGTAACAGTCCTTACAATTCGCCTATTTGGGTAGTGAAAAGCAATGGTGAATTGTAATAGACTATAGAAAGTTAAATGAATAGACAACGGAGGATAGATTCCCTATGCCTAACATCGAAGAACTGCTCGACAAACTAGGCAAATGCAACTATTTCTCTACTATTGACCACGTTAAAGGCTTCCATTCCAAAAAGAATACTCAACTATCGAGAAAGAACTTCCGGCCGTCGTTTGGTCCGTTAAATATTTGAGGCCATATCTGTATGGTAGGAAATTGGTCCTGCGAACAGACCACAAACTTCTTGTTTGGCTTAGCACTTTAAAAGAGCCTAATATGAAACTCCAACATTTGAACATTTTTCTAAACGAATTTAATTTCGACATTGAATATCTGAAGAGCAAAGAGAACTATGCAGCGGATGGACTTAGCAGATTTATAAATCAAGACACGCCAAACACCAAAGATGACTTTGGCATAGCTAGCATTTCAGAACGAGTCTTCTGATCATCAGAACAATAGCCATGCAACTTTGATACCTCTTAGTAACGGCGATGAAGTGAGATCCATTGTCGCTGCTATGCATAGCGCTCAGGAAGATTCAAATCATCATAGTTACATAACTGAAAAGCCAGTAAATATGTATAAAAACCAAATTTATCCTTCATATGGCGAAGAAGAAAAAAATGATTGTACATCAAAATATTACATAGGAAGGTTCAAAACCATATTCAGCTTGATAAAAAAAAGCGATCTATTGCAAGTTATTAAGAGGTTTTTTTACCAAAACTGGTAGTTGTTGTGTGTATTGTCCAGATCTCCAACTTTTCGTTAAATTTCAAAATCTATATGTTGATTATTTTTCGATGAATCTAAACCTTAAGTCAATTAACATCGCCAGGACGTGAGATAACACGTCCATTGAATTTCTTGCGCAAAAGAGCCATTGTTTCGTTGGCTGTGTCACTCGTGCAGGGACGGGTTAAGAATATCCCTGCAGCGATACCTATCGCTTGTCGTAAAAGGCGACTAAACAAAGGTAAACAAAACTCACATCTAGGCAATTTAGAAAACACCAAGGTGAGCCTAGGGACACATATACCACCATTAAACTGCCCCACAAGTGTGCATGCAAATCAGTGGGTTGACACGACTGGAGATCACCGGTGTTGTAAGAGTAAGATCAATCAAAAAAAAATAAAAAATCTGGAGCATGCCCGTGTCAAAAAGGAAGGGAACAAAGAAAACGGTCAAACCGTAGCATTATGGAAAAGAACGCTAAAAGGAAAAGCACTACCCCGCCAGGCACTACTAATGGTCGTGATCCTGGGACGAGCAGCAATGCTCGGGTCAGAGCTATAGGATTTCCGGGGGATAGCAAAGTAATGCAACGGCGTAAGACACATTTAAGAGTCGCGAGTTGGAACGTTGGAAGCATGAGTGGGCGCAGCTATGAGCTTGAAGAAATGATGGTTAGAAGGCTAGTAGACATCCTGTGCGTACAAGAGACGAAATGGCGAAATACCGGTAATCGGGCACGTTTCTTGGACGTTAAAACAAAAGCCTACAAGATGTTTTACTATGGATTGGAACAAAGAAAAAACGGAATCGCCATCATCCTTGCGGCAGAGTTACTTGGCAACGTCTTAACCATTTCAAAGTCCAGTGACCGTTTGATGGCTCTCAAATTGGTGATGCATGGTGAGGTGTGGAACATCGTAAGCGCATATGCCCCTCAAGTAGGATGCGAACAAAAAGAAAAAGATGCATTCTGGCTAGATTTCCACAACCTTGTCAAAATCATCCCAAAGGAAGAGCTTTTGTTTGTTGCGGGAGATTTAAACGGACATGTCGGGAAGACAAGCGAAGACTATGAAGGCTACCACGGAGGGCTGGGATACGGCACCAGGAACTCTTCAGGTGAAGATATCCTAAACATGTGCAAGTCGTACGGTCTTATAGTGCTAAATACCATGTTCGTCAAACAAAGCCGGCACCTGATCACTTACAGCAGCGGCGGAAATGAAACTCAAATAGACTATCATTTGGTATCCAGTTTCATGAAGCCACGAGCTAAAGATTGCAAAGTGATCCTGGGAGACGCGATCGCCCCTCAACACCGTCTCCTCCTGACTGAATTTTTTATGGATGCGAGAAAGAAGTCAAAGCAGCAAACGAAGGTGTCTGAGAGAATCAAGTGGTATAAGCTGGATAAAGGAAAAGGCGAAGCTTTTATTACCATCATGGAAAACTACCTCTCTTCCATTATCGATGAGGTCGGTAATGAGGAGTGCAGAGCACAAGACATGTGGGATTCCCTACAACAATCTGGCCTGGAGAAAGCCAAATCACTGCTCGGAACATCTAAAGGCCCCTGCCAACACGCAAAAGAAACCTGGTGGTGGACAGACGAAGCCAAAGCAGTGATACACGAAAAGAAAATGGCTTTCCAAGCTTGGTCAAAGTGCTCTTCTACTAATAGAGAGGAAAAAGCTCGCCGTGAAAAGGCACATATATAGATGTTGCAAAGGTATCGCGAAGAAAAAATGCGCCGAATTCAAAGCGAAAAGCATGGAAGGCCTCTATCAGGTGTTGGAAGAAATATCGTCTTCCGCGTCTGACAGGAACCAGGCTACCCAGGAGCTTCGACAAAACAATTTGAACAAAGGAGCAAATATCTTTAAGATAGCCGCCCAGAGAAGAAGAAATGCTCAGGAGATTCGTTTCCCAAAGTTTATTAACAATGCTGAAGGCTAACTCCTTGTGGAAGACGAAAAAATTCTCCACAGATGGCGACAGTATTGCGAGGAACTTCTGAACGAACAGTTTCCCCGAGTGTACTTTCCAAGAGCCGCCCCGAATCATACCGAAATACCCGACATCACAGTCGAAGAAGTTCGGTACGCGGTTAAAAACTCCAAGAAAAGAAAAGCTGTTGGGCCGGACGGGATACCCTCTGAGTTCTGGAAAAAGATGGGAGACATCGGGTCTAGATGGCTCATGGTTCTTATCTCCAAACTTATGAGAGGCGACACTATGCCTAATCAATGGAGGGAAAGCTATCTTCTTCCATTGCACAAAGGAAAGGGTGATACGCGAAATTGTGATAACTACCGTTCTGTCAAGCTGATGTCGCACACCATGAAGATCGTTGAACGGGTATTAGATAGCCGACTGCGGAAAATAATACGACTATCTGATGACCAGTGCGGGTTTGTCTCGGGTAAATCAACAACAGATGCAATCCAAAGTATAAGGATCATGATGGAAAAGCATCGTGATTCTTCAAAGGACTTGCATATGGTGTTGGTTGATTTCGAGAAGGCCTTTGACCGGCAACCAAGAGATCTTTTATGGGTAGCGCTAAGACAAAAAGGAGTTCCAGAAACCTACGTGCGAGTGATTATGGACATGTACGAGAGAGCAACGACAAGAGTAAGATGCAGGAGTCACCGAAGAGTTCGCAATCAAAGTCGGTGTACACCAAGGGAGCGTCCTCAGCCCACTGCTCTTTATAGCAGTCGTTGATTGCTTGCTTGAAGGAAAAGTGACGGACCCTAATGTGCACCAGCTATTCTTTGCTGACGATGGGGCCATTGTAAGTGATGATCAGGCGTCCCTACAACGAGCACTTGATGTGTGGGTGGACATTTTTGAGGGACACGGGTATCGTATTAGTTCAAAGAAGACAGAGTATCTGTGCTGCCCGTTCTCTGACCCTCATCAGCCTATTCCAGACATTTACTTGAATTGAAGAGTGCTTCCCAAGTGTGAAAAGTTTAAATATCTGGGATCTATGATTAATAGAGAAGCAACTTGTGATGACGACATCAAACATCGCGTAAGCGTAGGGTGGATGAAGTGGCGGGAAAACTCCGCCATCTTCTGTGATCGAAAAATGCCCCCTAAGCTGAAAGAAAGGCTCTAAATTTCAGTTGTACGTCCGGCGCTCACATACGGTTCACAATGCTGGACAATGCACAAAAAGTATGAGAGCAAATTAACGGCAACTGAGATGAAGATGCTTCGCATGACAGCGGGAGTAACAAAGCGTGACAGAATTAGAAGTTCAAAGATCCGAGGAAGCCTCCACGTAAAAGAAACCATCACAAGAAATATAGAGCGCGACCGACTCAGTTGGTATTGCCATGTTCAAAGGAGAGATCCTTTGAACCCCGTCCAAAAGGCGTTATCAATCAACATTCCAATTTCAACACGCAAAAAAGGCAGGCCGAAAAACAATTGGTGCAAACAAATGCAAAAACACCAGCATTTGATTGGCCTCAGCGATGAAGTAATCCCAAACCGGGAAGCCTGCCGCTACTTTCTGAGGTCAAACCGGCGGACCCCACAAGCGGACCAGTAGGAATGCAGTTAAGTGGGAAGGTTATGGTCCTACACTTCTGACCATAACGACGCCGGGATAAAAAGGAAAAGAACAAGTTTCGTTGGCTGTGTCGCAAGTGGCACCATCCTGTTGGATGCACATATCGTCCAGGTCCATATCCTCAATTTCTGGCCACAAGAAGTCCGTTATCATCTCGCGTTAGCGAACACCATTCACGGTAACTACCTGGCCGTCCTCATTTTCGAATAAGTACAGCCCGATGACGCCGCCAGCCCATAAACCGCACCAAACAGTCACTCTTTGTAGATGCATCGGCTTTTCAACAATCACTCATGGATTCTCATTTGTCCAAATGCGGCAATTCTGCTTGTTAACGAATCCACTGAGGTGAAAGTGTGCCTCGTCGCTGAAGATGATTTTCTTTGTAAAGTTACCATTCCCTTCTGTCTGTTCAACCAACATTTTGATTTAAACGCCCATTTTCGTAAAAGGCTTCAACAATCTTAACTCAATTGTGTACCTTTCCATGGTTGAATTTGTCAAACACTGAAACAAAGAAATGTCGAAAACTTGAGATGTGACTCACAATTAACATCGTGCATTATGGTTAGCTCAACCTTTATTACACCAAGCAATTGAAACGGAAATACAAACACCAACAAAATTAAGAATAATTTGTTAAAATCTAACCTCCCCGATCCTCAACGCAATTATGTATCCAATGATGATGCATTTAGTGATCGTTGCAGGATTTAGTATGACCGAGGTTGTTATCTTAATATTGTAGTTGTGTAATTAACACAGACGTCGTTTTTCTAATTTAATATAGCCTGTTGAATGGATATTAGATAGATGTGTTAGAAGATAAAAGAAGCAACTAGAGAGACAGGCCTTTTCTCATTTTTTCAAGAACTTAGTGAAATTGTAAAAGAAAAATTTGAACTATGGCCTAATGAAACTTTTGTATTTTTGTTTTTGTAAGAATTAGATAATTTTTTTTTTTTGTTTAAATGGGATTAATAAATGTATGGATTATGTTATGCGATATGTAAATTAACTAAGTTTTTCAAGAGATAACCTACCGAATTTGGTACAAAATAGGAAAAAGGGAACTACATATGTACAACTATTGTACTATTGGCTTTGTGTTTTTTGCTTTAAAATAAAGAAAGATAATTTTTATAAATTGATCTGTGGGATTATGGAAATTAATTTGCTAATAAATGTCGAGGTGTGACTTTAACGACTTCGTTAAGCTCTCCCTTTTTATACATCGTCTCTCTAAAAACGGGTGTAAAAGATAAGCTCACGGACTCGTCCTCTTTTGGTGACCAACCGTCGTAGATTACAGATCACAAGCTGGGGAGACCAAACTAACCGAACCGAGTGTTCATAAGATCTAATTAAAAGAGAAGTTTATCCAATTCATCGCACGTGTTTGTTTTTTTCGTAGTTTAAAGGACCTTACATTACTATATAAATTAAAGTGAATTTAAAATTTAAAACAAAAAAAAAAAACACTCTTTGACACTAGTTGTATGATGCTTTAACTACTTACAAGATATGTGCTAACATTATTTACACCGGATCGATTCGCAGTAAAAAATTCACACCAAGTTTCACTTCAACGGGGTGATTTTCTATCTAATAAAGTTTTTTGTTCTCGTCAGCTTTATTTCCCTGAAAGTAATGTCTTTTTAACAATCGCTCTCCCAATCATGTAATCCCTGCCTGATTAAATGTAGTAGAAGAGACTGTTTTATCACAATTCTTCAACACGTCTTTTTTTCTAAAACTAAGAATTCGGATCAACTTTAGTAAGTCCTGACGAATAACTAAAATTGCCTTTAATAGGAAATAAAACTTGAAACTAGCTTTAATTTTCTATCTTTCATTATTCTCTGTAAATATTAATAAATTACAATATTTTAATAGAGACCTTCTGGCTCCTGACTTATTGATTTTATAGACTATTCGTTTTAAAACGGAATGATCGATGGGCCAAATGACTTGGTTAGGATTAGTGTTTCAGGATTTCTGTTCCGCTGCCCTTTTCATCAGACATTATTTGTAAAAATTTATAATAAATGCACTTTAACTTAATTTTGACAATTTCGCTATGCTTCTTTCTCGATATGAACTAAATTCAAAGTGTGCTTTGTTCCCTAATTCATCGCACTCCACCTATAAGCTGTCCTCTAAAAACCTACAATCATCCTCGAGAGTAACAAAAAGACCATCTGACCTTAACCCAGTTGCTCGGGTAGTACCACTAACGAACTCGTGGAAACAAATCCCATTGTACAGATAAACTTCTCAAACCCCTTTTCATAGTTCTTTTTGTTTCGTACACTTTTTCCAGAAAACACTTAATCGCTAAGCTCCGCGGTGGACATAAAAAATTTAACCTTTTATATATTTTTTTAAACGGGTGAAACTAATTTTCCTGTGGTTGGCCACAGCTCATTGTGCGCAGCGTTGCATCTGAGAGTTTGCGAGAAAATTATAACATGGCTATGCTCGTCGAGGTCTGTGAGTGGCGCTCGTAGGTAAAGGTTAATATTGTTTATTTTCAAAAACTGACCAAACTTTGCGAGGTGGAGAGGTGTTGAAATGAAAATGTGTATGTTTCATCGGGATGATGTCGTCTTTTTGCTGTGGTTGGTTGATGTTTATAAACGAGAGTGCTTGATGTGCTAGCGGGCACGTGCGTGCTGGTGCAAAGTGCCACATTGTGGTTTCAGGTGTTTGTTTTAACTCTTTAGGTTTCATCACTTTTGCGTTGGTTTTGTGAAAACGGGTGACTGTACAATAGCCTTCATCGCCGCTTTTTGTTCCGCTGTAGTATTTAAGGTAGTTTTTTCCTTTCTTTTTAAATATAGACTGCATCTACGAATAAAATTGGGGAATTGTGTGTCATGATTTCACAAACTGTATAGTATATCAACACAAGTGTTGGTGTCGTCTCGCCTTCTACTCCTCCTTCTGGAGAGCGATGGAGCCTAAATAGAGTATCGAGCCTGAACAATAAGGTTACTACTGCGAAAGAATAGGGGTTAGACCATACCCGCGGCTCGGTGTGCCAGTCGTAAGAGGCAATTAAAATCCTCATGGATCTCTGCCTCATGAAAAAAAACGGCAGAGGAAGGTACAGAGCTGATGATTCTACACTAGCTATACTCACATCATGAAAACACCACACTCAAAAATCGTTGACCCACCGATGTATTAAATATGGCTGATCTTCCTTAGGTAAGATATTCTGGAGATAAACTAGTTCCCCGATCAGATCTCCGGGTGGGAACAATCAAATGGAGAGCGTCCATGAAAATTAAGGATGAAGGAACAACCGTTAAGGATGGATATACTTTCGCTTGTGGCGGTACGGATGCTCACAATCTTGGAACACCATTCTTCGTCAGTAACAAAATTGTGCAGAATGTAGTGGACGTAGTATTTTACAATGATCGAGTGTTCAAAACTAAAATCTGGGAACCTCTCATTAACTATGTACTTCTGAACGTACACTGTCCTACAGAAGATAAAAACGAAGAGGTTAAACAGGCGTTTTATGTAATGGAAGAAACATCTGACAATTTCTCGTCCTTCGGCCAACAACAGGAGAAGGAAGTTTGCATGTCTCTTCTAATAATAATGGTTTTAGGGCAATACGTTTCGCCAACTCAAAAATCTGATCAAACAGCCAAAAATACACTAGGCTACCTGGATATCATCGGATGGAGTACGCGCAATTAAAAAAAAGAAGTCAAAAGCCGAATCCAAATTCATAGAAGCGGAACACAGTAATGTACAAACAACCTTAACGTTGAAAAAATTCAATGAAAAATAAAGTATGAATTCCAGGACGAAATTAACGACTGGTTCGTCCTACTGGTAGCATATGGTCAGTATGGTCAACAATAAAACGTTTTGCAAAGGAGGCAGACTTCAAGCACTGAAAAATCGTAAACAGCTCACGCATACAAGATGTCATATCCTACGAAGGGAAGTCAGCTATCTCCTTTGGGGTAAACAATGGCAGAAGAAAAAGTTTGCTAAAATTGAGGAAGATTGTGTGGCTAAAACCGCGAGAGCAATGTATGCAGGGCTAATAGCTATACGAAAACAATACCAAGCCAGATCAGAATTTATTCGCAACGATAATGAGAAGCTCGTTCGGGGTCTGGATGGCGAATGAAGCCCAATAGAAAATATATTTCGATAAAATTCTAATTTATTTATGTGGACAGCAGGAGTTCAGGAGTTCAGGTAGAACTGCCAACCATTGAGGAAATAAAAGAAGTAATCCATCGGTTTAAGAATCACAAGGCCGCAGTAGTCGGACTAATAATATACGAATCAATACAATATACATGGACAAAATTAACAAGAGCTTTTCACAACTATATGAAACAATAAAATATCACGCGCTAAGGAAATAATCGGTGACTACTAGTATAGCTCCAGGAGAAATCGCTCAACGAGTGACCAGAATTTTACTATTGTACAATATGAGGCGAAACGGTACACCAATTATTCGTAGATTTTAAAAAGGCATATGACTATATAAGCCGATCTAAAATGTATTACGTCGTCGTAAGGATCGGAATCAAGCAGAAATTGGTGAAACAATTAAATTGCAAGTAAGAATATTTTGAAGTACGATTAGGAAATGTCTTATTTTTGAAGAATTAAAACAGGGAGATACCTTGTCACCACTTTCTTAATTTGGTGCTTGAATTCGTATTGAGATGAGAGGGCAATAACATCCGATCTAGCTTACGCTGACGATCTGGATCTGTTGTGAGAATACAGTTAAAAGGAATGTAAAAAATCGAATAATGGTAGGAAAGGAAGTAGGCTTAGAAATAAATAAAGAAAATACCAGATATGTATTGGGTATATAACTTAATTCGTGCGGTTTTTTCTTCAAAATTTGATCGTTTATTTAAGAAAAACATGTACAAAAGTATTATTCAAGGTATTGCCCATCTGAAGCTATGACTTTTTCCCATCTTTCTGGCAATTTGTGGATCCCATCCCAAAAGTACTGCGCCGGTTTGGAACCCAAGAATGAATCAAGCCAATTTTTGATATTCTGCTCTGATGTGAACCGTATTTCAGTGAGGGCGTTCTGCATCGACCGGAACAAATGGTAGTCAGAAGGGGCAAGGTCTGGGCTATAAGGCGGGTGGGGTAAAACTTCCCATCCACTGTTTTCCAAATAGTTCTTAACCGGAATAGCAACGTGGGGCCGAGCGTTGTCATGATGGAAAATTATTGCCTCGTGTCTGGTCGCATATTCCGGACGTTTTTCGGCTACTGCTCTCTTCAAACGGATTAATTGTGTTCGGTAGCGTTGTCCATTGATGGTTTCACCCGGTTTTAGTAGCTCATAATACAGCACACCCTTCTGTTCCCACCAAATACAGAGCATTACCTTCGCGCCATTAATATTCGGCTTTGTCGTTGATTTGGCTGGTTGGCCGGGTTTCACATATGATTTTTTGCGCTTGGGGTTGTCGTAATGGATCCATTTTTCATCTCCAGTAACAATCCGATACAAAAATGACTTCCTTTTGTGCTGTTCCAGCGAAACATGGAAGGAAAACACTCATGATAGGGAAACTTAACATCATCCTATCGGAAGATGTTATAATTTTTGCGAATACGTCGTACGTCGATCACATTTAACACTTATGTAGGAACTAGACAGCCACACTATACAAACAAACAAGCAATGGAGCGCTATACTCCGCAAGAGTGTGGAATAATTATGTCGATTGTTTTGACCAATAATCGGTCACTGGTGTTACCGCAGCGTGAATTTCGACGTCGATTTCCTAATCGTGTCGCGCCAACTGTGCAAACATTCCGGTGCTTAGCTACTTGATTCGAACAGCCTGAAACCTCAGGAGACCATGCAGGGCGTGGCCACCACCGGACTCGTCGTTCGGCCGAGAATATCGCGGCTATGGCTGCTAATGTCGCTGAGAACGAAGAAACATTAACCAAACGACGGGATTGGACATCACCCTACAACGAATTTTAGTGAAAGAGTTACACATGTTCCCGTACAATGTGCAATAGTGTATCAGTTAATGCCTGCTGACCGTCAGTCGCGTTTGAATTACTGTCAAGGCATCCTTAATCTCAGCAACGAAGAGATCTATTCTGTGTCGAAAATCAGAAGCGGTTACTGAAAATTCCCATTACATCCACTCAAAGTCACAGTCTGGTGCGGCGTTCACGCAAGAAGAGCCATTGGACCTTATTTTTTTGAGGACGCCATCGGCAATACGGTCACTGTTACTGGGGAACGCTACAGAGCCATGATAAACGACTTCTGACTGCCTGAATTAGATGAGCGGGGCTTATGTTGGTTTGAACAAGACGGTGCAACCACACACACAGCACAAGCCACAATGAATATTGTGAAGGAAGCATTTCTTTGTCGCGTAATCTCCCGTTTTGGCGATTTGACATGGCCAGCAAGATCGACCGATATAACCATCCCAGACTTCTTTTCTTGTTGCTACACTCAATAGAAAAAATTGTAAAGGTCCAAAGAAAGATTTAAATCACTCAAAAACAAAATTGAATGATTTATTTTGCTACACTTTGTATATACGTTTGAAAATTTTAAAATTGCATTGGATTGGAAATATTTAAAAACCTAGATCGATGCTTTAGTTTTTTTTCTTATCTTACCTACTCTAAGCTGCTTAATTCTAATCCAATAAATATAATCAGGTTGGCTAGCACTCGTGTAATTCGTTCCGAGTGGTTACCCTCCTTGCGCCTTTCAGCGACTGGACTCATCTCGATCACTCTGCATGCCGAGCCTCACCAAAGCTAACAGGCAGTCAGTTCTCCGGCTCATCTATGCAAGATGCCACATCGGGCCTTATTTAATATATGAACTAAGGAGTAAGGAGGATCTAACCGGAGTAACTCACCGCTCCTGGAAGCGTTTTCACCCGAGAACCACCAATAATCGCCGTGTTGTTCAACAACGTCGGCAAGATCCCAGTTCGTCATTGCGGTACTAAACCGAATGAAAACCGAATCGCGGATGAACCGTTTACCCTAGCGCCCTGATGGCGGTGGTAAATTACCGGGATAGCATCTCTATTTTGTATTGACCTTTCAGAATCTATATTGGGAAATGCTAACTGGGGTATTAAAAGTCTCAGAGAATAGGTTTTCGTCGATAGTCATAGCTCTTACGGTGTGCTTTCAGGTCATGTTAACAATGTAATTGTTGATTCTGTTAAGTCCTGCTCCGGCGTACAATACCTTTTTAGGGTAAAACTAAATAAACTTGGACTCTGGGCTTCTGTACATTCGGTACATCAGATCCTAAGGCTTCTCGAATACATGAATCTTTTCCATATAAGATGACGCTACATTAAACGACACGACCATGCCGGATTATGGGTCTTATTAGGGCCATTATTGCTATTAAGTTGAATGCTGTGAAACAGAATCCTGTCATACCGAAGGCTTTCTTAGCTCCAACAAGATAAGCGTTTATATGACTTTTGAAATGTACGATAGATACTGGTCAAGCTAGATAGCAAATATCTAACTGCGTTTCTCACCGCTGATGGTTGTTCATATGGCCCAATAATCGCGTCTTTCCTCCAGTTCTTTTTGGTATCTCTTGAGTCCCTGTACAACGGAATCCTGAACGATATCATTTTCGACTATTGGTTAGTCTTTAACTTCCAACCATCACAGTGTCTCTTAATATGATTAAAGTTACACTGCTGCATTTTAATGATGACCTCAATTTTTGTACCTCATCTGCATACGCTATTGAATGGCTGAGAAAACCTATAAGGTCACTTGTGTAGATGTTAAATAGTATCGGAGAACTAAGCGCTCCCTGTTGTAAACCGCTTTTAATGTCAGAAAACGAAATAACGTTATCACATTTACAGGGCTGGTTTATATTAAGTCACTGGTTCAGTTTCCCAGTATAACCAACCATTTGAGTTCCGTTTTTGACTCAAATCTAATTCAACAGAACATTTCTTCTAACAAATTTGAAAGGATATGACAGCACCTGCATATCAATGACAACTCCAAATGTCTTACAAGGACTAATCCTAACGCTTATACAATCTTCAAAATCCGCCCAGTTGTTTACGCCTTGAACGAAGCATATGCCAACTTTTCATTAGAAACACGACTTTTTGTAGTATATAATAGATGAGCAAAAGCGCGAAAGATATAAACCCCATATTTGGCTGTACATTATATGTTTTGAATGTTGTTTCCCGTTTCGCTTATACGACGGAGATTGAATTTGGCAAAAAGAATGTTGTCGGAGCTGATGAGCCAGATTTAGGAGCATGCTCCAATGTCGCAGTGAGATTATCGAGAATGATTCCGCGATAACAAAATTACAGAAGCTACTTCGATAAATACTTCACTTTCGGCGTCTTTTAGAATATTTAGAAAAAGAAGATTTGCTTGGGCTTTGTGCTATCAGATGAAATATAATTTCTGACTGCAAGTTGTTGTAAGTAAGAAAGATCGAAGATATTTTGACGAATACGAGGCTAATGTCAACGGCGTCGTTATACTTGTCGGCTAAAATCCGATATCTAAAATCTTCAGATAGAGAAAAGAATTCGACGTTCATCAACATCCCGCGACCAAGTGTTGCTTGCGAGTATAATCGACACATGGACGGTGTAGACTTTGTCGATAGCATAATGGGTGTCTGCAAGGTACGAGTAAGAAACAAAGTGGTCAAAAATCTCTTCTTCTAATCACCGGTTAGTGTCAGCTAAGGTCTTACTAGCATGCATCAATCGTGAGCAGTTGATCATTAAGAAAGGGGTAACAACAGGCAACTAACTCCCTGGTGGTATGAGCGAAAGAACTGAATAATGGAAGACTAGAGGTTGAGCAAGCCCTAACGAGCTTCTTTGCATGCGTTGGCAAGATCCTTAGCAGTAGAACCGGCAATGCTGTGGTGGACCTACCAAATACCTTGGCGTTATAGTCGACAACTGGAAATTGAATGCGGAAGAACGCATCAAAAAAGCAACAACTGCCCTATACCCCTGCAAAATAGCCTTGGACATAAGATGGGGCGTCAAACCTCATATTGCACACTGGCTGTATACCGTGGTTGTAAGACCTATACTAAAGTACGACTGCTTAGTCTGGTAGCCGGTGCAGATCTAACTATTGAAAACATTTAAAGATGGCGTGCATCGCGATAAAATGGGCACTACGAACAACCCCCACTGCAGCCCCCTAAATGATGCTTCACCTATTCCCCTTGGATAATTTTGACAAGAAAAAGGCAAAGAAATCGGCGCTGCGACTTAAGCGATCGGCTCATCGAAAGTTCTCCAAAATAGGGCCCGCTGATATTCTACGCTAAAGCAATGATCTAAGTGAAGTCACGGACTATTCGATCCAATTACATTATCCATTTACAAAATAACAATGCCCAACCGACGAAAGTGAAAGGATAATGAATTTCCAAGAAAAGGCACTATACTGGAAATATACACAGACGGGTCCAGAACAGGCAACGGTGTGGGTGCTGGTGTCTATGCACCGACCCTAAAATCAGTCAATCCGTTAGACTACCGAATCATTGTAGTATATGCCAAGCTGAATTAACGACAATTCGTGTGGCCGTGGTCTGGCTATCTATGAGATCGATAAACAATAGAGACATCCCCGTCTACATTGGCGGATATAAAAGCACTCGAATCACCAATAATAAGATCAAAATTGGTCAGACACTACCAATATTGAGATGGCGTGACCTTGAAACATGCAACTACACGAGACAAACCTGGCCCAGGTATTGTCAACATAAGACCACAAGCCTGTTAAAAATATGCAGACAGATTATAAGCAGCCTAATCGGACTGCCAAATATGAGGAAGATGAAGAAGAAAAGAATCACCATTCCGTCTTCCTGTGCAATTGCACTGCCCTAGTCTCCTCAGTAAGACGAGTTCTGGGAGAATATTTCTTTAATGAACTAACGGATCTATCCGAAACGAAGATCAACAAAATATCCAATTTATACACAAGTGAATGAAAAGGAGCTTGGCTCTGGCTCTTCATGAGTTCTAACGCCATCTTAGGTGTCTGTCTGAGAGGGTTAAGTTTCGTTTTGAATAGTCGGAGCAAAGTTTTTATCTAGTAATCAGTTTCCATTTGGATTTTTATCTAAGATGAGATATTAACGAAGGCTCAGACCTAAACATTCTAAGGGAAAGTATTATTTAACGAGGCGATTTGGCATACAATCATTAAATAAAATTTGTCAGTAGTAGTGAATTACGTTTTTCATTTGGCTTTTTTCCGACTGCATGGTATGAAACTTCTTGGCTTCTTGGATTTATTGATGTTAAATCAAATTCAGTGGGAATATAAATTAATTAGTAATCAGGGAAAAAGCTTTTAAAAAGAACTAAAACCAAAACATTTTATTAAGCAGAGTGCAACGTGGTTGTCAGAGTCGAAGTTCGGTCGGCAGACAACGGTACATGACCATTATTTATAATTACATCCATTCCTAATGGGAGCAGTTCCATCTCTTGGTAATAGAAAAGAGGAAATCTAAGGGATTTACGCCAATCAAGTCAACATTTTTGCCTTTATAGACGTTTTTATCTATCCAGCTTAAAATTGACTCCTTCACCTAAACGGTTTGCAGCGGCTATCCCGAAAAAAAAGATCTCTCCTTATCGCTCATGCCTGCGGCATCTGTGAATAGCTGTATGATATTTTTTTTCCAACTTGTTGCTCCACTTCTACACAATGACAAATACCGCAGATACTCGTCCATTAAGCACTTATTTCTACCCTTCGTCCTTCGCGTACGAAATGCACGAAACAAAGCAAAAGAAAAAAAATGGATTCACAGAACCTCGTAACTCATAAAAAGCGATACATCTGGCAGTGACATGACTAAAGGCGTCCATTATCGATAGAACGTCAGAGCTCGGGCGGCTGTTTGTCCTGAAAGGATCTACTTCAAACGATGCGACTCTCATGATAAATCATCTCAGTCCCACACCATACGCCACCCTATTTCCCTTGACTTCATTTCATCGAGCCTCAGAGGCAGGCACGACCGTTTTTGTTTCAATTTTAAATATAAAGAAATAAATTTGGAGATTTGTCAACGCCGGGCTTCCGTCTCGATGGGTGCTTTTGTTATTCTTTTTACTCCGAGTTTTTTTTTTTTTTTTTTTGTCAAAATTGTTCGCAGCGATTCTTATTGTTCGCCTAAAGATAATGAAATTTATTGCATGACGCGACCCTGAGCTGACGGCTCAGTGCCGAAACGAAATAGGGAGAATGAATGGATGGCTTAATGGCTGAAGCAACAGAGTATCAGAATCGTACGTTCTGCCTATATATCTCCTGTTTTTGTTTAATGTTTTGTTTGTTTTTGTTTTTTAGTTTCCTCCTTCCAAATTAGTCTGAGTGAGCTTGCCAGCAAGAGTAGCGATACCAGCTGAGCGCTAATGATAGCTATTCTGAGGAAGTGTTTTTTTTTTAAATTATACGAATTTTAGTGGAAGCGTCTGATGGCACCCGTTAAAACTGACTAGCTGAGGGTGCCCGGCCAGATTTTAGGGTATTCGGAAACTAATTAAAATTAATTATGCGACATTTTTGCCAATTTGCATTGTCAGAGGTTGGGCATGAAAGGGTTTAAGGCACAGGCAGTGTTGATAATTTTATTCTAATTTATGCATTTTCACATAAAAACGCGACGTAGCGGTGGTGCTATGCCAGCAAGATTTTTTATTTTGGGTAATATACATACGACGCATTAGAAGTATGTACGTAGAGTGTATGCACGCCTACTTCACATTATATGCGAAGAAAAAATGAAATGAGACCAAGAGTAGGAGTTAAATAAGTTTGCAGATTTGCCTTTTAATCCCTTTGGTGACAGGAGTTGAGAGAGTTTTCCCTATTCGGAATACTTTGAATCCACGACCAAATATAATACATTACAAAAAGTAGTAGACAAGTACGACATATTCATTTCTGAATAAACTTAAGATCAACAGCATAATGTCATCCAACAAGGTTTATACAACAAACGGGTTATCCAATAAGAGATTACTAGAAAGGGTGAAAATATTGTGGAAAGGTTTCGTTGAACTTTTGGTCGTCATCGAGTGCATTCTCGAATAGCCATTGTGGATTAAATCGATTTAAATTTTAGATAGGTCAGGGATTTGAAAACTTGTGTTCGTCCGGCAAGCTCAGCCAAAAATATCGACGCCATAGCTGAGAGTGTAACTATTAATGCGGGTTTTTCAACATTGGGATTACTATAGGAATTGGAATTCGCAACCAAATTGAACTGCATTTTACATAAGGAACTTGTTCATTTCCATTGGTGTGGTGACAGTATGATGCGCTTTTCGCCTGGTGGTGCCATTGAACCATATTTAACGCTGGTGCGGAAAAATCTTGCCCTTAGACGTGAACGACGTCTAATTTCAGCAGGACAATGTTATCGGCCCCATGAAACAATGACTATTGCGCTTTTCGTGATATCTAATAGCACAATATTTTTATTTTGTTTTTGGTTGATGCCACATTAGTGATAAAGTCTGAGCCATTGCTTCATTAACGATTTGTGTACTAAAATATAAGATGTTATCCAAAATATATATGTATATATGTAAAATATATATGTATATATTTATGCAAATATACGATGAAAAAAATTATCTAACAACTGATTGCTTTTACCCAGAGCCGAGGCAATTTAGAAAATTTTGTGTTCCATGTAGGTACTTTATTATTATTACCGGCCAATGCTTTTTCTACGGGCTTTCCATTCGTTATTCGGTTGACTGTTCGTCCACTATTCATTCGTTCTACGTGTCCTGCCCATCTTGTCTTAGCGAGTTAATTAATCGGCAGATTGAGTAGAGTTTCTCGAGTTCCTGATTGTATAGTCTACTCCATTCCCCTGTTGCTTCGTCCTGCTTTCCACCAGAGATTATCCTTAAGATTTTGTTTTCAAAGAAACTGTTGAATATTGCATTGAATGCATAAAACTTAACGATTAAATTTGTACACGTATACACTTATACTTATGCAATGTTAACCCAGAAGTATTACATAATACATTGTATAAATACCAGATGTAAATTGAATAAACTTCCCTTTCGAATTTGATAAGTCTCTCGAGTCGTTTTCTTTGAACCAACAAAGGTTATGGGCCCAGGCCCAAGTTCGTAAAAATGAGTGCCGGGTTGTATCAAATTGAAAAATTAGACGACGAAAATTATAATTGCTGGAAAGTGCAGATGCGGTCTATATTAATCCATAGTGAACTATGGCAATACGTTTCTGGGGAAATTCCGGAACCTCCAGTAAATGCAACAGCGGGAACAATAGCGCAATGGCAAATGAAGGATGGCAAAGCACTAGCAACAATGATGTTGTCAGTGAAAAGTTCACAGGTATCGCACATCAAAAATTCCAGTACAGGTCAATGTTTGTTTCAATTGTTCCACATAGAGAGACAATTGATCGTTCCTTTGCTCGAAACTAATTTCATTTCGATGAGTAAAGTCACGGAAAACGGGCATACAGTTGTTTTTAACAATAACTTTGCAGCAATTAAAACAAATGATGGTAAAATAATAATGAAAGCGGTAAAGTGCCGTGGCCTTTTTATGTTCATAAACACTCGGTTGTTCTATTCGCGCTCGTGTGGGGATAGCCTCGAACAATGGCATCAGAGATTCGGGCATATCAACGAAAAATATTTGAAGCTTCTTAATGCCAATCGTATGGTACGCGGGTTGAACCTTGTTAATAATGAACAAATGTTGAGTTGTGAAACGTGTTTAAAGGCGAAAATTTGCACCTTACCATTCCCATGTAGTGAAAGTCGAAGTAAAGGCATACTCGATTTGGTACATAGTGACATTTGCGGTCCAATGAGAGTGCCCACACCAGGCGGATACCGGTACTTTTGCCTCTTTATCGACGATTGTAGTCCCCAGCAAAGAGATGTTGTGGGGAGAGGCGGTGAAAACTGCAGTATACGTGCGAAATCGGGCATATACGCGGACGCTCAAGAACATGACCCCATATGAAGCATGGTGCGGCAAAAAACCATCAGTTCACCATCTTCGTATTTTTGGTTCAAAGGCGGTTATGTTGGACAAAAGGCCGGGTAAGTCAAAACTTAGTGCCAAAGGTATTACTTGCTTCATGGTAGGTTATGCGTTCGAGTCAAAAGCTTACAGATTATATGAGGCCAAGTCGCGACGTTAAATTCATGGAAAATGTGGGAGAAAATTCTTTGCTTGGAGGGATAAACGATTACGCTATAATTAATTTACAAAATCCGGAAAGCACTGTCGCTGTTGGTGAAAAGGCGGATGCTGCTGTTGTTAAAATTGATGAGGAAGAGGCTGACGAATTATCTAGTGGCAATGATGAAATTAAAGGACATGCGATGGATGAGTTCATTGATGATCGTGAACAATCCAATAGTTGTCAAACTGAGACATGTGCAGATGACAAGGTTACCAATAAATCTGTTTCTAAGGGTCGTACCCCTTATTTACTTCGTTCGCGTCAACGAATAAACATGCATGTAATAAAATCAGATATTTCTTCTAATCCATTGACAGTTGATGAAGCCCTAGGTAGAACTGACGGACATAGATGGTTAGAAGCTATGCAAAGTGAGTACAATACACTAATAGCCAACGATACATGGGAGCTAGTGGACTTGCCACGGAACCGGCGTGTGATTGGTGCTAAGAGGGTTTATAATATAAAAAGAGACAAAATGGGTTGCGTGCAGCGCTACAAGTGTCAATTGGTCGCGAAGGGGTGCAGCCAAAAATTTGGTGTTGATTATACAGACACATTCTCCCCTGTGGTTCGTTTCTCATCACTAAGGTTAATACTGGCGCTAGCTGCCACATTTAACCTTGACGTTCACCAGATGGACGTTGCTGCAGCCTACTTGAATGGAAACCTTAAGGAAGACATCTATATGACCCAACCGGAACACTTCATCGTCAAGGGCAGTGAGGGAAAGGTGTGCAAACTGAAGAAGTCGTTGTACGGGTCGGGAGTGGAATCCCAAGTTGGATGCAACACTGAAGAAGATGCGTTTTAAGCAGTGTAATGCTGACTCATATCTCTACATTTTAAACAACACCACCGAAATCAATATAATTGCTGTGTATGTTGATGACATCTTGCTAGCCTGTTCAAATTTGAAAGTTTTAATGGATATAAAGGAACGCATCAGTAAAGAGTTCGAAGTCGTGGATAAGGGACCAGTCGACCATTTCCTGGGCATGGAGATAGCTAAAGGAGACGACGGATGCATTAGCATTTCGCACCAGCAATTTATCTGCAATTTAATGGAGAAGCAGAATATGATAGAGACTCGCAAATGTAGCACTCCTTTGGACCCGGGGGAAATTGTCTTTGTTCTTATTACGAATTTCAGCGATTAAAAAGAAGTGGTGACAAGGCATGTCCTTGTTTTAATTGTATACACATTTCGATTGCTTCAGATAAGACATTTCCTACTACAATTTATTCTTTGTTTCCCTTTGGGCTTACTTGTATAAGTTTCATCAATTTTTGTGTGATTCTCAGCTTTACAATGATGTGATACATTTTGTCCTTCTAGCCAACTTCTAGCCAACTCCACTTCTCTTCCAACAGTTTCAGCTGCTTCTTCGACAACGTCTCCTCCTAACACCACCCAATCTTTCAATGAATCTCTTTCTGCCTCCTCAGTCAAAATTACCAAACAAGTTAGGAACCCCACTGAATGCCACTATGCTCTCTCTCTCGTCTAAGGGATAAAAAGACGTATGAAAACATTCGTTTCGTTTTTCCCTATCTCCATGATATACCAGACTCGGTCTGCTATGAAGGTAAAACTAACACCCGCGTAATGGTCTCCATTCAACAGAAAGATCGCCCTGACTTTGCCAGCCTCAAGAGCCGCTTTATTAAGTACATACATTTACGACATAGAGTTTATCATCACACATTCCCACCTTTCACTTTATGCCGACAACACCAAGTTCCTCAAGACCATTTCCTCGCAACAAGATTCTTCTCTTATTCAATCGGATCTCAACAGCTTTTCCGTCTGGTGCTCCAAAAATTGTTTGGAGCTTAACATTTCCAAATGCCAATACATTTTCAGGTAAATAAATAAAACCTCTCCCTCGTCTCCATTTCCTCAATAATCAGCCCATATCCTCCGGTCAAGTTATCCGCCATCTTGGCATACTATAGTATGTGACCAAGAGCTCAATTTTCGCGCACATACCGATATTACCGGTATTACCGATATAATTCTTAAAACCAACTCTGCACTCGGTTTCGTGAAGCGTTGGTCTACTCAATAGCCTTCCCTTCTCCCAATCTTAGTTTCTAATGATCGCGCCCCCCTTACCCGTTCTTCTTATAAAGTTAGATTAAGTTAGCTTGAATTAAGCTTAACAAATGGGGGTGTTTGCCCCCACGAAAATTTAATTAAATTAAATTAAAAAAATTAAAATCTACGAATAACTGGTGTACCGTTTCCCCTTATAAAAATCCGGCCACTCGTCGAGCGATTCCTCCTGGAGCCACACTGATTATATCCCTTGGTAATTGTTTGCCTTGCATTCAGTCATCCTTTTTAAATACAGGAATGATGACCGAGTAACTTCTCCGAACGAGCTCCCCATTATCATTGCGAATAAATACTGATCTGATTTGGTATCGTTTTTGTATTGATTGTCAACTTACCGTTTAGCTTTATTTTGCTAACTTAGAGCACATCGGGGCATTCATCCTGGGCTTTGGGAACAGCCAGAGCCTTTGTATCGTCTACCCCAAGCCTGTCGCCATCTGGGCGTATGTCGTTTGGAGTATGTTTGTAAGCCACCTGGGGGACGTTTCTCCTCAACATTTTGCTTATGAGCCAGAATAGAATTTTGTATATTTTGGAACTTTGTCGCCGATCACCGATAGTTTGCAAGAAATCCTAGGTTCGTACGAAGCCTTGTCTTGAATCAGGTCTAATTCGTCGCTGTTATGATTCTTTCCATATTAAATTAATCGAGGCTGCATCTCACAATACGAGGCGGATTGCCCCAACCTTTTGACGCAGCATGCCTGAACCTTTGAAGCGGATGTCCGAACCTTTAACGCAACATGTTCGAACGTTAGACGCGGCATGTCCGAATATTTCAATACGTTCCCGTGCTTTCTTAATTTTTCCCATTTTACAGACTGGAAAACTAAGGAAGTGACGGTCCTTAGCCTCTCCAGCTTACTGTTGGGTGCGAGCTGGACCAGGAAGAATGGTAATACCCACTGTTCCCGTTTGGCCCACGTCATGGTGAACGACTTGACCTCCACGATTCTAACAAAATGTGATCATCAGTTAATGTAGCGATAGATTCTTCAATTGTTTTTGATTCAATATCGGAAAAACTTTCATTTTCAATGAAATATCCTTGTGAATGTCACTTTCTTCAGATGACAATACATCAGCTGTCTTTCCGCTTTAGTTATTTCCGTCTGGGTTTTTTTACAACTCGTTTCACAGCTTTAATTTTTCTTTTAAAGGCTTTGTATCTTTTATTGGTTTCCCATCTGCCGGAAGAACTGGTGCGAATTCGAGAAGATCAACTGCTTTCTGTTATTTTCTCAGTATGTAAATGTGGTATAGGACGCATTTGTACCGTCATGATTCGGTAGAGAGTATGTTGTAGCTCCTTCTTCAAGTGAATTTTCCGCAGCGAATTCTTCCTCTGCAATAACTTGAGAGTGGGGAAGGCAACCTCCGCTTCCACAGGGATCACTTGTTTTGATTGTTGTTGTTGTTGTCCGGCTGCTTCGGACGTCGATGGTGATATAGATCGCGCCCCTTTCCGCGCTTCGCCCTGCAACTTTTCAGTCGAAGTAGTGAGGGAGGGGCGCTTAATTAAATTGGGCCTCGAGCTGACCCTTCTGCGCCCTTTCATGACGGCGGCCGGTGTTGCCAATTCGGATAAAAAAAAATTGCAATGAGTCGTTTTTGAACCACGTACTCTCTTGAGAACAATACGCATCCTCAAAGACGATAAACAGTGCGAAGAGCGGAATTTATTGCCGTTGTGGAGCAGTGTTCAGAGAATGAGTCGCTTCGCTATCGTGCACAATCGTGGAAGGATACGGAAGGATCTTGCCTTAAAAGCTTACAAGATCAAGCTTATCCAAGAGTTAAAACTGCGTAACCATTATACGAAAACATGATTTAGCTTTATCCTCATCCTCAATGCAAAATGCTGTTCTCCGATGAGGCCCATTTTCGGTTAAATGATTGTACAAACAAGTAAAATTGCCGAATTTGGACTGAAAAAAACCCATAAGCCTTTGTCGAGACACCCTTACAACCATTAAAACTCACTGTTTGGTGTGCTTTATGGGCTGGTGGAATCATCGGCTCATATTTCGGCGAGAATGTTACCGTTAATGGAGAGCTCTCTAGAAAGATGATTTCTGACTCCTTCGTTCCTCAGTTAATTGGCACTGACGTGACAGAGCTTTGGTTTCAACAAGATGACGCAATATGTCACCCAGCGTGCGACACCACCAATTAATTGCGGGAAACTTTTGCCAAGCGCATAATGGATTTGTGAATTGGCCACCACGATCCTATGATCTCACACCTTGTGATTACTTTGCCGTCTTGCTGATATACCGTGCTGATTGCCGTCTTGCTGATATACGGCCCCAGTTGGTCAATAAAATTGTCGTAAATTGTTCTTCATGGTTGCGCTTTATTCGAACTAGCCGTGGCCCGCATATGCCCAAAATTATATTCAAGCGCTAATGCCATAAAATTATCTATTAAATAAAACTAATACTGTAGGCATTAAATTTAGTCTTACGTTTTTTATTTCAATTTTAATTTGTATACCTCTAAAAAAACAACCTTTAGAAGACTTCTGTCTGTTCTGTCTGGCTGTTGATGGGGGCGGACGTCAGCAAGTTCTCTTAAGTTGCACAAATTTTAATTTTTTTGAGTTTAAATTTCTCTATCGCTATATTTAAGAAGTGTTAAACAACTTTATAACCAAATTTAAAATAATGTCGTGCGGTATTTGCAAACAAAAAGTCGATAGACATCATTTAAAAATCCAGTGTTTTAAGTGTTCAGTTTTTTTTTTCATGTTGAGTGCGCGAAACTCGAAAAAAAAGATATTGAATGATGATTTTGATTGAGATTGAAACGGTCAAACATACAAGTGCAATAGCTGTGTCGCTCTGAGAAGAAAATATTTTTTATCCGATACGCCTGTATACCAATCCGAGCCGGATAATAATCTAAAGAGTATTACCACCATCAACTCTCCATCTGCAACCATTTGTGCTCATGACGTCAACAATACGGGCGATATGGTTACTAACCAAATGCTTTTAGCGGACATCATTAAACTCCAATAAATTGTTGCGGATGCTATGAACAAAATCAGTTCCCTCGAAGAGACTAATTGTTCCCTGAGTAAAGAAGTTTCGCTATTGGAGACAAAGCTAAACATCATCGAACAGAGAGAGTCGCAATGCTCTGTTGACATCAGAAATCAGAACGAGACGTGCGTCTTTTGTACGTCTTCCCCCTTGACACCCTGAATTTGAATAAAGTCCAGGTGACAAAACCCGTTACAAACAAACGCTATTCGTAAATACGTGGTGGTTTCTGGTTGAGATTGTTGGCATCCCAGACGTTTCCAACAAAAATGCTAACGAGAAAGTGTGAATACTCTTTTCGAGTCTTACTGGAGATGAGTACAACAACAATAAAATTTATTCGTGTTTGTCAAGAAAATAAAAGTGATGAAAAACAAAATGCCATCCACCATAATTTGCGTTAAGTTGTCATCTCTCTTGAGTAAGCAGTCTGTGATGAGAAAAATGCGCGAGGTGAAAAACATATCTTCGTTCGATTGTTATGGTGGTGTGAAACATGTTGATAACACCAGTGACAGCAATAACAGTAGCAACCGCAGCAAGATCAGCAGCATCAACAAGATCTACATAAATGATTCACTTACGGCGTTACACAAGAACTTAATTCAAAAAAGCAAACGAACTCAAACATAATAAGAAATGTAAGTTTGTTTGGGTTAGAGATGGTACTGTACTCATCAGAAAAATGGAAGGCGAAAAAGCCATCATTGCTCGTAATTTTGATTATTTCTTGCAGTTTGAATCTTAAACATAATTTTCTCTTTTCGTTGTTTTTGTATACCTCTGTGTGATCACTTATAACTTATCTTTTAATCATGCCCAACAATCCTAGTTATACACAGAATACTCAATGTTTTATGAATAGGAGTAGACATTTAAATGAACTCAGTTGTCTATGTATAGAACATCCAAACAATGATTTAGGAAAGTTAAAAATAATGTGGAAAAATGTGAATCAATCTTTTTCACTAGAAAAAGATCGCCTTGCCATTTTCCTCCACACAATTTAACTTCAAATAACTGCGACATACCATGGGCTAGTTCCGTCAAGTACCTCGGGGTGTACCTTGATCCGAAACTAACATTCGGCTTACACATAAAAAATACTTTAAATAAATTAAACATAGCCACAAAAATTTTATATCCCCTGATTAATCGAAAATTAATGCTTAATTGTCAAAACAAGCTAATATTGTTTAAAGTGGTTTTTCAAGCAATAATTACTTATGGTTCTCCTGTATGGAGAAATAGCGCAAAAACACACATTAAAAAGTTACAAATAGCACAAAATAAAGTTCTTAAAACGATGTTAAATCTTCCCTGGGATTTTTCAACACAGATCTTACATGAACAAGCTGGCATAATTCAAGTTGCCAGAAGAATTGATACTCTTAATGAGAAGTTCTTTTCCAAATGTCTAACTGTTGACAACACACTTGTTACTGAGTTTACGCCACTCTAATTACTTAGTCCTTTACATATCTATATTAATTTTCTCTTTTATGATATATCAGTGTTAATTATTATCACTGTTATTTATTCTATAATAATTTATTATTCCTTATTCACTATTTATTATTTATCCATGATTTATTATTCGTTGCGCCATTGTTATTATCTAATATGTACATTTTCCATTTATTTATTTATTTTTAAGATTATTAATATTTATTTACCTATCAATTAATTTATTTATGTATCTTTTTATTATTTATTTATTGATTATTTATTTATTTAATCTTTTATTTATATACAATATATATATTTTTTTTCTTTTTTAAATAGAGGTTTTTGCTAATAGTTTTCGTCTGACATTATTACAACTATAAATAAAGAAAGCACGTTGAAACAAAACGATTTTTTTCAGTAGTAAGGTTTGTAATTTATCATATCTCTGTTCAAGCTGTGCTTAATTATTGTAAAATGAAATATAGTATCTATCTATCTATCTAAGGCATTTGACACCGTGGTTCATTCCTTGTTATTAAACAAGCTACATCAGGCAGGCTTCAGAGGTTTTATTTTCAACTGGTTTGTTTCTTACCTCACAAATCGAAATCAAATGACAAAAATCAAAGAAACTGTTAGCTCTTTAAAGTATATAAACATGGGTGTTCTACAAGGGTCAGTCTTAGTACCAATTTTGTTTCTAATTTATGTTAATTCCCTATCTAGCCAACCCCTCAAAGGAAAAATAACTTCGTTTGCTGATGATACTGCTATTTCATACTCTCATAGCAACAATTTTAATATTTTTCTGGATGTAAATCATGATCTTGAATTACTAAGAGTATGGTTCAATCATCATAAGCTTGTAATTAGTTCGAAAACTAAGTTTATGATTTTTAATATCAGTAACAGATGTTATCAAGATTTTTCCTTATTGCACCATAGCCCTATTTATGCATGTTTTCCTTTAACCTGTTGTTCGTAGAATTCAGTAAGCTTTAATAGCAACACTAATTGTTGCTATTCTTGTTTTGAAATCGATTGTGTCCAACAAATATTTATGGATTGAGAGTTAATAATATGGCAATTGTAAATATTCCCGCAGCTAGAAAAACGCATTTTCAGAAGTCTTTTTCTGTTACAGCACCCAAACTTTTAATAAACTACCGCTTGAAATAAGAACAATTATTTCACCAACTCAATTTCTAAAAAAGGTAAAAACATGGCTTTTCAATATGGATAGCTCGGCAGTCTATTTACTACTTAATCAAAACAAAACATTTTTTTTTATTGTCTTTTAAATGTTCAATCACCCTTAGCTTTGTCTTGAATTTGAATTAAATTTTTGTCTTTTTTTTTTTTTGTATTGATTTTTTTTCCCTCAGCCTCGCAAGTGCTATAGAATGATTTTAGCCATTGAAATTGTTATAGCACAAACGTGAAGTATAATGTAACTTACCGTACAAATAAGAAATATAAAATGTAAATATAACAATTTTAAGAAATTAAAAAAAAAATAAAAAATTTAATATTTAGTTGTTATTTTAGTCCATAGATTAATTTGGAGGGTCACACTATTTACTTAAAGCAGTACATGAATAAAGTAGTAAAACAGTTATACCATTTAACCCTCGGACTGACGCATGAGTCTGGCTGGACTTCTTTTGATTTTCGTTGCAATTAAAACATATTTATAATTGAGCTAGCAACTTGGAATTTCATGTAAAATTTGGTCAGCCATCAATCTGCACAAAAATTAGGACGAACAAATCTATTCCAATATAAACACGTACAAATGCGACCGGACCTCATGTGTTACGAATGTGAGAACCAAAGCATGTGTCAGTCCGAGGGTTAAGTCTTTATTGCAATACATACATATATCTATCGTTGGGCTAGTTTATAAAAGTTTATCAAAATCTAAATTACAGTATGGTTTATCTTGCTGGGGTGGTGCATATTACGCACGCATCCATTCATTGTCTATTAAGCAACAACATGCAATTAGAATTGTCTGCATATTGAATCGTACAACTCACAGCTTTGAACATTTTAAGAAATTTTCTTCCTTTGAGACACTTATATTGCTTCACTCGGATATTGAACTTGTTTTTGTACCTTTGATTTAATAACATTTTAACACTTGTTTGGATTTTCTGTTTTTATTTTGCACTTTTTCTTTCAAAAATTTTCACAGTGTTTTCTCCATCAACTTTTTTAAACTTTTTCATTTTCTTGTAATTCTATAATTGAGCATACATTCGCTCCTTGTCCATTTGACAACAGAATTTATTACCTTATTTCATGTTGAAATTGGTTTTGTATTAAAATATATTGTAACCATTAGTTTAAATTTTGAAATGAAATAAATAAATAAATAACAAAAATAAAATAAAATAAATAATAAACATCATGACATAGAGAGTATTGTGTTGGGAACCGAATCGTCATTAACATTTTATTTAAGGTCTATAATGTACAATATCATAATTCTTCAGAGAAGTTTCTAAAATCTACAGCAATATGGTCAAAAAAATAAAAACACAAAACAATATTGTGAGAAGTTTACAATGTAAAGGGCAGGGTCCAAGATGGAGGTGAAATACAAAATTGACATCTCTTCAACTGTGTAAATACCTTTACACTCGAGTATGATAATTGCCAAGTTTTATAAATAACTATGGGATTTCTAAGCATAAGACTACAACTCCTGAGAAAAACCAAATCTTAATTCCAACTGAAAGTTCAAACGTTTTCATTAGTAATAATTACACCGTTGTGGCATGCCACGGGTGTACACAATTCAAATTTCTTTGTGTTTCACAACTGAATTGAACTTCAGAAAAATAAAAGGTTTGGGTGTAGAAACCTTCCGCGGAAACAGGAGTACTGTAGGTGTTCTGTAAGTAGGACAAATATTAGATATTGATTTTATATCAGCTAATTTCAAGCCTTCCCTCCTGCTTTTTTTTCTTGTCACACAACTTGTATACCTTTTAAAAGTTTCCAAAACTATATAGGAAAGTTCCAGGCGTATCCTTCTGCCTGGAAAATATATGTATAAGTAAAAGAACCAAAAAAAGGCCCAAAGGGATTAAGAGCCAAATGAGAGTAAGTAAGTGGGAAATATGAAAAGTTGAAACTTTTCATGTGGCAACTACAGAAGACGGGTATTCACACCATTGCTATAACACTCCACTCCCGCCACGAGCAATACGAAGTTGAAAGGGAAGAATGATTTGCTGTGCTTTTAATTGCACTTTCTATGGAACTACTAGGAGGTTGGGTGTCTGCAGCAAACAGTTCCGGCGAAGCTATTCCATGTCACAAATGGAACTGAATGCACAAAACTAAAGAACATATTCTAAAAGCCTAGGAAACTCTGAACCGGAAGAAAAACCAAGGAAACGGTTGCGGGCGAGTAAGAAGTAAATCAGAAGAAAAAAAACCCAAACCAAGCACTGCAGGCGGCACTGATTTGTGTCCAGCGCCTACAGACGGCACTAGGTATGAAAGATAAACACGTTATACAGAAGGTAAGCTGTAGCATTCGAAGTGCAAAAAACTAGGACTAAACAGCTCGACAACAGCCGAGGCGCCGTTGCTTGGAGATATTTTAAATGCAGGTGACTACTTCTAGAGGTAACCTTGCGTCAGACAGAAGCGAAATGAGAAAGTTGTCTTTATTAATTTCATCGTCCCAAGGAAGATGGTTTCATTATGGAGCAGAGGATAAAACAGAAAAATGAAATAATAGAAGAACGCACGTGTGCTACTGACAACAGGATTTATGTGCTCCAAGTTAGTGGACGTCATGTTTATATGGAACATTCTTCACCATGTGCTTTGTAATTTTGAACTGTTTAGAATTAGGTTACCTAGTCCTCGAGGGCTAAAGGGTATACGAGTATGATTTGAAATCTCATTAAAGCATTGCACAGAAGGAAACCTCCCTCATTAGTGCGAGGATATTCCTGCTATTTTTTATTATACTCTCAACAATTAAATGCAGTTTTAATAAGATTTGAGTACGAACAAATTTCCTGAACGGTAAAATTATGATATGCATACAAAACGAGTTCCTAAAAAGTAATAATTCCCAAGCAATAGTGGTATGTGGTATTAAACACAAAAGGATCAATGAGAATGTCTAATTTATACATATGGTATATCAAACAGCACTAGATAACCATTTTCATTTAACACCGACAAAAAGTTGATGGGCTGAAGAAGTTATTTCTATTAGCCGGTCTAAGGCCAGCAACCTCAGATGGAAGTTTCTATCGAACGCGCGGGGCCTACATGATGTAAGATAGCTTCTTTACACTTGAGTTTTATGGCAGCTGTAGTAGAGCACGTTAAGCGCCTTATCATGTCTGGCAGCATTAGTGCCTATGAACCAGTGGTCTGTACTGACTGCCACGATTCTGGCGATATTGGGATTACCTTTTATTAGAAGGACTTGTGTATTGCCTTTCATATTGGTGATAGACTATCCAGATAGTTAAAACTAGGAATATAGCTGCAATTGTAAATTGTTGATGGATGGTTTGGGAAATGTTTATATGTAGTTTCGATATGCATATTGGTAGTGATCTGAAGCCTGACAAGCTCGTCGGCATACTTGTTACTATCTATGACATGGCCTAGAGCTTAGAAAAAAGTGATCTTTTCTGAAATGCCTGGCTCCACTTTTCTGGAGGAGGTGATTGCCGAGAATAGGCTTTTGATGATAACCTGGATATCACTGCAGATAACTGTGACCGTGTTGTGTTACACGTGTCTCTTTGATTTCCAGTACTTCTGCTTCGAAGATGCTGGTTTCAACTTTTCGTTCATGTGGGTAAATATGGGAGTAATTTTATTAAAAATGAAAGATAAATTAAATGGTGATAAATTAATACTGTGGCGACCCACTACATCATGCTCTGAGCAAAGCTGTCATCAACACGGTGATGAGAGCATTGATTGAGAGAGCAACACAAGTACCGACATGTCAGTGTGGGATTTAGTTTACCATTGTAAGCCAGGGAATAAAGATCACTGAGGAACGAAGAGTTGTGTTTTATTTAGAAGATTACAACATTGGCGACGAGGTAAATATTTGTACATTGATTGCATGAATATATATATATACGTATCGGGGATGTCCTAAGTTCCAGGACATCAAGAAAGAAAACCTGGCCCGTAAGCAGGAGGTCGAGGAGAAGCGTCCCTCGGGTCGCTTCCAAACACCAGCCGTCACACCCCAATTGACCTACGCCCAAATGGCGGCAGGTTCGGAAAGACGGTACAAAAGCCCATGACTGATCCTAAAGCCCCAGTGCCTGTCTCTAAGGCACCGGTGGCCGAGGAGGATGTCTGTTCGATCTTGCTCGCAATCCAAGGGCAGATTGGGCAGCTCCAGCAACAGATCCTGGAGACGGCGACCCGAGTAGATAGTATCTACTCGCTTCTGCCGGGCCTAGCACACCTAAAGTCGTGATGGGTACGCTGGTAGAGAGGCCCTTGAGGATCCTGTCGGTGAATGTAAATTCACTGATAAGGATCGAGCGACGAGCCGTACTTTTTAACCTGTTGCAGGACGAAAGCCCCGATGTACTCTTGGTTAGCGAAACAAAGCTAAACCAGAAGCACAAAATCCGGCACAGTTCTTATAGAATAATTAGAAGGGACCGACCCAACGCTATTCAAGGCGGGGGAGTTGCGATCTTTATTAAAAACAATTTTAAACATAAAGTCATATATAGCGGTGAAGTACGGAGGTTCCAGGTGCTAGAGGCCTGTATTGTGTGCATTCCTCTCCGAAACGGAAAGAGAATGTACATTGTATCAGCCTATGCACCTGAAGCACCTCAACCCAATATTTTTATCGCAGAGCTCGAGACACTTTTTCGATCTCTGCGCTTAAACTCAGTAGAAAACTTTTACATTCTGGCCGGCGATTTAAATGCCAAATATAGTGATTGGGGAAATAACATTCCCAACACTAGGGGGAGCCTACTAAGCCATTGGTGGGTTCTTCGCAGCATTGAATATAGAGTCAAGTTGCTCGCAACGGATAGTCCGTCGTATCCTAGGAGCGGCTCCTATCTGGATCTCATGCTAATAGACTCTCGACTGAGACTGCCAGACACGAACGAATGGTCTATTAACTGTCTACGGACCATTGTATACGACAGTGATCATTGCGGACTATGTGCCGTGATGACAGTACCTGACGAGTTCGCGGAGATGGCAGAGTGTGTCCAAACGCACCCCTACGATTACAGTAGGGTGTGCTGGCCGCGCTTTGCCAATTCCCTGACGAGAGCGCTCACTTCGAGAGCCTCCTTTCCACCGCCTAATAGGAACCTGTCAAACTACGAGATTGACAGGTATCTCAAACAAATGGACGATGTCATTAAACAAACAATGAACAGTACGATACCACGCCAAAGACAGCACGATACCACAAACGTATACCGAAACGCGACAATCGACGCACTGCACAGACAAAAAAGTAGACTCCTGACAAGACTCAAACTCTTGTACAGGCGGTTTACCGACAGACAAAACTCGGAGGTCAGGACACTGAAGTCACTGATTAAAAATATCCAACAGTTGATCAAGGAAAATTACAGAATATCTGTAAGTTTGTATTGGAACAATAGAATTCGTGCTGTAAAATCCAACAGCGCGAATATGTTCCCGCAAATAAATAAAATCTTTCGGAGAAACAATCAGAATGACATTCAGGATCTGAAGCTTCCGAGAACGTCAGACAATGAACGTTTGCTACGGACAGTTAGCATCGATCCAGACAGCGCCATCCTGGATGACGACTTTTTGGTGATTGTGTATCCTCAGGAAAAGGTGGCGACAGTGGGAGCTGTCTTCCAGGAAGTGTACAAGGTGAATGATAGTATTTGCCCGAACCACGACCTGGAAGATAGAGCCCTGCTTCATCACTTCTATCTTCGAAATGATATTGATCATTGGCGATCAGAGAACCTTGGTTTTACAGGGTTCAATGAAGATTTCATGGCAAACAATGTCATCGCCAATTGGGTGGGTTAATACCCTGTTCATATCGACGGAGGATCTTCAGATGATCTTCGAGTCATTGAGGAAGAAAAAATCCGTGGGAGTCGACGGTATATCCAATGTTATGCTTAGGCACCTTCCGCCAGTGGCTGTAGAGAGGTACACCATCCTGTTCAACAATGCACTGAATAATGCATATTATCCAGTGCACTGGAAGATAGCGGTAGTGCAACCAATTCCCAAGAGGGGTAAAGACACATCTAACCCGGAAAATCTCCGGTCAATAAGTCTCCTTCCGAGTATCAGCAAGGTTTTCGAGAAGGTGATCCATAGGGCCCTGTCTAAATGGGTTGAGGACAATAAAATCATCCCGGATAACCAATTCGGTTTCAGAGCGGGGCATGACACTATTCATGCCGCGTCGAAGCTTGTGTCGAATGTCCAATGGAATAAATGCAAGAACCAATGCACGGGTGCCTGTCTGATTGACTTGGAAAAAGCCTTCGATACCGTATGGTTAGAAGGTCTTTATTACAAGCTCAGTCGGCTGGGCATAAGTAAACCACTGCTATATATGATTTTTGACATGTTAACAGGTAGAAAGTTCGTAGTGAAAATTGCCAACGTGAGTTCTACTCAAACATTTGAAATCAAAAATGGACTGCAACAGGGTACGGTAAATTCGCCGATCCTTTTCAGCATTTACCTAAGCGATCTGCTAGTTTCTCTTCACCATTCAATAGCGTACGCAGGCGACCTAATCGTGTACAGATCAGGTCCAACGATCGACGTCATTGTTACTCTTCTGCAGCGTGACTTCGAAAAAATTCAGCAGTATTGTGATGACTGGAAGTTGAAAATCAACTTCAAGTTGATTTTCAACTTCCAGAAATCAGAATCTATATTGTTCAGAACGCATTTGTCTAGGGCCTCTCGGGACACTAGAAAAAACTGGCGCAGGTTCTTAATTTTAGGACCGGACGGGCTTGACTGGCGAAACAAAGTGTGGTCAGATATCTTGGGATCGTGCTGGATCAGTATCTATATTTTGACAAACATGTAGATGCTGCTCTGGCAAGGGCCCGGGGCGCTTTCGCTCTGACAAGATGGCTATTTCATAGCAGCCAACTTGATTCCAGGGTGAAGGTAATCTGCTACATGGCCTTAATCAGGCCCATGGTTGCCTATGGATGTCCCGTCTGGTTCAATGTGAGAGCCAGCTTAATAGAAAGGATTCGGGTGTTTGAGAGACAATGTCTCAGGACGTGTCTGGGGCTACATAGGACACCCGAATCTGAGTACATGAAATTTTACCCGATCGAGGTCCTATACAATAGGGCCAGGATTGTACGGATAGATAATTTTTTGATCAAACTGATTCGAAGCCACGTTGCGAGAGCAATGACTTCGGTCAATAGCCTGATCTTCGGGGCTTACTACCCCAACGATTTATATCACGAGAGAGTGCGCCTTAATGGCTTTGTGCCGCCAGAAGCATTCCTCTATTTAGATAGATGTGGGCTGATCCAGGATAGATTGGCGATACCGCTAATCTTCCACGTGGGTCGCAATTCCGTGGAACGGCGATTCCTCTACGAACCCGATGTCGCGCTCCGTGAGCCCGAGCGCCTCAGGTTCTGTAGATCGGTCTCACGCCGGGATCGAGGAGACGTAGTCCGACAGCATCAACGCTTTTGGTGGCTGGAGAGAGCTACGTCAGTGGACACTTTGAGAGCTTCAGCCTCTTCAAGGCATCGCCTGCCTAACACCAATGGCAGGCTTACATAGGCTAAGGTAGGGTAAGGTGGGGTAGGGTAGGTAGTAGTAGGGTATATATATATAAAACAAAAAAAAAACAAAAAAAAAAGATATATATATTAAATATATATATTATGTATATAATTTATATATATATATTTTAGTTAAGGTAGAATAAGTTAGGTTTAGTTACATTAAGGTAGGCTTAAGTTTTATATATAATACAAATGATCATATGCTAAGTTTTTAATAAAAAAAACATTTTTCTTAGCTTAAGCTAGATATAGTAATGTTAGTGGTAAGTTGATATAGTAGTCGAAAGACATAGATTTAAGTTGTTACGTCTATTTTAGAGTGTCCGCCTAGGGCCAGTAAGATATCTAGATTGTTAAGATAGTTAAGCTAGTTTTTAAGCATTTTTGTCTAGGGTAAGATAGATCTAAGAAGTTAAGAATAAAAATGAATTAAAAACTAAACTAAAAAACTAACTATATATATATACAGATGAAAAGTACATTAAATTGTAACAGGTGCACTACAAACAAAAAAATATCAAATAAATAACAAGTACATTCAATTGTACGTAGGCAATTGACAAGTACATTCAATTGTATGCAGAGGAAAGCCAAGAAGGGAAAACAAATCTATTACATTAACTTGTAAGTACTCAGAAATATTTTCGACACGTGGTTTTGAAATTAAATTACACTTAATTGTAAATGAATG
The DNA here is from genome assembly GCA_958301585.1 of Merodon equestris. Taxonomy (NCBI): domain Eukaryota; kingdom Metazoa; phylum Arthropoda; class Insecta; order Diptera; family Syrphidae; genus Merodon; species Merodon equestris. The sequence goes on from OY284413.1 coordinate 66,910,484, forward strand.
TAGAAGAACACAGAAAAAAGAAGAGACATTAAATTGTCAGGTGTTAAAAAAAAATACAAACAAAACGAATGACAGTGGAATTAGACCATTTCTGTGCGAGACAATGGACAAGGCTGTGATTCGATCGGAATGGGAAAAGTGGCTCCGATCGTTCCCGGCTGTATCTCGAAGCAGAAGGAATTACTGAGGCTTCTAAGAAAAAAAAAAAGTTACTACACCTTGGGGGGCCGCAATTACAAGAAGTAATTTTCAACCATCCCGGTGCACTTGTGGAAGAGGGAGATGTTATCGGTGTTTTGACCAAGAAACTGAATGGGTATTTTTCACCGGAAAGGAACTCTACTTTTGAGAGACACCTGTTTCGTCCACTGCAGCCGGAAGATGGTGAAAGCTTGCAAAAATTCTTGATACGATTGAGAAATCAGGCAGAAAAATGTGATATATATATAAAGGATAAACTGATAGATGCCTGGGCATCAAAAGACTTAAAGAGCCGATTATTAGAAAAAGAGACCACGTTGGAAAATATAATAGAGATTTGTCACGTCCATGAACAGTTAAGCAATCAGACAGAGGTGATGAGACCGGCAACGTATAATATAAATAAGATCACTAATCTAACAAAGAAGCGCAATATAGAAGGCACTGATCGAGAATGCGTGAGGTGCGGCCGGATGGGCCACATGGGAAATAGTGAAGTTTGTCCAGCTAAAAGTAAGAAATGCAATAAATGTGCGTTTCTTGGAGACTTTGCAATTAAATGCAAAACTAAAAGAGGTAAACGGGGTTACACCCAAGAAAGTTTGAAATATCGAATGTTCAATTCGTGAAAAATGACCACATACCTATACAAACCATAATCAGAGAACATGATCTTTTCCGAGTGGGGGACGATGTTGAAGGAAACGTGGACGGAAATATAGACTGTTATTGGTGGCTTGAAGGTGGTGATGATTATAGATTCAGGATCGCGATTTAATTTGCTGGGAGAAAGAGTATGGGAAAGGCTGCAAGGAAATTCGTTAATGTTGTGGAATATCCGAAGAGAGTCACAAAACCAACTTAGGACGTATGCTGGTAAAGAACTTCTTCAAATTGAATGTGTTTTTGAGTCTCCAATCCGTGTAAAAGGAGGTAAGGAAATTATAGCTTAATTTTATGTGATTAAGAACGAAAGGCAGTCTTTATTGGGTCGTGAGACTGCAATGAAATTGGGCGTACTTAGACTAGGCTTAGATGTTAATAACTTTAAAGAGAAAAAGATATTTCCAAAAATGAAAGGCATCAAAGTACACCTTGCTATAGATAAGTCCATACAACCCATTCAACAACCGTTATGACGTATTCCATCAGCGCTTGAGGAGAAAGTTGGAAAGAAGATCTTTGAAGCCATTGACCAGGATATTATTGAGCCAATATGTGGACCAAGTGCTTGGATCTCACCAATAGTGATCGTCTTCAAGGAAACGGGTGATATTCGCTTATGCATTGATATGCGACGTGCAAATGAGGCGATTTTAAGAGAAAATTGTCCACTACCAACTTTTGACTCAATGATGACTAAGATAAAAGGGGCTCGTTTCTTTTCTAGATTGGATCTCAAAAGCGCTTACCACCAATTGGAGTTAGACGAAGAAAGTCGTTACATAATAGCTTTTATAACTCATAAGGGAATCTTTCGCTACAAGAGGTTGCTCTTTGGAGTCAATTCGGCACCAGAAATTTTCCAAAGAACTATGGAAAACATTTTGGCCTCCTGTGAAAACACATTAAATTACTTGGATGATGTTATTGTTTTCGGACGAACGGAGGAGGAACACAATTCAGAATTGGAAAAGTATTGAGAATTTTTAAAGAAATGAATATAACACTCAACGAGGAAAAATGTCGCTGGAAAACAAGACAACCTCGATTTTTGGGACATGAATTAACTACTACTGGGATTAAGGCTGAACCGGAAAAAGTTAGGGCTGTCGTAGAATTCAGGCCACCTAACAACAGAAGAGACGAGGAGTTTTCTAGGACTCGTAACATATCTGGGTAAATTTATACCTGATTTAGCTGATACCACAGAACCGCTCAGAATGCTGATCAAAAAGGATGTCAAATTTGTCTGGGGCAAAAGTCAGGAAAAGGCATTTCAGCGGCTAAAGCAAGAACTGACAACAATTCCGTCATTATCATATTTTAATATCAGGAATAAAGCACGTTTGATAGCTGATATGAGTCCGGTAGCTCTTGGGCAGTGTTACTACAGTTTAACCAAAGTTCCCCAAAAGTCATCTCATTTGCTAGCAAGATTTGTCTGAAGTAGAAAGGCGTTATTCACAAACCGAAAAAGAAAGCCTAGCTTTAGTTTGGGCCGTCGAACGATTTTATTATTACCTTGCTGTGATCGAATTCAAATTAGTCACTGAACATAAGCCACTAGAGGCGATTTTCAAACCAACCTCTAAACCTCCCGCGCGAATCGAAAGATGGGTATTGCGTCTTCAAGCTTTCAAATTCAAAATTATCTACAAACCCGGAAAGTTTATCATTGCCGATACTCTTTCTCGAATGGGGAAGATAGAGGCCGTGGAATCGTTTGATAGTCAATGTGAGTACAATATTTGCAGCATAATTGAAAAAATGACCCCACAAGCGATAACAATTAGTGAGATCGTTATGAGTAATGAGACAGACCAAAAATTAAGCAAAGTGGTGGCAGCGTTGTAAACCAATGCGTGAGACTCACTCTCATTAAGCAAGTACTTTCCATTTTGGCATGAATTATGTTCGTTGGGGAACATTCTGTTACGTGGCAGCAAGCTGGTAATACCGGTAGGATTACGGTCACAGGTTTTGGAATTGGCGCACGAGGGAGAAATAGTTATGAAGAGAAGGGTGCGCTCTAAAATTTGGTGGCCATTGATAGACAGGGATCTAGAGCAATATGTAAAAAATTGTCGGCAATGTCTCTTAGTCTCTAAACCAAATCCCCCGGCCCCAATGATGCGACATGCATTTCCCAGAGGACCTTGGGAGTGCGTGGCGATAGACCTGCTTGGACCTTTGCCGAATAACGATTTTGTGTTCGTCATAATTGATTATTATTCCAGGTATCAAGAAGCTAAATTTATAAGGAAAATTTCATGAAAAGAAATAGTCGATATTCTGTCGGAAATTTTCAGCAGATTAGGATACCCAAAATCGATCCGAGCCGATAACGGTCGCCAATTTATAAGTCAGGAATTTAAAACATTCTGTCAAGAAAACAAAATCGAAATTATAACATCCCCAGCCTATTGGCAGCAAGCTCGTTCTATTGTGAAAAGACTTAAAATTGCAAACTCCGAAGGCCTGGATTATAAAAAATTGCTAGAAAAGTTAAATTAATGTATAACGTTACACCCCATGGCTCTACAGGAGCAACACCATCCGAACTCATGTTTAACAGGGGGACCCGTGATAAGATACCTTCTGTTCATGACATTGAAGAAAATATCTTAGATTCGGAAGCACGAGATTTAGACACAATAGCTAAGCAGAAAGGGAAGGAAAAAGGAGATAGAATTCGTGGGGCAAAAGAAAGCAATATCCAAGTGGGTGATAAGGTATTGCTTTATAACAGTGGGCCTCAATACAAGTTGACACCGACGTTTCTTAGAACTGAATTCAAAGTAATTGAACGGAATCGGAATGAAGTCACGGTACAAGGAGAAGGGAAAACAGTTAGGCGAAATGTGAGCCATGTTAAAAAAATACCAAGCGCCCTGGAACAAGAAATAGAGACACCGGAGAGTACTGGTTACCAAGATCCAGCAACGAGTTGTGAGACCTAAAGCGACTCAACTAAAAGACCATCTTTGAAGCTGAAGCTGGAAAATATAGAAGGGATATGGCGACCCACTACATCATGCTCTGAGCAAAGTTGTCATCAACACGGTGATGAGAGCATTGATTGAGAGAGCAACACAAGTACCGACATGTCAGTGTGGGTTTTAGTTTACCATTGTAAGCCAGGGAATAAAGATCACTGAGGAACAAAGAGTTGTGTTTTATGTAGGAGATTACAACAAATACTTTTGTAGATACTGAAAAACTAGCCAACTTACCTTAAATTTTATTTATTATTCCTTCTTATTTTTACTTCTATTACATATTTATATTTTGCTACTGGTTTGTAAACTTAAGAATAATTTATTGCCAATATTCCATTTGGTTCAGTTGTAGGACCACTAAACTTGAAAAATGCTTAAATTTTTAACAAAAACTTATTTGAAAGTGTCTTTTATAGTGGAAAATTTAGAAACGACTTCTCAGTTCTCCATTGAAATATTCGAAGCTTACGCCAGAACTTTAACTTACTCTTGGCCCACCTGGAATCTTTTTTAAATATGCCAGATTTTATCTTTCTATCAGAAATTCGGATATATGATCACGAAAAGCAATTTTTTGAAATACTGGGATACAAATCTTATTTTATATGCAATAACTCATATGCGGCGGGTGGTATTGGGGTTTACATTAGTGATGTATTGATTGATAATTGTGAGGTTTGTAGTCCCTGGATTCATAGGTTCTGATTTGATTCAAGTCACGTACACCATGAGTGCTCGGACATTTTTCTTAGAAATAAGCCATATGCAAGCCAGTCGGCAATAAATAAAAATAAAGTCGAAAGATGTTAAAATTAAGATTTAGATTAGCTTAGAGTGCTCGTTAAGAGCCAGTAAGAATATGAATTATAATGTTAAATTAGATTTAAGCATTTTGTCTAGTAAGTAAGAATACGAATTATATTAATAAAATGCGATTAGAAAGAAAGAAAGAAAGACATTTTTGTTTTTAGCTTTTTATAGACTTCATGATAAAAGTAGGGAAGTTATTGTGGAAGAGTTATCTTTTCTCTTACGAGATGAACATTTGAAAAATGTGTTCGTTCTAGGTGACATGAACCGACATAAATACGAGTACACCTACAGTTACTGAAAGATATATATCATTAATGTCTTCAAATGGGTTTGAATCTTGTAGAAACATACCAACAAGAGGAACTGAGTCCTCACAAACGTGTTTTGAACATATAGTTTTCTAGAGCTTCGTCGCTCTGAATTAAACAATTGGTTTGGGTTTTTTTTTCTTTTTCTACTCTTTATTTTGTATTTCAGTTCAATGCGTTTCTTTTACATTAGTTTAACTTTAACTTTATTTTTATTACGCAATTCTGTTTTACCGCGGAAGCTTTGCCAACGTCTGCACGATTCGATGGTCTCGAAAAAAAAGAGGCTGAGTGCTCCACTTCATCTTCTAAGGAGAAGAGATTGGAGCAAAACGAGGTCGATCCTCGCATGCGACGGAAACTCACACTTGGCGAGTTTGCAACACCAAACATGCCAAGTGTGAGTTTGCGACACCAAACATGCCAAGTGTGATAGCTAGTTATGCTAGCCACACATAGAGGGCTTGAATGTATAACACCTACCCCCTTAAAAAATTTTGGACCCCAAAATTCTTAATTTGTATTTTAATTTTTTCTCTTTGCTACCGTTAAATAATAAATGTGGCAGCACTGATAGTTAATATTCAACGTCAAATTTGCAAAAGCTTCGGGGTGTTACAAAATGTATTTATCTAATGACCTAGATTGGTATTTTACAAATTTTATAATTTGCTTAGAGTACTAATAACATATCTGATTGCGAAAACAAAATAACATCATAAAACAAAATAACAACATAAATAAACAGATTTCGTATTCATTGGATTATTAATTCATTTTTTTCTGAAATACCATTATTTTTCTTCAGAATATGACATTTATTTAACTTAGTTCCTAATTTCCTACTTTATTAACAATTCTTATTGAATAATTTAACAACTTTCTAACTCTACTGAATTTTCTTCGCTGTCAGCCAAGATAGTAAAGTTTCGTAATTCGCGGTTCTACTTCCCGCCTCAACAAGCAAAAAATTTATACCAAAATCTAGTACGATTGTCATCGTTTGACATATGTTGGTTTTTTCCATTTTTATTCTGTAAGTTACTTTGAAATTTAAATTTGGAAGTTTGTCCGATTGGGTGTTATTTGTACAAATTTAGTTTTTTTTTTTTTCCTCATTATTATACGTACGAAAATTACTGTGATTGGAAAATCGGTGTGTTCTGGTGAGTATATTTTCGTTTTGTGCCGTATAGTATCTTGTCCGACGTTTGTTTGAGCTGTCTGTAACGTAGTTGTCCCTTGTCGTATAGTTGTCGAGTTTTTTATATTTCGGTTTCGATTTGTTAACAGTCCGGTTTTGAACGATATTCGCGCACAGATTTGAGTTACGGCCGTTAAGTCGTTTCGCGTTTATTTTTCGTATCCTATTCTCTTTTTCCTCCTGAAATTTTCCTGCTAATGACTTTACGTTCTCTCTTGTTAGATTTTTGTGAAGGAAATCAATTGGTCTCATGTGGGTGGTGGTATGTATAGTGTTATTGTAATGGCAAATAATTCTAAATAGTTTTTCGTCTAATTCAGATTTATCTTTAGCAGCGTTCATTATTCTGAGGTGTTCGTTTAGCGTACCGTGAAGCCTTTCGACGTCTGCATTTCCTGTCTTCCGGTGCCCTGTGGTTTTGTGGAATACGATATCATTTTCGTTAAGAAATTCTTCTACTGCCGAATTGATGAAGCAGGTATCACCATCTAATATGATTTTATTTGGCTTTCCGAGAAATTTTATTCTTTCTTTAAGCGCACTTAATACTGCTATCCAATTCCTATGGTCCAATTTGTGAAGTGTCGCATATTTTGAAAATTGATCTATTGTTGTTAGATACATTTTGTTTCTCTCTGGGTACCATATGTCAATATGAACTATGCTATTGAATTGTGTAGGTGTTTCTGTTGTTTGAAATGGGATTACCAGAGGCCGTCTATCGTGCTTCGAAAGATTGCAAATCTCGCAATTGTTTATAACTTTTTGTATTTCTACTTGGAGATTGGGGTAGAAATATAGATTTTGCATTTCTGCGAAGACTTCGCTGATCCCCCTATGATTTTTGCTAAGATATTCCTTCTTTATTAAGTCGATAATCTGGTTTCGGTCTACGATGTCTTTAAGCTTTTTGCACGATCTTAGTATTTTTAGATTTCTGTTCATGGAAAAATATCTGATATATAGATCTTGGAAATTTAAAAACAGAGAGAGATCATCGCAATATATGCACATGAGGCCCTTATTTATTAGAATATTTTTCATTATGTTAAGTAGATTACTACTACCTTTTTTTACATATACGAAGTTTTGTACTTTTCTATGTGTTATTTTCAAGCAAGTCCTTTCTTTGTCGGCGTATGACAGATATATCTGGTTTTTGTAAAGATTAATAGGTTTATTGGTTATATATATGTAACTACATTCGTCTTCCTGAGCGCTATGTACAGTAGCGGCTGTTGAAAAATTATCCTGTTTCCTGATTGCACTTATGACTTCGTCGTCATTATTGCAAACATTGCTAACAGTGCCCTCATTGTTGAAAATATCACCTAGGATGGTTTTGTCGTCACTAAAAACATCAACTTCATCGTTTTCGTGTTCAGTAACGACTGACTTAACCCATCGGCAACACAGTTTTCCTTTCCTTTTAGGTATTCAATAGAAAAGTCATACTCATTTAGTTGAATCTTCCAACGCTGAAGTTTCATGTTGGGTTCCTTTAAACCAGAGGTTTGGTGCGTATGATAAAATGTCGCCCATACAGGTAAGTTCGAAAGTACTTCACTGACCATACGATAGCCAGAAGCTCTTTCTCGATTGTGGAGTAACGCATTTCATGGTTATTCAAGGTTCGAGAGGCGTAACAGATGGGATGACATTTTGACTCAAGACTGCTCCTATGGCATAATTAGACGCGTCAGTGGTAAGGACGAATTGCTTGCTGAAATCGTATCTGAGCAAAGGTAAAACAAAGAAAAAGGAAACAATTTTTTGATAGAGATGTGTTGTTGTAAGTGTAGTGGAAAAAAATTATAAATGTGTAACAAGTAAAAAAGTGGAAAGAAGGAAAAATATAAAAAAGAATAAATAAGTAGATAAAAAAGGGGTGAAAAATAAAATTAAACCAAAATAAAGGGTTTAGTGCTAAAATAAAGGTATAAGTGACGATAAGCAAGTGCCAAGTAATAAGAAGTTGAGTGCCAACAAAAAAAGGGTATTGTATAATAAGGGTAACCGCACTGTCCTGAGTGAGTACTAAGATTAAGGTATCTGGTCCAAATAATTTAAATAGAATAAAATGGAACAACTGCAAAAGACAGTGACCGAGTTAACTGGGGCTGTTAACAGCATCCTAACTCAATTAAAAAGCTACGAGACTCGTCTCTTGTCGATGGAGGGGAGATTTCTGTTATCAGCTGCTGCACCTGACGTACCTGAACGAACCGAAGTTCTTGTTCGCCCGCGAACTGAAGTTGAGCTTCGAGACATAAGTAGATTGCCGGACTGCCTTAAAGAGTTGCAGGTATTTGACGGTAACCCTACACAGTATGTGTCCTGGGTACATTCCGTAGAGGGGGTTCTAAAGGACTTCGAGATTGTAAAATCCAAACCCATCTACCGTTCTATCCTGCAGCATATTCGCGGGAAGGTTAGAGGCCCGGCAGACGCGGCTCTAGTATCCTATAATATTTTTGACAGTAGCTGGGCGGAGATAAAGCGATGCTTGTCTCTACACTATGCGGATAAACGCGATATGCGCACCTTAGAGCATCAGCTCAACCAACTCGCCCAAAAGAGCAGCAAGCTCGATGAATTTTACGCCGCGGTTAACCACCAGCTATCGCTAATGGTCAACAAAATCAAGACAGAATCCTATAGTGAGGAAACCGTCAAGGCACTAGTAGAGTCCTACCGTAACCGGGCCCTAGACGTTTTTATCCGCGGCCTTAACGGCGATCTTTCGAAGATGCTCATAATACGAGCCCCTAAAAACCTGCCTGACGCATACTCTTTCTGTCTTGAGATGCAGAACGTAAATTTTCGAGGTCAGTCGCTTCACTCGTCGACAGGGCCAAATACGGTAACTGCTCCCATCAATCAAGCGTTCAGAAACGAACTTCGACCGCATTTGCCTCCACGGAATCCAATACAAAGGATTCCGGAAAGACCGAAACCACATATTAGTGGTTGGAATAAGGATACTGGCGTCCCTCGGGAGAACGCCACTCCCCCCAAGTTGGGGCCTAAACCTTCCGAAAGAATGGAAATCGATAATTCTGTCAATTCGAGGCAGGTTAATTACATGAATCGGCCTAATCCCTTCAAACGTCGGGCAATGTCCACTAATATCCCTAGGAAGCAGCAAAGGCTATACCACGTGGAAGTTAGCGACGATAACCCTGAGGAGTATAACGAAAGGGCAGAAGAAACTCTAGAAGAGGTAAATTTTATGACGGGCGGCCATCCAGCGTACCAAATATAGAATATGTTACGAGGGATGGGGCCGTATTGAAGTTTCTTGTCGACACGTGGGCCAACAAGAATTTTCTAAGCCCAACTCTGAAACAGCCCACCGTACGTGTGAAAACACCATTCAATGTTCGTTCAGCAGCAGGGGAGATTAATGTATCGGAATGCGTACAGGGAAAATTTTTTGAAGCGTTTGGTGACGAGAGTCTAACGAAATTTTATGTCCTACCGGGGTTAAAATCCTTCGATGGTATCATTGGTGATGACACACTAAAACAACTTGAAGCAATAATCGACCGGAAGGCCAATGTGTTGAGATTGAAGAACAATGTTAATGTCCCACTTAAAGAAATGATCTCCAGGGAGGTTAACTTCACGATCGACCCATCACTTTCTGAAACCACGAAGATCGAATTAAATGGGTTGATTGAAAAATACCATTCTCTTTTCGGTCCCATCGACGCCGGAGAAACCGTTGAGACATCAGTGCTCGCCGAAATAGGAACCAGTACCCATTTATACGAAGAGCTACCCATACCCTGCGTGTTTGCGGGAGGTTGTAGAAGAGGAGGTGTCAAGGTTCTTAGAGGAAGGAATAATTCGCCGGTCGAAAAGCCCATATAATTCACCAATTTGGGTCGTTCCGAAAAAACCAAAACCAAATGGTGAAAAACAATATAGAATGGTGATAGATTATAAAAGACTGAACAACGTCACCATAGGGGACACGTATCCCATTCCCGACATAAATTCTACCCTTGCCAGCCTAGGAGAAGCTCGATACTTCACAACAATTGACTTAACGTCCGGGTTTCATCAAATACGTATGAAACCATCCGATATACCCAAAACCGCATTCTCCACGATGAATGGGAAATTTGAATTCCTACGGTTACCCTTTGGTCTTAAAAACGCACCGGCTATTTTCCAGCGGATGGTAGACGACGTCTTGAAGCCTTTTATTGCTAAAATCTGCTATGTTTACATAGACGATATAATCGTCTTTGGTAAAGACCAGAAGGATCACCTGAAAAATCTAGATACGGTCCTGAGGCGACTTAACGAAGCAAGACTAAGGGTCAACCTAGAGAAAACGAATTTCATGCAGAAGGAAGTAGAATATCTGGGCTACGTCGTTTCACCTGACGGAATTCGACCTGACGGAAAGAAGGTTCTTGCCATCCAAAAGCTCCAACCACCACGGAACCTAAAAGAGCTTAAATCATTCTTAGGTCTAACCTCCTACTACAGGAAATTTATTCGCGACTACGCGAAGGTCGCCAAACCCCTAACGAATTTAACGAGAGGCGAAAACGCACAAGTGAAGGCCAACCAATCCCGTCGTGTCGAGATAAGCTTAGGCGAGGAAGCGCTTAAGGCATTCGAGGGCTTGAAGACTCTTCTGACATCATCAGAGATTTTAGCCTTCCCCGACTTCCAGAGGCCATTCAATCTTACCACCGATGCCTCGAACTATGCAATAGGCGCAGTCCTATCTCAGGACATTGAGGGGAGGGATCGCCCAATTGCATATATTTCAAGATCTCTGAACAAGACCGAAGAGAACTATGCCACAAACGAGAAGGAGATGTTGGCCATCGTTTGGGCATTAGATAATCTTCGTTCTTATCTGTACGGGGCCAAGAAAATCCGGATACTGACGGACCATCAACCGTTGACCTTTGCGATGGGAAACAGGAACTACAATGCTAAATTGAAAAGATGGAAGGCTCGAATCGAGGAGTACAACTACGAGTTGGTTTACAAACCTGGTAAATCGAACTTAGTGGCAGACGCTCTCTCGAGACTAAAAACTCACGTCCACCACTTGCACGATTCCAGCTCAACGGAATTGGCGCCAAGTGGCCGCGCTGACAGACATGAGCCTTCTACGAACAATGATGGCAATCAAGCTAGTACAGTGACCTCCACGACCAAAACTGCACCTTCTGAACGTCCTTCTTCCACGGAAACTGCGGATTCCGGGGACAGCTCCACTACAGACACCGCGCATACCGCTCTTCACGATTCCTCTGATCTTATTCCCCACGTGGAGGCACCCCTTAATGTTTTCCGAAACCAGATTTGTATTAAAATAGGAAAGGGACTTGAAATCGTTGAAGAACCGCATCCAGGATTCTTTCGCCACTACATCGCAATTATGAACCCTAGTGAGAGGAGCATTGCGGAGGCGCTCAAAACTAAGCTCAATCCAGGAGTGATAAACGGCATCAAGATGCCCGAGGAATACCTGGGAATGCTCCAAAGGGTCTATCTCCAATAACTTACCAAGTACAAGATTAGAATTGCCCAAAGGGTGGTCGAAGATGTGAGGAACGAAGACCGGAAGTGCGAGCTGATATTGAAAGAACACCGAAGGGCGCACAGAAATGCGCGCGAAAATAAAGAACAACTACTTGAGAAGTACTATTTTCCGCGCATGAATAGCCTTATCATGAAGTACGTTAGGGCGTGCGAGGTGTGCAATACGAGTAAATACGACAGGCATCCGATTCGTCCGGAGTTCCAAGCAACACCCATTCCGACTTACCCCTGCGAAATATTGCATCTAGATATAATCGAGGTACAAAACGAAAGATTCATCAGCTGCATAGATAAGTTCTCGAAGTTCGGGAAACTTTTTCACATCAAAAATCGATCCGCCTTACATCTTAGGGACAAAATTATTAAAATCATTCATTACTTCACGGTCCCCAGAATACTTGTCACTGATAATGAAAGTAGTTTCGTGAGTCCAATCATCGCTGTATCGCCAAGGATACTCGCAAAAAATCACCGTGGAAAATTTGGCTAACCTTTTAAATATAAACAAAAAGTAAAAGAAAAGGGCACTAAGACTGTAGTTAAATGTTCTTTATTGTTTTAATAATTCCGACGAATTATTGTCGAATTTTGCTTTACTTTACTTCCGACGAATAATTGTCGAATCTCCACTCGACGTATGTGCAAGTCGCAAGATCAAAAATACAATTCTTTTTGAAGCTGATTGCCGACGGATACTTATAGCTCGTACAGTCTGATTTGTACAGCTCCCACCCAAACAACAGCTGATTGTCGCCGTTGAGGTCGTTCACCCCAGGTTGTGGAGATCGGCTTGATGGCACACGTACGATGGCCGCATACGCATGTGTGTGTGCGCGTGGGAGGAGCCAAAAAATGGGAGCCCTTTTGGCTTCCACATGTGGAACTTGTTGGTCTTGTTCCACTTCTGACCTCCCAGATTTCGTGCGGATGGCGTTTTGCCGTCGGCTTTTGCACAAATGCAATTTGCCGACGGCATTTGCAAAATGGTGAGTTTATGTTGCGTCGCAACATCCTGCCGCCCGGGAGAGTCTTCATGTTGGGTTGGTGGCTGCTACCTCCGCTTGCATCATCGATAATATGTCGTCATTTCGGTTGGTCCCGAACGTGTTGACATGTAATAAAGAAGGGGAGGTTTGGTGAAAGGTGTGTGGCAATACTAAGTTATTGATACGTAAATTAATTAGTTTAGAGTTTATAAATAAGATGTTATTATGTGAACGATATTTGATTATTTATGTGTGTATATACATGACGCTAAACGTTTATTCATTCATCATGGGTAAAAGACAGAGTTTGGTTATGGGACGCTTTAATGATCCATTCGCGGTTTTGACCGTGACCACTCGGATTTTTCCATCTGTGCTGGGGTGCGTCTCTATGATTTTTCCTAGCCGCCAAAGTGTGGGTGGTGAGTCATCTGGCAAAAGAATCATTTGTCCAATTTTGAGGTCTTCATTCGGAACTAGCCATTTCGGTCGCTGTTGTAGTCGCGCTAAATATTCTGATTTCCACCTTTTCCAAAAGTCTTGAGATATCTTTTGCATAATCTGCCATCTCTGCAGGTAGCTTGTTTTTGAGTCTTTCAAGTCCCTTTCCGGCACGGTGTTCAGTGGTGCGCCAATCAAGAAATGTCCTGATGTTAAATATGACAAATCATCCGGATCCTCAGACATTGGACACAATGGACGCGAATTCAGACAGGCTTCAATTTGTGTCAAGACAGTTGAATATTCTTCGAATGTGAGCGTGTAATGTCCAATTATTCGTCGTAAATGATGTTTGGTCGATTTAACACCTGCTTCCCACAATCCGCCAAAGTGCGGAGCTGCTGGAGGATTGAAATGCCATGTTGTTCCGTTCGACTGTAGTTGTTTACGAACGAATGTCATCGGTCACTTGCTTCAAAATGTGTGAGGTTTCCGATTCTAAGATTTTTGCGGAGCCCTTGAAATTTGTTCCACACGCTATATAGATTAGTGCAGATCCCACGACGTGCTGTGAACCGCTTGAATGCTGCGATAAATGCGGCTGCCGTGTAATCGCTGACCAATTCCAGATGTATTGCTTTGGTGCAGAAGCAAACGAATATCGCAATATATGCCTTTGTAACTCTGCTGCACCGTCCCTTCCAAGCTTTCAACTGAATGGGACCGGCATAATCCACTCCGGATGTTTGGAATGGCCGTGCTTGGTTTACCCGAGGCGTTGGCAGATTTCCCATTTGTTGTTGAATCGGTAGCACTTCAAACATTTATGAATGCACTTCTTGACACTTCCCTTAAGCTGTAATATCCAGTACTGTGATCGTAGCGTTGCCATCATTAGTTGCTGACCACCATGAAGGGTTGTCAGATGAGCATCATGGATGATAAGGGAAGTGAGCAGATTGTTAGAGGGTAGTATTATTGGGTGGCGTTGGGTATAAGGTAAATTCGAATTTTCTAATCGACCGCCTACTCTTAACACTCCGTTTTTATCGAGAAATGGGGAAAGTCGTGCCAACTTGCTGCCCTTTGGGACTAGGTCATTACAAGATAGACTTGCAATTTCTTCAGTGAAGACTTCCCTTTGTACGATACTTATTACTCGCATTCGTGCCGATGTGATCTCATCCGGAGTTTGCGGCCCTGTTAGTTGAACGGGTGTTCCCCTTAGCTTGTCTTGTACGTTGGATAAAAATCTAAGGCAATACGCAGTAACCCGAAGCAACCTGTTGAGTGATGAAAAGCGACCCAAGAGACTATTAGCTTCGAACGAGGAGACGTGAACGCAGAGCTGAAAAATATTTTTGAACTGGTACCCAGATGTGATCACGTCGCTTCTAGTTCTTGATGGTTTCGAAGTTTTCGATTCCAAATCTGTTGTCCAGGTTTCTTGCTGCGGCTGCTGATGATGGTCGAAACTGTGAAGAAAGGTGGGTCCATGCCACCAGTGTTTGTTGTTCACCAAATCTTGGGGCAGAATCCCTCGAGATGCCATGTCTGCTGGATTGGTTTTCGAAGGAACATGTCTCCAACAATTGATGCCCACAAGCTCCTGAATTTCAGCCACTCGATTGGCAACGAATGTTGTACGAATGTATGGCGGAGACCTAATCCAGGCTAGTGTGATTTCGGAATCGCACCAATCGAACATTGTTGCGTTGCGAAGTTCCATAGTATTTATGGTATGGACCAATAAACGGGCTAATAATTGGGCCCCACATAGTTCTAAACGAGCTAATGATTTAATTTTGAGTGGTGCAACCCTTGTCTTCGCAACGATGAGATTAGTTGCGATCTTGTTGTCATGAGCGACTCGAAGGTACACTACCGCAGCATATGCCCTTTCGGAAGAATCACAAAAACCATGAATTTCGACCTTCGACCTCTTAGTTAGATTGATCCAACGAGGAATTTCGATTGCATTGAGTGCATGAAGCTCACGCTTCAGACTTTGCCATGATGCTACAATGTCGGTTGACAACTCTTCATCCCAAGTTTGCTTCTCCTTCCAGATCTGCTGCATCAGGATTTTACCCAATATAACGCAGGGTGAAATCCACCCCATTGGGTCGTAAAGACGGGCAATATCAGATAGGATTGTTCGCTTTGTGGCTTTGTTGTCGTCCTTCAGCGATATTTTAAAGGTGAGTTTGTCCCTAGCTGGATGCCACTGGATGCCCAATGTTTTAATTGTGTTCCCTTCGTCGAAGGAAAGGGGCAGCTTCACCTCTCTTTCTTCCTTTGGAATGGATGCCAGTAGCTTTACGCTGTTACTTGCCCATTTTCGCAGTGGGAAACCTCCTCGTTCCAACAGTTGCGTGAGCTGCGACTGCATCTCCATGGCTTCCTCTTCCGAGTCGGCGCCATGAATTAAATCATCAACATAAAAATTCTTCCTTGCAATCTGAGATGCAAGCGGGTGATTGTGTTGCTCGTCTATTGCAAGTTGTTGGAGTGTGCGAACTGCTAAATATGGAGCCGAGGCTGTGCCGAATGTCACTGTGTTGAGACAATATGTTTTAATCTCACCTCCCTTGTTGTCTCTCCATAAAATCAGTTGATAGGCTGTATCTTCCGATGCCATCCATATTTGCCTATACATTTTTGCGATATCGGCTGCAAATGCGATCTTATGTTTCCGAAATCGTGCAATATGCTCCACAATGTCATCTTGCAATCTCGGGCCGATGCATAAATGATCGTTGAGAGATGTGCTGTCAGACGATTTGCAGGAGGCGTCGAAAACAATTCGGAGCTTTGTGGTCGAACTCGATTCCTTCATTACCGCGTGGTGGGGAATGTAATAATGAGCATGCGTGAGGATGCTAGGATCGACCTCAGTCATGTGACCTAGGTTCTTGTATTCCTCGAACACCCTTCTATACTCCTCATAGAATGCTGGATTGGCTTGGAACCTTTTTTCCAGCTGTAGAAATCTCACGAATGCTGAGCGTTGTGAAAACCCCATTGTTGGGCGCACGCCCTCCTTAAAGGGCAGCTCAACCACATACTTTCCATCCGCTTGACGTCGATGGGTTTTGTTGAAATGCATCTCACATTTCTTCTCTTCCTCCGAAAGTATTCTCTTCACTTGCAATTCTTCAAGTTCCCAAAATTTTTGAAGCATGTTCTCCAATGTTTGGCTCTCCTTGGTTACATGAAGAGATGTGATTCTCAACGGAGAACTTGTGGAAATGCTTCCGGAAAGAACCCATCCCAGCTCTGTTCTCTGAGCCATGGGCGTTCCCTTTCTTCCCTTAATGATTCCGTCGAGGATGATGTCGGGATAAACATCACTGCCGAGTAAGACATCTACTTTACCTGACCGATGAAACAGTGGATCGGCAAGATTTAAATTTTGCACGTGACTCAAATCCACTTGAGGCACGTTTTGCATTGGTAACATCGCTGTAAGTTTAGGCAAAATCCAAGCTTTGATTCTCAAACTGAAATTTTCGTTTGAGTTGGAACAGAATGTGAAAGAGACCTGGTACTTGGCTGTGTTCACATTTGTTTCTCCTACGCCGAGAATCCTGACACTACTTTTTTCTTTTCTTAATCGCAGCAGGTTTGCCGCAGACTCCGTGATGAAAGAAGCCTCAGATCCAGGATCAAGAAGAGCTCGCAGCAGGATCGACTGACCATCAACTGTTAACACCTTAATGAGAGCCGTAGCCAGAAGAACAGGTCTGTTTTCGGCGATCAGCGCGTTGTGTGCTGAAGTGGTTCCATTGGTCTGTGTTGACGTTCCTGCGTTACTTACTTGATAGGAGTGAGGGTAAGAAGGGGTTTGTTGGACTGGCGATGAACCGGCTCCTATATGAGCGCGTTCTTGGACATGCATTGCGTTAGCTGGCTCCGTTATGTGCAGCAAAGAATGATGCCTTTGGTGGCAAGTGGAACAGGTGAAGTTGCTCGTACAATTTTGTGTGAAATGAGCACTGGACAAGCAATTGAAACATAGTTTCCTCTTCTTCACAAGTTCATGCCTTTTGTTTGCATCGAGAGCCTTGAATTTAAAACAATGGCGCACTGAGTGCGAGCCCTGACACATGGAACACTTCGATGTCGTTGCGTTAAGAGCATGAATTGTTCCTGAAGAATTCCCTTTGATTCTGGATTGGGATTTGTTTGGGGTGGATTGTTCAATGACATCTAAAGCCCTAGCTCTCATTAAAATGAAATCCTCTAAGACGCTGAAAGGTGGATAATCACAATAATTAGCAATATGTGCTTCCCACTGACTTCGAGTAACCGTCGAAAGCTTTTGTACTGTATGAAACCCGAGTACATCTTCCCAGGAGTCTACAGGCACTCCAAGATTTTTGAGTGATTGCCTTGCTTCAATTGTAGTGTCGAGTAACAATTTTAAAGCACTAGACGACTCATGATTGAGTTTCGGTTGTTCGAACAATAATTTGAATTGATTGTCCTTTAACAACCGAACATTCTGATACCGCTTTACTAATATTGCCCATGCGGATTCGAAATTGGTGTCGGTATTCCGCAGTAAGCGTGCCGCTTCCCCGGTTAAATTGCCTTTCAGGTAGTGCAATTTGTGCGCGTCGGATATCGACGTATTTTTATTGATTAACCCTTCAAATAAACCTTTAAACTCTGGCCACAACTGAAGCGAGCCATCGAAAGTTGGTAATTTCATTGGGGGAAGTTTCAATTCTGCTGAGGGCACTGATACCGAGTGGTTTAAGGATTGATGACTATCCGCGACGGGTAACTGTTCCTTCAATTCACACGAGTATTGAAAGAACAGCTCCTTCAACTTATGAAAGTAAGCGCCTCCATATAATTTATTTTGAGGTCTTCACTAGGAGCCTCAACAATCTTTTGATGTAGCGCTCTTGCTTCATCAAAAGATGACTCCAAGTTCGTAAGACGCGCTTCGATCATATGAATCGAGATCTTGGCGCTCCCCAACCGTTCATATGCCTTATAGTCGGCACTTAAATCTAGAGCGATTGTTTGAACCGCATCTATTAGGTTCGCGAGCTTACTCTTACTCATTGTAAACCGACAAGTTCAACTCACCCACGAAGACACCACACAATTTGTTTTATAATTATATTGAATATGTTTTAAATTATAAATATTATAAAAAGGAAATTCCACACACCTGATAAAATGCGTTGCTCCCACGATGAAATTCCGGAACAGCAAACCCACGGCAAATATGCAGCAAATCCACACCAAATCCACAGCAAGTTCCCAGCAAATCCACGGCAAATCCACAACACACGCGAGATCGAATGTTTCTTAATTTCACCCGCGTAATTTAACCGATTTTAACTGACACGGTAGTTAAATTAGACTGCCGGCTTTAACGATCCGGCTCGAAGGACCAAAATGTATCGCCAAGGATACTCGCAAAAAATCACCGTGGAAAATTTGGCTAACCTTTTAAATATAAACAAAAAGTAAAAGAAAAGGGCACTAAGACTGTAGTTAAATGTTCTTTATTGTTTTAATAATTCCGACGAATTATTGTCGAATTTTGCTTTACTTTACTTCCGACGAATAATTGTCGAATCTCCACTCGACGTATGTGCAAGTCGCAAGATCAAAAATACAATTCTTTTTGAAGCTGATTGCCGACGGATACTTATAGCTCGTACAGTCTGATTTGTACAGCTCCCACCCAAACAACAGCTGATTGTCGCCGTTGAGGTCGTTCACCCCAGGTTGTGGAGATCGGCTCGATGGCACACGTACGATGGCCGCATACGCATGTGTGTGTGCGCGTGGGAGGAGCCAAAAAATGGGAGCCCTTTTGGCTTCCACATGTTGGAACTTGTTGGTCTTGTTCCACTTCTGACCTCCCAGATTTCGTGCGGATGACGTTTTGCCGTCGGCTTTTGCACAAATGCAATTTGCCGACGGCATTTGCAAAATGGTGAGTTTATGTTGCGTCGCAACAATCGCAAACTTCATAAGCCTACTTGGTATAAAGTTATACCGCACTCCAGTGCATTGCTCTGAGGTCAACGGGCAGGTGGAGAGATTCCACTCTACCATCTTGGAAATTTACCGTTGCCTGAGAGCCGAGTACAAGGATTTGCGATTGAAAGAACTTCTGAACATTGCAGTTGACAGGTATAACAACAGCATACACTCCGTTACCAAACGCAAGCCATCCGATATATTTTTCGACAGATCCCAGAGAATTAATTACCAAAGCCTCATAGAGTTCCGTAAAAAAATAAATCAAGACCTGAGAGCTGAAATAAAAAGGAAGCAACAAGAGGCCAACAGATACCGGAATAAACTCAGGACGGCCCCTAAGAAACATGCGAAAGGTGAGGTCATATACACGGCAGTCAAGGGCCTTAAGGCAAAAAGTAAATCCCTATTTCGAAAGGAAATAGTGGCTAAAGATAACCGTGTAACCGTGACCACAACCTCAGGGAGAAAAGTTCATAAAACTCATATAAAAAATGTGTGCAAAACTGCACACTCCCTGCTCCTCGGTAGTATAGCCGGTTATTACACCCATGCAAATTTGAACATTGGGGACCGGGGTTAAATTCCCCGCCGGGAGGGCATAAGCAAAAAAAAAAAAAAAAACAAAAAACAGGGGAATGGCACGTACGTACTTAGCACCGACGCGCACTAACCCCATATACTATATACTACTCAACCTAGAGTAAAGAAACATATTTCATATATATTTTTTCATATCTTTTTTGACCACTGTATACTTATATTAAGCTAGCTAACTAAGTTGTAAAATCATATTGTTACACACCTTTTTCTTTCTCTTATTACCATATTAATTAATACAACTAATTACAATTACAATTAATCATGATTACAATTAATAGTATTAAGGAAACATTTGTAACTAGGTCCATAAGAGATATGCACTAACAACTTAATTAAGCTATCATATTAACCCCTTTGCTCAGGTTTTTCACCCTCACCGTCGTCACCATAGAGGGATTCACAATCTTCAAGTATGACGCACCCTTAATATCCATCAAAGAAGGGAAGGCCTGGGTAACCAACGGAAACTTCTACCTAGTGCACTTGATCGATTTGGAACAATGGGAACAGCAATTATTGAACCTCACAACCGCAATACAAAGCCAAGTCACAGAGGAAATAAGACTAGCCTCACTCCACCTCTCACAAACAACCGAACGTCTCAGCCTATTACGGAGAAAGCAGCTAAGGATGCCAAGATCCATAAATTGGATTGGGTCCGCCTGGAAGTGGATCGCCGGGAGCCCTGACGCATCAGGTTGGGACAAGATCCTCGAGAGTCAACAGGCAATAGTTGAGAACAACAACCAGCAATACAAGATAAACGAGCGCCTTTTTGAAATAGCAGAAAAGGCGGTGACGAAAGCTGAATGGATCATAAGTCGAGCCGCCAACGAAATAAAAACGGCAGACACCCGAAGATTCGAACAAGACCTAATCAACCAGGTCCTCATAATCAAGGAAGAGGTGAATGAACTGGTGAGAGCATGTCAGATGGCTAAAGGAGGGATAGTCAACACCAACCTCCTAGACCATGAAGAAATCAGAATGCTGGTCAATGAACTAGAGACCTTGCCCTACGCTAATGAGATCGAGGCGATCGAATTTGGTACGCCCATGATCTACACCAACAATACGGCGTTGCTATACATCCTATCAATGCCAAAGGTGCGTAGTGAAGACTTCAATTTGCTCCGGATAAAGTCATCAATTCACAATGGGAAGCGGATCAGCAAAAAGTTCGACCGGGTACTAACCAATCAGAAAGAAACATATGGCCTCGTCAAAGATTGTCTCTCAATCAGCAATTCCACGATCTGCAAGTCCGAATCTCTCGAAAAACTACCGGAAAACAGCTGCATCCCTAGACTACTGAAGGGAGGCCCCACTACCTGCGAATACCACCAGAATACCGAAGAAGTTATTGAACTCATTGGAGATGACACGATCTTCCTGACTAATTTCGACGGGGAGCTCACCGGAGGAAATTCGACGGAGAAGCTACGGGGAACATTCATTGTCCGGTTCAGTAACGAGACGATTCAGATTAGGGATCAAACGTTGACCAGCTCGTCCTTGACGACCCTACAAGCCATGCCAGCTGTCGTAACCAATATTACAAAACAGGTCCATCTTATTGATCTTCAAACGGTACATAATCTTGGACTACAGAACATCAAGTATCTTACCAATTTGACAGGAAGAACAAACATCTCAACGCTGGTATACGCCTCAATCTTCTAGCCTTAATCTTTACTGTTTATCGTACGTGGTGCAAAATTAACAACAAATTGGATCTTCCGGCAGTAGGGACGACCCAACAAGGACCTGCTGTCATTGACCCATAGTCACTTACCGGATCTACGGGACGTAGATTTTTGAAGGGGGAGGAGTTAACACCGTCGACCGAGGCCAAGGGCAAAGGTCGAAACGGCACTACGAACGGGACTCGCTGCGTCATCATTTTGTGTGGTTCACATTGCTCCGCATGTTCGTACCTGTTCATACGCGATCGTGTTGATTCAAGTGCACTCGGATCATATTCAGTCTGGTGCAATCGGATGCGCATTGCAACCAGCCTGGGAAGCGGATGCGTGTACACCGGAGAAAAGTCTACGTTGCAGATTTGGGCGAAGCGACGAGGCTTCCTATGGAAGGGGTTTTAGTTGATAAGTTAGTTCTAGTTGGACAGTGACATTGTCGAGACGGAATAAATTTTGTATTTTAAATAGAAATGCGGTTTAATTTCGTAAGTCGAACTGTTGGGCCAGCCTTCGGGCTGGCGTTCGCGATTTTTTTTGGATTCCCCTTCCGGGGATCCTTTAACTAATATTCCATTTGGTTCAGTTGTAGAACCACTAAACTTGAAAAATGCTTAAATTTTTAACAAAAACTTATTTGAAAGTGTCTTTTATAGTGGAAAATTTAGAAACGACTTCTCAGTTCTCCATTAAAATATTCGAAGCTTACGCCAGAACTTTAACTTACTCTTGGCCCACCTGGAATCTTTTTTAAATATGCCAGATTTTATCTTTCTATCAGAAATTCGGATATATGATCACGAAAAGCAATTTTTTGAAATACTGGGATACAAATCTTATTTTATATGCAATAACTCATATGCGGCGGGTGGTATTGGGGTTTACATTAGTGATGTATTGATTGATAATTGTGAGGTTTGTAGTCCCTGGATTCATAGGTTCTGATTTGATTCAAGTCACGTACACCATGAGTGCTCGGACATTTTTCTTAGAAATAAGCCATATGCAAGCCAGTCGGCAATAAATAAAAATAAAGTCGAAAGATGTTAAAATTAAGATTTAGATTAGCTTAGAGTGCTCGTTAAGAGCCAGTAAGAATATGAATTATAATGTTAAATTAGATTTAAGCATTTTGTCTAGTAAGTAAGAATACGAATTATATTAATAAAATGCGATTAGAAAGAAAGAAAGAAAGACATTTTTGTTTTTAGCTTTTTATAGACTTCATGATAAAAGTAGGGAAGTTATTGTGGAAGAGTTATCTTTTCTCTTACGAGATGAACATTTGAAAAATGTGTTCGTTCTAGGTGACATGAACCGACATAAATACGAGTACACCTACAGTTACTGAAAGATATATATCATTAATGTCTTCAAATGGGTTTGAATCTTGTAGAAACATACCAACAAGAGGAACTGAGTCCTCACAAACGTGTTTTGAACATATAGTTTTCTAGAGCTTCGTCGCTCTGAATTAAACAATTGGTTTGGGTTTTTTTTTTCTTTTTCTACTCTTTATTTTGTATTTCAGTTCAATGCGTTTCTTTTACATTAGTTTAACTTTAACTTTATTTTTATTACGCAATTCTGTTTTACCGCGGAAGCTTTGCCAACGTCTGCACGATTCGATGGTCTCGAAAAAAAAGAGGCTGAGTGCTCCACTTCATCTTCTAAGGAGAAGAGATTGGAGCAAAACGAGGTCGATCCTCGCATGCGACGGAAACTCACACTTGGCGAGTTTGCAACACCAAACATGCCAAGTGTGAGTTTGCGACACCAAACATGCCAAGTGTGATAGCTAGTTATGCTAGCCACACATAGAGGGCTTGAATGTATAACACCTACCCCCTTAAAAAATTTTGGACCCCAAAATTCTTAATTTGTATTTTAATTTTTTCTCTTTGCTACCGTTAAATAATAAATGTGGCAGCACTGATAGTTAATATTCAACGTCAAATTTGCAAAAGCTTCGGGGTGTTACAAAATGTATTTATCTAATGACCTAGATTGGTATTTTACAAATTTTATAATTTGCTTAGAGTACTAATAACATATCTGATTGCGAAAACAAAATAACATCATAAAACAAAATAACAACATAAATAAACAGATTTCGTATTCATTGGATTATTAATTCATTTTTTTCTGAAATACCATTATTTTTCTTCAGAATATGACATTTATTTAACTTAGTTCCTAATTTCCTACTTTATTAACAATTCTTATTGAATAATTTAACAACTTTCTAACTCTACTGAATTTTCTTCGCTGTCAGCCAAGATAGTAAAGTTTCGTAATTCGCGGTTCTACTTCCCGCCTCAACAAGCAAAAAATCTATACCAAAATCTAGTACGATTGTCATCGTTTGACATATGTTGGTTTTTTCCATTTTTATTCTGTAAGTTACTTTGAAATTTAAATTTGGAAGTTTGTCCGATTGGGTGTTATTTGTACAAATTTAGTTTTTTTTTTTTTCCTCATTATTATACGTACGAAAATTACTGTGATTGGAAAATCGGTGTGTTCTGGTGAGTATATTTTCGTTTTGTGCCGTATAGTATCTTGTCCGACGTTTGTTTGAGCTGTCTGTAACGTAGTTGTCCCTTGTCGTATAGTTGTCGAGTTTTTTATATTTCGGTTTCGATTTGTTAACAGTCCGGTTTTGAACGATATTCGCGCACAGATTTGAGTTACGGCCGTTAAGTCGTTTGGCGTTTATTTTTCGTATCCTATTCTCTTTTTCCTCCTGAAATTTTCCTGCTAATGACTTTACGTTCTCTCTTGTTAGATTTTTGTGAAGGAAATCAATTGGTCTCATGTGGGTGGTGGTATGTATAGTGTTATTGTAATGGCAAATAATTCTAAATAGTTTTTCGTCTAATTCAGATTTATCTTTAGCAGCGTTCATTATTCTGAGGTGTTCGTTTAGCATACCGTGAAGCCTTTCGACGTCTGCATTTCCTGTCTTCCGGTGCCCTGTGGTTTTGTGGAATACGATATCATTTTCGTTAAGAAATTCTTCTACTGCCGAATTGATGAAGCAGGTATCACCATCTAATATGATTTTATTTGGCTTTCCGAGAAATTTTATTCTTTCTTTAAGCGCACTTAATACTGCTATCCAATTCCTATGGTCCAATTTGTGAAGTGTCGCATATTTTGAAAATTTATCTATTGTTGTTAGATACATTTTGTTTCTCTCTGGGTACCATATGTCAATATGAACTATGCTATTGAATTGTGTAGGTGTTTCTGTTGTTTGAAATGGGATTACCAGAGGCCGTCTATCGTGCTTCGAAAGATTGCAAATCTCGCAATTGTTTATAACTTTTTGTATTTCTACTTGGAGATTGGGGTAGAAATATAGATTTTGCATTTCTGCGAAGACTTCGCTGATCCCCCTATGATTTTTGCTAAGATGTTCCTTCTTTATTAAGTCGATAATCTGGTTTCGGTCTACGATGTCTTTAAGCTTTTTGCACGATCTTAGTATTTTTAGATTTCTGTTCATGGAAAAATATCTGATATATAGATCTTGGGAATTTAAAAACAGAGAGAGATCATCGCAATATATGCACATGAGGCCCTTATTTATTAGAATATTTTTCATTATGTTAAGTAGATTACTACTACCTTTTTTTACATATACGAAGTTTTGTACTTTTCTATGTGTTATTTTCAAGCAAGTCCTTTCTTTGTCGGCGTATGACAGATATATCTGGTTTTTGTAAAGATTAATAGGTTTATTGGTTATATATATGTAACTACATTCGTCTTCCTGAGCGCTATGTACAGTAGCGGCTGTTGAAAAATTATCCTGTTTCCTGATTGCACTTATGACTTCGTCGTCATTATTGCAAACATTGCTAACAGTGCCCTCATTATTGAAAATATCACCTAGGATGGTTTTGTCGTCACTAAAAACATCAACTTCATCGTTTTCGTGTTCAGTAACGACTCGACTTAACCCATCGGCAACACAGTTTTCCTTTCCTTTTAGGTATTCAATAGAAAAGTCATACTCATTTAGTTTAATCTTCCAACGCTGAAGTTTCATGTTGGGTTCCTTTATACCATTGAGCCAAACCAGAGGTTTATGGTCGGTGCGTATGATAAAATGTCGCCCATACAGGTAAGCTCGAAAGTACTTCACTGACCATACGATAGCCAGAAGCTCTTTCTCGATTGTGGAGTAACGCATTTCATGGTTATTCAAGGTTCGAGAGGCGTAACAGATGGGATGACATTTTGACTCAAGACTGCTCCTATGGCATAATTAGACGCGTCAGTGGTAAGGACGAATTGCTTGCTGAAATCAGGACTGCTAAGGATGGGGTCGCTAGTAAGTAATATCTTCAAAGTATTAAATGCCTTCAGGTATTCCTGATCTCTAATGTTAATTTTTTCCGACTTCTTTAGGTATTTAATCATGGGGTAGGCTACCTTCGCATAGTCCTTTATGAACTTGCGGTAGTAGCCCGTAATACCTAGGAACTGTTTTATACCTTTCGTTGTAGTTGGGATTTTCATGTATAGGATAGCTTTTATTTTCCCTTCATCAGGTTTGATACCATTACTAGTTATAGTATGTCCTAAATATGTTGTGGAAAGCTCAGCGAATCGACACTTATTGATTTGTATTTTAAGGTTATACTTCCTAAGCCTTTGCAAGATTTTTTTCAATGAAGTCAAATGTTCCTCGAAGCTAGTGGAGAAGATAAGAATATCGTCAATATACACTACACAAATTTTATTTATGAAATCTTTCAGGATGTTATTCATCAGTCTTTGAACGTTGCGGGAGCGTTCTTAAGACCGAACGGCATTCTGAAGAATTCGTAATGACCGTTCCTTGTCGAAAATGCGGTCTTTGGTCTATCCCGCGGCTCAACTTCGATCTGATAGAAGCCTTTCGCCAAGTCAATTGTCGAAAAGAAGTTACACTTTCCAAGCTTGTCGAACATTTCATCTATATTTGGCATTGGAAATCTATCTTCGATCGTCTCGTTGTTTAACTTCCTATAGTCCACTACAATTCGCCACTGTATATCGCCGTTTTCGGCGTCCTTCTTTGGAACTACCCAGATGGGCGTGTTATAGGGACTATTACTCGGAACAATAATTCCTTGTTGAAGCATCTCTTCAAGTTGATGATCTACTTCTTCGACATGCACCTCAGGGTAACGGTACAGTTTACTATAGATTGGGATATTGTGTGTGGTGTTAATTTGGTGCCTGACTTCATTAGTGAAGGTAAGATTATCACCGTTTTTATAAAAAAGAGATTTGAATGAGTAAAGCAATGATTTTAATTTATTGGTATCGGGTTTCGGTAAATGAGCAGAAAAGATTTTGCTGTCGATTTTGTCTTCGAAACTTTCATTAGACAAAATTGTTATCGCTTCGTCGCTATAACAATTTCTTTCATAATCTTCTTCCTCTTTGTCAAAGTGGAGTCGAATTTTAGCATCCTTTGTTATAAGAAGTTTTTTACTGTAGTCGATAATAGGATTAAGATAGAATAAAATGTTATTTCCAATGAGACCGTCGAAAAATGTGTGGAAGAGGTATTCGAGAAAGTTAGCAGATAAATCGTTCCTATTAAATTCGGCAAATAGGGGTATCTTGAATTCCGTATGGGTATTAATGCGTCGCCCGAGTACTTGCAAGGAACGATTGGAAGATTTTACTTTCCATTTCGGATGACAAATGTTTTTGTTAATAATACTGTACTCAGCTTCACAGTCGATAATAAATCTAAGGGTTCGTATAAGGTTTTTTATTATTATCTAGGGTAATAGTCTTGGCCTCTTTTGTAAAAATTTTGTCCTGTGGAACAGGAAGGAGAACTTGCCTCCTGATTCAGTCCTATATCAATTGGTTCGTCACAATGGTACCTATTTGACTGCCTGGATTGAGTACTTTTTTTTTTTTTTTTTTATTTTTTTTTTTTAGTTTTTAACTCATTTTTATTCTTAACTTCTTAGATCTATCTTACCCTAGACAAAAATGCTTAAAAACTAGCTTAACTATCTTAACAATCTAGATATCTTACTGGCCCTAGGCGGACACTCTAAAATAGACGTAACAGCTTAAATCTATGTCTTTCGACTACTATATCAACTTACCACTAACATTACTATATCTAGCTTAAGCTAAGAAAAATGTTTTTTTTATTAAAAACTTAGCATATGATCATTTGTATTATATATAAAACTTAAGCCTACCTTAATGTAACTAAACCTAACTTATTCTACCTTAACTAAAATATATATATATAAATTATATACATAATATATATACTTAATATATATATCTTTTTTTTTTTGTTTTATATACAATATATATACCCTACTACTACCTACCCTACCCCACCTTACCCTACCTTAGCCTATGTAAGCCTGCCATTGGTGTTAGGCAGGCGATGCCTTGAAGAGGCTGAAGCTCTCAAAGTGTCCACTGACGTAGCTCTCTCCAGCCACCAAAAGCGTTGATGCTGTCGGACTACGTCTCCTCGATCCCGGCCTGAGACCGATCTACAGAACCTGAGGCGCTCGGGCTCACGGAGCGCGACATCGGGTTCGTAGAGGAATCGCCGTTCCACGGAATTGCGACCCACGTGGATGATTAGCGGTATCGCCAATCTATCCTGGATCAGCCCACATCTATCTAAATAGAGGAATGCTTCTGGCGGCACAAAGCCATTAAGGCGCACTCTCTCGTGATATAAATCGTTGGGGTAGTAAGCCCCGAAGATCAGGCTATTGACCGAAGTCATTGCTCTCGCAACGTGGCTTCGAATCAGTTTGATCAAAAAATTATCTATCCGTACAATCCTGGCCCTATTGTATAGGACCTCGTTCGGGTAAAATTTCGTGTACACAGATTCGGGTGTCCTATGTAGCCCCAGACACGTCCTGAGACATTGTCTCTCAAATACCCGAATCCTTTCCATTAAGCTGGCCCTCACATTGAACCAGACGGGACATCCATAGGCAACCATGGGCCTGATTAAGGCCATGTAGCAGATTACCTTCACCCTAGAATCAAGTTGGCTGCTATGAAACAGCCATCTTGTCAGAGCGAAAGCGCCCCGGGCCCTTGCCAGAGCAGCATCTATATGTTTGTCAAAATATAGATACTGACTGGATTGAGTAGTGTTGTTAAATCTAAAATTGAGAAATGTTGTGTTACTTGTACGTCCATTATTTAAGTCTTTGTTTTGTCTTTGATTATGGAAGTTATGTGTGAAATTACTGTTAGTGTCTCTGTATCTGTTATATGACTGGGGGTTGTACGGCTTTTTATTCGGCCCTACGTTTTGACTTCCTGTTTCCGTGATAATTTTGTACGCTTCGGTTAAAGAGGAGGGGTTACGACTGAGAACTATTGTTTTCACTGGTTCGGGTAGGTTCTGCTTAAATGCTTCAAATGCGATTCTGTTATTGGAATCGATTAAGCTCTGATTGTAGCTATTAGGTTCAGAAGCATAAATATTATTTAATCGACCCAGGTAGGAGGTGATCGTGTTATAATAGCCCTCTATGTTTGTCTGAATCTTAATCGTTCTAATTTTGTCCATAAGCGCGGTAGGGGACATTTTTTCACCAAAATTGTTTTTTAGAATTTCCCTCATTTCCAACCACGAGTTTATCCTGCCATGTTTAAGGAGTTCGCGTTTTGCTCTACCTACTATCTTGTCTTTTATATAACCCGCAATAATGACGCGCGTAGCCTCATCGAAACTTTCTATCAAGACTGCTAGCGAATCAATTCTTTCAATGAAATCTACAGTATACAAACTGTCTCCGTCAAAATCTCTTATTTTACTAATTAAATCTATCACTATCCTAAGCTTATCTATGGGTTGCATTGCATCCATTTTATAAATGTTTTTTTTTATTCTATTTACTTATCTATGTATTTATTGATTTTTATTTTTGCTTATTCTATTTATTACTTATCTATGTATGTATGTATTGAATTTTTTTTTTTTTTTGTTTTTTTTTTTGCTTATTTCAAATTGCCGCTTACCCAACTTCGTCTTCGACTGTTCCCTTGTTTTCCGGATTGTCTGCTATTCCGTGGTCTTCTTTGGATGTCTTCTTTTCCCCTTTTTTTTTTTTTTTGTACTTCTGTCGGAATCCGCCACCTTCTTGGAGCACGTGTTCTGGATTTTCTTTTTGCTTCACTCTCGTTTTTCGATTTTGGTTTTCTTGTTTTTTTTTTTTTTGTTTTGTTAAATCAATGAAATACCGAATTCAATGAAAAACGATTTCTCACTACACGAGGTTTTTGTTTTTTTTTGTTTTTAACGCCGCGCGGTTAAGACACGTTTTTTTCTTTCTTTTTTTTTTTCGTTTGCCGACTGCGCCAGTTTTCTAGAGCTTCATCGCTCTGAATTAAACAATTGGTTTGGGTTTTTTTTTTCTTTTTCTACTCTTTATTTTGTATTTCAGTTCAATGCGTTTCTTTTACATTAGTTTAACTTTAAATTTATTTTTATTACACAATTCTGTTTTACCGCAGAAGGTTTGCCAACGTCTGCACGATTCGATGGTCCCGAAAAGAAAGAGGCTGAGTGCTCCACTTCATCTTCTAAGGAGAAGAGATTGGAGCAAAACGAGGTCGATTCTCGCATGCGACGGAAACTCACACTTGGCGCGTTTGCGGAACCAAAATGCCAAGTGTGATAGCTAGTTATGCTAGCCACACATAGGGGGCTTGAATGTATAACAATATGTTT
This sequence comes from Merodon equestris, assembly GCA_958301585.1. Lineage (NCBI taxonomy): Eukaryota > Metazoa > Arthropoda > Insecta > Diptera > Syrphidae > Merodon > Merodon equestris. The sequence goes on from OY284413.1 coordinate 66,940,737, forward strand.
GCCAGGCTTGACAAAAAGGCGAATATATCCCTATTAAGCTCAGTGGCTGGTGTAAGAATCACAGATCATTATATGACTTGCCTTGTATTAAAACATGGAAAAATCAAGCAATCGAAAACTAAAATCATTAATTTCGCGAACTTAAATGCAAGTTTGATACATGAAAATTGGTCTGTTGTATATAGAGAAAATGATCCCTCCCTTGCACATGATAAATTTTGTAAAATTCTAAATCAACATGTTGAAGAAAAAGGAAAAAGGAAAAGGAATATGAAGAAAATTAAGCCATGGATATCTGAGTATTTAGTTCAAAAAATAAACTTCGTTTGAAGGTCAAAAAAAGCGTGCTCCATCTCATATGGGTCGATGTAAATTTCGAATAACTTCAACAATTCTCAACCGCTTTTAAAAATTTAAAAACTTTTATTCAATTTAGACCTTTACAATATACTTAAATTAATTTTGGAAAACAATATCAATTAAATGACCGCCTTGGACATGATACTTCATCTCCTCCCCCTGGATCTATTCATAAAAGGCTGCGCTGCAAAGAGCGCTCTCAGACTAAGGGAGTCCTCTCTGTGGAAGCAAGCCAACTTTGGACATGCGGCCATACTTAGAATAATAGACGACCTGGGAAAGAAACATGGTTTTATTAGCCTCGCAGCTACGACCGATTATATTTCCCCCCAAAATGACTTCTCTCTCAGAATACCAATCCTTTTCCCCGACAGAGAAGAGTGGCTATCAAACGCTGTAATCAACGACCACGAGATAACTCTCGTTCACCGACGGATCGAAAATGGACACAGGCACTGGAGCCGGGTTCTACTCTGATACCCTCCACAAACAGGAATCATTCAGACTCCCTGATCTGTGCAGCGTTTTTCAAGCAGAAATCCTGGCAATAGATAAAGCAGCCAAACACCTTTTTTTTTTATAATTTATAATTCGTGCAGGTTCAAGGGTTACAAGGGTTACGCCCTTGACGGACTGCAGATGGTTTGTGTCGAAGATGTTCGTTCACTACTCTTCGGGGGTGGTTGTCTTGGGATTCGAGAGATTTGAATTTGTCGCGTTGTTTGTAATTTTTACAGTTATTTTATTCCATGCCATTAAGATGTTATATTGGAAATGCACACGCAGAGTATGAATTTTGAAGTGATCTTATGCTGCGAGTGTTATGCCTTCGTCTGCATTTTTTGATCATCTCTCATTCACAACTTGTGTTGTTGCACTTTTTTTTTTTTCCGTATAGGAGTTGTTCTTGGCTATGGTTAGACTTGAACTACAGAACTTCCGCTCAACAGTCGGTGATGATCAACATTGCACCACTACCACCCTACAGGTTACCGATATCCCACCATCGGATATCACTATCTTCGTAGACAGCCAGGCTGCACTGAAGTCAATAGAATCCTGTATAACGAGATCAAAGGCTGTCATGAAATGTCGCGACTCACTGAAGTCCATCAGACACCACAAAGTCAAACTCTGCTGGGTCCCGGGCCACAGCTCAATCGCAGAGAACGAAAGAGCAGACGAATTGGCTAGGCAAGGGTCTGAATCAGGACATCAGCGAAGTGGACACGTCATTGCAACCACCGATCAGCGCATTATACCGGATCATAAACGACACAATCATCAAAGAAGCCAACTCGTCTTGGCTTACAAGAAACTGCACGACAAGATCATCGTGGCCAGAGCTCAATATCGAAAAAACAAAGAAGCTCTTGGCGCTGGACCGTAACTCGATCCGTATGCTCGTCGGAGTGATCACAAGACACTGTCCCATTGGAGCAATGCTCCGGAAATGGGACTCGGGATCCAGGGATCTCTGCCGGAGCTGCGGCGAAACTGAGACGATCCAACGTCTGCTTTGCCACTGCCCAGCTCTTCAGAATCGACGTCAAAGATTCTTTCTTGCGGATGTGGCTAATGCAGATATATCGGATCTTCTAAAATTCATAAAGAGCACGGGGTGGTTTCAGCCACCACGTGATAGGACAGGTTAATTATATGTGTACCCCCACAAATGAAGGGAATCACAATAGGCCTTTTGGCCTCCGAGTGGACGTAATGCTTAACCATCTCACTCCCCTTCTTTAACCTAACCTAAATGACCGCCTTTATTGTCGATGCAAAAATGGGCTCGTTTCCGCGCATTCCCCATGACATTTGCGAGCATTTCGGTCGAAATTTCTGCGATTTCCGCACGAATGTTTCTTTGGAGCCAAAGAAAAAAGTCTGGAGGAGTCAAATCCAGCGATTTCGAAGGCCCTATTTTGACACCAATCTTCCAGGAAACTTCTTATGCAAAAGGTTATTTGTTTTGTCCGCAGTGTGGCATCTCGTGCCGTCTTGACGTTACCAAAAGTGAAATAAGCCTTTTTTACGCATTTCTGGGACCAAATAATGGGCAACAATTTTGTTTATTAACTGAGCCAGAGAGCGTAAAATGTGCCTCGTCGGTCATCGAAATTTGCTGCCAGACTTCCGTCTCAGCGTTAACCATTGCAACGACATTTTGTGCGTATGCCAAGCGCGGTGGCTCATCTTGTGGCAAAATTCTTTGAGTTATCTGCACCACGTATGGAAATAAGTGAAGATCCTTTAAAATTCTCCGCAAAGTGGTCCCACTGATGCCTAACTGCTGCGAGAGGCGCCGATATGAAAAACTTGGGTCTTCTTGAACACTGGCCTTCACAGACCGAATAGATGAGTCTGAATGCCGCGGACGTGGCCTAGGTTGATCACCAGGGCTTGCCACAGAACAAAATTGAAAAAAAAATCGAAGCCCAACGACGAATTGTATCTTTTTCGGGTGTTGATCACGATATTTTGCACGATACGCACGTTGAGTTAGCACAATCCAGCGTTAATTTTAAATAAACATTGAAACTATTTCCGCGTGTTCTTTTGGTGCGAAGCGGTTTATGGTTAAAATTGTACAAAATTGACGTTTCCAAAATGCTATGACATATGAAAATCGATTAAATTTTAATCGTAAATCGTAAAAATTTTCAAAGAAATCGCCACTGAGGTCCCTAAAATGAAAAATTTTATATTGAGATATTTCAAAGGGCTAAGGGCAATCCTTAAAAATAATGGGGAATTGTTAATGAACTATTCAATAACAATGTCTGATTGAATGCCCCTTCCTGCATCATACATAATGATAGGAAATTTGATACACCAATAGAAATATGTAGCTAATACTTTCAATGAGTTTTTTACAAGTGTTGCTGCTAATATCCTTGCGGAAGCGGGTTTTAATTCAGTGATACAAAACTATTGCTCAGAACACTGCCTAATCAAGGAAAACGGTTCACAAAATAGTTTCTTTTTTTATCCTATCACTCCTTTAAAACTACATAAGACTATTTCATTGCTTAACAAATCGCAATTTTGGCCTAGATATAGTTATTCGAATGCCTTCATGAAGCATACATATTTCTCTGAATATTGTCGACATCTTAGTTCATATTTTGAATAAGAGCATTTATTGCGGTATATTTTCTGATGGTTTAAAGATTGCTGAGGTCATACCAGTCCTGAAAAAAGACAACAGAAAAAGACTGAATAATTACAGGCCAATCTCTCTTCTTAGTGCAGCGCTTTTCATCGATATTACAAAAGCTTTCGACACAGTTGATCACGAACTTCTTTTGAGTAAGTTAGAAAAGGCTGGTTTTCGAGGCTTTATACTTGATTGGTTCGCATCTTATCTTAAGAAAAAGAAACAATATGTAAGGATGTGAGACGTGTTCAGCAAGTACCTGGACATTAGAATAGGTGTTCCCGTAGGTTCCGTCCTTGACCCTATCTCGATCTCGATCTTCAACTTGCATCTGAAAGGGAAAAAAAGGGATTTGCGGATGATATAGCTTGGGCGTATGCTAATTCTTATATGCTAGATATGGTGGCGGATATTAACCATGATTTAGAAGTTTTAAGACATTGGTTTGGCATGCACAAGCTTATCATAAGCGATAAAACTCAACTTATGTTTTTTAACCTAACCTCATTTGACATCAACTCACCGGAATTTATCTTTCATAGCACTGACTGCAAAAATATATATGTTAGTCTTGACATTTGTGGCTGCTCAATAAAATGTTAGACAATTGGACATGTATCTTTTGTTCAAATACCTGGGCTTAAATATTGATAACATGCCGAATTGGGGTGCGCATACATCCTTACTAAAAAAGTATCCTTTGACAGCTACGTATGTTTTTTATCATCTGAAACTATTCTATTCACGAAACCTCCTTGAAACATTTTACTATGGTCTGGTTAATTCCAAGTTACAATATAGTCTCTCATGTTGGGGTGGCACAAGCAACGCTAATCTACAACCATTAATATTGATTCGAAAGCGTATCCTCAGAATAATTTGGAAAAAAAGGCGCAATGAGCATAGCTTTGAACTGTTTTTGTGCTTCAAAAATACTTCCACTTAAGCACCTTTACTTTTATAAGGTTCTGATAATATTTTATATAAGAAGTGGGTATTTACCTCATCGAAATTCCTCCGATTATGAACTTCGTAGTAATGATAGACATCTGACATTCCACCTCACAAGAATCATCGCTGCTTAAATTTGTATTACCTCCTGAAATCCGGAACATACGATCAACTTACATGTTCAACAGAAAAATTAAAAAGCGGCTGGTTAATTTCGATTTCAGGGAAGTTAACAATTTAATCAGAATTTTAATTTAATGAACATTGAATCACATTAAATTTTTACCTCTTCTTCATTACTTTAGTCTAATTATATTAAAACATTAATTACCCCACAGTCAATTAATCTAGGGTTAGTTTTGTTTGATGTTTTTTACTCCATACTACATCCGACACTAGTTTACTTATAACTAAAGGAAGTTTTAATATTCTTCATTGAGCCTGAGCCCACTATGAAAGACGCCTATATATGTTAACTAGATATATAGAAGATAATTATGTATGCACAATGTAAATATAAATTTTAAGCAATAATACTTGAAATATGATATCTGGATTCAATGAATGGAATATAATAAATAAAATTCGAAATTCTGAACAAGGAGGGTGGAAAGAAAAGGAAAAGTTCACTTAGGTCGAAATGACCTCTTATCCTGTGCCGAGCCCCTTCTTCAAGCCATCGGAACGACAAAAATGCGCCTCGTTGCTAAAAATTATTTTTCGAACAAACGGCATTGTCTTTGGTAACTTTGGCTTCTGAATCAGTTGGATTTTGTACGGGTATAGGCTCAAGGACCGAAGCAAAATTTGCTAAGTTGAAGTCTGCAAAAGCGGCTGCTGTACACTTTCACGGACCGCGGCGATGTTCTCGGCCGATATTGTGTTCCTCTTACTTACGAATGTCGGCTGATTGATTACCGAACCGGTCGTCCAAATTTGGTCATCAAACCTTGAAGAATCGACTGTGAAGGGTCACCACGTCTGCCGTAAAATGGGCGCATGGTGCGCAACGTTTGCAATAACGAACACTTATTTTGATAATAAAGTTTTATCATTTGGACATGCTAGTCAATCGTGCAACTTGCCACAGAGATTTATCATTAGTAACTGAATAATACACGATCGATTTGACAGATGTCACCAAAACAACATGGCCACCAAAATCTAACCTCGCAAATTGAAAAACCCTTAACCTCATCAAATGGATCCTTCAATTCCCAAAAAGTTTGTGATTTCTCGATGGATTTGGTGAAAGTATTGTCAAAGCCCCTCCTAAGTGGGTAGTGTGTCGGCCTCTGACGTGTGATTAGCGATGTTCGAAATTTTTTCGCGGCCTCTCCTCGGCGGAGTACTGGTAAACACCCCGTGCCTTGAGAGGGGAGCTTTCTAGGCTATTACCGTATGAAATCCGCATTAAACAGCTAATGGTCCCGTTCACTTTCTGGGGCTAGAGACATTTGAGGGCTGTATTTCATATAACAAAAGAAGTCAGGTCGGGTTGAAGTCATGATCATGATTCGGGAAGTCGTTCGGCAAACGACTGGCTAAATAAATGGACAAAGTTGGGAACTATTTTCGGATTATTGAAAAGAGTATTAAGAAAATTAGAAGGAGAGTTATCGGCTTTAGTCTTTGCATTTATGAAGTGGTAGAAACTTTTGGTATCGTTGGCGGAGAGATTCACATAGGGATCCAATTCATCTCTCGAAGAATCGGACATCACACTGATGATGATTTACAAGGAACTGCAAGACATAAAAGAAACCCAAACAAAACAACTGATGAAGCTTCAAAAAAAAATAAATAGTGTGAGCAAAAAATCCAACAGCTGGAACATAAGGTCAATTACCTCGAGAACCAGCCGATTGCTAACGACATTGAAGTATATAATGTTCCCCAAATCACCAATGTCTCTACCACCGATTTGGCGCTAAAAATTCTTCGAGATGGAATCAATGTGGGAGTGACAGAGAACGATATAGATCATTGCTATATAAAAAAAATTAAAAAACGGCATCAAAACTCAGAGAGCAATGACTCATACACCCCCATCAATATTCTTCATGTAAGGTTGTCAAGTCGACATTGGAAGGAGAAGATAATGAGAGCAAATCGTCAAAAGAAAGTACCGCTAACAACGTCTCTATTCAAGTCAGAGGTGAACTCTCAGAAGATGTACATCAATGAGTGTTTATCTCACCAAACTCGTCAGCTGTTCAAAATCGCAAAGACAATGAAGATCACAAAAAGATATAAATATGTATGGATCAAGAATGGGATTGTGCACATGCGCTGGAGAGAGGGTGATGTAGTCGTACGTATAAACTGTGTTGCTGATTTCGATAAATTATGAATTCTGTTAATACTAGTACTGTCCCTTGTTTAAATCCAGATGTACCATCATATTCATATGAAAATTTTTGTATTCATCAGAACATTCGTAGTATGCGTAGTAATTTTTCAATACTATTAGCTTATATTAATACTCTTGAAAATTTGTCTGTAGTAATAGTCTTAAGTGAAGTATGGGTTTATGAGGATGAATTGAGCTTATATAGTATTCCTGGATACACCCCGCCCTTTGGTAAATGCAATGAATCTTACTGAGCTGGTGGAGTAATTATATATGTAAAAATGGGTTGTACGTACAATTTCACTAATATAAATGTTTTGAGCGCTGATATCGTAAAATTGTCTTTGGAATATAATAATGTTTTGTATACTATGTTGTGCATATATAGGCTTCAGGAGGTATATAAAACTGAGTTTTTGAAGGATCTAGACCAGATTTTAAAAAAGGTTAAGGCAAGAAATTTGATTGTCCTAGGTGACATCAATATCAATATCCTCGATCACTCCGATAAAGACACTGAGGACTATTTGTTTTTGTTGGCTTCGAACGGTTTAAAAAGTATTGTTAATGACCCGACTAGAGTTAGTAACTCATCTGTCAGTTGTATTGACCATATTTTTATAAGAGTGTGCAAACATTTTAACAAAATTATTAAAGGAGCAGTTCATGACTACGGAATTACTGACCATCATATGACTTCCTTCCGCATTAGTGTAAATACGTTCCAAAATCTCAAAACTACATCTCTTAAAACGACACAAAAAATAGACTATCATTTGCTTGAAGAATTCCTCTCATACGAGTTTTGGGAATCGATTTATAACGAAAATGATCATTCAAGTGCATTTGAGATATTTCTATCGACTTTGCACAAGTATATAAAACTTTGCACTAGAGAAGACCCCACCATAACTAATCGCAATAGATTCTTAAAACCTTGGATAACCAAAGATCTTCTAAATCTTATAAGAAAGAAAAATAGATATGCAACCAAACATGCTAGATATCCTAATAATAAAAGGCTGAATAGATATTATAAAAAAACTTTGTAAAATTGTCACTATTAAAGTAAAAGAAGCACGTGATAAATACTACTTAAACTTATTTGAAAGGGCAAATGGAAATAGCAGACATGAATGGAGAGTTATACATAGTATTTTGGGTAAATATAAACAACCTGAAGAAATAAATGTTTTGAAAAATAATGGGAACCTAATAACAGGTTCAGAAGCAGTCTCCAATATACTTAATGAACATTTTATTGGAATCTCGGAGCTACTAAAACCTTCTATAGAACCGTGTCATTCCTGTAACTGTTTTTTAAATAGTCATATTATTGCTGACAGAGTTCAAAAAAATAGTTTTGTGTGTGAGTCTATAGATTCAGTCGAAATCTATAAAGTCATTATGATCTTAAAGAACAAAAAATCCTGCACAAGTGAGGGCATAACAAGTATTCTGATAAAAAAAATTGCTTGGCAAATAGTAGATGTTTTAAGCTATTTATTTAATCTAAGTATCAATAGCGGATGTTTTCCAAGTCCCCTTAAATGTGCAGAGGTAATTTCACTTTTTAAGAAAGGTAACAAAAAAGATGTATTCAACTACAGGCCCATATCATTATTACCTACATTTTCAAAAGTATTTGAGAAAATTATCAAAAAGAGAATGCTTCTATTCTTGGAGAGAAATAGGTTCTTTTCAAACAATCAATTTGGTTTTAGAACTGGATTATCAACAGAAGAAGCTATTCTTAGGGTGTGCAGTCAGCTTTATGAAGGGTTAATCAAAAATATGTCTACTATGGCTTTATTCATAGACATGACAAAGGCTTTTGATATGGTTGACCATCAGCTCTTATTAGATAAAATATACAAGGCTGGATTTAGGGGAACAATACATAACTCTTTCAAAACATATCTCAAAGACAGAGTTCAAAAAGTGAAGGTTAATGGTGTTTTTAGTAAGCCATTAGTCTTAAAAAATGACGTCCCTCAGGGTTCTGTACTTTTATTTTTAATATACAGGGTGTCCCACGAGCAGTGTGCCAAAAAGCTAGAGTGTGTAGGTCTGGTCAAGACAAGAAAAAAATCGTATGGGAGGGGGGGGTCTATTCCCCCCCGTTTAGCCGGGAGGGGCAATTTTCTAAAAAATTGACTTAATTTGGAAAAAAAATTATTAAAAATCAACAGTTACAGCCACAATGCCGTGATATACTTTTTTGTAAAGCCAGAAACCTTTTCTTTTATCATGTTTTTAAACAAAGCTGTTTTAAGGAACAGTTTTTGAGAAATGAATTTTCAAACTCAAAATTTTGAAAAAAAATTGGAAAAAAAAAGTTTCGAACTACTTTTTTCAAAAATTGTATGTAATTAAGTACTAATTTTTTTTCCAAAATTCAATTCTCTTATTAGTTTTTAGTTAAAAACAGAAAACCGGATGCAAAAATGTTTTGTAGTTTTTGAGAAATTAAAAAAAAACCCGAACCATTTTTTTCTAAGAAAAACCTTTTTTTTGGTTTTAACGCGGCTGGACTTGTAGGCAAATTAATGAATGAAACATTGACATCTTTTTTATTATTTTTAAAATATTTGGAGTTTTATTATAATCAATTTTCAATATGATCCGCATTTTTTAGAAGGCAAAGATTATATCTCCTTCTAATGGCTGCACATAAGTCAAGCAATTTGACTCCAGCGACTTCAATCCGTTCATTCAGTCGTTCCAAAGATACTATTTCCACTTCGTAAACATAATTCTTCATGAATCCCCACACATAAAAATCTAGAGGAGTTAAATCTGGGGATCTAGGTGGCCATTCCGTGGGGCCCTTTCTTCCGATCTAACGGTCACTAAAATGATCATCCAGCCAGTTTCTAACCCGTAAGCTGTAGTGTGTTGGTGCTCCATCTTGCTGGTAGATTAAATTATCTGCTATGGCCAAAGGAACGTTGTCCATCAAATCGGGCAAAAGGTCTCGTAGGAACTGCAAGTATGATTCTCCATTAATAACGGCATTCAAAAACCGGGGCCCGATTACAGTTTGTCCAACAATACCAAGCCAAACATTACAGCTAAAGCGATGTTGTGATTTATTTAGTTTTTTGTTGTGTAGATTGGTGATACTCCAATGATGCAAATTGTGGAAGTTAGTAACCCCAACTCTGGTAAACTGTGCTTCATCCGTCCAAAATATCATTCCAAAATTGTTTCGTTCAGTTTCATCTCGAAGCAGTAATGATCGACAAAATTCTGCTCTGAAAAACTTGTCGTTTGAGGTGAGTTCCTGAACTGTCCTAAAATGGTACGGGTGTAAGTTTTCGGTATGAAGCACTCTCCGTACTCTAGATTTGGGCACTCCAAGCATAATAGCTATCCTCCTTGTACTAAGGGAGGGATTACGTCAGACCAAATCCAAAAATTGCGGTTTTATTGTCTTAAGGTCCTAGCCGGTTGAACCCATCGGCGGCGGGCGGACCCAGACGAAATTGGCAGGTCAGTTTTCAGGCGTTATCAATGAAAAAAAAGGATTAATCCAGGGTTATTCCAATACTGTGACAGTTTATTGAATCCTCATAAAACTCCGAATTTTTTAAAAATAATAAAAAAGATGTCAATGTTTCATACATTAATTTGCCTACAAGTCCAGCCGCGTTAAAACCAAAAAAAAAGGTTTTTCTTAGAAAAAAATGGTTCGGGTTTTTTTTTAATTTCTCAAAAACTACAAGACATTTTTGCATCCGGTTTTCTGCTTTTAACTAAAAATTAATGAGAGCATTGAATTTAAAAAAAAAAATACTACTTAATTACATACAATTTTGAAAAAAAATAGTTAGAAATTTTTTTTTTTCAATTCTTTTTCAAAATTTTGAGTTTGAAAATTAATTTCTCAAAAGCTACTCCTTAAAACAGCTTCAGTTAAGATAAATATAAAAGAAGAGGTTTCTGGCTTTACAAAAAGGTATATCGTGGCATTGTGGATGTAACTGTTGATTTTTAATAATTTTTTTTCCAAATTAAGTCAATTTTTTAGATAATTGCCCCTCCCGGCTAAACGGGGGGGAATAGACCCCCCCCTCCCGTACGATTTTTTTCTTGTCTTGACTAGACCTACACGCTGCAGCTTTTTGGCACACTGCTCGTGGGACACCCTGTATATTGAGTCAATTTTTAGACAGCAATTCAAGGGAATAGCTACTGCATTCGCTGCTGATATAACTTTCACATACACGTTCCAAAACCAAATTGATTGCATTACGCAAATTGGAGAAGACCTAGAAAAATTTAGAGTGTGGTTTGCTCACCATAAGTTACTGATTAGCGAAAAAACTAAATTACTGACCTTGAAAATATCCGGCAGCACTATACCAGAATACAACCTTCGCTTTTACTCGTATGATTGTACTAGATTTAGACTACCGCTTCATACATGCGGCATACAAAACTTTTATGAACAGAATACGTGCTCCGAAAAGTGTTTTATAATTGAATCAGTCAAGAATTTTAAGTATCTAGGAGTCTGAATAGATCAAAATCTGAACTGGAAGGACCATTTACAAAAAATAAAATCACACATGTATCTTATCAAACCATACTGCTCAAATAAAGTTTTATTAAAATTTTACTACGGACTGGCACACTCGAAATTGCAATATGGCATTGTATGTTGGGGAGGATCATATTTCAATACGATTAGACCAGTCTTGGTTACTCAAAAGTATCTAGTTCGCATTCTGACAAACTGCAATCGTCGTGCTCATAGTTGGCCCTTGTTTAAAAAATGTAATATTTTACCATTAAGACACTTATATATATTCAAAGTTCTTAGAGAATTTTTTAAGCAAAGCGGAAACATTCCTAGCAGGACAAATTTAAATTATAATTTAAGGACAAATAACATGGGTTTGGTTAACGTACCAACTGCACGTACAACACATTTTTCTAAATTCTTTACTTTTACTGCTCCATGCTATTTCAATAGACTTCCACATTCCATACGTTTAACAAATAACTATAACAACTACGTTAACAAAATAAGAACTTGGATTTTTGCTATTGACAATACTAGTATTGAATTATTACTGCGAATTCTACCTTAAAGCTGATGTAAAAATGACTTTTTATGGAACTTTCTTCTTCTTTTCTCTCATAATTGTTTATTTAATTCATGGATTTTTTTGTTTAATAAAATTTAATTCTTCATTTTAATTGTATTTATATATGTATATTTTAGTTTGTCATTCTTATTATAATCTGTATTTGTGTATTCTATGTGACCCCACATTAGTTATGAAAACGAATTTATATTTATAAACTACAATGAAGTGTCGTCTAACACTAATTTTTAACTTTGTTATCTAATTAAATGACGACAACTATTTTATTCTATTACTTCTTTGTATTATTATGGCTATTATGAAAAGAATAAACAAACAATATAAAAAAAAAAAAAAAAAAAAAAAACGTTGTGCGAATTTCTTATAAGTGTGCAGATTTATAGATAGGTCGGAAGCAGAGCGGAATTTAAGGTAGGCATGCTAAAGTTTGTTTCTTTTGTTGCACAAGGAACGTAGTTGCTTGGTGTACCAGAGTAGAGACGAGATATATGTATGTATGTAGTTCTTCTCTTTTATAACCTAAGGAAACGGCGAGTTAGGGTTCAGGATAAAATTAAAATTTCGTTTTTCGTCAGTTTTTCGGAAATTGAAGCAAAACGTGTTTTCCGAGTAGAGAATGGTGACGTGATTGTCGAATGAAAGTGTTTCTGATAATGGTGGTTGAAGCGGTAATAACACAGTTTTCCACATCAGATGAACAATAGATTAGAGTAGTAAAGTAGATGAATATCCTAACGGTGCACCCAACAACCCCGTTTAAAGCCAACTCCGTCGATTCATATTTGAAGCTGTAGGAAAATAGGATGACGCCGTCAGAAACTGGTAACCATCGACCAACTTTTCCATGTACTCGCAAAAGAGCATAATGGCAAATGTCTTAGAAAAACGTATGCGGTCCAGCAAGAGTCTTGCGGCATTACATAAAGCGTAGTGTAATAAATATCAGTGCTTGGCTATACCGTCCACCTAAACAAATAATATCAATCCTGCATTATGAAGACTACATGTCACTTGGGGGCAGATTCATAGCAGCCGGAGGCTCCAACGCTAAACACAAGGCCTGGGGCTCAAGCATATCCAATACTAAGGCCAAAATAACAACTGCAAATTCCTTAGTACCGGCGAAGCTACCTACTGGCCTACTGAACCAAGTAAAACACCTGACTCAATAGATTTTTGCATACCAAAAACATACAGTTAAAAACATTACAAATTAGATCCAGATTGGAACTTTTATCGAACCATTCTCCCATTCACCTGAATTACCCAATAACTGTATCATCTCACCTTTACAACGCAAAAATTGATTGGGATTCTTTTCGGGAATATATAGAGCATCATTTGAATCTGCATACATAAATCATTGCTAAAACAATACTACATAGAACGAGCTATAGTTCAGCAGCAGCAATTAAGAAAAGACCATTCAATAATTGAAAAAAAACCTAACTGTATTACGCCAACATCAATTTGACAGCAGATAAAACTAAAGAGAAGAAGAACGATGGCAGACTACAGGACTACCACAGGACAAAAGTGCATACAACAAAGCAACCAACGAACTCAAACTGAAACTTACATCTATGTATAACGATCAACTCAGCACCTACTTTAAAAAATTGACACCAATTTGTGAGACCAACTATTCACTCTGACCACTGAGACCAACTAAGGTTCACCAAGAACCTTAAAAACAAAATTCCGCATTAGACTCCACGGCAAATCCAGACGGAACATGGGCCAGGTCGAACGAAGAAAGAGCAAACATCATACCCAAGCACTTCGAAGATATATTCGCAAACGAAAAAGATAACGATACCACAGTGCCTCCACAACCAAATTCACCCCCCACCAATTCAAAGATGAAAAAACGAAATTGGTGAAATCGAACAATATATCAAAAGAAGAAATAATCAAAAGAAGGCCTCAGGATATGACTCCATTATTGTAAAGGTGTTAAGCCAACTTCCCCGACAAGCCATAGCATACTTAAGAAATATCTATAATGCACTAATCTGATTGAAATATTTATTTCCCTAATGGCTGGAAAGTTGCTCAAATAACTGCAGTTCCGAAACTTGGCAAAGACCAGAACAGTTTATGCTAGGGAAAGTATTTGAAAAATGAATATATGACAGACTACTGCCAATATTAAACAATAATAAAATAATACCTGACCATCAATTTGGCTTTCGCAAACAACACTCAACAATCTAACAAATTCACAGAGTAGTCCATGAAATCACAACGGACCTATGGCACAAAGGAATACTCAACAAACTACAAAACTTAGTCCAACCATCATTAAAAGCTACCTCAGTGAACGTCGAGACGTAGAGACGAAAGCAGGAGTTCCGCAAGGATCTCTTCTGGGGCCACTCCAATATGTCCTTTACAATGCCGTCATCCCTCAACCTAATACTGCTGCAACCATGATTGCTACTTTTGCAGACGATACAATCCTTCTTAGAAAGAAAATCTGGACATTGCGTCATTTAACTACTTCTCAAAAGATTGATAAAATGGTTTGACGATTGGGGCACAAATGAAGACAAGACAAAACGAGTAATTTTTATTACGAAACCTCTTAACTCAACTACCCCATTTACAATAAAAGACAAAATTATAACAATTGTTAATGTTACTAAATATCTTGCCATGTATTTGGACAACAAACTTAAATGGAAATACTATATCCAAAAAAAGAGACCAAATAAAACTAAAATATAACCAACTGTCCTGGCTTCTTCGCAGGAGCTCTAACACATATACACTACCAACAAGCTACTAATTTACAAATCCATCATCAAACATGTCTGGATATACAAGATGTAACTTTGCGCAACTTCAAAGAAAACAAACATTTCTATAATATAAACACAACAATCAAAAATACTATGAACAATTACTAAGGCGGACTGGTACACACCTAACATCGACATTCATCCTGACCTAGGCGTTCTAACAGTAGAAGATGAAATTCGAACTACAAGTAGAAGACATCACTTCAAATTAGTAGTTCATCCAAATATTGAAGTCAACGCACTATCAATAAAGCAAATGTTCGGAAGACGACGACTAAAGAGAACCAGACCTACTGATCCGACAGCAGAAACTTCATCCTAAACTTAACTAGTCGATATATTTATGAAATGTTTGTATGCTGTTATAAGTCTCTCAAATGTTAGTTATTTTTTCATCCTTTCGCCGAATTATATTAGGCTAACTGTTAAAAATGGGCATAGAACACTGGTAAATAGCTCAAATTCTAGATCCCAAAACTAATTTTTACAGAATGTATTAAGTGTCAACATAAGACAGATGTATACATTTGTAAATGAAAACAAAAATTGAATCCTCGGTGCCAAAAAGAAGGAAAAACGAGCAGAAGACAACTGTACATAAAGTGATATCAGGTAAAAGGAATTCTCGTATTGACAAACAAGGAGTACGCTAGATCTAGCAAGCGACGCGTCCTCCTATATTCCTTAATACCCATGTCCTTCGCAAAAAAAAAATTCTCAAATTCTTATTGATTCAGCTTACGATGCAGTTTTGGAGTTTTTTTGTGTTCAAGTCATTGCTAGAATGGAAGATCAGGAGATCTACGCATGATGAAAGCTGCATGGCTGCATGAACACAAGGATATAAAATTCTGGTTCCAAAAGAACTAATTGAAAACCTTCGGCAATCCCTTCATCATTTACGAAGAGAATCAAGATACTTGCGAGAATCGTTTGAGGTGGCTGATTGGGTTTGAATAATAAATAATTACTTGAGATACTTGCACAATTGCAGTTGGCCTTTGCTGATTTATTGAATTTGAATTGAATTTATTTATTTAAAACATAAGCTAACACATAACATGTATAATCTTTTAAATTGTGAAGCAAACAAGTGTAATTAAAAATACTAAACTAAACAAAACCGATAATTGATTTATATATAATAGGTAAGAAAGGAAAAGAAAAATATGCATTCTGACTAGATTTCCACAACCTTGTCAAAATCATTCCAAAGGAAGAGCTTTTGTTTGTTGGGGGAGATTTAAACGGACATGTCGGGAAGACAAGCGAAGACTATGAAGACTACCACGGAGGGCTGGGTTACGGCACCAGGAACTCTTCAGGTGAAGCTATCCTAAACATGTGCAAGTCGTACGGTCTTATAGTGCCATGTAGTACCATGTTCGTCAAACAAAGCCGGCACCTGATCACTTATATCTGAGAGGATCAAGTGGTATAAGCTGGATAAAGGAAAAGGCGAATCTTTTATTACCAACATGAAAAACTACTTCTTTTAGATTATGGATGAGGTCGGTAATGAGGAGTGCAGAGCACAAGACATGTGGGTTTCCCTACATCAATCTGGCCTGGAGAAAGCCAAATCACTACTCGGAACATCTAAAGGCCCCTGCCAACACGCAAAAGAAACCTGGTGGTGGGCAGACGAAGCCAAAGCAGTGATACACGAAAAGAAAATGGCTTTCCAAGCTTGGTCAAAGTGCTCTTCTACTAATAGAGAGGAAAAAAGCTCGCCGTGAAAAGGTATATAGATACTGCAAAGGTATCACGAAGAAAAAGTGCGCCGAATTCAAAACGAAAAGCATGGAAGGCCTCTATCAGGAGTTGGAAGAAATATCGTCTTCCGCGTCTGACAGGAACCAGGCTACCCAGGAGCTTCGACAAAGCAATTTGAACAAAGGAGCAAATATCTTGAAGATAGCCGCCCAGAGAAGAAGAAATGCTCAGGAGATTCGTTTCCCAAAGTTTATTAACAATGCTGAAGGCCAACTCCTTGTGGAAGACGAAAAAATTCTCCACAGATGGCGACAGTATTGCGAGGAACTTCTGAACGAACAGTTTCCCCGAGTGTACTTTCCAAGAGCCGCCCCGAATCATGCCGAAATATCCGACATCACAGTCGAAGAAGTTCGGTACGCGGTTAAAAACTCCAAGAAAAGAAAAGCTGTTGGGCCGGACGGGATACCCTCTGAGTTCTGGAAAAATATGGGAGACATCGGGTCTAGATGGCTCATGGTTCTTATCTCCAAACTTATGAGAGGCGACACTATGCCTAGTCAATGGAGGGAAAGCTATCTTCTTCCTTTGCACAAAGGAAAGGGTGATACGCGAAATTGTGATAACTACCGTTCTGTCAAGCTGATGTCGCACACCATGAAGATCGTTGAACGGGTATTAGATAGCCGACTGCGGCAAATAATACGACTATCTGATGACCAGTGCGAGTTTGTCTCGGGTAAATCAACAACCGATGCAATCCAAAGTATAAGGGTCATGATGGAAAAGCATCGTAATCCTTCAAAGGACTTGCATATGGTGTTGTTTGACCGGCAACCAAGAGATCTTTTATGGGTAGCGCTGAGACAAAAAGGAGTTCCAGAAACCTACGTGCGAGTGATCAGGGGCATGTACAAGGGAGCAACGACAAGAGTAAGATGCACCGCAGGAGTCACCGAAGAGTTCGCAATCAAAGTCGGTGTACACCAAGGGAGCGTCCTCAGCCCACTGCTCTTTATAGCAGTCCTTGATTGCTTGCTTGAAGGAAAAGTGACGGACCCCAATGTGCACCAGCTATTCTTTGCTGACGATGGAGCCATTATAAGTGATGATCAGGCGTCCCTACAACGAGCACTTGATGTGTGGGTGGACATTTTTGAGGGACACGGGTATCGTATTAGTTCAAAGAAGACAGAGTGCTGCCCGTTCTCTGACCTCATCAGCCTATTCCAGAGATTTACTTGAATGGAAGAGTGCTTCCCAAGTGTGAAAAGTTTAAATATCTGGGATCTATGATTAATAGAGAAGCAACTTGTGATGACGACATCAAACATCGCGTAAGCGTAGGGTGGATGAAGTGGCGGGAAAACTCCGCCATCTTCTGTGATCGAAAAATGCCCCCTAAGCTGAAAGGAAGGCTCTACACTTCAGTTGTACGTCCGGCGCTCACATACGGTTCACAATGCTGGACAATGCACAAAAAGTGTGAGAGCAAATTAACGGCAGCTGAGATGAAGATGCTTCGCATGACAGCGGGAGTAACAAAGCGTGACAGAATTAGAAGTTCAAAGATCCGAGGAAGCCTCCACGTAAAAGAAACCATCACAAGAAAGATAGAGCGCGACCGACTCAGTTGGTATTGCCATGTTCAAAGGAGAGATCCTTTGAACCCCGTCCAAAAGGCGTTATCAATCAACGTTTCAATTTCAACATGCAAAAAAGGCAGGCCGAAAAACTATTGGTGCAAACAAATGCAAAACCACCAGCATTTGATTGGCCTCAGCGATGAAGTAATCCCAAACCGGGAAGCCTGAGGTCAAACCGGCGGACCCCACAAGCGGACCAGTAGGAATGCAGTTAAGTGGGAAGGTTATGGTCCTACACTTCTGACCATAGCGACGCCGGAAAAAAAGGAAAAGAAGAAGAAAGGAAAAGAAAACAAGATAGAAAAAAAAATAAAAAAAAAAAAACAAGTATCTAGACCAGCCAGCTCTAGATGCCCCTAAAACAAAACCTAAAGCGATTTGCTAAGGTGTTGCCTAAGTTGCCTCTTGAAGATGCCGATGCTATGAGATCTTCTCATGTTAAGTGGAAGCGAATCCATAGCCTTACGGCGTAAATGAAAAACTGTCTTTCTGTCACCCTGTAGTTAAAATTGGGTAATATCAATAACTTTTCTCAAGTGTAGCGAACCGAAGTCTCAGGTAAAGGTATGGTGGTGCTTTGCTCTGCATGAGTTTGAAGAGGAAAGTTAGTATCCTAAACTTAAGGAGGCTTTGAAAGTCCATGCCAAACAGGGTTTTAACGAATGACGAGATGTGATCCCGCTGTCGTTATCTGTGTATTAAACGCACTGCGCTATTGATTTAATGCTAATTGGGAGACAATTTCCAGCGTATACGCAAGGCACCGTAGACTCGACCTGTTGCATTGGTGATGTGATCCCCTCACGTAGGTTGTTGATTAAAGATGACTCCAAGGTTTTTAGCAGTCTTCACATAGTCGATGCTACTTCCGTTGACTTGGATTGGTAGAAAGTTACTTAAGTCTGGGATAATACGACCTATGACAATAGCTTAGCTCTTGGTTGAGTTGAGCATACGTTTTTCTTTTATATGACCATCGTGTGACAGCATGGAGATCCCCGTTTAACCGCGCAGTATCATCTACCTTTAGATGGAATGGGTAGCTGATGTATAATTGGACGTCGTCTGCGCACATAGATACTTTATAGTGCTTGAGAACGGTAGGAATGTCGTTATTAAACAGCGGAAACAGTAAGGGCCCCAGGATAGATCCTTGAGGGACTCCCGTTTTCGGGTTGAGAAAGGTGGAGATGTTACCGTTAGCATATACAGCTTGGCTGCGATCTCCAAGGTAATTCGTAATAAGTCTTAACGCTGACGAATACAAATTAAAGTAATATTTTAGTTTTTTGAGAAGGATTGAATGTGGGACAGTATCGAATGCTTTAGAGAAGTCTAATAATACTAACGATATCATATGGTCCTTATCGATTTCACAGCGAAAGTCTTCAAAAATCTTTAGTAGCGCGGAGGTGCAGTTTTGTTTGAAAGCAGACTGAAACGGTGAAGGAAGCTTATGTTGATTTAAGAACGAGTTCAATTGCGTGCTCAGAAAACTTTTCGAAAACCTTGGATATGAATGGCAGTATAGCGATCCTTTGTTGTTTAGGAACGGGTATTTTTTTAGAGGCATTCTAAGCATTAGGGTAGACGGAAGTGGTTAGAATGCAATTAAATACATATGTGAGAGGTTGTGGATGGACGGTGTGGATGATTAGTTTTAAGAATTTGGGGTTCATGAAATCCAAGCCAATGGCATGAGATTGGATTGAGGTCGATTTGAGCACATCCTCTTCGTAGATTCTAGAAAAACCAAAGCTATAAATCGAGTTGGGCGTATTACGGGGATCTATAATGTCGCACTCGTTCGGATCGCCATTGTCAGAGAGAGATACGATAAGCGAATTTGTTATTTAGTTTTTCGACATTAATGTCTTCTAAAGTCAGCCTTGATTTGTCTACCCATACCTAGCGTGTTAATAATCTTCCACGTTTGCTTAACGTTTAAGCCGGTTTTGAATTTGGATGTAAAAAACCTTGATTTTCAACCTCCTGATTTCCTTCGTAATAAGGTTCCTGAGTCGTTTAAAATCGTATAGTAACTCGGGGAGTTTAAACTTCTTCTAATTTTTGAAGGCCCTGTCTCGATTTACTCTAAAGAATATCATCAAGAATAACAACCTTCTTTTCATAGCATAATGCGAAAACAATGGTCAATGCTGTCCTTACTTGCTATTGCAAAATACTTTCCAGAAGGCGTTCGTTGACCTCTAGCGAAGTCCGCGAAAATATTTTTTATTTTGTAGAATTTTAAAGCGACAATATGCCACCTACATATAGTACCGGGAAGCCTAATTAAAGTTTATTAAAAAATATTTAGAAAACTGGGCTGTCATTTTCAGCTTACCCAACAACCAAGCAACTACATCATTTCTCACCAAATAAATCCAACCCAACTTGAAAGAAAGACAATTTTCCACATTAACACAGCAATTCGACTACATTTTTTTATGATCTCATAAAGTATCATTTTCAGATGCTCTGTTCGGTGCCAATGGCTATGCTTTAAAGTGGTGCTTCAGATTATTTACTGCTTCGTTCGCGTTCCTATTCAAATATTTTATGGCCCGTCTGCAGTTCTAGGTCATCTACACGGCGCGCTCAATGCTATGATGTGTTGCTTTTTCTTGTGCCAAAAAATGCTGGTTCTCTTGTTTGTTGTTATTCTACTCGTGGTTAAAAGTATCTTTTTCAAGTAGCTTAAACGAAATCGCTTTATTTTTTAGTGCAAAGGAGAAGACAAACAAATAAACGTTCTTTCGAAGTCAATTGCAAGTGTGAGTAAAAATTTGCATCCAGTTATGGTATATTTTTGGTAAGATTGGGATCTGCAATGTAAATGTGCTTTTTTTTTTTTTTTTTTTTACATCTTAATGATAAAAACGCAACAGAGTTAAAGAAGACGAAAGTTGAATAACACTGAACTGTAGTCAACTCAAAAGTAAGATGATTTTAGGATGGGTTTTTGGCAATCTTTCTGAGAAATTATTATTTCTACCCTGAAAGAATTTCACGTTATTTTCACATCGAGCTTTTGTGCATAGAAGCACACACACTTTAGTACGTAGAATATTGAAAGCAGAGCGTGACGTGTGGGAAAGGACCCAGTGGGTCAATGGATAACTGGCGTTGATACCAATAAAATCGTCCCTGGCAGTGTGTCAAAGCTTTTTAATGACGTTTTGTGATGAAAAGGCTAAAAGCTGTGAGTGAACGATATGTTCGATATTGAGTATAATGTAGACCTATTCTGGCTCGTTGATGCTATTAGGTGTGGATTTCCCGAAAGTTAGTAAGAAAAACAGTATTAGCATATTAATGGTAATGTGGGATAAGGCAAATGACTTATACGGAGGCTGAAGCTGCTAATTTTTAAGCCAACTCCTTGCGGTGCTCTGCTAAAAGTTGATTGATTTACCTTTGCAATTGCAACCTTTGAAAAGCAAAAATAGTTCGAGAGCTAAATTTAAATAGGGATACAGAAGGTGTTTACGCCTTTAACTATGAGATAATGCAAAGAACGGACCTCGAAAAAATATTTTGAAAGAAACCAATTTTGGAAAGTTGATTATTTATGGATCTTTTGTAAGTTTGGCCCAATACACACGGAGCAATTGAAAAAAAACTAAACCGGTTGGTTCTTGGGAAGACTCGAGCGATGATGAAGCCATCATGTTTTATTACTATCTCAGAAGGAGGAGAAGAATAATAAGAAGATTTCGGGTACATCCATACCTTAAAAAAGAATTTCCAGAACTGTTTGTTTGTTGCAGCTAAACAGTTAGAATTTTCTGATTCGAAATGTTTGATCATCCATTCGCTCTTCTTGATCATCCATTTGCATAAGATCTGAAAGTATGCTTAGAAGGAACATTTTTAATGCTTCCTTTCTGGGCTCCGTAGTTACCTGCCTACCATTGGCCAATGAAGTCGCCTTTTTACGGTTCAAATATTCTATGTCCACATCATCATTCTTTGCAGCACGCTTCTTTTTTCGTTTATGCTGTTTGATTGGCTCGGAAAGGTGATCCCGTGGCAATGCCGATGTTGAAGTTAAACTACATGATGACGACCTTGGACTTGGTTGTGGAGATGGTGATGGTAAAGGAGCTTCTGATGATGGGTCGTCATCACCCCCATCATCCCCTACGGAAAGTCCTTCTTGCTCCTCCAATTGTGGCTACGACAAATTTTGGGAAGGTCTTTCCAGTGCCTTGATAGCCGGTAATGTAATAATTGTACAAAATAGGATATTTTTCAAACTCTCCCACCAGCAACTTCGACAAACTAGAAACTGAAATCAATAGGCAACCCGACATGAAAATCAACAGACGACTGGTTACAAACTGATTTTTGTGAATCGCAAACGAGTTTTCAACCAGTAGCTTCGTGCGTATCGTCCCATTTGATTACACAGTTTATGACTCAAAGCAAACTAGTTGCGTATCGCTGATCAGTTTTTTTTCAGTTGCTCCGTGTGTATTGGGCCTTACAGTCCCTGATAAAACTCAATTCAAGTTTTTAATAATAGTTCATTTCTACATGTGCTAAAGTTTCTGTGAATAGTGATTGCCTTGATTTTTTAAATGGTATATTCCCCAGTAGCTGATATTACACATATGTATTTATGAAATAGTTGATCTCGTTTGAATAAGTTTAAGCGGCTGTATTTGTCGCCACCTTCGACTGAAAATAGGAAAAAATAGCCAACGAATTCAATGATTTGTCGAATTCGCCCAATTGTGTATCAGTAATAGATGACAAGCACATCAACATCCGTTGATCATTACGATCTGGTTCTGAATTTTACAATTATAAAGAACATCACTCCATAGTTCTCATCGCTGCTTCTGATGCAGACTAAACATTCACTGTAGCAAATATTCATGCATTTAGCAGCAAGATTCATATAAGTTCATGCGTTGACAATACAAGCAATCATTCGGCGCAATCGAGAAAACAATCAAGAGGAAATAACAATAATTAACAATTTAGACAATTTGACAGAGAAGTAACACTCAACACATGCACATTAACGAACGAAGAATATGCCCCATATATTCTAGCCAAAATACTCCAATCCGCTCAAGTTTTCAAATAGAAACAGGGCTTAGGGATTTAGGGTTTCACTCGTTTCATTTTCCATCTTTAAAGCTAATATTTTGTTGGATAACTGGAATTTAAAATCTCAGATCATTGTATGATGAATTTGAAAATTTACCTCTTAGAACCAAATGAGCACAGCTCATGTAAATACATATATACCATTTTCAGTACAAAAGTACAAAATCAATTTCGTAAAACTAATTGAGTATTTAAAATTTGAACTCTGGGAAGAAATTTATTTAGAGACTGATCCTACCTTAGGCTATGATAACTTTTGGAAAATATTACAAACCGATTTCCTAATATGAATCGACCGAGGTTCCTGCAGATTTGCTTAAAACTTGTAAATTAAAACTTGTAAGGAGCTTTCTGGGCCGGGGTATACTCTGTCCCTCTGGTTTGAAACCCTTTCGGGACAATCGGTCGTAGCGGCGCCTTGCCACCTCGTAACTGTGGCGTTGATAGCACCCAGTCTGTCAACTTATGGGTGAGAACCCGAGTTCGGATTCCGATTGGTGATGGGTTGCCAGGAGTAGTGTGAGGCCGAGCCCGTCTGGGTAAAAACCTGAGTCGAGGCCTTAGCTGTTATTGGCTTGTGCCTTGAGTGCGGCTATAACGTTTCGTCACGCCCTTCCCTTTTAAAACCCAAATCGGAGAACTGACCCTACGGTATTTCCCTCGGGAGTAAATACCACTAGGAGTTGATCAGTCTAGTGTGGGTTAAAACCCAAGTCGAAGAATCAATTTCGTCCTATTAGTCCCCACTCACCGTCTTACTCGCTGAGCGATAGCCCCAACTAGTGTCGACCACATACTCGCCCCTCACTTGTAGGCGACGTAGTCGAAAGGGTTTTATTTTTTTGTTTTTTTAAAAATGATTTTTTTGATTTCGTGCAATGTGATGCCACCTTAGCGTCAACACTGCGTCGTTATCTTGACGGACTCTTCTTACCTTGTTCGTGTGATAGTTGTTGCTGTGGTTCTGCCCTGGTGTAGTTTCGGCCGGACTTTAGCTTCCTTTTCTTTGTTCTATTCTTTTCTTCGTTGTCTGCGACTACTTCTTGGTTGTTGTTGTTGCGACTACGTTGTCACTACTTCGCTGTTACTGCTTGGTTGTCACGGCTTGGTTGTCACTTCTTGGTCTTCTGGACGATATCAACGACAGCACGATACCACAAACATATACCGAAACGCGACAATCGGTTTTTGCATGGACAAAAAAGTAGACTCCTAACAACACTCAAACTCTTGTACAGGCGACTTACCGACAGACAAAACTCGGAGGTCAGGACACTGAAGTCACTGATTAAAAATATCCACCAGTTAATCAAGGAAAATTACAGAATATCTGTAAGTTTGCATTGGAACAACAGAATTCGTGCTGTAAAATCCAACAGCGCGAGTATGTTCCCGCAAATGAATAAAATATTTCGGAGAAACAATCAGAATGACATTCAGGATCTGAAACTTCCGAGAACGTCAGACAATGAACGTTTGCTACGGACAGTTAGCATCGATCCAGACAGCGCCATCCTGGATGACGACTTTTTGGTGATTGTGTATCCTCAGGAAAAGGTGGCGACAGTGGGAGCTGTTTTCCAGGAAGTGTACAAGGTGAATGATAGTATGAGAACCATGACCTGGAGAACAGAGCCCTGCTTCATAACTGCTACCTTAGAAATGATTTCGATCATTGGCGATCTGAGAATCTTGGTTTTACCAGGTTCAATGAAGATTTCATAGCAAGCAATGCCATTGCCAGTGAAGGGGCTAACACCCTGTTCATTTCGACGGAAGATCTCTAGATGATCTTTCAGTCATTGAAAAGGAAAAAAATCCGCGGGTATCGACGGCATATCCAATGTTGTGCTTAGGCACCTTCCACCAATGGCTGTAGAGAGGTACGCCATCCTGTTCAACAATGCATATTATTCAGTGCATTGGAACACAGCGGTGGTTCAACCAATCCCCAAGAAGGGTAAAGACGCCTCTAACCCGGCAAATCTCCCGTCGATCAGTCTCCTTCCGAGTATCAGCAAGGTCTTCGAGAAGGTGATCCATAGAGCCCTGTCTAAATGGGTTGAGGACAATAAAATCATCCCGGATAACAATTTCGGTTTCAGAGCGGGGCATGACACTATTCATGCCGCGCCGAAACTTGTATCGGATATCCAATGGAATAAATGCAAGAACCAATGCACGGGTGCCTGTCTGATTGACTTGGAAAAAGCCTTCGACACCGTATGGTTAGAAGGCCTTTATTACAAGCTCAGTCGGCTGGGCATAAGTAAACCACTGCTATATATGATTTTTGACATGTTAACAGATAGAAAGTTCGTTGTGAAAATTGCCAACGTAACTTCTACTCAAATATTTGAAATCAAAAATGGACTGCAACAGGGTACGGTAAATTCGCCGATCCTTTTCAGCATGTACCTGAGTAATCTACTTGTTTCTCTTCACCACTCAATAGCGTATGCAGACGACCTAATCGCGTACAGATCAGGTCCAACGATCGACGTCATTGTCATTCTCTTGCAGCGTGACTTCGAAAAAAGTCAGCAGTATTGTGATGACTGGAAGTTGAAAATCAACTTCACATCTATATTGTTCAGAACGCCTTTGTCTAGGGCCTCCCGGGACACTAGAAAAAATTGGCGCAGGTCCTCTATCTTTGGGCCGGACGGGCGTCCACTGGCGAGACAAAGTGTAGTCAGATACTTTGGGATCGTGCTGGATCAGTATCTATATTTTGACAAACATGTAGATGCTGCTCTGGCGAGGGCCCGGGGCGCTTTCGCTCTGACAAGATGGCTGTTTCATAGCAGCCAACTTGATTCCAGGGTGAAGGTAATCTGCTACATGGCCTTAATCAGGCCCATGGTTGCCTATGGATGTCCCGTCTGGTTCAATGTGAGAGCCAGCTTAATGGAAAGGATTCGGGTGTTTGAGAGACAATGTCTTAGGACTTGTCTCGGGCTACATAGGACTCCCGAATCTGAGTACACGAAATTTTACCCGAACGAGGTCCTATACAATAGGGCCAGGATTGTACGGATAGATAATTTTCTGATCAAACTGATTCGAAGCCACGTTGCAAGAGCAATGACTTCGGTCAATAGCCTGATCTTCGGGGCTTACTACCCCAATGATCTATATCATGAGAGAGTGGGCCTTAACGGCTTTATCCCGCCAGAAGCATTCCTCTATCTAGATGGAGATAGTGGGCTGATCCAGGATAGATTGGCGTTAACGCTAATCTTCCACATGGGTCGCAATTTCGTGGAACGGCGATTCCTCTACGGACCCGATGTCGCGCTCCGTGAGCCCGAGCGCCTCAGGTTCTGTAGATCGGTATTACGCCGGGATCGAGGAGACGTAGTCCGCCAGCATCGACGTTTGGTGGCTGAAGAGAACTCCGTCAATGAACCCTTCGTTAGCAGCAGCCTCTTCAAGGCACGGCCTGCCTAATACCAATGGCAGGCTTACATAGGTTAGGGTAGTGTAAGGTAGGGTAGGGTAGGATAGGGTAGGGTAGGATAAATAGGCAAAAAATAATAATATTTTAAAACATAAAATGTAAAAAAAAGATATACATATACAGGGTGTCCCACGAGCAGTGTGCCAAAAAGCTAGAGCGTGTAGCCCTGGCCAAGACAAGAAAAAAATCGTACGGGAGGGGGGGGTCTATTCCCCCCCGTTTAGCCGGGAGGGGCAATTTTCTAAAAAATTGACTTAATTTGGAAAAAAAATTATTAAAAATCAACAGTAACAGTCACAATGCCACGATATACTTTTTTGTAAAGCCAGAGACCTCTTCTTTGATATTGTTTTTAAGCGAAGCTGTTGTAAGGAATAGTTTTTGAGAAATTAATTTTCAAACTCAAAATTTTGAAAAAAAAATGGAAAAAAAAAATTTCGAACTACTTTTTTCCAAAATTGTATGTAATTAAGTACTATTTTTTTTCCAAAATTCAATTCTGTTATTATTTTTTAGTTAAAAACAGAAAGCCGGATGCCAAAATGTCTTGTAGTTTTTGAGAAATTAAAAAAAAACCCGAACCATTTTTTTCTAAGAAAAACCTTTTTTTTTTGGTTTTAACGCGGCTGGACTTGTAGGCAAATTAATGTATGAAAGATTGACCTCTTTTTTATTATTTTTGAAATATTTGGAGTTTTATTATAATAAATTTTCAATATGATCCCCATTTTTTAGAAGGCAAAGATTATATCTTCTTCTAATGGCTGCACATTAGTCTATGTTTGACAAATTTTCCTGCAATTTGACTCCAGCGACTTCAATCCGTTGTTCCAAAGATACTATTTCCACTTCGTAAACATAATTTTTCATGAATCCCCACACATAAAAATCTAGAGGAGTTAAATCTGGTGATCTATGTGACCATTTCGTGGGGCCTCTTCTTCCGATTCAACGGTCACTAAAATGATCATCCAGCCAGTGTCTAACCCGTAAGCTGTAGTGTGCTGGTGCTCCATCTTGCTGGTAGATTAAATTATCTGCTATGGCCAAAGGAACGTTGTCCATCAAATCGGGCAAAAGGTCTCGTAGGAACTGCAGGTATGATTCTCCCTTAATAACGGCATTCAAAAACCGGGCCCCGATTACAGTTTGTCCAACAATACCAAGCCAAACATTACAGCTAAAGCGGTGTTGTGATTTATTTTGTTTTTTGTTGTGTGGATTGGTGCTACTCCAATGATGCAAATTGTGGAAGTTAGTAACCCCATCTCTGGTAAACTGTGCTTCATCTGTCCAGAATATCCTTGCAAAATAGTTTCGTTCAGTTTCATCTCGAAGCAGTAATGATCGACAAAACTCTGCTCTTAAAAACTTGTCGTTTGAGGTGAGTCCCTGAACTGGCCTAAAATGGTACGGGTGTAAGTTTTCGGTATGAATCACTCTCCATACTCTTGATTTGGGCACTCCAAGCATAATAGCCGTCCTCCTTGTACTAAGGGAGGGATTGCGTCGGACCAAATCCAAAATTCGGGTAGAATCCATCGGCGGCGGGCGGACCCAGACGAAATTCGCAGGTCAGTTTTCAGGCGTTATCAATGAAAAAAAACAATTAATCCAGGGTTATTCCAATAGTGTATCACTT
The DNA here is from genome assembly GCA_958301585.1 of Merodon equestris. Taxonomy (NCBI): domain Eukaryota; kingdom Metazoa; phylum Arthropoda; class Insecta; order Diptera; family Syrphidae; genus Merodon; species Merodon equestris. The sequence continues at coordinate 66,969,073 of OY284413.1, forward strand.
TATTGTATCCTCATAAAACTCCGAATTTTTTAAAAATAATAAAAAAGAGGTCGATGTTTCATACATTAATTTGCCTACAAGTCTAGCCGCGTTAAAACCAAAAAAAAAGGTTTTTCTTAGAAAAAAATGGTTCGGGTTTTTTTTTAATTTCTCAAAAACTACAAGACATTTTTCCATCCGGTTTTCTTTTTTTAACTAAAAACTAACGAGAGCATTGAATTTTTGAAAAAAAATTACTACTTAATTACATACAATTTTGAAAAAAAATAGTTCGAACTTTTTTTTTTCAATTTTTTTTCAAAATTTTGAGTTTGAAAATTAATTTCTCAAAACCTACTCCTTGAAGCTTCATTTAAAATCAGTATGAAAGAAGAGGTTTCTGACTTTACAAGAAGGTATATCGTGGCATTGTGGATGTAACTTTTGATTTTTAATAATTATTTTTCCAAAATAAGTCAATTTTTTAGAAAATTGCCCCTCCCGGCTAAACGGGGGAAAATAGACCCCCCCCTCCCATACGATTTTTTTCTTGTCTTGACTAGACTTACACGCTGTAGCTTTTTGGCACACTGCTCGTGGGACACCCTGTATATTTGTGTACATATACATATTTTAGTTAAGTTAGAATAAGATAGGTTTAGTTAGATTTAATTGGTTTTAGATAATCTTAAGTTTTATATAAAATACATATATATGTAAAAATGATCATATGCTAAGTTTTTTCTTAATAAAAACCATTTTTCTTAGCTTAAGTTAGATATGATAATGTTAATAGAATTTATGTAGTCGTCGAAAGACATATGTTTCAATAGTTCTGTTTGTTTTAGAATGTCCGTCTAGGGCCAGTAAGATAGTTAGATTTGTTAAGATAGTTAAGCTAGTTTTAAACATTTTTGACTAGGGTAAGATAGATATAAGATAATACTGAAAAAAAAATTAATTAAAAACAAAAAAAAAAAACAAAAAAACTTCTTGGTCTTCTGACAACTGCCTCGGTCTTTTATAGGGCTAGGCCGAACGGCGCCTTTCCAGACACCATATACACCGTATACAAAAGAGACACCACGTACCAACATGAATCACGATCTTATGGTGAAATTAGCGCCAATGTCAAGAGTTGTATTGAAAGGTATCTTCGCTATGGTCTCCTTTCGGGGGGCCGCTCTGATGGTCTTGCCGTTCTTTTTTTTCTATGTTCCTGTCCTTTGGAATTAAAGGTATTAACAATGCTTCCATTCCGGCAATGTCCTATTATCCAGCGGCGGCTTCAGTCAAAATAAAAGGGAAAAAGGGAAAACCTTCAACCTCAAATCTAAAAACATCCAAGAAAAATATGGAACCAGCTAAGCTTCTTCTTACCAACAATTAATTTTGCACCCGCACTCTCTCTACACTAAAGGCACTATCCTGACACTTAAACCTTTTGATCATCTGTCCTCAACTGATCACCTCAGTCAATCCACTTCATATGCCGACCAGAACCAAAATGTCGAGTGACAACATATCGTCAAACCATGTGCATATGTCAGTGTGTTCCTAAGTGGGCACAGTAATCAAATCTATCTTGGGCGATAGTTGGTACTTTTGAAAGGCAAGAAAACTGACGCAAATCTCCTCGACCAAGATTTCTTTTCCATAAGATCAGCATTTTCATTGTTATCAAATTCAGATCATCTCCTTGGAGTTTCAAATTGACATCATTGAACTTGTTGAAAAGGTGGGTTAAATAGACAACATCACTTTCAGCATTCAGATGTTTTTCACGCAAAATAGGATAATTTCCTTCAAGAAATTCCAAGACAGACTTTGTAAATTCTTTCTAGGCAAGCTCCTATTGACAACCATCTCATTTCAGTATGCAGAAGCTACCGATTGAAGTATTCATCATTTTCCATGCAGAGTTCTTTGAACTCATTGATCATTCAAACCGTTGCTCCTTATATTGTTCACAGTTGTGATGACTAACTGCAGAGACTTGTAAAGTCTTTCTAGCAACCAGATGTTGGCGATGAATGACACAATGAACAGCAAGTATACTAGGATTTTTCCTTTTAATATGAGCAATGAGATCTTTATATCAATCAACCATGGCTGGAGCTCGATCAGTAGCTATAGCCAAAATGTCGGACCATGGTATTTCCTTTTGTGTAAGGAAGTCTTCCAACGTTTCAAAGATAGTTTCACCTTTCGTGTTCATTTTCATTGTTCTACCAAACAACAGTTTTTCATGAGGATTTCCTTTTATAATACGAACATAAGATAAAAGTATAGACTCATTTCCCAGCAGTGTTGACTCATCCAATCGCAATGCAAATTGAAATGTTTTCAAGTACATACTTACAAAAAGATTTTTGAATATTTTCCGCCATCTCATCAATCCTTCATTGCACTGTACAGTTGCTGAGAGATAGTTTCGTTGTTACATCATAGGCTGTGTTGATAACACCTACTTTAGACCTCCTGGCAGAACAAGTTCTTCACCGAGAGTGTGTGACTGTCCAAATTTGGCAATCATTAAAGAGATGTTGTATGAAGCACGCAAACCATCATCGTTCTGTTTTGAAGCTGCTGTAAACATACTGGTCACTGTTGCCTGTTTTGCTTGTCCTGCCTAAAGCTTTTGAAAAAAATTAACGGCTTTTCCTTCATGTTTGGATATATTTTCGACAGACGCTCCATTAATTTCGAAGGCTTCATAGCTTCATTTGAAAATGTTTTCTGACAAATGAAGCACATAAGTCTTGTTTTGCCACCATTCCGAATTTCAAATACTCCACTCTGTACTGTTGGATAGCAAATTTTCTCTTTGGTTCTGACTGAAATCAGAATGAAACAAAAATATTTTCATTAGACAACATAAAAACGTAAAAAAACAGTTTACAACTTACCTTCGCTGTCAATGAGGAAAAACACCGCCTCAAAAGTTGATTGGAAATTTGATTTTAAATAATTTATTAAAAATCACTTTGATAATAAGTAGTTATTACTTATTTAATAATTACGAGAAATTTTTAATTTCTTTCACGGGTGAATTAATAGGTATTGGAAAAAACTCAATAAATATAAAAAAGGTACTTAGAAAACACACTTTCATAACGTCTTGACTCATGGAATGATGAACGCAAACTAAATGCAAATCCATTTTTGCTAGGTTTAAAAAACAATCACTCTTTTCAGGGCGATTACTTAATTAATAGTGTCGCAGAGTTTAATCAAAGGTCACTCTACATTAAATATAACTATTGTGTTAACAGAACTGGTTCCCCGAAGCGCAAAGACACATAAAGCGCCCCTAGTAGCCAGAAGAAGTCTACTTAAAAAAATCAATTTTAGGTGACCCAAAATACATTGACCTCTTCAGTGCCCACTTAATTCTTTTATCAAAATCGAAAACTACTCAGAACGCCCACAGGAACGCCAACGAACGCCCACTTGTGGGAGCTATGGCCCAGTTTGAGAGGCTCCCAAACTTTTTTATTGACCTGTTCAGTGCCCACTTAATTCTTTTATCAAAATCGAAAACTACTCAGAACGCCAGTCATCTTGCAGAGCATTTAAATGCTGAACGTATGACTGAATATTCACATCAAGACATTCTGCCAGTGATAAGTTTGGAAACTGGGAGAATTCGCGCCGATTAATGTTTTGCCTCATACATTTTAATTTTCCAAGAAAAGCCGAAGTTACAGTCTTTGTTTTTGTTAAATTTAGGCTGTCCCCTTGTAACTGCAAGTTAATGTCATTGAAATTTTTGAAAAAAATCTGTCAAATACGCGATGACTGCTTTCAATTTGATCAGGATTTCTTTTAAATCTGGATCTTTACTTTCCACAAACTCTAAAACTGATTCAAAAAGTGTACTTCAGTATGTAAGAGTAATCGTTGGAAGTCTTCATAATTTTCGTCGCACAATTGGGCAAACAATCAGACACTCAACGCATTGCTTCTTATTTTATTAACTGCTTTAATCATAAATTAAAGCGATTGGTGCAATCTATCACTCAAATGTCTAATTCTTTTAAGACGGCTTATAAACCCACGATATTGCCCGAACATGGCAGGAGATCCATCTGCTGCCACCGAAATTATGTTTGTAAATGGAATGGATTTTTCCCTAAAAAAAAAAACACTCAGGACATTAAGTATTGATTCGCTCCTAGTATCGGCCTCTAAAGTTTTCGCGTATAGTAGCTCTTCATTGATTTCTTCGTCCATAACAAATCGAACATATGTCAATATTAATGCTTCACTGCCAGGCAAAGTTGACTCGTCTAGTTGAATAGAAAAATGAATTGTTTGCAGATAATTACACAAGAAGCTTTCAATATCAAAGCTCATTTCATCAATGCGTCGTTGTACAGTTACTCAAAGGAATTCTTTTGAGTACGTCAAATGGAGGCTTGTGTAGAACAGTTTTTAGATCCTCTTCAACGGTGGATAAAATTAACTGTTCTCCGATGGTGTGCGGTTTTCCAGATTTCGCTGTAGGCAATGAGATATTGTAAGATGGGATGAGATATGTATACGCCGTAGGCGTATATTTAAAATATATTCAAATTAATATACAGGGTGTCCCACGAGCAGTGTGCCAAGAAGCCAAGAAGGTAGAGCGTGTAGGTCTGGTCAAGTCAAGAAAAAAATCGTATGGGAGGGGGGGGGGGGGGGGTTATTCCCCCCCGTTTAGCCGGGAGGGACAATTTTCTAAAAAATTGACTTAATTTGGAAAAAAAAATATTAAAAATCAACAGTTACATCCACAATGCCGTGATATACTTTTTTTGTAAATCGAGAAACCTCTTCTTTCATCTTGTTTTTAAACGAAGTTGTTTTAGGGGACAGTTTTTGAGAAATTAATTTTCAAACTCAAAATTTTGAAAAAAAAATTTCGAACTCTATTTTTTCAAAATTGTATGTAATTAAGTACTATTTTTTTTTAAATTGAATTCTCTTAATAGTTTTTAGTTAAAAACAGAAAACCGGATGCAAACCTGTCTTGTAGTTTTTGAGAAATTAAAAAAAAACCCGAACCATTTTTTTCTAAGAAAAACCTTTTTTTTTGGTTTTAACACGGCTGGACTTGTGGGCAAATTAATGTATGAAACATTGACCTCTTTTTTATTATTTTTAAAAAATTCGGAGTTTTATTATAATAAATTTAATTCATTATAATAAATTATAAAACATATAATAAATTTTCCTGCAATTTGACCCCAGCGACTTCAATCCGTTCTTACAGTTGTTCCAAGATACTATTTCCACTTCGTAGACATAATTCTTCATGAATCCCTACACATAAAATTCTAGAGGATTTAAATCTGGTGATCTAGGTGGCCATTCCGTGGGGCCCCTTTCTTCCGATCCAACGGTCACTAAAATGATCATCCAGACCGTTTCTAACTCGTAAGCTGTAGTGTTCCGGTACTCCATCTTGGTAGATTAAATTATCTGCTATGGCCAAAGGAACGTTGTCCATCAAATCGGGCATAAGATCTCGTAGGAACTGCAGGTATGATTCTCCATTAATAACGGCATTCAAAAACCGGGGCCCGATTACAGTTTGTCCAACAATACCAAGCCAAACATTACAGCTAAAGCGGTGTTGTGATTTATTTTGTTTTTTGTTGTGTGGATTGGTGCTACTAAAATGATGCAAATTGTAGAAGTTAGTAACCCCATCTCTGGTAAACTGTGCTTCATCTATCCAGAATATCCTTGCAAAATAGTTTCGTTCGGTTTGATCTCGAAGCAGTAACGATCGACAAAATTCTGCTCTCAAAAACTTGTCGTTTGAGGTGAGTTCCTGAACTGGCCTGAAAAAAGTGGTTCGGGTTTTTTTTTAATTTCTCAAAAACTACAAGGCATTTTTACATCCGGTTTTCTGTTTTTGACTAAAAGCTAATAAGATAATTGAATTTTTGAAAAAAATAAACTAGTACTTAATTACATACAATTTTGAAAAAAAATATTTCGAAATTTTTTTTTTTTCATTCTTTTTTCAAAATTTTGAGTTTGAAAATTAATTTCTCAATAACTATTCCTTAAAACAACTTCGTTTAAAAACAAGATGAAAGAAGAGATTTCTGGCTTTACAAAAAAGTATATCACGGCATAGTGGATGGAACTGTTGATTTTTAATATTTTTTTTTTCAAATTAAGTCTATTTTTTAGAAAATTGCCCCTCCCGGCTAAACGGGGGGGAATAGACCCCCCTCCCGTACGATTTTTTTCTTGTCTTGACCAGACCTACACGCTCTAGCTTTTTGGCACACTGCTCATGGGACACCCTGTATAGTTAGCGTAATAAGGCTAACTGCCACACGATTTTAAATATTTATTAAATTTCAGTTACGTATACACCGTAGGCGTATATTTAAAATATATTCAAATTATTATATAGTTAGCGTAATAAGGCTAACTGCCACACGATTTTAAATATTTGTTAAATTTCACTTTGATATATTGGTTTCTTGCTATGCTCCTTTCGGTTGGGCGGATGTTTTAAGAATGATCGCATGTCCCACAGAGTTGTGATAGTCAACTTCGTTGCTTGGGGATAACTTGGCTTGGGATATATACATTTGTGGCTTGGGATATTTACATTTGTGGCTTGGGGTATGTTCGTCTAGTGACGTAACTCCTGCCTCTTAAGAATGAACCGAGGGAGTTTATGAATGAGGTTCTTGGATGAAGTAGTTCGTTGCCGTCTTTTCTTTGGTCATTTAGGCGCCCATAGGGTTGAATTTGGCTCGTCCATATTTGAAACCATTTCATTGGGTTAAAGGTGGAAAGGATAATCGGAATTTTGTAAAGGGAGGAAGGATAATGATGGTATTTCCAAAGTTAAATTATGAGTACAAATTATAAAATATTCTTTTACTTATGGATTCTATTTCGAATTTGTGAATTACCTCAATAATTTCTTTGAATACAATATGCATTCACCAACCAAAATAGGCCAACATACCTACACATCCTGGCATATGTGGGAGAAACCAAACAATCATTCACCACTACGAAATCTGCGTGTCCTTTTTACCTTTCGTTTATGGACTTTTCTTTTATTAGTATCAATTGTTATTTTGTTATTTTTTACAACCTTGTGCTCAATAAACCTGGGAGCTAACTTGTTTCGTCTATCATCGGCTTCGTATATAGTTTCGTTTGGTAGGAAGTCTGGAGGGTCAAGCCGGGTCTGATTTAGTTTATTAATAATGTGTGTTTTATTTCGTAAGTTCTGGTCATGTACCAGTTTTGCCAATTTGCTATAATTTTGTCTGTGTTGTTTTAGATAGTCCTGTTCCGTTTTAAACTACAATTTAAGACAGAGAGGATTCAGATTGTTTACATGGCCATTAAGCAGTTCGAATGAGTAAATTTAGTTGCAGAATGAATACTATCGTTGTATGTTAAGATAGCTTCATCTACGATTTCATCAATTGTTTTATTTTTGTCTTGGGCCTTAATAAGTCTTACAAGCTCTGTTAGGGTGGAATGAAATCGTTCTATTGTTGAATTACCGTTTGAACTTTTAGCGCATATTGCATGGAGTTTTATGTCATACATATGTAGAAAATCCTTAAAAATTGTTGAGATAAATTCGCTACCATTATCACATACCACTAGTTTTGGAATTCCGTGATGAGAAAAGTAATGCCTGAGGCCTTTTACAATGTTTATACTGTTTCTAGCTGGTAACAAATAAGCACTCGCGAATTTGCTGAACTTATCTATAATGGTCAAGTAGTTTTCGTTTTGAATGAAATATACATATATCTATATGTAGAATTTCTAAAGGCATGCCTGGTGTTTCAGTTATTTCAAATTTTAGCTTTTCCTTTTTCCTATCGTATTTGTACTTATGACAGATATATCGCATGAATTGAGGATACGTATTATCATGTGTTTCATAGTAGGAAAATAATAGGTTCTCTTTATATGTTCAAGACATTCATTGATACCTCTGTGATGGGATTTTTCATGATATTCACGTATGACCCTTTCCTGTTCATCAAACTCAGTAACATCTTGCAATAAAGTCAAACATCTAACTAATTTTAACTGACCATTATTGAAGTAATTAGAAAAGACATTTTGTACAATTTTAAATGTGGAATCATCAGTGAAGATACCCGTCAACCTGTGTGTATTTAAGTAATTTTTAAAGATATGCATGATTGTGGACTCAGAGTCAATTTCTTCATGCTCAAAAATATGTCTTTTTTTCCTTTTGAATAAGATGCGGAATTTAGTTCTAAGGGTTTTAACGCATTTGCACTTTTTTAGAATCATTTGACTAGAAAATTCATTTAGCGGACATTCTGATATGGGTATTCCATCATCAAGGTTTTCTATGCCAGAATGAATAGTGGACATGTTATCCTGTTCATCTAAATTGTTTTGCATGGAAACCGAATCGAGATTTCTTTCGCTATCAATAATTTCACTAACCGTATTGGTATTTATTTCTACTCTTGATAACGCATCAGCATTTGAGTTCAGTTTTCCCTTTTTATAAGTTATGAAATAATCGAACTCCTCTAACTGTAGCCTCCAACGGATGAGCTTGGAGTTGGGCTCCTTAAGAGAAAAAAGCCATGTTAAAGGTTTGTGGTCAGTGATAATCTGAAATCTTCTACCAAATAAATAGGGACGGAAGTATTTTACAGCCCAAACAATTGCCAAGAGTTCTTTTTCTATTGTACTGTACTTCTCTTCACTTTGGGATAAAGTACGACTAGCAAAACTAATAGGCTTATCGGAGCCTATAGGACCTTGAGACAAAACTGCGCCCAATGCGATGTTACTTGCATCTGTTGTCAAATTAAACGGCTTGTTGAAGTCCGGATATTGAAGAATAGGCTCGTTGCATAGAAGAGCTTTGCACATGTCAAAGCAATTTATGTACCTGGAATCAAGTCGTACTTTGTTATCCTTTCGCAAGCACTCAGTCATAGGCTTCGTTAATTTGGCAAAATCTTTAATAAACTTCCGGTAATACCCAGGGTAATACCAGGAAAGACTTAATTTGCTTGCGAGTCTTTGGGATCGGAAAGTTCTTGATAGCATATATCTTCTCAGGATTAGGCTTCACACCCTCGGGAGTTACTATGTGGCCTAAAAATGAGACTTCCTTCCGCAGAAAAGAGGATTTTTGCAGTTGAACCTTGAGGTTAGCATCCCTTAACCTATGGAAGACTGCATCTAGACTTTGTATGTTCTCTTGAAGAGATGTGGAATAGACGATTATGTCGTCCATGTACACCAGACAGACCTTACCCTGGAGTTCCCGAAGGACATTATCCATTACTCTTTGAAATGTCGAGGGTGCGTTCTTTAGACCAAACGGCATACGAACAAATTCGTAGTGGCCGTTGTCAACAGAAAACGCAGTTTTCGGAATGTCATGTTCCATGATTTCTATCTGATGAAAACCAGATGCTAAGTCTAGAGTTGAAAAATAGATACACCTACCTAATTTGTCCAGTATTTCGACAATATTGGGAAGCGGATACCTATCTTCTATCGTTTTGTCGTTTAGTTTGCGGTAGTCAATTACTAACCGCCATTTTTCATTGCCCTGGGAATCTCTTTTTTTTGGCACAATCCATATCGGGGATGACCAAGGAGAGTAACTTGGGCGAACTATACCTTGATTAAGCATATCAGCAACTTGCCTTTGAACTTCTTCTTTGTGAACGTAAGGATATCTATAAGATCTTGTGTAAACAGGGATATCGTCTTTAGTTTTAATTTGATGTTTGATAGTATTCGAAAATGACAACATTTGCCCTTCTCTGAAAAAAATATCTTTATATTTTCCACACAGATTTAAGATAGTTGCACTTTCTTCCGAATTTAAGTGCTCAACCTCAATCAGGTCCTCAATTTTACTCTAATCAGGGGTCTGGGAGTTATAAATCGAAAAATTATGAAATGCAGCAAAATCCTCCGGTTTAATCAAATCGGCTTTTATTGGCTGCTCTAGAAAGAAGGTTTGAGGTGTATCTGAAGTATTAACAACTTTAACTATTGCATACCAGTTGTGAGATTTATAGATACCTTCTGAGATGCGCAAAGCTTTGTTTATTTTGATTGGTTTAATGTAAACACTACCCGATTCAACATCAATTGGGAGGCAACAAACGAGTTTATTAAGTTCTGGGACTGTGTATACTCTGGACATGATGTTTGGTTTGAAATGTAAAGGAATTTTTACTTTATCGGTTTCTAACATAGAGTTTTTTAAATCTATCTTGATTGCAAGTTGTTGCATCAAGTCTGTGCCGGTTAGTCCATCAAAGTAGTTATGAAAGTTGAAAAGAAGAAAGGATAAATATTCGGTTGTTTGGAATTCTGTTAGTTCCGCAATTTCAGTTTTTTTTTGTTCACAAACTTTGATCCGAAGATAGTCTTGATTTCGACAGGTTCTATATATTCAATACATTTATCGTCAACTATATTTGGGTTAATAAACGATTTTTTACTACCTGTATCAATAAGAAATCTAACATTTTTCCTATTTAGGTAAGTGACTTGAATGTAAGGTAGAAGGCTTGTATTGAAGTTATTAAAGTCTAGGTACCCTATTGGCTTTCCGAGGCTGGTGTAAGAAAATTTGCATCATCTATATAGCTTCCTCTTTTTGAAAATTAAGTTTTATTCGGATTAGGAGTTTTATTAGAACAGGAAGGGAATTCTTCCACGGGCGGGTAGGATATATTTTGGTTACCAGTCTCGATATTGTGAAGTTGTTCCTACTTATTTCGGGAAAAGCTTTTGGTTGAACGACCACTATAGGTATCCATTGGTTCAGGTGGTGGATACCTGATCGTTTGTTGAGATATTGGCCTATAATTCATTTGTTTATTATGACTGAATGAACCATTGTCAAACTGTCCTTGTCTAAAAGAGATTTGGCTATTATTGTTTGCGTAATGCATGTTATCGTTTCGATCTGATGGCGTATTTGTGATTGTTTGCATAAAGGGTTGGCGAGTTGGGAAATTGTGATTAGCTTTTGGTCTAGTTGTATTTGTTAGTGTACCTGAAATTCGTCTGTTTTGTGAATCATGAAAGTTCATGTAATTTCACTCTTCTAAGCAGTAATTAAAAGCATCTATTAAATTCGTTGGTCGCATTTTTTTTTTTTCGTTCAACTTTTTCTGCATCAATCGTCCTAACTCACGTTCACTCAAAGTGTCGCGTTGTTCGTCAGATATCCCATAGTGACGAATTAGACATGGCCACCAGAGATCAGCTGCGCATAGTGTTAGAAATAGAGTCGGGATACCAAGCTGGTTAACCATAGCAAGAAGCTCACAATGCTGTTGGTACCAGTAAGCTGAAGTGCCTCGGATCTTTGCACCCCAAGACAGAATACGTTTAATGAGAGTTGGCTGTTGCTGAACTTTCTGAGCAAGTTGTTGGATATTTTGAACGTTTTGAAGGTCACTCGTCTTGGCTAGTACACCGATCTGTCTACAAGCGTCGTGGCGTTGCATAGTATTTAGGCAAAAAAACCGGAATCGAGGGTCTTGTGCAAATCGTTGGTTACGGAATCTCATGAGATGTTCACACCACTCTCGAAAAGTTACTTTGAAACCACGACTGAAGTCAAGAAAATCGCATTTACCAGTGGGGAAAAGGTGAGGAAAAGCTTGCATAGTGTAACCACTCTGACGGAATTCGTTAATGGGATCACTGTTTGCTGTAGGCCAATTTAACGTAGCTTGAACTGCTGCTTCTTGACCTAGTCTTGGAGCAAACGTGACAACATTCTTTTCTATAGTTACAACTTCAGGTTCATTTTCTAGAATTTCTGCATCTTCAATGAACGGTAAATCATTCGCAATATTGCCATTTCAAGGTAAACTTGAAATTCGATCTTGGTCAATTACTACATCAGCATAAAAAGGATTGATTCGTTGAAGACATATCAATGCATTCAGAACAACATGTTTTCTAACTCGGAAATCAGTAAAACCATCCATACCCCCACGTCTGACGATCACTATACCTAAGTTATCTGGTGCAACAGGAAGTGAAGTTGCGGGTGGAAGTATATCTTGAGCTACATTGATTACGTTTCCAGAGTAATGATACTGTCCATTTGAACCATATGTGCAAACTTGATGTATTCTCATTACGGGATGTACTCTAGCTATAAACAATTGCTCAACCATGGTCAGTTCTTTGAGTTCTGATGGAACGTCGCCAGGGTACATGATATTTACAGGTGTGAATTTAGTTGGATTCATAACACAAGCATTGCAGATGTAGTTGTCAGTTGTATTCGTGTAGTCTAAACGGTAGCAATTTGAGCACATGTAGTACGACTTGTTATCCAGATTTCGTTGGAATTCTTGTACAATTCGTGTGTCCTCACTGTTGCCATTAGATTGATTGGAGGACGATTCGTTGTCGTGTCGTCTGGCATTCACTGTTCGTCTCCCAATGTTAGTTCTTTGACGCAACCTTGGCATGATCTAAGCAATTTATAACTAAAAATATATTCGCTTATAACACAATGTTTTATTTACCTCTTTTTAGCTCAATTGATATATTGAGTTTTTTATGGTATTTATCCTTTAGTGTTATTTTTTCTCATGTATTTATTTCTATAGTAAGTCTATCAGAACGATTTTCGTTAATATCTCAGTTGTTATAACATCAATCTCTAATTACCTTATACGAAAAAGTTGCATAAATATTTATGATTATTTTTGGAAAATAAAAAGACGAAAAATGTCCGAAAATTCTGAAAAAAATTGAGTTCGAAGCGAGAGGTGCGCAGCGCAAACTGGCAAGGGCTTCGCCGTTTTTAAACAATCCGTAGAATCTTTTTCCCTCCGGGAAATTCGATTTTGCGCGTGACATTTTTCCCATAGACATCACTTGAAAATTAGTTTTTCGGTGACTATATCCCGATGGTGAGTCTGATCCACATAGGAAAATCGGGTTTTCGGTGATTATTCCTCAATAATAAATCGGATTTGAAAAAAACAAAACGTACGGACACTCAGCGATGTCCACATGATCACCTTGGTAAGTTTAGTCAAAATCAGTTGAATGGTTCCGGAGGAGTATTTGTAGGAAGAAACGGCTGTCCCGGGTATAAGAGCTTCGCTCGCCTTCCGCTCACTCAGCTCAATTAAGGGCAACGTTTGCTTTTCCAGTTACTTTATTTCTAATTGCCCTCATTATAACTTTTTTGTAATTTGGATTGTGATCAAGTTGAGGGATCAAACTTAAAATTTCCTCCACGTTACTAATGAAATCGAAAAGCAAACGCTGGTTGCCGTCAAAGGTTGGTATATCCTTGATTGCATCAGGAATTCGAAGACAATCAAAAATATTCGCGGCAATACCAAAATTAGAAATCATGTTTAGATTCTCTAGCAAAATGGAATCACAGTTTAAGCTTAGAAATTTCGAGTTAGCCGGCTTTTTTCTCCAACTTGGGATTAAAAGTCTACTAACGGTTCGCGCTTTTAAACTTTGGTATTTACTGATTCTAATGGGGGGCATAGGGAGCCAATGAAAGTAGAATCAAAGAGGACTTACCTGGTTCTTCCGACGCTAGAGAGTTGAAACTCACCACTTCAATAATCCGTCGAAGTGTGCTCAGCTTAGTACAGCTTCAATGCAGCTACTCTCTTCGCTCCAAGTTGATGTTCCAAATCCTACCGACTGCGCCAGTTACGTATACGCCGTAGGCGTATATTTAAATTATATTCAAATTAATATATATAGTTATAATAAGGCTAAGTTAGCGTAATAAGGCTAACTGCCACATGATTTTAAATATTTATTAAATTTCACTTTGATATATTGGTTTCTTGCTACGCTCCTTTCGGTTGGGCGGATGTTTTAAGAATGATCGCATGTCTCACAGAGTCGTGATAGTCAACTTCGTTGTTTAGCCTAAAGCCCCGTTATTCTCATGCGTGGCTTGGGGATAAGTTGGCTTGGGATATTTACATTTGTGGCTTGGGGTATGTTCGTCTAGCGACGTAACTCCCGCAAGCCATCATCGTTACTTTGAGACGTTGATGCGAACATACTGTGCACGGTGAGGTTCTGTTCATATTTTTCTTAGATTCAGGCTGTTGAACTGCTGAACATTAGTGTACATTTACATTCACTTTATATAACGACTTACAGTATAACACTTTATGTATAATAGATTGTAAGCTAATGTATGTAAGTTTAACCAATAAAGAAACATCATTTTGTCCAACACAGGCATATTGCATATCAGTTACCTACCCGTAAGGAAAAAAAAAATGTTTGTTTTAGCAATCATAAAGTGATTTTAACAGGATATGGCTTTTTTAACAGGATAGGAATAGGAGCAACAAACCTTTTAGACCCATAAAGAGGTTCTCACAAAACGGCTGGAACTATTTTAATGTAATATAAAATATTTTTTGATTATTAATTATATATTTTGATACATTTGTGTTAATTCGAGAGCAAATACTTATGTACTTTTAAAGAATATTTCGACATCATAACCCCACGATTTCAATGATTTATTTATTACTTTGATGTACGGTACGAGTGGTACCTACATACATGAAGAAACGTACAATTTATGAAAATATTTGTAGTTATCTAGTATTATAAACAATGAGGGCAATATCTCTCCTTTAATGGATCGCCACCGTCGGGGAAATAAATCATTTTATAATAAAAAATATAATACAAAAAGTTCAATTTTTCTCGGCTTTCTCTTCGTTGGGATCATTTCGACCGCCAAATTCGGAAAAGAGATATAAAGAGCAAGGAAGACCTAAAAGTGACTTTGACTGAAGAGTGGTCCAAGATATAATGCGATGTGACACATAAACTCGTAGCGTCCAAGCCATGTAGAATTAGAGAAGTCATAAAATCGAAAGGTGGACAAACAAAGTACTGATTTCTTGTTTGCACGTTGTTTTGACTATTATTTCATTAAAATTAATCTAGTGTTTACTCACTTTTGACGCTTGTTTTTAGCCCTTTTTTCTTATAAATTGAATTTGTTACTTTATGTTTATGTTTTATTTATTGAGGGCTTTAATTTGAAGTATTTGCAGTAGCTCACGTGGGTACATTTTAATAAGGGGATGAACTTGAGAAAGATGAATGTTTACTCACTTTCGACGCTCACTGTACCAGCCTTACCGAAAAAATTGTTCTTTACTATCAAAATCAGATAAATTTTTGTGGACCCCAACTTACAACTGGTGAACCCCTTTTTTTCAGGCCAACGTAGACCCCCGTTGAGTCTCCCGTGGACCCCTGGGAGTCCACCTGGACCACTTTGAGAATCACTGATTTAAATCAACACGAATGAGAGAAACGAAGAGTGATTAAAAACAAAAACGGTGTTCGTCGATTCGATGAATGTTTACCCATTTAGGGTTAAGGGAGAAGTCTGTGTGAACCTTTGTTCGTATGCTTTTTTCGCCTCGAATGTGTTGCATGGTGAAAACCTGACATGGTTTGCAAACCAATGAATTAGGGATCTGTTTTCATTAAAATTATATTATAAGTTTTTTCTATTATTCTTTAATTATGATCAAGTTTTCGATTCTAAAATCCGAGGAACCCGCCATAACTCCATACTTCTGAACTTACCTTGCCCGCCGAAAGATAAAGACGAATGGTAAAGAATGCGTTTGACAAAACAATAGATAATATTCGTATATCACTATTTGAACAAAAAAATAGGAGAAGAAGCGATATATTCGTATAATTTCCATAATGGTCTGCGAATTAGGGAAGCGAGCTCGATAATCGCATTAATATTACTGTGGGTTTGTTAATTTTACGTTTTATTCCACTTACAATTCTTTAACGAAATAGTCGGTTGCATTTCACTTCTTCGACAATGCACCCTCAATACTCACCAACAATCGAATGCACATTAGCTTTCGGACAACCACCTTTCGAAAGTGCTGTGTATTTAGATAATCGCTCAGGAATTATGCCTCATGCTGTACTAGGTGAATACCTAATATTTCCTCATTGATGCAATCAGTAAATATTTAATAATGGCTTTGGAACATGGGTACTGACATGCGATAATTTATTCTCTCACTTTCCTTAGTGCTGGTCTTTGAGGGAGTGTTTGCTTATTAATTCGTAGTTGTAATGATTTTTGATAATTGTTTAACCTCTGTTACTGATTGCTGTTGAAATTGTTTTGATACTGCCCTTAATATGGGTGGAAAACTCAAATGAAATCAGTTAGTTAATCCCAAGTTCGAGATTAGTCACTGTTCAATGGGCTGCATTGGCATTGCGGAATTGCACCCGTCATTCAAACTGTCTAAAACAATTCGCCAATTTCATTTCATTGAGTTCGCGATGATAATAATAATCTGCACCAAACAAATAATGCGAAAGTTATTTATGCAGCAAGCCGGTTCAGTCGGTTGAATGGCTTAAAAAGATATCATTCCATAGGGATTTAGTCACATTGTGTTATGTGGCAACGAAATTTGGGCACTGGGATCACTAGTTCGACGCTAAGCACAAATAGAAGCCAGAAGCCGCTATAGAATTTCGTAAAACCAGTCAACTGTCGTTCTATAAAGACGGAATTTAGGGCAACAAATCTACAAATAACATGTTTTAAACTGTATCCTTTTCATGATTATATAATAAAATCGAATAATGCATGCCTTGCATTGAATTATCTAGTAGAAAAAGTTGGCCGGTGACTCTTGAACTACAATCAATCAGGCCTTATATGTACGAGTATAAAAGAGCATCGTATGTGTTGTTCTTAAGATAGAGATATGAATACAACAAAATCAACCGGCTTGTGTGAACTGGAATGTGCAGGTTATTTTTGGGCTTCAGGCCGTTACCTGGTAAATAAGCTATTTGTGGGAACAAGAAAAAATAGCATAAGTCAGTTTTTGCAATTTTTCATTAGAGCAGTATGAAAGTTCAGGAGCGAAGGAGCGAGTAAACAGAGCAAAGAAGTTGATCGTGTTTAACATGACAAACATCAGCCTCGATCTCTGTCCCTGCTCAATCCAAGCTGACACACAACCTCCACGCGGCCTCTCCTGAGTAGCTGGCCTAGCATCCGCCGGATAGTGAACCAATGTGTGCAGCAAACCTGGCCTTCTAGGTTAGGTGTTGTGCTTAGGGTTGACATCCCTATCGCGGAAAACAAATTTTGTTACGAAGCCACAACAAGCTTCGGATGCGGACTTACACAATGTTGACCACCCATATAAACGAAAAGATCTGCGAGTCTGCACTAGGAATGTGCGGCCCCTTAACTGATCAGGTGCAGACAACCAGCTGGGAAAACCCTCGACTGCTACAAAGCAGATATAACCGCACTCCAAGAAGAGTGATGGGATGAACCAAAAAAGGATGAAAAACTGTGATATCTGTTACGTAACCACTACAAGAAAAATAGACAACGCATATACGGTTTTGTTATTCGAAGAAGACTCCGACAAAAAGTCTTAAGCTTCCCGTATGTAAGTGAACGCTTCATAACAATCCGCTTCATAGGCATCCCCTCATGCGTTCACCCCCCTACGTAAGAAAAAGATGATCGACTCAAGGATGACTTCGTGTCTCAGCTATGACACCAAAATTGTACTAAGGGATTTTAATGCAAAAATCGGCAAAGAGAACATATTTTAGTCGATCATAGGAAAGCATAGCCTACAATACATCACATCCGACAACGGTCTGAGGCTAATTGACTTCTCAGCAGACTGTGACCTCCCTGTAGTAAGCACACGATTCACACATCTAAACATCCATAAAGGAACCTGGCGGTTACCAGATCAGTCGACCATCACCCAGATTGATCAGGTTGCGATCGACGCGAGACACTCCTCCAGCATCCTAGATGTACGAACCTTCCGAGGAGACAATATCGACTCGGATCACTACCGTTTTGTAGCCAAGGTACGAATGAGGATATCAAGGATGCTAAGGAATCGAACAAGACAACAAGAGTTTGACGTCGGAAAGCTACAATCTCAGGAGACCGCTAAAATTTTCGCCGATCGAGTTTTCCTCAACCTCTCGCAAGGTCCGGTGACAAAATCCGGCAAAATCCAGAGAACAACAATGACATTGCCAGCGCGCCGTCAGAGATGCTGCTTTGGATGCGCTGGGTTTCAAACCGCCACCAATTAAAAACCCCTGGTTTGATGAGCAATGCAAACAAGCCCATGTAGCAAAGCAAACCGACTAAAAAGCCATGCTACATAGACGGACGAGAGCCGCTCGTGAGGTCTACGAGCAGAAAAGGAGAGAGGAAAACACGCTTTTAAGGCAGAAAAAAAGAGAGCATGAAAGAGATCGAGGAGATGGAGAGATGCTATCACAGGAATGACGCTCGCAAGTTTTAGGAAAAAGTAAAACGAACATGCCAGGACTATAAAGCCAGAGCGGAAGCCTATAGGGATGAAGACGGACAACAAGTAGTAGAGTCACAATCGATGCTGAGGATATGGAAAAACCAATTCTGTAGAATATATAACGGCGATGATAAATCTTATAACTCTGTCAGGCAGAATGATCCATTCGCAACGGACGAACATACAAGAGAATTCGTTCCACCTGACCTAGATGAAATTAAGAGCGTTATTTTTTTTTTTTTTTTTTGGAAAAAAGCATTCTTGACAAATGGAATCCCAGCATCGTTTGCCCAGTCCATAAGAAAGGAGAGGAATAAGTCTAATCAACATCGCGTGCAAGATTTTCTCATTCTCAATTTGACAATTGTGGTGTGCTTTCAGGCCAGGTTGTGGATCAGATCAGAACAAATTTTCATACTGCCGCAGATCTTGGAAATTGGAAAAGACCCAAGAATTCCAAATGGACGCACACCATCTTTTTTGTCGATTTTAAGGCCTAATTTTGACATCCCTGCCAAACCCGTTCGATTGTGCAGCATGACAGTGGGGAATTCTCGCTGCTCCATTAAAGTTGTTAACGAATTAACCGAGACTTTCGATGTTAACAAAGGATTTAAGCAAGGTGACGCACTGTCATGTAACTTCTTCAAAATCGTGCTTGAAAAGATCATACGAGACTCACTGGGCAACACAAGACGTGCGATCTATTCCAAGTCTTCGCAATTGCTTGCGTTCGGGGATGACATTGACATAATTGGGGGAGCACAGCCAGACGTCAATGAAATGTTCAAAAGTATTAAAGCAGAACCAAATGCTGTCATCTAAAAGAGACGCACAACACCGACGTCTTGGGCAGTCCCTATTGATGGCTACAAATCTGAAGTGGTCAAGGACTTCGTCTATCTTAGCTCACTAGTGACCAGCGGCAACAACACCAGCGGTAAGATCAAAAGCATGATTATTCTTGTAAACCGCTGCTTTTTTGGGGTCAAGAGGCAATCGAGAAGTAGAGCCCTCTCGAAGAACCAAGGTAGCACTATGTAAATCACAGATCATCCCGGTCCTCCTTTACGGCGCAGAGGCCTGTACTTAAACGAAAACGGAGGAGAATGCCCTTGGTCGCTTCGAGAGGAAAATTGTTGGCCCCGTTCATATGAACGAAGAGTGGAGCAGAAGATACAACGACGAGCTGTATGGGCTGTCTCCGGATCCAACGTCTAAGATGGCTAGGCCATGTAGAGCGGACAACACAGCTCCGCCCCGAAGAATCTTCGAATTCAACTCTGAGGGACGACGCAGCAGAGGACGACCGAATCTAAGGTGACGCACACAGATGGAAGGGGACCTTAACCAACTGGGAATGCGGCACTGAAAACAACTGGCAAAAGATCGTGCGAGCTGGAGACACGTATTGGTTGAGGCCTAGGTTCACACCGTACTGTAGTGCCATGTAAAAAGAAGAAGAAGAAGTATGAAAGTTCACTTTGTAGAATCAAGAAATGTTGAATTTCTTCATTCTCATATTTTTTAATACAGTTCATACCACGTTTTTTGAAATTGATCGTCTTAAGTGGCTCAGTCTCGTCCAATGTAGTTTTATAGAACAGCTAACCAAATTAATTTTTTTTATCTAAGCCATGTAAACTTGCTGCAAAATCTAGAAAATTTGACTGCTTCATTTCTATAACTTTGAAAAGATTATTGTCCCTTATGCTTGAAATTAAGTTTTCCAGTCTCTTGGATGGTGAATCTTAGCTAACGTTTCTTTTTTTTTCCTTTCAATTACGGAGTGGTCAACATCACACCCCATGTGAGTAAGGCCCGGCCCGGGGAATTTGTGGTCAAGTACTTAAATGTGTTCACCGTTGGCTAAAGCGGTTATAAACAAACAAGTCATATGTGAATTTTTGTCTTAACCCAGAATGGAATCGCTGTAAAAAATTCGTTTGTGATGGCTTCAGGAACATTATCTTCAATATGTTTAAGAAGGCAACATGATATCCCTTTCCACCTCTCTTCGCCACCCCTTCATGCCACATGAAGCAAGATGATTGATCGGTAGCCAAATCAGGCGCAGTTAAATTATAAGTCCATAACTAGCGCTCATAAAATGCAATGTTCGATTTAAAAAAAAAATGTATAGGCAAGCATTGTTGAATATATGCGACTTGTATTTTGCATTCGTAAGAAAAACCAGCTTTTTCTTGTAGGTTCTTAAGCTGACCCGAGAACTTTAATTTTTCATCAGAATTGTCAATTGCTGAAATTGTATGATGCAGCACGTCTCGTACGTATCAAACTGATGTGATTTTATCTTAAAATTAAGCTAATGGAATACTTGTAAGTATTTTGATAGGCTCACTGGCTCTTCAGTTTCCAAACAATACTCGTCAAGTTTATACTTTTTAGATATTGTTTAACCAGGCTGCAGGTATTTCTTCCTTGTATCTCGGTATAATTGCTTTCATATGCAGGCATTTTTCAATAAGAATTTTAATCTCTTCTAGTCTTACCACCTCCTTCTATTTATCGGCTAACGTTTTGCAAGGTGAATTCATTTTCTTATTTATTAAGCTCCTCACAATACTATTTATTTCGCCAAAGCCACATAAAAAGCAATATTTGCATGTAAGAATCTTTTCACCTTAAAATTCAATGAAGTTGTCACAACAAAGTTTCGGTTTTTCTCTTTAACTCTTAAATTATGAATTCAGTAATTACATAGTAATAATAATTGTTGATTTTGAAGCGATAAAGGTTTTAGGTTCCTCGCTTGAATGTTTTTTTCCCTTTTTGTGCTGTATGGTAAAGACTTATTTCTCTGTCCTTACCGATATTTTATAGCCTCCTTCACTTTCTATATTGGAAGATTCAGCAATATTTATACTTTTTTGGGTATTTGAGTATTAGGCGTTTCATTGGTCTCGAAATTATTCACATAACCTGGTGAGACAGGCTTCATCAATGCTAAATCCTTAGAAATATTCTCAACTCAACTTGCGAGAATCTTACCCCAACGTCATACAATATGCTTTCATTAAGTAAGTTCTAAAGATTTGATAATCCGGATCTTTAGTTGAATCAACCCAGTCTTCCTAAGTTACTCGTAGACGTTCTGAACTATTCAAGTCAAAATGAATATTTACGTTGGCAATACCAGCTAAAGGAGTAAATATCTAAACTTACATCCTGACCGTACGTCGGATTGTACATCTACGTTTCTTGACGGAACAGTTTTTGGATCATCGCATGTTTCTTAAACATAATCACCGGAATTTAAAAATTTTGATCGATTTGGGTATTTTTGTATTTTTTTATATAAACAGAAAATTAGACATTTTTACAACATTAAGTAATAAATCATCGAAAAATTCACGCTTGTATTTTATTTTTGCTTTTGCCAAAACGCACAATCGCACACAAGAATCAAAACAAAACTGCAACACAAGTATCTATCAACACGGATAGGGCAATGTGAATTTAAAACTTATAGTATGTTGTTTTTCCGTGTGCAAGCTGAGATGTGTTTTTTTTTTTCATCTCAATCAAATAGGGGATAAAATGACAAATGCAATCGAATCGCATCTGTTTTACATCTGTATCCAACCACTGTCAGGTCTTTTACGGTCATCATACGGAATCCAGTTTTCATCGCAGGTGACCTATCCAAGCGATGCACAGATTTGCAGGCGCCGTGGTTTTTGGGACTCTTTCAGTTCATAGGGTACCCACTTATCGAGTTGTTTTTTTACCTTTCCTGTAAGAGAAAGTTGTCGACTTATTGTCATTGGGGATACTCCCCTTCTTTGTGCAATTTCCCGCACCGATTCGTTGAGTTGCTCTTAAAACATCGCCGTCAGCTAGCCTTTCCGGCTTCTCACGTGATTCATTTACGAGGCTGAATTCTCTCAAACGGAACTTTCCAAACCAAAGTCGTATACTGCGTTCGTATTTTCAAGGGCTATAAGTCTTAAATCATTATAGGCTTTTAATTTGTCCCTTGTGGAGCCAAGACTTGCCTTTTGGAGCCTGGCCATAGCCTAGTTTGTTTTCCAATGATTCCTTAACAACACTTTTAATTGTTGGCCATAGTGATTCTTTACTTCCTCGTTAGTTTCCATGCCTTCAATTTTTCGAGATTGAATACCAATAAAATGAAGAAGAAAATTTCAAGGCAGAGGGTATTATAAGCAGAGACAAGCATACATATAAGCAAACATCATTCCTAGCGCCACCCTGACATCTGACAAAATCCCATGAAATCACTAGAAATTATATAGAAAAACCATCAACCTATTTAATAGCTTTGGTGGTTTTAATACTGGTCATCGACTGGCTAACCAGAAAACTGTAAACGCTTTAGTCGATGGAGGGGTAAAACAGAGGTGGTGTGGAATATCCTTGTAATTAATTGAATTTCCTATAATTATAATGGCAATAATAGGAAGGCAGATCATTTCATTATCTCCTATTAATTTTCCAATAAAACGCCGTTTTTTCATTTCGATTTTAATAATTGTATATACCCGTATATGGATACTACTAGTTTAATCGGAATATCATTAAAATAGAGAAATATTTCACAGACGATAGTTGAGTGGAGTGGATTAAATAAATCTAGTGGTTCGTTAAAAAATTAGTACTAGACAGATATATGTATGTTGATATATTTAGTGTTTTTGGTTTTTGTTTTTGCAGTTGTATTAGGGAACTAATAATTTACGAATATCGTGCTAGACCAGTAGTCCTATATTATAAATCACAGAGGAGTAAATTGATGAAATTTATTAGAATTTAACGCTTTTTCGAACGAGGCGAAAAAGCAGTATCAGAACCAATATCATTTCTTACCACAGAAAGATTTAGTAGCAATGCGGCAACCTCCGTGGTTGATATTACGTTTGTCACTTGCTGCGCAGCTAGGCTGCAGCGATCATATCATACTGTACTTCGGAAATAAACCAATTTAATTAAGACATATTAACCATGACTTTTGTACAATTCACACCTTCCACTTGAAAGAGAACTTCATAATTATTACATATATAAAAAACAGACACGAATTGGAAATAAGCTACTTCGCAAACACGCCGACATAAATCGGATGCTGCCGGTAGGCCCTCGGCCACTCTCACCATCAGGTTTTGTTCTTGTGCAAAACACAGGAGTGCTTACTCAGCTAATATCAACAGGATGCTTTGGGTCACCCTAGGATATACAAAACAAATTTTAATGTTTGCTGACGAATCGTTGCTGGATTGTGAATTTGTATAAATATGAAGGTGCCTAGTAGTACATAGTAGTATATAGATATTGCAAACGTATCGCGAAGAAAAAGTGCGCCGAATTCAAAGCGAAAAGCATGGAAGGCCCCTATCAGGAGTTGGAAGAAATATCGTCTTCCGCGTCTGACAGGAACCAGGCTACCCAGGAGCTTCGACAAAGCAATTTGAACAAAGGAGCAAATATCTTGAAGATAGCCGCCCAGAGAAGAAGAAATGCTCAGGAGATTCGTTTCCCAAAGTTTATTAACAATGCTGAAGGCCAACTCCTTGTGGGAGACGAAAAAATTCTCCACAGATGGCGACAGTATTGCGAGGAACTTCTCAACGAACAGTTTCCTCGAGTGTACTTTTTAAGAGCCGCCCCGAATCATGCTGAAATATCCGACATCACAGTCGAAGAAGTTCGGTACGCGGTTAAAAACTCCAAGAAAAGAAAAGCTGTTGGGCCGGACGGGATACCCTCTGAGTTCTGGAAAAAGATGGGAGACATCGGATCTAGAGGGCTCATGGTTCTTATCTCCAAACTTATCAGAGGCGACACTATGCCTAATCAATGGAGGGAAAGCTATCTTCTTCCATTGCACAAAGGAAAGGGTGATACGTGAAATTGTGATAACTACCGTTCTGTCAAGCTGATGTCGCACACCATGAAGATCGTTGAACGGGTATTAGATAGCCGACTGCGGAAAATAATACGACTATCTGATGACCAGTGCGGGTTTGTCTCGGCTAAATCAACAACAGATGCAATCCAAAGTATAAGGGTCATGATGGAAAAGCATCGTGATTCGCTAAAGGACTTGAATATGGTGTTGGTTGATTTCGAGAAGGCCTTTGACCGGCAACCAACGGATCTTTCATGGGTAGCGCTAAGACAAAAAGGAGTTCCAGAAACCTACGTGCGAGTGATCATGGACATGTACAATAGAGCAACGACAACAGTAAGATGCACCGCACGAGTCACCGAAGAGTTCGCAATCAAAGTCGGTGTACACCAAGGGAGCGTCCTCAGCCCACTGCTCTTTATAGCAGTCCTTGATTGCTTGCTTGAAGGAAAAGTGACGGACCCCAATGTGCGCCAGCTATTCTTTGCTGACGATGGAGCCATTATAAGTGATGATCAGGCGTCCCTACAACGAGCACTTGATGTGTGGGTGGACATTTTTGAGGGGCACGGGTATCGTATTAACTCAAAGAAGACAGAGTATCTGTGCTGCCCGTTCTCTGACCCTCATCAGCCTATTCCAAACATTTACTTGAATGGAAGAGTGCTTCCCAAGTGTGAAAAGTTGAAATATCTGGGATCTATGATTAATAAAGAAGAAACTTGTGATAACGACATCAACCATCGCGTTAGCGTAGGGTGGATGAAGTGGCGGGAAAACTCCGCCATCTTCTGTGATCGAAAAATGCCCCCTAAGCTGAAAGGAAGGCTCTATACTTCATTTGTACGTCCGGCGCTCACATACGGTTCACAGTGCTGGACAATGCACGAAAAGTATGAGAGCAAATTAACGGCAGCTGAGATGAAGATGCTTCGCATGACAGCGGGAGTAACAAAGCGTGACAGAATTAGAAGTTCAAATATCCGAGGAAGTCTCCACGTAAAAGAAACCATCACAAGAAAGAAAGAGCGCGACCGACTCAGTTGGTATTGCCATGTTCAAAGGAGAGATCCTTTGAACCCCGTCCAAAAGGCGTTATCAATCAACGTTTCAATTTCAACACGCAAAAAAGGCAGGCCGAAAAACAATTGGTGCAAACAAATGCAAAAACACCAGCATTTGATTGGCCTCAGCGATGAAGTAATCCCAAACCGGGAAGCCTGCGCTACTTTCTGAGGTCAAACCGGCGGACCCCATAAGCGGACCAGTAGGAATGTAGTTAAGTGGGAAGGTTATGGTCCTACACTTCTGACCATAACAACGCCGGAAAAAGGAAAAGAAAGAAGAAGATCAAGGTGCCTAGTAGGCGTGATGTCTGTTGGGAAAAGCTTCATACGATCCGAGATTGCTAGATACAATATATGGATGGTTCGCCACCGACTTGACATAGGGATTGAAGGAGCCTCACCTGTTCTCTCAAGTGAACAATATTTATTTATAAAATCTCGTTCAAAAAAAGATGGCTCATGAAGAGTAATTAAAGGGTCGTTCAACAAGAGGTGTCATTTTAAATGTCACGACATTCTATACCTGAGTAGTAATATAATATAAGGTTAATTAACACATCAGTACATTGTATTCGTTAAAATATGTCGAAACATTTAGTAAAGCTCGCACCATTTAAGCCCTTTTTCGCACAAAATATCACCACAGTTTGGATCCATACGATCGTTGAAATTGGGGCTGTTCGCAAGCATTTAGCTCACATATCCTGAACAAACATCAAGGTAGAGCGTCGTTTTTTAAGCGATTGAGTCCGGGAAATACAGAAACGACTCTAAGCAAAGTTATTCTGACTTTCATGATGTGGTTTCCTTGGGTAATTTTTTTAAACTACTAATGTGACCATATCAGTGTACAAATTGCGTTACCGAACGATGCAGGCTGACATTCTTGTGCCTGAAATGGACGAATAAGGCGTTCATCCTCATCGCCTCACGACCATATTTCTTTGACGAGAGCGCTTCCTTTGAGTGAGAAACCTTTCAAACGATTGATAGATGCCACAAAGAAATAGACGATGTAATTAAACAGATCAATGACCGTACGATACCACGCAATGCCACAAACATGTACCAAAACGCGATTTCGGCGCACTGAACACCTAAGCCTTCATAATTTTTTCTGTAAAGTGGAAAAGTCGATATCCGTTAAGTGGCTGCCGCCAGTGTTGATAGACGTTAGTACCAGTTTTATCGTATTTTCCATGACTTTCCGCAATATTTCCGATGATAACTACTCGCATTCCTGTCGAATATTTCGCTTAAGGGCTGCGATTGTCTGAGGCTTGTTGGCATAAGCCCGCGACTTCAAGTAGTTCCAAAGAAAGAAATCTGGAATGGTAAAATCGGGCGATCTTGCTGGGCACGCCAAATCGCCAAAACGGGAGATTGCGCGACTAGGAAAGGCTTCCTTCACAATATCCATTGTGGCTCGTGTTGTGTGTGCGGTTGCACGTTCTTGTTGAAACGACATATTCACCAAGTCCCGCTCATCCAATTCCGGTAGTAAGAATTCGTTGATCGTGGCTCTGTAGGGTTCCCCAGTAACAGTGACCGTATTGTCCATGGCGTCCTTAAAAAAATGCAGCCCAATCACTTCTCCCGCGTGAACGCCGCACCAGACAATGACTTTGAGTGGATGTAATGGCTCTTCGTGCATCACACGCGGATTTTCAGTGCCACAGAAATGAAGATTTTGCTTATTGACGTAACCGTATGTGATGTTCCCCACAGAATCGTTCTCTTCGTTGTTGAGATTAAGGATGGCTAGACAGTGATGCGACTGATGGTCAGCAGGCATTAACTGATGCACTTTGCACGGAAAGTGTGTAAGTCTTTCACTAAAATTCGTTGTAGGGACTGTCTAGTGATGTCCAATTCCGTGACCCGTCGTTTGGTTGATGTTTCTTCGTCTTCAGCGACATTGGCAGCCACAGCCGCGATATACTCGGCCGAAGGACCAGTCCGGTGATGGCCACGCCCCGCATGCTCTCCTGATGTTCCAGTCTGTTAGAGTCAAGTAGCTAAGCGCCGGTATATTTGCCTAGTTGCCGGGACGCGTTTATTGGTCAAAAAAATCGACACAATTATTCTTCCCTCCTGTGGAGTATAGCGCTTCGTTGCTTACCTGTTTGTATACTGCATTTGCATAATTCATAAATGTCAAAAATGTCAAATATGATTGACATACGACATTTTCCGATAGGGTATTTATTTTTGCGCCACCTTGTATGTTCGAAATTAGGTCAAATTAGATTCAATGATGATTCCAGGGCAAATAATGTCGTCACCTGTGAAATGAACAGGGTGTTAGCTCAGCGCCTGGGCATAAGTAAACCACTGCTATATACAATTTCTGAGTTCATTTGAAATTAACAAAAGACTGCAAAAGGGCAAGGTGAACTCACCGATTGTCTTAAGTATTTACCTGAATTATCCGATAGCTTCTCTTGACCATTCAATAGCGTACACGGTGTCCTTCGAAGCGTGACTTCGACGAAATTAAGCAGTTTGATGCAGGTGATGAGTTAAAAATCTACTGTCAAAAATCAGAATCTAGGGCCTCTTGGAACAGTAGGAAAAATGGGCGCAGGTTTTCAATTTTTGGACATCTCCCGGCGAAATAAAGTGAATTCAGATACTTTGGGATCTAGTAGTATTTTACACTCTTTGCCCGAAAATACATGTCATGGACTCATGAGTGGCAAAATGTCCTTTTTAGTGATGAGAAAAAGTTCAATCTGGATGGGCCTGATGGTTTTCAAAGTTATTGGCATGATTTGAGAAAAGAACCAGAAACCAGATTTGGGGCGCTTTTTCCTTTAAGGGAAAGTTGCCATTAGCTTGGATTACACCCCGAATGAACTCGGAAAATTGCGTCAGTTTGCTGGAGACTTGTTTAATTGACCATGCTGAGTCTTTAATGGGGGAAGATTTTCTTTTTCAGCATGACAACGCTGCCATACATTCATCGAAATTAACAAGGGAGTGGCTTCAATATAGAAAACTTATGGGGAATTATTGCCCGGAAAGTATATCACAATGGCAGACAATTTCAGACAATTCCCGAATTGAAAAACAAGATAAGGGAAGCATGGCATGAAGTTTCAGGCGAAACATTGAAAAAATTGGTAAATTCAATGAATGACCGAATTTTTCAAGTTATTTCTAGCAAAGGCAAGCACACCAAATACTTCTTCTTTTCCTTTTTATCCCGGCGTCGTTATGGTCAGAAGTGTAGGACCATAACCTTCCCACTTAACTGCATTCCTACTGGTCCGCTTGTGGGGTCCGCCGGTTTGACCTCAGAAAGTAGCGGCAGGCTTCCCGGTTTGGGATTACTTCATCGCTGAGGCCAATCAAATGCTGGTGTTTTTGCATTTGTTTGCACCAATTGTTTTTCGGCCTGCCTTTTTTGCGTGTTGAAATTGGAATGTTGATTGATAACGCCTTTTGGACGGGGTTCAAAGGATCTCTCCTTTGAACATGGCAATACCAACTGAGTCGGTCGCGCTCTATATTTCTTGTGATGGTTTCTTTTACGTGGAGGCTTCCTCGGATCTTTGAACTTCTAATTCTGTCACGCTTTGTTACTCCCGCTGTCATGCGAAGCATCTTCATCTCAGTTGCCGTTAATTTGCTCTCATACTTTTTGTGCATTGTCCAGCACTGTGAACCGTATGTGAGCGCCGGACGTACAACTGAAGTGTAGAGCCTTCCTTTCAGCTTAGGGGGCATTTTTCGATCACAGAAGATGGCGGACTTTTCCCGCCACTTCATCCACCCTACGCTTACGCGATGTTTGATGTCGTCATCACAAGTTGCTTCTCTATTAATCATAGATCCCAGATATTTAAACTTTTCACACTTGGGAAGCACTCTTCCATTCAAGTAAATGTCTGGAATAGGCTGATGAGGGTCAGAGAACGGGCAGCACAGATACTCTGTCTTCTTTGAACTAATACGATACCCGTGTCCCTCAAAAATGTCCACCCACACATCAAGTGCTCGTTGTAGGGACGCCTGATCATCACTTATAATGGCCCCATCGTCAGCAAAGAATAGCTGGTGCACATTGGGGTCCGTCACTTTTCCTTCAAGCAAGCAATCAAGGACTGCTATAAAAAGCAGTGGGCTGAGGACGCTCCCTTGGTGTACACCGACTTTGATTGCGAACTCTTCGGTGACTCCTGCGGTGCATCTTACTCTTGTCGTTGCTCTCTCGTACATGTCCATAATTACTCGCACGTAGGTTTCTGGAACTCCTTTTTGTCTTAGCGCTACCCATAAAAGATCTCTTGGTTGCCGGTCAAAGGCCTTCTCGAAATCAACCAACACCATATGCAAGTCCTTTGAAGAATCACGATGCTTTTCCATCATGATCCTTATACTTTGGATTGCATCTGTTGTTGATTTACCCGAGACAAACCCGCACTGGTCATCAGATAGTCGTATTATTTTCCGCAGTCGGCTATCTAATACCCGTTCAACGATCTTCATGGTGTGCGACATCAGCTTGACAGAACGGTAGTTATCACAATTTCGCGTATCACCCTTTCCTTTGTGCAATGGAAGAAGATAGCTTTCCCTCCATTGATTAGGCATAGTGTCGCCTCTCATAAGTTTAGAGATAAGAACCATGAGCCATCTAGACCCGATGTCTCCCATCTTTTTCCAGAACTCAGAGGGTATCCCGTCCGGCCCAACAGCTTTTCTTTTCTTGGAGTTTTTAACCGCGTACCGAACTTCTTCGACTGTGATGTCGGGTATTTCGGCATGATTCGGGGCGGCTCTTGGAAAGTACACTCGGGGAAACTGTTCGTTCAGAAGTTCCTCGCAATACTGTCGCCATCTCTGGAGAATTTTTTCGTCTTCCACAAGGAGTTGGCCTTCAGCATTGTTAATAAACTTTGGGAAACGAATCTCCTGAGCATTTCTTCTTCTCTGGGCGGCTATCTTAAAGATATTTGCTCCTTTGTTCAAATTGTTTTGTCGAAGCTCCTGGGTAGCCTGGTTCCTGTCAGACGCGGAAGACGATATTTCTTCCAACTCCTGATAGAGGCCTTCCATGCTTTTCGCTTTGAATTCGGCGCATTTTTTCTTCGCGATACCTTTGCAACATCTATATACCTTTTCACGGCGAGCTTTTTCCTCTCTATTAGTAGAAGAGCACTTTGACCAAGCTTGGAAAGCCATTTTCTTTTCGTGTATCACTGCTTTGGCTTCGTCTGTCCACCACCAGGTTTCTTTTGCGTGTTGGCAGGGGCCTTTAGATGTTCCGAGCAGTGATTTGGCTTTCTCCAGGCCAGATTGTTGTAGGGAATCCCACATGTCTTGTGCTCTGCACTCCTCATTACCGACCTCATCGATAATGGAAGAGAGGTAGTTTTCCATGATGGTAATAAAAGCTTCGCCTTTTCCTTTATCCAGCTTATACCACTTGATTCTCTCAGACACCTTCGTTTGCTGCTTTGACTTCTTTCTCGCATCCATAAAAAATTCAGTCAGGAGGAGACGGTGTTGAGGGGCGATCGCGTCTCCCAGGATCACTTTGCAATCTTTAGCTCGTGGCTTCATGAAACTGGATACCAAATGATAGTCTATTTGAGTTTCATTTCCGCCGCTGCTATAAGTGATCAGGTGCCGGCTTTGTTTGACGAACATGGTATTTAGCACTATAAGACCGTACGACTTGCACATGTTTAGGATATCTTCACCTGAAGAGTTCCTGGTGCCGTATCCCAGCCCTCCGTGATAGCCTTCATAGTCTTCGCTTGTCTTCCCGACATGTCCGTTTAAATCTCCCCCAACAAACAAAAGCTCTTCCTTTGGGATGATTTTGACAAGGTTGTGGAAATCTAGCCAGAATGCATCTTTTTCTTTTTGTTCGCATCCTACTTGAGGGGCATATGCGCTTACGATGTTCCACACCTCACCATGCATCACCAATTTGAGAGCCATCAAACGGTCACTGGACTTTGAAATGGTTAAGACGTTGCCAAGTAACTCTGCCGCAAGGATGATGGCGATTCCGTTTTTTCCTTGTTCCAATCCATAGTAAAACATCTTGTAGGCTTTTGTTTTAACGTCCAAGAAACGTGCCCGATTACCGGTGTTTCGCCATTTCGTCTCTTGTACGCACAGGATGTCTACTCGCCTTCTAACCATCATTTCTTCAAGATCATAGCTGCGCCCACTCATGCTTCCAACGTTCCAACTCGCGACTCTTAAATGTGGCTTACGCCGTTGCATTACTTTGCTATCCCCCGGAAATCCTATAGCTCTGACCCGAGCATTGCTGCTCGTCCCAGGATCACGACCATTAGTAGTGCCTGGCGGGGTAGTGCTTTTCCTTTTAGCGTTCTTTTCCATAATGCTACGGTTTGACCGTTTTCATTCTTCCCTTCCTTTTTGACACGGGCATGCTCCAGATTTTTTATTTTTTTTTTATTTTTTGATTGATCTTACTCTTACAACACCGGTGATCTCCAGTCGTGTCAACCCACTGATTTGCATGCACACTTGTGGGGCAGTTTAATGGTGGTATATGTGTCCCTAGGCTCACCTTGGTGTTTTCTAAATTGCCTAGATGTGAGTTTTGTTTACCTTTGTTTAGTCGCCTTTTACGACAAGCGATAGGTATCGCTGCAGGGATATTCTTAACCCGTCCCTGCACGAGTTGCAAGCACACCAAATACTAAGAAACAATAAAAACGATAAAAATAAAAATTGCTTATCTTACAGGGAAGACAATTTCATTGTTTTCTATAGTGAGGCTAACCATATTTCCGTTAAATTTTTAGCTCTCCTACACTTTGTTGCGCAGAACTATGTAAGGAGCTATTCAAACTTATTCTTTTCTTAATTTTTAATAAGTTCAATAGTGCCCAAATCACTGAATAAAACAAATAATTTACTCAGGAAAATCATTTTTTATTTTTACAAAAAAACATCACTGAGGCTATTCATATTTCCTTCACTGTATTTTACAACACAGAAGTATATATACAACAAGAGTTATTCAACCACCATCTACAACCTCGACCAGTTTTCTTGATATATGTATGTATGTATGTATGTGTCAGAATGATGATTTTGCCAGAACCAACATTTTTAAGAATCCAGGCAAAGGTTTTGCAGCAATGTATGTAAGTTGATAGCGTGGGATAAATGCACAATGGCACATAAAAAGTCTTTGGAGGCATTAATCAGAACTATGAAAGATCTGCGAAACAATCAAAACCGATTTGGTGGAACGGTTAGAAGGAGATTTTCGTTAAACATTACAGTGATTCGACAGTTATCGCCAGATATTAAATTTTAGCAAGAATATGCTTGTCGAATTGCAAAATGATCGATCTGTAGAAATATTTCCTAAACAACTTATTGACATTGGTAATGGCAAAATCTCTGTAGATATTTCAACTGTTTGCATTACCTACATTTCCTGTAAATTTTTGTCAGTTTACTGAAATAATGACCGAGCTCATACAAAAGGTGTGGCCAAACGTCTCTCAAAATTACAGAGATCATTTTTGGTTGAGCGAACGTGCTATATTAGCTACCAAAACCACGGATGTAAATGAAATAAACTTCAAAGTTAAAAATGGAATTGCCGGTGTATTTAGGACATACAAATCAGTTGATTGCGCATGCCCGTGTCAAAAAAGGAGGGGAAGAAGGAAAACTGTCAAACCGTAGCATTATGGAATAGAACGCTAAAAGGAAAAGCACTACCCCGCCAGGCACTACTAATGATCGTGATCCTGGGACGAGCAGCAATGCTCGGGTCAGAGCTATAGGATTTCCGGGGGATAGCAAAGTAATGCAACGGCGTAAGCCACACTTAAGAGTCGCGAGTTGGAACGTTGGAAGTAGAGCCCTCGATTACACGTGTAATCGTGTACACGTGTTACACGTGTAATTAAAAGGTTCGTGTAGGAACACGTGTATTTATATTTACATGTGTATTTAATCTTACACGTGTATTTAGAATAACACGTGTAATTAAAGAAAATATGTATGCGGTGAACCAGTTTAGTTCATATTTTTTTCTTCAATAGCATGGTCCGAAGGAACACTTTTCATTAGGAGCATCTTTAGTTTGTCTCTTATGGGAGCTCTTACATGAAAATGTTCATGCTCAAGGTCTTTGTATCGCGGGTCAAGTTAAGATGCTACTTGCCTTACAGAAACGTCAGGTGTGCCATTACACTGCAGATCAAACTGTTTTCTCAGAACCTTGGTCAGATTTAGAAAAAAATGCATATCATAGCAAATGCATATAATTACACGTGTGTATATTTATTTACACGTGTATTTAATGTATACACGTGTACACGTGCAAATAGATATTTTGTACACGTGTACACGTGACACGAATACACGTGTAATTAAATACACGTCCAAAATCGAGAGCTCTAGTTGGAAGCATGAGTGGTCGCAGCTATGAGCTTGAAGAAATGATGGTTAGAAGGCGAGTAGACATCCTGTGCGTACAAGAGACGAAATGGCGAAACACCTGTAATCGGGCACGTTTCTTGGACGTTAAAACAAAAGCCTACAAGATGTTTTACTATGGATTGGAACAAGGAAAAAACGGAATCGCCATCATCCTTGCGGCAGAGCTACTTGGCAACGTCTTAACCATTTCAAAGTCCAGTGACCGTTTGATGGCTCTCAAATTGGTGATGCATGGTGAGGTGGTGAACATCGTAAGCGCATACACCCCTCAAGTAGGATGCGAACAAAAAGAAAAAGATGCATTCTGGCTAGATTTCCACAACCTTGTCAAAATCATCCCAAAGGAAGAGCTTTTGTTTGTTGGGGGAGATTTAAACGGACATGTCGGGAAGACAAGCGAAGACTATGAAGACTACCACGGAGGGCTGGGATACGGCACCAGGAACTCTTCAGGTGAAGATATCCTAAACATGTGCAAGTCGTACGGTCTTATAGTGCTAAATACCAAGTTCGTCAAACAAAGCCGGCACCTGATCACTTATAGCAGCAGCGGAAATGAAACTCAAATAGACTATCATTTGGTATCCAGTTTCATGAAGCCACGAGTTAAAGATTGCAAAGTGATGCTGGGAGACGCGATCACCCCTCAACACCGTCTCCTCCTGACTGAATTTTTTATGGAGGCGAAAAAGAAGTCAAAGCAGCAAACGAAGGTGTCTGAGAGAATCAAGTGGTATAAGCTGGATAAAGGAAAAGGCGAAGCTTTTATTACCAACATGAAAAACTACCTCTCTTCCATTATCGATGAGGTCGGTAATGAGGTGTGCAGAGCACAAGACATGTGGGATTCCCTACAACAATCTGGCCTGGAGAAAGCCAAATCACTGCTCGGAACATCTAAAGGCCCCTGCCAACACGCAAAAGGAACCTGGTGGTGGACAGACGAAGCCAAAGCAGTGATACACGAAAAGAAAATGGCTTTCCAAGCTTGATCAAAGTGCTCTTCTACTATTAGAGAGGAAAAAGCTCGCCGTGAAAAGGTATATAGATATTGCAAAGGTATCGAAAACAAAAAGTGCGCCGAATTCAAAGCGAAAAGCATGGAAGGCCTCTATCAGGAGTTGGAAGAAATATCGTCTTCCGCGTCTGACAGGAACCAGGCTACCCAGGAGCTTCGACAAAGCAATTTAAACAAAGGAGCAAATATCTTTAAGATAGCGGCCCAGAGAAGAAGAAATGCTCAGGAGATTCGTTTCCCAAAGTTTATTAACAATGCCGAAGGCCAACTCCTTGTGGAAGACGAAAAAATTCTCCACAGATGGCGACAGTATTGCGAGGAAGTTCTGAACGAACAGTTTCCCCGAGTGTACTTTCCAAGAGCCGCCCCGAATCATGCCGAAATATCCCACATCACAGTCGAACAAGTTCGGTACGCGGTTAAGAAAAGAAAAGCCGTTGGGCCGGACGGGATACGCTCTGAGTTCTGGAAAAAGATGGGAGACATCGGGTCTAGATGGCTCATGGTTCTTATCTCCAAACTTATGATAGGCGACACTATGCCTAATCAATGGAGGGAAAGCTATCTTCTTCCTTTGCACAAAGGAAAGGGTGATACGCGAAATTGTGATAACTACCGTTCTGTCAAGCTGATGTCGCACACCATGAAGATCGTTGAACGGGTATTAGATAGCCGACTGCGGAAAATAATACGACTATCTGATGACCAGTGCGGGTTTGTCTCGGGTAAATCAACGTGATTCTTCAAAGCACTTGCATATGGTGTTGGTTGATTTCGAGAAGACTTTTGACCGGCAACCAAGAGATCTTCTATGGGTAGCGCTAAGACAAAAAGGAGTTCCAGAAACCTACGTGCGAGTGATCATGGACATGTACAAGAGAGCAACGAGAAGAGTAAGACGCACCGCAGGAGTCACCGAAGAGTTCGCAATCAAAGTCGGTGTACACCAAGGGAGCATCCTCAGCCCACTGCTCTTTATAGCAGTCCTTGATTGCTGGCTTGAAGGAAAAGTGACGGACCCCAATGTGCACCAGCTATTCTTTGCTGACGATGGAGCCATTATAAGTGATGATCAGGCGTCCCTACAACGAGCACTTGATGTGTGGGTGGACATTTTTGAGGGACACGCGTATCGTATTAGTTCAAAGAAGACAGAGTATCTGTGCTGCCCGTTCTCTGACCCTCATCAGCCTATTCCAGACATTTACTTGAATGGAAGAGTGCTTCCCAAGTGTGAAAAGTTTAAATATCTAGGATCTATGATTAATAAAGAAGCAACTTGTGATGACGACATCAAACATGGCGTTGGCGTAGGGTGGATGAAGTGGCGGGAAAACTCCGCCATCTTCTGTGATCGAAAAATGTCCCCTAAGCTGAAAGGAAGGCTCTACACTTCAGTTGTACGTCCGACGCTCACATACGGTTGACAATGCTGGACAATGCACAAAAAGTATGAGAGCAAATTAACGGCAGCTGAGATGAAGATGCTTCGCATGACAGTGGGAGTAACAAAGCGTGACAGAATTAGAACTTCATAGATCCGAGGAAGCCTCCACGTAAAAGAAACCATCACAAGAAAGATAGAGCGCGACCGACTCAGTTGGTATTGCCATGTTCAAAGGAGACATCATTTGAACCCCGTCCAAAAGGCGATATCAATCAACGTTCCAATTTCGACACGCAAAAAAGGCAGGCCGAAAAACAATTGGT
Organism: Merodon equestris; assembly: GCA_958301585.1. Classification (NCBI taxonomy): domain Eukaryota; kingdom Metazoa; phylum Arthropoda; class Insecta; order Diptera; family Syrphidae; genus Merodon; species Merodon equestris. The sequence goes on from OY284413.1 coordinate 67,005,604, forward strand.
GCAAACAAATGCAAAAACACCAGCATTTGATTGGCCTCAGTAATCCCAAACCGGGAAGCCTGCCGCTACTTTCTGAGGTCAAACCGGCGGACCCCACAAGCGGACCAGTAGGAATGCAGTTAAGTGGGAAGGTTATGGTCCTACGCTTCTGACCATAACGACGCCGGAAAAAAAAGGTAAAAGGAAAGAAATCAGTTGATTGCGCAACTAATCAAGACGATGTCGTCAACTATCGACCAGAATTCAGAGAAATTCATTGGATTTGCCAGGGTTGCCATCCCATAATCTTCAATTGAAAGTAGATTTGGTTGTCATAATGTTAAGAAATATTAACCAACCACGTTTTTATAACGGCAAACGGTTAGCAGTGAAAAATTTAGTTAACAATGTGATCGAACCAACTGTTCTAAAGAAAAAACATAAGTGAGAAGATGTGTTGATACCCCGTGCCCCAATGGTACCACCTGACGTAGCATTTGAATATACAATTAATGACTGAAATTTCCAGTGCGGTTTACTTTCGCTATGACCATAAATAAATTCCGGGGTCAGTCGTTGAGTGTTTGCGGCGTTAATCTTGAAAACCCATGCTTCTCTCATGGACAGTTGTATGTTGCCTGCTCCCGCGTTAGGAAACCGTCAGCTTTATTTGTTTACGCGCCAGACAATCAAACAAAAAATATCGTGTGCCATAAAACATTACAAATAAAATATCATAACATTATTAATAAAATCCTGCAGAGTACAAAATAGATTACTAATTTTTATAATTAATCATTGTTAATCATTGGGACATAAATAAAATGATCACTCCGAAATAAGTTTTATTTCTGTAATATTTTCTATTGGACTGCGACAGGCCAATAAATTTTGACAGAACGAAGTTTGTCCGGGCAGCCAGTTAATAATACAAATCAATATAAAACTAAAAAAGCATTGATCCCATGTTGCTTGAAAAGTTTTCTGGTTGTGCCATTTTTTGAAATGAAGACTTCACGTAGACGCCCAGATTGGGCAATTCAACACTTTTAACTTTTATTACTTTGGGGCTATACATTAACGACTAAGGCACTAAAAAACAGAGCCGGTTCGCGAAATGCAAATAAAACAATACGAAAAAGTGATAAAAAAATGATTATACATCTTTAGACGGAACCGGAGTGGACGATCGATAGGTATTTTGTGCCGTTATTCATCAGAATATTTATTGTAAAAAAAGAACTACCGAAATGCCAACACTTTTCATAAAAATGTTATATTATTATATTGATTGACACATTTTGTGGAATAATCCCATATAATGCGCTCATTTGCTCTTTAACAACAGTCACTGCAAATTGCGCTGCAATTGCGAAATATAAGTTTTTCCTCGCCCCAGGTGCTGACTTACAAAGGGATCGTGGGAATTAACGAATATGCCAGCCAACCGACATCAAGTATTACTCTTTTATTTAAGCGTGTGAGCCTTCCAATTTGCAGTCCTCACACGCCTAATGCTCATTCGAATTTTAATGAGAAAACGCACATTAAAACTTAATTTTGGGAGTTGAAAAGTAAGTGGACAAAAGCACAAACCCCACTGAACCAACGTGATTTACTTGTCATTCCGACAATGTTCAATTAATAACGAAAAACATTGTCATGTTCAAATCACGCCATCGAACTTTTCCAATTAATTTATTTCGCTAATTTCAATTAATTTCACGTGTTCATTCCACTTAACCTAATCCAATTTGACACTACTCCCGCACTAGACATGAAAAGGTACATGAAAAAAAATTAAATCACTTTCAATAAATATCTGCAGAATGAACCTTCGCCCACCGATGGCATTTAACATGTCCACCCACTACAGGCGTTGTCGGCCGTTAGCGATGACAGCAGCACGGGAACACCGCCGCCAGATGTCACCAGTAATTAAATGAAATTTAATTTATTTGATTTTTTGTTATAGTAAAATTTAAAGCGTTGTACGACTACACGAGGCATGATTGACCAATATCCAATAGCCGATCACGTTTAATGCACATTTTGCTCCAACTACTTGATTCACTAGGCGCGCTCATGTAATTGTAGTCTATTTTGGAAATATTAAATTTTATTTAATATGACAGTGAGGTTAGAACGGAGAACTGTCGGCTGCGCTTTATGAGATGCCGTTTTGCGTTATTGCCGGTTTGTTTTGTTCACGATTATAGAGAATGTGTTTGCAGATAATGGAACATTCGATGGGAAGTCGAATTTTATTTTAAATCTGTATGTTTTCGAGACTGTAAAAAACGAAATTACAAATTCAAGATGTATAGAGGTATAAATAGTAATAAAGCATATACTACCCATATACCCATCACATATTCTCTTTTGGCAGCTGTTTGTTGAGTGAAAAGTTCAATCAGGAATAAAAATGTGATAATGAAATGATAAGGAGAAAATCAATTTGTTTCCATCAAAGCAAAGAGGAACGATTTCCACGAAAACCATATGAGTAAACCAATAAAGCATTATGGTGTGGTTTTCTAGTATAGCATGGGTTGAGTTTGATTAAAATTCCGATAATGACCCGGGGCATGATGAAATCTGTGGTTTCCGAGGAAGGAGTTTACTACACAAATCTTCCTGCACTAAAAAAAAGGCCGATTGGTAGGAAGAATTTTGCACCCATTCTGCAAAATAACATATGTATATGTATTCGCCAAATATCAATGCTCTATCCAAGCTATCATTAGTCTGCGTTTCTTTTGGATAATTTCTCTACATTTCTACATTTCTCTCATTGACTACGAGACTATTTTTTTTTGGCTGCCTTTTAAATAATTTACATACACTTTATGTTTATGTATGCGTATAAGTGATGAAATTGAAAACGCACTTTCGTTTGTTAATGACAGTTTAATGAGTATGAGTGTTTTCAATAGGAAGATCACATTGGGAATGAAATGAACGTTTACATACAGGCGATTACTCGGCTGATACCATACATGTTGTATGAGGGTTGCCAACCGATTTTTATCACTCCTCCTCAACATGGATAATATTATTATTCAAAATTAATAATTAAACATTGCTAAAATTCCATAATTCAAATTAAAATTAAATACAATGTTAAACTTTACTTTAATTTCATTAAATTCATAAAGATTTGATGTTTCGTCTTCGGCAAATTCTTTGTCATCACGTCGGCAATCATCTCGGCTGTAGGACAGTATTTCAAGTTAATTTCTTTATTTCTTACCAAGTCTCGGATATGATGAAATCGAATGTCAATCTGTTTGCTTCTCTTGTGATATATGGGATTTTCCGCGAGTTTTTGGGCACCTTGATTGTCTATGTAAAGAATAACCGCATCATCTTTCAAGGTATCAATCTCCATCAGAAGGTTTTTCAGATACATTGCTTCTTTGCTGGCATCCGACGCAGCCATATATTCGGCCTCTGTACTGCTTAGCGCCACCTGTTTTGTCCATGGTATCACCGCCCCAATCAGCATCGACGAACCCTTCCAAATGATTACCGTTCGCCTTGTAAATCAATTTGATGTCAATCGTACCAGATAAATAGCGTAGTATGTGCTTTAATTTCATTAGATGTTCTTTATGTGGTTCGGCATTTTTCTGAGCCATTTTGGATATCGAGTGTAAAATATCGGGACGTGTGGAAATGGCAAGATACATTAGCGCACCAACTAATGACTGGTATTCTTGTTTGTCGGTTCTCTCACAATCATCTGTGCAACTAATCTGATATCCTGCTTCCAATGGCACTGCTACTGATTTGCAATTTGTCATACCATACTGATCCAAAATATCTCGGATGTATTGTGTTTGGCTTAGTTTTATCGAACCAGTCGAACCATCACGTTCAATTTCCATCCCCAAGAAATGTCGCAGCTCACCTTTATCGTTTACGTCGAAATGTTCTGACAATTTGGCCTTTATTTTCAAAACGACTGATAAGTCACTGCAACCCACGTCATTATGTCATCTACATAAACCGCTATCAGAACTAATTTATCATTCTGAACTCCTTTATACAAACAAGGTTCATTGTCACATGGAAAAAGTCCGATACTCTGCAAAGTGGAATCAAGTTTTGCATTCCATTCCTTTCCACTCTGTTTCAATCCATATATAGCCTTATGGAGGTGGAGAACTTTGTTGGGAAATCTTTCATCTTCAAAGTATGCGGGTTGTTGCATGTATATTTCGTCATGCAGATCGCTGTTTAAATATGCCGTACTGACATCAAGCTGGTGTAGATGCATCTTCTCTTTAACGGCTAATGCCAGAAAAATTCTTATCGTCGAATATCTTACTACCGGTGAAAATGTCTCGCGGAAATCAACCCCAAAACGTTGATTACACCCTTTTGCCACTAAACGTGCCTTATATCTTTCTATGTTTCCGTTGACATTCCTTTTAATGGCGTATACCCATTTACACGGAATTGCTCTATGACTATCTGGGAGATCTACCATCGACCATGTCTCGTTTTTTCTTAGAGCATGATATTCTTCATTCATGGCCTGTATCCATTTTCCACCGTTATCAGGAGAAATTGCTTCTTCCACTGTTTGTGGTATATTCTCGACAATGGCACTACACAACTCGTTGTATTGTTTCCTTGGCCTGCCAGATTTTCCTGTACGAATAATTGCCGGTCTACCACGTCCGATTTTCCGCGCTTTTATCCCCGTATTTTCGTTCTCTTTATTGGCATTGGGCGTTTCACTGCTTTCGGCATGATCCTCACTTCTGTTGCCTTCTGCATTGTGTTGAATGCTTTCATTGTAATTATCATTATCAACGTCAGGTACTGCTTTGTCATTGTCAACATCTTGTTTCGCTGTTTGATCATCGATATTAATAACGAAATAATCGTTGGCAGAACACTCTTCTTTACCATCTGTAACGTTATCTTGATGATCGAATGAACTTTCATCGAATAGAACATTACGATGCTCAAACACTTGTTTCTTCTTCGGATCATACAAGCGATATGCCTTAGCTGTCGTCGACACCATGACAAGTTGGCTGCCTTTCGCATCGAACTTCGATTTACCCTTAGTATTGTTAAGCGCCACTGCACAAGAACCAAAAGTTCTAAAATGCTGGACACTCGGCTTTCGACCGCACCAAACCTCATATGGCGTCATATTACATAATTTTCTTGTAGGGCATCTATTTCTTATATAAACTGCCGTATTAATTGCTTCTGCCCATAGACTTTGTCTAACATTAGCGTGTAACATCATCGATCTTGCCATCTCAACCAGCGCGCTCGGCTACCCCGTTTTGTTGTGGTGTGTATGGCACAGTCAGTTGTCGACTGATTCCCTCTTTGTTCAAATATGTATCGAATTCTGCGTTAACGAACTCTCTTCCGTTGTCGGTTCTAATCGTTTTTATTTTTCTACTTGTCTGACGTTCGACCTGAGCTTTAAATAATTTGAATTTCTCAAACACTTCGCTCTTTGCCTTAAGGAAGTATACGAAGATTCTCCTTGACTTGTCATCAATAAACGTAAGGAAGTACTTTGAACCTCCAACTGATGCAATTTGAAACGGACCGCACACATCACTATGGACAAGTTCTAGCAACTCGTTCGATCTCGTCTGCGATTCTTGGGGAAATGGAATAACGTGAATTTTAGACAGCATACATGTTCTACAACTTGGTTCGTAGCTATCACCGATATTTATTCCATTTACCATACGCCTGTATGATAGATCGTGGAGACTTTTAAAATTCAGGTGGCCGTAGCGGTTGTGCCAAACAATGCGGCTATTGTTGTTGCTCATTGAAAACAACCCTTGTTTGCCTTTGTTTTGAAACTCGAACATGTTATCTCTTTTCTGCGCAATCAAAACAATATCGCCATCTGGTCGTGCGATTGATGCTTTCTCTTTGTCGAAGTTCACCGTTAAGTCTTGATCAACAGCCTTGTTTACAGAAATGAAGTTCGCCTGCAATACCGGAGAATGCAACACATTTTGAAGTATTATGTCATAATTATTATATTTCAGTAATACATCACCTTTTCCTATCGCGTTTATATGTTTGTCGCCAGCTAGTGAAATAATCTCGTTGTGGTGTTGGTAGTTCACAAACATACTGCGGTCGTTACACATGTGTGCTGTTGCTCCGCTGTCGACGTACCATTTTTTACGATTGAGGGAGAAGCCATCTGTCGCTGCTAGCATCGACATCGCTTGTGCTATATTGTTTTTGCTTCTTTTTTCGCACCTGCTAGCGTAGTGACCCGTTATGCCGCACACAAAACACTTGCCTTTGAAACGCTTCTTGGTATTGTTGTAGCTGTTTGTTCTCTTTTCTCTGTTGTTGATTGTTGTAGTTCTTGCAACCAAAGCTTGCTGTGACGTATCTTCTTTAACTTTTTCCTGTCTTCGCTTCCCCTCTTCTAGGAGCTTCTGATGCAAAATTTCCAACCTTGGGAGATCCTCGCGCGTTTCCATGGCTATGACGAAATTTTCATACTCCTGGGGCAAACTGGACATCCGCATTATCGCCAAAAGCTCCTCCTGAATGTCGATTCCAGTTTCCTTTAACTTTCCATAAAGCTCGGAAAATTCATTTAAATGCTGCACCACATTTCCATTTTCTGGCATTTTCAGGTTAATTAACTTCTTATAAAGCGAAACCTTTTGTAATGGACCCTTCGGCTTGTAGGTCTCTTCCAGCTTCTTCCAAGCCTCGTGTGACGTTATACAATTGCGTATATATGCCAACTGTGTTGGTTTCACACTTAAGAAGATGGACGCTAAAGCCTTCTCATCATCCGATTCCCACTTGGATACTGCGGCTGCATCGGCTTCCTTTTTCACAGTTCCGTTCACAATTTTCCATGTACCGGCACACACCAACACACTCCGCATCTGAATTGACCAACTGTCATAATTATGTTCGTCTAATTTATCAATTTGCAAAACCGCAGTACTCATGATGTATTTACTAAAACTTTTTATTTTTTATTTTTTTTTTTAAACACTTATCACAAACTGATTACTGCAGATTTCTGGGACCATAACCTGATGAAATTGAAAACGCACTTTCGTTTGTTAATGACAGTTTAATGAGTATGAGTGTTTTCAATAGGAAGATCACATTGGGAATGAAATGAACGTTTACATACAGGCGGTTACTCGGCTGATACCATACATGTTGTATGAGGGTTGCCAACCGATTTTTATCAATAAGCCACAATTTTTTTAAAAAGAATCATAAAAATCACACCCAACGCACCAACCTTTCCGATACTTTTTTTGATACCGAAGATCTATGATATCTCGTTACTGACTTATGTAAGCTTAAACCACACCAAAGCGGTACACGGTAGCAGTATGTCGCTTCTCTGTTCAGACTGACGGTATTTCGAATGGAGTGTTCATATTAAAAATTGCTTGTTGTTTAGGATGGACGGGATGTATTTTCAGATGAAGATGAACTAATTTTGTAAGCGTTATTGGCAGATTAGGAAACAAATGAAAAGAGGTAAGTTTATTATTTCCATAAATGCATTTATTTCATTAGAGTTATTAACAAGTTTTTTTAACAGAAGAACAAACAAATGGAAATGGATCCACGAAATGATAATAATTTATGAAGAAAACGAAAAGGAGAATTCTATACACTCATACCTAAACTTTTAAAAGATGAGAAAAGGTTTTATGTGTATTTTCGTACGACGCCAGATTGTTCTGATGAAGTTTTAAATTTTATTCAGGAATCTATTAAAAAATACACAAATTACTGTGAACCAAATTCTCCGGACGAATAAAAAAAAAATTATTTTTCATCTTCTTAATTTATTCTCTGGATTTTTTCGAACACTTTGATATGCTTGTGGGATAGGAGCGAAACTGCGACGACGAACTGCGCCGACGAACATCACGCCATACAAATGGACGACCTAACGGGTAACAATCAGGCGCCTAGGCTACGGTACAGCCACCGACCATTAAACGATCGAACGAACCAACATATAACACACACGACACACGCAATGGAACGAAACGAAAGAGACGAAGACGAACACGCGGAACAACACACACCATTCGTTCAACGGAAGTCAACCAGAACAGGCGGTTCTCTTTTGTTTTCTTAGTTGTCGTCAAACGCCGAGTATAAAATTGTAACAATAATAGATTTCTTTGATCGCGTTCTTTTAGCTTTCCTCTTGTAAGTGACATCTGGAGCATCTCTACATTTAAACCAGCAGTAATCTGCAAGCATTGCTTCATTCCAGCGGCCCTGATATCTTCGTTCCATCACAGAAATATCTTGATGCAACCGTTCTCCATGCTCATCACTGACATCTCCGCAATTAGGTGGGAAAAAATCCAGATGGGAGTGGAGAAAATGGATTTTTACGGACATATTGCAGCCGAGTTGGTGGTATTTGTGTAGAAGTTCGGTCATCATCTCTTTTGTTCCCTAAAAATCCATGTATAACTCCCTTGAGAGCTTTCCAAGCTTCCTTTTCTTTCCCTTCCAAAACTAAATCGAATGCAATGTTGTGGTATTTGTGGCCCAACAAAGATGCCTTCCTTGACCTTTGCATCACTTAATTTAGGAAATATGTCTCTTAAGTACTTAAAAGCCTGGCCTTCTCGGTTCATGGCTTTGACAAAATTCTTCATCAAGCCCAGTTTGATATGTAAGGGTGGAAGAAGAACATTTTTTGGCTCTACGAGTGGCTCGGCAAATACGTTTTTCTCACTAGGGTTAAGATTTCTTGCAGGCCAATCGGCTTAAATATAATGTGATATTCTATCCCTACTATCCCACATACATACATAAAAAGCAACAATATTTCGTATACCCTAATTGCATCCCTAATAGTATAGCAATCACTTTTAAATCACCGCAGATTTTCCACTTATATTTCAGGTAGTTGATTGAATCTAGGAGGTCTGCCATGTTTGCATAAGTCTCCTTCATGTGAACCGCATGGTCAATAGGAATGGAAGGTAGACGGTTGCCATTATGAAGCAACACAGCTTTCAAACTAAGCTTGGAGGAGTCTATGAAAAGTCTTTTTCTTTCATCAAGCCATTAATATTACAACAAAAAACAAGGTTATTTTTTTTTTCAAAAAAAGGAATCAAATCCCTATGACGTTGTCTGTACCTTGATGCTAGAAGTTCTGCCTTCTCCTGTGACAAATCAATATCTCTAATGAGATCACTCAACTTCGATTGACTCAATTTATGCGGTTGATCATCTTTTTCTTCTTTAAAATCAGGGTCATAAGATGTTGAAGGCTCGTTGAGTTCTCCTTCTATGGTACACTGTCTTCATTTTCTGTTTCCAACTCATAAGTCTGGGGTGATTTAGGAACTGGTAAACTGTCTGAATGTGGAATAGGTCGAGTAGCTGATGGAAGATTCGGGTATTTAACAGTTTTTATTTTTTTCATTGACAATCCTGCTTTTATAAACGGAGTCAAGCAAAAATAGCAGTCGTCTATGTGGTTAGTGGGCTCCCACCAAATCATAGGCACAGCAAAAGCCATGGATCGTTTTTTATTTTTCAGCCATTCTCGTAATATAACTGAACACGAATTGCAACATATGTATGTGTGGAGCCCATGGCTTATTTTGGTTTCCTACCTTCATAACAAAATAGTGTTGATATGCAGTCTTCACAAGAGGCGTCAAATTGCGTTTTTGTAAGGCAAACGTTATTTCGCCACAAATGTAACAAAAATTATTATGTAAACTTACAAATTTCCGTGGCATGTTGATTTCTCTCTTTAAAGCACTCCCAAACAAAATGATATGCACGAAATACTATAAATTTCACCGTTACCGCAATAGTATCACACTTAGTAATCTTCTGGCAGTCAAATTTGACAAATAACATTTATGTGTATTTTGACAACTAACAATGTTGCCAATTTCGAAAAACAAATTTTCCGCAGATTGAAAGAAAAGAATTTATAAAATATAAAAAGTAGCTTGTATCTCTAAAACTAGAGCTAATCGGTTCTTTTAATGGTCGTTTTTGCATTCAGTAAACGAGAAGACATAGGATAGGACTAATAGAGACCGAAACAATTTCATTGTTGCGCAGTGATAATTAATAATAATAAAATAATAAAAATACACTTGTTAGAAAATAAAACCAAGTGCGTTTAAATCAAATCCTACATGCATATGATGGTATTTTACAATTAAGGAACGGTGGAAAAATGAACATAAAAATAAAAAAAACTATGCATTCGGTTACAAACTTCTAGGATTGCACCTTGACATTTCTGCTCAAAAATTTTCCGATTTGTTTGGAATTTTTCGCCAAAAAAACGCACTAAATAATCGCAAAACGGTTTATCGAGATTAAACAACAGAGTAACAGGTATGTATTAACCTTCCTGCAATGTAAGCGGTAGAAGTCTCGTTGATAGGAGCGAACAAGAAAATTCAGTGAACGTCACAAAAATAGAACTCCTGAAAAGTTCAGGTTTTACAACTTTTGGTAGCCATTTCTCCTAAGCTACAAGGTGCATTTACAGACGATTTTGGTCAGTATTTTCCCAACTGCCAAAAATATTTAAAAAACTGCTATTTTTATTTAATCCTTCATTCATTTAAATAAATCTGTACAATATGAAAAAAGAATCAGGTTATTATCATATTTAATCTTTGATATATAATAGTTGCACACTCTTAAGGTAAGAATAATATTATCCTTTTTAATAAAATAAACGTTCAAATACTACGTTGTAACGTGAAAAAAATAGACCAACGAACTTTCTTCGGATGGCTGATCCTCGACCAAAGAAGAGCGTTCCAACTCGAATGTTACGGAATTCGACTGCGAATCAGAAGCTGGAGTTATTTGTGTTCTCGTATATGTTCCATTGCTCGCCGTATTATAATTTGGGCAATTTCCAATTTAGTTTTTGCCTGTCGTAGGCCATTGAATTTGCTGTGGCATCTTTCGATGGCTTCAAGTCGCCGGGCACTGAATGCTTTTTAATGCTGCAAAAAGGTATAAGACAGCTGCTTCCTACTCTGAAAAAAATTTTCACTGCTAGCCTGGCACTTGCCTACATACCTATTCCTTGGCGTGCGGTAAAACTGGTCTTTTTTCCTAAAATAGGAAAAGAAGATTACTCACTCGCCAAGAGTTTTAGATCAATCAGTCTAACATCCTTCTTCCTGAAAAGCATGGAGAGATTAGTAGAATTGCACGTGCGCAAAGTTGCCTTTCGAATGCATCCTCTCTCCGACATGCAACATGCTTATCAGCGCGGAAAAACTTGCGAGACTGCGCTTCAAAACCCAGTTGGGAGAATTGAATGCGCTCTCGAAAGGAAAAGAGTACGTACTAGGCATTTTCGTCGACATTGTGGGAGCTTTTGATAATGCTACTTTCGATAGTATGTGTAACGCTGCTAGACGGCATGGCGTAGATGAAGGACTGGTTTTGTGGATCAAAGCATCGCTTGTGCACAGGACATTGATCGCTGATGCAGGCCTCGACCAATGTGTCAAGTCTAACGTAAACAGGGGCTGCCTGCAATGTGGCATCTTGTCTCCGCTGTTATGGTACATGGTGGTCGACTCTCTGCTCGATGCTCTCGATGCCCCTGGAATCTATGCACAGGCCTATGCGGATGATGTTGCTGTACTCTCTGTCGGCTCATGTTTAGCGACTGTCCATCTCAAAGCGCAGGCGGCGCTAGATGTGATCGAAGACTGGTGCACGAGTAATGGGCTGTCGATTAATCCTCTTAAGACTGATGTCGTTCTCTTCACGAGAAGGAGGAAAAATACTGGCAAATCCAAGGAAGCTAAGTACCTGGGAGTCATCCTAGATAGCAAGCTTCTTTGGTCAAAACATGTTGAGTCCAAAACCGTCAAAGCGCTCTCAGCTTTCTGGCAATGGAAAGGTGCCTTTGGCAAAACATGGTGCTCATCGCCGAAAAAGGACCTTTGGATCTACACGGCAATGATTATATCGATAATCTCATATGCATCGGTTGTATGGTGGAACAGGCCAACACGCAAACACGCTGTGGTTTCACTCACCAAACTTCAAATAGCGGTCTGTTTCAGCTACACGGGGCTTTCCCCAGCACACCGGGAGCTGTTCTAGGTGCTATGATTAATCTTCCACCCCTTAACATATATATCAGAGGGTGCGCACTGAAAGCCATTTCTCGCCTAAAGAGAAATGGTCTTTAATGCAACTCGCATTGGAGTGAAAGTGTACTTGCGCGAGAAATATCCTATAACCCCTGTCTCATGGATATGCCTTCTGTCGCAATGACACCTGCCATCCTACTGCGCTGTAACTTCATGTTCACATTTCCATGGCATCATGACAGGCTTTGGCCAGTCACTGAACCTGGAATTGAATGTTTTCGCATTTTTACAGATAACTCCAGGACTGGGCAGGGATCCGGCGCTAAAGTTTTCTTTGAGGGCGAAAACATTCGACTGCACTTCTCGTTACGAAAATATGCGTCCGTCTTTCAGTCGGAGGTTTACGCAATTCTAATGGCCATGCACTATCTTGTGAAACACAGGTGGAAGGGAAAAAGTATATGCGTCTGCAGTGACAGCCAAGTTGCACTCAAAGCTGTGTCCAACTCTCTGTCCATCTCCAAATAAGTGCATGAACTCAAGATCTTTTTGAACAAAGTGGGAAGACTAAATTCATTTAGGCTTGTATGGGTCACAGGTCATTCTGGGATCCCAGGAAACGAGATCTCCGATTAATTCACTAGAAGGGGATCGGAGGAGAGTTTCTGAGGACCTGAACCCGCCTTAGGCCTGCTTCCACGGTCAAATCCGACATTAACGACTGGGTCTTTAATGCACACAGTCGTAGATGGAATATCCAGGATGCAGGAGACTAAGCGCCTATGCGCTGATGTCTGCAAGAAGTCCGCAAGATTCTTCTTATCCTTAAGAAGAAATGATTGTAGAATGCTTACGGGCGTCATTTCGGGCCATTACACTTTTGCCAACTATCTCTACGTGCTTGGAAGCAGTGAGACACCTACCTGTGCTGCATTTTGCTAGGAGGATGACACAGCAGAACACTTTCTCTGCGACTGTCCCGCTTTCGGTCGCGTACGGTGGCGCACCCTTGGGACCGACGTGGTGGGTGCCGAATCTCTTTACTCTACATAACTGAAGCCCCTCCGCACTTTTCTCCTGACAACGGGGAAAATACAATAAAGACAAGGTGTCTGTCTGGTAGTACAATGGACCAATAATTGTGTCTGAGTGCTCCAACAGATAGTTTGCCTAGAACAAAAAAAAAATAACCCAGCAATATAAATTCTGTTGCATCGTAATAATTACGCCCGTACTTGTTTTGTAGGAGCTCAATCACTTTATCTACTGCTGATAGTGCATCTACAAGACAACTTGAGCTTATGGTGTGACGTTTGCGATTAGGTGTAGGAGATGAAGTTACAAACTCTTGGGAATCTTAACAAATTTCACATTGACTGGGGTGAATATCGACAACGTTTATTTTTTCCCACTGAATACTTGCATTTGAAGTTTCTGGATTTTCTCTGGCATCACTTGTTAGAGCCTACGTTACCAATAGTATTCGCAAAAGGTAGAAGTACTTTAATCCTTCCACTTGAGTGGACCCATACATACACCGCAACAGTCTGGAGAGAAGGCCCGTATACCGGATTTCGGTGTTAAGGCCAATAACCCGTTACAGGACGATATCAGATGAGGAGCAGGATTTGTTAATGCCGGAATAATCCTTATATCGTTGAGATAATACCACTAAAGGCAAATGGACTTACACTCTGATTCCATTAATTAATGTCGGTTAAACCGAAAACAAAAAAACTGCATCTACCACCTAACCCTATTGCCACGGGGGTTAACACAAATATCTATACTGGTTTGGTCATGATAGCGCTCTATTGCCTCTAGCTCTATATTGCCCTTGTATCCAAACAAGGAGGAAACACGAGACACGATCTTCGACTGAAGATGCTTCATGGATAGGTGAGGTACTCTACCAAATCCATCGTACCTAATTAAACGAATGGTGGTTTCAGAAGAACCCAGAAACGCAAAACAGAACTTCGGAGAGGTGAAACTGCAAGGGAGCAGCAGAAGCACCGGAGTAGCATGAATTGTTTGCTAGAGTGGTTGAACAGCATTAGGTGTGAAACCTGTATCGTTCATGGGTTATTGAGCGTATGTTATATTTAAAAAATAGGTGTTCTTTGAGATTTAGAAATTTCAGAACAAACTTCGCTGACACACGTTTCATATTCAAAATATCTGAACAAAAAATCGCAACCAGCGAACAGCTGTATTACTTTATTGCTCAGCTCACTAAACGAGATAGACAACATTTCAGGTACGTTGAAGCACTTAATTTTATTTTTAATACCAAATTTAATACAGATTCTTTGATCAATTTTTTTTTCAATAGAAAAAATAGCCAAGCACTTCAAAACACGTCTAACCTTTATGTCTATGAGAAAAAAACTACAGACAACCTAAAAAACTGCCAATAACTCATTTTCTAAGGCTAAAAAAAGTCATGGTTAACTTTTCAACTATTTCATTATTTTTCCTTTGTATCAATGACATCAACTTATTCAAAAGACAATAAAACAAAAACCAAAAAAAATTATTGTAATACCTCTCTGAGCCGACTTTTCACTACGCCACACAAAAGTGGGACACGGTAAACTCTGCTTTCTAAAGTAGCTTTAATTTGTTTTTCAATACTTTCTCGCCTTTCTTTTGTTCTTTATAATCACTTTTAGATGCTTTGGCATACCTTTCCCATTCTTCATCATAACTGTTTTAAGAGCGTTGATGTTCAAAACTTTTCTTTTAGCCACTCTTTTCTTTAGCTCATCCCACAAATACTCAGTTACATTTAAGTCCGATGATTGAGCAGGTGTGTCAAGAATTATAGGGCAGTTGTGAAGGAGCTAGATCTTCGCAGCCCAAAAATTACGCTTGGGATCGTTGTCTTGTTAATAAATAAAGTCTTTGATGCACAGCCTCTACGTGTTATCCTTTACAAAAATGCAGCCGTTCCGTTATATGCTTCGCCAGGTTTTCTCCATTAAATTTATCTTCAGCCGGGGCCAAAAAAGGTCTTATCTGTAAAGAAAACGTTTCAAGAAGGTTCGGAACATGTTAAAAGTCAGAAACAAAACTAAAAGAAAAAACCTTACTTCTAACCAGTAAGACATTTTTTATTTTATTTTATATTTTAAGAACATTTACCCTAGACAAAATGCTTAAAACTAGCCTAAATAACAACTAACATAAAATGTTTTACTGGCCCTATACAGACACTCTAAAGCAAATAGCCCTTACGAATAATTTGCAGTTAAAATAAATAAACAAATTAGGCTAAGAAAAGTGATATTTTTAAAAACTTAGCATCAGATCATTTTTTCTACAAAAAAATACCTAAAAATAACTCAACCCTGCCTTAACTAAAATATATACATATACAAATATATATAAATATCATGATATATATTTTTTATATATATCTTAACCGTGCAGGGACGGATTAAGAATATCCCTGCAGCGATACCTCTCGCTTGTCGTAAAAGGCGATTAAAACAAAGGTAAACAAAAATCACATCTAGGCAATTTAGAAAACACCAAGGTGAGCCTAGGGACACATATACCACCATTAAACTGCCCCAAAAGTGTGCATGCAAATCAGTGGGTTGACAGGACTGGAGATCACCGGTGTTGTAAGGGTAAGATCAAACAAAAAAAAAAAAAAAAAAAATCTGGAGCATGCCCGTGTCAAAAAAAAGGAGGAGAAGAAAGAAAACGGTCAAACCGCAGCATTATGGAAAAGAACGCTAAAAGGAAAAGCACTACCCCGCCAGACACTACTAATGGTCGTGATCCTGGGACGAGCAGCAATGGTCGGGTCAGAGCTATAGGATTTCCGGGGGATAGCAAAGTAATGCAACGGCGTAAGCCACACTTTAGAGTCGCGATTTGGAACGTTGTAAGCATGAGTGGTCGCAGCTATGAGCTTGAAGAAATGATGGTTAGAAGGCGAGTAGACATCCTGTGCGTACAAGAGACGAAATGGCGAAACACCGGTAATCGGGCACGTTTCTTGGACGTTAAAACAAAAGCCTACAAGATGTTTTACTATGGATTGGAACAAGGAAAAAACGGAATCGCCATTATCCTTGCGGCAGAGCTACTTGGCAACATCTTAACCATTTCAAAGGCCAGTGACGATTTGATGGCTCTCAAATTGGTGATGCATGGTGAGGTGTGGAACATCGTAAGCGCATATGCCCCTCAAGTAGGATGCGAACAAAAAGAAAAAGATGCATTCTGGCTAGATTTCCACAACCTTGTCAAAATCATCCCAAAGGAAGAGCTTTTGTTTGTTGGAGGAGATTTAAACGGACATGTCGGGAAGACAAGCGAAGACTATGAAGACTACCACGGAGGGCTGGGATACGGCACCAGGAACTCTTCAGGTGAAGATATCCTAAACATGTGCAAGTCGTACGGTCTTATAGTGCTAAATACCATGTTCGTCAAACAAAGCCGGCACCTGATCACTTATAGCAGCGGCGGAAATGAAACTCAAATAGACTATCATTTGGTATCCAGTTTCATGAAGCCACGAGTTAAAGATTGCAAAGTGATCCTGGGAGACGCGATCGCCCCTCAACACCGTCTCCTCCTGACTGAATTTTTTATGGAGGCGAGTAAGAAGTCAAAGCAGCAAACGAAGGTATCTGAGAGAATCAAGTGGTATAAGCTGGATAAAAGAAAAGGCGAAGCTTTTATTACCACCATGAAAAACTACCTCTTTTCCATTATCGATGAGGTCGGTAATGAGGAGTGCAGAGCACAAGACATGTGGGATTCCCTACAACAATCTGGCCTGGAGAAAGCCAAATCACTGCTTGGAACATCTAAAGGCCCCTGCCAACACGCAAAAGAAACCTGGTGGTGGACAGACGAAGCCAAAGCAGTGATACACGGGAAGAAAATGGCTTTCCAAGCTTGGTCAAAGTGCTCTTCTACTAATAGAGAGGAAAAAGCTCGCCGTGAAAAGGTATATAGATATTGCAAAGGTATCGCGAAAAAAAAGTGCGCCGAATTCAAAGCGAAAAGCATGGAAGGCCTATATCAGGAGTTGGAAGAAATATCGTCTTCCGCGTCTGACAGGAACCAGGCTACCCAGGAGCTTCGACAAAGCAATCTGAACAAAGGAGCAAATATCTTGAAGATAGCCGCCCAGAGAAGAAGAAATGCTCAGGAGATTCGTTTCCCAAAGTTTATTAACAATGCTGAAGGCCAACTCCTTATGGAAGACGAAAAAATTCTCCACAGATGGCGACAGTATTGCGAGGAACTTCTGAACGAACAATTTCCCCGAGTGTACTTTCCAAGAGCCGCCCCGAATTATGCCGAAATATCCGACATCACAGTCGAAGAAGTTCGGTACGCGGTTAAAAACTCCAAGAAAAGAAAAGCTGTTGGGCCGGACGGGATCCCCTCTGAGTTCTGGAAAAAGATGGGAGACATCGGGTCTAGATGGCTCATGGTTCTTATCTCCAAACTTATGAGAGGCGACACTATGCCTAATCAATGGAAGGAAAGCTATCTTCTTCCTTTGCACAAAGGAAAGGGTGATACGCGAAATTGTGATAACTACCGTTCTGTCAAGCTGATGTCGCACACCATGAAGATCGTTGAACGGGTATTAGATAGCCGACTGCGGAAAATAATACGACTATCTGATGACCAGTGCGGGTTTGTCTCGGGTAAATCAACAACAGATGCAATCCAAAGTATAAGGGTCATGATGGAAAAGCATCGTGATTCGTCAAAGGACTTGCATATGGTGTTGGTTGATTTCGAGAAGGCCTTTGACCGGCAACCAAGAGATCTTTTATGGGTAGCGCTAAGACAAAAAGGAGTTCCAGAAACCTACGTGCGAGTGATCATGGACATGTACAATAGAGCAACGACAAGAGTAAGATGCACCGCAGGAGTCACTGAAGAGTTCGCAATCAAAGTCGGTGTACACCAAGGGAGCGTCCTCAGCCCACTGCTCTTTATAGCAGTCCTTGATTGCTTGCTTGAAGGAAAAGTGACGGACCCCAATGTGCACCAGCTATTCTTTGCTGACGATGGAGCCATTATAAGTGATGATCAGGCGTCCCTACAACGAGCACTTGATGTGTGGGTGGACATTTTTGAGGGACACGGGTATCGTATTAGTTCAAAGAAGACAGAGTATCTGTGCTGCCCGTTCTCTGACCCTCATCAGCCTATTCCAGACATTTACTTGAATGGAAGAGTGCTTCCCAAGTGTGAAAAGTTTAAATATCTGGGATCTATGATTAGTAAAGAAGCAACTTGTGATGACATCAACCATCGCATAAGCGTAGGGTGGATGAAGTGGCGGGAAAACTCCGCCATCTTCTGTGATCGAAAAATGCCCCCTAAACTGAAAGGAAGGCTCTAAACTTCAGTTGTACGTCCGGCGCTCACATACGGTTCACAATGCTGGACAATGCACAAAAAGCATAAGAGCAAATTAACGGCAGCTGAGATGAAGATGCTTCGCATGACAGCGGGAGTAACAAAGCGTGACAGAATTAGAAGTTCAAAGATCCGAGGAAGCCTCCACGTAAAAGAAACCATCACAAGAAATATAGAGCGCGACCGACTCAGTTGGTATTGCCATGTTCAAAGGAAAGATCCTTTGAACCCCGTCCAAAAGGCGTTATCAATCAACATTCCAATTTCAACACGCAAAAAAGGCAGGCCGAAAAACAATTGGTGCAAACAAATGCAAAAACACCAGCATTTGATTGGCCTCAGCGATGAAGTAATCCCAAACCGGGAAGCCTGCCGCTACTTTCTGAGGTCAAACCGGCGGACCCCACAAGCGGACCAGTAGGAATGCAGTTAAGTGGGAAGGTTATGGTCCTACACTTCTGACCATAACGACGCCGGGATAAAAAGGAAAAGAAGAAGATATTTATCTTTTTTTTCGTTATTGTTTTGTGTATTTTTTTTCTTTTTAATATTTTTTTTTTATTACAGCTAAAACTAAATTAATCCTACCAGCCACCCTAGCCTGCCTTAGCCTGCCCTAACCTACTCTAACCTCTCATAACCTACCCTAGTCTATGTAAGCCTGCCATTGGCATGTGGCAGGCTTTGCCTTAAATAGGCTGACCCATTAAAGTTTACCACTGACACAGTCTGCTCCAGCCACCAAAAGACTTCGATCAAATGAATGTGCGCAAGATTGCTGACGTGGTTAAAAACTTTAACAGTGCGTGTAAGAGGTTCATTTGTTAATTAGTCCTATGATAGTCGACAAACGGAAGATGCCGTATTCTCAAAAGCCTTGCAGGGACATAAAGTAGTATTTTTGACAAGAGAGTAGGGCATCTTATGTAATAACAGAGTAAATCTCTAATAAACATTATATCATGTAAAGTACGCCTAGTTTTCAATGATTTTATGCCAAGAAGTAAACATCTGGCTTCATAGTTGGGGCAAAAATTCCAATGCATTTTGTGAAAAATAAATCTTGTGAAACGCCTCTGGACACGTTCGATTCGATCGGAGTCAGTACACAGATTGGTATTCCAAATGACAACTGCGTAGATGAGGTCTAACGAGGGAGGTGTACAATGACAAGAGAGAAAAAGGATCAGAGAACCCTCTACAATTCCTCTTAATAAAACCCATAGTCGAGTTAGCCTTAGCTGGAGTACGGTTTATGTGTGTTTTAAATGAGAACGTGGTGTCCAACACAACATCCAAATCTTTAACTTCGTAATAGGGGATATTGGTTGAGAACCAATAAAGTAATCAAAGTTGATTATGGAGACGGAATTGGAGAAGGATATGATATTGCATTTGCTTATATTCAGCTTTAAAGCATTGGCATTGCACCATTCCGAGATTCTATTTATGTCTGATTGTAGCAGTTGGCAATCAGTAATGTTCCTAACGGCTTTAAATAGTTTTAGGTCGTCGGCACGGCAATGTCACGAATAAAGATGACGAAAAGCAGTGGGCCCAAATGGCTCCCTTGTGGAACCCCAGAACTGCAAGTTATTTCTCTAGAAATAGAGTTACCGCTTTTGACCTGTTGAGTTCGGCCAAGAAGAAAGGATATCCAGCCAAGGAATTGGGAATGGAAACCGAAGGATTCAAGTCTATGGATTAGCCGAGCGTGATTAACAGAATCAAACGCTTTGCTGAAATCAGTATAAATGGTGTCTATTTGGTTCCTTGTCTCCAAACGTTTTAAGACATAAGATGAAAACAGTGCCAAATTTCAGGTAGTGGAACGACCCGAGACAAAACCGTGTTGCTCGTCCGGCAGATGTTCTTTAATAAGAAATTCAATGTTAGTTTTTATGATGCTTTCGAATAATTTGGGAATTGCGGAGAGCTTACAAATTTCTCTGTAATTTTCAATGTTACTTTTAGATCCAGATTTGTGGATGGGAACCAAGAATGATGTCTTCCACATATCGAGAAATAGGCCATCCGAGAGGGAACGGTTGAAAATATGAAGCAGGGGAAAGGAGAGCGATCCGCAGCATTTATTCAATAAGAGGGGAGGAATACCATCTGATCCATTGCTTAAATTAGACTTTAAAGATTGAAGAGCGATTAGAATATCATTATGAATTAAAGTTAAAGATCCGATGTCGACACAATTGGAGGAGTAGACAGGAAGTGTACTATTTTGGTTATGGCTACAATAGTATATACTGACTGAAAAAAAAATTGCAAAGAGTTCGAGGGTGGATTCCATATTGTTAGATTCTGAATTTCTAAAATGCATTGAATTTGGAATCCCCGTTGACTTTCTTTTTGAATTGATAAAGTGCCAAAATGTCCTACTATCATATTTGATATTATGTTCGGTACGCATGATATAAATTTTGTAGAGGAATTTGTTGAGAACATTAAAATCTTTACGTAGTTTGCTAAAAGTTGCATAATCTGTGCTAGAATTGGATTTTTTAAATGCCTTAAAAGCTTTATTTTTTTAGATTTTTTAGAGTAGCTAGATGTCTATTGTGCCAACAGGGCTTATTCGAATTTCGATAGGAAGAATGTGGTACAAATCTCGAGAACCCATCTGTTAATATATCAATAAAGCGCGAATTATCTGTACGACACAAAATCACTTAAAAAAAATCAACTTTATTTCCCGACTAACAAAGTACAAATGCATTTTATCTTACTTAAGCTATATAGGTGTATATAAACTTTTTGAATTGGAAGAAACTGTGGGAACGGAAAGCAAATGAATGTTCCCACATTGAAGAAAACAAGTGTTAAATTTCCATGAATTGGGTTACAAAAAATTAAGGAATTTGAATAGGTGTACAGTAATCGGAATTTAAGAAGGATAGATATTATATGTATGTATTATGTTTATGAACAAATAAGTAATGTATAATATATATAAAAGATAAATGTGTGTATACAGGTGCACAAATTATAACTCGCGCGTACATAGACTTCAAGTTTAAATTGGACATTTCGTCGATCCAGTTTACATTATTGAAAAAATTATTCAGTTCAATGTAATTTGCCTTGGAAAAATTTAAATATTTCACGTTATGAATAAATTTAGGTGTCAGGTAGTGGAGCAGAGATAATTCAATAAAAATTTCTTTGTGATTAATAGATTCATTTAACAAACGTACGCTTGACTTACAGTCGAGTTGAATTCATCACAACATACAAATGTCAGATCTAAAATTTTAGAAAGTGAATTGACTACTGGATTGATCTGTTTTAGAATTAGGGAATTTATAAAGTCGAGTAAAAGAGATTCATTGGCATAGAAAATATTATGAGGTAGGTAATAGGAAATTCATGCTATCCGTCTTAGGCTAGGCGCGCACATGCGTTTTCTGTCGCACGACTATTCGGTCGCAAAAAGTAAAAAACATGAATTTCAATGCGAATGAGCGCACATAACACCTACCAATCGCAAAGTCTAAAAATTTGCGATTTGTCCCATTTTTCTGGCGATGCGTTTGTCGCAAGTTAAAATGAATCATACGTATTGGCTAGTGTGTGCACACACTTGCGATTGAAATCGCTACGATAAAGAAATCATAGTCGCAACAAGATATGTGTATGCACGCACTTGCGATTTTCTTAATTGCGATTATTTAGTCGCAAAAAATTAAACATGCAGTTTTTAATATGAAGGCACTCATATGCGACTTTATAATAGCAGCGATTAAAAAAATGGAACAAGCTCTATTTTCCTGACGATTTTGTTGCCGCAAATTAAAATGGGTCAGATGAATTAGCATGAATCCTCGCGCACTTGCGTCTATTGAATCGAAATGTTGTCAGTGGTTTTATATGATAAAAAGTCAAAAGAATATAGTAATAAAAATTTAAAAGATAAATTGTGGGATGAAGTGTGCGCGATTGTCGTCAGCAATTGGACAGAACTTACGACAAAAGAAAAATGTAGTTAATTTTTATGTAATTACTTTTAATATATATTATTATCTACATACAAGTTTTTTAAACCACCTAAATTTTATCGTATTGCCAAACGAAAGAGCCATGCGGAGTGACAAAGTAATTTGAGAAATAATCTCTTATAAAGGGTGTCTCAGTAAGAGTGCACTTTTTCATTTTAAAATAAAAACAAGTATTTTATGACAGAGTTGTGATATTTTTATTGTATTATAAAGAAGACATGTTCCGATTAAGTATGGAATAAAACATCCGGCAAATGACCCCCACGGCTCCGATGACAGGCCATTACTCTTTTCATGAAATTTTCGATGACTTCATCGGAGAAAATTACTTTTCTCGAAAAATTGGCATCGACTTCACTTTGCTCCATTACCCATTGAACGAATTGCCGGCGCTTTCCGTGGTCTGCTGGTTTGAGCTCCTGAGTTGACTGAATCTTGTACGCATGAAGGTGGAGGTCTTTAGTCAAAATTCGCTGCGTAGTGCTTCGTGAAATTTGCAGTTGTTGAGAACGATGTCGAATTGATGTTTTCGGGTTTTCGGCGACACTCTCGTTTACAGCAGCAATGTTTTCAAGAGACCGACCGGTACGCTGACGCAAAGGATTCTTATTATCCATAATTGACCCAGTTTCTTCAAATTTTTTGACCACTTTTCGAATGGTTGACACATTAGGTGCACTTTCTCGGCTGAAAATTTGGCGAAGTTTGCGAGCGGTTTCAGCGTAACTTTCCCCATTTTTGTAATGAGTTTTCACAATTATAACGCGTTGTTCTTTCGAAAAGCGCTCCATTTTTAATAATCGGAATAAACAGAGGTGACAGCTGTCAAATTTCAGAGTTGCCACTTGTATGGAAAAAAAAATATTCCAATTTTAAAAAGTGCACTCTTACTGAGACACCCTTTATGTAGACCACATGAATTTGGTCTCGTTCCGGCTGCATAGCTGGATTGTGGACATTCATATGACTCATCGTCAAATTGCACTCCGTCTTTATTTCGAACGAAATTATGTAAAACACAACATGTTTTAATTATTTGGTCTGCAAAATCGAGTTTAACATCGAGCGGTCTGTGGAAAATTCTCCATTTGTTTGCCAATATTCCAAAACCGCATTCGACCATTCGGCGGGCACGTGTAAGTCTATAATTGTAAACCCTTTGTTTAATAGATAAATTTCTTCTCGGATATGGTCTTAAAACATTTTGTGATAGGGCAAAAGCTTCATCTCCTACTAACACAAAAGGCATAGGTGTTCCGCCATCATCAAATGGTAGCTTCTCTTATTTGGGTATATTTAATTCATTGTTTTTTAATCTCTGGTAATAAATAGATTTCTTAAATACATTGGAATCACTATTTCCACCGAATGCCCCAACGCCTAGTTGGCATCTACTATACTCAATAGAATTAGTGAAAAAAATTGCTTGTAGTTAAAGAATTCAGATCCGGTGTTATGAGGCCTCCTTAGTCGTATATGCTTTCCGTCCACAGCACCAATACAATTTGGGAAATTTGTTCTTTCATAGAACTGTGCGGCAATATCTATCCAGTCTCTTTCCGACTTCTCTGGTATATGTAAAGGCTGCAAACTTTCCCAAATCACTGCACAGGTATCTTTAACAATTTTCTCAATAGTCGTGGCACCCAGTAGATATTGAAAGTGAAGGGAAATGAAGCTGTCTCCGGTATCTGTAAAATTTGTATATTTTTTTATTTAAATTATGATGAAATCGTATGTTTTTGTTTCTCTAAAAATCTGAATCTTATTGAAGGAAAAGAGGTTCAAGGAAAGTGGAGAAATTTGAGAGATTGCTTCGCTAGGGAACTAGCAAAACAACGATTAAGTGTTTCTGGTCAAGCTGCCAAAAAAAGAAGGAAATATGTATATACATTTCGATTCATTGCTTTTTTTAATTCCTTCTATTGAGGACCGACCTACTACCAGCAATTTAGTAGAAGCTTCCAATGAGCATGAAAAAAATGAAGAAAATGAACTGAGTGAACTACATTCCTCTCGGCATTCTACGAAAAAAAATTCAAAAACTTCATCAAGACATACAACATACGAAAGCCAATTGCTTCAGATATTGGAAGAAAAACAAAAAGACGAAATTGATGAAGACAAACGTTTTGCTCTCATGCTTGTTCCCATGTTGAAAAAGTTCAATGAAGAGCAAAAACATTTTGCAAAAGTAGAAATTGTTAATGTCATGAATAGGGCAAGACATTATCATCAACCAATGTTCCCAGATTATCGTAATACGGCATACTATCCACAATAAACACAATTCAACGCTTTCCAAACACCAGACAGTAACACTCCACAACGAGGACACACTGCCTCGACAGTACCACAACTACCGGAAAACTATGTACCTTTCAGTTTAGCACAGAAAATGTCCTTTTTTTCCAACAATTCAAGTGATACATTATCTCCTGCAAATACTACATCAACAAATCCTAATATACTCGTATTATCACCAATTGATTCATCCGAAAGTTGTAATACAATATGAAATCATCAAGTTAATTTGTGCTCTTTGCAAGAAGTTTTTCTTATATTATTTTCTTCTTTAATGAATATGTACATACATATGTGTATGTTAAGTTCAATTTTAAATAAACAATACGTATTTTGGTTTTGAAGTATTAATTTATTTGGCTTTACCGCAATGTCACAGATAACCGTTCCTCAGCTGATACACATTTCCTCCATTTTGTGTTCTGGTATTTTATTCTGGGTCCAATAATTTGAAGTAATTCATCAAAGCTTTCAGTACTCATTCTACTATAGTACTGCATGAATTTATTTGGGTGATCCTTTAAATTATTATGAATTTTGTGAAATTGCCCCTTAAGTAATCTTTCACTAATAATGGGATGGACCCAATATTTTTTTTTATTTTTTTTGTAGATTTTAAGCGCAGTAAAAGAGCCACAACACAACACTTCTCACACTCACAAAGTGAAAACTTCTCCACTCGTAATAAGACATATCCATAGACATAGAAGACATACAAATTGAAGTCTTAAAATGTGGTTCTTTTCGGATATTAAGGCCATTATGCAAGTTGTTATTTCTTAAGAACCGGCGAACTGTTTCTGCACTCATTCCTAAGTTTTTAATGTCTTTTAACATTTTTTGAAAATCTATGGCCGACACCATAGGACCATTTTGAATTTTTCTTAAAATATACCTCCAAACTCTAGTGGTT
Source organism: Merodon equestris (assembly GCA_958301585.1). Taxonomy (NCBI): domain Eukaryota; kingdom Metazoa; phylum Arthropoda; class Insecta; order Diptera; family Syrphidae; genus Merodon; species Merodon equestris. The sequence goes on from OY284413.1 coordinate 67,031,352, forward strand.
ATTTTCCTCCTGGTTTCAATATTTCTTGGTTTATTTTTAATCGTCCCATTTACCTTATATAATATTAAAAACAGTTTGGTTTACTATACTAATTCGATGATTTCTCGGAGAGTTTTACCTATTTTGTAATGAATTCCATATTTTCTCTACAGTAGTTTATCTAGACAATTTGCTTTTAAATTTCAAGTAGATTCCACAAATGTTCTGAAAGGACTGTGTGGCTGGAATGAGCGAAAATACATCAGTATCATACAAGTTGCGAGCGCATATATGTATTTGTTTCAAAATAAATTAGTTGTTGGTTGAATTTGTGTTCCTTTTTTTACATTGTGTATTTGTATTGAAATGGAATGGGAAGTGCAATACGACAAGCAAAGTAATTTTAAATAATGTCTTCCTGAAAGTTTACGAGAGAGCTAAAAAAAACAAACCTCGCTACTAGAATTAATTAAAACTGCGAGAATTTAATCTATGACTTCCTGGTTCTTTACGAGATCTTCCACTAATGTTATCATATCCCCTTATGGACTACATCAGAGTCAAGCCAAAGGTGTCTAGAGAATGCTTCCCTCGAACTGTGCAACTAATGAAATCAGCCTCATACAATTGGGTGATCACACAGCAACTCTGGGTAAACGAATCTGTATTAGGGCACCTTCAATAGACTAAGCCATGTTCGGCTTTTTTTTATACCCATTTCTCAGGTTTTAGTAGCATTTGTCCGGACATTGTTCACCGTCGTGTTTTTAGCTTCCTGACGGCCTTACGCATATTTAAATTTCAAATTGAATTCAAAGGCATGCATAGTCTAATTAAATCAATTCCTATGCAAATGTTCGGTTTAGCAATTTTTGCACCTGGCCTCTGGACGCATTTGCCCTGAAACGGATGTATAGACGTACGAGTGCATGTGTGTCACATATGCGTTTCCTGTAAGTACAGTCAACTTTCTATGCCACAATTGAAGAACTCAACTCAAGCTGTAGCTTCTGCAGTTCCAACCACCATTCTGCTGCTGATGTACGGTACGGTCGTGGCGTCTACAATTCTGCTGCGCCATCAGCTACTGTAAAAAATACCTCTACACATACCTACATATACGTACTCCTATGATGGATTATTTTTTAAGCCATATCTGCAGAGCACAAATTGCTGTCGGAGTGGGACGACTAACGAAGAATTCGACAGCAATTTCCATGGGTGACAGTTGATGCAAGTTAAGCTGGTGTGCGTTCTGGTCAATTTGGAATGCAAAAATGTGACCGACTGGCTGTGGCCAAACACTAAATGAAGATAAATTGAAATTGCATGCAATTTGCGTTTAGCATTTTATGTTCGAGTGCATGTTGCTGTGTGCTGCTGGTATTGTCTTTTGTTTCCTTTTCCGCTTTGTTTTTATTTTTATTTTTGGGCCACTGACTAAAGTTGATTTCTTTTTTCCTAAAAACAAAAAAAATTCCTCGTTAGTTGGGAATGGGCGACGGCTGTATGAGTGGTCAGCAAATACTATCATGTAAATCGAATTGGGAAGGTTTCGGTAAAAGGCTTTCTGCGGCACAGGTATGCTTTAAATCGATTTTTATCCGATGCTGTATGAAAAAAAGGGCTTTGAATGGAAATGCGGAATGGAATTAAAGGGAATTTATGTTGGCAGTTTATTTTTATGGCCGTTTGTAGTTGGACTGTTTATTAATTTGGGTGATTGGGGCCTTGACATTTGTGTAGATATTCCGAAAACGTTTCGTTTTCGAATCAAAAACATTCCGTTTTAATTCATATGTTATCTCGCCTGCTATTTTTGTCCTAGTTAAAAATGTTTTGGGGGTTTTTGTCGACCTTCGTTTTCGCAGGAAATATTAGAAGAGAAGATTATGGCCGGAAGAGCTTGACACTTAGAGATTTAATTTTAAAACATTTTTTGTTTCTGTTTATTTGACATACATACATAAAAACTGTTTAAGCTTAATACAGTCTTCAAATTTTAATTACTGATTTAATTTTAGTGGAATTTGCCTTAAGAAGAGAAGGGCCAGAAGCACACCCCTAACTAGGTTTTCATTTTCAAAATTTTCATTAGTACATTTGGAAGTTGGTACCTACTTATTAATAGCGTTCTATTCAAAGTAGTAAATCCATTCCCTATCTTTCGGCTAGGGTACCAGTACCAGGTATTGGACAAAACTAAAACATCTTCCATGAACTAACTGAGCTTGTTTTGGTTATAACGGTTGTCAGAAAAAAGTGAAAATAAGTTGTTATCTACTGATTTACAGAAATGCAATTAGGTTTTCTTATTACAAAATGAGAATATAGGCAAAGCACTGCCTTATTACAGGAAAACTAGAAAAAAAAATCCTTGAACATAAAAATCGAAAATTCACAATTCATTTAGACAAAGCTAAAAGCCATTACTAAGTAAATGTGCAAAAGCCTTACCAAAAACATCTATAAAGGTTAATAATTCATGTATCCCTTCACAATTCATCTTTCCGCACAGAATTTATTCTGTTGCTAAGTATTTGTAAAAAAAATTCTTAGCCTTAATTGTTTCTCAATAATATATAAGTTAATCCCACGGCCGAAAGACATTCTTTAAGTCATTCTGTATACTTTTAAGTGTTCTTACCGTGCCACTAAGGCTTTTTAAGTGAGTTAAGTTACATTTAAGCTAGTTTTAAGAATTCTGTCATTTTTGCTCTTACAATACGGCTTCGAATTAGCTTTCTTAGAAAATTGTCCAACCGTAAAGTCCTAACCATTTTGTATAGCAACTCATTCGGGTAAAATGTCTGGTACTCAGATTCGGGTGTTCTATGTAAGCTGTCATCATGTCAAAGTACCCCGGGCCCTTGTTAGAGAGGCATCTATGTTTACAAAATATAGATATTGGTCTAGCCAAATCCAAATTTATATGACTAGACTTTGTTTCTTCAGTGGAGGCCCATCCATTTAAAAAAAACTGAGAACCTGCTCTTTTCTAGTACGCCGATAGGCGTGTTGAATAAAATTCTTATTTCTGCACGTTGGTTTTCAACTTCGAGTCATCACAATACTGCTGATTTTTTTTTAAGTCAAGCTGAAGAAGAGTTGGACCTGATCTGAACGCAATTAAGTCGTCCACATACGCTATTAGATGGTGATAATCACTCTGCATTGGCTTCATATATCTGACAATATCGATTATTCAGTGCACTATTGAACAGTGTACATTCCCCAAACCAGTGAAGTGCCTGAGCACAATATTGGATATACCGTCGATGCCCTCGGATTTTTCTTTGCTCAATGACTCGAAGATCATCTGAAGATCCTCCGTCGAAATTAACAGGGTATTAGCTTCTTAACTGACAACGACATTGTTTGCCATGAAGTCGTCACCAAAAACAATTTCAATTTCATTCAAGATGAAGTAATAAACGAAATTATCACAACGGATAAAGTATAATGGGCAATAAATTCGTTCAAACCTTTTGAATTTCCGGGGCCGGACGATATCTTGTCAACGATGCTTCAAAAAACACTGTACCCCACCTCGTAAGCATTTTTTCCAATTGCCTGTGCGCGGGGTACATCTCCACACAGTGGAAAGAAATAAAGGTAATTTTCATATCTAAGGCAGTTAAACCAACTCATACTGCCGCAAAGGACTGTAGGCCAATTAGTCTCTCGTCGTTTCTATTAAAAACCTTGGAAAGACTGCCTGGCCTATACATCAGAGGACTCATCAACTCACGTAACTTATGCAGCACTCAACACGCCTACCTTAAAGGCAGATCAGTGGAAAGTGCTCTGCATAGTGTTGTCCGTGAAATTGAGAGCTCGCTGAACCTAAAAGAGTTTACAATAGCAGCCTTCCTCGATATAGAGGGGACTTCAACAATGTAAACACAGAGGCCATAATAACGGCTCTAGAGGACAAAAAAGTAGACAAATCCATTGTAATCTGGATTAAAAATATGCTGAAGAACAGAATTATCAATGCAGACATTAGACACAGCTCTATAAGGAAAGTGACAACTCCTCCCTACTGTGGCTTCTTACAGTTAACAAAATCCTTAAAATCTTCATGGAGAAAGGCACAAAGACCATAGCATACGTAGATGACCTACTTATTTTGATAAAAGGTAAATTTCTACCAACTATCAGCGAACTAATAGAATCTGCGTTGAAGGAATTCTCCTCGTCGGCAAGACAAAACGGTCTGAGAATAAGCCTCCCGAAAACCGAGCTGGTCTTGTTCACCAGGAAAAGGAAAATACCGATATTTGCTTCCCCAAAGTTAGAGGGTACTCCACTCAAACTCAAGCCATCATGCTTGACTCCAAACTTTCCTGGAACAGGGACTTGGAGGAAAGGATGAAAAAAGGATTGAATGCTTTCTATGCATGCAAAAAGACATTCGCCAAAAGATGGGGCTTGCAACCGTACATCATTCATTGGATGTACACAGCAATCATCTGACCCATTATAACAACTTAAAAGCCCGCAAAGCGGCAGATAATGGTACAACAACTCCCGCGATGACAACAGACGAGGGAGGAGTCAGTAGTGATGACTATGACTCACCCTATACGATTAGCACAGACAAACAGTGCTACGAAATTGTAAAGGGGCAAGAGGAAGAAAACCTTGCTAAAGAAGAAGCCGAGCTTGATCGACTAATCAAGGAGTTGATAGCCAAGCGCAACAAAGTGCGACAACAAAAACTACATCAACAACAACAACAACAGCAATTACAGCAGCAACAACATCAACAGCAGTCAAAGCAGCTTAAACAACGAAAACAAAAAGAACAACAACAGACAACAATGACGAAGAAAAGTTAGCAAGACCAACAAAAGCAGCAACAACAATAAACGCAGAAGAACCCACAACAACAACAAAAGCAGCAAGAAAAAGAAACGCAGCAGACAAAGAATAAAAAAGAAAAAATTCCCCCAATAAACGTAAGTGGGTTAGAAATTAAGGATAGTATTAAGTTATGTAAGTTAGTTTGTAAAAACTTCCACTTAAAAAGATTGAGTGAAAATAAGCATGTCATTATTTGTGAATCCCTAGAGGATTACAACAAGGTACGTGCCGTCCTTGGAAAATCTCAAACGGAGTATTTTACTTACACTCCCAAAGCACAAAAACCAATTACAGTCCTCCTAAAGGGCATAGATCACGAATTCGGGTCGGAAGAACTGATGAATGAGCTACGCAGACACGAGAACGACGAACTCCAGTTCGTTGGAGTCAAGCCCTTCACCACCGCCAAGGCTAGAAGCGGTGATCAGAAACTACCATTTTTCCTGGTGCAGCTCAGTCCCAACAGCAAAATTGATGGCTTAAGAAAAATACGTTTTCTAAGTCACCTAGCTATCACTTAGGATAAATTTAAAAAAGCAGATCGTGTACTCCAATGTATGCGTTGCCAGAGATTCGGGCATGCCGCTCCTAATTGCAATATGCAGTTCAGGTGTGTAAAATACACAGGATCGTCCTAATTCATGTTCACTCAAAGTGTCGTGTTGTTCGTCAGATATCCCATAGTGACGAATTAGACATGGCCACCAGAGATCAGCTGCGCTTAGTGTTAGAAATAGAGTCGGGATACCAAGCTGGTTAACCATAGCAAGAAGCTCACAATGCTGTGCTTACTGGTACCAGTAAGCTGAAGTGCCTCGGATCTTTGCACCCCAAGACAGAATACGTTTAATGAGAGTTGGCTGTTGTTGAACTTTCTGAGCAAGTTGTTGGATATTTTGAACGTTTTGAAGGTCATTCGTCTTGGCTAGTACACCGCTCTGTCTACAAGCGTCGTGGCGTTGCATAGTATTTAGGCAAAAAAAACGGAATCGAGGGTCTTGTGCAAATCGTTGGTCACGGAATCTCATGAGATGTTCACACCACTCTCGAAAAGTTACTTTGAAACCACGACTGAAGTCAAGAAAATCGCATTTACCAGTGGGGAAAAGGTGAGGAAAAGCTTGCATAATGTAACCACTCTGACGGAATTCGTTAATGGGATCACTGTTTGCTGTAGGCCAATTTAACGTAGCTTGAACTGCTGCTTCCTGACCTGGTCTTGGAGCAAACGTGACAACATTGTCTTCTATAGGTTCATTTTCTAGAATTTCTCCATCTTCAATGAACGGTAAATCATTCGCAATATTGCCATCATCAGGTAAACTTGAAATTCGATCTTGGTCAATTACTACATCAGCATAAAAAGGATTGATTCGTTGAAGACATATCAATGCATTCAGAACAACATGTTTTCTAACTCTGAAATCAGTAAAACCATCCATACCAGCACGTCTGACGATCACTATACCTAAGTTATCTGGTGTAACAGGAAATGAAGTTGCGGGTGGAAGTATATCTTGAGCTACATTGATTACGTTTCCAGAGTAATGATACTGTCCATTTGAACCATATGTGCAAACTTGATGTATTCTCATTACGGGATGTACTCTAGCTATAAACAATTGCTCAACCATGGTCAGTTCTTTGAGTTCTGATGGAACGTCGCCAGGGTACATGTTATTTACAGGTGTGAATTTAGTTGGATTCTTAACACAAGCATTGCAGATGTAGTTGTCAGTTGTATTCGTGTAGTCTAAACGGTAGCAATTTGAGCACATGTAGTACGACTTGTTATCCAGATTTCGTTGGAATTCTTGTACAATTCGTGTGTCCTCACTGTTGCCATTAGATTGATTGGAGGACGATTCGTTGTCGTGTCGTCTGGCATTCACTGTTCGTCTCCCAATGTTAGTTCTTTGACGCAACCTTGGCATGATCTAAGCAATTTATAAGTAAAAATATATTCGCTTATAACACAATGTCTTATTTACCTCTTTTTAGCTCAAGTGTTATTTTTTCCTATGTATTTATTTCTATAGTAAGTCTATCAGAACGATTTTCGTTAATATCTCAGTTGTTATAACATCAATTTCTAATTACCTTATACGAAAAAGTTGCCTAAATATTTATGATTATTTTTGGAAAATAAAAAGACGAAAAATGTCCGAAAGTTCTGAAAAAATTGAGTTCGAAGCGAGAGGTGCGCAGCGCAAACTGGCAAGTGCTTCGCCGTTTTTAAACAATCCGTAGAATCTTTTTCCCTCCGGGAAGTTCGATTTTGCGCGTGACATTTTTCCCATAGACATCAATTGAGAATTAGTTTTTCGGTGACTATTTCCCGATGATGAGTCTGATCCACATAGGAAAATCGGGTTTTCGGTGATTATTCCTCAATAATAAGTCGGATTTGAAAAAACAAAACGTACGGACACTCAGCGATGTCCACATGATCACCTTGGTAAGTTTAGTCAAATAATATACAGTAAAAACTCCTTATTCGCGGTTTCAGTATTCGCGTAAGAAAAAATTGAGACCATTTTCTGTATTCGCGTTGGAAGATTTCGTTATTCGCGGATACGAAAATTCCGATTACACATACGTATAAATACATATATTATAAATGAGATGATATTCGTTATCCAATACTCAACCTTTTCGCCACTTATACATACATACATATATCAAAATCAACATTCTAGATGCCATGTAGTGTGATTCTGACGTGAGTATTATGGAATGCTGGAAAAAAATCGACATAGCAAAATCTATTGTTAACATAAAATAATCTTTACAAGAGCTCAAGCAATACACATTACAATCATGTTGGAAAAAACTATGGCCTGATCTACCTATCTCTAAAAATGAGGGATCTGAACAAATTGAGACAATAAGCGACACTATCGTACAAGTCGCTAATGGCATAGGGCAGGAAGGTTTTGAACAGATAGATTCGAATGACGTTCAAGAGCTGCTTCAATCATACGATGAAGATTTAAATGAAGCTGACTCGGAAGAGATGTTACTTGCCCACTCCATTGAAGAGGAAGATTCAACTAAAAATGATAAAATTATACTATCTTTAAAAAATCTGACCAAAGGTTTGCGAATGGCAAGTGAACTGTGTGATCACTTCATTGAAATTGATCCATTTTTGGAGCGAAGCCTTGTTTTTAAAAGAAAAATCGATGACGCCTCAGCTGAATATCAAGCGGAATTAAAAGGGCTTTTAAAGGCGGCAAAACAAGAGAAAATTACAAAATATTTTAAAACAAATAATTAAAGTTATAATAATTAATGAAATATAGAGTTATTTTATGTTTTGAATATGTATTTTTATTTATTTTATTTTATTTTTCTACCTTGGAACCCAACCCCTATATTTCCATACAAATCGTCGTTCCATATTCACGGTTTCCATATTCGCGGTAAAATTTTGGAACATATACCCCGCGAATAAGGAGATTTTACTGTATAATAAATACAATAACTTTGAGCTAACAATTATGTCTGGAAATGGTTAATTAAATTAGCTTTAATGGATGGTATCGACATATTAAAATCGATTGACGACGCGCATTCATTATACAGGGTGTCCCACGAGCAGTGTGCCAAAAAGCTAGAGCGTGTAGGTCTGGTCAAGACAAGAAAAAAATCGTATGGGAGGGGGGGGTCTATTCCCCCCCGTTTAGCCGGGAGGGGCAATTTTCTAAAAAATTGACTTAATTTGGAAAAAAAAATATTAAAAATCAACAGTTACATCCACAATGCCGTTATGTACTTTCTTGTAAAGCCAGAAACCTCTTCTTTCGTTCTGTTTTTAAATGAAGCTGTTTTAGGAAATAGTTTTTGAGAAGTTAATTTTCAAACTCAAAATTTAGGAAAAAAATGAAGAAAAAAAATGTTCGAACTATTTTTTTTCAAAATTTTATGTAATTAAGTGGTAATCTTTTTTCAAACATTCAATTCTCTTATTAGTTTTTAGTTAAAAACAGAAAACCGGATGCAAAAATGTCTTGTAGTTTTTGAGAAATTAAGAAAAAAACCCGAACCACTTTTTTCTAAGAAAACCCTTTTTTTTTGGTTTTAACGCGGCTGGACTTATAGGCAAATTGATGTATGCAACATTGACCTCCTTTTTATTATTTTTAAAAAATTCGGAGTTTTATTATAATAAATTTTCAATATGATCCCCACATTTTAGAAGGCGATGATTATATCTCCTTCTAATGGCTGCACATAAGTCTATGCTTGACAAATTTTCCTGCAATTTGACTCCAGCGACTTCAATCCGTTGTTCCAAAGATACTATTTCCACTTCGCAAAACATAATTTTTCATGAATCCCCACACATAAAACTCTAGAGGAGTTAAATCTGGTGATCTAGGTGGCCATTCCGTGGGGCCCCTTTCTTCCGATCCAACGGTCACTAAAATGATCATCCAGCCAGTTTCTAACCCGTAAACTGTAGTGTTCTGGTACTCCATCTTGCTGGTAGATTAAATGATCTGCTATGGCCAAAGGAACGTTGTCCATCAAATCGGGCAAAAGGTCTCGTAGGAATTGCAGGTATGATTCTCCATTAATAACGGCATTCAAAAACCGGGGCCCGATTACAGTTTGTCCAACAATACCAAGCCAAATATTACAGCTAAAGCGGTGTTGTGATTTATTTTGTTTTTTGTTGTATGGATTGGTGCTATTCCAATGATGCAAATTGTGGAAGTTAGTAACGCCATCTCAGGTAAACTGTGCTTCATCCGTCCAGAATATCCTTGCAAAATAGTTTCGTTCAGTTTCATCTCGAAGCATTAATGATCGACAAAATTCTGCTCTCAAAAACTTGTCGTTTGAGGTGAGTTCCTGAACTGGCCTAAAATGGTACTGGTTTAAGTTTTCGGTACGAAGCACTCCCCATACTCTAGATTATGGCACTCCAAGCATAACAGCTATCCTCCTTGTACTAAGGGAGGGATTGCGTCGGACCAAATCCAAAATTCGGGTAGAACCCATCGGCGGCGGGCGTACCCAGACGAAATTCGCAGGTCAGTTTTCAGGCGTTATCAATGAAAAAAAAGAATTAATCCAGGGTTATTCCAATACTGTGTCACTTTATTGTATCCTCATAAAACTCCGAATTTTTTAAAAATAATAAAAAAGAGGTCAATGTTTCATACATTAATTTGCCAACAAGTCCAGCCGCGTTAAAACCAAAAAAAAGGTTTTTCTTAGAAAAAAATGGTTCGGGTTTTTTTTGAATTTCTCAAAAACTACAAAACATTTTTGCATCCGGTTTTCTGTTTTTAACTAAAAACTAATAAGAGCATTGTATTTTTGAAAAAAAATTACTACTTAATTACATACAATTTTGAAAAAAAGTAGTTCAAAAATTTTTTTTTCAATTTTTTTTCAAAATTTTGAGTTTGAAAATTAATTTCTCAAAAACTTCTCCTTAAAACAGCTTAATTTAAAATCAATATCAAAGAAGAGGTTTCTGACTTTACAAAAAGGTATATCGTGGCATTGTGGATGTAACTGTTGATTTTTAATAATTATTTTTCCAAAATAAGTCAATTTTTTAGAAAATTGCCCCTCCCGGCTAAACGGGGGGAAATAGACCCCCCCCTCCCATACGATTTTTTTCTTGTCTTGACTAGACCTACACGCTGTAGCTTTTTGGCACACTGCTCGTGGGACACCCTGTATGATAACAGCAAGCCATTTAAAGACGAGGACTGGCCGTAGTTAGTATGATAGTGGGTTATGAAGAAAAATCGATTGATACGAAAGTTGACGGATGGAACGTTAATATTCAAGAGACCCAATATTTCAGGACAGTCTATCTCACCAATAAGGATTCTGTGTAAAAAAATTATTCTTGACACCTTTCTCCTCGTTTCGAGTATATCGAGTCTAATAAGTTTCAATCGATCTTGATATGGAGGCAAATTATTAAAATTTGACCAAGGAAGTCGCCTGAGAGAAAACCTTAAAAATCGTTTTTGTATCGATTCTAATCTCGCACGGATGCATACTCAAGCAGAGATCGAACAAACGATACATACATATAAGGTTTTTAGAACATATGGATCGATGAACATTTTAGCATAACGTTTTAACATTCCTAATGCTCTGTTAGTTTTATTAGTGATGAACTCAACATGAGAATTAAAGGATAGTTTACAATCCAACATAACGCCCAAGTCTTTAACTAAGGAAATACGTGGAATTGCACTACCATTAAGGGAGTAAGAATAAATATAGGGAGAAGAACTCCGAAAAAAAGTAATAATCGAGCATTTACTAACATTGAGAGACAATTTATTTCTAGAGCACCACAAAGCAAATATTTGAAGATGACCACTTAAACGATGAAAGCTAGTGGGATCTTTGCATGCCGAGTAAATTTTAAAATCATCGGCAAACATTAGGATATTGCAGTGGGGTATAAATTTCACAACATCATTAACGAATAGAATAAACAAGAGAGGTCCAATATGGCTACCTTGTGGGACACCTGATGTTACCTGAATTTGTACGGAAGTATGATTACGATACTTTACAAATTGGACTCTATTTTCTAAGAACGATGATAGCCATCTGAGAAAGATGTTAGGGAAACCTAGTCGTTCAAGCTTATAAAGTAAAAGCTTATGGTTCACTCTATCAAATGCTTTACTGAAGTCAGTGTAAATTGCATCAACCTGGTTACCTTTACTAATTTCAGAAATAACATAGTTGGTGAAAAGGAGGAGATTAGTAACTGCCGATTTGTTTTTAACAAAGCCGTGTTGGTTATTGGAAATTAGACTTTTACAAAAAAAATTAAATTTTTCAGTTACTAAGGAATCAAACAATTTAGGTAGGGACGATTGCTTGCAGATGCCTCTATAGTTTTCAATTTTGCTTCTGCTACCAGACTTAAATATTGGAATAATAAAAGAGTTTTTCCAAATGGAAGGAAAAATGCCACTATTTAATGATAAGTTAAAAATATGGCATAGTATATCGCGTAGTGGAACCGCACATAATTTTAGGAATCCCGAGGGGATTCCGTCTGGGCCGGGATTGAAATTCGATTCTACACCCTTTAGTTTATTAAGAACATTTTCTGTAGACAGTAAAATGTTGTTAAAAGCAGGGGGAGGAATAGCACCTAAATAATCGAAAAAGTTCGCATCTATAGTTGAATCAGTTATTGAGTAGACAGATTGAAAAAATGAGGCAAAGGTATTGCAGATATCACGAGGATTGTCAATCGATTGACCATCAAAGAGAAAAGAGGAGGGAAATCCATCGCCTTTTTTTTGAGAGTTTACAAAATTCCAAAAGTTTTTAGGTGACGACTTGATGTTGGTTTCAACATCATTTATGTAAATGGAGTGGGCATGACATAAAGAGGTTTTAAATTCAGATCTGATTAAACAATACGCAGTATAGTCCTCATTCAAAAAGCTGGACCTCCACTTCTTATAAGCTCTGTTTTTGAGCACCTTTAGTCTGCGCGTAATTTCATTGTCCCAGGGAGAAGTATAATTAAAAGTGTTATTCATTTGTATAATGGGAACGTAGTCAAAAATTAAATTATTAATAACGCGATAAAATACTGAACAAAGATCATTAATTTCTAATGATAAAAAAGGACTCCAGTCAAAATTGTTAAGCTCATTACAAATATTAACATAGTTAGCATTTTTGAAATCGAATTTATAGCAATTTAGAACATTAAGAGGGATGAGATCAAAATGACAAAATAAGTATAGTGAGGGATGATAGATATCCTCAGGAACGAGCGGAATTAAACTTCTGGTAACAAAGCTTTCATCGATGTAGTTGGTAAATATAAGATCCAGGCACCGATTTTGGTGAATTTTAATAGGATTGATTTGAAACAAACCAAGTGATTGAAAGGCGTCAATGATTTCCGCACTGATAGGGGATAACGTATTTGCGGGAGTAAGATACGTACAATCCAAATCTCCGGGAATCCAATTGATCTTGCTTTGGTTAAAATCGCCAAAGATGTATAACTTATCAGATGCAGACAGATGACTTTCAACAAAGCGAATTGCATCCAAGTATCTAGTCACCACTGACAGCGGTGATTTAGGTGGTATATAAACGCATACGATGTAAGCTCTTGAAGAGGCGATGTCAAATTTACAGGAACAGATTTCAATATCAGAGAAGATGTCAAGGTTAACTTCTTTAGGATTTAGTTATTTTCTTATTGCTATAAGAACACCACCAAATCTTTTAAAAATACTATTTACAGGTGTCCTATCACTGCGATTAACATAGAAATAATCAGGAAAGATAACAGCATTGGGAAAATTTTCATCTAGTCCCGTTTCAGTGATGACAATGATATCCGATGGGGAGCTGAAGACATTAAGCAGGAATTTAGTGCATTTTGTTCTCAGCCCTCTTACGTTTTGGTAGAAGAAGGAGAGCTCTGTTCGTTTTTTGATTTCTTATTTGTTCTTCTAGGACGGTTTGTGAATTCTTTGACCAACATATTCATAGGCCAGAAATTTGGGTTCAATAGAACGTTACCAATATCTAGAGGAGCTAGTAATTTAAAAGATGCAGATATCCGCTCCGGCATGTTGTCAGCTGTTAGGCTATGACATCTGATTGCTTCGGTATCGACACCTTTATTCTTGATGTAATTTAGAATATCAGTTGGCTTGGTTCCGTATTGAAGGCGGGAAAGAAACACTGCTAAAGGTGGCGAAACAACCTTAAGAGAGCAATCCTGATTATCGCTGAGGGATGGAGGAACATTTATAAGTCTGCCAGTATTATGAGGCGAGATTATGGCATCAATATTTATTGCCGGGAGATTATCGGAGCTGATTGAAGAGGATTTGTCTAATTGAGTATTCACAAGGAGTGTGTCAGCCGTTGTTGTTGAGTTGGAACGCAAAATCCTTTTGGGTTGAGTAGCCTCAAGAGATATTTGCTCGGCAGCAGGAGGAACTGCTTCATCAGCATTTAATATCGGTTGTAGTGGCTTGGTTGGTAATTTGTCCGATTTCTTAAAACTTTTCGGATTTTGCTGTTGAGGACGGGAATCGAAATGTTGAGAAACATCAATATCCATCAGTTGTTCACTTTGAATAGCAGGATTAGGAGCCGGTTGTTGAAAGATGTTGTAAATTTTTATAAAACTCTCAAACAACATTTGAGCATTAACAGTGTCAAAGTCGAACACTACTTGAAGCTCAGAGAGTAAGGTTGCGATAGTTTTAAAACAGTTTTGGCTTTTATTATTTTCCAATGAAGAACTTCTGGTGAAATGTTTCGATGTTTTTCGCAATAAAAGCATAAACCAGGAGTTGTAATGATTTTATTAACATCCCTCCCTTTAAGGCCTATGCACTTTGCATGCACACTTGCAAGACAAATTCCACACGAGACATTAACGTCATTCGTATTTTTTTACAAATGTAACATCGGAGTTACTTATTATATGACTAGTAGTGTTAATTCAATACGACGATATGTGCGAAGTACGATGGCAGCTCTGCTTTTAGCAAGTACAGCAACCAGAGCGAATTTCTTGTAGTCGGCACAGCAACCAGAAAGGCGTATGTAGACGTTGGAAGAGCTGGTATTCTCCAAAAGATGAGTATGGAAGATTAAAACACTCAATTTAACCCTTTAATGCATACTGTTGCATATCTGTATCATACTCAAATATGTACTCTCGTAAGAGAATATTAACCGCTATCTTATATTTTTTTGTCCTGTTACCTTCCTGACTGTTTCTACGATCCGTGCCAATTCCTTGAAATAGTTTGAGTTTAAGTTTTAGCGCGTAAATTCACATTCCATGTCATAAAACGGAGTGCGGTGAAAGTGAGCAGATGTTGTGAGTTTTGTTTATAAAAAAGTACAATAATTAAGTGTTTTAGTTCATGTAAGTAAATTTTTTATTGTTTTCTGTATATTCAGTTTGACATCTGCATAAAAATTATAAACAAAGAATGGTTGAAGATAGACTTTTTCTTGTATTTTACGTATGATGCTTATCTGCAACATTATGCATTTACCGTATGTGAAACATGGTCTTTGGATATGTGAACTACATACTTTATCTAGATTCTTTTTTTCGTTTTCCAGCATGCCGAAAGTTTTATCCGATAGGGAATTAGAGAAAATTTTGGATGATTGGGTGGAAAGCGAGGATGATTTTGAGAGTAACGGACTTTGGTTCATATGTTAGACCCAGAAGATTTTGTAACAAGCACAAGGCGGGACATTGTAGAAGAAGACGGACTTAATGAATTGTTGGACTTTGATAGCTTGGCTGTTCATATTTTACAGGATAAGCAAGAGGAATCCACTGCATCAACATGCCAACGGAATTTTAAAAGCGAAATTAAAAAACTAAAAGAAAAATATAGACGAATTACATGGAAGCGTAAGAATTTCCAGGTTGATGGAGGACTATATTCATTTAAAGGAAAGACTTCATTACCTGATATTGTTCTGAAACTATTGACACCATTAGACCACTTTGATTACTTTTTTCCCGCTGAATTGATTGATATCATAGTTGCGGAATCAAATTTGTATTCTCTTGAGATTACTCCAGAACGTCCTGCATTATTAACAAGCACCCATATAAGAAAGTATCTTGGAATTTGCATCCTTATGTCCGTCGTTCATATTTCAAATATTCGGCGATATTGGGCTCCGATAACTGGTAATGGCATAATAATGGGTACCATGACAATCAATGAATTTGAAAGAATTCGCAGGTACTTGCATTTTAATAAAAATAGCCACGTGCTGCCAAAAGACAGTCCAGATCACGACAGGCTTCACAAAATACGACCTATAATTACTCACCTTACCAACAAATTTTTAACGATTCCTCGCGAAGAGTGTTTATCTCTTGATGAGCAGATATGTGCCACTAAAGCAAATAGCTACATGAAGCAGTATATACCTGCCAAGCCGCATAAATGGGGGTATAAATTATTTGTTTTAAGTGGTGTGTCGGGATTTACGTATAATTTCGAAATTTATACCGGTAAGGAAAATACTAATGAAATTTTACCAACAGAGTTAAACTTTGGTGCATGTGCCAATGTCGTTATAAGATTGGCTCGAAGTATACCAGTTAATCTTGGCCATAAGCTTTATTTCGACAACTACTACACACAGTTCCGTTGGCTGTTGAATTGGCAAAGAAAGGTATATACACTGTTGGGACTATTCGGCGTAATAGACTGACGAATTGCAAGCTTCCGAATGATAAGCAAATGTCCAAGGAACTTCGAGGAAAATTGTTTGAATTTTTCGCAAACATCGACAACATTGATATTTGTACGCTTTGTTGGAAAGACAATAAACCTGTAAACTTGTTGTCTACATTCGTTGGCGCACTGCCTATTGAAACATTTAAAAGGTACGACAGAGCCAAATCACAGCGCATTGACATTAATTGTCCAAACATTGTAAAGCAATTCAATAAACATATGGGCGGCGTTGACCTTACTGACAGTTTAATTGGACGAGGTAGAATTAAAATGAAATCTCGTAAATGGTACATGCGGATCTTTTACCATTTGGTCGATATCACTGTCGTAAACGCATGGATATTATATAAGCAAATTTGTGAGATGCGCAATGAAGTCCCAATCAATTTATCCGAATTTCGGGTAGATTTAGGTGAATCTCTTTGCCGAAGTGGAACTCCGTTTCCAAAAGTAAGAGGAAGGCCATGCGGCTCACCATCAGCTCTTCTTCAAGAACGCAAAAGGAAGTTTCCAAAGTCGCATGTTCCATCGACATTTATTTCCTCACTTCCTATTTAAAAAAAAAAAAATAATAATTATAATAATAAATATGATAACTAAAGTAAGTAATGAACATAAATATACATATGTATGTTTGCTTTGAAGACTTATGTGTGGGCCTTTTTTTTATAAAAATTAAATTTTTACTTCTGTTTTATGTTAATGTGTTTTTTTAGTTCGTAATGGTTGTTTTATTGTATTAATTAATTTTTTAATAAAAGTTATAAAAAAAACGTTTTAGTTCCCAAAAAAAGGATTGGTTTTCATTTTCATAAATTCATACTTGCTCATGTATACGTACCCTAAATGCATAGCGTTGCATATCTGCATCATAGTGAAAATTCGATTTTCCAAGAAAATCAATCGTCAGATTTTTTTTATATAATTTTTTTTTAGTTCAAATTGTCTTTTTATATAACATATATTTAATTCGTCAAAAATAAAAAAATCATGCATTAAAGGGTTAAGACGTTGATTCAGTTGCCGTATGAAAAGAGAACCATATGGAGAGATCAGTGGAGCACAACAGTATTGCTTCAAAGGCAGAACATCACTCAAAATTGTAAACTCACCGGGAAAAAAATGAGCTAAGCAGGGATTACACTCAAATGCTTGTATATGTATTATATTTGATTATTTTATTGTTAAAATGATTTTACTTTTAAGATTTAAAAGAAAATAGATATACGAAGAACAGCTTTATAGCTTTAAACTACTAGACAAGTCGATAAGACTATAAAAACAAATCAAGGTTGAAATTTAATTCAAATGAATATGAGGATTTAAAAATAAAGAAGTAGGAGCGAAAAATTACGCACGCGCACTTGATGACTTGATTGTCACGAACATAACCAAATGTACACGTTTGATTTTCAAAGATCACACTGGTTACGTTTCTCAAGATCTTTAAAGCGTGAAATACTTCGTCAAGACATTGACCCACCAACGAACAGAAACATGACCAATGAAGAGATAGACGACTACCTACTCCAATTTGAGAACACTATCAAACGAACAATGGATCATAGCATCCCTAAAGCTCAACCTCCGTACGATTTAACCACAAAATACTCTAACCCTATAATTAGAGCTTTACAAAAACATAAAAGTATGCTATTGTCCAGACTAAAACAACTTTACCGACAATTCACTGACAGACGAGACCCGGAGATAAGAACACTGAAGTCGATGATCAAAAATCTTCAACAATTAATCAAAGAAAATTACAGAATATCTATTAGTTTGCATTCGAACAAAAAAATTCGGGCTATAAAACCCAATGGCCAGAATATGTTCCAGCAAATAAATCAACTATTTAGAAGAAAAGATCATAACGATATTCCTTGTTTGCGAATCCCCCAGACAGACCAGGGACGACAGACACTAATCGGTGCAGGGTTGAATCCAGAAGAAATGTACTCAGACGAAGACGTTTTTGTAATTGAGGATCCACAAGAGAACGTTGATATAATAGGTTCATACTTCCAAAGAGTGTACATGGTGAATGACTCCGTTCATCCGAACCTCGATCTGGAAAATGAAGCACGGTTAAATCATATACATCTTCTTAATGAAATTGGTGTCTGGCGATCTGAGAATAGTGGTTTCACCACATTCAATGATGAAAACCCAGCAAATGGAAATATCGCCAGCGAACGATCAATCCACCTGTTCGTCGAAAGAGATGATCTCATGTGCATCCTTGATTCAATGAAAAACAAAAAATCGTCGGGCATTGATGGGATTCCTAGCATAGTATTACGGCATATGCCCGAGGTAGCAGTCGATATATTAGAGACGCTTTTTAACAATATGCTGAATAATGCACATTATCCAGCACATTGGAAAATGGCGGTAGTCCACCCTATTCCCAAAAAGGGGAAGAATAAGAGCAACCCAGCAAATCTTCGGTCAATAAGTTTACTTCCCAATATTAGCAAGGTTTTTGAGAAGATAATCAAGAAAGCTTTACTAAAATGGGTTGAGCATAATAAGGTTCTTCCGGAAAACCAGTTTGGTTTTAGGGCGGGACATGACACTATTCATGCTGCGTCGAAACTGGTGTTCGACATCCAATGGAACAAAAGCAAAAACCAATGCACAGGGGCCCGTCTGGTTGACTTTAAGAAGGCCTTCGATACCGTGTGGCTAGATGGACTTTTCTTAAAATTAGCCAGGCTGTATATGAACAAACCGCTGTTATATATGATATATGACATGTTGTAATATATGAAGTAATTCCAAACCGGGTAGCCTGCCGCTACTTTCTGAGGTCAAACCGGCGGACCCCACAAGCGGACCAGTAGGAATGCAGTTAAGTGGGAAGGTTATGGTCCTACACTTCTGACCATAACAACGCCGGAAAAAGGAAAAGAAGAAGAAGACATGTTAATAGACAAGAAGTTCGTTGTAAAATATAGCAACGTTACTTCAAGCAGGACTTACCAAATCAAAAACGGTTTACAACAAGGGGCAGTAAATTCTCCTCTGCTTTTTAACATTTACACAAGTGATCTAGTTGGTTGTCTTAGTCATGCTTTGGCGTATGCAGATGATCTAGTGGCATACAGATCGGGTAAAAAAATTGAAATCATCAATTCGCTCTTGCAATATGACTTCGATAAAATTAAAAAATACTGTGATGATTGGAAATTAAAAATCAATTTTCAAAAATCAGAAACAATTCTTTTCAGAACACCATTGAACAGAGCCTCTAGGGATACTAGGCGAAACTGGCGCAAATTGACCATCATTGGACAACAAGGGCAGCCATTGGCGACACGAAATGTAGTGAGATATCTTGGAATTTGGCTTGATCAATATTTATATATATTTCAATAGACACATAGATGTTGTTCTTGACAAAGCCAAGAAGGCTTTTGCTCTTACGAGAAGATTGTTTCAAAGCAGTCTACTTGACGCTAGGGTAAAAGTCAGATGCTACACGACTCTCATAAGGCCAATTGTCGCCTATGGCTGTCTTGTGTGGTTCAATGTGGCTCCATTTGATATGGAAAAGCTTCGCTTATACGAAAGGCAATGTCTTCGATGTTGCCTGGGCTTATATCGAACACCAGAGTCTCAGTATGTCAAACACTATCCTAACAAGGTTCTGTACGATAAGGCTGGGTTGATTAGAATTGATAACTATCTTATTAAATTGACTCGGGGTCATATTGCAAGAGGAATTATGAGCGATAACAGCCTGATCTTTGGGGCTTATTACCCCAACCAGTTATACCACGAGAAGACAAAGCTGTCTGGCTTTATTCCACCCGAACCATTTATCTATTTAGATACTAAGGGCTACATACAGGATGATAATGGTATCCCTCTGATATACCACTTCCGACGCCATGCGAGGGACAGGCGACTCTTATACGACCCGGACGTCGTCGCTCGGTCTGAGTTCTTTCGGTACAGCACCCCGGCTTCAATTCGGGATAAAGAAGACGCGATCAGACAAAAAAGTTTGTTCTGGTGGTTGCATTCACAATCCACTCATGGAAGTGAAATCAACCCATAGGCGGCACGTACATATATAATAGCGCCAACAACGACCTTTACCTTAAAAGGGTGCAATTAAAGTGATGAACACATGTCCCATGCGACTTACACACTGGATATGTGTTCATCTCATTAATTATAGTTTAAGAATATTTTAGGCTTAGGTTAAGTTTATTTATTTATCTAGTTAAGGTAGGTTAAGTTTAGAGTTAAGAAATGAATTATAGTATCTAAGTTTTTTACTAATTTTCCTAGAAATAAGCCATATGTAAGTTAGACGGCAATAAATGAAAATGAAGTCGAAAGACGTTAAAATTAAGATTCAGATAAGCTTAGAGTGCTCGTTAAGAGCCAATAAAAAAATGAAGTATAATGTTAAATTAGATTTAAGCATTTTGTCTAGTAAGTAAGATTATGAATAATCGAATAAAATGCGATTAGAAAGAAAGAAAGAAACCAATTTTAACTTATGGGGCCCTAGTCTGGTGAACTACTAGCAGCACGAAAAGCCATATGAGAATGCTCAACAAAGTACAAAGGTCAGCCACTGTTTGTACAACGGGAGCTATGAGAAGCACGCCGCAGGGTTGGACATGATACTTCATCTCCTTCTTCTGGATTTATTCATAAAAGGCTGCGCAGCAAACAACGCTCTCAGACTAAGAGAGTCCTATTTGTGGAAGCAAGCCAACTATGGACATGCGGCCATACTTAAAATAGATGACCTGGAAAAGAAACATGGTTTTAGTAGTCTCGCAGCTACGACCGACTATATTTCCTCCCAAAATAACTTCTCTCTCAGAAAACGAATCCTTTTCCCCGACAGAGAAGAGTGGCTATCAAACGCCGTGATTAAGGACCATTAGATTACCCTCTTCACCGACGGATCGAAAATGGACACAGGCACTGGGGCCGGATTCTACTCTGATACCCTGCACAAACAGGAATCATTTAGACTCCCTGATTTGTGCAGCGTTTTTCAAGCACAAAATCTAGCAATAGAGAAAACATCCAAACACCTACAGGTAAACGATATCCCACCATCGGATATCACTATCTTCGTAGACAGCTACGCTGCACTGAAGTCAATAGAATCCTGTACCACGAGATCAAAGGCTGTCATGAAATGTCGCGACTCACTGAACTCTATCATACATCACAAAGTCAAACTCTGCTGGGTCCCGGGTCACAGCTCAATCGCAGGGAACGAAAGAGCGGACGAATTGGCCAGGCAGGGGTCTGAACTGGACATCAGCGAAGCGGACACGTCAATGCAACCATCGATCAGCGCAATATACCGGATCATAAACGACACAATCATCAAAGAAGCCAACTCGTCTTGGCTTACAAGAAACGACAGCTGCACGACAAGATCATCGTGGCCAGACCTTATATCGGAAAAACAAAGAAGCTCTTGGCGCTAGACCGTAACTCGATCAGTATGCTCGTATGCTCAGTATGATCACAGGACACTGTCCAATTGGAGCAATGCTCCGGAAATGGAACTCGGGATCCAACGATCTCTGCCGGAGCTGCGCCGATGAGGAAAAAACTGAGACGATCCAACATCTGCTTTACCACTGCCCAGCTCTTCAGAATCGGCGCCTTGCCTCGCTGGGCCAAAAATTCTTTACAGAGATTGCGGACGTGGCAAATGCAAATATATAGGATTTTCTAAAATTCATAAAGAGCACGGGGTGGTTTCAGCCACCACGTTCCGTCCGATTGTTTCTCAGAAATATTTTATTTAGTCAGTGATCAGTGATCATCATAATTGTTTCTTGACATGTTTCTAGAAATGAATGCTGTTAAGTCTTTATTAATCCCATTTTTTTTTAATGTTCACTTTTGACTGCATTTATACTATTACACAGAAATTTCTTAAATTGATTGAAAAAAAATCAACATTAATGTTTTTTTATGCCACGCGATGCCTTAATTTTGTTCAGTTAGATTTTTGAGTCTAATTTTACATGCATGCAATGTCATGCAATAAATTATAATGAATAGATGATAGTAGCATATTTTCCTATGTACCAGTGAACCGCTTGCGAAGCTGCACTCTAACATAGCTTTAATGATTAATGTAGAAAACAGATAAATACAGCTATCAAGAAAAGTATTCGACAAGGTTGCGCTCTTAACTGAAAAATGCATTCTATCTGCAAGTAGTAAGGTGATTGCAATGAAAAACCAATTATTACCTAGATATGATTAGTTTACAAACAAGTTCAGTTTATTATTATTTAACAAAGAACAATTTAAAGAAAAAAAATGAAAAACAAAAAAAGTATTCGACATTTTTGATAATTTAACCAAAATGGTGACTTAACCAGAATTTAATACTTTCTTGCTCTACCTTTTCGCCGTAGAACTTGTCTAAGACGATTATGGCCAAAGTCTTCGTGTACTCAGGATCAATCTTTAGCCACTTCTCCTCTAAAGCTTTTTTTAACTGGTTTTTGTTAGTAAAACTATGCTGTGGCAACTTTGTTTCTAAATGATTCCAAATATCAATAGAATTAAGATACGGTGATTGTGCGGCCAAAGCCTTGTGCTATGCGCAGTATGTCTAGGATTATTGTCTTGATAGAAGTGATAACGCTCTCCCAAACAAACGTGTTGCACGTGGTCCATACTTCCATCACTAAACGCCAAAGTTCCTACACTTGCTATACACCCCCACACCATCATTCTTCCTCCTCCGTGTTTTATTGTGGCGCTAAAATATTTTCCTGCATCTCCTTATTCGGTTTTCTGTAGATCAGAACCTTGCTATCGCACCCAAAGAGATTGAAGAGATTTTTCTGGCTGGTCTTGTATGAAAATCGTTACTTCTAAGAATGTTTCTGATGGTTTGAGGGATTACACTCAGACCAAGATATCCTTCAGCGTTTTTGGCCAAGTATTTGGTTTATTATGAACTTCGCGAACAATCCATCTTTCATTACTGTCGCTCAACTTCCTTGGGAGCCCCGTTCTCTTCTTATCTTTAACCGATTTTTTTCTATTTAATTTTTTTTATTATACGAGTATAGTAAATAGTAGTTCATGATCTTTTAACAATTACATAAATATTAGATACATTCTAAAAAGCATTGTTTAAAATAATGGATTATAAGATTTCTTATTTCATTTTCTTTCGACCCATTTTAAAGAGCACGTGTTACTGCTTTGGCAGAAATCACGATTTAATCAGAATTGGATTGCTATACATACATTTCCAGGAACAAGCATCAGCTTTAACGGTTTTTTCCAAGAAACGTCATACCCAGACAAGGGATTCTCTCCATGTCGAATCCTTTTCTTGTTTATTAATTTTTCCTTTGAATTGTTTTTCACTTTTTTTCTTTAAATTGTTCTTTGTTAAATAATAATAAACTGAACTTATTATACTTAGGTAATATTTGCATTTTTATTGCAACCACTTTACTACTTGTAGATAGAATAAATGCATTTTTCAGTTAAGAGTGCACCCTTGTCGAATACTTTTTTTTTTTTTTTTGATAGCTGCAAGTTGTTTTTTAATAAGCTGTGTGAAGTATTAATAAAATATTTTTTTTTATTAAGCCATTATGTACTGTAAGAATCGAGTCGAGTCCAGAGGAATCGACTGCCTCTGGTTCTGCTGTACAGTTTCATGGACTGCGTCGTTGCTCTCGGACGAGCTTGCGTTTCTTTGACATATGAATGTTGGCTGATTGATTACGTCTACCGTAAAATGGGCGCAACGGTCGCAACGTTTACACATACGAACACCCATTTTGATGTGCTGTTCAATCGTATGACGCGCCATGGTGATTTGTAACTGAATAATAAAGAGCAGATTTGACCGACGTCACCAAAACAGCATGCCGCCAAAATCTACCCGCCTCAATGGAAAAAGCTTTTATGCTATAATACAGTTGATATACTCGTACATAACTCTGCGGAGAAGGGGTTGTAATATACAATAGAATATAAAATTAAGAATAGACTGGTTACAACTTCCGGTGTAATCATATGCCTATATATTTCACTGAAAGTTTATACATAGGCCAATAACTCGCTGTACCTTTCGGAGTTTTGAGTGTTAAATATTGCACTTGTAAACAGACATTAAAACTGAACTTAAGCAGATTGGCGCGATTCGAACAAATTGCTGTATTATTTTATTATTTATAGGGT
Organism: Merodon equestris; assembly: GCA_958301585.1. Classification (NCBI taxonomy): domain Eukaryota; kingdom Metazoa; phylum Arthropoda; class Insecta; order Diptera; family Syrphidae; genus Merodon; species Merodon equestris. The sequence continues at coordinate 67,055,684 of OY284413.1, forward strand.
TTATTCTAGAATATAGATAATGTCCTTTTGTACAGGCGTCTATACCTATATTCGTTTAAAGGGAAAACGGCTTGTTTCCCATTAAATATTTCAATTTCTTAAAGGACAGACAGCTCTCTTCTAAGTGGTAGACTGACCACAAACTGAGGTATTATGATTTTTCAATTAAAAATTCCACTTTTTTGTTATTACTTGTGACAGGCGAACGGGACAATTAAAGGCTGGATATGTTTGAATTCCACTTCTTCCATATTTTCGCTTCGCGATTTTTTGAAAGGGCCTTAAGCTAGCCTCAGACTTAGTTTATTGCCCCATTTCATAAATTCTAACCCGACAATATTTTGAGGAAATGGGCCTGTTCAATTGGCTTAGAGTGTATTTAATATGGCTAAGTATAAACTCTGGAAAAAAACTATGCTGGTTGGCTTTCTCGTTAATACTTTAAAGGACTTTGTGCTCAGAAATATCGATCAAACTATTAATTTGTCGACTGCAATTAATACTTTAAGGGTCATTTAGGCAAATAAGTACATTTAGGTTAGTTTGAATACTAATCAAACTTCTGACGATACCTTAATTCTGCCAAACTGTTCGCTCTTCACGTTTATTTATATTTTGTTTTCATTTTTCGTTTTCATTTTATAATTTTGTGCTAAAAATAAAATTAAGAAATTGCAAGAATTCTCTTACACCCTTTATAATCAAAACCACCCACAAGTTCATAGGATGTGAACATCTCTGAAAAGGAAAGTCCACATTCATGAAATGTCCTTAAACTAATAAAGTACACCGAATTTTATTAAAAAACCAAACCAATTTGCTGCTTCGTTCGATCTCTGTACCGTATTCCGAAAAGTACTTGCGTCGGCCTGTAATATAAATTATAATTAATTTAATTCGAAATTAAATTGATATCAATCCGAATAAACAACTCGTGCAAGACATTACCTTCGGAACTAATGGGCGGTTGTTTGTATACATATTCCAGTTGCTATTCTGTGAAGTGAGAGGTGTGTTCAATGAACAGAAACTGTTTTCTGGAACTTGGTTTGTGGAAATAAATTTTAATTTAAAAGATTTGCAGTAAGTAAACAAATACATAATTCTAAGGTGGTGGGAAGTAGAAAAAAATGCTTGCACATTCATTACGAAGCGTTTTTCGTCACGTTGCACTAAACAGTCGCATTAATTAATTAATTATCGGGGAAAAAAACCTTATCCATACATTCAATTAATTTAAGGTGCAAGTACAGAAAATTAGATCCTCTAATTCAATATTAAAAAAGTCTAATTTTTCATTTCTATCAAGTGCTCTAACCATTAGTTGTAAAGACAAACAAAGAATGTATGTTTCTCTGAACAATTAAAGCATCAAATATCAGTTATAATATTGAATATGAACCCTACTCACAGAATCCGATAGAGCGAGAGGCTCGGCGAGAGTTATTAAACTATAATGGCAATCAAGTCATTATCTTATCTATGAATCTCAATTCAATTACCTAGCTGGTCACAGTGATGTGTTTTGGGGGAAATAGAAGACACTGGCGTCTGTACTCGTTAATAATGTCAGTGCTATCCAGGAAGCGGAAGATAATACCATAGGTTAGGTTAGGTTAAAGAAGGGGAGTGTGATGGTTGGACATCACTTCCACTCGGAGGCCAAGAGGCCCATTGTGATTCCCTTCGTTTGTGTGGGTACACATAAAATTAACCTGTCCTATCACGTGGTGGCTGAAACCACCCCGTGCTCTTGATGAATTTTAGAAGATCCGATATATCTGCATTAGCCACATCCGCAATCTCTGTAAAGAATCTTTGGCCTAACGACACTAGGCGTCAATTCTGGAGAGTTGGGCAGTTGCAAAGCAGATGTTGGATCGTCTCAGTTTCTTCCTCATCGCCGCAGCTCCGAGATCGCTGGATCCCGAGTCCCATTCCCGGAGCATTGCTCCAATGGGACAGTGTCCTGTGATCACTCCGACGAGCATACGGATCGAGTTACGGTCCAGCGCCAGGAGCTTCTTTGTTTTTCCGACGTTGAGCTCTGGCCACGATGATCTTGTCGTGTAGCTGTCGTTTCTCGAAAGCCAAGACGAGTTGGCCTCTTTGATGATTGTGTCGCTTATGATCCTGTATAATGCGCTGATCGGTGGTTGCAATGACGTGTCCGCTTCGCTGATGTCCACTTCAGAACCTTGCCTGGCCAGCTCGTCGGCTCTTTCGTTCCCTGCGATTGAACTGTGTCCCGGGACCCAGCAGAGTTTAACTTTATGGTGTCTGATGGACTTCAGTGAGTCGCGACATTTCTTGACGGCCTTTGATCTCGTTATACAGGATTCTATTGACTTCAGTGCAGCCTGGCTGTCTACGAAGATGGTGATATCAGATGGTGGGATATCGGCTACCTGTAGGTGTTTGGCGACTTTCTCTATTGCCAGGATTTCTGCTTGGAACACGCTACACAGATCAGGGAGTCTGAATGATTCCTGTTTGTGTAGGGTATCAGAGTAATACCCGGCCCCAGTGCCTGTGTCCATTTTCGATCCGTCGGTGAAGAGGGTGATCTCATGGTCGTTGATTACAGCGTTTGATAGCCACTCTTCTCTGTCGGGGAAAAGGATTGGTATTCTGAGAGAGAAGTCATTTTGGGGGGGAATATAGTCGGTCGTAGCTGAGAGGCTACTAAAACCATGTTTCCTTCCCAGGTCGTCTATTATCTTAAGTATGGCCGCATGTCCATAGTTGGCTTGCTTCCACAGAGAGGACTCTCTTAGTCTGAGAGCGCTCTTTGCAGCGTAGCCTTTTATGAATAGATCCAGGGGGAGGAGATGAAGAATCATCGTCCAACCCTGCTTGCGGTGTGCTCCTCATAGCTCCCGTTGTACAAACAGCGGTTGACCTTTGTACTTTGTTGAGCATGTTCATATAGCTTTTTGTGCTGCTAGCAGTCCACCAGACTAGGGCCCCATAAGTTAAAATGGGTCTGATGATTGCTGTGTACATCCAATGAATGATGTACGGTTGCAAGCCCCATCTTTTTCCGAAGGTCTTTTTGCATGCATAAAAAGCGTTCAATCCTTTTTTCATCCTTTCCTCCAGGTTCCTTTTCCAGGAGAGTTTGGAGTCAAGAATGATGCCTAGATATCTTGCTTCCGCTTTGAGTTTGAGTGGAGTACCCTCTAACTTTGGGGGAGCAAATATCGGAATTTTCCTTTTCCTGGTGAACAAGACCCGCTCGGTTTTCTGGGGGTTTATTCTGAGACCGTTCTGTCTTGCCCACGAGGAGAGTTCACTAAGCGCAGATTCCATTAGTTCACTGATAGTTGGTAGAAATTTATCTTTTATCAAAATAACCAGGTCATCCGCGTACGCTATGATCTTTGTGTCTTTTTCCATAAAGCATTTGAGGATCTTGTTGACTGTAAGAAGCCATAGTAGGGGGGAGAGAACTCCTCCTTGTGGTGTGCCTCTAGTTGTCACCTTCCTTATAGAACTGTGTCCAATGTCTGCATTGATGATTCTGTTCTTCAACATATTCTCAATCCAGATTACAATGGATTTGTCTACTTTTATGTCCTCAAGAGCTGTTGTTATGGCCTCTGTGTTTACATTGTTGAAGGCCCCCTCTATGTCGAGGAAGGCTGACATTGTAAACTCTTTTAAGTACAGCGAGCCCTCAATCTCACGGACAACACTATGCAGAGCACTCTCCACTGATCTGCCTTTGAGTGTTGCATAGGTTTCGTGAATTTGTGAGTCCTCTGATGTATAGGTCAAGGAGTCTCTCCAAGGTTTTTAATAGAAATGACGAGAGATTAATTGGCCTATAGTCCTTTGCGGCAGTATGAGATGTTTTACCTGCCTTAGGTATGAAAATTACCTTAATTTCTCTCCACTGTGTTGGGATGTACCCCGTTCGCAGGCAATTGGAAAAAATGCTTACGAGATGGGGTACAGTGTAGATCTGTGTTTTTTGAAGCATCGCTGGCAAGATATCGTCCGGGCCCGGAAATTTAAAGGGTTTGAACGAATTTATTGCCCATGATACTTTATCCGCTGTGATAATCTTGTTTATCACTTCTTCGGTTGTGTGAACCGTAGGAACCGTCGTCTTGAAGGAGACTGTGGTTTCAGGGGTTTTACAGCCTCGGAAGTGGGTTTCAGTCAGCAGTTCTAAAGATTCCCGACTGGATTCTGTCCAAGAACCATCTGGTTTAAGGATGAATCCCGGGACGCAGGGGTCCTTGGATAGGATCATCCTGAGCCTTGTGGCTTCGTTGAGATCCTCTATTGATTCGCAGAACTCCCGGCAGGATTTAGATTTTGCTGCTGTTGTTTTGCTCTCGTATTCATTGAAGCTGGACTTGTAATTATCCTAGTCTTCGGTTCTGTTTGAGATCTTTGCTCTATTGAATAGAGTTCGGGTCCTGGTCCTGAGTTGCTTTAGCTCTGTGGTCCACCAGACTGCGCTGGTCTTCCCGCGAGCACGCTGCAAAAGACAGGATTTGTTGAAAGCCGTTTTCAGCATTCTCACAAGATTTTCGACTGAATTCTCAATGTAAGTTGGATCTGGATTAGTGGTGTCTTGTGGCGGTTCTAACCTGTTGGCAACTCGGTTTGAGAAAAGATTCCAGTCTGTCCTCTGAGGGTTTCTGAAGGGTTTCGGTTTTTCTTTAATGACGTTAAGGTTGAAGAGTATCCGGCTGTGGTCCGAAAAGGAACAGTTAGTGGACACTCTCCAATCCTCTACTCGGATGGAGTCGGACTCACTTAGTAAAGCGAGGTCAATTACCTCTTCCCTAACCCGATTGCGAAACGTGGGTATGTTACTTTTGTTGCAAATATTGAGGTTGGTGGAGATAATGAAATCGAAAATGGACTCACCCCTTTTATTGATGTCGCTGCTGTGGTGTCCATTGGCGTCGCAGCCTATCAATAGGCACAGTCCGCGTGACTTGGCGTTTCGCACGAGTGTTCGGACTGCGTTTGAAGGTGGATCCTCCTCATCGTATGGTAAGTAAGCGGACGATAGGAGCAAAATTGATTTGTCCTGTTGTTCGTACGTTACCACCGTGAGGTCTCCGTTGCTGTATGTACCTAGGAGAAGCATGTTTAAGTATCTCTCGGCGACTATACAGGTTCTTAGCTTACCTTCGGTGTGTGGATAGTATAAATTATACTCTTTAGACCTTAATCCCTGAATTTTGTTCCTAAGGAGCCAAGGTTCTTGGATTAAGGCTATATCCACATCTTCCTGCAGCATGTACATCATCACGTCGTCGGTGGCTGCCGAGGCATTTGACAGAAGATCACTTCAGTGAGTACGGAGTAAGTCAACAGTGATACTAACGACGAAGCAATCAATAGAAGAAGAGTTCCAGATCAATCGAAGTTTCCATCGCAGCAACAACAACAACAACAAGTGTTCCTGATAATAAAATAATAACAAAAAAAATTATTATTATCATAATAATTGAGAATAAAACAATAATAATAAAGACTATTATTATAATCACGAGCACGAGACAGGCGTGTGGTCACTACCCATTAAGGCGATCGCACAACGAGCAAGACGGTGAGTAAGGATTGATAGGGCGAGACCGATTCTCCGACTCGGGTCTTAACCCAAACGAGACCGATCAGCCCCATTGAGATCTACTCCTGAGGCGAATATTGTAGGACCAACTCCCTGATTTGGGTTTTAACCCGGAAGGGCCTGACCAGACGATATAGCCGCGCTCAAGGGCTTAAGCCGACACGGTTAAGGCCTCGACTCGGGGTCTCACCCAGATAGGCTAGACCTCGCACTGCTCCCGACTCAATCATCTGTCGGGACCCAGACTCGGGTTCTCGCCCACGAGGGGCCCGATTGGATACTGTCAACGCGACAGTTGGGAGGTGACAAGGCGCCGCTACGACCAAGTGTCCCGAACGGGTCCCAACCCCAAGGGACAGTGTAGTGTGCGAAACACCATTACGTCTGCCGGTGTCACAACAATAAATTTATGTGACAGACCCTGGCCAGGCGAGTATACCCCGGCCCAGAAAGCTCGTTACAATATAATACACATGTGCCAGCATTTTCTCCAATCGTCGGTGCACCCCTGATACACGCTTTTTGGTGTAGCCTAGAGCTCTAACAGCCATGCGGCTTTTATCTCTTCAATCGTAGCAAATCTCTGCCCTTTCATGGACTTTGAGTCTTTTCAATTTTGGCAAGTCTCCCAAGGGGACCAAGTCTGGTAAAAATGGTAGCTGAGGCATCATTACGGTATTATTTATGCACAAATAACGATGAGTTTAGCAATGCAGATTCCTTGAATTTTTTTTTCCACAAATCCAGACGTTTCTTCGTATTGCTTCACGCAAACAGTGCATAATTCAAAGGTAATATTTATTTTCTTTATTGACCGTAAGACTTTCCGGCAAGAACTCATGGTAAACCACGTCACACCGGAGAAAACTGAGCAAAATGTTCATATTTGATGGAACTTTGGGCGCTTTTTTTTGGTCTTGGTTCCTCTCATCGCTTCCATTGATGTGATTGAGCTTTGGTTTCAATGTAATAGCCATGTTTCGTTACTAGTGATTAGCCTTTCCAGCAAATCTAAATTGTCAAGTCATTCAACAGCTACTTAGCTACTTAACTAAATTATATGGCAGGAGCCAACTGATATGCAAATATCCTTAGCCGCTTCTCTGGTAGTAATTCGAGAATTGCGCATAACGATTTTCGTCAGTGCTTCAACGTTTTCATCCGTTGTTAATATGCTTAGGTGTCAGGGCACGCATCGTCACTGACATCTTCTTTGCCTTTTGTGAAGAGCTTGTACCACTTATAAACATCTCTTTTTGCTCAATGTAGAACTGCTAAGTGTCACGCTGAAACAATTAATTTTATTTTCCACCCAAAATTGAATACAAATTCTTTGATTCAATTTTTTTTAATAGCAAAAATTCATCGATCACACCAAAATACGTCTGACCTTACAAATAATGAGGTATTTAACGTCCAACCATTTTATCCGCGAAAAACAAACTAAATATCCAAAATGGCTAACAATATCAGCAAATATTAAGGAGCATGTGTACCAACTAAATAGGTCATACCCCTTTCAATATATTCAGAAACGGAATCGAATTGAATCAATTGTCAGCTGTAATGTTGCGATTTGAGTTTTATACAACTTTCGTAAGTCCCAGAAAATATTGAGTCAGGTTCATGCCATTCGAATTTTTACCATGATTGATGTCATATACCATAAGTGCGGGCATCATCAAATAACATTATTTTGATGCCATACTTTGCTGGTTTCTGAAGCATGTAAATAATAATATATAGACATTCCTCTCTGGTGGTGGAATCGTCAAATCGGTGGCAGCAGTCGAACAAGAAAAACCTCATTTGGGCATTGAACGCGTCATTGCCTTTAAATACTGACGAGTAGTACCTACTATAAATGCTCTAATCTCGGCTACATCTGTGTGCCTAAGTTCTACCCCAATGCTATGCTTGAACTGGGCTCGGAAATCACTGTTCTTGATTTATAAATGTCCCCAAACGTTCGACGGTTATATGTTCAAAAAGTTTGGACGATAGTTCAAAATAGTCTTCAAAATTGGTGGACTTTAAACGAACTAGTATTCTTAGTATACTCTGGGCTTTTACCTTTGTAATCTTCACATGACTCGGCGTTTCTTGACGTACATTTTCAGTAGCGGCTAATGTTGCACCTTGTTTAACCTCTGATGTATTAGCTACTCGTGACTTACAAAGCTCCAGTCGACGTTCTTTTGATTTTATGAGACCCCCATGCTCCCATGGAGCAGGTCAAATGGCAAATGTTTAAGTCGAGCAGATCTCGGCAATCAATGGTACGATTTTCATACTTTTTTTATTTTGTCGAAATAAATAATAGGTCGTCGTATTTAAGTCGAAATTTTAATTTTTTGCCCAAAAAAAATTTAAAAAAATATTTAATTTATAATACGAATTAAATTAACTATATTTAAGTTTTTCAATAATTGTTTTAGATTAATACATAGCAATATTCAAAATTCAAATAAAAGTCAATTTTTATTATTAATCTTATTGTTAATTGCCTGGTTATTCATTGATTATGTCAATATTGCAGAGTTTCGCACATTCAATTTGTGGCCAAGCGTTTATTTGGTGGTTTACATAAAATGTCCGTTTTCAAATAAGTCAAGTAATAGTATAAGGTGTACAACTTTGCTTCCGCCGTTTGCCGATATGTGGCGATAACAGTAAGTAGCGGTCGAAAAAAACAGATCGCAGACGCCAGGCAGTTGGCTTGGACCTCGGTCAACGGAACACCATTTAAACATTATTCGATTTGTGTCTGCTTCATAAAGTTGTTCTCGATTGAAAATGTCAGTTTACGAGCCGAAATCTCGTTATTTACGGAGTTTTGTTTCACTATGAAGAAAACAGCGGCAAACAGAATCTCATTGAATGCTCTCAGATACGTATGGTGAGGACGCTGTTAATGAAAGAACGTGTCGTGAGTAGTTTCATCGCTTCAAGAATGGTGATTATAACGTCCAAAACCGGCATAGTGGTGGAAGAGAGAAAGTTTTCGAAGATGCAGAATTGGAGACACTGCTGAGTGAAGACTCGCGTCAAACTCAAGAAGAATTGGCACGATCAGTGGGAGTGATACAACAAGCCATTTCAAAACGTCTCAAGGCCAGGGGCATGATTCAGAAAGAAGAAACTTGGGTGCCGTATGAGTTGAAACCAAAAGACGTTGAACGGCGTTTGTGTGTTTGTGAACAGTTGCTTCAGAGGCAAACACGGAAGGGATTTCTGCATCGCATTGTGACCGGGGACGGAAAATGGGTTCATTACGATAACCCCAAATGCAAAAACTCATGGGGATATCCCAGCCATGCTTCCACGTCGACGGCCAAACCGAATATCCACGGCTCCAAGATCATGCTCTGCATTTGGTGGGACCATTTCGGCGTCATGTACTATGAGATGTTAAAACCAAGTGAGCTGCCAGATATAGAAATACTACTGACCGTTTAAGTCCTGATGATCGTGACGCGCATCGATAACAATATGCCCGTACAATGAGAACAGCTAGACCCCCAACAATGGCAGACAGGGACGGATTAAGGGGGGGCTAAAAGGGGCTATAGCCCCGGGCCTCACTTGTGAGAGGGGCCACATGAGGTGAAGAATATATTTTTGGGTAAAAAAGAGAACCCGGGGTGCAACGATATCATCATAGATAAATTATCTGCCGAACTTGAAAAAAGGCATGAAGCCTATAAGTAAAACATTTTTGGTTTTTTAACCAAATTATTATTTATTAATGAGGATGAAATACGTCTCAAAGCAAAAAATTTAGTCGCTGTTTATTCCGAAGATTTAGAAATAAATTTATTAAATGAGCTTGAACAATTCGTACCGTTATTGAAAAAACAAAAACGGGTTTTTTTTTCAAATTATGAGCACAATGATAATACTTTATATTCTTTAAATGTATTGAATTGGATGATGGAATCGAAATTGACCGATATTTTTCCAAATATTTATATAGCTTATAGATTATTTGTAACCATTCCGATAGCCAACACTGAGTCCGAACGATCTTTTTCTGTATTAAAGAGGATAAAAAATATGTATAGATCATCAATGTTAGAAGATCGACTTTCGGCTTTGACAATCATGTGTATAGAAAAAGATTTATTAAGATCTTTGGATTTCACCGACATAATTAACGACGTCGCTCAAAAAAAAGCAAGGAAAAAATTGTTTAATTGAATTTGTTATTTTCATGCGTATAATTTAATTGGAATATATCTATACATTAATTTAATCGTATTATATTTAATAAAATGAATGTTGATAAAATGATATTTGAATCTTATCCTTATTTTTCATCTAACCCATTTTTGACATTAAATTTTGACATAAAAAATTGGGGGGGGGGGGGGGGGGGCTCACATTTTTGTTAGCCCCGGGCCTCATGCACCTTTAATCCGTCCCTGATGGCAGAGGAATTAAAAGATAAATTTACCCAAATTACAATGCATTGGAATTGAAGAAAGGCGGTAACCTTCAATGTTATAAATGCCGTCGCCAACCAAATAAATAAACAGCAGCAAATAATATGCATCCTGGCACATCAGCCAACAGTTTTTGAAGATTTGACGTCTGTTGAACAGATGTTGATCAGTCGGGTTCAACCAGTTATGCGTGTGTACCACATTTGAGCAAGTAGAGGAGAAGGACAACAGATATGAAGGCAATATAATATGTGTCGAACAAGATCTCTAACCTGCCAAGAACTCCCGAGCATTGTGATGTCATTCTCGTTCGCATTAAAAGTTGAAAAATCTCAAGTTGTCGAATTTCCATTCCGTGCCAAATATATACTGAAATCTGTTGATTTATTTAAGAAAATTTTTTGTACATTTACCCTCCGCACCATTATGCTACTGCGAAGCCTTATAGCTACATAGTTATTTGAGTGAACTATCAAAAAACAAAACAATCACAAATATAACTTAACAACACAATTTTACTGATATGTCGCCTAGGAGACACTAATCATATCACTGCTAGATTAGGGAGTTGTTTATCAGCCACTTAACATTGACGTGGTTTACCCGAAGACCCCCTCCTTCGCACAACGATATACGCCACGACCGCTCTCGTCACTCTTACACACTCTTGAGTGCACGACAGAAAGGTACTGAGAACGCGTGAGACAACATTTGAAAAATAAAGACAGAACACAAGTTTTTTGATTTTGTGGTGTCTGCCATACTACCACGTCAATCGCAAAGAGGTAAAGTTACCAATTTTTCAAACATAACTATCTTTCGATATGTAAATTGAAGTAATGGGTCATATACGAGCAGATGTATAGTGTATGTGTGGACATAAGTAGGGTCATAAGCTTACCCGGGTAAAAATAAATGACGGAAAATAAGAACTAAAATAGTACTGAAAATCTGCTTATTTTTAATTCGAATATAATCGGAAAATGAACTTAGAATAGACTGAGGTAGTGAACAAAAGACGGAAAGGAATGGAGAGAAAAAAAAAAACTTAAAACGAACGGAAATTTAACGAACTCCCTGAAAAATTGAGACTGAATTCAAACGGAGAATAGACTGAAAACTAGTACAAAACTGGAATAAATAAAAGATAACAATTAACAAACGTTCATTTCATTTGAAAAACATATATATTCTTATTAATAACAACAATAATAATGATTAATAAAATATGAAATTGTTTTACATCAATATATTATAACAATTCTAAAAGATTCTTATTAGATAAGTCATATTCGCATGTATTATAATTATCATTATAATTATAATTATTGTAATTATAACTATTGTTATATCCTGGGGGTGTATTTCCCCAAAAAGGTGGCGGTGGATATGTTGGATGTTGTGGTGGATATGTTGAAGGTTGTGATGGATGTCCTGGAGGATATGTTGATGCTAATTGAGGAGAAGCCACATCTTTTTGAGTTGATGTGGACTCCGTAGTTGTTGGGGTTGTATTTATTGGTGCCAATGCCGGATCTAATGGAGATGATGTCGATTTCGTTTTTGTTGAACTATCTGATGACATCGATGCTGGATCTAATGACAATGATGACGAATCTGTTGACGTTTGCGTACGACCTTCTAATACTGGATCGTTCTTCGTCATTTCAGATTTTTTCGACTTTTTTGATAACTTCTTGGTTCTGATTTGGGCTTTTTAACTGAAAATGAAAATAGATAGACTTGAAAAAAGACGAAAAAAAAAATTTAATATGTTGAAATGGTTCATATCACCAGACTTGGAATTATCATTTTCATGTTTCCGCTTCATTGTTTCATTTCTTTGGAGTGATTTCTTCGGATCTAGTGGTGATGTAGATTGAAATGCTGTGGTCGTCGGAGCTGAATCTTTTGATGTCGATGCTTCATCGATATATATTGGAGCAGAAACTATTTTTGTCAATTGCTTATTTTTTTCTTTTTTTTGCGAAGTTGACTGTTTCACTGAAATTTATCATCAAATGTATATTAGCATACACGCAACTTACATATCGCTAATATAGTGATAACTCGGTTTAAATACCTAAAAGTCTTTGCTTATCACTTTCTATATTTTCCCCATTATCTGGTTCCTTTTCTCGAGCTATTGGTTTCGGCTTGTGGTAATAAATGAAATCGTTGATTGTTTTGTTGTATTGGCGAGGTGTTAAAACGACCGAAGTAATTTTTTTATTTTCAGTTTTTTGTTTTCCAGCCACGGCCAATCACCAATCCATCCGGTTTTTATCAAATGAGGTTTCACCGCTTGACAAATGTCTTTAAAACTAACGATTGATGTTTCTTCACAATCAATCCAATATATTAATATCCACTTATGTCGAACATTAACTTGACACATTGAGTTGCACTACGTCAAAACATCAAATTCACAGAAAAGAAGCTCACGTACACTATTCCACGTATAATGCAGCTTCCCGGAATTGCTTGCAACCTCTATTTTCAAGCGCTTGATCCCTCTCTTTTTCTTAGACCTAAGCTCGACACGCCACTGACAATTTGTGGCAATGCTTAAACCTATTATGTGAGTACAGTGTTCAGGCTATGCTGAAAAATGGTAAATTGTACCCAATTTATATTACAGTGAAGTGCTGAATAATGATTCTCATGCGCCACCCTTTGTTTAAAACACATTTTGACAGAATCCTTTATAGTATTATATTTAGAATTTAAACCACTTTTTCCAATTTTGCAACACAATTTTATTTGCATGCTTCTCCGTTGGGAGCTCGTACAAGAGTGAGTCAGGAAACAAAAAGGAATAGTAAAGTATAAAAGGCAAAACCCTTCGAGAGGATTTCCCTTAAAATTCAAATTCATAGAAAACTACTATTCCAAAGCATTTGGTTCTTATGACTTGTGTGTGTGTGATTCCACCTAATCACTCTTCGAAGGGGAAGGGGAATTCATAGAACGACTACTGTTCCAAAGTATTTGCATTTTGTGCTTTAGTGTGTGGTAACACCCAATATCCTTAACCTCAAAAGCTGTGAGTAATAGTGATCAAAGTTTGACTGGAAAAATTGCTCCGACTTATTTTAGTCTAATTTAAGTCTCGATCTCGACTCAAAAAAATGTTCCGTCTTATATCAGTCTCAATTAAGCCCTACCTTCTTCAATAATCTATGTTTTAGTTCAATTCCCGTTAGGTTTCAGTGTCATTCATTATTTTCGTTTTATTTCCGATCAGATTCCGTGGAAATTTCTGTTTTCAATCTCATTTTAGTTCCTTTTCCGTCATATATTTTTACCCGGGATTTAGTCACCAAACTAAGATATCAAGATATCAACTTATTTAACCAGTAATTGTGGTTCAGCTGTTCAGGTCCAGTTTTCACAAAATCGATATTTTTGATAATTATTTTTAATATTTTTAATAAAAATAAACCTAAATATTGAAGCTATCGAAGCGTGACAAATGCACCAGCTCTAATTTCCAAATCCAGGCAGAGCCCTTGAAAATTGACAGTGAGAACGTAGTTTTAATTTTTCATGCATAACTATTGCAACTTATGCTGGTGGGATTATTGATACATACTTTTTGCATTGATGCAAATGAAAGAGCTGTTACTGTCAATGCAGAGCTTTATAAATAAATTATTGAAGCGTTATTGTTGCCTCAACTTGAAAAAATAGACACAGATGATTGTTGTTTCCAACAGGATGGAGCTACGAATCACACAATTCAGAACATTTTTTTTATGTATAATTCTTAAGACTCGCCTTTTATAGAAATAAAAATCACCAGCAAAAATTTTAGTTTGCACAAGATTTTTTCAAAAAATAAAGCGACTTTGTGAATTTCGAGAGCTAAAACATTTTTTGCATTACATTTTAGATTTTTGTTTTTGTTATGTTGGTACGCATGTCTTCTACAATACAATTGTTGATATTGGCATTCTGTTATTTCACAGATGTAAAGGTTAGACATGTTTTAGTGTGCTTGGCAATTTTTTGTTCTAGAAAAAAATGGATCAAAGAATCTGTGAGTCAATATTTTGTGTGAAACATAAAATACATAAACATAACGTACTAGAAGTGTTGATTGTGGCAATTGACGAATCTACTCTGAGCAAAAAAATCTTGCACACAAGTGGTAGAAGAGAACATTTTAATGACGATACCCGCCCCAGCACGGGGATGAAAACGTTAAAGTAGTGAAGGAATTTGTTATGGAGAATGGTTGTATCACTATCAGTGAAATTGTTGAGGACATTGTCATAGCATGACATTTTTTGAGATATTTCAAGCATTAAACATGAATCAGCAACGTTTGAACGTCACATTAGCATCGCTCAGAAGTTGTTGAATGACGTGAAAGACTGTCAAGTGACAAATGCAGAGTAAGCACGAATAGACGCGTTTCTTTTTATTGTCCAGCTATACTTAACAAGTACGGTGTATTACTTGAAACAAAATAGACTGAAATAGTGTAAAATATTAATTACACAGACCTAGTGCCGGTCAGTGCATTCAAAAAGACATGTTTTACTTGTGTTTCTTCTCATTTGAGGAATAATTTTTTACCTACTCGTCTTATTCATTGTCACCATCTACTTCTTTGTTGTTGTTGTTACATTGCCATACTGAGAAGATTCTCTTTTAGATAATGTCTTCTACGAATCTACGTTCAAGAGCGTGTCAATTGTCATCTCCTGCAGTAAAGCAGCCCAACACAACAACTCTCCTCTCACCGTCAAAATTCTAGAGGAGCATCTCGTAAAGTAAGCGGAGTCAATGAAGCTCGCCTTTGCAAGTGAGAGGGTGGTCGTGGTTCAATGGTAATTATCACCGACTGTTGAGTCGAAGGTCTGTTGTTCAAGTCTGTCCATAGTCAAGAACAATTTTTATACGGAAAAACTGTGCAACAATATCAGTTGTGAATGAGAGATGATCAAAAAGTGCTGACGAAGGCATAACACTCGCAGCATAAGATCACTTCAAAATTCATACTCTGTGTGTGCATTCCCAATATAACACCTTACTGACATGGAAACAAAAGAGTTACTGCGAACTACAATCAACGCAAATTCAGTCGAATCTCTCAAATCATATCTAGGACAACAACCCCCGGAGAGTGGTGAACGAACATCTGTGTTCATGTGTGTCTGCCTGTGGCATCGTAGCTCCTGAACGAATGGACAGCTTCGGATGCTTTGTTTTTTGTTTCAAAGCTAACGTGATCGAGATGGTTCATAGCTACAATTTATGAAGATCTGTTCAGACGTTCCAAGGCCATCAGCTCTTTTAAGTGGCGCAATCGGAAGATGATATAATTTTTGCAAATGGCGTCGTACCTCATATTCGTCATTAGTAAACTAGACAGCTATAGTATACAAATGGATATGCAAAGGAGCGCTATACTTCGCAAGAGCGTGGAATAATTGTGTTAATTTTTTTGACCAATAATCGTTCGGTAAAATTTCCTGAATTTCGACGTCGATCGCACCAACTGGACAAACATTCCGTTTAGCTACGCGACTCAAACAGACTGGAACCATAGGAGACCAAGCAGGACGTAGCCGCCACCGGACTGATCGTTCGGCCGAGAATATCGCGGCTGTGGCTGCCGATGTCGCTGAGAACGAAGCAACATCAACCTGACAAAGGGCCACGCGATTGGGCATAACCAGACGGAGCCTACAGCGAATTTTAGTGAAACATTTACACATGTTCCCGTACAAAGTGCAAACACTGCATCAGTTAGTGCCTGTTGACCATCAATCGCGTGTGAATTATTTTCAAGCCATCCTTAGTCAACAACGAAGAGGACGAGGCGCATTTCCACTTAAGCGGCTACGTCAATAAGCAAAATCGTCGTTTCAGGGGCACTGAAAAGCGGTCCCCCGATGCGGCGGCGCTTATATTAAAAATATTAATAGGTTCTTTTAATGAAGTCAAAAGGTCGAGAGAAAATTTTTATTTTTTTATTGTACTTTTTAAAGTTTTTTTTTTGTGTCGGGGGTTATTTACAATTTTTAATTTTACTTTTTAATCTACACTGCTGGTTCAGGGAGTCAGTATAGTTTGAATGGAAATACGACGTAGGCTATGATAAATAGTCTATGCAAGAGGCACGAGGGACTTAAGGTCTGTTATTTGAATATGCTTAGCTTAAATGATCTGAAACTTGATTACTTGAAGTTTTTTTCTCAAAGTCTAGTGTTGATGTCATCTGTGTAAGTCAAATCTCGTTTAAGCCAAGCGTGTGGGATTTGCCCTATAATATACCTAACTTTGAAATTTTTAGGAACCATCGGTCTACTGATACTAAGGATGGCGGGGTAGCAATTTACTGCAAATCAGGTATAAACTCTAAAATCATAACTAAATCTAGTGGCAATGGAATAGAATACTTTTTAATCTAATTACGCGACAATAGTAGGTACTAAATGTTTGATTGCATGTGCATACAACAACAATAGAAGCTGCTCCCCTTTACCGTTCTTCTCAGCGGTTTCAGATTACAGCGCGCTATATGAGTATATTATTATTTGTGGAGACATCAATACTAATCTATTGAAAAAGGACTCACTTGCCTTCCAAATGAAAGACTTAATTTCTTCGGTTGGTATGACAGTATAAACGCTTCTTCAAAACGCTTCTTCAAAACGCTATTGTCTCGCCCAGGTAAGAATGTCGCTTAAGGGCTGACCCGAATGATAAATTCTTCCAAGAAATTCTATTCGAATTTCACGTTCGCTGCGTACCAACCAAAACGATAAAAATTCAGAACTGAGCTTGTCATTGGTATACAACTGAAGTAGTCGTCTCCATCAACAGAAGAAACAGAATGTATAGTAAATGGAAACGTAGGCCTTCTGAGGTTAATTGGACTTCGTCTAAGACGGCGCGTAGGTTATACGTAGGTGGGTGGTAGTGGTGCAATGGTAATCATCACCGACTGTTGAGCGGAAGGTCTGTAGTTCAAGTCTGAACACAGCCAAGAACAATTCCTATACGGAAAAAAAAAGTGCAATAACACCAGTTGTGAATGAGAAATGACCAAAAAAAATGCTGATGAAGGCATAACAGCCGCAGTATAAGATAACTTCAAAATTCATACTCTGCGTGTGCATTTTCAATATACAATAACATCTTAATGGTATGGAAGAAAATTACTGTAAAAACTACAAACTACGGGACAAATTCAATCGAATCTCTCGAATCCCAAGACAACAACCCCCGGAGAGTAGTGAACGAACATCTTCTACACAAACCATTTGCACCCCGTCCAGGTTGTGTGACAAACATCATAAGAGCGTAACTCTTGAATTGCAGGAATTATAAAAAAAAAAAAAAAAAAAAAGCATTTTGAAGAAGATTTTCTTCGCTTCTAAATTAAATACATCTCTTCCTTCTAAAAAATTATAGTGTAATCTAAGAAAAATTGGTTTATCTAGCAGCAATAATAATTCTAAATATGTATGCTTATGACCCTAATGAATTTAACCGCACCTTTTTAGGAGAAGATCGTTGCTCAACCGAATCCGATTTTAATCAAACATCAGACCGTCTACACTCGCCTCAAAGACTATTGGGGAAGAGTGCATACATGTCCCCCATCTAATCGATGTATTAATTGGTGTATTATTACATCGACTTCTCCACAGACGTGGAAAGTTGCTCGAATTTCGCCTATTGCCAAGAAAGCTTGTCTCACGTCTTCTGCTGATTTTAGGCCAATAAGCATTCTGCCATGCTTATCCAAAGTCTTCTAGAAAATAATAGCCAAATATATCATGAAACACTTGTCTTTTAGTAATCTGTTGTATGCTCTGCAGTCCGGTTTTGGACACAGCTGTTCTTCAACCATGGTAAATCTGCTCGAAGAAGTAAGACAATCTTTTAACAAAAATGCTGTGACCCTTTTCCGTCTACTAGATTTGTCGAAGGCTTTTGATAAAATAAACCGCAGTGCCTTATGTTGGAAGCTTAAACACAATTTTGGTTTCAGTGAAAGAAAAGTGTATTGAGTAGTTTTCTTTCCGATAGGGCGCAGAGAGTAGTTTTTGGTGAGCGTTGTTCATCCCTCATGAATGTGAAACAAGGCGTACCACAGGGTTCTATATTGGGTCCAATATTATTCTGCATGTTCATCAACGTTCTGTGTGTGTGTGCAGCCATTCATATGTGCATTTATACGCGGACGATGTTCAATTACATTATTCTAAACCATTTGCGAATATCAATGAACGTGCATTCCTTATAAACGTCTGAAACGAATTTACTCTTGGTCTATCATTAAGTGGGGAAAATCTTTTAGAAGCCCGAAAAATGGCATTTTTTTCGGAAGTTTTTTGAAAGGGAAAAAATAAATTGATATTTTTAAAATTTTGGCAGATTATTGTACATGATTGAGTCTAATTTCTGATTTTGTTTTATTAAAAAATGACGTTGTTGTAGCAAAATTCAGCCAGTTGGTCGCAGCGTATTTTTTTTTCGGTGCCAATCCTAGCGCCGTGGAAAATCATCTGAAACAGATAGGCAATAGGTTGTGGTTAGTACATACCTGTGGCCAATTGGTATACCTAAATTTATATTCATAAGTCAAAATTTAGAGAAATGGCAGGCATTTAAACGAAAAAATCGCGTTTTTTGGAATTATTTAATTTTTTTCTCTCCATAAAAAAATAGCTTATTTTACAAAATTTGGGGTAAATTTAGGTTTACCAATTGGACTTATGTATTACGAAAACGTGTGCAAAATTTCAGCCTGATCGGTTCATTAGTCTCCGAGTAATCGTTGGCACCGAAAAAAACACAGTGAAAAAAAAAGTTTCGAGAAAAACGCGTTTAAAGTTCTCGGAGGTCTCTAAAGGTCTCGGAGTTGATAGGAAGTGACTGGGGAAACTGGCAGTATCTTCGAAAATTTTGAGTTTTGGCCTAAAACATTTATTGCCTCGTATTCTACACATATTTAAGTAACTTTTAGCTTCTAAATGGTTTTCCCCCCTTAATGGAATTAATTCCCATATCCAAAAAACAATTTAACCTAGATCTTCTTCCCGGCATACGAGGGTGGTCCGATAATTACTTAGCCCCACCGCCAGATGGCGCCAGTGTCGCAAGAGTAACTTACTATCGTGTAGTACATTCTAGTAGAGGGCTACTGTCGAAATTTCAGCCGGAAAAAGAGCAATATCGGTCGGTGATTCGATTTTTGTTTTTGGAAGGGAAATCGCGCAGCAAAATCAAAGAGCGTTTGGATGGGGTGTACGGTGACTCTTCTCCTTCGATGGCGACCATCAAAAGTTGGTTTAACGAGTTTCAACGTGGTCGCACGTCGGTTTTTGATGAGCCACGTCCAGGTGCCCCGAAAACGGCTACCACGGAGGATAACGTGACAAAAATCCACGATCTTGTATTGGCAGACCGCCGATTGAAGTAGGCATTTCAAAAGATCGCGTGGGTCATATGCTGCATGAAATTTTGGGCATGAGAAAGCTGTCGACGCGATGGGTGCCGCGTTTGCTCACTCCGGACAACAAGCGCAACCGTGAGACCACTTCAGAGCAGTGTTTGAAGCTGTTTAAGCGCAATCGACGAGAAATGAATGACGATCCAGATTTGCTATAAAGAGTCTTCTTTGGTGACGAAACATGGCACCATCATCACAATGGACGTGACCAGAAGAACGAAGATCTAAAAAAGTTCACTTTTAAGGTTTGGTCACTGTTTTCCTCGATTTCAATGGCGTGGTTCATCAAGAATTCTTGCGGAAGGTCGGGAAAAAATATCCGGATTTGTGAGAAAAAACCACATGGCTGTTGCATCACTTTAATGCACTTTAAATCATCGTTGCTTATGCGTATTTTTTTCTTTTCGACTTTTTCCTCTTCTCAAAACAAAAAAATCAACATCAGCATTTTTATGCAGGTGTCTAGTAGAATAGTGCCAAGGAAGACTTAACATCATTTTAAGGAATTTATTTTGAGATATTTGTAATTTCTTAATATGTCGTATAGGGCACTTACCTCAAAATGGGCCCCCATATAGGAGAATTCCTTGAAAGACAGCTTTGTCAGAGTTGATTTTATTACCATTCGATAGTTTAGATTCTCTATTTATAAAGGGATAAAAGGGCTCAATTCCCATATTAATCCTTCTTGCAGTATTTGCAATATCCTCCTTGAAAATCAGCTTGGAGCCAAGGTGAATGCCGAGGTATTTTATAATCGCCAAATATTTCTTGGCCATTGAATGACAAAGTATTAGCTGGGGGAATACAAGTTTTCCATTTTCGTGTGAATAAGATAGCTTATGTTTTTTTCAACACTCAGTTTTACTTTCCATTTATTGTAAGAATATTTACGATACATCTCAATATTGAAACCGAATTCATCGAGGATAATATGGCGGTGTTGTCAGTATATAAAGCTGTTACGCAATTTGGTAGTTGTCGAAAGTCGAAGATGTATATATTGTACAAAATAGGCCGAATCTTGCGACACATCAATGTAAAAATAATTACGATTTATGATTTCACGGTTATTTCTGATTACATTACGAATTCTTATAACTTAATGAAATATGCTGTCATGGGGTCGAAAACAAATTGTCAATTGGAAGAATTTCTTTCTCATCAAGAGCATCTCATAGATTCTGCTTATGCTACTTAATTGGCTGACTAGCTTAAAGCTTTCAAAATTCTCGGAATGTTTTCCTGCTTTATGGATAGGAATTACCTTAGCTATTTTCTAAACATGTGGCAAACAAGCATTCAAGAAAAGTAAAAAATGTCCTTATTTTTTATCGAATCTCGCATGAACATATGTACATATATGTTTTATTGTATTTAAGAAGCGTTTCATGCCATTTTGAAAATCTTAGAACTCTGCGGCTCAACTGAGAAGAAGTTTAAATGGCAAATAAGAAAGTTGGTTGTTCAATCTGTAGGTTATTCGTCAGGTCAGGGTTATACTTTGGTGCTGAATTTCAAGATTAAAATTAATTTCAATGTTGCGAAATTATCAATTTTCCATTTCCTGCTTTCGAGATCTGAGAAACGAGAAACATTTTCTGATAGCTTTACAGTTGGTTGTTTGCTATAAAAAACAATATTAAATACCAATTGAATTGTTTCACTAATCATATCAGGTTTTTAGCTTAATTCTACAATATGCTACGAATAATATGGGTTCGAAGTTGATATCATGATTTGTTCATGATATATGAAAAGCGAAAAACTTAATGAAAACTCATATGTACATATATGTCTCTAAAAACGATAGATTCGAATTCTGAGAACCTAATTCGAAAAACTGAGTCCATAGCAGTGGCTTTAAAATAATAAATATGCATAAATAATACCGTACATCGATGCAGGAATTTAATCCAGAAATGTTTGGTTTCCCTGGACCTAACAGTCCTTCTTCCAAAAAACTAAGGCTATCACTGCGCATTTCATATGCGATTTTTGAAATGGTAAGATAGTAGTAAATGCATCCACAAAATAAAGTATATGCCGAACGTTAAGCCATACTTTTGCAATCTCAAAGAAACAAAAGAGAAGAAGAAGACTTACGCTTAAAGTTATTTAAATGACTAATGTGCAATATTGACTTTTTTTTTTTTTTTAATTCATTTTTGTTTTTATATTTTTAGAACTCACTTATACTAGACAAAAATGCTTAAACCTAGCTTAAATATCGACTGACATAAAATACCTTACTGGCCCTATACGGACACTCTAAAGCAAATAGAACAACTTAAGACTATGCCTTTCGGCCTTACGATTTACTTGTAATAATTAAAATAAATAAACAACTTAGGCCAAGAAAAGTGATATTTAAAAAAAAACTTGGAATCAGATCATTTTTTTAACAAAAAAACTTATAACTAAGAATATCTTAACCCTACCTTAACTAAAATATATACATTTTTTTTTACTTTCGTAATTGTTTTGTATTTTTTTTTTGTTTTTTTCTTTTTTTTTAATTAAAGCTAAAACTAAACTAAACCTACCTGCCACCCTAGCCTGCCTTAGCCTGCCCTTACCTACTCTAACCTAACCTACCTGTAAGCCTGCCATTGGCATGTGGCAAACTTTGCCCTAAAGAGGCTGACCTATCAAAGTTAACCACTACGCAGTCCGCTCCAGCCACCAAAAGCGTTGATGCTGCCGGACGACGTCTCCCCGATCTTGGTGCGACACTGATCTACTAAACCTGAGGCGCTCGGGCTCGCGGAGCGCAACATCACGTTCGTAGAGGAGCCGCTGCTCCACAGACTTACGGGCCACGTGGAAGATTAGCGGAACCGCCAATTCATCCTGGATCAGCCCACATTGATCTTCCTCGTGGTACATGTAATTAGGGAAGTAAGCCCCGAAGATCAGGTTATTGACCGAAGTCATTGTCCTCGCAACGTGACCCCGGATCAGTTTTATTAGAAAATTATCCACCCGTACAATCCTGGCCCTATTGTATAGGCCCTCGTTCGTGTAAAATTTCGTGTACTCAGATTCGGGTGTCCTATATAACCCAAGACAACTTTTCAGACATTGTCTCTCAAACACCCGAATCCTTTCCATTAAGCTAGCTCTCACATTGAACCACACGGGACATCCATAGGCCATCATGGGCCTGATTAAGACCATGTAGCAAATTACCTTCACTCTCGAATCAAGTTGGTTGCTATGAAACAGTCATCTTGTAAGAGCAAAAGCTCCCCGGGCCCTCGCCGGAGCAGCATCTATATGTTCGTCAAAATATAGATACTGGTCTAGCAAGATCCCAAGGTATTTGACTACATTTTGTTTCGCCATTGGCGCCCGTCCGGTCCAAGAATTGAGAACCCGCGCCAATTTTCTTTCGTTCTGAACAAAATAGTTTCTGATTCCTGGCAGTTGATTTTCAACTTCCAGTGATCACAATACTGCTGAATTTTCTCGAAGTCACGCTGCAAGAGAGTGACAATGACGTCGATCGTTGGACCTGAACTGTACGCGATTAAATCTTCCGCATACGCTATTGAATGGTGAAGAGAAGCTATCAAATCACTGAAGTAAATGTTGAACAGGATCGGCGAGTTCACCGTACCCTGTTGCTGTCCGTTGTTAATATCAAATGTTTGTTTAGAAGTCACGTTGGCAATTTTCACTACGAACTTTCTACCTGTTAACATGTCAAAAATCATATATAGCAATGGTTTACTTATGCCCAGTCGACTGAGCTTGTAATAAAGACCTTCTAACCATATGTCGAAAGCTTTCTCCAAGTCAATCAGACAGGCACCCTTGCATTGGTTCTTGCATTAGTTCCACTGGATATCCGACACGAGTTTCGAGGCGGCATGATTAGTGTTATGCCCCGCTCTGAAACCGAACTGGTTCTCCGGAATGATTTTATTGTCCTCAACAAATTTAGACAGGGCTCTATGGACCACCTTCTCGAAGACCTTGCTAACACTTGGAAGGAGACTTATCGACCGAAGATTTGATGGGTTAGAGGTATCTTTACCCCTCTTGGGAATTGGTTGCACCACCGCTGTCTTCCAACCTACTGGATAATATGCATTATTCAGTGCATTGTTGAACAGTATGGTGTACATCTCTACAGCCAGTGGTGGGAGATGTCTGAGCACAACATTAGATATTCCGTCGATTTGCGCGGATTTTTTTCTCTTCAGTGACTCGAAGAACATCTGGAGATCCCCCGTCGAAATAAACAGGGTATTCGCCCCTTCATTGGTGACGGCATTATTCGCCATGAAATCATCATTGAACCTGGTAAAACCAAGGTTCTCTGATCGCCAATGATCGAAATCATTTCTAAGGTAGGAGTGATGAAGCAGGACTCGGTTCGGTTCGGGCGAATACTATCATTCACCTTGAATACTTTCTGGAAGACAGCTCCTACTACCGCCACCTTCTGCTGAGGATCCTCGATCACGAAGAAATCATCATCCAAGACGGCGCTCTCTGGATCGATGCTAACTGTTCGTAGCAATCGTTCATTGTTTGACGTTCTCGAAAGCTTTAGATCCTGAATGTCATTCTGATTGTTTCTCCGAAATATTTTATTTATTTGCGGGAACATACTCGCGCTGCTGGAATTTACAGCACGAATTCTGTTGTTCCAATGCAAACTTACAGAAATTCTGCATTTTCTCTGATCAATTGTTGGAGATTGTTATTCAGTGACTTCAGTATCCTGACCTCCGAGTTTTGTCTGTCGGTAAACCGCCTGTACAAGAGTTTGAGTCTTGTTAGGAGTCTACTTTTTTGTCTGTGCAGCGCGTCGATTGTCGCGTTGCGGTATATGTTCGAGGTATCGTAGGGTGTTTGGCGAGGTATCGTATTGTCCGTCGTCTGCTTAATTTTATCATCCATTTGTTTGAGGTACCTGTCAATCTCACTGTTTGACAGGTTCCTATTGGATGGTGGGAAGGAACCACTCAAGGTAAGCGATCTCGTCAGGGAATTGGCAAAGCGCGGCCCTACTGTAATCGTAGGGGTGCGTTTGGACATACTCTGCCATATCCGCGAATTCGTCCGGTTGTGTGATCACGGCACTAAGTCCGCAATGGTCACTATCGTATACAGAGGTCCGTAGACAGTTAGTAGACCCTTCGTTCGTGTCAGCTAGTCTCAGTCGAGAGTCAAACAGCATGAGAACCAGATAAGAGCCGCACCTAGGATATGACGGACTATCCGTTGCGAGTAACTTGAGCCTGTACTCTATGTTCCGCAAAACCCACCAATGGCTTAGTAGGCTTCCCCTAGTGTTGGGTATGTTGTTTCCCCAGTCACTATGTTTGGCATTCAAATCGCCGGTCAGAATGTAGTAGTTTTCCACCAAGTTTAAGTGCAGAGATCGAAAAAGTGTCTCGAGCTCCGCAATGAAAATATTGGGTTGAGGTGCTTCAGGTGCATAGGCCGCTATAATGTACATTTTCTTTCCATTTCGGAGAGGAATGCACAGGCCTCTAGCACCTGGAACCTCCGCATTTCACCACTATATACTTTATATATATATAAAGTTTTTATGTTTAAAAGTGTTTTTGATGAAAATCGCAACTCCTCCACCTCGTGTGGCGTTGGGTCGGTCCCTTCGAATTATTTTATAAGAACTGTGCCGGATTTTGTGCTTCTGGTTTAGCTTTGTTTCGCTAACCAAAAGTACATCGGGGCTTTCGTCATGCAACAGATTGAAAAGTACGGCTCTTCGCTCAATCCTAATCAATGAATTCACATTCACCGACAGGATCTTTAAGGGACTCTCTACAGGCGTACCCATTACGATTGTAGGTGCGCTAGGCCCGGCAGAAGCGAGTAGATTCTGTCCACTCGGGTCGCTGTCTCATGGATCTGTTGTTGGAGCTGGCAGATCTGCCCTTGGATGGTGAGCAGGATGGAACGCAAGTCCACCTCGGCCTCCGATGCCTTAGAAACAGGCACCGGGGCTTTGGACACAGCCGTGTGTTTTTGTACCGTCGGCCATTTGGGCGTAGGTCATTTGGGGTGTGACGGCTGGTGTTTCTATGCGACCCGAAGGACGTCGCCCCTCAGACTTCTGCCTACGAGCCAGATTTGTTTTTTTAATATCTTGGAACTTAGGACATCCCCGATAGTTTGCAGGGTGTCCACGGTTCCTACAGAGCACGCACTCGAGCTGCTCCCTGTCAGCGACCTTGTCCTGGGTCAGATCGTATTCCTCGTTTTTGTGGTTCTTTGCACACTTAACACATCGAGACTGCATTTCGCAGTTCGACGCGGCGTGCCCGAAACTTTGGCAGCGGATACATTGCACAATGTTTCCTTGCATTTTTAATGTTTCCCATGTTACACGTTGGGAAGCTAAAGAAGTAATAGACCTTAGCCTCTCCAAGTTGCTGTTGGGTGCGAGCTGGACCAAGAAGAAGGGCAATACCCGGTTCTCCCGTTAGATGAACGGGATTTCTGCCGACGTCCTTTGACATTTTTCCTGCTACTGCTGTTGAGCTGAGTAGCAGGACACACACAAAAGTTCATGCACACCCACTGGAGGGTTCAACGTGGAATTTTGACAACCTCACACGGTTGTTCGCGCACACACGATTATTCACGCACACACGGCACCGCGGTTTCTGATCAGCAACTTTTTCTTTTTTTTTAAGCAAATTTATTTTTATTTTTCAAATTTTCAAATTTAATTTTCGGTTTTCGAATTTAAATTTTTGCTTTATTCGCACAGCCTACTGAGCGAGAAGTGATTTTGTGTGCAATATTGACTCTCAAAACGTGGATGCCGAAGTTATTAATATTAGTATTCTCAATAAGATAACTAGCGAAACAGCCACATCTGTGGATACTGTCAGGAATCAAGACGATGTCATGAATTATCCTTCTAAACATTTGCATCCAATTGATTTGCCGGGATTGCCGCTATAAATCTATGATTCTAGGATTGGAATTGATGTTCTTGTCATTCTTCTTCGAAACATTGATCCCCATGTTTTGGAATCAGACTCGGAATAAAAAAGATGATGAACAATGTCAACACAGAGATAGTAAATTGAAACGAAAAGATTAGCTACAACAATGTATGATACCGACAGATTGACAGTTCAATCATTTACATCTTTTGATTTGACTTGTGTGTTGGCCATGACAGTCAATAAGGCGCAAGGACAATCGTTCCAAGTATTTGGATTGGATTTAGAAATTATGTGCTTCACTATCAAATTTACATTTTTAGTTTAATTTAGTTTTATTTATGTCTACTGAGACTACTTAACTACGTATTTATCTACATATATGTATGTACATATATCTATATATGTATAGCTAATGTTTAATTTGTCTTTCGACGATTTATATATATACATACTTCGTTATATATATTGTTATGAGCTTAACTTATTTTAGGCGAATAAAATATATGTACATATGTGGAAAAAGCTTAGCATACTGTCGGACGATGAGCAGTGGGGCAAGCGCGGAAAAAAACTTCCCAAATTTTATTCTTATTTTTATCATATTTGTTGGGTTATTGTTTTCATTAGTAGTGGGAGAAAAAGTAGTTAACACCACGCTCCCCTGATAAGAGGAAAGGGGAGATGTCACCTTGAACTTCCCAACAATTCGCATATGCAACAAGACACCATGCATTTGCCAGATGCATGAAAGAACATGATCGAGCGTGCATACGTTCCCACGAGCACACGAGTGAAATGCTGACACTGCTGTCCTTGCACATGCAGGCTGCCCAACGGACACCGGCATAGGAGTTAGATTATGTTTAAGTTAGATTTGTAAATTCATTCTAGTTCTGTACGTCTGCGAATAAAGTCATTATTAAAACTCGAATAAACGGGATTGCGTTGTAAGTCGAACAGTTGGGGGGAGGCTCTGCCTCCCCGTTCGCGGTTTTTTTTATTATCCTTGAGAAGGATAACGTTAACTAAGTTCTAATTCTTTTTGTTTTTATTTTATGTTTGTTTGTGATACTTGGAAATTGAGTTAAAACTTACGTTACCGAGAAGTTTTCTTTTTTTCTGAAAAGTCAGGATCACTTACTTCAATTTGTAGTGCAATCAAAAAGCCTTTTCTGTCTCATTATAAAGAAAAACTTGAAATTATTAATTTTAATAGGAATTAATATAAAAAAAAGTTTTTGAGTGGGTGAAGGGTAAATTTATTTTCACTTTACCCGATAATCTGACTGACTGTGAGTCCCAGTTGCGAAAACCTAGAAGACCTACAAAAGGTTCTGGTCAATGCTGTAGAAAGAAAGAAGTAGAAGAAGCAGAGTTCGTACCCTTCAAGGACCGAACGATGCTGCTACTTTCTCTTACCAGCCAATTAGCCATGCCGCTCTGAAATCGAATTGGTTATCCGGAATGATAGAGACAGAGCTCTATGAACCATCTTTTCGAAGACCTTGCTGATACTCGGCTCAATTTTCATTGAGCCTGGTAAAACCAAGGTTCTCTGATCGCCAATTATCGATATCATTTCGAATGTGGAAATGATTAAGCAGGGCTCTGTTTCCAGGTCGTAGTTCGGATGAATACTATCATTCACCTTGTACAATTCCTAGAAAACAGCTCCTACTATCGCCACCTTCTCCTGAGGATCCTCTATCACGAAAAGGTCGTCATCCAAGACGGCGCTCTTTGGATCGATACTGACTGTTCGTGGCAATCATTCATTGTATGACGTTCTCGGAAACTTCAGATCCTGAATGTCATTCTGATAGTTTCTCCGAAATATTTTATTTGTTTGCGGGAACATACTCGCTCTGTTGGATTTTACTGCACGTAATTTGTTTTCGTTGATCAACTTTTGGAGATTATTAATCAATGACTTTAGTGCCCTGACCTCCAAGGGTTGTATGTGGGTAAGCCGCCTGTTCAAGAGTTTGAGTCTTGTCAGGAATCTACTTTTTGTCTGTGCAGTGCGTCGATTGCCGCGTCTCGGTACACAATTGTATCGTGCTGTCATTGGCGTAGCATCATACTGTTCATTCGCTGTTTAATGATATCGTCAATTTGTTTGACAGGTTCCTATTGGTCAGGGAAATGGCAAAGCGTAGCCAACGCGCCCTACTGTAATCGTAGGGGTGAATTTGGACATAAGTCAAATACTGCGATCACCGCACATAGTCCGCAATGGTCACTGTCGTATACAATGGTCCGTAGACAGTTAACAGCCCATTCGTTCATGTCTGCCAGTCTCAGTCGATGCTATCAGCATGACATCCAGATAAGAGCGGCTCCTAGGTTACGACGGACTATCCGTTGGGAGCAAGTTGACTCTGTATTCATTATTGCGAAGAACGCACCAATGGCTAAGTAGGCTCCCCCTAGTGTTGGGAATGTTATTTCTACCAAGTTAAAGAGCAGAATTCGACAAAGTGCCTCATGATATGCGATGAAAATATTGGGTTGAAATGCTTATTTGTTATAATGTAAAGGCCCTCTTACAGGCCTTTAGCACCTTGAACCTTCGCACTTGAGTCGAGCTTTTAGAATTACTTTATAAGAACAGCGTCAGATTTTATTTTTCTGGTTTAGCTTTGTTTCGCTAACTAAAGGTACATCAGGGCTTGCTTTTCGCTCAATCTTAATCAGTGGATTCACATTCACCGACAGGATGTTAAACTTGGCTCTCTATCGGCGTATCTATTACGATTGTAGGTGAGCGCTTGACAACCGGCGAGCAAGATCGAATGCAAGTCCAGCTCAGCCCCCGGTGCCTTAGTAACAGGCTTTAAGAACAGCCACGGGCTTTTGTACCGTCTGTCTCACACATTCCGCCATTAGGCGTAGGCTGGTTTTTATAAGTGACCTGCGGGACGTTTCTCTCCAGCCTTCTGCTTACGATTTTGTTATGTCTTGGAACTTAGGACATCTCCGATAGTTTGCAAGGTATCTTCAACTCCTATAGAGCCCGCGACTTAGTCTTGGATCATGTTTCATTCTTCGTTTTTATGGTTCTTTGCGCATTAACGCATTGAGCCGCATTTCGCAGTTCGACACGGCTTGCCCGAACCTTTGTCAGTAGATACATTGTAAAATATTTCCATGCCTCCTTAATATACATACATATATCTTCCATTGTGAAGACCGGGATGCTAAGGAAGTAATGGTCCTTAGCCCCCCCAATTTGCTGTTAAGTGTATCAGGAAGAAGGGCGATACCCACTTCTCCCGTTTGGCCCGCGCCGTGGTCGGCATCCTCTCAGCATGGGGGTAAAAGAGGAAAACTTCGTCATGGTCTGCAATAATAGCTTCTTCACCTGCTTATGCTGCTGTAGTGTATAACACTGGATAGCCTAGCCGTTCTGCCCTAAATCTTTAAATACAAAATTACCTACGCCAATGTCATACTTACAATACATATGTAAATTTGTGTTCTGGTGTAGAGCCGTGGTATGGGTAAAGATGGGTACCTTTTTTTTAGCAGTTATTATTATTGCTGTTTTTGCTGCTCCGGTTGTTATTGTTCCTACTGCTTTTGATGTGGATGTTGTTGCTGTGTCCGCTTTTGCTCCGACTGTTTCAGTTGCTGACTTTGTTGTTTTGCTTTTGCTGTTGTTGAAGCGGCAGCGGTTGGGTTGCTGTTGTCTGTTCTTTCTCTTTCTGTCACATCTCATTCAATCTTTCTAATTCGGTCTTTAGTTTAGCACGTAGTATGCGCTCTTCGTCTACAAGTTCGCTGCGCTCCTCTTTCATCTCCGAACTTTAAAGAGCGGCTTGTACCGACTTTCAGAAAGGTAGGCAAAGTCAGCATTGACATATAATCTGAGTTGTTGTTGTTTTTTCGTTGCTATCTTTGAAGCGACCGCGAAACGTGGTAGGATTAACATGGTGCTTCAGATGCGGGGGTATTCTTGGATATTATTTTCTTTTTCTTTAGGACCATAATATGTAAAACACCCTTAAAATCTTAGGTACATATGTACATATATACAGAAATCGAATCCAAAATTGGATTCGGGAGGTATTGACTCAAACGGCGGGTTAAACCTCGGTTTTAACAAATTACCCTATTATTTTTAAAATCTTCTTTTACCCTTTCATCTGCCTGTGATTGCTTAAAATGTTGTTTCTTTTTTGACCGATATCGATGCTCGTATTGCTATGTAAGACATTTGGCAAACACACTTATCCTTTCTCGTTTCGATACCCTTCATATGTATTCCGCTGATTATCTTGTTAAGGATAAATCCTTTCTAGAACAAATCAAAGCCAGATATGAGATCCGCTTACGTTCACTCTCACTGTTACTAATTTGTCAGCTTTTCTAAAACTTCACTTTGCTCGAAGTCTTATCGCCAGAGTGTTTTTCTACTGTCAGCTTAAATCGATTGCAACCGGCTAAGAGAGTGCGAACTATTAATCATTTGACACAGAAGCGCTTCGTCTCTCCAAAGAAGATATATTCCATCAATTATTCTTCGCCATTTCCAACAGGCCACCTTGACTGCTGTTTACCAATTTCTAGCGCACAAGCAAAGTAAAATCTTATAAAGGAGGTAGAAAATGAAATCCACTTCTATACACTGTGCACAGTGTTCCACTTTTTTCGCAATCAGCAACAGGATAATAGTAAATAACAATAATTCAGTTCATCCGCATACTTATTGCACTTGCTGCATCCTATCTCAGGTTCGATACAAAAGCGTGTGCCTGTAAATGTACAGAACTATTGCTCTGTAATCCGAAGATCCTTACTACTCGCCGATGGCGGTAATCTTATCGACACAATCCGCCCCCACTCTCTCACTTCTATCCGTCTACACTATTCTTCTGCGCCATTCAAGTGCACACTCAATAAAGTCCAAGACCCAACATCAATTTGCTACAAACTCCTTTAGCTACAGCATCGAAGCAGTTCCATCTCATCGTTACGGCAAATACACAACAAAGATACTTAGATACTCAGAGATATCGGTACATCTAGGGAATGAGTGCATTCTTCGGATTAAGGTGGCCAATAAGTTTCTTTAGGAAAACTCAAGAAATCCTCAAACAACGCAGTTCTAGATGCAACAGCAGTGGATGGTGGCATTCGTTTCCTTCCTTATTGTTACTACTCCTGTTCTGTTTGTTGTTATCCCTGTCTATTTGTTGTTGTATTAGTGGATATGCAACTGCCAACGCAGTCAGCCATAGAGTCACTCAGCAACCCAACATGCAAGCAATTGAAAGGAGAAAGTTTTCAAATTACATTCGATTTTGCTGAAACTTTGTAAAGGCAATTGAAAGGAGGAAGCTGTCCTAGCGTAGGAGCTTCCTTCAGGATAACAGCAAATAAAATCAGGGCAAGACAGTGAAATATAAAAGTAATCCATACAAACGAGTGCACGTATGCTTTCGTGCGGGGCTCCAAGAGCGAAAGAAAAAAAATTTCTGTTTACCGACCGGATGTCAAACAGAAGACGAAGCCGCATACGAGTACACGAGCCCACCGGACACGAACGGCAGGGAAATAAGAATGAACTTCATTTAGGTTCCTCTAGCTTTCAGCTATTTGGACAGTGGAAGGCAAATTGAAATCGGAGAACAATCACAAAACACTGTACAATGGTCGGCCTATGCTGGGCGAGAGGAAAGGGCTTGACCGGGTTGGGTTAAAGACTTATATAGAAAGCGGTGCTTTAATTCTTCATGTCTTCTATCCATTGTCATTCAGACAGGGTACGGTTTACGGAATTGTTTGTTTAATAAGAAGGAAATATACATTTTACCCTTGTGTTACCAACCGGGTACCCGGGTACCCATCCACGTACATTTTGTTGAATAATTTTTTTTTCTAAAAAATAATTTGCTAATAATCTCCCGGATCCCCATCATTTGACCGATTCTTCATAGATTTATGCACTAACATATTTATTTTATTTATTTTAACTAAGAAAATTTTCGTTTTGAAAAAAAAGACTCACATAATCCAACCGGGTACCCGGGTACCCGCATACAAAAATTGTGGATTTCGTATAAAATGTGAATATTTATATGCAAAAAGGGAGTAAATAACTGTAAATAAATAAATAATATTCATTTCCAATTATTTATTTATTAAACTCATAATCTTATTTTTTAAATCAATAAAAAAATCGAATTAATTATTACATTCTATACATTTTGTTATTTTTACAGTATGCTCATCGCAGACTGGCTTTTTGCATTCAACGCAACACTTTCTGGTCTTTCTTCGTTTGCGAATAGGTGTTTTGTTGCAAATGTAGCACGATCCAGCAACAAGTTTCCTGCCAGTGCTGTCACGTGGTTGATTATCAACAGTTGATTGAACTGCAATCGGCTTGTCATAGTAGCTTTCGATCGCTAGTTTTGTTGAATGGTGTCGCATGATCTGTTGATTCGAAGCTCGCTCTTCAATCAATGGCATAGCCAGTTCTTCAGCAAGCTGGCCATAAAAAGCCTCCTTTGGTTCGTTCTCTTTCATATCATTTTATTATTTTCATGGTAAACAATATAGGCAGCAAGAGAGAAGATGTCGAGGATATTATAGGAAAAAGCGAGTGGCCACCTGCATGTTCGTCGTTGAGTAGTGTATCTCGCGCACATTTGATCCATAGTATCGACGCCGGCTTTGTATCTGTTATAAAACAATATCATTTCTGTTTTTTTATGTGCTGCATCAGACGTCTTATCATCATAGTGCATCGTACTGAGCAAAATCAGAGCCTTGTTTTGCTTTGGCACATAAGAACATATCGTAATTTTTCATAAAAGCCAAAAAGAGTTGACAGGGGTTCTTTTGTTTTCGAAGCTTTCATTTCTTGAGGAATGTATGGCTTGTTTCTTTTGTTCAAAGTACCAACGATAGTGAGGTTTCACGAAAGAAGACTTTTAGCTAAAGGCAAAGTCGTGAAAAATCTATCCATACATATGTTTCGACCAGATCGCACCGCATCTCTATCCTGGATCAGCCCGTCCATGTCGAATTGGAGGAACGCTTCGGGCGGAATAAAGCCTTTAAGGCGCGCAAGCCCCAAATAGCGCTCGTTGGGGTAGAACGCCCCAGATATCAGGTTGTTGGTCGAGCTCATGGCCCTCGTCATGTGCCTTCGAATTAACTTAATCAAAAAGTTATCTATTCGAATAATTTTGGCCCTGTTATATAGGACCTCATTGGAGTAGAATTTTATGTACTAAGATTCTGGTGTTCTGTCCAATCCAAGGCAGGACCTCAGACTCTGCCTCTCAAACACCCGAATCTTTTCCATCAAGCCAGCACTCACACTAAACCACACGGGGAATCCGTTGGCGCTCATGGGCTAAGGCCATGTAGCAGATTACCTTTACTCTGCGGTCAAGATGGCTGCTGTGAAACAACCATTTTGCCAGACCAAAAGCGACTCGATCCGTGGCCAGAGCAGCATCCACATGTTTGTTAAAATATAGATACTGGTCCAGCCAGATCCCGAGGTACCTGACTACACTTCGATTCGCCAGTGGACGCCCGTGTGTTCCAATGATTGAGAACTGGCGCCAGTTCTTTCTAGTTTCCCTAGAGGCTCTAGACAACGCTGTTCTAGGAAACAGAATGGTTTCCGATTTCTGAAAGTTGATTTTCAACTTCCAGTTATCGCAAAACCCCTGAATCTTTTCAAAGTCACACTGCAAGAGCATCTTAATGACCTCGACTTTCGGACCAGATCTGTACGCAACCAGATCGTCTGTGTACGCTATTGAGTGGTAGAGCGAAGCTAGCAGATCACTGAGGTAAATATTGAACAGGATTGGCGAGTTCACCGTACCCTGTTGCAGTCCGTTGTTAATATCAAATGTTTGGGTAGAAGTCACGTTGGCAATTTTCACAACGAACTTTCTACATGTTAACATATTCAAAATCATATATAGCAGTGGTTTACTTATGCCCAGCCGGTTGAGCTTGTAGTAGAACCCTTCCAACCATACGGTATCGAAGGCTTTTTCCAAGTCAATCAGGCAGGCACCCGTGCATTGGTTCTTGCATTTGTTCCATTGTATATCCGATACGAGTTTTGACGCAGCATGAATAGTGTCATGCCCCGCTTTGAAACCGAATTGGTTATCCGGGATGATATTGTTGTCCTCAACCCATTGAGTCAGGTCTCTTTGATCACCTTCTGGAAGACCTTGCTGATGCACGGCAGAAGACTTATCGACCGAAGATTCGCCGGGTTCGAGGTATCTTTACCTCTTTTAGGGATAGGTTGCACTACCGCTGTCTTCGAATGCGTCGGATAATAGGCATTATTCAGCGCATTGTTGAACAGGATAGTGTACCTCTCTACAGCGATTGGTGGGAGCTGTCTAAGCACTACATTGGGTACTTGGTCAACTCCTGCAGATTGCTTCTTCCTGAGTGAATCAAACATCCCCTGGAGCTCCACCCTCGATACGAACAGGATGTTAGGCCTAGCATTGGTGACGGTGCCGTTTGCCGGAAAGTCGTCATTGAACCTGGTAAAACCAAGGTTCTCAGATCGCCAATGCTCAATGTCATATCGAAGGTAGAAGTGATGAAGTAGGACTCTGTTTTCCAAGTCGTGGTTTGGGCAAATGCTTTCATTCACCTTATACACTTCCTGGAAAACGACTCCCACCGCCTCCACCCTCTCCTGAGACGGCACCTTCTGGATCAATGTTCGCAGTCCGTAGGATGCGTTCACTATCTGGCGATCTGGGGATTTTCAACATCTCAATGTCATTGTGATTATTCCTCCGAAATATTGTATTTATTTGCGCGAACATGCTCGGGCTACTGGAATTTATAGCCCGAATCTTGTTGCTCCAATGCAAATTTACAGATAGTCTGTAATTTTCCTTAATTAGATGTTGGACGTTTCTAATCAATGACTTCAGCGTCCTGATTTCCGGATATTGTCTTTCAGTAAACTGCCTGTACAAGAGTTTGAGTCTTGACAAGAGTCTACTTTTTTGTCTGTGGAGTGCGTCAATTGCCGCGTTTCGGTAGACGTTGGTGGTATCGTTGTGCCGTTGGCGTGGTATCGTTCTGGCCATAGTCTGTTTGATTATACAGTCCATGTCCTTGAGGTATCTGTCAATCTCTTCGTTTGACAGATTCCGATCGGATGGTGGTCCTTGAAGGAGTTTGATGATTCCGTTGTACCATTTTATTCCAAATACTAGTTTTATCTTTAGCCACAAACGTTGTACTGGTGCTGCCTGAAACATATTACAATTTTATGTGAAAATTACTTGAAAAATTATTTCTGTTACATCAATATATGCACTATATCCATACAGACACACAGACGCACTGTAATACAAAAATATTACCTTGTGACACTTCAGCAGCCTCATCTTCGCTCTCTTCCTCAGATTCGTTTTGACTTTCATCTACTTGCTCTTGCATCTGACATTCATTTCCACGATCTGCGTGCTCAACTAAATCTTCCTCATGACTGTCTTCATTATCCGATGCGGTGAGATATTCATTACTCCGAGTATCATGGGACAAATTACCTATCGTCGTCTTCACTGTCAGAAGGCAAACTCTCATTGTCTTCCTCGCCCAATAACTGTTTCAAGCATTCTTCTTTTTCTACCTCACTCAATCTTATCAGTAAATAAATGTATGCAATTTTTACTGGGAACTCTCGATAACTTCTCCATCTTTTATATTCCGTATAAAAAGCGTAATTGAAACTGTTGTCTTGGAAAAAAGAATGAACTGAAGAAACTGCTTATAAGTACCGTTAAAACGCACGAAAATATTCAAACTAACTGATTGTGCGAAGCTATACGCTACAAGCCTCTCGAGGGATCAATACGAACTAAAGTAAACTGCTTTTCCAATGCGTATGTTCGTTTCCAATGTTCCTCTGGTATAAAAGAATATAGAGACCCTCATTTCCGTTATTATATATTTATGTATTTACAAATGGAGAAATTTAAACCGGACAGGGTTGTAAAGAAAAATATATAATTAGAAACTTTTCTATATAATTCTACAATTTTCATTAACAGACCAAAGCGGTCGAATGACCGCAGTCTAATTTATGATCGAGCATATTTCCAGAACCAAGGCATTGTAATCGTTTTTATTTTATAACTTTATGATTTTGTTTACTGTATTTACTGAATATCTTCTTAACTATAATGAGTAACCATAAATGAAACATTATGCATCTAATGCATAAGATAATTTTGAATTACAGTGGAATTTTACTTACAAAATAATATATGGGTACCCGGGTACCCTGGTTGGCCAATAGTGTAGATTAATTTGGTTGGTAACACAAGGGTTAAGGTGACTTTTTATAAATATCGAAAAATATTTATTTATCCATAAATTTCTATTTTCACCCCAGAGTAATGCGCCTCGGAAAAAGTACACTTGCCCTAGTGCGTTTTTCAATCCTCGACGTGCTTCTGATATGCATTTTTCGGTATAGATTTAAATTCTTCTAGCGATGCAGTCCTTATCTCCTCAATCTCTTCAGTCTTGGGAAAAGAAAAAAATTCACAGGGGGCCAAGTTCGGTGAATTCGATGGTTGAGGCATGATAACGATATCGTTTTTGCCAAAAATTAAGCGCAAGAAACGGAGAGCAGGTGCGTTATCGCGATGCAATAGCCATGGGTTTCACAAATCCGGATGTTTTCCTCTTATTGCTTGAAGACAACGGCACATAACTTTAAGGGTTAGTCCTAATTGACCGTATGAACTTCCGGTAGGAAATCATGATAAAGCAGGTCATTGTAATTCAAACAAAACCTTCTTGATGAACTTTTTTCGGTCTTGACTTTTCTGGTCGTCCATTGAGATGAGTCGGCTTTAGTTTTGACGCCTTAACCATATACTTATGTATGTTTCGTCAGCCCTGAAACCTGACCCTTTGAGCTAATCCATGGATTGTCATTCACGTCATTCAACAACTCCTGGACGATATTTATGCGACGGTTATTTTATTTAAAACTTAGCAATTTCGAAACTAACTTCGTCGACATACGTTTCATGCCCAAAATATTTGTGAACATTTCATTGCAGTTGACGTCCCAGAACCCGCACGTCCAAAGCAGATATCGTCATTAACATTTTTTCGGCTTTCTGTGAAGAGCTTGTACCACTTTTGAAGATTTATTTTGCCCAAAGTACTCGTAGTTTCGCCAAATGCCACAATCAAAATTCCAAGTGGCACTTAATTTTATTTTACACACACAATTTAATTATTTGAATCAGATTCTTGATCCATTTTTTCAATACCGAATCACCAAGCACACCATATCATGTCTAACCTTCATATCCATGAAGAACAAA
Organism: Merodon equestris; assembly: GCA_958301585.1. Classification (NCBI taxonomy): domain Eukaryota; kingdom Metazoa; phylum Arthropoda; class Insecta; order Diptera; family Syrphidae; genus Merodon; species Merodon equestris. The sequence continues at coordinate 67,093,510 of OY284413.1, forward strand.
CTACAAATAAAAAATTACTGACAATTAAAAAAAAAAAAAAAAAAAAACGAGTGTACTTAGCAAACGCTGTATTTTATTTGCGAAACAACCGGAGACCTTTTAAATAACTTCCGCTTGTATGCCAAGAAACAGTCCTCCTTCTCAGGGGACGCAGTCTCGGCTCTGGTCGTCTATCGATCAACATTTAGTGAATATGATAGAGCAATGTAGGATTTGACGAATATGTCAATACAGGCACGGCCGTGTATATTTCTTATGAACAAACGGAATAGATCTGTCAAATAAGAGCCGTTCAGTGCAGAAATCGATTAACTCCATAAATCAAAAAATTGAGAAATGCTGTGATAATAAATGTATATTGCTTTTTAAAATTCAATTTATAATATTAATATTTTAGTTTTACTTTTTATTTTGAAATTATGTAAGCAAAATTTCCGAACGCTTTTGTGAGGGACAGTATATTGAAGAATACATAAATGAAGATATCGCTTTCGTCTAAAGGTATATACAATTAATTAGAATAGCCAATCAATTATTTGTATAAATTACTAACTTACTTACTTACTCGCTTTGAAGACGCTACAGTGTGAACCTGGCCTCAACCAAGAACTCAGCTGGACGATATCTCGCCAGTTGCTTCGAGTGCCATATTCCCAGTTGTTTAAGGTTCAATTTCACCTGAGTGCACCACCTTAGATTCACTCGACCTCTGCTGCGTCGTCCCTCGGGTTTGGATTCGAACACTCTTCGGGCCGGAGCTGTCTTGTTGGAGTGGTACCTTGGTTTTTCGAGAGAGGGCTCTACGTCTGAATTACCTCTTGAGCCCAAAGAAACAGTGGTTGGGAAAAGTTATTCTGCGTTGAATATCAATGCTGGTGTTGTTATCGCTGGTCACTAGTGAGCCAAAGTAGACGAAATTTTTGAAATCCACCCCGAATTTCTAGCTATCAATTGTGACGGTTGTGACGAACACGTCGGTGTTGTGCGTCTTTTTTGGATGACAGCATGTATTCATTTACCGAAAGACCCATTTGGCCGTTTCTGCTTCTTTGCTTTCGAACGCTTCATTGACGTCTCGTTGTGTTCGTCCAATTACGTCAGTGTCAACCGCGTACGCAAGCTCTAGCGCAGACTTGAAAAAGATCGCACCTCTTGTGTTGGCTAGTGAGTCTCGTATGATCTTGGTGCATGCGCCCTATCAGCTCATCTCTAGCCCCTTTTAATAGCTCAGCGTCTGCGCCTTCGGCTTTATTAGTTTTAAGATTCATGCTTAATTTCATCTAGGTCGAGTGGATGGAATTCTGTTGTATTTTCGTCCGTTGCGAATAGATCACTCTGCCTGACGGTAGTATAAGATCTATCCTCGCCGTTATACAGTCTGCAGAAGTGGTCTTACATACTCTCATCATCGACTGTAACACTTCTAATTTACTGTCTTCATCCCTACAGGTTTCTGCTATGGCTTTACAGCCCTTGCATGTTCGTTTTGCTTTTTCGTAAAACTTGCGAGCGTCATTCCTACGATGGCATCTCTACCTCTTCTCGTTCTAACGCTTACGAGCGGCTCTCATCCGTTTATGTTGCATGGCTTTGCTACGCTACATGGGCTTGCTCGCATTGCTCATCAAACTAGGGGCTCCTAACTGGCAGCGGTCGGAAGTCCAATACATATATGTATATATTAGTTAAGTTAGAATAAGATAGCTTTAAGTAGGTTTAGGTAGATTTAAGGTTTAAATAGAAATAAAAATGATGATGAAAAAAAAATAAAAATCATATGCTAAGTTTTTTTGAAAAAAAAAAAAAAATATTTCTTAGCTTAAGTTAATTATAATAATATTAATTGTAGGTTTTTTTATATAGTAGTCGAAAGGCATATGTTTAAATTATACATATGCCCCCTAGGGCCAGTAAGTTTCCTAAATTTGTAAGGATAGTCAAGCTAGTTTTAAGCATTTTTGTCTAGGAAAAAATAGATCTAAGAAACTAAAGGGTCCGCTAAATAATTTTTTTTTTGAAAATACTATAAAAAAAAATACTGAATATTTTCTCAAATTTCTTTTTTTATTTGAAAGTACAATCCTTCCGGTTAATAATGGAAAATAATTTCATTCAAATGGCTGCCTCGGCTGGCCATGCAGTAGCCTACACGATCGGTCCAATTTTTAACCACATTATCGATTGTGTGCAGCTGTATTTCACCAATGGCTTCACGAATATTGTCCTTTAAAGCGTCAATTGTCTCTGGCTTGTCGGCGTAACACTTATCTTTGACGGCACCCCACAAATAATAGTCCAACAGTGTCAAATCGCAGCTCCGAGGTGGCCAAACGACATCAGCTCTGCGGCTGATAATGCGATCTTCAAAAACAGGGTGCAAAACATCGAGTGTAGCTTCGGCTGTGTGGCACGTAGCGCCGTCCTGTTGAAACCAAATGTTGCCAATATCCTCCTCTTCAATTTTTGTGAACAAAAATTCGTTCAACATGGCCCGATAACGATCGCCATTGACTGTAACGGCCACTCCTTGCTCATTTTCGAAGAAAAATGGCCCAAAAACCGCACCAAACAGTGGCTCGTTTTGGGTGCACCGGCTTTTCAATGTATGCGTGCGGGTTTTCTGTGCCCCAAATGCGACAATTTTGCTTGTTTACATACCCGCCAAGATCAAAATGAGCTTCATCTGAAAAGATGATTTTTTTGGCAAAATCGGCATCTTCTGTAAGTCGATCGCAGGCCCACTTAGCAAAGCGAAAACGCATTGGATGGTCAGTTGGCTTCAACTCCTGAACCAATTGGACTTTGTATGGTGTCATACCAAGGTCTTTATGCAAAATTCGTCTCAATGATGTCTCCGAAATGTTCAATTGTTGAGAACGACGGTGAATTGATGTTGATGGCGCTTCACGCACACTTTCTGCCGCAGCAGCAATATTCTCAGGTGTACGCACTGTTTTTGGCTTTTCACGCTTTGGTTTATCGATGAGGATGCCAGTTTCTTTCACTTTTTTCACAAGATAACGAACATACGGAGCTGACGGTGCTTCTCTTCTTCCAAAATCCGTACGCAATTTTCGCACACATTCTGCAACATTACCATGATTTTCAAAGTAATGTCGCAATATTTCGCAGCATCGTTCAAGCGTATACACAACCAAGTGTTACCATTCACGAAATAAGCACTACTTGAAAAAAAAAACGTTAGATGGCGGACCCTATATAAATAAAAATGAATTTAAAACTAAAAAAAAATTAAACTAAAACTATGTGTATCTGTAGGTAAATATTGGGAGTAAGAATTAGCTAGGTCCGTTTTCTGGCTATTGCTGTTGTAAATGTTTATAGTGACAGCTGATCTTGGTGGTTTCGGAAAAGTTTGTCATCTGTCAATCAAGTCAACTTTGGTGTTAACTAAGCTACTGCGGAAGGTTTTATTTTGTCCTTAAATTGGAATGAAAATACAGCTGAAGCGTATAGAATGCTTGTAGAAGATTTAATGACAATGCTCCAACTGATAAATCATGTGGGGACTGATTTCTACTATTTTAAGAATCACGATTTCTGCGTTGTGGATAAGCCTCGTTCTGGACCAACAAAATTCGAAGGCAGAGAATTGGAGACAAATAGGGCTTGCAGATTCATTGAAAGTAATAGCCAGCAGTTTCTGTACTATTAAAATCTGTGGGAATGATTTGGAAGCAGGTCAGTTGGGTTCCTCATGAATTCAAACCAAGAGATGTTGAAAATTGATTTTTCACTTGCGAGCTGTTGATTCAAAGGCAAAGAAGACAGGTTTTTTTTTTTTTACATCGGAAGTGGAAATTCTGTGATAATCCCAAGAGAAATTCTGATTCGCTCAGCATGGTGAATCATAACCATTAACCTCAACAGCAACCCAAAATTTGGGTCCGAAGGCCATGGTCTGTATCTGGTGGGACCAAAAGGGTGTTGTGTACTATGAGCTACTACGGGCAATCGGTATATGCAAAAACTAATTCGTTTGAGCCATGCATTATGAGAAAAACGATCAGAATACGAACAAAGCCATGATGAAGTGAAAAAAACGGTCTTAATTAAATTGTACTCCCAACACATTTTAAGGTTTTCGCGGCATATAATTATATGGTCATAAACTCAGCCCATTATTATTAGTATTATTACATTATTTGGAACTCGGAAGTTCAGAGCTTCGTTGAAAGCCCTTCTTCAAACCAATGCTGCGGCCTTCCTGGCGACGTTTGTCTTTAGGGTATTCGCTCATTATACTATTCCACTCCCCGTTTCTGCGTCTTACATTCCACCAGAGATTCTTCTTCAGATCTTGTTTTAAATGACCGGACATTTTTTTTCCTCCGTCTTAGTCAGAGTTTCACATCCGTGAAGTGTCACTGGCATTATTATGGTTTTATAAATACGGATTGTGACATTCCGGGAAGTTTTTGTTCCTTTATGGCGAAGAAGAAAACGTTGCCTTCTATTTACATATTTCGATCTATCGCTTTCATCATCGCAGTCAATACGGTCCGCAGATATTTGAATTCGTCCACTCTTTCAAAGCGTTACATTCAGATGCGAGAGTGACTCGTAGAACTTTCCAAGCCAGTCAGAGGCAATATATTTGGTTTTCTATTCATTTACTTCTAAACTTCCTTCTTGCCATTATTCCTTTTTCTATGTTTCTTTTAACTATTTTCTCACTATCTTCCGGTAGGTTCAAGTTACCTGCGTAAGCTAGAGAGGATATAATATCAATAAGGGTTATTCCCATCTTATTTTCCTGAAGCGGTCTCATTGCTTATTCCAGTACTAAATTAAAAAAAAGTGGTAAAAAGTCGCCCCCTTCTTTAATCCTCCACATATCTCGAATGTCTCAGATAAGACGTTTTCTGCTTTCTTGTATCAGTTCCAGCACTTTTCCGGGATTTCCAGCCCAACAATGGCATGACAATGCTCTGAATAATATCGGTGGCTCGGCCTATCTCCAAACGGAGTGGAGATAGAACAAGAGACTGATCAATTAGTTTGCTCCGGAATGTATTCAAAGTTTTTAAAAAAGTAGAAAAGACGGCTCTGAACAGATGGGTTGTGGAAATGAAAATAATCCCGTAAAACTAGTTGGGTTTTAAGGCGAAGTTTCCGACATTCAGTGAAATAAGGCAAAAAACTAACGTACGGATGCTTGTCTGGTCGGCTTTGAAAAGACCTCCGACGCCGTATAGTTAGAAGGTCGGTTCTACAAGCTGAACAGACCAGGCATGCCAAATCACCTTCTGTACATGACTTACGTATAGCAAAGAAGTTTGTTCTTGTATGTGACGGAGCGGTTCTACACAAACAACCTTATAGGTTTCCTCAACCGTTCAGTAGCGTAGGGGTCAGAGATCGGGATCATTGGGCAACATGGATAACTAGTAGCGGTGAGAAACGTGGTTGGATATCTTGGTATCTGGTTTGACGAGTACCCCCTATTTCAGTAGACATACATATCTTGTCTTGCTGGAGCTAAGAAGGCCTTTGGTATGACAGGAAGTCAACAAAACCGCAGGTTAAAAATCATATGCAACGTGGCCGTAATAAGAGACATAACCGCGTATGGTAGTCTGGTGTGGTTTAATGTGCCATCTTACGAATATATGGAAAAGATTCATTTATTCGAGAGACAGTGTCTTAGGGTCTGTCTTTGAATGTGTAGAACGGCAGGTCCCCATTTCGTGCTATACGACGGAAGAGGCCTAAATAGAATCGACGATTCTCTTGTTAAAATGGCTCGAAAGCACATTGCAAGAGCTATGACCACCGACAATAATCTGATATCCCTACCCGAGTTAAAGAAACCACAAGAGCACATTCCGATCGGGCCTTGACGCCCCCAAAAGCATTTCTCCATATTAAATCCGGAATGTTATCCCAAAATAGTGATGGTATTTACCACCCCTACCGGAGCACTAGAGACCAATGGCTCATCCGTGACGGGTAGGTTGATAGTGCTCATGAGCGCATATGGATCTCGCCGATGTTGCTAAGCGACATGCCGTATTTTATTGGTTGTCGGGAGAAATAGCAGAGAGAGCGATACGTTACTCCGATAAGATCCCTCTTACTCCTTATTTCGTAAGTCAGCAAAGGGAGGCTAAGCCCTTCATCATGCTTATATAAGTAAACCTGAGAACTGATTGAGGTATGTTGGCCTTGATGAGGTCTCGGACATGCAGGTTGAGCGTGATCGCGAAGCGCAGTCGCTGGAGGGTGACTACTCGGAAAGAAGCGCACAAGAGTGATTATATTCAAGACTAGAATTAAGGAGCTGAGCATAGGCTAAGCTTTAAAATAAGGGTAAAAAATAATTTTTTTAGTAAAGAATAAGGTTTTTAAGTAAAGTTTTCCTAGGAAACCGAATTTTAAAATGTTGTTTTACGAAAATTGAATAAATAGGTTTAAACTGAAACCAGTAACGGCCAGTAAGACATATTATGACACGTGTTTACCAATATTAAGACATTTCTAATATACGAGCATACTCTCAAAATATGGTTATAATGAAGAACGTCCGTAAAGAACGTGCCTCACGTCTATTAGTTTTTTTTAACCATATTCATCTCAGCTCGAAAGGTATCGACTCAATTGGTTTCAAGCAAACATAAACACAATTTATCAACTTACATACCCTGTATATATGTATACATATATCTGTGTGTTAATTTTTAAACACAAATTAGACTACTCACTCGTGCTTCTATACTATATTCTCATACCGTAAACGACATTAAACTTTTTAAATTTCCGGCAGGAAGTGGGCATAAGAAAATCTCTAGATAATTCTTAGAAGTTTCTTTACCAAGATACTTTTACTGTCTGCATTCGCTCCCTTATTTCATGCCTTTCATCTTCACCTTAGCTAACCTATCAACTACACCCATTAACCCACACCGCCACTGTAATCAATGTCAGGACTATGCAGCAATTTGCACGCTAATCCGTTGCCTGTCGGAGCACCGGGCTTACATTTTGCAATTTTCCCAACCGACTGGCACTCTCTCTCTGCAATACACTTTTTCTTTTTCACTGGCGTCTGCCTTTCGTGTGCTCTGATTAACTCCCCAAAGTACTTCCGCAACGAGGAGGTACGTTCTTAAATTTATAAAAGTGTAAACGCACCATCAATCATGTTCCAGTAAAGCAGAGGATAAAGCATTAGTGGGGCGGACGCTCAAATTCGTTAGATGACACAAGGCTAAAGGCAGTAGGGTAGGTTTAGAAGAATGCATTGAAGAATCGATTGCAATTCAAGTCACAAAAATGATGAGAAGAATAGGACAAGATAGCTTACAGGTGTTATTGTATAACAGAACTTTGAATAAGAAAATATCCCAAAGTTGCACAACAAATCCCACCCTCAACAAGTAGGTTGAAACGTGTTCCTTGCCACTGATACGTTTGCCAATCTTCATCGTAACGCAATACACCCGTAAGCCTCAAAGGCGTGTCAGAAATGATAAGAGGAAAATAAAATTTTCCACATACGTATGGTTACGAGATATGTGCGTATGGAGAAATCATTCCCCGACTCACCTCCCTAAACCACATATAGCATTTGATATGCATTTGAAAGGCCCCTATCAAGGCACGGGAAGAGTTGATGGCAAAGGAAAGTACTTTAAACGGGAAATGATTAATGACAAGGAAAGGAATGTATAGCGACCTTCTGTCACCTTTCAGTTTCATGTTGCTTGATGAATGATTTATTCATGTGCAGGCAACAGAATGGATTCTTTTCGAGCTAATTCCTTTCAAAAGCATGGGGTTCCAGATGAACTCCGCAGAGTAACTTGTCAGTGGCAAGTCACCTGGAAGTCATCACACAGCAGAAAAAATAAAAATATGAAGTACAACGAAATCACTCGTCTATGGCAGTTAGGGGTTATGGAATTAATTGAAGCATACTTAAGCAGTGGGAATACGATGCCCTGGGGTGGCACTGTGGTACGTGTCTAACGAGCTAATTAATTATGTCGTAAAAAAGTGAAATAAATGATTTGTTATTATATATTTGAAAGCAAGTATTCCCCGGAGGTACTTAGATAGCAGATTAATTGCCCCTGGCAGGTGAGGTGTGAAGCTTTAATAAATAAATAAAATGAAAGGATCCGAGGTGGGTTTGTAACAAAGCCATTCGTTTGAAGTCTGATGAAAAAGGGAAATTCAAAAGCAGCTTTCAAAGCGTATTGACACCTGATTGGAGTCTTTATTTAGTGCTGAAGCCCTTCTCGCGGCTGCACACCTTGTCGCGGTGCGAAGGCTCAGTAATTGTCAATGACTCTTGAGAATTCACTCTCCATGTTGGGACATGAATTCTCTATAAGGTGACTAAGGTGTAAACCGTATCGTGCCGAGAGTCAGCCAGGCTGGGGGCCCAGTTTAAATAATAGCCCAGTCGCTAACGGTGTATCCAGGATACCTGGTACCCTCCTGGATCAAATAGCCTTTATTGTACACTGCGGGGCTCAGTACAGGTCGACCACCCATTCCTGCGCGACTCGTGGGATCACACATGCAAAAAGAAAACACAGACAAATAAAAAAATGCATCCTCTGAAGAGACAAACAGCACAGGTTGCCACCGCCGAAAGCGCGATCGATACAGACAGCGTAACCGGGGCTCTCCTTCAGGGACTACAGAATGGTATCGCTACCGACGATGAATTCTTGGCTTCATCACAGGTAAGCAACACCATGTAAGTGGACTCTGAAACTGAGGCCCAGCTGCTGGAAGAAAAGGTCGCCCCTAAGGCCACAGGCAAACCTGAAGAAACGATCAAGGCAAAAAAATCGGCCCAAAAAGCAAAGAACAGCTATAAGAGGTCGGTGCAGTATATCAGGCAGATGAGCGCGAGAGACCCCTCAACGTTCTCCGAGCGCGAAAAATTTCTGATCAAGAAGCACAAGAAAGAGGAGGCTGCTAGTGGTGTAAATTAATTTACAAAATTTGTGCAAAGCAGCCACCAACGACTTGATGATGTATATGCTGCAGGAAGATGTGGATATAGCCTTAATCCAAGAACCTTGGCTCCTTAGGAACAAAATTCAGGGATTAAGGTCTAAGGTATATAATTTATACTATCCACATACCGAAGGTAAGCTACGAACCTGTATAGTCGCCAATACTTAAACATTTTTCTCCTAGGTACATACAGCAATGGAGACCTCACGGTGGTAACGTACGAACAACAGGACAAATCAATTTTGCTCCTATCGTCCGCATACTTGCCATACGATGAGGAGCATCCACCTCCAGACACAGTGCGAGCACTTGTGCGACACGCCAAGTCACGCGGACTATGTCTATTGATAGGCTGCGACGCCAATGGACACCACAATCAATGGGGAAGCAGCGACATCAATAAAAGGGGTGAGTCCATTTTCGATTTCATTATCTCCACCAACCTCAACATTTGCAACAAAGGTAATACAGCAACGTTTCGCAACCGGGTTAGGGAAGAAGTAATTGACCTCACTTTACTAAGTGAGTCTGACTCCATTCGAGTAGAGAATTGGAGAGTGTCCACTAACTGTTCCTTTTCGGACAACAGCCGGATACTCTTCAACCTTAACGTTAATAAGGAAAACCCGAAACCTTTCAGAAACCCTCAGAAGAGAGACTGGAATCTTTTCTCAAACCTTGTTCCCAACAGGTTAGTACCGCCACAAGCCATCACTAATCCTGATCCAACTTACATTGAGAATTCAGTCGAAAATCTTGTGAGAATTCTGAAAGCGCCTTTCAACAAATCCTGTCCTTTGCAAGAAGACCAGTGCAGTCTGGTGGACCACAGAGCCAAAGCAACTCAGGACCAGGACCCGAACTCTATTCAATAGAGCAAAGATCTCAAAAAGAACCGAAGACTGGAATAATTATAAATCCAGCTTCAACGAATACAAGAGCAAAACAAGAGCAGCAAAATCTAAATAATGGCGGGAATTCTGCGAATCAATAGAGGATCTCAACGAAGCCGAAAGGCTCAGGAAGATCCTATCCAAGGACAGATGGTTCTTGGACAGAATCCAGTCAGGAATCCCTAGAACTGCTGACTGAAACCCACTTCCCAGGCTGTAAAACCCCTGAAACCACAGTCTCCTTCGAGACGAGTGACGGTTCCTACGGTTCACACAACCGAAGAAGTAATAAACAAGATTATCACAGCGGATAAAGTATCATGGGAAATAAATTCGTTCAAACCCTTTAAATCTCTGGGGCCGGACGATATCTTGCCAGCGATGCTTCAAAAAACACAGACCCACACTGTACCCCATCTCGTAAGCATTTTCCCAACTGCCTGCGCGCGGGGTACATCCCAACACAGTGGAAAGAAATAAAGGTAATTTTCATACCTAAGGCAGGTAAACCATCCCATACTACCTCAAAGGACTATAGACCAATTAGTCTCTCGTCGTTTCTATTAAAAACCTTGGAGAGACTGCTTGTCACTCAGTGGAAAGTGCTCTGCATAGTGTTGTCCGTGAAATTGAAAGCTCGCTGAACCTAAAAGAGTTTAGAATGGCAGCCTTCCTCAATGTAAACCTTCAACAATGTAAACATAGAGGCAATAATAACAGCTCTAGAGGACATAAAAGTAGACAAATCCATTGTAATCTGGATTGAAAATATGTTGAAGAACAGAATTATCAATGCAGACATTAGACACAGTTCTATAAGGAAGGTGACAACTAGAGGCACACCACAAAGAGGAGTTCTCTCCCCCCTACTGTGGCTTCTTACAGTCAACAAGATCCTCAAATTCTTTATGGAAAAAGACCATAAGATCATAGCGTACGCGGATGACCTGGTTATTTTGATAAAAGGTAAATTTCTACCTACTATCAGAGAACTAATGGAATCTGCGTTGAGAGAACTCTCCTCGTAGGCAAGACAGAACGGTCTGAGAATAAACCCTCAGAAAACCGAGCTGGTCCTGTTCACCACGAAAAGGAAAATTCCGATATTTGCTCCCCCAAAGTTAGAGGGCACTCCACTCAATCTCAAAGCGGAAGCAAAATATCTAGGCATCATTCTTGACTCAAAACTCTCCTGGAAAAGGAACCTGGAGGAAAGGATGAAAAAAGGATTGAACGCAAAAAGACCTTCGGAAAAAGATGGGGCTTGCTACCGTACATCATTCATTGGATGTACACAGCAATCATCAGACCCCTTTTTAACGTATGGGGCCCTAGTCTGGTGGACTGCCAGCAGCACGAAAAGCTACATGAACATGCTCAACAAAGTACAAAGGTCAGCTGTTTGTACAGCAGGAGTCATGAGAAGCACGCCGGAAGCAGGGTTGGACAGGATTCTTCATCTCCTCCCCCTGGATCTATTTATAAAAGGCTGCGCTGCAAAGAGTGCTCTCAGACTAAGGGAGTCCTCTCTGTGGAAGCAAGTCAACTATGGACATGCGGCAATACTTAAGATAATAGACGACCTGGGAAGGAAACATGGTTTTAGTAGCCTCGCAGCTACGACCGACTATATTTCCACCCAAAATGACTTCGCTCTCAGTATACCTATCCTTTTCCCCGACAGAGAAGGGCGGCTATCAAACGCCGTAATAAACGACCACGAGATCACTCTCTTCACCGACGGATCGAAAATGGACACAGGCACTGGGGCCGGGTTCTACTCTGATACCCTCCACAAACAGGAATCATTCAGACTCCCTGATCTGTGCAGCGTTTTTCAAGCAGAAATCTTGGCAATAGGGAAAGCAGCCAAACACCTACAGGTAGCCGATATCCCACCATCTGATATCACTATTTTCGTAGATAGCCAGGCTGCACTGAAGTCAATAGAATCCTGTATAACGAGATCAAAGGCTGTCAAGAAATGTCGCGACTCACTGAAGTCCATCAGACACCACAAAGCTAAACTCTGCTGGGTCCCGGGCCACAGCTCAATCGCAGGGAACCAAAGAGCAGATGAATTGGCCAGGCAAGGGTCTGAAATGGACATCAGCGAAGCGGACACGTCATTGCAACCAGCGATCAGCGCATTATACCGGATCATAAACGACACAATCATCAAAGAAGCCAACGCATCTTGGCTTACAAAAAAAAATTGGGCTTTGGGCTTAAAAATTCAAAAGAGACAAGGAAGCGAAAACTACATATGTGTATTAATAGGAAAAATAATTACCATCAAGAATTATGTGAAGATATTGTGAAGAATCGAGCTGTAGGACAGAGGAATCCGAAATTCAAAAAATTAAGTAACTTTAAAAGAACCGACAATTACGTATCAGATACGTCCACCAGGAGCAACACGAAATAAAGGGTGGTCCAACGAAAACGCACTATGATAATTGTAAATAAAACAAAATGTTTTCAGAGAATTATCTTAATATTTTTTTATTATGATAGAAGGATCTATGACAATTATGTGTGAAACAAAATATCGGCCAAATGCTCGCCACGGCTTCGGTGGCATACCTCTATCCGATGGTCCATATTTTCAATGACTCTGAGATATAATTGAGGTTCAATGACGTTAATGTGCCGAATTATCTCATTCTTTAGCTCTTAAATTGTTTTTGGCTTATTGACGTACACTTTTTCTTTTAAATATCCCCAAACAAAGAAGTCCAACGGTGTCAAATCACATGATCGTGGCGGCCAATTAACATCGCCACGACGTGAGATAATACGGCCATTGAATTTCTTGCGCAAAAGAGCCATTGTTTCGTTGGCTGTGTGGTAAAAGGCACATGTTGGAAGCACATATCGTCCAGGTCCATATCCTCCATTTCTGGCCACAAGAAGTCCGATATCATCTCGCGATAGCGAACACCATTCACGGTAACTGCTTGGCCGACTTCATTTTCGAAGAAGTACTGCCCGATGACGCCACCAGCCCATAAACCGCATCAAACAGTCAGTATTTGTGGATGCATCGGCTTTTTAACAATCACTCGTGGATTCTCATTTGCTCAAATGCGGCAATTCTGCTTGTTAACGAATCCACTGAGGTGAAAGTGTGCCTCGTCGCTGAAGATGATTTTCTTTTAGTCTGTTCAGTGACGCTGATCTGGACTGTTCTGGACAGAAAAGTACAACTTTTGCTGTTCAGTGACAAAAATTTTTGTCCGAAAGTGTTCTGGTTGCTGTTCAGTGACGCTATGTCAGACACTTCAGAACACGATTTTCTGCCCCTGTTCTGAAGTCAGAACAGATTCGTGAAAAGTGTCAAAAGCAGCTGTCACTCAATACAGCAATTGTCATTTGGCTTGTGGGTTTATTCCATGTGTTTATTTATACTATTTTAAAGATATTGTTTGTGGGTTTATTCCATTGGTGTTTTGTTCGCTAAAATATTATTTACCATATTACCAAAAATGGAAAAAATTGAAATTACATCTGATAAGGGCCAATCAGTACTCGTTGAGTGTTCTCCCAATACGCGCCGGAATTTGGAAACTAGTAAGTAAAACATTTAATATGGAATTAGTATTAGAATTTCACTTTTATTAATCTTTTAGATGAAGAATTCCGGACGCAAGTTTTTGAGCAGTCCTTTAGTGGGAATATCGACGAGGACTTTGTTCCAATCGCCTCAACTTCGGCGCAGTCTCTGGAGGAGAGACAGAAGGCAACTTGGCTGGAGAAAGACTGTAGGCTTCTCATCACTTTGTACAAAGAAGAACACCCAAAGCTCGGTAAAAAGATTGAGGTCAAAACAAAAAAGCTGCTGTGGGAAAGAATTGCCGGGAGAATGGCCGAACATGGAAGTTTTTTCTCCGCTTGCCAAATTGAGGGGAAATGGAAAAGCCTAGAAAGAAGTTTCAAAAAGAAAGTCCAGCACAATAAAGGAACGGGTAACGACAGGGCTACATGTCCTTATGAGAAGTAAGTTATTTTCATTTCCCCTTACTTTATTTCATAAATGTATACTAATTAACTTTACCATTACAGTGATCTGACCGACGTGTTTTTAGACAGACCAAGCATTATTCCAACGTATCGGTTGGGGAGTACCATTGCCAGTGCTAGGACAAGGGATCAGATGATGACGGAAGCGAGATTTTGTTCCAATACAGGTAATATTAGAAGCAAAAAATTACCTACATTCTGTTTAAATCCTATCTGGGGGCACGGCAGTGCCCCCGCCAAGTCGAGAAAAAAAGCGGCACGGCCGTACCATCCTTTTCTCGAAGCAGTTCGGGCCATTTTCGACCCCCTATAACTTCGTTGTGGATAAAACTAGAAGCCTGAATTTTCAGTAACCAAGCAGGCATCCCATAGACACGGTATATTTCAAATTTCATTAAATTTGAACCAGTAGTTTAAGAATTATAACTAGTCAAAGTTTCTAATTCTGTCACTCACTCACTCACTCACTCACTCACTCACTCACTCACTCACTCACCGATCATCAAAACTCTAGGCCACTTCTAGCAGACATAGAAGCTTGAAATTTAGAATACAATTAGTGTTTAGTGTATAAATCAAGGAAAAACTAAAATATTTTGCAATTTTGGTCCAGTTTTCTAGATACACCAAATATTATTACTAATAGGATAGTGTCTGTATGTATCCTTTTTCAATTTATCTAGATGGCGATTAACCCCTAAAAATATGCAATGCAACCCAATCAATGGGCGGTTGGGGAATTGGGTTTAGTGGTCAATGTGGTTCATGTATTTGACGGAATATAAAATAAATATCTTTATTATGTACATATATTTAATAACCATTTGATGAACTTATAATTAAATCAATTTTAAAACAAATTGTATGTTCGGTGTCAGAGTTGGAGACTACTAACTTGTACAGTTTCGCTCAAAATTACGATATTGTTAAAACACGCCCAGTCTCCTCTAAAGTCGAGTGCTACGAGATCAATGACGGTAAAAAGTTCCTGAAAAGAAGAGATAACCCATATTTGATCAATCACTATTTCTACGACGGAGAACAAGTACCAGAGAAATATTTCTTCTCTTTACTTCTTTTATTCAAGCCATGACGTTCCTTAGATGAACTCAAAATGGGGTGTGATACTTACACGGAGGCCTTTAATTTGGCGAAAGAAGATTTAAAAGAAGGAATCGATTATGGTAATTCAATGATAGAGTCAAGATATAAGATACAAAAAGCATGTGAAATGATAGAATCTAAAGTTGCTGAGATAAACGAAGAAAGGGAAATTGTTGATGATGACGATGGTCTTGAAAACCCTTTAGACTTTGAAGCTGTGGAAGCTGCAAACGCAATGGATGACTTTCACAGAATCAATCTGGTAGAAGAAGAGCAGACTGATCTTCAAAGTATGATCGCAAAACTTAATGCCGATCGAAAAAGAGTCTTCGATATGATCACACATGAAATGGACACAACTGATAATAACGCTGACGTTTTACGCTGTTTTGTGAGTGGAACTGGTGGCACTGGAAAGTGCTTTTTAATAAAAACTCTGAAAGTTTGGGTTAAGATGTATTTAAACAAAAAAGTGGCAGTTAGTGATCCAACAGGCATAGCTGCATTCAATGTGAATGGATTGACTATACACAGACTATTGCAGCTGCCTGTGGAACACAAGCAAACACCGAGGTACAAGCCACTTTCCGATGAAGTGCTCCAAGTTCTGAGATCAGATTTGAAAGAAGTAGTGTTGTTTATCATAGACGAAGTGTCGATGATATCCAATGTTACTTTAACATATATTCATTTACGCTTGTCTGAGATATTTGACACAAGCGATGATCAGAATTGGTGGTTTGGAAAAAAAACATCTTGTACTTTTCGGGGATCTTTTACAGCTTCCGCCGGTAAGAGAAAAGTCACCTTTTGAAAAACTCTCAACTGCTGAAGCTAACAAGTTGTTAGGTTCCCTCAGTATGCCGAATCTGTGGATTGAACTGTTCGTATACGATGAACTTACTATTAACATGCGACAGCTTAATGATTCTAACTTTGTTGAAATGCTAAATAGAATAAGATTAGGTGTGACTACACAAAAAGAACGCGACTTACTCTCGACTAGATTAATAACTCTAAAAACCAATTCAAATGAAAACAGATTGATTGAAATAATTGAACACCTCTCGAAACTTCCTGATGATACCGTTTGCTTATTACCTACAAAAAACATGTGTCAACAATTAAATACTGCAATGCTTAGATCTCTCCCACATCCCGAAATAAAACTTACAGCTGTAGATAGCATAGATTGCAAAAAGAGGATAACAAAAAGAGCTCGTGAATGCATAAAAAATTATGAAGACGATGCTTCTATGACTGCGGGCCTAGAAGAGAACATAATTATAAAAATAGGAGCAAGAGTCATGTTAAGGCGAAATATTGACGTGAGTCTTGGTTTAGTTAATGGTTCTATCGGTATAGTGCAAAGAGTAAAGGTTGATCCGGAAAATACAAAAATAATTAAGAAAATATACATTACATTTGATAAAGAACAGGTTTACGAGCTTGGTCCGGTCAAAACTAAATTTGAAATTATTAATAGAGCTTATGTTCATCGCGAACAGTTTCCTATATGTATAGCCTATGCTATAACTATACACAAAAGTCAGGGCCTAAGTCTAAATAATGCGCTGATGGATATCGGTTCTGCAGTATTCACATCCGGTCAAGCTTACGTGGCACTTTCGAGATTTACAAGTCTGGGCGGCTTACATCTAATTAATGTCGACTTTGGAAATATTAAAGCGCAGGAATCCTCAATTTGTGAATACAATAGAAGCATTTAACGTCCAGACTTGACAAAAATTGTAACATCAAAGCCTTTGAGAAAAACCCATAGAGACAGGGAGTGGGCTTTGAGAAAAACTGCAGCTGAAGCTCAAGAAGTAGTACCGGAAAAGAAAAAGAGGAAGACAACCTACAAAAATAAGAAAAGCTCATAAGACACAGAGTGGGCTTTAAGAAAATCTGTTGTTGGTATTCAAAAAGTAGAAGGTACCGGAAAGGAAGAAGAGTAGGACTATCTACAAAAAGAAATGAGATGCCATCAAAAACATAACTTGTAAAAAAAACCAAGTCTCGCAATTCAGTTCTTCTACTGTAAAAAGTTGTGAGATCTATGTAATACCAAGTCGGTTAATTTATTCAGCCCCTACTTAAGGGACCTTCTGTCTTAAGTTATTACGTAATTAGCTAACCTAACAACATCTTATAGTGACCATATTAATATTAAAAATCTTTTATGTTTTAAATAAATAGATTGACTTGGCAATCGCACTAGACAATCTAATTTAATATAATATGTATTATTTGTGAGATGCATGCGATGGACAAGTCAATCTATTTATTTAAAACATAAAAGATTTTTAATATTAATATGGTCACTATAAGATGTTGTTAGGTTAGCTAATTACGTAATAACTTAAGACAGAAGGTCCCTTAAGTAGGGGCTGAATAAATTAACCGACTTGGTATTACATAGATCTCACAACTTTTTACAGTAGAAGAACTGAGTTGCGAGACTTGGTTTTTTTTACAAGTTATGTTTTTGATGGCATTTCTTTTACAGAACCATTACCATCGGGATCTGGTAGCAGCGATCGTCCTTCATCGGCGGAGGTACCCCGGGAAGAGTTGAGAAGCAGTCTGAAGCGGCCAAGAAAAACAAGCACCGTCGCTGAGGAGTTAAAAAGATGGCGGCAAGAGTTCGCTGAAGAGCGAAAGTCAAGAGATGAATATCGGAAGTCCACATCCGAATACAGAAAGGCTAAGCTTGACGCCTACAATAAGCGAACAGAGGAAATAGTCAGAATAATCAAAAAGCAGAATAAAGACAATTAAAAATATTTTTGTTTTTTCTTTACATTTCATATTTATTCTTACATTTCAAAGTTATTCTTACATTTCAAAGTTATTCTTACATTTTATACAGGATTGAAATAGGAAAAAACTTCTTCGCACAGCCTATCTCTAAGGTTGAAGCCTTGCTCGTGCTCAATTGCCAAATTAGGAGGGATATTTTCTTCAACATTGTCAATGTTTTCGACCATTTCAAATTGAAGATCATTCTCATTACACAGATTGTGCAAAACAATGCAAGCTCGAATAAAATGACAGAGTTTTTCTATCCCTCTCAATTTGCAGTAGTATAGCTGTCGGAAACGTTGCTTGAGGATGCCAAATGAATGTTCTACAATAATTCGGCCAGAACTGAGTTTCCGATTAAAAAACTTTTGCCTTGATGTTAAGTGACCGTTGTTCCGATATGGCGTTATTAAATATTGGGAACAAGCATACGCGGAATCCCCAAGTAGGAAGCCATTTCCACATGAATTGGGCAATTGAGTATATATATCCGAATTTTGGAAAACTCTGTTGTCATGGACCGATCCTGGATAGCCGACGAAAATGTCTATAAACTTCCTCTTTTCATTGCAAATCGCTTGAAGGCAGAGGCTCGTCACGCTCTTCCTGTCAATATAATCGTTTTTTCCATATTTGGGGGGGTCAATTTTGATTCGCGTACCGTCGATAATCCTTGCAAAAAATGTTTATAATTTACTGAAACTATATATACAGGGTGTCCCACGAGCAGTGTGCCAAAAAGCTAGAGCGTGTAGGTCTGGTCAAGACAAGAAAAAAATCGTATGGGAGGGGGGGGTCTATTTCCCCCCTTTTAGCCGGGAGGGGCAATTTTCTAAAAAATTGAATTAATTTGGAAAAAAAAATATTAAAAATCAACAGTTACATCCACAATGCCGTGATATACCTTTTTATAAAGCCAGAAACCTCTTCTTTCGTCTTGATTTTAAACGAAGCTGTTTTAAGGAGTACTTTTTGAGAAATTAATTTTCAAACTCAAAATTTTGGAAAAAAATTGATAAAAAAAATGTTGGAACTATTTTTTTTCAAAATTGTATGTGATTAAGTAGTATTTTTTTTTCAAAAATTCAATGCTCTCATTAGTTTTTAGTTAAAAGCAGAAAACCGGATGCAAAAATGTCTTGTAGTTTTTGAGAAATTAAAAAAAAATCCGAACCATTTTTTTCTAAGAAAAACATTTTTTTGGTTTTAACGCGGCTGGACTTGTAGGTAAATTAATGTATGAAACATTGACCTCTTTTTTATTATTTTTAAAAAATTCGCAGTTTTATTATAATGAATTTTCAATGATCCCCATATTTTAGAAGGCAAAGATTATATCTCCTTCTAATGGCTGCACATAAGTCTATGCTTGACAAATTTTCCTGCAATTTGACTCCAGCGACTTCAATCCGTTGTTCCAAAGATACTATTTCCACCTCCTAAACATAATTTTTCATGAATCCCCACACATAAAAATCTAGAGGAGTTAAATCTGGTGATCTAGGTGGCCATTTCGTGGGGCCCCTTCTTCCGATTAAACGGTCACTAAAATGATCATTCAGCCAGTTTCTAACCCGTAAGCTATAGTGCTCCATCATGTTGGTAGATTAAATTATCTGCTATGGCCAAAGGAACGTTGTCCATCAAATCGGGCAAAAGGTCTCGTAGGAATTGCAGGTATGATACTCCATTAATAACGGCATTCAAAAACCGGGGCCCGATTACAGTTTGTCCAACAATACCAAGCCAAACATTACAGCTAAAGCGGTGTTGTGATTTATTTTGTTTCTTGTTGTGTGGATTGGTGCTATTCCAATGATGCAAGTTGTGGAAGTTAGTAACCCCATCTCTGGTAAACTGTGCTTCATCCGTCCAGAATATCCTTGCAAAATAGTTTCGTTCAGTTTCATCTGGAAGCAGTAATGATCGACAAAATTCTGCTCTCAAAAACTTGTCGTTTGAGGTGAGTCCCTGAACTGGCCTAAAATGGTACAGGTGTAAGTTTTCGGTATGAAGCACTCTCCATTCTCTAGATTTGGGCACTCCAAGCATAATAGCCATCCTCTTGTACTAAGAGAGGGATTGCGTCGGACTAAATCCAAAATTCGGGTAGAACCCATCGGCGGCGGGCGGACCTAGACGAAATTCGCAGGTCAGTTTTCAGGCGTTATCAATGAAAAAAAAGAATTAATCCAGGGTTATTCCAATACTGGATCACTTTATTGTGTCCTCATGAAACTCCGATTTTTTTAAAAATAATAAAAAAAGAGGTCAATGTTTCATACATTAATTTGCTTACAAGTCCAGGCGCGTTAAAACCAAAAAAAAGGTTTTTCTTAGAAAAAAATGGTTCGGGTTATTTTTTAATTTCTCAAAAACTACAAGACATTTTGGCATCCGGTTTTCTGCTTTTAACTAAAAACTAATGAGAGCATTGAATTTTTGAAAAAAAATTACTACTTAATCACATACAATTTTGAAAAAAAATAGTTCGAAATTTTTTTTTTTCAATTTTTTTCCAAAATTTTGAGTTTGAAAATTAATTTCTCAAAAACTACTGCTTAAAACAGCTTAATATAAAATCAGTATGAAAGAAGAGGTTTCTCGCTTTACAAAAAGGTATATCGTGGCATTGTGGATGTAACTGTTAATTTTTAATAATTTTTTTTCCAAATTAAGTCAATTTTTTAGAAAATTGCCCCTCCGGGCTAAACTGGGGGAAATAGACCCCCCCCTCCCATACGATTTTTTTCTTGTCTTGACTAGACCTACACGCTGTAGCTTTTTGGCACACTGCTCGTGGGACACCCTGTATAGAATACATGCATGCATGTAAGCTTTTTATACCTATAACACCTTGGATTCCGGTCTTGCTTCTCATAAATGAGGCAGTTTCCACTTTCTCTTCTTCGGTCGGCCATCGAATGGCTGATTCGCAAAGGTTGCTAATAAAATATATCACCCTATGTAACATGACAGAAACACTACCCAAAGCGAGGTTGAATCTGTCGGCAATATCCCTGTAAGAGCATGCCTCGTGACCAGCAAACCAAAGAAAAAGCGCAATGTGCATTTCTGCTGAATACGTTTTACGCTTGTCTAATCGAGCGTAATCATCAGATGAAGAAAACATATCCACCAAGCGTTTATACAGCGTACGGTTTATGCGGAAATGCTTGCAAGATTCTTTTTCATTATAGGAAGGAATTATTTCTTCCAAAAAATGAGAAATGCAGTTCCTTATGTATTTCCCAAGAGAAAAACTCACTGTTCTCGCCAACACATCCATATCATCACTGCTGGAATCTGTTGTTGTTGACGAGTCACTAATCTCACTTATCTCACCACCAGTTAACACAAATTCTTCCAAAAGAAATTTATTTAAATTCATTTTAATTGATTATTTAATTGTAAAAAATGTAAATACACTGTGACAAGTAACACGCTTCTCGTTCTTTTGACAACTGACAGACGGCTGTACTTTTCTGTTCTAAATTGATCTGACAGTTTTCACGAATCTGTGCTGTGCTGTCCTGTTCTGATCTGATCTTTTCGTCACTGAACAGACCTTTTGTAAAGTCACCATTCACTTCTGTCTGTTCAACTATCCATTCGGCGTATTGACGACGCTTGAAATGGTCAGTAGGCTTCAGCTCTTGAGTCAATTGAACCTTGTAAGCGTGTAAATTCAAATCTTTATTCAAAAATCGCATCAGTGATGTTCGTGAGATGTTTAATTGTTGGGCATGACGACGAGTCGAGGTTGACGGCTCTTCTGCCAAACTATCGCGAACAACACCAATATTTTCCGCAGAACGTACTGGGCGAGCATGCACTGGTGTTTTCACATTTCCTACAGACCCGGTTTGCTGAAATTTGCGCACAATTCTACCGATTGTGGACACATTTGGTCGGTTATGCTGACCAAAAAAATCATGAAGTGCACGAAATGCATTTTGATTTGAACGCCCATTTTCGTAAAAGGCTTCAACAATCTTAATGTCAAATTAAGTTGGGCAAAAAAACTTGACGTTAAGGTGTGACTCACAATTAACATCGTGCATTATGGTTGGGACCAGCCTTTACAACCCTGTCGAACGTCCGAACGACGCGGTCGTGCGACTATGTTGTAGAACACCGTTATCACAGACAAAAGGAAATGAAAGATATATGCTATCGAACATGTGTTATACTACGTAGTGGACAACCAAAAACAAAATGTGAGTAAATATCGTACACATTGATGTAGCGATAAGCTCGAACAGTTTATGCACACTCACACACTGGAACTGGAATGGCAGAAGAGTGATCAAACAATAATGTCCGCAATCATACTCGTACAGACAATTCGTTCCGTGTTTCGTATGAAGCATCGGATATGGATCTCTCTTATCATACTAATAAAGGGTCCGCCATCTAACGTTTTTTTTTTCAAGTAGTGCTTATTTCGTGAATGGTAACACTTAGCTCATGTCTGATTTGACAGATAATTAGTTTTATCCTTCCGCTGAACGAATATGGTTGTGTATACGCTTGAACAACGCCTCGCTAAGTGGGCCTGCGATCGACTTACAGAAGATGCCGATTTTGCCAAAAAAATCATCTTTTCAGATGAAGCTCATTTTGATCTTGGCGGGTATGTAAACAAGCAAAATTGTCGCATTTGGGGCACAGAAAACCCGCACGCATACATTGAAAAGCCGGTGCACCCAAAACGAGCCACTGTTTGGTGCGGATTTTGGGCCATTTTTCTTCGAAAATGAGCAAGGAGTGGCCGTTACAGTCAATGGCGATCGTTATCGGGCCATGTTGAACGAATTTTTGTTCACAAAAATTGAAGAGGAGGATATTGGCAACATTTGGTTTCAACAGAACGGCGCTACGTGCCATACAGCCGAAGCTACACTCGATGTTTTGCGCCCTGTTTTTGAAGATCGCATTATCAGCCGCAGAGCTGATGTCGTTTGGCCACCTCGGAGCTGCGATTTGACACCGTTGGACTATTATTTGTGGGGTGCCGTCAAAGATAAGTATTACGCCGACAAGCCAGAGACAATTGACGATTTAAAGGACAATATTCGTGAAGCCATTGGTGAAATACATCTGCACACAATCGATAATGTGCTTAAAAATTGGACCGATCGTGTAGGCTACTGCATGGCCAGCCGAGGCAGCCATTTGAATGAAATTATTTTCCATTATTAACCGGAAGGATTGTACTTTCAAATAAAAAAAGAAATTTGAGAAAATATTCAGTAGTTTTTTTTATAGCATTTTCAAAAAAAAAAAATTATTTGGCGGACCCGTTAGTTCCGATAATTCCGATAGTTCCGACAGTTCCGAGGAGATAGTTCCAGGAACTAGTACCGACTGGGAAAGGAAACCTTCCATGTTCGTTCTGGGGTTGGAACTATTTTGCGCAACTCTAGATCTTAGACACAATGGGTCTTTACATTACATACTTTCAAACATATCTGCAACCTAATATTTAAAACACCCAAGTGTGCTGGTACTGCTGAGCTGGTACTCTGATGATAGAACTCGAAGGTTGAAGACGATTGCCTATTAGTAAACCTATTAAGTATGGGCTCATTACATTCGTCTTAACTAGTACTGTTTATAGTTAAGGTGCTGTACTTGCTTTAAAAGCAATGAGTTTATTCCGGAATCGCGATATTAATAACAAAAATAGTTTTATTATAAAAAAATAGACACAGTTCCGTCGTAGATTACATTTTTGACACACATGTGTAATATAACGGGAATAAGTCATGCTGAACATGGTAAATTATTTATGGGTTTGTATGCGGTAGAGTGTTACGAAAAATGTAATTTAAGTAGTTTCTCGTACCTATCGGAATTAGGGCGAGTAATTTAAAAAGAATGAAATGAAAATAAAATTAAAAATTTTAAGTAACCCCCGACAAAAAAAAACTCCAAAAAGTAAAAAAATAATTATTTTCTCTCTGCCTTTTGATTTCATTAAAAAGCTATTAATATTTTTAAGATGATGTCGTCGCGTCGGGGAATCCGCTAAGTAAATAAAATAAAACCAGAATTCAAATAAAAAGAATATTGAGAATGATAAAGTATGGATTATACAAAGACCTACCCTATGTAAACAACGTAAGTAAGTACCGAAACAACCATATCCAATCTTTTAATTAGTGTTCAGTGTTAATAATTTAATCTGAAAAATTCGTGAAGTAGACGCAACCGACAATGACGTCTGCCCATTCGAGATGCCACATTCTGTTACGCTCCGCCTCCGTGCCACCATATCACTCAACGCACGCGGCTCTCAAGCGAACGCCTCATACAGAAGTGGTACAATATCGAAACACTGTTGGAACTTAGTAGACCTAGTCAGATAGATTGATGTAGAAAACTATTATAAGTTCATACGTACAATTTGAAACTATAAGTTTTTTTTTTCATTTCACCTACATACATATGTAGATATAACTAATTACCCTTCTTCACTTAGCGGTCCCCCGACACGGCAACGTCATCTTATAAATACAGTGCATTCTCGATTATCGCAGCTAATTAAAACAGGGGTAGTTGCAATGACCGAGGTTGTTGCAAAAATCGAGTAAATGTTTTTTAAGTCTCAATTCGAGATGTAAACTGAAAATCAGAAAAACATACATACATATGTACATATCAGGCACGAGGCGTGACTTTTTCGCCAGCGGAAGCACTCAGCATAAAACCAAACATTTTAGATCACATTTTTTTAATTCCACTTTAGTATTACACACATAAAATACATAAAATTAATAAATAAAATAGATATAAAATAATATATTGAACATAAATAAACAATATTTTAAGTAAATTCTAATTAAAAAAAAAAAGGTTTTCAAGCCTTGTAAAACAAATTTATCCTTCTTTCTTTCAAAGCAAAATGATCTATGATTTGATCAAAAAATGTGCTTTTGGCTTGCATGTCTTTTAATAAACGTTTTTCAATTGAGATCAGGGCTAAACTTGATAACCTTTCTTGTCCGCATTTATTTCTGAGGAAAGTTTTTATTCTCTTAAGACATGAAAATGATCTCTCTACAGATGCAGTTGTTACGGGGAAAGTTAGCATTAGTTTACAAAGCTTAAAGTACTCAGTGAAACTTTCATCCAAACCAATTGTAATTAAAAATCTTAATGTTCCTTGAAGATCTTTTTTTGACTTAAAATTCTCATCATTGAAAATAACTTTTAGTTCTGTTTTTAACGCTGGAATGTCAAAAAACCCTGGATATGAACTCTGTAGGTTATCGAGCAAGTTATCAGGAAAATGAGTCTTGAAGTATTCATATAATGATGTGTCCGAAAGTTTTAAGAACTCAAAACATGACAAGGAACTAAAACGAATATCGATTTCTGCGATGACTTGCTGGACAATTGTTTCCAAAAGAGCTTTATAATGTTCCTTTGTTAACAAGTTAATTTCAGAACGTTTATTGCTGTTAAAATGTGAGAAATTTTCGTTTTCATTTATTTTTTTCCAAAAAGATTCAAAATTTTTTGATTTAACTAGATTAGAAATACTATTTTTGAAACTACTTATTTTATTTAGACAGAATTGAACATCGCTGGATTTAGACTGAAGCATATTAAACAGAATGTCACTTTGTGGAAAAAACTCGTTAAAAAAATAGAGCAGAATAATAAATTTCTTATCATTAATACAATAAAGCAGGCCCTTCGATAGAACTAAAGCTTCATTGTCCCAATCTTCTTCATTTTCTATGATGCTTTCAAAAAAGGTTAAAATGTGGCCTTTCAGGTCAAAGATAGTTTGCACAACTCGCCCATTATATTCCCAACGAGTTGGAGCAGCGCTTGGAATTTTTCTTTTTACAACTGAATTAAATGCTGCAACTCTTTTAGATGAATGAGAAAAAAAACTAACGGAACTATTCAGACTTTTGAAGAAACCAGCACATGGTTTAACTTTAGAGACTGATTGAGTTAAAACTAAATTTAGCTTATGAGCAAAACAGTGTATGTAATGTGCAACTGGAATAATTTCTTTTATTTTTGTTTGCAAACCATTTGAATTTCCCGACATAACAGCCGCACCATCGTAGCTTTGACATACCAATTTGTTAAATACATTTTCCTTTTTTAAAAAGGGTACAATAAAATCAAACAAATTCTGAGCTGATCTTCTAAACGAAACATCTACAAAACACATAAACCTTTCGACAACAGCTCCATCCTTTTTAACCAAGCGGAACATCACTGACAGCTGTGATTTGTTTGATACATCGGTGGTTTCATCTAGGAGCAGACCCACGTAGACCGAGTTCTTAATTTCAGTCCGTATTTCTTCGAGTAAAATCGCAGCAACCGAAGCGATAAGTTCATTTTGGATATCACTTGATAAACCAGAAAAAACCGTTGAATTATCCAAATGATTTTTTAAAATTGGATTGTATGAAGCAAGTAAATAAACAGTTTCTACGAAATTTCCTCTGTTCAATGAATTTTGCGTTTCATCATCGCCTCTGAAAGGTAACTCCAAACATGCAAGATGGCAAGTCACATCAATTAAACTTTTTAAAATGTCTCTGTTTCTTTTAACATCTTCATTATATTTTCGAATGGAAAGTGAACGAGATGAATCAATTAAGTTTTCTATCCGAACAGAACCAAACATTTTTATAGACACCATTGCACTTAAATGAGAACCGCACTCCTTTGCATGCCTCTTGCCGGCTTTTGAAAAATTGTTCATATCATTAAATCCAGCACTATTCCAAACACTTTTTTCATTTACAAATAATAGACAAGGCCAACAGTACAACTTATTTGTTTTAAGACATCCCGTTAACCACGAAAAACTTTCATAGGATTGTATTGAAAAATGTCTAGTGCACCGCTTTGTAATGGTGTTTATATTTACACATGGTTTCGGTCTTCCAACATCTATTATACTTTTTTTTTCTTCGAACGATCTAGCCGAAAATGGTTTATTGAAAATACTTTCTATAATACAGTTACAGGCACTCATATTTAATCACAAAAAAAATAATAGAAAACGGTAGGCTCGCCTACGGTCACGAAAATAATTAAAAAACTACCACCTTTCAAACCAATTTGCTCTCTTTTGTTTTCTCCTGCTGATGAATGGCACCTACATAAATTTGCACACACATACAATAGTAAAAAAAAAAAAAACTTTTCTACCCCTTTTTTCCATGAAATCGAATTCAGTAACAGTTTGAGACATTCGTTTGAGCAATTCGATAGATACCTACATATGTACATATGTACATCTTTGTTTTCTCTCTATCTCCTGTTTTATTTCATGGCATTTTCGTAATGAATTCCACTCAACTCATTCTTCACACGTTGGTCAAACGGCAAGAAACTTAGAAAAATTTGGTTCACTTTGGATTGAGATTTAAGTTAAGAAAGCGAAATATTGGAATGCCTAGCTGTTGTGCATTCTAGGTATTTTTCGAGAAGCATTTTTGTTTGAGCGTTATACGAATATAAGTGAGTGATGCTGTGCATTTTCAGTTGGGTTGGAGTAGAATGGTGTTTAGAAATTGGGAAAGAAGGCAATTTAAAGGAATGCATAGGTGTGACGCATTTTAGTCATTTTTTTTTAAAGCATTATAAATAATGGAATGATGTTGAGCATTCTCAGTTGGTTAGCAGTGGGACAGTTTGAGTTGTATGTAATTAACAGAGAAATCATGATTTTCCTTAGTAATTTTGGTAAAATATGATAATGTTCTCAAAACGATGTTGGGATTTAATTTACAAAGTAGATTAAACAAGAATGGACTTGTAGATTATTATATAAATAATATAATAAACAAATAATGTGAATTTAATTCTTTGCAAGGTACGATTTTTTGAAATGATTCAACGGAAGCACTCATTCCACTCAATATATGGACGCTTCGTCCCTGGTACATATGTATGTATGTATTTAATGCAACAAATTTTTATTCAATATATGTATAATTCTAATAAGAAACAAAACAAAAGGAAGTTGATTCATTTAGATATGCATTTCATTTAAGTACATAAATATGTATAATTGTCTATACCTACATACATGTGCTATTATTTTCTTTTGAAAAAATAGACATTTTTGTTTGGATTTTTTGGTTTCTTACATTTTTTAAAATCGCTATTTCTCGCAGTTTTTGAAGACTTAAAATTTATTCTATGGGGGCTGAATTTTGTTCAGCTCATCGAATTGCTGTGTTGAAAGCTTGTATTGCAGTCTCAGCCTTTATTTTGGGAGCATGAATCTCAACATCGGCCCTACTTTCACTGGATCTTTCAACTGATTCATTTTCCTCATAGTTTTCGTCATTGTTATAAATGGTTTCGCGTACCCAATCATTTATTTTTTCATTCGAAATGGATTCGCTGCCGGAAATATCATTGAAGAGAGTTGATATGGATTCTATGACCGTTTGTTCATTGATAATGTGAGCTCTAACTGTGCTCCAATCACTAAGAGAAGCCATCAACACATTCCAGCATTTTTTTTACTGAATCTGCCTGCAATCAATTCCATGCGTTAGATAGAAGGCAAATTGCATTTCGGAGGTTGAATGCTTTAATTTTTATTTCCAGGTCTGATCCGTCACATCCAACTAAAAATGCCAATAGACTCTTTGTAGCTCAACTTTGTCTTTATAACGTTCTGGTCCATTGGCTGAAGGATAGCAGTGCAATTTGCAGGAAAACACATTACAACGATCACGCCGTCATCACTTGTTAACTCGCCATCTCTTGGAGAGTTATCCAAAATAATAGCGCCTTTGTTGGAAGTCCTCTCGAACTTAGAACGAGTCTTACCTAAAAGAAACATAAAACGTATGAAAAAAGACCTACTTGTGGCCTGTAACATTTTGTTACCTCAGGCACAAATATCGACTGGAACCATTGTTCAAAGAATGCTAACGTCATCCAAGCATTTTTATTTGCGGTGTATACAACGGGCATGTGGTAAACATTTTTAAAAGACCGTGGGTTTACAGATTTGCCAATGACGAATATCTTAACTTTGTGAACCGAAACCGAAGCATTAGCGCAGCCGTGATTCTTTCTTTGCTTGTCTTTCGGCCAGGAGCTGACGATTCCTAAAATCCTACAAGGGTTTTGTTGAGCATAAGTCGGTAGAATAACCCGGACTCATCGGCGTTATAAATTTGATGGGACGTCAAATCGAGCTCTCTGACTTTTTCTTTTACTTTAATCAAGAAAGGATCTACAAGCTGGGGTTTGTTTTAAAGTTTTTCTCCATAAAAAAACGAATTCCGTTTCTTAAAATTTGTCACCCAACCATTGCTGGCATTAAAAGATCTTAGCCTCTCCTTAATTTTTTTATGCAATGAGCACGCCTTTTTCTAGGACCTAGCTGGAAATTTGCACATTTAGCTTTCTTTGATTTAGGAACCAGTTGTACAAAGCCTCTTCCATCTTAGGATGTTCGCACCCCTTTAATGTAATCCTCTTCCCGGGTCCACACTCAGCATTAGAAACAAACTTTCTTATTGCATCCTCTTTTCGTTTTATTCTGCTTATTGTAGATTTATGAATATTATACTCACGGCATATTGATTTAATTGAAGTTCCTTTATTAAATTTTTCTAAAGTTTCACTTTTACTTCTAATTGATAGTTCCACAATTTTTTTCGTAATACCCATTTTTCGAAACACACAAGCGACTGATCACTAAACAAAATTCATTTAACTGACAACAAAATCTTGCTTTCAATAGATACATTCATACAACTTTACTCACATTCATACAGGCACTCAAAACTAGCGGTAAAATAACTGCCCAGACAAAAGGAGACTTCAAAACACAAACGTAGCCAAGAACTAGAGTAAGCAGAGATACGAGTATGTATAAAAACAAAAGTTGCAGTTATCGAGTCAAAATTATTTGAAAAATTGCGATTACTGCGTGAACAATGATATAAATTCAGCTGTTGCGAAAATCAAGGAGTTGCGTGAATCGAGAGTTGCGTTAATCGAGAATGTACTGTATTAATACCCTTTTAATGAAGTCAAAAGGCCGAGAGAAAAAAAATATTTTTTTACTTTTTGAAGTTTTTTTTTTGTCGGGTTACTTAAAATTTTTAAATTTATTTTTTTTTATTTTATTTTTTTTTTTGTTATATTTTTCCTTTTTTTTAACAAATGAAGAACTATTGTGAATTTGTCCTAATATAAACAAAATCATAAACAAAGTTTATCCCAATTCCAATGGAATATTAATGTATGTATATAAATGAAGATTGTGTATATAATTACCCACTCTGATTTTATCATTACGTGCGACACAAAGGAAATAAATTCAAATCAATTATCTTAACGGCCTTTATTTTGCCCTTATTATTGAAATTTTTAAGCTGCGATATACACCGCTGTATGATAGATGATAGTATAAGTAAGATATTTTGTATGAATTTCTTTTTTCTTAATAAACCTGCTTTGGTCACTGGACATCTTTTTTATTATTATCGGCCTTATTATTATCGGTTTAAGGACGATATCGGTCGGAAATCTACCGTCAATGAATGGCGGTATGAAAACATGATTTTTGACTTCTTCGTTCCTCATTTGAATGGCATAGAAGTGACAGAGCTTTGGTTTGAACAAGATGACGCAAATCGCCACACGGCGCGCCCCTATCAATTTATTCCGGGAAACATTTACTGAGCACATAATTTCGCGTAAGAGATCGGTGAACTGGCCTCCACGGCCAGGTGTGATCCCACACCTTTAAATTACTTTCTTGGGAGTATGTATGTGCATCGCTAAATTCTCCATTTTGATCGAATTACATATTTAGAAAAATGCTTCTACCTTCTCGTGATAAGAGAAAATCAGGTTGTTGAGTGAAGGATCAGCTTATCAGAAAATTGTCAACCCGCGAAATCTTGGCCCTATTCTCTGTCTGTTGTAGCCCTATTATTACCTCGTTAGGGTAAAATTTCGTGTACTCGAATTCTGGTCTTTTATGTAGACAAGTTCTGAGACATTGTCTCTCAAACACCCGAATCTTTTCCATTAAGCTGGCTGACACATTGAACCAGACGGGACAACCATAGTCCATCGTGGGCCTGATCAAGGCCATGTAGCAGATTATCTTCACCCATTCGATGACGTTTCTGAAAAAGGTGCACAAGATTTGGTCTTTGCTGGAATGTTTTTTGTATCCCGCAAGTGTTGCCAAACAGCTCGTTGTTCTGTGAGCCCAGAGACGCTAGTTTTTTGGTTATAGATAGAGTGATGATGTTCTCCGAAACATGAGAGGACATGCCTCCTGGTTCACTAACTTGAAATCAAATCAATCTAACCTTTAAGAGAGGTTAAATTAGTCCTCACCGAATCAACAACGATGGAGTCGGAAGGTACAAAATAAGTGTAAACTGTGTTATGTATTGAGCCTTTAAAATGAATGCATTGTCCAGGAGCTCAACCGACATATCGATATTAGCAGAGATGTGACTTATTTGAAGTACTTGTATTTGAAATACAAATACAAAATGCAAAATACCTATTTTGTATTTTACATTTAAATACCTTTGCAAAAAAAGCATTTTGTATTTTATTTGAAATACTTTTCGGGACATATTTTCCATTTTCAAAATTCAAAATACTTTGTGATATTATATTTAGTCGACACTAGTAACCTGTCGAAAACATTTTCGATTAACAAAATGTTCTTTTAATTACGATAAGTTTATGGATAGAAGGTTAAAAATGAAATCAATACGAGGAGATCGGAGAATATTTGGCCACAGGCAAGATTGATTGTTGATTAGTCAATTTCCGGTCTATTAGCCTCAGTGGCCTGGCGTTTGGCTTCGCTGGCGGGCGGCCACTTCTTCCTTTTTCGCTTGCGGCGGCCATTTCCGGGGCCCCCTTTTGCTTCTGTTCATACTTGGCCCAAAAATCATCCAGGGTCTCCTGGCAACGATTTAGGTTGCCTTCTGGCTCCCATGTATTATCCTTGGCGGCGTAGTTGGTCCATTTCTTCAAGAAGTAGCACCGGCCATCCTCGACACGGTGTTTGATGAGACGCTCAACTTCATACTCATCACACCAATAAACAGGAGCGTTGCCTTCTAGCATGGTGATGGTTGCTTCCGGAAGTTCAACGTTGAAGCACGTGATGATGATGGTGGTGCTGATGATTAAAAATGATGAAAATGAAATAGGAATGATAATTTTTGTCATTTTATTGACCGTTTATACCGACAGTATGTCAATTTTGACCTCATTTTCTCACAAGGTTCATTTAATCTATTTAAGTTAGACACTAAATGGTGCCTTTATTCGCGAGGGGTGGAGTCAGCTGAACTTTGACCCCATTATGCTACCCTCTGGGGTCAGACCTACCTAGGTCAACGGGTGTTCTCGTGAAGTGGTCGCATGTTGGGGGGTGGTAGCTCTTAGTATATTTAGATTGAACATCGATAAAGCCAGATGTAAAAATTATTCATACCGGAAAATACATGGTACGGCTATGGCTAAATGTAAGGCTCTTTGAAATCTATGCGGTAGGTCGCCGAAAGCATCTGAAATTTTCTTGGAAGTTACTAGTAAATCTCCAACAAATCCCTGCCCAACTCGGTTGAATTTATATTATAATTGCATAACTGATATCTTAAATGTTCAAGAAACTTTAAATGAAGCACTGAGAAAATTGGGATTGGCAGTCTTGAAGGAAATTGAAATTCAGTTCTTGGTTGAATATGTTAAAACTTCCAAGCCCATAGCTGAAGCAATTAGGAGGTTGGAAGGTGACAATGACACATATTATGGATGTCTTTAACCTGAATTAATAAGAATACAAAAAATCTTAGCTGCATTGGAAATGGACAATCCAGTATACTGTAGCATGTTGATTGAAATAATAACAGAGCGCATTCAAAACCGCTTCGAAAAATATAAGTTAGAAGACCCTAGATCCAAGGACGGCATTCTGGCTGCAGTATCATATCCTTTCATCAAATTGAAATGGGTGCCAAAAAATAAAACGGAGCAAGTGAAGGAATTGTTTATCACAGAAGTAAGGAAAATGAAATATGATGATTCGAAAAGTGGAGCCCTGTCACAGACATCAGAAAAAAAGAAAGAAAAATACGAGTCTTATTACATGTTCCAGGATTCGGACTCCTCAACAACCAATGAGGTTGGTTGTATCAATACCACGGTAGATCTGGAAACTCTTCAATATTTAGAGGATGAGTACACAAGTCTGGCGATTGGCGACCATTATCTTACAATAAAAAAAAGTCTTTTTAAAATGCAGCACATGTTTACCAAGCTCAGCACCAGTGGAAAGACCTTTTCTCATATGGTGGCATGATAATGCGACCCTCCAGAAGAAAGATGAACGATAATGTGTTCGATCAACTTGTATTATCAAAAAGTGTAATAAATAAAGAGAATTGAATTGAACAAAAGGTATTTGTATTTAAAGGAAGTATTTGGAAAATACCTATTTTACATTTGGTATTTAAAATACAAAAAACAAAACTATTCGGTATTTTGCATTTGAAATAGTAAATCGAAAAGTTATTTGCATTTTGTATTTAAATACATTTCTTAAACTATTTTGTACATCTCTGGATATTAGCCTCTTGTACAGCAGCCATTTGATCTATAATTCTGGTGACGATACCTATTGTCATATTATCTACGTGGAATGAAGTCAGTGTGGCAATAAGTCAAACCGTTGTTCGTTTCGTCCCAGTCGGAAAGGATATGCAACCAACTGGCGTTTTAGGTAAACACAGTACATGAATGAGCTCAATACTTATTGACTTGATTTGAAACTTACTTGTGCGTTTAGTCTCCACTCTTTCTCTTAACGTGATCACTTGACACTGCAACGTTGTATTAAAAGAGGAAAAACTTTGAGAGCTTGTGTGTTATTTCATTGAACTTATGATTAGGTTATGTATAATCAATATTGGATAGACATTAGCCAATATACTTATGTTCGAGCCTAATTATCTATACAATTGATAGCGCCGACGAATCAACTCAAATAATTTTAGTGATTATGCTACAATTCCTGGTGGCGCTTCGGTTATTCTCGTTCTAAAAGTCAGGTTTGACCTACAAGTATAACAATATCAGGATTACGTGTTGGTTTTATCCATGTTCGGAATACGGCGAAAACCATGCTCTCATATATATTGGATCTTTACGCTATTCTAAAATTTATCATAATTCAGGCAGGAGAAAGAGAGATAACTTTTTGCCCACAAGCCGGCAACGTACACACCATCGTTCCTGGTGGAGATATACTCGTACGTGAACAAATATGAATTTTGTTACTGCAGGTGCATCTTATACAGATTCAATATTTAAAACAAGCGTTACATATGGAGCCTTGTAGCCAACTGACTCCAATATCAAACTGGGTTGTTTAAAATATTAAAAGCGGAAGTAAAAAGACATATTAAGAATGATGCGAAGCAAATTTACCTATCCAGTTGGCTTACTGATTCCATGCCGCATAATCAATACGGAAGCCTCAAACCGAAAATCAGCAGTCCTACAGTGACCCTTTTTAATTCCCAAGTTTTTTCCAACACACATTCGAGTACATATGTTATTCATAAATATTTATGCGATTATGTTCATGCAAAAGCGCGCACCCAACGAGCATGCACGCAGCGTCCTACCCCAAGATACCACACAGCCGGTACGTGCGAATGCAAAAATTATTCCCTTCGATTGCAGAGTAATAGCGACAGGCTCTACATCTATCTTCGGTCTGGTTTACTCCGTAAAGAACACTTTTCAGTTAGTTTTTTTTTGTTTTTCCTCGGTTTTGGGTTATGCTGAATTATTCATGTTCGAAATTGTGCCAGGGGAAAATCTTGAGAAACACTCGAAACGTTTCGAAAAAGGGTTGAACGATAACGAGAAAGGTTGTGCGTTACGTGCTTAACATGTGGGTTATGCGAGTACTAGTGAGTGAATAAAATCACTGTTATAAGTCGAACCCAGTCGCAAGTGCTTTAGCATAGGGAAAGGGAACAAAATTGAGTTGAGGGCTTTAAAGGATGAACTTAATTCATGAATACGTTATATGACAAGAGATGATCCATGGTGTGGCTTCCAGACTCTAATACAAATTATATTCCAAGTATGGTCGTTCTTTTGGGAATTTAGAAAAAAACTGAAGTTGGCAAATACCATTGAGTTATTTCTTATTTTTTTTTATTAAAAAACAATTTCCGCTAAAATTACTGGATATCTTTTGAGACTTACATCTTGGCTAGATAGTTCGATATAGGGGTATACTTTTCTTATAATATTCCTTCGCGTGGTTGCATACCTTGTCGCGGTGCGAAGGCTCAGTAATTGTCAATGACTCTTGAGAATTCACTTTCCATGCTGGGCATGAATTCTCTATGACGAGACATGAAGCTAAGCTGAAGCCATCACCTTCTCCTTCCTTCCCCGGGTATCCCCTCCATTCCCCTATCCCGTCCCCTGGGCTGGACTAAGGTGTTAACCGTACCGTGCCGAGAGTCAGCCAGGCTGGGGGCCCAGTCTAAATAATAGCCCAGTCGCTAACGGTGTATCCAGGATACCTGGCGCCCTCCTGGATCAATTAGCCTTGCCTGTATACTGCGAGGCTCTGTACAGGTCGACCACCCATTCCTGCGCGACTCGTGGGAACACAATGGAAGAAGAAAACAAAAATAAAAAATCCATCCTCTGAAGAGGCAAATAGCGCAGGTTGCCACCGCCGAAGGCGCGATCGATGCAGACAGCGTAACCGGGGCTCTCCTTCAGACACTACAGATTGGTACCGCTATCGACGATGAATCCTTGGCTTCATCACAGGTAAGCAACCCCATGCAAGTGGACTCTGAAACTGAGGCCCAGCTGCTGGAAGAAAAGGTCGCCCCCAAGGCCACAGGCAATCCTGTAGTAAAGAGCAAGGTAAAAACACCGGCCCAAAAAGCAAAGAGTAGCAACCGGGCACCTCCATGGGACACACTGCCTCAGGATCGAAGCAGAACGTCAAGAGGTGGGGCTCCGGAGAAGAAACTCTTAGGGAAGCGAAAAAGGCAAAAACATCAGCCAGCTTCAATCTTCCCTTGAGTCTACAAGTGGCTATTGTCGATCGTTCCAACCCGGATGGCAAGATTACATCCGACAATTGGCTAAAGGTCGAAGCCAACATATTGGAAGCGATGCTTGTCGCGGATAGCAGCGATGAGATTAACTTCGACGGGGCAGGCTGGCAGAAAGGAGTCAAAGTTGTCGGTTGTGACAATCAGAGGTCCCTAGACTTTTTAAAGCGCACAATCGAGAATTGCGGCGAAATCTGGCAGAACGCTAAACTCGAGGTTATCCCTCGTTCGATGCTTCCGCTTCTCACGTTGGCTTCAATATGGATACCTCCACCGGTTCCCGAAAAGGACGAATCCATTTTGAAGCTAATTGACAAGCAGAATAAAGAGCTTGATACTCCCAGCTGGAGAATAATTTCTTCAGCCAAGAGTAAGAACGGAGTGGGAAAGGACCCCATGGTTACCATTGACCAAAAGTCACTCGACCACATCCGCAGCAGATCTGGCAGCATCAAGTTCGGGCTGGGAACCCTAAAGGTAAGGCTCCCCAATGAACGCGGCAAGTCAAAGGAGGCTGCTAGTGGTGCAAATTAATTTACACCACTGCAAAGCAGCCACCGACGACTTGATGATGTACATGCTGCAGGAAGATGTGGATATAGCCTTAATCCAAGAACCTTGGCTCCTTAGGAACAAAATTCAGGGATTAAGGTCTAAAGAGTATAATTTATACTATCCACACACCGAAGGTAAGCTAAGAACCTATATAGTCGCCAAGAGATACTTAAACATGTTTCTCCTAGGTACGTACAGCAACGGAGACCTCACGGTGGTAACGTACGAACAACAGGACAAGTCAATTTTGCTCCTATCGTCCGCTTACTTACCATACGATGAGGAGGATCCACCTTCAAACGCAGTCCGAACACTCGTGCGACACGCCAAGCAGCAAGGGAAGCAGCGACATCAATAAAAGGGGTGAGTCCATTTTCGATTTCATTATCTCCACCAACCTCAATATTTGCAACAAAGGTAATACACCCACGTTTCGCAATCGGGTTAGGGAAGAGGTAATTGACCTCACCTTCCTAAGTGAGTCCGACTCCATCAGAGTAGAGGATTGGAGAGTTTCCACTAACTGTTCCTTTTCGGACCACAGCCGGATACTCTTCAACCTTAACGTCATTAAAGAAAAACCGAAACCTTTCAGAAACCCTCAGAGGACAGACTGGAATCTTTTCTCAAACCTAGTTGCCAACAGGTTAGAACCGCC
This sequence comes from Merodon equestris, assembly GCA_958301585.1. Lineage (NCBI taxonomy): Eukaryota > Metazoa > Arthropoda > Insecta > Diptera > Syrphidae > Merodon > Merodon equestris. Next base: position 67,130,706 of record OY284413.1, read on the forward strand.
ACAAGACACCACTAATCCTGATCCAACTTACATTGAGAATTCAGTCGAAAATCTTGTGAGAATTCTGAAAGCGGCTTTCAACAAATCCTGTCCTTTGCAGCGTGCTCGCAGGAAGACCAGCGCAGTCTGGTGGACCACAGAGCTAAAGCAACTCACGACCAGGACCCGAACTCTATTCAATAGAGCAAAGATCTCAAACAGAACCGAAGAGGATAGTTACAAGTCCAGCTTCAATGAATACAAGAGCAAAAAAAAAGCAGCAAAATCTAAATCCTGGCGGGAGTTCTGCGAATCAATAGAGGATCTCAACGAAGCCGCAAGGCTCAGGAAGATCCTATCCAAGGACCCCGGCATCCCGGGATTCATCCTTAAACCAGATGGTTCTTGGACAGAATCCAGTCGGGAATCTTTAGAACTGCTGACTGAAACCCACTTCCCAGGCTGTAAAACCCCTGAAACCACAGTCTCCTTCGAGACGACGGTTCCTACGGTTCACACAACCGAAGAAGTGATAAACAAGATTATCACAGCGGATAAAGTATCATAGGCAATAAATTCGTTCAAACCCTTTAAATCTCCGGGCCCGGACGATATCTTGCCAGCGATGCTTGAAAAAACACAGATCCACACTGTACCCCATCTCGTAAGCATTTTTTCCAATTGCCTGCGAACGGGGTACATCCCAACACAGTGGAGAGAAATTAAGGTAATTTTCATACCTAAGGCAGGTAAACCATCCCATACTGCCGCAAAGGACTATAGGCCAATTAGTCTCTCGTCATTTCTATTAAAAACCTTGGAGAGACTCCTTGACCTATACATCAGAGGACTCACAAATTCTCGAAACCTATGCAACACTCAACACGCCTACCTCAAAGGCAGATCAGTGGAGAGTGCTCTGCATAGTGTTGTCCGTGAGATTGAGGGCTCGCTGTACTTAAAAGAGTTTACAATGGCAGCCTTCCTCGACATGGAGGGGGCCTTCAACAATGTAAACACAGAGGCCATAACAACAGCTCTTGAGGACATAAAAGTAGACAAATCCATTGTAATCTGGATTGAGAATATGTTGAAGAACAGAATCATCAATGCAGACATTGGACACAGTTCTATAAGGAAGGTGACAACTAGAGGCACACCACAAGGAGGAGTTCTCTCCCCCCTACTGTGGCTTCTTACAGTCAACAATATCCTCAAATTCTTTATGGAAAAAGACACAAAGATCATAGCGTACGCGGATGACCTGGTTATTTTGATAAAAGGTAAATTTCTACCAACTATCAGTGAACTAATGGAATCTGCGCTTAGTGAACTCTCCTCGTGGGCAAGACAGAACGGTCTGAGAATAAACCCCCAGAAAACCGAGCTGGTCTTGTTCACCAGGAAAAGGAAAATTCCGATATTTGCTCCCCGAAAGTTAGAGGGTACTCCACTCAAACTCAAAGCGGAAGCAAAATATCTAGGCATCATTCTTGACTCCAAACTCTCCTGGAAAAGGAACCTGGAGGAAAGGATGAAAAAAGGATTGAACGCTTTTTATGCATGCAAAAAGACCTTCGGAAAAAAGATGGGGCTTGCAACCGTACATCATTCATTGGATATACACAGCAATCATCAGACCCATTTTAACTTATGGGGCCCTAGTCTGGTGGACTGCTAGCAGCACAAAAGCTATATGAACATGCTCAACAAAGTACAAAGGTTAGCAGCTGTTTGTACAACGGGAGCGATGAGAAGCACGCCGCAGGCAGGGTTGGACATGATTCTTCATCTCCTCCCCCTGGATCTTTTCATAAAAGGCTACGCTGCAAAGAGCGCTCTCAGACTAAGAGAGTCCTCTCTGTGGAAGCAAGCCAACTATGGACATGCGGCCATACTTAAGATAATAGACGACCTGGGAAGGAAACATGGTTTTAGTAGCCTCGCAGCTACGACCGACTATATTCCCCCCCAAAATGACTTCTCTCTCAGTATCCTATCCTTTTCCCCGACAGAGAAGAGTGGCTATCAAACGCCGTAATCAACGGACATGAGATCACCCTCTTCACCGACGGATCGAAAATGGACACAGGCACTGGGGCCGGGTTTTACTCTGATACCCTACACAAACAGGAATCATTCAGACTTCCTGATCTGTGTAGCGTGTTCCAAGCAGAAATCCTGGCAATAGAGAAAGCAGCTAAACACCTACAGGTAGCCGATATCCCACCATCTGATATCACTATCTTCGGAGATAGCCAGGCTGCACTGAAGTCAATAGAATCCTGTATAACGACACACACAAACGAAGGGAATCACAATGGGCCTCTTGGCCTCCGAGAGGAAGTGATGTCCAACCATTACACTCCCCTTCTCTAACCTAACCTAACCTAACCTTTCTTATAATACGTTAAAGCCAGACAGTATGTATGCTGCCCTGGAAGCAAAGACGTTGGAAATTGAGCTTTAAGCGAGAAAACAACGAGGCTTCAAAACTTATCTTCTATTATAATTCTAATAATTGCTAATCTTCATACCTTAAGTTCACACTGTAGAAAACAGTTCGGTCAACAGACTTTAATGTTTACAGGTACAGCTTGACGACTGTTATTTCATGGCGAATTACTTACTGTCTTGTTGGATTATTCCCATCACTCATTAATGTTTCCCTATATTGATATAGTGGTCCATAACACATTGATAGTTGAAACTTTTTGGCAAATCCCAACATATCTGCCCCCCCATTCATGAACTAAAAAAACCTTCTTAAAAAAAAAAACTTCTGAATATTCCCTCTTCTGTGCTGGCAATAAATTTGGTTTAAATGTGGGAAACATAAATCACATGCTGCATAAGTGATTGAGAGTGATTTCGGTGACGAAAACCACTTTGGACTCAATAAAAAAGGTAAATAGGGGTAATGGGTCATTACATTACTAAGGCAAACGTATTTTTCAAAACGATTCGCAACCGAGTCAGTTGTTTGGGTTGAGTTAAAACGGCGATTTGTGTTTTTCCTCTTAGGCGTGTCCCTATCCATGTCTCATCATCCGTAACGACGGTGCAAACTAAATTTGATGATCTTATGTCAATTTTTTGTAACATTTCGTACCATGCGACCCTGCTTATGGTAATAAAACAAATTGCTTGGAATCCACCGACAACTCAGCTCTCTAATGCTTGACATACTCGTATATGTTTGTTACAATCAATTTAAATTTTGAATCGACCCGAGTAAAAAAAGTTGGTCAATCCGGAGAATGAGGGAAAATATTTCAGCCATTTCGTGTTCCCGATGACGTGACGTCTAATAGAAGATGTGGACGCTGAGATGGTCCAAGACGAATCCTTTCGCCTTGACGATTCTTGCCAACTTGTTCGGAGTGCTGGATTTAATTTAATTTTCTTAATTGATGGTAGTTCGTTTCTTTAAAGTCCCACCACACGACAAGCATGACTATCTTCAAGTGCAATCATACCTTCGAGGTTTTTTTTGGTTGATCGCTGAGATGATATTCATTACAGTCGGCCCAGGACTGAATTTTGCATTGCACTTTTGGCGTATGTGTTTATTCATCACTGGCGTGAACTACAGCTAGCAGCCACTTTTAAAAGCATATAACTTTGGAAAAAAATTCCCCCCACACATCTTAACGTTTATTAGCTTAACGTTCTTTGACCTGTCGATCATGTTGAATATTAGATACGGATAAATTAGATATATGAACAAGGGGTGATCCAAAAATAATAACTCTGGAAATAAAACATATGTAGTGATTTTTTTTTGGATATACAAACTTAATATTAAGTGAAACTCCTAAAACGAATGTTAATGTCTATGATATTAGCCTTATTTAATTGATAATTTTATACCATTAGTGTCTAAAGCTAGTTCTGATAAAGCGCAATCGTGAAGTGGAATCGAAAACTTTATCGAACAACTGGGGCCGTATATCAGCAACAACGCGGCGAATGTTGACTTCCAAATCATCCAGCGTCTCTCGTTCATCGGCATAGAAAAGACAGTAATCTAAAGGTGTGAGATCACAGGAACGTAGAGGCCAGTTCACAAGTACATTGGTGTCGCGCCATGTGGTATGTTGCGCCGTCTTGTAGAAATCAAAGGTCTGTCACTTCAATGCCGTTCAACTGAGGAACGAAGAAGTCAGAAATCATATTTCTATAGCGCTCTCCTTTGACGGTAACATTCTGGCCACCTGGGTTAAGGACGATAACCCTTGTGTCAACAGCCAAAAAATTATACATAAACATACACCCAACATACCCATACCCATATAATGTGTTCCATACATTTTTGTACATATGTGTATGAATAAATTTTGCACTTTGTTCGTTTTTTTCTATTTCTTATATTACAACCAGACAAAATCCCGGTCGTCAATGTACAGGCAGAAAAATATGACCTAATAAGACCCAGATGCTGATCTTCTCCTTCCGATGGTTGATGCTGGGAAAACCTCTACAAATAACAGCTACTATTTGTATTGTAAATTATTCCGTAGGCTAATTTTTAAGTACATGTAAAAGTATAATAAGTCAAGTAAGCCATCCTTAAAAAAATATGCAATAGTTTATGACAGGAAAAATACGCAAATATTCGAACTTCCGCATTCATAAATGCACCAAATAGATTTATGACTGTGTCATTATTGCTTTATTTTAGATATTGAGATTCTTCACACGACAACAAAGGGCTAGTTATTTAGTGGGATTAGCCATAAGCAATTATTGAAAGTAATGTTGTGATATATTGGAAACAGTAGTAGGGAGTGGTATGTATATATTTGCAGAGACGAGTAAGGCTGATCATTCATTAATACAAGGACGTCGCAAGGAGTTGGTTGTGTTTCTGCCAATTGTTACAACATTTGTTACGGCATTTGGATACAAAGACGCTTTTAATTTTCACGCAACGCATTTGAGAATAAATATTTGGAGGATCATATATTTTTTTTTAGTTATTTATACATATATTAATTTTATATTTATTTATAGGTTTTTTAAAGTAACTACATATTAATAAAAATAAAATAAAATTATAGATTATTATGGCTGATGATCAATGGTTAACTCCACGGGAATTGCAAGGACTTAGTTTTGAAGAGAGAGAACAGTACATAAGCCAAAGGTTGGAGAAACTTTTGGAAGCTGATAGTGAAGATGAGCAAGACGTTTATTGCCAGACGAAGAGGGCGATGGTGAACACAGTAATGTGAATGTAGAAGATTCAGATGCAGAGGGATTGCAGTTACCAGAATATGATCCTGTCAGTGAGACTGATTCGGACGAAGAATTGAAAGTAGCTCCAATTGAATCTTCTACAAATAACTATACAGCTAGAGATGGTACAATTTGGTCAGACCAACCACCACAACCTCGCCGATTTTTGTCGCATAATATTCTTAGAAGTTCGAACACTGGACCAGCACGGATAACAAAAGATCTTAGCATTATACAAACATTCAAAATGTTGATGTCAGTAGAAATGTGTGATATAATAATTCACGAAACCAACAGAAAAGCAACCCAGTGCTACGAACGTGACCACGAAGAAAATCAAGCAAGACCACTTCATATATGGAAACCCATTACTACAACTGAATTTGACGCTTATCTGGGTATACTTTTGTTAGCTGGTGACACACATTCTAATTATGTATACATACAACTGATCTGTGGAAAACTAACTCACATCCGTTGTATCGTGCTTCAATGGGTCTCCGACGTTTTTGGGCTATCAGATTTGATAATGAAAATACGCGCCAGCAACGTAAACAAACTGACAAAGCAGCAGCCATATCTGACATTTTCCTTATGTTGAATAGAAACTTCCAGGATAACTATACAGCTGGAGGCAACATCACTGTTGATGAACAACTTTACCCTTATCGTGGCGACACCGGATTCACTCAATATATACCTTCAAAACAGGCCAAGTATGGAATTAAGGTTTGGTGGGTATGTGATGCTATTACATCTTACACAATCAAAGGACAAATCTATACTGGTATGGCACCTTCTGGAGAAAGAGAAAAAAATCAAGGTGAACGTCTAGTCAAAGATTTGTGTTGTAATCTGTTCCATGGAAGTGGTCGAAACATCGTGTGTGACAACTTTTTTACAAGCTATAATTTGGCTTCTACTTTGATGGTAGACTACAATTTGTCAATATTGGGCACTGTAAACAAAAGACGTACATTTGTACCAGCCGAATTTTCTAATCCAAAAGGAAGAGCAGTAGAATCATCAACCTTTGGATTCAGCAACTACATAAGTATGTATGTGTTCATATATTCCAAAAAAGAACAAATCGGTTGTACTTCTTTCTACTTCCCATTATTATATCGAAATTGAAGGTCCTAAAAGAAAGCCAAAAATGAGAATTGACTACAACAGAAGCAAAGGAGGTGTTGATAATATGGACAAATGCATTGGTGAATATACAACGAAGAGAAAAACAGAGAGATGGCCTCTGTCATTTTTGTTATAACATTGTGGATGTGGCTGCATTTGCAGCATTGAAGACACTTGAAGACATCTACAAACCGTAGAAGGTTGTTTCTACAACCGTTTAGTGAACAATTATCCATGGCAGAAATCCAGCATCGTTTACAAAATGCACAAGTGATGCGAAATTTTAAATCAAGTAGTGGAATTTAGAGTATGTTGGGCCACCGAGTAACACCAACTGTTGAAAATCTTCCAGTAAGGGCTCAAGAAGAACGTGAAAATTCTGGCAGAATCAAGCAGAAGGGAAATTGTTACCTATGTCTCAGGAAAAGACCAACACGAAAAGCCTGCAAAAAATGCAAAAAGCCAGTTTGTGCTGAACATTCAGTAGATGTCACCCAATGTGATAAATGTCCATAGTAAAACAACACTTTTTTTTATAAAATTAAATATTTTCCTTGTTTTATCCAAACAAAATAAAAAAAATAATGTCAAATGAATAAAAAATAGGAATTTATGGCGAAACACGAGTGCTTTTCTGCATTTGTATCTAACAATTTCCATACATTTTTGTATGCACTCCCGGGTGTGTTGGCTGTAGATAGAAGGGGTAAATCGGAAAAAACTTCTTGTAAACTTCGACCCAAAAAGAAAAATAAAATTTTTTTTTCGAATATCATAAAAAACAATATTTTAGGAGGTTTTTCAAAATTTCAAGTCGATACGGAACCTAGAACTCAAAATATATCAATTTGAAAATGAAAAACACACCCGGGTATGTGGGTGTTGACACAAAGGTGAAAGAAATATGGTCCGATGATTCCACCAGCCCATAAAGCACACTAGACAGTGAGCTTTAATGGTTGTACTGGCTTCCTAGTTTTCTCCACTCCCAATTCGGCACTTTTGCTTGTTTATCCATTTAACCAAAAATGGGCCTCCTCGGAGAACAAACTAAACCTCTAAAATAATCGCGCTTTTGCTTAAAAAAAAAATTCTTTTTCTACAGAGTTTACTAACAAGTCAATGCATTTAGTCCATCTTTTTCCTTAAACCAGGATTCCCTTCCAAATAAGTTATTTGTATTAATCCTTCAAAAACGCTATATTCTTAAAATTTCTTGCCTGGGATATGTTTTTTGAGCCGTTGAAAGAGGTAAAAGATATTGTAAGCTAGATCTAGTGAACAGGGTGGGTGTCCGAGCAGTGCAAATCCCATTTCTGGAATCACAATCATCGCAACAGCGGCCTTGTGAGCCGGTGCGTTGTCTTAGTGAAGCAACACTCCAGCTCGTAGTTTGCTACGCAATTTTCTTATTTAGTGTTCGTAGTAAGATCCCGAAATAGTAGCTCTTTTTTTCAAATATTCCACCATAATTATTCGTCCAGCATCACTAAAAACGGACGGCTTTACTGCCGAACTTGACACTTTGAATGTCTTTGGCGACATCGATTATTGCTTGGTTTCAGGATTAACATGCTGGATCTCGGTCATGGTTACGAAAAGCTACAAAAAGATTTTCTGATTAGCTTGGTACTTCTCGAAATTAATCCCCGAAATGTCAACATTCTCGGTACCCAAGGTGTGGAGACATATTTCTTATGCATCGCAAGGATTTTTCTATGAGATCTCTGTGACCTCAGCTATGTGCCTAGTAGTCACTTTTCCATCTGTCAGCACAACATTTTAGACCATTTTCATATCTTCTTCAGTGAGGAACGTGGATGGGCGTCCTTCGTGATATTCATCTTCAGTGGATGCTCTGCCCAGCTTAAACACCTTAGCACAGCGTGTTAATGTGGAATACATATGTTTTCATCGCTGTTTTCAGTCGCTGTGCTTGTATTTGATACTGGTGCTTTTGTCCATCTTGATGTAATCCCTTCGATGGTTCATATTCGTGGTCTATTTTATGATTTTTAACTCTAATCTAGTGAGTATAGTAGCAGATACTTTTTTTCTGAATTTTTATGCGGACTGTCAACAACCAATTATCATTGCTTTTGGATCACCCCTCGTATTAGATGTTACCCAACTTCAAAAACTCAAATAGAGGTTTACGTTTTGCGATTTCTCCCACAGTGGTTTATAATAAAAAGCTTTTCATTTGGCACGGGTAGATTTTGGAGGCCTGTGGCGGGCATGTGATTTTGGTGTTTTGATTCAAATCTGTTGTTTATTATTCAGTTACTGACGCCAAATCACCATGGCAAGCTACAAGATTAAACAGGACGTCCAAATGATAAAATTTTATTTATAAATTGAGTGTTTTGTTAGTGCAAACGTTACGCGCCTTGCGCTTATTTTACGGTAAACGTGGTAGCTTTTCACGCTTGACTCTTCAACGTTAGGTGGGCAAATGTGAGACGACCGGTTTGGTAATCAATTAGCCATTATTCGTAAGTAAAAAAACCCAATATCGGTCGGCAACATCGCCGCACAGTGGGGCAGAAATGCCTTATTAACGGCGATAATTATAAATCTTTTTTTGACTAAACCAAAATATGCTTTTCGAAAGGTTTTTGGTATGCTGAACTCAAATCCGAAGGCAAAAAAACTGTACCACTTTAGGTTTTTGCGATAATCCCGTTATAAAATGTTAAATATACTCGTACTTGTATGGTACTTTTTTGTGTAGTGAGGGATTTGGATTAACAGAATAAAAAAAAAATCGATTGGGGGCTCAATATTTTCCTCATTTTAAACTCAATTTTAAACATTCTTACATGATTCTTTAATGGATTATTCATACATTGAGTTAAAGTTTTTGAAGCATTTCAACAGTGACATTTTGATTGAAGACAAATAATGAAATAATGTAGATTTTAAATTCTGAAAAAAAAACAAAAATATTTTGTGTACCTGGGTTCAAAAATTAAAAATGAAATATCTCGTTTACCTATCTTTGGTGTTGTTAACAAAATATTTGTGTAATTATGGTTATTCTGAGTCCGAAAAATAGTCGATGATTTCAGTATGCGGTTGGTTGTTTAAATCGGGCTGTAAAAACATTTCGATAGCTTCAGAATCAAATGGAATTTTTTTCGAATGTTTTCTAACTCTCTGGTTGGTAATTAATGGATCTGAAGATATTAACATTCGGTTCATAATGTCTGTTAATGTACCTTGTCTTGATTTGAGAAACTATTTCATGTCCATGAATGAGAATTTCATGAAATGAAGTGCTCATATAGTACCAAGGATACAGCGATACAAACAACTTCGCAGTTACAAGACAATAAATTTTAAATTTAGGAACATCTATATTAAATCCACTTGATAAACACTGCAAAAAAAAAAAATAAATTTCCGTGCAGGGACGGGTTAAGAATATCCCTGCAGTGATACCTCTCGCTTGTCGTAAAAGGCGACTAAAACAAAGGTAAACAAAAATCACATCTAGGCAATTTTGAAAACACCAAGGTGAGCCTAGGGACACATATACCACCATTAAACTGCCCCACAAGTATACATGCAAATCAGTGGGCTGACACGACTGGAGATCACCGGTGTTGTAAGAGTAAGATCAAACAAAAAAATCTGGAGCATGCCCGTGTCACACAAAAAAAAAAAAAAAAAAAAAAAAAAAACGGCAGGCCGAAAAACAATTGGTGCAAACAAATGCAAAAACACCAGCATTTGATTGGCCTCAGCGATGAAGTAATCCCAAACCGGGAAGCCTGCCGCTACCAAACCGGCGGACCCCACAAGCGGACCAGTAGGAATGCAGTTAAGTGGGAAGGTTATGGTCCTACACTTCTGACCATAACAACGCCGGAAAAAGGACAAGAAGAAGATAAACACTGCAAAATTATGCGAAATTCTTTTATCAGTACCAGTTATTTCACTTGATTTAATAGAGTTTTTGAAGAAACGCCTGGCTACATTTCCCGTGTTTGTATAGCCATATCCAGGCTTGGGTCGATCAATTTTTAACCCCAATTCTTTTTCGAATGCCTCTTGAATGCGTGACTTGTTTTGAGCCACACAATCTTCTGTGACTTTCGATTTACGCCATTCTTTCACTGGCAATTTATAAGCAATGTGAAGCAGGCATTCAAACATTCTTATCCAGGCATGAAAAACGGATATTCCAAATGATAAAAACTGTTGAGAGATTGGAAGTGATACAATTTTTTCAATCTTATTAAAGACCTTGGATGTTGCCTGACAAAGATAACATCTCTGAGCAGAACGAACACCACTCAGGCTATTACATATCTCGCCAGCAACCATTGAAACTATCAACTGGTGTTTGACTATGTAATCTTTATCCTCAACAATTATTTTTGTTGGTTCGAGTTCATTTATTTGCGATTGAATGGATTCGTTCTCTCTGTTGACCAATAAATCTGTTTCATTCTCAAAAGATATCTTTATAGGCCTACAGAATCTAGGAGAAGATGGACAAGGATCCTTCAAAAAAATGTTTGAATTGTTCAATAGCTTTAGTGGTACTAAACAAGTTATAAATACAAATTTGTCATCTGCATCTGTTGTGTAAGCAAACCTTTGATGGTATTCGCTGTGCCCGGAGCTACCATCGAAACCCACTTTAGAATAGAGCGTAAGTTCATTACAGCTCGCACTATACTATTCAAAACATCTTTCTGTGATGCTGAAATTCTCTCAACAGTGTGATCCAGCAGCTTCTGCATTTGAACTTCAGCTGTTTGTTCATTCACAGTAAGATTTTGTGGATAGCATTTGGATTTCTCTTTTTGCACAGCTTTATAAGACGGCAAGACATCATTGGTGACATATTTTCTCATTATGTCGTATTGATCACGAGACAGTTTTGCTTCTATAAGCATTGACAAAGCTTGACCAGGAGTTAGCATAACTGCCGAACTTTTTGAGGTATTAGGTGGGGGGGACATGGTTTCTTCTAATAATTCTGCAGTTTTTTTTTCAGCAGCTCGAAAATTCATTTGAGCAGCGAAAACAAGCTCTTCTGTAGATGTATCTCGAAGATGAGCTACTCTTTCGCGTTTTCTTCGCTTACTCAAAAGATCAAAACTAGTCTGAGTGCGTCCAGGGGGTAGTGAATACATTTTAAATTTAAGTTTTTATTGAAGGCAAACAGTTTTTTTTATCAAACACTGGACACTTGTCGTCCACTTAGATTTTAGTACAAATTTAAACTGTATTAATTCTTTTCTTAGGTCTGTGACATGATTTTCAGAGCAGTTTATACATGTCATTAAAAATGTCTCAATATCTTCAATTGTTTTGTCAATACTTTTAAATTTACTGTTAAAAAAGAATTCGCAGAGTTCCTGCCTTTTGCAAGAGAAAAATTGCATGTTGAGACCTTAACTATGATGCAAAAGGTTTAATATTTTGCATACTTATGAACACAAAATATTAAAAAAAATATATTTCAGGCAAACATTTTTTACTTTTAACTTCAATTCCAAATAAAGAAAAGATTAAACTAAGAAAAACACTTTATGTCTTGTTTTAATGTTTGCCTAATAAAAAAGCACCGTTGTTTAAAAAAATGTTTAAACATTCTGACAGTCTGTTTATTTTTTGTTTTCAATTTTACTTTTTTTTTTTTTTTCTCTTTTCTTTATTGATTCTTATTTGTACATAATAAATAAAACATTTTACAGTTCTTTAAGAAAAGGAAGATGGTATCATTCTGTAGCTCATAAGGGACTAGACGCGAATGATCCTTCTATTTAATATTATATAAATCAATATCAATAAGATGAAATGAAATGTGGGGTAAAGCCAGAAAGATAGAAATAAATGGAATGATTATTTTACTAGGCAGATCAGTATGCGCGGGCTTAACTCCGCTACTGAAAATTTTTGATCGAGCGAGCAAATTTGTTGTTTTATCAACCTTGCTCTCGCTCCGCATGGCACTTTTCTAAACTTTACTTCGTTATTTCTCACTATTTTTCAATCAAACAATTTCATTTGATAATTTATGGCTCATCTACAGACCTAGATCTATCGAATGACATGCTGCACACATGTGTGGTTATAGCCGATATCTACATTTAGTGCGTACAAGATTAGTCCGAAATCGTTTTCGGACCACTATATTCCCCGTACATGCACGCGCTAGGCCAAAAAGTGGGTGATTGCAACTTATGACTACTAATGAGCAACTTATTTTAAAAAAAGAGTGAGCAGATTAGGAAATTAAATACAAACATAAGCAAAAATGAGAAGTGGCAAGGATGATATCAATGTGGGGATTATTTTATTTTATTTGTTCGTTTAACTGAGAAAGGTTTTGACTGTAGAGCTATCCATACTGAAAAGGAATTTCGTTAATTCTTTAAGAAATAGGTTGGGTTGATCTATTTGCCTAATTTCAATTGGTAACTTATTGAAAAGTCTAGGAGCTGCCGTGGTGAAGAATTTGAAGCAGCGAGACTTTTTAGCAATCGCCACAGTCGAGATAGTCATGTTGTTAATTCTTAGGTCATATATATTTGAACTCCTTAGGGTTGCAGTATATCCGCTTCGAATCTTCGAAAATCTTCAGTACATTAAAGATGTACAAATGTTGCATTGGAAGTATCCGTAAAGCTAGAAAAAGTGGCCAGCTATGGGAAAATTGGTTTTGCCTGCAAATTAATCTAACTATCTTTTTTTGAGTTACTGCAAGGGCTTCAGTCATGCTACTGTAGGCACTACCCCAACTAGCAATACCATATTGTAGTTTAGAGTGCGCAATGCCGTAGTAGAACATGAGCATTATTTTTTTGGAGCAGTGTTCTCTTAGAAGGTACATTTTACGTGTAACAGATAACATATATTGTTTTAGATGGTCAATGTGAGCTTTCCAGGTCATATTTCTATCTATTAACAAGCCTAGATACTTGTAGTTTTCAACCCTTTGAATCTTAAAGCAATTTAAATTGCACGGTAAGTTTTCGTGGAAGTTATAGTCACCACACATATGGACAGATAAAGACAGTTTTAAACAAGAACTTGCATAGAAAATGGCGTCACAGTCAAGTGGAAAATATCCTTTTAGACTAAAGATCATAAGTCTAGTTTTGCTGCTGATTAAGAAGTCATGTTTGGTGAATCATTGTCGTAATATATTTAAGTCCATATGTAGCTGTGTTGCAGAGTCAAGAATACTTTTATTGTCATAAGTTAATGCCATATAGTCAGCAAAAGCAGTAATTTTGCTACAAAGATTTTAATGGAACAGTAAATTAACATATATTAAAAACAGTAGGGGTCCCAAGACTGAACCTTGCGGTACACCACTTTTCAACTGTAACTGGTTGCTGAAGATTTCACCCATTTTTACTCTCTGAGGTCTACATGATAAATATGACGAGAACCATTTGTGAACTGTACCTCTAATCCTAGCCTTGTATAACTTATTTAGTAGAGTGTCATGATTGACCATATCAAAGGCTTTGGTCATATCTATGAACAGTGTCATATTATGGTGGTCATTATTGAAGCTATCGTGAATTTCGGTGCACAGCTTTAGAATAGCATCTTCAGTTGATTTACCTTCTCGAAAACCAAACTGTTCATTTCGTAGAAAATGATTTTTATTTAGGAATGACACAATACGAACTTTCATCAGTTTTTCAAATAATTTACAAAAGGTTGGAAGCAGAGAGATAGGCCTATATTGGGTTATTAAATTTCTATTTCCTTCTTTAAATAGGGGAATGACTTCAGCACTTTTTAACGCAGACGGGAAGATACCACAATTGACACTAAGGTTAAACAGGTAACACACTACGTCAATTATGTAGAACGAGATACATACATTTTAGAAGGCTGTTGGTAATGCCACCCGAGGTACAAGAGGTCTTATTGTCAAGTGACATTATACATGTATGGATTTCGACAGGTATATAAACGGTTGGAAAACAAAACCGTTACTTATTGAAGTATCTTCAACTAAATCTGGAAACATATTACAACTGCAACTGTATTGGGCAAGGGACGGTTTTGAATCAGAGGCAACAGAAGTGAAGTAAGTGTTTAACTGATTGGCAATGTCTATTTGATCGGTGATCACAATGCCATTAACTTCAATCTTTGAAATATCTAATATTTCTTTGCCCTTATTTAAAATGCTGTTTACCACTCTCCATTCACTTTTTATATTGCCCCTACAATTGCTTAGTTTTGATGCATAATATGTATCCCGATATTGTTTGATTTCCTTCTTTAAATTGTCATTCATTTTCTGGTAAAGTTTTTTCATTGCTTTATTACAGGGATGACGTTTGCATTTCGTTCTCAGTGCATTCTTTTTAGTTATTTTTGAAAGTAGTGTTTTATTCATCCATGGTCTAAGACGTTTAAAACTTCATAATCGAGTAAAAATGAATGCTATTCAAAGAACATACCTGATTTAACAAATTCTGTGGAAAGCTTTTTTATTAACGATTGATTTTCAACAGAATAATAGAGTCCACTAATTTCGGTTAGTTTACCACAGAACGCAATTTTAACTAAACTGTCAACTTTGATTCCGAACGGTACAGTGATAGAACCACTAATTGAAAAAAGAAATTCCTGAGTCATGTGAGACATATTATCAGCTAATCGAAACAGTTATTTTTATTGAAATTTGTAACATACATACATATGTATAAAAAAATGACTTCTCGCCGCTTCTGCCTATGCAAGACAGTGCGCCGCGGCTCGTGAAAGTGTCGATGTAGTCGATTTCCTCGCAGACTTTAACTTGGCGAATTTCGCGTCGGGACTTGGATCTGCAACTGATTCAACTAACCCAGGAACTCAAAGTTCATGACCACAGACAACGCCGTTTGGCTTCAGAGTGTTTGGAAGAGGATCCAATTTTGGCCGAAAAATCATCTTTAGCGACGAGGTGCATTTTTAGATGAATGGCTATGTTAACCAGCAAAATTGCGGTATATGGAACGACATCAACCCACACGAGGATCATTAGGCGGCAATGCATCCCTATAAAGTTACCGTTTGGTGTGATTTTGGGCCGGCGGTGTCATTTGTCCGTATTTTTTCGAAAGCGACGTTGTTGATGCAGTCACCGTCAATGGTAAGCGCTACCTACACGACATGTGGCTCCAGCAGGACGGCGCTACGAGCCACACAACGGACGCCACGATTGATATTCTGCATGAACGATTTGAGGGTAAAGGTATTTCTCGCAGAGGTGACGTGAATTAGCCACCAAGGTCATGCGATTTGACCCCGCTACACTTTTTCTTGTGGGGTTTCCTGAAGTCGCAGTACTATGCGAATAAACCACGATCGACTGATGCCCTTAAGGCGAGCATAATATAGACAATTAAATTCAGTCAGATGTATGCGGAAGAATCATTGAAAATTGGAATACTTGAATCCGTTCCGCCCTAAGAAGCCGAGGCGGGCATTTGAACAATGTCGTATTCCATACTTAATAGCATACGTGGTCCTTTCAAATAAAATAAAAAAATTGTGCTAATACCTCGCACAACACCTCGTTTTAGACAAAGATCCTTTCATTAAATCGCTCTACGTAATCGATCCCTATTGCTACGAACGCTGACGAATGGACCAATCACCGTTTTCAACACTGGCAGATGCAGCAGCAATATTTACCTCCGTACGCCCTCTATGCATACGGGTAGGTGGCTTGGTGTCCAGTAGTGCGAAATTGGTACGAAATTTGGTCACCATGGCTTGAATTGCTTGCTCAGTAGGTCGATTATGATGGCCTTAAGCCGTGTGACCGATCGATGAATGCGATTGAATTTTCTTGGGTATGGCAAGTAGATTTTTTTGCGTTGATTTAATGTCAATTGAGCTAAAACAGCGCGTTGGCTATAATGCATTCAGACATCGTCTAGAATAATTGAATGATACGATATTCAGGAGAATTAAAAAAAGAGAAAAAGAAAAAAGAGCATAAATTTTGACACTATAATTCTTCAGTGCATTTGTGCGAAAACATGTAAGGATGCACAAATATGGAATCCCGTAAAACTTCCAACACCTTGAAGTATTATTTAAGGATTTTCTCAAGCAACAGCGAAAATGACGAACGATCCTTCTGATCCCAACTTCTGATGAATTTCCTTAGAGCGTTAAACTAATCGAAGAAGAACGAAAAATGTTAAGCATGTTCGCAAAAAAATTTGAACTCCTCCCCTCTCCCAAAACATTTATCGAATACAGTCTAATGAGAAGTTTGGATCGATCCAAGTCAGTCAGCCAAAATAAATTTGGTTTGTTCTTTACTTATTTCTAAACCTACTTGCTTACTTACCGAACTTACTAGACGCTCTTTGTTTCTCTTAACTGCTTCCTCACTACCTCCTAAAAGATCCAGACCGTCAGCGTAAGTCAGAGCGACCATAATTTCGGTTAACGGTCGAGGATGCGTAATACTATTGTACTTGTCACATAAATATCGTAGACACAATTTTGAATAACGGAAACATTTATTCAAAAATGAGAAAACTTCTCAATTCCTTTCCCTACCCTTGTTTAAATAGAAATAGTCATGTCCAGAAATGGGGCCAAATAACATGTTATTCAATAAGAAAAAAGAAGGTGCCGCACCCTTTATAATTCAACATTTTATTGGGGTACATTTTAATTCGGTCCGTTTTCAAAAGATGGCGCCACCTGCAAGTTGTGGCTGATTTTGGAACCGATTACCTACTTCATTGGAAAGGTGTGACATCTGTGAACAATAATTAGTGTGCATCAGCGTCTGTTTCTGACAACAACATTGTTTTTTGCCTCTTCGAAAATGTCCGGATTTGTCTTAAATAAACAGCATTTGCGGTAAGTTTTGATTTTCTTTTTTAATTGGAAGAAAAGTGCAGCTGAAGCCCATCGAATGCTTGTAGAAGTTTATGGTGAATCTGCTCCGACCGATAAATCATGCAGAGAGTGGTTTCGACGCTTCAAAAGTGGTGATTTTAGCGTCGAAGACAAAGAGCGTCTTGGCCAGCCCAAAAAGTTTGAAGATGAGGAATTGGAGGCTTTACTGGATCAAGATCCGTGCCAAACGCAAAGTGAACTCGCAGAATCGTTGGGAGTGATTCAGCAAACAATTTCCGTTCGGTTAAAGAAATTTGGATTTATTCAAAAGCAAGAAAATTGGGTGCCGTACGAGTTGAAACCGAGAGATGTCGAAAGGCGATTATTCACCTCGGAACTGCTTCTTGAAAGACATCAAAGGAAGGGATTTTTGCAACGGATCGTGACTGGAGATCACGTGACGATAACCCCAAGAAGAAAAAATACTATGCAAAGCCTGGTGAACCCGTTCCATCATCGTCTACATCGACGCCGAGGAAAAACATCCACGGTTCAAAGGTCATGCTCTGCATATGGTGGGACCAGACGGGTGTGGTGTGATATGAGCGGCTAAAACCAGGCGACACCATTGATGGGAAACGTTATCGACGACAACTATGCGTTTGAGCCGTGAATTGCGTGAAAAACGGCCAGAAACGACCGAAAGGCATGACAAGGTGATTTTGCAACATGATAACGCTCGGCCCCACGTGGCTGTAACGGTCAAAAACTACCTGGAAACGCTAAAATGGAAGATCTTACCCCACCCGCCATATTCTCCAGACCTTGCTCCTTCCGACTAGTGGCTTTTTCGACGGATGCAAAACGATTTGGGGGGTCACCGGTTCGGGTCTTTTGAAGAAATCGAAGAATGGCTCCATGATTGGATCGATGCCAGAGAGGATTCATTTTTTAGAGATGGTATTCGAAAATTACCAGAATGATGGGAAAAAGTAGTCGCTTCCGACGGACAATACTTTGAGTGATGTATTTTTTACGTTTTTTCAATAAAAAAAAAATGTTGAACACAAACAAAAACGGACCGAATTAATTTGTTTTCCAATATTTGAACAGTCGACATTGAGTCCAAGCTGACAATTTTCGAAGGAAAAAGCTTTATCTAGGCTAAATATTACAATTTTTTTATCTCAATATTTCGAGGACTCTAATGACCCCTTGTTATATATTTTATATATAAGCATAGACTTAATTTCTTCTATTAATGCGATTTGTATATGTTAGACATCTACTACCTTCCTATTCCCGTTGTCAACCCTAAACATATTACAGTGAATTCTTATACTTATACATACTTATCTCTCACTCAATAAAAGTCTGTCTAACAGTATATACTGGTCTGTAGTATTTAGGGGTACCGCACGTTTATTGCCAATTAATTGCTATAGCAATAATTGATATTTAATTTAGCCTAATGTCGTTTTTGTTTTTAATTAGAGCACGAATATAATTCTTCTTTTTATTAATTCACACAAGGCGAGACACCATGGATAATGTGAGGGCTTCTAGGGCCCATGATTTCGGTCGCAAACCAAAACAAAATCGTACTTGGCGATATTTCCTCCTTTACTAAACGTCTTGAGGTACACTTTTCGGGGAAAAGCTTCTAGAAATTAGCAGTTTGAAATGGCAAGAAATCATAGGACTCTAAGTAAAATATACGGATTTTCATACCATAAACAATTAAAAACACCGAAAAGTGTTGGGAAAAGCTTAAGGACGCAACAGCCAGAGTTCGTCGGTGAACAGTTAAAAATGTACAAAGCTATTTAAGTTATCTTATCGAGCTACACATTTAGTGGAGAATGTTTTTAAGTTGATGGGCTTAAAAATGCTCACATCTTGCAGCGAAATTAATATAAGTTACAATCAACCTTTCATTTGGAAATTATTTTCTTACGTTTAATTTAAGACTGTTATGGATAAACAGATAAACAAATAAACAATTAAATGATAAGTAAACAAATTATATGCAGTTAATAGCAAACTTATATAACTAAGTCATTTATTACTGTTATCCGCATATGGGCATTTGTTTATAGAAATTGTTGTGCTTTCAGCGGTATTATTCAACATTCGCTCGTTTGTGAAGGTAGTATAGTGCTCTGGCAGGTCAAGCATAATTTTGAGAAGTTCACTTTGTTACTCTTGTTACTTTTTAATGTGTCACTGTGCACAGTGTTCCTGTATCGAGTATTCATAGAAGAGTAATGGTTGATCCAATGGTTAAATTGGACTAGCATCTGATTTATTGATACGTATCTCGACAGAACGGCCGGGCAGAAAACTTTCCACAAACTTACATACATAGATACAACGGAAATTCGAAACTAACCATACTAGACCATCGTGCCATACAGAATATTTTTTCGATATCTAAACGAATCGTTCCTGTGGATATTCCTTCCTGGTGATTCTCTTTAACTTCTCTTCAACTCCAATATTTAAAGAGCAGTTGAAGACGACCGGGGATCAGTCTCTTGGTAATTTTTAAAGACACAACCTCCTCGAGTTCGGTTATTTATTTTTTTTTTTAAACGAAATAGTGAAACAATAAAAAAAACTTAAAATAGTGAAATAAAGACATTCATTTCTTTCCTTTAAAATTTAATACATTCTACCAGAGAACGTCAGTCGCGCGTTGCTTTTGAGTTAATTTATTTAACATAAAACATATAAATTTACATAAACAGTTGTTGCTTTCGATATGGCCTCGTCAAGAAGATGTTGTGTGCTTAATCCCGATTGTTTTTGCTATATTTGTGGTAAATATGTATTTGCAAAATATCGAAAACCTATATCGGACTTTGTAAAAACTGCGTATCATCAATACTTTAAAATAAAATTGTGTAATCAGGACAAGCCATGGGTGCCTCATATTGTATGCCAGAAATGTGTGGTATGTCTACGGTTATGGTCCAGTGGAAAAAGAGATGCAGTAATGTTCGTAGCACCCATAATTTGACGAGAACCTCGAGACCATCATGACGATTGCTACTTCTGCGTTGTGAAAGTAAACGGAATTTACCCTGGAAATCGAGATATGTGGTCACATCCTAACTTAGCTTCTGCTCAACGACCTCAATTAAAATCACGAGAGGTACAACCCAGCACATCTAAATCTTCTGATGATCCAAATCCCTGTGAACCCGAACGAAATATATCAAGTGAAGACTCTGATTCAGACTACAAATTTAAAATTTAGCCAAGAACGTCAATCATTTAATCAGAAAGAACTAAATGACTTAGTAAGAGATCTGAACTTACCGAAAGAAGCTTCTGAAATTTTAGCATCTCGTTTAAAAGAAAAAAATTCGCTTACTCCGGAAACCAACATTACATTTTTCATCGTACCCGAGAAAAAAAATCTGTTACCGTATTTTTCTCAAGAGAAGGATTTAGTTTTTTGTAACGATACTGGTGGTATTTTCATTAAAAAAGTACCAACCTAGTGATTGGCGTCTTTTCATAGATAGCAGCAAAATAAGCTTAAAGTGTGTTTTGCTTCATAATGGTAATAAGTACGGATCTATACCTATTGCACATTCGGTGACTTTAAAGGAAGAATACGCAAATGTTTCTAAGGTTATGGAAAAAATTAAGTATCAAGATCACAAATGGGTCGTTTGTGTTGATCTGAAAATGGTCAACTTTCTTTTAGGTCAACAAGGAAGATACACGAAGTTCCCTTGTGTCTCACATGAACTACACCATTGGTCACAAAAAGTTTGGCCAGTGCGGAAGAGCTAAAAGTTGGTACCAAAAATGTTATAAACATGCCTTCAGTTAGCCGTGGCCGCATCATACTTCCACCACTTCATATTAAACTTGACATAATGAAACAGTTTGTGAAGGCGATTGACAAAAGTGCCGAATGTTTCAATTTTCTTTCACGCAAGTCTCCAGGATTAAGTACAGAAAAATTGAAAGCTGGTGTTTTTGATGGGCCACAGATTAGGCGACTCGTGAAAGATCATAATTTTGTCAAATATATGACTGAAGTCGAATCCAAAGCTTGAAATCCATTTTTTGGTTATAAGTAATTTCCTAGGCAAAAATAAATCTGACGACCACGTCGAGCTTGTTGAGTCCATGCTATCGAATTTGTAAGAGCTAGGGTGCAACATGAGCATAAAAATCCACTTCCTGCACTCGCATTTAGACCGATTTCCAGAAAATCTGGGTGATTTTAGTGAGGAGCAGGGTGAAAGATTCCATAAGGATCTTCGGACAATGGAAAAGCGTTATCAGGGGCGGTGGGACTCACATATGATGGCAGACTACTGCTGGAGTTTGCAACGAGATCTACCTAAAGTCGTTCATTCAAGGAAATCTTATAAAAGATCATTTGACAGTGTTCAATAGAAATTTTGTCAATATAATGTATTAATTTTCTGTATTTTTTTGTCAAAATAATAAAACTGTATATTTCAAAAAGTAAAGCTGTTAGAAATCTCCCAGTATTTTTTTCATAATCAGGGCCATATAAATACCCAATTACAGAAAAAAAAAGGAAACAAAACTTGTGTTGACCAGTGTTATCATAGGGTGAATTCTCATCTAAGCTTTCCAGCTTTTTACTGTATTCCTCGTTGTGCAATTGTATGAGATGCTTGGGTATTAAATGGCCAATCTCCTTGCCAATTCCTTCTTTGAATGTTTCTGAGTTTAATTAAATCTAGTATGTGAAGAGGGAGTTTTCTAGGGCGCATATTTTTAACATATTTAGGTACAGAGTTATATATGGCTTTAAGATTATCATCATCACTTGCAGGATTTAGGCGAAGTCTTGTTTAGTCTGAGGCGATTTTTTTTTTTTTTTGTTGGAGGCTTCTACTATCTGTTGGAGCACTCAGACACAAATACTGGTCCATTGTACTACTAGGCAGACACCTAGTCTTTATTGTATTTTCCCCATTGTCCGGAGAAAAGTGAGGAGGGGATTCAATGATTTAGAGCTAAGAGATTAGGCACACACCATGTCGGAACCAAGAGTGCGCCACCGTGCGCTAGCGAAGGCAGGACAGTCCAGAGAAAGTGTCCTGCTGTGTCATCCTCCTCGCAACATGCAGCACAGGTAGGCGTCTCACTGGCGCCAAGCACGTAGAGATGCTTGGCAAAAGTGAAATGGCCTGTAATGACGCCCGTAAGCGTTCTGCAATCATTTCTCGTAGGCGTAGGCGCTTAGTCATCTTGGATATTCCATTATATATTAATTACCATTAAATACCCAGTCGTTTATGTCAGCTTTGACCGTGGAAGCAGGTAGACCTAAGGCGGGTTCAGGTCCTGAGAAACCCTCCTCCCTTGTTTTCTGGGATCCCAGTGTGACCTGGCCAGTGTGACAAGCCAAAGTGAATCTAGTCTTCCCACTTTGTTCAGATAGGCCTTGAGTTTATGCACTAATTTGAAGTTGGATAGAGGATTGGACACAGCTTTGAGTGCAGCTTGGCTGTCACTGCAGGCACATATGCTTTTTCCCCTCCACCTGTGTTTCACAACATAGTGCATGGCCATTAGGATTGCGTAAATCTCCGCTTGGAAGACAGACGCATATTTTCCTAACGAGAAGTGCAGTCGAATGTTTTCGCGCTCAAAGAAAACTCCAGCGCCGGATCCCTGCCCAGTCCTGGAGCCATCTGTGAAAATGCGAAGACATTCCATTCCAGGTTCAGTATCTGGCCAAAGCCAGTCCTGACGCCATGGAAATGTGACTGTGTAGTTACAGCGCAGTAGGATGGCAGGTGTCATTGCGTCAGAAGGCATATCCATGAGACAGGGGTCGTAGGATATTTCTCCCGCAAGTACACTTTGACTCCAATGCGAGTTGTACCAAAGACCATTCCTCTTTAGGCGAGAAATAGTTTTCAGTGCACACCCTCTGATATATATGTCAAGGGGTGGAATATTTATCATAGCATCTATAGCAGCTCCCTGTCTGCTGGGGAAAGCCCCCATGCAGCTGAGACAGGCCGCTTTTTGGAGTTTGGTGAGAGAATCCAAAACATATTTGCATGTTAGCCTGTTCCACCACACAACCGATGCAAATGAGATTATCGGTCTTACCATTGCCGTGTAGATCTAAATGACTTTTTTGTGCGATAAGCCCCATGTTTTGCCAAAGGCACCTATGCATTGCCAAAAAACTGACAACGCTTTGGTAGTTTTGAACTCAACATGCTTTGACCAAAGAAGCTTGCTATCTAGGATGACTCCCAGGTACTTAGCTTCCTTTGATATCGGGATGGGAATGCCTTTTAGCACCAGGTGGATAATGCCAGTGTTTTTCTTTCTCTGATGAAGAGAACGACATCAGTCTTAAAAGTATTAACCGACAATTCATTACTCGTGCACCAGTCCTCGATTACATTTAGTGCTGCCTGCGCTTTGAGACAGTATATCCACGTAAAGGCCTGGGCATAGATTCCAGAGGCATTGAGAGCACCGAGCAGGTCAACTCTCTGCTCATCATGCAGCGCAACAACGGAGACAAGACGCAACCTAACGGGCAGCCCCTGTTTACTCCAGACTTGACACATCGTTCGAGGCCTGCATCAGCGATCAATGTCCTGTACACAGGCATTGCTTTGATCCACAAAACCAGTGCTTCATCTAACCATGCCGTCTAGCAGCGTTACAGATGCTGTCGAAACTAGCTTTATCAAAAGCTCCCATTATGTCGACAAACTCTTTCCTTTCGAGAGCGCGTTCAATTCTCCCAACTAGGTTTTGAAGCGCAGTCTCGCAGGATTTTCCGCGCTGATAAGCATGTTGCATGTCCGAGAGAGGATGCATTCGAAGGGCAACTTTGTGCACGTGCAACTCTACTAATCTCTCTATGCTTTTCAGCGAGAGGGATGTTAGACTGATTGGTCTAACATTCTTGGCGAGTAGAGTACTCTCACTTTCCCTATTTTGAGAATAAAGACCACTTTCACCGCGTGCCAAGGAATAGGTGTGTAGGCAAGTGCCACGCTAGCAGTGAAAATTATTTTCAACTTATTTACATTTTGGTAGCATACCCGGCGACTTGAAGCCATCGAAAGATGCCACAGCAAATTCAATGGCCTAAGTAGTTGCCACGCGTGACGCAACTACATACCAGCTACGACGAGTTGTTTTCATCGTTTGAGTCGCAGTTTCCAATGAGGGAGTGTGCAACAAGCCGATGACAGTCTGATTTCCCCGGAAATGAGTCTGAAACAGTGAACTAAGAGTTTCTGCTTTAGACTCGGTGAAGGTACAATTTAATGCTAATTATTTTTTTTGTCATTATCATTGAAAAATGCCAATTAAATGGTTTGGCATTACTATTTTTAAATGCCAATGAAAAGTAGAACAAAATTGATATTCACCATTAGGTTTGTGCATTTGGTAACTAGGCAAATGTGCACTCGCTAAGACGCATATTTTTCTTCTAAGATAATACTTTTTCATTAATTTTAGAGGTAGATCAACTATCAGCTAGCAATATGAACGATCTGAATATAGTGAAGGAATTGAGAAACTTTTTGGAGAGCGAAAATAAAACGCCAAGCGTACTCAACGACTATCCTATAATAAAACATATGTTTTATAAATCAGCTCCAGTTGAAAGACTATTTTCATTCGCTGGGATAGTTAATAACCATCGTCGTCAAAATTTAACCGACGACCACTTTGAAAAGCTTGTTGTAATGAAAGCAAACAGCTGAATAAAAAATATAACCAAATACAGTTGATAATGCCTTATAATTCAATGAAATTGTTGAATCATTGCCATTACTGCTTTTTCATTAGCATTGAAAAAGTCAATGTTAATGAAATTTTTTTTCATTAGCATTGAAAATTTCAATTGTAATGATTTTTTTTTTCATTAGCATTGACTTATTTCAATGCTAATGAAAAAGTAATGCTAATGCTTTGCTCCCATCTCTGAGGTACATATCAACAGGCTTTCTGAGTACATCCAGCTTTGTTGATTTTCCTCGTTTGAGAACGTTAACCAACTTGCTGGCCGCGCTCAGGGATTTGATTTCTTCGCAGAAGGACTTATAGGAATCATTCTTCGACTAACGAATAAAATAAGCTTCTTATATTCATTCCTTCTGCTTCGATCGATATTTATTCCAGTCATCTTTCGAGTTCGATTCAAACGATCTGATCAGTAGCCTTCTGGCTTCCCTGCGATAACATTGGAACTCAGCCTTCAACCAGGGAACCGATTTCCTGCTGGGAGGTTTTTTGACAGGACATGCGAGTTCGAAGCAGTTGGCCAACATTGTTGATGATAAGGTCAGACGAAAGAGTGAAGTTTAAAAGGTGGTCTCCTCTCCGGTTGCATTAGCTGCTGCCTCAAAAAGTGTTTTGAGCATAAGCATCGCAACAAATGATGAGTCTAATCTTTCTGACAGTACGGTACGAGTTCAGAAACCGTCTTCGGTGGCGGAGATAGTATCGAGTCGTAAGGGAAGTAAGCAGATGCTACGACGAAGTGTTCAATTTCTTCGTGCGCTTTGTAGCTGACTCTCGCAGGCACCAGATCTTTTCTGTCCACAGAATTGACTACGTTTGGTTGCCGATAGCGTGTTCGATATGATGAGATAGACCCTAGGCCTTTTGGATCGCTCATCATAAAGAATCGTAGCATCACGTTTACCACCAAGATCACATAGGCGTTCATTCCACACCCGTGGTTCCTGAATGGATACAATGAGATGATTGGTACTACTGCATGCAATTCTGCAACTGAGAAGAGCGGTAGAAGCCTCGCAATGCTGTAGATTAATCTGAGTAAAAATCATAGATTTAGACTGCGGAACACTTTCCATCCTTCGACTACTTGACATGAGAATGGAATATAATCCTACCAAGGCCGAAGTAGGGACATGAATCGAACGCGGATTTCAGGGTCTTGACAAAGTCGTTATCCAATCCCACAACCAGAGTGGAGCCCTCTTTTTTCAGGGAGCCCTTAATCTCTTTGTAGGAATAGACAGTATACGCCCCCGTGTTAACTCTCGGGTTCTGCGCACGTAGTCGGGTCAGCACTTTCAGCTTGTTTCCAGGTTTCCCCGGAATCCAGCGCGTTAATTTTGGGACACTAATTACCTGTTAAGTAGTAGCTCCCAGGGGAGAGATTTTCGGCACCATGTTCCTTATCCAGGCAGATGTCTGCTATGAGGAACAGGTGAGGAAGGTACCATTCATCAAAGCAGACCTCTCAGTCTGAATACAGAAGCCTGTTGCTGAAGCTAGCTCCAGTAGATGTTACTCGCAGTGTTAGCAATCTGCGCTGGTCATTTTGCTGTTTGTGCCAGCTTTCCCTACCCTGTGCTTGTCTCGACTCTTTACGGTCGCTTATATCTCCTTTCCAGAGGAAAGGGTTTTGTTGTGTGAAGTGCCCTCCTCCGAGGAGCAGTCTTTGGTCCTCTCCGTCTTCAGATTTTTGCTTTAATCGTTGTTGACCGCCGCATCTCCTTCGGACTCCGATTACTCGCCGCCACGTAGGAGAGACATCATGTTCTCTCTCCCCAGCAAGGTTGTCACCGGCTGTCTGTTTGCGAGCGCTCTTACCTTTTTGGATTCGAGCTCCTGTTCCCTTCCGATGTTGGTTTGGAACAGCTCTGCCAGGTTGAGGTTTGTTGGGATCCAAAACCGCTTTGACTTCTGCGATCAGAGTTTGTCTGTCAGCATCACCGCCTTTTTCGGCGGTAGCGCCGGCTATAACAGGACCTTGGACACCTCCAGCTTCGTCAGTTAGGGAACCTGGCATGCTCTTATTGGGGATTTTATCGTCACCAATAAGAGGAGGAATGTTTGAGGCGCATGCCGAAAGTGCTGGCATGCTTGTGCCTCCTGCATATTGAGGCGATAGCGTGCCCAATTTCCATCATTGTGGATGATATTGTGGAGAAGTTTGTACTAGATCAGAACTAATTGCATTTAAGGTTATTGGTCACATAATCTCAATTCATTTTTCATCACATTCTTGCTGACAACTGTTTTCCGTGCGATAGCGTAATAGAGACAATTCAATTTATTAGTTCGAGAATCGAGAATTTTACAAACTTTATTTATTTATTCAAATCTATTTCTTATTCCATCGACAAAATACACTTATCCCAACTTTCAGTTCACGTTGCACTGGTAATTCAGGCGAAAACAGTAGTCGCGGAATTATATAGGTCCAATGCAGTTTTTTTTTAATAAGTTCAGTGATCTTTGGGACTAAATCAGATGCGACGCCGTTTGTGGTCGTTTGTGGCCGTTTGGAACCATATTTTTCCCACATTTTTCCCGCCTCCTTGGAGTTGTTTGCAAATATTTGTAGAATTTTTTTGTCGGCAAAACCTGGTCACCAAAGCCATTCTACAACAGAAATTGCAAGAATCACCATGAAATTTGACACACATACATAGACGTTAATGTCAGCACTACCAGAGTATAAAAAAAAGTGTTCAACAAATCTCAAACAAAAATAATTATTATATTATTATTATTTTATTATTTAATTGGTCAACATATTATTAATTTAATTATTCTAGTACATTATTTTGCTTATTTAGGATTTGACAATGCCGTCAGATCTCCAAGGTTTTCGGGCATTGTTATAAGTGACAATCGCATTTTTGACAATAAAAGAACACTCACGTATCAGACGTGAACCAGATCGGACGTATTTTCTTTTGTGCAATCGATTTTAACATATATACATGTATGTATATATTCATTCATATATGTATACTTTAAATTAAACCAATTAACAAGCGGTCTTTCGAGCCTTTTGGATTTAACAAGTGGTGAAGTGATTTTGTTCAAAATAGCATAATAATAAGACAAATAACATATAACAAAGAACATAGACTCGGACAGTGAGTTTTTCTTTTTTTGGGGAAAAGTGCAAATTATTTTTTTCGTCTTTCTTTCGCGTCGCGAAACGGGTTCAATTTGATTTTCGTGGGGGCAAACACCCCCATTAATTCAAGCTAAACTTAATCTAACTTAATAATTAATGAGAACGGGTGAGGCGGCGCAAACCTTAGAAACTAAGACTGGAAGGAGGAACGGTTATTGAGAAGACGGAGTTTTAGGCATGGAGTGCTGAGATTGAAATCGAAGTTAGTATTCGAATTAACACTTACCAGCATATGGGAAATGGGTTCATTGGAGCCGTATGAGGTGCAGGGGGTGGAAACATAGAAGAGACGAGGATTGCGTGTATTACGTTAGTGTTAGTGTTAAGAGATATGGAATTACAAAGGGTGGCGCAGTCAATGGTACCTGTAAGAAGTCTATGAATGAAGATTATGTCGGATACTCTTCTTCTTTCCTCCAAAGTACTCAAGTTGATTAGTTTAAGACGGTCTTGATAGGGCGGTAAGAACAAGGGATTGTTCTAGGGCAAACCTCGAAGAGCGAACCGTAGGAACTGATTTTGGATGCTTTCGATTCGAGATATGTCGGTTCGTTGATAAGGAGACCACATTTGAGATGCGTATTCGAGAAGGGGGCGAACAAAGGTAATATAGAGGGATCGAGTCACGTAGGGATTGGATAATTCTTTAGACCAACGTTTCACAAAACCGAATGCATAGTTGGCTTTATGAATTATATCATTGATATGTGCGCGAAAATTGAGCTCTTAGTCACATAGTACGCCAAGATCGCGGATAACCTGAACGGTGGAGTTCCAAACAATATTTGAAACACCAAACGGAAAAGCTGTTCAGATCCGATTGAATAAGGGAAGAATCTTGTTGCGAGGAAATGGTCTTGAAGAACTTAGTGTCGTCAGCGTACAGTGAGAGGTGGGAATGTTTGATGACCAACTCAATGTCGTTTATGGTAGGAATAAAAAGAAGTGGACCTAGGTGGCTGCCTTGGGGAACGCCGGAAGAAGCTAAGAAGGCGTTGGAAAAGGCTGATCTGAAACGAACACTGTAGTAACGGTTTTTTTTAAATAAAAAGATATCCACTTATACGCAGTGGGTTCAAAACCAAGACATTTTGAAGAGTATTCGTTTGTGGGAGATTTTGTCGACCTCATTTCCATTCTCTAAAACTGAGAGTGTGATGGACACAAATTCGACAAGGTTTGTGGTTGTAGACCTGCATTTAAGGAAGCCATGTTGTTTGGGGGAGATTAGAGATTTGCAGTGGAAACCTAGAGTATCATACAAGATACTTTCGAAAAGTTTGGGTATGTGTGATATGTGTGGTATGTGTGTGTATGTGTTGGGTAATCGTGTGACAGTTTGGCGATGGGACGGTAGTTGTTTACGACATTCTTTGGACCTTTTTTGTGAACAGGAGTTATAAAAGCGGTTCTCCATATCTGGGGAAATTCTCCAAGGGACAGGGATAAGTTGAATATTTTTGAGAGCGGGACAGAAATAATGGAGGAACATTTTTTTATCAATATGGCAGGGAGACCATCGGGGCCAGGAGTAAATTCATCATGAAGTTGATTCAATTTATTTTCAATGATATGGGGGTCAATAGTACGTGGAAGAAATGGTCCAAGGGAGAACTTTGGTAAGAACGAGGGTGGTCCGATAAGTACTTAGCCTCACCGCCAGATGGCGCCAGTATCGCAAGAGCACCTTACTATCGTGTAGTACATTCTAGTAGACGGCTACTGTCGAAATTTCACCCGGATCGGACTCGTAGTTTTGTTTTGACCGCGGGAAGCGGGAGTGTCCGCGGATTTTAGAAAAATGGAAAAAGAGCAATATCGGTCGGTGATTCGATTCTTGTTTTTGGAAGGGAAATCGCGCAGCGAAATCAAAGAGCGTTTGGATGCTGTGTACGGTGACTCTTCTCCTTCGATGGCGACTACCAAAAATTGGTTCAACGAGTTTCAACGTGGTCCCACGTCGGTTTTTGATGAGCCACGTCCAGGTGCCCCGAAAACGGCTACCACGTAGGATAACGTGACACAAATCCACGATTTCGTATTGGCAGACCGCCGATTGAAGGTGCGCGAGATAGCTGAGACAGTAGGCATTTTAAAAGATCGCGTGGGTCATATCCTGCATGAAATTTTGGGCATGAGAAAGCCGTCGGCGCGATGGGTGCCGCGTTTGCTCACTCCGGGCAACAAGCGCAACCGTGAGACCACTTCAGAGCAGTGTTTGACGCTGTTTAAGAGCAATCCGAAGGAGTTTCTGCATCGGTTCGTGACAGTCGACGAACCATGGATCCACTGGTACACACCAGAGACCAAGGAACAGTCGAAACAGTTGACTTCACCCGGCGAACGTGCTCCGAAGAAGGCGAAGACTGTCCCATCGGCCGGAAAGGTGATTGCCACCGTTTTCTGGGATCCACAAGGTGTGATCCACATCGACTACCTGGAGAAGGGCAAAACGGTCACAGGACAGTACTATGCCAAATTATTGGGCCGATTCGACGCCGAATCGAAGAAAAAACGGCCCCACTTGGCGAAGAAAAAAGTGCTCTTCCACCATGATAACGCACCGGCTCACACCTCCGCTCTCGCCACGGCCAAATTGGTTGAATTGGGCTACGACCTGTTGCCCCATCCACCGTATTCTCCAGATTTGGCCCCGTGCGACATGGTTTTGTTTCCAAACTTGAAAAAGTCGCTCGTCGGGCAGAAATTTAAGTCGAATGAGGAGGTCATCGCCGCCACGGAGGTCTACTTTGCAGACCTTGAGATAACGTATTTTTCAGACGGGTTAAAGATGTTGGAGCATCACTCGATTAAGTGCATCGAGCTAAAAGGAGACTTTATTGAAAAATAAATCGCCATTTCTCCAAATTTTTTGTTTTTCTTTTGTAGGCTAAGTACCTATCGGACCACCACTTATCGGAGTCATCGGGGAAAGATGGTTTGAAAAAGTTGGCAAAAAAGTTAAAGATAGTATTGGGATCATTCGAGGTTTCGCTATTGAAGGAGAGTGAGGTTGAGTAGCCATCAGATTTCCTTTTGTAGTTGACAAACTGAAAGAAGGACTTAGGATCGTTTATAAGATTGGCTTGCGTTTCGATTAAATTGCGTTCATAGAGCGACTTATGCAGCTCTGTGAATTTCAGATAAATGTAGTTAGAAAAGTCATTGGGGGAGTGTGTACGAAGGAAGATTGCCCACAGTTTGTTTCTTGTGTTTCTTAGTGAACGGAGCCTGCGATTATACCAAGTAGGGGAGGTAGATAAATGTTTGGATCGGGAAAGGGTACGTAAAGAGAAATAGAATTGAATATTTCTCTGTAGAAAAAAGGTATGGCATCGTTTATTGTATGGCTGTCAAAATTGAAGGGGGCGTTACTGAGATATTCACTGATTAGGTTGAAATTTGCTTTGTGGAAGTCATAGGACTTAAGCGGAGGGGAAGTATTCAGTGGTGAAGAGTCGTGAAAAAATGAAAGAAGAAGAGGAGGATGGTAGTTGTCGATGGTTGATAAGGAAAGGGGACAAATTGAAACAGAGGAACTAAGGGGGTCTGTTGTGAAGATCAGGTCAAGCCATGTAATTTGTGATGCCACTAACCTGGCTAAGGTTTTAATCAGCTAGGCGATCTAAGAAAAGACATTCTTTGACAGCAGAGGAACTAGTGGCAATGTAAAATGATTGATCGTCGGATGGAGCCCATTTAAGGAAAGGAAGATTGAAATCACCAAAGAGAAGGATTTCATCATGAGGATCCCGTAAATCATTTATGTTATTAATCGTATTAATGGCGAGTTCAAAGGATTCAATAGGCTGAGATGGCAAGATGTAAAAGCAGATGACATAGAGTGCTTTACGGGGCAGTACAATCTTGATTGAAACGAAGTCGAGATACGGGGAAGAGGATATTGCAATATGGGATGAGTCGATTGAGTTAATTACGGCTATTAAAACGCCACGACAGGGGCAGCTATCGGTAGGTCGATTGAGAATGTTAAAATTTGATGGAAACAATTCCTGGTTGTTTATGCTAGGGATCAAGTTAGTTTCAGTCAGAGCGAGGATTTGGAATGGTAAAGCATGAGACTGTTGAAAGACTGCTCGACTTTTTGAGCGAACACCTCTTACAGTTTGATAATAGAAGGTGAGAGGAAGTTTAGCATGAGGGGCAGAAAGAGAATGAAAATTAGGGTCGAAAATATCTGTCGTGGTCGGCTCTGCTACGCAGGGAGGTGGGATATTCCCTTTGAGTGGATATATTGACGGAAGGTATCTAGATCGTTCGATACTTTTTGGGGGGGTGGGGGGGAGATATTGGCAAAGTCAGTAGGGAGGCCTTCCTGTTGAATGGAGACCATTACACTAGTCTTCGTTCTACCTTCATAGCAGACCGAGTCTGGTTTATCATGGAGGTAGGCCAAAAGGAGACGAATGTGTTCATACGTCTTTTTGTCCCTTAGACGGGAGAGAGCATAGCGGCATTCAGTGGGGTTACTAACTAGCTGGGTAATTTTGACTGAGCGGGGTAGAAGGGGATCAATGCAAGACTGGGTGGAGTTAGGAGGAGAGTTGTTGAAGAAGGAGTTGAAAGTGTTGGAATAGAAGTGGAGTTGGCTATAATGTGAGAGGGCGAGTATGGTGTGGATGTATTAGAAAAGGCGGGGGCTGAGGGATTAAGGACGTGGACGCTGCAGAAATTAGGATACTTTGCTCCAGATTTCAGATCGAAATTAGGAAAACAATTAGGAAGAGGTGCTTGTGTGGCGAGGGTACAGTTCCCAACGGGAACTCGTCATCAGAGCATCGGACGATACCTTACCGGTATCAGGACATCACGCCACCTTCTGACAACGGCATTATTTACAGCAACAAAAAAAAATTAAATTAAAATTAAAATTTTCTCTTCGGCTTTTTTATTTTTTCATTCATCTTTTTTGTTCCTTTTTTCGCTTTACATTTTATTCGATTGAAACATGGCCGAAAACGAGAAGCATTTGCGTGGAATTCTGACGCAAATGACGAGGGACTCGGTCAATTTTAGTAAGCGAGGTACCAACGCACTAAAAATTATTTAATAGGGCGGCTAAAAATATTGTAGGATAATTTCAATTCAGCGCAGGAGTTAAACACCGAATCTATTACCTCATTGGAAGGTCCGTCCTTGGAGCAAGCATCTACTGTATTTGACACCAGGCCTAACACACAAAATTACAATACAATTTCACAACTACCACAAAATACGCAACAAATGTCTGAACTTAACAATCAACAAGCAAATACAAATAATGATCAAAATCGTTATATAGAAACCTATAGGAGTACTAACCAAAACTTAAGTAACATTTCAAACACTTACATACCATCGGCATAACGAGAATAGATCACAGGTATTGTTAGCAACCGCAATTGTAAAAGTAAGATCAGCTTTGAAACCGAATTAGGCTGGATTCTTATGGGTAGAACTCCAATGCCACATTCGCGACGTACCTATCCAAAGTTTTGTAAACATTAATACTTCTTCTCTTTGTACTTATCTCCAAAAATTCTGGGAGATAGAAGAAACACCATTTCATAACCCACATACTGTGGAAGATCAATAAGGGATAAGCCTTGAACAGGTCCTCTTTAATTCAGTTCTTTTTTGTCATACAAACGGCGTGGAATCTACGCATTAATCTATTTCCCATTTGACAATATGCAGAATCTTGCAAATGTCTATTTCCTGAATCGAATTCGACTCGTAGTTAATTGAATTTCCTTTTCCTGTTCAAATCATCCAATCAAATGTAATCGACATATTTCCATTATGTCACCGTCATACACATTACACATGCACGTGTGATCCGTCACCATACATCATTAGATAATTTTCGTTCATCATGGAAGATAAGGATCCACTGTAACCTGTGCTAATCTCGAACGCATCATGCGTAAATGACAATACCCGCCGCCGTCAATCCAACAAACATTGGCAAATTTACAAATTCACGCCTTCTCCCGCTTTGAAGCCGTTCCGGTAATGGTGCACTCAAGGACAAAGCAACGACACAAGTAACTAATGCAATTCATCTTGTCTACGAAGAATTAACTCCCTCCGCTGAATAAATATACGTAATTAAATATATGTTCTACAATTCCTTCAACAACGACTGTCACCACTTCACAGCTAACACCCACAATTTGCATTGCAAATTCCGTTAAAATGTGCAAAAAATAATATTTTTTCTGGCTCCCTACTCGTCCCATCTGCTCCGCCCTTCAGGACATTCAGTTCGGTAGTCGTAAGTGTGTTGCGCTGTCAAATGCAAACAACACTTGTTCTCCTCCTTGACAGCCAGAGCGGGAAACAGACCATACTTTAACGCTTCTTCTGCGCGAAAACTTTCTCGAAAAGATATGAATAGATGCAACGCAAAGACTGTCGAATGGTTTAATTGCAATGCATTTATCCAAGTAGCAACCGCGATGGATGGTGCTGAAGACGGAAAACTCGAGGATTCAGAAGACTGTTTGCCGGTATTACTATATCTTACCGTTATGCTTAATTAGGAACAAACTTTTCGTGCAATTTTATTTATTTAAATTCAAATGTCCATCCACAACCAGTGATGTCCGTTATATTGCGTGTGGTATCCTCGCAGAATCCTTCATTTTCTTGCCAATGTTTATAAGGGAATAAAGATGTAAGGATCTTATCCTTGGAACATGAAAGAAGCTGGAGAAAATCGAAGGACAATATAGTTTTTCTCCTACTGCAGTTGTGCGAGTCCTTGACTGCAAAGAATGCGATTTATATGCTGTGGTGAACAGGAGACGTGTATTAAGGAGTGACGTTGTTGTGTAAAAAAAAAGTGCAGCTCGTGATGTTAGTTACGAGCCACACACGCCAAGGTAAAAATAGGCAGGTCAAGGGAAATATTTTCTTTGAAAACTACACCATGTTCTTTTTCTGGCAAGCCGTGGCCATTCAAGTGCACTGAATTAGTGAGTTTCCTACCCTAATTGGTCTACACAAATATTCCCGAAAATCTTTTCTATGCCGGGGTTGGGGCAAACGACTTTTGTTTTCTAAAAGCAGTTCGGAGCAAAACATTCCTTTTTGACCTAGTATGGCATTTTACTTGAGGCCGCATATGAAGTCATGTTGTGGGATGTTACGTGATTGGGTTTCTAAACAGAACAAACATTTTGAACTGACTACTGAGCCAAAATAAACATAATTGAACCTAGTGCCTTGAAGTCTCCAGTCAAAAAGCTATTACTCTTTACATTACATTGATGCATGGACGAGCTTATGCTATGATCTGTTCCGCTTAGGGCTATCAACAGTATCGACTTTTCATCGCCAATTATGAAAAGATGATAAAAGCCTTTTCTTTTCTGCTGTTGAAGCAGCAATTCACATGTGAAAACATGAACCCATATCGTTCCTCCACTTCGTACGGCACCCAATGTCTTTGTTTGTTTCAATCCTAATGTTTTTTAAACATGTTGCCATCTACTTGTAATGATTTTGCAAATTTAGCTAGAGTCTAACAGGTGCCAGAA
Organism: Merodon equestris; assembly: GCA_958301585.1. Taxonomy (NCBI): domain Eukaryota; kingdom Metazoa; phylum Arthropoda; class Insecta; order Diptera; family Syrphidae; genus Merodon; species Merodon equestris. Next base: position 67,166,400 of record OY284413.1, read on the forward strand.
TTACAAAAAAAGAAAACGAAAAAAAAAACTACAGGATACATTCAGCTGTCACATGACCGAATGTATCAAAATCAAGGACAAGATAAAAAAATATATGTAAATACATTGTTATGTGAAAAGAAATTATAAAGGGTCCGCCATCTAACGTTTTTTTTTTTCAAGTAGTGCTTATTTCGTGAATGGTAACACTTAGCTCATGTCTGATTTGACAGATAATTAGTTTTATCCTTCCGCTGAATGAATATGGTTGTGTATACGCTTGAACAACGCTTCGCTAAGTGGGCCTGCGATCGACTTACAGAAGATGACGATTTTGCCAAAAAAATTATCTTTTCAGATGAAGCTCATTTTGATCTTGGCGGGTATGTAAACAAGCAAAATTGTCGCATTTGTGGGGCACAGAAAACTCGCACGCATACATTGAAAAGCCGGTGCACCCAAAACGAGCCACTCTTTGGTGCGGATTTTGGCCCAGAGGCATAATTGGGCCATTTTTCTTCGAAAATGAGCAAGGAGTGGCCGTTACAGTCAATGGCGATCGTTATCGGGCCATGTTGAACGAATTTTTGTTCACAAAAATTGAAGAGGAGGATATTGGCAACATTTGGTTTCAACAGGACGGCGCTACGTGCCACACAGCCGAAGCTACACTCGATGTTTTGCGCCCTGTTTTTGAAGATCGCATTATCAGCCGCATAGCTGTTGTCGTTTGGCCACCTCGGAGCTGCGATTTGACACCGTTGGACTATTATTTGTGGGGTGCCGTCAAAGATAAGTGTTACGCCGACAAGCCAGAGACAATTGACGCTTTAAAGGACAATATTCGTGAAGCCATTGCAAGTTGTACGGTCTTATAGTGCTAAATACCATGTTCGTCAAACAAAGCCGCAACCTGATCACTTATAGCAGCGGCGGAAATGAAACTCAAATAGACTATCATTTGGTATCCAGTTTCATGAAGCCACGAGCTAAAGATTACAAAGTGATCCTGGGAGACGCGGTCGCCCCTCAACACCGTCTCCTCCTGACTGATTTTTTTATGGATGCGAGAAAGAAGTCAAAGCAGCAAACGAAGGTGTCTGAGAGAATCAAGTGGTATAAGCTGGATAAAGGAAAAGGCGAAGCTTTTATTACCAGCATGAAAAACTTCCTCTCTTCCATTATCGATGAGGTCGGTAATGAGGAGTGCAGAGCACAAGACATGTGGGATTCCCTACAACAATCTGGCCTGGAGAAAGCCAAATCACTGCTCGGAACATCTAAAGGCCCCTGCCAACACGCAAAAGAAACCTGGTGGTGGACAGACGAAGCCAAAGCAGTGATACACGAAAAGAAAATGGCTTTCCAAGCTTGGTCAAAGTGCTCTTCTACTAATAGAGAGGAAAAAGCTCGCCGTGAAAAGGTATATAGATGTTGCAAAGGTATCGCGAAGAAAAAATGCGCCGAATTCAAAGCGAAAAGCATGGAAGGCCTCTATCAGGAGTTGGAAGAAATATCGTCTTCCGCGTCTGACAGGAATTAGGCTACCCAGGAGCTTCGACAAAACAATTTGAACAAAGGAGCAAATATCTTTAAGATAGCCGCCCAGAGAAGAAGAAATGCTCAGGAGATTCGTTTCCCAAAGTTTATTAACAATGCTGAAGGCCAACTCCTTGTGGAACACGAAAAAATTCTCCACAGATGGCGACAGTATTGCGAGGAACTTCTGAACGAACAGTTTCCCCGAGTGTACTTTCCAAGAGCCGCCCCGAATCATGCCGAAATATCCGACATCACAGTCGAAGAAGTTCGGTACGCGGTTAAAAACTCCAAGAAAAGAAAAGCTGTTGGGCCGGACGGGATACCCTCTGAGTTCTGGAAAAAGATGGGAGACATCGGGTCTAGATGGCTCATGGTTCTTATCTCCAAACTTATGAGAGGCGACACTATGCCTAATCAATGGAGGGAAAGCTATCTTCTTCCATTGCACAAAGGAAAGGGTGATACGCGAAATTGTGATAACTACCGTTCTGTCAAGCTGATGTCGCACACCATGAAGATCGTTGAACGGGTATTAGATAGCCGACTGCGGAAAATAATACGACTATCTGATGACCAGTGCGGGTTTGTCTCGGGTAAATCAACAACAGATGCAATCCAAAGTATAAAGATCATGATGGAAAAGCATCGTGATTCTTCAAAGGACTTGCATATGGTGTTGGTTGATTTCGAGAAGGCCTTTGACCGGCAACCAAGAGATCTTTTATGGGTAGCGCTAAGACAAAAAGGAGTTCCAGAAACCTACGTGCGAGTGATTATGGACATGTACGAGAGAGCAACGACAAGAGTAAGATGCACCGCAGGAGTCACCGAAGAGTTCGCAATCAAAGTCGGTGTACACCAAGGGAGCGTCCTCAGCCCACTGCTTTTTATAGCAATCCTTGATTGCTTGCTTGAAGGAAAAGTAACGGACCCCAATGTGCACCAGCTATTCTTTGCTGACGATGGGGCCATTATAAGTGGTGATCAGGCGTCCCTACAACGAGCACTTGATGTGTGGGTGGACATTTTTGAGGGACACGGGTATCGTATTAGTTCAAAGAAGACAGAGTACCTGTGCTGCTCGTTCTCTGACCCTCATCAGCCTATTCCAGACATTTACTTGAATGGAAGAGTGCTTCCCAAGTGTGAAAAGTTGAAATATCTGGGATCTATGATTAATAGAGAAGCAACTTGTGATGACGACATCAAACATCGCGTAAGCGTAGGGTGGATGAAGTGGCGGGAAAACTCCGCCATCTTCTGTGATCGAAAAATGCCCCCTAAGCTGAAAGGAAGGCTCTACACTTCAATTGTACGTCCGGCGCTCACATACGGTTCACAATGCTGGACAATGCACAAAAAGTATGAGAGCAAATTAACGGCAACTGAGATGAAGATGCTTCGCATGACAGCGGGAGTAACAAAGCGTGACAGAATTAGAAGTTCAAATATCCGAGGAAGCCTCCACGTAAAAGAAACCATCACAAGAAATATAGAGCGCGACCGACTCAGTTGGTATTGCCATGTTCAAAGGAGAGATCCTTTGAACCCCGTCCAAAAGGCGTTATCAATCAACATTCCAATTTCAACACGCAAAAAAGGCAGGCCGAAAAACAATTGGTGCAAATATATGCAAAAACACCAGCATTTGATTGGCCTCAGCGATGAAGTAATCCCAAACCGGGAAGCCTGCCGCTACTTTCTGAGGTCAAACCGGCGGACCCCACAAGCGGACCAGTAGGAATGCAGTTAAGCGGGAAGGCTATGGTCCTACACTTCTGACCATAACGACGCCGGGATAAAAAGGAAAAGAAGAAGATTCGTGAAGCCATTGGTGAAATACAGCTGCACACAATCGATAATGTGCTTAAAAATTGACCGATCGTGTAGGCTACTGCATGGCCAGCCGAGGAAGCCATTTGAATGAAATTATTTTCCATTATTAACCGGAAGGATTGTACTTTCAAATAAAAAAAGAAATTTGAGAAAATATTCAGTAGTTTTTTTATAGCATTTCAAAAAAAAAAAAAAAATTATTTGGCGGACCCTTTACAATGAGTGGGAAATAAAAATTATAAAGCTATACGAAATCCTCATTTTATTTATTTCAAAAATATTTTTCTGAGCATATTATATGTGTGTTATCGCCCAATTTACAATATGCTTGGTACAGAGATATGATAATGAATAATATATCTTTCAACTGAATCATTTTGAATTATTTTTATATTAGCGTTGATTTTATACTTTTATTTTAAAAAAAATCGAAGGTAAAAAAATAAATAAAAAACCCAAAATATATAAATTTGAACATCAATAAATAAGTAAATAAATAAATAATTAAACAAATAAACAAATAAGTAAATAAATAAATCAATTAACAGAATTCGCTGTGAGCATTGACTCTCCTTGAACATCGCTCATTTTGATCTATGTATATATGATTGATTAATTAGAGGGTTTTCGGAGGTATCATATCTTATCCTAATCATTTCATAGAGTTTTTAGATTCTATTGAAGATCAACTCAACATTAGCTGTTGGATGAAGGTCTGTTGTGGAATGATGACATGGGAGTTTAAGCATCATTTTTAGTATTTTATTTTGGACTACTTGTCATTTTTTAAATGACAAAATGCACAATTCTCCCAAACTTCACTTATAAACTTATATGGATATATAAGAAAATTTATTGGAAAATTATTTTAAAAATTATTAGTTTATTTTCATTGGATCTTCTATGAATCAACGGATACAATAATTTAATGGCAATACTAGATTTTTTAATTGTTCTTGCGATATGTTCATTAAAAGTCAATTTTTGGTCCAGAGAAATACCCAGATATTTGGCAAATAGCTCCCAGGATGCAGTTTTATTTACCCAAGACACAACTGAAACCCAAGTCAAGTTAGGAACGGCGTTGTGTCGTCGCTTATGTTTTTCCGTTAGTTCTGAGGTTAAGGTTTAAGTCAGTTTTAAGTGATCTATTGTAGTGGATGAATTGAAGAAATAAATGAAGTTAAAGAATAAAACATAGTGTGGATATTTGTATGAATACTTGACTGGCGCTCCCGTATGCTTAGTTAAGTCAGACTGGGCTGGGGAAATAACATACTAGAAGTTGCCTACTAAGAAATTGGTGGGTCTGGCTTACTGAAACGAATATATTAATTGTCTGGGGATCTTCGTATACGACAGTGACCATTGCGGACATAGTGCCACGATCACAGTACCAGACTAATTTGAGAAGAAGGTAGAGTTTATAGTCACGTATAAGAGATTTATACGACACTCTCGGCAACTTAACGCCGCTGTTTGGTATAGAGTTTTCGTGTATCAGCTTTCACTGACACTCTCTCAAACTTACTCTTAGTTGGTGCAGGGTGGTGTATTTTTCTAGTTAACTGGCTAAGCTTATCTCCAAAAGATAAGCTCAGACGAGTTGAAGAAAGAGCTCGGCCGATTCGTAATGTCGGCTCAATTATTTTGTAAGGAGTTTAGTTTGGTAAGAGACTTTGAGTAGAGACTAAAATTAAATGATTAAGCGTTCTTAATAAAGATTAAATAAAACTATGTCCAAACTCATCCCAACAGCCAAAAATCTAGACGTTTACTTCGTATTGCTTTGCATAAACGGCGCATAACTTCAAATTTATATTCCCTATTTACCAAACCACCTTCCTGCAGGAACTCATGATAAACCATGCCATTGTAATCGAAGAAAACAGTGAAGAAAACTTTCACCATTAATCGAACTTGAGCAGCTTTTTTCTGTCTTGACTTTTCTGGTACCTTCTATTGGAATACTCTGGCTCTGGTTTCGACGTCATAACCACATAGCCACGTCTTGTTACTAGTGATAACTCTTTTCAGCAAATCTGGATCGTGATTTATGTCAACAACAGCTCCTGAGCGATGATCACGCGTTCTTTTGGTAAGAATATAGCAATGTTGGACACACAGGTTTCATGCCCAAAATATCTGAGAGCATTTAATGGCATAAGCCAACCAATGTGCCTATTTCCTCAGGAACTTTGCTGATAGTGATTCGACAATTCTCCATAAGAATCTTCTTTACTGCCTTAATGTTTTCATCCGCTTTTGACGCGCTGGTGAGTCCAGGACAGACATCGTCATTAACATCTTCTATAAGGAGCTTGTAACATTTATAAACACTTTATTTTAAAGATTTAAATGTGTTGGATCACATAATTTTATTTTTACCCAAAGTTCAATACAGATCTTCTGAACCAACATTTTTTAATCAAAAAATCACCAAAACACGTCTGATTTCTGTATTTATGAAGAATATGGTAGATAAAAAAATAGCTGACAATGTCAACAAATGTCAGAAGTCATGTCTACCAACATAAAAAAAAATCGAATGTGCTTAACCCGCGAATGAAAAAAAATCACCTTAATTTCCGAAAAAAAATAATGTTATACCACTGAAGGAACACAAACCAGCATTTCTACAAAATGGGATATTATCTCCAAATGCGAATGCACTGATCCGCCTGCAACGTGAACAATATTACTTCATTACTTCCAAAATCTCTCGAAAGTCCAGATGAGAAACAGAAGTTCGTTTAAATAGGCAGCATAGCAGAATTGAGAACTCGATACGCATATAGTGTATGTATGTACATATGTATATAAGCAAATTCGCCGTCAGATAAGCTCCTGCCATTACCGAAATCCGTGTCCATAAAACGCAACACATGCACAATAACCACAAAGCAAAGTATAGTGTGAGTAAGTCCGTCGGCGTTCATAACGCGACTTCCAGTGCAATGCAAACAAATTTAATAAACGAAGCAGAAGATATGCTCCGTCGAATGCAATTTCGAACGCCCAACCAAGCAGCATGCCCAACAGTCATTCCGAAAAATATCACGGACAAACATGACAAAAAGTAAAAACAAACCCTGGAAGCCTTTGAAGGCACCAAGTAAGCACTCTCGTGTGTGAATGTTGCACACGGCGACCAAAAAACAAAAAGCCAAAAATCCATTGAAATCCAAACACACAAGGATTAAATTTACATGACGTGATGCGTTGCGCGAGAACGTTACCCAGTAGCGCTTCTCTGCTGCATTCATGCATCGCCATGACATGTGACGGCCGAGTTAGCCATTGCAAATGTAGCCTCTTACACAACAGACATGACATGTCGGCACTTCCCAATAACAAGTGATAAAGTGTTGCCCCAGGCAACAATGATTTCAATCACGCGGCCATGAAGTAATCGACAGAGCCTCAAGGGACATGTAAACGTGTAGCGGGTGATACAGTTTTGATTGAATCTTGTAAGGCCGCTCTGTCAGTTGCTGGTGCTTTGTTGTGCTTTGGTTGCAAATTACTTGGTGTCTTGACGGTTTTCCATCAACGTAACGGGCTGATGAACGGCTTTCGTGTTCTAGCTCATTAGGAAATGTGTTTTGCATCGGGCAAACCGACGTGTTTCAAAAGCATGACGTCTGTTTGAAATCGATGCTGGCATATTCAATCGACAGAGCCTGAAAGAAAGAAGCTACAGCTAAAAGATTCCGGACATTTCGGGTTTGGTCAACGGATTCATTACGATGCATTTGTTTGCTGACCACATTGAAGTCGGCGTTTGCTTTTCATTACCTTTGAAAGCATAATTGTATGATATGGAAGGGCATCGATGCCAGGCATTTCGCAACCACTAGCTTTGCGCTATCTGCTCTTACAGACTCTATCAATTGAGAGTGTGTGTCCTTCGGTTGCATTTAAACCATTTTAAAGGAACTGGTAATCTGTTGATCTCGGCCAACGTTTGCTCTTGGGCAGAATGAATTCTTCTATATGCTCTGAAAAAGTTTTTTCTCTCTTTGTGCTGGATATTTGCAATCGCAGTTGCAGCAAATGAAATGGTGGTAATGGTTCTAAAATATTTGCATTAATTCCTGCGGTTGTTGTGGGAATTTGAACTGTTAAAGAAAGAGAATCCCTTATCCATCCCAAAATCGCTTGCTATGTTCGAATATTCGAATTGAAATCACAAATATGCGGCAATGGTGTATGATACACCAAACAAAGGGAGCGGGAATGCCAGAAAACAACCTTGCCATTATTTCTTCTTTAATACTATAAACCATTAATATAATTACTGAACGTAATATAATTATGTTATTTATAATATATAAAGTTAGTCGGTCTAGTCAACCGAAGAACAATATATAGGAACTACCAAGAAACAAAACTGAGATCGGCTGAAAATCGTTTGCTCTCGTTTGCTCTGAATCTCCAGCAACGGCGGTGTCGTTTGAGTCATTTCGACTCAATGTTCACCATCGTGTTGTAACGTATGTACATATGCATATCTGCAGTCGAAAACAACTTTAACACAAGACTGAAATTGCTTGAGGGCGATATCAAGATGAGATGCCATGCTAAAGTAAATTGCTAAAGCAGTACGAGTATTGATGCTGCATCGATGCACTGCAAAATGCAATTGCCTACCTCTCCGTTGGTAGAACACGAGGAACAACAACCCCTTCGCCGCCCTTTCAAGTTCGGTTACGGAGGAAGAGCGTAGCGAACTTGAGGAGGAAAAACGGATCTTATGCGACAAGTTGCGACAAGATGCAGCAGATGGAGAGACAGCAGGCAACAGCCGCCTCACATCAAAAGCAGCAACAACAGCAGCAGCAAAAACAACACCCACAGCAGCAAAAATAGAAATGCAACCTCGATGCGTTAAGTGCGCAAAGAACCACAAGAACGAGAATGCGACCTTGGAAAAGACAAGGTGGAGGACAGAGAGCAGCTCGAGTGTGTCTTGTGTAGGAACCGAGAACATCCTGCAAACTATCAGGGATGTCCTACGTTCCAGGACATCACCAGCCGTCACATCCCAGTTAACCTACGCCCAAATGTCCGTATGTTCGGGAAAGACGGTACAAAAGCCCATGGCTGTTCCTAAAGCCTCAGTGCCGTCTCTAAGGCACCGGCGGCCGAAGTGCAGATTGGGCAGCTCCAACAACAGATCCGTGAGCGGGCGACCCGAGGAGACAATATCTACTCGCTTCTGCCGGGCCTAGCGCACCTACGGTCGTAATGGGTACGCTGGTGGAGAGGCCCTTGAAGATCCTGTCGGTGAATATAGATTCACTGATAAGGGTCGAGCGACGAGCCATGCTTTTCAACCTGTTGCTGGACGAAAGCCTCGATGTACTTTTGGTTAGCGAAACAAAGCTAAACCAGAAGCACAAAATCCGGCACAGTTCTAACAAAATAAGTCGAAGAGACCGACCCAACGCTACTCAATGCGGGCGAATTGCGATCTTCATAAAAAATAATATAACATAAAATTATATATAGCGGTGAAGTGCGGAGGTTCCAGGTGTTAGAAGTCTGTATTGTGTGCATTCCTCTCCCGTAATGGACATAAAATGTACATTTTAGCGGCCTATGCACCTGAAGCACCTCAACCCAATATTTTTATCACAGAACTCGAGACACTCTTTCGATCTCTGCGCTTGAACTCGGTAGAAAACTTCGACATTCTGGCCGGCAATTTAAATGCGAAGCAAAGTGATCGGGGAAATAATATTCTTAACACTAGGGGGAGCCTACTAAGTCATTGGTGGTTTCTGCAGAGCATAGAGTACCGACTCAAAATACTTGCAACAGATAGTCCGTCGTATCCTAGGAGCGGCCACTATCTGGATCTCATGCAGCTAGACTCTCGACTGAGACTGGCTGACACAAACGAATGGTCTATTAACTGTCAACGGACCATTGTATACGACAGTGACCATTGCGGACTATGTGCTGTAATCACAATACCTGACGAGTTGGCAGAGTCCAATAGGAACCTGTAAAACTGTGAGATTGACAGATACTTTAAACAAATTGACAATATAATTAAGCAAACGATGGACAGTACAATACCACGCTAACGACATAACGATACTACAAACGTGTACCGAAACGCGACAATCGACACACTGCATTGACAAAAAAATAGACTCTTGACAAAACTCAAATCCTTGAACAGGCGGCTTACCGACAGACAAAACTCGGAGGTCAGGACACTGAAGTCACTGATTAAAAATCTCCAACAGTTGGTCAAGGAGAATTACAGAAGATCCTCAGGAGAAGTTGGCGACAGTAGGAGCTGGCTTCCAGGAAGTGTCCAGTAAGAACAGAGCCCAGCTTCATCACTTCTAGCTTAAAATGATTTCGACCATTAGCAATCTGAGAATCTTGGTTTTACCAGGTTAAGTGAAGATTTAATGGCAAACAATGCCATCGCCAGTGAGGGGGCTGATACCCTGTTCATTTTGACGGAAGATCTCCGGATGATCTTTCAGTCATTGAAAAGGAAAAAATTCGCGGGTATCGGCGGTATATCCAATGTTGTGCCCAGGCACCTTCCGCCAGTGGCTGTAGAGAGCTACATCATTCTGTTCAACAATGCACTGAATAATGCATATTATCCAGTGCACTGGAAGACAGCGGTGGTGCAACCAATCCCCACCTCTAGTCCGGCAAATCTTTGGCCGATAAGTCTCCTTCCGAGTATCAGCAAGGTTTTCGAAAAGGTGGCCCATAGGACCCTCTCTAAATGGGTTGAGGACAATAAAATCATTCCTGTTGATTGTCTGTTTGATTGACTTGGAAAAAGCCTTCAACACTGAACGGCTAAAAGGTCTTTATTACAAGCTCAGTCGGCTGGGCATAAGTAAACCACTGCTATATATGATTTTTGACATGTCAACCGGTAGAAAGTTCGTTGTGAAAATTGCCAACGTAACTTCTACCCAAACATTTGAAATCAAAAACGGACTGCAACAGGATCCTTTTCAGCATTTACCTGAATGATCTACTTGTTTCTCTTCACCACTCAATAGCGTACGCAGACGTCCTAATCGGGTACAGATCAGGTCCAACAATTGACGTCATTGTTACTCTTCTGGAGCGTGACTTCGAAAAAATTCAGCAGTATTGTGATGACTGGAAGTTGGAAATCAACTTCCAGAAATCAGAATCTTTACTGTTCAGAACGCCTTTGTCTAGGGCCTCTCGGGACACTAGAAAAAATTGGCGCAGGTCCTCTATCCTTGGGCCGGGCGGGCGTTCACTGGCGAGACAAAGTGGTGTAGTCAGGTACCTTGGGATCGTGCTGGATCAGTATCTATATTTTGACAAACATGTAGATGCTGCTCTGGCAAGGGCCCGAGGTGCATTCGCTCTGACAAGATGGCTGTTTCATTGCAGCCAACTTGATTCCAGAGGGAAGGTAATCTGATACGTGGCCTTAATCAGTCCCATAGGCCCATTGAGTATGGCTTACTACCCCAATGATATTACAAGAGAGTGCGTCTTAACGGCTTTGTCCCGCCAGAAGCATTCCTCTATTTATATAGACGTACGCTGATCCAGGATAGATTGGCGGTACCGTTTATATATGTAAATATATATATAAAAATATGATCATATGCTAAGTTTTTTTGAAAAAAACAAATGTTTCTTAGCTTAAGTTAATTATAATGATGTTAATTGTAAGTTTTTTATATAGTAGTCGAAAGGCATATGTTAAAATTATACTGCTTGTTTTAGAGTGTCTGCTAGGGCCACTAAGACTCCTAAATTTGTGAGGATAGTTAAGCTAGTTTTAAGCATTTTTGTCTAGGATAAGATAGACCTAAGTAGCTATAAACAAAAAAAAAGCCGAGAAAGAAGAAACAAATTGCACAGTGAGAGAAGCTTGGCTCTTTTCATGAGCTGTTACGCCATCTATCTGGCAGTACAATCGACCAGTATTTGCGTCTGCGACCTAAAACAGATAGCAAAAGCCTCCAGCAAAAAAAAAAAAAAGTCCCGAGAGGCCCTAAACAAATGGCCTCTGTTTCTACTCTGTTTTGAGTAAGATAGATTTTAATTTCGGGAAGAAGATTTTCAGCTTCCAGTCTTTACAATACTGCTACGGTGGATGCACCAATGCTGTCTTCCAGTGCAATGGAAAATATGCATTATTGAGTGTATTGTTGAACGGGATGGTGTACATCCCTACAGCTCTTGGTGGGAGATGCCGTAGCACAACATTAGATAAACCACCAATCCCCACGGATTTTTTTTCTCTTCAGTAACTCGAAGATCATCTAAAGATTCCACAGATGCATATAATCTCTATCTCATATAAAAAATCTAACGTTTTTTTTTCAAGCAGTGCTTATTTCGTGAATGGTAACACTTAGCTCATGTCTGATTTGACAGATAATTAGTTTTATCCTTCTGCTGAACGAATATGGTTGTGCATACGCTTGAACAACGCTGGGAAATATTGCGACATTACTTTGAAAATCATCGACTTGCAGAAGATGCCGATTTTGCCAAAAAAATCATCTTTTCAGATGAAGCTTTTTGATCTTGGCGGGTATGTAAATAAGCAAAATTGTCGCATTTGGGGCACAGAAAACCCGCACGCATACATTGAAAAGCCGGTGCACCCAAAACGAGCCACTGTTTAGTGCGGATTTTGGTCCAGAGGCATAATTGGGCCATTTTTCTTCGAAAATGAGAAAGGAGTGGCCGTTACAGTCAATGGCGATCGTTATCGGGCCATGTTGAACGAATTTTTGTTCACAAAAATTGAAGAGAAGGATATTGGCAACATTTGGTTTCAACAGGACGGCGCTACGTGCCACACAGCCGAAGCTACACTCGATGTTTTGCGCCCTGTTTTTGAAGATCGCATTATCAGCCGCAGAGCTGATGTCGTTTGACCACCTCGGAGCTGCGATTTGACACCGTTGGACTATTATTTGTGGGGTGCCGTCAAAGATAAGTGTTACGCCGACAAGCCAGAGACAATTGACGCTTTAAAGGACAATATTCGTGAAGCCATTGGTGAAATACAGCTGCACACAATCGATAATGTGCTTAAAAATTGGACCGATCGTGTAGGCTACTGCATGGCCAGCCGAGGCAGCCATTTGAATGAAATTATTTTCCATTATTAACCGGAAGGATTGTACTTTCAAATAAAAAAAGAAATTTGAGAAAATATTCAGTAGTTTTTTTTATAGCATTTTCAAAAAAAAAAAACGTTATTTGGCGGACCATATAAATGAACAAGGGTTTTACCCTTTCATTGGTGACAACATTATTGGCCATGAAATTCTTGAGTAGGGCTCTGATCGTGGTTTGGACGAATGCTTTCATTCACTTTACACACCTCTTGAGAGACAACTCCCACTGTTGGAACCTTCTTCTGAGTATCTCCGATCCCGAAGTATCGTAACAGTTCGAAAAAGGCGTTCACTGTCTGACGTTTTCGGAACCCTCGGTTTGATTTTGATCGTTTCTCCAAAATATTTAATACTGCTTTTAGCATCGTCATGTTGTAGTCAAAGTATCTTACTATGAGATGATAACTCAAGGTGAGAAATAAAAGAAAAATGAACATAACTGCCATCGGTCATTTCAAGTACCGTACTACCAATTTTTTAGACGTTGTACTGACTTGTCAAAAATAAGGCGAATAAGTGCGAACTTATGTATCTCTTTGATGATCTCTTTATTCTCTTACATTGAAGCGAAAACAATGATTTATTCTTTTGAAAGAAATAAGAGGCATAGTTGGGCAGAAAATTGGTCGACTATGCCTACTAACCTAGAATTCTTTAAATGATTTCCCATTTGATCGATATACACCAGCCAAAAGCAGTAAGCCGTAGTATGCTAACATTATTGTCCATAGAGTTCCAAACGATTTTATACTGACGAACACCGGACAAGTTACCCGCACCAACAATTTTTTTTTTCAACCGACTGTATAGATAACAAAAACTGGGTCGTTGCAAAAAAATGTCGTTACCTTGTCTACTACCAAATGCAAAAGAAGAGGAAAAAATTCTAGGTGATCAAGGTACTGGCTGTATAGAATATTGCTACTTCTCTCATTCCGTCTTAAACAAAATCTGGGTTCGAATCATCGCTTCGATAATCGTCGTCGGTATTTGCTTCATTTTCATCTGGTATACATTCTTCGACATCATCTCTTCTGTAGATATCACTTGCAAAATAATGGAACCAGAATGAATTAAAAACCCAAAGATGGAAAACAAAAACCCACTATTCAGAGGAAATGACAAACTTGAACTAAACTTATACTCGTAATAAAAAAGGCACTTAATATTGAAGTCAGTATCATAATAAATAAATTAATTAGTTCAACATTGAACCAATATTTCTAATCGATTTAATAAACAATAAAATGATTCTAAATTAATGTAATAGTGTAAATAGTAGGCCTTTTCGCAGAATAGCAGGAAAGACACCGTCTTTACCTGGAGCTTTGTAGGGTTTAAATGAACTGATTGCTCATTTAACTCTATCGGAGGTAGAGAGTCTGCCAGGGAGGCTATTTGTTCTACTATCGATATGGTTCGTGGCGTCCATTGGAACATCAGAAGGTATTTGCTGGGTAGTAGAACCTGGGAAACGTATCCTAAGCAAGGTCTCCAGGGTTTCCGGGTTTCCCTGCAATAGGTTTCCATGTTTTTGTTACGTTTCTTGACTATGGGCGGGACTTGGATCCACCATTTTGATCCTGAAATCAAACGAAATTCCATGTTTCGGAAACGAGCCTTCACACTGACGACAAAGAAATTCAGCGTCAAGTTCGGCGGTAAAGGAACGCTGAAGCTATAATTATGGTGGAATATTTTGAAAAGAGAGCCACTATTTCGGGAAGATTGCGGGAGGTCATTAAAAAAAAAAAGACGCGGCAAATCAAAAGCTTGAGTGCCGTTTCGCCAAAACAACGCAACGACTCACAAAGCCGCAGTTCTGATGGCTGCCTTCAAGAAACGGGATTCGAACTGCTCGAATACCCAGCCTATTCGTCAGTTCTAGCTTTCAGTGACTTCTACTTCTTTCCTCGGCCCAAGGAACATATCCGAAGCAAAAAATTTGAAGACGATAATGAAGTTAGGGCCGCTGTTGAGGGGTTTTGGGAGGGTCAATGCAAATAATTTTTTCTAAGGTTTTAGAAAAATGATGAACTAAATGCATTGATCTGTTTGGACACTATATAGACTATATTAAATTTAATTGAGAAAAATAAATTGTACCTAGATTGAATTCGATAACCAAAAGTGTTATAGTTTTAACCAGTAAATATTGGAAAAATATCAATGTTCCAAAGAATCTTACAATTTTTGGATGTGTCGTATAATCGCAAGAAAACATATAAACAACTGAACTAGATTTATTTTCTCGTTTGAGGTTTCTGACATTCGAGGTTTTGCCAGTCCGCTGTTTGGAAGCCAGCGACTATAGAGAGGGAGACTGTAGTACGATTTACGATAAATTTATTACCTATTTGGGCCACAGGAGTTAATCTATAGTGTTGATAAACGATAGAACACATCTTTCTCAGAAAAGTTATTCACCCGAGGAATTATTTATTGCATTTGAACGAATTGGAAGGCACATTTTTCTATTAATAAAGTAATCCCAAATGTTAGGAAATGGATGAACATGTTAATTACGGAATTAGACATGCTTGAAAGAAGTTTTTCTTGGAATAGACAAAAACACCTGAGAGTAATAATTGGATAGAGAAATTGTTTAGTAAGAACGTGGTCGAAACACACTAATGGCAGGAGGGTTTGGCGAAGGATTGCCAATGACGCTATGAACTTTCGAGTTCCAAAAGGCGGTTAATAATTCTAATAACACAGCGATGAATGACGTCTCTAAAATATTCCCTTTATTAATCAAAAGATGTTGTTGACCTGAACAAGGTTGGTTGTGGGCATATTGCCACTTAGCGATGGTGGTGGATAACAAGCTTTCAACGTGTAACGGTGATTATTCTTAAATATTATAAATGAAAGTGTATGCAAACGCAAAATGGAAATGAAGGTTTATACGTTTTCAAAAGCAATGACCTCTGAAAGATCTAAAACTAAATAAAAAATATCGGTGCTACAATAAAAGCATCGTATGAATTCCTTCCAAAAGGAAGGACATCCTGAAAGCCGTACCCAACAAGGAAGATGATAAAGTCTTTCTTTCTCAAGATTACTTATGACTAACATTACAGCCCGTAGATGACTAGAGTCGAAACTTTTCTGAACTACTTCGTTAAAACTCTTAAAATTATTATTTTTAAACTCTTAAAATTAAAAAACTTTTAAAATTACACTTATCAAGACTTAAATCGATATTGTCAGTAGAATTGAGAAATCTTAGACGTTTATGTGTACTAATATAGAATAAGGGTCGAGATCGAACCCATCTTTCTGGCGCATAGATGTTGATTGATGTGAGTATTTCAGGACATTCAACACTATACGCGAGAACATCACATCATTTAATCTAACGTACTAAATATCTAGTAGTTTCCGATTTTTTTTAATACGGATATAGGTTCCATATTACTGGGATGTATTCCAAAATTCCAAGGACAATAGACATAAACTGATTTTATAGCAAAGGGGTTGAAGAGATCTTCAGAGTTCTTTTCAAAAATTCAAACATTGAATTGGCCTTAGTTACTGCAATGATTCACTTAGATTTACACCAGAAATGGTGTACGTAAATAAAGTTTCCGATAAGCAAACATGAATTCGCATTTGCCTATAATGCAAACTATTAAAACTGCACCCTTTTACAATATTGTCCAAGTTCTTTCGGATTTTAATAAAATCATTAAAATTCTTTACACTCACAAACATTTTCAGGTCATCTGCATATTCGTCATTAACGAAAATATTAAATAGTAAAACACCAAGTTGATCTATGTAAGTAAATGAGAATCCATGGAGGAGTGGATACCAAAATCCTGAAGCATATGTAAGTATTTATATACAGGGTGTCCCACGAGCAGTGTGCCAAAAAGCTAGAGTGTGTAGGTCTGGTCAAGACAAGAAAAAACTCGTACGGGAGGGGTGGTTTATTGACCGCCGTTTAGCCGGGAGGGGCAATTTTCTAAAAAAATTACTTAATTTGGAAAAAAAATTATTAAAAATCAACAGTTACATCCACAATGCCGTGATATACTTTTTTATAAAGCCAGAAACCTCTTCTTTCATCTTGTTTTTAAACGAGGCTGTTTTAGGGAATAGTTTTTGAGAAATTAATTTTCAAACTCAACATTTTGAAAAAAAAAAAAAAAAAAAAATGTTGAACTATTTTTTTCTAAATTGTAAGTAATTAAGTACTGATTTTTTTTTCAAAAATTCAATTCTCTTATTAGTTTTTAGTTAAAAACAGAAAACCGGATGCAAAAATGACTTGTAGTTTTTGAGAAATTTAAAAAAAACCCGAACCACTTTTATCTAAGAAAAACCTTTTTTTTGGTAGGCAAATTAATGTATGAAACATTGACCTCTTTTTTATTATTTTTAAAAAATTCGGAGATTTATTATAATAAATTTTCAATATGGTTCCCACTTTTTTGGTGGAAAAGATTATATCTCCTTCTAGTGGCTGCACATAAGTCTATGCTGGACAAATTTTCCTGCAATTTGACTCCAGCGACTTCAATCCGATCTTTCAGTTGTTCCAAAGATACTATTTCCACTTCGCAAACATAATTCTTCATGAATCCCCACACATAAAAATCTAGAGGAGTTAAATCTGGTGATCTAGGTGGCCATTCCGTGGGGCCCCTTCTTCCGATCCAACGGTCACTAAAATGATCATCCAGATAGTTTCTAACCCGTAAGCTGTAGTGTGCTGGTGCTCCATCTTGCTGGTAGATTAAATTGTCTGCTATGGCCAAAGGAACGTTGTCCATCAAATCGGGCAAAAGGTCTCGTAAGAACTGCAGGTATGATTCTCCATTAATAACGGCATTCAAAAACCGGGGCCCGATTACAGTTTGTCCAACAATACCAAGTCAAACATTACAGCTAAAGCGGTGTTGTGATTTATTTTGTTTTTTCTTGTGTGGATTGGTGCTACTCCAATGATGCAAATTGTGGAAGTTAGTAACCCCATCTCTGGTAAACTCTGCTTCATCCGCCCAGAATATCCTTGCAAAATAGTTTCGTTCAGTTTCATATGATCGACTTAATTCGGCTCTCAAAAACTTGTCGTTTGAGGTGAGTTCCTGAACTTAACTAAAATGGTACGGGTGTAAGTTTTCGGTATGAAGCACTCTCCATTCTCTAGATTTGGGCACTCCAAGCATAATAGCTATCTTCCTTGCACTAAGGAAGGGATTACGTCAGACCAAATCCAAAATTCTTTCATCTAAGATTCCTGATCCATCTGTAACTGATATTTCGCTTCTTCGATGCTCTAGCACTCTGTACTCTCGCAGACGTCTGTGGATTCTTGAAAACGTGCTACGATTCGGACACCTTCGATTGGGATATCTTTCAGCGTAGAGTTTTTCGGCTTTACGATCTCGACCATTAGCTAAACTGTTGCAGAAGTGCATGTCCGTTAATTCTTCTCAAGAGTATGAGTTTGACATTGTAATGTGTTGATGAATTAACATCCAATTTGGAAATGTTTTTTTATTAAAAATGCGATGCCTTTTATTTGTTTTTCAATAAGAAAAATTGCTGTTTTATTGTCTTAAGGTCCTAGCGGGTAGAACCCATCGGCGGCGGGCGGACCCAGACGAAATTGGCAGGTCAGTTTTCAGGCGTTATCAATGAAGAAAAAGGATTAATCCAGGGTTATTCCAATACTGTGTCACTTTGTTTATCTTCATAATACTCCGAATTTTTTTAAAAATAGTAAAAAAGAAGTCAATGTTTCATACATTAATTTGCCTACAAGTCCAGCCGCGTTAAAACCAAAAAAAAGGTTTTTCTTAGAAAAAAATGGTTCGGGTTTTTTTTTAATTTCTCAAAAACTACAAGACATTTTTGCATCTGGTTTTCTGTTTATTAACTAAGAACTAATAAGAGAATTGAATTTTTGAAAAAAAAAATTAGTACTTAATTACATACAATTTTGAAAAAAAATAGTTCGAATTTTCTTTTCAAAATTTTGAGTTTAAAAATTAATTTCTCAAAAACTATTCCTTAAAACAGCTTCGTTTAAAAACAAGATGACAGAAGAGGTTTCTGGCTTTACAAAAAAGTATATCACGGCATTGTGGATGTAACTGTTGATTTTTAATAATTTTATTTCCAAATTAAGTAATTTTTTCAGAAAATTGCCCCTCCCGGCTAAACGGGGGGGAATAGACCCCCTCCTCCCGTACGATTTTTTTCTTGTCTTGACCAGACCTACACGTTCTAGCTTTTTGGCTCACTGCTCGTGGGACACTCTGTATATTGAGTATTAATATATGGATAACACTGTCGAACGCTTTAATAAATTCAGTATAAATGATGTCAACTTTAAGCCCTAAGTCCAGGGAATACTAGGCGCAATTTGTAAACACCGCATGAATGGTTGTTGTAGATTTTCCCGTCATAAATCAGTGCTGATATGGAACTATCTCGATTATTCCTCGTCCTGAATATTTTGAAAATTTAGTGTCCCTAAATCAATATTATATTAAGTATTATCAGTATTATCATTAGCGTCATCAGCGTCAGAAGTCAAAACATCAATCTCTGAGCCATTTTCTTATAATATGTTTAGTGTAATTTAGGTTTTAAATACTTTATCAAGTGAGATACCGACACTAAGCCGAAATTTCAATTGGTTGATAAATTAAAACAGATATGCAAATATTTCTGTTTTAAGGTAATCAATGAAGATTATCCTATTAAGAATTGAATTGCCCTTCTCGAAGTAGAATCACTTGTCTGAGGTCAAAATTTTGACGTTTCTCAGCAACTTGATGGTGGACCCAAAAACTATGAAACATCACTTAGGTTAGGATCTAACAAGCACTGCAACAAGCAAACAAGAAAGGGCGTGACGTGAAACATGCAACTACCCAAAATAAACCTTGCCCAGATATTATCTACGTAAAACCACCAACCTCCTAAAAAAACGCAGGCATTTTATAAGCAGCTTAATCCGAGTCATAACCGAACATTACGCTTTAGGAAAACATGCCGCAAGGTTAGGGTTTGTATTATAATACACCTGCCCTACCCTAATCCAGAAGACGATTTCTGGGAGAAAAGGCGGCCTTATGCCATTCATTCTTTGATTTACGAATAAGCATCTTACATATATTCCGTTTGCTTCGATTGATACTTAAGTATTTCATTCATCGAATTCGATTTGAGCGATCTGTTGGGGAGAATCCTGGTTTCCCTGCGAAGACATTGGAGCTCAGCATTCCACCATCGAACCAATTTCCTGGTAGGGAGGTTTTTTGACAAGACATGCGAGTTCAAAACAATTGGTGAAGACGGTACTCAAGTTATGAGCGGCATCCCCCACCAGTTGCTTAGTTTTGAGTTTAGGAAGGGCTTGAGTGGTTTTTTCAAGCTTCTCTCTATACCGTACCCAGTCCGTCTTTCTCAGATTCCGCTTGGGCTGCTAGAGGAGATCCCACAGGTCAATTGGAGTTCGATATATCTGTGGTCTGACAACGTAGCACCTAGTAAGACTTTCCAGTTAGTGATGGACTACACATATGTACCTATTTGATAGAGTCAGATCAATCACATCCTTTCGTTTCGCCGTGATAAAAGTTGGATGAGAGCTAAAACTGTTGACGATAAGGTCAGACGAAAGAGTGAAGTTTAAAAGATGGATGGTACTGCATGCATTTCTGCTACTGAGAAGAGCAGTCTTGCATTGCTGTAGATTAATTTGAATATAAAACAGAGATTCGAACTGCAGACCACGTTCCATTCTTCGACTACTTGACATCAAAATAGAATAGAATCAAGGCCAGTACACAGTCTCAACAGAGCTGGTATCCACAGCCAGAGTGAACCCCAATTTTTTCAGTGAGCCCTTACGCTCTTTGTAGGAATAGACATTCCAGGCCCTCGTGTTCAAGTTTCCCCGGAATCCAGCAGATGACGTGGTTTTTTTGGGGAGACTGAGTACCTGATAGGTATTAGTTCCTATATGGGATTTTCGGCACCATGATCCTAATCCAGCCAGATGTCCCCTGTGAGGAACAGCTCGCCACGAAGGTACCATTCATCAGAGCAGACCTCCCAGCCTGAATACAGAAGCCTGTTGCTGAAGCCAACTCCAGTGGACGATCCTCTCAGTGTTAGCAATCTGCGCTAGTCATTCCGCTGTCACACCTGGTTTCCCTATCCTGACCCTTTCAGAGCAGATGGCTGCCTCTTTGTAGAAGAGGTGCTTATCTCGACTCTTTACGATCATTTGTATCTCCTTTTGGGTTTTGTTGTGTGAAGTGAACATCTCCGAGGAGGAATTTTTAGTTCCCTCCGTCTTCAGGTTTTTGCTTTGATCTTTGTTGATCACCGCATTTGCCTTCAGACTCGGATTACCCGACACCACGTCGGAGGAGGAGACATCACGATCTCTCTCCCCAGCTAAGTTGTCCCCGGGCGGCCGTCTTCCGTTTGCGAATGCTCTCACCGCTTTCCCTTCTGCGCTCACAGTCTATCTGTCAGCATCACCGCCTTTTTCGGCGGTAGCGCTGGCCCTAGCAGGCCGCTGAGCACATCCAGCTTCGCCAGTTTGGGAACTTGGAACGCTCTTATTGGGGAGTTGATGCTCACTAGAATGAGGAGAAATTTTAGAGGCGCATGCTGAAAGAGCGGGTATGCTTGTACGTCCTACAGCGGCCTTCGCTTTCTACGCTGCGTGCCGCCTAAAAGGGCGGAGGAAGCAGATGTGAGGATCGCATGGCCATCGATAGGGGATACCTCCGCCGATCTAACACCCTTAACTAGTTACATCCAGTATAAAACCTTGTGCCTTTGAAGTTATCCTTGTATAAAAAAATGTATCCTTAAAACGCGCGGCGACCACCGCGAGGAGGTACTAGTTACACTACCATGAATTGAAATCTAAAATTTGATTTCTTTAATAGACTGGAGAAAATATTACATTACATTTAACAGGAAGGTGATTAGATCTGAGTTCATTAAGGGTTAAGGGTGAGGTAAAAAGATTAGGCATATTTGTTAGAAAAAAAATCCAGCGTTGATGGATTTCAATTCCTATTTGATGGACTGTACGAGGCACTAGGTGGTTAAAGAATATCAAACGTTTCCCTACGCTTTGGCTCTGAGACAACCCCAGTGTTTATGCCACCTATTAAAAATATATCCTTTGCGTTTAAATGCCTTAATAAGTCTTTGCGAAAACTAATTTTTTTTTGAGGCGAGGTTACCCTCAGTATAGATTTTTAATGAAAGACCATTTACAAAAGAACGTTTTACTACGACGACAATACCGCCAGTACTTCTCGTATCTTTTTCCCCCTTCCCTTTGACGATAACATTTGTAAACAGAGACAAAAAAAACGGTCAGTTGAATTAAACCAAGTTTCTGATCTAGTGTTATGTCACTATTATGTGTCCTAAGGAACGAATACATTTTTAATTGTTTTCTTCGAATGCTTCTAGCATTCCGACGTATTATTATGTTCATTACTTAGAGATACTTGATTGCAAGTTGAGTGATGGTATTAAATTGTTCCGCCTTCGTAGTATATTTACCCCGCAAGGTGATCTTTGAACGAAAAAAGCACTTCTTTGCAATATTGATGTTGATAGACTTTAACCATGCATTCGATTTGGATGTTTTGGATGTTTGCAGCTGAAGGTGTAACAGTAGCTCGTGCATTGCGATGTGAATGGAATGAAGAAAAATCCACGATGTTGGATTCCGAAGTTGGTTGCACCCCTCTAACACGCTGAGTTTTATGCCTCTATCGAAAGAAAAAAAAAAAATCAATCGGAATTATAAAATTTTTCTATGTTGTTAGCCTTTTACAAAACTGAATGTTAGTCCCCCTTAATCCGGCAGTGTAAGTTAAAATATGAAATCTTAACGTGTTTGTTTGGAGGTTCACCAGCAATTAATCGAAGCCTTCAATATGTCAACTCTAAAAAAACTAAAATGAATTTTTTTAAATTATTTTCCCATCATTTCACCAGCAACACCAGCCTACAAAATGTAAAAAGACTAGTTTAAAATATTAGAACAAAAAAAAAAAGTATAAATGAAATAAATATTTAGTTTTATGAAGTTTTAAAAATTAAATAGCACAGGTTCGCATCGGACCTTCTTGCAATATGAAATTGTATTCAGATATTCTTGAATCTGCATGAACCTCAGCAACGAGTTCCTGGAAATTGATATTAAACGGAAAAGGCAGCATAAAATGATTCTTGTCTCTCGAGCTCCATGAATTCTCTTTTAATTCCAGAGAAAAATAAACAAATAAATAAGACGCCGAAGCAGTCCCTTTATGATCCTGATATTTTTTTTTCCTATCGCAGTTAATCTAAAGATTTATTTATTTCTCTGTCAGAGATGGATTTAATATTTTCATTTAAAATCATTACTCAAAGCCAGATTCTTTCATTGGAGGGAATTCTTCACATTTTCAATCTATAAGTCAAGTGTTAAAGGTTAAGAGCGATGCCTCACACTTGGACTATTCTGACCATCGTGATGCTACCTTTAATGCGATTACTCGACATCCTTCCATTTATTACCCCATTCAACTCCCATTTGAAATCTGGACATGACTTTCACAGAGGAAGCAGTTACATCGCCCTAGCCGACCTGAAGATATAATAAAATATTTATCCCATAAACCAATAACCCATAAAGATATAAAACGCTATCTCATTCCGCAACCATTGACCTTTGTTGAATTACAACCTGCCACATCTACCTACCTTCCATCGATATCGCCAACTTTCTATTTCGCTGTCTTCTCCGGTCCACCTCTATCTCCTGTTACCGGTCGTAAATCTATAAATCGAATTTAACGATGTCACAAGCACGAACGTTTCATTGGTTTCAACCAGTAACAACTACCTTGCCACCTCGCCACTTCCGTGTAATAATTTTCAAACAATAAGGAGGCGGAAAATCCATTTCGGCCAGGCTATACATTTCCTTAAAATCAGTTTGGATACGCCGCACATTAATCAAGGGTTAAATGGATTTGATGCATTATCATCGGCCGGACAAGTTGGTGAATGCAAGCATCTACACTATGGCATAACGGTTTTTAAGCCGATTTATTTGGCCACATTTAGCACTGAAAAGGGGGTTAATTCTATTTAAATAAGCCAGCTTATTGACGGGGGCATAAAACAGCAATCAGTAATACAATATGTTGAACTCATGAAAGTAATGTCACCATATCCTGCATTTTTAAGCATCCTCGAAGTTAATAAAACATCAAATTGAGTGCCCAAAAAATATGATAAACGAGCGAATGTTGGCAATTTGCCTATTTGTCTAAGGTGCATTCACCAAATTTATGTTAAGGTTTATTTATGGATGAAGCGATTGCAAAAGCGGGTCGGAATATCGACCGAACGTGTGGTTTTTATTTTTGAATTTTTTATCTCATGACGAAGTTGTTTGGTTGATGCGTGTATTTAATTAGATGCTAATTAATCTATTTATTATGCTAATAGGCACGGATTGATATGGAAATTAGGAAAGAATGTTGAAATGAATAGAACCTGAGAATACGTTCTTGATAGAATATTAAGACAGCCATATCGGAATACATTATGTACTTTAATTTTTTTTTTAAATGATTCGAAAATAAAGGCAAATTATGCATTGTTTGTTTATTTTTGGAATTACCGATAGCTGAATCTTTCAAACATAACGTTAGGTTTATATAATCATAGTTAGAAGATACCCCACTCTTACGTGGTGAAACCAGTCAGGGATAATTTACCAGGTCGTCACATTCCAAATTGTTAAACCATGCTGTTTCAAAAATGTCCACAGTTTATTCCAAAAAATCTTGTGAAAAAAGTCCTAATCCTTTTGGGCTAAGAATTCCTTAAATCCCTGTTTGCACCTGAGTTTATAAGCTATATGTTTTGGAGATGATTACAGAAACTAAAAAAAATTGGTAACAAGTTGGGAGTAAATCTGATGAGTAAGGCGGATGAGAGAAAATCAAATACCACTGCACTCAAATCACTATGCATCCCGCAAAGAACGATATACTTATAACGCGCTGCATCAGTTAGTACTGCATATCGAAAATAGTTTCACACGCAAGGAGATGGCAATTTGGTCTTTTGGGACATTGAGACGGCTTTTGATAACACTGTATACAACTTTATCACCACTGTCACTCAATCAAACTCAATCTCTGCACTGTCCGGCTGAGGTGTAGACCACCTCACTAACCACTGGGTTAGAGCGATGCTAATGGGTGTCCACAAGGTGGAGCCTTTACTACCCTTTTCTGGTCACAGTTTCAGAAGCATTTCGACAAAAGACTTGAGATACTGATCCCAAGCCAAAAGAAACAAGTTCAAGGGTGTCATGGGGACAAGGCATAAAGGGCAGCGAAATCGCCGAACAACTCGCTAGGAAAGATACCAGCGAAAGGTCCCCAAGTAAAAGATTAACTTTTCCTCAGACAAGTGGGAAAATCGCAACACCTGCACTTTTGGAACAGCGTTCAAGAAATCCGACAATCGAAAATATTCATACGGCCACTTTATTAAGAAAGTAGAGGAACTCCTCGTCTGATCGGCTAGAAAGCACAATAGACATATACAGGGTGTCCCACTAGCAGTGTGCCAAAAAGCTAGAGCGTGTAGGTCTGGTCAAGACAAGAAAAAAATCGTATGGGAGGGGAGGGGGAGGGACAATTTTCTAAAAAATTGACTTAATTTAAAAAAAAAAATATTAAAAATCAGCAGTTACATCCACAATGCCGTGATATACTTTTTTGTAAAGACAGAAACCTCTTCTTTTATTTTATTTTTAAACGAAGCTGTTTTAAGTAATAGCTTTTGAGAAATAAATTTTCAAACTCAAATTTTTGAAAAAAAAATTTCGAACTATTTTTTTTCAAAATTGTATGTAATTAAGTAATTATTTTTTTTCAAAAATTCAATTCTCTTATTAGTTTTTAGTTAAAAACAGAAAACCGGATGCAAAAATGTCTTGTAGTTTTTTAGAAATTAAAAAAAAATCCGAACCACTTTTTTCTAAGAAAAACCTTTTTTTGGCCTTAACGCGGCCGGACTTGTAGGCAAATTAATGTATGAAACATTGACCTCTTTTTTATTATTTTTAAAAAATTCGGAGTTTTATGAGGATACCATAAAGTGACACAGTATTGGAATAACCCTGGATTAACCCTTTTCTTTCATTGATAACGCCTGAAAACTGAACTGCCAATTTCGTCTGGGTCCGCCCGCCTCCTATGGGTTCTACCCGCTAGGACCTTAAGACAATAAAACCGCAATTTTTCTTTATTGAAAAACAAAATATTTGCAATCCAAATGTAAATAAAAGGCATCGCATTTTTAATAAAAAAACATTTCCAAATTGGATGTTAACTCACCAACACATTACGATGTCAAACTCATACTCTCGAGAAGAATTAACGGACATGCACTTCTGCTACTAGCTAATGGTCGAGATCGTGAAGCCGAAAGACTCTACGCTGAAAGATATCCCAATCGGAGGTGTCCCAGTCGTAGCATGTTTTCAAGAATCCACTAGAGCACGGGAGGAGGGGGTCTATTCCCCCCCGTTTAGCCGGGAGGGGCAATTTTCTGAAAAAATTACTTAATTTGGAAATAAAATTATTAAAAATCAACAGTTACATCCACAATGCCGTGATATACTTTTTTGTAAAGCCAGAAACCTCTTCTGTCATCTTGTTTTTAAACGAAGCTGTTTTAAGGAATAGTTTTTGAGAAATTAATTTTTAAACTCAAAATTTTGAAAAAAAAATTCGAACTATTTTTTTTCAAAATTGTATGTAATTAAGTACTAATTTTTTTTTTCAAAAATTCAATTCTCTTATTAGTTCTTAGTTAATAAACAGAAAACCAGATGCAAAAATGTCTTGTAGTTTTTGAGAAATTAAAAAAAAACCCGAACCATTTTTTTCTAAGAAAAACCTTTTTTTTGGTTTTAACGCGGCTGGACTTGTAGGCAAATTAATGTATGAAACATTGACTTCTTTTTTACTATTTTTAAAAAAATTCGGAGTATTATGAAGATAAACAAAGTGACACAGTATTGGAATAACCCTGGATTAATCCTTTTTCTTCATTGATAACGCCTGAAAACTGACCTGCCAATTTCGTCTGGGTCCGCCCGCCGCCGATGGGTTCTACCCGCTAGGACCTTAAGACAATAAAACAGCAATTTTTCTTATTGAAAAACAAATAAAAGGCATCGCATTTTTAATAAAAAAACATTTCCAAATTGGATGTTAATTCATCAACACATTACAATGTCAAACTCATACTCTTGAGAAGAATTAACGGACATGCACTTCTGCAACAGTTTAGCTAATGGTCGAGATCGTAAAGCCGAAAAACTCTACGCTGAAAGATATCCCAATCGAAGGTGTCCGAATCGTAGCACGTTTTCAAGAATCCACAGACGTCTGCGAGAGTACAGAGTGCTAGAGCATCGAAGAACCGAAAGATCAGTAACAAATGGATCAGGAATCTTAGATGAAAGAACTTTGGATTTGGTCCGACGTAATCCCTCCCTTAGTACAAGGAGGATAGCTATTATGCTTGGAGTGCCCAAATCTAGAGTATGGAGAGTGCTTCATACCGAAAACTTATACCCGTACCATTTTAGACCAGTTCAGGAACTCACCTCAAACGACAAGTTTTTGAGAGCAGAATTTTGTCGATCATTACTGCTTCGAGATGAAACTGAACGAAGCTATTTTGCAAGGATATTCTGGACGGATGAAGCACAGTTTACCAGAGATGGGGTTACTAACTTCCACAATTTGCATCATTGCAGTACCAATTCACACAACGAAAAACAAAATAAATCACAACACCGCTTTAGCTGTAATGTTTGGCTTGGTATTGTTGGACAAACTGTAATCGGGCCCCGGTTTTTGAATGCCGTTATTAATGGAGAATCATACCTGCAGTTCCTACGAGACCTTTTGCCCGATTTGATGGACAACGTTCCTTTGGCCATAGCAGATAATTTAATCTACCAGCAAGATGGAGCACCAGCACACTACAGCTTATGGGCTAGAAACTGGCTGGATGATATTTTACTGACGGTTGGATCGGAAGAAGGGGCCGCACGGAATGGCCACCTAGATCACCAGATTTAACTATAGATTTTTATGTGTGGGGATTCATGAAGAATTATGTTTACGAAGTGGAAATAGTATCTTTGGAACAACTGAAAGAACGGATTGAAGTCGGTGGAATCAATTTGCAGGAAAATTTGTCAAGCATAGACTTATATGCAGCCATTAGAAGGAGATATAATCTTTGCCTTCCAATATTGAAAATTTATTATAATAAAACTCAGATTTTTTTTAAAAATAATAAAATTAATTTGCCTACAAGTCCAGCCGCGTTAAAACCAAAAAAAAAGATTTTTCTTAGAAAAAAGTGGTTCTAGTTTTTTTTTAATTTCTCAAAAACTACAAGACATTTTTGCATCCGGTTTTCTGTTTTTAACTAAAATCTAATAAGAAATTTGAATTTTTGAAAAAAAATTAGTACTTAATTACATACAATTTTGGAAGAAAATAGTTCAACATTTTTTTTTTAATTTTTTTTTCAAAATTTTGAGTTTGAAAATTAATTTCTCAAAAACTATTGCTTAAAACAGCTTCGTTTAGAAACAAGATGAAGAAAGAGGTTTCTGGCTTAGCAAAAAAGTATATCATGGCATTGTGGATGTAACTATTGATTTTAAATAATTTTTTTTCCAAATTAAGTTCATTTTTTAGAAAATTGCCCCTCCCGGCTAAACGGGGGGAATAGACCCCCCTTCCAAAAGATTTTTTTCTTGTCTTGACTAGACCTACATGCTCTAGCTTTTTGGCACACTGCTCGTGGGACACCCTGTATATATGTAAGTACTGTCTAGTATCAAAATGACTAAAAGACAACGGTTGATAAGTCAAATATTTCAAAAAAATATTCGACGTAAAAAAATGCACCAAATGTCCAGAGGACAGATGTATGTGAGGATGTCCCTGGTAGAAGCTGAGATGATCCTCTCAAGAGTCATGATTTCTCTGAGGAAGATACGCTTACTAAGATGGGAGAGGGCAGCACACTTGCATAGTATGTGCTATGAGATTTCCTCGTCCTCTAGGCATAGTCGATACTCCAAACAGGACTGAAGAAACTGACCAGTCTTCTGATATCGACTCTATCGCTATTCCCAAAACGCAGGTGTTGCGATTTTTCGAGAAAATTAATCTTTGATTCCGCTGAAAGATTCGACACCTATGTACTTTTCGTTGGAACATTTCCTACCGAGCTGGTCGGCGACTTTAGCTACCTTTAATGCCCTTGTGACCTGGCACTCACCATAGTTTGACCATATTTCTTTTGCCTAGGTCTTGTATTCCTTGACGGATTTTGAGTTCGTACTATACGATCACAACGCTTTGAGAGCTGCCTGCGAGTATACTGATGATTATACTTCTCATGCCAGTCTCCAAGTCTAGTTTGTCACACGTTAGGATGAGGTATAGTTCGCCTTGGAAGACACTAGAACTAGTTCCCAGGGCCTTCGATAACTTCCGATTTGGTCCGAAGATGTCAGCCCCAACGATGAAATCCATCTTGGAGCTATGTATCACCTACGCCCTTTGACATTTAGCAAGGAATCACCGCTTTCCCAAGCTGTGCGGTTTGGATCAATATCTCAAATATTTCATAAAAGGTGAAACATGGCCGTGTGTGGCAATGCATTCGAAACTGTGGTAATCATATCCAGCTCACGAAGGTGTGGTGTGATCCAATGGTCTACATGTCCTGTCCGTTTCCGAATGGAGGAGTCTGATTGCACTACGTATAGCAACCTTTTTAATAAATAGGTGCAGTGGAGTAAATTCTACCAGTGCTTCTTGGGCTGCTGACGGGGAGGTTGGCATGGCGCCTGTAATGCCGAGGCATGCCTGCCTCTGAAGGCGTTTTACTATTGTAGGAAGTATTACTATTTTTGAAGGATGTTTTACTATTGTAGTTTTCAGTTAAATTTTTATCCACCATACAGCAGACGCATAAGTGGTGATAGGTCTTACTAATGCGGTGTATAACCAGCCCCCAAGTTTTGCATGTTTGCTTTTGATGTTGGAATTCCAGTTAAGTTTTCGATCAAAGCCAATGCCTAAATATTTGACTCTTTAGAATTGATGCTTACTCAGTTGGTTATGCAACGTTCTTAGTTCAATCTATATCTATTGGTTTTGACAATATTTAGTCAGATTTCATCAAATTACTGCCTTCAATTTTACTCTTATGTACCCTATTTAACCCTTATTTTGTGCACAATAATTATGACTTCGATCTATCGTACGCTCTGGAAGAATATAATTCTCCCTATTCCTAAACTATTCCATCGGAATTGTTATTAGTGCAACTTTGCCTGATGCCACCGTTTACATCAATAATCAGCTGACCAAAGTAAACAAACACCATAAGTGAATGGCGATACAGAAGGCGAAATAAGAGAATTGGCGTTATGTTTGGTAGAGCTCGGGAAAAGCTTTAGCAAGATAAAATGAGAACAGTCAAGCGATTGTGATAAACACCACTAATGAATATAATTACACGCGCACAATAATTATTGAATGGAGTGTGCGTGTGAATAGAAACCGAAAGTACTTTTCTTTAATAATGGAGGACATAAATAGAAACACACCGGGAGCTGCTCTAGATGCTATGATGAACCTTCCACCCCTTGACATATATGTATATCAGAGGGTGTGCATTGAAAGCCATTTCTCGTCTAAAGAGAAATGGTCTTTGGTACAACTCGCATTGGAGTGAAAGAGTACAAGCGGGAGAAATATCCTACGACCCCTGTCTCATGGATATGCCTTCTGACGCAATGACACCTTCCATCCTACTGCGCTGTAACTTCACAGTCATATTTCCATGGCATCAGGACTGGCTTTGGCCAGACACTGAACCTGGAATGGAATGTCTTCGCATTTTCACAGATGGCTCCAGGACTGGGCAGGGATCCGGCGCTGGAGTTTTCTTTGAGCGACTGCACTTCTCGTTAGGAAAATATGCGTCTGTCTTCCAAGCGGAGATTTACGCAATCCTAATGGCCATGCACTATGTTGTGAAACACAGGTGGAGGGGAAAAAGCATATATGTGTCTGCAGTGCCAGCCAAGCTGTACTCAAAGCTGTGTCCAACCCTCTATCCAACTCCAAATTAGTGCATGAACTCAAGACCTTTTTGAACAAAGTCGGAATTCACTTAGGCTTGTATGGGTCCCAGGTCACTCTGGAAACTCGCTAGAAGAGCCTCAGAGGAGAGTTTCTCAGGACCTGAGCCCGCCTTAGGTCTACTGGCTTCCACGGTCAAATCTGACATCAATGACGTACACAGTCGTAGATGGAGGCAATATCCAGGATGCAGGATGACTAAGCACGTACGTCCTGATGTCAGCAAGAAGTCTGTAACATTTTTCTTATCCTTAAGGAGAAATTATTGCAGAAGGCTAACGGGCGTCATTACGGGCCATTACACTTTTGCCAAGCATCTCTACGTGCTTGGCGTCATCGAGACGCCTACCTGTGCTGCATGTTGCGAGGAGGATGACATAGCAGAACACTTTCTCTGCGACTGTCCCGCCTTCGCTCGAGCACGGTGGCGCATCCTTGGGGCCGACGACGTGGTGGGTGCCGAATCTCTTAGCTGTACATAGGTAGAAGCCTCCCATAGTAAGAAGAGGTAGAAGCCTCCAACAAACAAAAAAAAATTAAAATATGTCAATCCTACCAGTAATTAATAAATGTCTGGAAGAGGCTATAATGAGACGATTGCTACATTTCGTCCATACACAGTCCCTTATTCATAAAAGGCAATATGGATTCCAAAAAATAAAAGAACTGGTAGACTTTTAGGAGAGTTCGCAAATTGCGTTTGAAAGTCTAAATAAAAATCATCATGTGCTGGTATTTATGGATTTCGATAAAGCTTTAAAAGCTTTCGACACACTGCAACATAGAAAACTTATCGAAGTTCTAGATCATATTGGAGTACAAAGAGTACTTGCTGATTTGATTAGGGATTGTTTATCTTGTAGAACTTTTCGAGTTAAAATTAGAAACTCTTACTGCGAAGGAAGTATAGAAAATGGAGTTCTACAGGGTTCTAAACTGGGCCCAATACTATTTATCGTATAAACAAATGAACTGCTTCGGGTTTTTACATACAGCATCCCATTTACCTGCGCAAACGATACAGCCATAGTTTTTAGTCTTACTCGTAGGTCGCTAGACGTGGCTACAAAAATCATACAGGAAAAATTTAACGAAGCAGTAAAGTGATAGATAGATAGATTTTATTTTTTTTCATAAGGCAACACATAGGTCTTACGCAGTTTGCTCAGACATTTGATATTGGAACTAAATCATACATCTATAAACTTTTATTATTATTTTTCTTTAATTTATTTTCTATTTTTTTAAGATAATCCAATTGTAATGGAGGAAAACTGTGACAAAAAACCTCCATTTAATATCGAAGACAGTAAAGTGGTTTCATGATCATGGACTCAAAATCAACGCAACCAAGACCAAGATAATATACATTCGTGGACTATATTTAGCAAAAATGCACGAGATGATATACATGCAGAATAATACTTATCCGATTACACAGGCGAAGCCGACAAAAGAAGATGTCGAAAATTATATATAAATATCTGGGAGTTACCGTCGACAGTCAATTCCTTTGGTATAAGCTCATTGCTAACCTGCCTATGGATTTGAAGAGAACACTCGACAGGCTTAACTTTCTGAAAAGTTATTCTACTTCGAAGGTATTAAAACAAGTTTACTATGCCTTAGTTGAATCGAAGCTGAGATATGGCACCCTGGCATGAGGCAATGCACGCACAACCAAATTGCAGAGAATCCAGAAACTGAAAAATGCTTCGTTTTCAAAGTCCTAAGTGTCCAAGAAATTAACAAGGTGACAGTATTTCTCAAATATCATGACGACATGTGTTTCAAGTCGGCCACCAACCATAACCATAACGCAAGAAATTGAGCTCAGAACATGCTTAGAACACCAATACCGTAATGAAACTTGAGCATAGTGTTCCTTCAGTTTTAACTCAACTTCCACAAAATATAAGAAATATTGTAAATGTATAGAAAAAAGTTTATCAAAACCATGGTCTCCTGTGGTTCCAGTCTATTCAAGTCGAGTAGCTAAGCGCCGGAATGTTTGCCCTATTGACGCGACACCTTTAGAAAATCGGCGTTCAAATTCACGCTGCACTAACACCACTGACCGATTATTGGGAAAAAAAATCGACACAATTATTCCACGCTCTATAGCACTTCATTGCTTGTTTGTTTATGGGTGCCCCACGAGCAGTATGC
The DNA here is from genome assembly GCA_958301585.1 of Merodon equestris. Taxonomy (NCBI): domain Eukaryota; kingdom Metazoa; phylum Arthropoda; class Insecta; order Diptera; family Syrphidae; genus Merodon; species Merodon equestris. The sequence goes on from OY284413.1 coordinate 67,199,365, forward strand.
CAAAAAGCTAGAGCGTGTAGGTCTGGTTAAGACAAGAAAAAAATCGTACGGGAAGGGGGGTCTATTCCCCCCGTTTAGCCGGAAGGGGCAATTTTCTAAAAAATTGACTTAATTTGGAAAAACAATTATTAAAAATCAACAGTTACATCCACAATGCCATGATATACTTTTTTGTAAAGCCAGAAACCTCTTCCTTCATTTTGTTTTTAAACGAAGCTGTTTTAAGGAATAGTTTTTGAGAAATTAATTTTCAAACTCAAAATTTTGAAAAAAAAATGAAAAAAAAAAATTCGAACTTTTTTTTTTCAAAATTGTATGTAATTAAGTACTAATTTTTTTTCAAAAATTCAATTCTCTTACTAGTTTTTAGTTAAAAACAGCAAACCGGATGCAAAAATGTCTTGTAGTTTTTGAGAAATTTAAAAAAAAAACCCGAACCACTTTTTTCTAAGAAAAACCTTTTTTTTTGTTTTAACGCGGCTGGACTTGTAGGCAAATTAATGTATGAAACATTGACCTCCTTTTTATTATTTTTAAAAAATTCGGAGTTTTATGTGGATACAATAAGGTGTCACAGTATTGGAATAACCCTGGATTAATCCTCTTTTTTCATTGATAACGCCTGAAAACTGACCTGCCAATTTCGTCTGGGTCCGCCCGCCGCCGATGGGTTCTACACGCTAGGCACCTTAAGACAATAAAACCGCAATTTTTCTTTATTGAAAAACAAAATATTTGCAACCCAAATGTAAATAAAAGGCATCGCATTTTTAATAAGAACCATTTCCAAATTGGATGTTAATTCATCAACACATTACGATGTCAAACTCATACTCTCGAGAAGAATTAACGGACATGCACTTCTGCTACGGTTTAGCTAATGGTCGAGATCGTGAAGCCGAAAGACTCTACGCTGAAAGATATCCCAATCGGAGGTGTCCCAGTCGTAGCATGTTTTCAAAAATCCACCGACGTCTGCGAGAGCACGGAGTGCTAGAGCATCGAAGAAGCGAAAAATCAGTTACAGATGGAACAGGATGAAAGAATTTTGGATTTGGTCCGACGTAATCCCTCCCTTAGTACAAGGAGGATAGCTATTATGCTTGGAGTACCCAAATCTAGAGTATGGAGAGTGCTTCATACCGAAAATTTACACCCGTACCATTTTAGGCCAGTTCAGGAACTCACCTCAAACGACAAGTGTTTGAGAGCAGAATTTTGTCGATCATTACTGCTTCGAGATGAAACTGAACGAAACTATTTTGCAAGGATATTCTAGACGGATGAAGCACAGTTTACCAGAGATGGGGTTTCTAACTTCCACAATTTGCATCATTGGAGTAGCACCAATCCACACAACAAAAAACAAAATAAATCACAACACCGCTTTTGCTGTAATGTTTGGCTTGGTATTGTTGGACAAACTGTAATCGGGCCCCGGTTTTTGAATGCCGTTATTAATGGAGAATCATACCTGCAGTTCCTACGAGACCTTTTGCCCGATTTGATGGATAACGTTCCTTTGGCCATAGCAGATAATTTAATCTACCAGCAAGATGGAGCACCAGCACACTACAGCTTACGGGTTAGAAACTGGCTGAATGATTATTTTAGTGACCGTTGGATCGGAAGAAGGGGCCCCACAGAATGGCCACCTAGATCACCAGATTAAACTCCTCTAGATTTTTATGTGTGGGGATTCATGAAGAATTATGTTTACGAAGTGAAAATAGCATCTTTGGAACAACTGAAAGAACGGATTGAAGTCGCTGGAGTCAAATTGCAGGAAAATTTGTCCAGCATAAACTTATGTGCAGCCATTAGAAGAAGATATAATCTTTTCCATCCAAAAAATGGGAACCATATTGAAAATTTATTATAATAAATCTCCGAATTTTTTAAAAATAATAAAAAAGAGGTCAATGTTTCATACATTAATTTGCCTACAAGTCCAGCCGCGTTAAAACCAAAAAAAAAGGTTTTTCTTAGAAAAAAGTGGTTCGGTTTTTTTTTAAATTTCTCAAAAACTACAAGACATTTTTGCATCCGGTTTTCTGTTTTTAACTAAAAACTAATAAGAGAATTGAATTTTTGAGAAAAAAATCAGTACTTAATTACATACAATTTTGAAAAATTTTCAAAATTATGAGTTTGAAAATTAATTTCTCAAAAACTGTTACTTAAAACAGCTTCGTTTAAAATCGAGATGAAGGAAGAGGTTTCTGGCTTTATAAAAACGTATATCACGGCATTGTGGATGTAACTGTTGATTTTTAATATTTTTTTTTCCAAAATAAGTCAATTTTTTTTAGAAAATTGCCCCTCCCGGCTAAACGGGGGGGAATAGACCCCCCCTCCCGTACGATTTTTTTCTGTCATTTTCAAAAATTTTTACAACTACCGATAGGGTGATTAATTTTGCCCCACCTTGTACAACCTTCTGCAGAAAAGATGTTATGGCTTTGCCGAAATCCAGAACTTGTAAGAAACTGATGGTAAGACAGCCTTGGATAGCTTTAAATTTAAATTCCTTATTTATATGATATGAAATGACAGTGTTAGTTTTAAACTTGTAAATTATTTAAATAAAGTATAACCAAATAAAAAAAAAAAAATTACATACAATTTACATGCAATTCTCCCGTTTTTGTCTAAAGGTTTTGAATCTCTGGTTAGTCGAGCTAGCAAGGGACATAGCTGCATTATAGCTTGTCAGGCGACATTAAAGGCTGTTGATGATTTTTTTAACCCTATTTGACTTTTCAAAAGCATTTGGCTGTGTTATCAACTCGTTCTCACAATCGCCCACCCAATTAAACATTTGTGATTGCACTAACAAGCTAACTTTCTCGTACTTCACTAATAATGCCGGTCGTTTTTCATAACCATAAACTCTCTTTCTTGCCAATGTTAATAGAGGAACACTCCTCAAGGTTCTATTCATGGCCCGTTATTGTTTTCAATATTCACTAAAGATCTTCAATCCCGATAAGACCAAAGTGACCAAAATCTCTAAGCACCAGAGTTCCCTTTCTAATTTCTCAACCGTAGAACTTAACTCCGCAGTTAAATATGTTACCTGTACTCGTATAAAAACTTGGAAAAACAGAGTAATATGAGGTGATGTGGAGTGATCGCATTGACTGTGCAATGCCTGAAATATATGCATCTCTTAGAGGTTGGTCAATCAAAAGATTTATTCTTCAGATTAATTTTATATTAAAATTTGTCAAGGCACTCATTGTGGCTGTGAATTGTTTTTGGTTTTTTACCTTCGATCATGTCTCAGAGCAACGTCATAAGCATATTGGATGTGAAATGTATACGATTTTAAATTACCGACCCTTGTCTTTCGAAATGACTCGTATTTACCAGAAAGACCCTTAATATCTTTATGAACAACTTACCTTCTCATGATCAAGTCGTCATATCGCGCTTAGAATTTCTGACTACATCGGGCTGGCAATTCTTTATTCATACTGAGTAGATCTATAGGTAAGATGTATGGTTGAAAACACATTCTCTTCTTTACCTTGTCTTGAAAAAAATATCCAATTTTACTTTGTTAGGTCAATTGGAGCTTATGGAATGGACCTATGGGACCTTAACATCCCAAAAAGAAATCTCCCTAAAGAGCCACAAAAATGGGCTTAGAATCAAGTTCTATTTATCAATAAGACAACGACCCAAAGCACACTGCCTGCCTACAATGCTCACCCCCCCTCAAAAAACCTCGTCAGTTACCCGATACCAACCTTATTGATAATAATTAATCCATATCCATATTTTCCTCTTCATGTGTGTAATAAGCCCACGAGTTGTCTAATATTATTGTATATTTGAAAAACCAAATCCAACAAAAAAAAAGTAGTTCTCGCATTTGCAAGTCGATATACGATATATTCAAAATCGTAATTAAACAGACACTAGCTGATGCATCTACGTCGAACTTTGATTACGATGGAAAATCAGGCAACAAAGAAACATTCACAATTCGCGAGGATGAATAACGCTCCTCTAAAACAATTCCAGTTCAATTAACGTCATTACCGCCAACTTATAATTTATCTTTTCTACCTAGTTCAACTAACAAGGATTCTATTGCGGAATGCCATCGAAAATCGCGCGGATATGCCTGTAACACACCAATCACAGTAGAGCCATTGGCATACCATACGTTAGTCCTTATACTATTGTCTACCGATAGTCTGATGGAGCAGCTCAAAACAGCCCCATCAGTGTTTTTGCAGTATCCAGTGCGCTCGAGTGGTAATAAGCAATTTTAGGCGAGCAATATGTACTACAAAAATGGGTTCAGGTTGATTTTACGAGTAATACTGGGATTTGGGACTTATTAACATTTTTCTTTATAATGAGAGGAATCAATCTGGTATATAAGTTTGTAGATTCTACCCATCCAGGAATTGTGGTTTCGGAGTGGTAAAAAGCTTCGTCGTTGCCCCTGTTTCTTTTCCCTTGCCCGTAGGTTAGGTTGGGTTAAAGAAGTTCCGAGTTCCATTTCCGGAGCATTGCTCCAATGGGTGAGTGTCCTCTGATCACTCCGATGAGCATATGGATCGAATTTTGGTCCAGCGCCAAGAGCTTCTTTATTTTTCCGATATTGAGCTCTGGCCACGATGAACTGTCGTTTCTTGTAAGCCAGGACGAGTTGGCTTCTTTTATGATTGTGTCATTTATGATCCGGCATAATGCACTGATCGGTGGTTGACGTGTCCGCTTCGCTCATTTCCAATATAGACCCCTGCCTGGCCAAGTCGTCCGCTCTTTCGTTCCCTGCGATTGAGCTGTGACCCGGGACCCAACAGAGTTTGACTTTGTGGTGTCTGATGGACCTCAGTGAGTCGCAACATTTCATGACAGCTCTTGATCTCGTTGTACAGGATCCTTCTGACTTCAGTGCAGCCTGGCTGTCTATGAAGATAGTGACATCCCATGGTGGGATATCGGTTACTTGTATGTGTTTGGCTGCTTTCTCTATTGCTAGGATTTCTGCTTGAAAGACGCTGCACAAATCAGGGAATCTAAATGATTCCTGTGAAGGGGGTAATCTCGTGGTCGTTGATCACGGCGTTTGATAGCCACTCTTCTCTGTCGGGGAAAAGGATTGGTATTCTGAGAGAGAAGTCATTTTGAGGGGAAATATAGTCGGTCGTAGCTGCGGGGCTGTTTCTTTCCCAGGTCATCTATTATTCTGAGTATGACCGCATATTCATAGTTGGCTTGCTTCCACAAAGAGGACTCTCTAAGTCTGAGAACGCTCTTTGCAGCGCAGCCTTTCATGAATAGATCCAGGAGAAGGAGATGAAGTATCATGTCCAACAAGCAATTTTCGAAGAGACCGACCCTCAGATTTCATTCAGGTTTCACAATTAACATATAACAATTAAGCTTGACATAACCCTAACTAAAAACAACATTAATATTATTATTAACTCGTAAGGCTCACCCAAAGCTATCCTATCAGATCAGATGTAGGATTCTAAATGCATTACGATCCTAAAAACACTACTCCTTCATCACGGGTTTGTCATGTAACAGTTTGAACTCCTTCCTAGTAAAGAAATAATGGATTGCACTTGATAAGGCGGCTCTTCGAATGCCTCCTCTTTCTTGGATGCAATGATCTTCGGTGGACAAATTGAATGTGTACTCGACAGGAAATCGAACCACATACCTTTTTTAGTTAAACTATATTCTTTTAAATTATTTTAAGGTCATCATAAGACCGAAGGCAATAGTTATGTTGCTCTGTGGAATTTAGAGAAAAGGCCAGTAGGGTATTTTAATTTAGTTAAACCACTTAAGCTAATATTTGTTTACTCATTAACATCTGTTTTGTCCGGTTTAAAGTAATCCTGTTTTAGGTATAAAATACTTCATAAATATCTACCCATGTTTCGTAACCAGTGATGGCCTCTTTCAGCAAATCTTGATCGTCACACACATCATTTAATAGCTTCTGAGTGACGCTCATGCGACGGTTCTGTTTGACAAAATTTAACACAATTTCGAAAAAAAAAACTTCATTGACACACGTTCCATGCCGAAAATATCTGTAAATATCAATATCTATAAATGTTTATGGCATGAGCCGATATGCTAATACCCGCAGCAGCTTCTCGGATTAGACGATTCTTCACAGCAACTTCCTTGACTGCTTTCATCCCGCGGCGTCTAGGGCGGGCATCGTCGTTAACATCTTCTCTGCATTTTGTGAAGAGTTTGCACTACTTATAAATGTTTTTTTTGGCGAATAGGCTCACTAAATGTTACACTCAGCCTTTTAAGCAGCTACGTTGGAGCACATTTTCAGGCAAAATTTAATACAAATTCTTTGATCCATTTTATTCATTATCAAAAATTCGCCAAGCACATCAAAACACATTTAGCTTTTATATCTTTGAAAACAAACCATATATCCAAAACGACTGACAATGTCCACATATGTTATGGGACATGTGTACCATCATAGTAAGAGAAAATTCAAAAATCGAATGTACTCGTTCACACTTAGATCCCGAGATTCCAAAAGTCACTTTATTTTTTGAACCAAGCTTGTATATACATATGTATATTGTACATATATATATATATACCATACTAAGTTTGAATAAGTTCCTCATTTAACTTTTTTTATGTGAAAGTTAATGCTTTGCTTGAAGTAGGTCGTAAAAATCATGTCACTATTGCTCATCGATAGGTATTACACCATCTATGTACATATTTGACGACGTATAAATTCCACTTCGGAAACCCAACACTAAAACTATCTTAGAATCATCTAATTTTTAACATCTTCATAAGAATGGAAGTACTGCTCTGCCATGTGCCATCGAACATGGAACAAGTGATTATCAGAAGGGGGAGGAAGGGTTTGGTGAATACGACAGGTGGGGTTGAATTGCCAGTTAAGCGTTTCCAAGTAGGTTTTCACTGATTTTGCAACATGTGGCCGAGAGCTGTCATCTAGCAAAATTTGCTATGCTGGCGACGTTATTGCATGGCCGGTCCTACCCTTATATGCCCTTATACGCTTGGGGTTATCGCACAATATTCACTTTTCATCGGCAGTCAACATACAATGTTCCTAAACACTGTTTTGTCGTCTATTTGTAATGATTTTACACGTTCAACTGACGTTTGACATGAGTCTGGGCATTCAATTTTTGGTCATAAAACTTTTTCCGTGCGTCAAGTGTTCTTTATCTTCAGCATGAAGATCAATGCTTTTGAAGCATCGGAACTAATCTCTGCATGTCGTTTCCTTTGCATGAAACTGTATATTAATCATACCATGTTAGAATTCTGGCCATTATTGAAGTTCGAAAAGGACTTGATATTCGGGGCTACAATGCATTTTAGGAATTGCCATAAGTCTTTGAATTTTTTTAGCAGACTTTTTTCACACTTGCCTAAAATACATATTACTTTGCAGCCTTATTTAACTTTCTGTTCAACTATTATCTCTTAACTCTACACGATAATTGTGACTGTTGGAGGAAACGAATCATCAGTTACCACAAATCTGTAATTAAAGTGTAATATAACCGACATTTCTATTTTAAGCTCCTGTAATACAAAAGAAATAAACAAAAAACCTTCGAGGCACATTATACTAAGCACATATACTAAGTGTCACAAAAATACAAAAACCAAATTAAGCCAAGCAAGAAATTTTTGCAGTTGACAACGGAGCAACTTATGCAATATTTTAAGCCTCACTTAGCATTTTTTAGGGCACAACTTAGATTGTTCTCTAAACAAATTCCAGGAGAATGACCCAGCAGAAGTCCAAGTAGCGAAAGACAATCACAGGTAGAAAATCCTTTTACTTCGACTACAACAACTACACATTATCGTCATGACTACAATGAACCAGAAAAAAGAAGGGGTCAAAATAAGACGTTTGATCGGCAAATGCCCTTTTGATGTATGTATAAAAAAGACAATGAGCTATGATAAAACTACTAATTTATCTTTTAACAGTAGTGATTAAAAAGAACACAACTCATCATAACGATTATCTGCAGATGCATATTAGTGCTGAGATGGCAGACCTCTTAAATATACGTAATAGTACTCGTAGAATAACAAGAACTATGAACTTATGAATTATGAACTAATAATCCCAAAACTATAATACCTTCTCAAATGCAATTAAACATTGAAACTAATACCGTCTGTCGATCTTCTGTGATCGGTCATGATTAAGGAGATGTTTCTAGTGCGGTTAGAGTCCCACACAACTGCTGGGTTTCAACCTCCACTCTTTCGAGATTTTCACTTTCTTAAAAAAAAGCAAAAAAATCTGCATATCCAGCCTATTTAAGTCTTCACGTTTTTATTACTCGGACAATGCTCGGAGCTGAATAGAATTTCTCGAATTGTTGATTGTCTGGTTCTCTCCATTCACTTGTTTCTTTATCCTGCCTTTCGTCAAAGAATCTCCTTAAGAACTTGTATTCAAAGAACCGAAATATATATTTTTCCTCCTAGAATCAAGACCAATTTCGTAGGCATATTCAACTGGCATTATTATGGTTTTATAAATCTGGAATTTGATATTGCGTGTTTTGCATAATTTTATATATGTATTTCGCACTTTATATCGTTTTTCGGCAGCCGATACGGTTTTTAAATATTTATAAATAATTTTCTTATTGTAAAATAAAACTAGTGTTGATCGAGTACAATTAGGCCCAAGGTTTGGGTCGATCCTTACTTATAAATTTATTTACCTTCCTGACATTATAAGACTATCTGCGATTCTCTTTACTCGCGGAAGGTTCAAGTCGTCTTCGTAAGCTACACCAAATATGACTCCATCAAGGGTTATTCCCCTCCCATTTTCGTAAAGGGTGCTCATTACGTGTTCCAGCACTAAATTAAAAAGAAGTGGTGACAAGGCATCTCATTGTTTTAATGCTTCACATACCTGGAGTGTTTCAGATAAGGCGATTAGTACTTTAACTTGCCCTTTGTTTCTTGTTAGGCAAAACCATCACCAACTTTTTCGGGATTCCAGTCTTGGAGGTGCATGATTCGTTTTCGATAGTTTTATAGAGTCACATGCCTTTTTAAAAACGACGTTGGTGTACCGTTCCGTTGAATTCCCATTTCTTTTCTCAAATCTGCCGTATAGTCATATGTTTAAGATCTGGTCATTTCTCACGCGGTTCCTTCTGAAGCCGATAGTCTCCAATTATTTCCTTAGAATATGATGTCGGTATCTTTGACAGTATCTTGTAACAACTTGATAGCAGCTATATTCCTCGGTATTTGTTGCATTTTCAGTAACCCTTTCTATATACGGGAATGATGACAGGGTTTTTCCATTCCTCGTTGATAGTTTGTTGTCCTATATACAAGACTGGCGTATCGCAGAGACTAGAGTGTTATACCACAGGTTTTATAGAGCTTCAAAGCATTTTGCAAAGTCTTTTTTCACGAACCGTTTACGAGTATGTTTCGCGAAATTTGGCTGATGTTTTTTTCCTTCTGTAACAATAACAATATTTACCTCCGCTCTCCTACCGTACAACTCTTGTCTCGTTCCATAACTGTTTTTAAATGCTCTTAATCACTTCAATGTAATATGTTATAAATCGCTTTATTTATCTTTTTTTTTATTTCATTTTTATTATTCAATCTTAGAGCGCTAGACAAAAATGATTTAATAAAACTTAGCGTCAGATTATTTTATTACTCTGTAATAAGATGGTTGAGAAGTAAAGGTTTCAAAAGATATTCAACTTTACATTTACGTATATTAACTGAAATGCTAGAATGACAAGGACGTCAAGTTAACAAAGTATTATAAAGAAAAGTTTAATAAAATATGTAAATGTCAAATGTTGAACCTGTGGCTAAGAATGTGACAAATAATAGCTTAGAAGTATGTTATGTTTTGATATACGGCATGGGTTTAACAGTTCATGGGGATGTGCTTATCAGCGTATCTGTTAATCCATCTGCAGCATATTTTATTAATTCCGATGGTATTAGTTCAATTCTTGCTGCCTTGTTATGCTAAAGTCGATGCAATACTTACTCGGTGTGGATAACATCGATTTCCATTGCTGCTTGCTATCCATGTACACGGATCAGATTATCGAAATATTTCCTTCAAGAGGTTGAAATCCTTTCGTTGTTTATAGCAAGTTCCACATCACTGTTGAGTATAAAGCCTGATATGACCTGGTATCCTTTTAGACCATCGTTTATCCCTACATGCATTTCTATCGTGTCCTTAGCTTCACATTCTTTTTGAATTTTAGCAAACTTTTACCTTTGGCATTGTCGGTTCTTATCCCGAAAGAGAAAGCTGACTTCCTTTCGCAGGGTCCAATATTTTGTACATGTGAATTCTTTACTATTTTTCAGAACGTGAAGTGTTAAGGGCCCATCCCATAAAATCCGTCAATCCGACGATCCGTTGATTGACAGCTAATGTGTTGGCGGATAGATCAGGCAATCATCGGCCCATAGAATCCGTCAGACCGTTGATCCGTGAGAGGTAAATTGTCAACTGAATTTGAAGTTCCCCTCAGTACGAGAATGAACGTGCTTACTCTCAATTCATGAATGCATGAACTTCAAAATGTAAATGTTTAAGTTCCAATATGTGAATGTATGAACTTTCAACGGCTCAAAAAAAGAAAGTAACTCTACTTTGTCCATTGAAGGTCATACATTCGTGGCCTATGGGCCCATGGGAGGTGGCCACCTCCTATAAGGATGTGTATATTCTATTTTGCTGTCAGTTGAAATCAACGTATCGACGGATTGACGGATTCTATGGTTCGGGCCCTTTAGAGCCTTACGAGTTTTACTTTTCTGCGTATTCTTCGTCAAGCCACGACGGATTTTTGTATAAATTTCTGTGTTCACCATCTCTGAATTTTTATTCGATTTCAAAATTTATGTGAGAAAGTAACTAAAACACGCTGCGATTTCTATTTTTTCCCAACATGAAAACATGGCTCGAGGTGGAAAAATCAGCTCAAACGAATCGGTTATCACCGAGATGGACGCGAATTTTATTGAGTTTGAGAAATCATATTTTTTGTAGGATTTAAAGAAGTGTCAACAAAACCCTGTCTTCTGAAAAAACGATCCCTGCAGGTATTCCTCAAGGATCTGTTCTTGGTCCAGTGCTGTTTAATTTGTACATGTCCGACTTTCCGGCTCTTTTTAACTGGGAATCTGCTATGTTTGCCGACGATACATGTATTTACTGCTCCAATGAACTTGCTTCTGTAATAGAAGTTAACCTTCAATCGGGGCTAAATACCATTGTCGAGTTTTGTTGTAAATGGAAAATTAAAATCAATGACGCAAGCTATCCTTTTCACCAAAAAAAGAAAACGATGTTTCTTGCCAAGCAACGATCTAATAATTAACAATGACGCCATAGTTTGGTCGGACAGTGTCAAGTATGTACATATGTAGGTATCAAATTAGATAAAAAATTAACATATAGTAACCACATTTTAAACACCATTGGTAAAATAAATAAGACTATCAAAATGTTATATCCACTTATTAACAGAAAATCAATGTTAAGTCAGGAAAATAAACTTATAATTTTTAAGGTAATTTTTTGTTCCTTCATGTTTTATGGTTGTCCAGTCTGGGGAAAAAGTGCAATAACACATATAAATAAATTGCAGATAGCTCAAAATAAATTACTTAAACTGATGCTTAAGCTACCTTGGTACTTTTCTACGCGTAAACTTCACAATATGGTGTTTCTACCAGAATAAGCAAATTAAAGGAAAGATACAGATTAAATTGTGAGATGTCTGATAACATCCTTATTAATACTTTAATTGACAATACATAATAATTTAGCATCCATTTATTTATTTATTTATATATTTACTTATTCATTTATTTGTTTATTTATTTATTTATTTGTGTACTTATTTATTTATTTATTTAATTATTTATATCATTTTATTATTATTATTATTTTTTTCTTTTATTTTTTTTATTTTTTTTTTTTTATTTTGTTTGTTACAAATGAAAGGTTTTTACTTATCATTTTCCTCTCGACTTACGATTTTGTTTTCTTTTCATCATGATTAATGTCCAAAAAAAAAAAAATAAAGAAGTTGGAAAAAATGTATTGACTTAAAAAGAGATTATGTTAAAAAAAAAAGAAAAAAAAAAGAAAAATTTGCATCTTCATTTCAGATAATGATCGTAACACCAACGCCATAGAATGTTTATTCCACGGCTTCTCTCCTCGGCCAAACCCCTCGTAACACACTTGCCTTGAATCGGCATTAAACTCAGGTCCCGTTTGCTTATGCGTTAAATAAATCGATTGCCTCTTAACTAGAATAGAGCAGCGGTTACTTAAATTTACTTTGCATCTTATCTCTACTAGTAACTAGTGAGCCAAAGTAGGCGACATTTTTAACTATAACCTTCTGACCATGACGGTGTTGCAATTTTTCTTTTATTATGGCATCTGTTTTGTTTTGCCCGCATTTGCCTTCAGACCAATTTAATCTGTTAATGCTTGAATGGTCCCGAAAATTTAATTCACGCTCCACTGTGTCAAAAGATCAGAGCAGGGTCAGACCAATCTAAGATAGAAGGTACCGTCTTGATGATGTAAGGCCCCTGATATTGGCTCGAGCTTACACAATTCAAATGTAGAACTAGAACAATTTTCCAGAACAAATAACTCACCTTCATATACGAGTACTGTCAGCTGTCGCGCATCGAACTTTCGCTCCACTTTTGTGTGTGTTCTTTAATTAGCTTCTTCACTTCGAATCGTTGTTCGTCCATCGTCCAAACCTCTTCGATTGAATATTCCTCGCACTGTAGGCCTTCCATAAATCTGTTGAGAACTAAATCCCTTAGTTGGAACCTAAAAATAACTTCGTTAGAGCTGCAGCTTGTCGTTGCATTCTTGGGGTGTTCAGCATCCATTATAGGGCACGTAAATAGCAAACTATTTGGTTTGCTCTCTCAGCCTCTTATAGTTACATTTCATTTTGGTAGTCCAAAGCTAGTAACTAGTAAGCTCATTAAGGAAAGCAAAAACAGGTTGAGCGTGTGGCTTTTAACAGCACAAGTTTACTTAACATATTTGTTAGTACAATGTAAAATCAGTATTGTCGTATTCATCACTTTAGTGCAATCGTTTTGCAGCGGTACAATTTCGACTATAACAAAAGACAGACTTCATTAGTTTCTCATCGTCTTCCTTCAGCAGCACACCTGCGAGCCCTTCAATACTGCCATCTGTATGACGAAATAAAGCTGCACACAAGGATTTCACAGTGGCGGCATCCGCCAGATCTTGTGAAAAGATGTGTCAGGGAAGACATTTTGCAATCTTCTTCTCTCTGGAAAAATAGACCATCATGGTTGAAGACTGAAGATTTTCCAGTTCAACATTCCGAGCAGATGGATAGTATTGTTCTGATCATGGTCGCGGCTGCTGAAGCTGAGTTAAAACCGTTGTCGTCTTTACTTACGTATGCAAATGTGGGTGCATGGAAACATATTCTCCGAGTTACGGCATATATACAACGTTTCGTCAAGGCCTATCGAACACAGAATGGGTCAACATTTAAACACCTAAGTGCAGAAGAATTAGAGGGTGCACAAATCGACTGGATCAGGTACATTTAGTCTAAATGTATTTCTAAAAAAGTTTGCTCTTTGCAAGAAGGGAAGCTAATTCTTAACACAACGAAATTTGGGGAACTACTTCCTTTTTTGGACAATAATGGGCTATTGAGGGTTAAAGATCGTCTTCAATATCTTGACGACTCTTCACACAATATTAAAGGATGCCGTAATCCTTTAATATTACCAACCGATTCTCACCACATCAAGGATCTCATCATAGATGACTATCAGTAGGGCACCCTACATGGTGGGACATGAGGACCAGGTTTTGGCTTCTTAAAGAAGGTCGGTGCGTCCAGAAATAGGAACGAATCAGGTCATGCATAATATGACGAAAGTTATTTGGGAAACCGTCTTCAGCGGCACTTCGTCCTCGATATTAAAATTTGTTGAGATAGTTAAGCTAGTTTTAAGCACCACCAGCATCCACGCTTCTTATTATAACATTTATCTTAACGGTTTTTTTCTCAGTAATTGGAGGGTTTTTTTTTATGGTCCTAGATTTAATTCCGCGTCTTCGGTTCGCTATTGGGACATCGGCTTGTGGTATGTTGAGTTTTCGGAAAAGCCCTAAACTTTCCCTTTCGCTGTGGCTTGGGGCAATTGATAGAAATGTGCACTGGGTCAATCTTATCATCTTATATGTGCTAACTAATTTGTATGTATTCGCTGTTAACGAGTGTTCTGTTGCGATGACCTAAGGTTTTGATGATTATATGTAGTAGCGTACTATCCTGCCTGCTATTAGTTCTGTGCAGAACGCTGTTAGACGAGAATAGTTGGATAACTGCTGTCAGTTCCTTTATGGTTAATGAAATTGAAGGGGATTGCATTTTGAAGATTTTCAACCTGGCCGTCATTCTATGTCTTTGCACGAGCATCAAACTTGGTTAGCGCAACGAAAAGTGAAACCCTTTCGCCTCAATTATAAACATATTGGAGTCGGCGAGTTTTTGAGCAGATTTGGGTGCTGCTCAATGATGTTGAAACATTAGGATTAAACTTGGGCAAGATATCAGCGACATTTTTAATCTGGGTAGATGAAACTAAGGCAAATTCACTGAATAATCTATGTTTAGCATCGCACTTGACGTAGATGGTTAGCGGCCAATTTGCTGATTTAGAACACTTTCATTCTTAGCGGTGATGTTTTGCCGTGAACGAGCGTTTGATTCAACAGTGAATTCAGATGGAAAATGCAGAAGACATCTAAACCATCTATTGACCCCTTTTATTAGGTAAGGATTCCAAGCTTAGATATGGCCCCGCAGTTTTGAAAAATATGATTCGTTTCATCCTGAGTTCTCCGAGTCCTGTCCAAGATCTGTCGTGAATTTTCCATGCCCAAATCTTCATGGCTTTGTAAGTTTAAGAAGTATATTGTTCCACCATAGTTGATGCACTTAGAGAAAATGTAAATAACGCGCGGTTCAAAGACACGAAAGTTTTATCCAAGTTTTTTACTTTTACATCCCTTCACCCACAAAATACTGTGAGGAAATTTCTCGGATATAAAGGGTCCGCCAAATAATTTTTTTTTTTTTGAAAATGCTATAAAAAAAACTACTGAATATTTTCTCAAATTTCTTTTTTTATTTGAAAGTACAATCCTTCCGGTTAATAATGGAAAATAATTTCATTCAAATGGCTGCCTCGGCTGGCCATGCAGTAGCCTACACGATCGGTCCAATTTTTAAGCACATTATCGATTGTGTGCAGCTGTATTTCACCAATGGCTTCACGAATATTGTCCTTTAAAGCGTCAATTGTCTCTGGCTTGTCGGCGTAACACTTATCTTTGACGGCACCCCACAAATAATAGTCCAACGGTGTCAAATCGCAGCTCCGAGGTGGCCAAACGACATCAGCTCTGCGGCTGATGGCTGATAATGCGATCTTCAAAAACAGGGCGCAAAACATCGAGTGTAGCTTCGGCTGTGTGGCACGTAGCGCCGTCCTGTTGAAACCAAATGTTGCCAATATTCTCCTCTTCAATTTTTGTGAACAAAAATTCGTTCAACATGGCCCGATAACGATCGCCATTGACTGTAACGGCCACTCCTTGCTCATTTTCGAAGAAAAATGGCCCAATTATGCCTCTGGACCAAAATCCGCACTTTTCAATGTATGCGTGCGGGTTTTCTGTGCCCCAAATGCGACAATTTTGCTTGTTTATATACCCGCCAAGATCAAAATGAGCTTCATCTGAAAAGATGATTTTTTTGGCAAAACCGGCATCTTCTGTAAGTCGATCGCAGGCCCACTTAGCGAAGCGAAAACGCATTGGATGGTCAGTTGGCTTCAACTCCTGAACCAATTGGACTTTGTATGGCGTCATACCAAGGTCTTTATGCAAAATTCGTCTCAATGATGTCTCCGAAATATTCAATTTTTGAGAACGACGGTGAATTGATGTTGATGGCGCTTCACGCACACTTTCTGCCGCAGCAGCAATATTCTCGGGTGTACGCACTGTTTTTGGCTTTTCACGCTTTGGTTTATCGATGAGGATGCCAGTTTCACTTTTTTCACAAGATAACGAACATACGGAGCTGACGGTGCTTCTCTTCTTCCAAAATCCGTACGCAATTTTCGCACACATTCTGCAACATTACCATGATTTTCAAAGTAATGTCGCAATATTTCCCAGCGTTGTTCAAGCGTATACACAACCATATTCGTTCAGCGGAAGGATAAAACTAATTATCTGTCAAATCAGACATGAGCTAAGTGTTACCATTCACGAAATAAGCACTACTTGAAAAAAAAAAAACGTTAGATGGCGGACCCTTTACTTCCGATAACTTTGATGTGTCACCGCAGTGCAAACAATGGCATTACTCGTATAATGCTCAATAAAATGTGACCCCAACCAATATCGTAAATGGGAAAGGATTCTCGGCGTTCGCAGTTCACTGATTATTCGATTATCTGATTAATCAATTAACTGTAGATCATAGCTGCAATTAAATCCTCTTTAATCAGGCCCAAATTTAAAAATTAAAAAAAATGGCATGAATCGCTTGAATAAAATATACATGCAACTCTGACCAGGTCAAACTGAAACCAAAATCCACGTCAGCAGCTAACGCACACATATACTTACTTGGCAGCCCAACTGTCTGACCACCATCGCGGACTCTCCGTTGGATGAAATTTCAAATTACAACACCATGTCCGGCTAATAATTAGTGCTCCGATTCTAATTGCAAACAGGATATTTTAGATGGGTGCCTCCGCTCCAACCAACAACCATTATGAGGCTATCATCATGGTTGCAATTTTCAGAAACGTTCATTGGCTTTCTTGCACTATCCATCCACTGCCTTCACGCCCCGACCAAAATCTAATTGAATCTGAGTTGAATGCATACTGTTGATAGTATTCATTGGATTTGGTGAAAACTAATTGAAAAAGATGCCTGTCATGTCAAATCGCTTTCGCTTTGATTGCGATGCGGCCTCATTTCGCGTGCCTCGATTTTTCGCACGCGTTCAGCTCTGCGGTCCAACCTTCACTTAGCAATATGCACCACTCTCCCGAGTCCTCCTGAGCCTACTGCTATGAGGAATTTTATTTTTGTTTTTATTTTTACAGAAGGCTGTTCTCCTTTTTCACTGATTTGGTGCACAAACATGAGAAAAAAATCGGAAACAACTTGAATCGCGGAGAGAGAGAAGGAAGTGGGAGGGAATGAAAAAAGGACGATGCCTCTATGACCCAATAAACTTTTACAATCACCCGACTTTTTGAATACTGAACAGGATTGCCAATCGGATGCACTAACTAGGCCTCCTACTCGTTCTTTCATCCGTATTCACGCCGTAAGACTCATCCTTGTTCGTAAAATCGGTGTATTTGCTTAGCTCTTTACATGCGCGACGTGTAGCCGTACGTATCTGACAGTTTATCGCATTTTAAATTCCATTCGTAGCAGATTAGATTTTAGGGAAGCGATCTAATTTGGAATGAGTCGGAAGATAGAGCATAGACGTTATCCTGTCTTCGTGCAAGGAAATCCACTTCAACTGCGATGTGTTCAACGAGGTCTGACACGAGAGATCCGTTACGACGGAGTAGTTAAGGCACAGCATCTCGGGCATAGCGTCTAATTTTATTATTCGTGCTCGTTATATTGTCGCTGTCGCTTTCCACTTCTTCGTTTAGTATCGCTGTTCACTCATGCAGTGTTTTCAAATTAAAGCTCGCCATAGTTGTTGCTGGAAATCGGAGAAGATGCGAGACGATTCTTTTCCTGCTTTTCTCCCAATCTGCTTTGTTCATACTTCGACTTACCAAAGGATGAATAAATCAATCTGCTTCAGTGAGGTGAAAGATTGAATTGTCTGTTCTGTTCTGTTCATGTTTCTGTTCTTATGCCCATTCTCCTGGGTAAAACTGGGGAGGTTGACCTAGGAACTGGCATCTGGCAGTTGGCAGCTTGTGTGGCGGCACGAGTGTAGTCTATTTTCGTGGTTCGGCAGTGTTGGCAATGGTGGTTCCGTGGGGAATTTGGTTTACGTTTCGTATCCTGTTTCGCGTATTCAGGTTTGTTTTTAAGTTAAGATATTGCAAGTGATTTAGGGATAAGTTATTTGGTATTGGATGCTTGCCGAGAGGAGTTTCCTGATAGCTTCCTTAAATAAATGCTGTTGAAGGCTGAACGAGTGTGCTACCTCATAAGGTGACGGATTAAGGGCAACTTTTGAATAATGCTTTGATAGATTGCTTGAGGGTAGCTCTTTCGTTGCAGTGTAAGTTAAACCAATGAATACACTCATTTAGGACTAATTGATAGGATCTCACAGTTAATGGGTATGCAACAACTTCTGATCGGAGCTACTATCAATTGCGCTTGAAGAGAAAAAGCCTTCGTATTACATTTCCGCAAATAGGGAAGTGGTTACAGAGAGCTCGTTAGTCGTTCCTAAAATTATGTTCAAATCTATTCGCAATTAAGTTACTATTCAACGTCAGCATCCCAAATGTTCTCTTCTCTTCGGTAATCAAATTGAATTGAAGTGTCAGTATTTTCTGTTAATGCTTCGGTTATAATAGGGTATCCCACTGGTTATATGTATGTATATGGTATTCCCTCATGCTGCAAATCGAATCCAAGGTTGACTAGTTATTGACAAGGATAGCGGGGAATCGTAATCAGCTTTTATATGTGATCCAAGATGTCAAGAGGAGAATTAAGCAATTCGAATAATCTTAAGGAAGAAAAAATAAATACGAGTGACTCGTAAACCATTTCATCTCGAGCTAACTTCTCAGTAATGCTTCGTGGATTTGATTCGAAAAAGTGCCGGCGCAAGTGTATTGTATTTAAGAGCAAATACTTTAAAGCAACAAAAGAGATATCAACGAATAGATAAAAAAAATTTCGAGAAAACTTCTTATATCTGTTTGTTTTTTGTTTTTGCGCCAAAGAAAGGATGTGAAATCTTCGAAAGATATTTGTAGCCCGGACTATACGACTGTACGATTCGCAAGACCGAAGCTAGGAATACGCCTACGTACCAAACCATACCCTGCGCACTATATGTCACACCATTCTCCCCACGGGACCGCCATTGGGTATTACTTCGCGAGGCTGGTTAGCAACTTATACTATGTGCTCACTATCTGCTGTTTCAGCTCTTCTTACTCCTTCCAGTATTCTCAGCTCGTTCTGCACGCTCGTTATGAAGGAGCAGATATCCAGCCAGTCGTCCCCTGACATGTGGTGAACTATATAGAAGCCCTGGGATCGGCAGGTCCATTCTTGCGCCTGTAAAGCGTCTACAGTGAAATATTGCGTGCTCTGCGTCTTCCTCTTCCTCTGGACATTCTGGGCAAAAGGGCGAGCTTTCATATTTTCGATATCCGCCGCGTTCTGACATGAGGTGGTAATTGCAATCCTCATGTGCTCTTGGCTTGGGGTAAGCCTCGACTGTGCGGATCAAATTGTGTCCATCTGCCTTTTGCCGTGTTATCTGGCTTATCATAGTGTTACAGATGTTGCCCTGTCTTTTCTTTGTAATATTCGGCATGGGTCTTAAAGTTAAAACAGTTGTCCAGCAATACAGAGGAGCATCTTTACACCTGGTTGATTGGCTCTAAGCCCGGAAGTTTGAGTATTCCACAGTCTTTTGGCTGGTTATTAAGACAACCTCCGTCTTGTGGTCAGCTAGTTCAAGGTCGGCAGACTCTAGCCAATTTTTGATCCTGGACTCTACCTCGTTAATGTGTTTCGCTACAGTAAATATGGCGATGTCGTCAGCAAATCCGATAATCTTGAGTCCTTCCAGCAGCATTAATCGCAAAATTCCATCATATGTTATGGTCCACAGAAGAGGTCTAAGGACTGATCCCTGGGGGACTCCCGTGGAAACATTGTAGTATTCAAACCTTAGCTTCATGTTAGTAAAGTTGTTAAGAATTATCTTTACAAGCTAATGTGGTGCATCCATTCTGGTCAGAGACCTCCTAGTGCTGGGGAATTAAAGGCATTTTTAACATCCAGCGTTACCACTGCAAAGTATTTTTTTGTGCCTCCTTGCCATATTTTTTCCCGGTATCGCTTTAGCTGCTGTATCTACCACCTCTTTTATGGCATCGACGGTACAAAGCGATTTTCTGTAACCAAATTGGTGGTCAGACAAAGCCCCTCTATCCTTCGCCACGGCGAGTAGTTTGCCATATATGATACGTTCTCGGATCTTTCCTGTTATATCTATCTATGTATATATGTTGAAGGAGCATTTCCTCCTCAAGGCAACTTTTACATCGCTGCTGTAAAAATGTTTGGTCTCCTTTTAACGGCTGCTTTGATTGTTATATTTGGGACGCCGTCGGTTCCGGGCGTTTTCTTGTCGCCTATCTTCCTTCATGTTTCGTGCATCCGTAGTTACTGACGGGATCTGGTCCATGCTAGTATCCCTCGTGGGAGAACGCGGAGTAGATACTCTACTTATATGTATTAATAATAAATTGGAGCCTATCGAATTGTTTCGACTGTGACATCGCAGAGCTGTTGACGTTCCTTAGTGGTTGACAACATAAAAACCTTCTCCTTCAACCTTTGATTCGATTTCTCCGAAGTCTAGTCTGATCAGTGTAATCCTTGGATTCAATAAATTCATAGAATTTGGTTTGTGTACAATTAAATTCTCGCCACAAATGCTTAGTCCAACCGAGGCTTGTTTTCAGTTTTTGCTCCATTGTGGTGTAGATATCCAGTTAAGGAATCCTCGACGTGACCACGTATAAACGGACAAAAAGGAAAACGAAATTATCCTAGTCATTTATAATATTATTGTTAAATCGAATGGGACTAGGTCTTCAAAGTTTGTGAGACACTGAAGTAGATTAATCAGTATATAATGAGTCGAAAATTATGTACGTGTCTCAACACATGGAAGCCCAATTGTCTTTGACCAAAATCAAATTAATCTTACGTGGGTTTTATTCAACCGATCGTAGCGAAATAAGAGCCATTTTAATATTATAGGTGATTAACGAAATAACTGAAAAGCCTGGCCCGAATTTCAACTAAAAAATTACAATGAAAGACTGATCGGATTAATTGGCTAAATGTTGGCTTATTCAAAAGATCACTGATGATAACAGGTGGCAATCGGAAGTGGCGATATCTGGAGAATACGACGTGAGGGGACGTCATCTTATGTGAAATTTCTTCTTCAGTAGAGGGTGTGATTGGGATGGTTTCGTTCATATTTTGAATGTGTAGGTGGTATAGATTGTTGTCTTTCTCGGTTGTGAAGCAGTTGGCAAAGAAGGCCCCTAGTATTGCAGATGTCTGATTAGTGGTTTTCGTAGCTTTCCCGGTGTCAAGTTTGCCAAATAGTTATCAATGCGTTTGTTTTAGTAACTTTGCAGCAATACGTTAGTTCTTTTAGGGTCTTACATAATTCCGTTTTTAATTCAGGCCATTTCGTTTGTGTCTAATTTTCCTTAATATATGTTGGGATGGATAAGTTGTTGTGTTGATCCTTTCCATGTATGTAAAGGGTCCCCCAAATAATTTTTTTTTTTTTTTAAATGCTATAAAAAAAACTACTGAATATTTTCTCAAATTTCTTTTTTTATTTGAAAGTACAATCCTTCCGGTTAATAATGGAAAATAATTTCATTCCAATGGCTGCCTCGGCTGGCCATGCAGTAGCCTACACGATAGGTCCAATTTTTAAGCACATTATCGATTGTGTGCAGCTGTATTTCACGAATGGCTTCACGAATATTGTCCTTTAAAGCGTCAATTGTCTCTGGCTTGTCGGCGTAACACTTATCTTTGACGGCACCCCACAAATAATAGTCCAACGGTGTCAAATCGCAGCTCCGAGGTGGCCAAACGACATCAGCTCTGCGGCTGATTATGCGATCTTCAAAAACAGGGCGCAAAACATCGAGTGTAGCTTCGGCTGTGTGGCACGTAGCGCCGTCCTGTTGAAACCAAATGTTGCCAATATTCTCCTCTTTAATTTTTGTGAACAAAAATTCGTTCAACATGGCCCGATAACTATCGCCATTGACTGTAACGGCCACTCCTTGCACATTTTCGAAGAAAAATTGCCCAATTATGCCTCTGGACCAAAATCCGCACCAAACAGTGGCTCGTTTTGGGTGCACCGGCTTTTCAATGTATGCGTGCGGGTTTTCTGTGCCCCAAATGCGACAATTTTGCTTGTTTACATACCCGCCAAGATCAAAATGAGCTTCATTTGAAAAGATGATTTTTTTGGCAAAATCGGCATCTTCTGTAAGTCGATCGCAGGCCCACTTAGCGAAGCGAAAACGCATTGGATGGTCAGTTGGCTTCAACTCCTGATCCAATTGGACTTTGTATGGCGTCATACCAAGGTCTTTATGCAAAATTCGTCTCAATGATGTCTTCGAAATGTTCAATTGTTGAGAACGACGGTGAATTGATGTTGATGGCGCTTCACGCACACTTTCTGCCGCAGCAGCAATATTCTCGGGTGTACGCACTGTTTTTGGCTTTTCACGCTTTGGTTTATCGATGAGGATACCAGTTTCTTTCACTTTTTTCACAAGATAACGAACATACGGAGCTGACGGTGCTTCTCTTCTTCCAAAATCCGTATGCAATTTTCGCACACATTCTGCAACATTACCATGATTTTCAAAGTAATGTCGCAATATTTCCCAGCGTTGTTCAAGCGTATACACAACCATATTCGTTCAGCGGAAGGATAAAACTAATTATCTGTCAAATCAGACATGACCTAAGTGTTACCATTCACGAAATAAGCACTACTTGAAAAAAAAAAAACGTTAGATGGCGGACCCTTTATTATGATCTCACTGTGGTGAGTTATTGTACCGTCAATGTTGTCAGGATATTTCTGAGGAGGCTGCTTACGGGGGAGTGGTCCGATTAGAGTTCAATGGAACTTTAACGGTTAAGCTTGTCCTCGGCATACCTTTGTGTATACAGAGTCTATGAGGTCAGGATTCATTTTTCTGTCTGTCGTTCCCCTGTACTGAGAAAATTTAGTCTTAATGAATTAGGTGCACATACAACGAAGTTTCTTCTCCGCATGTTATTCTAGAGCCTCAGTCTTTGTTCTTTGAGTCTTAAACTCACCTTCTGCAATAAATCTTTTCACTTGAATGTACTGTTGTCAGGGTGATTTGCCTGAAACACATTGTAATCTGAAAGTAATTTAGCTATTCTGTTCCATCTCTTTTAGGTTCATTCCTATATTGCCCTCCCACCTTGTGTGCACCTTTCCTCTTGTTTTTTTCCTACGGGTTTCGCACCCATTGTTCCTTTCACTGTTCGTCCACTATACGTGTCCTGCTCATCTTAGTCTTAGCGACTACTCAGACAATGTTTGGTGCTGAATAGAGTTCCTCGAGTTGTTGATTGTGTAGTCTTCTGCATTCGCCTGTTTCCTAGTTCGGTTTTCTTCCATAGATTCTTCTGAAGTTCTTCAAATTTTCTCCTTTTTTCAGCTTCGCATCTGTAAAGTTACACCATTAAGGGGTATTTCACTCTCATTTCCCTGAAAGAAGTGGTGACAAAATGCCTCCTTATTTAATCCTTTACATATCTCGAATTTTCCAGATAAAGCATTTCCTACTTTAACTTGAATTTTGTTTCCATTTAGGTGTACTTGTACCAGTTTCACCAACTTTGTTGGGATTCTAAGCCTTACAAGGACATGACATATTATCGATCGGTTTATATACAATAGTAACACTCCTTTTTTAAATTTCCAATAGTTGATGCACCGTTTCATGGCAAATGCTTTTCTTTTCTAAAAACTATCGCTTGGTGAAAACGCAGTCACTTGTCGACCAGTTCCTTCCGAAATTTTCTCCTTCTGTGGTAGTCTTCGATTATTTCCTTAATGTATGATGTCAGTCTCTTTAAGATAATATTCAACAACACCTTGTAACTACTTGATAACAACGATATTCCTCGGTGATTGTTGCATTGGCTTCGGTCACCCTTTTTAAATACGGATAGGACGTCCGACTTTTTTCATTTCTTGGAAATTGTTTCATTGTTCTATTATATACAGGGTGTCCCACGAGCAGTGTGCCAAAAAGCTACAGCGTGTAAGTCTAGTCAAGACAAGAAAAAATTCGTATGGGAGGGGGGGGTCTATTTCCCCCCGTTTAGCCGGGAGGGGCAATTTTCTAAAAAATTGACTTATTTTGGAAAAATAATTATTAAAAATCAACAGTTACATCCACAATGCCACGATATACCTTTTTGTAAAGTCAGAAACCTCTTCTTTCATATTGATTTTAAATGAAGCTGTTTTAAGGAGTAGTTTTTGAGAAATTAATTTTCTTAGAAAAAAATGGTTCGGGTTTTTTTTTAATTTCTCCAAAACTACAAGACATTTTTCCATCCGGTTTTCTCTTTTTAACTAAAAGCTAATAAGGGAATTGAATTTTGGAAAAAAAAATAGTACTTAATTACATACAATTTTGGAAAAAAGTAGTTCGAAATTTTTTTTTCCAATTTTTTTTTCAAAATTTTGAGTTTGAAAATTAATTTCTCAAAAACTATTCCTTACAACAGCTTCGTTTAAAAACAAGATCAAAGAAGAGGTTTCTGGCTTTACAAAAAAGTATATCGCGGCATTGTGGCTGTTACTGTTGCTTTTTAATAATTTTTTTTCCAAATTAAGTCAATTTTTTAGAAAATTGCCCCACCCGGCTAAACGGGGGGGAATAGACCCCCCCCTCCCGTACGATTTTTTTCTTGTCTATTAAATTTTCCTTCCCAAACATACATGTAGATTGATTCTCCGACTCGGGTTTTAACTCACACGAGGTGGATCAACTCCCATTAGTATCTACTCCCGAGGCAAATGCCGTAGGGTCAGTTCCTCGATTTGGGTTTTAATCCGGAAGGGCCCGACCAAACGTTGTAGCCGCGCTCAAGGGTACAAGTCAACAACAGCTAGGGCCCCGACTCCGGTTTTTACCCAGACGGGCTCAGCCTCACACTACTCTTGGCAACCCATCAGCAGTCGGGATCCGGACTAGGGTTCTCATCCATAAGGGGACTGACTGGGTGCTGCCAACGTGACAGCTACGATGATAAAACGCCGCTACGACCGAGTGTCCCGAGCGGGTCTCAACCCAGAGGGACAGAGTAGTGCGCGAATCACACAAGCACGTCCGTCGGTGTCACAAATATATTTATGTGACAAATCCTGGCCCGGCGAGAATATCCCGGCTCAGAAAGCTCGTTACAGGTTGACTGTATTTTTTTGCTGCTTGCTTTCCATGTAAATGGTGTTTTTTTTAGAGATATACAGATTCAATATGAAATAAAATACTTAAAGCTAACGACAACGTCTATCACTTTGGCTTTATTTAATAGATAATTTTATGCTAAAATACAATTTCGGGCATATGCGCGACACGGCTAGCTCGAACGAAACGCAGTTCTTTCTGGTGCCATATATCAGCAATTATCCGACGAATGTTGACGTCCTAATCTTCCAACTTCTCTGGTTTATCCAAGTGACTTCATATACCCCCAAAGAAAGTAATCTAAAGGTGTGAGATTACAGGATCGTTGAGGCCAGTTCACAGGTCCATTACGCGAAATTACGTCCTCAGTCAATACTTCCCGCAATAAATTGATGGTACCGCACATGTTGCACCATCTTGTTGAAACCAAAGCTCTGTCACATCAATGCCATTCAATTGAGGAACGAAGAAGTCAGAAATCTGGTAACATGCTGGCCACCAGCACCAGTAAAGTACACCAAACAGTGAGTTTTAATGTTTATAAGGGTGTCTCCGAACCGAACCAGGGTTTTCAAAAAAATTTGCACAATGTGCATGCATTAGTTGGTGTAAATCTATTTATAATAAAATGGCAAAACATACTAACCGCAAGTCAACTTTCACCTGGCAAACAGATAACCTGTAAAAGCAGTGTTGCCAGTTTAAAAACCAAACCTCTAAACAAAACACCCTTTACATTGAGCACTTTGCTCAAATTCCTCCTCCGTTAGGCAGCAATTCCTTCGTTGTTCGAAAATTATCGTTGCGTATTTGCCTAATCTGGCCTGGTATCCTTTTCGTACAACCGGCTATTAATTTCGTCCTGGTACTGACTCTGCATACGGCTGTCTCTCGTATTGTGGAAGTCCGTTAACGTTTCAAATAATATTTTTTTATAATATGGGCCATATTCATTCTTAGTTACTAAGTTTTAATATTAGTATTGTAGTACAATACTTTAGCTTCAATGTCACTCAAAATATGTTGTTATTCTACAAAGAATATAATTTTTTACTAAAATATTGCACAGTATCGTATAACAGAGACTTTCAAATACAAAATATGTGGGAATAATATCTGCACTAATACCCTCAATACTTAAGCGTTAAAAAGCTAAACTGCAATACCTCCGGCAGCATGTTATTATAATTCATTATAATAAATCCCAACTTCACTCTTACTATTTTTTGTTCACATTCACTGTTTTTGGCTTGTAGAGCAGCTATTTGTTCCTTCTGTAGAGTTTTTGTGGGCAGAACTTTTGTATAAACTATTTCTATTAAAATAGCTAGTGTGAACCTTTCATCAGGTATGATAGTTAGAACACCTGCTAGAGTGAAAGAAGACTGGACAGCTTGATGAGATTTCAGTAAACAGTTGGAGACCTGAGTAACAGTCGCCGGATTACGCCGTTTCATTATATAAGTCGGACAACGCCAGATTTTCTTTGTTTCTTTGATGAAGTCCAAAATTAGTAGCTGTTAATTTGGCACAATTTGCATGAAAAAACTTCCTGCAATCGCAATGTCCTACTTTAAGGTCAGTTCCTTCAACTTTAGATTAACAGATGATACATGACAATATAAGAAATGTTGAGAATTATTTTCCAAACGGATAAGATTAAAGTTCTCTTTAAGAAGAAGGTTCCTGACACGAGTGTACCCCAAACGTCCAAAACTTGAATTCAACTCAACTTAGATTCAACTTCCTCGAAGGCTGCTAATGGGTCAGTGAAACCCTCCAATTCCTTAAATTCATTGAATTTGGTTTGTGTGCAATTAAATTCTCGCCACAAGTCCTCAGCCCTACTGAATTTTGATTCCAGTTCTTGCTCCGTAGTGGTGTCGATAACCTTGTTAACTATCCCTTGAGGTGACCACGTGTCAGCCGAAAAACAGAAAGAGAGACT
Source organism: Merodon equestris (assembly GCA_958301585.1). Classification (NCBI taxonomy): domain Eukaryota; kingdom Metazoa; phylum Arthropoda; class Insecta; order Diptera; family Syrphidae; genus Merodon; species Merodon equestris. The sequence continues at coordinate 67,226,738 of OY284413.1, forward strand.
GCCCCAGTTATTTATAATAATTTATCTTAAATTGGATGGAACGATGAACTAAGGGTCTTTCAAGTTTGTAAGGCACCGAAAAAGATTAATCACTATAATGAGTCAAAGATTATGCACGTGGCTCAACTAACATACATGGAAACGAACCGTATGTGCGAATTTGGACCAAAATATGTATTATAACGAATGACATAAAGTGATTGGATTTATTTACGACGAAATAAATGTTACAGCAAAAATAAAAAGCTCCTCATACGATTTGTAACAAGTTTTATTTGCATCTTATGTATGTGCATGTCTAGATTGAAATGACGGAAAAATTGTATCAAGCAATGCAAATAATAGAGTAAGCAGCGAATTGCAGTAGACACGTACATATTTTCAGTAAGCAAATAAGTTAGATTAAAAAGAAAGCAAAAAGTTAGAAATAGTATAAGAAATAGAAAGCAAACAATTAAATACATTTAATTTCAAATTTATTTTATGCAGGTAATCTCAAACCTTCCGCCGCCCCTGGACGACGGCTCAGTACCCTGGTAGTATTATCGATTTTTGCATCGGCCGTAGTAGGCAATAGATGTTTTCATGACATGCTTTTCAAGGTGGACTTTGATCACACCCCATCACCCATTTCTCTAATAGAAGGTCCGCATCCTTGAGCACCAATTGTTGACGGCCTTTGTTGAAGAGACATGAGATATTCTATACGCAAGCACTTCCAGTAGCTTTGGATCTTAGCCGGTAGTTGTCGCTTTAATGATGGCTGGGAACTGCTGCGTAAAATTCGCCTAGAAAGAAATGGTGGTGGAAGATCGAGGTCATGATCATAGATGGCGAATTACGTTTTCCTTCGATCTGGGTAAGTACAGAGTAAAATTGTTCGAAATTGAAAATGTTTACGTCTATCACACGCTGAGGGTGTTGCTAAAGGACTTTTACCCTTGACTTCCACAAACCGCCAAAATGTGGTGTCGAAAGGGAAATGAAGTGCCACGAAATACTGTTACAAGTAAGTGATTCAACCACTAAAGGATTATCATGTTCTGCTTAAACCAATTCATGCATTTCTGATATTATTCGCACGACGCGATGCCACGAAAATTTGTCTCTTGTCAGAATAAAGACCTGGTTTATCACCGCACGAGTTACGTCACAACATCCTACAACAGCCCACAACGTCCCACAACATCCCACAACAGCCCACAACAGCCTACCCAATCAAATTCTGCAATAAGATCATACGATCCGCTGTTCTGTAATAAACTGTGTGCGGAGTTTGGCGTGGGTACAGTAAGCTTGGCTTGGCTTGGGCTGTATAACAGTTTCAATGCTCATAGCCAAGGCGACGTTACGCTCTCCACCCACAATGTTGTAAAAACGAATAGTTAGTCTGTGAGAAGCCTTGAAAGTGAAAGCACATGAAAAAATTATAATCCTAATAAAGTAAAATAAACAAAAGGTTTATGTCTTTTTCTTCTGTATCGTAACTGGCGCAGTCGGTAGGATAAGAGTTCAGATTTCTAAGTGAAATAATTAGTAGCTTTTGTAAAATTTCTGGATTCTAATGCACACACATCGAATGAAAATCGAAGTGGCAGTATCAACTCTTAGTGCGAAGAACCTTCAACAATTGTATTTCATCTATTAATAAGGATAAAGAGTAAAGCTGAGTTAAGTGCAATTACATTAAACAAAAAAAAAAAAAAAAAAAAAAAAAAAAACTACAAGTGAATAAAAGTAAATTTATTTATAGTGCATATAGTGGAATTAATAGTGCATAACAGTAAATTTGTTCATTAGTTTTAATAATATTTGTGAAGTAATCGTAGGAAATAAATATAACATATAAGTGTAAATTGTAGATTTTGTAAAGGTAAGTCCTATTTTTGAAGTTAACATTTGGGTTATGCCACCAGTTGCAAATTATAATAAAGTACTAAGAAAGAAAATTAACGAATTTTCTACAATAAGTTTTCCTAGGAATAAGGCAAACAAGCTAGAATTCAAATTAAAAACTACGTTAATTAATTCTATATTTAAGAAAATTGATATAATTGAATTGCCAAACGGAAACCTAAAGGACACGCATTTAGATATCACTGTAAATATGCAACCTGCTGTGAATAACTCAATGATTGCTTTAGAGGTATTTAATTCGCTAAGAATTCCCGACGCGGTTAAGGATGTGCCAACTTTCGATGGCAACCCTCGTTTATTATTTGATTTCATTAGTAATGTTGAGGAAATTTTGGCACTTATGCCACAAATCCAAGGTACCACTTATTGCAATATTATCTTACGTGCTATCCGTAACAAAATTATCGGTCCGGCAAACGAGGTATTAAATATGTACGGTACTCCTATAAATTGGTGCGAAATAAAAAACAATTTAATAGTTCATTATGCCGACAAACGTAATGAAACTAGCCTTATTCGAGATTTACATAACTTAAGACAAAGTCAGGATAAGGTGGAAACATTTTATGCAAAAGTGATTCAAATTTTTTCTACAATTATGAATCATGTTAGATTGCATGAAACAATGGAAAACGTAGTCGAAGCCAAAAGAATTCTTTATGAAGAGACTTGCCTCAATGTATTCTTATCAGGTTTGAAAGAACCCTTAGGATCAACCATAAGAGCGATGAGGCCAACTAAACTATCTGAAGCATTAAATTTTTGTTTAGAGGAACAGAATCGGTTTTATTTTCATAGTCCTCAATGTTTTCAAACGATTTCAGTTCCCCAGTATCGACAAAGAATTCCACAAAATGTTCAACGATTCCCACAAAATTCTTATAACCATATTATACCACAATATCCTAATACACAACCTAATCCTAGGTACACACACAATATTAACACACAGGTAATAAGAAACCCTCCCCTTAGTCCTAGAGTTTTCACCCCATCAAATTTACAGTATAGACATATTAGACCAACAGGTAATAACCTGCAACACAACAAGCCTTACTATACAAATAATTCATCAAACTATGCAGTTAGACAAAACTCTCCACCCGAAAAAATGGATGTATCTAGTGGTAACAATAGCAGACATTCAGGTAGCCATACTCAGCAATTGTATAATGCTGAATCCAACAGCTTTAACAATAGCGATGCATTCAGTTCCAATCCTCAATTTATTGCTTCCAATGGCAATAATAGTGGATATTCCGGTAGTCATGGCCAACAACTGTATAATAATAACTCGTATAATAAGCTGAATAACTTTAATAATAACGAACAATTTTACTCTGATCCTCAGTATGTTTACTATCCCCAAGAACACTTTCAAAGCTTAGATTTACCCAGCACTTCACATTCAGAATATTCGGCTGAAGTCGATGATACAAATTTTCTCTTGCTTGCCTCACAAAACCAATTGGGTACTTAGATATCAATAATTTCGGCTCTAATATTTTACCCTACATAACCGTCAACAGTTTAAGCAACAATACTTTAAAATTTTTGATAGATACCGGTAGCAATAGATCTTTCGTGAGTCCGGCCGTAGCTAGACATTTTGAACCAACAAAAATAGAACCCATTGAAATCAAAACAATATTTAACGCCCAACTTGTCGATCAACATATAGTTTTATCAGGTCTATCTGAACTTCGAACTGACAAAAAACTGTCATTCTTAGTTTTCAAATTTCATAATTATTTTGATGGTTTAATTGGAATTGACCTTCTTAAAGATCTTGAAATTACCATTGACATAAAAAACTCAGTTTTAAAAAGAGACAACATTACGATTCCACTAAGTTTTAAACCAAATTTAGTATCCAGAGCGTTTGTTGTTCCAGGTTCTACCAAAGCTATCTGTTTGTTGCCTTTTGATGTAGAATTTGGAAGCATATATGTAAAACCCACATATATAAGACCCCAGTTATTTATATCAGAAGGACTGTATGTTGCTCAAAATTGGTATTCTTATGTGGAAGTGGTTAACAACTCCGACTTTGAACAAACTTTTGTTATTGAACAGCCAATCGAAGCCGAAAATGCAGATACATATTTTGAAGTGAACAATTTTTCGATAGAAAATGATCAAATTCCAGCAGGGCAGCATATTAACGAAAAGATAAGAACAAGTCACCTTAATGAAGAAGAGAAAATTGCCATCAAAAATCTTTGTCAAGAATACCAAGACATTTTCTTCACCGAAGGCCAGAACTTAACGTTTTCTAACGAAATTAAACACGAAATTAAAACTACTGATGACGTTCCGATTTATTCTAAATCGTATAGATATCCCTTTGTGCATAAAGAAGAAGTACGTCGACAAATTAATGATCTTCTCACTCAAGGTATCATTCGCCCCAGTTATTCTCCTTGGTCTTCTCCTGTTTGGATTGTTCCAAAGAAGAAGGACGCAAGTGAGAGGGATAAATGGAGGTTAGTGATCGATTATCGTAAACTGAACGATAAAACCATCTACGACCGCTATCCAATACCTAACATAACTGACATATTAGACAAATTAGGAAGAAGTATATACTTTAGCACACTCGATCTTGCTTCGGGTTTTCACCAGGTTGAAATTAAAACTGAAGATATCCCAAAAACAGCATTTTCCGTAGAAAACGGACATTATGAATTCTTAAGAATGCCTTTTGGGCTCAAAAATGCGCCATCTACTTTCCAGAGAGTAATGGATAATGTATTGCGAGATATCCAAGGAAGAATTTGTCTGGTGTATATGGATGACATTATAGTGTATTCTACCTCACTACAAGAGCACATCGAAAATTTAAGTGCTGTTTTCCAAAGGCTAAAAGAGGCAAATTTTAAGATTCAATTAGACAAAACAGAGTTCCTTCGAAAAGATGTATCCTTTCTTGGCCATATTATTACATCGCATGGAATTAAACCAAACCCCGAAAAGATAAGAGCTGTGCAAAATTTTCCGATACCAAAGACCACAAAACAAATTAAGTCATTCCTTGGCCTTCTTGGATATTACAGGAAATTTATAAAGGATTTTGCACATCTCACAAAACCTTTAACTGAATGTCTACGGAAAGGAAACAAAATTATTTTGGATGCGAGGTATATAAATTGCTTTGAACTTTGTAAAACTATTTTATGTAATGATCCAATTCTCTGTTATCCGGACTTTCATAAACCTTTCAATGTTACTACAGATGCTAGTAACGTTGCTATAGGTGCAATTCTTTCCCAAGGTTCAATAGGTTCAGATAAACCGATTTGCTATGCAAGTCGGACTTTATCAAAGAGTGAACAAGGTTATAGCACTATCGAGAAAGAGCTATTGGCCATAGTATGGGCCACAAAATACTTCCGTCCCTACCTTTATGGCAGGAAATTTAAAATTATAACCGATCATAAACCACTTAATTGGCTCTTTTCGGTAAAAGAACCTAACTCTAAATTGCTTCGCTGGAGACTTAGGTTAGAAGAGTTTGATTACGAGGTCGTTTACAGAAGTGGGAAACTAAATTCTAATGCCGACGCTCTCTCACGAATTGAACTTAATGCTAACGATATATTTCCAAGTGGTCCTGATTCAGATGATCGGTCGATGCAGAATAATATTGATATCTCTGAAAATGTATCGACCTTGCATTCAGGAAAAGAAAATTTGAATGATGGAATTCCCATATCGGAACGCCCAATTAATGAATTTTCTAATCAGATTATTATTCGACAGAATGCCTCTAAATCTAACATGTCCTCCAAAATGCAAATACTTTTTAAGAGGAAAAAGAGATTCATTATTGAACATGCAAATCCGAAAGAGGAAGGTGTCATAATTTCCATATTTAAGGAACATTTAAGCACAAAACGATTAACAGCTGTTTTAACAGATGACGATACCTTTCGTGTCATCCAATCTGTGTATTCAAAATTCTTTAACCGATCACGTATCAAATTAGTTAGATCTAATATTTTACTGAAAGACATCACTAATGCAGACGAGCAAGAGAAACGGATAAAAGAATACCATGAAAATTCATACCATCGTGGCATAACCGAGACCTTAGAACATTTAAAAAGAGGATTTTTTTTCCCTAACATGAAACATATGATTTCGAAAATAATTAGTAGCTGTAGTACCTGCAATAAGTATAAGTACGACCGAAATAGGGAACCACTTAAATTCGAGCTTACTCCAACGCCGTCAAAACCTCTAGAAATTATTCATATCGACATCTATTCTATACAAAAGGAGCACTTCCTCACTATACTAGACAAATTCAGTAAGTTTGCTAGTGTGTATCTATTGGCTGCGAGAACAAGTGCCAACATAATACAGTCTTTGCGACATTTCTTTTCCCATCACGGAGTACCTAAAATGGTTATATCTGATAACGGCAGTGAGTTTATTTCAACGTTACATAAACAGTTCCTTGAATTATATAATATTAGTTTTCATACCATATGTGCGAAAACGTCGACTGGAAACTCTCCGGTTGAACGTTTTCATTCCACTCTTACAGAACTCGTTCGTATAATAAAAGTACAAAAAAAGGATGCACATATTGGTGAAATTATAGACGATGCCGTCCTAACGTACAATAATTGCATTCACTCAACAACGAAGCTTTCGAGCTTCTTACAGGACACCTACGGGTAAATCGACCCTTTCCACCTAATCTTAATTTGAAAACAGAACAGGAGTATCTTCAAAAGCACATAGAAAACTATAAACACTTAGCTAAGGTTGTTCATGAGCGAAGCCTTAATAAAAAACAACGCTATATAAACAAACTCAACAAATTTCGTAAGGATCCTCCTAGTTATAACAAAAATGAGGTAATATTCGAACTGGACGATAGACGAAACAAATTAGCACCTAGATTTAACGAACATATTGTAAAGCGTGACAATAATATTACAGTAGAAACTAACAAACGCAAGGTTCATAAACAAAAAATTCGAAAAAAAAAAAAAAAAGTAGGATAAAATTGCAATAACTAAAAAACGTACACATAAGTTATTCACATAGGTATGTATATGAAAATTAAAATTATGGGTTGATCTTTGGTTAATTTATTCAATTATTTCAATTTACGTTTGGTTAATTTATCATTAATTGGTTTTATTTGCTTCCTACCACATTAATAACATAACCCAATATTAACTTTAAGATGTGGATGCTCCTCCATAAAGATTGAAATGTATACCTAATATATTCTAGTAATATACTAACAAAAAAAATAACAAAAAAAAAACTTATTATGCACTTACCTATTATTATAATATACATACATACATATGCACTACACTTCCTCATCAGTTTATACTTTGGCGGGAGGAGTTACGTCACAACATCCTACAACAGCCCACAACGTCCCACAACATCCCACAACAGCCCACAACAGCCTACCCAATCAAATTCTGCAATAAGATCATACGATCCGCTGTTCTGTAATAAACTGTGTGCGGAGTTTGGCGTGGGTACAGTAAGCTTGGCTTGGCTTGGGCTGTATAACAGTTTCAATGCTCATAGCCAAGGCGACGTTACGCTCTCCACCCACAATGTTGTAAAAACGAATAGTTAGTCTGTGAGAAGCCTTGAAAGTGAAAGCACATGAAAAAATTATAATCCTAATAAAGTAAAATAAACAAAAGGTTTATGTCTTTTTCTTCTGTATCGTAACTCACGCAACGAAACGTCGCAATGCGGCAAGAAAAGCATCGATAGTCAATTCACTCACTAGTTCCACATAGTTGTATCGATTTTGACAATAGAACCCAAATATATATCTAATCCCTTTTGATTAGATTTATTTTGGTCCTCACCGGCTTAATCAACCCCGTAATGTCCAAAGGGACGATTTAAATGAATACGCTGCGGAGGGAGATTACTCATAAGTTAGGCGATATCTCGCATCAAATTCTAACATCTGATAATCCAAGATTCTTGGCAGACAAGCCTGAATAATGCAAGGATGCAAAAAACGTACACACATGGGTGTTGCGAATGATTAACTGACTAATATCGTGAGTCTTGAGTAATGCCTTGCACTGTATGAGATCCTTGCATACTGAATTCGCTGTCCAACCCGAATTATATTTTCCTAGCCTAGAAATGGGGATGGATTAGACAATTTGCAATTTTTGGAAAGAGAATGGGATTTGAATAGAGATTGGAAATCGAAATACACATGTAGGAGCCGTGTTTTGATTTTAATTTTGGATCTCCTGTGCAGAGGGTACGATGGCAGTTTTGTGCTCCTGCGACAATTAGATGTGAACCGATAAATCCTTACAACAGTCTGAACCAGAATGCTTCATGACGAAATCCGATTTGCGTGAGGATGTTCTTTATCAAACATGACAAGGTTTAATTGAGTCGGAACCTCTTTGCACATGTAGGGTCTTTTTCTAAATCTTATATGATGGATTAATTTTCAGTACTTTGTCGCAGCCAAGATTACAATCTTATCTCACATAATACGGATATGGATTTTAAAATTTCCGTCATCAATATTCCAATAAAAACATTCTAACGGCGGGGCAGGGAAAAAAAGCAGCAAGACCTTTGAATACTAAGGTTATACAGGTTAGCGTTATGCCTAGGTTATGCGAGTAAGGGAGCCACGCAAAAGCTCTAGTCATGTTATGCTTTAATGGGGAAACACGAAATTTTGCGGCAACGATGGTGGTAAGAAAGGATAGCTGAAACCGAGATAGATTGCTGCGGCATACGCACATGCAGATTCATCAAAAAAAACAGAGCAACTGTTATGAGTGGTATAAAACGATAGCTCGCGGTGTTTCGCTTTTTGTTACTTCGCATAGTTCATCTCGAAATACGCTCCATTTGTTGACAATTGAGGTAGGAATATTGTCGTCCGAATCCATTTTCAGATGCCACAGCTCTTGAAAGATGATTTTGTATTGGATGACCAAGGGCGTAAACAATGCAAGGGGATCGAAGATTCATCGTAGCGTACTTTTGCTGTCGTGTGTCAAGTAAATATAATACAGTCGAACTTTCATAACTCGAACTTCCACAAGTCGAATTTCTCGAAATGGTTTTTTTTCGGAACCTTGCAATTTCAACCCATTTTTCATGAATTTTTTCCTCTATAATTCGAACTTATATAACTCGAATTTCTTTATATCTTGATTAGTGCTTTAGATGGCAAAAAATCTCTTTCACTCAAACTTTTGCTTTAAATTTACTATTGTTTCCTTTTATGCACATAATCTATATCGTGTGATTGTTTTGGACCTTGTTTATTACAGACACCGTATGTACAAGGTGACGAGAAATTATTCACCCCATCGGGAGATAGTGTCGTACGTACGTCATACGCTATACTCCGCAAGAGCGTAGAATAATTGTGTCGATTTCTTTGACCAATAATTGGTCGGTGGTGTTAGCGCAGAATGAATTTTGACGGCAAACATTCCGGCGCTTAGGTACTCGACTCGAACAGACTGGAACCGCAGGAGACCATGCAGGGCGTGGCCGCCAACAGAACGGGAAATATCAACCAGCAGACGGGTCACGTAATTGGGCATCACCAGACGGACCCTACAGCGAATTTTAGTGAAAGACTTACACATGTTCCCGTACAAAGTGATATCAGTACATCAGTGTGAATAACTGTCAAGCCATCCTTAATCTCAACAACGAAGAGGACGATTTTGTGTCGTAAATCATCATGAGCGACGAGGCGCATTTTCACTTAAGCAGTTACATAAATCAATAAGCAAAATCTTCGTTTCTGGGACACTGAAAATCTCAAAGCCACTGTGTGGCGCAGCGATCACGCGGGGGGAGTGATTGGGTTGTATATTTCTGAGGTCGCCATCGGCAATACGGTCACTGCTACTGGCGAACGCTACAGGGCCGTGATAAACAACTGCCGCAGTTGGAGCCAAGCGGGGCTTGGTGAACATGTGGTTTCAACGAGACCGTGCAACCGCACACACAGCACGAGCCACAATGGATATTGCGAGAGAAGGGTTTCCTGGTCGCGTAATCTCTCGTTTTGGCGATTTAGCATGGCCAGAAAAATCGCCCGACTAAACCATCCCAGAATCGCGGATTTATGCCAATAAGCTTCATACAGTCGTAGCCCTTAAGGAGAATATTCGACAAAAGTGCGAACAGTTATCACCGGAAATCTTGGAAAATGCGATAAAACGATAATGCGAAAAAAGATAATGGATATCATCTTTTTCACTTAACAAAAAATGAACAGTCTTTGCGTCAATCACGGACGACGGTATCATTGAAAATGACCTACAAAATTTTACGATGGAATGAAAATAAAGAACTTATAAATGATTTTAAATGCGTGTATTTGATATTACATTTTTTCTTTTTTTTACATTTGTAATGGGCGAGAGCGGGTGAGCGGCAAATTGTAATGGAGAGAGTGGTGGTGGTCTCTCTTTCTCCGCTCTTTGTCTCTCAGGTAGGGGTAGGTCTGTCTGTCCTCTGCAAAATCCCCCTGAAGGGACAGTGAAACCCGTATGGTAGATTTTTTAAATTTTTATTACAGAGAAATTACGGAAGAAGGGGTGGAAACCTTTGCTTCGGGAAAACAATTGGTTTGCCCTCTACCGCAGGATATGTGAAATAACGCAGTACCCCGCTGAATAGGCGGCAACTCAATTCGGAAGAGTAACGCGGATCTAGTTCAAACCAGAGAGGCGGTAGTGTACCTCCGTCACTGGGAACGTCGCAATAGAACTCAGTCCTCTAATTGTAATGGCTTCAAACTCAAAAGGCAGTAGTGTACCGTCGAAGTGAGCATGAAGCGATCACAACCAGAAGTGATCTGGATCTAAGTTCAAACCAGAGAGGCGGTAGTGTACCTCCGTCACTGGGAACGTTACTATAGAACTCAGTCCTCTAATTGTAATGGCTTCAAACTCAAAAGGCAGTAGTGTACCGTCGAAGTGAGCATGAAGCGATCACAACCAGAAGTGGTCTGACCCTGAATTTGCGTGGCCTTTTATACCCGAAATTCAGAGCTTTCCACTCTTGCTTAAAGCTAAGAAGAGCTTAATACATGTCTTAACACATAGTTTAGTACTAGTCTAGTTTTAGTACAATTATTAATTTAGTACAATTGTGATCTTAGTTCTAATTACAGGGATGGTCAAGTGTTTTTATTATATAATATTGTATAAAGTTATTTATTAAATTCCATATTCACAAATTCATTTTTTATTCATTTAATTCATATTTTAAAATAAAGCAATAATGAAAAATAATAATAAGAAATAATAAGGAATAACAATAATAATAAATAATAAGGAATAATAATGAGAAATAATAATAAAAATAATTCAAAAAGCAAAGTAGAAAAAATAAAATGTTGATTGGTGTTACACATTACATTTTTTATTACATTTTTTTCCTGCTATGCCAATACTGAACAGAATTAGGAATATCCTTTAAAAAACGAAATCTGGGGGCGCGGCAGTGCCCCCGCCAAGTCGAGCAAAAAAGCGGCACGGCCGTACCATCCTTTTCTCGAAGCAGTTCGGGCCATTTTCGACCCCCTATAACTTAGTTGTGGATAAACCTAGAAGCCTGAATTTTCAGTAACCAAGCAGGCATCGCATAGACACGGTATATTTCAAATTTCATTAAATTTGAACCAGTAGTTTAAGAATTATAACTAGTCAAAGTTTCTTAATTCTGTCACTCACTCACTCACTCACTCACTCACTGACCGATCATCAAAACTCTAGGGCACTTCTAGCAGACATAGAAGCTTGAAATTTAGAATACAATTAGTGTTTAGTGTATAAATCAAGGAAAAACTAAAATATTTTGCAATTTTGGTCCAGTTTTCTAGATACACCAAATATTATTACTAATAGGATAGTGTCTGTATGTATCCTTTTTCAATTTATCTAGATGGCGATTAACTCCTAAAAATATGCAATGCAACAATCAACCGGCGGTTGGGGAATTGGGTTTAGTGGTCAATGTGGTTCATGTATTTGACGGAATATAAAATAAATATCTTTATTATGTAGATACATATATTTAATAACCATTTGATGAACTTATAATTAAATCAATTTCAAAACAAATTTTATGTTCGGTGTCCGGCCACGGGTTTTCTAGTACATAGGATTACATTTGCAGTGAATGAATCAGTGTACCTATATATGTATAATATAAAAGAATAATAGGTGTATAATAGATAGGTACCTCAATATAATCTTCTATATATATAATACGCCAGTGAAGACGCTTCTCCTCCTAAACTAAAAGTCGCACAATCAAGTGCGATACACCGTTGGAAAGGTATTTGTCTGAAGTGGTGCACTATGTAATAAAATTTAGCAAAAACTTAATGCTGGGGTGATTTAAACCGGATTTAATTAAATATTCCTTTATGTAGTTTATTTTATATTCCGTCAAATACATGAACCACATTGACCACTAAACCCAATTCCCCAACCGCCAATTGATTGTTGCATTGCATATTTTTAGGAGTTAATCGCCATCTAGATAAATTGAAAAAGGATACATACAGGCACTATCCTATTAGCAATAATATTTGGTGTATCTAGAAAACTGTACCGAAATTGCAAAATATTTTAGTTTTTCCTTGATTTATACACTAAACACTAATCGTATTTTAAATTTCAAGCTTCTATGTCTGCTAGTTGTGTTCTAAGGTAATTTGTAAAATGGTCAATCAACGGAATGAAAAAGCAATAATGGGACATGTCTTATGAAGTTGTGCCAAAATCCGGCAACGTATTAAGTAGACTAAATTGCCCGAAATTGCCATGAAAGAAAGAAGAATCAACCTGGTAGAAGAAGGGCAGACTGATCTTCAAAGTATGATCGCAAAACTTAATGCCGATCAAAAAAGAGTCTTCGATATGACCACAAATAAAATGGACACAACTAATAATAACGCTGATGTTTTGCGCTGTTTTGTGAGTGGAACTGGTGGCACTGGAAAGAGCTTTTTAATAAAAACTCTGAAAGTTTGGGTTAAGACGTATTTAAACAAAAAAGTGGCAGTTAGTGCTCCAACAGGCATAGCTGCATTCAATATGAATGGATTGACTATACACAGACTATTACAGCTGCCTGTGGAACACAAGGAAACACCGAAGTACAAGCCACTTTCTGATGAAGTGCTCCAAGTTCTGAGATCAGATTTGAAAGAAGTAGTGTTGTTAATCATAGACGAAGTGTCGATGATATTCAATGTTACTTTAACATATATTCATTTACGCTTGTCTGAGTTATTTGACACAAGCGGCGATGAGAATGGGTGGTTTGGAAAAAAAACATCTTGTAGTTTTCGGGGATCTCTTACAGCTTCCGCCGCGCCGGTAAGAGAAAAGTCACCTTTTAAAAAACTCTCAACTGCTGAAACTAACAAGTTGTTAGGTTCCCTCAGTATGCCGAATCTGTGGATTGAACTGTTCATATATGATGGACTTACTATTAACATGCGACAGCTCAATGATTCTGACTTTGTTGAAATGCTAAATAGAATAAGATAAGGTGTAACTACACAAAAAGACCGCGACTTACTCCCGACTAGATTAATAACTCTAAAATCCGATTCAAATGAATTTCAAAAATCTTTTATGTTTTAAATAAATGACAATCGCACTAAACAGTATAATTTAATATAATATGTATTACTTGTGAGATACATTGTGTTTTCATCAGATGGTCAAGTCAATCTATTTATTGTGCTATGTGCTTCATTTTTTTCAAGTTTGCTCATTCTCTGCATAATTGCTTCTTTCGGCAACCCGTTTGCGTCTTTCCATAATGACCGTCAAATTTGCACTAGTTTCGAGATTCCAAATACAATACCTATTAAAAAATATTTTTAAACATACATTTTTCATCCATTTATACCATGCAAATATTTGCCTGATTGTTTACGAATAAAGAAAATAACTGACAAAGTCGACATTGATCGTTGCAAATTTTCGTTACAAATTTTTTGGACACATTTTCAGTTTTACAATCCTATAATCATTTTCAATGACAAAAAAATGTAATTGTCCAAATAAAAATGTTCATTACTCAAAATCATTTTTTGTTTATTTAGTAAAAAACCAAATTCAAAAACAAAATCGGATGATTAATTTTTGAGCCACAAAATTCAAAGCCTTGCCGGGAATCGGGAAATCCCTTTTTTTTTAATTTGCTTAAGTCTACCGTGATTTTTCACATTGCATTCCAAAAGCTAGTTTGAGAAGGATAGTTGTGTACGAGTATGTTGTACTTTTTTGGTGCATATTCTCCACTATTCTCAAAAACAAAGAAGCTATAAGAAAAAATGTTGAACATTCACCAAACCAAAAAACCTTAAAGAAAAAAAAATCTTTTAAAAACAAAAAGTTTGACTTACCTATACGTGGTAAAATGGTTTTCGGAACCCAGGGATATAAATTTGTTGATTATTGAAGCGATCATTAAGGAGAAGGCGACTTAGTTTTGCAATTAAATTGGTAGAAAATGGCTTTGCCGCAAGTACTGGTTAGCTTGATAAATTCAAAAAAGGTAATTCAAAAAAAAATATGTATTTTTTTATTAATTGATTACTTTGTTTTGTTGTTCCTTCGAATTTTATTAAAAATAAAAGTATAAAACTAAGGCGTTAATATATGTAAAAATTATTCAGTTTAAAGATATATTATACTATATCATATCTCTGTATCACGACTATTGTAAATTGTGCGATAACACATAATGTTTTGGCTGTCTTTGATAATTAAATAAAGTTGTTTATTTTTCCTAGAAAAAGAAAAACATAACCAAAAAAAAACAATATTTCAAAAGATGTTTCCTTATGAGGATTTTTTTTTCCAAAAAGAGAAAGCATCGCTATTTCTGTTGAAAGTGCCACAAATAAAATCTAATCAAAGACTGCAGTGAAGACAACATTTTTAATGCAGACGAAACTGGCCTTTTTTACAAAGACCTTGGCATTCAAAGGCGAAAAGTGTAATGGTGGGAAACATAGTAAGGAGCGGGTAACATGTATGATTGCTGCAAATATGAATGGAAAAAGAAAACTTAAAATTCTTTTGATCGGCAAATCTATAAG
The DNA here is from genome assembly GCA_958301585.1 of Merodon equestris. Classification (NCBI taxonomy): domain Eukaryota; kingdom Metazoa; phylum Arthropoda; class Insecta; order Diptera; family Syrphidae; genus Merodon; species Merodon equestris. Next base: position 67,241,787 of record OY284413.1, read on the forward strand.
CCACGATGCTTGCAAGGAATCAAATCCTTGCCTGTTATGTATCGAGGAATAAAAGAATGTTGAAAGAACCTTTCTTATTTCTGAAACAAATACGAAAAGTTCTGATGTTTGTTGACAATTGCAGCGCTAACAAATCTCCCAAAAATGAAAAGACATGACCGCAGCCCTGAAACCAATAAACGAGGGAGTGGCACAGATTTAAAGAATCATCACCAAAATTTTAGCTTCGCTTGAAAAGGGTCATGTTAATCTAAAAAAAAAATGTTTCAATGTCGTGTAACTGCCATGATAAAAGCTAGACGATACGAAATTATTTTGCTAAAGCTGGATTTGGCAAACATTCTCTTTGCGATGAAGAACATCATTTAAGTTTGGCAGAGATAAGGGGCAACGGAATTCCCAGACTCTTTCGTGTCCCCATACTTGAGTTCGCAAAAATGCGAGAATCTCTTCAATTTAGTCCGATTCTGAAATTTTGAGTTCGGTCTGCAATAGAAACCGTTAGTGACGATGAAGTCGATGTAGATCCAGGTGGAAACTTAATTGTGTAGCCCAGGCAAGCAGAGTAAATATATGAGGCATTTGAAGCAGTACGTGATGCCACAAAATGTAATGAAATAAAAACTGAAAGTGTAATTACTGATTTTTTACATATTCTGGTGATGAAATATATTTTTGTTTCCTTAAATAATCTTTAAAATAAAATAAAACAATAAGTGTATAATTTTTGTTTTGAGTTCTTTAAGTCGAAGTTTCTATGAGTTGTTTTTTTTTTTCTTTCATTTTGTGAGTTCGAATTATGAAAGTTCCACTGCATATGTATTGAAAACAAAGCTACATTAATCACAACGTGACTTAATGTTCAAGGAAATCAGATCTCTCAATTTACCAGCCCTGGTAGACCCAACACCGCGTATCGGTATCCGTTTGAGCCCCAGTCTTTGAACACAAGACTCTAGTGGATATTTTCCATTGACATCTAATACCTTTCCAACGTCTTGATAGACGCGGTGAGTGCACTTGTTTGAATGGAAAGTTATGTAGAAATTCACTGTTTCTGACGTTGAAACCTTGTTGGGATTGTTCGAGGGATTTTGAAGAATAGGTTCATTTATTTGATTTTGACTTTACGGACTGCTGTGAAAAGCAACAGGCAGAGGATCAAGGTTGCTGTGAGCCTAATCATCATGAACCAAAAATGATGAGTGTGGCAAGTTTTGCAGCGGAAATTCGATTGGCACAAACGAATGACCGCCACGTAAAGAGTTAAGACTGCTGTCGTAGACTTTATAGCACGAACCAGGGACGGATTAAGGGGGGGCTAAAAGGGGCTATAGCCCCGGGCCTCACTTGTGAGAGGGGCCACAGTTGTGTTAGTCCCGGGCCACATGCACCTTTAATCCGTCCCTGGCACGAACCTTGCAGTTTCTTGAGCCTCATACTGTGTTTTCAAAAAAACCATTAACTGCTTAATTGTAAGAAACACTTTCTTTCCATCGCGCCTGCCTGATTTCCGTTTGACCAGGATGTAAATAATCGCACTATTGCGCTGTCCGAAATGCTCTGTGACGAAATGAAAAGTTGTACGAGTAAACAGCTTATAAGATATTACGAGCTGTCGTATGGTTTTCCATACTGTTTTTACATACTTTTTTGCCTGTGGCACCGGGAAGGAAGAGGAAGAAAACTCAGTGGTTCATGTCGTGGAAACTTTTGAATAAGGCTTAAATTAGCTTTATTATGCACTGAGTTTACTTTCATATTGTGAAAGGTTGGACTGTCCTGATATACATACATATACTGAATAATACTCCTTTTCTGCGACGCGTTTGATTGATTCAATGGCTCTATTAAAACCTGCTGTTGGTCAGTTATTCGCCTTACTATTGACATTCACTAATGACCGACAACAAGGACTTCGCTAGTAAACATTTTAATTCGATTTCCTCGAAGTCTGGTAATGGGTCAGTGAAACCTTCCGATTCTTCAAATACACAGAATTTGGTTTGTGTGTAATTAAATTCTTGCCACAAGTCCTCAGCCCTACTGAGCTTTGTTTCCAGTTCTTGTTCCGTAGTGGTATAGATAAGCTTGTTAACACCCTTGGTGACCACGTCACCAAATTGGTTGGAAGGGTACTTAAAGAAATAGATTAATCACTATAATGAGTCAAAGATTGTGCACGTGTATCAACACATGGAAACACAATTGCCTGTGATGAAAACCAAATTATTCTTAACACTGAGTGTTAGTTTTATAAATTAGCATAAATTCAGTTGATAGTAGTGAAGAAATAACGATTTTGATATTATAGATGGTAAAGAAAATATAACTTAAAAATCGAATGACAAAATAATTGGATTAATTAGCGACGGAATAAACTTGCAAGAAAAAAAACGAAACACAGGAATAGGCACGAGTTTCTTCAAACGATTTATGCAAATAAAAGCAATTGATTGCCATAATTGCTATGATATCTTTAAAAGTTTGACAGTCAGTAAGCTTGGTAGCTTTGGTTCTTCTTCTTCTTCTTTTAGTGGCGCTACAGCCCGGTATGGGCTTGGGCCTCAACCAGCAAGCGTCTCCAGCCAGCGCGATCTCCTGCCAGCCTTCTCCAATTCCGCACACCAAGTTGGTTAAGATCCTTTTCCACTTGTGTGCGCCATTTGAGTCGAAGACTTCCTCTGTTGCGTTGTCCCAATGGCTCGGATTCAAAGACTCTTCGGGCCGGAGCTGTGTTGTCCATACGCTCTACATAGCCTAGCCATCTTAAGCGTTGTATGCGTAGACGCTTAACCAGGCACATGCCGCCGTACAGCCCATATAGTTCGTGATTGAATCTTCTCCTCCAGATGCCATCAACGCAAACAGGACCAAAGATCGTACGCAGAACTTTTCTCTCGAAAAGACCAAGAGCTTCCTCATCCGCTTTCAACAGCGTCCATGCTTCTGCACCATAAAGCAGGACTGGGATGATTAAGGTATTGTATAAAGCCAACTTGGTCCTTCCGGAGAGGGCTCTATTACTCAATTGCCTCTTGAGCCCAAAGAAACAGCGGTTGGCAAGAGTGATTCTGCGTTTGATCTCGGTAATGATGTTGTTGTCCCTATTTATTGCAGAGCCGAGGTAGACGAAGTCCTTGACTACCTCGAAGTTCATGCTGCCCATTGTGACGCTCTGTCCGAGACGTCGATGTTGTGTGTCCTTTCTTGATGACAACATGTACTTCGTTTTGCCCTCATTTACCACTAGACCCATTTTAGCCGTCTCCGCTTCAATGCCAGCAAACGCCTCATTGACGGCTCGCTGTGTTCGACCAATCACGTCAATATCATCCGCGCAAGCCAGCAGTTGAACGGACTTCTGGAAGATCGTGCCTCTGGTGGTGACTTGTGAGTTTCGCACGATCTTCTCGAGTATTAAGTTGAAGAAGTCACATGACAGCGCGTCGCCTTGCCTAAAACCTTTTTTGACATTAAAGGTTTCGGTAAGTTCGTTGCCGACCTTGATGGAGCAGCGAGAGTTCTCCATCGTCATCCTACACAATCTGACGAGTTTGGTAGGGATGTCAAAACTAGACATGGCTTTGTATAGCTCGTCTCTATGCACGCTGTCATATGCGGCCTTGAAGTCGACGAATAGGTGGTGAGTGTCGATCTGCATCTCTTGGGTCTTTTACGAATAGGTGGTGAGTGTTGATCCGCATCTCTTGGGTCTTTTCCAGGATCTGCCGCAGTGTGAAGATTTGGTCTATTGTGGACTTCGCTGGCCCGAAACAAGGTAATGATCCGAGTCAATGTTGGCTCCTCGGAACGTTCGGACATCGGGAATACTGGAGGAGTGTCTGATGTGGGAACCGCGTACTCACTACAGAGACTCCGCAAGCGAAGTCCACGAGCCTGAGTCCATTCCCGGATGTGTTGTCGTGCAGGCTGTATTTTCCAATGACTCTAGCAAAGATTTCTTCTTTTCCCAGCTGTGCATTAAAATCTCCTAGAACGATCTTCGTGTCGTAGCTGGGCATCGTGTCGTATGTTCTTTCTAGGAGATCATAGAAGTCATCTTTGCTGTTGTCATCTCTGTCTTCAGTCGGAGCGTGGGCGTAAATCAAGCTAATGTTACCGAATTTAGCCTTGATGCGGATTGTTATGAGGCGCTCGCTTATGAATTTGAAGCTCAAGACTTTTTGCCTTAGTCTGCCTCGAACAACAAATCTACATCCAAATAAGCGCTGCCTTCCCCCTCTGTAGCAATCGCCGTAGTAGAGGTCGTAGTTTTTCATCCTCCTTTTGCCCGGCCCATTCCACCGCACTTCCTGGATTGCGGTAATGTCTGCTTTGTAGCAGTCAAGGGCCTCCGCGAGTTCATCAGCTGCACGTGGTCTGTTAAGGGACCTCACATTCCACGTGCAGATCCGAAGTTCATAGTCCTTAATTATACGTTTGCCGGGGTTGTCAACAGTGTATCCATCATTATCCGAGGCTTATGGTTGGTTCGTAGTGAGTCATTTTTTTACAGGTACGGCTCACTAGGCCATAGCCCAACCGACTAATCCTGTTTTCTGGCGCAGGATACTCGCCAATCGCCCTTCTCCGTTAGTAACTCCCAAAGGGAGTCTCCAGATCGCACCACCAGGAGGTGGAGATAGGACTTGCTAACAGAGCCGCAAGGTGTTCGGTGGCTCTTCTCGTTTTTTGTGGAACTAACATCCGTCGGATAAATGTTACCCCTACGAGGCCTTTGTTAGCCTTCACCATACCATGTACGTATTTAGCTCGCCAAATTCAAAAATCGACCTTATTTTTTAAACAAATCTCGTATTTTTTAATAATTCCCAAAAACAGTTTGCGACATTAACTTATTAGCATGGCATAAAACGCTATGTTAAGCTAACGTAGAAATTTGTTTCTTGGCCCGAATTTGTAGAAAGTCTGTTCACATATCTGGTGCACAAATGGGAATCTGTCACTTTTTTTTGGATTTGGAGCTTAATGTCATCAAATGATTTATGAATTTATTCTTGAAAGTTGTGTTCATAGCAGAAAAAGGTACCAGCTTTAGAAAAACCGTACACTTGATGCAATATTTGACCTAATTTCTGGCTTCTTCTAAAGAACGAAAGTACTCCTCAGCCGAATCATGCTTCACCTATCGGAAAAATTGGAAATAGGAAGGGTTGATGCGTGGGGAATAGGGTCTATTGAGAGACTATCCCATTTCTATATTTAAAGGTTGGTTCAACAACTAAGGCATCATATGGCCGGCACGGCTTTAACGCATCAGTTGCGTTCTCTCTGGAGCTCTGGTGGTCCCTTCCATGGAAGTTGGGCTTGGTTTCCAATTTCTTCGGTTTGGATTATCGGCAGTCATAATACGATTCAGAGAACCTTTAGTTTCTCGCCGCTCAGCAGTTCCCTTGCGAAAGAACGCCGTTTGATGCTTCATGGTTTCATTTTCTTTAGCGCCGATTTTCGTGTTTTTGAACCACTGGCGAGGGCGAGGATTTTGATACAATGATGTCTCAAATTTTGCGCCTACAAATGGCTCGGCACTGGTTCGGGACGTTCCTCGTCTACCACGTCGAAATCAACACATTTGTTGAAAAACCACACGCAACATGTTCCTTTACTAATAGAAGGCTCTCAGTAATTTATAATTATTCGAAGCGCTTCAGCGGCAGATTTTTTTCAAATTTGATACTTATTTGGATGAGGACGCTTTCACTTACAAAAATAAAGGCCCATAAGCTTAAGGTTACTACGTGGCGTCTCTTATCTGACATTTTTGTGCACATGTCCAGCTGGCGCTATCTATTTAAAAATAGCAGATTCCCTTTTTAACATGCATATTTCGATCTCAATTTTATCGATGACCTCTGGGCCTATGCCTGTTTTTGATAATAAAGGATATTAAGCAAATACCGAAATAAAACCAGGAAAAAACGCTTTATCAGGTGGGTTGCATGTGTGATATACATATACATATGTTCCACCATCGAATACGAATGTATTTGGTACGAGTATATGAATACGTAATCTGGAACATGATAACGACAGAGATGTTTAAGTCGAAATGTTGTTTCCCCCCACAGAAAGTGGCATCGTCAATTTTAGAATGATTATCTATGAGTAATTGTTACAGTATGGTACTCATTTACTCGCAGTTATCCATGTCATGTGGCAGAATCGCCACAAATCGCGAACTCGGAATCAAAGTTTTTACTAACATCGGGGGCACTATAGGTTATCATTTGCGATGCTCACTGCAATCAGAAATGCAAGCTCTCCAAAAAAAAGAAACTGTAAATCAGACTAGTATCTCATTGACTACGGTCGAAGAGGAAAATGTCAGAGAGAAAAGAATGCTTATAAGCACCTACATATAACCCTTAAACTCTTTCATTAGCTACCATGCTATTTCTTAATTGCTTACTCTAATACTACAAAAAGGAATACCTAAAGGGAAAGTATGTACTTATATATGTACTCGTATACAGACGGGACGTTGACTACTTCGTAACACCAGTAGTCACCACTCATGTTGATACTGTCGTGACGAGACGTCTTTGAATACCATAATCTCAAAATCTTATTTTGATTGGATTGAAGATTAAATGAGATACCAGCAGCTGAAAAGCTACTGTAGATTGTTGCATTGCAATTGTGTACATATTTCTTGGCAGCAACAACTCTAAATCTAAAATGCTATAAACGAATATACAAGTCTAGTTGGAATGAATATTCATTAGCAGCGTCTATGTATATCTGGCATGCTCGGAAGACCCCAATCTAATCCAGCATCATCCGAGGCTTTTAAATAAACAAATTCCAATCCCAACGACTTGTTGATACAAATACCTCTTAACCACTGAGCTTATCGTCCTACTTCTACATATCCTCACCCAATAAAGCTTGCCTTGAGCTTGTCATTGAGTTCGAGCTTCTCTCCAACTGGGAACAGACCTGCGTGTGAACTATCACCAAAAGCTCTTATGATTTCGATACCTCCGGTAGGGAATTTTCGAACTCTACACAGATCCCCAATTACCACGTTTCCCCAGACTTTTTCTCCACCTCTATTTGCGGTTGCTTCAAGCTTCAGTAGCTTTCATTGGTTCGGTAGAATTTCATTGGATTAAAGTTTTGTGCCACATGACATCGTCGATTTCTCTCCTGTGGAACATCTCTTCAGTTTGTTGGGTTATCTAATGTTTCAAGGATAATTATTTCGTCTTCCTTTGATTTTGATACCTGACTTTTTTTCATATACAAGACATCCCCATTGTTCGTGGAAGGAAATTTCGGCTACAAGCCACCCTCTGATTCCTTGTGATCCAGTCATCATTGTTGTTTTAAGTGATGAAGTTGAACATCTTTTTCCATTCTCATCTGCACATTGCCCAAGGGAAGAATGTCTTCCTCGTCGATTTCAAGAGCTTGACATTTAATGCTCCTGGGTGTGAAAGTTCCTTAATCTTATGTGTCCTTACTGCCATGGTAGGCGTTAACCTGATTTCCAGAGTGTGTGATCGAAAGCAGATCTTCTGTCGCAATATATTCTGTTATATTTGATATATAGCCGTAAAAGTTAATTAAGGAATATCTTGTATCTAACAGTAGAAGCTGCAATAATGTTCCTTTAACGGAAATTGTTTCAATAGAACATAAATCATATCACACCTGATACGATGTCCCGAAGGCATCCTAATATATACTCGTAGATATAAATTTATTTCAGATATCATTTCCTATGAGCGATGGTGCCGTAGAAGTGTGTGTATGCTTAAATTGAAGTGAAAGTGTTATATAAGGACGAAGATGTATTGTAGACAAATGAATTAGTACTTCAAAGTTGCCGCTACATTAAAAGTTAATTGCATTTAAAAGTAAATTAGGCAGTTGGCAATGGCGTCCGCTTTACTGCTCTACACGATATCGTGCCAATAGGCACCCTGACTATGGGCGTAAATTGAGAGACTGACAAAGACAGACAAGCGAGCAGATTATTCCACTTCGTAAGTTCCTTACGGGTATGATGCGATAATTATCAAGCAAATTGTTGAAGGTTGAGTTGATTTGCCTTCATCACATCCTTTTTATTTATCTTTAGGTCTTGGATTCTCTGAAATAGGATTAAAAAGAAGATATTTTCTAGTCTTGATAACATTCTTGATTTATGGACAAGTGGTATTAATGTGGAATTAAATACAAGTTTCTTTCCTTTCTTAAGGGCTAATTGAAGTTAATTCTTGGTTTTGCTTTGCTTTTTCATCTGGAGGGCATACACGTGCCAAGACCCTTCATTAGCGAATGCGAAGGTTTGCGGATATTTAGAGTAGTTTTTTTCCAGGAAAATCTAAGCAATTTCGAGCTCAGCTTTGAACGAGGATAAATGTAACCTTTTTTATTGCTGACAATAGTGGCTCTCTTGACAGTTAACACTCGTATAGGTACAAGAGTACTTAAGGATCTCAACACAAGTCCACTGTCCCTAATGGTATTCCTCCTATACTTCTGAAGTGGCGTTTTTCCACGATAGTAGAACCACTGCGTAACCTTTTCCATCTGTCTTGTTTTTCCGTTTTTTTCCCCGAGTAGATGAAAACGGCATCTTTATAGCCATAGAAAGAAGGCCAGTCGTAAGAGGCAACTACATTTCTAATGGAAAAGAGACGGTGAAAAAAAATATGTCCGTGAAAACTACAACATTCAAACAGAGGATAATACACAAGGCTATCGGAATATCACCGGATGGAGTAACGCGCTGCCAAATTGATCATTGACTGATAGATAGACATTAAAGCACAAAGAGGAGCGGATTGTGACCACAACCTAATCATCGCCAAATTTAATGTATGTAAGGAAAAATTTAACGTTGAAAAGTCGAAGGACTCTCGTATGCAGCATCAATACCAGGACGAAATTAAGAACCGGTTTGCCCTAGTAGATGCCATGGAAACTAACCACGAGACAAGATAGGTAGAAGCAGTACGGTCAACAATAAAAAAATGTTGTAAAGAAAACAGCGGAAAACAAATTAGTGTGCTCCAGATCCACCAAAGTAAGGCTTGGTTCGATTCAGAATGAGCGGAAAAGGTCAAAGCCCGCAATTTTCTAAGACTTCAATCGCAATGGAAAATAGTAAAGAGATCACACGTACAAGATATCAAACTCCGTGAAAGGATGTCACCATCTCCTTCCGGATAAAAAACGACAATGGCAAAGGAAAAGTGTACATACATTCAGGAATAAGGTGCGGCTAAGAACTCGAAGGTATGGACGGACTAACGCTGTTAAAAATTATTGATATATTACTTAATGGAGATGGAACTCCATGGAAGCAACAATGGAAAAGAGTGTAATCGACACAGCAGAGATTCAGGTATAACTGCCTACCATCTAGTATAACAAGGCCACAGGAATTAATAAAATATGCAAGAGAAAAATTAACAGAGGAATGGAAAAACTCGATCATCACTCCCGTAATTAAAGAGGTGGCCACATTTGTGGACATTGGTGGACACATTGCAACAATTACCAAGAAATATCGCTGCTGTCAAGCTGTTACAAGATGTCGTCAGATATTTTCTTAAAGAGACTGACATCATGTGCTTAGAAAATAATCGAAGACTATAGGCTTCAGAAGGAATCGCTTGATGAGTGACCACATTTTCACTATACCACGTCGTCTAGAAAAGAAATGGGACTCCACGAAACGGCTCAGCCGTTATATGCCTCCATATACAATGTCATGTGCAACTATTTGTAATTTCTTAAGTGGCATATGACTTAATAAACCGATCGACATGTTATTATATTCTTGTAAGGCCCGAAAAGTTGGAGAAACTGATTTGTACACAGTGGAAAGACAGTGAAACGAAGAATGCGTGGAACGCCTGTAGGAAAAAGACAGCCAGGAAGGTCGTAGATAGGATGTCAATGATAAGATGGAACAGAACAAACTGGAAGGAATACACTCTGGTATGTAGGCTTTTCGAGTGGTTCAATTCAAGTCGTTTTAGGTGGTTTAGTCTTTATCCCTCTTGGTTTGAATGTTTACAAGATCCGGTTCATTTTTTAATGGCATCATTTCTGCCGACATTTCTGTGAATTGCTCTCCAGGTTGAGGGTTGTGCTTGGAGTTAACATCCCTACCACGAAAAACACATTTTGTTTCGCATCAACAACAAACCTCGGATAAGGACGGATGCAATGTTGACGAACCATATAAACGGAAAAACAATCTGCGATCCCTTAACAGACCAGGAACTGGAAAAAAAACCCTCGACTGCTAGAATGTAGAACCGCTAGAACCGCACTCAAAGAAGTGCGAAGAGATGGACAAGGCAAAAAAAGTATGAAACACTGTGATATCTATTACGGCAACTGCTGCAAGAAAAATAAACAACGCTTATTCAGATGCGAATTTGTTATTTAAGGCAGACTCAGGTAAAAAGTCTTAAGCTTCCGGCATCTAAGCAAACGCCTCAAAACCATCCGCATCAAAGGCAACCACGGGAATACAAGCCTTTCATGCATTCATGACCTTACCAAAGAAAAAGATGATCGACTCAAGGATGACTTCTATGATCTCGTGGACCCAACGTACGCCCAGTGCCCTAGTTATGACACCGGAATTGCACTACGAGATTTTAACGCAAACTGGACTTCGTAGCGGGGTGTAACCTCCTTGTAGCAAGCACACGATACCCACATCTCAACATCAAAGGAACCCGGTGATCAAAGCTAGACACTCCTCCAGCATCCTAGATGTACAAACCTTCCGAGGAGAAAACATTGATCCGAATCATTACCTTGTTATAGCCAACGTTCGAATGAGGATGTCAAGGATGCAATGGAGTCGAGTAAGACAATGAAAGTTTGACCTCGGACACCGCTAATTTCTTTGCCGATCGAGTTTCCCTCAACCTCCCGCAAGGTCCAATGAGTAATGCAAACAAACCCATGAAGCAAAGAAAACCGCCTACAAAGCCATGCTACGAGAGCCGCTATGAACTTTACGAGCAGGAAAGAGGAACACACGCTATTAGCGAAGAAAAAAAGATAGTACGAAAAGCGTTAGATCGAGGAGATAGAGAGATGCTACCACGGGAATGTCGCTCACAAATTTTACGAATAAGTAAAACGAACATGCCAGCACTATAAAGCCGAGCAGATACATGTAGGGATGAAGACAGACAACTAGTAGTAGAGTCACAGTCGATGCTGATGGAAAAACCACTTCTATAGACTCTATAACGGCGATGATATATCTGATACCGCGGTCAGGCAGAATAATTCTTCTCTGCCGTACTGTGTGAACGTCTAAAATCCTATGTTTATAATCTGATATCAGTGTGGTTTCAGGCCAGGCTAAGCCACAATAGACCAAATATTCACACTGCGGCAGATCTTGGAGAAGACCAAAGAGGTCTGTTAAGTTTGATAATCCAAATCAACTTATTTGCTGTAAATGACACGACTCCACCCACTTTAGCCCTACAAGCTCCACGCTCATCGACCTGTTTATTGTCTGATTTACTGATCTCATCAACTTCTATAGTCAGCCTGATGTTCCCGGCCTTTCAAAACACGATCTCATTGTCCTCTTCTATGACCTCAGTCTTAGTAGATCCTTTGTGCCGACTACAATCAGATACCGAGACTTTAAATCTATCAATATGGCTAGCATTATCAATGACTCTCTCAACTCTAATTGGCATAACCTGTATCACATGTCTTCCGTTGATGAGCAAGTTGAGTTTTTTACATCTACAATTAATAACCTGTTTGAGAATCATGTCCCAACCAAAATTCTCACCATCCATAACACCAAATGCCAATGGTTAATTCAACATATTGAAAAACTGATTATAAATCGAGACAGGGAATACAAAAGATGGAAGAAATCGACCCTTGCAATCAAATCTAACGCCATTGGCTTGGATCTCATGAACCTCAAATTCTTAAAACTAATCATTCATACCGTCTTAAAACTTCTCACATACGTATTTAGTAGCATCCTTACCACCTCCGTCTACCCTAATTCCTGGAAGGCCTCTAAAATCATACCCGTGGAAATAATAATGATAAGGAATACCGCTCGATCGCTATACTGCCATTCATGTCCAAGGTTTTCGAAAAGCTTTTGAGCACGCAATTAAACTCGTTCTTAAATCAACATAAGCTCCTCTCACCGTTTCAGTCAGGTTTCAGGCCAAAACACAGCTGCACTTCCGCGCTACAAAAATTGTTGAAGACTTTCGCTATGAAATTGATAAGGACTATGTGATATCGTTAGTATTATTAGACCTCTCTAAAGCATTTGATACTGTCCCACATTAAATTCGTCCCAAAAAACTAAAATATTATTTTAATTTGGATTCCTCAGCGTTAAAACTGATTAGGAATTACCTTGGAGATCGCAGCCAAGCTGTATATGCTAACGGTTACTTATCCACCTTTCTCAAAACCAAAACGGGAGTCCCTCAAGGATCTATACTGGGGCCCTTACTGTTCTCGCTGTTTAATAACGACATTCCTACAATTCCCAAACACTGTGAGGTACATATGTACGCAGACGACGTCCAATTATACATCAGCTACCCACTCCACCTAAAGGTAGACGCTACTGCGCGGTTAAATGAGGATCTCCATGCCGTTACACGATGGTCACATAAAAACAAACTTATGCTCAACTCCACAAAGAGCCAAGCTATTGTCATAGGTCGTACTATCCCAGACTTAAGTAACTTTCCACCAACCCACCATGTCAAGCCGCATATGACAGTGTGCATAGGGACGAGGTATACCGAGCCACGTCTAGTTTTAACATCCCTCAAAACTCGTCAGATTGTGTAAATGCATAATTTTCACTGCTCCATTAACATCGGAAGTGAACTAGTAACTTTTTAAGTCTGCACATTTGCTTACGTACGCGGATGACATTGATGTTATTGGGCGAACACAGCGAGACGTCCATGAAGTGTTCGAAAGCATTGAAGCAGGGTAAATAAGGGAAAGACGAAGTACATGCTGTCATCTACGAAATACGTACAACTCCGACGTTTTGACCAGAACGTCACAATTGGCAACTATAAGTTCGAAGTGGTCAAGGAGATCATCTGCCGACATAGTATGACGACTTCGAATCCAACGGCTAAGATGGCTAGGCTATGTACAACGAATGGACAACACAGTGCCGGCCCGAAGAGTCTTCGAATCCAAGCCTGATAAATGACGCAGTGGAGGGCGACCGAATCTATGGTGACGCACACAGGCGGAAGGGGACCTAACTAACTGGGAGTGCGGCACTGGAAACAACTGGCAAAAAGTGGTGCCAGCTTGAGACGATTGTTGGTTGAGGCCCAGGTACACACGACGAAGAAGAGGGTCGAAATTTAATTGGCACTGAGAATTTTTTTTTTTTTATAGAATTGTTCAGCAATTAAGCTCAGTTTTGATTCAATGGGCATGTTAATCGCATTTGGTGCGAAGATAATCCCAACAATACACAATTTGGTACGGTCTTCGGTCTGATGAAGACATCGGACCACTTTTTTTTTAAATAGGCTAATCAGCATGTTACGGGCTTTTGCTATAGAGCCGTAGTTAAGGGGGGAGTATCGTGTAACACATCAAAAATAAGCCGATTTTCATGAATTTTTTCACAGAAAACTATAAAACTTTTATTGATGAAACTTCGTGAGCATATTATATACATATCGAGCAGTATTCATCATTTCAGATGATTACGATTACAATTAACGGAGATAATCAAATAAGCGTGGAGGCGTCTCAAAAAAATTTGTCAAACTCCGTGCACTCTAGCACCTCGTAGAATGGTCCGACCGGGAGCAGGTGAAAATTTCGTCTTCTTCTAACCCATAGCTTCTATGTGAACCTAAAAAGCGAATGATTTTAGCTTTTTAAATTTATTTAAACTCAATTTTTAAAAAAAAGTTAAATTTTTGCAATGTTAGAGGTTCACACAGAAGGTAATTTAATTACCTTTAATTTAAAAAAAGACTCAGGTCGATCCGTCAAAATTTCGTTGAGTTATCGTGCACGGAGTGTAAGAAAAAACCGTTTTGAGAAAAACGCGATTAAAGTTTGAGAACTAGAAACTACATAGATAAATGCTTAATACCGAAAAAATTGAAGCGAAAAAAATGCGAAAAAATCTGACGTAATATCAACATCAATCGATGTACACGAGGCTTCGACGACCAGTATACTCGAACATAAACTACATATATATATTAGATATGTAAAACCAACTTTGAATGTTGCGAACAGTCGCTACGAGAGCGCCTCCAAAGCGAACGCAGATATCATCACCTCTACATTCAAATCGAAGAAGCTCAATTTCAGCGGGAAAAAATTCAAATTCAAAAAAACGCTTTTGCACACATATTCTACACATGTTGTACTACCGATTTATGCAAAAAAAAAAATCGATTTTTTGAAATGTCTACACGATACTCCCCCCTTAAGCCATATTTTGTTCCCCTTTTGAACGAACATATGAATACGGGAAAGATGTTGTTCCGACGGTGTGGTACCAAGTGCAATTTAACAAACGAAACAATCAACTTATTGAAGGAAACACATGATTTCTCGTAATGTACATAATTAGGTCTCCAATACTTGTGACTTGATGCCTCTTGATTATTTTCTTTGGCGAAACCTAAAGTCATCAGTTCAATCCGCTAACTATTCTTTGTTTTACAAATAGTATCAAGCCTTTATTATGCAATTATATGTCGAACGTGTAAAATCTCTGGCTAGTTATTGCCCCCGATGGTATCGTTCTGAGTAAGACATGGCTGTTGCCCTCGTTACGATATAAAGGGTTTTCCAATGGGGACTTGACTTTGAATTTAATTTGTGAACGCACCCTTTCACTAATCATCGAACTGTCATTGTCAATTTATTCAGTAAACTCAACATTTTCATCATGGTAAAGTACACGAACGAGCAACGTCTGCAAATTATAAAAATTTTCTACCGAAATTCGGAGTCGGTGACCGCAACTTTTAGAGCGTTAACTCCAATTTTCGGCGTTATTCTCGCCCTAGTAGACAGGCAATAACAAGCTTAGTGCAAAAATTTGAGTCTACATATTCGTTGTGTGATGTTGCCGTGTCAGTGAGATAACGGTTGGTCGAAGTGTCGAAAATATCGCTGCCGTTCAGGCGTCCGTAGCAATCGATCCAAATCAGTCAATTCCACGGCGTTCTTAAGAATTGGGCATCGCTCAGACCACATTATGGCGTATTTTGCGTAAGGATCTTGGTTTACACCCATACAAGATCAAGCTGACTCAAGAATTGGAGCCGATGGACCATATGAAGCGACGTAGGTTTTCCGATTGGGCTCTGGAGAAGATGCGCCAAGATGATGAATTTCATCGCAAAATCATCTTCAGTGACGAAGCTCATTTTTGGCTCGATGGGTTCGTCAATAAGCAAAATATGCATTATTGGTCGGGTGAAAATCCACATGTGCTTCATGAACCACCACTTCATCCACAAAAAAATAACTGCTTGATGCGGTTTGCATGCCGGCGGCGTTATTGGGCCGTATTTTTTCGTCGACGATAACGATCGTCACGTTACTGTTTATGGCTAGCGTTATCGCGCCATGATTACCGATTATTTTTGGCCCGAATTGGAAGATATGGACTTGGACGACATGTGGTTTCAACAGGATGGTGCCACAAGCCACACAGCACACGTTACAATCGATTTATTGAAGAGTAAGTTTGATGAGCGTGTTATCTCAAGAAATGGGCCAGTCGATTGGCCGCCTCGTTCGTGCGATTTAACACCTCTAGACTATTTTCTTTTGAGCTATATTAAGTCGTTGGTTTATGCCAACAAGCCGACGACGTTGGAAGAGCTCAGAGCCAACATTGAACGCGAAATAGCGGCCGTTTCGGCCGAAATGTCGAGTCATCGAAAATTGGGTCCAACGAATCGACCACTGCAAACGTGCTCGCGGTGGCCATATGAACGAAGTCGAGTTCCATTCATAAATGTTTTGATTGTACTTCAAGGCAATAATAAAGTTATTGAAATATCACGAATGGTTTGCGTTTTATTTAAAAAAAAAGTTGTCAAGTCCTTTTTGGAAAACCCTATATAATGCTTAACTCTCTTAGTGTTTTGGGTAATCAAAAATGAACCCTTTGTTTTTATCAGTGAGTTCCGCATGACCTTTTTAAGGATGAAGCCATAACAATAAGATAATATGATAGACCAGACGAAGGGTCTAAATATTTTTTCTAAAATAGAAGGCCCCGATGTAACAGAGAGAATTATCCATACCAATCCAAAGTAACCGGACGAGTTAAGGATGTCAAAAAATTAGACATGGGTCCACAAAGCTTGCCCCATATACAATGTCATGTAGCTTTACAGTAGACAAAAAGATAAACATCCTCCATTAGATATGCCATAAAATACATCTGTTGTATATTGTACCACGAAGCTGTCAAATCGCTGACAAAACTCTGCGCAAAGTTACATGATGTACATATTCATATAATATATCAGGTTGCAGCAAAAGTATTCCTCCTTTTTTCCAAAGTTTTTCTACCAACTGCCATAAAATGAACAAAAACAATTTAATACCAAACCATTACCGATACCAAACAAACCGAAACCATTACTGAAATTAATATTTGGAATATTTTTTTTTTCTATTCTATTCTATTTATTTCTCTTAATATACTTACAAATATAATATAAAAATGCAAATCCATATAAAAAATTGTAAAGTTAAGAGTTACAAAATAACTCATTCAATCTGCAACTTTCATCGTGTTTACCTCATTATAAACATTTTGCGCTGAAATGGATGTGTCCGAAGAACAAATTCGGCAATTTTTATTATTTTTTTCAGAAAGAAAGAAAGTGAAGCCAGTAGATGAATTCAAAATTTGTATCGAGGGGGTGTTATCAGCGGGTCCAAGTGTCGGCGTTGCTTTCGAAAGTTTTGGCAAGTTAACACCCAAGCGAACTTAATGTAAACTATATCATCATCCGCCGAAGGTTAACAAAAAAGTGGGAAAGTCATAAAGCTAGAAAAGTGAGTGCTAGACCACTTACTGAAAAATAATCTTAAGAAAAGAATAAAAGGTTGGATTACGCTCCTGTCACGTCATAATCAATAGTCGTTTTTGAACAGCAATCGCTTAGTCCAAAAGACGGACAAAGCACAACATCTCAAAGATGGATTTCACCCACTCAAGGCCCTACTGAATGTATAGCGGGATGCTGAGGAAAAAATCTGTTTTGAGCTAACCAGATTATCACCGCAGAAGTCTACGGTCAACTGCTGTGCAGATTAAAGTTCGCACTAGAGCAGAAACGGCCAGATCTGATTAAACGAAAAGGTGTTCTATTCCATTAATATATCGCTTGCAGTTAGGACCACCTACACACAGTTGCAGAAGTTCGGTTGGGTTAAAAAATAGTGCATCCGCCTTATTCTCAAAATAAAGCCCCTTAAGTTTTCTAGTCTGCAAAACTTCCTTGATAGAGAAAATTTTATATCTCGGAATGATACCCGAGATCCTCTGGGGTTTTTTTTTGTCAAAGCCAGAGATTTTTTTAGTGATGACATTAAAAAGTTGCCAGAGAGGATGGCAGAATTATTGCATTTAGTGCAAATTATTAAATATTTAAAATTCAAAAAGCACTCAATAACTGTGTTAAAATCTGATATTAGGAGGAATAAGTTGTTCTGATGTCTTTTTTGGTAGCGGAAATGAATGCTCTATTGAAAGTAAGTTGTTAAAACATTCAACATAACTACAACATTCAACTAATAACAAAACATTCAACATAACTAGACACTACTTTCTGGTTGGAAAATTAACATTTAATTCGACGCTATCCAAGAATTTACCCAGTTTTTGGTATCTTCATAAGAATGAAAGTGCTGCTCAGCCAGGCCATGTGCCTTCGAATGCAACAAGTGATAGTAAGAAGAAGCAATGTCTAATGAATACGGCGTTTGGGATGGGACCATCAATTCAAGGACATTCATGTATATTTTCACCGAATATGCAACAGGGAAGAAGAATCCGTGCAGGGACGGGTTAAGAATATCCCTGCAGCGATACCTCTCGCTTGTCGTAAAAGGCGACTAAAACAAAGGTAAACAAAAATCACATCTAGGCAATTTAGAAAACACCAAAGTGAGCCTAGGGACACATATACCACCATTAAACTGCCCCACAAGTGTACATGCAAATCAGTGGGTTGACACGACTGGAGATCACCGGTGTTGTAAGAGTAAGATCAAACAAAAAAATCTGGAGCATGCCCGTGTCACAAAAAAAAAAAAAAAGGCAGGCCGAAAAACAATTGGTGCAAACAAATGCAAAAACACCAGCATTTGATTGGCCTCAGCGATGAAGTAATCCCAAACCGGGAAGCCTGCCGCTACTTTCTGAGGTCAAACCGGCGGACCCCACAAGCGGACCAGTAGGAGTGCAGTTAAGTGGGAAGGTTATGGTCTTACACTTCTGACCATAACAACGCCGGAAAAAGGAAAAGAAAGAAGAAGAAGATGCAACAGGGAGGACGATATACCGTGATGGTTTCGTTCGGTTTGAACAGCTCAAAATAAACTACACCACGTTGATGCATTACCGGTCTACCGCATGACTTCTTACCCTTGTCAGAACGCCGGCAAACATTTCGAAAATTCTGTATCAACAACATACTTGTAAGATATTCAAGGTCAGCTGGTATCTGACATCAGCCTTCAAGAATTTATGCCCCGAACTCTTCGCCTTCGACCTTTTTCGGTCCGCCAGAGCGTTCTTTATCTTGAGCATCAAAATCATTATCTTTAAAGCGTCAAAATCAATCTTTGTATGTCGTTTCTGACAAAGCATTTTCACTGTGTTGTTTATCCGTAGATTTTCCTTGAATCAAATAGTCAATTAAATTCCCCGCGAATACTATTTTCTTGGCACGAAACTCCACATGTTTAAAACTATGAAAAAAAATAATTTACACATTGGCGAACTACCATACACTGAAGTTAAAGCTTGTATAGAGTATTTCCTTGTATGTAGTTCTGATAACGCCATCTGTTAGGAAATGCATGGTACGACTCGAGCTGCAAAGAGGCTATAAGGTTAACAGAGTTGAGTTTCCGGAAGTACAAGAAATATGTTTCAACGAATCAGAAATTACTGCAAAGCACTGATTCGACTTGTCAAATTCTTCTATGATCAAAACTTGAGGCCAAAAGTGAAAAAGTGCCTCTTGGGACCAAGGTAGGCAATAACTTTTAGTCGTTTGTAAAAAACATGGAGAATCCTGCCTCCATTTCAGTCCCCACATCTCAGCAATGCAATGACATCCCGTCGTCAGCTCTGTCTCCGCCTGTACAGGGACAAATCCACTTTCGCACTCATATAGTTGCAAGAGTATTTATGGATATCAACGTTATTCCCGCCATACATCAGAATCGGTGTTCTTCCACGCTAGCAGAACCACTGTATAAGCTTTTCCATATGTTCTACTCCTCTGGTCGCTTCCCGAGTCGATGGAAAATAGCCGATCTGTTGTCTATTGTCTCCCTCCACCTATCGACCGATAAAACTAATGTCTCATCCTTTAAGGTAATGATAACGCTGATTAATCGCCAGCTTATGAAATATCTTGAATCGCGATTAATCCCTGATCAATCTTCGCACGACCATGGTGAAGGCCGGATAGAGTTTGACATCAGGCTCTTTTGCCAAAGGTGTTTGCTTACGGTATTGATGAATTTCTTCTTCTAATATTCGAAAGCATTTTAAGCCAATATGCACCGGTATCTCCTTTCCCTTATCCCTTTATACCTTCTGCCCATACTTTGTCTTGACAATGATCACTTAAAGGTATTCATTAACCTTTTAGCACTTTTTATATTACAAAAAAAAAACATTA
Organism: Merodon equestris; assembly: GCA_958301585.1. Classification (NCBI taxonomy): domain Eukaryota; kingdom Metazoa; phylum Arthropoda; class Insecta; order Diptera; family Syrphidae; genus Merodon; species Merodon equestris. The sequence continues at coordinate 67,261,745 of OY284413.1, forward strand.
TTAAGTATGATGGGATAGAAGAGTAGCACATCAGGCCAATGAAATAACACAAATTACTCGTATAATACTCATACTAAAGTCGGCGACTGTGCTCGCTCATGTTAGAACTTTATGCAGTCAAAACATATACTTGTATACTACCTATATATGTTTCGCGCGAAGGACAGTAAATTTATTTTGGTTTATACAAGGCATTTAAAATGTCTCGCTCGTCTATAGACTCAATACAAATAGACTTCTGTCGGCAGGTTTATGATGAACATGAACATTATTAAGGACTCGCTTTTCATCTATGGCCCTCTCAACTTCATCATTAGATGCGAAGCGTTTCCTAGAAACACTCCAACCTGTTCTGTGGAAGTCTGAGAGTGCCAAATAAGGAAAAAAGTGGTGATGGCCGAACAAATCGTACCCCCCGAATGTCGCAGATTCCCCATCGCCAATGCAGTCTTATGTACAGGTGCGTTGCCCTGGTGAAAGATGTTGCTTTTCTTCTTCTTGCCAGGCCTCTTCTCGAGAAAAGCGGCATCCACTTGGTCAAGAAGGTTGGAGTGATTTTCGCTTGTAATTGTTTTGTCTTTCGCAAACAATTAAGAGGATCCATTTCCCCCGCAGATGCGATCAACTTTTTTCTGGTGCTGAACTACCGGCTTTCACTCACTGCTTGGATTGCTGTTTCGTTTCTGGCTAGTATTGTTAGACCCATTTCTCCTACATGCTGACTAATCGTCGCACTAAATCGATCGGATCGCTTTTGAATCCGTCTAAAGATTGCAACCAAAAAATGCGGCACCCATTTTTCGTATCCCTAATTCTTTGTGCAAGATTACGCACCTTTTCTTTCAATACCGCCCAGCCTCAGCTATCTCACTCATCTTCATCCGCCAATCGTCCATCTATCATGTATATACTTTCTCGATGATTTCCGGTGTCGTAGCAGTTTTTAACGAATCCATCCAATGTAATATGAGCTTCATCATTTAAGAGGGTATTGTTTGAAAAATGTCCCAACAATCGATTGACGAAGTTTTTCCTTGATTATAATCTTTGACTTGAGTTCTTGTGTTAAATCAATTCTATGGATGCAAATGCAAATCTAAATTTAAAATAAGCAAAAGAGTACACCGGGATATCGATGTTCAATGTTTTTGATTTTGTTGGTCTGCCAGAGTTCACACTTTTTCGATCCTCTCAGATCCAGTTTCTTAATTTTTTTTTTTTAACAGATCAGGTTATTATCGTTAGTCATGGCCCTGGAAATGTGCTTTTCTTAGGCCTGCTCTACCGTACAGGGCCTCATTAGGGTAAAACTTAGTGAACTGGGATTTTGGCGTTCTGTACATTTAAAGGCAGACCATAACATTCTATCACAGAAATCTTTTCCATATGTACTCGTATAAGGTTAAAATTCGTGCTGTGAACCAGTTTCTTTGTCATACCAAAAAACCGATCGAATGGCCTAGGTCGTCTCCCATGAATTTCGGCAGGGCGTGCTCGATATCGCCATAGTGTCTAGTGCATTCGTTGGTCGACGCTACATCCTCCTTCAAATCACGTATCTGCTTCCTAAGCTGGAGAATTTCCATCCTCTTTCGGAGATTGATCAATTCCTCGTCCAAAGCAGCTCCCTGAAACGCATTGACATTAACGGCATTGTCGGCAATTTCAGCATTATTGGCAGTGATGTTAGCGGTATCGTCTAACTATTCATTTTCCTCCGGCCCTTCCTCGTCAGTTCCCCTGCGGTTACGGCGTATCAAGCGTAGCATTATTGTTTATGGTAATTGATTATTTTTCAAACGTCAGAAAAATTTTTTTTTTCAAATATTGCAGGTGTATGTACATATGTATGTATTTTTCCGATCGCACATCTTAGTTTAACAATGAATTTTAATGAAATGGCTTTTACTCACAATGTGATGTACCGAACGAGGATATTACCGAACCAACCAAAGGAGACGACAAAAGTAGCAGTTCAACGTTGACGAATATTGGAGACGACCAGGTGAAAAGCATAATGCGCTTCCTAAAGAAAGAGGTAGAATCATTAGAGTCGAGTAAAGCCTGTCCTTCTCACATCGTAAATGGCAAATATATCTCTGCTTGGACAACCGCAGCAAGCCAAATGTTGATTTCTACAAAGCGTGATATTTTGAGAAAAACAGGACGGTGTTTTCGGTGCGCTAAACCTGGGCATTCATCAAAGAAATGCCGAAGTTCCAAATAAGTAAAGGAAAACATTTAACTTCGCTATGTGATCCTTCCTTTATAAAAAGCAACCCAGTTGAGAACGCTGTAACCAAGCCGGAACAGAAAAGTGCAACAAAATTGTGCGCGCATAACATGTGCATCGAAAATAAAAATGTTTTTTTTAAAGATAGCTTGGAGCATTGCCGCAAAGTATGCAAAACGATTTGTACCAGTCACCACTCAAGCATGCAGAAGGTCCTGGGCCCCTGCAGATGAGCATTGGGAACCAAAAGTAATGTTCTGCAAACGATTGCTAGGATTTACGATCCATTAGGAATGCTGAGTCCCGTGGTATACGGCTGAAAGTTTTGTTCCAGTCCATTTGGAAGGAAAACTTATCATGAGATCAGATGCTTCTGTCTGAACTTTTAACCGAATGGCAAGAATGTGCCCAAAATTTATTGAACCTTAGAGATTACACCATTCCTCGATCGGCCTTGTCATTTCCCTCTCTTTCATCGATACAGGTGCACATATGTATTTACAGATGCAAGTATGCGAGCATACGGTACAGTAGCTTACATAAAGGGTGTAAATAATGGCAAATGTACAATTGCATTTTTGTGTGCTAAAAGCAGAGTGTGTCCTTTGAAGTTGGATGGAACAAAGGAACTTATACTTCCTAAGCTAGAGTTAACAGCAGCATTACTGGGCGCTAGTCTCTGCTCATATCTTAAGCGTTCGCTCAAAGTCGGCGTCCATTCATTCCATCTGTGGACAGATTCTCGCATCGCTCTTGGATGGATACAAGGAGATACACTTAAATCAAGGAATCAAGCAAGGAGAACCCAGCAGATCTATTAACCAGGGGAATAAGTACTAACGATTTAAAGGCTTCCTCAATGTGGATCAATGAACCAGGGTGGCTGCAAAATGTGAAAATGAACCAGAGTCTAGTGCAAGATGCAGAGAGGTTCGACGATAAATTAGGACGAGTGGAACTTCTATCAAAAGTAGGTACTTATAGTGATATCTTAAAGCAACCGTTTTTAGATTACCAGAAATTTAGCTCGTGGAATCGATTATTACGAGTTACCGCGTATTGTTTTCGGTTCCTTAATATTAAACGGGAATTAAGAACAAATGACCCGTACCCATCGGCAGAAGAGTTTGATAATGCTGAAAGTTATTGGCTGAAATTCATACAGGTAAACGCTTTTAGAGTGGAAATAGAACACCTTAAAGAAAAGAGAAACGTACCGAAAGACTCAAAAATAGTACAATGGTGCCCGTTTCTTGATGACAAAGGTTTTCTTCGACTGGGAGGTCGCCTTGAATGTCTTGACGGTTCATTTGAAGAAAAACATGCGCTTCTACTTCCTTCAAAATCATACTTAGTTCGCCTCATTGTGGATTATTATCACCAAAAGACTCTTCATGGTGGTGTTGGCGTTGTACTCTCGCAGTTGCGTGAACGATTTTGGATACTTAAAGGCCGACCATTGATTAAACGAGGAATTAAAATGTGTGTCATCTGTCGGAAGCTTTTTAGAAGGCCAATCTCGCAACCCTTTGGTCTCCTTCCACTCGATCGGCTGACTCTATCAAAGCCATTCGATTGCGTCGGCATTGATTTCCCTGGACCATTCTATTATATAGATGCTGCATTAAACGAAATGGCAAAATGTTACCTCATCGTATTTACATGCGCAGCGGTACGAGCGGTGCACTTAGAGCTATATACGACGATGTCCACAGCGAGCTGTATGCTAGCATTAAGGCGTTTCGTTGCACGACGTGGTTTACCCTCACTTAATCGAGCGGAGCGTAGCGGAGCGAGAGCAATCACCCACTTTTTGGCTCACTATATTTGGGGAATATAGTGCTCCGAAAACGATTTCGGACTAATCTTGTACGCACTAAATGTAGATATCGGCTATAACCACACATGTGTGCAGCATGTCATTCGATAGATCTAGGTCTGTAGATGAGCCATAAATTATCAAATGAAATTGTTTGATTGAAAAATAGTGAGAAATAACGAAGTAAAGTTTAGAAAAGTGCCATGCGGAGCGAGAGCAAGGTTGATAAAACAACAAATTTGCTCGCTCGATCAAAAATTTTCAGTAGCGGAGTTAAGCCCGCGCATACTGATCTGCCTAGTTTATTTATTCTGATAATGCGAAAACATTTCGTCGAGCAGCTTTGGAATTGCATGGTGCAGATCTATCATGTAATGAGGATCAGATACAGGACTTTTCAACAAGGAGAATACGCTGGAAATTTATAATTGAACGAGCGCCTTGGTGGGGAGGTTTCTGGGAACGTCTCATACGCACAATCAAGAACGTTTTGAAAATTGTTATAGGAAGAGCTAAGTTAAACTATGAACAACTGGAAAATAATTGAAGCAGATCATTTTGTTAATGCGCGACCACTTACGTATACGAGCAGTGATCCATTGGATCTAACCGCGCTGACACCTGCACACTTCATTCGTAGTCAAGGAACCATCGCAAGTCCGAAAAACGGGATTACTTCCGCTGAATTGCAAAAACTTTGGTTGTAAAGGTTAAAATACACCAAAATGCTGCGCAGTCGTTGGCGAGTCGAATATGTACAACTTTTAAGATCTTATCACATTTCTCGAAAACATTCGTCAATCCAACTCAAGCCGAGTGATGTAGTCCTGGTATTTGATTCTAGCAAACCACGAATATCGTGGAAAATGGGTATCGTCGTAGAGGCCCTTGTTGGACGTGATGGTAAAATTCGAGCTTGCGTACTATGTTACGTTTACCAGACGGCTCCAGGTTGAGAAGGCCGGTGCAGTTCCTATACCCCCTTGAGCTTGCTAGTTCTTGCCGGGCCGAGGATGTTGAAAATTAGGGACTTAACGAAGATATCATCCCTGTTCACGGTACAACTGCTGTCTTCTTCTTTTTCTTTTTCCGGCGTGTGTCCCGAGAAGTGTAGGACCATAACCTTCCCACTTAACTGCATTCCTACTGGTCCGCTTGTGGGGTCCGCCGGTTTGACCTCAGAAAGTAGCGGCAGGCTTCCCGGTTTGGGATTACTTCATCGCTGAGGCCAATCAAATGCTGGTGTTTTTGCATTTGTTTGCACCAATTGTTTTTCGGCCTGCCTTTTTTTCTTTTTTTGTGACACTGACATGCTCCAGATTTTTTTTGTTTGATCTTACTTTTACAACACCGGTGATCTCCAGTCGTGTCAACCCACTGATTTGCATGTACACTTGTGGGGCAGTTTAATGGTGGTATATGTGTCCCTAGGCTCACCTTGGTGTTTTCTAAATTGCCTAGATGTGATTTTTGTTTACCTTTGTTTTAGTCGCCTTTTACGACAAGCGAGAGGTATCGCTGCAGGGATATTCTTAACCCGTCCCTGCACGTAACTCACGGTACAACTGCTGTAATCTCGACAACAAGTTTTACCTCCTTTTTAGTACTACTACTACTACTAATACTCTGTTCAAGTAGTAATGTATTTGTTAGCAATTGTTTTAATTCTTCCTTAATTGATTTTACAGTCCTCCACCAAAATATCAAAAGTATGAGGAAAAATGTTGATAGCCTTTGTCTGTATTTAAATAATTATTTTAAAGTACTTCCTGAAATAATAGTTCTGTCTGAAATTTGGATTTTTAACCATGAATTATGCAACTTTTATATTCAGGCTATAATTTACATGCTAAGTGTAATAGTAACTACCCTTCAGGTGGTATTGCTATTTTTACTAAAGACAATATAGTGGTTGTGGATGTTAAAACACCTGATTTGGATAGTGCGGATAGTATTGTGCTAAAACTCAAACTTAACAATATTTTTTTCATTGACATTGTTTGCATTTATCGGCTTCAATTTATTCATCAAGATATATTCTTAAAAGATATCGAAGATCTCATTACCGGAATGAACAGCCGCAATATTTGTATTGTTGGTGATTTAAATATTGATATACTGGGCTTCTCTTCTAGTTGCGATCGTTATTTGCTCCTTTTGTCATCATTGGGATTTGAATCATTGATAAACATACCAACGAGAGTAACTTCAACCACAAAGTCCTGCATTGACCATATATTTATTCGAACTCAGAATTGGGATAATATTCGCTCATTCGTACTCGAATGGGACATAACCGATCATTTTGCCACTGGTATGTGCATTGCGGATATATTTAATTACTCTAACAAACCGAAGGTAAACAGAGACCCACAAATACTCCAAAAAAATAATTACGCTATGCTGAATGCGCGCCTCTCTATTGAAACACATGGTTTGAGGTATACAGCTGTAGCTGCCCTTCAACCGGTTTTAGTAGCTTCTTACATATCCTTTTAGATCATATTTCCATCTGTAAGTCCTTAAAACAACATCGCAAATGCAAAAAAATTAAACCGTGGATTACAAACAATCTTTGTATTAAAATATATACTAAAAATATGTACTACATCAGGAATAAAAATAACCTGCACCTACCACACATAAAAAATATTTATAAACAAATGCAAAAGGACATTAACAATGAAATAAGTAAACAAAAAGAAGCTTACTACAAAAAAATATTTAGTGATAATAGATTTAATCCTAGGCAACAATGGAATACTATAAACACTCTATTAGGCAAAAAGATTACAGAAAACGGTTTTAATCACATAGTATTTTCAGAAAATAGGCCATCCGAAAGTGATACAGAAACCGCAAATAAATTTAAAGCATTCTTTAAAAATGTATCTGCGTGTCATAGACCTAATTCCCCTCATTACCCTGAATACAACAACCAAGAAACTTTTCTTCAAAATGAAATTCTACCTACATTCTTTCTTGATATAGCTACTGAAGCCGAAGTGCTGAAAGTAATATCTAACATGACATCCAAGAGTTCAAGCGGAATTGATGGTATAAGTACGATTGTCATAAAAAAAATTAGTAAATGGATTGTTAAACCTTTAACATATCTCATAAACGTTAGTTTCGTAAACGGTATATTTCCAGAATACTTGAAAACAGCAGTAATAATTCCCACACATAAAAAAGGTGATAAATGTGACCCTAATAATTACAGGCCAATTTCTTTGCTCCCCGTCTTTTCCAAAATTTTTGAAAAAATAATTAGTAAAAGAATGTTAAGCTTTTGCTATAAAAACAAAATACTTAGCACATCTCAATTTGGCTTTATGAAAGGAAAATCTACCGGAAAATCTATCCAATCTTTTTTGGAAAATATAAATCAAGGAATAGATAAAGGCAACAGAACAGCTGCCCTGTTCCTTGATACAGGTAGTCCGTGTGAATGCTACCTTCAGTGATCCAATTCCTTGTCCCGATTCAGGGGTTCCCCAAGGCTCAGTACTGGGACCAATGCTTTTCCTTAGATATATAAATTCTATATTTAATCTTCCGCTAAAAGGGCGCATTATCGCTTTTGCGGACGATCTGGTTCAGTCGTATTCTACTTCTTCTCTTGAAAGTCTAAAAATCCAAATGAATTTAGATTTAGATATCTTGGTACGTTGGCTCACATCTCACAGTATGGTATTAAGCCGAAAATCTAAAATAATGTGCTTCTCTCTTACGAAAGAATTGTCTATATTAGGAGTTGGTCTACATGACACAAACTGTGATCGTTCCAACTGCAATGATTCCTGCTGGCAGTTAGAATCGGTTTCGGAATATAAGTATTTAGGAGTTACCATAGATTGCAAACTTAATTGGAAATCTCACATTCAAAATGTCAAAAAAGTCCTATACATTGCTTTAAATAGGATATTTTACTTACGCAAACTAGTGCCTCAATTTACTATGCATTGGTCAATTCTCGCTTGGAATACGGCATCTCTTGCTGGGGTAGTGCATACGCGAGTAATCTGCAACCTCTCATCATAGCTCAGAAAAAGATAATCAGACTAATGCTATTCAAATCTAGATGGGAGCCATCTTTTCCATTATTTAAACGAATCAAAGCACTGCCACCTAGACATTTACACGTCTATAAGGTTCTAAGAATATTCTACATGAGAAGTGGATACAACAACTTAATGGGAAATGGCATAACTTATTCTCTTAGAGCAGCAAATAATGTCGCAGTCCCAAGAGCTAGAACAGAATACTTCCGACACAACACTACTATTGTAGCTCCACACTTATACAACAGACTTCCCAGTTATATATGCAATAGTGTTGGCAGTCACAGGTTCCTTAAAAATCTAAAAGACTGGCTATTATCCAGATCAGGTGTGGAGGATCTCTTTGAAATATTAACATAACAAAGTTACTGCTTGGTAAAAATTAATTTGACTACTTTAACCCATTCATAACTTGCCAGCCGATTCATCTCGAAACTCTCAGCTTGCCTTCACCATATTTCATTTTTTCTTTTTTTTTTGTAAAGGGTCCGCCATCTAACTTTTTTTTTTTCAAGTAGTGCTTATTTCGTGAATGGTAACACTTAGCTCATGTCTGATTTGACAGATAATTAGTTTTATCCTTCCGCTGAACGAATATGGTTGTGTATACGCTTGAAAAAACGCTTCGCTAAGTGGGCCTGCGATCGACTTACAGAAGATGCCGATTTTGCCAAAAAAATCATCTTTTCAGATGAAGCTCATTTTGATCTTGGCGGGTATGTAAACAAGTAAAATTGTCGCATTTGGGGCACAGAAAACCCGCACGCATACATTGAAAAGCCGGTACACTCAAAACGAGCCACTGTTTGGTGCGGATTTTGGTCCAGATGCATAATTGGGCTATTTTTCTTCGAAAATGAGCAAGGAGTGGCCATTACAGTCAATGGCGATCGTTATCGGGCCATGTTGAACGAACTTCTGTTCACAAAAATTGAAGAGGAGGATATTGGCAACATTTGGTTTCAACAGGACGGCGCTACGTGCCACACAGCCGAAGCTACACTCGATGTTTTGCGCCCTGTTTTTGAAGATCGCATTATCAGCCGCAGAGCTGATGTCGTTTGGCCACCTCGGAGCTGCGATTTGACACCGTTGGACTATTATTTGTGGGGTGCCGTCAAAGATAAGTGTTACGCCGACAAGCCAGAGACAATTGACGCTTTAAAGGACAATATTCGTGAAGCCATTGGTGAAATACAGCTGCACACAATCGATAATGTGCTTAAAAATTGGACCGATCGTGTAGGCTACTGCATGGCCAGCCGAGGCAGCCATTTGAATGAAATTATTTTCCATTATTAACCGGAAGAATTGTACTTTCAAATAGAAAAAGAAATTTGAGAAAATATTCAGTAGTTTTTTTATAGCATTTTCAAAAAAAAAAAAAGTTATTTGGCGGACCCTATATGTTCTTTGTTTTTTACTGCTCTCACGTCTCGCCGCTCCCTATAACGAACATGATATTTTGTCCAGCGCACTTAAAACTGGGGTTTTCCCCACTAAGTGCTTAAACTAACTTTCATTTTAATATATCATTCATGGTTAAATAATTCAGTTAGGTTCCTTAGTAAAATAATGTTAATGTACTACTATTGTAGCTAAAAAGTAAATAACTATTGTAACTGAGAATTGTATTGTATTGTAAATTGAGAAACAACTAGTTTTAAGACCGACTGAACTAAAATGTATTGAAAATGAAATAAAACTAAACTAAAAAAAACTGTTTTTTCTTACTTCCTTTTTCCTACTTGTCTTGTGTTCGCTTTAGAGAACAGTCGTGTAATTATATAATAAAGATCTTGCGGTATAAGTCTTGCCCAATTTTACTAGTTTAAAGATTCTGGGTTTTTTTACAAGGAACAAGAAAGGAAAAATGTTCCAGCTTCGAGGTATCCTTTAAGGTATCCCTTAAGGTCCTCTTAAGGAAGACGATGAGCTGATGAATGCGCACTACGGACACTCACATCACCATTACAACATCACATTGAAAACAAAATCATAATCGTCGACCCACCTGAGTGTTAATATGGCTGGTCTTCTTTGGGTAAAATGTTATGGAGCTTAACTAGTTATACAATCGAATCAATGAGTAAGGGCTATCCAAGGGAGAACTAGCTGTTTTCCAAACAGTAAGACCCATAGGAAAAAGACGGAAGGACAATACATATAAGGATGCATCTAGAAGAGATGGAACAAAACAGCGAAACATGGAAGTAACACTCATAATAATAATCCCTTGAGGGATAACACAACAGAGTCCTAAACAATATCTTTTGAAAGTTAATGTTCAACTTCTATTGAATGACTGAGAAGATCTAACTATTAGCTTGCGTACATGTTAACCAGTTTCTGACAGTTAATCGCCCCCGGTTTCAATTATTTCTGTTATCAAATATTCTACTTTCATTTCCTTTCTCATAAATATTACCTAAATCATATGACTTGTGAGCTTGAAGAGCGGACCTTCTAACTATATGATGTCGAAGGTCTTTTCAAAGTCGACCAAATAAATGTTGCCTGAATGTCGGAAACCAGTTTTGACGCAGTATCTTGTCCCGCCTTAAAACTAAACTTGTTGTTAGGTATTATTTTCTTTTGCTCAACCAATTGAATTAGAGTTCAGCTTACTATTTTTTCGAGAACCTTGCTAGCATTCAGAAGTGAACCACCGCTGTGTTCTGAATAATGAAGCTTTTTTCAACAGTGTGGTGAAAATATCAAGTATTTTGACTATCAAATTTGGGATACAATCTATTCCCGCCGATTTCTTATTTTTAAAAGTGTCCAGCATGAGCAGGAGTTCAGCCTTACCATAAATTCAGTCATCGGCAACAATCCTGTACGCATGGTTTTGATCATTGAATACGGTGTAACCGTTATTTTCACATCGCCGATTCTCTTTTTCTGAATAAAATCGTAATTGCGGTGAGCAGAGCTGTTCACCGTGAATGCAGAGTCAGAATACAGTTTATCTTGTGCTTACAGCTTTCTTATAATTTTCTTTTAATAATTGTTGCGTTGGGTACTCCTATATTGTGTCGAGTCCGCAATTGTTGCTGTCGTACTCGATGGTTCGCAGTTAGTTTCGACTGTAGTGATTTGTATTAATTAGTTCAAGTTGTGCGTCTGTTAGTGATAAATTCAAGAAAGGGCCGGTTCTTGACAACAGATGAGGTATCTGCCGCGTATAGCTCCAGTCTATACTCTGTCGTATTTCGACCCAAGTATCACCAGCTCTGCCATAAAATATACAGGTCGAAGATCACATTTTTCTCCTCTTTTGGTGAGGTATAGAGTTCTCGCATTGCATGCCTCTATACACAACACTATTGCGCAATCCTTTTCCTATTAAGATATGTAGCATCCCCATCGCACTACTGACAATATAAATCACCACAGTGATTACACAATGTTGCAAAGTTAATAAAGTTTCATAATTCTCAATTAACCTCTAGCGACATCTCTAGCGTCGCTCATACTTTTAGTGTATGCTATACGGATAACATTAAATTTCGGATTTTCAGCATCTCGATGACATACCGTACCGAAAGGTACAATGTTAATTAATAAAATATTAGCTACTTAATCTAAAAAACGCCATTTTACGAGTAGTTACAGAACCACAGCTAAGGTATTACTTGAATATTAAATTATAAGTCCATCGGATTTAGCTACATCATGTGACAATAAAGGATCACGTTTGCTAACCACGTTGTTTGATGAATGGAATAAGAATATTTCAAACGATCTCAAAATATGTACGTCGCATTTGTATCTCAAAATTGATTCCGCAACTTTGATTGATGTTGAATTCCGCTCCGGCTATTTTCGACTGTTGATAAAAACAGTATTCAATTTTCATCATTTTCTGTTTGAGTTCGAAACTATGCCAGCTCTCAGCCTTACTGCATATTTAACATTAAATAAATAAATATTCGAGTGAACCCTTTTCTGCGTTAGTTTTGTTTCGAAAATATTGACAGCTTTTGCTTGTGTTGCTGCCAACTACGAGTTCATTCATTAATCAATACAATGTTTGCTTCTTCAAAATATTGGTAGTGTTGTGCAGGCAGGCCATCGATCAGGAACAATTGGTCGCCAGAGGGGGCCATGTCTGGAGAATACCTAGCGTGGGGTAAGTTGTCGTGCTTCAGAATATAGGTTAGTTATGTTTTTGGTCGCATTGTAGTCGTTTTTACTTCAATTCCCGACTCAAACGAATTATTGTAGTTAGGTTTTGTAGCAAGCTCCTCATAGTACACCACGCTGAACTGGTTCCATCAAGAACACATCATGATCCAGTAAGACTATAGTTCCACCAGACATCAAACTTTTTACAGGTTCGGGAGGCTATTTTTTTCTCGCATCAAAATTACCACTTTTGTAGCGTTGAAACCAATCACAATACTCATATATTCTTTCATTAATGGCAGCAATATTTCGACGTACCTCAGCCGCAAATATTTTAGTTTCAGAAGTCAAAAAACCAAACTTTCCGTAACTTCCTCTTATTTAACTCAAAAGTCAACATTTTCCCCCACAAAATATATATATGACGCTGATGAAAATTCACAAATACAAAGATTAGTTGTGGACAGATGCCCAGACTTACCATGTGATATTTATAACGAGCACTTAGCACTGGCGCCCTCTCTTGAAAAAGTCAAAGAAAAATACAGAATATCTGTGAGTTGGAATTAGGACACTAGATTTCGTGAAGGTGATCTATAGAATCTGTCTGAATGGCTTTGATATAAGAAACCATGACACTATCCACAGTGCGCAGTAATATGTATCAGTTAAACAACGAAATTAATACGAGGACTACTCAACCGTTTGAAATTAAAAATGGACTATAGAGACGGCGCACTCAATGACCGTCCTCAGCAATTACTGAAGTCAGCTGTTATCTTCTCATTGCTATTCTATAACATACGGGCACGATTTCACTGCGTTCATATCAGGTCCAACGATCTGCGTTAGTAATTATCTTGCAGCTGGCTGTTATTTCTTTAAAAAAACAACAGTTGTAATGAGATGACTGGAAAACTTCTGAAAATTAGGAACTGTTTGATTTAGAACGGACTTTGTCTAGGCCCTTCAACGAGGGACCTTTCGCTCTGTCAGGACCAGGCCCTTAATTTGGCCCAAGATTTCCTCTAATACCCCATGTGGTCTGTGGCAGCCAAATGGAAAGGATTTTGATAGCGTCGAGATTATAACCTTACCAACTTTTTGATGAAACTGAGTCCAGATCGCAATGACCAATTGCAATAAAGCATTTGATGGCTATTGAACACACCATTATTAACAAATAGGAGATCAGTTTATTCAAAGTTAAGGCAGTCATATACCAATGGTTGGTTTATATAAACTAGTCGACATATACGTTGGTGTACACTAACGTAATAGTGACTTTAATTCAATTTATGTAAGAAACTATAAAATAATAACAAAGAAAATAAATATTGCAGAGGTCAATGTACAGTGTATTATACATAATATATAATTTAGTCTAAGCTAGCCGCACTCCCAACTAGATAAAAAAAATCAAGTTAGAAAAAAACGTTTATATGTACATATATCCATTAACCCATTAACAATTATATTTCTTTTTTTTTTTTTGTTTAATTCATTTTTGTTGTACATATTGAAAGCACACTTACCCTAGACCAAAATGCCTCAAACTTGCTTAAATAACAACTAACATAAAATACCTTACAAGCCCTCGATCGGCCTTGCGATTAGTTTGCAATAATTAAAATAAATAAACAACTTAGGCTAAGAAAAGAGATATTTTTGAAAAACTTTTTTTTTAGAAAAGAACTTATAACTAAAACTAACTTAACCCTACATTAACTAAAATATATACACAGAAATATGTATACATACATACAGCTGCGATCAAAATAATATGGTAGTAGTGAAACATATGTTATCAGAAAAGTAAAAAAAAATAAATACACCCACTTTGTGTAAACAAATTTTTTTTTTTTTTCAAATTCGTGTTGTTCAAACTCTTATCTTAGAAAGAAACTTAAACCTAAAACTAAACATAAAATATAATAATTGGAAAAGTCGATATCGATCATGTCGATTATGGAAAACGGCGGATTGAATGCGGAGGGAATATTTTCACATCCGCTTGTTTCCCTATTATTGAAAACGCAAATGGTATTATACAATAGAAAACGCAACTCATCCGCGCTGCATACATTTTGTAACGTTTTCAATTCGAATCATTTTGGTTGCGGATTTCAAGCAAGAAATGTGAGTCTATGCAATAAAAAGTAGGTTTCAGATTTTAAATAACCGTAATAACGTAACATTGCCAAGAATTGCACTAAAAAAGGCCCTGAATTTGAGCAAAGGTTTTGGGAAGAATTGAAAGAGCAGCTTGATAGTTTGGGGCCTCTGATTAAGGTAATAGCCCAATGGAAAAAGGTGCTTACATTCTTTAAATTAAATAAATTCTTAAAATAGCAGTATTAATTCGGACTATTTTAGATTTAGGTTTGATTAAATCAAAATCATTTTCTTCTCCTTCCAAGTCCATAAAGAAGCCAATTGTATCCATAATAAACTTTATTTTACACTTCCGTTAACTATTTGTCCCAACTAACATGGAAATTACAATTTGACAGACCACATGTGATTAAAAAATGGATCGGTAAAGAAGTTTGGGGGATCAATAATGTGGCTTATCCATCGGTTTCTGTAATAGGGTTGAACTGCGGATGCGGATTCGACGGACTATCTCCGCAGTCAATCCGCCGTTTTCCATAATCGACATGCATAACAAAAGATTTACATGCATGACTTTTATTAGAAATAACTGCGGCAGAATGCCGTTGCATGGAGTTAACTAGATTTTGACACCTTTCGACCGATATTGACATCCAGGATTGCTGCACATCTGTCCAAAAGTCATTGTTGTTAGTTGGTTTACAACAAGCAACATCCTTTTTCACGTCGCACCAAAGATTCTCAATCGGGTTGAGATTTGGGGACTGTGCGGGCCATTCCATTACACTCACCCTGTACGAAAGAAACCAATGCTTAGCAAGTTTGCTAGTATGCATCGGGTCATTGTCTTGCTGAAAGACCCATATCAGAGGCATTTCATCCTCAGCATATACCAGCATGACTTCCTCCAAGATTTTGACGTATAAATATTGGTCTATTATTTGTTGGATACGGTAGATGGGACCAACACCATAAAAAGAAAAGCATACCCAAACCATAATGCTGGAACCTTCATGTTTTATGGTCTTTGTCGTATATTGGGGATTGAAATCTGTATTAGGAGGTCTTCTGACATAAAGACGAGGGCCGTTTCCACCATGTAGAACTATGTTAGAGTCGTCTGATCACAAAATATGTCTCCATTTCTCTGCGAGCCAGTTTAAGTGATACTTCGCGAATTGAATTTTTTTAGCCACATGTTTTTTTGTCAGCAAAGAAACTTTTCGCGGACTGTGTCGGATCGTGATCTCGCAAACGTCTACGAACCGTTTCTATGCAAGCATCAACGTTAAACATATCTCCTGTATGCGTAGCTCCCCTTCTTATTAATTTGGGAGACATTACAGGCTTACGCCCACGTGTTTATGGTTTTTGATAAAGTCGCGCTTTTCAGGTGTGCTGTGCTTTCCTCGCCAAAATCGTAAGAAATTTTTCAAATAAGTGTTGAAAAAGTTATAAAAGAACACTTTACTAACCTTAAAAATAAGAAAAATGTAACGACGCCGGGATAAAAAAAGGAAAAGAAGAAGAAAAATAAGAAAAATGTAAATTCTGTATACAATCACCCGGAGCACTACTATTATTTTGACCGGACGAAATCCACAACTTTCATTAATAACGGCTGCACTTATTTGCACAACAAAACAAAAAGTGTGTCATTTTCAAATTAAGTTGGTTGCTATGAAAGAACCATCTTGTAAGAGCAAAAGAGCCCCAGGCCCTCGCCAGAGCATCATTTATATGTTTGTCAAAATATAGATACTGGTCTAGCCAGATCCCAAGGTATTTGACCACTTTGTTTCGCCAGTGGGTGCCCGTCCGGTCCAAGAATTGATAACCCTCACCAATCTTTTTTAGTGTCTCGGGAGGTCCTAGACAAAGGCGTTCTGAACAAAATAGTTTCTGATTTCTGGCAGTTGATTTTCAACTTCCAGTCATCATAATACTGCTGAATTTTTTCGAAATCACGCTGCAAGAAAGTGACAATTGAATGGTGATGAGAAGCTATCAAATCACTGAAGTAAATGTTAAAAAGGATCAGCGACACCTATATCTCTAGGTGTCAATCAATTACAAATCTCGTAAAGTAAAACTAAGTTACCTGTTAAATTTACTTCATCATAACACTATTTGAATATATCGACAAATATTTCGCGGGTAAAGGGATTTTTTTTTTTCAGTCAGTGTATGTTTAACTACTGTGTTTTCTTCATTTCATTAGTATAGAATACATGTCAGAGTACGTTATAAAGAAAAATATAATTAATTATTTGCAACTCAAATAAAACTAGGGTCATATAAATGTCACTGAACTCGTTCGAGTACATTGACAACGTACGTAAGTAAAATAACTGTTTTTTTTTTCAGATTCCTTGTAATGAAGAAACAGCATTTTACAGCCCAGAAGGGCTACAAGGGGCTTGAAGAAGTTATTGAAGCCGTTTTACAGAATAATGATGATGATGAATGTGACTTGGCCATAATACCACCTAATCCAAGTGCGTTGACTGATGAAGATATGGCAGAGTGTTTCATACCGAAAGTCGTTCGTTGAACTATTGAGGTATTTATGAACCGTGAGGATAGTGGTAGCGAAGACAGTTCGTTCGACGACAGTAATGATGAATCGCTGGCACAAAAAATAAGACGACAGGATGCCACCCGCCAACCCATTCCAAATCCGAACCCAACCTGGCGGAAATGTGACCCTTCATACTCTTTAACTGCTAAAGTGTTTCCGAAGTATGACAGGAAGAGAGCTATTTGTGAGGAGCTGAAAGGCCTCAACTCTGTACAAATATTTGAAAAATTGGTTGCCAATGATATAATTGATATGATTATATACAATAGCATACTATACGCTAATCAACAGAATAGACATGAGTTTCAATTGGATTTCATCGATTTGAAAGAGTTTTTAAGAATTTTAATATTATCTGGGTTCCATAAGCTACCTCGAGAACCAATGTACTAGTCTCTAGATGAAGATGTAGGCGTAGAATTGGTCGGCAAAGCCATGTCGACGCATAGGATGCGAGATATAAAAAGAAGCCTTCATGTTGTAGACAACGACTTAGCAGCAACATCGAATGATAAAATGTTCAAAGTAAGACCATTGAGAGAGAAACTTATGCAGATTTTTTTACAGTGGGGAGTGTTTTAAGATAGTATCTCTGTTGACGAATCAATAATGAAATACTATGGCCACCATCCTGCCAAACAATTCATTCGTGGGAAACCAGTCCGGTTTGGATATAAGAATTGGGTAGCAGCCAGTTCAACTGGATTCTGTTACTCGTATACTTGTAAAATCTCAAACACCGCCTTCTGTTTTTTTGGGTTCTCACGTAGTAAAACATTTTTTTGAAAAAAAACTGGATTGTACCCCAGCTAATCATCAATTTTTTTTTCACAACTTTTTCACAAGCTGTGGTCTTTTACTGGGCTTCGAAAGCTTAGACTACCGTGCTACGAGAACAGTACGAAAAGAAAGGACTAAAAACTGTCCACTTATGACTACAGGTTTGACAAGAAAGGTGAAATTGTATTGGTAAGTTGGAAAGACAACAGTGTGTGTATCATGACAACCAACTACGACAAAATGTAACCTCTAGGGACAGTCAAACGATGGTGTCCAATAAAGAAGGAGAAGGCAGACATGGCTATAATACACTTATTCCAAACTTACAAGAAAAAAATGGGAGGAGTGAATGAACTCGACCAGTCTTTCTCATTATATAGGATTGCTGTACATGGTATAAAGTGGTGGTGGGTTTTATTTATACATGTTAGACGTGGCTATTGCTAATTCTTGGCGCTTACATGTAATGAGTAATATAATAGTATCGCACGATACTATTTACGCAAAGGTGAACAATGAAAATCGCCCCACATCAATAGTTGATGGCCTTCCTCAAGATGGAGTTCTACATTATCCCGTTAAAATTGAATAAAAGCTGCGGTATGTCTTTTATGGCATTGTAAGAAGTGTTCAAAAACATTTTGTGTCGAAAAGGCGTGTTTTGAAAATGTTCATACTTATAGTACGCTGTCTGTGTACTCAATCGAGTACACCCCTGTTATGTCATGAAAATTACTATTTTTGATTTTTTCTTGCATTTTGTGTTTTTTTTTTGTTCTTATTTCAAAATGAAAATAAAAATAATTAAAATAAAATTAGTACTTTTTATTTGACTTCTAATGTGTAGAGATAGAATCGAAAGTATAAGAATTAAAATGCTTTAAAAATAAAAAGTTCATAGTAAAAGTTGATAATGGCTCAACGGCATCATCTATTCTTTAGATTATGAGATCCGTTTTATGATAGAGCTAAAAAGTCGTCACATATTCTACATTTTCTTTTTTTTTTGGAATTATTATAACTTGAATTCGAGGATTTGTAATGCTTTGGCTTACCTGAGGTTAAATTTAATGAAATAGTTGCAATATATAAAGTGCCACTTTTATTTGATTAAAGCATCCACCCTTCTCCGACAGGTATATTATTCAAAGTAATTTATTTCTAAATAAATAAAAATAATAAATAAATTCTAAATAAAAAAAAATTCTAAATAAATAAAATCCCCAAAATAATAATTAAAATAATGCAAAAAAGTTTTGAAATATTTTAATTATTCAAAATGGCCGATGTACACTAATTTCTCCCTGGAAGGTCGCAGCGAGAAGTCTCAATCGGCTTACATTGTAGGCTCGGTTTTATTTATCTGAAAATAAAACCAAAATTCTGTGTGTATATTAATGTCATAATTTCTAGATGTACCTAAAAAAAAATTATAAGAAAAAAAATCAACGGAATAAAACACATGAAAAAAATAATATACGTATGTATGTATGTACATTTTTGACCAAATTTTTAAATTCTTTTTGCTTCGATAAAATTATTTTTTTAAGAAATTTTCGGAAACATTTATAGTAGATTCATATAGAAAATAATGGGCAAGACGCCAACCGGTAGAGTTAAAGCTTGAAATCCAATTCTCGATTGCCAGAATATTCAAATTTCACTGCTTGCTTACACTCGCGACACGCGACAAGTTCTGACAACTCAGTAAAGACCGTGAAAAACTTAATAATGTTATAGCAATGCATCGGATTGTAATGAATGTCCTCACTAGTAGCATTAGATAATTTTCTCACACTTGTTCTCGATTGTTTGGCTTCATAATTTTTAGAATGCTGATTTCCATAAGATGTTAGATTATGCAGGCAACCTGACTTGTTGGTTTATATTTAGTAACTTTATTTTTTAGTTTTCGAAATAGTTCTGTACAGAATGAGCTCCAAAACTATACTGAACAAAACTAACAGTAGCACCGGATCTAGCCTTCACTAACATTCTTTGTAATAACTCTAAAACTTGTCTTAACTTGCAATTTTACAATGCAAGTATTTTAAATTATGTGCGTATCTACTCAAGTTAATAATAGACCACCAAATTAAGAGCATGAGTTTGTATCCACGGACATTTGGCTTTGTCATTGATTTTAGGCGGCTTAACCCACCTTCGGCGCTTGGGATTGTCCCAATGGATCCACTTTTCATCGCCAGTGACAATTTGATGCAAAAATGTCTTCTTGTTCTGTTGTTCACTATTAAAGAAATGCCTTTCGACGCCTCTTGATTTCATTTCGTATGGGACCCAGAGTTTTTCTTCTGGATTTTCTAAGCATTTCACATCGGCGTTTATCGAGCAGTTGCTCCAAATTTATCCAGGTCATCCCAAGTCGAATTCACTGCCTTCAGAATGAAGAGTTCATTTCCACGATACAAATTAATTCTACCCAACATCTTCGTTAACTATGAAATGTTTGTCATCAAAAGGAGCTCCGTTATATTTTTTTTTTGAGAAAATAAACATTCCTAAAGACTGAATTCATATTGCTTTCTATCTAATTGCAAAGTCAAAGTGCGACCAAACAATGTCTTTAAGGCCATCATTTAAATCATGGATTATCTTAATCTCATGAGCCTGTATTTCTCATAAAAAAGAACTATCCGTATTCACTTATACGCAATTTTATTAGCTACGCACTAGATTGCGAGGCACAGGTCGAGGAGATGAAACATCTGCATTCGAAGTGATAACCAAGCTACGTTTCTGTATCCCATTATCAAGACTTAATAATATTGTAAGACTGAACAATTAGATCACCAATTAGCTTGCCGGAATCGGCTAAGAGACATATAACACAGGTTCTGAGCCCATTATAAGACTGCCGAAATCTCTCGTTAGTGCTTCTCTTAAAGATGCTCAAAATCGAAAGCAAGACTCTTATGAAAATAAATGAAGCGCATATCCCCAATGAATCTATGGCTAAAGGGAAAAGTGTATATTCACAGTGTTCACAGCCTACGAGGATCATCATATTAACATTGCTGGCCTTCCCAACAATTACCATAATGACATATAATACTAGCCTACTTGCAAGATGGCTGTTTTTCTCATCTCATAACGGTCGCTATTTTCTTCTTCTAAGAAGAGGACGTTTATTGTGTTGCACCTCGGCGCGGATAGGCGCATCTAGCATTGTGGTCGCATTCTTCGAGTAGGCACTACGATTAATGTTGGCAAAGGCTGCACCTTCGGAAAAGTGTGTCACATACTTTCGCTACAGTGAAACTATCGTTTTCTCATGGCCGTTGCTCATACTTTTTTTGAGTCGAGCTTCAGAATATTTAGATGAGCGCTAAGACAGACCCGCCAGTTTGACGATGTTTGGTCCTCGTACACTTGTTGACTAAGGGTTGATTTTCGCTTTCGCCAGACAACCTGGGATTATAAACTAAGTCGATTTACCCATTCAATCGCTTGTCTACAGTATTAAAAATCAAAATAGGACGTCATTCGCACTTTATTCGAAGGCTTGGAATTAGAATATCATTGCTATTTCCGCACAATAAGCCGAATAGCGAACGTTCTGAAATGTATCAAATGACTTTGTAATAACATTTCGTTTATACCAAATTTTGGAGTTAATTGTCTACATAAGTTATTGAGTTAATAGGCTACATAAAACTGATCTCTAATGACACTCCAAAAAAAAAAAAAGATTGTTACCATATATTGCTTGTGTATCAAGTAGCTTCATCCTACTTGAATCATAGCTTACCTAAGTCTAAGTAATCAATTTTGCGACAAATTATCGTTGTCCAACATAAGCCCGAAAGGAAAATGTCCCTCATCTGCGAAGATGTTGTTTTTTATATATTTTACAACATTATTTTAATAAGCTAGATATTGATTGTATAAGCGAATGATTCGGGGTTCTGTGATGTGTTGAGCCTTAAGTTCTCACGAACTTTCTTCACTAACCTAAATATGTCTTCTGATGTGGTTGGTATACTTTCACGACCAATATTTATTTTAAAAATCGCTGTTACTATTTCTCCGAATTTTATCTTAATTTTTTAAATCGATGCTTACTTATTGCTATAGTTATATTGTAGTAGATTTAACATTAAGACTATTTGGCAATTATGGAAAAGCATATGCGATGACCGGCATTTTAGACCTCAGAGGTCGTCTTCTCAGTATATGAACACCTCTTAATCCGTCTCATGGCTAGTTGGTTCCTCCATCAACAACTAAGTACTTCAGGCTCTACAGCATGCAAAATATAGACAAATTCCGTAGGATTAAATACTACTCAGAAATGGAACGAGTAAGTAGGATTCAACCCTTCCGGAGATATTAAAGCAACCATTTTCAAATTTCATTACAAGATTCACTGACACCAATCTCAGGTAGCTACGAATTTGTTTGCACCTATAACCCAATTTATAAAGTACCGATTTTTGCTACTTGCTACTGCCGCCATTGTACCTTTCGGTTCGTTGAATTCTTTTTTTTCCATTTTTTGTTTTGCACAAAGATTTTTTTATACCCTTTTTTATAGACAATATATACTCATTTCTGAGGGAACTCCGCCAGATACCTTAGTTTTATATAAACCTTTTGGCATGCTGGCATGCCTTTGGTCAAAATACCATCTAGATAAGTTCTAGTCACTTAAATTCCGTAAATAAAAGGGATTGAAAAGGGATGATCACTATAAGTTAATTCATGATGAGGTCGTGGTAGAGTGACAGTTTCAAGATAAAATTAGAAATGAAACAAAGCATATTTCTATATAGAACAAGAAAGAAAAATAAAGTAAAAACAAAAAAATCAATATTACATATGTAAAGCATTGACTCTTTGGAAGCTTACATTTGTTATTCTTCTTTTTCAGTTGAGCAGAACATGAGTTTCTTCTTTTAGCTCGGACACATCAGGGCTTTTAAATTGTTTTCCATTTTTTTTTTCAGGCATACCCAGTTTCCCTGTAAGATTTCAGAATATATTCACCGAGCACACATTAAAGTAAGAGCAGAGCACATCCATTAGACAGCAGAGAAAACAAAAGAAAAAAAAACCAAATGACGGATGAAACCTGTTGTTTTGGATTAGGAGGTGGTATTTCTTTTTTATTGCCTTTTATTCGTCAGCTAGTATATTTTGACAGATTTCACTATTCAAATGACAGCTAGGTGCATTATTTAAGCAAATCAGAGCTCTCCGAGCGTGTTCAGTTCGGAGCAAGCTGGATATGATCGAGGTCTGTTCAGTTCTCAACTTTTTAGCATTCTATTCTGCAAGTTAGAAGCTTCGTCTTTGCCATAACCTCAGGCCAGCTTGTAACTTAGAACCTTTCTACTAAAAATCTGGCTAAAATGGGAAAATCTGGTTCGATTTCATTCGCACTGATTTTTTCAAAGACCTTTTCAATTACTCTTACAGAATTCAATCGAATATTGAATTTCAAGGAAATGACGAAAAGTTCCCAGAACCTGCTAATGGCTGCTGAAACGCACATCAAGTAGCCAACACTTCAGTTTTGCAAGGCTTTCATTGATTCATTAAGAAAATTATTTGTAGAAAATTGTAACCTTTTTTGTTTTGGTAAGCTGCCCTCTGTTTTTTCCCTTACTGAATAAGTACTAAAATTGATTTCAATTTACGAAAACAATTTTACATACGGTAAAAGCTAAAAACACTCACGATAAGATATCGATAAGAAGGCACTTCGTCATTTTGCATCACATTTGAGGTCATAAAGTTTAAAATCTTGTTGAAAGTTGTGTTCCTTTTGTTTTGTTTAGGATTCACACAACCAGTAGGCGGCCGTTTTGAATACCCAATAATCGAAGGATTCATGATATGGGCGAGGTGGAGGATCACCTCGAGAGTTATTGAATAATAAATGTAGTCGGTCCAGTCGTGAGGTGATTGGCAGAGTTCTGACGACAGAGGATTTGGTTGTAGTCGGGGATGTTGGCGTGGCGTGCTAGCAGCCAGAGCTCTAAGACTTTCGCTGAATTACAGTCACAATGCACTTCGTTCCCACCGAATATATATTCTGTCCATTCAGATTGTTGTCCAGTTTTTTTTTTTTTTTATAATTTGCGCGCGCAAAAGGGGTTATGACTACCCTTAAGTGTCCGGAATCAAGTCACAGCACGGGCCGAAGGTATAGAGGGAGAAAGGGAGAGGAGGTACCTTTGCACATTGGTCCTAATGGATGTCGACTTCTTCGTGATCGAGGATTCGCAGGAGAAGGTGGCGACAGTATGAGCTGTCTTCCAGGAAGTGTACAAGGTGAATGATAGTATTCGCCCGAACCACGACCTGGAGAATAGAACCCTGCTTCATCACTTCTATCTTCGAAATGATATCAATCATTGGCGATCAGAGAACCTTGGTTTTACAAGGTTCAATGAAGATTACATGGCAAACAATGTCATCGCCAATGAGGGGGTTAATACCCTGTTCATATCGACGGAGAATCTTCAGATGATCTTCGAGTCATTGAGGAAGAAAAAATCCGCGGGAGTCGACTGTATATCCAATGTTGTGCTTAGGCACTTTCCGCCAGTGGCTGTATTAAGGTACACCATCCTGTTCAACATATTATACAGTGCACTGGAAGACAGCGGTGGTGCAACCAATTCCCAAGAGAGGTAAAGACAAATCTAACCCGGAAAATCTCCAGTCAATAAGTCTCCTTCCGAGTATCAGCAAGGTCTTCGAGAAGGTGATCCATAGGGCTCTGTCTAAATGGGTTGAGGACAATAAAATCATCCCGGATAACCAATACGGTTTCAGCGCGGGGCATGACACTATTCATGCCGCGTCGAAGCTTGTGTCGGATGTCCAATGAAATAAATGCAAGAACCAATGCACGGGTGCCTGTCTGATTGACTTGGAAAAAGCCTTCGACACCGTATGGTTAGACTGCAACAGGGTACGGTCAATTCGCCGATCCTTTTCAGCATTTACCTAAGTGATCTGCTTGTATCTCTTCACCACTCAATAGTGAAAATCAACTTCCAGAAATCAGAATCTATATTGTTCAAAACGCATTTGTCTAGGGCCTCTCGGGACACTAGAAAAAACTGGCGCAGGTTCTTAATTTTACAACCGGATGGGCGTCCACTGGCGAGACAAAGTGTAGTCAGATACCTTGGGGTACCTTCGTGCTGAATCAGTATCTATATTTTGACGAACATGTAGATGCTGCTCTGGCAAGGGCCCGGGGCGCTTTCGCTCTGACAAGATGGCTGTTTCATAGCAGCCATAGCAGCTCATTACCTAGGGTGAAGGTAATCTGCTACATGGCCTTAATCAGGCCCATGGTTGCCTATGGATGTCCCGTCTGGTTCAATGTGAGAGCCAGCTTAATGGAAAGGATTCGGGTGTTTGAGAGACGATGTCTCAGGACTTGTCTTGGGCTACATAGGACACCCGAATCTGAGTACACCAAATTTTACCCGAACGAGGTCCTATACAATAGGCCCAGGATTGTACGGGTGGATAACTTCCTGATCAAACTGATTCGAGGCCACGTTGCGAGAGCAATGACTTCGGTCCATAGCCTGATCGATTTATATCACGAGAGAGTACGCCTTAATGGCTTTGTGCCGCCAGAAGCATTCCTCTATTTAGATAAATGTGGGCTGATCCAGGATAGATTGGCGGTGCCGGTAATCTTCCACGTGGGTCGCAATTCCGTGGAACGGCGATTCCTCTACGAACCCGATGTCGCGCTCCGTGAGCCCGAGCGCCTCAGGTTCTGTAGATCGGTCTCACGCCGGGATCGAGGAGACGTAGTCCGCCAGCATCAACGCTTTTGGTGGCTGCAGAGAGCTACGTCAGTGGACACTTTGAGAGCTTCAGCCTCTTCAAGGCATCGCCTGCCTAACACCAATGGCAGGCTTACATAGGCTAGGGTAGGGTAAGGTAGGGTAGGGTAGGTAGTAGGGTATATATACGTTTAAAAAAAAAAAAAAAAAAAGATATATGTATATGTATATTAAATATATATTATGTATATAATTTATATATATATATTTTAGTTAAGGTAGAATAAGTTAGGTTTAGTTACATTAAGGTAGGCTTAAGTTTTATATATAATACAAATGATCATATGCTAAGTTTTAATAAAAAAACAATTTTCTTAGCTTAAGCTAGATATAGTAATGTTAGTGGTAAGTTGATATAGTAGTCGAAAGACATAGATTTAAGTTGTTACGTCTATTTTAGAGTGTCCGCCTAGGGCCAGTAAGATATCTAGATTGTTAAGATAGTTAAGCTAGTTTTTGAGCGTTTTTGTCTAGGGTAAGGTAGATCTAAGAAATTATGAATAAAAATGAATTAAAAACTAAACTAAACTAAAACCAGTGCATTAAAGAGAAGGTACTCAGTGATCTTATTGATAGGATTCTTTCTTAGGAAAAACTTTTGAAAGACTTCCATGAATTTGGTTCCCTCCAGCTTGTACATTAACGAAATCTGGTTCTGATCTGCGCAGAACTTGAGAATATTTCCGTAGGCCGGATTCGAATGGAAGTGATCCCCGATGCATGTGATATTGTGAAATAGTGTTGGCGGGTAGCTTCGGGGCTAGTTCAACCAAGCCCAAATTCGAGCAGTCTACCTTAGCGGTGAATAGCAAAATTCAAATCCGGTCACAAACTACATTAACAATTAACCATCACCACCGATAGACATAATAACTCGAGTAACAAAGTATTTTAATTATTGACTCGTCTGATCGCGCTTATTTCACCCTTATCGGCACTCCGCTGGTGTTATTCACTTGCATATTTGCATTGGACGATTTATTTTCGACAGCAAAGCGAAAAAAAACTAGAAGCAATAGAAATTCCACTAGTTACACAAAAAAATTTAAGACACTTATAGAGTTATGGAGACGAACGAAACAGATGTAGGGAAAAAAAGGGGTCGTAAGCACCACCTCACCGCCTTGATACGTTTTTCCTGGTAAGTAGTTTTGATTTGTTAGTTAAAAGCCAATAAAAGTTCAATATGAAATTATATAAGCTAATTCAGTATAATAATTTCAATATAACCAATACACAATAACAACAACGCACTTCGAATCAAAGTAAACTTTCGTCGTGATCGGTTGTGTTTTCTTTTGGAATTTGTGAAATTATATATTATTACATTATTTATATATTATCTGATTGAATTTGTCTAATTAAAAAAGTATATCAATAACAATAAATAAAATCATGAAGTGCAATCTCTGCAACAGTAAAATTGATCGCACTGATCTCAAGATTAAATGTTCGGACTGTGATCAATTTTATCATGGAAAGTGCGTTAAATTAAAAAAGGCTGATATTGAATACTTAGACAAAGCCAAACAATTTTTTCGTTGTGATAGTTGCTCTAATACACGACGTAAATCCATCCATTGTGAGCAAAGTCCAATTCCAACGCGCCCGACGAGGTTAATAACCTCTACCCAAGACAGTGCCTCCACCAGACATGTAAACAATATATCGTCACCGTCGCTCAGTGCCGCAGACGCGAATAGTAAAGCGGATCCCTCTCTTCCTACACCTCCCACCCATACGAAATCCAATCATACCGAAGACCCCTCGATTTATAGTGTTACACTTTCATCGTTACATGAAGAAATGATCAAGCTGCAGCAATTGAATATTAACGCTCTCTCTAAAATCAACATGTTGGAAGAGAATAATAATATTTTATCGAAGAGGGTAATTAATCTAGAAGCCAAAGTTCTTTCTCTCGAACAAGCCCTACAACAACAACATACGGAAGAGATTTCAACAGAGAAGGTGATTACTGCTAGCCTTAATGCTTTACCCTGCCCAAAAACGCAACAAGAAACAACGCGTGTTGCCAGCGCAGCCATCAGTGCCAGTGTTGCCACTGCCCCAACGGAATGTACTGTCGGAAGTATTAAAGACAGTACCAAACATTCCTTTCGTCAGCCACAGCGTATCTTTGGCTCTGCGGTTGGGATCACAGCAGATGATGCTCTCAAAACCGTCCCAAGACTCAGGTTTCTGCACCTTTCTCGTTTGGATATAAGTGTTCAGGAAAGCAACGTAATTTCTTTCGTCGCAAAAAAGTTAAATCTTCCGGAAAGCGCTTTTCGGTGTCAACGCCTAGTCAAGAAAGAAGCTGATATTGCTTTGCTACGATTCGTTAATTTTAAACTGGGGGTTCCTGCCTGCGCCTATGAACGTGCTACCACGCTGAATTTTGGCCTTTTGGAGTACAAATTAAACCATTTATTTCCCGGCCAAAAAACGGAGAAGATGTGGCGAATCCAGTGGTGATATAACTTCATTTACTAAAAGTTTCAACGTTTATTACCATAATGTAGGAGGTCTGAGAACAAAATTAGAATCACTTCGTTATGCTTTTGTTAATGATATTTATGATTTTATATTCTTAACTGAAACTTGGTTAAATGATAATATTTTAACTTCCGAATTCGCCAATTTGAAAAACTATACGATATTTAGAAAAGACAGATGTAACATTACATCCGGATCCGAGAGAGGCGGTGGAATTTTAATTGCTGTCAGATCCTCTTTTCATTGCTATAAATTAGATCTTCTCTCTGAGAATTTACCGTCCTCCTCCGGTTGGGATGTAGATCAATTAATTATCAAAATCAGCCTCTTTAATAGTTCTGAAATATTTCTTATATGTAGTTATATTCCTCCTAAAAGTTATATTGATTTATATAATTTACATCTTAACAATTGTTTGCATATTTTTGAGAATTTATCGAATAATCAACACGTATTACCTACCGGCGATTTTAATTTAGGTGATATTGAATGGAAATTTGATTCAGATGAGCAATGTTTAATTCCTTTGAATTTAACTACGGAAACCGAAACATTTGTAATCGACTTTTTTTCCCAATACAACTTAAGACAGTGCAATAACATTCCTAATGATTTCGATCGAATTCTCGATCTCGTGTTTGTAGACAACGAATGTTCTTTAAATCTTGAAAAATCTGAGATGCCAATGTTTCGGAATTCCGTTTTTCATTGTGGCCTTTTTGCCAAATTAGATATATATCACTATTCCAATCCACAAAAGTTATATTCCAAGCCCGAATATAAGTACTATTACCAAAGAGCAAATTATGACGGCATCAATTGTTATTTAAATGAACATGATTGGAAGGATATCCTAAATTTGTCTAACTTAAGTGAGGCTTACAAATCATTTAGTAACATTATAAGTTCGGGCGTCGAGCGATTTGTACCTAAAATAATAATTCGGAACAATTCTAATCCAATTTGGTTCAATAAGAGGCTATCCCGTCTTAAAAACCAAAAAAATAAAGCTTTTAAAAGATTAAAAAAAAAACCTAATGATCCTGAACTTCGGCTGTTATATATGAATCTTCAGAAAGAATTCGATTACCTTAATCGTTTTCTATATCGTATGTATATTCTATCAATACAGTCTAATTTAAGGCAAAATAGTAAACAATTTTGGAGTTACTTAAATTCAAGACGAAAATCAAATGGAATTCCTAATTGCATGAATTATTTAGGTGAAACTTCCAATAATATGTCAACAACCTGCAAAATGTTTGCTGATTACTTTAAATCAGTGTATTCTCATGATTCTCCATGTCAAGATTTACCTAGGACCCCAGAATTGTTTCAAATCGGTACACTTCAAATAGAATCAATCGAAGTTTATAATGCATTAGTTCAAATTGATACTGCAACTTCAATCGGTCCTGATGGATTGTCTCCTCATCTTTTAAAAAACTGTGCAGCTTCATTAGTTGAGCCGTTAACATATATTTTTAATTTATCTTTGAGGACTGGATGTTTCCTAGATGAATGGAAATTATCCTTTCTTACACCGATTTTTAAATCGGGATCCAAACTGAAAATTCAAAATTACAGGCCTATCTGTAAGCTTTCACACGTCCCTAAAATCTTTGAGAAAATTGTATATGATAGATTATATTTTAAGGTTTCGAGGCATATATCACTTTTTCAACACGGTTTTGTTTCTGGTAGGTCTACTACCACTAATCTCTCAGTATTTGTAAATTATTTGAATTCAAACCTGGAGGAGAACTGCCAAACTGATATTATATACACTGATTTTGCCAAGGCTTTCGATAGGGTAAACCATAGTACGTTACTTTTAAAACTCTCTCATTTAGGGTTTCATTCTTGTCTTTTGAAATGGATTAAATCGTATTTAACAAACCGTACTCAAAAAGTAAAAATTAATAATTGTGTATCTGATAACATTTCTGTCCCATCAGGGGTCCCACAAGGTAGTCATTTAGGCCCTTTATTATTCCTTTTATTTATTAATGATATCCCCTCGACGTTCCTTTTTTCAAAATGCCTTCTATATGCAGATGATCTTAAAATTTATAAAAAAATTGTATCTTTAAACGATTGTATTAAACTGCAAGACGATATTACCCGTTTGTTATATTGGTGTCATTTAAACTCGCTACACTTAAATGTTTCGAAATGTGTACACTTTTCTTGTTATAGAAGAAGAAATATTGTACAATTTCAATATACTCTGAATGGTCTGCAATTGACTAAAGTCTCTCAAATTAAGGATCTAGGTGTTATAATAGATTCCAAATTGAGCTTTATTGCTCATATTGATTATGTGACCACAAAAGCCAATTTGATGTTTGGATTTATTAAGAGAAACACAAAGGAGTTCTCTGACACTTTTGCACTGAGATGCCTTTACTTTGGTCTAGTTAGATCTTCTTTGGAATACTGTTGTATTATTTGGAATCCCTTCTACTCAAATGCTGTTGAAAGGATAGAAAAAAATCAGCGTAAATTTACTAGATACTTGTTCTGCAAACTTAATTGGAATATAGAAACACCATCTTACAGAACAAGGTGTCTTTTATTTAATGTTATCCCCCTTCATATACGTCGTAGATACTTTTTATTAATGTTTATACGAGACATTCTAACTTCTCGAATTGATTGTCCCCCTCTTTTAAGTCTGATAAATTTTCATGTCCATCCTACAAATACCCGACATCGTATGCTCTTCCGTACTAGTTTCCATCGCACTAATTATGGTATAAATGAACCATTATCGCGTTGCTTTCGAGAAGCTAATTTAGCACATAATAATTTAGATTTTTTTGAACATTGCTCAAGAAATGATTTTAAAAAAAAAATGTTTTCATATCTTGTAAGTCTTAATACTTAACAAGAACAAAAAAAAAACAAAAACAAACAGAACTGAATTATATTTACTTTTATTGTTATAGTCTTAAAGAGAAATCGAATTGATGTAAATAAATAAATAAATAAATAAATAAATAAATAAATAAATAAATAAAATAGCATCAAAAATCGTTGACCTACTTTAATGTTAAATATACGAGTAGCTTGTTCTCCTTGGATACAATATTCCGCCGATTAACTAGTTCCCCGATCGGTTTTTTTCTGGTGGAAACTATCCAAGGGAGAGCTCACATAAAAAAGAATACACAAAAATCACATTCCCAAATAATAGTCAATGAAATATGTAAGTATAAACTGGATATTACCGCGGTACAAGAAGTTCGACTTTAAAACTGAACAACCACAAAGAACGGCTATACTTTTGTTTGTGGCGGCACGGGTACACACAATCTTGGATAATATATCTTCTTCTTTTCCTTTTTCCGGCGTTGTTATGATCAGAAGTGTAGGACCATAATCTTCCCACTTAACTGCATTCCTACTGGTCCGCTTGTGGGGTCCACCGGTTTGACCTCAGAAAGTAGCGGCAGGCTTCCCGGTTTGGGATTACTTCATCGCTGAGGCCAATCAAATGCTGGTGTTTTTGCATTTGTTTGCACCAATTGTTTTTCGGCCTGTCTTTTTTTTTGTGACACGGGCATGCTCTAGATTTTTTTTGTTTGATCTTACTTTTACAACACCGGTGATCTCCAGTCGTGTCAACCCACTGATTTGCATGTACACTTGTGGGGCAGTTTAATGGTGGTATATGTGTCCCTAGGCTCACCTTGGTGTTTTCTAAATTGCCTAGATGTGATTTTTGTTTACCTTTGTTTTAGTCGCCTTTTACGACAAGCGAGAGGTATCGCTGCAGGGATATTCTTAACCCGTCCCTGCACGGATAACCCGTCCCTTGGATAATATATAAGGACAAAAAAGTGAAGGACGCGTTTAATGAAATAATTGGTGAAATATTCGTCAATTTCTAATCCTTCCACGCGAAAATCGCAGTGACTTAAATGCGTAAATAGAAAAAGAAACAGTATATAGGCCATTTGAAAAGAAGGTAACTATGTCATAGGTCAATAAGCCAACTCCAAAAATATGATCGTGAAAACTATTACATTCAAACATCATAGAATACACAAGGCTACCTGGACATCACGGTATACATAACTCTGTTACTTCTCTTATATGTACGTAAAAGCAAGATGCTCTATTAGTATGTAATGTCTCGACGCGAATAGACGTGTTTTATAGTTGCTGGGCTTTAACATATATAAAGTGTAACAGTCTGTGTAAAAAAGACGCAGAATTGTGCGCATTCTAAACTAAAATTTACATTTTGCGTTATATTGCAATTTATTTGTGGATCGGACCGTGACAGCTATATCACAAATCAAACAATATTTCATTTTCCGCACATTTTTTGTTACATTTCACACTAGTGTGCTACCTCACACAACATGGCACTGCGTTCGGGCAAAGCTGTTGGGAAAAGTTTGACCTCAACACCTTCACAATTGGGATCCCCCACCATTTCCACTCAACCATCCATCGCCCTGAAAGACATCGAAGCTCGCCTAAGTAGTCAAGAGGAAACATAAAAACCATCCGAAGCGAAATAGCTAAAATCCGAACTGATTTCCTTGCAACAGTCGCCGACCTGGTAGCGCGGATGGACGGCGTCAGTGCAACTATGGATCGAGTCATCGAGCGTCTTGAGAAGTTGGAGAATGATTTGGGAAAGAATGCAATTGAAGAGAAGCTCTCGTATTTAACTGACCACATTGATGTTCTCGAGAGGAGTCAGATTGCAGCAGACGCTGTTTTATTTTGTGTTCCTTATATGGTTGATGAGAGTCTTGAGTCATACGTAACTGAGCTATGCAGCAGTATAAGCTGTCAATGTCCAGTCTTAGAAAACATTATTCGCCCCAAACTCAGGAACAACAACAACCACAAGCAACCACCTCCCATCGTAGTGCAATTTTTTAATGTACATGAGCGGAACACCGTTCTGCGTACCGCTGCTATACACCGCAAAAATCAACGGAGAGATCTCTGTCTCCGTGACCTAGGTATTGGTTCAGATGTGAGCTGCTTTATTAATGAGAGCCTAACGAAAACAAACCGTGCCCTTCTGCACCGTGCAATTCATCCCAAGCGAAATAAACAAATTTTCTCTGTTTACACAAGTAAAGGTACAGTGTTCGTCAAACTCTCCGAGAGCGGCCCATCAAATGCTCTGAGGATCTCCATGTTATCGCCAACAACCAAAACAGTACGGATGTTCAGATTTGCCATCGTACATAAGCCTTAAACTTATATTTCATTGTTGCCATCTGCATTGTTATTCTCATTTTTATTAACTTTATATTCTTAATTTGTTTTTCATTCGATTCTATTTATTTTTCTGTAAATTCTATCATGTCCAGATTAACAGCTCAACTCTCCTCGAAGGCCAAGGTAAGTAATAATATTTTTATTATTTTTATAACAGTCCATACTCCTGCTCCTGTCTCCCTTTTCTCTCTTATTGTTCCAAATTGCTTCTCTATGTATGAGTTCAGTTAATTGCCCCAACGTCAGGGATTCCACTGCCAGCAACAATCGTTTATATGATATGATAAGGGTGCTCAGCGTACAAAAGGATGGTGTCCATATCTGTCATATGAATGCACAAAGATTGACGAGTTTAGACAACTGCTCGCAGGATCCAATATCGATATAATTTGCGTATCAGAATCATGAGCATGTACTTACGAAAACGTTCAAATTTATAGCTTTGATGGCTACAACATTTTTCGATGTGACAGGGTTGATCGTCGTGAAGGTGGTGTCATAATCTATGCTCGACAAACGTGGAAATGCAAAATAATCCGCAAGTCAGAACCTAATTGTCCAATTGAATACTTGTTTATAGAAGTATTTCTCAATTCAAAAAAGCTTCTACTCGGTGTAATCTATATGCCGTGTAAGCAAATAAGTCTCACGCCTGTGTATAACGTTTTGGATGAGTTAGCATGTACTGTCCCAAACATTGTTCTTTGTGGGGATCTTAATAGCAATCTCTTACATACGCATAACTCTGCTTCCCTCTTAGACTATATGACGACATTCAATGTGACTCCCGTTAATATGACCACTGCAACGCACTTCTCCGAAATCATCTTCTCTTATTGACGTCTTTTTTGTAAGTGACATCGGGAAAGCTACTCTATATGACCAACTCTCTGCACCAGGCTTCTCGAAACACGATCTTATTTACTTAACATATGACATCATAAATGATTGCAACGAACCACCAGTAGGGACTTTCTGAACATTAACCATCACGCCTTGCTGTATGACATCAGTCAAACTCCCTGGGGAAGTATTTACTACATGTCCTCCGCAGATGAACAGATATCATTTCTCCAACAGCAGCTGCAATCTCTATTTGAAAAATATGTTCCCTTCAAAACCAAAAAGAAGAAGAGTGCCACGTCACCTCAATGGCTAAAC
Source organism: Merodon equestris (assembly GCA_958301585.1). Lineage (NCBI taxonomy): Eukaryota > Metazoa > Arthropoda > Insecta > Diptera > Syrphidae > Merodon > Merodon equestris. The sequence continues at coordinate 67,296,222 of OY284413.1, forward strand.
GACGAAATCATTCATCTCATGAAGCAACGCGATACTGCATACAACTATTGGAAAAAGTATCGAGTTGATGACTTCCTAAGAAGCTATCGCATCTTGCGTAATAAGGTAGTTGCAAAAATAAGGTTAGCTAAATCTGCCTTCTATAGCAACAAATTCGACTCTTCCTTATCTGGAAAAACAATTTGGAAACAGCTCCGACAAATTAGTGTCACTAAGCAGAGTCCAAAAATTGGCTGCGATAAGCCAAATGCTGAATTCATCACCTCATCTGGCTTTCCCTCAAGTAGATTCGAGCCTATTGAGCAATATTTTGAGCGAAGCGATGATGGTGTTTTTTGTTTCCAAAGAATATATGAAGAAGATGTAGTTAAGGTAATATTAGCTATTAAATCTAATGCTACTGGATTGACAACTTGAACCCTAAGTTTGTCAAATTACTGTTGCCTTTTGTACTTAAGTACATCACATACACCTTCAATCCTATCCTTATGACATCAGTTTACCCCACGGAATGGAAGAGAGTCAAGATTGTCCCCATTCCAAAGAGAGGAAGCCAAAGGAAAGTTGAATACAGACCAATAGCCATACTACCTTACTTATCGAAAGTTTTTGAAAAGGTAATTACGCCACAAATACAGAAGCATCTCACTGGTGAACACCTGTTATGCTCTCATCAATCCGGCTTTCGACGAAAGAGATGTTGCAAAACAGCTCTTATCTATGTTGCTGATAAGATCCGAATTACACTGAACAATAAAAAGACAACGCTTCTAACGCTTCTCGATTTTTCAAAAGCGTTTGATATAGTAAACCATTCGGTTCTATGCAAAAAATTTAGGAAAGATTTTAAGTTTTCAAAATCTTCCACGAAACTCATGCGCTCTTACCTCAATGGACGGAAGCAGCGGGTTGTTGCCGGGGAAAATGTCTCTCAATTTATTGATGTCAACACTGGGGTATCACAAGGATCTATACTAGGACCTTGTCTATTCTCACTCTATGTAAATGAATTGCCCAACTTTATTAGAAACTGCAAAATCCATGTTTGCGGACGACGTGCAACTTATACTAAACTGCAATCTCACCCAAATTAACGAGGCTATAGAATTGATAAATGAGGACCTCGCGAACATTTACCAATGGGCACTCAGACACAACCTGCACTTAGATGCTGCCAAATCTAAAGTGCTTGCTGTTTATCGGAGACCCCTCGACCTCTCCAGGTTTCAGAAGGTACATCCTAATAATAGCCCCATAGAGTGGGTTGATTCCGCCAAACATCTTGGTGTTATTTTTATCAGTACTCTGTCTTGGGACACTCACAGAAAATGTGCTATAGGCAAGGTTTATGGTGGACTACGTATACTATGGGCTACACGGCAATTCATACCAACCAAAACAAAGCTGTTGCTGGCAAAAACGCTCCTTTTACCAGTTTTATTATATGACTGCGAGATTTTTTGCAACCCAGATGCTAAGAGTAGAAGAAGACTTAACGTTACTTACAACAACATTGCTCGATACATTTTTAACTTAAAGAGAAATGATCGCGTCTCCTCTTTCTCTAAGCAGATCTCAGGATGTTCCCTCGACGACTTAATAAAATATAGATCATTATGCCCCCTTTATGACGTCATGCAAGCACAGCAGCCAGAGTACCTGTATGATAAACTGCAATTCCTCCAGTCACGTAGATCAGCGAGGCTGGTCCATCCAAGATGCGCTTGTCTTGCATCAGAACGTACATTTTTCGTTCATATGACTCGGTTGTGGAACTCCCTGCCCAGAAACTTGAGAGAACTGGGAGTCGACAGCGGGTATGGATTTAAAATAAATCTCCTCAAACTCTTCGCCGCCGAAACGAGTTGACCTTTTATTCTTTTATTTTTTTTCATCTGTTTCACTTTATATGTCTCTCTTTTTAAACTTAGCAATTAGTTACTTATTTTTGAATCCAAATTTCTTTATTAACTTAGCTTACTTCTAGGATTTTTTCCCAGCCCTTATTAAAGTCTTACGAAATTTATAAGATTTTCATCTCAGATCAAATCTTACTCTGTAAGAATATTCAAATAAATAAATAAAATAAATAAATAAATATTACAAAACCCTTTTCAATAATTGTAATTAAAACTCCAGTTTTTGGAAAAATATTCGCCAGATTGGTATTGACTCAAAGAAAAGATTGATAACTGATGTAATTGATGTACATGAACTAAACTCCAACTTCGTACTATGTCCAGTAAATACGAGTACATGAAATGTAACACCTACACCGCCCCCCTCTGTGTCCTTGTGCAATCAATCGAACCTTTTCTCTTTTCTTTCCATATATTCCACATATTCAACACTATTCCTACAACATCAACATTTCCTGATAGCTGGAAAATTGCAAAAGTTATATCACTACCCAAGGCATCTACATCCCGAAATGTTGAATATCGTCCTATCGCGCTACTTCCTTTTCTAAAGGGTTCGCCAAATAACTTTTTTTTTTTTGAAAATGCTATAAAAAAAACTACTGAATATTTTCTCAAATTTCTTTTTTTATTTGAAAGTACAATCCTTCCGGTTAATAATGGAAAATAATTTCATTCAAATGGCTGCCTCGGCTGGCCAGCCGTAGCCTACACGATCGGTCCAATTTTTAAGCACATTATCGATTGTGTGCAGCTGTATTTCACCAATGGCTTCACGAATATTGTCCTTTAAAGCGTCAATTGTCTCTAGCTTATCGGCGTAACACTTACCTTTGACGGCACCCCACAAATAATAGTCCAACGGTGTCAAATCGCAGCTCCGAGGTGGCCAAACGACATCAGCTCTGCGGCTGATAATGCGATCTTCAAAAACAGGGCGCAAAACATCGAGTGTAGTTTCGGCTGTGTGGCACGTAGCGCCGTCCTGTTGAAACCAAATGTTGCCAATATCCTCCTCTTCAATTTTTGTGAACAAAAATTCGTTCAACATGGCCCGATAACGATCGCCATTGACTGTAACGGCCACTCCTTGCTCATTTTCGAAGAACATCCAAAACCATGGCCCAATTATGCCTCTGGACCAAAATCCGCACCAAACAGTGGCTCGTTTTGGGTGCACCGGCTTTTCAATGTATGCGTGCGGGTTTTCTGTGCCCCAAATGCGACAATTTTGCTTGTTTACATACGGAGCTGACGGTGCTTCTCTTCTTCCAAAATCCGTACGCAATTTTCGCACACATTCTGCAACATTACCATGATTTTCAAAGTAATGTCGCAATATTTCCCAGCGTTGTTCAAGCGTATACACAACCATATTCGTTCAGCGGAAGGATAAAACTAATTATCTGTCAAATCAGACATGAGCTAAGTGTTACCATTCACGAAATAAGCACTACTTGAAAAAAAAAACGTTAGATGGCGGACCCTTTAGTAAAGTTTTTGAATGCATTGCAAGCCAACAAATTAAAAAACACCTTACTCGCTTGAAACTAATTACAGAACTCCAATCGAGTTTCCGTTCCACACTACCAGAGCACTACCGCTCTACTTAAGGTGTCTGACGACAATAAATAGCTTAACTAGTGAGTTGAATAATGTTTATATGTGGTCTAAACTTAATAGCCTAGGCTTTAACCCATCAAAAACAAATGCTTTAATCATCCGTAGGCAACCGCTCACATTTCCGCCACTTCATATGAATGGGTCTCCTATTGCGTATGTTGAACATTACAAAAACTTGGGTATCTTCTTTACATCGAATCTCAGCTGGAAGTTGCATGTAAATAATGTTGTATCTAAAATCTACGGCGCTCTCCGCGGACTTAGTCCCACAGTACACTTTCTACCAATAAATGTTAAGTGCAAACTTGTAAAGGCATATATTTTACCAATATTATATGGCTGTGAGCTATTTTCAAATATGGACTACGAATCTGAAAGGAAATTGACAGTCGCTTATAACTGTTGTGCAAGGGCTCATTCAATAAGTAAAGAGACAAATGGCTATAGCTCAAAGCCGGTTTATTTAAATCTTTCAAAATTAAGGCTATTTTTCAACATAATCACCCCCCACAGTTATGCACTTGTCCCATCTTTCTTGCAGCTGCCTAATTCCCTTGGCGAAGAATTCTTTCGATTTATCCCGAAGCCACTTTTGCGCCGCTTCCTTAACTTTCTCATTGTTAGCAAATCTTTTTCCACGTAGGGCGTCTTTGAGTGGTCCAAACAGGTAAAAATCAGATGGGGCGAGGTCGGATGAGGTAAGACCTCCCAACCCAATGCTTGAAGCTTATCACGGGTCAGCTGGGCTGTATGAGGGCGGGCGTTATCGTGCTGAAGAATGACTCCTTTTGACAAGAGTCCACGGCGTTTGCTCCTGATAGCTGGTCTAACTTTGTATTCTAGCATCTCAGAGTAGTATAGGCTATTGATAGTTCGCTGATCTTCAAGTAAATCGCAATAGACTGGACCCTGTGAGTCCCAAAAGATGGTCAGCATCACTTTACCTTGAATTTTTTGCAAACTGGAGAGCTAGTGTGTTTCCACTCCATACTCTGCCTGTTGGTCTCAGGGTCGTAGTGATGGATCTAGACCTCCTCGCTGGTCACTATTCTTTCAAAAAAAGCGTCTCCTTCAATCAAACTTCGTTGCTTTAAGTCTTGACTAAAAGCCTTGATTCTTTTATGAGCGTCAGTAAGCTGTGTGGAAACCCATCTGGCACACGTTTTTCTGTACTTTAAATTATTCTGAATGACATTGTGAACAGTTCCAACATTTACTTGAACTTCCTCAGCTATCATTTCAACAGTAATTCTTCTGTTATCACGAATAAGTCCGTCAATCCTCGATTCCAACGAGGGACCAGAAACTTCCACTGGACGTCCACATTGAGGTTCATCACCTACACTTGTTCGGTCACTTTTAAACCGATCAACCCACTTGTAAAAATTCGCACGGTTCATACAACTTTTACCGCACTGTATCAACATTCTAGAAAAAATTTCACTTGGTTTTACACATTCTGCGACTAAAAATCTAATGACTGAGCGCTGCTCTTCTAAGGTGCAATCTTCTAGTGGACTTACCATGGTGAATTGAAAATTTTGAGGTTATGTTGACATAAAATGATGAAACAGCTGATCAGAGCATATCCCAAGGTTGGCAACTAACACCCCTGAAAAGATTGTACACATTCATTGAATAGTTTTAAAATAATAGAATTTGTAAAGAGTACTTATTGAATGATATGTGATCGAGTGGGTCGACAGGAGTAAGTATATACACATACATATATACCTAGATATGTAGATAATATGTAGTCGAAGAAAATAGGGTGTCCCAGTCAACGTTTGTTGGAAAATATATATTGGGCAATTTTGACCCACAAATACAACGTACGTTATTTGAAAAAAAAAATTCATAAAATCTTATAAATCAACAAATGTTATAATTTTTTTTATAGTTCTGTTCATTTGCTTAAAAAAATAAAAGTCAAGAAATTTCATATAAATATATTCACAAATAAGCGAAATAACTCATATGAAAAGTGTGTTTGGGCAATTTTGACCCATGGATACAGGATAAGGGTTAAAAGACTTTTTGTCTTATATGTACAATGTATTTGATAAATAAATAAATGAAATTAAATTAAAAAAAAAATAATTTACAAGCAAATTGATCATTTTCTGATAGATAGAAAACACCACATCAACGTACTAGATGTTAAAGCATACAGAGGAGTTTCAGACAACGTCCTTATCATCGTCAAAATCAAGAGCCGAAATAAAATTCGCAAAAGCGGAACATAATAATGTATAAAAAAAATTCAACGTTTAAAAGTTAAAGCATCAATGCCATGACGAAATTAATCACCGGTTCGCCATACTAGACACGTTTGAAACATTCGAGATACGTGAAGAATTAAAACAAGGAGATACCCTGTCTCCACTCCTTTTTAGTTTGGTGCTGGAATTCGTAATGAGTTCGCTTCAAGAAAAATAGAGGGGATAACCATTAATGGAATCACATCCGCTCTAGCTTACGCTGACGATCTGGTTCTTCTGCAGGTAGTAAGGAAGCAGTTAAGAGAAATTCAGAAAGTCTAACAAATTAAATATATGGTCAGGGGCCGCCTTGGATCGATCCAAGCCTCGCACCTGACTGTAATCGATAAACGCTTTGAGAAAGTGAGCAAGTTCAAATATCTGAGAACCCTATTGACTACCAAAACGACATACAGATCGAAATAAATAAAAGGTTTCATAAGGCCAACGCATTCTTCTTCGCGCGGAACGAACTATTCAAACACCTATTTTGTCCCCCAATCTCAAAATCCGTATTTATAAAACCATACCAGCCAGCGACACTTGTCGTATGTTAAACTTGGTCTCTGACTAAGGAGGAACATAGATTTGGGGTTATTGAAAACAAGATCCGGGCATAGAAAAAAGAAAATGGAGAAACCTCCACAATCATGAGCTCGAGGAACTCTATTTAGCTCAAAGTATTTTCCAATTAATGAAATTGCGAAGAAGGAGATGAGCAGGACATCTAGAACGAGTGGACAGTGGACGAAGAGTCAAACGAAATTTAGTGCAAAACCCGTAGGAAAATATCACCAGGAAAGCCGCGCCGTAGATGCGAGTATTGTCCTCCTAAGATGAACCTACAATAAAAGAGAAGGATCACACTGACGACAAGGAGGCTTGGTGAAGGGTTGTCAACGAGGCTCTGAACTTCCGACTTCCAAATGGCCCGTAATTATAAGAAGAATAATAATTATAATCTGTCCAATATCTACATATATTTTAACATTCTTGAGTCATCTACCTCTAGCTAGAAATTATCCAGCCACAGTGTATTAAAAACCCATGTGTACTGCGCTGATGCAAGGCCCTTTGCTAGAAATCGACACAAATATGCCATGTAAATAAAATGTGTTTTTTATAGAGGTATAGAACTTTTTAAATGGAATAAAACAAAAATAATTTTTTTAAATTGACATGAAATTGACTTTATTGGAAAGATAATCTGGTAACCGCATAATTTCACGTTACGGACCCGTGAATTGACTTCCAAGATCGTGCGATTTAATGCCGCTTGGCTATTTTCTGGGGGGATATGTGAAGTCGCTAGTCTACGCCGATAAACCCGCGTTATTGCCGATATACGGCCACAAATGTTGGAAAAAATCATCGAAAATTGGATCTCCAGATTAGACTACGTCCGAGCCAGCCCTACCGGTCATATGCCAGAATTTATATTTAGATTATAATGTTAGAAGATTATCTTTCTAATAAAGTCAATTTCATGTCAATTCAAAAGAATCATCTTTGTTTTATTTCATTTCAAAGTTCTATACCTCTTTAAAAAACACCCTTTATTTCTTTATGTACTATATACGTCTCCAGTGCTAGGTTAGCTTTCTATGTTTTACAGTCTATATATTGGTAATCAGCGATAACGATTATTGTCCAGATCAATTTGCCTTCTCTGCTCTTTTTATTTAATGCAGAAGAAAAAAAAAAGGAAAAAAAAAACACTATCAATATCAAATAACTATTTGCTTCGCGTTTTCCACAGTTCGACTTTAATATATGCAAATCGAAAAACGAAACAAAGATTAAAAGAAAACATTTCGGAATGTTTGCATGTAACGTACGAATTTTGACCTCATTTCGTTATCCTCTTTCGCAGCTTGTAATGAGAGTTCAATTCCCGAATCGAGGGAAAAAGAAACAAACACGAGGGGGTGGAATGAAAAATAATAAGGCCATCCGCACTCATTAAGAGCGACTTTTGAACAAATTAATTCGATTTTCACCCAATTCGTGCCCACGGCTTTGCTTGTGTAACATGGGATTGAATTAAAATAAAGGATTTTATTGAGTTGTTCCTAGTAGGCCATTGAGCGAGGAGAATATGGTAACAAATGTGAATGCGTATACGAATGCGTCCCCCAGGGACCTGTCGAGTATCTGGCGAAGGAGATAAGCTGTAATGTTAAATGTTAATAATGTTTTTGTACACACAACTTTACATGCACAATGGCAGTTAAACTTTAAAATGGATTAACCATCAATATGTTTTGTTGGTTTAACGCGGTAATCTCGTGACGAAAATAAGTTACCTTGAAATGTGTTATAACCGGGTTATATCGGAATCTTTTTTGGTGATATGCAACGAGCTATTGAGTAGCGTACGATTAATAAAAGCTCGGTCGCGACTGCTTATTTATGAAGTAATTACAGAAATAACCCCCTCATGTGCCATTTGAGTTTAAGTTTGCCTTAAAAAAAAACAAACGAACTCAGTTGGTTTGTGAAAATATACACATTCGTTGACTTTTCCATCCCCAGCCCGATTTGACGAAGCTCTCATAAAATACGTCTGTCTACTGATGACTGACAACTGACAAGGATACTGGCTTAAAGTTGTAAACCGTTTTTATGAGGTGTTTAATAAAATTGAATTAATTCCGTTCAAACAAATTGGCGGGAAGCAAAGAGGCACATAGTCGCCTGTAAATGAAACAACCATGTCGGAGCAAGGCGTTGGGTTTTTGGGCATTTTGATAGAATTAATCATAAAATGCTGTCCTGAAGCAGGGGCTTATTGGATTTTCATATCGAATCGTAAAATGATTGCTATCATAAAGTATTTGTTCTTCGTCGGTTGATAATATAATTCAGTACATTTGAAAGGGCGGCGTGTTACCCTTAATAATAAAACGAAGGTCCATGAAGGATTATAAATTTCCAGTGCCATGGTGATATGCAGCAGTGGTGTTCGGTGAATTTAATTGAGCTATTAAAATGTTAACCTTTATAACAGTAACTTTCTGATAACCCCTGGAACTTCTTTCTGTTATAAATAAAAAATAGATAAAACAAAATTTATTCACTACAAGGTCGATATGAATTTGATTTAAAGCATGTGATCTGATCTGTTTTAACGGAATATATCATAGTACATCCTGCCAATGTCATTCATCCAAATTAATGTCGTCATTGATCATGGTTTCGTTGCATTCGATCATGGTTAATTGCTAAGTCACTTTTGTTTTGTTTTTTGGTCAACAATATGCTCGTAATAAAGGGTAATTCATTAAGAGCTTATATCTTTAATTTTAAATAAAATGAATGAAGGTGGCAGAAACTTTATTAAAGAAAGAACAGTGTCTGACATTTACTTTTTAAATATTATTTTATGTAAATGTTGCCCGCAACTAGGCCATATATGGTCCATTCAGAAGGTGCAATTTAGGATCTCTGCTTGCGGACCGGTATTCGCCGAATTAGGCGAGTAATGGTGGCTTCCAAATACAAGATTGTAGCTGACTTATCGGCGAAGACTAATGATTTCACATAACACTAAAGAAAAAAGTCTAAAGGTGTGATAAAAAAAGTAAAAGGTGTGATATCACACGGTCTATTTACAGGTCCGAAGCAAAATTAGCTGTCCACCAAAGTTGTTTCTTATTATAGCCATTGTTTCGCGCGCTGTGTACGCCATAGCCCCGTCTTGCTGTAACCAAATGTTGGCAATATCACGGACTGAGATAGAAAAGTCCATTATCATGGTGCGGTAGCGCTCGCCATTGACTGTTATATTCTGTCCGACCTCATTTTTAAAGAAATACGGACCGATGATTCAACCAGCCCATAAACCACACCAATCAGTGCATTTTTGTGTATGTAGCGGTAGTTCGATATACTCTTTAGGTTCTTAGTTTGCCCAACTGCAGCAATTGTGTTTATTTAAATAACCGTTGAGCCAGAAATTGGGCTCATCACTGAGCAAAATTTGATGCGAAACCCAAGGATCTTCATTGAGCTGTTGCAGAGCCCATTGACTGGAATTTAAGCGTGAATTCAAGTCTGGCGGCTTCAATTCTTGAACGAATTGCATTTTAAGCCTGGATCCTCTTTGAAAATTCGCCAAGATGTTGAAGCCCATACGTTGAGATCGGCGTCGAATCGATTGCTCACGGACTTCAGCCACACTCGCCGCCACAGCCGTAATGTTCTGGTTTCACTACCGGCTGCATGTGGTCTATTTGGCCGCGTATAATCCAATAACGTACACTGAGACTCGGATTCGCAGGTAATGAATATTGCGATAAAGGCAATAACGGAAACGGAGGGTCGATGATGCACACCATATGTTGCTCGAAACACACGAAAATTATTTTTCACAAAACGCTGTTTTTCATAATATAGCTGAATAATTTGGAGACGGTGTTAAGGTGTGAGCCTTTCCATGATTATTTGTCAAACAATACTGAATAAGAATAACGCGACACCATGAGGCCAGTTGCGCCCGATCTGTAAAAAAAACTTATCGAAAAAAAAAAAAAACAAGTGAATTGGATGATTTATTGGTAGTCAAATAGCTGTTGCGGTCAATGCCAAATAGATAAAATTAGACCCCGTTTATGAATAAGAGTTGCATAAAAATAAAATTAAAAACTTTAAGTAACTTTAAGTGTACAAAACTATTATAAGTTTTTTTTTTTTTTTCATTACACCTATGTAGATATAACTAATTACCCTTCTTCACTTAGCGGTCCCCCGACGCGGCGACGTCATCTTAAAAATACTAATAGGTTCTTTTAATGAAGTCAAAAGGCCGAGAGAAAAAAAAATATTTTTTTACTTTTTGGAGTTTTTTTTTTGTGTCGGGAGTTACTTAAAATTTTTAATTTTATTTTTATTTCATTCTTTTAAAATTACTCGCTCTAATTCCGATAGGTACGAATAACTACTTAAACTACATTTTTCATAACACTCTTGCATACATATATAATTTACCATAGTCTTATTCCCGTTATATTAGACATGTGTGTCAAAAATGTAATCTACGAGGGAACTGTGTCTATTTTTTATAATAAAGCGATTTTTGTCATTAATATCGCGATTCCGGAATAGACTGATTGTTTTTAAAGCAAGTAAAGCACCTTAACTAAAAATGTGTGCTTTATGTAAGTTTTTTTTTTAAATAAACATGTAAGTTACATCCAAATAAAAAATAATTGTACATGTAAAGGGTCCGCCATCTAACGTTTTTTTTTTCAAGTAGCGCTTATTTCGTGAATGGTAACACTTAGCTCATGTCTGATTTGACAGATAATTAGTTTTATCCTTCCGCTGAACGAATATGGTTGCGTATACGCTTGAACGACGCTGGGAAATATTGCGACATTACTTTGAAAATCATGGTAATGTTGCAGAATGTGTGCTAAAATTGCGTACGGATTTTGGAAGAAGAGAAGCACCGTCAGCGCCGTATGTTCGTTATCTTGTGAAAAAAGTGAAAGAAACTGGCATCCTCATCGATAAACCAAAGCGTGAAAAGCCAAAAACAGTGCGTACACCCGAGAATATTGCTGCTGCGGCAGAAAGTGTGCGTGAAGCGCCATCAACATCAATTCACCGTCGTTCTCAACAATTGAACATTTCGGAGACATCATTGAGACGAATTTTGCATAAAGACCTTGGTATGACGCCATACAAAGTCCAATTGGTTCAGGAGTTGAAGCCATTCAATGCGTTTTCGCTTCGCTAAGTGGGCCTGCGATCGACTTACAGAAGATGTCGATTTTGCCAAAAAAATCATCTTTTCATATGATGCTCATTTTGATCTTGGCGGGTATGTAAACAAGCAAAATTGTCTCATTTGGGGCACAGAAAACCCGCACGCATACATTGAAAAGCCGGTGGACCCAAAACGAGCCACTGTTTGGTGCGGATTTTGGTCCAGAGGCATAATTGGGCCATTTTTCTTCGAAAATGAGCAAGGAGTGGCCGTTACAGTCAATGGCGATCGTTATCGGGCCATGTTGAACGAATTTTTGTTCACAAAAATTGAAGAGGAGGATATTGGCAACATTTGGTTTCAACAGGACGGCGCTACGTGCCACACAGCCGAAGCTACACTCGATGTTTTGCGCCCTGTTTTTGAAGATAGCATTATCAGCCGCAGAGCTGATGTCGTTTGGCCACCTCGGAGCTGCGATTTGACACCGTTGGACTATTATTTGTGGGGTGCCGTCAAAGATAAGTGTTACGCCGACAAGCCAGAGACAATTGACGCTTTAAAGGACAATATTCGTGAAGCCATTGGTATACAGCTGCACACAATCGATAATGTGCTTCAAAATCGATCGTGTAGGCTACTGCATGGCCTACCGAGGCAGCCATTTGAATGAAATTATTTTCCATTATTAACCGGAAGGATTGTACTTTCAAATAAAAAAAGAAATTTGAGAAAATATTCAGTAGTTTTTTATAGCATTTTCAAAAAAAAAAAATTATTTGGCGGACCCTTTACATGTATTTATTCTTCTTTTTAAGATTTTTTTTTCATGTTTTTGTAATAATTATTGTGCATATATCGGTTTTCATGCATTGGTGAATCAACTAAGCGTTCATCCATAAACATGACTCCTATGTTATCAATTCACATAAAGGGCAAACAGGAAACGGAAATGAATATGCGGTCCACAAATAAACAAATAAAAACAAAACTAGTTAAGACTAATGTAATGAGCAGATACTTAATAGGTTTACTAATAGGCAATCGTCTCCTACCTTCGACTTCTATCATCAGAGTACCAACATACATGGGTGTTTCAAATGTTAGGTCGCAGATATGTTTGAAAGTAATGTAAATACCCATTGTGTCTAAGATCCCTACCGCAGCTTACAAAAATCTTCTGATCAGATCTTCATAAATTGTAGCTAAGAACCATCTCGATCACGGTAGCTTTCAAACAAAAAAAAAATCATCAAAATCGGTCCATTCGTTCATGAGCTACGATGCCACAGACAAACAGACACGTCAAACTTATAACACCCCTCTTTTTGCGTCGGGGGTTAAAAATGTACAATCAACAAAAGTTGATGATTGTCTTTTAGCCAACTTTTCAAGAACTATTTCGATTTATTAGCAATATTTCACTGCATTTATCGTTTCCTGGATAAATAAAAAAATGGACTGGTCTTTCGACGCCCACCAGATTCTCTCCTTTTATGAGTTATTGGATTAGGGGGTGTGTTTTGGGTTTTGGTCTGCATTCAGCCACTACCCAGAATTTTGGTTTCCGGTTTCCTACTAACTTTATTTTCAACGTTAAACTGAACTAAAACAACGTCGAATACTCATCTTCAAATGTTTTTGGCGGCAGAGACGCATTATGTCCCAGAGCATGGTAAACAATTCCTAGAAAAAAAAACCTTAAACGACCCTAAACATACATGTCTCTCTATCTCATTAAAATAAAATCATTTCCTCGGACTTTTCGGGTGTTATAAATTAAAAGTTCGTTGCCACTAATATCCCGGAACCTCGTTATTATTAAGATAAGTTCGAATGATAGTGAATAGTGGACTAAGTCCATTCTTGACAATTTGAGTTTGAAGTTGAGGTGAAATTAAATTACCCTTCCGGTCATAGAAACTGCACCATCAGAAATTGGATTATTTCATCATAGTTGAAGGGTTTATTAACATTTATGAGCAGTATTTCCCACAGCGATACTCTTCTTCGTGTTTAGTGAGAAGTGAAGTAGTGAAGTCCGGTAAATATCAGCTTCGGATAAATTTTGTAAAGATTCATAAAAAAATTCATATTCATAAAGCAGATAATAATTAAGAAAAAGTCAAGAATTTCTTTATTATTGGAGTCAAAAAGTCATGATTTCACTATACAGAACAAGGTAGCTAATTCAACAGGATAACGAACAGAAAAGAGTTGAGAATAGATATGTAGACTGTGGTAAGGTACTCGGGCAATATTTTGTTCATTTATTCTTAAGCTAGAAGAGAGCTGGCCAGTAGCTGCCGTAAGATATTTCTTTTATGTATTTATATGTTCATACCAGTTTAACTTTCAGTCGAGCATGACTCCGAGATATTCAAAGTGATGAAGTTCTCAATATTGCTGCATCCAGCTACTGGTATGCCGTGTTTTCGGTTCATTTTGAGGCAAAAGCAGGAAATTAACATCTTTCTCAATTTGACAAAGGTGACAGGTTGTGTTTCATTCGAAGAAAAGGCACAAAAGCCAAAGTCCCCATCGTGTCGAGGGGATGCTCAACTGGAAGCGGGGGATTGATTGAAGAGTCAATGAACGCCCGCAAGTCTTCTGCAATCAATTCTCCTTAAGGAAAAAAACGCGCTTAATCACCATGAATCCTGGATATTCCTCCATCTACAATTGTGTGCATTAAAGATCCAATCGTTGATGTATGATTTAACAGTTGAATCAGATAGACCTAAAGTGGGTTCAGCTTCTGAGAACCTCTCCTTTGAGCCCCTTCTAGCAAATTCATCAGAGATGAAATATCCTGGGATCCCAGAGTGACTTGGGACCCATATTAGTCTTAGTCTTGAATCTTCCGTGTAAGTGTCAGTGTAGCTTGGCTATCACTGCAGACGCATATGCTTTTTCCCTTCCACTTGTGCTTCACACCATAGTGCATGGCCATCAGGATTGCGTATATCTCTGATTGAAAAACAGACGCAGTGCCGGACCCCCGCTCAGATCTGGAGCCATCTGTAAAAATGCGAAGACAGTTCTTTTCAGCTTAAAAATCTGGCCAGAGCCAATCCTGACACCATAGACAGACTGTAAAATTATAACGCAATAGGATGGCAGGTATCAACGCGTCGGAAGGCATATTCAGGAGTATCGTGCGATATTTCTCGGGCAAGTACACTGTCACTCCGATACGAGTTGTACATAGTTGAGGCCACGACGATTTTGGGTGCTAGCCTGTTCCATCCGACAACTTATACATATGGGATACATATTGGATGCCGTGTAGATCCAGAGGTCCTCTATCAGCGATAAGCCCAATGGTTTGCCAGAAGCACCTTTGTATTGCCATAAAACTGTGACAAGGCTTTGGTGATTTTCGACTCAACATACTTTTACCAAAGAGACTTGCTATCTAAGATGATTCTCAGGTACCTGGCTTCATCGGATATCGGGATGGGAACGTTTTTGAATATTTTTTCTCTTTCTCGTGAAAAGAACGACATCAGTATTAACAGAATTAATCGTCAGCCCATTACTCGTGCACTAGTCATCGATCTCATTTAGCGCCGCCTGGGCTTTGTGACAGACAGTCGCTAAACATAAGCCGACAGAGAGAACGACAACATCATTCGCTTAGGCCTGGGCATAGATTCCAGAAGCATTGAACGCACTGAGTAGAGAGTCGACCATCATGCACCATAACAGCGGAGACAGGACGCCACCTTGCGGGCAGCCCCTGTTTACTCCAGATTTGTCACATTGTTCGAGGTCTGCAACAGCCATCAATGTCCTGTGCTCAAGCATTGCTTTGATCCACCATTGCTTTGAAAACCGGTGTTTTCATCCGTCTAGCAGCGCTACACATGCTGTCGAAAGTTGCGTTATCAAAAGCTCCCTCAATCTTGACGCAGGTGCCCAGTATGTACTCTTTCCTTTCGAGTACGCATTAAATTCTACCAACTGGGTTTTGAAGCACAGTCTCGTAGGATTTTCCGCGGTGATGAGCATGCTACATCTCCGAGAGAGTGCGCATTCGAAGGGCAACTTTGCGCATATGCAACTCTACTAGTCTCTCCATGCTTTTCGGCTAGAACGTTTGGTCTAAAACTCTTGGCGAGTTGGCTTCAGTCTTTTCCATGTGTAAATTCTTCAGAAGCCTTGCGCCGGCTAGTTAACGGCTGGATTTTCGCTATTGCGGGTGCCACCTGGAGTAGTTAAATCCTTTTGGTTGTTCATTCATTTGAATTCTTCGCTTAGATCAGTGTCCTCTAAGCCTGGAGTAATAAACTCAGTTAGTTTGTTCATTCATTCATTTGTCTATTTGTCTATTTAACATCAAGCAATTGATTCGAAGGCTTGGATTAGAAGATTATTGCATCTCTGGTATGTTGAGCTTCTCAATTAACATGTTGATGTCACAAACCTTCTTCACTAACGTGCAAATGTCTGCTGTATAGGTTGGTATATTTTCACGACCAAAATCCGATTTAACCATTCATCCAAATTTTATATTAACTTTTATTAAGTCGATGCTTATCTATTACTATAGTTATATAGTTATACAAGAGTAGGTTTACCGTTGGCTATTTGGTAATTATGCAAAGCAAAATGACGGCTGACTGTCGGCTGCAGTGTAGCTTTCTGTTCAACACAATAAACACACTTCTAAAGTAATACGCGAACTTAAGATCATATTGAGTAAGGTTGGAAAATTGATTTCAGTGAGGGTTTTTGGATCTCTGATCACCCGGGATCCGCTCACTTCTGATTGGTTTTCCGTCATATTTTCATATGACATATTCCGTCAACGACTTACTACTTCAGACCCTACAAGTCAGGCTTCAAGCTTTTCTGGTCAAAATTGATTAAAGTCAGAATAAATTTCGCTCCTATAGTGAATCGACTCTCTAAAACAATTTTCTTCACTGGTTCAACGTTTTTACCCCTTGTTGACGTGCTGTGGCGTACGAGTTGGGCATCGTTATCTTCTCGGCCTTTTGTGAAGAGCCTGAACCACTTATAAAAATGCTATAGTCAACAGTTTAAATTCATTGACGCCCCGTACGCCAGAAGTTGTTCAACTTTATATAGAATATTGTAAATCAAGTCTTCCATGTGGTTCTTAAACAAGATGTTGAAAAAGTAATACGAAAATCATCACTGTCTAAATCCAGGCTATAACATCAAGTATTCAGGCGTCAATTCATCCTTTCACATACGCAGACGACATCGTCATTATAATCTATGATATAAACAGACCTGGACGAAAATAAGGGCAAGACTAAATATATACGTTTGATCAAAAGGTCACATAGCTTTGACGGAACGTAACGAGGTTATTGATTTTGTCCACCTTCAACATCAGCAACAAAATCAAAGAATAAAAGAATTAATAATAAACGAAGATATACGGCGGACTTATGTCTGTACCATGATACGGACCTTGTCAAGCGTTTCAGGGTGCAACGACTGTGACATTTGAAGAGGATGGTTGTCAGTGCTCCGACCCGAAAATTCCTATTAACGCATACGTATACTTGTTTACCTTTTCTACAAATTTCGATGATAGACATATTTTTCTTCTTCTTTTAATATTCTACGTCCGTAAACCTATGAATATTTTAACTGAATTTCAAAGAATTCTTCGAGGATAAGAGAAAAGTCAATGCGTCAAATGAAGGACATGATTCGGCAAAACCTTCAAAGTTTGCAGTCCTGTGGTATATATTTATGATCAATCACTCAACTCGAGAACTTGTTCTACCATCTGTAAATGGAAGTGTCTACGTCGTTATCACCATTTGATACATAAGCAACATACGTCTGTTTTCTCATCTTGGTTTTCGTTAGAAAATATCTTCAAAGGAAGAGAAGAATAATGGGATCAGGATAGAAATCTTAAAGGACAAAACTTCCAGAAAATTGCCCCCTGTCTGCAGCCTACCTTAAACAGACTATGAACAGGTGAGATTTGTCGGATATTCCCATATCTGTTTGTAAAGATAATCATTTAATTTGCCCTACAAAGGAAAGGTGACTCCATCAAATCGGCATATATTTCTAACTAAATTGTTTTCATATAGTTATAGCTTAATGAGGCAATTGTACGAAACCTTTAAGAGTACTGCATGTAAACAGGAATCGTATGCCTATTTTGGTAAAATAATTAAAATACACTACAGAAACGAATATGGAGGAGGAGGAGGAAAGGAGCTGCCTTTGCTTCTTGATGCACTTCGTTACGTGCACGAAACAAATTATAATAAAATTTCGAATGCAATCTCATGAGATTCACTTTGTCCATTAAGATTCGACATTTGGTTCTTCGCCTGTCGTAGCTTATATGTTTCTTACCATAGAACACAAGACAGGACGACAAAACTTTCTTATTTATGTCATCCTTTTCGTATCTATGCAGGAAGACATACACATGTGAGTAGATGCATTTATGCTAGACAAAAATATTGTAGAATATGTATCGTTAGGAAAATATTTTCCGCACAGCACTGAATAGGATTCTTATTTTTCCTCTTCTTTTTAATTTTTATTTTTCTCGTGCTTTGTCTATACTCGCGTATTACCTCATCACTTAGCAACCTCTCCAGGAATAAAAATACAGAAAAGAAAGAAACTGCAGGACTTTTGAAGAAAGCGTTGAAATAATCTTTAAAATCCAATAAAAACTAAACAAACACAGAATAAATGTGAGGCAGGATGTGGGTGATGGAGGAAGACATCCTCGGTTGGTAACTTGAAATTCTACGCAGTTTGCATTTTATGATCCTTGAATAGATTTCTTTTCTTTTTCAAAAATACTTCCAGCCAGAGAAATGAACGGAAGGACTGCTGGCTGAACACAAGGATTATGTCGGGTTTAAAGCACAATTTTCATCCACTGTTGATATTATTAATACGCTGGTATGAAATGTGTAATACATTTGCATGTATTAACGACTGTATTGTTTCTATAAAGGGCTGTTTTGCATGTACCATGCGACTTGTTTTCTAATCGGACAACTTTAAGGAATACTTTAAACCAAATGGGAACCGTGAGTCTAATTCCCCTTTAACGTTATCGTAAATTTGCTTAGACGGGTATATTTAACCATAATTTATCTCTACTAGCTATTTGCATTTTATTATATCTTCTGTTGTATAATATTGGAACCTTCAATAAGTTCCAGTTGTAAACAATTTGATTTAATCTGTTTTAAACATATCGAGTTGTGTGCCAAGAAGGGAGAATTTGCGGGGAATTTTATTGCGCTATTTTAGTTAAATATTTAGATGACGCACACATAATTCTTATTGAGACGAGGAATTGGTTTCGGTTCTGTTCCATTAGTTTCTGCTAAACAAATAATTAATCTTACAATTAATAATTATTGTTGTTATTTATTATTTATTTATTATTATAAGCTTTTTCGTTTAATTAGTTTATTTATTTATTTAGTTAAGTACCTATTTATTTATTTAAACTTATATTATTATTTATTTATATAATTAATTATTTTCATTTATTTGATTTAGTTAACACCACGCTCTCCTGATAAGAGGAAAGGGGAGATGTCACCTTGAACTTCCCAACAATTCGCATATGCAACAAGACACCATGCATTTGCCAGATGCATGAAAGAACATGATCGAGCGTGCATACGTTCCCACGAGCACACGAGTGAAATGCTGACACTGCTGCCCTTGCACATGCAGGCTGCCCAACGGACACCGGCATAGGAGTTAGATTATGTTTAAGTTAGATTTGTAAGTTCATTCTGGTTCTGTACGGCGAAGAATAAAGTCATTGTTAAAAATCGAATAACGGGATTGCGTTGTAAGTCGAACAGTTGGGGGGAGGCTCTGCCTCCCCGTTCGCGGTTTTTTTTATTATCCTCTAGAAGGATAACGTTAACTGGCGCCCGAGCAGGGACCGGTCAATCGATCCATTTCTTTCATTGGTCGATAGACGTGCAGTCACTTATCAATGACGCAGGATCAGTACGTTCTATTTGAGCGCAAGGAGCAGTACCCATGAGAACACTGCAACTATTCTGACCTGTAACGTTTTCCGGCATACCCATGGGAACATGCTCGGAGATCGACTAGATAAATGGATTGATGGTGAAGTGATTCGTGCCACGAGTAGGTCGCTTACAATAATCAACGTTTGCGACTAAAAGGGACTAACACGAACCTTCCGAGACCGGGTTCCTTCAAAATTAATTCGGTTCGGTTTCGATCGAGTCGGTAGCTAATCGGTCTTGTTTCCCTTCTCTCCCTTTTAGGAATATAAACCAAAAAAAGAAGATACGAAAATCGTTTTATCATCATCCTAACTCATTCTAACATGAACACTATCCTTAAGTGAGTGGAAGAGAAAAATTACTAGAAAATCATTTGAAAAGAAATTATAATCATAAGTGCCAAAAGAAAAATTAGTAATACCGTGCCAATAGTATAAGAAGGAAATTGTGAAATAGTTTATAAGTTATTGTGATAAGAAAAATATATTATAGTTTTATAAAAGTTCTGTTTAAGTGAAGATAAAATTGTTTAAGTGCCGATCTATTGTGTCAGTGTGCCAAACGTGAAGAATAAAAGAATTATATAACAAAATTATATTAAAGAGTTGCGAGGCAGACAATAAGTCATTGTGCCAGAGTGTGCCAATATATAAGCCTAAATCGAACAGGTGAGCGAATTATTTTTTAATTTTTATTTACAATGGATGAGTTACAATGTTCAGTTACGAACTTGACCGGAGCTGTCAATACCATCATTAGCCAATTGAAGGCGATAGAGGCTCGCCTTGTATCCGTAGAACGCAGGACGACGGAAGCAATTCCGCCCACTGCGGAAGGCTCTAACGTCAATCAAGCCGTCGAACTCAGCTCTCCGCGAAACGAAGCCGAACTCAGAGACATTAGTCGTCTCCCTGATTCCGTAAAAGAATTACAAGTGTTTGACGGAAACCCTACGCAGTATGTATCCTGGGTGCATGCTGTAGAGGGAATACTAAAAGATTTTGATATCGTCAGATCGAAACCAATATACCGAGCGATCTTGCAACATGTTCGGGGCAAGATCAGAGGGCCGGCAGACGCCGCCCTCATCTCATATAACATCTTTGATTGCGACTGGCGGGAGATGAAACAGTGTCTGTCATTACATTACGCAGACAAGCGCGATATGCGTACGCTGGAACACCAACTTAACCAGCTTACGCAAAAGGGTAGTAAGCTTGATGAGTTCTATGCCGCTGTTAACCATCAGCTATCCCTGATGGTCAACAAACTAAAGACAGAAGCATACAGCGAGGAAACGGTCAAGGCTCTGATGGAGTCATATCGAAATAGAGCTCTAGACGTTTTTGTCCGTGGCCTTAACGGCGACCTTTCGCGGATGTTGATCATCCAGAGACCGAAAAATCTTCCCGAAGCATATTCAGCCTGCCTTGAGATTCAGAACCTCAACTTCAGGAATCATTCCATTCATAATACGTCTGGGCAGAATACGATCACTGCTCCCGTTAATCAAATATTTAAAGGTGGAGAACGACGTAATCTTCCACCTCGGAGACCTTCCTACAATGCACCGAGCGGAAGCAAGCCGTTCGCGCCAAACTTCCAACCCCGATCCTATGCGCAGTCCCCCCTCCGGGATAACGGTTCACCGCCTAAACTAGGACCAAAGCCCCTAGAAAGAATGGAAGTGGATAACAGCGTTCAATCAAGGCAAGTGAACTATATGAACCGCCCCAGGATTTCAGGTTCTCTTAATCCTTTCAAACGGAAGGCAATGTCTGCAAACATCCCCATGAAACAGCAAAGGTTATACCACCTGCAGGATGATAATGAAGATCACGAGGAATATAACGAAGTCGCGGAGGAGGCTGCAGGCGACGAGCTGAATTTTATGACGGGCGGCCATCCAGCGTACCATACGTAGAGTACGTTACAAAAGACGGGACTGTGCTAAAGTTTCTTGTCGATACGGGTGCTAACAAGAACTTTATCAGCGCTAAAATCAAACAACCCACAGTCCGTCTTAACAAACCATTCAAAGTTCATTCAGCTGGCGGTAGTATCCTCATTTCCGAGTCTGTCGAAGGGAAGTTCTTTGAGCGCCTCGGTAACAAAACATTAATCAAATTCTATGTGCTGCCTGGTCTCAGTTCCTTCGATGGCATCATCGGGGATGACACATTGAAGGAGCTCGAGGCCGTAGTGGATAGGAAAGAGAATGTACTTAAGATAAAACCAAATATCGCGATCCCCCTTAAAGAAAACCTTTCCATGAATGTTAACCTAATAATAGATCCAAAACTCCCTGAAAGTATAAAATCCAAATTATTGATACTAACCAAAAAATATAGCTCCCTCTTTGGTCCCATTTGTGCAAAAGAAGTAGTCGATACATCCATTCTCGCCGAAATAAAAACCAGCACCGACCAACCAATCTACACGAAGAGCTATCCCTATCCAGCCTGCCTGAGAGGAGAGGTCGAAAGGGAGATAGCGAAGCTGCTTGAGGAGAATATAATCCGACCATCCAGGAGCCCTTACAACTCGCCCATCTGGGTTGTACCCAAGAAGCCAAAACCAAATGGCGAAAAACAATACAGTATGGTAATCGACTACAAGAGGCTAAACAATGTGACCATAGCGGACACCTATCCTATTCCCGACATAAACTCAACGCTTGCCAGCCTTGGCAACGCTAAATATTTCTCAACCCTTGATCTGACTTCCGGATTCCATCAGATACGTATGAAACCCTCAGACGTTCCGAAAACTGCATTCTCGACAATGAATGGTAAGTTCGAGTTTCTCAGACTACCCTTTGGGCTGAAAAATGCCCCTGCAATATTCCAACGCATGATAGACGATGTTCTAAAGCCCTACATCGCCAAAATCTGTTATGTCTATATAGACGACATAATCGTTTTTGGTAGTAGTGCGGAAGACCATTTAAAGAATCTAGATACCATCCTGGCACGATTGGATACTGCTAAGCTCAAGGTTAATCTAGAAAAAACTCACTTCATGCAGACGGAAGTAGAATTTCTGGGCTACGTCATCACCCCCGATGGCATACGTCCTGATGCAAAGAAGGTCAAGGCCATCCAGAACATTAGACCCCCTGAAAACTTAAAAGAACTTAAATCATTCCTAGGCTTAACATCATATTATAGGAGATTTATTCGGGACTATGCCAAGGTTGCGAAGCCCTTGACAAACCTGAGCAGAGGTGAAAACGCCCAAGTTAAAGCCAACCAGTCGAGCCGGATTGCAATAGAACTTAATGAAGAAGCTCTTAGGGCATTCCACGAGTTAAAGGCACTGTTAACATCGTCAGAAATCCTAGCATTCCCTGATTTCGAAAAACCCTTTAATCTGACAACTGATGCTTCGAACCTTGCAATAGGTGCAGTTTTGTCTCAGGGGGAATGCGGGAAGGACAAGCCTATAGCATATATCTCGCGGTCACTGAATAGGACCGAGGAGAATTATGCAACAAACGAGAGAGAGATGTTGGCCATCGTATGGGCACTAGACAACTTACGCTCGTACCTGTACGGCGCAAAGAAGATTCGGATATTCACAGACCATCAACCCCTAACGTTCGCACTGGGCAATAGAAATTATAATGCAAAACTGAAGAGATGGAAGGCGCGGATAGAGGAGTACAACTACGAATTGATTTATAAGCCTGGTAAATCAAATTTGGTGGCTGATGCTCTCTCTAGACTCAAAACTGAGATTAACCATTTGCAGGATTCAGATACGACTGAATCTGTGCCAAACTCTAACACAGAAGAAACTCGTACGGCTAGTGGAAATGATACCTCTCTCACCACGCAAACCGCACTTTCCGAAGGTGGGACCTCCACAGAAACTGCACATAGCGCGTTACAGGACTCTTCAGATCTTATACCCCATGTAGAAGCACCAATCAACGTCTTCCGGAACCAAATCATATTTAAAATCGGTAAAGGTCTGGAAATTCACGAAGAACCCCATCCTGGCTATCAACGACATTACGTAGCTATTGTCAATCCAACCAAGCAAATTCTAACCGAAATTCTTAAGGCAAAACTCAACCCAAACGTTATAAACGGAATAAAAATCCCAGAAACGTATCTAGGCCTCCTCCAGGAAGTCGCCATAGAGCATTTCACTAAGTACAAGATCAGGATTACACAGAGAATTGTCGAGGATGTAGCGAATGAGGAACGTAGATACGAATTAATCATGGCAGAACATAGAAGAGCACACAGGAACGCTCGGGAGAATAAAGAGCAGCTGCTCGAGCGCTACTACTTCCCAGCCATGAACAGTTTGGTCACGAAATACACCAAATCATGCGAGGTGTGCAATTCCAACAAATACGATAGACATCCAATCCACCCTGAGCTCCAACCTACTCTTATCCCTAGCTATCCTTGCGAAATTTTGCACCTGGACCTAATCGAAATACAAAACGAAAAGTTCATAAGCTGCATAGATAAATTTTCCAAATTCGGGAAAATCTTTCATATTAAGAACAGGTCTGCTTTACATCTTAGAGACAAAATTATAAAAATCTTGCACTATTTCACGGTGCCCAAAATATTAGTGATGGACAACGAGTGTAGCTTCATTAGCCCGATTGTAATGAACTTCATAAATATATTGGGCATAAAAATATACCGAACACCAGTGCGGCGCTCAGAGGTAAACGGTCAGGTTGAGAGATTCCATTCAACCATCATTGAGATATATCGCTGTCTTAGGGCTGATCACAAGGATCTGCGGCTTAAAGAACTCTTAAATATCGCGGTGGATAGATACAATAACAGCGTACATTCCGTTACTAAGCGTAAGCCAAGCGACATATTCTTCGACAGATCTCAGAGGATCAACTACCAAAGTCTCATAGACTTTCGTAGAAAGGTTAATGAAGATCTTAGGGCCGAGATAAAAAGGAAACAGAGAGAAAATAATATATACCGAAATAAGAACAGAACAACACCGAGAGCTTACAAAAAAGGCGACGTCATTTATACGGCGTCAAAAGGTATAAAAGCAAAAAATAAGCCACTATTCCGAAGGGAAATAGTCGCAAAAAATAATCGCGTAACTGTTGTAACTTCGACAGGAAGAAGAGTCCATAAGACTCATATAAGGAACACGAGTTAGGGGGTAAAATCCTAACGTTCCTAAACATGTCGAACATTAATATTGGGTAATGAAAAACATAAGATATATTTATAGATATATAGAGATAAACTGCAAACTAACACGCTACCAAATAGCGTGTTAGTAAAAATAAAAAAAAAAAGAATTAAAAAAATTGTAATAAAAAAAAACAAAAAAAAAAAAAAAAAAAAAAAAAAAAGGGGAGGAATGGCACAAAGGCACAAAGAATAAGGCACGGCACTCATATTTTTATATTTTTATGGCACTCATAGCTTTTATTTTATTATTTCTTAACAAATTGTCCCTTAAGCTAATCACAATTTTTAAAATTTGTATTTCTGTCTCTAATTACTTAATTAATTTAATTAATTTTAATCCTTAAGTTTGTATACATATTAGCATATTAGTCCCTAATCAATTGGATTGATCAGTTAGAATTAAATGTATTGCTTTATCATTGTTTTTATAATCCCTGTAAAAATTATTTCACCTAAGCCCGAGTTATTGTATAACACAAATTATAATTAGGCTTTTAGTGGTAACATCAGTTGCTGTGCAAGGGTACGACATCATCGAGTATCAGTCACCAATTGTCACAGTGAAGGAAGGCAAGGGATGGATCGTAGATGGACACTTCAAACTGATACACCTCATCGACCTGCAGAAACTCGAGTCGCTCCTGGAAAAAATGAACAAAACCGTGGATGCTGAGATTAAGAACTACGATAGGAAGGTCATCGCGGAACATCATCTAGCGCAAATCAGTGTGCGATTCGATTCTCTGAGGGGGAAAGACCATAGGCAGACCAGATCCATCAACTGGATAGGCTCAGCGTGGAAGTGGCTAGCGGGTAACCCCGACGCAGCGGACTGGGATGATATCCTAAGGAACGAACGAGGCATAATTGAAAACAATAACCAACAGTATAAAATCAACGAAAGAGTCCTTAAAATAACCGATGACATCGTCCGAAAAATAAACTGGGTTATTGACAGCGCAAAAAATCAAGTAGCTCAATCCGACAAATCTACGTTCGAGCAAAACATCATCAACGAGATCATGCTGATCAAGGAAGAGATCAACGAGATCGTTCTGGCTTGTCAAATGGCTAGAAGCGGTATAGTCAACACCAACCTTCTTGACCGTGAAGAAATCAACAGGGTTCTGGCCGAAATCGAAACACTGCCCTATGCCAACGTAGTAGAAGCATTGGAATTCGGAACCCCGTCGGTTTTTACTAATGACACCATGCTCCTGTACGTTCTTTCAGTCCCAAAAATAAGTAAGACGGAGTACAACCTTCTGCTGACAAGAGCCTCCATCACAAACGGGAAGCAAGTTGATCTACAATTCAACAGGATGTTAGTGAACCACGAAGAAACCCTCGGAATTCTGTCAGACTGTCTTATGATAGGAAACGCCACAGTATGTGAAGGAAGGTCCTTAGAGAAACTAGACGAAGATCATTGCATTGCCCGGTTGCTGAAAGGCGGGGACGCCGCCTGCACCTTCCGTCTGAACAGCGCGGAAATCATCGAGCTTATCGAGGAAGACACCATTTTCATCACAAATTTCCATGGCCAGCTAACCACTCTCAACACATCGAAAAACCTGTCCGGTACCTTTCTAATTCGAATCCGTAACGAGACGATCCAACTCGCCAATAGGACATTTTCGAGCTCTTCAGTCACATCCCTCCAAGCATTACCACCTGTTCTCTCAAGCATCATTTCAGCCGGAGACAAAATCGATGTGGAATACGTACACAACATCAGCATGAGGAACATCAGACTCTTAGCGGACCTTGCCAAGAAGACGAAATCAACAGCAGCCGTCGACGCCATCATTTTCCTGCTTATTGTAGCATCATCCTTTCTCATCTGGAGGAAAATCAACAAAAGGGCGGATTTGCCAGTTGTACAACCTATGGCGCCTACCAGCATCACAAACCAGCCTTGAGATCTGCGGGACGCAGATTTTTAGAGGGAGGGCAGTTAACACCACGCTCTCCTGATAAGAGGAAAGGGGAGATGTCACCTTGAACTTCCCAACAATTCGCATATGCAACAAGACACCATGCATTTGCCAGATGCATGAAAGAACATGATCGAGCGTGCATACGTTCCCACGAGCACACGAGTGAAATGCTGACACTGCTGCCCTTGCACATGCAGGCTGCCCAACGGACACCGGCATAGGAGTTAGATTATGTTTAAGTTAGATTTGTAAGTTCATTCTGGTTCTGTACGGCGAAGAATAAAGTCATTGTTAAAAATCGAATAACGGGATTGCGTTGTAAGTCGAACAGTTGGGGGGAGGCTCTGCCTCCCCGTTCGCGGTTTTTTTTATTATCCTCTAGAAGGATAACGTTAACTTTTATTTATTTATTTATTTATTTAATTTTATTTTTTTTTGCTTCTATGTTTTTGTCGTATTTTACTTCTAAAGCATATTGTTATTTTGTCTTTTGGTTTTTTTCCTTTATTCAAAATATCAAACATTTTTAGTGGAAAGATATAACCTAATTATCAAATCCCTGTGTTGTAAAATGTGCGGTAGCAAACCATTGTAAATTTGACATACGAAATAAATATCTATTTTTCTATCTATTATTATAAGCTTTATTAATTCATTTTTTTTTTCTTAGTGACTAGACATTTTATAGCATCTAATAATATGTGTATATAAATTTTATTAAGTTTTAATTGATAATTCAAAGGCGGATATAAGCCTCCCCCAATGTTTCCCAAGCATTTTTATCTTTGGCCATTCTTTCCCGCCTATTACAAATTTGGCATATATAATCTCTATAACGTTTGATCTGTCTTCCGGTACTTCTTGTACCATTTCTTGGGATCCGTATTGTTGCTATAGAGGTCCAACGGTTATCTTTCATCCTTGCTATATGTCCAGCCCAGTTCCATTTTTGTTGTCTTGCAGTTACTACCGCATCTGGGAAATTCGTAATTTTTCTGATGGTTTCATTTCGTATTCGTTGTCTTCGGGGTATTTTTAAAATAGATCTTTCCATTACTGTTTGAGTTGTTCTCAGTTTTTGAGTTGTATTGGTAGATTTATTCCAAGTTTGGGATGCCGTAAGCCATAACTAGAAGTATAGTCGCGTCAAAGAGTTTTTTTCTGGAGCTTGAGCTAAGGTTTGAATCGAAGATATGTTTATGCCTCCAAAATTGCTTCCAGCTATTTGATATCCTTCGCTCTATTTTTTTTTCTTCTCTGTTTTCGAGTGAGATTAGCTGTCCGAGGTAATTCAACAACATATTCTATTGTTTTATTGTTTACAATGATTTCTTGTTGTTCGCATTTGCTTATTAATTTTGTTTTTTCGACATTCATTGTTAGACCTAAAGTGGCGGATCCTTTTTGTAAATCTTGTATCATCTGTTTCATGACTTCTAGTGTTTTTGCCATAAGTACAATATCATCCACAAATCTTAGATTGTTCAGGTATTCACCGTCTAATTTTAGTCCTAATAAATCCCAGTCCATTCTTCTTCTTCTTCTTCTTCTTCTTTTCCTTTTTATTCCGGCGTCGTTATGGTCAGAAGTGTAGGACCATAACCTTCCCACTTAACTGCATTCCGGTTGGGGGGGTCCCGGCGGTGGGGTCCGCCGGTTTGACATCAGAAAGTAGCGACAGGCTTCCCGGTTTGGATTACTTCATCGCTGAGGCCAATCAAATGCTGGTGTTTTTGCATTTGTTTGTTTTTCGGCCTGCCTTTTTTGCGTGTTGAAATTGGAATGTTGATTGATAACGCCTTTTGGACGGGGTTCAAAGGATCTCTCTTTTGAACATGGCAATACCAACTGAGTCGGTCGCGCTCTATATTTCTTGTGATCGTTTCTTTTACGTGGAGGCTTCCTCGGATCTTTGAACTTCTAATTCTGTCACGCTTTGTTACTCCCGCTGTCATGCGAAGCATCTTCATCTCAGTTGCCGTTAATTTGCTCTTATACTTTTTGTGCATTGTCCAGCATTGTGAACCGTATGTGAGCGCCGGACGTACAACTGAAGTGTAGAGCCTTCCTTGCAGCTTAGGGGGCATTTTTCGATCACAGAAGATGGCGGAGTTTTCCCGCCACTTCATCCACCCTACGCTTACGCGATGGTTGATGTCGTCATCACAAGTTGCTTCTTTATTAATCATAGATCCCAGATATTTAAACTTTTCACACTTGGGAAGCAATATTCCATTCAAGTAAATGTCTGGAATAGGCTGATGAGGGTCAGAGAACGGGCAGCACAGATACTCTGTCTTCTTTGAACTAATACGATACCCGTGTCCCTCAAAAATGTCCACCCACACATCAAGTGCTCGTTGTAGGGACGCCTGATCATCACTTATAATGGCTCCATCGTCAGCAAAGAAAAGCTGGTGCACATTAGGGTCCGTCACTTTTCCTTCAAGCAAGCAATCAAGGACTGCTCTAAAGAGCAGTGGGCTGAGGACGCTCCCTTAGTGTACACCGACTTTGATTGCGAACTCTTCGGTGACTCCTGCGGTGCATCTTACTCTTGTCGTTGCTCTCTCGTACATGTCCATAATCACTCGCACGTAGGTTTCTGGAACTCCTTTTTGTCTTAGCGCTACCCATAAAAGATCTCTTGGTTGCCGGTCAAACGCCTTCTCGAAATCAACCAACACCATATGAAAGTCCTTTGACGAATCACGATGCTTTTCCATCATGACCCTTATACTTTGGTATGCATCTGTTGATGATTTACCCGAGACAAACCCGCACTGGTCATCAGATAGTCGTATTATTTGCTGCAGTCGGCTATCTAATACCCGTTCAACGATCTTCATGGTGTGCGACATCAGCTTGACAGAACGGTAGTTATCACAATTTCGCGTATCACCCTTTCCTTTGTGCAAAGGAAGAAGATAGCTTTCCCTCCATTGATTAGGCATAGTGTCGCCTCTCATAAGTTTGGAGATAAGAACCATGAGCCATCTAGACCCGATGTCTTCCATCTTTTTCCAGAACTCAGAGGGTATCCCGTCCGGCCCAACAGCTTTTCTTTTCTTGGAGTTTTTAACCGCGTACCGAACTTCTTCGACTGTGATGTCGGATATTTCGGCATGATTCGGGGCGGCTCTTGGAAAGTACACTCGGGGAAACTGTTCGTTCAGAAGTTCCTCGCAATACTGTTGCCATCTGTGGAGAATTTTTTCGTCTTGCACAAAGAGTTGGCCTTCAGCATTGTTAATAAACTTTGGGAAACGAATCTCCTGAGCATTTCTTCTTCTCTGGGCGGCTATCTTAAAGATATTTGCTCCTTTGTTCAAATTGTTTTGTGGAAGCTCCTGGGTAGCCTGGTTACTGTCAGACGCGGAAGACGATATTTCT
This sequence comes from Merodon equestris, assembly GCA_958301585.1. Taxonomy (NCBI): domain Eukaryota; kingdom Metazoa; phylum Arthropoda; class Insecta; order Diptera; family Syrphidae; genus Merodon; species Merodon equestris. Next base: position 67,326,293 of record OY284413.1, read on the forward strand.
TCCAACTCCTGATAGAGGCCTTCCATGCTTTTCGCTTTGAATTCGGCGCATTTTTTCTTCGCGATACCTTTGCAACATCTATATACCTTTTCACGGCGAGCTTTTTCCTCTCTATTAGTAGAAGAGCACTTTGACCAAGCTTGGAAAGCCATTTTCTTTTCGTGTATCACTGCTTTGGCTTCGTCTGGTTTCTTTTGCGTGTTGGCAGGGGCCTTTAGATGTTCCGAGCAGTGATTTGGCTCTCTCCAGGCCAGATTGTTGTAGGGAATCCCACATGTCTTGTGCTCTGCACTCCTCACTACCGACCTCATCGATAATGGAAGAGAGGAAGTTTTTCATGCTGGTAATAAAAACTTCGCCTTTTCTTTTATCCAGCTTATACCACTTGATTCTCTTAGACACCTTCGTTTGCTGCTTTGACTTCTTACTCGCCTCCATAAAAAATTCGGTCAGGAGGAGACGGTGTTGAGGAGCGATCGCGTCTCCCAGGATCACTTTGCAATCTTTAACTCGTGGCTTCATGAAACTGGATACCAAATGATAGTCTATTTGAGTTTCATTTCCGCCGCTGCTATAAGTGATCAGGTGCCGGCTTTGTTTGACGAACATGGTATTTAGCACTATAAGACCGTACGACTTGCACATGTGTTCTACCTCCGTGGTAGTCCTCATAGTCTTCGCTTGTCTTCCCGACATGTCCGTTTAAATCTCCCCCAACAAACAAAAATCCAAATAAATCCCAGTCCATTGAACGAAAAATATCTTCTAGGACGGCGGAGAAGAATGCGGGTGAAAGTGAGTCTCCTTGTCTAACTCCTCGACCTAAATTAGATTTACCTTTGTTTTCCAAAGAAATTTTAGGATTACCATTCGTATATAGGACTTTGAATATTCTTATTATTTTGTTGGGTATACCTTGGTTTTTCAGTGCTTTCCAGATTGTAGCATGTTCTACTGTATCGAAAGCTTTAGCAAAGTCTATTAAAGCTAATACTAAATTTTGTTGGTAATCGTTACATTTTTTAAATGATTTGGTTGACTGTTTGTAAGTGGTCTGTTGTGATGAAACCTTGGCGAAAGCCGGCTTGTTCTCTTGGTTGTTGTTCATCTAGAATTTGCAAAGACTGTAATATAACTGATATTAGGCTTATGGGTCGGAAGTTATTCATATTGGTTACCTTTCTTATGAAGCAATATGATGGTTGATTCTTTCCATTTTGTTGGGACGTGTTCAGTTTCTAAGACCATGTTGAATAAATTTGTTAGACTGGTTGTTAGTTTTGATTCACCAATTTTTAGCATTTCCGCTTTTATTCCATCATTTCCGCAGCATTTTCCGTTTGGCAGTTCTCTAATCGAAGCTTCTATTTCGGTCGGTAGGAAGGTTGGAATTTCTTGTCATCATTGGGTATATCTATCGTTTCTTTTTGGAATTCTGTTTTCAATTTAGCTCAATTTAGAGGTGAAAAGTGTTTCGTAGAATTCTGTGGCTATATTGTTTATTGATTTCCTGTTTTATATTGTCTTCTTGTTCTTTTTTAATTTTATTATCGACTCTTTTCCTATGTTTAACTTTTTGTTTGTATCTTTTATTGACTTTGTTTCTTCTATGGTTTGTTTTACAATTCTGTTGTTATAGTCCTCAATATCTCTTCTCGCAGCTTTTTTACATTCTTTTCCTAGATGATATAATTCGATTCTTTCCATATTTGTCAGTTGCTCCTTTTGTCGTAATAATTCTTTTCTTTTAATTAGATGTTTTGTTGTTTTTGTAATGTTGTCTTCTTTTAGATTTTTGATCTTCAGGATATAGTTATCAGCTGCCGCATACAACGCTTTTATATGGCTTTTTATTTTTCCGTTCAAATTTGCGACAGAAATAAACAGTTCCTAAAACCAACGGTTATTATTTGCATTCGCTGTTATTTGTGCCTGCTGAATGCGTATTGTTTTCGTTCCTTGTTTCTCGCCAACAAGGAATATCTCATTATATTTGATCAGTGCGCATGGTCACTTCGTAGTCGGAGAATTCAATAAATAAAACTGTTTTTTTTCGGAAGTTATAAGTTAGGTCGCTTGCATATATAATTTTTTTTACAAAGTATATACTCTGGTAAGTAATATTTGTGTGTTTGTTTTCCAATTAGAACTTGCACAGCTTAGCAACTGTGCATTTTATTAAAAAGCCATATATGGCTGTATATGCATTTACGAAAATATCGGTCAAACATCGTCATGCCATATTTGGCCTCTTATGCAGTAACGAATATACTAACAATTATGGTTTTGTCCACATTTTATTTTTTTTTACTGCAAATAGGCGGCTTTATAATGGCATCAACAAGGCCCTGTTTCCCAGCAAAAAACAATTATTCAATTCCCTATGATGGCTCGGAAAGTGAAGAAGAAATACCGGAGTCCGATGACGAAGCAGTATTTAATCGATCTTCGGAATCTGAAGAGGTGGTACCTGAAAACGACGAAATGAGTGAGTTTGGTTCTGAAGATGAGAGGCCTTTAGCAAGTTTCGTGTCGAGAAAGTAAACAAGAAAGTGCAGAAAATAATCTGGAGTGATAGCAAACTTCGTACCTACAAAGAAGAAGTTTTTCCATTTTTAGGAACCTGTGAACTGCCAGAAGCGATGTCGCAGTTTGAAACTCCAGCTGATTTTTTTTCATTTTTTTTCACCGAAGATTTGATTCAAATGATTGTAGATGAATCAAACCGAAGGGCTTTACAGAACAACATAAACAAACCGGCCAATATTACATAAGAGGAAATGGAGGAATTTATTGGTATTTCCCTGTTCATGTCATTGGTGAAATTGCCTTCAACAAGAGTATATTGGAGCTCCGAAATTGGTCAACGTTTTGTTTTGGAGACAATGACATGTAACATATGGAAAGACATAAAGCGAAATCTCCGCGACAAGTTTATAAAGCGCGGTTGGCCCGGACATGATAAATTATTTAAAGTAAGGCCTCTTCTTAGCAAAATTAGAGATCGGCTTCTTTTAATTCCAAAGGAAGAATTCCTTGCAGTGGACAAGCAAACAGTTCCAACAAAATGTCGGCATGAACTTAAGCAGTATAACCCCAAGAAACCTCACAAATGGGGTTATAAGAATCTGGTTTTAAGTGGCGTGTGCGGATTCAGCTACGATTTTGATCTCTTCGCTGGAGAACAAAGCAATACATATCCAAAAGATGCTCCAGACAATGGCGTAAGTGGAAATGTTGTTTCACGTTTGACTGCTACTGTACCACGACACAAAAATCACAAAAAAATGTTTGACAATTAGTTCAATAGCCCAAAGCTTCAGGTATTTCTGACCAAAACGGGTCTGCTTCCATTAGGAATGGTTAGACTCAACAGAGTGCCAAATATTGATGTTCCTACAGAAAAGGAAAGGCGAAAGAAAGGTCGCGGGAATATGATTGAGAGAGTGGCATACATCGATGGCGAAAAAATGTCGTTTGTATCCTGGCACGACAACAAAGTTGTAAATATGCTATCAACTTTTGTAAGATGCAATCCAAAAACAAAAAAGAGACGATACTGTAGAAAGGAAAAAAAGTACGTCGAAATCGAATGTCAAAAGTTATAGATGTATACAATAAATACATGGGAGGTGTGGATCTCCTGGATTCGATGCTTGGGCTTTACCGAATAGGAATCCGATCAAAGAAATGGCCCAACAAAATTTTCTTTCATTTCTTGGACCTTTGCGTAGTAAATGCATGGATTTTATGGCGTCAAAAAAGCGACGTGTACATGGCTCTATTCGACTTCAAGATGGCGGTAGCCGAGCATTTGTGCAAGGTTGGTAAAACGTACAGCAAAAAGAGGGATCGACCAGCTTCAACAACAGTGGTACTCCAACAAGATCGACCCAGACTTCTATTCAGCCGAAAAAAGCTAAGAGGTCCTTGGCACGTCCTACACCTCTGAATGCAGTTCGTAAAGATTCAGTTCATTTACCTTTGCTTGAACAAAGAAAGAAATTGTTTTATGTCTTTTCATATTTGATTGTATTTTATTTTTCATTTCTTTTCTATAAAATGCAAACATTGAATTATAAAAATAAAAATATTTGAATAAAATAATCAATAAAAACAGCAATAAAACTGTTGGTCAAAAAAATCTTTACTGCATAAGACGCCATATATGGCAAGGATTTTGTAGGTTGAAAAAATACAGTCTGCATATAACGCCATATATGGCTACTTTTTTTTTTTAAACTGGCCTACTTTTTTGGAAATTTTTTTCATAAGTATTTTTATTTTTTTTTCAACCAGATTCGAAAGCTCGTACGCTTTTTGGTTACTAGATGTGTCGAGAACATCCCATCGGCATTTTTGCTCTAAATCATCACGATGCAATTGAATGCTTTCGTCGTCTAGAGTTTTTGGAATATCCCTTAATAGCTCCTGTTTATGGTGTTGTTTGCTTTTGTGGTTGATTATAAATGTGCCTCTTACAAGTCGATTGTCGTTGTCATATTCAAATTTATCTATGACTGAGACGTCTTTGAGAAATGACTTTTTTTGATGATAATAAAATCAATTTCGTTTTTAACAAGTCCGTTTGGTGATTGCCATGTCCATTTCCAATTCTTATTTTTTGGAAATAAGCTATTTCCGACGCACAGTTTATGTTGCCATATCCTGGTTATTAGTTTTTCACCTCTTTCATTTCTTTCACCATATTCGTATTTGCCCATTATTAGTTCTTCATTTTCTTTTCTCTGATTCTAATTCTAAATTATTATAAAATGCTTCTAGTACTTCAGTTGATGCTGACTCTGTTGGCGCATAGACTTGGATTATCGAGAATTTTGATTTTGCAATTTTCAATTGTAGAGCTGCTACTCTTTCATTATAAAAAGTTATTTTCACGTTTTTATTCTTCCATTTATTCTTTATCTCCAACTCCATACAGGCCTTTTGTCTCACCTTTGTACAATAACCAAATAGGTTTCCATTTTTCTTTTCAATTAGCTTTTCTCCATATATTCTTGTCTCTGATAGACCTATTGTATCCCAATTTATTTTCTGGAGGGCTCTTTCTAGTTCAATCTGACGGTCTCCTTCTTTTAAGGTGCGTACACTAACTGTGCAAACGTGTATTTCATTGTTCTGTTTTGTTTTATCTGTTGCATGTGGTGGATTTGGTGGATTTGGGGGGTTTTGATCATGACTCCTCACGGGTATCAGCCGGCTTGAGGAGTTATTAATATTTCTTGTATTACAATTCATTAGATGTTACGTATAATCAGGTTTCGTGGTCCGATCCGTCTTTTTGTTAACTATGGGATTCTCCATCTGCTATTCCTTGTTGGTCGTAGGCTCGGTGATATTTAAGTCTATGGTTTTTATAGGGGTTCCAAAAAGCTTTAAAATTGAGGTTTGTTTTACTGCTGTATTTTTGTTATATATAGTAGTTTTCTTTTGTAGTTTTTTCAAGCAATAAAGGAAACATTAAATATATGTATAAATTATAAATATTTTTGACAACAATAAAAATTCAATATATTAAAAGATAATAAAAATAACGAGTTTGAAGCCGAAGGACTGGAGGCATGAAAACTAATGTCAAATACCAACAGCCTCGTTGACAACCTTTCGCCAAGCCCCTCTGTCATAAGTGTGCTCCCTTCATCCTTACTAAAACCATCCTTATATCGCCTTTTCATCCATTCATAATTCTATTAACTGTTCGGTCAATGCACATTCGATCTACGTGCTCCGCCTATTAAAGTCTTGGCTGCCCCTGATAATATTCCTACCATATTTATTTTGGTGGGGGCAATATTTATTTTGGTGGCGAAAATACCCTCATTTATTGCACTTGATTGAAGTTACATACTTAATTTAACTTACAATCTAGGAAACTAAGACAGAGGGCGATTGAGGCGGAGTTTTACACAAGATGTTGAAGTCGAAACAGGATTTCGAAATAACATTCCCCAGATAACGGAGATTGGTTAATTAGAGCCATACGAGAGGTGGCTAGATAGAAGAGACGTGGATTTTGTATATTATAAGGGTTAGTGTTGAAAAAGATAGAGTTGTATAGGGTCGAGCAGTAAATGGTACTTGGGAGGAGTCGATGGATGAAAAGGATGTCTGATATCCTTTTCGTTCTTCTAGCGAGTTCAAGTTTATAAGTTTTAGGTGGTCTCGATAGAGAAGTAGGATCAGAGGATTGTCCCGGAGTAAGCAAAACGGAGAAAACGACGTTGGATACTGTCGAATCTGGAAACGTGTGTACGAAGGTAAGGAGACCACACTTGAAAAGCGTATTCGAGAATAAGGCGAAAAAAGGTTATGTAGAGAGACCGAATCATGTAGGGATTGGAAAACTCTTTAGACCATTTGGACCATCGTTGCACGAAGCCGAGTGCAGAATTGGCCTTAAGAATTATATCGCTGATATATGTATGCAAGGAAATTGAGTTCCTGGCCGCATAATATGCCAAGATAGTGGATCATCTGAACAATAGAAAGGGGTTGATTATGGAGAAAGTAGAGACGGGGTGGAGGTTTGATACGTTTGTGAGGGAAAATAATAAATCGACACTTGATAGTGGTAAGGTCCAGGCAGTTCTTGGAGCACCAGATGGAAAAACTGTAGAGGTCCGATTGAACAAGGAAAGAGGAAATAATATTGAAGATCTTAGTGTTGTCGGCGTATAGTGAGATGTGGGAATGTTTGATAACCATTTTAATATTGTTAATGTTAAGGATAAAAAGAAGCGGACCGAAATGACTGCCTTGGGGGACACCAGATAAAGTAAGGAAGGGGCTAGAGTGGGCAGAGCTAAAACGAAGGCCGTAGGTGGCGATTTTCCAGTTTGTTATTAAATAAATATTTTCTGATTGTCTACACCTAAAAGTAACCAGAGGCTCCATTCATAGCAAATAAAGTTTGCTTTTGTACATTTTACAAGGAAAAATAAATATTTTAAGATTTTGCCTGGCAGTTTGAGAAGCAACGGTTTTAACACGCAAGAGACGAGGTTCGGCGGGGTTTAGGGGGAGAGGTAGGTTACGGATGTGGAGCGGGGAGTGGCAGGTAGTCTCGGTATGCGCGAATTATGACACCCAACTGTTTTCCTGCTGCACATACACCACCAGCATATGACCCTTTATCTATTTATGGACATTCAATTCAATTCATTCATTCAATTCAATTCAGAAGGGTTTAATGACTTAGTAGGAGACTTAAACGTACCTAAACTTAAAGCAGAAATATTAGCTTCACGGCTAAAACAGTGGAATTCGCTCAAGAAGGATGTTAATGTAGGTGATCAAAGAAAGCATCATGAAATATTTTCTGGATTTTTTAAAAAGGAAGACGGACTTTGTTATTGCAATGATGTGAAAGGTTTATCAGTAGCTATCAGAATACTTTGCGTTCCTTCTGAGTGGCGTCTTTTCATCGACAGCTCTACAAAAAGTTTAAAAGCAGTTCTCCTTCATAATGGAAATAAATTTCCATCTCTACCTCTGGCTCATTCTGTAATGGTCAAAGAAAATTACGAAAGCGTTGAAATGGTGCATCAAACTTTAAAGTATGAAGAGTATGCCTGGCCACTGATAGGGGATTTCAAGATGGTAGGTTTTCTGTTGGAAATGCAAGGCGGATACACTTAATATCCATGCTGACTTTGCTTATGGGATAGATAGAGCCGACACACTTCACAACAAGCCGCACTCATGGCCTAAACGGATCGAGTTTCAGATAGGAAAACATAATATCAAGAATGAACCGATTGTGAAGGCCGATCATATTTTGATGTTTCCGTTGCATATAAAATTAGGCCTCATGAAGCAATTTGTGAAGGCTCTTCGTCAAGACCCTAAAGTTTCTGAATACTTAAAGAGTTGTTTCCCTAATCTTTTAGAGGCTAAAGTTAAAGCTGGTGTTTTCGTCGGTCCACAAATAAAGAAAATAATGGCCAGTGAAGAATTTCTAGAGCTGCTGAACACTCACGAAAAATAAGCATGGTTCAGCCATAAAGAAGTGATCCATGGCTTCCTTGGCAATAATAAAAAGCTCATTTCTAATATGCTTGATAATATCAAACTGATGGTTCCAGAATGCCCCTTAAAGTACATATGAACATGCTCACTTAGATCAGTATATTCAGAAAAATAAGAAGAACGCTTTCACCAAGATGTGATGAACTTTAAACAACGTTATCAAGTATAATATAATGAGAATATTATTGGTGACTTCATTTGGAGCCTAATATGAGAAAGTTTCTACTTACACAGAAAAAAAAACAATTAATTTTTTAAATTTTTAACTGAAATAAAAAAATTGAGATTTCTTAAAATTTGAAATTTCGTCCTGGTTGGTACAAAAGCAAACTTTAAGAGCGGCGATGCGATTATACCAAGGTGGGGAGGTAGAGGACGTTTTGTGTCGAGAAAAGGGTACGTAAAGGGAGATAGAATTAAATATTTTTGTAGAATATACATACATAGATAGGACATCATGTACGTGAAGGTTGTTGAAATTAAAAGGAGTACTATTGATATATTTATTGACCGCGGCATGGACAACCATCAGCAGGTCGGTTACCATAATCGTCACAATAAACATTAAAGTTTGATGGGAACGGTTCAAAGTTGTTTATACTGGCGATTAGGTTTGTTTCAGTAAAGGAAAAGATTTCAAAGGGTAAGGCATGTTGATTGCTGCAGTACTGCCTGAGTTTTTTAGTGCAGACCTCTTACATTCAATAAAAGGTAAAAGGGAGGTTTTCGGGGAGTGTTAGAGTGGCAGGGAGGGGGAGACTTTTAAGAACGAAAAAACCTTTGCTACGCTGAAGGTACGATATACACTTTGAGTGTGTGTATTATCTGAAGGTATCAGGATCGTTTGAGACTTCTTTGGGTAAGATATTGAAAAACTCGTGATATTTAATGAAAAGTTTCTTGACGGTAGTGAACTCGGTTGAGAGACCTTCCTGTTGAATTGAGACCATTACGCTAGTGTTTGTTTTACCTTCATAACAAACCGAGTCGGATTTGTCATGAAGATAAGCGAAAAAGAAACGAATGTTCTCATAGATCTTTTTATCTCTTAACCTAGAGAAAGCGTAGCGACATTCGATGGGGTCAATAGATTGCTGGGTAAGTTTGATTGATGGTAGCATTGGGGGATGTGCGAAAGATAGGAAGGTGACAGATGCTGTTGAAGATTGGCTTGTAGATGGTGGGAGAGATGAGGAACTAGCTGTAGCAAACATTGAGGTATCAGAAAGAAAGGGTGCTAAGGGATTAAAGATCTGGGAGCTTCGAAAATTAGGATACTTGGCTCCGTACTTAAGGTCGAAATTTGGAAATGAGTTTGGATCTGGGTCGTGTGTTAGTGTTGGAGGTGATAAAGCTGTACTGACGGAATAACAACAAAACAGACTTTTGAAAAAATATTCCTCCCCGCTGGCACAACCACTGCATAAGCTTATTCATCTACCCTAGTCTTCTGGTCTCTTCCAGAGAAAGGTCGAATTTTCGTCTCCCTCCACCTACCGAGCCATAACACTAACGTTCCTTCTTCTTCTCTTTTTTATTTCTTGTTTACTAGATAGAAATCTTTTAATTTAACAGCTTAATATTTAATGTGTCTTACTGGTTCGAGCACTCTAAGTTTAACTATATTTCTTTGCGTTATATTTTCGGGTCTCGACGGGCGTCCACTGGCCGAACAGAGTGCAGTCAGATAACTTGGGGTCTATCTTGACCATATACATATATTTTGACAATAATATATAGGTAGATGCTGCTCTGGCAAGGTCCCGGGGTGCTTTCACTCTGACAACATGGCCAGTGAAGGCAATCTGCTACATGTCCTTAATCAAGCCCATGATTGCCTATGGATATCCTATGTGGTGTGGTCCAATGTGAAAACCATCTTAATGGAAAGAATTCCTTGTTTGAGAGACAATGTCTCGGGATTTGTCTCGGATTATATTTTGAAGAATTTAAGAACTCGTGTGTGATCTGAAGAAAATCTGAAGTCTCGTGGGACTTGATGCTATGTGCTGCTTAATTGATTGCAAATATCTCGGCTTGAAATATAGTTGATTTATTGCAGAAGGGATTGTCCAGACTACATTTTGGCCCTATTACACCAGCTCCCACTCTGTTTTCAGATTTCGACCTATCTGTGTACCATTTCTGGGCTCCATCCTTCTTTCGAGGGGGTTGTTGTTCCATTCCCCTCTACTTGGTGTGAGTACTTCGTATTTTTTAAAGTTGAACTCAGGGGATATCAAATCACTCACTCAGGTTAGTTTCCAGATGTTATCCACTTTTTTAAGAATTTCTAGATGTCCAACAAGGTCTCCTTCTTTGTATTTAAAGGTTCTCTTTAAGGCTAAGGCTTGTTTGGCAGCTTCAACCTGTATGGCACTGCGTAATTGTGGGATGTTTAGAATTGCTGCAGTAGGAGTCGTGCTCATTGCTCCAGTAGTGCAGATACACGCTAGCCTTTGTATTTTATTGATTTTATTAATGGCGCTTTTTTGTTCACATTTTTTCCACCAAACAGCAGCGCCATAAAGTATGGTTGGTTTAATAATTTGACTGTATATCCAAAGACTTATTTCTGGGCTTAGCCCCCATGTTTTGCCTACGAGTTGTTTTAGGGCCCATAGAGTCTTGACGGCCTTTGAGTATGCTTTGTATATGTGTGCATTCCAAGGCGGGGTTCGGTCCAGTGTTATTCCTAGGAGCCTCACCTCTTCCCTTAATGGAATGCAGGTTTCTTTGATTGTTAAAGTTTGAAGATCATTTGTTCTTATTTTAGTGAATCGAATTGTATGTGTTTTGCTGGTATTGATGGATAGTCCTTCTTTCTCGCACCAGTTCCAGGTTATTTTTACGGTTCTTTGCATGTAGTTTCCTATGATTTCCTATTATTGTAGGAACAACCGAATCTGAGTAATTTTATCCTAGGGTCATAGGGAAATGATTTGACGGGTGGACAACTTTCTGATAAAACTGATTAGAGGTCACATTGCGGGAGCAATGACTTTGGTCAATAACCTGATCTTCAGCTTTGTCCCCCGAAGGTATTCCTCTATTTGGATAAATGTGGCTGCACATTTATAGCAATAATAATAAACTTATTACTCATATGTATGATTCATTAACTTTTTATTCAAGATCTTTATTAAAAGCTGATAATAACCTAAAATTAAGTGAACATTTTTTTGGGCCGGGGATTCTTCGGTTTTTATTAGAAAAAGTGAGGGTGAAATGGCGATTAGAATTAACTCGTTTAACGACTTAATTAATTTTGAAAATTAATATTCCTATTTTAATTAATGAGTAACACCAACGTTATTAATCATTTGCTTTTAAATCCTTGCGTAAATCCTCTTTTTGAAACTAAACCTTTATCCGCGATCTTTAATAGTTTTAATTGCTTTTTTATAAATCGTCCAAATTTTGAGCATTTCTCTGGCTTTTTCATTATTCACCAAAACGATCGTAGTCTTAGATCAAATTCACATTGAGAAATGATAAAACTTATAATCTCCCGATTGGAAAATATTTCAGAAAAAACCCAGAAAGGAGAATCACGTGGAAAATTTCAGCTGGAATTTGATAAATATACTCGTACATGTCACAGACGAGAGAATGGAAAAAATCAAACTAAATGGATTCAATGAATTTTCTTTCACTTCTGTTCACATAAGCTCTTTCGATTTGCAAGCAATAACTTCAACTGTTATCTCGAACGATAAACGAGAATAGACTTTAAAATATTGCCATCGGATGACCAAAGGAGGTCAGCGATTTTTGCGCTTTTGAATTTACGTGATGTAATTGATTTCCAAAAATAAAATTGCATTTCATAATATTTTTTTTCTAAAAAAATAGCTGCAGATCAATTATTTTATTTCGATGAAAATAGTTTCTTACCTTAGGTTTCCCAAAAACATCAGATAAACTACATACTTAACATTATAATTTCATTAATTTCCGGTTGACTGGATTAGATCACCACTGACTACTCTATTTTCGTTCTTTCTAATAGTTAAACTTACCAAAGATCTTGCCGATCCATCTTCATTGTGACGGCACAACCAAAACCAGCGTCATGGTACCTACACTACATCAAAAAATTGCACATACAGGAGACTCGTCTAGTCAAGTCTGGTTTCCCTCTTACGTTATCCATACTGCGAATATCGAGGCCGTCCAACGCATGTTTATCCGTTTTATCCTTCGTGCATGATCTTCAATGGGCTGATATCTACAATTTACCGCCTTATATGGATCGCTTCAACTAATCAACCTAAAATTCCTAGAAAAACAACACTAAGACGCAGGCATACTGTTTAACCCGCGATGCAAAAAGTGAGGTGCTATAAGTTTGACGTGCCAGAGTGTCTGCCTGTGGCATCGTAGGTCCTGAACGAATGGACCAACTTTAATCCTATTTTTTTGTTTGAAAGCTAACGTGATCGAGATGGTTCTTGGCTACAATTTATGAAGATCGGTTCAGGCGTTTCAAGGTCATTAGCTCTTTTATATCGCGTAAAATGAATCGCGCTATAGGAAGATGTTATAATTTTTGCAAATGGCGTCGTACGTCAGTCATATTTGACATTAGTGAACTAGACAGCTGCAGATAAGCAATGGAGCGCTACACTTTGCAAGAGCGTGGAATAATTGTGTCAATTTTTTTTTACCAACAAGCGGTCGGTGGTCTTAGCGCAGCGTGAGTTTTGACGTAAATTTCCAAATCGCGTCACGCCAAGTGGCAAACATTTTCGCGCTTAGCTACTCGACTCGAACAGATTGGAACCATAGAAAACCATAGAGCACGTATCCACCACCGGACTGGTTGTTCGGCCGAGAATATCGCGGCTGTGGCTGCCAATGTTGCTGACAACGAAAGAAAATCAACCAGACGACGGGCCACGCAATTGGGCATCACCAGACGGACCCTACAGTGAGTTTTACTGACTTGCACATGTTCTCGTACAAAGTGCAAACAGCATCAATTAATGCCTGCTGACCGTCAATCGCGTGTGAATCACTGTCAAGCCATCGTTAATCTCAACAACGAAGAGGACAATTTTGTGTCGAAAATCATCATCAGTCAAGCGGTTACGTCAATAAGCAAAATCTTCGTTTCTGAGGCAATCCGCGTGTGATACGCGAAGAACCATTACATCCTGTTACTGTTACTGGTGAATGATGCAAGGCTATAATAATCAACAAGACGGTGCAACCACACACACAGCACGAGCCACAATAGATATTGTGAAGGAAGAGCTTCCTGGTCGCGTAATCTCCCGTTTTGACGATTTGGCATGGCCCGCAACATCGCCAGATTTAACCATCCCAAACTTCTTTCTTTTGGGGCTACTTAAAGTCGCGGGCTTACGCCAACAAGCCAACAAGCAGACAATCGGAGCCGTTAAAGAGAATATTCGACAGAAATGCGAACAGTTATCACCGGAAATCTTGCGGAAAGTCATGGAAAATGCGATAAAACGGGTACAAATGTACAAATATCAACACTAGCGGTAGCCACTTGGTGGATATCATCTTTTTCACTGAACAGAAAAAATTATGGAGGTCTAGGTAAAGATTTCCATTACTCAAAATATTTTTTTTAATTTAATAAAAAAGTAATTCAAAAACGAAATTGGATAAGGAATTTGCGCCCCCGTGTACATACAACACGCCCTATAAGAAAAAAATTAATTCAGAACGATAGAACAAAACTCAAGCCGTGCATAGTTTCCTGTAACTATTAAGTTATTTCTGTCTTTGTTTAGGCTTGCATTAAGTCAATTAGGTGACCCTACGGAAGAGTCAAATCAAATTTTCAAATCTTTTCAAAATATACATGCACAAGTCGTACATAAAGAAGCATGAAGATATGGTCGCGAGAATTACGAGCACCAGCTACGATTCTGATATCCAGCGAACTTTCGCTTGAGCACTTAATTCTTCTTTATGACTGCCCATAGCCTTGTTAATTATTGAAAAGATTTGAAAACGTTATAAGAAAATATTCCAGTGGTAGTCATTTTTCACTTTAAATAGTTTCACTTCGAGGCGTTTAAATATAAAACGCGAGTACCCAAACTATCCCTAAGATTTATTTGTGGGCCTTATTCAATTGTATGCGATTAATGATCAGAAAAAAGGCATCAACCTATCCCCGATATTCTCTAAAGCGTTCAACAGATTTTCAGCCAAGGCTGGCGTTCTCATAAAAATTTTATTATTCAACATTAACGTAGGCTATAAAAAAGAAGCAAAGCCGTGCATACATCCGACTCACTTGGCTTTCGGTCCTTTATCCCTCCGCCGTGTTCATTCCAATCTTTGAACTCACTTGCTTTATCGGGAAGCAGTTTATTAAATCAATAACTTCTACTTAAGTGCAATGTAATTCTGAAAAAGAAGGAATCACTAAAACAAAAGAACTCCCAAGAACTTTATCCTTTCAAAAGTGGGTGCGACCCACACCCAGTGTGTCTGCGGCTTCGAGGCAGATGACCAAAATAGCAATTTTACCACCCAACTAACAGCAACATCGAACCGGAAAAATAATAGAAAAGGGAAAGAAAAGTAAAGATTGAACGTTTTTTTTTAAACAATATTGACTTCTTCAATCTGGCATACAGTTTTTGGAGAGTTTAGAGAGCTGCTCAGGATACGAAATCACCCCAGGCTGGCACCCCCCGGCAGATGGAAACAATTGCAAAAGGATAACAAGAATTGATGTCAGAGTTTAGGGCTTCCTGTAGAATGCAATAAAATAATCGTTCGAAATGGATTTTTTGTTTGGTTTTCGGCTTGTTTTACCCGTTCCTTTCTCCGCTTATCTATTACACACAAAGCAAAAAGGATAATTGTTATTTACACTGATCCACCTCTTAGCTTTATTGGGCAGACATCGGGAGGAAACAACTGAAGTTTGCTTTTTTTTAATTCTCTTTTGTTGTTGTACGAGCGAAATAAATGGATGTATGCTTTTGCTCCTTATAGCATTTGCTGGTCGATTACATGATGTTGCCCACAGCGATTTCCGGCTGCATTTGACCGTCATTGTTGGCGGATAAGGAGCAACTTTGATCCCAACTAAGGAGTTATCCGGTTTTTAAGATCATTCGGGGAGAGCTGCTTATTGTTTTAAGCATGTAGTTTGATTGCTGGCGGGTGGGGCGAATAGTTTAAGACTTTGAAATTCTGGTCTTGAAGGGAGTTCCGGATGTTGTGAGGAATGACAAACTCTGACAAAGGGACAAAGTTTTGAAATTTGTCGCTGTTATCAGCTGCTTAATGTGAAAATGGGAGCACATTGATTCAAGCCCTTGGTTTGAGAGTGTTACATGAGACATTATAGTTATTTTCCAAATTTTAAGACTTAAGAAAATTGAAAAAAAAAAAAAACATGTATTATGTAAATAAATACATTCACCAGTAGCCTTATGCAACAAAGAGAGTGATTAAAAACTAATCGAAAATTGTTTGATTGTTTTGGTTAAAGTATTATACAAATTCTGAAGTTAGTGTCTCGTTACTTTATTTGCCGAATGTCCTACTCTTTTTTGTCTACATGTTATTTTTTGGTAACATTTTTCATCAGGCTTTCAGAAATTTGTGGCAATGTGTCGTAAATAACATTTCCGATATCGATAATTTGGGTTAGCTCTTGCGTAAGCTTTTCTTTAACACGGTCCCAAGTGAAAAGCTAAACGGTGTTATATCGCATGATCTCGGTGGACAAGTGAAGTCTGTATTTAGAAAAATCATATGTCCAGAAATTTGTGATGCAATCTATTCATGGGTCTACCAGATACGATCCAATCCAATCCATTCAATGAGCCGAACCATCAGAATCATTTCCGAAAAAAACATGACATTGTTCAACCATTTACGGCACCCAGGTAGCTACTCTCTCCAATTCTTATTCCTATCGGACCTTACAGAACATGTACATTATGCAAAATGCGATGATGTGAAAGTGATCTTGAATAGGGCTAAATTCAAATCTGGTCATACCATCAGTTGCGGTGGCATTATTTTCAGCCGGGCAAACATGAGTTGGAATCTTCATCTCATCACTAATGTGCTTAAAGTATTCAAATTTCTCGAATATATTCACTCTAATTATATGTGCGCTTGATGACGACCAGAAACTTTATGAAGTTTACGTAATATTTCCACCATATTTTCAACATTTTGCAATGGGTGACCAATTTTAGGTTGTCATTTCAAAAGTCATGACTACTGAAAATTCAAAGTCACTTCTGGCAGCCCACTGATTGCCTGTGGGTTCAATGTTAGAGCGAAATTAATGGAATGGATGCGGGTGTTTGACAGGCAGTGTCTCAGGATCATAGCACACGTTTCGAATTACAAATAAAACCCGAATCTGAGCACATGCAATTTTACACCAACGAGGTACTATACCTATACGATAGGGCAAGCATTTTACGGGTGGACAATTTATTGATAAAGTTTATTTGAAGCCATGTTGCAAGAGCAAAGACTTCAATCAATAATCTGATCTCCGATTCTTACTTCGCCAATTACTTTCGCAACAGGAGAGTGCGCCTTAACGACTTTGTCCCACCACAAGCATCCTCTATTTGGACCAATGTGTGCTGGTCCTAGATAGGCCAACGGCGCCGCTAATGTTCCACATGGCTCGTAATTCCATGGAGCGGTGATTTCCCTACAAACATGATGTTGCGCTCCGTGAGTCGTAACGTCATCCGACAGAATCAACTCTTTCGGGGCTGGAGAGATCTTCGTCAATGTTATTTATGGTTCCTACATGCCAAAAGCATTAACTTAAATAGGCTAAGGTACGTTAGGGTAGATTAAGGTATGATAAAATAAAAAACGAAAGTAAAAACTAAAGCACTATAAATTAAAAAAAAAAGGATGTATGAAGAGCATCAGAAATTAAGATAAAACTGCCAATCATCAAGGAAGTGAAGACAGTGATCCGTCGCTTTAAGAATAACAAGGCGGAAAGAGTCGACCTATTACCATCGAAATTGATAAAATATGCCGAAGAGAAATTAATAGAGAAGTTACGGAAGAAGTTATGCAACCATCAAACCAGAAACCACCAATGAGACGTCCCACTCAAAATGGCCGCCGACGTTTGCCTACAAGCTCGGGCGAGCACGTCGGTACCTCAAGTGCTGTCAAATTTTTGTAAACAATCCCGCACATTGTTATAATTCCAATAGTGTGTGTGGCGGGAGTACACTGCGGTACAATGAAATGAACTCACACGTATTCACGATTAGAGTTTGTTTGTAACGTGGTTTGTCGCTATGCACCTGAACCTCTGTCAAAATCTCGTCAAAATTTCAGGGTGTCACGGGGGAAGACGTACGAAAGACGCACGTCTCATTCTGGTTTCTGCATCAAACTCTCCCCGAGGAATGGAAGAACTTGGTCATCATTCCCGTACTTATAAAGGATGACTTAACACGGTGCAAGAATTACCAAGGAATATCTCTGCGACCAAGTTGCTAAACGATGCTGTAAAACATTATCTTAATGAGATTGACATCATGCACAAAGAAAATAATTGGAGACTACCAATTTTCAGAAGGGTTCGCTCGTAGAGTTACCAGATTTTCACTATACGGCAGCTTCTAGTGAAGAAATAGGAATTCCACGAGACGGGTCATCAACTACTTAGATTTTAAAAAAGATGGGATAAGCTCGCCAGGAGTCAAGCTACAATTCCATGAATTTTGAAATCTTATGCAAAGGCTTTCCTGCTATATATATATATCATATATCTGTTTGTCCGTACGCATATCAATTATATACAAACTTCCACGAAGTGAATGTGAATTATAACGTATCATATCCTAAAAATAGACTGTAGATGAATTGGGTTTAATCGTTATTACGGTTAATATACATATTTGATGGGATGCATAATAATACTAGATATATTATAATACATGTTTATAATTCACATTGACTTCGCGCAAGTTTGCATATGTATGATAGACGCGTACAGCCTTTTTATAAGTCTTCACTGCCTCAGCTTTGTAAGGTAGAAGACCAAAAAGGCGTACTACTCCATAAACCGATCGAAAACGCATTGCGTCCTTGTTAGGCTGGGAATCTCGAAAAATTTTATGAAAGTGATACAAGTATGCCTGAACTGAAACAAAGGCCGAGTAACTAAAGGGCAAGTCACATAGAATGCGTGCTTGCGTGCGTGCGCTAATTTCAATTGACCTTCAACGCATTGCAGGCATGCATAGCCACATAGAATCCGTGCGTGCGTTGATCTGTCAAAATTGAATGTCAAATCATTCAATGACATTTATTAATTGGTGTTGTGCGTTCAATTAGAAAACATTCGTTACTTGTTAATTAATACTTAAAAAATATGGACGATTTTATTTCAGTAATAATATCTATATTAATATTGTCGCAAGCATTTGAAATGTACAAGATAATAATGGGATTTATTTCTGTAGCACTTTAAACTTTTGTTATAAAGACACGGATGGTCTTTAATTGTTTCAATCAATTTTTCTTCAAACATTTCTTTCACTTTGCACCAACAAAACGTACCTCGCATGTGACACCAAACAGAATAATACTTAAATGTCAACCGAATTTGAAATTTCTCTCACTGCGAGAGAGTTCCTAAACATTCTCTCAAAGCATCCACCAATGAACGTGCTTACTCTCAATTTGTCTATATGTGAACTTCAAATTGTAAATGTGTGAGCTCCGATATGTGAATGTATGAACTGTCAGCGCGTCAAAAAGTAGAAAGTAGCTCTACTTTGTCTATCGAAGCGCGTGCTTCCGTCGGCTATGTGCCACCTCCCATAAGAATGTGTGTATTCTACTTTGTTGTCAGCGCAAGCAAGCAAGCACGCATTCTATGTGACTTGCCCTTAAATCACCAAGACTAAGTTAGGCAGAAATGGACAATGGCAACTCAAAGGAATAATGAGTGTTAAACTAAAACAAAAACGACCCCTATAAACGCCGCGCCCTACATGGGACGACAATATGAGGATTGATCTAGAAGAGATGGAACAAAGCAGCGAAACATGGAAACAACACAGTCACGACAGCTAAGCTTGGCGAAGGGTTGCCAACGAGGCTCTGGACTTCAATGTTCCAAATGTCCGGAAATAATAAATATAACACATAAAATAAGTTAAGTTAAACTCACAAGTATGTATAGACCCATATTAGAGAGACATTAGAAAAAAATGTAACGTCTTAAGTTAGTTAGGAAATTTAAGCAAGTTTTAAAAGCATTATTTTCCTTGCGTAAGGTAGTTCTAAGAAAGATTAATAAAAATGATTTAATGATTAAAATGAAAATATAAACTTCAATTTAAGGAAATAAGTATCTGAAAGAACTACCGAAAATTGGGAACAAAATTGTGGTGTAGAGCTCGGAATTGTAGAGCTCGGCTTTAGCTCTGTCAGGTCTCCACTCTCCCTCGGAGAAAACCCCCCTCCCTTTTTAGACACCTCACTCCTTTACCTACCGCGCGTATGCTGTCCGTAGACCGCAGTACACGTTTAATAGGCAACGGAGCAGAGTGACTTCAAAAAGCTATTTGCTTTTCCCTTCACCGCGCGCAGGCTGTCCGGAGACCGTCGTGCACGCTGAGTGAGCGGCTAAGCAAAAGAATATATGGATATACATTTCCCTGAAGGGGAAAAAGAATCAACAAAATTGCTTTGTTAATAAAAGACCAAAAATTATTATTTACAACCTTGCTTTATTTAGTCAAAAGACTAGCTCGAGTGTGCCACTTTTCCTTGGACGCTCGTAAAACTTCGCAAGACGAAATGCCAAACCAGAGTGTCTGTTCACTGATCGGGCGTCTCCTTTTATACACCCGATCGTGGGTGTGCTCTTAACAATTTCTATATAAAGTAGTGTTACAATAGGGTTACCCTGCCTATATTATTTGAATATTTTCTAAAAAGGGTTACCATGCCTACTCAAATATAATTTTAACATTTATAATTTAAAGTTATGAAATAACACATTATGATATACATACATATATATATATATATATAAATATACGTATACTGCGTTACAGTGGCATATATTGTGAATGCCTATTTGAAAATGCAATACTTTCCAGTCACATTGAAATTTGCTAAAGTAACACCTATTCTAAAAGCTGGTAAGCCCCCCGATGATCCTGATAGTTACCGCCCAATTTGTTTGCTTAGCAGCTTGAGCAAAATTTATGAAAGGGTCCTGAAAGAAAAGATAATGAAGATTGTAGATGAAAAGCACATTTTTCCCGTAATGCAGTTCGGGTTTAGGCGCTGTCATAATACTTCTCATCAAGTAAAGGGAATTTGTAATCATATAAAAAGTAATCGTGCAGTTGGAAAATTGGCTGGCATGATTTTATTAGATATAGAAAATGCCTTTGATACCGTTTGGCATACTGGTCTGATCTTTTAAATTAACAATTTCCACTTTCCACCTTATTTGTGCAATATAGTTCTAAGTTTTCTGTCTGATCGTTGTTTCCAAGTGTATGTCGATAGTGGTGTACCTGATTTGATACTTTTTAATGCAGGTGGACCACAAGGTTCTGTTTTGGGGCAAATTCTTTATATTGTATATACCTCAGATTTTCCAGAATTACCCGATTGTGAAACAACTATCTTTGCTGATGACCCACCTATTTTTTCATCACATGAGTTAGCTCTCAACATTGAGAGCAATTTTAAATATGCAATGGAAATTATTTTTAAATACTCTGATAAATGGAAGATAAAGCTAAATATAGATAAATTACGAACTATCTATTTCACTCGAAAAAAAAAGCTTATTTTCATCCTACTTCTAGCTTGCAGGTAAATGGAATAAACGTTGAGTGGAAGAGCTCCGTAAAATATCTTGGTATATACCTTGACACAAATTGACTTTTCATGAACACATCATAAAAACCCTAAGCAAAGTTAATATCGCAAAGGAAATTCCTTAGCCTTTCATTATCAGAAAATCATAAGTAATAATTAAGTCTTTAGCTAACAAAGCTATAATCCTTTACGGTTGTCCAATATGGGAAAATTCCACACAGTGTCACATTAACAAGTTACAAATAGCCCAAAATAAAATTTTAAAAATTATGTTAGACCTACCACGAGAATATTCCACTTTAAAACTCCACAAGAGAGCGGGGTGACCCGGTTTCTACAAGAATATTGAAACTCAGGAATAAGTTTTTAAATTCCAGCATTTTTCCTGATAATCTTTTAGTCAATGACCTGACTGCAGGCATTTTTCCAAATGTATGCAGCTGATATATTATTTATTTTTGTTTATTTATTTGTTTAATTATTTATACAATAATATTTATTTATTTATTTTATTTATGTATTTATTTATTTTATTTATGTATTTATTTATTTTATTTATGTATTTATTTATATTGATATTTACATAAAATTGATAATTGCATAAAATTAAAAAAAAACAAAAAAACAAAAAAAAAAAAAAATTTTACATATGTATACATATATGCATGTACTATATTTGTATAAATATATATGTATGTATATATAAACATATATATATCTTCATTTTGTGTTTTCCTTTTGTGTTTTTTTTTCTTCTTTCTTATATTGAAGATTTTTTGTTTTTCGTATTTTCCTCCAAAGATATTTGTATTACATGTTACAAATTGTATATATGTATGTATGTAGATTAAAAATAAATTAAAATTTATTTTTTCAGGAGTAAGATATTAAATACACTCCGCTTCAACTGAATAGGTACAACATTATTCAAAAATTTGGGATTCATTTCTGGCACATACTGTAAATGAACTAATCATTTTTTGTTACTAACTGTTAGTCTATGATGTTGGGAAAAGAGAGCAAAAAAAAGAATTTACAAAGCCCCGTTATTTCTTCCCTAGCTGTCTTGCAAAGCATTGAATATGAAAAAATGTAGTTGTTTTCTTGAGTCAACTGAATAGGTACATTGCTTGCATTGCTTCTGTGTACTCCAAAGAGATTGGCACATTTTAATAATTGTCGAAGTGTTTTAAAATAAATTACACAATTTACAAATTACATTAATTGAAATTTCGCGAAACATGGGTAGAGCAAAATCTCTTAATAGTGTTGAAAAGGTTAAAATCGACTTATTAAAGGAGCAAGAAGCTAAAAAAATTGGACGAAGCTTTAATATTATCTATGCGTATTTAAAAAACAAAGAGTTATACGGGAAAAATATGAAAGGAGGTAAAAAAACGGCCACAACAGCGGCTGATAGAAGATCAATTTTGCGATATGCTTCCAATTCTCGTGACTCAGCTGCAAAAATAAAGCAAAGAGCAGGTATTAATGCTAGTGTTTCAACGGTAAGAAGAGTGATCAACTGTGCCAATCATCTGAAACGGCTGAAAATTCAAAAGAAACCACCTTTAAACCATCGGCGCAAGTGTATGCGTTTGGAATTTTCGAGGCACCATATGAGTTGGAAAGAAGAATGGCGTTATGTGGTAAATGCCGTATAATAAATACCGTATAATAACGTCCTTTATATCTTACTTTAGTCATTATAACTCGGTGAATAATATGAGGTACAAGTACGATACAACTAGTTGTACGTCCACAATATAACTTCTGTGAAGCACGAAGAAAAATCGAAACGTATTAAATATGAATAAATTCATATAAAGTGTTTGTCCTTATTTTATAACCAAAACACATTGAAAATGTTGCAAGCCATTGTAATCTAGTTCAGTTGTCTTTTTCAGGTTTTTACTCCAAAATTCTTAGTTGGATGAATTGCTGTCTAACAGCCAGAACACAAATAGTAAAAATAAGCAGTTTCCTATCCGATCTTTTTCCCGTACCATCTGGTGTCCCACAAGGTAGCGACTTAGGCCTTAGCGACTTAGCGACTTGAGGGAAGATCATTGATGAATAAGCGAAATAGCAATGATCTTCCCTCAATTTTAAGATCTTCACAATACCTTCTTTACGCTGATGATCTTAAGATTTACAGAAAAATTGTATTCACTTCTTACTATTACAAGAGGATCTTACACGAATATTCCACTGGTGTGAGTTACATTCCTTACACTTAAACGTTTCTAAATGTGTTTCATGTTTCAGAGCCAATAATTTCGTTGAATTTCATTATGACCTAAACGGTGTCCAACTTATGAAAGTATCGCAATTGAAGGACTTGGGTGTTATCTTGGATTCGCAATTAAATTTTTTCTTTCACATAGATTACATAGATTATTAGGATTAATAAAACGTAATACTAAAGAATTTGCCGATGCCTTGGCCTTAAAATGTTTTTTTTTGTGCTCTACTTAGGTCTCCATTTGAATATTGTAGTCTTATTTGAAATCCGTTCTACAATAATACAGCAGTAATAATTGAAAGAGTTTAATGTAAGTTCCGCCAATATTTGTTCTTTAAACTGAAATGGAATTAGAGACATCAACCTACAGAACGAGTTTTTTGTTTAACCTTATCCCTCTTCATCAACGTCGTAGATACTTTTCATTAATGTTTATCCGAGACATTCTTACCTTTCATATTGACTGTTGTTTTCTTTTAAGTATGTTAAAATTGTATATCCCTCCAGCCTATACTCGAAATCGATTGTTTTTTAAAACAGATTTTCATCGTACCAACTATGGTAAAAATGAACCAATATCGCGATGTATACAAGAAGCTAACTTAGCTTGCAATGTATTGGATTTTTTTGATAACTGCCCCAGAGAATTATTTAAAAACGAATAATTAGTTATTAGTTAAACTTAAATGTTTAGGTGATCCATTACTTAGTCTATAAGAGAAATCTCTAATTGATGTAAATAAATAAATAAATAAACATTTCTTGCAGGGAATTACCCAGAGCTTTTCAGTTATTCATGAATCATCCAGTTATTTTCGGAGTAGGTGCTTGCAAGAAAATTAAAAGAATACAAAATTGATATAAACTGCTTTCGTTCCAAAAGTTATCCAATTGCTTTCTGTTTTCTGCCAGTGCGTACAATAAGTAAACACAACAGTCGACAGTTGCAGTTAAAAAAAAGAAAAGATTGTTTCACTATTCACCTGTCGCAAAGTTGCTTTCTCTACCAAAGATTTCCCGCAATGAACAAAAAGAAGTCGCACGGGGACAAATCTGGAGAATACGATGGATGGGGCAACAGTTCGTAGCCCAATTCGACCAATTTGGCCGTGGCGAGGGCGGAGGTGTGAGCCGGTGCGTTAGCATGGGGGAAGAGCACTTTTTTTCTTCGCCAAGTGGGGCCGTTTTTTTTCAATTCGGCGTCGAATCGGCCCAGTCTTCGCCTTCTTGGGAGCACGTTCGCCGGGTCCACTGTTTCGACTGTTCCTTGGTCTTTGGTGTGTACCAGTGGATCCATGTTTCGTCGACTGTCACGAAACGACGCAGAAACTCCTTCGGATTGCGCTTAAACAGCGTCAAACACTGCTGTGAGGTGGTCTCACGGTTGTGCTTGTTGTCCGCAGTGAGCAAACGCGGCACCCATCGCGCCGACAGCTTTCTAATGCCCAAAATTTCATGCAGGATATGACCCACGCGATCTTTTGAAATGCCTATTGTCTCAGCTATCCCGCGCACCTTCAATCGGCGGTCTGCCAATACGAGATCGTGGATTTTTGTCACGTTATCCTCCGCGGTAGCCGTTTTCGTTGCACCTGGACGTGGCTCATCAAAAACCGACGTAGACCACGTTGAAACTCGTTGAACCAATTTTTGGTAGTCGCCATCGAAGGAGAAGAGTACACAGCATTCATACGCTCTTTAATTTCGCTGCGTTCCCTTCCAAAAACAAGAATCGAATTACCGACCGATATTGCTCTTTTTTCATTTTTCTAAAATCTGCGGACACTCCCGCTTCCACACACGGTCAAAACAAAACTACGATTCCGATCCGGCTGAAATTTCGAGAGTAGCCGTCTCCTAGAATGTACTACACATAGCACTACATAGTAAGTTGCTCTTGCGATACTGGCGCCATTTGGCGGTGAGGCTAAGTACTTATTAGACCACCCTCGTAATATTCAAACTGGCACTTCAACTTCTAATGGCTGCAGCAAGAGTACGAATGAGTTAACGGATCTATATCAAACTTCAAACATGTTCATAAAAAATAAATATCCCTTCTAGAAAAATATAACAACGAATCTAATGGCGCCACCTCTTAACTAAATTGAATTGAAGTTGAAAATTTTTAAAATTGAACGTCCAAATACACATCTACATATACACATTGAGAGAGCCTTGATTTTTCATGAGCTTTAACTCATTGCACATAGACACTGCTACTGCAGACGATTAATACCATGATAGCCATTCGTTTAGCAAAAGACCAGGGTCTGCAATGAGTACTCGTATCATTTTATTTAGCCATGCGGACCGGAGCTAAAACTATAAAAGTGAGTCTTAAATGTTTGCTTTTTTGTGTGAGTAGTTTTTTATAATTCCGGACTTTTATTTAATCCATACTATTCATTTTATGACTTAGAAATTGCTAAATCTCGCTTTTCATTTTGGGCAATATATTTTTATCTCTTTCCCCATGGCTTTCCACAATGTGATTTATTTAAACGAATATCTTTGACTTTATTTCGCACAATCTAGTTTTAAATAACTGGAAATACATAATGAAAGCGCAACGCATTTTATGTGGGAATATAGATATGTATTCATAGGTATTTTGGACATTTTCTACTTTCTGGAAAGGATTTAGAAAAAAAACGTTCGTTTCAAATTATTCCAAAATAGCAAAATACACACTTTTCCCACTGTCTAAAATCATTTTCGCTTCTGATTAGAACATTTAGTCGTTTCTAAATTGCCCACAAATTATATGGTTATATTTAAAATTGAAACATTGATAGAATCTCTAATTAAAAGGTGCTGAAAACGCTATGAAAATAAACGAACACACGCCTCTGAGCAATAATCATGGAACCGAATATTCGTTCTGTGGCCAAATTGAATTTTTCGATCGTTAGAATCATTTTTTAAATAATTACTGTGCGTTACCGGGAAATTGTCGGCGTACTAGACTGAACCGAAATAAACGAGAAAGAAGTCGAGCACAGCAACAGTTGCGGTTGTTGCTGCTGGCTATGCTAGAAATGACAGAAACCGGCAACGGGAAACCATAGTAGTAGTAGCAACTACGCCGCACGCTGATTTAATTGATAGTTAGATATTCACGGGTGATAATTTATGAAAATGCTCGCGATATTTCAATTTTCAACGTTCCACGATAAATTGTTGCGAGTAGTGGCTTGTAGCATTGTCAGCTGGTTATTAGTCGCTGCTGCTTGCAGTGTGGGAATTAATTAATTAATTTGAATAATTTGTTTGGAGAAATTAAGAAGAAACTGCAGTTGCATGCAAAACCGAATAGTGGTTTTGGAATTGTTGAATAATTTAATAAACTTCCCTGGAAACTAGTTTATTATTTTAATGAAAATGCGAATACAATACATAAACGAAAAGATGCACTTTAATGTAGGACATCTCTACTAGGTCAACGGTAATACGCACCGAGCACGCCCAGTTGCGAAGTGTCCCCTTTCGAACACAAGAGAATATTATTATCGTTACGTGTGCATGGTATAGAATTTAATTTAATTATTTTTTTTTTGACATTTGACCTGGATCTGTCGGCTTGAAGCCCTTGTCGATGCTACCTGCGTGATCATAGAGTTTTTTTCCACATCATCCGGAACTTTATTATCTAGACGAGTGGCTCTTTTTTCTTGATTCCATTAAATGAAATTCTTGATTATTCAGTGAAATGTTCACCATTATGCAGCTTTTTTTTACTCAACAATTCAAATAAAATAAGGGCAATATTACTTTGCATGTGGGCGTCTGCCTACTGAAGTGCAGATGATGCCTTATAAAGGGCGCACAAGAGGAAATATGACAATCTCGCACCTGTAAGCATTCATCGCATTCGAGTTTCGAATTCGCAATTAAAGGGCTTAGTAAACGAGATGGGAACACAAAAGAACTCTTGTGTAATTACGGGCGATACGAGCGAGAGTATATTTTTTTTTTGGGTTAGATAGAAATACATGTAAATATAACCACGAGTTAATGGAATTTTCAATTCATCAGTCGGTTGTTATTTTTCCACTTTACTTTATTTCATTTCTGTTGGTTCAAAGAAAACGACTCGAGAGACTTATCAAATTCGAAAGGGAAGTTTATTCAATTTGCATCTGGTATTTTTATTCCATATTCTAGTAATACTTCTGGCTTAACAATGCATAAGTATAAGTGCATACGTATATATATGAGTGTACAGATTTAATCGTTAAGTTTTGTGCATTCAGTGCAATATTCAACACTCCCTCTCAAAACTAATTATTAAATTTAAACATGGTGATATTCAATTTCAAATTTCAATTAAATCTTTTCAATATTAAATTCCAAAAAAAATAAAACGAAATTCAAACTTTAATTACAAGAAAACATTAATTAATTAATCCAAGCATTTCTGTAAATTTAGCATGTTAAATTTTAGGTAAATTTTAAGTCATTATATCAGATATCATTTCATTTGTAGGAATTAACTTACTTGAATTAAATTTTTATTATATACCTCGCAGACATAATGGAATCGAATATCGATATGTTTGCTGCGATTGTGGTAAACCGGGTTTTTGACAAGCGCCGTGCACTCAAGCTGTCACAATGCAAAATAGTTGGCTCGCACACTAGCTCATGGAACCCTAGCTCCTTGATAAATGCTCGCAACTAGACTGCTTCTCGAGATGCCGCTGACAGAGCCATGTACTCGGCCTCTGTACTGCTCAGAGCTACAGAAGACTGTTTCTTTGACTCCCAGGTGATTGCCGCGTTCTTGTCACCAATGAAAAATGCATAACCCGTATAAGACTTCCTATCTGCAATACTGCCTCTCCAATCAGCATCAGTAAATCCATTAAGCTTTCCTCTACCTTTTCTATAAATAAGTTTAAAATGTTTAGTATTATTTAACCCTTCTGTTCTGTTAGTGTGGTGTTCTCAAGTCACCCTGTAACTTCGTGAGCTGTCAAGCTGCTGTCGAAGTTGAATTTGACAGTCCTGCCTAAAAAAAAGAACGTGGAAGAAATATAATGTGCTTTTTGTGAAAAACGGAAAAAGTTTTATTTCAAAAATAAATTACGTAAAGCACATAGCAGTTAGAAAAAGATCACACGTGTTACGTTTCGGGTCATAAATGACCCAATTTTGATTTTGAATATATTTTTATAAAATAACTACGAAAAAAGGAATAAGAAGGAACGATGGATACAAATTATTAATTTGTGCTCTTGGCAATATGTTGTTGTAATTGCATGCCGATGGGTGGAACAAACTGGTTTGTTGCAAACCGTGCAACAGGTGAAGGTCTTTTTTTCTCGTTGCTCGGAGGACAAAACTTGCAGCGTTTACGTTTTTTATCGGGTGGTAATGATGTTGATGCTAACCCAATACTATTAGTTTAAGTATTGCGAACGGTGGATGCAAA
Source organism: Merodon equestris (assembly GCA_958301585.1). Classification (NCBI taxonomy): domain Eukaryota; kingdom Metazoa; phylum Arthropoda; class Insecta; order Diptera; family Syrphidae; genus Merodon; species Merodon equestris. Next base: position 67,354,879 of record OY284413.1, read on the forward strand.
AGCTTCAACTCTTGGAAGACGATTTCGTCGAACAATACACGGCCGAACTAACTGTTCTCCTAGCTCATGTAAAAAAATTCTGCGCTTGAACAATTTGTTTTGATTCCAGTTCGGGTGAATTTCCATCCATAATAAAGGGTCCGCCATCTAACGTTTTTTTTTTTCAAGTGCTTATTCCGTGAATTGTAACACTTAGCTCATGTCTGATTTGACAGATAATTAGTTTTATCCTTCCGCTGAACGAATATGGTTGTGTATACGCTTGAACAACGCTTCGTTTTCGCTTCGCTAAGTGGGCCTGCGATCGACTTACAGAAGATGCCGATTTTGCCAAAAAAATCATCTTTTCAGATGAAGCTCATTTTGATCTTGGCGCACGCATACATGAAAAGCCGGTGCACCCAAAACGAGCCACTGTTTGGTGCGGATTTTGGTCCAGAGGCATAATTGGGCCATTTTTCTTCGAAAATGAGCAAGGAGTGGCCGTTACAGTCAATGGCGATCGTTATCGGGCCATGTTGAACGAATTTTTGTTCACAAAAATTGAAGAGGACGATATTGGCAACATTTAGTTTCAACAGTAAGGCGCTACGTGCCACACAGCCGAAGCTACACTCGATGTTTTGCGCCCTGTTTTTGAAGATCGCATTATCAGCCGTAGAGCTGATGTCGTTTGGCCACCTCAGAGCTGCGATTTGACACCGTTGGACTATTATTTGTGGGGTGCCGTCAAAGATAAATGTTACGCCGACAAGCCAGAGGCAATTGACGCTTTAAAGGTAATATTCGTAAAGTCTTTGGTGAAATACAGCTGCATACAATCGATAATGTGCTTAAAAATTGGACCGATTGTGTAATGAAGTTATTTTCCATTATTAACCGGAAGGATTGTACTTTCAAATAAAAAAAGAAATTTGAGAAAATATTCAGTAGTTTTTTTTATAGCATTTTCAAAAAAAAGAAGAAGTTATTTGGCGGACCCTATATAAACCCGAGGATTGAACCTTGCGGTACACCTATATTTATATTTGCTGAGGTACTTAAAGTCTCAGATACTTTAACTGTTTGGGTGCTTCCACTTAAATAAGATTCAAACCATTTATAAATGAAATTTCTAATCTTTATCCACCAAATGATTGGTACAGTATATATTGTCTTCTAGCCCTTTCAAAATACAAAGACAGAAAAGGTTCAGAGCATTTTCAGTGGAGAAACCACTTACGAATCCAAACTATCTATCTAAAACTATCTAATCTATTTATCTAAGAAATCAAGAATCCGTCTTTTCATTACTTTTTCAAACACTTTAGGAATAGTCAGTAAAAGTGAAATTGGTCTATAATCACTCTGATCTTTTGGATTAAATATTCCTCTTAGAAAGTGGAATCCCAATGGCGCATTTTAAGCTTTTAGGATAAATTCCTGATATTATATTAAAATTAAATATGTACGCTAATACTTCAGCAATTTTTCAAGCATTTTTTTTTAATAAATGGTTAAATAGACCGTCTACACCTCGAGAGTGTGAATTATTTGAGGAATTTTTTATTTTCAAAATCTCAAAAGAAAATAACTGATCGAAAAAGAGGCTATTGCTGCAAGCAATGGCGTCCTTAATTCTTCTAGAACTAATGCAACATGGGCAAATATTATTACACAATATTATTGGCAACAGATGCTGATTCGTTGGAAGCAAAATAAGGGTCAGTTGTTTCAGAGGCGAAAGTTTTTAGTTTAATACATTAAATTTTAATTTTTTTTTTGTTTAATTCATTTTTATTCAACTTTTACTTAGAGATATCTTACGCTAGACAAAAATGCTTAAAGCTAGCTCAAATAACTTAACTGCTCTATTATACCCTATTATTTGCAGGAAATCGAAGCTTTCTGCCGATAATAAGATAATTATTTTTAAAGTTATTTTCCAAGCGATTTTGACGTATGGCTGTCCTGTTTGGGGTGGTATGGCTAAATGTCATCTAAAAAGGCTACAAGTGGCACAAAACAAAACCCTAAAAATGATGCTAGACCTACCCTGGCGGTTTTCAACAAGAGAATTACATTCAAGAGCGGGAGTTGAACTGATCTGCGAACGTATTGTAAGGCTTAACGAACAATTTCATATTCGCTGTTCCCTTACCGATAATCCTCTCGTTATCAGTCTTAGTTCTTGATGTTTATTTAATTATCAATTAATTAAATTAATTTGTTATTTTGTTATTCATGTATCTATTTATTTAATTATATATTTATTTATTTTGTTTATTTATGTGTTATTATTTATTTATTTATTTTTGTTCTTATTTATTTAATCAATTTATTTATCTATTTATTTATATATTCACTTATTCATTAATTTATCTATACACTTTGTTAATAACTCCCATCCTTGTATTTCTATTTCTATTTTAGTTCTTCGTTTTTGTAGTTCGTCTAAACTACTTTTTTTTTTTTTTTTTTTTTTTTTTGCCTGATATGGAGGTTTTTCTTGCAATTTTTCCTCCTCTTATATTTCTTGTTTCTTAGCTATTTCGTTTTCTGTTCATTATACACTTCTTTTTAGTAGTAAGGTAATAATTCTTTTTTACCAAATCTCTATATACAATTTGTGCAATAACATTCCTGTAATTATTAAACTGCAAATAAACAAACAAAATCAAATCAAATCAAAACTTAACAAACTTAAAATATTGGGTATATAACTTAATTCGTGCGGTTTTTTTTCTTCAAAATTTGAACGTTTATTAATGAAAAACATGTACAATAGTATTATTCAAAGTATTGCCCATCTGAAGCTATGACTTTTTCCCATCTTTCTGGCAATTTGTGGATCCCATCCCAAAAGAATTGCGCCGGCTTGGCAGCCAAGAATGAATCAAGCCAATTTTTGATATTCTGCTCTGATGTGAACCGTTCTGCATCGACCGGAACAAATGGTAGTCAGAAGGGGCAAGGTCTGGGCTATAAGGTAGCTGGGGTAAAACTTCCCATCCACTGTTTTCCAAATAGTTCTTAACCGGAATAGCAACGTGGGGCCGAGCGTTGTAATGATGGAAAATTATTGCCTTGTGTCTGGTCGCATATTCCGGCCGTTTTTCGGCTACTGCTCTCTTCAAACGGATTAATTGTGTTCGGTAGCGTTGTCCATTGATGGTTTCACCCGGTTTTAGCAGCTCATATTACAGCACACCCTTCTGATCCCACCAAATACAGAGCATTACCTTCGCGCCATGGATATTCGGCTTTGCCGTTGATTTGGCTGGTTGGCCGGGTTTCACATACGATTTTTTGCGCTTTTCGCCTTTCGACGTCTCTCGGCTTGAGTTCATGTGGTACCCAATTTCCTTGCTTTTGAATATATCCAGCTGCTTTTAAACGTTTTGAAATGGCTGCTTGAGTGACACCCAAGGATTCTGCGAGCTCTTCTTGTGTTTGACAACAATCTTTATAGAATATTGCTTCCAGTTCTTCATCTTCAAACTTTTTTGGCTGCCCAGGACGTTCATCGTCTTCCAAGCCAAAACCACCACTTTTAAATCGTGCAAACCACTTTTGGCACATTTGCTCAGCTAGCGCATGTTCACCATAAACTTCCACCAAAATACGATGACTTTCGGCAGCAGTTTTCTTCATATTAAAGTAATGAAGAAGAACTCCCCGCAAAAACACTTTTTCAGGCACAAAGTTCGACATATTTGAGTGAAAAAAAATTATTGTTGTTTACGCTTCAAATGAATGACATATACTGAAATGACGTACAATGACAGTAGCTTTCCAACGCATGTTCCAATGGAATAATACAAGTTACGCCATCTCTTAGCAAACCGCACGAATTAAGTTATAGACCCAATACCTTACTGGCCCTATACGGACATTCTTAAGTACACAGAATAACTTAAACTATGTCTTTCAACCTAATGATTAATTATTTAAAACAGAAAATAGTACAGCTGAGAAAATTGTTTTTTTTTTAATATAATTCTTTTGCACGTCTGTTAAATATATTATTAACTAAACCCCATTCCTTTCTCAAATTCCCTCTGCATTTATTTATTTATTTAATCCACAGCGATAGAATTGATCTCGAGAGACTTTTATGTCTTTAGTGAGTTTTTTACAAATGTTTTTTTTTTTTATAATTCGTGCAAGTTCCAGAGTGTAGTGTACGCTCTTATGGTGTTTATCACACAACCTGGACGGGATGCAGATAGTTTGTGTCGAAGATGTTCGTTCCGGGGGTTGTTGTCCTAGATAGGATTTGAGAGATTCGACTGAATTTGCGTTGGTTGTAGTTCTCAGTAACTCTTTTTTTTTCCATTAAGTTGTTATATAGGAAATGCACACACAGAGTATGAATTTTGAACTGATCTCAACAGTCGGTGATGATATTACCATTGCACCACGACCATCCTCTTGTCTTGTAACGATTCCTTAAGGAAGCATTCTGCGGACGTTTAGAACATTAACCTACCAGTTTATTCTTAAGCTCAATCTTTTTTAGAATTCAACCTTTTCAACCAAGGCTTAAGTCTAATGTTCGACTATATAAAAAGTATTTATATGCTAGGTTAACATTAGTCTCATTATATATCTTCCCAACTTTCATAATGAAGTCTCTGATTGAAAATATTGTAATGAATTATGGATCTAGACGGGAAGAAAATGTAATTATTTTTATATATGTAACTCATGTATGGGACAATGGTCCAACACTAAGCATCAGAAATGAAACAGCAGTCCAAACAGTGTGTAAAAGCTGATTGTTCAGCGTCAAAGAAAGCGAAGTCGAGTGCATCTGCCGGGAAGATCTGCGAAAAATATGTTAGTCATTGACGACCTTGCAAAAGGCAGAACAATTACGGGCGAGTACTACTCCACCTTCAGATGTCAAAATTCGCGAGAAGAGGCCTGGCTTCAGGAAGATAAAAGTCATCATCGAAGAAGTTGAGCAGGTCTTAGAAGAAAACTTCCGGGAGGGAGTATTGGTAATGTAGAAACGCTTGAGTGAATGGAGATTATGTAGAAAAATCATTTTTAACTGAAAATCGCTTTTCAACGTCAGGTCAAGAACATTTCTATTTTTCTTTTCTTCTTGAAAAATATTTAATTATTCATCAATATCTATTTTGCCCCCTTTAAGGTGATGAGATAAATCGTAATGCACTTGCGCATGTGCGTTTTCTAATCCTTGAAGCACTACTAATATGTGCTTTATCTGACGGGCATCAAAGTATAGCTTAGAGCTCTTCCGGCGTTGCGGTAGTTATCTCCTAAATTATGGCAAATGTCCTTCCTGTCATGGGTCTTTTTTGTTTTGAGAAAAAAGTCGCAGGGGGCCAAGTCCTGTGAATGTGATAGCTGTGACATGCTTACTGTATTATTTTTGGCCTAGAAACCAAGCACAGGTAATGATGAGTTAGCAGTTGCATTATCGTGATGCAACAACCATGATTTTTTCCCACTAATCCAGACGTTTTCTTCGTACGCAAACGGCATATAACTTTAAGGTGATATTTTTTATATACCGTACATATAATTTGCATTACAATAAGAACTCACGCCATTCTAATCGAAGGCAACCTTCAGCAAAACTTTCATATTTTTAACCGAACTTGACTTGGTTTTTTCGGTATTAGTTCTTCTGGTAGCTTCCATTGCGATGATTGTGCGAAGGTTTCAACATCCTAATTAAAATACCTATTGTTTGAGTTGTCTTTCAGAAGTGGATCCGGCTCGGTTATATGATAAAGAAAACAAAGGAAACTTTCCAATATTTTGATATTTTTAATTCAAGTAAAAAAAGGGTAACTAGAATATAACCTGTCGATTTGAACGCACGAAGTAAGAGTGACAGAAATAAAAAAAAAAGAGTTGTGAAATTCAAGACGTTCAGAGATCCAGTATATCTGCGTCGTTCAATGTAGTGTTCAGAGATCCAACACCTATATTTCGTCACCACCGATGACCCTTTGCAACAAAGTTGGATCGTCATTCACGGCATTAAACGTCAACATATGTTCAGGAAGATATGTGTCAACTTAACTATGTAACAAAGAAATTCTAAAATCAAATGTAAGTAACTCACGAAAATCAAAAAGTCTCCCTTCTTTTTAAAGAAACCTCGTATGTACGTTTGATTTTCTTTATTGGTTTTCATATAATTTTCCTTTATTAAAAATTAAACTTAACTAAAGTAAAGTAAGCAGACTTAAATAACTCCTAGCTTGCCTTAACCCATCATTATTTACCCTAACTAAACTTTCCATTGGTTTTTGGCAGGTCTTGCATTGAAGACGCTGACCTATTAATTTTAACGAATGGCGCAGTCGGCTCCAAATATCAAAAATGTTGATGCTGTTGAACGATGTCTTCCCGATCACGGCGTGAAATCGATCTACTGAACCTGAAATGCCAGGAATTGCAGATTGCAACATCATATTCTTGGAAGAACCTTCACTCCACGGAATTGCGGGATACTTGAAAGATTATCGGGACCGCCTATCCTGGATCAACCCACATAAATTTCAATAGAGGAATGCTTCTGGGCCAACAAAGACGCACCATCTCCTGATGCGAATTATTGGGGCAGTATGGCCCGGAGATTAGTTTATTGATCAAAGTCATTACCCCGATCAGTTTAATCAAAAAAAATTATCCACTCGTACACTCGTTATGGCCCTATTGTATTGGACCTGGTTAGGGTAAGATTTCGTGTACTCTGATTCGGGTGATCTATGTACCATAGTCCGAGATAAATTCTTAAACATTATCTCTCGCTCTCACATTAAACTCGCTCTCACATTGAACCATACGGGCCATCAGTAGGCAACCATGGGCCTGATTAAGCATGCATGTAGCAGATTGCCTTCACCTTGGAATTAAGTTGACTGCTATCACAGAATAAATAGTATACAGAAGTCGCATCTCGGCCTGCGATGATTTTTCACTTTATGGTGCGGGCGGAACAACTGAAGGGAAGATCAAGCAACGAGAGAGCAAGCATGATCAGAGAGTAACAACCAAAGAGCAGCCACGGTCAGAGAGAAACAACGAGAGAGCAATCTTAAAATGTTTATGTGTGTGTGTGTATTGTGTTGCTATCCAACGTCGTGAATGCACGTGGTGTTGACAAAATTTTGTTTCAAGTTTTAGATTTCTATATTTAGTTTTCTTCAGTTGAAAGTTGCGCTTGGTATTCGTACGCGTACTTTTTCGATGTAAACTAAAAGGGCCGGGTAACACCAATTAACGTTATTCCATTATTTGGGATTTTTGTGCAAATTTCAATCTGATATATGTAGGGAAGAATAACCCAAAAACTTTAGTGCGACAGGATTTTAAGTTTGCGGGCTTTAGTAAAATTTTTTTTCTCTGAAGCCCACGAGCAATGCTTCCTCAAGAGTACTAAGATCATGAAGTCCAATATTATTTCCTTATGATCAGAACATGTGGAAGACCATTGCGGTGTGGCATTTTTGCATTTGGATTTTATCAAGTTTTTTATACCAACAGTTTGTGGTTGTGTGTCAAAAATATTGCTAAACACTGTAATATGTTTCTTGCTAATTTCCAAGAAAATTTGTGAAGGAGCAACGAGGTTACCAAAATCTTTGAGAGAATTGTAATTTTTATGAAATATGAAAAGTTCACTAGGAACTGTTAATACTTCGTCTTCTTTTCTCAATACAGAAACACAAATATCGCAGTTAATTTTCGGTATCATTTTGTAGACGATATAGCCTATGAAGTATCTTAAAGACGCCAAATCGATACTAAATTCCGAACAATTCTGAAAGTCATCATTTAATACGAAATCATCAATGATTTCTATGTTAATATCTATTTCAGAGTTTTCGTTTCGACTGAGTTCTTCATTATTTGTATCAGCTAAGTCCATATTTGACAAAATATTTGAAAGCGTTTCAAATGTGGTATCACTCAGCTCTTCACAGTTACTATAAGAACTCAACTGCACTATATTTGCAGACATTAAGCGTGCTAATAAAGTGTTTATATCAGCAACTGAGGGGTTAATATTATTTCCACCCTTTTGTCTTAGAACCGAGAACATATTTTCGAGCTTATCTTGGTTTAATGCTCTTGTCATTAAAAAAAATATTTGGGATTTTTTTTGAAATAGCTCGTCTACTAATTGTATTACAGCGTTTAAGGTAAATTTCATTCCATCTAAAAAAAATACTTTTTTCTTTTTGTCAACAAATGAGATTTCATTGAGGTATTCAAGGAAGAATTTTATATATTCGTGTGATGGACTGTTAAGTTGAACTGCAAACTTATAACAATTCTTTGAAGATAGCGAACCACTATTTAGGCAGTCAAATATTTTGTCAACATTTCCTATGAAGCATGCCGTAGATAAACAAACTTCTTTTGAGCAACTTTTAGAGCATACTGTCTCAATAACAGTTTTAATTGCTGCTTGAACAGTCCTACTAAAAATTTGGGTGGCTAGTTTTACTTTAATTTTTTCGAAAGAGTTCGGAAATATTTGCTGGCTTGTAAGTTTAAGACACATTTTTGTATTAGATTTGCACTCCATTTCCCATAGTTCCTTAACTACTTTAAAACTAGCAACCCCATTTGGTGTTGTAAGATCACAGAATCATATTATTCTTTTCGTACTGGTTCAAATCTAAGCACTTCTTTTTTATTAACTCTAAACCGTTATTTTTAAAACCTGGTTGTAGGGAATGTAGGGGCCCATCGATAAACAGTAGAGATATGTGGCAAATTTAGATGCAATTTATTCTTCAAAAATTGGTACGTTGACTGTGAGACATAATAAATGTTTTGAACCAAATCTTTTACATCTTGCTTATATTCTTTAGGTCGTGGACTAAGAAGAAGTTTGCAAAATGTTTTTGACTCCTTGCTTATTTGAAAAGAGTCGATGGTTTGAAATACGCTTGATTTTGTTGCTATTTGTTTGCGGCTTTGGAGATTTTTATATTTTGCTACCATGTCGTAATATTTTTTTCTGTAAAAATTAGCTGATTTCAGATATTTTTCACAGTCATTACAACATCCATCTACGGAGTCACTTGTTCGGCTCTTTTTAGCTGGACAATCAAGCTCCAACGACTTGTAATCTTCCTCAATAACTTCTAAGTTAAATACCGGAACAGCTCCGAATTTCAACTTTTTTTTACCAATGTCAGAACTTGAGAAGTGATTGGCGCAAATCAACAATTTTTTTGTGTAATCTTTTGTTGGAATATTACATTTTTCTGGCCAAATTTGACCCATAGCTGAGTCATAGGGAGGAAACTTAAACATTCTTATCTTTTCACCATATCGCCTAGATTTACCGCATGTTTTTATGCAGCATCGAATGCCGGACTTTTGGAAAATTTTACCCACAGCCGGTACAGAATCCATTTTTCCTATTCAAAATCGTATGACAACCCCTCAACAATCAATATATAATAATAAGTCCAAAGAATAATCCAAATCGTATGCAAAGTTGTCAACAATTATAAAAGCAACAATTCAAAATCAAAAATAGAGTTAAATATCAAAATACAAAGTAAAAGTGGAGTCGATATATAAGCGCAGGAAAACACAACCATTCGCATGAAAGTACAATTCCCAAGTGATTTCGAATCCAATCCACACAATCGAAAACAAGAGAAGCAATACAACACCATGCAAGCTTACGATAGAAGAAGCTATCAATGCATACACACGCACACACACTTGCATACACATCGTAAGCTGCTTTGCTCTCGTAAAAACAAAACCACCGAAAACGCACATGCTACTCTCTTTCGCTCGCACGAGCTTCTCAATTTTTTGTATACTCTCTTGCATGTTCTCATGCTTGTACTCTCTGTTCAATAGGGTGCCAATATTGGAACCCTAGAACAAAATGTGCTTTGTATGAGATGCAACTTCTGTATACTATTTATTCTGTGCTGCTATGAAACAGCAATCTTGTCCAAGCTAACGTTCTTCGAAGCGTCATTTCCTGAGATCATTCGGAATCAGAAACCAGAATGAGACGTGCGTCTTTCGTACGTCTTCCCCCGTGACACCCTGAAATTTTGACGAGATTTTGACAGAGGTTCAGGTGCGTAGCGACAAAACCCGTTACAAACAAACTCTAATCGTGAATACGTGTGAGTTCATTTCATTGTACCGCAGTGTACTCCCGCCACACACACTTTTGGAATTATAACAATGTGCGTGATTGTTTACAAAATTTTGACAGCACTTGAGGTACCCACGTGCTCGCCCGAGCTTGTAGGCAAACGTCGGCGGCCATTTTGAGTGGGACGTCTCATTGGTGGTTTCTGTTCGGAATGTTTCTCTGAAATATTTTATCTCTACATCTATAAAAGAGAACACATTTTTCTGTTTGTCCGCGAATAGGGAGTAGGTATTTAACGATACATCAACAATATACATATGTATACAGGGTGTCCCACGAGCAGTGTGCCAAAAAGCTACAGCGTGTAGGTCTAGTCAAGACAAGAAAAAAATCGTATGGGAGGGGGGGGGTCTATTTCCCCCTGTTTAGCCGGGAGGGGCAATTTTCTAAAAAATTGACTTAATTTGGAAAAAAAATTATTAAAAATCAACAGTTACATCCACAATGCCATGATATACCTTTTTGTAGATCCAGAAACCTCTTCTTTCATACTGATTTTAAATGAAGCTGTTTTAAGAAGTAGTTTTTGAGAAATTAATTTTCAAACTCAAAATTTTGAAAAAAAATTAAAAAAAAAAAAATTCGAACTATATTTTTTCAAAATTGTATGTAATTAAGTAGTAATTTTTTTTCAAAAATTCAATGCTCTCATTAGTTTTTAGTTAAAGGCAGAAAACCGGATGCAAAAATGTCTTGTAGTTTTTGAGAAATTAAAAAAAAACCCGAACCATTTTTTTCTAAGAAAAACCTTTTTTTTGGTTTTAACGCGGCTGGACTTGTAGGCAAATTAATGTATGAAACATTGACCTCTTTTTTTATTATTTTTAAAAAATTCGGAGTTTTATGAGGATACAATAAAGTGATACAGTATTGGAATAATCCTGGATTAATTCTTTTTTTTCATTGATAACGCCTGAAAACTGACCTGCGAATTTCGTCTGGGTCCGCCCGCCGCCGATGGGTTCTACCCGAATTTTGGATTTCGTCCGACATAATCCCTCCCTTAGTACAAGGAGGATAGTTATTATGCTTGGAGTGCCCAAATCTAGAGTATGGAGAGTGCTTCATACCGAAAACTTACATCCGTACCATTTTAGGCCAGTTCAGGGACTCACCTCAAACGACAAGTTTTTGAGAGCAGAATTTTGTCGATCATTACTGCTTCGAGATGAAACTGAACGAAATTATTTTGCAAGGATATTCTGGAGGGATGAAGCACAGTTTACCAGAGATGGGGTTACTAATTTCCACAATTTGCATCATTGGAGTAGCACCAATCCACACAACAAAAAACAAAATAAATCACAACACCGCTTTAGCTGTAATGTTTGGCTTGGTATTGTTGGACAGACTGTAATCGGGCCCCGGTTTTTGAATGCCGTTATTAATGGAGAATCATACCTGCAGTTCCTACGAGACCTTTTGCCCGATTTGATGGACAACGTTCCTTTGGCCATAGCAGATAATTTAATCTACCAGCAAGATGGAGCACCAGCACACTAGAGCTTACGGGTTAGAAACTGGCTGAATGATCATTTTAGTGACCGTTGGATCGGAAGAAGGGGCCGCACGAAATGGCCACCTAGATCACCAGATTTAACTCCTCTAGATTTTTATGTGTGGGGATTCATGAAAAATTATGTTTACGAAGTGGAAATAGTATCTTTGGAACAACGGATTGAAGTCGCTGGAGTCAAATTGCAGGAAAATTTGTCAAGCATAGACTTACATATGTGCAGCCATTAGAAGGAGATATAATCTTTGCCTTCTAAAAAATGGGGATCATATTGAAAATTTATTATAATAAAACTCCGAAGTTTTTAAAAATAATAAAAAAAGAGGTCAATGTTTCATACATTAATTTGCCTACAAGTCCAGCCGCGTTAAAACCAAAAAAAAAGGTTTTTCTTAGAAAAAAATGGTTCGGGTTTTTTTTTAATTTCTCAAAAACTACAAGACATTTTTGCATCCGGTTTTCTGCTTTTAACTAAAAACTAATGAGAGCATTGAATTTTTGAAAAAAAATTACTACTTAATTACATACAATTTTGAAAAAAAATAGTTCGAAATTTTTTTTTTTCATTTTTTTTCCAAAATTTTGAGTTTGAAAATTAATTTCTCAAAAACTACTTCTTAAAACAGCTTCATTTAAAATCAGTATGAAAGAAGAGGTTTCTGGCTTTACAAAAAGGTATATCGTGGCATTGTGGATGTAACTGTTGATTTTTAATATTTTTTTTCCCAAATTAAGTAAATTTTTTAGAAAATTGGCCCTCCTGGCTAAACGGTGGGGAATAGACCCCCCCCTCCCATACGATTTTTTTCTTGCCTTGACTAGACCTACACGCTGTAGCTTTTTGGCACACTGCTCGTGGGACACCCTGTATATCAATCGATTTGTCGTGATTAGCCGTATTACATAGGATGGTTTTTAGTATCCTAGGGCCTTAAAACCCATTTTATATGTATGTTAATATTTGTCTTACATAATGGCTGTATCACAATGCGGCATTCGAACGCTCGGGCTTTTGGTAGGTTTTGTACCGACTTACGATAAACCTATGTCAAACGCGCGACCTAGGAATCTCTATAACGAAATTTGGCTTCAGGCGCTCGGGTGTTCAAAGATCGGGAATATGAGAGAAAATAACACTGAAATTTTACTTTTTAACTTTTTTTTCCTTTTTTATATTTAGTTACAAATAACCTATGTATATAAGGATTGTCAGCTGTCAAAACGCACGACCGAATAGCCAGTAGCTCTACTATGGCGTTGAGCTCGAGCTGCGATATTAGCCGAGGCAACGCCTGAGCTTGCATTCCATGTTACTCCCTATGAATGCATTGTTTCCACTGACGCTGTCAAAAGCCCGAGCGCTTAAACGCCACATTGTGATACGACCATAACTGTTTCAATGGAACAGCAACTGGAATTACAAGCACAAGGTATATCAACCAAAAATGACATTCACTCGCGAGTTTCCGCTGTCAACAATATAACGGTTAATGTAAGAGTTGGGTACATGTTTACGCACACTTAACGGACCTTTTTTTTGTTTTTCTCTATTCTCTGTTTGCTATTTTGTTCCAAATGCACGTACTTTATCCGCATATGTATGCATATATATAACACCTTAATGACATGGAAATAGAATGAGCTACTGTGAACTATAACCAACGTAATAAATTCAGTCGAATCTCAGGTTGTCCAGGTTTTATGACAAACACCATAAGAGCTCTTGAATCTGCGCGAACCATATAAAAAAATCTATTAAAGGACCCAGCAAAGCGGGGACATCCAGCTAGTTTACAATATGTGCGGCAACACATTCGCGCAGTTTGAATCACAGCACAAATTCTTCTGTTCTAATGCAAATTTACAGATGTTCTGTATGTTTCTTTGATTAACTGTTGAAGATGCTTAAGCAGTGACTCCACCGTCCTGTCAGTAAACTGCCTGTGCACAAGTTTGAGTCTTGGCGGAAGCTTTTCTGTCTCTGCAGTGTGTCGATTGTGCATGTTTATGGTGTCCTGACGCGGTTGGCGTGGTACTGGTATCACACTGGTATCGTCTGTTTAATTATACCATCCATTTATTTAAGGTGCTTATCAATCGGTATTGCTCGAAGTGAGCACTCTCCTAAGGGAACGGGCAAATCCTGGCCAACGCGCCCTACCGGAATCGTACATAGGAGTTCGAATTTACTCTGGCATCTCGGCGGACCCGTCTGGTACTGTGCTAGCGGCATTAAGTCCGTAATCATCATTATCGTATACTAAGGTAATTATCAGATGCGTTTGTAGGGAGATAGGTGAGATTAGGATTTGGTAGATTACGTGGATTAGTGGTTAAAACAAAGAGCTGTAGGGGATTTTGTAGTCAATGGAATCCGAAAAAAGTCGATGAATAAAGAGGATAGCGGATATTTAATTTCGTTGTTCCAGCGTATAAAAGTTGATTAGTGTAAGGTGGTCTTGATATTCGCGAAGAAGCAAAGGATTGTTCCAAGACTATCCTCAAAGAACAAATCCCATCTCCAACGTGAATGGTAGAGATGGATTGATTGTGGAGTAAGTATGAGCTTGAGGAAACATTTTGATATCCAAGGAAAACTAATTAATTGGCACTTGAATGTGTTAGCCTTCAGCAGTTAGAATACTCGTGCAGGGACGGGTTAAGAATATCCCTGCAGCGATACCTATCGCTTGTCGTAAAAGGCGACTAAACAAAGGTAAACAAAAATCACATCTAGGTAATTTAGAAAACACCAAGGTGAGCCTAGGGACACATATACCACCATTAAACTGCCCCACAAGTGTGCATGCAAATCAGTGGGTTGACACGACTGGAGATCACCGGTGTTGTAAGAGTAAGATCAATCAAAAAAAATAAAAAAAACCTGGAGCATGCCCGTGTCAAAAAGGAAGGGAAGAAAGAAAACGGTCAAACCGTAGCATTATGGAAAATAACGCTAAAAGGAAAAGCACTACCCCGCCAGGCACTACTAATGGTCGTGATCCTGGGACGAGCAGCAATGCTCAGGTCAGAGCTATAGCATTTCCGGGGTATAGCAAAGTAATGCAACGGCGTAAGCCACATTTAAGAGTCGCGAGTTGGAACGTTGGAAGCATGAGTGGTCGCAGCTATGAGCTTGAAGAAATGATGGTTAGAAGGCGAGTAGACATCCTGTGCGTACAAGAGACGAAATGGCGAAACACCGGTAATCGGGCACGTTTCTTGGACGTTAAAACAAAAGCCTACAAGATGTTTTACTATGGATTGGAACAAGGAAAAAACGGAATCGCCATCATCCTTGCGGCAGAGTTACTTGGCAACGTCTTAACCATTTCAAAGTCCAGTGACCGTTTGATGGCTCTCAAATTGGTGATGCATGGTGAGGTGTGGAACATCGTAAGCGCATATGCCCCTCAAGTAGGATGCGAACAAAAAGAAAAAGATGCATTCTGGCTAGATTTCCACAACCTTGTCAAAATCATCCCAAAGGAAGAGCTTTTGTTTGTTGGGGGAGATTTAAACGGACATGTCGGGAAGACAAGCGAAGACTATGAAGGCTACCACGGAGGGCTGGGATACGGCACCAGGAACTCTTCAGGTGAAGATATCCTAAACATGTGCAAGTCGTACGGTCTTATAGTGCTAAATACCATGTTCGTCAAAAAAAGCCGGCACCTGATCACTTATAGCAGCGGCGGAAATGAAACTCAAATAGACTATCTTTTGGTATCCAGTTTCATGAAGCCACGAGCTAAAGATTGCAAAGTGATCCTGGGAGACGTGATCGCCCCTCAACACCGTCTCCTCCTGACTGAATTTTTTATGGATGCGAGAAAGAAGTCAAAGCAGCAAACGAAGGTGTCTGAGAGAATCAAGTGGTATAAGCTGGATAAAGGAAAAGGCGAAGCTTTTATCACCAACATGGAAAACTACCTCTCTTCCATTATCGATGAGGTCGGTAATGAGTAGTGTAGAGCACAAGACATGTGGGATTCCCTACAACAATCTGGCCTGGAGAAAGCCAAATCACTGCTCGGAACATCTAAAGGCCCCTGCCAACATGCAAAAGAAACCTGGTGGTGGACAGACGAAGCCAATGCAGTGATACACGAAAAGAAAATGGCTTTCCAAGCTTGGTCAAAGTGCTCTTCTACTAATAGAGAGGAAAAAGCTCCCCGTGAAAAGGTATATAGATGTTGCAAACGTATCGCGAAGAAAAAATGCGCCGAATTCAAAGCGAAAAGCATGGAAGGCCTATATCAGGAGTTGGAAGAAATATCGTCTTCCGCGTCTGACAGTAACCAGGCTATCCAGGAGCTTCGACAAAACAATTTGAACAAAGGAGCAAATATCTTTAAGATAGCCGCCCAGAGAAGAAGAAATGCTGAGGAGATTCGTTTCCCAAAGTTTATTAACAATGCTGAAGGCCAACTCCTTGTGGAAGACGAAAAAATTCTCCACAGATGGCGACAGTATTGCGAGGAACTTCTGAACGAACAGTTTCCCCGAGTGTACTTTCCAAGAGCCGCCCCGAATCATGCCGAAATATCCGACATCACAGTCGAAGAAGTTCGGTACGCGGTTAAAAACTCCAAGAAAAGAAAAGCTGTTGGGCCGGACGGGATACCCTCTGAGTTCTGGAAAAAGATGGGAGACATCGGATCTAGATGGCTCATGGTTCTCATCTCCAAACTTATGAGAGGCGACACTATGCCTAATCAATGGAGGGAAAGCTATCTTCTTCCATTGCACAAAGGAAAGGGTGATACGCGAAATTGTGATAACTACCGTTCTGTCAAGCTGATGTCGCACACCATGAAGATCGTTGAACGGGTATTAGATAGCCGACTGCGGAAAATAATACGACTATCTGATGACCAGTGCGGGTTTGTCTCGGGTAAATCAACAACAGATGCAATCCAAAGTATAAGGATCATGATGGAAAAGCATCGTGATTCTTCAAAGGACTTGCATATGGTGTTGGTTGATTTCGAGAAGGCCTTTGACAGGCAACCAAGAGATCTTTTATGGGTAGCGCTAAGACAAAAAGGAGTTCCAGAAACCTACGTGCGAGTGATTATGGACATGTACGAGAGAGCAACGACAAGAGTAAGATGCACCGCAGGAGTCACCGAAGAGTTCGTAAACAAAGTCGGTGTACACCAAGGGAGCGTCCTCAGCCCACTGCTTTTTATAGCAGTCCTTGATTGCTTGCTTGAAGGAAAAGTGACGGACCCCAATGTGCACCAGCTATTCTTTGCTGACGATGGGGCCATTATAAGTGATGATCAGGCGTCCCTACAACGAGCACTTGATGTGTGGGTGGACATTTTTGAGGGACACGGGTATCGTATTAGTTCAAAGAAGACAGAGTATCTGTGCTGCCCGTTCTCTGACCCTCATCAGCCTATTCCAGACATTTACTTGAATGTAAGCTTCCCAAGTGCGAAAAGTTTAAATATCTGGGATCTATGATTAATAAAGAAGCAACTAGTGATGACGACATCAACCATCGCGTAAGCGTAGGGTGGATGAAGTGGCGGGAAAACTCCGCCATCTTCTGTGATCGAAAAATGCCCCCTAAGCTGAAAGGAAGGCTCTACACTTCAGTTGTACGTCCGGCGCTCACATACGGTTCACAATGCTCGACAATGCACAAAAAGTATGAGAGCAAATTAACGGCAACTGAGATGAAGATGATTCAAAGATCCGAGGAAGCCTCCACGTAAAAGAAACCATCACAAAAAATATAGAGCGCGACCGACTCAGTTGGTATTGCCATGTTCAAAGGAGAGATCCTTTGAACCCCGTCCAAAAGGCGTTATCAATCAACATTCCAATTTCAACACGCAAAAAAGGCAGGCCAAAAAACATTTGGTGCAAACAAATGCAAAAACACCAGCATTTGATTGGCCTCAGCGATGAAGTAATCCCAAACCGGGAAGCCTGCCGCTACTTTCTGACGTCAAACCGGCGGACCCCACAAGCGGACCAGTAGGAATGCAGTTAAGTGGGAAGGTTATGGTCCTACACTTCTGACCATAACGACGCCGGGATAAAAAGGAAAAGAAGATGAAGCCTTCAGCAGTTAGAAAATAGAACACTGTAATAGCGGCTTTCTAGCTAAAAATGAGTCCACTTCAAAAATGTTTTCCAAGCCAAGTGATTACAATTGGAAGAGTATTCGTCTCGTCTCTCGGATATTTGGTCGAACGCGTTACTAAAATCAGTTGAAACAGCGTCTTTACCATTTTCCAAGGCATTCGTTGGGGGTGTTCTCTATTTTGATTTTGACCATTTGGGCCGCAGTGAATGTCGAGGGTCGGCTCGTATTTTTGGATATAATCGATCATGTATCGTGGAACTGTGGTGAAGTCGTGAGCATGCATGCACTTGAAGCAAAGCCTTGGACCCTGCACCCCAAAGCCAATGACTGACGAAAATGACTGCGATAAAAGGTTCCATTGGGCTTGTCCGCCTGCGGCAAATTGAAGGTCAACGTTGGCTCTAAGAAAATCAAACAATGAAGGTGCTCAAGTAAGTGCTTCGCGAGCATGAAACACATTCCATTGACACATTTGCGTCTTAAGGATAAAATGATTTTGAAGTTATCAAAGGCCATAAATAGTTCACCTTTTCCTAAGATCTAGGTGCTTATTTTACCGAAAACTTAAGACGTTCAGCCTCAATTATTCACAAATTAAATATGGTTAATTCAATAAATTCGAACCGTTATGGAATAAATCGAGGAAACTGAATGTTTTTAAGACAATGCAAGTCGCATACATCCCGTAGCGTACATTTTGCCGAGAATATTTCTACTGTGAAACTCAATCCTGGGAATTGTAGGCTAGGGAGGCAGATTTCCAATTTTCTAATTATGTTAATTGATAAAGTTATTCATTTGATACATAAGGTACCATCGGATGCCTAAAAGGTAAATTTGCTACATATGTACACGCACGTATACAAATGTTAGGTAGTTAGGCAAAAACGGTTTCATTTTTCTCTTAAGCTATAACGTCAGCTATAACTACAAAACATACTACACGTCGCGTGCAACTTAAATGACTTGTGCTCAGAAGTCGCTTTATTTCTTTCGATGGGGTAATTTCGCCCTAAGGGTTTTCTTATAAGTTGAGTCTATGCCATTATACTTGGAACATTGGAACGCTTAAAAACAAATATCCACCTAATTACTGCTGAGATTACCCCCGACAAAATTAAGACTTAAATTAGGTCGAACCCACTCACATTAATAACATATAGTAAATATATTTACCTACTAACATAAAAGGCGCCACAATTTGATGTGAACAGAGGCATAGCGAAATCAGCACTGCCATCGTTGCCACTCATCACTATTGAGCCCAGATAGACGAAATTCTTGACTATTTCAAAGTTATATAGGGTTTTCCAAAAAGGACTTGACAACTTTTTTTTTAAATAAAACGCAAACCAATTGAGAAATTTCAAAAACTTTATTATCGGCTTGAAGTACAATTAAAACATTTATGAATGGAACTCGACTTCGTTCACATGGCCGCGAGCACGTTTGCAGTGGTCGATTCGTTGGACCCAATTTTCGATGACTGGGCCACACATTTCGGCCGAAACGGCCGCTATTTCGCGTTCAATGTTGGCTCTGAGCTCTTCCAACGTCGTCGGCTTGGCGGCATAAACCAATGACTTAATGTAGCCCCAAAGAAAATAGTCTAGAGGCGTTAAATCGCACGAACGAGGCGGCCAATCGACTGACCCATTTCTTGAGATAGCACGCTTATCAAACTTACCCTTCAATAAATAGATTGTAACGTGTGCTGTGTGGCTTGTGGCACCATCCTGTTGAAACCACATGTCGTCCAAGTCCATATCTTCCGATTCGGGCCAAAAATAATCGGTAATCATGGTGCGATAACGCTGGCCATTCACAGTAACGTGACGATCGTTATCGTCGACGAATAAATATGGCCCAATAACGCCGCCGGCATGCAAACCGCACCAAACAGTTATTTTTTGTGGATGAAGTGGTGATTCAGGAAGCACATGTGGATTTTCACCCGACCAATAACGCATATTTTGCTTATTGACGAACCCATCGACCCAAAAAATGAGCTTCGTCACTGAATATGATTTTGCGATGAAACTCATCATCTTGGCGCATCTTCTCCAGAGCCCAATCGGAGAACGTACGTCGCTTCAAATTGTCCATCGGCTTCAATTCTTGAGTCAGCTTGATCTTGTATGGGTGTAAACCAAGATCCTTACGCAAAATACGCCATAACGTGGTCTGAGCGATGCCCAATTCTTGAGAACGCTGTGGAATTGACTGATTTGGATCGTTTGCTACGGACGCCTGAACGGCAGCGATATTTTCGACACTTCGACCAACCCGTTGTCTCACTGACACGACAACATCACACAACGAATATGTAGACTCAAATTTTTGCACTAAGCTTGTTATTGCCTGTCTACTAGGGCGAGAATTACGACCGAAAATTGGAGTTAACGCTCTTAAAGTTGCGGTCACCGACTCCGAATTTCGGTAGAAAATTTTTATAATTTGCAGATGTTGCTCGTTCGTGTACTTTACCATGATAAAAATGTCGAGTTCACTGAATAAATTGACAATGACAGTTCGATGACAAGTGAAAGGGTGCGCTCACAAATTTAATTCAAAGCTGTCAAGTCCCCATAGGAAAACCCTTCAGTTACCAAAGATGACCCGTTTACACTCAGATCTACTTTGGCTGCAATGCTTTCAAATTATTGATTGAAGACTGTGTTTGGACAATCGCGATAATACCCACGCGTATTCGAGCAATTGTATAGACTTGAAAAAATCGTGTTTCTTTTATCGGCCAGTTAGTAGTACGCAGTATGTATGACGAAATCATTCGACAATGCGTTGCCATGCGGTTTTGAAATTGGCATAGCGTGTATCTAAAATTCGTAGGTCTTCTCCGTGATCTACCGTAGCGTCTGCATGTCCTGTCAAAAAACTTTCCAGCCTAAAATCAAAACAAAGCAATTGGTGAAGGATGCCGTTCATAACCTGAGCAGCGCCATCACCATCTGTTTCGAACTCGCATGTCCTGTTAAGAAACCTTCCAGCAGGAAGCCGGTTCCCTGGTGGAACGCTGAGCTCCAATGTCTTCGCAGGGAAGCCAGAAGTCTCCTGAATAGGTCGCTTAAATCGAACTCGGCAGATGACTGGAAAAAATATCGATCGAAGCAAAAGGAATATAACAAGCTCATTCGTAAATCGAAGAATGATTCCTATAAGTCCTTCTGGCGAAGAGATCAAATTCCTGAGGGCGACCAGCAAGTTAGTTAATGTTATCAAGTGAGGAAAATCCACAATGCTGGATATACTCAGAAAGTCTGATGGTATCTTAACCGAGTCTAAAGCAGAAACTCTTAGTTTACTGCTTCAGACCCATTTCCCGGGAAATCAGACTGTCATCGGCTCGTTGCGCACTTCCTCATTGGAAACTGCGACTGAAACGATGAAAACAACTCGGCATAGCTGGTTTATTGTATCACGCGTGGGAGCTACTGAGGCCATTGAATTTGCTGTGGCATCTTTCGATGGCTTTAAGTCGCTGGGCACTGATGGGATATACCTTGTTATGCTGCAAAAAGGTATAACACAGCTGCTCCCTACTCTGAAAATAATTTGCACTGCTAGCCTGGCACTTACATACATACCTATTCCTTGGCGCGCGGTGAAAGTGGTCTTTATTCCCAAATAGGGAGAGATGACTACTCACTCACTTGCTGAAAAGCAGGGAGAAATTAGTAGAGTTGCACGTGCACAAAGTTACCCTTCGAATGCATCCTCTCTCGGACATGCAACATGCTTATCAGCGCAGAAAATCCTGCGAGGCTGCGCTTCAAAACCTAGTTGGGAGAATTGAATGCGCTCTTGAAAAGAAAGAGTACCGTTACTTTCGACAGCATGTGGAACGCCGCTGGACGGCATGGCATGGCGTAGATGAAGCACTGGTTTTGTGGATCAATGCTTGTGCACAGGACATTGATCGCTGATGCAGGCTTCGAACAATGCGTCAAGTCTGGAGTAAGCAGGGGCTGCCCGCAAGGTGGCGTCTTGTCTCCGCTGTTATGGCGCATCGACTCTTTGCTCGATGCTCTCAATGCCTCTGGAATTTATGCCCAGACCTATGCGGATGAAGTTGCTGTTCTCTCTGTCGGCTCATGTATAGCGAATGTCTGTCTCAAAGCGCAGGCGGCGTTAGATGTGATCGAAGACTGGTGCACGAGAAATGGGCTGTCGGTCAATCCCCTTAAGACTGTTGTCGTTCTCTTCACGAGAAGGAGGAAAAATACTGGCATTTAAGCTGGTGCTTAAAGGCATTCCCGGCCCGATATCCAAGGAAGCTAAGTACCTGGGAGTCATCCTACATAACAAACTTCTTAGGTCAAAGCATGTTGAGTCCAAAACCACCAAAGCGCTGTCAGCTTTTTGGCAATGCAAAAGTGCCTTTGGCAAAACATGGGGCTTATCGCCGAAAAAATTGCTTTGGATTTACACGGCAATGATAAGACCGATAATCTCACATGCATCGGTTGTTTTGTGGAACAGGCTGACGCGCAAACACGCTGTGGCTACACTCACCACACTCCAAAGAGCGGTCTGCCTCAGCTGCACGGGGGCTTTCCCCAGCACACCGGGAGCTGCTCTAGGAGCTATGATGGATCTTCTACTCCTTGACATATATATCAGAGGATGCGCACTGAAAGCCATGTCTCGCCTAAAGAGCAATGGTCTTTGGTACAACTCGCATTGAAGTGAAAGAAAGCACTATGTTGTGAAGCACAGGTGGAAGGGAAAAAGCATATGCGTCTGCAGTCAAAGCTGTGTCCAACCCTCTATCCAACTCCAAATTAGTGCATGACCTTAAGACCTTTTCACTTAGGCTTGTACGGGTCCCAGGTCACTCTGAAATCCCAGGAAATGAGATCTCCGATGAACTCGCTAGAAGGGGCTCAGAGGAGAGTTTCTCAGGACCTGAACCCGCCTTAGGCCTATCTGCTACCACGGTCAAATGTCAAATCTGACATCAACGACTGGGTCTTTAATGCTCACAGTCGTAAATGAAGGGAATATCCAGGATGCAGGATGACTAAGGGCGTACGCCTTGAGGTCTGCAAGAAATCCGCAACATTTTTCTTATCCTTAAGGAGAATTAATTGCAGAAGGCTTACGGGCGTCATTACGGGCCATTACACTTTTGCCAAGCATCTCTACGTGCTTGGCATCAGTGAGACGCCTACTTGTGATGCATGTTGCGAGGAGGATGACACAGCAAAACACTTTCTCTGCGACTGTCCCGCCTTCGCTCGCGCACAGTAGCGCAGTCTTGGGGCCGACGTGGTGGGTGTCGAATCTGCTAGCTCTACATCACTGAAGCCCCTCCTCACTTTTTTCCGGACAACGGGGAAAATACAATAAAGACAAGATATCTGTCTGATAGTACAATGGACCAGTCCTCGTGCAGGGACGGGTTAAGAATATCGCTGCAGGGGATACCTCTCGCTTGTCGTAAAAGGTGACTAAAACAAAGGTAAACAAAAATCACATCTAGGCAATTTAGAAAACACCAAGGTGAGCCTAGGGACACATTACCACCATTAAACTGCCCCACAAGTGTGCATGCAAATCAGTGGGTTGACACGACTGGAGATCACCGGTGTTGTAAGAGTAAGATCAAACAAAAAAATCTGGAGCATGCCCATGTCACAAAAAAAAAAGGCAGGCCGAAAAACAATTAGTGCAAAAAAATGCAAAAACACCAGCATTTGATTGGCCTCAGCGTTGAAGTAATCCCAACCCGGGAAGCCTGCCGCTACTTTCTGAGGTCAAACCGGCGGACCCCACAAGCGGACCAGTAGGAATGCAGTTAAGTGGGAAAGTTATGGTCCTACACTTCTGACCATAACAACGCCGGAAAAAGTAAAAGAAGAAGATGTACCTTAAAGGCTTTGTTGTATTGTACTCAACTTGAGGGAGAATTTTTGAGTTCAGTTGTAAAAATATTTGAATGCATTATTTCCCGAAAATAATTATTTCGCCCAACAAATATGCAAAGAAACCAGAAGTACGACAGATTTATGTAAATTGAAAACGTTATTGATTTGTTTCAAAACAATGACTTTCACTATGTTCGCAAATTTTTAACGAAAATTATCTGACATGTCATACTATCATACAAATGAATTTAATTCATTTACTCCTGCAAGAAAATTCGTAACTTAATAAAATTATATCCAAAATTTTCAGAGCTTGCGAAATGCAAGTTTTGAACTTAACAAATTTATAACCAAGATTCAAGTAAAAATACCAAAACAAAGGCTATAATAATAATAATAATAATAATAATAAGAGAATTATTATAAAATATTTATTCACTTCTTCTTCTTTTCCTTTTTATCCCGGCGTCGTTATGGTCAGAAGTGTAGGACCATAACCTTCCCACTTAACTGCATTCCTACTGGTCCGCTTGTGGGGTCCGCCGGTTTGACCTTAGAAAGTAGCGGCAGGCTTCCCGGTTTGGGATTACTTCATCGCTGAGACCAATCAAATGCTGGTGTTTTTGCATTTGTTTGCACCAATTGTTTTTCGGCCTGCCTTTTTTTTTTGTGACATGGGCATGCTCCAGATTTTTTTGTTTGATCTTACTCTTACAACACCGGTGATCTCCAGTCGTGTCAACCCACTGATTTGCATGCACACTTGTGGGGCAGTTTAATGGTGGTAATGTGTCCCTAGGCTCACCTTGGTGTTTTCTAAATTGCCTAGATGTGAGTTTTGTTTACCTTTGTTTAGTCGCCTTTTACGACAAGCGATAGGTATCGCTGCAGGGATATTCTTAACCCGTCCCCTGCACGAGGGGGGAATATTTATTTATTCACTAATATATTTATTTCGTCCTTTTGAAAATAATCCAAATCAGATATAATAAGCTTGCGGCAGAGCTTTGACTCATGATAAACCACACCATTGTAGTCCAAGAGAAATCCGAGCCAAACATTTACATTTGTTCGAACTTCGCGTTTTTTTTTCGGTCTTGGTTCTTCTGGCTGTTTCCATTGGCATGATTGGACCTGAGGTTCGACGTCACAACTATACTGCTATACCCATGTTTTCTCAAAAGTAATGACCCTTTTCATTTCTGGATCGTCTTTCAAGTCATTCAACAGCTCCTAAGCTCATGCGACGGTTCTTTTGGTCGAAATTTAGCAATTGCGGTACAAACTTTGCTAACACACGTTTCATGTCCAAAATATGTGCTAACATTTCAGGGTATGAACCAACCAACCGACAATTCCCGATAGCAATATTTTTCAGCTTCAAATTTTTTATCCATTATTGACTTGCTGATAGGCCCCGGGCGGGAATCGTCATTAATACCCTCGGTGAAGAACTTATACCACTTATTAACATTTTTTTTTAGGTCAGATCAGCCTCGACAAATGCCACATTTCAACATTTCAAGTACTCAATTCTATTTTTCACACAAAATTTGATACAGTCGCTGATACATTCTTTTTGACAGCACGAATTCAAGCACACTAAGACTAAATAATTATAAATTAATAAATAAATAAAAATAAATTAAAAAAAAAAAAATAATTAAGATACATGTGCACCAACATAACAAAAAAAAACAATTCGAAAATCGTCAAATTCAAAAAGTCACCTTACTTTTTGTCAAACGCTGACTTGTAATGAGAGACAGACATCTTACATTAACGTAGAGGTAAGGTAATCGAAACACATTATGTCGGCTGCAAAAGTTCGCCACCCACGGTCAAAGACGTCTTTCGCATCAGATGCATGACAGGAACTAATCTCATTACATCTAAATATTGGAGCTGCTTAGGAAAAGTGTAATAGCTATGATACCTGTATGCTTCTGCAATCAGCTTTTCTGAGCGATAAGAGGAAAGCGAAGACAAATGCGCTAACACCGATTATATACTTGGAGCATTCATTCTTTGACCGACAACCAAATGTAGGTAGGTAAAATCCTAAAGCGGATTAAGGTCCTGGGAAACCTGCCTCGAACAGAATCTGACTTTGTGGATGGAGACGACATTATTAAAGTGGTTTTGGATTAGGAACATCTTTGAGCATTGTTTGGCTTTCGATGCATACGCATTTGACCCTATCGGAAAATGTTAGAATTTTCGCAAATGGCGTCGTGCGTCAATCATTTTTGACATTTGTGAACTAGACAACCGCATATTTGTGAAACACAGGAAATCATGCAGGGCGTGGCCGCCACCGGATTGGTCGTTCGGCCGCAAATATCGCGCACCCATTGTAGCTGAGAACGAAGAAACATCAACAGACGGCGGGCCATGCAGTTGGGCATCACCAGACGCCCCTACAGCGAATTTTAGTGAAAGACCTACACATATTCCCGTACAAAGTGCAAACAGTGTATCAGCCTCCTGACCGTCAGTCGCCTGTAAATCACTGTCCAGCCATCCTTAATCTCAACAACGAAGAAACGAATAGAACGATTTTGTGTCAAAAAACATCATGAGCGACGAGGCGCATTTCTACTTAAGCGGTTACGTCATGAGCAAAATCTTGGTTTCAGGGTTCAGACTGCCACTCCCGAGTTCGTCGCTTGTGCTCATTGCCTCGTTCAAGTCTTGTCCCCATGCTGACTCAGGTGTTCCCGTCGTAAATCCGCAGTTCCCATGATCATGTTCGGTTCATAGTTCCCATGATCATGTTCGGTGCATATTCCTCGAGTGCTGATCGGGAATGTGTGCACGCTTCGTCAGCATGCGTGCATTGGCTGATGCAATGATGGAACACACAAAGTAGAAAGAACCGTACAAAAATGCTGATTCATCAAACCCCGTTAGTACGGGGTATCGACCTTTGCCCCTGGCCTTGGTCGATGGTGTTAACTAAGTTTCAGCCTTGATTTGTTTACCATTACCTGGCGTCGTAATGGTCTTCCAAGTATGCTGAACGTTTAAGCCAAGTTTGAATTTGGAACCTTGTCAACAAGGCTAAACACAACTCCTCGCAGAGCGATTCGGCGAATTTAATCTTCTCCCATCTTCTGTAGGCCTCGATTTATAACTCGTTTTTTAATACGGCTAGTTAACCAATTACATTTGTGAATAGTTATGGCTTAGGAGAGTAATGTTTAGATTGATATGTTCATATCAAGCTCCGGAGCGTTGGATGATGTTAGTTAAAATAGTGATATCCCTTATACTAGGGGCTTGTACTGTAGATGACTCCGACGATATCCGATTCAGTGAATTGCCACTGAATCACAACAAAATCGACCCATTTCTGAAACGAATGACTGATGAAAAGTGGATCTCACGCCAGCTTCAAGCAAAACGTTCGTGGTCAAATTCCACCGAGACGGCTCTAACAGTGGCGAGGCCAGGATTCACGGCCAGGAATGGATTGCTGTGTATTTGGTGGAACCATCTACTATGGGCTAAAGTAATAGGAGAGAGATTGTACTCCGTGAGTGGACAACGCCAGGCCACACACATAGATAGTGACTCGCCAGAAACTCCAAGAACTCCTGGAATCAAGTGATCCCCATCTGTTTCTATATATAAAGAAGGATTTTGCTAGCGAAAAATTTGCCTCAGCAGAGTCTTGTGAAATTTTTTTTTTAATACGGACGATGCTTCTATGAGAAAGCCATAATGGAATTACCCTTAAAAGGTGACAAGTTATCAAACAAAACATATTTCACCTAAATATGCAAAATAAAGCGTTCTATTTCATGCAAATATAATGGATTTCTTATTACTACAATTTATATTTAAGATTACTCTCAGATAGATCACTGAATGAGAAGTCGATCACCATGTACCATATTGATGGGGGCGAAGTACCGTCTCGTAAATTGATTCCGTTCATCATAGACAATTATCAAACTCGTGCAGGGACGGGTTAAGAATATCCCTGCAGCGATACCTATCGCTTTTCGTAAAAGGCGACTAAACAAAGGTAAACAAAACTCACATCTAGGCAATTTAGAAAACACCAAGGTGAGCCTAGGGACACATATACCACCATTAAACTGCCCCACAAGTGTGCATGCAAATCAGTGGGTTGACACGACTGGAGATCACCGGTGTTGTAAGAGTAAGATCAATCAAAAAAAAATAAAAAATCTGGAGCATGTCAAAAAGGAAGGGAAGAAAGAAAACGGTCAAACCGTAGCATTATGGAAAAGAACGCTAAAAGGAAAAGCACTACCCCGCCAGGCACTACTAATGGTCGTGATCCTGGGACGAGCAGCAATGCTCGGGTCAGAGCTATAGGATTTTCGGGGGATAGCAAAGTAATGCAACGGCGTAAGCCACATTTAAGAGTCGCGAGTTGGAACGTTGGAAGCATGAGCGGTCGCAGCTATGAGCTTGAAGAAATGATGGTTAGAAGGCGAGTAGACATCCTGTGCGTACAAGAGACGAAATGGCGAAACACCGGTAATCGGGCACGTTTCTTGGACGTTAAAACAAAAGCCTACAAGATGTTTTACTATGGATTGGAACAAGGAAAAAACGGAATCGCCATCATCCTTGCGGCAGAGTTACTTGGCAACGTCTTAACCATTTCAAAGTCCAGTGACCGTTTGATGGCTCTCAAATCGGTGATGCATGGTGAGGTGTGGAACATCGTAAGCGCATATGCCCCTCAAGTAGGATGCGAACAAAAAGAAAAAGATGCATTCTGGCTAGATTTCCACAACCTTGTCAAAATCATCCCAAAGGAAGAGCTTTTGTTTGTTGGGGGAGATTTAAACGGACATGTCGGGAAGACAAGCGAAGACTATGAAGACTACCACGGACGGCTGGGATACGGCACCAGGAACTCTTCAGGTGAAGATATCCTAAACATGTGCAAGTCGTACGGTCTTATAGTGCTAAATACCATGTTCGTCAAACAAAGCCGGCACCTGATCACTTATAGCAGCGGCGGAAATGAAACTCAAATAGACTATCATTTGGTATCCAGTTTCATGAAGCCACGAGCTAAAGATTGCAAAGTGATCCTGGGAGACGCGATCGCCCCTCAACACCGTCTCCTCCTGACTGATTTTTTTATGGATGCGAGAAAGAAGTCAAAGCAGCAAACGAAGGTGTCTGAGAGAATCAAGTGGTATAAGCTGGATAAAGGAAAAGGCGAAGCTTTTATTACCATCATGGAAAACTACCTCTCTTCCATTATCGATGAGGTCGGTAATGAGGAGTGCAGAGCACAAGACATGTGGGATTCCCTACAACAATCTGGCCTGGAGAAAGCCAAATCACTGCTCGGAACATCTAAAGGCCCCTGCCAACACGCAAAAGAAACCTGGTGGTGGACAGACGAAGCCAAAGCAGTGATACACGAAAAGAAAATGGTTTTCCAAGCTTGGTCAAAGTGCTCTTCTACTAATAGAGAGGAAAAAGCTCGCCGTGAAAAGGTATATAGATGTTACAAAGGTATCGCGAAGAAAAAATGCGCCGAATTCAAAGCGAAAAGCATGGAAGGTCTCTATCAGGAGTTGGAAGAAATATCGTCTTCCGCGTCTGACAGGAACCAAGCTACCCAGGAGCTTCGACAAAACAATTTGAACAAAGGAGCAAATATCTTTAAGATAGCCGCCCAGAGAAGAAGAAATGCTCAGGAGATTCGTTTCCCAAAGTTTATTAACAATGCTGAAGACCAACTCCTTGTGGAAGACGAAAAAATTCTCCACAGATGGCGACAGTATTGCGAGGAACTTCTGAACGAACAGTTTCCCCGAGTGTACTTTCCAAGAGCCGCCCCGAATCATGCCGAAATACCCGACATCACAGTCGAAGAAGTTCGGTACGCGGTTAAAAACTCCAAGAAAAGAAAAGCTGTTGGGCCGGACGGGATACCCTCTGAGTTCTGGAAAAAGATGGGAGACATCGGGTCTAAATGGCTCATGGTTCTTATCTCCAAACTTATGAGAGGCGACACTATGCCTAATTAATGGAGGGAAAGCTATCTTCTCCCATTGCACAAAGGAAAGGGTGATACGCGAAATTGTGATAACTACCGTTCTGTCAAGCTGATGTCGCACACCATGAAGATCGTTGAACGGGTATTAGATAGCCGACTGCGGAAAATAATACGACTATCTGATGACCAGTAACGGTTTGTCTCGGGTAAATCAACAACAGATGCAATCCAAAGTATAAGGATCATGATGGAAAAGCATCGTGATTCTTCAAAGGACTTGCATATGGTGTTGGTTGATTTCGAGCAGGCCTTTGACCGGCAACCAAGAGATCTTTTATGGGTAGTGCTAAGACAAAAAGGACTTCCAGAAACCTACGTGCGAGTGATTATGGACATGTACGAGAGAGCAACGACAAGAGTAAGATGCACCGCAGGAGTCACCGAAGAGTTCGCAATCAAAGTCGGTGTACACCAAGGGAGCGTCCTCAGCCCACTGCTGTTTATAGCAGTCCTTGATTGCTTGCTTGAAGGAAAAGTGACGGAGCCCAATGTGCACCAGCTATTCTTTGCTGACGATGGGGCCATTATAAGTGATGATCAGGCGTCCCTACAACGAGCACTTGATGTGTGGGTGGACATTTTTGAGGGACACGGGTATCGTATTAGTTCAAAGAAGACAGAGTATCTGTGCTGCCCGTTCTCTGACCCTCATCAGCCTATTCCAGACATTTGCTTGAATGGAAGAGTGCTTCCCAAGTGTGAAAAGTTTAAATATCTGGGATCTATGATTAAAAGAGAAGCAACTTGTGATGACGGTGGATGAAGTGGCGGGAAAACTCCGCCATCTTCTGTGATCAAAAAATGCCCCCTAAGCTGAAAGGAAGGCTCTACACTTCAGTTGTACGTCCGGCGCTCAACTACGGTTCACAATGCTGGACAATGCACAAAAAGTATGAGAGCAAATTAACGGCAACTGAGATGAAGATGCTTCGCATGACAGCGGGAGTAACAAAGCGTGACAGAATTAGAAGTTCAAAGATCCGAGGAAGCCTCCACGTAAAAGAAGCCATCACAAGAAATATAGAGCGCGACCGACTCAGTTGGTATTGCCATGTTCAAAGGAGAGATCCTTTGAACCCCGTCCAAAAGGCGTTATCAATCAACATTCCAATTTCAACACGCAAAAAAGGCAGGCCGAAAAACAATTGGTGCAAACAAATGCAAAAACACCAGCATTTGATTGGCCTCAGCGATGAAGTAATCCCAAACCGGGAAGCCTGCCGCTACTTTCTGAGGTCAAACCGGCGGACCCCACAAGCGGACCAGTAGTAATGCAGTTAAGTGGAAGGTTATGGTCCTACACTTCTGACCATAACGACGCCGGGATAAAAAGGAAAAGAAGAAGAAGAAGAAGAAGTTATCAGGGCCCAAATCAAGCCCCAAATTTCTATTCAGTATTATTATACAAGCTGTTAAAAGTTGTTTTACTAAAAGCCCAGCGAGTGCTCGAACTCTTCGAATATATTCGAAGAGCCATCTCATGGATGTACAAATCTACTAGCAACTAATCGGACTGATAGAACTGAAGCCCTTGGAAATCATAATCACTTTTACTATAAGCTGAGAAAATGGTACATAGACGAGCACTAGGCTGGCAATGAAAATTATTTTAAACGTAGGAAGAAGCATGTTGTAAAAATTTGGTTTGGATAACACTCGCCTAAGATGAATCAGTTTTTTATCCGAGTATAACAGCCCAAGAAATGTTGGGTAGTTAATTATCGATGTTGATGTCAAATGGTAGGATGAAATCAAAGACGTAATCCCCTTGTGATTTGCATTTGCGTAACGACGAAGTTCTTTACTACTCCGTGCTATTTTATAGTTTATTTTGGCTGGACACAGGCCTCTCTAAATTAGTCTGCCGATAGAGGGCTCGATATAATTAGGCAGACACTAGAACTTTCGAATAGACTGGTGATCACGATTATGGAATCAGGTGTACCTCTAAGGCAACATAGACATTATTTCCACATCTCTGGTTTATGGCTATATGTGATATGATAATTAGATCTATTGACTGCAACCTTAATACTCAGAAGAACGGTCACCACTTTGCAATGCTGATGGTTTATCTGAATACAAATCATGGAATCGTAACAAAGAATTCGTCTCACGTGTGCTCTACATGGTATGAAGGCGGAACTTCACCCTACCAAGTTCAAGATACACATACCTCAGAGCTTGACATACCCACAACAAAATTACAGCCCCCTTTTTGTCGTTCACAATTTACATGGAACCAAATTAATATTTTGAGCAGTAATTTCCAAAATTGTGATCCTCGGCATCATTATTCATTGTCGCCGTCACTACGGAAAGGTCGTACACTATCTAACATCCACATATCATAATTAAAATCACATTCAAATTAGTTCGACCTCAGTAAAATCCAAAACTTTGCTTACCATGGAGACATTCATAGTGACTAATCTCTGCGTAAGCCCGGATAATTTGTCGCCTGTAGTTGACCTGAACATTCATTTGTGTCCAGCCATGCAACGGTCAAGGTATAAAAATAATCCAAGGATAAGCCTTTTTCCATTTATTCCAAAACTCCGGAAGCAAACCGAAGCAAAACGTTTTCACTTACTAAAAACAACCTAGAAAAAGTTTCAAAGGATGATGAAATTCATTGGCGAACAGACAGACAAACTGTAGGATGCGAATGCGACATTTTTGTTTACGTTTTCCGAGTGTTAATTAGTTCGGGAATTATTTTCCATCGAAACTTTGATCATTATAACTTAAGATTTGAGTCAGCATAGCTACGGAAATGTGTTGATGTCTGTTTCATGAAGGTGATATTAAAATGAATTCACACTTAAGCAATTACTGGGGAATTACTGGGAACATCAATGTACGTTCGAGTACATATCGTGTGCAGTGTGAGATTCAATAAGATTCCTTCAGTGATATGAAATGCTTAAGTAAGAAAATTAATTACTTTTAACAAAAATGTAACTAACCTAGCACAAAGCGTAAGTAGCATTTATAAACTTAATTGCGATTAATCAAGGTTATATAAAACATTCCTTAACAGGTTTGTACGTTTCGTATCAGAATGAGCAGTAATTATAGTATTTGTAGTGAACATCATATAGATGCAAATATTCAGACAAAAGAATGAGTGAAATGGACTCGACCTTGACATTATACTGCTTGAATTCTAGCGTTTAGCTTGTTTCATTAACATAAAACGACATTATCCTTGAAGAATGTAGTGCGGATATCTGGATAAATACACACATTATAATGGTGTACTACGTACTTCAACATAAGCATAAACTCTATAATCGGCAGCTTCAGCGCAGGCTCTCACAATCCATGTTCTTTGTTCAGTCTTTGGTGTTTATTCAGTCAGTTAAAGGCATTACATTGCTTTGTACTGAGTTCCACTACATAGTTTATAAAAGGAACTATGGTACAAAGGATTTTATAAAACCAACAGCACAGATGGGGGAGTCTCCTGATTGTTGTATGATAAATTGAGGTACTAGGAGACTTTGCAAAGCCTTCTGTTTCTATTTTGTCAGAATTTATCTTGACCTCATTCCATTGACTTGAATGTAACCGACTGCACTTACTACCGGATTTTTTAATTAAGTTTTTTATCCATTTTTAAAGAGATCAAAAGGGAAACTGTTTTTAGTTGAAATAAATCTATTTGACTACCTTCTGCTTCCTAGCAAAATTATTCATTTAGCCAGGGCTGTTTTGGAAGCATTCACTCATTTACTCAAAAGTGGATACGGTAGCAAGTATGATGTTCCAGCTTCAGAATAGTGTGTTTTGTTTTATTTCAATTACGTACCTCACGATGTCTCCTCTCAATGTTAAATTACATTATTTAAAGTCTGAATTAGGTAGAGGTTATCTGCGTTCTCTTTCTCATTTTTAAATGCTTTTTCGCGTAAGATAAAAAATATTGTATTGTTAATATTGTCGTTTATATAAGCTAATAGTTACGGTCTTGGATGTAAGATAAAGAGTTTTGCCCTGTATAAGTATCTGAAACAAGAAGGTAAACTGAAAAGACAATTCTGGCTTTTACCTTCAGATAAGTATAGAAAGTCGATTACAACCGCGGTGCTGTAAACTTACGAATCTTACCATTTTCGCCTGAAAAAATAATATATTTCACGATCCTCTACCTTCAAGAAGTCTTTTTTCTCTGACAAATTGCAGAGTTCTAGACTTTTATATAGAGGATTGTAGACTATGTTCATCTTTTATGAGTTTATGTCTCACTGAGTTTTCTGATATTTTACCTGTAGCTAGAAGACCGATTGCAAATAAAAAAACTTTCAGTCTAATCGCCTCCTTTGGTATTCCTGGACCTCTTTCTTCCCTCGTACTCTCGTCGTTATGATTTTTTTTTTAATATTCGAGCAGCATTTACGAAAAGCCATATTTATGCATGATTTTTCTAGAACACAATGAGGCTTCCTCGCTTTGTTCCATGATGAACCGTATTGCTACATATAATATTCCACACCTTAGGCTCACTTAAAACATACAAATACCATTCTTTTATCCACATAGTTCAACTTCTCTTTTTATATGCTCTCAAAATACTTAACGCAAGAACAAATACCAAGTGTATGATTAAGTGTTGAAAACCACTGATACTCTTTAACTGAGTGTCCTCAGAAGACGAAAGCGGGGAGCCAACCTAGGGTAAAGCGTGACAAGCCCTTTTACATTCTGTTTTTCGCACAGTGAAGATGTGCTTGACTTCTAAGCACAATAAAGTAAGAATTTTGTGAAAAACGTGCTTAAATTAAATGGTTTTTATAAAACTTTAAATTGGGAAAACGTAATCAAACAAAGAATCGAACCATTACTTGCTGCACAGAGGAGACCTTTACCTTAAACTTTCCTAAAATCTGTACTACCTGTCGAGTACTATACCAAAACTTATTGAATCGACGCGTCATGGAAAACGATTAATTAGCCAAATGCATTACACCAGCTTGTATGCGTTATATGGTTTATATAGACAACTTAATCGATGGTGAAAACAACGAAGAACATGGGATTAAATTGCAGACAGACATTAAACTTAACTAGATTTCCACACCAAAAATGTTCGAGTAACTTCACGAGTATGTAAATTATCTGTATTCAGATAATGTCAGTTTAGATGGAATCCGTCTTCTAAACTTCTTCCCATGAAAGGTGTTGAACAAAGTTTGGAAATCATCAAATTATTTATTCGACAAAGGTTTCGTGCATTCTATAATTTATATTCTAATCACAACCGTCCTATTCGACGTTTGATAGCCACCGAAAGGCAAGGTCTTCTGAAAGCATCATTTTCATCCGTAAAAGTGATTGAAGGGCCCTTTGCCCTTCTGAAACTTCAACTTAGCGATTTAAGCTTGGTTTGTAAATAATTCTCCATAAACACTGCGAATTATTATTGGTTCAAAATGACCACTTGTTTCGTAATTGACTGTCTTTTAGGCTCAGTTAAAAATTGACATCAATTTAATTAAAAAATACATTTTTCCAGATTTAAGGAAAGGATTTAAAATACCATTATTCATAACCTTTTGATGGAATCTAACACATACAGCGCATAAGCTTAACACGCTAATATACCACTACATCAATTAGTCAAAGTATTTTATTATTACGATCGTTTTTATAAAAGTTTTAAGATGTTGACCTTAGGGTCCTCTTGTCAATTCATTGGGTCTGTTTCTCTACTCTTATAATTGTCGTCTTTCGCAAATTTCTGTTACTGCTAAAAAGGATATCTCATTATTTAGATGATTTTTACCCTATGGCCCAGCGGACATGGGAATAATTCTACCAGGAGGAAAACTGGTGTAATGCCCTGCTCTAAGCGCTCACGGGATGAATTACTCCGGCAGAAAAAACTGTGTATGAGAACCTCGTTTCATTGTGTTAGTGACGAATTACGATTGAAGCGCAACACTAGATAAAAAACGTGCAGACTCGAAAAATAATAGTTGTGTATATGTAAGTTTTCCACCCTATTTTAACCCTCGATACGCGGTAGAAAATTTTATTCCGTTTCATACTGCACAGTTCAGTTTTCAGGCGTTATCAATGAAAAAAAAAGGATTAATCCAGGGTTATTCCAATATTGTGTTACTTTATTGTATCCTATATATATTGTAAAAAGAGGTCAATGTCTCATACATTAATTTGCCTACAAGTCCAGCCGCGTTAAAACCAAAAAAAAAGATTTTTCTTAGAAAAAAATGGTTCGGGTTTTTTTTTAATTTCTCGAAAACTATAAATATTTTTGCATCCGGTTTTCTGTTTTTAACTAAAAACTAATAAGAGAATTGAATTTTGGACAAAACCTAGTTTCGAAGATATAAGCTTTTTAAATTCTCCATACAAAATACAGATTTGGCTTGTTTTTGTTTAATCATAGTTTTGCCTGGGACTATGCAACAAGTTTTAAATAATCACATTTATCACGTAAAGGTTTTGTAACTCCTAACAGTATGCGGTTTTCAATGGTTTATAAGCTGCATAAAAACATCTGTATGTACATATATAGCACTTTCAAAAACAAGCAAGGCATGCTGCCCCCTGTAACCCCCGGTTATCTGGAGTCAATTTTTCTTCATCCCATTTGGACAGGGCTCTAAGACCTATCTTTTCGAAGACCTTGCTGATACTCGGAAGAAGACTTATCGACCAAAGATTTGCTGAGTTTTGGGTGTCTTTATTCCTCTTAGGGATTGGTCGCACCACCACTGTCTTCCATAGAATGGATAATATGCATTATTCAGTGTGTTGTTTAACAGTATGGTGTACATCTCTACAGCCACTGGTGGGAAATGCCTGAGCACAACATTAGATATTCCGTCGGTTTCCGCGGATTTTTTTCTCGTCAACTACTCGAAGATCATCTGAAGATCCTTCGTCGAAATAAAGAGGGTGTTAGCCCCTCGAAGAAATCGTCATCCAAGACTCTCCGGATCAGTGATCAATGCTACCTTTCGATCTTGTCGGTAAGGGAGAAAAACTCTGTCGTGTTAATAGGTTCTTGACCTACTTATGCTGCTCCAATGTATTGCACTGTATACTATAGCGGTTCTGGCCTAAACCTTTGAAAACAAATTTCAAAATTTCAAAATTTCCTACGGCAATAATGTACTTACAATACTTATGTTATCCCGGTTGTTATTGTTGCTGTTGTTATTCCTGTTGGTACGGTTGTTGTTTTTGCCGCTTTTTCTGTTGCTTCTTTTGCTGCAGCAGCTTTTATGTTAATGTTGTTGATGATGAGGTTGCAGTCTCCGTCCGCCGCCCTTCAAAGAACCTATCTACTATAACCTTCAACTTGTCTCGTAGTACGCGTTCTTCTTCTTTAAGTTCATATCATTCCTCCGCGAAGGGGTTGTTGCCCCTCTTGCCTTCAGAAAGGTAGGGTTCAGTTGTTGCTGTGCTGCGAGCTGGAACCTGAATATCGAATCTTCAATTTCTCGACAGGGCACTTAATGGGCATACTAAGTTGGTTACCGACGAGATTTCACCCAAAAACGCAGTAATTATTTTTTGCATCTTCACCGGGTTTCGGTATTAGAATTGTCTGCGAAACTTTCCAAATTTTAGGAAAATACTTTAGTCGCATTGCAATATACACTTTGCTCTTTTTTCATGACTCGTCTGGATATTGAGCTTTCTTTTCATTTATGTTGTTTTTTTTATCCTTCTATTATCGTACTGTATCCGAATTGCCTAGAAATCTGCTATCGTCTTCTGAACTTTTTCTTTTCTTCTTTTCTTCTATCTGTTGTTGTATTGTAATTTGTGTAATATAGTTTTCTTCCTCTGTTGATTGGCTCTGTTTTTATAGCTGTAGCAGTTATTTTGTTGTTGAAATAAACTAGAGATCGTTCTACGTAATGTTCGGATAGCAGTAAAACTTTCAATGTTACGGTTCGGGAAACTCACACTTAGCCATGAAAAGCCAATGCAATCTCAGCTTGTGAACTGATTTTTGAAAGGGTGGCCGATTTTCTTCCAGTCCATGCGGCCAAGAGGGGGTGGTACGGAATCATGATAACTCATTCTTTTGATTAAGAAATCGAGAAATCGGACTTGGATGAGTAATTTTTTGGGTCAGTAGTTCAATAATTGTGTAAACAGCGATGCTGGTGATTTTGTGCATGAGTTAAACAAAAAAACAAGGAGCTTTATAAAAGCTATATTAAAAACTCGAAATCGGTGAACTGCAAATCTATCAATAACGTACTCAAACAATTCTAATTCCAGATAATAAGAAAAAATAAAAAGGAAACTTATCTCAAAAAAATAAGAAAACTCAGTCGCATATATGGACTAGCGCTTAGTTTCGATGAGATGTCAAGACAAAAAGTAATTTGGATATTGAGGGCTCCGTGTTAGGAACAGCAATGACTGCCAGGTGTCTCATCTCAAGAGATTTATTTCATTCATAATTAAGGGGTTCGAATATAATTTAAGGTAATAAAAGTTTACTGCATACCACAATTATCCAAATTTGCCCCGGGCACCAGTATATCACCGTGAGCAGGCTTGACAACCGCGAATGTACCAAAGATTTCCTACCGGCACCAGAACACGTCGCTCCATCCGACACCTCGAGGCTGCAGATGCACTTGATACAATTCTCTTAGAGAGACACTCCTTATGCCAATTCATGTCACCGGAGACATTTGTTTTTTCTTCCTTTCCCAGTATTGCTTATCTCGACGAATATTAATCTTAAAATAGTTTCAAATTGATAAGCTCAAGTTTTATGTAACATTAAACATTCGTCCCCATCAGAGAAAAGAAAATATTTAGAAAAACAAGGACAATCAAAGAAGAAGTAAGGCAATCCGACACTTCATTTTTGGCAGGGAGCTGTTTTATTTTCAGAAAATGTACAAGTGGCCCGCATTATATCTATTTGGCTTAGAGACAACCGAAATAAATCAATCTTAATGAATAAATCAGTATAATGTTCTCACATCCTCACAATATACACGTATTATATCTGTCCATTTTTAATTAATTGTACAGGCTCATTGAATAAGAAATGTCATTTCCAAATCAATGAAAAACTCACCGTTTTTACCAAAAGCGACTATATATTCAAATAAATCTAAAGCACATACTTTGGCATAAGTAATGAAATACAGTACCGATCGAATGTCCGCCTCTGTTCTGCTTACAAAGGACACTGTTTTAATAAAGCTGCTTACCATATACATATTTACGACTGTATTTCGCAAATAATAAGCTGAAAATAAACGTCGTATACGCATATAGCACCGATTTCAGCAAGAGGTCATTCAAAACACTTGGTCCTCTTTTGAAGAATATGATCCAATGATACCCCCAGCCCATTAAACTGTCACAACTCTCAAGACCGCTATTCTGTCGTTCTTAAGTAAACAGCACAAATGTATGCCGACGAGACGAACTCATCTTTTACCTTAACTAAAATATATATAAAATGGCCCACTGCTTACCAAAAACTTTTTGTCAAAACAATTCAACAAAATATTGTATGTAAAACAGAAAATTATTTTGACTACAATTACGGCCACTTGCAACTCGTAAGTTCAGAGCTTCGTTGACTGCTGTTCGTCACGCCTCACTGTCATGAATGTGTTCCTTCCATGTTACTCTGCTCTTTACGATCCTTTTAGATCCATTCTTATATTGTCCATTCGTTCTGCGTGTCCTGGTCATCTTCGCCTTAGCCATTTAATTACTCGGACAATGCTTGGATCCGAATAGAGTTCCTCGAGTTCTTGATTGTGTAGTTTTCTCCATTCGCCTGTTTTCCTTCTCCTGTCAGAGATCAGATTTCACATCTGTAAAGTGTCGCGATCAGTCAGGTGCTAGGTTTGATTCGGTCCAAGTTGGTCAGTGATTAGACTTTCTACATTTCTTTTAACTTTCAACTGTTTTTTTTTCTTTTAACAGCGTAAGCTAGAACGATTCCAGATGGATTCCATTAAGAATTCCTTTCTCAATTTCTTGAAGGAATCTCATCACGAATTCCACCGCCAAATTGAAAAACAAAAGGTGGTGACATGGGATGCCTTTTTTTAAACCTTCACTTATCTCAAATGATTAAGATAAGACATTTCCTACTTAAATTTGTCCTTTATTTTCCTTTATCTGGTCACTCGTTGAGCGATTCCTCCTGAACCCACACTGGTAGTCTCCAATTATTTCCTTTGAATGTGATGTAAATCTCCTTAAGAGAATATTTGGCAAAACCTTGTAGCAAGTTGGTAGCAGAGATATTCCTCGGTAATTGCTGCATTATGTTCCGTCGGGATGATGATCGAGTTTTCCATTCCTCGGTGGTGGATCACTTGTTCCATAGTTCCAGTTGTGTTGAGCTCATGTAACTTTTCTCTTTTTATTTTTCTCCTTTTTTATTTTCTCCTATTTTAATAATTCCCATTGTGTTAGGTGGATTCCTTTGTCCGAAATAAGCTTCCCATTTCCGTTGCTAGTAGATCCTGATCCGGCCTGGTATTCTTTCCATACAGCGTTTGGCTTTGTATACATTAATCTCATGTTATTAGCCGCACATTCTTCCCAAATGATAGCAAACTTTTTCCTTTGTCATTGTCATTTTTCATCCCGAAGGAGATGGCTGACGTCCCTTTGTAGGGTTTGATATCTTGGAAGGGTGATCTCTACACTAATTTCACGGGCTTTGAGTCTTATAACATTACTCTCTTACCTTTTCCTCGCACTTTTCGTCGAACCAAAGCTCTACTCTGGGGGCTTTACAATAGTTTAATGTGTTTTTCGCTTTCTCCTTTACAACAGGTTTTATTGTTGACCATGCTGCTTCCTTGTTTCGTCGTTAATTTGTATGCCATCTACGATTATTAGAGCGAACCTAATAGTTTCCTGCTGGTATTGATGCTTCATTTAATGCTGGGTCCTTTAACTTTTCAACGTTGAATTTTTGAAGTGAAACTTCTATATAGACGGGGGGTATTACGATTTTTCTGTTACGAAAAAGCGTTACGGCTGCGTGGAAGGGGTAGACGGTAGCGGCGGAGGGAGTGAAAGGCTGGCGTCGGCGGAGAGAGGGCAACGGCTGTATTAAATGGATATAATGCGCAGCCGCGCGGAGAGCGGAGAGTCCGCTAGAGTACCGGCGGCGTGTGCTCAGCTGTTGTTTTTTCTTCGTCTTTTGTTTTAGTGAGCGATGGTGAGCGTTGATGTTAGGTATTCAGGGAATGTTGTGCATGAGCTAATAACGTGTTCCCGAGTCGTACACTCGCTCAATTTACTTCTAAATACTAAATACAAAAACACGGACGATGAATGGTTGCAGAGAGCAGAGCCACGTATTATCCGATACCGAAATTATGATATAGCTAAAGATTACGATGATTACGAAAGATTTTACTGCATATTCCATTTAGGCATGAAGAAGAGGACATTTTGGCCAATATGAAATTTATCGAAGTGTACTCAGACAATGAAGCACTTACATATATTAGAGAGGAGGAAAGAATTCGAGTCTAATCTGGACACAGAAAAGACTATTGAAATATGTCGGGAGTTGTACAGGAATGAAGGGGAAGGAGGTGAAGATAATATCGACGATGCAAATTGGCAATTTCCTCAAGAAAGTCCGTTCGCTGGCCTCTACGCAAATCCACATGCCAGTAAGAACGATGATTTGCAACGTTAAATAAACTCGGGGCAATCGCAAAAAGAGAGAATATGTTATGCCCCACAAAAATGTGTGTGATCTTATATGAAAATCAAACAAAGCGCAAAAGGAGTTGCTTATGCACGTGTTCCACAATTTACTGACGCCACATTCGAAACCGTTGCAAATTTTCTTCACCGGGCTGGCTGGGGCGGGAAAGACTTTTGTCATTAAACTTATGATGGAAATCTATAATCGGTTTACCGACACTGACGGGTTCTGCAGTGCTTATATAACACGTGCGTCAACCGGCAAGGCAGCAGGCGCTATTTATGGGACAACTATACATACAGCTCTGAAAATAACGCTCTCAAAACTAATACCCCTGTCGCATCAAACATGTCTGCAATATCGAACTCTATTCAAATTCGTCAAAGTATTCATCATGGACTCAAGTCAGTAGGATCGGAAAAATGCTCACGCAAATCCATCAGAGGTTGAAACAGATAACAGGCAATTTCGAGGTAAATTTTGGAGGGATTGATATTATTTTAATTGGAGATTTGAGACAATTGCAACCAGTTAGAGCGACACCAATATAGAGATAACGAAAACAGCGGTTGGGGAACCATTTCTGTAGCTAGACTTGAAGTTCTTTGAGTTGACTGAGGTGATGCGTCAATCCAATACAGCTTTTTTAAACATCCTCACAAAATTAGGAAACGGAGAAATTTCGGATCCCGATCAGTTACAGCTGCTTGAGGCTAGATTTTATTCACGGGAAGAGGCTGACAGGCTATGTCCGTATGGGCTGCGATTATTCTTAACTAATCATTCGGTTTCCCAATATAACATGTCTACGTTGGATGGTGCTGAAGAAAAAGTAACATCCGAGGCTGTCGACATATTTAGAGGTTGTTCAAATGATCAAGATGAAGCAACATTCCGACAAAAATTACATAAACTGTCTATTATCGATACTGGCGGCTTGACGTACGGGATTACATTGGTTTTAAATAAACCCTATATGATCACCACAAATATTGATGTCTCTGATGGGCTGGCTAATGGTGCACTTAGCCACTTAGTTTTCGTTGAGAAAGATAATGAAAGTAAAGTAACTCGAGTGTGGTTAGACTTTTCGGATTCGCAAAAAACAGGCAGGAAAATCAGTACCAAAGAGGCAGGATTTATGAGAGATAATGGAATGGAACATCTGTACCGATTTCTCGAAGAAATACCAACCAACCATTACAATGAGCACAAATAAAAGTGTTCACGCTATTAGAAATCAATT
The DNA here is from genome assembly GCA_958301585.1 of Merodon equestris. Taxonomy (NCBI): domain Eukaryota; kingdom Metazoa; phylum Arthropoda; class Insecta; order Diptera; family Syrphidae; genus Merodon; species Merodon equestris. The sequence goes on from OY284413.1 coordinate 67,397,574, forward strand.
TCCATTAGCCGCAGCATGTGCAATGACTATACACAAGCCGCAAGGTGGTACATTTGATAATGTTGTTTATGAATATGAAAAATCACATTCCCAATCATTGTTATACGCTGCTTTATCTCGAGTAACTTCAATTGAAGGTCTCTTTATTGTACCAAAAAACAATAATGATCGAAAGTTTTATCATGGACGTAACACATCAGCTGGCATAAAAGATTTACAAAGAGAATTTAGAAGATTAGCTCTAATTCAGTTAGAAACGGCGACACAAGTTTTAAGGGAGTTCATCAGAAAACGAAAGGGTTTCTCGCTTTTCTCTTTAAATTGTCAAAGCTTACGAGCACATGCAGGGGATTTCAATGATCCGGTTACTCAAAATTCGAATATTCTCCTATTATCTAAAACTTGGATGAATAACCGAGAACCATTGGATATTCCCAATTTTAATTACATTGTTCATTTAAAGCGTGATGAGCAGGGGGAGTAGAAATATATCAGAATTGTAATGATACTGCGAACGTTTTTACAAACAACTAACATTACGTAATTCGAACACTGTTACGGCCTCATATGGAGCAGTAGGCGATATATGTGCAGCTCAATGCAGACTAGAGAATGGACAAGGATTAGTGTTAATAGTAGTTTACTTTCCGCCTCACTCTAGATTGCCGGACATCATAGATTTAATACATCAGTCATTACTAGCCTATACTCCGATGGGATCAGCTGTGTTAGGGAAAAAATTACAGGAACTCCCAATGCTTTTGTGTGGAGATTTCAATGTTAACTTTGCTTCGGAAGAGTCAAGAGTGTTAGTAGATTTTTTAAAAGAAAAACTATTGTTAGATTTAAGCAACAACCCACGAGAACCTACAACTCGACATGGGACAACACTCGATGCCGTGTTTGCAAGATTTATAAATAGATTGGAATCTCAAGTTTTTATCTTGGGGCACGGCAGTGCCCCCGCCAAGTCGAGCAAAAAAGCGGCACGGCCGTACCATCCTTTTCTCGAAGCAGTTCGGGCCATTTTCGACCCCCTATAACTTCGTTGTGGATAAAACTAGAAGCCTGAATTTTCAGTAACCAAGCAGGCATCGCATAGACACGGTATATTTTAAATTTCATTAAATTTGAACCAGTAGTTTAAGAATTATAACTAGTCAAAGTTTCTTAATTCTGTCACTCACTCACTCACTCACTCACTCACTCACTCACTCACTCACTCACTCACCGATCATCAAAACTCTAGGGCACTTCTAGCAGACATAGAAGCTTGAAATTTAGAATACAATTAGTGTTTAGTGTATAAATCAAGGAAAAACTAAAATATTTTGCAATTTTGGTCCAGTTTTCTAGATACACCAAATATTATTACTAATAGGATAGTGTATCCTTTTTCAATTTATCTAGATGGCGATTAACTCCTAAAAATATGCAATGCAACAATCAATTGGCGGTTGGGGAATTGGGTTTAGTGGTCAATGTGGTTCATGTATTTGACGGAATATAAAATAAATATCTTTATTATGTACATATATTTAATAACCATTTGATGAACTTATAATTAAATCAATTTTAAAACAAATTGTATGTTCGGTGTCAGAGTTGGAGACTACTAACTTGTACAGTTTCGCTCAAAATTACGATATTGTTAAAACACGCCCAGTCTCCTCTAAAGTCGAGTGCTACGAGATAAATGACGGTAAAAAGTTCCTGAAAAGAAGAGATGACCCATATTTGATCAATCACTATTTCTACGACGGAGAACAAGTACCAGAGAAATATTTATTCTCTTTACTTCTTTTATTCAAGCCATGGCGTTCCTTAGATGAACTCAAAATGGGGTTGATACTTACACGGAGGCCTTTAATTTGGCGAAACAAGATTTAAAAGAAGGAGTCGATTATGGTAATTCAATGATAGAGTCAAGATATAAGATACGAAAAGCATGTGAAATGATAGAATCTAAAGTTGCTGAGATAAACGAAGAAAGGGAAATTGTTGATGATGACGATAATCCTGAAAACCTTTTAGACTTTGAAGCTGTGGAAGCTGCAAACGCAATGGATGACTTTCACAGAATCAATCTGGTAGAAGAAGAGCAGACTGATCTTCAAAGTATGATCGCAAAACTTAATGCCGATCAAAAAAGAGTCTTCGATATGATCACACATAAAATGGACACAACTGATAATAACGCTGACGTTTTACGCTGTTTTGTGAGTGGAACTGGTGGCACTGGAAAGAGCTTTTTAATAAGGGTTAAGATGTATTTAAACAAAAAAGTGGCAGTTAGTTATCCAACAGGCATAGCTGCATTCAATGTGAATGGATTGACTATACACAGACTATTGCAGCTGCCTGTGGAACACAAGCAAACATCGAGGTACAAGCCACTTTCCGATGAAGTGCTCCAAGTTCTGAGATCAGATTTGAAAGTAGTAGTGTTGTTTATCATAGACGAAGTGTCGATGATATCCAATGTTACTTTAACATATATTCATTTACGCTTGTCTGATATATTTGACACAAGCGATGATCAGAATGGGTGGTTTGGAAAAAAACAGCTTGTACTTTTCGGGGATCTTTTACAGCTTCCGCCGGTAAGAGAAAAGTCACCTTTTGAAAAACTCTCAACTGCTGAAACTAACAAGTTGTTAGGTTCTCTCAGTATGCCGAATCTGTGGATTGAACTGTTCGTATACGATGAACTTACTATTAACATGCGACAGCTCAATGATTCTGACTTTGTTGAAATGCTAAATAGAATAAGATTAGGTGTGACTACACAAAAAGACCGCGACTTACTCTCGACTAGATTAATAACTCTAAAAACCAATTCAAATGAAAACAGATTGATTGAAATAATTGAACACCTCTCGAAACTTCCTGATGATACCGTTTGCTTATTACCTACAAAAAACATGTGTTAACAATTAAATACTACAATGCTTAGATCTCTCCCATATCCCGAAATAAAACTTACAGCTGTAGATAGCATAGATTGCCCCAGATACCCAACAAAAAGAGCTCGTGAATGCATACAAAATTATGAAGACGATGCTTCTATGACTGCGGGCCTAGAAGAGAACATAATTATAAAAATAGGAGCAAGAGTCATGTTAAGGCGAAATATTGACGTGAGTCTTGGTTTAGTTAATGGTTCTATCGGAATAGTGCAAAGAGTAAAGGTTGATCCGGAAAATACAAAAATAATTAAGAAAATATACATTACATTTGATAAAGAACAGGTTTACAGGTTTGGGCCGGTCAAAGCTAAATTTGAAATTATTAATAGAGCTTATGTTCATCGCGAACAGTTTCCTATATGTATAGCCTATGGTATAACTATACACAAAAGTCAGGGCCTAAGTCTAAATAATGCGCTGATGGATATCGGTTCTGCAGTATTCACATCCGATCAAGCTTACGTGGCACTTTCGAGAGTTACAAGTCTGGGCGGCTTACATCTAATTAATGTCGACTTTGGAAATATTAAAGCGCAGGAATCCTCAATTTGTGAATACAATAGATTAAGAAGCATTTACCGTACAGACTTGACAAAAATTGTAACATCAAAGCCTCCGAGAAAAACCCATAGAGACAGGGAGTGGGCTTTGAGAAAAACTGCAGCTGAAGCTCAAGAAGTAGTACCGGAAAAGAAAAAAAAGGAAGACAACCTACAAAAATAAGAAAAGCTCATAAGACACAGAGTGGGCTTTAAGAAAATCTGTTGTTGGTATTCAAAAAGTAGAAGGTACCGGAAAGGAAGAAAGGTAGGACTATCTACAAAAAGAAATGAGATGCCATCAAAAACATAACTTGTAAAAAAAACCAAGTCTCGCAACTCAGTTCTTCTACCGTAAAAAGTTGTGAGATCTATGTAATACCAAGTTGGTTAATTTATTCAGCCCCTACTTAAGGGACCTTCTGTCTTAAGTTATTACGTAATTAGCTAACCTAACAACATCTTATAGTGACCATATTAATATTAAAAATCTTTTATGTTTTAAATAAATAGATTGACTTGGCAATCGCACTAAACAATCTAATTTAATATAATATGTATTACTTGTGAGATGCATGCGATGGACAAGTCAATCTATTTATTTAAAACATAAAAGATTTTTAATATTAATATGGTCACTATAAGATGTTGTTAGGTTAGCTAATTACGTAATAACTTAAGACAGAAGGTCCCTTAAGTAGGGGCTGAATAAATTAACCAACTTGGTATTACATAGATCTCACAACTTTTTACGGTAGAAGAACTGAGTTGCGAGACTTGGTTTTTTTTACAAGTTATGTTTTTGATGGCTATCATATTTTAGTTACCATAAGCCGATTGTATCTTTCATTGATTATAACGCAGATGAGCTGAATGAAGATTGATGACGAAAGATGTGCATTTGTTAATGTTCCTTTGTATGTGTATAATTTTATAGTAGTCTATAGATGTTTTTTTGGTTCCGGATTGAATTCAGTTTTTTTGTTTGATAGAGTAAAATATGTTTAAATAAAAAATGCATTCATTAAAAGGTACCCAACCTAACCAAATCACAATTTTTAGTAAGCCTGTGAAAAAAAAAAACACGGAATGTGTGCAGATTGTTAAGTTTTTCTTCTACTATGTGTCCCAGCACACATTCCGTGTTTTTTTTTTTATACATTGCTGTGTTCCAGATCTGTGAATTTGGACTCGGCTTTTACTTTTGGCGATGATTAAGATGTGGCCTGAATCGTAATCCGCTCCTTTGTACGCATTAGTATCTAGTAGTCTTAAGTCTTAAGTTTTTATTTCGTATTTAAGTTTACACAGGTTTGTCACAGCACATTTAAAATACAGATATATTGCCATTATTGTATATTTTTCTACTGAACATTAATTTTGCAAAATTTAATTTTTGATTCTATTAGGAAATTCTATAATACAGGGTGTCCCACCAGCAGTGTGCCAAAAAGCTAGAGCGTGTAGGTCTGGTCAAGACAAGAAAAAAATCGTATGGAAGGGGGGGGTCTATTCCCCCCCGTTTAGCCGGGAGGGGCAATTTTCTAAAAAATTGACTTCATTTGGAAAAAAAATTATTAAAAATCAACATCCACAATGACGTGATGTACTTTTTTGTAAAGCCAGAAACATCTTCTTTCATCTTGTTTCTAAACAAAGCTGTTTTAAGGAATAGTTTTTGAGAAATTAATTTTCAAACTCAAAATTTTGAAAAAAAAATGAAAAAAAAAATTTCGAACTATTTTTTTTCAAAATTGTATGTAATTAAGTACTAATTTTTTGTCAAAAATTCAATTCTCTTATTAGCTTTTAGTTAAAAACAGAAAACCGGATGCAAAAATGTTTTGTAGTTTTTGAGAAATTAAAAAAAAACCCGATCCATTTTTTTCTAAGAAAAACCTTTTTTTTGGTTTTAACGCGGCTGGACTTGTAGGCAAATTAATGTATGAAACATTGACATCTTTTTTGTTATTTTTAAAAAATTTGGAATTTTATTATAATCAATTTTCAATATGATCCCCATTTTTTAGAAGGCAAAGATTATATCTCCTTCTAATGGCTGCACATAAGTCAAACAATTTGACTCCAGCGACTTCAATCCGTGCTTTCAGTCGTTCCAAAGATACTATTTCCACTTCGTAAACATAATTCTTCATGAATCCCCACACATAAAAATTTAGAGGAGTTAAATCTGGTGATCTAGGTGGCCATGCCGTGGGGCCCTTTCTTCCGATCCAACGGTCACTAAAATGATCATCCAGCCAGTTTCTAACCCGTAAGCTGTAGTGTGCTGGTGCTCCATCTTGCTGGTAGATTAAATTATCTGCTATGGCCAAAGGAACGTTGTCCATCAAATCGGGCAAAAGGACTCGTAGGAACTGCAAGTATGATTCTCCATTAATAACGGCATTCAAAAACCGGGGCCCGATTACAGTTTGTCCAACAATACCAAGCCAAACATTACAGCTAAAGCGGTGTTGTGATTTATTTTGTTTTTTGTTGTGTGGATTGGTGCTACTCCAATGATGCAAATTGTGGAAGTTAGTACCCCCATCTCTGGTAAACTCTGCTTCATCCGTCCAGAATATCCTTCCAAAATTGTTTCGTTCAGTTTCATTTCGAAGCAGTAATGATCGACAAAATTCTGCTCTCAAAAACTTGTCGTTTGAGGTGAGTTCCTGAACTGTCCTAAAATGGTACGGGTGTAAGTTTTCGGTATGAAGCACTCTCCGTACTCTAGATTTGGGCACTCGAAGCATAATAGTTATTATCCTTGTACTAAGGGAGGGATTACGTCAGACCAAATCCAAAAATTGCGGTCTTAAGGTCCTAGCCGGTTGAACCCATTGGCGGCGGGCGGACCCAGACGAAATTGGCATTTCAGTTTTCAGGCGTTATCAATGAAAAAAAAGGATTAATCCAGGGTTATTCCAATACTGTGTCAGTTTATTGAATCCTCATAAAACTCAATTTTTTTTTAAAAATAATGAAAAAGATGTCAATGTTTCATACATTAATTTGCCTACAAGTCCAGCCGCGTTAAAACCAAAAAAAAGATTTTTCTTGGAAAAAAATGTTTCGGGTTTTTTTTTAATTTCTCGAAAACTACAAAACATTTTTGCATTCGGTTTTCTGTTTTTAACTAAGAACTAATAAGAGAATTGAATTTTGGACAAAAAATTAGTACTTAATTACATACAATTTTGAAAAAAAATAGTTCTTTTTTCAAAATTTTGAGTTTGAAAATTAATTTCTCAAAAACTATTCCTTAAAACAGCTTTGTTTAAAAACAGGATGAAAGAAGAGGTTTCCTTTACAAAAAAGTATATCACGGCATTGTGGATGTAACTGTTGATTTTTAATAATTTTTTTTTCCAAATTAAGTCAATTTTTTAGAAAATTGCCCCTCTCGGCTAAACGGGGGGGAATAGACCCCCCCCTTCCATACGATTTTTTTCTTGTCTTGACCAGACCTACACGCTCTAGCTTTTTGGCACACTGCTCGTGGGACACCCTGTATATCATCAAAAAAGGAATATAAATAAGAAAATTCAAAAGATAACAAAAAATAAATAAATAGCCAAAAAATTATAAATAAATAAATTGATAGTAAAATAAGGAAAATATTTAATGAGAGACAAAATAAATAAATATACATAGGTAAACAAATTATGAATATGTAAATGATATGTGAATAGAGAGTATGTTAATGAATTGACAAATAAAAAGGTAAGTAAGTTAATAAAAAACAAAATGTAGATATTTAAATAAATATAATTAAAAATAAATAAGTAAATAAATAAATATAATAAAAAGATAAATAAATAAAAGACAACACAAAAATATATACATACATGAATGTAAAAAAAACAAGATATATAAAATCGGGACTGTTCCTAAACCTTTTAATTAACTCGTACATGCATTGCAATCGTGCAATAGAATGAAGCCATGGCAAAATTAGCATCATTTTAAAAAATTTTTTTTGCGCAATCTGGAGTTTTTTTAATATGAGTTTCCCCACACCAGACAACCGTATAACAATAAGGCTTGAAAGATAACTTTTAGCATTATTGTCTTATTACTTTTGGACAAATTTAACTTTCTGTTTACAAAGGGATATAATATTTTTGTAGCTATTTTGATTGCATTTATTGTTCTCCTAATGTGTTCGTAAAATGTAGGTTGCTATCCAGATATATGCCTAAATATTTAACGGAATTTTCCAATTGTATGTACTTCAGCTGTAAGAGTTGCCCAGGAAAGTAGCAAGTCTTTCTTCTTCTTGTAAAGAAAATAGCTCGTAGTTTTTCCTGATTCGCTTTTATTTTCCATTTGCTACAGTAGTCCATTAATATTATTATAGAACTTTTAAGATTAGCTTCTATTCAAAAAGCGTACGCATCTGATGAAAATATTGCAGTGTCATAAGCGAATACAATAATTCCGCAATCATTCAACATTGGGTAAAAGATACTGAACTTAAAACTCGAAGCCAAGGGGAGGCTAATCAAGTGAGCGGCACTGTATACCTATTACTGATAAACTTCAATAGTTTGTCTTTAGGTACCTTTTCAAATTATTTATTCAAGCTGCATAGAAGGATGACAGGTCTATAACTTAAGCGCTTTGTGAACGGAGATCACCTCAGCGTATTTTTTGAGGCACTTGAAAATACTGCATTTTAACGCAAGCATTAATAATAACCGTAATTAATTTGATTCCGGACAAAGGCAATACCACCGGCACGTAAATGCCTTCATTTTTTTTATAAGTTGGAATATCTTATTGGAATTTACAAAAACCTTATATATGCTAACATTGTTAAGAATTTTATTTCTACTCGCCAAGATTTTGCGAAGAGAGATGATTTTCAGCAAAATTATCAGCAAGTGCGTTTCCTATCTCAATGTTTGTGTAGAAAGTACTTTGAGAATTTTTCAAATAAGGTAGTTGATGATGTAGTTTCCTAATGATTTTGGCAAAATTCCAAAAAGGTTTAGAGTTCTTTTCTAAAGATTTTAGTTTCTTGTTCCACTCTCGGTTCTTCGTAACAGTATGTTTTTAGTAATTAATTTATTCAATTTTTGTACAAGTTTCTGAGATTCAGGCTGCCTGTCTCTCTATGCATATTCCTTAGCTTAATAAGATATATAAAATTAATTTTGGTAAAATAGTCTTGTTTTAAAACCTTCAGTACAGCTTCGTTTGCAGAGTTTAAAATAATTTCCCTAAAATTACCGATCAATGAGTCAATATGGTTTTTGCCTTGTATTGAGTCCAAGTTTTGAATTCCACGACGAAGATATAAATTAATTTTTGATTCGTAACGCGACCAGTTTGCATTTTCCATGTCATAGAAATAATTCGATTAGAACCTTGCTGACATTAGTAACTTGTAGATTACGGGATAGTGGTCACAAATTAGTTCATCGTAAAGGCTCGGAAATAAGACTAGAACGTTGGTATGATGTCTTCTGTCTATCAGAAAATTATCGATTTGGTTGAGCGTTACTCCATGCGGTGATATCCATGTAGCCTGTATTCTGTTGTGTATTCTCTGGTGTTTGAATGTTGTAATTTTCACGATCATACTTTTCGAGATGATAAAACTTATTGTTTTAACACCATTATCGTTTAATGAGACTAAAAGACTTTCTTCTCCTGTTTTTCGTCTATTTATCACTTCTTTTCTCATTTTCGCATTAAAATTTCCGAGTACGATATTTACGTCGAAAGACGTGAGAAATGAGCTCTGCGCCTACCACTGTAATTTTTTTCGTGGAGCTAACATCTATTAGGGATTTCGTCGCCTCGTAAAGCTGGACCTCCGGGCCGCGTGTATATTCCAAATTTATTTATTTTATTAATATTAAGGTCGAAAGACAGTATGAAGTATACATTTTCTGTTCTTTAAAATTCACGTGGTTAATGCTATAAAACTGTATTTTGGATCAGGCATCAGGAACCCATTTCGTGTCTGTTTGCAAGATCCCTCAAAATACCAAACTCACGTTGAGGGCAGCAATATACCAAGACTGCTTAACTTTGGTAAAATGAATAACATACAAAAAAATGCAATTTTTTGAGTTATTGTTTAAAAATTTCATTTTGGAATATCCCTCGTCCTTGAAAATAAAAATTATATTAAAACCTTGGAAGTTCACTCTTACTAAATTCAATCCACTCAAACCCTGCCTAAGCTCAGAACAAAACATTTGGTGGAGGATGCCATTCATAACCTGAGCAGCGCCATCACCAACTGTTTCGAACTCGCATGTCCTGACAAAAAAACCTCCTAGTAGGAAATCGGTTCCCTGGTGGGAGGGATTGCTCCAATGTCTTCGCAGGGGAGCCAGAAGATGACTGGAATAAATATCGATCGAAGCAGAAGGAATATAAGAAGCTTATTCGCAAATCGAAGAATGATTCCTATAAGTCCTTCTGCGAAGAGATCAAATCCCTGAGCGTGACCAGCAAGTTAGTTAATGTTATCAAGCGAGGAAAATCGACAAAGCTGGATGTACTCAGAGAGTATGATGGTACCTTCACCGAGTCTAAAGCAGAAACTCGTAGTTTACTGTTTCAGAGCAATTTCTCGGGAAATCAGACTGTCATCGGCTCGTTGCGCACACCCTCATTGGAAACTTCGACTGAAACGATGAAAACAACTCGGCGTAGCTGGTATGTTGCGTCACGCGAGGCAACTGCTGAGGCCTTTGAATTTGCTGTGGCATCTTCGATGGCTTCAAGTCGCCGGGCACTGATGGGATATACCCTGTTATGCTGCAAAAAGGTATCAGACAGCTTCCGACTCTGAAAAGAACTTTCACTGCTAGTCTGGCACTTACCTACATACCTTTTCCTTGGCGCGCGGTGAAAGTGGTCTTTATTCCCAAAATAGGGAACATCCTTCTTGCTGAAAAGCATGGAGAGATTAGTAGAGTTGCACGTGCGCAAAGTTGCCCTTCGAATGCATCCTCTCTCGGACATGCAACATGCTTATCAGCGCGGCAAATCCTGCGAGACTGCGCTTCAAAACCTAGTTGGTAGAATTGAATGCGCTCTCGAAAGAAAAGAGTACGTACTAAGCATTTTCGTCGACATTGAGGGAGCTTTTGATAACGCTACCTTCGATGGCATGTGTAACGCTGCTAGACGGAATGGCGTAAATGAAGGACTGGTTTTGTAGATCAAAGCAATGCTTGTGCACAGGACTTTGATCGCTGTAGCAGGCCTCGACCAATGTGTCAAGTCTGGAGTAAACAGGGGCTGCCCGCAAAGTAGCGTCTTATATCCGCTGTTATGGTGCATGGTGGTCAACTCTCTGCTCGATGCTCTCAATGCCTCTGGAATCTATGCCCAGGCCTATGCGGATGATGTTGCTGTTCTTTCTGTCGGCTCATATTTAGCAACTATCTGTCTAGCGCAGATGGCGCTAGATGTGATCGAGGACTGTTGCACGAGTAATGGGCTGTCGGTTAATCCTCTTAAGACTGATGTCGCTCTCTTCACTAGAAGGAGGAAAAATACTGGCATTACTCAGCTGGTGCTTAAAGGGATTCCCATCCCGATATCCAAGGAAACCAAGTACCTGGGAGTCATCTTAGATAGCAAGCTTCTTTGGTCAAAGCATGCTAAGTCTAAAACCTCCAAAGCGCTGTCAGCTTTTTAGCAATGCAAAGGTGCCTTTGGCGAAACATGGGGCTTATCGCTGAAAAAGGTCGTTTGGATCTACACGGCAATGATAAGACCGATACTCTCATATGCATCGGTTGTTTGGTGGAACAGGCTAACACGCAAACACGTTGTGGCTTCTCTCACCAAGCTCCAAAGAGCGGTCTGTCTCAGCTGCACGGGGGCCTTCCCCAGCACACCGGGAGCTGCTCTAGATGTTGTGATGAATCTTCCAACCCTTGGCATATATATCAGAGGGTGCGCATTGAAAGCCATGTCTCGCCTCAAGAGAAATGGTTCTTGGTACAACTCGTATTGGATTGGCAGTGTACATGCGCGAGAAATATCCTAGATTCCTGTCTTATGGATATGCCTTCTGACACAATGACACTTGCCATCCTACTGTGCTATAATTTTACAGTCATATTTCCATGGCGTCATGACTCGCTTTGGCCAGACACTGAACCTGGAATGGACCGTCTTCGCATTTTCACATATGGTTCCAAGCCTGGGCGGGGATGCATTTGATTGGCCTCAGCGATGAAGTAATCCCAAACCGGGAAGCCTGCCGCTACTTTCTGAGGTCAAACCGGCGGACTCCACAAGCGGACCAGTAGGAATGCAGTTAAGTGGGAAGGTTATGGTATTACACTTCTGACCATAACAACGCCGGAAAAAGGAAAAGAATAAGAAGAAGAATACTGGGCGGGGATGCGGCGCTGGAGTTTTCTTTGAGCGCAAAAACATTCGACTGCACTTCTCGTTAGGAAAATATGCGTCTGTCTTTCAATCGTAGATTTACGCAATCCTAATGGCCATGCACTATGTTGTGAAGCACAGGTGGAAGGGAAAAATCATATGCGTCTGCAGTGACAGCCAAGCTGCACTCAAAGCCGTGTCCAACCCTCTATCCAACTCCAAATTCGTGCATGAACTCAAGACCTTTTTGAACAAAGTGGGAAGACTAAATTCACGTAGGCCTGTATGGATCCCAAGTTACTCTGAGATCCCAGGAAACGAGGTCTCCGATGAACTCGCTAGAAGAGTTTCTCAGGACCTGAACCCCTTAGGTCTACCTGCTTCCACGATCAAATCTGACATCAACGACTGGGTCTTTAATGCACACAGTCGTAGAAGGAGGGAATATTCAGGATGCAGGATGACTAGGCGCGTACGCATTGATGTCTGCAAGAAGTCCGCAACATTTTTCTTATTCTTTTCTTATCCTTACGGGCGTCATTACGGACCATTACACTTTTGCCAAGCATCTCTACGTGCTTGGCATCAGTGAGACGCCTACCTGTGCTGCATGTTGCGAGGAGGATGACACAGAAGAACACTTTCCCTGCGACTGTTCCGCTTTCGCTCGCGCACGGTGGCGCACCCTTGGGGACGACGTGGTCGTTGCCGAATCTCTTAGCTCTACATCACTGAAGGCCCTCCTCACTTTTCTGCAACAAAAAAAAAAAGAAAACAAAAACTTGTCAAATATATTCGAATTTATCGCATAAATTCATTAATACGAGAAGGCGCTTTATGTCGACCAAACACAGTGTGAATTTAACGAATCGTTTCCGCGAAATTTTCATCGTTTTCGAAATAAATTTTAACTTTTTCAACATCATGTGAGAGATGTTCATATAAACAACATTCTAGTAGTTAGTTACCAAAAAGGCACCTTCATTGTATTTCTAGAATTATATTGCTGCAAGGAGGCATGTCTCCCAGCTTATCTATGTGGGACCGAATAATATTTCATTCGACTGGTTTCAAACACGTTCTCGACGTTAGCCACCACACTAGGATCAATTACGTCTCCTGTATGTGTTACATATTCATGTTAACCAGAGAGGTAAGCTTTCAAAAATGCATGCTTCCATTATCCTGCTCATCTCTCGTAACGGATAAGTGCCTCAAGCAACGAACAACTTTCATCCCCTTAATTTTGCTTAAACATTATCCTCTCGGATGACAGGGTAAAATCAGGATTTTTATCATAAATAAGGACATACTTACGCATAGTAGTGTGTATGAGGTGTATTGTCTGTTTTTTTTTTTCCTTCCTTAAAAATTGCATAGACTCAGTTACATTGCTATATGCACAAGAACTCGATAGAAGTGTATCATGCAACCGCATAAGAATGTAAATTTAATAACACATTACACACCACATTGGTAAGGGGCCGGAATCCAGCTTCCACTGTACCATGAGATTTACTTACAGAAAAAACTACATAGAATCCATAGCATAAATGTAGATACGAGTATGTCCTAGAAGGTGTGGTTAGCGTTAGCGACAGCATCAGTTGCAGTAACGATTTTCTCTCCACAACTATTCTGGCTCCTGCGTACCTTTACACGGATCTACAATACATCCCAGTAAATATATAGATAGATATACCATAGACCATAGCATAGCATTAAAGCATTATGCAATATACGTCGCGCTAGACCTGACGATGATGATGATGAGAGTGACGGCTCGAAGAAACAAGTCGCTAGCGTCTCTCAATGACAATGAAAACAACTTGAGCATCGACTATATACAATGTTACATACCATACGATAATCTTTCAGCATCACATGCATTAAGGGATCGAATTGTATGCTGTTGTCAGTAGCAGATGGATGGGTACATTTGCATGGGGATGAGCTATGTAAATTTTTCGGTTCCAAGGACACTAGGTAATGTGTCTCGTGTAAGACCTTTATTCTTTATTTACATTTTATTGATGCAATGTCCTTGTTCACTCGAAGTTTGTGAGGGTTCTGTAAGGGATAAGCACTGAGGTGCTTCAATGCTTTAACATATCGCGTCCTTGAAATGTATTTTATTCAGGTGTATTTTACAATCAACTTTGCAGTGCAGTTACATTTAAAAGCACCAAAGAATTCCTGAGTTATCGCGTTACATCTGTTGTGAATGATAGAAGATGAGTCTTACTTCGTGTTTATGGAATATACAATAAAAGTGCAATTTTTTGATCTTTTTGATTGAAGTTTTATTATGTGAGTTCGGTGTTACTCACTTGAGGTGAATACGTTGTCAATGAAGTTTGGGCGGGAGGTGTTCAGATATTTAACTCTTTGCAATAAGTTGCATAGGTCTTTGATTTCTTGCAAACTTATTTTTTTCGAAACGGAACTCAGGTTCTTTAATGTTCAAGATTCGATGCAACGGCATTATATTTCTGAAGTCTATAGTCTGAACCCATTAGCGAACGAATATATATTTCCAACAGCTTTTGTAAGCCCACGTTAGTTCTCTTTTGGACTCCTGGACATGTTAAAAAATATTTTACAATCCTGTCTTCGAGTGAGTAGAAGTAGGTAGAACAGGCTGAGCCCGCAAAGGGCACCATATAATTTAGACATAGTTTTATTAATACATACATACATTCCATTTAAGATTCTGGGTAAAATGAGCCCCGAGGTTTTTATGCTGTCTATATATTCAATAGGATTAACATCTAAACACAACTCTGGGAAGGCTTTAATAGTTTTGCTCTTTTCTTTTCAATTCAATTCGATACTAGACAAAAATATGTTGGCACTTAAAAATATGCTAAAATTGTGCCATGTGAAGCACTCAAAGTCTAAATTAATCCTCTTCAACCTTAATTATATTAATTTTATTTCGTATAGCTACATTTCAAAATTTCATTTTCTAGGAAAGTTTATTGATTCATCTTTTTCTTCCTACTCTAAAGCTTAACCTACTCTAAACAGCTTAGTTCTAGTCTTAAATATAATCGTCAGCTTCTTAAATATCTTGAATGGCAGAAACTTCTTAATGACCGGCAGTACGGTTTCCGCAGCAACAGGCACATCTCAACGAAAAGTGAAACCAATCGTTGCACCATTTTGGCGAAAGCAAGATTGTTGCGCTCGATATTTTAAAAACATTTGACAGAGTTTGGCATCAGGCTCTTTTGTCGAAAATGCGTGCTTATGATATCGATAAATCTCTTATTCTATGGAGTAGAAATTACCCTTCGGGCCATTCAATTCAAGTTGTTTTGGACGGTTTCAAGTCTGACATTCACCAAATAAACGCTGTTGTTACCCAGGACTCTGTTCTGTCGCCGACACTCATTTTTATAAATGATCTTTTACTGTTACCTCTAGTCCAATACACTCCTTCGCTGATGACGGTACTTATAGCTTTTTATATTCATTCCAGAACTCACATCCTTGCTCTTCAGCCGTAGAACTGGTACGGCAGCGTAAGTTAAGCACATTAAATTCCGACCTTGAGGACATAATTAGATGGGGTATAAACAATAGATTGGAATTTAATGCTTCCAAAACACAATTCTTTCTACTGTCACTCAAGCTAGACATCAATAATCACCCATTATCCTCGAATGGCGCTTCTGTCAATGCAACCGAAGCACTTTCCTTCCTTGGTATGTATGTTAATAAAACTCTTAATTATAATCACCCCATATTCGAGGTCATCAAGAACTCTGCGAAATATCAATATTTCACCCGCTCTGATTTGTCTTCAATTTAAAAGCCCACATCCGCCCCAAGCTTGTGTACAACTCTCATATCTGGTCTGGTGGCCCCACGACCTTTGTGCACCGTCTAGATAAAAAACAAAAGTGAGCGATAAAACTCAGAGGAGACAACAATATCACGAAGTCGATCGGCTTACTCAATCATCGACGTCATGCCTCCTCCCTCTCTCTGTTTTGTCGTTATTTTAACAATCAATGCTCAAGTGAACTAACCAATTGCATTCCTCCCCTTCAAAAATTTAACCGCAAAACACGTCTCGCCCAGAATGCTCATCAGTCTTCGGACGCATAGTCAAATCTAGAGACTCGTTTTTTACCATAGCTGAACCACACGAATGTGGAATGCTCTACCCAGCTCAACTTTTCCCACTCATTACAATCCACAAGCATTTAAAACCAATGTGCACCGTGTGTACAAGATGGCACTACTTCCTAAGATGGCAGAGAGCAGCACACTCACATAGTAAATATGTGCTCTGCATTTTCGTCGTCCTCCAGACAGAGTCGACACTCGGTTTCAGAGGAGAGGTTAATTCCTACCCTTCCTACCCTACGTTAAGTTGACTGCTGTAAAAGAGATTCATAGCAAGGACTTTCTTAGCTTCAGCAAGAAAGGCGTCTATTGAAATAAAGATACTGGTCAAGCCAGATACCAAAATATTTAAGCAACGTTTTAACCGCTAATAGTTGTCCATATTGCCCAATGATCGAGCCTAGCCCAGTGAGCTTGTAGAATAGACTTTCTAACCATATGGTGTTGGAGGCCTTTTCAAAGTCGACCATGCAAGCACCCGTAGATTGGTTTTTTGGCTTATTCTTATAGTTTTGATGCAGCGTGAATAGTATCATGCCCCCCCCCCCCCTTAAAACCAAACTGGTTGTTCGGTGTTATATTCCCCTGTTTACTGCTTTTTCAAATATCTTGCTAAACTTGGGAAGCAAACCGGAAATTAACAGGGTTTGTTCTATCTCTATTCCGTTTAGGGATACCGTGGAACACCGCTGTTTTCTAATGCGTTGGAATATTATTCAGAGCGCATGATGAGAAAATGTACTACTTTAATGGCATGTGTCTTAAAAGGACGTTTTAGTATCCCAAACGTCTATTGCAGTCGACTTTTTATTTTTAAATAAGTCATTAGCGTCAATGTCATTTGCAAGGTTTTCACTATTGAATATGATGAAACCGTTATTCGAAGATCGCCAATTCTCTATTTCTGCACGCAACTGTGAATGGTTCAAAAAGGCCACATGTTCAAGATTGTGATAGCGGCGAGCAGAGCTGATCGCCATGTAAGTAGACTAAAAGTGCCGATCGAACTGATTTTCTCCTGTGGATCCTCGACCACAAAAAGGCCGTCGCCAGCGCCACAAAAAGGCCGTCGATGCTCTCTGCCCACCTTCCGTAATGCCGCTGTGTTGCTTATCGTCTGGGGTATTCGGACGTAAGACATATCGTTATGATCTTGGGATTTTTTAGAATTAACTTTATTGCTCCAGTGAATATGTACAACTTTTCTGTAATTTTCGCTTCGTAATTGTTGGAGGTTTTGGGAGTCTGTAAACTGTCTGCGTAGCCGTTTAGACCTGGATAAAACTCTATTTTTTGCTCTGTGAAGCGCGTCGATTGTATTCGGTTTTCGGCATTTGTCGGTTTGATCGGTGTGAACTATATGGGGGATAGTCTTGTCCTGGTTTAATGACGATGTCTATTTGTTGTAAGTGTTGGTCAATTTCTTTATTTTTAAAGTTTTGGCTAACAGGTGAACATCTCGTTTCTGAACGATCTTGAGAAGAGTAAAAGGTAAATACTGATTCGTAGTCAGTTCAAGATGTACTATATACATTCGTCCACTAATTTGGAGAGGAATGGATATCATACATGCCTCTGACACTTGAAACCTGCGTACGAACCCTCTATCCAGAGCGCTATGGCACAATCCTTTTCGTATTCAGACAGCAACTCCACTCCCTTTTGAGGAGTGAGCTCGACCTCTTCTAATTACGTGGTAGTTTTTGTAGGCTAGTCTGTGTTTCTGGTTCAGCTTAGTTTGACTAACCAAAAGCACATCAGGGCATTCATTTAGCAACATATTCGAAGGGGTTGCTCTCTTCTGACCAGAGAATTCAATCCCATTCACCGCAAGGATTTCAAAGTTAGCTTCATCTAGCATATATGAATTTATGGCGCAAGACTCAGCAAACAGCATTAAATAAATGATGTCTATTCGAGTCGCTTTTTCGTTTAGCTGATTCTGAAACTGATCGATCTTACCGTGGAGGAGCAGTAAGATCGTTTTCAGATTCATGTCTGTTACCTAAAGCTTTTCCGAAGCTTTTGGTACGTTTTGAGCTTCGCTCTCACTTAGCCCAGTTGCTATTTGGGCAAAGGACACGTTCAACAACATGATGGTGAAGAACGGGCAACTCTTTTGATGTCTCTTTTCTCTTTTCACCTGCTTGTTTCCGAGCCTAGATATTTTCCTTTGCTCTTGGAACCTAGGAAATTCTTTGTAGTTAGCGGGTTGCCCGTGGCCTTTAGCACGAATACGATCTGACTCCTATGTCCTACTCTACTGCTCAGGAAACATTCTCCTTTGCTGTGGTCTTTATCGCATTTAACACATCTTTACTGTATATTGCAGTTAGCTGCGGCATGACCGAATTTCTAGCAATGCATACATTGAAGTACACGCTCAGTCCTCTTTAATTTCACCTAGTATACAGTACAAGGCTTTAATTAAGTTCTATGGCCGGTTGTGACCTTAGTTTTGTTATTGAAAGAGTTCTTGAGAGTTGATTGTTCCAGCTAAGATATTGCCCGATTTCGGAAACAAAATATATTTGCACGTCGTGGGCGTAAATCTGATATTCACTGGTTGTTATACGTTCGGAAATGTAATTTATAAAGCAAGCAAATAAATGTGGTCCAACTAAGAGGAACACATAAAGGAATAAGACGACAGAATGAGCTTTTATTATTTTGGGATACGTATTGTTAGCGATTGAGAAGTTATGAACCGGCAAGATTGCACAAGGAATTTTGTAACGAAAATTGTGCTTGAACTTTATGTATGTATGTATAAGCGTTTTATGAGAAATCAAAAAACCAAAAAAATACATTTTGATTTGCTGGCTTCATCGTTTAAAAGCTTTGTTTAAGAAAGCTCAAATAGTCCGATATTCCAACATATTCAAAGGTTTAGGTATAGGCAGTATGAAAGTTCGTTCCAGTCACAAAATTTGTGAATTTCAATAATTTTTGCCTTGGATATTACTTATTCGTTTCCTTAATCTAGCTATGAAGCTGATGACTTCTTGTTAATAGCTTATATTTGGTTTTACCCTCACTTTTCCTTGAAATTTCCTTAGCCGCAATTTGGCAAAGCATGAAACAAATTCATAAAATTGATATCTGCACTCATTACTTATTTGTCGACTTAAAAGCCGCCTACAAACCCTGCATACTACACCACGCCTAACTTTGACATTCCTGCACAATTCATCATAATGTGCAGAACGACTATTGGTAATTCTCACTGAACATCAGCACTACTTAAGTGATGTCCTGTCCCATGATAATTTTTAACTTCGTTTTTAAAAAGTCTTTGCAAAACCCAATGACCAGCTCCTCAGTTACGAGATCAGCGTAGAAAGTTAAGTAACAGAGTTGAACCAAGTTTATTTTATATATTGTAAGACCTTAACTATTTCGATCTGTTCTATGGTTCAGAAGTATGGAGCTTATCAAAAGCGTATGAAAAAACGATTAGTCGTTTCGAAATGTCGGTTTCGACTACATTAGTGACACCATACCTTCTGCTGACAAGCATTCGATTTCATTCGAAGAAGATAGCAAGGCAGAAAGCATCAGTTGGAAGGGAAAATCCACAAACTAGTAGCGCTACCTTATTTTGCGCTTACTGGAGAGGCTTACTTTTTTACAGTGTAGAACTGTTGGAAGACCATAAATTAACCTGTGATGGCTTAAATCGAATGTCTCACCAAGATCATCAGACGAAATATTATTTACTCGTACATATGACAAAATATGTGTTTATGACGATATAAATATCCGAATTACATAAATGCCAAATTTCGTAAATTGTAAACCTATGCAGGCTTAAGCCGCCATGAAGCATTTCCATCAAAAGTAAAGCCACATTCCTAATGAGCAGAAATCACGGCCTTAATTACTTTCGCCTCAAAACCATTAACCACTCGTCGTTCGCGATTCGACCTTAATACCACCATATGCAGTTTCAGAATTTATCAGCAATTCCATGTGTGCAATTTAATCCAAGTCAACCGAAACATGACAATCTAAATCAATAAACACAAATCCCCATTCAGCATAATTTACACACTCCTGCATTTAGTTCGACAGTATGGCGTGAAACCCTTCACTGTTATGCTGCTTTAGTAAACTTAATTTGGCCTCTTCCTATCCCAATTGCTTGCTGCATCTATTGTTCATGCATGTATTCATTACGGAAAATCCAAAACAAAATATTTGTTATCAAAAGCAGCTCTCGTGTCCTGTAACTAAACCCCCTTCCTTCCCACCCTCCATCGCACCCTTTGTAATGTGTTATGATCCAGACAAATCAAATATTTACATAACCAAATTTCTATTTAATTATGCATATACATGTACTCGCATGGTTGTGATGTATTCCATGCACGTATGTAATTTAATAAAGAAGGCACCGACGGACTACACCCAGGGTGGCATCCATACCATAGGCCTGAAATTAGGGTTAATCCATTGGGATTCATTAGAATCGTTCGGCTGTATAAGCCGCAAATTTGGTTTTCTTTGAGTGACGCGAGAGCTAATTTTCACACAGCCGTCCAACGTGATTATATGACTTAATTGGAAAGTCTCGGGAAAAAGTTGTACGACACATCGTCCCGAACTTTGCAAGTCCCATTATTGTTTCTAAAAACGTATTAGTATTACTGCTCCGGCCGCACTACGGCGCACAGTGGAGCAGAATGCCCTAAAACGTGGTATCTAATCAACCATTAGAGCTAAAAAGCTGAAAATTTGCAAGATGACTCCTGAGACCAAGCCAAAGATATTTTAAAACCCGCGCCCCAGTCACGCCCACTGGAAAGGACTGGATTTTTTTTTTTGAAGTTATAATGGGATTCGAGCTCAGTAAAAAGAAATTTATTACGTCTTCGTTCGTTTTTTCACGGCTAGATTTTCTTGAGAAGCTCTCGCGGAAATTTTTAAAATCTTTGTTGTGTGCTTCTTGCGTTTCCTCCGAAAGTTAGCCGATCGGCAAAAGTGCAGACGATATGATTTCTGGCCCATGAATGAAATACATATTTATGCATAGTTGGATCATGATTATGATTATGGCGTATTTTGCGGAAAGATCTTGGTTTACACCCATACAAGATCAAGCTGACTCAAGAATTGAAGCCGATGGACCTTTTGAAGCGACGTACGTTCTCCGATTGGGCTCTGGAGAAGATGCGCCAAGATGATGAATTTCATCGCAAAATCATCCTCAGTGTCGAAGCTAATTTTTGGCTCGATGGGTTCGTCAATAAGCAAAATATGCGTTATTGGTCAGGTATAAATCCACATGTGCTTCATGAATCACCACTTCATCCACAAAAAATAACGGTTTGGTGGCGTTATTGGGCCATATTTTTTCGTCGACAATCGTCACGTTACTGTATATGGCCAGCGTTATCGCGCCATGATTACCGATTATTTTTGGCCCGAATTGGAAGATATGGACTTGGCGTGTTATCTCAAGAAATGGGCCAGTCGATTGGCCGCCTCGTTCGTGCGATTTAATGCCTCTAGACTATTTTCTTTGGGGCTACGTCAAGTCATTGGTTTATGCCAACAAGTCGACGACGTTGGAAGAGCTCAGAGCCAACACTGAACGCGAAATAGCGGCCGTTTCGGCCGAAATGTGTGGCCGAGTCATCGAAAATTGGGTCCAACAAATCGACCACTGCAAACGTGCTCGCGGTGGCCATATGAACGAAGTCGAGTTCCATTCATAAATGTTTTGATTGTACTTCAAGCCGATAATAAAGTTTTTGAAATATCTCAAATGGTTTGCGTTTTATTAAAAGAAGTTGTCAAGTCCTTTTTGGAAAACTCTTTATAAATAAATATATCATATCCTCATATCCTCTAATTGTGTGCATTTTTTAATAAGTTCATATCTATTTTTGTTATTTCAGCTTAGAGTTCAGGGTTTTGGAAAAATCGCCTAGCTATTTGTGTTACCACATCACGGTTTAGGTTTATCCACAATTCAGCCACAACGTTCTCGGAATTCCCTTTGAATTCCCCGACTTCTTTGTCACTTTCACGAGCTTTATATTTTTTAATAGGTAATTTGTATGCTAGATGTAGAAGACATTCAAACATTCGTATCCAACCATGTAGAATAGACATTCCAAAAGATAGGTGCTCTGTTTTTATTGGACGCCTAATCATATCTTCGACTTTGTTGAATTCCTTCGAAGTTGCACCACATAAATAACATTTAGGTGTTGACGTGGTCTCAGTTAAGGCATTGCAACTTTTCCATCTATCATGGAAAAAATTAATGAATGTTCTACTTCAACACACCTGTTACCGATAACTATGGACGTTTGCTGAAGGTTTTGGATCTCTGCATCCATTCGAGCATTTTCGGCTTTCGAAACTTCAGTTGTCTCTTTAGTATATTCAAATTTTAAAGGTCTGCAATAATTAGTCGAAGCTGGACGAAGGTTTTGCCAGACTATATGCAAACCACTTATAAGTTGAATGTGGACTAAACAGGTTATAAAAACATAAGAATCGTATGCTTCTGCAGCGTGAAAAGCTTGTTTATAAGAGCTATGTCCCGAGCTACCATCGAAGCTCCACTTTGATATTAAATAACACTTCTCAAGTTCTTCGTCTTCCATTGTTTCAGGCACACACTCCAAATTCTAAATAAGTCAATACAATAGGTAAGTGAGGTAATGTCAAGCAAAGCTTGAAGACTGACGTCGACACATGTAGCTGTGATTTTCATTGCATGTTTGTTGGCAAGCAAGCTTTCTTTGCATTTTGTACAATTTTGTGAGAGGGAAATTTTTCTGGGGTACACATTGATCACAGAACTTCACCTTTATTTTACACATTTTCTTTTTGTTTTTGTTGTGCTTCACACATTGCTACATACCCGAATCAATAAAACCAATCAATAAAAATTCAGCCTTAATGCGAAAGCGAAAAAACACCTTTTTTTTCTCAATCAAAAGAGTAAAAATAAAGTTTCGACTAAGCTGCTACGCTGTAATGAATAAGAGAAATGATTTACATTTTTAATAAAGTGGGTTTTACTTTTTGCCCCACTGTGTGGCGAGGAGGGTTTAAAATAAATATACGTTTGTTCTAAGGTATGAACCAACAAATTTTATTTCCTGTTTTAAGAAAATAGTAAATATAAAAAATTTAATTCACACTTTCTCCTGTTCCGCACACGGAATGATCATGAAATTGGCGTCGGTTGGCAAGATTCCCAACCAAGAAAAAAACAAATAACAATGACAGCGCTCCAGCGCCTAAGCAAGGGTGACGTTCAAAGTAGATACGATTAATAGATACAAATATAAATAATAATAGCGTAAACAACTACCATTATTGTTACTTTTATTATTATTGGACATTTGGAACTCTGAAGTTCAGAACTTAATTGACAAGTTTTTGCCACTATCAAGACAGGATTGTGATCCTTTCATGTTTGGATGTTCTGTTTTTAATGTAATTTTCTTAACATGCCCACTTGAAGATAAAACAAATATTAATATTTAGTGTCAGAAATGTGATTCGTTCTTGCGAACAAATTACTCAAAAACTTGAGGAAATTCTTACACAACTAACTTCTTCTTCTTCTTCTTTTCCTTTTTTTATCCCGGCGTCGTTATGGTCAGAAGTGTAGGACCATAACCTTCCCACTTAACTGCATTCCTACTGGTCCGCTTGTGGGGTCCGCCGGTTTGACCTCAGAAAGTAGCGGCAGGCTTCCCGGTTTGGGATTACTTCATCGCTGAGGCCAATCAAATGCTGGTGTTTTTGCATTTGTTTGCACCAATTGTTTTTCGGCCTGCCTTTTTTGCGTGTTGAAATTGGAATGTTGATTGATAACGCCTTTTGGACGGGGTTCAAAGGATCTCTCCTTTGAACATGGCAATACCAACTGAGTCGGTCGCGCTCTATATTTCTTGTGATGGTTTCTTTTACGTGGAGGCTTCCTCGGATCTTTGAACTTCTAATTCTGTCACGCTTTGTTACTCCCGCTGTCATGCGAAGCATCTTCATCTCAGTTGCCGTTAATTTGCTCTCATATTTTTTGTGCATTGTCCAGCATTGTGAACCGTATGTGAGCGCCGGACGTACAACTGAAGTGTAGAGCCTTCCTTTCAGCTTAGGGGGCATTTTTCGATCACAGAAGATGGCGGAGTTTTCCACCCTACGCTTACGCGATGTTTGATGTCGTCATCACAAGTTGCTTCTCTATTAATCATAGATCCCAGATATTTAAACTTTTCACACTTGGGAAGCACTCTTCCATTCAAGTAAATGTCTGGAATAGGCTGATGAGGGTCAGAGAACGGGCAGCACAGATACTCTGTCTTCTTTGAACTAATACGATACCCGTGTCCCTCAAAAATGTCCACCCACACATCAAGTGCTCGTTGTAGGGACGCCTGATCATCACTTATAATGGCCCCATCGTCAGCAAAGAATAGCTGGTGCACATTGGGGTCCGTCACTTTTCCTTCAAGCAAGCAATCAAGGACTGCTATAAAAAGCAGTGGGCTGAGGACGCTCCCTTGGTGTACACCGACTTTGATTGCGAACTCTTCGGTGACTCCTGCGGTGCATCTTACTCTTGTCGTTGCTCTCTCGTACATGTCCATAATTACTCGCACGTAGGTTTCTGGAACTCCTTTTTGTCTTAGCGCTACCCATAAAAGATCTCTTGGTTGCCGGTCAAAGGCCTTCTCGAAATCAACCAACACCATATGCAAGTCCTTTGAAGAATCACGATGCTTTTCCATCATGATCCTTATACTTTGGATTGCATCTGTTGTTGATTTACCCGAGACAAACCCGCACTGGTCATCAGATAGTCGTATTATTTTCCGCAGTCGGCTATCTAATACCCGTTCAACGATCTTCATGGTGTGCGACATCAGCTTGACAGAACGGTAGTTATCACAATTTCGCGTATCACCCTTTCCTTTGTGCAATGGAAGAAGATAGCTTTCCCTCCATTGATTAGGCATAGTGTCGCCTCTCATAAGTTTAGAGATAAGAACCATGAGCCATCTAGACCCGATGTCTCCCATCTTTTTCCAGAACTCAGAGGGTATCCCGTCCGGCCCAACAGCTTTTCTTTTCTTGGAGTTTTTAACCGCGTACCGAACTTCTTCGACTGTGATGTCGGGTATTTCGGCATGATTCGGGGCGGCTATTGGAAAGTACACTCGGGGAAACTGTTCGTTCAGAAGTTCCTCGCAATACTGTCGCCATCTGTGGAGAATTTTTTCGTCTTCCACAAGGAGTTGGCCTTCAGCATTGTTAATAAACTTTGGGAAACGAATCTCCTGAGCATTTCTTCTTCTCTGGGCGGCTATCTTAAAGATATTTGCTCCTTTGTTCAAATTGTTTTGTCGAAGCTCCTGGGTAGCCTGGTTCCTGTCAGACGCGGAAGACGATATTTCTTCCAACTCCTGATAGAGGCCTTCCATGCTTTTCGCTTTGAATTCGGCGCATTTTTTCTTCGCGATACCTTTGCAACATCTATATACCTTTTCACGGCGAGCTTTTTCCTCTCTATTAGTAGAAGAGCACTTTGACCAGGCTTGGAAAGCCATTTTCTTTTCGTGTATCACTGCTTTGGCTTCGTCTGTCCACCACCAGGTTTCTTTTGCGTGTTGGCAGGGGCCTTTAGATGTTCCGAGCAGTGATTTGGCTTTCTCCAGGCCAGATTGTTGTAGGGAATCCCACATGTCTTGTGCTCTGCACTCCTCATTACCGACCTCATCGATAATGGAAGAGAGGTAGTTTTCCATGATGGTAATAAAAGCTTCGCCTTTTCCTTTATCCAGCTTATACCACTTGATTCTCTCAGACACCTTCGTTTGCTGCTTTGACTTCTTTCTCGCATCCATAAAAAATTCAGTCAGGAGGAGACGGTGTTGAGGGGCGATCGCGTCTCCCAGGATCACTTTGCAATCTTTAGCTCGTGGCTTCATGAAACTGAATACCAAATGATAGTCTATTTGAGTTTCATTTCCGCCGCTGCTATAAGTGATCAGGTGCCGGCTTTGTTTGACGAACATGGTATTTAGCACTATAAGACCGTACGACTTGCACATGTTTAGGATATCTTCACCTGAAGAGTTCCTGGTGCCGTATCCCAGCCCTCCGTGGTAGCCTTCATAGTCTTCGCTTGTCTTCCCGACATGTCCGTTTAAATCTCCCCCAACAAACAAAAGCTCTTCCTTTGGGATGATTTTGACAAGGTTGTGGAAATCTAGCCAGAATGCATCTTTTTCTTTTTGTTCGCATCCTACTTGAGGGGCATATGCGCTTACGATGTTCCACACCTCACCATGCATCACCAATTTGAGAGCCATCAAACGGTCACTGGACTTTGAAATGGTTAAGACGTTGCCAAGTAACTCTGCCGCAAGGATGATGGCGATTCCGTTTTTTCCTTGTTCCAATCCATAGTAAAACATCTTGTAGGCTTTTGTTTTAACGTCCAAGAAACGTGCCCGATTACCGGTGTTTCGCCATTTCGTCTCTTGTACGCACAGGATGTCTACTCGCCTTCTAACCATCATTTCTTCAAGCTCATAGCTGCGCCCACTCATGCTTCCAACGTTCCAACTCGCGACTCTTAAATGTGGCTTACGCCGTTGCATTACTTTGCTATCCCCCGGAAATCCTATAGCTCTGACCCGAGCATTGCTGCTCGTCCCAGGATCACGACCATGCGGGGTAGTGGCGGGGTAGTGTTTTTCCTTTTAGCGTTCTTTTCCATAATGCTACGGTTTGACCGTTTTCATTCTTCCCTTCCTTTTTGACACGGGCATGCTCCAGATTTTTTATTTTTTTATTTTTTGATTGATCTTACTCTTACAACACCGGTGATCTCCAGTCGTGTCAACCCACTGATTTGCATGCACACTTGTGGGGCAGTTTAATGGTGGTATATGTGTCCCTAGGCTCACCTTGGTGTTTTCTAAATTGCCTAGATGTGAGTTTTGTTTACCTTTGTTTAGTCGCCTTTTACGACAAGCGATAGGTATCGCTGCAGGGATATTCTTAACCCGTCCCTGCACGAGTAAAATTCTTACACAACTAACATTACTTAATAAAAGTGTTGATCATTAAAATGCCGAAATCGCCCAAGAATTCTATCTACGGAGACAACTTCCGCGATTATTCCCCAACAAAGGGATGCTGCCTACGCTAGTCATTCATTTCCAGCAGAAGCTGTCCAATTA
Organism: Merodon equestris; assembly: GCA_958301585.1. NCBI lineage: Eukaryota > Metazoa > Arthropoda > Insecta > Diptera > Syrphidae > Merodon > Merodon equestris. The sequence continues at coordinate 67,424,817 of OY284413.1, forward strand.
TTGAATTGAGGAATTCGGACTGTGTCACATAAAGATACTAGTACTGCGACCATAAAGACCTATTAGTCTAGCATTTGAGTGCTGCCTTCAAAAATTTGACAACTCTACCAGATGGGGTTTCCTGAAAGTCTTTCCCTGTAATGGTTGTTTTGTTTGTCATTTAGAATTTTTCTCGGTCAAGGCTAAGGTGGACGGTCGGTATATGTTTCCTAAGCCTGCGTCGCCTACAGATTTCTGTGCTGTTAAGACCGATTTTATTAAGGTGGTGTCCCGTGTCCTGTTAATGATTCATTTATGTAAGTGTAGGCTTATGTCCGAATTGTCGAAGCCATAAAGGGGGCATGGCCCCGTAAAAGGTATCTGAGACCTTTTTTGGCTTGTATGTAAGCTTTTTCATTGCCTTCGTAGTTTTCATGTACTAGAATTCAGATAAGCTCTAGTATGTTATTCACTGCCAGTTTATTTAGTATTTTTTGACTAGTGCTAGTGGGTCTCCTGTCGCTGATGCTGTGTGCTGCTTCATTGATTGCAAATAGCTGATTGAAATATTGTTGACTCATGGCAGAGGGAAATGTGTAGGCTACATTTTGGTCCTATCACACCAGCCCCTCCCTTGTTTCCAGATTTCGATCTGTCTGAATACCATTTCTGGGCCCCATCATTCAGCCAAGGGAGGTTGTTCTTCCATTCTTCTCTGATTTGTATTAGTATTTCGTACTCAATTTAACTCAGGGGACATCAGATCACTCACTCGGGTTAGCTCCCAAATATTGTCCACTCCTTTAAGAATTTATAGGTATCTAACAAGGTCTCCTTTGAATTTGTTGGTTCTCTGTATGTCCATTTCCAATAATAATGTCCATTTCGATAGTCAAAGTAGTGGATTTACTATCCCCTTGGTTGCGTTATACGCCAATAGAAACTTTCGAAAAAAGTTTGGGCACGGAGGAGTTCACTTCGGGAAATTATGTACTACTGTCCCACTTGGATAATCTGCTCTTGAGACCTACTCATCTTCAGTAAACGCAAATCAAATTGACGCGGTGCTTATTTAACGACGTTTGGAACTTTTCCTCCGGCGATCCTAAGATAGAACCGGTTTAGCGCAGCATAGAATCGATGTGGGTACTGCGGAGTCTGTTAGACAACCGTCACAAAGGTCGCAGCTTTTGGATCAGGGAGAGTCACGAGAAATAATTGACAAGATTCATCGAAGCGATATCAATGAACCGTCTTTCAGCCGGTGTCGCCCATTGTAATGGTGTAGAAAAAAGATGCCTCGATGCGACGTTGTTTAGGTTACGGCATGTGACCATGAGGAACATCTTACCTTTGTCTCGATTCGAGGACATCATATGCATATGCGTAGTAGCTGATTTCGTATCATTTAGTAGAGCTGATTGCCCGAGATGGCTTTCGGCAGGTCATGAGTTTCGGTTCGATTAATGCCACTTTTGAACGATCTGATAGGATTATCTTTGGATACGAGTACTTGTCAGTTATATTTGGACAATATTCTGATTTAACTTACGCTCTGTTTAACTGGTATATGTATGTAAGTATGTACTTCCGCCAGTTCGTACCACAATTCGCTGAAATTGACCGGTTCTGGTGTAGGGATCGAAAAAAATATTGGGTTTGATTGGATACTGACTGCAATAATGCCTATATTCTGCCTTGTTTCTTGTTTTTTTTTTCTTTATTTAATAGTGTATGTATATACATAAATATGTATGTAGATACAAGTAAAACAAAATTAACGAAAAGAAGACTGATTCCGATTTATTTGCTTTATCCTCAGGTGATTGTCTTAGGAAAATTACTTTAAAAATACCTAAATCGATAAGTTTCTTTATCAGCGCTCAATAATAAATGTTAGCGAACTTTATTTTCTGCAACAATAATTGTGTCATTTTTGACTGCAATAAAACTCTCTTCATTTACGGGTATAAGAATCATTTGACTGTACTCTAAGGCCACATTGACACCATGAAAAATGATAGTTTTATTTTTTATCGACAGTCATACGAAGTGGACTGACTATGTATGAACTCAGGATGCAAATTTGACATTTTTTAAGGTTCACGGTGAAGACTTGTGATATCTTGCTATGTAAAATCAAAGCGAGACTGGTTACTGGACGGAACAACTGACATACATAACAAAAATTTTGGGGGAAATCTGTGACGCCCTCCTGACCAGTGAATAAAATTAATCACATCGATTTGAGGACGTAAATCGATCAAGATCCATGTCAAATGCAAGCTGTTTCTCTTGCGCAGGAAAGGAAGTGAATCTCAAAACGGAAAAGGATATTCTGGCACCACGACCAAAACAAATTCTGATGCCTAGTTTTTTAAATCTTAAGGTCGAAAGGCATCGCTTTAAGTTTTTGATCTTCAAATTTTAGACTATCCGTACAGGACCAGTAAGGTAATTTATGTTAGTTGAGTTATTTAAAACAGTTCAATGCGTTTTTGTCTAGCATAAGATAGTTCTAAGAAATTTAATACGAGTTCTTGGCTAAAGTCATTATTATTGCAAAGTGGCTACCAGTCTCGTTTTTTCTCAGAAACGTATCCACCCTAAAATCCTCGTCCAGTTATATAGAACCGAACGAGATGTACTCAGTTTATTACCCGAGAAAAGTCCTAAGGCATTATCTCACTGAAGTAAATGTTAAAAGGTATCGGCGAGTTACTTACCCTGTTGCACTCCGAACTTTCTTTCAGTTAACATGTGTTTTATTTATGCCCAACCAGCTGAGCTTGTAATAAAAACCTTCTAACTATACGGCGTCGAAAACTTTTTGCAAGTCAAGCAGACAGGTACCGGCCTTTGAATCTGGTATCTGTTCCGTTTAATATCCAATACGATTTTCTACGCGGCATGAATAGTGTCATGCGCCGCTCTGTAACCGAGTTGGTTATTCGAAATAATTTTGTTTTCCTCAAACCTTTTAGGCAGGGCTCTATGGACTACCATATTTCCTCGAAGACCATGCTGATACTCGGAAGGAGACTTATTGACCAGAGATATGCATCTCCACCGATTCCTGCGGCTTTTTTTTTCCTTCAATGATTCCCAGATCTTCCGTCGAAATGAACAGGGGATTAGCCCCTTCACTACTGACGGCATTATTTAAAATCGTCATTCAACCTGGCAAACCTTGGTTCTCTGATCACCAATGATCGACATCATTTCGAAGACAAAATTGATGAAGCAGGGTTCTGTTCTCCAGGCCGTGAGACCTTCTCCCGAGGATTCTCGATCCCGAACATTTCGCTATCCAAGATAGCGCTTTCCGGATCAATGCTGACTGCTCAATAGACGTTCTCGGAAGCTTCAGATCGTTTATTTCATTCTGGTCGTTTCTCCGAAAGATTTTATTAATTTACAGGAATTAATTCGCGTTATTGGATTATACAGTACGAATTCTGACATTCTAATGCTAGCCTTGTGTTTCTCAGTGACATGTTAGAGATTTTTAATCAGTAACTTAAATGTTCTGACCTCCGAGTAAGTTTCAGTAAGTCACCACAGTAGTATACATACATATGTATGTACTTTTTTGGTTTTGTAGAGCGTCCATTATCGCGTTGCGTCCGTGGTATCGCGATGATTTTGCTGTGGTATTGTTGTTTCCTTTGTGGGTTAATATATGTACATATGTACATATGTACATATGTACATACGTGTCAATCTCATCGTTCGACATTTTTATTAGATGGTGGGAGAGAGACGTTCGAAGTGAGCGCTTTCGTCAGGAAATTGGTAAAGCGTGGGGAATGCATCCTACTATAATCGTGTGTGTTTGGGCATACTCTCTCAATTCCGGGAATTACCCTGGTACGGTGATTACGGTACTTAGTCCGCAATGGTGACTATGGTATGCGAAAGTCCGCAGCAACTAGAATCGCCGCTATATGATTTTATGGCTTAGATTATTTCTTATCGCAACTCCTCCGCTTTGTGTGGCGTTGCCTCGAACTGAAGTCCACCTTGGGCTTCGGTGCTTCGGAGACAGACTGTCTATCCCAGACCAAGCCATTTGGGCGTAGGTCATCTGAGACGTCAGCCGGTATTTTAGCAGAATTACAAAACCGTGGGAAAGCCTGCATAATTCAAGTCCCGATTAAATCTGCAATTTTTTAATTCTTTTCAGCCAAATTTATATTTCATAATGGATGCAAATAACCAGGAGTTTGTGTTTCTCTTAGTGAAAAGTCGATGAAACTCCTTATAGTGTATTTGTATAAATATTCTATTGCTATTCTATTGCGACGTCATTAAGTCAGGGCAGGCTGGCAGAAAGGAGTCAAAATCGTCGGTTGTGACAATCAGAGGTCCCTAGACTTCTTAAAGCGCACAATCGACAATTGCGGCGAAATCTGGCAGAACGCCAAACTCGAGGTTATCCCTCGCTCAATGCTTCCGCTTCGCACGTTGGCTTCAATATGGATCCCTCCACCGGTTCCCGGAAAGAACGAATCCATATTGAAGCTAATTGACAAGCAGAATAAAGAGCTTGACACTCACAACTAGAGAATAATTTCTTCAGCCAAGAGTAAGAACGGAGTGGGAAAGGGCCTCATGGTTACCATTGACCAAAAGTCACTCGACCACATCCGCAGCAGATCTGGCAGCATCAGTTCGGGCTGGGAACCCTGAAGGTAAGGCTCCCCAATGAACGTGACAAGTCAAGGGAGGCTGCTAGTGGTGCAAATTATTTTACACCACTGCAAAGCAGCCACCGACGACTTGATGATGTACATACATATGTACATGCTGCAGGAAGATGTGGATATAGCCTTAATCCAAGAACCTTGACTCCTTAGGAATAAATTTCAGGGATTAAGGTCTAAGGTATATAATTTATACTGTCCACATACTGAAGGTAAGCTACGAACCTGTATAGTCGCCAAGAAATACTTAAACATTTTTCTCCTAGGTACATACAGCAATGGAGACCTCACGGAGGTAACGTGCGAACAACAGGACAAATCAATTTTGCTCCTGTCGTCCGCATACTTGCCATACGATGAGGAGGACCCACCTCCAGACGCAGTCCGATCATTTGTGCGACACGCCAAGTCACGCGGACTGTGTCTATTGATAGGCTGCGACGCCAATGGACACCACACTCAATGGGGAAGCAGCGACATTAATAAAAGGGGTGAGTCCATTTTCCATTTCATTATCTCCACCAACCTCAACATATGCAACAAAGGTAATACACCAACATTTCGCAACCGGCTTAGGGAAGAGGTAATTGACCTCACTTTACTAAGTGAGTCTGACTCCATCCGAGTAGAGAATTGGAGAGTGTCCACTAACTGTTCCTTTTCGGACCACAAACGAATACTCTTCAACCTTACTCAAAACCGAAACCTTTCAGAAATCCTCAGAAGACAGACTGGAATCTTTTCTCAAACCTAGTTGCCAACAGGTTAGTACCGCCACAAGCCATCACTAATCCTGATCCAACTTACATTGAGAATTCAGTCGAAAATCTTGTGAGAATAGAAATAAAGGTAATTTTCATACCTTAGTCTCTCGCCGTTTCTATTAAACACTTTGGAAAGACTCCTTGACTTATACATCAGAGGACTCATCAACTCACGCAATTTATGCAACACTCAACACGCCTTATTTAAAGGCAGATCAGTGGAAAGTGTTCTGCATAGTGTTGTCCGTGAAATTGAGAGCTCGCTGAATCTAAAAGAGTTTACAATGGCAGCCTTCCTCGATAAAGAGGGGGCCTTCAACAATGTAAACACAGAGGCCATAATAACAGCTCTAGAGGACATAAAAGTAGAAAAATCCATTGTAATCTGGATTGTAAATATGTTGAAGAACAGAATTATCAATGCAGACATGGGACACAGCTCTATAAGGAAAGTGACAACTAGAGGCACACCACAGGGGGGAGTTCTCTCCCCCCTACTGTGGCTTCTTACAGTTAACAAAATCCTCAAATTCTTTATGAAGAAAGACACAAAGTCAATAGCGTACGCGGATGACCTAGTTATCTTGATAAAAAGTAAATTTCTACCAACTATCAGTGAACTAATGGAATCTGCGTTGAGGGAACTCTCCTCGTGGGTACGAACGAGGTCTGAGAATAAACCCCCAGAAAACCGAACTGGTCTTGATCACCAGGAAAAGGAAAATTCCGGTATTTGCTCCCCCAAAGTTAGAGGGCACTCCACTCAAACTCAAAGCGGAATCCAAATATCTAGGCATCATTCTTGACTCCAAACTCTCCTGGAAAATGAACCTGGAGGAAAAGATTGAATGCTTTTTATGCATGCAAAAAGACCTTCGGAAAAAGATGGGGCTTGCAACCGTACATCATTCATTGGATGTACACAGCAATCATCAGACCAATTTTAACTCAGTTGATCACAGACCAGTGAAGCAGAAGGTAGTGTTTCGGCTAAAGTGGAAAAGAAAACAAAAGAAAAATAATATAAGTGCGTGTTTAGGCGAAGTACTCGCGGGACCCAAATTAGCGTAGAGGTACAGTGCCTGACCCGCAATCGGAAGGTCGCCGGTTCGGATCCCCAGGCGGGAGAGGAAGTTTTTTGTTTGCGTTCTTTTTTTTTTTATTTTTTTCCTGTTTCCTTACTGCGGCTTTTGAAGAAAGCTAGAAGTAGCGGGAGGAGATGTCGGGGGATGGCGGGGGAAGTCCCGTACCTCGTACAGGGTCGGAATCGGATGATTTATCATCCGATTTCGCAACACCGGCCGCCGTCATGAAAAGGCGCAAAAGGGTTAGCGCAAAGCCCAACCCAATCAAGCGCCCCTCCCTCACCACTTCGACTGAAAAGCTGCAGGTCGAAGCGAGGAAAGGGGCGCCATCATCACCACCATCGACGTCCGAAGCAGCCGGACAACAACAACAACGTGTCATCCCCGTGGAAGCAGAGGTCGAATACCTCTCCGATGGTAGAGAAGGCCGCTACATGGGGGACAACAACCCCTTCGCGGCCCTCTTAAGTTCGGCTACGGAGGATGAATGTATTGTACTGGAGGAGCAAGAACGCTTCCTACGCGCCCAGCTGCAGGCCGTAGTAGACAAAATTAAGGCGTTGCAGAAGTCGAGAAAGGAGGCAATAGCCGCCGAAGAAATGAAGCAGCAACAACAACAGCAGCCGCAGAAGAAACAGCAGCAACTACAACAACGAAAGCAGCAGAAACAGCAGCAGCAACAGCAACCACAGCAACAACAACCGCAGCAACAACGACCGCAGCAGCAAAAGCAGCAGCAGCAACAACAACCGCAACAACAACAACCGCAGCAGCAGCAGCAGCAACAACAACAACCGCAGCAGCAGAAACAGCAGCAACAACAACAGCGGCAGCAGAAGCAGCAGCAACAACATCAGCCGCAGCAACAGCGCACGAAAAAGGAAAAAGTGCCACCGATCCTCACCTATACCACGGCCTTACGAGAAACCATCGATCTGTGTAAGTATGCCATTGGTGTAGGTAATTTTGAATTTAAATGTTTGGGCCAGAAACGCTATGCTATTCAGTGCAAGACACTTGAGCAGCATAAGCGTATTAAAAGCCTATTGAAGGAGTCAACGACGGAGTTTTTCTCCTTCACCCCAAAAGCCGAGAGGTTGCGGACGATGCTCCTCAAAGGCGTGGAATCTATCACAGATCCCGAGGAAATGCTCTCAGAGCTCAAAGAGTTCGAGAGTGACGACCTCAAATTCGTGGCGGTTAAGCCATTTTCCACGGTGAGCTCCCGACGGGAGAAGCGAGTGATTCCCTTCTTCTTGGTACAGCTCACACCCAACAGCAAGCTGGAGAGGTTAAGGTCCATTACTTCCTTGGCTTCCCAGCGTGTAACATGGGAAATATTAAAAAGGCAAGGAAACATTTTGCAATGTATCCGCTGCCAAAGATTCGGGCATGCCGCGTCGAACTGCGAAATGCAGCCTCGATGCGTTAAGTGTGCAAAGAATCACAAGAACGAGGAATGCGACCTTGGGAAAGACAAGGTGGCGGACAGAGAGCAGCTCGAGTGTGTCTTGTGTCGGAATCGAGGACACCCTGCAAACTATCGGGGATGTCCTAAGTTCCAGGACATCAAGAAAGAAAACCTGGCCCGTAAGCAGAAGGTTGAGGAGAAGCGTCCCTCGGGTCGCTTCCAAACACCAGCCGTCACATCCCAGTTAACCTACGCCCAAATGGCGGCAGGTTCCGGAAAGACGGTACAAAAGCCCGTGGCTGTTCCTAAAGCCCCATTGCCTGTCTCTAAGGCACCGGGGGCCGAGGTGGATGTCTGTTCGATCTTGCTCGCAATCCAAGGGCAGATCGGGCAGCTCCAAAAACAGATCCTGGAAACGGCGACCCGAGTAGATAGTATCTGCTCGCTTCTGCCGGGCCTAGCGCACCTAAGGTCATGATGGGTACGCTGGCAGAGAGACACTTGAAGATCCTATCGGTGAATGTAAATTCACTGATAAGGATCGAACGACGAGCCGTACTTTTTAACCTGTTGCAGGACGAAAGCCCCGATGTACTCTTGGTTAGCGAAACAAAGCTAAACCAGAAGCACAAAATCCGGCACAGTTCGTATAAAATAATTAGAAGAGATCGACCCAACGCTACTCAAGGCGGGGGAGTTGCGATCTTCATTAAAAATAATCTTAAACATAAGGTCATATATAGCAGTGAAGTGCGGAGGTTCCAGGTGCTGGAGGCCTGTATTGTGTGTATTCCTCTCCGAAATGGAAAGAGAATGTACATTGTATCAGCCTATGCACCTGAAGCACCTCAACCCAATATTTTTATCGCAGAACTCGAGACACTCTTTCGATCTCTGCGCTTGAACTCGGTAGAAAACTTCTACATTCTGGCCGGCGATTTAAATGCCAAACATAGTGATTGGGGAAATAACATTCCCAACACTAGGGGGAGCCTACTAAGCCATTGGTGGGTTCTTCACAACATTGAATATAGAGTCAAGTTGCTCGCAACGGATAGTCCGTCGTATCCTAGGAGCGGCTCCTATCTGGATCTAATGCTGATAGACTCTCGACTGAGACTGGCAGACACGAACGAATGGTCTATTAACTGTCTACGGACCATTGTATACGACAGTGACCATTGCGGACTATGTGCCGTGATCACAGTACCTGACGAGTTCGCGGAAATGGCAGAGTACGTCCACACGCACCCCTACGATTACAGTAGGGCGTGCTGGCCACGCTTCGCCAATTCCCTGACGAGATCGCTCACTTCGAGCGCCTCCTTTCCACCAACTAATAGGAACCTGTCAAACCACGAGATTGACAGGTATCTCAAAGAAATGGACGATATCATTAAACAGACTATGAACAGTACGATACCACGTCAAAGACAGCACGATACCACAAACATATACCGAAACGCGACAATCGACGCACTGCATAGACAAAAAAGTAGACTCCTAACAAGACTCAAACTCTTGTACAGGCGGTTTACCGACAGACAAAACTCGGAGGTCAGGACACTGAAGTCACTGATTAAAAATCTCCAACAATTGATCAGAGAAAATTACAGAATATCTGTAAGTTTGCATTGGAACAATAGAATTCGTGCTGTAAAATCCAACAGCGCGAGTATGTTTCCGCAAATAAATAAAATATTTCGGAGAAACAATCAGAATGACATTCAGGATCTGAAACTTCCGAGAACGTCAGACAATGAACGTTTGCTACGGACAGTTAGCATCGATCCAGATAGCGCCATCCTGGATGACGACTTTTTCGTGATTGAGGATCCTCAGGAGAAGGTGGCGACAGTGGGAGCTGTTTTCCAGGAAGTGTACAAGGTGAATGATAGTATTCGCCCGAACCATGACCTGGAGAACAGAGCCCTGCTTCATCACTTCTACCTTAGAAATGATTTCGATCATTGGCGATCCGAGAATCTTGGTTTTACCAGGTTCAATGAAGATTTCGTGGCAAGCAATGCCATCGCCAGTGAGGGGGCTAACACCCTGTTCATTTCGACGGAAGATCTCCGGATGATCTTTCAGTCATTGAAAAGGAAAAAATCCGCGGGTATCGACGGCATATCCAATGTTGTGCTTAGGCACCTTCCACCAATGGCTGTAGAGAGGTACACCATCCTGTTCAACAATGCACTGAATAATGCATATTATCCAGTGCATTGGAAGACAGCGGTGGTGCAACCAATCCCCAAGAAGGGTAAAGAGACCTTTAACCCGGCAAATCTCCGGTCGATAAGTCTCCTTCCGAGTATCAGCAAGGTCTTCGAGAAGGTGATCCATAGGGCCCTGTCTAAATGGGTTGAGGACAATAAAATCATCCCGGATAACCAATTCGGTTTCAGAGCGGGGCATGATACTATTCATGCCGCGTCGAAGCTTGTGTCGGATATCCAATGGAATAAATGCCAGAACCAATGCACGGGTGCCTGTCTGATTGACTTGGAAAAAGCCTTCGACACCGTATGGTTAGAAGGTCTTTATTACAAGCTCAGTCGGCTGGGCATAAGTAAACCACTGCTATATATGATTTTTGACATGTTAACCGGTAGAAAGTTCGTTGTGAAAATTGCCAATGTAACTTCTACCCAAATATTTGAAATCAAAAACGGACTGCAACAGGGTACGGTAAATTCGCCGATCCTTTTCAGCATTTACCTGAGTGATCTACTTGTTTCTCTACACCACTCAATAGCGTACGCAGATGACCTAATCGCGTACAGATCAGGTCCAACGATCGACGTCATTGTTACTCTTCTGCAGCGTGACTTCGAAAAAATTCAGCAGTATTGTGATGACTGGAAGTTGAAAATCAACTTCCAGAAATCAGAATCTATATTGTTCAGAACGCCTTTGTCTAGGGCCTCTCGGGACACTAGAAAAAATTGGCGCAGGTTCTCTATCTTTGGGCCGGACGGGCGTCCACTGGCGAGACAAAGTGTAGTCAGATACCTTGGGATCGTGCTGGACCAGTATCTATATTTTGACAAACATGTAGATGCTGCTCTGGCAAGGGCCCGGGGCGCTTTCGCTCTGACAAGATGGCTGTTTCATAGCAGCCAACTTGATTCCAGGGTGAAAGTAATCTGCTACATGGCCTTAATCAGGCCCATGGTTGCCTATGGATGTCCCGTCTGGTTCAATGTGAGAGCCAGCTTGATGGAAAGGATTCGGGTGTTTGAGAGACAATGTCTTAGGACTTGTCTCGGGCTACATAGGACTCCCGAATCTGAGTACACGAAATTTTACCCGAACGAGGTCCTATACAATAGGGCCAGGATTGTACGGATAGATAATTTTCTGATCAAACTGATTCGAAGCCACGTTGCAAGAGCAATGACTTCGGTCAATAGCCTGATCTTCGGGGCTTACTACCCCAATGATCTATATCATGAGAGAGTGCGCCTTAACGGCTTTGTTCCGCCAGAAGCATTCCTCTATCTAGATAGATGTGGACTGATCCAGGACAGATTGGCGTTACCGCTAATCTTCCACGTGGGTCGCAATTCCGTGGAGCGGCGATTCCTCTACGAACCCGATGTCGCGCTCCGTGAGCCCGAGCGCCTCAGGTTCTGTAGATCGGTCTCACGCCGGGATCGAGGAGACGTAGTCCGCCAGCATCAACGCTTTTGGTGGCTGGAGAGAACTCCGTCAACGGACACCTTGATAGGAGCAGCCTCTTCAAGGCAAGGCCTGCCTAACACCAATGGCAGGCTTACATAGGCTAGGGTAGGGTAAGGTAGGGTAGGGTAGGTTAGGGTAGGCTAGGGCAAAAACGAAAAAAAAAAAAAAAAAAAAAAAAAAAAAAAAATTAAAAATCACAAAAAAAGAATAAAACTTAAAACAAAAAAAAAATTAAAAATAAAAATATAAAAAAAAAAGATATATATATAAAATATATATAATGTATATATTTGTGTATATATATTTTAGTTAAGTTAGAATAAGATAGGTTTAGTTAGGTTTATTTAGTTTAAGGTAGTTTTAAGTTTTATATAAAATATTTAAGAAACAAATGATCATATGCTAAGTTTTTTAATAAAAAAAAACATTTTTCTTAGCTTAAGTTAGTTATAATAATGTTAATAGTAAATTCATGTAGACGTCGAAAGACATAAGTATGTTTCAATTGTTCTGTTTGTTTTAGAGTGTCCGCCTAGGGCCAGTAAGATAGTTACATTTGTTAAGATAGTTAAGCTAGTTTTAAGCATTTTTGACTAGGGTAAGATAGATATAAGTTAATATGAAATAAAAATGAATTGAAAAAAAAAAAAAAAAAAAAAAAAAAAAAAAAAAAAAAAAAAAAAAAAAAAAACCAATTTTAACTTATGTGGCCCTAGTCTGGTGGACTGCTAGCAGCACGAAAAGATATATGAACATGCTCAACAAAGTACAAAAGTCAGCCGCTGTTTGTACAACGGGAGCCATGAGAAGCACGCCGCAAGCAGGGTTGGGCATCATACTTCATCTCCTCCCCCTGGATCTATTCATAAAAGGCTGCGCTGCAAACAGGGCTCTCAGGCTAAGGAAGTCCTCTCTGTCGAAGCAAGCAAACTATGGACATGCGGCCATACTTAGAATAATAGACAACCTGGGAAAGAAACATGGTTTTAGCAGCCTCGCAGCTACGACCGACTATATTTCCCCCCAAAATGACTTCTTTTTCAGAATACCAATCATTTTCCCCGACAGAGAAGAGTGGCTATCAAATGCTGTAATCAACGACCACGAGATCACTCTCTTCACCGACGGATCGAAAATGGGCACAGGCACTGGGGCCGGGTTCTACTCTGATACCCTCCACAAACAGGAATCGTTTAGACTCCCTGACCTGTGCGGCGTTTTTCAAGCAAAAATCCTGGCAATAGAGAAAGCAGACAAACACCTACAGGTAAGCGATATCCCACCATCGGATATCACTATCGTCGGAGACAGCCAAGCTGCACCGAAGTCAATAGAATCCTGTATAACGAGATCAAAGGCTGTCATGAAATGTCGCGACTCACTGAAGTACATCAGATACCACAAAGTCAAACTCTGCTGGGTCCCGGGCCACAGCTCAATCGCAGGGAACGAAATTGCAGACGAATTGGCCAGACCGATCAGCGCATTATACCGGATCATATACGACACAATCATCAAAGAAGCCAACTCGTCTTGGCTTACAAGAAACGACAGCTGCGCGACAAGATCATCGTGGCCAAAGCTCAATATCGGAAAAACAAAGAAGCTCTTGGTGCTGGACCGTAACTCGATCCGTATGCTCGTCGGAGTGATCACAGGACACTGTCCCATTGCAGCAATGCTCCGGAAATGGGACTCGGGATCCAGCGATCTCTGCCGGAGCTGCGGCGATGAGGAAGAAACTGAGACGATCCAACATCTGTTTTACCACTGCCCAGCTCTCCAGAATCGGCGCCTTGCCCCGCTGGGCCAAAGATTCTTTACAGAGATTGCGGACGTGGCAAATGCAGATATATCGGATCTTCTAAAATTCATAAAGAGCACCGGGTAGTTTCAGCCACCATGGGATAGGACAGATTAATTATATGTGTACTCCACAAATGAAGAGAATCACAATGGGCCTTTTGGCCTCCGAGTGGAAGTGATGCTTAACCATCACACTCCCCTTCTTTAACCTAACCTAACCTAAGTCAGATAGCTCAATGGCTTAAAGACATAAATTAATCATTTTCCGAAGATGGTATGAGATGAGTAGATAGCACTTATTACTATTCAATATTCCGATTACTTTAATATCTTCTGAGAGAAAGATTTTGTCTATCAAACTAAATATTTTATCCCAAATGAGTCTGGTCAATTTTCGATATCCATCCTGTTATAAATATACAAATGTGCCATAATTGACAAGTAAACAGCTACAAACCTTCCTGCCTGCCTTTCTCTAAATATCGACCACAAATTCATGCTAACACGCTTAAATTAAATTTAAAAATTCAAGTGAAAAAGCACACATTGTTAAATTAACCCGGAATATACTCTGAGCCCGATTTTCGTACCCCACGCAAGTTAATCCATTTCGCAAATTAGCTTCTTTGAAAGAATTTGTTTAAGTCAATGCCACGAAAACGCGCCAAAGTTCTACTAGTCGGAATCAGAGGAAAACGGAAAGGGAAACAGTTTTGCAAACCATACAAAAACTCAAATCATATTATTCTCCATCAGCAACGGGCTAGATCCAGAAACCCTCCTGCCTGCAGTCAGTGTTGAATTAAAAATTCAATTCTAATTAAAATTTGTTAAATAAGACCTATCCCACTACACGTATTCACAGTTCGTTTTCTTTTAACTGGTTTTCGTTTTTGTCGTTTTTACCCCTCTCTTTTTGTTTTGTTTTTCTTATCCAGTTTATGTCTTCCTTTTTCCGTCCTTAACTAACAACCCCTAGGCACAAGCTCACATAACAACTACGACTTTAACTAAGTAATGTGAAACCATTTAATGGCAAATAGGTACTCAGTACACCGTTGTGGATCTCTTTGTAGTGCAAAAGACGTTAAAAAGTTTTAATTGCTTAAGGGTCTCGGGAGTAGTGTAAAAGCAAGGTGCAACTTCAGACGAGCATTTCTCTGATGATTCGGTTAGTAGAAACGGTTACGACGCGACGGCGGCAACTTAATTGGAGTACAATAATGTGGAACAAATAAATTGAATTTAATTCAAGTACATGGTAACAGAACCTGAACTACAAATGAAGTTTTCGTCCAAAGGTTGTTCACTTTTAATTACATTTATTTTTCTTCTTTCTTTGAATAATTATTTAAAATTTGCCTATCATTCGTATCTAAGAAAATCAACAGCTATAACCTCGCTCTCTACTAGATTCGTGGGAGAAAAGCTCTTCACATTTAATGATTGTCTAGAGACGAATGTACTACTTAAGTTGATTTCTTAATACTTATTGCAATTTGAGAGGTATAAGCCTTTTTTTAATTAAATATTTTCAATATGATTCGAAATATGGATACTTACAATGTCCCATCAGAAAACGCTAGGTCGTTAGGAGCTTAACACAAAGTTAGTGATTTGTCTACCACTTACACTCCACGTGCTGCAATAGCGTCTGATTCCACAGCAGTTGTTTTGGACACATATTTGATATTTCACATTTCCGTACCTACGATGTCTTCAACACAATTGAGGTACCCTATACTCAGACAAACCTAATGATTGATGCTTGGAATAACGGATAAGTGAAAAGACTAGGGTTAATCAATCACATATTGACCCCAAAATAAAATCTCATCACTGTGTCTGGAAACTTTTGCGACGTTCAAGCTTTCGGGTAAGTCGTTACTAAACTTGATGGTTCAGCATGAGTTCTCCATCGTCATCCAACACAATCTGATAAGTTTGGCAGGTATATCAAAGCTGGACATGTTACATGAAACTTTAAGGTCGTCTTTAAAATCTACCCATTTCGTCTATCATGATTTCATCTTTATCCAATGGGGAAGTTGGGGCATGTCCTCTACGTAAATTGCTTCGGAGAACCCAACGTGAAATGGTAGTCGAAAATGAGATGTAACAGAAAGCGTTAATAGATAAGCATATTACGTATGCCCATCCGATCACACGATTGAATTGAAATTTCTCTTCTATTGAAAGGAAATGTTGTATGAATGATTCGCCCCTTGATGCGCGATGTATTAAATAAAGAACGACATTTACTCGAAGTAAGTGTTTGTTTACCTTTTTTTGCCTTCTGCAAACTTCCTTTCACTAGTCGTTGAGCACAGTGATTCTATGTAGATGTACTGGTATTAAATCCATCAAGGCAGTCCTTTTTCTATGTGTCATGGCCAACTTACTACTGCTGATCTATGGCATATGCAAGCCGTGCAAGATGTTTAGTGGGGCTGAAGAGAGGCTGGTGGCGGATATTGTTGCAGTTAGGACGTTGAACTTTGGTAGCTTTCTTCTCCATGTAATAATTGCTCTAGCAAATGCACATGTAAGCCTTAGGGCAAAGGTAAATCATCGTATACTAAGTTTTTTAAGTAAAAAAAAATGTCTTAGCTTAAGTTATCAACAAGTTAAGTAACACCACTCTAGGATTTTCAAAAATTCGATTTTTTTTTTTGCTTAAAGTATACTTAAAGACTTTAAAAAACATATCCAATTGGTTTTATATTGAAATTCAATGTGGATTCTATTGCTTATGGGCATAGTGGTTTATGAGAAGTCCACCAGGGTGTACTAACACCCTATAGAAGTGCGTCTGTGTGTGCATGCGCGCCTGAGAGCCAGTACAGCTGCCAAGCGACGCCGCGCAGACGCTTTGATTTCGTAGTGCACATTTTTGAATATTTCATTGAAGTATTTCATTTTTTTGCACAAGTTTTTGCACAATGTTTTTCTCGTTTTTCTCGAAACTGTTTTTTTCAAATCGGGCGTACTCGTAGCTTCAAAACTATTGCATGGATCGACTTCAAATTTTTACAGTAGCTTCATATATATATTCTCCTCCGAAGTACGTAGCCGTTTTTTGAAAATTACTTGTTTTATTAACAATTTACTGCTCTTTTTTTAGTCGAAAATTCATACTTTTTGTTCAGATATGCACAGTTTCCACAAAAATTGGAAAAAAAGAAAAACCCTTTCAAAAAAAAATTGGATTTTTATTCCAGCTCTCACGGTTGCCGAGGAATGGGTACGCCCGCGGAGCGTCTTTAAAAAAACCTTGTATCGGAGATCCGCTAAAATTTTTTTTTTATACTTCAATATATGTTGAATAAACCCTGTAAATTTCAATACAATCCCTTTTCCCATAATCCCATGAAAAATTCCTAAAATTACACTCAGCCTCTAGAGTGGTGTTACCCCTTAAGATAAATCGCAAGTTTAAATATAGTAGCTAAAAACCTAGGTTTAAGATGTACTGCCTACCTTACCCTGTCCGCCTAGGGCTAGTTAGATATTTAAATTAGTTAAGGTAGTAAAGCTAGTCCCATTTTTGTCTAGGGTAAGATAGAGGGATATAAATTCTGACATTAAAATTAATTTAAAGCCAAAAGCTAAACAAAGGTAAATTCAGAGAGATCTTCTTCACAGCTTAATTCGTAAGATAGGTTATGGTTAGCTAGGCGGTCTTTTGGAGGGTGGGTGCGTCATCATGCTTAGATGAACCAGTCAGGTAGAGTGACCAAGAGTTTCATAATAACGGTAACGGAATATTACTTTGAAGTTATGCGCCGTTTGCGTGAACCAATACGAAGAAAACTTCCGGATCTGTGGGAAAATAATTCATGGATGTTGCATCAGGATAATGCACCTGTTCACTCATTGTCGATTGTGTTACCACGCCCCAGAAAACGTATTCTTCGGACTTGGCTCCCTGGGACTTTTTTTCTGTTTCCAAAAACGAAAAGACACATGATCAAGGAGATAAAGATCACTTCGCTGAAAGAGCTAAAGGCTATACAAAAGGGTCATATCAGAGGTGCTTCGAGAATTGAAAAAATGGGCTGGCGCAAGTGTATTATGTCTGAGATAATGATGAATAAATAAATAATTTTCGAGAATAATATTTTTTTGACTTTTTAGTTAACTTATTCTTGACGTTTGTGTTATGTTTCTTTAAAATAAAACTCAACGCGATTCGAAACAATTCATTTAATAACAAAAGCATTAATCCAAATTACTAACAATAGAGCGTGTTAAAAGAAAACGTGTACCATAAGTAGTTAAAGCAGGGTGAAAACTAAACAATTGAACGGCGGCTAATTGAAAGCATCTTCTGTTGCATTATTTGGTCATACATTCATTTAACGTAGTTCATGAAAATGAATATGTAGCATATAGTTGTACTGGTACAAACTCATCACTGCTCCCCTTCCGTAGACGACGTCCTCAAGATGTTTGTCAATATTGAAAACGTATAATTGGTTTTCGTAGGTGGGTCGAACGCCTTGGTGTGATTACTTCTGAGTTTGGACTCCGACTTGGTGAGGTTGCAGTAGGAGGACTTCTGCTTTCCCTGGGAAGACTGGATTCTTGGATTTCATTCTCTCTAGAAAATACAGAATTATCATTCAATACTTCAGAGTTACCTATTGAGTTGCTTATTTTTAGCTAATATTCTAGCTGTAGTAAAACTTCCGGTTCCGTCCTCTGGTCTGGCTCTTAATTGAATTTGATGACGTTTCCAAATGCCTCTGTCGGTTTGAACTAAATAAGTCTAAGAACCGAGTTGGGATGCGACAGTTCCGATGCACCATTTAGGACCATTAGAATAAGAACATAAACTGGTTGGTTGTCTTTGAACTTCCAAGTTGAAGGACTATAGCGAGCGACTTTGGCATTCGGTACTATTTGTGATAGAATTTTTCGATGTAGTCGTCCATGTAAAAATTCAGCTGGGCTTTTCCAACTTTCCGGATTCGGCGAAGTTCTGTATGTCATTAAATATTTAAAAACATTTGTGTCCATACACTTTTCTTCTTGGTAGATTTTATGTAATTTTGTTTTAAATGTGCGGACAAAACGCTCAGCATCACTGTTCCATTGGACGCACAAAAATATTCGAACTCCTTTGATGAAAACTGTGTGCCATTATCAGTAACGATTGTTTCGGGTAGTCCCTCAAGTCCGAAGATAGTGTTTAGTGCTTCAATAGTCTTTGTTCAGTTACAGATGGAAGAGATATCACAAATGGAAGTTTTGGAAAGAGCGTCGACGCAAATTAACCACATTTGGTTAAGAAAAGGACCGGCAAAGTCGACAAAGACCGACAGCTAAGAAATTCTTTAAGAGGATCGACAGCTGATGTTTGGCATATGCTGCATTTTTTTTATACTCGACTCGATCTCTGTATCGATTCGGGGCCACTAATAATAGCGGCGTGATAATGGTTTTGTGCGAACTATTCCCCAGTGGCCTTCATGTAGCATTTTTAAAACACGGTTTCGAAATTTGAGAGGAATCGCTTATGAGGGTGGTCCGTACTTAGCCCCACCGCCAGATGGCGCCAGTATCGCAAGAGCAACTTACTATCGTGTAGAACATTCTAGTAGACGGCTACTGTCGAAATTTCAGCCGGATCGGACTCGTAGTTTTGTTTTGACCGCGTGTGGAAGCGGGAGTGTCCGCGGATTTTAGAAAAATGGAAAAAGAGCAATATCGGTCGGTGATTCGATTCTCGTTTTTGGAAGGGAAATCGCGCAGCGAAATCAAAAAGCGTTTAGATGCTGTGTACGGTGACTCTTCTCCTTCGATGGCGACCATCAAAAATTGGTTTAACGAGTTTCAACGAGGTCGCACGTCGGTTTTTGATGAGCCACGCCCAGGTGCCCCGAAAACGGCTACCACGGAGGATAACGTGACAAAAATCCACGATCTCGTATTGGCAAACCGCCGATTGATGGTGCGCGAGATAGCTGAAACAGTAGGCATTTCAAAAGATCGCGTGGGTCATGTCCTGCATGAAATGTTTGGGCATGAGAAAGCTGTCGGCGCGATGGGTGCCGCGTTTGCTCACTCCGGACAACGAGCGCAACCTTGAGACCACTTCAGAGCAGTGTTTGACGCTGTTTAAGCGCAATTCGAAGGAGTTTTCGTTTCGTGACAGTCGACGAAACATGGATCCACTGGTACACACCAGAGACCAAGGAACAGTCGAAACAGTGGACTTCACCCGGCGAACGTGAAAGATGATGGCTACCGTTTTCTGGGATTCACAAGGTGTGATCCACATCGACTACCTGGAGAGGGGCAAAACAGTCTCAGAGCTGTACTATGCCGAATTGAAGAAAAAACGGCCCCACTTTGCGAAGAAAAAAGTACTCTTCCACCATGATAACGCACCGGCCATTATACCACCATTAAACTGCCCCACAAATGTACATGCAAATCAGTGGGTTGACACGACTGGAGATCACCGGTGTTGTAAAAGTAAGATCAAACAAAAAAATCTGGAGCATGCCCGTGTCACAAAAAAAAAAAAAAAAAGAGGCAGGCCGAAAAACAATTGGTGCAAACAAATGCAAAAACACCAGCATTTGATTGGCCTCAGCGATGAAGTAATCCCAAACCGGGAAGCCTGCCGCTACTTTCTGAGGTCAAACCGGCGGACCCCACAAGCGGACCAGTAGGAATGCAGTTAAGTGGGAAGGTTATGGTCCTACACTTCTGACCATAACAACGCCGGAAAAAGGAAAGAAGAAGAAGAAGAAGAAGGCTAAGTACTTATCGGACCACCCTCGTAATCGGTGTGCAGCAAAACAACATCCTGTTGCGTTGTAAGTAACAATCTTCGATTAAAGAAAGCACTAAACTTTTCTCTGATTCAGGCAATTTTTCAGGCCACCCTGTTTGTATGTACTGCTTGACTTTATGTAAGACACTATCGTTGTGCGGTTCTGTAGCCACAATCTTAACATTTACAGGAAAACCATTGATTTTGTCGTCAATATCAGAGGTAATTTCATGGCATGGTTCTTCCAATTAGTCGAACTCCGTAACAGGTTCCGCTGGTAAGCAAGAAAGAGCATCGGCATTTGCATGTTTGGTGGATGGCTTGTAGCGAATCTCATATGAAAAACTCATTAAAATTAATGCCCATCATGTCAAACAGGGCAATCAATAGTTTGTGGTCTGTATAAAGAATAAAGCGTCGGCCATTTAAATACTGTCGAAATTTAGTTACGCCATATATTATAGAGAACGCCTCTTTCTCTATTTGGCTGCAATTACATTTTGAATCGCTTAGTGTTTTCGATGCTTGGCTATAGATTGTTCTGTGCCATCTAGATTGATATAAGATATCACCGGCGCATATACAGTAGTAAGAAGCATCAGTTGCTAATATGATAGGACATTTTGGTTTGAAGTGAGCTAGATATGTGGCATCTGCAATCTGCTTTTTCAAATTTTGAAAACCTCGTTCTTGCGGAGCTTTCCATATAAACAAGTCATTTTGTTTCTTTAATTAATTTATAGGGGTTGCTAATTGCGAAAAAACATTTGACAAAGCTATTGTAATAATTAATCTTTCCCATAAATGATTGCATCTCTTTGAGATTAGTTGGACGAGGAAGTTTTCTGATTGCTTCTACTTTGCTTGGTACTGGACGTAAACCTTCTGCATTGACAATGTGGCCCAAATACTCCGTTTTCATCAAATCACATTTCTGAAGATTCCCTCGCAGCCCGTTGTCAGTTAACCGCTTAAAAACTGCTTCCAAATTCTGCAAATATTCTTGCGCATTCTTACCCGTAACCAGTATATGTATCGTCTAAGTACACGGCGCTTTTTATGTCGGATAAGATAGCTTCTAATGTCCGCTGCTTCTTGTTTAAATGCATCTGAATCTGAGCATACGGAATTGGTCTCGCCTTAAAGAATTTCGGTGTTGCGGTTAATTTCAAATAGAGTTCGCCTTCACTGAGTTGCAATGCCCCAAGGAAGAGTCAAATAAATTCGGGAATTTAGCGCATAACGATTCCACATCACTTGTACATACCCCTCTAAAACGAATGCGTCTCTTTCTCTGCCTCTATCAAAATCAATTTTTAGCCCGAATGCCTCTGTCCAATTCCAGCCAAAATTATTATCACCATTAAAAGTTACATCAACATCAACCTCTCCCAGCAACGGCACTTCCAACCCACCATCCGACTTCATTCTACGCACAGTTTTTGAATACGCTGGATAATTTATTTCATTGAATCCAGGTAATCCTATCATGGATTTGCTTGCACCTGTGTCTAACAAGAATTTGACCATATGATTATTCACTCTCAATGTAAGAAACATTTTATTGCCCATAACTTGCATTAAGTCGTCGACAGAAAAAATGCTGTCCTCTGGCACCAAACTATCTTCCGCTGTTTACATGATCACTGTAAGGGAATTTCGTTGATTATGTGACGTAGAAGCACGATTGTTCCATAAAGGACATACTGCAGCAATATGACCTTTTTTGTTGCACTTATGACAAGTCGCACTAAGAAATTTGCAATTCTTTTTTGAATGATGGCGAAAACAACGAGAACACGACTTTTGCAAAGTGCTTCTTCCATGCTGATATTGCTGTTGTCGATTTCTGTTATTATAACGGTTTTGCCTTCGCCCCCTTGCTTTAAACCTACTACTACTCTGATCTGCAGGAGAAGATATCTGATTGATTTCACCGATTAAATCTGTGCGTTTGCTTCTTAATAACAAAATAGACTTTTGCGTGGTTTCAGAAGCTTCAGCGATAGCTTTTACTTCTTCTAGAGTTGGTTTGGTTTTTTGCAAAGTTGCACAAGCTCACAACATTATGCATATCACCTCATCTATGTATTCCTTTTTATACGTCTCAGCCACACATGCAAACTGACAATTCCTAGCCTTCAGACAGCAATCCATTCGGAGTACGTGTGTTCTTATTTCATGCGGCATTTGAGAAAATTATAACGCGATGTACAAACTTGATGCACTTTTGATTTTATATGTGATGGACAAAAGTTTTCACACACAGCCGTTTGTTGAACATAACAAGCATTAGAACAAAACCAAAAGAAAATATTGACTGCGTTCTTTTAGGAAAACAATTATTCAAACTTAAGCTATTAAATATTAAAACAGTTGACAGTATTGTGTTAGTTACAGTTAAGTTTTTTTAAATAAATATTTCGTCTCAAGTCCTTTCTGGTTGATGACCCCTTTTAATCCCCTCGACATCAATTGCACCAGCATTTTTGTATATTCAGCCGTTATTTTTCGCCATTCAAACCGGAGTACTTCCTTTAAAAGTGCCTTGTTAGCAAGCGTCGCGTCGTTCTAATTCTTCCCATACATGCTCAATTGGATTCACGTCCGGTGACTGTGGGGAAGTCCGTAAAGTATGAGCTACATTATACGCAATCCACATTTTTCATCGTTGTCATGCTGGAAATAAAATTGATCATCCAAACCCAAATTTCCGGCACTCTTTTTCAAATTTTCCTTCAGAATATTCAAGTAAAATTTGTGATCCATATTTTGCCCAATGAAGACAAGCTCGCCAACACCTGAAGCAGCCATACAGCCCCAAACCATAACTCCCCCACCACCATGTTTAACTGTGCTTGTAATATTCTCTGCGTTTAACCCTTTATTGGGTCTTCTCCATACCAAGGTTCTCGTACTCTCGTCGGAGAATAATATACATATTACACAAGAACTCATCAGGCTTATTTATAAAATCTTTGGCGAATTGCAACCTCTTTTTTTTATTAGTTTTACTAATGACAGCTTTTCGTCTGGGAATCCGTGCATTATATCCATTGCGATGAAGGACTCTGCGGTTGGTTTTCGGGTGAACATCTTTTTTAAAATTGAATTTAACTTGAGCTGCAATCTCTGATGATGTTGTCTTGGGTTTTTTCTTGATCATTCTTACAACCTGAATTTGCAATTGTAATTTATTAATGGGATTTATAAGCCGAAATAATGTGGTTCCAACCAACTTGCGTTTCCTACCTTGTAGTTAGTTTTCGTAGGCGGCCATTTCGTGGTGAACTTTCAAACTCTGCGTCGTTTTTGTAACGTTTTACTATCCTGGATTTATTGGAAGATTTATTTTATTTAAATAAATTCAAAATTTATTTACGTTCTTCTTTCTGCCTGGGAGCCATGATCACCTCTTTAAAGATAAACAAATAAACCATGCACACAAATACGTTTTACCTTCTGTCAAATATTTCACGTGACTTTCTCATTATACTATCGATATCAGTCTTGCCATAGTTACAACATACTTGATGTAGGAGATCTTTTAAAACCTAGTGTGTGAAAACTTTTGTCCGGGCAAAAATGTGTATTTTCAAATATATTGTTGATGTCCAGAATAGGGTATTATGTTTTTCTTTTATTGTTATGATATTTAATAGCTTAAGTTCGAATATTTGTTTTCCTATAAGAACGCAGTCAATATTTTCTTTTGGTTTTGTTTTAATGCTCATTATATTCAACAAACAACTTTTTTTTCAATTAATTCAAACTAAATTCAAACTTCGCAGAATTTTCAGTCGAATGAGGAGGTCATCGCCGCCACGTAGGCCTACTTTGCAGACCTCGAGAAAACGTATTTTTCAGACGGGTTAAAGAAGTTGGAGCATCGCTGGGTCAAGTGTATCGAGCTAAAAGGAGACTATATTGAAAAATTAATTTAAAATTTATTTAAAATTTTTGTTTTTCTTTTGTAGGCTAAGTACTTATCGGACCACTCTCGTATATACTATACATACGCATGTGCAGAATAAAAGATTATGAATCATAAACGATAACGGGGTCGTGATTAGAGTCCCTGTCGCCTATTGTTCTGTTTCTTTAAAATAATAATCAAAACTTCATTTAATAACAAAAGCATTAATCCGAATTACTAACGATAGAATGTGTTAAAAGAGATTTAAAGTAGTTAAAGCGGGGTGAGAACTGAACAACCGAACGGCCGGCGCCGCAGTTAACTGAGAGCGTCTTCTGTTCCTTTATTTGGCCATACATTCATTTAACGTAATTCATGAAAATATATATGTAGCATATAGTTGTACTGGTACAAACTCATCAGTTTGTCTAAGATAAGAGATGTTGTAAATATTTGATGTATGAAAGAGTTCCAAGTATTCAACCCAAACTGATGAATTCATATTATTATTACCGACTTTTTGGAAATCGGAAATTCAGAGCCTCCTTAATGACCATTTGCCAAGCGTTCTTGTCGTTTTCGATACTCTGTTCCAAGGCGGTCGTTTTCCCTCGGACTTTTCACTCATGTTCGTTCACTGTCACAGTCTTGTTAAAAAAGTTCCTCTAGCTCTTGGATTATTTTTTTTTTTTTTAAACATGTTAAATTCAGAAATAGTGAAAAGTGTAGTGTGATCCATCGCTTCTTATACTTTGTCTCAGTAAAAATCTTTTGATGCGAACCATTCATCGAGTAATTTGTTTTACTTCTTCATACGAACCAAAATACTGTTTCTTTATTTTAGTATTTTAATCAATTTTTTTACTATTTCTTAGATATATCTTACCCAAGACAAAAATGCTTAAAACTAGCTTAACTATCTTAACAGATCTAAATATCTTACTGACCCTAGACGGACATTCTAAAATAAACTGAGCACCGAACTAATCAAATTGTTCAATTGCTGTTAGTTTAGTAAAGGGTCCGCCAAATAATTTTTTTTTTTTTGAAAATGCTATAAAAAAAACTACTGAATATTTTCTCAAATTTCCTTTTTTATTTGAAAGTACAATCCTTCCGGTTAATAATGGAAAATAATTTCATTCAAATGGCTGCCTCGGCTGGCCATGCAGTAGCCTACACGATCGGTCCAATTTTTAAGCACATTATCGATTGTGTGCAGCTGTATTTCACCAATGGCTTCACGAATATTGTCCTTTAAAGCGTCAATTGTCTCTGGCTTGTCGGCGTAACACTTATCTTTGACGGCACCCCACAAATAATAGTCCAACGGTGTCAAATCGCAGCTCCGAGGTGGCCAAACGACATCAGCTCTGCGGCTGATAATGCGATCTTCAAAAACAGGGCGCAAAACATCGAGTGTAGTTTCGGCTGTGTGGCACGTAGCGCCGTCCTGTTGAAACCAAATGTTGCCAATATCCTCCTCTTCAATTTTTGTGAACAAAAATTCGTTCAACATGGCCCGATAACGATCGCCATTGACTGTAACGGCCACTCCTTGCTCATTTTCGAAGAAAAATGGCCCAATTATGCCTCTGGACCAAAATCCGCACCAAACAGTGGCTCGTTTTGGGTGCACCGGCTTTTCAATGTATGCGTGCGGGTTTTCTGTGCCCCAAATGCGACAATTTTGCTTGTTTACATACCCGCCAAGATCAAAATGAGCTTCATCTGAAAAGATGATTTTTTTGGCAAAATCGGCATCTTCTGTAAGTCGATCGCAGGCCCACTTAGCGAAGCGAAAACGCATTGGATGGTCAGTTGGCTTCAACTCCTGAACCAATTGGACTTTGTATGGCGTCATACCAAGGTCTTTATGCAAAATTCGTCTCAATGATGTCTCCGAAATGTTTAATTGTTGAGAACGACGGTGAATTGATGTTGATGGCGCTTCACGCACACTTTCTGCCGCAGCAGCAATATTCTCGGGTGTACGCACTGTTTTTGGCTTTTCACGCTTTGGTTTACCGATGAGGATGCCAGTTTCTTTCACTTTTTTCACAAGATAACGAACATACGGAGCTGACGGTGCTTCTCTTCTTCCAAAATCCGTACGCAATTTTCGTACACATTCTGCAACATTACCATGATTTTCAAAGTAATGTCGCAATATTTCCCAGCGTTGTTCAAGCGTATACACAACCATATTCGTTCAGCGGAAGGATAAAACTAATTATCTGTCAAATCAGACATGAGCTAAGTGTTACCATTCACGAAATAAGCACTACTTGAAAAAAAAAAACGTTAGATGGCGGACCCTTTATTAACCATTTCGTCAGGTTTTAACAGCTCATAGTAGATCAGGCCCCACTGGTCTAACCAAACACAAGCATCGCCTTCCTGCCAAAGAGATTTGGTCTTGTGGTCGATGTGGATGGTGTGACTGTAATAACGCATGATTAGGATTCTCGTCCTTCACATCATCACACATAAATCATCCTTCGTATGATTCAATATAGTAATTGTCTTAAAATGAAAACAAAAAACATTAATGATACCCGCGAATACTCTTTGTTCGGTATAGATCTCGACATATTTGAAACACACTCTTCCAATTATTGATGATACAACAAAATGGCACAGTTACAAACGGCATCGTCTATTGTCTCAAATCCGCATTTTATACTTGTAGTAATCCTTCATGTAACTCAAATGTTTCAGATAAAGCGTTCATCAGTACGTGTATCAGTTTCACCGTATTTTTCGGGGTTCCCAGCCAAGGACGTGATATATTTTCGACCGATTTATAGAATCATAAGATCTACGAATAGTTGGTGCATCGCTTATAGCGCATGATGTCAGTCTTCTTAAGAAAATATTTGACAAGGCCTTTAACAGGCCCTTTCGTTGTCCGAAATGAGATACCCATTGACGTTGCGTATAAATACTGATCTACCCTGGTATCCTTTTCGTATAGCCTTTCTCCCAGCATAGATTGCTCTCGTGTTTTTCGCCGCATATTTTTTCTATATTTTACCAATATTATTTCCTTTGCATTGTCGTTTTCCTTTCATCCTTTCGTATGGTCTGATGTCTTGTTTTTGTTATCGCTTCAATATTTTCTGCGGCTTGAAGTCTTAAAACAGGCTTAGGCTTTTACTTTTGTCTCGCATTTTTTGGGAGCTTTCCAATAGCCTAGCTTGTTTTCCTCTGCTTCCTTTACAACAATTTTTGCTGTTGATCTTACTGCTTCTACAGGTCTTGCTTCGTCGTTAGTTTTCATACCATCTAGTAGGGCAAACCGGCCTTATCTCCTGGTATTGGTGTGAGCATGAAGCTCCCTTTAATAATCAACGTTGAATATTTTTTACACATCCCTGCCTTCACTTCTAGGAAATTGGACTCGTTTGTTGGGGCATAGAATTTTTTCTCATTCTGATTGTACGTATGTACATAGCTCCTTTTCCTCCTTTCGCGAATTGGAATTTCATATCAGAGGATGAGAAAGTATCTAGTATTCCATCCATTGTTTTGTAAAATTCACCCTTTAAATATTTGTCTCTATCTTAGGCAGGAGAATGTGCGTTCAATAGTATATTATTATAGTGAAGATACCGTATTTTGGTCAACGATTTTCGGTCGTTGTAAAATGTTGCTTTCTTTAAGAGTCTTTGATGACACTGACAGTTTTCTCACGGTTGATAAAAGATGTGTGCAGCAGCACAGGATTTTGCATACACGTTCTCGAGGTTTATCGGTATGTTGTATGCTGTCAGCCAAGTGCTTTGTAGTCTTTTCTATTGCAATTTTACAATATCATATGTCGTTGATCTACTCAAATCAGCTGTGGTCCCAACTTCAAGTTGCCTTTAACAAGGTGAAAAGCATCTTATATGAAGTGTGTTGTACAGGAAAATTTCATTAGAGCTTTTCCTTCACATTTTCTCGAAAAGAAGAAAACAAATAACATTTTCCTACACAAACACATTTATGTTATTTAATTTATCCAGGTGGCGGCTCAGAGGCGGTCTTGTTTTTTGCATGCCAATGGTCAAAGACAGCGAAGACGAACATTTGTCGAAGGACAATCTTGGGTGTGAGTCATCAAGTTACACACACAAGCAGTGTACCAAAACAACAAAAGGAAGTGAACTACAAGATCAAAGGCTTAATTACAAAGGTAGGCAAACTACTAGTTGTCACGGTGGGGTTTCGCGACATAGACAAATGCAGTGTTGATTAAACCTTAAAACGACATCACACTGCGCGGACAAAAAAAGAGAAATTGAAAGTTTTATACTAAAGTACAAAAAAGCGGGTAGTACATCCCCTGCACAGCCCCCTCAGTAGAAAAACGAGAAACGAAGCAACGCCTTTTTGGATGCGCCAATGGATGTGAAATCTTCATAGATACCAGAGACCCGTGCCGCTAGCATGCACGATTCGCAGGCTCTGCTTATTTGCTCAAGCCTGCGCCTACCTTACTTACTAAACCACACTCTGCACTCATCTGCCACTGCCGCGGAACTGCCGCTAGGTGTTACTTCGTCGGGGCTGGCAAACAATTCATGCTACTCCTGAGTTTGTAGACTTCCACCTGCTGCTGTTATTCTTGCGGTCTCTTCTGCTTTCCTTGCCGCTTCTACTTTCGTCAGCTTTGTCTGCACATTTTTGATTAGTGTGCAGATCGTCAGCCAGTATTCCTCCTACTCCACCATTCGCTGAATTATATTTTCTGGTCTTGGTAGAGTGCCTCTCCAATTTGTGAAGCGTCTACATTCAAAGATGGCGTGACTCGCGTCTTCCTCTTGGTTTGAGTATTTACGGTAAACACCGTGACCAGAGATGAACTGCGTAAGTTGGTAGTTGCAGTTTCCTTGCGCTCTGTTTAGCCATCGATTGATGGAATCAGGGTATGGGTCCATCTGCCCATTGAGGTACAATATTATTCTACCGAGGTTGCCATTGGGCCATCGAGCGCAACCTCTCTTCTTCCTTGATTGTTCTTACTTCTCCGGCAATGGTTGGCCTTGAAAGTTTTCTCCGCTGAATTCTTTTCAACTCCTCGGCGAGAATGTCAATGGGGATCATCCGAGCAATGACAAATGCGGCTTCATCCGATAGCCGCCTATTGTCCTTAGAGCACAGAGTCGGGATACCGATGACAGATTTCGACATGTTACCTTCTTGTTGAGCGCTTCTGCCCACACTGGTGCAGCATAGAGCATGATTAAGCTCATCACTCTGCCCAGCAAAACCTCTTCGCATGTTCGGGGTCACCCACGTTTGGCAGTATCCTGGAGAGAGCCGTTTGTAGTGAGGATGCTTTTTTGCTCACATATTCCACGTGTAATTTGAACCGCAGCCTATGGTCGAGCATCACTCCTAGGTATTTAACCGCTTCGTTCGATCCGATATTCTGGTTGTCCACTCGAATATCGATGTATTTTACAGTTTTTCTGCTTGTTATGAGGACGGCCTCCGGCTTATAGTCTGCCAGCTCGAGGCCTGTAGATTCTAGCCACTGCTTTATCTGGCAACTGCTGTGTTTATGGCTGATTCTTCTTCGTTTGTGTGTTTTGCAACCACCACGATAGCATTATCATCTGCGAATCCGATGATGTTTACTCCTTGGGGAAACATTAGTCTCAGGACACCGTCATACATAAAGTTCCAAAGCAGTGGACCCAACACCGATCTCTGAGGAACTCCGGCAGTGATGTCATAATATTTAGTTCCTTCCTCCGTGACATATCTCAGTTTTCTGTCTTTGAGGTAGTCGGACACTATCCTTAGCAGGTAGTGAGGTGTTTCCATTCTTGCTAACGACCTTCTTATCAGGGTCCAGTCGGTAGAGTTGAACGCATTCCTAACGTCTAAAGTCACAACTGTACAGTACTTCTTTGATCCCAGCCTTCCTTGAGTGTCCTGCTGCGGCTTCAGACGCAGTATCGAATACTATTTGGATTGCGTCGCTAGTAGAGCATGCCTTTCGAAATCCGTATTGATGATTTGAGAGGGCTCTCTTCTTTTCTGCTACAGTAAGTAGCCTATCGCATATTACCCGCTCTAGGATTTTTCCCACTGTATCGAGCAGGTATATCGGGCGGTATGACGATGGTACTCCGGGTGGTTTTTTCCCTTGGGTAGCAGTACTAGGTGTTGCAACTTCCATGGTTTTGGGAATACTCCTTCATTTAAGCATCTCAGCCTTCAATGCTTTGATCGGTATTTCGTCGGGGCCAGGCCGCTTTTGTCTCCTAATCTGTCGAGAGCTCTCTTCAGTTAATTCAGTCTAATGGCTGGGATACTGTCGACGTCGGCTTCTCATACGATTGTGGGCTTCGCATCTGGCATTTTGGGGAACAAGTGCTCCACTATAGTTCTTTACAGTATTGGACATGTTAGTTGTGGTAACCTGTAGCCATTTGGCCATCACTGCTTTAGAAGCCGCGCCCCATGATGGACCATACATGTGTCGGATAAAAATTATCGTCTGATGTCACAAAAGTTAAAAGGACTTACGAAAACCAGACCAAGAAATGCATTCGCGTGTTAGCTCGACGTCTGCACGCGTCGAAAGGTAGATGTAATGGCTGACCTGACGAGAAAAAAAATTCCCAAATTGCCTTCGCAATTGGAAATACCAACTGGAAATGCTTCTAAGTCAGCAAAGTATCAACATATGTTTGGTCTCTGAAATCCACCTGACATTGCAATCGTGTGCTAAATTAAACGGCTATCACACCTACTACGCTTGTCACTCGTCGGGAAGGACACCAGGAGGCTTATCGCTTTTTATTGGAGATTGTAAGGATCCATGCAGGGACGGGTTAAGAATATCCCTGCAGCGATACCTCTCGCTTGTCGTAAAAGGCGACTAAAACAAAGGTAAACAAAAATCACATCTAGGCAATTTAGAAAACACCAAGGTGAGCCTAGGGACACATATACCACCATTAAACTGCCCCACAAGTGTACATGCACATCAGTGGGTTGACACGACTGGAGATCACCGGTGTTGTAAAAGTAAGATCAAACAAAAAAATCTGGAGTATGCCCGTGTCACAAAAAAAAAAAAAAAAAAAGAGGCAGGCCGAAAAACAATTGGTGCAAACAAATGCAAAAACACCAGCATTTGATTGGCCTCAGCGATGAAGTAATCCCAAACCGGGAAGCCTGCCGCTACTTTCTGAGGTCAAACCGGCGGACCCCACAAGCGGACCAGTAGGAATGCAGTTAAGTGGGAAGGTTATGGTCCTACACTTCTGACCATAACAACGCCGGAAAAAGGAAAAGAAGAAGATTAGAGATTGTAAGGAGCACTTTTTGGAAATAAAGGTAAAGCTCGAGACAATGCAAATAAGTACAGTTCGCGTTAGAAACAAAAATTGCTGTTTGAGTATCTCATTGGAAAGCCGACGTATTGGCCGTCGATTTTATAGACTTCTTTATTACAAAGGGTATTTCTGATCAGTCGAAGAAAGCTTTGACCTTTCCTCCGACCACTCACTCATTATAGTAGCGTTGAATGATATTCTTATAAAAAAGTCTTACTACTTACTAATCAAGTAAACAGGCTGTTTTAAAAATGAGTGCCACTAAGAACACCTTATGAACTAAAAGTAAAAGGCTGCGGCCTCGTAGTGAGCGACTGAGCGATTGAGCGACGAACTATCTTTGACAAAGTGTGGCGCGAAGACTTGGTATTTAAACTGAGACAAACTTACCAGAGAAGTTATCCAATATTTTAAATAGATATCTTCCGTTTTTTTTTTGTTAAATACGAAAGTGCGAACTCCGATATTAACGTAATTTCGGCTGGCGTTCCTCAGGGAAGTGTACTCGGCCCACTTCTGTATTTACTTTATACACGCGATATACCACAAAAGCAAGATTCCATTCTAGCCACGTTCGCCAACAATATAGCTATTTTTGCAACGTTCTTGACGTGAAATTGTAGTGAAAGGCTCACCTTGAGAAAGAACTTAACGAACTTGAATGTAAATACAAAGAAATGTGTTGGTTACTAGGGAAGTATTCTAAAATCAGTATTGAAAACAAGTTGCTTCATGCAAGTGCTTAAACCCGTTTGGACTTATGTTATACAACTTTGGGGTTGTACCAAGAAGTGCAATTCTAACGTCATACAGACGTTTCAAAATACGAGCTACTTATATACTACGAGCTGTCGCCAAATCACCGTCGTATACTCGTACATATTAGAAATGAGGATATCCACCGAGATCTGAGTATCGTCACTGGGAAAAATGAAACAAAATAATTCGGAGGGAAACATAAACGTCGGTTTGAGGAACACGTAAATAGCACTGCTTTCCAATTACGAACAAAATCTATTGTTCGTCTTCAAAGAACAATACCTCCTCTTGACAAATGCGAATACATTGAGAACGGAATATTGTTAGATAAGTGGAATGACTTAGTTCCAGACTTAGTGCGTAGAAAATATGAGTAGAAATCTCACACTACTATGGGCACCCATTTAAGATCATCACAGTGTCTTTTGAAGATTTTCACCAATGCTCGTAAAAGAAAAAGCTTTATAAGCGATAACTGGAGCTGTCGCTCCATAGAAATTAGTATTCTGACTCGAGTTTCAACCCACACGAGTTTAATCAAGTATTACCAATAACTGCTCCCCAGGTAAATACCGCAAGACTCGCACTCCGATTTAGGTTTTAACAAGCAAGAGCTTGGCCGGGCGTTACAACTGCACTCGAGGACCAAGCTTGCAAGAGCTAGAGTCCTGACTCGGATTTTCCTCTAAACGGGTGAAGATTCAACGTTCAGTAAGATTCAAAACTCGGGCTCTTACCCAGAAGGAACTGACTGGATACTCTGAAGGCGTCAATGTTGAGAAGACGATTAAGGCGACCATTCGCTATCAGTCAGAACCCAAACTCGGGTTCTCACTGACTAGATACTGTCAGCGTGACAAAACCATTAGGACGACTAAGGCGCCACTATCGAAATATGTCCCGAACGTTGATACACCAAAAGGGTGTATCAGGATAACAAATTTATGTGATGGGCCTGGACCCAGAAAGCTCGTTACAGTTTTCCATATACATATAACAATGTGATCATTTTTTTTTGTATTATTTGAATGATAAGGAACCTTCAATCTCTATGAGAATATTGTGAATATTGGGATGGACGTTAATTGTTTGCTAACTGCTCAGAGATTATCCCTTTTCGTTATTGGTATTACGATGGCTGTGTCTGGGAACGGCTTTTCCAAACTTATCCAGCAACCCTCCAGTATTTAGTATCGTATGTATGTATATAAGTATGTATATAGTCTATACAATTGTATAAAAGTTGATATTGTAGTAATAATTTTTGGCGCAATCATAAGCTCATAGTATACCTTATATTTCTGACAGGAATGTCTTACAAATTCGCACCTGAATAAGCGTTCAATAGGCGGGCAAGTAGATCCGGAAACTTTTCTTCCGCCGGTTCCACTCTACATCTTGGAGCGCTTTACATATTAAAGACTCGGGTAAAGATGCTACCACTGCACCTGTGTTGACAGGGACTGTTTGTGTTATTTCTATGATTGCTTTTTTGTTTTTACAAACAAAGCTTTAAAATCCGTCCATAACTTTTTGACTGATACTTTGGGTATAAAACGTGTCACCCTAAGGCTGGTCCCACGAAAGTAAATTGAGGACAAAAACAGTTTATTGAGATCAGGTCGCCGAAGGCATGAGTTAGCCAGAGCAACGATGGAAAAGTACTTCATAACTATTGTAGTACATAAAAGCATCGGTATGCAAGAGTTTTCAGCCAAGCCTCATATCGTTGGTCCTAATTCTTATGAAATAATACTTCGAGGAAGGTTATAAAAGCAAATCCCTCATTATTATTCAATGCGAATCTGTTAAGAGTTAGGTCAAGGGGCTTACATTTGTATTACATCTCCTGAGGCCTAGTTTGAACTACGTTTTACTAACATAATTCCGATACTTTTTACATAGAATATGTTAGACTCCGACGGTGAAATCTTGCTTCTTAACACTTCAATGCCTCAAAATATTCTGAATACTTCTTTTTCGTAACAGCAAGTGACATACAAACTTATTTAAAACCTTTTCAAAAAAAGAAAAAAAATGTATTTACCGAGAAATATAACCAAAGGGTGTATCCCGTAAATCAATCAAGATAACATCCTTTTAAATGTGGCATTACGTTTCTCTTATTCTTATTTTATTTTTCAGTTTAATGCTTAAGTAGCATCTATATACATATAGCAGAAGCCGAAAGCCAAAGGCATGAAGACAATAAATTAAGTTAAAAACGCGGTTTTCCTCATAATCATATAACTAAAGTTAATTTTTAGTTAAATGTTACGTGGCCATTTCCTCAATCGCCACCCTCGCACCAGCTATCTGTCAGTCCTTAACACTCTACACATATGTATGTATGGAACTGTTCAGCACATAACATTCAATATTAATACACGACTACCGAGCAACGACCTATCCTTTGAAAGGTCAGAAACTGAATTTCAGAAATTCCAATAATGGTCCCTATTACCATGTGTACGAAGCAAACCACTGTCATCCACTTATTCTTCTTTTACAAGATTTATTGGGTGCATAGCCATGGGCACGGATCAGCCATTTCCATTAATTTCCAATGCCCGTCCTCGACTCTCATACATACATATCTACGTGTGAGTACGAATTTCTTGGCCGAATTGACAGGACGAAACGAACAATAAAGGGAAATCTCTACTTTATTGGAACTGCGAAAATTTTGACCATCAAACGGGGTTTACATATCTGTAAAGGGTTGAAACGGGAACGAGATAAAAACGGAATTTTAACCACGTCCGCAAGCCTAGTACGAACGGAAATACAAATAATATCTATAGCAAGGGAGAGAAAGGATAATGGAGCGACCGAAGAAGTAGCGAAAGGCAAATGGCGCTGGTTGAAAACGTATCATGTCCCTCCTGGTAGGTTCCCTTTAAAACTGCCACAGGATGACATGTGAAATGAATACATACTTGCTTCGGTGTACATATATGACATGCGTGGATGTGAGTATATGTATGTATTCTACTATTGTATTTAATGAAATATTGGTTTTCCTGAATATTGTGGTGTGCTGAATCGAGTTGATGAAATGTGGCCAGTCGTGGAGAACAAGACCTGGATGGCATCGAATCGGAGCCGCATGCATGGGTAGTGGAGGAAGGTGTGTTTTTCGAACATTTTTTTTTTTATTTGGCAGGATGTGATAAAGGCAGAATGTAGGTTAATAAATATTTTGATTTAATTTTTACTTTTGGATTTTTTCATTTAACTTTGGATATGATGACAGTTGAATGACTGCAATATTCGTGCTTTGGCACCCGGGATATATGGCTTAAGTAGGAAACTGGGAACCATTGGCTTGTCGTCACGTCATAAAAAGCCTTTTATAAATAAGTTTCAATGGAATAAAGTCACTAATAGAATGATAAATGGCACGTTGATGGACATCATATCGAGTTCTAAGTAACGGAGAAAGATAGGCAAATGCCTAGTTTTCGGTGTTTGGCAGATACTATATGTACATAACTGGTATTGGCAAGTCTTTAAGTTAGATACCCATCAGTGTTGATATATTTGAAGTGCTACTTAATAATTATGTATTTACAAATCGGACACTAATGTATTTTAGTCAGGTAATTAGATAATTTATTGTAATTATATCCATCAACTACTAATAGTCCGCCGCTATATGCGTATTTAAACCGACTTTGCACGGAATGAAAGACATTGATTTGGATGACATCTGATTTCAGAGTCCTTGAAAGGGTATACAAATTAACGAATTTTATATTTTTGTGCTTTAAAAAAAATTTATTTGTTGCAACGGGGCAGCACTTCCCCTTACACAATACTTAGTTTTCTCAAAACAAATTTTCCTTACAACTACCTTAAATACTATTTCGCTGTGCCCACTGCGAAGTTGGCGTGCTGGATCAGGTGTCGGTGATTGCCAGACGACGAAAATGTGCGGCTCAGGTGTCGGCGTGGGTCCACACTCGGACGAGATTTCCTGGGCTTAGATGTGCAGCTCAGGTGGTGGCGTGTGCAACCTTGAATGGATGGATGGTGATAGATAGATGGGAAATGTTGACCTGGCGGATTCCGTCACGTAGCATGTTGTTTGCTGCTGATCGTGAGACGCAATCTATTCCGCGTTAACTCCTCCCCTCTTAAGTCAAAACGTCCTCGTTTTGTTTTTAGAAGATTGGAATTTGGCTTACTGAAGAGATTCGCTGTGAAACTCTAGGCAGGGGTATTTCCTCAGCTATCGTTTCTGGAAGTTTGGTCCGTGCAGGGACGGGTTAAGAATATCCCTGCAGCGATACCTCTCGCTTCTCGTAAAAGGCGACTAAAACAAAGGTAAACAAAAATCACATCTAGGCAATTTAGAAAACACCAAGGTGAGCCTAGGGACACATATGCCACCATTAAACTGCCCCACAAGTGTACATGCAAATCAGTGGGTTGACACGACTGGAGATCACCGGTGTTGTAAGAGTAAGATCAAACAAAAAAATCTGGAGCATGCCCGTGTCACAAAAAAAAAAAGGCAGGCCGAAAAACAATTGGTGCAAACAAATGCAAAAACACCAGCATTTGATTGGCCTCAGCGATGAAGTAATCCCAAACCGGGAAGCCTGCCGCTACTTTCTGAGGTCAAACTACAAGCCAGTAGGAATGCAGTTAAGTGGGAAGGTTATGGTCCTACACTTCTGACCATAACAACGCCGGAAAAAGGAAAAGAAGAAGAAGATCGTTTCTGGAAGTTTGTGGGGGACAGTGACCTCGTCTGATTTACTTTCAGCGTTGACTATTGTTAGGTTGGTGGTCTTCTTTTTGCAAAAGAGTATAATGATCGCGAGCACCGCGAGAATTATTACTGCAGATAGTCCATAGTTCCCGTAATGCTTGACGTTACTTTCTCTCTTCAGGAGTTGGATGAACGTTCCTTTACCATTTGTAGAGAGATGACTTCTTCGAACGTTGACTTGCCAGAAGAAGATTGGAGGACTGCAGGTAAAGGTCTAGTTGTTATTGCTTCCTTGGATACATAGGTTTCACCATCTACTGCAACCGTGGTGTTATGGAACTGTATTACGTATGTTCCATTTAGGTGTAATTCATTACCATCTGTGGTTACTTTCCCGTTGTAGTTGTTGAGGAAGACTAGGCCGCTTTCGATCTTTTCGACCTTTGCCACATGTTGACTGCTGATCATCTTACAGGAGAATGGTTGGCTCAGTAGCAGGTTGGGCAGGCACGACGAATTATTTAGACTTACTACGTTATTATTTCTACAAATGCTTAGACTATTGAAGTTTTTACATTTAGATCTTACACTATAGAATACATTCTTACATCTAAGTATAGAATTATATGGTATTTCAATTATATACTCGTTCTTTATTATTGGCTTTACTAATAAACTTTCACATTTTCCGTTTTTTGTTAGTGGTACATTTATTATATAAGTTAACACGATCTGCTGACGCGACACAGTCCGCTGGCGCGTCTGCCTCGTCGTCGCCGTTAGTTAACACGATCTGCTGACGCGACACAATCCGCTGGCGCGTCTGCCTCATCGTCGTCGTCAACAACTACAGCCCACGCTGACACAGCTGCTTCTATCAACGAAGTGGAGATAGAGTGTCAGCCATCGTCGACGGGAAATGCGATA
The DNA here is from genome assembly GCA_958301585.1 of Merodon equestris. Classification (NCBI taxonomy): domain Eukaryota; kingdom Metazoa; phylum Arthropoda; class Insecta; order Diptera; family Syrphidae; genus Merodon; species Merodon equestris. The sequence continues at coordinate 67,462,707 of OY284413.1, forward strand.
TCTTGCACGAGTTGCAAGATACAACGCATTGCAGCCCGTACGTTAGTTCTAAGTTAGATTTAAGTTTAGTTTTTAAGGAACTCTCGCATAATAAAGAACAACTCTTCTGAGCTCAGTAGAATTTATTTCATTGGCGCCCAACCAATTCGAACCAAAACTCTCAACTGTTGTTTTACATACTCAACAATATTTTAAAACATTCAACTGTATTTTGAAACAATCAACTGTACTCAACGCACTCAACGTGCGCAACTCTACTTTAAAACACTCAACGCATTCAACTGTCGCCTGCAATCATCTGTATTTTGGATCATTTGAATTAATCTACATGAAAATGTAAGATAATTTTTTTTTTGTTCTTGTATTTGCATTGTATTCATTACTGTTCTGGTGTCATAATTGAAAGAAAGAAAAGAAGTTTGTGTAACTGTTAAGAATTTTGTTCTTTGATCGAGCGGAGCGTAGCGGAGCGAGAGCAATCACCCACTTTTTGGCCTAGCGCGTGCATGTACGGGGAATACAGTGGTCCGAAAACGATTTCGGACTAATCTTGTACGCACTAAATGTAGATATCGGCTATAACCACACATGTGTGCAGCATGTCATTCGATAGATCTAGGTCTGTAGATGAGCCATAAATTATCAAATGAAATTGTTTGATTGAAAAATAGTGAGAAATAACGAAGTAAAGTTTAGAAAAGTGCCATGCGGAGCGAGAGCAAGGTTGATAAAACAACAAATTTGCTCGCTCGATCAAAAATTTTCAGTAGCGGAGTTAAGCCCGCGCATACTGATCTGCCTAGTATGATAAATTTTGTGTAAATTTTTTTTTCTAAGTAAAATGTTATTGTGAATTGCTTTCATGTGAAAATAGTTGGAGTTCTGTAATGTGATTTGTGTTATGGACTAGTGAGTTCTAATTAATGGATGATAGTGATAAAACGTTTAAGGAAGCTTTAGAAAGATTAGGATATTTGAAGATAGGGAATCACATAAAGAGAAAAATGAACGCGGAAGATTTAAAACTTATTATTGAGTCCGCCGTGCATGGCGCTCTTGTTGCACAGAAGGAAGATTTCGATAGGAAATTAAACGAGGCAATGCAGTGTTTGACTATTAAAAATAATGAGAATGAGGTAAATGTTTTTAAAGATGTGGAAATAATTGAGGGCATTCGATGTGAGGGGACTTTAGATATAGTAAAATCTTTGCCAGAATTCGACGGCAAGAAAGGCGCATATGTCTCTTGGCGTCAGGCCGCGCATTTTGCTCATAAAGTTTTTGAAAAATACGAAGGAAGTTCGCGATATTACCAGGCAGTTTGCATAATTAGGAACAAAATCAGAGGTGCAGCCGATGCTGTTTTAGCTTCATTCAATACAGTCCTTAATTTTAATGAGATAATTTCACGATTGGACTTTACGTACGCCGATGTACGACCAATATATTTGGTCGAGCAAGAACTCAGTACTCTACGACAGGGTAGTCGCACCGTTATGGAATATTACGATGAAGTTGAGAAAAAACTTACTTCTCTCACAAATAAGACGAATATGTCCTATGAACCAAATTTGGCCACATCTTTTAACGAAAAATACAGAATAGATGCTCTTCGAGTGTTTATATCCGGGTTAAGAAAACCATTATGTGACATTTTATTTTCGGCTAGACCAACCGACTTACCAAATGCACTGGCATTGGCTCAAGAAATTGAGTCTAATCATGATAGGTATTTGTTTGCCGCAAATTATGCGCGAAGTTGTGAAGAAAAATTTCACAAAACTGAGGTTAAACGGTCAAATGGATCGCAGGGTAGGGAAAATCACAGAAAAAACCCTTATTTTAGTAAAAATCATTTAGGTAATAGTAAAACACAGACTAATAAAATTTATAATCAAGCCAACAGTAGTCGTGTGTCTGTTGAGGGAATGGATGTCGATCCAACATCCTCGCGTTTCAGACAACCCACAGGTTTTCAGCAACACAGTGGCGGTAGCAACTTATATAATCAAAGCCGAGTGTTTGCAGCTAAAAGACCAAATAGCACTCAAAGGCAATCTGGGCAGAGACGTCAGAGGTTAAATCACCTTTGGCAGGAAAATCCTGCACAAAAAGAAAAAATTGACTATAAGTCCCTAGCAGAATCTCAATTAGACGAATTCGAAGGCGAAGCACCTAATTCTGAATATGTGCATTTTTTAGAGGAAGCTCCCTCCTCCCGTTTATACAACGAAAAGTAGGAGGGAGACGAATGAAATTTTTAATTGACACTGGAGCTTCAAAGAATTATATTAGGCCATTGGAGGAAATAAAAAAAATAATCCCAGTTGATAACCCCTTTCCTGGTTAAGTCAATTCACGGTTTTAATAGCGTCGAGTCTAAATGTTTTTTGGAAATGTTTGGAGTGACCGCTGTTTTTTTTGTGTTGCCTACTCTTGAGAGATTCGACGGAATAATTGGCCTAACGCAGATAAGTGCCACAATTTGTTTAAAAGAAGGTTTAATTAACTTCGACTCTGGATCTGAGAGGATCCATTTCCATAGTTGTCACAATGTGAATTTTACAAGAGTGGAAGATATTGAAGTCCCCTCATCTATTGCCAAGGATTTCAAGAACATGATCCATAATAGAATAAAGGCATTTGCAGACCCAAACGAGTCGTTGCCATATAACACCAACATTGTTGCTACGATTCGTACAGAAAGTAACGACCCCATCTACTCGAGATTCTATCCATACCCAATGGGTGTGGCGGATTTTGTTAATAACGAAATCAAAGACCTTCTTAGGAACGGAATAATTAGGCCATCGAGGTCACCCTACAATAATCCAATCTGGGTAGTTGATAAGAAGGGTACTGATGAATTGGGCAATAAAAAGAAACGTTTAGTAATAGACTTTCGAAAGCTCAACCAAAAAACCGTGGACGACAAATACCCGATCCCAAACGTCTCAACCATTCTCTCGAATCTAGGCAAAGCACGATTTTTTACAACTCTTGACTTAAAGTCGGGGTTTCATCAGATTGAATTAGCTGAGAGGGACCGAGAAAAGACGGCTTTTTCCGTTAATGGCGGAAAGTATGAATTTTGTCGCCTACCCTTTGGGCTAAAAAATGCACCCAGCATTTTCCAAAGGGCAATAGATGACGTCCTGCGTGAACTTATCGGGAAGACCTGTTACGTTTATGTTGATGATGTGATCGTTTTCTCGGAGAATGAACGGTCGCATGTGGAGGATGTCAATTTGGTTTTAAAGAAATTGTACGAGGCAAACATGAGGGTTTCACGAGAGAAGTCACATTTTTTTAAGACAAGTGTGGAGTATTTGGGCTTTACGGTTTCTAGAGATGGTATTAAAACTTGCCCCAGTGAATTGGAGGCAATAAAAAATTACACCCAACCCTCTACATTGTTTGGACTGAGGTCTTTTCTAGGGTTGGCAAGCTATTATAGATGCTTTATAAAAGATTTTGCGTCGATAGCTAGACCATTGACGGATATATTGAAGGGCGATAATAGTAAAATAAGTGCTAATCAGTCGAAAAAAATTGGTATAAATTTGAAAGACAAAGAAGTACAAGCATTCAATAAACTTAGAGACATCTTGACGTCAGAAGACGTTACGTTGCTGTACCCAGACTTTACGAAGCCTTTCGATCTAACGACGGATGCTTCATCACATGGTATTGGAGCGGTTTTGTCCCAGAACGGGAGACCAATAACCATGATTTCCCGAACACTTAAGGATAAAGAGTTGGAATTCGCAACCAACGAAAGGGAGCTTCTGGCCATAGTGTGGTCACTTAAGAACCTTCGAAATTATCTTTATGGTGTAAAAACTCTAAATATTTATACTGACCATCAACCACTTACGTTTGCGGTTTCAGACCGAAATCCAAACGCCAAAATTAAACGCTGGAAAGCATTTATTGATGAGCATAATGCTAATATATTTTACAAACCCGGTAAAGAAAATCACGTTGCTGACGCGCTCTCACGGCAAAACATTCATGCCTTAGAGGACGAGTCACGTTCAACCGCCGCAACAATCCATAGTGAACTATCTCTTACTTATACCATTGAAAAAACGGAAAAACCGTTAAACTGCTATAGGAATCAAATAATTATAGAGGAGGCTCCTGTTGCTTCAACTCGAACATTTATTATTTTTGGAAAGAAAACACGGCTTTTTATATATTTCTCAGACAGAAACGCACTTATAGATTCATTGAGAGACATAGTAAAACCAGATGTGGTCAACGCAATCCACTGTGAGTTGCCAGTATTAGCTTTCATTCAGCACAAACTCGTAGAAATATTTCCAACAACTAAATTCTGGTATACTGAAAAATTCGTTTTGGACATTTTTGACCAGAATGAACAAAGGGAAATCATAACAATGGAACACAATCGAGCACATCGAGCAGCTCAGGAGAATATCAAACAAATTCTATCCGACTTTTTTTTCCCAAAGATGACAAAACAGGCAAACGAGATTGTGGCAAACTGTAAAGTGTGTTCAAGGTCCAAATATGACCGACACCCAAGAAAGCAACTAATCGGCAAAACTCCAGTCCCATCGTATGCTGGAGAAATGCTTCACGTCGACATATTCTCCACAGATAAGAAATATTTTTTGACGTGTATCGATAAATTCTCAAAATTTGCGGTCGTGACACCAATACCGTCACGCACAATATCTGATGTAAAAATCCCACTCCTGGAGATAATAAATATCTTCCCTAACACAAAACAAATTTTTTGTGACAATGAGGCTTCATTGAAGTCTGAGACTATAAGATCGATTTTACTCAATCATTTTAGCGTTGATATAGTAAATGCACCACCCTTGCACAGTGCGACTAACGGTCAAGTTGAAAGGCTTCACAGTACTCTATTGGAGATCGCAAGATGCCTGAAACTTGAAAGAAAAATCAATGATACCGTTGATCTCATACTATTAGCAACAATAGAATACAATAGGACGGTCCATTCCGTCACGAACCAAAAGCCGATTGATATAATTCACTCGTCTCCGACAGACTTCAGAGAAAAAATAAAAAACAGAGTTCAGAAAGCACAGGAACTGCAATTGCAAAGGGAAAATGTAACAAGGCAGAACAGAATTTTTGATGTTGGAGAAAAAATATTAGTAAAGACAAACAGAAGACTAGGTAACAAGCTGACTCCATTGTTTGTTGAAGAGAAGGTACAGGCTGACTTGGGAACCACTGTTCTTGTTAAGGGGAGGGTGGTCCATAAGGACAACGTTAGGTAGTAGCTTAGATATTTTATATTTTTGCAATCTACATATTTTCATTACTTACGTGATAATTTTATAAAGGAAACCAATTATCTTTTAGGATTATTCTCTTTTTAATGATGACAACAGTCACAGCTAAATTAACGGACTACTTCAATTCGAACTATATTCCAATATCAGATGGAAATGTTATTCTTTGGCAGATCTACGGATACCTGAGCCACACGACGAACCTGACTGATTACAAAGATATAATGAATAAGTCAAGAAAGATGATCGATCTGTTTTCGCAGCCTCATATGCGAAATATTTTAGACATAGACATCAAACATTTAGAAACGCTCTTCGCGAGTATTAGCATTCATCATAGAAACGCCAGGAGCCTAAACTTTTTGGGAACAGGTTTGAAGATCGTAGCTGGTACTCCTGACTTCGACGATTTTGAGCAGGTTAAATTCAATCAAGCCAAACTCATTGAGTCTAATAACAGACAGGCAGTAATAAACACAAAGTCTCAAGAACAAATAAAAAGATTAACAGATACGGTAAATACTATTTTGACACAGACCAAAAAAGATATTATTGACACTAGCCATCTTTACGAGACCCTTTTGGCAAGAAATAGAATTCTTATTACTGAAATTCAAAATTTAATGCTTTCAATAACACTTGCAAAAATTAAAATCATAAATCCAACAATTTTAGATGATGATGATTTAAAACTGATAATTAATGAGCAATTCACAAATATTAGCGTAACTGAACTAATGGAAGTATCTAGCGTTAAGGTTTTACAAAACGATGATGTATTACATTTCATTATTAAATATCCTAGACCTAAGATAGTCTGTAAGAAAATAATAATCTACCCTGTTGCTCATAATGGAAATATTCCATACTTCGATGGCAGTGATGTGGTTGCAGAGTGCGGAAAACAGGTGCTGGCGGTCGCGGATTGTGTACCAACAACAACATCAACATTCTGTAAAAAGATGCCGAACACGACGTGTGCTCAACAACTACACTCTGGGGGCACTGCAGTACGCAGCCAGATCATCGGGCTCCATTGCTGGTAATCGACTATGGCATTGTCGTAATTAATAACATTCATGCCAAGGTAAAAGAGAGGAACGATTTCGAGGCGGATGTCAACGGAACCTACTTGCTCACTTTTGACGGCGAGGTTTGGATCAATGGGTCGAAGTTCGTTAATCGTAACAACATCCAAAAGGAACAGCCAGGTAGCGCGACATCAACACTGCTTAATATCACGGGTCATAAGGAAGTGTTGAGTCTACCATTTTTACATAGAATGAATGTGGAAAACCTGCATTACATTACTGAGATGAGGACGCAGTTGACAACTCATCCAATTATGGCTTGCTGCTTGACCCTGGCCATCATTGCAGTTTCTTATTCGATCGTCAGGCTTAGGCAGTGTCGAGAAGATCGACGTCACAGGGTTGACTTACAGAGTGTGATCGAGGCATTGAGGAAGCCTGAGGACAGCCTTCACTTAGGTCAGGGAGGAGTTAACACGATCTGCTGACGCGACACAGTCCGCTGGCGCGTCTGCCTCGTCGTCGCCGTTAGTTAACACGATCTGCTGACGCGACACAATCCGCTGGCGCGTCTGCCTCATCGTCGTCGTCAACAACTACAGCCCACGCTGACACAGCTGCTTCTATCAACGAAGTGGAGATAGAGTGTCAGCCATCGTCGACGGGAAATGCGATATCTTGCACGAGTTGCAAGATACAACGCATTGCAGCCCGTACGTTAGTTCTAAGTTAGATTTAAGTTTAGTTTTTAAGGAACTCTCGCATAATAAAGAACAACTCTTCTGAGCTCAGTAGAATTTATTTCATTTATATATTATGGTTGACTCATTCATCGCTATTCTTACGTTACTAAAATCTAGAGCTTCTTCGATATTTAAGTAAGGGGTTTCTTTTTCTTTTAACAATTTTTCAATTAAATTTGTTTCGGTACTTGTTAGCATATATGAATTCACAATATTTGCTCTAGACCACTGAATTGCGTAATAGACATTTGTAATTTCTTCTTTTAATATATTTATCTAATATATTTATCTTATTCTTTATTGTTAGTAAATAGTATAGTATGTTATTATTGGAACAATAAAACTCAATACCGGTTTTCGTCGGGTTTCAGACGGTGTGAAGCTAGATATCAGCCACAACTTACGAAGTCATCCATAAATCCTGCCATTCACCATATTTACGTGTTATAACCGGTGAGATTATTATTAATTACAAATCCTAAGCCAGTAGCAAATTCTACTATGTCCAATTTGCTGTTTCCCAGGCAAATAATAGATGAGGTATCAAGCTGAAATTTTTTGTTTGCTATTGGCAAAATTTTGGATTTCGTTGGATTAATTAGTAAACTTTTCGGTATATGCTTGCCAAGTCAGCTTTAAGCAAGTTAACGAGCTCATCAGTTTTATGGATGGGTGACCTGGGTATAGCTGGACGTCGTCCGCATAGAGGTTGGCGTTTTGCCAACTTTTCGCTGTCGGCTGTACGGCCCGGGTGATTCATACTTTGCCCCAGGGGTCTGAGGTCGTGGGATCGGATCCCACGGCGGTTCTTCCATTTTTTTTTCCTTTTTTATTATTTTCTTATTTTTCGGAGTGCTCGGTTCCGAAGTTCGAGGTTAAAAAGGACACTGGAAAGTAACCGCTGCGGGGTGGAGGCGAAATGGTCGTACGATCAGTTGCGAGCGGGTGTGTGTTTGGGGGGAAAAAAAAGAAATAAAAAGGAAAAAAAAAAAAAAAAGTATTGTGTTTGAGGAAAATAAAAGGTTATTCAAAGTGACAATTATTTGTGCGGATGAATTGCATGTGGTAGCTAATTTATCATTCGGAAGTCCTTTGAGCAAGAACGGGGGAATAATAGATCAAAAATAGAAAATCCGGGACGGAACAAACATCTCAGGTTTTCCTGTGGGTTTTGTCTCTGGTGCCGAAGGAGGAACCCCCTCCCCAAACGGACGAGAACACGATCGTCCGTACGCCATACTGAACACCATTTTGGCGAGGCGTATATCAGTTGTTTTCTTTAATTATTATTACTTTTCTTTTTTTATTATTTTGATTATTTTATTTCTTTTTTTTTTTTGTTGATTTTGGGTTCAATTGTTTATTGATTATCAGTATTTATCAGTACGTAAGTTTCTCACCAATTGCATAAGTAACCCATTGCCGTGCGGGCCTAAATGTTAACGAAAGGGTGGCAACGTTGCGGCGCTTTTGGGGTGGGTTTGAAACCCGAGGGGACGGGCTTAAATTCTTTGTATATTATTATTTTAGAGGAAAAACTATCTTTCCTATTTTTTTTTACAATAAACTTCAGAATGAATTTCTTTTCCTCTTGTTAAATCGGTTTTTTTTTGCTTACATACGATACGCGAACCTTTCCTGGCAGTCGCGATTTTTTCAGGAGGGCACCTCGAGACACCAAGTTCAATCGCGTGGCGCCCATAAATATTTTTTTTTTCCATCAGTTTGCCCACGACCTTTTTTCCATTGTGTCAGTCGGCCCTTGTTGTCTCGAGCCGTGGAGCGGGTACGTAACAAGGCGTATTGACGCATTTCAGCATACGAGTGGCAGATCATTTATAAAAGTGCAAAATAGGATAGGCCCTAGAATAGAACCCTGAGGAACGCCTTGGGTGACAATTTTAAATGTCGAAAAAGAATCACCGTTGACAACTCTTAGCATCCTGTTGGTAAGAAAACTCTTTATAAGTTTTGGAGTACTCTCCTTGAATCCAAATATGTAGGTGTTCAAGTTTCCAGCAGAGAATATCATGCTAAGTTTTTTAAAACATTATTTTTCTAAGCCGTAGTTCATCTTCATTTACCTCTAATTATTATAAGTTACATATAAGGCCGAATGGCATAATCTTTAGTTTTTTTAATTGCTTTAGAGTGCCCGTATAGGGTACGGTATTTTACGTTAGCTGTTATTTAAACACTTTTATCCTAAGGTAAGTTTGTTCTAAAAAATATAAATAAAAAATTAATTAAGAAAAAAAAGCAATAGAAAATTATATTTTCCATACCTCAGAGATTCAAATAGAACTGCCAACAGTTTAGGAAGTAAAAGAAGCAACCCATATTCTTAAGAATAACAAGGCCGTAGGAATCGACATAATAACATCGGAATTAATTAAATATGCAGAGGAAAAGTTAATGGGCTCAACACAACTATATGGAACAATGAAATCACCCCCGAGAGATGGGAAAACTTCGTCATCATTCCCGTATTTAAAAAGGGTGATCGAACCCAATGCAAATTATGCAAGGAATATCTCTGCTGCCAAGTTGATACAAGGTGTTGTAAAATATTCTCTTAAAGAAACTGACTTCATACGCATGGAAAATAATTGGAGACTACCAGTGCGGCTTCAGGAAGGATCATGTTTGTACTATCCGGCAGCTTTTAGAAAAGAAATAGGAGTTTTACGAAACCTTTCAAAAAATATTCGTAGATTTTCAAAAGCGATCCAAAATATATTGCTTCTTTGTAAGGCTGGGAATTCTCGATACAAGTATGCCTAAAGGGAAACATAGGACAAATTAAAATAGGAAAACATTCGAGATATATAAAGGATTAAAACAAGGAGATACCTTGTCACCAATTCTTTTTAACTTGGTGCAGGAATTCGTACGAGATCTGGGCCTGCTGGGAGATAGTGAGGAAACAGTTAAGAGAAATATAGAGTTTGAGTATAATGGTGGCAAGGCTTAAAGCTAAATGAAAGGAAAACCACATACGAAAACCAAAACCACGTATATGGTCACTGACCGAATTGAATCGATCCAAACCTCGGAGCTGAGTGTACTCGATAAACGATTTGAGAAATTGGACGATTTCAAATGGCTGGGTACCATATTGTCTGCCAAAAACGACATAAGGATCGAAATAAATAAATGGCTGCCTATGGGCAAGGCATGCTTCTTCGCGATAAAGGAATTATTTGAAACAACCTTTTGTCTTGCAAGGGTAAAATCCGTATTTTTATAAATACGGAAGCATAATAACTCCAGTAACACATTAAGAATGTGAAACTTGGTCACTGACTAAGAATAAGATCTTAAGGAGAATCTATGCAGGACGAAGAAAATGGGGAGTGGAGAAACTACACAATTAAGAACTCGAAGAACTCTATTTGGATCTAAGCATTGTCCGAGCAATTAAATCGCGAAGACTGAGTAGGGCAGGAAACGTGGAACGAATGGACAGAGGGCGAACAGTCAAAGAGGATAATGGGTGGAAACCCGTAGGAAAAAAGAGCGCCAGGAAGGCCGTGCGGCAGATAGGAGGGCAATATGAGTGCTGCTTAGGTAAAAACTAGACAGCAGATCTTCAAAAATAAGGATGAATTTTGAAATGACATTATGGAACCTTGGTATTCTATATGCAAGGAAGAATGTCTAAAGCTTGTTGAAAGTATGGGCCGGAGATAAATGGCTGCACTAGAAAATTCTAGATATAGTACATAATATTGCTATTTCTGTCTCCAGGCAAATTCTTTGCTCTTTAATTCTATACACAGAAACGCACATATTTGAAGTTATTAAATTCACTATTTCCAACGTTTTAAAAAAGAATTAAGTTCATTGAAATATTACTTATAATTATTATTTCTTTTTAGGTAAGTATGTTTGTGCTATTCATGTGTCTATGGCTCTATGTGTTTAGTGAAAAATTCAGAAGCCGAATTATTTCAAGTTGGAGTAATGTCAACTAGCCGTAACAATTTAAAGTTTTTTTTTTTTTTTTAAGTAAAATACTTTTTTTTTTAAACAAAAGTATTAAAATACTTTTCTTGTTGGCGATGTACTCTTCGTATTTATATTCCACGAGCCCTTTAATGAGAAAATCTGTTTATCTTACATATAGAATACCAGATTTTCTTGCCAAAGAAAATAGGTCGGAAAAAGGATTCAGCCTATTAGTTTTTGTGGGCGATAGTACCTTAGTTTTTAATATACTAGTTTTACATGTCAATATGCTTTGCAGTCCTCGGGTTAATCAACCGATGTCTTATTGAAGGCCACATGGCTAAGAGCAGCAGTTCTATTATGCTCAGAATATTCTGAATCAATCTGGGAAAGATGAGAAATAGAATTTGGTATTGACTAGCGAGCCATACAAGACCCTCGACAGTAAAGTTTGGGCCAATGACAAGCCAAAGAATGCCACAATATGGACATGTGGGTACCACGCGGTTCAAAAAATTCGCGGCAATGCAGAGGGATTTATACGCACAAGAATAAACATTTTTACAGCCGTTTCGCACGACCTAGCTGGAAAATCAACCGATTCGAAGTAATGTTGAACAAGATGGTGACTGATATGCAGCACAGAAACGATGTCATCATCGGTGTAGATTTCAATGTATGGTCTACGGAATTGGGCAGCAAACTCACCAATGTAGGAGGGTGCAATCTTTTGCAAACTTTTCTTCCCTAGAAGTCGACATATCAAATAAAAGCAGAATTGTTGTATTTCTCTTAGTGAGGAATGGGATAAATTATCGACCTAACGTTCGCAAGCTATACTATTAAGTGCAATATATAGTGGCAACGAGGAGCACAGCCATAGCGACCATCGGTGATCATCTATAAAATCGGCGGAAGGAAGAACTACACACAGCCATCAAATATCAGGCTCCGACAGGGGGCTTGTTTGAGCCTCAACAGACCAACTGAACAACACAAAAAAAAAGAATCGTTGTAGCCTGTGATGCGGTAATGCCTAGAGGCGTTCCACACTATTAGAGGCATAATGAAACAAAAAAAAGGACGATCTGCCACAAAGCCCGACACAAAGCCCAACCATCCCACATCACTTGGAGACCTTGAGGTAGACGAAACGGAAATTGACAAAGGTAAAAAGTGGCGTGGAAACGAGGCAAGTACTTCAAAAGTATTTGCGACAAAGCGGTCATCAATCCGTTCAAATTAAAGTGTCCGATAAAGCTGAGGGCTATTGTGGAGCACCTGCACCTGGGAAATAGATGTAGAATATAGCCCCGCCATCACATTAGATGAACTGCAGAGAGCCCATATCAGAATAGGAGACAGAAGGGCACCTGAACCAAATAGAATTCCTAAGAAATAAGCAAGACATGATCATTATAATTCTGTCATGCGGAAGGCGTTTCCTCAGAACCGTGGAAGCTACACCAGTTAGTACTTCTGCCAAAATAAAAGAAGTCACCCGGAGAACCATCGGTATATCGCACCATATGATATGTATGTCTGCTAGACACCAGCAGAGGGGTCGGGAGCTTTATCAAATCATCGGCATGGCTTTAGAAAATCACATTCTACTGTCGATGATATTAAAATGGTAGTCGACATTGCATCTGAAACCAATTTTTGAAGCGAGGGCCAAAGAATACTACTCAGCTATGAAACATTAATCGTAAGAAACGCTTTCGTTGGACCGGCTGACTCGGTCAAACTAAGGATATTGCGGGCAAGGATGGAAACATCTTGCTGTTTGGTTAGGATAGTTTCCAACCACCTTGCCAAAAGGAATTTAATAAAAATAAAATACAAAAACAGCACGGGGTGCGAAGAAGTACTTGCCAGAGACTGTCCATGTAACCTGAAGCTGACACGGTAAGTGGAATCAAGGAAGAAAACGTTCAATCGATCTATGGGAAACTCGGAGGGATACTACAACTAAAGGTGGCTTGGCTCAAACTCTCGTTCCATCACTTGATATGTGGGTAAACCCAAAGCAAGGAAATTGCAACTACCACCTAATGCAGTTCCTCTCAGTTATAATAAATGATGGAATCGAAAGAATACTACTCGGATATATTCGCACCAGTAAGAAACGTGCAAGCTGAACTGCGGCGAGCCGAAACTGCAAGGAGAATAACAGAAACAGCAGAAGCAAAAACTTGCCAGTCCTGCACTGACGAATATTGTTATGTTGTCCAGCCTTCGTCTAAGTTAGCCGGAATATCATAATCATTTTCCAATAATCTAAAAACAGATCATCCAACTTAAATTTTAAACTTTTATTTAAATTTTTAAATTTTATGTAAGTAAAAAAAACAATATAAAGTGATCGTGCTTATTTTTATACTCTGTGAATATCAGTTCTGTTGATCTTTAAAGGCATAGCAATTTCAAGACTTACTTTGCCAGTGTATATAGGTTTTTTGGCAAACGTTGACCTGTTGACACGTTTCCTAAGAAACCTCCATTTTTAGATGACACTGCACTTCGCAGTATTGGCCACAAGAAAGCCCCAGGTTATATATGAAAAATATTAAATCAACTACCATACATATGTATGTAGGGAAAATGTATAATGAACTGATCCGTCAGAACTTTCCAACAATTTAAAGAGTAGTGCCGGAATCCAGTATAGGTGAAAAATTGCCTCATTCTACAGGCCAATAAACTTACTACCCACATTAGAAAAAAATATTAAAAAAAACTTCTTTATGACCAACTGTAGCCAGTTGTGACAAAAAAAAAATTAATACCAAACCATTAATTCGGCTTCCGCAGACAATACTCGAATACTCAACATACCCACAGGGAAGTTAACAAAATCACGAGATTTCCCACAGAGCTGTTTTTTGACGTAGCAAAGGCATTCGACAAAGTTTGGCACAAATGATCCATTCTAAGACCACTTTTATATGTAGTGCTGATATCCCTATACCAAGACGCCTGCAAACATGACGGCCACCTTTGCTGACGACACGATATCCAAAACTATTTAAACTCAACGACTTCTAGATAGAGCAATACAATGGTTTAACGAAAGGAGCATACGAATTGAGGAACTTGTTAGATCTTATCTAACAAGTAATATTTACCACAAAGCTGAACTATTCTAACTATTCTGCAACCACAATCAAAATAAAAAACGAAATTATTCGAATCGACAGTGCGGCGAAATAGCTTGGTTTTCACCTGGACAATAAACTGACCTGGAAATTTCACAAAAAAATTAGCCGAAATAAAATTGAATATAATGAACTGCTCTGGTTCCTTCAAATAAACTCTCAACTATCGACATGCAATAAACTACTTTTAAACAAATTCGTTATAAAGCTTACTTGGACATATGGGATACAACTTTGGGAAACATCAAAGAACACAAACATCGGCATTATATTGTACAGTGACAACAATCAATAACATCCTAAAACCTTTACAAAATTAATAATTCTATAATTCCCACAAAACTGCTATTTTGGTTATTCTCGTATGCTAAACTTAAGCCTGTTCGTACTATATGAGTTAAATTTATTCAAAACGGCAGAAAACAATGGTCTCTTAGTCTGAATATTGTATAATCCCATACGCTTATGTATGGTATGGTACGATGTATGGTATTTTGTCACAACACTTCAACAAGAAACAAAATATTTTTAAAAAGTCCGTTTCGATAAATCCCAACCTTCAAGACCGCAAGTAGAATCTTTAAGTGGGCTTTTTCAAGGACTGCTTCTTCTTCTTAGATGGCGCTACAGTCCGGTGTGAATCTGGGCCTCAGCCAACAAGCGTCTTGAGCTGGCCTGATCTTTTGCCAGATATCCCCTTCCATCTGTATGTGCCACCGACCTCTGTCGTCGGTTTGGATTCGAAGACTCTTCGGGCCGAAGCCGTGTTATCCATTAGCTCTACATGGTCGAGTCATCTTAGACGTCGTACTAGGCCGATGTCGCTGTAGAGCCCGTACAGTTCGTCGTTGTATCGTCTCCTCCACTCACCATTTATATAAACGGGACCATAGATTGAAAGCAGAATTTTCTTCTCGAAGCGACCAAGAGCATCCTCTTCCGTTTTCGTTAATGTCCATGCCTCTGCGCCGTAAAGGATGACCGGGATGATCAGTGATTTATATAGTGCCTCTTGAGCCCAAAGAAGCAGCGGTTGGCAATAGTAATTCTGCGTTTGATCTCAGCGCTGGTGTTGTTTTCGGTAGTCACTAGTGAGCCTAGGTAGACGAAGTCCTTGACCTCTTCAAATTTGTAGCCGTCAATTGTGATCTTCTGGCTAAGACGTCGGTGTTGTGCGTCCTTTTTGGATGACAATATATTCGTATTTTATTTCACCCTTGTTTACCGAAAGACCCATTTTAGCCAGTATAGGCAACCTTCCAACTCATCTACAGCTGCTTTAAATAGCTCAGCAAACAGGCCGTCTGGTCCACGGCTTTGTTAGTTTTTTTAAGTTATGAAATAACCTGTTTAACTTCATCTATTGTAGGTCAGGTGGACGGAATTCTTTTGTATCCCATTCGGCGAAAGGATCATTCTGCCTGACAGCGGTATCAGATCTGTCATCGCTGTTATAGAGTCTACAGAAGTGGTTTTTCCATATTTTCTGACTCTTCTACTAATTGTCCGTTTTCATCTCTACAGGCTTCTGCTCTGGCTTTATAGCCCAACATGTTCGTTTTACTTTTTCGTAAAACTTGCGAGCGTCATTCCTGTGGTAGCATCTTTCCATCTCCTCGATCTCACGCTTTTCGTGATTTCTTTTTTTCTTCTTTAAAAGCGTGTGTTCCTCTCTCCTTTTCTGCTCATAGAGCTCACAAGCGGCTGTCATCTGTGTAGCATGGCTTTGTAGGCGGTTTGCTTTGCTAAATGGGCTTGCATTGTTAATCAAACCAGGTAGAAACCCCTGGTTTGAAACCCAGAACATCAGAGGCAGCGTCTCAGTGATGACGCGCTGGCAATGCTCCCACTGTGTCATCGGACTTTGTAAGAGGTTGGGGGACACTCGATCGGCGAAAATCCTAGCGGTCTCCTGTGATTGTAGCTTTCCGACATGAAACTCTAATTGCCTTACTCGAGTCAGTAGCATCCTTGATATTCACATTTGTACATTGGCTACAACAAGGTAGTGATCCGAGTCGATATTGGTTCGTTGGAAAGTTCGTACATCTAGGATGTACACTAGGAGTGTCTGACGGCGATTACAACATGGTCAATCTGGTTGATGGTCGACCGCCAGATTCCTTTATGGATGTCGAGAAATGGGAATCGTGTGCTGGCCTAAAACCGTTGTCGGATGTGGTGTTACGGCGACTATGTTTGCCTATGATTGACTCACATATGTCCTCTTTGGCCATTTTTGCGTTAAGATCCTCTAGTGCAATTTCGGTGTCATAACTGTGGCATTGGGCATACATTCGGTCCAGGAGATCATTGCAGTCATCCTTGAGTCGATCATCTTTTTCTTCGGTAGGGGCTTATATTCCCAAGTTTGCGTTTGATGCGGATTGAGACGTTCGCTTACATGTTGGAAGCTTAAGGCTTTGTTCGGAGTTTTCCTCGAATAACTAATCCGCACCCGAATAGGCGCTGTTTACTTTCCTTGTAGCAGTTAAAGACATCACAGTTTTTCATCCTTTTTTGACTGGTCCATCCCATCACACTTCTTGGAGTGCAGTTATATCTGCCTTGTAGCAGTCGAGGGTTTTTTTCCAGTTGGTTGTCTGCACCTGTTCTCTTAATGGACCGCACATTCCAGGTGCAGACTCGCAAATTTTTCTCTTTATATGGGTCGTCAACATTGTATCCGTTCATATCTAAAGCTTGTTGTTACTTCATAACAAGACTTGTTGTCTGCGATGGAGAGCCAGGTTCGCTGCACACATTGGTTGGATGTGTCAGCTTGGACTGAGCAGGGACAGGGATCGAAGCTCCTCTTTGCCATGTTAAATACGATCAACTTCTTTGCTCTGTTTGTTCGCTCCCTCACTCCCTCACACTAGAGTTAGCTTGGTTTGAGACAATATTCGGAATCTGGACTGTATATTCTTTCATGTAAAGGGTCCGCCATCTAACGTTTTTTTTTCAAGTAGTGCTTATTTCGTGAATGGTAACACTTAGCTCATGTCTGATTTGATAGATAATTAGTTTTATCCTTCCGCTGAACGAATATGGTTGTGTATACGCTTGAACAACGCTGGGAAATATTGCGACATTACTTTGAAAATCATGGTAATGTTGCAGAATGTGTGCGAAAATTGCGTACGGATTTTGGAAGAAGAGAAGCACCGTCAGCTCCGTATGTTCGTTATCTTGTGAAAAAGTGAAAGAAACTGGCATCCTCATCGATAAACCAAAGCGTGAAAAGCCAAAAACAGTGCGTACACCCGAGAATATTGCTGCTGCGGCAGAAAGTGTGCGTGAAGCGCCACCAACATCAATTCACCGTCGTTCTCAACAATTGAACATTTCGGAGACATCATTGAGACGAATTTTGCATAAAGACCTTGGTATGACGCCATACAAAGTCCAATTGGTTCAGGAGTTGAAGCCAACTGACCATCCAATGCGTTTTCGCTTCGCTAAGTGGGCCTGCGATCGACTTACAGAAGATGCCGATTTTGCCAAAAAAATCATCTTTTCAGATGAAGCTCATTTTGATCTTGGCGGGTATGTAAACAAGCAAAATTGTCGCATTTGGGGCACAGAAAACCCGCACGCATACATTGAAAAGCCGGTGCACCCAAAACGAGCCACTGTTTGGTGCGGATTTTGGTCCAGAGGCATAATTGGGCCATTTTTCTTCGAAAATGAGCAAGGAGTGGCCGTTACAGTCAATGGTGATCCTTATCGGCCCATGTTGAATGAATTTTTGTTCACAAAAATTGAAGACGAGGATATTGGCAACATTTGGTTTCAACAGGACGGCGCTACGTGCCACACAGCCCGAAGCTACACTCGATGTTTTGCGCCCTGTTTTTGAAGATCGCATTATCAGCCGCAGAGCTGATGTCGTTTGGCCACCTCGGAGCTGCGATTTGACACCGTTGGACTATTATTTGTGGGGTGCCGTCAAAGATAAGTGTTACGCCGACAAGCCAGAGACAATTGACGCTTTAAAGGACAATATTCGTGAAGCCATTGGTGAAATACAGCTGCACACAATCGATAATGTGCTTAAAAATTGGACCGATCGTGTAGGCTACTGCATGGCCAGCCGAGGCAGCCATTTGAATGAAATTATTTTCCATTATTAACCGGAAGGATTGTACTTTCAAAAAAAAAAAGAAATTTGAGAAAATATTCAGTAGTTTTTTTTATAGCATTTTCAAAAAAAAAAAGATTATTTGGCGAACCCTTTAGTTTCTTCGGTTTCTTCATTATCTTCATTATCTTCATTATCCGCAAAAATTCAACCAGTCAACCATTTAAACCACTTTTCGTATGGGGCCTACGTTCCGACTCATTGATTTTACGGTGACAGACAGTGGCTAAATTAGTCACTTCTCAACAGAACTATATCACACTTCAAATGTTAATAAGACACAAGCAAAGTCACACTCTCGAAAATTATTATTGCTCTTATTTCAACCCCAACTGAGACATAATTTACGTTAGAACTGCAGGATTATAACTACATAACTAATGGCGTTGCAAAATAAAATATTTTTTTAATTCTAACCTACTTAAACTAACCGAAGTACACCCTTCACACCTCTGTTCCATTAGGTGACGGATGACTGTTTCGAAACTCTTAACCACTTTAAATATGACACATGAGTTGTGGGCAAAACAATACAGCCCTCTGACACAGTGACAAAATGTATTCATTTCCATTGACGCTTATAGTTTTATAGTGTTTTTTAATCCCCTTCTGACATACATACATATATATGTACCTAACCATGTCCATCATAGTATAGCAGGAAGCTTGATGTACTATGCAAAACTACACAAAATTCTAATTTGTCATAGTTGGCTCAGTGTCAAAAGTGCAAATTAAAATCCAAAATTTGAAACAAAATTTTTATTTTACAAACTCGTTTATCCCTGCATGCTTATCGCATTAATTAGTGCTCGAAAAATGATGAACACAACTGCAACCACAATGCTGCATAGCAAACAATTTTCGAAAGGATAATGATTTACTTGATCCCCATTAAAAGCGGAAACATTTCCGTCCATTACTCCTCCTATGCTTGGCCATAGGAAATGCACATGTTGTGTATGACAACGAAACGTTCCAGATGCAAAGCGCGGATAGATTTTCCTACTGAAAATTATAATTAATCAAAAAGGATTAAGTTGCAAGGACAACAGTTTTACCATACATTACTTGCAGCTGTTATTCACAATGCCACATAGCTGCAAGAGAAAATTGTATCCTCATCATATACAAAAGTATCTAATCTTTTCTTTGTGGTCTGTAGGATAGACGTGGCATCCGGTTCGCCCACAAATCCTTTTCATACCATATTTATTCGGCACACATGTGCTCTATGAGCTTGATATTGCTCATCCAGCTGTTATGCATAGAATCCGGATGGCGTTTTATTGAGTTTTTAACTTGCAGCCCTAGACATTTCTTACGGACGCGTACGTCTCCGGATCTGAATCTGGATAGTATTGCCTTAGTGGCAGAAATCACACACAAACACACATACTCATTTCGATGTTTTCGAATTCTGTAAAACGTTAGCTTGGGCTTTTGGGTTTGGTTTGATGCCGCTTCGACGGCAGCAATTGAGAGGCACTATGTCGTTCCCCTAAGGAAATGGGTGGACATTAATGAATGGCGATTTTCTAATTTCTTAATTTGGTAGAGCGCCAGGATTTGCTGGGCAATTTAAATTCCCTGAGAATCAAAATAGAGCTTGATTCCGTTACGGTCGAAGGGCGGAAACACTGTGTGCCAAGTGCCAAGTAAGTAAATGGTAAAGTACTGCATGGTATGATGGGGAGTTACGTACATACATATATAGAAGTGGAGCCCTTCGTTGTGTAAGGTGTTCCAGTTTGCTCCGTAAATGTAGCGTGTGATGCGGCAACGACGTTTGGAGTGGTTGTGGACGTTTAACGATCGAAGACAAAGGACGTCGAAAACAAACTCGTAAATGCGTCAGTTCAGTGGTGAGAGTTTAATTATTGGCTTTTGAAAATCATTTGGTATCGGAGTACTTTAAGTTAGGCGCCGGTGGACGATTCTATTCATATGCATTAAACTTTAAAAATGTGCAAGTACCATGGAACAAAAACTAGAATGTGCTTTTGAACTATAAATCATTGGGAAATCATAGAATTGTGCATGGTTACCAAGCTATGTTGGTTCTTTAATGGGAGGTTTCTAGTATTGGCTTAAAACATTTCTCCGAAAATTTCGAAAATACGGAGGACCCAGGTGTCAGGGTCTGCACTGTGGGTATTCCTCTCCGAAATGGAAAAAGAATGTACATTATAGCAGCTTATGCATCTTAAGCACCTAAACCCAATATTTTCATCACAGAGCTCGAAACAGCTTTTCGATCTCTGGCCTTCAACTCGGAACTATTTTTCTATATTCTAGCCGGCGATTTAAGCACCAAACAGTGATTGGGGAAAAAATATTCCCAACACTAAGACGAGCCTACTAGGCCATTGGTGGGTTCTGCAGAGCATAGAATACAGACTCAAGTTTCTCGCAACGGTTAGTCCGTCGTATACTAAGAGCGGCTCTTATCTGCATCTCATGCTACTTGACCCCCGACTGAGACTGGCACGAACGAATGGTCTACTAGCTGCCTACGGACCTTCGTATACGATTGTGACCATAGCGGACTTAGTGCCGTGATCACAGTACCAAACGAATTTGCGGAGATGGTAGAGAACGTCCAGACGCATCTTTACCATAACAGAAGGGCGCGTTAACCGCGTTTTGCCAGTTCCCTGACGAGAGCGTTCACTTCGAGTTCCTCCTTCTCACCGTTCAATACGAATCTTAAACAAATGGACGATATAATTAAGCAGATGATGGACAGTATGATACTACGCGAAAGGAATCATGATACCTCGGACGTGTACCGAAACTCGACACTCGACGCATTGCACAGACTGAAAAGCAGACTCCTGTCTAGATTCTGAAACTTGTTTAACGACAGACAAAACTCCGAGCGACTGCTCGTTCCATCCTAGTTCATGCGCCCCTCCCTTCTCAGTGTTTCGCTAGCCTCGGCGTCAACTACACGCATCATACGAAGGGGTCTGGGGTGCAATGGACCCCGTGCGACTGATAGTAATTGCGTAAGTAAATTAAGCTATTTTTTTTTATAATTTCAATTATATATTTATTCATTCTTTATTACATTTTTTGGGGTAAAACATCACGATGGTTAGCTGCCACTTGAATACTGATGAAATATCAAAAATTCTAAATGAAGATGACCTGGAGCCGTTTGATGAAAGTGACAAGGAATTGGGTATTGAAGAATACTCCATTGAACAACGAGATCGTAGTTCCGACCGATTCTAAGCAGAGTATAATCGAATCAGAAAATGAAGCAGGTTCATCTACACCTGAGTATTATTTAGGCAAGTTCTAGATAACAAAAGATTTGTTGCAACATAAGATTACTTTGGTTGGCATCCTCGAAAAATTACAAAGGAAATTCCATCACTATTGTTTTCTCAAAGAAAACTGTTTTTTATAGGGTTCGTGTTTTTTTTTATAGGTTCAAAAGTTGCGCTCTTATGATTTTTGTCACATGACCTGGGCGGGATGCAGTTGGTTTGAGTCGAATTTGTTCGTTCACTACTCTCCAGGGGTGGTTGTCCTAGATAGAATTCGGGAGATTCTGCTGAATTTGTCGCGTTGGTTGTAGTTCACAGTAAGGTTTTTTTGAATCCATGTCATTAAGGTGTTATATTGGAAATGCACACACAGAGTATAAATTTCGGTGTTAAGCCTTCGTCAGCATTTTTTGATCAACTCTCATTCACAACTGATACTGTTGCAAAGTTTTTCCGTATAGGAATTGTTCTTAGCTATGGACAGACTTGAACTGCAGACCTTCCACTCAACACTAGGTGATGAAGTACATTCGTCACAGTTTGGCCTTTGTAAGGAACTAACTCTTGTTTCATATGTGCCGAAAAAATGTAAGGCCGTTATTTTACTGCCTACTATGCACCATGGCAAAGTCCTCTGAGCCCCTTCTAGCGAGTTCATTGGAGATCTCATTTCCTGGGATCCCAGACCCATGCAAGCCTTAGCGAATTTAGTCCTCCGCCTTTGTTCAAAAAGGTGTTGAGTTCATTCACTAATTTGGAACTGGACGGATGGTTGGACATAAGTTTAAGTGCAGCTTGGCTGTCACTGTAGACGCAGATGCTTTTTCCCTTCCATTTGTTCTTCACAACATATTGCATGGCCATTAGGTTTGCTTATATCTCTGATTGAAAGACAGACACATATTTTCCTACCGAGAGGTGCAGCCCCATGTTTTGTCAAAAGCACCTTTGCATTGATAAAAAGCTGACAGTGCTTTAAGGGTTTTTGACTCAACATGCTTTGAGCAAAGAAGCTTACTATCTAAAATGACTCTCAGGTACTTAGCGTCCTTGAATATTGGGATGGGAACGACTTTAAGCACCAGCTGAATAATGCCAGTATACCTTCTCGTGAAGATAAAGATATCAGTCTTAAGAGGATTAACCGACAGCCCATTACTCGTGCACCAGTCATTGATCACATTTAGCGCTTTACGACAGACTGTCGCTATGCATGAGCAGACAGAAAGAACGGCGACATCATCCGCATAGGCCTGGGTATACATAGATTCCAGAGGCACTGGGAGCATCGAGCACCATGCACATCGGAGACAGGACGCATCCTTACGGGCAGCCCTGTTTACGCTACTTGAAATATTGTGCCTGCATCAGCAATCAATGCACAAGCATTCCACAAAATCAGTGCTTCATCCACGCCATGCCCGCTAGCAGCGTTACACATGCTGTCGAAAGTAGCGTTATCAAAAGCTCTCTCAATGTCGACGAAAATTCCCAGTACGTACTCTTTCCTTTCGAGAGCGCATTCAATTCTCCCAACTAAGTTTTAAAGCACAGTCTCGCAGGATTTTCCGCGCTGATAGGCATGTTGCATCTCCGAGAGAGGATGAAATCATATCCGCTCCAGCTTTCGCTGACAACTTGGACCTGATACGAGACAATGAGAGGACAATTAAGAAAAACGAAAGATCGCTCTAAATCTTGTACTTGGCTCTACTCGATAAACACTTTGAGAAAGTGCACGAGTTCAAATATCTGGAAACCGATATTGACTGCAAAAAATAACATACAAATCGAAATAAATAAAAGAGTATATGGGTAACTCGGTTCTTCATGTTGAGGGAACTATTCAATGTAAAGTCTGAACTTATGGAACTTTCAAAAATGGATATGAAATTTGGTCACTGATTGAGGAGGGAAAATAGATTTTGGCAATCTATGGTGGAAAACAGGGAAGGGGAGAAAACTACGTAATCAAGAGCTCAACGCACTCGAATCAACCCCAAGTATTGCCCCAGTAATAAGATCGAAAAGACTAAGATGGGCAGTACAAGTAGAACGAGTGGACAGTGGACGAAAAATCAAAAGAAATGAAAGTAGAGACCCTCAGGAAGAACCGCGCCATAGATGGAAGGGTAGTATAAGAATGGACGTAGAAGGGATGACACAAAACAGCGAAATATGGAAGGACCACACTCATGACATGAAGGCTTGTCGAAGGGTTGTCAACGAGACTCAGGACATCCAAGTTCCCATTGGTCGATAATAATAATAATAATAATTCAAATTCAAATTTCCACTAGGGACTAAATTAAAATTGTTGCGAATGTTTTGCGCAGCGCTGTCGTTTGACACCGACGATGGTATTTTTGCACATATACATATTTATAGGTAAAATAGCATAATCTGCTGTATTAACTAGCAAGAATATAAGTTTATTTTCAAACATGGACGGTATCAGCCAATATCAAGCTTAAACTTTTTTAGATTAATTTAATTTCATATGGTGCCTCACTGAATATTTTTAACATTTCATAACTCATTTATGTCTGTAACCTACAAGCTGAGTTCAGTGCCTACAATACGCCCAAATTCGTATTCTAACATTCGTACCAAGTTCTCACGTCTAAATGAAACTTGAGCTGTTATATGGATATTTTTTTAATTTCTCGACATCATATGAGTTTTACAGCGCCACGACTTATATACTTTAGGAACCGAGAATAAATATGGCTCCCACGGAAATAGGACAAGCAGAAACAAAAATAAAATATTTCAATTATAGCTCATATCAGTGAGCAACAATAGGAAGAAGATCCACAACAAGGACCACCACGCCACCAGTTCTATTTTTTCTTTCCAGGATACAAAACAGACATGATGAAAGCAGCACATCAACATCCACTTCATCCATCCAGTGTCCTTGGATTCCGCTCCTATACATTTGTATTTATATACATACATCACGCACATCGTTTCAAGGCATTTGCTTATGGTATTGTTAGTCTTTGAATGGAAATGCTCATTTATGTATTTAGTTCTTCCCTTTTCCGGCGGCTTATGCAAATAATATGCCAAAAATGCAAACGATTCGCCAGTGATGCTTTTGAATTTGTATTGTAATATTCCAATTATCGCAAAGTGACGCTTTCCTGTCCAATCTGAATTCATTGATCCAGGAATAAAAATATTTAGTTACTTCCTTGCATTTCCTTCTAGGTAACAAGACGCTCGCTATAGTCAATGGAGACTTTGTGCCGGTGCTCTTGTCGCTTATAGAATGAAATTTATTGGCAAATGCAAAGGACGGCAAAAGACATGCGAATTGGTTTCAATACAGAGGGAATGCCATCGACGGCAAGGAGTGACTATCTTATTCTATTTGACGCATTGATGCGCTTTTATTTGAAACCAAAGTGTCAAAGAGAACCGTCGAGCAATTTGTGTACAATCGGAAATGCATTCCTCCGTTAATGGTACACTTGAACTCAGTCTTGTAGCACAGATTTCCTTATAGCGTAGCTGAAGTACTATTGATCATTGAATACGAGAATATTGAAAGCACAATCAATTGTGACGGTGTTCGGGAGATGTATTATAATGATGAAAACAATAGAATGTGAAAGTTATAAATTGTTTTCGAATTTGGTTGCTACTTCTACTTGAAGGAGCTATGTGAAAAGGGACGTGACCTAGGTAGAATAGAGTCAAGGCAACGTTGGGTAAACGATTGATTATTATCTTTTTTATCCAAGTTTTGATAAAGCCCATAATTAAGCGTCTCCAGAGTAAGTTGTTAAAGAAATAATGAAAGTATTTAATCAATTCGATTGGTAAAGTTTCTTGAAATCAATCACAAGCCCATGACTTGTACGAGTATACATGCTTGTGTTATAGCTATTCATTCCCAATTCTTTTTATAAGGCGGATTGATTGGTTATCGTATTGTGTAAAACAAAGTGTTAAATATTAGTGACTTATAGAATGAAAGCATCGACATCCGATGGATTGCTGATTACCAAAATGGCTTATGGATGATAATTCTCGATGTTGAATACCTATAATTAGCTCCTCTATTTAGAATAGGTGGGAACCTAAATCGCCTCTATGAATTGCAGTGAAAGAGGTTCTTGTTTTCTTTCCCACTTCGTCCTCACCCTAGGATATGAGATATCCCACATAAACCTGTATGGCATTTCTTTACAATTAATAAAAAATAAAAGTTGCAAATAAGAACCTCTTTCTTTATCCCAGTATCAGGCAGCATAACTTTCGATTTACCGGAAGTATTTTGTCATTGAACCAAAACTTAAGCACCATCAATCAAACGTATAATTGATATCCACTACCCCCAGTTCACTCTTTATCCAGAAAAGCCACTTATTGTAGTATGATTCCAGACTAAGCGCAAGGTTTAAGTTTTAAGTTATCCTTCCTAACGACACCCACATCAATACTTTTTGCGACAGACTGGAAATATGCGTCTGAAATCCTTTGCTCTGGATGAGTGTACTAATCTCATTCGACATGAATGCTAAGTATCTACGAGTATGTAACTCCTCCGCTCTTTGGGCGCCTTGTCGTGGCGGAGGGACTTAAGAGGGCAATGACCTCGAACTAGACACGGAGAATTTCCAGTTAACATGGATGAGTGGACAAGGATGGAAGTACTCCAGGTGACACCCGCAATATCGGAAATCCACCCACGATCAACCCCACGAGCTCCAGAATTGGAACGTACTGCAGATCGCACTGCTAAATACCAAAAAAGAAGGAGAAAGAGGCGTGCCGAAAATCGTGCAAAAAGGCTGGCACAGCCGAAGGCACGAAGGTTGAAGGCGAAAGCAGTCAAGAAGATTAGATCGACGGAGGTATCCCCTTCTGCAACCCCCGCACTCCTTGGCGCCGCGCAGTGCAGAAAGCATCGGCGGCTTATCTTATTGGTGACGATCAAATCCCCAATAAGAGCGTGCCAGGTTCCCAAACTGACGGAGCTGGAGGCATTCAAGATCCTGTTATGGTCGGCGCTACTGCCAAAAAAGGCGGTGGTGGTGACAGATAGACTCTGATCACAGAAGGCAAAGCGGTTTTGGGTCCCAACAACCCTCAAGCTGGCAGAGCTGTTCCAAAGCGACATCGGAAGGGAGCAGGAGCTCGAACCGGAAAAGGTAAGAGCGCTCGCAAACGGACGGTCGCCGGGGGACAATCTTGCTGGGGAGAGAGAACGTGATGTCTCCTTCTCTGACGTGGCGGCGGATCAAAGCAAAAATCTGAAGACGGAGAGGACCAAAGACTGCTCCTCGGAGGCGGGCAGAACAATACCTTTTCCTCTGGAAAGGAGATACAAGCGACAGTAAAGAGTCGAGACAAGCACCTCTACTACAAAGAGGCAGATAGTAAAGGCTGGCAGTGACAGCAGAATGACCAGCGCAGAATGCCAACACCGCGAAGATCATCTATTGGAGCTAGCTTCAGCAACAGGCTTCTGTACGAGTATTCACGCTGAGAGGTCTGCTCTGATAAATGGTATCTTCGTGGTGAACTGTTCCTCACAGCAGGCATCTGCCTGGATCAGGAGCATGGTGCTGAAAATCCCTCCCCTGGGAACTACTACCTATCAGGTAGTTAGTCTCTCAAAACTAACGCGCGCCCTTTGCTGGATTCCGGGAAAACCTGGAAACAAACTGAATGGGCTCACTCAATAACGTGCGCAGAACCCGGGACTTGACCTGAGGGCCTGGATTGTCTATTCCTACCAAGAGAGTAAGAACTCTTTGAAAAAAAAGGGCTTCACTCTGGTTGTGGGATTGGACAACGGCTCTGTCGAGACCCTGAAATCTGTGTACGATTCACGTCCCTAGTTCGACCTTAGTAGGATTTTATTCAATTTTGATGTCAAGTAGTCAAAGGATGGATCCGCAGTCTAAATCTATGATTTTTACTTAGATCAATCTACAGCATTGCAAGCTGTAGCAGAGAATTGCATGCAATAGTACAAATCATCACATTGTATCCATTCAGGAACCATGGGTGTGGAATAAACGCCTGTGTGGTCTTGGTGGTATACGAGATGCTACCATTCTTTATGATGAGAGATCGGAAAGGCCTATATTTCGGATTTACTCAGAAAGTCTGATGGTAGCTTCACCGAGTCTAAGGCAGAAACTCTTAGTTTACTGTTGCAGACCCATTTCCCGGGAAATCAGACTGTCATCGGCTCATTGCACACTCCCTCATTGGAAACTGCGATTGAAATGATGAAAACAACTCGGCGTAGCTGGTATGTTGCGTCACGGGTGGCAACTACTGAGGCCATTGAATTTCCTGTGGCATCTATCGATGGCTTCAAGTCGCCTGGCACTGATGCAAAAAGGTATCAGGCAGCTGCTTCCTACTCTGAAAAGAATTTTCACTGCTGGCCTACATACCTATTCCTTGGTGCGCGGTGAAAGTGGTATTTATTCCCAAAATAGGGAGAGAAGATTACTCACTCGCCAAGAGTTTTAGTCCAATCAGTCTAGCATCCTTATTGCTGAAAAGCATGGAGTGATTAGTAGAGTTGCACTTTCGACTGCGAGACTGCGCTTCAAAACCTAGTAGAGAGAATTGAATGCGATCTTGAAAGGAAAGAGTACGTTATAGGCATTTTCGTCGACATTGAGGGAGCTTTTGATAACGCTACTTTCGACAGCATGTGTAACGCTGCTAGGCGGCATGATTTTGTGGATCAAAGCAATGCTTGTGCACCGGAAATTGATTGCTGTCTGACGTAGACAGGCACTGGCCGCAAGGTGGCGTCCATGGTGGTCGACTCCCTGCTCGATGCTCTCAATGCCTCTGGAATCTACGCCCAGGCCTACATATGTGGAGAATGTTGCTGTTCTCTCTGTGGGCACATGTTTAGGGACTGTCTGTCTCAAAGCGCAGGCGGCGCTAGATGTGATCGAGGACTTATTCACGAGTAATGGGCTGTCGATTAATCTTCTTAAGACTGATGTCGTTCTCTTCACGAGAAGAATTAAAAATACTGGCATTACTCAGCTGGTGCTTAAAGGCATTCCCATCCCGATATCCAAAGAAGCTAAGTACCTGGGAGTCATCTTAGATAGCAAGCTTCTTTGGTCAAAACTGAGTCCAAAACCACCAAAGCGCTGTCAGCTTTTTGGCAATGCAAAAGTGCCTTTGGCAAAACATGGGGCTTATCGCCGAAAAAGTTTCTTTGGATCTACAAGGCAATCATAAGACCGATAATCTCATATGCATCGATTAATTGGTGGAATAGGCTAACACGCAAACACGTTGTAGCTTCTCCAAAGAGCGGTTTCTCTCAGCTGCACGGAGGCTTTCCCTAGCACACCGGGAGCTGCTCTAGATGCTATGATGAAACTTCCACCCCTTGGCATATAAAGGGTCCGCCAAATATATATTTTTTTTTTTGAAAATGCTATAAAAAAAACTACTGAATATTTTCTCAAATTTCTTTTTTCATTTGAAAGTACAATCCTTCCGGTTAATAATGGAAAATAATTTCATTCAAATGGCTGCCTCGGCTGGCCATGCAGTAGCCTACACGATCGGTCCAATTTTTAAGCACATTATCGATTGTGTGCAGCTGTATTTCACCAATGGCTTCACGAATATTGTCCTTTAAAGCGTCAATTGTCTCTGGCTTGTCGGCGTAACACTTATCTTTGACGGCACCCCACAAATAATAGTCCAACGGTGTCAAATCGCAGCTCCGAGGTGGCCAAACGACATCAGCTCTGCGGCTGATAATGCGATCTTCAAAAACAGGGCGCAAAACATCGAGTGTAGCTTCGGCTGTGTGGCACGTAGCGCCGTCCTGTTGAAACCAAATGTTGCCAATATCCTTCTCTTCAATTTTTGTGAACAAAAATTCGTTCAACATGGCCCGATAACGATCGCCATTGACTGTAACGGCCACTCCTTGTTCATTTTCGAAGAAAAATGGCCCAATTATGCCTCTGGACCAAAATCCGCACCAAACAGTGGCTCGTTTTGGGTGCACCGGCTTTTCAATGTATGCGTGCGGGTTTTCTGTGCCCCAAATGCGACAATTTTGCTTGTTTACATACCCGCCAAGATCAAAATGAGCTTCATCTGAAAAGATGTACGCAATTTTCGCACACATTCTGCCAAATTACCATGATTTTCAAAGTAATGTCGCAATATTTCCCAACGTTGTTCAAGCATATACACAACCATATTCGTTCAGCGGAGGGATAAAACTAATTATCTGTCAAATCAGACATGAGCTAAGTGTTACCATTCACGAAATAAGCACTACTTGAAAAAAAAAAACGTTAGATGGCGGACCCTTTATATAGAGAGTGCACATTGAAAGCTATGTCTCGCCTAAAGAGAAATGGTTTTTGGTACAACTCGTATTGGAGTCAAGTGTACTTGCGCGAGAAATATCCTACAATATGCCTTCTGACGCAATGGCACCTGCCATCATACTGCGCTGTAATTGCACATGCGTCTGTCTTTCAATCCGAGATTTACGCAATCCTAATGGGCGTGCAGTATGTTGTGAAGCACAGGTGGAAGGGAAAAAGCATATGCGTCTGCAGTGACAGCCAAGCTGCACTCAAAGCTGTGTCCAACCATCTATCCAGCTCTAAATTAGTGCATGAACTCAAGACCTTTATGAACAAAGTCGGAAGACAAAATTCACTAAGGCTTGTAGGGGCCCCAGGCCACTCTGGGATCCCAGGATGAGATCTCCGATGAGCTCGCTAGAAGGGGCTCATAGGAGAAATTCTCAGGACCTGAATCCTAGGTTGTAAAGGAAAATTTACCTTAAACAAAATAAATAAATGCATTCAAATTTTCCTTTACATATACATATTTGTTTGCTTCCCTTTTTGCACAAGCAAAAGGCTCAAAATCCAGCCACCAGGTCACAAACACTTGATTACGAACACAAAGTACGCGAACCAAACACAAAACAAATCGGAATAAACATAAAATAAACACAACACACAAAATCAAAAGTAATAAAACACAAAACAAAGAAATTCACAAATCATGCATATTTACGCATTGTCCAAGACCACTGAAGTCAACGACGCTAAAGACAACGGCAACGGCTACAGTCACCGTTGACAGATCCCGTAAACAGGGGTAATGTCAACGACGACTGGAAAGGCACCGTTCACATCTTCACCCAGCCTAGCCCTATAAAAGGCCGAGGTGATTGGCAGAAGAGCAATCAGTCGGTGAAGTTATTAATCTGTGAACCAATCAGTCCACAAGTGAAAGTGACAATCAGTCGGTGAAATCCAGTCAAGTGACAAATAACAGAAGGCGACCAAGACAACGAGGGAAGACGAAATGTCAACTCATAAGGAGCTAACGAGGTACGTTCACGCAGTGTGATATTCAGGTGACATCACAAAACATAAATGTACGTAGGTTAAGACGTTATTGTACCTAGACAATAAGATTAATAAAACTACGAAAAGAAATTATTTTTATTATTTCGATGTTAATAAATTCGCAGAGGGGATTTATCTTCCATTATTACTATATCGCAATAATAATTGGGGTAATAATTTCGGCCTCGTCGCCAAGGAGAAGGGACGAACGTGCGGGACTAGTTGGAGCGACCGTTCGACGGGTGAAGCGGCGAATAGAGTCTGATAGGCCAAAAACCAGCTCTCCGACTCGGGTTTTAACCCAAAAGAGACCGACTAAGACCTGTCAGAGTTTACTCCCGAGGTAAGTGTCGTAGGGTCAATTCTCCGACTTGGGTTTTAACCCGAAGGGGTTTGACCGGGCGGCACAGCCGTATCCAAGGGCACACGTCGACCCAAACTAGGGGCCTCGACCGGGTTCATACCCAGAGAGGCTACACCTCGTACTGCTCCCGACTCAACCATCTGCCGAGACCCAGACGTAGGTTCTCACCCACGAGGGGATCGACCGGATATTGTCAACGCGACAGTTGAGAGGTGACATGGCACGCCTACGACCAAGTGTCCCGAACGGGTCCCAACTTCAAGGGACAGCGTAGCGCGTAGGCCGCTAGTACGTCTGCCGGTGTCACAAATAAAAATGTATGTGACAGATCCTGGTCCGGCGAGTATACCCCGGCCCAGAAAGCTCGTTACAAGGTCTACCTGCATCCACGGTCAAATTTGACATCAACGGACCTTTAATGCATACAGTTGTAGATGGAGGGAATTTCCAGGAAGCAGGATGTCTATGCGCGTATGCCCTGATATCTGCAGGAAGTCCGCAACATTATTTTAAGGAGAAGCCCTACGGAGAAATTATTGCAGAAGGCTTGCGGGCGTCATTACGGGCCATTACAGTTTTGCCAAGCATCTCTACTTCTTAGTGTGTAAGTTTTTAGCTAGGAGATTTTATGGGGGCTGGCCGCGTCAGAATGCTTAGGTAAACCTGAAAACTACCTGTTAGCCTTGGAGAAGTCTCGGACATACAAAGAGCGAGATGGCGAAGTCCAGTCGCCCAAAGATGCAGTCAGGAGGGTGACCACTTGGAACGAATGCTTGTCAACTCGATTATATTTAAAACTAGCTAACACGGCCACACGTTGCAGTGGCTTAATGGTTATAGTATAGCGAATCACTGTTATGGTCGTTTTGCAGCTGAAATAAATTGCTAAAAAGCTGTTTCAAGAATATTTCCGGTGATCCTTGTTATGATTAAACATGTATAGTTGCATAATCGAGGTGGATTCAAATTACGAAGCAGAATAATAAGTAAATCTTTATTGAAGATTGTGTGGTGGCATTACTGGTATATTTAGAGAATTTAAAAACTCACTTGGAAAATTTACAGCTTCATTTTCATCTACAATAGTGTCGATTGATTTAAAAGACATCAGACAACCTGGCAACAATTGTTGTATCTGGAAGTTCATTTGTCGACATCAAGGTTTTTTGTTGCCAAAATAGCACGACTATTGAATCAATTCTGATCTAAGTAATTATTTAATATATTCGGGAACACACACCCAATTATTTCATTTTTTGAGTAAACAACAATGTAGAAATTGTCTGGCAATTTGATGTGTTGCGAATTTTGATGTAGTTCTATTTCACCGTTTCCAATATCAAGCAATTGTTTAGAAAATACTTCTGTCGATTGATCACTTTGCAATTGTACACACATGTTCAAGGTCAATCGAAGTGTTTCGACACTTTGCCATAAAAACGATTGTTTTAAGCACGCGTTAATGTCATCGGCAAAAGTAGAGTGAGGAATGACTGAAAGTGAGTGATAGAGTTTGGGAAAATAACATTCCAAACACTAGGGGGGCCTACCAAGTGATTGGTGGGCTCTTCGCAACATTGAATATAGAGTCAAGTTGCCCGCAACGGATAGTCCCTCGTATCCTAGGAGCGGCTCCTATTTGGATCTCATGCTGATAGACTCTTGACTGAAACTGACAGACACGAACGAATGGTCTATTAACTGTCTTCGGACCATTGCGGACTATGTGCCGTGATCACAGTACCTGACGAGTTCGAGGAAATGGCAGAGTATGTCCACACCCACCCCTACGATTACAGTAGGGCGCGTTGGCCACACTTCGCCAAATCCCTGACGAAAGCGCTCACTTCCAGCGCCTCCTTCCCACCGACTAACAGAAACCTGTCAAAATACGAGATTGACAGGTATCTCAAAGAAATGGACGATATCATTAAACAGACTATGAACAGTGCGATACCACGCCAATGACAGCACGATACAACAAGCGTATACCGAAACGCGACAATCGATGCACTGCACAGACAAAAAAGACAAGACTCAAACTGTTGTACAGGTGGTTTACCGACAATCAAAACTCGGAGGTCAGGACACTGAAGTCACGGATTAAAAATCTCCAACAGTTAATCAAAGAGAATTACAGAATATCTGTAAGTTTGCATTGGAGCAACAGAATTCGTGCTGTAGAATCCAACAGCGCGAGTATGTTCCCGCAAATAAGTAAAATATTTCGGAGAAACATTCAGAATGACATTCAGGATCTAAAGCTTCTGACAACGTCAGACAATAAACGTTTGCTACGAACAGTTAGCACTGATCCAGACAACGCCATCCTGGTAGACGACTTTTTAGTGATTGTGGATCCTCAGGAGAAGGTGGCGACAGTAGGAGCTGTCTTCCAGGAAGTGTACAAGGTGAATGATAGTATTCGCCCGAACCACGACCTGGAAAACAGAGCCCTGCTTCATCACTTTTACCTTAGAAATGATTTCGATCATTGGCGAACCGAACCTCTTGGTTTGCTTTTTGCTTGGTGGCTGTTCATTTCGACGGAAGACCTCCAGATGATCTTTCAGTCATTCAAAAGGAAAAAATTCGTGGGTTGTGCTTAGGCACCTTCCACCAGTGGCTGTAGAGAGGTACACCAACCTGTTCAACAATGCACTGAATAATGCATATTATCCAGTGGACTGGAAGACAGCGGTGGTGCAACCAATGGTTCTTTTCTATTTGGACCACTCCAACAGAATCGCTCCAAAAGGAGTGCAAATGATGTAATAATCCTTCCTAAGTGCAATGGAGGACATTTGGGGGTGGGAAGAAATTTGCTTGCAGATACAAAGACAAGGACTACTTCGAGCAAATTTTGGAAGATATCGCTGATTTTGATATTAAGGCTTAATTTGGAATTTTCGTTAACGATATTAATAAATTTCTAGTGAAATTTATGTTGGAAATTTTTTTTTGGAAATACGTACACTCTCGGTAGAGTGAACTAATAAAAACCAAGCCTGTTCATATGAGCGAGATTGTTCACATTACCGAGCGTGCAAATTTTAGTGCAATAGTACGGGTAATCCACAAGTGTATAACGAGAAATAAATAAGTAAAGTTTTGACGGATAAGCCGTCTTTTTTAAGCAAATTTGTAACTTCGGGAGCCAAACTGAATCAGTCTTTAAAAATGTCTGCAGTCATCCAAGCTGATTTCGAGCTTCTGCAATGTACAGGTAAGCATAGGTTGGTGAATGGGCGAGGGTTTTTCGCCTATCACTAGCGGCTTCAATTTGTGCCGACCTGTGGCACTAGTGCACCCTAAAAAAGTTATCTTCTGCTTCCCTGTTTTTCGTCCAGGAGCAGTTTTCTCAGTTGATACGTTTTCCCTGGTAGAAGCCCCGACTCATCGGCATTATAAATGTGGTCTGGTTTCAGATCCAGATCTTGAATTCTTTTCTTAAATTGCCTCTTAAATGGACGCACAGGTTCTGGTTGTGAAGACAATTTTTCCCCGAATATTTCAAGAAACCGAACACCAAACCTATTTTTAAGTTTTTGCACCCAACCGTCACTTGCTATGAAGGTGGACTCGTTGCCGTGCAGGCTTCTATTTATTTTTGATTTAGGATTAAGCCACTTATAAATAAATACGTCCTCCGCTGTTCTAGGAACCATTTATAAAGCGCCTTTTCCATCTCAGTAGTTCAGATGCTTTCAGCCTCCTTCTATTTCCAGCGTCAAAGTAAGTATTAGCCCCAGTTGCTATAATATCGGCCCTCTTTTTGTTAATAGCACATATAGTTGATTTGGCTATTCTATATTTTTTTTGCCAATAGTGTGTCCGAAACACTTTGAATTTTGTTTTCATTTTTTTGTAAAATTCGAATGGATCATGGCAAGGATTTTATCCTTATTGCAACAACTCCTTTAAAACTTCAGCGACTTAGCAACTCATTTAAAGAAATTTCAAGAGAATATTTACCCACCCCAGGATGTACAACGTAGAACGATGACAGACAAAACAAGCGGTAAATTTTCTCGAAAGATTGTGCATTCTTTTTAGCTGGTCATAAAAAGATGGGTTCACTCTAAAGAGGTAGAGTAGTCTGTATAAAATTTTCTGTGTTCACTATATTGGATTGTTCACTCAAGCGATGTTCACTCTACCGAGAGTGTACTGTATTTCTAAAAAAAATTTATGTTTAAAATTCTTTTTTTGCGTTTCTCCTGCCATAACCCAGCAAAGGTCTCAGCATAGTTCAATCGATTATAGGGTACTGTAGATGAAGAGTATAGATGACATAGGCGCCTGCCTGACGATCAGCACCTACCCCGAGCGGAGCAACGAAGTTGCGTGAGCGGGACCTGCCGCATATGAAAAGAGAGTATAAATCCCTTAATTCCGCACAGCGGGCCACCCCGGTACTGTTAATTAAGAAAATTGTTGATATTATTACTATTTTGGTGGAGTGGTCCAAATAGAAAAGACCCCAACCAATTCCCAAGAAGGGTAAGGACACCTCTAACCCGGCAAATCTCCGGTCGATAAGTCTCCTTCCGAGTATCAGCAAGATCTTCGAGAAGGTGGTCCATACAGCCCTGTCTAAATGGGTTGAGGACAATCAAATCATAATAACCTATTCGGTTTCAGAGCGGGGCATGACACTATTCAAGCTGCGTCGAAACTAGTATCGGATATCTAATGGAATAAATGCAAGAACCAAAGCACGAGGTCCTATACAATAGGGCTAGGATTGTATGGGTGGATAACTTTCTGGTCAAACTGATTCGGAGCCACGTTGCAAGAGCAATGACTTCGGTGAATAACCTGATCTCCCGGGTTTACTACCGCAATGAATTATACCCTGACAGAGAGCGTCTTAATGGCTTTGTCCCGCCAGAAGCATTCATGTACTTAGATAGATGTGGCCTGATCCAGGATAGAATGGCGGTACCGCTAATCTTCCACGTGGGTCGCAATTCCGTGGAATGGCTATTCCTCTACGGACCCGATGTCGCGCTCCGTGAGCTCGAGCGCCTCAGGTTCTGTTGGTCGGTCTCACGCCGGGATCGAGGAGACGTAATCCGCCAGCATCAACGCTTTTGGTGGCTGGAATCAACGGACACTTCACTAGGTGCAGCCTCTTCAAGGCTAGGTCTGCTAAACACCAACAGCAGGCTTATATAGGCTAGGGTACGGTAAGGTAGGTTAGGGTAGATTAGGGAAAAATATTAAACAAAAAAAAATAAAATTTTTTTTACAATTGTCTCAAGTTTTTTGATACAATTTCTTAGCCTAAGTTAGTTACGAAAATGTTAAGTTTAGTTATGTTAATTAGTAAGTACAGTGGTCGAAAGACATAGGCTTAAGTTGTACTGTTTGTTTTATAGTGTCCGCCTAGGGCCAGTAAGATATTTAAATTTGTAAGGATTGTTAAGCTAGTTTTAAACATGTTTGCCTAGGATAAGGTAGATATAAGAAAATATGAATAAAAATGAATTATAAATTAAAAAAAAAAGTGAGGAATGACTGGTGGTTTCATTCGAACAGAGCTATTTGGGCGTCAAATGGTCGCAAGAAATTTGGAGGAAATATTTGAAAATAATGTACCCCACCGACCATTTGCATTTTGAACCTGGAATCACACACATTGCATTTGAGTGCGTTTAAAATATTTCAATATTTTATGATACAGCACAATTATAAAAATGATAATACACTTAAATTACACGAGAAATTGTCGGGTAATGTAAGGTGGCACCAACGATCCTAAGATCCCTGCTCTGTAACCTGCCGTCAGGGGCGCTGGCATACTGGATTCAGAAAGGAAAAATAATATGATAATGTTACACTGAATCCCATTATCGAGTAGTCGTCTGGCAGACGAAGGTTAAAAGAAATAGGAACACCACACCATCTGGTGGATAGTTACCCAGCCTAGATAAGCAAGGATTGTCGGTTTAAATTAACTCTCAACGATATCTGTTAGAAACTTATGCTAGTCACAATTACTTACATATTTTTGTCCCATAATAAAGATTTAGTGAACATTAAATTTATAAAAATAAATAATGAATTCAATAAACGATAAGCCTATGTTACTCAGGGATAATATAGCATTCTAATGGTAAAATTGTTTTTTGAAATTGGTGCAGTAGTTTATGAGTTTATTCGTTACAAACATATAAATCTTTCCTCTTTATATTCTAATATTTTTGCAGATTGAATGGAATGGAATAGTAAGGATAATTAATAGATAAGTAAAGAAAACATTAGAAATTAAGAAATATGTATGGTCTGACTCCGTGCGACAAATTAAATAGGCTATGACTGAATTTAAAAATTGTCTCATCTACCAGGAATACATAACGAAAAAAAAAATTAAAATGAGAAGATAAGAGAAATAATATCCAAGAAAATAAAGAAGAAAACTTTTAAGGATTCGAAGGTTCCCATTATAAGAATGAGTTTAATTGAATGAATTAATGTAGTTAACCTTCCTTTGAAATTGTCAGTGCTTTCCGCATGGAAAAAATACTAGCCAAATACCCCATGTAACATTTTAAGTAAATAAATTCCATTTTTTACTTTTTATTTCATGCAGCTTTAAAGGCAATAAATAGATGTGATGTACTGATCTGAAATTCCTACATCTAGATACATATTCTTTGGCCCAAATCACACTGATTAACGACCTACAGAAGTATTTTTCCCATATTCTCAACGCAGCCTCGAGGCAGTCAACAATAAACCCTTTAGGAGTTTTAGCATCGTCTTTCACTCATGCGATTTTTAATAAATATTTATGTGCTAGAAGGGTGACTAAATTCGCATTTCGAATAGACTCCCTGACAACATAAATAACCAAAGAAAAAACGGCCCACACACATAAACCTAACGTACCGAGAAAAACGAGATGAAAAATATGTACGGATCCTAAACCGGCAAAATATACTTGAGAGTGAAAGTGTAACATAGGCTCTTGAACAGGGTGATTTCTGATATGCCAAATGTTTTTGTAGGCCTGATCCCTTATTTTTTTCCCTGATGAATATATGTATGTATGTATGTATGTTTGTTGAATTTAGATCCCTTTATCGAAACATAATAAATTAAAATCCGCATGTTAACCGCAAAATATTTTGCCTTTTACGTCCAAAGTTTAAAAATTGGTTCATACATTGCCGGTTTGAATCTTCAAATTTCAACCTTGCATACGAATCTCAACGCATGACGTAATGTATAAACACGTATTCCTGACCTTCTCAAGGGTTATTTATTTTATATATACCTTACCCTCACTTAACTTGGCTTATCCTCCTTGGAACAAAAAAACACAACTCGAACTTTGCATTTACACCGCATTTACCTCATTACTTTGCCTTACGATCCCCCACAGCTTCCACATATCAATTAACCAACAACTCAGTCCCCAACCCCATCATTTGCATAATCCACTGATCCTATTTATACAAAAAATAAAATTCTCCCCGAAAAGCACAAATATAAACAATGCGTACAAAGTGCGGACTTATGGTGCGGGAGCATGAGATACTGGCACCCTCGAACACAAGTCAAAAAGCGGAATATTTACTCCAACCAACGAAATACCTTGAACTCTGCACAAGCCCATTAAAGCACCTATGTATGGATGAATGTACATTAATTTTTACTCTGGTTGAACTGGCTTCAATGCCGCAGCCCAGAGGCCACGAAATCGACGCCCCAGAGGATTAAACACATACAATATTACTTTTATCATTGCCCGGTCTACCAGGTCTGGCGGTTTCCTATTGTATGCTAATAGAATACAAATAACAATGAATCTTCCTTCCGCTAGGAATGTGTCTGTGTAAGTATAGGTATAAGCTCGTAGAGGTAACATACTCTCTATGATATTTCCTACGAACAACTTAACGATCGACATACATCTAGTTTAGGGAATCGTTATTCCGACCGGGAGCATGTCCCCCTTCAGCGCGTACAAGCAGCCATGTATACACAACATAATGCGCCTTGTTTACGTTATAAATCTAGTTAGACGTATACGATTTGAATTTATATCGTAAATCGAATAATTCACGACTACCCGGTCGCACATGGAAACGTCGTTGTCCGGCGATTACGAAATTAGCTACCAAATCATTTCACAAACGGATAGCCGTTCATAATGCATTTTATTGCGGGTAGAGGATTCAGTCAGATCCCAGAAAGACATCACCAACAGGAAGCGAACTCGATAAGGGTTTATTTTCCCCGCTTCTCCTGTCACTGACATAGAGGACGATATAAAAACAATAAAATGCAACAGTTCCTTGACGGATATCAGAATTTGGGAAGTTATGGCTTTGATTTTGCCCTATTGGTTCGCTTTAACTACGCCGAG
Source organism: Merodon equestris (assembly GCA_958301585.1). Classification (NCBI taxonomy): domain Eukaryota; kingdom Metazoa; phylum Arthropoda; class Insecta; order Diptera; family Syrphidae; genus Merodon; species Merodon equestris. The sequence goes on from OY284413.1 coordinate 67,502,451, forward strand.
GATGAAAATTCATTTCGAAACGATGATAGAGAATCCCTTTCTATGATCCACTTTCTCGGTGTTCTGAAGGAATTATTGAAGTGGATATAATGGCTTTTACAAGCAGTCTTATATTTGTGCTTCGTCCTAACACGATAGCTGTGTTGGTGGCTGTAGAGAGCAATGTTCTCGCACAATAAGTTGTATGAATTGTAGATTGGCCGTATTCTAGGTAAGAATATGTTATAAGGCTTTCGCCGGAACCGATTTTACCGAACTTAAAGTATTAAATCATTGCATTGCTCTTTAGTGGTATCAATACAGGTTTTATACAGAACTTTTAACAGTTGGAATACCAAGAATTCGTATTCCACCTCCATTATAATGAACATGGAATTGGGTGAAATGTATAAAGCATACTTAATGCCGTAATCAGAGTACCACACGAATTCGCGGAGATGGGAAAGCAAGTCCAATTGCAACCTTACGATTATAGTAGGATGCATTGATACAATTTCAATCCATGATGAGAGTGCTCACTTCGAACGCCTCCCTCCGATCGTCCAATAGTAACCTGTCAATGACGAGATTGGCCTCGAAGACGGAGTAATCAAACAGCCAATGGATAGAACGATACCATGCCACTAACATGCACTGAAACCCTACAATCGACGCATTACACAGGCATAAAAATATATCAAGGCACTGAGGCTCGAAGGTCAGAAGCCACTGATTAAAATTCTTAAATATCTCAGTAAGGAAAGAATATATGTAAGCTTGCATTGGAACAACAAAAGTCGTGCTGTAACTTACAACAGCCCAAATGAACAAAATATTTCCGATGCACAATTTTTTTTTTATAGGGTTCATGCAGGTTCAAGTGTTGCTCTTATGGTGTTTGTCACATAACATGGACGGGATGCAGATGGTTTGTGTCGAAGATGTTCGTTCACTCCTCTCCGGGGATGGTTGTCCTAGATAGAATTGGAGAGATTCGACTGAATTTGTTGCGAGGGTTGTATTGTAGTTCACAGTAACTTTTTTTGTTTCCATTTCATTAAGGTGTTATATTGAAAATGCACATACAGAGTATGAATTTTCGAAGTGATCTTATGCTGCAAGTGTTATGCCTTTTTCAGCATTTTTTTGATCAACTCTCATTCACAACTGATGTTTTTGCACAGTTCCGTATAGGAATTGTTCTTGTCTATGGACAAACTTGAACTACAGACCTTTCACTTAACAGTAGGTGATGACTACCATTGCACCACGACCATCCCCACAATGATAGTGACATACGAAATCTAAAGTGAATGAATGCATTCTCCAAGTCACGATCTATAAAACAGAACCCAACTTCATCACTTCTACCGTCGAAATTATATCGATCATTGGCGATCAGAGAATCTCAGTGAAGGATTCATGGCAAATAATGCCGTCACCTGTTCATTTTAAGGGGGGATAATCAAATGACCTGCGGGTCATTGGAGTGAAAAGTATGTGAATATGGACGGTATATTCAATGTAGTGCTCAATAACCTTCCACCAGTGGCTGAAGAGATATACACTATCAACGCGCTGAATAATGCGTATTATCCAGAGATTTGATTTGGTGATGTGACCAATCTCCAAGAGGGGTACCAGCAACCCGGCAAATTACCTGTCGTTAAGTCTCCTTTCGAGGAAGATCTTCGGGAAAGTGATTTATAGACTATCTAAACGGGTTGATATACTACTAAGAATGATATAAAAAACTATAGACCAATATCAGTTCTATCCATCGTTGGCAAAATTCTGGAGGAAGTGGTAACTAGGAGGCTATACAGTAACTTAGAAAAATAAAATCTTTTAAAAATAACCAATTTGGCTTTCGAAAAAACAAAATCGTAAACAGATTAATTGAAGATTTCGCAAATTTACGCACAACCCGACAAAAACCAGAGGTAGCAGTTCTATTTATTGATTTCAAAAAAAGCTTTCGACACTTTGAATCATAACCACATCCTAAAGGAGCTTGAAAATATACAGTGGCAAGCAATACAAATGAATACAAATGAATGAAAATTCATGTTTTTTTCAGTTCGACAGAAAATAAATGCGATATTGTTTTTTTTCCTTTCTTATTATTTGAAGAAGGATGCTTTCTATAAAAAAATCCAGTTAACGGTTTTTATTGGACTGTTATACGCGAATTTATTGATAGCTCGGATAAACTCAGTTTTACACATTTTAGTCTTGCTCTGTGTTTAGTATTATTCGGATAAATACATTTTTTAATACAACCGTTCATAGAACAATAGGGAAGGTTACAATAGACCTTGAGAATAAGATTGTTTCGCTGTCTAACCGTGGTTGGCGCTCAAAATTGCCAGCTTTTACAAATTATCTCAGAGAACAGTCCTTATGATCCAGAAAATGGAAAGTTATTGCTCTCCTAAAAATGTGGATGGAAGACCTCGGTTATTAACGGATGGCGATTTCATGGAAAGAATGCTTAGAACTCATAAGGTAGAAACACCAAAGGCTGCCCCTAAGGCTGTAAATAAAAACGTTAGTGAATGGACTGTCAGTCGAGCTATTAAACAAATCGGCCTTATATCGTATTATCCGATAAAAACGTAAAAGCACGATTAAAGTTCTGCGAAAATTATCTTCAAATACTCCAGACAAATGTACCAGATTTCGTTGAGAAATGTGCATATCCCATTAAAGATATTATCTTTCAGCAGAATGGGAATCCCCAACACACCGCCCGAAATTGTCAAAAAAACTGGATTGATAACCAAACTTTTTCGCAGTTGCAATGCCCGGCACAAAGTCCGGATTTGAATCCGATAGAGAATTTGTGGGCCCTTGTTAAACGTCAGCTTCTTCGCTTAAAAAGACCCCCACTAACCTGAACGAGCTTTTGTAAAGCCGACTGATATTTTACATGGATTCCTTTCGTTTCAAGGTTTAATCCAGCGTTGAAGGGATAACTCGATGGAAATGTTAGAAGGTTTATTTAATTTGTCAAACTCTAAAAAAAATTAATGTCAATCATGTAAATTAACTAGGACAATAAAAACTAAACTGAACTAGCTCTGGACTAGATTTCAGCATCAGATTCCTGATAAAACTATCCAGAAATTGGTAGAATCCATACCGCGACGGGTAAAAAGTATATTAAAACACAAAGGGTTATGGACAAAGTACTAGGAGTTACTGTTACCCTACAAGTATTTAAACGTGCAAATGTGGCACGGTGAGCCCCCAGATAATCCTGATAGTTACCGCCCGATTAATTTGCTTAGCAGCTTAAGCAAAATCCTGGAACGGTTCTAAAAGGAAAGATAATCGCGCAGTTTGAAAATCGACTGCCATGATTTTACTTGATATAAAAAAGACCTTTGATACCGTTTGGCATAATGGCCTGATTTTTAGAATGAACAATTTTCACTTTCCATCTGATTTTTGCGATATATGTACATAGTTCTAAGATTTTTGTCTGATCGTTGTTTCCAAGTGCATGTCAATAGTCGTGTATCCGATTTGATATTTTTCAATGTGGGTATACCACAAGGGTCTGTCTTGAGGCCAATTCTTTACAATTTTAATACCTTAGATTTTCCAGAATTATCCTGAAATAAATGGAAAATAAAGGTAAATATACAGGGTGTCCCACGAGCACTGTGCCAAAAAGCTACAGCGTGTAGGTCTAGTCAAGACAAGAAAAAAATCGTATGGGAGGGGGGGGTCTATTCCCCCCCGTTTAGCCGGGAGGGGCAATTTTCTAAAAAATTTACTTAATTTGGAAAATAAATTATTAAAAATCAACAGTTACAGCCACAATGCCGTGATATACTTTTTTGAAAAGCCAGAAACCTCTTCTTTCGTCCTGTTTTTAAATGAAGCTGTTTTAAGGAGTAGTTTTTGAGAAATTAATTTTCAAACTTAAAATTTTGAAAAAAAAAAAAAATTCAAACTATTTTTTTTCAAAATTGTATGTAATTAAGTAGTATTTTTTTTTCAAAAATTCAATGCTCTCATTAGTTTTTAGTTAAAAAAAGAAAACCGAATGGAAAAATGTCTTGTAGTTTCTGAGAAATTAAAAAAAAACCCGAACCATTTTTTTCTAAGAAAAACCTTTTTTTTTTGGTTTTAACGCGGCTGGACTTGTAGGCAAATTAATGTATGAAAGATTGACCTCTTTTTTATTATTTTTAAAAAATTCGGAGTTTTATGAGGATACAATAAAGTGATACACTATTGGAATAACCCTGGATTAATTCTTTTTTTTCATTGATAACGCCTGAAAACTGACCTGCGAATTTCGGCTGGGTCCGCCCGCCGCCGATGGGTTCTACCCGAATTTTGAATTTGGTCCGACGCAATCCCTCCCTTAGTACAAGGAGGATGGCTATTATGCTTGGAGTGCCCAAATCTAGAGTCTGGAGAGTGCTTCATACCGAAAACTTACACCCGTACCATTTTAGGCCAGTTCAGGGACTCACCTCAAACGACAAGTTTTTGAGAGCGGAATTTTGTCGATCATTACTGCTTCGAGATGAAACTGAACGAAACTATTTTGGAAGGATATTCTGGACGGATGAAGCACAGTTTACCAGAGATGGGGTAACTAACTTCCACAATTTGCATCATTGGAGTAGCACCAATCCACACAACAAAAAAACAAAATAAATCACAACACCGCTTTAGCTGTAATGTTTGGCTTGGTATTGTTAGACAAACTGTAATTGGGGCCCGGTTTTTGAATGCAGTTATTAATGGAGAATCAAACAGCAGTTCCTACGAGACCTTTTGCCCGATTTGATGGACAACGTTCCTTTGGCCATAGCAGATAATTTAATCTACCAGCAAGATGGAGCACCAGCACACTACAGCTTACGGGTTAGACACTGGCTGGATGATCATTTTAGTGACTGTTGGATCGGAGTCAAATTGTTTGACTTATGTGCAGTCATTAGAAGGAGATATAATCTTTGCCTTCTAAAAAATGGGGATCATCTTGAAAATTGATTATAATAAAACTCCGAATTTTTTAAAAATAATAAAAAACAGGTCAATGTTTCATACATTAATTTGCCTACAAGTCCAGCCGCGTTAAAACCAAAAAAAAAGATTTTTCTTAGAAAAAAATGGTTCGGGTTTTTTTTTAATTTCTCGAAAACTACAAAACATTTTTGCATCCGGTTTTCTATTTTTAACTAAAAACTAATAAGAGAATTGAATTTTGGACAAAAAATTAGTACTTAATTACATACAATTTTGAAAAAATATAGTTCGAAATTTTTTTTTTTCATTTTTTTTTCGAAATTTTGAGTTTGAAAATTAATTTCTCAAAAACTATTCCTTAAAACAGCTTCGTTTAGAAACATGATGAAAGAAGAGGTTTCTGGCTTTACAAAAAAGTATATCACGGCATTGTGGATGTAACTGTTGATTTTTAATATTTTTTTTTCCAAATTAAGTCAATTTTTTTAGAAAATTGCCCCTCCCGGCTAAACGGGGGGGAATAGACCCCCCCCTCCCATACGATTTTTTTCTTGTCTTGACCAGACCTACACGCTCTAGCTTTTTGGCACACTGCTCGTGGGACACCATGTATATTAGTCTAGATTAACTTAAAACATCTTAGCATCTGTTTATTAAACGTTAAACAGACTACAATTATATAGGTATCTAATCTTCTGCCGAGAAGCCCTTCAGGCATTGCGGATATTTTCTGTACATAATGCTTGTACAACTTTCTTAAAATAATAATAATTTGAATTGAATTGAATCGAATCAATGGGTTGTGGACAACAATATCATTCCCGATAACCAATTTGGATTCAGAGCGGGGCATGACCGCATCGAAACTCGTGTCGCATATTCTAAGTAGCAAATGGGTGCCTTTCTGATTCTTCTTCTTCTTTTCCTTTTTCCGGCGTTGTTATGGTCAGAAGTGTAGGACCATAACCTTCCCACTTAACTGCATTCCTACTAGTCCGCTTGTGGGGTCCGCCGGTTTGACCTCAGAAAGTAGCAGCAGGCTTCCCGGTTTGGGATTACTTTATCGCTGAGGCCAATCAAATGCAGGTGTTTTTGCATTTGTTTGCACCAATTGTTTTTCGGCCTGCCTTTGTTTTTTTTTTTTTTTTTTTTGTGACACGGGCATGCTCAAGTTTTTTTGATCTTACTCTTACAACACCGGTGATCTCCAGTCGTGTCAACCCACTGATTTGCATGTACACTTGTGGGGCAGTTTAATGGTGGTATATGTGTCCCTAGGCTCACCTTGGTGTTTTCTAAATTTCCTAGATGTGATTTTTGTTTACCTTTGTTTTTAATCGCCTTTTACGACAAGCGAGAGGTATCGCTGCAGGGATATTCTTAACCCGTCCCTGCACGGAAAGGGTGCCTTTCTGATTGACTTGGGAAAAGCTTTCGACACGGTTAGGACCTTTGTCGAGCTTTATTACAAGCTCAGTTGGGCATAAATACGAGTAAACCACGGCTAAATATGATTTTTGTCATGTTGACATGACATGTAGAAAGTTCGTTGTGAACATTACCACATGACTTATACCTAAATATTTGAAATTAACCATGGATTGCAACAGGTTACGGTGAACTCGCCGATTATTTTCAGTATTTACCTGAACGATCTGGTAGTTTCTCAGGTTAGGTCCAACGATCGGCGTCATTGTCATTCTTCTGCAGCATGACTTTGAGAAAATTCAGCAGTATTGTATGACTGCTTATGGATGTCCCGTGTGGTTTAATGTCAGGTAAATTGAAAAGATTCGGGCTTTGTTCCGTCAGAAGCATTACCAATTTCAACCTATCAATTTTGGTATAATTTAGGAAAAATTAGCGGTACTGCTAATCGCTTCAGGTTTTGTAGCTTGATTTCACGCCGAGGAAATTGAGACGTTTCGGAAGACGCAGATCGTCAACATCAACGCTTTTGGTGGATGGAGAAAACTTCATTGAACAGTTTAGTAAATACAGCCGTCAAGGCAAAGTTTGACTCGCATAAATTGCAGGCTTGCGTAGGCAAAAATATGTTAAGGCTCGTTAGAACACAACAAAAAATAAAAAAAATTAAAATAATTAAAAGAAAGACAAAAAAAACAAAACCTATTAAAATTATGAACTAATGAAAAGTAATAAATTACACTGGTCAACACAAGTTTTGTTTCCTTTTTTTCTTTCTGTAATTGGGTATTTCTATGGCCCTGATTATGAAAAAAATACTGGGAGATTTCTAACAACTTTACTTTTTGATATATACAATTTTATTATTTTGACAAAAAAATACAGAAAATTAATACATTATGTTGACAAAATTTCTATTGAACACTATCAAATGATCTTTTATAAGATTTCCTTGAATGAACGACTTTAGGTAGATCTCGTTGCAAACTCCAGCAGTAGTCTGCCATCATATGTGAGTCCCACCGCCCCTGATAATGCTCTTCCATTGTCCGAAGTTCCTTATGGAATCTTTCACCCTGCTCCTCACTAAAATCACCCAGATTTTCTGGAAATCGGTCTAAATGCGATAGCATGTCAACAAACTCGACATGGTCGTCAGATTTCTTTTTGCCTAGGAAATTACTCATAACCAAAACAAATGAATTCCAAGCTTTGGATTCGACTTCAGTCATTGATTTGACAAAATTAGGATCTTTCACGAGTTGCCTAATCTGTGGCCCATCAAAAATACCAGCTTTCAATTTTTCTGTACTTAATCCTGGAAACTTGAGTGAAAGAAACTTGAAACATTCGCCACTTTTGTCAATCGCCTTCACAAACTGTTTCATTATGCCAAGTTTAATATGAAGTGGTGGAAGTATGATGCGGTCTCGGCTAACTAAAGGCATATTTATAACATTTTCGGTGCCAACTTTTAGCTCATCCCGCACTGGCCAAACTTTTTGTAACCAATGGTGTTGTTTGTCACGACTGTCCCAGAGATACATGAAACAAGGGAACTTCGTGTATCCTCCTTGTTGAGCTAAAAGAAAGTTGACCATTTTCAGATCAACACAAATGACCCATTTGTGATCTTGATACTTAATTTTTTCCATAACCCTAGAAACATTTGCGTATTCTTCCTTTAAAGTCACCGAATGTACAATAGGTATAGATCCGTAGGTACTTATTACCATTATGAAGCAAAACACACTTTAAGGTTCTTTTGCTGCTATCTATGAAAAGACGCCAATCACTAGGTTGGTACTTTTTTAATCCCATCTAGTGCAAAATACCACCAATATCGTTACAAAAAACTAAATCCTTCTCTTGAGAAAAATACGGTAACAGATTTTTTTCTCGGGTACGATAAAATGTAATGTTGGTTTCCGGAGTAAGCAAATTTTTTTCTTTTAAACGAGAAGCTATAATTTCAGAAGCTTCTTTCGGTAAGTTCAGATCTCTTACTAAGTCATTTAGTACTTTCGATTAAATGGTTGACGTTCTTGGCTAAATTTGTAGTATGAATCAGAGTCTTCACTTGATATATTTCGTTCCGGTTCACAGGGATTTGGATCATCAGAAGATTTAGATGTGCTGGGTTGTACCTCTCGTGATTTTAATTGAGGTCGTTGAGCAGAAGCTAAGTAAGGATATGACCACTTATCTCGATTTCCGGGGTTGATTCCGTTTACTTTCACAACGCAGAAGTAGCAATCGTCATTATGGTTTCGAGGTTCTCGCCAGATAATGGGTGTTACGAACATTACTGCATCTCTTTTTCCACTGGACCATAACCGTAGACATACCATACATTTCTTGCATACAATATGAGGCACCCATGGCTTGTCCTGATTACACAATTTTATTTTAAAGTATTGATGAAACGCAGTTTTTACAAAGTTCGATATAGGTTTTCGATATTTTGCAAATACATATATACCACAAATATAGCAAAAACAATCGGGATTAAGCACACAACATCTTCTTGACGAGGCCATATCGAAAACAACAACTGTTTATGTTAATTTATATGTTTTATGTTAAATAAATGAACTCAAAAGCACCGCGCGGCTGATGTTCTCTGGTAGAACGTATTAAATTTTAAAGGAAAGAAATGAATGTCTTTATTTCACTATTTTAAGTTTTTTTTATTGTTTCACTATTTTGTTTAAAAAAAATAATTAACCGAACACGAGGAGGTTGCGTCTTTAAAAATTACCAAGAGACTGATCCCCGGTCGTCTTCAACTGCTCTTTAAATATGCTAGAAAAATGCAAGGATATTGGGTTACAAATGTTTTATTATCGAAAATTTCCAATATCCTCATTTAGTTTTATGACAGGAAGCGACCGAAGGGTCTATGGAAGAACAACAAAATATGTTTCAGTGTCCAATAAAAAACGCAAATCTAAGTAAAAATAGTAAGTAAGGGTAGTTAGCTGTAACTCGAAAACAAAAGCTGTTCGAGAAAAATTTATGCCATATTGAAAAAATAGGCGTCAATTTGAGATAGAAACATAACAAAAATCACAGGAAACAAACAATTTTTTTTTTGTTGGTCATATCACTGAAATTCAATTTTTTTCTGGCAAACATCTCAAAATTATAATAATTGGCGTAGCCATCCTTACACATGATCTTTATGTGATCAAATCACTCTTTTTCACTTTTATTAGAACAATCCTAAAATAAGCAGGTCAAGAATGGCCACGACACACATCCCATTCAAACTGAAGCTATTCATTGCTGATTTATCTAAACAAGGGACACAGATTGAAAATACATTATTGCATTACGACCGCCATGTACTAAAAAAATATGAGTTCACAATTTCCGCGATCCATTTGCCGCATCTCAAAAGTACATCGGGCTTCTGACAGCACTGTCTTTACAAAAGTCATCAAATTCAAGCAGTTGTCTATTAGTTGCAAATGATCGTGTGCTTCCGGAGTTGGAATGAAATTCTAGACGGGGAGAATCGTTTTTGCTACATACATATTGTACATATGTATGTATGTATATCTCAAGCTAAATTTTAGTCGTAGTTGCATTTCTTGTCGCAAAAGAACATACAACTGCCCAATTTATGGAAAAAGCTACCTACAAATATTCATAGGAGCCAAAGATATCGGAAGCCATTCTCTTATACGAGTAGTAGTATGTTATGAACGGGTCAGAAACCTGTCTACCGTATATCGATATACCAGGGGCGTTCAAAAAGTAATGAGAATATCTATGTTAGAAAATGAATTTATTTAATATTATTTTATTTTTCAACGTAATCATCCTTTAGGTCAATACATTTAGCAAATCTTTTTTCTAGAGCCAAAATTCCCTTTTTAAAAAAATCTTCATCTTGAGTACTTAAAAAATCGTTTACGGCGGCCTTCACTTCTTCGTCATCTTAAAATTTTGTGCCTCTCAAGTGTTCTTTCAAACGCGGAAATAGGTAGAAATCACTAGGGGCCAAGTCCGGTGAGTATGGCGGATGATCGAGGATCTCAAAGCCAGCATCTTGGATTGCTGCGATGGCAACTGCAGACTTGTGCGCCGACGCGTTGTCTTGATGGAACAAAACTTTTTTCGCGAGTTTTCCTCGTCGCTTTTCACGGATTTTTTGACGTAATTTTTTTATTTGTTCTGCGTAGACATTTCCTGTGATTGTGGCTCCATGTTCAAGGTATTCAATCATTATCAACCCCTGGCTGTCCCAAAAAAAACTGAGCCCATGATCTTGCCGGCAGATGGTTGAGTCTTGCATTTCTTTGGTGTGGGAGATGACGGTATTTTCCAAGACATTGATTGTTGTTTCGTTTCTAGATCATAGTGATGATGTTTCATCCATTGTTACATGTTTCATCCATTGTTACGAATCGAGCCAAAAAAAGATCAGGATCTCTTTGAAACAGTTCCAATGCGCTCTTTGAAATGTTGAGTCGCGTTTGCTTTTGTGAGTCCGTTAGCATTTTCGGGACCCAACGCGCGGATATCTTTTTCATTCCTAAGTGATCTTGCAAAATGATATGCACACTACCAGTTGATATCTTCAACTCTTCAGCTATAAAACAGACTGTTACACGGCGATCATCCAGAACAATTATTTCAACTTTTTCGATCATTTCCTGGGTGACTGACGTCGTAGGGCGGCCCAAGCGCGGGTCATCTTTAACCGATGTTCTACCACGTTTAAACTCTGCACACCACTGAGCCACTGTGGAATATGGAGGAGCAGACTCCCCCAATGTTTCACGTAAATCTTTAAAAATTTGTTCCGTAGTAAAATTTTTCAAGCAAAAATATTTTATCACCGCCCGGATTTAAATTTTATCCATTTTTAGCGAAAGTTATCGACACGTCACAAACAAATAATTAATACAACTGACACAGACAAGTTAGAAAGCTAATTATTTGAGGGTATTATAACGAAGACCTAATCTTTCCGTGACAATAATTTTTTTTTTCAAGTACCCCCCATTACTACGTCATTCTCACTACTTTTTGAACGCCCCTCGTATATAGGATGTTTCTTTAGGCCAGAACAGATTTTGAACAAAACACATACTTTATTAAATTTATTCGTGTTCATACGAAGGAATACATTCTGCAATTAATTTTTAAAAACAACCTTGGCCACATCAACGGAGAGACTTCCCCCACGTTTTGGAGAATTATTCTCAATAACACGAGTAATGTCAGCATTTCGATTCTTTTTGGTTTCCCAGCATAAAATACAGACTTTAGGTATCACTAACGGAGTACAATTTTACAAGCTCTTGGAAGCCAAATTGTATGTTCATTATGCGAAATTATCCGACTATCGAATGTTTCCTTTAACAAGTTGACTGTTTGTTGAATTGCACGTAGCGCCTTTCCGCTGGAGCCACATCACATTCATGCTATTCAATCGGAGGACGGAAAATTAATTAATCTTGGCTGTAGAGAATACCGTTGACTGTAACACGTTGCTTGGATTTATTTTTGAAGAAAATATGGTCCAATTACTCCAGCCACCAACCTCAGTAAGACATGCATTTTTTCGAGAGTGTTTTGGACTTTAAATGATAATAATACCAAAGAAACCAAATGCTCCTCGCTTGATTGTTAGTTGTATGCTAACGTTTGAAAGGTGGATAGAATATGTATGGTATATTCCCGGTTTACTCGTAAAATGGAATATGCAGCACGAAAAAGATGAGCTCATGTTCGGTATGTCAACTCTTATGTATATTAAAAACGCTGGTCAGTAAATAATGGAAATAAGTTCTTTAAGCAGTCTAAAAAAGCAGATGTATCAGCACTTTGGGCCACTATGACCACGAACTTGCTTTCATCTAATTCGCAACTTAAGAAAGATAGATAGATACTTCTTTCTTTCGTGCTGTGATATTTTACAATATGTTTCCCCCACAATTTACATACAGTGATTCCATAGTTATATATCTTCCAACTGAAATATTATCTTTTCGAAGGTTTTGGAATAATGTTACTTTAAGCCATAATGAATCTGAAGGAAACCAGGACAAAACCCAAATAAATAAAAGAATAAAAACCTATCTTCTTCTTCTTTTCCTTTTTCCGGCGTTGTTATGGTCAGAAGAGTAGGACCATAACCTTCCCACTTAACTGCATTCCTACTGGTCCGCTTGTGGGGTCCGCCGGTTTGTCCTCAGAAAGTAGCGGCAGGCTTCCCGGTTTGGGATTACTTCATCGCTGAGGCCAATCAAATGCTGCTGTTTTTGCATTTGTTTGCACCAATTGTTTTTGGCCTGCCTTTTTTTTTTGTGACACATGCCCGTGTCAGCCGAATAAACGATCTTACTCTCACAATACCGGTGATCTCCAGTCGTATCAACCCACTGATTTGCATATACACTTGTGAGGTAGTTTAATGGTGGTATATGTGTCCCTAGGCTCACCTTGGTGTTTTCTAAATTGCCTAGATGTGATTTTTGTTTACCTTTGTTTTAGTCGCCTTTTACGACAAGCGAGAAGTATCGCTGCAGGGATATTCTTAACCCCTATATCCCTGCACGGAAAAAAAAAAAAAAACCTAGAAATATAAAAATCAATATATAGATATCAAATTAAATAAACAAGAAAATAACTAAATAGACAAATGAATAAATACACAGATAGCTAAATAGTGAAAATATATAAATAAATAAATAAAATAATAGGTTAATAACCAAGTAATAATATAAATAATGAATATATAAACAAATAAATAAATAAATTAGTACAGTAGTAATAAATATACATATAATAATAAATAAATAAATAAATCGTCCGTGCAGGGACGGGTTAAGAATATCCCTGCAGCGACACCTCTCGCTTGTCGTAAAAGGCGACTAAAACAAAGGTAAACAAAAATCACATCTAGGCAATTTTGAAAACACCAAGGTGAGCCTAGGGACACATATACCACCATTAAACTGCCCCACAAGTATACATGCAAATCAGTGGGCTGACACGACTGGAGATCACCGGTGTTGTAAGAGTAAGATCAAACAAAAAAATCTGGAGCATGCCCGTGTCACAAAAAAAAAAAAAAAAAAAAAAAAAAAAAAAAAAAAAAAAAAAAAAAAACGGCAGGCCGAAAAACAATTGATGCAAACAAATGCAAAAACACCAGCATTTGATTGGCCTCAGCGATGAAGTAATCCCAAACCGGGAAGCCTGCCGCTACTTTCTGAGGTCAAACCGGCGGACCCCACAAGCGGACCAGTAGGAATGCAGTTAAGTGGGAAGGTTATGGTCCTACACTTCTGACCATAACAACGCCGGAAAAAGGAAAAGAAGAAGATAATAATAAATAAATAATAAATAAATAATATATAAATAATAAATAAATAATAAATAAATAAATACATACTTGAATAAATAACGATTAAAACAAATAAATAAATAAATTCATGCAGAAGCAATAAATAAATTATCATTAGATAAATAATAAACAAATACATCCACTAATTAAAGTTCGCAACTTAAGGTAATAATTGCAGGTTATAAAAATATTATATATTATATTATAGTATATAAACGAACCGTACCTGACTGTATTTGATAAGCGCTTTGAGAAAATTGATGTACCTTTACGGATGTGAAACAGTTTTAAACAACATTGAATATTTTTAGCCATGGGTGTGATCTTCAAAGCAACAAGTATTGGACTGCGTTGCCGACCATTAGTATCACAAAAAGGAAATAGGTTAATAGATTTATAAGAAAAAAAGATGAGAACTATTAAGGGGGTAGTCTCATGTGACCACTTCGAAATATCGATTTTTTTTTCATATTTCGATAGTAAAACCTATGGAAAATATGCTGCGAAAATTCAGGCCGAAATTCCTAGCATTAAATAAGTTACAACTCATAGTCGCCGACACGCCGTAAGCGACTTCTCTGCCGCGCGCCAGATCTGCAGCTGCTACATTTCTATTGTTGTCACCGGTCTTTTATACCTGCGTACGGAGTTTCTGACGGTCAACTTTAGTACATTTCCTACCTGTATATATGTGGAATAGTGTATATAATTTTTTGTTGTGAATATATATAAAATCCTAGAACAAATTTAGCAGTACACTTTTGATGCTCTATGTGTCAACATCAAACAGGAAAAAATAAAATAAAAATGGACCGAAAAGGCTCGAGAAGGTCCACAAGATATCCAGGGCAAAAAGAAAGAGAAAGGAGTTTTCGAGGGAATCAGTATACTTTTGAAACCGATACCGAGTTTGTGAGCAAATCAGATGAAAAATTAAAAGACAAGAGTGATTTTGACGTACCGATTGACGAAGGATTCAGCTACAGCATTCTATGTTTTTAAAGTGCAAGCTGTGCGATAGTGACGCTAAATTTTTGAAAAGGGTTCAAGTTGTGTGTTAAGTGTTCATGCCAAGAATTTGACATCAATTCTTCTGCTATGGTCAAAAATGCTTACGAAATCAATAGACGTTTTGTGTTTATTATGCGACTACTTGGAGTCGGTCTGGCTGGAATAAATTTATTTTATTCGCTAACCGTATTGTGTGATGGAATTAGTAAAAATGGATATTATAGTATGCTTGACCAAATTTATATTACTGTAAAGTCGGTAGTTAAAACTGTTTTCAAAAAAACCGTTGCATAAGAAAACAAATTAAATGCTTAAGACGGTTGTGGTGAAGATAAAATCACGGTTTCTGGTGATAGATCATGGACCAAGCGCGGTTTTACCTCACTGCTGGGTGTTGTTTCTTTGATAGGAAAATATAATTTTGTTGGAAAAAGGAGGCTGGAAATTTCTTAATGGACAGCTGCGTGTATGTTTAATGAAGGATTTTCAACCATCCTTAAAATAATGGAGATTTTTGGTACGCAAATTGGCCGAAACGCCTACTCGTATGCTGAGGAGTACGATTAACGACGAATAACCCGTGCAGAGCGATCCAAAAAGGCAAGGGCTTCCCTCAGGTCACAAAAACTGGCAGAAAATGATGCGTATGAAGCCACCGACGGGTTATTGTATGGTCCAGGTGTAGCAGATTAGTGTAAGTATAAATTTTCCACGAAAATTCTGCTCTTGAAACTTTAAACGCATTTTTCTCGAAACATCATTTTCTGAAACTGTCATGGTCCTAAAAAAGAAAAACTATTCAACCGATTGCTTTGAAATTTATATATGTTCTTCTACTCATTAATGGTTATCGACCGTACCAAAATTGCTTATTTTTGAAAATATTTCCTTTTTTTTTAACGATTTTTAACAAAAGAAAAACAAGATTTTTTTCTACAGTCCGCTATTTTTTATTTTTTCAATGAAATTCATTGATTTTGGTAGGCCCGATAGCGACAGACCTATTGAACAATAATCCATTCGATTTTTTTATTTCAGACAACAGGAATAGCCGCTATTACCATGACCAGTGAACTGCTTTTTTTTGGTGTCTTATTGAATTTAAAAAATATATATATATGTATATGTGTATGTACATATGTACATATGTATGTATATAAAAAAATGTAAGATAAGAAAACAAATTTTTTTACAGTTTAAGAGACGAATAAAAACATATGAAAAAATTAAAATGATTAAATTTTATTGTCTTATACAAAAATTCCCTAAAAAGAGGTAAAATTCATACGTTCACATGAGACTACCCCGTTTATTAGCTATGATTTCATCATGTGAGGTATGAGGTGCACATATAGAATTTAGTCTTGCAAGCACATTTTGTGATTATTTTAACACCTTGGAACAGAGTTTATCGAAAGCGCATATTTTAATACTTATCATCAATTCTCTACAATGATAGATAGAAATTTAAATGATCCTTATAATCGTTTAGCAAACATTTATTCCACTATTGTCCAGATTAGAAATTGGGTCGCCAACTCACCACCAAAAGAATCGTGGCGCTCTCTTCAATACGATTATAATATATTCTAAACAACTTATGTTACTCATGAGTTAAGCTGTCATTCATTTGATAAATATGTATATCTGACTGCATAATTAAAAGATTTTTTTTCAGATAACGCACTCCAAATATAAATCTTCCCTCCATTAAACCTAACTTGTAAGACATAAATAACTTGAGTCAATATTTTAGCAAAACCTTCCTCCGAAAGTCAGTCACCGGAAAAATCGAAATCGAAAAGCCTATCTAAGTGGTAGGCGTAGTTAAATAGTTAAGTCATCTCCAACTATACACTCATACAATTTTACTTTCAAAATACATATATACACGGTTCCAATAACAATTTAAGATTGTCCAAGCGGAAAAAGACATTTTAAGGAAGTTAACTCAACCACCTCATTCAACATTTGTTCACTTGCTCCAAGCATCATTTACTATTCCAACAGGATTTCAAGTCCTCTCATTTGGTCGATCACACTACGAGCATTGAAGTATGATGTAAGCGTAAATAACACTCATCGACATCCCACGTGCGTTCCTATTTACATTGTGCTTTATCCAATTTTGCAGAAAAACGAAGGCCTTTGAAGTTCTGTTGAAACATAGGCGAACTATAGCATAGTTGCGTGCTAGGAAGTTCATGCTTCAGATATGACTAGAATTCTCGAGTAGAATGGGCCCTTTTTCCTTGGAATGTATTAGATATTTGCATTTTATTGAATGGTTAATGACGGTAAATACAAACAAAAAAAAACGATAAGCACTATTTGTAGACCGACGGCAATTGTTAAAGGAAGCAGGAAAGACCGGAATTCGCTTGAATAACTAGAGAAAGACTGAAAAACTGTTGCTACGGAATAGTGTTGAGGACGAAGTACCTACATACATAGTTTTTCTTTTTAAGCCATTGCAATTTGAATGCCAACAGCAACAACTTAGTCATCAAATAAGAATGAATTTGGATGAGGAAAGAATGAGAAACCAGCTTGTGGCGTTTTATGATGATTACTGTACGAGTATATAGAGAAATAGAAGATTGAAGTACTGCGTAAAAGAGATGATAAGTAAAGGGAAAGAGAAACGTTGTTTGGCTAGGAGGTTCATTGGGATAAGTAAAAGTCATTTTCTCTTGGCCATAAGAATTGACAATGACACAGTGTTGTTGAAAGAGAGGAATTACTTCGTCCGTTCGGTCCAGACGAGGTTGTACCCTTGTTTCAAATTCAAATCAACATATAATTAAGCGCCTTTGGCTAGATTTTTTACCAGGTTTGTCAAAGCTGAAAATCTTAACAAAAATATTTTATCAAGGTGTTTTAATTTCAAATGTTCTCTTGGATACTGTCCTTTGAGTGGATCGTTTGAAAATGCACAAGTTTGCACAAGTTGAAAAACATTAAAGGCACCCTGTTTAAAAAGGCTTATTTGAACAGCTAAATTTGATGTTAAAAATAGATCTTGAATCTCCTAGACTATGTAAATTTGTTCATGTAAAAAAGTACTGGCATTGAAAACTATCGTAAATTTGGAACATCAATTTATCGACAAAAATGCGTTGTCAATTGTTTGAAGATTGAAGCATATGCAACTAAGCAGTGTTGAACAAAATTTAATGGAGACTTCTGAATTAATGAAAAAAGGAATGCTTTAAGGATTTGTGGTGAAAAATGAGATTTCACTTCATTGCCTAGTTCTTCCAGCATCCTGATTCATCATCCTGACCGTCGATCTAACACCTGAAATATTAAGTTCCTTAAAACAATAAGTACACTTCCTTCATTTTTCACCTGTTAAAAAATGTTTCGGGTTTACCTACGGCGGTAACTTCAGTTGAAAAGAATCACCAAAAATGGGGTTAAAGTGGCCAAAGTGCCAATCTTAAGAGGGTACTCAATTCCTAACTGACCTCTGTTTCATGATGAAAAGTAAAAGGCAAATGTAGGTGCAGAGCTGATGACCCTGCACTACCCACTTTCACATTATCGCAACAATACGCCATTACAACACCACACTTAAAACAACTTCAAAAATCGATGACACACTGTCAAATGTGCCTAGTCTTACTATTTCAATTTCCGCAAAGCTGACTTCGCGAAACTAAATAATCTTTTCAACAATGTTAATTTTAACTTCCTCCTTAACTAACTCACACATGTCCTTAAACGAAAACCTTGCGCTATTTTACACCAAAATCCTCAGCTACTTCATTTTTTCAGGCCCATACTCACGAAAAAAGAACTACAATTCATCATCGCCCTGGTATACCAAAGAACTACACTCTTTGCGCAATAAAAGAAACAAAAATTGGCACGCCTATCTTAGATCCTCCTCTGCATCAGATCTTTCTAATTACATGCAGTCCTACACTAAATTTGCACAGCTAAGTGAATCACTCTACCTCCGATACCTGAACAGAATGCAATCATCCCTTATCTCTGACCCCAAGTGTTTCTACCACTTCATTAATACAAAAAGAAAAACCGATAGCTACCCCACTACACTTAACTTTCTCAATAACTCTTCCAACGAACTCGAAGTAATCGCCAATTTCTTTGCTCATTTTTTCAGCCAATCATTCACTGACCAAGATCTTCAACCCGATCACGACTATTTTCGATATTTGAAAGACTGCCCCCAGACGTCTCTTGTTTCATTGAACATCACTCCCGACCTAATCGCTGAAAAAATACGCAACTTAAAGGACGACTACTCTCCCGGTCCCGACTGTCTGCCTGCCATAGTATTAAAAAAGTGCGCGAACCATCTTATTTTACCCCTTACCGCTCTATTTCAAAGCTCTATCTCTCAAGGACTCTTTCCTAAGCTTTGGAAACATGCTTATATCATTCCAGTCCACAAAAAAGGTGTCCAACTATCGTCGCATTGCCAAGCTCTCATGCATACCCAAACTTTTCGAGAGCATCGTTTATGATGCACTATTCTTTCACTGCAAAACCATATATGGGTCTCCTAACCAACATGGGTTCCTAAAAGGTCGATCGACAACCACTAATCTAGTCGAGTTTGTTTCACAATGTTTGTGTGCACTCGAAGCTGGCAAAGAAGTAGACGTTGTCGCCACTGACTTCAGCAAAGCCTTTGACAAAATGTCTCACCTAATTATTCTCCTCAAGCTCACTGCCCTCGGTTTCTCTCCCGGTTTTATCTCATGGATCAAATCTTATCTTGAAGATCGTCAATATAACGTTATTTTCTGATCTTCTATTTCTGATCCAAATAACGCTACCTCCGGTGTCCCGCAAGGTAGTCATCTCGGCCCACTGATATTTATTCTAACCATTAATGATGTCGACAGCGTTATTCTGAACTCTCAGCTCTCCATATATGCTGATGATATGAAAATATTTAAACACATATCTTCCCCTGTCGACTCCTGCTCTCTCCAATTGAACCTTAACAGGTTCACTACTTGGTGTCAAAAAAACCATCTCGAGCTCAATATCAGTAAATGCCAAACCATCACTTACTCCCGCAAGCGCTCTTCCTCACCACCCAGAACCTACATTATTCGTAATGAAACCGTTCCCCCTGTCAACTTCTTGGTTGACCTAGGGGTTATTTGTGTCCGTGAACTCAATTTTCGCCTCCATATCGACAACATTATCAAACGTGCTAACTCTGCCCTCGGTTTCGTGAAACGTTGGTCCAAAGAATTCTCGAATCCTTACGTTACGAAATCATTATACATCACTTTCGTTAGGCCCCTTCTCGAAAATGCTAGCCAAGTCTGGTCCCCCTCTTATGAGTCCCATACTACGCGTATTGAAGCCATTCAACGCAGGTTTATCCGTTTTGCCCTTCGTGGCCTTCCTTGGGCCGACCCCCTTAATTTACCACCTTATACGGATCGCTTAAAATTAATCAACCTCCAACCCCTTAAAGAACGACGTGATGTTGCAGACATTCTATTTATTAATGACCTTCTCAGTGGTAACATTGACAGCCCTTCATTATTGCACATGATTCCCCTTAACACCAACCCGCGTAACCTTCGGTCCACACCCCTTTTCCGTATAAGCACTCACCGCACAAATTATGGCTACCATGAACCAATGTCCAGAATGTTTCGCAAAGCTAACACCAATCTTTTCGACCTTCACCTTAATAAGTCCAGCCTTAGAGTTGCCCTATACCACAACCCTTCTCACTCTCCTTAATCGTCATCACCCCGCCACCTAGTTAATAAGTTATAGTTAATTTATAGATTTTTGTTAAAAAAAAAAAAAATCTTCCACCGGCATAATATTCCGGAAGAAAACTTTCCCGATCGGATCTTCATGGGGGAACTATCCAAGTGAGAGCGAAGTTTTTACAGACCGGGCACTTTCCAAATAGTGCATAATAAAACTGGTAAGTATGAATTGGATATCGCAGCGGTAAAAGAAGCTCAACTGTTAAATAGAACAACTTTTAGGGAAGTTTTTGTTTTTATATTTTTAGAACTCACTTATACTATTATACTAGACAAAAATGCTTACACTCTAAAGCAAATAGAACAACTTAAGACTACGCCTGTCGGCCTTACGATTTACTTGTAATAATTAAAATAAAAAAAAACAATTTCGGCCAAGAAAAGTGATATTTAAAAAAAACTTGGAATCAGATCATTTTTTTTAACAAAGAAACTTATAACTAAGAATAACTTAACCCTACCTTAACTAAAATATATACATTTTTTTTTGTTTTCGTAATTGTTTTGTATTTTTCTTTTGTTTTTTTCTTTTTTTAAAATTAAAGCTAAAACTAAACTATACCTACCTGCCACCCTAGCCTGCCTTAGCCTGCCCTTACCTACTCTAACCTAACCTACCTTAGTCTATGTAAGCCTACCATTGGCATGTGGCAAGCTTTGCCTTAAAGAGGCTGACCTATCAAAGTTAACCACTACGCAGTCCGCTCCAGCCACCAAAAGCGTTGATGCTGTCGGACGACGTCTCCCCGATCTTGGTGCGACACTGATATACTAAACCTGAGGCGCTCGGGCTCGCGGAGCGCAACATCACGTTCGTAGAGGAGCCGCCGCTCCACAGACTTACGGGCCACGTGGAAGAATAGCGGAACCGCCAATTCATCCTGGATCAGTCCACATTGATCTAAATAGAGGAATGCCTCTGGGGGGGCAAAGCCGCTAAGGCGAACTTTCTCGTGGTACATGTAATTAGGGAAGTAAGCCCCAGAGCTCAGGTTATTGACCGAAGTCATTGTCCTCGCAACGTGACCTCGGATCAGTTTTATTAGAAAATGATCCACCCGTACAATCTTGGCCCTATTGTATAGGACCTCGTTCGGGTAAAATTTCGTGTGCTCAGATTCGGGTGTCCTATATAACCCAAGACAACTTCTGAGACATTGTCTCTCAAACAAACGAATCCTTTCCATTAAGCTAGCTCTCACATTGAACCACACGGGAAGCATTGCCTGATTGTGAGTAATGAAATCGCGAAGACTAAGATGGGTAGGACACGTAGGACGAATGGACAGTGGATGAACAGTCAAGGATTAATGAATGGAAAACCCGACGGAAGACCACCTAGAGGGCCGTGACGTAGATGGGAGAGCAATATATAGATGGACTTAAAAGAGCTGGGAAAAAACAAGGACATATTTGAGGAACACGCTCATGACCGGCAGGCTTGGCGAATGTTGGACCACAAGGCGTTGAGCTTCCAAGCTACAAATGGCCGGTAGTAATAATATTAATGAATAATGAAGCCATCAAAAACATAACTTGTAAAAAAAACCAAGTCTCGCAACTCAGTTCTTCTATCGTAAAAAGTTGTGAGATCTATGTAATACCAAGTCGGTTAATTTATTCAGCCCCTACTTAAGGGACCTTCTGTCTTAAGTTATTACGTAAATAGCTAACCTAACAACATCTTATAGTGACCATATTACAATAATATTAAAAATCTTTTATGTTTTAAATAAATAGATTGACTTGTCCATCGCATTCATCTCACAAGTAATACATATTATATTAAATTAGATTGTTTAGTGCGATTGCCAAGTCAATCTATTTATTTAAAACATAAAAGATTTTTAATATTATTGTAATATGGTCACTATAAGATGTTGTTAGGTTAGCTAATTACGTAATAACTTAAGACAGAAGGTCCCTTAAGTAGGGGCTGAATAAATTAACCGACTTGGTATTACATAGATCTCACAACTTTTTACGATAGAAGAACTGAGTTGCGAGACTTGGTTTTTTTTACAAGTTATGTTTTTGATGGCATCTCATTTCTTTTTGTAGATAGTCCTACTTTTCTTCCTTTCCGGTACCTTCTACTTTTTGAATACCAACAACATATTTTCTTAAAGCCCACTCTGTGTCTTATGAGCTTTTCTTATTTTTGTAGGTTGTCTTCCTCTTTTTCTTTTCCGGTACTACTTCTTGAGCTTCAGCTGCAGTTTTTCTCAAAGCCCACTCCCTGTCTCTATGGGCTTTTCTCGGAGTCTTTGATGTTACAATTTTTGTCAAGTCTGGACGGTAAATGCTTCTTAATCTATTGTATTCACAAATTGAGGATTCCTGCGCTCTAATATTTCCAAAGTCGACATTAATTAGATGTAAGCCGCCCAGACTTGTAACTCTCGAAAGTGCCACGTAAGCTTGACCGGATGTGAATACTGCAGAACCGATATCCATCAGCGCATTATTTAGACTTAGGCCCTGACTTTTGTGTATAGTTATAGCATATGCTATACATATAGGAAACTGTTCGCGATGAACATAAGCTCTATTAATAATTTCAAATTTAGTTTTGACCGGACCAAGCTCGTAAACCTGTTCTTTATCAAATGTAATGTATATTTTCTTAATTATTTTTGTATTTTCCGGATCAACCTTTACTCTTTGCACTCTGCCTATAGAACCATTAACTAAACCTAGACTCACGTCAATATTTCGCCTTAACATGACTTTTGCTCCTATTTTTATAATTATGTTCTCTTCTAGGCCCGCAGTCATAAAAGCATCGTCTTCATGATTTTTTATGCATTCACGAGCTCTTTTTGTTAGGTATCTGGGGCAATCTATGCTATCTACAGCTGTAAGTTTTATTTCGGGATGTGGGAGAGATCTAAGCATTGCAGTATTTAATTGTTGACACATGTTTTTTGTAGGTAATAAGCAAACAGTATCATCAGGAAGTTTCGAGAGGTGTTTAATTATTTCAATCAATCTGTTTTCATTTGAATTGGTTTTTAGAGTTATTAATCTAGTCGAGAGTAAGTCGCGGTCTTTTTGTGTAGTCGCACCTAATCTTATTCTATTTAGCATTTCAACAAAGTCAGAATCATTGAGCTGTCGCATGTTAATAGTAAGTTCATCGTATACGAACAGTTCAATCCACAGATTCGGCATACTGAGGGAACCTAACAACTTGTTAGTTTCAGCAGTTGAGAGTTTTTCAAAAGGTGACTTTTCTCTTACCGGCGGAAGCTGTAAAAGATCCCCGAAAAGTACAAGATGTTTTTTTCCTAACCACCCATTCTGATCATCGCTTGTGTCAAATATCTCAGACAAGCATAAATGAATATATGTTAAAGTAACATTGGATATCATCGACACTTCGTCTATGATAAACAACACTACTTCTTCAAATCTGATCTCAGAACTTGGAGCACTTCATCGGAAAGTGGCTTGTACCTCGGTGTTTGCTTGTGTTCCACAGGCAGCTGCAATAGTCTGTGTATAGTCAATCCATTCACATTGAATGCAGCTATGCCTGTTGGATCACTAACTGACACTTTTTTGTTTTAATACATCTTAACCCAAACTTTCAGAGTTTTTATTAAAAAGCTCTTTCCAGTGCCACCAGTTCCACTCACAAAACAGCGTAAAACGGCAGCGTTATTATCAGTTGTGTCCATTTTATGTGTGATCATATCGAAGACTCTTTTTTGATCGGCATTAAGTTTTGCGATCATACTTTGAAGATCAGTCTGCTCTTCTTCTACCAGATTGATTCTGTGAAAGTCATCCATTACGTTTGCAGCTTCAAAGTCTAAAGGGTTTTCAGGACCATCGTCATCATCAACAATTTCCCTTTCTTCGTTTATCTCAGCAACTTTAGATTCTATCATTTCACATGCTTTTTGTATCTTATATCTTGACTCTATCATTGAATTACCATAATCGACTCTTTCTTTTAAATCTTCTTTCGCCAAATTAAAGGCCTCCGTGTAAGTATCACACCCCATTTTGAGTTCATCTAAGGAACGCCATGGCTTGAATAAAAGAAGTAAAGAGAAGAAATATTTCTCTGGTACTTGTTCTCCGTCGTAGAAATAGTGATTGATCAAATATGGGTTATCTCTTCTTTTCAGGAACTTTTTACCGTCATTTATCTCGTAGCACTCGACTTTAGAGGAGACTGGGCGTGTTTTAACAATATCGTAATTTTGAGCGAAACTGTACAAGTTAGTAGTCTCCAACTCTGACACCGAACATACAATTTGTTTTAAAATTGATTTAATTATAAGTTCATCAAATGGTTATTAAATATATGTACATAATAAAGATATTTATTTTATATTCCGTCAAATACATGAACCACATTGACCACTAAACCCAATTCCCCAACCGCCCATTGATTGGGTTGCATTGCATATTTTTAGGAGTTAATCGCCATCTAGATAAATTGAAAAAGGATACATACAGACACTATCCTATTAGTAATAATATTTGGTGTATCTAGAAAACTGGACCAAAATTGCAAAATATTTTAGTTTTCCCTTGATTTATACACTAAACACTAATTGTATTCTAAATTTCAAGCTTCTATGTCTGCTAGAAGTGCCCTAGAGTTTTGATGATCGGTCAGTGAGTGAGTGAGTGAGTGAGTGAGTGAGTGAGTGAGTGAGTGAGTGAGTGACAGAATTAAGAAACTTTGACTAGTTATAATTCTTAAACTACTGGCTCAAATTTAATGAAATTTGAAATATACCGTGTCTATGCGATGCCCGATTGGTTACTGAAAATTCAGGCTTCTAGTTTTATCCACAACGAAGTTATAGGGGGTCGAAAATGGCCCGAACTGCTTCGAGAAAAGGATAGTACGGCCGTGCCGCTTTTTTGCTCGACTTGGCGGTATACAGATAACATTCCTAACCAAATATTTAAGATCAATTTCGATTTCATTTAACGCTAGACAGTTAGCCATAATACGACATACATTTAATACAACCAAAAGCCTTGGAGGCGAATGATTTTCAATTAATAAAGTTTATGTTCGGGCTTTAAAGTTTATCATCTACGCTGAGATGAGCATGGTAAATATTGGAGGTAGGCAAAGAGATACGATAAAATGGCTGGTACTGCCAAAACGGCAGTAGATTGTTTATGGTCTTGAATAAGCAATTTAGCCTTCATTGGGAAAACTATCGATCAATATGTTTATTTGAACATTCTAAACAACAATAGAGGAAGCAAGAAGATAGAGACCCTAAGCATGGTTTAAGAATGGTTGTTTTTCAACCTTTGATTTGAGTGCACGTTGACTGAACAATTGGGAGGCATGACGTTAAGACAAAAGATTACGCTTTTTTAACGAAATTCCATTCAAATTATTTAAACGTTTATTGTAACTGTAGGTTAGTAGGATAGCAACGCAATTTTGAAAAAAAAATATATCGTAGTATTTTCGAACGGGAACAAATTCTATATTTTCGGGATAAAATAAAGAAAATTGGCAGGCCTAAAATTGGAAACATTACACAAAACATTTACTACCCACATTTACTAGTAAAAGAGCCAGGGTGAATGTCAAGTGTTGGTGATGGAAATATCATTTAATTGAATTCGAAATGAATGACATTTAAACAGAGGCGGATTTATATATAGGCAGACAAGGCAATTGCCTAGAGCGGCAGCTTCAGGAGGGCGGCAAATTTTCAAACTAAAATTTTTTTTTGTGCAAATATAAATATATATTTAAAAACCGCTTTTCATTTTTAATATTTTTTTTTTACCTACAAATATTTTTAAACTTGTATATGTTAATACTAGCTTTTGCCCGCGGCTTCGCTCGCGTTAAATTCGGGGTAACACGGTTCCCCTTTCCTGATTTAGAACACAGAAGAGAACTCGGAACAGAATGTTATTTTAATACGTTACTGTAGACAAAATTATATGTCTTTCCATTTGGGGATATAATGTAAAGATTCTGGGCATTGGACACGCGAACATGCTACATACAATTGTCCAATGGAAAAGCACGGCTTTTCTAAGTTCACCCCATGGTCATAGCGAAACTAAGCTTAAGAGGAAATTGTAGCTTTTTAAATTGGAACGGGAGATCTGTAGGAATTATTGGGATTCGTGGTATCATTTCATTTTCACCCTTTCCTACGCCGGTTAAGATAGTGGCGCTAATGATATTGCGGCCAAGTTGTGTGACACGAAGTCTCGTCCCGTTACATAATCTCGGGGCATCCAAATTTCGCATAAGCATGACTGGGACGCCTAGTTTTAATTGAAGCTTGTGTGAGGGTACTCCTGACAGCTCAAGCGAATTTAGAAACTTTACGGTACTGGTACCTGGTACTTTACTCAAGATGTCTGAATTTATTTTGTTGACAACATCATTTTTAGGTGCTAAAATTGCTCTTTCACATAAATATTGATTTTCGTGGATATTGTTTTGTAAATCTGGTTAAACACTTGCAACTAATTCTGAATCACTGTGTACTAATTGACAAAAATCTTCCGTCAGTGTCACATAGCCCTCGGCATCAGTTTCTAACTGACCATCTCCTATTTTCAATAGTATTTTGGCATAGTTGCCAGCATTTGTGTCATCATATAGATGCACTCTCATATTTGTAGTCAAACTGAACTTTCTTACGGTGGTCCATAGAGTGGACGACTTGAGACATGCTTTAATTTCGTCTGCAGGTGTCCTCTTCTGAATGACTGGTAACGTTTGGCGGAAATCACAAGCCAATAAAACTACCATCCCTCCCATAACATCGATGCTGTTGCGCAAATCCTGGAGCGTTCGATTTAGTGCTTCTACCGCTTTTTTGTGCGCCATAGTACTTTCATCCCACACTAAGAGCTCGAACTGACGTAACATAGCACCCCGTGCGCTATTTTTACTAAAATTACAAATAGGCGAAGATTTAATGGTAATGGAGAAAATCCTATCAATTCCGTAAAAAAAGGATTAACTGATTCATTGGACAATGAAATAAATTATTGGAAAAATGTTCTTAAAAGGATCGTTAGTGTAATAAAAAAATTATCATCTCGAGGACTTTCTTTCAGAGGCCACACCGAAAAATTTGGATGTATTCAGAGTGGAAATTACATTATGTCACTTTTCAACTTTTAGCTGAATACGATCCTTTTTTAGCTAAACACATTTCTCGTTACGGCAATCCAGGAAGTGGCCATACAAGCTATTTATCATCCACAATTTGCGATGAATTTATAAAATTAATGGCGAATCAAGTTACCGAAATAATTCATAACGAAGTAAGAGAATCAAAATATTTTTCGATAATCGTTGACTCCATTCCTGATTTATCACATATAGATCAACTTACGCTGGTTTTACGTTATGTAAAGGATGATGGTTCACCTACAGAAAGATTTTTGAAGTTTTTACCTAATGTCGGTCACAAAGGTACAGATATCGCCAGTGCTATTATTGCTAATTTAAAAGACGCAAATATTGACATAAAAAATTGTCGGGGTCAATCATACGATAATGCGAGTAATATGTCGGGAATTTACAATGGAGTTCAAGCGAAAATCAAAGAATCTTGCTCTTATGCTGAATACGTAGCTTGTTCGGCTCATTCGTTAAATTTGGTAAGGGTATGTGCAGCAGAAATTTGCGAAGAAAGTTGTAAATTTTTCAATATTTTTCAAGAGCTGCATAATTTATTTTCTTTATCGACTAAAATATGGCAAATACTTAAAAATCAATGTGACATTTAAAAAAGAAGAAGAAGAGAAACATTCTGAATGCATGACCAAAAGAAAAACTATAAAAACTCTGTCTGAAACTAGATGGTCTGCTCGTCATGATTCCTGCGAAAGTTTACTACAGTTGTGGGTCCCCGTATATGAAGCTCTTGAGATAATAAAAAACTATGAATGGCAAAAGCCAGTAGTAAAATGTCAAGCAAAAGGCCTTCAAACTCAATTTGAGCGCTTAGAAACAGCTTTCATGACTATTTTTTTGGGAATTTTTACTACAAAGAATCAACAAAAGAATCAAAACCTTCAAGGTGAAGATATTGACATTATTTCGGTTGTAAATTTATATGATAGCTTGATTAAGCTTGTTCAAGAAATTAGAAATGAAGATAATTTTGATAACTTTGAGAATCAGGCTTTAAAAATTTCTAAAATTAAAACGTATGAAAGTAATTTGAAACGCGAGAAAAAAAGAAGAAAGCAATTTGACGAGTCATCGACGCAAGAATACAAGTTTGAAGCAAGATATTAGACAGTTTGTCAAGTGAGTTGAAAAAACGTTTGAAATCTTATAAAATTTAATGGATTTCCAATATCAAGAATTTAAGTTTTGATGAAATTAAAGAAAAAGCAAAATTTTTAATCAAATTATACCCCGAAGATTTGGAAGAAAACTTAATAAAAGAGTGTATTCATTTTGATACCTTAGATATTGAAACAAATCACGATAAAAAGTCTAAATTGGGTACAGAGAAAACACCAGGTTTTTTATTGAAATGGATTAGAAAAAACAATTTTCAAACAATCTATCCGAATATTGAAATAGCACTTCGAATGTGCGTTTGTACTGCTATCACGAATTGCTCTGGAGAAAGATCATTTTCGGTGTTGCAACGCATAGAAAATCATTTGAGAACTTCGATGTCCCAAGAAAGATTAAATGCACTGTCACTCTTACATATAGAGAATGAAATAACGGAGGCTATAGATTTTGATAGTTTGATTGAAAAATTTGCTATAATGAAATGTAGAAAAAAGAAATGTTAAATATTAAAAAAGTTTTTGAAAATTTATATTTTTTGCATTCTTCTTTCTTAAAAATGTTTATATTTTTATCGAATTATTTATTTGCATGTGGGGAAGGGGGTGGTGTGGAAGAGGCGGCATTACTCTCTTTGCCTAGGGCGGCATCAAGTTAAATCCGCCTCTGCATTTAAATACTCAATTTAAGATAAGCACCACAAAAAAGTCTAAAAGACGATTATATTTTCTATTTGACTATATTTATAAATTGAACATTTGGGTTGAGCCAGACCAGAAGAAACCAACAAAACAAAGGCAACCGTTGCTTACCCACACTCAAAGTCAGAACAAAATGTTTTTTTTTATTTGCTTTTTTTGATGTGGGTTATTGAGAGTCATTCTTTATTAGTTTTCTTCTACAAAGGAATTTCTGAGTACGATTTGCCCAATGGCTTTGTCGCTGCGATGATTTTTTATTTAAATATAATAATCGCCGAGATTTTCAACCAAAGACAATAATGCTTCAACGTCTTCTTGATGCAAGTCTTGATACAAACCATCAGAGCTTAGGTTTGTATAACACAAGACGTAAACATCCATGTTACCAGCACATTGATGTGCATATTGGTCGGGAGCGGGTGCTAATCATCTCTGCAGGAATATCGCGTTTATTTGATCTTGCAGCATCAAAAGTAGTCAGTTTATACAGTTCGGATAACAACTTGCCTATGAAGTAAGCAAGTTTTCATAGCTTTCCCAGTATACGGCCCGGCATTTATTACATATTTTGATTCGCTGTCGCATACCATTGAAATATTAATGTCTTACAAGTTCTGTTTACTGGTATTTTTTTTTTTTTTAAATAAAGGGTGTATTTTATAGAAGTATAGAACTTTGAAATGGAATAAAACAAAGATGATTTTTTTAAATTGACATGAATTTGACTTTATTCGAAAGATAATCTTCTAACATTATAATTTAAATATAATTTCTGGCAGTCCCTGAGCGGTGCTCTTGCGACGGTTCTCTTGGTCAAAATTGATTGATTTCGGAATAATATTAGGTAAGGTTAGGTTAGGTTAGATGGCTTCCCTCCGAAAAAGCGGTGGGGATCACTTAGACCAAGATCGGTTCATTGTGCTACCACTTGAGTCGGCTTGTTCACCGTTACTCTTCGAACCATTTTAAATGTTAAATAAAATACAGTATTTTGTAGATCCGTTGGTTCATTAAAGAAATATTCCTCAGAAAGCGCATCTGCTCGATATCTCTTTTAGAGACGTGCGGCAGTGCCGGACCAATTTTGATCTTATTGTTGGTGAATCGAGTGCATTTATGGCCGCTTCGCTATTAGTGTAGATGATGACGCTCTGTTGTTCATCGATCTCTCATCTCTCTCATCATCGACAACCAGTCGACGGCATTACGAATTGCCGTTAGTTTAGCTTAGAATATGCTATAGTGGTTCGGTAGTCTAAAGAATTGGCTGATTTTTGTCCATTGTCCCGGATGGGAATTGTTGTTTTATAAAGAAATTTAAAATCTAGAGTTGGAATTAAGTAGTCCGTGACTTCACCTGAGCTTGAGCTTTATTTTCAAAATAATTAAATACGAATTACATGGTCTGATAATACAGCAACTTCCTACTGAAAATGTATAAATAGATTTCTTTAAGATGATTAAGCTTATGTAGAATTATATTTTCAGAGGAGTAAAAAAAAAAAACAACTAACAAAAAACCTCACGAAATAAATAAACAAAAATTACATAAATAAATAAATAAATAAAAATTAAATAAATAGAATAATAATTAATTATAAAAATGAATAAATAAATATGTGAATAAATAGATGGATAAGTATATATATCTGTAAATAAGTTAAATAGCACACAACACACGATACGCAAAATTATGTTTGTATACCAACAAGCTAAGCTAGACTATTAATTAAGGGATTCTCGGCAAAGATGCATTTCTCTGCAAATTTGGAGTTGAGTTTAATAATTCCTCAGAGATCAATTCAACATTTGTGCGTTTGTTTATATCACTTGTAGAGTGATGATGTGGAAGGTTACACATAATCTTCAGAATTTTATTTTGGGCAATGTGCAACGTTAATAAATGATATTTCGCACATATCCCCCAAACCTGACAGCCATATAAAATGATTGCTTGAAAAATTACCTTGTGAAATATAATTTCATTTTGAACTGAAAGTAGGGCTTTTCTATTAATGAAAGGGTACAAGAGTCTAATGCCGAATTTGACTTTGTTATGAGTATGTCAAATATGATGATTGAAAAGGAGTTTTGAGTCTAGGTGAATTCCTAAGTATTTCACACACGAATCCCTGTTAATTGGAACATTGTCGAACTTTAATTGATTTAATTGCAAAAAGAAAGTGTTTCTTTTTCGAGTGAAAAAGATTGTTTGCATTTCCTCGCTGTTAAGTTTTATCTTCCAATTCGTATAATATTTTCTTAATATCTTCAAAGCATCGTTCAGATTCGTCTCAATAATGGGACCGAATTCATGCGATGAAAATATGACAGTATCATACAGCAGTTTCGGACAATGGAATTTTCGGCAGGTCGGATGTAAAATAGGACCAAGAACTGAACCCTATGGAAAACCAGCATTAAAATACTTAATCTGGGATGAGCTCAAAAAGCTCTGGATTATTTGACGTTGTTATGTTAATATACATATATAATAATAATGTTACTATGCTTAATGTAATGTTATACTCTACCGGCTTATGGGCCGGTAGCTCTTTACTAAATCAGGGGCTTTATCAAATTTAAGAGTTCGAATACGGGGGTGGACCGATAAGTACTTAGGCTACTAAAGAAAAACAAACATTTTGGAGAAATGTCCCCAGCGAAATTGACCCAGCGATGCTCCAACTTCCTTAACCCGTCTGAAAAACACGTTTTCTCGAGTTCTGCAAAGTAGGCCTCCGTGGCGGCGACTGAAATTTCTGCCCGGCGAGTGACTTTTTCAAGTTTGGAAACAAAAAAAAGTCGCACGGGGCCGAATCTGGAGAATACGGTGGATGGAGCAGCAGTTCGTAGCCCAATTCGACCAATTTGGCGTTGGCGAGGGCGAAGGTGTGAGCCGGTGTGTTATCGTGGTGGAAGTGCACTTTTTTCTTCGCCAAGTGGGGCCGTCTTTTCTTCAATTCGGCGTCGAATCAGCCCAATAATTTGGCATAGTACAGCCCTGTGACCGTTTTGCCCTTCTCCATGAAGTCGATGTGGATCACACCATGTGAATCCTAGAAAACGGTAGCCATCACCTTTCCGGCCGATGAGACAGTCTTCGCCTTCTTCGGAGCACGTTCGCTGGGTCAAGTCCACTGTTTCGACTGTTCCTTGCGAAGTGTCTCAGGTCTCAGGGGTGTACCAGTGGATCCATGTTTCGTCGACTGTCACGAAACGACGCAGAAACTCTTTCGGATTGCGCTCTGAAGTGGTTTCAAGGTTGCACTTGTTGTCCGGAGTGAGCAAACGCGGCACCCATCGTGCCGACAGCTTTCTCATACCCGAAATTTCATACAGAATGTGACCCACGCAATCTTTTGAAATGCTTACTGCTATCAGCTATCTCGCGCACCTTCAATCGGCGGTCTGCCAATACGAGATCGTGGATTTTTGTCACGTTATCCTCAGTGGTAGCCGTTTTCGGAGCACCTGGACATGGCTCATCAAAAATCGACGTGCGACCACGTTGAAACTCGTTAAACCAATTTTTGAAGGTCGCCATCCAAAGAGAAGAGTCACCGTACACAGCATCCAAACGCTCTTTGATTTCGCTGCGCGATTTCCCTTCCAAAAACAGGAATCGAATCACCGACCGATATTGCTCTTTTTCCATTTTTCTAAAATCCGCGGACACTCCCGCTTCCACACGCGGTCAAAACAAAGCTACGTGTCCGATCCGGCTGAAATTTCGACAGTAGCCGTCTACTAGAATGTACTACGTGATAGTAAGTTGCTCTTGTGATACTGGCCCATCTGGCGGTGAGGCTAAGTACTTATCGGCCAGCCGTTTTGTTTATTTTAAGATTTTTGATATAAAATTCAATATCTTCATCTTCACAGTGATTTCACTTACATAGATCACTGCTTGGCGTAGAATACCAGCATGCCCTATTTCGGACAACTTCCAATGAGCCGATTCCTTAATTCGCAGCGCCGATTTCTTTGGTTTTTCCTTGGCAAAAGGATCCAAGAGGAGTAGGTGAAGTATCTTTTCGAGGGCTGCAGTGGGGGTTGTTCGCAGTGCTCCTGTTATAGCGATGCACGCAATTTTTGAATTCTGCTTAGAAGTTTGCAATAGTTAGATCTGAACCGTGCTGATCACCTGACTAAGCAGCTGTACATTAGTATAGGTCTAACAACCACGGTATACAGCCAGTGTGTAATACGAGGTTTAATACCTAATTTGGTGCTCAAGGCTTTTTTGCAGGTATATAGCGCAGTTGTTGCTTTTTTGATGCGTTCTTCCGCATTCAATTTTCAGTTGAGCTTCTTGTCGAGTACTTGGGGTGGTCTGCGAATCTAAGGTAAATCCCATTGAGTTTTGTGGGAGTGATTTGAGGAATCTGCCTTTTTCTTTGTGAATAAAACTAGCTCCATTTTGAAGGGATTTATTCCGAGCCTGTAGTTCTCTGCCCAATTGACCAGTTTGCTTAGGCTTGTTTCTATCAAATCTCTTATTGTTGGAAGATGTTTCCCGCTGTTTACTAGTGTAATATCGTCTGTATACGCAATGACTTTGCACTCGTTGTTCTCCAGGTATAGAAGTATTTCGTTTACAACTGGCACCCACAATTACGGCCATAGTGCTCTTTCACGAGGACCACATTTTACTGCCCTTTTGTGGTAGCAGCTGGATTTCGGAACAAACTTTATGCACAAAATATCGTTTTCAACCGTTTTTGAAGTGTTGACGCGTCCAGATAGGGTATCGTTGTTAACATCTTTTCATCCCTCTTTAAAGAGGCCCAGAATAGGCTCGCCAAATGTCACAGTCAACATTTGCACATAATCTTTTTTTTCACTCAAAATTAGATATACATTCTTTAATCCAAGCACACCTACGTATAACCATTATACCTGTGAAAATCGAACTAAATATCCAAAATGGCTCATAAAGTTAACATATGCCAGGGGACTTGGGGGATACTTAGCTCGTACAATTCAAAAAAAGAATTTGAGCAACCTTCATGCATATTTGGTTTCTAATGAATTTGCTCGAGTAATGGTTTAACTACCATGACATGCGCTCCTGGTGAGTAATTCAATTTACATTAGATTATATAAATTTCAAAACATTTTGTGTTTGGGATAAAAGGATTTCTTGAAGAACAGCAGCTTGTAAAAACTTGTCACTCATCCTGAGACATCCATTACCCCAATAAATCGATCCCTACCATCACTGAGAATATCTTTCATTGCAGCAGTCAAGGTTAGGTTTCCTATCGAAGCTCAAATTTTTGTAGGCTTGGTGTCCCAAAATGTGTCTCTGATCATAGCGTTTCACTGATATTTCAGCATTTGTCCACTGAATAATTTCTGGCACATTGACCTCTAATTGCACGAATAATATTAACGACACTGCTTCCACCAGTAATATACTGTCATGAACATTAAAATACAGACAAACTTTTGGCGATAATTTCAGTATCAGTTTTTCCGAAAATATTTACCATCTAAATGTAGCCAAATATACATACATATGATACAGAAATTCACATACATAAGTGAAGGCATTCTAATTTAACTTTGTCTAAATGAGCGCCTTAATTACGAATAAGTTGTTAAAGAAGTTGGACATCGAAATAGAGACAATATTTGTCTTTCTAAAAATAAAATAAAAATATGTAAAAATGTTCTTTTAAAAGCATTGAAGATAAATTCTTTTTTTTTTTCAAATATAGCTTAGTAATCTGAACTTTGGTTTGCCCCTATAAAGCGTTTGCTCTTTTTTAAGCCAAATAAAGGCACTTAAAAATACAGAAATACGCTATGGGCTGAAAGTGACGGCAGGTAAACGATACGAAGATCACCATTACAAACATTTCGATATCAATATACAGTTAAAACAGTAAAGTCTGGTGGTGGAAATCTCTTAGTGTGTGGGTCAGCCAAAAAGTTTCTAGCAAACCACAATATTAATTTAATGGAAAACCCTCCCGGTCAAATGTTCCAAAACCTATAAAACATCTATGGAAGAACTTAAAAAATACTATTGGGCGGCATCGAACAAAAAATAAGACTGAGTTATGGGAATCATATAAGGGAAGTAACAAATTATTAAGTATTTTTATTTTAAATGTCATTGAAATGATAAACAAAGTTACTCTCAAAGATACAACAAAAACGAAAGGTGTGCTTAGGTCGGATAAAAATAGATAGCAATATAGTATGTTTATTGCGCGGGCACCTCTGAGGCATGGATTACATATATATTTAGGCTCAAGTTAATTTACTTTAGCACCTGTGCAAACTTTCGATTCTATTTGATTCTATCAACGGGAAGTTTGCTTCATTCCGTAACTAGATGTAATTCTCTATTCCGTAATTTTCTTAAGCATCATCAAATTCAATCAGAGGCCTTTCTGAGATCCGATTGAAGTGACAATTCCTGAGAGGAGAGAGTGGCGATACTAAACACTGTGTGAACCGAAATTAATTTTGCTAGAAGAAGATTCATCATATTAACCTTATTTTTCATTTTCATCCATTGGTATTTCCTCCAATTCCAATATTCGATCTTGTACTTCGTCATGCCGATATTGAAATTCTTCCTCCTTAAATATAACATCCCTTATTACTTGACTTCCTTTCGGTGCTGGAATCCAGTTTCAATATCCTTTCTATGATAGTTTTCCTGTCGAATTTCTTTCATTTGCTTCGTTTAATGTCTGAATGTTAAGGAGCCAGTAGCTTTACACTTACCATCCCAGGTCGGATGGGTTTTCATCTTTTATTGGACTAATGCCAGTTCAGTTTAGTTCATAAATTGCAGTGATTCGTTTCTCCGTCCAGGATTTTTTTTTCGATAAGTCACTTCTGCAAGGCATTGCCA
This sequence comes from Merodon equestris, assembly GCA_958301585.1. Lineage (NCBI taxonomy): Eukaryota > Metazoa > Arthropoda > Insecta > Diptera > Syrphidae > Merodon > Merodon equestris. The sequence goes on from OY284413.1 coordinate 67,538,866, forward strand.
ACCTTAAGAATGGTTCGTTTTTCGCGTTAAAAATTTTCATTCTGGTAAGGTATTGTATTTTGATGATGAACAGAATGTCTGTCACAGAGCGACTTTGCACCTTCGTTCAAATTCCTTTCCATTATCCGAATGAAGAGCTTTTATCTTAGTCTACCTTAGTCACTACATGCTTTGGTTATACGTATATCTCTCTAACTCTCCGGCATCCCTTCACTGAAATAGTATTACAAGTATTCTAGGTTTTAAAGTGCAACCAGAAGAACAACCTTAATTTGACAATGAATTAAAACGATTTACGCAACAAAATACAAAGTAATTTTTGTAATCGTTTTATTGTTTTCGTTTTTTTTTTGTGTTTGTGTTTCGTTGAAGAAGTTATATGAACCAAGAACCGAGTTTAATCGCAGAAATCGAAAAAGGGTGTCGAGTTTTTCGATAAAAACATGGGGTGTGGATGTACATGCTCTTTCCTTTTTGGAGAGGGGTCAACACAATGCAGATCTCTAGTACCAGGAACCTCAGCACTTCTCCGCTTTAAATGATTTTATTCTTTAAATTGTTTTTTTATGAAAATCGCAACTCCTTCGCCTCGTGTGGCGTTGGGTCGGATTCTTCAGATTACATTGAATGGGTTGCGCAGAAATTTGTATTTCTTGTTTAGCTTTGCTTCGCTATCCAAAAGCACATCGGGACTTCCGTCTTGTAACAAGTTGAAAAGTACTGCTATCCGTTCGAGTCTAGTTAATTTACATTTATTGACAGAATCTTCAAGTATCTCTCAGCGGACGTTCCCATTATGAGTCAAGATGCGCTGAGCCCGCCAGAATCGAGTAGATTCAATCCACTCCGGTCGCTTGCTCAAGAATCTGCTGTTGGCGCTCCTCGGATTTGCGATTGAAGGTCCACCACAGCTTCTGTTGCCTTTGAAACAGATACTTTGCCCTATGGAACAACCGTGGGCTTTTGTACTTTAGGTCATCTCGACTTCAAGCGTTGCCTATGAGCCCGACTTAAATTATTCATTTCTCCGAACGTTGGACATTCCCGATAGTTCGCATTCGAGCTGCTCCCTTGCTGTGGGCTTGTCTTGTGCCACGTTACATTTCTCATTTATGTGGTTCTTTGTATACTTAACAAATCGAGGCTGCATCTTGCAGTTTAAAGCAACGTGAGTGAGTGAGTGAGTGAGTTTATTGTCATTTATAAATAATTACAAAATTCAATATACACTGCAATATCTTATGCACCTTACAATACCTTCCGACGTCTCCATGGAGTTATCTCTTCAATGCTGGATGAAACCTTGAAGCGGTAGAGGAGAGTCCAAGTGAGACGTCAGTTAGCCCTACAACATTGTTTATGAACCGTTTTACATTTGCTTTACATAAAGACAATAGAAAGATCTGCGAAGCCTAGAGGCTTTTCTGCAGAAGATTATTCAAAAGATAGATTTTACATATAAAATAATATAGAGTAAGTTCTCATTATTTTGGGAATGTAGATTAATTGTTGTATGATTTTATATGTTAACATTGGTTAATATTATATATTTCTTAAGTTCTTTTTTTCTGGTGTGCACAGACTGTATACTCCATAAAGAGCGTGGGAGTTGGTTGTATACTGTTGGTACCACAAAGGAAAGTTGCTTTCTTCCATACGAGTTTTATATCCTTGGTATTTTCAAAAGTCCATTAGCTCTTTGCCTTGTGTTGACGCCGTGATTTATCGGTTGTTTAAAGCGTTGATCGTTGTACGTTTCATTAATTAAATTGAAAAGAAAAAGTTTTTGGACGGTTAGTACATTTAAATTTTCACTAGGACTATACAAATTTTCTACATCACGACTACCATACTTAGCTCGCAGAAGAATCTTTAAAATTCGGCTTTGACCCCTTTGGAGTTCCATAATTCTGTAGTGCGCTGCATTGCCCCACGCTGTTATTCCGTATTGAAGTACTGACTCCACCAAAGAGTAGTATACTTGCTTCAATACTTCAAACGACGTGTGGTTGCTCGGATGGTAAAGAGCATATGTCGACTGCCGAAGTCGCCTGCATAAGTAGGTACTTTATATGGTAGTCCCACTTAAAGTTGCAGTCTACTTCCACTCCGAGATATCGATACACGTTAACTGCATCAATATACTCTGCGCAGCCATCTGTCTCAGGTGTTTGTTGAGACTTGTGCAGGCAATCAAAACTATGGAATCGTATTTTAATTGGGTTACTTACCATTTGGTTTGACCGGATATGCATTATTTTGGTTTTTTTCGACTTTATAACTAATCCATTGTCATGACACCACCGTAGAATGTTGTTAAATTCTGTTTGCATTGTCTGAGTAGCAATCCCAAGATCTTTGTTGCTCACAACTATGGCGGTGTCATCCGCATATTGGAAACCGACGCTATTTTGCAGCACAGATAACATATCATTCACGTATATAATGAAGAGAAGAGGCCCCAGAATAGATCCTTGAGGTACACCCATGTCAATAGTTTGCAGATTGCTACAACTGGAAGATAATCTCACCATAAAACCTCTGTTCCGAAGATAACTCGCAAACCAATCCAGTATTCGACCACGAATACCTATCTTCTCCAGCATATGGATGATTCTCGTGTGACAAAGTGTGTCGAAAGCTTTTTTTGAAATCTACAAAGATCACCAGGGAGTGTAGATTCTGATTCAGACTACTGTTTATATTTTTGGCAAATTCTTTCAGTAATTGGCTTACATTTGTGTTTCTTAGGAAACCATACTGGTTCTTGTTTATGATTTTGTATTTGCCAATATAATCTTGTAGTCTTCTCGCCATTACTTCTTCTAACACTTTGTCCACTACTGGTAATATGGAGATGGGGCGATAGTTCGAAACATCGTTTTTTTTCCCGGACTTATAGATTGGTCGTACAATGGCAATTTTAAGTTTATTAGGAAATTTACTTTCCTCCAAAGACTTATTCACCAGTTGTGTGACTGTAGGTGCTAAAATACTCGAGTTGTATTTGAGGTCTTTAGCCCTTATATTATCTATGCCGGCAGATTTGTTAACGTTTATTTTGTTTAAGATGTTCCTTACTTCGGTTTCGGATGCTTGTCCAAGGAACATGGATTGAGTTGTAGTTGTTTCTCTACCATTATATGTTATTATATTGCATTTATGTGTAATCGATTTTATTTCTTCCTTTAATTGTGTAGCGAATTTATTTGCTATGTCTGTTGTATTTGAGCCCAACGGAAAGTTTATACTAATTATTTCATCGATGTTATTTGTTGTTTTTCCTAGTAAATTGTTTATCAGTGTCCAGGTCTTCTTTGCATCTTTTCTATACTCTGCAAATTTATGTTTGTAGTATTCCGATTTTGTTATTTTTATTCTTTTATTTACATAGTTTCGGAAATATTTATATTGATTTTCATAACTCAGGCACTGTCTGTTGTGTTTCCATTTATTGTACAGCATATCTCTTTTCTTACACAGAGCTAGGGTTTCCGCTGTTATCCATGGATTTGATTTTTCTCTTTCCTTAACCTTAATATTTACATAGGACTTTTCATACACACCATTGAATATATCAGCCAGCTTATCATAGAAATCATCAACATTAGTCTCATTATTTAGAAGGTTCCAGATCACTCTCGATAGTTGTTCACATACTTTGTTTTCGCTTAGCACTAGTCTTGTCGTTGCTTTGCACTGTAGCTGCATAGATTATTTTACGCTCACATCGTATCAAACAATGATCGATTGTTCTACTGGAACCTCTGTTCAAGTCTACTCTGGTATTTGTTTGAACAACATTTTGCAGACCTTTACCACTTATCATTTCAAGATATCTAGCCACATAAATATCTTGATCATTGTTGACGTCTATATTCATGTCTCCCATTATTAATACATTTTGATGTTTATTCACAGCATTTATTTGATGTTCTAGTTCTTCTATAAAGTTATACTCATTCAGTTTCGGTGGTCTATAAATTGCTAGAAGACTGGTCTCTTTGTTGTTTATTTTTGCTTGTATTTGTATGTTTTCATAATTTGTAGATCTGTAGTAATTTTTTTCATACCCAATGTCTTTTCTGACATACATGGCAATTCCGCCGCCACTTCTATTTGGTCTGTTTAAAAATTCTACGTTAAAATCATCTAACTGATAGTAACCATTTTCTTCGTCGTATATATTTGTTTCCACTAATATGATAATTTTTAGATATTTAATTATATTTCTTATACAACATAGAAAATAATTCCATTGTTTCTTTAAAGACCTAATGTTCATATATAGACACAGACAATCCAAGTTTTTTATTTCATTAATACTTATGTCGGTAAACATATTGTACACCCTATAATCAACACTTGACATTTGCATACACTAATTTTCGTTGCTGTCATTTTCTGTGTTGTCAAACATGTTGATATTGTTATTTTTATTTTTTGTGTTTGTCGTGTGAAGTTTTGATATATAAATATTAAATTAATTTGTTTAGGTCTTCGCTATCGGTGATTCGCAGAACAGTTGCACCTTCGTTTTTGCGTGCCAGAATTTAACAGTTTCTGATCCATACAAATTTCCAACCAGCATTTTTGGCCTTTTGTTTCGCTTGCCATAGCAGTTGTTGGTTCGCTGCAGTTAGTTGACTGTTTATATAAATACTACAGTTTAAAAGTTCTGTTTTTTGGCTTTCACTGATATCGAGAGTGTTAAAGTTCTTTATAATATTTTTTGCCTTTAACGTACCTCGAGTTCTAGCAGAATTCAATATTCTTTCTTTACAAATAGCGTTGGTGAAAGATACCACTATTTTTGGTGCTCTTGAGGTCTGTTTTGCTATTACACGGCGAACATTATCAATATCAGTGTCTTTTATTTCAGCACCGATCTCATTCGCAACATCTTTAACCACGTCCAAGAGCTTTTCATCTTTAGTGAATGGGACATTTGTGATTTCTATGTTGTTCTTGATTATTTCTTGTTCCATTTTGTTAATCTGTTTTTGCATATTTATAATGATCGTGTCTTTATGTTCACATTGTGTTTTTAAGTCGGTGATTTGTCCCGTCAGTGTATGTAGGAGTTCGTTGTTTTTCCGTATTGTTTCCTTCACGTCATCGTAGCCCTTTGACAGGAATTCTACAGACCTTAAATACTCTTTCAGCGTTTCCTTTATTTCGGTGATGTCCTTTCTGACATCTGCGTTGAGAGCCTCCTTGAGTCCATAGTGTTCATTCATATCTGACTGCCCGTCGTCTTTCGGGGCTTGCTCTCCTGGCGTTGCGGAACGGGTACGGCAATACTGGCACTTCCAGGATTTCTTCTGCTCCGTGGACATCCCCCTGTAGGTTCTGGCTGTGATGGTGGTACAGCCAAAATGAAGCTTTCTGGAGCAAGCGGAGCACCTGACACAATCACTTTCACTGACGATGTCTTCTTCGCAGTTCCCACACCTTACCATTTTTATATTTATTTTTTATTTTTTGATGTTAATACCAGTTGGGTATATTATAACGGGGGAATATATATGTAAAATTTTGGAAAAAATAAAGTTTACAGACCCTTTTGTCTAATTTTCCAACTGTAGGTGGGATAGTTATATAACTTTGGGTAGGCACTTTTTAACTTTCGCACTGGGGGAAAAAACACGTCTATCGCTCTCGAGAACTACTCTGTAACGCCTTGAGTGCCCGAACCTTTTGCAGCTGATACTCGTACATTGTAAAATGTTTCTGGGTTTTTTTTTTTTTTTCTCCTATTGCGCAAGAACATAGACAGTCAATAACATCGATAGGCTATCAAGTTTGTTCAAGGAAGAAGGAAAGTCTTCGTTTGTTTCGTCTGGCCCGCACCGTGATATATGGCTTGATTTCTATGAATACGAGGTACTCACTCTCAATCTTTATGTACGTTTGGAGTAGTGCCTCGAGGTCGCTAGTTGGGTATACACGTTTGAGGAGCACTGTCTGCATATTTTTGGCCTTTGGAGTATACGAAAAAAAACTCCGTCGTCGACATTTGGAGCAGTTCTTTGATATTCCAGTTATTTTGATATTCCACTGTTTTGCAGTATATAGCATGCTGATCTTCAACCTTCACTTCACCCTGACACTTAATATATAAATTGTCACCAATGGCGTACTTACATAAGTCAAGTAGCGAAAACGGCATTTAGTTTCTCCTGACAACTTCAGACGTGCAAGATGCGCTTCGAATTTAATTTGACAAAGGAGCGAAAATATTGTTTCTCCTGTTCTAGCAACTCTCCCCACCGGCTGAGGTAGGTAAACTCTTGTTGTTTTTATGCTGATTGTGATGTTGATGCTGATGGCGATGAAGTGGATGGGAGGGGCGATTAAACCTTCGTCTCTTTATCAGGCCGACCTTACTCGGTAGAACAACCGATATTTTCGAGAACTCGGATGATATCGTTACCGAGTCATCGGATAATGTCGTGTGACTTTCCCTCTCCGTATGACTTTTACTTGTAAACAATGTTTTGTTCCAATTGAGGAACCGAAGCCCCGACTGGCGGTTAGCGACCGGACACTCGACCGCTAATTTAGAATTTGAAAATATTTCGCCGAAACACGCCCTTGAGCTATTCAAATGTTTACTTATTCACCATTAAGTCCAAACACTTACGTAATCAATAATCAACTGAGCACTTGTCAATAATCATCTGTGAGCACGTGTGTGACCTCAAGATGGGCGGAGAATCATGACCGTCAGTGCCAAGACAGAAGAAGCACGGCTGGCAAACGAACTAGGAGAAGCAGATATATTTCTAGAGAAATTACGCTCAGAAATCAGGTTTAGATATTTTGCAACGAAATAAAATAAACCTGTTTTTTTTTTCATTCATATAATATTATATCTATCTTACCCTAGTCAAAAAACCTTAAAACTAGCTTAACTATCTTAACAAATATAACTATCTTACTGGCCCTAGGCGGACACTCTAAAACAAACAGTACAATTGAAACATGTGTCTTTCGACGACTACATTAATTTACTACCAATATTATTATATCTAACTTAAGGTAAGAAAAATGTTTTTTTTTTTTTTATTAAAAATCTTAGCATATTATGAGAAAAAACCTAGCATATAAAATAAACCTCGCAAACATAGAAATGTACAACTTATTGGTGGATACGATGGCAAAATACAATAGCTAGTGTGGAAATCGTCTTTGGACGCATCATCTCCGAATAGATGTTGATGAATTTGTAACGAGCTTTCTGGGCCGGGATATATTCGCCGGACCAGAGTCTGTCACATAAATTTGTTGTTGTGACACCGGCAGACGTACTGGTGTTTTGTGCGCTACGCTGTCCCTTGGGGTTGAGACCCGATCGGAACACTAGGGCGTAGTGACATCTTGTCACCTCAACTGTCGCGTTGACAGTACCCAGTCGATATCCCAGTAGGTGAGAACCCGAATCTGAGTTCCGACGGATGGTTGAGTCGGGGGCAATGCGGGAGCTAGCCTGTCTGGGTAGGAACCCGATCGAGGCCTGGACCGTGTCGGCTTAAACCCTTGAGCGTGGCTGGATCGTCGAGTCAGACCCTTCCGGGTTAATACCCAAGTCGGGGGTTGACTCCACGCTGTTCGCCTCGGGAGTAGATCTCAATAGGGGCGATCGGCCTCGTATGGGTTAGAACCCGAGTCGGAGAATCGGTCCCGCCCTATTAATTCCTACTCGCCTTGCTCGTTGCGTGATCGCCTCGACGGGTAGTGTCCACGCACTTGTCCTGTACTCGTAGCTGACGCAAGATAATAACAATAATCGTAAATAATTAGCTTTTATTATTATCGTAATTCCTTTCTCTTTTATTAATCGTAATAATAATTTGTGAATAATAATTAACTCTTATTGTTATTGTCTTATTTACATTTACTCTCTAATTTATGAGGAATATTATTCTTAAGAATACTACGATATAATACCACCTTAATCTTACCAAGCACCTCTTACCTAGTTGTTGTTGCTGTTTTTCGAACTTGATTGATCTGGGATTCTTCTCGCACTGTTTCGTCGTCTATTGTCACTTGTTCACGTGTACTCGCTGACTAATTGTCACTCCTACTCACTGACTAATTTCCCTTCTGCAAATTGCCTCGGCCTTTTATAAGTCTAGGCTGAACGGCGATGTGAACGGTGCCTTTCGAGTTGTCGTTGACATTTCCCCTGTTTACGGGATCTGTCAACGGAGACTGTAGCCGTTGCCGTTGTCTTTAGTGTCTTTGACCTCACTGGCCTCAGACAAAGACTAAACATGTATGATTCGTGAATTTCTTTGTTTTGTGTGAATTTTGTTTTATTACTTTTGATTTGGTGGTTATTGTGTTTATCGAATGTGTATGTGATGTTTATTTTGCATTGTGATTATTTTGGCGAGCCCTTGTATGTTGGGAAGGCATATTTATGTTTTCCCTTTGTTTACCTGGGTGAGTGAAACACTGTGGTTTGTGATGAAAAATTTATTGATTGTGTGTTTTTGTTTTTAGATGACAAATTTTTCTTCACAACTTTTAGAAGAATAAGTTTATTCATTTGTATTCATACATTTATTTCCTGAATTTTGAAAATAAAAGTGTGAGTGAACCGATGTCAGTGGTTGCCAGTGCCGGAAAAGGTAAATACCTGCCTATTTGTACCTTTGTTATGCATACTTTATTTTATATTGTAATAATATTATATGTGTTATGTTTGCGTGTAGTATGTACGTAATAAAAATTACATACTGAACAGGGCCATTATTCGATACTTCTTTAGAAGAAGAGAAAGCCGAGAAAAATTTTACTTTTAGTATTATATTTTTTGATATAGAACTATTTATTTGCCCGACTGTTGCGATTCACTAAAGGAGAGGTATTACTCTTACAGTTGTTAATACTAGATGACTAAATTTTTTTTCATAAACTATACGTTTCTTTATGTATGTAGGTACTAGGTACCACTCCTTACATTAAAATAGTTCCAGCCGTTTTGTGAGAACCTCTTTATGGGTCTTAACCGTTTATTGCTCCTATTCCTATTTTGTTAAAAAAGCCATATCCTGTTAAAATCGCCTTATGATTACTAAAACAAACATTTTTTTTTTTCTTTACGGGTAAGTAACTGATATGAAACATGGCTGAATCTAAGAAAAAATGTCGACAGTACAGTGTTGATTATTTGAAATTTGGTTTTCTTCCATCAAAGGCAGACAAAGGATTGCCCATATGCCTTTTATGTAACAACATTTTGATCAATGACTCTATAAAACCATCGAAGCTCGAAGATCATCTAAGAAGATGTCATTCCGATAAAATAGGCAAAGATTTAAAATATTTTCAAACATTGAAGAAAAAATATGAACAGCAAAATATGAAACCCACTGCGCACCGTATGTTCGCTTCACCCTCTTGCGGGCATCTTACAATGTCTCATTGCTTATAGCGAAATCTAAAAAACCGCACACCATCGGAAAACAGTTAATTTTACCCACCGTTGAAGAGGTTTTAAAAACTGTTCTGGACAAACCTCCATTTGACGTACATTTGAGTAACAACACTGTACAACGACGTATTGATGAAATGAGCACTAATATTGAAAGCTTCTTGTGTAATTATCTGCAAACAACTCATTTTTCTATTCAACTGGACGAGTCAACTTTATCTGGTAATGAAGCATTAATATTGGCATATGTTCGATTTGTTACGAGGGTGGTCCTATAAGTACTTACTCTCACTCAGATGGCGCCAGTATCGCAAGTATCGTGTAGTACATTCTAGTAGACGGCTACTGTCGACATTTTAGCCGGATCGGACTCGTAGTTTTGTTTTGACCGCGTGTGAAAGCGGGAGTGTCCGCGGATTTTAGAAAAATGGAAAAAGAGCAATATCGGTCGGTGATTCGGTTCTTGTTTTTGGAAGGGAAATCGCGTAGCGAAATCAATGAGCGTTTGGACGCTGTGTACGGTGACTCTTCTTCTTCGATGGCGACCATCAAAAATTCGTTTAACAAATTTCAACGTGGTCGTACGTCGGTTTTTGATGAGCCACGTCCAGGTGCTCCGAAAACGACTACCACGGAGGATAACGTGACAAAAATCCACGATCTTGTGGTGGCAGACCGCCAATTGAAGGTGCGCGATATAGCTAAGACAGTATGCATTTCAAAAAATCGCGTGGGTCATATCCTGCATGAAATTTTGGTCATGAAAAAAAAGTGCTCTTCCACCACGATAACGCACCGGCTCACACAATTGGACTACGAACTGCATCCACCGTATTCTCCAGATTTGGCCCCGTGCGACTTCTTTTTGTTTCCAAACTTGAAAAAGTCACTGGCCGGGCAGAAATTTCAGACGAGTGAGGAGGTCATCGCCGCCACAGAGGCCTACTTTGCAGACCTCGAGAAAACGTATTCTTCAGACGGGTTAAAGAAGTTGGAGCATCGCTCGGTCAAGTGTATCGAGCTAAAAGGAGACTATATTGAAAAATAAATCGCGATTTCTCCAAAATTTTTGTTTTTCTTTTGTTGGCTAAGTTCTTATCGGACCGCCCTCATATGGACGAAGAAATCCATGAAGAGCTGCTATTTGCGAAAACTTTAGAGGTGGATACTAAGGGCGAATCAATATTTAATGTCCTGAGTGATTTTTTTAAGGAGAAATCGATTCCATTTACAAACATCATTTCGGTGGCAGCAGATGAAGCTCCTACCATGTTCGGGGGATATCGTGGGTTTATAAGCCATCTAAAATAATTATACCAGAAGTAACCGAAATTCACTGTGTCATCCATTGACAACACCTAGTAGTGAAAAATGTGAGTGATAGATTGCACCAATCGCTTCAATTTGTGATTAAAGTCGTTAATAAAATTAGAAGCAATTTTCCGTGCAGGGACGGGTTAAGAATATCCCTGAAGCGATACTTCTCGTTTGTCGTAAAAGGCGACTAAAACAAAGGTAAACAAAAATCACATCTAAGCAATTTAGAAAACACCAAGGTGAGCCTAGGGACACATATACCACCATTAAACTGCCCCACAAATGTACATGCAAATTAGTGGGTTGACACGACTGGAGATCACCGGTGTTGTAAGAGTAAGATCAAACAAAGAAATCTGAAGCATGCCCGTGTCACAAAAAAAAAAAAAAAAGGCAGGCCGAAAAACAATTGGTGCAAACAAATGCAAAAACACCAGCATTTTATTGGCCTCAGCGATGAAGTAATCCCAAACCGGGAAGCCTGCCGCTACTTTCTGAGGACAAACCGGCGGCCCCCACAAGCGGACCAGTAGGAATGCAGTTAAGTGGGAAGGTTATGGTCCTACACTTCTGACCATAACAACGCTGGGAAAAGGAAAAGAAGGAGAAGAATAAAATTAGAAGCAATGCGTTGAATACCCGATTGTTTGCACAATTGTGCGACGAAAATGATGAAGACTTCCAGCGATTACTCTTATATACTGAAGTACGCTGGTTGTCGAAAGGTGCACGCTTAACAAGATTTTACTCACTTTTTGAATCAGGCTTAGAGTTTCTGAAAAGTAAAGATCCAGATGTAAAAGAAGTCATGATCAAATTCGAAGCAGACATCGCATATTTGACAGATTTGTTCAGAAAATTAAAAAATTCAATAACGTTAACTTGCAATTACAAGTGGAGAGTAAAAAAACGGAAAATCAAAAATTAAAAAAAAAACTGAAAAATAAGAGTAGAAATAATAAACACTCAAGTGCGTGTTGGGTGGTGTCGCCAATAGTTAGCACACACCGAGGACCAAGGATCCCGCGCTCACCCCCCCGCAGTGGAAGAAATTTTACGTGAGTGTTTCCTGCTACTTAGCTCATCGGAAGTAGCAGGAAAAAATGGTTAAAGACGTCGGGAGAAATCCCGTTCGTCTAACGGAGTCGGAGTCGGATGATCTATCCGACTTCGCAACTCCGTCCACCGTTCTGATGACCGATGTCATCAAGAAAAGAAGAAAGCTGACACCACGGAGTAATTTAAATTATTTACTTAAACGCCCCTCCCTCTCCGCTTCGACAGAAAAACTGCGGGTCGAAGCGAGGGAAGGGGCAAAATCATCATCAACAGCAGTGCCGGATCCACTCTCCGTGGAAAGTGATGTTACCAACTTCTCCGGGGTCACTACACAGGAGAAAACTACTTCTTCGCCGCCCTTTCAAGTTCGGTAGCAGAGGAGGAACGGGAACTTGAAAATGAGGAACGCATTCTACGCGCTAAATTAAAGGCCATAGTTGATAGGCTCTCCGAAATGCGTCAGAGGGAACGAGAGCGGGCTAAAACAACTCCACGACAGCGACAACAAGAAACACAACTAAAGCAACCGCAACAAAAGCAGCTGCAACAAAAGCAACCACAACAGAAGCAGCCGCAGCAGAAACAGCATCAACGGAAACAGCAGCAGCAGCATCAACAGCCGCAGAAACAACAACAGCCGCAACAACAAGAACAGCCGCAACAGCGATAACAGCCACAGCAGCAACAACAACTGCATCAACCACCTCCTCCTAAGTACCACCCATCTTTACCCATACTACGGCCCTACGAGAAACAATAGATCTATGTAAGTATGTCATTGGTGTTGATAACTTTGTATTTAAAGGTATAGGCGAAAACCGCTATGCTATCCAGTGCACCAAGCTGGAGCAGTATAAGCGAGTCAAGGACCTTTTAAAGGAGACCACGACGGAGTTTTTCTCCTTTACCCCCAAGGCCGAGAGGCTGCGGTCGATGCTCCTCAAAGGTGTACACTCGATCACTGACCCCGAGAAAATGCTCTTAGAGCTTAAAGAGTTCGAGAGCGACGACCTCAAATTCGTGGGGGTCAAGACGTTTACCACGGCGCGAGCTAAACGGGAGAAGCGGGTATTGCCCTTCTTCCTGGCCCACCTCGCACCCAACAGCAAGCTGGAGAGGCTAATGTCTATTACTTCCTTGGCTTCCCAGCGTGCGACATGGGAAAAAAGTAAAAAGGCAAGGAAACATCTTACAATGTATCCGCTGCCAAAGGTTCGGGCACGCCGCGTCGAACTGCGAAATGCAGCCTCGATGTGTTAAGTGTGTAAAGAACCACAGGAACGAAGAATGCGATCTGACCCAGGACAAGGTCGCGAACAGGGAGCAGCTCGAGTGCGTGCTCTGTAGGAACCGTGGACACCCTGCAAACTATCGGGGATGTCCTAAGTTCCAAGATATTAAAAAAAGCAAATCTGGCTCGTAAGCAGAAGTCTAAGGGGAAACGTTTCTCGGGTCGCTTAGAAACACCAGCCGTCACACCCCAAATGACCTACGCTCAAATGGCGGCAGGTCTGACAGATGGTACAAAAACACGCGGCTGCGCCCAAAGCCCCGGTGCCTGTTTATAAGGCACCAGTGGCCGATGCGGACTTGCGTTCGATCCTGCTCGCCATTCAAGGGCAGATTGGCCAGCTCCAATAGCAGATCCATGAGACGGCGACGCGAGTGGACAGAATCTACTCGCTTCTGCCGGGCCTAGCGCAACTACAATCGTTATGGGTACGCTGGTAGAGAGTCCCTTAAAGATCCTTTTGGTGAATGTGAATTCATTGATTAAGATTGAGCGAAGAGCCGTACTTTTCAACCTGTTGCAGGACGAAAGCCCCGATGTACTTTTGGTTAGCGAAACAAAGCTAAATCAGAAGCACAAAATCTGGCACAGTTCTTATAAAATAATACGAAGGGACCGATCCAACGCCACACGTGGCGGGGGAGTCGCGATCTTCATTAAAAATAATTTAAAGTATAAAGTCATATATAGCGGGGAAGTGCGGAGGTTCTAGGTGCTAGAAGTCTGCATTGTGTGCATTCCTCTCCGTTATGGACAGAAAATGTACATTTTAGCGGCCTATGAACCTGAAGCACCTCAACCCAATATTTTTATCGCAGAGCTTGAGACACTCTTTCGATCTCTGCGCTTGAACTTGGTAGAAAACTTCTACATTCTGGCCGGCAATTTAAATGCCAAACATAGTGATTGGGGAAATAACATTCGCAACACTAGGGGGAGCCTACTAAGTCATTGATGGGTTCTTCGCAACATGGAATATAGAGTCAAGTTGCTCGCAACGGATAGTCCCTCGTATCCTAGGAGCGGCTCCTATTTGGATCTCATGCTGATAGACTCTCGACTGAGACTGGCAGACACGAACGAATGGTATATTAACTGTCTACGGACCTTCGTATACGACAGCGATCACTGCGGACTTAATGCCATGATCACAATACCAGACGAATTCGCGGAGATGGCAGGGTATGTCCAAATGCGCCCCTAAGATTATAGTAAGGCGCGTTAACCACGTTTTACCAGTAATCTGGCGAGATCGCTCACTTCGAGTGATTCCTTCCCACCATCCAATAGGAACCTGTCAAACGGCGAGATCGACAGGTACCTCAGACAAATGCATAATAAAATTAAGCAGACGATGGACAGTACGATACCTAGCCAATGACAGCACGATACCACAAACGTATACCGAAACGCGACAATCGACGCACTGCATAGACAAAAAAGTAGACTACTGACAAGACTCAAACACTTGTACAGGCGGTTTACCGACGGACAAAACTCGGAGGTCAGGTTACTGAAGTCACTGATTAAAAATATCCAACAGTTGATCAAGGAAAATTACAGAATATGTATCTGTAAGTTTGTATTGGAATAACAGAATTCGTGCTGTAAAATCCAACAGCGCGAGTATGTTCGCGCAAATAAATAAAATATTTCGGAGAAACAATCAGAATTTGACATGTTAGCAGGTAGAAAGTTCGTAGTGAAAATCGCCAACGTGACTTCTATCCAAACATTTGATATTAATAACGGACTGCAACAGGGTACGGTCAATTCGCCGATCCTTTTTTGCATTTACCTGAGTGATCTACTTGTTTCTCTTCACCACTCAGTAGCGTATGCGGACGACCTTATCGCGTACAGATCAGGTCCAACGATCGACGTCATTGTTACTCTTTTGCAGCGTGACTTCGAAAAAATTCAACAGTATTGTGATGACGGGAAGTTGAAAATCAACTGCCAGAAATCAGAAACTATTTTGTTCAGAACGCCTATGGCTAGGGCCTCCCGAGACACTAGAACAAATTGGCGCGGGTTCTCAATTCTCGGACCGGACGGGCGCCAATTGGCGAAACAATGGGATCTGGCTAGACCAGTATCTATATTTTGACAAACATATAGATGTTGCTCTGGCGAGGGCCCGTGGCGCTTTTGCTCTTACAAGATGGCTGTTTCATAGTATCCAACTTGATTCGAGAGTAAAGGTAATTTGCTACATGGCTTTAATCAGGCCCATGATTGCTTATGGATGTCCCGTGTGGTTTAATGTGAGAGCTAGCTTAATGGAAAAGATTCGGGTGCTTGAGAGACAATGTCTCAGAACTTGTCTTGGGTTATATAGGACAACCGAATCTGAGTACACGAAATTTTACTCGAACGAGGTCCTATACAATAGGGCCAGGATTGTACGGGTGGATAACTTTCTGATAAAGCTGATTCGACCCACGTTGCAAGAGCAATGACTTCGGTCAATAACCAGATCTCCGGGGCTTACTTCCCTAATTACATGTACCACGAGAAAGTTCGCCTTAGCGACTTTGTCCCCCAGAGGCATTCCTCTATTTTGATCAATGTGGGCTGATCCAGGATAGATCAGCGGTACCGCTCCTCTATGAACATGATGTTGTGCTCCGCGAGCCCGAGCGCCTCAGGTTTAGTAAATCAGTGTCGCACCAAGATCGGGGAGACGTCGCCCGACAGCATCAACGCTTTTGGTGGCTGGAACAGACTGTGGTTAACTTTAATAGGTCAGCCTCTTTAAGCTCGTGCAGGGACGGGTAAAGAATATCCCTGCAGCGATACCTATCGCTTGTCGTAAAAGGCGACTAAACAAAGGTAAACAAAACTCACATCTAGGCAATTTAGAAAACACCAAGGTGAGCCTAGGGACACATATACCACCATTAAACTGCCCCACAAGTGTGCATGCAAATCAGTGGGTTGACACGACTGGAGATCACCGGTGTTGTAAGAGTAAGATCAATCAAAAAAAAAAAAAAAAAAAAATCTGGAGTATGCCCGTGTCAAAAAGGAAGGGAAGAATGAAAACGGTCAAACCGTAGCATTATGGAAAAGAACGCTAAAAGGAAAAGCACTACCCCGCCAGGCACTACTAATGGTCGTGATCCTGGGACGAGCAGCAATGCTCGGGTCAGAGCTATAGGATTTCCGGGGGATAGCAAAGTAATGCAACGGCGTAAGCCACATTTAAGAGTCGCGAGTTGGAACGTTGGAAGCATGAGTGGGCGCAGCTATGAGCTTGAAGAAATGATGGTTAGAAGGCGAGTAGACATCCTGTGCGTACAAGAGACGAAATGGCGAAACACCGGTAATCGGGCACGTTTCTTGGACACTAAAAACAAAAGCCTACAAGATGTTTTACTATGGATTGACACAAGGAAAAAACGGAATCGCCATCATCCTTGCGGCAGAGTTACTTGGCAACGTCTTAACCATTTCAAAGTCCAGTGACCGTTTGATGGCTCTCAAATTGGTGATGCATGGAGAGGTGTGGAACATCGTAAGCGCATATGCCCCTCAAGTAGGATGCGAACAAAAAGAAAAAGATGCATTCTGGCTAGATTTCCACAACCTTGTCAAAATCATCCCAAAGGAAGAGCTTTTGTTTGTTGGGGGAGATTTAAACGGACATGTCGGGAAGACAAGCGAAGACTATGAAGGCTACCACGGAGGGCTGGGATACGGCACCAGGAACTCTTCAGGTGAAGATATCCTAAACATGTGCAAGTCGTACGGTCTTATAGTGCTAAATACCATGTTCGTCAAACAAAGCCGGCACCTGATCACGTACAGCAGCGGCGGAAATGAAACTCAAATAGACTATCATTTGGTATCCAGTTTCATGAAGCCACGAGCTAAAGATTGCAAAGTGATCCTGGGAGACGCGATCGCCCCACAACACCGTCTCCTCCTGACTGAATTTTTTATGGATGCGAGAAAGAAGTCAAAGCAGCAAACGAAGGTGTCTGAGAGAATCAAGTGGTATAAGCTGGATAAAGGAAAAGGCGAAGCTTTTATTACCATCATGGAAAACTACCTCTCTTCCATTATCGATGAGGTCGGTAATGAGGAGTGCAGAGCAAAAGACATGTGGGATTCCCTACAACAATCTGGCCTGGAGAAAGCCAAATCACTGCTCGGAACATCTAAAGGCCCCTGCCAACACGCAAAAGAAACCTGGTGGTGGACAGACGAAGCCAAAGCAGTGATACACGAAAAGAAAATGGCTTTCCAAGCTTGGTCAAAGTGCTCTTCTACTAATAGAGAGGAAAAAGCTCGCCGTGAAAAGGTATATAGATGTTGCAAAGGTATCGCGAAGAAAAAATGCGCCGAATTCAAAGCGAAAAGCATGGAAGGCCTCTATCAGGAGTTGGAAGAAATATCGTCTTCCGCGTCTGACAGTAACCAGGCTACCCAGGAGCTTCGACAAAACAATTTGAACAAAGGAGCAAATATCTTTAAGATAGCCGCCCAGAGAAGAAGAAATGCTCAGGACATTCGTTTCCCAAAGTTTATTAACAATGCTGAAGGCCAACTCCTTGTGGAAGACGAAAAAATTCTCCACAGATGGCGACAGTATTGTGAGGAACTTCTGAACGAACAGTTTCCCCGAGTGTACTTTCCAAGAGCCGCCCCGAATCATGCCGAAATACCCGACATCACAGTCGAAGAAGTTCGGTACGCGGTTAAAAACTCCAAGAAAAGAAAAGGTGTTGGGCCGGTATCCGGTGGTTGGATACCCTCTGAGTTCTGGAAAAAGATGGGAGACATCGGGTCTAGATGGCTCATGGTTCTTATCTCCAAACTTATGAGAGGCGACACTATGCCTAATCAATGGAGGGAAAGCTATCTTCTTCCATTGCACAAAGGAAAGGGTGATACGCGAAATTGTGATAACTACCGTTCTGTCAAGCTGATGTCGCACACCATGAAGATCGTTGAACGGGTATTAGATAGCCGACTGCGGAAAATAATACGACTATCTGATGACCAGTGCGGGTTTGTCTCGGGTAAGTCAACAACAGATGCAATCCAAAGTATAAGGATCATGATGGAAAAGCATCGTGATTCTTCAAAGGACTTGCATATGGTGTTGGTTGATTTCGAGAAGGCGTTTGACCGGCAACCAAGAGATCTTTTATGGGTAGCGCTAAGACAAAAAGGAGTTCCAGAAACCTACGTGCGAGTGATTATGGACATGTACGAGAGAGCAACGACAAGAGTAAGATGCACCGCAGGAGTCACCGAAGAGTTCGCAATCAAAGTCGGTGTACACCAAGGGAGCGTCCTCAGCCCACTGCTTTTTATAGCAGTCCTTGATTGCTTGCTTGAAGGAAAAGTGACGGACCCCAATGTGCACCAGCTATTCTTTGCTGACGATGGGGCCATTATAAGTGATGATCAGGCGTCCCTACAACGAGCACTTGATGTGTGGGTGGACATTTTTGAGGGACACGGGTATCGTATTAGTTCAAAGAAGACAGAGTATCTGTGCTGCCCGTTCTCTGACCCTCATCAGCCTATTCCAGACATTTACTTGAATGGAAGAGTGCTTCCCAAGTGTGAAAAGTTTAAATATCTGGGATCTGAGCGTAGCGTGGATGAAGTGGCGGGAAAACTCCGCCATCTTCTATGATCGAAAAATGCCCCCTAAGCTGAAAGGAAGGCTCTACACTTCAGTTGTACGTCCGGCGCTCACATACGGTTCACAATGCTGGACAATGCACAAAAAGTATGAGAGCAAATTAACGGCAGCTGAGATGAAGATGCTTCGCATGACAGCGGGAGTAACAAAGCGTGACAGAATTAGAAGTTCAAAGATCCGAGGAAGCCTCCACGTAAAAGAAACCATCACAAGAAAGATAGAGCGCGACCGACTCAGTTGGTATTGCCATGTTCAAAGGAGAGATCCTTTGAACCCCATCCAAAAGGCGATATCAATCAACGTTCCAATTTCAACACGCAAAAAAGCAGGCCGAAAAACAATTGGTGCAAACAAATGCAAAAGCACCAGCATTTGATTGGCCTCAGCGATGAAGTAATCCCAAACCGGGAAGCCTGCCGCTACTTTCTGAGGTCAAACCGGCGGACCCCACAAGCGGACCAGTAGGAATGCAGTTAAGTGGGAAGATTATGGTCCTACACTTCTGACCATAACGACGCCGGGATAAAAAAAAAAAAAAAAAAAAAAAAAAGGAAAAGAAAGAAGAAGGTCAGCCTCTTTAAGGCAAAGCTTGCCATATGCCAGTGACAGGCTTACATAAACTAGGGTAAATTAGAAGAGGTTAGAGTAGGTTAGGATAGGTTAGGTCAGGCTAAGGCAAGCTAGGGTGGCTGGAAGGCTTACTTTGGATTTAGCTGTAGTTAAAAAAACAAAAACAAAAAAAAAATCACAAAACAATAATGAAAAAAAAGATATATTATACATATGAAAGGTATATGATGTACATATGTATTTTTGTATATATATTTTAGTTAAGGTAGGGTTAAGTTGTTTTTAGTTATAAGCTTTTCATAAAAAAATGATATGATGCTAATTTTTTTTAAAAATATCACTTTTCTTAGCCTAAGTTGTTTTTTTACTTTATTATTGCGAATTAATCATAAGGCCGAAAGGCATAGTCTTAAATTGTTCTGTTTGCCTTAGAGTGTCCGTATAGGGCCAGTAAGGCATTTTATGTTAGTTGTTATGTAAGCTAGTTTTAAGCAGTTTTGTCTAGGGTAGGTGTGTTCTTAATATATAAAAACAAAAATGAAATAAATCAAAATAAAAAAACAAGGGGTCAGCCTAAATTTAATAAAAGCAAAAGGTGTAATTTCGGATTTTCTTGGAAAATTTAAATTAATGAATTAGTCGGCGCGAATTCTCCCAGTTTCCAAACTTATCACAGGCAGAATGTCTTGATGGGGATATTCAGACATACGTTCAGCATGCCCTGCATGATGACTCCAAAAACAGATTTGAAGAAATGTATTCTCATGATGGAAATACCACCACGGATCATAAATCCATTTGATGAAAATGTCGAATGTGATATTACAAGAGGAGCTACACGAGCTTAGCACCAATGAGGAGCTGAAGGTGTAATTTAAAAAAGGCTCTCAAACTTTTGGCTGCAGGGAGAAATACCCGAAAAATATCCAGGGCTGTGGGAAATTGCGAGGAAACCTTTTTAGGGTCGTTACTAACCTAATAACAAATAAAAGGAGCAGAATGAACATCACAGAACGGGGATATTTGAGGATATTCCTTACAAATCTGAAGCCAAATATTAATAATTCGCTTTCAATCCCACCCATTAAAATATGAATTTTTTTTTTTAATTTTTGATTTGTATTGTTGAAGTTACGATGCGTTATTAACGTTTAATTTAAGCTCTATGAAGTCTGTTATCGTATTATTTTAATAAATCGAACATAAGAAATAGATTTCTTCTTATTTTTACCACTCCGAATTTAGGGTTGGAACTCAACCGCGATGCAACTTTCCATCGTTAGATCTAATATTCACACTTTTTTGACGAGTTTTGAGAATATGGTAAAAATGTAGCAGTGAACCCCCTCACTGAAATCAGGTTAATTTTGAAAGTGGTCTATTAGAAAAAAAAGTTTGGGAACCTCTGATATAGATTGATAAACAAATATTTTTCGAAAAATATAACAAGTCATCTCATTTTTTTAGCAAACTTCGTATGTAATATGTATTAACATACTGAACGTTTTTGAAGAAGAAAATGATAGTCTGAATAGGGTCGAGCTATTCAAAGCTACCATAAGTTTTGTACATACTCGAATACGTAAGTTTCCCAGATATCATTCAACCAGACACTATCATCTCCATCTCTATTTCGCCAGTGTTTCTGTAAACATACGGCAATAATCCTACATACGCATTGGAGCATTAAGATTCACCCGCGTCAATCACAAAAATTGAAATGAAGTCGTTTATAAGGTCGTTCTAAGTATACGTTGAGGACTCTATCTAGTTCCGATAAACTTAACGATATCCTCTTCAGAATCACATGTTGAATTTTGTCATTCATACATGTACAGTTACAAACATCTGACTTTGAGCCAAAGGCGTTTTTCTAAATGATTATAAGGAAACAAAAGAAAGTTTCACGCACTAATTGAAAGCAAAGAATTTAATCCAGCCCAACATCTTATGCTTCCAACACCTTATAGCGACAACCAATGCCACAGTATCGCCATCATCTCGATCTTGTGGAGCGCCACCATTATTTCTATTTATAAATCATAAATTCACACATGTTATCCTGATGGCGTGATTGTGTTCATCATGTTTGCTCGTTATAAACGGATTAATCAAAATATAAAAGAAAAGAAAAAAATGCAAAGAAGGAACTTGAATCTGTCTCTGTCCTCTTCGTTCTTCATCCACCTTCTAATTGCAAGACACGCTTTCTCACTCAAATTATACAAGACTTAAGCATATACATAGCTATATGCTGAGATTCTTCCACTTCTTTGCATCCATGTTCGTTTGATTCTAACAAGCTCTTCATTTCAGGATGCCGGATTAATTTTTACGCAAATTCTTGGCTTCCAAGAAGTTGACATATGTTGTTAAGATTGCATGCTTATGTAACAACAACTGTAGATATTCGTCGAATATATCCTTTGGAGTAATTCTAATACCTTGTTAGTCATGATTCTTTTATTTCTGATACGATGACAGATTATTATTACTTAATTCCTCTAACTTCATATCTGCATACAGTTTGCGTGTCGTACGACTGATCCTTCACATTCAGACTGACAATGAATTTCTCCCGTGAAACTTTGTATACATATATTTAACATAGCTGAATTCCCAGAAATGATGTCTAAGGCCGCTGTCCCTACAGCACACAGCACACGTCTACAAAGGATAAAGTGCGGTTTCATACGAACACCTACACATATTATGTGAAGGCGACTTCATCAGGAAGCGCTTTAGTAATTCCCACCCGTCTACCAAAAAACTAGACAGTTCAATTAACAGTGAAAACCATTGTATCCACAGTGCGAAAAGCCAGTACCTCGAAAGCATTCACGCTTTTAGAGAAATGAATGATTTAGGTTAAATTCTTGGACGTGATGGGATTGTAGAAAGATGAATTCCTCCCAGGGGACAGAGGTTTATTTACTTTTTTCCCGTCTTAATCGTATTTCAAAAATTGTTCCTACAGAATTTCAAATGTCTACTTAAGCTTGTGATGTTTTTCTCCGTTTGTCCTTATTCCACACGATTTAATTAAAAATCACGTGTACTCAAAGGAAAATGAAAATAATCCTGAGGAGTTCGATAAAGGCTGACGTGGATACAAATAATAAAGGCTGCAGGTCACGTATTGTTATGAGGTTTGAGATAAAACAGATTCCTGAATATATTTTTCGAAACATAGCAGATAGAGTCACTGAACTAAATATATTCCCCTTTGTCTTCAGGTCCCTTTGAACGCGACTGTTGAAGTTTTAAATTAGATGTTTCTTCTAAACTAGGTAGATTATAAGATCTAGTGCCTAAGGCAGTGTTGAAATGACGTGTTTCAATCGATTCGATGTATGGGCGTTTGTAAAGTTTACTGTTTGTTTTAGCTCGCCATTTTTTTCGCATTTCTTGAAACTTCATTATCGATTTATTCTCTTGATTATCCTTTTGACATTGACAATGGATACAGACCCTTTCTGTCGTAATCAGCCTATTTTTTTTTTAGTTTAGTTTTTAATTCATTTTTATTCATAATTTCTTAGTTCTATCTTACCCTAGACAAAAATGCTTAAAAACTAGCTTAACTATCTTAACAATCTAGTTATCTTACTGGCCCTAGGCGGACACTCTAAAATAGACGTAACAACTTAAATCTATGTCTTTGGACTACTATATGAACTTACCACAAACAATACTTAATCTAGCTTAAGCTAAGAAAAATGTTTTTTATTAAAAACTTAGCATATGATCATTTTTGTATTATATATAAAACTTAAGCCTACCTTAATGTAACTAAACCTAACTTATTCTACCTTAACTGAAATATATATATATATAAATTATATACATAATATATATTTAATATATATATCTTTTTTTTATTTTTTTTGTTTTTATATACAACTACCTACCCTACCCTACCTTACCCTACCCGAGCTTATGTAAGCCTGCCATTGGTGTAAGGCAGGCCATGCCTTGAAGAGGCTGAAGCTCTCAAAGTGTCCACTGACGTAGCTCTCTCCAGCCACCAAAAGCGTTGATGCTGGCAGACTACGTCTTATCGATCCCGGCGTGAGACCGATCTATAGAACCTGAGGCGCTCGGGCTCACGGAGCGCGACATCGGGTTCGTAGAGGAATCGCCGTTCCACGGAATTGCGACCCACGTGGAAGATTAGCGGCACCGCCAATCTATCCTCGATCAGCCCACATCTATCTAAATAGAAGAATGCTTCTGGCGGCACAAAGCCATTAAGGCGTACTCTCTCGTGATATAAATCGTTGGGGTAGTAAGCCCCGAAGATCAGGCTATTGACCGAAGTCATTGCTCTGGCAACGTGGCTTCGAATCAGTTTGATCAAAAAATTATCTAACCGTACAATCCTGGCCCTATTGTATAGGACCTCGTTCGGGTAAAATTCGGATAAAAGATCGAAAGAGTGTTTCGAGCTCTGCGATAAAAATATTGGGTTGAGGTGCTTCAGGTGCATAGGCCGCTAAAATGTACATTTTCTATCTATTACGGAGAGGAATGCACACAATGCAGACTTCTAGCACCTGGAACCTCCGCACTTCACCGCTATATATAATTTTATGTTTTATATTATTTTTTATGAAGATCGCAACTCCCCCCCTTGAGTAGCTTTGGGTCGGTCTCTTCTAATTATTCTGTAAGAATTGTGCCGGATTTTGTGCTTCTGGCTTAGCTTTGTTTCGCTAACCAAGAGTACATCGGGGCTTTCGACCTGCAACAGATTAAAAAGCACGGCTCGTCGCTCGATCCTTATCAGTGAATTTACATTCACCGACAGGATCTTCAAGGGCCACTCTACCAGCATACCCATCACGACCTTAGGTGCGCTAGGCCCGACAGAAGCAAGCAGATACTATCTGCTCGGGTCGCCGTTTCCAGGATCTGTTGTTGTAGCTGCCCAATCTGCCCTTGAATTGCGAGCAAGATCGTACAGACATCCATCTCGGCCACCGGTGGCTTAGAGACAGGCACTGGGGCTTTAGGAACAGCCATGGGCTTTTGTACCGTCTTTCCCGAACCTGCCGCCATTTAGGCGTAGGTCAACTGGGGTGTAACGGCTGGTGTTTGGAAACGACCCGAAGGACGCCTCTCCTCGACCTTCTGCTTACGGGCCAGGTTTTCTTTCTTGATGTCCTGGAACTTAGGACATCCCCGATAGTTTGCAGGGTGCCCTCGGTTCCTACACAAGACACACTCGAGCCGCTCTCTGTCCGCCACCTTGTCTTTCCCAAGGTCGCATTCCTCGTTCTTGTGGTTCTTTGCACACTTAACGCATCGAGGCTGCATTTCGCAGTTCGACGCGGCTTGCCCGAACCTTTGGCAGCGGATACATTGCAAAATGTTTCCTCTTACCTCTCCAGCTTGCTGCTGGGTGTGAGCTGTATCAAGAAGAAGGGAATAACTCGCTTCTCCTGTCGGGAGCTCACCGTAGAGAATGGCTTAACCCCCACGAATTTGAGGTCGTCACTCTTGAACTCCTTGAGCTCTGAGAGCATTTCCTCGGGGTCTGCAATCGACCCCACGCCTTTAAGGAGCATTGTCCGCAACCTCTCGGCCTTCGGCGTGAAGGAGAAAAACTCCGTTGTGGACTCCTTTAATAAGCTTTTTATACGCTTATGCTGCTCCAGTGTCTTGCACCGTACAGCATAGCGTTCTTGGCCTAAACATTTGATTTCAAAATTGCCTACACCAATAGCATACTTATGTACAGAGATCGATGGTCTCTCGTAGGGCCGTGGTATAGGTGAAGATGGGTGGCACTTTCTCCTTTTTAGGACGTTGCTGCTGCTTCTGCTGCTGCGGCTGTTGTTGCTGCTGCTGCAACTGTTGTTTTGCTGCTGCTTTTTCTGCATCTGCTGTTGTTGTTGCTGCTTTTGTTGTGGGCCGGCTGTTGCCTGCTCTAAATCCCTCTTCTTTATGTCCTTCAGCTTATCAACTACGGTCTGCTGTTGGGCACGTAGGCTACGCTCTTTCTGTTCCAGTTCGCTTACGGCCTCTGGGTCACATGCGGCTCACGTACCTGGGGGGCAAGATTATAGGGCCAAGTGGTGCATGGCCAACATAGCTATTTAGCTGTATGGTTGTCAGCTATACAGCTATTTAGCTAATTTGAACGCAAAATGCCGATAACTAATTGGTTATGCTGTCGTAGTGACTGATAATCGATTGGAAAGGCATATGTTTGCAACTATGGTCTGTCATTCGGCCATTAGCAAACATAAGGCTCTCAGTTGATGTATAGGATAACACAACTGGTGAGTAACGGCTCGACCAGAGGCCTGATTCCGGGACCACGGGAGACAGGTGCCCCCGGGACAATAATGTCAGACTGGTAAATGGCAGTAATGTCAGATATCGGAATGACAGTCCCGGGCTGTCTTTGCGGTAGGCCCCCTTGTGGGAGTATCGTGGGGGCTGTGGTTATCCCAAAATCGCGGGAATAATGCATTAATGAACAACAAGTAATTTATTACTTAGTTGTTCAGAGGGCGCCGATACCCTTAATATCGGTAAGAGGTTTTAGTTAGGCCTCGCCCCAAACCAAGAGGATAGCCATGCCCCTACGCATGGCTAAAATCTGGTGCTTATTTGTCTACACGGACCAATAAGGACGTTGGTTGTCATCCATAAAATCAACTCCTTGCGGGAAGGCCCGCCGTGGAATTAAGTCATCATGGCAAGGGTCCACGTTAAACCAACAGAGCAATCTGTTCCAGTTCGTTACGTTCTTTCTCCGTAGCCGAATATAAAAGGGGGGCGAAGGTGTTATTGTCCCCCGTGTAGCGGCCTTCCCTACCATAGGAAAGGTAGGAGGCAGTATCCGCTTCCACGGGGATGGTTGGTTTTGGTTGCTGCTTTCGACGTTGCTGGTGTTGGTGATGGCGCCCCTTTCCTCGCTTCGACCTGCAGCTTTTCAGTCGAAGTAGTGAGGGAGGGGCGCTTAATTTGATTGGGCCTCGGGTTGACCCTTCTGCGCCTCTTCATGACGACGGTCGGTGTTGCGAAATCGGATGATAAATCACCCGATTCCGACTCCGTACGACGTCTCCCGACATCCTCCTCCTGCTACTTCCAACTAATTCCGAAGCAGCAGAAAGAAACAGAGAAAAACGCACACAAAAAACGTTCCTCCTGACTTGGGATCCGAACCGGCGACCTTCAGACTGCGGGTCGGGCACTTAACTAGTATTCAGCCTATTATAAGCCTTTTTTTCTAAATATGCACATCGTTCTCTTCACAAAAGTCATCTGGCCTAGTTTCGAAATCTGAGATTTCCACAACAAATGTTCGATGCTGAGGTAAAAAATCCATAAGTCCAGATTGCTGACAAGAAGACAGATGACAAAGGTATCAAAAGAAAGAAACACAGAACATTTGGTCCTTTGAGTCTAATTCGATTAGTATATGGCACTTGCGACGACAAATAGTGCAAAGAGATGAAGTTATTGCCGTTATGGGCTCAGGGTTGAGGAGAACCCGAATGAGTCGATTCATCATCGTGCACATCAATTGGAGCTATTCCCATCGACTTTGATTTTAGGGAAAGATCTTAGCTTAGAAACTCATAAGTTCCAGCTTGTGCAAGGGCTAAAATCACGTGGCCATTATACGAGTCGTAGGTTCGATGAATGGGCCGAAAACATGATTCAGTTTGATTTATTTTCAACGGAAGATTTTGATCTCCGATGCCAATTTTTGGTTTAAATGAATATGTAAACAAGCAAAAGTGCCGAATATGGAGTACAGAAAATCCAGAAGCTTTTAACGAGACTCACTTACAACCATTAAAACTCACTGTTTGGTGTGCTTTATGGACTGGTGGAATCGTCGCCCCATATTTCTTTAAGGACAATGCCGGTCAGAATGTTACCGTCAATAAAGAGAGCTTTAGAAACATGATTTCTGACTTCTTCGTTCCTCAGTTGAATGGCATTGATGTGACAGAGCTTTCGTTTCAACAAGATGGCGCAACATGCCACACAACGCGCGACATCTTCAATTTTACGCATAATTTCCCGTAACGGATCTGTGAACTAGGTTTCACGATCCTATGATTTCACGCCTTCAGATTACATTCTTTGGGGGTATGTGAAGCCCCTAGTTTATACCGATAAACCAGAGACGTTGGAAGACTTCATAGTCCACATTCGCCGTGTTATTGCTGATATACGGCTAAAATTGCTTGATAGAATTGTTAAAAATTGGACTTCACGATCGTGCTTCATTCGAGCTGTGGCGCACATATGTCCGAAGTCATATTTAAGCACTAATGGCATACAATTATTTATTAAATAAAGCTTATACTATAAAAGGTTTTAATATTAGTTTTAAATATTTTATTTCATATTGAATTTGTAACCCTTTATTATACATAATGGCAACAGGTACATAAACAGGTTGAAAAAGATATATGCACATTTTCAGAACTATTTCTGCCAGACGAACAATAAACTACCTTACGGGATTATACTTATAGATGTTGTGTGTTGTCATCGATGTAAGTGCTTGGAGTCATCAGTGGACAAGCAGCTAGAAGAAACAGAGGCAAATCCGTGAGTGCTATTTTGAATTTTTTGTTAGTTATTGGATGCGATAAGTGAAGCCCAGGCAACAGCAAAGAAGGAGGAAGGAAGCAGAGTCAGGGAAAATATTTTCATTATGCTTATTCGTTATTCTTATGGTTAGTCCATCACAGCACAACTTGTCGGGAGAAACGCAAAAACTCTTGACACACCTAAGAATCGACAATGGCAACTACTCTAAAACTTGGGACTTCTTAACGGATCATTATGACAATCAACGATTCCTAGTGAACGCATAGTTGAAATGTCTAGTTACCCAATCTTCAATATTTAAGAGTAACCGGACTCCATACAGAAGATTGTTGATACATCGATGGAGGTAGTTCACTATT
The DNA here is from genome assembly GCA_958301585.1 of Merodon equestris. Taxonomy (NCBI): domain Eukaryota; kingdom Metazoa; phylum Arthropoda; class Insecta; order Diptera; family Syrphidae; genus Merodon; species Merodon equestris. The sequence goes on from OY284413.1 coordinate 67,567,164, forward strand.
TAGAGTATCTCGTACCTCACGGTGGTAACGTACGAACAACAGGACAAATCAATTTTGCTCCTATCGTCCGCTTACTTACCATACGATGAGGAGGATCCACCTTCAAACGCAGTCCGAACACTCGTGCGATACGCCAAGTCACGCGGACTGCGTCTATTGATAGGCTGCGACGCCAATGGACACCACACTCAATGGGGAAGCAGCGACATCAATAAAAGGGGTGAGTCCATTTTCGATTTCATTATCTCCACCAACCTCAATATTTGCAACAAAGGTAATACACCCACGTTTCGCAATCGGGTTAGGGAAGAGGTAATTGACCTCACCTTACTAAGTGAGTCCGACTCCATCCGAGTAGAGGATTGGAGAGTGTCCACTAACTGTTCCTTTTCGGACCATAGCCGGATACTCTTCAACCTTAACGTCATTAAAGAAAAACCGGAACCTTTCAGAAACCCTCAGAGGACAGACTGGAATCTTTTCTCAAACCTAGTTGCCAACAGGTTAGAACCGCCACAAGACACCACTAATCCTGATCCAACTTACATTAAGAATTCAGTCGAAAATCTTGTGAGAATTCGGAAAGCGGCTTTCAACAAATCCTGTCCTTTGCAGCGTGCTCGCAGGAAAACCAGCGCAGTCTGGTGGACAACAGAGCTAAAGCAACTCAGGACCAGGACCCGAACTCTATTCAATAGAGCAAAGATCTCAAACAGAACCGAAGACTGGGAGAAGTACAAGTCCAGCTTCAATGAATACAAGAGCAAAACAGGAGCAGCAAAATCTAAACCCTGGCGGGAGTTCTGCGAATCAATAGAGGATCTCAACGAAGCCGCAAGGCTCAGGAAGATCCTATCCAAGGACCCCTGCGACCCGGGATTCATCCTTAAACCAGATGGTTCTTGGACAGAATCCAGTCGGTAATCTTTAGAACTGCTGACTGAAACCCACTTCCCAGGCTGTAAAACCCCTGAAGATTATCACAGCGGATAAAGTATCATGGGCAATAAATTCGTTCAAACCCTTTAAATCTCCGGGCCCGGACGATATCTTGCCAGCGATGCTTCAAAAAACACAGATCCACACTGTACCCGATCTCGTAAGCATTTTTTCCAATTGCCTGCGAACGGGGTACATCCCAACACAGTGGAGAGAAATTAAGGTAATTTTCATACCTAAGGCATGTAAACCATCTCATACTGCCGCAAAGGACTATAGGCCAATTAGTCTCTCGTCGTTTCTTTTAAAAACCTTGGAGAGACTCCTTGACCTATACATCAGTGGACTCTTAAACTCACGCAACTTATGCAACACTCAACACGCCTATCTCAAAGGCCGATCAGTGGAGAGTGCTCTGCATAGTGTTGTCCGTGAAATTGAGGGCTCGCTATACTTAAAAGAGTTTACAATGGCAGCCTTCCTCGACATAGAGGGGGCCTTCAACAATGTAAACACAGAGGCCATAATAACAGCTCTAGAGGACATAAAAGTAGACAAATCCATTGTAATCTGGATTGAGAATATGTTGAAGAACAGAATCATCAATGCAGACATTGGACACAGTTCTATAAGGAAGGTGACAACCAGAGGCACACCACAAGGAGGAGTTCTCTCCCCCCTACTTTGGCTTCTTACAGTCAACAAGATCCTCAAATTCTTTATGGAAAAAGACACAAAGATCATAGCGTACGCGGATGACCTGGTTATCTTGATAAAAGGTAGATTTCTACCAACTATCAGTGAACTAATGGAATCTGCGCTGAGTGAACTCTCCTCGTGGGCAAGACAGAACGGTCTGAGAATAAACTCCCAGAAAACCGAGCTGGTCTTATTCACCAGGAAAAGGAAAATTCCTATATTTGCTCCCCCAAAGTTAGAGGGTACTCAAACTTAAAGCGGAAGCAAAATATCTAGGCATCATTCTTGACTCCAAACTCTCCTGGAAAAGGAACCTGGAGGAAAGGATGAAAAAAAGACTGAACGCTTTTTATGCATGCAAAAAGACTTTCGGAAAAAGATGGGGCTTGCAACGGTACATCATTCATTGGATGTACACAGCAATCATCAGACCCATTTTAACTTACGGGGCCCTAGTCTGGTGGACTGCTAGCAGCATAAAAAGCTATATGAACATGCTCAACAAAGTACAAAGGTTAGCAGCTGTTTGTACAACGGGAGCCATGAGAAGCACGCCGCAAGCAGGGTTGGCCATGATTCTTCATCTCCTCCCTTTGGATCTATTCATAAAAGGCTACGCCGCAAAGAGCGCTCGCAGACTAAGAGAGTCCTCTCTGTGGAAGCAAGCCAACTATGGACATGCGGCCATACTTAAGATAATAGACGACCTGGGAAGGAAACATGGTTTTAGTAGCCTCGCAGCTACGACCGACTATATTCCCTCCCAAAATGACTTCTCTCTCAGTATACCTATCCTTTGCCCCGACAGAGAAGAGTGGCTATCAAACCCCGTAATCAACGACCATGAGATCACCCTCTTCACCGACGGATCGAAAATGGACACAGGCACTGGGGCCGGGTTTTACTCTGATACCCTAAACAAACAGGAACCATTCAGACTCCCTGATATGTGTAGCGTGTTCCAAGCAGAAATCCTGGCAATAGAGAAAGCAGCCAAACACCTACAGGTAGCCGATATCCCATCATCTAATATCGCCATGTTCGTAGACAGCCAGGCTACACTGAAGTCAATAGAATCCTGTATAACGAGATCAAAGGCTGTGAAGAAATGTCGCGACTCACTGAAGTCCATCAGACACCACAAAGTCAAACTCTGCTGGGTCCCGGGTCACAGCTCAATCGCAGGGAACGAAAGAGCAGACGAGCTGGCCAGGCAAGGTTCTGAATTGGACATCAGCGAAGCGGACACGTCACTGCAACCACCGATCAGCGCATTATACAGGATCATAAATGACACAATCATCAAAGAGACCAGTTCGTCTTGGCTTTCAAGAAACGACAGCTACACTGGGCCAAAGATTCTTTACAGAGATTGCGGATGTCGCTAACGCAGATATATCGGATCTTCTAAGATTCATCAAGAGCACGGGGTGGTTTCAGCCACCACGTGATAGGACAGGTTAAATTTGTGTGTACCCACACAAACGAAGGGAATCACAATGGCCCTCTTGGCCTCCGAGTGGAAGTGATGTCCAACCATCACACTCCCCTTCTTTAACCTAACCTAACCTAGAGTATCTCGTAGTTCCATTTCCTTATGGAAATATTGTACTTATTTTTGTTCTGTTCCAGAAACTTTCAGAAAAAGCGAAAAACTTTGGGGAAGAAAGGGTTTGGAGTAAGTCGAAAAAAACATAAATTGAATGGGAATTTGTCAGATCTGCATGGCATGGCAGCCCACACATCAGCAATCCAGCAACTCTAAATATTATATATTCTAAATTTATCACAACGCCACAATGAACACTGAAGCTTCACTATTTCTGCCGGACAATGGCGACAAGAGAGCGCCGTGGCGCAGTGGATAATTTGTCGGCCTTTGATGCACGTTGAGCGAGTATGGATCCCGATAACACCAACGCCAGCGAATGTTTATTATGCGGCTTCTCTCCTCGGCGGGGTACTGGCAAAACCCTCCGTACACTTGCCTTAAAAAAAACTTCTCGGCTCTCGCCGTTCGGCATTAAACTGTAGGTCCCGTTCACTTATATGTATATATGTATATTTTTATATATACAGGGTGTCCCACGAGCAGTGTGCCAAAAAGCTAGAGCGTTTAGGTCTGGTCAAGACAAGAAAAAAATCGTACGGGAGTGGGGGTCTATTCTCCCCGTTTAAAATTGACTTAATTTGGAAAAAAAATTATTAAAAATCAACAGTTACATCCACAATGCCGTGATGTACTTTTGTGTAAAGCCAGAAACCTCTTCTTTCATCTTGTTTTTAAGTGAAGCTGGTTGAAGGAATAGTTTTTGAGAAATTAATTTTCAAACTAAAAATTTTGAAAAAAAAATTAAAAAAAAAAAACTTTCGAACTATTATTTGTCAAAATTGTATGTAATTAAGTACTATTTTTTTTTCAAAAATTCAATTCTCTTATTAGTTCTTAGTTAAAGACAGAAAACCGGATGCAAAAATGTCTTGTAGTTTTTGAGAAATTAAAAAAAAAACCCGAACCACTTTTTTCTAAGAAAAACCTTTTTTTTTTGGTTTTAACGCGGCTGGACTTGTAGGCTAATTAATGTATGAAACATTGACTTCTTTTTTATTATTTTTAAAAAATTCGGAGTTTTATGAGGATACAATAAAGTGACACGATATTAATATAATTAATATAACCCTGGATTAATGTTTTTTTTTTTCATTGATAACGCCTGAAAACTGACCTGCCAATTTCGTCTGGGTCCGCCCGCCGCCGATGGGTTCTACCCACTAGGACCTTAAGACAATAAAACCGCAATTTTACTTTATTGAAAAACAAAATATTTGCAACCCAAATGTAAATAAAAGGCATCGCATTTTTAATAAAAAAAACATTTCCAAATTGGATGTTAACTCATCAACACATTACGATGTCCAACTCATACTCTCGAGAAGAATAAACGGACATGCACTTATGCTACGGTTTAGCCAATGGTCGAGATCGTGAAGCCGAAAGACTCTACGCTGAAAGATATCCCAATCGGAAGTGTCCCAGTCGTAGCATGTTTTCAAGAATCCACCGACGTCTGCGAGAGCACGGAGTGCCAGAGCATCGAAGAAGCGAAAGATCAGTTACAGATGGATCAGGAATCTTAGATGAAAGAATTTCGGATTTGGTCCGACGTAATCCCTCCCTTAGTACAAGGAGGATAGCTATTATGCTTGGAGTGCTCAAATCTAGAGTATGGAGAGTGCTTCATACCGAAAACTTACACCCGTACCATTTTAGGCCAGTTCAGGAACTCACCTCAAACGACAAGTTTTTGAGAGCAGAATTTTGTCGATCATTACTGCTTCGAGATGAAACTGAAAGAAACTATTTTGCAAGGATATTCTGGACGGATGAAGCACAGTTTACCAGAGATGGGGTTACTAACTTCCACAATTTGCATCATTGGAGTAGCATCAATCTCCCAACAAAAAACAAAATAAATCACAACATCGCTATAGCTGTAATGTTTGGCTTGGTATTGTTGGACAAACTGTAATCGGGCCCCGGTTTTTGAATGCCGTTATTAATGGAGAATCATACCTGCAGTTCCTACGAGACCTTTTGCCCGATTTGATGGACAACGTTCCTTTGGCCTTAGCAGATAATTTAATCTAGATGGAGCACCAGCACACTACAGCTTACGGGTTAGAAACTGGCTGGATGATCATTTTAGTGACCGTTGGATCGAAATAAGGGGCCCCACGGAATGGCCACCTAGATCACCAGATTTAACTCCTCTAGATTTTTATGTGTGGGGATTCATGAAGAATTATGTTCACGAAGTGGAAATATGTAGTATCTATGGAACAACTGAAAGAACGAGTTGAAGTCGTTGGAGTCAAATTGCAGGAAAATTTGTCAAGCATAGACTTATGTGCAGCCATTAGAAGGAGATATAATCTTTGCCTTCTAAAAAATGGGGATCATATTGAAAATTTATTATAATGAAACTCCGAGTTTTTTAAAAATAATAAAAAAGAGGTCAACCTTTCATACATTAATTTGCCTACAAGTCCAGCCGCGTTAAAACCAAAAAAAGGTTTTTCTTAGAAAAAAATGGTTCGGGTTTTTTTTTAATTTCTCAAAAACTACAAGACATTTTTGCATTCGGTTTTCTGTACCTACAATTTTGAAAAAAAAAAAGTTCGACATTTTTTCTTTTCATTTTTTTTTTAAATTTTGAGTTTGAAAATTAATTTCTCAAAAGCTCAAAAATTATTCCTTAAAACAGCTTCGTTTAAAAACAAGATGAAAGAACAGGTTTCTGGCTTTGCAAAAAGGTATATCACGGGATTGTGGATGTAACTTTTTTTTTTTTGATTTTTGATTTGATTTTTAATAATTTTTTTTCCAAATTAAGTCATTTTTTTTAGAAAATTGCCCCTCCCGGCTAAACGGGGGGGAGGGGGGGGGGGATAGACCTCCCTCCCGTACGATTTTTTTCTTGTCTTGACCAGACCTACATGCTCTAGCTTTTTGGCACACTGCTCGTGGGACACCCTGAATATATATTTTTTATTCAGATTTTTGTTAAAATTTACATGGCCTGAGTTACCGCACAATATTTTACACAGAGATTTGATACCTAATTGGATCTTGCTACTGAAATTGCGATTTTATTTGTTTACAAAAGATGTAATTGAAGAAAAAGCTTACAGTTTGAGGAAAAAACAGATTATTGAAAAACCTCGTTTAAAAAAGTAAACAACAACAAGTTAAGTAAATTAATTTTAAATAGATAAGTAAATAAATAAACAAATAAATAAATAAATATATAGTGTATAAATAATTAAATAAGTAGAAAATTAAATAAATGAATAGGATAGAACATGTTATTTTCTAATGCGGTTTCTTGAATTAAGTTTGAGAAAATAAATCGCACACAACATAGGTGAATGAGAAAAGCTTGGCTCTGGCTCTCCGTGAACTGTAACGCCATCCGAGAAGAAGAATGACGGCAAGCGCTCTTGCGACAGTTCAGGTTTCAGCAACTTCCATTCACTGCCGCGCACATCAACACAAGTTTTGTTGGCCACTGCAATAATAAAATTAGGGTCGTCGTCAGATGTTCAGGGCCTTACTCGCCCCTGGTTCCCAAATGAATTTCAAAAAAGGAGCAGCAACAGAATTACTGAGGTTAACATCAAAATCTACTCACGTAGAAGTTTCGGGATGGGGTCTAGTCGATATTAGCATCTGTTAAAGAGTCATAACTATTATGTCATCATTCGCCATTTGCAACTTCACCCAAAAATTATATTGAGATGGGTTTTATTTAAAAACGCATACAATAGTTTTCGATATTTAATTTCGCAAGTCTTGGGAACTACAATAGATGAAGCTACATTTGAACAGGATGAAGCTTCCCTGAGTGTGACTCATGATACTATTTTGTCGTAGTAGAGATGGCCGTTAACAAGTCGCTCTTCCCTTTAAAAAAACCTCTTATCCGGTTTTGGGCAAATCATATGAAGAAGCGCTACGACGCGACGTTTTAAGAACTTGAAAAGATGCTTAAAATCGATAAAAGACTCTGATGCTAAACTGTGTCAAATGCCTTCTGAAGTGTCAAGCGCAACGATCGTGCTTTCATTGTCAATAGTAAACCAAAATATTTGAAAATCTCCATTACTTCTAAGTTATAGCTACCAAAAGTGTCTCCCTAGTGAAGACGACGGTATTGCGCTTCTTTCTTTGATGTCAGCATGCGAGTATACATATTTACCCTCAAATTCATTCAAACGTTTAGCTTAAGTCCCGCTAGGTTGGTTGAATCATATCAATAGCATCTATTGTACGTGCGTAACCAATTGTGCTTCTTGTACTGGCCAAACAGTCTCGTTGGTCCCCGTTGTGATCATAAAAGATCACGGTTAGTCTATTACGGGTCGTAATGAAGCAGCAAAAATATTTAGTTGTCGTCTTGCACAGCTTAGTTTAGTAGAGGTGTTAAAACATAACATGGCTCTGTATAGCTCGCCTCTAGAGTCTCTATTATATGCGTCGTTAAAGAGGACAAAAAGATAGCGTGCTTCGAACTGAATTTCGTGAATTTTCCTCAATATCTTATACAGGATGCTTGAGAGACAAGTCCCCTTTCCAGTGGTAATTTTTTTATCCTATCAGACCTTTCCGATATAATAGACTATGTTTCAAATCAACTCATATCCAGCTTATTTATTCTGTGCCGTCGCACCGTATTACATTTTCTCAGTCACTAATGTTAGAGTTATCGTAGTTTTTTGCAAACTGCAAGTGCAATTTCCTATTTCGATATGTCAATAAAATCTTTCTTATCTTTGCTTGTCTTGAATTCCAACTTGTGAGAGCAACTTTTACGGTTTCCGACCTGATGTTAATTCCATTTGTCGATGTTATATGTATGTTTTCTTCATTTCTACAGCGTAGCCAAAGTTTCAGTGATAAAGGAAGTCGATATTTTCAGTCATCCATTCAGCTTGAATTTTGCCTATATGTTCGGTTTTTTGCTTTATTTATTTTTTTTGTACTTTATGACGATCTCCCGATGTGCTTTATGCAGTTTTTGATGTTTTTTTTTTTATATACATACATTGACTTGACTTGCAGATTGACTTGCATTGTTTGCTTTTTTGCTGATTGTATTAAATTCCTGAAAAAGTTCAGAAAATAGCAAAATACCAAAAATCACAGAACGGAAATATTCATTTCCGACATAAGAGCTTGATGCGGAACTTTCACGAATGTCTCTGAAGTATTAAATGAAATACTCTTGATTTCCCTTGAAAGATATAATGGATTTGAAGGATGACATCAAATCAATTGCTTGAAACGTATACACAGTGGAATTCCATATTCAAAGATGAGTCAGGAACTTGCGAACTACATTGGTTTGGCTGCAATTATGCTTACGACAGCAAATCTAACGGGAAAAATAAGGTTGAGCTGACAGATGGAGTGGATATTGGCTGTCAATTACTCTTATTTACTGGATTGAAATCTTTGGAACTTCTAGTCTTGGAGTCATTTTCTACCTAGGAACACATTTTTGTAATTCAAAATTATAATATTAAAAATTATAGTGGCAAACCTGTCAGACACCTGTTCGTCGCCAAAGTTAACAAGACTTTAGGAATTCAGAGAAGAACTTAGAGATTCACGAAAGGCTAAAGCATCAAAAAAAAAAAAAAAAACGCCCTTAGCGATAATTGCTCATCTTGCCGCGGTGCAGAGACTTAGTACGGGTAATGACTTTCGAGGCCTGTCTCTAGAAAAACCAGAAACCAAGAGGCGATTACTGATCCTTCCTTACCTTTCCCCGTACCCATCATTCCCACGCTCCTCTAACTCCTAGATGGAACAGCATACGCCGATGGTTGCACGGCTAAGAGGGTGCTTAGCTATCAGTATGCGAACTTCGGACACCGGGCGACCTCTGGTTCCGTTCTTTAGCTTGTATTCGTGGGAACAACATTTTATTTTTTTATATTTATATTAATTTTAAAATTATTATAATAATAATTAAATTAAATTATATTTTTTAAAATTACCAAAGAGAGTGATGCTTCTCAAATGCCATCGCCCGCTAGGACCTGTGACCCTGTGAGCCTTCTTGGCACAACAAAAAACAGCAACGTCGATATCTTTTGCCGATATTGCCGCCGGACGAGAGGCAGACGATTTGTCTTCACTCTCCCACTTTGTCGTTTCACGTTCTGTGAAAATTCTGTGAGTATGTTCTCAGATGAAATCTTAGACGCGGAAGGAAACGAACCCATCGTTGTGGAGAATAAGTTTCTATCTGGTGGCTTCGTCAAACTAAAGTCGTCTGATCAGAGACGCCTTAAGGCCGCCATTAAGCGGGGAAAAAGAGATGAAGCTCCAGTATATGCAAAATTTACCCTTGCCACTAAGGTTCCATCGACAACACCCCGCCAAGCCCTGCCGCCATGTAGCTGGAAATACAGGAGTCGGCGTCGTCCCCAATAATCTGGCCGCAAACCTCCCACACCACAAATGGTAGCAATTCAAGAGGCTGTGATTGACACGTCGATTGAATTGCTAGATAGCACAAACCTAACACCCCATACTTCAAGGGATCGACATATAGGTCAGGTAGGCTCTACTTTGTGTGTGCCGACGCAACCACAGCCGATTGGATGAGATCCAACTTCACGGCTATACGAGAAAAAACCGTTGATGTCATACATTTGGAAGACAGGTCTTCCAAAACCTCACATCGTTCCGGGCTACTTCTCACACAGTATGGGGCTACCAATAATTAAGGTTATGGCGACGCTGGACTCGCAAAACGAAGGCCTGAACGCACAACACTAGTAATGCAAAGCACGCCAGATAAAGAAAAAGACCTTCTGCATCTGAGTCGCCACCGGCGCAAACGACATCTGGTCATCGGATGCAATGCCAATGCGCATCATGTGGATTGGAGCAGCAGCAATACAAACAAAAGAGATGAGTCATTTATTGAATATTTATTTAGTAAAAACCTAAGAAACCCATTTTCATAAACTCTAGTAGGGAAGAAGTGCTTGACTTATATATATCAGAGCAAAATTAACCAACTGGGTTCTCTTCCAGATTCAACTTGCCGCGAATGAAGACACGCTCCTTAATTCATCAAACCGACGGATGACATTGAAGAAGCGGCTTATCAATTAAACAAAGCACTCATTCAAAAAGAGCTATGCACCCACGATAGATACAAAAAAGCGGTGCGTACCTTAGTGGGAATGCACAGCTCGAAATTTTAAGGAAACAGGTGGGATCTTTGCGCAATAGAGCTAAAAGAACGAAGAGTTGGACTGATTATAGGTATGCTCTAACAAAATACAACCCCAGAGGCGGTCTTGGAGGAAACATTACGAAAGCATAGATTCGCTAACAACCGTGGCCCGACTCTATAAAGCCCTATCCCAAGAGCACACAAATGGACTCGGGTCGCAACTCAGACGGCCATTTCACTGTCAATGGCAGGGAAACCCTGAGGACCTTGCTTAGGGTTCATATCCCTGGTTCTATTACCCAACTAACACCTCTCGATACTCTAATGAGCGTTACATATTACACCGATAGTAGAACAAATAGACTCTCAGCCCTGATAGAGTAAAATAGGCTATTGGCTCCCTTAAACCCTACAAAGCTCCAGGTAGGGATGGTGTTTTTCCTGCTATCCTATAGAGAGGCCTAGACCTCTATCACTTTAGGTCCTGTTTCAACTTGGGATACATTCCTCAAATCTGGAGAGAAGTCAACCTTGTCTTCACCATTAAGATTGGAAAACCAATTGAATAATCTAAATCCTATCGCGCTATCAGCCTAACATCTTTCCTACTGAAAACAATGGGAAAACTGATAGTACTTCATATTAGAAAATCAGACACTTCTGCATCCAAATTAATATACATACCGCAAAGAACGATCTACTGAAAATGCGCTTCATCACTTGATAACGCATGCGCAAAATAGTTTTACACGCAAGCAGATCGCAATTTGTGCCTTCCACAAGGTGGAGTGCTTTCACCACTTCTCTGGTTAATCAACCTCGGTTATGAAGTCATCGTATACACCGATGACCTTATAGTTATTGTTACAGGTAAAAGCGGAATTACTCCACTGCACATTTTTATAAAGAAAGTTGCTATATGTAATGCAATCAGATTCCTTCACTCGAAAACGGATCGGCCATGTTGGCCATTTGGTCACATGTTCATCCAACAACACCTTCCTAAAGTGGATACGATTATCACAGTTTCTGACGCATTACCACAAATGTCCACCTTTGAAAAAAGATTTTAGATACTGATCTCAAACCGCACAGCTTGGGAAAGCGGTGATCCCTTGTTAAATGTCAAAGGCCTGAGGTGGTAGACAAATGGCTGGCGTTGGCGCTGGCATCTTTGGACCAAATCGGAAAGCCCTAGGAACTAGACCTAGTGTCTTGCAAGCCGAACTGAACGCCTTTTTAACTTGCGTCAACCTAAACTTAGATACTGGGAAAAGAGGTATAACCATCAATAACTCTGAGACAGTCAGGCAGCGCTCAAAGCGTTCGGGTCCTATAGTACGAACTCAAAATTCGTCAAATACTGCCCCGATGACCTGGAAGACCTAAGCGAAAAAAATTAAGTCAAACTCTGGTGGGTGCCAGGTCACAAAGGCATGAAAGGTAACGAAATCGCCGACCAACTCGCTAGGAAAGGTTACAGCAAAAGGTACATAGGTGCCGAACGAAGATTAATTTTCTCTTAAACAAGTGGGAAAATCGCAACACTTGCACTTTTGGAACAGCGTTCAAGAACTCTGACAATCGAAGAGATTCATATGGCCCCTGAACAGGCACTTTTTCAATATTCTCAAATATAATAGACTCCATGTCAGAAGTATGGTCAACTACCTTTCGGGACACTGTACTCTGAGATATCATCTTAACAAAGAGTGCGAGTGTGCTGCCCTCTGTCATCTTAGGAACCGTATCCTCCTCAGAGAAATCATGATTCATGAGGGAATCAACCCAGCTCTACGAGGGACATTCTCAGCTTTATAAAGGAAAGAGGAAATTGGCTGGCAGGCTTCATAGACCTACACTGGTGGCATTGCTCTATGCTATTTGTTGGCACCAGCCCGCATCTAAAAAAAAAAAACAAAAAATGTATAAGAAAATGGATTGGTGGCATCATTGACTTACTAAATGAGGTTGAAAATGCAATTACAGTGAATGAATAACGTTGATAAAGTTGTCGCAAAACGGGAAACCGTCCTGAAAGTTGTTCCCTTACAGATTCATGCTATGAAGCAAGCATACCATAAGTCTTGCGCTAAATGCTTAGAGGTGCATATTGTTAACTTTTAATAGGACAATGAGAAAAACTGGTCTTGTGATTAAGATTCATTCATTAATAAAAGGTCACAACTATCAATTAGAAACAAAGTAACTACATATGTACAAATTTATCTTTTAGGCAATTCTTTTATATGGAAAAATCTTCTGAAAAAATTGCCAAAATAGAATTTCGAAAATGATGCTGAAATAACCTTGGCATCATTCTACCCTTCTCCCTTAGAATATATCCGCGGCTCAGAGCGCCAGTCGTAACAGACTGTCCCAAAAAAAATTAAAAACAGATCTCTGCCCAGGAAAAAAAAATTACACAGGTAGGCGCAGAGCTGATGGCTTTACACTACACAAACTCACATCAAAGGTGCTTTCCAAGGAGCACTCAGTGAAATTCGCAAATATAAATTGGATATCAAATCAGTACAAAAAGTTTGACTTTCAACGGACATAAGATTTTACAACGACCGAATGTCGGTGACCAAAATCCGTAGTCCCCACTATAATTTTGTACTTCTGAATGTACATTGTCCTACAAAAGATAAGGATGAAGAGGCAAACGACGCGTTTTATAAAACACTGGATGAAATACTTGACAATTTTTCGCCCTTGACGCGAAAATGGTACTCGGGGACTTGAATGCGAAAATAGGAAATTTAGCGATGTATAGGCTAATAATAGCTGAGGAAAATCTCTATGTACCGTCAAACGATAATGGTCTTAGGACCATAGGCTTCGCCAGCTCCAAAAAATATGATGTGAATACACAAGGATAAATGGATGTCACCGGAAACATATATGTAGATGCTGCTCTGGCGAGGGCCTGGGGCGCTTTTGCTCTTACTCTTTGCTCTTAGATGGCTGTTTCATAGCAACCAACTTGATTCGAGAGTGAAGGTCATTTGCTACATGGCCTTAATCCATGTATGCCTATGGATGTCCCGTGTGGTTCAATGTGAGAGCTAGCTTAATGGAAAGGATTCGGGTGTTTGAGAGACAATGTCTCAGAAGTTGTCTTGGGTTATATAGGACACCCGAATCTGAGTACACGAAATTTTACTCGAACGAGGTCCTATACAATAGGGCCAGGATTGTACGGGTGGATCATTTTCTAATAAAACTGATCCGGGGTCACGTTGCGAGGACAATGACTTCGGTCAATAACTTGATCTCCGGGGCTTACTTCCCTAATTACATGTACCACGAGAAAGTTCGCCTTAGCGGCTTTGTCCCCCCAGAGACATTCCTCTATTTTGATGTGGGCTGATCCAGGATAGATCAGCGGTACCGCTCCTCTACGAACATGATGTTGTGCTCCGCGAGCCCGAGCGCCTCAGGTTTAGTAAATCAGTGTCGCACCAAGATCGGGGAGACGTCGTCCGACAGCATCAACGCTTTTGGTGGCTGGAGCGGACTGCGTAGTGGTTAACTTTGATAGGTCAGCCTCTTTAAGGCAAAGCTTGCCACATGCCAATGGCAGGCTTACATAGACTAAGGTCGGTTAGTTTAGAGTAGGTAAGGGCTGGCTAGGGGGGCAGGTGGGTTTAGTTTAGTTTAATTACGAAAACAAAAAAGATGTATGTATATATTTTAGTTAAGGTAGGGTTAAGTTATTCTTAGTTATAAGTCTCTTTGTTAAAAAAAAATGATCTGATTCCAAGTTTTTTTTTTAAATATCACTTTCTTGGCCTAAGTTGTTTATTTATTTTAATTATTACAAGTAAATCGTAAGGCCGAAAGGCATAGTCTCAAGTTGTTCAATTTGCTTTAGAGTGTCCGTATAGGCCAGTAAGGTATTTTATGTCAGTTGATATTTAAGCTAGTTTTAAGCATTTTTGTCTAGTATAAGCGATTTCTAAAAATATAAAAACAAAAAATTAATTTAAAAAAAAAAAAAAAAAAAATGGATGTCACCGGATGGAGTAATGCACAACCAACTTGATCATTTTCTGGTACCATACCAAAGTACTAGGCTTTAAAGCATACAGAAGAGTGGATTGCGATTCAGACAACATCCTTATCATCGCCAAAATTAATAACCAAATCAAAATTCGCGACAGCGAAACAGAGGAATTTATGAAAAAATTTAACGTTGAAAAGTAAAAGGACCTTCGAATGCAGAGTCAATATCAGGACGAAATTATGTGGTATAGAAATTAACGACGAAACAAGACAGTTAAAAGCAATATGGTGAACTATAAAAAGTGTTATACAAAGGAAGCTGCGGAAAACAAAATAGGCTATTGCAAGACCCCAAAGTAAAGCCTTGGTTCGACAAAGAATGTGAAGAAAATGTTAAAGCCCGCAATTTCATAAGTGAAGAAATCAAACGTACCAAATATCAGATCCTACTAAAAGAAATCAGCCATCTCCTTTGAGATAAAAAACGACAATAGCAGAGAAAAAAATCGGGAAAGTTCAGAAAAAAATTGCGGCGAAAAATACAAGAGCAATTTATGCAGGGTTAAACGCTGTACAAAAAGAATATAAGGCCCGGTCAGGATTTATTCGCAACGATAAAAGGGAGCTCGTTTCGGACAACGAAAGAGGTGCAGCCCAATAGAGGAGATAGTTCGATAAACTGCTTATCAAGGAATTACCAGAACGTCTTTTTTTGTCTCGCAATGTAAAAATTCTTATAATAATGACACTTTACGGATGTGAAACTTGGTCTCTGACTAAGAAGGAGGAAGGGAGACAGTCGAAACAAAATCGGAAAACCGGACGAAGAAACAGGCAAATGGAGGAAACTACACAATCAACAACTCGACTAAGATCTCCAGCAGGCGTATAACGAATGGACAGTTGGCCGACAGCTAAACGAAAAATAAGTAGAAAACCCGCCAGGAAGGCTACGCTGTAGATTAGAGGGCAATATAAGGATGAATCTAGATGGGACGGAATAGCGAAAAATTAAAGAAATATACTCATGACAGGCAGACTTGGTGAAGGGCGATGCTCTGAACTTCCGAACTCCCAATGAGTGCTAATAATCATAAAAAAAAAATCATTGCCTCCTCCCCCTGGCACCATTGGACTTAAGAAAGCGGGCTTCTGATCACTCAGACCATATGGCTGCGGCAGAGCTCTGCAAATGAATTTGACCTTGCTTCCTGCGGACTACATCACACCTTCCCTCGATCTGATTAGTGTTATGGACTCTCACTTACTTTCCAAAGAAGAATGAAAAGCGTGTACCCAGTTGCCAAATTCCAACTTAAGATTTACACTGATAGCCCCAAGCTGGGGTACGGTGTGAGATCGGGTATATTCTCGACACAATTGTATATCGCAAATATATTCTGTCTCCCCGATTACTCGAGCATCTTTCAAGCTGGGCGTCAACCAGACCGCTATTGAAACTCTTTCGTCTGATACCACTTTCTCTAAGCTGGTGGGTCAATGCAAGAAAGAAATTAAACGAGTAGAGCAGGACTGATATCACGGTCCTTTGGGTTCCAGGACACAGCAACATAACAGAGGGCCGATCAGTTAGCCAAACTCGGGGCCACCTCAAGCTCCCCTACTGAAACTGTGGGCCTAATGCTAAACCTTCTCAAAGGCAACATCCTGCAATACTTTTTCAATATAGCCAATCGTAGGAAGACTAAATCAACTAGATACAGGATATCAATAAAAACCTGGCCCTCCGTGCCATCTTCAAGAGACTGAAACCACGTCTAGAATCGTGACGGTCAGTACGGGCCAATGGCCTATAGCAACTCAAGCTGCCAGAATAGGCATCTGGTCACAACACCAACCATCATTTTCTTTGCGAAAGCCCAGCACTGGCAAGTCGCAGGTTTTGCACACTTGGCAAATGCTTCGTCGAAGACCTCTTATAGGAAGGCAACCTCAACTTGGCCAACACTAGACATCTTAACTCCACAGGCAGGATTTAAACATCCCCCTTCGCATCCCATAGGTGATAGGGCGACGGGGGGCGAATCATACGTCACAGGGCATTTGCACTGGATGATTTGGTAGCAAGGCCTTCCAATTATTAAATGCCATGGGCTGTTCCGCTTGCTAACGTCAGCGTACAATAAAGAAGACTTTTAAATCTGAAATCAAATTTGGCTGAGCGTAGCATTCCCTTTACTGCCACTGAGAAGCTGCAGGGCACAACGCAAAAAATCCAATCATCAACTCTCCCGGATAAGAAGAATTTGACAATTTTGAAAGATGTCAAGTTCTGTATATCGGTGAAAATAATCCCTTCATCGTTCTAAGAAACCCAGATACAGATGGAAAAAGAACTCGTGCGGTAAATTGTCACCTCCAGGTTTGGCAGGAAAAACTTCGACTACGACATAGGGAACAGGAACTCCAAAAACAACAACAAAATAAAAAAACAGCTGCAACAAAAGCAACATAACACGACAGAAACAGCAGCAAAAAAAGCAGCCACAACAGCAGCAACAAAAGGAGAACCAACAACAGCAGCAGCAACATTTAAAACGTAAAGAGAAGCAGAACTGTAGGTTCCACCTATCAAACTCATTCAGTATTAGGTGTCAATGAACTAAACCTGTGTTTTTAATAGTCATTACTATTAGAAAACAATAATTGCAATTGGCCTTCAAAAAACTATCAACTATCAGATGTTCGAATTGCAAAAAATAGCTATAGGTGTAACTATAAAATAAAATTAAAATATATTACATTTAAATGGGATTTTTATAGCTTCAAGAAACATAAAAAAATAATACAGGACACTTTAATTTTTTAATATACCTTTCTAATGCCATTATTAACATACGAGTACAACATTGTCTGTTAAAAAGGTGGCTGCCGGTATTAATATAAGAAGTAAAAATGAAAAAAAACGATGAATAATACTTTCATGAAACAAGACGAAGTATTGAAGTACCTACATATGTACATATATCACTGAATTTTTAAATTCGCCGCAACCGCATATTCTACAACTGATGCTCCCGTCATTATTCTTCGAGACATTGATCCATCACGTCTTTACCAGGGATCCCAACTAGCACTGAAAGATGTGAAACTCGATGTAACGATTTTGAACGACAAGTGTACAGGGGAAAATATGCCATTACCACGCACGGCAATAACGCCAACAAATACACCAATCGAATTTAAGCGGTTGTAATGCATTATTTCAGCTGCGTGTGCAATAATAATCAATTAAGAGTAACGACAGTAGCTAAAAGTTTGTGGATTGGATTTAGAAAATCCATAGTTTATATTATGTATGTACATATGTATATATATATATCAGATTCAAAAACTAAAAATATTAGAATGATAAATTCGACTTATTTACAAAACAAAAACAATTGCGAACCGAGGCAGCCTGCTCAGTTAATAGGCTATAAATTCAAATTAGGATTTTTTTTTGTCCATTGCCATATTCGATAAGTGTCCATTATCATCCATAAGCAAGCAAGTTTCTAGGGAGACACCACGCAAAAAATGAGAATGAGAATTACCATAAATTCGGACAGGCACGATGAAATTTCTTTGGAATATTAAACATTTTTCCAATTAAAATGGACTAAGGCTTCACCGCTTTATGCACGCGTAAGTTTAAATTGAATATAGTTCTGCATAAAATATAATTAACATTGATCCTCCCTTCTAAAGAACCTCATTGGAGTATTTTTTGTATCTCAGATTCTGGGCATTCAGAATAATGTCTAGAATAAAGCTAAGCAATTATGCATCTCCCTCAGTACTACAAAAAAATTATAAAGTACTAGTGACAGCAAAAAATTAAGCTCTTATGTTTCTTCTATTTATTGCAACAAAATATGTTCAGTATGTATATAAACAATGAAATTGTGAATTCACTGTGGATTTCACGTTTATTAGAAAAATAAGGTGACTCTTTTATTTTCCTCAAAAAATATAAATACATATTTTTAAAGTAATCTCCCTCAAATATAAGATAATGGCGCAAGGTTTTTCGCATCCTCGAAGCTTCTCTAAAATTCGCTTTCTGGTGTAGACTTGGTCTCTTCCAATGTATGAGGTTTTTATCCTCTCAATCGTGGCAAATCTCCGTTCTTTCAAGGTTTTTCCATTTTGGGAAAAGAATGAAGTCGCACGGTGAATACAGTGGCTAAAGCATGATACAGTATTGTTTATGGCATTATCCTTTTACAATCGTTTTTTCTTTCCAAAAATCTAGAGGTTTTTGTCGAATTGCTTCACCCAAATGGCGCAGAACTTCGAAGGAATATTCCTTATCGGCCGTACGACCTTCCGACAAGAACTCATGATGAAATCCGCTATTGTAGTCGAACTTGGCGTGCTTTTTCAGTCTTTGCTTTTCTGCCGGCTTCCATTGGGCTGATTGGACTATGGTTTCGACTTTTTTTTTTTTTTTTTTTTTTTAATTCAATTTTATTTATAGTTTCTTAGATCTATTTTATCCTAGACAAAAATGCTTAAAACTACCTTAACTATCCTTACAAATTTAGGAATCTTACTGGTCCTAGGCGGAGACTCTAAGATGAAATGTATAATTTTAACATATGCCTTTCGACTACTATAAAACAAACTTACAATTAACATTATTATAAATAACTTAAGCTAAGAAAAATTGTTTTTTTTTGAAAAAACTTAGCATATGATCATTCTTTCATATATAAGCCTTAAACCTACTTAAACCTAACTAAACATATCTTATTCTAACTTAATTAATATACATATGGTATATATATATATAAATACATATATACTTTATATATCTTTTTTTTTAAATTTTAATACATTTATACTTTTTTGGATTTTATTTTTTTTGTTCTATCCTACCCTAACCTACCCTACCCGAGCTTATGTAAGCCTGCCATTGGTGTTAGGCAAGCCCTGCCTTGAAGAGGCTGAACCTATTGAAATGTCCACTGACGCAGCTCCTCCAGCCACCAAAAACGTTGATGCTGGCGGACTACGTCTCCTCGATCCCGCGTGAGACCGATCTACACAACCCGAGGCGCTCGGGCTCACTGAGCACGACATCGGGTCCGTAGAGGAATCGCCGCTCCACGGAATTGCGACCCACGTGGAAGATTAGCGGTACCGCCAATCTATCCTCGATCAGCCCACATCTATCTAAATAGAGGAATGCTTCTGGCGGGCCAAAGCCGTTAAGGCGCACTCTCTCGTGATATAAATCATTGGGATAGTAAGCCCCGGTGATTAGGCTATTGACCGCAGTCATTGCTCTCGCAACGTGGCCTCGAATCAGTTTAATCAGGAAGTTATCCACTCGTACAATCCTGGCCCTATTGTATAGGACCTCGTTCGGATAAAATTTCGTGTAATCAGATTCGGGTGTCCTATGTAACCAAACACCCGAATCCTTTCCATTAAGCTGGCTCTCACATTGAACCAGATGGGACATCCATAAGCAGCCATGGGCCTCATTAAGGCCATGTAGTAGATTACCTTCACCCTGGAATCAAGTTGGCTGCAATGAAACAGCCATCTTGTCAGAGCGAAAGCGCCTCGGGCCCTTGCCAGAGCAGCATCTACATGTTTGTCAAAATAAAGATACTGGTCTAGCCAGATCCCAAAGTATCTGACTACAATTTGTGTTGCCAGTGGGCGCCCGTCCTGTCCAAGAATTGAGAACCCGCGCCAATTTTTTCTAGCGCCTCGAGAGGCCCTAGACAAAGGCGTTCTGAGCAAAATATTTTCTGATTTCTGGCAGTTGATCTTCAACTTCCAGTCATCACGATACTGCTGAATTTTTTCGTATTCACGCTTCAAGAGAGTGAAAATGAAATCGATCGTCGGACCTGATCTGTACGCAATTAAATCGTCCGCGTACGCTATTGAATGGTGAAGAGAAGCTATCAAATCACTGAAGAAAATGCTGGAAAGGATCGGCGAGTTCACCGTACCCTGTTACAGTCCGTTGTTAATATCAAATGTTTGGGAAGAAGTCACGTTGGCCATTTTCACTATGAATTTTCTACCTGTTAACATAATTGTTCAAAATCATATAGCAGTGGTTTACTTATGCCCAGCCGACTGAACTTGTAATAAAGACATTTTAGCCATACGGTGTCGAAGCCTTTTTCCATGTCAATCAGACAGGCACCAGTGCATTGGTTCTTGCATTTATTCCATTGAATATCCGATACGAGTTTCGACGCTGCATGAATATGGTAGTGTCATGTCCCGCTCTGAAATCCAATTTGTTATCCGGGATAATTTTATTTTGTCTTCAACCCATTTAGACAGGACCCTATGGACCACCTTCTCGAAGACCTTGCTAATACTCGGAAGGCGACTTATCGACCGGAGATTTGCCGGGTTAGAGGTGTCCTTAACCCTCTTGGGGATTGGTTGCACCACCGCTGTCTTCCAATGCACTGGATAATATGCAGTGCATTGTTGAACAGGATGGTGTACCTCTTTACAGCCATTGGAGGAAGGTGCCTAAGCACAACATTGGATATACCGTCGATACCCGCGGATTTTTTCCTTTTCAATGACTGAAAGATCATCTGGAGATCTTCGGTCGACTTTGGTTTCGACTCTGTAAGCATATATTCACCAGTGATGATGCCATTCACGTCGTTCGACAGCTCTTGATCAGTTCTCATGTGACTCTTCTTTTGATTGAAATTTAGTAATTTCTTGAAAAAATCATTGATTAACGTTTTATGCCCAAAACATCTGATAAAATTCAATAGGATGAGTCAACTAATATGCTAATATCCCCAGCAACTTCTCCAACAGTGATTCAACGATTCTCCATAAAGATTGGCGGTATTGCTTCATCGTTTTCCAGGGCGTCCAGGGTGGGCATGGTTATAACCATTTTCTTGGGTCTTTTTTTTTTTATAAATATAAATATACATACATATATACTGATTTACAAAAAAAAAGAAAAAAACAAAAACACTGCAATCTATAGTTCATTAAGAGCTAGAAACGAAAGCAGGTGAAAAATTAAATTAAATTAGCAACAAGATACAAAAATATTGATAAGGGGGGTCAACAAAATACTATAATAAACGTTAAACGAAATTGTTAGACCAATACACAAGGTAAGTCGAGAATTTCTTTGTAATTAAAATTAAAAAGCCATGATATAATTTTTTTTTGGAAAATGGATCCATTTCGAATACATCGTATGTAATAAGGTAGCTTATTGAACAGACGTGGAGCGCTTACAGAAAAGAAATGAGAAAATATACATATGCAGATTGTGAAGCGGAACTCGGACAAGATTCTGTTCATTTATTCTGAGTTGATAGTTAGAAGAGCTTCTGTTTAGTAGATAGCCAGATATCGCGAAAAATATCTTTAAAACTTTATAACAATATAAATTTTTAAGTGGTAAAATATTAAGATTCTTGAAAAGTACAAAGCTACCATATTGACGATTTTTATTACAAATTAAACGAATAATATGTTTTTGTGACACTAGTAGAGGGTATATTTTATTATAGTGAGTACCACTCCAGCAAACAATTCCATATTCAAGCTTACAGTGAACTAATCCATAATAGATTGCCTTTAGAAGATCAAATCCGCAATAAGATTTTAAAAGAAGAGTTGTCTAGTAGCTGCCAAAAGGTATTTTTTTAATGCATTTGTATGTTCATACCAGTTTAACTTCCAGTCGAGCATAACTCCGATATATTTAAAATGATCAACGTTCTCAATATAGAAACATTTTTCAGAGCAAGGGTGTTCAGGGAAAAATGTCTGAGCGCTAGATTCAGACCTACAAATAGTGTTACTGTGTCTAAAACGTTTGCATTTCGTACAGTGGAAAAGAAAGGATCCATAATCCACTGTCTTGCCGCTGGAACTAAAATACATGATTTTTGTTTTGTCACTGATTACCATTTTATGTATTTTAAACCAGTGACTGATCAATTCAAGGTCATGATTAATGGCCACAGAAAGATTCAAAGGAGAATCAGCAGTAAAAGCACATGCCATATCGTCTGCAAAGGCTGTTATTTTGCTACAGTATTTTTGTAAAAAGAGCGAATTAATAAATACTAAGAAAAGTAATGGACCAAGAGCAGAACCCTGAGGAACACCCATAGAAACTATACTATTCGAACATAATACGCCATCAATTTTGACTTTTTGAGCTCTGTTAGAAAGGTATGAACCAAACCAACTATGAAAACTAACTCTAAATCCGCACCTATGTAATTTGTCCAAAAGTATTTTATGATCTACCGTGTCAAAGGCTTTGGTTATGTCAATAAAGAGTGCAGCGGTATGCTCCCTATCATTTAACCCTTTATATATATTTGAACAAAAGTTTAGAAGGGCACTTTCTGTAGAACAGCCTGAGCGAAAACCATATTGACATTCACTAAAAAAATTATTTTTTTCTAAGAACTTGATCATTCTCATCTTTCATCATCTAGCTTTTTCAAAGATTTTTGAGAAAACTGACAGCAAAGAAATAGGCCTATAATTATTGATATCAGTCTTATTTCCTTTTTTAAACAAAGGTATCACTTCAGTAATTTTCAAGTAATCGGGAAAAATACCACATGAAACACTCTTCTGTGAAGGGTTTGCGAAAAACATGTTTGTGGAAAACAAAGAATTCTACCTCGTCCTCTTTTGGCCCCTGTCAGAGTAGATGGAAAACAGGAATTGTCCAACCTGACATTAAAAAGGGCAAATCTTCGTCTCCTACCTCCTACCGACCCATAGCACTAACCCGCTTCTTTCTAAGGTCATGGAAATGCTGATAAATCCTGAGCTTATGAAATATCTTGAATCGCGGAAACTTCTTAACGAACGACAATTCGGTTTCCGTAGCAACAGGTCCACTGGTGATTTGATGGCATATCTCACCAAAAAGTGAAACCAATCTTTGCACCATTTCGGCGAAAGCAAGGTTGTTGCGCTTGATATTTCAAAAGTATTTGACAGAGCATTCGGCATCAGACTCTTTCAAAGGCTCGTCGAAAATGCGTGCTTATGGCATCGATAAATCTCTGCTTCTATGGATTAGAAATTAACTTTCCAACCGTTCAATTCAAGTTGTTTTGGATGGGTTCAAGTCTGATATTTACCAACTAAACGCTGGTGTTCCCCAGGGCTCTGTTCTGTCACCGTCGATGAAACCGGAAGACTTTGCATTCTATTCCAACTCTTAGTTGGAATGATCACATATTCAAGGTCGCCACAAACACTGCGAAATGTCTAGGTTTTCTTAAACAATGCAAGAAATATTTCACCCCCTCTGATCTGGCTTCAATTTACAAGGCCTTCATCCACCCAAAGCTTGAGTACAACAATATCTGGTAACCGCATATACGTCTCGGCCGGAATGCTTATCAATTCACCTTCAAATCTGTCGTTGGACGCACAATAAAATTAGATTGTTTGTTTTAAAATAAAGTTAAACCATTTAGAAAAAGGAAATAATATGGTTTGGAATATTTGAAAAATTAAGTCTCTTTTCTAGTTTATTTGATATCAATATCCGTACATACCTCAAAAATATTTCACTGTACTTCGAATACTTTTCTGCTATTGGGGACGCATTCCCATACAGTTATGGTAGAGGGATCAGAAGGATATTTTTTGATTTAAGTTCGATGTTTTCAGACAGTTCGGAAGGCAGTCTTAGAAGAATGCCTTTTAAATCTCACTGTTTTCTCTCATTTGCTGTTAGCACATCTGTCCGAAATTCATCGCAAAATCTCAAAATTATTGCTGCCAATAACATTCTAGGTAATTATAGATTTGCAACTTGGGAGATTCCTGGCGTGAATTGTCTCAAAATGAACACCAATTGGATTCGGTCTGTTAGTTTCCTTCTCAACGATGATATCAATTCACCGACGATGAGACAAGTGAGGATTCTAGATATTAATCACTAATCATTCTTTTTAAAATCCTCACGCAAGATCTCTTCTATTACATGTTGGAGCACACAGACGCAAATACTGGTCAATTGTACTAGGTCTGCTTGAGTGCCATTTTCTGGACACACTGGGGTCTTTTAGTTTTAGAACCATAATTTTTGTCTTACATATAAGTAAATACAAAATATCGGTTCCAATTTAAAAGACTGCGAGCTCTGTTTAATGTTCTCTCAATACTTCTTTCCTGACAGCCAATATGATACTCAGATGTTTGAACTAGTCCCATTTCTCAATGCGTTTAGCGAGGACAATCAGAAGAAGTGGGGTTTTCTTCACTTTTAGATTAACTGCCTAATCATTCCCTTATTAGACATTATATGTTTATCTTATCTTTTTCTTCACTATCTTCCTTTCTTTTTCTTTTTTTTGACCCCTCACATATCTTGAATATGCCCCTTTCCCCTATCAGATTCTTTAATTTTTTTGGAATATCCTAACTTACAAGGGAATGATACAGTTTCAATTCGTTTATAGAGTGATTCGACTATTTAAAGTCTATGAATAGTTGGGAAACCGTTTTAATTTAATTCCCATGTCTTTTCTTATATCTCCTTATAGTGTATATTTGTTCACATGTCTAGCGGTTTCTACTGAGACCACATTGGTTTTTGTTTGCTTTAAGAAAATATTTGACAACACCTTGTACCAACTTAATTGCAGAGATATTCCTTGGCCATTGTTGCACTATGTTCAGTCTCCTTTGAAAAAACGAGAATGATGACTGAGGTTTTCCATTCTTCGTTGATAGTTTTATTGTCCCATACAGAGTGCTGGCACGAAATCGTAGAAAGTTATGCCTTAGGTTTTATAGTGCATTAAAGCTTGTTTGACCTTTTTTTTACGTCACGTTTATATTCTGTGCAATGTGACTGATGTTTTGTTCCCATAATTAATTTTAAATGCACTTATTAAATTTAATATAATACTCTATGACTCGACACAACAGCAAAATGGATGACCAATAAAAGTTCTAAATGATATGGCACTTGACGCTTTGATGTCCTTATTGAAATGTCTGAGCTAGAAGGTCGTTATGTGCAAAGATATTACTTATAAAACAAATCCTACTAAAATTTCAAATTTTCCACATGTGACTACAGCTGTAAACTTCTGAACTTATGAAAAATTATAGTTTTTAAAAAAAATTTGAAAATTTATTATTATATACATTAGGTGACATCCTGTATTTAATTACAAGTAATAAATAGTGTCGAATGCCACTTTACAAAGATAAAATACAATATAAATAAGACAAAATAGGGGGTGACAAAATATTAAGGAAAAACACATGTGTAATTTGCACAGTCTATAGAATAATATAAAACAATCTATAGAATAATATAAAACAATGACAGCATTTTGAGACTTAAGATAAATTAATAACTAAAATACAAAACAAAGAAAAAAGAAGGGAATTTTTTGAAGAGACAAAGTATTCAACAATTAAACCAATATGTCAGTGAATGGATGAAAACTCGGAGCCAGTAATAAGAAATTCTAAGCTCGTATAATTGTAATTCAAAAGCCATCGCTTTATTTGCTTTATAAAGAGTCCAGATGTTGATATTGTCCTGAGTGATCGAGGAAGCTTGTTAAATAGTCGAATGGATAAGATGGAGTAAAAATTACGATAGGCTGTGGTACGGAACTTTGGAACAGGTAACAAATTGGAGAAGTTCACACGTAGATTATGAGACGAGATCAGACGAAAATTACGGTTTCCAGACCTCATAAAGAAAGTCTTTAGAACTTTAAAACAGTATAAATGCCTTACAGGAAGAATTTTCAAGTCACAGAACAACGGATAACAATGATATTTACTTGGTTTCCCACATATTTTTCTCAGAACATTTTTCTGCAGCGTTAGTAAGTTTTGGATTCTACTAAAGTATACACCACCCCAGCACGTGATTCCATATTGCAGCTTAGAATCCCAAATGCCATGATATACCATTTTGAGAAGTTCTTTAGAGCAGATCTTTCTTAGATAGAAGAAATGTCTAATTGTGCTTCGAAAATATTTCTTTAAGTAGTCTATGTGATTTAAAAAAGTCATTTTATAGTCAATGGTAAGCCCTAGATATTTAAATTCGTCAATGTTTTCGATTAAGAAACAGTTATCGCTACAGCTTAAGTCATTACAAAAAGAGGGAACAGACGGAGCAAGGGTACAATTGCAGATGGACAACGTATATCTCTGGCAATCTGATGAATGAAAATAGACATTAGCATCGAGGTTTAGTGCTGTCAAATTAAAGTGCATTATTTTAGTTTTTTTGCTTATTACCAAGTTATGTTGGGCAAACCAGTTGCGCAGTAAACAAAGGTCCCAGTTAATGTCTGAGATCAAATCCAAGGGACTGTTGCAACCATAGGAAAAACCCACGTCGTCGGCAAATGCAGTCGGTTTGCCTTTAAAGTCAAGTAGAAATAGTGAGTTAATGTAAATTAGGAACAGGATTGGTCCCAGTACCGAACCCTGGGGTACACCCAAATTGTAGAGCATGATTTCACTCCTAATTTCGTCCAATTTCACTCTTTGTGAACGGTTTTGAAGGTACGATTTAAACCATTCAAGCATGAAGCCACGAAAACCTGCCTTTTCCAACTTCCTTATTAGAATATTATGGCTAACCATATCAAAAGCCTTAGTAATGTCGATAAATAAGCCTGCGGTGCATTTTTTCCGATCTAGGTTTGCCATTATTTGAGAGCAAAATTGTAAAAGGGCATCCTCGGTTGATTTCCCTTTTTGAAAGCCGAATTGAACAGGAACGAAGAACTTAGTTGAGTTAAGAAAATTCACTATTCTGCTTTTTATCAGTTTTTCGAAAAGTTTACTAAGGACAGGAAGAAGTGAAATTGGCCTATAGTTGGAGATTTCCGTAGCAGCACCTTTTTTGAGCAGAGGTAGAACGTCTGCACATTTGAAAGCTTCCGGGAAGACGCCTTCAATAACACAATTGTTGAAAATATCTGCCAACACATCTATCACAAAACTAGCAATTTTTTTGAGCATAAGACTGGTAATGCCATCAACTCCACAAGAATTAGAATTTTTTAGGGTACCAATGGCTTTAAATACTTCAAGAGGCGTAATTTGCTCGAAAACAAAACTATTTCTCTGACTTTGTTCAACAGAAGTGTGCTGAGACCCACATTGATGACACGCAGATTGAATAGGAGATGGTAATGAATTCTTCGCTATATTAGTAAAGTACGAATTGAATTCATTAGCAATGACAAGTTTATCAGACACTTCACACTGGTTGACATTAATAACAGTAGGTTTTTTGGTTAGGGATGCTTTGTTAAGAATACTATTTACTAGAAGCCATTCATTTTTTAATTTTCCTTTCGATGCACTAAACCGAGAGCGATAATATGCATCACGGCATTTTGGTATTTCCTTCTTAAGCTCAGCACATAACTTCTTATATCTACTTAGGAAGTTAGAATTGTAGGGAAATCGTTTGCATTTAATTCTGAGTTTATTTTTAGCTTTTACTTTATATAATAAATGACTGGAAATCCACGTTTTCAGTCTTTTTACATCATTTTTTG
This sequence comes from Merodon equestris, assembly GCA_958301585.1. Taxonomy (NCBI): domain Eukaryota; kingdom Metazoa; phylum Arthropoda; class Insecta; order Diptera; family Syrphidae; genus Merodon; species Merodon equestris. Next base: position 67,595,128 of record OY284413.1, read on the forward strand.
GGGACAGAAAAGTAGAACAATTTAAAATGTGCTGTCTAAGGCACTCAATAAACGTTGTACACGCAGTTGACGCATCTTTGCTGGTGTAGACATCGTCCCAAAATTCATACATGAGAATGTTCCTCAGCTTTCTGAAATTAGTTTTCATTTTCTTTGCACCCAAGTTTGTCATTCTGTTATTTGTAGATTTTAATTCATTTATTAAGAGTCCTACCATGGAGTGATCAGTTATATGTAAATCTAGAACACACTGTTCGCAATTGTTCACAGAGAAGCTTTTAAATCTGCCATAAATATGATCCAGGCAACTACCAGAAGCAGGCCTAGTGGGTTCATTAATGAAGCAAGCCAAGCCGTGTGACGCTAATAATGCCAAATAATTTGAAACAATTTCATTATTATCCAGAATATTTATATTGAGATCACCTACTATAATTAGGTTTTTGGATTTTTCATTTTTTAAGAGATTAGAAAATTCTTCTACAAACATTGTAACATTAAACATGTGCAACCTGTAGACACATACAAAGACATATACTTCACGATTAATTTCAACGGAAACTTTAATTACATCGGCGCTTGTGAGGTCTAAACACACAACATCTAGAGTTTTATAGACATCTTTCACAAAACACCCAACTCCACCTGAAGCGTAATTTTCGTTTGTATTACAAAGCAAACTAAATCCGGGAATATAGTAATCATTTTTCTCAAAATCGTATATCCATATTTCGGTTACAAAAACAATATCCGGAACATATTCAAACGAGTCAATATGAGTGACTAGAGTTGAAAAGTTTTCTCTCAGACTCCTGACATTTTGGTGCACAATAAAAAAAATTATTATTACTATTTCCTATGAGTTTGAAATCATTGATAGTATGATTGCGGGAGGGGGAGAAGTCATCCATCAAATTGATTACATCAATCATATTAGCAGAAAAAGTGTATTAAATAAGTGCGAGATCAGTAAAAGATTTGATTGAAATAACTTTTCCACCTTCCACCCTTCTAATAAGAATTTTATCATTTTTATACCATACATATTTTGCTCCTTTTTGTTTCGCAGTCTCTTTCGCCTTCATGAAGAGAGCCCTCGTGAACTTCGTGAGAGAGTTGTTTATGAAGATTGCGTTGCCCCTTTGTGTACTACTGCTGTTGCTATCAGCTCTTTTACTGCCGTTGACGTCATCGACACCGGTCGTTATTGTGTTGAGTTTGTTTTTGTTTGATCGTTTTGCTTTTAATATTTGCTCTTTGGTAGATAGATCGGAGAATTTTACGCATATTATAGGATGTGGAGTTTGCAAGACAGTTATTATATATTTTGAAATAAGGCACCGGTTTAATTTTTTAGCATTTGTCCTGCATTCATTTCTTTCATTATTTTTAGTCGTATATTTTTCTTGAATTTGCGCAAACATTTTTCGCTGACTTCCCGTCGTATGGTTTGATATCTTGTACGCTTGTTTCTTTGGGTATTTTCAAGGGAGCGAAGTCTTAAAACGTTACGGACGTTTGCCTTTTCCTTGCATTCTTCGTTAGATCAGGGTTTGCCTTTGGAACTTTGGAATATCCTAGTTTGTTTCTCACTTCTTCCTACATAACGTTTTCTATTGTTGACCACCTTTTCTGCTTCCTTATTAGATTCCACGCAATATTAATATCACATTACATTGTGACCATTGGATCATATGTCCATCCTGTAACGACTTTGCATGCATTATCACACACGTTAAATTTTGACAAGAGATTTCAGATACTGATCCCAGACCGAATAGCTTGGGAAAGCGGCGATGGCCTGATAAATGTCAAATGCAGCAGATGGCTCCAAGATGGATTCGGGTGTTGGCCGAAATAAACGCCATCCTGACGTGCGTCAACCTAATTTAGAAACTGGCATAAGAGCTATAACAATCAATATACTCTCAAACAGTCTTCCGTGCAGTGACGGGTTAAGAATATCCCTGCAGCGATACCTCTCGCTTGTCGTAAAAAGCGACTAAAACAAAGGTAAACAAAAATCATATCTAGGCAATTTAGAAAACACCAAGGTGAGCTTAGGGACACATATACCACCATTAAACTGCCCCACAAGTGTACATGCAAATCAGTGGGTTGACACGACTGGAGATCACCGGTGTTGTAAGATCAAAAAAAAAAAATCTGGAGCATGCCCATGTCACAAAAAAAAAAAAAAGGCAGGCCGAAAAACAATTGGTGCAAGCAAATGCAAAAACACCAGCATTTGATTGGCCTCAGCAATGAAGTAATCCCAAACCGGGAAGCCTGCCGCTACTTTCTGAGGTCAAACCGGCGGACACCACAAGCGGACCAGTAGGAATGCAGTTAAGTGGGAAGGTTATGGTCCTACACTTCTGACCATAACAACGCCGGAAAAAGGAAGAGAAGAAGAAGATACTCTCAAACAGTCAAGCAGCTCTCAAAGAGTTGGGCTCGTATAGCGCAAACTCATAATCCGTTAAGAAACCAAGTGCCGACAATGTCTTGAGGACGAGGAAACTGTAGATCACATACTATATGAGTATGCTACCCCCTGTCACTTCAGGAAGCGTATGCAGAGAAATTCAGAGAAATTATGACTCCTGAGGGCATAATCTCAGCGTTGGAGCTGATACGAGTATCTTCAACTTTATTAAGAAAGGAACTCCTTGTCTGATCGGCTGGCAAGCACAACAGATCTGCATTAGTCGCAGTGTCCCATGCTATATGTTAGCCTCCTTAAGTTAGTTATAATAATGTTTTAGAGTGTAGATGGGCCAGTAAGATATTAAAATTTATTAGGATAGTTAAGCTAGTTTTAAACATTTTTGTCTGGGGTAAGATAGATCTAAGAATGGTTAATAAAAATGAAAAAAGGCACCCAATGTTCGACCAAGCGCATTTTCAATTATATTTCACCGAAATTTATTTAAATCTAGTTTATGCATATTTTTTATGAGGCATTGTCGAACTAATTACCCATTTGCAGCCAAATTTTCTGCAAGACCGACAAAAGCACAAGATCAGGTACACGTTAGCAAAAAGGTTAAAAAATAGGGGTTTTCGCTATATATGGAAATTTTTTTTTTGATTTATTTTATTGAATATCATACATAAATAACATAACATAGAAGCTGTTAAGGGAACATTATACAATATTAAGATGTCTGTAGTTGTGATCCAGTTTTAATTTTTCTCAGTATTTGCAACATCGCCTTTAGCCTTTATGATCGCTTGAACTCTTCGTGGGAAAGAGTTATACAATTTTGAGATTTAAAAACTCTTTTTCCTCATGATTATTTCAAGCTTTTCAATTGTTTTAGGTGCCCTGTTGCGTATTTTCTGATACATCTGTTGAATGGGGGGTGGTCGTGGTGCAATGGTAATCATCTTGTTGAGCCGAAGGTCTGTAGTTCAAGTCCGTCCGTAGTCAAGAACATTTTCTATACGGAAAAACTGTGCTACAACATCAGTTTTAAATGAGATATGATCAAAAATTGCTGAAGAAGGCATAACACTCGAAGCATAAGATCATTTCAAAATTCATACTCTGCGTGTGCACTTCCAATATAACACCTTAATGGCATGGAAACAAAAGAGCTACTGTGAACTAAAACCAACGAAAATTCAGTTAAATCTCTCAAATCCTATCTAGGACAACCACTCCCGGAGAGTAGTGAACGAATATCTTCGACACAAACCATCTGCACCCCGTCCTGTGTGACAAACACCATAAGAGCGTACACTCTTGAACCTGCACGAATTATAAAAAAAGAACAAAATATTTAGAAGTGGTTCTGAGTTTAAATTAGCTCACCATTTGTTTTTACTTCATAATCAACGTAAAATATAGATTTTGAAATGTGTCATTGTAAGAACAACACGATCATCAATGATTCCTTTACATTTCGCTGAATTTACGGAACCGTCAAAAAGCAATATACCGCCAGAAACTCAGTTGGTTTTATACTCCTAGACCTCATATATGGGTAATCATTCTCTGTGGCAAGCTAGCATTCTTCTAAGTATCGCTTCTTAGCTCTCCTTTGTACTGCCTGCTTTATATCAGATCCAATTCAATTAAATTTTGAGTTGTCGAAAAAATAATCCTTTCCTAATCGTTGGCAGTCCATTTCTGAGACAACAAGATATTTTTAATTCATTAGTTCACATATTGGTGTTAATAGAACATATTCCAGTCAATTATTTGGTAGGTGTGGACCGGGTTTTAAGAGACGTGCGCTCTAAATCTGATTATGCTGTGTAGTGGGTTTTTAGTTCTTCGCTTCTATGTTGCCTTTCAAAAACGGTATATGTACCTGCTGATTACTTCAAAGATAACGTTTAGGCTATGGGGTCTGTGCTAATATATTTGTTTCAGAAAATATGGAAGTATAAAGAAATACCAACTGATTTGAAGAAATCCATTATTGTAAAGTTACCCAAAAGGGTGACCGTAAAAACGAACGTGACCGTGTGAAAACTGGCCTGGAATATTCATCCTCCCAGCAATCACAAAAATCTTCACTCAAATTGTTCCGGAATGAATAGGTGCATCAATGATCCCATAAACTGATCAGACTCAACCATGCCGGACTTAGACCTGGATACTCGTGTATTGACAATATCCATATCGTAAGAATCTTACAAGAGCAGTCACCTAGGATTCATCGACTTCGCGAAAGGGTTTGACGCATTAAGGCGTAACATTATTTGGTCAACACTTTCTACTAGAAGTGTTCCCGACAAAACCATTAGTATCATATAAAGCATGTATGATTTGCCATGCTGCTAAGTCAGCTGCGGGACAACCAAGCGAGCGTTTTCCAACTGTTTCAGAAGTAAACCAGAGCTGTGCACTCTCCCCATTGATTTTTATTATAGCAGTATATATATATGTATTTTTTAAACTGGAAGATAACCAAAAAATTTGGAGATTTGCCACATGCTGATGATGTTGTTTTAGTTAGCAATACGTACTCGTACAACGAAATGCAAGAAAGAATCAGAAATATTACAAACGGAAATAGTATCTCGGCCAAAAGCTAACAGCTAAACCGCAACAACACGCGGTTTGAAATAGCTGGGGAAATTGTAAATGATGTTCAAAACTTCGAGCACCTGGGAAGCATTCTGACCTCCGAATAATGTGGCACATAATCCGATTATTCAGCGCACACTATCCATGCGTCAGGCACGGTTGCGTTTGCTGGACTGTCGCGAGTGTTTTTAAATAAATAGCTCAAAACAGAATTGAAAATCAGTTTATTTAATAATTTTAAGAAGTTAGTTTTAGTTTACGGCAGTGAAACATGTGCAACGAAACAAGAACAACTACAAGCTTTTGTTATTAGGTGTCTAAAGTCGGCATTTGGTGGCCACACACCATTTCTTATCAACACTTGTGGCAACTGACAAATGAAAAACCAATCGAAAAAGAGATTATGCGCTAAAATACAAATGAATCGGACATTCTACAAAAAAACTGTAACGAAATAGTGCACTCGACTCTACAGTGGAATTCCCAGGGTGCTAGAAATAGAGGGCGGCCAAAAATGACTTAAAGTAGAATCATCAAAAAGGAAACCACAAAATCTTTTAGTGAATTGAAAAATATTGCTAGAGATCGTGATCGTTGGAAATCCTACGCACATAGGCTGAGTTGCTCGTTACATCACTTATTTGTAATGCCAGCATATTTGATTAATAAATTAATAATAATGTTTACCTTTCTGTTCACCTCGTCGAGCTTAATTACTTTAAATGCCTTCTCACAGTTGAGGGAGAACCGGAGAACAAAACCGTTCCACATTTTCTAACTCTGTACAAAACAGTTCGTCGCGGTCTAGAGCACTAATGTGAAAACGCCTTAACCCTCTATAACTCAAAATCTCCAAATTAAAAAATAAAAAGGGGAATCGGATATCTACGGTATGTATGAATAATATGTATGAAAATTTTGAATTCATTAATTAGTAATTAACAATGTTATAAAAAAGGGAATGTAGCTTATAAGCAACAATGAGTTATAAGGAAAAAAAGTAAACCATATTTCGAAAAAAAAACGAATCGTTTACGACACATAATGCTACGCCACACTTCTCACAGACCGTATGAGTGAATGCAGTACACTTTGGGAACTTGCGCCGTATTTTTTTTCCGCCCGTTGAGGCCAGTGTCCGACGTGATCTTGGCGGACTGCTTGCGGAGGTATATGTCGAGCAGGTTCTCTATGTTTTTTTACTAAAATTTCAGGTTCAATAGATCGGCGTGTTGTCAAACTGGTTTTTGTCCCCATCTTGCATAGAGTTTCTGCGATTTCCAGACGAAAATCTGCTGATGGCATGATGGATTTCTCAGAAAGTTTCTTATATTTGCAAACTCTCTCGTAGAGTAGGCATGAGTTAACCATTGTAAGGTCCAAGTAGTGATAGTACAGGCGCATCTGCCAACGTTTGCTCTGCAATCTTATCTTGTAAGTAGCCCTTATGCTGTCGACAAAGTCTACACCGCCCATATTTCGATTATACTCGCCAACAACATTAGGTCGTGAGATGTTGATGTACCTCGAGTTATTTTTGTCGTATCTTTTGACTTCAGATATAGGGTTTTCGCTGGTAAATCTGGTAAATGTAGAAACCAATTTAACTAATCTATTGTCTTTCTATACAACTGTAGATACGTCGACGCCGTTAACATTAGCTACGTATTCTTCAGAATATCCTCGATCTTTCTTTATAATTACTTTTCCTGACGACAGCTTGTAGTCGGAAATTCTATTTCTCCTAATATGTAGTATCAATCCCAAGAATACCTTCTTTTGCCAAACATTCCAAAAGACGCAAAGAAGTGAAATAATTTTCGAAATAGATTCTGTAATTTTGGTGCTGCGGAATCATTCTCGATATTCTCATTACCTCATTTTAGGAGGCTCCTAGATCTGGCTCATCAGCTCTGATGATATTCTCTTTGCCAGTTTCAACTTCTGTCGTATAAGCGAAACCGGAAACACCACTCAAAACATATAATTTGTAGCTCCACTTATGGAGTTTATTGGGGTTGGATCTTTTCAGCATATTTCGCGCTTTTGTGGAGCACATTTGCTCATCTACACATAGTCGGGTTTCTAATGAACTTTGGCGTATGGCTTGTTCAAGGCATCAACAACTGAACGGATCTTGAAGATCCTATCAGCGTCTTGATGAGTCTTTGGAAAATATTTGGAGTTGTCGTTGAAATGCAGGTGCTGTCGGATCTTTTCAAATTTGTTAGAAGATATGGTCTGTTGAATTAGGGGCGGAACTCCAGTTACAATGGGAAGCTGAACCAGAGACACAATATAAACCAGACCTATAAATTGTCGGATTTCAGTCTCAGTTACACAAAAAGTGTTGTTGGGATCTTTCTGTACTAAATAGAAGTTTGTCCCTTCAGAATTTTTTTTTATAAGTTCTGGTGAAAATAGGTAGAGATAGAACTGTATAGGAGTTTCAAGACCCAAGATATCAGAACTCAATGACTCGTTACCAATAAAAGCCAACTGCTGTGCATTCAGCTTTAGGTTCTTCTTCTTCCACCGCAATGTTAGCTTTTCAACCTTTGATCGTTTTGCAACGTGACCTAAGGTGGCTGTAATGTCTGAACTAGACGGCGTCGGTTCCGCTTCTATCTCAGAATTAGATTTACGGCCGTTATCAAGCTGTCTATTAACCCGCCCATATCCAATTCGACACCAATCAAAGACCCTACAAACCCTCCAAAATCCGGGTCAAAATCGGGGTCTGCCAAACTGTCGTCATCAAAGCCTAGACCTACTTGTAGAATCATTTTGGATCACTTCTGCAATCTCGAACTTATTAAGAACGCATTGCTGAGCCATTCTAAAACATAATAATTCCCAGTGTAAATGTTCGCAGTATTAATATAACATCATTACCCTTTCTGCAAAATGTAGCCTATAAAATAACAAAAATATTCAAATATGTAATAACATAGTAAAACGACTTCTCACTTACCTTATAAATTTTCATACAAACTGGCACCAAATAACATAAAAACAATTTTTTATTATTTTTGATCATTAAGCACATTCCAACTAATGGGAAATGTTCACTCCACTAATGACATTTCGTCGTTTGAAACAAAAAACGTACTTCATGGTTTCTGAACTTGATTGCGAGAATGTAGTGTAGACTACATTTTACAATGCTCAAAAACCAAAAATAATGAACACATTCAGAATTTGGGAGGGTGAAGGGTGAAACGTTATGTTGCCTGTACTCTGCTATACGTTATAGATGGTTAAGTGTTGTTTTTCTCTTATACGAGCTTTATTAAAAAAAAAATTAGGTAAATAACAACTTTCTGAAGTTGTTGAGATAAATGCATTCGACTTTCGATTTTGTTTTTTGTTATGTTGATTCACATGTCACCTAAGATTTGTTCACTTTGTCAGCCATTTTGGGTATTTACTTTTTTTTTCATATATAAAAGATAAGATAAGCTCTTAGAAAAAAGGGTCAAAGAACCTGTATTAAATTTTGTGTGGGGAATAAGAAAAAGTGCTTCAGTATACTTGAAATGTTGACCGTGGCGAATCTACTCATCTTCGCCTTTTTCAATTACAATGGCCCCTGCAGCCTTTTCTCTCCCAAGAGAAAGATTTACCACGAAAGAGGGTATAAAGTCCGCATCGCTTGCATCAGAATTTCTTTAAGAATTGGGAAAAGCGCTAGTGCAAGTGCATTATATCTAAGAGAGATTACATTGAAGAGAACAAAATAGATATTAATGAACAGACAAATATTTTTTGAGAAAAATAAAAGATCACCTTATTTATCGAACAGATTCCGTATGTTTTAAATTTTTTGAGAAACCCTGGAAAAAAATAAAATCATAAAATATTAACAGGCGCCTATTTTTGGTACGTGGTGCATTTATGGTGGAGTCCTTGGTTTTTGGCCATCGATACACGCAGATATATCTGCTTCGAATAGCATCAACTCGAAATGAATGGGTATCGTAAAGGCGGGCTCTATCTCACTAATACCATCATTGATCTTGTTCGAGAATGTAACAAGATCAAATAATAAAATCCAAACTACAAATTTCAATATTGGTTTTATTGTAATTAACGTACTTAATGTAGGACGAAGCGAGTGAAGATGTTGATACGTTGGTGGAGACGAGTGGCTGCCTTTTAGTCGACTCACTGCCAAAGATCATGCGAGCTAACGGCTTGCTTACATTTACATATGTATGTAATATATTATATGTATAGTTAAGTATTACTCGTGCAGGGACGGGTTAAGAATATCCTTGCAGCGATACCTATCGCTTGTCGTAAAAGGCGACTAAACAAAGGTAAACAAAACTCACATCTAGGCAATTTAGAAAACACCAAGGTGAGCCTAGGGACACATATACCACGATTAAACTGCCCCACAAGTGTGCATGCAAATCAGTGGGTTGACACGACTGGAGATCACCGGTGTTGTAAGAGTAAGATCAATCAAAAAATAAAAAAATAAAAAATCTGGAGCATGCCCGTGTCAAAAAGGAAGGGAAGAATGAAAACGGTCAAACCGTAGCATTATGGAAAAGAACGCTAAAAGGAAAAGCACTACCCCGCCAGGCACTACTAATGGTCGTGATCCTGGGACGAGCAGCAATGCTCGGGTCAGAGCTATAGGATTTCCGGGGGATAGCAAAGTAATGCAACGGCGTAAGCCACATTTAAGAGTCGCGAGTTGGAACGTTGGAAGCATGAGTGGGCGCAGCTATGAGCTTGAAGAAATGATGGTTAGAAGGCGAGTAGACATCCTGTGCGTACAAGAGACGAAATGGCGAAACACCGGTAATCGGGCACGTTTCTTGGACGTTAAAACAAAAGCCTACAAGATGTTTTACTATGGATTGGAACAAGGAAAAAACGGAATCGCCATCATCCTTGCGGCAGAGTTACTTGGCAACGTCTTAACCATTTCAAAGTCCAGTGACCGTTTGATGGCTCTCAAATTGGTGATGCATGGTGAGGTGTGGAACATCGTAAGCGCATATGCCCCTCAAGTAGGATGCGAACAAAAAGAAAAAGATGCATTCTGGCTAGATTTCCACAACCTTGTCAAAATCATCCCAAAGGAAGAGCTTTTGTTTGTTGGGGGAGATTTAAACGGACATGTCGGGAAGACAAGCGAAGACTATGAAGGCTACCACGGAGGGCTGGGATACGGCACCAGGAACTCTTCAGGTGAAGATATCCTAAACATGTGCAAGTCGTACGGTCTTATAGTGCTAAATACCATGTTCGTCAAACAAAGCCGGCACCTGATCACTTATAGCAGCGGCGGAAATGAAACTCAAATAGACTATCATTTGGTATCCAGTTTCATGAAGCCACGAGCTAAAGATTGCAAAGTGATCCTGGGAGACGCGATCGCCCCTCAACACCGTCTCCTCCTGACTGAATTTTTTATGGATGCGAGAAAGAAGTCAAAGCAGCAAACGAAGGTGTCTGAGAGAATCAAGTGGTATAAGCTGGATAAAGGAAAAGGCGAAGCTTTTATTACCATCATGGAAAACTACCTCTCTTCCATTATCGATGAGGTCGGTAATGAGGAGTGCAGAGCACAAGACATGTGGGATTCCCTACAACAATCTGGCCTGGAGAAAGCCAAATCACTGCTCGGAACATCTAAAGGCCCCTGCCAACACGCAAAAGAAACCTGGTGGTGGACAGACGAAGCCAAAGCAGTGATACACGAAAAGAAAATGGCTTTCCAAGCTTGGTCAAAGTGCTCTTCTACTAATAGAGAGGAAAAAGCTCGCCGTGAAAAGGTATATAGATGTTGCAAAGGTATCGCGAAGAAAAAATGCGCCGAATTCAAAGCGAAAAGCATGGAAGGCCTCTATCAGGAGTTGGAAGAAATATCGTCTTCCGCGTCTGACAGGAACCAGGCTACCCAGGAGCTTCGACAAAACAATTTGAACAAAGGAGCAAATATCTTTAAGATAGCCGCCCAGAGAAGAAGAAATGCTCAGGAGATTCGTTTCCCAAAGTTTATTAACAATGCTGAAGGCCAACTCCTTGTGGAAGACGAAAAAATTCTCCACAGATGGCGACAGTATTGCGGGGAACTTCTGAACGAACAGTTTCCCCGAGTGTACTTTCCAAGAGCCGCCCCGAATCATGCCGAAATACCCGACATCACAGTCGAAGAAGTTCGGTACGCGGTTAAAAACTCCAAGAAAAGAAAAGCTGTTGGGCCGGACGGGATACCCTCTGAGTTCTGGAAAAAGATGGAAGACATCGGGTCTAGATGGCTCATGGTTCTTATCTCCAAACTTATGAGAGGCGACACTATGCCTAATCAATGGAGGGAAAGCTATCTTCTTCCATTGCACAAAGGAAAGGGTGATACGCGAAATTGTGATAACTACCGTTCTGTCAAGCTGATGTCGCACACTATGAAGATCGTTGAACGGGTATTAGATAGCCGACTGCGGAAAATAATACGACTATCTGATGACCAGTGCGGGTTTGTCTCGGGTAAATCAACAACAGATGCAATCCAAAGTATAAGGATCATGATGGAAAAGCATCGTGATTCTTCAAAGGACTTGCATATGGTGTTGGTTGATTTCGAGAAGTCCTTTGACCGGCAACCAAGAGATCTTTTATGGGTAGCGCTAAGACAAAAAGGAGTTCCAGAAACCTACGTGCGAGTGATTATGGACATGTACGAGAGAGCAACGACAAGAGTAAGAAGCACCGCAGGAGTCACCGAAGAGTTCGCAATCAAAGTCGGTGTACACCAAGGGAGCGTCCTCAGCCCACTGCTTTTTATAGCAGTCCTTGATTGTCGTGACGGACCCCAATGTGCACCAGCTATTCTTTGCTGACGATGGGGCCATTATAAGTGATGATCAGGCGTCCCTACAACGAGCACTTGATGTGTGGGTGGACATTTTTGAGGGACACGGGTATCGTATTAGTTCAAAGAAGACAGAGTATCTGTGACCCTCATCAGCCTATTCCAGACATTTACTTGAATGGAAGAGTGCTTCCCAAGTGTGAAAAGTTTAAATATCTGGGATCTATGATTAATAGAGAAGCAACTTTTGATGACGACATCAAACATCGAGTAAGCGTAGGGTGGATGAAGTGGCGGGAAAACTCCGCCATCTTCTGTGATCGAAAAATGCCCCCTAAGCTGAAAGGAAGGCTCTACACTTCAGTTGTACGTCCGGCGCTCACATACGGTTCACAATGCTGGACAATGCACAAAAAGTATGAGAACAAATTAACGGCAACTGAGATGAAGATGCTTCGCATGACAGCGGGAGTAACAAAGCGTGACAGAATTAGAAGTTCAAAGATCCGAGGAAGCCTCCACGTAAAAGAAACCATCACAAGAAATATAGAGCGCCACCGACTCAGTTGGTATTGCCATATTCAAAGGAGAGATCCTTTGAACCCCGTCCAAAAGGCGTTATCAATCAACATTCCAATTTCAACACGCAAAAAAGGCAGACCGAAAAACAATTGGTGCAAACAAATGCAAAAACACCAGCATTTGATTGGCCTCAGCGATGAAGTAATCCCAAACCGGGAAGCCTGCCGCTACTTTCTGAGGTCAAACCGGCGGACCCCACAAGCGGACCAGTAGGAATGCAGTTAAGTGGGAAGGTTATGGTCCTACACTTCTGACCATAACAACGCCGGAGAAAAAAGGAAAAGAAGAAGAAGAAGTAATATACGTGCTAGCATAAAATACCCACTGATTCGTAGAAATATTGTGTTAATAAAGTTACCTTTTATATTGCTTTAAATTGCTCTAAGGCGTAGTAGTTCAATTTGCTGTCTTTACATTCACCTGATTGATAGTCCTATGATGTCAAAGACCATTGGGCATTCCATACAATATGCACATTAGCTTTTTAATGGCATAATGGCAATGCCAAGATGGTAAAATGATGATTTATTGAAGTCTGAAAACATTGTGTTGTCATTTATATTTCTTCTGGATACCAGTTTTATAGCTTTTCAATATGAGCCCTTATTCTACCCTGCCATCCTATAATATGGGCTCCTTAAGAACATATTACATGTATTTACCCGTATATTGCAAACTCCCAATGTAAACAAAGCTCCTTCTATTCGATCCATAAATTAATAATGTATTTTTCGTAGAGGAAGTGATTGTCGACAGTGACGCCAAGATATTTGTATGTATCGACAACCGATTAGGCATATGGGCGCAACTAAAGTTCTTCAGTTCGATTTCGACATTAATATCTTATAAATTGTCACGGCGCCGTTTCTTCGCTTCATCAAAATCAGTTCACATTATACGAGAATATCCTTGGACAAGTTTTGTGATATATAGTCTTTTGTACAACTGGACATACCACTATTACTCGGGCTGCTGTTGATCACAATAGCGAAGTCACCAAGTTGAATCATGCCTTTTCGGTCCATTTTGCAACATGTTTTGTTATTTGCTTATGGTTTTACATTAAAAATATGACTCCTCTTTCTACGTTGTGGCATGTTGTGTTGGAAGTAGTTGTTAAAATTACATTGATTTAAAGAATTTCGTAATATGAATTCGGCGAAGCTAGGATGGTACTAGGACTAATCAACCCTTTTGGTTAATGTTTTTGCCTACATAGCTGAATCACTCTTGTCACATACGAGTGCATAGTTGAGCTCGGTGCTGAGAATATGGTAAAACCATTTCTTCTAACTGTATGACGTTGATGACCATCGAAGTGTGACCATCAGTGAGAATAAACCATTCACTGAATGAAAACGCACCATTGTTTGTCAGGACTATAAGAACCCTTTTTTTTATCTCTATAGCTGCGTCATCCATAAATTTTTTAGTTTTAATTTTGAATTTATTTTTGACCCCCGACGCAAAAAGAGGAGTGTTGTAAGTTTGACGTTTCTGTGTGTCTGTTTGTCTGTGCGTCTGTTTGTCTGTTTGTCTGTGTGTCTGTCTGTGGCATCGTAGCTCCTTAACGAATGGACCGATTTTGATGCTTTTTATTTTGTTTGAAAGCTAACGTAATCGAGATGGTTCTTACCTAAAATTTATGAAGATCTGCTTAGGCGTTTCAAAGTCATCCGCTCTTTCAAGTGGCGCAAAATGAATCACCCTATCGGAAGATGTTATAATTTTTGTAAATGGCGTCGTACCTTAATCATATTTGACATTAGTAAACTAGATAGCTGCAGTATATAAACAGATAAGCAATGAAGCACTATAGTTTACAAGAGTGTGGAATAATGGTGTCCATTTTTTTGACCACTAATCGGTCGGTGGAATTTCGGGAATTTCGACATCGATTTCCTATTCGTGACGCGCCAACTGCGCAAACGTTCCGCTTAGCTACTCGACTTGAACAGACTGGAAACATAGCAGACCATGCAGGACGTGGCCGCAACCGGACTGGTCGTTCGAAGAAGAATATCGCGGCTGTGGCTACCGATGCCGCTGAGAACGAAGAAACATCAACCAGACGATGGGCCACGTAATTGGGCACAACCAGACGGACCCTGCAGCGAATTTTAGTGAAAGATTTACACATTACACCTTATAAAGTACAAACAGTGCATCAGTTAATGCCTGCTGACCGTCAGTTGCATGTGAACAACGAAGAGAACAATTTTGTATCGAAAATCATCATGAACGACGAGGCGCACTTGTGATACACGAATGGCTATTACATCCACTCAAAGCCACTATGTGTTGCAATCTTCACGCGGAAGGAGTGATTGGGCCGTATTTTTTTGAGGACGCCATCGACAATACGACCAGTGTTACTGGCGAACGTTACAGGGCCATGATAAACGACTTCTGGCTGCCGGAATTGGATGAGCGGACTTGGTGAAGATTTGGTTTCAACAAGACGCACCGTCTTTGCGTTGCACCAACCACACACACACAACGAGCAACAATGAATATTGTGAAGTAAGCGTTTCCTGGCCGCGTAATCTCCCGTTTTGGCGATTTGGCATGGCCAGCAAGATCGCCAGATTTTACCATTCCAGACTCCTTTCTTTGGGGCTACTTGAAGTCGCGGACTCATGCCAACAAGCCTCGGACGTTCGCGTTCGCAGACGGATATCATCTTTTCCACATAACAGAAAAAATTGTATATGTTAAAATAAAGATTTCCATCACTCAACGTAAAGTTTTTTATTTAGTAAAAAAGTTATTCAAAATCAAAATTGGGTGATAAGTCTTGTGCCGACTTGTACATACAAGAAGCCCTTAAGAAAAGTGTAATTTAAGTAGTTAGATACCTATCTGTAAAGGAAAATTTAGCTGTAAAGTAAAAGGAAACAAATAGATCTAAATTCTCCTTACATACATACATACATACATGTTTGTTTACCTCCATCCAAAACAGCCACCAGATCACGAACACAAAGTATGCACAAATAGAGTACATACTAAACAAATAAACAAAACACTTTAGAATAAACATAAAATAAACACAACATACGAAACCAAAAGTAATAAAATAAAATTCACACAAAACAAAGAAATTGCATAAGCATGCATAAATTGGCAATGTCCAAGACCACTGAGGTCAACGACACTAAACACAACGGCAACGGCTACAGTCACCGTTGACAGATCCCGTAAACAGGGGAAATATCAACGACGACTGGAAAGGCACCGTTCACATCGTCACCCAGCCTAGCCCTATAAAAGGCCGAGGTGATTGGCAGAAGGGCAATCAGTCCGCGAGTAGACAATTAGTCAGTGAGTAAAAGTGACGTGAACAAGCGACACAGTCGACGAAACAGTGCGAGAAGAATACCAGGGTAACCAAGTTCGAAAACCAGCAACAACAACTAGGTAAGTGCTCGACAAGATTGAGGTGGTATTACATCGTCTTACTCTTAAGAACAATATTCCTCATAGGATAGAGACTAATTATACATAAATAAGACAATAATAATAGGAACTAATTATTATTTACGAATTATCATTACGATTAATAAAGAGAAACGAATTTCGATAATAATCAAGACTAATTATTCGCGATTATCGTTATTATCTTGCACCACCTACGTGTACAGGACAAGTGCGTGGACACTACCCGCCGAGGCTATCCCGCTACGAGTAAGGCGAGTAGGAATTAATAGGGAGGGACCGATTCTCCGACTCGGGTTCTAACCCATACGAGACCGATCGCCCCTACTGAGGTCTACTACCGAGGCGAATAGCGTGGAGTCAATTCCCCGACTGGAAGGGTCTGATTCGACGATCCAGCCGCGCTCAAGCGTTTAAGCCGACACGGTCCAGGCCTCGATCGGGTCCCTACCCAGACAGGCTAGTTCCCGCATTGCTCCCGACTCAACCATCCGTCGGAACTCAGACTCGGGTTCTCACCCATTGAGGGATCGACGGGGTACTGTCTACAATACAGTTTGGGTGACAAGGTGTCACTACGCCCTAGTGTCCCGACCGGGTCTCAACTCCGAGGGACAGCGTAGCGCACGAACACCAGTACGTCTGCCGGTGCCACAACAACAAATTTATGTGACAGATCCTGGCCCGGCGAGTATACCCCGGCCCAGAAAGCTCGTTAAATATCGATAATAAGGTCCGCGAGTAATTTAAAAGGAATAAAATAAAACTAAAATTAAAAATTTTAAGTAACCCCCGACACAAAAGGAAACTTTAAAAAGTAAAAAAATAAAATTTTCTCTCGGCTTTTTGACTGCATTAAAAGAACCTACTAATGGTTTTAATATAAGCGCCACCGCGTCGGGGAATTGCTGCATTTTATTATCATATTTCTTAGAATGCAATCAAAAAATTGTACTAAAATGGAAGCATTCCGCATTTTAAGACAAAATCGAATGGTAGCAAAAAAATGGTCAATTATAGCAACTTTGTATGCACGAGGAACTTATAAAGCGAAATCTTTGAAGAATTCATATTTATGGCCTAAGAAATGGGAACTCCGTTTTTTTTTCACAGACAATGACAAGAGATAGATTTATGAAAATTCTCCGCTTCATAAAGTTTGACAAGAGGGGTGAACGTTGTGAACGTTTATAGAGTGTTATACATGTTATAAATTTATTATATACTGCAAAGCTTATTATGAACCCCGAAAAAATGTTGTGCTAATAAGTTCCAAACATAACTCTAATTAAATTGATAACAATATAAAATGTCTGGCAGAAACTGTGCAATTTTACAACAAAATCAAGTTTGGAATCGAAGTTCTCGACCAAAAGCAAGAATGTACAGTGTCCCAGCAGGGTTTAACATACATATAACCTCTCAAAATGTTTTACAATATATGAGAATTGGAAGCAATGAACGCAAGGAAACTGCAGTGATAAATAAGAGTTTATCGAGAAAAAAATTGCAGTTAATTGAGTGTCTTAAAAACTAAAAAAAGTTAAAATGTCATAGTGTCGATAATATTGCCCATTCCGGGTGTTGATAATATGGACCAGTGGGCCATATTTGAAACATGATTTAAACTGGAGTTTTATGCTTTGCTTTTCGTTTTAAGGAATCACATCATGGCTTAAAGTGCTAAAAAGCCTACGAAACAGCGTCACAATTGGATGAAAGAAGACATGATAAAAGCAATCACTGCATATAAAGATAACAAAATAGGGTCCTTAAATGCATGCAAAGAATTTAACGTACCTAAAACAACATTGCGGCGTTTGGTAGCACAGTCTAGTAAACCTTTAGAAAAAGTGGTGAATGCTAAACTAGGCAGAAAGCCCATCTTTCCGCCAGAACTCGAGGAGTCTTTGGTTGAATACACTCTCCAAATGGAAGGAAAGCTATTTGGACTTACTCGAAATGACATAAGATCGATGATAAGATTAAGAAACAACCTACCCAACCCCTTTTCATTGGTAAATGAAGCTGCAGGCAGACCCTGGTTGCGATTATTTCTTAGGGGTCATCCGTTGCTGTCGCTCCGCCAGCCGACTGGAACGTCATTTACGCGAGCAAATGGATTTTCAAGAGAAAACGTCGAAATTTTCTTCAACCACCTTGGAAAACTAATGGTGATGTATCATTTCTCTCTAGATAAAATATTTAATGTGGACGAAACAGCAATTTCGATTGTTCCATCTAAAGTGCCGAAAGTGTTGGCGCTCAAAGGCCGAAAACAGATAGGAGCACTAACATCAGGTGAACGAGGTTCGTTGATAACGTCAATTTTGTGCATGAGTGCTGGGGGATCCTTTGTACCACCAATGTTCATTTTCCCAAGGAAGAGGGACAATCCTATTCTTATGAAAGGTGCACCACCAGGTTCTATTTCCACTAATCATCCATCCGGATGGGTTCAAACGAATTTATTCACAAAGTGGTTCAAACACTTTTTGGAAAAAGTAAAGCCATCGGCGTCTTCACCTGTGCTTCTAATAATGGATGGACATACCAGCCACACACGGAATATTGAACTTGTGGACTTGGCTAGGAATAACCATGTCCATATTCTTTCGATTCCTCCACACTCAAGTCACAAGATTCAACCACTGGACAAGACATTTATGGGACCCCTGAAAAAATATTTAACGGAAGAAATCAGACGCTGGGTAATCAATAACACAAGGCCTTTGACCCATTTCGATATAATTGAATTATTCGGGCGG
Source organism: Merodon equestris (assembly GCA_958301585.1). Lineage (NCBI taxonomy): Eukaryota > Metazoa > Arthropoda > Insecta > Diptera > Syrphidae > Merodon > Merodon equestris. The sequence continues at coordinate 67,613,792 of OY284413.1, forward strand.
TCCTATTTAAAAATTCAAACAGGAGACATCGCGGTGAAGGGGTTTGCTTCCACTCGTATATGTCCTTTTGATAGACATATCTTTAAGGACCATGATTTTTTGCCAGCAGAGGAGCAAGATGCATCCGTAACCAATGAAGAAAATCCAGTTGGAGATCAGACGGAACCAGATTCTTGAGAACCTTCTACTTCCGCGGGAATAAAGTCCATTGCTGAAACATTGAAATCTAATTCAAAACCAGAAGAAAACGATATTAATTTATCAGAACTGGCGTCACCTTACATAACACCTTATGAATTTTCTCCAATTCCCATCCGAAATAAGAAAATATCAAGTCGTGGAAGAAAATGAGGAGAATCTGAAATTATTTCATCTTTACCATATAAGCTAGCCTTGGAAGAATCCATTAAGAAAAAAGAGGAAAAAGAATTAAAGAGACACAGAAGTCAAAAATATTTTGGACAAGAAGGTAGGTAAAACAGACTATGATAGGCTTCAGCTTATATTCTTTTTTGGTTTACATTTCAGAAGTTTCTAAAGAATTTAAAACTTACTCGTAGAGAAAAGAAAATTTGTCGTAGAATATCGTCGTCTTCATCTGAAAGTGAAAAAGATTTCGTTCCAGACGAATCATCAAATGGGAGTCCTGATCAAACTAATGAGCAAGATGCCAAATGCATTTATTGTTCCAATTTGTTTTCCGATGATAATCAACATATTTGAAGTACATTGTTGTTATTATGGACCACCCATATTTGAAACTAAGTGGTCCATATTACCAGCATTTTTTGTTTATGTATGTCGTGAAATGAAGGTCCTTTAATTTTTTGTGAATATTTTTTTGCTACGTTATTTTTTATGTTTTTCATTATAAAAGACTGAAATGTTAACACTTTCTAAGATTGATAAATAAATAAATATATGAATTCCAGTTGATTTTGTCATTTTATTCAAAAAAAAGTTAATGGTGGGCCATATTTGCGACACTTACTATATGATATATAGAGAGCTAGGTAGCTATGTAGGTAGACGGTGGCAACGGACTATCAGTGCTATTAAAAAATGCTTGTGTAACAGACTTAACAAGCGGAGAAATTGAAGTGATGCTTCTGAAAATTCTGGACAATACGAAGACAACTTTCTTGAAGATATCTTAATATGTATGTATTAGGAACTGGGATTTTTTACAAATTTAAAAGCGAAATCACTCACCTTTGATTTGAAACATACATACATAGCTATGGCGGTTACTTTTTACTTAAAAACTTATTCGCAGTACTAGTTGCGGTAACTGTGGTGGTACATTCGTATTCACAAAATAAAACATCAAATTTATTGCATAAACTTCATTTTGTTTTTATTAGAAAAAGCTTGCTTAAGTCACTTTTCCGATGAATCTTTTATGTGCAAAATGCTTCTACGAGTAGGGAGTAAACGTAAACATTGCGATAAAGGATTTTTGAGGTAATCAAAGAGGTATCAAATTTGTTTATATTTACTCAATATTGGGATACCCAGTACTCGGAATAAGCTAAGAAGATGTTTTCATTTACCCCAGCATTTTAGAGAAAGATGGGGGAAATGTAAACGACGCTGGGGGAATGAGGACACTACGTTATTGCTCATTTGGATGTGTATACCTAATTTGGATGTCTAATATAATATCTGTTTTCAAAAGTTTAAGACGTACGAATTTTATACTTTTTGAGTTTTGATAGAAGACGAAACAATTAACAATGATTTTCGCATAATATTGCAAAACACGTGGCAACATAATTTATTTTATATTTCTCTTCTCCTTGGGTAGACATTTTTTTTGGGCAATTTTTGTTTTTTTATGTAGTAATACGCAGAAGGAACCCATGTCATGTCTTAAAAGCTATTTCTCTGATGCTCTTCATCTATTCGATTTCAAGGTTATTTCCCGATATTTTTATTTTTTGACAGATTTATTACTAGAGCTGTCAATTTTGTCATATTCTTTTACGATCGCCTTATCTGCGTGCGTATGACTTTGATAAATCGGATATTAACTGTCACTGGTCATTTTTGAGTCTTGTTTAGATGTACATAATATATTTCATCTTAGTTACCTTGTTGAAATGAATGGTTTGGACACGGTAAAACACTAGAATGCCAATAAGATGCCTAATTACTTTTTGAAGGAATTATGAAGTGTATGTCGTACATATCAAGTACATATGTATGTATATTCGAAAAAGGGAAGTTTTTATTTTTCGTGTTGCTTTAGTTTACCTCTAAACAGTATTGCTAGCTGTCAAGTCAGTTACGTGTTTCTTGGCAGAATCAGGATTTCGGTTGTTTACAAACGGGCTTAGAGTTTTTGCTTTGCAGCTAAACCTTAGAAATGTTAAATGCCAAGGGCGAGTACGCCATAAGTTAAACAGGAACTTGCGACTAATTCAAACTGTTGAGTTTTAAATAAATATAGGAATGGAGGTAATTTGCTTTCGACATTGCTTCGAAAGAGCTGAATTCTCCCTCACTGATCGTATCCTAGAAATGTTTCTCGCCATTTTCGTACGATAATTTTTACCAGCTTCTTGACAACTTGAGTTTGATAAAGAAGAATTAATCACTTCTTGAAATAAAAATGCAATTGCTGATCATGGGCTATCATCTTTCATAAATGAAATTACCAGACCGTCGCGCCGCTTCGCAAAAATAAAAAAAAAAAACATAAATAAATGTGCTGGTATTAATTTTGATTTTAGCATTACTGATCACTGCATGACAGGTATTTTGTTCAGTACGTTAAAAACTAAGGAATCTGCTAAGTCTGCTTTGTTGCCTGAAGTAAAAAAAATTAACTTTGACCTGCTTAATATTGAATTACGTTCGGAAACCTGGGAGCAGATTTATATGGAAACTAATGCTTCGAAGGCGTATGATCTGTTTTTGAAATTTCTTCAGAATTATATAAAGAATTCCACATACACCATTGTCCGCAAAAAATCTCAAGAAAGGTTAAGGCCATGGATTACTTACTCTGTATTTAAAAAAATTAGGCTGAAATATAAGTTAAGAAAGAAATGGTTGAAACATGCATTTAATAAAGCTCTGAAAACTCATTTCCGAATATTGAGTAAGCAAGTTAGATTTAGATTTAGATTTAAACTTTATTAGTTACAGTTGTAACTCTATAAATTACGATTTTACAATTAATAATAACTTATTACATATTGAACAATTTGTTTTTTTAATTTTACAATATTTCTTTCCTCTTTAACATTTCTTTCTAAACTATTAAATAATTGAACTCCTTTGTACAAAATATTGTTTTGACTTCTTTCTCTTCTGTATAGGGGTAGGCGAAAGTCACCTAAATTCCTCAAATTATAATAATTTCCTACATATTGCAAATTTCTTTGTAGATATATGGGAAAGAGCAGATTTTTTAACTTAAAGATAAAAATATGTACATTCATCGTTAATCTTTGCTTAACACTCATCCATTTCAATTCACTTAACATATCAATAACATGTGTTCTTAGACTACATTTCAATATACATCTCATCACTCTGTTTTGTAAAACTTGAATGTTATTAATTTTTTCATTATTGCACAAATATAAAATCGACGAACAATAATCAATATGAGGTAATATAATTGAATTATATATATTTATTGCACAAGTTTTAGAAATGTTTTGCCTTATTCTATACATAAAGTTGATTTTTTTTTAAATTTTTCCGCATATATAGTCCGCATGAGCGTTAAACGATAATTTGCTGTCTATTATTACTCCTAAATACTTTATTTGGTCTTCACATTCAATTTTTTCATTATTTAGTTTTACACTTATATCATCTGCATTATTAGCAAAACACATACATTTGGTTTTGGAGACATTTAACATTAATCTATTTTTACATAACCATTTATAAATACCTTCAACATCATAGTCTTAGATTCACAGTCTTTTATATTTTTACCCATGATATAAATCAATGTATCATCAGCAAATAATGAAGTCTTAGTATATTTTAGGCAGTCTTTCAAATCATTCACGTATTACAAATATAAAATAACACCTAATATTGTTCCTTGTGGGACTCCTAGGTTTACTATTTTGGTATTCGAAACACATCTCCCAACTTTACTTTTTGTGGCCTAGCCGACAGGTATGTTCTAAACCAAAGTAGTTCTTTATTTCTAATACCATATTTATACAACTTAGTGAGAAGAATCTCTCGGTCTACAGTCTCAAATGCTCTTTTTAGATCCAAGAAAAGTGCCAATACCAAGTTTCCCTCATCTAAGTTCTTCTTCGATTCGTTAAGACTCCAAACCAGCGCTGTTTCGGTTGAGTGACCTTTTCGAAACCCAGATTGTTCTTCGCATAGTGTTCCATTATTGGTGAGAAATTTTTCCAATTGTTTATGTACCACCTTTTCTAGGATCTTATCATAAAGAGGCATCATATTAATTGGACGAAATTTTTCCGTTTTTTTTGCATTTTTTTCTTTTTTTACTGGAACTATGATTGATTTTTTGCACGCACTTCGGAACACACCATCATTTAATGACTTGTTTATAATATTAAGTAGTACAGGAAGTACCAACTCTTTACAATCTAACATCATTGTTGTCTTTAGTCCGTTGAAATCACTTTTATTATTCATTTGTTTAATGGTATCCTCTAACTCCTTCATAGATATTTGTTTAAATTTGAAAACACGTAAGGAATTATTTATACTACCGTCATATTGGAAGTTAGGAATGCCGTTATTTATTACCACGATGCTATCCACAAAGAATTCATTAAGTTCGTTTGCGATGTCCTCACTCTTGTTTATTTTTACATTGTTTATTTCAATCTTCGAAATTTCCTGCTGCACTTTAGACAAAACATATTTTTTTATCACTCTCCACATATCTTTTTGATTTCCTGTCTTCTCTACAGTTTTTGATTCAATGTATTTATTTTTAGTTTTCACACATAAATTTTTGTATTTATTACGGACAGATTTACATATAGGCAACTCCTAGTAGAACCCACAATAGTACAAATGTTGTACCTAAGTATTTTTTCCTTCTTAAGTAGTTTAAGTTCATTGTTATACCACTCAACATAATAAGGTTTGATATCAAGAGCTTTCTTCAATTTTTTAATAGATGCTTCAATACGATTCTTAAATTCACTAGATATATCAGGGCAGTTATTATTCACTACTAAATTCGATAGGTTACTGTATATTAATTGCTTTCCGTGCAGGGACGGGTTAAGAATATCCCTGCAGCGATACCTCTCGCTTGTCGTAAAAGGCGACAAAAACAAAGGTAAACAAAAATCACATCTAGGCAATTTAGAAAACACCAAAGTGAGTGAGAACATATACCACCATTAAACTGCCCCACAAGTGTACATGCAAATCAGTTGGCTGACACGACTGGAGATCACCGGTGTTGTAAGAGTAAGATCAAACAAAAAAAATCTGGAGCATGCCCGTGTCACAAAAAAAAAAGGCAGGCCGAAAAACAACTGGTGCAAACAAATGCAAAAACACCAGCATTTGATTGGCCTCAGCGATGAAGTAATCCCAAACCGGGAAGCCTGCCGCTACTTTCTGAGGTCAAACCGGCGGACCCCACAAGCGGACCAGTAGGAATGCAGTTAAGTGGGAAGGTTATGGTCCTATACTTCTGACCATAACGACGCCGGAATAAAGAAAAAGAAGACTGTATATTAATTACGTTTTAAATTTTTCTTTGTCGTATTGATGTATTCAATACGCTGTGGTTTTGTTTGTGTTTTTTCCGATTGCAACTCGATTTTAATTGTTTCATGATCTGAAATTATCCAGTCTTTTATAGTTGTTGCCTTAATTCCCGACACATAATCACTTAGTACATAGTCAATAAGAGTTGAAGATGATTTCGTAATTCTAGTATAACATTTTACTATTTGCTGAATACCAATTTTTTTTATTATGTCAGCCTCAAATCTTCTTTTGTCCAAGTTATCACTTTTAAAATCAATATTAAAGTCGCCAGCTATAAAAAAATGTTCGTTAAAATTCAAATTCGCTTCTAAAAATTCACTAAGCATTGTATTGAAGTCACAAACACTCATTTTACAAATTTATAAATAGCTATAATGTTCCAGCAATTATTCGAATTTGTTAGTCTTATTTATATAATTTATAATTAACGGCTTTTGTTATCAATTGTACAGCTTTAATTTTATTATTGACATAAATTAAAACTCGTCCAGTATGTCTCGAGTTTGACAAACAGCTAAACGATTTATAATTACTTAATTTATATTCACTTTCGTTCATATGGACAGTAATGCGGGTTTCACTAACTATTACAAAATCTGGTTTGTTTTTATGTATTAATTCTTCCAACATTTCAAAATTTTCAGTTAAACCTTGCATATTTAAATATATGCCATATATTTTATTTGGTTGCTAATACCCAATGCGCTTTTTTGTTATATCCAGTTTGTTTAAATAGACTGGACACAGCCTACTTAGTGTCATATGATTAGTATCTAGACTTAAATGTAATTTATCATTTACTCTTGTGCAATTTATGCATTTTATAATAGCCTCTTTTTTGCATTCACTTGTTCTATGATTATCTAAACATTTTAAACATGACTCTTCTGTAATTTTGCACTCACTTGCTTTATGATTGAAACCTTTGCATTTGAAACACCTTCTAATATTAATACCGTCAAATACTCTACAACGTTCCCTCCCACACTTAATTTACCGGCTTCAATTACTTTTGGAAAAGTGTCTGCGTCTATTTCCAAAATTGCACAGAATGTTGTATTACTATTCCCATTTTTCTTTTCAAAGTATTTTATCAGCTTTAATTCACTTTTAGCAAGAAGTTCATTTTGTTTTTTTAATTTTTCTGTTAGCTCAATCTCTTCAGATTTAAACTTCATATTGGGAATAACTATCCTTGGATTTATCTTATTTGGAACCTTAATTTCATATTTATCACCAATACTTTCCTCTATTGCATTTTTTATCTTGTCTCTGTCCTCAGCACTTTCTATAACAATTATTCCACTATGAGAGTTTTGAATGTTAGAAATTTTAAAATTTTTTGGGTCGATATTTTTATTTAAGTCTTCTTTTGTTTTGTTGCTATTTTGCACAGCCTTAGGTTTAACTACCCTATATATAACTATATAATTCTTTTTTAATTTTTGGCAGCACTTTTTTGGGATAACTTCACTTGTCACTTTGACAGCATCAGCAACATTTGTTTAGTTGACAAATACTTTTGTTTATTCTCCATCAATTTTTTAATTTGTTCACATACATTCACATTTGCCTTTTTTACCTCACTGCATATATTATCTCCTTCTCTTTTGAAGCTTTCAGCAACGTTATTAATTTTACCGATTTCCACCAGACCTTGTTCACATAACAACTGTTTTTTTTCCATTTCTTTAAGCCTCTGCATAAAGCGGATTTCTATAGCCTCAAGAAGTGCTTTAATTTCACCTTCATTTTGTCTGAGTGAATTTTCAAATTCTTCCCTATAACTTCTTAAACATTGTGTGTTCTTTTCAACACTTTCCTGCATGTCCTTTATCATCAAGTCCACATTTTGAATGTATACTATACACTCATCGCATATAAAACGGACAGTTTTATTGGTGTCAATGAATAATAGCTTCTTTTATGAAGAAATAACGGGCTCAGGAATTTATAATTTTATCCGTTCGTTCAACAACTCAAGCTCTCGCGGTATGAATGGCATTCCAATCCTACCCTTAAAAATATAGCACTTAATATTGCAGACATCTTAGCTCATATTTTCAATCTAAGTATCTCAACCGGGATTTTTTCTGATTAATTGAAATGTGCCAATGTGATCCATATTCACAAAAAAGGTAGTAAAAGTAACAAAAACAACTTCAGGCCAATATCTTTACTGTAACCAATTTCAAAGGTTTTTGAAAAAGCAATCAAGAGTAGAATGCTGAGGTACCTATCAAAAGTAAAATTCCTTAGTCCTGTGCAATTTGGCTTTAGGGAAGGCCTTTCTACAGCAAATGCGCTCTTGGAGTTTTGCTCCTTTATTTATAAAACTCTGGATGGTAAAAAAATGTTGCGCCGGTCTCTTTGTAGACATAGCTTTCGAAATGGTCGACCACAGGGTTCTTTTAAACAAATTACACCATGTACGATTTCGTGGTTTTATACACAACTGGTTTGAGTCCTACTTAAAAAATAGAACTCAGAAAGTTATAGTAGGTAACTCTGTCAGTGAATCGAAAGTTACGAACTTAGGTGTACCACAGGGATCAATTCTTGGCCCTGTATTGTTCCCAATTTACATGAACTCCCTATTTAGCCAACCATTTATAGGGATAGCTACAGCCTTTGCAGATGATCTTGGGATCGCATATCGCTCAGATAGTCCTCTAAACCTAAGCGCGGAAATAAATCACGACGTTCACCTTCTGAGATTGTGGTTTTCGGAACACAAACTAGTTGTTAGCAATAAGACTAAATTGATGCACCTCAGTCTAAATATACAAGAGTCCCCTGAACTTGAAATTCTCTTCCATGCAAATAATAAGCCACCAGATCAATGTTGAATAATCAAGGATCCTGTGACACACGCTGTTTTAAAATTGAAGTAGTAAATCAGTTTAAATATCTAGGTATTACAATTGATCGAGATATGAGTTGGTTCAACCATATTTCGACCTTGAAGCAATATTTAAGATCTACAGTGGGGAGCTTTATCGTCTGAAAAAATGTTGTGACAAAAAACTTTAAAAACAGTATATTTCAATCAAGGCTACAGTATGGAATAAGTTGCTGGGATGGTGCTTACAAAACAAAACTTGAGCCATTGATTGTTTTGCAAAAGTCCATTATCAGAAAAGTATGTGGGGTCAATCGTTCAGCCCCTTCTATTTTGTTCAGATCACTGAAAATTCTGCCATTTAAAGACTTGTATAGGGTCCGCCAAATAACTTTTTTTTTTTTTGAAAATGCTATAAAAAAAAACTACTGAATATTTTCTCAAATTTCTTTTTTTATTTGAAAGTACAATCCTTCCGGTTAATAATGGAAAATAATTTCATTCAAATGGCTGCCTCGGCTCGGTCCAATTTTTAAGCACATTATCGATTGTGTGCAGCTGTATTTCACCAATGGCTTCACGAATATTGTCCTTTAAAGCGTCAATTGTCTCTGGCTTGTCGGCGTAACACTTATCTTTGACGGCACCCCACAAATAATAGTCCAACGGTGTCAAATCGCAGCTCCGAGGTGGCCAAACGACATCAGCTCTGCGGCTGATAATGCGATCTTCAAAAACAGGACGCAAAACATCGAGTGTAGCTTCGGCTGTGTGGCACGTAGCGCCTTCCTGTTGAAACCAAATGTTGCCAATATCCTCCTCTTCAATTTTTGTGAACAAAAATTCGTTCAACATGGCCCGATAACGATCGCCATTGACTGTAACGGCCACTCCTTGCTCGTTTTCGAAGAAAAATGGCCCAATTATGCCTCTGGACCAAAATCCGCACCAACCAGTGGCTCGTTTTGGGTGCACCGGCTTTTCAATGTATGCGTGCGGGTTTTCTGTGCCCCAAATGCGACAATTTTGCTTGTTTACATACCCGCCAAGATCAAAATGAGCTTCATCTGAAAAGATGATTTTTTTGGCAAAATCGGCATCTTCTGTAAGTCGATCGCAGGCCCACTTAGCGAAGCGTTGTTCAAACGTATACACAACCATATTCGTTCAGCGGAAGGATAAAACTAATTATCTGTCAAATCAGACATGAGCTAAGTGTTACCATTCACGAAATAAGCACTACTTGAAAAAAAAAGTTAGATGGCGGACCCTTTATTATATATATGTGTAGGTTTCGAAAAGACAATTTTTTTTGTTGGAGGCTTCTACTAACTGTTGGAGCACTCAGACACAAATATTGGTCCATTGTACTACCAGACAGACACCTTGTCTTTATTGTATTTTCCCGTTGTCCGGAGAAAAGTGAGGCGGGGCTTCAGTGATGTAGAGCTAAGAGATTCGGCATCCACCACTTCGGCCCCGAAAGGCTATTTACAGAGTCCAATTTCCAACATTCGTACTTTGCGAAGCAATTCAACTAATCTCATCGATATTCCTCCTTTTCGTACCACTCTACTCAAAAACTTTTACTCCGTCGTGTCGTGTAAATTATTTAATACACTGCCTGCAAATATCCGAAGCATAAGTTCCCTGCCTGAATTCCCCAAATGGGTAAAAATATGGCTTCTCAATTTTGATCATGAGGAAATTAAACCTTTGCAGCCCTATGTTGTTTAAATATTTACGAGGGTGGTCCGATGAGTACTTTGCCTCACCACCAGATGACGCCAGTATCGCAAGAGCAACTTACTATCGTGTAGTACATTCTAGTAGACGGCTACTGTCGAAATTTCAGCCGGATCGGACTCGTAGTTTCGTTTTGACCGCGTGGGAAACGGGAGTTTCCGCGGATTTTAGAAAGAGCAATATCGGTTGGTGATTCGATTCTCGTTTTTGGAAGGGAAATCACGCAGCGAAATCAAAGAGCGTTTGGATGCTGTGTATGGTGACTCTTCTCCTTCGACGGCGACCATCAAAAATTGGTTTAACGAGTTTCAACGTGGTCGCACGTCGGTTTTTAATGAGCCCCGTCCAGATGCCCCGAAAACGGCTACCACGGAGGATAACGTGACAAAAATCCCCGATCTCGTATTGACAGACCGCCGATTAAAGGTGCGCGAGATAGCTGAGACAGTAGGCATTTCAAAAGATCGCGTGGGATATATCCTGCATGAAACCACTTCAGAGCAGTGTTTGACGCTGTTTAAGCGCAATCCGAAGGAGTTTCTGCCTCTGTCCAGTGTTTTTTCAACATCAGTATTCCTTGCCGTCAGTGAAGTCTGGAAGACTGTGAAAATATTGATCTACTACCTTCTCAACTTCTTCATGGGATGCGAAGCGCTGCCCAGAAACAAATTTCTTCAAATTTGGGAACAGATGAAAGTCTTATGTATGTAAATCACACTCTAAGGTAATTATACTCCAAATTCCGCAGTTTAATCATCGCTAACGCACCCTTCCGTACAGGTTCTTTCGCCTGGTCAAAGATTCGTCCGCGAATTTTGGGATCCAGCTGGTCAAGAAGGTTAGAGTAATATTCGCTCTGCCTTTTGCAATGAAATCAATTAACAGACTTCTTTTCGCATCCCAAAATACACTGACTATAACCCTTCCGGCAGATTCGGCTTCCAACCACTGCTGGGTCTACTTTTTCTGGCGTGTGGCAGTGGACCCATGTCTCATTCATGATGACAAAGCGCCGCACAAAATCGATCGGATCCCTATTGAATGGGTTATCCGATATTCCCACAGTAAAGCTACCTCATTCACCTTCTCTCGCCTATCGTCCAATACGATATCATTAATGGTTTTCGGTGTGGTTGCGGTTTTTGGCCGTCCATCACGTGGGTCATCTTCTGGGGATGTGCGACCACGTTTAAATTCAGCTGCCCTCTCTTGAACGTTTAACATGGAAGGAGAAGAGTCCCCACAGACTTTTGTCAACTTCAAATGAATTTACTTATGGCTTAATTTTATGACCGAACAATATTCGAGTTTATCCGTTTTAACAAAAAACACTGCAAAAATTCATGTAAACAAACTGCTTAGGAGCACGAGTTGAAATTTATCATATTTATCACTGACTGGAATGCCATCTTTGTACCATGCCGGGAACTTTGTAAGATACCTACATACGTATTATCCTACTAACCTTATCAAACCAAGGATTTGTTTGCGGTGTTTGTAAGCCTTGCACAACATAAGCAGCATTGTTTATGACTTACTGACAATGATTCTTGTAAGTCTAATAGTGGGGCGTTTTCAGAGAGTTCGAATTCGGGATATATAATAAAATTTTGAGAGTTTCTTGAGACTGGTTCGTAGTTGTCCGATGTTAAATGGTGTTTTCCGTGATATCTGTAGTGATATCTTGGCTGTATCGTGATAGTGATTCGAGTCGGCGTTGGCGCCGGGCATGGTTCGTCCAACTATTATGCTGGAAGGGTGCTCGTTTAAAATGCGGTTTACTTGCTCGGATACTTCAAGTATCGTGGTTAGGGAAATGAGCGTTTATCTCCTCTCCGAAAACATGGAAACCTGTTCTGTCTAGGGACCTAACTTTAGCTCGATACACTTGACCCAGCGATGCTTCAACTTCTTTAGCCCATCCGAAAAATACGTTTTCTCGAGGTCTGCAAAGTAGACCTCCGTGGCGGTGATGACCTCTTCATTCGACTGAAATTTTTGCTCGGCGCGTGACTTTTTCAAGTTTGGAAACAAAAAGCAGTCGCACGGGGCCAAATCTGGAGAATACGGTGGATGGGGCAGCTGTTCGTAGCCCAATTCGGTGTGAGCCGGTGCGTTATCATGGTGGAAGAGCACATTTTTCTTGGCCAAGTGGGGCCGTCTTTTCTTCAATTCTACGTCGAATCGGCCCAATAATTGTGGATCACACCTTGGCAATCCCAGAAAACGGTGGCCATCACCTTTCCGGCCGATGGGACAGTCTTCGCCTTCTTCGGAGCACGTCCGCCAGGTTGAAGTCCACTGTTTCGACTGTTCCTTGCTCTCTGGTGTGTACCAGTGGATCCATGTTTCGTCGACTGTCATGAAACGACGCAGAAACTCCTTCGGATTGCGCTTAAACAGCATCAACTACTGCTCTGAAGTGGTCTCAAGGTTGCGACTTCACTGACGGGAAGGAATGTTGATGTTGAAAAAACACTGGACAGAGGCAGAAACTCCTTCGGATTGCGCTTAAACAGCGTCAAACACTGCTCTGAAGTGGTCTCACGGTTGCGCTTGTTGTCCGGAGTGAGCAAACGCGGCACCCATCGCGCCGACAGCTTTCTCATGCCTAAAATTTCTTGCAGGATATGACACACGCAATCTTTTGAATGCCTACTGTCTCAGCGATCTCGCGCACCTTCAATCGGCGGTCTGCCAATACGAGATCTTGGATTTTTGTCACGTTATCCTCCGTGGTAGCCGTTTTCGGAGCACCTGGACGTGGCTCATCAAAAACCGACGTGCGACCACATTGAAACTCGTTAAACCAATTTTTGATGGTCGCCATCAAAGGAGAAGAGTCACCGTTAACAGCATCCAAACGCTCTTTGATTTCGCTGCGCGATTTCCCTTCCAAAATCAAGAATCGAATCACCGACCGATATTGCTCTTTTTCCATTTTTCTAAAATCCGCGGACACTCCCGCTTCCACACGCATTCAAAACAAAACTACGGGTCCGATCCTGTGAAATGTCGACAGTAGCCGTCTACTAGAATGTACTTCTTAGAGGATATACGCAGAAATGCACAAAAAGATGTAATCTGTTTTACTGATTTAAATCTTTGGCAGCAAGTCGCACTTTATAGCGAACTATTTCATTCTGTGGAGAGAGTTTAATCTTATACAACCATTTGCAGCCAATTAGCTTCCATTCTGCGGTGGTTCCACTAATATAATTCTCCTGACGTAACCGGATTTTTCCGCTCACTGCCATTTATCACTTGTCTGCTTCATTTGACCCCAAAAGCCTCGTAGAATGTAAGTGGTTCTTACGCTTGAGCAATAAAGGCGCATAATTCGAATGCACAGCAAACTGACTCGAGGATTGTCTCATAATAATTGGGCTTGCTCTGCTAACACATTATTTGAAGATCCCGATGTACCTATGTTCACTTTCTTCTTCTAAACTGAAAACGACCTTTTATGTCTACCTTGCCTCTGTGTGTCTACGACTTATTCCTTTAATTGACTTCCGCGGTTACTCTGTTTGATGAGGTGTTCTAATTCAACATGCGACTGCTCCTTAAACATAACATCTCTTGAGAGTCCTACTTTTTCCAGTTCCCTGATCCAAATATGAAAGCGTTTCATATTGACCGGGTATCCAACAAAACCACCATGCCCGCTCTTCTTATCCCACTTTTACCTCTTCTCTTGTGGTATGTGCGCAAACACCTAACTACCAAACGTTCTCAAACCTCCTTTATCCGATTCTGTTTTATGCCACAGCCCAAAAGGACTTTTTTTACGACCAAATTTATTTATTAAAGAACAGCAATATTCACTGCTTTAGATCAAAGTTTAACGGGAAGAGTCTTCGCGTGAAGTAGCGTTCTGGCAATTCCAGTGATCAAACGCATACTTGGTCTATCCTTCCGTTTTGATTTTTTTGTTTTTTATAATTCATGCATGTTCAAGAATGTACGCTCTTATGGTGCATCTGATCTGGGTGCAGATGGTTTGTGTCGAAGATGTTCGTTCACTACTCTCCGGGGGTGGTTGTCCTAGATAGGTTTTGAGAGATCCGATTGAATTTGCGTTGGTTATAGTTCACAGTAACTCTTTAGTTTCCATTTCATTAAGGTGTTATATTGGAAATTAACACACAGAATATAAATTTTCCTGCGAGTGTTATGCCATCGTCAGCACTTTTTTGATCATCTCTCATTCACAGCTGATGTTGTTGCACAATATTTTCGTATAGGAATTGTTCTTGACTATGGACGGACTTGAACTACAGACCCTCGTCTCAACAGTCGGTGATGATTACCACGGCACCACGACCACCCTCTTCCGTTTTGGTCTGGTGAATACGGAACTGGCATTAGATGTTGTATTCCCCCCTTCATGCGGACGTGGACCCTAATATTAAATTCAGTTTCAATACTATTTGTTCGATTAAGGATGGAATTTTCGTTGATGGCGAACACTTTTCTAAAATGAAAATAATCATCTCTGAAGAGCAATAATAACTTGGGTGACTTTTCCTGCTGCCTGTCTTTGCATGGATTTTTCCTGCATATGTTCACATACATAAGTCCCAATGATTTATTTGACCAGTTTTTTCGGCCCTTGAGTTGTTAGCGATGAAAGAAATAAATGGTGTCTTTTTCCTAAGGCTTATGCTTCGCTGAAAAAATGAGATTGTCCAGGAGATAAGGTTGTTGTTCTTTAAGAAAGTTTCTAACTCGCTTAACACATAAATTGTTTTTGATGCCAGGTCTTTACGAATTCTACGCCTGATGTGAAACTTGCAGTAATCACCTTTATTTCATTTCCTGCCATAACTTTGGTACTAACATCTGGTACAAGCTATTGCATGGTATATAGACAACTTATAGATCCTGCTGTCTAAAATCATTTTATTGTTTTTGTTAAGAGTGCTTTCCGAAGAAAAGAAAATTTACTTTTATTTTTGGAAGAAAATAAGCATCCACAAGATGCTTTCGCCACCAAGTCTTTCCGTTGAATGTCATAATCCTTATATCACGTATACCACATGCCATTATTCTTGCACCATTTCCGATAGTTTTTGTTATCACTATACCATTCTTTAAGTCATACGCTGATTTACTCCTGAATCCAGAAACCACGTTTCTTCATTATTCTTTAAAACACTCTGATCCACAGATGAAGGCTTCACCATAATCATTTGAAGTACATATCTACATATGTATATTATTTGCAAAACTCAATCGTTGAAGTTTTCTACCTTTGTTCGGACAATAATTTTTCCAATGGCTTAGTTGATTAAATGATGATAGTAAAGAAGACGAATCGCAATTTAAGATGCATCTCTCTTCCATGACTAAATGGGATGACAGATTTTCAATAATTTGCAACTCTTCTGAGGTGGACTTCCATGCGCAAAAAACTCAAAAAACTATGAGAACTCCTTGGGCAAAGTCATTAAAATCTTTGTAATGAGCATCGATTGAGAAACGGTTTAACTTGCGTCCCTTAGTTGTTGTGCGAGAGTTCCTAATCTGCCGGAATGTGTGGCGATTGTAAAACATCTGTTATAGCATCTGACAACAATTATACCTACATTTCCTTCGCGGTGGAACAGTTATGTGTATTAAGTCTTGTCCTCTCGCTGAAGCCGCAATGACCGTTTTAGCCATTCCTTATATTTCCTTAGTAGTAACTGCTTCAGAAACTTCAGAAACCACGTCTAATAAATCACTGGCATTTAGTAGAATCTCAGCTTGGAATTTCCAAGTGTACCACTAACCTGTTCACTGAAGTTTGTCGATTTTAATAAGTTCACATATTTTTGCCAGTTAAATGCCCCGTTTCACAGTCTCGGCATACGCGTTCGTTGAACTCATTTTACTGTTTGACAGTAGTGGTATAAGTGTTGAATTTGGTTGTTAAACAATTAAACTGGAACCAATTTTTTTTAAAAAGAAAAAAAAAATTTTAGATGATATTGCTGATGAATTGATGAAGAAGAATATGAGGTGCTAGTGCGGGTACCTAGATTAAAAAGATTTCATAGCCGAAGGAGCTTTAATTATTGGGATGACTCCTAGTTTTATACTCGTTTTCGAATGAGCGAGTAATTTGCGTGGGAAATATTAGATTAGATACGTATTGAACTTAAAATAAAATGGTACTCGAACTATATTATATCTATATATGTGGGAATACCGCAAGTAGTATTGACTGCATGTTTATGTTCCGCCCATCTTTGTCTTCGAGATTTAATTACTCGGACAAAGTTTGGGGATAAACAGTGTTCGTCGAGTTCTTGATTGTGTTGATTTTGCCTGTTTCTTCGTCCTGTTTTCCCTGATAGATTCTCCTTAAGATCATGTTTTAAAACAGCCGAAATCTATTTTCCTCCTCCCTAGTCAGAGACCAAGTTTCACACCTGTAAAATGTCCCTGACTTTATTATGGTTTTAACATTGCAAGACAAATAAAGCTGCTTTGAATAATCTCTTTATCGTGAATCTTCGCACTTCGATCTTTATGTCCTTTTTGGCAGTCAAAATGTTGGCCAGGCATTTGAATTCATCCACTTTCTCAAGGCGTTTATAGAGTATAGTCAGGTGGGAGGTCTGGATCGATCTACGTTGATCAGTGACTTTATAGTTGGTTTTCTCTTTACTTACTGCTAAGCTTGCTTAACTTCCTGTCTTTATTAGACTCCTATATTTCTCTACACTATTTCCTCACTATCTTCCAGCAAGTCGAAATCTTCAGCGTAAGCTTGAGCAGATGTGATTCCGTTACGGATTATTCCCCTCTCATTTTCTTGAAGAGTTCTCAGTATGAATTCTTTCACCAATTTAAATGAAGTCGTGACAAAGCATTTGTCTTAATCCCTCATGTATTTCAAATGTTTCAGATAGGACATTCCAAATTTTAACTTGTACTTTATTTTCCCTTGGGCATATTAGTATCAGTTTCACCGACTTTACGTGATAAATTTCCGATCGGTTCATAGAGTCATATCCATTCTTAAAACCTATGAATAGCTGGCGTAAAGTTTCGTGAAATTTCGATTTCTTTTCCAAAAGTGAAAATCTGGAGACTTGTCGGGCGATTCCTCCTGAAGTCACACTGGTAGTCTCCGATTATTTCCTTAGCGTATGATGTCAGTCTTTGTTAGCTAATATTGACCACAACTTGGAACAACTTGATAGCAGCAATATTCCTCGGTAATTGTTGCATTGTGTTTGACCACCCTTTTAAAATCGGTAAAGATTACAGAGTTTTTCCATTTTTTGGGGATAGTTTCATCATTCCATGATGTTGTGATGAGTCGATGTAACTTATCTGTTAATGCTTCCAATGCTGCTTGCTCTCCATGCAAGTTAAAGAGTTAATCGAATTAGCTACTACACTGGGCTGCAATTTTATCGTTGTTCACGACGAGATCCCCAATATTATTGCCTATGATAACTGATTGGGCCTGATGTAATTTGATGTTTTATACACGTGATCCCTTCGCCATTTTCCACGGAGTGAAGTCTTATTAGGAGCGCAATGAAGTTGGTTTTTTTTTTATGAAAATGCACCTTTATTGTGAAAGAAAAAACGGTTACATATGAATCATTCAAAGTATTGCCAATCGCTAGCGATAATTTTTTCCCATCTTTCTGGCATACCGTCACGTGTTCGTCTTTTGATGATATCCACGAATCAAGCAATTTTGAGATGTCTTTATATGAATTGAATAGCTGATCTGCCAGACCTTGTGCCAAAGAACGGATCAAGTGATAATCGGACGGCGCAAAATCTGGGAAATATGGCGGGTGGGGTAAGACTTCCCATTTGAGCGTTTATAAGTAGGTTTTAACGGGTTTGGCAACGTGAGGCCGAGCGTTGTCATGCTGTAGAATCACTTTTTCGTGCCTTTGCTCGTATTGTGGCCGCTTTGCTCGGCTCAATCGCATCAATAGAGTTTCGTTTGGTTTCAACAGCTCATAATATGTTAAATAACACCGCCCTAATCCCATCAAATACACAGCATAACCTTCGCAGCGTGAATATTCGGCCGAGCCGACGAGCGACGTAGAAGCATGACCGGGCTGTCCCATGATTTTTTTCTCTTTGGGTTGCTGTAATGAATCCATTTTTCATCACCCGTAACGATGCGATGAAGAAAACCCTTCCTTTTCTGCCGCTGAAGCAGTTGTTCACAGGCGAATAAACGACGCTCAACGTCTCTTGGCTTCAAATCATAATTTCTTTGCTTTTGAATCATTCCCAACGCATGCAATCGCTTGGAAATAGCTTGGCGGTTAACTCCTAATACTGAAGCAAGGTCTTTTTGCGTTTGGCATGAATCTTCATCACGCGAACGGTCGTCAAACATCGAAATCACCGTCTTTGAAGCGACGGGACTACTGGCACGTTGTTTCACTTAGAGGAGCATCTCCGTAAACTTTTTGGAGTTCTCGATGCGCTTCAACCGCCATTCTCTTCCAATGAAAGAACAAAAGCAACACTTCCTGCAAATGGCGATTATTTGAAACAAAAGTATATGACGCAAAAACAATATCACTAATGTGTCAAAGCGGTTTGTTTACCATATGTCTAGGCTTCGTTCATGATGTTTTGGATACGTCACAATCGACCAGCAATCGAACACTTTTGACCAGCATACCTAATAAAACATTAGAGCTTTTATTTTTTCCTCGCATTCTTCGTCGATCCAAGGCTTTCTTTCAAACACTTTTTATTATTGACCATATTGCTTCTACCTGCCTTCTTTCGCGGTTAGCTTCTGCCATCTAGTGGAGTGAACCGGTTATTGATTTCGTTCTGGTATTAATGGTGCATACGAGGGTCCTTTAACTTTTGAGCATTGATTTTTTTTATACCTATACATACCTGTGTTTCGCTACTGTGAGTTTGGATTCGACTTTTAATTTTGGCGAAGTAAGTTAAGTTAGTCTGAGTCGCAATCCCCCTCTTGATATGCTTTAACAACTAGTACCTTGATATGGTGTCTTTTATATATCAGAGAATCATCAACTTGGTTGCTCTTTGTTCCGTGCGATGACATCAAAGTATCCTTGTGTATTCTCTTGTGCTTGAATGTTGTAGTTTTTACAATCATATTTTTTGAGATGACGAAACTTAATACCCTAAGATCATTCACGTTTGATGAGACACGGAGACTTTTTCTCCTATTGTTGGCCTATATACGAAAGCAAAATTTTTTGACAAAATGCTGGTCAACCAGATTCAACAATATCTTAGCACTAACAAGTTGCTATCAAGTTGGCTGTCTGGTTTCCGTACAAACCACAGTTGTGAAACGGCGGTTCTGAAAGTTACAAGCGACCTAAGATCGGCGGTAGACACTGGTGATATAGGGATCTTAGTCCTTCTTGACTTTTCTAAGGCATTCGACTGCATTGACCACTCCAAAACCATACTTTTAAAACTGAGAGACCAATTTTACTTCTCCCCTTTCTCTCTAAGATTGCTTCAGGGTTACCTGAACAATAGGATTCAGACCGTGGTAACGGAAGTAGGAGCGTCAGAGGCTTGAATACAGAGGCGGTGAATACAGGTGCACCACAAGGATCTGTTTTGGGACCTCTCCCATTCTCCCTATACATAAATGACCTTTCCCTAGTTGTTAGTTTCTGCAAACTGCACATTTATGCAGATGACGTTCTAATCTACACCGCGTGTCCAAACGGTTTAAGAGAAAATGGTATAGTAAAGTTAAATGGGGACCTTAAGAATATTGAGAAGTGGGCATTGCTAAATAAGCTTAAGGTTAATCCCTCCAAATCATCGTGTCTTATTTGCTCGCGTGGAACTGTTGACTCTTCAGAATTCCCTCCTGTTGTGCTAAATAATATTGTCATTCCATTCGAAAAGTGTGGAAAATATCTGGGTTTTCAAATAAACAGTTCTCTTTCGTGCTGTGATTCAATTAGTGAGACTATTAGAAAAATATATACTGCATTGAGATACCTTAGACACTCCGATTATCTGTT
The DNA here is from genome assembly GCA_958301585.1 of Merodon equestris. Taxonomy (NCBI): domain Eukaryota; kingdom Metazoa; phylum Arthropoda; class Insecta; order Diptera; family Syrphidae; genus Merodon; species Merodon equestris. The sequence goes on from OY284413.1 coordinate 67,634,141, forward strand.
GGCACCAGCTATAAAGCTACCTCTGTTTAAGTCACTTATTATGCCCCATTTCATGTATAACAACTCCGTGTATCCTCATCTTGACAGCGAGTGCACAAGAAGAATAAATGTAGCATTTTATGACTGTATAGGTTTTATATACAATGTTCCTCGTTTTCGTAGTGTATCTTACCTCAAAAGTGGTGTTTTGGGCTTAAATTTAGATCTGTTTTTTATCTATCGTAACGTTTTAAAATTACATAACATTATCCATCGTAAATGCCCCGATTATCTATATGATATGTTGATTTTTGCACACTCAGCTCGTGGCTTAAAGTTAATCATTCCACGTTTCACACATTGTGTTGGAGAACACTCCTTTTATGTGTCAGCGATTCGTGTCTGGAATCATCTTCCACACGGATTGCAGACAATTAACTCAACCGCCGATTTCCAAAAAAAACTTTTTAAGCATCTCTCTGAAAACAGTACCACAATCTAAAAATGAACTTAAAACAAAACTTATTTACATACATTTTTGCTTTACATTCTTTTATATATACATATACATATATATGTATGTCTTTTCCCTATATTTTATTTTTTATTTTACTTATTCTTGTTATTATGCTATTAGTTATCTACTTACTTATTTTTATTTATACATTTTTTTTTTCGGTCTACCTTATGTTTCTTCTTATATGCTTCTAAAAGATCTAAATTTTGTAGCATTTTGTTAATTTTTACCAAATAAATAATAATAATAATAGAAAATATATACCGCTTCTATCGCACTGAAAGGTAAAAAATAGTCAATTTTTTTTCATTCATTGGTTCATAAAACGGAGATACGATCGGGGAACTAGATTATTTATTTATTTTACCCAAGGATAACATGCGCCAGGAGTCACCGAGGTGGAACTGAACGGAACACAAAAACAACCTGAGAAACAATTTTGACTTGAGCTACAGCTTAAATTTCTGCTCAGGTTTAGCTGAAAGCTTAAGCCCGCACTGTGAAACCGGGTAAAAGTGTAACCGATTTTAAAGAAGTAAAAAAAGTCATCAGTGCTTGAAAAATTACCTTAAACATAATTATTTTGCTCTTTTTGTTAAGATGTGATTTGCGGTTGATGAGAGAGTAGAACATTTTTATAAGGACATCAATCTTAGCTATCTTAGTCTTTTGGATGTGATGCTCGAAACTCAATTTCTGTTCTAAGTACACTCCTAGGTACTTTACAGAACTGACCTACGGTATATTGGTGTTTTCTAGGTTTAGATTTTCAGAAGGCAAGAAACAACTTAGTCTTCTTCTCGTGAAGAAAATAGCTGTGCACTTGTCAACATTAAATTTTATTTAACAATGCTTTAAAGAAAGATTGAATCCCGATTTGAAGATTGTTAACGTACTCAGTATAAATCAACAACGTTATTCATTTAGTATTCTTTATTCCTATGCTTACTGCTCGGTGGTCAAGATAAAAGGGAGGCACAATCGAATGCTTAAGACTATAGGAGTATAAAAGTTAGTGGTATCAGTATTCAAGTAAATTGCATCGGTTTTTACCGTACAGGGTGATGCTAAGTACTTGAACACAACTTTCAATGAAGTAGTACATTTAGATATAATATACTCGTACATAACATCTTCCGCCACTATATAAGGTTAGGATACAATTCAATACAAAATCCATTTATAATATAATATTTCAAATATGCACTCAAAAATTCATTAAAAACTATTGATAAAAAACTGATATATGTACATACATATGTATGTATGTATGAAATATTAGCTATTCCAGTATATGTAATTGAATCTTTTTTCAAATTTAAGGATTTACTTAATTCTTTTTCTTTAAGTCAGCTAGACCTTCTACATTCCGTATTTTTCAAAATTTTTTTCTTTACTTTTAAATGTCACTTAACCTTCTTTTCCACAATTTTTGTAGGGGCAATATCTGATATGAAAATCTTATCATTTAAATTCCTCTTGCGAATTTGATTCTCATGCACAAAGTGTCTACTTCGTTAACTCTAATCAAATATGTACACTTACTAATTACTTTAGAAACTTTAGCCGGAACCCATTTAATCATATTCATATAGCGATTTCTATAAAGGTCGTCCTCCCCTTCTTTATATTTTGGTCTTTCTATAACTATACAATTTTCATTACCTTTAACGTTTAAACTAGAATTAACATTTTTGTTAACAGCATTTTTTTCAAAATTCGTATTTCGATTTTGTTTCAAAGAACTTAACAAAATTCTTGGCTTAAAATTAAATACCATTTCACAAGGAGATTTGGAGGTAACTGTTGAGGGAGTGTTACGGTAATTAAAAAGGAATTCATTTATTTTATCTACTAACGACAATGTATTGTTTCGTTCCAAGCAAAACTTTTTTAAAACCGACTTGACTGTTTGCACCCCGCGTTTTGCTATACCGTTCGAGTGTGGGTGGTATGGTGGGGATTTTATTAGACTAATACCTTTGTATTTACAAAACTTGGCAAATATACACGAATTGAGAGGTGGTCCGTTATCTGTTACAATACTGCTTGGATATCCAAAAACTAGAAACAGTTTAGATAACTCATTTATTAACGACTGAACTGTTGTTGTGTTCATCAACTTCACTTCGCAATATTTTGAGAAAGCATCCATAATGATCAAAAAAGTTTTTCCCCCAAAAAAGAAAAAATCCAGATGAACCCGATCAAATGGAAGCTCCGATGGTGCCCATTTAGATTCAACCTTTTTGCGCGGGACGTTTTGCGTTTTTTTCACAAACATCACAATTCTTCGCGAATGAACTAATTGATCTATCAATGGCTGGCCACCAAACAAAAGACCGTGCCAACATTTTTATCCTAACTACTCCTGCATGATTCTTATGCAGTACCTTGAGAACATTCATTTGGAGTGAAGTTGGAACAACAACTCTGTGCCCGTACACTACACAACCATCTTCAATACATAAACGTGTTTTATTTTTAAAATACGGTTTAATATCATTTGATATATTATTTGGCCATCCGAATTGTAAATACTGGAAAACAGTTTTTAACACTCTATCCTGTTGAGTACTCTATCGTACGGTTTCCGTATTCGCTAACTTATCTTCCACGTTAAAATAATTTATTGGTGTCTCTTCTACATTTGAGCCACCACACAATGGCAATCTACATGGCCCATTTTTGAACCCTTCCTAAATGAAATTTTATACTTATACTGTGATAATAAAATTGCCCACCTATGTAATCTTACAACAGCAACTGCTGAATTTCCTTTACTTGGGTGAAAAATCTCTTTTAAGGCCTGGTTATCAGTGCAAATAGTGAATTCTTGTCCGTACAGATAGTTGTGAAATTTGCCAATTGCGAAAATGATAGCCAATGCCTCGCGGTGTAGTTGCGAGTAATTTCTTTCTGCCGTTGACAGAGTACATGAAGCGAAACTAACTGGCATTTCTTTGCCATTCTCTAGATGGCACAAAATAGCCCCGACGCCATAAGGGCTAGCATCAGTGAATAAAATAATTTCTTTGTTTGGGTGATATAGTTTTAAAATTTGATTATTTAAAAGAAGAGTTTTACTCTTCTCAAAAGCTTTTTCGCAATCACCTGTCCACAGAAACTTTGTATCTTTCCTCAGTAAGTTATATAATGGTTGGATTTGTGGTGCGAGATTGGGAAGAAATTTATTATAATAATTGAGAAGACCTAATTGCTTAAGATTCTTTGGTGATGGGGCTTTAACAATTGCTTCTACTTTCTTTTGGTTAGGTCTAATTCCCTCAGAACACAGTGTATGGCTTAGATAATCAACAGTGTCACAAACAAACGTACACTTTACAATGTTTATATGGACGTTATGCTTTTCTAGACGACCTAAAACTTCGAAAAGATTTCTTTCGCAATCAGCAGCAGTTGCACCTCCCATTAAAATGTCATCTAAATAACAAGCCACGTTCTTCAATCCTTGAAGGATGCGATCCATGACGGCCGGTGCACTACTTATTCCGAAAACGAGACGAGTAAAAGCGAAAAGACCTTTAAAGGTATTTATAACTAAAAGCTTCTGTGTATTTTCTGTCACCGAAAGTTGCTGATATGCGCTTTTCAAAATAATAATTGAAAAGTGTGTACCCCCCGACAACCCTGCAAAAATATCCTCAATACGAGGTAGTGGATAATATTGTGTTTCAATACACTTATTTAGTGTCACTTTACAATCAACACAGATTCTTATATTACCGTCTTTTTTTGGCACTATTATTGTACAATGGGGCTGGCCCACTGACTAAACTCAACAGGATCTAAAATGTGTTCCTTGACTAACCTTTCTAACTCAGTTTCCACCTTTTCACGCACCTTATATGGTACTTGATAAGCAACATGAAAAATTGGTGATTGGTCACTTTTTAATACTATTTCTGCCTCATACCCCACAATCGGATGGATTAGCTCTGGTTCAGTTATTTTTGGAAAACTCGACTTAATTTTACTTAAAAATTGTGCTTGGTTACTTACATTACAAATGTTTGACTCGCGAAACTGTTGTCTCCAACTTGAATACAATCTATCAATCCATCAGACTTCTTCGCGGCACATCTCCCACAACAACCACAATAGGTAACCCCCATTCCCGACCTCCAAAGCTCACTTCCACTTCAAAACTGCCAAGTTCCGTTAACCTATGTAGAACCTGTGACTGAACAATGATTATAATTTGTTTTTTCTAATTTAGACTTTTTGAACTTATCTAAATATTCCTTTTCACTTATAATAGATGTTGTCGCTCCCGTGTCAATCTCCATACAAAGCAGCTTTCCACTTGCTCTTACTGTGACCACTTCGGCTTTATTGAGAATACTCACGCTGTTGATGCTTTTTGCCTTCGCTGCATATCGACACTTGCTAACTATGTGCCCTTTTTTATTACAGGCAAAACACAGCCACTCTTTTGCTGGACATTGGAACTCCTTGTGCCCACTGCTCCCACAGCGAAAACAATAACTCCTGCTGTAACCATTCGTACTACTGCAGCTTCTTTTTTGCGATGAATTAGAACACGCCGTCGTTGAACGTGATGTCTTATCATGATGTACAGGTGGAATGCGAGTATATCGCATTGTGGGACATTGGTTGGATGGCACGTGATGCGTTATGCGAAGCCTCAGCATTCAATGCTTGTTGACACACTTTTTCGAAGGTTAATGAGTCATCACGTAGAAGCATCACTTTTAACTCCGACAATAAACCTGTCCGCCAAAGCTTCATCGAGGATGAGAGATTTGTACTTTGCTAGACGGTCATCTTTGATATCCTCTAAGAAATCTCCAAAACGACACGTTTGGGCTGCTGATATGAGGCGCACAATAAATTTACTTAACGATTCGCCGTCTTCTTGATATATTTTATTAAATTTATATCGTTCTGCTCTTTTGTTCTCCTTTGGAGCAAAATGCTCTCGTAGTAGTTTAATTAATTCATCAAATGATTTTTTACTTGGCATTTTAGGAACAGTTAATGACATGAGGATTTCATAAATTTCCGCTCCAACTATAGTAATGAAAAGCGGCCTTTTTGCCTCTTCTTGGATGTCATTTACAATAAGAAATTGCAACACGTGTTTCACAAATCCTCGTCGCCAATGTTAACGTACTCAGTATAAATCAACAACGTTATTCATTTAGTATTCTTTATTCCTATGCTTGTGGTCAAGATAAAATAGAGCTACAATCGAATGCTTAAAACTATAGGAGTATAAAAGTTATTGGTACCAGTGTTCAAGTAAATTGCATAGGTTGGTAATACAGTACAGGGTGATGCTAAGTACTTGAACACAACTTTCAATGAAGTAGTACATTTAGATATAATATACTCGTACATAACAAAGATTATGTTATGTTGTTGAACCATGGTCATGGGAAGAGTTTATGGCCAAATCGTCTGCGTAGAGTGCAGTGTCGCAGCTGGGAACGCTGGGCATATCAGCAAGAAAAATATTGAAAAGAACTGGGGCCAGGACTGAACTTTGCGGAGCTCCGGCTGGGACTGGTTTTGTTGAAGAGTAGGCTCCATTAAAATTGACTTTAAAGGATCGATTCAATAAAAAACTTTGTAGAATTTTTATAAGATACCTAGGAAAGTTAAATTTAATCAATTTACATATTAGGCCATTGTGCCACACTGAATCGAAAGCCTTTTCAATGTCCAAGAGGACTAAGCCAGTTGACTTTTTAAGGCTAGCTGACGCCTACAAATCCTAAGTATTTGATGCGAAGTGCTGTAATTTTTCCTGAAAGCGAACTGTTCAGCAGGAAGAATGTTCGTAGCACTAAGAAAGGCATCGATTTTAATTTTCATAACTTTTTCGAAAATTTAAAGGCTGATAAGTCTGTAACTACTTGGGTTGGACGGATTTTTTCCCGGTTCTTAATAGAGGCACTATTTTAGCTTTCTTCCATTTAACCGGGAAATATAAAGTTTGGTTTTCAGATACACTTTGTTTTTTTGTGGCTTAATTGCATAGTGTTTATTACTTTTCAAAAGCCCAATTCTGTAAATACTTAAAAAATGATAATTTAGAAACCTCTGAGTTAAAAGGACCTAATTCACTAAACCTATTTTAGGTGTTGAAAAGGAACCAACACCCATTTCCAGAATAAGGAAGTTCAAGCCGGAAAACAAAAAACCTAATTCACTTTCTGACCACATTCATGTGCACACAAAGCGGCAAAGAAAAAAAACAAAAGTGAATGGTGCAAGGCGCAACAATCAAACAATGCTGCACATCATTAAAATTCCACCATTTGCCCCAAGTTTCTGACACAAAGGCGAGTCCTATCCTTCATCTTTCGTTAACCGACATTTACTTGTTACGCCAGCTATACGAATGACTTAGCACCAATATGATAACTACGAGTACATATGTGCAACATACACACATACATATCTATTTATGTAAAGACCGAGTTGTGAGATGATTTTTAAATTAAATAAAAAAAGAATTCGAAGAACTCTGTGCCAAATAAAATAATTTCTCTCGAAAAGAACTCAGCAGAGGATCGTGATGAATGTGGCGGTTTTTGAAAAGGAGCCATGAAGAGGTTCATATATACATACCTACAAACGCCGACCGCTCCCTAAAACCAGCATCAGGAGAAGAAAGAATGAAGAGCGAGGTGAAAAACAGTCATTTACATACGTACAAAAGTCATCGTATACCCTTGTGTATTTACACACAGATTGTCCTAGTTTAGTTCTTATTCATAGTTGGAAGAATCTAGAGAATGTGACAACGACAACGATGAAATATGTACATTAAAAGTCAGGTTATCGCCTTTAACTCTTTTTTCATTCTTCCTCCCGAAGTAACGATTCGAAACAATAGGACATTTGAAATCACCATTGCGAAATCGGTATGCGTCTATCAAAGTCTCCACTAAAGGACTACAGCCCTACGTGTAGAAACAAAACCTCAACCGGAGAAGTATGGTATTTTGTTTTTGTAATGTGGAGAGGAAAGCTTCGAAAAAGTTCTTTGCCCCTCTATGGACCGAAGTGGGAACAGTCTAGCGCAGAAGTATCCCACGTGACAAGGATTTTCCGATATTTCTGCTCGCAGAAAATTACGCCGCATACGAAGGATTCATGGAGCCAGGATGGTGAAAAAGAAAAATAAGGAGGACTGGTCCATGAGATACCTAATTGCCCATAACAAAAATTGATTGGAAGCTTTCGGGGAATAGATACTCTTCAGTTGAAAATTTGTTTTTCATGTGCTAGGACGTCGCGGCGGTTATCCTACGAGAAAGTTTATTTGTCCCCCCATCTCAACCGGATTTATTCGAATTGTAAACTGAAGAACAACGTTTACGTGAGATTCGCAAGTAGACCGTATGTACGAGTATTGTGAGTTGATACGAGTATCAAATATTGAGTGCTGTGTTTCGTGTTGTGTGTAAAGAAAGTGTTGAGAAGGCATACCATACAACGCTTGCCAAAGTGATTATTGTCCTGCCAACACTATGGTGCCATGACATGTTAGAGCACCACACTTAAGTGGTCTTTTGTGTCACTGTTCTCGCTTGTTGTTGCAGTTAACGTGCACGTATGTACATATGTGAAAACAATATCGCAGGATTAAGGTCAGCAGAATAATAGCCTTTCAGCATTCAGCGAAGAGCTAGTGAGTCGGGAACTAAATATCAATATGCCAACTTCCAGGATTTATTTGACATTATTAACAGCTGTCATTTTGGGATCCGGTGAGTGAGTTTGAATGTCTGAAGGCCACTGAATGTTTTGAATTTAAAAAGATTAACGTCGCAAGTACCTTTTCAATTTATGTCTATCGTCTGTTATTCAGTTTCGTTAAATCCTTGAAATAAAATACAAAAGGATCTAAGGATTTCCTTTTTATCACTAGTGGGAAGAGACGTTGTTTTTATTTTAGCTATGATGTGGTAAGGGCCCTTCTTCATGCGCCACCACTAAAACCATCCGGACATTAGCTTCAGGTATGCTAATATGGATTTTTCAGATTTTTTGCTCGCTTTGCTTTATTTCGCATCCTTTAGACTCGAGCATACACCGTCAGACGATACACTTCTTATGAATAATTCAGGAGCCAAATAAAACACGGTTGTTCTCGCGGTCTGAGTGTTGCTCTACTGTAATGGTATTCACTCTGATTACACCGCTTGATTCCGAAGATTATCGTTGTGAAATTGTTTAATTAAATCATGAATTCGTTTCGCCGCGATATATCTCAAACGCCCATCAAGGGTTCGTTGCCGTTTATCAGATTTTCGTCCTTTCTCCTAAGCTTTGTCTGCATAATGGCCATTTGGGTATAGCAAAACAAATAAAATGGTCTACAGTCCACGGTTGACGGCAATGATAACAAACAAAACAAAAAAAAGGAGAACATAAAACAACTTTGTGCTACCAGCAGAGAGACATGTCCTTAGAGTCGCTACCCTCGTTACAGCCACCATTCTCATAGTAGCTGCCGATTGGGGCAACAATGAGCGACATGACAGCGGCGGCGATGATGGCGGTAGTGATGGCTACGGCAGCGAAATTTTGCGGTTGCGATGGCTACTGCGGTTGCTGAAAGCGGCGCGTAAGGACACTTTTAATTAAGCACTTATGGTATGTTAGATAAGCGACAAGCAGCGTACAATGGATTATTGTTGAAATGAAAGACCTTCATCCTTAGCGCCGTTGTTCTTCATCGGTTATCTTTGACTTTCTTGAGTACTGAGTTTCATTTCTCCCTCTACTTTTACTTGTTCTTTATAAATGTAATCTACTCGTATTTTTTTTTTGCATATATTTATTTCTGGACTTTTCTTTTCCCACTTTACTGAAGCGCGAGCTCTCGTCTGTGTAAAGAACAATCAGAATGTCATTAAGCACTTTTACTTCCTTTGACTTTCCTGAACGAGTTCTTTGTTTCCGTTAATTGAAGGGCCGGATGTTGTTTGTAGGAAAATTCGTGAAAAATTGTGACACGCAAGCTTATACACCCCAGATGCTTCAATAAAGTTTTGAAAATGTATCGCTACCCCCTTGCTAAATTGTACTTTCCCTATTTTACTGTTTTCATGGTTTTCTTTGTTTTTTGGGCCATACAAAAATAGAAAAAGAAGTCATTCAAGATGTTCAGTGAACTAGAATAGAACAACCACTTTTGACCATCCGGTCGGAGGTATTCCTTAAAAACAAAGTACAGCACGAAAAGGATTAGGAAAATAACAATGCTATGGCAGTTTCCTACAATTAAGTCCTGTTTTACGACTCCCTTTGGCATTGTTCAGCCGTTAGCTAGGCATATCAATGGTGTACTTGCAAGGAGAAATATAATAGAAATTTCAAATTGGCTTCGCTGAATTGGTATTGTAAAAGAGGCTCTTCATATGCATGTCTTGGCAACAAAACAAAAGCAAAGGATCTAATGTCACTCAATTGGCTTTTTTTGTACTTAGAGAATTCTTTTTTTCCAATGTCGTAGATAGGAATCTTCGTTCTTTAAAATGACTTTGCACCGACATTTAAATGTTAAAGAGATGTATGTATATTCTCTACTTTTGAGGTACAAAGCTTAGGGAAATGTATGTACATTGGTTCAATGGAAGGACCGAATTCCTGTGAATTATAATATCCCGGATAGATTGGGGTAAATAAGGATGTATCTAATCAAATCGCATACTGTGAATTTAGAGTTCAATCGAAGGCTTTCCCGAAATAACAAACATTTCTTGAATCCTGTGATTACATGAAAAGGATCATAGTCAGAGGTATACAATTTCCAGTGTTATTTCTTATATACAGGACCCCTTTATTGAGTACGAATATACATATTGTACGATACATTTATTATATTGTAGTTCAAGGTGAGTCTGAATACCTACAAGGAAAATGAATATTTTTTCCTTGAACCAAACCAAAAATATATTGAAAGCATCCGTAAACACGTATGGCAGAGAAGTTCTATCAATTTTCTGCCTACGCAGAAATTTGACACAAATATTGCGAGTAATACAGACATACTCGTATGTATGCATGGTGTACAGGATATTGTTCTAAGAATTGGTGGACATACATACATCGCCGTCGTATACGTTGATTTATATTATATTTAGGATGTAAGTCAGTCTTCTATATCAAATGTTGCTGTTTATTACTCGGTCATGTCAAAAGTTTTCAAACTTTTCCCACTAGAGTTGAAACAAGTCAGGCTATCTAAAGAGATTATTACGTATAATAGAGATAGATTTAGGTAGGGCTTCTTTGATATTGTGTTCACGTAAGGTATGAGTTGGTATGGACAGTTTAGTGGAGGGCAAGAAAAACAAAAGAAAACCATTTGGGAACGGGTTCAGAAACAGTGATTTTTCATATTAAACTAACCCAGGACCTTTGAAAGTCCTATAAAAGCAAAATTAATTTATTTTGTCAGAGAGTTAAACGTATATACGTCTGATGAACCTATCACAAAAAGGTGGTGACTTAGCAATGGTGTGAGAATATGTGAAAAGGAATTTGTTATAACAGCTCAACTTTATAATGTTGCTAGAGAAGTGAATGATTTGTGAGCGTTTGCCGTTGATGTTATTCCGCATGCAAATAATCAAGAGCACAAAGTAAATTATATAATAGAATAGTTTCAATGAAATACAGAAAATTTGTTTTATTTTTCTTTTTTAATTAAAAGCCTATATCACAGTTAGCAAGCCGGGCACTGTAACTAGAAAGATATATTGTGCCAAGTAAGCTACTTGAAAAGGGCAACACACTTACATAGCATGTTGACACTTAGTCTCAATATCCTCAAGATACTATATTTCTTGGCAGAGATTCATTTGATCAATATCTTTAATTATATCTCATATCGCATTGTCCCCATTTGACGAAGTCTTTCTAGTCGGGCAGATGTGATGTAAAAATGAGTTCCTTTTATCCTGTGTTATCTAAAAGTTATCTTTAGTCCACTTTAGTTTAGACCACTCTTCCAGATTAACCAATTTTCTTGTCGAAGATGTATGAACATTTATGAGGCAGTGGTAAAGATTTCGAGCTCCAGCAGTTCAGCTCTGTTCAAGAATGGATATGTGACTGAAAAAAAATCCGAGGCGCTTTCCGAGCGAATAAGTCCCACTGCAATATGGCTTTTTAGCTGTGAGTGGCAGTTGGACTGCTGTTAGGCAAGCTTATATTGCAGCTATTGTGTTGAAAAAGTAAGGACACAATAGTATTCTTCTCAGGATATATAAACATGTCAAAGAATATCGCTCAGCAGGCAAGTTCACTGTAATGATGCTGCTTGACATCGAAAAAGCTTTCGATACTGTCTGGCATGATGGATTAATTAGCAAATTAATAAATTTGAGTTTTCCATCTTATATATATATGTAAAACTGTGAGTAGTTTCTTGTCTAATCGATGTTTTAACCCTTCTGTTAATATCTGTTTTAAAACCTTCCCATCAATGGAATAGGTCTTGCTGGACCTTCATATATTTTGTATGAAAATTAAAGGAATTCATTGAAATAATCGAAGTTTTTTTTGTGATTTTGGACATGTTATTATTTTTATTATTAATATAAATTTTTTTTATTTTTTTACATAGCATCGATATTATGAAGTATGTGCACATTTGTGGCATTAATGTAGCTGAATGCTATGTTGTAAACAAACAGGCTCTTCGCAGGTAGTGCATGCAAATCATTTATTCTGCAAATTCTGCACGACTTTCTCTGGCCCGTTGATGTCTGACTACCGGTGGGCTATGGAATACTATTTTGCAATGGTGCTCCGAGTAAAGATTCGATGCCATTTCGAACGGAAAACATCCCCATTATCCTTGGATCGTTCATCCTTGCTTCGATCTGAGGGGTCACTAAGTGCTTAATCAACGAATGCAAAAATTGTCTACGTGCATTGGTTTTGTTCGTCGTACTCATATCATTTAATTTTTTGTAAATTGTAAAAGAAAAAGCTGCGACATCCAACACGTTGTAGAAAAAAGCCAATGGCCATCCCTTCGTCTGTCGTTTACACGTATATTCTCCCAACATTTGATCCGTCGAGGACGACGCTAACTTTATGTTTGTTGTAAAACAGAAGTGCTTGTGGCTTTCTTGCTGTTCCAACCAATTCGGTGTCATAGTGAACTGTTGACAATAAAATAACTGCTTTAGATTTTTTCGGCACATAAGACACTGCTGCGACATTATCCGTAAAGATTGTGGAATGTGTTAAGCGACTATGATCCGGAAGCATTTCTTTAGGAATGCACTTTTATTCCTTCGAATAGTTCCAACAAAGGCCAGTCCAGATTTTTGAAGTTTTTCAACACCTTCAAAATTTGTACAGAAGTTGTCAGCAACAACAGTTCTCCCGCTGGATAGGTACTTAGTCATTAATTCAATCATCACCTTCTCGCCCAAATTTACAGCCCTCCGATGTCCATCTTCTTTTCCTGTATACAGAATTCCTTTGCAAGGGTATCTGTTGCAAGAATTACAAACCCACCATACTTTAATTCCGTATTTCGCAGGCTTCGATGGCATGTATTGTGTAAATCGTGTGTTTCCTCTGTATGGGAACACTTGTTCGTCAACGGTTATAACTTCTGTCGGTTTATACGCAGTTTCCAAATGATGATTTACCATTGTCCACATGTCCCGAATGAGAGCCGCTTTACCTGCACTTTGCCACGAGCCTGTTCGACACGAGCCCTTTGATCGTCAAATCTTATAAAAAAATTTATAGCCCAAAATCGGTTTAGCGATATCGTTGCTCTGAATACGGGATCCATATTGGTTTTCCACTACTCTACTGTATGCAGCATGTTGGCGTGATTTACACCATCAGCTACATAGACAAAGACCAAAATAGGCATATAGTTCCTCCTCAGTAACAGATTTTCAAACTATTTGCTTCGTCGGGCTATTTTCGTTGTACCTGTTAGTTTCTCGCATAATGTTAATTATAATATCTTCTGATATCATTGTCTTGAAAATACCAATATGACTACGAGGCATTTCTCGTCTTGAGTAGCCACCGACTTCTCGAATGACATTGTGTGCTCTTAGACTAGCTGTTGCTGGTGGTTGTTGGCACCATTTTGCTCCATCACGGGCCAAATAGTATCGAAAATTGTCTTTCTTGCGCTTGATGAACTGGATCATTTTCTGCCTGCAACTCTTCTAGCAACTCGTCATCAGTATCTTCTATATCTGATATTCCCACAACTACTAAGTCCTCAGAATCATCTCCATGGGGAACATAGTCGTCATCGCCATCGCCACTAAAATCTTAAACTTCAGACCCATTTTCCCGTACTTCTTCGGAAAGCCTTAAAATGTATTGCTCCCGTTCTTCTTCGCTCATGCGGATCCAGTTGAATGCATTTATTTCGTCACCCATGCTTCAAAATATGCTTCTAATTCGCTCAAGTAATAATCACTGATTGACAACAATGATACTTTCACTCTCTTATATACCCATGAACTGAGCAAAACTAATAAATGTAAAATAAACTAACTATAAACATAAGAGTAGGTGCCGTTGGTCTCTGGCGCCGATGGTAATAAAAGTTGTTTTTTTTTCGGATAAAATGTGAAAAAAAATAGGTTTTTCCGTATAATACTCGTATGTAGCAAGGTCTGGCCGGATCTATTCCATTTACTCTAGGGGTTGGTGTAGAAATACTGCTTTTTTTTTCTCCCCCACTTAGATTTTAAATTTATTGCCCACACTAGAGCATAAGAATACATAGGCTGACAAAGTCAGGAAATTTGGCAAAGATAGCTCTACACAAACAATTGTGAAGAAATGGTCTCGAAAATGGAAAAGGTCTGGCCAGACCTACTCATTGACAGAAGGGTTAAAGTGTTAACAGTGGCATCTCTAATATCGTGTACTATCATGCTGGTGTTCCTCAGGGTTCTGTTCTTGGCCCTGTGTTGTACAACTTGGATACCTTGGATTTTCCTTACCTACCAAATTGTGAAGCAGCTATCTTTGCCGATAAACAGCAAACAAAATAATCTTATATAAAGTTATCTTTCAAGCAATTTTGGTTTACGGATGCCAGGTCTGGGGAAATTGTGCTAGGTGTCATATTAAGAAATTACAAGTATCACAGAATAAAATACTTAAAATGATGCTCAATCTACCTTGGCATCACTCGACGGCAGATATTCATAAAAAAGTGAATGTTGGGTTGATACTCGTAGGGATAAAAAAATTATATCAACGTTTTTGTAATCGCTGTGTTTTGTTGGAAAATCCCCTTGTGATTAACCTTATTTCCAACGACAACTGACTAAAAAACAAAAAAAAATTGATTCTAGGAGGCCGCAGTCGCTGTACCGTACCGCTAAAATGAAATGAACACATTCTGGCGCTAAAATGTTTCAATAAACTATTGATACTACGTGTTGATTAGTCATGAGTCATGTTTGTTATCAATCGGCCCTGAGGTGTTGAAATTTGAGACTAATGATTTAAACTGTTTACACGTTTTGAAAAACGCTCCTTGTGGACTTTCATGCTGCATATTTCATCTATCCTGCTTATGGTATAAGACGATCTGATAACATAAGTCAAGTGTAAAAACTAATATTAATTAACATAATTCGAATCGCGCAATGCTATACATATGTAGACTCATGAGTTTAATGTGATAGAAAATGGATTTTTTTATTAATTTAAGAGATTACTCATTACGTTCATTAGTTCATAATTCCTGCTATCCGTTTCAGCCTGTTAAGTTCTTTGAGTTTAGATGGCAAGCCTTTCTTCTCACTGATTTTCCGAAGTCGTTCGAATGGAAAAGGGACGATCCAGAAACCATTGAAGAATCAGATCCTAGAAAACACTACATAGGCCAAGCCTAATGAATGTCCAGTTTTTTAAGATCCACCACGCCGGAGTCGAAAGTTAAACCTTGAGAACGATGAATGCTGATTACGTTAGCTAATTGAAGAGGAAACTGTTTTCGTGTGTAACTTGTTCCATAATCATTAAAGTATACGGTACTTGGAGGAATAGGCAGTATATTGTCTGGATATATTTGAGGACCGGAATAGTTGTGAAATGTCACCATTACGCATATTGGGAATTCGTTATTTTATCTATTGGCTTTTGTTGGTTTGTAAATTATATCTACAACAGTACCAAGTGATCCATTGCACAAACTGCCTGCTGTAAACAAATTTTACCTTAATATTACTGGTGAACCAATGCAAAGAAAAAATCTTGGAGATAAGCCGTGCGCAGAGTTTGAAGAGATCGAAGCAGCTCTGTGATTGTTATGGATTGCACTTATCATTGCGACAGGACGGTTTGCATTCTTTAAACTTTCTGTATTATAGGTTCGGATTTCTTCGTTTGTCGACATCAATCTGATTGATTTGTTTAGTGTTGGGAGCTCATCATAGTTGTCGATAATATGGTTTTGCTATTAAAAAGAGCTGGAATGGACAACAATATACAGAGCTTCAATATTTTGAACTCATGATTTTTTTTATTAAAACACGGATTATGTTTGCTTTTTTTGGCTAAAAACGTTCGAAAAGAAAGAATCTTCAAAAAAGACAAAAAATAGCGCGTGCGAAAATTCTACACTTTCAATTTAATTTTTTTTCATCATTAAGTTTTTTTAAATTAGGACCAAAATCAAAATTCTGTATCAACAATAACCTAGATATTTTAAAATACTTTCTGAGGGTCCAAAAATTATATGTATCTGTTAAGAAATGGCTGAGAAACAATTTATCTTAGATCGCAATAGAAGTCACCCGATTGGAGCTCCGCTTCGCTTCTCTCAATAAATAATTTCCTTTTCCCTTTTTTTATAGGTTTTTATTTATGTTTTTCGTATCGTAGCCAAATTGTACTTGTAAAATAACTATTCCAGAAGTAATATACTAGCTGTCAAATGTCTGTATTGCAAAATGTGTGAGAGTTCCAACTTTTGTCATTATACACGAAATAAATATATATCTATCTATCTATCTAGTATTCTTCTCGGTATTTTCCCTCCAAACAGAAACTCAGTTTACATTGAAAACCTTCAAAACGAGACGAATCTATAAAAACGTGTATATAAAATCAATTTCATATCAAGTTAAGAAAGTATGAGGTATACATACATTTTGGGAATACCCACAAAATAAATTAAGATGGTGTAAGAAAAGTGAAGATTTATGTCTGTGGCATTCGTGTCTGGGAACCTACATCTGATTTTTTTTCAAACATACAGAGTGAAATAAACAGTATGACATCCGAGGATTGTTCTAGCAAAGTAATGGGTGGCTTTTTTAGAGGTGTACAAATTCAATACAAAATAAAATACTTCAAGCTAATGTTAATTTCTATGAAATTAACTTTATTTAATAGATAATTTCATGCAATTAGTTTCCAAATATAATTTCGGCCATATGCGCGCCTCAGTTAACTCGAATGAAGCACAATCGTGAAGTCCAATTTTCGACAACTTTATCGAGCAACTGTAGCCGTATATCAGCGATAACACGGCAAATGTTGACTTCCAAGTCGTCCAACGTCTCTGGTCTATCAGCATAGACTAATAACTTTACGTACTCCCAAAGAAAGTAATTTAAAAGTGTTGAGATCATAGGATTGGGGAAGCCAGTTCACAGGTCCATTACGCGAAATTATGCGCTCAGCAAATGTCTCCCGCAATAAATTGATGTTGTCGCGCGCCGTGTGGCACGTTGCGCCATCATGCTGAAACCAAATCTCTTTCAGGTCAATGCCATTCAACTGAGGAACGAAGAAGTCAGAAATCATGTTTCTATTGCGATCTCCATTGAGGGTAACATTCTGGCCGGCATCGTCCTTAAAGAAATAGAGGCCGATGATTCCACTTATAAAGCAAACCAAATGGTGAGGTTTAATAGTTGCAAGAACGCCTTTTTCACTACAAATTTTGCAATTTTGCTTGTTAACATATTCATTTAATCAAAAATGGACCTCAGATCGAGCCCATTCACCGAATCTACGAAGCGTATAATGGTCACGGGCTCTCAATTCATGCACAGGCTGGATCTTGTAAGCTTTTAGGCCAAGATCTTTCCGTAAAATTTTCCAATTTTTCTAAATTGCTGTGCACGATGGTGAGTCGACTCATTCGGATTCACCTGAACACTGCGCTGTTGTCACTGTTTGTCATCGTCCACGATAAGTTTGGCGAACCGAACCATGGTTTTCAAAATAAGTTAGCACAATATGCATTGTTTTGGAGTTTATTTACTTATCATAAAAAGGCAAAATGTACTAACCACAAATCAATCTTCAGCTGTCAAATTAATAATCCGTAGTAATAGTGTTGCTAGTTCAAAAATCCAAACCTATAAAAAATACCCTTTACATTCGACTTTAAATTTTTTTTTGGGATTGTGGTGCAATTGTCCCCTGTCCCTGTTAATTTTATCATTGAATATTTAGTTTGTTTTTCACAGACGTAAAGGTTAAATGTGTATTGGTTTGTTTGTCGATTTTATGCTATTGAAAAACAAAAATTCGTCAAAGAATCTGTTTTAAATTTATATTAAACTTTCCGTGAAAAATAAAATGAAGTGCTCCAAAGGTGGTGAGTCTACTCTAAGCAAAAAAAAAAAAAAAACTTTTTATAAGTACATAGTACAAGCTCTTCTCAGAAAAATAAGAAGATGTTACATACAAATCCAAACCTTAAAAGTTGTTATGGGGAATCATTGAATTACTATCAGAAAAAGCATTAAACGTCGCTCTGCGAAGTTTGTTCTGAATTTGATAAAATTAGATTTAAAAAATCATCGCTCAGGAGCTGTTGAACGAAGCGAACGACGATCCCTCTATACTGAAAAGAGTCAAAACTGGTGATGTAACATGGGTGTATGGTTATGACGTCGAAAATAAAGTTCAATCATACCAATGGAACTGAAAAAAGCACAGCAAACTCGGTCATTGTGTAAGTTTTACTCACTTATTTCTGCTATTACAATTCATGAGTTTTTGTCGGAAACGGTAATGGTTAACAGGGAATATTAATACGCCATTCCTGTACGCGGTACGTGAAGTAATACTAAGAAAACGTCCGGATCACAATACCGCAGCTGTTCATTCATCGTTGCTTATGTGTGTTATTTTGGATTTTGGTCAATGTACTTAGCCCCCTGCCACTTTTTTTCGACTCATGAAAGGACGGAGATTTGCCACGATTAAGGAGATAAAGACCGTATCGCTTTTTTACTTTTCGTCCACGGTCACATCGTCCTACGTGTCCTGCCCATTTTAGCCCTCAATATTTCATGACACGGACAATGCTTGGAGCTGAATAGAGTTCCTCGAGTTTTTGATTGCGTAGTTTTTTTCCATACTTCTGTTTCCATCATAGATTCCCCTTAAGATCTTTTTTTGGAAGACTACAAACCTGTTTTTCTTCTTTTTAATCAGAGATCAAATTTGCCGGGACAAAAGAGATATTGAATACATACATCGCGAAGAAGGACGCTTGCCCCTATACAGCCTTTTATTTATTTTGATTTTTATGTAGCAGTCGACACTAGCTATTTGAACTGAATAATCGAAAGCGGCAATGTCTGGCGAATACTGTGAGTGCGGTTGGACTTTTCATTTAAACGTTCCCAGGTAGGTTTTCACCGATTTTGCAACATGCATTGTCTGGTATCAAAATATAGTCGCCGTTTAACTTTTAAAAATGCTCAAATGCTTTAATATCAGATGACGTTGATCTTCTCGGTTTGAACATTAAACTACTGCCCGCTGATCCCACCAAATGACGCCCAGAACTTCTGAACCTTCCATATTTCCATTGCCGACGATGTTGATGCGTGGCCGGACGATCTGTTACACTTAGGGTTCTCGTACGTTATCCCCTTTTCATCGTCAGTCACGAAACGATGTTAAAAACCTTCCTTTTTTACCGTTAATTGATTAATTTATATATGATAAAAGCCGTTTAACGTTTCTCGGCTTCAACTCGCACGGCCGCAAATATCCTTTCAAAAGTTTTGGAACTATTTTGTCATCTACTTGCATTAATTTTGTTAGTTTAATAGCTTCTGACATGAGTCTTCATTCTATTCTGTCTTTCAAACTTCTCAGTGGACAGAAATGCTGGTAAGATAATTAATGTGGTTTGCTAAGAATCCGGTTCTCAGTTCCAAGTGTTGAGGACGTATGTAGCTTGTCAGTTGATACCTACACAGTTCTTTGTCCTGCAAACAGAACATATTAAGGGCATTCAAAGTAGCAAAGACCCCTACATTAACCTTAACACATCATCAAGAAGAGTAAACGCGGATTAAACTGCTTCCAATTTCATGTTCTTAGAATAACACTTGCCTTAAATATTCAATGATAGACACCAGTTTGGTAGTTCGTACACTGGATACTCGTTACAATCGCGGAAAAACAGGCTATTCAGGAACAAAGAAGCGGTTCAGTTAGGGTTTGGGGTAGGATACACCAAATGTATATGGGGCAATAATGGATCATTTTGAGATATTAGATATAATCATGCTCCCATACTGTGTAAGTTTTAATAAAACAACAATACGAAACACGCCTCCAGCTTCGTTAGAGAATTTTTAACGGTCCATTGAGTTTTTTGGATTCTTCTTCAAAATCCCACGGCTCATAGAGACCCATTTGTAGGGTATCTTAAAGCGGAGCATTCAGAATCATTAATTTACATTACAAAAGACTCGTAATGAAACATCAAAGGATGAAAATTCTCTATGAGTTAATAAACTAGTCAATAGAGAGTTTGCATATGTTTTGTACAGCCCGAAATAGAATATTTGTCTTTTTTTCGTATATTATGGAACAACAGCATTTTAGGGATTTCATTGCTTCCTTTTAAATATAAAATTGCAATGAACAATTTTTAACGCCCGACGCAAAAAGAGGGGTGTTATAAGTTTGACGTGTTTGTGTGTCTGTCTGTGGCATCGTAACTCCTGAACGAATGGACCGATTTTGATGATTTTCTTTTTGTTTGAAAGCTAACGTGATCGAGATGGTTCTTAGCTACAGTCTATGAAAATCTGTTCGGGAGTTTTAAGGCCACTATGTGGCGCAAAATAAATCAGCCTATCAGAAAATGTTATACTTTTTGCAAATGGCGTCGTACCTCAATCATATTTGGCATTAGTAAACTAGACAGCTGCAGTATACAAACAGATAAGCAACGGAGCACTATACATTACAAGAGCGTGGAATAATGGTGTCCATTTTTTTGAGCAATAATCGGTCGGTGGAATTTCGACGTCGATTTCCTATTCGTGACGCACCAACCATAACGCTGTCGAATGTGTATAAGTCAGTAGTGTTAATTTAGCTCCGTAAAAATTTGATTTGAGTATAACCAAAACAAGCAAATAAGTATCGTTTATCAAGTAATTTCCATAAATACGACTCTGATAGTGAAAAAAATTGAATCGTCTCATTGTGTCACCTCGCCTGATACATACAATTTATAAGTGCAATTATCCGCCAACATTTTATTAAATATGTCAACTGTAATTGATCAACAAAGAAAATTAAGATCATCAGAAAAATCTAACTGTGCACTCGGTTCCGCTTCCCCTGCGACATCAAGCTCTATCAAACTATGGGAAAAAATAGATGCTCGACTAGAAGCATTTTATTCTAAATTTAATGAATCGATCCGGGAACTAAGAACGGAGATAAGTGGAATGCACCATAGCCTCTCAGAACGTCTCACTGCATTGGAAACTGACTTGGTGACTAAAACTAAATCATTAGAAAAAGAAATGAACGAAAGACATAGTTCCATTAATCACTCTGTGTATACGTGTAAAAACAAGCTTGAAGCCTTTGAAGCTCAACTATGTCGAGTTGATGCTCTTGAAAATGATTTCTTAGTGATAAAAGCACAATCGTTAAGCAACGAAAATAATCAGCTGAAATTCCAACTCGATGCTCTTGCCCGTAAAAGCATTGCATGTGATTTAGTTCTTCAAGGCGTTCCATACATCAAATCAGAAGACTTAAACGATATCTTCGAAAGATACTGCAAAACAATAAATGTAACCGGGATAAAACCAATTTACATCTTTCGTACAAAAACGGCGCGGAATTCAGGAAATAGTGCTATAATAATAAAACTTGCACATGAACAAATTAAAATCAACATTCTGAAAGCATCAGCTGTTTACTATAAACAAAACTCCAAACCTGTCACTATCAGTAATCTTGGATTTGACAGCACCAAATTTGTACGTATATATGAAAGTCTTACAAAGCACAATCACGAATTATACCGAAGAGCATATGCTCTCCGGCAAAGGAAATGCATCCACTCTGTGTTTACAAGAAATGGGAAAGTCTTCGTAACACAAACCCCTACGCAAAAACCTATACTCATCTCTAACGCTTTCTCCCTCGATCGGCTTTGTGAGTTTAAATCCCCTGACATTTCTTCTGATGACGTCGCAGCTGAAGAGGTTGTTGCCGAGGTACGAAAAAATATAACTTAGTTTGATCTTCTCTCTGATTCTAAACAATTTGAACTCTCTTTATATTGATGTGTATAAATTTTTTGTTCTTAATAAGGTATTTATTTGTTTTTGTTATTTGCTCTTTATAAACTGTCCCCATTTCAGAGTTGCCATTTCTTTCTTTTGTTTTAAATTTAGTTAAAAAAAAAAAAAAAAAAAAAAAAAAAAAAACTTGTATTTTGCTGTTGTACTTCTTCTTACAGAATTGTTAAAAGTTAATTTAATAATTAAATTTTTATGGGGTTTAGCTTAGCTATGCACTCAATTTTAATTATAAGTATAATTATAAGTATAGGTATATTCAAGTCGTCTCCCTGTTCTCTGTATATTGTGATACTGTTTCAGATTACGTTTCAAGTTTTCGGCATGTTCGCATTTAAATCTAATTATTATGAATCGAAACCATCCTGACGGTATAAGGGCTGTTCTTAATGCAATGTGTGGATCTAAGCGAGGTCTTAATGTCTGCCATATTAATCCTGGAAGTATTTCTTCTAAATATACTATCATATATCAAATTTTTAGGAGCTCAAAAGTTGATTTGCTTTTGGTCTCTGAAACGTGGCTTTCAAATAGTAGGTCGTCACAAAGTGTACAACTACCTGGTTTCACTCTTTTCAGAAATGATCGTAATGACAGAAGTGGTGGTGGTGTATGTATGTATATTCGAAGTAATATTAATGCTAAATGTGTCTATTCGTCTTATAAATCTGTAATACAGTTTCTTTGCGTGGAAATTTACAATGATGCTGACAGAATACTCTTAGTGGTTGTCTATTCACCGCCCAATAAATTTAACGAAAACAATTTAGCCGAACTAGAAGATATATTCATGGACTTTAGTTCGAAGTATGATAAGATCTTGGTCGGTGGTGATTTTAATGTTAATTATTTTAAGTGCAATAACACATCTAGTCTCTTTCAATATTTCTGTAATAAAGTATGACTTTCGCTAGTAAATACTCGTTATCCCACATGCTACCAATCCTCTACTAACCCTTCACTAATAGACCTGTTTTTAACTAATACTGAAACTAACATTTTATGTGTTGATCAACTGACACCTACTAGCGAATTTATTCATGACATATTGTTTTGCTCCGTAAAATGTAATGTTAATAAATATAACTGTAATAATACTATTAGTTTTAGGTCATTTAAAAATCTAAATTATTCCAACCTGTTAGAAACCTTCTATAATCTCAACTGGTCTGACTTATATCTAACACCTGATATTAATCAAAAAGTAGACATCCTTAATAGTCTTGTGAAGTTTTTATTTGATGTATATGTTCCGATTAAGTCGAAACAAATCAAGTCAAAAAAATGCCCCTGGTACTCAAATGAAATTAAAGAGCTTATACAAGAAAGAGAACTATTTTTTAGACGTTTCAAGAGGAACCCGATACAGTTCAATAAAAGACAGTACTGTGTGGCTCGAAATAAAGTCAACTCAATGATTAAGAACTCCAAACGTTCTTACGTAAAAAGCCAACTTGACTCTAAAATGGATCCTAAACTATTGTGGAGAAATTTAGCAAATCTGGGTGTAACAGAGACTAATAAGGCTCAAAATTGTTCTTTGTGTCCAAATGTAGTAAGCAGCTACTTTAAACCTGATTCAGATAGTCCATCTTATGTTGTGCCAGTTGCGAATCCCTCTGTCCTCGACATGTCCAATGGTTTTACCTTTGAATGTGTCACGGAATATGATGTTACTAAAGCAATTATGTCTGTTAAATCAAACACCGCAGGTCCTGACGGCATTAATCCAAAATTTCTAAAGCTACTTCTTCCTCATTTGCTTCCCTACTTAACGCATATTTTTAACTTTTGCATCTATAGTTGTCAATTTCCAGACCAATGGAAATATGCAAACATTATTCCGAGACCGAAGAAAAATTGCCCTCAAAGTCCATCAGACTTCAGACCAATTAGCATACTCTGTTTCTTAGCTAAAGCCTTCGAAAAAATACTTGCCCATCAGATACAGCAATATCTTAATGCAAACAATTTGTTATCGTGCTGGCAATCTGGTTTCCGAGCAAAACACAGCTGTGAATCAGCGGTTTTGAAGGTGACAAGTGACCTTAGGTCATCGTTAGATTCGAGGGACATAGGACTCTTAGTACTACTTGATTTCTCAAAAGCATTTGACTGTATTGATCATTCCATACTGTTATCGAAATTGGAACAGAAATTCAATTTCTCTCCATCTTCCTTAAGGTTAACACAAAAATATCTGTATAATCGTATCCAAACGGTTATCACAGAAATGGGGATGTCCGATCCATATACTGTCAATATAGGTGTTCCACAGGGATCTGTATTGGGTCCCCTCTTATTTTCTCTGTATAATAACGATCTTCCGCAAGTGATTCAAAATTGCAAACTTCACATGTATGCTGATGACGTCTTAATTTATATAACTCGCCCCATCGGTTTAAGTGAAGACTGCGTCGCAAGAGTAAATGAGGATCTTAGCAATGTAGCAAAATGGTCAGCACTTAATAAACTTAAACTTAATCCCGCTAAATCTACAAGCCTTATTTGCTCAGGCAGTAATATTGACTTACGAGATTTTCCTTCGATAGTACTGAATGGTAGTATTATTCCCATTGAGAAGTCTGTGAAATACCTTGGCTACTACATTAATTCCTCCTTAAGTTGCTGTAGTGCAACAGCACATACCATTAAAAAAATATACGCTGGCCTGCGATGCCTGCGACATTTTAGTCACGTACTGGAAAAATCCATGAAAATGCGTTTATTTAAATGTTTATTAATGCCATTTTTTACATATAATTGTTCTGTGTATCCATATCTTGACTTTGAATGCAAGAGGAGATTAAATGTTGCTTTCAACGACTGTATCCTATTTATCTATAATGTCCCCAGGTATTGTAGTGTGTCCCATTTAATAACTGATGTTTTGGGTTGTCTAAGTTTGGATGTATTTCTGAGGTATCGTAATATTCTTAAACTGTACAAAATTATTCATCACATGTGTCCTGATTACTTACATCACATGTTAACGTTTGCGCACTCAGCACGCGGCCTCAAACTAATTTTACCTCGATTCACTCATTGCATTGGAGAACATTCCTTTTTCGTATCTGCAATTCGTCTGTGGAATGGTCTTCCACACGATCTGCAGACAATAAACTCGATTGCCGAATTCCAAAGAAAACTTTTGATTCACCTCTCTGATAACAGTATCACGACTTAATACATAATTGGTTGTCTTATTATGTTTATATCTATACATACATGCTTTATATCATATTCTATTTTAGTCTAGGTCTGAGTTTTGTTCTTTGAAAGTTACGTTCGATTAATATAAATTTACACACTTTGTCATTTAAATAATTTATGCTTCTCAAAAGATCTTATTGTCTTGTAGCATTGTGTTATTTATTATACTCAATAAAATACGAAATACGAAATACGAACTGGGCAAACATTCCGCTTAGCTACTCGACTTAAACAGACTGGAAACATAGGAGACCATGCAGGACGTGGCCGCCACCGGACTGGTCGTTCTGCCGAGAATATCGCGGCTGTGGCTACCGATTTCGCTGAGGACGAAGCAACATCAATTAGACAACGGGCCACGCAATTGGGCATAACCAGACGGACCCTACAGCGAATTTTAGTGAACAACTTACACATGTTCCCTGCTGACCGTCAGCCGCGTGTGAATTATTCTCAAGCCATCCTTAATAAATAACGAAGAGGACGATTTTGGGTCGAAAATCATCATGAGCGACGAAGCGCATTTACACTTAAGTGGTAATGTCAAAATCCGCGTGTGATACACGAGGAACCATTTCATCCAGTGATTGGATTGTATTTTTTTTTTGGACGTCATCGACAATACGATTACTGTTACTGGCGAACGCTACAGGGCCATGATAAACGACTTTTGACTGCCGGAATCGGATGAGCGGGGCTTGGCGAACATTTGGTTTCAACAAGACGGTGCAACCACGCACACAGCACGAGCCACAATGGATATTGTGAAGGTGGCATAATCTCCCGTTTTGGCGATTTGGCATGACCAGTAAGATTGTCAGATTTAACCATCCCAGACTTCTTCCTTTTGGGCTATTTGCAGTCGTGGACTTATGTCAACAAGCCTCGGACCTTCGCGTTCGCAGCCCTTAAGGAGAATATTCGACAGAAATACGAACACTTATCACCGGAAATCTTGCGGTAAATCATGGGAAATGCGATAAAACGGGTACAAATGTGTATCAACACTGGCGGTGGCCACTGGACTGATATCATCCTTTCCACACAGCAGAAACAATTGTAAAGGTCCAAGATTTCCATCCATAAAAGTTATTCAAAAACAAAATTGGTTGATAAATTTTGCTCCACTTTGTACATACAAAAAGCCCTATGCGTTGTTGCATAATACTTAAGAAAAATGTAATTTAAGCGGCGGTGCTTATATTAAAAATAGTAATAGGTTCTTTCAATGAAGTCAAAAAGCCGAGAGAAAAATTTTATTTTTTTCATTTTTTTTAATTTTCTTTTGTGTCGGGGGTTACTTAAAATTTTTAATTTTATTTTTATGACTACAGGTTTCATCGGAATTCTCCAATGAGTTTAATTAATAAAAAATAATACTATTTGGGACCGAAACTTACAAATGTTGTACACAATATCATAGCAAACGTATGTACATAAGTAGGCGCATATCAACTGACCCATGGAACATTTAAAATTTTATAAGAATTAGAGGTTCAGCCGTTGTATTTTGATATAAATTCTATAAAAATGTTTCTACATGTTTGAACAAAGATTCCTCATTAGAGGAATTAAATTCCTGTTTAAGAGGAATTGTGTGCACATACTATTTCAAGGTTTGTACTGTACTAGATGGATAAATGTTTCATTTAATCCGGGAATGCTATCATGTATAAGGTTGGTATTGTCGAGCCACATTGAAGTTCTCCATATCGTCATTTAACATGCAAATTAGTTAAACGTTCATGAAATCTGATTAGCAATGCTTATTTGAGTCTAATGTCACTTGTATATCAATAGTAGGTAAAAAAATGCCACGAGAAAAATACCAATAAACGAAATACCAGAACGTTTCTCGACATAGTTAATACAATATTTCAAAAACCGGAGAGTGCAATATAAGGAGGACATATATTTCAGGAGGAAAAGTTTCAGGAAAAATTACAAGTAAAGAAATAAATGAATAAATAAATAGATAAATACATAAAAAAAATAAAAAGAAATTACATAAGCAATTAAATATAAATATGTAAATAAATACCGCACTTCGTTTCACAAAAGCACACTCCATGGCAATGCAACTTCACGTTTTTACAGAAAAAAACTGTACAAGTAAAAAAGTACCTTTCAAACACTCTCCCCAAACAAGGACGGCGGGCGTAAATGGGTTAAATTTCTTCCCAAACGAACCAGTTTATCCGAGCGACATCTCGTTTTCCTGTACTCGAAACGAATGCAATTAATCAAAAATTCAAACCTTTTGAGCGAAATAGCCTAGAATATCGGTGACCACTTTGTAGTCCTCATGTATCTCGTGTTCCTTCGACCCTGCTTTTGCACTCCAGCAATGTAAAGTAAACCAATGATGGCAAGTTGCTTGCTGATCTCGATATTTGTATTTTTAACATAATTTCATCAAACAGAAGATTTCATGGTTTCACCTCTGATGTTACAAATTTAGCCTCCAACCGGCATATTCCAAACTATTATATGTTTCTCGCTGCTGCTCGACCGCATGATGATGAAGGCTGTGTCGTCCAACGAAAACATTTTTTTCCTAAAATAACTCCCAAATGATGCCTTTCTTCACATTCAATTGCCACGATTTCATCGTCTTCTTCAAATCCACCTTTACGTCAAGCAGGCTTCATCTTCTGTGTCCATATCTGTGTCATGAACGTCCAAAAGGAGTTCACTTATCTCGCCCTCATCGTAGCTGGTTCTTTTTTGAGACATATGTATTGTGTAAAAGTTGTAGTTCTGTGATTTAGGAACGTAATATAAAGTTCTAAAAATAAAAAAAAAATTCATTCCCTTATCTATAAAAATATTAGACAAACATATGTGGGGTCCGATACATCCCAGTGGCCATGACATCTTTAGTCCAAGAAAGGGAATGCACTAAATATCTTTCACATATAAAATTACTACGCATTATAGGGTTAATCTGTCATCAATGTCGGACTTTTCCCCGTCTTCCTCATCGAAGACAGACGACTAAGTCAATCTCCAAGTGGATACCGTCAGTTGTGCAGATTAAGTTATCACACAGTAAGCTACTAAATGTTTGTTAGAATACATAAGTAATAATATGGTAGACGTTAACTTGGCTAAATCAAACGTATCGTTCATCCACTTCAAATTTAAAATGCTATCGACTTGATAGAACTGATTGTGAAGTCGCTATTTTTGTGATACGACACTCATTCTTACCAACTATTATAACAAATTGGGTAGAAAATTTAGGAATCGAAGTGAGGTTATCATATCCATAATCAATTAAAGTTTTTTGTTCTATTTTCCTGGTGGCACTGTGACAAACACTAAGAGAAATAGTTTAAGAATCGATCTACGAACATTTTTTAGTTTCTTTGATTACTATTTAATTGGAGATGATCTAAACATATGCACCTGCTGGTTCACGTGGTCCTCCATCTGAACATAATATTTTTATTAAAATCTTTCCTGGCTATGTAACTCAACCTCATTAAGTGACATAGTGAACAGAGCTCAGATCTTAATCCTAAGCTTCTTTAGTCTGGTGTGAAAG
Source organism: Merodon equestris (assembly GCA_958301585.1). Lineage (NCBI taxonomy): Eukaryota > Metazoa > Arthropoda > Insecta > Diptera > Syrphidae > Merodon > Merodon equestris. Next base: position 67,663,011 of record OY284413.1, read on the forward strand.
TTGCCCAATATGTCCAAGACCTAAAAATGCTAACGGGAAACATAGAGCAAAGACTTGTCAGCAACTTTGACAGCTTGCTACTATCTTAAGCTATATAATCTGAGAGGATGTTGATAATCTTATTACCAACTTCTCCAAGCACAGCAAATGAAGGTATACCAAAAGTAGCCTAAAAGAAGTATTGTATTAAGCTCCTTTCTTAGATTTTAAATCGTACAAAGATAAAAAAATGTATAGGAGGAAATGGCAACGATACAGAAAGGAAGTCGATTATCTACATTCTTGCTCAGTAAGCTGTGTGAGTAACAGCAAATAATAAAAAAATAAAAAAAATAAAAAAAACGGAAAATAAAAAATTACAAAAAATCAGAAATCTTTAAACACTCAAGTGCGTGTTGGGTAGTGTCGCCAATAGTTAGCACAGCGGTAAAGTGCTCGGACCGAGGACCAAGGAACCCAACAGCAAGCTGGAGAGGCTAAGGTCTATTACTTCCTTGGCTTCCCAGCGTGTAACATGGGAAAAAGTAAAAAGGCAAGGAAACATCTTACAATGTATCCGCTGCCAAAGGTTCGGGCACGCCGCGTCGAACTGCGAAATGCAGCCTCGATGTGTTAAGTGTGCAAAGAACCACAGGAACGAAGAATGCGATCTGACCCAGGACAAGGTCGCAAACAGGGAGCAGCTCGAGTGCGTGCTCTGTAGGAACCGTGGACACCCTGCAAATTATCGGGGATGTCCTAAGTTCTAAGATATGAAAAAAGCAAATCTGACTCGTAAGCAGAAGTCTGAGGGGAAACGTTTCTCGGGTCGCTTAGAAACACCAGCCGTCACACCCCAAATAATCCTGTCAGTGAATGTGAATTCATTGATTAGGATTGAGCGAAGAGCCGTACTTTTTAACCTGTTGCAGGACGAAAGCCCCGATGTACTTTTGGTTAGCGAAACAAAGCTAAATCAAAAGCACAAAATCTGGCACAGTTCTTATAAAATAATACGAAGGGACCGACCCAACGCCACACATGGCGGGGGAGTCGCGATCTTCATTAAAAATAATTTAAAGCATAAAGTCATATATAGCGGTGAAGTGCGGAGGTTCCAGGTGCTAGAGGCCTGCATTGTGTGCATTCCTCTCCGAAATGGAAAGAAAATGTACATTGTAGCTGCCTATGCACCTGAAGCACCTCAACCCAATATTTTCATTGCGGAGCTCGAGACGCTTTTTCGATCTCTGCACTTAAATTTGGTGGAAAACTACTACATCCTGACGGCGATTTGAACGCTAAACATAGTGATTGGGGAAATAACATTCTTAACACTAGGGGGAGCCTACTAAACCATTGGTGGGTTCTTCGCAACATTGAATATAGAGTCAAATTGCTCGCAACGGATAGTCCGTCGTATCCAAGGAGCGGCTCCTATCTGGATCTCATGCTGATAGACTCTCGACTGATACTGATACACGAACGAATCGTCTATTAACTGTCTACGGACCTTCGTATACGACAGTGACCACTGCGGACTTAGTGCCATGATCACAATACCAGACGAATTCGCGGAGATGGCAGAGTATGTCCAAATGCGCCCCTACGATTATAGTAAGGCGCGTTGGCCACGTTTTACCAGTAATCTGGCGAGATCGCTCACTTCGAGTGATTCCTTCCCACCATCCAATAGGAACCTGTCAAACGGCGAGATCGACAGGTACCTCAGACAAATGGATGATCAAATTAAGCAGACGATGGACAGTACGATACCTCGCCAACGACAGCACGATACCACAAACGTATACCGAAACGCGACAATCGACGCACTGCATAGACAAAAAAGTAGACTACTGACAAGACTCAAACTCTTGTACAGGCGGTTTACCGACGGACAAAACTCGGAGGTCAGGTTACTGAAGTCACTGATTAAAAATATCCAACAGTGTACAAGGTGAATGATAGTATTCGCCCGAATCACGACCTGGAGAGCAGAGCCCTGCTTCATCACTCCTACCTTAGAAATGATTTCGATCATTGGCGATCCGAGAATCTTGGTTTTACCAGGTTCAATGACGATTTCATGGCAAATAATGCCGTCACCAATGAAGGGGCGAACACCCTGTTTATTTCGACGGGGGATCTCCAGATGATCTTCGAGTCACTGAAGAGAAAAAAATCCGCTGGAATCGACGGAATATCTAATGTTGTGCCCAGACATCTCCCACCATTGGCTGTAGAGATGTACACCATACTGTTCAACAATGCACTGAATAATGCATATTATCCAGTGGGTTGGAAGACAGCGGTGGTGCAACCAATTCCCAAGAGGGGTAAAGATACCTCTAACCCATCAAGTCTTCGGTCGATAAGTCTCCTTCCAAGTGTTAGCAAGGTCTTCGAGAAGGTGGTCCATAGAGCCCTGTCTAAATTTGTTGAGGAAAATAAAATCATTCCGGAGAATCAGTTCGGTTTCAGAGCGGGGCATAACACTATTCATGCCGCGTCGAAACTCGTGTCGGATATCCAGTGAAACAAATGCAAGAACCAATGCACGGGTGCCTGTCTGATTGACTTGGAGAAAGCTTTCGACACCGTATGGTTAGAAGGTCTTTATTACAAGCTCAGTCGGCTGGGCATAAGTAAACCACTGCTATATATGATTTTTGACATGTTAACAGGTAGAAAGTTCGTAGTGAAAATTGCCAACGTGACTTCTACCCAAACATTTGATATTAACAACGGCCTGCAACAGGGTACGGTGAACTCGCCGATCCTGTTCAACATTTACTTCAGTGATTTGATAGCTTCTCTTCACCATTCAATAGCGTATGCGGACGATTTAATCGCGTACAGATCAGGTCCAACGATCGACGTCATTGTCACTCTCTTGCAGCAGTATTGTGATGACTGGAAGTTGAAAATCAACTGCCAGAAATCAGAAACTATTTTGTTCAGAACGCCTTTGGCTAGGGCCTCCCGAGACACTAGAAAAAATTGGCGCGGGTTCTCAATTCTCGGACCGGACGGGCGCCCATTGGCGAAACAAAATGTAGTCAAATACCTTGGGATCTGGCTAGACCAGTATCTATATTTTGATAAACATATAGATGCTGCTCTGGCGAGGGCCCGAGGCGCTTTTGCTCTTACAAGATGGCTGTTTCATAGCAACCAACTTGATTCGAGAGTAAAGGTAATTTGCTACATGGCTTTAATCAGGCCCACGATTGCTTATGGATGTCCCGTGTGGTTTAATGTGAGAGCTAGCTTAATGGAAAAGATTCGGGTGCTTGAGAGACAATGTCTCAGAACTTGTCTTGGGTTATATAGGACACCCGAATCTGAGTACACGAAATTTTACTCGAACGAGGTCCTATACAATAGGGCCAGGATTGTACGGGTGGATAACTTTCTGATAAAACTGATTCGAAGCCACGTTGCAAGAGCAATGACTTCGGTCAATAACCTGATCTCCGGGGCTTACTTCCCTAATTACATGTACCACGAGAAAGTTCGCCTTAGCGGCTTTGTCCCCCCAGAGGCATTCCTCTATTTTGATCAATGTGGGCTGATCCAGGATAGATCAGCGGTACCGCTAATCTTCCACGTGGCCCGTAAATCTGTGGAGCGGCGGCTCCTATACGAACATGATGTTGCGCTCCGCGAGCCCGAGCGCCTCAGGTTTAGTAAATCAGTGTCGCACCAAGATCGGGGAGACGTCGCCCGACAGCATCAACGCTTTTGGTGGCTGACTTTAATAGGTCAGCCTCTTTAAGACAAAGCTTGCCATATGCCAGTGGCAGGCTTGCATAGACAAGGGTAGATTAGAAGAGGTTAGAGTAGGTTAGGATAGGTTAGGACAGGCTAAGGCAAGCAAGGGTGGCTGGAAGGCTTACTTTAGATTTAGCTGTAATTAAAAAAACAAAAAAAAATCACCAAACAATAATGAAAAAAAAAAGATATATTATACATATAAAAGGTATACGTATGTATTTTTGTATATATTGTATATTTTAGTTAAGGTAGGGTTAAGTTGTTTTTAGTTATAAGCTTTTTTATAAAAAAATTATCTGATGCTAAGTTTTTTAAAAATATCACTTTCTTAGCCTAAGTTGTTTATTTATTTTAATTATTGCAAATTAATCATAAGGCCGAAAGGCATTGTCTTAAATTGTTCTGTTTGCTTTAGAGTGTCCGTATAGGGCCAGTAAGGTATTTTATGTTAGTTGTTATGTAAGCTAGTTTTAAACATTTTTGTCTAGGGTAAGTGTGTTCTTAATATATAAAAACAAAAATGAAATAAATAAAAAAAATAAAAAAGTCGATTATCTAAACAAGATCATCAAGGAGACTATGCTTTGATTGTGTAATGATTCTTGGAATAATAAACTAAAAAAACTTGGACAAAATACGAGACCGTTCTGGAATATAGTTCTAATAGTCAGAAATAAGCACAGGCAAATATTATGTTTTAGAGACCCATTAAATACTTATTTTACGGATGTTGAAAAGGCTAATGTACATTTGAGTGTAACCATAAACATATATCGCGCCATCTGGATGGTACTCATACAGATACTTTGGTGAATTGTATGTCTTCAAAACGATGAACTTAGACTAACTTGCGATTAAGTTTGTAAATAAAGATGATCTTGAATTCTATATCAGCAATCTGGTGGGCTAGATTTAATAAGAAGGACTTATTTAAAAAAGCTGCCGAAAATTACGATCAAGATGATGGCATATGTTGTGAATGCCAGTTTGAAATTGCAATATTTTTCAATTCTTACTCATGGAAGTAAGTAACGCCTAAAGCTTGTAAACCCAGGCGGTAATCCTGTTGCCACCCAATTAGTTCGCTTAGCAGCTTGAGCAAAATGTATTAAAGGGTTTTGAAAGAAAAGATAACGATAAGATTGGCGATGACAAGTACATTTTTCCCATAGTCTAATTCGGGTTTAGGCGCTACCGTCTTCTCATCAAGTAAAGAGAATTTGTATAAAATAAGAATTTGAATAGAATTTGAATAAAATAAGAAGTAATCTTGCATATGATATGGAAAAGGCCTTTGACACTGTTTCGTATAATCGTATGGCCTTCAAAACTCACAATGAATAATTTAAATTTTCTACCTTATTTGTGCAACATAGTCTTAAGTTTTCTGTCTGATCCATGTTTTCAAGTGCCTCTTAATAACGGTATATCTGATGATGAGGAAGAGGAAAGAAATAAAATGAAAAGCGCATTTAAAGATAGAACAGCAGGTATACCCCAAGAGTCTATCTTAAAGACTTTTCTTTGCAATTTATATATCTCGTTTTAACCCGAATGCGAAACCGCTGATTCTTTGCTGAAGACACAGCTATTTTTTCATCCCATGAATTAACTCTTAACATTGAGAGCAATCTTAAATATGCGATGGAAATTATTTTTAGAAACTAATAAATGGAAGATAAAGCTTAATAAAGATAAACTTTTCACTCGAAAAGGAAAAGCTTATTTTCTCCCTACTTCTGGCTTGCAGGTAAATGGAAACAATGTTGAAGAAGAACTCCGTTAAGTACCTTGGTGTATATCTTGACAGCAAGTTGACATTTGATGAGTACATCACTCAAACCTTCAACAAAGTTAATATCGCAAAGAAAATTCTTTACCCTTTCATAAATAGTAAATCATTTTTGTCTTTATCTATCGAAGTAATCATACTTAGGGCTATATTTCAAGCTATACTCCTTTACACAATATGGTATGGGGAAAATCCGCACAGTGGCTCATTAATAAATTAGTAATTTCTCAAAAGAAAATATTAAAAATTATGCTAGATCGACCACGGAATTAAAACTTCAGAAAGGAGCGGGTGTTGAGTTGGTTCTACAATTTACTGAAACTGAGGAAGAAGTTTATTAATTCATGCGTTGTTCCTGATAATCCGCTAGTCAATGGTCTAACTACATGGATTCTTCAAAATATATAGAACTGATTATACATATATGTAAGTTTATGTACATATATATAAAGGGTTACTGGTTAAGTCGGCCTATTCCCGTTAAGGGCGTGTAGTTTACATCAATAGTTCCGTATCACAAGCACAAATCAGAATCCAGTTTACAAGCACAAAAGTCACAAATTGAAAGAAACAGTCCAAAAACACAGCCAAGTCAAGTAGTAAACAAAGAACAAAATAATATCACATCTACCACGGACGAATCACATAAGCAGACTAACAATAACAAGTTAATACAAAACGTATTTTTTTCTCACACCTGCATAAATCGTAAGGTGTCTCGCTCGCACGCACTACATTAATCCTAAAGAACAATTGGCTTGGGACTTTTAAATTTAGGATCTGCCGACTCGCAGCTAAGTTTTTTTTTACAAATTTTTGATAAAACCCTAGATTCTTATACGTCGTCGCATAGCTGATGAAACGTAGATATTTTTAAGTACATCTGCGGAACAGGCGCCATAATATTTTTTTAAGATATCCATTAAAGAAAAATAAATTTTTAAATTTTTATTATTTTTTTTTTAGTTTTAATCGTATACAACGACTTACTTATTCATTTTACGTATAATATTGGTTAATAAGGTGATAAAGCATGTTATTTTACATGTATAAATCAAACAATAGTAATAATAAGACTTACACATTTTAAAAAATCTAAGCTAACAGCCGAAAATCGGGATTTTTTTGTAAAAAAACAATTAAATTTAAATATCTCGAAAACGGTTAGATTTAAGATAGGGTGTCTCATAGTGAAATCTGTCAGAAATGATGTAAACAACACGCCCTTAACGGGAATAGGTCGACTTAACCAGTAACCCTGTACATATGTACATATACAGGGTGTCCCACGAGCAGTGTGCCAAAAAGCTAGAGCGTGTAGGTCTGGTCAAGACAAGAAAAAAATCGCAGCCGAGAGGGGCAAATTTTTAAAAAATTGACTTAATTTGGCAAAAAAAAAATATTAAAAATCAACAGTTACATCCACAATGCCGTGATATATCTTTTTGTTAAGCCAGAAACCTCTTCTTTCATCGCAATAATGTGCAATAGTTAAAATCAATGTAATGTAATGTAAATTTATTACAAAATAAATATCTATCTATCTATCTATGTATCTAGCATTTTAACCAGTCATTTATACATACAGGTTGATCAATAAGTTTTGTTGTTCGATAAGAAGAGCACGATTATTCAATATAATCTCTATGAACTTCAATTCTAGTGTTCCAGTGAGACTTCCTCTTCGTTTGAAGAAAATCGTTTTCCATGCATGTACTCGTATTGTTGTAGATGTGTGAACAGCCAGAAATCTGGGGCAGCCATGACTGGCAAATCGGGTGGATGTTACAACAGTTTTATTGGTTTTCGCGATAATTTTGTGGGCTGCGTTATCTTGATCAAAAATAACAACAATTTTAATTTTTGTTTTACCAGTTTGGAGGTAATCCACAGACGAAATACCTTTTGCATCCTAAAAGACTGATGCTGAAACCTTCTTGGCTGATTTCTCGACCCTGACTCGCTTTGAGCCGAAGTAATGGGTTCGAACTCTCCTTAGCCTCTTGTATTATATTTATTTAGAATCATGATGGTGGACCAAGTTGGACCCTTTCTAAAACGCTCCAAATATTGCTGAGGAAGACGCAAACCCATTTTGAACATATCTTGATGCAACCCAAAAGTTCAGCTAAAATATTGATCACACTGCCCATTTACTAAATCTCTCTCAGTTGACCGGCGATTTCTCGTAATCATATCATGTATTGTTGCTATGTTTTATGTTGTAAATGCCTTTAAACGAAGCCGCGTTAAAACCAAAAAAAAGGTTTTTCTTAGAAAAAAATGGTTCGGGTTTTTTTTTTAATTTCTCAAAAACTACAAGACACTTTTGCATCCGGTTTTCTGTTTTTAACTAAGAACTAATAAGAGAATTGAATTTTTGAAAAAAAAATTGTACTTAATTACATACAATTTTGAAAAAAAAATAGAATTTTTTTTTTTTTCAAAATTTTGAGTTTGAAAATTTATTTCTCAAAAACTACTCCTTAAAACAGCTTAATTTAAAATCAATATGAAAGAAGAGGTTTCTGACTTTACAAAAAGGTATATCGTGGCATTGTGGATGTAACTGTTGATTTTTAATAATTATTTTTCCAAAATAAGTCAATTTTTTTAGAAAATTGCCCCTCCCGGCTAAACGGGGGGAAATAGACCCCCCCCTCCCGTACGATTTTTTTCTTGTCTTGACTAGACTTACACGCTGTAGCTTTTTGGCACACTGCTCCTGGGACACCCTGTATAGTGGGACACCCTGTATAATAGTGTCATGCGACACCAAAAAGCTAAACACTGGACGGCACACGACAAAATGCTGACACCATAGATAAATGTGTCTCATGAATGGCATTTAACATCACAGAGCATAAATTTGTGTGTCATCTGAGAAGTGATTCTTTGTGGGAACACGATGCAGTGTAGCCGAAATATGAAGGTACGCGACCTACTTGAGATCGATATGCATTGCAAATGCTAGTGGGGAAAAAAGTTACTCGTATAAGGACCGATAGATCGAAAATAAATTTAGATTCAATTTGACCACCATCAACATTGTTTCTCACTTTTTCTGGCAGACCTCTATGGCATTCGTGCCCTGCCCGTCGATTAAGCTAATCCACCTTTGGCAGAACCCTATGCCATTCGTGCCCTGCCGGATTGCTTAAACAGAGTAGATCCTAGAACACCCAACCTCTTTTAACTTACATGGCGATCCTTAACCTTACAATCTATCGCTCAACTTACCTGTTGCCAATCTTATCTAAACTCTTGAAAAAAGGCTACAACCAATACACGACCTCAGTTGGGTGTAGGGTAGTAACTGGGAGTAACGGCTTGACCAGAAGCCTAATTCTGGAACCACGGGAGACAGGTGCCCCCGGGAAAATAATGTCAGACTGATAAATGGCAGTAATGTCAGATATCGGAATGACAGCCCCGGCGGTAGGCCCCCTTGTGGGAGTATCGTGGGGGCTGTGGTTATCCCAAATCGCGGGAATTTGAATGCTATAACAAACAACAGTAATATTACTCAGTTGTTCGAAGGGTGCCGAGCCCCTTAAGATCGGTAAGAGGTTTTAGTTAGGCTTCGCCTCATACCAAGAGGGAAGCCATGCCCCTACGCATGGCTTCGAATCTGGTACTTAGTTGCAATAGAAGGGCGTTGGTTGTCACACAATCATCAACCCCTTACGGGAAGGCCCGCCGTGGAATTAAGCCGACAAGGCAGGTGTCCGCGTACATAGCGGAGATCCGGTTTGCTGAATTTTGCGCACAATTCTACCGATTGTGGACACATTTGGTCGATTATGCTGACCAAAAAAATTACGAAGTGCACGAAATGCATTTTGATGTGAACGCCCATTTTCGTGAAAGGCTTCAACAATCTTAACGCGCTGCTCAATTGTGTACCTCTCCATGGTTAAATTTGTCAAACACTGAAACAAAGAAATGTCAAATTAAGTTGGGCAAAAAAGCTTGACGTTAAAGTGTGACTCACAATTAACATCATGCATTATGGTTGTACTCCCCATTATGATAAAAATAATTATGTGGCGACAAAAACGAGCGGCGTTCGATGTGAACCAAATCTCAAGTGCCTCGGGTGGTTGAAACCCGCTCATGCCAACAATGTATCGTAATTTAAGTCCAACACCGTATCTGAACTCGTATACATGTACCATAGAAACATTAGCTTATTGTCAATTTGGGAGACTTTAAATAAATAAAAAATATTATTCAAAGATCTGTCCATGGCTGGCCATTACTTAATTCCATCTTTCGGGTAGAATATTAATATCATGTCCGAAGAACACCTAGTCTTAAGATACAATCCACCAATCGATTTTTTTGCAATCCTCAAAGGAACTAAGCTTCTGCTCGATCAAGCTAAGAGTCATCAACCGGAACAATCCAAGCATTATCGCGTTGTAAAGTCGCATTGTTATCTGTCGGATTATTCCACCCATTCTGCCTTTAATGTAATGATCTGCAACTGTGGTTTAAATTGGTTTGAGCAGCTCATAGGATGCCTTATCATTCTGAAATATTAAGCATGGATCCACAGATGTTTGGCCTCGCCGAAGATGTTGATGGTACGCCGGGCTCAACCGGCACTCGGAATTGTTTTAATGTATCCACTCTCCATCGCCAGAAAATTTGATCCAGATTCCCCTTATATTCTGCCGTTGAAGCTGCTATTTATTAGTGATAAAAGGCATTTCGATTGCTGAAATCGAGTAGGTCTTCGAATTCGGTATCTTTGAACATATACGGCCATCCAAGTTTTTCCTTGTTTTTTCATGTCGAAAACACTATTTTAAAACTTGCAAGCCATTTCCAACACGTTAGCTCAGCAATGTTGTGGAGCTTTTGTTTTTTTTTACCGTTACAGCTTGCCTGTTATGTGGCGCAGGATGCTCACCATTCGCCCTCTTCCGTTAGTAATTTCCTAGGTTAGGAAATTTCCAGATTACACCGCGAGGAGGTGGGAGTAGGGCATAACTAACAGTGCTGCAAGGTGTTCGACTGCGGCTCAGACAAGAATGACTATGTCAAAGATGAGTTCTATGAGCTCGTAGACTGCATACAAAGCCTCACTGCATAGAAGAACGAGGGCTGCTCGTGATTTATACGAGCTAAAAACAAGGGAAGAGCATACGCTTCTCAGGAGGAAAAAGAAAGAGCACGAGAAGTGCACGATTGAAGACCTGGAGAGGTGCTACCGCAGGCATGACATTCGAAAGTTTTATCAAAAGACAAAACGAACATGCCAACGTTATAAAGCCAATGGAGAAATGGACATCTTTTAGAATAGCAGTCGGTGCTGAGAATATGGGAAAACCATTTCTGCAGACTGTAAAGGTGCGATGCCAGTCAACATACCGCTGTCAGGCAGAACCTCTCATTCTTTAATGACGAAGATCTCAGAGAATTCCGTCCCAATGATCTAGAAGAAGTTAAGATGGCCATATCTAAACTGAAGTCTAACAAAGCTGCTGGCGCAGGCGGACTACCTGCCGAGCTCTTCAAAGCAGCTGGAGATGATCTCGTCGGGAGCATGCACCAGCTCATCTATAAGATATGGTCAGAGTTCCACAAGAAAGGAGAACACTTAGACTGCGCCAACTACAAAGGAATAAGACTCTCAACATCGCCCATAAAATCGTCTCTGCCATTTTGTGTGAATGCTTGAAACCCTTCGTAAACCAACTGATAGGTCCTTATCAGTGTGGTTTCAGGCCAGTAAAATCTACCATCCATCAAATCTCCGCACTACGGCAGATCTTGGAGAAGGCAAGTGAATTTCAGGTCGACTGCCACCACCTATTTGTTGACTTCAAGGCCGCATACGACACGAGTTATACAATGTCATGTCAATTTTTGACATCCCTGCAAAGCTCGCCAGACTATGTAGGATAACTTTGGCGAATGCTCGCTGCCCCATTCGAGTCGGTGCATACCTGAACGATAGCTTTGATGGATTTAGATAGGGCGATGCGCTGTCGTGTGACTTTTTCAAGATTATATTAGAAATAATTTTGCGAAACTCGCTGAAAGCACAATATATTTCAAATCGTCACAACTATTCGCCTATGCGGATGACATTGACATAATTGTAGGGAGTCAACGAGATGTCAATGACGCGTTTACGAGAATTGAAGCGCAAGCGGCGAAATTTGGTCCAGCGGTAAATGAGGGCAAAACAAAATATGTGCTGTCATCAAAAAAGCATGTTCACCACTGACGTCTTGGCCAGGACGTCAATATTGGCGGCTACAATTTCAAGGTAGTCAAGGACTTCGTCTACCTTGGCTCCGCAGTCAACGGCGTCAGTTTTGAAATCAAACGTAGTTCACCCTTGCCAATCGCTGTTTTTTCGGGCTCAGAAGATAAATGTGTAATAGAGCCCTCTCTCGTACGACCAAGTTGACTCTATACAATGATTCATGCAGAAGCATGGATCCTATCAAAGGTGGATGAGGAGGCGCTTGACTGTTTTGAGAGAAAGATACTGCGTGTGATTTCTGGTCCTATCAGTACCGACGGGGGATGGAGGAGAAAATTCAACCACGAACTGCGATATGGGCCTAGTCAGACGTTTACGGCCATGTAGAGCGAATGGACATCTCAGCTCCCCAGCCCGGAGAGTCTTTGAATCTAAGCCCGAGCGACGACGGAGTAGAGGGCGGCTGCACCTAAGGTGGCGCACTCAGCTGGAAGAGAACCTCAACCAACTGAGAGTGCGGGACTCGAGGGTGCTAGCAAAACATCGCGTTAGATGGAAAGGCATGTTAATTGAGGCCCAGGCTCATCCCGAGCTGTAGCACGTAAAGTACGAGTGCCTAATGGTTTCGTTCATACTCCAATGAAATGTACTTAAATTGGTACCCTTTGACAGTAGTTTCATGGCACATTTCTGGCGGAGGTGACAGATCAAAAATCTACATAACTTAAATTAAAATTTGTTATTAATCGTAAGACCTTCCGGTAAAAACTCATGATGAACCGTACCATTGTAATCGAAAAAAAAAAAATAGTTAGCAGAACTTGTCTCAGCCTTTTCAGTCTTGGCTTTTCTGGTCGTTTCCATTGGGATGATTGGACTTTGGTTTTGACATCGTGACCATATTCCCATATTTCATATCCAGTGATGACCCTTTTCAGCAAATCTTGATCGTAATTCACGTCATTCAAATGGTCATGAGCGATACTCATAGGTCGGTTCTTTTGGTCAAAATTTAACAGTTTCAGAACAAACTTCGCTTACACACGTTTCATGTCTAAAGTATCTGGGAAAATTTCATAGCATGAGTCAGCTGATTTGCCAATATCCTATACTATCTCTGATAGTAATTTGACGATTCTCCATAGTAATTTTCTTCTCTGCTTCAACGTTGTTATCTGTTGTTAACGTGTCCAGGAGAGCAAGGTGGGCACGTTGGAGCACTTCAAATTATTTTCACACAGAATTTAATAGATACTTTGTTTAATTTTTTTTTCAATAGCGAAAATCACCAACACATCAAAACACGCCTATCTGTAAAAAACAAATTAAATACCTAAGGTGTTGACAATGATAATATATGTTAGGGGACAAGGGTGCCAACATAACAAAAAAAAAAAAAAATCGAAAATCAGATGTACTTAGCTCGCGAAATTTAAAAGTAACCTTATTTCATGAACCAACCTCGTACATTCATATAGGATGTCGAGCCTGATGTCAAACTCACAACAATAAACGACTTCAAATAACAACTAAACAGTAGTCAAAGCACATTATGTGAGCCAAAAAAACGAAAAGACTTTCATGATGCTTTGCAGGACCTATAAAAAACACTTTGCAGAGATATTGAAGGGTCAAACTTTGATGGTTAATTGTCATAGAGGAATCAGTGGCAACGAACTTACAACAAGAGTTTTCTCTGATAAATACATACTCGTCAAACCCATTTATTAACTTTTTTAACTTTCATTAAATAAATTCAATAAATACGATTAGATTGAAAATTCGTTTATAAATTAAGCCAACAGGATACAATTCTTTTTCAGAACCTGGAAATATCAACTCTGCTATTCTCTAATCTCACGCTTTTGCCACACACGTGTTTGCTATTTGATTCTCGGTACTCATATCATGTTATTAAATTATGTTCCTACAATTTCTTATTTTTTTTATATAATGGTGTCTAGAGCCACAACACCAATAGCTCATTGTGGAGAAAGTTATCCAATCAAGCGGACTGCAGTTTCTTATAGGACTTGTTTACACTGCTTCGGTGGTTGATTGGTCTATTAATCTATAACTTTTCAAGAGTGTTCTAACCAAGAACCACCTTGCCAGTCTTGCAGTTAGGGCAATAAATTCGAGATACTTTAACTCAACTTTAAGCAATTCTGTTTCGCGGATATTTTTAAAATCATCGTACCCTCGCATTTCTCATCTTGAATTAGTAACAGCTATTTCAATATCTTCAACTTGAACAAGTTGTAAGAGAAATAAGTGAAACATTTCGCTTAATTGCCCTTGGCTTCTCAAGCATTTAAGTCTCTTTTAAGCTGTTTGGCATTTATACGCGTATACTTTACATAAGTTATGGATAACAGGCAGTTCGCTGGTCACACCAACAGCGGTAACATCTGCTATGTATATTGTTTGGAAGTAAACAGCACCTAAGCCAGGAATTGCCGTAACAAGATCATAATGATAAATTCAAGCTATAATGGTCATAAATTATGACTTTAATGACCCAGCAACAACAGAGGTTGTTTGTTTTAAGCTTTAAGATCCTCGAGTTTTTCTCCTTTGTGAATGTGGATACAGCGGACGCGCGTCTGGGTTTTTGCTTACCTTCAGTACGTACCATACTACTGTCAAATTTATATAATACCAAGAAAATAATATTCGCGCCTCAATTGTTTTGACTGGTTTCGCTGTTTCAACAATGAAATAATGTAAAAGGAATAACAGCGATATAAAAATATATTTTATGTAGCTTCGGGACAGGGAATCTCTCTCTGCACCTACGACTGGTAACTGCGGCATTATTATTATTATTGCGAGTACAAATTAATTCGTCCGTTTTTTTGTTTTTAAAATTTAATCTGTTTAAGAACAGATAAATCAAAATATTGTCCGTCGTTCAGCTGTAGTTGTTTCCCACCTTTTTGGCAATTTCCTAATTCCATCTCGAAAAAAAATGTTTCGTCTTTTTCGATTTCTGTAAAAGAAGTAAACTCGCCAAGTAGTGTTACATCTGATGGACTTACTAATAATCAGAAGAAGCAAGGTCCGGAGAATACGTCGGGTGCGGTAGAACATCCGCAAGGACAACCGTGAACCGTTAAGAACTTGTTGCTCCAAGATGGCAAATTCGATAACAAAAGTACCGAAAATGCCCCTTACGTAAAAAAGAAAGGACCTCTAACCAAGTTTCGTTGCCATAAATGTAAACAGTTGGGTGCCCTGCTAAAAATAAAAGAAATAACAACAACTGGAATGATAAGAACACGACATGCATTGTTAGTATTAAGGGAAAGAAAACCAGAAAACCTTTTAAAGACATTGGTAGGCGGACGATAAGTCTTCTTGATTTTATCTATTCCTGATGTGAAAGAATCACTGAAATGTAAGTCTTTTTCCGGAGCACATTTTTAGTCACATTTGTGAACGATTGCTCCCGAAAGTATTTTTAGAGCTTGTTAAACACAAACCAGAAGTTTTCAAAGGGTTTATAAAGTTTTGAAACCTAGTTGAAAACTAATGCAAGAAATAGATTAAAATAATTTGAAACAGTTTCCAAAACTACCTAGAAAAGTATCATACATCAAAAATCTGCGAGTTACGCTCCTGAACAAAATGGCGTTCCGAACGCATTAATCGCACCATTAGTTCGTTGCATGTTGCTGTACTCCGGCTTAGCCTATAATGCAACGATATTTGCAAAACCATATTCCAAAGATAAAAGATCGAAACTGGAAGCAAAATTAATTGAATGTATCTTCCTTGGGTATAGTGCCGGATCAAGAGCCTATTGATTATAGAGAATACAAATACTCACTCACCTTTTGAAAATGTTGAATTCATCAATTTTGATTCTCTCAATGCCTATTTATTGGAAGAAAGATGGACCGATGTTTACGAGGAGACTGACCCTTCTGCTGCTTTTGATACATTTTTAATGATATTAAAAGGTCATGTCTCCACTTGTCTCGCCATAAGAAATAGACGCTGTAAATTAAAGAGACTTAAGCCTTGGATGTCCAAAGCCTTGCTTATAAAAATTCGTAACAAAAACAAACTTCGATTAAAATGTAAAAAAACATCCAAATAATGTTCAGATTCGAAACCTTTATGTTCAAGTTTGTTTATGTTTCTTTATGTTTATGTTTGTTCAAAATATTGCTACTGAGATACCGATTCTTAAGGAAAATTATGTAATATATCAATAAATTTCAAAGAGCTAAAAACAAGTTGAAAAAAGAATGGGCTATTGTGAATGAACTTCTCAATAAAAACGTACCTGCTAGCCCACCATCTTGTATAACTTTTTAAAATAAAGACATTCAGAATTTTACTGAAATGGCTAATGCTTTTAATGAGCACTTTACTAGCGTTGCTTCGCTTACATTTTGGAATGCGGGCTTTAACAACAATTTCTGTCCAAATGACTGTTTCAGTAGGGAAAGAAACCAAGCCTCCAGTTTCTATTTTGAACCAATCTCGTCCTTTGAAGTATTTAGAGAAATAAAGTTGCTTAATAATTCTAACTCATCTACGAGGAATAGTTGGTCCAACAATTTTATCAAAAAAATTTCATATAACATTGCCGATGTTTTAGCTCACGTTTTCAACAAAAGCATTAATGGTGGTAAATTTCCTGATTCCCTAAAAATTGCTGAGGTTATACCTGTTTTAAAGAAAGGCGATAGCAAAAACTTAACCAATTACAGGCCAATATCCCTTCTTCCTATGTTTTCAAAATTTTTTGAAAAACTAATTAAAGCTCGAGTTGTAACATTCTTAGAAAAAAAAAAGTTCTTTAGTCAAAACCAGTATGGTTTTAGAGCGGTTAAATCGACTGAGGATGCACTCTTAAAATTTCACCAATTCTAATTATGATAGCCTTAATAAAAGAAAATTTATAGCCGCACTTTATATAGACATAACAAAAGCGTTTGACACCGTAGACCACGAAATATTATTAGAGGAATTAGAAAAAGCGGGCTTCAGAAACTTCGTGCTGGTTCTCTTCATACCTTAACAACCGAAAACAAATAGCCAAAATAGTAGACAAATTCAGTCAAAGCGCACAGGTTCGTATTGGAGTACCGCAAGGATCAGTTCTTGGTCCCATCCTTTTCTTGATATACATCAATTTTTAGCCAAAATCTAAAAGGAATTCAGACTGGATTTGCGGATGACATTGTTTGCTCTTATTCTAATCACTCCGTTATGGACTT
The DNA here is from genome assembly GCA_958301585.1 of Merodon equestris. Taxonomy (NCBI): domain Eukaryota; kingdom Metazoa; phylum Arthropoda; class Insecta; order Diptera; family Syrphidae; genus Merodon; species Merodon equestris. The sequence continues at coordinate 67,680,016 of OY284413.1, forward strand.
AATTGCTAACATCTGCTACGACTTAGAATATCTCAGGCATTGGTTTAGTATGCATAAACTAGTCATCAGTGACAAAACCAAAATTATGTTCTACAATATATCAAATAACTTATAAAAATATATATTTAACTATAAAAATAACTATATAAAATAACCCCAATGTAACTTATCATAGTATTAATTCCCAACACATGTTACTAAGTAGTAATATTTGTGGTAAAAGTAACTGTTCCAACACATTTAACACTGATATAGGCTGCTCTTCTAAATGCTTTGTTATTGAAAGGGTATCAGTTTTTAAATACTTGGGACTTGTAGTGGATAGCGGACTTAATTGGGGTGCGCATACTGTTATACTTAGAACACATTTGTTAAAAGCCACGAGCACAATGTACCACTTAAGGTCAAACTGCTCCCGTAAACTTCTAGAAATTATATACTATAGATTGGTACAATCGAAACTGCAATATGGTCTGGTATGCTGGGGTGGTACTCATGGGAATAAAATGCAACCATTGATTGTTGTCCAGAAACACATTATGAGAATTATGTGGAGAAAGGGACGTATGGAGAACAGCTTTCCACTCTTTTTTAACTCAAAGATACTTCCTCTTAAGCACCTTTACTTCTACAAAGTCTTAAACACTTTTTTTTTGTGAGAAGTGGGTACTCACTTAATCGTAGTTCCACTGTTCATGGACTTCGTAGCATCGATCTGAATCTGGCCGTTATACTACCTCACAACACTACTCATTTTCTGAATTTTTTTACGTCCGTAGCGCCTAGACTTTTCAATAAATTACCATTTGCATTACAAATGTACTACAAATTCATTTCTTTTCAATCGAAGAATTAAAAACTGGGTTTTTAATTTCAACTTAAATGAAATAAACAACTTGCTAAGCGTGTTATCTTAAAAATTATTTTGTGATGCAAAAATTGCTTTGAAATGTTGAGAATTGTATAATTACCCGACTATCATTAACAATATTCTGCTATATTACTGTTTGAGATGATACATTCGACACTAGTTCCTCGAACTACAGAGTGTATCTACTTATTCATCATTAATTAATGCTTTCAAATTATGAAAAACACTTAATATATTTCTTATATAAAATTTCTGTTTTTTTTCATAAGTAACTTAAAAGCTCTGTAACATTAAGTATAATATATTATGTACATATGTATCTATTTATTGAACTGAAGAAGAATAAAGTTGTCATTAAAAAAAAAAAAAAATTTAATCCTTGGACAAAGAAAATTATTATTAGTCGGGATGTTATCTTTATGGAATCCGAATGCCAAGTAAATAGCTCTAGAATTAATTGTTGTAATTCCTTTGTTTCGTCTGTAGTTCAATTATGCCATTCCGGTGAAGAAAATTTGACCGAAAATACAGAGAAAGTGACATCGGTAGAATTGCCGGTCACTAATTTTAAAGATGAATTCAATATGAGCAACACCTTTGAATGCGACAGTAGCAATGATAACCATGCAATATTTGTTCCTGATCGAAATATCCCATATCTGGGAAATGAAGAAGTCATTCGCCGTTCTGAGCAGATTGAGAACATGCCAGGGCCAAACACAACTATCGAAAAGGCTTTAACATGTCCTAAAGCACGTTTATGGAGAAATCGATGAAGGAAGAAATAGATGCACTCATGCACACCATGGACCCATATGGACTCAAATACAAACTATTAAAAACTTTATCAACTTTATCAAAAAAAAAAAAAAAAAAAACCGAAACAAAATATTCTTTACATTTAAAAATAAGCATTCCTCAATTGGTTCCAATGGGCTAAGTGTGATATTTTTCAAAACATCCTTTTTCGATGCATAACTCTAATCGGGCAATTCACAGTATAACATAAAATTATTTTAAAAAAATGAGAACATTTAAAAGTAGAAACAAAGTCTTAAATCTCATTATTTTCATCCTCATCCACTAAGTCAGGATGAATATCAGATGCATTTTCCGTTTCTAAATTATTATAAAATTCATGAAATGCAGGTCCGATAAACGGAAACGAGCTTTTAAGATAATTTTTTTCTTTGTACATACTTATTAAATTTTTCGGTGGTGCGTTGGGGATGTCATTCTCCATTTGTAATATTAAGAGTTGAAAAAGGTTGATTTTTTTCAAGGGTGGTTTTGTACTGAATCTTTCCAAACATGGTTTTATTGTATCTCACCGTACTTTATTCCAAACAAATTGGTTAGATTCTTCATCTCGGGTACTCCAGAGGAATTTAGACTTAGCAATAGAACTGAAATTGAAAAAGTCTCCACTCTGCATTTCTGTGACATTACATATTTGTTTTGAACCTACGGTTCGTACAAAATTATACCAGTCGTGGGGATGGTGAATTCGGACTTGTGTTTTTTTTTTCCTTTCAATTAGAGCGTGATCAACGTCAAACTCCATGTGAGTGTGACAATGCTCCAGGAATTTATGATCAATAGTTTCGATCATGTTCTTGTTCAGCAATAAAGTTAGAAACATAGTGCTTACATATGAGTTCTTATTTTGTCCGCTGCAAGAGTCACTGTAAAAAACCAAATAACTTACTTGATTGTGAGCGATAATATTTTGTATATGCTTCATTGAACATGATGCAATTTCATTGCCTCCTCGCTTAGCCATACCCTCGTGCCACATGAAGCAATACGGGGTATTTGTGGAAAAGTTATGTACGGTTAGATTGTATGTCCTTAGTTGTTTGTAAAAGCTTACGGAATTTTAGAGATAGGTCGATAAGCACTGCTAAAGGTCAAATGCAAAACTCATAATTTCAGAATTTTCTTTAGCCAGCATTTTATCTTCCCTTTTAGAGTCATATGCTAATTCCGCCATGTAATGATGATGGTCTAATTCACCTTGAAGGGTTGCAAGCTCTTCAATATCTTCACGTTTTGCTATCTCCAATTTTGCTTGGAATGTGTCACATCTATTACAAATGTCGATGTTGGGCTTTTTAAATTCAATGTTCATACCAATAGAAATCAAAGGCGCAAAATAATTTACTTTTCACTTGCTGCCATAAAAAAAAACTTTAAATGTAGGGACAAAACCCAACTAAAAAGTGAAGTTCTTACTGATCATCATAAACGGACATACTCTCGTTATGTACGCTCTTCAAACTGTTAAGACACATTTAGACTCATTCTTGATATATACGCCAGGCAGTGAAGAAGTTAGATACGTTTGTCACGCGATTTAATTTTATGTAATATTTAGAATACATAGATACAGTTTATTCCTGTTATCTTATTGTAAATTTATAAGTAATAAAGAAAACTGAATTCAGCTCAAAAGGACTAACGCGCGTATTACTCATTGGGAATGGAACATACCCACATAAATGCATAAAAATGGTCGTTCATGCATAGTGTTTTTTCGAAAAAAACACACCACGCTTTGAACGTAGTTACGATTCATTAAATATATATATATATATATATGTATATAGTAAATATCTTTTACGAAATTCGTTGAAATCATTTAATTTAAAAAATAAAGGATTAAATGGATCCTTTAAAAGAAAAAACGAAACCACTTTTATAATAAAATTATTTTTTAGTAGATATAATATACCTGAGGACAACAATTTAAGACAGATCTAAACCTGCAGTGTCATCTTCTTTTAAATACAAGATATCATATGTTTAATTCTTAATGTTTAATTTCTTAATAAGCAAACGTAGTTTTAAAAATACTTGAAAATTTGCTCATGCTCACTGAGACCGTTGGTTGTCTCTCGCCGAATAGATTGTACATAGTAGCCAATGTCAAATCCGCATGAAAATACTTACAAGAACTGTCACGCCTTGCATAATGACTTTCGTATGCAGGAAAGCTGTTTATATGGGTCTTAATGAGTTGCTCCACTTTTTCAGATGGTTTGGTTACTTCCTCCACGGGAACCACGATTATCTTTAAAAGGTATGTTTGGTTGCTCCAAATTTTTTTTTACAACTGATTTCAAAAAGCTTTCAGTTTCATTGAAGCATTACTTGAAACATTTTTGGCAAACGCGAACTTTCTCTGAATTTATGCTTATAAAATATTTAATGTGATGCTGTCGGTTTCTGGGACGAGTTTCGCTTTTCTTTAACGTCTGTGACTTTTTGTCTTCAATTTCTATCAAACCTCCGATGAAAAAAAAACTCTTTGAATAAATGTTCCCAACGACCAATATAAGATTTGAAAATTTCTTTTGATTTTCAAAATTTATTTTTACTTTGCAATTTTGTCGACAGCTACTAAGAGGCGTACACTTTCTTGCAGTCACTACTCCAGATTTGGGTGTGTACGATTCTCCTCTGTTTCGCTTTTTTGCAATTGTATTGCTTGAATCTAATTTTGGTTGGTTTTCAACAGAACTTGATGACGAAGAGGAGACCAGATTTGCTTCAAGTTGCTTGCCCATATTCAAAAGTTCTTCAGATACGTCCAAGTACAAAAGGTCGAAATTAGGATCGCGAACAGAGTCATCCGAGCTAAAAAAAATCGTTTTCTAGTTCTGTGGTTCTATTGGCACCAAATTCTTGAAAGAGTAAAACCAAGTTTTCACAATCAAATCCATTTGCTGATGATTTTGTTTCATTTATAACGGGTTCCGAAAATATGTATGTAACTGCGAATTAGATCCTAAGTGGGCCGAGAAGAAATAATCAAAAACTACACACTTTTGAAAAAAAAAATTATTATGTACATACATACATATGTATGTATGTATGTAGATAAGCAACCTAAATCCCTTTTTTCACAATTAAAATTTCTTTTTGGTAGCTGTGGCAGCTCACTTATTTTTTCATTCTGTTTAGCAAATACGCCTTTTCTTGCTAGATTTAGAATTTGTAATCCTCGAGAACTCATATTTTCTATTAACTTGTTATTTTAATGCAACTTTGATTCAAAAAAAAAAAAATCTCTTAAAGCACTTCACTTCCTTTCACGCGAAATTCAACAGATGTTTCACGCTTGCTTCCGAAATAACAAACTAACTCAACGTTAGAAATGGATTCCTGGGATTAACAGTTTAAAAAAACCGCTGAACCTACAGAGTTTCTTGTCTCGACCCAACTGAAATTCGCAATAACCGCTTGTGTTTTTTTGGATTCCAGGAACGAAATGTAATCATTTTCATTAAACGCAAGTCGAATAATTCGTCTTTTGAGAATTGACCGATTAATTTTCGAACAGTTTCTTAATTTTCAATAATCGCTTATGGCCTTTTAAGCGGTTTTCAGTAATATGTGTCTGTTGGATTTCAGAAGAACTTTTGAATGAATGATGAATGGCTTAACTTTGGTCGTTTTTGGTAATGAAATTATAAGGTTTAAAAATTCTTTGGTGAGATAAGCGGTTATTGCAAATGTTTTATATAATGATAAGCACTTAAGCGATTTTTTTCCATTTATTTCAACGAAAAATTAAGTAAGAATTTTTTCTAATTTATGTACCAACATAAGGAGATAACGATGCAAGAAAAATCTCACTTTTCGCTTAAGTCGACTTAGCGGTTATTGATTGGGGCCACAGGTGTTTTGATGCATTTTTTACATTGCATTCGACGCATCGCAGCTGGTTTTTGCAGTTTCTGATCGAAATGTCCAACAGCATCCAAATTCATATTTGGCATTGGTCTTCCATCGGGTTTTTCAGGGCGTATACGGCTCAAGTAAAATCAGGCGATACTTCGGCGAAACTAAAGCTGCTCTTATTTACAAGATCTTCCGCGACCAGAACATGAAGACGCCAAGCATTAGCTACAGCCAAATTCAACATGTAGGTAAAAAGTACCCACCACCATTTTATCTCGTATAACTGATCTGTATATTGCGATTGACTGATCAGCTTGATCGACCCCACCCACATCTTTGTTATACAATAGTTTTGAGTTGTCTACGTTCACCTTTTTTTGTTCTGCAGAGCTCTATTTTTTAACCTTGCCTAGAAACTGAACAAAGTTATAGTTTGTACCTGTGGTTCATAATATCAAGCCATCGCACAAACAACATTTTATTGTCTGAATCGAATCGATGGTCAAATTCTGCACTGTTTTTCTTCCTTATCTCCTCAGCTCGAACGAAAATTAATCAGAGACTACTCCACAAGTTTGTTTATAACAACTCACGAACCTATATTATATAAGTTACCACATCAACTCAACACATGCGAGGGCAAGCAAGGAACGATATTCCCCATAGCAATTGTAGGATCTATATAGCTAACATCTTCTGTGACCTGGTGTGTAAACAAATTTGTTTACTCCAAAGTGTCTAGCCAAATCTGCATCTGCAGTGACCGCTAGCTATGCCACATTCGCATGTGCTGACGAGTCTTCTCTGGGTCAGTCTTAGACTAGTGCTCTAGGGAACAAGTGTTCATAGAAAATAAAATCTGCCCCATTAAATCAATGATATTGAATATAAAATAATCGGAAATAAGATACATAATAACATTGGAAAATAAAGACAATTTTTATATTAACACAAACCAAGTGTTATTAATTTGTATTCAAAAACTACCATCCAAAAGGTAGGTAGGTAGGTAGGAGTGGCCGCCTGATATCAAGATGCCAGGCCCAATTAGCGCTTATGCGCCGTTTTGATGCCACCACTCAGTGACCTAATGTGCTATTATTAGAGTTTCATATCCATCCTGTGGAATTAAGGAATTTGATGATATTGCAGAATCATATTTCCCTGAATTCTGATACGTCGTCGAAGGAGATTTTGCCGAGTAGGCGCTTTCTAGTTCTAGCTAGAGCCGGACATTCACACAGGTAATGGGTGAGAGTTTCCTTTTCCAGTGGGTTCTTGCAACTTCGGCAGTAGGTGTTGAATGGGATGCCTAACTTAGCAGCGTGGGTACCGACAGGCCAGTGGCCAGTACAGATGGCTACAATTCTGGCAATCTCTTGTCGGGGTCTGTTAGTTAGGTCGAGGGTTCTTTTCCTGATATAGGAGGGCCATGTTTTCCTTGATATGACGCAGTTGCTAAGACTGCACCATCTGGAGTTCGCCCTCGAGAGAAAGTGTTGTAGAAGGTTTGCCTTGACCAGTCTGATGGGGGGGAGTACTGCCTCCGCCAAAGAACAGTCGAAGGAAGGGCCGTGCCTTGCTAAAGCGTCAGCCTTTTCGTTTCCCTCTATTTTGCTGTGGCCAGGAACCCAAATGAGAGTAATGTTGAAATAGTCTCCTGCACAGCTGATTACATCCTTACACTGTGCAACTAATTTGGATTTTATGGAGTGAGAGTCGAGGGCTTTGATAGCTGATTGGCTATCAATATATATATTGACATCTCTCTTGGTAATAGGATAGCGCGTGAGTAACTTGCAAGCTTCCTTAATCGCTTAATCGCTTATTCCGCTTGGAACAGGCTGGCCGAGTCTGGAAGTCGCAACGATTTGGAGATATTCAGTTCCGCTGAGAAGATACCCGAGCCAACCCCACACTCCATTTTCCCACCGTCGGTGAAAAAAGCTACCTGATGCTTCTCAGAGTGCAGTCCCTGTTTCCATGCCATCCTGGATGGGAAGTGGACATGGGCGGCTTTATTTGGGTTGTGTATGGGTGTCGTGAAAGCGGTAGCAGTCGTGGCCAGGTCACTAGGTAATAGGTCCAGCACCTTGCTATGACCGTAGGGTTTAGATGACCAGAACCCAGATTCTCTGAGTCTAATGGTGCTACAGGCTGCATTATATCTGATGAAGAGGTCCAGAGGGAGGAGGATTAGGAGTACGTTAAGTGCCTCGGGCGGAGTAGACCGAAGGGCACCGGTTACCCCGATACTGCGAGCGCTCCGTAGGTGAGGATGGGGCGGATAACAGCCGTGTACATCCACAGCACCATTTTGGGTCGGAGTCCCCAGCTTTTGCCGAAGGTTCTGCTACAGGCATAGAAAGCGACACATGCTTTCCGTACCCGATGTTCAATGTTTATCTTCCAACTGAGCTTGGGGTCTAGGATAATTCCTAGGTATCTAGCCTCGGAAGACAAGGAGAGTGACTGGTTGTTGAGTCGAGGGAGATTAAAGGCCGGTATCTTATGGTGGTAAACAGCATCAGTTCTGTTTTACTCGGATTGACGCTTAGGCCGCATCCTGAGGCCCAGGCGCTTAGCTTAGTCAGAGCTCTCTCTGAGATTTCGCTAATTACCGAGGGAAACATTCCCGATACTAGGATGACCACGTCGTCAGCATAAGCAACCGCCTTTATTCCGATTCTCTCGAATTCTTTTAAAATTTTAACGATAACCAAGAGCCATAGTAGAGGCGATATTACACCACCTTGGGGTGTGCGGTCTTAACTATAGTGGTTACCAAAAGTAATTACAATTCATTTTGAAATTCTTTTTCTTGCGCTCCGTGATACAATTTCTTAAATCATCCGCTCCTAAGTTACCTATCCGTACTGCTCGTTGAGCTTAATTTCTTCAAAAATCGTCTAACAATTCTATTGTGATTCTCTTATTTGAAAAATGTTCGCCATGAAAAGCGAGACTATGTCGTTTATCTGATTTGCATAATGGCATCGTGAAATTCGTTAACTCTTTACAAAACACTTTTGTCGCGGTCTGGAGCACTAATGCAATATCGACTTGATTGCGTTTTCCTTTTATCGATCAAACCGACTATGAATATCTTGGAAAAATTCCGATGCTTTCGACATACTCGTATATTTTGAAAATATAAAAAGGAACACCATCGGAAGTCATAAAATCATAAACAGTTCATAGTGCGGGGTTTTTTGGCACGTAGTGTGCCAAACTCCTTCAAACATTTCGGTTGTTTTTCGATTAATTTTTTGTTTGGCACTAATTGTAGCTTTTACGGTACGCTCATCTCACTTTTTTATTAAATATATTATATACTTATTATATGTCGATTTTGTAGGACGTCCTTTGAAAGATATGGAATGTTTTTCTCATTCTGAAATCCACCGAAAAACGTGTTTTTTTTTTTTTGGAGCAATGTAACATACATATATCTTCTCCCAACATGAATTTTGTTGCCAAACAACTGAAGGACATAAAATGTATGATACATACATAAGAAAAATCTTAATTTAAGGGTTTTTCTTTCCACTTTCCACCAGCTTAGATTTCACACTGTAACGTCCTCCAAGGTCGGATTCGAAGACTCCACTGAACATAGCCCGGCTATGTTACTTGTTATAATCGAAGTTGTCTAGTTAAGCGGATCTCTCATCTAATTCTTGAAAAGACCAGCGACTTTCTTGTTAGCTTCTAATCAGGGACATCATCTGCAAATGTCAACCTTTTTGTACGAGATAGGGAATCTCTTAACTGAATGCCTTCAGACATCAAAGAAACAGCGAATGGCAAATCTGAAATCTTATCTCATGCATTGCAGAGCGGAGCCGAGGTCCATGACTTTCTACGTTTATTGAGAGCCAGATCAGAATGGTGTTCTTGAATTTGAACTCAAAGCAGATTGAAAGGTTCACCTAGATGCCCCGAGTTAGAACAGCAAGTTCGCATTGAGAAATATACCCGCATCCTCTTTATGACATACATTTTTGCGTAAGCGCTAAACGAAACAAATAGAGGTAAATATAGTAAAGGAAGAAGAACTAATATGTGATTTTTAAAGCATTTGGTTTTTAACTGTAAAAACTGTCGTAGTGCAATGGTAATCATCTCCGACTGTCTTTAGTTCAAGTCCGTCCATAGTCAGGAGCGATTGCTATACGGAGGGACTGTGCAACAGCATCAGTTGTAAATGAGAGATGATCAAAAAATGCTGACGAAGACATAACACTCGCAGCATAAGATCACTTCAAAATTCATAGTCTGTGTGTGCACTTCCAATATAACACCTTAATGGCATGGAAACAAAAGAGCTACTGTGAATCTCTCAACTCCTATCTAGGACAACCACCCCCGGAGAGTAGTGAACGAACACCTTCGACGCAGACCATCTGCACCTCGTCCAGGTTGTGTGACAAATACCAGAAGAGCGTAACTCTAGAACCTGCACGAATTATAAATAAAAAAAAAAACAAAAAAAAAGCGACCACATTTTCAATGGCCCATAAAAAGAGTCCAGAGTCAGTTTTTCGAGCATATTGGTTTGTATCTCACTAATAACACGTGTACTTGTTTTTCAAGGCTGCAATAGACGCTGCAGCAAAGATGAGTGAGATTTGACATATCCTCATAAAAAGTAGGCGCCAAATCGAACGATCAAGCCGGCCAATGCACCGGTCCTAAAAGAAAAATAAATGGTACACTGAACTCATTTCTCATTTGGTCCATCGATGCGCGTCCTACATTACGTGTAACACCTTCGAGCTAACACCAAATATCGACCAGCCGGTGCATTTTGAGAAAAAACAACGTTGGAAATCATTGAACGATAGCGGGCGCTATAGATGGTAACATTCATAAACCCTACCAAACAATACATTTTCCGGGTGCATTGGCAGCTCTTATATTGCCTGAGATTCATTCGCAGATTCATTCATACATTCAATTAGAAATGAGGTTCATCTGTGAAGACAATTTTTGGATCGAAAAGTTAACTTTTTCCCAGCTTTTCTAAGGTCCAATAATCAAAAATCCGACAATCTGGACTTTGTCTTCAGCACTTGCACGATTTTATTTTTGTAAATAATATTTTGTAAATAATTTTGCGGATAGAGCAGCAATATTTTCCTCTGTAGGCACTCTACGCATACGAGTTAGTGGTTTGTTGTTTGATTTTGGTCGCTATGGCTTGAGCTACTTGCTCAGTTGGTCGAATATGGCGACGGTAAAATGGTCAAAGTGTTGCAAAAAAACACTTTTTTTTTAGAAGCCCTAATTTTGATAATAAAATTTAAATATTTGTAAGCATTGTTGGGGTACTAGTCTTTTCATGATAAAATGGCAATACTAACTCAATGTGCTTTACCTTAAAACATGTCGGGAATCACATGAGAGTTGTGAAAAATATGACTCTAATAAAACAAGCAGCAAAAAAATCACGCCTTATATTATAATATATAGATGGTTAAGATATTGTTTATTATATTCCGAAATAAATAAAAAAATTAAAAATAAGACTACTAATTAAGCTTTTAATTTTTCGCGAATATATTGAATTTCAGATTATTTGTGTTTAATTTCAACTCATGGACTTGGGCATTTCGTCTCCGGTCTCCGGTCTCTGAGAAACCGGAAACTATTGTACTTGAAAGAAAAGAAAATTCTATCAGAAGCTTTCGGCGTACCTACAGATTTTGACTGTCTTTTTCTAGGTCCTCCCTTTAAAAAACATTATTTGCCCTGACCATGCTTCCAGGAATGTCAAGTATATCCAATAAAGCAATAATATATAAGCCACTTTGGACATTGCTAACAGTCATTTGAAAATCAATAAATGGCAGATGGTGAGCTGGCGCATATATACATACGTGGCAATATTACCAATGTCCCGAAAATAAGGCACACTTCAAGGGGGATATGAATAATTACGTGAAAAACTGCCTTCAGTTGGACTTGACGTGCTACCGGATACATAATATTTTACACAAAGCTTGAAATGGAACATAGTTAAAGAAAAAAGGAATTGATGGAAGCAAATAAAATACATTTTCTACTATCCCTTGAACTGGCACGTAGCCAGTATTGAGTATGTATGTACTCGGTCCGTAACTCGTTTCCGGCGGATCTTTTGAAATGAAAATCATGTTGACTTCTTAACGCTTCTCTCTTAATTCATCAAAGTATCCTAAAAATATTTAATATCAACACTTATAATTGGCACTGAGCTACTTTTTTCCTTCTCCTAACTTACAACTTGTCCCAAATGTGCTTTCACATCTGTCAACTTAATAAAGTTTTTCTTCTCAAACCTTCGTCGTCCGTTTTTCCTTTTTTTGAAACAACTTTCTTCAAACGACCTATTACTACGGAAGCAGCTCCGCTGCTAAAGCCTCTTTCGTTCGCTGTGCAATTGAAGGAGTTAAGTGAGTTTAGTTCAGATATTATTCATCTCCTTCAGCGAGAAAAGTTTAAATCAAATATAAAGCGGAGCAAGAAGAGGTTTATATTCTTCTCGTCCTTCCTCTTTTCCTTATTTACTGTTGTGTTTGTGTGCATCGCTTATACGTGTTTCGTATAGTTTAGGATTATGCAAATATACAAAGCCAGTTGAACTCATCCAATTTGACTTCTGAGGTCAATTTTGTTCTATTTTATCACAGTACCATCCACAGACATTGTTTCCATGCGCTTGAGTCGTATTCAAATAACCCAGTAAGGACATAAACAGAACTTCCATTGTGTTTGATTGTCTTGCCAAATGGCAGAACGCACGATGCAGGACGCGCCAGACTGTTTTTGTTCGAACTTTATGGCTACCGCTGGTGCTGTTTCAGTTAGACCTGCACTGGTACGGGACCAACAATCATGTCCAGGCATAACTTTGTAATGATAGCAGTTACAGATGCTATTGTGAAATTTTGACTGAAATACGATTATTTGTTGGACGCGTTTGTTACGAGACATTTATCGCAAGTTTGTTACAGTCGTATCTGGAATAGGGTGGATTTGGTTTTGATAGGGTCGTAATAGAGGCTTCAGGGGCTGTGATTGATTTGATAATCATTTCATGAGTTTGGTTGCTTGATTTATGATATGGAAGCGAAAGACATTGTTTTCTCGAACCTTTATAATCGGAGAACTGACCTTATTTATCGATTTTTTTTTGCCGGAGATTTCTAGTATCCAATTTAATTCAAACACATTGTCGACTATTGTGTTGGACGGCATGATATCCTTTGAATCCTCTTTCTCCTAAGTGAGAAGGTTAAAATTCCAGTTTAATTTGCCTATTACCCCAAGCTGACATAATGTTATCGACTACGATATCTTTGGTAGCTTTCGGTAGCGATTGTCCTCGAAATGCCATGTACTTATTAATTTATTATATGTATATGAAACGTGACTAGCGGATGATATTTTAATTGATCTATGATCAAGGATAGGCAACTTACGCCATAGTTTGAAAGATAAAATTGTAAGGTATTTCATATAAAATCACGTTGGTTTGGATGGCTTCAAGTTATCAGTATTTGCTAATATTGCTAGTTTGTGCTTAGTTTTCAAGTAACCATGAGTTCCTTTTCCTTGCGAGACTTTGATTCACTAAATTCATTCAATTCATTCACTAAAGCCATTCTGTATAAAGAAAGCTGCAAGGAGTTAGTGCTTCCGAATAATAATGAGACAGCGTCTGTTCTTCTAAAATTGTCAAGAATGTAAAGTACACGATTGGGACTGAGTAGCTTACATAATTATCATGTCGTGTATCTTCTTCTCCTTCTTCTTTTCCTTTTTATCCCGGCGTCGTTATGGTCAGAAGTGTAGGACCATAACCTTCCCACTTAACTGCATTCCTACTGGTCCGCTTGTGGGGTCCGCCGGTTTGACCTCAGAAAGTAGCGGCAGGCTTCCCGGTTTGGGATTACTTCATCGCTGAGGCCAATCAAATGCTGGTGTTTTTGCATTTGTTTGCACCAATTGTTTTTCGGCCTGCCTTTTTTGCGTGTTGAAATTGGAACGTTGATTGATAACGCCTTTTGGACGGGGTTCAAAGGATCTCTCCTTTGAACATGGCAATACCAACTGAGTCGGTCGCGCTCTATATTTCTTGTGATGGTTTCTTTTACGTGGAGGCTTCCTCGGATCTTTGAACTTCTAATTCTGTCACGCTTTGTTACTCCCGCTGTCATGCGAAGCATCTTCATCTCAGTTGCCGTTAATTTGCTCTCATACTTTTTGTGCATTGTCCAGCATTGTGAACCGTATGTGAGCGCCGGACGTACAACTGAAGTGTAGAGCCTTCCTTTCAGCTTAGGGGGCATTTTTCGATCACAGAAGATGGCGGAGTTTTCCCGCCACTTCATCCACCCTACGCTTACGCGATGTTTGATGTCGTCATCACAAGTTGCTTCTCTGTTAATCATAGATCCCAGATATTTAAACTTTTCACACTTGGGAAGCACTCTTCCATTCAAGTAAATGTCTGGAATAGGCTGATGAGGGTCAGAGAACGGGCAGCACAGATACTCTGTCTTCTTTGAACTAATACGATACCCGTGTCCCTCACAAATGTCCACCCACACATCAAGTGCTCGTTGTAGGGACGCCTGATCATCACTTATAATGGCCCCATCGTCAGCAAAGAATAGCTGGTGCACATTGGGGTCCGTCACTTTTCCTTCAAGCAAGCAATCAAGGACTGCTATAAAAAGCAGTGGGCTGAGGACGCTCCCTTGGTGTACACCGACTTTGATTGCGAAGTCTTCGGTGACTCCTGCGGTACATCTTACTCTTGTCGTTGCTCTCTCGTACATGTCCATAATTACTCGCCCGTAGGTTTCTGGAGCTCCTTTTTGTCTTAGCGCTACCCATAAAAGATCTCTTGGTTGCCGGTCAAAGGCCTTCTCGAAATCAACCAACACCATATGCAAGTCCTTTGAAGAATCACGATGCTTTTCCATCATGATCCTTATACTTTGGATTGCATCTGTCGTTGATTTACCCGAGACAAATCCGCACTGGTCATCAGATAGTCGTATTATTTTCCGCAGTCGGCTATCTAATACCCGTTCAACGATCTTCATGGTGTGCGACATCAGCTTGACAGAACGGTAGTTATCACAATTTCGCGTATCACCCTTTCCTTTGTGCAATGGAAGAAGATAGCTTTCCCTCCATTGATTAGGCATAGTGTCGCCTCTCATAAGTTTAGAGATAAGAACCATGAGCCATCTAGACCCGATGTCTCCCATCTTTTTCCAGAACTCAGAGGGTATCCCGTCCGGCCCAACAGCTTTTCTTTTCTTGGAGTTTTTAACCGCGTACCGAACTTCTTCGACTGTGATGTCGGGTATTTCGGCATGATTCGGGGCGGCTCTTGGAAAGTACACTCGGGGAAACTGTTCGTTCAGAAGTTCCTCGCAATACTGTCGCCATCTGTGGAGAATTTTTTCGTCTTCCACAAGGAGTTGGCCTTCAGCATTGTTAATAAACTTTGGGAAACGAATCTCCTGAGCATTTCTTCTTCTCTGGGCGGCTATCTTAAAGATATTTGCTCCTTTGTTCAAATTGTTTTGTCGCAGCTCCTGGGTAGCCTGGTTCCTGTCAGACGCGGAAGACGATATTTCTTCCAACTCCTGATAGAGGCCTTCCATGCTTTTCGCTTTGAATTCGGCGCATTTTTTCTTCGCGATACCTTTGCAACATCTATATACCTTTTCACGGCGAGCTTTTTCCTCTCTATTAGTAGAACAGCACTTTGACCAAGCTTGGAAAGCCATTTTCTTTTCGTGTATCACTGCTTTGGCTTCGTCTGTCCACCACCAGGTTTCTTTTGCGTGTTGGCAGGGGCCTTTAGATGTTCCGAGCAGTGATTTGGCTTTCTCCAGGCCAGATTGTTGTAGGGAATCCCACATGTCTTGTGCTCTGCACTCCTCATTACCGACCTCATCGATAATGGAAGAGAGGTAGTTTTCCATGATGGTAATAAAAGCTTCGCCTTTTCCTTTATCCAGCTTATACCACTTGATTCTCTCAGACACCTTCGTTTGCTGCTTTGACTTCTTTCTCGCATCCATAAAAAATTCAGTCAGGAGGAGACGGTGTTGAGGGGCGATCGCGTCTCCCAGGATCACTTTGCAATCTTTAGCTCGTGGCTTCATGAAACTGGATACCAAATGATAGTCTATTTGAGTTTCATTTCCGCCGCTGCTATAAGTGATCAGGTGCCGGCTTTGTTTGACGAACATGGTATTTAGCACTATAAGACCGTACGACTTGCACATGTTTAGGATATCTTCACCTGAAGAGTTCCTGGTGCCGTATCCCAGCCCTCCGTGGTAGCCTTCATAGTCTTCGCTTGTCTTCCCGACATGTCCGTTTAAATCTCCCCCAACAAACAAAAGCTCTTCCTTTGGGATGATTTTGACAAGGTTGTGGAAATCTAGCCAGAATGCATCTTTTTCTTTTTGTTCGCATCCTACTTGAGGGGCATATGCGCTTACGATGTTCCACACCTCACCATGCATCACCAATTTGAGAGCCATCAAACGGTCACTGGACTTTGAAATGGTTAAGACGTTGCCAAGTAACTCTGCCGCAAGGATGATGGCGATTCCGTTTTTTCCTTGTTCCAATCCATAGTAAAACATCTTGTAGGCTTTTGTTTTAACGTCCAAGAAACGTGCCCGATTACCGGTGTTTCGCCATTTCGTCTCTTGTACGCACAGGATGTCTACTCGCCTTCTAACCATCATTTCTTCAAGCTCATAGCTGCGCCCACTCATGCTTCCAACGTTCCAACTCGCGACTCTTAAATGTGGCTTACGCCGTTGCATTAATTTGCTATCCCCCGGAAATCCTATAGCTCTGACCCGAGCATTGTTGCTCGCCCCAGGATCACGACCATTAGTAGTGCCTGGCGGGGTAGTGCTTTTCCTTTTAGCGTTCTTTTCCATAATGCTACGGTTTGACCGTTTTCATTCTTCCCTTCCTTTTTGACACGGGCATGCTCCAGATTTTTTATTTTTTTTTTTTTTTGATTGATCTTACTCTTACAACACCGGTGATCTCCAGTCGTGTCAACCCACTGATTTGCATGCACACTTGTGGGGCAGTTTAATGGTGGTATATGTGTCCCTAGGCTCACCTTGGTGTTTTCTAAATTGCCTAGATGTGAGTTTTGTTTACCTTTGTTTAGTCGCCTTTTACGACAAGCGATAGGTATCACTGCAGGGATATTCTTAACCCGTCCCTGCACGGGTCATGTCGTGTATAGTACTGTTAAAAATAGAACACGCTCAAATCTAAATACCAGTTGATTGAATTTTAGCCCAGTAACCAACCCAAATAAAAGCAAAATTTAAAAGCCAGTTAATGGCATTCTGCCTATTCATTGAAAGAACTTTCATATACGAGTAGGTATATTCCCTCCCTTTTTATGAAATACCTGTCCCGCGGGACAGGTTGAAGTTGAGGGCTTCTGCTATCTGTTGGAACACTCAGACATTGTCCATTGTACTACGAGACAGACGCTTTAGATGACGTTACAGCTCATGAAGAGCCAGAGCTCAGATTATTTTATTCACTTATGCTGTGTTCGATTTGTTTTTCGCACAAGTGAACGGAACTTAAAGCTTAATCCCGGCAAGAGCCGAGAAGTTTTTCAAGACAAGTGTACAACGGGGTGTTTTGCCAGTACCCCGCCGAGGAGAGAAGCCGCGAAATAATCATCATCAGGATCCGAACTCGCTCATCATGCGTCAGTTGCCGACACACTACCCACTGCGCCGTGACGCATTCTCTTAAAACTTATTCAGCTTAAATTAATCTTAAGTAATAATCAATAGGACAATGTCATAATAAGTGAATGACGAAGCTTGGCTTTGGCTCCCAATGAACTGTAACGCCATCTAAGAAGATGTGTTAAAAGTTTGCTATTTGCACTTTTCCCGATATCGTTAATACTGACTATGACTCGATCTCGAGTGTCTTACATCATAGGAGTGTAGATCACAATATTAACCATTGGATTAATGCACCAAAGTAGAATTACCTTATTACATCCAGAGAAGTTTCAACGGCCTTACACCACTTCTATGTTCAATAGTTATGCTAAAATATCTCCGTTACAACGACCCCTGATATGAATGGTCATAGTAACAAGCAAATGTAAAGAAAAAGCTGGTGAATGAATTAAAAATGCACTTTAATAGGTTTCTAGCTAGTGCGTCAAGTTTTATTCCAACTTACGAGGGTAAGTTAAAAGTTCTCGTCCTGACAAAGAAAGACTACGATTTTCAGTTAAAAAATGATTTAATTTTTCTGCATAATCTTCCTTGACTTTAACACACATAGTCCAGCGATTTTCCAACATCTGTATTCCTTCATGGTCTAAAAGTCTGTGAAAATATTCACCTACGGCATTATGAACACCTTCATTGGATGGGAAGTGCTTCAAGTTTGGGTACAGATGTAAGTCTAAGGGTGGCAAATCAGAAGAATAGAATTGATAGCCGAGAAAATCGTAGCTTAAATGTCGCAATTTTTCCATCGCCAACGCCTGCTTTTGTACAGCTGTTTTTTATTGGTAAAAGATGACTTTTTTTCTTCTTCAAACCAGGGCTCTTCTCACGATTCTTTTCATCCAGCTGATCAAGAAGGTTAGAGTAAGTATCGCCTGTAATTGTTCCGCCTTTTGCAAGGTTATCTATTAACAGGATCTCTTTAACATCCCAATATGCTGGCCATGAATTTTCCGCAGATACGATCGCCCAGTGCTTGGACTGCTGTTTCGTGCCTGGCGGTGGTCGATGCATCACAAAATTAGTCAAATCCCTATTGAATCCATTTAGAGATTGCTACATTTGCTATGAGCTATGCACCCTTTCTTTCGATATTCCCACATCCTCAACTATCTCAATACACTTCCCTCGCCTATCGTTCAATACGATAGTGTGCACTTTTTCAATGATTTCCAGTATGGTTGGGGGTTTTTCCCGTCTTTCACGTGACTTATATTCGAAGGAAGTGCGACCGCATTTAAATTCAGCTAACCACTTTTAAACGGTTGACATCACAGGAGCAGAGACCCCGTAAACTTATGTCATTTCGGATGAATTTCTTTAGGGGGTTTCCATCTAAAGCGAAGAATTTTATCTCTCACTTTTTTATCAGTGGACCCCTTGACAATAAGTCGACACCTATCTCAAATAAGAAAAGTGTAAAAACTCGACAAGTGGGTACCCCATGAATTGAACGAGGTCCAAAAACTACGCCGTTTAGAAACCTGTGCATTGCTGAGTCTAAGGCACCAGAATGCACCGTCTAATCACAGGTGACGAAAACCCAAAGTACACATCTGGTGGAAATCGAAAAGGCCAATCCATTTTTCATTTCCTCAACCAGGGGAAACGATAAATGCAGTCAAATATTGTGAGGACATTGCTAGAGCTCATACCTCATACGTAATGATGCAAAAGCCGCTACAGTTGGGATTCGAAATTCTTCCGCATCCACCGTACTCTCCTGATATTTCTCCAACAGATTATCACCTTTTCCGCAGTCTGGCATCATTTTGTCTGCAAAAGGTTTTCCGAGACCGAGCAGAGCTCACAGAAGGCTTTGAAAACTTTTTAGCGTCAAAAAATGGAATAATGGGCTTTGAATCATGGTGGAAGAAGGCTATAGATGTCAATGGTTTTTATTTTGACTAAATAAAATTTTATAATTTTTAATTTTTATATAACTTTTAATTTTTTACCAAAAAAAAACGGACTTTTCATGTAGTACAACCTAACTGCTTTGCAAGAACCGAGCATTATTTACAAAATACTTGACTTCTAAGAACCTCTTATAATCCTCCAGGTCAGAAAATTTGAAAATCAATATTTTATTCAACAATCTTGTAGACCGAAAATAAGTACTTTTGCCGCCTTTTTTTGAAAAGAAATGAATAAAGGTTTTATGTTTTAAGGTAAACATTTTCAGCTTTGAGTTATACAAAAATAAAAGAATATGTGTTTTTGGCCCATACGTTAAGAAGTTAACAAAAAATTCCTTGTTTTTAGGAAAATCACCGATCGGCCCAACATGAAAGCCTTATAGATCAATTGTTCAATACTTAGTAATGTGTGTAATAAAGTAATACAATATTAGTAATATGTGGTTAAAAATCCACATTTTGCACTCACACTTAAACTTTCTTTTTCTAAGAAAACCTAGGTGCAGTAAATATAATTATAATTATTATTGTAGAATTACCTGATTGAAGAAATGCAAAGTGGATTGGTCCTTTCGATGTCCACCAGATTGTCACCATAAGGTTTTCTGGGAGAAGACCAAATTTGGGGGTGTGCTTTGGGTTTTCGTCTGCATCCAACCACTGTTATACAAAATCCACTTTTCATCACGCACCACTTTTATACGGTGCAAAAACGGCGTAGTTTTTGGGCCTCGTTCAATTCATGGGGTATCCACTTGTCGAGTTTTTTTCACTTTTCCTATTTAAGATAAGTGTCAACTTATTATCATGGAGGATACTCTCATGTTGTGCGCAATGCCTCGCATAGTTTTTTTTTTGGGTCTGCAACTACCGTTTCTGGTAAAATGGTATCGTCAATTACCGTTTCCGGTGGCTCACGCGGTGCGTTTTCGAGGCTTAGATCTCCCGAACGGAACTTACCAAACCAACGCTGAATGGTGCTTTCGTTCAACGCTATATTCTCAAATGCGCCATTTATGTTTTTGGCTCATAAACGAAATGAGTACGAATTTCAACCGTCCGCATTAGATGTAAAAATTCCTTAAAAAAAATAACTGTACTTGCAACGCACACATCAACCCACATACCATTTTATCTTTTAAAAAAAAATCACTGTGTTACTCGACTCGACCATTTCTAATTGAGTTCACCAACACCCAAGGCACTCAGACAACCCTAAACCATGCTTAGAAGATATTATTAAAATATTTTCTATAATATCTAAGCTTCAAACCTTGGTTAGTTTAATTTAATGGATTTTTCCTTCCGAGAGAATGTGATCAAACAACTCAGACTGTGCACAGACGGAAAGATTTAGAAGTAAATGAAGAGAAAATCAAATAGTACATGGTCACTTGGATCAATCCAAGCCTTGAAACTAACTAAAAACGATATAGAATGAAAATTAAGAAAGTGGACAACTTCAAATATGTGGGAACCGTTTTGATTACCGAAATAAAGATCGAAATAAATAAAAAAATCGTCGGAATGTCTCCTTCTCTCTGTTTAATAGTTATTTTAACAAACAACTCTCAAGTGAGCTAGCAAATGCATTCCTTCCCTTCAAGAATTAAACCCGGAATGCCCATCAGTTCACCCTCAAGCCTGTCAAATTTAGAGACTCGGATGCACAGTCAAATTTAGAGACTCGTTTTTTAGCCGAACCACGAATGTGGAATGCTCTTCCATGTATATTTTGGAATGTGTATATATGCTTGTGCAAGTAATATTGTATTATTATACATATCAATGGAAAAAGAAATTAAAAACATTTTCGGTTATTTTTATTGGAAAAAAACTAAAAAATAAACATAAATATTTATTGTTTTTAAATAACTTAAAAATTTTGAGATCATATCTTCAGACTGATAATAAATTACTATATTTAAAAATATTTATATTTTGAATCATTATATTTTAAGGAGCTTTAGTAAACAAAACTGTGTTCGTCAAGGCAATTAGGACAAGCACTCGTCTTTTTGCATGTGTCGCAAATGGACTTTGTCATTCTTCTTATTTTTGTTGGCCAAAATGCACAATATTTTCTTTCTTCCCTATAGCTTCACCTTGTGTAGAAGTTTCGGCGTGACTTTATTCGACATTCAAAGGCAAATTAGGCAACATAATTTTTTTTTTTAGTTTTCAATTCATTTTCATTAATTTCTACTTAGAACTACCTTATTGACCGAAGTCATTGCTCTTGCAAAGTGGCTGCGAATCATTTATCAGGCAGTTATCCACCCGTACAATCCTGGCCCTATTGTAGATTTCGTGTACTCAGATTCGGGTGTCCTATGTAGCTCGAGGCAAGTCCTGAACAAACATCCGAATCCTTTCCATTAAGCTGGCTTTCACATTTAACCAGGTCTGATTAAGGCCATATAGGCGATTACCTTTACTATGGAATAAATTTTGCTCCTATGCAACAGCCATCTTGTCAGAGCGAAAGCGTCCCGGGCCCTTGCCAGAGCAGCATTTACACGTTTGTAAAAATATATATAGATACTGGTCTACCATGATCCCAAGGAATCTGGCTACACTTTGTCTCGCTAGTGGATGCTCGTCCGGTCCAAGAATTGAGAACCTGCGCCAACTTTTTCTGGTGTCCTGAGAGGTCCTAAACAAACACGTCCTGAATAATAATATTTTCCGATATCTGGAAGTTGATTTCCAATCACAAGAGCATGAAAATGATCGATCGTTAGGCCTGATCTGTACGCGACTAAATCGTCCACATATGCTATTGAATGGACAAAAAAGCTACCAAATCACTGAGGAAAATGTTAAAAAAAAAGTCGGTTAGTTTACCGTACCTTGTTAATATTTAAGATTGGGTAGAAGTCACGTTTGCAATTTTTACAACGAATTTCCTACATTAATATAATAAAAATTAATAAGTCAAAAATTAGTGGCTTACTTACGCCCAGACGAGCTTGTAATAAAGACTTTCTAACCTATAGGTGTCGAATGCTTTTTCCAAGTCAATCAGACGTGCACCCGTGCATTGTTCCTTGACGCAGCATGAATAGTATCTTGCCCCGCTTTGGAACCGAATTGGTTACTTGAAATGACTTAACTTAGCTCAAACGCTTTAAAAAGGACTTTATGAACCACCTTCCCGAAAACTTTGCTAACACTTGAAAGGAGACTCATCGATCAGAGATATGCCGGGTACCACCCCTGTGTGGTACCGCCTTGTAAAACCAACGTTCTCTGATCGCCAATAATCGATGTCATTTCGAAGATGGAAGTTAAAAAGTGGGACTCTTTTTCAGGTCGTGGTTTGGGCGAAGGCTATCATTTGCCGTGTACACTCCCTGGAAGGCAGCTCCCATTGCCGTCACCTTCTCCTGGCGAAGATAATCCAAGGTAGCGTCCCCCGGATCAGTTCTGACTGTTCGTAAAAGGCGTTCATTGTCTGATGTTCTCAGAAGCTTCCGATTCTGAATGTCATTCTGATAAATATACCGAAATATTTTATTTACATATTTGCATGAGTATGATCATGCAAACTTGAAGATATTTGTAATTTTCTTTGATATTTTTAATCATTGATTTCAGTGCCCTGACCTACGAGTTTTGTCCGTCGGTGAACCGCCTGTACACGCGTTTAAGTATTGACAGGAGTCTATTTTTCTGTCAATACATAGCGTCGAATTCAACGTATGGTTATCTGTAATGAGATATGGGAAAGGGTTTTCCTTCTAGGTTTAATATGGATAGCTTCTCAACATATCGAATTTTGAATCTATCGAATACGATTCCTACATGGTACTTTGCGTGTGTCAAAATGTAATCATTACCAAGGTGAATCATGATACAAGTACCAAAACACCAATAAGACAGCACATCGTCGATAGCTAATCGCGTGAATACTCGGTTCGGAGTTCAAAAATAAAATTTTCAGACGATAAATTTTGTTTATTGCCTCTCTCTTATGATTCCGAAGAAGTACTCGTATCTAAATTACGAAAATATATATGCATATAACGGGCTTAAACGTATCTATGACGAAGCTTACGTACATGAGGCTTTCGCATCGTTTCCTCATACGGAAAGAGATTTAAGAAATAAATGTTCTGAAATCGCAAACAGAATTGTATATCATTTTTCAAAGAGATATATGCAGAGATATTAGCCGGAACGACACTATCCACCACCTAGTTATTGGGTCATAGAAGAACGGATGTTTATCTTCCATCAATACTTAGGCTGGAATATATAGATGCTTGTGAAACAGCTTATATCTGTCTATACGACTGGAAGGGTAATAATCCAAATCGTAAACAAACATATTATTTCCAAGACTTTATTTAATTTCATTACATCCCCAATCGCAATGTGTGCAAATGGATACCATATACCAGTATATCATTATCTATCGTTGGAAGGTCAGTGCTGATTGTGGCAAGTATTCTATGATATATAAACACGACGGATGGGAGTTGGGAAGGAGACGGAAACGAGGTCCTTCCTGTGGCTTATCTGTACGACTTAATCGAAATCCATTTACTAACAACGCACAGCATCTCTAAATGGCTCTTTAGTGAATAATTAATTTTTATCCTTGCCGCCCGGAATAGCTCATGGTTTTTTGCTTTTTTTTTAAGAAATGTTAATCAAGGTTTTTGGTTTTTTGTTCACACGTTCATTCGGCTCATAGGTGATGGTGTTGGTGCTCCAGTTTGTGCACTACTTTATATTTTAAGGAACAAATGTGGTGGGATACATACTCATATATCGTCGACACTGAAATGGTAACTCACGAATGTATCTCACGTAAGTGCTTGGTGTTCCTGATATCGTGTCAAGTTCTGTTGTTATGTAGTTCACTCGCATTTTACTTCTTTCCTCTCGTCTCACGTTGTCATGCTACCACTTCGACTACTCAGAATGTTATCCACGCCTGTACATAATTTATTCCTTAAATCAGATCCTCTCAACCATGTTAGATACACATGCCGCCGGGATGTTGGGTTCGAGCATGAGCTGAAGCACGAGCACAGGCAAAACGCAGAGCAAGAGCTAAATCAAAAGTAAGAGCCAGAGCTGTGTGCCACCCAGTGACACTCGGAGACAGCCGGGAGATAAAAAAATGAATTTGAAAGTGGCAAAAGGAGGAAAAAGGCGACAGGCAAGCAAAGCATCCCAATAAGACGACGTGAACGTGAATGCTTGTTTGCTGAGTAGTTGCGTAGTTATGAGATAATCACACAGCAAACAAATGAAGAGGTTGGATGGATATATGTACATAAACAAAGAAAACAAACCCAGAGGTATAGAGGCAAGAATTTGGCGTGCAGGTTTCGTGGCTTTTTTGGTATTCCATTTACGTTTCGGAGATATGTACTGTTTTTATAAGGATGCTCTTCCCTACGGGCTGAAAATCCGGCCAAGGTCGATCAAGTCGATTAAAGGAAGTTTTTCACTTGACCGGATGTTCCCCTCAAAAAAATTATTCATCATGGCCTTTAGGTATCCCCAAACAAGCCCTGAACGCATGTGGTGTAAAAAAAAAGAAAGAAACAACATCGACTGTAGATTTCCAATACCCGAAAAAAAAACAACTTTCCATAACATTTCGTAGGCCTTATGGGAAAAACAAACCTTTTCAGAGCGAACCCACTTCACGATCCCTTAGAAAGACGCACAATATTGACACAATCCAAAGACGTAGAGTTAGGTTGGCAAATGTTTACATTGGGATTAAGCGTCAAACCAGAGCTACTCAAACATTCAAATCCAAACCTCATTGTTTCTATTTTTCACTTAACTTTATTCCCACGCGGCCGTAAGACTACCGATTTCTCCATTTTCCGCCATAAACCCTATACAGCACACGTGCACATATCACACTCAGCAAGTGCGCACAAAGGTCATTTTTGCCTCCTTTCGCGAGGAATATGCAAATCAGGTTGCTCTTCCGCTTCTTTCCTATCAGTTGCCGTACCCTTCTGAGTGCTCCCTAGAGGGTCCATTTTAGCGGAAAAAAAAATACGAGACTTTACTGTAAAGTGTTGCCTTGGCACCGGATATACGCTGACTGCACTAAAGTGGGGATTTAAATTCACTTGTTCAGGATCCTTCAGTTTGGGCGAAGTTGGTTACGGAATGTTCTGATATTTCATCAGCTCTCCCGTCACGCCAACCGTTGTTATTTGTCGCGTGCTTCCGCATATTTAGGCTTTTCCATACACAGACACATGTGTCTCAGTACATTGTACATACCTATTTCTAAAGAAGGTTGACTTGTTGGAGCACTCAAATTAAGGACAAACAAAGGATATCACTTTCGTCGCACACGGAAAACGCATTTTGTTGCTTCGTTGTCTACAGTATCCGTGCTCGTGCGAGTACCTGGCTTTTGCGCCCTCCTTAAAACGAAGGAAATCCGAAGGAATTGTTTAACTTAACCTGGGGAAATAGCTTTTTATCAGGCTTCATACTATTGTAAGGGGCCTACGCGATTCCAATGGATAAATGTTTCGTTTTTTTTTCGTTTCTTTATCCCCTCTTTTGCATAAGATAAAGTGCTTCCAGAAACAGGTTGCGCTCACGCTTTTTGCTGAGCCTCCTACCTCTTGTTATCAAGGTGAATAAATCAGTATAACGATTGTCAATCTTGCATTAAGGCTTCCTCTAGCATGGATAATATAATTTTTACATTCTTTCGTTGTTATGTTTTCGGCTTACATACGTGCGTGTCAGGTAAGGATGAAAAGTGAGTTAAGCCATGGCATGCCCATGTGGCGTGGAAGCTCGTTTTTCCCCCTTTCA
This sequence comes from Merodon equestris, assembly GCA_958301585.1. NCBI lineage: Eukaryota > Metazoa > Arthropoda > Insecta > Diptera > Syrphidae > Merodon > Merodon equestris. The sequence continues at coordinate 67,706,124 of OY284413.1, forward strand.
GGGAGAATTTCTCTGATTTTTGTCGCGAAGATAGGGATTGTTTTCCGTTGATATCTGTTGTCAAGATTATTTTGTCGGGCTCTTTTAATGACACAGGAATTTATGCGTTGCTACATCTGCTCGCTCGTTTGTTAAATGGTGCGCTTAACATTAACGTCTACACTTTTTTTCTCGTTTTATTTCGATAGGACGATAGGGAGTATAAATTGGCATTGACGTAATATTTATTAGCAGGCTTTCGGAGTCTAATAAAGCATTTACTTTGTTTAGGTGTAAATTTCATCTATATATCATGTTCGCTTAGATACGTACAAACTCAAATTGAACACGCGTGGATTTCAAATACGAGTATCAGACTGATTTAATTTTTCTTTTCCCAAGCTCGGTACAAAACAGTTTTACGAGGGTGATGGAGAAAAAGGGGTACAATGTTTTAATAATAAAATAATAAATAAATAAAACTTTGTTTCATTAACGAAATAATGCTTTCGGTATATGACTAGGACGCTCATTTGGCTTCTTCAATTGGTTCCCTTTGCCCTTCACATGGCAGAGTATATCGAAACATAACGGTTAGATATTGTTTGAGGCAGTGAGAGTTTATTTTACGATTTTTCGCACGTCATCGTTGCTTCCTGCCATTCTCAATATTAATCGCAGACCTTCACTGAATTAATCTCCACGTATTCGACCGTTTACTAACAATGATTTAAGTTCCTTTGCCCAATATGGGTGAAATTGGTGGACAAGATTATTTGAGTTCCTTGATTCATGGAATTTTATCAAAACAATGAGCCAAATTAAGCAACGTGATAGGTGTTCCAATGCAGAATGCACAATTAAATATGACAGAAGGATAATGGGTAGATTTAAACAAACGTGCCTCGAACTAGAATTCAAGTTTAGTTTAAGTTTTAAATTCATTTTCTCAAAACTATCTAACGCTAGACGAAAAAGCTTGAAATTGGCTCAAATAACTTAACTAAATTAAAATACCTTATGGGTATACTGTAGTATGTAGTACAGAAGAACTTAAGATCATGCCTTTTGGCCTCGCGATTTTGGCCTATGACTACGAAAACTTACTTTTTTATATTAGATGGCTCTGGCTGTTATAAATACTTTATAGTGACACTTTAACCCGGTGGTTTTAGATATCTGTTATATATCTGTTAATAGCATAAAGTTGATATCACTGAGTTTCATAAAAAAATAAAATTAAAAATGTTAAGTAACCCCCGACACAAAAAACCAACAATTTTAAAAAGCAGTGGTTCTATATTGTACCACTTCTGTATGAGGCGTTCGTTGGGAGCCGTGAGCGATGCATTAAAATATTGGATATGGCTGTTTCGGTGTAGTATAGTATAATCGATACTTTATCATTATCAATATTCTTTTTATTTGTATTCTGTTTTTTTTTTGTAATTACTTAGCAGTTTTTGTTTTTGAATAACCTTTTGTTTAGACCTTTATAATTTTTCTGTTGTGTGGAGCTACCGCCAGTGTTGATATGCATTTGTACACGTTATATCGCACTTTCCATGACTTTCCGCAAAATTTCCGGTGATAAATGTTAGTATTTCTGTCGAATATTCTCCGTAAGGGGTGCGAACGCGAAGGTCCAAGGCTTGTTGGCATAAGTCCGCGACTTCAAATAGCGATCTTACTGGCCATGCCAAATCGCCAAAATGGGAGATTACGCCACCTTCACAATATCCATTGTGGCTCGTGCTGTGTGCGTGGTTGAAACCGAATGTTCGCCAAGCCCCGCTCATCCGATTCCGGCAGTCAAAAGTCGTTTATCATGGCCCTGTTTCATTCGCCAGTAACAGTGCTCGTATTGTCGATGGCGTCCTCAAAAAAATACGGTCCAATCACGTGAGCACTGCACCACACAGTGGCTTTGAGTGGATGTAATGGTTCTTCATGTATCTCACACCGATTTTCAATGCCCCAGAATGAAGATTTTGCTTATTGACCTAACCGCTTAAGTGTAAATACGCCTCGCCGCTCATGATGATTTTCGACACAAAATCGTCCTCTTCGTTGTTGATTAAGGATGGCTTGACAGTAATTCACACGCGACTGACGGTCAGCAGGCACTAACTGATGCACTATTTATAGTTTGTACGGGAACATGTGTAAATTTTTCACTTAAATTCGCCGTAGGGTCCGTTTGCTTATGCCACTTTGCATGGCCGGATTATTTTGTTTTTGTTTTGTTTTGTGTTTTGTTTTGTTTTGTCATATCCTACCTTACCTACCCTTACCTACCCTACTCTCTAGCCTGTATAAGCCTGTCATTGGTGTTAGGGAGGCCCTGCCTTGAAGAGGCTGAAGCTATTGAATGGTCCACTGACGTAGCTCTCCAGCCACCAAAAGTGTCGATGCTGGCGGACTACGTCTCCTCGATTCCGTCGTGAGAGCGATCTACAGAGCCTAAGTTACTCGGGCTCACGGAGCGCGACATTGGGTCAGTAGAGGAATCACCGATCGACGGGATTGCGACCCACGTGGAAGATTATCGGTACCGCCAATTTATACTAAATCAGCCCACATCTATCTAAGTAGAAGAATGCTTCTGGCGGGACAGAGCCATCAAGGCACACTCTCTCGTGGTATAAATCATTGGGGTAGTAAGCCCCGGAGATCAGGTTATTGATCGACGTCATTGCTCCGTTTGATCAGAAAATTATCCACTAGTATAATATCCTAGCCCTATTGAAAAGGACCTCGTTCGGGTAAAATTTCGTGTACTCAGTTCGGGTGTCCTATGCAACCCGAGGCAAGTAATAAGACATTTTCTCTCAAACACCTGAATCCATTCCATTAAGCTGGCTCTCACATTGAACCAGACGGGACATCCATAGGCAACCATTGGCCAGATAAAGGCCATGTTGCAGATTATCTTCACCCTGAAATCAAGTTGGCTGCTACGAAACAGCCATCTTGTCAGAGCGAAAGCACCCCGGACCCTTGCCAGAGCAGCATCTACATGTTTGTCAAAATAAAGATACTGATCCAGCACGATCCCAAGGTATCTGACTAGACTTTGTCTCGCCAGTGGACGCCCGTCCAGTCCAAAAATTAAAAACCTGCGCAATTTTTTTCTAGTGTCCCGAGAGGCCCTAGACAAAGGCGTTCTGAGCAATATAGATTCTGTTTTCTGGAAGTTGATTTCCAAGTCAATCAGAAAGGCACCCGTGCATTGGTTTTTGTATTTATTCCATTGGATGTCAGACACGAGTTTCGACGCGGCATGAATAATATCATACCCTGCTCTGAAACCGAATTGGTTATCTGGAATGATTTTATTGTCCTCAACCCATTTAGACAAGGTTCTATGGACCACCTTCTCGAACACCTTGCTGAGACTCGGAAGGAGACTTATCGACCAGAGATTTGCCGGGTTAGAGGTGTCTATACCCCTCTTGCGGATTGTTTGCAATACCCCTGTCTTCCTGTGCACTGGATAATATGCACTATTACTACCGCGGATTTTTGTTTCTTCAATGACTCGAAGATCATCTGAAGTTTTCCGTCGATATGAACAGGGTGTTAGCCCCTCATTAGCGATTGCATTGTTTGCCAGGAAATCTTCATTGAATCTGATAAAACAAAGATTTTCTAATCGTCAATGATCGATATCAATACTATCATTCACCTAGTACACTTCCTGGAAGAAAACTCCGACTGTCGCCACCTTCTCCTTAAGATCCTCGATCAAAAAGAAGAAGTCGTCATCCAGGATGGAGCGCTCTGATTCGATGCCAACTGTTTGTAGCAAACTTTTATTGTATGACGTTCTCGTAAGCCTTAGATCCTGAGTATCATTCTGATTGTTTCTCCAAAATATTTTATTTATTTGCAGGAATATACTCGCGCTGTTGGATTTTACAGCATGCATAGTGTTGTTCCAATGCAAAACTACAGATATTCTTTAATTGTCTGCTAGTAAACCGCCTGTACAAAAGTATCGTGCTGTCGTTGGCGTGATATCGTACTGTTTCTTTTTATGTTTAATGATGTCGTCCATTTGTTTGAGGTACCTATAAATTTCGTCGTTTGACATGTTCCTATTGGATGGTGGGAAGGAGACAGTCGAGGTGAGCGCTTTCGTCAGGGAATTAGCAAAGCGGGGCCAGCGCACCCTACTATAGTCGTAGGGACGCGTTTGGACATTCCCTACCATTTGCGCGAACTCGTCAGGTTCTGTGATCACGGCACATGCGCTCTCGCATACAATGGTCCGTAGACAGTTAATACACCATTCTTTCGTGTTTGCCCGTCTCAATCTCAAGTCTATCGGCATGAGATGGCAATGTTTGCCATTGGAGCCGCTCCTGGGATACGACGGACTATCCGTTGCGAGCAAGTTGGCGCTATATTCAATGTTGCGAAGAAACCACCAATGATTTAGTAGTGTTGAGAATGTTATTTCCCCAATCATTACGTTTGTCATTTAAACCGCCAGCCAGAATGTAGAAGTTTTCTACCGAGTTCAAGTGCAGAGATTGAAAGAGTGTCTGGAGCCCTGCGATAAAAATTATGTAAATTATGTATGTATGCTTCAGGTGCAAAGGCCGCTAAAATTTACATCTTCTGTCCATTACAGAGAGGAGTGCACACAATGCAGACTTTTAGCAACTGAAATCTCCGCACAACACCGCTATATATGATTTTATGTTTAAGATTATTTTTATTGAAGATCGCAATTACCCCGCCTCGAGTAGCGTTGGGTCGGTCCCTTCTAATTATTCTGTAAGAACTTTGCCGGATTTTGTGCTTCTGGCTTAGTTTGGTTTCGATAACCAAGAGTACATCGGGGTTTTCATCCTGCAACAGATTAAAAAGTACGGCTCGTCGCTCAACTATCAGTTAATTTACATTCACGAACGGGATCTTCAAGGGATTCTCTACCAGGGTATTCATTACGACCGTAGATGCTCTAGGACCGGCAGAAGCGAGCAGATACTATCTACTCAGGTCGCCTGCTCAAGGATCTGTTGTTGGAGCTGCCCAATCTACCCTTGGATTGCGAGCAAAATCGAACAGACATCCACCTCGACTTTAATTATCATAAGGGAGCGCCACTTTAATATAATAATAAAACACAAATTCACTTCTTTTACTTCATTTATTTTTTCATCCGTCCACTACAATGGATCACTTAAGACTAACTTAAACCTTCATCGTAGAACTAACGTAAATGTAAAAAAAACAAGAGCGACGACTCAATGCCGTTCTTAACTTGGCTTGGGTTTCGGTTGTGTCTCGGGTATGTACAACGGCAGCTGGAATATATAATAGCACTGTACCTTCTATTGCTGATAAGCTCGGCTTATAAACAAAATCGATTGGTTTGTTTACTAGCTTAGCAATTTTGCAAAACAGGTATAGCCATGCAAGTTAGTGCTAATTGAATAAGTAAGCACATATCGGGACATACGAGGGTGGTCCGATGAGTAATTAGCCTCACCGCCAGATGGCGCCAGTATCGCAAGAGCAACTTACTATCGTGTAGTACATTCTAGTAGACGGCTACTGTCGAAATTTCAGCCGGATCGGACTCGTAGCTTTGTTTTGACCGCGTGTGGAAGCAGAAGTGTCCGCGGATTTTAGAAAAATGGGAAAAGTGCAATATCGGTCGGTGATTCGATTCTTGTTTTTGGAAGGGAAATCGCGCAGCGAAATTAAAGAGCGTTTGGATGCTGTGTACGGTGACTCTTCTTCTTCGGCGACGATCAAAAATTGGTTTAACGAGTTTCAACGTGGTCGCACATCGGTTTTTGATGAGCCACGTTCAGGTGCCCCGAAAACGGCTACCACGGAGGACGTCGTGACAAAAATCCACGATCTCGTATTGGCAGAATTGACAGTAGGAATTTCAAAAGATCACGTGGGGCATATCCTGCATGAAATTTTGGGCATGAGAAACCTGTCGGCGCGATGGGTGCCGCGTTTGCTCACTCCGGACAACAAGCGCAACCGTGAGACCACTTCAGAGCAGTGTTTGACGCTGTTTAAGCGCAATCCGAAGGAGTTTCCGCGTCGTTTCGTGGCAGTCGACGAAACATGGATCCACTGGTACACACCAGAGACCAAGGAACAGTCGAAACAGTGGACTTCACCCGGCGAACGTGCTCCGAAGAAGGCGAAGACTGTCCCATCGGTCGGAAAGGTGATGGCCACCGTTTTCTGGGATTCACAAGGTGTGATTCACATCGACTACCTCAACGCCGAATTGAAGAAAAAACGGCCCCACTTGGCGAAGAAAAAAATGCTCTTCCACCATGATAACGCACCGGCTCACACCTCCGCCCTCGCCACGGCCAAATTGGTCGAATTGGGCTACGAACTGCTGCCCCATCCACCGTATTCTCCAGATTTGGCCCCTTACGACTTCTTTTTGTTTCCAAACTTGAAAAAGTCACTCGTCGGACAGAAATTTGAGTCGAATGAGGAGGTCATCACCGCTACGGAGGCCTACTTTGCAGACCTCGAGAAAACGTATTTTTCAGACGGGTTAAAGAAGTTGGAGCATAACTGGGTCAAGTGTATCGAGCTAAAAGGAGACTATATTGAAAAATAAATCGCCATTTCTCCAAAATTTTTGTTTTTCTTTTGTTGGCTAAGTTCTTATCGGACCACCCTCGTATAACTCTCGCGCTTCCGGTGCCTTAGACACAGACACTGGAGCCTTAGGAACAGCCATGGGCTTTCGTAACGCCTTTCCCGAACTTGCCACCATTTGGGCGTAGGTTAACTGGGGTGTGACAGCTGGATTTGAAAGCGACTCGAGGGACGTTTCTCCTCGACCTCTTTTCTTTCTTGATGTTCTGGTACTTAGGACATCCCCGATAGTTCACAGGGTGTCCCCGGTTCTTACACAAGACACAGTCGAGCTGCTCTCTGTCCGCCACTTTGTCTTTCTCAAGGACGCATTCCTCGGTCTTGTGATTATTTGCGCACATAACGCTTCGAGGCTGCATTTTGCAGTTCGAAGCGACGTGCTCGAACCTTTGGCAGCGGATACATTACAAAACGTTTCCGCTCCCCCTTAATTTTTTCCATGTAACGGTCTTGGATGCTAAGGAAATGATAGTCCTTAGCCTCTCCTGGTTGTGAGCTACACCAAGAAGAAGGGAATCACTCGCTTATCCCGTCGGGAGCTCACCGTGGAAAATGGTTTAACTCCCACGAATTGAGGTCGTCGGTCTCGAACTCTTGGAGCTTTGAGAGCATTTCCTTGGGGTCTGTTATCGACTCCGCGCCTTCGAGGAGCATCGTCTGCAACCTCTCAGCCTTGTGTGTGCAGGAGAAAAAACTCCGTTGTGGATCCTTCAATAAGCTTTTTATATGCTTATGCTGCTCCGATGTCTTGGACTAAACTGCCTAACGTTGTTGGCCTAAATATTTAAACTGAAAGTTACCTACAACAATAGCGTACTTACATAGATCGATGGTCTCTCGTAGGGCCATGGTATAAGGAAGTAAGCCTTAGTATAATAAGTGGCACCTTCTCCTTTTTAAGACGTGGTTGCGGCTGTTGTTGTTGCTGCTGCTTCTGCTGCTGCGGTTGTTATTGTTGCCGCTGATTCTGTTGCTTCTTCTGCGGCCGCTGTTGTTTTTGCTGCTCTTGCTGTGGGGCGGCTGTTGCCTGCTCTCTCCGCTTCTTATTCCCTTGAACTTATCGACTACGACCAGCAGCTGGGCGCGTCTGATACGTTTTCAAGTTCGCTACGCTCTTTCTACGTAGCCGAACTTGAAAGAGTGGTGAAGGGGTTATTGATTGTAGTGGCCTTTCCTACCATCGGAGAGGTAGGTAATATCGGTTTCCATGGGGATCGCGGGCTTTGGTTGGTGTTGTTGTTGTCCACCTGCTTTGGACGTCGATGGTGTTGGTATTGGCGCCCCTTTCCTCGCTTCGACCAGCAGCTTTTCGGTCAAAGTAGTGAGTTAGGGACAATTGGTTCGACTTAGCGCGTACTTATACTGGTTATTCTCTGCTTTCACATTTTATTAGCCGAAACACTACCTACTCCTTCACTGTTCTGTGATCAACAACATTATCGTAGCCGCCATATTCTCCGCACCTTATCCCTTCTGATAACTGGTTCGACATATGCAACACGATTTGGCAGGTCGCCGGTTTACTTCTTTCGCAGAAATCGAAAATTGGCTCGAAAGTTGGGTCGTCTCAAAACACGACACATTTCTCAAAATGACATTGTTCTCGAAATGGAGTTAGAAAATTGCTTGAAAGGTGAGAAAAAGTAGTAATCATTTTTAACAAAAAAAAAATTGGGCCAATTAATTTGTACTTTCAACATGAATCTTATAATGTACCCCAAGGTACCTGGCTACACTTTGTTCAGCCGGTGGACGCCCGCTTGCCAAGCATTATATTACTAAAATAATATTATGATTTTATAGTAGTAAGGTAACATATACCATATCTCAGTAAATTTTGCATTATAGTTCTAAGAACAGTGTATTATTTACAATAGCTAAATACAACAAAGAAAAAAACAAAAACAGAAACAAAGTCAGGTAACAAGTAACAATTTTTTTTTTAATTTTTTCCAATGTTCCAAGACTAAGCTAGTGGACTTTTGGTTATTTCGTGAAATGATATACATTTTATTGGAATGACAATATACGAATATAGTTGATGGCAAGACCAGAGTCAATGCTTTTCTCAATCACCTGTGTTCTGAGTGATTTATTTTTGACTTTTATGTCTTACTTGTAAATAAATTTCAATCATATTATGTATAAAGTATATATTACTATGATTATATTTTACAGCATTTGGGAACGCTTGTGTACTACATAGCTCCGCGATCGGCCAATATAATAGTGTTGGGTAGGACACGCATTTTTATTGAGTTTGTATGAGGTACTCATTTGGGGGAGTGAAGTGGTACATTGTCCCACCTCATTTGAGGTAAAGGATGTTTCTAGCGGCTCCACATATCTTCAGAGAAAATAGTCAAGCGGCGTTAAATCGCAGGATCTTGGAGGCCAATTCACGGGTCCGTAACGTGATATTATGCGGTTACCAAACGTTTCCTTCAATAAATCAATTGTGGCACGAGCTGTGTGACATGTTGCGCCGTCTTGTTGAAACCTCAGCTCCTGCACATCATGGTTGTTCAATTGATGAACGGAGAACTCAGTAATCATCGCTCTATAGCGGTCACCATTGACTGTCACGTTCTGGCCAGCATCGTTTATAAAGAAGTACGGACCAGCCCATAAAGCACACCAAAAAGTCAGTTTTGGTGGATGTAACGGTGCCTCAACATACACTTGAGGATTATCATCACTCCAAATACGGCAGTTTTGTTTATTGACGTATCCATTCAATCAAAAGTGAGCTTCATCGCTAAACAAAAATCGCTTATGAAAATTGGGATGAACGGCAATCTTGTTTTGGGCAGTCATATGCCAGAAATTATATTTAAATTATAATGTCAGAAGATTATCTTTCGAATAAAGTCAATTTCATGTCAATTTAAAAAAATCATCTTTGTTTTATTCCATTTCAAAGTTCTATACCTCTATAAAATACACCCTTTACATCTTGTCACATATCCCATTGATAGCTTGCAATATGTACTAATGCAAAAGTCGTGAGGTGCCTCTGACTATGACAAGAATTGAAGTGGTACAAATTTGAGGTGTTGGGATATTTTTGTACTATGACAAGAATTGAAGTGGTACAAATTTGAGGTGTTGGGATATTTTTGTACTGGTGTATGGGACATGAGGATGTGAGGTGCCCTGACTATGACAAGAATTGAAGTGGTACAAATTATTTTTTTGAGGTGTTGGGATATTTTTGTACTGGTGTATGGGACATGAGGATGTGAGGTGCTCTGACTATGACAAGAATTGAAGTGGTACAAATTATTTTTTTGAGGTGTTGGGATATTTTTGTACTGGTGTATGGGACATGAGGATGTGAGGTGCTTTGACTATGACAAGAATTGAAGTGGGAAATATATTTTTTTTGAGGTATTGGGATATTTTTGTACTGGTGTATGGGACATGAAGATTTGAGGTGCTCTGACTATGACAAGAATTGAAGTGGGAAAAATATTTTTTTTGAGGTGTTGGGATATTTTTGTACTGGTGTATGGGACATGAGGATGTGAGGTGCTCTGACTATGACAAGAATTGAAGTGGGAAAAATATTTTTTTTGAGGTGTTGGGATATTTTTGTACTGGTGTATGGGACATGAGGATGTGAGGTGCTCTGACTATGACAAGAATTGAAGTGGGAAAAATATTCTTTTTTGAGGTGTTGGGATATTTTTGTACTGGTGTATGGGACATGAGGATTTGAGGTGCCTTGACTATGACAAGAATTGAAGTGGGAAAAATATTATTTTTTGAGGTGTTGGGATATTTTTGTACTGGTGTATGGGACATGAGGATGTGAGATGCTTCTGACTATGACAAAAATTGAAGTGGGACAAATAATTTTTTTGAGGTCTTGGGACATTTTTGTAGTGGTGTATGGGACATGAGGACGTGAGGTGCTTCTGACTATGACAAGAATTGAAGTGGGACAAATAATTTTTTTGAGGTGTTGCGACATTTTTGTAGTGATGTATGGGACGTTTGTAGTGCATCTTGTATGAGTAACCCAACACTACAATATAACATTTTTCGAACAAATAACTGCATAAGTTAAACAGCTCGCCATCGAAAGCCTTAATCATAAGTGGTCCTTAAACAACGTGAAAAGGTATACTCCGACAGCAAATAGTAAAACGGCATTCGACGGAGAAATCTTATAGTCCAATCAATATGTTGTCAACTTGAAATTGGATTTGGGATATTAAAGTATATGAAACCTGTTCTGTGAATGAAAATTGTGGACAAATTAATTTTCTCTTCCTATTAAAACTCGGGTTTGCTGTAGCTGTCGATACTGGAAAGAGATAAATGAAGACCTTTGCCTTTCTGGATGTCGGAAACACGTCCCTTTATTGTGTCCGTTTCTGTGAATTGATTTGATATTATATCTGCTTTAAGACTTCCAAAAAGCTTGTTTTTTCTTTGTAGCTTTCAATCTTAAACTCGCAGCAGAAACTCATTGAAATGTTTTTCTCGTCTTACTGCACTTCATAAAATCGTCAGTTGCCTTGGCACGTTTCTTAGCTTGATTTATGCGAAGTCAGTAAACTCTATGGTTGCCTGCAACTGTGATTAGTTTTCTTTTTTTTGCCTTTTTTTGTTACTTAACTGAAATCCTTACATGGCAGATTGAATGTGTATCTCGGTACAAATCCTTGCGCAAGAAGAATGTTCTATATCTTACCGCTCTGCTCAAGTCAAGGGAACATGTTAGTGCTTTAAAAAGCAATCACGTATTTGGGGTGGCGTCAGTAATGACGTTGGTTACCAGTTAATTCTTTTGAGAGAGAATTCAGTTATTTAGAACTTATTTATTTAGATGAGGCTACAGTTCGGGGTTTACCTAGGCCTCAGCCAACAAGCGTCTCGAGTCAGTCGTGCCATACCAGTTGGCTGGGGTTCCTTTCTACATAGTCATAGGCAATCACCTCTTTAGCTTTAATTGGCGATAGTTAATCTCCGTCTAATCTCAGTGCTATTAACGTTGCTGTTGTTCACTGGTGTAACAAAGTAGAAGAAATCCATAACTGCTTTAGTGCTATCGATTTTGCAGGTCTTTCCGTGATGACACTCTATGTATATAATATTTATGCTCTCCTTTCAATGCTATTGAAAGGTTCTCATTGTATTCGTCCAGTCATGACAGTTTCATCTGTGTGCATAAACAATTTTTCTTAAATAGAAAATTTCTCTTGTTTTGGTGAGTAAGTCCTACACAATATTTTACTTCGCACTGTCTGAATCCCTTTTTTTTATCTTTGAGGCAGCCTCGAGGAATATACATTGTCATACTGCACATCCTAACTAAATAGTTTGGCAAGCATGTGCAGCTTTGAAGTAAACAAATAAGAATGGAAATTTATGAGTCTTCAATAACGTGAGTATTTTATCAATAATCACTTAATCCAAAGAAAACAGACTGTCCACGAACGTTTTGAATCGTCGGAACAGTACGGCGAGAGAGATCTTGTATGTAATGCAAAGAAAAATTATTCCCTTATATTTGGCCTAGTTCTTAGAATTTACCATTGAGTGGATGGGGATAATAGACTCAATATCATATCTTATCCTCGTCTGATTCGGGTGAACAAATTTCTTTCCGTCTTCGTCCGCTACACATGGTCATTCAACCCGGCAACAGAATATTGAACATCATCGTCGTTAAATACTTTGCAAAAGTGCACATTCCACTTTCTACCGTGACTTCACGTCCGAGTTGATCACAGGAGACCTATGCTCTGGTTTAATAGCCTTAACATGTTCATTTAACTTGTTGCTAAGACCTCCACATACTTACGATACAACTTTTTGATCTCATGCTTTTCGTTTTTTTTCCTTTTTTCTTCTGAAAAGCGCATACTACTTACTTCCTTTCTATTCGTAAAGTCCACGAACAATGCTCCTCCATCGATGTACCGAAACCATGTGTGCATTTCGAGCACTCGGCTTTTATAAGAAGTAAAGGGTCCGCCAAATAACTTTTTTTTTTTTGAAAATGCTATAAAAAAAACTACTGAATATTTTCTCAAATTTCTTTTTTTATTTGAAAGTACAATCCTTCCGGTTAATAATGGAAAATAATTTCATTCAAATGGCTGCCTCGGCTGGCCATGCAGTAGCCTACACGATCGGTCCAATTTTTAAGCACATTATCGATTGTGTGCAACTGTATTTCACCAATGGCTTCACGAATATTGTCCTTTAAAGCGTCAATTGTCTCTGGCTTGTCGGCGTAACACTTATCTTTGACGGCACCCCACAAATAATAGTCCAACGGTGTCAAATCGCAGCTCCGAGGTGGCCAAACGACATCAGCTCTGCGGCTGATAATGCGATCTTCAAAAACAGGGCGCAAAACATCGAGTGTAGCTTCGGCTGTGTGGCACGTAGCGCCGTCCTGTTGAAACCAAATGTTGCCAATATCCTCCTCTTCAATTTTTGTGAACAAAAATTCGTTCAACATGGCCCGATAACGATCGCCATTGACTGTAACGGCCACTCCTTGCTCATTTTCGAAGAAAAATGGCCCAATTATGCCTCTGGACCAAAATCCGCACCAAACAGTGGCTCGTTTTGGGTGCACCGGCTTTTCAATGTATGCGTGCGGGTTTTCTGTGCCCCAAATGCGACAATTTTGCTTGTTTACATACTCGCCAAGATCAAAATGAGCTTCATCTGAAAAGATGATTTTTTTGGCAAAATCGGCATTTTCTGTAAGTCGATCGCAGGCCCACTTAGCGAAGCGTTATTCAAGCGTATACACAACCATATTCGTTCAGCGGAAGGATAAAACTAATTATCTGTCAAATCAGACATGAGCTAAGTGTTACCATTCACGAAAAAGCACTACTTGAAAAAAAAAACGTTAGATGGCGGACCCTTTATCTTGCAGATGGTGGCTTGCAATCTAAACTATTAAATTCCTCATAGCATTCTAACATTACCACCAGTTCTGTTTTTTGGTTTATGAGTGCTATATCAGGTCTTGAAAAAACTGAAAGGAGACGGAATCTGCAATTGTTCTAACCGTGACTGCAATTTTCCGACGTACAATCTGGATGATCTGGGTGATCTAACCTTGAGATATGTAGTAGTATCCTGAGTATGGTGTTAACCAAATATAATATTTCTTCTCACTTAAACCGTAGACGCCAACCCCATTGACCCCATTTTAAAATTATTCCAAAAACATATTCTTGAAAGGCCGAAGCAGCCGAGTTTTGGAGGCAACCGGGAATCTGCTTCGTGTGATTAGCTCAAAAATGTGTCTATTCAGATATTGACTGGTTGGTTTTTGAAAGTGCCATAGAAAAAACTACTCTTAATTTTATAATTTTTTCCAATTTTAATTGAAAGCGATTAGTTATGTTTACGAATAATATTGCGCCAGAATCGTCTACATAATATCCATCTTTCAGAGTCACCCACAAAAAAAAAAGTCAAACTGCGCCTTTTCACTGATCCGTGAAAGTTAAGCAAATCACCAAAACGGCTTATTACAAGCTTAGTTCTTTTAATGGGATTGTAGACGATTTGCATAGCACGTGAAGCCATCCTACTACAATATTAATTCAAAATTCATCGATTTTTCACCAAAGATCGGTGAAATATTATGTTAACGAGACTGACATTAAACGCTAAGCAAATAATCGGAGACCACCGTGTGGCTTCAATAGGAACGGATTGACGAGTGACCCAATTTTCATTAAACGATAGCTTTTAGAAAAGAGGTGGAAATTCCACGAAGCAAGTCATCATTTAATGGCAGATTTTAAAAGGTGTGTGATTCTTTAAAGAGATTGCAAATGTATCATGTCCTTCTAAGATCAGGAATCCCACAAAGATGGTTAAACTGTTACAAATATGTCTAAAAGGAAAGAGAAAGCTCTAACGTACACTTGCGATCTGAAATTTTGGGAGATACAGAGGAAACAATTAAGAGAAACCCAGATAGTATAATAAAGACGAGAAAGAAAGTAGGCATAGTATTACAATAAATGAAAAGAAAACCACTCACTTGGGTCGATCCAAACTTCGCACCTGACTGTACTTGATAAACAGTTTGAGAAAATGGACAAGTTCAACTAACTGGAACCGCATTGACTATAAAAAAAATTAAAGAGTTAAAGGACCCTCGTATGCAGCATCAATACCAGGACGAAATTAATAGCCGGTTCGTCCTACTAGATGGTATGGAAATTAACGACGAAACAAGCCAGGTAGAAACAGTATGGTCAACAAAAAATAGTATGGCAAAGGAGACAGCGCAAAACAAACTAGACAATTGCAAAGCCCTCAAAGGACAGCCTTGGTTTGACGAAGAATGCGAGGAAAAAGTAAAAGCTCGAACATTCTAAGACTACAAGCCCTGAAAAATCGCGAAATAAAGAAGCAATCCATCGTCTAAAGAATAACAAGGCCGCAGGAATGCCTTGGAATCATCAGAACTATACGAAACAATGAAGCCATCGCATCGATAATCATTCCTGTATTTAAAAAAAATAACTTAACACAGTACAACAATTACCGAGGAATATCTCTGTTACCAAGTTATTGCAAGTTGCTGTCAAATATTTTCTTAAAGACACTGACATCGGATAATCGGAAACGTGTGACTTCAGGTGGAGCCGCTCGACGAGTGATCAACCTTTCATAGACGGCAGATTTTGAAAAAAGAAGTGGGAATTCCCAAAACGATTCGAAAAGTAATCGTAAATTTCAAATAGGTGTCCCTTTAAACTAATTGAACATGTACAAGATAATGTTGTTGTAAGGTTGGGAATCCAGGAAAAGTTGTTGAAATTGATACAAGTAAGCATAAAGGGGAACAAAGAACAAAAGAGTAAAAGTGATAGTAAGTGCTAATAGATAGTGAGAAAAATGTTAAAAGAAATATAGAAAGTCTAATAATCGTAGGAGGAAAAGTAATGAAAAGACCGCCAGATGAGGCCAATATCGCAAGAGCAACTTACTATCGTGTAGTACATTCTAGTAGACGGCTACTGTTATATTTTGACCGCGTGTGGAAGCGGGAGTGTCCGCGGATTTTAGAAAAATGGAAAAAGAGCAATATCTGTCGGTGATTCGAATCTTGTTTTTTTAAGGGAAATCGCGCAGCGAAATCAAAGAGCGTTTGGATGCTGTGTACGGTGACTCTTCTCCTTCGATGGCGACCATCAAAAATTGGTTTAATGAGTTTCAGCGTGGTCACACGTCGGTTTTTGATGATCCACGCCCAGGTGCTCCGAAGCAGTGTTTGACGCTATTTAAGCGCAATCCGAAGGAGTTTTTGCGTCGTTTCGTGACAGTCGACGAAACATGGATCCACCGGTACACACCAGAGAATGCGAAGACTGTCCCATCGGCCGGAAAGGTGATGGCCACCGTTTTCTGGGATTCACAAGGTGAGATCCACATCGACTACCTGGAGAAGGGCAAAACGGTCACCGGGCTGTGCTATGCCAAATTAATGGGCCGATTCGACGCCGAATTTAACCATGATCTTCCACCATGATAACGCACCGGCTCACACCACCGCCCTCGCCACGGCCAAATTGGTCGAATTGGGCTACGAACTGCTGCCCCATCCACCGTATTCTCCAGATTTGGCCCCGTGCGACTTCTTTTTGTTTCCAAACTTGAAAAAGTCACTCGCCAGGCAGAAATTTCAGTCGAATGACGAGGTCATCGCCGTCACGGAGGCCTACTCGAGAAAACGTATTTTTCAAACGGGTTAAAGAAGTTGGAGCATCGCTGGGTCAAGTATATCGAGCTAAAAGGAGACTATATTGAAAAATAAATTGCCATTTCTCCAAAATTTTTGTTTTTCTTTTGTAGGCTAAGTACTTATCGGACCACCCTCGTAGAAGTATATGAAGAGAAAAATAAATACGAGTATATGGTGTTCGAACGACTGGGATATAACCAAACCTCAACTGTATCCAATAAACGCTTTGAGAGAAAATGGGACGAATTCAAATATCTCGGTACCTAATTGACTGTCGAAAACGACATAAGGATCGTAATAAATAAAAGGTTGCATATAGCAACGGAGGCTTCTTCACGATGAAGTAATTATTCACAACTCTTTGCCTTGTAACAGAACAGTGAAACAAGGAACTGTCATGGCGTGTAAGCTTGGCGAAGGGTGGTCTACAGGGCTCTAAACTTTCTAGTTCCGAATGGCCGATAATAATAATAATAAAGCATTTTGTGTTTGTACAGTAAAAATAACCATGGTCTGTATGATTTTGGTTCTATCCAAACCATTGAAGTTTTCAAAATAAAATAAAGTTTTTCTCTCATTAATATTTAGAAATATTTTTTAGTTGTTTCTGTATTACTAACTTCCACATATGTAGCAAAAATTATTTGGAGAATTAACACATGAGAAGCCGTTTGTCTTATTTATTACCACGTCAAAATCGTAAAAATATCATACACATTCGATAGACGTAGATCGTAATACGAGTATGATTTTAATCACGACAAATAATGACTCACGAGGGTAGAAGAATATTTAAATGTCATCGGTGTTAAGAGCACTGTTATCAAAGAAATTGGAAGCAAGGTGATACTAAGAAAAATTAAAAATAATTTTCTCAGAAAATTTACGTGATGAAATTTTTTTCTTATTTTTTCCGTAGCTTATTATCTAATACCTACTCAAATTGCTAATTTTTTTTTTTTATGGGCGAAACCATCGCAGGCCTGTGTTCACAAGCATTTTGAATAAATCGGTGCTGCCACTGGCCAAGTAGGTACCATAGAATTCAAAACGAAACAAGCTGTTGTCCCAGACTTAAACTGTCGTTAGAGTTCATGGTGGATAGGAGTCAAAGTTTCTATCAATCACCTTTGTTTGTTTTTATTTTTTTCCCATAAGTCTCTTGTTTACAATTCTGTATAGCGAATTGAAATAAGCAACTATACATCCATATAACTTTTGTAATCTGAGTTGTTCCATTCCTTTACCAAGTTGTAAGTAAAGTTAAAGTTAATTTTCAATTCCATATGAATTTGAAATTGCCCGAAGGATTTTTCTTCGAACTAATTTTGATCAATATTTTGCTTCTAAAGGGTTTTTCAATTAGCGCGAGTAGATTTTAGCGACCTGTGGCGGCCACGTTGTTTCGGTGACATCTGTCAAATCTTGTTTATTATTTATTTACTGATTCCAAATCGCCATGGAAAGTTACTCGATTGAACAGTACGTCCAAATGCAAAAACTCTATTCAAAATGAGTATTCGTTAGTGCAAACGTTTCGCTCGTTGCGCCCATTTTACGGTAGACGTGGTGGCCCTTCACAGTCAGCCCTTCGCAGTCAACTTTTGAACGTTTAGCGGCCAAATTTGAGACGGCCGAGAGCATCACCGTGGTGCGTGAAAGTGTACAGCATAACCCGAGACAATTAATTCCTCGGCTTTGGCCTTTCGCTGATTTCAACTTGGCGAATTTCGCGTCGGTACTTGGGCCTACATCCGTACAAGATTCAACGAACCCAAGAGCTCACAGCCGTTTGTTCACTGACTGGAGCGTTTGCAAGGGGTCTTGACCAAAGAATCATCTTTAGCGACGAGGAGTATTTTAGGATGAATGGCTGTGTTAGCAAGCGAAATTGCCGTATATGGGACGATACTACTTCTGGACATGTTCACCAGGTGACAATGCATCCTCAAAAAGTTAACATTTGGTGTGGATTTTAGGCCGGCGGCGCGCGTCATGACATTCTGCATGAAAGATTTGAGGATAAGGTTATCTCTTGCAAAGGTGACGTGAATTGGCCACCTAAGTTCATGCGATTTGACCCCGCTGTACTTTTTCTTGTGATGTTTTCTGAACTCGCAGGTCTATGCGAATAAACCACAGTCGACCGATACCATTAAGGTGAACATAACACAGGCCATCGCTCAAATTCAGCCGGATCTATGCGTAAGAGTCATTGGAAATTGGGCCACTCGGATCCGTGCCACCATGACGATGGCGCGGCACGGGAAACCGCTAAGGTTGAACGAGCCCCAGAATTGGGACGTACTGCAGATTGCACTGCTAAGTGCCAAAAAAGAAGGAGAAAGAGGCGTGCCCGAAAATCGTGCAAAGAGGCTGGCACAGCCGAAGGCACGAAGATTGAAGGCGAACCTCTGGGAAAGGCAGATAAGAGGATTAGATCGGCGAAGGTATCCCCTACCGAAACCTATCCGACCCTCTCACCTGCAGCTACCGCACTTCTTGGCGGCGCGCAGCGCAGAAAACGTCGGCGACTAGTAAAGGCTACTGCTGGAGGCACAAGCATGCGAGCACTTTCGGCATGCGCCTCAAACACTCCTCCTCTTATTGGTGACGGTCAAACTCCCAATAAGAGCGTGCCAAGTTCCAAAACTGACGGAGCTGGAGGTGTTCAGGGTCCCGTTATGGCCGGCGCCACCGCCGAAAAAGGTGATGATGCTGACAGACAGAATCTGATGGCAGAAGGCGAAGCGGTCTTGGATCACAACAACCCTTAAGCTGGCAGAGCTGTTCGACAGCGGCGTCGGAAGGGAGCAGGAGCTCGAACCGAAAAAGGTAAGAGCGCTCGCAAACGGAAGATGGCCGCCGGGGACAAACGCAAAGGCAAATGCGGCGATCAACAAAGATCAAAGCAAAAACCTGACGACGGAGAGGACCAAAGGCTGCTCATCGGAGGCGGGCACTTCACACAAAAAAAACCCCTTCCTCTGGAAAGGAAACACAAGTGACCGTAAACAGTCGAGACAAGCACCTCTCCTACAAAGAGGCAGCCATCTCCTCTGAAAAGGTCAGGATAGGGAAGGCTGGCAGTGACAGCAAAATGACCAGCGCAGATTGCCAACACTGCGAGGATCATCTACTGGAGCTAGCTTCAGCAACAGGCTTCTGTATTCAGGCTGAGAGGTCTGCTTTGATGAATGGTACCTTCGTGGTGAACGGTTCTTCATAGCTGACATCTGCCTGGATCAGGAGCATGGTGCCGAAAATCCCTCCCCTGGGAACTACTACCTATCACGCAGTTAGTCTCCCGAAATTAACGCGCGCCATCTGCTGGATTCCGGGAAAACCCTGAAACAAGCTGAAAGTGCTGACGCGACTACGTGCGCAGAATCCGGGACTCGACACGAGGGCCTGGACTGTCTACTCCTACAAGAAGAAAAAGAACTCTCTGAAAAAACAGATCTTCACTCTGGTTGTGGGATTGGACAACGGCTCTGTTGAGGCCCTGAAATCTGCGTACGACTCACGTCCCTACTTCGACCTTGGTAGGATTTTATTCCACTTTGATGTCAAGTAGTCGAAGGATGGAACGTGTTCCGCAGTATAAATCTATGATTTTTACTCAGATTAACCTACAGCATTGCAAGGCTGCTAATGCTCTTCTAAGTATCAGAATTGCATGCAGTAGTACAAATCATCACATTGTATCCATTCAAGAACCATGGGTGTGGAACAAACGCCTGTGTGGTCTTGGTGGCATACGTGATGCTACAATCCTTTATGATGAGCGATCCGAAAGGCCCAGGGTCTGCCTCATCATATCGAATACGCTATCGGCAACCAAACTTGGTCAATTCTGTGGTCAAGATCTGGTAGCTGCGAAAGTGAGCTACAAGGCGCACGGAGAAATTGAACACTTCGTCGTGGCGTCTGCTTACTTCCCCTACGACTCGGTACTACCCCCGCCACCTAAGGCGGTTTCCGAACTCGTAGAGTACTGTGAAGCCAGAAGGATTGGACTCATCATCTGTTGCGATGCTAACGCTCAAAATACAGTTTGAGGCAGCAGCAAATGCAACCGGAGAGGAGACCATCTTTTAAACTTCATTCTTTCGTCTGACCTTTTCATCAACAATGTTGTCTCTCAACCAACCTTTGTGACGGCGAGACTACAGGAAGTGATTGACCTAACCCTGTCTAATAGGCATGTGAAGGCCATCACTAACTGGAGAGTCTCACCAGATGTTACGCTGTCAGACCATAGATACATCGAATTCCAATTGAAGTGTGGGATCTCCCCTTCGCAGCCCAAGCGGAATCCGAGAAACACAGACTGGGTGCGATTTAGGGAGGAGCTTGAGAAATCCACTCAAGCCCCGCCTAAACTCAAAACAAATCAATTGGTGGAGGATGCCGTTCATAACCTGAACGGCGCCATCACCAAATGTTTTGAACTCGCATGTCCTGTCAAAAAACCTCCCAGCAGGAAGCCGGTTCCCTGGTGGAACGCTGAGCTCCAATGTCTTCGCAGGGAAGCCAGAAGATGACTGGAATAAATATCGATCGAAGCAGAAGGAATATAAGAAACTTATTCGAAAATCGAAGAATGATTCCTATAACTCCTCCTGGAAGAGATCAAATCCCTGAGCGCGACCTGCAAGTTGGTTAAAGTCCTCAAACGAGGAAAATCGACAAAGCTGGATGTACTCAAAAAGTCTGATGGTACATTCACCGAGTCTAAAGCTGAAACTCTTAGTTTACTGTTACAGACCCATTTTCCGGGAAATCAGACTGTCATCGGCTCGTTGCACACTCCCTCACTGGAAACTGCGGCTGTAGCGATGAAAACAACTCGGCGTAGCTGGTATGTTGCGTCACGCGTGGCAACTACTGAGGCCACTGAATTTGCTGTGGCATCCTTCGATGGCTTTAAGTCGCCGGGCACTGATGGGATATACCCCGTTATGCAGCAAAAAGGTATAAGACCGCTGCTTCCTACTCTGAAAAGAATTTTCACTGCTGCTGTGCGGTGAAAGTGGTCTTTATTCCCAAAATAGGGAAAGAAGATTACTCACTAGCCAAGAGTTTTAGACCAATAAGTCTAACATCATTCTTGCTTAAAAGCATGGAAAGATTAGTAGAGTTGCACGTGCGCAAAGTTGCCCTTCGAATGCATCCTCTGTTGGACATGCAACATGCTTATCCGCGCGGAAAATCCTGCGAGACTGCGCTTCAAAACCTAGTTGGGAGAATTGAATGCGCTCTCGAAAGGAAAGAGTGCGTACTAGACATTTTCGTCGACATTGAGGGAGTTTTGATAACGCTACTTTCGACAGCATGTGTAACGCTGCTAGACGGCATGGCGTAGATGAAGCACTGGTTTTGTGGATCAAAGCAATGCTTGTGCACAGGACATTGATCGCTGATACAGGCCTCGAACAATGTGTCAAGTCTGGAGTAATCAGGGGCTGCCCGCAAGGTGGCGTCTTGTCTCCGCTGTTATCGTGCATGGTGGTCGACTCACTGCTAGATGCTCTCAATGCCTCTGGAATCTATGCCCAGGCCTATGCGGATGATGTTGCTGTTCACTCTGTCGGCTCATGTTTAGCGAATGTCTGTCTCAAAGCGCAGGCGGCGCTAGACGTGATCGAAGACTGGTGCACGAGAAATGTGCTGTCGGTTAATCCTCTTAAGACCGATGTCGTTCTCTTCACGAGAAGGAGGAAAACAACTGGCATCACTCAGCTGGTGCTAAAAGGCATCCGCATCACGATATCCAAGGAAGCTAAGTATCTGGGAGTCATTCTAGACAGCAAACTTCTTTGGTCAAAACATGTTGAGTCCAAAACGACCAAAGCGCTGTCAGCTTTCTGGCGATGCAAAGGTGCCTTTGGCAAAACATGGGGCTTATCGCCGAAAAATGTCCTTTGGATCTACACGGCAATGGTAGGACCGATAATCTCATATGCATCGGTTGTTTGGTGGAGCAGGCTAACACGCAAACACGCTGTGGTTTCACTCACCAAACTCCAAAGGGCGGTCTGTCTCAGCTGCACGGGGGCTTTCCCCAGCACACCGGGAGCTGCTCTAGATGCTATGATGAATCTTCCACCCGTTGACATATATATCAGAGGGTGTGCACTGAAAACTATTGCTCGCCTAAAGAGGAATGGTCTTTGGTACAACTCGCACTGGAGTGAAAGTGTACTTGCGGGAGAAATATCCTACGACCCCTGTCTCATGGATATGCCTTCTGACGCAATGACACCTGCCAGTCACATTTCCATGGCGTCAGGACTGGCTTTGGCCAGACACTGAACCTTTAATGGAATGTCTTCGCATTTTCACAGATGGCTCCAGTACTGGGCAGGGATCCGGCGCTGGAGTTTTCTTTGAGCGCGAAAACATTCGACTGCACTTCTCGTTAGGAAAATATGTGTCTGTCTTCCAGGCGGAGATTTACGCAATCCTAATGGCCATGCACTATGTTGTGAAACACAGATGGAGGGGAAAAAGCATATGTGTCTGCAGTGACAGCAAAGCTGCACTCAAAGCTGTGTCCAATCCTTCATCCAACTCCAAACTAGTGCATGAACTCAAGACCTTTTTGAACAAAGTCGGAAGACTAAATTCACTTAGGCTTGTATGGGTTCCAGGTCACTCTGGAATCCCAGGAAACGAGATCTCCGATGAACTCGCTAAAAGAGGCTCAGAAGAGAGTTTCTCAGGACCTGAACCCGCCTTAGGTCTACCTGCTTCCATGGTCAAATCTGACATCAATGACTGGGTCTTTAACGCACACAGTCGCAGATGGAGGGAATATCCAGGATGCATGATGACTAAGCGCGTACGCCCTGACGTCTGCAAAAAGTCCGCAACATTTTTCTTATCCTTAAGAAGAAATGATTGCAGAAGGCTAACGGGCGTCATTACGGGCCATTACACTTTTGCCAAGCATCAAAAAAATAAAAATAGAAACCTCACACATGGCTTGGTTTGTTCCATTTCAACATCTACCATCTATGCCCTTATTGAAAAACCCTTCACAATACAAAAATAGAAAAGGCGTTGCAACATGAGGGTGTTTTAAGGCACTTTTTTTTGTTTAATTCATTTTCATTGTTCTTATTCTATTCTTATTTACTAGACAAAAATGTTTAAATTTAACCTAAAACTATCTTAATGTGTCTTACTGGGCCTGAGCCGGCACTCTATGTCTGCCTATATTTCTTCATTCTTAATGACTTTCGGTCGGCTTTCGGCTTAAACGTAGATTCACCTCAGTTAGCTCTCAGGTGAGCATGATGACGATCCCAGCCTCCTTGAGTGAATTACTGCTCTAGGAAGCGTTCCCATCTTACAACCACCAATATTTGGCACGCTGTTTAGCCACCTCGGCTAGGTCCCAATCGGCCATTGCCATGTATGAGCTTATGAGCCCTGTCAGCGTACCCATCGCAGATTAGCCGTTTGTCCCTTACCTCAGTAGGATACCATTTCTACTATGGGGAAATAAGGCCCGATCGGAGTGTGCTCTCATGGTATCTATAACTGGGATAAAAAGCCCGTCGTTGGTCATTGCTCATACAATGTGCTTTCAAGTAATTTTTTTTTTTTTTTTTTTTATTGTTCTCTTGATATATTTACAACTGTCTTATATAAAGACATCCAGTAAATGGTTTAATATTAATTGACATATTGGGAAGTAATACATGAGCGGGGACCATTGTCCCAAACATCATCATCTTTGTTCTAAGAAAGAAGGAGAAACAGAGAATAAATATTCAAGTCATTTTAACGCGAAAATTGTCTTAGACTTAATGAACTGATGCTCTGGCATTCTACTTAATAAACTGAGACCCTGGAAGACAGAATCTGAGGTACTGTTTTCCGAACACACCGATCTTTTCTATTTAAGATAGTGCGATAATGGGCCTTATCAGGGTCACGTAGCATATGATTTCCTTCAGTTCCCCTATCGTTTGAGGCCTTGACTTTTGAAAGCTAAGTTTTAAAGCAATATTTATTTATGTGATTGGACATATACTCCAGCATTGCATTGTAAGCCTCAATGCTTGGACCTGATCTGTACGCTACTCGTACTATTGTAAATCATGTGCATACGCTTTTGAGTGGTTGAGAAAACCTATAAAATCGCTAGCACCCTGATGATAAACCGTTTTTTTATATCAAAGATCTTGCTCGAAGTAACATTGTCACATATAACAACCAATTTCTTTACCATAATCTTTTAAATCATGTACAGAAGGTGATTTGGCATGCTTAGCCTAGTGAGCTTGTAAAGCAGACCTACTAACCTTACGGTGTTGAAGGCGTTTTCAAAATGGTCCAGGTAAGCACCCGTAAATTCGTGGTTTCCCTTATTCCACTGAATATCGGAAACCAGTTTTGACACAGCGTGAATAGTGTCATGCCTCACCTTAAAATCAAAGTGGTCGTCAGGAAATATTTCCCTTTCTTCAACCCATTTGATCAAAGGCCTGTTTACTACTTTTTCAAAACCGTGCTAGCATTCGCAACCAAATTAATTCATTGGTGATTAGTAGCATTTTTTCTACAGAGTATGCCGCCGTTATTTTCCAATGCGCTGAATAATGAGTATTATTCAGAGCGTTGTTGAGCAGCTAGGTGGAAATACATACCTACCGCTTCAATCGGCAGCTGTATTAAGACGATTTGAGATACTATGTATTGCCGAAGACTTTTATATTTATAACTGAGTCCAGGATGCACAGGGAAAACAAACAAAGCGGTAGAAATTCGGTCACTGGCTACAATGCTATTCCCAAGGTTTTTATCATTGAGTACGGTGAAACTATCGAATGGACACTCTCTTCTGTCGACTCTAAACTTATGTGCATATTCCGTTGCATCGCTATACTCTTTGTCGTCCGGGAATTCCCACATAGGTATATCGTTGTGATCTTTTCTTCTGAATATTTTATGTTTGTGGAAATATGCTCCGACTATTGGATCTTATAAAGGGTGGGCCAGATACAAGTTTCTCTTTAAAATGTAATTGGCATGGGCTGTGTGGCATGGCGCGCCATCCTGACCGAACCGATGTTCCCAGCCTCATTTTCGAAGAAAAATGGTCCAATGATGCCACCACTCCACAATCCGCACCAAACTGTCACTCTCTGTGGATGCACTGGTTTCTCGACAATAACGTGAGGGTTTTTCGAGCCAGATGCGGCAATTTTGTTTGTTAACGTAGCCGCCGAGATGAAAATGCGCGGCGTCAGAAAATATGATTTTTCGGCCAAAATCGTTGTCCAATTCAAGCTGCTTTACGGCCCAAACTGCGAAGCGATAACGAAGCGGATGATCGCGCGCCTTCAATTGTTGAGTCAATTGGACCTCGTAATCGAATAATCCGAGATCTTTGTGTATGATTCTTGTAAAAATAGTTCATCTATAAAAAGGAAAACTGTACTGTTCCCTTGTTTTATATCTTCCCATGTATTATATGTCAGTTACTGTTTTTTCTTTTGTAAACTTTTCTCAATAAACGTTTAATTCTTCTTTGGCTTTCACGGAATAAGGACGTATTATCTTAACAGGTTATGGGCCCAGACCCAAGTCCACTTTAAAACAAGTCAAATACATTAGATATATATGTAACAATTGATAAAGCGTGGAAATTACTCAAGATTATTTGCTTGCGGATAAAAGATTGAAACTAAATATATATACATATATCTTTTGCAGCTGATAAGAGAATTTCGGTGGCGCGGATTATCTTGTTTTGGGCAGTACATACATATATTTGTGAAGCAAAGATGGAAGGAAGTGATTCTATGAAAACTGAAAAGCTCATGGGTGAAGATCAATGGGGCATCTGGAAATTCCAGATCAAGGTAATGCTCAATGCAAGTGGTCTCTTTGACGTAGTGAGCGGAAAATTTGTAAAACCAACGGAACCCGATAAAGCGGTAGAATGGACAAAAGGGCTCAAAAGATTATAGTAATGAGTATGGGCCAAAGGCCACTTTTGCCCATATTGAATTACAGCACAGCACGTGAGATGTGGCAAAAACTGGAGGCGGTTTATGAGCGAAAGGCACAAACCAATATTCATCTCCTCCAGCAGAAGTTTTATAGTTTTCAGAAGGATCCCACAGACGACATGGCGACCAACATATCCAAGCTCGAGACGATTGCGCACCAGCTTAAAGACTTTGGAGAAAGCATCTCACCATCTATGCTTATTACAAAAATTTTGATGACGCTGCCATCAGAATATAATCATTTTTATACTGCATGGGAGTCAACGCAGGCAGATGAAAAAACCATTGAAAATCTAACTTCCCGGCTCGTGATGGAAGAATCGCGTTTGACAAATATTCGAGAGCAATCAGATAACTGTGCTATGGTGGCGAGAAGAGCGGTAAAGCAACAAGACTCTAAATTCAATAGTGGTTATAAGTCGAAAAATAAGATGGGAAAATGTTTCTGGTGCAAAAAACCAGGACATTGGAAAAGAGACTGCCCATCAAGGAGAGCAAGTACAAGGTGTCTCAAAAAGGTGAACATCGGGATGCGTTTGTCTGTACGATGGTAGCGGCTGATTCGGCGGACGGTACAATTAATCAAACGGATTGGATTCTTGATTCGGCTGCGAGTGACCATATGACATTCCGAAAAGATTGGATAGTTAATTATCAAGATTTCGCTTATCCCCAATTTGTCCGAATAGGTGACGGTAAAACAATCAGTGCTCTGGGATCTGGCGATATCAATATTCTCGCTTTTAATAAAGAACAGTGGGTACCCAAATACCTTTCCAAGGTGCTATTCGTCCCAGATCTAACTCTTAATATCTTTTCTTCAAATGCTGCTCTCGATAAAAATTTGAAATTTATTTCCAATAAAAACCAGTGTGAACTGTTGTCAAATGGCTGTACCGTTGCAGTAGGAGTGCGGCATGGTTCCTTGTTCAAGATGATGTTCAAAATCGAAAAACCTGCTAGTGCTAATGTGAGTAACAAAACCGCGTCAATTAAATACTGGCATGAAGTGTTCGGTCACCAGAACTTGATCTATGTGCGTAATTGCCTTAAAGAACGGAAAATTGATTTTGTCGATGAAAAGGATTTTTTTTGTGATGCATCTGCCCTGGGCAAGTCCCATAAGTTGCCATTTAATCAGAGCGAAAGCAAAGCAAACCACGTAGGGGAACTCGTACACTCTGATCTGTGTGGGCCGATGCGGAATACTTCGCTCGGTGGCTGTAGATACTTTCTTCTGTTCAAAGACGATTTCTCACGCTATCGAGTCGTATATTTTTTAAAAGAAAAAACGCATGTTGTTGATTGTGTAAAAGATTTTCTACAAAAGATTAAAACGGAGACGGGTTTCGCGGTAAAAGTGATCCGAACAGACAATGGACTACAGTTTGTCAACGGGCAAGTTAAATCAATTTTAAAGAAGGAATACGTTATTCATCAGACCTCTGTTCCACACTCCCCGCAGCAAAATGGGAGGGCAGAGAGAGAAATTCGAACAATTGTGGAAGCGGGAAGGACTTTGATTTATGCTAAAAACATGTCATTGAAACTGTGGGCGAAAGCCGTTAACTATGGTGTTTTTGCATTAAATAGGACAGCTCCTACTGGCGTAGATGGTAAAACTGCATTGGAGCTGTGGCTAGGAAAGGATCAAAATAGTAACTACTACGATATGCATATTTTCGGTACGGAATGTTATGCACACGTACCTAATCAAAAACGGCGCAAATGGGATGCTAAATCCCAGCATGGGATCTTCGTTGGATATGCTGAGAACATTAAGGGATATCGCATCTATTTTCCTGGAACGAACAAAGTAGAGGTAAAACGTGACATAATATTTAAAAGCTCGTCTCTTTCCAGTGAAATCAATGATCAAGTTATTATGAGTTGCAATGAGAACATAGATGCATCAGATTTAGGCCCTGAACATGTTTCAATTCTACCTGTTAAAAAGGAAGTTGATGTTATCTTAACTGAAGAACCCGTTGATGATCATACAGAAGGGGGAAATGAAGATGCAAGTGACGAACACACACCTATTAAGCATCGAATAAGAAGTGCACGAAAAGTACCCGAATCAATGATAGCTCTTTTGGATAAGCATGTATTTGTAGCCGAAAAACAAGAGCCATTAACTTATGAAGAAGCCGTAAGCTCCAAGGATCAACATCTATGGAAAGAAGCAATGAGGGAGGAAATCTTTGCGTTGAATAAAAACCATACGTGGGATCTAATTGAACTACCACACAATAAAGCAGCTATCGACAATCGTTGGGTCTTCAAGATCAAAGATGCAATCAGCAATGAACCCGAAAGATTTCGAGCAAGGTTGGTTATTAAGGGATTCACTCAAAAGTACGATGTCGATTATAAAGAGACGTTTAGTCCGGTAGCTAAATTTGCTTCGATTAGAATGATTCTCTCAATTGCATCATCTAAAAATATGCATTTGAGACATTTCGACATAAAAACAGCCTTTCTTTACGGTGACTTGCAAGAAGAAATATATATGAGACAGCCGAAAGGTTTTGACGATAGTACTGAGCGGGTGTGCAGACTAAGAAGAAGTCTATATGGCTTGAAGCAGGCGGGAAGATGTTGGAATGACAAATTTACTACTTTCCTTCGGTCATTCAAATTGAAACCATCAGAAGCAGATCCTTGCATTTTTGTTGGAGAAAAATTAATTGTTGCAAAATAAAGGGTCCGCCATCTAACGTTTTTTTTTTTCAAGTAGTGCTTATTTCGTGAATGGTAACACTTAGCTCATGTCTGATTTGACAGATAATTAGTTTTATCCTTCCGCTGAACGAATATGGTTGTGTATGCGCTTGAACAACGCTGGGAAATATTGCGACATTACTTTGAAAATCATGGTAATGTTGCAGAATGTGTGTGAAAATTGCGTACTGATTTTGGAAGAAGAGAAGCACCGTCAGCCCCGTATGTTCGTTATCTTGTGAAAAAAGTGAAAGAAACTGGCATCCTCATCGATAAACCAAAGCGTGAAAAGCCAAAAACAGTGCGTACACCCGAGAATATTGCTGCTGCGGCAGAAAGTGTGCGTGAAGCGCCATCAACATCAATTCACCGTCGTTCTCAACAATTGAACATTTCGGAGACATCATTGAGACGAATTTTGCATAAAGACCTTGGTATGACGCCATACAAAGTCCAATTGGTTCAGGAGTTGAAGCCAACTGACCATCCAATGCGTTTTCGCTTCGCTAAGTGGGCCTGCGATCGACTTACAGAAGATGCCGATTTTGCCAAAAAAATTATCTTTTCAGATGAAGCTCATTTTGATCTTGGCGGGTATGTAAACAAGCAAAATTGTCGCATTTGGGGCACAGAAAACCCGCACGCATACATTGAAAAGCCGGTGCACCCAAAACGAGCCACTGTTTGGTGCGGATTTTGGTCCAGAGGCATAATTGGGCTATTTTTCTTCGAAAATGAGCAAGGAGTGGCCGTTACAGTCAATGGCGATCGTTATCGGGCCATGTTGAACGAATTTTTGTTCACAAAAATTGAAGAGGAGGATATTGGCAACATTTGGTTTCAACAGGACGGCGCTACGTGCCACACAGCCGAAGCTACACTCGATGTTTTGCGCCCTGTTTTTGAAGATCGCATTATCAGCCGCAGAGCTGATGTCGTTTGGCCACCTCGGAGCTGCGATTTGACACCGTTGGACTATTATTTGTGGGGTGCCGTCAAAGATAAGTGTTACGCCGACAAGCCAGAGACAATTGACGCTTTAAAGGACAATATTCGTGAAGCCATTGGTGAAATACAGCTGCACACAATCGATAATGTGCTTAAAAATTGGACCGATCGTGTAGGCTACTGCATGGCCAGCCGAGGCAGCCATTTGAATGAAATTATTTTTCATTATTAACCGGAAGGATTGTACTTTCAAATAAAAAAAGAAATTTGAGAAAATATTCAGTAGATTTTTTATAGCATTTTCAAAAAAAAAAAAAAGTTATTTGGCGGACCCTATACTTACTTCCTTTCTATTCGTAAAGTCCACGAACAACGCTCCTCCATCGATGTATCGAAACCATGTGTGCATTTCGAGCACTCGGCTTTTATAGGAAGTATCTTGATGGTGGCTTGCAATCTAAACTATTAAATTCCTCATAGCATTCTAACATTACCTCCAGTTCTGTTTTTTGGTTTATGAGTGCTATATCAGGTCTTGAAAAAACTGGAAGGAGACGGAATCTGCAATTGTTCTAACCGTGACTGCAATTTTCCGACGTACAATCTGGATGATCTGGGTGATCTAACCTTGAATTATGTAGTAGTATCCTGAGTATGGTGTTAACCAAATATAATATTTCTTCTCACTTAAACCGTAGACGCCAACCCCATTGACCCCATTTTAAAATTATTCCAAAAACATATTCTTGAAGAGCCGAAGGAGCCGAGTTTTGGAGGCAACCGGGAATCTCCTTCGTGTGTTTAGCTCAAAAATGTGTCTATTCAGATATTGGCTGGTTGGTTTTTGAAAGTGCTATAGAAAAAACTACTCTTAATTTTATGATTTTTTCCAATTTTAATTGAAAGCGATTAGTTATGTTTACGAATAATATTGTGCCAGAATCGTCTACATAATATCCATCTTTCAGAGTCACCCACAAAAAAAAAATGTCAAACTGCGCCTTTTCACAGATCCGTGAAAGTTAAGCAAATCACCAAAACGGCTTATTACAAGCTTAGTTCTTTTAATGCGATTGTAGACGATTTGCATAGCACGTGAAGCCATCCTACTACAATATTAATTCAAAATTCATCGATTTTTCACCAAAGATCGGTGAAATATTATGTTAACGAGACTGACATTAAACGCTAAGCAAATAATCGGAGACCACCGTGTGGCTTCAATAGGAACGTATTGACGAGTGACCCAATTTTCACTAAATGATAGCTTTTAGAAAAGAGGTGGAAATTCCACGAAGCAAGTCATCATCTAATGGCAGATTTTAAAAGGTGTGTGATTCTTTAAAGAGATTGCAAATGTATCATGTCCTTCTAAGATTAGGAATCCCACAAAGATGGTTAAACTGATACAAATATGTCTAAAAGGAAAGAGAAAGCTCTAACGTACACTTGCGATCTGAAATTTTGGGAGATACAGAGGAAACAATTAAGAGAAACCCAGATAGTATAATAAAGACGAGAAAGAAAGTAGGCATAGTATTACAATAAATGAAAAGAAAACCACTCACTTGGGTCGATCCAAACTTCGCACCTGACTGTACTTGATAAACAGTTTGAGAAAATGGACAAGTTCAACTAACTGGAACCGCATTGACTATAAAAAAAATTAAAGAGTTAAAGGACCCTCGTATGCAGCATCAATACCAGGACGAAATTAATAGCCGGTTCGTCCTACTAGATGGTATGGAAATTAACGACGAAACAAGCCAGGTAGAAACAGTATGGTCAACAAAAAATAGTATGGCAAAGGAGACAGCGCAAAACAAACTAGACAATTGCAAAGCCCTCAAAGGACAGCCTTGGTTTGACGAAGAATGCGAGGAAAAAGTAAAAGCTCGAACATTCTAAGACTACAAGCCCTGAAAAATCGCGAAATAAAGAAGCAATCCATCGTCTAAAGAATAACAAGGCCGCAGGAATGCCTTGGAATCATCAGAACTATACGAAACAATGAAGCCATCGCATCGATAATCATTCCTGTATTTAAAAAAAATAACTTAACACAGTACAACAATTACCGAGGAATATCTCTGTTACCAAGTTATTGCAAGTTGCTGTCAAATATTTTCTTAAAGACACTGACATCGGATAATCGGAAACGTGTGACTTCAGGTGGAGCCGCTCGACGAGTGATCAACCTTTCATAGACGGCAGATTTTGAAAAAAGAAGTGGGAATTCCCAAAACGATTCGAAAAGTAATCGTAAATTTCAAATAGGTGTCCCTTTAAACTAATTGAACATGTACAAGATAATGTTGTTGTAAGGTTGGGAATCCAGGAAAAGTTGTTGAAATTGATACAAGTAAGCATAAAGGGGAACAAAGAACAAAAGAGTAAAAGTGATAGTAAGTGCTAATAGATAGTGAGAAAAATGTTAAAAGAAATATAGAAAGTCTAATAATCGTAGGAGGAAAAGTAATGAAAAGACCGCCAGATGAGGCCAATATCGCAAGAGCAACTTACTATCGTGTAGTACATTCTAGTAGACGGCTACTGTTATATTTTGACCGCGTGTGGAAGCGGGAGTGTCCGCGGATTTTAGAAAAATGGAAAAAGAGCAATATCTGTCGGTGATTCGAATCTTGTTTTTTTAAGGGAAATCGCGCAGCGAAATCAAAGAGCGTTTGGATGCTGTGTACGGTGACTCTTCTCCTTCGATGGCGACCATCAAAAATTGGTTTAATGAGTTTCAGCGTGGTCACACGTCGGTTTTTGATGATCCACGCCCAGGTGCTCCGAAGCAGTGTTTGACGCTATTTAAGCGCAATCCGAAGGAGTTTTTGCGTCGTTTCGTGACAGTCGACGAAACATGGATCCACCGGTACACACCAGAGAATGCGAAGACTGTCCCATCGGCCGGAAAGGTGATGGCCACCGTTTTCTGGGATTCACAAGGTGAGATCCACATCGACTACCTGGAGAAGGGCAAAACGGTCACCGGGCTGTGCTATGCCAAATTAATGGGCCGATTCGACGCCGAATTTAACCATGATCTTCCACCATGATAACGCACCGGCTCACACCACCGCCCTCGCCACGGCCAAATTGGTCGAATTGGGCTACGAACTGCTGCCCCATCCACCGTATTCTCCAGATTTGGCCCCGTGCGACTTCTTTTTGTTTCCAAACTTGAAAAAGTCACTCGCCAGGCAGAAATTTCAGTCGAATGACGAGGTCATCGCCGTCACGGAGGCCTACTCGA
Organism: Merodon equestris; assembly: GCA_958301585.1. Lineage (NCBI taxonomy): Eukaryota > Metazoa > Arthropoda > Insecta > Diptera > Syrphidae > Merodon > Merodon equestris. Next base: position 67,739,470 of record OY284413.1, read on the forward strand.
GAAAACGTATTTTTCAAACGGGTTAAAGAAGTTGGAGCATCGCTGGGTCAAGTATATCGAGCTAAAAGGAGACTATATTGAAAAATAAATTGCCATTTCTCCAAAATTTTTGTTTTTCTTTTGTAGGCTAAGTACTTATCGGACCACCCTCGTAGAAGTATATGAAGAGAAAAATAAATACGAGTATATGGTGTTCGAACGACTGGGATATAACCAAACCTCAACTGTATCCAATAAACGCTTTGAGAGAAAATGGGACGAATTCAAATATCTCGGTACCTAATTGACTGTCGAAAACGACATAAGGATCGTAATAAATAAAAGGTTGCATATAGCAACGGAGGCTTCTTCACGATGAAGTAATTATTCACAACTCTTTGCCTTGTAACAGAACAGTGAAACAAGGAACTGTCATGGCGTGTAAGCTTGGCGAAGGGTGGTCTACAGGGCTCTAAACTTTCTAGTTCCGAATGGCCGATAATAATAATAATAAAGCATTTTGTGTTTGTACAGTAAAAATAACCATGGTCTGTATGATTTTGGTTCTATCCAAACCATTGAAGTTTTCAAAATAAAATAAAGTTTTTCTCTCATTAATATTTAGAAATATTTTTTAGTTGTTTCTGTATTACTAACTTCCACATATGTAGCAAAAATTATTTGGAGAATTAACACATGAGAAGCCGTTTGTCTTATTTATTACCACGTCAAAATCGTAAAAATATCATACACATTCGATAGACGTAGATCGTAATACGAGTATGATTTTAATCACGACAAATAATGACTCACGAGGGTAGAAGAATATTTAAATGTCATCGGTGTTAAGAGCACTGTTATCAAAGAAATTGGAAGCAAGGTGATACTAAGAAAAATTAAAAATAATTTTCTCAGAAAATTTACGTGATGAAATTTTTTTCTTATTTTTTCCGTAGCTTATTATCTAATACCTACTCAAATTGCTAATTTTTTTTTTTTATGGGCGAAACCATCGCAGGCCTGTGTTCACAAGCATTTTGAATAAATCGGTGCTGCCACTGGCCAAGTAGGTACCATAGAATTCAAAACGAAACAAGCTGTTGTCCCAGACTTAAACTGTCGTTAGAGTTCATGGTGGATAGGAGTCAAAGTTTCTATCAATCACCTTTGTTTGTTTTTATTTTTTTCCCATAAGTCTCTTGTTTACAATTCTGTATAGCGAATTGAAATAAGCAACTATACATCCATATAACTTTTGTAATCTGAGTTGTTCCATTCCTTTACCAAGTTGTAAGTAAAGTTAAAGTTAATTTTCAATTCCATATGAATTTGAAATTGCCCGAAGGATTTTTCTTCGAACTAATTTTGATCAATATTTTGCTTCTAAAGGGTTTTTCAATTAGCGCGAGTAGATTTTAGCGACCTGTGGCGGCCACGTTGTTTCGGTGACATCTGTCAAATCTTGTTTATTATTTATTTACTGATTCCAAATCGCCATGGAAAGTTACTCGATTGAACAGTACGTCCAAATGCAAAAACTCTATTCAAAATGAGTATTCGTTAGTGCAAACGTTTCGCTCGTTGCGCCCATTTTACGGTAGACGTGGTGGCCCTTCACAGTCAGCCCTTCGCAGTCAACTTTTGAACGTTTAGCGGCCAAATTTGAGACGGCCGAGAGCATCACCGTGGTGCGTGAAAGTGTACAGCATAACCCGAGACAATTAATTCCTCGGCTTTGGCCTTTCGCTGATTTCAACTTGGCGAATTTCGCGTCGGTACTTGGGCCTACATCCGTACAAGATTCAACGAACCCAAGAGCTCACAGCCGTTTGTTCACTGACTGGAGCGTTTGCAAGGGGTCTTGACCAAAGAATCATCTTTAGCGACGAGGAGTATTTTAGGATGAATGGCTGTGTTAGCAAGCGAAATTGCCGTATATGGGACGATACTACTTCTGGACATGTTCACCAGGTGACAATGCATCCTCAAAAAGTTAACATTTGGTGTGGATTTTAGGCCGGCGGCGCGCGTCATGACATTCTGCATGAAAGATTTGAGGATAAGGTTATCTCTTGCAAAGGTGACGTGAATTGGCCACCTAAGTTCATGCGATTTGACCCCGCTGTACTTTTTCTTGTGATGTTTTCTGAACTCGCAGGTCTATGCGAATAAACCACAGTCGACCGATACCATTAAGGTGAACATAACACAGGCCATCGCTCAAATTCAGCCGGATCTATGCGTAAGAGTCATTGGAAATTGGGCCACTCGGATCCGTGCCACCATGACGATGGCGCGGCACGGGAAACCGCTAAGGTTGAACGAGCCCCAGAATTGGGACGTACTGCAGATTGCACTGCTAAGTGCCAAAAAAGAAGGAGAAAGAGGCGTGCCCGAAAATCGTGCAAAGAGGCTGGCACAGCCGAAGGCACGAAGATTGAAGGCGAACCTCTGGGAAAGGCAGATAAGAGGATTAGATCGGCGAAGGTATCCCCTACCGAAACCTATCCGACCCTCTCACCTGCAGCTACCGCACTTCTTGGCGGCGCGCAGCGCAGAAAACGTCGGCGACTAGTAAAGGCTACTGCTGGAGGCACAAGCATGCGAGCACTTTCGGCATGCGCCTCAAACACTCCTCCTCTTATTGGTGACGGTCAAACTCCCAATAAGAGCGTGCCAAGTTCCAAAACTGACGGAGCTGGAGGTGTTCAGGGTCCCGTTATGGCCGGCGCCACCGCCGAAAAAGGTGATGATGCTGACAGACAGAATCTGATGGCAGAAGGCGAAGCGGTCTTGGATCACAACAACCCTTAAGCTGGCAGAGCTGTTCGACAGCGGCGTCGGAAGGGAGCAGGAGCTCGAACCGAAAAAGGTAAGAGCGCTCGCAAACGGAAGATGGCCGCCGGGGACAAACGCAAAGGCAAATGCGGCGATCAACAAAGATCAAAGCAAAAACCTGACGACGGAGAGGACCAAAGGCTGCTCATCGGAGGCGGGCACTTCACACAAAAAAAACCCCTTCCTCTGGAAAGGAAACACAAGTGACCGTAAACAGTCGAGACAAGCACCTCTCCTACAAAGAGGCAGCCATCTCCTCTGAAAAGGTCAGGATAGGGAAGGCTGGCAGTGACAGCAAAATGACCAGCGCAGATTGCCAACACTGCGAGGATCATCTACTGGAGCTAGCTTCAGCAACAGGCTTCTGTATTCAGGCTGAGAGGTCTGCTTTGATGAATGGTACCTTCGTGGTGAACGGTTCTTCATAGCTGACATCTGCCTGGATCAGGAGCATGGTGCCGAAAATCCCTCCCCTGGGAACTACTACCTATCACGCAGTTAGTCTCCCGAAATTAACGCGCGCCATCTGCTGGATTCCGGGAAAACCCTGAAACAAGCTGAAAGTGCTGACGCGACTACGTGCGCAGAATCCGGGACTCGACACGAGGGCCTGGACTGTCTACTCCTACAAGAAGAAAAAGAACTCTCTGAAAAAACAGATCTTCACTCTGGTTGTGGGATTGGACAACGGCTCTGTTGAGGCCCTGAAATCTGCGTACGACTCACGTCCCTACTTCGACCTTGGTAGGATTTTATTCCACTTTGATGTCAAGTAGTCGAAGGATGGAACGTGTTCCGCAGTATAAATCTATGATTTTTACTCAGATTAACCTACAGCATTGCAAGGCTGCTAATGCTCTTCTAAGTATCAGAATTGCATGCAGTAGTACAAATCATCACATTGTATCCATTCAAGAACCATGGGTGTGGAACAAACGCCTGTGTGGTCTTGGTGGCATACGTGATGCTACAATCCTTTATGATGAGCGATCCGAAAGGCCCAGGGTCTGCCTCATCATATCGAATACGCTATCGGCAACCAAACTTGGTCAATTCTGTGGTCAAGATCTGGTAGCTGCGAAAGTGAGCTACAAGGCGCACGGAGAAATTGAACACTTCGTCGTGGCGTCTGCTTACTTCCCCTACGACTCGGTACTACCCCCGCCACCTAAGGCGGTTTCCGAACTCGTAGAGTACTGTGAAGCCAGAAGGATTGGACTCATCATCTGTTGCGATGCTAACGCTCAAAATACAGTTTGAGGCAGCAGCAAATGCAACCGGAGAGGAGACCATCTTTTAAACTTCATTCTTTCGTCTGACCTTTTCATCAACAATGTTGTCTCTCAACCAACCTTTGTGACGGCGAGACTACAGGAAGTGATTGACCTAACCCTGTCTAATAGGCATGTGAAGGCCATCACTAACTGGAGAGTCTCACCAGATGTTACGCTGTCAGACCATAGATACATCGAATTCCAATTGAAGTGTGGGATCTCCCCTTCGCAGCCCAAGCGGAATCCGAGAAACACAGACTGGGTGCGATTTAGGGAGGAGCTTGAGAAATCCACTCAAGCCCCGCCTAAACTCAAAACAAATCAATTGGTGGAGGATGCCGTTCATAACCTGAACGGCGCCATCACCAAATGTTTTGAACTCGCATGTCCTGTCAAAAAACCTCCCAGCAGGAAGCCGGTTCCCTGGTGGAACGCTGAGCTCCAATGTCTTCGCAGGGAAGCCAGAAGATGACTGGAATAAATATCGATCGAAGCAGAAGGAATATAAGAAACTTATTCGAAAATCGAAGAATGATTCCTATAACTCCTCCTGGAAGAGATCAAATCCCTGAGCGCGACCAGCAAGTTGGTTAAAGTCCTCAAACGAGGAAAATCGACAAAGCTGGATGTACTCAAAAAGTCTGATGGTACATTCACCGAGTCTAAAGCTGAAACTCTTAGTTTACTGTTACAGACCCATTTTCCGGGAAATCAGACTGTCATCGGCTCGTTGCACACTCCCTCACTGGAAACTGCGGCTGTAGCGATGAAAACAACTCGGCGTAGCTGGTATGTTGCGTCACGCGTGGCAACTACTGAGGCCACTGAATTTGCTGTGGCATCCTTCGATGGCTTTAAGTCGCCGGGCACTGATGGGATATACCCCGTTATGCAGCAAAAAGGTATAAGACCGCTGCTTCCTACTCTGAAAAGAATTTTCACTGCTGCTGTGCGGTGAAAGTGGTCTTTATTCCCAAAATAGGGAAAGAAGATTACTCACTAGCCAAGAGTTTTAGACCAATAAGTCTAACATCATTCTTGCTTAAAAGCATGGAAAGATTAGTAGAGTTGCACGTGCGCAAAGTTGCCCTTCGAATGCATCCTCTGTTGGACATGCAACATGCTTATCCGCGCGGAAAATCCTGCGAGACTGCGCTTCAAAACCTAGTTGGGAGAATTGAATGCGCTCTCGAAAGGAAAGAGTGCGTACTAGACATTTTCGTCGACATTGAGGGAGTTTTGATAACGCTACTTTCGACAGCATGTGTAACGCTGCTAGACGGCATGGCGTAGATGAAGCACTGGTTTTGTGGATCAAAGCAATGCTTGTGCACAGGACATTGATCGCTGATACAGGCCTCGAACAATGTGTCAAGTCTGGAGTAATCAGGGGCTGCCCGCAAGGTGGCGTCTTGTCTCCGCTGTTATCGTGCATGGTGGTCGACTCACTGCTAGATGCTCTCAATGCCTCTGGAATCTATGCCCAGGCCTATGCGGATGATGTTGCTGTTCACTCTGTCGGCTCATGTTTAGCGAATGTCTGTCTCAAAGCGCAGGCGGCGCTAGACGTGATCGAAGACTGGTGCACGAGAAATGTGCTGTCGGTTAATCCTCTTAAGACCGATGTCGTTCTCTTCACGAGAAGGAGGAAAACAACTGGCATCACTCAGCTGGTGCTAAAAGGCATCCGCATCACGATATCCAAGGAAGCTAAGTATCTGGGAGTCATTCTAGACAGCAAACTTCTTTGGTCAAAACATGTTGAGTCCAAAACGACCAAAGCGCTGTCAGCTTTCTGGCGATGCAAAGGTGCCTTTGGCAAAACATGGGGCTTATCGCCGAAAAATGTCCTTTGGATCTACACGGCAATGGTAGGACCGATAATCTCATATGCATCGGTTGTTTGGTGGAGCAGGCTAACACGCAAACACGCTGTGGTTTCACTCACCAAACTCCAAAGGGCGGTCTGTCTCAGCTGCACGGGGGCTTTCCCCAGCACACCGGGAGCTGCTCTAGATGCTATGATGAATCTTCCACCCGTTGACATATATATCAGAGGGTGTGCACTGAAAACTATTGCTCGCCTAAAGAGGAATGGTCTTTGGTACAACTCGCACTGGAGTGAAAGTGTACTTGCGGGAGAAATATCCTACGACCCCTGTCTCATGGATATGCCTTCTGACGCAATGACACCTGCCAGTCACATTTCCATGGCGTCAGGACTGGCTTTGGCCAGACACTGAACCTTTAATGGAATGTCTTCGCATTTTCACAGATGGCTCCAGTACTGGGCAGGGATCCGGCGCTGGAGTTTTCTTTGAGCGCGAAAACATTCGACTGCACTTCTCGTTAGGAAAATATGTGTCTGTCTTCCAGGCGGAGATTTACGCAATCCTAATGGCCATGCACTATGTTGTGAAACACAGATGGAGGGGAAAAAGCATATGTGTCTGCAGTGACAGCAAAGCTGCACTCAAAGCTGTGTCCAATCCTTCATCCAACTCCAAACTAGTGCATGAACTCAAGACCTTTTTGAACAAAGTCGGAAGACTAAATTCACTTAGGCTTGTATGGGTTCCAGGTCACTCTGGAATCCCAGGAAACGAGATCTCCGATGAACTCGCTAAAAGAGGCTCAGAAGAGAGTTTCTCAGGACCTGAACCCGCCTTAGGTCTACCTGCTTCCATGGTCAAATCTGACATCAATGACTGGGTCTTTAACGCACACAGTCGCAGATGGAGGGAATATCCAGGATGCATGATGACTAAGCGCGTACGCCCTGACGTCTGCAAAAAGTCCGCAACATTTTTCTTATCCTTAAGAAGAAATGATTGCAGAAGGCTAACGGGCGTCATTACGGGCCATTACACTTTTGCCAAGCATCAAAAAAATAAAAATAAAAACCTCACACATGGCTTGGTTTGTTCCATTTCAACATCTACCATCTATGCCCTTATTGAAAAACCCTTCACAATACAAAAATAGAAAAGGCGTTGCAACATGAGGGTGTTTTAAGGCACTTTTTTTTGTTTAATTCATTTTCATTGTTCTTATTCTATTCTTATTTACTAGACAAAAATGTTTAAATTTAACCTAAAACTATCTTAATGTGTCTTACTGGGCCTGAGCCGGCACTCTATGTCTGCCTATATTTCTTCATTCTTAATGACTTTCGGTCGGCTTTCGGCTTAAACGTAGATTCACCTCAGTTAGCTCTCAGGTGAGCATGATGACGATCCCAGCCTCCTTGAGTGAATTACTGCTCTAGGAAGCGTTCCCATCTTACAACCACCAATATTTGGCACGCTGTTTAGCCACCTCGGCTAGGTCCCAATCGGCCATTGCCATGTATGAGCTTATGAGCCCTGTCAGCGTACCCATCGCAGATTAGCCGTTTGTCCCTTACCTCAGTAGGATACCATTTCTACTATGGGGAAATAAGGCCCGATCGGAGTGTGCTCTCATGGTATCTATAACTGGGATAAAAAGCCCGTCGTTGGTCATTGCTCATACAATGTGCTTTCAAGTAATTTTTTTTTTTTTTTTTTTTATTGTTCTCTTGATATATTTACAACTGTCTTATATAAAGACATCCAGTAAATGGTTTAATATTAATTGACATATTGGGAAGTAATACATGAGCGGGGACCATTGTCCCAAACATCATCATCTTTGTTCTAAGAAAGAAGGAGAAACAGAGAATAAATATTCAAGTCATTTTAACGCGAAAATTGTCTTAGACTTAATGAACTGATGCTCTGGCATTCTACTTAATAAACTGAGACCCTGGAAGACAGAATCTGAGGTACTGTTTTCCGAACACACCGATCTTTTCTATTTAAGATAGTGCGATAATGGGCCTTATCAGGGTCACGTAGCATATGATTTCCTTCAGTTCCCCTATCGTTTGAGGCCTTGACTTTTGAAAGCTAAGTTTTAAAGCAATATTTATTTATGTGATTGGACATATACTCCAGCATTGCATTGTAAGCCTCAATGCTTGGACCTGATCTGTACGCTACTCGTACTATTGTAAATCATGTGCATACGCTTTTGAGTGGTTGAGAAAACCTATAAAATCGCTAGCACCCTGATGATAAACCGTTTTTTTATATCAAAGATCTTGCTCGAAGTAACATTGTCACATATAACAACCAATTTCTTTACCATAATCTTTTAAATCATGTACAGAAGGTGATTTGGCATGCTTAGCCTAGTGAGCTTGTAAAGCAGACCTACTAACCTTACGGTGTTGAAGGCGTTTTCAAAATGGTCCAGGTAAGCACCCGTAAATTCGTGGTTTCCCTTATTCCACTGAATATCGGAAACCAGTTTTGACACAGCGTGAATAGTGTCATGCCTCACCTTAAAATCAAAGTGGTCGTCAGGAAATATTTCCCTTTCTTCAACCCATTTGATCAAAGGCCTGTTTACTACTTTTTCAAAACCGTGCTAGCATTCGCAACCAAATTAATTCATTGGTGATTAGTAGCATTTTTTCTACAGAGTATGCCGCCGTTATTTTCCAATGCGCTGAATAATGAGTATTATTCAGAGCGTTGTTGAGCAGCTAGGTGGAAATACATACCTACCGCTTCAATCGGCAGCTGTATTAAGACGATTTGAGATACTATGTATTGCCGAAGACTTTTATATTTATAACTGAGTCCAGGATGCACAGGGAAAACAAACAAAGCGGTAGAAATTCGGTCACTGGCTACAATGCTATTCCCAAGGTTTTTATCATTGAGTACGGTGAAACTATCGAATGGACACTCTCTTCTGTCGACTCTAAACTTATGTGCATATTCCGTTGCATCGCTATACTCTTTGTCGTCCGGGAATTCCCACATAGGTATATCGTTGTGATCTTTTCTTCTGAATATTTTATGTTTGTGGAAATATGCTCCGACTATTGGATCTTATAAAGGGTGGGCCAGATACAAGTTTCTCTTTAAAATGTAATTGGCATGGGCTGTGTGGCATGGCGCGCCATCCTGACCGAACCGATGTTCCCAGCCTCATTTTCGAAGAAAAATGGTCCAATGATGCCACCACTCCACAATCCGCACCAAACTGTCACTCTCTGTGGATGCACTGGTTTCTCGACAATAACGTGAGGGTTTTTCGAGCCAGATGCGGCAATTTTGTTTGTTAACGTAGCCGCCGAGATGAAAATGCGCGGCGTCAGAAAATATGATTTTTCGGCCAAAATCGTTGTCCAATTCAAGCTGCTTTACGGCCCAAACTGCGAAGCGATAACGAAGCGGATGATCGCGCGCCTTCAATTGTTGAGTCAATTGGACCTCGTAATCGAATAATCCGAGATCTTTGTGTATGATTCTTGTAAAAATAGTTCATCTATAAAAAGGAAAACTGTACTGTTCCCTTGTTTTATATCTTCCCATGTATTATATGTCAGTTACTGTTTTTTCTTTTGTAAACTTTTCTCAATAAACGTTTAATTCTTCTTTGGCTTTCACGGAATAAGGACGTATTATCTTAACAGGTTATGGGCCCAGACCCAAGTCCACTTTAAAACAAGTCAAATACATTAGATATATATGTAACAATTGATAAAGCGTGGAAATTACTCAAGATTATTTGCTTGCGGATAAAAGATTGAAACTAAATATATATACATATATCTTTTGCAGCTGATAAGAGAATTTCGGTGGCGCGGATTATCTTGTTTTGGGCAGTACATACATATATTTGTGAAGCAAAGATGGAAGGAAGTGATTCTATGAAAACTGAAAAGCTCATGGGTGAAGATCAATGGGGCATCTGGAAATTCCAGATCAAGGTAATGCTCAATGCAAGTGGTCTCTTTGACGTAGTGAGCGGAAAATTTGTAAAACCAACGGAACCCGATAAAGCGGTAGAATGGACAAAAGGGCTCAAAAGATTATAGTAATGAGTATGGGCCAAAGGCCACTTTTGCCCATATTGAATTACAGCACAGCACGTGAGATGTGGCAAAAACTGGAGGCGGTTTATGAGCGAAAGGCACAAACCAATATTCATCTCCTCCAGCAGAAGTTTTATAGTTTTCAGAAGGATCCCACAGACGACATGGCGACCAACATATCCAAGCTCGAGACGATTGCGCACCAGCTTAAAGACTTTGGAGAAAGCATCTCACCATCTATGCTTATTACAAAAATTTTGATGACGCTGCCATCAGAATATAATCATTTTTATACTGCATGGGAGTCAACGCAGGCAGATGAAAAAACCATTGAAAATCTAACTTCCCGGCTCGTGATGGAAGAATCGCGTTTGACAAATATTCGAGAGCAATCAGATAACTGTGCTATGGTGGCGAGAAGAGCGGTAAAGCAACAAGACTCTAAATTCAATAGTGGTTATAAGTCGAAAAATAAGATGGGAAAATGTTTCTGGTGCAAAAAACCAGGACATTGGAAAAGAGACTGCCCATCAAGGAGAGCAAGTACAAGGTGTCTCAAAAAGGTGAACATCGGGATGCGTTTGTCTGTACGATGGTAGCGGCTGATTCGGCGGACGGTACAATTAATCAAACGGATTGGATTCTTGATTCGGCTGCGAGTGACCATATGACATTCCGAAAAGATTGGATAGTTAATTATCAAGATTTCGCTTATCCCCAATTTGTCCGAATAGGTGACGGTAAAACAATCAGTGCTCTGGGATCTGGCGATATCAATATTCTCGCTTTTAATAAAGAACAGTGGGTACCCAAATACCTTTCCAAGGTGCTATTCGTCCCAGATCTAACTCTTAATATCTTTTCTTCAAATGCTGCTCTCGATAAAAATTTGAAATTTATTTCCAATAAAAACCAGTGTGAACTGTTGTCAAATGGCTGTACCGTTGCAGTAGGAGTGCGGCATGGTTCCTTGTTCAAGATGATGTTCAAAATCGAAAAACCTGCTAGTGCTAATGTGAGTAACAAAACCGCGTCAATTAAATACTGGCATGAAGTGTTCGGTCACCAGAACTTGATCTATGTGCGTAATTGCCTTAAAGAACGGAAAATTGATTTTGTCGATGAAAAGGATTTTTTTTGTGATGCATCTGCCCTGGGCAAGTCCCATAAGTTGCCATTTAATCAGAGCGAAAGCAAAGCAAACCACGTAGGGGAACTCGTACACTCTGATCTGTGTGGGCCGATGCGGAATACTTCGCTCGGTGGCTGTAGATACTTTCTTCTGTTCAAAGACGATTTCTCACGCTATCGAGTCGTATATTTTTTAAAAGAAAAAACGCATGTTGTTGATTGTGTAAAAGATTTTCTACAAAAGATTAAAACGGAGACGGGTTTCGCGGTAAAAGTGATCCGAACAGACAATGGACTACAGTTTGTCAACGGGCAAGTTAAATCAATTTTAAAGAAGGAATACGTTATTCATCAGACCTCTGTTCCACACTCCCCGCAGCAAAATGGGAGGGCAGAGAGAGAAATTCGAACAATTGTGGAAGCGGGAAGGACTTTGATTTATGCTAAAAACATGTCATTGAAACTGTGGGCGAAAGCCGTTAACTATGGTGTTTTTGCATTAAATAGGACAGCTCCTACTGGCGTAGATGGTAAAACTGCATTGGAGCTGTGGCTAGGAAAGGATCAAAATAGTAACTACTACGATATGCATATTTTCGGTACGGAATGTTATGCACACGTACCTAATCAAAAACGGCGCAAATGGGATGCTAAATCCCAGCATGGGATCTTCGTTGGATATGCTGAGAACATTAAGGGATATCGCATCTATTTTCCTGGAACGAACAAAGTAGAGGTAAAACGTGACATAATATTTAAAAGCTCGTCTCTTTCCAGTGAAATCAATGATCAAGTTATTATGAGTTGCAATGAGAACATAGATGCATCAGATTTAGGCCCTGAACATGTTTCAATTCTACCTGTTAAAAAGGAAGTTGATGTTATCTTAACTGAAGAACCCGTTGATGATCATACAGAAGGGGGAAATGAAGATGCAAGTGACGAACACACACCTATTAAGCATCGAATAAGAAGTGCACGAAAAGTACCCGAATCAATGATAGCTCTTTTGGATAAGCATGTATTTGTAGCCGAAAAACAAGAGCCATTAACTTATGAAGAAGCCGTAAGCTCCAAGGATCAACATCTATGGAAAGAAGCAATGAGGGAGGAAATCTTTGCGTTGAATAAAAACCATACGTGGGATCTAATTGAACTACCACACAATAAAGCAGCTATCGACAATCGTTGGGTCTTCAAGATCAAAGATGCAATCAGCAATGAACCCGAAAGATTTCGAGCAAGGTTGGTTATTAAGGGATTCACTCAAAAGTACGATGTCGATTATAAAGAGACGTTTAGTCCGGTAGCTAAATTTGCTTCGATTAGAATGATTCTCTCAATTGCATCATCTAAAAATATGCATTTGAGACATTTCGACATAAAAACAGCCTTTCTTTACGGTGACTTGCAAGAAGAAATATATATGAGACAGCCGAAAGGTTTTGACGATAGTACTGAGCGGGTGTGCAGACTAAGAAGAAGTCTATATGGCTTGAAGCAGGCGGGAAGATGTTGGAATGACAAATTTACTACTTTCCTTCGGTCATTCAAATTGAAACCATCAGAAGCAGATCCTTGCATTTTTGTTGGAGAAAAATTAATTGTTGCAAAATAAAGGGTCCGCCATCTAACGTTTTTTTTTTTCAAGTAGTGCTTATTTCGTGAATGGTAACACTTAGCTCATGTCTGATTTGACAGATAATTAGTTTTATCCTTCCGCTGAACGAATATGGTTGTGTATGCGCTTGAACAACGCTGGGAAATATTGCGACATTACTTTGAAAATCATGGTAATGTTGCAGAATGTGTGTGAAAATTGCGTACTGATTTTGGAAGAAGAGAAGCACCGTCAGCCCCGTATGTTCGTTATCTTGTGAAAAAAGTGAAAGAAACTGGCATCCTCATCGATAAACCAAAGCGTGAAAAGCCAAAAACAGTGCGTACACCCGAGAATATTGCTGCTGCGGCAGAAAGTGTGCGTGAAGCGCCATCAACATCAATTCACCGTCGTTCTCAACAATTGAACATTTCGGAGACATCATTGAGACGAATTTTGCATAAAGACCTTGGTATGACGCCATACAAAGTCCAATTGGTTCAGGAGTTGAAGCCAACTGACCATCCAATGCGTTTTCGCTTCGCTAAGTGGGCCTGCGATCGACTTACAGAAGATGCCGATTTTGCCAAAAAAATTATCTTTTCAGATGAAGCTCATTTTGATCTTGGCGGGTATGTAAACAAGCAAAATTGTCGCATTTGGGGCACAGAAAACCCGCACGCATACATTGAAAAGCCGGTGCACCCAAAACGAGCCACTGTTTGGTGCGGATTTTGGTCCAGAGGCATAATTGGGCTATTTTTCTTCGAAAATGAGCAAGGAGTGGCCGTTACAGTCAATGGCGATCGTTATCGGGCCATGTTGAACGAATTTTTGTTCACAAAAATTGAAGAGGAGGATATTGGCAACATTTGGTTTCAACAGGACGGCGCTACGTGCCACACAGCCGAAGCTACACTCGATGTTTTGCGCCCTGTTTTTGAAGATCGCATTATCAGCCGCAGAGCTGATGTCGTTTGGCCACCTCGGAGCTGCGATTTGACACCGTTGGACTATTATTTGTGGGGTGCCGTCAAAGATAAGTGTTACGCCGACAAGCCAGAGACAATTGACGCTTTAAAGGACAATATTCGTGAAGCCATTGGTGAAATACAGCTGCACACAATCGATAATGTGCTTAAAAATTGGACCGATCGTGTAGGCTACTGCATGGCCAGCCGAGGCAGCCATTTGAATGAAATTATTTTTCATTATTAACCGGAAGGATTGTACTTTCAAATGAAAAAAGAAATTTGAGAAAATATTCAGTAGATTTTTTATAGCATTTTCAAAAAAAAAAAAAAGTTATTTGGCGGACCCTATACTTACTTCCTTTCTATTCGTAAAGTCCACGAACAACGCTCCTCCATCGATGTATCGAAACCATGTGTGCATTTCGAGCACTCGGCTTTTATAGGAAGTATCTTGATGGTGGCTTGCAATCTAAACTATTAAATTCCTCATAGCATTCTAACATTACCTCCAGTTCTGTTTTTTGGTTTATGAGTGCTATATCAGGTCTTGAAAAAACTGGAAGGAGACGGAATCTGCAATTGTTCTAACCGTGACTGCAATTTTCCGACGTACAATCTGGATGATCTGGGTGATCTAACCTTGAATTATGTAGTAGTATCCTGAGTATGGTGTTAACCAAATATAATATTTCTTCTCACTTAAACCGTAGACGCCAACCCCATTGACCCCATTTTAAAATTATTCCAAAAACATATTCTTGAAGAGCCGAAGGAGCCGAGTTTTGGAGGCAACCGGGAATCTCCTTCGTGTGTTTAGCTCAAAAATGTGTCTATTCAGATATTGGCTGGTTGGTTTTTGAAAGTGCTATAGAAAAAACTACTCTTAATTTTATGATTTTTTCCAATTTTAATTGAAAGCGATTAGTTATGTTTACGAATAATATTGTGCCAGAATCGTCTACATAATATCCATCTTTCAGAGTCACCCACAAAAAAAAAATGTCAAACTGCGCCTTTTCACAGATCCGTGAAAGTTAAGCAAATCACCAAAACGGCTTATTACAAGCTTAGTTCTTTTAATGCGATTGTAGACGATTTGCATAGCACGTGAAGCCATCCTACTACAATATTAATTCAAAATTCATCGATTTTTCACCAAAGATCGGTGAAATATTATGTTAACGAGACTGACATTAAACGCTAAGCAAATAATCGGAGACCACCGTGTGGCTTCAATAGGAACGTATTGACGAGTGACCCAATTTTCACTAAATGATAGCTTTTAGAAAAGAGGTGGAAATTCCACGAAGCAAGTCATCATCTAATGGCAGATTTTAAAAGGTGTGTGATTCTTTAAAGAGATTGCAAATGTATCATGTCCTTCTAAGATTAGGAATCCCACAAAGATGGTTAAACTGATACAAATATGTCTAAAAGGAAAGAGAAAGCTCTAACGTACACTTGCGATCTGAAATTTTGGGAGATACAGAGGAAACAATTAAGAGAAACCCAGATAGTATAATAAAGACGAGAAAGAAAGTAGGCATAGTATTACAATAAATGAAAAGAAAACCACTCACTTGGGTCGATCCAAACTTCGCACCTGACTGTACTTGATAAACAGTTTGAGAAAATGGACAAGTTCAACTAACTGGAACCGCATTGACTATAAAAAAAATTAAAGAGTTAAAGGACCCTCGTATGCAGCATCAATACCAGGACGAAATTAATAGCCGGTTCGTCCTACTAGATGGCATGGAAATTAACGACGAAACAAGCCAGGTAGAAACAGTATGGTCAACAAAAAATAGTATGGCAAAGGAGACAGCGGAAAACAAACTAGACAATTGCAAAGCCCTCAAAGGACAGCCTTGGTTTGACGAAGAATGCGAGGAAAAAGTAAAAGCTCGAACATTCTAAGACTACAAGCCCTGAAAAATCGCGAAATAAAGAAGCAATCCATCGTCTAAAGAATAACAAGGCCGCAGGAATGCCTTGGAATCATCAGAACTATACGGAACAATGAAGCCATCGCATCGATAATCATTCCTGTATTTAAAAGAATGACTTAACACAGTACAACAATTACCGAGGAATATCTCTGTTACCAAGTTATTGCAAGTTGCTGTCAAATATTGTCTTAAAGACACTGACATCGGATAATCGGAAACGTGTGACTTCAGGTGGAGCCGCTCGACGAGTGATCAACCTTTTATAGACGACAGATTTTGAAAAAAGAAGTGGGAATTCCCAAAACGATTCGAAAAGTAATCGTAAATTTCAAATAGGTGTCCCTTTAAACTAATTGAACATGTACATACAAGATAATGTTCTTGTAAGGTTGGGAATCCAGGAAAAGTTGGTGAAATTGATACAAGTAAGCCTAAAGGGGAACAAAGAACAAAAGAGTATAAGTGATAGTAAGTGGTAATAGATAGTGAGAAAAATGTTAAAAGAAATATAGAAAGTCTAATAATCGTAGAAGGAAAAGTAATGAAAGGACCGCCAGATGGCGCCAGTATCGCAAGAGCAACTTACTATCGTGTAGTACATTCTAGTAGACGGCTACTGTTATATTTTGACCGCGTGTGGAAGCGGGAGTGTCCGCGGATTTTAGAAAAATGGAAAAAGAGCAATATCTGTCGGTGATTCGAATCTTGTTTTTGGAAGGGAAATCGCGCAGCGAAATCAAAGAGCGTTTGGATGCTGTATACGGTGAATCTTCTCCTTCGATGGCGACCATCAAAAATTGGTTTAACGAGTTTCAGCGTGGTCACACGTCGGTTTTTGATGATCCACGTCCAGGTGCTCCGAAGCAGTGTTTGACGCTATTTAAGCGCAATCCGAAGGAGTTTTTGCGTCGTTTCGTGACAGTCGACGAAACATGGATCCACCGGTACACACCAGAGACCAAGGAACAGTCGAAACAGTGGACTTCACCCGGCGAACGTGCTCCGAAGAATGCGAAGACTGTCCCATCGGCCGGAAAGGTGATGGCCACCGTTTTCTGGGATTCACAAGGTGAGATCCACATTGACTACCTGGAGAAGGGCAAAACGGTCACCGGGCCGTGCTATGCCAAATTAATGGGCCGATTCGACGCCGAATTTAAGAAAAAACGGTCCCACTTGGCGAAGAAAAAAGTGCTCTTCCACCATGATAACGCACCAGCTCACACCTCAGCCCTCGCCACGGTCAAATTGGTCGAATTGGGCTACGAACTGCTGCCCCATCCACCGTATTCTCCAGATTTGGCACTGTGCGACTTCTTTTTGTTTCCAAACTTGAAAAAGTCACTCGCCAGGCAGAAATTTCAGTCGAATGAGGAGGTCATCGCCGCCACGGAGGCCTACTCGAGAAAACATATTTTTCAAACGGGTTAAAGAAGTTGCAATTAAGTTGGTACGGAATCCTGATTTTCATAAGCGCAGCAAACACATCGAAGTGAAATTCCATTTCATTCGCGAAAAATTCGCGGAGAACGTTTTTGAACTTGAATACGTTTGTACAAATAATCAATTAGCAGATATTTTCACTAAACCTCTTCCCAAAGAAAGATTTCAATTCTTACGTTTAAAAATGTTATTTGTAAAACTTTTAACTCCTTTAAATTGTTTTTGATTATGAATAATTATTTATCGATGAAAGTGGGAGTGTAAAAATAGTTCATCTATAAAAAGGAAAACTGTACTGTTCCCTTGTTTTATATCTTCCCATGTATTATATGTATGTCAGTTACTGTTTTTTCTTTTGTAAACTTTTCTCAATAAACGTTTAATTCTTCTTTGGCTTTCACGGAATAAGGACGTATTATCTTAACAATTCTCCTGAGGCTAGTGCGTGAAATGTTGAGCTGTTGAGATCGATGGTGAGTTGATGTTCGTGAATTGATGATGATGTTGGTGATCGGCCACAGCAGCCACATCTGTGCGCACCGCAGGACACAACTTTGCACACACTTGCGTACAGCAGTCCTGGTGAGTGCTTCATTTCGGCCAAAACTTATTTAAAAAAAAACGCCCTGTTTGGGCTACACAGCATTCACTTTGGAAATAAGTTTTTCAATATAACGTTGTTCAAGCATGCAATGGATTATCCGTGTGATAGATGTGTCGATTGTTCGCTTCATGACGATGTCCATCGGTTGTAAGTGTTGGTCAATTTCATCATTTATCAAGTTCCAGATTAAAGATGGAGTCTGACAATTTCTACTGTCGCAATTCAAGTGAGTCCAAGTAGTACGTCTCTTGGTGCTGAATCCAAACAAATAGTAAATCTTGGAAAAGATGGAATATCGAGTAAGTACTATTCAAGTCTGTACTCGGTCTTTTTCGACACCATCAGTTGAACAGTAGTTTATCCTTGGTGTTTGTGGTGGAATTTCCCCATGTTATATGCCTGGCATTAAGGTCCAATGAATAATAATTTTGTTTTGTAAGGCATTTTGGCTTAAATATGATCAGACCAAAAAAAGTAATTTACACTCATTGAATTGGCCATTTCGATCTTTACTGACCCGACTGCTGCCAAAACTGCGATTAGACGTAGTCCAAGGAAACTTTATCTTTTTTACGGATGCCAGCTTTTTTGAAAAGAACATTTAACAACCCAAAAGTTCGAAGTTTCTACAACACTGCCAAATACTAAAACTCTGACAAATGGACTTAACTCCTGTGCTACTTTTCTAATCACATCTAATTGCTTCTATTTACAAGGATTCCTAAGTTAGGCTGGTCTTAAAAATGTGTAACGTTCTGAAAAATCACCACTTCTACCGTAGTAAGACAGCGCTAAATTTGTAGCATCTATGGTGTCACAATAACACTTCGTAAAACAAAATTTCAGGACTACGCTAGCTCGTTGAAATATGACTATCGTGGCATCGCACGTATAATATGTGTTCGTGCCTTCTGAACGTAATTTACTCAAGAATTCACACGAATCACGTTTTCCTCTCCTTATTATCGTACTCGTGTTTTTTAATATTAAAATATATTGCATTCTAGATACAACCGAAGTAATATTTTATCCACGCACGCTTTCCCGCCGATTTGATTCCCTTAACCAAAACCAGCAGCTTGTTGATTTCTTTATCGCGTCCGTGTTGTTTTCATCCGCACACAAGGAGTACGTGATCCACAAAAACTAAGGTCACGTACAGAAGGAAGAAAAACAAATGAGCAAAAGGAACTCTAGTACCCTATTTGGCTTCAGAAAAATGGCGGAAAACAAAACAAAAGTCAAGGCAACTTATAACTTTTGTGGTCTTGTACCACAGCCCTATAATATAGTGCACACTGTTCAAGTAGATGAGGGAAGAAAAAATATACAAAGAACATCCTGACAGCACAATAAAACGAAAAGTAGAAACCACCAAAGGAAAAACTAAAATCAACTTTTGCTTATTCATTCCCGTGCAACGTACTAAACACTAAACTCCTGTCAAAACATCGGAAAAGGGGAACGGAGGAAGTGCTTGAAAGCGGTAAAGGAAAGGGAGACTAACATTTCCGAAAACGTGAAGCCAACGTCCCTCTACGAATCGCTTTAAATGTACGAAATTACATTGTCCTGGCACATCCGAAGTGAGAGTGAATGTCTGACATCGGACATTAAGAAACGGGAACGGAGCAGACGGCATTTGAGCGAAGGGCGGTAAACTTGCAAAGTAGGTGGACAAAGACATGAGAACTCCTTAAATAGAATAATTGGTAGGAGTGGTTTCTTCGTGTTCTACCAATTTTAGTTGCAAACTTTTCTCTTTTCATGCTTCAATGTAGGTTAACAATGCTGTTGGGAGGGAGTACCATTGAGAGTGCACAAAAACAACCCAACCACGAGGAGGAGGAATGGCATGAAATATTTTAGTTATGTTCAAGGGGATGTTGCTGGAACAAGAAACTTTGTGCCTCGACAGATTTCGGTCTTGAAAATCGGAAGCGAGAGACTGTCATAAACAGATTTCAGGCAATATCCCATAAGGCAACGTTGCTGTCCTGGATGCGGTGGAGCAGTTCCATCGGAAGCCCAACAAACATAAAGGTCGACAGTAAATGTTGTTTAACAGCGGTCCTATAGAGCGATGGGGGGAAAGTGCAATAAAATCATGGGATCATGGAATCGTAGAGTGAATTAGGAAACCAAACTGAAATAAAGGGCATTCAGCCACAAGAGACATGACTCAGTGCCTGTCGAGGGATGCTGAGCCGCACATGCATAGTAAGCGGCTTAAATGAATGTCATCACCATTATGATTTCATTCGACCATGATGACGACTGTTGTCACAGTAGGACATGCATAAATGATGTTAAATACAGATTCTTGAATCGCTGTTTTAATAATGCTTTATGTTTTTGTTTTTGTTTTGGCTTGTTCCCTTTGCTTACTTTTCGCATAACGAACATTGTGTGCGATGACAGTGAGGCGTACACTTTATTTTTATTTCTGCTCTAAAATGCTTGAAATAGCACACAACAGTCGTCGTCAATCCGCCGTAGGAAAACCAGGCAATGCGTTTTCTTCGGCCTAAATTCCGAGAATTCTTTCATTTCGAAACTAGGGCAGCTTTGTCAAGGCATTATGGATATAAATAATACAGTTTTCATGCTTGACGCTTAACAAGGTTAGCAATTTAAATATCGCGCTCTGGTTGCTTATGTCGTTTCTTGAACTGTGGAACCTCTTAACCCTATTAAAATACATCTCCTCTTCAATCTCTTCAATTCAATTCTTAGTTGTTTTTGTTTTATCCTTAAGCCTTTCGTTCTTATCATAGTTATAATTATTTCCATCCTTACGTTCTACTTTCTCTAATATCTGACGGAGCCAATGGCTGTATGATATCAAAACCATCAGACATTTTCATACATACATGGTACACAAATATGGTATGTACACCTTGTGGATTAACCAAACTCATGGGTTGTCGCCGGAAGCTGCAATCTAGAGGGGAAGTTATATTTTTTCAATAAAAGTTTCTGAATAACTGACTTAACGAAACATTGTTACAAGCACGACATTATTTCCTGTGGCCAGTCATTATTTGGCGTCACAAATGTCTTGCGATATATAAGGTTATTCACTAAGAGATGTTATACTAGCTCAAAAGGAAGTCGAAAAATTTTTATGAAAACTTTTAATTTTTTTATTTGAATAACTTTAAGGTTACTGACGGCACACGAAATTTCTTTAGGCTTTTTTCATCATAATTCCTCATAATTGTGTTTAGTGTATAACAGATGAGTGGGTTGACACGACTGGAGATCACCGGTGTTGTAAGAGTAAGATCAAACAAAAAAATCTGGAGTATGCCCGTGTCACAAAAAAAAAAAAAAAAAAGGCAGGCCGAAAAACAATTGGTGCAAACAAATGCATAAACACCAGCATTTGATTGGCCTCAGCGATGAAGTAATCCCAAACCGGAAAGCCTGCCGCTACTTTCTAAGGTCAAACCGGCGGACCTCACAAGCGGACCAGTAGGAATGCAGTTGAGTGGGAAGGTTTGGTCCTACACTTCTGACCATAACAACGCCGGAAAAATGAAAAGAAGAAGAAGTGTATAACAGCTCCGTTATTTTCTATTAGTTTCTATTATTATCGATTGCCTGATTTTGGCGGACATTGTAAGGTGCGATAGGGCCTTTGCTTGTATGTATGATTTCAGACAGCGATTTGTCAACAGTCACATCAACATCGTTTTGGAAAATATGAGTTTTGTTCAAAATATAAGGTGACTTTTTTATATTTCTCGAAATAACTACTCATTCAATATCTACACATCAATATCTATCTTATCCCGCTTAAAGTAATCCCTCGATATATAATATACTTGCGCTAGAGCATTTTCCAATTCTCGCAGCACTTCTGATAGTCTCTTCCAGCGATGCAGCCTTTATCTTTCCGTCCTTTCATTGGTCTTTTCAAATTTGAGAAGAGAAAGAAATTATAGCGAGGCAAGTCCGGTGAATACAATGGCTGAGGCAAGATTACAGCATTGGTTAAGCAACGATGAGGGAGCAGGTGTATTATCGTAATGCAACAGCCATGCAATTTTTTTCCCCTTTAATCCGATGGACCTCATGCTGAACCACGCTATTGTAATCATTTGACCGAACTTGACATGCTTTCTTCGGTCTTGGCTCTTTTTATCGTTTCCATTGCGATGACTGGGTTTTAGTTTTGATGTCAATGCACGCGTGTTTCGTTACCAGTGCTGATGCTTTACTCCATATCTGGATCGTCATTTACGTCATTCAATAGCAACTGAGCACAATATTTAAAAAAATGTCATGACACGAGCCAAACGATGTACCAATATCTGTCGAAACTTCTCTGATAGTGATTTGTCGATTCTCCGCAGAAATTTTCTTCACTGCTTCAACGTTTTCGTCCGTTGTTGACGTGCTGGGGCCCCCAGGGCGGGCATTATCAGTAATATCTTCTGTGAAGGTCTTTCAGTCAAAATTTCGATGGAGCACTCAATTCGTTTAATTGAATATGTTTCGTTTCGTAAAAAGATTTAATACAGATTCTTCGATCCATTTTTGTCAATAGCAAAAAATCGCCATGCACTTCAAAGAATGTCTAGCCTTTATATCTGCGAAAAGCTAACATAATATTCAATATAGCTGAAGATATCAACATATGATAGGTAATATGTGTACCAATATAATAGAAAAAAAAAAAAAAAAACAATCGAAGATCGAATGTACTCAGTTCGTGAAATTTCAAAAGTCACCTGATTTTATGAACACACAGCTTTGTTCGGGTGGAACAGCATTTTAGTGAATTACTCAAGATATGAAAAAAAAACTATGCAATAACGTTATTTATGAAAAAATAAGTTGTTTAATGAATACGCTATACTAGAAAAAAACGAGAAACTGTTAGTTTTTATACTGTGTTCATTTTTATTAACTCATTTCTTAAACTAACTTTGGCTTGAAAATTATTAATTAATTTTATAATTTGGGCATCTACCCAAGCATTTTTTTTAGGAGTTTCCTCTATTTTTCGGTTTTTTTCCACTCGGTTTTTTTAACTCATCCTGAATATATTTGTAGGTTTTCCCTTATTCCTAAGTTTTTTTTATAATCTTAAATCTCTTTTCACCGGAACAGTGTTTTCCTCGTCCTATTTCCGTGCAAAGATCCAAAGATTTAAAAACAAAACTCTTCGTTTCTCAAGTGCCCACTTAAAATATTTCTAGGCAATTTAACAATTACACAGGCCGGCAAAATGAAGGTCATAACTTCCTCTCTGGGATCTGATAGCTGATTCTGGAGTATCTTGTTGCGCTGATTACGAATATGTACTTAGTTTTGCTCCATCAGCTCCTGATTTTTCAAAAAAGCTACAGTTAGAAAATTGAGAAAAAAGACAAGTTTTCACATGAAAAAATATATATTTAAATAAGGACATTATTTTTTACCTAAAAAACTATTAACACATAATAACAACTTATTACTGGGCTAAACTACATGTAAATTTTATTTGTGGTACCTGGCCATTTTTTCCTGGAAGCTTCGGTTGTGCGATTTTCGTTTAAATTTCCGGTTTGGATCATCGCGCTTCAATAACCAACAATAGTCCGCCGCGGGCATTCCATTTTCCTTGACACCGGACTTCAAGCTCTTTTAAATCTTGGTGAAATCTTTCGCCTTGTTCTTCGCTAACGGCTCATAGATTTTCTGGGAATTAATCAATGTGCGAATTCAGAAAATGAAGTTTAATGCTCATATTTCAACCCATTACACCAAAATTCGTAAACATTTTGGCCACTATTTCTTTACAATCGGAGCTTTTATTGTTCCCCAAAAAGTTTTTTACCTTTCCTAAGTTCCTTAAATGATTTCCACGCTTGTAACTCAACATCATTGAGTTTTTCATCGAGTTTTTCCTCCTACACCAATTTTCTTATGTCAGGTCCGACGAAAATTTCTTCTCTTAACTTGAATACAGATATTTGAAGCTTTCCCCATCTTTATTTAAAGCCTTCACAAAGTGCTTCATTATACCCAATTTGATGTGTAAAGGCGGCAGTAAAACTTTTTCTCTGGTAACTAAAGTCTGTTTAAGCACGCTTTTGAGTCCTGGGGTTAGTTCAGTTCTTGGAGGCCTTTCGTTTTTGGTCCAATGATGCTGTTTACCCCGGCTATCCCATTCGCAAAGAAAGCACGGGTATTTTGTATAACCACCTTGTTGGCCCAGTAGCATGCTTATGATTTTCAAATCTCCACACGCCATCCAGCCGTGATGTTCGTAAGCTCTAGTAGCTAAAAGCTTTCCAAATTTTCATAACATTCCTTTAAATGGACAGAATGAGCAACAGGTAGTGTAGCCATATGTATCCCCATTATCTAGAAAGACTGCTTTCAAACTTCTTTTTGAGGAGTGTATAAACAATTTCCACTCATTAGGATCGAATGTCGAACATTTTCGTCAAACCAGGAATATCTTTACAGTACACCAAATCTTGATCTTCAAAATCCAAATCTTTTTCTCTGTAACGGTACCATGAAAATGAAGTACCAGGTGCAAGCATATTTTTTTTTTTTTTAATGGTGATCCGAGGAGCTCAGCTGCCCCTTTGGGTAGATTCAAATCTCTTGTGAAGTCTTTTAAATATCACTGTGAAAAGAGATGACACACGTTAGATTCTACTTGAAATACAGGATCAGATTGCGATACATTTTGTTCATTTGAATCACTGGCAGAATCTTCAATTTGTATAGCTGGATACGAGGGCTGCACCATTTCTGAATCTCCGAAAACTGCAAGCGTAACTGATGACACATTTGGATAGCTTATGTCACTTTTATTTTTAGAATTGTATCTATTTATGTCACAACAACAAAAGTAGCAATCTTGGACATGGTCGTTAGGCTCTCTCCATAGCATGGGCGAAACGATTTTGAAGCTATTTTTCTGTCCTTTTGACCACTTGCGAAGTTGTAGTAAACAGGTCGAACAAGCTTTTTGAGTTGTCCAAGTTTTGTCTTGGTTACTTATAGCATGTCAAAAATTTATTTTTGTAAATATTTTTCACAAAGTCTGTAATGTTGTTTCGTTGTTTTATCACCAAAAATTTCCCGCAATTATAACAAAAACAATTCGGAGAATTTAAATAACTTCGCGATGACATTTTAGAGTTTATGTTGCAAGATGCGCACTTCAACTGTTACTTTTCTAATTCGGTGTCGGTACTTATCAAAAAAATTTTGTTCATCTTCATTATGACCTTTTCTAACAATATTTACAACAGTTAGTAAATATCACCTAATCATCGTGTATTAATGAGCTCATTACTAAATGAAGCCAAAATGACCCGTTTTCGATATGGTTAATGCGACTGAGGCTTGTGGTATACCCATTTGAAAGTGTATTAAGTCAGAGACACTACCATTAACATGGACGTTAAAACGACGACTGGACAGGAAACTTTGGACTATTTTGCAGAGATATGGAAGAAAGTTTAAATGTATCATTTTGTTTATCAAACCCTCGTGCCAAACAGATTCGAATAGCTTATCAACGTCTAATAGAGCCATTCCATTCGATTTTCCTTCTGACTTTTAATACAGTTTATTAATAGAGTCTTCAGTGCCCGATGGAATGTACTGTGGTGACGGCTAAATCCAAACTGTTCGTAGGGAAAAAAATTATGAACATCTGTGAACTTTAAGATTTTCTCATTTAATACCTTTTCGTATACCTTACTAAGGTCTATGACTTTCCCGACTTTCTGGAGGCTTACCAGCTTTTAATATAGGTACCACTTTTGCAAGTTTCCATATGTCAGGAAAGTTTTTCATTTTTAGATATGCATTCATGATGAATGGTATGTATTTTATACCTACTATAGACAATTGCTTTACATGTCATGTCCTCCTGTTTTTCTACGCCGAAAGTTATTTAGTATAAATTGTATGTCATTTTGGTTTACAAAGATATCGGAAGAAGAATTATTTGACCTTTCTTCTTAAATAGTTTAAATAATAGTAGGTACATTGGCCTTTTCAACATCAGTAGAGTATGTGCCCGACGCGTTTTTTAGAAAAGGTAATTGCCTGCTTTTGTTTTTTACTAAATGTTAAAGATCTCATTATATTGTTGTAAAATTGTTAATGTTATTTTACATTTACATTCTTAAATTTCGCTTTCTTATTGTATTTTAATGAATTAATTGAATTATTGTAGTATTAGCGCAAATTTGTACATGTATCCTATGGGATTTGCTGAATTTGTTTTTCGCTCTCGCCCATTAAGCAACATCATTCTTTCCAATATTTTTTTCTTCATACAATATACACCCACGATCACTGCTACTGCTTGACCTAGGAAAGCATAGGGAGACAAGTGCAACGGGTCAAGTAGAGAGCGAAGCGGTTCATGTTAAATGGGTAACCTTCGCGACAGATGAACATGCTTATTCTTCCTCTTTGATCTAGCAACCACCATCGTTTGGTCTTGATTAGAATAAATTGTAATAATGTTTCAATTCGAAGTTTGAAGTCTTTTTTCACTCTACGTATGTTAAGAAACTCTAAAATTTGTATGCGTATTTGATTATTCAGGTATGTCGTTTGGTGCCTGAATATGAGTAGACGATACCGTTGCCAATTACGAATATTTCTCAGTTTAATTAAATGCAGTATTTGAGAAGTTAACTTTAAGAAATAGTTATTTTTGGGAACTGTTGGAATACTTTCATCGACATCTTCTTTAGTTGATGCCATCAATATTCATGGGAATATTATTAAGTAAAGATTTAACTGCTGAACGAAATCGGGTCCAATTGGCATTTTTTGATTCTTCAACATATTGCATTTTTTTCCTCCTGAACATAATAGACGACAGAAAACCGGATTGTGATCCAGACTAAGTTCATTTAAGGACACTGGGCTTGTTATATAACAAGGCACATTTATAACGAACAAATCAAGGACGAAAGGACTACCACGAAAACTAGCTGGGACAAATGTAGGTTGGAATAGAAGGAAACAGAAAAGAGATTGGCAACATAACAAGAAAATCAGCGATTTGAATTCTTCTTAGGCGTGTATATAAGAATCAGTTTTCGTTTTACGAGGGGGGAAACTTCTAGGTTCATTTGTTTCCGTGCCTTAATCGTTACTTGGACAGTGTTAAGTTATTCATTATTATTAGCTTGCTGCCGCATATGTGATTTGATTTCGCAAAACCATAACCTTCCCACTTAACTGCATTCCTACTGGTCTGCATGTGGGGTCCGCCGGTTTGACCTCAGAAAGTAGCGGCAGGCTTCCCGGTTTGGGATTACTTCATCCCTGAGGCCAATCAAATGCTGGTGTTTTTGCATTTGTTTGCACCAATTGTTTTTCGGCCTGCCTTTTTTTTTTTTTTTTTTTGTGATACGGGCATGCTCCAGATTTTTTTTGTTTGATCTTACTCTTACAACACCGGTGATCTCCAGTCGTGTCAATCCACTGATTTGCATGTACACTTGTGGGGCAGTTTAATGGTGGTATATGTGTCCCTAGGCTCACCTTGGTGTTTTCTAAATTGCCTAGATGTGATTTTTGTTTACCTTTGTTTTAGTCGCCTTTTACGACAAGCGAGAGGTATCGCTGCAGGGATATTCTTAACCCGTACCTGCACGGTCCACAACTGCCTAACATTAAATATTGTAATGTATACATTACAAATGAGATATGTCATTAAAACGCACACAAACAGTCCAAGTATACCATATTTAAAACCAGCTACTCGATGTTTACTTGTATTGAACTTACTGTCATACCCAAGTTGACACAACAGCACATAAATCGGGCGATTTGCTGCTGCCACAAATCTTTCGAATCAGGCTATATCGATTTAACGCCTCCAGACTTATTTACGTGTGGATCTTTGAAATTGGAGATTTATGCAAATAAACCACAGATCACTTGTGCGCAACAAAAACGAAAACTTCGCTCAAAGTAATCAAATTACCGGTCGGAACTCTATAAAAAGTGATGGAAAATTTCGAAAAAGTCCTCATGTCTGCATCGAAGCCAAAGGCGCCCATTTACGGAATGTTATCCCGCTGAGACTACTATAAATGCACGAAATACAAATTTGATTCCGCGCTATTGGGGGCAGGGATCAAATGTCCTTATCACCGGCATGATAAGAGCCGCACGTAAGGATAATTTGGCTACTTAATTGTTTTGTCAAGCCCATCCTCGTGCTGATGTTCTTATAGCTTTTGACTGCAAAGTCGAGGTAGACGAAACAGAGATAAAAATAATTTTTAAAACTTCTCGAAAATGATGGTCACTATTGTGACTTGTTGACATCTCTTAATATGTATTCGTCCAATCACATTATACCTATGTATGTCACTATATGCAATCAATTTTAATTTTTCCGTTGGCATCGAAGGCTAAATTGATGAAGGAGCGAGAATTATCTGGGGTCATCTTACATAACCTTATGAGGTCGTAGGCCATGTACAACTTGGGCTTGGCTTTATCCAAACAGTCTCAGCAGAAAATCGGTTGATGAGTGTCGATGCATACTCGTACATACATACATATATCTGACATGGTGTAGATGCTTCGCAGATAGTCAAATATGCCCTGAAACCACAGGCAAGATCATACAGACGGTGTGCAGAGCACTATCGTCATGATACTATTGTATTGATGGCAATTAATTGATCTGCTTTCTTTTAAGTTTTTGCTCTGGTGTCCTGATAGCATGCCCTTAAAGCAGCTATGGCTTTAGCTTTGTTTTGTCGCCTTTCGCTTCATTACCTAAACGTGTCTGTAATTTACCTTTTCTATTTGAAGGCGTTGCTTCAAAATGTCCCTTGTAGTATCTTGACAATTATCCCACTGCAGGTCTATGATTTTCGGATTGCTAATTTTGAAAAAGGTTTAGCAAGGCTTGAGTCCAATGGATTCTTAAAATTGTAGCTTTCGGACACTCCAGCGAGACCGCGATATGTGCATCAATTTCTGGAATTTGATACAATTGTCAAAATCTATATCGTGTCAAAATCTAGGTACAGAATTTTGTTTACCTAGATTTGGCGTGATTAAAGGATAAAAAAGAAAACGAAAACCTAAGTTGTGAAGTCGCAGCGTAATTTGAGAAAAGAATATTTAATGAAAAAAGATATTTACAGACTCAACGACTTTTTCTATTTTCATTCCCTAATAGTGTGTTTGAAAAATCATATATTTTAGAAAAAAAATGTACCTATATTCATTTCTTGGACTCATGGAATCTGTTTATTACATTTTGCATACCACGCCCGAGTATAACAGTATTCATTACACTTATTTCACTTTTTATATGCGTTGTTTGCTATATCCTTGAGTCCACCTTCCATCATTCCTCAGTTGTTGCAAATCTCCATCCTTTCATGGGTCTCTTTAGTTTCGGGAAAATAAAAACTCGCAAATGCCAAGTCCGGTTGGTTGAGACAAAAATTACGAACAAGCAATGATGAATGAGTGGGTGCATTATCGTGAGGCAATAGCCATGAATTTTCTTCCTACAAATTCGGACATTTTATCGTTTTGCTTCACCCGAACTGCCCATAATTTCAAGATAATATTATATATCGACCTTCCGGCCAGAACTCATGATGAGCCATGCCATTGACATGAAAGATGGTTCTTCCGGTCATTTCCATTTGGATGATTGGTGTCCACCCATATTTCATTACCTTTCCAGCAAATCTTATTCGTAATTCACGTCATTTAACAGCTGCTGAGCGATATTCAGTTCTATTGGTCAACATTTGGCAATTCATGAACGTTTCACGCTCATAGAGTCCGAAAAAATCGTATGGCTTGAGCCAACCTGATAGTAATTCGACGATTCTGCATTACAATTTTCTTCAATGCATCAACGTTTTCATTCATTGTTAACGTGCTGAGGCGTCCAAAGTGCGCATCTCCATTAACATCTTTCGGCCTTCTGTGAAGAACTTGAGCAACTTATAAAAATGTTTGTTTTTTTTTTGGCGAATATGCTCGCTAAATGCTACACTCAGCATTTTAAGCAGCTACATTGGAGCACATTTTCAGGCAAAATTTAATACAAGTTCTTTGATCCATTTTATTCATTATCAAAAATTCGCCAAGCACATCAAAACACATTTAGCTTTTATATCTTTGAAAACAAACCATATATCCAAAACGACTGACAATGTCAACATATGTCATGGGATATGTGTACCATCATAGTAAGAGAAATTTCAAAAATCGTTGGAGCACTTAACTTTATTTTCCACACAAAATTCAGTGCTGATTCTTTGATCCTGTTATCGAAAGCAAAACATAGCTAAGCACACCAAAACACGTTTAACTTTTATATCAGTAAAAATCAAACAAAATATCCCAGTTGGCAGACAATTTCAACTATGTAAGGCGGTATGTGTTCCATCATAAAGAGAAATAAAATCAAAAAATCGGATATTTTTAGTTCGCGAAATTCAAAAGTAACCTTATATTTTGAGCAAACCTCGCATTCTGGTCTTAATATACACCGAAAGAGGTTTATGGGAATGAAATAAAAAAATGTGATCGTCTTTGATCGAAAGCTTTGGAAATAATCCAAAAGTGAGGAAATTCGGCATGTGTTTCACGAGGCAACTACTGCCTTAGTGGCAAGAATTAATTCTCTGCATCGTATTATGATAGCGGTGATAACTGGGTCTATTACGATAATCCAAAGCGAAAAAAAAAAATCGCGGGGCGCCGCGGTCGTGCATCGACATCAACGGCCAAACGAAATATCCACCATTTGGGGTGGTTTATTATAAGTTGTTGCAACAGGGTGAAACCATCACAGGAGTTCGCTACTGGTACAACAAATGCGTTTGAGCTGATGAGCCAAGGAAAAGCGATTACAATTCGAATAATGACACGGCCTGGTGATTTTGCAACATCACAGCGCCGGGCCAAATTATGATGCGGTTGCTAAAACCTACACAGATTACTTTAAATGGGGTGGACATTGCCACTTCCGACTCCGACCAAAGATGTATGACTTGGTTGAGAAGCACTTCCGATGTTTCCAAGAAGCCAGGAATTGGGTCGATTTGTTGATCGCCTCAAAAGCTGTGCAGTTTTACCAATGCCACAAACCTTTGCAACACTGTAGCAATAGTTGTAGTCTGTTGACTTCCAAATTGTCCTACGTCTCTAGTTTATCAGCATAGACTAGTGACTTCACGTACCTCCAAAGGAAGGTATTTATAGGTCTGAGATCAAGGAACGTGCCGCGCGCCGAGTGGCATCTTGCGCCATCTTGTTGAAACCAAAGCTCGGTCAGGTAAATGCCATTTAACTGAGAAACGAAGAAGTCAGAAATGATGTTTCTATAGCGCGTACATTTTTATTGACAGTAACATTCTGGCTGTCGTCCTTAAAAAAGTATGGGCCGATGATTCCACTACCATAAAGCACACCAAACAGTGAGTTTAAATGGTTGTAATGGGTTTTGACAAAAGCTTCTGGGTTTTCTCCACTTCGAATTTGGCAGTTTTGCTTATTTACATATCCATTTAACCAAAATTGGGGCTCATCGGAGAAAAAAATTTTGCATTGAAAATGGGGATTAAGCTGAATCATGCTTTCGGCGCATTAATCGAATCTACAACGGTAATTGTCACGCGGTTTTAACTCTTGCACAAGCTAAATCTTATAAGCTTTCAGCCAAGATCTTTCCGTAAAATCTTCCATAAAATGGATGGGCACAACTCCACTTGCTGTGCACGATAGCGAATCGACTCATTCAGATTCACCTCAACTTTACACTCCAGAACGGTAACAACTTCTTCTCTTCGTACTGTTTGTCATCTTTGAGGATGCGTATTATCCACTAGAGTTTATATGGTGTGAAAACGATTCATCGTGTTCCGAATAACTTCGTCAGATGGACGATTATGTCGGCCGTAAAATGGATGTAGCGCACGATAAGTTCGAATTGAACTGAATGGTGTTCAAAATAAATTTGTACAATGTGTATAATTTGTTCTGGCATCTATCGGGAAATGGCAGAAGGTACTAACCACAAGTCAACTTTCAGCTATCAATTTAACAATTTGCAGGTACAGTGCTTCCAGTTTAAAAACCAAACCTCTAAAAAATACACTTTATACTTAAGGTATGCATCACCAGTAACAACAAGTCTCGTTCCTCCTCTTTTGAAAAACAGAAAACAAGAAACCCGGCCCTAAAGAGCTAAACGGGCTTTGCGGAAATGTTGGTTTCCCCTGGGATTAATAGATTACCAGAAGCTAAAATTCTATTAATTAAAATACCTGTTTAAATGGAAAAGGGCTTTACTACTCTTAAACATTCTATTCATATTATAAAAACTCTCAACGAATTTTTGGCAATTTTTTTTATTAATTGTAGTCATTTCATATTATTTTTTACATTCCTCTGTTCTTATAGTAATGTTCTTCGTTCTGGCATCAAAATCTATTCTACGGTTAATTTGTGATGTTTAAGGCCTCTGCTCTTAAGCATGACGGGCAAAAATGCGGGAATAGTTAGATGCAACTTTGTTTATTCTTTCTTCTCTTCTCGAACTTCACCTTGGAAGGAGTTCATTTATGGCGAAAATTTTCTTTTTTTAGGGATATAAAGATACACATATTGGTCCATAGTTTGTTCGATGATTTACAGCTTACTAACGCCCAAAGCTTATATACAAGCCTATGCCATTGGACAACCAAGTTTTACTGCTTTAATCATCCACTTTATGCTTCTACCTTCTAAGCCTTATATCACCATTTGGGCCAAAAATATTTTATTTAGATCTGTCGAAAAGACTGTCCTAAAAGCCCGGGGGTTGATTATACATTTTTTGACAAAGTAACGTAATATGGCTTTCTTCAGTTCGTCTTGTCTTCGGCTTGAATCCCGCATTTACAATAGCTTTCCTCACTTTTTCTCTGTGTACTCTTATGTAGATACACTTATCATCCTGTAACGCATAAGCGGATCTTGTTCGACTGTTATTCCTGGCCGTTTGACCCTGGGAAATTCAAAGCCTCATTGACAACCCTTCGTCAAGCCTCCCTCATGAGTATGAGTGTGTCCTTTCAGTTGTCTTTTCCATTACATCTCTTCTAGGTGCATCTCAATATTGTCCTCTTATCTATGTCGCAGCATTCCTGTCAGCCTTTTTCTTTCCAGGTTTTCCACTGTCCATTCGTTCTATATGTCCTCTATGTCGATGTTATTACTAGGGCAATGCTGGGGTTTGAATGGAGTTCCTCGAGTTCTAAATTTTGTAGTTTTCTCTGTTCGCCTGTTTCTTCGTCCTGTATGCCACAACTGATTCTCCTCAAGATCTTGTTTTCAAAGATACGAAATCTATTTTCTACCTTCTTAGTCAGGGACCAAGTTTCAGATTCATAAGCTCTCACTGCATTATTGTATGTAGTTTTATAAAATAAAAGAGTTTTTTTGTTCCTTCATTGCAAGAGGTATGTGTTGCCCATATACATACGTACGTGATTTGAAAAGTTCTCGGACTAACATAGAGATGGTGTTCCAATTAGTAAAAGTGGTCTGGTCGAAAATGATCTCACATTTCCCATGTGGCTTTCCAATTGTTACTAACGTCTCTATATTCGGATTTAAGTTGTTGGCTGTGCGCAAACTTTTGTCGATAATTTATGATTCTGATGAAGCAACGTTCTCGACCTATTTCATAACTCGAAAACTTTCGGTGCAATACTGAAACTAAATTTTTATTGGTAATTTAGTGCCATTCCCAATAGGAATTGATTAAAGCCTTTAGCAAAAGTCATTTCGTTTTCGGGCTTCTGTTTTCGTGATTGTCAGGAAGCGATTCAGTAGTTTCTTCTGGAATTATCAATTTTATATGGTAAAGCATAGAATAATAAAAAGTTTGTTTTATTTTTTTTTTCAATTTATTTTATAATAAAAAATTGAATAAAAAACCATGTCGAATTAAATGAATTGGCATGACGAAATGACAACGCTAGAAACTTTGTCCATTATTTTGTCATTTCAGAAATCTGAAACATTTTGCTTCTGGCCAGATAAAATCCATTCTAACATTGAAAATTTTTTTGTTCAAACTGAATCGTTAACGATCTCCATTCACTTTCAGTTCTATTGTATTTATGACTCTTTGAATCCGCATTTTTTATGACATCAAAAAAGATATTGACCAATTTCAGAGAAAAGAACAAACCACTTTTTTTACAAATATCAGACATATTATTTTTCGAATTTTAAGTATATAAATTCAATTTTTAACGACCACAATAAAATAAATAAATAGATACTCTCTGTTGGTATTTTTATTTGAGTACAGTAACTTAAGCCAAACGCAAATGATAGAACTTTATTTATTGTATATTTATATTTATGTCTGAAGTTGTTTACTTATGGAGGTTGTTTATGAACGCATTTGTTCATTCGCTGTGCCCTTTTCTGGGACAGTTCCAAACAATAGTGTACGTACGTACAATAGTTCATGTGTTGTTTTCGATAACTGTTTTAGAGTAACAACAAATATCGTGATGATCCCAAAAAGTTTTGACACTGAAATAACTTAAGGCAATTATATATGAGATTGAGCTGTATGAGGTGAGTAAGCAAATGTATGTTCCCCCAAAGTCGAATTCTAACGGACGAGGATAACATCGATAATACGTTATAAGATTTGCTGGGAGCTTTTGAACGGAAGCTAAAAAATCGTCGCTCGAATATCGTTCAGACGCTGTTGAAGGACCTAAATAATCCACATTATTTCTGACGACGGAACATGGGTATAAGGTTACAACGTCAAAATCAAAGCCCGATCATACCAAAAGTGCCAGGACCGAAAGAAGAACACCGGGTTCGATCAAATTTGAAAGTTTTCCTGACTCTTTCCTTCGATTACGTGGCTCCGATGTCGGAAGGTCGTAGGTCAATAAGGAATTGTGCCTTGAAGTTATGCGCCAACTGTGTAACGTAATAAATACGAAGGGAAACAAATTTAATACTTTTAAATCACGATAATGCACCTACTCACCCATGGTTGCTTGTGCGTCATTTTAAGCCAAAAACAATATCGAAATTATGCCTCAGCCACCGTGTTGACCTAACTTAGTCCTCTGCGACTTTTTTCTCTTCACAAAACTGATCTATGAAAGGAAGAAGATTTGCCATGATTGAAGAGATAAAGACTGGAACGCTGTAAAAGCTCAAGGCATTACCAAAACGGCTACACGGAAATCAGGAGTCATTTTTTTAAGGGAGCAAAGAAGGGGAATAAATAGATATTTTTTGAGAAAAATAACAATGTACCTTATTTTTTTAACAAACTTCATAGTTCGATGGAAATGTTAAGCAATGTATTACATCAATTCCCTAAAATATTATATTCTAATGATGAAAGCCACCCTCAGTTTTACTTTGCTTATAATTATTTATAATTTTTTCTTAAAATATTTAATAACATTTTCTTCCAAAAGCTAAATTTTACTGATCTTGTGATGAAGATAAAGGCAAAAAATGCGATGTCTCGGAACAATTTTTTCTAGATCAAAAATATACACAAAATATGCATATGCCAGATAACCAATTGGACAATGGAGATAAATTTGCAAAATTGCGTCTACTCTTTGATCTTATGAATACCACATATTGAAGTATGCTATTATTTGTCAATATATGATCAATTGGTATCCAACTTTAGCGCCATCTGGAAAGCGTTCTATATGACCAAAGGGACTTTATTCTAGGTGGGCTAAGTTATAATAGATCTCTTGAAAGCTCTGGAATATAGAAGCGCTCATAAAGTTTATTTTAATAAATATTTAACCAGTTATAGCCATATTATGCCACCAAAATTCTGGCTGAAAATAGAATTTTAAGTCGACCAAATTAATATGCAGAAAAAAAGCGCGGTATAGTGGATTCCTGCAAGGACCACGAAAATGAAATGAGTGTCATGCGTTGGTAAAACGATACAACCGCTAGGGAAAAACGAGAGATGTAGATACCACAACCACATATGATTGTACAACAAGTATATGGGGGTGTTAACATACACGACAACCCAGTGGCTAACTAGTGTATTTTAAGATTGTTTTCAAAAAATGGTGCTGGTAGTGAGTAGTAAGAAGTTTTAGGTTTAAATTAATTTTTACTATATTTTTTTAGAACAAGCTTACCCTAGCCAAAAATGCTTAAAACTGGCTTGAATGACAACTAACATAAATTACATTACTGGTCCTCTATGGACAAACTAAAGTAAATAGAACAACTTAAGACAAAGCCTTTCGGCCTTCTTCTAAGATGGGGCTACAGGCCGGTGTGGCCGCATCTGAAGCATCTGAAGCTGGCACGATCTTTTGCCAGTTGTTTCCATTGCTGCACTACCAGTTGGTTAAGATTTTATTTTTTTTTTTATTTTTTTTAGTTTTAAATCCATTTTTATTCATTGTTACTTAGATCTATCTTATCCTAGACAAAAATATTTAAAACTGGCTTAACTATCCTTAAAACTTAAAATATCCTAGGCGGACCCTCTAAAACAAACAGTTCAACTTAAGCCTATGTCTTTGGACTACTAAATACAAACTTAGAGTTAACATTTTTATAACTAAGTTAAGCTAAGAAAATGTATTTTATTCCAAAAAACTTAGCATATGAAAGTTGGGTAAGGTCCTTTTCCATCTGTGTATGTTTTCGAAGACTCTTCGGGCCGGAGCTGTCTTGTCCATTAGCTCTACATGGCCTAGTCATCTTAGACATTGGATTCGGAGACATCGTACTAGGCCGTTGTCGCTGTACAGTCCGTACGTTGTAGCTGCTCCTCTACTCTCCGTTCATAGATCAATATTTTATATAGTGCTACTTTGATTTTTGAGAGATGGGAAGCAGCGGTTGGCAAGAATAAATCAGCGTAATCTCAGAGTAATCTCAGCGCTGGACTTGTTGTCGCTGGTCACTACTGAGCTAAGGTGGACGGAGTTCTTGACCACTTCAAATTTGTAGCCGTCAATCGTGACGTTCTGGCCAAGATGTCGGTGTTGTGCGTCTTTTTGGGTGACAACATATATTTAATTTGATCCTCGTTCACTAAAAGACCCATTTTAGCCGCTTATGCTCTTGAACACTTCATTGACGTCTTGCTGTGCTCGCCCAATTACGTCAGTTTCATCCGCATACGTAAGCAATTGCGCAAACTTGAAATAGATCGTATCTCTCGTGTTGGCCAGTGAGTCTCATATGATCATTTCAAGCACGATGTTGAAAAATTACCTAATAATGCGACAAGCCAAAATCCTTTCTTAACATCGAAGGTCTCGGTTATTTCGCTACCGACCTTAATGGAGCAGCGAGAATTCTCCATTGTCATCCTGCACAATCTGATGATTTTGGCAGGGATATTAAAACTAGACATGGCTCGGTATAGCTCGTCCCTATCCATCCTGTCATATGCGGTCCCTATTCCATCTGCCCAAGTGTGAAAACTTGGCATATTGTGAATTTACCTGGCCTGAAACCACGCTGATAGGAACCTATAAGATTATTCACAAAGGCTTCCAGACGTTCACACAGTACGGCAGAGTGTTAAGGAGAATTAATCATCTATGGTTGGCGCAGTTATAGGGTCTCCTTTCTTATGGACTGAGCAAACCATGCTGAGATTCCATTTATCGGGCATGATTTTCTCCGACCATATTTTACAGATAAGCTGGTGCATGTGCCCTTCCAACTCATCTGCAGCCGCTTTAAATAGCTCAGCAGACAGGTCGTCTGCGCCCGCGGCTTTGTTAGTTTTAAGCTTCGAAATAACAAGTTTAATTTGTTATGAATGAATCATCGATTTAGGATTAGGATTAGCTATAAAATGTTTAGTCAAATTTTAATTATAGGAATAAACTGATCTCAGAGCTTATCTATTATTATTTTTACTGGTCATTTGAACCTCGGAAGTTCAGAGCCTCGTGGACAATCCGTCGCACAAGCCTCTCTGTCATGTATCTTCCATGATTCGCTGCTCTAGTCTGGGTCTATCTTTATATTTTCCTTCCATCTACCTGGCAGTCGTTTTCCTACGGGTTCTCCCCTCATTATGCTTTTGACTGTCTATCAACTGTCCATTCGTTCTACGTGTCCTGCCTTTATTAGTCTCGGACAATACAGGGCGGAATAGAGTTTCTCGAGTTCTTGATTTTGTAGTTTTCTGTTATTTCCGTCCTTCTTACTTTATTATTTGCTTTCTATTTCCTCGATTGTTGACAGTTCTGCTACATTTCTGTTCTCCTTCGTTGGGCTTAAGGGGTTCTCCATAGTCGTTGCGTACAAATCCTGATCTAGCCTGGTAGCCTTTTCGTACAGAGCTTATCCCCGCATACATGCTTTTGTGTTGGTCGTCGTATATGCTTCCTCAATTTTATACAACTTGGCTAAATGGCTAAGGACATTGTAGTTTTGTTCATAGTGAGACTTGTGCGCGTGACTCTTTCAGTGTGTTCCTTTGCAAGGTTGGTCGTTTTTCGCTGCTTCATTTACAAAACACTTTATTGTTGACAATTCTACCTTTCTTGTTTCGTCGTCGCTTCTATGCCATCTAGTAGTGCGAACCAGTTAACGATTTCGTCCTGGACGTTGCATACGGGGGTCATATAACCTTTTCATTTTTTTTTCTTTCATACATTCCTGTGTTCCATTTCTGTGAATTTGGATTCAGCCAAATATTATTAATATTTTAAATACCACATTGAGGGTGTGCTTTTCTAACATTTCAGGCAGACTTGTAGGCGGAACATAGCTTATGAGCAAAAACAAATGTGCGTTAGTTAAAACTGGGTGCCAAAGATATAAGTTATGAGAAGAGAATTCTTAGATAGCAACAGAAACAACAAGAATTGCTGATTTGCACTGCCAGGGGCAATATAGAGACGTCGACATCGTAACAATTCGAGAAGATGGTGTAGTTTTGTTTTTTTTACAATTCTTAGAACTTTCTTATGCTTGAAACTGGCTTAAATAACTTAACTGCCTTAAAACACCTTACTGGCCCTATAGGGACCCTCTAAAGTAAAAGCAATAAGTAAAGATTATGCCTCTCGGTCTTATTATTAATTATAATAAAAAATAGATGATAAATAAAAGCAAAGAAAAATTATATTTTAAAAAATGTAAGCATCTTAACTTTTTTTTGTGCCTTAAATTCGTAATTTCGCAATGTCCTAAGGGTGGGGATGGCTGACTGAAAAAAAAAAGAAAAAAATGATAAATGAATTAAGTCACCTCATACAACTTTTATTAATTTACATATTGACGTTTTTCTAAATATTTATGGTAGTGATTCTTAATGGATTATGGTACCATTTTGCTTTTTATACTCAAGCAGGATATCATCGAATCCCTCAATAATAATAATATCAATTTCAGCCTT
Source organism: Merodon equestris (assembly GCA_958301585.1). Lineage (NCBI taxonomy): Eukaryota > Metazoa > Arthropoda > Insecta > Diptera > Syrphidae > Merodon > Merodon equestris. The sequence continues at coordinate 67,778,603 of OY284413.1, forward strand.
CGACCGTTTCCGTTCTATATTACATTTTACAATGACCTACAAAATGGATGTTTTATAATTTTTTTTTTAAGTAAAATTAGCTCGTTTTATAGTTCAGTGAATACTAGTTTGTTCAATAAGTTTTGTCGTTCGATGGGAAGTGGCGGCATTAAGTTCATCGTTTTGTTTTTTTTAATGATATTATTTTTTCGTGAGCACGTATGAAGTTTTCAGTAAACCTGCTATCCCGTTCGTATATTTACAGCTGTTCAATGGAAGGTGTGGAATCAAAACAGGTCTATGACCCATTGTTAAAAAAACGCCAGAAAACATAACAAAACAGGATATAATTACGAAATATCACCTTATATCCGAGAGAGATATAGTAGCATTTATAAATGAATGACAGCCAAAGTTCCGCTGTCTCCTCTGCACAATATTTAGAATAGGTGCACGTCTTACTAAAACTCGGCAATTTAGGTATCTAGCAGGAGTGAAGTGGACTACAATAAAACATGTGTGTGTTCGGCCTAAACTTTTAACAACAGTCGTGGATTTCCTGTAAATAGAAGAGATCCATTTACATCCAGGAGGAAATGCTTGGCAGAAAAACTGGCCCAAGTTTTAGGTAGATCATAAAAAATACTCAATATCTGAGCATACTGAATTCATTCTGGCATGCAAATTGAGTTTAAGCGAGATTTAATGAACTCAGTTTTCAGGTTATCGAAAAACATATCCGAGTTCCATTATACTCATAATCATTATAAATATATACTTCAATTCCTTGAAATGGATCTTTAATACCTTGAAAAACGTCATTCAAAAACAACCTTTTTCGTTTGTCACATGTCTTTTGGTAAGATAATTTTTCTCATGGGATCACCTGCGTTTATTGAAGGCCTAAATTATTTCCCTTTATCCATACTTATGTTTAAAGACCGAAATGAATAAACATTCTTAAGTTATACAAACTCTTTTATTTCATTTTAATATTAGAGCCAGATGGACAAGTAAAATAATATAGAAATCCTAGCTATGTTAAGACCAACGATTCATCAGGTTGCATGGTCGTAAAACGATATTATTAAAATTTCGTCCAACAATTCAAATTCAAGGAAAAATTTAAAATAAAAATAGAGACAATTATATTTTTGAATTTCCTCTGAATATGCAAAAATAATTCTTAATTTAAATGCATAAATCAAGTATCTCGAAGTCTGATGTTGAAAGGGACAGTCCAAGGACATCAACTTTGGATAGATAAGCTGTTCATAAGCTGCCATAGTATTTTGCTCACGTACCATTTATTTATTCACTGACTTGTTCGTCTGTAGCAAAGGCTACGGTGGGTGTAATGGGTGGTCTCAGTCAACCATGTGTACGTAAGTCTGTAACAATTCGACGTGCCCATGAGATAAAATGTATTTCCATTCACTCGAATAACATTCGGCCGAATAAACTTATCCGAGTTAAAAAAAAAAACGAAATACATTCAAAGTAATTCTCTTTCTTGTGCATAGAGAAGAGATCATTTTATTCTTGTGGAATCTTTTTTAAAAAGAAAATGCAGATTGAAGTTGTACTACAACTACGACTAATGGCATTGAAACTTCTCTTTGTGCTGTGGTAATAAGGATGATTTATATTGTGAAGAATAAAGTCTGGTAACAGATACTACCAGGAAAATCTGTTGTTGTCGGGCTGAGAACCACAGTTTGCTCTATTTAAAATGGGAATAGTGGAATAAGGAGTTGTAACTCCTTAAGGCCGATCGATATCCTTAAATAATATTATTATTTAATAAATTAAAGGGTCATATATATACCATTACGATGAATTTTAATAAGTAAATACTACTTTTTCGAAACACATTTTCATAACTACAAAAACCATGGAAATATCGCAGAAAAGTGTCCTTAAGTTACGTTTATAACTTCTTTTGATCATAATCAAAAGCCTTCTCACACAAGTATATGGTACTTAATCGGCAAATTTAATCCTTTGGATCAGATTTCTGATGTGAAAATTCAAATCCTTGTCGGTTCACCAACTACTACCTTAGGTTAGGTTTGAGAAGGGGAGTGTGATGGTTAGACATCACTTCCACTCGGAGGCCAAAAGGCCCATTGTGATTCCCTTCGTTTGTGGGGTACACATGAAATTAACCTATCCTATCACGTGGTGGCTGAAACCACCCCGTGCTCTTGATGAATCTTAGAAGATCCGATATGTCTGCATTAGCCACGTCCGCAATCTCTGTAAAGAATCTTTGGCCTAGCGACACTAGGCGTCGATTCTGGAGAGCTGGACAGTGGCAAAGCAGATATTGGAACGTCACAGTTTCTTCCTCATCGCCGCAGCTCCGGCAGAGATCGCTGGATCCCGAGTCCAACTACTACCTTAACTGGCGTTCCAACTGAAACCTCCCAACTCACCTATATTGTGAATGATTCAATTCCTTCCACAGATGACAAGAACGAATGATGAATTTCAGGAGTATTTTTCCTAATAAGAGGTGCTGTCGGTACACCGCAAGGCAGAAACACCGAGAAATTCAATTTCTATTGTATAACCTAGCTCTTGTGGAATTCGAATCTCGTGTTATCGCAATCCGAAGACAGCTCACACTTTGAACCATGGTGCCCACGATTCGTTCGGCCAATGTTAGTTAAAAATATTTTGACATTACTTTGTACCCAACTCATTTAACGGCCAGAATCACTTAGGTCTCCGCAACCATCTTACACCGTATTTGGACACAGAGTTAGCCTATACGCTTATAAGGTTCAGTTAACCTTGAATAGGTTAAAAAAATTAACAAAAATATGTTTTTTTACACAAAATTTACTCATTGCGTATCATTTCCATTGATGCCGGTATGTAAATAAGCAAAACTATAACATTTGGGTTTCCAAAAGCCCAAGAAAAATAATGGCAAAACCTAACAACAGTTCGGACCGCTTTTGGGCTGACTGTGAAAAAGAGAAAATTGTTCCAGAAAATCGTCGATAGTAATCAGACAAGTTGTTGAGAATACTGGCGTATCGGTTGTCTCATACCACAAAATTTTGTTTAGATACATTTACTTGGCATAAATTATGTGTCACTGAAGTTTCTTCTGAAAATACCTAATTTCGACCAAAATAATCGTTTCATCAGCAACGCTAAGGAGCTATTGAATGATGATCCAGATTTGCTGGAAAGAGTCACTGGTGATGAAACATGCGTATATGGCCATGACATCGAAACATCAAGCGCAACCGCAGGCGACCAGAAAAGCCAAGACTGAAAAGAGCACGGTACCATTTGTTGGCCAAAACAAACCCGGGGTCTGGCGATTTTTTAATGCTGCAAAATAAATGTCCACTCCCTCTAACGTCTTTCATTATATTTTACACAAACAAGTTCATCACTGAGGCATTGTCAACCATGCTTCCAATTTTTAAGGATTACCATACACTCTTGCCCTGAGTTGCCCCATTAAAATCTTAGACGTTCAATACATAAAAAGAAATAATAAAATATATTTAAAAACCAAAAACAGGTAACAGTTCGTTATTTAATTAAAATTAAATCAATAATTAAAACAGAAACAAAAAAAAAATGGAAATTAATCACGATTAAGGACAAGTACCGCCGCTGTGCGAAGGGACAACTCAATTTCTAAAGAATTTCTGCCCCGTGAAACAAAATGACAGACATAGGAGATAATACTGCAATATATACTAAACCCAAATACATAACTGCAAATCTAATACAATAAACCATGACACCACCAAATTTAAAAGTTCATACACCTTGGGGTTAAATATGGCTGGTCTTCCTTGGATAAAATATTCCGGAGGGTAAATTTGTTTCCAATCAGATCTCCGGTTGGGATCTACGCAAGGGGAGCATCTACGAAAAAGATTCCTCATAAATTACGGATAGGTTCGTACGAAGCTTGAACAGACGGGGTGTTTTCCAAAGAGTACTCAATAAAATAAGCAAATATAAATTTGATATCACAGCAGTACACGGAATTCGACTTTCAAACGAAACTATGTACATTTCTTTTGTTGCGGTACAGATATCCACAATCTTAGAACAGGATTCTTTATCAGCAATAAACTGGTGCAGAACGTAAAGGCCGAATATCGATGACCAGAATCCCCACTGTAATTTTGCACTTCTAAACGTACGACTACTTTGTGTTACGCAAGATAGTAAAGAGGTGAAGGATGCGTTTTACGAATTATGGATGAAACGTATGATAATTTCTTATTCTTCGACATAAAAACCTTATTTCAACAGGAAAAGAAATAGAATTGTATCAGGACGAAATTAAAAAACCCCAACAAATCGCATGAAATCTAATGGCGAAGCAAGACTGGTAAATGCAGTGTGATCAATGAAAGAAAGTGTTGACGAAAGCAAAGAAAACGTAAAAGCCTGTATTGTTCTGAGACTTCAAGCCCTTGAAAACCCTGAAAAGGTTATGCATTTAATACATCCGCCTCTAAGAAAGGAAATCAGCCTTTTCCTTCGGGACAAAAACAACAATTGCAAGGGAAAAAGTTTGCTAAAATTCAGAAAGAATATGCAGAAAGAATATACAGGGCTCAACGCTGTACCTAAAGGATACCAGGCCAAATCAGGATCTATACGCAACGATAGTGACCATTTCGGTCTACGAAAGAGTGTCTGCCCATTTGTATAGATATTTCGATGTACGTGGAGAGCAAACTGAATTTGAAAGTGATATTATCTGAAGAGTGGTCCAACGAAAACGCACGAGGATAATTGTAAATAAAACAAAAAGTTTTCAGAGAATTATCTAAATTTTTTTTATTATGATAGAACGATCCATGACATAATGTGTGACGATATGTGTGAAGCAAAATATCGGCCAAATGCTCACCACGGATTCGGTGGCATACCTCTATCCGATGGTCCATATTTTCAATGACTCTGAGACATAATTGAGGTTCAATGTCGTTAATGTGCCGAAATATCTTTTAGCTCTTGAATTGTTCTTGGCTTATTGACGTACACTTTTTCTTTTAAATATCCCCAAAGAAAGAAGTCCAACTGTGTCAAATCACATGATCGTGGCGGCCAATTAACATCGAGCCATTGTTACGTTGGCTGTGCGGCAAGTGACACCATTCTGTTGGAAGCACATATCGTCCAGGTCAATTTCAAGGCCACAAGAAGTCCGTTATCGTCTAGCGATAGCGAACACCATTCACGGTAACTACTTGGCCGAACGCATTTTCGAAGAAGTACGGCCCGATGACGCCGCCAGCCCATAAACCGCACCAAACAGTCACTCTTTGTGGATGCATCGGCTTTTCAACAATCACTCGTGGATTCTCATTTGCCCAAATGCGGCAATTCTGCTTGTTAACGAATCCATTGAGGTGAAAGTGTGCCTTGTCGCTGAAGATGATTTTCTTTGTAAAGTCACCATTCACTTCTGTCTGTTCAACCAACCATTCGGCGTATTGACGATGCTTGAAATGGTCAGTGGGCTTCAGCTCTTGAGTTAATTGAACCTTGTAAGCGTGTAAATTCAAATCTTTATTCAAAATTCGCATCAGTGATGTTCGTGAGATGTTCAATTGTTGGGCACGACGACGAGTCGAGGTTGACGGTTCTTCTGCCACACTATCGCGAACAACAGCAATGTTTTCCGCAGAACGAACTGGGCGAGCATGCACAGGTGTTTTCACATTTCCTACAGACCCGGTTTGCTGAAATTTGCGCACAATTCTACCGATTGTGGACACATTTGGTCGATTATGCTGACCAAAAAAATCACGAAGTGCACGAAATGCATTTTGATTTGAACGCCCATTTTCGTAAAAGGCTTCAACAATCTTAACGCGCTGCTGAATTATGTGCCTCTCCATGGTTGAATTTGTCAAACACTGAAACAAAGAAATGTCAAATTAAGTTGTGCAAAAAAAATTGACGTTAAAGTGTGACTCACAATTAACATCGTGCATTATAGTTGGACCACCCTTTACATACACAGCAGAAATTTAAGTAGAACTGCCAACCATCGAGGAAATAAAATAAGTCTAATAATAACAAGACCGCAGGAAGTTACAAGGTGCTATTAAATATTTTCTAAAAGAGGCTGACAATATACGCTAAGGAAATAATCGAAGACTGCCAGTGTGGCTATAGGAGGAACCGGCCAACGAGCGACCATATTTTCCCTATACGACGGATTCCAGAAAAAAAAATGAGAAGTCCTCGAAACGGTCCACCAACTATTCGTAGATTTTAAAAAGGCGTGAGACTCTATAAACCGATCGAAAATGTAAGGCTAAGAATCCAGGATAAGTTGGTAAAATTAATATATGCCTTCTTCTTCTTCTTCTTTTTCCTTTTTTCTCCGGCGTTGTTATGGTCAGAAGTGTAGGACCATAACCTTCCCACTTAACTGCATTCCTACTGGTCCGCTTGTGGGGTCTGCCGGTTTGACCTCAGAAAGTAGCGGCAGGCTTCCCGGTTTGGGATTAGTTCATCGCTGAGGCCAATCAAATGCTGGTGTTTTTGCATTTGTTTGCACCAATTGTTTTTCGGCCTGCCTTTTATGCATGTTGATTGATATTGCCTTTTGGACGGGGTTCAAAGGATCTCTCCTTTGAACATGGCAATACCAACTGAGTCGGTCGCGCTCTATCTTTCTTGTGATGGTTTCTTTTACGTGGAGGCTTCCTCGGATCTTTGAACTTCTAATTCTGTCACGCTTTGTTACTCCCGCTGTTGTGCGAAGCATCTTCATCTCAGCTGCCGTTAATTTGCTCTCATACTTTTTGTGCATTGTCCAGCATTGTGAACCGTATGTGAGCGCCGGACGTACAACTGAAGTGTAGAGCCTTCCTCAGCTTAGGGGGCATTTTTCGATCATAGAAGATGGCGGAGTTTTCCCGCCACTTCATCCACCCTACGCTTACGCAATGTTTGATGTCGTCATCACAAGTTGCTTCTCTATTAATCATAGATCCCAGATATTTAAACTTTTCACACTTGGGAAGCACTCTTCCATTCAAGTAAATGTCTGGAATAGGCTGATGAGGGTCAGAGAACGGGCAGCACAGATACTCTGTCTTCTTTGAACTAATACGATACCCTAGTCCCTCAAAAATGTCCACCCACACATCAAGTGCTCGTTGTAGGGACGCCTGATCAGCACTTATAATGGCCCCATCGTCAGCAAAGAATAGCTGGTGCACATTGGGGTCCGTCACTTTTCCTTCAAGCAAGCAATCAAGGACTGCTATAAAAAGCAGTGGGCTGAGGGCGCTCCCTTGGTGTACACCGACTTTGATTGCGAACTCTTCGGTGACTCCTGCGGTGCATCTTACTCTTGTCGTTGCTCTCTCGTACATGTCCATAATTACTCGCACGTAATTATCTGCACGTAATGCACGTAATGAACTCTTTTTGTCTTAGCGCTACCCATAAAAGATCTCTTGGTTGCCGGTCAAAGGCCTTCTCGAAATCAACCAACACCATATGCAAGTCCTTTGAAGAATCACGATGCTTTTCCATCATGATGCTTATACTTTGGATTGCATCTGTTGTTGATTTACCCGAGACAAACCCGCACTGGTCATCAGATAGTCGTATTATTTTCCGCAGTCGGCTATCTAATACCCGTTCAACGATCTTCATGGTGTGCGACATCAGCTTGACAGAACGGTAGTTATCACAATTTCGCGTATCACCCTTTCCTTTGTGCAATGGAAGAAGATAGCTTTCCCTCCATTGATTAGGCATAGTGTCGCCTCTCATAAGTTTAGAGATAAGAACCATGAGCCATCTAGACCCGATGTCTCCCATCTTTTTCCAAAACTCAGAGGGTATCCCGTCCGGCCCAACAGCTTTTCTTTTCTTGGAGTTTTTAACCGCGTACCGAACTTCTTCGACTGTGATGTCGGGTATTTCGGCATGATTTGGGGCGGCTCTTGGAAAGTACACTCGGGGAAACTGTTCGTTCAGAAGTTCCTCGCAATACTGTCGCCATCTGTGGAGAAATTTTTCGTCTTCCACAAGGAGTTGGCCTTCAGCATTGTTAATAAACTTTGGGAAACGTATCTCCTGAGCATTTCTTCTTCTCTGGGCGGCTATCTTAAAGATATTTGCTCCTTTGTTCAAATTGTTTTGTCGAAGCTCCTGGGTAGCCTGGTTCCTGTCAGACGCGAAAGACGATATTTCTTCCAACTCCTGATAGAGGCCTTCCATGCTTTTCGCTTTGAATTCGGCGCATTTTTTCTTCGCGATACCTTTGCAACATCTATATACCTTTTCACGGCGAGCTTTTTCCTCTCTATTAGTAGAAGAGCACTTTGACCAAGCTTGGAAAGCCATTTTCTTTTCGTGTATCACTACTTTGGCTTCGTCTGTCCACCACCAGGTTTCTTTTGCGTGTTGGCAGGGGCCTTTAGATGTTCCGAGCAGTGATTTAGCTTTCTCCAGGCCAGATTGTTGTAGGGAATCCCACATGTCTTGTGCTCTGCACTCCTCATTACCGACCTCATCGATAATAGAAAAGAGGTAGTTTTCCATGTAGGTGATAAAAGCTTCGCCTTTTCCTTTATCCAGCTTATACCACTTGATTCTCTCAGACACCTTCGTTTGCTGCTTTAACTTCTTTCTCGCATCCATAAAAAATTCAGTCAGGAGGAGACGGTGTTGAGGGGCGATCGCGTCTCCCAGGATCACTTTGCAATCTTTAGCTCGTGGCTTCATGAAACTGGATACCAAATGATAGTCTATTTGAGTTTCATTTCCGCCGCTGCTATAAGTGATCAGGTGCCGGCTTTGTTTGACGAACATGGTATTTAGCACTATAAGACCGTACGACTTGCACATGTTTAGGATATCTTCACCTGAAGAGTTCCTGGTGCCGTATCCCAGCCCTCCATGGTAGCCTTCATAGTCTTCGCTTGTCTTCCCGACATGTCCGTTTAAATCTCCCCCAACAAACAAAAGCTCTTCCTTTGGGATGATTTTGACAAGGTTGTGGAAATCTAGCCAGAATGCATCTTTTTCTTTTTGTTCGCATCCTAATTTTTTTTAATTTTAATTTTTTTTTATTCATCTTATATCTATCTTACCCAAGTCAAAAATGTTTAAAACTAGCTTAACTATCTTAACAAAACTAACTATCTTACTGGCCCTATACGGACACTCTAAAACAAACAGAACAATTGAAACATACATATGTCTTTCGACGACTATATAAAATTCAATTAACATTATAATATCTAACTTAAGCTAAGAAAAATGGTTTTTATTAAGAAAAAACTTAGCATATGATCATTTTTATATATTTTATATAAAACTTAAGCCTATCTAAAACTAATTAAATCTAACTAAACCTATCTTATTCTAACTTAACTAAAATATGTACATTATATATATTTTATATATGTATATATCTTTTTTTTTTTTGTCGAATTTTACCTTATGCTAGGCATAGCCCTAAGCTATGCGAGTCAGCCACTGGTATTGTTGGCTGGCTGGTGTACCCTATTACTCAGTCGCCGACAGTGTCCCCTCCAGCCACCAAAAACGTTGGTGCTGCCGGACGACGTCTCGCCGATCGTGACTCGATACCGCCATACTAAACCGGAGTCGCTCCGGCTCGCGGAGCACAACCTCGCGCCCATAGAGCAGTCGCCGTTCCACAGCATTACGGGCCACGTGGAAAATTACGGGCACCGCATCTCTATCCTGGATCAGCCCGTCCATGTCGAATTGGAGGAACGCTTCGGGGGGAATAAAGCCTTTAAGACGCGCAAGCTCGAAATAGCGCTCGTTGGGGTAGAACGCCCCAGAGATCAGGTTGTTGGTCGAGGTCATGGCCCTCGCCATGTGCCTTCGAATTAACTTAATCAAAAAGTTATCTATTCGAATAATTTTGGCCCTGTTATATAGGACCTCATTGGAGTAGAATTTTATATACTGAGATTCTGGTGTTCTGTGCAATCCAAGGCAGGACCTCAGACACTGCCTCTCAAACACCCGAATCCTTTCCATCAAGCCAGCACTCACATTAAACCACACGGGGCATTTCTAGGATACGATCAGTGAGGGAGGATTCAGCTCTTTCGAAGCAATGTCGAAAGCAAATTACCTCCATTCCTATATTTATTTAAAACTCAACAGTTTGAATTAGTCGCAAGTTCCTGTTTAACTTATGGCGTACTCGCCCTTGGCATTTAACATTTCTAAGGTTTAGCTGCAAGGCAAAAACTCTAAGCCCGTTTGTAAACAACCGAAATCCTGATTCTGCCAAGAAACACGTAACTGACTTGACAGCTAGCAATACTGTTTAGAGGTAAACTAAAGCAACACGAAAAATAAAAACTTCCCTTTTTCGAATATACATACATATGTACTTGATATGTACGACATACACTTCATAATTCCTTCAAAAAGTAATTAGGCATCTTATTGGCATTCTAGTGTTTTACCGTGTCCAAACCATTCATTTCAACAAGGTAACTAAGATGGAATATATTATGTACATCTAAACAAGACTCAAAAATGACCAGTGACAGTTAATATCCGATTTATCAAAGTCATACGCACGCAGATAAGGCGATCGTAAAAGAATATGACAAAATTGACAGCTCTTGTAATAAATCTGTCAAAAAATAAAAATATCGGGAAATAACCTTGAAATCGAATAGATGAAGAGCATCAGAGAAATAGCTTTTAAGACATGACATGGGTTCCTTCTGCGTATTACTACATAAAAAAACAAAAATTGCCCAAAAAAAATGTCTACCCAAGGAGAAGAGAAATATAAAATAAATTATGTTGCCACGTGTTTTGCAATATTATGCGAAAATCATTGTTAATTGTTTCGTCTTCTATCAAAACTCAAAAAGTATAAAATTCGTACGTCTTAAACTTTTGAAAACAGATATTATATTAGACAATATTAACAATTCTAAAAATGGTAGGTAAATTAAGGTATACACATCCAAATGAGCAATAACGTAGTGTTCACATTCCCCCAGCGTCGTTTACATTTCCCCCATCTTTCTCTAAAATGCTGGGGTAAATGAAAACATCTTCTTAGCTTATTCCGAGTACTGGGTATCCCAATATTGAGTAAATATAAACAAATTTGATACCTCTTTGATTACCTCAAAAATCCTTTATCGCAATGTTTACGTTTACTCCCTACTCGTAGAAGCATTTTACACATAAAAGATTCATCGGAAAAGTGACTTAAGTAAGCTTTTTCTAATAAAAACAAAATGAAGTTTATGCAATAAATTTGATGTTTTATTTTGTGAATACGAATGTACCACCACAGTTACCGCAACGAGTATTGCAAATAAGTTTTTAAGTAAAAAGTAACCGCCATAGCTATGTATGTATGTTTCAATTCAAAGGTGAGTGATTTCGCTTTTAAATTTGTAAAAAATCCCAGTTCCTAATACATACATATTAAGATATCTTCAAGAAAGTTGTCCTCGTATTGTCCAGAATTTTCAGAAGCATCACTTCTATTTCTCCGCTTGTTGAGTCTGTTACACAAGCATATTTTAATAGCACTGATAGTCCGTTGCCACCGTCTACCTACATAGCTACCTAGCTCTCTATATATCATATAGTAAGTGTCGCAAATATGGCCCACCATTAACTTTTTTTTGAATAAAATGACAAAATCAACTGGAATTCATATATTTATTTATTTATCAATCTTAGAAAGTGTTAACATTTCAGTCTTTTATAATGAAAAACATAAAAAATAACGTAGCAAAAAAATATTCACAAAAAATTAAAGGACCTTCATTTCACGACATACATAAACAAAAAATGCTGGTAATATGGACCACTTAGTTTCAAATATGGGTGGTCCATAATAACAACAATGTACTTCAAATATGTTGATTATCATCGGAAAACAAATTGGAACAATAAATGCATTTGGCATCTTGCTCATTAGTTTGATCAGGACTCCCATTTGATGATTCGTCTGGAACGAAATCTTTTTCACTTTCAGATGAAGACGACGATATTCTACGACAAATTTTCTTTTCTCTACGAGTAAGTTTTAAATTCTTTAGAAACTTCTGAAATGTAAACCAAAAAAGAATATAAGCTGAAGCCTATCATAGTCTGTTTTACCTACCTTCTTGTCCAAAATATTTTTGACTTCTGTGTCTCTTTAATTCTTTTTCCTCTTTTTTCTTAATGGATTCTTCCAAGGCTAGCTTATATGGTAAAGATGAAATAATTTCAGATTCTCCTCATTTTCTTCCACGACTTGATATTTTCTTATTTCGGATGGGAATTGGAGAAAATTCATAAGGTGTTATGTAAGGTGACGCCAGTTCTGATAAATTAATATCGTTTTCTTCTGGTTTTGAATTAGATTTCAACGTTTCAGCAATGGATTTTATTCCCGCGGAAGTAGAAGGTTCTCAAGAATCTGGTTCCGTCTGATCTCCAACTGGATTTTCTTCATTGGTTACGGATGCATCTTGCTCCTCTGCTGGCAAAAAATCATGGTCCTTAAAGATATGTCTATCAAAAGGACATATACCAGTGGAAGCAAACCCCTTCACCGCGATGTCTCCTGTTTGATTTTTAAATAGGACCGCCCGAATAATTCAATTATATCGAAATGGGTCAAAGGCCTTGTGTTATTGATTACCCAGCGTCTGATTTCTTCCGTTAAATATTTTTTCAGGGGTCCCATAAATGTCTTGTCCAGTGGTTGAATCTTGTGACTTGAGTGTGGAGGAATCGAAAGAATATGGACATGGTTATTCCTAGCGAAGTCCACAAGTTCAATATTCCGTGTGTGGCTGGTATGTCCATCCATTATTAGAAGCACAGGTGAAGACGCCGATGGCTTCACTTTTTCCAAAAAGTGTTTGAACCACTTTGTGAAAAAATTCGTTTGAACCCATCCGGATGGATGATTAGTGGAAATAGAACCTGGTGGTGCACCTTTCATAAGAATAGGATTGTCCCTCTTCCTTGGGAAAATGAACATTGGTGGTACAAAGGATCCCCCAGCACTCATGCACAAAATTGACGTTATCAACGAACCTCGTTCACCTGATGTTAGTGCTCCTATCTGTTTTCGGCCTTTGAGCGCCAACACTTTCGGCATTTTAGATGGAACAATCGAAATTGCTGTTTCGTCCACATTAAATATTTTATCTAGAGAGAAATGATACATCACCATTAGTTTTCCAAGGTGGTTGAAGAAAATTTCGACGTTTTCTCTTGAAAATCCATTTGCTCGCGTAAATGATGTTCCAGTCGGCTGGCGGAGCGACAGCAACGGATGACCCCTAAGAAATAATCGCAACCAGGGTCTGCCTGCAGCTTCATTTACCAATGAAAAGGGGCTTGGTAGGTTGTTTCTTAATCTTATCATCGATCTTATGTCATTTCGAGTAAGTCCAAATAGCTTTCCTTCCATTTGGAGAGTGTACTCAACCAAAGACTCCTCGAGTTCTGGCGGAAAGATGGGCTTTCTGCCTAGTTTAGCATTCACCACTTTTTCTAAAGGTTTACTAGACTGTGCTACCAAACGCCGCAATGTGGTTTTAGGTACGTTGAATTCTTTGGATGCTTTTAAGAATCCCATTTTGTTATCTTTATATGCAGTGATTGCTTTTATCATGTCTTCTTTCATCCAGTTTTGACGCTGTTTTGTAAGCTTTTTAGCACTTGTAGCCATGATGTGATTCCTTAAAACAGAAAGCAAAGCATAAAACTCCAGTTTGAATCATGTTCAAATATGGCCCACTGGTCCATATTATCAACACCCGGAATGGGCCATATTATCGACACTATGTCATTTTAATTTTTTTTTAATTTTTAAGACACTCAATTAACTGCAATCAAAATTTTAATTTCGCATTTAATAACATAAAATATAACACTATGTATATTTCGAAAAAAACTTATTTAATTTACAAAAACTTTAATTAAAAATTCCTTAAGTAAAATCACCCAAAAAATATAACGAAAACGAATAAAAGTAACTAAATGCGCTCACTTCCACCGCTGATCAGCTACTGTCTCCAAAACACTATGATACAAAACCGGTTTGAGTGTGTTTGATTTCAACGGCCAGTTCAGTGCCTACTATGTTTTATTCAGAAAATATTGCGGTGGGCCATATTACCAACGTGGGCGATATTTGCGACACTTACTATACTCTATATATATCATACCTCCACCGGATGACGATTGTAAATTAAAGCATTATAATGTGAAATATGTGTTTCTAGAGCATGGTCTGGAATGTCCTTTCTGCAAATTTGGTCTGGTCCGAAGGGTAGATTCCAGTACTGACGAATCCGGATATTATGTTTTCTCTGCTCATAGACTCCTTTCAGGTTTCTCGAATAAGTTCCGAGAACTTCTACTTAGCAATGCGCATACAACCTCTGCCCGTTTGCCATTGGTATTTAACAAAGCTGTTTTTACTTGTCCAAATACGCATTTGTCTAATGGTTGCAACTTATCAATGGGGTAACTGGTTAAGTGCATAAATATATAATTCGCGACAGAACCACCCGAAACTCTGCTTAGCGATTTGCACTTTACACCCAAACGGCGAAAGTGACTGGATCGTGATTTTCGTCGACGTTGAATTTATATTGTGGCTAGTTTGTGGGTTTTTTTGCAGTTTGTCGTAGAAATCATAGATTAAAAAGGGTTTCTGGCTTCATTTCAAATTTTTTTTTTCTGGTTTCTGTTTTTTTCAACGACAGGGCATAATTTGACTTCATGAACCCTCTACAAGTTTTCTCTGGGAATATTATTGTTGAGTGGAGATCTCGCTCCGCTTAACTGGAAATGTCCCACCAGCGATTCTTTTAGTTGGCTTTGGTCGCAAAGTGTTCCTATAAACGAACGAGTAACAAGGCATCAAACAATCTGAATTACTGTTCCAAAGAACAAATTTATAGTTGCCAAAGTTAACTTTTACGCAAATACGCCGAGGCCGCCCGTGTTTCACTCATGACAGCATATAAGTATGTACCTAAACAAAACGATTCTTTATAGATTTTTAACTAAAAAAAAGTATTTTATTAGCGGTTTTAGTCGAAGCGTGCTTATGACTGAAACCAATACTGGACAATAAACTTAAGGCTAAGTAAGTCCCTAAGCAACCTGCCTAATCAGCAACAGCTTCTGGTGTGTCAGGTGTCCAGGACTCGTTCGCAGTCGATGTTTCATTCATATCTCCGTCTGGGATTTGTTATTTTGCGATCCCGCGCACGATTAATGTTGCCAGTGGGAAAGATATAATGCATTATTGGCGTGATGCAATATTTGAGGCATGGACTTATATTTAGTTATTCCCACACTTACCTTCGGATCCATTTTAACTACTTCTGAACATTTCATTGGCGTTTTCCTGTATTCGTCCAATCACGTCAATTTCATCGGCCTATGCAGATTTAAATTATATCGTTCCTCTTGTATTGGCCAGTAAGTTACTGTATCATTCTTTATTTAACCCCGAAGTTCTCGGTTAGCTCTTTACTGGCTTACATCCTTCATAGACTGACAAATTTGGCGGGGATGAAATGGTTCTGTATAGCTCGTCTCTATAATCTTCTCCAAGACCTGTCATAGAGTGGATATTTGATCTGTCGTAGACTTTTGTGGGTTGAAACCAAACTGGTTGCAATCAACCAAAATATTGGCTAATTGTTGTAGGCATTCACACAGTATGGCAAAAAAAATCTATGGTTGCCTCGTGAACATGCCACGGAAGGGGAGGGTGGAGGCAACAGTCACCCAACCGCAACCAAATCAACAACAAAAATAACAACAAACGCAGACGTAACAGAAACTTAAACTGCCACAGCAAAAGCAGCCCCAACAACAGCCGAAGTAAAAGAAGCAACACCGATGGCAGAAACAGTAATGGCCGTATCACTTACGATACGATATGTCAAACGCATGACCTAGGAATTTTTATAACAATTTTTTAGGCTATCGGACGTTCAAAGATCGGGAACATAACAGATTGCAAGCGATGTTTCCTCAATGTTTCCAGTGCAGCACACTGGAGCACCATAAACGGGAAAGGAACCTATTAAGGAGACAACGACGGAATCTTTTTCTTTACGCCTTTAAGGCTGAGAGGTTGCAGACAGTGCTTCTCAAAGAAGTGTTTTCGATCACTAACCCCGAGGAATCATTCAGAGCTGAAAGAGTTGGAGAGCGACGACCTCAAATATCTAGAAATCAAGTAATCCACCAAGGTGCGGACCAAACAGGGGAGGCGGGTATTACCCTTCTTGCTGGCCCAGCTCACACCCAACCGCCAGTTAGCGCGACTAAGGAGCATTACTTCCTTAGCATCCCATTCTGTAAAATGGGAAATATTAAGTAGGCAAGGAAACATTTCACAATGTATCCGCTGCCAACGGTTCAGGCATGGACTGCGAAATACAGTCTCTATGCGTTAAGTGTGCAAAAGGTCGAAAAAACGAGGAATGCGACCTTGGAAAAGACAAGACGGCGGACAGAGAGCAGCTCCAGTGTGCCTTATGTAGGAACCGAGGTCACCCTACAAAGCCGGTAGTCTAGTTCGAGGACATAACGACAAAAACAAATAGCCCGTAAGCAGAAGGCCGAGGAGAAGCGTCCTTCGCTTCCAAACACCAGCCGCCCCATCCCAGCAGACCTACGCTCGATTGGTGGCAGGTTCGGGAAAGACGGTGCAAAAGCCCAAGGCTGGATTTTGCTCGTTATCCAATGGCATATTGTCCAGCTCTAACAACAGATCTATGAGAAGGCAATCCGAGTAAAGAGTAGCTACGGTCGTAATGGGTACGCCGCCAGAGAATCCATTGAAGATCTTATCGGTTAATGTCAATTCACTGATCAGGATTGAGCGACTAGCGGTACTTTTCAACCTGTTGCAGGACGAAAGCCCCGATGTACTTTAGGTTAGCGACACAAAACTGAACCAGAGGCACGAAATTCGGCACAATTCTTACAAAATATCTAGAAGAGACCGACCCAACGCTATTCAAGGCGGGGGAGTTATGATCTTTAAAAAAAAAAAAATACAAAACACAGTCTTCTAAGGTCGCGAACCAGCGGGACCATCAGGATTGTCCGTTCTAGGGAGGTAAAAAATATTATTCATGGCAATTAAAAAAGTTCAAATTTTATTTATATTTAATTTTAATTTATTATTTACTTGAGTAAGAATTAGTTTGTACATATGATATATATGTACATACTTTAGTACCTACATATTTATGTACATTTTTATAAAAAAAAAATTGAATGTTTAGTTCAATAAACGAATATGGGCATACTATGCTTATTCACTTCTTTTGAAAAACCGAAGTTATTAATTTTTGTTTTTTTAATTTTGATTTCACCATCAGCTCGTGGTTAGTTATCAACCAATTTATCATTTCAAATCCCGTTTCATCATCATTTGCTGATGGAAATCCAGCTTTTTAAAACAATTTTGTATTGTTGTTGAAGTGACTGTTTCTCACGATTTCTTAATCAATGTTACAGTTTTTAGTACGTCAATTTGTTTTGCTAAATTTTCTGCGCATTTAACACTATCTCCTGCTAAATTCGCAATAAGATGTCGTAAAGCCAACTTGCGATAAAAGATCTTGAAATTTTGGGTTATTCCTTTATCCATCGGCTGAGAAGTTGACGTTATGTTGGGAGGAAAAAAAATCAATCTAACGTTTTTCAATTCAATGTGAGCATGTAAAGTGGCATTATCGAGAAACACTAAAATTTTCCTTCCTTTAAGTTTCATATTTTGGTTTATCCAACCATTCTGTCATAATAGGTGTTGTCATCCACGCTTTTTGATTTGCTCTCCTTTAAAGCATCTAGGCTTTCTAGCTTTCCCGAGGAGCAGAAGCTGACTCTCCACAAACTGATTTGAAGATTATTTTGTACCTAGTCCTAAAATGATCTAGCCCGCCATTAGAAGCTCTGAAATTTTCCATTTTTAATTCCCGCGTAACTTCCTGAGTTTTTTCATTAATCATAACTCCGGACAAACCGTTCCAGCACCGATTTATCAATCATTTAACCTGATCCTCCTTTTTGAAACCGATACATTTTCTCATTTGTTGAACTGTCACGAAACAAACACAAAAGCTCATCCTTTTTCTTCAAAATATCCGACAGTTGCGTTTTACCAATTTTGAACATTTCAGCAAGTTTAAGACCAGAAGTGTTATTATTGTTTTTGTGGAAAGTAATCATTTGCCTTTTTTGTTTTAAAGTGAGCGATTTTTTTTTACTAGCCATTATAATAAAAGTGTGCACCAAAATTTCATGAATAAACTGAACAGCGTAACAGTCAATGTGACACTATACTATTCAATCCTAAAACACATACGAGTCGATTACTCACATTCACTGTTTCTAACGGTTTACGCCTTTTATGATGAATTGTAGAAGTAGAATTCATCTGAAACAGAGTGCTGCAAATATTTATGTATCAGTATGTACATACATATGTATGTAGAGCAAGGGAATGCATGCGTATAATATTTTTCTGTCTCTTCCATCTTCGATTATGCTTCGTGAGTCCGTTATAAAAAGTAGAACTGTTCAATAGGCGTTGAAATTAGTGTAGGTACGTGCCCGGTATAGAGGGAGTCCGTTGTGAAGGGGTAGAAATACGCGAATGTCCCTACCTTCATGCCGGGGACCAGAGGAATTGTCCGTTAAGAGAAGTTTCACTGTATATACATATAAACTTATGTATATGTGCCTTATCATATCTTAAGCTATGAAAAATTAGTTTTATTTAGAAACTTACCTTTCCTCACCGAAACGGAAAGAGAATATTCAATACATGATAGTGAATTATACACCTGAAGCACCTCAAACTAATATTTGTATCGGAGAGCTCGAGGCACTTTTTCGATCTCTGCGCTTAAGTGTTACAGTCCTAAACAGAACAACCCCACCCAAATCTATAATATAAACATTTGTAATGCACAAGCGATCGACGGAATTCAACGCTCAATCATCACATTCATTGACCGACGAATATCCGGCAATAGTAATTGGACCGATCGCCTGTGCAAGACTATTAACGTCAAAAATAAACCAAAATATCGAGTAAACAATTTTGTAATGCACGACCGATCGAATTCCAAGAAGGTCTCCGACCGATCGAATTTCCAAAGGGTCATAATAACCCAAATCGACCGCTTGCGCAATCAGTGAAACCAAACACTTGTTTTTATGCGTGCACGACCGATCGAATTTCCAAAGGATCATAATAACCCAAATCGACCGCTCGTGCAATCAATGAAACCAAACACTTGCTTTTATGCGTGCGCGACCGATCGAATTCCAAGAAGGTCTCCGACCGATCGCGCAAGCAAAGTACTTTAAACGTTTTAAAGTCAAGTGACCCAAAAAACGTTTATAAAGAAGAATTCTTTTTAGTTTAAGTAGTTCTAAGGAGAAACGCAAAACGTACGGTCATCGATAGACCGCTAATAAACTCGTCTTAAGAATAAAAAAGGTTTTGTTTTTAATTTGTTTCAAAGAGGAAACGAAAGAGTAAACTGGCGCAGTCGGTAGGATAGTCAAACGCGAAGAAAAATAAAGATATTTTTTTCGTGTGTCCGTTTTTACGGTTGGTGACGGAACCTGTATATCTCGATAGTCAAACGCGAAGAAAAATAAAGATATTTTTTTTCTTTTTTTTTGTGTGTGTCCGTTTTCACGCCAAATATTGAACATCCCTAAAGATTAAATAAAGTGAAGTGAATCAAAAATTGAAACTACATACCGATGATAAGAATCATCATTAGCGAACTGATCTAAGCCAAACCTGCATATCTCGATGAAAGAACGTGAAGAAAAATAAAAGATATTTTTTTTTGTGTGTGTCCGTTCTTAAAAACTAAATAAAGTGAATTGAATCAAAAATTGAAATTACATACCGATGATAAGAATCATCATTAGTGAACTAATCTAAGCTAATACCAACAGGAGCAGTATACAAAATCATAAATCCGAGCAGAGGAACGCCTAGCAGAGGAACAGAAGCAGCACATCAACAAGATCATATCTACACTTTATAAACTATCGTATGTATTATAATAAAACCAATTATAGATTATAAGATCATAACATTAATACATTAAGTAACATCCTGCTCTGTTCGATATAGCATGTCAGTATCAGACACGCTAGAAGAACAAATCAACCTGGTTCAAGAAAGATCTAGAGAACTTTGTAACCTAACGAGAACTTTTTTTAACAATCCCACCATGTTGACCCTCGCAATAGACCCCCTTAAATACATATCAAAACTCCCAGATTTTAGTGGAGATTACAAAGAACTACAAAGTTTCGTTGACTTAGTCGACAAAATATATCCAGTACTAATTAAATACGACGAATTGTCACAAAGTATTTTTTCTGACCACCTGAAAGCCAAACTCAGAGGAAAAGCCAGAGAAGTCATAGAGATCAATACACATGTCACGTCATGGCAAGAGATCAAACAAACACTAATAAATAACTTCGGTGATCGACTCTCTGTTGAAGAGCTTTTCGATGAGCTCAGAGGAATTAAATTTAAGACAAATAGTGTTGATTTTTATAACGAACTCAAGGTGATTCTACGCAGACTGAATGTAAAAACTAAGATCATATCGATGGACCCAGTTATTACTTCCGGCAACATAACAAATAATAAAATTTCAGCACTGACAATTTTTAAAAATAAATTACCGGAGCCAATGCGATCTCTGCTTCATTGCAGAAATCCAACCAGCCTAGAAAACGCAATGAACATTCTCTACGAATGCGGTTATGCGTATTATAATCCTTCCCAAAGGAAGAGTAACTATTCGTACACTAGAAACTTCCCTCAATCTGTTCATACCGTAACTAGGTCACCCATTAACCAAATTCAACAAAGAAATAATGAAAATCCAAGAAGCAACCATTTCCACAACCATTCCCCAGTAGAACCTATGGAGGTAGACATGTTACAAAATAGAAGAAGGAACAATAATAATAGGTATAACTCCAATAGTCCAACACAACCAAACACAAATCAGTCCCAAAGATTCTCGTCACACACTGGGAGGCAATTTCAGCAGTCTTTCCCTCGCCAAAATATAAATCCATTTCGGAATCATACACAACAGCAAAATAGAAACGATAACCCCCCTAGAAATTTCCAACCAACAAACTCCACAGAGCAAAGGCCAAACCGTAGCCAGCAAGCTGAAAATTTTCAATCTCAAGCCTCAGGTGCGAACTACCCTATATAGTTGTAGCTTCCAAAACAACGCCCTTAAAATTTATAATTGATACTGGAGCAACTCACTCCATTATCAACCCTAGGGTGTGTCACCCTAAATGGAGCATAAAATTAGATAAGCCACTTAATCTTAAGACCCTTAACCATACTGTTAACATCAGCGAAATAGTGTCCATACCCCTATTCGAGGAACTGGGCGATAAAACCCAAAAGTTTGAGTTTTTAGTCCACCAGTTCCACACAGAATATGACGGACTTATTGGCAATAACATTCTGACTCAGTTAGGAGTATGCATAGATCTAAAAAACAATTTATTAATTACAACTGAGAAAAAGTTTGTGAAAATATACTTTAAAAATAACGAAACAACTTGTCCCACGAGTGAAACAAAAATTTCAATCCCGCAAGAGAAGGAACTAGGATATATAAAGAAACAAAAACCCTCAGATAAGGTAACGATCAAAGAAGGGATATATAAATTTATGAACAACGAAATGTCTGATACGGCAATAAACTCTAACGAAGAACTTAATAGATCGACACCGACAACGTTTTTCAATATAGAGCAAGTTGATGAACAAAACTTTAATATAGTACAAGAAGTGAACAAACCCTCCATGCAGGAACAATTAAGAATAAACCACTTAAATTCTGAAGAACGAAAGGCATTGATGGATCTTCTAAATAAATACAAAGATGTATTTTACCAAGAAAACAGAAACCTATCGTTCACCAATGCTATCAAGCATAGAATAAGGACAACTAATAACATACCAATTTTTACTAGGAGTTACAGGTATCCTTATGTCCACAAGCACGAAGTTGAACGACAGATTCAAGAGATGCTGGACAATAACATCATTCGTCATAGCAATTCTCCATATTCGGCTCCAATTTGGATCGTCCCTAAGAAGGGCGATGCTAGTGGCAAAACTAAATGGAGAATAGTAGTCGATTATAGGAAGTTGAACGAAGTGACCGTGGATGACAAATATCCGATCCCGAACATGGACGAAATACTTGACAAGCTAGGTAGATGTCAGTATTTCACTACCTTGGATCTCGCGAAGGGATTTCACCAGATCGAAATCCACGAAGACGATATCCATAAGACGGCATTCAGCGTCGAGAATGGCCACTATGAGTTTTTGCGTATGCCATTTGGGCTGAAAACCGCCCCCGCGACGTTCCAACGCCTTATGAACCATGTGCTGAAGGATTTTATAAACGTTATATGTCTGGTATATATTGACGACATTATAATATTTTCCACGTCATTACAGGAACATATCTCTTCCTTGAAAAAGATCCTTGAAAGATTAAGGCAAGTGAATTTAAAAATTCAACTCGACAAGTCAGAATTTTTGAAAAAGGAGACTGAATTCCTTGGTCACATTGTGACGGTCGAAGGAATTAAACCCAACCCTAAAAAAATAGAGTGTGTCAAAAACTATAGAATCCCGAAAAACTGCAAGGAAATAAAACAATTCCTCGGCATAACAGGATACTATAGAAAATTCATCAAAGACTACTCCAAAATCGCCAAACCTATGACCGTGTATTTAAAAAAGAACGCCAGCATAAATATTTCAGATCCAGAATATGTTAAGGCATTCGAAACCCTCAAATTGCTATTGATAAACGACCCAATTTTAGCATACCCAGATTTTGACAAAAGTTTCGTGCTTACTACAGATGCCAGCCAATATGCAATCGGTGCAGTACTCTCCCAGGACAACCATCCAGTGAGCTATGCAAGCCGCACTCTGAACGAGCACGAAATCAACTACAGTACCATAGAAAAGGAGTTGCTAGCAATCGTTTGGGCAACCAAATACTATCGCCCATATTTATTTGGTCGAAAATTCGTGATAGAAACCGACCATAAGCCACTCATATGGCTTTTCTCGATCAAAGAACCAAATTCGAAGTTGATTCGATGGAGGTTGAAACTCTCTGAGTTTGATTATGAGATCAAGTATAAAAAAGGCACAAAGAATAGTAATGCGGACTTTCTCTCTCGGATACCGAATTCTAGCGTAAACTTGATTGAGGAGGATAACATACCAAATAGCAAATCTTGTTTAAATGTTTTTCAAAATCAGATTGTGATAATAAAATCCAATTCAGGATCGCTTAGGATAAAAAGAATAAAAATATTCAATAAAAATCGCTTAATAATTCATACCAAAACATTAGACGAGCAAACTACCATAACTCTCCTTAAAACTCACTTCAAACCAGACAGGTTGAACGCAATTTTTGTAGAGGACGAATATTTCTTTGCAGCTATTAAAACCTGTTTCGAGAATTTCTTTTCGCAGTGTCAAAAGTTTAAAATTATCCGCTGCACTAAGTTGCTCGAAGATATTGACGATGAAGAACAACTTGCCGAAATTATAGAAAAAGAACACCTACGAAACAACCATAGAGGTATTGAAGAGGTTTTCAAAGAACTATCACTAAATTATTTTAACCCCAACTTGAAACGAAAGATCACTCAGTTTATTAACAATTGCGATGTATGCAATACGGAAAAGTATGTAAGAAATCCCCCAAAACCCCTTTTCAAAATTACTGAAACGTCATCGAAACCACAAGAAATAATTCATATTGATGTGTTCTATAGTCTTCAAAAATCTTTATTCCTTACTATAATAGATAAGTTTTCCAAACATGCGTGTGCAATTAAGATTTCAGGCAGAACATGGATCGAATTCAAAAGAGCTCTCTCATATTATTTCAGCCAATTCGGAACCGTTAGTAAAATTATAGTAGATAACGAGCTAGGATTCAAGGCTCTCCCTTTACGGGAATTTCTTGCAAATTTGAATGTTGAAGTTCACTACACTTCAAGTAGCAATCATACGTCGAACTCTGATGTCGAACGATTGCACAATACTATAAATGAACATATACGTTTACTGAAACATGACGAAGTAAACAACGTCGGAACTGTAGAAGATAAGATCACTCGAATAATTACCTTCTACAACAACACTATTCATTCTACAACTAACAAGAAACCTATCCACTTTGTCACCGGTCAAATACACCAAAATGAATATGAAGAAATTCGTGAAACAATTTCAAAGAAAAAACAGAAAACTTTAGAAAAACTCAATAGAAATAGAAACGATCTTCCCATAGATGATGGACAAAACTTTATTAAAGAAGTAAGAGGCGGAAAAAACCACTCGAAGTTCAGAAAAATAAATACACAGAAAACTGACGTAGACCATGTTAGGGACATTAACAATGGATATAAGTATTATAGAACCCATGTAAAGGCTAAGAAAAAGTATCAAAACATCGAAAACCCAACAATTAAGTTAAAAAACCAGAGAACAAAGCGAATTAACGTAACATAAACTATATTTACAGAAACATACTAGGAAAGCAAGAACTACAAATCATGTCAGATATAGACAATTTTAGTGAAATAAAATTAACAGTTGCATACTATAGAGATCAAATAATAATTATCCTACTCATACCCAAATTTTCAGAAATTATATTCTCTCAGATCTTGATTGAACCAATCCCGGACAGTCAAAATAAGACAATTTTCATAGAAAAGAATAAAATTCCAATAAGAACCCGTCAAACGACGAGATTTGCATTGGTCCAACGGAATTCGTGCTGTAAATCCAACTTCTTCTTCTTCTTCTTTTCCCGGCGTTGTTATGGTCAGAAGTGTAGGACCATAACCTTCCCATTTAACTGCATTCCTACTGGTCCGCTTGTGGGGTCCGCCGGTTTGACCTCAGAAAGTAGCGGCAGGCTTCCCGGTTTGGGATTACCTCATCGCTGAGGCCAATCAAATGCTGGTGTTTTTGCATTTGTTTGCACCAATTGTTTTTCGGCCTGCTTTTTTTGCGTGTTGAAATTGGAATGTTGATTGATAACGCCTTTTGGACGGGGTTCAAAGGATCTCTCCTTTGAACATGGGAATACCAACTGAGTCGGTCGCGCTCTATATTTCTTGTGATGGTTTCTTTTACGTGGAGGCTTCCTCGGATCTTTGAACTTCTAATTCTGTCACGCTTTGTTACTCCCGCTGTCATGCGAAGCATCTTCATCTCAGTTGCCGTTAATTTGCTCTCATACTTTTTGTGCATTGTCCAACATTGTGAACCGTATGTGAGCGCCGGACGTACAACTGAAGTGTAGAGCCTTCCTTTCAGCTTAGGGGGCATTGTTCGATCACAGAAGATGGCGGAGTTTTCCCGCCACTTCATCCACCCTACGCTTACGCGATGTTTGATGTCGTCATCACAAGTTGCTTCTCTATTAATCATAGATCCCAGATATTTAAACTTTTCACACTTGGGAAGCACTCTTCCATTCAAGCAAATGTCTGGAATAGGCTGATGAGGGTCAGAGAACGGGCAGCACAGATACTCTGTCTTCTTTGAACTAATACGATACCCGTATCCCTCAAAAATGTCCACCCACACATCAAGTGCTCGTTGTAGGGACGCCTGATCATCACTTATAATGGCCCCATCGTCAGCAAAGAATAGCTGGTGCACATTGGGGTCCGTCACTTTTCCTTCAAGCAAGCAATCAAGGACTGCTATAAAAAGCAGTGGGCTGAGGACGCTCCCTTGGTATACACCGACTTTGATTGCGAACTCTTCGGTGACTCCTGCAGTGCATCTTACTCTTGTCGTTGCTCTCTCGTACATGTCCATAATCACTCGCACGTAGGTTTCTGGAACTCCTTTTTGTCTTAGCGCTACCCATAAAAGATCTCTTGGTTGCCGGTCAAAGGCCTTCTCGAAATCAACCAACACCATATGCAAGTCCTTTGAAGAATCACGATGCTTTTCCATCATGATCCTTATACTTTGGATTGCATCTGTTGTTGATTTACCCGAGACAAACCCGCACTGGTCATCAGATAGTCGTATTATTTTTCGCAGTCGGCTATCTAATACCCGTTCAACCATCTTCATGGTGTGCGACATCAGCTTGACAGAACGGTAGTTATCACAATTTCGCGTATCACCCTTTCCTTTGTGCAATGGAAGAAGATAGCTTTCCCTCCATTGATTAGGCATAGTGTCGCCTCTCATAAGTTTGGAGATAAGAACCATGAGCCATCTAGACCCGATGTCTCCCATCTTTTTCCAGAACTCAGAGGGTATCCCGTCCGGCCCAACAGCTTTTCTTTTCTTGGAGTTTTTAACCGCGTACCGAAAGGGGGCGGCTCTTGCAAAGTACACTCGGGGAAACTGTTCGTTCAGAAGTTCCTCGCAATACTATCGCCATCTGTGGAGAATTTTTTCGTCTTCCACAAGGAGTTGGCCTTCAGCATTGTTAATAAATTTTGGGAAACGAATCTCCTGAGCATTTTTTCTTCTCTGGGCGGCTATCTTAAAGATATTTGCTCCTTTGTTCAAATTGTTTTGTCGAAGCTCCTGGGTAGCCTGGTTCCTGTCAGACGCGGAAGACGATATTTCTTCCAACTCCTGATAGAGGCCTTCCATGCTTTTCGCTTTGAATTCGGCGCATTTTTTCTTCGCGATACCTTTGCAACATCTATATACCTTTTCACGGCGAGCTTTTTCCTCTCTATGTATTAGTAGAAGAGCACTTTGACCAAGCTTGGAAAGCCATTTTCTTTTCATGTATCACTGCTTTGGCTTCGTCTTAATTTGGTGCATATACAATAATAATTTTTATATACTATGGTTTTATAATTTGGTGTACATATATACAAAACCATAGTAATGTCAGTGACTGTTTACGAATGTGAAGCTTGGTCTCTGACTAAGGTAAAGAAAAATAACAGGGAAAACTAAATGTCAAATGGCCGGTAACAATACTAATAATAATAATGATGACTTTCATATCCGAAGTTCCCAGAATATCACCACTGTATTCTAGATTTCTCTTAAGCATGTCAGTAAAGGTGTGCTGGTCAATTATTCCTTCTATTATTTCCATCTTTCTTACCCCCAATGCAGACACCGCATCTTACCTACAAACCTCCTTCCCTCTTCACTTTCTTGATGGTATTCTTGTGATGTAGTGCATTGTTCCAATCTCGTCAGACTCTCAAGCGGCCGTCCGAAACAGAAACATTGTATTGATTTTGATTTGCCCGAGAATATAACCTTGCGCCAGAAGTCTGGTCATTTGTTGACGTATTCATTTACAAAGGGGGACCTTTCTGTCTGCCAATTATGTTCATTTCGCGTGTTGGACTTTTGTCTAGGTCAAGGTATTAAACATGAAATAAAATAATGGAAAGTAATTATTGAATTTGCACCTACCAGAGGGCATCTCGCATTTCTGTGGATATATTCAAATCCAAACGGGAGCCTAGAAATTTCACTGATTATTTCATTTGTGCTTAGAGCCTTACAAGAATCTATGAGCGTCGGCTTGGAAATTGGCTTACTCAGCCTTTATGTTTGTGATGGCATACCATCACACAGTTTTGAAAAATTTGGAGATCTCCTCACTAAAAACAAAAAAAAATCTTAAAAAGGTGGCAAGGCTCAACGTCGCGAAAAGCTGCGATTTCTGTAGGAAACAATGCCACTAAACGAGAAGCAAACCCAGAATAAGTTTGTGCCAATACAAGCAAGTCGAAATTATATCCGGAACTGAAAAAAGTTACCAAAATGATGAATTATGATAAGTATCAAGTGAGATGGTGGGCAGAAGGAAACTCTATGAATCAACCTATACATATAGTACTCGTACATACGAGGTTTTTCAAACAGTAAGGTGAGCTAAGGGTGCCGTGAAATAAGGCCTCATTCTCAAATTCGGACTTATTTCCTTTTACTAAAGCGAAATAAAACCGATTTTCAAGTTCGGCTTTATTTCGCTTTCATATTAGCATATAAACCGAGCATTGTTTGGGAAAATTTGCTTACGTATACCTAGGTTGCTATTTATATTTTGAGCCTTGGCAACACTAAGTGTTTAATGAGGCCAACTGACATTTCCAATTGAAAGTTTGACCTTTTTAACAATAACTTTCTGCAGATAATTTTATCGTTTCAGCACAATTTGTGTTGAAATCACAATCACTGTGATTTGCAAATTTTGTTTCAGCGAAAAAATGGAATTAACTCGTGAACATTTTCGTTCGATGATTTTTTACGACTTTCGACGTAGATTATCAAGACAGGAGTGCATAAATCAACTTCCTTCGACGGGGCGATGAAGTCCCATCCTTAGCCACTGTGAAACGCTGGTATAACGAATTTAATCGTGACTGCAGTTCGCGGAGATAAAAGTCGTGAAGGTCATTGATACTGTGCGCGAACTGATATTGCAAGATCGTCGTGTGACTTATCGTGAGATTGAGGAATCCTTGAGCATTTGTATGACGAGCATCAGTAAGGTATTGGATGAACATTTAGCTGTGAAAAAGATTTGTTCGCGTTGGATCCCGCATAATTTGACAAAAGCTCAAAAAGTGTTAATTGAAAAAAAAGTGCAAAGAAATGCTCAAGAAATACAATCGCGGCGCATCAAAAGCTGCGTATAATATCTACACAAGTGACGAATCCTGGATCTATGCGTATGAGCCCGAAACAAAACAGCAATCCACTTTATCGGTCTTCCAAGATGAGCCAAGTCCGACAAAAGTGATTCGTGCTCGAAGCACTTCGAAAAAAATTATCGCTTGTTTCTTCGGAATAACTGGACATGTGGTAACCGTGCCGTTAGAGCAACGTAGGACGGTGAATTCTGAATGGTACACAACCATTGGTTTGCCAGAAGTGCTTGGTGAAATGCGAAAAAAGAGAGCCAACGAAGGATCATCCTTCATCATGACAATGCAAGCCGTATCAAAGTCAAGAGTGAGCAAACGATACACGTGTTATGTGAATGGTTGCAATGTATGTAGGTGCAGTTGTCGATTTTAACAACCAAAATTTGATTAGAATTCCAAAAACCAGTGCTTTTCACAAATATTCGACGCAAGAAGACGTTCGGGATAAGTTAAAATTATTAGGTAAGTGAAATAAAAAATGAGTCTGCTAAAGTTCCGTTTAAAAGAAGTGGAAGTTTTCGACGAAGTGTGTAAGAAAGCTGAAATCAGTGCTTCCATTTTCGCTTTCAGAGGTATGCGTGCTTTTAAAAAATTAGTCATGAATAGTTTCGATATGTCTCAGTATATGTAAATGTAGTTAGCCATTCCACAGAGCAAAACTTCTCGTACTTGGTCTTTATATCACCCGCAAATGTTGAAAAAATACAGAAAACTATATTCTGGACGGTACTTTAAGCGTCCTCCCAATTTGCGGGTATAAATAATTTTTTATAATACACTTCGCCCATGACGATCACGAAGAATTTCTAATAATCATATTAGAAATGAAACTGCTATGCTTTTTTAATTGAGATCATTGTTAGGTTCACCCTTTTAAGAAATGAAGAAATGTACCTAAATGCATTTGAGTATATTGATGATTTCAGTGTAATTGAATCGAGATTCTTTCGTCACCGATTTTGAAAAAAGCTTAGGAAATGCCTTACAGAGACTATTTCGTTCTATTATGCATACAACCTGTTGGTGTCATTTTTGTCAGACCCTAAGGAGAACGTCATCCAAGCTACAAGGATTCATTGCTTATACAGTGCGACCTCAATAAAAGCAACGAATAGACATTTGGGCAGTTGCTTTTATTGAGTTTAATCGAGTCAAAAAATTGTAGGAAGTAAACAGTAGTGGAATAGTAAGAGAACGTGTATTATACTGGTAAACACACTAAAACTGATAATTTAATTCATATTAAAATTTAAAAAAATTAAAATTTCAATTGTTTTTAAAAAATTGGAAATTTTTAATTGTTCTTTTTTTTTAGACGCAGAATAATTCTTTTCCACAGCTGAATCTTGTAAGTGTTGTAGTGCTAAAATGTTACTCAGTGAAGCATAATTTTCTTCAGCCCATTGAAGGCAAGTGTTAAGTTCTTGAATTGCAGCCTCTGCTTTAACTTTGGCAGTTGAAGAATCCCCAACTGCGTTTTCGGCATCACTTTCAATTTCTTCCGCTCTCGGATTGTTGCAAGTCGGTCTCCAAATCTGACCCTTGGCTTCCAACCAAATGTGCCAACAGACTTTTTTTGTAATATAGTTTAGTCAAGTTGATCACATTTTGATCCATTGGTTGGAGGATAGCGGTGCAGTTTGCTGGCAAACACATAGTGACTATCATTCCATCATCACTTTTCAGTTCGCCATCCTTTGGATGACAACTTGCGTTGTCCAACAGCCACAGAGCCTTCTTTGGAAGATTTTTAGACCCCGAAAAACTGTCTTATCTAAATAAAGAAACAAATAAACAAAGAAGAAAAGGTTGTAAAAGCCGATCAACTTCATTGAAAATGTTACCTCTGGGACAAACGTTGTGTGAAACTATTCTTCAACACAAGGGTATATTTGGCATAAGCTTAAAAAATGGGCCGGACTCGTCCGCGTTGTAAATCTGATCAGGTGATAGGCCGAGCTCTTTAATTTTATCTTTGAACCTAACCAAAAATGGTTTAACGAGTTTCGGCTTATTTGAGAGCTTTTCTCCACAAATTTTTTGGTTGCGAATTCCATTTGGTTTTTTAAAATTTGAAAACCAACCATTGCTGGCATTAAAGGATCTTGGTTTTTCCTTGATCTTGTTGTGCAGTTTACAAGCCTGTGCTTTTAGAACTTCGACGGAAATAAGCACATTTCGATGTCGATTTTCCAGAAACCATTTGTACAGGGCTTTCTCCATACGTGGAAACTCACGCGCTCTCAAAGTTACTCGTTTTCCCGGTCCACATTTAGAATTTGTCAGCGCTTCTTCTTTCTTCTTAATTCTACTTAGTCTACTGGACTTCTTCACTTTATATTCTTCATGAAGCGATTTAACAGTTACAACCTTCACTTTTTTGCTTTATAGAAAGCTTAGGATCACTTTTCACAATAGCTATAATAAATACCCCACATATTCATACAATATATACAATAAGAGTTCATGAAACAATAGTTGCTTTTATCGATTCACCTTTTTTGAGGAGTTGCAATTACTGAGTCAATAATGGTAAAATTGTAGGTGTTGCTTTTATCAAGGAGTTGCACGTATCGAGGGTAGCTTTTATTGAGGTCGCACAGTATAAATAAAAACAAATAAGCAAAACGGCTTTACCGCAAATTTCTAGTTCTTCCTCTATTGAAACCAAATGACATGTACTCTGCATTCCTACTTTTAAATAACGAAGCAAAAGATGTGCAACATAAATTTAAGGGGGAGTATATTTTTAAGGATTTTCTGACATACTTCAGATAGTGGGTAGAAGAGGTGATGTTTTACCCCACTTATTGGAGGATTATGAAGCAAGGGAA
Organism: Merodon equestris; assembly: GCA_958301585.1. Classification (NCBI taxonomy): domain Eukaryota; kingdom Metazoa; phylum Arthropoda; class Insecta; order Diptera; family Syrphidae; genus Merodon; species Merodon equestris. The sequence goes on from OY284413.1 coordinate 67,810,243, forward strand.
GTGTTTAATCCGGATGAGACGGGCATTTCCTCTAAGTAACTCGAATTCATTGTAAGCACAGGTTATAAATGTTTTAACATTTCCTGTATACTAATTAGTGTATTTATTAGTTTCTGTTTTGAAATCATTTACCATTATCCACAAAATTACACTTGCAAGTAATTCTAAATATCACTTCAAGCTTTATCGTGAAAAAGGTAAAAAAGTTTAAATACCTACATCATCTGAAAAGTTCTTGTTTTTTTTTTGTTTTTGTTTTTAGTACGATTATTTCCCCCGAAACTCATTAGGGGATTACGTCTCAAAAACTTTAGGAGCCCAACGGCAATTTCTACTTTCAACGCAAAATTTTTGGAGAATTCCCCGAGGTGACATTTTATTGCGAAACGCTTTCTCACTTCCATTCTGCTTGCCAAATCACACCCTGATGATTAAAAAAGAAAAACAGAAAACAAAATGATTGATGATTAGATATTCTTCGAAGGAAGGTAGAATACTTCTGTGGTTATTAGTTGCTTGTTAGAAGGTTTCCTGGGATGACTGGTCATTCATTTGTAGTTAATTAGAATGTAGGGAGGCGACGAAGAACGATCCGGCTGACGTCATCATTTTTAATTCAAACATTATCTTAATTATATTTTCAGATCATACAATGAGTGACGCAGAATCCCATTCAACCTATACTGCTATCATAACCGAGACAACAAGCAATATACCGACGGCGGATGCGATATCACCGCAGGCACAGATAATGACACCAGAAGCGTTACACATGAATCCTGATGAATTGTATCTCGAGTCATCGTTTGCTAATAATAACTCACCGCACAACTTTACAGTACAACAGACGAACATAACCGTACAAGTGGGAAATCATGCGTATTTACCATGCCATGTAAGTTGTTCCACTGCTCGTTTTGTATCTTTCTTAGCTCATTCGGAAACGTGTTATTTAAAGGGTTTTCTGCTTATCCACAGTTTTTGTGTACATATAATATATGTAGCATACTATAAAGCATACTAAAAAGGACCAGCTACGAATTATCTGCGCGTGGTTTGAAACCTGGAGATATTCACTTATATGGTACATACACAAGTACATCTTCTTACATATGAAGTAGTGTAGCTAATCCGACCCCTATCTTTTATTTATACGAGGTGTGCAAAAGGTATATGTATGTATGTACATGATATATCGATAAACGGAAAAAACGTACATACATACATATGTATGTCAAATAAAAACGCGAGGATATTTTTACAAGCAATTTATTTTTTTTGGCCAAAGGTTTTAACCGGTTAAGCATACGATAACAGCACTCGCGCCTATTCTTACTTTGTTTTTATTGTTCTTCGTCTAAAATAGCCATACAATTAGTTTTATGTATATCTTCGACCCCTAAAAGAAGAAAATAATGGAAGACATCTTTTTGAATTTTAAACAGTACATGACTCGTCATGATCTAATTATCTCATAATGTATTTTTTCCAGAGTTTTTACGATACTAGAAAGTGTGAAAAATGAAAAATATATTTTTTGGTGGTCGGTAGTTATTTTTGATATGCGTTGCAGTGCTAGCTCCGTATACTCCAGCCCCAACACCTTCGTCCATTTTGGATCCATCTGCATACCATACTGCATACTGACGATCGAAGGAAGGTCTATTTTGCTCCAAGTGTGTCGGGAGGGAATTGTGACCTTAAAATTTTGGCTGAAGCCGTACCTTGGAAGACAATTGTTTATATGAGATATTTTTAGGATCTCATGCCTGTATAGTTCATTAAGAATGTCAAGATGAAATAGCCTGGAATTAGAGTTATCCTCCACGATAAGTTTGTGAGCGAATGTTATTGCTTCTTTTTTAAGTTGCAGATGTGCGGGTGGTAGGTCCGTGATGACTTCTAGCACTGCTGTGGGGGTTGTTCTCAGAGCTCCTGTAATACAGATACAAGCTAGTCTTTGTAGTTTGTTGAGCTTGGCGCAGCGTATGTGAGAATTGGTCTGGTAATGGCTGTGTATAACCAGCGAGATATTTTAGGATTACCGCCCCAAGTTTTTCTAGTGAGACTTTTGCTGGTTCATAGGGAGATCCTGGCTTTCTCAATGGTTTTTGTGTTATACCTAGATATTTGGCTTCGTTTGAGAGCTCTATTATTTCACCAAATAGAGTTTTTAAGTTTGTGCCTACTTCTTCTTTTCGTGAAAGCGACTATGGTGCTTTTCTTAGGGTTGACATTTATCCCTTCAACTTTTATGCACCAGTTCGCAACAAGGTTGAGTGCCCTTTGGAGGAGTTCTGAGATTGTGTCTTCGAATTTTCCTCTAATTAGGATCACAATGTCATCAGTAGGGCTAGGATCTTAATGCATTTGCATATTTTTTTTTGAGACACATTAGAAGTAGAATTAGCACTAGCATAAGTTATCTTTCCGATTCATGAGTTTTCCTTTAAAGTGGCATCCAATCGTTAGTGCATATTTTGCATATTCTTGCATATTCTTAATAATAAATGCATATTTTGTGCATATTTTCGAAAAATTAACTCAAAATTAAAAAAAAAAAAACAAAACCGTAAAAAACACACACACCATTAAACTTCTTAAAGTAATGCTACTTTTATTACTTAATTTTTCAAATGAAGATCTTTATGTTTTTTTAACCTTTTTTATTTATTTAATTAATATTATTGTTTGTTATTAGGAACGCAACTAAGTTCTCGCTGTTTTTTTTTTGATGAAAATTAAACTTTATTGTGAAAAAACGCTTACAAATGAATCATTCAAAGTATTGCCCATCGCTAGCGATAACTTATCTTTCTAGGCAGGGCTCCCATACCGTCACGGTAGAAGTGTTCGTCTTTTGGGGCTATCCACGAATCAAGCAATTTTGAGATGTCTTTATATGAATTGATTTGCTGATTAACCAGACCATGTGCCATCGAACGGAACAAGTGATAATCGGACGGCGCAATATCTGGGGAATATGGTGGGTGGGGTAGGACTTCCCATTTTAGCGTTTCTAAGTAGGTTTTAACGAATTTGGCAACGTGAGGCCCCTGCTCGTATTGTGGCCGCTTTTTGCTCAGTGCTCGGCTCAATCGCATCAATTGAGTTCGATACCGTTCCCCGACTACTACGGACACATGACCCGGCTGTCCCCATGATTTTTTTCTCTTTAGGTTTCTGTAATGAATCCACTTTTCATCACCCGTAACGATGCGATGAATGAAACCCTTCCATTTTTGCCGCTGGAGCAGTTGTTCACAGGCGAAAAAACGACGCTCAACGTCCCTTGGCTTCAAATCATAAGGAACCCAAGTTCCTTGCTTTTGAATCATTCCCAACGCATGCAATCGCTTGGAAATAGCTTGGCGGGTAACTCCTAATACTGAAGCAAGCTCTTGTTGCGTTTGGCATGGGTCCCCATAGAGCAATTCAGTGTCTTCGAAGGTTTTTTGCCTTCCTTCTCGCGAACGGTCGTCAACATCGAAATCAATCATCGGAAGCAATCACGGCACATTGTTTTACTTAGAGCAGCATCTTCGCAAACTTTTTGGAGTTCTCGGTGCGCTTCAGACGCCGTTTTCTTCGAAAGGAAGAAAAAAGCAACACTTCCCGCAAATGACGATTATTTGGCACAAAATCAGACATGTTCACACAACCAAAAGTATTTGGTGCAAAAACAAAATCACTAATGTGTCAAAGCGGTTTGTTTACCATATGTCTAAGCTTCGTTCATGACGTTTTGGATATGTCACAATAGCCAACGGTCGTTTTGTCCGACTTTTCAAAAATAGAAAGATTACTTACTATTCTGAGGAGACAATGGCAAAGGTATCGCGTACCGTTTCTTCGCAAACAAATGAATTATTTCAATAAACTCATTTCTGCAGAAATAGCGAAGCATAGGAACAAACAAGGGAATACGAAGCTAAGTTTATTGGACAAAAATGCTAGGCCGTTTTGGAACATAGTTAAGATAATTAAAAAAAACAACTCGCGAATTCCAAGTCTACACAGTTCCGAAAATGTCTTTCATGCAGACATCGAAAAGGCCAATATTTTCAGTTTAACTTTCAAAAAGAATCACGATATTTCCCAAAACCTCGGTGATGCAACCACAAGCTCTCTTGTAAAGGAAGCATGTTTCGCTTGCAGAGCCATGAGCCATCCCCTAACGCGTTTGTATCTCCAAACGAAATAAGGGACATTCTAAAAAGTTTACAGCTGAGGAAAACAGAAGGCCTTGATCGTATTAAGAACCTGTACCTCAAGCATTTGCCGAAATCTGGAATATTATTTTTAACTTTTCTTATTAATGCATGCGTGAAAATCCAGTACTTTCCGAATAACTGGAAAATCGCAAAAGTAATTCTGATTTTGAAACCTGGAAAGCAAAATCAGTACCCAGATAGCTACAGACCAATAAGTCTACTAAGTTGTCTTAGCAAAGTGTACGAAAAAGTAATTAAAACTAGACTTATGAGTTTTATTGATGATATGCGTATCTTCCTAGATGAACAGTTTGGATTCAGAAGCCATCACAGTACCTCGCATCAAGCGCTCAAAATATGCCAACACGTCAAGAGAAATTTCGAATTGGGCAGATCCACAGGTTTAGTTTTGCTAGATATTGAAAAGGCTTTCGATTCCGTTTGGCATGATGGTATCATTTATAAAATGATTAGGTTCGGTTTTCCCCTATACTTAGTCAAATCCATACATAGTTTTCTGACTAATAGACGTTTTAAAGTCAATGTTAATGGTAAAGCATCTTCTCTGCAAAACTTTTGCGCAGGAGTACCACAAGGTTCTGTTCTTGGTCCTGTGCTTTATAATATATACACCTCTGACCTGCCCAGACCCCCAGCATGTGAAATACCCATTTACGCCGACGACACGGGTATATTCTCTTCTCATGAATATAGTCTCAATATTGAAACTAATTTGCAAAATGGGATTAGAATATTCGCTGATTATTTCAATAAGTGAAAAATTAAAATTAATGCCGAAAAAGTGCCACCTATCTTTTTCAGTCGAAAAAGAAAAAGTTGCTATCTACCCAGTAATCCACTTAACGTGTGCGGGCTAAATGTCAATTGGCAATCTAGCGTAAAATATCTGGGATTGTATCTAGATACAAGACTAACTTTCAAAGAACATATTTCAAACACAATCAATAAAACTAATATTGGTATCAAGATGCTTTACCCATTTATAAATAGGAAATCGTCGCTAAGTAAAGCAAACAAAATGATTATCTATAAAGTAATTTTCCAGTCAATATTACTGTATGGTTGCCAGGTATGAGGAAGTTGTGCAAAATGTCACATTAAGAGATTGCAAACTTCACAAAACAAACTGCTGAAGATGATGCCTAATTTACCAAGGTACCATTCTACCTGTGATCTTCATTGTCAAACGGGTGTTGAATTGATCTCCGAAAGAATTGTTTAACTAACGGCTAGATTTCTACAAAATTGCGTTTTTCTGGATAATCCTCTGCTAAACCAACTAAATGTTTAACTTAATTAATTAATGTATCTGTTTATTATTTATCTATTAATTATTTATTTATTACATCTGTATAAATTAATGAATTTATTTATTTTTTTACTTCGTTATTTGTTCATTTATGTATTTATTTATTTATTATTATTTAATTATTATTTATTTGTTATTTATTTATTATTTATTTATTGTTTATATATTATTTATTTATTATTTATTTATTATTTATTTATATATTTTCACTATTTATCTCTCTATGTATTTATTCATTTGTAAATCTAGTTATTTATTTGTTTAAAGTAATTATTATATATCTATTTGTTTATTTTTTGTTTATATATTTTGATTTTTTTTTTATTTATTTTTTTTTTTTTTTGTTTGCATTGAAGGTTTTGTCGTGGTTTCCTTCAAATTTACTTAAATTAATATTATTTCACAACCCCAAAAGATAACATTTCAGTTGAAAAATATGTGTATAGCTATCGAATCACTCTATGTAAATTGTGTGGCAACCATATTGTACAGTATCATAGCACGAAATAAAGAAATATCTATCTATCTGAAAGATTACTTATGCAAAAACCAACCACGTGGGGGAAAATTGGTCGTTAAAAGTGACTGGTCGTTATAAACCACGTCGTTATGGGTGACTTCGCTATGGTTTTAAGTGCATATTTCCCGTTTTAAGAGTATTTTAGGCGCATATTTTGCGTTTTTAAGTGCATGAAAATCCTAGCCCTAGTCATCAGCATAGCCTTGGACATAGAAGCCCTTGTTGCTGAGTATGCTAATCAGCTCATTGAGAGAACCCCGCCTTGGGGGCAGCCTTTCGTGGTTTTTATACTGATTTTATCATTGCCTAGTGAGGTGTTTATTTTCCTGTTATTTTCCTGCATGTGTTGAATCCATCTGCATGTGGTATTATCTACCCCTGTGTTGAGGATGCAGCGTTGTATTTGGGCGTGATCGGTATTGTCGAAAGCACCCTCAATATCAAGAAAACAACAAGCGCAATTTTTTTGTCGCTTAGGGATTTATTGATCCGAGCTGTTAATTCCTGAAGAACATGCGTGGTTGGTTTCCCAGGCTGGTAGGCATATTGTTTGTTGTGGAGCGGTGTTCTTTTGAGAGGACCGTCTCTTATATGTATGTCTATCCAGCATTTTTTCCATAGTTTTTAGGAAAAATGAGGTTACGCTTATTGGTCGGTACGATTGTGACAGGTCCGTAGGTCTGCGGCCTGCTTGTCGGTAAATACCCCCATGGTCCTGAAGATGTTAATTAACATGGGGGTGATTTGTGCACTTCTTTCTGAAGGAGAGCTGGGAAGATATCGTCTTCTCAAAAGACTTTATGGCCCATTTTATACTTCCTTCATGAAAGATTGCCCTTGATCTCTTCCAGTCCTCTCTGTTGGGTCTGGTTGCCCTGATCTGCGGAGATATACTGGAGAGAGTTGAGGGAATGATGTTCGAGTCTTATAGATATAATTATAACTATTGTCTTCAACGTCAGTCGCATGAAACATGGAGGTTCATTTTCAGCTGGTTTGATAATTTTTTTTTATAATGAGCCTATGTTAAAAATTAAAAAATAAATTCTGTTTCAATTTGCACGATCTTCGAATATCTTCGAATTCCACTACAGGTGTCGGCTCGTGCTCGATAAGGCAATTACATATATGTATGTCTTGCAATTTATCTGCCTACCTTTTTAAAAATTCATAATTTAAGTTCATTGTCAGTCAATATTTCAACAAGATAACATATTGCTTATGAAAATTGATAAGTAGAGTAGAAGTTCGGAAAAGTAGAATCTCAGAAAAGTTTACTATATAAAACAGTTGACCAAATTTTAGCTACCATACGTTACCTTAAAAGTTGACTGGTCAACTTTTTAGAGCGTGACTCTTTTTTTTACTTTCATTCGGTTTTCTTATATGTATGTACATATGTAATTATATCAAATTTAAATGAACGATGTAAAATACGTAATACAGCAGCTACGCATTCCGAAGAAATGTATGTACATATGTTTTCATGGCAGCCGCGTACCAGTTATAGTTGTTTTAGATTATTACTGATTTTTTCTTACATGTATTGTTCATTTGCACATTTAATTTTATTTTTTTTATTTATCCTACTACAACTAGTTTACACTAACAAGCAGTTCATATTTAATATATGAGATATCGATTTTAAAACATATTGTTACATTACATACAAAATTACGAAACATATAATCTCTATTTAGCTGCCAACAATTAGGTCATATGGTTTGATGCGCTTCAATCTTCTCATAAGTCCGTTCGTATCGGTGAGCTTGACTGCTTTTCGGCTCAGCCTTTGGTCATGTACTTCAGCGTAATCTGCAATGGTTTCGGCTACAGTTCTCACATTAGGATCTCGATGAAGGTCTGTGTGCCTTGTATACCATAATGCATTTATTATGCCTCTCAATACATTAGTTTGAAAACATTGGATTATTTCGATATTATTTTAGCCGTACATTCCCATAGCTGAATTCCGTATGTCCATACGGGTCTTAGAATTATTTTATATAATAACAATTTATGAGTGTTCCGTGCAGGGACGGGTTAAGAATATCCCTGCAGCGATACCTCTCGCTTGTCGTAAAAGGCGTCTAAAACAAAGGTAAACAAAAATCACATCTAGGCAATTTTGAAAACACCAAGGTGAGCCTAGGGACACATATACCACCATTAAACTGCCCCACCAGTATACATGCAAATCAGTGGGCTGACACGACTGGAGATCACCGGTGTTGTAAGAGTAAGATCAAACAAAAAAATCTGGAGCATGCCCGTGTCACAAAAAAAAAAAAAGGCAGGCCGAAAAACAATTGGTGCAAACAAATGCAAAAACACCAGCATTTGATTGGCCTCAGCGATGAAGTAATCCCAAACCGGGAAGCCTGCCGCTACTTTCTGAGGTCAAACCGGCGGACCCCACAAACGGACCAGTAGGAATGCAGTTAAGTGGGAAGGTTATGGTCCTACACTTCTGACCATAACAACGCCGGAAAAAGGACAAGAAGAAGAAGAAGAATAACAATTTATGAGTGGGTATCATGTTTTCATGTTCAATAATCGGGGTTAGTATCTTGATGAAAATATTTTGAAATATTTTGGACATGATAGGTAGCAAAGAAATGGGTCTGTAAGATGATACTTCATGTAGATCTTTTGTTGGTTTTGGAATCATAATTATTTCAGCGACTTTCCAATAGCAAGGAACATGCTTGAGTTTTAAGCAGGCATTCATTATCGTACGTAGCGCATTGGTTTTTGAGGTGACTGTCGGTGACATTTTCGGTCGTAGATCTTTCCAAATGATGTCTTCGATTTAGTTTTGTATGACTAATGGGATTTCAGCACTTTTTGTATTCCTCTTGGATAAGTGTTTCAATGAGTTTTCAATGGGCTGAAACACTTTTTCCATATGCTCCGCGAATACATCTGCTTTTTCAAAAATGGCCCATAGATCATTAGCCATTTTAAGAGGTGGTCTATGCTGTATAGGGCATTTAAGGTACTTTGTGGATTTTCACAATGAATACTCTGCTGTTTTATTTGCGGTGAGCGCGCTTAGGTATTAGCTAATACTTCGATTTTTTAGCTGTCTTATTTGGTTGCGTACTTGTCCAAAAACGATACCTTGTTTGCTGCCATTTCTTTCGAATCTTTATTTCTTGTGATATTAATTTTAAAATACGTTTTGATACCTAATACTCGTACCAATTTCTTTTGTTTTTATTAGAGGAGTACTTATCCAAGCTGCTCTTTGTATTTATTAAATAAAGACGAATACTTCTTCTTCAAGTTGATCTTCACTTAGCAACTCTGTGCGAGGATTTAATTCTTTTTCCCGCAGCTCTTTGTAACAATTCAAGCCCGTATTCTCATGAGGTAGATGTTGTCGATTTTCATAATTATTTTTGTCCTTAAAGTCATATAAAGTTCAAGTCCGTTCCTTCCCCTATTTGTAGTAAGCCTCTAGATAACTGTTTTGTTATGAAGAAATAAATAAGATCAGGTATTTTTCTCGTATCCGTAGGCCAGTATGTTGGCTTACCAGTCGACACAAACTCACAACCTGTTTCTTGCGCTGCTTTGAGCAATTCACGACCCTTTGTTGTTATCAATCGCGATCCCCAGTGCGATCCTCGGTTTTTATGCTTTTGTAATAATTCCTTGTATTATTCTGAACTAATATTATGTTTTGACGGCTATAGACAGCTGTAATTGATAATAAGCTTTGCTTGGCTCTGATGTTTATTGTTGTTGCTTGAAATTTGTCTGTGCAGATCTTATTGTCTTCATAGTTCCGCCCTCTGGGTAATTACGGGTCGCATCCGCAATATGCTATTCATATACCCGGGGGGCTAGATTAAAAGGCTAAGCGGCGTAGCCTACATAGCTTTTTAGCTGTATGGCTATTATTAGCTATATAGCTATTTAGCTAATCTTAATGCGAAATGACGATAACTAATTGATTATGCTGTGACAGATAATCGACATTAGGAAGGCAGACAGTTTGCTATTTAGCTGTTGGCTTTTTGCTATTCGGCTATTTAGCAAATTTAAGGCTACTCCCTACTGGGAGTAACGGCTTGACCAGAAGCCTAATTCTGGACCCACGGGAGACAGGTGCCCCCAGGAAAATAATGTCAGACTGATAAATGGCAGTAATGTCAGATATCGGAATGACAGTCCTGGCCTGTCTTGCGGTAGGCCCCCTTGTGGGAGTATCGTGGGGGCTGTGGTTATCCCAAATCGCGGGAATTTGAATGCTATAACGAACAACAGTAATTTTACTCAGTAATTTTAGTCAGTTGTTCGAGGGGTGCCGAGCCCCTTAAGATCGGTAAGAGGTTTTAGTTAGGCTTCGCCTCATAACAAGAGGGAAGCCATGCCCCTACGCATTGCTTCGAATCTGGTACTTAGTTGCAATAGAAGGGCGTTGGTTGTCGCACAAACATCAACCCCTTGCGGGAAGGCCCGCCGTGGAATTAAGCCGACAAGGCAGGTGTCCACGTAAAACACATAGCGGAGTCTGTCTTTATAGTGTTGTATAGAGTTTTTGACGATTATTACACTTCGTCCCTTTGCATTGTTGTTGGGGTGGTTGGTCAAATATGTATTATAATTTTTAAATTTGATGTAGGATTGGTTTGTGAAGTGCGATTCAAAAACACATACATTTTTTCAACTTGCAATACAGCCTGTAATTCGTCTATATGCTTTAGCAGAGCGTTTGCGTTCCATACCATTATTTTTAATGACTTAACCATTGTTGTTAACTTGGATATACTTACTTCTTTGCATATGTTTTACAACACTGACTAATAATTTTTAAAGTGAAGTAATAAAATGTTCTTGTTCGTTAAGCTTCTCTAGAATTTGAGAGAGTATTTGCTTGTCACTAGTTTCTTTTTCTGTGTCTCCAGTTTCTTTTTGTATGTTTGCTGTATTTATATTATTTGTTACTTGCGCATTGTTTAGCTTATTTGAGGGATTGTATATGTTACCGCTGGTTGAATCTGATACCCGTGTTATAATCGGCAGCTTATTTCCCTTTAACTTTTTACTTACTTCATCATTTCAAATTTTCTGCAGTTCCTTTGCAACTAAACAACCACGGTAACTGGCAGGGTGTTCCTCGTTACAGTTGCAGCATTTCTATTCTGTGGTTTTATTGTATCCAGACGTATTGCCTGAACACTTAACACATCTTGGCGGTCTAGAGCAATCGTTTTTTTTGTACCAATGTCCGAAGGATTGGCAATTTTTCATTGCAGAATAAGTTTGGAGGCTTTAATTGGGTCTACTCTTACAATTGTATTTAATATTTTTGAGATTTCATATATTTTGGTTATGCTCTCTGTTGCATCCAAGCTTAAGAGAAACATATTAAGGGGTTCTTTAGTATTAGATTTTAATTTATTTACAGCACCTATCGCTTTTAAACAATGTCGTTGTAAATCAGCGACAATAAGTTCTGGTTCACAAGAATGATGAACATTTCTTAGCATGACTTTAATTTGCCTAGTTTGCTTATCCCTGTATGAGTGCCATGATCTATTTGACTCTGTTAATTCTCTTGTTACTTGCCGGTAATTCCGGGAGGTATCGCGTTAATGTCCCGGTTGGTTTCGTAAAGATTTAACTTGTAGGTGTTATTTTTCGTTAATTTTATGGTACATTCCCATTTTACCACTTTTTTCATGATAGTGTATATGTTTTGATAGTTTGGGACGTTTGTCACCATTATTGATGGCAGTGGATGGTAACTGAATTTATTCCCTTTCTCGACAGTATCCAGAGACTGTTTTGGTTTGTGTTGTGGCTTTTTTTCTGGTGAAGATAGCGTCTTCCTTGTTTTGCTTGGTCTACTTTTTTTCTTTCTCTTTGTTCCAATCTTTTTCTTGGCCTAATTTTTACTCATCCGTCTGAAGTTTTTCAACTTGTTTTTGCTGGGTTTCTTCTAATGGTTTGTTGTTATCAATTTTGTTAGTTTGTTTGAGTTTTATGTTTTCTTCTTTCAGGATGCATATTTCCTTTTTAAACTGAGAACAGAGTGACTCTAATTCCCGAATTCGTTCTTGAAATCCAGCATTATTTCTTTCCGACTTATTGACATTTTGTTTTGGTTGCTTTTAGTTTTGCCCTCCTTTTGTTCATTTTGCTCATTTGATAACACACCTCCACCTGGCAAACAAAAATGGTAAACGAATACATGTTCGAAAAAATTTAAAACAAAAAATATAAATGTTGAAGAAAATTGACAATGGAGTTCATGGCAGTAGTTTGACATTCGAATATGGTGTTAAAAAGAAAGAAATTTCCATGGTTTAAAAAAATCGTCAAACAATTCTCGCAGCAGCAGTCGACAATTTTTAACACGCTCAAACAAAAAGCTTCATAAGGCTGAACATCCTGAGGTAGAGAGCAAATTATACGGATGATTCTTAAATCAGCGTGCTCGAAATTGCACTGTTACCGGTTCAGTATTTAAAGCCAGGACTAAGTTTGTATTCGAAAAAATGTATCCGGAAAAAGGTATCAATTCATTTAATGCTAGCGATGAGTCGTTGACGAAATTGGAAAGGAGGCATAGAATTCGTTATCTTACAGTGTGCGGTGAAATTCTTTCGAGCGACACATCGGAAATCACACCATTTATAAGCAAATTGAGAGGAATGATTAGTGAGCTTGGACTTAGCGATGCTCAAGTGTACTCGTATAATGCGGATAAATCAGGTTTATATTATAGCTTATTATCTCAGAAAATCTACGTTGCTGCAACTGAAAAAACAGCACCTGGTCAAAAAATCCCAAAAGAGCGAATCAGATTTATGTTGTGCGCAAACGCTGATGGTTCACACAAAGTAAGCCCAATGGTCATTGGCAAATTTGCAATTCCATGCTGTTTTAAAGGCTTTAAAAATCCAGTAATTTACTCTAATTCGCCATCAGCTTGGATGGCATCAAAAGTGTTTTATGACTGGTTTCATGATTCGTTCGTAAAAGAGGTAAACAGGACTTGTGTCAGTTTTGTAAATTCAATAGGTATCAATACATCATATGTAGTTTCTTATTTAGGTTCGTCGATTTTCAACCGAAAACAATTTAACGTCGAAAGCAATTTAATTGATTGACAATGTGCGCTGTGCCACAAACCTATCGAATTGCCTTAAACTAATGATGTTGACATTTCAGCGCTTCTTCTACCCCGAAATGTTGCAGCAGTTTTGCAGCCGTTGGACCAAAATCCCATTAAGTTGGTCAAATTAAGCTATCCTTACAAGTTATTGTGCACTGTTGTGGCCCAAGAAAATAGTATGCCAATAGAAGCTTTCTTAAAAACGCATAACATTCGGGATAGCATTTTGTTGCTCACATCTGCTTGGGATGGGCTTCCGCACGTGTTCTGCAAAACGCATGGAAAAAGATAAAATATTGAGATGACAATGAATTTGATGCTGATGATAACATTCCTTCGTCCGAGTTGTTTGTTTCGGATCATTCCTATAATAACAAAATTCAAGAAGTCAACACATTGCTGTCAAAAATAGGATTGAGTTCCAATTTGACTTTGGAAGAGATTGAAAAGTCGAATGCGGACTCAATGAAGAAGAGTACGAGATAGAGGAAGTTGATACTCATTAGGACGAATCAGATATCGAGACTGTGAAAATTACAAAAATTTTGTATCCAGATGCCATTGGAAGCGTGAATGCATTGATCAAATGGTGCGCAGAAAATAACGAAACTCACCATTTGCCAAACCTGGTGGTTTTTCGTATAAACATTGTAAAAACTCATTTTGCAAAAAATACGAAAAATCAATTTGCCATACATAGGTCTTAAATGGCAAAATACGAGTAGTATTCGATTAGCAAATAATAGAATGGGGAACGGTCAGTCATACAAACATTGGCAGTGTTTTTATTTCAATTCATAACTGCTGGTTCAGACAATATAATTCTAAAAGTATTTGGATTGAAATATTCTCAGCAAGTCTCACATTATTTCCATCAGGTAATCAAAAGTTTTGAAAGAAATATGTATTTTATCATCGCATTTTGGAATAAATCCAGAAGTGCTACAAACGGTTACATAGTTGACAAAGCAAGTCCCTACAATGAAACGATGAACAATGCACATATTATGAATAGCAAATTGAAAAAACCTAAGGTATTAAGAACGCTTTTACAACCAGGTGATCCCTGTATGGTTGATCGCGGTTTCCGGGACTTGGTCGATTATTTAAAAGATAACCATGTACACATACCAGCCAAGAGCACAAAAGAAACCAAACCAAGAGACCAATGATATCTTGCGGACGTGTTTTTTTCTTTTCGCCCACTCACGGTTTAATATAAACAGCGTGTATATTTTTTCCTTTTTTTTATTATTATATATATGTATGTTCAATAAACAATTTCTGGAAAGTGCTCCATCTGCAAGCTTAAATTACTTCATGACAAATTCATAAAATGTGATGGTTTCTGCGGCCATTATTATCATTATTCTACCAAAGCCTTGCAAACTGACACGAAACTTATGTGGTGTTGCATTAACTCTATTCTCTCACTTGTCGCTCAGTTGTCAAATGATATCACTGTAATTAAACAAACATTACACCTTTCCGGTTTTCCTTGCGTCACCAAAAATTTGGCCTTACCTGATTCTCATTCCCGCAGCTCAAACTCGCATTAACCACCTCCTGCATCGATGTCATCTCTATCATTAACATAATCATTGCCTGCTACAGCTATTGTTCCATCGTGTTCCTCTCCTTCTTCAACATCTCGCTTATCGTCACCATCTCCACTTCTAGACCACCATTCGTCAAACGGTTCCCGATGAAAACACCCACTCCTCAAATGCGAATGTCTGGAAGCAAGTTGAGTTAAAAACACAAAAAGAGGTCAACGTACTGCTAAACTGTATGGAACAGCTAGTTGTGAATCTGTTGGTCTAATGTTGCCTACCCCTCCGAAATTAAAATTCCTCCATATCTCTCGTCTGAGCAAAGATGTTACAGAGGGAAATGTCGTCTCCTTTGTGACACACAAACTGAAACTCCCAGAAAATGTGCTTCTCTGCAAAAAGTTTATCAAAAACAATGTGGATCCCAATTCTCTCTCCTTTATGAATTTTAAACTCGACATTCCTGTTTATGTTTACCAAATTGCACTCGACTTCTCGAAAACTTTGAACAACTTCCAAAGCCAAAAAACGACAGTCCAGTTATCGAAGGGTTAGCTGGTTAGAATGTGCTAATTCACATTCTCCAGATTCTTCACGGACCTCTCGCACAAACTCTTCATCAAATATAGCTCGGCTAAAGATCTACTACCACAATCCTAGTGGGATTCGAAACAAAACAAAACACTAGCAATGAATTCTGTGACGTCGTCATCAAGTATACACATCAGAAGAACATGGAGGAGGTACAATAGTTCCCATACGCTCATGTTTAAATGGCAAAGAAGTTGATATACCGTTCCCCAGTATCGATCAAAATTGTTTATCTTTGACACTCAATTATACCAACAATGAACATTTGTTTTTACTCATAAGCTACAATATAGCCTGCTTAGAAGTATGCTTGAAATCTATGCAAAGCACACCCTCAATATGGAATTCATTAATAATTATTAATCATTGGAATGAATCCGACAATTTAATAATTTTGGGAGATTTCAATCTTGGTAGTATTACATGGGGTAAGACCTATAACATGAATTTCCTATTACCTCATAATATTTCTCATGCCCATGAATCACTTTTACTCGATTTCAGAAATTCCCTAAATTTAAAACAGACCAATCCAGTAGTTAATTCGATTTCTATTTTTAGATCCGAGATGTATGTTGAGATGAATGCAGGTCTATTAATCAGACAGACATTTTTATAGAATTATCTTTGTTTCAATACCTGGTACCTACATTTTTAAATTAAATAAATATTTAAATTTTTCCAATTCAAACTAAATTACACCTAATAATAATTTTCTCAATAATCAATGGACTGGATCGATAAAATGTCCAATTTAAACTTAAAGTCTATATATGAGCGCTGTTTTGATATAATAATAAAGCTTTTAAGGCATTTAAGAAATCCAATTCTAGCACAGATTATGCGACGTAAATATTTTAATATACTCAACAAATCCCTCTGCCAAAGTTATATCTTGCGTATCGAACGTAATATTAAATCTAAGAGTAAGGCATTCTGGCACTTTATCAATTCAAAAAGGAAAGTCCAACGGGGATTCCAAAATCAATGCATCTTAGAAATTTAGAATCTAGTAATAGCAATATCAATTCCACTTAGACTTTTTGCCAACTTTTTTCAGTCAGTACATACTAACGACAACCAAAATAGTACACTTCCTGTCTACTCCTCCAATTGTATCGACATCGGATCTTTGACTTTAATTCATAATGATAATTATGATATTATGTAATTGCTCTTCAAATATTAAAGCCTTATTTAAGCAGTGGGTCAGATGGTATTCCTCCCATCTTACCTAATAAATGTTGCGGATTGCTCTCCATTCCTTCACATTTTCAACCGTTCCCTTTCAGGCCATCCGTTTCTTTATATTTGGAGGAAATCATTCTTGGTTCCCATCCACAAATCTGAAACTAGGAGTAACGTTAAAAATGAAAAATGAATTTGTAAGCTCTCCCAAAGTCTTAAATTATTTGAAAGCATCATTAAAACTAACATTGAAATTCTTATTACAGAATATCTGCCGAATGAGCAACACGGTTTCGTCTCAGGTCGTTCCACTACCCCAAATTTGGCATTATTTTCTTTTTAAGTCTTAAAACGTATGAAGACTAAAAACCAAATAGAGTGTATTTATACCGATTTTAGCAAAGGGTAAATAACGCTTGGCCACTACATAAACTTAAATCTTTTGGTTTTCATCCTCAATTTCTTCGCTAGTTATCCTCCTTTCTTTTCGGCCGAATTCAACAGGTAAACATCGGTAAGTTTATTTCTAGGGAAAAAACTTACATTTCTAGGGTTCCACTAGGGAGCCATCTGGACCCACTGCTTTGCGTTATCTTTATTCGTGACAATGTTCAAGATTTATTGTTGACCTAAAACTATTTAAAGCCGTTAGGAATATTACTAGAATCTCGGAGTGGTTCAATGCTAATGCTTTAAAGTTGAATATCAAATGCAACTTCATATCCTTTTCTAAGTTCCTCTCCACAATCCAATACTTTATTAGTACCCAACCTATATCCCGTATTACCGAAGTTTAAAATGTTGGTGTTGTGTTGGACACCATGTTTTCATTTAAAACACACATAAACCGTACTCTAGCTAAAGCCTACTCGACTACGGGTTTCATCAAAATGAATAGTAGAGGGTTCTCTGATCTTTTTTCTCTCTTGCCATTGTACACCTCCCTCGTTAGACCTCATCTTGAGTACGCAGTTATCATTTGGAATACCAATCTGTGTACTACCTCCGATCAAATTGAACGCTTTTAAAGGCGTTTTACAATATTTATTTTTTACAAAATGCATTGGAATTTTTGCCCCAACTATGTTTATGGAGAGGTTTACTTCTCGGTAATCTTGTGGACATTCATTTAGAGCGAGGTCAATTTGAAAACATAGCTATAAGTCCATTCCTTATTTAAATAGTTGATATACAATATATTGTTATATATGTATTATATTGCATTCTGTTAGCACTTAATTGATTATAGATAAATAAATAAATACTCGTAAATAAATTAACAGTAGAAGAGGTAAACGTATCATAGTTTGTATTGATTGTTATTTACTATTTAGCATACGCTCATTATAAATCAAAAATTATAAAACCAACTGAAATATTGATCTCATTACTACCGATGAAAATAATAGTGACGATGATTGAATTTTCAGTATAATAACTTTATTCCTAATTATGATATCTTATTGATTGAATTTATTTTAATACATTATTTCATCCACGTGTCTTTATTAGTTTTTATTTTTTTAGAGCTGCGTTTCGCCAATTCGATTCTTCTGTAATTTGAATATGTAAGAACTAACCCATGAACTAAAAAGATATATTTTTGGTAGGTGTCAGTTTTGAGGGTTAGTACTTAACCACTCCCAAAAATAATACTTTTCGTTTTCTACGGTCTCTAGTATCGCAAAAATTGCGAAAAACATATTTATTAAAAAATGTTCTACCTATAAAATGTTAGCCCTGAAAAAATAAAATTTTGTGTTCCCATATTTAGGTATTATGTTATATGTAATCCGAGACAAGTTCTGAAACATTATCTTTAAAAACCCAAATTCTTTCTTATATTAAGCTATGTAGCTCTCATATTGAATCAGACATGACATTCATAGGCAATCATGGGCTTGATTAAGGCCATGTAGCAGATTTGTTTTACCCTGTTATTAAGTTGGCTGTTATGAAATACACATCTTGCCAGAGCGAAAACGTCCCGTGCGCTCTATATATTGCATATTGTACTTAGCTCGGAAAAATTAAAAAATGTCTCGTTATATTTTGAATAAACTTCGTATGTTGTAGATATTTTTTTGATATCTAAGCATACCGACGTCTGAGTTTATTTGACGGAAATCATTTTCTCGTCGCTGAACAGAATTTGCCTGTGAGAATTTTCAATCTATCGCATTAAGAGAGCGTTTGAGTTTTGCTTACGTTTGTGCTTCAATGCGACTATTACCAGGTTCCAGTGTATCCTTTGTATGCACTAAGTCCCAAGTCTTCTTTGATTATGTGAGACCTATATTTTAGCGAAGTTTTCTTTTTCTCGTGACAAGATCTTCACAGTGTGTGATGCCGGGTTTTTGACGTTTAAGTACTCCATCAATATCTTTTTATACCTTATTATAGTAGTACAATAAGCACAACAGCGAGTGATTCCAAGCGATCCGAAAGAAATCTTCTTTTCCACTTATGACATTTGTGTAAACGGGTTAAAACGACGTGATTTTCAATATCACCCCATAAACAAGTAAAAAAAGAAACGGGTAATATGAAAAGAGTGCAAAAAGCACTTTATATGAAATGGCTGCAGTAAAAATTGTATCGCTGTTTATAACTCGTACAATAAAATTCTTTTCTAAAATTGACAATTCCTCTTATTTTTTGAACATGTCTTTTATACATATGTACATGCATTTTTATTTGCTGAAAATGCATGGCGATATGGTAACGGTATTCTGCTAACCTGCGGTTAATTGGGAATTCCACTAAACTAAGAAAACCTCGCAACTACTCGCTCTGTGTAATGGTGTTATCCCGATTTTTGTTTTGATTAATTAACCTATGGACTTAGATTCGCTCATATTAGTATGGAAGGCTTATTGCCTTCGGATGACTTGAACATCCTCGTTATACAATTTTTTCGAACCCTCAAAGACGCTTTTTATATAATTATTTTAATTTCATTTTGTCAAACAACACAGTTGATATTAAAGGTGTTGATATCGCTCAATTTACACTGATGACGGATATTGCTGAGAAGAAGGACGATTAACTGTGTCACAAAACTGTTGGTTTAAATGAGCTTATATGAATTATGGATCTGATTCGCATTTATTTTATTTTTTGTGTTAGGTGGTACTTAGCACCTGTTTTTCTCGTTTGGTCTCGGATGTCTAATATCTTGGTGTAGATCTTGAAATTAATGGAGTGTAGTTTTGGGCCATCTTACAACGTACTCAGGATTATCCCAAAGTGATTATATCTAATTTTTATTTGCAAATTGAATTCTATCTACTACGATATAAGTATGGCTCTCCTCTTGCGCTCCTATGATTTTGGCCCTAATATTTTGTTAAGTGCAGTTTATGGAGCGGTTCTGGTATTTATTTGCGAGCTGCGAACAAAAAGGAAAACTCAATAGTTTCTCGATAAATATAGATTTTCTGGTAGAGATCCGTTAGTTATTGAGAGTTGTATGGTAAAACAAACTAGAAAACGAACGAATCTAATCAAAATATGTGATAACCAGAAGATGCAACGTGCAAACGAGCATTGGGGAGCTGCAAAATAACTTTATTGTCTTTTTCGGAGTATTCTGGTTGTTTTTCTTTCAATGAAATGCTCCAGCACCTTAAGTGAGTCGGTAGCGATCTACATGAATGGTGTGTCCAGCATAAAATAGCTAACATCATTCTGATCATAGAGCTTGAGGTTGGATCCATTGATATTTGGCACCGCCGTTTATTCTCGTAGGTAGCCGGACTTAGCTCACATATTTCAGCACTGGGAAGAAATACAACCTAACGTTGTGACCAATACATGAACAATTTTGATCTAAAATCAACGCAACCCAAGCGGTGTTTTGTAAGTCATTGTGTGAAAGCTAGAAAGTATTAATAGAATATTACGTATACCTAACGCTCCCATCTATCCTGTATTTCGCAGGATTATTCTGTTTTCTCATGCCAATATATCACTCCTGTATTTTCCTATGAAAACCCTGTAATCGAATGCAGGCATAATTTCAACTCACAACTCCCTATTCAAGATTCACAGAGTTTATAATTAATTCACAGAGTTTAACACCTTAAAACTCCAAACCAAAAATCTTTTTACCAAGATTCAAAAGCTTTAATTGTTTTACACCTCGAACACATTTGTTTACAGTGTTCTAATTATAATTTAATTTTGTCTCCGTGAGCGACTGTGCTTTCCATACATATCTACTTTTGCGTATTAATTAGCCTTAACAGTTACATGTTTCGTTGTGTGTGTATTGTCTGTGTTATTTAAATACCGTTGGTAAGATTTTAGTTCTGCTCTTTTAATTGAGAAATATCCGAATGCACTAAAGGTTATTCATTGATAAGTGGACCGTGTTTCAAGTGAATTTAATTTGTAAAAATCAAGTTTAAAATATTCGGAAGAGGTTCAAGATTAATAAATTAATTATAAAATTAAAAATAAGATATGAAAAAAAATTTAATATGTATATCCTGCTATAATTCTGTTTTTTTCTTTTTTAAACCTGATATATGACATATATGTACATATTTTCAAATTTACCCTGTATTTCGGCGAAACAAATATTACGTATACCTAACATATGTATATCAACAAAAAACGAAATCTTTAGCGTTCAAAATGCTCTTGATGAGGTTGAAAAGCATTTCACAGGCGCTATTCGTACAATGGTTTATCGGAAGTGATTGTTAAAATTTCCCGTTCAAGATAGAGAATCTGCCGTTACCCATTTGGCCGTACACTTAGGAAAGAAATCTCTGGGTGTAAACTATCCACGAGAGAGCTTCCATGAAAAGGAATGCACGGAAAAGGGAAATATACAATTCACTGCTGATTGTCATTAAGTCACAGCCCGTCTATGCGACTTATATGAATAAAGGATTCAGTGAACAAAGACCAGGATTGTAATTAGGTATTAAACATCTAGGTAATCTTAAAGCAAAGAATTATACGTGTGGGTTGGGTCCGCACTCTGAATATATCTCCTGGGACTACCCGTCTAAGTTGTTGTTTGCCTTGTTATGCTCATTGTAATTGGATAGCTCGTCAATTGTGATAGGATAGCCTGCCAATCACTGTCCGTCGTTATTTTTTCATGTCCTTGGGAAGCAGTGTAATGAATCACCTAGAATCTACGAAATCACCAGCCATTCTCACCCTCGAACGACACAATGTCAGTATTCTATTTAACAAATTGAGATAATTAACTTGATAGGATTGTACAATTACAAAAATTCGTAGTCGATTTAAAAATGAAACACAAGCAGTTTGATTTTAAAGGAAACAGTTTTATTAATCGATTCTATCGTTTTTTTTTTAAGCATGTTTTTTGCTTAAAGCATGTGGGAAACGCTAAGGCGCACAAGAAACAGGCCCTTTCTGTTTCAAGTAGTGTGCGACTCACATACACAAAAACCCATCTTAATACCTTATCGCCTTAGCACCATCCATTTCGGAACCGCTATCACATTACTTCAGAGTGGTGTCGCTTACTTTTTCCAATGGAGGAAAGGTTTATTCAGTATTAAGCGGAGGGTGCAATGGTTTTCTCCTTGTTCCTTAGGACCGATTCGATAAATGCACTGATCTTTATCCAGTTGACGGTACTCCAAACCGTCTTCTTTTCTGATGAAATCGAGCCTGCCTCCTCCATGTATCCATGTCCGGTTATGAATTGTGTGGTACTGTCTGGTAGTCTCGCGGTCCAATTTGCACTGGTTTCCGCTTTCCACCGGCTTTGCCAATTCTCCTTGATCTGCTCTTTTGCCTCAGGCACGGCCGTTTTGTCTCCCAATTCCGTCATGTTGTCTTAAATGTACTTTGTTTCTATAGCTAACAGATCGATAGCGATCATATCATCAATGTGGCGCGATATACTTCTTTTAATTAATCAAACTATTTGGCCTTCTCAGTAAGCCATTTTAGACCATGGTCCGTCATCTATTCCTCCATCTGGCTTATGAGTGGCTATTTATTTAGCCATACAGCTATTTAGCAAAATTTTCTTTCTCTTCCTATCACTCTATAAGGCTCCCAGTTGGGTGTAGGGTAACCCTACTGGGAGTAACGGCTCGACCGGAAGCCTAGTTCCGGAACCACGGGAGACAGGTGCCCCCGGTACAGTAATGTCAGACATGATAAATGACAGTAATGTCAGATATCTGAATGACAGTCCCGGCCTGTCTTGCGGTAGGCCCCCTTGTGGGAGTACAGTGGGGGCTATGGTTATCCCAAATCGCGAGAATTTTGAATGCAATAACGAACAACAGTAATATTTACTCAGTTGTTCGAAGGGTGCCGATACCCTTAATATCGGTAAGAGGTTTTAGGTAGGTCTCGCCCCATAGCAAGAGGGAAGCCATGTCCCTGCGCATGGCTCCGAATTGGTACTTATGAACATGAACTATGCAAATAAGGACGTTGGTTGTCGTCCATAAAATCAACCCCTTGCGGGAAGGCCCGCCGTGGAATTAAGCCGACAAGGCAGGAGTCCACGTTAAACACATAGTGGAATCTGTCTTATGACTTGGTTGAATCTCCACTGTGCCTCTGCTAGATCACTAGCGGTGATTACTGACCCGATGTCATCTGTGGTGTGATCTTTTTCGTCAGTTTCTGTCTTAGGAAACATTCCAAGAATCTGATCCCAGTATGGAACCCTGTGCTACTACGACTGTGATTTACTTTCTGCGGCGTCCCTCTGTGGTGTCGTAGAGTAATTCTCTGCATTCAAAAGGCGTGCATTCCGCCCTGCTTGCTGGAGCTAGGGCTGCTAGCACGACAACTTTTCTCGAATAGTAGGCACATTGTACCGCCTTGACTGCTTCTTTGATTGCCCCGAATGCTGAATGCCGCCTTTGCATAACTTGTGAGAAAGGCCTTTATCATCTTTTGGGACTCCAGATAGATTGAGGGAGATGACATGTCTCCCTTTCCCTTGTTGATTAAAACAAACCTCGTTGACAACGCACCTATGCAACATGTGTAGGAGAAACTGTTGGCACGTTTTTGCCGTGGTTTTTAGCGCTTCCTCCGGTATGTCCATTTTTTATGGACACCACAGCTGAGGTCGGTTCCTTGTCGGTAAAGCGGGACCTCCTCTAGATGATGTCAAGTAGTCTGGCTGGGTGGGTCGCGAATATAGTGTCTACTATCTCCTTGATTTTTTAGGTGCTCATAACCGGGATGTTCGCCCAGGCCACTAGCTTAGGCATCATCACCTTTTAGCCAAACCCCCAGGGGTTGCTGTTCACGTCTTGGCACTGTTTCTCCCACTTTCGTGTCGCGCTCGTATTAATGGTCTGCCTGAGCACGGACTTTGCGGTTTGCCTAGATTCTGTTTATAGTCTTTTTTCCCTGGTGGCTTTGCATCTCAGGTTGAAATATCTTCTTCAGAGCGTGGCGATTTCTTCTAAGCGATTCTACACTTACCACGTGTTTTCTACAACTGTCATCCAAGTACTAGAAATTGCATAGTTTTTCTTCAAAAGTCATAAGATAGTTGTAGATAGTTTTCGATAGCTTTAACGGAAGCAAATTTCTTAGCATTCAAATCGTTCTCTAGAAGCAGATGAAAATAGCAATCAAGATCTGGGGATTATGATGGATACTGAAGAATTTTGCGTTTTAACACCTTCAGTTTTTGCTGCGTCTGTCAAGTAGCATTGATACCTCTAGTGTCAAAACAAATATATAGCCGCATCTTCACGGGCTGTAAGCCAACCCACCACGGGTTCGGCCGCTTCACCGTTTGTCATATGGGATTCTTTTCTCACCACCACCGATGCCCATTAAGGCCGGTAATGACCAACCGAGTTATTTAATGATAAAAACAGGGAGATGCACTATTAGCATTACTAGTGTTAGACATATGAGACTGGAAATATCATTCTATATCAATGCACTTTCTTGACTAGTAGGGTTGAAGTTCGATTTTCCAGTTGATTTCCGTAAAACAAAAATCCAATTGTTTCTGAGATTTTTAATGTTTACTGTGGTGTCCTATGCTATGTGTCAACACCTAATTCGCGTTCATTTATGGTCTGAAAACCAGGCTCTTCTTACAGGCTTCCAGATTATGCCAAATGTATTCGGAATTACAGTAATTACAGCGATTTTCTTTTTACGATAGTTTGAACTATATATTTTTTTTAATCTATACTATATATCTATACTATAATATTATAAAGTTGAAGAGTTTGTTTGTTTGAACGCGCTAATCTCAGGAACTACTGGTTCGAATTGAAAAATTTTTCTTGTGTTGGATAGTCCATTTATCGAGGAAGGCTTTAGGCTATATAACATCACCAATAGGAGCGAAGCATCAGTGAAAAATGTTGCAAAAACGGGGAAAATTATCCATATTTGAGGGCTTCCGTTGCGTGCGCCGCGTAAACGGTTCAAGTTACCCAAAAAATATGTATGAAAGAATTATTACTCTTTAAATGATCTAAAAAAATGTCCGCGACAGTATATGTCTATCTTTTAAGATTGACTCATTATAACCTTTTTTATGGTAACCAAATTTGGTCGAAATTAATGCATTATTGCCAACTATTTGCCAAAGAGTTTTATCAACATAACATTATTATTAATCCATATCCAAATAAATGTGTTGTTGATTAAGAGTATTTAATTGTGAACAAAATTGTCCTTGACATATCACTTAATTTCAATTAATATCTTAGAAGATACTACAATTTTAGAATAACTCCGTAACAAAATTCACACGTGTGTAGCTCTACGAGGTACCATGCCGCGCGGCTCAGACGCGTGGTCGGCTCCATACGGAACGGTTGAACTCAGCGTACTGATTTTTTAATTTGTTATTGCGATATATCATCGTGTAATAATACATTCGTAATATACTTTCATTTTGTATTAGTTTTCTATATATTATTGTTTGTTTTAAGGAGAGTATTTTGTTTCTGATATTTTCACAATAATTAACACTTTTTTGTTTTGATGTAAATAATACAAGTAGGTGTCATCTACATAATTATTCTTAATTGGTTAAGTTTTTGTTTACTAAAGTATACAGTTAGTCTACCTTATTATGTTTAAATATCGAAATAATTAAATTACCTTTATAATATTTAATTTTTTTTCGATTAGACATTATTTATCTATCTAAATAGATTTTTTTGCATTTTCTGAAGTCATTTTACGGTACCTAATTCCTTTGACATATATTTTATTCGATTTACGTACCAGAAGCAGGTATAAATTATTAGGTACCTAATTATTCACCTTACGTTTGTTTTTCTTGATTACGAGATACGGTTTGGTTAAGTTTTCTTTTCTTTCTTTTATCTTATTTGTTACTATAATGCCTAGAAAAAGAACTCAGCTTTCTCGGCAGACTACTACTGTAAAGCGGCTGCGACTTTTGCGCAGCAATGAAACAGCGGATGAAAATATGCATAGGTTGGCTACTCAACGAGCGATCAGTGAACAAAACCGTGCTAGGGAATCGAGCGTTGAACGTTCGCAGCGGTTAGCCTCACACAATTTCCAAACTTCGGCGAACCGACAACGGGAATCAAGTGCTGAACGTACTCAACGATTATGCCCACTTTTATGCCCACTTTTAAAGTCCAGGGGCAAGTTTATCATTTGATCGGTAATTTACTTCCAGCTGAAGATGCACAACCCGAATTTTTGCAAATATATTTTGTTTCTCATGCAGCTCAGGTATCCTTGCGCTCAAATTTAAACCCAACCTTGCAAATCGATCTTATCGATGCTCTCCAAACATATCTTCACGATCATATATAATATGTATATTCAAAGTTTTAAATACAATCTCGAAAATAGACCATCGAATGATTTTAAACTTATTATTCATGCTGATGTGAAACCTCCTAACGAGCATCGAGGTCGGTATAATGCGCCAATAGTAGATGAAGTAGCTGTTCTTTTGATAGATGAAGACAAAGGTCCCCGAGATATTGTGTTGAATGCGAGAGATGGTCGACTTCAACGAGTTTCTGAAATTCATAGATCTTATGACCCACTTCAACATCCTTTACTTACGTTCTTTGGAAATGACGGATACTGTGTAAATATTCCACAGCAGTTTGATATGGCGGCAAAAATGATTTCTGAAAGGCTTGACTTCATCAAAAGAAATCAAAAAAAAATTGAGAGCTGAAGAGTATATTCATTTAAGAGATGCCGTGGTTAATGATGGCAATATAGACGCTTTTAATGTTGGCCAGCACGTTATATTGCTGTCGTCATTTACAGGATCCCCCAGATACATGAATGAAAAAAGTCAAGATGCCATGACATATGTACGTCAGGAAGTTTGGAAGACCAGATCTATTTATTACATTCACATGTAACTCCGAATGGCCAGAAATAAAAATTAAGTTATTACCCGATCAAAATTCTTACGACAGACATGATTTCGTTTCTAGAGTATTTCATTTAAAACTCAAGAAAATGATAGACCTGTTAACGAAGAAAAATATCTTTGGACCATCGAAAGCCTTTGTTTACAGCGTAGAATGGCAAAAAAGAGGTTTACCTCACGCCCACATTTTATTGTGGCTGGCTAACAAAGTACAACCCGATTCTATAGACGCAATAATATCGGCTGAAATACCTGACAAACAACAAGATCCAATTCTTCATAATATTGTCATAAAAAATATGATACATGGTCCTTGCGGATTTCACTATCCTGCGTCACCATGTATGAAAGAAAACATTTGTTCTAAAAAGTACTCTAGGCATTTTATTTCTGAAACACAAACCGGGTATGACGGTTACCCAACCTACAGGCGAAGGTCTCCAGATAATGGTGGAAACACAGCAATAATTAACGTAGAGTTTTGTCAATCGGTCAAAGCTATTAAGTACATCTATAAGTATATTCATAAAGGTTCTGATCAAGCCACATTTTCGTTACAAAATAATAACGATGAAGTAGAAAAATATCTAAATGGTCGCTATATAAGTTCTTCGGAAGCGCTCTGGAGAATTTTAAAATTTCCTATTCATGAACGTTTATTATATCACGAAGTACCCCAGTATTACGTATGGGAAAGAAATTCATTTTCTAGAAGAAGACGTGGGCAAGATGTTGAAGGATATCCCGATGTAAAAAAAGACACAACTTTAGGCCGTGTCTACAACATTCATCCAACACAAACTGAATGTTATTATTTGAGAATGTTACTGCAACATGTTCGCGGTCCAATGTCTAAGGACCGTTAATGGTGTTATTTTCCAAACTTATCAAGGCGCTTGCAAGGAATTAGGTTTACTGGAGGGAGATGAACATTGGCAATATACCATGTCAGATGCTGTCATGTCCGAGCCAGCCACAAAATTAAGAGAATTATTTTACATCATCCTCATATTTTGCCAGCCATCTGACCCCTTAGAGTTATGGAATCTTCTTCTTCTTCTTTTCCTTTTTCCGGCGTTGTTATGGTCAGAAGTGTAGGACCATAACCTTCCCACTTAACTGCATTCCTACTGGTCCGCTTGTGGGGTCCGCCGGTTTGGCCTCAGAAAGTAGCGGCAGGCTTCCCGGTTTGGGATTACTTCATCGCTGAGGCCAATCAACTGCTGGTGTTTTTGCATTTTTTTGCACCAATTGTTTTTTGGCCTCTTTTTTTTTTGTGACACGGGCATGCTTCAGATTTTTTTGTTTGATCTTACTCTTACAACACCGGTGATCTCCAGTCGTGTCAACCCACTGATTTGCATGTACACTTGTGGGGCAGTTTAATGGTGATATATGTGTCCCTAAGTTCACCTTGGTGTTTTCTAAATTGCCTAGATGTGATTTATGTTTACCTTTGTTTTAGTCGCCTTTTACGACAAGCGAGAGGTATCGCTGCAGGGATATTCTTAACCCGTCCCTGCACGAGACCTTAGAGTTATGGAATAAATTTCGTAATGATTTATGTGAAGATATATTAAACAGAATGCGTAATGAGAATCAGGATATGACATTAGCATATAGTGATGATATATACAATGATGGACTTATCATAATTGAAGATAAGATACATGAGATTTGCGATAAATCATTAACTGATTTTGGGCTTCCTGCATCAAAAAGGAATAATTCACATAACAATTTGGATCCGTTAGAAGTAGCGTTGCGAACGACGTATGATGTAAATGAATTAAATGAGTATATTTCTGAAAATGAACCAAAATTAGTTAATGACCAGGTGACGGCGTACAATCGTGTTATGCACAGTGTTCGTTATAATGAAGGAAAAATATTTTTTTTGGATGCTCCAGGTGGAACCGGCAAGACTTTCATTACTAATCTGATATTAGCGAAAGTAAGATCTCAGGGAAAACTAGCTTTGGCAGTAGCGTCGTCAGGATTCGCTGCAACTTTATTAGCAGGTGGACGCACAGCACATTCCATTTTTAAACTGCCTCTAACTGTTTCTTTACAGAAAGATAGCGTGTGCTCTATTCGTAAAAATGGCCCTTTGGGAAAAGTTTTGCAAGACGTCACTTTAATAATCTGGGACGAATGTACCATGATCCATAGAGCTCATGTAGAGGCTCTAGATAGGACTCTTAGAGATATTAGAAGCTGTGATAAAATCATGGGTGGGATTACTGTTATGTTTGCTGGGGATTTTCGACAAACTTTACCGGTAATAGTAAGGGGAACTAGAGCAGACATTGTAAAGTCTTGCCTTAAAAGTTCCCCATTATGGAAGTTTGTTCATACCTTAAAACTATCTACGAATATGAGAGCACATTTGGGGGGAGGTAGTACAAATTTTCCTTCAAAGTTACTTTTAATAGGATACGGGAAAATACCTCATTTTAAAAATAAAATTGAAATTGATCGCGATTTAGGAGAAAGAGTGACTAGTATTGAGAATTTAATATCGAAAGTTTACCCTGATATCGTCGAAACAGAAAATAAAGATTATCAATGGATATGTCAAAGGGCAATATTGGCGGCGAGAAACAGTAGCGTTGACCAAATTAACGACCTAATTTTAACTAAACTTCCAAAAGATATAGTTACCTACACATTACCACAGGAGTTTCTTAATTCTTTAAGCCAGAGTGGCCTTCCCATGTCTTCGCAATAACGTGATCGTTTCAATAGTTTTGACTGGTCCAGCAGATGGTCAAACAGTGCTTATACCTCACATCCCAATGATTCCAAATGATTTGCCTTTTAATTTTAAAAGAATCCAATTTCCCGTAAAGTTATCTTTTGCCATAACAATTAATAAATCACAGGGGCAAACATTTAAACACGTAGGAATCGATTTACGTCAAGACTGCTTTTCATACGGCCAACTACATATATGTAGCATTTTCAAGATCGGGTTGCGGAGAAAATCAGTACGTTCTTCTGTCACAAGAAAATAAAACTAAAAATATCATTTACGCAGAAGTACTTTAAAATATATTCTTTTAAAAACTTCTTAATCGCGATCATAATAACAGAAATTGACGCGGACGAAGTAGCGGGTAACAGCTAGTATCTTATATTTCTATTGATTTCCCTCCCGGCTTCCTGTACACATTCGTACGAAATGGTTAGAGTTATGGGAAATGCTCGCACAAAAACAATTTTATGAATTTTAAATGTTCTTAATTGGAACGAATTCGAATTAATAAAATCATGCCTTGAGTGTTCTATGATCTACTGACTTATTAGGATTCGAAAAGAATTATGTATGTAGGGACGAGTATATGCAGCTATTCATTAGGCAGTAAAATCCCGCAGAATCTTATATTTAGCCCCATCGCATGGTGCTCGATAATGATGATTGTATTGTTGTGGATTCTTTGGCTGCAGGCAAGACCAGTATTTTCTCGTTGAATAAATATGCGTTTAAATTAATTTCAATAGTATGTCGAAATACAACATGGAGGATGAATCTTTATTATTTCAATGTTAAATGTTTTGCATCTTTCCTTCAATTAAAGGAAAATAATTGAAGTAGTTGACAACTATGGAATATTTAAAAATAAAACAAGTCATCCTTTAATACAACTACATATGTAAATTTGTCGAATATGAACTTAAATTTTCACCTTTCTCTTTATTTTGTATCAAAATGGAATTTGGATAATAAAGGGTTTTCCAATGGGGACTTGACAGCTTTGAATTTAATTTGTGAACGCACCCTTTCCCCAATCATCGAACTGTCATTGTCAATTTATTCAGTAAACTCAACATTTTCATCATGGTAAAGTACATGGACGAGCAACGTCTGAAAATTATAAAAATTTTCTACCGAAAATCGGAGTCGATGACTGCAACTTTAAGAACGTTAACTCCAATTTTCGGTCGTAATTCTCGCCCTAGTGGACAAGCTTAGTGCAAAAATTTGAGTCTACATATTCGTTGTGTGATATTGCCGTGTCAGTGAGACAACGGGTTGGTCGAAGTGTCGCTGCCATTCAGGCGTCCCAAGCAAACGATCCAAATCAGTCAATTCCACGGCGTTCTCAAGAATCGGGCATCGCTCAGACCACATTATGGCGTATTTTGGGTAAGGATCTTGGTTTACACCCATACAAGATCAAGCTGACGACTCATGAATTGAAGCCGATGGACCATTTGAAGCGACGTACGTTCTCCGATTGGGCTCTGGAGAAGATGCGCCAAGATGATCTTCAGTGACGAAGCCCATTTTTGGCTCGATGGGTTCGTCAATAAGCAAAATATGCGTTATTGGTCGGGTGAAAATCCACATGTGCTTCATGAATCACCACTTCATCCACAAAAAATAACTGTTTGGTACGGTTTGCATGCCGGCGGCGTTATTGGGCCATATTTTTTCGTCGACGATAACGATCGTCACGTTACTGTGAATGGCCAGCGTTATCGCGCCATGATTACCGATTATTTTTGGCCCGAATTGGAAGATATGGACTTGGACGACATGTGGTTTCAACAGGATGGTGCCACAAGCCACACAGCACACGTTACAATCGATTTATTGAAGAGTAAGTTTGATGAGCGTATTATCTCAAGAAATGAGCCAGTCGATTGGCCGCCTCGTTCATGCGATTTAACGCCTCTAGACTATTTTCTTTGGGGCTACGTTAAGTCATTGGTTTATGCCAACAAGCCGACGACGTTTCGGCCGAAATGTGTGGCCGAGTCATCGAAAATTGGGTCCAACGAATCGACCACTGCAAACGTGCTCGCGGTGGCCATATGAACGAAGTCGAGTTCCATTCATAAATGTTTTGATTGTACTTCAAGCCGATAATACATTTTTTGAGATATCTTGGTACCTGGCTTGATCAATTTATATGTATAGACACTTGCCTTGCTGGAGCTTAGAAAGCCTCGATATGAGAAGGAATCTGTTTCACAATAATCAACCTGACCGCAGTGGAAAATCATATGCTACATTGTCTTCAAAACCAATCTTTTGCCCGTAGTATTAAAATTCGCATTTGTAAAACCGCAAGAATGCGAGTGGCATTTTACTGATGTCAAACCCAGCATCTAACTAATAAGGAGGAAAATAGATTTAGGGTATTTGAAAAGAAGATCTAAAGGAGAATCGATGGAAGAACACAGGAAGAAGAAACAACGAGTGGAGAAAACTACACAATTAAGTAGGAACTCTATTCAGCTCCAACATTTGTCCGAGTAATATCGGGTAAGATGGACAGGGTAGGCAGAACAAATGGACAGTGGACGAACAGTCAATAGAATAATGTGTGGGAAACCCGTAATAAGACCGCCTGGAAGGCCGCGCCCTAGATGGGAGGTCAATATAAGGATAGGCCTAGAATAAGCGGGACGGAACAGTGAAACAAGGGAGGAGCATACTCATGACAGGGAGGCTTGGCGTAGTTTACTTAACGAGGGTCTACACTTTCAAGTTCCAAATGACTTGTGACAATAATCAGAGCTACGGATTTAAATCTTTTTGTAATTTTCTTACTTTTCCAAAGTGCGAGAAAACTTGTCGAGACAGAGACGAACAAAAAGAAAAAAAAAATACTTGAAATCAGTCAATCCGTTTCTCGAAATATTAGCAAAAACCCTTTTCCATACAAATTGTATGGGAAAATTACCTCTCAATTCGTAAGTAAGATTAGGTTTAGCTACAGGATCTTTGCGAGGTTGGGCGCTTGCTTAGATGACTTACTGACGCCTGTTAGCCTTGGTGAGATCTCGGACGTGCACAGTGAGCGAGATGGCAAAGTCCAGTTGCTAAAAGACGCAATTAGGAGGGTGACCATTCGGAACGAATCACACTTGTGCTGTCCAACTTGATTACATTTGAGATACAAACTAAGCAGCTTAGGGTAGGTTAGAAAACAAAAGCATGAATCCAGGTTTTTTTTAATAAATTTGCATACAAAGACAAATTTCAAAATGTATATTTAAAAATAGAATTGATAAGCTTAAGCCGAATGACATTAATAATTACACAATGTAGTAAGATTTATAGTGACCCTACAGGGCCAGTATGACACATTATACAGGGTGCCCCACGAGCAGTGTGCCAAAAAGCTAGAGCGTGTAGCCCTGGCCAAGACAAGAAAAAAATCGTAAGGGAGGGGGGGGGGGGTCTATTCCCCCCCGTTTAGCCGGGAGGGGCAATTTTCTAAAAAATTGACTTAATTTGGAAAAAAAATTATTAAAAATCAACAGTAACAGCCACAATGCCGCGATATACTTTTTTGTAAAGCCAGAAACCTTTCTTTGATCTTGTTTTTAAACGAAGCTGTTGTAAGGAATAGTTTTTGAGAAATTAATTTTCAAACTCAAAATTTTGAAAAAAAATTGGAAAAAATAAATTTCGAACTACTTTTTTCCAAAATTGTATGTAATTAAGTACTATTTTTTTTCCAAAATTCAATTCCCTTATTAGTTCTTAGTTAAAAACAGAAAACCGGATGCAAAAATGTCTTGTAGTTTTTGAGAAATTAAAAAAAAACCCGAACCATTTTTTTCTAAGAAAAACCTTTTTTTTTGGTTTTAACGCGGCTGGACTTGTAGGAAAATTAATGTATGAAAGATTGACCTCTTTTTTATTATTTTTAAAAAAATTCGGAGTTTTATTATAATAAATTTTCAATATGATCCCCATTTTTTAGAAGGCAAAGATTATATCTTCTTCTAATGGCTGCACATTAGTCTATGTTTGAGAAATTTTCCTGCAATTTGACTCCAGCGACTTCAATCCGTTGTTCCAAAGATACTATTCCACTTCGTAAACATAATTTTTCATGAATCCCCACACATAAAAATCTAGAGGAGTTAAATCTGGTGTTCTAGGTGGCCATTTCGTGGGGCCTCTTCTTCCGATTCAACGGTCACTAAAATGATCATCCAGCCAGTGTCTAACCCGTAAGCTGTAGTGTGCTGGTGCTCCATCTTGCTGGTAGATTAAATTATCTGCTATGGCCAAAGGAACGTTGTCCATCAAATCGGGCAAAAGGTCTCGTAGGAACTGCAGGTATGATTCTCCCTTAATAACGGCATTCAAAAACCGGGCCCCAATTACTGTTTGTCCAACAATACCAAGCCAAACATTACAGCTAAAGCGGTGTTGTGATTTATTTTGTTTTTTTGTTGTGTGGATTGGTGCTACTCCAATGATGGAAATTGTGGAAGTTAGTAACCCCATCTCTGGTAAACTGTGCTTCATCCGTCCAGAATATCCTTGCAAAATAGTTTCGTTCAGTTTCATCTAGAAGCAGTAATGATCGACAAAACTCTGCTCTCAAAAACTTGTCGTTTGAGGTGAGTCCCTGAACTGGCCTAAAATGGTACGGGTGTAAGTTTTCGGTATGAAGCACTCTCCATACTCTAGATTTGGGCACTCCAAGCATAATAGCCATCCTCCTTGTACTAAGGGAGGGATTGCGTCGGACCAAATTCAAAATTCGGGTAGAACCCATCGGCGGCGGGCGGACCCAGCCGAAATTCGCAGGTCAGTTTTCAGGCGTTATCAATGAAAAAAAAGAATTAATCCAGGGTTATTCCAATAGTGTTTCACTTTATTGTATCCTCATAAAACTCCGAATTTTTTAAAAATAATAAAAAAGGGGTCAATCTTTCATACATTAATTTGCCTACAAGTCCAGCCGCGTTAAAACCAAAAAAAAAGGTTTTTTTTAGAAAAAATGGTTCGGGTTTTTTTTTTAATTTCTCAGAAACTACAAAACTAATGAGAGCATTGAATTTTTGAAAAAAAATTACACTTAATTACATACAATTTTGAAAAAAAATAGTTCGAAATTTTTTTTTTTTTCAATTTTTTTTCAAAATTTTGAGTTTGAAAATTAATTTCTCAAAAACTGCTCCTTAAAACAGCTTCATTTAAAATCAATATGAAAGGAGAGGTTTCTGACTTTACAAAAAGGTATAACGTGCCGTTGTGGATGTAACTGTTGATTTTTAATAATTATTTTTCCAAAATAAGTCAATTTTTTAGAAAATTGCCCCTCCCGGCTAAACGGGGGGAAATAGACCCCCGTCCCATACGATTTTTTTCTTGTCTTGACTAGACCTACACGCTGTAGCTTTTTGGCACACTGCTCGTGGGACACCCTGTATATATATATTTTTGAAAATAAAAGTTAAAATAAATAGCATAAAATAAATAGGTATTTTTCCTCAGATTTTAATACTATGTCTAATAAAACATTTTCATATAATTAATAAGAAGTCAGTTAGGTGTAACTAGCCGGACTTCGCTTTATAAAAATAGATTTAGTTTTTTACATATTTATATAGCTACGGACAAAACAATAACAAAACACGCCATAGCTATAAATTTCATTCAAAACTCAATTGCTACAGATAATTTTGCTAAATAATTTTTATAAAATAGTTTTCGTATATAACGGTAACTTAAATTAATTCCAGATTCACAAAAAAATGTATTAGTTTAATATTACCTTAATAATAAAAAACATGTAGGGTTTGAAAATGGACAAAACAATAGGACCAATTCCTAATTTCTCCCTAATTTAATTTATTTGACTTCTTTCCAACAAAAGAACTAAATAGTATTTAATTGTATAGCTTTTGTTTTTTATTATATCGCGGACTCCTCGTGGCATTGAAACTATTAATTTCCGGCAGATGAATAGCGGAATGGCGAACCAAGCCTCTGGAATTTTTTTCCACAATTCGTCCTTATTTCCTTATTTTTCAGTTCCCAAAGATTTTCTAACAATTGCCTACAGGTTCCCGATTGGTTTGAGGTCTGGAGAGTAGATGGGCCAGGACATTACATCAATTCTATGGCCTTAAAGCCAACTTTTCACTACACGCGACGTGTGTTTGGGGTCGCTGTCATGCATAAATTGCCACTTTAAAGGCATTTTCCACTCTGCATGTCGAAGGAAAACTTCTTCAAGTATTTTGGTATAGGAATGTTGGTCCATGTTTACCTTTATCCAGAAAATTGGACCTTCTCTATACAATGAAAAACATCCCCAAACCATTATGCTTCCACCTCCATGCTTGACCATTTTTGTGGTGTACTCTGGCCTGAAGGCTGCTTTTTCCGGGCGGCTGATCCACCTCCTATCATCTGATTCCACCGAATTTACTTTACTTTCGTCGGAACACGGAATATTTCACAATTTTTTTTCCATTTTCTACTCGTACCCAACTAAGGTGCCTTTTGGCAAAGTGAATACGATTTCTTCTATGAATTCTGGTAAGTAGTGGGACTTCTCTTGGTCTTTAAGCCTTCGTTTACTGTTCTGTCACAGATGGCAATTTTTTTTTTTTGTTTACGTTTTTAACGGCAATTATTCAAATTTTTTTCATCTGCCTTTTAAGAATAAGAATAACAAAAAATGTTACCTGGTCTTATTGTTTTGTCCAAACAGCTTGGGTGTCAATTTTAGTTAATTTACTTTTTGCATTACATAACCTGTTCAAAACAAGCTTTCTTTGTTTGCATATACATACATATGTACCGTTGTATACATTGACGAATTTAGGATATATCTAAATTATTATTTTTATTAAATAAGTGAGAGAATAACAGTAGTCAGAATTTCATACAGACATAAATGAATACTGTTTTCTTTTTTCTGTGTACAATACATAAACCACAATTGAACGAAACGCCAATCAATGTCTCGTTGTTCAATTTCCGGTCCCTTTCCTCCTTATTAAATTCTATTTCTTAATTCAATCTTGCCAAGCAATTCATCTCATAATTCAAATTCCACTTCTTTGGAATACTTGTACTCGTACTTATATTTATATAATATCATATCACATCACTAGAGACAGGCTCCTTGTTCATATCCATCTCTTTCTCCATTTTCCGCTTCTTGTACAACTCCTTGGCTTTAGAGTCAGTTTCCAGAAACGGTCATTCAGGAAACGGAAAATCCTTCTCAGAAGCACCAATAATAAGATACATATATCCAAGACAACGAAAGGAGAAACTATAAAAAGGCAAGTACTCCCCAATCAGAAGCCAATATAGCAGTAGCGATCATTTCATTCATTGTGCGTTTGACGGAAATTTGTCCTGAATGCATCCGGCTGGTCATTTTGCTTGAAATCTCTATTTTAAAACCATCCAACCACCACATCTTCGCGGCACACTTTGCTTCGCTTCGCCCCAGTGAAAGACAACACAAATTGAAAACGGATCTCATAGAATACCATGCACACAAGGGACACAAGTATGTACAATGGATGATTCCTGATATGAAACCTTGTCTTGTCTCACGATTCAATGGGCAATAACAATGGAAATTGTAGTCTTCAATTAGTTGTACGTTTGATGTTTTTACTTATTTTTATAGAGTTATTCGTATATAAGCTTTGGTACGGTAGGATTCAAAGTCAATATCCGTTTATTGTAATGGTTGATATGTCTTGGCTTGGGACGTTATTGTTTGGTTTACTTTGCTGTTTACGCAAAAATGTTGTTCTTATTATGATGCCAGAAAAAGGAAAACATTGTCTTGTCCTAAGGCCGACAGTGGAAAAGACAATGGAATCATTCCATTAACATGTACATTGTGCAACGAAGCCACATTACATGTCTAATTTATTTAATGAGCGAGAGAAGAATACGAAATATACAATATCGATTGATGGCAAGTTTTAGCACTGTGTGGAATCCAATCTCAATACTTTTCAATTTATTGAAAGGAGCTTATATCGTCATTAAGGTATAAAATTATCTTATCTTCATTTAAAAATCTGAATTTCTTTTTGATATCACGCTCCAAAAAACCTAAACTGGATTGGTATTCGAATATTACCTCTAATGAGTTCACTATTCAAATATTGTTTGATATTTCAGATTTATTGGAAATAATTGTAATGTTTTATGTAAATACCGGAAGAATAATTAATTGCAGAGAAGGAAGACAAATCGATTATTCTGGAGTGTCAGCAGTGTATTTACATATACATATTACAAAATATTCCTTTGATAACTCGTACCACATTAAATGTTCGATTTTATATTTGATTTATGTTATAAGCATATTTTCCTTTTTTTTCAAATATTTATATAATTTATAGGTAATTTATTTTAATGTTTCTATAATTTCAAATTTATTTGGTAAATTATATTGCCCTTTTATATTTTTTTATACATTTAATAAATAATTAAATCTTATAAAGAAAACAAAAATACCATAGGGAAAAATATAATCAAATTGAGGATAAATTCATTTTTAAAAAGGCAACATATTATTTAGTCATCTGTGAGAAATTGAGATATTTAGCTTAGGTTTTATTCAAAAAGTAATTTCTAACTATATTATCTTAATATTTGGTTGAATAACTTTTTTGTTTGATTACGTGCGCACATTTGTCATTCTTTGTCTTGGCCAATGCTGTACATTAGTCAGGAGTGATCTTATGCCACTCTTCTTGTATGATTTCCCAGAAAGACCTTTTGTGATGGGATTTTCTTGCATAAATTGTCCTTTTCAATTAATTCCACATAGATCACCATAAGGTGATCAGCAAGCCACTGAACAAGTTTAATTTTCGCCTCTCAAACCGTGACTTAACGACGGCTTCATGCTTGACGGTTTTGTTTTTTTTATGTAATATTCCTTTATTTTTTGTAACATTTAAATTTCTTTTGTGTCAAATTTGTGCAAGTTTGTAATTGTTCATTTCTTTGAAACGTTTCAGCGGCATTGTTGATGCTATTTTTTACCGCAAAGCTAGATAACACACTTTCCGTTCGAACGGTAAATATCAGCGAATAAAATAAACCAAAAAACGTATTCAGTTCCATCATTTCGGGATCGACGATTCCTTTGGAATCTACTATATTACTTTCTTCCACCGTAGTTCGAAGTTTGTTATTCCTTTTTTACAGTCTTCTTTTTGAAGGAGCAGTGTCCTACTGGAATATACATATTTGGGTTTCCCCTCCGTAAGCTATCAATCAAGGGTTTCACAAGCTTTTCTAAACCTCGATATAGGCAGCAACATTAACGCGAAGCTCGTGAGGAAAAAAAACAGGTGGCATTATTCCTAAAACCTTGACATTAGTTGGAAATTTTTTGTGTTTTTTATGGGGAACTTTTGTAGGATTTAAACATAGCCTTCTATTATTTTTGCAATTGGTTTTTTGTACATATGAATCTTGTGTATGAACGATCAGGTGCAACAAATCTAAATGTTATTCATAAATGAATACCTTGTAGAGTAACCCCAGCTTTTTACGACGGCAGACAGCCTGGAAGGCACTGAATGAACCCAATTTGACTTAAAATCTGGACCGATCGATCCTTAATTACTCTTCCTGCAAAGCAGATTACTGACATGTCAGGCTTTCCATTGTAATTTTTCGTTTCAGATGGTCTCATAGATGCTCAAAAGCAGTCAAATCAGGCGCCTTAGTTGATTGTTGAGAGCATAGTAAATTATCTAAAGATTGTATTCTTTATCAGTGTCATTCCTTTTGAATTCCAGGAGCACTTACTCTAAGGTCTAATTTTATTTTGAAAAAATAAGTCGAGTGTCTTGGGTCCATTCCGAGTCTTATTTCCTGCCATGATTCTTATCTGAAACTTTCTTATTATTTTTTAAATAATAAAAAAATATTTTTATTCAGGATCGCGTGGTGGGGCTGAGTGATAAAATGAAGTACAAAATCCTTTTCATCTTTTCGAAACCGCTACAAATGTTGTTAAGAAAGACGCAAACGAGTGAGTTTTTGTTCCATTGTTAGCGATCGCGGCAACAACTTCACACACCTTTTTTTATAACTCGGAATTCCAGCCAAAATATTACTCATACTACCTTATGAATTTCTGCTTAATTTTTTCGGTTAATCAAATAATATTCGTAATCACATTTTGTATTTTCGCTATATTTTCTGATTTCAATGCAATTTTTGGTTGTCCTTCACGTGGATCACTTTCAAGACTTTTCTGACTACTTTTAAGTGCAGCAACCCATCCTTCTACTGTTCTTATGGAAGGCGAAAAGTCCCTATATACTTTTAACAATTGTTCATGGATTGGTTTTGGTGTAAGACCTTTCAAAAGTAAGATTTTTTTTTACTATACAAAATTCAAGAGTTTCCACTGTAAAAAAAGGTGAAATGACAGTTAATATACGAATGAGTTGGCAGATGTACACATGCTTGAATCGTATTTATAAAGAAGCACTAATTCTGTTAGAAAAATAAAACAACGAACCTAATAGCGCCAACCCTTTTTGAACGACGAAACTTATTGAGCAAACTGCTATATTGTTAAAAAAAATTATGGACTCTCTTGACTCTCTTTCTCTAAATGTCAAAATAACTTTCCTTATTTTTTCTCTTTTTTGCTTCTCCTCCACACATATAATCTACCATCTGAAAACATAGTATTTGCTTTCGTCCGCGAATAAAATCTGCTCCTAGAACGAAAAGCTTTTGTCACCATATTGTTCTGCAAATTCTCGCCTCTTTTTTCGATTGGTCTTGCTGACAAGAGGCTTTCTCCCTGCTGTTCTATGATCAAATTCATGCTTCCGTAAAACAATTCTTACGGTTTCTGGGTTGACTCTTTTTCCTAAATAAGTCTCGACTTCTACAGCAAGCTTTAGAGCACTGATATGCGGATTTTGATTCGCTTTACGAACAATCTAGCGTTCGTTGGTAGATATTTTTCGTGCGCTTGGTCTTCACTAATTTTGATAGTCTGTAGTTTTTTTTTTATAACGTTTAAACACCTTTAAACACTACGAATGAATTTCC
Source organism: Merodon equestris (assembly GCA_958301585.1). Taxonomy (NCBI): domain Eukaryota; kingdom Metazoa; phylum Arthropoda; class Insecta; order Diptera; family Syrphidae; genus Merodon; species Merodon equestris. Next base: position 67,850,983 of record OY284413.1, read on the forward strand.
AATTCTTAAGGAGGATTTCCCGGACTACGTATGTATAACTGAAATATGAAGTAAGATGTGGTTTATTTAAGAATGGAGCGGCGATCATGGCTTTGTTTCATTTTATCCTTAGGTCGATTTTTGGAGAATGATTTAATTTATTAGTTTTAATTTTTCTTTCTGTAAAAATAATTACCTAAAATATTTCCTAGTTATTTTTTTGTATTGTCAAAATGTACAGCAAAAAAACAAAAATAAACAAATATAATTTTTCTGTCAGATATACATACATTCCTTTATTAAAACATCAGCAAGAGAGTTTGTTGCATTTTGACTTTGAACTGTATGTCTTTCGACTACAATGTCAAGGTACATATGTATATACTAGGGGACACGTACCAACATAAGAAAAAAAAATTCAGAAAGTCAGCTAATTTTTTGACCAAATTTCGTATTCTAATATTCTCTAGAACTAGAACCAAAACTAGAACTTTTTATGTTACCTTACCTAATTTAGCGTGTACATATACCTTCATCGAAACTCCTAATTGGGGTGTCAGTGGTCGTCCTCCTTTGGCATTGACGACAAAGTGTTCATACTGCTAGTATATCGACTTCATCTATTACATCTGATAATAGTTATAGAGTAAGTTCGGGTAATGTGGAACCCCCTTATTATTTTCAGCAATATTTTTAATACTATAGGTTTTTTTGAAAAGGTAAAAAGCTTTTATCGGTCCTTAGAATGTCGGCAACAGCATTTACTTACCCTTGGGCTAATTATTTTTCATACGAATTAAATATTTGCAAATGTTTCAAAACAGTTCAAAACTCACCTTTTTGAAAAGTGGCGGGTAATGTGGGTCCATAGTGCGGGTAATGTAGAGTAGTGGTCCACATTACCAGAAATAAATTAATTAACCAGAAATAATTTAATTGATTGTGTGTATCTATTTCATTTAATAAAAACTAAAATTTAGATTAATAAATAAATGTTGAACTTAAATTAATTCATTTTTTATTTACACAAACATTTAATACTTTGGTTACTACAATAATTTGACGAAAAATAAATTAAAATAGCAAGACGTTTAATGTTTAAGGAACTTCATTCAGATACATTAAATAAATAAATATACATACATATATGTATTTACATATACATATAAATTAAAAATGAACATAAAAATACACAAATAAATAAAAAGTAAATTGATTAAATACACATTAAAAAGAACAATTAACATAAAAAATACAGTATTTTCAATTTAATTTTTTTCACACGAACTGCATATAAAAACAACGCTCTTTTTCTGCATGCATTTTTCATGAGCCCAAACAATTTCGCATTGCAGACATGGAATCCATTTGTCCCCAGTCAAGTCATCGCCCAAAAGCAAATCGCAGAAATTACATTTTGTATCATTTGAAGGCGGAAATTCATTTGTGTCATCTTCAGAATCAGCAAATAATATTTTGTAACGATCAAGGCTATCATCTAATGATAAAGACTGACGGCGTCTCGAAGTAGAAGCTTTATTTTGCGGGGTCTTAGCTAGGGATAACTTTATCTCTCTATTCTTTACTCGCTTTCCATTTTCTACTGGGTTCGTTCTAGTTTTAGTCTTAGTCTTTTGAATTTTATTAGTTTTTTCCTCTAACTGCTTTTTATAAGGCGATGCAGTCAAAATTGCGGCTTCCGTTTTTCTTCCCCTGTTTGTAGTGGCTACCCTTTTCAATTTCGGAGGTGGAGAAACTTCCCAAGGAGTAAAATGGGCTTCACATTGGTTCAAAATGGAAGTGGATGTGTTTTGGCTTACTTCAGCGACACTTACATTTGGCTCATTATCCAAACTTATATCTAAGCTCGGTGGTTGCATCAAACTGTCATTCATACGAGTATTTCGATTTTCAACTTCAGCTTCTAATGGCTCAGACTCAGGTTCACACGCTATAAAATCTGACTCAGAAAAAATATTCCTATTGAAAGGGAAAATTCCGCTACATCTAAACCCGCTAACTGCAACTTGTCCAGTTTGCACTTTAAGAAAGGCATTTTTAAATAATTGAGCTATATCCAAGGTAACTTTTCGCCCAGAATCTCTCATGAAGCGCCTGATTTCCTCATTATAATACTTTTTAAGGGGCCCCATAAATGTCCTATCCAAGGGTTGCATCTTATGGGTGCAATGAGGGGGTAGGGAAATAATTGTAACATAATGTTGACGTGCCAGGTTAATCACTTCCAGGTTTCTAGTATGGCTATAATGACCATCTAAAATTAAAAGAACCGGCTGCTCTTCCGAAGGCTTAGAGAACTCCAGGAAATGACGGAACCAATTTGTAAAAACGTGTACTTGAATCCAACCAGAACTATGAAATGCGGCCTTGGATTCAGCAGGAGCGTTGTTCATATAAAGTGGGTTGTGTCTTTTCCTTGGAAATATAAAATATGGTGGAATAAAATTTCCACCTGCGCTCATGCAATTCACTACAGTAACCAGAGACACACGTTCCGCCGAAGTCAAGGCGCCTATTTGACGTTTTCCTTTTTTTGCTAAAACCTGTGGCTGCTTGTTTTGCACTATGGTAAGGCCAGTCTCATCCACATTCCATATCCTGGATGCTGAAAAGTTATATTGTTCATACACCCCTTCCAGAATATCGAAAAACTTGCTTACGCTTTCTTGATTAAAGCCTTTCGCTCTATCGATTGAAGTACCTGTTGGTATCCGAAAGCTTAAATCATTTCTGTGTCGTTTCAAAAAACTATAAAGCCAATCTTTTCCTGCACTTTTATGCAATAGTGAAAATTTGTTGGAAATATTATTTTTTTCAGCCATTTGAAATGCCAGACCTCGAATATCGTTTCTCGTTAAGCCCCAGAACCTGTTTTCCATTTCTTGTAAATATTTTACAAGTTCGTCTTCCATTGATTTACTAAAAAATGGTTTTCGACCCAAGGGGGTGGACAATATATCGCTAATAGGTTTACCAGATCGTGCCATACGTTATAATGTTGTTTTGGGAACATTGTATGTTTTAGCAGCTAGCTTCACTCCCATTTCGCTATTCTTGACAGCAACAAGAGCCTTTTCCATTGAGGCTGGGTCCCATTTCCTCACTTGTACTCCTTTTTTCGGCATTTTCAAATGAATCTATGAATGTTTGCATAAAATTAGACTTACAAAAACAGATGGCAAATGTGGAGTACTACTCCACTTTATCCGATTGAGAGTACTCCACATTACCCGACATGTCTATATCTTCACAAATTCTACTTTATTTATATTATTATCAAGCAAAACAGTAAAACTCAATTTATGTGCACAAAAAACAAAAAAATTCAAACGCGATATTGAAGCACTTATTCGATTTCAGCCGTTATTTTTAAAAATATGCACTTTTTCGACAGGACCAAAATTAACAACGACCTCACAATGAAACAAAATTCATCCAACTGCGCAAAATCTATAGCGCTTAAACACATGAAGATACAAAAATCGGCTCTTTGGTCAGGAGAGTTACCGTATAGTAACGGTAACAAATTTGTAATTCTTCCAAGAAGGAGAGAAATGCAGGGGTCCACATTACCCGCCTACTCCACATTACCCGAACTTACTCTAGCATGCCCCCGGCAACGACACGGAGTTTGGCCGCCCAAAACATTTGCCAGTTGCCTGGAGGTAGGCACTGCCGTCGGCCTATAAAATGTTATTGTTGTCCTTTGCCCGTCAGTATTCATGTAAACTTGTAGCTTCCATTGATCTCATGTTGCCACAGTAGTAATCAATAGAAAAAAACATGAGAGGAACGCACTCATGACAGAGAGTTTTGGCGAAGGGTTGACATTGAGGTTCCGAATTTCGGAGTTCCGAATGGCTGCTAACAATAAAAATAATAATATTATAATATGTAATGCAAAAGAAATACAAATATTTGGACAAGCTCATGTATTTTATTTTTAAATTAATAGCCTTGAGTGAATAATTACTCCTATAATGATGACACAATGTTAAGACACACGATCTCCGCGGCCGATCGCAGTCTCCATTTCAAGAAATCGCACGCCGCGGAAATTTGTTTCGCGATTGAACCAATGTGTTACCAGTTGTTGGGCATATTGGAGCCATCTTGCTAAAGGAACACGTAGCCGTCCATGACACCAACATCAGAGCAAATCAGTCAATATCTCTCTATAACTTCCTGTTTAAGCTGAACTTTGATAGCATGTTAACCAAAATGGTTAATGGGTGGGTGATAGGCTCCATTTTTGGTTTCGCCCCAAAATTGATACACCTGGATAATGAGCCGCAATTTCAGTTACGACGGCGATTTGAATCGATGTCCTGGTCAAGACGTTACAATTTATAATTAAATTCAATATAGCTATGCCAAAAAGCGATTTAGATAAGTGCTCTCAAGTTCTGTAAGGTGACGACTTTTCTGCGCTTTTCTCTCTGTACCGACCTTATTAACCTCTATGGAAGCTGAGGCCAGGCTGCGAAAGCAGAAGCTACATGTTTGATTTAGTACAGCTCTTGGACGGTTGCAGTGTCTGTGATACATTTACGCAATTAAATGAAGACTCATATAGCCCTCTATGTGAGAGATAAACATCTGAATTATCGTCAAAACATCAGGTGTTTAAATCTGCTTGCTGTTTATAAATTAATGGCAATTAATAACCAACGCCGATCAGATTTAATTTCCGCAAAGTGGTGTAATTTATCACCTAAAATTAATGGTATAAGAGCAATTAACCCAGATTTTCATCGGAACCTGAGGAAACCCAAAACATTAATCCAATCTATAGAAGCGACCGAGTGACAGTCTTCCACCCGAATGCAAGCAGAATTCTGCATAAAAAAAAAATTACAATATCATCAGTTTATATATCACTGCGAAACAGCAGAGAATAACTAAAGCATTATTGTCCTCTTTTATCATTCCTTAAACCACAGCTTACAAGCCCATTAATCTACGTAATTAAAAACGTATATACACACGTATATATACTGTGACATCGCCGAAGATCTAAGATTAATGGCTTTAAACGCAATCAAAGTAATAATCGCTTCTCAGCAGTCAACAAGAGCTTGTTTTAATTTATTTCAACAAACTACGATACATTTGTCCCGGTTGTGCCCAAATCCCTTAACACGCGTCACATTGACATACAGAACTGAAAATTTAAAGCCGCAATTTGTATCTTTCCATCCGCACGCCCCACACCTCCACAGGGACACCATCCTACCTACATACAACATCCAAACATATGGTTTATCTGTACATATTGAATTCGTTGTCTGTCGGTGTTTCAGGGAAAATTCAATTTCACCATTCGTCCTTCGTTACATCCCACTTTATGCGCTCACTCATCCTGCAATCTCTGTTGGTCCACATCCGCATAGGTATACGGTTTTTAAATGAAATTTCGCAGCTAATTTGTCACGAGCTATTTAATGTATCTGTATACAAACAGAAATGGAATACATGTCCCGCATTTCCATCTCCACCTCCATTTCAGCTACGTATCCACGTAAAATTGTAGTGAAAAGACAGTGAAAGGCATCAGTAGAGTAAAAGAAAAACAGCAAATAAAAACTGCAAACAAAACGCCGTGTTGGCGGGATGCTGCTACGTCTGTTTGTTTACATTTTGGGCTGTAATGAAATTTTCAATTGGATTTTAGCTTTTTTTCATTGAAAATTCTAAATAAGAATATTTAAATTGTACACAGATACACGGGTGAGTGCAGACAATACAGGAACTCTTCCTTGTTCTATACCACCCACGTCAAGTGCACGGAGAACATTATAGCAAGTGGCAATGGAAGCGGAAGAACTCGATGAATGTATTGCATTAATAAATAAAAAAAACAGACTAATCATCAGTGGCGCAAAGATATAGATAATAATGCTGATGAAGGATGACGAAGGATCTTTCGTATGATGTTGGCGGAGGGGTTCATTGACTAAGGAGAATGTGAATAGCAGTAAATTAATTTGCTCTGACGAGATCCTGTTTCCGTTTTCGCAATTCCATTGAATTTTTCTTCGATGTCTGGATTTCTCTTCCAACAACCTTCAATTGCTTTCAGGAAGAAAGAATTAATATTAATATGTATGATAGATTGGGTTAAAGGGAAGAATGAAGCTGGCAGCAATAAAGGGAATCTACTCCTGCTTACCTAGTCGTTGCGATGCGTCGTATATTTCTTATTTCTTTTTACGAAATCGTGTGCACAAGTTATACAGGGTGTCCCACGAGCAGTGTGCCAAAAAGCTAAAGCGTGTAGGTCTGGTCAAGACAAGAAAAAAATCGTATGGGAGGAGGGGGAAAAAAATCTTACTATTTTTTTTTCAAAATTGTACTAATTTTTTTTCAAAACTTCAATTCTCTTATTAGTTTCTAGTTAAAAACAGAAAACCGGATGCAAAAATGTCTTGCAGTTTTTGAGAAATTAAAATAAAACCCGAACCATTTTTTTCTAAGAAAAACTTTTTTTTTTGTTTTAACGCGGCCGGACTTGTAGGCAAATTATTGTATGAATCATTCACCTCTTTTTTTTTTTTTTAAAAATTTGGAGTTTTATGAGGATACAATAAAGTGACACAGTATTGGAATAACCCTGGATTAATCCTTTTTTTTTCATTGATAACGCCTGAAAACTGACCTGCCAATTTCGTCTAGGTCCGCCCGCCGCCGATGGGTTCTACCCGCTAGGACCTTAAGACAATAAAACCGCAATTTTTCTTTATTGAAAAACAAAATATTTGCAACCCAAATGTAAATAAAAGGCGTCGCATTTTTAATAAAAAAAACCATTTCCAAATTGGATGTTAACTCATCAACACATTACGATGTCAAACTCATACTATCGAGAAGAATTAACGGACATGCACTTATGCTACGGTTTAGCTAATGGTCGAGATCGTGATGCCGAAAGACTTTACGCTGAAAGATATCCAAATCGGAGGTGTCCCAGTCGTAGCATGTTTTCAAGAATCCACCGACGTTTGCGAGAGCACGGAGTGCTAGAGCATCGAAGAAGCGAAAGTTTAGTACAGATGGATCAGGAATCTTAGATGAAAGAATTTTGGATTTAATCCGACGTAATCCCTCCCTTAGTACAAGGAGGATAGCTATTATGCTTGGAGTGCCCAAATCTAGAGTATGGAGAGTGCTTCATACCGAAAACTTACACCCGTACCATTGTAGGCCAATTCAGGAACTCACCTCAAACGACAAATTTTTGAGAGCAGAATTTTGTCGATCATTACTGCTTCGAGATGAGACCGAACGAAACTATTTTGCAAGGATATTCTGAACGGATGAAGCACAGTTTACCAGGGATGGGGTTACTAACTTCCACAATTTGCATCATTGGAGTAGCATCAATCCACACAACAAAAAACAAAATAGAACACCGCTTTAGCTGTAATGTTTGGCTTGGTATTGTTGGACAAACTGTAATCGGGTCCCGGTTTTTGGATGCTGTTATTAACGGAGAATCATACCTGCAGTTCCTACGAGACCTTTTACCCGATTTGATGGACAACGTTCCTTTGGCCATAGCAGATAATTTAATCTACCAGCAAGATGGAGCACCAGCACACTACAGCTTACGGGTTAGAAACTGGCTGGATGATCATTTTAGTGACCGTTGGATCGGATCACCAGATTTAACTCCTCTAGATTTGTATGTGTGGGGATTCATGAAGAATTATGTTTACGAAGTGGAAATAGTATCTTTGGAACAATTGAAAGGTCGGATTGAAGTCGCTGGAGTCAAATTGCAGGAAAATTTGTTAAGCATAGACTTATGTGCAGCCATTAGAAGGAGATATAATCTTTGCCTTCTAAAAAATGGGGATCATATTGAAAATTTAATCCGTTTTTCTGTTTTTAACTAAAAACTAATCAGAGAATTGAATTTTTGAAAAAAAAATTAGTACTTAATTAAATACAATTTTGAAAAAAAATAGTTCGAAATTTTTTTTTCCAAATTTTGAGTTTGAAAATTAATTTCTCAAAAACTGTTCCTTAAAATAGCTTCGTTTAAAAACAAGATGAAAGAAGAGGTTTCTTGCTTTCCAAAAAAGTATATATGCCGTGGATGTAACTGTTGATTTTTAATAATAAGTAAATTTTTTTTAGAAAATTGCCCCTCCCGGCTAAACGGGGGGAAATAGACCCTCCCTCCCGTACGATTGTTTTCTTGTCTTGACCAGACCTACACGCTCTAACTTTTTGGCGCACTGCTCGTGGGACACCCATTATATTTTATTCAAATAAAATTTAAATCAATTTCTACCCATTTATTTATTTATATTAATAATAATAATTTTATGCAGCTAAGTCGACATTTTGTAGAATAGAAACTAAAACTTATATGATACAAGGTGGTGCAAAATGAATCATCCAATTTTGTTTTTAAATTAAATACTTTTTTACTAAATAAAAAAAAAATATTTTGAGTAATGATAATCTTTATCTGGACCGATACACTTTTTTCTGTTAAGTAGAGAATGTGATATCCGTCAAGTTGCTGCCGCCAGTGTTGATACACATTTGTACCTGTTTTATCGCTTTTGCCATGACTTTCCGCAAAATTTCCGGGGATAACTGCACCCATTCCTGTTGAATATTCTCCTTAAGGGCTGCAATTGTATGAGGCTTGTTAGTATAAGCCCGGGACTTCGAGTAGCCCCAAAGAAAGAAGTGTGGGATGGTTAAATCTGTCGATCTTGCTGGCCATGCCAAATTGCCAAAACGTGACATTAGGCGACCATGAAACGCTTCCTTTACCATATCTATTGTGGCTAGTGCCGTGTGGAAATGCGCCTCGTCGCTCATGATGATATTCTACACGAAATCGTCCTCTTCGTTGTTGAGATTAAGAACGGTTTGACAGTTATTCACACTGACGTGTGAACACCCTAACCTACCTTAACCTACCCTCGCTTACCTCAGTCTATGTAACCCTGCCCTGGAAAGGCTAGAGGAAGAAAAGGGACAACTGATGAATTCCGCTTCAGCTACCAAAAGCGTTATTGCTGCCGGACGATGTTTCCTTGATCTCGACGTGAAACCGACCTACTAAACCTGAGGCGGTCGGGCTCTAGGTTCGCGGCATCATGTTTGATGATTAGCCGTATTTACTAATTCTGGTGAGACAAAGAGGTTATTAACTGAATTCTTCACTCTGTAAAATATTTTTGTTTGTTTTTTGAAATGTTTTGTTTCGTTAACCAAAACTACATCGGGGCTTTGGTCGGGCAACAGGTTGAAAAATATAGCTCTTCGCTCAATCCTAATCAGTGAATTCACACTAATCGGCAGGATCTTTAAGTGACTCTCTACCGGCATACTCATTACGATTTTAGGTGCGGTAGACCCGGCAGAAGCGAGTAGATTCTCCCCACTCGGGTCGCCTGCTCATAGATCTGCTGCTGGAGCTGGCTGATCTGCCCTTGGATGACAAGTAGGTTAAAATACATGTCCACAGGTCTTCGATGTCGGTAGCAGGCACCGAGCAGTCATAGGCTTTTGTGACGTCAGAGGTGTGACGGCTGGTGTATGCGAATTACGAGACATTTCTCTTCAGTCTTCTGTTGAGCCAGGTCGACCTTTAACGTTAAGGAACTTAGAATATCCGCGATACTTTGCAAAGTGTCCGTGGTTCTCATTTTTGTGGTTCTTTTTGTACTTAACACATCGAGATTGTATCTAGCTGTTCGATGCGGCGTGCTGGAGCCGTTGTCAGCAGATACATTGTAAAATGTTTCTGTGCTTTCTTAATAATTCCCATTTTACAGATTGGGAAGTCAAGAACCGGTATTTATTCTCTCCAGCTTGCAGTTGGTTGTGGGCTAAACCAGGAAAATAGTATAGGTATTACCTGCATCTCCCTTTAGGTCCACGCTATGGTGAACAACTTGATTCCCACGAATTTAAAGTCGTCGCATTTCCTCAGGTCAGAGATCGCCTTCAAGGAACATCGTCTGAGAGTTTTCGGCCTTGGGGGTAAAGGAGAAGAACTTCGTTCCGGTCTCCTTTATAGGTTCTCGATCTGCTTATGCTGCTTCAGAGCGAATCACATGAATGAACAATTGGCGACTTGGTACAATATACTTGTGCCTGGTTAAAAAAATTCATAAAGTTTGTAAAGTTTGGGCACTCACTAACCCTGTTAAATAGGCAACCCCACTGCCCCAATTAGTTTTCGTTATCTTACAAATGTTAACGCGGTCCGATGTTTCTTGAATTCCATTAAGGAGCAGCACGCTATTTGTTTTGTGAACTAGGAAATATGTTCATATCTTTTTATGCCGAATTGATATTTGGACAACTACTGCATGCTACTTTAAGTTTATGCTTAGACTCATAATCATGTCAGCAAAGACCTCGCACCCGCACAGAATAATGGGAAAAAAACACGATTTTACAAATTTTAGTTTTACATGTTGAAAGAAATTTGATTATCGAGCTTTGCCAGCGAATTGCACCATACATTTTTGAAATAATTCTTTTTACATGTATGTATGTATGTACCAAACGAAACTTCAAAATGCACTCGGAGATTGTCAATTACCTCAACCTAATCAACAACTGAGTTAATGATAAGTTTTTGTTTTTTTTTTGGATTTTGGTTTAGCTATTTTATTGTTGACCAATTAAATGTGTTTAACAAGTCTTGATTTATATTATGGTTTTAATCCAGTTTTGGAAACATTTCATATATGTACTTATATGTTATCGGCGCATAAATGGGGTTCACAGAATGAAAAGTATTTCGAAATGTCATTTATAAAACACGTAAACAAAATCGGGCCTGACACTCGTCCCTGAGGCATATCGGACGGAACGTGTAGGTATAGTGAACATTGATTATTATGACAAACGAACAAATAGGACTAGTATGAAAACATACGTTTACAAAAATAGCTATCGAAAGCAAACTACTAATTAAATGGAAAAATCCAGAAAAACAATTATTTATCATATCTTTATCGGAGCCATCACATATGTACATATGTATGTCTTCACACACTTCCGACAAGTATTTGGTGTATTTTTGTTTAGTACGAAAACTTGATTGACAGATATTGAATCAATTTTTATTATGAAGAAACAATTACTTTTGTTTCAAATACTTTGCTCGGGAAAGGTGGAGAAAACAATATAGGCAAAGTTTCCTTTTCGCAATTTCGCAGAACAACTGATTTGTTTATCATCGCATTAATAATATGTTCGTATTAAAAATATGCCATCCCTTATATTATTATTAGGGAAAATATGACAGGTGGTAGCAGTTTAATAAAGTTTGGACTGATATCATTGAAATAGCTTTTGATTTAATTTTTAAAATTGTCTTACCTACACATACTTCATCGACACTGCCAAAGGCAAAGTATTGTATTTATTTGTTCGTTCCTACAGGTGGAAATGCTTAGTGGGTATCAGTTCCTCAAGATGAATTCCCGAAGTAAGGATTCGAATTAACACTTCCTGGGTTCATTGCAGCCAGAGGCAGTACGGGGGGTGCGTAGATTTGCGGAGATTTCGTACATTGCGAGGGTTAGTGTTGATAGGGACAGAGTTGTAGGGGTTCGCTCAATCAATGGTACCTGAAGGGGGTCGATGGATGAAAAGAATGTCAGATACAGTTCTACTTTCCTCCAGGGTGTTCATGTGGGTTAGTTAAAGACGGTTTTGGTAAGGTGGTAAAATCAAAGGATAGGGGAGACCTCGGACAGAAAACGTAGGAACAGGCGTCGGATTCTCTCGATTGTAGAAATGTGGGTTAGTTGGTAACCGAGTGCAGAATTGGCTTAAAGGATTATGTCAACGATGCTCCTGGTCACATAATATGCCAAGATCGGGAATGGCCTGAACGGTGGAGATGGGTTGATTATTAAGGAAGTAGAGACGAGGAGGAGGTTTGATTCATTTACGTGGAAAAGTAATTAATTGGCATTTGGAAATGTTAACCTCCAAGCAATTTTTGGAACACCAAATGGAAAACTATTGAGATCTCGTTGAATAAGGAAAGAGTCATGACTGGAGGAAATGGTCTTGAAGAATTTGGTGTCGTCGACATACATATAGTGAGATATAAGAATGTTTCACCACTTCAATATCGTTTATGGAAAGAACGAGAAGAAGTGGACCTAAGTGGCTGCCTTGGAGGATGCCATAGGAAGTTAAAAAAGGGTTAGAAAAGGCAGATCTCAAACGAACACTGTAATAGCGATTTTCCAGGTAAGAGAATATCCACTTCAAAGAAATGGAATCGAAGCCAAGGGAGGACAATTTGAAAAGTATCAGTCTGTGGGGGATTTTATCGAAAGCTTTACTGAAATCAGTTGAAATAACGTCGACTTCTTTGTCGTTTTTAAGGCTATTATATTGTAAAAGACAAATTTAACAAGGTTAGTGGTTGTAGATCTTGCATTTGAGGAAACCGTTTTGGAAACTTGCAGCGAAAACTTAGAATAGAGATAAGGATAAACTGAAGATTTTTGAGAGAGGGAGAGAGAGGGTTAAGAAGCATTTTGTTTTTTAGAAATATGACAGGAAGACCATCAGGTCTAGGAGTCAATTCATCTTTAAGAAGATTTAATTTGTTTTCGATGTTATGGGAATCGACTAAATTCGGCAAATATCATCGAAGTAAGCGAAGTCCGGAGCAAAGGAGTCGTCGGCAAGAGATTGTTTAAAAAAGGTGGCGAAAAAGTTAGCAATAATATTATGGTCGGGAGGTAAGGAAGGGCGGTAAAGTGGAGATAGCTGCCAAGGTGGTTAGAAAGGTCATTAGGGTATTTAGTACGAAGGATGATTGTCCACTGCTTATTTCTTTTGTTTCTTAGAGAACGGAGTCTGCGATTATACCAGGATGGGGAAGTGGACAAAGTTTTGCGTTTTGAAAGAGGAACGTGAAGAGAGATAGAATTAAACATTCCCCTGTAGAATATGGATATTGCATCATTTACGGGTAGGTTATCAAAATTGAGAATAGCTTTTGTAAGGTATTCATTGATTAGGTTAAATTTTGCTTTGAGGAAATCGTGAGAGGCTAGAACTGTCGGAGGATTGTTCTGTAATGGAGAATAGTGAAAATAGAAAAAGGGGAGAGGAGGATGGAAGTTGTCGATGGTGGAAAGGGAAAGGGTACAAAGTGAAACAGAAGAGTTTAGGGGATCAATTGTGAATATGAGGTCCAGTTGCTACCCATGTATTCAAAGACGCCACTTCTTGACCCAGGTTTGAATCTGCTAGGCGTTCCAAGAAGAGATATTCTTTGAAAATAGTGGGATTGGTGGCAATATAAAACGGTTGATCGTTGGATTGAGCACATTTAAAATGAGGAAGGTTGAAGTCACCGAAAAGAAGGATTTCATCCTGAGGGTCTCTTAAAGCAATTATTTGGTCAATTGTGTTAATGGCGAGTTTATGGGATTCAATAGGTTGTGAGGGCAAGATGTAGAAACAAATAATAATGTCTTCTGGGGTAGAATAATCTTAATTGAAACAAAGTCAAGAAGTGGGCAGGATGATATTGCAATAAGGGATGAGTCAATTGTATTAAAGACGGCTAGTAGGACGCCTCGACAAGGGAAACCATCAGCGGGTAGGCTGAGTTCATCATCGTGATAAGCATTAAAATTTGATGGGAACAGTTGGAGGTTATTTATGCTGAGGGTCAGGTTTATTTCGATCAGAGCAAAGATTTAGCAACCACAACAACAACTGCAGCAACAACAGCGGCAACAACAAAAGCAATAACAACGTCCTAGTAAGGAGCCACCTGCCTTTACCTATGTATATCGGGGCCCTACGTGAGACCATAAATCTGTTTCAAAGGATTATGCCAAAACTACTGCAGCTGTCGCACAATGCCTGTTACCAAGCCACCGGACAGTTCGACCAGCGATAACAGCAGATTCTTGAGCAGGTAACCCGAGTGGACAGAATCTACTCGCATCTACCGGGCCTAGCGTACCTACAACCGTTTGAGCGAAGAGCCGTACTTTTCAACCCGTTTCATGACGAAAGCCCCGATGTACTTTTAGTTAACAAAAAAAATTAGATTAGAAACAGAAACACGAGGCGGAGAAGTTGTGATATTTATCAAAAACCATTCTGAGCTGTGAATGCAGAGGTTCCAGTTCTTAGAAGCTCGCATTGGGTACATTCCTCTCCAAAATGGAAAGAAAATGTACATTATAGCAGCATATGCACCTGAAGCACCTCAGTCCAATAATTGGAGACCCTTTTTCGAGCACTGTGTATAAGCACAGCTCGGTAGAAAACTACTACATTCCGGCCGGTATTTAAACGCATACAACATACGCAACACTAGAGGGAGCCTACTAAGCGATTGGTGGGTTCTGCAGAGCATAGAATACAGAGTCAAGTTACTTGCAACAGATAGTCCGTCGTATCCTAGGAGCGGCTCCTGTCTGGTTCTCATGCTGCTTGACTCCTGACTGAGACTGGCTGACACGATCGAATGGTCTACTAACTGTCTACGGGCCTTCGTATATGCCAGTGACCATTGCAGGCTTAGTGCCGTGATGGCAGTACCAGACGAGTTCACGGAGATGGCAGAGTATGCCAAAACGGCAAGTTGGCCGCGCTTTGCCAGCTCCTTAACCCATATCATCCCAAGTACATCTAGACTTGTCCGATTTTAATGAAAAAAATATCATAGCACCATATTATGTATTTCATCATAAATAGATACTAAAATAAAAAGTATGTTTTTCATTTCTTGAGTTTTGAAACCGATCGATTAATCGATCAGTAGGAATATACATACATGTGTTGTATTAATATAGGGTTTGATTATTGTGAAATAATAAGCTGTTTATTTATTATATTTTTTTTATTTTTATAAAGAAAAATATTTTTGAAACTACCCCAAACTAATTAAAACATTATATTGTATAATCTTAGAAAACTATTTTGAAAGAAAATTGACGGTACATTTCTGATGCAAAGCTACATTGCACTTTGAGCATTTCGTAAATGTATTTTTGTGGCATAATCCACATTGGGTTGATTTATTTTGCTTGACAATGGGATGGGCCTTTCCATCTAACCTTATAGAGTCTGGAAATCGTTTTATAACAGCCAATGATGACCTACGTACCAAGAGTTTAGCAACGGACGAGGTGTCAGAGGCCTCTTTCATGAAAAAGTATGTCGTTACAATATACCTGGTAAATGATAAAAGATCATAACTATTTCTATGTTTCGACGCTGGGGAAATTTTATATAATTGAAAGACATTGTTCACACAAACGTTTAGAAGAAACATAAGTAATTGCCAGTACCACCTCTTCAGTCTAATATTAACTCGATAGCATCCTACATTTTGATCTAAGCGATCGACACCACCAATACATATATTTATTATAATTTATGAAACACCTGGGTTGGTCAAGGTCCTTCTTTTGTTTGTCCCAAAAACGTTTCACCTTTCTTATTGATTGTACACCACTGTGTAGGCGCAACCGTTACAATATTGTTATCGTTGTAACGAACAAGAGTTATATCAGACAACACATCCGTATATTGGACATAGGATCCCCTTTGAGTCTTTTTCATCTCCTTTGTATCTTTCAATGGTGCATTTTCTACTCTATTGGCCCTAATAGTACCTGTAGCATCATGTCCCAATTTCTTCAGTTCATCCAGCAGAGGCAAAGAGTTGAAAAAATTATCCATATAAAGATTATAGCTGCCAGATGGTAATTTTCTTATGAGGTCCAATGCAACAGATGCGCCAACGCCAAGCTCTGGATGAGTACTCCCAGTGCTAGCCCCCTGGTACAGCTCGCCGTAAATTAGATAACCAAGACGAGTGCAAATAGACCAATTTTTGTACCCAAATCTGACAGGCTTGCCACATATGTGCTGCTTCGCTCCATGTTTTCCGTAATAAGGAATCATGAAATCATGGATTCATCGATGCTCAAAGACGAACTTTTCCAAATTTGTCGTTTGGTGGTAAGCTATTATTGTCCGCGACATGGAAGTAACGAAGCAGATCTTCAAATCTATTTCTAGGCATAAGAGATGCAACTGCTTAAAAATTACAATCCAATACATTCGGTACCTCGCCACGCTGTTATATCCTGACAATAACAATATTCCGACAAAATGTTTCATTTCAGTCACAGTAACTCTAAAACCATGTTTGCCTTTCTGAATTGCATTTTTTTCTGTTTCTGAACGCAATAACTCAAAGACCTCTTCATCAAAAAACAACTCAAAAAACTGTACTGGTGTTTTAACATCTTCAAGAAAACTGGGTATTGTAGTCTCTTTTTCTGGTATATCTGGAATATCGATAGCCCTCCAACGACGAGATATCGAAACGCGCTTTTTTTCTTCGGAGGTGGTTTTGCTGATAAGGTACTAGGCACAGGTTTGAGAGTTTGATCGTCTAAGAAATCATCTTCCACATCGACTCCAGTTTCTGAAGCAACGGTATACCTTAGTTCACCTTCTGCTAATAGTTGATGCCTCGACAAATTATTTATGTGAGTAAATTCCTCGTCACCACTATCTTCGTCACTTCTATCGAAATTATCCGGTGGAGTTATACCTATAAATATCAGCTGACAAAACATTCGTGTCATCTTCCAGATATGAAGTAATTTAATTTACTGACAAACTGTAACAAAGTCAATAAAAACTTCTAAATAAGAGCACGATAAGAGTGCATAAGAGCACAGGGGCATTTAATCCTACTGATCGAAAAATCGATCACTATATAAAAAACTCCAATTTCTACCCACATTCAACTAATATTCATTCTAATAAATTACAATATATAAAATATATAAAATCACAGAAATAAATAAAATTATATAGTAATATAACAAAAATACTTACAATTCACGACGAGACATATTTTTGCAGGAAAATGTCCGTAAATACACTTAAATTCCGAGAATATACGCGCAAACCGTAAAACGTAAAAAATACTACTTGACAGTTATTAGCGTCAGACTAAAGAACATTAAGAAAATAAAAATGGCTGCGTTCACAATATCTCATAAAAAAATAAATAGTCAACCGATCGAATAATCGATCAATAGGAAGATATGGGTTAAGGAGAGCGCTCACTTCGAGTGTCTCCTTCCCTAAGTCCAATAAGGACCCCTTAAACTACGAAATTGACAGGAACCTTAAACAAATGGACGATATAATTAAACAAACGTAAAACGCGATAATCGACGCACTAAGTTTCGTGTAAACGCATAATCGACACCATAAGTAGCTTCAAACAATTGCGTCTGTCAATTTGATTTAATATTTAATAGACTTTGCAATTTTACACGCCCGAACATCGTTAACAAATTACAAAAACTTGGTCCCAAATTCGATGCGACAAAATTATAGAGCACAATGGCGGTACGTGCCATTCAGCAAACGAAACAATAAATTTATTGAATGAAACATTCGATGACCGAATAATATCACGTAGGAGTTGTAAATATTGATTTGGCACCTCTTGATTTTTTTAGGGATGCGCTTACAGACCCATGACAATCAGCGCCTAGCTTTCAACATTATTCGTGTAACTGAAGACATATGGCCGAAGACTTTGTCTTTCTGATGTTGTTCATCCGATCCAGCTGCGGTCAGTACCTACATATCTACATATGTATGTACATATATACAAAAGTTTAGGTTTAAAAGTGAATTGCGGAATGTTTTCTCTGGATTCAATACAAATAAATGGTACTGGCAAAATAAACACCTTTTACAGCCTGCTGGGTATCATGTATACAAGTTCCGATTCGATGACGAATTCAGTTTACGAACCACTCCGTTTTACGAACAGAACTGAAGAATGGAACATTTGGTTTGTTGTAACAGAAAACTAGGAAAATTTGAAAATACGTACATACATATATGTACATACATATGTAGAAAAAATCTAATTTTTTTTTGTTTTATGGAAGTTTTGTTTTAACTCGAGAGCATGACTAGCCTAGGCACAATGCAAACTGATTGTTTGGGATGATGGCGCATAAAACCTTTTTGGAGTCATTAGACCAAAGCTTTGGCGGTGCGATGATTCTGTTAGCAAGTGATTTTCGCAAAACATTGCAAGTTGTTCCACGGTTAACTCCAGCCAATAAACTTATTGAATGTTGGAAGTCGTTTCCTTTGTGGAAACGCAAAAATGTAATCAAATAGTATAAACATGAATGTCTAGATGCAAGACGAGAAGTTTTCTTTCAGAAGAATAGTTGGAGGAAGGGGAATCGCTGTCGATTTTTGCCAGTTCACCGAATTTAAAACCGAATTCACTCGGAAGATCTTCGCTCGAAATAAGGGAAACTGGGAACGAATGTGATCTATTGGCTGCGAAAGACACTCATGCCGACAAACTGAATTTGTAGGATTAAAATGAATTTCTGCCGAATTGATGACTTAGAAACCTGTGTATTCCATTACTAGCTAAGATGATGACGTCAAGTGTCCAGAAGAATTTTTAAACACACTCGAATTGCACGAATCGCCGCCTCACAACTTCAACTGAAAGTGGAATCATAAATTATAAAGTTGTGATGGCACCCGAGTTGCGGTGAAGAAACTGATCAACAACATCATCGAAGCGGCAATTCTTCAAGAAAAGCGTAAAGGAAGAAATGTTTTAATACCATGCATTTCCAGGATTCCGACCGGCATTAGCAATTGCAATAAACAAATCACCAGGGCAGTGATTGAATGTGTAAATTTCAATAACGTCCTCGCATGGTAAACGCCACCTGCTTCCGTGTCGGAAAACCATCAGCTTGATTTATTTACGCGCCCAAAACGTAACAAACAATATCGTGTATCATAAAGCATTGCAATGAACGGTTGGTGGTGTTTACGTAAACAATCAAAATACGAATAATAACATTCCAATTGAGATTCCTCATATTCCCATATTTGATAGAAGCAAATACAGTAAAGTCTCGGAAAAGTTAAGTCGCGAGAAAGTTAAGTATTCGGAAAAGTTAAGTAGTGTTCAGTCACCACGGGAGACTCTAAAAAGTTAAGTTCTGACTTAACTTTTTCAAATCATTTTTGTTTTCATCTCAATTTCACATTTCCGCTTCCTAGAACGTTAGAACGTCGCTCGCGTGGTACGTACAGTATGAGAAACCCATACTCGTAGTATTATAAACAGAAGAACGTATTTTTCCTTGTAACTCTAAGGAAATATTTTACAGAAACCCACAATAATCAGTTGAAACATTTTAATTTAAGAAAAAAAAAAAAAAAATACCAACTTCATTTGCATTGGTTTTGTATAAGTAAATATTCTGTGTTTAAATTTGGGATGTGCGAATATGAGTTTTGCATACTGTTTTTGTAGCAAAACTATCATGAAACACAAAAGTAGTCGGGATTTACCGATATAGATTTCTTAAGGCCCCGGCCCATAGAATCCGTCAATCCGTCGCTCTGTTGATTTCAACTGAGTGAAAAGTAGAATATACACATTCTTATGGGAGGTGGCCCATAGCCGACGGATGTATGAACTTCAACGGACAAAGTAGAGCTACTTTCTACTTTTCGCTCCGTTTTATATTTTTTACTTTACGTATGTACATACACATATGCATATATGTGCATAGTATCAGTGTCTTGAAAAAGTTAAGAATTCGGAAAAGTTAAGTACCTCTAAAACAAACTACTTAACTTTTTCGAGACTCTACTGTAATATCATTTGCTTAACGCTCTTTTCTCATTTTTACTTTGTTTACATATTTCCAAAAGCTTTTCATAAATTCACGAAACGATCGCAAACAAATTTTTTTAAATGTGCCCAAGGCAACGCACGACGTTTGTTAATAAAATAAGGTTTTGAATTCCTGAGCGAAGTACGAGTATATTCGATTTTGGAATAATTTTTTTGTTATGTTGGTATTCTTGTTTTTTGTTTTTGGTGGATGCTCCAGTACGTCAACAACGGATGAAAACATTACAGCAATTAAAAAAATTATAAAAAAATGTTTTCATCGAATCCCTTTCGGAGAAGTTGCTGAGGATATTATAACATTAATTGCCTCTTGCCATATGTATATTTTTTTCAGATATTTTAGGCATGAAACGTGTGTCCCAACAATTTGTTCCAAAATTGCTAAATGTTAACCAGATACCGTCGCATGAGCATCGCTCAGGAGCTATTGAATGACGTGAATGATGATACAGATTTGCTGAAAAGGTTCATCACTGGTGACGAAACATTATAACGGCGTCGAAAACAAATGTGAAAGTTTTGCTCATTGTTTTCTTCAGTTACAATGAGTTCTTTCGGAATGTCGTAAGGAATATGTACATACATATATCCTTTAAATTATGCGCCGTTTGCATGAAGCAATATTTATAAAACGTCGAGTTTTGTATGAAAAAAAATCATGGCTGTTGCAACACGATAATAAACATGCTCACTCATCTTTGCTTGTGTGGGTTTTTTTTTTTTTTGCCAAAAACACTAGCTTAATCATTCCTCTACTACTGTATTCACCGAATTTGGCCCCCTGGGAGTTTTTTTCCCAAAACTGAAAGTCCAGGAAAGGAAGGCGGTTGAGAAGATAAAGACCGCATCGGTGGAGGAACTCAAAGCTATAACAAGGGCCCATATCAGAAAGCGCTGGCGAAACTAAATTACATCTAAGAGGAATTACTTTGGAAGGGAAAATGTAAAATTTACCTTATTTTTTTAACAACTCTCGAACGTTGGGTCTTTAAAAGTATGATAAAGTAGACAAAATCATGAAATGTAGAAAACCGGATTACAGTTAATAATAAACTTATAATAAGATGAAAAAGAAAATATCAATTTCCTTGCTTGATTCAGTAGTTTTGTAGAACTGTTGAGAGAATCGAATAGAGCCTTTAAGCGTATCATTTCTTAGATAATTACTGTTAATATTTTTATTACAGACCATTTGAAACTCGAAAGTTCAGAGCCTCGTCGACAACACCTCGCCCTTCATGAGTGTGATCCTTCCATGCTTCGCTGTTCTACTCCATCTCTTCTAGGTCCATTCTTATAATTTCTTCCCATCTACGGCACGGGCTTCTGTCTGTTTTCCTCGGACTGTTCTGTCTATTGTCCATTCGTTCAACGCGCCTTACCCATACTAGTCACCGCAATTTTATTACTCGGACAATGCTCAGGCAATATTCAGGCTCAAGAATAATATTCCACAATTTTTCGATTGTGGTTTTCTCTGTTTCTTCGTCCTGTATTTCACCATAAATTCTCTCCAGATATTGATTTCAAACACCCAAAAATCATTTCTTTAATACTATTGTGACCTAAGATTTAGTGAATAACTTTTCAATCACAAGTTAACTGAGAATCCAATACCTTCGACTAATAAAGTAATTCCATTACTCGTCTGTTGTATGTAAGTATGTATAATTGGAGAAGACAACTTAAACGATTTATGTATAAGCAAATTATTGTAAATCCGGAGCAGTGAGTGACCGGCCAAAGAGGAGAAGGAAAGTTACAAATGTCAATATCTTGAAGTGACCCTCTGCCGAGGGTGATTGTTGAAAAACAAATTAAAAAGAAAGCAGGGAAGTTAAGGTTTAAACTTTATAAATTACCGTAAGGGATATTGGATAATTTAGTTATGGTTTCTTGGAATAGCCCCAGTTACGCTAATTCAACCTGCTTTTTTTGTTAAATCGCTAAGGGGTGTAATCACTATATTGTAAGAGTATAACAAGACCGAAATCATCGGAGTCCTATCATCTTGATTTCTCAAGAGGTACCGTTTCTTAGATCTACATATTTCATTCCTGGTGTTAAATTGTGTGAGGAATATGCATGTGTAGGAATAAACAAGGATGTAAGAAAGCGATCCAGGGGTTGTCACTTCAATCTCGGACTTGCGTGAGGACAGTGGTGATCAGAATGTAACCATATAAGCGTTTAATAAATTCTCTTTTCTGAATTGTGCGTTCTTGAGTGTTTTTTTGTTTTTAATAAGAAAATCGCAAATATAAAATATGTCCTTTTTATTAATTTAACAACTGGCGACCGTGACGGGACAGGAAGTATTTTTTTTAAGTTTGTGAATTGTGTGACTTAAGAAAGTATTTTGTGCTCAAGAAAAAATGGAAAGATCGAAAAGGAAGAGAACTGCTCAACGTACTGCTTTTACTAAAGCTTTAAATAGGTACTTTTGATGATTCTGCTGCTGGTGCTACGGTGAATAAAAATGGAGTCACAATTTTGTTTCAATCGTTAGAAGGAAGAATGAGTGAATTGAATGTAACTTCTAACGAAGTGATCGATTTGATATTTGATTCTGAAACAGCAATAGATGTAAATGTTCAGCAAGAGTACGACGATGCAGATGAATATATGTAAAAATTAATTTTTAACGGCTAAACTCAAATTTAAACATTTAATATCTCAGCAAAGTGTAAGTGCGGCTCAATCAAATGTTACACCTCCTATTGTGACTGATAAAAAGAAAACCATTAAATTACCGCAAATCGAATTGTATAAATTTAGTGGTGATATTTATGAATGGTTAAAGTTTTGGAGTGTATTTAAGAAGATCCATGAAGATGTTAATATCACGAAGGAGGACAAATTTCAATACTTAAAACAGTCTATGGTTGATGATTCTCGTGCGGCTCGATTGGTGAACAGTTATCCACCTTCTTCTTTTCCTTTTTTTTTTATCCCGGCGTCGTTATGGTCAGAAGTGTAGGACCATAACCTTCCTACTTAACTGCATTCCTACTGGTCCGCTTGTGGGGTCCGCCGGTTTGACCTCAGAAAGTAGCGGCAGGCTTCCCGGTTTGGGATTACTTCATCGCTGAGGCCAATCAAATGCTGGTGTTTTTGCATTTGTTTACACCAATTGTTTTTCGGCCTGCCTTTTTTGCGTGTTGAAATTGGAATGTTGATTGATAACGCCTTTTGGACGGGGTTCAAAGGATCTCTCCTTTGAACATGGCAATACCAACTGAGTCGGTCGCGCTCTATATTTCTTGTGATGGTTTCTTTTACGTGGAGGCTTCCTCGGATCTTTGAACTTCTAATTCTGTCACGCTTTGTTACTCCCGCTGTCATGCGAAGCATCTTCATCTCAGTTGCCGTTAATTTGCTCTCATACTTTTTGTGCATTGTCCAGCATTGTGAACCGTATGTGAGCGCCGGACGTACAACTGAAGTGTAGAGCCTTCCTTTCAGCTTAGGGGGCATTTTTCGATCACAGAAGATGGCGGAGTTTTCCCGCCACTTCATCCACCCTACGCTTACGCGATGTTTGATGTCGTCATCACAAGTTGCTTCTCTATTAATCATAGATCCCAGATATTTAAACTTTTCACACTTGGGAAGCACTCTTCCATTCAAGTAAATGTCTGGAATAGGCTGATGAGGGTCAGAGAACGGGCAGCACAGATACTCTGTCTTCTTTGAACTAATACGATACCCGTGTCCCTCAAAAATGTCCACCCACACATCAAGTGCTCGTTGTAGGGACGCCTGATCATCACTTATAATGGCCCCATCGTCAGCAAAGAATAGCTGGTGCACATTGGGGTCCGTCACTTTTCTTTCAAGCAAGCAATCAAGGACTGCTATAAAAAGCAGTGGGCTGAGGACGCTCCCTTGGTGTACACCGACTTT
Organism: Merodon equestris; assembly: GCA_958301585.1. NCBI lineage: Eukaryota > Metazoa > Arthropoda > Insecta > Diptera > Syrphidae > Merodon > Merodon equestris. The sequence goes on from OY284413.1 coordinate 67,874,654, forward strand.
GATTGCGAACTCTTCGGTGACTCCTGCGGTGCATCTTACTCTTGTCGTTGCTCTCTCGTACATGTCCATAATTACTCGCACGTAGGTTTCTGGAACTCCTTTTTGTCTTAGCGCTACCCATAAAAGATCTCTTGGTTGCCGGTCAAAGGCCTTCTCGAAATCAACCAACACCATATGCAAGTCCTTTGAAGAATCACGATGCTTTTCCATCATGATCCTTATACTTTGGATTGCATCTGTTGTTGATTTACCCGAGACAAACCCGCACTGGTCATCAGATAGTCGTATTATTTTCCGCAGTCGGCTATCTAATACCCGTTCAACGATCTTCATGGTGTGCGACATCAGCTTGACAGAACGGTAGTTATCACAATTTCGCGTATCACCCTTTCCTTTGTGCAATGGAAGAAGATAGCTTTCCCTCCATTGATTAGGCATAGTGTCGCCTCTCATAAGTTTAGAGATAAGAACCATGAGCCATCTAGACCCGATGTCTCCCATCTTTTTCCAGAACTCAGAGGGTATCCCGTCCGGCCCAACAGCTTTTCTTTTCTTGGAGTTTTTAACCGCGTACCGAACTTCTTCGACTGTGATGTCGGGTATTTCGGCATGATTCGGGGCGGCTCTTGGAAAGTACACTCGGGGAAACTGTTCGTTCAGAAGTTCCTCGCAATACTGTCGCCATCTGTGGAGAATTTTTTCGTCTTCCACAAGGAGTTGGCCTTCAGCATTGTTAATAAACTTTGGGAAACGAATCTCCTGAGCATTTCTTCTTCTCTGGGCGGCTATCTTAAAGATATTTGCTCCTTTGTTCAAATTGTTTTGTCGAAGCTCCTGGGTAGCCTGGTTCCTGTCAGACGCGGAAGACGATATTTCTTCCAACTCCTGATAGAGGCCTTCCATGCTTTTCGCTTTGAATTCGGCGCATTTTTTCTTCGCGATACCTTTGCAACATCTATATACCTTTTCACGGCGAGCTTTTTCCTCTCGTTTAGTAGAAGAGCACTTTGACCAAGCTTGGAAAGCCATTTTCTTTTCGTGTATCACTGCTTTGGCTTCGTCTGTCCACCACCAGGTTTCTTTTGCGTGTTGGCAGGGGCCTTTAGATGTTCCGAGCAGTGATTTGGCTTTCTCCAGGCCAGATTGTTGTAGGGAATCCCACATGTCTTGTGCTCTGCACTCCTCATTACCGACCTCATCGATAATGGAAGAGAGGTAGTTTTCCATGATGGTAATAAAAGCTTCGCCTTTTCCTTTATCCAGCTTATACCACTTGATTCTCTCAGACACCTTCGTTTGCTGCTTTGACTTCTTTCTCGCATCCATAAAAAATTCAGTCAGGAGGAGACGGTGTTGAGGAGCGATCGCGTCTCCCAGGATCACTTTGCAATCTTTAACTCGTGGCTTCATGAAACTGGATACCAAATGATAGTCTATTTGAGTTTCATTTCCGCCGCTGCTATAAGTGATCAGGTGCCGGCTTTGTTTGACGAACATGGTATTTAGCACTATAAGACCGTACGACTTGCACATGTTTAGGATATCTTCACCTGAAGAGTTCCTGGTGCCGTATCCCAGCCCTCCGTGGTAGCCTTCATAGTCTTCGCTTGTCTTCCCGACATGTCCGTTTAAATCTCCCCCAACAAACAAAAGCTCTTCCTTTGGGATGATTTTGACAAGGTTGTGGAAATCTAGCCAGAATGCATCTTTTTCTTTTTGTTCGCATCCTACTTGAGGGGCATATGCGCTTACGATGTTCCACACCTCACCATGCATCACCAATTTGAGAGCCATCAAACGGTCACTGGACTTTGAAATGGTTAAGACGTTGCCAAGTAACTCTGCCGCAAGGATGATGGCGATTCCGTTTTTTCCTTGTTCCAATCCATAGTAAAACATCTTGTAGGCTTTTGTTTTAACGTCCAAGAAACGTGCCCGATTACCGGTGTTTCGCCATTTCGTCTCTTGTACGCACAGGATGTCTACTCGCCTTCTAACCATCATTTCTTCAAGCTCATAGCTGCGCCCACTCATGCTTCCAACGTTCCAACTCGCGACTCTTAAATGTGGCTTACGCCGTTGCATTACTTTGCTATCCCCCGGAAATCCTATAGCTCTGACCCGAGCATTGCTGCTCGTCCCAGGATCACGACCATTAGTAGTGCCTGGCGGGGTAGTGCTTTTCCTTTTAGCGTTCTTTTCCATAATGCTACGGTTTGACCGTTTTCATTCTTCCCTTCCTTTTTGACACGGGCATGCTCCAGATTTTTTTATTTTTTTTTATTTTTTGATTGATCTTACTCTTACAACACCGGTGATCTCCAGTCGTGTCAACCCACTGATTTGCATGCACACTTGTGGGGCAGTTTAATGGTGGTATATGTGTCCCTAGGCTCACCTTGGTGTTTTCTAAATTGCCTAGATGTGAGTTTTGTTTACCTTTGTTTAGTCGCCTTTTACGACAAGCGATAGGTATCGCTGCAGGGATATTCTTAACCCGTCCCTGCACGAGTTGAACAGTTATCCACCTACCAGTGATAATTATGATAAAGTGATTAAAAGCTTAAAAAATCGTTTCGGCCGTGATGACTTGCAGATTGAAGTGTGTGTTAGAGAACTTTTACAATTAGCGTTGCAAAAAGCAGTGACACCCTCCAAAAATATAGATTTGTCAGCTTTATATGATAAAATTGAGTCTCATTTAAGGCCACTTGAGAGCTTGAGACCCTTGGTGTGACCAGTGATAAATATGCAACAATGCTTTTTCCGCTTATAGAATCGTCTTTGCCGGAAGAGTTATTGAGAGTTTGGCAAAGAAGTGCAGCAAAAAGTAATAGAGAAAATGATGAGGGTTCTGCGGCATCAGTATCACAGGATCGGTTGACTCAATTAATAGTATTTTTGGAAAATGAAGTTGATAATGAACTACGAATTTCTATGGCTGCGAAAGGTTTTGATTTAACTGCTGATAGTGGACAATCTAATGTGGGAAAAATTACAAGGTCGAGAAATCGCGTTGATCGAGGTAATGAGAAAAAAAATGTATCAAGCGCGGCTGGTTTATTTACAAATAATAAATTAATTACGTGTGTGTTTTGCAATGTAAATAACCATGAAAGTGTAAATTGTGAAAAAGCTAAAAGGATGGATCTTTCCGCAAATCAAGAGCATGCAAAGAAGAATAACGCTTGTTTTAGATGTTTGAGAATTGGACATGTTTTTAAACAGCGCGCGTTAATGTAAAGTGTTCTATTTGCCGTGTTAATGTAAAGATTTAATGTGCCGTGATTTTAATAGAAAGGAAAGTTCTTGTATAAACAATGAATTAGTGTAATTTGGCTAGCATCTCTAGTGATCCAGAAGTATTTTTGCAAACTCTTCGCGTTAAACTTCGTAACGGAAATCAAGAAATAATCATTCGTGCGATTATAGATACTGGATCACAAAAATCTTACATTAGGTATTCTGCAATCGACAGTTCATTTTAAACTGTTGAAATAACGACCGTTTACATTTACCCCAACTTCTTCTTCTTCTTTCCTTTTTCCGGCGTTGTTATGGTCAGAAGTGTAGGACCATAACCTTCCCACTTAACTGCATTCCTACTGGTCCGCTTGTGGGGTCCGCCGGTTTGGCCTCAGAAAGTAGCGGCAGGCTTCCCGGTTTGGGATTACTTCATCGCTGAGGCCAATCAAATGCTGGTGTTTTTGCATTCTGCACCAATTGTTTTTCGGCCTGCTTTTTTTTGTGACACGGGCATGCTCCATATTTTTTTGTTTGATCTTACTCTTACAACACCGGTGATCTCCAGTCGTGTCAGCCCACTGATTTGCATGTACACTTGTGGGGCAGTTTAATGGTGGTATATGTGTCCCTAGGCTCACCTTGGTGTTTTCTAAATTGCCTAGATGTGATTTTTGTTTACCTTTGTTTTAGTCGCCTTTTACGACAAGCGAGAGGTATCGCTGCAGGGATATTCTTAACCCGTCCCTGCACGGAATACATTTACCCCAACTGACCCTACTAAAGAAGCAGCATCGCGTGTATTTTATGAGCCTTTCGCAGAACAGTTGATGACTCATTCTTTGTTTGGCGGTGCGAAAACTGGGACAGTTCCGCATAAAAAATATCGAGTTCATCTGCGTAGCTTGGATAATAGCTATTCTTGCAATTTTGTAGCTCTCGATCAAAGTGTTATTTGTGAAGAAATTCCATGTATCAAAAGGGGTGTGTGGTTCGACGAACTGAATGACTTAAATATAAAAATCGTGGACGTTTATAACGAAAATCGTGCGATCTCAATGTTAATAGGAGTCGATATTGCTGGAAATTATTTACTGGTCGGCTTCTTCGTTTGAAATGTGGCTTAGTTGCCGTTGAAACTTATTTAGGCTGGACCTTAATGGGTAAAGTTCCCAGTACTGAGCAACGCGGCGATCCAGCGATAAATGCGATCTCGATGTTCGCAAGAAGTGACAATATTTCTGACTTGTGGAGTTTAGACGTATTGGGTATCAAAGATCCCATCGAAGTTAAAACGAAACGTGAACGCGAACTCGAGATTAGCAAGAATTTTTTGAAAGATGTTAGTATTAACGAAAGACGGTCGTTATGAGGTTAAATTACCGTGGACTGAAAATCGCCCAGTGATATGTGATAATAAAGAACTTGTCGCGCGACGTCTTCAATCTACAGTGAAAAAGTTAAACAACGATGAACTTTTTGAGTTGCAGTTTTTGACGATTGGATAACCGAAGGTATTATTGAAAAGGTACCCAAAGATGAAGAGGATAATTTTGGTTATTATTTACCACATCGTCACGTTGTCAAGGAGAACAGCACGACTAAGATACGTACCGTTTTCAATGCATCAGCCAAGGACCGTCGAGGAACATCGTTGAATGAGTGCGTTGAAATTGGACCAAACTTAATTGAATTGGTAACTTCTACTCTACTGCGATCTAGAGAAGGTAATATTGGCGTTATTTCCGATATAAAAAAGGCATTTCTACAAATTAGCATAGACATAAAAGATAGAAATTTCTTAAGATTTCTGTGGTTTGACAAAGACAGAAATAATGTAATAATTAGACATTGTAGAGTAGATTTTGGTCTTTCTTGCAGTCCTTTTATTTTAGGTACTATCTATTATTTACATACATTTGAATAAAATCATTGATAATCTAGAAGATAATGTTAAATATAATATTTCCAAGGAAAACGTTGTAAAACTTTTAAATAGTTTTTATGTTGATAATTTTGTTACGAGCGTAAATTCTTTCAATGAGTTAAACAAATTTATTTATGATGCCAAAACGATGATGGACTTAGCTAGTTTTGACCTTCGAGGGTGGGAGTTTAATGGAGATAACTCTCACGAAAACCAAGCTGCAGTTTTGGGTGTTGTTTGGAACAAACAACGCGATACCCTGTCATTAAAAGTTGCCGAATATCGATGATTCATGTAACAAAATTACAAAAAGGAAAATTTTATCACTCGGGCATCGTGTGTTTGACCCTCTAGGTTTTGCCAGTCCTGTTTCATTATGCCCGCGCATTTTATTACAAGAAACTTGGGCACAAAAGTTATCGTGGGACGAAGAAGTTGACGACGATGTCAAAAAGAAATTTTTAAATTGGGCCAAGGACTTAAAAAATTTAAATAAAATCGAGATACCGCGATGTGTGTTAGGAGATGTTTGCGATAATGATCATATAAGTATATGTACATACATTTTGTGATGCGAGTCAAGTGGCATACGCGGCCGTTTGTTTTATTCGTATAGAGAGTGAAGGCGGTATACGCATTTATTTCTTACAAGCCAAAGCACGTGTAGCGCCAGCCAAGAAAAAGGGTAGTGACTCAGGACACAGTATATCGCGCTTGGAATTATTAGCCGCGACTATAGGTATCATTGACGAAAGCAACAATAGACTTGTTAAGCATTAAAAAATACGATATTTTTTATTGGACAGATTCATCCACCGTTGTTGCATGGATTAAAAGAGAATGTAACTGGTCGTTAAATTCGTGAATTTTCCAGCCCAGAACAATGGAGGCATGTACCTGGACATTTAAATCCTGCCGATTTGCCATCGAGGGGTTGTACTGTAGATCACCTGATAAATTCCAGATGGTGGGAGGGTCCGGAATGGTTACAACAAAAATCTGGAAATTGGCCTAGTTTAGTATCAAGTTTTAATGAAAGTGAAATAAATATCAGCTAAAAAAGTCTGCTCTAAAAGCGCAAACTAAAAGTATTATTATTCCCTATTAAAAAGTGAAGAAATCAAAAAGAATAAACCGTGGTATGTTGAAAGGTTTTCTAAGTATAGCAAAATCGTACGTATATTAGCGTATGTTTTACGATTTTATAAAAAGTGTAAAGATAAATCGAAAGGAAATAAAGTATTTGATAATATAGTAAATGCAGACGAACGAAATAAAAGAAAGGTATTACTATTTAAAAAAATAAAAAATGCGGATAGCTTTCTATTAAAATTAGTTCAGAAAGAAAGTTTTATTGACGAAAATGATAAACAGATCAAACATTTTATGCCTTTCAAAGATAACGATGATTTAATACGCTTTAAAACGAGGATTACGTTAAGATACGATTTATTTAATTTCGTGTGTCCAGTTGTTCTACCAGGTGATCATAATATTGTTCGTTTAATTATTAAAGAAAATCATGAAAATATGAATCATGCTGGAGTTGAAATCTTAATAAATGCTTTACGAGAAAAGTTTTGGATTTTAGGAGGCCGAAAAGTTATACGCTCAGTAATTAAAAGGTGCGTAAATTGTATTAGATTTGATTCTAAACCGTTAGAATCTACTCCTGCACCTTTGCCGTTAAATAGGGTTAGAGACGCGGCCGTCTTTGAAATCGTTGGGGAGGTTAAAGGAGGACAAAAAACGTGGGTATGCTTATTTACGTGTGCTGTATACAGTGCTGTACACACAGAATTGGTGACGTCACTCTCTACAGCTTCATTTTTAATGTCGTTGAGGTGTTTTATTGCTCGGAGAGGTAGACCGCGCGTTATCTACAGCGATAACGGCACAAATTTTGTCGGTTTGAATAACTGCATGAATCAAATAAATTTTGAAAAATTAGCTAAAGAAGTTTCAATTTTTCCGTGCAGGGACGGGTTAAGAATATCCCTGCAGCGATACCTCTCGCTTGTCGTAAAAGGCGACTAAAACAAAGGTAAACAAAAATCACATCTAGGCAATTTAGAAAACACCAAGGTGAGCCTAGGGACACATATACCACCATTAAACTGCCCCACAAGTGTACATGCAAATCAGTGGGTTGACACGACTGGAGATCACCGGTGTTGTAAGAGTAAGATCAAACAAAAAAATCTGGAGCATGCCCGTGTCACAAAAAAAAAAAAAGGTAGGCCGAAAAACAATTGGTGCAAACAAATGCAAAAACACCAGCATTTGATTGGCCTCAGCGATGAAGTAATCCCAAACCGGGAAGCCTGCCGCTACTTTCTGAGGTCAAACCGGCGGACCCCACAAGCGGACCAGTAGGAATGCAGTTAAGTGGGAAGGTTATGGTCCTACACTTCTGACCATAACAACGCCGGAAAAAGGAAAAGAAAAGAACAACAGTTAATGATAATAGGTTAAAAACATGTGTCGATTCATATCTGATAAATTTATTTTTTTTATATAGATATCAAAAGGCGTCTCATTGACAGTTTAGTAATGACAATTACACAATAGCGTGAAATGTAAAACACCTTTTATTGGACGACCCTTTACTTTGCAATTCTAGACGAAACGTATTTGTATTTGTATTTATTTATTTGAGTAATGTTTCACAGCAAGATTCGTATCTTATGGGTGAAACGCTTAATACATGTATACATTTTCTGATTTTGAGTAATTTAAATTTAGCTAAATAGTTACAAGAATATAAGACACAATTTTATTAAAAATTCGGTGAGTTTATAGGTTTAGTTTTCATTGGCCAGGTGTTGGAAGAGTAAAGCTTTAAATTTGTTGGTGTTTGTGATTCTCCTAAACGCGATTGGCAGCGTGTTCCATAACAATGTAGCATTAACAAAAAACGAACGTTTTGATTGAAGGCAGCTGAATCTTGGTCGAATAAGTATGTTAGTGCGATTTGAACTGGGGAGAATGAGTCTGTTGTACAAGTAATTCGGTTGACGAGTTAGCATTATGTTGTGCAGAAGAACAATTGATTTGAATTTCACGAAGTTGTTGAAATTCATTCCAAGTATTTGTCGTGCATAAGAAGAGATGTGATCGGAATATCATTTGTTAAAAACATATCTGGCTAAATTGTTAAATATGACGTTTAGTTTTCGTCTGGTGTTGAAATCAAACTCACCGAGCACCTCGCAACAATACAATAGTATGGGTAGAAGTAGAGCCTTTACTATGAGCATTTTTGTGCTGATTGGTATGCAATTTTGAGTTGACCATAACAGGCGGAGGCCATTATAAATTTTTCCTACAGTAGTTGTTACGTGGTCTGACCAGGTTAACGTGTTGTTGAAGATGACTCCAAGATTTCTGGCTGTAGTAACGTATTCAATAGGTGTATTTTGTAGTAAAATTCGGGGGAAAACTGAAGTATCTAACACACGTTTGTATATACACAACGTCTTAGACTTTTTAGGATTGAGTGATAAGTTGTGTTTCAATGCCCACTCTTGGATCTTCTGCAAGTCTTCGTTTATACAGCCTATACCGTTTGAAATATTTTCCACCGGACAGCTTAAGTAAAGTTGTACGTCGTCGGCAAACATATGCATAGAGCAATGAGTAACGCGCTTCGGAAGCTCATTGATGTATAATGAAAATAGTAGTGGTCCAAGAATGGATCCTTGAGGAACTCCTGCTGAAATCCTAAGGTATGACGATGTTTGGTTATTGGTTGAGACACATTGTTGTCGGCCAGATAGATAGGAAAATAAAAGTTTTACAGCCAAATGGGAGAACTTGTAATGTGTTAACATTTTCCTACACAGCACATGATGATTTACTGTGTCAAACGCCTTAGAAAAATCCAGTATTGTTAGAAATGTACAATAATTTGAGTCCATTGCCAATCGTATGTCATCCGCCACGCAGAGGAGTGCGGTTTTGCAGCTTCGTTTAGAGCGAAACCCGGACTGATTATTACACAAGAGCTCATTTCGACTTAGATGAGCTTGCATCTGTTTCAGTATTGCCCTCTCAAATACCTTAGAGAAAAAGGGTAGTATGGATATAGGCCTATAGTCGGTGCAAGTGCGGTGTGACGTTTTCGGTACCGGAACAATTTTGACAAATTTCCAGACTAGCGGGTAATCGCAAGTTGTAAGAATTGTATTAAATGTGTGTGTTATATACTTAAGTATGTAAGGAAGGATGACTTTGGTAAATTGAGGATTAATTTCGTCAAGGCCTACCGCGTTTGACTTTATTGTTAAAATGGCATCGACTATGTCCTCGTCAATGAGGTGAATGAATCTCAAGCATGTCTCGCCTTCAAATTCGTGCCTGTTTTGCCATGCGAGGGATTCAAACTGTGAACTAGCACTTTGGGTTTGTAAGTTGAAGACTGCCGCGAAATGTTGGTTTAGAAAATTACAATCTATATCGACTGGTGGCGATAAATATTTTTTGCCAAATCCCATTTTCCGAAGTTTGCGCCATAAAACTTTGCTATCTTGATAGTCGTTATTTAATGTACGGTCAAAGTAGCGACGCTTCGCACTTCTTATGCGGACAACGACTGAATTTCTGAGATGGCGATAGGTGTTATAATGGTCTTGCAATTTGTAGCGCTTCCATCGAGAATAAGCAATGTCACGTTTTTTAATAAGTTCGTGTAGACTAATATTGAACCATGGTGGAGATTTATTCCTCATTACTTTAGAAATTAGAGGCACATGCTGGTTGAAAAGCCTTTGTATATTATTTTGTATAAACAAGAGTTGGTCATTGGCCGAGGGCATGTGATAAACTTCTTCCCATGCAATGGCGCTTACATCTGAATATAAATCATTGTAATTAATGTTCTTGAAATCTCTATACCTAAAACTAATTTGATCTGTTTTCAAGTGCACATCGTATGATAGGTACAGCATATCATGCTTGGAGAACCCTGGGGCGGCTAGTTGAGTATAGAGTAGAGCTTTAGTTATGTCATTCACAAGAAAGATATCCAGCAAGGTGGAAGAATGAGTTGTAAAGTGCGTGGGTGTTGTCATGTTTACTGGTGTAAGATCCAAACATTTAAAATTGCTAATCAGATTAGACGAAGAATTAGCAAGAAGATCATTATTGAGGTCACCACAGACAATTATACTCGGCGCAATGCATGATATTTCCTCTAAAACACCTAAGATATGAGAAATGTTGGTTTGCTTGTTTGGTCTATATACCACTCCTAGAAGAACACGGTCTGAACCACACGATACATTGATGAACAGATGTTCGCAAGGCTCGGCGTTTGATTTGCACACAAGTTTGCAGTGTATTTCATTTCTTGCGTATATTGCTACACCTCCCCCTATTCGATCTGCTCTGTCCGCTCGAAATACTTTATAACCTTCAACAGCATATGCACTGTCGGGAAACTTAGGACTGAACCATGTTTCAGTCACACATATGAAATCGACACCAGAATCCGAGAACAACATACGAAATTCTTCCAGCTTTGGCTTCAGGCTTTGTGCATTTAATAATGCGACATGTAAACCCGATTTCTGCTTTCTTAAAACACGAATCATACATTTTAAATTTTTATCAACGCTACTGTTCAGGAACACGTCATATATGTACATATGTACATATATGTGTATGCCAAAGAAGATCGCATATTCATTATGTTTATAAAGGATTATATTTTTGCTAATTCGTGATTCGTGACATGTATTTAAGTCAATCATACTCAGTTAACATTGCCATTTTATTACAAAAAAGCTTACCGAATTTTATTGTATTCTTATTGTATCTTATTATTGAATTTCGTGCTTTGTGAAAAATGTTTTACGCGTGCTTCGACCAATTTACGGTCCTCATAATCAACCTATTGAGCAAGCAATTCAAGCCATTGTGACCAACTTCCAACTTTCGCATAAATTTCACGTTATTGGACATCAAGCCACCTACTCGTATGCCTGGAGTGCGTACAGAGGAAAATATTACTCCTGCATCCAGTGTTTAGGAAGACTGTAATTTGTCCATTCGTCGCCGTTCGCACTAGTTGGGGTTGCGTTACTCAACTACGTGGCATTTTTAAGGCAAAGATCTTTGTCTAAGACCTTGCAAAACACCGTTCGTACAAGACTTAAAACCGAACAACCTGGTGCAGCGTCGAATTATCGGTCAGTGAAAATCTGGAGGACGATTCGCTTTTTAACGAAAAATTGTCTTCAGCGACGAAGCTAAATTCTGGAACAACGCTACAATTTATTTTTTTTGCCAAGGCGCAAGAGCTAAACTTGATCGGCATATGGTTCTAACTAGACTGTGCTGCAAGTCATTTATCGATGAACCAATTAAGAAATGAGTTCGTTTGGACCCTCTGTATGGACCACCTAAAATATAGTCTGGTCATTAGTAAATTCTAGTGTTAAAAAAGTAAATGGCAAGCATTTATTTATGAACTCAAATAAGTTTTATATACTTCCGTATTTTTCTATGTTTTTTTCCTCTGGCAAGCAAAAACCAAACGATCAAGCAAGGAAGATTGCAACTCCAATACAAGCATTTCTTGAAGTTTATATCTATTCATGCGATATCCATCTATGTCCAACATTTTTAAATCGGAAGTAGGCCTTTAGGAAGTAGGTATACACTAACCGTAACTTTGTCATATATTGTATTTTATTTTTATGATATTATTAGCCAAGGAGAATAAAGAGTGTAAAGGAATCTATTTTCGACTTCAGCATTTATTGTTATTCTTGGTCGTTCAATTATTAGTGAGTAAAAGGTTGAACAAATCAATCCATTTATTCCTGCTTCAGAAATTTGTTTCTCACGCATTTCATTAACTAACGAAAATTATATTTTTATTCACTCTGATGCTGTAGCAAGGATCAAAGACTAAGCCAATCATTCCAAGATGTATTTATTTATTTAAAAATCATTTTTACCCACCTCGATCTCGAACGGTAGCGCATTAAAAAATTATACATAGATATATGCTTTCTCCGACTCTGAAGCTTTGGCTCTAAGTATCCCGTCAGTTAATCCAACAAGTATATTTCATTTCAAACGTTGTAGATGCCTAATGAGATCGATGTCTGTTTCTTACTTTACTCTTAATATCGTCTCAAATATTCCCCTAGTTCACAAAAAAAAACATCAAAAAAAAACTTAATATTAAATTCCAAATATAAGCTGCAACGAACGTTGTAAGAGTGGAAACAACAAAAGGATCAAACTCCATCTAAGAATAGAACAAAGTGATGTCTACTGATATACTTGTACTTGATCATTGTTCAAATTCGCCTGGTTCTCTTCCGTTTTTGTCATAGAAGTCTTCTTATAGCAGAAAAAAATGCATCTTATTTTCTAACCCATTTTGGATTAGATTTACAACTGGAGATAATAATTAATTTTGTTTACAGATCCGTCGACTGCTTAACAAACCAGTCTCATGGGTTCGCGTCCGAGATGACCACATTCTTACAGTCGATCAGACGACATTCATCGCCGATCAACGATTTCAGTCCATATTTCGAGGCGAAAACGAATTCACATGGTCACTGCAAATAAAATATGTCAAGGAATCCGATATGGGCTGGTACGAATGCCAAGTATCCACAGAACCAAAGATGAGTGCACGAGTATATCTCAAAGTTGTTGGTAAGATCACGTTTATTATCGCACAAATTTCAAATGGCGTCTTCATTTTAACTTATTTTCCAGTTCCAATCACTGAACTTATAGGCGATCACAATCGTTTCGTTAAAGCAGGCAGCAAAGTGGCGCTGCACTGTATAATCCGAGGCTCACTCGAAGCACCAGCCTACATCATATGGTTCAAGGGAGCAGTTCAGATTATGAACGACAATAAGAAAGGTTGGTTCACCCAAATTGATCGAAATATCTTTGGAAATCACACAGAACACCACAATACGGTATGGGTGTGTATTATTCCCTAGTTCCGCTCCTGAATATAAGCTAAAACCTCTTATTCATGCATTACAGATAGGATCATTGATTATACCGCACGTGACGAAAAAGGATTCGGGCAATTACACTTGCAGTCCATCGAATAGCGCTCCGGTGACTGTAGACCTGCATGTACTCAGTGGTAAGTTCTCAAATGTCTTTACTGTTCCAATAACATGTACCAATAATTCGTTTTATTTTTTTCTTTTTCTTTTTTCATCAAAGGGGAGTACTCGGCATCAGCGATAATGTCTTCAGCAGTCATCAACAGATACAACTTTTTCTATTTGCTATTAATACTTTTACTTCTAGCGTTCCAAAAGACGTGACTAGCTTATCGATTGTATTCTAGCTGGAAGAACTAAACAACTTGTACATAAGAATCCCACATAAGTCTAAAACACTTTTTCTAAGAAATTAAGTTAACCGAAAAGTCAAACCAAAAGTTGTGAACATAAGTTACGATAAAAAAAATTACAATAAAAAATAAATCAAAACTTCTTACTTATACAAACCTTAGATAAGAAAAAAATTACTAAAAGTAAATAAAATTTTTGTAAATAGTTAACATGTAAGAGAGATTATGTATTAAATTAAAATAAAACATTTAGTGATTCTATGAGTAATTAAAAGAGGCATTAACGTAAAAATGGCTTATTGTGAGTTTTAATGTATTTAATATCGACGTCGCATGCTCTTTTGAAATTGGATATTAACTACCTTATATGATAGGCTGACATTGATTGGTGTTATTTTGGCTTAAAAAAAAGCCGTTCACTGAAGGGATCAAACCTTCCTGGAATCGACAGGAGTCCCGAATCAAGTATAACATTACATTTTGATTCTACGTATTCAAAGATTTTACACTACTGTAAGGTTTTAGTGGCTCTGCAGTTATTTGATGGTGTTAATTATGGAAAGTGTAGCGATTGAAATGAGGGCCTTAGCCGAATCATTGTTGGACTTTCATGTGACGAGGATAACGATTTGATTCCATTCGTTGAAAATAACATTTCACAACACGTACATTAATGTAAAGAGCTTATTTCTCATTTCCGGCAACGATCCGCTTCAAAGACGGTTCTTAACGGTGACGCAAAAGAAACGCAGTGTAAGCCTCGAGTTTTTACTTCTTAACTTGATGACAACACCCTCTCTACACAAATTTTGGATTTCTCTAGTGGCCTAACTTCAAAAAAAAAAACAAAATTAAAATATGTCGAATATGCTCTTTCAATACATTTCAAAATTCAGTTCGAAGTGCTTACAATGATGTAGGTACATATGTACGAAACTCGCAAACCGAGTGGGCAACATATCCCAAATACTGATTTAATAACGGCTTTAGCACTTTATGGAAATGAATAGCACTTAACTGTAGTTAGTAAAGAGCCCTATAAAAAAGCGCATTAATTATTCTATAACCTGATACAAGAATAGATTCACCAAGGAAGAATGTCTTAGCGTCCATCTACACACTCTTATAAAACGAAACGGATTGGAAACGTACACAGATGAAAATGGACAAATAATAACAGAGTCGCAAACTACGAGTGTGCTCAGGACTTAGATCCGCTGCATACTACAACATGCATGCAGATCTTGTCAAATTGTGCGGAATGCCTGTGGACTACGGGTTTTAAGTCCGTACAATTGTGCGCAAAGCCTTGGTTTAGTGGTTGGTGTGTTGGTCTATGAAGACTTTCCTCAGAAAAGTATTAACAAAACCTCCTGACTAGGTGCAAGTGTCGCGTTCTATATAGTAATAAATTATCAGGAGCTTTTAACATAGGAAGCGGTGCAAGACGCTACTTCCTTTTCAGAGCCTTCCAAGTTCTCAATTTTATATTTCTGAACGGGCAGTCTAGATAATTCAAAGCTGACGGCGGTAGAATGTTGAGGACGTTTGCAAGGTTGCACTCAGACCGAATCTGCAGAATTGCGTCATTTGCGTCTTATTTTGAATATACTTTAAAAGAATTGAGGCGGATTCAAAACATTCTACATAAAAAGCAGGAAAAAACTAAACAACTTTAAACATGTATGTGACGGCAGATGAAAAGGTAATAAGAATGGTTTAAGAGTTGGAGATAATTGAAACGCGTTGCTGAGCATTCAAATTTATATATCTTTTTTGTTTGTTGTTTAAACCTTGCTTAGCTATATTGCCTAGCAATTAGGACCTTAAATAAGTTCTCGGTGTTTGGAATTGTTTGGAAGAATTGGATTCATTACTTCAAGAAGGCTCATGTCAGAACTTAACTGAACAAAATTATTGCAAGTAAATTGAATGGGTCGTGCACAATAAAATAACTACAGACAACCAATTAGGTTTCAAGGAGGGGCTGCCATTATTCATTTAGCGTCAAAACTCGCATCCAATGGAACAAATGCAAAAATCAATGCCTGTCTATCTTAGAATATCTTTAGAATAAATTTAAAATTTAAATTTAAATACTCGTACGTTGCTGGGAACTACCAACTCATTATTTAGTTGCATGGTTTTGCTGAACAAATATGGTATAGCCTGCATCCATTTCCAGAGTATGGTAGTCGATGGGCATTTATTGAAAAAATATTCAAAACCAGTTTCTATTTGTGAATCTGGGCTTCAATTAACAAGCCTATCTAGTTGGTCTTAGTTGTAACTTGTTACTTCCAGCGTCGCACAGCCATTTATTTGAATCTCATTCCAGCTGTGCGCCGTACTTTAGCGGAATCTTGCTCTGTCTGCTCTTCCCCGAGGTTGGAATAGATGAATGGTAATATCCGCTCGCTCGTTCAGTCTGTTAGCTAAGGCGTGGAATAACTACTCTCCATCAATACAAAAAAAAAAGAACGACTAAGGGCTTCTTCATAGACTTCTGATGCGGTCACGACTACGACTACGCAAGAAAGGACGAATACTAATTAAGATTTTCAAAATAATTGCCTTGATTTGGCCAAAGAGGCCAAGGCAAACCTTCTACAACACTTTCTCTCGAGGGCGAACTCCAGATGGTGCAGTCTTAGCAACTGCGTCATATCAAGGAAAACATGGCCCTCCTATAACAGGAAAAGAACCCTCGACCTAACTAACAGACCCCGACAAGAGATTGCCAGAATTGTAGCCATCTGTACTGGCCACTGGCCTGTCGGTACCCACGCTTCTAAGTTAGGCATCCCATTCAACACCTACTGCCGTAGTGGCAAGAACCCACTGGAAAAGGAAACTCTCACCCATTTCCTGTGTGTTTGTCCGGCTCTAGCTAGAACCAGACAGCGCCTACTCGGCAAAATCTCCTTCGACGATCTATCAGAATTCAGAGAAATAGGATTCTGTAATATCATCAAATTCCTTAATTCCACAGGATGGATATGAAACTCCAATAACAGCACACTAGGTCACTGAGTGGTGGCATCAAAACGGCGCATAAGCGCTAATTGGGCCTGGCATCTCGATATCAGGCGGCCACTCCTACCTACCTACCTACCTGGCCAAAGAGGGCCCTTCTTCTGTATTGCGTCTTGAGTTAAAAAAAAGCAGCGACTGCAAGAATTATGCTTCATGCGATCACAGCTCTGATATTGATTTCTCTCAATAGCAAAAAAGGTAGACAGAGCCTTCTTCGAAAGTGAACTGCTGCAGAAAATAACGTTCTCGCTATGTCTCAAGTTAGTGTTGTGCCTTTATATTGGGCGATACAATTTTATATATACTCCTAGGGTAAGGTTTAAACCTACCTAGCAAAGTTGAAGATGATGATACTTAGAGAAGGTGGTGGGAGGTACAGTCGAAGTGAAAAGTGGACGTTCCAAGGGGAAGCGATTGAAATTGTACGAGAATACAAATACCTTGGAGTTCTGATCACTCCAAACTTAAACATGAATAAGCACCTTCAAAACAAACTATCTGAAGCTAAACGCGCCATTTCTTCAATCTGGGGTAAATGCATCGATAACAAAGAAGTAAACCATAGTGCCAAGCAAAAGATATTTCGTTCAACTGCAGCCGCAATTCTTCTATATGCAGCTCAAGTGTGAGGTTTCCGTTCTTATACAGTTGTCGAGAAGTTTCTGAGGTACTTTCTTAAACTGATATTTAGATTGCCCAGCTCTACCCCCAACTATATGCTACATCTCGAAACAGATGTTTCTGAGCACATTTAAAATGCATTTTAATTATATAGTAAAAGTGTTTGCGATGGAGGACGAAAGACTACCTAAAAAAGTACTCATGCACGCCATAAGAACAAGAGGGAGACTCGTACAAGAATGGGAGAGTCTTGGATCAGGATGTGGGGTAGTACTCAACATTACACCAGACTTACACACTGATTCTTTAAGAAGGCAATTGGACACCTTACTAAATAATACTGGCAATGTTTTATACCAGAAATATGTCAACTATGTAAGCAAAATGGAATATCAACTAGCAGAGAGGACTTACTTCTTAAACTGTTTCACGACAGATAAAATAAGCACTATTTTCAACATGAGAGGAGAGTTGGTCCAATTGAACTATATACCTCACCGCCCAGATCTACCAATTTTGTGCAACATCTGTAATATGAAAGTAAGAGGAAATATATTACACTTTCTAGCAATATGCCCAATTTTAAGAGATTTCCAGAGACGATTTTTCGGTTTGCATGTTCTGGGAGAAAATGTTGCAATGGGTATCTTAAATGGAGAACAAGGCTGGGATTTGTTATACAACTACACCGTGAATGCGCTTCGGTACAGAAAATGCATAACTGCGGGAGACTTCTAAACCATCCGTACAGTATATAGGTATAGTTAATGTATGTATATGTATATCAATATCATAATTTAAATTATAAACAACCAAATGCCAATCTGGTAGATGGCTTTATGCCAAACCAAAATAGACTTAGAAATACTTCTTTTGTAACATTTTTAATGATATTAAGTCAATTATTACTACTACTACTTGCTGCAGATTACCCGAAAGAAATATAAACGGCTTGAAATTTGGGTTTCTCCCCTTTTTATTTTTTGTATTTTTTCTTTTATTTATTTGAAACGTTTAAACAAGTTAATCACGAACTTCGCTCTTCAAAGGGTTACAAGACAGTGACAGCGTTGCGCTTGTGAAGCAAGCTTACATCCATATGTACATTAAGTGGTATACAAATGTTCGTGCACTATGACTTAGGTTCTTGTATAACAATTAGATTGATTAGACTGGGGTGAAATACGTAACAATAAAAAATATAACTCGTTATTTTTTTGTAGTTCTTCAACATCCCGTATGTAGGTAGTAAGGCTGATGGGTCGACTGAAGGTTCCACTGGATGTTTGCAACTTCACGACATAAAATGCCAACGGATACCATCATGTGCCAGCGATTGACAAATTGTGTTGTTATGATGTTGCGACGAAAGAAGTTTGTCCAAATCAGTAAGTACACGCGATGCTCCTTTAAAGTTTGTTCCGTTGTCGCTATAAATATTTGAGCATTTACCACGCCTGGAAATAAATCGACGAAATGCTGCTAGGAATCCGTCTGTTGAAAGGTCTGATGCTAAGTCCAGATGAATTGCCTTAGTAGCAAGGCACACAAATAAGCCGATATATCCTTTAGTTTTGCGAAGATTGCGTCCGGGATATCATTTTAGGGTGATAGGTCCTGTGTAATCACATCCGGTATTTTCGAAGGGATAGACTTGAGTCACTCGTGGTGTGGGGAGACTCGCCATATACTGCTGACTAGTTTGTTGTCGTTACCGAAAGCATTTTAGGCAGTCGTGAGTGATTTTTCGTACAAGATTCCTGCATCCTAAAACCCAGTAAGTTTGGCGAAGTATTACGAATAGGGCATCCACCCCAGGGTGTAAATTCCGATTATGTTCATCTATGATAATTAGTTCTGTTATAGGGCTTTGTTTTCAAAGAATAATAGGATGGCGAATGCCGAAATCTACATGAGCATTTTTGATTCTACCACCAACACGCACCGTTCCAGATTTGTCGAAAAAGGGCGCGAGTGATTTAAGGGTCGGATTCCGACTCAAGTCCGACTTCAACCAGGGTTTTTCATTTGACCGAAAAGACAATTGAGAGTAGCACAAGCAAATGTTACGAGCTTCCTTCAGTTCAGTAAAGGAAAGTGATACCCCAGCCTGCTTATTTTTCACGAATTTGCAACTTGTTACAAATCGGTTAACGTAGGCCACAATACGAATCAGCCTTTTCCAATTTGAGACACGGTTTACCAAGCGATGCATGAAATGTTCATAGGTGTTGTGATGGGTTTTAGCCGGAAATGACTGAATTTTCTTCTCCGCTAACACCTCGAGTGACTGTAGTGCACTAGCCAAATCCAGATTTTCCTCACGTAGATCGAATTGCTGATGTAGCCATGCCCGTTCCACCAAAGAGGAAGGGTAAGGAGATGTGAAGCCAGCATACCTCGTGAGGCGCAGTCCACGTGCCTCCAAATGTGTCGCGGCAAGTTTCAGCTGTTCTATTTCCCACGAATGTCTTGAGTTGTGAGGGAGGAGATGACAGCCATGCTAGGACGATGTTGGAGTCACACCATGCATAGAGTTGAATGTCTGTATCTCGCAGAGCCGATTTGATTGAGCTCATCAGTCGAGCCAATAGTAACGCACCACACAGTTCCAAGCGCGGAAGTGAAATTTGTTTGAGTGGGGCAACACGTGTCTTGGCTGACATCAATGTAACGCGATAGTTTCCATTTTTTCCCCTGTGCCGACAATAGATCACAGCTGCATATGCCTTAAGCGACGCATCGGAAAATCCGTGAAGCTCAAGACACGTGGACCGGTTGGGAATATACCGAGGTATAGTGAGATCGTTTAACGCATTCATATCATTTCGATGTTTGGACCAAGCTTCTGCAAATTGCTTAGGTAACTCATCGTCCCAGCTAAGGCCTTGAAGCCACAGGTATTGGAACATAATTTTAAAGGATATTACGACAGGTGCTAGTAAACCCAGGGGGTCGAATATCCTCGCCACATCAGATAAAAGCTGTCTTTTGGTAGCCCTATTAGCCTCACTCAAGTTGACTCTAAACAACAATTCGTCTTCAGATGGGTTCCAAAATATTCCTAAAACCTTGGCTATGGAACTAGCATTTCCTTCAAATAGTGATGTCATGTTTAATGTGTTTTCACCAGGAGGCAACGGCTGTACCAGGACTGAAGAATTTGAAATCCACTTGCTTAGCTCCAAACCTCCCAGGGATAATAACTGGACTAATTTATTTCGTTTTCTCAAAAGGTCGGGTACAGTATCTGCTCCTGTGAGGACGTCGTCTACATAGAAGTCATTCAGTAGAACCTTTGAAGCTAGAGGGAACTTCTCTGCAAAATCCATAGCCAACTGCTGCAGAACTCGCACAGATAGAAAGAGGGCACATGAGGTTTCATATGTTACAGTACATAATTCGTAGTGCTGAATCTCATCCGTTGGGTTCTCCCTCCAAACAATCCTTTGGTATCGACGATGAGGTTCGGTGATCCAGATCTGCCTGAACATTTTAATGATGTCTGCGGAAAATACAAAACGGTATAAACGAAATCGAAGGCAAACCGCAACCAGATTCCTTTGAATACTAGGACCTATATGCAGTTGATCGTTAAGAGATCTTCCCAAAGAATCTTGATAGGAGCCATCAAATACTTCATTTTTTACCGACGATAGGATGATGTGGCAAATAAAACACCTTGCCTGATAAACAGCCTACTTGATCAGCGGGCAGCTTCCTCATACATATGTCCCAGCCGCACATATTCCCGCATAAACTGAATGTACTGCTCCTTTAGCGATGGATCTCTTACAAACCGACGTTCGACTGATGACATTCGAGAAAGAGCACCATCATAAGTGTTACTAAATACCGGCTCGTCAGTCTTAAATGGAAGATGAACACAATATTTACCATCCTCACAACGAGTGACAGTCGATCGAAAATGAGCTTCAACAGCCTCATCCTCCGCTAAAAATCTCTGTACAGTCGTTGCCTCGTCCAATCCCCAAAATAGCCTTAAAGTTTCGTCGATATTGATTACGCTACTAAGCGAAGAAATTCGGCCGATACTGTCAGAATTGGAACCTATGACTATCCAACCAAATATAGACGATTGTGCTACCTGAAGGCCATTCTCTCCCATAATTCTGTCACTTGGTCAGCTCCTAACAAGATATCTATCTCTGAAGTTTTATCGAATAATGGGTCTGCCAATGTCAATGTGTAATGTTCGATCATCAAGAGATAGTGCCGGGAGGGGAGAAGTCAATATCGGTAGGACGTACGCAATAACATCGAGGTTGTCGGGTGAAACACGAGACTGGATGTGTAGGTTACAAGAATCCCTTGTGGTTCCACCATCTGCTGATGAAATTCCTGAGATTGAAAGATTTCCCGACTTTCTGGGAAGTCCAAGACGATGAATACAGCCTTCAGAAATGAATGAGATTTGCGATCCTGAATCGAGTATTACACGGCAAGGTTGCGCCTGTCCTTGGGCATCCACAACGTTGACTACTGCAGTAGGAATACAGGCCAGAGATTGATTGTTAGGATTAGCGACATTAACGGAATATGAGACTGGTTTCGATTTGTTTGGTAGCAAAGATTGATTTAAAGGCGACGATTGACTAAATGGCGATGATTGATTTAGCGAGGGTTTAGATGACAAAGGTGAATTAGACGAAATGTAAGAGTGAGATGGCGTCGAAGAGTGAACAGGCGAAGAGGGTTGCGACGTTTGTAACGAAGTTGCGATGGATGTGTTTGAATGAACTAACGAGTGGTGACGGTTGCCGCATTCATTACATCTATACGTTGATCGGCATTTTTTCGATGAATGCCCCTTACGGAGACAATTGAAACACAAGTCATGTTGTTTTACGTATAGGCGGCGTGCCGAAAAATCCATAGCCCGAAATGATTGGCACTGGTGAAGCAAATGATTATCGCCGCATTTTACACATTTAGGTGGCCCCTGGTTAAAATTGTCAATAGATTTCGCTACAAAGCTGCGAGCCGATAGTTGAGATTTTCTTTGATTAGTCGAGCGAAGGTTATTACAACTTAATTCCAATGCTTCGCAACGCGTATTCAAAAAGGTTAAGAAAGATTTAATTGTAGGGTTTTTATTTTCAACGCTTACTTCTGCCCAAGCATGACGAGTATCTGGATAAATTTTATTTAATAGGAGAAATATTAACCAAGAATCGCGTTCGCTTCGGTTCATGGCATCCAAACCCCTAACCACTTCGTCGGCTCCGTCTGAGATTTTTCGAACTATATTAAAATCAGCGATATTGCAGGTTGGAAGATTCATAAAGGTTTTGATAAATGAATTAACGATTTGCATTTTGCGATCATAACGAGTTTCTAGACGCTGCCACGTTTGGCTATAATTCTGATCGCAAACAGATATATGAGCTACAAGGTTTGCGGCTTCGTCGCGTAAAAAGGATTTAAGGTACTGGAATTTCAGCGTGTCTGTCAAATTAGTTTTCGAATCTATGGAGCTTTAAAACAAATCAATAAATGAAGGCCAATCCTTATAGCAACCGGTAAATTGTGGAATAGAAATTTTTTGGAAGTTCACATTCCTTAACAAGTGTCGAATGCAAACGAGAATTAGGAGTGCTATTCAACTGTTGCAAAAACGATGTTTGCTGTTCCGCTAAGCGATGAATAGCCTCGATGTTGCTATCATTTCCGATAGTTGGAACCGGTATTGATGACGATGGGGGTACAACAGAACGACTTCGAAAAGCACCCAACATTAAACCACGTGCTTTAAAATATTTCGACTCATATGCTTCGAAGTCTATATCTGGGTCAACATAATCAGGTTCTAATTGGAACGCGTACATTTCGTTTTGGGTTTTTATAAATTCATTCCACGTTTCTGCTAGTTTCTCTGATTTAATTTCGATAATTTCAGTCCCAACGTCAGTCCCAACAGAATCCGTTAGCTCCTCCGTAAAGGTTGACAAACGCGAGATAGAGATAGTGCCCTTCAAACGACTTCTAATTGCTTGTAGCGTTTGCATGGTCACGGTTGCCATAACGACGGATAGCGGCTTTATAAGTGATGTTTGGGACAAATGTGATTGTGTGCGCAATCAACTGAATTGACTTCAACAATAATTTAGATTTAAATTAAACAGGATACCTCAATGTCGATGTCGATTACCAACTTATTTTATCCCACGTTGAACCGCTCTTCTTCCGTTTCTCCACCGGTGAATCCTCTACAAATATGTACGTAGCTGCGTTGGCTGATGGCCGCTTTCAATATATTAAATAGTCTTTGCTAATTGTTTTTTCTGTTGCTTTTAACCTTATTGTTTCACACATCTGGCTTGAAGGACCAATTCTTTGTTGCGGATTACCCGAAAGAAATATAAACGGCTTGAAATTTGGGTTTCCCCCCTTTTTATTTTTTGTATTTTTTCTTTTATTTACATATTTTAAACGTTTAAACAAGTTAATCACGAACTTCGCTCTTCAAAGGGTTACAAGACAGTGACAGCGTTGCGCTTGTGAAGCAAGCTTACATCCATGTGTACATTAAGTGGTATACAAATGTTCGTGCACTATGACTTAAGTTCTTGTATAACAATTAGATTGATTAGACTGAAAAGAAAAATATAACTTGTTATTTTTTTGTAGTTCTTCAAAACTACTCCTTTACCCATTTTTAACTCGATGCAAGTATAAAGAACATTTACGTGTGGATCATAGCATATTCAAAAATTATTTATAAACAGTAATATTATTTGATTGTGTTTTGCTCTTAAGAGTATTTTAAGTGTTAAGCATTCTTTACAGTTAGTATGAAAATATAAGATGAATTTAATTACAAAACGCGGTATCTAAAAACATTCACAATACGTGAAGGGTTAAAACAAAGAGATGTTTTGTCATCACTTCTCTTCACTGGAATATAATCTTTCAGGATAATTGTAAAGGAATAAAGAAATAAAGAAAGCAGTTAAGGGAAATGCAGAAGATAAATAGGCTTAAAAGTAAATAAAGGGAAAACCAAATATATGGTCACTGACTGACTTTAATTGATCCATTGCAAACCTGCTGACTGTAATCGATAAATGTATGAGTAAGTGGACGAGTTAAAATATTCGGGAACCGTATTGATTGCTAAAAACGACATAACAAAATCAATCAATTCTACATAAGGACACGCGTACTTCTTCACGATGAAGGAACTTCTCAAAACAACTCTTTTGTCCTGCAGTGTCAAAACCAAAATAATGCCAGTTGGACTTCCCGGATCTGAAACTTGGTCATTAACTAAGAAAGAAGAAAACAGATTTCGGATCTACATCAAAAAAACAGAAAAGGTCATTGCTGAGTTTACAGTTTTTGTCATTAGTGGCACAGCGCCCTTCTTTCGAGAGCGCATTCAATTCTCCCGAGAGGATGCATTCGAAGGGCAACTCTACAAGTCTTTCTATGCTTTTCAGCAAGTAGGATATTAGACTGATTAGTCTAAAACTCTTGGCGAATGAGTAATCTTCTTTCCCTAACTTGGGAATAAAGACCAAGGAATAGGTATATAGGCAAGTGCCTAGCTAGCAGTGAAAATTTTTTTCAGAGTAACAAGCAGCTCTCTTATAACTTTTTGCAGCATAACAGGGTATACCCATCAGTACCTGGCGATTTCAAGCTATCGAAAGATGCCACAGTAAATTCAATGGCCTCAGAAGTCGCCACGCATACCAGGAGTGTGCAACGAGCCAATGACAGTCTGATTTCCCGGGTCTGAAGCAGTAAACTAAGAGTTTCCGCTTTGGACTCGGTGAAGGTACCATCAGATTTTCTGAGTACAGCCAGCTTTATAGATTTTCCTCGCTTGAAAACAATAACCAACTGGCTGGTCGCGCTCAGGGATTTGACCTCTTCGCAGAAGGAGCTTAGGAATCATTCTTCGATTTACGAACAAGCTTCTTATATTCTTTTTGCTTCCATCGATACTTATTCCAGTCATCTTTCAGTTGGATTTGAGCGAACTATTCAGGAGACTTCTGGCTTCCCTGCAAAGACAGAAATTTTTCGATAGGACATGCGAGTTCGAAACAGTTGGTGATAGAGCTGCTCAGGTTATGAGCGACATCCTCCACCACAATCATTATTACTTTTGATTTTTTTGATATTAATATTATTTATTGCCGAAACACCTTTGACTTTTCGCGTTATTCATGACCTTCTCACAATTCCAGTCATGCAAATTGTCAATATGAATTTTTAGTATCGCTCAGTAATTTTGAGGATGTGGCAAACGGATGCGAGTCCATGGCAAACTAATATATTTTTTTAGGACGGTCGCTGCCGTAACGAAATATTTTATTTCCAACTTGCTTGACATGGTCTTCTCTGAATTAAATAAATCTGCGCTGAATAGCTTCAATTCGAAGGGAATGTGTGTCTTGACCATACGCGACTTGTAGTGACATTAAGATCAAGTGCAGGGTTGACTACGCAAATTATGTCGCCAATATGTTAAAGTCCAGTTCCCTGTCACAGATTATATTTAGATTGCGTAAGATAGAAACGGAAGGATGGAGTTTCTATGTATTTATTGTAAAGGTTCAGGCAACTGTCGATAAATGTTTGTGGAATAAATGTATGTCATGGCACGAGTCAACCAATATGACAATATCCTTTGCAACTTCTCTGATTCGACGATTCTCCATAACGACTTTCTCCACTGCTTCAACGTTTTCATCTGTTGTTGACGTGCTGGGGGGTCGAGGGCGGCCATTGCCATTAACATCTCGGCCTTACTCGAAGTAAATTCGCGAAATGCCATAGTCAACATTTCAAATACGTTGGAATACTTAATTTTCACATAAAATGACATTCAGGCTAAAAGACAAAGCCGAGAATTTTCAGTATAGAAAATGATGACCAAAGGCTTTGCTAAAATCACTACCCTCTACGGCGTAGATTATTCAAGTAATTGGTTTTTGAATTTTCTTTAAGAAATGCATGATGATTGAGGAAAAAATGCAATGAAAGAACTGTGCATCGTAGACGTTGTTTCGGTGGAAGAGCTTAACAATTGGCTGGTTATTGAACGTTTCTTTTTTAGCCTTGGAAATTATTGTAATGACTTCGTAATGTTGCAAGGTCCGTAGAACTCGAATCTATTGTTTTTAAAGGGAGGTCTATGGCCACGTATGTGCGCGAGCTTTTTTCGCCTCAGTGCTTTACTTTTTATAACAGCCTCTAGACCGAACATTTGGAAGTGTGCGTTGGACTTTTCTTTTTGGCGGTTGTCTAGAGTATAAATTAAAATATTAACTCCGGACCCGTGGAGAGACCAGTTACACCTAAGAACCTATTTTTACGAGTATGTATTAAGTAAGACCAGTTTTGGGATGTGGGGATGTTACTTGTGACAAAAAAATTCGAACAAGAGCATTCATATGCATCGAACTTTAATTCTTTTTATCTTTCCTCTATCGGTAAATATAGATATTTCAATTCTAAATAAGAGAAATAATTATAATCGACTTCGGGCGTAGGGGTGTTGAGTGATTTACCTATTATTACTTAGCTATGCGAAAATAGATAAAGATAGGAACGTCCGTGGAGTATTTCCTTGAATCATTATACAATTTTACGATTGGGCTTCCATTAGTGAAATGAAAACGTGTCGTGAATGATTTCAACGCTATAAAGTGGTGATTTCGACCTGGAACATAACAAGCGTTTCGAACATTTGAACAATAAAACAAAAGATTGGGAGCATTACGGGATCCAGATCCATGCCAAATAGAACAGGAATTTTCAGATTTATTGGCCGTAATTCAAGCTATTTACCATCGTTTGAAAGACTTGGTCCAAAAGTAAGGAAAGTGCTTGCCTTACGAGTTGAAGCCGCGAGAAGTCGAACGGCCCTTTTTTATGAGGGAACATGGAAGAAAAGGATGGTTTTCTGCGTTGTGTTTTGACTGGTGATGATGGTGGAAGTGCTGCGGCCTTGCGTTATGGGTTGCTGCAGCCGAGTGAGACCAGCACCGAAGTTCTACATTAAACCTAACTAATTGGTTTGAGCCATGCTTTAAAGTTAAAACAGCCATAATATGGGCAAGGATTTGAAACGATGATCCCACAGTTATTCATGTAAATCCTTTCACATATTTGGGTTGTTGCATAAGCCTACAACTTAAGGTAGCTCTACAAAAATAAATCCAAAGGCGTAAGATCGTATGAGCGAGATGGCCATACGTCCGGACCATTTCTAGAAATTATACGATTACCGAACTTCCCATTCGATAATTCGAATGATGAGTGGCAAACATACTCTATCAATATGGCACTATAGCGAATTCCACTGAATTTCATGTTCGTTCTCATCGAGGATGGATGATTTTTCTATGAAATTCAGGCTTTTCATCAACCTTTGTAGAGACCAATCGGAGAAGTTTCGATGTTTCAAAAGATCATAAAATGATTGTAAGGATAGGTCGAAATCTTAAGGCAGAACTGCTATGAACTACGTCAAATCAACTAATTTGTCGCATTTTGAACTGAAGTACTTACGGCTGCCAGGTATGCTGTACTTCGACTGGTGCATTGATTCACAATAATATTCAACAGTGAATATGTTGAATTGAATTTATCCAATATACATATAGACGATACAGTGGGACGATTTTTACATCTGAAAATTTAAAATTCATTTCATTGTTTGAAATTCGTTTTACTGTTCAAAATAATTTCCCTGAATTCCAATACAGTTGTTGCAGTGATATTTTAATTTATGAATTCCGTTCCTGAAATGAGCCTCCGGAAGACTGTCAAAATACGCTTCCACGGCGGCTATTACCTCTGGGTTGTGTGTCGGGCCCCTATCAGAGCAGCATCTGTATGTTTGTGAAAATAAAGATGCTAAGCTAGTTAGATCCCAAGCTATTTGTCTACACTTTGTTTTGCCAGTTGTCGCATATCCAGTCCAAAATTTGAGAGCCTGCGCCAATTTTTTCAAGTGTCCTGAAAGGCTATAGACAAAGGTGATCTGAAAAAAATTAATTCTGATTTCTTGAAGTAGATCACGCGGCTAGAGGGTGCGAATGATGCGAAAGACATCGATAACACTGGGGAACAAAAAAATATTATTTTTCTGCGGCAAGAATTTTGTTATTGGTTTTAATAAACACTTACATTAGACATACACGAAATGTATATACTTTTTTTTGATTGACTCTGGTTCTTGAGATAAATGACATATAACCAAGCATTTGAAAAAATATGAACCTACCCTCCCGACTTGTATTAATTTGAGTATTTCCAACTAAATTTTGTTTTCTATTCATGTAGGTAGTTGTAATAGTTCCGATTACAAATATTAGACCTTAAGGTTATCAGTTCGTGCTCTATTTTAAGTATAAATTATCTTGTTTTTCGTGAAAAATATGAGTTCGTCGCGAAAGTCTTGCGTTAACAATCCTAACAGTTTTTGTTTTATATGTGGCAAATTTTTTCAACAAAAACAAAGAAGAAAGATCACTAAGTTTGTGAAACAAACCTACCTCGCATACTTTGGGATAAATCTAACCCAAAAAAATAAATATTGGGTGCCCAATATCGTGTGTAAGTCATGTGTGGAAACTCTGCGACAATGGACCAAAGGAGAACGTAAAGGGTTTAAATTTGGAGTGCCGATGATATGGACTGAGCCAACCAATCATTTCAATGACTGTTACTTTTGTGCTGTGAATGTGAAAGGCATGAATAGGTACAAAAAACGTACTTGGGTTTATCCTAATGTGGAATCGGCTAAGCCCCCAATATTACACAGTGAAGATTTGCCAGTTCCAGTGTTTTCAGGACCATCGACTGTAAACTGTGATGAAGTTGAAATGTTCAGTCAGAATGACAGCAGTGAAAGTGAGTTCGAAGGATGTAGTTCTACAAGACAGGGATTTTCTCAAGAGGAACTCAATGATTTGGTTCGTGATTTGAATTTACCAAAGAAATCAACTGAACTTCTTGCTTCGAGACTAAAAGAAAAACATTGTCTTCAACCTGACGTTACTATAACATCCTACCGGACCAGAGAGCAAGATATTCTCCCTTACTTTACCGAAGAAGACAAATTGGTCTTTTGCAACAATGTTTCTGGCCTCTTAAGTTTTATGGGTCTTCCTGAATATAAGCCAGAAGATTGGCGGCTTTTTATAGACAGCTCAAAAAGGAGTCTAAAATGTGTATTATTGCATAATGGAAATAAATTTGCTTCCGTCCCAATTGGTCACTCTACCAAACTCAAGGAAGAGTACCAAAATATTAAATTTGTTTTAGAGAAGATTTCGTACGTACAACATCAGTGGTCAGTATGCGTAGACTTGAAGATGGTAAACTTTTTATTAGGCCAGCAAAGTGGGTATACCAAATACCCCTGTTTCCTATGCCTTTGGGATAGTCGCGCAAAAAGCGAACACTGGATTAGAAAGATATGGCCTTTAAGAGAAAATATATTAGTTGGAAATGCAAATATCGTTAATGAGCCACTTATAAGCCGAGAGAAAATCATTCTTCCACCACTTCACATCAAGCTTGGGTTAATGAAACAGTTTATAAAAGCCCTAGATAAGAATGGTGACTGTTTCAAGTATGTATGTCAAAAATTTTCCCGCCCTGAGTATGGAAAAATTAAAAGCAGGCATCTTTGATGGACCCCAAATCCGTACCCTTATAAAAGACACCGCATTTACAAGCCATATGACACGGATCGAATCAGAAGCATGGCTAAGCTTTGTATTAGTGGTCAAACAATTTTTGGGTAATCACAAAGTACCAGAATATGAAGAACTAGTTGTAAAAATGCTACAGAATTTTAACCACTTAGGAGCAAATATGAGCATCAAATTACATTTTTTACATAGCCATTTGGACATATTCCCGGACAACCTAGGCGATTACAGCGAGGAGCAAGGAGAACGGTTCCACCCGACATTAGGACCATGGAAGAAAGATATCAAGGTCGATGGGACAGCCATATGATGGCAGACTACTGCTGGACTTTAATTAGGGACTGTCCTGATCAAAAACACAATAGAAAAGTCTACAAAAAAAGTTTTTTGTTATTTTTTTTTATTATTTTATTTGTCTTAACAGCATATATATTTAGTTTTTATCATTGATTATAATTATAGCCGCTCTTAAAATATATATATTTTAATACGTCATTGTATTTATTATTTTGACCTTTTTAGTCAAATATTTATTAAAGCCTTTATCTCATGAACTAGAGTCAATTTGACAAATCTGATATTTTTCTCGTATTCAGCATCCTGAACTTATATAAAATTGACTTCAATCTACCTTGCCGCAAAATGACTGTTCCCCAGTGTAATTAGACGATAGCGTCCGCAATTGGTGAAGTGAAACTATCAATTCATTGTGTACTTATGCAGTTCAATTTAATTTCAAATGTTAAAGTAGAAGACACGTTGGCAATTTCATGTCATGCGTTATATGTCAAAAATTAGATATAACAGTGGTTTACTTATCATCAGCCGACTGAGCTTGTCTTGAGTATAAACCTTCTAACCTTACGGTGTCAATCAGACAGGCACCCGTGCATTGATTCTTGCATTTGTTATATTGGAGATCCGATAAGAGTTTCGACGCGGCATGAATAGTGTCATTTCTTGTTCTAAAATCGAAATGGTTATCAGGAATGAATTTATTTTCCGCAACCCATTTAGGCAGGGCTCTATGTACTATCTTCTTGAAGACCTTGATATTCGGAAGGAAATTTTTTGGCCGGATATTAGCCAGGTTAGGGGTGTTATTATTCCTCCTGGAGATTGGTTTTACTATCGCTGTCTTCCAAGGCAGTGTATTGTTGAACAGGATGGTGAACATCTTTACAACCACTGATAGAAGCTGCATGAGCACAATATTGGCTATAGCATTGATTCTCATAAATATTTTTCTCTTTAATAACTCCAAAATTATCCGGAGGTCCTCCATATAAATTAATAGGATGTAAGCCCCTTTACTAGCCACAGCATTATTTGGGGGAGCCAAGTCCGGCGAATAGCGTGAATGTTGCAACAGTTCATACTTTAATCCCATGGAGCAGGTCAAATGGCAAATGTTATACCGAGCAGATCTCGGCAACAAATGGACCGATTTTAATACTTTTTTGTCTAAATAATCAATATACAAAACTCTGAAGCTGGAGCTGAAATTTTAATGTCTATGGGAACATTTTCACGAACTTTTGATAACATAAATTTAAGATTTCGAATCAAAATTAATTTAGTTTAATACAAACTTAATTAACTATGTATATTTAAGTTTTTCAATAACTTAGTTAACATTAATAAATAGCAATATAAATATATTCTGACATATTGTTGTGTGGAAAATATATAGTTTGCATAAAAAAGTATTTTGTGAGTCGATGAATATTGTAAGTCAATTTTTGTTATTAATTTAATTGTGAATTGTCTGATTACTCACTGATTATGTTAATATTGCAGAGTTTCGCTCATTCAATTTGTGACAAGCGTTAATTTAGTGGCTTAAGAAAGTCTGTTCTGAAATAATTCAAGTAATAAGAGTATTCCAGTAAGTATAATTTTTCGATATTTGGCGATAACGAGTTTTGGTCCGCCGTTAGCTTACTTATTCAGACAAGTGTTGTAATAATTTGAAATTTATTTTCTGTGTACTTTAAGGTTCATTCAAACTCAAAAATCGTGATTTAATAACTCAAACTTTAGAAATCAGGAATTTATTGATATTTCAGTACCCGTTAATGAAACATGCCACTTGCACAACCCGTAGGGCGACATAGAATAGGCCGTAGATAACTGTTGTATAATTTACTAATCAGAAATAAATAACATCTTCTTTGGTGATATAAACTGTAATACAATTTAGCCGCGAAACTTTGACACGCAATAGCGTGTGCTAATTGAACATCAAGACAGAAAATTCTATTGTCAATTTCGTTTCATATTTCTTTTACAATCTCACCGATTAATAAGCGACGATTCGGTAAATCAAAAGATGCAATTCGTCGGGCAAAAAATCGTGCCCAACGATCTGAAGCCAAAGTTGAAGCTGACCGGGCTAAAGAACGTGAACGAAAAAGAATTAAACATTTCATTTATGACAAGCAACCAAATGAAGAAAATGTGATTTCTCCTACGCCTATTTTCCGCCCAAAATTGCCTTTAAGAACTGCAGACCCAATTAAGACTACTTGTTCGGCATTAGACAAAATTATACAATTTAAAACGTTAAATTTGAATCGTTGGAGGAAATGTGTGATTTGAATAAATTCAAACATATTTTGTACGAACTGGGAAAGAAAAATGCCATCAAAAACATAACTTGTAAAAAAAACCAAGTCTCGCAACTCAGTTCTTCTACTGTAAAAAGTTGTGAGATCTATGTAATACCAAGTCGGTTAATTTATTCAGCCCCTACTTAAGGGACCTTCTGTCTTAAGTTATTACGTAATTAGCTAACCTAACAACATCTTATAGTGACCATATTAATATTAAAAATCTTTTATGTTTTAAATAAATAGATTGACTTGTCCATCGCATGCATCTCACAAATAATACATATTATATTAAATTAGATTGTCTAGTGCGATTGCCAAGTCAATCTATTTATTTAAAACATAAAAGATTTTTAATATTAATATGGTCACTATAAGATGTTGTTAGGTTAGCTAATTACGTAATAACTTAAGACAGAAGGTCCCTTAAGTAGGGGCTGAATAAATTAACCGACTTGGTATTACATAGATCTCACAACTTTTTACAGTAGAAGAACTGAGTTGCGAGACTTGGTTTTTTTTACAAGTTATGTTTTTGATGGCATCTCATTTCTTTTTGTAGATAGTCCTACTCTTCTTCCTTTCCGGTACCTTCTACTTTTTGAATACCAACAACAGATTTTCTTAAAGCCCACTCTGTGTCTTATGAGCTTTTCTTATTTTTGTAGGTTGTCTTCCTCTTTTTCTTTTCCGGTACTACTTCTTGAGCTTCAGCTGCAGTTTTTCTCAAAGCCCACTCCCTGTCTCTATGGGTTTTTCTCAAAGGCTTTGATGTTACAATTTTTATCAAGTCTGGACGGTAAATGCTTCTTAATCTATTGTATTCACAAATTGAGGATTCCTGCGCTTTAATATTTCCAAAGTCGACATTAATTAGATGTAAGCCGCCCAGACTTGTAAATCTCGAAAGTGCCACGTAAGCTTGACCGGATGTGAATACTGCAGAACCGATATCCATCAGCGCATTATTTAGACTTAGGCCCTGACTTTTGTGTATAGTTATAGCATAGGCTATACATATAGGAAACTGTTCGCGATGAACATAAGCTCTATTAATAATTTCAAATTTAGTTTTGACCGGACCAAGCTCGTAAACCTGTTCTTTATCAAATGTAATGTATATTTTCTTAATTATTTTTGTATTTTCCGGATCAACCTTTACTCTTTGCACTATACCGATAGAACCATTAACTAAACCAAGACTCACGTCAATATTTCGCCTTAACATGACTCTTGCTCCTATTTTTATAATTATGTTCTCTTCTAGGCCCGCAGTCATAGAAGCATCGTCTTCATAATTTTTTATGCATTCACGAGCTCTTTTTGTTATCCTCTTTTTGCAATCTATGCTATCTACAGCTGTAAGTTTTATTTCGGGATGTGGGAGAGATCTAAGCATTGCAGTATTTAATTGTTGACACATGTTTTTTGTAGGTAATAAGCAAACGGTATCATCAGGAAGTTTCGAGAGGTGTTCAATTATTTCAATCAATCTGTTTTCATTTGAATTGGTTTTTAGAGTTATTAATCTAGTCGAGAGTAAGTCGCGTTCTTTTTGTGTAGTCACACCTAATCTTATTCTATTTAGCATTTCAACAAAGTTAGAATCATTAAGCTGTCGCATGTTAATAGTAAGTTCATCGTATACGAACAGTTCAATCCACAGATTCGGCATACTGAGGGAACCTAACAACTTGTTAGCTTCAGCAGTTGAGAGTTTTTCAAAAGGTGACTTTTCTCTTACCGGCGGAAGCTGTAAAAGATCCCCGAAAAGTACAAGATGTTTTTTTTCCAAACCACCAATTCTGATCATCGCTTGTGTCAAATATCTCAGACAAGCGTAAATGAATATATGTTAAAGTAACATTGGATATCATCGACACTTCGTCTATGATAAACAACACTACTTCTTTCAAATCTGATCTCAGAACTTGGAGCACTTCATCGGAAAGTGGCTTGTACCTCGGTGTTTGCTTGTGTTCCACAGGCAGCTGCAATAGTCTGTGTATAGTCAATCCATTCACATTGAATGCAGCTATGCCTGTTGGATCACTAACTGCCACTTTTTTGTTTAAATACATCTTAACCCAAACTTTCAGAGTTTTTATTAAAAAGCACTTTCCAGTGCCACCAGTTCCACTCACAAAACAGCGTAAAACGTCAGCGTTATTATCAGTTGTGTCCATTTCATGTGTGATCATATCGAAGACTCTTTTTTGATCGGCATTAAGTTTTGCGATCATACTTTGAAGATCAGTCTGCTCTTCTTCTACCAGATTGATTCTGTGAAAGTCATCCATTGCGTTTGCAGCTTCCACAGCTTCAAAGTCTAAAGGGTTTTCAAGACCATCGTCATCATCAACAATTTCCCTTTCTTCGTTTATCTCAGCAACTTTAGATTCTATCATTTCACATGCTTTTTGTATCTTATATCTTGACTCTATCATTGAATTACCATAATCGATTCCTTCTTTTAAATCTTCTTTCGCCAAATTAAAGGCCTCCGTGTAAGTATCACACCCCATTTTGAGTTCATCTAAGGAACGTCATGGCTTGAATAAAAGAAGTAAAGAGAAGAAATATTTCTCTGGTACTTGTTCTCCGTCGTAGAAATAGTGATTGATCAAATATGGGTTATCTCTTCTTTTCAGGAACTTTTTACCGTCATTTATCTCGTAGCACTCGACTTTAGAGGAGACTGGGCGTGTTTTAACAATATCGTAATTTTGAGCGAAACTGTACAAGTTAGTAGTCTCCAACTCTGACACCGAACATACAATTTGTTTTAAAATTGATTTAATTATAAGTTCATCAAATGGTTATTAAATATATGTACATAATAAAGATATTTATTTTATATTCCGTCAAATACATGAACCACATTGACCACTAAACCCAATTCCCCAACCGCCCATTGATTGGGTTGCATTGCATATTTTTAGGGGTTAATCGCCATCTAGATAAATTGAAAAAGGATACATACAGACACTATCCTATTAGTAATAATATTTGGTGTATCTAGAAAACTGGACCAAAATTGCAAAATATTTTAGTTTTTCCTTGATTTATACACTAAACACTAATTGTATTCTAAATTTCAAGCTTCTATGTCTGCCAGAAGTGGCCTAGAGTTTTGATGATCGGTGAGTGAGTGAGTGAGTGAGTGAGTGAGTGAGTGAGTGAGTGAGTGAGTGACAGAATTAGAAACTTTGACTAGTTATAATTCTTAAACTACTGGTTCAAATTTAATGAAATTTGAAATATACCGTGTCTATGGGATGCCTGCTTGGTTACTGAAAATTCAGGCTTCTAGTTTTATCCACAACGAAGTTATAGGGGGTCGAAAATGGCCCGAACTGCTTCGAGAAAAGGATGGTACGGCCGTGCCGCTTTTTTGCTCGACTTGGCGGGGGCACTGCCGTGCCCCCAGATGCATTAGGAGTTGAAAAATTTCAAGTTGTCTAATTTTCACTCTATGTCAAATATATCATGAAATGTGTTGATTTCTTTAAGAAAATTAATCTTTGGAAAAAATTTCAGTATATTTAAACTTTGCTCCATTTTGCTGCTGCGACGCTTATGACTAGCCCTGCGGCCACCTAATTAGTAATCGAGAGAACATGAACAAAATTGATTCTAATTCGATCTGTCATTTGGATATGCTTTGATCTGACGAAAGGCTTTGACTAAATCAATTTCTCTAGTTTATCGAACTAGTTTTTAACCTGGGGTCAAGTTGATTGCTGTGAAACGGCTTTCTTAGTTCCAGAAAAATAAGAGTCTATATGTCTATGGAAATATGAATACTGGTCAAGTCAGATACCAAGATATTTAAACGCGTTTTTCACCACCAATGGCTGTCCATGTTTCCCAAGAATCGCGTATATCCTTCTGATATGCCTTGGTGACCTATATGAATATAACGGAGTCCTAAGTGGTATCGTTCCGATTTTTGGAAGTTAATTTTTAACTTTTCAAAAACCTTATTAACAAGTATTTCATTCATTGTTTGGGAAGCAAACTAGTTGGTCGGAGGATTTGATCTATCTCAATCCCAAGGGTGGACCACCGATGTATTCCACTACTATGAATAATATTCAGAGCGTTGTTGAATAGTGTAGTGAGAATATCTACCCCTTCGATTGGCCGGTGCCTTAAAACTACATTTGGGTTACCAGCTTTCCCGTCAACTTCTTATTTTTAAGTGATTCAAGATTGCACAAGTGCCCATATTTCCCACGTACAAACTAGCAGAAATGCAATCATTAAAGACAATACGGTTTGCATGGATTTCATCTTTGAATACGGCAAGCCGTTATTCTCACAGAGACGTAAATACAATAGTTAAAATAAACCCGCATTTTCAAGCTCGTGATTACGGTGAGCAGAGCTCTTCACCGTGGACACAGACTTGAACGAAGCGCTGATGAATTAATTTTCTCTTGTGGAGAAAAAAACCGTCGCACGTTCGTAACGATCCGTTCTTCTGAGTATTTTATTTATTTACGCAAACATGTCGGATTATTGGATTTAACTTTTCGGTGGTTTTTCACTCCCGATTTTAATGTCCTTATCTTCGGATCGTGTAGGTCTTTAAACTGTCTATATAGCCGTTAAAGTCTGGAGAGAACTCTCCAATATGACCATTGGCCTGGACCATATCCTACGGTATGGACACCTACGAAATAGTTCTGTCCATCGTTCACTTCAATATGACGTCCACCTGTTATAAATGTTGGTCAGTTTCGTTGTTTCTCATTTTTCTTCTTACCGTTTGATTCATTCCATTCAGGCGCATTCCTCTTCTCAATGATCTTTCGATCTCACCTAATTATTAGGTGGTTGCATTAAAAGTCGCTCTTTTTTATGTTTTTCGAACGTTTATTTCAATTATAAAAATTGCATTGATTTTAATCAAAATATGCACCTTCGGCAGCTACAACCTTCGCCCACTTTTCTGGCAACAATTGAATTTCGCGGCGAAAGAATGCTCAGTCCTTTGAGGCTACTCAAACCATTTTTGGACTTCTTCATAATTTTTGAAATGCCTGTCTTCTAAATCATGCTGCATCGACCGAAACAGATGATAGTCTGATGGAGCTACGTCTGGAGAATACGCTGGGTTTCCCATTTAAACTCTATCAGTTTTTATTTGATCGTCAATGCAACATGCGGTCGAGCCTTATCATGAAGGAGAATCACTTTTCGTCGATTTGATGCAATTTATGGTCTGTTTTTCATCAAATTTTTGTATAAATTCTACAACTGTTGTTTATAACGCTCACCGGTGATTGTTTCATTTGGCTTTAACAACCCGTAATAGACAACTCCTTCCATATCCCACAAAATACAGAGTATTGTCTTATTAGCGTGGATGTTCCGCTTCGGAGTCGATGTTGTCGGTTGGCCAACACATGCTCGTAATTTTTTTCACTTTGGATTCTCAAAATAGATCCATTTTTCATCTCCGCTCACAATACGCCATAAGAAATTCTTCTGTTTTTGCTTTGGAAGTAATGAAATGCAGATGCTTATCCGATTTCAAATAGCACTGTCGGTCAATCAATGTGGCAGCCATTTTCTTTCTTTTTGTATCTTCCTAAGGGCATGCAAACGTCGCAAAACAGTTGATTTTTCAACTCCAAGTTGTTGAGCTAATTCTCTAAGCGATTGGGCCGGATTATCGTCAAATAACGCTTTAAATTCCTCATCTTCATTTTTTTTTCGGTTAGCCTGACCGTTCTTTGTCATAAGCATCACAATCACCACGTTTAACTTCTAAACCAATTTCTGCATACAGTTTCGGATGGAGCAGATTCCCCATAAGTTTCCGCGAGTAATCAGTGAGCTTCAGCCGCACTTTTTTTCAAATCTAAATAATGCAGAAGTACACATCGGAAAAACAACTTATCGTGATCCATTTTTCAGTTCATATTAAATATTACTTAATGAATACAGAAATGCCGACAGTTAACAGGATTTTATTAACACTTTCAAGCTTCAAAAATGTACATGTCACAGTAATTATAGTTCAGTGCAAATGATCATATGCTAAGTTTTTGAAAAACAAATTTTTCTTAGCTTAAGTTAATCATAATAATGTTAATTGTAAGTTATTTATATAGTAGTCGAAAGGCATAGGTTAAAATTAAACAGTTTGTTTTAGAGTGTCCGCCTAGGGCCAGTACGATTCCTAAATTTGTAAGGATAGTTAAGCTAGTTTTAAGCATTTTTGTCTAGGATAAGATAGATCTAAGAAACTATAAATAAAAAATAAATTTACAAAAAAAAAAAAATAGTTCAGTGCAAAAACTGCTACCAACATTTATATGTCAACAGCGGGAATTAATGCAACCATCTAATACATGGTAGTATTTGTAGCCCAATTTTTGTTTAGCGTTTAATTTAGGTTTGCTAACTAAGACATCGGGGCATTCAGTTAGCGACATATTCGAGAGGGTTGCCAGTGAATTTATATTTTTTGCAGGATCTTAAAGTCTGCCTCATCCAGCGTATCCAATTTGATTTATGGCGTCTTTTTCTTTCCTTTTTTTGTTTTATTTTTACGGGGACACATAAAACGAGTATGTAGCGATGTACAATTCAATTTTACATCTTTTACGAACCTGTTCGATAGGTCTAGGCGTTGTTGCCAAACTAATTTCGAAGCTAATCATTTTGGAGCATTGCGCTTTTTTATATGTATTTGTATTTGTATTTATTTTATTATAATATGTTGAACACTTAGATACAGTTATCTTTATTGTGTTACATACAAGTGGTTTAGTTTTATTCAATATAAAATGTAAATGACGAGAAGAAAAGAGAAAAAAGAAGAGAAAACTCTAAGATCCTTAATTACAAATTATGTGCATAGATGTTGTTTAAGTTGTTTTTGGAAGTCGCTCATATCTGCAATTCTCCTAATACGAATTGGTAGTGAATTCCATAGTCCTATGGCATAAACAAAGAATTGGTTTTCAGTTGAGATGGTGCTAAAAGTTGGAGTGACGAAACTTGCGCTTCTGGTAGAGGAGGCAAACTGAAGTGTTTGGAAAAGGTAATCTGGTTTTTTATTTTTCTTAAGGTTGAATAGAAAAGTCAGTGTTTTGTAATCGAGGAAATTTTCAAGGCTCATTCCAAAGAAGTCATGGACATAGGCTGATATATGTTCTCCTCTGCGTAGGTTCTAAACAAATCTTACAGCACTGTTGACGGCTGCTTTGAATTTGCGCTTACTGGAGCTATCGAGGACACAGAAAACTGGGTGAGCATATAACAGAATTGGCAACAGGAAGGTCTTTATTAGCGTTGCTTTAGTTTTTGAAGGAAAACAGTTTCCTACTTGGTTTATTGCTCGCAGCGTCCCGTAGACCTTAGAAACTCAGATGGTCACATGATCTTCCCAAGTTAGTCTTTGGTTAAATATAACTCCGAGGTTTTTAACGGTGGATACGTAGTCTAAGGGTGAAGCATCTACAACGAGCCGAGGTAGGTGTATAGTATCTAGCTTATATCGGTTGATAACAATAGCCATACTTTTTGAAGCATTTAGAGTGAGTTTATTATTTTTCGACCATGCAACAATGGAAGCAAGATCCGCGTTGAAACGTTCTAATGCGTTTTTTGCCAATTCCAATGGATAGCTTAGATGCAGCTGAACATCGTCAGCGTACATTTGTATTTTACAGAGTTTTAGCACTGCAGGTAAGTCATTGTTAAATAGGGTGAATAAAAGCGGCCCCAATATAGATCCTTGTGGAACGCCGGTCTTGGTTTCTATGAAATTCGAAATTATTTTATTAACATAAACCGCTTGGGTACGACCACTAAGGTAGCTCCTTAGTAGTTTAAGTGCTGTAAGGTCAAAGTTAAAATTGTTTTGGAGTTTAGTTAATAATATTTGGTGTGGCACCGTATCGAACGCTTTCGAGAAATCAGGCAGTACTAGTGATGTTACGTGACCTTTATCCATTTCACTTCGTAAGTCGTCGACTAGATTTAGCAACGCCGTGGTACAGCTATGTTGTGGTCTAAAGCCAGACTGGTGTGGCGATATTAAGCCAAATTCCTTCAGATAGTGGTGGATTTGTTGGCTCATGAGTTTCTCAAAAGCTTTTGATAAGAACGAGAGTAAGAAAATCGGCCGGTACTCTTTGTTTCAACAGTTTGCGCTTTTCATGACTGGAATAATTTTAGACTCTTTCCATATTGCCGGGTAGATAGAGTAGGTTAGGATGTTGTTAAAGATGTAGGTTATTACTGGCAGTGTCACAGGAATGATCAGTTTTAGAAACCTCGCGTGTATACCATCCAAGCCAATTGCGTTCGATTTTATATTCTTTGGAAGAAGAACCTTTGTGATGAGGCAGGTGCAGTTCCATTATTGGTCTCATTATATGTATTTGCACTGCACGTCTGAAGCAATCGAAGCGGCTGCAAATTTTATATTTTTATTCTGTTTCCAAATTTGTTTTTCTTTATGTTATTTTAATTACACACTTTGACTTCTTGGCTTTTGCTTTCCAAAGGTTTTTATTTTATTTCTTAATTAAATTAAATTAAATTAAATGCCCAGTTTCACAACGTCGACTCAAGCTTTCGCTTAGCTGAACCTGAGAAATAAATTTAAGCTACAGCTCAAGTCGAAGTTGTTTCACAATTTGCGTTTGTGCCCAGTTCAGCTTAACGCATTTCAATTCCTAGCCATTTTTCCTAGCCACTATTGAAGCCGTTGTCTTTTTTTTATGAACATGGTAAGATGTGTGATTGTTTTCAGTTTGTAATCCTTAAAAAGATTTTTGAAAAAGATATGGTTGCAACCGCAAAAAAAAGTACAAATCTTACAGCAAGTAAAATAAACTTGTAAGTTTTACTGATTTCAAATCATAAAGATATCATTGGAAAAAAGCAGAGATACAAGATAAAGGTGGACATTAAAACCAATAAATGGAAGGGCACCATTTCGATCGATTAATGTCCTCTGAAAAAAAATATGAAAGTATCAAAAAGAGAAGGGTGTCTCCAAAATCGAAAGATGATGTTGTAGAATACCTGTATGACTTCGGTTTTCCGTTTTTTGCGGAATCAACAAGAAAATCGAAGTGTTTAAAGAAACATACAATCATTAATAAACTAATTGCATTATTCTTGCCAAAATATGCACATTATTGGAATCATCCCAACAATTGAAGCACCTTGGCCTGTAAAATCTTTTGAAATTATTTATCTTCGTTAATTTTCTTCATATCTCTTTATTTTTGAAATTGAAAGAAATCAGAACTATGTATTGTACAATCAAACCGCTCTGACGTGAAAGACATTTCTCTCACTTATACATACATATGTATATTCAGCTTGGCGGGAGAGAGGTTAGAATAAACCTGCGGTTCGAAATGCCAGTCATAAGAGGTGAATAGTTTCCTAATGGATCTATGTCCCATGAAAAAAAAGACATCACTAAACCAATACACCATAACGACACCACACTCGAAACAAGATCCAAGAAGGTCGGCTTTAAAACAGAATAACCGTTGAGAAAAGGTGTACTTTCGTTCGTGTCAGTATAGACAACCACAATCTTATAACAGGATTCTTCATTAGCAATAAAGTATTGCAGAACGTAATGGACGTAATATTTTACAACGATTGAATGTCGGTGGCCAAAATCCAGGTCCCCGCTTTAACTATTCACTTTTGAAGATATACTATCCTACGGAAGATAAGGATGAAGAGATAAAGGACGCGTCTTACGAAACAATGAAGGAAAAACTTGACAATTTTTCATCTCTAGAAATGAAAATCGTACTCGGGGACTTCTAGGCAAAAATAGGAAAAGAAGTAATATATAGGCCAACACAGTACAAGAAGAAAGTCCCCATATTTCATCTCATGGTCTTAGGACAATAAGTTTCGCCAGCTTAAAGCATATGATTGTGAAAACTACACATTCAAATACAAGTCTATTTGGCTATCAACGGATGGACTGACGAGTAACCAAACTGATAATTTTCTGATAGACAGAAGACACCATACTAACGTACTAAATGTTAAAGCATTCGGAGGGGTGGGACTACATCCTAATCATCGCCCAAGTAAAAACCGAATCCAAATTCACAGAAGCGGAACACAGGAATATATGTACATATAAAAAAATTAAATGTTAAATGACTTTCGTATCCAGAGTCAATACTGGACAAAATTAACCCCTAAGCCCTACCCTGGAGTTCAGCGCAAATGAAAACAAATAATTATTAGAATATTTTTAAAACTAAATAACCCATGCTGGCGCCTCTCAAAGTATTTTCATATTATCTTAGTAGGCGTCTAATTGTGAGTCATTTATTTATTTTCGAGTTGTGCAGTCGCGGAAATTTAAACTTCGGGGTTCCATAGACCCCAGGGTAATGAGAGTGCGAGTTTTTAAGAATTTGAATTCATATTTCTTCATTGATTTGATTGGTAAGTTAGCTTTTTATTTATATGTTATTAGTGTTAAAAGTGTTTTTATTAATCAAGTTAGTAGTATTAGCGTTGTTGGTATGTTTCTCGATTTTAGTTTGAAAACACAAGAAAAAACTAAAATGGATGAAAAAAATCCCGAAAGAAGACGATATAGATGAAGAGATAGACCATATCGTAACTGAAGAGTGACCCTGAAAATCATGGAGTCATCGAAGACTTTCGACAAGACTAAGTTATTTTCTAAATGG
Organism: Merodon equestris; assembly: GCA_958301585.1. Lineage (NCBI taxonomy): Eukaryota > Metazoa > Arthropoda > Insecta > Diptera > Syrphidae > Merodon > Merodon equestris. The sequence continues at coordinate 67,917,853 of OY284413.1, forward strand.
ATTCAAATGGAGTGTTAAGCATCCAAAAAGGCGTAAAACCGTGCAAAGAAACACTTTAATAAACCCTTCTGGGCCTAGAGATGATGCATGTAGTTTTACAAAAGAAGAAGAAGCATTTTCTTTTTATCACTGATCAAATTTTGTTACTCTGTAACAACAACAATGAAATTGGTAGACAGAGGCAAAAATATAAAAACGACAGAGTTTTGAGAGCGTGTACATCGACGAATTTGGTGATTCTTCAAGTACAAACAGTAAACGTCCTTCTTTTGCAAAGGACAAGGATGTAAAAGAGATCAAGGCTTTGTTTGGTTCTCATCGTGATTCATGCGACAACCAAAGAAATATTTGACAAGGGTTCCGGTGTGGGCTATTTTTGGGCCACCATGACACAAGCTCGTTATGAGTTCTTAACGAACTGTTTGCGTTTCGATGACCGCTCTACAAGATTGGAACGCAAAAAAATGACAGACTTTCCCCAATAAGAGAGATTCTATTATATTGTCAGTGTTTCAAGTGAAGTTTATTGTCCTTTGGATTTCTATACTTTGGACGAAATGTTGATGTTATGTGACTCTAAAACGGCATACATGCTGGATGTTTTCATATATTTGGGTAAGGACTCGGCACCCAAAAATGTTTTATCTGCATACTATTATACCGTGAAATTGACAGAGAAAATCCATGGAAGAACCAGAAATTTGACTTGTGATAATTGGTTTACGTTTACAATGGTGGCAAAAGAATTCTTTTCGACGTTGCCATGGCACCTCACATCAAGTTTTGAGAGTATGTAACATTATTAAAAATAATCGTGCCGTTGGAAAATCTACAGGCATGTTTTTACTAGCCATTGAAAAAGCCTTCGACTCAGTATGGCATGACGGCCTTATACATATGTATGTAAAATGATAATTCTTAATTTTCCCTCTTTCTTGTGCAATATTGTCAAAAGCTTTGTGTCTAATCACTGTTTCAGGGTATTTGTCAATAATCATGTTTCCAGTCTCATTAATTTTAATTCTGGAGTACCACAGGCTTCCGTTCTCGCCCCGAATTTGTATAATTTATATATATCCGATATTCCAAAATTACCTTTCTATGATATTGCAATATATGCAGACGACACAGCAATAATATCTTCTCATGAGTTCGGTTCCGTTGTTGAATCGAACTTAAGAAATGCAGCAGTCTTATTACAAGAATATTGTTCAAAATGGAAAATATAATTAAGTGCCGATAAAATTCATTCTATCTTTTTTACAAGAAAAAGAAAGTCTTGCTTCTTACCGGCGAACCAATTAAATATCTTAGGCAACGTCATACCATGGCAAACATCGGTCAGGTATCTTGGTATACATTTAGACCCAAAACTAAGTTTTAATGGACATCACACTCAAACCCTAAAAAAATTAATGTTGCAATTAAAATACTGTATCCCTTTATGAATTGAAAATCACTACTCTCAAATGCAAATAAAATACTCATTTATTGTATAAAATAATATTTCAAGCAATTCTTTTGTATGTATGTCAAGTTTGGAATAACTGTGCTAAATGCCATATAGCCAAGCTACAAATATCCCAAAATAAGGTATTGAAGTCAATGCTTTATCTACCATTGTTCTATTCCACTTTGGATTTACATAGCAGAGCAAATGTTGAATTGGTCAACCACAGAATACAAAAATTATGCGAATCATTTAGAGCTAGATGCGAATTCTCTGAAAACCACCTAATAAATTAATTAAGTCGAAACCATTACATATGATTTAGTTACTCTTGCAATATATTTACTTATGTTTTCACTAATTATTTATTATTTAGTATTTACTTATATTTATTTATTTGTCCATCTATTTATAACATTTATTTATTTATTTATTTATTATTATTATTTGTTTTTATTATTTATTTGTTTTTATTATTTATTGTTTATTAATTAATATTATTATTTATTTATTTATATATATATTTAGATATTTATTTATTTATTTCTTATTATTATTGTTTTTTCTAATTTGGGTTTTTTTTTGTTATTTCCCCAGTTTTTGATTTTTTGTTTTTTTTCCTATCATTATTTAATAATGTGTTATTTCAGTAGAAAAGTTTCCTAAAATAAAAAATTGTAAATTGTGCGATAGTCATTGTAACTTAACAACGAAATAAAGAATTTCAAAAGAATTGTGGCAAAAGAAAGTTTTTTGGGCACGTTGCGTCGAAATAAAAGAGAAATTCGACCTTCATTTCTTGAAGTCAAAGATCGCGAACGCAATACAGCAAAATTTGCTTGTTTTGCTACCCTACTGTCTACCAAAATCCAAACAAAAAAAATCGTCCCTTTGCTGTCAACAATGCATACAAAGCAGATCCTGCTGCCGATGCCAATTACCTGAGATGGTGGCTCTTTACAACAAGACGAAATGTGGTGTTGATTTCTGCCAACACTATCCAACTTTATCACCGGTACATTGTTTCAAGGCAAACCAAACAATGGACATTGGCTATATTTTTTGGAATTTTGAATATTGTGGGTGTTAATTTTTAAAACTTCCTCAAAAACTTGGCACTGGGCCTCACCAAGCCTCAAATGGAGGAGAGGTTTTCTAAGTCAAATTTATCGTCAGATCTCCAGGTACTGAATATGCTAAGTTTTTTAATAAAACAAAAACATTTTTCTTAGCTTAAGTTAGTTATAACAATGGTAATTGTAAGTTGATATAGTAGTCGAAAGACATAGATTTAAGTTGTTACGTCTAGGGCCAGTAAGATATCTAGTTAGTTAAGATAGTTAAGCTAGTTTTTAAGCATTATTGTCTAGGGTAAAATAGATATAAGAAACATTAAATAAAAATGAATTAAAATGAAAATAAAATGAATGATCTGCAGGTCCTGACTGGAGATATTTTGAAAAAGAATTGGTTTTTAAGTAGAGTCCAAAATTGTTTCGGGTCTCCAAGACCCTAGTGTTTAGTAAGTGTTTCTCCCGGGATGGTTAGGGTTCAAGGGTTAATAACTTGTTTGCCCTACTAGATGGCATAGAAAATAACAACGAAAGAAGACAAGTAGAGAAGTATGGTCAACAATGAAAAGTGTTGTAAAGTAGGCAGCGGAAAACAAACTAGATTATTGTAAAGCCCGCAAAGTAAAGCCTTGGCTCGACGAAAACTGCTAGGCGTTAAAAAAGGTCGTTAATGTTTTAAGACTTCAAGCCCTGGCAAATAGCGAAGAGATCAAACCCTACAAAAGGCAATCAGCCATCTCTTTCGTAACACAAAATCGACAATGGCAAACGGATGTTTGACGAAGATTTCGGGCCTTTGAAAATGAGATCTTAAGGAAAATTGATGATGGAAAACAGGAAGAAGAAACAGGCGAATTGAGGAAACCACACAATCTAGAACTCGAGTTCCTCTATTCAGTCCCAAGAATTGTCCGCGTAATTAAATCGCGAAAACTAAGATTATCAGAAGACGTGGAACAGTCAAACAAATAGTGAGTAGAAAACCCGTAGGAAAAAGACCGCCAAGAAGGTCCCGTAGATGGGAACACAATATAAGGATGGATCTACAAGAGATAGGAAAGAACATTAAACATAGGGGGAACACACTCAGTACAGGAAGACTTGGCTTAAACCGACTCGATCCGGGAATAAATGATGTATGTACTTCCAAATTTTAAGTCCTTTTTGTTTTATATTTCGAGATTACCAACTGAGCCATTAATAAATAAAATTGGGGTTGAGAGGCATAAATTAGCTTTTACCTTCTTTTTCTTATTTCTTGACAACCAAATCACGAGTGACTTCTGGCATGCAGAAGATCTCAAACACACTCGTCGTCTTAGTGTACCCCGATATCAAGAGTGAGAAGTAAAGACGGAATTTGACTTACACTTAACGTTTGTCATCTAAGGTGTATGAACCCAATAAGCCAATGATGTGGAGATGTGCAACACGTATTATGATTCTCATGGATATACCAAGTATAATAAGTGTATTAACTTTATTTTAAAATGTTACAAATTAAAATGCGAAATGTTTTTTAATAGTTTTGAATATTTTTAATAATAAGCTATTTCATCTGTATCTAAATTCTGTAATCTTCTTGGAGGGTTGGAACTTTAGTATTGATATGAACATTCGAATTATTAAAGTCGTTATTAACAACTTCTCAAATACCTTGTTTAATTTCGTGTCCTCCTCTCGTAAACGGCAATAAAATGTACTCGTTCATTCAAAATCCAGCCATTCCTCAAGTTCGTCCAATTTTTGCTACCCTTTCTCTCTCTCTGTATCTCTAAGCATGTGTAATGTATACATATATTTTAATAGACGTAAGCGCCACGGAAACGAAAGGACGGCACAAAGGAAGAAAAAAAAATTACCATTAAAGTTCACACAAAGTATTTGACATCCAGCAACTGAGAAAGTTCTGAAAAACAGGTCCGAAAATATGCGAACAAAAGGATAATGGGACGTGTTCGGGATCCGTTCGTTATACTTAGGTGGCCGCACATAACTTATTATTTTCACGAGCAGACATCATCAGATCTGTATCCGTGAACCTTTTCTTCCTTTTTTTGTGTCCTGCATTGTCTGAATGGAAAGATGTGAACAGCACAGCAGGATGACCGAAATAATATATGTGAAGACATTTTTGGGCGCTTTATTGAACGTGAATGACAGAACCCTTTTTACTGTCGTCTGGTCAGGGAGGAAGTCGTAAAATTAGGAATCCTTCCTTCTATTCGTCTTCCTCTTCGTTTTCATCATTTTCTTCGTCATCTGGCTGCCCTTTGAAACCCAAGAAAAAAACGGAAGCGTCATGAATACATGTACAGTGTGTAAAATGCAAATACAGATTATAAATTCGTTATAAAATAATGTTATTAAATTCTAGTAACCCAACTTTGCTCGCTAACCATAACCTTTGGTTGCGCACAGTATTCAACTCAGTCAGACTCGAACATACACATTTTGAATGACGACGACGTGCAGACGAGAAAGTTAAACGCAGAGGCTGAGGTTTTTATAGTCAGTCCGTCGGAGTAATAAAAGTTTTTACGCTCTTAAAAACAGAGTTTTCGTAAATTGACCCAAAAACACCGCTGGAAAGAGAAAAAAAAAACTTTTAAGCAAGCCCTAACCCGAGGCAGTCTGAAGAAAGCCAACTTGTGTAAACAGTTCATTAATATTATAATTTTACTCTTTTATTCGTCCTTTTCTGCATATGATGTCTAACACAGGGTCATGTACTGCTGAGATGCTTTAATTTTGAAAGCCTTATGTCAGAGCTGAACATGCTTTTTCGTATTCGGTTTCGGGTGTTGTTAACTTAGATAGGGGTTTACTTATTTATTTTTTACTGCAGTACGTTTTTAGTTAAAGGTCATTGCTGGTTGGCGGTTGCATGATGGAATGAATAGAAATGTTCTTTGTCGGTTCAAGGATTCGTAATAAGACATCAAAACAAGTAATATAAGTCAAGGCAAGCTCATTTATTAAAGAGAGATGACTGTAAGTTTTGTATTGAATTTGTATATATTTGTTGGGTAATCGTGGTCGATGAAGGTTAAGTCATGGCTAACTGCGAATTCAGACATGGTTACTTCGTGGTATTTCTAAATGTAAGGTAGTTAGTAATGCAATATGAATATTTTATTGACATTTTGAAAAAAGAATATCCCCCTATCACTCCCGAACACGAATTTTTTTGATTTTTTGGATTCTACATAACAACAAAAAATAAAACATACTTACTTTTATATATTCAATATTTATATTAAGGATGTGAGAAAAATTGGAAAATCTATAGGCAACACTGAGGTAAGGGGTCAACATTTATTCTACGGCTTCGCATGTTGCGATATATGAAAGTTTCTGAAACAATTCTTAGTTTTCGTATAGCTTAATGCTATTCCGCATTTTTCACACGCACTTTGGAAACTTGCATCTGATTTTTTTATCAGATCATTGTGGCCAGTGTCTTGACGTACTGCTTTTAGAGGCACGAATCTCGCTTTCAAATGACGGTCGACTAGATAAACTAGGTTTTACACCCATTTTGCCAACGGCCATCGCAACCTCCTCGCGAAAGTTTGCACATGATAAGCGACTTGATTGATTTCTTTTGTATTTGGTGACACATTTTTTAACCCCCGACGCAAAAACTTTGGGTTCAGCTTTTGTTGCGGTAACATTGTGATCGCGATCACTCGCTATTTTAAATTCGTTTAAATTCATTTTTGCATCTTGAAATCTAAATCTACTATAATTATGGTTCATTATTGTGGTTCTTGCAATTCGGGCATTTTATCCGGTAATTTTGTTAGTTGCGGAGGATTGTGCTGCAGGAAATTTCACATTCATTATGTGAACCTGTCCGGAGCTGCCCTCCAACTCATAAAATCATCTGAAGGAATATGCTTTAAGTGTAAGATCTGCAATGGCATGCCACTATTAGGGCTTTTATCTAAACTTAGTTCGTTAACGAATGAACTAAATTTGGTTCGATCGGAAATTCGTGATATAAAGTGTAATTATTCTGTTAATAAAACAGGTAACATGCAAATTAATAATACGCCAATGGAAACTAATACTAATACACCTTTACCGGTAGAGTGTGAAAGTGCGACGGATAAAACAGAAAATGTCAACGGTGACAACGTCACTTGGAATAAGGTTTCGCGTAAAAAACCTAAAAAAAAATAAAAAACGCGCAAAAAAATAAAGCCGATAATAGGTAACGACCAATCGACTCCTAATCTCATTGCTTCGCCCCAAGTAGATTTGCATGTTGCTGGATTTTGTGTTGACACTCCTGTAGACGCAATATGTAATTACGTCTCATCCAAATTGGATATATCGCTTGATAAGTTACATATGTATATAAATTTTAAAGTAAATTTGCCGGAAGAAATTTACACGCGCGAGTTACGGCGGCTACCTCTATTCCCGTCGCCCCCTAACCAACCAATAAGGATAGCCCCGGTCCGGAGTGTAACGAGTATCTACAATAAGTTGTTTTACAGTATGCCCTCATTAGGTTTTATTTGGGTTTCCCTAATCCTTAGCCTGTACTTTCCTATAATAAAACTTACGACCGGAAAGGACAAAAAGGATATTGGGAATTTTCCATCATAAAACATCGGAGGCCCACTTCTTGTATTTTTTTGTATATTTAAGCAATAGTTTAAGACAATGTAATCGCCAGTCTCTTGCGGATATTTAGAACGTCAAGTTCACGATCCCTTGCTAAATATTCCACATATTAGAATAAATAAATTATAACGTTTTTATTATATAATCTCGGCTTTTAAATGCATATAAGTCGCGCTTTATTGCCCTCCAATTGGCCATCGGGAATTCGCGTTAAAACCTTTTTTTCAAAAAAACGGAGTTGCTTTGCCCGCCGCAGTAATCAAATAAACATTGATCAGCTGCTTCAGCAAAACACCTCTGTTTATTCCGTCTATTATCATAATATTGGTGGAATGAGAAGTAAACTTAAAGAGATTTTTGTTACTCTCTCTGAGCACCAATATGATATTATTGTTTATAATGAGACATGGTTACATCCACACGTCTTTTCAACAGAAATCTTTAACAGATCATATGAGGTTTACCGGAAAGATCGATGTAGATCTATTGGGGAGCGGGGGAAGGAGTTTTAATAGCTGTCTCATCGCGCTTTCTCAGCCGGGAGATCACATTAGAACAGTTGATGTTGAACAGATATGTGTGCGTATTGATTTTGCTGAGGACGTTCGTTATCAATTGTTTATTTTTGTCTCCTATATCCCGCCAAACAGTGTTACCATCAAATCCAAAGCACATTGATAACATTAGTAGTGTCGTTGCTCGTCTTGGAGCCTCTCAACTACCCTGTGTATTGGGAGACTTCAATATTGGTGATGTTACTTGGAAGATTGTGGATGGTGATAAGAATTTAATCCCCTTCAAGGTAAGCCATGAATGGGAACAATTGATCATCGACGGTGTTCAATCTCTCAACTTATTTCAGATAAAAATATTCGGAACAGTTTGAATAGAATTTTAGATTTAATATTCTTAAATAACGAAATTAATTTTATATTTCAGAAGCTTTAGACCTTATTGATTCCAATAAAATCCACCATAAAGCCTTATTATTGGAATTAAAATGTTTTACTTACTCTAACCAAAGTAATAATGCAAGTTATGCTGACGCGTTAGTTTATAAATTTGTTAAAACCAATTTCGTTGCACTTACGGAATATACATATAAACAGCTTTGATTGGGATGCACTACTGAACACCTCCAATTTAAAAGGTAATTACGATATATTTATGGGAAAAATTAATTCTGGTCTTGAGTTATTTGTACCTAAAACGCGTCAAAATAACCGCTACAGAATTCCGTGGTCGAATAAAAGATTAGTAAATTTACGAAATGTAAAAAGAAAAGCATACTTGGCTTATATTTTAAATAAAACGAACTCTAACCGTGAACTTTTTTTAAAATTCGGAAAGGAATATGAGTTCCTGAATAGATTTTTTTATGGGCAGTACATCATGTCAGTAGAGTCATCGGTAAAGGATAATGGCAAATCATTTTGGAATAAAAAGAGATACCTCAGGCTTGCCTAGGGTGATGGAATTTGATAATGCAATTTCAACAGATTTGAATGGAACTTGTGAGTTATTTGCCAACTTCTTCGAGTCGGTTTATAATAATTCTCGAGTCCAATCAACGACGAATCATTACTCTAATGGTGGATAATGGTGTGTTGCAACTTTCGAATGAAGACGCGTTAAAGAAACTGGAATTAAACTGTAGTCCAGGTCCTGATGGAATCCCTGCGATAATATTAAAAAAGTTTTTATCTTCCATCTTTTATCCACTTAAAATTATCTTTAATCAATCACTTATCACCGGAAAAAAATCCTCAGTGAATGGAAATTAAATTACACCTATATTTAAGAGCGGTTTTAGACAAAAAGTTTTAAACTATCGGCCTATACCTAAGCTTTCCGCAATCCCAAAATTGTTTGAAAGCATTGTTAAGGATAAACTTTTTTTCGCTGTTAAAGAAATTATTTCCAGTAACCAGCATGGCTTTGTTCGCGGTAGGTCATGTACTACAAATTTAGCTTTATTAACAAACTATATTTTTGATAGTTAAGAAAATCATTTAAAAGTAGATATACTCTAAACTGACTTTAGGAAAGCTTTTGATAGAGTTCATCACACTTTACTATTGGCTAAACTACAATCGCTGGGATTCCACTCTTCTATGCTGATGTGGCTTTCAAATTATTTATGTACAATAATAGAAAGCAATTGGTAAAGATTAATAGTTTTACATCTCGTGTAATAGAAGTAACTTCCAGCGTTCCCCAGGGTAGTCATCTCGGCCCGTTGTTGTTTATTTTGTTCTTAAATGATGTTCACGAAATATTTAATGTCTGCGAAGTTTTAACATTCGCGGATGACTTAAAACTGTTTGCACGCATCAATAATATTACAGACGGTATCCGTTTTTAACTAGATACATATATATAAACTGTCGGAATGGCGTAAGCATAATGCATTACAACTTAATATTTCTAAATGTAAGATATTTACAGAGCACCGTATTGTAGCGCCGATCTTATATAATTATTTTCTGCTCCTTTGTCTTGACGAAGTTAAGGATCTAGGGGTCATATTTGATACTAAACTAAATTCTACATTACATTATGATTACGCCATATATATGTAAATCTAACTCCTTGTTAGGATTTCTTAAAAGGAATAGCAAAGACTCCCAAGATGTTTATAGCCTTAAGGCTTTATTCACCTCGTTGGTCAGACCTTATTTAGAATATTCTTCGATTATTTGGGATTCACCATATAATGCTCAAAAGCTTAGATTAGAAAGAGTTCAATTGGCTTGCAAACCTTGAGTTTTAGGCGGAAGGCACTTCAGTCATGTTTATTCGTGACATAATTAATTTTTCTTATAAACATATGTATGTATATGCTCCCCAAAGATCTCTTCGGATGATAAATGTGCTTTACGACAGAAGGCATAGAACAAATTATGGTTGCAATGAGCCAATTACTAGGTGCATAAAAACATTCAATGAGCTTTGCATCGAAATTGACTTCAGCTTAACTCGATTAGAATTTAAAAATTCCTTCATTGATTTTAAATTAGTAATATTGTTTGTCTGAGTAATCTATGAGATGCAAAATCGGTAGATGATCCTTAGTCGCGCAACAAATATCTGTTGAGTAAAGCGATACTGAGAGTATACACTAGAGAACGTAGTGTTCTGTGTACTCTGTGATGGAAAAAAAAAAAAACAAAGAGCGTTGTTATAAGTTTAACGTTTCTTTTTCTCTGTGTCTGGTGTCTGTGTGTCTGTATGTGGCATTGTAGCACCTAAACGAATGGACAAATTTTGAAGGTGGCGCAAGATGAATCATCCTATCGGAATATGTTATAATTTTTGCAAATGGCGTCGTACCTCAATCGTATTTGTCATTAGTGACCAAGACAGCTGCAGTATACAAAAAGATAAGCACTGGAGCGCTATTCTTTGCAAGAGCGTGGAATATTTGTGTGGATATTTTTTACCAATAATCGGTTGGCGGAACTTCGTGAATTTCGCCTTTGATTTCCTATTCGTTTCGCGCCAACTGGGCAAACATTCTACTTAGCTACTCGACTTGAACAAACTGGAACCATAGGAGACCATTCAGGACGTGGCCGCCACCGGGCCGGTCGTTTGGTCTAGAATATCGCTACTGATGTGGCTGGGAACGAAGAAACATCAAGCAAACAACGCAATTGGGCATCAGCAGACGGACCCTACAGCGAATTTTAGTGAAAAACTTACACATGTTCCCGTACAAAGTATAAACAGTGCATCAGTTAGTGCCTGCTGAGCGTCAGTCGCGTTTGAATTACTGTCAAGTCATCCTTAATCAACAACGAAGAGAACGATTTTGTGTCGAAAATCATCATGAGCGACGAGGCGCATTTACACTTAAGCGGTAACGTCAATAAGCAAAATCTACATTTCTGGAAATCCGCGTGTGATACACGAAGAGCCATTACATCCTTTTACGCGGGAGGAGTGATTGGAGCGGTGCAACCATACACACAGCTCGAGCCACAATGGATATTGTGAAGGAAGTGTTTCCTGGTCGCGTAATCTCCCATTTTGGCGATTTGGCATGGCCAGTAAAATCGCCAGATTTAACCATTCCAGACTTCTTTCTTTGGGGCTACTTGAAGTCGCGGACTTATGCCAACAAGCTTCGGACCTTCGCGTTCGCAGCCCTTAAGGAGAATATTCGACAGAAATGCGAACATTTATTATCGGAAATCTTGCGGAAAGTCATGGAAAATACGATAAAACGGGTACAAATGTGTATGGTAGCCTACTACTGGCGGTAGCCACTAGATGGATATCATCTTTTCCACACAACAAAAAAAATTCTAAAGGTAAAGACTTCCATCCATAAAAAAGTTATTCAAAAACAAAATTGGATCATAAATTTTGCGACACTTTGTACATACAAGAAGCCCTATGCGTTGCTGCATAATGCTTAAGAAAAATGTAAGGTGATGGCCACCGTTTTCTGGGATTCACAAGGTGTGATCCACATCGACTACCTGGAGGAGGGCAAGACGGTCACAGGGCTGAACTATGCCAAATTATTGGGCCGATTCGACGCCGAATTGTAGGCCCCACTTGGCGAAGAAAAAAGTGCTCTTCCGCCATGATAATGCACCGGCACAACCCTCCGCCCTCGCCTCGGCCAAATTGGTCGAATTAGGCTACGAACTGCTGCTCCATCCACCGTATTCTCCAGATTTGGCCCCGTGCGACTTCTTTTTGTTTCCAAACTTGAAAAAGTCACTCGCCGGGCGGAAATTTCAGCCGAATGAGGGGGTTATCGCCGCCACGGAGGCCTACTTTGCAGATCGAGAAAACGTATTTTTCAGACGGGTTAAAGAAGTTGGATCATCGCTGGGTCAAGTGTATCTAGTATATCTAGTATCTGTATATTGAAAAATAAATCGACAAAATTTTTGTTTTTCTTTTGTAGGCTAAGTACTTGTCGGACCACCCTCGTAAGTAATGGTAAAACGAACGCATGGGCCATCGTTTGCTTCGAAAACTTTTGTTATACATGCCCATGATGCTGTCAAGAAAGCCAACGCATATTGCATTATACTCTCCAACCACATTGGTTCGCTTTGTATTCACGTACCTCGAGTTCCGCTTCTCCCATCTACGAACATCAGTTTCAGGCTTCTGCCCAGCAAAGGTGGAAGTCAGATTCACAATTTTGTTATTCTCCTATACCACAGCTTCGACATCGATCCCGTTGACATCGACCACGTATTCTTCCGTGTAATCCTTTCCTTTTTCATCATTACCCTTTCAGCTTGCAATTCTGAGACTGAGAATGCCTACTTTGTCCATCCTCGTCTGACAGCCGAAAAATGCTATTAGGATCTTTTTCAGTTGATACAAGTAAGTCTCTTCAGAAATTGTCTTGATTAGTTCTTGCGAAAATAAGTGAAGAAAGAACTGTATGGGAATATCCAGCTCAGGATCAGTGTCAACGGTCTTGTTTCCTGTAAACACGACCTGCTACTCATCCAACTGAAAATTATCTTCTTTCCATAGCAAGCTAAATTTAGCTGGCTTCTCCGGAGGAGCTATTCTTGATTTCTTTGTTGGGGAAGCTTGGTCACTAATTTTGTGTGGCGGTGCATTTTCTGCACTAAAGGATGGGCTTTCCAGGTCGTCTTCAAGAGTTTTTTTTTATGGATTCCAAATCAATATCTATCTCTGAAACATGATCCTTTAAATTCTCTGGTACAAAGTCTACAGGTTCTACGGGGCTGTCCTTGTCGAAATCTAAGCCATCCTCACTATCTGTACCCGCAAGCAGTACAGAAGCAATACCCTCGTCGCGAATGAAACCGAAGGAAAGGAATTATTACCGATATCAAGAAGGTTATCTAATAAAAACTAAATTACTCGCCTGAATTTCGCTAAATTTAAAAAATTCGTAAAAATCACCCCTATTGCGGTACTCTTTTTTATTGAACGACAGACACTTCTCACTTTTTCCGTCGAGTCACTTTTTAGTCGTTCAAGTGTCGGTATTACAATACTTAAAAGCCAGTCGTTTCGATCCACATGCATTCCACATAAATAACTGACAAATACGAGTACGTCTAGACATTTAAAAGAAATTCGTTGGTTCTTTTAAATTAAAAGTGTGTGAATTTGTGAATTGAGAATACACCTAATTCTGTTTTTACACGACAGATACGTTGCTGAAGAATTCGTTTAAAAAAAAATCGTGTAAAAAAAATCAGGAGAATGTATGTATGTAAAAGGTCCGCAATCTAACGTTTTTTTTTTTCAAGTAGTGCTTATTTCGTGAATGGTAACACTTAGCTCATGTCTGATTTGACAGATAATTAGTTTTATCCTTCCGCTGAACGAATATGGTTGTGTATACGCTTGAACAACGCTTCGCTAAGTGGGCCTGCGATCGACTTACAGAAGATGCCGATTTTGCCAAAAAAATCATCTTTTCAGATGAAGCTCATTTTGATCTTGGCGGGTATGTAAACAAGCAAAATTGTCGCATTTGGGGCACAGAAAACCCGCACGCATACATTGAAAAGCCGGTGCACCCAAAACGAGCCACTGTTTGGTGCGGATTTTGGTCCAGAGGCATAATTGGGCCATTTTTCTTCGAAAATGAGCAAGGAGTGGCCGTTACAGTCAATGGCGATCGTTATCGGGCCATGTTGAACGAATTTTTGTTCACAAAAATTGAAGAGGAGGATATTGGCAACATTTGGTTTCAACAGGACGGCGCTACGTGCCACACAGCCGAAGCTACACTCGATGTTTTGCGCCCTGTTTTTGAAGATCGCATTATCAGCCGCAGAGCTGATGTCGTTTGGCCACCTCGGAGCTGCGATTTGACACCGTTAGAATTATTATTTGTGGGGTGCCGTCAAAGATAAGTGTTACGCCGACAAGCCAGAGACAATTGACGCTTTAAAGGACAATATTCGTGAAGCCATTGGTGAAATACAGCTGCACACAATCGATAATGTGCTTAAAAATTGGACCGATCGTGTAGGCTACTGCATTGCCAGCCGAGGCAGCCATTTGAATGAAAATATTTTCCATTATTAACCGGAAGGATTGTACTTTCAAATAAAAAAAGAAATTTGAGAAAATATTCAGTGGTTTTTTTTATAGCATTTTCAAAAAAAAAAAGTTATTTGGCGGACCCTTTATATACAATAAATAGAGGAAAACAAAAGATTGGCTCCAGGCTAGCACAAGTAATATAATAACCCAATGAATATTCCTTGCAATTTTATCTTACTTAACTTTATTATCTCATAAAATTGTATAGGATGCTATAATGAACTGAATTATTGTTGAAAAGAAAAAAAGGGTAATAATTCAAAAGTACAAACAGCGAATTAGTTATTATATGAACGTTTTATTCGTTGTCGTCGTCTGACAAAAGAAGTGTAAGATCATTGTTAACGTTAGAAGTATCATGTTCACTGTCTTCTTGGTCCATTTGTTCAATCTCGGCGCTAGAATTAGCAGTCGCAACACCAGCTTCAGTGGTTTTATGAACAAATTCGGTTATCAAACGCTGTGTTCCTGTTTTGACTAATCCCTTATATAATTCTCTGTAAGGGGCCAATAATAACATTAGATCTCGTTGAAACCTTTCAGCTCGCTCCTAATTAGGATCTTTTGTTTTAAAATGAGTGCCCAGTTTATTGGCCAAGTCAAGACCCTCTTTAATTACATGCGCATTTAGAGCGGGTTCGTCTTCAGCATCATCGCTTATTTCGTCGGGTTCAGGGGTCTCAAGGGCACACTCTATTATTTCATCTTCGCTAAGAGCTTTGTCCACCAACAGTTCATCGATATCTTGAAAAGACAGATCATCAAATCCTTCTCCACCAATTTGTTGCGCCAGAGTTATGATGTTGGGAAATTCTGTTGTGTTGGGAAGGGTGGTATCAGTGCTTTTAACACATTCTGGCCAAACAGCTTTCCAACATTTATTCAAGGTTGACGGTCTTACTTCAGACAATGCTAATTTAGCTTGATTGATGCAATCCATAATTGAAAATTGTTTCCACACATCAATGACTGTCAGCGTTCTTTCACGTTGCAGTTTGTCCAAAATATATTGAAATGATTGTTTTACGTAATAAGTTTTAAATGCCGCAATTATTCCTTGGTCTAGCGGTTGTAGTATAGATGTTGTGTTTGGTGGCAGAAAACAAAATTGCACATTTTCATGTTCCAGGACCGGATGGCCGGGGACATTGTCTAAAATCAATAGAACCTTAGATTCAAGACCTTTTGAGTTCAGATAGCGTCTTACTTCGGGGACAAAACATTTATTAAACCATTCAATAAAAATGTGGGTGGTCACCCAGGCTTTTTTATTTGCTATCCAGTGAACTGGTAATTTACTGATATCCACACCTTTCATTAAACGTGGCTTCAGGGACCGATTAACCAGCAGTGGTTTCAACATACGATCACCCGAAGCATTGGAGCAAAACAAAAAAGTCACACGATCCTTAGCTACCTTAAAACCACTAGCACTTTTTTGCGATTTGGACACATAGGTTCTATTTGGCATTCTTTTCCAGAAAAGGCCAGTTTCATCTGCATTCCAAACTTGATCAGGACTGTAGTCTCTATCTTTAATTATCAAATCAAGTTTTTGAGGAAATTCTCTTGCAGCCATTTCATCTGCAGATGCAATCTCACCTTTAATTTTGACATTATGAAATGCATGTCGTTTGAGAAACCCAGTCACCCAACCCGTGCTTGCCGAAAATTCAAACTTTCTTTTTGACTGAGATGAAGTGCCTGGCTCCAATTCCTGGATGCGTTTATAAAATTTTATTGCTGTTTGTTTGATAGCATTTCCATCAACTGGTATTCTTTTCTGCGAGTTATCTTCCATCCATATTAAAAGAGCTTTGTCCATTTTCTCAGTAATGACATCTCTTGTGTATGTTTTAGAACTTATGTTGGTGCCAGAAATTACCGAGTTCCTTATTGCGGCTTCGTTTTTTTTCGTGTAAAAACAGAATTAGATGTATTGAATAATGAATAGTATTGCATTTTTGTGGCTAATAATGGCTGAGTTCATAAACGTCAAAAAAATGCGCATCGCGTACGCAACACTGCGTTTGTGATGCGAAGCAATGATTCTTTCATTGTGCGTTGCATCACGATGCTTTTAATTTTGTTGACGTTTTTGAACGACAAGTTTGTATAAAAGAAAATGTCAAGGAAAGTAGTAGCAACTCTGCTTTTAAATAATTTGCTAAATAATTTAGGTAATTATAGTGGAAGCATTTCCAAATATATTGTCCACATAGCAAGAAGTACAGAGTCCAGGCGCAGAGTTATTTGCTCTCTCTTAAATAAAAGATGCATTCCCAAGTGTAAATCGTTTTCCAATGTTATAAAATCTTATCGTGATGATGTGTTTTTTTCTCATTTTCGCATGAAAAGAAGAACATTTTATGTAAGTCTATATTAAACAAATAAAAAAAATGTTAAGCTTTTTATTTTGTTTGTAAGGCTCTACAGAAGATGCTAAAAACCGTCTGGAAGTTCCCGAAAACTGGCAGACCATGTTTGTCTATGCAGCAGTGTTTACATGTAACACTATGGAAACTTGCTGGTCAATGTAGCTTTCGAGAAATCTCAGATCGATTTGGTAACGCTAAGGGTGCAGCGCATAACATTTTTAAAAATACAATAGCAAGCATAATAAAATTAAAGAAACATTTGATTAAATGGCCTAAGAGTGCAGAAACGCAACATAAAGTCTTTGAAGGATTTGAACAAAAACGTTCTAATCCATTCCCTTTTGTTTTGGGATGTGTGGATGGAACACATTTCAAAATAGCATGTCCAAAAGAAGACTCTTCGAGTTATTACAATAGAAAAGGTGTACATTCAATAATAATGCAGGTATATATTATTAATTTCAAAACAGTTTGGACATTTATTTTATGCATTCCCTTTAACAGGGTGTGTGTGACAGTAATTCAGTTTTCCTGGATGCATTCATTGGATACCCCGGTTCTTGCCATGATGCCGGAGTCTGGCGAAACTGCACGCTTAAAAAAGCTATAGAAAGCTGCCAAGTCAAAATACCAAGAGAATGTCATCTACTTGGGGATTCAGCTTATCCTCTTGAAATTCACCTAATGGTTCCATATAGAGATTATGGTAGTTATCAGAAGTGTGTAGGCAATGATTTTAATTTGGGTATTGCTCAACCCCACAAGCAGACCAGTAGGAATGCAGTTAAGTGGGAAGGTTATGGTCCTACACTTCTGACCATAACGATGCCGGAAAAAAGGAAAAGAAAAAGAATTGCTCAACCAACAATGAATATCATTTTAAAAGAGATGCTTGAGCTCTTCTGAAACGGGAAGTTGCTTAATATTTGCACCCCCAAATGCAACACCTTCCGGTTCAACTACATTGTTTAACTGGAGGAGATCAGCCATAGCTTTGTCCGTGTTGCTTAAATATTTTGGCCTAAAAGGCCCTCTTCCAGTTATTCCCATCTGCTTCTTGTTGTAGACGAGCTTCTGCTTCACTTTAAATTTGGCATCGAACCAAACCTGTAAATATATTTTTAAGGGTACATGTATGCATATGACATCAATTGATTTCATATTTATTTACCTTTTGCCACTCTTTCACGATCCTAACTGGCGGCCCTAAAGAATTAAGTTGAACGGAAATTGCTTCGCATTCTTGAATTTTTTTAACCGTTGGCGAAACTCCTCTCCGGAAGTTGATTGCTAATGCAGGGTTTTTTTCATTAATTGAACTAATAGCGCAAATTGCTCCTGATTTGTTATCTTCGGCCTTTAGTAATTAAAAATTAATCCAAAACTAATTAACAAAAGGAAAAAGAAAAAAAAAAAACGAAAACTTACATATTTGGATATACACAGCTTGGCGTTTGAAAAAATTTAATCGCCAAAAAGTATCGTAGTACTCGTCGTTTATTGGAACTTAAACGGCAGTTACAATACCGACGAGTGATATCTGTCGAAAAGAAAAATACGTTCCACGACAAACAAAACGACAACATAATGATTATCGCAATACCGACTTCTATAAGTGACATTTGTCGTTCAGTAATAACGACTATCGCAATAGGGGTGAATAACAATAAATTACAAAGTTCAAACATTTGCTTTTCTCATTATTCACAAAAATACTCAAAATCACACGTAGTTAAAAGCATATTCTATTATTTTTTTGTAATCGCACTTTCCATTGAAACCTTCAACTGTGAAACAAACTAATTTTTGCGATAAGTATCGCTATCTAGACATGATTTTTTTATACTAGTTCGGTAACTATGACAGTAAACCACAGACTACATTGATTACGTAATCAATCAATAAAATAGTTTTCATGAACTTAGAAGAATTTCGAAAGGTATGATGGGTTTTTCGGAACTCATAAATTCAGAGCCTCTTTGACAACCCTTCGTCACCTCCCTGTCGTGAGTGTGTTGATTCTTCTTGGAGTCTTTTTTCCTAAGGGTTCTCTACTAGTTGTTCTTTTGACTATTCGTCTACTGCCCATTCATTCTACTTGTCCTGTGCAACTTAGACTTCTAATTTTATTGCTCGGACAATGCTTGAGAGTTCCTCGAATTCTTGTATAGTTTTGCCATTCGCCTGTTTTTTCATCCTATTTTCCACCATCGATACTCCTTAAGTTCTTGTTTTCAAGGCAAACTGTCACTGGCATTATTATGGGTTTAACTTTACGAGACAAAAGGCTGTTTGAATAATTTCTTAATCGTATTTCGGTTTTTATCGGTTTTGGCAGTCAAAACGGTTCCCAGATAATTGAACTCAACCTCTTTTCTAAAGCGTTCATAAATTGCGGTCAAGTTCAAGGCGGCCAGTGACTTGTGGTAAACCTATTTCTACTTTCTTTTCTGTCATTATTAGCATTCTCGTTTGGGTTTTTCTACACCGTGTCCTCACTGTTTTTCGGAAGGTCCGTCAACGTAACCTTGAGCGGATGTGATTTCATTAATCAATTTATTCCCATGGTTGCGTTAACGCAACATTACAAATTTTTTTTTTTTTGACTAAGATGGTAACATTTCTGATGCATTTTCTATTTTATTGCATTAACAAATATCTGAACTAGCATACAACTTTTTTTGGTATGGCTAATAGTACTTGAAGATTTGGTTATATATACAATAAAATTGACAATAGTCCAAGAAAAATCTACGTACTTTTTGAATTCCATAAAAATAGCTGTTTTCCAATATTTAAAGGTCAAAATGAGTTTTCGTAAGATATATATGTATGTATGTATATTGCTTATGGCAATAATTCGGAAAAAAATAAACATACACGTTGGGTAAGTACCTCTAATCGCCTTGTCTTAGTAATTTTTATTTTATTATTATTACTTACTTGGTAAAAATTAACAAAATGCTACAAGATTTAAATCTTTTAGAAGCATATAAGAAGGAAGATAATGTAGACCGAGAAAAAAAAATGTATAAATAAAAATAAGTAAGTAGATAACTAATAGTATAGTAACAAAAATAAGTAAATCAAAAATAAAATATAGGGAAAAGACATATATATATAGTAATAAAACGCGACACAAGTCTTTATTTAATCACTATCGTTTATTATTACCAATACTATACTAACTTATTGGTTAACAAAAATGGTGACGAACTCTTACGTTGCTTTACTAAGTAGCTTTTTCTCCGACAACCGATCCTCGACTGACTACTGATCAAGGGATCAGATCGCCTGTACTGCGATTTACTCTCATAGCTTGGTCTTCCGAAGAAGACGAAGATAGAGAGTAAACCTTGTTTACGCGCCAATATGTGATAATTGTGATGGCTTGTAAACAAGGTGCAGTTGGATACGCAACTGTGCCTTGTTTACGAGCTATTGTGGAGCTGCAGTTGGATACGCAACTGTATCCCGTTTACGAGCTAATGTGAACAAACCATGGCTCGTAAACAAGATCAACTACTAATAATATGTAACACCTCCATCCCTTAGTATTTTTGGTCTCCAAAAATATATCTGCGTACGAATATATACTTTTTTATACAATGTTACTGTTTTTAAGTTTTATGATTTTTTTTGTTTTGTTTTTTTTTTTGTTTATAACTATACATATTCAAATTGATACAATTATAGCAGTAGCAAAGTTCTAAATAATAGTATTATATTCTATCTTATATTTACTGTTAAACAATTCAGTTTGTCATGTACATGTATGCTCTTATAATATAAATTTTTTTTTTTTTTTTTATAATTTTTTTTTTTTTATTAAATCCTCTTAAATTTAATGATACAGGATAGTACAGTAGTGCATAGTATAAAATTAAAAACATGTTCATTATAACTAAAATTAATGAATGTATAAAATTTCATATTTCAAAAAAAAGCAAAGAAGAAAATTAGGATAACGTTTTCTATGAGGCGCTCATTATAGCGTTTTATTTTAACTATGTATATATAATATATATATATATATATAAGTATATATTTGTTTCTTAGTTTTGTTGGTATTTATATTTCCTTTTATATTGTTTTCTATGGTATTTTACCTTTCGTTTATTCGATATATCTGTTGTATAATTATCTTCAGTTAAATATGCATTGAGTTTCTTGTACTTGGGTTTCGTTTTTCCTACAGTTCTATTCTGTACTATGTTCGGGCACTGATGTTTTACTAAGCCTTTTCCTATATTAAGCTTATCTATTTTTGCCTCTTTATGTTTTTGAAAAACATCTACTAATCTGCTTATATCTGTCCTAGTAAGGTTTTTTAAAATAAAGTCATTAGGTCTAAGCTTTGTGGTAGTATGAATAGTATCATTGTAAATTGTTATTATTTCAAAAATCTTATTGTCCAAATCTGAGTTGTCTTTTGCAGCATTTTTCAGCCTCAAATGTTCGTTCAGAGTTCCATGAAAACGTTCAATATCCGCGTTACCAGTTTTTTGAGATGCTGTCGTCCTATGGAATAAGATTTTGTTTTCTTTCAAAAACTGTTCCAAAGTCGTATGAACAATACAACTATCCCCATCTGAAATAAGTTTTCTCGGTTTACCCAAGAACCAAGAATTCCTGAATAGTACCTAGCATATTTCGAAAATTTATCGATTGTGGTTAGGTACATTCTATTCCGTTCAGGAAACCATATATCCATGTGGACAATATCGTTGAAGCGTTTCGGTGTTTCGGTTACGTCAAAAGGAATCTTAAGAGGATGCCTATCATGCTTAGCAAGAATACAAGGTTCACAATTGTTAATAAATTTTTGTATTTCCGTTTGTAAGTTCGGATAAAAGTACTTTGCCTTCAACTCCAAAAACACTTCGGAAATACCCCTGTGATTTTTGTTTATATGTTCGTTTTTTATTATATCTAGGAGTTGGTTTTTATCTGTTATATCTATTAACTTTATTGTTGATCTTAGAATGTTTAAATTTTTATTGCTAGAAAAATATTTGATATACAAATTTTGAAATTCAAGAAAAAGAGTTAAATCAGGACAGTATACTCCAAAATTTCCTTTTTTTATAAGAATTTTTTTCATTATCTCTAGTAAATTACGTTTTTCTCTATTGAGATAGATGTGATTTTGAATTTTCCGGTGAACAATCTTGAGAATATATTTATCCCTTGTAGAATAAGACAAATATATCTGATTCTTAAACATATTTATTGGCCTTTCGGAAATGTAAATATGGTTGTTAGAGTCCTCTGGCGCACTATGGATAGTCGCACCAGTAGATAACACATCATTATTGTTGGAATCATGGATATCTTTACTTTCATTTAAAAATATTGACGCTAAACCTATATCATCTTTCAAATCCTTATTAGAATTTTCCTGATTCAACCTGCTTAACCCATCGGCGACAACGTTTTCCTTTCCCTTAAGGTACTGAACATCAAAGTCGTACTCATTGAGAACAATTTTCCACCTTTGTAGTTTCATGTTTGGCTCTTTTTTACTGTTAAGCCAAACAAGTGGCTTATGGTGCGTAAACAAGGTGAACTTTCTGCCATAGAGGTATGTTCTAAAATACTTAACAGACCAAACAATAGCAAGAAGTTTCGTTTCTATTGTAGAGTACTTCTTCTCATGGTCATTCAAAGTTCGGGAAGCGAAACAAATTGGGTGATTATTTTGACTTAGTACAGCGCCTAGGGCGTAATTGGATGCATCTGTAGTAAGGACGAATAATCTACTAAAATCTGGGCTCTTAAGGATAGGATCCGAGGTAAGAAGGGTTTTTAGACTCCGAAACGCTCGAATATATTCGGGATTGGACGCATTTACTCTTTCCGTTTTCTTTAAACAACGTACTAGAGGATATGCCACTTTAGCATAGTCTTTGATAAATTTCCGGTAATACCCAGAAATTGCTTTATGCCTTTCTTATCTGTTGGTATGCTTAATGAAAGAATCGATTTTACTTTTTTATCATCCGGTTTAATACCATCCTTAGTAACAATATGCCCCAGATAATTGGTCGATAGCTCGGCAAAGCTGCATTTATTAATTTGCACTTTCAGGTTACTATCCTTGAGTTTTTGAAAATTTTTTCGAAGTGAATCTAGATGTTCAGTAAAACTTGTCGAAAATATTAAAATATCATCGAGATACACGACGCAGATTTTGTTAATAAACTCTTTTAGAACAGTGTTCATCAACCTTTGAAATGTGGCCGGCGCGTTTTTGAGCCCAAATGGCATTCTCAAAAACTCAAAATGGCCATTTTTGGTTGAAAAAGCTGTCTTTGCCCGATCAATTGGATCTACCTCTACCTGGTGAAAACCTTTAGCCAAATCGATTGTTGAAAAGTAACTACACTTTCCCAACTTGTCGAACAACTCATCCATGTTTGGCATAGGAAATCTATCCTCTATAGTTTGTTCGTTGAGCTTTCTGTAGTCGACTACGATACGCCACTGCTTTTGGCCATCTATGTTAGTTTTTTTGGGCACTACCCAAATAGGCGAATTATATGGGCTGTTACTGTACTTAATTATCTTTTGGCGAAGCATATCATCGATTTGTTTATCAACTTCCTCCGAATGAATTTCCGGATATCGATATAGCTTAGTAAAAACTGGAGCTTCCGTTTTTGTTTTAATCAGGTGCTTAATTTCACTTGTGAACGAAAGATTGTCACCCTCTTTGTAAAATACCGATTTGAATGAGTAAAGTAGGGATTTTAGTTTTAAAACGTCAGATTTATTAAGGTGTGTTACGAAAACTTTATTTTCGATTTCGTTTTCAAAAGCATCGTGATGGAAAACACATAAACAACCAAAATCGCGTAAAGTATTTGCATACATTTCTTCTTCTCGATCAAAGTAAATGGGTATGTTACATGTTTCGGTACTGAGGCATCGAGTTTGATAATTAATAATAGGTTTAAGTTTTAGAAGAATATTGTTGCCTATCAGACCATCAAAGCAGTTATGGAACTCATATTCTAAGAATTCGATATAAACATTTGGAGCATTAAACTCTTCAAACAGTGGGATACTGTATTTAACGCGGGTTTCAACTTCGCGACCTAGAACCTTAAGTATTGTATTTTGAGAGGCGATTCTCCATTTCGGACTACAAACATTTTGATTGACGATACTATATTCCGCACCACAATCAATAATAAACCGCAAGGGTCTAACATTGTTTTTTATTATTATATAGGGTAATTGCTTCCTCCGTCGTTGTGAAAATTTTGGGCAATGTTGCAGTTCTTGCAAACATCGCAAGTGTCAGACTCGTTTAGCGTTATATCCATAGTTTCGTTGCTTTGCCGTGTCCTATTCGTCTGTCGAGATTGGTCACTAGGTCTGAAATAGTTTTGTCGATTTTGTTGGCTTTGTCTACTAGTACTTGGTTGGAATTCTAAATTTCTGTTGTTGGTATCAGTGCTATTCCTATTATTACTATACCTAAGAGAATTGCCATTAATGTTTCGGTACCCATTTCTTTGTAAATTGTCGTTGTTGAAATTGTTGTTGTTAGTGTTATACCTACTATTGTACCTGTTGTTAATTTGAATATTGTTATTGAAATTTGATTTAAATGTACGGTTAAAGTGTTCGGTTTCGACTAAAATAAGTTGTGCCTCTCTAAAACTTTTAGGATTTCGGGATTGCAAAATAATTTTGGGTTCATACGGAAGTTTATTCATAAAAATCTTTAATGCCATTTCTTCGTTGCTTTCTTTACAGTACCATGAAGGTATATCTGTAGAACTGATTCCACATTTAATATTTAATTTTGCCAAAATAGCGACAGTATTATCAAAAAGTATATTTACTGATCCTTGAAACTTTAACAATTTAATTTCATTTACCAAGCTTTCAACACTTTCATTAATTGAACAGTTATTTTGTAAAATAAGTTTGACCACCGGCCAATCTGTAGGATTACCATTATTAATAAGAATGGTGTTAGCTTTTTCTTTTATTTTTTGCCTGATTTTTAATTCAAAAAAACCTTTAGAAAGAGCATCCAATTCAGAAATGTGGTTGTACAGAAAATCTACATTTTTTTACAAAAATATCAAGTTCTTCGGGTAAACCCGTATAGTTATCAATCGAATTAATTAATTGTAACAAGTTATTCGCCATACCTCAATATATATAAAAAAAAAAATACAATTCTGCAATGGTGTTGATGATGAATGATTGAATGTTGAAACTTCGATGGATGTCTGGTGATGGTATTAATAAAGATGAAGCTGAGATGATGATTACAGTGAATAATTACGATGATTACAGTGAAATGCGGAGCAACAGTTTAATCACACACAAAAAAAAAATAAAAAAAAATTCGTATTGAAAGCACGTTATTTTATTTATTATAAAGTTATTGTCTTTCGGTCGCACTTTAACTCACTTTTCTTTTTTTTTTATATTTGATTTTGAATAGATCTATTTAAGAATTATGAAATGATTTGGAATGTGGCCTTTTTTTTTCCCGACTGCGCCAGTAATAAAACGCGACACAAGTCTTTATTTAATCACTATCGTTTATTATTACCAATACTATACTAACTTATTGGTTAACAAAAATGGTGACGAACTCTTACGTTGCTTTACTAAGTAGCTTTTTCTCCGACAACCGATCCTCGACTGACTACTGATGAAGGGATCAGATCGCCTGTACTGCGATTTACTCTCATAGCTTGGTCTTCCGAAGAAGACGAAGATAGAGAGTAAACCTTGTTTACGCGCCAATATGTGATAATTGTGATGGCTTGTAAACAAGGTGCAGTTGGATACGCAACTGTGCCTTGTTTACGAGCTATTGTGGAGCTGCAGTTGGATACGCAACTGTATCTCGTTTACGAGCTAATGTGAACAAACCATGGCTCGTAAACAAGATCAACTACTAATAATATGTAACAATATATATAAAAGAATATATGTAAAGCAAAAATGTATGTAAATGAGTTTTGTTTTAAGTTCATTTTTAGATTGTGGTACTGTATTCAGAGAGATGTTTAAAAAGGTTTTTTTTGGATATCGGCGGTTGAGTTAATTGTCTGCAATCCGCGTGGAAGACGATTCCAGGCACGAATGGCTGACACATAAAAGGAGTGTTCTCCAACACAACGCGTGAAACGTGGAATGATTAACTTTAAACCACGAGCTGAGTGTGCAAAAATCAACATATCATATAGATAATCGGGGCATTTACGATGAATAATGTTATGTAATTTTAAAACGTTACGATAGATAAAAAACATATCTAGATTTAGGCCCAGAACACCACTTTTGAGGTAAGACACACTACGAAAACGAGGAACATTGTATATAAAACGTATACAGTCATTAAATGCTACATTTATTCTTCTTGTGAACTCGCTGTCAAGATGAGGATACACGGAGTTGTTATATATGAAATAGGGCATAATAAGTGACTTAAACAGACGTAGCTTTTTGGCCGGTGCCAGCAGATAGGCGGAGTGTCTAAGGTATCTCAATACAGTATATATATTTCTAATAGTTTCACTAATTGAATCACAGCACGAAAGAGAACTGTTTATTTGAAAACCCAGATATTTTACACACTTTTCGAATGGAATGACAATATTATTCAACATTAGTCAACAGTTCCACGCGAGCAAATAATACACGATGATTTGGAGGGATTAAGCTTAAGCAAATTTACCAATGCCCACTTCTCAATATTACTAAGGTTCCCATTTAACTTTGCTATACCATTTTCTCTTAAACCGTTTGGACACGCGGTGTAGATTAGAACGTCACCTGCAACATGTGCAGTTTGCAGAAACTAACAACTAGGGAAAGGTCATTTATGTATAAGGAGAATAGGAGAGGTCCCAAAACAGATCCTTGTGGTACACCTGTATTCACCGCATAAGGCTCTGACGCTCCTACTTCCGTTACCACGGTCTGAATCCTATTTTTCAGGTAACCCTGAAGCAATCTTAGAGAGAAAGGGAGAAGTAAAATTGTAAGGTTGAGTGGTCAATGCAGTCGAATGCCTTAGAAAAGTCAAGAAGGACTAAGATCCCTATATCACCAGTGTCTACCGCCGATCTTAGATCGCTTGTAACTTTCAGAACCGCCGTTGTACAACTGTGGTTTGTACGGAAACTAGACTGCCAACTTTATAGCAGCTTGTTAGTGCTAAGAAACTGCTGAATATTTTTCACCAGCATTTTTTCAAAAATGTTTGCTAAGAAAAATAGCATGCTTATAGGACGAAAATCTGCGGGGATTTGAGGGCAGCTTTTTTTGGGAATTGGAACAATAGTTGCTGCCTTCCATTTGACAGGGAATTGACAGCTGTATATAGAAAAATTAAATATATGTGTTATATAGGGAAGTAGGTGAGGAAGAAGTATTTTTACGAATTTCGGATTAATCCCATCTGATCCTGAAGCGTTTGACTTAATAGACTGGAATGCTTTAATGACGTCACATTCATTAACGCATTCAAACGAGAAACGGCTAGTGGCACCAGAGACTATAGAATTAAAAGCAGGCTCAAAGCTCGGTAAATAATTAATATCAGGCTTAAAGAAGGAGCTAACAAGATTTGGACAGAGAGTGCAGTTGCGAGATTTTTTTATCCGTTGTGACCCCCAGGCCTTTCAAATTCTTCCACAACTCCTTCGAACTCATTTTTGGGTCAAGCTTGCTGGCATAATATTCTCGCTTAGAGCATCGAATGAGTATGTTTACCCTGTCAAGAGTCACACAGTATTGTCTTCTATTAATCTGCGTCGGGTTTCTTTTATAACGCTTGTAAAATAACTCTCTTTCTTGAATGAGAATTTTAATGTGATTAGAATACCAGGGACAGTGCGAAGGTTTAATTTGTTTCGACTTGGCTGGAACGAATGAATCGAACAAGAGCTTGACATTGCTGTTTAAAATATCAACTTTGGTGTTAACATCGGATACTTGGTACACGTCCGACCAACTTAAATTATAGAAATTTTCAACAATTTCGCAGATGTTTAAATTATTAAACGATGTATATGTAACTAAAACTGGAAACGCAGTTGTAACGGATAATATTAAAATATACGGAACAAAACAAGAAGTCATGTATAAATTCGCTGGTTGGTGTCAGTTGGTCTATACATATAATGTTAGATAATGTGTTAGTTAAGAAAAAGTCAATTAGCGAAGGATTAGTAAGGGACTGAAAACATGTGGGATAACGAGTATTTAGTATTGAAAGTCCATTTTTATCACAGAAGTAACGAAAAAGACTAGATATATTATTGCATTTGAAATAATTTACATTAAAGTCGCCTCCAATTAAGACTTTGTCATATTTTGCGCTCAAATTTGTTAACACCTCGTCAAGTTCTGCTATGGTTCCGCCATTAAGACACTTAGGTGGAGAATAAACAACTACAAGGAGTAGTTTTTCCGTACCATTACACACTTCCACAAAGAGAAATTGTATTTCAAGGTTACTAGACCTACATGCATATGGTATACATTTAGCTTTAAACCTATTCGAAATATACTTCACTATTTGAGATATTTCAGCCAAAGTTTTCTTCTTTTTTTCAATTGTACAATGATTTGCTTCGTAGCCAAAGCAATTTGCGTATTTTTCAACCCCATGGTGATAGAAAAAAACCTTTCTTCAAACTCACAATAAAGAACACGACTGATTCCTACTGCAGTTATTCACAAATCTAGTTTTTATCTGAAAAAGCTAGCAAAAATTACCGTCAGGACACTGAAAAGCTGTACGGCATACGGTGTACGGAAACTTTTTTGTTGTTTGTTTTGTGGCTTTTCGGACTACTATGACCATTGCCGCTATGTTTTTCAGTAAAAGTGTAGCACATTTTGTAATCCTAAAGAAAAATTGCTAGTCTTTTTAATATATGTTAATTTTTTTTTAAATTTGCCTAGTTTATATTGAATGGAAAGGATAGATGTGAAAGTCTACCACTGTACGGACACTTTTTGGACTCAGTGTACATACATACTCCACCACCAGTTCTATCCATACGGTCATTTCTAAACAATTTGAAGCCGGGCAATTGAACACTTTGTGGAGATTTACTACACGTAAGCCATGATTCAGACACCATCAAAACATCAATATTTGACTTGCAGAAGATTTGATAAAGGATAGCATATTTGGATGGAATACTACCAGCATTAATGTGACATACCTTGAACCCTGAATTCGCTACACACATCGCATTGAGAATACACCTAATTTTGTCAGGGTGGTTTAGATTCATGATAAATGAATTTTTTTACAAACAGCACTATAACTAAAAAACGAATTACATTAAGAAATAAATATTGAAGTGTAGACTCAAAATAATGTGCAAACTTGGGCATTTTGAAAATAAGAAAACTCGCAAAACTTCGCAAACATTCAATTAATAAATTATAATAAATAATTAAGACTAAGAAGAATTAATATAGAAGTGCATTAAGATGGATGAACTTTTAACATATAATAGGTGAATAAATTAAAGTGGCAACACTGATTTTGACAAAAAAAGAAAAAACTGCCAGACTAAGATGTTTAAGAAAAAAAAATCAAAGTATGTAAAGCAAATAAAGTAAATAAACAAAGGAAATACATACATATGTATAACAAAAGAAAAACAGTAATGATAATAAGAGAGGTACGATTGATGGAGAGGTAACAGCTAAACATTAATCGGAGACAGCATCTTCAGCACGGCAAAATCAGGAGAGATGATCCGGGAAGTATTTTCAAATTGCTTCACAGAGAATGCGTCGATGATAGGTGTGGGTTCTTCCGTAGGCCTTTGTTTAACAAATAAACACTCTCCCATTTCTCGTAAATACTGAGTGGAGCATTTTTCTTTGGCGAAGTGTATTCGCTTTCCGGAAAAGGGTATGGTTTTGTTGTGTGAGACTTTCATACACACGTACAAACTTGGCATTATCAAAGCCGAGAGCACTTATGCTAACCAATTTCGCATTTTGTTTACAGTAGGCGGCTGTCGACCTTAGAACCTTGATTTTGAGATGTTCGTGAGGAAGCTTAATAATTATAACACTGTTTGCTGTACTGCCCACCGGTTTCGTACGAAAAATAAAGTTTGGTCTTGGCACATCTACGTTGATTGCTTCGCAGTACTTGGCAAAAATAGCATACAAATCTTCATTTTTTGTACACGGAACCCCATGCAGAATTAGGTCACCAGCAATAAGTTTTCGGGCAAGAATCAATTTGCTGTTTAGGTTGCGTGTTGTCGTTATTTAGTGACTGCATTTTTATAGCGGAGATGTCATTTGCCAGAGCAACAACGCGGCAAAGATTGCTTTCTATTGTCTCAATTCTGTGTTTGCATGTAAAAACGGAATGATTTATAGAACTGAGTCTTTCATTTAACTCTCTTTCTAGCGCAGCTGATTTAGATTATAGACTCTGGTGCATGAGGTTAATTTCTGCTCTTAGTTGTGAGATAGACTCGTTGAATTTTGTGTGCAGTGCCTCTAACCGAGCGTCAACCTTTTCCCATAGTTTAATGGTGCTTGAAACGGCAGGAGATGCGGAACCGAGAACGTTGCCAGATTTTTCCGTTGATCTCAATTTCCGCTGTTGATCATTTGTATTTGACATGATTTTTTTGTTATATCACCCACAAAAAACTGAAGCCAAAGTTCACTATCTCTTTACAAAGTCAGCACAGTAATTATAGTAGTAATAATTATTATTACAATTTTATTTTCACGAATTCTATATTTTTTTTTAATTAAATTTTTGCGGAGTTATTACAAGCACACTACTGACTCTGCATACACACGACTTACACTGTCATATTACGGGCATAAAAAATGTAATGTTGCGAAAGCGCAACATTGGGACAAACAGCGACACTTTAATAGACTTTGAAAAACATTTCTGTTCGAAATTTTTATTTCCCCACTGATAATTTATTTGTGGTAATTTGTTAAGCGATGGGTACTTAAACCAGTTCATACCGTATGGCGGAAAAAATGTTATGAATGCCAATAGGGAATTCGGGTTAGGTGGGCAAGTTGTCATAAATCTATTGAAAGTAATAGAGAATAGAAATTTTCACAATTTCTATTTTGATAACTTTTTTACCAGCTTTAACCTATTGGTTCATCTAAGAAATGAAGGATATTTGCTACTGGAACTGTCAGGGAAAATAGAATTCTGAAATGCCCATTGGAGACGAACAAATCAATAGGCAAAAAACAACGTGGTGCAATGGATTCCCGCTATAACACCAAAAAAGAAATCAGTGTAGTACGTTGGAATTACAATTCCGTTGTTACGGTGGCATCCAATTGTAAGTCTGCTTAGCCCAATGTCATGGTAAAACGGTATAATCCAAAAGAATAGAAAGTGATCTCGATACCAGAACCACATATGATTATCATGTCCAAAAAATGTATATGGAAGGTGTTGGCCTGCACAACAATGCAATAGCAAACTACCGCATAAATATTGGTGAAAAAAAAATGATGGTGGCCATTATTTGTTAATACAATAGACTCTGCAATTGTCAATGCATGGAAGCTGCGTAGAATTGTTTACAAAAAAAAAAACAATCTCTCAGCTGGATTTTAGGTCGGAATTAATACGGAGCCTCATTAGTATTAACAAAGGAAAACCACAATCCGTTCGAGGACGCGGTTCAACTTCATCTCTGGCACCCACTTCGAGATTAGATAACGTTGGCCACATGATTGAGGAAAATCCTGAAAATTGGAGAAGACGGTGTCAGAGTTTGTAAAAGCACAACTGTATTTATGTGCAACAAATGTTCAATTTCTTTGCATTCCCATTGTTTTAAGACTTACCTAATTAAGACACCTAATTTTTTAATATGTTTTATCCCAATGTTGCGTTAACGCAACACTTAAAAAGTGGACGTGGCTGTTAAAAATGAAAAATAAAAAGAATGTCAAATATATGTATTGTGAGCGTCAAAAGAAAGTGTACACCACCAAAGTCCATGTTCAACATTCTATTATGACGAATAGCTTACATATTTTTATAAAAGATTTATTTACATTTAATAAGTAGTTAATCTACTAACGTTTGACAAAAAAAGCTTAGCAAAAAAAGTTATAACAAAATAATAGTAACAAAATAACATAAAAAACTTCATATTTTACGCGTCAAAAAAAAAGTGTACAGTACACGAAAACTGCGGAATTTCTTGAATTAAAATTTCGTCTGATTTCCTTTGTACTTCAAAACAGCTTCTAGTCTGCTCGGCATGGACTCTACTAATTTCTTGACGAATTCTGTTGGAATTTTCTGCCATTCTTCTAACAAAACCGCCTTCAATGTGTCTTTGCTGGTTATCGGACGTTTTCGAATCTGCTTATCCAGATACTCCCACAAATGCTCTATCGGGTTAAGGTCTGGGGATTGCGGAGGATGATCCAGTTGCTTAGGTGTCCGATAAAGCAACCATTCCTTTACCACTTTGGCCGTATGCTTGGGGTCATTGCCCTGCTGGAAGACCCATGATTGACTTAACCCCAATTTCTCAACACTTTGTGGTAAATTTTCCCTTAAAATATTAAGGTAATCAGTTTTATTCATTGTGTTGTCAATAAAAACTAAGTTTCCAACACCTGATGCGGCCCCCACCATGCTTGACCGTTGAATTTATATTTTTTTTTCTGCAAATTCGGTGTTCTTGGCTCTCCATATTTTGGGCTGCTTTTTTGATCCGAATACTTCGAATTTACTCTCATCACTCAAAAGAACATTATTCCAGAATGTAAAACCTTAATTTTTGTACTTTTGGGAGTAAAGCAGTCGTCACTTTAGGTTCTTTTCGGAAATGTGAAGTTTTTTCCGAGGCACTCTGCCATATAACCCATTACTATGGAGCGCCCGGCGAACAATTCTGGCACTAACGGGAACTTCCGAAGAAAGGTTTATGTCTTCCGCGATTTTCACTGCACTTGCCATTGGATTTTTGCGAACCTTCCTAACAATAGACCGTACTTCACCTTCAGATAACCTCTTTGGTCTGCCCGTACGAGGTCGATCTTTGACATCTTTGAATCGCGCAAATTCACTTAATTTCGCTATCTGCCGCAATGATTTCCCTTCCTGACTGAATTTTACTATAAGTTTTCGGGTTTCAATTGAACTTGGCTTTCCCATTTTCGGATGATGTACTTCAAACACGAAACTAACAACTTTCCTCATGAATAAACAAAACACAATGATATATTCCTTTGACTAAGCCATAGTCGAAGTGTGTTTAATGAAAAAAGAAAAATGAATATATATATAAATGTAGCACGATGGAGTTCAAGTGAAACACGACCGCTTTCTTTCACGTTTTATACACAAGTGTCATTTTTAATTTTCATATGTCAATGTAAGACAAACAATGGAGAGATTTGACGGCATTGTCAACTCTACAAAAAGCAACCATAAATGTAGCAGAACAATAAAACAAAAAATAATAATTTTAATTGTAGAGTTGTTAAACAAAGTGAAAACCAAAAAATAGAACGAATGTAACGGGTGATTCCCCCGTTATGAGGATATGTTACAGTCTGATCTTCTAGTTGTACACTTTTTTTTGACGCGTAAAATATGAAGTTTTTTATGTTATTTTGTTACTATTATTTTGTTATAACTTTTTTTGCTAAGCTTTTTTTGTCAAACGTTAGTAGATTAACTACTTATTAAATGTAAATAAATCTTTCATAAAAATATGTAAGTTATTCATCATAATGAAATGTTGAAAATGGACTTTGGTGGTGTACACTTTCTTTTGACGCTCTATATAAAAATTAAATAAAACTTTTTTGCATTAAAAAATTGGCTTTTTTCAGGATATTTGTGCTGGTGTGCTAATTAAAATGCCAGAGCTAAAGTGATGCAATTTTAAAAAAATATTACTCCTAATGCAGAGCCTACTAAAATTTCAAAATTTTAAATTTTCAACATGTGAATTAAAATGTAAAATTTTTAAGCATATGACAAATAATAATTTACAAATACGAGTATTTTATATCTTGAAATATGGCACAGATCTAATCTTTCGTGAAGTCTCAGCACTGTTGACAAAATGAGCCGAAGTTATGTTAACGTTATTATAACATTTATAATATATAATTATATAATTTATAATATAAACAATATTTCTGACTCTATTATTCGTAACCATTTACTTGAAGGTTGACAGTTATACCTAAATTTTTGCTGTGTGGATAATAAGTCATCGAATATCTCCATTGGACTGCAGGTCTTCCGTTTCCATTATCACTGAATATAATTCCTGATCGGGCCTTGCATACATTGCCCTCGTGTTTTTCATCGTATATTCTTGCTGAGATTTAATACTTTTTTCTTTGCCATTGCGTCTTTTTTTTCTTAAGGAACGAGAGTCTGATGTCTCGTAGGTGATCGTTCAGTATTTTCCAGGGCAGAAGTCTACTACGGGTTTTTCCTTTTTCCATGCATTCTACATAGAATCAATGCTTGCCTATAGGAACGTTCCAATAGACTAGATTCTTTTCGGCTTATTCCTCCCCAGCAAATTTTGTAATTGACCATACTGGTTCCAGCTGTCTCTGTAGTATCCTTTAACTCTTCACCGTTGACTGCATTCAGCAGTATATAGCATAGATCTCATTCGCCCAAACCACGAATTGGAAAACAGAGTTCTACTTCATCACTCCTACCTTAGAAATGATATCGATCATTGGCGATCCGAGAATCTTGGTTTTACCAGGTTCGATGACGATTTCATGGCAAATAATGCCGTCACCAATGAAGGGGCTAATACCCTGTTCATTTCGACGGAAGATCTCCAGATGATCTTTCGGTCATTGAAAAGGAAAAAATCCGCGGGTATCGACGGTATATCCAATGTTGTGCTTAGGCACCTTCCACCAGTGGCTGTAGAGAGGTACACCATCCTGTTCAACAATGCACTGAATAATGCATATTATCCAGTGCACTGGAAGACAGCGGTGGTGCAACCAATCCCCAAAAGGGGTAAGGACACCTCTAACCCGGCAAATCTCCGGTCGATAAGTCTCCTTCCGAGTGTCAGCAAGGTATTCGAGAAGGTGGTCCATAGAGCCCTGTCTAAATGGGCTGAGGACAATAAAATCATCCCGGATAACCAATTCGGTTTCAGAGCGGGGCATGACACAATTCATGCCGCGTCGAAACTCGTGTCGGATATCCAATGGAATAAATGCAAGAACCAATGCACGGGTGCCTGTCTGATTGACTTGGAAAAAGCTTTCGACACCGTATGGTTAGAAGGACTTTACTACAAGCTCAGTCGGTTGGGCATAAGTAAACCACTGCTATATATGATTTTTGATATGTTAACAGGTAGAAAGTTCGTTGTGAAAATTGCCAACGTGACTTCTACCCAAACATTTGATATTAACAACGGACTGCAACAGGGTACGGTGAACTCGCCGATACTTTTCAGCATTTACTTCAGTGATCTGATAGCTTCTCTTCACCATTCAATAGCGTACGCGGACGATTTAATTGCGTACAGATCAGGTCCAACGATCGTCGTCATTGTTACTCTTCTGCAGCGTGACTTCGAAAAAATTCAGCAATATTGTGATGACTGGAAGTTGAAAATCAACTTCCAGAAATCAGAATCTATATTGTTCAGAACGCCTTTGTCCATCTCGGGACACTAGAAAAAATTGGCGCAGGTTCTCTATCTTTGGGCCGGACGGGCGTCCACTGGCGAGACACTGTGTAGTCAGGTACCTTGGGATCGTGCTGGATCAGTATCTATATTTTGACAAACATGTAGATGCTGCTCGCATCTGTGCAGGGACGGGTTAAGAATATCCCTGCAGCGATACCACTCGCTTGTCGTAAAAGGCGACTAAAACAAAAGGTTTTCTAGGCAATTTAGAAAACACCAAGGTGAGCCTAGGGACACATATACCACCATTAAACTGCCCCACAAGTGTACATGCAAATCAGTGGGTTAACACGACTGGAGATCACCGGTGTTGTAAAAGTCAGATCAAACAAAAAAAATCTGGAGCATGCCCGTGTCACAAAAAAAAAGGCAGGCCGAAAAACAATTGGTGCAAACAAAAGCAAAAACACCAGCATTTGATTGGCCTCAGCGATGAAGTAATCCCAAACCGGGAAGCCTGCCGCTACTTTCTGAGGTCAAACCGGTGGACCCCACAAGCGGACCAGTAGGAATGCAGTTAAGTGGGAAGGTTATGGTCCTACACTTCTGACCATAACAACGCCGGAAAAAGGAAAAGAAGATGTAGATGCTGCTCTGGCAAGGGCCCGGGGCGCTTTCGCTCTGACAAGATGGCTGTTTCATAGCAGCCAACTTGATTCCAGAGTGAAGGTAATCTGCTGCATGGCCTTAATCAGGCCCATGGTTGCATATGGATGTCCCGTCTGGTCCAATGTGAGAGCCAGCTTAATGGAAAGGATTCGGGTGTTTGAGAGACAATGTCTCAGGACTTGTCTTGGGCTACATATGACACCCGAATCTGAGTACACGAAATTTTACCCGAACGAGGTCCTATATAATAGGGCTAGGATTGTACGGGTGGATAACTTTCTGATCAAACTGATTCGAAGCCACGTTGCAAGAGCAATGACTTCGGTCATTAACCTGATCTCCGGGGCTTACTACCCCAACTACTTGTACCACGAGAGAGTGCGCCTTAACGGCTTTGTTCCACCAGAGGCATTTCTCTACTTAGATCAATGTGGGCTGATCCAGGATAGATCGGCGGTACCGCTAATCTTGCACGTGGCCCGCAATTCCGTGGAGCGGCGATTCCTCTACGAACAAGATGTCGCGCTCCGTGAGCCCGAGCGCCTCAGGCTCGGGTGATGGGTAGCTTGAGTTTAGGTTAGGTTTAAAAAAAAAAAAAAAAAAAAAAAAAAAAAAATTATAAACAGAAAAAAAGATATATACATATATATGTAATATATATCTCTGTAATATCTCTGTAATATAGATCTTTCGGTTATTGAAAAGGAAAAAATCCGCGGGTATCGACGGTATATCTAATGTTGTGCTTAGGCACCTTCCACCAGTGGCTGTAGAGAGGTACACCATCCTGTTCAACAATGCACTGAATAATGCATATTATCCAGTGCACTGGAAGACAGCGGTGGTGCAACCAATCCCCAAAAGGGGTAAGGACACCTCTAACCCGGCAAATCTCCGGTCGATAAGTCTCCTTCCGAGTGTCAGCAAGGTATTCGAGAAGGTGGTCCATAGAGCCCTGTCTAAATGGGCTGAGGACAATAAAATCATCCCGGATAACCAATTCGGTTTCAGAGCGGGGCATCACACAATTCATGCCGCGTCGAAACTCGTGTCGGATATCCAATGGAATAAATGCAAGAACCAATGCACGGGTGCCTGTCTGATTGACTTGGAAAAAGCCTTCGACACCGTATGGCTAGAAGGTCTTTATTACAAGCTCAATTGGCTGGGCATAAGTAAACCACTGCTATATATGATTTTTGACATTTTAATAGGTAGAAAGTTCGTAGTGAAAATTGCCAACGTGACTTCTACCCAAACATTTGATATTAACAACGGACTGCAACAGGGATAGCTTCTCTTCACCATTCAATAGCGTATGCGGACGATCTAATCGCGTACAGATCAGGTCCAACGATCGACGTCATTGTCACTCTCTTGCAGCGTGACTTTGAAAAAATTCAGCAGTATTGTGATGGCTGGAAGTTGAAGATCAACTGCCAGAAATCAGAAACTATTTTGTTCAGAACGCCTTTGTCTAGAGCCTCTCGGGACACTAGAAAAAATTGGCGCGGGTTCTCAATTCTTGGACAGGACGGGCGCCCACTGGCGAAACAAAGTGTAGTCAGATACCTTGGGATCTGGCTAGACCCGTATCTATATTTTGACAAACATGTAGATGCTGCTCTGGTAAGGGCCCGAGGCGCTTTTGCTCTGACAAGATGGCAGTTTCATTGCAGCCAACTTGATCCCAGGGTGAAGGTAATCTGCTACATGGCCTTAATCAGGCCCATGATTGCCTATGGATGCCCCGTCTGGTTCAATGTGAGAGCCAGCTTAATGGAAAGGCTTCGGGTGTTTGAGAGACAATGTCTCAGGACTTGTCTCGGGTTACATAGGACACCCGAATCTGATTACACGAAATTTTACCCGAACGAGGTCCTATACAATAGTGCCAGGATTGTACGGGTGGATAACTTCCTGATCAAACTGATTCGAAACCACGTTGCAAGAGCAATGTCTTCGGTCAATAGCCTAATCTCCGGGGCTTACTACCCCAATGATTTATATCACGAGAGAGTGCGCCTTAACGGCTTTGTCCCGCCAGAAGCATTCCTCTATTTAGATAGATGTGGGCTGATCCAGGGTAGATTGGCGGTGCCGCTAATCTTCCATGTGGGTCGCAATTCCGTGGAACGGCGATTCCTCTACGGACCCGATGTCGCGCTCAGTGAGCCCGGGCGCCTCAGGTTCTGTAGATCGGTCTCACGCCGGGATCGAGGAGACTTAGTCCGCCAGCATCAACGCTTTTGGTGGCTGGAGGGACCTGCGTCGGTGGACATTTCAATGGCTTCAGCCTCTTCAAGGCAGGGCTTGCCTAACACCAATGGCAGGCTTACATAGGGTAGGGTAGGGTAGAGTAGGTTAGGGTAGAATAGAACAAAAAAAATAATATTAAAAAAATATTTATATATATATATATATATTAGTTAAGTTAGAATAAGATATGTTTAGTTAGGTTTAGGTAGGTTTAAGGATTATATAAAAATATATAAAAGAATTATCATATGCTAAGTTTTTTTAAAAAGAAAAATTTTTATTAGCTTAAGTTAATTAATTATAATAATGTTAATTGTAAGTTATTTATTAAGTAGCCGAAAGGCATATGTTAAAATTATTCAGTTTGTTTTAGAGTGTCCGCCTAGGGCCAGTAAGATTCCTAAATTTGTAAGGATAGTTAAGCTAGTTTTAAACATTTTTGTGTAGGATAAGATAGATCTAAGAAACTATTGTATAAATAAAAATGAATTACAAAAAAAAAAAAAAAAAGCATAGATCTCAGATTTGGTCATCGACATTTTTTTTTATAACTAACACGAGCATAAGGGGTTATGACTACCCGTAATTGTCAAGAAGTTAACACAACAGAGAGGGAAAGGAGGTACCGGTGCACATTGGTTTTAAATTTTTGTGAATTATAATGAGTGGGAAAAGTTGAGCAGGGAAGAGCATTCCACATTCGTGTGATCCGGCTAAAACCGAGTCCCTAAATTTGATTGTGCGCTCGAAGACAGATTTAATCGCTCGCTTTTGTATTCTTTCTAGCCGTTGCAAAGAGGTCTTGGGAGCACCAAACTAGATATGAGCGATGTACTCAAGCTTGGGACGGATGTAGATTGTAAATTGAAGCCAGATCAGAAGGGATGAAATATTTCTTGCGATATTTGAGGAAACCTTGACATTTTACAGCGTTCCTAGCGACCTCGAATATGTGGTCATTCCAACTAAGAGTTTTATTAACACACATACCAAGGATGGAAAGTCTTTCGGTTTTATTGACACAAGCGTCAATCAAGGATAATGGCTGACTATTGATGGTTAGCTTGAGTGACAGTAGACAGCATTGTGTTATGGAAGCATTAAATTCCACTCTATTGTTTCTACACCATTTAATTATGCTGTCAAGGTTGGAATTTAATGCGCTTAACATGTGTTGCCGTTTCAGTTCCAAAGACCGAAGAGCAGGGACGTGATTCTTGAAACGAATATGAAAAGATAAAACATGTATCGGTGACAGAACAGAGCCCTGCAGAAAACCAGCGTTTATTTGGTGAATATCAAACTTGAAACTGTCCAAAACAACTTAAATTGAAGGGCCCGAAAGATAATTTCTAATCCATAGAAAAAAAGACTCATCAATACCATAAACACACATTTTCGACAAAATAGGCTGATGCCAAACTCTGTCAAATGTTTTAGAAATATCGAGTACAACAGTTTCACTATTCAGTGAGATATGCCATCAAATCACTATTGGATATGTTGCTGCGAAAACCCTCCTGCCGGTCATTAAGAAATGTCCACATTTAAGACATCAGATCAAGATTCCATATTCGGTCGTTGTAAAATATTACGCCTATTTTATTCTACAATATTTTCATGCTTTTCCAAGATTGTGGGTGTCCGTTTCGTCACAAATGAAAGTGTTGCCGTCCTTAACAATAATTGTTCGGTTTGATATTCGAATTATTTCTATCGTTGTGAAATCCAATTTATACTTTCTTCTTTCATTGAGTAGTGTTTGGAAAACGCCCGGTCTGTACAGATTTCATACGTTCCATAGACCTACCCTTAATTTTTTAGTAGTTTGGATGCTCTCCCTTGGGTAGTTCCTAACCGGGGATCTGAACTGGGAACTTATTTACATCCGAAATATTTTATCCAAGGAAGACGGATCATATTTGACATTAAGATTGGTCAACGATTTTTGCTTCT
Organism: Merodon equestris; assembly: GCA_958301585.1. NCBI lineage: Eukaryota > Metazoa > Arthropoda > Insecta > Diptera > Syrphidae > Merodon > Merodon equestris. The sequence goes on from OY284413.1 coordinate 67,958,015, forward strand.
GTGGTCCGATAAGTATTTAGCCTCACCGCCAGATATCGCAAGAGCAACTTACTATCGTATAGTACATTCTAGTAGACGGCTACTGTCGAAATTTCAGCCGGATCGGAGTCGTAGTTTTGTTTTAACCGCGTGTGGAAGCGGGAGTGTCCGCGGATTTTAGAAAAATGGAAAAAAGCAATATCGGTCGGTGATTCGATTCTTGTTTTTGGAAGGGAAATCGCGCAGCGAAATCAAAGAACGTTTAGATGCTGTGTATGGTGACTCTTCTCCTTCGATGGCGACCATCAAAAATTGGTTTAACGAGTTTCAACGTGATCGCACGTCGGTTTTTGATGAGCCACGTCCAGGTGACCCGAAAACGACTACCACGGAGGATAACGTGACAAAAATCCACGATCTCGTATTGGCAGATCGCCGATTGAAGATGCGCGAGGTAGCTGAGACAGTACGCATTTTAAAAGATCGCGTGGGTCATATCCTGCATGAAATTTTGGTCATGAGAAAGCTGTCGGCCCGATGGGTTACGCGTTTGCTCACTCCGGACAACAAGCGCAACCGTGAGACCACTTCAGAGCAGTGTTTGACGCTGTTTAAGCGCAATCAGAAGGAGTTTCTACGTCGTTTCGTGACAGTCGACGAAACATGGATCCACTGGTACACACCATAGACCAAGGAACAGTCGGAACAGTGGACTTCACCCGGCGAACGTGCTCCGAAGAAGGCGAAGACTGTCCCATCGGCCGGAAAGGTGATGGCCACCGTGTTCCGGTAAGGTGATGGCCACCGTTTTCTGGAATTCACAAGGTGTGATCCACATCAACTACCTGGAGAAGGGCAAAACGGTCACAAGGCTGTACTATGCCAAATTATTGGGCCTATTCGACGCCGAATTGAAGAAAAAACTTGGCGAAGAAAAAAGTGCTCTTCCACCATGATAACGCACTGGCTCCCATCTCCGTCCTCGCCACGACCAAATTGGTCGAACTGTGCTACGAACTGCTGCCCCATCCACCGTATTCTCCAGATTTGGCCCCGTGCGACTTCTTTTTGTTTCTACACCTTGAAAAAGTCACTCGCCGGGCAGAAATTTCAATCGAACGAGGAGGTCATCACCGCCACGGAGGCCTACTTTGCAGACCTCGAGAAAATGTATTTTTCAGACGGGTTAAAGAAGTTCGAGCATCGCTGGGTCAAGTGTATCGAGCTAAAAGGAGACTATATTGAAAAAGAAATCGCCATTTCTCCAAAATTTTTGTTTTTCTTTTGTAGGCTAAGTACTTATCGGACCACCCTCGTAATCTATCTCTGTTATTTTTTTTTTCATAAGGCAGGGATCCATTAGAATCCTCTTTTACCACTGGCTTTCCGAAAAACGAGAAAAAAGAAAAGGAAAGAAATGATATTTAAGTGAAATGAGAAGAAATTTAATCTCAAATGAACAAATTACTTAAAAAATATTGTAGTATTTTTAAAGCATTATTATTTGGTTTTTCCTTTGTTTTTTTATATCCTTTCAGTTCCCATTTACTAGATTATTTGATGGTACGTGCTTGTTTTACGTACAGCGGCTCCAAAAAATAATCGTACCAATGTCACTTTTTAATAATAAATAAATGGAATCTTGAAAAACCTTGCATGTCATTTCACACTTTCCTCCTTCTTTCGAAAGATCCGTTTAGTTTGGTATTGCCTTCATTCAATACCGAAGGCTATACGGAAAACAGACCAGCGAAGAAGGTAGACAATCCAAAATTTAATTCAATGAACAAGAAAAAAAAATTGTTCAAGAAATTGTTTGAAAAGAAATTGTTTTTAAAAAGAGTTGGAAAAAATTCATCCAGTTCTTTACGACACTTTATCAATATATAATAAAAAAATGTATTAGACTGTCGTACAAAAGCAACGAGGGACAAGATAAAGTATCGACAGGCAAAAGAGAATAGAGCACTTTGATGGAAGTAAAGAACTGTTCCCGGACTGCAAAAGATGTGTTCTTGAACACCATTTTTTTTATGAGCACATAAATATAAATGCGACAGGATTGCATGAAAAAGTCATACACAAAAAAGCCCTGCTCAAACTTTAAACCTTAAAACCTTAAAACAAATTACTTTTGAAAAATGGTAATTATTTATTTAAATGGATTCGATGGTCCTATTATTTGTTGGTATATTCTAAGTTTCGTCTATACAGAAGAAGGTCAATTTTATCTGTATGGATCGGATGGTAAGCGGTACGTGTGGTACCGAATGCTGAGTTTTAACCTAAAAATATGCATGGTAAGCAGGGAGGGGGCTCTGTATTGAGGTTGCATGTCAAACGCTGGTGTAGGCAATTTACATATTTAGTGGACAGATTTGTCTACCTCGACATATTAAAAGAATATGGCAAGCAGAGTGCAGATGAACATCATATTGAAAAAAGATTGCAAAACATAAGAAGTTATAAAGATGTTATAAAGATGGCTTAGACCTCCTCTTTCTCAGTTACCTGACTTGAATGTAATTGGACATCTATGCGAAGAGTAAACATTATGGGCTTTTACATGCGTAATGAGCTTGAGGACGCCTTATTAAAAACGTTACGGACTCATTTCTACCCCACTTCGTCAAATATGCCCAAACAGCTTCAGGCGGTGAATTTTTGGCCTAAAGTTGTAGAAATTTGATTCAGAAATATAATTTGAGAAATATGATTTAAGGACTCATAAAAGAGAAAGGAGTTGTTAACAAAGTGAGATTCTGCCCAAAAAACGTATTCTTCTGAGGGTAGATCGTGAATAAATCCAAAAATAACCTAATAGGGAATACACCAAAGCTTCAAGATATGGTAAAGCAACTTCTGAAAATTGTTTACAATGCTTAGATAATTCGTAGAACTCAAGTCTGGATTCAATAGGTGTGAAGAATTGTAAGAGAGAATCGCCTTCGCAAGCCAGAAGAATAAAAGGTTCGATTGGGATTCACTCACAATAATGCAGCCAAAAAACCCACTTTGGTAAAACTAGTGAAGGCAAATATAATCTTTAACTCAGACAGAAGAATCAACGTTTGAACAAAATCCCATAAAGAGATGAACTCATAACATTTGCCCTCGACAGAGAAGTTCAGGTTATCCCATCGTGATGATAAACTATTGTTTCGAGCTTAGTGCAATACGTAAAAGCCTCAAGAACTTCTTTTTTAATTCTCGTAATCGGAATGTCAAAATTGATATTTGATTATTTATTAACTTATGCTCTAACTGCAATAACGAAATATCTCTTGTAAGTTTAAAGTTAGTTAAATGGCCGGGGAACTTTTATGTAAATGTTTTATAATAAAAACATTACAGCGCTCAAAAACTGAGTATAGAAAAATCATATCACTTTCATTAGAATAAAGAACCAAAATTGGTATGGCTCTCGGATGAATATTTTACCACTACACAAATGCTGTCGAAACATTCCCAAATAACCAGACTTAAATATGATAGAGAACTTTTGTCAAAAATGTATGTCAAAAGTAGAAGTTGTACATGAAATCTCACTTTAAAGCCAATTTAAAAAAGGCCTTCTGTCTTATAATACTCGCATTTCGTTGAATTAAAAAAATGTCAGGGGTGGGCCATTTCGACTGCGACCTACTGTAATTGAATCAATTGATAATTATATACGTAAACTGAATTATAAATATGCACAAGAGGAATTGGTAAAGGGAACACAAACGGATATACCGGGTTTTATTATGACTGTTTAATAAGCTATGAGTGTGAAAAGCCAGAGACGTGAAGTTGTTTCTCGAAATTCCATTACAACACACCATTTTTCCCTACTATTGTAGATATATTCAATCATTCAAACGGAAATAAATAATCCACAACTCTATTATTTCGTTCTCTTTTCACTTTCTATGATGATTTAGATACATAAGTAAAGACAACCAATAAAATTGAATTGAATTGTAATTGCGTTAACAACCTTTTGGAACGTTCCTAATCTTATGAGGAACAGAAAACACAAACACCTTGCCTTAGGGCTGAATCTAATTCTCTTACTGACACTGAAAAGGTAGACGTGTATCGTTCAACAAACCAACACCTGGGAGACACAAATAATAAAACACTTACAGAAAATGCTTTGCGTACTTTTAATATTAAATCATTCGAATAGATGGAACTTTGCAAAACAGACATTAAATATTCCGTAGATAACTCAAAGATTGGGGAAACTGGAGGAATCAAAACATAAAGGACATAAACCTCATAAACCTCAAAATTTTCAAACAATAAGTTTGCCGAATAAGATGTATGAAAAAGTCCTCAAGAAAAAAAAATGGAAAAGTCGTTTATGATAAAATATACTCCGATGAACAATTTCGTTTTAGACTGTCAAAATCACAAGTATATGCAATATTAATATTCAAGTATTCTCATCCGTCATTTTTAACTTCATACCAATCATTTTGTGTCAGACGTAATGTATTTGTAAATGTTTTCCCAAATATAACTCAGGGATTAGCTCTCGGATCTGAATACTGGAAACCTTTGGTGATGATTCAACAATGTCAGGTTCGTCTGGTTATTAAAATGCAAGAATACTATTCAAAGAAAAATATTTAATTTTTTAATGATAAATGAAAAAGTCACTAATAGAGCGACAATGCCAGGGAAGCGGTTCGTAGTACATTTAAGCAAATTAATTATTTAAAAAACATAATGCAAAGAAAAGAAAATCCGTATAGTCAAATGAAACTAAACATCCCATTTGGTACCCTAAGGATAAGGTTCTGTAGTTTTTTTGCTATGCATAAAATTACTGAACTAAAGGGATGGACACTTAATCAGTCACTGACTTCGCGTTGAAACCAGCCCGAAAAACTCACGAACGTGCTAACGGCGCAGAATCTCTCTTATAACTATAGATTCGGGTTCTAGGGACCCTAATAAAAAAACAGAACCTAAACTGAAATTACTTGCAAAAATTACAAGATATTTATTAGGCAACTATGGGTCGAATGACAGTGCGAAATGGTTGGTTTTCACCCGAAAAAATCTGAGACCTATGTAGATGTTAAGAATGATTATAAAAATTAACGCTAGACTGCTTTTAGTGAAAGAATGGGAGACGACTAGATTCTTAACGGATTTCTGCCTCATCAGGAAAAAACCCACAGCAGAGGTAGGAGCAGAGCACATGACTCAGCATTACGCACACTCACATCATTACACCACACTCAAAGCAGCATCAACAATTGTTGACACATCTTAATGTTAAATGAAGCTGGTCTTCCTTGGATCAAATATTTCAGTGGTAAAATAGTTCTTCAATAGAACACTCATACGAAACTTGCACTCGTACATGCCGAGTGCCTTCCAAACAGTACTCAACGAAATAAGTAAGTAAAAATGTATATTACAGATACAAGAAATTCGACCTTCAAACGGTACAATTGTTAAGGACGGCTACACCTTCAGTTGCAGAACGTAACGGACGTAATACTATACAATGACGAAAAGTCAATGGCTAAAAGCCGGGGTCTCCGCTTTAACTATGTAAGACAAAGACGAAGAGGTAAAGGACATTACATTCAAAAACAAGAGAAAAGACAAGGGTAAATGGATATCGACGGATGGCGTAACGCTCAACCAAACCGATCATCTACTGATAGATAGAAGACACCATGTAAACGTACTAGACGTTAAAGCATACAGAGGAGCTGAAGAAGATTGACATCCTTATCATCGTCAAAATTAAACTCCGAATAAAAATTCTTAGAAGCAGAACACAGTGATGTGTGAAAAAATTTAATGTTGTAGAGTTAAAGGACCCTCGTATCCAGTATTTAAGAAGGGTGATCTGATTACGATGCAACAATTACTGTACAATTAGAAAGTATTATCAAATAATCTCTTAAAGACACGACATCATATACTAAGGAAGTAATCGGAGACTACCAATGTGTTTTCAGGAGAAACCGCTCGACGAGTTACCAAATTTTCATTTTAGAAAAGAAATGGGAATTTCACAACGGTGCACTAACTTTTCGTAGGGTTGAGAATGCCGAAAAAGTTGGTGAAACTGATACAAGTAGCCGAAAGTACATTGACCAGCAGTACCAAAATCCGCATTTATAAAACCATCATACGCCAGAGACACTTTACGAATGTAAAACTTCTTCTTTTACTAAAAAGGAATAAAACAGATTTTGGGTCTTTGAAAACAAGATCTTAAGGAAAATCTGTTCGATAGGCAAAACATGTTGAATAGATAGTGGATGAAGAGTGAAATGTATAATTAGTGTAAAACCGATATGAATAAGACCCCAGAATGGCTGAGCCATAGGTGGGAAGACAATATAAGAATAGTTCGAGAAGAGAGAGCAGAACAGCGAAGTATGGAAGGAAAACACTCACAAAAGGGAGGCTTGGCGAAGGGTTATCAACGAGAATCTGGACTTCCAAGTTCCAAACGGGGAAATGTTGAGAATGGTTTCAACCGCACAAAAGTGGTGATTTGGATGTGGAGACAAGGAACTTTCCGAATTGATGTAAGAGTTTGAAAAACGCAGAAACCATCAGAGAAGCTCACTATCAAACACAACTAATGTGTTTAAATCGAGCTTTGTATAAAAAACGGCCACAATACAAGCAAATACACACCAAAGTAAATTTGCAGTTGCACAATGCTCGGACATATTTCCTTAGGCCATTGAAACTTATCTCAACACACTAGAATATGCAACATACCGTATTCTTCAGATATCAGACTTCCGACTGCCACCACATTCATGAAGTATGGCCTGGCTAAGCAGCTATTTCTATCTAGTTGTTCCTAGCGATTGACTATACCGTCGAGAATAAAAATTTAACCACTGTTCCGAAATAGGGTTCTAAATTTTGAAAAGATATGTCGGATTTCCACGTGTACACCTATAGACGATGGAGTTAGTGACCTTGGAACGTAGACGTATTTCAAAATATTTATTTCGGAAAGAAATATATTATTGTATAGCAGATTTGAAGCATTTCGCTGAAGGAATTAAGGATTCGAAGACTGCAAGGAATGCAAAATAAAATACCTGAGGACGATAATTCTACGTTGGGTTTGCAAAAAGATTTTTTGACACATTTAAGATCAGATTTAAAGTCTGTTCAATAATCTTCCAATAAATAATTTGAACTAGGAGCTTCATCTTTTATACACTTAATGTTGCAATATTAAGCCCGTAAGACGATTTGATCGCAAACATATCAAGTCCAGCGATCGACGTTGTTATCATTTTCTTGCATCATGATTTCGAAAAAAATATTGTGATGTAATCAGGATTTTATTTAAAATGTCCTTATTTGGGGCCTCTCGAAACATTTGAAGAAATTGACCTAGGGTTGCAAATCTTGGAATGCTCGCAACCGTGGCAACATGAATCATGACTTTGAGATCAAAATGTAAAAAGCAAAACAAAAGTGTTTGCCTCAAAACCTCGTCCTCGATTAGAAGGTCATTCTGTGTTTGAACTTCTTAAATTAAATTAATTTGTGGTAGTTTAAGTTCAGAAGTGTAAGGGTAACCACTGCCCAAGCAAGTGAAGAAAATAAAAGGTTTTTTTTTTTTTAACAAATTAAGTACAAATTTTCTTAATTTATGTGTCACGATGTTGGTCCGGGATAAACTTCGGAACTACTTAACCGATTTTGATGAAACTTTGCTTACCCAACCTAAAAGATAGGATAGTTTCTATCTCGATTATCGACTTCAATATTTGCTTTTGGGAATTGAATGTTCATTAAATGTTTGTTATGCGACATTAATATGTACGTAATTGTGAGTTGCATACATTTCTAACAGATGGCGTTGCGAGTTAATTTATCGAGAAAATTTCGGTTATCCAGGCGGGGTAACTATCCAGTAGATGGCGTGGTGTTGCAGTTTAGATAAGATTAACGCGTGTTTAAACCATCGGTTTTATGATGAAGTGTCGAAATTGAAAAATCGATTGACCTTGAACATGCAAGTACAATTGCAAAGTGATCCATCGGCAGAAGTAATTTCTAAACAATTACTAGATAATGGAAACGGTGAAATAGAACTATATTAAAAAAAACAATATATCAAATTGCCACACAATTTCTGAACTGTTGTTTACTCAAAAAATTAACCGATTGAGCCTGTGTTCCCGAAAACATCGAATAATTACTTAGATCATAATTGGCTCAGTATTTGTGCTATTTCGGCAGCAAAAAATGTTGATGTCGACGAAATTAACTTCCAATACAACAATTGTTTTCAGGTTATATAATGTCTTTTAAATCAATCGATACTGTTGTGGATGAAAATTAAACTGTAACTTTTCCAAGCGGGTTTTTAAATTCTCTAGATATACCAGGAATGCCACCACAATCTTCAGTTAAAGATTGGTTCACTTATTATTCTGCTTCGTTATTTGAATCCACCTAGATTATGCAACGGTACACGCTTAGTCATCACAAGGATCACCGGACATATTCTTGAAGCAACTATTTTGACTGGATAATTTTCTGTGCGTATTTTAATGATACCGCCAGAATCGCCAATACCATTTAAAAGGCTTCAATTTACGATTCTTTTGGCTTTCGACCTTAAATAAGTCTCAGGGCCAAACAATGTTCATTTGCGGCTTGGACTTGGAAATTGCGTGTTTCTTCTATGGACAGCTACGAGTATATGTCGCCTGCTATGTGGGAAAACCACCAAATCCATTCGTATTAGCAAAATACGGACTTACCAAAATGTTGTATACCATCCAGCACTGAGATATTTAAAAATCATAATTTATTGAAATTTAAAATAATGAAAATAATTATTTAAATGTTTAAAAGCCAACTTCATTTACCTCCTTTATAAGACTCAAGTTTCAGTTTATAAAATAAATAAAAAAAGTGAAATATTTTATTAATTTTTTAACAAATATAATTTTTTCACATTTTTCTTTCGGTCTTGTAATAAAATGTAAATTAAAAAAAATTATGTTCGTTTGTGCTTCACTTGACTTGACTGTAAATAAAGGTTAAGGTTTTGACTTTACCTCAATGATTTCAATGATAACATCTTTAACGAAAAAAAAAGTTTGATTAAAACAACAGTTGGTAATAGTGGCAACATGATTTTTTAGAGATAATAAGTGCAGCGCATTTTTATCCAATTTTTCTTAACTGAAAAACCGTCTTAACATCGGTTCAGCGTACTACAGGGTGTCCCACGAGCAGTGTGCCAAAAAGCTATAGCGTGTAGGTCTGGTCAAGACAAGAAAAAAATCGTATGGGAGGGGATGTCTATCCCCCCCCGTTTAGCCGGGAGGGGCAATTTTCTAAAAAATTTACTTAATTTGGAAAAAAAAATTATTAAAAATCAACAGTTACATCCACAATGTCATGATATACTTTCCTGTAAAGCCAGAAACCTCTTCTTTCATCTTGTTTTTAAACGTAGCTGTTTTAGGGAATAGTTTTTGAGAAATTAATTTTCAAACTCAAAATTTTGAAAAAAAAAATTTCGAACTATTTTTTTTTTAAATTGTATGTAATTAAGTACTCATTTTTTTCAAAAATTCAATTCTCTTTTTAGTTTTTAGTTAAAAACAGAAAACCGGATGCAAAAATGTCTTGTAGTTTTTGAGAAATTAAAAAAAAACCCGAACCATTTTTTTCTAAGAAAAACCTTTTTTTTGGTTTTAACGCGGCTAGACTTGTAGGCAAATTAATGTATGAAACATTGACCTCTTTTTTATTATTTTTAAAAAATTCGGAGTTTTATTATAATACATTTTCAATATGATCCCCATTTTTAGAAAGCAAAGATTATATCTCCTAATGGCTGCACGTAAGTCTATGCTTGACAAATTTTCCTGCAATTTGACTCCAGCGACTTCAATCCGTTCCCTCAGTTGTTCCAAAGATACTATTTCCACTTCGTAAACATAATTGTTCATGAATCCCCACACATAAAAATCTAGAGGAGTTAAATCTGGTGATCTAGGTGGCCATTCCGAGGAGCCTCTTTTTCCGATCCAACGGTCACTAAAATGATCATCCAGCCAGTTTCTAACCCGTAAGCTGTAGTGTGCTGGTGCTCCATCTTGCTGGTAGATTAAATTATCTGCTATGGCCAAAGGAACGTTGTCCATCAAATCGGGCAAAAGGTCTCGTAGGAACTGCAGGTATGATTCTCCATTAATAACGGCATTCAAAAACCGGGGCCCGATTACAGTTTGTCCAACAATACCAAGCCAAACATTATAGTTAAAGCGGTGTTGTGATTTATTTTGTTTTTTGTTGTGTGGATTGGTGCTACTCCAATGATGCAAATTGTGGAAGTTAGTAACCCCATCTCTGGTAAACTGTGCTTCATCCGTCCAGAATATCCTTGCAAAATAGTTTCGATCAGTTTCATCTCGAAGCAGTAATGATCGACAAAATTCTGTTACTTGTCGTTTGAGGTGAGTTCCTGAACTGGTCTAAAATGGTACGGGTGTAAGTTTTCGGTACGAAGCACTCTCCATGCTTTAGATTTGGGCACTCCAATAGCTATCCTCCTTGTACTATGGGAGGGATTACGTCGGACCAAATCCAAAATTCTTTCATCTAAGATTCCTGATCCATCTGTAACTGATCTTTCGCTTCTTCGATGCTCTAGCACTCCGTGCTCTCGCAGACGTCGGTGGATTATTGAAAACATGCTACGACTGGGAGACCTCCGATTGGGATATCTTTCAGCGTAGTCTTTCGGCTTCACGATCTCGACCATTAGCTACACCGTAGCAGAAGTGCATGTCCGTTAATTCTTCTCGAGAGTATGAGTTTGACATCGTAATGTGTTGATGAGTTAACATCCAATTTGGAAATGGTTTTTTATTAAAAATGCGATGCCTTTTATTTACATTTGGGTTGCAAATATTTTGTTTTTCAATAAAGAAAAATTGCGGTTTTATTGTCTTAAGGTCCTAGCGGGTAGAACCCATCGGCGGCGGGCGGACCCAGACGAAATTGGCAGGTCAGTTTTCAGGCGTTATCAATGGAAAAAAAGGATTAATCCAGGGTTATTCCAATACTGTGTCACTTTATTGTATCCTTATAAAATAAAACTCCGATTTTGTTAAAAATAATAAAAAAGAGGTCAATGTTTCATACATTAATTTGCCTACAAGTCTAGCCGCGTTAAAACCAAAAAAAAGGTTTTTCTTAGAAAAAAATGGTTCGGGTTTTTTTTTAATTTCTCAAAAACTACAATACATTTTTGCATCCGGTTTTCTGTTTTTAACTAAAAACTAATAAGAGAATTGAATTTTTGAAAAAAATTAATACTTAATTACATATAATTTTGAAGAAAAATAGTTCGAACTTTTTTTTTTCATTTTTGTTTTCAAAATTTTGAGTTTGAAAATTAATTTCTCAAAAACTATTCCTTGAAACAGCTTCGTTTAAAAACAAGATGAAAGAAGAGGTTTCTGGCTTTACAAAAAGTATATCAGGGTATTGTGGATGTAACTGTTGATTTTTAATATTTTTTTTTCCAAATTAAGTCAATTTTTTAGAAAATTGCCCCTCCCGGCTAAACGGGGAGAATAGACCCCCCCTTCCCATACGATTTTTTTCTTGTCTTGACCAGACCTACACGTTCTAGCTTTTTGGCACACTGCTCGTGGGACACCCTGTCTATTGAGCCACAGCAGCGCGGGACCGGGTCAGCTAGTAGAGTATACATTCGGATTTCAGTTTAAAATGGCTTACAAATAACTTGCACCTGTATGCACAGGTTGTCTTTTGAGCAAAACATTTATGTACATAATTACGGGAACTTGCTGTCGGCGGAGTTTTACAATTCTCAGTGTTTAAGTTTTAACCTGCATTATTGAATTATCGAATTGTTGTATCCATTTTTCGAATATTTAAATCCTTTTAATTCTGCGTTAAAAAGGAGATGTCTGCACCTAAGACGCAAGGTCACCAGAAAAAATACACGACACAAAGAATCCAGCGATGACAGAGATCTGAATCGTAAAGTCGGAGCACAAACGGGCCATCAATTCGACCAAAAGACGAAAGTGGGAGGAATTCCGTCAAGACGTAAGCAACGGGTTTGTTAAGAAGGGTCCAAGCTAACATTTCGGTTATGAGCCCTCAAAAATGAAGGAGATATTGGACACACTCTTTCCGGCCAGCCAAATAGACATCACCCTTATACAAACGAAGAAAGGCCCCTCTTCACGGCAAAAACGTTTCTCCTAAACTACTATATTTGAAGAAATATAGTTATATGTTATAGGCAACGAAAACAGCGGTCCTGATGGCAGTCATAGGCGTAAGGAATTCATTCAAATTAATAAACGGGGAAAAACACAATCCCACAATATGTACTTGCTTCGGATACTGCGAACTACCTTAAAGATCGCGAATTACTCTACGATACCTCAGACGGACGACAGCGCAGAGTTCAATACTGATGAAGTCCGGACCTTTGGAATGTCTTTGGTAAGAGGCCTTAACGAACCTTTCTCATAGGATACACAGATGATCTAATGGTGGTATCTACCACTGATGCAGCGGAGGCTCACCTAAGTCAGAAAAAGAAAATAGATTTATTACCTAAAAACCCGATTCGGTGCCCCATTGAGTTCCAAGAAGTTACACAGCAAATCACCAGCAAGATGGCTGTCCGATACCTGGTTTCCCAACTTACTGGAACCATATAACATTGACCCTATCAATCCGCTAGCAACAGAAAAAAAGTAGGCCTATGACAACAAGATGGAAACGACAAGATAAAGCTGAGATAAAAGAGCGGACTAAGAAGAAAAGGCAAAGCCGGTAGAACGTTTAAACCAAGGAAAAATGGACAGTGAGACTGATACCAGAGATTGCAGCATAGACGGGGTTAACTACTACACCACACAATTTTTAACCGGATCTGGGTACTTTAATGGCTACCTTTGTTGAATGAGTAAGAGACAGAGTCCAGCTGCTAGTGCGGGGAATCAGAGGTCGACGATGCCTGTCATATCTTCCTCGTCTTCGCCACGTGGTCTCGAGTGCCGCCAACTAGATAACGACCAGCAATTTATCGAATGCATTCTAAGGAAGAACAAGAGAGAGGGAGAAACAATTGCACCCTCCACTTGATACTGCTTGAAAATTGAAAACCTCACCGGCAGAATAAATAAGCCTTAAGTAAAAGAAGACAAAGTGAAAAAACCATCCCCCATTGGATAAAATCAACGACACCACTCTGAAGTAATGCGAAAGAAAAAGTTTTTATCAATATTTTTGTAACACAACAAATCTCGAAGGTTGGTTATGAAATATGGTATGAAAGTTTATACTTTATGTGGCGTAATATGTCACAAAACATTTAATTTATTTTACGAAAAACCCAAAATTTTGCGAATTAAAGCATATCGTTGTAAGACCAGTGTGGGTTGGTTTTAGTTTAGGGGCGAATGTTGTTCTTTGTATTTAACAAATTCCTAAAAACGTTTGGGTCTAGTGGAAGCGACAAACAGTGTGTTATAGCCTATAGTGCATTTTTGCTCGTACTGTATTAGTATTTGACGACTTTATTCTGCATAGAAGCGATAATTTTGGCTTTCTATCAAACCAAGAAGTATAATATACAACTCATCTGATATGATATATACTATATAGTAATACTATCACAATAGTAGATAGCAACAAATGAGTAGTATGAACTATTTTGTACTGCTACCATATACGAAAATGTAGGTTTGACTTTTATACCAGTTGTTTTCCTCGTCCTTTAAGACAAACTCCGGGCCAGAATTAAAGAGTCTTTCAATAGAGACGCTTGAAATTTATTTATTTTAGTTTATTGTGACCGTATTGTCAAATCTAATCTGAATTTTTCAGCAGTGTACGGCAAATGACATGGAAAGTTGTAGCGTTAAACAATGTGTGTAAATCATCAAATTTTATTTTCAAATTCAGTGCTCTGTTTGACAAACATTCTGCGCATTACATGCATTTTATCCTCGTCATAACCGTCCTCCCGAACCGCTTGTTCGACGTTGTTAACCCAATTTAAAGTCAACTGGTTCGATGACTGAATGAACCTGTTTTTGTTTCTTTAATTTTCCATCTGGAAGATATTGTAATGGTCCTGTTTGTGAATTAAAAAACAACATATCTCGTTGTTTTAAGCCTTCTCACAGAGTCTGTAAATACATCCCGCGTTGAAACCATTAAAAGAGCAACATTTCAGTATAGCGTCTAGAATAAAGTCCGGAGTGTTGAGAAAGGCTTCCGGAAAATGGCGTCTGCTTAGCTTAGTGACTGCCCACATTACCACATACCAGATGTGCATGAGACAATGAATCTCAATAGGCGTCTTGTTTTTTCGATATGTGATTCGTATGCTACAGATGGAAAAAAATAGTGACTAGCGATGGGCAACACTTTGAGTGACATATTTTTAAGACTTATTTTAAATAAAACACTGATTTTCAGAAAAAGGTTTTAAAAAATTATACTACATTCATGTAAGTGAGGTAACCTTGGTTTTTCTATTTAAGTTTCAGTTTTCAGCAAGATTATGGAGAATTTGGCTGCTTATAGTTTTACGAGGGTGGTCCGATAAGTACTTAGCCTCACCGCCAGACGGGGCCCGTATCATAAGAGCAACTTACTATCGTTTAGTACATTCTAGTAGACGGCTACTGTCGATTTCAGCTGGATCGGACTCGTAGTTTTGTTTTGACCGCGTGTGGAAGCGGGAGTGTCCGCAGATTTTAGAAAAATGGAAAAAGAGCAATATCGGTCGGTGATTCGATTCTTGTTTTTGGGAAGGAAATCGCGCAGCGAAATCAAAGAGCGTTTGGATGCTGTGTACGGTAACTCTTTTCCTTCGATGGCGATCATCAAAAATTGGTTTAACGAGTTTCAACTTGGTCGCACGTCGGTTTTTGAGGAGCCACGTCCAGGTGCTCCGAAAACGGCTACCACGGAGGATAACGTGACAAAAATCCACAATCTCGTATTGGCAGACCGCCGATTGAAGGTGCGCGAGATAGCTGAGACAGTAAGCATTTCAAAAGATCGCGTGGGTCATTGTCATTAGAAAGTTGTCGGCGCGATGGGTGCCGCGTTTGCTCACTCCGGACAATAAGCGCACCCGTGGGACCACTTCAGAGCAGTGTTTGACGCTGTTTAAGTGCAATCCGTAGGAGTTTCTGCGTCGTTTCGTGACAGTCGACGAAACATGGATCCACTGGTACACATAAGAGACCAAGGAACAGTGGACTTCACCCGGCGAACGTGCTCCGAAGAAGGCGAAGACTGTCCCATCGGCCGGAAAGGTGATGGCCACCGTTTTCTGGGATTCACAAGGTATGATCCACATCGACTACCTGGAAAAGGGCAAAACGGTCAAAGGGCTGAACTATGCCAAATTATTGGGCCGATTCGACGCCAAATTGAAGAAAAAACGGACCCACTTGGCGAAGAAAAAAGTGCTCTTCCACCATGACAACGCACCGGCTCTCATCTCCGCCCTCACCACGGCCAAATTGGTCGAATTGGGCTACGAACTGCTGCCTCATCCACCGTATTCTCCAAATTTCGCCCCGTGCGACTTCTTTTTGTTTCCCAACTTGAAAATTTCACTCGCCGGGCAGAAATTTCAGTCGAAAGAGATGGTCATCGCCGCTACGGAGGCCTACTTTGCAGACCTCGAGAAAACGTATTTTTCTGACGGGTTAAAAAAGTTGGAGCATAGCTGGGTCAAGTGTATCGAGCTAAAAGGAGACTATATTGAAAAAGAAATCGCCATTTCTCCAAAATTTTTGTTTTTCTTTTGTAGGCGAAGTACTTATCGGACCACCCTCGTATGTATAAGATGTACAGCTTTGCTTCCGCCGTTTGCCCATATGTGGCGATAACGGTCGAAAAAAACAGATCGCAGACATCAGGCAGTTGGCTTGGACCTCGGTCTCAGATATGTATGGTGAGGACGCTATTAGTGAAAGAAAGTGTCGTGAGTGGTTTCAACGCTTCAAGAACGGTGATTTTAACGTCGAAGACCGGCATGGTGGTGGAAAAGAGAAAGTTTTCGAAAATGCAGAATTGGAGATATTGCTGAGTGAAGACTCACGTCAAACTCAAGAAGAATTTGCACGATCAGTGGGAGTGAGAGAGCAAGTCATTGCAAAACGCGTCAAGGCCATGGGCATAATTCAGAAAGAAGGAACTTGGGTCCCGTATGAGTTGAAACCAAGAGACGTTGAACGGCGTTTGTGTGTTTGTGAACAGTTGCTTCAGAGGCAAAAACGGAACGGATTTCTGCATCGCATTGTCACCGGGGACGAAAAATGGGTTCATTACGATAACCCTAAACGCAAAAAATCATGGGGATATCCCGGCGTCCACGTCGACGGCCAAACCGAATACCACCTAGCAAAGAGGTTAAATTAGACAGAATGTGAATTAATGGTTTAGACTACAATAAGCCCACTTATATTAATAGTAGCTCCAAGTCTTATATCACCAAGTTACAAAATCTCTCTAAGCCAGACTTCCTCAGTCTATAGTTTCTTCAATTTCTCTCAGCCTAACCCACCTATCCCCCCTAACCCCTATCAAAAATTATTCACAATTTATCAACTATCCCTAATCCTCTGAAGCCCTTTCAGATAAAATATCTAACCCACAGTGCTTTCATAAAAATCCTTCTTAGATTCACTCCTCGCACGGTCGAACTTACTAAACATCTGGGCGAAAATAATGCTGAAGAAACATAAGTCATGTCATGCTTGTGAGACAGCAGAATCTGCGAAAACGTGAACATCTATCTTACCTACCATCACGACAAAATCAAATCCATCTGCATTGACGGCGAAATCAAAACTAAAGTGATCCACTGAATCGATCCACCAAAAAGGCCTCCTTTTATATTGTCTTTTTCATTAAAAGAAAGGGCACACGAAGTTTGTTCAAGAAATATGTATGGTGATCTCGTATTTTTCTCGAAAAAAATTCGTCGATATGTATTTTGTCAGCTTGCTATATTTATCTTCTCAATCGTGGCAGATCTACATACACCCTTTTATGGGTCCTTTCGGTTATGCAAAGAAAAAAAAAATTGTAGGCCGATTCCGGTGAATTCGATGACTGAGGCATGATTTCGTTTAGTTGTTTGAAGCAACGATAAGTCATGCAATACGTTCTTTTTTTCGCATTGCTTCACGCACATGACACATAACTTCATGAGATGATATTCCTTAACGACCACCCGAACTTCAAGAACTCATGATGAACCAGTTGATCACAGACCAGTGAAGGAGTAGGTAGTGTTTCGGCTAGAAAAGTGTAAAAACAATTATAAACAATATAAGTGCGCGTTTAGGCGAAGTATTCGCGGAACTCGAATTAGTCCAGTGGTTAAGTGCCCGACCCGCAGTCGGAAGGTTACCGGTTCGGATCCCAAGTCGGGAGTAAAGTTTTTTTATTTTCGTGTGCGTTTTTCTCTGTTTCTTCTGCTGCTTCTGAATTAGTTGGAAGTAGCAGGAGGAGATGTCGGGAGACGGCGGGGGAAAACCCGTACGTCGTACGGAGTCGGAATCGGGTGATTTATCATCCGATTTCGCAACACCGACCGTCGTCATGAAGAGGCGCAGAAGGGCCAATCAGAAGCCGAATCTAACTAAGCGCCCCTCCCTCACTACTTCGACTGAAAAGCTGCAGGTCGAAGCGAGGAAAGGGGCGCCATCACCATCGACGTCCGAAGCAGCTCAACCAAAACCAGCGATCCCCGTGGAAGCGGATACTGCCTACCTTTCCTATAGTAGGGAAAGCCGCTACACGGGGGACAATAACCCCTTCGCCCCCCTTTTATATTCAGCTACGGAGGAAGAGCGTAGCGAACTGGAACAGAAAGAGCGTATCCTACGTGCCCAGCTGCAGGCCGTAGTTGATAAGCTGAAGGAGATAAAGAAGAGGGATTTAGAGCAGGCAGCAGCCGCCCCACAGCAAAAGCAGCAACAACAACAGCAGCCGCAGAAAAAGCAGCAGCAACAACAACAGCCACAGCAGCAACAACGACAGCCGCAACAGCAGCAGCAGAAACAGCAGCAGCAACAACAACAGCCGCAACAGCAGAAGCAGCAGCAACGTCCTAAAAAGGAGAAAGTGCCACCCATCTTCACCTATACCACGGCCCTACGAGAGACCATCGATCTCTGTAAGTATGCTATTGGTGTAGGTAATTTTCAAATTAAATGTTTAGGCCAAAAACGCTATGCTATTCAGTGCAAGACACTGGAACAGCATAAGCGGATTAAAAGCTTATTAAAGGAGTCCACAACGGAGTTTTTCTCCTTCACGCCGAAGGCAGAGAGGTTGCGGACAATGCTCCTTAAAGGCGTGGAGTCGATCGCAGACCCCGAGGAAATGCTCTCAGAGCTCAAAGAGTTCGAGAGTGACGACCTCGGATTCGTGGGGGTTAAGCCATTCTCTACGGTGAGCTCCCGACGGGAGAAGCGAGTTATTCCCTTCTTCTTGGTACAGCTCACACCCAGCAGCAAGCTGGAGAGGTTAAGGACTATCACCACCTTAGCGTCCCAGACTGTCACTTGGGAAACATTAAAGAGGAGCGGAAACATTTTGCAATGTATCCGCTGCCAAAGGTTCGGGCACGCCGCGTCGAACTGCGAAATGCAGCCTCGATGCGTTAAGTGTGCAAAGAACCACAAGAACGAGGAATGCGACCTTGGGAAAGACAAGGTGGCGGATAGAGAGCAGCTCGAGTGTGTCTTGTGTAGGAACCGAGGGCACCCTGCAAACTATCGGAGATGTCCTAAGTTCCAGGACATCAAGAAAGAAAACCTGGCCCGTAAGCAGAAGGTCGAGGAGAAGCGTCCCTCGGGTCGCTTCCAAACACCAGCCGTCACATCCCAATTGACCTACGCCCAAATGGCGGCAGGTTCGGGAAAGACGGTACAAAAGCCCATGACTGTTCCTAAAGCCCCAGTGCTTGTCTCTAAGGCACCGGTGGCCGAGGTGGATGTCTGTTCGATCTTGCTCGCAATCCAAGGGCAGATTGGGCAGCTCCAGCAACAGATCCTGGAGACGGCGACCCGAGTAGATAGTATCTACTCGCTTCTGCCGGGCCTAGCGCACCTAAGGTCGTGATGGGTACGCTGGTAGAGAGGCCCTTGAGGATCCTGTCGGTGAATGTAAATTCACTGATAAGGATCGAGCGACGAGCCGTACTTTTTAACCTGTTGCAGGACGAAAGCCCCGATGTACTCTTGGTTAGCGAAACAAAGCTAAACCAGAAGCACAAAATCCGGCACAGTTCTTATAGAATAATTAGAAGGGACCGACCCAACGCTATTCAAGGCGGGGGAGTTGCGATCTTTATTAAAAACAATTTTAAACATAAAGTCATATATAGCGGTGAAGTGCGGAGGTTCCAGGTGTTAGAGGCCTGTATTGTGTGCATTCCTCTCCGAAATGGAAAGAGAATGTACATTGTATCAGCCTATGCACCTGAAGCACCTCAACCCAATATTTTTATCGCAGAACTCGAGACACTTTTTCGATCTCTGCGCTTAAACTCATTAGAAAACTTTTACATTCTGGCCGGCGATTTAAATGCCAAACATAGTGATTGGGGAAATAACATTCCCAACACTAGGGGGAGCCTACTAAGCCATTGGTGGATTCTTCGCAGCATTGAATATAGAGTCAAGTTGCTCGCAACGGATAGTCCGTCGTATCCTAGGAGCGGCTCCTATCTGGATCTCATGCTAATGGACTCTCGACTGAGACTGGCAGACACGAACGAATGGTCTATTAACTGTCTGCGGACCATTGTATACGACAGTGACCACTGCGGACTATGTGCCGTGATCACAGTACCTGACGAGTTCGCGGAGATGGCAGAGTGTGTCCAAACGCACCCCTACGATTACAGTAGGGTGTGCTGGCCGCGCTTTGCCAATTCCCTAACGAGAGCGTTCACTTCGAGCGCCTCCTTTCCACCGACTAATAGGAATCTGTCAAACTACGAGATTGACAGGTATCTCAAACAAATGGACGATGTCATTAAAGAGACAATGAACAGTACGATACCACGCCAAAGACAGCACGATACCACAAACGTATACCGAAACGCGACAATCGACGCACTGCACAGACAAAAAAGTAGACTCCTGACAAGACTCAAACTCTTATACAGGCGGTTTACCGACAGACAAAACACGGAGGTCAGGACACTGAAGTCACTGATTAAAAATATC
The DNA here is from genome assembly GCA_958301585.1 of Merodon equestris. Lineage (NCBI taxonomy): Eukaryota > Metazoa > Arthropoda > Insecta > Diptera > Syrphidae > Merodon > Merodon equestris. The sequence continues at coordinate 67,978,276 of OY284413.1, forward strand.
CAACAGTTAATCAAGGAAAATTACAGAATATCTGTAAGTTTGCATTGGAACAAAAGAATTCGTGCTGTAAAATCCAATAGCGCGAGTATGTTCCCGCAAATAAATAAAATATTTCGGAGAAACAATCAGAATGACATTCGGGATCTAAAGCTTCCGAGAACGTCAGACAATGAACGCTTGCTACGAACAGTTAGCATCGATCCGGAGAGCGCCATCCTGGATGATGACTTCTTCGTGATCGAGGATCCTCAGGAGAAGGTGGCGACAGTGGGAGCTGTCTTCCAGGAGGTGTACAAGGTGAATGATAGTATTCGCCCGAACCACCACCTGGAGGATAGAACCCTGCTTCATCACTTCTATCTTCGAAATGATATCGATCATTGGCGATCAGAGAACCTTGGTTTTACAAGGTTCAATGAAGATTTCATGGCAAACAATGTCATCGCCAATGAGGGGGTTAATACCCTGTTCATATCGACGGAAGATCTTCAGATGATCTTCGAGTCATTGAGGAAGAAAAAATCCGCGGGAGTTGACGGTATATCCAATGCTGTGCTTAGGCACCTTCCGCCAGTGGCTGTAGAGAGGTACACCATCCTGTTCAACAATGCACTGAATAATGCTTATTATCCAGTGCACTGGAAGACAGCGGTGGTGCAACCAATTCCCAAGAGGGGTAAAGACACATCTAACCCGGAAAATCTCCGGTCAATAAGTCTCCTTCCGAGTATCAGCAAGGTCTTCGAGAAGGTGATCCATAGGGCCCTGTCTAAATGGGTTGAGGACAATAAAATCATCCCGGATAACCAATTCGGTTTCAGAGCGGGGCATGACACTATTCATGCCGCGTCGAAGCTTGTGTCGGATGTCCAATGGAATAAATGCAAGAACCAATGCACGGGTGCCTGTCTGATTGACTTAGAAAAAGCCTTCGACACCGTATGGTTAGAAGGTCTTTATTACAAGCTCAGTCGGCTGGGCATAAGTAAACCACTGCTATATATGATTTTTGACATGTTAACAGGTAGAAAGTTCGTAGTGAAAATTGCCAACGTGACTTCTACCCAAACATTTGAAATCAAAAATGGACTGCAACAGGGTACGGTAAATTCGCCGATCCTTTTCAGCATTTACCTAAGCGATCTGCTAGTTTCTCTTCACCATTCAATAGCGTACGCAGACGACCTAATCGCGTACAGATCAGGTCCAACGATCGACGTCATTGTTACTCTTCTGCAGCGTGACTTCGAAAAAATTCAGCAGTATTGTGATGACTGGAAGTTGAAAATCAACTTCCAGAAATCAGAATCTATATTGTTCAGAACGCCTTTGTCTAGGGCCTCTCGGGACACTAGAAAAAACTGGCGCAGGTTCTTAATTTTAGGACCGGACGGACGTCCACTGGCGAGACAAAGTGTAGTCAGATACCTTGGGATCGTGCTGGATCAGTATCTATATTTTGACAAACATGTAGATGCTGCTCTGGCAAGGGCCCGGGGCGCTTTCGCTCTAACAAGATGGCTGTTTCATAGCAGCCAACTTGATTCTAGGGTGAAGGTAATCTGCTACATGGCCTTAATCAGGCCCATGGTTGCCTATGGATGTCCCGTCTGGTTCAATGTGAGAGCCAGCTTAATGGAAAAGATTCGGGTGTTTGAGAGACAATGTCTCAGGACGTGTCTGGGGCTACATAGGACACCCGAATCTGAGTACACAAAATTTTACCCGAACGAGGTCCTATACGATAGGGCCAGGATTGTACGGATAGATAATTTTTTGATCAAACTGATTCGAAGCCACGTTGCGAGAGCAATGACTTCGGTCAATAGCCTGATTTTCGGGGCTTACTACCCCAACGACTTATATCACGAGAGAGTGCGCCTTAATGGCTTTGTTCCGCCAGAAGCATTCCTCTATTTAGATAGATGTGGGCTGATCCAGGATAGATTGGCGGTGCCGCTAATCTTCCACGTGGGTCGCAATTCCGTGGAACGGCGATTCCTCTACGAACCCGATGTCGCGCTCCGTGAGCCCGAGCGCCTCAGGTTCTGTAGATCGGTCTCACGCCGGGATCGAGGAGACGTAGTCCGCCAGCATCAACGCTTTTGGTGGCTGGAGAGAGCTACGTCAGTGGACACTTTGAGAGCTTCAGCCTCTTCAAGGCATGGCCTGCCTAACACCAATGGCAGGCTTACATAGGCTAGGGTAGGGTAAGGTAGGGTAGGGTAGGTAGTAGTAGGGTAGTATGTATATAAAAAAAAAAAAAAAAAAAAAAAAAAAAAAGATATATATATTAAATATATATTATGTATATAGTTTATATATATATATTTTAGTTAAGTTAAAATAAGTTAGGTTTAGTTATTTAGTTACATTAAGGTAGGCTTAAGTTTTATATATGTATAATACAAAAAATGATAATATGCTAAGTTTTTAATAAAAAACATTTTTCTTAGCTTAAGCTTGATATAGTAATGTTAGTGGTAAGTTGATATAGTAGTCGAAAGACATAGATTTAAGTTGTTACGTCTATTTTAGAGTGTCCGCCTAGGGCCAGTAAGATATCTAGATTGTTAAGATAGTTAAGCTAGTTTTTAAGCATTTTTGTCTAGGGTAAGATAGATCTAAGAAATTATGAATAAAAATGAATTAAAAACTAAACTAAACTAAACTCATGATGAACCACTCCATCGCAATCGAAGACAAAAGCCAGTAATAAAGGGTCCGCCATCTAACGTTTTTTTTTTCAAGTAGAGCTTATTTCGTGAATGGTAACACTTAGCTCATGTCTGATTTGACAGATAATTAGTTTTATCCTTCCGCTGAACGAATATGGTTGTGTATACGCTTGAACAACGCTGGGAAATATTGCGACATTACTTTGAAATGTTGCAGAATGTGTGCGAAAATTGCGTACGGATTTTGGAAGAAGAGAAGCACCGTCAGCTCCGTATGTTCGTTATCTTGTGAAAAAAGTGAAAGAAACTGGCATCCTCATCGATAAACCAAAGCGTGAAAAGCCAAAAACAGTGCGTACACCCGAGAATATTGCTGCTGCGGCAGAAAGTGTGCGTGAAGCGCCATCAACATCAATTCACCGTCGTTCTCAACAATTGAACATTTCGGAGATATCATTGAGACGAATTTTGCATAAAGACCTTGGTATGACGCCATACAAAGTCCAATTGGTTCAGGAGTTGAAGCCAACTGACCATCCAATGCGTTTTCGCTTCGCTAAGTGGGCCTGCGATCGACTTACAGAAGATGCCGATTTTGCCAAAAAAATCATCTTTTCAGATGAAGCTCATTTTGATCTTGGGGTGTATGTAAACAAGCAAAATTGTCGCATTTGGGGCACAGAAAACCCGCACGCATACATTGAAAAGCCGGTGCACTCAAAACGAGCCACTGTTTGGTGCGGATTTTGGTCCAGAGGCATAATTGGGCCATTTTTCGTCGAAAATGAGCAAGGAGTGGCCGTTACAGTAAATGGCGATCGTTATCGGGCCATGTTGAACGAATTTTTGTTCACAAAAATTGAAGAGGAGGATATTGGCAACATTTAGTTTCAACAGGACGGCGCTACGTGCCACACAGCCGAAGCAACACTCGATGTTTTGCGCCCTGTTTTTGAAGATCGCATTATCAGCCGCAGAGCTGATGTCGTTTGGCCACCTCGGAGCTGCGATTTGACACCGTTGGACTATTATTTGTGGGGTGCCGTCAAAGATAAGTGTTACGCCGACAAGCCAGAGACAATTGACGCTTTAAAGGACAATATTCGTGAAGCCATTGGTGAAATGCAGCTGCACACAATCAATAATGTGCTTAAAAATTGGACCGATCGTGTAGGCTACTGCATGGCCAGCCGAGGCAGCCATTTGAATGAAATTATTTTCCATTATTAACCGGAAGGATTGTACTTTCAAATAAAAAAAGAAATTTGAGAAAATATTCAGTAGTTTTTTTATAGCATTTTCAAAAAAAAAAAATTATTTGGCGGATACATGTATCTCCAAAAAGTGCGGCTTAACGACTTCGCCATGGCGGCTTACGTAAGAGAGGGTAGGTTAGGGTAAGTGAGGTTAGATTAAGGCAGGTAGGATAAAGGGTAGATTTAGTATATTTTAATTGAAATAAGAAAAAAATCAAAAAAAAGAAAATTAAGAATACAAAACACAATCATTAAGTAGGGGACATGTATACTAGGGGGACTAGAATGCAAAATTCAAAAAGTCCCTTTTTTTTAACAAAGTTAGTATATACAAGATCCAATTTCCATCGAAAGTTTATATTTCTTTCACTTAAAAAAATTTATTTAAGAACTTGCACGTACAATGTAGCTGGAGCAAAATTCCTAGGTAATTCCATCCCATACTAAACAAACAATCTGGAAACATTTCTTATTTGTTTTAAATGCCATAGCTCAATTCGGGACTTCTTTAATTTGGTTTGCCGTCTGTGTGTATTGTTGCTTATTTATTTCTATATTTTTTCTCACTTCTAACTCAAGCCGAAAAACCCGCAGAAAAAGTAGGGCATATTTGCCAGCACATTTCAAGAGACGGCAGTAAATTATCGGATTCACGATTCTCGAGAAAAATCATTTCCCAAATCAAGAGACAAGTTGATGTAGGGACGGGTGTATATATACATATATACCCAGCAAAAACGGATATATAGTCAATGTCTACACATAAAATGTAATTGATTCTTACCACAGTTTGATAAATTGTCTATCTGTTTGGAGAAATATTTACCATTAAAGACATTCCTCATGTAAGTAACAACATTCGGACAAATTGATCAATAACATCCAATTAATTTAGAAGGAAAAAACAAAGAGATAAGACTGTTTGTCCGAAATCGAAGTCAATACTGGAAAAAGAACAAATCAAAAATTGAATTGAATAAAGCCTCAGTCTATTAAAGGTGCGGCTTCAGCTATACGTATACAAATAAATAGCGATTTCTTGAAAAATGTCTTCGTCAATTTCGTTCATTATTCTTCGTCATATGTGTATAATAGGGTTTTATAGCGGGCAAAAATTAAATTAAGGCCCATCAACATCACAACAAACGATTAACTTTATTCTAGCCACTTTCAATCTACCGTTTACCATCCTTCAACATTTCCTCCAAACAGAGGGCTACAGTTACTATTGTACAATATTTGAAACTCATGGCTGTGTGGCTTCTCTTTAAAAACTTGTGTCCAAGAGTAAAGGGCAAACAAAAAAAAAACAAAAACAAGGGAAAGAAGAAGAATTAATGACACATTGACGACACACAAAAGAATAATGAAAGACGGAACATATTAAAAGATCCTTTATCTCTTCACTCAAGCCGTCTTGGCCATAATAACTTTCAATGAACAACAAACGCGTTTCTAGTTCAATTCATATCCGTTCATTGTCTAAGCCTAATGAGCGGCCATGATTAATTGCTAATCTGATGCCCTAAACCCACTCTGGTGTCCTTTTTTCCTACTTCGGTTGTTTTTTTTCCTTCATTCTGCACTTTTTGTGGACTCTGCCTTCATTCACCCACTTTGGTTTTTAATTTTTTCCTCATTGTTTTTTTTCTTGCCCTTGCCCTCTAAATAATATTAAGCCATCTAAATGGAAATTAATGAGTCCACGCCATCTGTTTGAAAACAAACAAACAAGCGAAGAAAAAAAGCAGAAAAGTGTGTCGAAAAAATCCTTCAGAGAAACTGTACGTCTTAGAAGATATTCCCCTAATCCTCTCCTGGTGGCTTTAGTTTCTTTTCCCGCTTTTTTCTTTCTTCTCTACCCAATTGTTTCGCTTTGAACAGTCATCATCATCGACAGACTTTGAAGGATATGAAACCAACCGAGTGAATAACTGTAAATGAGAATACGGTGAGTGAGGGCGTAGGTGGTATCCAAATTGGCCCCATTGTTTGGACCTGCTGACAAATGGAAATTAAATGGGCTTTTGTTATTCCTTCGTGTTTGCTCGCCAAACGGAAGTCAACGTGACGCTTCACCATTTGCTTATACCCATTTCCCATTGTTATTAATTTTTGCCAAAACCTGGTTTCCTTCTTCTTATTTCCTGGTATTAGAATCTAAACTTCCCTGGCGCTCTCATCATTCCTGCCTTCGCCAGATGATTCCATGATTTTTGTCCATTTTTTTTAGCTCTATTCATCCGTCATCAGACGATATGACTTAATCAGTCTTTGATTCATATAACTTATTGTACATGAGAAATATCTGTATATGTATGTATATAGTGGAAGCAAATACGAAAGTAGCATGTGACCAGTAAAATAAGAAAATGGATTTCTCCGACGAACAATTCTCGATGTGTCAAGTTCACTTTCTCACTTCATGTCCACCTTCGGTTGAAGAAGGAATTTGAACAAAAACGAAGAGAATGTCTAAAGAAAGACAGCTAAATTGCAATAAAATCAGGATCACAAGCTGACACCAGTACTCTGAACTGAAAAGGATATTTCCTCTCCATTTTCTTCCTTTTTCTTTTCACTTTTCTTCCTATATCGGACCGACAGAACGGAGATGAAGAGAATGTTCCCAAGGCACATATTAAAGGTTTATTTCACATCCATTCATCCGGGCCAACATCTGTTGTTGAGTTAGGACGAACTGTTCCATTTTCTTCATACTGGCTGTACCCAATTTCAATGATCCTTCGACCTAAAAACTTTCCGAAAAGCAAACAGACATATTGCAATATGAAGTTTCCTGGAAAAATACATACAGGAAAAAAGTGTTCTGAATCGTCGAATATAGAGCAGAGCACCTACTATGGACGTTCACACTTGTAAGGATGACAACTATCCTTGGGTAGAAACTCAAAAACAAATAATTCGAGAGTGCTTAGTACGTGCATTTAACTGCAATTTACTAGACGATTATTAGAAATCTTAAGGACTTCGGACAGGAGTTTTAATATATATTTCTCTGGTACGACAACATAGGCAAAAAAATGTAAGGATGCCAGGTCCAATAGATGTATGCCAGCTAAATATATATCCAAAAGTGAATCAGGGTTCGAAAGTTTATTTTTTAACATATACTACACCTTTGTATTTGGGAGATTCCAGTGGTACAGGTATATTGAACCAATATTTTTGTTAAATGATTTGATGGTAAATTGAATGGCGCATTTTTGGATCAAAAAAACAATTCGATTCGTTGTTTTGTCGATGGGAAATGCGTACACGGAATTCGGAATGAAAAAACAGTCAAAACATGTTTTGAAAAGAGAGGAGAAGCCCAAATTGGATGAGGGACAGCCACAAAGTGTTTTGGGAAGTTGTCGCTTCTTTACTTGAAGAGAGACAAAACGGTAATTAAGAAATAAAAACCAAAGATTTGATCCGGACCGAAATTGTACAACACTCTTAGTTACGATCGAACATGGTTTCGGTTTCCAGAATCTTGTTCGGAAACTGGTGGTTCTCCATTTGCTATTTATGTATTTGTGTAGAGAGCAATAGATCTCGGACAATACGATTATTTAAATTTAATTTAAATATATCGGATAAAATTTGTTCCAATCGAAAATCCATAATGACCTAAATTGAAAGAATAAAAGCGTTTGGCAGGCTTTATCTTAAAAAAACTGAACTAATAACGTAACTATTAAAGTTACCTTGACGAAGTCCGCTTCAGCCACCAGAAGAGTTGGTACTGTCGGACTAGGTCTCCTCGATCTCGACGTGAAACCGACCGACTGAACATGAATTCGCGGAGCACGGCATAATGTTCGTAGAGGAACCGCCTCTCCACAGAATTGCGGGCCACGTGGAAGAATAGCGGAACTCCTAACCTATCCTGGGTCAGCCCACATTCATCCGAATAGAGGAATGCTTCTGGGGGGACAAAATCGCTAAGGCGCTGCCTACCCTCGTGGTTCAAGTACGATCTAAGATCCAAGAGTAATTATAATGAAAATAAGACACGGTTATTATAGTAAAAAAACTGATTTATTTTTCTACAATATAAAGCCTCCTAACAAGTCAATACGTTTAGTCCATCTTTTCGCTAAGCCCAGAATTCCCTTACAAAATAAAAAAAAAATCAACGGTCATAACTTCGTTATCGTCTTCAAATTTTTTGCCTCGAATGTGTATCTTGAGCAGAAGAAGGAGGTAAAAGTCACTGGGAGCTAGATCTGGCGAATAGGGCTGGTGTTCGTGCAGTCCGGTTTCTTGAATGGCAGCCATCGCAACTGCGGCTTTGTTAGCCGGTGCTTTGTCTTGGTGAAAAAGCACTCCAACTCGCAGCTTACCGCGTCTTTTTCTTTTTAATGCTCTCCCGCAATCTTCTTATTTGGTCTGAATATTCATCACACCATAATTATTCCGTCAGCGTCTCAAAAAACGAATGCCATAACCTTTCCAGTCGAACTTGACACTTTGAATTTCTTTTCGTCGGTGAAGAGGCTCGTTTCCAAGTCATCGATTGTTGTGACCTCGGCAATATGCCTGATGGTCACTCTTCGATATGCCAACACAACATTTTCGTGGATGTTCTACCCAGCTTAAGCTTCTTGGCCCAGCATTCTATTGTGAAATATGGTAGAGCACAGTCTCCCAATGTTTTCACCAAGTCTTTAGTACAGTTTTTTTTTCCAGTAAAGGTATTTGATGACAGCTCTAATTTCGTTTTTCTATATTTTAATGTTACCCCTTTCACGGTTCGTATTCAAATATATGTACCTCTTGGGAATCATGGCCTATTTTATGATATCAGGCAAGCAAAACATTTTTTAAATTTTTTGGGTCATCCCTCGTAATTGGGTTAGCAAGCCAAGCAACGTGTCTTCGAATAAGCTTTATCGGAAAATTGTCCACTGGTAAAGTTCCAGGCCTATTGTATAGGTCCTCACTAAAGAAAAATTCTATGCACTCAGATGCGGGTGATCTTTGTAATCCAAGACAAGTCCTGAGGCATTGTCACACAAACACCCGAACCCTTTCCATTAAGCAGGCCTTCACATTGAACCACGTGGGGCATTCTTTGGAAATCATAGTCCTCATTAACATTAAGATTATGTGGCAGATTACTTTCACTCTGAAATCAAGTTAGAAGCCATGAAACAGCCATTGTCAGAGCGAAAACGCCCGGGCCAGGGCAGCATCTATAAGTTTGTCAAAATATAGATACTAGTCCATCCAGATGCCAAGGTATCTCATTACACTCTGTTTTGCCAGTGGACGCCTATCCGGTGTACAAATTGAGAACCTGCGCCAAATTTTCTATTGTCCCTAGAGAGGGGTGTTTCGAACAACAAAGATTCTGACTTTCTTGTGTTCTTCTACTGAACTTCCAGTCATCGCTTCACAAGAGTCACAATGACGTCGATCGTTGGACGATCGTGTAGCGTTATAATTATACATTAAACTTAGTAAGTAGGTGCAGTTTGTTATAATTAAAAGTCACCTAGTGAATACGTATCATCTCTTGTTACCAGTTCTAGAGACTTGATTAGGAAATATTTTGATTATAATGAAGAAAGAAATACTTCAATACTCTTGGAAACTGTTTTGCAAATGTAAAGGTAATTTCACTTTTTTTGTTTCTAAATTTTTATTTTTTTAATCTTATTGAGATGTACGAGTATTACGGAATTTTGAAAAGTGCTTGCACAAAGTTAACTATTGTTTACCGGCGTCCTTTTTTCATCTTGGAGGGTACTATGCTTCAACGTCTCATTGACCGAGCATTAAACCTGCTAGCAAGAATCATTCAAACAGAAGTTCAGAAGGAAGCGGAACTGGTTCAAAATTCAGTTTATCCAAGAAAATAAATTAAAATTGCATTTTCTCTGTGTTAAGGAACTTTAATCAGTCCTATTGATGAACATTTAAAAACCGAAACATAAGAAGCGCAGACTTCCTCGACAATGATCTCTACTGTAACATCAGACAAAGCATCACTTTGTTGAAAAAAGGTCCAATTACTTTTAGAGAATTTATTTCGTGATCAAGAATTGGAAAAGAATACCAGCAATAGTGATGATGGAGAATGTGTTATTAAGAACCTTAACACTGACTGGCTTATGCTAGTCAACGCCTCTTTTGGGTTGTTAACAGTTGGTGTCCCATCTGCACACGTTGCATCTCGCCATTTCAGATGCTTTTAAAATAAAGCCCTATACCAAAGCCCGTAACTTGGCTGTTATTCTTAGAATATCTAGTATCACCTTAAGGTTGAAGACTACAGGCTTGAAAAAAAAGATGCTTGGCTGTGTGGCATTCAAATTACAATATTTAGCCTTCTACCTTAAAGAGATTTTGTTCAGAGTACTGTTCTTTGAAGTCCGGCTCAAGTTCGACAGTATGTGGATATGGTGTGTGCTTTCGAGGAGGCAAAACTTGAAACAAACAGTTCGAAGAACTAATAGCGTGTAACGCCAATTTATGTAACGCCATGTCAAATCGAGAAAAATCTTTTCCGATCCGAAACTTAACTAAATAACAAATTCAATTCGGATCAGATTGGTCGTTTTGTACCGGTCCGAAAGTTCACACAGCGTGATTAGAATATACCCGCGGCTCATGGTGCCAGTCATAATAGGCCTTATTAAAATATATAACAGAGGTAGGCGCAGAACATACTACTACAAATCAGAATACCAAAACCACATGATATCAATTTTTTTTAACAAATCAAAGTCTTAAAATATTCCTGAGGTAGACTAGTTCCTTGATCGGATCTGGTGGAAACTATTCAAGGATAGGCCCGTCAACGTTACCAGCTTAAATAGGTCGGGTGTAAATAAGGGATTCAGCAACAAAATTGTGCGAACCTAATAGACGTAGTTCCTTACAACGAGCTAATATTGACAGCTAAAACTCGGGGTCCCCATTAGAACTATGTATGCACCTCTGAACGTACACTCTACGAAAGATAGGAATGCAAAGGTAAAGGACGCGTATTACGAAACAATGGATGAGATATTTAACAATTTCTTTTGTGACGGGAAAATCATAATCGGGGCTTCAACGCGAAAATAGAAAAGAATATATAGGCCAACCATAGCTAAAGAAAGTCTCCAGACAACATCCTAATCACCGCCAAAATTAAAAGCCGGATCCAAATTCACAGAAACAGGAGATAGCAGTGTATACGAAACTTCAACGTTGAAAAGCTTTGCAACATCAATACCAGGTCGAAAATAATGACCGTTTCGTCAGACTATATATGTAGCTATAAAAATAGGACAGGTAGAAGCAGTATGGGCGACAATAAAAAGTGTTGTAAAGGAGGCAGCGGAAAACAAGTTAGGCTAATGCAAAGCCCCCAAAAACAAAGTGTTGGTTTGATGATGAATGCGAGGAGAAAGTAAAAGCCCATAACGTTCTGGGACTTAAAGATCTGGAAAATAGAAAAGAGAAATCAGCCATTTCCTTCGGAATAAATAACGAATTTAGTAAAAGAAAAGGTTTGATAAAATAGAATTATAATGTGTACGCTGGGCTAAATGCTGTACGAAAAGGATATCTGGCCAGATCAGGCTATATTCGCAACGATAATGGGGAGCTCATTTCAGTCAACGAAAATATTGCAGCCCAATTTAACTTAATAAAATATGCAGAAGAATCCCAGCTATGTGGAACACTATATCGAAACATAAAACCATCCCAATGAAAAACTCGGTCATCACTCTCGTATTTAAAAAGGTTGACCGAACACAATAACCGAGGAATATCGCTGCTGTCAAGTTGTTACAAGGTGCTGTCAAATATTCTCTTTAAGAGACGGCCATCATACGCTAAGAAAATAATCGGATTTTACCAGTATGTCTTCAAGAGGAGTCGCTCGACGACTGACCAAATTTTAACAATACGACAGCTTTTAGAAAAGAAATGAGAATTTACGAAATGGTACACCAGCTATTCGTAGGTTTTAAAAAGTCAGATGACTCTATAAAACGATCGAATATGTATCACGTCCTTGTAAATCTGGGAATCCCGAAAAAATTGGTGAAACTGATGCATGTATGCCTCTACGGAAACAAAGAATTACGTGGAGGATTAAAGGTGCTGTGATCCCTTTAGGAAAATGAAGAAGAAGAAAATGAGAAGTCTCATTCATTCTAGGTTGCGCTGACATTCTGGGCCTAATGAGAGATAGTGAGGATACATTAAAAGTAAAAAAATATAAAAAATGTAAATGTAAAAAGTCTTATAATGGCAGAAAAGTAAGTAGGCTTCGAAATGAAGAGAAAACCAAATATATAGTCACTGACTGATATACATATATGTAGTGCTTACTGCCAAAAGCGACATAAAGATCGAAATAAATAAAAGACTGCATTTGGGCAACACACGCTTCTCTACGATGAAGATGAATTCTTTTCTTTCGCATTGTTAAAACCCGCATTTTTAAAACTATAATAGAGCCAATGACACTTTACGAATGTGAAACCTAGTCTCCGACCAAGAAAAAGGAAAATTGATTTCCGGTCTTTGAAAACAAGATTTAAAGAATATTAATATATAATGCAAAATATGACCAAGAAACAGGCGAATGGAGGAAACTACACAATCCAGAAATCGAGCAACTCTATTCAGTCCTAAGCATTGTTCGAGTAATTAAATTGAAAAGATGGACAGGACACGTGGAGCAAATAGAAAGGAAACGAACAATCAAATGATTAATAAGTGGAAAACCTTTAGGAAATAAGGCGCCGGGAAGGCCTCGTCATAGATGAGACGACAATATAAGGATGGATCTTTTTATCTGTTGGAGCAATCAGATGCAAATACTGGTCCAGACTACCAGACAGACACACTGTCTTTATTGTATTTTCTCCGTTGCCCTTAGAAAAGTGAGAGGCTTCAGCGATATAGAGCTAAGAGATTCGGCACCCACCACGTCGGTCCCAAGGGTGCGCAACCGTACGTGAGTGAAGGCGGGACAGTCGCAGAGAAAGTGTTCTGCTGTGTCATCCTCCTCGCAATATGCAACACAGGTAGGCTTCTCACTGATGCTAAGCACGTAGAGATGCTTGGCAAAAGTGTAATGGCCCGTAATGACGCCCGTAAGCCATCTGCAATCATTTTTCCTTAAGGATAAGAAGAAGTGTAATGGCCCGTAATGACGCCCGTAAGCCATCTGCAATCATTTCTCCTTAAGGATAAGAAGAATGTTGCGGACGTCTTGCAGACATCAGGGCGTACGCGCTTAGTCATCCTGCATCCTGGATGTTCCCTCCATCTACGACTGTGTGCATTAAAGACCCAGTCGTTGATGTCAGATTTGACCGTGGAAGCAGGTAGACCTAAGGCGGGTTCAGGTCCTGTGAAACTCTCCTCTGAGCCCCTTCTAGCGAGTTCATCGGAGATCTCGTTTCCTGGGATACCAGAGTGACCTGGGACCCATACAAGCCTAAGTGAATTTAGTCTTCCGACTTTGTTCAAAAAGGTCTTGAGTTCATACACATGCTTTGAATGCATCTTGGCTGTCACTGCAGACGCATATGCTTTTTCCCCTCCACCTGTGTTTCACAAAATAGTGCATGGCCATTAGGATTGCGTAAATCTCCGATTGAAAGACAGACGTATATTTTCCTAACGAGAAGTGCAGTCGAATGTTTTCGCGCTCAAAAAAAACTCCAGCGCTGGATCCCTGCCCAGTCCTAGAGCCATCCAATACAGGTTCAGTGTCTGGCTAAAACCAGTCCTGACGCCATGGAAATGTGACTGTGAAACTACAAAGGATGGATCTACCCGTAGAAGGTATGGGAAAAACATGAATAGAACACACTCATGGCAGGGAGGCTTGGTGGTCAACGACTCTCTGGGCTTCCAAGTTACAAATGGCCGGTAATAATAATATAATATAAACCAGACAGAAACTAGATAATAAAATTCGTTCCGGATTACATTTCTGAAAAAAAAAACGGTTGCCTTTTTATATGCAAAATTAACCAATTGATTGAATACACACATAATTTGGCGTTGAGAAAGAGTTTCTTGTTACCTAGAAATGACAGAATATACAATATATTCTGAAAGAAGTCTAGTAGCCGATGAATAAGTTCTGCAGATACCAGAACAAGTAATAGTCACACCATGCGTAATTCCTTTTATACGGCGATTCACCACTCCTGAGCCGTCAGAAATGTTCACAGTCACGATATCGTATACTTTAACTTGGGTTCGTCCTCCAAACTTCGAACGAGGAATGAGAGTTTGTTGCGGTTATTTAGCCATTAGTGTCAATGAGCAAAATTTTCCTCCAATATGTTTACCGTTTCAGTGTATGAATTGCCTTGCCGACCAATATTGATTGACTTTTTTTTCGCATGGACGATGTTTGCCAGCCGTATGTCAGACAAGTGTTAAAACAATTACTCTTTTAAGAATCAAATCCACCACCAAAGCCATACGACTTAACACAATTAGGGTATTCCTTAATGAATATGTTTAACAAAAATATGCGCCAATGCTCGACCAACAATTCATGTATAATAGTAAAAGAAAATGTCAGAAGTGTTCCTCGACAATTACAGCCACAGTTATGCGAAAACTTTCATCATAAAAATTTCATCAAAAGAATTACTGTTTCCAAGTATGGCCGCGGCGGGCATTTGGCAAATATTTTATTCCATTACTAACCCCAAAGCTTGTATTTAAGATGGAAATAAAAATAAATTATTACATTAAATAAATCTGCATAAAAATGTTGGGTTTTTCTGTTCTGATTTATTAGAGTTTTTTTTATAGCATATTTAATGTCTGCTATATTTTTCATAAGAAGTCATAAAAGGTCGTGAAGTAACGTCGTAACTCCAGTCAAAAAATTAATTTTTGGTAATTTAATCAAATGCAAATGTATCTATTATATGTGTGTGTTGGCTTGAAGAAAAACTGAATTTTTGTAAGGATTACCTGACAATTATAAGGAATACGCAATAAGATTTGTTATACATATATACAATTGCATGCATATACGAGGGTTGCCTTTTAAGTTTTTATAAAAAGTGAAAGAGAAACGAACAAGTTCGAAACAAACTGTTTTATAGCTTTTCGAAATATTCGCCCTTAAGGCCTATACATTTTTGCATACGCTCAAACCAATTCCGGAAACATTTTTTCCACTCTGAAGCTGATATCGATGAAAATCCCTGTCCGCGCATCTTTTGTTTGCTTTCAGGATCATACCAATATATCCAAGTTTCATCTCCTGTAACAATATTGTATACGGATTTTGAACGTCCTCGGTCGAATTTTTTCAACATTTCCTGACACCAATCAACACGACCCTTTTTTGCGCTTCGGTCAAATAATGCGGAATCCATCTGGAACATATCTTTCTCACACCTAAATGTTTATGCAAAATCGATTGTATTGCAGTCTGCGATATCCTCTATCTGTCTGTAAGTGACATGCCGATCTTCTTTAATCATGTTGCGCACAGCATCGATGTTTCTCGGAATGACAACCGATTGTGGCCGACCTTCTCGACATTCGTCACTGACGGACGCACGACCATGACGAAATTCTGCAAACCAATTGTGAACAGTCTTCTCTGATGGTGCTTCATTACCAAAAATTGCAAGAAGCGATTCTATGCATTGTTGTTGATTAAGGCATTTTTTTTAAATCATAAAAAATCATCCAACGTAAGCCTTCACGGGTGATTTCCATTTTTGCACAAACTTGTTTCTTTTAAACGTTCACTATCAAAAACTTACTCAGTCAATTTCTAAATTGCCACTGGCTTCGCAATAACAAACGTCAATGTTCACAAATACAGTGGTGCCACAACTCATTAACGCCACCTATTGTTCGATTCTAAAAATATTCTGTTATATTTAATAGTGATATAAATCAATTTTTTCATGTATCGAGATATTTAAGTAATTGCATTTGAATTCGTTTAATTTTAGCTAATAAATTTGTACAAGGTTTTTGTCACTATATACCTACATTTGAATAAAATTATGAAATAATAATTATTAAAAGTATTCAAAAAAATAAAGAAATTTTTTAGCTCCAAATATGGTATACTTCTTCCAAAAATTACATATTATAAAAAACAAAAACCAGATGAGATTTAAGTCCATATTGTAATAGACATCAGCTGCACTAAAATGGGTACGTTAATGTAAAAATAATAAATAAAATTAAGATACGAAGACACGAATAACCAAGTTTGTTGAGAATTGATTTCGGTCGGTCAGTAATTTTGCTGTTTTTGACCTCCCTTGTTTTCTAAATAAAAAAAAAATTTGTAAATAGAACATTTTCTTCCATACTAGTGTGAAGAAATGCCAGAGCCGGTATCCTGGTAATTTAACACCAGTGCAGCACGTCGAATTTTGGTATTTGTCGGGTGAAAGCGTTACCAGAGCGGTGCGTTGCCCAGGTGAGATTCTAAGGAGTGATCCTTAGCTCGTAAGTTAGATTAGGATTACCTAGAAGATTGAACTGTCTGAGGCATGTAAGCCTTGGTGAGGTCTCAGGTAGGCAGAGTAGGCCAGATGGCGAAGCCCAGGCGCTGAAAGAAGTAAGAAGTGGTAGCCAATCTAATTATATTTAAGACTAGAATTCAACAATGTAGGGTAGGAAAAAAAATAATGTTGGTTTTTGATAAACTTTTCCTAGAAAATCATATTTTGAAATGTAGTCATACATTTAATTTAATAGAAACGATAGGTTTGAGCCGAAAGACATTATTAAGTGAGAAATATAGTAAGAGTTTAAGCGCCCGCACATGGCCAGTAAGACACATTAAATATTACGAATACGCAAAAAAGACTAGCCATAGTGTGTCAACGATTTTCGATGTTGTTTTGAGTGTGGTGGTGTTATGGTGTATTGTTGTAGTGATGTGAGTGTGCATAGTGCAGAATCATCAACTCTGCGCCTACCTGTGTCATTTTTTTTTTGGGGCAGAGATCCATTAGGAATTTATTCGCTTCTTACGACTAGCACTCCGGACCGTGGGTATCTTCTTACGCCTATCCCACAGGGATATTCTAATTTCTTTATAGGATTTTGGTCTTTATTTCTTAATCTTTTTAACATTAAATTGACAATGTGATCGAAAATTAGTTAGGGCATCTTCATCAGTCGTCGAATCCTTGTACCTTCCAGCCGATGGCAATAGATTATACTAGACTATTCGGCTCGAAGTGGGATGGCAGAAGAAAAAAAAAGACCGAACATTAAATTGGAAGTGTGTTCATGAGCTTTTAAACTTCACTCAGGCTCGCCAAGGACAACAAAGCAGTGAGTTTAAGAGAGAACTTGAAGAGCAAATACAAATAAAACACTCGTAGGTACATATATGCATACAGAATAATATCGGACATACGATATTCCGGAATGTTAAACACTTGAGACCGGAGGTGAAGTGAGTTCATGACGATGGCATCTTTCAAATAACCCTTAAAAATATCGCATATAATATTGTTGACATTGGGCAAATCTACGGGATTTGGTTTTGCTAGATATTGGGAAAGCTTTCGACTCCGTTTGGCACAATGGTATTATTTATAAAATGATTAACTTTAGTTTTCCATTGTATTTAGTTAAAACTATGTAAAGTTTCCTGACTAACAGACGTTTTAGAGTCTACGTCCAAGGTAAAGCATCATCTCAATATCCGCTTTATGCGGGAGTGCCCCAGGGGTCCGTTCTTGGCCCTGTGCTCTACAATATTTATACTTCTGACTTCCCACGGCTTCCTGAATGCCAAACAGCTATTTACGCCGGCGGCACAGGTATATTCTCATCACATGAGCTTAGTCTCAATATCGAGACAAATCTACAAAAGGAATTTCTGTCAATTATTTAAGTGGAAAATAAAAATCAATCCTGACAAAGTGCAATCAATCTTTTTCAGTCGAAAAAGAAAGAATTGCTATCTTCCCCATAATCCACTTAATGTGTGTGGGGTAAATGTTGGTTGGAAACCAACTGTAAAGTATCTGGGTATACATCTATATGAAAAACTTACTATTAAAGAACACATTTTAAATACCATCGACAAAAACAATATTGTCATAAAAATGCTTTACCCTTTTATCAATAGAAAGTCAATGCTAAGCAGCTTTAACTAAATTATTATCCATAAAATAGTATTTTAATCAATACTATTATATGCATGCCAAGTGTGGGGAAAGTGTGCAAAAAGTCATTTAAAAAAATTATAAATATCTCAAAATGAACTTTTGAAAATTATGCTTAACTTATCTAGATACCTGCCACTGATCTTCATCTCCGGTCGAATGTTGAATTGATCTCCAACAGAATCACTAAGTTGACGTTCACTTTTTTTGCGAAACCTTGTTATTCCAGACAACCCTCTCATAAACCAACTAAATTCTTAATTAATATCTCTGTACATAATTTTCTTTTGTTCTATTTAACTTATTATTTACTGATTTATTATATTTATTTATTTATTTATTTATTTATTTTTTATCTATTTATTTTGTTCATTTATTTATATATATATTTATTTGTTTACTTACTTATTTATTTGATTATTTTATTATTTATTTATTTATTTATGTCTTCTTCTTTTCCTTTTTATCCCGGCGTCGTTATGGTCAGAAGTGTAGGACCATAACCTTCCCACTTAACTGCATTCCTACTGGTCCGCTTGTGGGGTCCGCCGTATTTATTTATTTATGTATGTATCTATTTATTTATTTGTTATTTATTAACCTATTTCTCACTTACTTTGAAGTTTTTATTGTAGTTTCCTTCAAAGTCAATATTATTTTCCTCCATTTTAGTTATTGTTTTAAAAGATAATCTTTCAGCTGAAAGATATACAATAAGGTATCGAATCTCTGTATGTAAATTATGTGGCAACCACATTGTAAATTTATATACGAAATAAAATCTCTATCCTATCCTATATCTTTGATATTTTAGCTCACCATTTTCCCTTAAATTAGAATGTGCATACCTGGTACCATTTATAAATAAAAGTAACAAGAAGAATACAATAACTTTTTTTTTTCATCATGTTGGGTATGGAAAGAGGTGAAAACACTGAGGGAGTTCTCCTGGCGTTTTGTTTTCTTTTTTTTTTTGTGGATACTACTAAAACTTTCGACAAACAATAGTAAACCATACCACTTTTTGAATAAGCTTTATGTTGTAGAGGTTTTACATTATATATGATTGATTTGATTTTTAGCTTAGAGGCAGAATACAAAAAGTGAGAATGGGTGATTGTCTTAGACACCCCAAAGTAATTTCATTGGGTGTATCACAAGGGTCTGCCCTTGACCCTATCATTTTTGCCAATCTTCTGTAGGAGAAGTTACTGCTTTTGCAGACGATCTTGCCATAGCATACAGTTCAAATAATAATCATTTGTTATGAATCTAATTGGCAGTACAAGGTTGAAGAAGTAAAGCAATTTGGAAATTAAGTATTACTATAGGCCACAATCTGATCGGGGTCTTAAAAAAAAATGTACATGCATCTATTCGTATTCTTTACCGATTCAGAAAATGCTGACGGAAACATACTTTGAAATCACTTTACCACGCAATTTTTCATTCATAGTTACAATATTGTTGGCGGTGCCTACATCACCCCTCCCCAACCACTTGTTTTTCTGCAAAATTGTACCGTGAGAAGAATAGGAGAAGCACACCACTTACCCATCTCTATGATGCTGTTCTATATATGTTCCAACAATTTAACCTATGCTTAACCTAATGCATTAGCCAGGTGAAGTAAAATGTTGTATTTCGTGCGTTGCTTATGTATTTCAGGATATTGCCCCATTTTGGGTCAGTAGAATCCGTGTGAAAGCAGAATATTATTTTCAGTTAACTCCTCCCTCCTTAAGGCAATGCGCCCTCGCATTTGAAGATTTCTGGGGAGAAGCTGGATAATTGACTCCGACATGGGCTGGAAAATTTTGTATTACCTTCCCCTTTTCAATGTTGGTTTTTATACCTCTCGAGTAGACAACCAACCTTAAAAATTCGATTTATTTTTTGAAAAACTTACATTTGTCCAGTTGTACTTTCAGTCGTCCAAAGTCTTAAGAAATTTGCGGATGGTCTCCAAATGTGTGGCTTCCTTTTTATTAAAAATATTAACATCATCAATTTATGTTGTTTCAGATTGCTGACAACATTGGGGATCTAATCAGGTTCGTCAATATTTTCTATCAGATCATGATTAAATATATGATCACTTTTCACAAATTGGTCAGCATTCGAATTGACAATTGATTTGACGAAGTTTCTGCCCCGAGATTGCAAAATCTTCTTTCTTCTTTGAGAACTTTCGGGGTTTCAAGGGCTGAAAGACAAGGGATATTTTAATGACGCATCTTGCTCCTTGTTTTTTTGTTCTACAAATGGCACAATACTGCGATATCAAAAATAGATTATAGCAGCTTAATGAACAAATTACAAACTTGAAGATTTCTAAATTAAAGTTCCACTTATTTTTTTATATTAATTTATATTTTAACCAAATATATATTTTTTAAGTAAATTTGAAACTATCTTACAATGGAATGATGGTTAGCCTATACAGCATCTACTGTCCGAGCGGCTGTAGTGGATTCGTCTGCTTTTTGCAAAGTTACTTAAAGGCCTCGTTCTAGCACACAGAACATTTATTTCGTCTTTCACAACAGTTTTATGTAATATCTTTTTCGCGAATAAAAATTCTGCGAGAGTCAATATTGTAAGGTGGCATTTCGTGCATTCCTCGTGGAGTTCGAGTGACAACCGTTGAGTGTATTATTAAGGAATTGTAAAAACAAAATATAGATAGGTAACCATTAGGCTGTTTATTCGAAATATGAAAATAGTAAAACTGATCAAAATTGAAAATAGTAAAACTGATCCAAATTACTTTTTGATAAATATAGAGTAAAAGTTAATCAATCTCTATACACCAATAGTTGTTACTAAATAAATAGTCATTATGTCTGGAATTGGATTTCGACAAAACTTATCGCCTACTTCTATTGTAGTAGCATTAACATCGTGTAGTTCAGCGTTTCCCAAACTTTTTTGACCCCGACCCAGTACGAAATTTTAAATTTTTTCGCGCCCCACCTTATAATATTGTAAAAACATTTATTTACAAAACAAATTTTATTTTTTAATAAAATTCAAAATTCAAGTTATTTGTTTGTTTGTTTCATACGCAAAATAATTATATAACAAAAACATAAGTAATTAAAGACAATCCACTATCTTCATTCAAAACTTAAAGTAAATAAAGTAAATTTTGTTTTACATATTTTGACAGTTTCAAACACTTTTTCAAGATCGGTGTCGCGATCGGTGTACTCGAGCAACTAGTTCTTCTTCTAAATGTTTCGCGCAATTTTTTCTCCGTTTTTCCGTTTAACTGTATTATTTGATAATGGTATCGCCGAAAATAAACATATTTCCTTTATTCCGCATAAATTATTCGCGACAATTTTCAAAACGGGAAGTATTAATTTTTCTCCAGCACTATGAGGATACCCAGTTTCAGCTAATTTGGAAATTTCAAAAGATGTCAAAGTGAGGTTTTTATTTGACTGGTGAGGTAAAAGTGTATTTTTCATTTTTTTTTTTGAGCAGCAATCAATTAATTTTTCTTATCAGTTAAAAAGTTAATTGGGTCATCAGAGTACTCAGACTGGTACTCTGCTTTAGGTGCTTCAGGCACAGTTTCTTTACGCTCATGATGTTCAGCTTTGCTCGTGCTTGGTTGATCCACACCATTTAAATCTGTGGTTTTCTTGATTTACCATTTATCCATTTAGAAAAAAAGTTGAAAGCTTCAATAAAAAGAATTTGTTTATGAATGATTTATAAGAAAAAGTATTTTTATTACTGACCAATATAAAGTTGCTTCCGTGCAGGGACGGGTTAAGAATATCCCTGCAGCGATGCCTCTCGCTTGTCGTAAAATGCGACTAAAACAAAGGTAAACAAAAATCACATCTAGGCAATTTAGAAAACACCAAGGTGAGCCTAGGGTCACATATACCACCATTAAACTGCCCCACAAGTGTACATGCAAATCAGTGGGTTGACACGACTGGAGATCACCGGTGTTGTAAGAGTAAGATCAAACAAAAAAAATCTGGAGCATGCCCGTGTCACAAAAAAAAAAAAGGCAGGCCGAAAAACAATTAGTGCAAAAAAATGCAAAAACACCAGCATTTGATTGGCCTCAGCGATGAAGTAATCCCAAACCGGGAAGCCTGCCGCTACTTTCTGAGGTCAAACCGGCGGACCAAAAACATGCGGACCAGTAGGAATGCAGTTAAGTGGGAAGGTTATGGTCCTACACTTCCGACCATAACAACGCCGGAAAAAGGAAAAGAAGAAGAAGACCAATATGAAGTTGCTATAAATAATAGGTAATAATAACTATTGTCAAATAAAATTGGTAACAAAAATTCAAACAAAACCTTGTTTTGATAGACGTGAGTTTACGGCGCATGTACCGGAGAAGGCACTGAGTGACGAATCGAAATCAGCCAATCAGAGCATCCGAATTTAAACGAACGGTCCGGTAGGAAACGGTGGTAAAGGGTTGCCACCCGCAGTACTTGAAAAAGTTTTCAAAAATATTAGATTTAGAGCTAAATGTTATAGATTTTTTGTGTTTTTACAATTTTTGCCACGACCCAATTGAATTTTTCTTCGACCCGGTGCCGGGTCGCGACCCACACTTTGGGAAACGCTGGTGTATTTAACATGGCATCTGGAGATTTCCTGTGAACCATATGCTCACCGCTGTTATTCCAAGACCAATGAGTTCGATGGTCACGTAATTTCTTGGAACAGAGAAAATTCTAAGACAAAAAGTTAATATTGAATTGCTCGAACAACTTTTCAATTAGATATATTATTTATGTCACTGGCAGAATATAAAGAAGAATACAAACGATTCCATTTCATTTACTTCAGTTTGTTTGACAAAAGCGGGTGGACTAACACCCATCTGTCTCCCCTGAAATATCTTTTACACCATCGATCTGATAATTCGTCCCGACAGGAATATATGTATTTATGAAAGAATATGTACATACGTATCGGTACATATTGCCTTACTTTTAATGTTATGAAACCAGGGAATATATGCCAGTCTCTGTTTATCTAAACAACTAGTTTTACACCACTTTAAAATATTGGGGAAAAAATCTGCCTTTGACAGGATGACAATTTAAATGCTAATTTTCAAAGGGAAACGAGAGCGGAAGCGGAAATACTATGGTGTGCACTCGCTAGAACGGCCCATTGTATCCGGAGCACATTGACCGTTCGGTCAAAAAAAAATTATATATACCATATAAATAAACAAACCGTACTAAACCACTACACAACTTTATCTCTTGGATGTTTTTAGTACAATTTGCTGTTGCATGTGGAGTGGAATGGAATATAGAAAACATCATTGTTGTTATGCAGACTTTTCCGTGAAAGCATGAAACGGTATAGCGAATAATTAAGCCCTGCAATTCGAACAAAAGAATAGTGGAAGTAATCTGGGTTAAAAATGAAAATGTATGCGACATAGGATAAATGCAGAGTTCGTGTCGTTTGTTGTTCGGCTTATAGTCTTAGATATTGCGGTGGTGGTCTACATGCAATCATCGTTTCACACCTTTCGTAGTTCTTGTGGTAAAAATAAGTTGGAAATGCATTAAAGAAATTTGCATATTTGCAAAGCAAATGAATGCCATGAATTCGATTTCAAGGTTTTAAATATATATTTGAATTCGTTTCAAGGAATGAATAAACTTGCCTAGTGGAGAACAGAATTAAGGAAGCAAATAACGCAATAAGGGAAAATATGCAAATTTTCCATAAATAATATCAACCACTAATAGTCGGTAACGAACTTGGTTCCTGTGAATGTGCAAGTGTCTAATGATATTGGATCTTTTGTGGATGAGACCGATTCTATCATACAACAAATTATTATTATATTCTCGTTGCTCTCACGTTGTAGACGGGGTGTGTTAAAAATTGCAGATATCGGGCTAAAAAAATAAAGATATAATATAAAATTAATAATTTATAAAAATATATAATGTATGTGGCTACTTAAATGAGATAATTATAAAAATTATTACATATTATTACCAGACATTTGGAACTTGGAAGCTTAGAGCCCGGTTGACCACTCTTCGCGAAGCCTCCCTGTCATGAGTGTGTTCCTTCAATGTTTCGCTATTCTGTTCTACATAGATCGTCCCTATATTGTTCTCTCCTGGCACGGCTTAGTAGCAGTCTTTTTCTCTCGGATTTTCCATACATTCCATTTTCCATGCATTTTTCCTAAGGCCCTGAAATGTGCGGATGATTTACCTCTTTTAAAAAAGTAGCAAAAGACAATATATATAACTCTAGACCTATTTCACTCCAACCTTTAATCGGCAACATTTTTGAAAAGGCAATAAAAATACGGGTTTCGAAATTTATGTGCAAAAACACTTTTTTTAATCCTATTCAATATGGCTTCCAGAAGGATAAATCAACTGAATATGCCTTACTTCACTTTCGTTCCCATATCCTTGCAAAAACCTTTTGTTGGCAAAATTCGAAAAGGCAGGCTTTAGAGGTTTTATGCTTATGTGGTTCCCATCTTATTTGGAAAACATATCACAATGCCTTAAGACTGACGATGTGAGAAGTAATTTGGAGTATTTAAACCTAGGAGTGCCCCAAGGATCCGTACTCGGCCCTTTGTTATTTTTAATTTATATAAACTCTCTATTTGAAATGAATTTTAAAGGTGTCGCCACAGCTTTTGCTGATGATGTTGCTTTTGCGTACGGTTTCGACAGTCCTTTAAACTTAATTTCTGACATAAATGTTGATCTAAACTTGCTGAGGAGTCGGTTTGCTAGGCATAATTTATTGATTAGCTCCAAAACCAAAATTATGTACTTTAGCTTAGCAGCACAAAATAGTTTTGGGTGCGATGTTTTTTTCACGCTCCTGAGTGTCACAAATTCAAGTTCCACTGTACCTCCTGTTGAGCCATAGTGAAAAATGCTTTTCAGTTCAGGTAGTTAGTGAATTTAAATATTTGGGAATAATCGTCGACAGCAGACTTAACTTTGTCAACCATGTTGCTTTGCTTACAAATTATTTTCGTTCTACGCTTAGAAACTTTTTTACCTGCGTAAAGTGTGCTCTATCAAATTGTTAAAAATAGTTTATTATGGTATTTTCCACTCCAAATTGCAATATTGCATGTTGGGGTGGTATATGTTTCAATAGATTACGGCCGTTGTTGATTTTACAAAAAGTTGTTCTAAGAAAAATATGCAATATGTATGTACCTAATGCATTCGAGTTTTTCGTTATTTTGTAATTTGAATATTCTTCCAGTTCATCACCTCTATTGGCTTAAACTGCTAAAAGAATTTTTCCTAAGATCAGGAAATATAAACTACAAAGTATTCGATAGTCACCGTTTGCGAAGCAATTTCTTATACCAAGTATCTATACCCATTTATCGTACAACTGCATTCCGAAATTTTTAGTCTGTAGTTTCGTGTTGCTTATTAAATAAGCTGCCTATCAACATAAAAATAGTACATTCATCCAGCACATTTGTTAAGCTTTTCAAATGCTGGCTTTTTGAGTTTGAATATACATATTAGCCTGGAGTTTATTTTGAACACCATGACTTAGTCCTTACTCTGATATTTTGCGAATTGAAGCTTTAAAGTTTTCTCTTGCTTTCGTTTTAGTAGTTAAAATATTTTCTTTTCAAATGGTCACCCCACCCATACTTTTAGGCACACTGCTCGTGGGACACCCTGTATACTATAATATTTAATTGAAATGACATTCAACTCTATTTTGTTATAAATATCAAATGTCATTACATATTCGTCCAGTTTCTCGATTCCATAACCTCTTCCTTCGTCCTGTTTTCCACCATAGATTCTGCTTATAATCCTGTTTTCAACGACCCGAAACCTATTCCACTCCTTTGTTATTGATAGACTAAGTTTCATTTCTGTAAAGTGTCATTATTATAGAATGGTTTTACAAAGATGGATTTGGGCAAGATTTTTGAATAGGACCTTCATCGCGAAGGTACGCACGAGTCGCCCATATACAGCCTTTCATTAATTTTTTTTTTTTTTAAAGGGGGTAAGTACTAGCATATAGTAACATATGGGGCACTGCGACCAATGTAGATCTATGGTGATTGCTAGCTCAGGAGTCATAATTTCCCGGGGGAGGCTACGCCTCCTAAGGTAGCAGTACACTCATATACTCATATAGTAGTATGTATTCTGCAATTTCCTCATCCTCGAAGCAGAATCGACACTCGTTTTCAGACGAGAGGCTAATTTTGTTGAGATGATATCTCAGACTAAGGCGTCCCGAAAGGTAGCTGACCAGTCTTCTGATATGAACTTTATTATATTTATTTTATTATATTATATTTAATATAAGAATATTTTGTAGTTTTGTTTTTTTTGTTTGTTAAGGGGCCGTATAAATCTTTTTGATTGTATGACTCCTTGAACGCTATTCCAAAAGTTGGTACGTAAATGCTTTATTTAAAAAAAAAAGCTCATTTGCTTATTTCTTGGTAAATATATGCTTTTTAAGCTGTTTTCTTCTCATTTCTACGTTTTGCAAACATTTTCTAGACAAACTGAATAGGTATATACTCCTTATTATTCGTAGTGCTGGCAAGAAATCATCACGTCCTATGACGATATAATAGTGAGAATAATCTTTACATTTGACCTTCAATTTGAATATGGCAAAATTAGAATGCTTCCCTGGAGACAGTGGTAATGTCAATCGTTATGCCAGGTTTAGTTTCGTATCATCACTGACTTCATTTCGCTACTCTTGAGCAGAATTTATGCGCCACAATTTCTGTACGAAATTTTTTAGAACAATTTTTGCTGCTTTCCTATCCAAGATCCTAGAAAATGGCCCACCATGCATGATAAATAACAGCGACCCAAGCACCTTTTCCCCACTTTTTTCACAAAAAACGGGATTTAACATTGGGATGCCGAAGGGTAGATTACGCGTACATATGTTGACACCGGCGTCGACACTTACATACATAAGTCCCTTTCTATCAGCTCCTACTCTTACCTCCCGGTGGTGGCTTCCGGGTCCCTAGTACGTCAGCTACAGATTAGGGTTTCACTCCCCCTTGTAACATTGCTGGGGGTATCATACGAGAGAGGGGGAGTCCTTGAGCTACCACCAAAGCTCGGCTCCTTTAACATGGCGGCGACGATCACAGGGAAATATAGCCTACGCGACACCACGTCCGAAAACGGACACCGGGTACTTGACTTCCTGGCGGGACGTAATCTCCTTTTAGATAGAACACGATTTCCGCATCTCAACATCCATAAAGGAACCTGAAGGTCACCTGATCAGTGACCATCAACCAGATTGATCACGTTGCGATCACGGTAGACACTTCTTCAGCATTCCGAGGAGCCAACATCGATTCGGATCACTAAATTGTTGTAGCCAAGGTACGAATATATCAAAGATGCAGGACAAAGAAAGTATGATGTCGGAAAGCTACAATCCAGGAGACCGCTAGGACCTTTTCCGATCGAGTTTCTCTCAAAATCTGATGACACCAGCACATTCCACAGAACAACAGTGGGGGCATTGCCAGGGCGCCATCAGAGACTCTCCATCTGATGTATCGGGCTTCCGACCGACAGTTAGAAACCCCTAGTTTGATGAGCAATGCAAACAAGCCCATGTAGCAAAGCAAACCTCCTTCAAAGCCATTCTTCACGAGTCGAGAGCAGCTCGTGAGCTCTACGATCAGAAAAGGAGGGAAGAGCACACTCTTTTAAGGAAGAAAAAAATATGAAAAGCGATCAAGAAGATGGAGAGATGCTACCGCAAGAGTGACGCAAGTTTTACGAAAGAGTAAAACGAACATTCAAGGGCTATAAAGCCAGAACAGAAGCCTGTGAGGATAAAGACAGATAACTTATTGTAGAATCACAGTCGATGCTGAGAATATAAACAGACCACTTCTGTAAGCTATATAACGGTGAGGATATATCTGATACCGCTGTCAGGCAAAATGGTCCATTCGCGACAGACGAAGATTCAAGAGAATTTCGTCCACCCAGCTTAGAAGAAATTTAGCATGTAAAATCGACACGACGGCCTGTCTGTTGAGCTATTTAAAGTTGCTGCAGATGAGCTCATCTGTAATATATGGTAGGATAAAGCACGCCCGACGAACGCAATCTCAGCATCGTTTACCCAGTCTATAAGAAAGGAGAACCCTATAACAGCCCCAACTATACGGGAACAATTCTCCGTAAAATCGCATATAAAATCTTCTCTGCCGTATTGTGTGACCGCTTGAAACTCTTTGTTGTTAATCTGATAGGTTCCTATCAGGTAAATCCACAAAAGATCAAATTTTCACACTGCGGCAGATCTTTGACAAGAACAAACAATTCCAAATCGACACATACACAATCGAAGTATAGCCCTCTCGTGAAAAACCAAGAGCCATCAAAAACATAACTTGTAAAAAAAACCAAGTCTCGCAACTCAGTTCTTCTACTGTAAAAAGTTGTGAGATCTATGTAATACCAAGTCGGTTAATTTATTCAGCCCCTACTTAAGGGACCTTCTGTCTTAAGTTATTACGTAATTAGCTAACCTAACAACATCTTATAGTGACCATATTAATATTAAATATCTTTTATGTTTTAAATAAATAGATTGACTTGTCCATCGCATGCATCTCACAAATAATACATATTATATTAAATTAGATTGTCTAGTGCGATTGCCAAGTCAATCTATTTATTTAAAACATAAAAGATATTTAATATTAATATGGTCACTATAAGATGTTGTTAGGTTAGCTAATTACGTAATAACTTAAGACAGAAGGTCCCTTAAGTAGGGGCTGAATAAATTAACCGACTTGGTATTACATAGATCTCACAACTTTTTACAGTAGAAGAACTGAGTTGCGAGACTTGGTTTTTTTTACAAGTTATGTTTTTGATGGCATCTCATTTCTTTTTGTAGATAGTCCTACTCTTCTTCCTTTCCGGTACCTTCTACTTTTTGAATACCAACAACAGATTTTCTTAAAGCCCACTCTGTGTCTTATGAGCTTTTCTTATTTTTGTAGGTTGTCTTCCTCTTTTTCTTTTCCGGTACTACTTCTTGAGCTTCAGCTGCAGTTTTTCTCAAAGCCCACTCCCTGTCTCTATGGGTTTTTCTCAAAGGCTTTGATGTTACAATTTTTATCAAGTCTGGACGGTAAATGCTTCTTAATCTATTGTATTCACAAATTGAGGATTCCTGCGCTTTAATATTTCCAAAGTCGACATTAATTAGATGTAAGCCGCCCAGACTTGTAAATCTCGAAAGTGCCACGTAAGCTTGACCGGATGTGAATACTGCAGAACCGATATCCATCAGCGCATTATTTAGACTTAGGCCCTGACTTTTGTGTATAGTTATAGCATAGGCTATACATATAGGAAACTGTTCGCGATGAACATAAGCTCTATTAATAATTTCAAATTTAGTTTTGACCGGACCAAGCTCGTAAACCTGTTCTTTATCAAATGTAATGTATATTTTCTTAATTATTTTTGTATTTTCCGGATCAACCTTTACTCTTTGCACTATACCGATAGAACCATTAACTAAACCAAGACTCACGTCAATATTTCGCCTTAACATGACTCTTGCTCCTATTTTTATAATTATGTTCTCTTCTAGGCCCGCAGTCATAGAAGCATCGTCTTCATAATTTTTTATGCATTCACGAGCTCTTTTTGTTATCCTCTTTTTGCAATCTATGCTATCTACAGCTGTAAGTTTCATTTCGGGATGTGGGAGAGATCTAAGCATTGCAGTATTTAATTGTTGACACATGTTTTTTGTAGGTAATAAGCAAACGGTATCATCAGGAAGTTTCGAGAGGTGTTCAATTATTTCAATCAATCTGTTTTCATTTGAATTGGTTTTTAGAGTTATTAATCTAGTCGAGAGTAAGTCGCGTTCTTTTTGTGTAGTCACACCTAATCTTATTCTATTTAGCATTTCAACAAAGTTAGAATCATTAAGCTGTCGCATGTTAATAGTAAGTTCATCGTATACGAACAGTTCAATCCACAGATTCGGCATACTGAGGGAACCTAACAACTTGTTAGCTTCAGCAGTTGAGAGTTTTTCAAAAGGTGACTTTTCTCTTACCGGCGGAAGCTGTAAAAGATCCCCGAAAAGTACAAGATGTTTTTTTTCCAAACCACCAATTCTGATCATCGCTTGTGTCAAATATCTCAGACAAGCGTAAATGAATATATGTTAAAGTAACATTGGATATCATCGACACTTCGTCTATGATAAACAACACTACTTCTTTCAAATCTGATCTCAGAACTTGGAGCACTTCATCGGAAAGTGGCTTGTACCTCGGTGTTTGCTTGTGTTCCACAGGCAGCTGCAATAGTCTGTGTATAGTCAATCCATTCACATTGAATGCAGCTATGCCTGTTGGATCACTAACTGCCACTTTTTTGTTTAAATACATCTTAACCCAAACTTTCAGAGTTTTTATTAAAAAGCACTTTCCAGTGCCACCAGTTCCACTCACAAAACAGCGTAAAACGTCAGCGTTATTATCAGTTGTGTCCATTTCATGTGTGATCATATCGAAGACTCTTTTTTGATCGGCATTAAGTTTTGCGATCATACTTTGAAGATCAGTCTGCTCTTCTTCTACCAGATTGATTCTGTGAAAGTCATCCATTGCGTTTGCAGCTTCCACAGCTTCAAAGTCTAAAGGGTTTTCAAGACCATCGTCATCATCAACAATTTCCCTTTCTTCGTTTATCTCAGCAACTTTAGATTCTATCATTTCACATGCTTTTTGTATCTTATATCTTGACTCTATCATTGAATTACCATAATCGATTCCTTCTTTTAAATCTTCTTTCGCCAAATTAAAGGCCTCCGTGTAAGTATCACACCCCATTTTGAGTTCATCTAAGGAACGTCATGGCTTGAATAAAAGAAGTAAAGAGAAGAAATATTTCTCTGGTACTTGTTCTCCGTCGTAGAAATAGTGATTGATCAAATATGGGTTATCTCTTCTTTTCAGGAACTTTTTACCGTCATTTATCTCGTAGCACTCGACTTTAGAGGAGACTGGGCGTGTTTTAACAATATCGTAATTTTGAGCGAAACTGTACAAGTTAGTAGTCTCCAACTCTGACACCGAACATACAATTTGTTTTAAAATTGATTTAATTATAAGTTCATCAAATGGTTATTAAATATATGTA
This sequence comes from Merodon equestris, assembly GCA_958301585.1. NCBI lineage: Eukaryota > Metazoa > Arthropoda > Insecta > Diptera > Syrphidae > Merodon > Merodon equestris. The sequence continues at coordinate 68,009,586 of OY284413.1, forward strand.
CATAATAAAGATATTTATTTTATATTCCGTCAAATACATGAACCACATTGACCACTAAACCCAATTCCCCAACCGCCCATTGATTGGGTTGCATTGCATATTTTTAGGGGTTAATCGCCATCTAGATAAATTGAAAAAGGATACATACAGACACTATCCTATTAGTAATAATATTTGGTGTATCTAGAAAACTGGACCAAAATTGCAAAATATTTTAGTTTTTCCTTGATTTATACACTAAACACTAATTGTATTCTAAATTTCAAGCTTCTATGTCTGCTAGAAGTGGCCTAGAGTTTTGATGATCGGTGAGTGAGTGAGTGAGTGAGTGAGTGAGTGAGTGAGTGAGTGAGTGACAGAATTAGAAACTTTGACTAGTTATAATTCTTAAACTACTGGTTCAAATTTAATGAAATTTGAAATATACCGTGTCTATGGGATGCCTGCTTGGTTACTGAAAATTCAGGCTTCTAGTTTTATCCACAACGAAGTTATAGGGGGTCGAAAATGGCCCGAACTGCTTCGAGAAAAGGATGGTACGGCCGTGCCGCTTTTTTGCTCGACTTGGCGGGGGCACTGCCGTGCCCCCAGATAGCACTATATAAATCAATGATCATCCCGGTCCTCCTTTATGGCGCAGAGGCCAGAACCTTAATGAAAACGAATGAGGATGCCCTTGGTCGCTTCAAGAGGAAAATTCTTCGTCCAATCTATGGTCTCGTTTATATAGGGTCCGCCAAATAACTTTTTTTTTTTTTGAAAATGCTATAAAAAAAAACTACTGAATATTTTCTCAAATTTCTTTTTTTATTTGAAAGTACAATACTTCCGGTTAATAATGGAAAATAATTTCATTCAAATGGCTGCCTTGGCTGGCCATGCAGTAGCCTACACGATCGGTCCAATTTTTAAGCACATTATCGATTGTGTGCAGCTGTATTTCACCAATGGCTTCACGAATACTGTCCTTTAAAGCGTCAATTGTCTCTGGCTTGTCGGCGTAACACTTATCTTTGACGGCATCCCACAAATAATAGTCCAACGGTGTCAAATCGCAGCTCCGAGGTGGCCAAACGACATCAGCTCTGCGGCTGATAATGCGATCTTCAAAAATAGGGCGCAAAACATCGAGTGTAGCTTCGGCTGTGTGGCACGTAGCGCCGTCCTGTTGAAACCAAATGTTGCCAATATCCTCCTCTTCAATTTTTGTGAACAAAAATTCTTTCAACATGGCCCGATAACGATCGCCATTGACTGTAACGGCCACTCCTTGCTCATTTTCGAAGAAAAATGGCCCAATTATGCCTCTGGACCAAAATCCGCAACAGTGGCTCGTTTTGGGTGCACCGGCTTTTCAATGTATGCGTGCGGGTTTTCTGTGCCCCAAATGCGACAATTTTGCTTGTTTACATACCCGCCAAGATCAAAATGAGCTTCATCTGAAAAGATGTACGCAATTTTCGCACACATTCTGCAACATTACCATGATTTTCAAAGTAATGTCGCAATATTTCCCAGCGTTGTTCAAGCGTATACACAACCATATTCGTTCAGCGGAAGGATAAAACTAATTATCTGTCAAATCAGACATGAGCTAAGTGTTACCATTCACGAAATAAGCACTACTTGAAAAAAAAACGTTAGATGGCGGACCCTTTATGAACGGAGAGTACAGGAAAAGGTACAACGACGAACTGTACGGGACGGGCTGTGCAACGACATCGTCCTACTACGAACGTTTCCGGATCCAACGTCTAATACCATGTAGAGCGAATGGATAACTTTGCTCCAGCCCGAAGAGTCTTCGAATCCAAATCTAAAGGACGACGCAGCAGAGGACGACCGGATCTAAGGTGGTGCGCACAGCTAGAAGGGGACCTTAATCAACCAGGGATGCGGCACTGAAAAACAACTGGCAAAAGATCGGGCCAGCTGGAGATGCTTGTTGGTTGAGGCCCAGATTCACACCGGACTACAGTGCCACCAAAACACCAAAATAAGTAAGTTAAAAATTGATAGCCTCTTTGGCACGTTCCGAAATCAGTGAATGAATCAATCAAAAAAATAGGAAAACATCTAATCCAAGTAATTATAAAAGCCTTGTTACCTTAAAAACCCATCATGTATAGAATCGTGGCGCCTGCTTTTAGAAGTTTTTAAAATGTTTAAGATACCTGATATCTGGGAAATTGTGAGAGTGGAGACTTTACAGACTTTTCTTTTCTAACTCGAGGAAGTGCGAATGTTCCACTAAATCCGCAATTTTCCGGCAAATTGGCCGTTGCACCTATTATTAATGTTTTCATCGTCCGTTAGATCATCGACTTTGGGTAGAACGCAACAAATGTTTATTTTCTCATCCAAATCCATGTCCTCAATCACTGCTCCAAGTTCTCTCAGAGTCAAAGGTCTTTTGGGATCATCGCGATATTTTATGTTACCCCAAATCAATTGTCAACATCAAAACCCACAGATGTATCATAAATGTATGTCCGTAAATAAATATTGTAAATGTCATTTTATAAAATGTTTGCAAATTTCCAGGCAATATTCAGATGGAATTTAACGTTTTCAACCTTTCAACAAAGCACCATAAGTAAATATTTAAATTACCTGCAGGGAATTTAAAATTTCAAACAATTTCAAACAGGGATGGAACCTTCCCTGCAGCCAAGCCGATAAGTACTTGTGAAAAGTAAAAAATATTTTTTTTGTCTTCTAATTATTTCCATTAGCGGTATATTTTACATAAACCCTCATTCAGACTATAAAATATTGAAAGAACAATAATTTTTAGGGAATTTCGAAAGTATGTAGGTTTTTCTTAGACATTTGTCAATTTTATTTTATATATAATCAAAACTTTAAGAGCTATTACTCATGCGAAAATAAAATTGTATGATAGTTCGGATATATGATAATGCAATAGAAGAGACAGCGCATCGGAAATGTTACCTTTTTAGTTTAAAAAATAGTTTTTTTAGTGTTGCGTTAACGCAGGCATGGGAAAAAATGGGTTACTGTTAAGATAGTTTGAACCTGACTTTAGTTCTCCTAAACAAACATTACTTGTTAACACTGTCACTGAATACACTCATTGATTTTTTTGTACTTATGGCTACTATTTCCGGTTTTCAATAAATCCTTCTTCTCTTGAACCTTGAAGTGTACACCACGTGTTTTCTTTACGCTCATTAGTTTTAACCAAATAATAGTTACATTTGTAAAACGTTCGTACTACTAATAGTACTGTAACACAATTTTTCTTGTCTTTTTAAGCATTTTTAGATATCTTATTCTGATATCTCCCATATTAAAAACAAAACTAGTTAAGGCTTAGCTTAACTATTCCTAGTCTCCTTACGAGCACCGTAAAGTAGACAGCGAATTCTTTAAAATTAATTTCGACCTAATTTGTAATCAAAAAACTAAAAACTTAGCACATGACAGCTTCCTTTTTCGTTTTCATTCAATCTTGAAACTAACTATAATTAGCTTAAGCTATATTAATAAAAAATATATACGTCATATTTCCGGTCTCTATATATTTTTCTTATATTAAATGTTTATTTGCCTGTGTTCACATGGGTGAAAAATAAATCGCACAGAACACAAATGAAGGAGAGAAGCTCAGTTTTGGCTCTTCATGAGCTGTAACGCAATCTAAGAATAATAATAATAATTTACCTGTGGAGGACAAAGCCGTTAAGGCACACTTAAGCTACTTGCTACAAGTTGATGGTGCAATGAGGTTTTTTAATTAATCAAATGTAATGAAATGTAATTAGGTTTTCGTGTCAGGTCATTGCCCTTGCAACGTGACTTTAAATCAGTTTAACCAGAAATGTATCCACCCATAAAGTCCTAGCCCTATTGTAAAAGACCTCATTAAAAATTCGTGTATTCAGATTCAAGTTGTCTATGTATTGTGAAATAGAGAATTAGACATTGTCTTTCAAACAGCTAAATCATTTCCAATAAACTTGCTCTAACCCGGCCAAAGCAGCATGTACATGATTATTATGTACTGCAAGAGCTGGAGTTAAAAATTTGTATCTGACATACTCACATGGGCAAGATATGTGAGAGTCTTCTTAACCTTTCGTCGGGCGCAATAGTAATATGGACATGAACCGGCTCACTGTGTCTAACAGATCCATACGTAATGTTTCTGGTTATAAATAGTTTTGTTTTTATTTTTCACTGTATAATCGAAAACTTTTATAAACAAATTATTTCTTGCATTATTACATTCATTTAAGTTCACTTCTTTATTTATATTAATAAAAATAATAATTATAATTTAAATAATAACGAAATCTAATTAAGCATTCATAAATCTGGAAACACAAATGGCAATTAAAATTTTTGCGGTTTTGCAATTTTTTCTGGAAAACCGCCTTCGACCGGCTTCTGACACGGTACACATCTAAACTTTTTCTGGGACGGCACTTCTTCATTTCTCTCTTGAATTTCGTCATCTGCGTTCCTGAATGATAGTAGGTACTCCAATTTTTTTTTCTTTTGGCTTCTTCTTCCAAGTTCTTCTGTCACAAGCTCATGGGAAAGTTGCTTGAGAAATAATGCCCTTCTCATCTGCTTGCGCCACCATAGCCCAACGTTTTGTATTTCTATAATAGCTACACTAAAGAAGGCGCACATATTATCAGCAGTGCCTACTCACCCTTTAGTCTAATTTTAGAATGTTATGATTTCTGGCTTTTCTTGATCACCTGTTTCCGGATTTATTGATTTTTCCTTGTGCAAGTTGAGACCAGTATAACTATTTTACCCTTCTTTGCTATGTATGAAACAAGACTCGTTGAATTTTTTTAAATCCGATTTTCCTCTAAATTGGACTCTTCTCTTCAATGAGACAAGTTCAGGAGGGATCTGCCTTTTGTTTAAGTTTCTGTTTAAGCTCTTCAACAAGTTCAAGATCGGCGAACCAGTTATCAGCGGTAAGGTTCCGACCAGAGCCTTTTATTGGATTAATTATCCTTCGTACTACGTTCACAGGCCTATTACGGGTGTTGAACGGGCCATTGGGCTGCTTACAAGGGTACATTTCCAAATTGTATAAATAGCAGAGTTTTGCATCAACTAAAGGAAATATTTTAATTCCATTCCATAAAAGCATATCGCCCAGGAAACGGTTCTAATTTTTCGTCTAAAATTACATTATGTCCCACTTGCTTGGCAATTGTGAACAAACGTTGCAAAAATCTCACGTACTACTGCTTATCGATCTTCCTTTTTTCTTTCTTCAAGTGTTTGGTGATAATCAAATTCAGACGTGTTATAAATTTAAACCTCTTAATGTTCATAACTAAGCCAAATATTTCAACACCGTCACCATTTGTGACTCTGTCTGTTGCTTTTATATACACCTGCTAAATATAAGAGTCCTATATAAGCCTTCAACTCAATTTTATCTAAAATGTTAGCATCCCTGCCACGATCAAATCGTTCTCTTATTACGTCTATGTACTGATTTGTATATAAAACAATAGAGTCCAAGATGTCATCAGTGAAGGAACAGCTCCAGCATTCAATAGGAGTAGTAGCATTTATGGCATTTCCTATCTCGCCTGGTAAATGCATGATAATGTTATGAGTTCGAGCCCTTACCCTTCTTGAACTTGGGGAATGATACCACTTTGTCACATTATCTTTTCCCATAAAATAGTTCTTACTTTCATTCAGCTCCATCTCTCCGTCACTCTCATCTTCTTGGTCATCTTCCTGCTCTGTTTCAGAATCTACCTCTCGGTTTTCTACAACATTTCAGCCTTACTCTCACTACTACTTGTTTCAGCAAAATCCTCCATAGGGTCGATTTCAACGTCTTTTAATAGTCTGAGGAATCCCGCTATATGCTCCGGCTTCCAAAATTATAGGATTAACTTCCACTTCCACTTGCCATTTCATTTATTGAATAATTGTCTTAGGTTCACTATTCTGGAGTTAGCGGGCGCAATATCTCTGGAAAAACAATTGAAAATACAAAAAATGCAGCAATGTGTCTATTACATCAAAATGACCACAGCCTTACTTGAAGACGTTCAATCACCAAATGAATTGTTCTTTAGGTGAGGAATGCCAAATATTGATGCTAATGCCAAGTGCATAATTTTTGCACCAAAAACTAAGTAACGGTATGCAAATGCTTAACAGCTGTGCCTGTCAGATCAGCTGCGCCCGACGGAAGGTTAAGTTGACCCTTTAGGTTTAGAACAAGCCGTAGATTATCATTGGTCTCTTGATGGCGACATATATTCAGCTAAGGACCTGTGGCTAGCATCGCCATTATTTGTTGGCTAGAAGCTGTTTATACGTTTCCAGAGGAAGAGTTTTCGTGGTTAAGGGGTCTATTGCAATTTTAGCTGGGTTGATGTTCAGTCCTACCACCTTGCAATTTGATTACTCTACGAATTATTTCTCAGAGGGTTTTTTTCATATCCTAGTTCTCTTGTTATTTGTGTTATCTCTTCAGCGAACTGGAAATGTTGATGATGATTTTTCTAAAAGATGTAGTCTAAGGTACTCTTATCTAATTATTAAAACTGTGTGTAAATTTGCTCAACCCCATTCGTTTTATAGTAGAGTACCTTCCATCCTTCCGTTTGCAGGCTATTGTTTTGTTAGTTAAACATATCCCCTATCATCAAGCTTTTGTTATTACCGTTATGGAGTTGTGCTGTGGAATGTATCATTTATTTGTGACCCTTTTTTTTAAGAAGTGCGTAAAGTATTCGTAAATGTAAATATTTGTAAATGTCATGTATAGGATCGCCTAACTTTTACATAACCTTTGAATGGATATTACTGTCTAAAGTCATGGCGACCATTTTTTGGGATGCACGCGGTATAATCCACATGGTAAAACAATAAATGGCGATTATTATGCCAACTTATTGGGCCGAATTAATGAGGATTTGAAAAAAAACGACCGCATTTTGCCAAGAAAAAAGTTCTTTTCCACCAGAACAATGCAAGGGTGCACACATGTACAATTTTCATGGCAAAAATCCATGAATTGGGCTACGAATTGCTCCCTCATCCGCCCTATTCTCCGGATTTAGCCCCGAGCGACTATTTCTTGTTCCCAAATTTTAAGAAATGGCTTAGCGGAAATATATTTGACTCCAACGACGAATTCATCACAAACAAATACCTATTTTGTTGAAAAATATTGTATAGAGCTCAAACGTTGAAAAATACAATAAAATATTTTTTTTTTATCCAAAAACGTGTGTTTTATTCAAAAAGTCACGGAGTTATCAACCCACCTTCGTATATTCTTTCCTAATTATTTCCAATTTTATGTTCGTTTTGTGTAATTATCTGCAAACAAACGATGAATTCGAAATATTTCGTTACAAGGCTTGCAAATACTACATCCAAAAATCGTCGTAGTGATTTTGAGCCGCGAAGCACAATGTCTCGAAAAGGTTTGTGGATCGGCTTACGCTAAAAAATACAATATGTATATGACCAAGGGCGTTTTCAACTGAATGTGTACAAAAACGGCTCATCAATTGGCGTTCCCTAAACATTTTTCGCACGATTCGTGGAAAAACATGAAATTTCGTCAATATACTCCAAATGGTTAAAAAAAGTTTTAAAATTCTTTGAAAAACTATCTCCCCAGATATAATTGCATTACACATACATATGTATCAGTACGTAAAGCAAGACTCCAGCGTATCACACATACTCAACATGACACGACTTCCAATTGCAGAGGCGACTTAACTCCCATGAGTCCGGTACTCCAGGTCTAACTCTATTTCTAGCCACTGCCAGAACTTATTTCAACTTTACTCCTTTAGTTTCAAATCTAACACACAAACTCCATTCAGAGAGCCGCAAAAAAGGGACAGCTATGAAAGAAAGAGAAAAAAAACGCCCAGGAAGGATTACCAGCAAACGGAAATAGTTCACTTTATTTGCAATTTCCCGTTTGTGTCCACGATAGTGGCAACACACTCCAGATGTACGGTACGGTCTACTTACATTGCAAGCGGTAGTGGACTGAGTTGCGAATAGTTCCTACACCGATTGTATTCCCGTTAGCGGCATTCTGTGGAAGGATATAACAGTCAAAGAGGCATAGTGTACACTGTACACAGTACATTCTCATATATGTACTTTCAAACATGGAAGATAAATTCTATGGAAGAAAGGAAATCCGAAAATTTGAATTCCCCTAAGCATGTATTCGTGCGTTAATTACGTATCCTAGCAATGTGAAATGATTCTGCAGGGAAATAACAAATCAAACAAGTTTGGGTATGGTTGCCATGTTCCATTCGAAATTCGAATAAGGATTTAATGGGAAAATGACGATTTAACACCTCTGACGTTTTATAGCTAATTAGTCCTTGGTATCATTGCTTTCCTACGAACATTTACGTGATCGCTTATTCTTCACCAAAGTGACAATCCTTAACGAAGTGATATTTAAATAAGCCACAATCTCACGCGAAAGGTTCAGAAGGAGCTGTTTTCGTAATATGTCGCTTCCTATTGAACTTTTTATTCAAGGACCGGCATGGAATTAATGGCCCTAGATACCCCAAGATAGGAATTTTCTATCCTTAACACGCAGGACATATGACTAATTCGAAATAGGTATTTTCTTTTTTTAGCACACGCGACGTTTCTGAAAGAGTTAACAATCGAAGGGGTTACCGGGTTATGGTTTTCAAATGTAAAGTGATGTTGGTGTCCCTTTTCCTTCCTGGAATCATCGAATGGAAAAAAGGAATTATATCTGTAAGTCATTGACAAAAAGAATGGATTGGACTACGTATTCCCTTTCTCTTCCCTTAGAATTGTTTATGTCGTCAAGCCCTAGAACCTTTTATTATCGGAGCTTTTTTGCCAATGGTTTTCTAAATATTCGCAGACACTCAATTACAATTTTTTTTAGAGAAATGAGAGAATACATATATTAAAGTGTTTCGAAAGTTATGCCTTTTACTGGAGTTATTAAGAAAATTTAAAACCGAAACTCTCGCCTTTATATAACCATGTCGAACGTAGTTTCATGGTCAAAGACAATTTAAGAAGCTTTCGCATTATAGTACACAAAAGTAATATGCACATATGTACATATACAGGGTGTCCCAGGGTGACCGTTGGATCGGAAGAAGGGGCCCCACGGAATGGCCACCTAGATCATCAGATTTAACTCCTCTAGATTTTTATGTGTGGGGATTCATGAAGAATTATGTTTACGAAGTGGAAATAGTATCTTTGGAACAACTGAAAGAACGGATTGAAGTCGATGGAGTAAAATTGCAGGAAAATTTGTCAAGCATATGTAACTTATGTGCAGCCATTAGAAGGAGATATAATCTTTGCCTTCTAAAAAATGGGGATCATATTAAAATTTATTATAATAAAACTCCGAATTTTTTAAAAATAATCAAAAAGAGGTCAATGTTTCATACATTAATTTGCCTACAAGTCCAGCCGCGTTAAAACGAAAAAAAAGGTTTTTCTTAGAAAAAAATGGTTCGGGTTTTTTTTTAATTTCTCAAAAACTACAAGACATTTTTGCATCCGGTTTTCTGTTGTTAACTAAAAACTAATAAGAGAATTGAATTTTTAGAAAAAAAATATTAGTACTTAACAAACAATTTTGAAAAAAAATATGTAGTTCGAAATTTTTTTTTTTTCAAAATTTTGAGTTTGAAAATTAATTTCTCAAAAACTATTCCTTAAAACAGCTTCGTTTAAAAACAAGATGAAAGAAGAGGTTTCTGGCTTTACAAAGAAGTACATCACGGCATTGTGGATTTAACTGTTGATTTAATATTTTTTTTTCCAAATTAAGTAAATTGTTTAGAAAATGTCCCCTCCCGGCTAAACGGGGGGGAATACACCCCCTCTCCCATACGATTTTTTTCTTGTCTTTACCAAACCTACACGCTCTAACTTTTTGGCACACTGCTCGTGGGACACCCTGTATAACTTAATTTATCTTACTTAAAATATATTCTTACATTCTTACATTATACACATAAATTCTTTTTTCTTTGGTTTCGGTGTGATAGTTCATTGGTAAATTTTATAAGTATTTGTCTCAAGGCAGGCTTTTCTTTAAAGATTTAAGATGAACGAAAGGTACCAATGACGGACGGAAAGGTACACACGACGCCTTCTTGATCTAATCGAGAAACTGACTTACTAAACCTGAGGCGCTAGGGCTCGAGGAGCGCGACATCACCGATAGAAGAATGCCTCTGGTGTGGCAGCGCCGTTTGTGCGTCTCTCATGAACTTCTCCACCACCCTCTCGTAGTAGAAGTAATTGAAGTTGTAAGGCCCGGAGATCAGTTTGTGCACTGAATTCATTGCCCTTGTAACGTGGCTTCGAATCAGCTTTATCAGAAAATTATCCACCCGTAAATCCTATAATAGCTCTATTGAATACAACACCGTTAGGGTAACATTTCTTTTACTCAGATTCTGATGCATTCCGATAAAAGTTTCGAGACATTCAGATTGCCTTCAAGTTGGCTCCTATAAAATAGTATTCAGAGCGAAAGCATTCCAGGCCCTGGCTAGAGCAACATCTACATATATGTTTATGTTGTAATGGCAACACTTACATAAGTATATTGTAAGAGAATACATATGTCAAAATGAATAAAGAAGAGTCATTCGTAAAATACAACATGGTGGCAGCGGTTGTCTAAGTGGCTTAGTCTAAGGAAATCAAAAAATTAAAAAATTGTCTAAGTGGCTTAGTCTAAGAAAATCGAAAAATTTAAAAGAAAAATGACAGAGGAAAAGCCGGGGAAATCAACGGGAACAGGAGGAGCAAAAACAGCAAAAAACATCATGCTAAACCCACCGGGAGAATTTTCCTTCATCCCATGTGATTGGGAAAGGTGGATCGCGCGGTTCAACAGATATCGGATCTGCAGCGGACTTTATGAGGCCGAAGAAGGACATCAAGTTAGCACATTAATTTACTGCATGGGAGAAAAAGCAGAGGAAATTTTCGAAACTTTCCATCCAAGCCCCACTACATACAAGGTAAGCGTTGAGAATTTTAGTTCCTATTTTATACCAAAAAAAAATATAATTTATGAGAGAACGAAATTTCTGAAGAGAAAGCAAGGGGACGAAGAAACTGCGGAGGAGTTTATAACCTCACTCAACGCTCTCGCAAAAAATTGTGACTGGGGCTTACTGCAGGACGAAATGCTTCTCCTGGCAATCATTGTCGGAATGAAGGATGAGGGCTTAAGCGATAAGCTGCAACTTGACCCGAATCTTTCCCTCGAAAAAGCAATCACAGCATTGCGTCAGGTTGAGGAATTACATCGGCAAAAAAAAGATCTTGCCCTAACCTCAAATGTCTGTAAGGTGACGCGTTCTGGGCAAAAGGAGTGTCAAAATTATGGGCGAAAAAAAAATCAGAGAGGAGAGGGTAAAGAAAAAAACTCTGCACAGTTTGAGAAACACAAACGTAGTGGAAGGTGTATTCGATGTGGGTTTGAGGGTCATGGTTACAACAAGTGTCCCGCGAAAAATAAAAAATGTAACAAATGTAATAGATTAGGTCATTTTGCGAAACAATGTAAAACCAAGGAAATAGGAAATGTAGATTATGACGAATTTTTCGTTGGGTCTGTGTCCGAAAAATGGTCTGTGAATTTATGACTGTCTAATAAGGAGGTAAAGTTTAAATTGGATACAGGGGCGGATGTGTCATTAATTCCTTGGTCTATTGCTAAAAATATAGAAAGAATTAACATAAAAGAAGCAGGAGCAAAATTGTATAGTGTAAACAAAGCCATTGATATTATTGGAAAAGCGGTTGTGAATTTGCAATATCAAAAGAGAAGAATTTCGGAAACAATCTACATTACAAAAGATAATATAACACCTCTGCTCGGTAGACCAGGAATTGAGAGTTTAGGCCTTGTAAAAAGAGTGTTCGAAATCTCTCAGGAGAATTGGAAAGGCAAATATAAGGATGTATTTGAAGGATTGGGATCGTATAAGGAAAAATATGAAATCGAACTAAAACCTAACACTAAACCGTACGCCATCAGTACTCCGAGAATTATACCTATTCACCTAAAGAGTATAGTTCAAGATGAGCTGAAGAAGATGGAGAGAAGTGGAGTAATTGCTGCAGTGGAAAAGGCAACAGAGTGGTGTGCGCCAATGGTGGTCGTTCCTAAAAAAGACGGGATAAGAATCTGCGTAGATCTGACAGAACTGAATAAAAGCGTAAAAAGACAGGTGCATCCTATACCAGGGACTGATCATTCCCTTTCCCAACTAGCAGGTGCAAAACTGTTCTCAAAGCTCGACGCAAACAGTGGGTTTTGGCAGATACCACTTTCGGAAGAATCGCAAGATTTGACGAAATTTCTGACACCATTTGGCCGTTATAAGTTTTGGCGACTTCCCTTTGGGTTCACATCCGCACCGGAGTTTTTTCAAAAGACCATGACACATCTGCTAGCGGGTACAAAGAATTGTATAGTCCATATGGACGACGTTTTAGTATGGGGACGAAGTGTTGAAGAACACAATAAATGTCTAAAAGAAGTACTAGAGAAAATTAGGGAGAGCGGAATGACACTCAACAAACGAAAATCGGAGTTTGGGAAAACGGAAATAGAATTTTTAGGTCACATTATTTCTGAAGGAGAAATAAAACCCGATAGCGCGAAGACAAAAGCACTAAAAGACCTCGAGGCTCCAGGTAATATAAAAGAGGTGCAAAGATTGTTGGGCATGCTCAACTTCGTTGGAAAATACATACCTAATAAAGCTACGATTATCGAGCCTATCACAAGTTTATTATGCAAAAAAAATGAGTTCATTTGGGACACGGCACAGCAGGATTCATTTGAAAAAATAAAGGCCATGTTGTCATCTCCTCCAAGTTTGGCAATTTTTGATCCCGAAAAGGATACTATTGTATCATGCGATGCTTCAACGGTAGGATTGGGAGCCGTTCTCTTGCAAACTCACAACAATAAAAATATCCCAGTTGCGTATATTTCGCGAAGCCTAACAATAACCGAAAGAAATTATGCGAACATCGAAAGAGAAGCGCTAGCAATTACGTGGGCATGTGAAAAATTAAAGAATTATCTTATAGGAAAACATTTTATAATTCAAACAGACCATAAACCTTTATTACAAATCTTAAAATCCAAACATTTAGATGATTTAACTCCACGACTCCAACGTTTGCGGATGAGGATGATGAAGTTCGATTACTCTCTCCAATACATTCCTGGAAAAAACCTTGTTGTAGCAGACCACCTTTCACGAACACCACTAAAAAACCTTCCTGAGAAAAATGATCTAGAACTTGAAGATGAAATAGACGTCTTTATCCATAAAGTCTCCTTAAAAGAAATTTACACAACGGACGAAAATATCAAAAAAGTTATAAATGCGCAATTAACAGATCCAACATGTCAAGAAATATCAAAATACGTTAAAACTGAATGGCCAACAAAGAATTCTTTAGGTCCGCAGATCAAAACATTTTACTCTGTGAAAAACGAAATAAATTTAATAGACAACCTCTTATTGCGTGGAAATAGAATGATAGTTCCAAAGGGGCTTAGAAGCCTTATGCTGTCGAAATTACATGAAGGGCACTTGGGCATAACAAAAACTAGACTAAGGGCACTAAGGACAATGTGGTGGCCCGGTATTTCAAAAGAAATAGAAGAAAAAATAAAACAATGTCCAATTTGTATTCAGCACGTTTTAAATAAACAAGAGCCCTTAATTCCTTCGCAGTTCCCCGCATATCCATGGGAAAAAGTATCCATGGATTTATTCAAAATTAATAATAAATGGAATATAGTCATATCGGACCATTATTCCCGATATTTTGAAATAATCGAATTAAATCGTATGCGTATGAATAATATAATAGATGCGTGCAAATCTACATTTTGTCGCTACGGTATACCACAATCTATCTATACAGACAGCGGAACACAGTTCCAAAATTTAGATTCCTCAGAATTTCGAAAGTTTGCCAATGAATGGTCATTTGAAATTATTACCAGCAGCCCACAATTCCATCAGACAAACGGAGCAGCAGAAGCAATGGTAAAAGTAGCAAAAACCCTTATAAAGAAAAATCCGAACCGAATTGAGATGGCGTTGTTGGCATACAGGACAACACCACTTGCAAATGGACTAACTCCTGCAGAACTCTTGTTTGGAAGACAAATACGAGATACACTACCAAATATAAATTTGAGAAAAACACCAAATTTTAAAAACCTGGAAAGAAACGAAAAACTGTATAGAAAAAGATACAAAAAAGATTTCGACAAGCGACATCGCGCTGTAGAACTTTGCGAACTCAAGAATGGCGATAGCGTGTGGATAAGGGACTTAAAAAGATACGGGAAAATAATTAAAAAAATTCAACCCAGGTCATACCTTATTGAAACAGAGAAGAGAAGAATACGTAGAAATAGATTTCACTTAATTAAAATATCCTTTAAAGAATCATTGCAGCCACATAAACCAGCGGTTGATTACCCAGATACTAACAACATTCAAGATAATGAAAACCCGAGGCCAGCTAGAACAAATACGGAACCGGCACACCAGGGGGAGAAAAGAGATGTCATCACTGAAACGGTAGAAGATAACTCACTCGAAAATACAACTCCAGATCAAAACCATATAACCAAGCAATACTCCAGCGATGTGTTAGTAACTCGGTCCGGAAAACAAATCCTTCGGAAATATTAGAACATTATTTTAAACACCCTAAATCGTCATCGCTTTATAATCGCTTTATACGATTATGAAAGGATCTAACGACAATAGAAACAGGCCTTTATTACTTTATTAATACTAAATTAACTTTAATGATTTTATTTACATTTGGACAATATCTATAAAAAAAAAAAAAAAAAAAAAAAAAAAAAAAAAAACGGAAGTGTATTAATGAATTTATTTATCTTAGTTATCTTTATGCAAATATGTTTCTAATAATAATAAATATTAAACTTTTGTAAACTTTAATATGTAAAGGGGGATGTTGTAATGGCAACACTTACATAAGTATATTGTAAGAGAATACATATGTCAAAATGAATAAAGAAGAGTCATTCGTAAAATACAACAGTTTATTTAAATATAAATATGTACTAATCTAGCCAGATCCCAAAGTATTCGACTTTTCAAGAAATCGAGTTACGCATACATAAATCTACCGATGTATCACGTGTAAACCGTCGAAGCTATCTAAAAATGAAAAAAAAGCATTCAGCCAAAAATAAAACGGAATAAACGAGGGGTGATCCCAAAGCAATGATAATAAAACTAAAACACGAAGATCATAGTTAAAAAAGTAATTCCTGGAGCCGAGGAAAGAGAAAAGTTATTGGGAGCTAGATCTGACTTATAGCGTCTTGAATGGCAACCATTGTAACTGCGGCTTTGTGTGCCAGTGGGTTGTCTTGGCGAGGCAGCACTCCAGCCCTCAGCTTGCCGCGTCTTTTTTGGTATTCGTATTAGGATCCCGAAATAGTGGTCCCCTTTCCAAAATATTTTGCAATAATTATTCGTTCAGCGTCACAGAAACGTATGCTATACTTATATTTTCCCTACTAGCTTGACATTGAATTTCTTTGGCGTTGGAGAGGAGGCTCACTTCAAAATCATCGATTGTTGTTTGGTTTCCAGATCAAAATGGTGGATCCAAGTTTCGTATATGGTCACGAAACATAACGAAAACATTTTGGATCTGTTTGAAATATCTCAAGGTTCACCCTCAAAATGCCGACTGATTTTTTCTTTTGCGCTTCGATTAAAATTCTCTTCTTTTTTAAATACGATTTTTTCACGATTCTTTAAACACCGCTATATGAGCTCCTTTTGACCTCAGCTACATGTCTAATGGTCACTCTTCGATCTGCTAACATAACGTTTTTTCACGTCATCCTTAGTCAGGAACGTGGATGGGTGTCCTTCGTGTCCTTCATCTTCAGTTGATATTCTGCCCAGCTTAAAGTCCCTGGACCAGCGCGCTACTGTGGAATAGGGAGAGGCAGAGCTCCCTAATGTTTTTACCAAGTCGCTGTGTGTGTCTGTGGTAGGCAGTTTTTTTTAAGGAGAGGTACTAGATGAGTCTTCTAATTTACTTTTTTCAATTTCGGTGTTATCCCTTGGACGGCTCATATTCAAATGAATGTTACTCCTGGGAATCGTGGTCTATTAACAATATATGATTTTTTTTTTACGCTAACCTAATGGTTATATAAGCAAGCAAAAGAATTTTTATGCGGACTCGAAATGAATTTCTTCCTTGCTAATAATATTACTTCAGCCACACATGTTGTATATTCTGTTTAACAGTAAGTAAGATTCGTTAACAGTAAGTAAGATTCGTTAATTCACACTTCGCTTTTAATTATTTTATTTTCTTAAAAGCTATTTGAAAACTAGGAAACAATTTACCAGATTTTGCTCTTAAGAAATTGACGAAGCTCTTTTATTATTGTATTAGATTGGAGTAATTTCCTAATAACTGGAAGACTGCAAAAATAATTCTAATCTTAAAAGCTCTAGAAGCTCTTAATGTTCTTTGTAGTTAAAGACCAATTAGTCTATTAAGTTCTCTTAATCATTGGTTGGAAAAAGAAAAAAAAGAACAGAATTGTGTCCTTTGTCGAAAATAATGCAATTCTATCTTCAGCGCAATTTTGATTTAAGGTTTTTCATAGCACCAGTCACCCAGTACATCGCATTGCTAAATATTATTATTATTATTATTATTACCAGCCTTCGCTATTCTGTTTACCATCTGTTCTAAGTTCAACCTTATAATGTCCTCTCATCTGTTTACTGTATATCCACTGTCCATTCGTTCTAAGTGTCTTACCTATCTTAGTCTTCGTGATTTAATTTTTCAGACAATGCTTGGGCCTAAATTGAATTCATCGATTTCTGGGTTCTGGAGTTTTCTCCATTCGCCTGTTTCTTCGTCCTGGTCTTCACCATCGACTCTCTATAAGATCTTGTTTTCAAAGACCCGAAACCTTCCTCCGGCTAAATCAGAAACCAGGTTTTACGTCCCTTAAGTGTCACTGGCATTATTATGGTTTTATAAATACAGATTTTAACATTACGAGACAAAAGTTGTTTTGAATAATTCATTCATCGTGAAAAAGCATGCGTTGCCCAAAATCAGCCTTTTATTTATTTTGGTCTCGTTGTCGTTTTTGGCAATCAATATGGTATCCAGCTATTTGAATTGGTTCCCTTTCTCAAAGCGTTTAGCGAGTCCAGTCAGATGCTGTAAATCGCTTTATTTCATTTTGGTAAAGGAAATTGGCTAAGAAATTAACGGAAAGGACACCAAAAATTAAATAACTAATTGTCTTGGATTGATCCAAATTTCGGTTCCGGCTATACGATATGACCCCTTTGAGAAAGTGGACACGTTCAAATGTCGGGGTATCATATTGACTGTCATTCTTCGCGATGAAGGAATTATTAAAAACAACTCTTTTGTCCCGCAATGTCAAAATCCGTATTTATAAAAACATAATAATGCCAGTGATACTTTATGGATGTGAAACCGGGTCCTTGAAAACAACATCTTGCTATAAAATACGGCGAAAAAACAGGCGGACACAACCAAGAACTCGAGGAACTCTATTCTGCCTCAAGAAGCAAGATACGTCTGGTAAAATTAAATATTCTTTTCACGTCTTTCAACTGAAGTTTGGAGATGTATAAGTTTGACTTTGTTAGAAAAAAACTTTCCTTTTTTTACTTTTTTGAGTTTTAAAATCCTTTGATGGCTGCAATGCGTGAGCAAATCTTGATTAAGGTCCAAATTAACTAAACGTTCCTACTTTTCCATATCAATATGCATTGGTGCAAATGCATGGATCTAAGCGGATCAGATCCAAAACTTCACAAACGTTTATAAATTCCAGGAACGTTTTTAGATGGTAAATATTTCGAAGCAATTTTTTGCCATTTTCACAAAACGAATTCAAATCTGAATTGAAAACGACTTCGCGCGTGCTTAAAGGCACTTATCAGTTTCCTGAAACCGCACTCAAATTATAAAATCATTTTCAGTCTCTCCTAACCTTTCCAAAAAAAAAAAAAAGTTGAACACAAGCCAAAAATCGAAAATTCCATAATACCGAGCAAAGTCCTTCAATGGATCTATTAAAGAGAAAACCCATTCGAAAATTTAGCGGTAAATGTCCTGCATACAGAATTGTCCGCCATCCGGAGAAAGCGTTGCACGAAATCAAAAAAAAGAAAAAACAAAAACTGGGAATGAAATATCCGCGAGTGTTAGACACACAAATCATCGTTTTTTCTAACAGTAGTTTTATCCGCCGCCACCGTACCGCTCAATGTGCGCCAACATTTTTGGCATAGCTCCAGGAAGTCTGTGGAAAAAGGAGAGGGTGTCCAAAATCATCGCGTTTTTGTTTTTTTTCTTTTTCTTTTTACTCGTTCTCTACGTGATGTTCCCTCGCCCGTTGTGCGAATACGAGTTCGTTGCAGGGCAATTAGACGAAATCGATGAGATGGAACGATTTTTTTCTCACACTGTTGGGGTCGTTGTTTCCGTTTTCCTCTCTGTCGAAATTTATTTTAAATTGCGGCAATAGATTTTTCGTTAAGTTATTGCGTGCATATGAGGGGGTAGACTCATCAAATACGTCCGGATAATTGTTTTTTGTCAAGAAGGTTATTTTAAAATATTCTCATAGAGAACAATGTCTACAAAATGCGACCTAGGTGTAGTTTTCGTTTTGTTATTGGAAAAGTATCATCAAGATTACATATGATTATGATTATTAAATTTTTAAAAGAAAAGTAGTAATAGAAAGTTGTAACAAATCAAGTGAAATAACATCGATTCAAAGACTGTGTAAAAGCAACTGTTGCTTGGTCGGTTTCTGATTATTTGTAGAGAATAATTAAATATTGGGTCGAATGACATTCGATACATTGTATGGAAAACTGTGAGATGAGATTTTATGCATAGGCTCGTCATGCCAGACAGGTTTCCAAAACTAAAATGTTCAACATATTAGACTTTTATATATTTTGATTTATTATACATATACATATGTTTCTAGAAATTTATTTAGATTTTTATTCATCAATACGATACACTTGCGCCACCGCTTGAGGGGTCTTTTCAGTATTGGGAAGAGAAAGCAGTCACAGCGGTCAAGTCCGGTGAACACTATGAGGCCAAAGCTTTGATAACGGTATTGTGTTTGGCCAAATAATTACGCACAAAAAAAAAGATTAAGCAGCTGTATTATGGTCACGCAAACGGCACATAATTTCAAGGTAATATTCTCTATTGACCATATGACCTTCTGGCAAGAATTCATTATGAACCACGCTATGGTATTCGATGAAATTTGCAAAACTTTTACATTTGACTGAAATTGGCATGCTTTTTTACGGCCTTGCCTCTTTATGTAGCTTCCAATGAGATAATTGGGCTTTGGCTTTGACATCATAACCAAATACCTATTCTTTGTCACCAACAGCCCAAGAGCGATGCTCAAGCAATGGTTCTTCTGGTCAAAATTTAGCAATATCGGGACGTACTTCGCAAACACACGTTTCATTTCCGAAGTATCTGAAATTGCATGGCATGAGCTGATTATGATACGACCATACTCTACTACAATTTTCTTCCCTGCTTCATCCTTTTCTCCCGTTGTTAACGTGCTGTGGCGTCTTCTGTGAAAAGTTGTACCACTTATAAAGTTTTTTTTTTCTGAGTACGAGAGGTGATCCAAAAATAATAAATTTGAAAAAAATTATTAATTTTTCTACATAATATTTTAACAATTCAATACATTTAGTCCACCTTTGTTCTAAACCCAGGATGCCCTTGGAAAACTTTTTTTTTTCTTTTTTTTTCTCAGTGATGCCAAGCACGTAGAGATGCTTAGCAAAAATGTAATGGCCTGTAATGCGTCCGCAAGTCTTTCGCAATCATTTCTCCTTAAAGATAAGAGGAATGTTGCGGACTCGCAAATATCAGGATGTACGCAATTTGCCATCCTTCATCCTGGATATTCTCTCCATCTATGACTGTGTGCATTAAAGATTAAGAAACCAATCGTTGATGTTGGATCTGATGGTGGAAGCTGTAGACCTAAGATCGGTTCAGGTCTTGAGAAACTCTCCTCTGAGCCCCTTCTAGTGAGTTTATCGTATATACATATAACTTCCTGGGATTCCAGTGTGACCTGGGAGCCATACAATCCGTAGTGAATTTAATCTTCCGATTTTTTTTTCAAAAAGATCTTAAGTTCATGCACTAACTTGGAGCTAGATCAAGGATT
This sequence comes from Merodon equestris, assembly GCA_958301585.1. Classification (NCBI taxonomy): domain Eukaryota; kingdom Metazoa; phylum Arthropoda; class Insecta; order Diptera; family Syrphidae; genus Merodon; species Merodon equestris. The sequence goes on from OY284413.1 coordinate 68,029,963, forward strand.
GGACACAGCTTTGAGTGTAGCTTGGTTGTCTGCAGACGCGTATGCTTTTACCCTTCCACTTATGCTTCACAACATAGTGCATGGCCGTTAGGATTGCGTATCTCTTTTATTGAAAAATAGACGCATATTTTCCTAACGAAAAGTGCAGTCGGAAGTTTCCGCGTTCAAAGAAAATCATCTGTAAAAATGCGAAGGCGATGTATATGAGATTATCTGTGTGGAAATTGCCGTGTGGATCTTTTTCGGCGATAAGCCCCATATTTTGCCAACAGCACTTTTGCACTGCGGAAATGCTAACAGCGCCTTGGTGGTTTTTAACTCAACATGCTTTGACCACAGAAGCTCGCTATCTAAGATGATTCCCAAGTACTTAGCTTTCTTAGATATCGGGATGGGAATGTCTTTTAGCACCAATAATCATGCCAGTATTTTCCTTCCTTCTCGTCAAGAGAACGACATCAGTCAAGAGGATTAACCGACAGCCCATTACTCGTACGCCAGTCATCGTTCACATATAGCGCTGCCTATGCTTTGAAACAGTCAGTCGGGTGGTCCGATAAGTACTTAGCCTATAAGAAAAAAAAGAAAATTTTGTCTCCTTGCTCGATACATTTGACCCAGAGATGCTCCAACTTCTTTAACCCATCTGAAAAATATGTTTTGTCGAGGTTTGTAAAGTAGGCGGCAATGACCTCCTCATTCGACTGAAATTTCTGCCCGGCGAGTGACTTTTTCAAGTTTGGAAACAAAAAGAAGTCGCACGGGGTCAAATCTGGATAATACGGTGGATGGGGCAGCAGTTCGTAGCCCAATTCGACCAATTTGGCCGTGGCGAGGGCGGAGGTGTGAGCCGGTGCGTTATCATGGTGGAAGAGCACTTTTTTTCTTCGCCAAGTGGGGCCGTTTTTTCTACAATTCGGCGTCGAATCAGCCCAATAATTTGCCATAGTACAGCCCTGTGACCGTTTTGCCCTTCTCCAGGTAATCGATGTGGATCACTCCTTGTGAATCCCAGAAAACGGTGGCCATCACCTTTCCGGCCGATGGGACAGTTTTCGCCTTCTTCGGAGCACGTTCGCCGGGTGAAGTCCACTGTTTCGACTGTTCCTTAGTTTCTGGGGTGTACCAGTGGATCCATATTTCGTCGACTGTCACGAAACAATGCAGAAACTCCTTCGGATTGCGCTTAAACAGCGTCAAACACTGCTCTGAAGTCGTCTCACGGTTGCGCTTGTTGTCCGGAGTGAGCAAACGCGGCACCCATCGCGCCGACAGCTTTCTCATGCCCAAAATTTCATGCAGGATATGACCCACGCGATCTTTTGAAATGCCTACTGTCTCAGCTATTTCGCGCATCTTCAATCGGCGGTCTGCCAATACGAGATCGTGGATTTTTGTCACGTTATCCTCCGTGGTAGCCGTTTTCGGGGCATCTGGACGTGGCTCATCAAAAACCGACGTGCGACCACGTTGAAACTCGTTAAACCAATTTTTGATGGTCGCCATTGAAGGAGAAGAGTCACCGTACACAGCATCCAAACGCTCTTTGATTTCGCTGCGCGATTTCCCTTCCAAAAACAAAAATCGAATCACCGACCGATATTGCTCTTTTTCCATTGCGGTCAAAACAAACTACGAGTCCGATCCGGCTGAAATTTCGACAGTAGCCGCCTACTAGAATGTACTACGCGATACTGGCGTATTGAAGCAAGCAGGGAGTCGAACAACATGCACCATATCAGCGGAAACAGGTGCCACCTTGCGGGTAACCACTGTTTACACCAGATTTCACACATTGTTCAAGGCCTGCAGCAGCGATAAATGTCATGTGCTCAAGCATTGCTGTAATCGACAAGACCAGTGCTTCATCTACGCCATGACGCCTAGCAGTACATATTAGCAATACAGTCGAAAGTTGTGTTATCAAAAGTTTCGTCAATGTCGGCGAAAATGCCCGGCACGTACTCTTTTTTTCGAGTGCGCATTCAATTCTCTCAACTAGGTTTTGAAGAGCGGTCTCGCAGGATTTTCCGCGCTGATAACCATGTTGCATCCCCGAGATCATTTTCACCGCGCGCCAAGGAATAGGTATATAAAGGGTCCGCCAAATAATTTTTTTTTTTTTGAAAATGCTAAAAAAAAAACTACTGAATATTTTCTCAAATTTCTTTTTTTATTTGAAAGTACAATCCTTCCGGTTAATAATGGAAAATAATTTCATTCAAATGGCTGCCTCGGCTGGCCATGCAGTAGCCTACACGATCGGTCCAATTTGTAAGCACATTATCGATTGTGTGCAGCTGTATTTCACCAATGGCTTCACGAATATTGTCCTTTAAAGCGTCAATTGTCTCTGGCTTGTCGGCGTAACACTTATCTTTGACGGCACCCCACAAATAATAGTCCAACGGTGTCAAATCGCAGCTCCGAGGTAGCCAAACAACATCAGCTCTACGGCTGATAATGCGATCTTCAAAAACAGGGCGCAAAACATCGAGTGTAGCTTTGGCTGTGTGGCACGTAGCGCCGTCCTGTTGAAACCAAATGTTGCCAATATCCTCCTCTTCAATTTTTGTGAACAAAAATTCGTTCAAAATGGCCCGATAACGATCGCCATTGACTGTAACGGCCACTCCTTGCTCATTTTCGAAGAAAAATGGCCCAATTATGCCTCTGGACCAAAATCCGCACCAAACAGTGGCTCGTTTAGAGTGCACCGGCTTTTCAATGTATGCGTGCGGGTTTTCTGTGCCCCAAATGCGACAATTTTGCTTGTTTACATACCCGCCAAGATCAAAATGAGCTTCATCTGAAAAGATGATTTTTTTGGCAAAATCGGCATCTTCTGTAAGTCGATCGCAGGCCCACTTAGCGAAGCGAAAACGCATTGGATGGTCAGTTGGCTTCAACTCCTGAACCAATTGGACTTTGTATGGCGTCATACCAAGGTCTTTATGCAAAATTCGTCTCAATGATGTCTCCGAAATGTTCAATTGTTGAGAACGACGGTGAATTGATGTTGATGGCGCTTCACGCACACTTTCCGCCGCAGCAGCAATATTCTCGGGTGAACGCACTGTTTTTGGCTTTTCACGCTTTGGTTTATCGATGAGGATGCCAGTTTCTTTCACTTTTTTCACAAGATAACGAACATACGGAGCTGACGGTGCTTCTCTTCTTCCAAAATCCGTACGCAATTTCGCACACATTCTGCAACATTACCATGATTTTCAAAGTAATGTCGCAATATTTCCCAGCGTTGTTCAAGCGTATACACAACCATATTCGTTCAGCGGAAGGATAAAACTAATTATCTGTCAAATCAGACATGAGCTAAGTGTTACCATTCACGAAATAATTACCTACAATTTTCATTTTTTTATTTATTCTATTTCATATTTGAAATTTTTCCACTGGACACCCTTTATCATGCTTCGCCTTAAAACAAAACTGGTTGTCCGGTATTATTTTCTTTTCCTCAACCCATTTGATCTGAATTCTGTTTACTACTTTTCAAAAACCTTGCCAACTAATTAATCAGTGATAAGCAGGCTTTGTTCTATCTCTATTCCGTTAAGGCAATGGGCGAGCCAACGCTGTTTTCCAAAGCGCTAAATGGTGGTGAGAGGATCTAATGCTTCAATTGGCAAGTGTCTTAAAACGACGTTTAAGATACCATCTATTTTCGTCGATTTTTTATTTTTAGGTTAGTCCAGAATGCATAGGAGTTTATCTCTTTCACGAATAAGCCCGTAGAAATTCGATCATTGGCAACAATGCCATTCGCAAGGTCATTGAATACGGTGCAACCGTTATTCTCTGATCGCCAATTCTTTATTTCTGCAAGAAGCTGTGAATGGTTCATAAATACCGCATTTTCAAGCTAGTGATTTCGGTGAGTAGAGCTATTCAGACTTGATAAAAGCGCCGATCGAAATGACTTTCTCCTGGGTTCCTCAACCACAAAAATGAAGTCGTCAGTTCCGACACTCTCTGGACTTATGCCCACGTTCCGTAGTGTCGTTGTACTCGTATTATCTGCCGTCCGGGGACTTGGACATAAGGAATATAGTTATCATTTTTTCTCCCAAATATTTTATTTTCTAACAGGAAGATGCTCGGACAATTGGATTTTATAAAACGAACTCCATTGCCCCAGTGTAAACTTACAGCTTTTCTGTGATTTTTTATTTTTATTTTTGATGACTGTTGGATGTTTTTGATAACCTGCTTTAATGTCCTTATCTCCGGATTGTATGGGTCTGTAAACTTATAGCCATTTAAATCTAGAGAGAACTTTAGCTTTTTCTCTTCCAAACGCATTGATTTTTGGTGTTCAGTATTTGTCGGTTTGATCACTGGTCTAAACCATCCGAGGGTTACTTCTGTCTGTAAGTTTTGGTCAATTTCATGGTTTGACAAGTTTTGGCTAACAGGTGGATTAATTTTACTCGGCATATCTCTCTTTTCAAAGATCTTGAGAATTGTGTCCAGCGTACCTTTCGATAGTCGAACATGCATACTGGTACTCTTTCAGTTGCGAAAGTTCGTTGAATATTCGTATTACTGTGGCAAATCCGTAATTAGTCATTGTCGTACTCGATGGTTCGCAGACAGTTTCGGCTTTAGTTATTTGTACTAGTCAATTAAAGTCGTGCGTTTTTTAATGCTACATGGAAGAAAGAGCCGGTTCTTGGAAAGGATAGAGTATCCGCCGCGTATCGACTCACGCTATTGTAATCAAAGTGTGAACAATGGCGATGACTCAATTATGCTGTGTAGATTACTTTCATCGATATGGGGAGTAGAACAGAGGGAAAAATTACCGGTTCTTCTTCTTCTTTTTCTTCTTAAATCGTGCTACAGTCCGGTGTGAAACTGGGTCTCATTCAACAAGCGTAACCAGCTGGCCGATCTTTTGCCAGTATTTCCAGTTCTAGTTAGTCAAGGTCCCCTTCCAGCTGCGTGCACCACCTTAGATTCGGTGATCCTCTGCTGCGTCGTCTCTCAGGGTTGGATTCGAAGACTCTTCGGGCCGGAGCTGTGTTGTCCATTCGCTCTACATGGCCTAGCCATCTTAGACATTGGATCCGGAGACGTTGTACTAGGCCGATGTCGCTGTACAGCCCGTACAGTTCGTCGCTGTATCTTCTCCTCCACTCTCCGTGTATACTCGTATATACGTTTTCGTTAAGGTCCAGGCCTCTGTGCCGTAAAGTAAAACCGGGATGATCAGTGATCGAGTCGATTTTGGTTCCTCGGAAGGTTCGTACACCTAGGAATATGGAGGTGTATCTGGTGACGATCGCAACGTGATCAATCTGGTTGATGGTCGACAGATCTGGTGGCTGGTTCCTTTATGGATGGCAATCGTCTGCTTGCTACAAAGAGGTTATGCCCCGCGAAGTCAATTAGCCTGAGTCCGTTGTCGGAAATTTTATGGAGGCTACGTTTGCCTATAATTGACTCACATATTTCCTTCTTGCCCAGATTTACGTTAAAATCTCCTGGTGCAATTTTGGTGCCATAACTGGTGCATGCTCGGTCTGCAAGGTCATAGAAGTCATCCTTGCGTCAATCATCTTTTTCTTTGGTAGGGGCATGAGGGCATGTAAGGCTTATATTCCCGAGGTTGCCTTTGATACGAATTGTTATGAGGCATTCGCTTACATGTCGGAAGCTTAAGGCTTTTTGTCGGTGTCTTCCTCGAATAATATATCTACATCCAAATAGGTGTTGTTTATTTACCTTGTAGCAGTTACCGTAATAGATATCACAGTTTTTCATCCTTTTTTTTGCCTGGTCATTCCTATTGCACTTCTTGAAGTGCGGTTATATTTTCTTTGTACCAGTCGAGGGTTTTTTCTAGTTGCACATTCCAGGTGCAAACTCGCGGATTTTTTCGTTTATATGGTCTTGGTATCTATCCAAGATTTGTTTTTGATTAGGGATGGTAACCCTAAGCACAACCCCCAACCTGGATGGCGGATGCCAGGCCAGCTATCCAGGAGAGGCCACGTTGAGGCTGTGACAGAGATTGAAGCTGGCGTTTGCAATGTTAAACACGATTAACTTCTTTACTCTGTTTGTTCGCTTCCTCACTCCCGATTCCAATACTTAAATATTTTGGAAAAAACATGGTTCTGTTTGCCGATACCTTTCGTTGGCAATTTTAATAAGACAATGTTCCAAAACATACAACTAAAAATATACATTATTGATTATATTCAGACAAAGCAGGCTGGGATAATTCAATGGCCATCTCATTCTCCTGACTTGAGCCCCATCGATAATATGTGGTAAGAAGCTAAAAGAACGACACTTCCTTACACCTTTTTTATAATGGATTGTTGGTTGAAATTTGTTATTATCTCGTATTTTTAAGAATGTTGTCATCTTATTTTTACGTAATACGAGTAATAAAATGTCTCACATAGGTGAAATAGCTACTTACTTTGTTTTGACGCTCACAGTATATCTAAGAGCTCTATATCGCCAGAGAACAATATTAATCGATACGCATCGAGTTAAAGTAGCCTAGAATACTTAAATCTACTTTTATTTTATGTCTAGAGGGTAAACCAAACATCGATGGAAAAACTTCATCCGTAGATTTTAATGAATTCGAAAGAAAACTTTGAAACTAAACATGTTTCCATATTTCTTCAATTTCTCCGAAACAATTGCAAATTTGCCGGAAAAATCTTCAACTTTGCATTTCTGGATGAATGTCGGGCTGTTTATAAGTGTTTTGTCTATTTATACCGTTCTTCCACTGATGATAATCCTACTTGGTGCAGGCAAGAAAGCAAAAAATAGAAAAAACTTCTCGTTCTGTCAAAAAGTTTTCATCATTTTTCACACTTCTACTGATAAAAGCTCTGTCCTTTTCAACTCTGCAATATAAATGGCTTCCTGTCTGCCCTTCAAAACAAAAAAATAAAAAATAGAAAACGAAACTATGTCCTTCTCGTAGTGCCCTATTTATTGTTTTTATTTATTTCTTTTCTTATTTCGTTTCGTTTCTTTGCTTTGGAAAAAGACGGCGAGAGCAGTGATGAAAAAGTGAAGATAGGAGCTGTTATTTCTTTTAGCAAAGGTTGGGCATTTCATTAATCTTCCCTCCAACAATTTATATCTATCTCTTCATTTTCCTTGCAGCTTAAGTGTTATACATTTTTTAAGTTCTTGCTTTTTGTTCGGGAAGACTGTCCTTGCATTTTCTCTGAGTGTGGTATGTTTTCAATGAAAAAAACTTCGTTAGCGTAGGTTCTTATTTCCAATGTCTCAAAAATATCGCAAAGATATTTTTTTGGTATAAAGACTTACATATGTACATATATAACCTTAACCATAACCTTCGCTTAAGTATAAGTATTAGAGACGAGCAAAAATAACAAATTGAGGTAGACAAGTGAAATATAAGATTACGTGGGAAAGGTTCGCGTGCTTGAATCTTTTTGGGTTTCAATTAGTAATTGCCAGTATTATTCTTCATTAAAGTAGATTTCATGAGAGGTAGTTACTTTTTATGGCACATCGAACACGAAAGAACGATGAGAACTATTGAACATAAAGGTCTTGTTTGTGGGCTTTGGTTATAGATAATTTTATGTGAATTGCTTCTTTCAATGGCTTAATAACTTCTGTTGTTGTATATCTACCCTCTCAAAAAAGTAGACTGTTTGTGCTTCTTTTGTTTTTTTTTTTTTTTTGAACAAGATTAAATTGAAATTTACTAAACGTTAGGCAACGTGCTTCAGGTAACAGGTGCGCATTAATGTAGAATTTGTATTATTAACTACTTCATCAATGCCTAGGAAGTTTTGCCTAAATGTTTTAAATGTTTAAACGTACTCAGGATTTCGTGAGCTATTTTTCAAAAGCTCTAATTGTTTTTTATGCTTTAAGAGCTACCAGTTATCATAGTGACCTTTTTTGTATAGATTAATTTATATAAGGAAATCTGGGTTGATTGACTCGTACTTGGGCATCAGCAGACGGATCCTACTACGGATTTCAGTGAAAAACTTACACATGTTCCCGTACAAAGTGCAAACAGTGCATTAGTTAATGCATGCTGACCGTCAGTCGCGTGAGTTAAGTGCTTTCTTACTATTCATTAAAAACACTTTTCACGGAACTTTAATTAAGTCTTTTTATTATTGATATGTCAACGTACTGTACGTTCAAAAGACCCTAATCAAGGAACGATCCGGTGACATCGGAGATTGTCTTTTATTCCTACTTTCTGCTATCGGTGCAACCTCGGTAAATGTAGGAGAATGAACTACGTTGAACTCGTTACCAGGTGTTGCTGACAAAATCACTTCCGTTGTTGACGGTATTGGAGTATGACCTCTGTTGAACTTGTTCTGTGGTGACGTAATCGTTCTTCTTGGTGTCCTGTATGTAACTGTAACTCGTGTGAGAACTGTAAGCCATCCTTAGTCTGAACAACGAAGAGGACGATTTTGTTTCGAAAATCATCATGAGCAGCGAGGCGCATTTCCACATAAGCGGTTAAGTTAATAAGCAAAATCTTCGTTTCTGTGGCACTGAAAATCAGCGTGTGATGCACGAACAACCATTACATCCACTCAAAGTCATTGTGTGGTGCGTTGTCCACGCGGGAGGAATGAGTGATTTTTTTGAAGACTCCATCGTCAATTCGATCACTGTTACTGGTGAACGCTACAGGACCATGATAAACGACTCCTTACTGCCGGAATTGGATTAGGGGGGCTTGGTTTCAACAAGACGGTACAACCGCACACACAGCACAACGCACAATGGATATTGTGAAGGAAGCGTTTCTTGTTGGCGTAATCTCCCGTTTTGGCGATTTGGCATGGCCAGCTAAATCGCCCGATTTAACCATCCCAGCCTTCTTTCTTTGGGGCTACTTGAAGTTGCGGCATTGCTTGTTGGTATATAACAAGCCTCAGGCAATGCGATTTTCCTCCTTCTTATTCAGAGACGTTTCTCATACGGTTGTATCAATTGCATTAGTAAGCGACAAAAGCTGTTTTGAGTGGATTCAATTACTTCTAGACCTACTTCCTTTCTTGCCATTATTAGACTTTCTGCATTTCTCTCAACTGTTTCCTCTCCATCTTCTTGGAGGTCCAGATAGTCAGCGTAAGCTAGAGTGGATGTGATCCATACAGTATTTCAGCACCAAATTAAAAAAAAATTAGTGACAAGGCGGCTTCTTGTTTTAATCCTTTTTTCCTATTTCAACTGTGCTTTTTTTTTTTTTCCTTTTTCGGTAGTCTCAGTTTAAGAAGGTCGTGATACATTTTCAATCAGCTCATAGATAAAGTCATGTCTTTTTATAATCTAGTTGGTGGACCGCTTCCCTAATTCTCTAAGAAGCAAAAAGCCTCGTATAGTAACAATATAGTCCACGAATGACTATATTGACTATGACTATTTGCAGTCCCTCCAAAAGCCAAACTGGAAGTCTTTGAATATTTCCTTAGCCTATTGTGTAAGTCTCCTTAAGAGAATATTTCATATTAGCAATATTCCTTGGCAATTGTTGCATTGTGGTCGGTCACCCTTTTTAAGTACGGGAATATTGACCGAGTTTTTCCATTCCTCGGGTATGGTTTCATTGCTCCATATAGTTTAGATAATGATAATGCCCATGTAACTTCTTTGTTAATTCTTCTCTGCATATTTTATTACTTCCGATAGTATTAGGCCGACTTCTGCAGCCTTCTTCATCTTAAGTCAATAGATTGGTTTCTTTACTTCTCCGATGGTTGGCAGTTCCACCTGCATGTCTGCTGGATAGCATTGTTTTCCATTGCGGTTGGCTCTACATTAAACAGTTTACCACTATATCTCTTTCATTGGATTGCACCCTTTCGTTGTCCGAAATGATCCCCCATTTTGCGTATAAATCTTGTTCTAGCCGTTTCGTACTGCGTTTGGCTGTTGCTCTCGGATTTTTAACCGCACGTCCTCCCTGAATGTTAGCAAAGTTTTTTCTTTGCTATGGTCGTTTTTTATCCCGCAAGAGGTGTCTGACTTCCGTAGGGTTGGATATCTTATACGCGTGATCTTTTCGCTATTTCCCAGTCCTTGAAGTCTTAGAACCCTTCGGGATTTTAAGTAAAAGCCACGAAGAAGTCTTCGTCGAACTAAGGCTTTCCTTTGTGGGTTTTGCAAAAGCCTACTTTGTTTTCCATAGCTTCCTTTACATTTTTTATTGTTTTTCATACCACTACTATCCGTCCTGTTTCAGGCAAATTGGTAATTAATTACGTCTTGGTATTGATGCTGGGTACGTGGTTCCATTAACATTTCAACGTTATGCTGTTTTCATACACACCTTCATTGCATGTGGAATAGGCTCTTAATTTTGGCAATAATTGACATCTAGTAAGTTGGTATGGTGTTTTCTCTCTATCAGAGCATGATTAATTTGGTTGCGTGTTACTCCATCCAGTGATATCGAGATATGCTTGTACATATATTCTTTCATGTCTGAATGGTGTATTTTTTATGATTACACTTTCTGAGCTGGCGAAACTTATTGTCCTAAGACCAATATTGTGTGATGGGACTTTTTCTGCTTGGGCTAGGCTATAGTTTAAATATAAAACGCCTGTCTGAAAATAAACACCTTACACCTTAAAACACCTTAAAAATATATAAGGTGCAAAAAATCGTATTTAACAAAAGAGATTTAAAATTCTAAAGGTATTACTTAGCATGCATGAAAAAATGTTAATCAAAAAAATTTATTCTGCTTTAAGTATGTTATGTAATGATAAATACGAAAATGTCGGTAAAAATAGATCATTGATAAATTGAGGTGAACCAACTCAAACAATTTTAAAGACTTATTTGTGTATATGGTGGGATCGGAAACAATTGAAATTGAAGCCTGAGATTAGCCACCCAATCCTTAAGTTTATTCAATTTAAGAGCGAGCTTAGTAAAGAATCGTATAAAGCAACCCCATGATATTTGATTAAATCGGGTTAGTTACTATTTCAATAAATTTCGGAACTCACAACAACGAATGGAAATTTTAAGCTAAGCTAAGCTATGTTTAATTCTATCATTTTCGTGAAACATAATCCAGTTGCTAATGATCCTACTCTGGTAGCCAATATCTGCAATGTCTGGTTTGCATCAGAAGTTCTGAACACAGCCCGAGTTGAACCGAAGGTAATCTGGTCGATCTGTAGTGATAGTTTTCCTCTCGAACCAAATGCTATGAAATTCATTATTCCCTTAAAAATTATTCTTACTGTGGTGATGATGGTATGTCTAACAGCGAAATGTAGCACATCTCTTTAAATATAGCCGATATACTTCTTTTTCTTTTTAACTTAGACATACACACTAACTAATTTTTCTACAGGTTAAAATTTGCAAATGTCCTACCTATTTTTAAAAAAAGCAATAAATGGTAGAGGTCAATTACAGAACTATTTCATTCCACTCTTTTTTCGCTAGAATTTCTGAGAAAGCTGACAAGCGTAAAATTTTTCAGTTTTCCAAAACATCCAACTTTTTAAGTTCTTTATAATATAGCTTTAAGGACGGCCTTTACTTTGAAGACGTGGTCTTAAGGCCTTATGTGTGCTTATGGATATGACCAAGGCCTTTTTCAAGGCAAAAAGTGAGTTGGGAAATATTTTAATAGATATAAGAACGTTAATGTAGATGTACCCAAGATTCTGTCTTCATAGTCTATATTCATTCTTTATCTTCTTTATTTCAACCATTTGCGGGAAAGGTTACTGCGTTTGCCAGCGATTAAGCCATTGCGGATGACAATAATAGCCACTTGAAAATAGTGACTGACATAAATCATAATGCTCACCTCTTAGACTGTAGTTTCCTAAAGTGAGAAACAAAAAAAAAAAGAAACTAATGTTTCCTAGTCTTAGACTACAGTATTCGATTAATTGATTTTTATTTTCAGCCGATAGTTGTGAACGTTATTAAGCTCTGTTTTGCACATGTTTTGATGCTTCTCTTGAATCCGATTTTGTTGAAGATGTAGTGTATGATCCGTTTTGTTATAAATCTTATATTGTTAATAGCTACAAATATCTACGTGTTACCGCCGACATGTGCTCCAACTTACTCGAAATGCTGACTGTATTTAGCGAGTCCGCTCTGAGCAAAAAGCTCTTCGGAAATGGCCGAGAAGATGTTAATGACGATACCCACCCTCAACGTCCCAGCACGTTAGCAACGAATGAAAGCATTGAAACAGTGAAGAAAATTGTTACGTCATGCCATGAACTTTTTTTCTCATTTTGGCTGTGAAGCACTTGCTGTGTATGTCAGCAAAGTTTGTTCCGAAATTGCTTAATTTTGACGAAAAGACGCTGTTGAATAACGTGACTGACGATCCAGTTTTGCCGAAAAGGGTCATAACGTCGAAACTAAAGCTCAATTATCCCCTTGGAAGAGCCAAGACCGAAAAAAGCACGCCACGTTCAACTAATTGCGAAAATTTTGTTCACTGTCTTCTTGATTAGCGTGGTTTGTCATGAATTCCTACCGAATTGACTCGTTTGGTCAATAAGGAATATTACCTTCAAATCCTACCCAATTTGTGTGAAGCAATTCGAAGAAAACGTTCGGATTTGCGGGAAAAAAATCCATGCCTGTTGCATTATGATAATCCACCTGCTTACTCACCGTTGTTGTACATGAAAAAAATAAAAAAAATTTCTTGTTAAAATTCTGTAGTCCCGTGAAAAACTTAAAAGAATATACATATGTACGTCAAGGGAGAAAGGTTTCATTATAATTATCATTACTGAGAAGGAAGGAATAGAGAAAAAACGATGAATTTCCACAAATTACAGGAAAACCATATTTGAAGTCGAATTGTTACTAACAGTTTTAAATACAATACTAAATTAAGCATCTTAAGATAAAGTGATGTGCAAAGCAACACTCTCTTGGTAGTATAAAATTTACTTAAAAAAAGGCAAAAAAAAAATATTGCCTAGTGAAAAATGGAAAATCCAAAAATCTGAGCCGATGAGGCCAACCAGAACAGAATACACCTTTTGGTGGTAAAATGTTCCGCCGACATGATTTTTCCTAGCCTAATTCTGGCCACCTGCTCAGGAGGGGGGAGAGACTTGTCAAATGCTACTAACACATCTGGTCACATAGTCTTTTCCTTAGTGGGGCTTTTGTATTCGTTTACTGGGATCACATCCAAATTCAATTAAAAAGTATTACAGATGCCCCAAACCGCTTTAATTAAAAATATCACACTTTACTAGATCTCTGGCTATACATTTTTTAGGTAGTGAGAAAATTTGGACGATCAGACTCTAGTAAGGTGAAAATTTAGGTCAATCATTCCCCTACGACATGATGGATCAACTTGTGACCACCATACCATAGCAGGTAAAACATCTAGATTCGGTCAAATCAGTTTATTGAAACTCCATCCGCCCTCCAATTACCTGTTGTGCCACATCTCTCTCCATCAACTCAGGTTCCCTCGTACGTATCATGGTTTTAAAGCAATGTAATAGCCTTAACAGAGTTTTAGAAAATAACCACTTCGCCCTCGGTGTTGGAACAAGGAACAACATTCCGCAATAGATTATCAGAACTAGAACTAGGCTTCGGGTAAATCCAGAAGACTCGACAAGTTTTAATGAAATATTTAAATTCTATTCTAATTAGAGGTTTATTAGAAAATCAAACACCTTTGCATTCAAATCTATATGCAAACCGCAAAAAACGATCTACTGAAAATGGGCTGTATCACTGGGTAGCGCATGTGGAAAGTAGTTTGACACGCAAAGAGATCGCCATTTGCGCCTTCCTCGATATAGAGGGGGCATTTGATAATATTCGCTACAACTCAATCACCACTGCAATGCCGCGGAGAGGTACAGACCACCCCACTAACCATTGGGTTAGGACGATGCTTGAGAGCCATACTAGATCAGCTACATCTGGAGAGGTCTCTGTAACAGTATCAGAAGCTAAAAGATGTCCACAAGGTGGAGACACTTCTCTGGTCAATAGTTATCGACGACCTACTCTTTAAGTTAACCAACATCAAAAGCAAACTTGTAAAGACGACTCAGGCACTTTGGGCCTGTCGACGCACCCACAGTAAAACCTGGGGATTGAAACCTAAAGTAATCCAATGGTTGTATACCGCGATAGTAAGACTTGTCATCACTTATGCGTCTGCTAAATGGTGGACAAAAGTTGAACAGAAAACTACAATAGTTAAGCTTCAAAGACTTCAGATGCTAGCCTGTCTCAGTATTACAGGCGCCATGCCAACTTGCCCAATAGCTGCTTAAGAGACACTGCTCGGAATTACTCCACTGCACCTTTTTATTAAAAAGGTTACTATAGGATCCGCCAAATAACTTCTTTTTTTTTTTGAAAATGCTATAAAAAAAACTACTGAATATTTTCTCAAATTTCTTTTTTTATTTGAAAGTACAATCCTTCCGGTTAATAATGGAAAATAATTTCATTCAAATGGCTGCCTCGGCTGGCCATGCAGTAGCCTACACGATCGGTCCAATTTTTAAGCACATCATCCGTGCAGCTGTATTTCACCAATGGCTTCACGAATATTGTCCTTTAAAGCGTCAATTGTCTCTGGCTTGTCGGCGTAACACTTATCTTTGACGGCACCCCACAAATAATAGTCCAACGGTGTCAAATCGCAGCTCCGAGGTGGCCAAACGACATCAGCTCTGCGGCTGATAATGCGATCTTCAAAAACAGGGCGCAAAACATCGAGTGTAGCTTCGGCTGTGTGCACGTAGCGCCGTCCTGTTGAAGCCAAATGTTGCCAATATCCTCCTCTTCAATTTTTGTGAACAAAAATTCGTTCAACATGGCCCGATAACGATCGCCATTGACTGTAACGGCCACTCCTTGCTCATTTTCGAAGAAAAATGGCCCAATTATGCCTCTGGACCAAAATCCGCACCAAACAGTGGCTCGTTTTGAGTGCACCGGCTTTTCAATGTATGCGTGCGGGTTTTCTGTGCCCCAAATGCGACAATTTTGCTTGTTTACATACCCGCCAAGATCAAAATGAGCTTCATCTGAAAAGATGTACGCAATTTTCGCACACATTCTGCAACATTACCATGATTTTCAAAGTAATGTCGCAATATTTCCCAGCGTTGTTCAAGCGTATACACAACCATATTCGTTCAGCGGAAGGATAAAACTAATTATCTGTCAAATCAGACATGAGCTAAGTGTTACCATTCACGAAATAAGCACTACTTGAAAAAAAAAACGTTAGATGGCGGACCCTTTATATGTAAGTAATGCAATCAGACTCTTCCTAGATCATTGGGTCACATGTCTTTTCTACAAAACTTTCTTGCGCTGGATATGATTACTACAGTTTCGGACGCACTGCCACATAAGTTCGCCTTTGACAAAACCGCACAGCTTGGAAAAGCGGCGATCCCTTGCTAAATGTCAAAGGTCTCAGGTGGTACACAGATGGCTCCGAGATGGATGCTGGCGTTGGCGCTGGCATCTTTGGACCAAATCGGAAGATATCGAAGGCCCTAGGAACTAGACCTAGTGTCTTCCAAGCCGAACTATACGCCATCCAAACTTACGTCAATCTTAGAGACTGGCATAACCATCAATACACTCTCAGACAGTCAAGCGGCGCTCAAAGCATGGGGCTCATATATAGTGCGAATTCAAAATCTGTCAAGGAATACCACGATGCCCTGCAGGATCTAGGTAAAATAAATAAAGTAAAACTCTGGTGGGTGCCAGGTCACCAGCGCATTAAGGTCAACGAAATCGCTGACCAATTCGCTTGGAAAGATCCCAGCGAAAGATACATAGTCGCCGAAAATTTCTGCGGAGTTCCCAAGTCAAAGATTAATTTTCTCTTAGACAAGTGGGGAAAATGGCAACACTTGGGCTTTTGGAACAGCGTTCAAGGACTCCGACAATCGAAGAGATTCGTATGGCCCCTTAATATTCTCAAATATAATAGACTGGTCAGCTACCTGTCGGGACACTGTAGTCTGAGATAAAATCTCAACAAAACTAACCTCTCGTCTAAAACTGAGTGTCGATTCTATCTGGAGAACGAGGAAACTGCAGAGCACATAGTATGTGAGTGTGCTGCCCTCTGCTGTCTTTGGATGCGCATCCTTCTCGGAAAAATCATGACTCCTGAGGATATCAGCTCAGCTCCTAAGAGGGACATCCTCAGCTTTATTAAGAAAGTAGAGGAACTCTAATTGACTAGCAGGCAAAATAGACCTACTCTGGTGGCAGTGCTCTATGCTATCTGTGAGCACTAGCATCCAAATAAAAAAAAAATTTAATTCTTTGAAATGGAAAGAAATTCATCCTACTGATTGAAATGTAAAACAAATACAACTTGTTACCTCTCATGGGGTGATTTAAAAATAACCGAGACACCCGTCACTGGATTTGAAGCCATCACAAATCTTTTATGGTAAGTGCTGTGGCTAAGAGTAATGCCTTCCGTAAGTATTCAATTCTCGTATGACTTCCAGTCATAAGGAATTGAGCCTCCGTTCTTAATGGATCCAACCCCAGTGGCATTGTTTCAGAAACTTGGAAACAATTAGATGTAATGATGATATAATGAATTCGTTAAACTTATTGAAATAAGGAAAAGCAGATGGAAGTTCATCTATATAAATTAAGTGCTATTCCTTTGACGCCAACAAATTCTTACAAGAAAGTTTTTAATTCTGTTGAGTGAATGATTTAAGGGGTTTGAGACGAAACCATTCATGAAAATTTCATTTTCGTCCAGTAGCTTGAAACGAGTACACATATACAAATGTATACATTTATCTCCCTCCAAAGTACGACAATTTTGCCACGAAACTGGCGAAAGACACTCCATAAGATATGTATAAAAGGTCATCATCGCAAAAGGACTAGGATAACTTTCGTACGTGTTCATACCCAAATGACACTTTCGCTATCGAACAGAAAGCAAATATCGCAATCTTTCTCTCAACTCACAACGTTATTAGATATGACTCTATCTTGGTGTCCATTTACAAAATTATTTGCACCAAGGTCTCGTTATCATTACAATTTCCCGTCTTCCCACGCGCGTCCAGCGTCAATTTGTCCTCTCTTGTCAACTCGTGTTTTTGTAAAAACTTGTGGTTGACAGTAGTTTTTGGTTTTCGTCTAACCCGACAAAAGGTTAATAAACTGTATAGTCATAACCATCACATTACGATTTGATCCCAAGAAATACACGAAAAAAGTGCTTAGGTGAAAGAAACGAAAAAGAAATGAAAATAAATAAAAATAAATGAGTAAACGAGGCAAGTTTTTGTCGAAAAAACACAAGGAAAAGGAATAAGAATGGGGGAGAAAAAGAAAAGCGTCCCTAATAATATCAGACCCATTATCAATGTCGAACGTGTTGGGCCTCTGAGCTTGTGTCCATGTCTCTGCGGCCGAACATTTTTCCGCCAATATTCGAAGCGAAAAATAAAGGCAATAAGCTGTCATTCAAAACCATAATTTTCTTCTGTAGCCAGGAAGAATGTAAGAAAGAAGAAGAATAAGACACGGGCGACCGATGGATAATCCCCTGATCCATAAAACGATTTCTTTTCTATCCTTAATACATTTCACTTTGTACCCATCCTACGAAGTTAATCGATTTTCCATTCAAACCACCTCGACGCTATGTCGCTGCCACTGCCAGTCATCAACATTGACCTCCGCGCCCCAAGGACTCTACCGCACATTCGTTTCTTCCTTCCCTATCGCTTTTCTTTTTTTTTTCTTCCTGCCTCGCTTTGTATATCACTGGTGTCAGTTGTTGTTTGGTGGGGCATCAAAAGAAAAGTGGACTTACACAGCTACCTCAGATATACATATATCTCTTTTTCTTTTTTTTTCGATTCGCAAAATAGTCCTTTTGCTCAACGGCATAGAAAAACAATGCGCATTGCCGTAATTCGTGCTCATCTTTTTTATCTTTCTCCACTGTCTTTTGGTGGGCATCCCTCGTCCTTCTGTCAGCTCAAGGTAAATCCTAGCGATAAGGATCGCCTCGTTTGTCCTTATCGTGTACCAGTTACGGCCATTCTAGCCCTGAATCCGTTCCCTTCTTTCCCCCCATCGAAGTGCTTCTCATTTTGATGGTCATCCTAATTTAGTACCTTTAATCCTGGTGCTGATTATTAGCTCCCGGATAAATGGACTTTTAATGAAAACGATCGAAAAGAAATGTACATATCTAAGCAGAATTCCCATCATTCGTAAATCCTGCATATGGGTACACAAACGACGTCCGGTAGTTCATTAAAAAACAATTTTTACATTTTAACTGCTCGAAAAATTTAATGAACAGAATGTGAACTGATTCCAGATGCAATACTTACTCCCGCGAGGTGTACACTCGTAAAAACGCTCTGATTTGAAAACATTCAAAAATCGCGTGTCGTTAGACAGTAGTCACTCGTGTATTTTACGGTAATTTTATTGGGTATTACAAACGTTTATATCACCTTCGATTTGTAATGGCACCACGGCATCTGCGCCAGATTCCATTAAATAAATTTCCTTTTACTGTAATGAGTTTTTCTTAAGGATATCGGTGACACGTCACCGAACTCGTAGACAACCACTCCTCTGGTGCCGGCAACCAGACAATGAAAAGAAAGAGGAAAAGTTAAAATATTCACGAGGATAATAACATTTTATTGTCCTCGAACAATTCAATGAAAGCAAAATTTATTTATCGCATTACAATGTTAATCGTCGTGCCAGACTTTTCCTCATTCTGTTTCTTTTATTCGTTCCCACGCACATACGTGGATGAATGTGAGTGGGGTTGGAGAGGATAATAAAATCAAATGTTTTCCAAATAGTACATAAAAACGTGTATTACTTATATATGTAATTATATGTATAGGAATAGAAAGAAAAAAAAATATTTAAGTTAAGGACGACTTTTTTTTATTTTACAAATGGACTGTGTGAATCGAATAAGCGGCCAATGTTCAAATGGAAGAATCAACGGAAACAGAATTCCACAATAAATTGTAATTCCGTTTCGTGCTTCAGTGAATCTATCTTTAAAGTTCATGGTGTTTTGAATCAATTGCTTCAACTAAAACAGTGATGTTGAAAAGAATTAAGACACGCCAGCCTTACTTTGTATTGCAAAGATGATAAGAAGTGTCTAGAAGTGATAAGAAAGTCTTTCATAGTCTTCACATCCATGGTTCTATAGGGGGTTAATCTAAAATATTTCTTTTAAAAACAGAAAGAGAAACTTTTCCTTCAAATGAAACTGAAAAACTATATTTTTCAAAGTATGTACATTTTTCAAAGTTCAAAGTATTATCTATAGCCAGGCTCCTCCTTTCTGGCAGGAAACTCAGGGTATTTCAGTTAAAGTGCAATCAACACAAGATTTGGAACGTCAAATCGAAATGCCAAACACTCTCCAGCGTTTATTTACCATTCAATTGCCTATCAAAGGCAAATAACCTATTGATATAAAGGTTTGGTTTTTAAACTAGCAACACTGTGTCTACATACTGTCAATTTGGCAGTTGAAAGTTGATTTGTAGTTAGTACGTTTTGCCATGAATTGTATGCAAACTGTGCAAACTTATTTTGAAAACCATGGTTCGGTTTGCCAAATCGTAAAATCTGAATCTGAACGTCTATCTGAACAAGTTATTCGGATCACGATGAAGCGCTTTCATACTACGTACACTTAGTGGATAATACGAAGAGAAGAAGTTATTGCAGCTGTTGAGCAGACATCAACTTTGTGGAATATTTATATGGAAGAAATATCTTGGATTAAAGGCTTATCAGATCCAGCTTGTGCAAGAGTTGGAACCGCATGATCATTATACGCGTCGTAGGTTCGGTGAATGGGCCGAAAACATGATTCAGTTTGATCCCCATTTTCAATGCGAAATTTTGTTCTCCGATGGAGGCCATTAACGGAAACCTTATAAGATCACTTTACCGTTACCGTTAACGTAAAAAAAAAGATACGGCCATTTATTCCGCAAAAACCGTCACATTACCGACACTCTTAAGGGAATTAAAATATACAGGGTACTTCCCGTTGACCTAGAACTATGAAATGTGGCAAGTAATATCGTCTTATACTACATGTACAGAGAAAAGTCTGAAAACTATATATTTGTAATTGAATCATAAAAAATA
The DNA here is from genome assembly GCA_958301585.1 of Merodon equestris. Classification (NCBI taxonomy): domain Eukaryota; kingdom Metazoa; phylum Arthropoda; class Insecta; order Diptera; family Syrphidae; genus Merodon; species Merodon equestris. The sequence continues at coordinate 68,050,183 of OY284413.1, forward strand.
TAGCCAGCGCACACGGGAGTATTTCTACCGACAGAAAACAATTTTTATGGGAGAGGGAGCTTGTTAATTAATTAATAATTGTGACTCTGGTGTTAAATTGAGTGGACCGTAGAACAGTGGGCCGGAATTCACTAGGGCAATTTAATGACGGAGTCAAGTCCAAAACAAAAAGCTGTTTATTCAATCTTACTACAATCTTATTACAAATAATAATATTGATTTATACCGTGGAAGGCAAAGACCTCGGGAGATGTTACTGCCGATAATTATGCCGATGATGCCGATGATGCGATGATGCCGATGATGCCGATGATGCCGATGATGCCGATGATGCCGATGATGCCGATGATGGCGATGATTCCTATGATGCCGATGATGCCGATGATGCCGATGATGCCGATGATGCCGATGATGCCGATGATGCCGATGATGCCTATGATGCACATGGCACGGTGCTGATGTGCCGCTCTTCCTCGTCAAGTTTGGGTGTTGCCGATAATGTTGATGATGATGCCGAAATTCCACGTCCAACAGTGGTGATGTGCCGCTCTTCCTCCTCGGCGCGAACCGATAAATTCAGCGTGGTATGGTCGTTGGCAAAATTTTGCGTACTAAGTTATTATTTACTTTTGTAATTGAATACAATCCTAAATAGGTGCACCTAGTAGTATTATAAATCTGATATTTCAATAGGATATTAAACAAACTGCGAGACTCGATTCCTGAACTGTTCGTATTTATAATATGTACCTACAAATTTGAACGGAAATTGGTGGTACTGGTAAAAACCCAGAAGCCTTTGTCGAGATACTTTTACAACCATAAAAACTCACTGTTTGGTGTGCTTTATGGGCTGATGGAATCATCGGCCCATATTTCTTTAAGTACAATGCCGGCCAAAACATTACCGTCCATAGAAAGCGCTATAGAAACATGATTTCTGACTTCTTCGTTCCTCAGTTAAATGGCATTGACGTGACAGAGTTTTGGTTTCAATAAGATGGCGCGCTAACGACATGTTATGGCTAATAACTAATGGCATAAAATTATCTATTAAATAAAGCTAATATCGTAGAAGTCAACAGTAGCTTCAAGTATTTTATTTCATATTGAATTTGTATACCTCTAAAAAAAATACACTTTATAACCAACACCAACCGACGTTATGGACTTACAAATGAAATGTGGATCATTATAAGAAAAAAACCTCCGTGAAAGTGCCAACAAACTCGGCTTGGGTGATCATTTTATCTTTCAGCAAGATAATTATCTAAATCATACTGCTTACATTGTTAAGCTCTGGCTACTATATAATGTTCCGAAACAGTTGCATACACCCCCGCAATTACCAAATCTCATTCCCATCGAACATTTGTGGGAGTTGCTGGACCGGCATATCCGTCAACAAAGCATTTCGTCCAAAAATAAGCTCAATGAAAAGCTGCTTGAGGAATGGCATCAAATTACTCAAGAAAATATGAAACGCTTGGTTGATTCAATGGGAGAAGTCATATGTGGTGTTTGTGGTATGTGGTGTACGCAGACTTTTTGTGCCTTGTTTTTGTGCCCTGTTATTTAAATTCATTTTTTTATGAAAATTGTATCAGATATATATATTTGTTTTTAGTTTATGAATTAGTTAATGAAAGTAGTTTTTTTGTTCGAATCGTTCGTTACGTTGCAAAGCTGGGGTAGGGAAGACTTATGCAAAGGCTTTCCTGCCTGTCCGTCTGGACTTAACCAGGTAAAAGTTTTCAAAATTCAAGGTAGAACACCTGGAATTGTAGTTTGGCTCGCGGTGAGTTGATCCCATTTTGTTTTCATTTTAAAGAAAGTTAAATACATAGTTTGAACGGAGACTTTTTGCACTGACTGTACACGAGCACTATCCGACTTTGTTGATATAACAAAGACTTAGGCTGGTTGGTGTCGAAGATGTTCGTTCATTACTCTCCGGGGGTGGTTGTCCCAGATAGGATTCGATAGATTCGACTGAATTTGTCCCGTTGGTTGTAGTTCACAGTACATTTTGTTGCACAATTTTTCCGTATAGGAATTGTTCTTGGTTATGGACACACTTGAGCTATAGATCTTCCGCTCCACAGTCGGTGAGGATTACCATTGCACCACGACCATCATCTGAATCACACGCATGAACATGACAAAACAAAAAAACATGTCGGAATCTATTGTCTGGCATTGAATTAGTTCTACGCTGAATTAGTTTTTTTCAACCCACACGAAGTGCAACAAATTGTCGGAAACCTTTTGCTTCTCGGTAAACGTTGGGGATGGTGTGGGTTAAAATGAAAAACGTCTTGCGACAAAAAAAACGTTTTGTCGGTTTCTGTGTGGGTTCAGCCTTAGACAGGTGTGTATTGAGAATTGATGCTACGTGAACACTAAGTATTTACCAAACAAACCTTCGTAGTAAGCCGTTCCGGGAAAAGCTTAGAACATATTGGAACGCCACCTTAGAAAACTTTAGGACGGGATTGTTTGTAAATAACGACAAGGGAAATGAAAATAAATTGAAAACACTTCTTTGCTCCTTTATAACAAAATAGTTAAAAAATCAATAGACTGAGAAAGCTGGATAATAGCATGCAATATTAAATATGACAAAATGGAAATGAGAATTGTGGGAGTATATAGATCACCGAGCTATTACGAAGGAGAATTTAAAAATTTCATAACTGACAATTTAGAAAACATATTAGAAAACAGTAAAAATGTGAATAGCCGGAGATTTTAATACGGATTGGAATAAAAACGACAAATGCGAAAAGGAGTTACAGAGGATTTTTGAAGACAACTGCTTAAAACAAATTGTAGAAGGATATTCAAGAATAACACAAAATACGAAAACCTTAGTCGACTACGTAGATAGGATAATCAACAGATAGAAATATTTAAATACAGGAGGGACTTATTTGCACAAAAATTGGTTATGAGAAATCCAATATACAATACAATGAAACAAGAAACTTACATGACAATGTAGAAAAAGACTGGACACTAACTGGTGTACTAACTGACATAATCAACGAATTTTTAGATAAGGGAAGGGTAAAGTTTGGCAACAATACAAACAAGTGGTACAATAACGAACTAAGACAACTAAAAACTAAAAAATATATATATGACCAAAGAGCAAAGATGTCAGAAGACAACCAGGACTGGACAAGGTACATAGAAATAAGGAATGAATACAACACCAAAATTAACCCCTGCGGGAAAGGGGTTAGAATATTCCCGCGGCATGGAAGTCGTAAGAGGCGACTAAATTCCAGAACCCACTTCCAAGCCAAGGTGTTGAGGTACCCGTGACGATGGCTGCATGGTCAGTTAGTGGTTAAAGAGTACTGGCCGTTAACGGTCCCCTCCGATGCTCAGGCAAGGTCGGTTGTATAAGTGCCTTATCCCAGTATGTCGGCTGTGCTGGGACGGACCTTCTTTTCCGGACCTACTCGTGGGACCAACATTTTTTTTACACATATGGATACAAAAAACAAAACCAAAACAAGGAGGTCGCCTAGCATTGGCACCTCATCCGAGGACGAGCTACTGGCTTCGAGCCAAGAAAAAGTAGCCAGTCCATTCAAGGAACAGGGTACTATCCCTATCCTATCCCTATCCAACCAATACTACCTCAACCTCAACCTCAAAACAAACCAACGGCTAAAGTCAGCAGCAGCGACCAAAAGCCGGTTAAAAAGCAAAAATCCTCCGGCCAGATTATGAGAGAGAAGTACCTCAAGGCTGTATTCCTTCTTGGCAAGATTGCAAAGAATAAAGCAGCCGGTACTCCTTATGAGAAAGACCTAGAGGATCGGCGCAAATATCAGCAAGTGGTGGATGAGTACACCCGACTCAAAACTACATCAAATCGCGAGGGAGCGAAAAGGAACAGGTCTCAAGACGAGACCTCAATCTCTCCTAAAAGAAGCAAGGTCACGGCAGCAGCCGCCGCCGCGCCCTCCTCGCGTAAACTCCCCAGCAAGTTTTCCTCCTACGCGGAAACTGCGAGAGATCACCTCCAGGTCGCGCTGGGTGACGAAAACTCCACCAACGGTAAAGCGGTGCTTAACAGGTGGCCGAGCATCGAGGCTAAGCTTACCGTAATGATGGTGGATCACATCATTAGTAACCCCAATGGCCAGATGCCTGGGTTTGACTCCGAAGAGATTGTTAGGGGTTTCCGGCTTATCAAATGCGCTGACCAATTCTCCAAAGACTTCCTTAGCGAGTGCATCGCTAAGGTTAACGATGCCTGGGATGAACTTAAGATCAAGATCATCCCCGCTAAGGATATCCCCAGGATACCAAGGGCACGTATTTGGCTACCCCGTACGACTATAGACAGCGGAAAGGTTCTCCAATGTCTCAAGTTGCAAAACCCCAACATCCCCACGGAGGACTGGGCCATCATAAAGGTCGAAGAACCACAGTACAACTCCCAAACTTACTTGCTCTCCATCAATGAAAAGTGCCTGGAAGTACTGAAGGAGGCAAACTACAAAATGAAGTTTGGCGTCAGGCAAGCCAAACTCAAAATCTTCCGCCCGACAGACCCTGGTGACGATCAAGTTGAGATCGATGCAACTGACAAATTGCTGGAGGGCCTATCGATCGAAACGGAAGACCAACCTCAACAACACCAAGAGCAACAACAAAAGCAACAACAGTAACTACAATATGCTTAATGTCATACAATATAATCTCCAGCACTCGAAATGTGCGTCGGAGAATCTGCTAGTTTTCCTGCGGGAGGAAAACATTGACATTGGCAGGAGCCCTGGCTCAACGACACCAACTACAACATTTTTTACAAAAAACAAACCGGTAAGCCCAGAACCTGTATATTAGCTAAGAAACATATTAAAGCCTTTTTATGCCCCCACCTTAGCTCCGAAGATTTAACAGTCGTTAATCTGGAAGGTTCTGGCCAGCCGAACCTCATTATAGCATCAAGCTACATGTCGCACGATATGCCATCTCCACCGGTTGAAGTGCAACTACTGGTCAGGCAACTTCAACAGGGTAAGGATACCCTATGGGGCAGTTCGGAAATCAACGAAAGGGGTGAGTCTCTGTTTGATTTCTTAATAACCTCCAAGCTCAATATATGTAAATAAAGCTCCCCAACCTTTGTATTTTCGAGTCCGGAAGCACATCCCGGTTGGGAGGAAGTACTTGATATAACCCTAATCTCCAATTCCACCAATTATAGGGTCGACAGCTGGAGAGTATCCAATCTAAAATCGTTCGCAGACCACAAATGGATACTCTTCAATGTGAATTTCAGTGCCGACCCCTCCATCCCCTTCAGAAATCCTAAACGTACTGACTGGAAAAAATTCAGCAGGATCATTAACTCCAAACTCAATAACCTACCCCATCCAGACATGGAATTGGTAGAAGAACTGGACACGAAAGTTAGGACCTTTGAAAAGGCCATGGCCTTCAAAGTTTCGCGCCCAGTTAAGCACAGCAAAAAAACCTTCCCACCGTGGTGGAATTAGGATCTCTCCGTTTTAAGGACAATGACAAGAGACCTCTTCAACATCTGCCACAGACACAAATACTGGAAACCCTACAAAGACTGCCTTAAACTCTACAAAAAGGCCATTAGCAAAGCCAAAGCTCAGGCGTGGTCAGAGTACTGCCAGTCTATCGAAACACTAAAGGATGCTGCCAGGCTGAGCAAAATCCTATCCAAACAGCACCAAAATATATCCTACATTAGACGTAACGACGGTGTTTGGGCAGATTCCAAAGAAGAATCCCTGGAACTTCTCTTGAACACCCACTTCCCCGGATGTAAAGACTACGGGATTACTACGCAGGTCCCTCATTATACGCAGCACACACCACGGGACGATGCTAATTTGATCATCAACCCCGATAATATATCTTGGGCCGTGATCGTCCCCCCAGCAGCGTCCCCCCATACAAGTCACCGGGACTTGACGGGATATTACCTATATTGCTACAAAAGAATTTGGGCAAGGTTATACCCTGGCTAACGGTGATTTAACGAAGTTCGCTGAAACTCAACTACATCCCCTAGCCTGGAGAAGAGTCCGATGTATCTTCATCCCGAAGGCTGGCAAGCGCGGTCATTAATCCGCAAAGGATTTCAGACCTATCAGCCTAACATCCTTCGTCCTGAAGACCCTCGAACGCATCTTAGACAGGTACATCCGCGACTCCCTAGGAAACACAAAGTTTTCGAAGTCCCAACACGCCTACATTAAAGGCAAGTCCACTGAGACCGCCCTGCATGAAGTCGTGCAGACAATCGAAAAATCCATCCACCATAAACAATTTACCTTAGCTACCTTCATAGATATAGAAGGCGCTTTCAACAACGTTCAGACTGAATCGATCCAAGAAGCCCTCACCACGGCAGGAGTAGAGGGACTGATGGATCATATCCATGCTCAGAACAAGGATCATTCAGGCCCAGATGGGCAACACCACTATAGTTAAGACCATAGATAGAGGCACACCCCAAGGTGGGGTAATATCGCCTCTCCTATGGCTCTTGGTTATCGATAAAATTTTGAAAGAATTCGAGAGAATCGGAATAAGGGCGGTTGCTTATGCTGACGACGTGGTCATCCTAGTATCGGGAATGTTTCCCTCGGTAATTAGCGAAATCTCAGAGAGAGCTCTGACTAAGCTAAGCGCCTGGGCCTCAGGATGCGGCCTAAGCGTCAATCCGAGTAAAACAGAACTGATGCTGTTTACCAACAAATATAAGATACCGTCCTTTAATCTCCCTCGACTCAACAACCAGTCACTCTCCTTGTCTTCCGAGGCTAGATACCTAGGAATTATCCTAGACCCCAAGCTCAGTTGGAAGATGAACATTGAACATCGGGCACGGAAAGCATGTGTCGCTTTCTATGCCTGTAGCAGAACCTTCGGCAAAAGCTGGGGACTCCGACCCAAAATGGTGCTCTGCCCTAAGTAACGCATACAACATCAAAAAACTAAGCCGAGTACAGAGATCGGCCAGTATCGGGGTAACCGGTGCCCTTCGGTCTACTCTGACCGAGGCACTTAACGTACTCCTAAACCTCCTCCCTCTGGATCTCTTCACCAGATATAATGCAGCCTGTAGCGCCATTAGACTCAGAGAATCTGGGTTCTGGTCATCTAAACCCTACGGCCATAGCAAGGTGGTGGACCTATTACCTATTGACCTGGCCACGACTGCAACCGATTTCACGACACCCACACACAACCCAAGTAAAGCCGCCCATGTCCACTTCCCATCCAGGATGGCATGGAAACAGGGACTGCACTCTGAGAACCATCAGGTAGCTTTTTTCACCAACGGTTCGAAAATGGAGTGTGGGGTTGGCTCGGGTATCTTCGCAGCGGAACTGAATATCTCCAAATCGTTGCGACTTCCAGACTCGGCCAGCGTGTTCCAAGCGGAAGTACTAGCGATTAAGGAAGCTTGCAAGTTACTCACGCGCTATCCTATTACCAAGAGAGATGTCAATATATATATTGATAGCCAATCAGCTATCAAAGCCCTCGACTCTCACTCCATAAAATCCAAATTAGTTGCACAGTGTAAGGATGAAATCAGCTGTGCAGGAGACTATTTCAACATTACTCTCATTTGGGTTCCTGGCCACAGCAAAATAGAGGGAAACGAAAAGGCTGACGCTCTAGCAAGGCGCGGCTCTTCCCTCGACTGTTCTTTGGCGGAAGCAGTACTCCCCCCCATTAGACTGGTCAAGGCAAACCTTCTACAACACTTTCTCTCGAGGGCGAACTCCAGATGGTGCAGTCTTAGTAACTGCGTCATATCAAGGAAAACATGGCCCTCCTATAACAGGAAAAGAACCCTCGACCTAACTAACAGACCCCGACAAGAGATTGCCAGAATTGTAGCCATCTGTACTGGCCACTGGCCTGTCGGTACCCACGCTGCTAAGTTAGGCATCCCATTCAACACCTACTGCCGAAGTTGCAAGAACCCACTGGAAAAGGAAACTCTCACCCATTACCTGTGTGAATGTCCGGCTGTAGCTAGAACCATACAGCGCCTACTCGGCAAAATCTCCTTCGACGACCTATCAGAATACAGGGAAATAGGATTCTGCAATATCATCAAATTCCTTAATTCCACAGGATGGATATGAAACTCTAATAATAGCACATTAGGTCACTGAGTGGTGGCATCAAAACGGCGCATAAGCGCTAATTGGGCCTGGAATCTTGATATCAGGCGGCCACTCCTACCTACCTACCTACACCAAAATTAATTATGCAAAAAATCAATATATAAGACAAAAGATAACCTAAGCAACAGTACAGAAACAAATGTGGAAAGAAATAAAAAATCGATAATGACTTATATAAGACATGTGCCGCACTAAACAATAAACCAGATGCGGGAAAAATAACACCCAAACTATTGTTAGATAACTGGAGCATTTTGGAAGGTATATTATTTGAAATAGTTAATAAATCATTGGAATCAGGGGTCTTCCCGGTATCGTGGAAAGAATCAGTACTCATCCCAGTAGAGAAGGTAATGAATACAAAAAAGTGTGAAGAATTCCGACCTATAAACACGTTAAAGACAATGGAAAAAATCTAAGAAGCAGTAGCCAAAGAACAAATTATAAAGTATAGAATACAAAATTTTATCCAATTATCAATCCGGTTTTAGAAAAAAATTACTCCTGTGAAACAACCGTCAACTACGTAACTTATGAATGGAAAAGAAATCAAAATAAGAAAATTGTTGCGTTATTCCTTGACTTTAAACGAGCTTTTGAAACTATCGACCATGAAATCATGTAATAAAATTATGGCATTAAAGGATATGAATTAAACTGGTTTAGAACGTACCTGACAAACAGAAAACAACGAACAAAAGTGAATAATAACTTATCTAATATCAAGGATATAAACATGGGCGTTCCACAAGGTTCAATATTGGGTGCGATACTATTTATTTCGTATATTAATGACTTGTCAAACGTTCTAAAACATTGCAAAATGATATTACATACATGCTGATGACACGCTTATTTACGCAGAAGAAAACGATCCAATGAAATGCAGAAAAATGTTAATAGACGACTTAAAGGAGGTAAATAACTGATTAAAACAGACTAAAACTAAATGAACAAAATTGATGGAAATTAATTTTATTTCTGATGATAACCGACAAATAAACGGACAAGATATCGAAAAACTGGACCACATCAAATACCTAGGAGTTCTTCTTCTTTTCCTTTTTTTTCCGGCGTTGTTATGGTCAGAAGTGTAGGACCATAACCTTCCCACTTAACTGCATTGCTACTGGTCCGCTTGTGGGGTCCGCCGGTTTGACCTCAGAAAGTAGCGGCAGGCTTCCCGGTTTGGGATTACTTCATCGCTGAGGCCAATCAAATGCTGGTGTTTTAGCATTTGTTTGCACCAATTGTTTTTCGGCCTGCCTTTTTTCTTTTTTTTTTTTTGTGACACGGGCATGCTCCAGATTTTTTTGTTTGATCTTACTCTTACAACACCGGTGATCTCCAGTCGTGTCAACCCACTGATTTGCATGTACACTTGTGGGGCAGTTTAATGGTGGTATATGTGTCCCTAGGCTCACCTTGGTGTTTTCTAAATTGCCTAGATGTGATTTTTGTTTACCTTTGTTTTAGTCTCCTTTTACGACAAGCGAGAGGTATCGCTGCAGGAATATTCTCAGATACCTAGGAGTTATTATTGACAATGATTTAAAATTTACAAAATACATGGATTATATGTATATGCAAAAGATAGCTAAGAAGTTAGGATTTTTTAGATGAATTCGAAACAAGATCGATATGATGAGGGCAGTAACTATATAAAATTCCATAATCAAACCGCATTTTGAGTACTGCTCGACAATAATGTACTTAAGCTGTAATCAAGGACAGGTAAACAGACTGCAAAAATTACAATTATGCAACAGAATAAGGCAAACGCTAGAACATTAACGTTACAGCGTTAAACATTGAACAACGATTTCAACTAAACACATTACTAGCTATTTTCAACATCAAGAATGGAAATACGCCAACCTATTTGACAAGTAACGTAGTAAGGGTGGCGGAAGTTCAGCCATATAGATTAAGAAACACCAATGACTATAGAGTGGAAAGGGCAAGATCATCAGCAGCGGAAAGCACTATAATGGTAAAAGGCTTACGACTGTTCAATGGCATGCCTGACGATGTTAAATTAGAAACAAACCGTAGAATTTATAAAAAAAAAAATGTATTGAAATTATAAAAAGAAGACAAATGTAAAATGTTAGTAAATTATAAAATGTATAAATTGTAATGTAAATTAAAGTATGCTTATACTAATAATAATAATTAAAAAATAAATAATCTTACAATGAGTTGAGGTCCCAAAAACGCTTGTGGACATTTTTTGGTGCCGAAACCCGGGAAAAAAAATCTAAACATGTATTCAAAAAAAAGAAAAAAAAGAAAAAGAAAACACCATCTGATTAACAATTTCAACCGAAAAAAAGTTGTACTTATGTACATATGTCTTCTTCTTTTCCTTTTTCCGGCGTTGTTATGGTCAGAAGTGTAGGACCATAACCTTCCCACTTAACTGCATTCCTACTGGTCCGCTTGTGGGGTCCGCCGGTTTGACCTCAGAAAGTAGCGGCAGGCTTCCCGGTTTGGGATTACTTCATCGCTGAGGCCAATCAAATGCTGGTGTTTTTGCATTTGTTTTTCGGGCTGCCTTTTTTTTGTGACACGGGCATGCTTCAGATTTTTTTGTTTGATCTTACTCTTACAACACCGGTGATCTCCAGTCGTGTCAACCCACTGATTTGCATGTACACTTGTGGGGCAGTTTAATGGTGGTATATGTGTCCCTAGGCTCACCTTGGTGTTTTCTAATTTGCCTAGATGTGATTTTTATTTACCTTTGTTTTAGTCGCCTTTTACGACAAGCGAGAGGTATCGCTGCAGGGATATTCTTAACCCGTCCATGCACGGGTATACTTATGTACATATGTAATGTATGCATTTGGAAAAATAAGAATTAATAGATATTTTAGAAATATAACATTTTACACCATATCGATCCAGCATTTTATGCATGCCTATATTGTACATGCTTTGTCCAGTAACCGCTTTTTCTGTAATCGCGATCTACATATGTATACATATATATATATATAATATATGTATATCCATATTGGTTGCACATTTCTGACGAGTGGGTGAAAGATTTTTTTCACGGAGGAAGAGCTTGATACTTAACAATTTAGTTTTTGCTGCAATGGTAGTTCGCCACACTGTCACAAGAGTAAATTTATCGAGCTACTTATTGGATTTGAGCTTTGTTGTTGTGAAATTTGCACTGTTGAAAAGCTTCCATTGCTGTATTTGTCAAAGTCAATCGTGTTAAAGTTAATTTTTAGTTGGTGCTCAAATTCATATTGTTTGATTTTGGATGAAGAGCATTTCGATTGGATAGCAATTAAAGACAAATTGAAGTGTTGTTATTTTTTTTTTTTTTTTTTTTTTTAATTCATTTTTGTTTTTATATGTTTAGAACTCACTTATACTAGACAAAAATGCTTAAAACTAGCTTAAATATCAACTGACATAAAATACCTTACTGGCCCTATACGGACACTCTAAAGCAAATAGAACAACTTAAGACTATGCCTTTCGGCCTTATGATTTACTTGTAATACTTAAAATAAATAAACAACTTAGGCCAAGAAAAGTGATATTTAAAAAAAACTTGGAATCAGATAATTTTTTTTTAACAAAGAAACTTATAACTAAGAATAACTTAACCCTACCTTAACTCATTTTTTAATGTTTTTTTGGTTTTCGTAAATGGTTAGTATTTTTTTTTTGTTTTTTTTTTCTTTTTTTTAAATTAAAGCTAAAACTAAACTAAACCTACCTGCGACCCTAGACTGCTTTAGCCTGCCCTACTCTAACCTAACCTACCTTAGTCTATGTAAGCCTGCCATTGGCATGTGGCAAGCTTTGCCTTAAAGAGGCTGACCTATTAAAGTTAACCACTACGCAGTCCGCTCCAGCCACCAAAAGCGTTGATGCTGTCGGACGACGTCTCCCCGATCTTGTTGTTATGCTTAATAATGAGTGATCCAAGTGATGATGGAAATGGGCAGGTTGAAGCGGAGCTTTCTAGTGGGGTGTTCGAAAATCAATGTTAGAAGAGATTGTCAGAATTAAAGACAATACGTTCGTCAACGAAAGCGAGCATTAGTAGAATCAAGAAATCGATAGGTGGAAAAAGTTCATCTATGTCCAGTGCAGAACTGGAATGCCGCTTAGATATTATTGATTCATACTTCAAACAAGGGCTCTATGTACAAATGTCATTGGGGAAGTTCTATATAGTTGAATAGAAAAAATGTGATTTGTAGAACAGAATTGGAAGAGATTTATGTGTCGACAAAAGCTATTATAATGTCGTTGTTATCAGAGCACAAGGGACGTTGCTCGTCGGGTGATGAGTTTAGTTCCACGCTTATATGTATCTCAATTGCCGATCTCACGTTCAAAATTAGAGCGTATACAATTGCCTACATTCTGTGGAACATTCTCTGAATTTCCGAATTTTATTGGACTCTTTACCAGTCTTGTTGATAAGGATGAAACATTAAATGCTCTACAAAAGTTCAATTATTTGAAGAAGTGTTTGTCAGATGCTGCTTTGAATTCAATCAGAATTTGAGTTGACAGGGTTGAACTATCACAAGGCTTTAGAGTGATTCAAAAACTTTTTGACATTAAGCAATGATATTTCAAGAGCACCTCAACGCTTTACATCTTCGTAACTTAGAAGACAGCTTCAATAACACATCGCAGCGATGCTTTCTATTGGCAGCTACCAGGATATAGCCGATGATTTGTTCGTTTCGTTAGCGTTAGATGAAGTTGATGTTGAAACAAAGGCAAAGTGGGTTGAAATGGTGGATCACTCAGCGCTTCCAAAATGGAAAGATTTTGCAGAGGTGTTAGACCGGAGATGCAAAACAATTGAAGCAAAAGAATCGAAACTTTCTAAGACTGATGCAAATATGGATATTCATCCAGAGCGAACTCGGTCTCGTGGTGGTGGGTATAAAAATAATCATACCTAAACATATCCGTACATCACTCCTCAGTCAGGCGGTTGGTTGGTTTTTTGCTCTTCATATGAGAATGATATAGTTGGGTGTCCTCTCAATTTAATCAAATACCAATCTCAAAACGCTTTCAAGTAGCAAAGCAACGAGTGTTTTGCATTAACTGTTTGGCGAAAGGACATTCAGCAAGAAATTGCCAAACATCAAAGTGTAGTGTGTGCTCGTTGCCGCACCACAATTTATTACAACGCTTTGCACCAAATAATCTCAATGGTAATGAACCATGGACAACAATAGAACAAGGAACTAGTTCCAGAAGGAATACACATCTCGCGTCAAGTCTATTTGGGGGAAGTTGTTCTCATGTTGTCTTGGCAACAGCTAAGGTACTTATCAAAGATAAAGCTGGCGATTATTATCCAATTCGTGTGCTTCTTGACTCGACATCCCAAGTCAACTTTAGGTGTATTTTATTATGCCACATGATCCACTCAGGATCATGGGACATAATAAAACACTACAGATCAACGAATAGCCAGCTTGACATTTCGGATTGTTCAGTCCTGTCAAATATCTGACATTTGAAAACAAAATAAACAAACAAATTGAAGATGAAAGCAGCTGCTATTGAGATAAATTGCGTTTATTTGTTGAATTTAAATAGTTAATATTTGTATTATATGTAGTGGTTACAGGAAAGTGACACGGACAGTGAAGAAAGCAGCACACCTGAATATTCATTGCTGCATGAAGAAGTAACAGATTTCTCGGTAGAAATTTAAATTGGTATACATGCTTACCTTTTTTTGCCCAATTGCTCCATTTCCACTTTACAATAAAAACAATCTTTTAAATTTATATGTGGAATTGCCATATCAAAGAAAATGTTTCTTATCATACAAATTTGATACGACCGATTTAAATGCAAATGATCATAATTTTTATCGATATACACCAATTGGGGGTAATATTTCCCCAATAGACTCAAGAGTTTTAGAACTCTTATTATTATGAGTACAATTACTCGATACGGAAGCGAAAACTGTTTAACCAAATCCTGGCCACAATTTTATATATTCATCAAGCAATGATTTTCCTAATTTGAATGCGAAACCAGTGGGGAATAGGGTTAACTCACTTCCACTCAAACTCGGATCTTGAAATTGATCCAGATCAAGAGCTGGATCACGTGTTGTTATTGTAATACATGTAAACCATGATCCCGATAAGATCTGGATGGCATAATAAAAAACACCTTTTATTACCCAAGATATGACTCAAAAATTGCGGCTGACGTTTTTGGAACGGGAAAATCGAATGCACAGGTTAGGTTTCAGAGGGTTGGGGATTGTAAGTCTAGCTTGTCGAATTTCGAGATCAACTTATAATAGATAATTTAATATTAAAGAATATAACTAATATATTGCCAGAGAGAGAGCTGAACATAATGGACTGGAACATACCCCAAACATCGCGCTCGCGGATCCTGAATTACTACTACTGAATTATTACTCTACTGCCCGGGTCGAATAGACTTACTTATAGGTGCGGATACTTTTGACAGCCTTCTTTGTGTAGGGCAAATAAAACTTAGCCCTCAGTTGCCAGTACTGCAGAAAACCTTGCTGGGTTGAATAATTTCTGTGAGGTACAATAGTTCCAACGTTCCTCAAGCTACATGTACCGTAGTGTCTCATTCCAACTTCGACGAATCGTCTTTAGTTGAGATGGTCAAGAAATTTTGGGAACTGGAGGAGGTAAAACCAAAAAATAAGTTCTTATCAAAGGAGGAGATGAAGTGCGAAGAGGAATTTTTAAAAAACAATACGAAGAAAAGGAAATGAAAGATTTATTGTCAGTTTACTTTTGAATCCGCAAGCTGCGGAACTAGGAAACTCTTTCGAACAAGGGAAAAGAAGGTGTCATAGCTTAGGGAGAAGATTACAAAAAATAAAGAAATTAGAAAACAGTATTTGGAATTCATGAATGAATATAAAAGGTCACATGGATGTTGTGCCCAAGGATCAATAGTTTCAAACTCAATACTTTGCTCCTCATCAAGTCGTGCTTCGACCTGACTCATTAACTACCAAACTCAGAGTTGTCTTTGATTGTAGTGCTAAATCTACCTCTAATCTTTCGTTAAACGATCTTCTATTGAAAGGCCCAATCATTCAGGATGACATGTATGACATTATTTTACTCTTCCGAACATATAGATATGTGATCACAGCCAATATATCGAAGATGTACCCTCAAATACTAGTGCGTCAGGAAGATAGAAACAACCAATACATATTATGGAGAGCTTCTGAGCAGGATGAGATTGAGGCCTTTCGCTTACGAACTGTTACATATGGTACGACATCGGCACCCTTTCTTGCTACGAGATCGTTAAAGTACCTGGAGGATCAAAATACAATTCGATCTCCTTTAGCGGCAAAGGTAATATCTAAAGATTTTTATATTGATGATCTTATAACTGGAGACAATTCATTAGAAGGGAACAATAAGATCTACAATGAAGTGACTGATATTCTCCTTGGGGCAGGGTTCGAATTGAGGAAGTGGTGTAGTAATGGCCCAGAGATTATGAAATTGATTGCAGAAGAGAAGCGTGTCTTTCCCGCTGATCAGTTGTGGAAGAAAGTGAGACCCGAACACATACCACTTGCTCCGCTGTTCGGAGTTGGCTACCTCCCGAAGAACCCACTGAAAGTAAAGATCTACGATGGTCATAAATATGGAATTAAATACGTGCATTATATACATATTTTAAGACATAAGGTAGGATAATTTTAATGAAATCTGGACTTCGTCAAAACCGGTCGCTTTAGATTTAATAGATAGCATGCTTTTTAGGACATCTAGGTCGTCCATAGCTGAAAAACTTAAGAGTAGAACTTAACTTATCAAAATATTCATCACTGTATCGATAGTTCATGTCACTTATGGTACTATCGGTGTTGAGGGAAGAATCGGAGGCAAGGGACCTATTCAGTTCATTGCAATCGATATTATCAACATTTCTTTAATTTTTTTGCCTAGCTCTGTTCCCTTATATATTTCCTAAGATTTTGTTTAGCCTGCGTAGGATCAAGACGGGGAGCATAAAAACGTATTGTAAACTCACGTATCTGGAAAGTTACCTTATTTCTCAGAACACGATAAGCCCTATAAAATACGTCTATCCGAAATCTTTTCCAGTGTTGATATGCCTTCTCACGTTAGGAAATAAGATTTTTGATTTCAGTAGTAAGCCAAGGCATTCATATTCTTTCGTCTTATAAGCGGGACATTAGTATTAAAAAGACTAATGACCCTGTCTTGAAAAAAATCAACATTCGGCATTCTGTAGATCCTATTCCATTCCACTATAGAAGATCTTCTTTTAATTGAGCTATATTGATGTTCACAAAATCGCGGAATGTAAACAGATTTTCACTGTTAACAGTATCACACTGATACGTTAAGTGAATCATGTCATGTCGGAAAAAGGAGGGAACCGAAAGTTGATTGACGTGTATGACTTTGTATGGATTACTTACATAGAACACATCAAGGAGTAAACTATTCTCCCTAGAAAAATGGGTTGAAAGGGAAGTATTCACGGGGGTTAAGTTAAGTGCCTTCATACTATTTATAAAGGATGACTGTACAAGAATGTTGCTATTGATATCTCCACATATAATAACGAACGGTGATATATACGTTAACTCATCTAAGACTACAATCAGCGGAGAAATATGGATATTTTCATTAGGCCTATACAGGATGTCCCACGAGCAGTGTGCCAAAAAGGTAGAGCGTGTAGGTCTGGTCAAGACAAGAAAAAAATCGTATGGGAGGGGGGGTCTATTCCCCCCCGTTTAGCCGGGAGGGGCAATTTTCTAAAAAAATTGACTTAATTTGGAAAAAAAATTATTAAAAATCAACAGTTACATCCACAATGCTGTGATATGCTTTTTTGTAAAGCCAGAAACCTCTTCTTTCATATTATTTTTAAACGAAGCTGTTTTAAGAAATAGTTTTTGAGAAATTAATTTTCAAACTCAAAATTTTGAAAAAAAAAATTAAAAAAAAAAAATTCGAACTATTTTTTTTTTCAAAATTGTATGTACTTAAGTACTAATTTTTTTTCAGAAATTCAATTCTCTTATTAGTTTTTAGTTAAAAACAGAAAACCGGATGTAAAAATGTCTTGTAGTTTTTGAGAAATTAAAAAAAAACCCAAACCATTTTTTTCTAAGAAAAACCTTTTTTTTTGGTTTTAACGCGGCTGGACTTGTAGGCAAATTAATGTATGAAACATTGACCTCTTTTTTATTATTTTTAAAAAATTCGGAGTTTTAATATAATAAATTTTCAATATGATCCCTATTTTTTAGAAGGCAAAGATTATATCTCCTTCTAATGGCTGCACATGCTTGACAAATTTTCCTGCAATTTGACTCCAGCGACTTCAATCCGTTCTTTCAGTTGTTCCAAAGATACTATTTCCACTTCGAAAACATAATTCTTCATGGATCCGCACACATAAAAATCTAGAGGAGTAAAATCTGGTGATCTACCTAGTTGGCCATTCCGTCGGGCCCCTTCTTCCGATCCAACGGTCACTAAAATGATCATCCAGCCCGTTTCTAACCCGTAAGCTGTAGTGTGCTGGTGCCCCATCTTGCTGGTAGATTAAATTATCTGCTATGGCCAAAGGAACGTTGTCCATCAAATCGGGCAAAAGGTCTCGTAGGAATTGCAGGTGTGATTCTCCATTAATAACGGCATTCAAAAACCGGGGCCCGATTACAGTTTGTCCAACAATACCAAGCCAAACATTATAGCTAAAGCGGTGTTGTGATTTATTTTGTTTTTTGTTGCGTGGATTGGTGCTACTCCAATGATGCAAATTGTGGAAGTTAGTAACCCCATCTCTGGTAAACTGTGCTTCATCCGTCCAGAATATCCTTGCAAAATAGTTTCGTTCAGTTTCATCTCGAAGGATTAATGATCGACAAAATTCTGCTCTCAAAAACTTGTCGTTTGAGGTGAGTTCCTGAACTGGCCTAAAATGGTACGGGTGTAAGTTTTCAGTATGAAGCACTCTCCATACTCTAGATTTGGGCACTCCAAGCATAATAGCTATCCTCCTTGTACTAAGGGAGGGATTACGTCGGACCAAATCCAAAATTCTTTCATCTAAGATTCCTGATCCATCTGTAACTGATCTCTCGCTTCTTCGATGCTCTAGCACTCCGTGCTCTCGCAGACGTCGGTGGATTCTTGAAAACATGCTACGACTTGGGCACCTCCGATTGGGATATCTTTCAGCGTAGAGTCTTTCGGCTTCACGATCTCGACCATTAGCTAAACCGTAGCAGAAGTGCATGTCCGTTAATTCTTCTCGAGAGTATGAGTTTGACATCGTAATGTGTTGATGAGTTAACATCCAATTTGGAAATGGTTTTTTATTAAAAATGCGATGCCTTTTATTTACATTTGCTTTGCAAATATTTTGTTTTTCAATAAAGAAAAATTGCGGTTTTATTGTCTTAAGGTCCTAACGGGTAGAACCCATCGGCGGCGGGCGGACCTAGACGAAATTGGCATTACAGTTTTCAGGCGTTGTCAATGAAAAAAAGGATTAATCCAGGGTTATTCCAATACTGTGTCACTTTATTGTATCCTCATAAAACTCCGAATTTTTCGAAAATAATAAAAAAGAGGTCAATGTTTCATACATTAATTTGCCTACAAGTCAAGCCGCGTTAAAACCAAAAAAAAAAGGTTTTTCTTAGAAAAAAATGGTTCGGGTTTTTTCAAATTTCTCAAAAACTACAAGACATTTTTTCTGTTTTTAACTAAAAACTAATAAGAGAATTGAATTTCTGAAAAAAAAATTAGTACTTAATTACATACAATTTTGAAAAAAAAATAGTTCGAAATTTTTTTTCAAAAATTTTGAGTTTGAAAATTAATTTCTCAAAAACCTTAAAACAGCTTTGTTTAAGAATAATATGAAAGAAGAGGTTTCTGGCTAACTGTTGATTTTTAATAATTTTTTTTTTTCCAAATTAAGTAAATTTTTTAGAAAATTGCCCCTCCCGGCTTAACGGGGGGAAATAGACCCCCCCCCCCCCCCTCCCGTATGATTTTTTTCTTGTCTTGACCAGACCTACACGCTCTAGCTTTTTGGCACACTGCTCGTGGGACACGCTGTACAGTCCTTAATAATATTTTATTGAACCTGCAAGTAATTTTAATAAAAACAAATTGCATTTCACAATGTTGCTAGACCTTCCGCACTAGTTGACAGTCTAAGCTTGCACGAACATAAACAGCTACATTGCCAACAACATGATTTACTCTATCAGAAGAATACCCTTTCACATTGTGCATATATTGAATCACCAAAAACCAGGACAGAAACACATATTAGGTCAACTTTAGAGCCTACAAACAAGTATTTGAATTAATCCAATTTTTCTCTAGATCTCCGACTTAGTGCATTGATGTAGCAAACTTGCAATCCATTGTGTAGATTGCATAAAACATTAACCATTATCCGCTTATCTTCGCTTATTTTTTAATTCAGATTTTCCATAAATATTTATGGAAAATGACTTGTGTCCAATGAAAAGCACAAAACGCAGCCCAATCTAAAAAACGTGCAAGCTAATGCACATCCAAAGTGATGACTAGGTATTGAAGGGAGTAAGGGAGGGAAGTAAGGTAGGAGAAAAATGATTGAGACAAAAAGAAAATACATTGAATAATATTTATAATATGCAATTCAAGAAAATAAAAAAATTACAATTCAGTAAGGATACGATAATAATAAAAAATAATTACCAAGAGCTTGCCAGAAAAAAATTAAATATACTCGTAAAAGTAGAAAAATAAGGTTTATATTGGGCATCCTCATCTTTATTCCTCTTCACGTATACAAGGCCTCGGATGGTATACACCGAAAACAGTTTTTTATCTCGTTTAATTTTCAATACGCTCTGCAGAATAGAGCGAGTTTTTGGTATCAAGCATTCATGAATATAAACTTTAGATTTTCTCGCTGCGATTTCATTGCTAAAACCTAGATCATGGAGGTATAGAGGGTGCTTTAGTTATTTTCTTATAGTCAGCAATCGATCGCAAGACAACGCCTTATTGTGCGGTGTGAAAAATGTTATAATACGAGTGGCGAATCGGTATCAGTTTTTGATTTAACACGGAAAATACTTTTTATTGTTGGTGATTTAAAATTTAAATTGATGTAGAGTTGATTGAAAATATAACGAAGATTTTCTTTAGGCAAGTGTGGAACTCCAAGCAAAAGGGCATCATATAAGGTTTCTCTAAATTGTTGTTGTTCCTCGTTTGCCTTTATGCGTTCGGTAAGAGTTTCAATTTGCTATTGTGTTTAATAATGTGGCGTTAAAGTTTGAAAATTTCCATTTTTGATGGTTCAAACTCAGTTTGTTCTGCTTCCATCAGTGATAGGCGCGCCTTAATTTTTTCAATAGTTCAGTCTTAGTTCAGTTACGTCGGCGTTTATTTTGTCGGTGATTCTTTTTTCAGATTCTTCAATCTGTGACGCAATTTGTGACGTGATCATTTTAAAGTGTGCTTCCATTGCTTCCACTGATATCTGAAGCTTCGCAAACATATTATTAATCGTGTTAGAGTTGTCTTGTTCTGAATTTCTTGTTTGCTGGCTTTTTTAAAAACCACCTGCGACTTCTTTGGTGTTTGCGCTTTTAATGATACGGGCAACTTCATGTATGATGAAGAAAACAAAGCGGCAGACCGCAATCCTTTTAGTACATTTAACATTATTTTATTAAGGAACCTAACTGAATTATTTAACCATGAATGATATATTGAAATGAAAATTAGTTTAATCACTTAGTGGAGATAACCCCAGTTTTAAGTGCGCTGGACAAAATATCATGTTCGTTTTGCGGAGCGGCGAGACGTGAGAGCAGTAAAAAACAAAGAAGATACGAAAAAAAAAGAAAAAGTGAAAAATGGTGAAGTCAAGCTGAGAGTTTCGAGATGATTCGGCTGGCAAGTTATGAATTTGAGAATGGGTTAAAGTTAGTCAAATTCATTTTTACCAAGCAGTAACTTTGTTATGTTAATATTACAAAAAGATCCTCTACACCTGATCTGGATAATAGCCAGTCTTTTAGATTTTTAAGGAACCTGTAAATGCCAACACTATTGCATATATAACTGGGAAGTCTGTTGTATAAGTGTGTAGCTACAATAGTAGTGTTGCGTCGGAAGTATTCTGTTCTAGCTCTTGGGACTGCGGCCATATTTGCTGCTCTACGAGAATAAGTTATGCCATTTCCCATTAAGTTGTTGTAACCACTTCTCATGTAGAATATTCTTAGAACCTTATAGACGTATAAATGTCTAACTGGCAGTGCTTTGACTCGTTTAAATAAAGGAAAAGATGGCTCCCATCTGGATTTGAATAGCATTAGTCTAATTATCTTTTTTTGAGCAATGATAAGAGGTTGCAGATTACTCGCGTATGCACTACCCCTAGCACTAGTTTACGTAAGTAAAATATTCTGTTTAAAGCAATGTATAGGATTTTTTTGTCATTTTGAATTTGTGATTTGCAATTCAGTTTGCAATCTAAGGTAACTCCTAAATACTTATATTCGGAAACCGATTCTGACTGCCAAGAAGAATCATTGCAGTTGGAACGATCACAGTTTGTGTCATGTAGACCAACTCCTAAGATAGACAATTCTTTCGTAAGAGAGAAGCACATTATTTTAGATATTCGGCTTAATACCATACTGTGAGATGTGAGCCAACGTACCAAGATATCTAAATCTAAATTCATTTGGATTTTCAGACTTTCAAGAGAAGCAGTAGAATACGACAGAACCAGATCGTCCGCAAAAGCGATAATGTGCCCTTTTAGCGGAAGATTAAATATAGAATTTTATAGTATATAAGATAAAGCATTGGTCCCAGTACTGAGCCTTGGGGGACCCCTGAATCCGGACAAGGAATTGGATCACTCAAGGTAGTATTCACATGGGCTACCTGTATTCTATTTTTTAGATATGATGAAACCCAGTTTAAGATGGTACCCTTGAAACCATATTGACAAGGTACCCTCAGCAACAATTTGTGATTGACAAGATCAAATGCTTTCTTCAAATCAAGGATTGGATGGCATCTTCGATAAATTTCACTTTCATAAAACCAAATTACGATGTGCTAAGTATTTTGTGTTTATCGCAAAATCTTATCATACTTTTACTAATTATTGTATTTTTTCGAAAATTTTGGAAAACACGGGAAGCAAAGAAATTGGCTTGTAACTATTAGGGTCACATTTATCACCTTTTTTATGTATGGGAATTATTACTGCTATTTTCAAATATTCTGGAAATATACCGTTTACGAAACTAACGATTATGAGATACGAGTATGTTAAAGGTTTAACAATCCATTTACTAATTTTTGTTATGAAAATTGTACTTATACCATCAATTCCGCTTGAACTCTTGGATGTCATGTTAGATATTACTTTCAGCACTTCGGCTTCAGTCACTATATCAAGAAAGAATATAGGTAGAATTTAATTTTGAAGGAAAGTTTCTTGGTAGTTATATTCAGGGCAATGAGGGGAATTAGGTCTATGACACGCAGATACATTTTTAAAGAATACGTTAAATTTATTTACAGTTTCTGTATCACTTTTGGATGTTCTATTTTTTGGAAATACTATGTGCTTAAAACCGTTTTCTGTAATCTTTTTGCCTAATAGAGTTCCATTGTTGCCTAGGATTAAATCCATTATCACAAAATATTTTTTTGTAATAAGCTTCTTTTTGTTTACTTATTTCATTATTGTCTTTTTGCATTTGTTTATAAATATTTTTTATGTGTGGTAGGTGAGGTTTTTTTTATTCCTGATGACATATTTTTAGTATACATATATTTTAACACAAAGATTGTTTGTAATCCACGGTTTAATTTTTTTTGCATTTGCGATGTTGTTTTAAGGACTTAAAGGTGGAAATATGACCAAAAAGAATATTTATGAAGCTACTAAAAGCGGTTGAAGGGCAGCTACAGCCGTATACCTCAAACCATGTCTCCATAGAAATGCGTCAGAATAACGTAATTATTTTTTTGGTGTATTAGTTGTTCTCTATTTACCTTCGGTTTGTTCGAGTAATTAAATATATCCGCAATGCACAATGTTCGGTTATCTCCCATTCGAGTACGAGTGAGCGAATATTGTCAGAATTCTTAGTTCGAATAAATATATGGTCAATGCAGGACTTTGTGGTTGAAGTTACTCTCGTTGATATGTTTATCAATAATTTAAAGCCCAAAGATGATAAAAGGAGCAAATAACGATCGCAACTAGAAGAGAAACCGAGTATATCAATATTTAAATCACCAACAATACAAATATTGCAGCTGTTCATTCCGGTAATGAGATCTTCGATATCTTTTAAGAATATATCTTAATGAATAAATTGAAGCCGATAAATGCAAATAATGTCAATGAAAAAATTATTGTTAAGTTTGAGTCTTACCACAATACTATCCGCACTATCCAAATCAGGTGTTTTAACATCCACAACCACTACATTCCGCATATAAATTATAGCCCGGAATATAAAAGTTGTATAACTCTTATCTTCTTCTTCTTTTCCTTTTTTTTCTCCGGCGTTGTTATGGTCAGAAGTGTAGGACCATAACCTTCCCACTTAACTGCATTCCTACTGGTCCGCTTGTGGGGTCCGCCGGTTTGACCTCAGAAAGTAGCGGCAGGCTTCCCGGTTTGGGATTACTTCATCGCTGAGGCCAATCAAATGCTGGTGTTTTTGCATTTGTTTGCACCAATTGTTTTTCGGCCTGCCTTTTTTGCGTGTTGAAATTGGAATGTTGATTGATAACGCCTTTTGGACGGGGTTCAAAGGATCTCTCTTTTGAACATGGCAATACCAACTGAGTCGGTCGCGCTCTATATTTCTTGTGATGGTTTCTTTTACGTGGAGGCTTCCTCGGATCTTTGAACTTCTAATTCTGTCACGCTTTGTTACTCCCGCTGTCATGCGAAGCATCTTCATCTCAGTTGCCGTTAATTTGCTCTCATACTTTTTGTGCATTGTCCAGCATTGTGAACCGTATGTGAGCGCCGGACGTACAACTGAAGTGTAAAGCCTTCCTTTCAGCTTAGGGGGCATTTTTCGATCACAGAAGATGGCGGAGTTTTCCCGCCACTTCATCCACCCTACGCTTACGCGATGTTTGATGTCGTCATCACAAGTTGCTTCTCTATTAATCATAGATCCCAGATATTTAAACTTTTCACACTTGGGAAGCACTCTTCCATTCAAGTAAATGTCTGGAATAGGCTGATGAGGGTCAGAGAACGGGCAGCACAGATACTCTGTCTTCTTTGAACTAATACGATACCCGTGTCCCTCAAAAATGTCCACCCACACATCAAGTGCTCGTTGTAGGGACGCCTGATCATCACTTATAATGGCTCCATCGTCAGCAAAGAATAGCTGGTGCACATTGGGGTCCGTCACTTTTCCTTCAAGCAAGCAATCAAGGACTGCTATAAAAAGCAGTGGGCTGAGGACGCTCCCTTGGTGTACACCGACTTTGATTGCGAACTCTTCGGTGACTCCTGCGGTGCATCTTACTCTTGTCGTTGCTCTCTTGTACATGTCCATGATCACTCGCATGTAGGTTTCTGGAACTCCTTTTTGTCTTAGCGCTACCCATAAAAGATCTCTTGGTTGCCGGTCAAAGGCCTTCTCGAAATCAACCAACCCCATATGCAAGTCCTTTGAAGAATCACGATGCTTTTCCATCATGATCCTTATACTTTGGATTGCATCTGTTGTTGATTTACCCGAGACAAACCCGCACTGGTCATCAAATAGTCGTATTATTTGCCGCAGTCGGCTATCTAATACCCGTTCAACGATCTTCATGGTGTGCGACATCAGCTTGACAGAACGGTAGTTATCACAATTTCGCGTATCACCCTTTCCTTTGTGCAATGGAAGAAGATAGCTTTCCCTCCATTGATTAGGCATAGTGCCGCCTCTCATAAGTTTGGAGATAAGAGCGATGAGCCATCTAGACCCGATGTCTCCCATCTTTTTCCAGAACTCAGAGGGTATCCCGTCCGGCCCAATAGCTTTTCTTTTCTTGGAGTTTTTAACCGCGTACCGAACTTCTTCGACTGTGATGTCGGATATTTCGGCATGATTCGGGGCGGCTCTTGGAAAGTACACTCGGGGAAACTGTTCATTCAGAAGTTCCTCGCAATACTGTCGCCATCTGTGGAGAATTTTTTCGTCTTCCACAAGGAGTTGGCCTTCAGCATTGTTAATAACCTTTGGGAAACGAATCTCCTGAGCATTTCTTCTTCTCTGGGCGGCTATCTTAAAGATATTTGCTCCTTTGTTCAAATTGTTTTGTCGAAGCTCCTGGGTAGCCTGGTTCCTGTCAGACGCGGAAGACGATATTTCTTCCAACTCCTGATAGAGGCCTTCCATGCTTTTCGCTTTGAATTCGGCGCATTTTCTTCGCGATACCTTTGCAACATCTATATACCTTTTCACGGCGAGCTTTTTCCTCTCTATTAGTAGAAGAGCACTTTGACCAAGCTTGGAAAGCCATTTTCTTTTCGTGTATCACTGCTTTGGCTTCGTCTGTCCACCACCAGGTTTCTTTTGCGTGTTGGCAGGGGCCTTTAGATGTTCCGAGCAGTGATTTGGCCTTCTCCAGGCCAGATTGTTGTAGGGAATCCCACATGTGCTCGGCACTCCTCATTACCGACCTCATCGATAATGGAAGAGAGGTAGTTTTCCATGATGGTAATAAAAGCTTCGCCTTTTCCTTTATCCAGTTTATACCACTTGATTCTCTCAGACACCTTCGTTTGCTGCTTTGACTTCTTTCTCGCATCCATAAAAAATTCAGTCAGGAGGAGACGGTGTTGGGGGGCGATCGCGTCTCCCAGGATCACTTTGCAATCTTTAGCTCGTGGCTTCATGAAACTGGATACCAAATGATAGTCTATTTGAGTTTCATTTCCGCCGCTGCTATAAGTGATCAGGTGCCGGCTTTGTTTGACGAACATGGTATTTAGCACTATAAGACCGTACGACTTGCACATGTTTAGGATATCTTCACCTGAAGAGTTCCTGGTGCCGTATCCCAGCCCTCCGTGGTAGCCTTCATAGTCTTCGCTTGTCTTTCCGACATGTCCGTTTAAATCTCCCCCAACAAACAAAAGCTCTTCCTTTGGGATGATTTTGACAAGGTTGTGGAAATCTAGCCAGAATACATATTTTTCTTTTTGTTCGCATCCTACTTGAGGGGCATATGCGCTTACGATGTTCCACACCTCACCATGCATCACCAATTTGAGAGCCATCAAACGGTCACTGGACTTTGAAATGGTTAAGACGTTGCCAAGTAGCTCTGCCGCAAGGATGAATCCATAGTAAAACATCTTGTAGGCTTTTGTTTTAACGTCCAAGAAACGTGCCCGATTACCGGTGTTTCGTCATTTCGTCTCTTGTACGCACAGGATGTCTACTCGCCTTCTAACCATCATTTCTTCAAGCTCATAGTTGCGCCCACTCATGCTTCCAACGTTCCAACTCGCGACTCTTAAGTGTGGCTTACGCCGTTGCATTACTTTGCTATCCCCCGGAAATCCTATAGCTCTGACCCGATCACGACCATTAGTAGTGCCTGGTGGGGTAGTGCTTTTCCTTTTAGCGTTCTTTTCCATAATGCTACGGTTTGACCGTTTTCTTTCTTCCCCTCCTTTTTGACACGGGCATGCTCCAGATTTTTATTTTTTTTTTATTGATCTTACTCTTACAACACCGGTGATCTCCAGTCGTGTCAACCCACTGATTTGCATGCACACTTGTTGGGCAGTTTAATGGTGGTATATGTGTCCCTAGGCTCACCTTGGTGTTGTCTAAATTGCCTAGATGTGATTTTTGTTTACCTTTGTTTAGGTGCATTTTACGACAAGCGATAGGTATCGCTGCAGGTTTATTCTTAACCCGTCCCTGCACGAGTAAAAGTTGTATAACTCTTATAATGGTTAAAAATCCAAATTTCAGACAGAACTATTCCTTCAGGAAGTACTTTAAAAGAATTATTTAAATACAGACAAAAGCTATCAAAATTTTTCCTCATACTTCTGATATTTTGGTGGAGGACTGTAAAATCATTTAAGGAAGAATTAAAACAATTGTTAACAAATACATTACTACTTGAACATCTACTACAGGTATCAAATAATTCATTGTGGTGTGGAAACATTATAATATATAACAATTAACACAAAAAGAAACACTTATAAATGGTTAAGATCTTCGATGCACCTAATAAATTTAATTTCCCTACCAGCAGCCTTACGCATCATGATTTTGCCATGTAGCACCCAGAGAATTTTATATTTCAGTCTTTGCCTCTTTCAACAAGACCTTCATTTCAGGTGAAAGCCAATTGTTGATGTATATGTTTCCTTTGTAGGAAGCAAAACATTTTTCTGCTTTGATCGGTGCCTTCATTGCGAATTTGGATTCAGCTTATGATTCTGGCGATGATTAGAATGTGGTCAGATTCGCAATCCGCTTGTCTGTATGCTTTAACGTTGGAATGGTATCTTCTATCTGAATGTTATCATTTTCACGATCATATTTTTTGAGCTGAAGAATTTTATCGTCCTAAGACTATTATCGTTTGGTGAGAACTTTCTTCTTCTATGACCTATAAAGGGTGGTCCAACGAAAACGCACGATGATAATTGTAAATAAAACAAAAAGTTTTCACAGAACTATCTTAATATTTTCTACTATGATAGAAGGATCTATGACAATTATGTGTGAAACAAAATATCGGCCAAATGCTCGCCACGGCTTCGGTGGCATACCTCTATCAATGACTGAGACATAATTGAGGTTCAATGTCGTTAATGTGCCGAATTATCTCATCCTTTAGCTCTTGAATTGTTCTTGGCTTAATGACGTACATTTTTGCTTGTAAATATCCCCAAAGAAAGAAGTCCAACGGTGTCAAATCACATGATCGTGGCGGCCAATTAACATCGCCACGACGTAAGATAACATGGCCATTGAATTTCTCGCGCAAAAGAGCCATTGTTTCATTGGCTGTGTGGCATCCTGTTGGAAGCACATATCGTCCAGGTCCATATCCTCAATTTCTGGCCACAAGAAGTCCGTTATCATCTCGCGATAGCGAACAGCATTCACGGTAACTGCTAGGCCGACCTCATTTCCGATGACGCCGCCATCCCATAAACCGCACCAAACAGTCACTCTTTGTGGATGCATCGGCTTTTCAACAATCACTCGTGGATTCTCATTTGCCCAAATGCGGCAATTCTGCTCGTTAACGAATCCACTGAGGTGAAAGTGTGCCTCGTCGCTGAAGATGATTTTCTTTGTAAAGTCGCCATTCACTTCAACCAACCATTCGGCGTATTGACGACGCTTGAAATGGTCAGTAGGCTTCAGCTCTTGAGTCAATTGAACCTTGTAAGCGCGTAAATACAAATCTTTATTCAAAATTCGCATCAGTGATGTTAGTGAGATGTTCAATTGTTGGGCACGACGACGAGTCGAGGTTGACGGCTCTTCTGCCACATTATCGCGAACAACAGCAATGTTTTCCGCAGAACGAACTGGGTGAACATGCACAGGTATTTTCACATTTCCTACAGACCCGGTTTGCTGAAATTTGCGCACAATTCTACCGATTGTGGACACATTTGGTCGATTATGCTGACCAAAAAAATCACGACGTGCACGAAATGCATTTTGATTTGAACGCCCATTTTTGTAAAAGGCTTCAACTATCTTAAGGCGCTGTACAATTGTGTACCTCTCCATGGTTGAATTTGTCAAACACTAAAACAAAGAAGTGTCAAATTAAGTTGAGCAAAAAAACTTGACGTTAAGGTGTGACTCACAATTAACATCGTGCATTATGGTTGGACCACCCTTTATATCCCTTTATTTCATTTTACGTCGAAGGATGAAGAAATTGTCGAATATTTCATCCATCGTTTCGTAAGATAATAAGATAATAATGTAGGTTCACACTTATCAGTGTTCTGAAGTGTTCGGTTCATCTGTTATTTACTCTTATGTATGGAAAAAGAGTTAAAAAAATTTAAATACAGATATTTTTATATATTTCAAAAGTGTCTTTATTGAGCTAAATAAATCTAATGTCAATATATGCATAAAATATTTTCTATTTATAAAAACCACAAAAATAGCCTTTTTTCGAGTGTCGAGTAAAATTTAATTTTGCGAGTTTTATTTCGCAGTTGCTGGGATTGTTCTGGGAATTAACACAATATCCATGAAGCCCCAGCCCACGAAGAGAAATTGGTAAGATATTCCGTTTTTATCAGTCTGTGACAATAGTTTTAAACGGCAATGTACTCATGTGTCAGACCTCACAAGTCCCGCGTAAACATGTCTGATATACCGACCGACTTTCGTGTTCCTTACGATAATTGTCACTCATTCTAGCATTCAAGATAAAAAGGAGAGAAAAATGAGGAAAAAGAAAAGAAAAGTCGGAAAAAATCCCTTCTTTTCGCTTCAAGTTTCCCTTCCATACAGTTTAGCTCCCCGTCTATGAATAAAACATGTTGTCACGGTATTTTGGGTTTTATTATTTGGAATTATTCGTCGTGATGTCCTTTTTCCGCTGGTTGATGATATACATAGAATCATTTCCCTCTTGAAGCTATAACGATACATAGCTCGAGTAGAAATTTCACCGTCATACTTGTGTAAGGAATAGAATCTCTTGAGTTTTTGCACAATGGAAAGATCACCACAAGCGTTTTTGTATACAATAAAATAATTTTCCTGCCTTATGAAATATGCATTCGTTTTCGTCGTGGGTGAAGTGTGGTAAATGTTAAAAATGGATACGCGGGAGGAAAAATGGATGTGAAAAATGTTGATTGTTATCGAACGGTTATTGTTTCGCTTCTTGGTGGTGGTGCTGCGAATTGCTGTATATCATAGTAGTAGGATAGGTGGTCTGTTGCGTTCAGCGAAGGGCAAAGGACACATTAAAATACTTTTACAACAATCATTACTCGAAGATGACCGTCTTAAACAAATAATCGCCCAATCGCTAAATGAAATTAATTGTCATACCAATAACAAACAGTTGACTAAGCGCTGTTTCTCTCCTCATTTCATTTTATTCATTTCTCATTACTCCCACTTTACGTCCCATTTAAGCGGAAGGGATAAAAACGAAATTGGGAAAAAGTAATTTCGAAGCAATTAAGGACATATTTGAACCCGACTAAGGGTATCGAAACATTCACGAATAGAATAGCATCAATTAGCAAGTTTATGGATTTGAGGTTGGAATTGAACACATCCTGCAATAAGATACTGAATCGGAGATGACCATAAGCTAATTAGGAAGCCATTACCTTTTCTTCATCGATTCTGTCCTAGTGGTATGAGTCTATTATTTCGCTTTAATTCAATTTTAAGTTGGCATCAACGACAAGAATCAATATCCTTCTTCAGAGTTTTTCTAAGAATCAGACAAGCAACTTGTTGTATCGTTTCTAGTGCCATTCAATTCTGAACTGCGAGATCGTCACGAGGCGATGGTTTTTTCCTTTCAGTCACCGAATTGAACTGTAATAATTATCACTTAATCGTGGAAAATAAATGAAATTCTTGGAAATACGATTGGCATCGATGGCAGTTGATTTATAGAGAGAAAAGTCGTGCTCTTTCTTTTACAAAAAAGGTTACGATTACTATCTGTGACGGAAGCGCTCTTTGAACCCGTGGAGACGCTATTCGTGTTTCGGTATAGGATACGTTTTTATTGCTGAATCTTCACTCTTGTAGGCTATTTTTGGGCATTTAATAGGGATTGATATGTTTATATGTCGATGCAGTGAATTTAGACTGCTAAATATAATAAGGCGCGTACCAAACTTAGTTTACGAACTCTGAACAAAACGGTAATAAAAAGAAGTAATCAAATGTTGTCGAATGCTTTAATGATTTATTTACCCTATACAGGATTACTGATGAAATGCGCTAAAAAAAAAACAAAATAAAATTTGTCTGAATAAGCAACAAATTTAGTCGGAAGATTGTTATTTAAATTTAATAAAAATGGGCTACTGGAATGATGAAACACGTACATATGTATGTATTTGGGTTGCGCTATCACGAGTCAGTAAGTCAGTAAATTCCATCTAAAAGACCATAATGAGGTACATAATCTCTTTAGCCGGAACAAAGCTTGACCGAAAACACGAATTCCGGCATATTTTATTTGAAGCATAATAATTCAAAGAATTGGACCCATGCCATACAAGGCGGAGAAGTTGCGATCTTCATAAAAAATAATCTAAGCCACAATATTGAGGCGCCGATTATTTTCGGCGCTCAAAAAAAAGAAAAAAAACGTTTTAAGATTTATTAAAACACCGTTTATTTCTATATGCCCGATCTCCGCCGCGGCTGTTTCGAGAAGAAGGAAAGTCAAACGTCCTCCTTCGACTTTTGCTGCCTGGTCGATAATACAGTTCAGTGTAACATTCATGCCGATCATTGAAAACGGCGGATTGACGGCGGGAGAATTTCCTACTTTTTCTGTTTTGCCATCATTGAAAACGCAAGTGAATAAATGTCGGTAAAGAAGTCTAAAAACCTACCATCATTGAATACGCATACGATCCGCACCCTATACAAGCTGTGACGTTTCTCAACCGCAACACAGTTGATGCGGATTCCAGTCAGCAAAATGGTGAAATTGAAGAAGTGAGTAAATCGTAATAAATAAAACAAACTATTTATAGGCAAACAAATCGTCAGCAGTTCCAGGTATTGGTAGACCTTATGAAGAGGAATCCGGATATTGCCAGAAATTTTACAAAAAAAGATCCAGTGTTCGTCCAAAAGCAAGAGCTGAATAGTTTGGGGCCTCCTGTTAAGGAAGTATCAGAGTGGAAGAAAGTAAATTAAAATAATAAACTCATATATTTTCATATATCATAGATCATTGATGAATGATGGATGAACTTGATTTATCTAACGGTAAGACTTTACTTTAGGTTTGGTCGGATCACAAATGTGCTCTTCGCAAGAAACTTTGCCACAACAAACGAGAGCAAAAGGCGGCGGCTGGAGGCGAAAATAAGGAGGTTTTTTTCACTCCTTTGGAAGAAGATGTCATTGAGCTGATATGCTTAAAAGACTGTACCGATGGTTTGCCTCAAACTAGAAGTTTTGGTGCACCATTGTTGAACATGGCTTCCACCTCCACGGCGGCGTTAAGGGGTTTTGAAATGGGTACCGTTGCCGACACTGAAATTGGGGGTATGTCTTGTGAGGACATAGAAAATGACCCGAACAAAACAAATATCCCAACGCCGAGTATAACAAAAGAAACGCCCAAAAGAACTGTCCAGTGCCAGTTTGGTATCCACCCTCTGCTAAAAATCTCAAACATGCTGCCAACTTCAATTCTGGAGTCAGTGATGATGACCTGACACCTGGTGGTAGCTTTGCCTTCAACACGTCCAAAATGTACTTAAAACCAGCTTTATTTATTCGAAACTGTTTGATAAACCTACAATTAAAACTAGTAAATTCACGATGACTAAGAAAATTGTTCTCAACTTACTAAGCATTGGGTAACAAAAAAATGTCCTTTGCCATACCTCTTATTTTGTGACGAATATGTCGGCAATCGCATAGATCTTCCTCCAAGTCGAAAAAAATTGCAATCGTGTTCATAATTTCAATTTATTTTGAATTTCAAATAATTTTCTTCCACAAACAATTTAAAATGACAGAACACAGCTGATGTAAAAGAAGGTCGGTAATGAGGTTCTACCGATCGATAATGTTGTGCATCCGTTGTTTTCAATGATAGGATTAAACTGCGGAAGTGAAGTGATGCGGATCGGGTGAAGTCCCGCCGCAGTCAATCCGCCGTTTTCAATGATCGGCATGATTATCATTTTATTCCTAGTACATGATGCTAGCGCCCCCTGGTAGGTTGCAGTGAATGTTGTTTGTGTCGGTGGTGCCATCTCACTCCCCCGACGCTACAAGGTTTTCGGTACGTGGCCGAAAACGCTGCAACTGGGACGAATGTGCTGAGGTGGTGTTGGTGATTTGGTTGCCGACGATGAACCCAATGCGGAATGTTTCGAGCCCTAGCGCACGAAGTATAACATATGGTCCGGTGAATGTTGCGTGATGGATGGTGGCTGGCAATTTTTCGTACAACGAGGTCACCAACCTTCAACCCCAACGACGGGTGGAGTTGATCATGCCGCTCCTTACGCAATGCTTTACCTGAGTCTGAACGTCTTATAGCTTCGGAACGGGCTTCCTCTAGCGGAATGTTGTCCTTGGTGGCTTCCGAAGGTACACCAAATTGGAGAAATTTTGGCGAGAACCCAGTGGCACTATGAGGTGTTCGATTGTAATTTGAAACAACCCTTGGTAGTAATTCCGTCCATTTTACGTTTGGTGAATTGATGACTTCCAAGCGCAGTCCGCGTACAACGGTGTCATTGGCCTTCTCACATAAACCATTTGCTTGTGGATGGTAGGGCGATGTAATTTGATGTTTAATGGAGGATACACGAAGGAATCGACGAAAACGTTTTGATGTTAGGTTTGGTCCCCTGTCGCTGATGAGGATTTCGGGTGTACCTACCTCGGAACAAATGTTCCGGATGACTTGAATTAGGGTGTTACTTGTGTTACGCTGAGTCGCGGTAGCCCAAATGAATCGTGAATGATGATCGATAAAGAGTTGAATGTATTTTTCTTCGGTGTCGGAGGAAGATGAACCCATAACGATGGTGTCGATTGCCCAGACCTTGTTTGGTGTGGGTATTGGTTGTAGAACACCGAAGGCTGGACGGTTGCTCGCCTTAACTAATTGGCAAGTGGAACAGCTTTGTACATAACAACGTACATCGTCAGCCACCGTTTTCCACCAGTAGTTTCCACAGAGTAATTGTTTAGTTGTTGATATCCCCGGGTGACCATGTTCATCGTGGTAGTGTCGCAGGACCTTGAGTCGAAGTTTCTTCGGAACGACGTACTGCGTCATCCCTCGATGTCGATGGACTTCGAACCCTTTTGTGTAGGTTGTTACTGAGGTATCATCCGAAGGATCCTGTTCCTGTGCACACTTAAGCTCGGTGGTGCTAATGAGCAACGATACCGGTTGTCGAGATAAGGCATCTGCAGCCAAATTCAGTTTCCCTGGTCTATGACGTATAGTGTAGGTGTAGACGGAAAGGCGTACAGACCATCTAAAAAGCCGGTTGGATGGATTCTTCACTTGGAAAAGCCACTGCAACGCAGAATGGTCCGTGTAGATGTCTACGTGTCGGCCATGAACGTACACATGGAAACGTTCCTCTGCGTCAACGACAGCAAGACATTCCAACTCTGTTGCGTGATATCGCTCTTCGTGTGTATTAAGACGTCGTGAATGATATGCCACTACTCGTTTCTGCCCGTCATCTCCCGGTTGCATAAGGATCGCTCCAAGACCGACGGTACTTGCATCCGTGTATAAGGAGACAGGTCGATCTCCTCTAAAAATGACGATAACTGGGGTTGATGTGAGTGCCGCTTTAATTACCTCAAACGCTTGCTGTTGGGGAGAGTCCCACGCGAATTTGGCATCCTTTTTTGTCAGCCGGGTGAGAGGCTCTGCCAACGTACTGAAGTTTTTAATTTGTCGTCGATAATAATTTGCCAAGCCAAGGAACCGCTGTAATGACTTCACATCTGTAGGGACTGGGTAATTCTTGACTGCGGCGAGTTTTGCTGGTGATCGGCGAACTGTTCCATTGAAGATTACGTGTCCCAGGAATTCCACTTCGGCCTGAGCGAAGCAGCATTTTTCGCGCCTGAGTCTCACGTTCGCTTTCGTGAGACGTCTGAAGATTTCCCGTAGAAGGTCGGCATGCTCGCTGATTCTGTCGCTGTAGACAATGATGTCGTCTAGGTATGGAATGACGCCGTTGTTGATCAGGTCTCCCAGGACTTGACGCACAATCCGCTGAAAGGTGCGTGGCGCGTTTTTGAGTCCAAATGGTAGTACGAGCCATTCGTATTGTCCCTCTGACGTGACGAACGCAGTTTTTTCAATGGAGTCTTCGTCCAGAGTTATGTGCCAATAACCCCACGCCATGTCGAGGGTTGAGAATACACGCGAGGTTGCCAGTTGATCGATGACATCTTGAATACGTGGAATTGGTTCTCTTTCGTCGATCGTGACCGCATTGATTCGACGATAATCTATGCAGAGCCGTTGGCTCCCGTCCTTTTTGGGGGCAAGTGTGACTGGAGAAGCCCATGGCGAGGTGGACCTCCGGACGAATCCTTTCTGAAGGAGAGTTGAAATTTGTTGTCTTATCTCTTTGTTTTCTGCATCTGAATGACGATATGGGCGCTGAGCAATGGGTTGCTGTTGTGGCAGCAGCCGAATGAAATGCGAAACACCTGGAATTCGCCCAACGTCGTTGCTCTTCGTTGTGGCGAAGAGCTGTCGGAAATCGTGTAGTATTTCTTGAATCTGGGGGGCAATTGGTGTGGCTGGCGATGCTGTGAAGCATGCATGTGGACGCTTTTCGATGGGATCCGTACCAAGGCCGATGATGAAGTTGTGAGGTAAGTGTTGCATTACGTAAGCTGTGATCTTGCGAGTTGTTGACCCAATGGTGAGGCGGCCGTCACTTTTCGTGTTGCCGTTTACGTGCGTTATGGCGATAGCTGAGTGCGGATCTATTTTTATATTTAACTGTTCAACAAGTGATGAGCTGATGACGTCGATTGTGCTGCCTGAGTCGATAATTGCACGTATTGGGACGTTGTTGATCCGCACAGCTACATACATACATATGTCGATTAGCGACGACCGCCCTGGAAGTTTTCCTGGGTCGGGTTGTTGTCGGAGTTTTGTGTCTCTGTAGTGAGGGTTGTTGTCAATTGTTCATTATCCATCATCTTCTGTCTTCTTCGTGGACATTCTCGATTCCAGTGCCATTGTGTTTCTCCTATCTCGGCACAGTGACGGCAGGGACTTGGTGGCTTTTGTTTGAATCGCTGCTTCATATTCGGTTGCGTTGTGAGTACAATTTCACGTTGTTTTTGTAGGGCAGGTTGTAGTTTCGGTTGGGTCGCTGACTGCCGTCCGACTGTTGATTCCAATTGAAGTGCAAGTACCAGCCAATCTACTGAAGTACTTGGTTTTGCGCACAGCAAAAACCCACGATATCGTTGGGGAATACCTTCCGTTAGCTGGGCAACGACATCGGTGTCTGCCAGTTGGACGTGTCGTAGAAGGCGCGTCTTGTCTTCGTAATAGGCGGTAACCGTCTCCGAAGTTTTAAGAAAACGGTGTTGTGCTTGGATTGGTAACTGCTGGTCCGAATCGTGAAATAAGCGTCTCACGCACTGCTTTCCAAGTGAGAGTTGACATATGTGGTACTACATCTGATGCAAACCAGTTAAGGGCATCGTCTGTTAAATATGCCATAAGCTCAAAGATCCGTTCTTCATCCGACTTGCCACGTGTTACCACTTCGCAGAGATTACACCATAGGTCAGCTCTGATAACTGTTTTATGTCCGGAGAATTTCGCCAGCAATTGCCGTCCGCTGCAGTTATTCGCCGTTATGTTTGCCGTGGTGGAGTTTCGGCCGTGTGCTTCAGCATCCATATCTTCTGAATCAGACATGAGGCTACCGTTGGTTTTTTCTGATTGATTGTATTGCTTGCCAGAGCGGAGTATTTTCATGTGGGTTTTGCACTAGCACGTGCTGACTGTGTTTGAGTGCGATTATTATCCTTGCCGTGCGACGGAATCCCTTCCTGGGGAAGTAGTTTGGGACTGTTAAAGGTGATCCTGTCCGCAGCGCCAAATGAGGCGCCGATTATTTTCGGCGCTCAAAAAAAAGAAATAAAAAGTTTTAAGATTTATTAAAACACAGTTTATTTCTATATGTCCGATCTCCGCCGCGGCTGTTTCGAGAAGAAGGAAAGTCAAACGTCCTCCTTCGACTTTTGCTGCCTGGTCGATAATACAGTTCAGTGTAACATTATTATTTTATTCCGCGTACATGATGCTAGCGCCCCCTGGTAGGTTGCAGTGAATGTTGTTGCGTTAATTGAGATTGTTGAAATAGCCGAGTCAAAAAGCAGTTAAGCTTTGAATTAAAATTTAACGTAAAAACCAGGGTATGAAAAATAAAAGAATATTGTTCGTCGTAAAGGATAATAAAAAAATTACATAATGTTAATACAGTTTAGGTTGAATTGATTTAAAAAATTGGGAAAGATTCGTTTGCTTTTTCTTGGATGATACATTTTGTCGACGGCCAGTTCTCTCAGTTTTTGAAGAGTCAAGGTATCTTCTAGTGAAACCGAGTTTTCTTCAGCCCTCATTGCAGACAAATGCTAAGTGGTTGGATAACATGCTCCGTTTTGATTTTTGGCCGTAAAGGACTTACGCTTGCACCTGCGCTTCTTCTTCACTCTCGATTTCTTCGGCTTCTAGATTGTTACAAACAGGTGCCTGTTCGATATCGTTTTCGGCACTCCAATTGCTTAATTCCTCGGTGACAAAAGTTTCAGTGGAAAATAACTCTTGAAGTAAGTCATCAATGGATGTCATCATTTCGTGATCACTAATGATTTTTTCGCTTATGACCCTCAACGGTAGCTCAACCTCCTCATCCCACTCACTGTCAGGAGACATAAAAGGCTTCCAGTATTTTTATATGGCCAACGACTTCACCTTATATTAAAAACCTTTATTTTACTCTCCAAATCTGATCGTCGCCTTCCGACTAAATGTGCCAAAAGTACTTTTTTGTAATACTCGTACAGTTTTGTCAAGCTAATGATATTTTGTTCCATTGGTTGTAGAATAGCGGTACAGTTTGCTGCCAAACACACAATCTTTACATCACTTATCATCTCCCCGTCTTTTGGATAACATGTCGCGTTGTCCAACAGCAATTTGCCTTTTTTTTCTGTAGGCCTTGTAAGCGACAGGCTTGTTTTCGAAATGCCTAAATGCTTTAGGATTTAAACCTTTTCCTATAACGAACATTTTGAATTTGTGCGTGCCGGACGCATTAGTGCAAGCAAGAAAAGTGATTCTCTCCTTGCTTACTATCCTACTAGGAGGAGTAGTAACTTCTTTAGAACCCACAAACGTTCTGTCATAAGCTTAAAGACGAGACTCGTCCGCATTGTAAATTTGATTTAATAACAAGTCAATCTCTTTAATTTTATTTTTAAATTTTCACAAAAATAGTTTCACCAGTCCTGGCTTATTTGACAGCTTTTCTCCGAAAATTTTAAGCATTCGGATTCCATTCGGTTTTTTAAATTTGAAAACCACCCATTACTGGCATTTTGCCTCTGAAATCAATTGTACAAGGCTTTTTCCATCCTTGGATACTCACAGGTTTTTAGAGTTACGCGCTTTCCCAGTCCGGACTAATATTAACGAATTGGTTAAGCACATTTTTTCTCTTTTTTAATCTGCTAATGCATGACTTGTTGCACTTGTATGTCTTACAAAGCGATTTAATTGTTGCACCGTTACTTAATTAATTTAAAATCTCAGCCTTCATCTTTATAGACAGCTTGGGAATTTTTTACGATAGCTATGATTTATAAAATAAAACTAAGTAATTACGTACCGACCGCGAGAAAATTTGCTTAACACTGGTAAATTAAAAATATAATACAAAATACAATGCACCTACGACCTACTCGTATGTACGAATATAAAAAAATTCTAAATAACTGTCCAGTTAAAGTAAAACCGAACACCAAAAAATAGAAACAAAAATAAAACGACATAAGAGAACATGGATGGAAAGTTGCGTTTACTGAGTCAATAATGGTAAGAATTTGGGTTTGGGTGTTACTTTAACCGAGGTATTGAGTTTATCGAGGGTTGCTTTTACCGAAGGCGTACTGTATAACGTTGAAGTGTGGTGGTCCCAGGTGCTAGAGGTTTGCATTATGTGCATCCCTCTTCAAAATGGAGAGAGGACTGGGACTGGCAGAATTTTGAATACCACAGTGCCCATTGCGGACAGTACCAAACGAATTCGCGGAATTGAGAGAGTATGCCAAAATACAACCATACGTTTACAGTAGCATGCTTTATAACGCTTTACCAAAACCCTCATGAGAGTGCTCATTCTGAACGTCCAACCAATAGAAACCTATCGAACGATGAGATTGACCATAAAAAAAGTTGACGACTTAATTAAATGGACACTGGAATGAATGATATCACACCAAAAGGATCACGATATCGCGCCTTGCCGAAAGCAAAACTCGGAGGCCAGGAGACTGAAGTCACTGCTTAAAAATCTCCAACAGTCAACAAGGAAAATTCAATAATATCTGTAACTTTGTATTAGAACAACGGATTTGATGCTGTAAAATCGAACAGCACAAATATGGTATGTTCTCGCAAATAAGTAAAATATTTTGGAGAAACAATCAGAACGACAGACAATGATCTCCCGTTCATGGAGATAGTAGGAATTTTTTTGCACCTTGCTTACGGATCTTTGTTCGATGTACAAAAATACCTATTTTAATATTCTGTAGTCGATATCCCTGAGTAATAATTATAGAAAATTTTCTTTAATTCCCGTGTTTAGTTCCTGATTGTGTTTTTCATAGGATTTTGCCGGAGTAGCGCACCGTTCTAGGTAGCTTTTTCACCCGATAACCATTAAAATTGGCGTGTTGTTTAACAAATTCGGCGGGAACCCTCTCGGCCATTTGGGTGCTAAAACGGACCAGCTTATGAGCACTCTCAACGTTCCCGTCGCGGATGAGCGAATTGTCCTTGGCGCACCGGGTGCGGTGGTAAATTACCGGGATTCCAATCATATTGTGTACTAATCGTAATCAATACTGAGAAATACCTCTGGGGGGGAATAAGATTGGAGTTTGCTCTCGGAGGTTAGACCATTGCCGTCGGTCATAGCCCTTTCAATTCGTTTTCGAGTCATTTTGATAAGAAAATGTTCTATTCTGCCTAGTCCTGCTCAGTTGTACAGGGCCTTATTAGGTTATTATTTAATGAATTGGTGTTCTATACATCCTAACAATCTAAGGTACAGTCTCTCGAACACACGAATCTTTTCATATAAGACGGTCCTACATTAAACCAGACCGGACATCCATACACAATGATGGGCTTTATTAGGGCCACGTTGCATAAACTTTTCTATAAAATGAACCGACAAAGACCAAACTGTTGTGAACGACGTCGAATCGATAAATGTGAATTTCTGCGAAAAATGCAAAGTTCTCCTATGCTTTAATGAAAGAGAAATTGTTTTTCTGAATTCAATAAAGCATAAATTATATGTATGTACATATGTATGAATTTTTTATACTTTAAGCTTTTAATGTAATATTATTAATAATTTGTTTGTTGTTTCCTTTTTATAATTCCCTTTGGTTTCTTATTTTGTCGTTTAGTTTCATATGATTTTGTTTTCGTTAATGTATACGAAGTCAAACTAAATAATTGTTTGTACTTTTTTTTAATAAAAGAGCAATCAAAAGAAGATATTTTAATATTTTTTTTTTGTTTTTCCTCTTTGCGCAATAATTTATACGGTAGAAGGTTAACTCTTAATCTGTTTTACATACTTCTCAGATTCTTTCCCTCAATTATGACATATACTTTGTAACTTTCCTTCCTTTCCTTGAATTCGGGGTGCGAGTTTCATTTTCGAATTAGGTTTAACAGTCACTTAAACACACATCACAATCAAGAATGAAATTTATCGCAACATATTCATGAATTGTAAAGCATATCGTTTCCTAATAGGCGTCCATGGTACATATGTTGGAAATTCTGTGGAACATCCGCATGCCATCTGCAATCCACATTCTGCTAATTAATATTAACATTTGTCCTGCTTACCGACACATGGTTAATAAATTAAATTTCTAAAGCATAATAAAGGACATCCGTTTTTTGGTAGATGATTAAGCATGTTCCGGAAATAAGCCATTGACTTTTTGACGTACTCAAGGAATTTCATTTGTAAATATTAAATTTGCCAGAATACTAAGCTCACGAGTCGTACAACAGCTTGCCTAGGTCAATTGGGTTCAGCCACATCCCAGAAAGGGCTTACAGGCGTAAGATAATCTGCTTAGATCATTTAGCAGGCATGCATATTCGCATGAGCGATTGGGTATGGACGAGTGCAAGTGGGTGGCATTCATTTAACTTAAAGCATTACAGCATAATAGTAGTCGTCAACGGTAAGCACGGCCATATCCTTATGACTGGTAACCACTGAGTCCTTTCAATGACTTTCACATGGTAAACGGGCATATTAGTGTCCCGAGTTGTATAATAGTGCTTGCTTTCGATGGGTCCTCGTTCTCGCTGTTGCTGCCACAGCGCACAATTTGACTTCGCACAGCTTGTTCAAATATGATTTATGGTGAGCTGTGGTATTCTAGAATCCCTTCGTTCGTTCGAGGAAATGTCGCATTGATATTGCATATGACTAGTTGTGCACGCGCTAGGCCACACTTCGGGGGATTCAAACCGCGAATGGTATTCATTTAGTCGATGACTGTCCTTTCCACCTTCTGGTTCCTAGTTTCTACATACGTAGCTTGCAATGGTAGTCAAATTTATTCGACATGGCATTCCGTTGGGTTACACACCTCATTATATGGTTCTGTTTTTCGAACTAGTACCACCGGTTTTATGTGTATACGACTATGAATCCTCAGATGACCTGCGGTATTGTACGAAGAACAGAGTACGCGTAGGATACATCCTGTCTTGTATGATATGGATTCCGAAACCGCTTTCAACCAACCTAATTCAGAGGTATTTTAAATGGAGGAATCTTTTATTGTTTCCAGCCATTGGGGCATTTTGTCGGCGTGAATGTCACGTTTTGTTGATGTGGGCCTCAAGAACTCAACTAGGCATGTTGAGTTGATGTTTGAATTGTTTTGCAATTTAGAAATGCGAATGAATATTTTAGAAACTATTTCGTATGGTGACATGGGGACAGATGCGAGCTGGAATTTTTATTGATAAATTTGGTCAACGTTTTATGGAGTGTTATTTGTGTAGCAGTATTTCATTGTTTCTCTTATCATTTGGAATATTCTAGTGGATAAAATAGATATTCCACTGGCAACATTAAGGGCATGCTTTTATGAACTACACTTGACAGTATATGATATTTATTCTTGCGGAAATTTTACAATCTTTGTCAGATACAATGTTAATTTTACAGAGATATGGATCTTCTGCCTTACTAGTATAATGTTAGTATTATGAAATAAAGTACATTGATTTCAATGACAAAGGCCAAGATGGGCATGTCATGTAGAACGGGTGAACAGTGGACGAACACTCAGAAGATTATTGAGACGAAAACCCCCAGGAAAACTAACAAAAAAGCGAAACATGGACATGAACAGGTCAAAACATAACAGGGAGGTTTGGCGAAGGGTTGTCAACGGCGCTCTGAACTTCCGAGTTACAAATGTTCGGTAATAATAAAAATGATAAAACTGATTTTTAAAGTTACATGCCGTCTAAGCAAAAAATAAGCAAGGTACAAATAAAAACTCTATTTAATAGCAATATAATAAAAATAAAAACTGCAAATAAAATTAATTGATTTTTTTTTTAATGATATTATATTTAAAATACAGAACCCAGTATTTCGTTTGGCCACTTTTGCACCTCGAAAATTCCTCAAATCTTCGTAACCCCAGGGCGATATTTGGGCCCATTCTATAGTTAATGCCTTTTAAGGCTTTAGCATATGTACGTATGTATATCATGTTCATGTTATGTTATATGGCGCTACAGTCCGCGGTGGACCTGGGCCTCAACCAACAAGCGTTTCCAGCTGGCACGATCTTTCGCCAGCTGTTTCCAGCGCTGCACGCCCAGACGGTTGAGGTACCCTTCCACCTACGTGCGCCACCGAAGATTCGGCCGTCCCCTGGTTGGATTCGAAGACTCTTCGGGCCGGAGCCGTGTTGTCCATCCGCTCTACATGGCCCAGCAATCTTAGACGTTGGATCCGGAGGCGTCGTACTAGGTCCATGCCGCTGTACAGCCCGTACAGTTCTTCGTTGTATCTTCTCCTCCATACACCGCTAGTATAAACGGGACCATAGATTAAACGCAGACTTTTCTTCTCGAAACGACCAAGAGCGTCTTCATCCGCTTTAGTTAAAGTCCAAGCCTCCGCGCCGTAAAGG
Organism: Merodon equestris; assembly: GCA_958301585.1. Lineage (NCBI taxonomy): Eukaryota > Metazoa > Arthropoda > Insecta > Diptera > Syrphidae > Merodon > Merodon equestris. The sequence continues at coordinate 68,093,734 of OY284413.1, forward strand.
AGGACTGGGATGATTAAGGTTTTGTACAACGTTATCTTGGCCTTTCGAGAGAGGGCTCTACTTCTCAATTGCCTCTTGAGCCCAAAGAAGCAGCGGTTGGCAAGAGTTATTCTGCGTTTTATCTCAGCGCTGGTGTTGTTGTCGCTGGTCACAAGTGAGCCAAGGTAGACGAAGTCCTTGACTACTTCGAAATTATAGCTGCCAAGCATGACATTCTGGCCCAGACGTCAGTCTTGTGTGTCTTTTTTCGATGACAGCATATATTTGGTCTTACCCTCGTTAACGCTAAGACCCACGCCGCTTCCGTCTTAATGCTTATGAATGCCTTATTGGCGTCTCGCTGCCATCTCCCGATCACGTCAATGTCATCTGCGTACGCAAGCAGTTGGGAGGACTTGAAATAAATCGTACCTCTTGTGTTGGCCAGTGAGTCTTGTACGATCTTCTCAAGTATGATGTTAAAGAAATTGCATGACAGTGCGTCGCCTTGTCTAAATCCTTTTTTAACACCAAAGGTCTGGTTTAGCTCATTACCAACCTCAACGGAGCAGCGAGAATTCTCCATTGTCGACCTGCACAATCGGACGCGTTTGGCAGGGATGTTAAAACTAGACATGGCACCGTATAGCTCGTCTATAGCTCGGCTTTAAAATCGATGAAAAGGTGGTGCGTATCGATTTGAAATTCTTGGGTCTTCTTCAAAATCTGCCGCAGTGTGAATATTTGGTCTATTGTGGATTTGCCTGGCCTGAAGCCACACTTATAAGAGCCGATCAGGTTATCCAAAAAAGGCTTCAGGCGTTCACACAATACGGCACAGAAGATCTTGTATGCGACGTTGAGGAGACTTATTCCCCTATAATTGGCGCAATTATAGAAGTCTCCTTTCTTGTGGACCGGGCAAACGATGCTGAGATTCCATTCGTCGGGCATGCTTTCCTCCGACCATATTTTACAGATAAGTTGGTGCATGCGCCTTACCAACACATCTCCAGCCGCCTTGAAAAGCCCAGCAGAGAGGCTGTCCGCGCCAGCGGCTTATTAGACTTAAGTCTCGATATCGCTATTTTGACTTCGTCTATGTCGGGTGGACGGGATTCTCTTACGTCATCGTCCGTGGTGAATGGATCATTCTGCCTGACAGCGGTATCTTGTCTATCATCTCCGTTATACAGTCTGCAGAAGTGGTCCTGCCATATTCTCAGCATCGACTGTGATTCTACTACGAGATCGCCGTTTTCATCCCGGCAGGCTTCTGCTCTGGCTTTGTAGCCCTGACATGTTCGTTTTACTTTTTGGTAAAACTTTCGAGCTTCATTCCTGTTATGACATCTCTCCATTTCCTCGATCTCACGCTTTTCGTGCTCCTTTTTTTTCTTTCTGAAAAGCGCATGTTCTTTTCTGCTTGTAGAGCTCGCAAGCAGATCTCGTCCGTCTAAGCAGCATGGCTTTGTAAGCGTCTTGCTTTGCTGGCAATGCGCCCACTGCTGGTCTGTGGATAGTGTCGTCGTTGTTGGGGCTTGAGAGAGCTTGAGGGAAACGCGATCGGCAAAGATTCTAGCGGTCTCTCGCGATTGTAGCTTTTCGACGTCAAACTTGCGTTCTCCTACTCGACTCCGTAGCATTCTCGATATCCTCTTTCGTACCCTGGCTACAACAAGGTAGTGATCTGAGTCGATGTTGGCTCCTCGAAAAGTTCGCACATCGAGAATGCTGGAGGAGTGTCTGGCGTCGATCGCAATATGATCAATCTGGTTGGTAGTCGGTTGATTAGGGGACCGCCAGGTTCGCTTGTGAATGTAGAGATGTGGGAATCGTGTACTTGCTACAATGAGATTATGCCCTGCTAGAAAATCAATTAGCCTGAGTCCATTATCGGACGTGGTGTTATGTAGGCAATGCTTTCCTATGATTGACTCAAAAAATGTCCTCTTTGCCCAGTTTTGCGTTAGGGGCATGAACGCATATGAGGCTAATGTTGTTGAAAGTGCCTTTGATGCGGATTGTTATGAGGCATTCGCTTACATGTCGAAAGCTTAAGACTTTTTGCCTAAGTCTACCTCGAATAACAAATCCGCATCCAAATAAGCGTTGCCTATTTTCCTTGTAGCAGTCACCATAGTATATATCACAGTTTCTCATCCGCTTTTTGCCTGGTCCATCCCATCGCACTTCTTGGAGTGCCGTTATATCTGCTTCATAGCAGTCGAGGGTTTTTTCCAGTTGTTGGCCTGCACCTGGTCTGTTAAGGGACCTTACATTCCAGGTGCAAACTCGTAGGTCGTCCTTTCGTTTATGGGGGTCGTCAACATGATATCCGTCCGTATCCGAGGCTTTTGTTGGTTGCTTCGTAACAGCTGTTTTTTCCGTGATAGGGATGTTAGCCCTAAGCACAATCCCCAACCTGGAGGGCCAGGTTCCTTTTTCCCCAGGAACGTGGGGTCGGCATATGCCGTTCCTAACCGGCCTGAGCTCCCAATATGTAGGAGTAGCCCGGTTTGGTGTTCATCAAGTAGTTCTACTCACTCGAACTGTGGGCGCCGCCGTTGATTCCATCCTGGGAATTCCTCCGCCGCGCCATGTTGCAGGAGCCGAGCCTTGATGGTAGCTCAAGGCCTTCCCCCCTCTCTCGTTTGCTGCCCCCAACAACCTTACAAATGGGATTCTAACCCCAATCTACAGTTGAGGTACTAGGCACCCGGGAGCCACCGCTGGGAGGTGGGAGTAGGAGTTGGTAGACAGAGGCTAAGTGTTGACGCTGGTGTCGACATATGTTCGCATGATCTACCCCTTTGGCACGTATGTATATCATGGGATGTAATTTTTGTTAATTTTCCTATTTTATTTTAGTTTAGTTTATTTATTTATTTCTTATCATTTCAAATACTCACAATGATTTAACAACAATAAATAAGTAAATGAACAATATGATGAAGAAAAATTCAGGTGATATTCTGTATATTTTACAATAGTAATAAAACAGAGTTGAATCATTCAACTTGAATGTCACTTCAATTGGCTTATTAAAATTATTAACAAAAATAAAAATAAAAATTAGGGTGGGGTAACGGTACAGAAACACTAAAGATAAAGAAAAAAATAACTAATTTAACTTTGTAACTTGAAACAATATGGAAATTACGATTACCATGACCTCATAAGGAATATTTTCAAAACCTTAAAGCAGTACAAATGACGAACAGGAAGAATTTTTCGATCACAGAATTTTCATCAATTTGGAGGTTTCGCCATTGAAGGAGAGTGAAGTTGGGTAGCCATCAGATTTCCTTTAGTAGTTGACAAACTGAAAGAAGGACTCAGGATCGTTTATAAGATTGGCTTGCGTTTCGATTAAATGGCATTCATAGAGCGACTTATGCAGCTCTGAGAATTTCAGATAAATACCAATGTTGAGAAATGAATGATCGAAATTGTAATTTGCGTTTATAGTTTAAATTAATCAGTTCATATTGTAAGATCGCATACATGAATTATCTTAATATTTTTATATTGTTAAAATTGTTAATAAGCATAAGCCGATATTTCATAATTTACCCTATTGTTAAACATAATACTTATATTCACAAATGATCTATCAATGCAAATGTTGCTAACGGCAAGGTCGTACGTTTCATGCCCATGTTCCACATCACGCAATTGTCAGCAGAGGCTACCGCAACGGATCATGAAAAGTAATTCGTCACTTTTTCGCTAGCAGCCACCACGGGTAGTACTTGTTGTCGCGACCGGCTCGATATTTGCATTGATTATTGATTGATGAGATTAAAGTTCGCGCTAAAATACAGTCCACACATTTTATTCGATTTGTTTTTATTAATCTCTATCAACCAATGTAGTTAGAAAAGTCATTGGGGGAATGAGTACGAAGGAAGATTGCCCACATTTTGTTTCTTGTGTTTCTTAGTGAACGGAGCCTGCGATTATACCAAGGATTATATCGTAGGACTTAAGCAGTTAGGACTTAATTCAGTTGTGGAGAGTCGGGAGGATGGTAGTTGTCAATGGTTGATAAGGAAAGGGGACAAAGTGAAACAGAGGAACTAAGGGGGTCTGTTGTGAAGATCAGGTCTAGCTGTCTACTTATGTAATTTGTGATGCAACTAACTTGGCTAAGGTTTGAATCAGCTAGGCGATCTAAGAAAAGACATTCTTTGGCAGCAAAGGGATCAGTGGCAATGTAAAATGATTGATCGTCTGATGGAGCTCATTTAAGAGAAGGGGGACTGAAATCACCAAAGAGAAGGATTTCATCATGAGGATCCCGTAAATCATTCATGCTATCAGTCGTATTAATGGCGAGTTCATAGGATTCAATAGGCTGAGATGGCAAGATATAAAAGCAGATGACATAGAGCGCTTTACAGGGCAGTACAATCTTAATTGAAACGAAGTCGAGATACGGGGAAGAGGATATTGCAATAAGGGGTGAGTCGATTGAGTTAAGGACGGCTATTAAAACGCCACGACAGGGGCAGCTATCGGTAGGTCGATTGAGATCGTCGTCGCGATAGACGTTAAAATGTAACTATGGTAACACCAGAATCGCTGTGTCTATGGCAACACTTTTCATTCAACTGACAATTTACAATTGACTGGAATACCCATTTCTTCTCTGAGCACGCGGTTGAGCTAACCTAAGTATTTAAGTCCGGCAATCAACCTTTTTTTGTTTGTAATAAATGAATTACTAATATAATTTAAATATTTAAAAATTTGAAACCTTTTTGTTTTTTGAAATTAATTAATTTCAGTTGGTTTCAGTCAGAGCGAAGATTTGGAATGGTAAAGCATGAGACTGTTGAAAGACTGCTTGGGTTTTTGAGCGAAGACCTTCTACATTCTGATAATAGAAGGTGAGTGGAAGGTTAGCATGAGAGGCAGGAGGAGAATGGAAATTGGAGGCGAAAATATCTCTCGTGGTCGGCTCTGCTACGCTGGACGTGGGATATCCTCTTAGAGTGGATATATAGATGAAAGGTATCTAGATCGCTTGATACTATTTCGGGAGGATATTGAAGAACTCGTGATACTTAATAAAGAGGTACTTGAGTTTGGCAAAGTCAGTAGGAGGGCTTTCCTGTTGAATGGAGACCATTACACTAGTCTTCGTCTTACCTTCATAGCAGACCGAGTCTGGTTTATCATGGAGATAGGCCAAAAAGAGACGAATTTTTTCATACGTCTTTTTATCTCTTAGACGAGAGAGAGAGCATAGTGGCATTCAGTGGGGTTACTAACTTGCTGGGTAATTTTGACTGAGGGGAGCAGAATTGGATCAATGAAAGATTGTATGGAGTTAGGAGGAGATGTTGTTGAAGAAGGAGTTGAAACCTTTGGAAGAGAAGTGGAATTGGCTATAGTGTGAGAGGGCGAGTATGGTGTGGATGTATTTGAAAAGGCGGGGGCTGAGGGATTGAGGACGTTAGAGCTGTGGAAATTAGGAAACAATTTGGAAGAGGTGCTTGTGTTTGTGGCGAAGGGCTAGCGGTGGTAGAACAAGCAGTTGGAATCAGATTGAAGGAAACTCGTTGACGTGGCAGTTTTGGTGGAGCAGAGGAAGAGGGGTGGATATCTTTCTTTTCGTTCCATCTGGTAAGGGTAGTTTTGAAAGGGTAGATTGAAATGGCGGCCGTCAGGGTTTATGAATAACCACTCGTATTTCGATGATATGGACAGCTTCAGCTTAAACGATCTGGACCATTGAAGTGCTTGGCAACTTACTATTCGAATTTTAAATTCCTTTGTGAACTTTTGTGCCAATTTTTTTTTTAGTGTCGGTGGTCAAATAATAAAGGTAGAAATTTCTTCGTTGTTTTTTTTCAGTTTTTGAAGTCGCTGGGTACATTCACTTAAACCTCATATTTGGCCAAAGCGCTCAATATTGGGTCTTCACAAATTGGGCATTCAGTTGGCGTGTAGACTGAGGATGTGGTTTTTGGCGGCAGCGGAGACACACTAATTGACGGGGCGGCCATCACGTATGGAGGTTTTGTCTTCTTCTTTTCCTTTTTTCCGGCGTCGTTATGATCAGAAGTGTAGGACCCCCGGTTTGGGTTTACTTCATCGCTGAGGCCAATCAAATACTGGTGTTTTTGCATTTGTTTGCACCAATTGTTTTTCGGCCTGCCTTTTGTGCGTGTTGAAATTGGAACGTTGATTGATAACGCCTTTTGGACGGGGTTCAAAGGATCTCTTCTTTGAACATGGCAATACCAACTGAGTAGGTCTTTCTTGTGATGGTTTCTTTTACGTGGAGGCTTCCTCGGATCTTTGAACTTCTACTTCTGTCACGCTTTGTTACTCCCGCTGTCATGCGAAGCATCTTCATCTCAGTTGCCGTTAATTTGCTCTCATACTTTTTGTGAATTTTCCAGCATTGTGAACCGTATGTGAGCGCCGTACGTACAACTGAAGTGTAGAGCCTTCCTTTCAGCTTAGGGGGCATTTTTCGATCACAGAAGATGGCGGAGTTTTCCCGCCACTTCATCCACCCTACGCTTACGCGATGGTTGATCTCGTCATCACAAGTTGCTTCTTTATTAATCATACATCCCAGATATTTAAACTTTTCACACTTGGGAAGCACTCTTCCATTCAAGTAAATGTCTGGAATAGGCTGATGAGGGTCAGAGAACGGGCAGCACAGATACTCTGTCTTCTTTGAACTAATCCGATACCCGTGTCCCTCAAAAATGTCCACCCACACATCAAGTGCTCGTTGTAGGGACGCCTGATCATCACTTATAATGGCTCCATCGTCAGCAAAGAATAGCTGGTGCACATTGGGGTCCGTCACTTTTCCTTCAAGCAAGCAATTAAGGACTGCTATAAAGAGCAGTGGGCTGAGGACGCTCCCTTGGTGTACACCGACTTTGATTGCGAACTCTTCGGTGACTCCTGCGGTACATCTTACTCTTGTCGTTGCTCTCTTGCACATGTCCATGATCACTCGCACGTAGGTTTCTGGAACTCCTTTTTGTCTTAGCGCTGCCCATAAAAGATCTCTTGGTTGCCGGTCAAAGGCCTTCTCGTCCTTTGAAGAATCACGATGCTTTTCCATCATGACCCTTATACTTTGGATTGCATCTGTCGTTGATTTACCCGAGACAAACCCGCACTGGTCATCAGATAGTCGTATTATTTTCCGAAGTCGGCTATCTAATACACGTTCAACGATCTTCATGGTGTGCGACATCAGCTTGACAGAACGGTCGTTATCACAATTTCGCGCATCACCCTTTCCTTTGTGCAAAGGAAGAAGATAGCTTTCCCTCCATTGATTAGGCGACACTCTCATAAGTTTGGAGATAAGAACCATGAGCCATCTAGACCCGATGTCTAGGCCCAACAGCTTTTCTTTTCTTGGAGTTTTTAACTGCGTACCGAACTTCTTCGACTGTGATGTCGGATATTTCAGCATGATACGGGGCGGCTCTTGGAAAGTACGCTCGGGGAAACTGTTCGTTCAGAAGTTCCTCGCAATACTGTCGCCATCTGTGGAGAATTTTTTCGTTTTCCACAAGGAGTTGGCCTTCAGCATTGTTAATAAACTTTGGGAAACGAATCTCCTGAGCATTTCTTCTTCGCAGGGCGCCTATCTTAAAAATATTTGCTCCTTTGTTCAAATTGCTTTGTCGAAGCTCCTGGGTAGCCTGGTTCCTGTCAGACGCGGAAGACGGTATTTCTTCCAAATCCTGATAGAGGCCTTCCATGTTTTTCGCTTTGAATTCGGCGCACTTTTTCTTCGCGATACCTTTGCAATATCTACTTATATACCTTTTCACGGCGAGCTTTTTCCTCTCTATTAGTAGAAGAGCACTTTGACCAAGCTTGGAAAGCCATTTTCTTTTCGTGTATCACTGCTTTGGCTTCGTCTGTCCACCACCAGGTTTCTTTTGCGTGTTTGCAGGGGCCTTTAGATGTTCCGAGCAGTGATTTGGCTTTCTCCAGGTCAGATTGTTGTAGGGAATCCCACATGTCTTGTGCTCTGCACTCCTTATTACCGACCTCATCGATAATGGAAGAGAGGTAGTTTTTCATGTTGGTAATAAAGCTTCGCCTCTTCCTTGAACCAGCTTATACCACTTGATTCTCTCAGACACCTTCGTTTGCTGCTTTGACTTCTTACTCGCCTCCATAAAAAATTCAGTCAGGAAGAGACGGTGTTGAGGGGCGGTATTGGCAAACTTTAAAAAGATAGCTAGGGTATCTGCCATATCTTGCTACACGTTTACCTTATAACCATATTTTTCATAACAAACAAGTGTTTTATTTTATTTCTATATCCCTCTCTTTTACAAGTAATTCCATATTGAAGTTAAGAATGAAGGTATCATAATAAATAGTGGTAAGAAGCTTAAGTGAATACAAGCTACGGAAATAATAGAAATGTCAAAGCATGGCGTTTCTCAAAGTATCAAAGTGATTTGATAATTTCATTCCAGAGTCCAGAATGAGCCCGTCTCGTCTACATTCTCTATCAAAAAACATTTACCAGCACAGTTTTGACTACAACAAAAGGTTGGAAGGTAGGGACTAGAAGACATTTTTCAATTCGACAATGTACTCGTATATTGATAACAATCTGGTGCGTTGAAATACACTTTTGCTTCCGATTTCTGCGAGGAAGATAGGTTAAAAAACATTGATTTCATTATAGAACGTGTTATTAACTTATGCTCAGCAAAAGAGTGTAATAGATTTAGACCGCAATTGATGTCGCAAACTAGATCTAATGGACTGATGGATCAAAATCGTCTGCAAAAGGAGTAAGTGAACCTTTAAAATCTAGATTAAATAGAGATACTAATTTAGGTTAGGTGGCGACCCTCCGTAAAATCGGTCCGAATCACTTAGACCAAGAATGGTCCATTGTGCTACCACTTGAGTCGGCTTGGTCACCATTACCCTTGGACCCATTTTGAGTGCTGAATAAAATTCTATATTTTGTAGATCTCCATTTCAGATAGTTAGTTCATTGAGAAAATATTCTTCCAGGAATCGTCTTCTTGAGGAGGCTAGGGCAGAGCAATCGCCTAGGAGATGGGATGGAGATTCTTCCTCTTCCTCGTCATGACACCTACTTTATTAGTCGTTGTATGGCAGTCCTAATCTTGCGGCATGTTTTCCCAAAGCGCAATGTCCTGTTAGGACTCCGATTAGGCTGCTTATAATTTGCCTGCGTATTTTTAGCTGGCTTGTGGTTTTACGTTGACGTGGGTACGTATGTACGTGGGTAGTATGGGGTTTGATACGCCGTCTGGTGCCCAAGGCTTCTTGCTGAATGGTTCCGCATTCAATTTCCAGTTGAGCTTCCTGTCGAGTATTACGCCAAAGTATTTGGCGTGGTCTGCGAATCTAAGGTAAGTCCCGTTTAGTTTTGGTGGAGTCAGTGGAGAGTGAAATAGAGAATTGATATACACTAAACATAGAATTGGCCCCAAAGACAGAGTCTTGAGGTACTCCCACATTAAGGAATTTAAATTCGCTTTTCGTCTAATCCAACCTTACTCTCTGTGACCTATTTTCAAGGTAGAATTTGAACCGGTTGAACATGAACCCATGGTAGCTAATTTTTCCAGTTCATTCAATTGATAGTTATGATCGACCATATCAAATGCTTTGGTGATGTCAATGAACAAACCCGCCGTACATTTTTTCTCATCAAGGTTTGACATTACTTGTGAACAAACATGCAATTTAAATTGCATGTCATTCTAAATATCATATGAGTGCCTACTCACCTTAACCTTCAATTCCCTAGTTTATATTAAACTAGGGTCTAAAACCACTGTAAACAACTAAACTTAGTCGAATATTATGAGGGGAAAGTGAAAATGAGGTAATGGAAAATTACACCTTATCATTAGACATACCTACATATGTACTTACTAGATAAATTTTTGTATTGAAAAATAATACAAGATAGCGGCATCAAAAGCTTTCTCCCGGGACATACATATTATAATCTAAAAAAAAGGAAATGTATGTTATTAATCTTTCTTCATATACAAACCAAGAGAAATGTCGAGAATTTCAGAGATATAAATATTCCTAAAAATCCCGAAATTCAAAACTTTGTGTTACTCAAATTTGTTACTGAAAAAATATAATATAAAAAAATAAAGTGTCGAAAATTCCTTAGGGATTTCCCATTAAAAATGTATCTTAAATTTGGTGTAAGTATTTTAAATGCCTCCACTTTACGGTAATCAATAGCTGCTTGGCCTAGGTTTTGAAAAATCACATTAGGAGAAAAACGAGGTTAAAAGGTTAAAAATTTGATAATTATCCCAGGAACAGAAGGCTGCCCTTCTATACCTAAGTTATGGGTCCGTTTGGCTTCTTATCCTGGTAAACGTTCGACGCGTTATACGAGTTGCTCCATCCTTTTTCGCCAGTGCACCCTTTATTCTTCATTGTCACTAACGAGCAAGAAATTATTATAGCATGTCCCTAAGTACAAGATAATGCCACAAATTATTTTATTTTCAATGGCAACGCGTAAGTTTATTTTGTCCCCGATTTTGATGAAAAAAATGGACTGTACAATAACTTGAACAAGAAATAAATTGCTTCAGCTGTTTTCCTTATGTTATTTCTTTCTTCGTTACGAAAAATATATACTCATACCACCGCCTTACACAGGAGTTAGGGGAATGAAAAGTTTCGTGCAAAGCGGAACCACGCAAAACGAAGTAAGACCGTAAGCGAAATGAGGGGTTGCGGAATATGAAAAATTGAAAGAAATTTAACACGTTGTAGTTAATATTTAATCATATAACCTCGCCTTAAAACGAAAAAAAAAATCAAAAGTTAAAAACAATTATAATTACGTTAAACTTTTTAATTTACATTTTGTTTAAAAAAGTTAGTTAAAATCAATTACTTTTTGTTTTAAGATTTTCCTAAGTGAATCGTCCTGATTCCAAAGATGCTTTTATTCGACTGTGAAATCTGTTCGACCGTCCTTCGTTAGGATGATTTTGAAACCCTCTTCCACTAATCTGTCACCGATAGCGAGACTCCTTGCCAGGTAGCTTATTCAGAAGGTTCAAGTTCATCAGCGTCCAAGATTTCGCTAATACCTTTTCGATTGAGGTTTGCGAAACTCTCTCCAGCAATTTGCCTACCAACTTCAATTAGTCCTTTCACATTAATTTCTATGTCACCTGGAGAGTTGCCTATTCTAAACAATTTGTGTAATTGATCCTTTTAATTCTCCCCATGCTAATCTGGCATTGCAGACTGCATCTAAGACTGTAAATATTTTCCATAATAATCAATGCAATGATCTTCATGAGATGCTTTGGTTAGCTCCGAAAATCGATGCTTCAGGTAATTTCTTTGTAGGTAGAAATTATCCCTTGATCCGTGGGTAGGATTTAACCGGTTTTGTTCGGAGGTATGCTAGGTATGCTGGATGTGATGCTGCATTGTGTAGAAGACCTGGCGCTTTGAGAAATGTTGAGAAATGTAGTACTGGAGTTATCTATGAGTTTTGTCGCGCGACTTTGTATTCTGTCTAGTAGGATTAATGTGGTCTAGGATACACCAGACGAGACATGAGCGCTAAACTCTAATTTAGGCGAATGAGCGCCTTATAGATTGTAGCCAGATCTAAGGGTGAGAGATATTGCGTCTGTATAAGAAGTAAACATCCGCAATAAAGGACTTAAAACTAGTTCCAATGCATCCAATATATTTTGAGTATCTTACTTACCGCACTCATATCTTGAAAAATAAAATAAATAAATACCATGTATACATTGGGTATTTCGGTTATACATACAACTTACTTTCAATAGTATCAATATCACAATTGTAAAAAATTAAAGTCTTCGTGAAAAGCAGCATTTGTGTTTTCATATATCTTTTTTTTTGTTTATTCCATCATTAAATTTCAAGACTTCCATCGATTGAACAAAATCTTTTAACAAATCTTTATCGCCAAATAGAAGACTGTGCAACTCTTCATTTAACATATTATGTTCCAAGGCTTTTCTTGTTGATCAGTTTATGTCGCATAATTTTTTTTACATTTAGACTTAACTTCATTTTTTTCGTCTTCAGTAAATTGAATTAACTTGTTTGCCGGTAGAAATAAAAAGAGTGCAATTTTTTTTTGATTATTTGTTAAATTATTTATTTGTTAATATATATACCTGTTATTTATTTACTACTAATTTGAATATTTATTTATTTATTTATTTATCTATTTATCTTCTGTATATTTCTATTTTAATTATTTATTTATTGCAAATTTGCTGATATTTATATTTTTATCTATATGTAATATATATGTATATTGACTAATTTTGTATAGAAGGTTTTTTTTTCGTTTTTTCCTTCTAAGATATTCTTTTTCGTAATCGTAAAATGTTCATCAAATAGAATAATGTTTCAGTTGAAAGATAAAATACGTTATCATATCTCTGTACAATGTGCGATGTCATACTATTATAATGTAAAATACTTGTACGAAATAGAGTTCTATCTATGTCTATCTATTTGTTAAATTTTGCAGCACAATGGAATATAAATAATGATTTAATTTATCTTTGAAATTGTGAAATACTTCAAAATCACCAAAATCGACAACACACTGTCTTTTTTAACCTATGAATATGAACAATTGTTAAGTAAAGCATTGCATAGTTCTCTCCTTCTAATCTTTTGGATGTTTCCTCGAACAATTTTAAAATGTTGTTTAATTCATTTATATAATTTAAATGATGTTGGTGATCTTTATAAGTTAATATTTTTTTTTGAAATATTTCCGTGTCCGAATTCTGACAAAAGGTTGACGACCTTAGTCTTCATGCTCTGACCTGAAAAATTTAATAATGTTCATTCTAACAGAGAGCAATTTTCAAAACAAGAAAAAACAAATATGTACCTCTACAAGATTCACCCCTCACTGATTTAAGCCCTAAAAGTCTAGTTACAAATTTACTTCCTTGATATAGTAAATGCCTGATGTTAAACCATAGCCAATATTGTTTTGCTTTCTATATCAAATTTAAATATTTTCAAATATTAAATATATAATATGTACATTTTTAGTACGTCGATGGTTGGCGGGTGAGGTAATATGTTTTCAATGTCCACGTTTTGTCCATATTTGGCACCTACACTCTACAGACACTAGAAATTGAGCAAATTTTTTTTAGACCAGAATCTTTTACAGTTTGGGAAGGACGGCAATTTTCTACTGTTTTTACAATATACATACACTTGTTTTTTATCTTCTATATCCACATATATTTTCTCAACTTTTCCACTTATATTACTTTTTAATATATAACACTTATGCTTATGCTTATGCTTAACTAAATTTGAAGTGATCTTACTATTATATTTGGTTTCTTTTTAATTCTCCACTTACAAGTCTTGCTGTTATGGCGGAATTGCTTAATAAACCAGCAATGCTTGCCAATGTAACATTGGAATCATTTGTGCAATTCTAAAATTATGATTGATTTTTGCATACAACAAATGTTCTTACATTAATAGGTATTTCCATTTCGCGATAAAAAAAATAATTAGTCTTCTTATAAATCACTAATTTACTAACCTTGTAAGCACTTGCTCTGAATACCAGTTAATCATTGCACCCGTTTCATTCAGTGCCCTCAGTGTACTCAGTAGAATATTAACAGTTAGCAATGAACTCGTTTTTTACTATTCAAATACCCGAACAGTGAAATCGTAGCCAACAGAGTACTCACACTGGTAAGAGGTGATAATAAATAGATAAAAGATAAAAAATAATAAGAAGCCTGGGCATTTCGCAGCATTCATTGCGACTCTTAATATGTGATCGTACCAATTCAGATTGTTAGCAACACACAAACCCTATTTCACCTATCACTATTTGCACCCGAAGAGTAGGATCGTAATGTTGTGAACGAATATGAAAAGCTAAGGGTACTATTGTCGGCAAAGGAGTGGATTGGATTTGAAGTGACGGAAAAGAAATCATTTAAAAAAATGAGAAAAAGTATCGGAGACAAGACGGAGCCCTGAGGAACACTAGCAAATTCGTTCGAAACAATTTGAATTGGTTTCTTTTTTTTTACTTTTATTATTTATTTCAAATAAAAATACAAAATGGTTGAATTGGTTTGTAAATGCAAAATACGTATTTTCGAAATAGGCTTTTCAAATAAAATATTTTATTTCACTGGTTGTAAAACTAGTGCTTGTTCAAAGAGGACATCTTTCACCACCATTCCACCCAACGGAAATAGTCGTTTAACAGGTGCAGAATTTGGTGAGCAAGTATTTAAGAAAGAGTTTTATTTAAGAAAGAGTTTTTTTTTGGATATTTGTTTAAGGATTTTAAAGTATTGTATTCATCTTTTAAATATTTTATTGTTTCTAAGTCTATTGTAATATTGACATTATCACTGGCTGCTGAAGAATCAGAGTCCTCAAAAAACATACAATAGGATTCAGTCTTTTTCTTCTTTTTATTAGAGTAAGTATGTTTGGACCTCTTTTCATTTACTTGTTCTTGTTTTATCTTTCTCACTTCTGAGCATAAGACATTCGTAGCAAGTATCTTTCTCGCCTTCTAAACTTTTAATGCCATCAGCAATATGCTTTGAACGGCGTATGTTTTCATTGAGAAATTAGAAATTACCAATTCAAATTTCCTCAAAGTTTCAAATTATACAGGGTGCACCATTCCATATGGGTCGATGTAAATTTGGAATAACTTCAACAATTCTCAACCGATTTTGGAAATTCAAAAACTTTTATTCAATCTAGACCTTTACAATTTATTTTGATGAATTTTTGAAAACAATATCAATAAGATCGCCTTTATTGCCGATGCAAAGATGGGCTCGTTTTCGCGCATTCTCCATGACATTTTCGAGCATTTCATCGAAATTTATGCGATTTCCGCACGAATGTTTCTTTTGAGCTGTTCTATTGTCTTCGGGCCGTTAGCATACACCTTGCTTTTCAAGTATTCTCAAAGAAAAAAGTCTGGAGGAGTCAAATCTCGCGATCTCGTAGGCCAGTCAATATTGCCCGTTTTTGACACCAATCTTCCAGGGAACTTCTTACGCAAAAGGTTCATTGTTTTGTCCGCGGTATGGCATTTCGCGCCGTCTTGTTGAAACCAAACGTGAAATAGGCCTTTTTTACGCATTTCTGGGACCACATAATGGGCCAACATCCACCAATATCGATCGCCATCCACTATATCGCCAACTTTGAAGAAATACGGTCCAATGATGGTTTTAGCGCATACACCGGCCCAAACAGTAACTTTTTGATAATATAGCCGCTCTTCGTGAATAATGTGAGGATTTTCGGTGCCCCAGAAGCGACAATTTTGTTTATTAACTTATCCAGAGAGCGTAAAATGTCCCTCATCGGTCATCAAAATTTGCTGCTAGAACTCCGGCTCAGCATCAATCAGTGCAACGACATTTTGTGCGCATGCCAAGCGCCGTGGCTCGTCTTGTGGCAAAATTCTTTGAGTTATCTGCACTTTGTATGGAAATAAGTGAAGATCATTCTTCAAAATTCTCCGCAAAGTGGTCCCACTGATGCCTAACTGCTGCGAACGGCGCCGATATGACAAACTTGGGTCTTCTTGAACACTGGCCTTCACAGACTGAATAGATGAGTTTGATCGCCACGGAGTGGCCTAGGTTGCTCACGAGGACTTGCCACAGAACCAAATTGAAAAAAATTCGAGGCCCAACGATGAATTGTATCTTTTTTGGGCGCAACATCATCACGATATTTTGCACGATACACACGTTGAGTTAGCACAATCGAGCGTTCATTTTTAATGAACATTGAAACTGTTTCCGCGCGTTTTTTGGTGTGAAGCGATTCATTGTTAAAATTGTACTGAACATACCAAAGTGCTATGATATATGAAAATCGGTTGACAATTGTTGAAGTTATTCGCAGTTTACATCGACCCATATGAGATGGCGCACTCTGTATCGTATTCCCAAGGGAATTTTCCAGTTGATTCCAAATAGATTTCACAGGCTTTAGGAGATATTGAACACAGATTCTAAACTACTTGACATTTTGCCACGGCTGCATTGTAAAGTTTTCTGTACGAATTACTTCGGGATCTAGTCTTATCCATATCTCTTGAAGCTATTAAATGTAACGTATGTGTGGCACACCTTTCATGATTGGGTAGCTGAAATTCTTCCAATTCTTCAAATAACTTCGGGATCTAGTCTTATCCATATCTCTTGAAGCTATTAAATGTAACGTGTGTGTGGCACACCTTTCATGATTGGGTAGCTGAAATTCTTCAAATTCTTCAAATAATAAATAAATAAATTGTGTTACAGTTAACACATTATCATCATCATCATCATTGTCAATATTAGTACAATATGTACAACTTCAATATTTTGAATAAGAGCTGAATCTCATTCACTTGATCCTTTATCTGAATCTTGACAATATATTTTAAAAGCCTTAACCTTGATTAATCCATTGTCGCTAATAGTTTTTACTATTTTTGTGAGCTGTAAATCAAATTCAGGATGAATTTCCACAATCGGCTCAGCCACTTTGTCATAACTATAAGTTCCTTTAAACCTCCTTCAAGCTAAAATTACACTTTTTCGGTCAAATGTATCTCAATCAATCCAATGAGCCGATACACCCAGAAAGCTACTCTTAGATTATGACCATAAATCAGCAGCGGTGCATACAAATTCAACCTTTTTCAAAGCATCTATTGTATCTTTTATATGTTATTGTATTAGTCTGTTATTCTTTTATTATGCTTGATTGCACACAATTTTTGGTTGAACAGTTAGTTGCTTTGCACGTTCAATAAGAACTTTAAAGGATTCATTTTCTATAATTGATTTAGGTGAAGATTAAGATTTTTTTTCTTTCTCCATTTTTACTTTTAAATGGTTTAAAAAGTTTGTTATAGCATTTAAACTTCTTTTCAGTGTTTTCGAATACTTATAGCAAGGTGCATGTGTATCGTTTCCATGATAATTTTAATGTATTTTAAGCATTGTTTTGATATTAGCGGAATGTTCTTGTCCCTGAAGAAAAAAAAATGTTTCAAATCATTTATGCGTAGTAGGATTTACGATTGATAAATATTTTATTGTCAATAAAAAACTTAAAACCCTTAATTAAACAAAAAGACGGAATGTGGACGAATAATTCGGTACTCTTTTCTACTAATGTTAATCGAAAACAGTTGAATCTTAGGTTAAATTAATAGAAACAAATATATTTCGATATACATATAGCTTATTGTTGCATAGTTAAAAAGAACATATAAAAAAAACATTTAATTTACTTACAATCAGCAAGTAAAGAAAACCGAACAAAATCATAAAGATAGATATAGATATTTTTTATTTCGTACACAAATAATTTGAGAAATAATTAGAGAATAATTTGTATTGTAGAGAACATTTTTTTACAAAGATTTGATAATTTGATATATTATCTTTCTACTGGAACATTGATATGAATTCTATTAAGAGTGTGTGAAGGAACAAAAAAAAACAAGTCAAAATTTTGAAGGAAAACGGAAAAAACCTTCAATATAAACGAAGAAAATCATAAAGAAAACCAAATAATCAACAGTCCTATTTTAAATTTATACATACAATGTGTTAATGTAAAATATCAAAGTATAAGTATGACTTTTTTTTTGTCTTCTGACGCGGCGAACACATAATTTTGTCATTGGTTTTTTTGTTTGACATGACACAGAAACAGTTTAAGCTCGACTTGCAAATTTGGCATTATTGTTGTTGTCGCCAAAATTAAAAATAAAGTGATTGTAAATATAAGAATGAAAAAAATATGATTTAGAAAAATTTAATAAAACATTTTTGCATTTTGCAAATACTAAATATTTATATAAAGTATTTAAAATAAAATAGAAAATACATTTTGAAAAAAAGTATTTCAAATGTAAATTAAAAATAGGTATTTTGCATTTTGTATTTGCATTTCAAATGTATGTATGTATTTTAAATAATCCTCATCTCTAGTAAACAGTCGCGTATTAAAAACAACTAAGATTTAAGTGCGCAAATAGTGCTAGGGAGGAGAAGCGAAGTTGAAGGCCATAGTATCGTACAAGGTGGTGCAAAATTTATCATCCAATTTAATTGGGAATTACCTTTTTACTAAAAGAAAAAATAATTTTAAGTGAGGAAAATATTTATTTGGACCCTTAGAATTTCGCATTTTATCGAATTTTTCATGACTTTCCGCAAGATTGTTCGTATTCCTGTCGAATATTCTCCTTAAGGGCTGCGATTGTCCGAGGCTTGTTGGCATAAGCCCACGACTTCAAGTAGCCCCAAAGAAAGAAGTCTAGGATGGTTAAATTAAGTGATCTTGCTGGTCATGCCAAATCGCCAAGACAGAGAGTACGAGACCAGGAAACGCTTCCTCCACAATATCCATTGTGGCTTGTGTTGTGTGTGCGGTTGCACCGTCTTGTTAAAACCACATTTATCATGGTCCTGTAGCGTTCGCCTACATGACCGTATTGCTACATGACCATATTGCCGATGGTGTCCTAAAAGGAATACGGCCCAATCACTCCTCCCGCGTGAATGCCGTACCACACAATGGCATTGAGTGGAAGTAATGGTTCTTCGTGCATCACGAGCGGATTTTTAGTACCGCTTAAGTGGAAATGCGCCTCGTCGCTTATGATGATTTTCGACACAAATTTGTCCTCTTCGTTGTTGAGGTCAAGGAGACAGTAATTCGCACGCGACTGATTCATTAAAATTCGCTGTAGGATCCGTCTGGTGATGCCCAATTGCGTGGCCCGTCGGCAGTTCTGGCATTCTTGGCCGAACGACCAGGCCACGCCTTGCATGGTCTCTTGTGGTTCCAGACTGTTCGAGTTGAGGAGCTAAGTGCCGGGGGGTGATTGTGCTTGATAGGATTTGAGAGGTTCGACTGAATTTGCGTTAGTTTTAGTTCACAGTAACTCTTTTGTTTCCATGTCATTCAGGTGTTATATTGGAAATGCACACATAGAGTATGAATTTTGAAGTAATCTTATGCTGCGAGTGTTATGTCTTCGTCAGCACTTTTTTGATCATCTCTCATTCACAACTGATGTTATTGCACAATTTTTCCGTGTAGTAATTGTTCTTGACTATGGACGGACTTGAACTGCAGACCCTCGTCTCAACAGTCGGTCATGATTATCATTGCATCACGACCACCCCCCTAAGCTAAAGTTTTGAAGAAGATAGCATCTCAATTTGGGCTGTACCTGGTAGAGGAACGGGAGGGCTGACACACATTTTAGGAATATTTGGACCATAAACACATTTGTCGAGTGGTTGTAATTTATCGGTCAAATGACTTGGGAAACGGATTAGTTGAATATTATTTTTAAGAGCTTCTTCAACGATCCTAATATGGCTAGAGTAACTATCGTAGAGAAAAGTTTGTTCCAAATTGCATTTTTCAATGCGAACTTTTTGGAGGTGAGGAATGAGTCCGTTTGTAATCCAATGATAAAATTGAGGCCTTCCTTCGAAGCAGTATAAAGAGTTCCTGGAAAGCAATCTATTGAAATCAATCGTGCGTGAACCTTGCTTTTCTCCACTAGCAGATACGCAAGTCAGCCAAAACCACCAGAAACATGGCTTAAGGCATGTCATGCCTCGATGGAAAACCGGTTTTTGGAGAATTAAGTGCTTTTACAAATACCTCTGTTCAAAATTACCCCCTTGGAACCTAAATGAAGAGAAAGCCAAATGTCTGCTCACTGACCGATTTGGATCAATCCAAACTTCGTACCTGACTCAGTGAAGTGGGCGTTTAAATATCTGGAGACTGACAAAAACGACAGGAGACAAATAAAGGCTGCTTATGGGTAACGCGTGCTCCTTTGCTATGAATGAATTACTCAGAAGAACTCAATGTCCAAATCCGTATTTATAAAACCATAATTATGCCAGTGACACTTTATGAATGTGAGATTTGGTCTCTGGCTAATATGTATATGGAGGAAAATACAATCAAATTAGTTTTAAGCAAGAACTTAAGGAAAATATATGGTGGAAAACAGAAACAGGCGAATGGAGAAAACTGCACATTTAAAAACCTGAAGAACTTTATTGACCCAAGTATAGTCCGAGTAATAAACTCTTGAAAACTAGGGCGGGTCGGGCAGGTTAAACGGTTAACAGTAGGTGATTAGTCAAAAAAAAAAAATAGGGACTGAAACACTCAAGAAAGAAATCGTCAGAAAGATGCGAGGATACTATACGATGTTGTAGAAGGGAATGAGAAGAAGAGCGAAACAGTGAGGGAAGGCACTCGTGACAGAGGGGTTTGGACAAGGGTTGTCAACGAGACTCTGACCTTCCGAATTCCAATAATAATGAGGCTCTAATATTGAAATTAGTTTTTTCTCTCCTTCCTTCTTATTCTCTTTATAATAAAGATGCCAAGAAAATTACTTGAGTATTATCATTTCGTTGCCATGGTCTATTAGCCTATTACATCTTCCAAGTAGTTATGGTTGTAGCGCAGCCTCTCAAAGAAACCGCAGAACTCCCTTTTCACACAAGATAAATATTTCAATAAAAAGTTTCTAACACAACGGAAAACACTTAATGAGTCAGATAGCAAACTTACCGCGCTTGAAATTGTCGAATGATTGATTTCTCTACACCCGTCCATACTTTCGTAATTAATGAACGTCAAACCATTAACCGCGGATTCGAGTTACAATAATTCGCCCACCGCATAACTGCGGTTACTTTTATGTCAATTACGCGGAAACCAATTAGTTTGACGGAATATCAGTTTTAACAAGGAAGTTGACTAAAAGCTTTCCTATGGTTTACTGTGCTTGCATGGAAATTCGTGTCATTTCTATTTGTTGCACATGGTATTATGGATCCAAAATCCATACATAATGAGTATTGTATTATAGTTTGCAGTATTCCAACCATTTATTGACAAATTTGTTTGGGTCCAGCACTTGCAGATTGCTCAGAGAGGATGGGTGAAGATTTGCTTTAAAAACCAAACAATAAAGCCACTAGTGTGGTGGTTATATGACAGCAAATATTGAACATTTCTGGTACTTTGCTTTAGGGTAGTTTTAATATTTAATTTTTATTCGCTCGGAATTCCTGGAAAAGGTATTCCCTGTAATTAGATATACCATCTCTATTGCGGTAGGAACTTGTATACTGTAGCTGATATATACTGTTGATGGATGAAGACATCAAACGGAAGGTAGTAGGGTTTCCGACATTGGGGTTTTCTTTGTTTTTCCGTTGAAGGAAAGGGGAAATTGTAAATGGGGATATCAGAATTTATTCCAGCGAGCATTGGAATGAATGAATGATGTGGATGGCAATATTGAATAAAATGAAAGCGATTTTTTCTTGATGTTTTGTCAGTGTAGAGTTTCCACTTTTAATATTCACTTAATTATAAAATGCTGCTGCAAAAATCAATTCCGCTTTTCAGAAAATTAAAAGTTATTACGTTAAGGTCATGGAGTCAAGTGTACGCATCTGACTTCGGAACGCTGAAAGGCATAAAGTCCATTCATCTTCAGTATTTTCTCCTCTCAAGTGTCTACATTAAACAGTAAGACTCAATAGCACAGTGCCAACAACAATTTATTTTTCAAGGACTAGTGCAATTATTATTTATAAAAAGTGAGAAAGTGTTGATAAGATTGTCAGCTGAACGCTGCCAATCATAAAAACCTCGAACGCACACGGAAGTGTCAAAAGGAGAGCAAGGATGACACGGCGTGGGGTGACATCATTCTTGCCGAGATTGAGAAACGACGCGACTCTATTGTTTTTGCGCTTTTCCCTTTTTTTTCTTTTATTTAAAAATAAAGCCTTTCATTTTTGTTATAAACCGCTTTGGCATTTTGATATTCAGAAGTTTTCAGAAGTGGGATATTACCCAAATTATCGATATGGAACGATGCCAACGGTTAAAATCGAAACACTGCAAGTAAAGCACGCATTATCGACCGCATTTCATCTCAAAATGTCCTCGCACACACGGAAACAAGGCGAAAATGTTGTCGATTTCTTCTATCGTATGCGAGCACTCGGACAAAAATACAGGTTGAGCGATCCGGCAATCATTAAATACATTCGTCACGGAATGAAGCACGACGAGCTGCAAGTAGCATTGGGAGCTACGCACCTAACGCAACTAAACGATCTACGCAACGCCATCGATCGCTTTTTCGCTAATCGTCCAACAGGACTATCAAATAACCGAGCTCGCAAAACTACTACAAGAACCGAGCACTCAGCCGACGACTCGTCAAGAGGCTCCCCGACGTCCGGAAGCCAACCAATCACTACACCCAGGTTCTCCTCATCCCCTGTTGTATGCTTCAACTGTTCGGAAACTGGGCATATTTCCATCCACTGCACAAAGTCGCAGAAGAAACCGCGATGCAATATACTTATGTAGGTATGTATGCAGGAAAGTCAACCATCTGGAGGACAACTGCCCAGAACGAGGTCGCACACCAACGTCGAAAAATAACATTCTACGTATGTATATCGAATGACGACGCCAACGACAACCGAACGAAGGGTGTAAAGGTCAACGAACACTTGATCCAGGCATTCATTGACCTAGGCAGCGATTGCTCGCTCATACAGCAGTCACTTGCACAAAGTATCGGGACAATTCAACCACATAATCCATTCACACTAAACGGTTTTGCTGGCGGAGAATGGCGGGGAAACAGCTGCATCATTGCGACGATAAAGATGGACGAAATGG
Source organism: Merodon equestris (assembly GCA_958301585.1). Lineage (NCBI taxonomy): Eukaryota > Metazoa > Arthropoda > Insecta > Diptera > Syrphidae > Merodon > Merodon equestris. Next base: position 68,116,549 of record OY284413.1, read on the forward strand.
AAGAGGCGGCTCACCGTTTCTTTGTCGTCAAAGACGAGTTGATGCCGTATCCTCTTTTCGTCGGAAACGACATATTATGCAAGGACAACCGACACCTTATCTTCGGAAAAAAATCTTGCCGTCTCGAGGAATTCACCGAAAGCGAAATAAAAATCGGTGAAGGGTTGTCGTCTGGTGCGACAGAGAAATTATACGATATCATCAGCGATTGAGTAGTCACTCAATGTGTTTCGAAACACTCAATCGCCTCGGACTTTGCACAACAACCACGTTGAACATCGCGCTCACATCCCACATCCCGATCCATAGAAAACCGTATCGTGTGCCTTTCGCGAAAAGAGAGCTCATTGAGAAGTTCATCGAAGAATTGTTTAAGTATGACGTAATGCGGCCCAGTACATCTGTGTACTCATCACCGGTCGTCCTGGTAAAGAAGTCATCGGGGGAAGATCGTATGTGCGTCGACTTTAGAGCACTGAATGCAATCAATAGTCAACGCAACTCGACGACAGGCTATAGCCCAAATGAAATCATATTCTACTTCAAACTCAAGGACATCTCCGTCAATTATTTTATGCAGGCCGTGCATGACGTCAACGATACTCAGGACGACGCTAGTATGGGGCAGCGACGCGCGGAGGTTGCACAGCGAATAGCTCAGGAGAAAGAAAGATGGAAATTACGGTTTGACGCGAAGCAAAAGAATCCTACCATCTACCACGATGGAGACCTGGTCGTCATAGAGTCCGTACCGTCTTCGACTGGTGAGTCCCACAAGTTAGAGCCGAAATATAAGGGACCCTACGTTGTGAAGAGAAGTCTCCGGCACGACCGATATGTTCTGGAAGAGATAGGAACGAGTCGGAAGAGAAGAAAATATTCGACTGTAATGGCTAGCGACAAGATGAAGCCATGGTGTCTACTGGGACCATAACTCGATGACGACCACGGAGAACGTACTGACTCAGGAGCCGGGGACAACTCCATGTCAGGAAGGGCCGAGCTGTCAGCTGAACGCTGCCAATCGTAAAAACCCCGAACGCACACGGAAGTGTCAAAGGGAGAGCAAGGATGACACGACGTGGGGTGACATCATTCTTGCCGAGATTGAGAAACGGCGCGACTCCATTGTTTTTTGCGCTTTTCCCTTTTTTTTCTTTAATTTAAAAATAAAGCCTTTCATTTTTGTTAAAAACCACCTTGGCATTTTGATATTTTCCTCGACAAGCTTTTATTGATAAGTTATTTTTAATAAAATATATATTCGCCCACTTTGTCAATGTCGTTTTGCACTATGCATCATAAAACGTCTATGGCTTATCGGTGAAATAGTCAGTCAAGGGGTAGTTCTTTAGTGTCTCATCATCTATAAAGGTTTTCTCGCAAGGAATTCTAAAGCGAGCGAAATAAATGATAGTCGAATGAAAACATTCCAGCCGAGCAATTTCTTTCTTACTGCCAAACACGGAGTAAGCCTTAGGTTGTCGATTTTTCAATTCAGGGGTGACAGTGATGCTTCATAATAGATAATTCCCTTGAGATCCTTGAGATATGGGGAGCATGATTTTATTTTTGGTCATTTGGGAAGGCTCGCTTATGTGCGATGATTTTTTACCACTTCGTTATCTTAGACGACAACATTTTCGTCACCCGTTATCATTCTTTTAAATAATGGGTTATGTTTTAGCACCTGTAACTTTCTTTAAAATTAATCGAGCAAAATATGACGATAATAACTGTTATTTATTTCCATGTTCATAATGTAATGGCACCAGAATAGACGGCATAACCAATCAGCTGGGATAAAACAGTAAAATGCCAGCCTTCAAATATTTGTATACATAATTTGCCGCTAGCAGTGACATGAAAATCGAAAGAACTTTGGGTATAATTAGAAAATAATGGCAGTTTTGTAATAACCGTAATAATTCGCATTGCTGCTAAAATACTGTTAGAACTCAATGAGGTTATTCTGTTTTGGTTATGCCTTTCTTTACAAAATGGATCAGGATGGATATGTTACATTTCTCTCAAGGAAAGAATAACGTGGAGCAATGTTTTAGAAATATTTTAAGTTTTTGGTGAGTCTGGTACGAGTTAGCTAGGGTTTACTAGCAGTTAAGTATGTCCAAATGAAAACATTATAGATGTCAAGCTAACTTACTAACCTAAATTATAGCTTACGGTCACCATTGACTGTAACGTTCAGGCCAGCATGGTTTTCAAAGAAGTACGGACCAATTATTCCACCAACCCATAAAGCCCACCAAAAAGTCAGTTTTTGTGGATGTAACGGTGCCTCAACATACACTTGAGGATTATCATCACTCCAAATATGGCAGTTTTGTTTATCGACGTATCCATTCAACCAAATGTGAGCTTCATCGCTAAACAAAATTCGCTTATGAAAATTGGGATCAACGGCAATCTTGTTTTGGGCCCATTTACCGTCAGCCGTGGCAGTCATATGCCAGAAATTATATTTAAATTATAATGTCGGAAGATTATCTTTCGAACAAAGTCAATTTCATGTCAATTTAAAGAAACCTTCTTTGTTTTATTCTATTTCAAAGATCTATATCTCTATAAAAAACACCCTTTACATTTAGTTTATAGTTACGAACTCGAAACCGGATGAATATGCGAATAGATTGTCTGATTTCGACACAAAAAGAAGGACGCGGATAAGCCAACGGGAGGGAAGGAGCGCCATCACCATCAACATCAGGGCGTAGGAAATTTTATTTTAAAGGCATAGGTGAGAACCGATACAAGATGTTTTACTATGGATTGGAACAAGGAAAAAACGGAATCGCCATCATCCTTGCGGCAGAGTTACTTGGCAACGTCTTAACCATTTCAAAGTCCAGTGACCGTTTGATGGCTCTCAAATTGGTGATGCATGGTGAGGTGTGGAACATCGTAAGCGCATATGCCCTTCAAGTAGGATGCGAACAAAAAGAAAAAGATGCATTCTGGCTAGATTTCCACAACCTTGTCAAAATCATCCCAAAGGAAGAGCTTTTGTTTGTTGGGGGAGATTTAAACGGACATGTCGGGAAGACAAGCGAAGACTATGAAGGCTACCACGGAGGGCTGGGATACGGCACCAGGAACTCTTCAGGTGAAGATATCCTAAACATGTGCAAGTCGTACGGTCTTATAGTGCTAAATACCATGTTCGTCAAACAAAGCCGGCACCTGATCACTTATAGCAGCGGCGGAAATGAAACTCAAATAGACTATCATTTGGTATCCAGTTTCATGAAGCCACGAGCTAAAGATTGCAAAGTGATCCTGGGAGACGCGATCGCCCCTCAACACCGTCTCCTCCTGACTGAATTTTTTATGGATGCGAGAAAGAAGTCAAAGCAGCAAACGAAGGTGTCTGAGAGAATCAAGTGGTATAAGCTGGATAAAGGAAAAGGCGAAGCTTTTATTACCAACATGAAAATCTACCTCTTTTCCATTATCGATGAGGTCGGTAATGAGGAGTGCCGAGCACATGTGGGATTCCCTACAAACATCTGGCCTGGAGAAAGCCAAATCACTGCTCGGAACATCTAAAGGCCCCTGCCAACACGCAAAAGAAACTTGGTGGTGGACAGACGAAGCCAAAGCAGTGATACACGAAAAGAAAATGGCTTTCCAAGCTTGGTCAAAGTGCTCTTCTACTAATAGAGAGGAAAAAGCTCGCCGTGAAAAGGTATATAGATGTTGCAAAGGTATCGCGAAGAAAAAATGCGCCGAATTCAAAGCGAAAAGCATGGTAGGCCTCTATCAGGAGTTGGAAGAAATATCGTCTTCCGTGTCTGACAGGAACCAGGCTACCCAGGAGCTTCGACAAAACAATTTGAACAAAGGAGCAAATATCTTTAAGATAGCCGCCCAGAGAAGAAAAAATGCTCAGGAGATTCGTTTCCCAAAGTTTATTAACAATGCTGAAGGCCAACTCCTTGTGGAAGACGAAAAAATTCTCCACAGATGGCGACAGTATTGCAAGGAACTTCTCAACGAACAGTTTCCCCAAGTGTACTTTCCAAGAGCCGCCCCGAATCATGCCGAAATATCCAACATCACAGTCGAAGAAGTTCGGTACGCGGTTAAAAACTCCAAGAAAAGAAAAGCTGTTGGGCCGGACGGGATACCCTCTGAGTTCTGGAAAAAGATGGGAGACATCAGGTCTAGATGGCTCATGGTTCTTATCTCCAAACTTATGAGAGGCGACACTATGCCTAATCAATGGAGGGAAAGCTATCTTCTTCCTTTGCACAAAGGAAAGGGTGATGCGCGAAATTGTGATAACTACCGTTCTGTCAAGCTGATGTCGCACACCATGAAGATCGTTGAACGGGTATTAGATAGCCGACTGCGGAAAATAATACGACTATCTGATGACCAGTGCGGGTTTGTCTCGGGTAAATCAACGACAGATGCAATCCAAAGTATAAGGGTCATGATGGAAAAGCATCGTGATTCTTCAAAGGACTTGCATATGGTGTTGGTTGATTTCGAGAAGGCCTTTGACCGGCAACCAAGAGGTCTTTTATGGGTAGTGCTAAGACAAAAAGGAGTTCCAGAAACCTACGTGCGAGTGATCATGGACATGTACAAGAGAGCAACGACAAGAGTAAGATGCACAGCAGGAGTCACCGGAGAGTCCGCAATCAAAGTCGGTGTACACCAAGGGAGCGTCCTCAGCCCACTGCTCTTTATAGCAGTCCTTGATTGCCTGTTTGAAGGAAAAGTGACGGACCCCAATGTGCACCAGCTATTCTTTGCTGACGATGGAGCCATTATAAGTGATGATCAGGCGTCCCTACAACGAGCACTTGATGTGTGGGTGGACATTTTTGAGGGACACGGGTATCGTATCAGTTCAAAGAAGACAGAGTATCTGTGCTGCCCGTTCTCTGACCCTCATCAGCCTATTCCAGACATTTGCTTGAATAGAAGAGTGCTTCCCAAGTGTGAAAAGTTTAAATATCTGGGATGTATGTATGATTAATAAAGAAGCAACTTGTGATGACGACATCAACCATCGCGTAAGCGTAGGGTGGATGAAGTGGCGGGAAAACTCCGCCATCTTCTGTGATCGAAAAATGCCCCCTAAGCTGAAAGGAAGGCTCTACACTTCAGTTGTACGTACGGCGCTCACATACGGTTCACAATGCTGGACAATGCACAATAAGTATGAGAGAAAATTAACGGCAGCTGCGATGAAGATGCTTCGCATGACAGCGGGAGTAACAAAGCGTGACAGAATTAGAAGTTAAAAGATCCGAGGAAGCCTCCACGTAAAAGAAACCATCACAAGAAAGATAGAGCCCGACCGACTCAGTTGGTATTGCCATGTTCAAAGGAGAGATCCTTTGAACCCCGTCCAAAAGGCGATATCAATCAATGTTCCAATTTTAACACGCAAAAAAGGCAGGCCGAAAAAAAATTGGTGCAAACAAATGCAAAAACACCAGCATTTGATTGGCCTCAGCGATGAAGTAATCCCAAACCGGGAAGCCTGCCGCTACTTTCTGAGGTCAAACCGGCGGACCCCACAAGCGGACCAGTAGGAATGCAGTAAAGTGGGACCAGTAGGAATGCAGTTAAGACGACGCCGGAAGAAAAGAAAATAAGAAGGAGAAGTTAAGATAGGTTGAGATAAGTGTAGTAAGTTTTATAAAAACTTTAATAAAAAATGTTTAATGGTAAAAAACGCCAGTAAGGTATGTTAAGATTGCTAAGTTATTTTCGCAAATGTTAAGCATTTTCAAGCATAAATTAAGAATTGCGAAATAAAAATGAATTTTAAACCAATTCGCCCTGATCTTTATCGATAATTTCGTTACTCGGTTTAATAATACTTATTTGTCCGTTGAAAGTAAAATGAAACCGCTCGATGTGAAAATATCTGCACATATTTTGCTTAGTCGAGTTTTGAAAGTGTGTCAAAAACATTTTATTTCTATTTGACTAAGTGAATATTTATAATAAATAGAAGAGCTTATTGTTTGAGCTTAACAAACAAATTATAATTCATTTTTTGAACACTTCTCTGGAACAATTATCAAAAAAAATCCGAGACATTACATGCCATATTAGGCTCTCGGGTATATGTTGGTAATGTTTCATATTTGTTTTTCTGTTGGTTCGATGAAAATCCGTTTAAAATAGATTTCATGTGAAGGCTGGTGGATACATGACATATAGTATATTTATAATACATATATGTAGCTCACATATACTCAAAACAAAAGGACAATCAATTTGAAAGATTAAAATATCTCGAATAAGTAATAGTGAAAAGTATCTATAATGCCTGTGAAGGTTGAAAAGAAGCATATTGTTCTTATGAATTTATATCAGTTTTACATTTCAATTTAAAGAATAAATATCGAGTGAACTAACGTTGAATTTATTTCAATTCTTTCGGCTGCATTATTTTAGAACGGATTCCAGCGGTCAGGTACATAAATCACACCAGTTGAATAAGCTCGAGAGATCCTTTTGCAATGGGAAACAATCCGAAGTAAATGTAATTATTATTCTTATTATTATTGTTTTTTTGGTCACCAACATAAAATAAGCATGAGGAATATTTAAAAATTGAAAGAATATCATCGATAAATAAGAGAAATAGCATAGGGCCTAAATGGATGCCTTATGGAACATCAGGTGGTATGGGAAAGGATCGGATATATACTCGTAGTTGTTAGTTTTTAATATATATGTTCTGCCTGTTAGATAGGAGTATATTCAACAGCTTTGATATAGATGGGTTTGATATAAAAATGCGATGATTTATCCGATCAAAACTTTTGCGAAATCTGAATAAGTAATATCAGTTTCCCAAAATTGTTCGTCAGATATTTAATTAAGATTTGTGGTGGTAATTTTCTCTCCGGTTAGTGACATCAAGATCAAGCGGCAACAATAATACATTATATTCTGAATTACCATTTTCATCAGCTATTATCGATACAAATGCTTCTTCCAATCTCACGAAGACATTTTGGCTTGTTAAGACGTGACAGTTAGCCATTCTAGGATAAGCAAAAATATCTTAAAAATATAAGTTCACAAGTGCCCATTTTAAACAGCCGAATACAGTAAAATATATTAATCGAAATTTCCAAAGTTTCAATACAGTATACCACTGTTTAGAAGAAAATTAAAATATTTCGCAATTGAATTCTTTGGTTTTGAAGCTGCATTTCTAACTAAAAAAAAATTACATTCGTTCGTACACCACTGTTAAATTTATTCTTTCGCACGTAACTAACGACATCTAGTTAACGATCTTCGTTAAAATCATTGGCCAACACTATTAAATCCTGCTTCTTGTAGATGTACTCGGCCGAGTAGAGAAGACGGTAATGGGTTAATTTCGGCTACAGAATGGCTTTTCTCGCACACATATTGTAAATAACGTATTTGTTTACGCATCTATTTGATGCATAGCCTGAGATTTGAAAATGAATCAAATACATCAACAATATGAGCTGACGATCGCTCACAAAATCATGCCGTGATCTTATTTTGGATATGGCAGTTAGCAATGACATCCTGAATCGTGAAGATCGTGACGACATACATAGGTAGTATGAGTCAAACGATAAAAAATGAGCACTTTAATACAGGGTATTTCAATCGAAGTGTAACCAACTCCAGACTGATGTAACTTTATAATCGAAATCCCAAATACCAAACGCCAATTCAACTGTCGAACGCAAGTCACCTCTTGAGATATAAGCAAGACGCTATGACCTTGCAAATGAAACTTCACTTCAGCGATAGTTCCTGAGTTGCCCCATCTAATGCGAATCGTAACTTCGTCTACCGGACCATAAACGATATCGGCACATTGACAAAGTAAAATGAAACCGTTGGTGGACGTTGAGCGACAGAAACGTCGACTCCGAACACGAAGAAAGTAAGAAAGAAATTGCTATGAAATCTACGTCACAGTGGTAACACAATAGCACAACAGTTAGGTGTGCCTGCAGGCATGCATCGTATTTTATGGAATAAGCTTTCAAAACAGTGTATCAAAGGTTCAAGACCTTACATTTGCTCAGAAAACAATGCGATGGAAATTGTTTGTTCACTGATGAGAAGATGTTCACTGTGCAGTAAAACTATCGAACCTGGTTGTCTAATCGCTCTGTTATGAATTTGGCTCAGTTACGAGCATTTCGTCGCCAAAACCAGCGACCGTGATGGTTTGGGCCGGTATAACCGAGACTGGACGCACTCTGCTCGTTTTTGTTCCGACGAGAGTGAACATTAACATCAAAAAGTTTATCAAAAACTTATGTTGGAAAGTTGTGTTAAGCCATTGGCAGCCAAACATCTAAAAAAAGTCACAAAGTCTGGAAAATTCAAGCCAGGCTTTGAAAAAACTTTCCTGACTTCATTTCAACGGCAAATTGGCCGTCGTTAAAATCACAGAATTCTTCTATGGCAAAACGTGGACTTCGGCATATATTTCCCCACCGTGTAAGCCAAATGGTCAAATGGAAGCCTCACGGTGTTCGCCGGAATATCGCCGTTTTAGCAGATAAGCCGTCAACGTCGTACAGATGACGGGCCAACGAATTGGTCAATACACGTTCGTCTCATTCGACTTGAAAATTTTTCGTTTCAACGTCCAGAAGAAGAGAAGGTCTATCAGCGACTACCTGCAGTTCTTTAATCGCGTTTGAACCACACTCACACTCTGCTGAACTTAAACGACGAAGTGAACAATTTTCGGTTTAAATTTATCATGAGCGCCTAGGCCCACTTCCACCTCAATTGATAGGTAACCAATTGAAATTTGCGTTTCGGTATTGAGATTCCACGTATTAGTTACGAAGAGCCTTCCCATTTGAAGTCAGTGCATGGTGCATCATTTAAATCGGACGTGCCATGGGGCCTCATTTTTCAAAGAAGCCGTGACCATGGTTTTGTATTGCCTCAAATTATGACTTCGAATTGAAGACATCTAATGTCTCGTTTTGGTGATATGTACTGGCGGATAAATCATCCGATTTTACCCGTCCTGGGTTTCTTCTTTGAGGTTTTTGAAGTCACGATTTTATCAGAATCAGCCACAGATTTTGGAAGCTCTCAAAAGGAAACTAACTTATCGCCCAAAGTTCTCGCCGAAATGATGGAAAATGCATTGATAAATCAAAAACGGCAGCACCCATTTCATCGACCGATCATTTTCGAAAAATATTTGAAAAAAAACTTAAAGGTTCAAATTAACATCAAATTGTGTCGATTAATTTTATAGATAATAGGTAAGTGTATTTGGACCAGCCTGTAAAAGTGTCTGAGTTCGGGCCGACACAATTCAAACCTCATCATGATGCTTGTTACCACCTAACGTGCTATTCCTGTGTGTAGACAAATATTTCCAATAATAATATTGTAATGAAATCAATTCCATATTTACAGAAGAGGTTTCTACTGTTCATGCAATCGTAAATGATGATAAAAGTACGTTGCTAAATGCCCCGGACATTTTTTTTTTAGTACAGGAAATAACGTATCGGATTTAAGAATGCTGAATCTAAATTCTCCATTGCAATCGCTGGGTATAAATAAATTTCACGTTGGAAAAACAACACGTTTCTTAAGGCTATTCGGTATATAAGAATATACCCATTTTTTGGGACCTTCATGGAGATACTGCTCAGCTAGGTCATGTACCATCGAATAGAATAAGTGTTAAGAGGCTTATATCTACTGGATATGGCCGATGGGCTAAGAAGCGTTCTTCATTAAGCGCTGAGCATTGTCATCTAGCACAATCAGCTTATCATGACTCTACTAATAAAGGATTTTTTTTAGAAATTTGGTTTTTACACTGGCAACATTGTGTCTACAGATTGTCAATTTGACAGTTGGAAGTTGATTTGAGGATAGTACGATTTGTCATATTACGATGAATAGGTTAACGCCAGAACAACGCATGTAACAGAACCAGAATAAAACTTATTTTGAAAATCATGGTTCAGTTCGCCAAACTTATTGTGCGCTACGTCCATTTTACGGTCGACATAATTATACGATGAATCGTTTTTGTACCACGTGCACTATAGTGGATAATATGCATCCGCAAAGATGACACACAGTGTGAAGAGAAGAAGTTATTGCCGGCGCGCAGTGTTGAGGAGAATCCGAATCAATGGACTAGCCATCGTGCACAGCAATTGGAGCTATGTACATCCACCTGTGGAAGATTTTATGGAAAGATCATGTTTTAAAAGCTTATAAGATCCAGCTTGTGTAAGAGCTGAAACCCCGTGACCATTATACGCGTCATAGATTCAGTGAATTAGCCGAAAACATGATTCAGCTTGATGCACATTTTCAACGCGAAATTTTGTCCTCCGTAATGCCCATTCTTGTTTAATGGATAATAAACAAGCAAAATTGCCGAATTTGGAATGGAGAAAACCCGAAACCATTAAGCCCACTGTTTGGTGTGCTAACGGGCTGGTGGAATCATCGGCTCATATTTCTTTAAGAACGTTGCCGGCCAGAATGTTACCGTCAATGGATAGCGCTATAGAAACATGATTTTTGACTTCTTCTGACTTTGTTGCAGGAAACATTTTCTGAGTGCATAATTTTGCCCAATGGACCTGTGTCTCCACGATCCTGTGATCCCACACTTTTAGATTACTTTCTCTGGAGGCTTGTGAAGTCACTAGTCTATGTCGATAAATCAGATGCGTTGGACAATGTCGAAGTCAACATTCGCCTTATTATTACTGGTATACAGCTTTAATTGCTCAATAAATTTGTCGAAAATTGGACGAATACGCTTTGTTCGAGCTAGCCATGGCAAACACTAATGCCATAAAATTATCTATTCTATGAAGCTAATATCATAGACATTTACACTAGCATCTATTTGGGAAGAGGACTAATATGATGTAAGCAAATTGATGAATTAAAAAAAATGTTTTTCGAGAAAAATAAAAAATTAACAAACTTCGTATACCCAGCACTAAGCATCTTAAAAATAAAATAACTGTCCATCCAGATAGAAAAAAACTCTTTTTCTGGATTTTTTAACACCGATGTCCGTGCGAACTCGTTACCGCGACTTGCAAGATGAAAAAAAAAATTAACTTAATCACTCGAACCATAAAGTTATACGTATAAATCTTCGTATTGTGAAAGCAATCACATGCAATTGATTTGAAATTGAAAGAAATGTAGATAGACAAAGGAAACTTTGCGTGACCATCGCCGATAAGTTTGGCAACAATACTGTTTCGGAGCGAATGCAAAGGGTAAAGGGCTAACCATAATAGACAGGAGCAAGCAGAAGTAAGCAGAGGGGAATGTCTTCTTACATGCAAAGCATATGATATGCCCACAATGGGAAGATACGACGTTTCGTTAAATGTTCGTTAACTGATGCAAGCAGAAGGAAGGTCTTTTTGAAAGAAGACATGACGGACGGAATTTTTGACAAGTGACATTTGAGGTTAGGAAAGAGAAAAAAGAGAAAATAAATATGGAATACGAGCTTGTTAACAAGTTGATTTCACTTGTGCAGGACAATAAGTGTCTCTATGATAAAGCAGATGACTTTTATTTCAATAAAAAGGAAAAAGCCAAAGCCACACTGAAAATAAACAAATCGAATGAAAACAATTTCACCGTTCCTTTCCTTCTGCTTGCTCCTGCTTGCATCTGTTCATTGTGGGTATCGTGACGGTTCGTTGAAACAGAGGGGAGAATTTCGTTCGGATCTGACATAAGCTTCTGCTTGCTCCTGTCTATTATGGTTAGCCCTTAACATTCAGATCTTTCTGGTAATAATATCCAGCCTAGGTGTACCAAGCGGCCTTAATCCACGACGAGTTTATTCATATTTTATCTAAGTAGCCGTTTAGCTGACAAATGACATTATTTTCAAGTCTGGTTGGTAACCATGGTTGCCGAACCAGATAGAGGCCGCCACGTTTTGTCAACTCTATCCAAACCCTGCCGCTATGCTGCGCATTACCAAATACAAAAACAATTAATTTTGAAATTCATGTTCCTATTTAAGGTAATGCTCTATGGTAAACAACATTTTCAGTTTTTTCCATTTTGTTAACAGTAAATAAATAAAGTTGATGATATGCCTACACGCGAAGAGGCAACATGCGAAAAAGCTAGATATTCCAAATTTATCGTAGAGTTTGCCAAAGACGGACCTCGAGCTGTGATCACAAATGCGACACGAAATGAAAATTGAAGACGATTGAAATTAAAAGGCAAATTAGATGGAAGCATTTTAATTCGAAATGAGACGTCTTCACCTTCGAATCTGACTCTGACTTTCAGTCGGAGGTTGTGCGGTGGCAATCCACGTTATTTTGTTTTTTTTTTTCTATCCTAAAATACATATAAACAAATTTTTAAAACTTAAAAAATATTTCTTCTCAATTATGAATTGTTTTTATTAACCATTAGATAGATCATTTTGAGATTGAAATGACTTCATTCCAAAACATGAACAGATATCATAACAACGATACAGTTAAAGAATTAAATTAATTTCCGGCAATTACTAATGCGACATCGTTCATAGTAGGAGCATTAAATCGCCTGGTATGCTTTCGAGCTAGTAATTTGTCGTCCTCTACAATTAAGTAGTTATCCGAAGGCAATCAACCCAAAGCTGTTTGAAATAACCGAACCAATACATTTTCATCATGAAGAAAACTTTGGAAATGTTCAACTTCTCCCTTCTCATTCTTCTTCTTCTTTTCCTTTTTTTCCGGCATCGTTATGGTCAGAAGTGTAGGACCATAACCTTCCCACTTAACTGCATTCCTACTGGTCCGCCGGTTTGACCTCAGAAAGTAGCGGCAGGCTTCCCGGTTTGGGATTACTTCATCGCTGAGGCCAATCAAATGCTGGTGTTTTTGCATTTGTTTGCACCAATTGTTTTTCGGCCTGCCTTGTTTGCGTGTTGAAATTGGAACGTTGATTGATATCGCCTTTTGGACGGGGTTTAAAGGATCTCTCCTTTGAACATGGCAATACCAACTGAGTCGGTCGCGCTCTATCTTTCTTGTGATGGTTTCTTTTAGATAGTCGTATTGTTTTCCGCAGTCGGCTATTTAATACCCGTTCAACGATCTTCATGGTGTGCGACATCAGCTTGATAGAACTGTAGTTATCACAATTTCGCGTATCACCCTTTCCTTTGTGCAATGGAAGAAGATAGCTTTCCCTCCATTGATTAGGCATAGTGTCGCCTCTCATAAGTTTGGAGATAAGAACCATGAGCCATCTAGACCCGATGTCTCCCATCTTTTTCCAGAACTCAGAGGGTATCCCGTCCGGCCCAACAGCTTTTCTTTTCTTTGAGTTTTTAATCGCGTACCGAACTTCTTCGACTGTGATGTCGGATATTTCGGCATGATTCGGGGCGGCTCTTGGAAAGTACACTCGGGGAAACTGTTCGTTCAGAAGTTCCTCACAATACTGTCGCCATCTGTGGAGAATTTTTTCGTTTTCCACAAGGAGTTGGCCTTCAGCATTGTTAATAAACTTTGGGAAACGAATCTCCTGAGCATTTCTTCTTCGCAGGCCGGCTATCTTAAAGATATTTGCTCCTTTGTTCAAATTGCTTTGTCGAAGCTCCTGGGTAGCCTGGTTCCTGTCAGACGCGGAAGACGGTATTTATTCCAACTCCTGATAGAGGCCTTCCATGCTTTTCGCTTTGAATTCGGTGCACTTTTTCTTCGCGATACCTTTGCAATATCTATATACCTTTTCACGGTGAGCTTCTTCCTCTCTATTAGTAGAAGAGCACTTTGACCAAGCTTGGAAAGCCATTTTCTTTTCGTGCATAACTGCTTTGGCTTCGTCTGTCCACCACCAGGTTTCTTTTGCGTGTTGGCAGGGGCCTTTAGATGTTCCGAGCAGACTGTTGTAGGGAATCCCACATGTCTTGTGCTCTGCACTCCTCATTACCGACCTCATCGATAATGGAAGAGAGGTAGTTTTTCATGTTGGTAATAAAAGCTTCGCCTTTTCCTTTATCCAGCTTATACCACTTGATTCTCTCAGACACCTTCGTTTGCTGCTTTGACTTCTTACTCGCCTCCATAAAAAATTCAGTCAGGATGAGACGGTGTTGAGGGGCGATCGCGTCTCCCAGGATCACTTTGCAATCTTTAACTTCATGAAACTGGATACCAAATGATAGTCTATTTGAGTTTCATTTCCGCCGCTGCTATAAGTGATCAGGTGCCGGCTTTGTTTGACGAACATGGTATTTAGCACTATAAGACGGTACGACTTGCACATGTTTAGGATATCTTCACCTGAAGAGTTCCTGGTGCCGTATCCCAGCCCTCCGTGGTAGTCTTCATAGTCTTCGCTTGTCTTCCCGACATGTCCGTTTAAATCTCCCCCAACAAACAAAAGCTCTTCCTTTGGGATAATTTTGATAAGGTTGTGGAAATCTAGCCAGAATGCATCTTTTTCTTTTTGTCCGCATCCTACTTGAGGGGCATATGCGCTTACGATGTTCCACACCTCACCTTCCATCACCAATTTGAGAGCCATCAAACGGTCACTGGACTTTGAAATGGTTAAGACGTTGCCAAGGAGCTCTGCCGCAAGGATGATGGCGATTCCGTTTTTTTCCTTGTTCCAATCCATAGTAAAACATCTTGTAGGCTTTTGTTTTAACGTTCAAGAAATGTGCCCGATTACCGGTGTTTCGCCATTTCGTCTCTTGTACGCACAGGATGTCTACTCGCCTTCTAACCATAATTTCTTCAAGCTCATAGCTGCGACCACTCATGCTACCAACGTTCCAACTCGCGACTCTTAAGTGTGGCTTACGCCGTTGCATTACTTTGCTATCCCCGGGAAATCCTATAGCTCTGACCCGAGCATTGCTGCTCGTCCCAGGATCACGACCATTAGTAGTGCCTGGTGGGGTAGTGCTTTTCCTTTTAGCGTTCTTTTCCATAATGCTACGGGTTGACCGTTTTCTTTCTTCTCCTCCTTTTTTTGACACGGGCATGCTCCAGATTTTTATTTTTTTTGTTTGATCTTACTCTTGCAACACCGGTGATCTCCAGTCGTTTCAACCCACTGATTTGCATGCACACTTGTGGGGCAGTTTAATGGTGGTATATGTGTCCCTTGGCTCACCTTGGTGTTTTCTAAATTGCCTAGATGTGATTTTTGTTTACCTTTGTTTATTCGCCTTTTGAGACAAGCGAGTGGTATCGCTGCAGGGATATTCTTAACCCGTCCCTGCACAGGCAAACTTCTCCCTTCTCATATTCGAACTAAAAGAACAACGACGGTCAAATTTGAGAGTGGAATTGCCAACAAAAGGTGGCCTCGAATCTGAAGAATTAAACAATCATTTGCAGGAATATAATTTTAGTGCAAACTTATATAACATTGTGAGTTATGCCTTGCCGGATAATCTCAGTTTTCCATCACCGTTTCCGATTTTCGAACGTGAAAGTTAACACGAGTTATCACCCATCCATCATTCCTCTTTCCATACATGTCCCATACAATTACCAGAATTTGTCATTTGTCCCACATTTTGTCATTTCAGCTTTAAGTAAGCCAACAATACTAATGTCCTTAGCATCATCTCAGATAGTGATTCGATGATTCTCCAAAACAATTTTCTGCACTGCTTCGACGTTGTTGACGTGCTGGGGCGTCCCATGTGGGCATCGTCATTAAAATGTTCTAGTCCTTCTGTAAAAAGCTGGTACCACTCATAAACTTTTTTTTTTGTTACTCATTTCAAGTACATACGTTGGAACCTTTAATTTTATTTTCGTCACAAAATGTAAAACAAATTCTCTGACCCAATTTTTACAATAGCAAAAAATCTCTAAGAACACAGAAACACGTTGTAATATTCATATATATTTGAAAGCGATGTTAGTTGAAATGTATACGCATTCAGTACAAGGCGTTATGTATCGTGGCAACCACGAGACAAACATTTCCTTTTTAAGTGATTTGAAAATCCATGCCAACAGCCTACTGGTGTCGTTCAATGATGCCGACAGGCGCAGTATTTGAAAAGATTTGCAATCGATTGTGCTCTTGTGTTGACACAAATAGAATACATTCCTCTTTAAAATGACAGAGAAGTTGGGTATTACCCTTTTAAATTAGCTTTATTTGTTTAAGGTTTTGTTCTGATCCTGACCTCGATTTTTCATTATTCAGCAGAGTTAATCCACTTAGTTGATAAATGAAAATGAAATTCGTTAAAGGTCAATTCCGTCTGCTCCTAAAATGCCCCAGACCGTGGCGCATAGATGTAATTTGTTGTTAATCACATCGATGTCAGTATGGTTAAGGGTATTCTCTCAACTGTGGGCTAAACCAACCATGATGAGTGTCCATACGCAAGGCATACTTTATCTTGACCAGAACTTTTTAATGACTTGTGCTATGCGCTCAACCAAGACATAAAGCTCGGTAAGTCAGTAACGAAATCAGAATTGAAAAGAAACATTGGAAACTCTGCATTACTTATTTCTTTACATTCTCAAGAAACTATTAGTTATCATCTCTCCAGCTAAGTAATTGTATGCAACTAGAACCTATGGACCGTAATTTCATTACTTCCAAAGAGAATGGACCTCAGGAAGTTAAAACATCTGAAATATTTAACAACTGCCTTATTTTCAAAGCAGTTTGAATGATGTAGATTCCGCTGCCCAATGAAAGTCACCAAACTATAACAATATCGGATTCTCATGCTATAGATATCCACGCAAACGTGAACTCTCAGTCCCGCTAATGAGTGTTCTATTACTTAAGATGGTAAGGAAGAAGTCAAGTTCTAGATCACCCCTGAACATCCAAAACTCCTTGTAACATAAATGTCATAAAATAAAGCCAAAAAGATGAAGGGACATTCGTTTTGGAGTTAAACTATTGAATACTGCGTAACATGTTTTTGTCACTGCTGGAATATCGAAGAATAATCTTATCACGTAAATCCAATAGATAAAAACGAATTACATGCAAGCCTACTTATCCTTAAGCGCTACCGACAATATACATATAGAGTGAATAACCGATAAACGAAAAAAGGTATTTCTAGCTTCTTATCTAGCCCTAGTCCAACTTACCGAAAGATCCCTTAACTCAGGTCACTTTA
Source organism: Merodon equestris (assembly GCA_958301585.1). Classification (NCBI taxonomy): domain Eukaryota; kingdom Metazoa; phylum Arthropoda; class Insecta; order Diptera; family Syrphidae; genus Merodon; species Merodon equestris. The sequence continues at coordinate 68,133,716 of OY284413.1, forward strand.
GTTAGTATCTACCCTCCTTTTTCAAATTTGGGGCTTCCCATCCTCGTGAGAAATTGTCCTCCTTTTTTGATTACATTATTTGTCACCTTATAAACCTGTTTATTCATAGGGTATGTGTGGAAATTGATACCTTTGATTCTCAATTTTTTTATAAATGGGATCTCGACGGAATATCTAATCAATTACACCATCAGAATAGATTTGTATTCAGACACCACCCTTTCAACCGAAGGGCATGAGAGCATCCTTCGATATCCTCATATTGAAATCAATAAATTGGCTTCCGTCTTCATCGAATCCGCTCCTTTCTCATCGGAGAAAAAAAGACTTTGACCCTTCGAGATATAATTTCGTAAACTCCTTCCCTATTACTCGTATCTTCTTTTTAAGTAGTACGCGTAGTCTGTTGTGATGTGAGCCATGCTTTTCCGTATGACGTCGTTAGCTAAAAGTTTTTGAAGTCCGAACTTTTCGATGAATTTGGGGAGCTTAAACCCGCCCAGATTCATTTTGATGATAGCTTTCGCGAGCTTCAATGGAAATGGAACGAAGCTTGTAAGGGAAGTTCACTTTTCCAGCTTTTGGCAACATTGTTTCCTCAACAATTCTATAGGTATCCAATAGCTTCTACAGTCGGTTACATGCCTACCAACAGGTGATGGAGAAATTATTGTGGATTGTGGATTCCAGAACATATCAAGACCAATCATCTATCCAGAACCGCGATGAAAAAAGAAAAAAAAAAACGAAGACGAAGCATACTTGTGATCGAAGCGTCGTAATTTTTTGAAGGTGTCCGTATCTGTATTTCTCTAATTGTATCCTCTCAATGAGAAGAGAAGGTGGTAAACTACGAATGACTCCCTTCCGGGGGTGGGTTATAACAAAAACACTTTGCGTGCTGTTGTGGTTGGCATCTAAAATGGACACGTAATTCGTGCACGCAAAATATTAATTTCAGTCCCTAAATCGTGAAAGCATTTGTTTTTTTTTTTTGGAACTTATGTAAATTAAAAAGTGTAAGTAAAGTGGTTCGTGAAGTGTTTTTAGTGATTTTGCATGTTCAGAGTTTTTGTGTACACGCCTCCGAGGACACATTGCTATACAACTTCCTAAACAACCGAGTTCAATTCGTGTCTCTGCAAACCCATAGAATTCAATGAACTACCCAAATATCTACATACATGGTGAGCTGAAAGCTTTGACGTTATATGTTTTATATATACGAATGGATGAAAGGAGCGCAATATCAAGCGGAAAGACAAAAGCATGGGAATAAAGGCCAAAGTTCGAATCTGCATTAGACAGGCCATACCGTTCACTGCAGGGAACGCGCGAAAATGCAGAAAAACGTACATACATTTCATAATCGGATATGGATTCGGAAGAAATAGAAATAAAACGCAGGTTTACTTGCGGAGAATTGGATATGGAATCAAAGACAGCATCAAACCTAGCCGGGAGGGATGAAAGTACGATATCAGGAGTTCAATAGATGGAAGGTGGATGTCGATTTTAAGCCACATTCCGACATGTACATTAGATATGTACATTAGGTGGGGTTATGAATAAATATGTATGTCGTATATGTGTTTTGGCATTTAGATCTTTAATTACAACGTGGTACTCCTTTATGAAATATTAAATCGAGTTGTTCTATATTTATTATTTTATTCGCGTCATGTTCAGGGGAAATATTACTCAGAACTTAGTGGGCAATCTTCCAAGGCAATTAGCCAACTATAATCGTGTCAGGAAAATATCATAGTTCAATACGAGTATATAGACCGCAATCATTGTCAAATCACCACAGGTTGGGCCAAGAACCCTTATAATTTCATAATATGTTTTCGATCTTCAAGTTTTTTCCATTACTTCTGAAGAAGATATCACTCAACTGGTTCAATGAGCTAGAAATCCGGGCGACAAGGTCTCGCACTCCTATTAAACTTTTTTTTTTGAGAATAGAGTCTGTGGCTTACTTTTATAGGCCCGTCAATTTAGAAATGCCCAAAGAAAAAGTCTGGTGCGGTAATCCTGAACGGGCGATCCTGCTAGCCAGTGCAACCACCAAAATGATACCTTAGGCGACCTGGAAATGCATCGTTCAAAAAGTCTATTGTGCCCCAACAATATCCTCTAGTCGGAATTCATCAATTTGCGACAGTAAAAATTCGGCGATCTCTGTACCATGAAAAAAATGGCAGATATAGGAGCAGAGCTGACTTCAGAAATTCACATCACTACTAGAATACACCATTAAAACACCACACTACAACAGCGTCAAAAATCATTGATTGGCTAGTCTAGGTAAACTAGTTTCTCGACGGGATCCCTGAGTATGAACTACCCAAGGGAGTTGGACATCCGTGACACAAAAAAAAATTTATGGTAGCCTCATTCAATATACAAAGCCGGTACTTTCCAATCAGTACTCAACCAAATAAGTTGATTAAATTGGACACCACAGCGGAACAAAAAGTTCGACGTACAAATGGAACAATTGTTAAGAACGGATACACGGTCACGGTACAGACACGTGAGTAACACCGGATGAAGGAATGTGCAACCAATGTGATAATTTTCTGATTAATGGTAGACACCATACCAATAAGATGTTAAAGTGTACAGAGAAACGGAACCGAAGTGGAATACGGGAATGTATAAATAAATTTAACGAAAGAACAATCGTATTTAGCCCCATATTCAAGACGAAACTAGTAACTGGAAAGCCTTACTAGATGGTATGGAAACTAGCGACGAAACAAGACAAATATGGTCAATGAAAAGAACTGTTGTAAAGGACATAGCGGAAAACAAACTATTGTAGAGCCCCTTTGGAAAGCCGAAAAGAACCGTTCCCAAAGCAAAGTCCAAATAAAAGAAATTTTAAAGGAAAATGCGAGGTAAAAGTAAAAGAAAAAGTAAAATATTCTCAAGCCCTGGAAAATAAGAAAGAGATCACCTGTACAAGATGTCAGACCCTATGATTGGTGTCCCTAGAGCAGTGATTCTCAAGCATTTTTTTTGTTGTGGCATACTTTTAACTATTTCGAAAATTGGCGACACCCATAGAAAACGGTAAAGGAACGGGTGACGCTAATGCATTGTGCAAATATGTCTGGAGAATTTATTTATTCATATATTTATAGTTATATATGTGTATATTTATTTATTTATTTTTTATTTATACATATATATATATTTATTTATTTATTTATTTGTGGATTTATTTACTATTATTATATATGTTTTATATTTATTTTTTTGTTATACATTGAAGGTTTTTGTTGTAATTTTCCTTCATAATCGTTGTTTCTCGAGTACAAAAAATAATTAAGAGTCATTTATCCTTATCCACCTGAAAGATATAATAAATATCGAATCTCTGTATGTAAATTGTGTGGCAACCACATTGTAATTTTATACGAAATAAAGAATATCTATCTGTCCATCTATGTCTGGAGAACGTTCTGGAGAACGTGAGGAATTACTCGTTATTGGAAGATCAGAAAATCCTCGTTGTTATAAAAACATATCGAAAAAAATTGCCTGTTAAATATTTTGTTAACAAAAAGTTTGGATGATGACTCAGTTAATGACAGAATGGTTAATGTATTTTAACCTTAAAATGGGGAGTCAGAACAGGAAAGTTTTACTTTTTCTAGATAACGCAACGTCACATCGATACTTTTCGTTGAGTAATATGAAAATCTTTTTTTTTCCCAGCTAACACAACATTGATTTGTCAGCCGTTAGATCAAGGCACAATAAAAAAATTTCAAAGTTTTTTTTTATTGTGAAGAGGTTCTTAGACATCTGATCGCCAAAATGGATCATGTTTCCAATGTAACAGAACTTTCATCCGCAATATATGTGTTGGATGCATTATATGGGCTGCTTCAGCCTGGTATAAAGTTACAGCGGAAATCATTTAAAACTGTTTCAAAAAATAGGTGTTTATAAGGACTGAAAGCATTTCAAATGAAGACTTTGATGCAGAGGATGATATACCTTTGTCTTGCTTAAGCAATTTGTCTTCGCTTATCAGGCAAATCGGTTGCGGCGAGCGGGCAGACTCTATGGAATATGCACCTTGTGATGACAATGTGTTCACAGACGAAGGAGGGAATATGGAAAATAGTCCAAGTGTTCTTAATGTTGATGTCTCAAGTGAATATGAGGAGTCGTAAGAATTGGAACCAGACACCGATATGAATTACCGAAGTACTTTAACTACTTGTGAGTCTATTCGAAATTTTGTTTGGAATGTTGGAAACCCAAAAGGCTTACAAATTTCAACCGATCTTCGATCACATTTTGAAAATGTATTCTGGAGTTCATTTACGGCAGAGCCGAATTCAAGACTATTTTCATTAAATATAAACTTATAGTCAATATGTACATACGTATTCTAACTTGGCACAGTAGGTACACATACTCGTACATCAAAGTGTCCCAAAAATACAAGTGGTTGGTTTTAAATAAAAAAAATATTCAAAACTGATATCTTTACATTTTGTTATTATGAAAACAATGTTCTACATACTTTAATTTAATTATATTAGCGTAAACTTTTTTTGACAATTCCCATAAAGCGGACACACTCTTAAGCGGATGAAAAATGTCGGTCCCGCAGGTGTCCGCTTATGAGAGATTTCACTGTAATTATATATCTAAAATTTGGCGGCACACTTTTAGAATTTCGCGGCACACAAAAGTTCCGCGGCTCAGTCGTTGAAAATCTCTACCCTAGAGGCGGATGTCTGTTCGATCTTCTTCGCAATCCAAGGGAAGATTAGCTAGCTCCAACAACAGATCCGTAAGCAGGAGGCGCGAGTAGATCAATATCTTCCCACTTCTATCGGGCCAAGCGCACCAACGTCCGTAATGGATACGACAGTAGAGAGTCTCTCTCAAGTCTCTCGTCATTCACTCAAACCACGACCTTAAAAATAGACCCCTGCTTAATCGCTTCTACCTTGGAAATGATATCGATCATCGGCGACCAGAGAACCTTGGCCTTATCAAGCTCATTCAAAATTTCATGGTAAACAATGCCGTCGCCCTTTTCATTTCGACTACAGATGATCGTCGAGTCAATGAAGAGAAAAAAAAAAAAATCTGGCGGAACCGACGGTATATCCAATGTTGTGCTCAGGCACTGGCCGCGAGATGTACACCATATTGTTCAACAATGTACTGAATATGGCATATTATCCACTGCACTGGAAGACAGCGGTGGTGCAATCAATCCCCAAAAGGGGAAAAGACACCTCCGGTCAATAAGTCTCCTTTCGAGTTTTAGGAAGGTCTTCGAGAAGGTAGTGCATAGAGCCCTACCTAGGTGAGTTGAAGACAATAAAATATTCCCGGATAACCAATTCGACTTCAGAGCGGGGCATGACACTCGAAACTAGTCGAAACTCGTATCGGATATCCAATGGAATAAATGCAAGAACCAATGCACGGGTGCCTGCCTGATTGACTTCAAAAAAGCTTTCGACACCGTTTGGTCAGAAGGTCTTTATTACAAACTCAATCGGCTAGGCATAACTAAACCACTGATATATATGATTTTTGAGATGGTAACAATTCCCAACGTGACTTCCACCCAAACATTTGAATTCAAAAATGGACTGTAACAGGGCATGGTAAATTCATCTATCCTTTTCAGCTTTTACCTAAGCCATCTGATGGTTTCTCTTCATCATTCCGTAGCGTACGTGGAATACTTATTCGTGTACAGGTCAGGGACAAAATCAAAGTCATTGTCATCCCTTTGCAGAGTAACTTTGAAAAAATTAAGGAGTATTGTGAAGACCTGGAGTTGAAAATCAATCTCCAAAAATCAGAATCTATTTTATTCAGATCGCGTATGCAGGTTCTCAGTATTTGGACTGAAGGGGCACCCACTGGCGAAACAAAGTGTAGGCAGATACCTTGTGATCTGACTGGACCATTATTTTTTTTTTTTGATAAACATATAGATGCTGCTCCGGGAAGGGTCCAAAGCGCTTTCGCTCTTACAAGAATGCTGTTTCATTGCTAGGTAATCTGCTACATTGCTATTATCATGATTGCCTGTAGATGCCCCATCTGGTTCCATGTGAGAGCCAGGATTCGGGTGTTTGAGAGGCAATGTCTCAGAACTTGAGTCAGTTGCATAGGACACACGAAATTTTACCCGAACGAGGTCTTACACAATAGGGCCTAGGATTAGTAGATAGTTCGCTGATTAAGCTGATGCGAAGTCACGTTTTTCGATCAATGACCTGATTTCAGAGGCTTACGAGGGTGGTCCGATAAGTACTTAGCCTACAAAAAAAAAACAAACAATATAGTCTCCTTTTAGCTCAATACACTTGACCCAGCGATGCTCCAACTTCTTTAACCCGTCTGAAAAATACGTTTTCTCGAGGTCTGCAAAGTAGGCCTCCGTGGCGCGATGACCTCATTCGACTGAAATTTCTGCCCGGCGAGTGACTTTTTTAAGTTTGGGCAATTCGCAGTTCGTAGAGCAATTCGACCAGTTTGGCCGTGACGAGGGCGGAGGTATGAGCCGGCGCGTTATCATGGTGGAAGAGCACTTTTTTCTTCACCAAGTGGGGCCGTTTTTTCTTCAATTCAGCGTCGAATCGGCCCAATGATTTGACATAGTACAGCCCTGTGACCGTTTTGCCCTTCTCCAGGTAATCGATGTGGATCACTCCTTGTGAATCCCAGAAAACGGTGGCAATCACCTTTCCGGCCGATGGGACAGTCTTCGCCTTCTTCGGAGCACGTTCGCCGGGTGAAGTCCACTGTTTCGACTGTTCCTTGGTCTCTGGTGTGTACCAGTGGATCCCTGTTTCGTTGACTGTCACGAAACGACGCAGAAACTCCGTCGGATTGCGCTTAAGCAGCGTCAAACACTGCTCTGAAGTGGTCTCACGGTTCCGCTTGTTGTCCGGAGTGAGCGAACGCGACACCCATCGCGCCGCATTCTCATGCCCAAAATTTCATGCAGGCCTACTGTCTCAGCTATCTCGCGCACCTTCAATCGGTAGTCTGCCAATACGAGATAGTGGATTTCGACAGTAGCCGTCTACAAGAATATACTACACAATACTAAGTTGCTCTTGCGATACTGGCGCCATTTGGCCTTAACGGCCTTGTTCGCCAGAAGCATTCTTCTATATAAAGGGTCCGCCATCTAACGTTTTTTTTTTCAAGTAGTACTTATTTCGTGAATGGTAACACTTAGCTCATGTCTGATTTGACAGGTAATTAGTTTTATCCTTCCGCTGAACGAATATGGTTGTGTATACGCTTGAACAACGCTGGGAAATATTGCGACATTACTTTGAAAATCATAGTAATGTTGCAGAATGTGTGCGAAAATTGCGTACGGATTTTGGAAGAAGAGAAGCACCGTCAGCTCCGTATGTTCGTTATCTTGTGAAAAAAGTGAAAGAAACTGGCATCCTCATCGATAAACCAAAGCGTGAAAAGCCAAAAACAGTGCGTACACCCGAGAATATTGCTGCTGCTGCAGAAAGTGTGCGTGAAGCGCCATCAACATCAATTCACCGTCGTTCTCAACAATTGAACATTTCGGAGGCATCATTGAGACGAATTTTGCATAAAGACCTTGATATGACGCCATACAAAGTCCAATTGGTTCAGGAGTTGAAGCCAACTGACCATCCAATGCGTTTTCGCTTCGCTAAGTGGGCCTGCGATCGACTTACAGAAGATCATCTTTTCAGATGAAGCTCATTTTGATCTTGGCGGGTATGTAAACAAGCAAAATTGTCGCATTTGGGGCACAGAAAACCCGCACGCATACATTGAAAAGCCGGTGCATCCAAAACGAGCCACTGTTTGGTGCGGATTTTGGTCCAGAGGCATAATTGGGCCATTTTTCTTCGAAAATGAGCAAGGAGTGGCCGTTACAGTCAATGGCGATCGTTATCGGGCCATGTTGAACGAATTTTTGTTCACAAAAATTGAAGAGGAGGTTATTGGCAACATTTGGTTTCAACAGGACGGCGCTACGTGCCACACAGCCGAAGCTACACTCGATGTTTTGCGCCCTGTTTTTGAAGATCGCATTATCAGCCGCAGAGCTGATGTCGTTTGGCCACCTCGGAGCTGCGATTTGACACCGTTGGACTATTATTTGTGGGGTGCCGTCAAAGATAAGTGTTACGCCGACAAGCCAGAGACAATTGACGCTTTAAAGGACAATATTCGTGAAGCCATTGGTGAAATACAGCTGCACACAATCGATAATGTGCTTAAAAATTGGACCGATCGTGTAGGCTACTGCATGGCCAGCCGAGGCAGCGATTTGAATGAAATTATTTTCCATTATTAATCGGAAGGATTGTACTTTCAAATAAAAAAAGAAATTTGAGAAAATATTCAGTAGTTTTTTTTATAGCATTTTCAAAAAAAAAAAAAATTATTTGGCGGACCCTTTAGATTTATTGTATGTATGTCAAAATCAATAGTTATCATACAGTAAATCATAAGCTTACCTTGCAGTTAAAAGACAGGTTTTAAAGCTGATCTGCTTATTTTAGGGTGTCCACATACGACCAGTAGGATATTTAGATTAGTTTACGATAAATTAGAAAATAAAAATAAATTTAAAACTAAAAAGAAAAAGAAAAACTCGGAAAAAAAACACACGAAGGAAGTCAGCCGTTTTCTTCGGGATAAAAAAGGATTGCTAATAGCTGAAAACACGAGAAAGAACGGAGATTGAGGAGATGAAGATCGCATTGCTATAAGAACCCATGGCGTATCAGAAGAGCTTCGAAAATTGAAAAAACCGAAGGGGAAAACATAGGTATTGATGAATAAATAAAGATTTTTGGAGAAAAATAAAAAGTCATGGTATTTTTTTGAATAGATTTTTTATATTGGGTCTATAACTTAATTCGTGCGGTTTGCTAACGGGTTGGGTTCCACATGAACTCAAGCCGAGATACGTCGAAAGGCGGTTTTGCATGTCCGAAATGCTGCTGGAATGCCACAAAAGGAAGTCATTTTTGCATTGGATTGTTACTGGTGATGAAAAATGGATCCATTACGACAACCCCAAGCGCAAAAAATCTTATGTGAAATCCGGCCAACCAGCCAAATCAACGTCAAAGCCATGACGCGAAGGTAATGCTCTGTATTTGGTGGGATCAGAAGGGTGTGCTGTATTATGAGCTGCTAAAACCGGGTGAGACCATCAATGGACAACGCTACCGAACACAATTAATCCGTTTGAGGAGAGCAGTAGCCGAAAAACGCCCGGAATATGCGACCAGACAATAATTGTCCATCATGACAACCCTCGGCCCCACTATTCCGGTTAAGAACTATTTGGAAAACAGTGGATGGAAAGTTTTACCCCACCCGCCTTATAGCCCAGACCTTGCCCCTTCTGACTACCATTTGTTCCGGTCGATGCAGAACGCCCTCACTGAAATACGGTTCACATCAGAGCTGAATACCAAAAATTGGCTTGATTCATTCTTGGCTGCCAAGCCGGCGCAGTTTTTTTGGGATGGGATCCACAAATTGCCAGAAAGATGGGAAAGAGTCATAGCTTCAGATGGAATACTTTGAATAATTGTACATGTTTTTCTTAAATAAACGTTCAAATTTTGAAAAAAAAAAACCGCACGAATTAAGTTATATACCCAATAAGTTAATAGGTACCCAAAAGCCACCGTGTGGAGGTAAGAGTAAGAGTTAGTAAACATAGTTTTGAGTGTAAAGATTTATGTATTTATTTGTATAGGGTGATATACCCTTTTAAGGGTAGGTATTTCCTGCGACTGCCGAAATTAAAGAGCATATGACTAAATATCACTTATAAAATCATACCTGCCTCGCTCTATGAGTGCCTAATAATCAAATATTTTCTTATTAGTGTGATTTCAGATCAACTGTAATCCACGATCTGTTAAATTTGTGCATAACCGCTATATGATTTTTTCAATATCTTCTTAGAAAATATCGTGCGGGACTCCCTAGTCAATCCAAACTACACAATCAATTTCAAGTCTGCACTTGCATACCCAGATGGTATTGATTTGATTGAATAAATGAAAGAAGCCACCTAAAAAAAAAACCAAAAAAACCCCTCACAGCCCACACATTGCTACCAACTCGCCGTTGATCTCGTCGACTCCATATTTAATATTGCCGACCCCAATGACATCATCATCATCTGTGGCGATTTCAATCTCCTACACCTGAAATGTATTCAATCCGATGATGAAACCCATGATATCGCCGCTAACCCCTCCTGAGGTAAAGAAATCCTTTTCACAGATCATTTCTTTGACTCCGGCCTTCTGCAACTCAGCAACATCACCAATAACATGGACAAACAACTCGACCTGATTTTCTCATCTGATGCCGTAAACTGCGTTGTTATCCCGCGTAACCATTAACTCTCCACTTTAGAACTCCCTGATCCATTTTCACTCGAGACTCAATTCACTATTCTTGCCTCCGAAAATACGTACTATTTCAATTTCCGGAGAGCTGACTTCGCGAAACTAAATAATCTACTCAACAATGTTAATTTTAACTTCCTTCATATCCTTAAACGAAATGCTTGCGCTATTTTACTCCAAAATCCTCTGCTGCTTTATTCTTTCAGTCCCTTATTCACCAAAAAAAAATTACACTTCATATTCGCCCTGGTATACCAAGGAATTACGCTCTTTGCGGAATGAAAAAAACAAAAATTGGCACGTCTATCTTAGGTCCTCCTCTGCCTCTGACCTTTCTAATTAAATGCAGTCATACACTAAATTTGCACAGCTATTTGAATCACTCTACCTCCGACACATAAACCGAATGCAATCCTCACTTATCTCTCCCCAAGTGTTTCTTCCACCTCATTATTTATTTATTTATTTATTTTCGATCTACAAGTCGCTAAGACTAACAGACGTAAAAGTACATAAATAGATATATCGATATTCTTATACAAACGTAAATAGGGTTACAAGTAATGATTTGAATTCATTTCGATTTAAATGCATATCAAAAATATTACTAACTTCGTTGAAAGCTTTGGCTGTACGTGTTAAAGGTTCATTTGTGCCGTAATTAGTTCTGTGATGATCAATGTAAAGAAGATGCCGTAATCTCAATGGTCTTATAGGAACATATAACCTTACTTTACATAAAAGAGAAGGGCATCTAATGTGATAGGATAACAAATCCCTTGCAAACATAATGTCATGTATAGTGCGTCTGGCTTTTAATGAATTTAATCCAAGAAATAAACATCTTGCTTTATAATCAGGGCAGTAATTCCAATGCATTTTATGAAATAAGAATCTTGTGAAACGTCTTTGGACGCGTTCGATTCTATCTGAATCGGTACAGAGATTGGTGTTCCAAATGACAACAGCATATTCAAGATGAGGCCTAACTAGAGAAGTGTATAGTGAAAGGAGTGAAAACGGATCGGAAAACTCTTTACTATTCCTCTTTATAAAACCCATTGCAGAATTGGCTTTGGCCAGAACACGGTTTATGTGGGATTTAAATGAGAAAGTGGTATCCAGTACCACACCTAAATCTTTAACTTCAGTGACACGGGACAAGGATGATGAAGAAATTGAATATTCAAAATCAATTTTGGAGGAGGACTTGGAAAATGAAATAAAGTTACATTTATTTATATTTAACCTCAAAGCGTTAGCGTTGCACCATTCCGAAATGCTATCTAAGTCCAATTGAAGCAATTGGCAATCATTCCTATTATTAACGGTCATGAATAATTTGAGGTCGTCGGCAAACAATAAACATTTTCCGTTCTTTACCACTTGAACAATATCACGGATGAAAATAACGAAAAGAAGTGGACCCAAGTGACTCCCCTGTGGAACACCGGAACTGCACGAAATCTTTTTGGAAACTGATTTCCCGATTTTAACCCTTTGGGTTCTACCCAGAAGAAAAGAGGACAACCAGCGAAGAAATGCGGAGTGAAATCCAAAAGATTCAAGTTTGGAAATTAGCCGCGTGTGGTTTACTGAGTCAAAAGCTTTACTAAAATCAGTATAAATGGCATCAATTTGGTTCCTAATTTCCATCTGATTTAAGACGAATGATGAGAATAATGCCAAGTTAGTGGTAGTAGATCGACCAGAAACGAAGCCATGTTGTTCATCCGGTAGATATTCTTTAACAAGGAATTCGATTTTGGTTTTAATAATGCTTTCAAATAATTTCGGAATGGCAGAGAGCTTACTAATTCCTCTGTAATTTTCAACATCGTTTTTATTATCAGACTTATGAATGGGAACTAAAAATGATTTTTTCCAAACATCAAGAAATATACCTTCAGAGAGGGAACGGTTAAAAATATATAGCAGTGGAACGGATAGCGGACCACTACATTTATTGAGCAAAATGGGAGGAATACCATCTGGACCACTGCTAGATGTTGGTTTTAATGTTTGGAGAGCGAAGAAGATGTCATTGTGAGTTAGGCTTAAGGATCCAATGTTTACTAATTACTCATTAATACATAAAGAAAAACCGATAGCTACCCCGCTATATTTAATTTTCTTAATAACTCTTCCAACGAATCCAAAATAATCGCCAACTTCATTGCTCATTTCTTCAGCCAATCATTCACCGACCAGGATCTTTAACCCGATCACGACTATCTTTGATATTTAAAAGACTGCCCCCAGACGTCACTTGTCTAGCTGAACATAACTCCCGACATAATCGCCGAAAAAATACGCAACCTTAAGGATGACTTCTCTCCCGGTCCCGACTGTCTGCCTGCCCTAGTTTTAAAAAAGTCTGAGAACCATTTTATTTTATCCCTTTCCGCTCTATTTCAAAGCTCTATCTCTCAAGTACTTTTCCCTCAGCTTTGGAAATATGCTTACATCAATCCAGTCCACTGGACTGAAAAATGATGTGTCCAACTATCGTCCCATTGCCAAGCTCTCATGCATACCCAAACTTTTAGAGAGCAGCGTTAATGATGCACTTTTCTTTCACTGCAAACCCATATTTCCTCCTAACCAACATGGGTTCCAAAAAGGTCGATCGACAACCACTAATCTAGTCGAGTTTGTTTCACAATGTTTGTGTGCACTCGAAGCCGGCAAAAAAGCAAACGTTGTCGCCATTGACTTCAACAAAGCCTTTGACAAAATGTCTCACCAAATTATTCTTCTCAAGCTCACTTCCCTCGGTTTCTCTCCCGGTTTTATATCGTGGATCAAATCGTATCCAGAAGATCGTCAATATAACGTTATCTTCAGATCTTCTATCTCTGATCTAAAGGTAGGTCCCACAAGGTAGTCACCTCGGCCCATTGATGTTTATTCTAACCACCAATGATGTTGACAGTGTTATTCTGAACTCTCAGCTCTCCATATCTGCCGATAGTATGAAAATATATGAGCATATATCTACCCTTGTTGACTCGTGCTCTCCCCAATCAGACTTTAACAGGCTCACAACTTGGTGTCAAAAAAACCATCTCGACCTCAATGTCAGTAAATGCCAAGTCATCACTTACTCCCGCCAGCGCCATTCGTAATTAAACCTTTCTCCCTGTCAACTTCTTGGTTGATCTGCGGTTATTTGTGACCGTGAACTTAACTTTCGCCTCTTACAATAGATTAGTCATCCCAGTCCTCCTCTACAGAGCTTGGACACAAGAGAAAGTGAATTAAGAAGGTCCTTGAGCGATTCGAGGAAGAAATTCTGTGCAATCTTTTGACCCTTTTGTGTTAACAGTAAAGATGCAGTTAACAACTATACTAGTACGAGTATACAGAACGGTCAGCATTGCTCCGGCCCAAAAAATCTTTGAGTCCTGCTCAAGACCACCGCACCTAAGGTGGAACCTATAGATGGGTAGAAACTTCAACCACTGGGTCGCGCTGCACCGAAAAAACACAGTGGCTAAAGATAGCACCGGTTGAAGGGGCTTGTCCGTTGAGGCCCAGGTTCACCGTACCATCAGTATTTATTTTAATTTATAATAACCACTATCTTGAGAGGAAAAAAGTTGCTACCAAATTCAATGGATTACTCGCATTTCACTGTTGATGCTGGAAACAGAACAGACCAATTTAAGAACGGTTGACGAAATATAAGAAAATTCTTGGTAATTCGCTTAATCGGAATTCGTTTCTGCTACTGTCACTTTTTTATCATTCGTGACCTTCACCCAAGAGTTGGCACAATGAAGACAATGAAAACGAATTGATTCGAATGTCAACCATTTGCAGGAGTCCAGGGAATGTTGTAGAAATTCGAATAATACCACAATAATGTAGGGAAATCTCATTATTCCAAGAATAAATCCGCTGAGATTGACAAATCTGCATTCAAATCATTCTTTTTATTATATTTCGTCCTTTCACTAACAGAGATTAATTCGAAGCGTTTGAATGATTTGAATTGTTTTGCGTTCTCTTTCGTTTGTTTCGGAATATTCTTTAGAGATTATGGGTCGTTTGGAGAAGGATTTGGTTTGAATGTAATATTTAAACAGATACGTGGTATTGTATATACATACGTATATTATTGTACTCATCATTTCCCAAACTCATCTATCTATTACAAGGTCTTCTGGTAGGAACGGTGATTCTATACAAATGAGGATTAAGCCCGAAGGAATATTCAATCGTCCTTTTTGATTAAATTAATTCGTTGAAAGCGTACTAATACTCGTACAGAATAGAACGCTTGGTTTAATAAAGCACCGGTTTTTATCGTTTTGTTTTGTGCACCTTCGCATCTTTAAGTCAAATCAAATTTGTACTTTCAATGTAGTTATAATCGTAGCCCCTCAGTTATAATCGTAGCTTCTGGAACTCTGTCTTTAGAAGTGGTAATTAGGATTTCTGTCCAAAAGCTATTCTTGGTATTGTGGTAAGTTTCTGATACGAGCATGCATACCAAGATTAGAAAATCTTCGTGAAATGAGGAGATAATTTTAAGCAAAATCTCATTCCGTGGGTGACAGCTTTGGCCAGTTAAAGAAAATATTACCCATCGGACATACTATTTGTTTTTGCTAAGCGCAATGTTTAACTTAATTCCAGCCAGCTGAGCTTGTAATAAAGAACTTCTAACCAAGGTTTCGAAAGTTGTTTCAATCGGACAAACCATACATGGTGGCTAATCGCCCCGAGCAATCTCGGTTGAGCAAAACAAGCGTTCAATTATTTTTTGCAATTACATACATAGATGAATACTGACAATACTCGGCTACAGGCTTCAAAAATTATCTTTTGGATCTAAAACTAGGTTTTAAGAGTCACGTGTCGAAAGATACGAAAAATTGAAACAAACTAAAGCAGCTGTATTTCAAACTGTCGCACATGATTATACACTCATTAATCAAATCCTGTATAATTCATACTGACGGAACGGCTAAAATTTTGAACATACATATTTGCGAATATTTACTCGCTCGAACTGAATATACCTAAACAAAACTTTTTATAAGAACGATATCAAAGAGATTGCTTTACTTTTAGTTTTAAATGCATTTTAATTTATATTTTTTACAACAAACTTAAAACTAGCTGAAATAACGGATGCTCTAAAGCAAACGGCTTAAGGCCTTGGGATTAGAAAATAAAATTAAAGAAAATTAACAATTATGTTTACTTACTTACTTAAGTTAGTTCGGGGTGAACCAAGGCCTCAACCAACAAACTTCTCCAGCCGGCTCGATCTTTGGCCAGCTGCTTCCAGTGCCATATGCCCAGCTGGTTGAGGTCCCTTTCCACCTATGCACGTTAGATGTGGTCGTTCCTCGGGATTGGAGTCGAAGACGTCTAACTAGGCCGATGTCGCCCGTACAGTTCTGAGTTTATCTTCTCCTCCACTCTCCGTTTACACTTACGGGACCAAGGATTGCACGCAGAATTTTCTTCTCGAAACGCCCAAGAGCCTCTTCATGCGCTGTTGATAATATCCAAGCCTCAGCGCCATAGAGGAGAACCGGGATGATTAAAGTTTTGTAGAGGTATACCTTAATTTTTCGAGAGAATTCTTCTACTCAATTGCCTCTTGAGCCGAAAGAAGAAGCGCTTGGCAAGGGTTATTCTGTGTTTTAACTCAGCGCTGGTGTCGTTGCTACTTGTCACTATCGAGCCAGTGTTGACGATGTCCTAAACTACTTCAAAAGTATAGCTGCCGAAGGTGACGTTCTGACCAAGACGTCGGTGCTGCGCGTCTGTCTTTGATGACAGCATACCTTGTCGGCATCTACCCTTAGGCCTACTTTAGCCGCTTCTGCTTCAAAGCTTGCAAACGCCTCATTGACGTCTCGCTTTGTCCGTCCAATAACGTCAAATGCATCTGCGTAGGCAAGCAATTGTGTAGACTTAAACTAAATCGTATCTCGTTTATTAGCCGCAGAGTCCCGCACGATCTTTTCAAGTATGATGTTAAAGAAACCACATGACAAAGCGTCACTCTGTCCAAATCCTTTCTTAACATCGAAGGTCTCGGTTATTTCACATCCGACATTAATGGAGCAGCGAGAATTCTCCATAGTCATCCTGGAGGCATGTTAAAACATAACATGGCTCTGTATAGCTCGTCTCTATTAACACTGTCATATGCGGCTTTAAAGTCGACAGAGAGGTAGTGCGTCTTCTCCAAGATCTGCCCTAGTGTAAATATTGGGTCTGTCGTAAATTTTCCTGGCCTGAGAAGAAGATTGTCCACGAACGGTGTCAAGCGCTTACACAGTACGGAAGAGAGGATTTTGTACGCAATGTTATTCCTCTCTAATTGGCGCAGTCATAGGAATCTCCTTTCTTATGGATCGGGCAAACGATTCCATGAATCGGGAATGCTTTCTTCCGACCATATCTTGCAGATGAGTTGGTGCATGTTCTTGACCAGCTCGTCGCCAGCTGCTTTAAATAGTTCAGCGGGGAGTCTGTCTGCTTCATCATCTTTATAAGACTTAAGTTTCGATATCGCTATCTTAACATCGTCTAGGTAGGGTGGACGGTATTCTCTTTCGTCTTCGTCCATTGTGAATGGTTCGTTCTGCCTAACGGCGGCATTTTGACCATTATCGCCGTTATACAGTCTGCAGAAGTGGTTTTTTCACAGTCCCAGCACTGACTGTGACTCCACTATTAGTTGTCAGTGTTCATCCATGCAGGTTTCTGCTCTGGCTTTATAGCCTTGGCATGTTCGATTTACTTTTTGGTAAAACTTTCGAACGTCGTGCCTGCAATACGAGGGTGGTCCGATAAATACTTAGCCTCAGCGCCAGATGGCACCAGTATTGCAAGAGCAACTTACTATCATGTAGTACATTCTAGTATACGGCTACTGTCTATTTCTACTACAATTTTACCCGGATCGGACTCGTAGTTTTGTTTTGACCGCGTGTGGAAGCGAGAGTGTCCGCGGATTTTAGAAAAATGAAAAAAGAACAATATCGGTCGGTGATTCGATTCTTGTTTTCGGAAGGGAAATCGCGCAGCGAAATCAAAGAGCGTTTGGATGCTGTGTACGGTGACTCTTCTCCTTCGATGGCGACCATCGAAATTGATTTAACGAGTTTCAACGTGGTCGCACGTCTGTTTTTGATGAGCCACGTCCTGGTGCCCCGAAAACGGCTACCACGGACGATAACGTGACAAAAATCCACGATCTCGTCTTGGCAGACCGCCGATTGAAGATGCGCGAGAAAGCTGAGACAGTAGGCATTTCAAAAGATCGCGTGGGTCATATGCTGCATGAAATTTTGGGCATGAAAAAGCTGTCGGCGCGATGTGTGCCGCGTTTGCTCACTCCGGACAACAAGCGCAACCGTGAGACCACTTCAGAGCAGTGTTTGACGTTTTTTAAGCGCAATCCGAAGGAGTTTCTGCGTCGTTTCATGGCAATCGACTAAACAGGGATCCACTGGTACGTACCAGAGGCCAAGGAATAGTCGAAACAGTGGACTTCACCCGGCGAACGTGCTCCGAAGAAGGCGAAGACTGTCCCATCGGCCGGAAAGGTGATGGCCACCGTTTTCTGGGATTTACAAGGTGTGATCCACATTGACTATCTGGAGAAGGGCAAAACGGTCACAGGGCTGTACTATGTCAAATCATTGGGCCGATTCGACGTAGAATTGAAGAAAAAACGGCCCCACTTGGCGAAGAAAAAAGTGCTCTTCCACCATGATAATGCACCGGCTCACACCTCGCCCTCGCCCTCGCCACGGCCAAATTGGTCGAATTGGGCTACGAACTGCTGCCCCATCCACCGTATTCTCTAGATTTGGCCCCCGTGCGACTTCTTTTTGTTTCCAAATTTGAAAAAGTCACGCGCCGGGCAGAAATTTCAGTCGAATGAGGAGGTCATCGCCGCCACGGAGGCCTGCTTTGCAGACCTCGAGAAAACGTATTTTTCAGACGGGTTAAAAAAGTTGGAGCATCGCTGGGTCAAGTGTATCGAGCTAAGAGGAGACTATATTGAAAAATAAATCACAATTTCTCCAAAATTTTTGTTTTTCTTTTGTAGGCTAAGTACTTATCGGACCACCCTCGTAGCATCTCTCCATCTCCTCGATCTTGCGCTTCTCATGCTCCTTTTTTTTCTTCTCAGAAGCGAATGCTCCCCCCTTCTTTTCTGTTCATAAAGCTCGTGGGCAGCTCTCGTCGGTCAATGCAGTGTAGCCATGTATGCATTCTATTTCTCTACATGGGCCTGTCTGCGCTCGTCATCAAACCAGAGGTTTCTCGAAGGTGGTGGCTTGAAACCGAGTACATCTGAGGCAGCCTCTCTGATGGTGTTCTGACAATATCTCCATTGTTGTTTTAAGGTTTGTGCAGCTTGCATCGGGTCTTGAGAGAGCTTGAGAGACTGGCGTTCCGACGTTTAATTTTGGTGTTCTTACTCGACTCCGTTGATTCCGAGAAATTCGCATCCGTACCTTGGCTGCAACAAAGTAATGATCCGAGTCAGTGTTGGCTCCTCGAAAGGTTCGGACATCTAGGATGCTGGAAGAGTCTAACGTCGATTGCAATGTGATCCATTAGATTGGTCGTCGATTGATCGGAAGATCGCCAGGTCTCCTTATGGATGTTGAATTGTGGGAATAGTGTACTTGCTACTACGAGATTACGTCCGCTAGCCTTAAATCATTTTCTGACATGGTGCTATGTAGACTGTGCTTTCCTACGACTCATTCAAAGATAGCTTCCTAGAACGATTTGGGTGTCATATCGATATTATTTCGAAAGTACATAGAAGTGATGAAGTAGGGTTCCAGGTCGTGGTTTGGGTGAATGCTGTCAATCACATCATACACTTCCTGGGAGACAGGTCCTGCTGTCGCCACCAAGAAAGAAGATTATTAAAGCGAATATTTTTGTATGCCCTAATCTCGTCTCTAATTGCGTTGTTTAAGAACTTCATACTTTGAAAAAGTCGGTAGCGAAGCCATTTTCTTCTAGCGGAGTTTCTCAACCTAATCAGTAGTAGAATATTCTTGGGGAGAAGAGTGTTTACATATTTTCTATAACTGTTAGGAATTGCATATTCAGTTGCTCTAGTAATAGTTTCTGAGAAAGTCTCGCATAATTCATCCACATTTGGGTGGGTTTTGCACGGAGTTTAAAGCAATTTCAATGGGATTGAGATTTATGTTTATCGACGATTTATATAAGGACCAGTTGGCAGCAGAATATCTATAAGTCAAGAGGGTGTTGGTTAGGGGGTTAATACTATTTACAGTAATAGAGACTGGGAGGTGATCGGATCCAAGATTGTTATGCGTTCTAGGTTGAGTACAAAAGTTAAGAATATTCGTGAAGAAAATATCGGGAGTTGATGGATTTTTGGAGGATGAGGTTGGAACGTAGATGTGAGTAAATGGGTAGAGTATTGAAAAACTAGGTTTGTTTCCACTCTATCGTGTAGGACATTACCCTAGCAGTTCGATCTTAAACAAAGCCATTGCTGATGACAACTGTTGAGGTCACCACCAACAATTGTCTTGTTGTTTATTCTAAACAGTTTTTCAGAGTCTCTTTTAAAGTGGGTTATTTTCTCAACGCTTCTATTTCCAACAGGGAAATAGGCGGAAAAAACACTCAACTTATCTAATAGGGTTACATCAATACCAATAACTTCAAGCAACTTGAGGTAATTGCAGGGCCGGAGAGAATGTTCGATATCTTTCCTAACAACAATGGCAACTCCGCCACCTGTTGTTTGGCTTCTGTCTAGATGCATTTTTCGATGGCTGTGTTAGCAAGCAAAATTGTAGTATATGGGAAGGCACCAACCTACACGAGATTCACCAGTTGGTAATGCATCCTCAAAAAGTTACTGTAGGTGCGGATTTTGCGCCGGCGGCGACATTGGTCCATTCTTTTTCGAAAACGTCGTTGGTTATGGGGCGGTTAAGATATTTAGATTTGTAAGGATAGTTAGTTTAGTTTTAAGTGTTTAGCATACGATTTTTAAAAGCAAAGCTTAATAAAAATGAATTTAAAATTGAAGAACAAAAAAATTACGCTGATGAGGTTGTCACCGTCAATGGCGAACGCTACCGAACGATGATAACCATTTTCTTATGGCCCAAATTGAACCATATATACCTAGAGGATATGTACATAGTTCCAGTAGGACAGAGCTACGCGACACACAGTGGACGCCAATATTGACATTCTACATGAACGATTATAGGGTAAGGTTATCTTCCACAGAGATGACGTAACTGGGAATAAAGGCCATGCGACTGTAGGGTTACCTGAAGTCGCTAGTTTATGCGAATAAACCACAAACGACTGAAGCCACTAAGGTGAATACAACATAGGCAATCGCTCGAATTCATCCGGAAAAATCAATTTCTATGAAAAATCATGTTTCATAGATATGGTATGGGCATATGTACATGGACCTTTCAAAAAAAAAATGAATTTTATTAATACCTTACACATAGCTTGTTTTATTCTACTTCAACATCTACGCGCCCTTATTGAAGAGCCCTTTACTACGACTTCGCTCTGTTCGAAACTGTACCTTGACTAAAACAAGCTAATGATACAAATGAAGGTTTGCTCCTCAGAAAGATGACGTCTAGGGCGCAAGAGAAATGTCTGATGTTTTCTGGAAGGGGGAGTACTGTCTTGCAGGCTGTGTTTGCTCAAGAACAAAGCATGATGTTCTTGTATGAGTGTGAATAACTTGAACCATTCTCAATCACTTTGATAAAATTATTATCTTAGGACTCATTAGCCAAGACCCACCACAAGGCCTGTCTATTTCAAAATAAGACGTTAGGAGGTTGGAGCTAGAGATAGAAAGCTAGATATCACTCTAACTGACTGTTTCTTTGGCATAATAATGGAGGAAATTCATTCGACTTATTGCACCCACCAAGGAATGCCACGAGTATAAGCTAGTCAAATCAGGAGAGTAATATGAGAACAGGAGTAGGATTTAATATCACGTCATGGAATCAATCAACTTTGAATGATGGATTGCTAGCCAGTATTCCAATGTATACCTATAATCTCAGAGAGAAAATGTGAATTCCCTGCAAAGAAATTAAGTTTCTTCTTTTTAACCAACACAAATGTTTTAAATTGTATTTTCTGGGCTACAAAAACAGTCTAAAAACACTGATGTCACTACTCATTTATTAAAAATTGTTTAATAAAAAAAAATTGCCCTAACTTTTAACAACGTTGTCTTAGCAATCAATTCGCTCTGAACTGGTCTCACTTACTTTTACATTCTGTGAACACAATTTAATAGCATTACCAAGAGCCTAAAACAGCAAGTTGATATAAATGAAAACCAAAGTTTTTCTCCATCTGCAACCAGCCTTCCAGCAATTTTATACAGACGCGGACGACCAGACTAATTGAGACTTTCTCAATTTAGATTTCACCATCTCCTGCAAGCCAGAAATAAATAAATTACTCAACGTCCAGGAAAAAGAAATAACAAACGAGACGACTATTAATAAACCACAACACTGTTTCATAAACAACATTAGCCGCCATGCCAAGGCAAATAAGTTCAAAAAGTTAAGACCGCCTTATTCGCCCCCATTGGAAGATGGTATTTCATTTTTATGATTTTTCAATTGCCCGATAAAATTTCAAAACCGCATAACAACGCATTTGACCCAATCCCAACGCTCCTTATACTCACCCAGCTCCAGCGCCAATGTCCGGGGTGAGGGTGCCATGCTTTGCTGTAAGAAATTCAATAATAAAAAAAAAATTAATGCTCGCGCGTTTAAGCTGCTACGATACGAGAAATGAAAGTTTATTTCCAACAACTTGGAAGTAGGAAGGAGAAAAACACCAGCCCCAACCGGTTGGGGGTGGTGTAAATGAAGACATATAGCTTGATGATATATGCTACCAGCTGCAAGCTGCTGACTGCGGGCTTGTGAGTTATATGTGATCCCACCAGTATTAACGGGGCCCTTGGGATTTCGAATTGATGTAATACGGTGGAGCAGCCGCACGATCCATCTAGCGGCATAAATACCGCAGAAATCTATTTCGTATTGACACTTTGCAAAATCAGGATCTCAATCCCACTTAAACCGTCGATTGTCATGCTTGAAATTTCAATCCACTAATGTGTTAAGACAGCAAAATTCCCTTTTCAAATCCGACACTGGGGAGGAGGGAACAATCGTATCCCATCTTTGCGGCAATGGAAGCAGGAATAGAAGCTAGCAAGAGCAAGCAGAATGCTTGCTAAACCAAATTCAATGATTTCACATTAATTTCTCCAATTTTATCCTTCAATCCCAGTGCGGCAAACACCGCAGTTACCCCGGTTCCCACCATCACCACGGTTACCGCCGCACATCCTACTACTTAGGCGCAGGCAAACAAATGAGAAACCAGCCATCTAACCATTCAGATACTATATACTCGTACAGTCAGCCAGCCAGCCAGCATATCCAGAAGGAGATAGAACCAAACGATTGGAGCAACCACATGTAACGAGCATCGATTAGAAGTCCCACTAACCGATACCACCCATCCCCACTACCATCACCCATGGCTTACCATTGGGAAAACCTGCGGGAAGCAGGAGCAGTAAGTTTAGTTGCGATTCCAATTCGAAATGAATATTATTGCTGTTGCCGGTGTGATTGTGTGGCATGGGGCAGGGACACGTACGTGTACGAGTACGAGCGAACAACTTTGCGAATTCTAGTGCGGGTCTGCCGTTTCGTGGAGGCTTCATCCCAAAAACTTTTCGATTCGATCGGGATGCGGGACCCGGATTTTATGACTTTTTTTTTCATCCCCCCCCCCCCCCCCAACTCTCTTTCTCAACAGACAGTTGATGTGCTCGAGATGGCGCTGGTTATGTTATTACATGACATCGGTGGTTTGAGGGAACGGTAACCGCTAACCCCGCAGTCCCAAAGCTATCCTGGATTTCAATACTCACTTCACATTTGTATCCGCGCGTACTTCCGTCAATAAAAGGATTACGTTTACGACATGTAAAATCGTTTTGTCGACAGAATTTCTTTTACTCCCTACTCCCAGTTCGTGACATCTACAGACGGCGGCCACTATCTGGTGTCTCCCAGCCTTTCGCGTTAGGAAAATAAAACTTTTTTTTTTATGGGCCAATTTAAAAGTTTACAGTTTTTGAGTATTCTTCAAGTACCATCGAAGCGGAGAACGCTAGTGGGAGTTGATGACATAGAATGGTAGAAAAAGTCTAGCTCCTGCCTCCGCCTGAACAACATGTGTTATTCGATTTGGTCGCCATCCTTCTTGTTTACGAATGTTTGTTTCGTTTTTTTGCCTTTTTTCCCCTTCTATTATTGGCCCGGCTCTTGTATCATATAAAACTTAACACAGTTGCACAATTCTGAGGAGATTCCCAAAAAGCCAAGTCGTAAGGTTCGAGGTGGCAGATTGAAAAAGGCAACCCAGGACAAAGGAAACGGAGGGATAAAAATGAGTTTGAATGCAACACAATATTTTATTGAAATACTAAAGAACAAGATTTTATTTTTCCCTGGTTTGATATTTTCTCTTTTCATTCTCCTTTAGCTGGTTTCCTTTTAGAAATTCAGATTTAGTGTATGGGCCGCAGTCCGAAGGGGATCGGGACTAAAGAAAGGTAGAAGATCTTAGCATAACAGTGAGTGAGGGTTAAAGGAGAGATTCATCTTGAATTTCCATACGAGTGTAAGATGGATTGAATGCAAAGCAGATGGCATTATTTTTATTTGCTTCCTTTTCCGGATTGAGTGGATGT
The DNA here is from genome assembly GCA_958301585.1 of Merodon equestris. Classification (NCBI taxonomy): domain Eukaryota; kingdom Metazoa; phylum Arthropoda; class Insecta; order Diptera; family Syrphidae; genus Merodon; species Merodon equestris. Next base: position 68,157,995 of record OY284413.1, read on the forward strand.
GCATATGGCGTATATGTTATTATTAGATACTTTAAATGGAAGTGGAAAATATCAGGATAGAAAAAGGTGAATAGGAAGGAGAGGACAGCGTATACGTTTCGTTACATATATTTGAAAGTTTGAGTGGTCTGCTTTAAGAGAATTGGAAGTGTTCACATATTTTGGACCTTATTTGAATGGCTGAAAATGGGGCATCAGGTGCTGTTGTCATAGAATAACTAATCCTCGTTTTATATAGGGCAGAGTTATAGGATTAAAAAGCTATAGGATTTCGTAGAAATCTGGACAAATTTGTGTTTATATAGTATATCAACTTCTAGGCACTATAGGTTCACTAGGTTCCTGAAGGTAGCACATGAAAAAATATAGGAATATGTCAGAGGGTGGCGCCTTCGTCGTATGGTAACGGGAAGAATTACCCTAGTGAAGTCAAAAAAAATAGAAGAGTTGGTGGAACCTTATCTTCGAAGAAGAGTAGTGCTGTCACAATCAAGGCCTTTTGTTGTTAAAAGGGTCTCTGCTTTTCTCTAAAAGGAATCAATCAGTTTCATGGTTGTGTTTCGAATCCGATAAATGTTGGTAGCTTGCATTCCGGCAGAAATATTTTATGTCGCGTATAATAGTACATCAGTACACCTTCAAACGACTTTTTTTAAACTTACGAAATTGGAAGAGGCAAACAATTGCTTCCTAACTTCACTTAATGAATTAAGATCTGAAAATGCTGAGCTGCAATAGTAACAGATCTGTGAGTAGGCAACGCGAGAAAACAGTTTCTACCTACTTCTGCCGGGACGCACTAGTCGGTAATGGGCACCTACGTTGGTAATGGGTATGCTGGTGGAAAGCCCTTTAAAGATCCTGTGGGTTAATGTCAATTCAATGATTAGGATTGAGTAAGGAGCCTTATTTTATAAACTATTGCAGGACGAAAGCCCTTATTTATTTTTAGTTAAGGAAATAAAACAAAACAAAATTTATAAAATTATTTTGCTTGAACTCAGTGAAAAATCTCACATTCTGATTCCAACCCTAGGACGAGCCTCCTAAGTCATTGGTGTATTCTGCGCAACCATGAGAATAAAGTCATGTTGTTCGCAATGAATAGTTTGTCGTATCGTATGGACTTTCTCCTGACACTGACTGACATTAACGAATGGTCTAATAACTATCTACGGACCGTTGTATACGACAGTGACCATTGTCCGTAAGTCCAAACGCACCGCTATCCTTGCCTTGCCTTGCCAGTTCCCGGTGAGAGTGTTCACCTCGTACCTTACAAATAGACGATTTCATAAGAAAACGGTGGAAAACCACAACATCACGATACCACAAGCCTGTACCGAAAAGCGATCATTGAACACAGAATTTAGGACTTTTGTCAAAATTCAAATTCTAGTACAGGCTGTTTACCCACAGACAAAACTCAGATGTAAGGGCACTGAAGTTACTGATTAAAAACCTCCAACAAATGATCAAAGAAAATTTGCCTTGGAGCAACAGAATTCACAACCTGTAACACAACCAAAAGAGCGAGTATGTTCCCGTCATTAAATAAAATATCTTAGAGAAATAATCAGAAGGGCATTCAGGATCTGAAGCTTTCCAGAACTTCAGAACAAAGAACGCTTGCAACGCACAATCAGCATCGATCCAAAGAACGCCGTCCCAGAGGACGACTTTTCGACATCCCCGAAATTCGAAGATCCTTAGGATAAGGTGGCAACAGGAGGAACTGGCTTCCAAGAAGTCTGTAAAGTGAATAATAGCATTCGCCCCAACCACGATCTGGAGAACAGAGCCGAGCTTCACCACTTAAACTGCCAAGATGATATCAATCATTGACGATCGCCAGTCGCCAAAGAGGGGGTTAACACGTTGCTCATTTCGATGGAATACCTCCAGATGATCTTAGAGTCATGAAAGGAAAAAAAAAAACCCACGGGTATCGACGGTATATCCATTGATGTACTTAGGCACCTTCCGCCAGTGGCTGTAGTGAGGTAACCATGTTAACCTGTATAAATTTCGTTGTGAAAATTGCCAACGTGACTTCTGCTCAAACATTTGAAATCAAAAATAAACTGCAACAGGGTACGGTAAACACGCCGATCTTTTTTATAAATTACTGGAGTGATCAATAGTTTTTCCTCACCATTAAAAAGCATACAGATCCGGTACACTAATCGACGTCTCGACGTCAATGTTGCCATACAGTTAAAGTTGAAGATCAAATTTCAGAAATCAGAATATCTCTTCAGAGCGCCTCTACCCAGGGCCTCTCGGGACACTAGAAAAAATTGGCGCCAGTGTTCAATTTTTGTACGGGACGGGCGCCCACGAGCAAACAAAAGTGTAGTCAGATATCTTTCTGTATTTTGACAAACATGCAGGTTCTCTGCCAAGATGGCTGCTTCATAGCAGTCAGCTTTCATTATCTGACGTTCTCGGAAGCTTTAGCACGAATTCTGTTGTTCCAATACATACTTACAGATATTCTGTAATTTTCTTTGACTGGAGATTTTTAATCAGTGAATTCAGTGTCCTGACCTCCGACTTTTATCTATCAGTAAACTGCCTGTACAAGATTTTGAGTCTTGATAAGACTTGATACTTTTCTGTTTATGCAGTGCGTCGATTGTCGCGTTTCGGTATATGTTCGAGCTATCAGGGTGTGTTTGGCGTGGTGGTGTCCGTCGTCTGCTTAATTTTACCATCCATTTGTTTGAGGTACCTATAAATCTCGCTGTTTGATAGGTCCCTATTGGATGGTGCGAAGGAGCCACTCGTTGTGAGCGATCTCTTAAGCACATTGGCAAAGCGCGGCCAACGCGCCCTACTGTAATCGTAGGGGAACGTTTGGACATACTCTGCCATCTCCGCGAATTCGTTCGGTACTGTGATCACAACACTAAGTCCGCAATGGTCACTACCATATACGATGGTCTGTAGACAGTTAGTAGACCCTTCGTTCGTGTTAGGTAGTCCCAGTGGAGAGTCAAGCAGTATGAGATCCAGATAGGAGCCGTTGCTAGGATACAACGGACATCGGATAGTCCAAGAAACTTGACTCTGTACTCTATGTTCCGCAGAACCCACCAATAGCTTAGTAGGCTTCCCCTAGTGTTGGGTACGTTGTTTCTTCAATCACTATGTTTGACATTCAATTTGCCGCACAATGTGGCAACCCTTGGACAAAAATCAAAAAAAAAGATGTCTGATTTTAACTCAATCAACGGTGTATTATTGTACAAAAATGACTCAATCAAACAAAAACAAAAACGTTTGCTCTCAAAACATAACGGTACTTGCGGTAACACTGCTTTGAGTAGAACGATCATGTTGCAATTTTATTAGTTTCAATTTTGCTTGCTATGAAGAAGTGTTGTTTTGTTCTAGTGCGTGTAAAATTTGGAACTAAAATCATGTCGAATTTGGAAGAAGGTTTGTCCTTCTAGTATTAGTACCAATTTTTTAAGATATATTAAAATATATAGCGTGATAAAACGAATTGTTAACAAAAATAAAGAAAAAAACATATTTGTTCATTTTAAATAAGCTTTAAAAAAATTCGACGCAAAATATTCTGTGCATTCAATTGCTATGTATAAGTCATATATCGTACTTTGTTCTTGTATTATTTTTTTTTTTTTTTGCTACAAATTGCTACCCTAATAACAGTGAATTTTTTTCCAGTACATTACTCAACCATTCGAAATTGTGATTTGGTCGACCATTGGATTTCACATCCAAATTCAGAGAAACTTTATAAAGTTATCCATAAACTGAAATCTGTTTTAAATTTAAATGACTGTTCTGATAGTTTAAATGCCAAAATTAGACACGCAGGTGAAGCTTATTGTTTGGCGATGAGCAGAAAGTGGAAAGATTGCTCTAGAAACCGCAAATACATATTTACAAAACCGATATTCAAAGTGGTTACAAAAATAACTGTTGGTACCAACTGAGGTAGAAAGCGATCTGCAACCAACATCATAAAAATCCACTGGGGAGATGCAGGAAGAAACTCGTCGCGGGAGACCTTTACTAAGGTTTGAGAAAGTATCTATAAAGACAAAAAAACGTAGAGTTATAGAGAGATAAATTTACGCTCCGCTGAAAAACTTAGTTTTGCATGCGATGTTTCAAGAGGATCAACATCAACAAGTCAACTACAGCCGACTTTAAATCCTCATCAAGTTCCTGCTTTATATTTTGACCTTGACCTTTCTGAAAGAAAGTATAATATTCTCCGCAGTATTATGAATAAGCAATCTAAGAACTGTTTTCCATCCGTCAAGACTCTGAGGCAAGCTAGAAAACTTTTTTTACCAAATGTGTCTGTAAGTGAAATATCTGCAGAGATAAACCTACAGGAGCTATTAGACATTACCCTACAAAGCATTTTAAAGATCATTGATATCGGTCTCGTCTCAGATTTAAAGCTAATTTGCAAGTGGGGATTTGATGGCAGTGCAGGACACAGTCTTTACAAACAGAAATTCACGGAAAATACATCTCAAACTGATCTAAATTCATCAGTTCTTGATAGCTTTTGTTCCCCTCAAATTAGAAGATGACAATACAACTGAGTTATGGGTCATCCCACGTTCCTCTTTCACATTGCTTTGCAGACCTATTAGGTTCATTTTTATGAAGGAAAATCAGCATTTAGTAAGGGAGCAAGAGCCCTTAATGAAAAATTCTATACGTAAATTATCTGCGCATCAAATTAATGCCAACGATAGGTCTGTGCTAGCTCAGTTCGAATTACATTTTACAATACTAGATGAAAGTATATGTAACATTTTAACAGACATTAATTGTTCTGCTAAGTGCTATATACGAGTATGTGGAGCGTCCGCAAAAGAAATGAATTTGACTGTGGTTTCTGAAAGGCTTCTTAATACCGATCATTACCGTTTTGGCTTATCCACCCTGCACGCATGGATAAGGTGTTTTGAATGTCTTCTTCATATTTCTTATCGTTTGCCGTTAAAAATGTGGCAAGTAAGAGGAGCTGAGAATAAGGATATATTCGCGCAAAATAAAAAAAAAAATCAAGACCTTTTTAAAATTCGTATGGGACTCTTTGTGGATAAGCCAAAGCCGGGCTATGGATCCACAAATGATGGAAATACTGCAAGAAGGTTCTTTAACGACTCAGAAATCACAGGAATAGATACAAATTTAATAGAAAACTTCCACACGATTTTAAGAGTTTTATCGTCATGTATAAAAATAAATGTTCAGCAGTTTAAAATTTTACTAAAAGGAACAAAAGATTTATATATAAGTTTGTATAATTGGTATTACATGCCAAGTAGCGTCCACAACATTCATGGTTGTGATGTCATCGATTGTTTCGACTTACCTATAGGTCAGTCAGAAGAGGCTTTAGAGGCTCGATATAAGGAAATAAGAAAAAAATCGATTGAATCACACGCATAAGATGAGTAGAAATCAGACAAACACGGATCTTATGAACGTTTTATTACTTACTTCCGATCCTTTAATTTCGACACATAAAAATATTTCTTCAAGGAAAACAAATAGGGATATCTCAGAAATAAGTATGTACTTACAAATTAAAGATTTGCCAAAAAATTCACAAAATATAAGTGTTTCCTCTTTTGATGAAATTGATTTAACTGATACAGAGCTTGAAGATAGCGGTGACAGTAGTTTAGTTTCAGGATAATTATAGCTAAACTCAATTGTTTTCTTGATTTTATATTTTATATATAAGGAAAAATATGTAAATTATATTATAATATTATATTTAAACAGAAAAAAATAAATCTGTACATATGAATTTGATTTAAGGATTTTTGTCCAAATTTCCATACAAATGCCGCATTGTGCGCCAGTCGGAATGTAGGAGCATTTCACCGCTATACGAGTATATGACTTTATGCTATAAATTATTTTTAATGAAGAGCGCAACTCCCCCGCGACTTATGATACTGGATCGGTCTCTTTGTATTATTTTATAAGAACTGTGCCGGATCTTGTGCCTCTGGTATAATATATGTAGCTTTGTTTCTCTAGCCAAAAGTACATCGGGGCTTTCGTCATGCAACAGAGAGAAAAGTACGGCTCTCCGCTCAATCCTAATCACCGACAGGATCTTTAAGGGACTCTGTACCAGCGTACCCATTACGATTGTAGTTGCGCTAGGCAGAAACGAGTGGATTCTGTTCACTCGGGTTGCCTGCTCATGAATCTGCTGTTGAAGCTGGCCGATCTGTCTGGATGGCGACCAGAATCGAACGCAAGTGCACCTTTGGGCACATGTGTTTTTGTACCGTCTGCCGCCATTTGGGCATAGGTCATCTGGGGGGTGTCCCCGGTTCCTCCACGCACTCGAGCTCTTCCCTGTCTGTGACCTTGTCCTGGGTCAGATCGCATTCTTCGTTCTTGTGGATCATTGCACACTTGACACATCCAGGCTGCATCTCGCAATTCGACGCGGCGTGCCCGGAACTATGGCAGCGGATACGGCTTTGAGGAGCATCGACCGCAGCCTCTCAGTCTTGGGGGTAAAAGAGAAGAACTCAGTCGTGGTTTCCTTTAAAATATCCTCGACCCGCTTATACTGCTCCAGTGTGGTACACGGGATAGTATAGCGGTTTCCGCCTATACCTTCAAATACAAAGTTACCTATACCAATTACATACTTTTGTTGCGGCTGCTTTTGCTGCGGTTGCTTTTGTTGCGGCTGCTATTGTTGTGTTAGTTGTAGTCGGATGGCTGTAGCCTGCGCTCTCTCTTTTCGCCGCTTTTCGGAGAACCTACTACGGCTTTCAATTTTGCACGTAGAGTGCGCTCATCAAATTTGTGCTCATTACGTTCCTCATCCGCTACCCAACTCGAAAGGGCAGTGAAGGAGTTGTTCTGTCCCGTGTAGCGACTCCCGGAGAATTGATTAACGTCACTTTCTTCGGAGAGTGGTTGCTGTGACCTTTACTGCAGTGCTATTGATGTTGAAGTCGTCTCTTCCCTCGCTTCGACCCTAAGTTTTTCTGTCCAAGTGGAGAGGGAGCGGCACTTAAGTAGATTGCTCCGCGGATTAATATACCGATACATTGTTTTCTTGAAGTCGATAATTGAGACGACGCGGCGGCCGAAGTTGCAGGAAGATCATCCGACTCCGACTCCGTTAGACGAACATCCGCGCACACACGACACCGCGGTCTATAATCAGCTAAAATTGTTTTAAATTTTATTTCCAATTTTGATTTCCGATTTTTCAAATTTTGAAATTTTAATTTTTAATTTTCGCTTGTATTCGCACAGCCTACTGAGCGAGAAATGATATATAATATGTTTGTTTTTGTGTGTTGATGGGGATACACGCAAAAGAAGGCGCTCCACTGAAAAGTATTATTAAACTTTACATCTTAAGAAAATATTATACAAAGACGTGAAAATGAAGTGTGGTTTGTGTAAATTAAAAATCGATAGACATGAACTTAAGATTGAGTGCATTGGTTGCAAAGAATTTTATCATGGAAAGTGTGCGAACATGGAAAAAAAAGAGATTGACTATTATGAAAAAAATACGCAAGGGTATAAGTGCATAAATTGTGTTACTCAGCGGAGAAGATCAATTTTAGTAGATGCTCCGATCAACAACTCTCCATCTAATTGTAAGAGTAATAAAAACAAAGAAATTCCTCGCTCATCGGAAACAATAGAGAGTCCTTTAACTACACAACTATACCTTCCTCCCCGTCTTCAAGATGAAAACGTTTTGTGTCAGCAAAAAATAACTTTAGAAATGCTGTACAATAAAATTGTCCAGCTCAAGCAAATTAATACTGAGGCGCTTACAAAAATCAAATTACTTGAAAAGTGCAATGCCTCTCTTGTTAAGCGTGTTGGAGACTTGGAGGCGAAGCTTAATATACTGGATCAGAAAGAGAAGCAGTGTTCAGTTGATATCGTCGGCATCCCTGGCGTTGATAATACAAATGTAAAGGAGAGAGTAAATAAACTACTAACGGCTGTGTTTGGTGAGGAGATGAACTCGGGTATCATTCACTCATGTTTTGTTAAGAACATCCCAAATACAAACAAACAACCTGCAAACAGAAACATCGTATGCGTGAAGTTCTCAACATTGTTGCAGAAGAAGAATGTAATGAGAAAAATGAAGGAGAAAAAGAACAACATTTCTTCAAACATATTTGATGTTCGAGGCGGCAATAAAATTTACATCAACGATTGTCTAACCAGGTACACGAGATCATTATTAAAAATTGCTACCGAACTTAAACATAAAAATAAATGTAAATTCGTATGGGTTAGAGACTCAATTGTTTGTATTAGGAAAAAAGAGGGAGATAGAGTTATTAAGATTAAATCTTTTGAGGACATTCATAAATTTAATTCAAATTAAATGTTTTTTTTCCCCTTTGTGGATTATGAGTAATAATATTAATTTATCTACATGTTCTCAAAATGATTTAAATAATAATGTTACTCTTTCTTCTTCTTACACGAATGATGTAAATTGTTTTTGTATAGAGCATAAAAATAATGAACAAAAATCTGGTTTTTCTGCTATTCACCAAAATATTCGCAGCATGCGAACTAATTTTAATGCTTTTCTCTCTCATCTCACACCCCTAGTTCATTTACCAGATTTAATATTTCTAACAGAAATTTTGATATTTGAAGAGGAAAAGAATTCGTATGATATAATTCCAAATTATACATTTGAAGCGGTTTGTAATGAAACTTATGCTGCTGGTGGTGTTGTCGTATATTACAGTGCTAATGTAATTATTTGTGAAATTAAAAAATTTAAATATGAAAGTTCAGACATTATAACTGTAAATTGCGAAATTTCTGGTGTAACCTATTGCTTTATCTGTGTCTATATACTGCATAAGTGTTCAGTAGGATGTTTTTTGGATGAAATATCGGGACTTTTGAGTAGCTTAAAATGTAAAAATGTAATTCTGTTGGGTGATCTAAATATTAACATTTTATGTGATACAACGGATGTTGATAATTACCTAACTGTGCTATCATCCTTTGGTTTTGAGTCCGTGATAAAAGAGACACTCCTGTTTAGATCATATTTTCGTAAGGTTTCATAGGAACAATCCAATTGATTATAAAACAATTATGCAAGATTTAATGATAACTGATCATTGCTTAACTGGAATACAACTAAATTGTAGTCAATATAGATCAAATAAATTTGAAAATCTTGAATTTCAAAAAATTGATTTCGCCGTTCTAAGATCAAGGTTAAATACAGAGTTTTGGGATGAGGTCTACTCTGCAAGTGACCCCTCAGTTGCTTTCGATTTGTTTCTAAACAAATTGCAATATCATATTAATAATTGTAGCCAAAAAATATGCAGAAAAAACAACAAATTTAAATGTCTTAAACAATGGATGACTCCATCATTACTTAAAAAAATCAAAAAGAAAAATAAGCTTTCCTTTGTTATTAAGAAACATCCAAGTAATCAGAGATTAAAGAAATATTATGAAAAGTTATGTAAAGACGTTAAAATTGAAATTCCACTTTGCAAAAATTCATATTATAGTGAAAAATTAGTGAGAAACATTGGCAACTCTAAAACAGTATGGAGAGTTGTTAATGATATACTTAATAAAAACAAATCTCAGTCAGACATTTTTATTCAGAATGACAATCAAATTGTAACTAAACCGTTGGACGTAGCTAATTTGTTTAATAATTTTTTTGTAAATATCGTTTCAAATCATGGTGTTTCCAATGTAGTTAATCCTTCCCTTCTCTGTGATTCTATTTGGTACGTGATAGTATTCAATCGGACAGTTTCTACTTTGACGATTTTTCTGCGCTTGAAATTTCTAAAATTATTATGTTACTCAAAACTTCAAATTCATCATCTATTATTTCAAGTCTCGTATTGAAACAAATCGCATTTCATGTTTCTGATGTCCTTTGTTATATTTTTAACTATTGTGTGCATGAAGGAGTTTTCCCTGTAAGCCTGAAAACTGCAGTAGTACTACCGCTGCATAAAAAAGGTGATAAAGTGTCACTAAATAATTTTCGTCCTATTTCAATTTTATCTGTTTTCTGAAAAGTTTTTGAAAAGGGAATAAAATCTAGAATGTTATCATTTTTAGGAAGCAGTCATTTTTTAAGTGATTGTCAATTTGGGTTTAGAAGCGGCAAATCGACTGAAGGTGCCTTATTGGAATTAACTGGTGAAATATATAATAGTTTAAATACTTCCTAGATACCATCCACATTATTTATTGACATAAGTAAAGCCTTTGATATGGTTAATCATAATTTGCTACTTGATAAACTTTATAAAGCGGGTTTTAGAGGCTCCATTTATAAATGGTTTTCTTCCTATTTGTCAAACCGTAATCAAGTTGTAAAAATTAGTAATGCTTACAGTGCTAAAGGCTTCTTAAATGTGGGTGTCCCTCAGGGATCAGTATTGGGCCCAATCCTTTTCTTAATCTATGTTAATTCGTTGTTTTTACAACCTTTTAAAGGCAAAATTACTGCCTTTGCTGATGAGTTTTCTATTCAAACTCTAATCTGATTGATAGTTTTGCAGATGTTAATTATGACCTGGATTTGATAAGAAGATGGTTTAATTATCATAAACTATTAATTAGCAATAAAACGAAGTTTATGACATTTAATATCAAAGGTAAAGTTTTCAGTGATCTTCCCTTATATTATCATGCACCAATGTGTAATCGATTTGTTTTTGGAGATATGATATTCAACAATCATGTAGACTGCCATGAAAATTGCTTTTTGATTGAATGCGTTTATAATTTTAAATACTGAGGTGTTATATTGGACCAACAACTTTCTTGGAAAGACCATTTAATATATTTGAAACAGCATCTGAACGGAGTTGTGAGACAAATATTTCATCTCAGTATGTACTGTAATCTACCGGTTTTAAAACTGGTTTACAATGGTTTATTTAAATCGAAACTGGAATATGAAATTTCTTGCTGGGGAGGTACTTATTTCAATAAAATTGAACCTTTATTGATAAAGCAGAAGCATGCTATAAGGATCATTTTAAGGACAAATCGGAGGACACCCAGTTTTGAGCTATTCAGGTGCCTCGAATTTCTTCCTCTAAGACACCTTTATTGTTATAAGGTTTTAAAAATATTTTTTTGTGATTCTGGATACTTTGTAGCTAGAGTGCAAGACAACTATTGTTTGCGAATCAACACCAGAAATTTCGTAACTGTACCTACCATCAAAAAAACACATTTTTCTCATTGTTATTATGTTACTGCTCCCCGATTGTTTAATAGACTACCAGAAAACCTTAGGTGTGAGAGAGTGAAAACAGTATTCTTAAAGTCAGTAAAAATATGGCTATTTTCATTTAACCATTCTGAAGTTGATGCTTTATTGGGTCCATTGATTTAACATAAAATTCTGAAATTTAAAATTTAATATCTTAATTCCCATATAAATCTTCTATTGCTTCCCCATCAATAGAACTCTAGATTGATATTTATTAACTTGTTAAGTACTTTCGTCACTGTCTTGCTTTAGACACAAGATTGTATTCAGCTATTTTGTTCAATACCTTTAACGTTCTTCTTTTATTTGTAATAATCATTGTAATAATTGTATTATAATAATTGTAACGTTTGAAGTTATTGCTATGAAATAAAGAATTAAACAAAAAAAAAAAAAAAAAATGAATACAAAGTAATGGGTGTACAGATTAATTCGGTTTTTTTTTTGTCATTGTTTCTTCGTCTTCTTTTCCTTTTTCCGGCGTAGTTATGGTCAGAAGTGTAGAACCATAACCTTCCCACTTAACTGCATTCCTACTGGTCCGCTTGTGGGGTCCGCCGGTTTGGCCTCAGTTTGGGATTACTTCATCGCTGAGGCCAATCAAATGCTGGTGTTTTTGCATTTGTTTGCACCAATTGTTTTTCGGCCTGCCTTTTTTTTTTTTGTTTTTTGTGACACGGGCATGCTCCAGATTTTTTTGTTTGATCTTACTCTTACAACACCGGTGATCTCCAGTCGTGTCAACCCACTGATTTGCATGTACACTTGTGGGGCAGTGTGGTGGTATATGTGTCCCTAGGCTCACCTTGGTGTTTTCTAAATTGCCTAGATGTGATTTTTGTTTACCTTTGTTTTAGTCGCCTTTTACGACAAGCGAGAGGTATCGCTGCAGGGATATTCTAAACCCGTCCCTGCACGGACATTTTTTTTGTCATTGTTTACATTCTACAAATAAGTCAGTTGTAGCAAAAAGATTCGCCAGGTTCTAGCAGCTCACGGTCATACAACATCATTTTGGTTCCACCAGATATACAGCATAACCTTCGAACTTACATTTTGCTTTAGTATTGATTTTGAGCTCGATGGTAACGATTCACAACGGCCAGCGTAGTACTTTTCCTTTTTGGGACTATCATAGAATATCCATCTCTTATCCCGAGTCACAATGTGATGTAAAAAAAATCCTTTCTTTATTGAAAAATCACCTTTCAATATCTCTCGGCTCTAAACCATGAATCATTTACATGGATTTTAATCGTTCAGAAATTGCTTGTAGTTTTATTATTAATCTACCATACTCGTATCGTCCGATGATTTAAAATTATAAAATAGGACAACTATATTAATGATTAAATTAATAACTTTTCTATCCTTAATGTCAGCAGGCAAGGTCTGACAATGCACGTACTGCTATTGCTATGAATATATAAAGCTTAAAGAATATATGAAGCTTGAGAGAAAACTTTGGATCTCACGTTACTCACATTGATTTATTTCTTAATATTGCTGATTTTGTTTTTGTTTCTGGAATTTGTATTTATAGCTTTAAATAAAGTGATTACCATCCGTCCAATTTTGTCTTATTTGCAGAACCGAAAACCTTTGCGGAATTGGTTGTAATATTAAGGGAGGTATAGATATATGAAGCAAAGTGTGTTCAATTAGAAACAAGTAGTAATGAAACAGACCATCTGACCTTGTGTGTCTACAGATTGCACATGTGCAGTGCTGAAAAAATCTTCAATTTGACTTTATTCTAAATTTTTAGATAACACTGAAAAAATATCGAACTACCAGATTAGCTTCTTGGTTAATATAGACGCAAGTTCTTCGATTTGTGACTTAAATTTCATTAAAAAGTTTGTTTTAGATCTATTTATTTTAGATCGCTATATGACAGGACTATTGACTGATGCTCGTATATGCCCCAGCGAAAAATAATGCCATAGTAAAAATGTTCCTTCCTTGTAGGACAATTTTTTTTTTTATAAATATCAAGCACTACCTTCCTTAGGTTTTGGAGTCTTGGAATGATGTCTATAGGGAAACTGAAACTTCGATTTTCTATGGAATGTTTTTCTTCCCTAAATATGCCTGGATTTTTTTCAAAGGGTTCTGCTATAATATCTATGAATAAAAATATTAAGAGGTTAAGATTTTGGATGATCTATAAAATAAAAAAAAATAAAAAGAAAAAAATAAGATAAGAATAAAGTGTCCTAGGAACATTTTACATTTTCGTGATGCATGCATTTTTTTCCACAAATCTGAACATTTTCTTCGTATCGCTTCATGCAAACGGCGAGTAATTTCTTAGTTATAATCATTATTGACCGACAACCTTCCGCAAAGAAATCAGAATGAACCACATGATTGTAATCGAAGAAAACAGTGAGCAAACTTTCGGCTTTTTAGCTAATCTGGATTGTCATTCACGTCGTTCGATGCCCATGTGACGATTGTTTTGGTCAGAATTTAACAAGCTTGGGACAAACTTCACTGAGGCACATTTCTTGCCCGAAATGTCCGAAAAAAAATGCAAGACATGAGCCAACCGATATGCCAATATCCTCAGCAGCTTGTCTGATAGTGCTTCGACGATTCTCCATAACAATTTTCTTCACTGCCTTAACCTTTTCATCCGTTGTTTACATGCTGGGATATTTACGGTGGGCGTCGTCATTAACGTATTCTTGGCCTTTTATAAAGAGCTTGTACCATTTATAAACATTTTGTTTTGCTCAGAGTAGACTCGTCAAATTTCAAGTCTTTAGATAAGTTTATTTTTTTCCCCCGCACTTCGTTTCTTCGATCTCCGATCTATTTTTTTTAATAGCAAAAATATATACGGAAGTTAAAATCCAACATGAGTGCCTGGGAAAATTGATCATATTGAACTCCTCATTCTCCTCTGTGTTCCTGTCGCCTGGAACCCAATGAAAAGTGTTTTTGATGAGATTATTAGCCCTCCTGACTAACTCTTTGCAGATAGGGGTTTCGTGATAGCTTGTGAAAATCAAACTAAACATCAAACTGCTGAAAATGTCAGCATATATTAGGGGACATGTGGAGTGTACCAACGTAATGTGGTGAAAATTAAAGAGAAAATTAGACTGCCGGGTAGCAAGCATACGAATTTGTAGATCAGTAGTAAGTGGGACTCAGAATAATCCAGAAGTGCAAAAATAATGATTATTATTAACTACCCCCTCGTATTTTCTACAATAATAAAAAAAAACAATTAAAAAGCGAATGTATTGTACTTAGCTCGCTAAATTAAATTTTTTTTTTGACAAACCTCGTACATAAATTCATTATTTGCGTACAATTTTTGGGGCAAAGTAACTGCTTTCGCAGTTAAAGTGGATTACGCGTACAGTTCCATACGGCTCTAACAGTCCATCGGACTTAATCTGTGACATCAATGTAAATCTAAGTCTTCTAAGAAATTTGTTCTCTGAGAATAGTTTAAAGATCAGCTCTTAGACTAAATTAATGTTTTTTAACTCCGTTTAATGATTTAAATTAAATCCTGAAACTCGTTTTCATGCAAGGGAGTATCAAAAGTATACATTAGTGGGATACAACTGCAATGTCTGCCTACTACTTCAATCTTTTCGTAGAAAGAGTAGACAAGTTTATAAACCCGAGCCTTACCATTGTTTCAGATTTTTAAAACTTATCTCTTATTCATTTCAATTTTCAATATGAAATTGTTTGCTGGAGAGGTGTATATTAGAATAAAACCATGTCTTTACCAATTTTGCAAAAAAAAAAGGAAAATCTGTTTTCATTTCCAAAAATAGAAAATTCATGGACTTGAGTTCGGAATAATCCGAACCCCGTGACAAAGTTATTTTACAATACGATAATTCGTTAGTACGTCGCAATATGGGCTAAAACATATTTCGAACGCTCAAATGGAAAGCCCTACCCAGTACTGATCAATCTTTAGCGGCAGTGTTTTCCAGTATCGTTCTTTCCATCAATCGACCAGATTGAACTCCAGAACTCGACCGACATGATCGACATGATCCACGGACACAAATAAATCTATATACATTGTTGCACAACTGCTGCATATATGTATGTATAACGATCAAGGACATCTGCTTTTGATAAAGTTCAAGCCTCTGCGCAATAAAGGCCGAAAAAGAATAATCAAGGAATAAGAGTAATGGTTTTCCAATAGAAAGTATAAACACTTTCTTGACAAACTGTACGTCTTTGGTACGAAATTTATAATGTTCAGGTCCGTAGGGACAAAATCTGTTACAAACGAACTCTCGAGTACGTGTGAGCTAATTTCATTTTACCGCAGTGTACTCCCTCCACACACACTCTTGAATTTATAACAACGTGCATGATTGTTGACATAAATTTGACAAAACCCCGGGTGCCCACGTTCTCGTATGCAAACGTCGGTGGTCATTTAAAATGGTGGTTTCTGTTGATCACGGATTATGAAAGTGAATAGATAATTTATTTACTATTCTTAGGGGAAAGCAAAGCGTCCCATTAAATAAATGGGTTCGAATTGGCGCGGGTAGATTTTGGGCGTCTGTTGTTTTGGTGACAATGTCAAATCTGTTGTTTATTATTCAGTTACTGATGCCAAATAGCAAGGATCATGATCGAACAGCACGTCTACATGATAAAACTTTATTATCAAAATGAGTGTTAGTTGGCACAATCGTTGCCCGCGTTGCTCCCATTTTACGGTAGACGTGGTGGCCCTTCACAGTCGACTCTTCAACGTTTGGTGGCCAAATTTGAAACGAGCGGTATTCTTACGTGCGGTCAGCGTCGCTAGATGGGCCGAGAATATCGCCGTGCACAAGAACCCGCCTTTCGTAGACTTCAACATGGCGAATTTTGTGTTGGAACCTGGGCATACACCCGTACAAGAGCCAGGAGCTCAAAGTTCATGACCATAGTGTAGGAAAGTGAGCCGATGCAAAAAAAATAAAACGACCACGTTTGTTCAAGTTATAGAGGAAGTGAAGAATTTACTCAATGTGCTTTAAAGTAGTAACAATGAAAAGAGATAAATATAAAGCAATTAGAAAAACATTTGTTTATAAATGAAAAGCCAGAGGGCGTTAATAATTTAGTGTTGCCATTAGAAATAAACTAGCTTATAATATTTAATACATAGCAACGCCGGCTGTTCGCTTCGGCCTTCGGAACTTTTGGAAGAGGACCCCAATTTTGGCTAAAAAATCATTTTGAGCGATGAGGCGCATTTTTGAATGAATGGTTGTGTTAACGAGCAAAATTGTCCTTTATGGGACGACACCAACCCACACGAGATTTACCAGGTGGCAATGCATCCTCAGAAAGTTACCGTTTGGTTTCGATATTGTCATTGGTTTTTGCGAAAACGATGTTGGTGAGTCGGTCACCGTCAATCGCGAGGGCTACAGAACGATAATAAGCAATTTCTTATGGCCTAAATTAAACCATATCGACCTGGATGACATGTGGTTCAAGCAGGACGGTGCTACATACAGCGGACGCCATGATTGACATTCTACATAAACGATTTATATAGGCCACCAAGGTCATGCGATTTGACCTGCTTTTTCTTGTGGGGTGTCCGGAAGTCGCAGGTCTATGCCATTAAACAACAAATGATCCATTAACTTAAGAGCCAATCTCTCAAATTCAACTGGATCTATGCGGAAAAGTCATAATTGGACCACTCAGATCCGTGCCACCGTAAGAAGCTCAGGCAGGCATTTTAACGATGTCATATTTCATAGGTAATGGCATACAAAGGCCTTTCAAATAAAAAAGTCTTCTGAGTTCTTGACATCATCGGCTTTTCTACCGATTGACGTCAGCATGAAAAGGAGACTACGTTTTGAACCCATTACCCAACGTAATTAAGCGCCCCTCCCTCTCCACATCAATTGATAAGCTACGAGCCGATGCGAGGGATGGGGCACCATCAGGATCAACATCACAAGCAGCAGAAAAACAACAAAAACGAATAAGAACACCAAAAAACTGTAACGCTGGGTGTAGAATAGTCTTCCTACCTACAGACGGTGGGAAGGTCACCATACCGGTGAAAAGAATTCTTTCGCTTCTCTGTCCAACTCAGAGACAGAAAACGAAAAAGAAGAAATCCGAATCATATCTTGCCTCCTCCGATGTTGGCCGGAGAAACTAAATGCCATTGTCGCCACATAAATGGTGCGGTGACAAAAGGAGTAGGCGCTCAAAGAACAACAGAACGGAAAGGCCGTAAGAAAAGCAGGCGCAACAACAACAACAGCAAGAAAAGCAGCCACAAGAACAGCAGCAACAACAGAAGAAGCAACAACAACAGACGAAGCAACAACATCAACAGCCTCACCTGAAGTATCAAAAAAGCATAAAAAAAGAAACCACAACATACAACTAAGGGGAAGTATCATCAAAACCGTCAGAATAGAGCAACTCGACACCATTGACCTATGAAAGTACACAATTTTTATATTAAGCAACTGGGTGAAGCATAAGCAGGTCAAGAAACTGCTCAAAATGTCGCCGACTGAATTTTTTTTCTGCACAATTCATTGAATGTAATTCGAAGAAACCAACCCAACGCTAGACAAGGCTGAGGATGTGCTGTTCTTCACAAAAAACAATTTAAAGCATAAAATCATATATAGCGGTGGAGTGCGGTGCTTCTAGGTGCTAGAGGTCTGCTTCTCCAAAACGAAAAGAGGATGTTCATCATAGTAGCCCATGCCCCTGAAACACCACGACGTGCTGCTTTTGTGACGTCAAATTCACGTACAGCCAGAAGAATAGGAAAATGGGCGAATGATGGGCAATACTAACGACGGATTTTAACTTATTTTCAGGATAAATAAAACTTACTCAAGGGCCTAATGAAATAAAACAATAATGAGCTCGTGCTGTCAGCTATCTGAATCTACGTATAATTAATCAAAGTTCCACGATTCTAGTTCAGTAGGCCTTATGACCGCTGTTTAAATAAAATTCTGTCAAATTCACGATAGAATCTGAGCATTTCATCATCAATCTTCTTTTTTTTCAATTTAAAATAAGTAATCGCTCCAAGTTTAAATCTTCTTCATTTAAAAAATACGAACGTCTAGTTCGACTAGTATTGCTGGATAATTAATAAACTTCGTAGACTAAAGAGAATTTCTTATTTGGTAACCATCTGGTCTCGCCCTTTATTCTGATATTCGGTTAGCCCCCGTTTGCTTTCATCAAAGGAGTCCCCTTCTCCAAAAAAACGTTGTTCATTACCACCAGAACCTTGAAACTTTCGGCAGCTCGTATACTGGTGGCGAGACCGCACATTATCATCCCTTAACTTGTCGGTAGCTCACAACCTATTAGGAGGTTGGTTGTTTACATTACCAACAATATTTTTCAATTGTTTTTTATCAAGAGATCAATGTTAAATTTTATAGCGCAATCCGTAATCTGATTATGGAAGGAGAGGTGCCATATACGAATATGCAATATAGCACGTTTTCACAACATAGGAGTCTGCTATGCAATCAGATCCAAATGTCTTTTTATTTCGCAATAAGATATTTATATTTCCTCAATAACTGACATTGCAACAAACTAGCATCTTCATCTCCGGCTCACAGTTCTTCCTTTTTTGAGTTTGTCATAGCAAACAAGTGCCCGTGGCAGAATTCCGATCTGACAAACGACTGAGAATCAAAACACAGGATATGCCCCTCAACTCCATGCTGAGGATGAAGCAAGACGAGACAAAATAAACACTATTTGTCGTTATCTCTTGTGTACGCCTTCCAGTTATCTTCAAGCATCACAAGTCCATCATACTTTCTGGGAAATAATTTTCATTGAAATAAGAAGACACAACAGGGCACGATGGTTGTTACGCTTTAAAATAAAACTGGCAGAGGACACGCGAAGAAGAAAAGTTACTACAAGAAAACTCAAAAAGTCCTTAATTTCGCATTTTGTATTTTTACTACCGAGCATGGAAACTTTTCGCGTATCCTGCCGAAGTAAATTTCTGCGCTTAACATTCTCATTTGTTATCCCGTCAGTTGTTGTATTTACTCCTTTTTCGCTGTTGCTGATGTTGTCTGCGTGGTGGGAGGATATTTAGAATAAAAATATTCCCGGAAAGGATGTGTATTACGATCCATTGTTTCTCACAATCATTCATTTTAATATTCTCACATGACGCCACCGACGCCATCATCGCCAACGTCGGCGCTCGCCTGCACGCCATCTTACACCCTCGCAACCACTATTCGGTTGACGTGTGAATAAAATGTTTCGGTTTTTTGCCCGCCGGTATATTCATTTTGTTATTCTGCTGTCGGGAATATATGGAAATTTGTATGCGCTCTGGGAGCCCCTAACGACAGTGTGTTGAGGGCATTTGCTTATATCGTTTGTCGCTTATACGAATAAACGAGGAGATCTAGGAGACCGATGGAATACATCCATAAATGCCCATTTTATTCTAAATTCATTAATTTTCGATTTTATAAATATAAAATAATTCAATTTTTTAAGAGAGTCAATCAAAAACAAAAAAGACGAGGAATCAAAATGCCGTGTAACCTTTCTTCCTAGCGCCACTCTATGCGTACAAGTTAGACTTTCTAATGGTAAATTTATTGAAAGCTCCAGGGAAAGCCAACCCCATCCACCTACAGATGAAGGGTGTTGTATTATAAATGATTTCGATATAAAAAGGGCTGGCGGTGGGTCGCTCGAATGCCACTATGCTGCTAGCGTTGTTAAAATGAAGAGAAACGGTTTTATTTTGAAAGCCTTTCCTTTTCCCGCGTTGCTACTGTGTTGTTGGTATTGGGTTTTAAATCCGCAGAAATGTGCTTGTGAGTGTGAGATTTGGAAGTCAGTGTTGACATAACGCTTAGGGGATTTTCTACTTTTTGTAGGGAAATTGGTTGGCGGAAATTAATATGAAAAATATACAACGTTGTTAAGAGAGATGGCGCTGGGCAAAGAGGAAGGCTTACGATTTTCAGGATTATGTTTTGATTTTGGTTTATAACTTCGGTGTAAATACATTTTTGGGTTAATTGTTTTCATACCTTTCTCTGTTGAGGTCTTATGCCATGTCTATAATTTATAAGGTTATGTTTCATTTCAATTATTGGCGTAAGCGCCTTCCTTCTCTTTCTAAAGCACATTCCACCAAGGATTACATTTACTTGTGGATTGCTTGGTAAACTGGCACACAGAAAAAGGTTGATTCAAAAACATAAAGTGACATTTTATTTCTCTAGAAAAATATTTATTTATTCATCAGTTGCATTTCGTGTCCGTCTAAGTAAAACTCCGCAGAAATAATATACTTGCACTAGCCCCTTTTCTGATCCTCGAAATACTGATATGTCTTTTTCGGTATGGGCTGGAGCTCTCCAGGGGATGCGGTTTTTATCTCCTCAGCAAATCACCGTCCTTTCATGGATCCTTTCAGTTTTGGGAAGAAAAAAAGTCACAAAGCAACAAGTCTGGTGAATATGGTAATTGAGGCATGATTATGGTATTGTTTTTGGCCAAACAATTTCGCAAAAAATAAAAGTTCGCACATTTTATTCCTCATTAATCGTACTACTGCCATTGTAATCGACGAAAACAGAGCAACATTTTCAGATGTAAGCGAACTTGGCCTGTTTTTTTTTTGGTGTCGGCTCTTCTGATCGCTTCCATCGAAATGATTGGGCTTTGTTTTAGATGACGTAACCTTGAATCCTTCTGGAAGAGTTTGTACCATTCATAAACATTTGTATTGCTCAGAGTAGACTCGTCAAATACCAACATCCCAAGTACGTTCGAGCACTTATTTTTGACATAAAATGTAATATATGTAGATTCTCTGATCCATTTTTTTTCAAAAGCGAAAAATCCCCAAGTACACCAAAATATGACTAACTTTTATATCAGTGAAAAACAGGATAAATATTATATATAAAATAATATACAGGGTGTCCCACGAGCAGTGTGCCAAAAAGCTAGAGCGTGTAGGTCTGGTCAAGACAAGAAAAAAATCGTATGGGAGGGGGAGGTCTCTATTCCCCCCGTTTAGCCGGGAGGCCAATTTTCTAAAAAATTGACTTAATTTGGAAAAAAAAATTATTAAAAATCAACAGTTACATCCACAATGCCGTGATATACTTTTTTGTTTTCTTCTTCTTTTCCTTTTTCCGGCGTTGTTATGGTCAGAAGTGTAGGACCATAATCTTCCCACTTAATTGCATTCCTACTGGTCCGCTTGTGGGGTCCGCCGGTTTGACCTCAGAAAGTAGCGGCAGGCTTCCCGGTTTGGGATTACTTCATCACTGAGGCCAATCAAATGCTGGTGTTTTTGCATTTGTTTGCACCAATTGTTTTTCGGCCTGCCTTTGTTTTTTTTTTTTTTTTTTTTGTGACGGCATGCTCCAGATTGTTTTGTTTGATCTTACTCTTACAACACCGGTGATCTCCAGTCGCGTCAACCCACTGATTTGCATGTACACTTGTGGGGCAGTTTAATGCTGGTATATGTGTCCCTAGGCTCACCTTGGTGTTTTCTAAATTGCCTAGATGTGATTTTTGTTTACCTTTGTTTTAGTCGCCTTTTACGACAAGCGAGAGGTATCGCTGCAGGGATATTCTTAACCCGTCCCTGCACGATCACGTGATATACTTTTTTGTAAAGCCAGAAACCTCTTCCTTCATCTTGTTTTTAAACGAAGCTGTTTGAAGGAATAGTTTTTGAGAAATTAATTTTCAAACTCAAATTTTTTTTTAAAAAATGGAAAAAAAAATTTCGAACTATTTTTTTTTCAAAATTGTATGTAATTAAGTACTAATTTTTTTTTCAAAAATTCAATTCTCTTATTAGTTTTTAGTTAAAAATAGAAAACCGGATGCAAAAATGTCTTGTAGTTTTTGAGAATTTAAAAATAAAACCCGAACCACTTTTTTCTAAGAAAAACCTTTTTTTTTAGTTTTAACGCGGCTGGACTTGTAGGCAAATTAATGTATGAAACATTGACCTCTTTTTTATTATTTTTAAAAATTCGGAGTCAGGAAAACTCGGTAGGAATTGTCTGAAATGTACTAAATAAAATTAAGGACTATACAATTTGGACGTGCTGTTTTCTGCCTTCTTCTAGCTTGCAGGTAAATGGAATAAACCTTGAGTGGAAGAGCTCCGTAAAATACCTTGGTATACATCTTGACAGCAAATTGACTTTTCATGAACACATCACCCAAACCCTTAACAAAATTAATATCGCAGAGAAAATTCTTTACCCTTTCACTAATAGAAAATAATTTTTGTCTTTAGCAAACAAAGTAATTATACTAAAGGTTATATTTCAAGCTATAATCCTATATGGTTGTCCAATATGGGGAAATTCCGCACAGTGTCATATTAACAAGTTACAAATAGCCCAAAATAAAGTTTTGAAAATGATGTTAGACCTACCACGAGATTACTCCACTTTAAAACTCCACAAAAGAGCGGGCGTTGACCAGGTTTCTACAAGAATATTGAAACTGACGAATAAGTTTATAAATTCCAGCGTTTTTGCAGATTATCCTCTAGTCAATGACCTATTTTCAAATGTATAGAGTTTATTATACATATATATATATATATTATTTATTTTTGTTTATGTATTAGTTTATTTATTTATAATATTTGTTTATTTATTTATTTATTTTGATTTATTTATCTATTAATTTTTATTTATCTATTTATTTATTATCATTTATATATTTATTTACTGATTTATTTATTTATTTATTCTTTGTTATTATTTATTTTTTTATTTATTTATTTATTTAATTTTTATTTATTTATTTATTTTATTTATTTTTTTATTTATTTATTTATTTATTTATTTATTTATTTATTTACTTATTGCATATTAATAAAACTAAAAAAAGAAAAAAAAAAAAAACTTGCATATGTACATATGTATACATATATGCGTGTACTATATTTGTATTAATATATATGTATAGATATATATATAAATTTTCATTCTGTGTTTTCAAGTTGTATATAGATTACAAATAAAGTTTTGTTTTTCAGAAGTAAGATATTAAATATATCAAAACTCTGTACTAAAATACCGGGCGATAACTAAAATCATTGTAAATATATTGCTACGGAATAAATAAATATCTATCTATCTATCTAAGACGTGCTAAAAAATAAAATAGACTAGATCTTAAGCTGTCAACAGGCAGACGAAAGAAACCAAGGAACGAAAGATAACCCTCGTACCAGCATCAGAATGTTAGAATTAAAGTGTCTCATGAGGCAGTCAGAAAAGCCTTACTCAAGCACAAATACACGTCAAGAGTTTAAAAAAAGGTAGAGTCCAAAATCTAAAAATTACTTAATTAAAGTTATTAACGGTTGAATGGTTGAAGATTTCTGAGGAATATGACCTTCAGAAGTTTACTCGATCCATGTAGAGTAGATTACAGGCCGTTACTAAGCTAATGGTTTTCATACCAAGTATTAAATATATACAAATTGTTCTCTTTTTTTTTTTAATTAATTTGTTCAGTAACAACATTTCGCAAAGAATTATTTGAAAATAAAAAATAGCATTGTATTTGTTATATTAAATTTATTTTGGTTTGGGGACTTTTTTTACATTACGACAAAGAGTTGATATGAAAATGGATTAGTAAAAAAACAAAAAGCTCATGTGGTTATTTTTAGGTAAATATATGTGTTTAAATCTATTTTTTTTATTTCTACGTTTTGCAAACATTTTTTTGACAAACTGTAGGTATATATATCATATACATTTTGTATACATCACTTTTTTTGTTTTTGTTTTTTATTCATGCTTAAACCCTTGCTAACCGATTCTGATCTAACCTAACCTACCCTGGAATATGCATGTCTACAATTGGCCTGTTGTGTTGCTTTAAAAAGGCAGACCTATTAAGGATACTATTGAAATCTACCACAATCCGTTCCAGTCACATTGACGCTGTCTAACGACGTCTTCCCGGTGCAACACCGATTAACTAAACCTGAGTTGATGGGGTTCACGAAATGCAACATCACGTTCGTAGAGGAGCCGCCGCTCCATGGATTTACGGGCCACGTGAAAGATTAGTGGCACAGCCAATTCATTTAAGATCAGTCCACATTGACCCCAGTAGAGGAATAGCTTTGGGGGGACAAGGCCGATAAGGTGCACTTTTTAGTGATACATGTACAATACAATAGTTGGGTCAGTAAGTCCCGGAGATCAGGTATGCCTTATCAGACAATTTTTCGCTCGTAAAATCCTAGTCCTAGGTCCTTTGTGTGCTCAGTTGCAGGTGTTCTATGTAATCCAAGACAAATCTTGAGCCATTGTCTCTGACACCCGAATCCTTTTCATTAAGCTGGCTCTCATATTGAACCACATGTGACATGGCAATCATAGGCCTAATTAAAGCCATGGGGCAGATTCGAAGGTATCTGACTACAAATTTATTTTGCCAGTAGACGCCCTACCCGTGTCAGAATTAAGAAGCTGCGCCGATTAAATTATACGTCCCTAAAAGCCCCATACAAAGGTGTTCTGAATTTTTTTTTTATAATTTGCGCGCCCAGAAGGGGTTATAATTACCCTTAAGTGTTCGGAATGAAGACAGAAAGGAGAGGAGGTACCTGTTCACATTGGTCCTAAATGTCTGTGGGTTGTAGTGAGTAGCAAATATTGGGCTGGGAAGAGCATCCCATAATCGTGTTGTGCGGCTAAAAAACGAATCTCTGAACGTCCGAAAGCAGGCTTAAGGGTGAACTGATGAGCATTCCTGATAAGACGAGTATTGCGGGTGAGTTCTTGGAGGTGAGGAATGCAACTGGCTAATTCATTTGAGCAACGGTTGTTAAAATAGCGATAAAACAGTGACAAGGAAGACACATTACGTCGGTGTTCGAGCGAATCAATTGACTTTGCAATATTACTGTCTCCTATGAGTTTTATCGCTCGCTGTTGTGCTCTATCTAGTAGGTGCAGTGAGGACTTAGGGGCACCAGACCAGGTATGAGCGTTATACTCAAGCTTGGGGCGGATGTAGGCCTTATAAATTGAAGCCAAATCGGAAGGGATGAAATATTTCTTGCATCGTTTGAGGAAACCTAAACATTTGGTCGTGTTCTTGGCGACTTTAAATATGTGATCATTCCAATTCCAAGGATGGAAAGTTTTTCGGTTTCGTCGACACAAGCGCCATTCATGGCTAATGGCTGATTATTATGGGTTCGCTTTAGTAACAGTAGACAGCATTGCGTTTTAGAAGCATTGAATTCCACTCTATTATTTTTACCCCAATTGATTATGCTGTCAAGGTCGGAATTCAATGTGCTTAACATACGCTGCCATACCAGTTCTATGGCCGAAGAGCAGAGACGTGAGTCCTGGAACGAATATGAAAATCTAAGAGGACTGTCATCAGCGAAGGAGTGGATTGGATTAAAAGTGACAGACAAGAGATCATTTATAAAAATGAGAAAGAGTCGGAAACAAAACAGACTTGAAGCCATCCAAAACAACTTGAATTGAACGGTTCGAAAGGTAATTTTAAATCCATAGAAGCAGATATCTATCGATGCCATAAAAACGCATTTTCGACAAAAGTGCCTGATGCCAAACTCTGTCACATGCTTTCGAAATATCAAGCGCTACGAACTTGCTTTCACCAAAATTGTGCAATGATTGGTTCCACTTTTCGGTGAAATATGCCATCAAATCAGCAGTGAACCTGTTGCTGCGAAAACCGTATTGCCGGTCATTAAGAAGTTTCGCGTTTCAACCATTACCATGACATTGGAACGAAGGGACGTTAGTTCTATGAGTCGGTAGGAGGATGGGGACGAAGACTCACACATTTTAGGGACGGGCTGGACAAATGCTATTTTCCATCTACTCGGAAAGAGATCTGCAGAGTAGGACAGATGGAAAAGCTTACGCAGTGGTTTTGCCAGCGCAGAACACCTCTTCAGAAATATTGGGGGTATACCGTTCGGGCCAGCGGATTTGTGTACGTTGAGATCTTTTAGTACTCTTGCAACTGTACGAGTCCGAAAATGGATTTGTCCCATGGTGAAATCAACGCTCTCAAGTACAGGCGGAGACAATGTGGAATCTGGCAGCGTTGAGCTATACGCAGTAAGCAGATTGGCTTTGTATAAAGAGCTGACAGCTGGAATGTCATTGTAAATGAGCGTGAGAATTGAAGACGAATGAATGAATTCTTTACGTTTTTCACGAATGACAAAAAGTTCTTGCTTCCCTTGGGACATTGTAGCACTTTCTGCCTCAACTTTTTGTTGAAAGAATTTTACACGTCTAATTAACGCATTGCAGTCATTTCTGGAGCGTTTAAATTTTTTTCCGGTTTTCCTCAGTAGAGTTGGTTTTGTAAATCCGAAAACTCAACTCTCTCAATCTGATTGCTTCTTTAGAGCTCGAGTCATACCACGCATTTTCCTTGGGTTTGATTCTCTTCACTCTGTGAGTAATGAAGGATCTTATATCCAGCAAACGAATGTTCGTGTTCATATCAGCAGCGGCATCCACGTCACTATCGAGGAAACATAGTGACCAGTTAAAATTCCTAAAGAAGTCCTTAAGACCACTCCAATCGGTTGTCTCGTATAGCCATACTCTTCTTTTAGGAATTCGTCTCTAACTGTGTGGGGTGAAGACGAGGAATTAACTGATACGACACAGTGGTCACACAAGCCTAGATGCGACAATATGGCATCAGAATATTTGTCAGGATGGAAGATGAGAAACAGATCCAAGGTGTTGGCAGAATGATCTTTAATGTCAGGTTTTCGTGTAGGCTCATTTACTAGCTTTATCTCAACAAAGATCTCTACGTACCGTCCTTTTGATGTTGTCTGGCTTGAATGTCGAAGCCAATTAGAATTGTGTACATTGAAATCGCCCGCAATGGCAATCTCAGTGTGAGGATAGAGGGACACAATTCTTGTGATGGAGTCGAATAGCATATCAAACTCATTAAAAGTCGAATTGCTACCTAGATTTGGACTTATATAAATAAAACAATAGTGGATTAAATGCTTACGGACATGGATTTTTAGCCACAGAAAATTAAATTCCGAATTGGAACAGTGGCCGTATATATCACTGCGAATATAAAGGGCGAGACCGCGGTGGGGAAGGAAAAGGTGCACGAAGTTATATTCAGGCAGGAACAAATCCGATAAATCGGTATTCTCTCCTACCGTGAGAGAATCCTGTTTCACTCAGTGCCAAGACAGCTGGCTTATATAGGGATAGGTGAACGTATACAGCGAAGAGATTCGTTCTAAGGCCACGAATGTTGCTCACATCAACCCTAAAATTTCCATGCACAAAACACAGACCAAAGAAACCAACTCCGACGTCTCAAAGGTGGTAAAGCAGAATTGAGAAGTGAAAATTTCAAGTAGCTTCCCAACATCAAATCGATGATGTGTTATACCCATACACCGATTAGAGTTAGTCCTCCAACCATTTGCACTTTTGATTCCGCTACGTCAGATGCTAGGCACTCTTGGTCATTGCACTGACCCGTCTGATGAAATCAAACGGGAGTTGCGACCAGCCATGGCTTGTAGAGGAAAGGACGGGATGGAGCGGGGCACTCGATCCGAATCACTTCACTTCACTTGTTATTGAGTTATTGTTTTTATTTTTTTTATTTAGGCACTTTGCTTTCGTGAGGAGGAGGTGGCGGGTTCGTGGACAAAAAAAAAAAACGGAAAGAAAAACAGACAGAGACTAGTGTACGCGTTGATTACCAGCTTCCAGTCATCACAATACTAATTTTTTTCAAAGTGACGCTACAAGAGAATAACAATGACGTCATTCGATCCGCGGAGATCGATGGCTTAAATATGTCCAGGACAACCCATCGATCGCCGCGGATTGTCGAAATGAATAGGATGCTAGCCCCTTCATTGTTGACGGCATTATTTGCCATGAAATCGTTTGAATGAAATTTGAACTTGGTAAAACCAGTTTCTGTGATCGGTAATGATCGATAGGATTTCGAAAGTGGAAGTGATGGAGTACGGCTATTTTTCCACTTTTTAATTACTTCGATCATCGGAATGGCGAACCGAGTCGCAAAATCACACAGATCATCAGACTCCGACTCCGTTTGGCCACCGGGCCCGACGTTTTCAGACTTTTTGTTTGCTAAGTTCACTATTGGCGAGACTTCACCCAACGCGCAATTGAATGTTTTATTACAGAGCACTGCGTTAATAACTAAGCACCACCTATTTTAAATGGACCAGAACTTTTGTTTCTCTCAGTTATTTTTAGTTTTTAATTTTAAATTTTAAATATATGATTCTAGTCGCACGACTTACTAAGCGACAATATCAGCATATATGTATGAGAGGACATGTACAAAATAAAAAAAAAGTAACAAATGGAATGTACCTATGTAGCTTCCAAAATTTAAGATGCTATCTTAGTTTTTAAGCGAACATCTGAGTATAATGCTTTACTTAAGAGATGAGACAGAACCGTGAAATATGGAGGGAATACAAAAAGATTGTCAAAAAAGGCAAATATTGTCAAAAAGTTTTGCACGGCAGAGGTAGTCAAGGACTTCGTTTGCCTAGGCTCTGCAGTTAGACAAACAGGCAGAAAAGTATAATCGCTTTTTTCTAATCCGATCCATGGATGTTGGATGATGCCGTCGATGTCGATGAATAACTGTGGCCTGCGGTCCTTGCGATTTCTTCCCTTTTGAACAGCAAACACTCTTGCAGCCGAGAAAATATTTTTGTGCAGTTGTAATGATTACAACGACCAAAAAGTATAAGGCCCAATGCACACTGAGCAACTGGAAAAGAACTAAACCGGTTGGCAACTGGGGTTACAGGCCAGTTACGGACTCAGCGGAGACTTGACTCCACACACGAGGAAACTCAACACCAATCAAAATCTCTACTTCGTTCAGTGTCGTCATGGATACCGGGCGTGAAATGTCTTTGAAGACTCGAGCGATGATGAAACCATCATGTTGTATAACTATCTCAGAAAGAGGAGAAGAATATTAAGGTTTCGGGTACACTCATACCTTGAAAACAATTTCCAGAACTGTTTGTTTGTTGCAGCTAAACAGTTAGAACTTACTGATTCTAAATGTTTGATCATCCATTTGCATAAGATCTGGAAATATGCTGAGAACGAACCTTTTTAATGCTTCCTTTCTGGGCTATGTAGCCAGCTGCCTACCATTGGCCAATGAAGTGGCCTTTTTACGGTCTAAATATTCTATGAAACATCTTTGTTCACATCATCATTCTTCGCAGCACGCTTCTTCTTTGGTTTATAATGTTTGATTGGCTCGGACCGGTGATCCCGATGCCGTGGCAGTGTCGATGTTGAAGTTGAGCTACATGATGACGACTTTGGACGTGGTTGTTAAGATGGTGATGGTAAAAGAATTTCTGATGGTGGGTGGTCGTCACCCAATAATTTTTGAAGTTGTCAAGTTGCTTGCGGGCAAATTTGGGCAATTCTGGTAGTAAATTTACTTTTATTAGATATGAGACCACAAGAAAAAGGTTTGTCAAAAAAAGATATGGAATGAGTTTCAAGCTTCGATTGGGATGTTTCTAGTGACGAAGAAAGTGAAGATAAGATGTGTGATATTCCTGCAGTGCTAGAGAAACATTTAGAAGGGATTGTAGAAAGAGGGGAATCTATAGAGATCGGTCTTCTCGAAAATATAATTGCGAACGAATGCGGGAAAGAACCTTGCAGTGTTGTTGATGCGTGCTTCGAAAAAATTGATTTGAATACACTCAAATGGAGATCAAGAGTTTTTGAGGTATTAGATAGTATTTAGAAAGATAGTAATGATGTGAAAGTTAATCACTTTCTGAAACCAGTAGAATATTACTAAACTTTTTTGATACGCAAGTCATTGATCTCACAACAAACTGATTTGTATGGGCTTCAAGAACTTGGCATAGAGCTTAAATGCACTAGAGGCGAAATCAAACGCTATATTGGAGCTTTATTATACTTGGGTGTTTTAAAACTACTACAACTGTTGGCTGCAGGTCGATCAACTTATAAACAATACAACCCAGCTAAGCCACACAAATGGGGTCTGAAAATATTTACGCGTGCTAGAACATCTGGATTGGTGTATGATTTCATGATGTATGTTGGCAAAGGCACTTGCCCGTCATATGGATTGGGAATATCTTCGGATGTAGTTTTATATTTGGGAAAAAGCCTTCCAAAACACAAAAACTTTAAACTTTATTTTAATAACTGGTTTTCGTCCATAAGCCTTCTCATTTCTCTAAAGCAAATGGGCATATTTGCAACTGGTACTGTACGTAAAAATCGAATAAGCAATTGCCAGCTACTTTCAGATGCAGAATTAAAAAAACGAGGAAGGGATAAAATGCGAAATCAATTACAATCTAATATGTTTGAAGTGGTTTGACAATAAACTAGTTCAGCTTGTATCTTCTTGTATTGGCCATCAACCTGTTGGTACTTGCAAACGTTGGAACCCAAAAGAAAAAACTTACATTGATGTTACAAGGCCTGCGATTGTTGCTTCCTACAATAAAGGTATGGGAGGCGTAGATTTGGCAGACGTAAGCTTATTGAGTTATGACGAATAAAACTGCATGTTCTTGTTGCCTTTGACATGAATCTTGACCTTAATATGCCTTCAGTTCTTCATCAGCAAACCTTTTCACCGCTCCTTAACGCACCACTTTTGTAGTGGTAAAAACAGTCGCCATATGGTTTTTCGCAATTAGAAGCCTCACCATAAATTTCTGTATTCATTCGCCGCGTATCATGTCCAGATTCTTTTCAAATTGCCCATCTTCGCGCAAATGACCTTTATTTGGCTCGAAAGTCGAGATTTTAACGTTCAAAAAATGTATGACGCCGATGAAAATTCACAAATTTAATGATGAGGAGTCGGTGACAGATGCTTAAGCTTACCATGTGACGTTTCTAATCAGACATTTCTGGCCAGCCTATACCCATAGCGCGGCCAATTAGCCTTTGAGTAAGTAATATGATATTTATTGCATCCAAATCTTGATTATGCAACGTAACATTATTGAAATCCAATTACGATAATCTGTAAAATAAATAAACTAATAATGAAATAACTGCCAGATACGTTCGAAAATATACATAAATTCGCATTTTCTTCTATTTACTATCACGTCTCATAGGAGCAACGTCATTTGTATTTTTTTAGAAATGTTTTCAATTTTTTCATATTTTCAATTTTTTCTGTTACGAAACCGCTTTCCCCGCATTTTTTTGTTGTTGCATTTATGAAAACCCCAACCCCACAATTTCTAAAACCTGAAAGTGTACCCTAAAGCGCTCCCACACATTTTTGTTTATATTTACCTCTTTCAAAATATTTGTTCTAGCTAAAACGTTTCCTTTTCGAGTTACAAAATAGAGTGCGTTTTCTTTACTGGTTTCCTTCTATTGTGTACAAATGTTTATTCAAAAATTTGACATTTGATGAGAAATTTAAATGTGGGTTGCGGCATGGATTTTCTCCTTTCGCTGCTTCTTTAATTCTGATGACGAACAGCGCTATGAGATCTTCTTTCTTTTTAACAAATATACTGATTTCTTCTGGGGTTTTCCCTCTTCCTTTTGCAGCTTGCAACTGTTAAGGTATGGCATTGGTAGTATATACAACATAGTAGACAAATAACATCAACCGATAAATCTCTCAAATGGTGGTGTGCCTTTTTTTGGTTTACGAACTTAAAGTAGTAGAAGGACGATGGGCCATAGTTGAATTGAGACCTAAAAAGCTGCTATCAGAACTTTTCCCCCATCTCACACGATAAAGCTATTACCATATTCGCCCAATAAAATGTAGCAAACGTAAATAAAAATAGACCACACTTATCGCCATGTTAGTTTATTTTAAGAACAATCTTCATCAAAGCCTCTTATGGAAACACATCAGCGGTATAAGCAAAAGCTCGTTACCGCGGCTTCCCAATAGATGGCACTAGCGGTATATGCTCGTCAGTTATGTCAGATCAGAAACATCACATGGTAAGCTTTAATATTTGTCATCATATTTGTTAATTTTCGTGCTTGAAAATTATTATAGCAATTAACAGTGAGACTTTGTGGAAAAAACATTCCACGAATGGTTTCAACGCTAGTAGTGAGTTAAAAGTGAAATCCAATGAGCATCCCGGACGAGTGAAAAAGTTTGAAGGTGCAGAATTAGAGACCATACTGGATCATGATCCATGTCAAATGCAACAAGAACTTGTATATTTATTGGCTATAACTCAATAAGCGATTGATGGTGGAAGCAGGAAATTGGGTATCATACGTTGCTGTTTCAACGGTAAAAAAAGGAAGCGTTTTCTGCATCCGACTGGTAATGAAGAAGGGGTCACCGATTACGGAGTCAACATGGAAGGTCAAGCCAGTTATCCACGGATAGTGTATTTGGTGGAGTTGTTTCGACCGATTGAAGCCATTACTGGAGCTTTACAACTGGACAACTAATGCGCTTGAGCCGGGCATTGGAGGAAAAGTCATTTTGCAACGTTCAGCGACATGTTGTCTAGGTGGTTAAAACCTAGTCGGGAAGACTAATAAGGGACATTTTTCTCGATTTTTCGAGATATTAAGATTTTATTGATATGTCACCGGCATCAGACGCCAACGGACCAACATCTGGGCCTCGGTGCCCAGATAATAATGTAAGGAATTCATAAAACGGCGATATATCACAGAACATTTGCAACTTCTGAGCTCTAAAAACAGAAAGATGATAAAAAAACAAACATACCAGTGCTTAAGCGAAGGACAAAGCCATAACCATGAACTTCATCCACCTGACTTGAATGAGAAGAAAGTAGAAATATAGGGACAGAACTGCAATAAAAGTGGTGGCGCAAATTTATATACTATATATATATATGTATATAAAATTATATATTATATTAAAAGTGCAATGATGACCACATACTTGTACATACACAAAACGAAGGTTATTTATGAAAAATCTAGGATATATAATTATGTATGTATAAAGTTTGTTAAAAAATAAGGTTGCCT
This sequence comes from Merodon equestris, assembly GCA_958301585.1. NCBI lineage: Eukaryota > Metazoa > Arthropoda > Insecta > Diptera > Syrphidae > Merodon > Merodon equestris. The sequence goes on from OY284413.1 coordinate 68,191,430, forward strand.
TTTTTTTTGCTTTGTTCATACACATGTACCTTACATATGTTGACATTGTTTACAGGATCTGTTGCTGAGACTTTATAAGACAGCTTCAAATGTTTATTTGCTCTTTAAAAAATAAAGTTAATTATAAGCTAAAAGGGATACTTTTAAGTTGTCCTTTTTTCTTTAGATTGTCCGTAAAGGGCCAGTAAGATATTTTAAGTTAATTAAATTATTATAGTTAAGCCAGTTTTAAGCATTTTTGTCTAGCTTAAGATAGTTCTAAATAGTATGAAACAAAAATTCCATTTAGTGTAGTGGAAGGTATGTATGATGCGGCTTAACTAGAAAAACAAAATAAACAATAAAAATTTTAAGTGCGCGTTTGGGCGAAGAAGTCGCGAAACCAGATTTGGCCCAGTCGTAGAGTCCCCAGCCGGAAGAAAGTACTTTTCCGCGTTTTTGTTCGTGTTCTTTCTGCTGCTTCTAAAGTAAACTAGAAATAGTAGAAAGGGATGTCCGACGGAGCTGAAATTGGGACCGAAAAGCTGCACGACTAACGAGGAAAGGGACGCCACCACCATCACCATTGACGTCTCATACAGCTGGATAGTAACAACAACCACAACATGCGGCAAAAGTAGAGAGAGGAGGTAATAGCCGCCATGCTTCAGTCACATTAAAAGCAGCAACAACAATAGTAGCCGCAGAAGAAGTAGTCGAAACAAAAGACTGAACAATAGCCACAGCTACAGCTGCAGCAAAAGAACCAGCCTAAACAATAGCAACAAAATCAGCCACAGCAGTAACAAAAACATCCGCAGCAATAAGAGCAGCAGTAGCAGAAGAAGCAACAACAGCCGAAGCAGCAGCAACCGAGGACACCCTGCAAGCAGTGGGAACCGAGGATACCCTGCAAACTATCAGGGACATCTTAAGTTCCAAGACATCAAGAAAGAAAACCCGTCCCGAACGAAGAAAGTCGAGAAGAACGAGAAGACGCATCCCTCAGGTAGCTTCCAAACACCAGCTGTCATACCCCAGCTGACCTACGCCCATTTGGTGGCAGGCTCGGGAAAGACGGTAGAAAGGCCCACGGGTATTCCTAAAGCCCCAGTACATGTCGCTAAGGCACGGAAGCCCGATGTGGATGGCTCTTCGATCTTGCTCGCTATCCTAGGATAGATTGCCCTGCTCTAACAATAGATCTGTGAGCAGGCGACTCGGGTGGACAGTATCTGCTCGCTTCTACCGGGCCTATCACACCTGCGGTCATAATAGGTGCCCTAGTAGAGAGTCTCTTAAATATTCTGTCGACGAATGTGAATTCATCATGCTTTCAATTAATTCAAAGAGATCCACACATACAAGGCAGAGGGCCACTCCTCTTTATAAAAAAAAAACAATTTAAAACATAAAGTCATATATAGCGGTGAGTGAGGAGGATCCGAAATGGAAAGAGAATGTTCATTATAGCAGCTTATGCAACTGCAGCACCTCAACGCAGTTCATTGAATAGCTCACAATTGAAGACAATTTCCGGATTTCTGGGAAAAAATGCATGGCTATTGCACCTGTTCACTCATCGTTGCTTGTACGTAATTTTTTGGTCAAAAATCATAGTATTCTCCACACTTTTGCGGTATTCATCTCCAATTTTCTTCTCTTCCTTAAACTAAAAGGAAGGAGGTGTGGCACGACTGAGGGGAGAAAGACTGTGTCGCTGGAAGAGCTCTAGGCTACACAAAAATGCGCTTTTGTGAAGTGCTTCGAGGATTGGGATAAGCGATGGCTCAATGGTATCATATGTGAGGGGCATTTCTTTGAAGCGAACAGAATAGATATTGAGGAATAAATATTTTTTCCTTCACCTTAGTTTTTGAACAAACTTTTACATAGATATTATATTATAGAAATTGTCAAATGCTACTAATTCAAATATCTGAAAAAAAAAGTGTTGGAAATTTATTCGAATTCAAGAGTCTAATGAATATTTTCGATATGGCCACCTTTAGCACAGACAATTTACTTGAGGCTGCCAACAAATTTATGGCACGTTGTACTCAAGTGTGTCTGGAATACGCTTCCATTTCTGGCGAGGCGCTTACTTGCAAACTATTCTAACAAACTAACTGGTCCACAACAAACTATCGCTTTTATCTTATGACCGAGGTCCAAAACTACAAGCGGAGAGCAACCATCGGCAGTCCCTGTGACCCAAACCATCGAAAAGCGGTATTCTTCCTGGCAGCCATTCTTTGGCTCAAATAATCACAATAATCTTTTTTGCCTGGTGTAAGATCGTATCCTTTTTGGAACTTTAAGGCCTTGAATTCGACTTCATCTTAAAAATTGGTTGCATCCATTTTTCTTTGAAATGTTTAGGTCAGAAGCTATTTTTCCTCCGCTAAGCTTAGGATTTCGTTCGGGTCTAGCCTTCATACACTGGGTCAACTTTGACGATGTTGGGGTTATTTTTACGAATCACCTTCCATAGAGATTTCAAATGCTGCCGGTTTCACTGTTACGCGGTACGCCAAAAAAGGGGTCCATTAAGTTTGAATTCCATCGTTGACAGAAGAAGACATAAAAACGTGGTAAAAAAAAAAACTTACACACGCTTCTCAATAAAGAAATGAGTCAACAACTCTCAAAATTGAAATTGGTAATAATTCAAAGCAGCCATCCTGTATGTCGGAGGACAATTCGAAACTCGCTAGTCCCGCCTAAAGCCGACATAATACCCACCGAACTCCTGGCATTTGAATAAGTAACTCATTCAAATTATATAAATCCCATTTCAGCAGTTTAGTTTACTTGCACATGGCGAAAGAAATTTCTCCGCGCAAAGACGTATAATCGATAAATTTCTTACAAACGCTTTAAGCTTATTCTCGCGTTCATAAAAAGATGATAAATGATTTCTATAAAGTATTAAATTGCGAATAACCAAGGAGATTAAAATAAGGCAAGCAAGAGACGAGTCTACTGCAGAGTCCCTATTATTATTACAGGATGGCGCCTGTGGACATATCTTGAGCGCAAAGACAAGCAATGCATTTGCAGTGAAAGAACGGTTAATAGAATAAAGAAAACTGCTAATTGCAAAGAAATACGTTGAGTTATATACGAGAAAAATGGTTTCTAATTGTAATTGAGAATTTTTAAGAAGCGTCATTCGTTTTCTCTAGTGGTGCTAGGTGAAGTTCTGAAGAACGGAATTGTTGGTTCAATTATTCATTAATTACGTAGACTGTAGGATATTGAAATACTGGCATGTCATGAGCAACTTCGTTATTAACGTATTTTAATACTTCCATAAAATTTGTTTAGAGGATGAAAGCTAGAAGACGTAGATATAATTTTTCGCGACGAACTATTGTTATTTAACGATGAAACTGTTTGCGATTGTGATTTTACTATGTGGTAAGCATGGACAAAATAATTCTTCAAGAGCTCAGGTTGTAATACATCGTTTTTAACCTTAGTTTTTAAGTGTCAAAAATGAAACAAGAAAATTGCAAGAGTACATATGTATAAACAATTTTTAAGTTGATAAATTAATACTTGCCATTCACTTTATGAAGATTGTTTTGTGGAAGTGTTGACCGCGCCTTAAGTGATCAGTACGAAGAATGAAATTTTAACCATTTGCACTCCGAACCATTGTGGACGTTGGCTGTCAGCTACTCAGCGCTACTTTGTGGCAGTAACGTGTATTTACAGACCTTCGTATTATTAATTATGGTTTTGGAATTAACTAACATATTCCAATGATATTGGACTTATGTACGTATATAGAAAACATGAAATCTCCATGCATGTCTCAAAAAGTTGCGCTGAAATAACTCAATTATTCCTAATCACTAATTAATTTAGTGATATGCTAGAATTGCGATGTCCCATGAGAAGGGACAGCGAAGTGCAAAGAGTTAAGTCACTTTTTCGAACATATTGACTGGTATCTTGTTAACAACACGTCTTATGTTGCCTTTCAAGACTGCAATTGATGCTCGCTTATTGACGAACGATTTGACGTTTCTCCATAAAAAAAAAATATAAAGGTTTCAAATCGCTCGAATCGACTGGCCAATCCACCGGTCCAAAACGGGAGATAAATTGCTCATCACATTTCTCATTGACACGTGCCATTGACGGTAACGTTGTTCTCACGACCATCTTCGAAAAATACGGGCCAATGGTTCCACAGAACCAGAAATGAGTTTCGTCGTTGAAAACAATTTTTTGATTAAAATGCGGACCTTCTTTTAGCTTTTCTAGTGTCCATTCACCCAAGAATTTTTCATGCAAGAATTTTTTTTTAAATTGCACGGGCTGTATTTTATAAGGTTTTAGACCGAGATGCTTGTGTAAAATCTTCTACGTAGTCGAGTAACATATTCCCAATAGCTGCGAACGGCGACGAATGTACAATTCACGGTCTTCATCAAAACTGGCGGATAGCTACAGCAGTAATATTTTCTTCTATGTGCACTCTATGTATATGGATGAGTGGCTTGATGCCCAAGTGCAGAAATTGCTGCGAATTTTTTTCACTATGGTTTCAGTTCCTTATTCAATAGGCCAATTATGAAAATAGTCATGAATTACTTAAATTTGATAATAAATTCCAATAATTTTTAAGCCATGTTCAAGTATGTATGTATCTTCGATTAAAATGGTAGCAGTAAATGAGTATATTTGACCATAACGTATGTCACAAATTATGCGCAAAGTGTCAAAAATGGGACACTGAAAGATCAAACAGTAAAAAAAAACACCTTTTAATATTCGGATCCTTTTGCCAACGCTTTTTTCTCAAGCATTGATTGCGATGATCATACTCTAAGAGTGAGTATAGTACACATTCAGTAATATACCACCCTCAGCTGGTGCATTTTGGGCAAAAAAGCTCGAAATCATTGAATGTCCGCTATCATTCCATTGACCATTTTGAAAAATGTTGGTCAATGAATTCGCCGGACCATAAATAGAGTAACACCAGTAGGAGAGTAACACAATCCCAATTGTTGCGAACGACGACGAATAGACAAATATGGTATGCATTAACACGGATACGCCAGCGCACTCTACCCATACATGACTTTACGTCCCCTAGCGTGAAATTGTTCACAAAGCCACGAATCGTTCAGTAGGTCGATAATGACGACCGTAAAATGGTCGAAGTGCTCGAAAAACATTTTTCAGAGAGCATGAGTTTTGATAGCAAAATTCAAAAATTTGTAGGCATTTTTCACAGGAATCGGTTCATTAGATGTTCTCCGAAATAGGGCACGCTGGTATTCTACGCCAAAGCAAGGACCTAAGGGAAGCCGTGGACAATCCCGACCCTAGACTTCTAGATTCTTTATAAAACAACAATTCGCACCCGACGACAATGGCGGGGGGAATGAATTTCCAAGAAATGGCACTGCACTGGAAATATACACATGGCAATAAAGCACTCGAATCACCAATAATTAGGTCAAAATTGGTGAGGCACTGCCGCATGTCTTTAATGACTTATCGAGCAGATGCGCTGTAACGTTGTGATGGGTACTTGGGCATAGTGATAAAACAGGTAACTATGAAGCCAACGAAAAAACCAAAATAGGCACCACACTGGAGCTCTCGACTATTAAAGGGGAAATCCACCAACCAATAATATAAAATCAAAAATATAAAATCTCGAAACAAGCACTGTAACAACCAAATAAGAGATGGCGTCCCCTTGGAACATGCAACTACGCGAGACAAACCTGATCCCTAATAACCACAAGCCTGCTAAGAATACACAGGCAGATTTTAAGCTGCTTAATCGGAGTCCTAACATGGCATCGCGCCTTTGGAAAACATGTCGCAAGATTAGGACTGGCATATAACAACTACTGCAGTAGATGTCATGATGAGGAAGACGAAGAATGTCCATGCCATCTCCTATGTAATAGCTCTGCCCTAGCCTCCTCAAGAAGACCATTTCTGGGAAAATATTTCTTTAGTGAATTAACAGATCTATCCGAAAATGTACAAAATATCGAATTTCATTCAGCACTCAAAATGGTTCCGATCTTGGTCTAAGTGATCCGCACCACTTTTTACGGAGGGAAGTCACTTAACCCAGCAAGCATGTTTGAATTTTACATATATGTCACTAATAAGCGGCCAGAAATAGACTGAAAAATCAAACATCAGCAAATTCATACTTTACTATACATCCATAGGAATCGGATGCTAGTGGTTTCCTGGCGAAAATTGCAAAGTAAACTCAAAAAAAGAAGAAGAATATTCATTCCAAGAAGGATCCACCCACGTACGACCACCCTCCGATTTGGTTCATTAGTAGAATTACTTATTGGACTGGTACCAATAATAAGGCAGACACGTTTTCGACGTAGACTGCGTATAACGGAGCTTCCAAAATTGGGAAAAAAACAATTCAAGGTGTTTCTATATTTAAAAAAAAATCATAACCTTGGATCTGCTGATCAGAATCTAATAATATGCACTTAGTTGAATTCAGAAAAAGTTAAACTTTCAAGGTTCGGAGATAATTTTTATTTTCAAGGGCGAAGGACATTCCAGAATGTCAGAATGTATATTGAAAGTATCATCCTCTATCTTCGTTCCAAATTTAAAGTCCGTGGGTTCGGTTGAAATAATTATTTATAGAAATGTTATATATTGTTTGTATTCTTCTGAAAATTGTTTTCTTTCAGTTACTCCGTTCCGGTACCACCATTCTTAACTTAAAAACATATCGACTCCATCAAATAATTTTCTTCGTTGTGTTGCCTAGTTATATAACTGTAAAAGAGTTGTAATGTGTTCCTTATACGGTCTTTCTAGACTTTCTCTGGCAGCCAGCCTTTTTACTGCGAGAAGTGGCACAGATGTTCACTCAGCTTTCACTCCAAACTCTCGTTCATGCAATTTTCGGCTTAAAAAAATCTTTATGTACTTGCGCATCAGATCCATTTGGAAAATAAAAAATTGGCTAAAATGTTGGCATTTCTTACGTAGGGATCCTAAAAAAGGAGCTGAAATGAGTATCTTACGATAGTATCCTGTTTTATCATGTTTATCACAAAACTTTTATTTTTAATTTTATCCGTCCGGTTCCGTTCATATATGTATTACGAAAGGATGAATCTTCGTCTGTTCTTTAGTTGATTTACGTTTATTGATTCAATGATTCTTTATTCATTCAAAACTATTTGGCAATTATGAATAGAATATTCGTGTTCATTCTGTTACTAAGAAGTTGGTGGTGAATGACTATGATTCAATACATTCATAGCTTAAAAAGAATAACCAGTCTTTAACCTTTTTAGTCAAATGTGCAAAACGAAGCGTATATCGTATAAATGAGGGCAATTTGTTTTAAAAATAAAATTACAAATTTAAAGTAAACCCTGACACAAAAACTCCAAAAAATAAAAAAATTTTTTTTTTCTATCGGCCTTTTGACTTTATTAAAAGAACCTATTAATATTTTTGAGATGACGTCGCCGCGTCGGGGGACTGCAAAGCGAAGAAGGGTAATTTATTATATCTACATAGGTGTAATGAAAAAACAAAAAAAAAACTTATAGCTTCAAATTGTACTTATGAACTTATAATAGTTTTGTACATCAATCTACATATCTGACTAGGTCTATTAAGTTCCTACAGTGTTTCGATATTGTAACACTTCTGTAAGAGGCGTTTGCTTGAGAGCCGCGTGCGTTGAGTGATATGCAGGCACGGGGGCGGAGCGTGACAGAATGTGGCATCCCGAATGGGCAGACGTCGTTGTCGGTTGTGTTTACTTCACGAATTTTTCAGATTAAATTATTAACACTGAACACTAATTAAAAGATTGGATATGGTTGTTTCGGTACTTACTTACGATGTTTACATAGGGTAGGTCTTTGTATATTCCATACTTTATCATTCTCAATATTCTTTTTATTTGTATTCTGGTTTCATTTTATTTATTTAGCGGTTTCCCCGACGCGACGACATCGTCTTAAAAATATTAATAGGTTCTTTTAATGAAGTCAAAAGGCCGAGAGAAAAAAAAATATTTTTTTTTATTTTTGGAGTTTTTTTTTTGTGTCAGGGGGTTACTTAAAATCTTTAATTTTATTTTCATTTCATTCTTTTTAACCCGCGACGCAAAAAGAGGGGTGTTATGAGTTTGACGTGTCCGTTTGTCTGTTTGTATGTGTGTCTGTCTGTGACATCGTAGCTCCTGAACAAATGGACCGATTTTGATGATTTTTTTTTGTTTGAAAGCTACCGTGATCGAGATGGTTCTTAGCTACAATTTATGAAGATGTGTTCAGGCGTTTCAAGGTTATTACCACTTTTTGTTAACTGTGGTAGGGATCTTAGTAGAGTTGGGTAGTTCAGAACATGTATGGAACTATGTTCGTTTCCGATCGTTCCTCAAACTGAACGATAACATGTCCATAGTTCCATTCAACCCATGTTAGAAATTCATCAATAGCGGCGTTCATATTTTACAACCCAGCCGAACGTCCGAACGACGCGGTCGTAGGACTATGTTGTAGAACAACGTAATCACAGACAAAACGAAAAAAAAGAATTTTTGACAAGTGATATTTGAGGTTAGGAAAGAGAAATAAGATAAAAATAAATATCGAGTACGAGTTTGTTAACAAGTTTATTTCAATTGTGCAGGACAATAAGTGCCTCTATGATAAAGCAGATGGCTTTTATTTCAACAAAAAGGAAAAAGCCAAGGTGTGGGAAAACAATTTGACAGTTCCTTTTCTTCTGCTTGCATCTGTTCATTGTGGGTATCTTGACTTTTCTTGTAGTTCCGAGGAGATAGTTCCGACTGGGAAAGGAAACGTTCCATGTTCGTTTCGGGGTTGGAACTATTTTGCGGAACTCTAGATCTTAGACACAATCGGTACTTACATTACTTTCAAACATATCTGCGACCTAACATTTGAAACACCCATGTATGCTGGTACTACTAAGCTGGTACTCTGATGATGGAACTCGAAAGTAGGAGACGATTGCCTATTAGTAAACCTATTAAGTATGGGCTCATTACATTCATTACGTTTCTAACCCGTAAGCTGTAGTGTACTGGTGCTCCATCTTGCTGGTAGATTAAATTATCTGCTATGGCCAAAGGAACGTTGTTCATCAAATCGGGCAAAAAGTCTCGTAGGAACTGCAGGTATGATTCTAGATTAATAACGGCATTCAAAATCCGGGGCCCGATTACAGTTTATCCGACAATACCAAGCCAAACATTACAGCTAAAGCGGTGTTGTGATTTATTTTGTTTTTTGTAGTGTGGATTGGTGCTACTCCAATGATGCAAATTGTGGAAGTTAGTAACTCCATCTCTGGTAAACTGTGCTTCATCCGCCCAGAATATCCTTGCAAAATAGTTTCGTTCAGTTTCATCTCGAAGCAGTAATGATCGACAAAATTCTGCTCTCAAAATCTTGTCGTTTGAGGTGAGTTCCTGAACTGGCCTAAAATGGTACGGGTGTAAGTTTTCGGTATGAAGCACTCTCCATACTCTAGATTTGGGCACTCCAAGCATAATAGCTATCCTCCTTGTATTGTACTAAGGGAGGGATTACGTCGGACCAAATCCAAAATTCTTTTATCTAAGATTCCTGATCTATCTGTAACTGATCTTTCGCTTCTTCGATGCTCTAGCACTCCGTGCTCTCGCAGACGTCGGTGGATTCTTGAAAACATGCTACGACTGGGACACCTCCGATTGGGATATCTTTCAGCGTAGAGTCTTTCGGCTTCACGATCTCGACCATTAGCTAAACCGTAGCAGAAGTGCATGTCCGTTAATTCTTCTCGAGAGTATGAGTTTGACATCGTAATGTGTTGATGAGTTAACATCCAATTTGGAAAAGGTTTTATATTAAAAATGCGATGCCTTTTATTTACATTTGGGTTGCAAATATTTTGTTTTTCAATAAAGAAAAATTGCGGTTTTATTGTCTTAAGGTCCTAGCGGGTAGAACCCATCGGCGGCGGGCGGACCCAGACGAAATTGGCAGGTCAGTTTTCAGGCGTAATCTTCTTCTTCTTCTTCTTTTCCTTTTTTCCGGCGTCGTTATGGTCAGAAGTGTAGGGCCATAACCTTCCCACTTAACTGCATTCCTACTGGTCCGCTTGTGGGGTCCGCCGGTTTGACCTCAGAAAGTAGCGGCAGGCTTCCCGGTTTGGGATTACTTCATCGCTGAGGCCAATCAAATGCTGGTGTTTTTGCATTTGTTTGCACCAATTGTTTTTCGGCCTGCCTTTTTTGCGTATTGAAATTGGAACGTTGATTGATATCGCCTTTTGGACGGGGTTCAAAGGATTTCTCCTTTGAACATGGCAATACCAACTGAGTCGGTCGCGCTCTATCTTTCTTGTGATGGTTTCTTTTACGTGGAGGCTCTTTGAACTTCTAATTCTGTCACGCTTTGTTACTCCCGCTGTCATGCGAAGCATCTTCATCTCAGCTGCCGTTAATTTGCTCTCATACTTTTTGTGCATTGTCCAGCATTGTGAACCGTATGTGAGCGGCGGACGTACAACTAAAGTGTAGAGCCTTCCTTTCAGCTTAGGGCGCATTTTTCGATCACAGAAGATGGCGGAGTTTTCCCGCCACTTCATCCACCCTACGCTTACGCGATGATTGATGTCGTCATCACAAGTTGCCTCTTTATTAAGCATAGATCCCAGATATTTAAACTTTTCACACTTGGGAAGCACTCTTCCATTCAAGTAAATGTCTGGAATAGGCTGATGAGGGTCAGAGAACGGGCAGCACAGATACTCTGTCTTCTTTGAACTAATATGATACCCGTGTCCCTCAAAAATGTCCACCCACACATCAAGTGCTCATTGTAGGGACGCCTGATTATCAGGCGTTATCAGTGAAAAAAAAGGATTAATCCAGGGTTATTCCAATACTGTGTCACTTTGTTGTATCCTCATAAAACTCCGAATTTTTTAAAAACAATAAAAAAGAGGTCAATGTTTCATATGTACATTAATTTGCCTACAAGCCGCGTTAAAACCAAAAAAAAAGGTTTTTCTGAGAAAAAAATGGTTCGGGTTTTTTTTTTAATTTCTCAAAAACTACAAGACATTTTTGCATCCGGTTTTCTGTTTTTAACTAAAAACTAATAAGAGAATTGAATTTTTGAAAAAAAATTAGTACTTAATTACATACAATTTTGAAAAAAAATAGTTGGAAATTTATTTTTTTTTCATTTTTTTTTTCAAAATTTTGAGTTTGAAAATAAATTTCTCAAAAACTATTCCTTAAAACAGCTTTTGGATTTGGAATTTTTTTTTCCTAATTAAGTAAATTTTTTAGAAAATTGCCCCTCCCGGCTGAACGGGGGGGAATAGACCCCCTCCTCCCATACGATTTTTTTCTTGTCTTGACCAGACCTACATGCTCTAGCTTTTTGGCACACTGCTCGTTGGACACCCTGTATATGTGTAAAAATGTGAAAATGGGATTTATGTGCAAAATTTACATTTACTAAACTCATACTGTTAGCACGTAGATTGTACATTTGTATATTCCTACTAGGAATACTACCACTTTGCTTAAAGAATTCTCTGAAAACTTTAAAAAAAACATATAATTGTCTGATTAGTAGAATACGCGATTTCTTAAATAGAGGCCAACTTCCAGCGAAATGATTTTTATTTGAAATAATTCTTATTAAATATTTCTCTGCAGTTAATAAAGGTATTTGAACCTCCCCAGCTTGTTATTCCGTATTACAACTCTTTGTGTGCAAGACCATAATAAATCATAGTTAAAATTTTTGAGAGCAGAAAGGCTTTATTAAATACATTTTACGTATGACCAAATACAAATATGCTTTAATCGTTTGTATATGATCTTCCCAATTTAAATTAAAATCAATTACAATACCTAAGTACTTATAACAAGGAACTGATCCGATTTCAAAGCAATTTCCGCTGCAACGTGAATTGGCTATAAAGCTGCTATTCCCACACTTATGTATAGTTAAAGAAAACTGTTAACAATCGTGAGCGTGAAACCATCAATTGAAATCATATAGGCAATTTCTAGATACCTTAAAACACATCAATTTAGTTTTTTCGCTCATAACCAGTTTATGATAAGTAAACCACAACCGTAAGATTTCTAGATCTACATTTATCATCACGATACTTTCGAAAATAGTTCCAGATTCGTACGTAAAAACTATGTCGTCTGCAAAAGCAGTTGAAGTATCATTTGGAGTTATAAAACATAATTTATGTACAATATATCCGGAATAACAAGGGACCAAGTACAGATCCCGGAGGAACACCGTTATTTAATTGTCTCGGTTTACTTGAGATCCCGTTTATAATAACTTTTTGTGTTCTACCCTTTAAATATGAATTCAGCCAATTAAAAATATTACCACGAAAACCAATATTAAAGAGCTTGGTTGGTAAAAGATCGTGGTTCATCAGATCAAAGGCTTTCGTCATATCAATAAACAGCCCAACGGTTGATCTGAAACCAAACTGATTTTTACTGAGGAATTTGGATTTGTCCAAAAAACGAGACAATTCGAACCTTCAGTAACTTTCCAAAAAAATTGGAAAAGGTTGGAAAATAATCTGCTTGAGAGACCATCACTTGTGCAAGAAGTTTTATTTTTTAGGGACACTATAGCTTAGTAAATTTCTCTCGGTGTAATTGCATAATACACAAAACTATTAGGTTGAGCATTATCAACAAGAATTCCTGAAAGGGAAGAGAAATTGCAATTCATACACGGTTCGACGGCTAGTCTCAATTTTCGGAAATTTCAGTAAAGTACTCGATAAATTTGTTAGAAGTCCTGCCTAAATTGGACTCTATTTTTCCCTCAACTTCAATACTATGAATTTTGACACAATTCCTATCCTTCCCTAAAATGCTATCAACCACACGTCACTCTTCGCGTACACTAACTTCGACTTTAGCAAACATATGACCATAAAAGTTGTTACGAGTGTCTTCGATTTCTTTGTTGACCGATTTACAGAAGTTTTCACAATGTTTCTTGAGTTTTATATTATTTTGATGTTTTTTGCATTTCAAGCTTAATTTCTTCTTTTTCTTATTTTTTTTTATAAAAAGATTGTTGGTCATCCACGGTTTTAAATATTCCTTTGGAAAGTGCTCGATTTAATGTGTTTTTGAAAAGTATCCACAAATGAGTCAAATGCAAAAGAGGGATCAGTTTCGGAATAAACCGTTACCCAACATTCAAAGGCTTAAGATTCTTTCAACATCGGATAATCTACATAATATTTCACTCTATCAGAAGCGGATTTACAGTTTTCAGAACGATTGTAAAGAGAAGAGTAATTTAGGATAACCATTCTCTGATCTGTCAGCTTCAAATCGTATACTTTACCACTAAAAATGTTTTTATTGTTATGAGATCTTAGAAAAATGTGGTCAATACAACTCTTAGAAGAATCAATTAAACGGGTGGGTTTGTTTATCATACGCTTAATACCATACGAGGCCATAGTAAACAAGTAGCTTTCAGTCTTCTTCTTTTCCTTTTTTTTCCGGCGTTGTTATGGTCAGAAGTGTAGGACCATAACCTTCCCACTTAACTGCATTCCTACTGGGTCCGCCGGTTTGACCTCAGAAAGTAGCGGCAGGCTTCCCGGTTTGGGATTACTTCATCGCTGAGGCCAATCAAATACTGGTGTTTTTGCTTTTGTTTGCACCAATTGTTTTTCGGCCTGCCTTTTTTGCGTGTTGAAATTGGAACGTTGATTGATATCGCCTTTTGGACGGGGTTCAAATGATCTCTCCTTTGAACATGGCAATACCAACTCAGTCGGTCGCGCTCTATCTTTCTTGTGATGGTTTCTTTTACGTGGAGGCTTCCTCGGATCTTTGAACTTCTAATTCTGTCACGCTTTGTTACTCCCGCTGTCATGCGAAGCATCTTCATCTCAGCTGCCGTTAATTTGCTCTCATACTTTTTGTGCATTGTCCAGCATTGTGAACCGTATGTGAGCGCCGGACGTACAACTGAAGTGTAGAGCCTTCCTTTCAGCTTAGGGGGCATTTTTCGATCACGGAAGATGGCGGAGTTTTCCCGCCACTTCATCCACCCTACGCTTACGCGATGGTTGGTCGTCATCACAAGTTGCTTCTTTATTAATCATAGATCCCAGATATTTAAACTTTTCACACTTGGGAAGCACTCTTCCATTCAAGTAAATGTCTGGAATAGGCTGATGAGGGTCAGAGAACGGGCAGCACAGATACTCTGTCTTCTTTGAACTAATACGATACCCGTGTCCCTCAAAAATGTCCACCCACACATCAAGTGCTCGTTGTAGGGACGCCTGATCATCACCATCGTCAGCAAAGAATAGCTGGTGCACATTGGGGTCCGTCACTTTTCCTTCAAGCAAGCAATCAAGGACGGCTATAAAGAGCAGTGGGCTGAGGACGCACCCTTGGTGTACACTGACTTTGATTGCGAACTCTTCGGTGACTCCTGCGATGCATCTTACTCTTGTCGTTGCTCTCTTGTACATGTCCATGATCACTGGCACGTAGGTTTCTGGAACTCCTTTTTGTCTTAGCGCTACCCATAAAAGATCTCTTGGTTGGCGGTCAAAGGCCTTCCCGAAATCAACCAACACCATATGCAAGTCCTTTGAAGAATCACGATGCTTTTCCATCATGACCCTTATACTTTGGATAGCATCTGTCGTTGATTTACCCGAGACAAACCCGCACTAGTCATCAGATAGTCGTATTATTTTCCGAAGTCGGCTATCTAATACCCGTTCAACGATCTTCATGGTGTGCGACGTCAGCTTGACAGAACGTTAGTTATCACAATTTCGCGTATCACCCTTTCCTTTGTGCAAAGGAAGAAGATAGCTTTCCCTCCATTGATTAGGCAGAGTGTCGCCTCTCATAAGTTTACAGATAAGAGCCATGAGCCATCTAGACACTATGTCTCCCATCATTTTCCAGAACTCAGAGGGTATCCCGTCCGGCCCAACAGCTTTTCTTTTCTTGGAGTTTTTAACCGCGTACCGAACTTCTTCGACTGTGATGTCGGATATTTCGGCATGATTCGGGGCGGCTCTTGGAAAGTACACTCGGGGAAACTGTTCGTTCAGAAGTTCCTCGCAATACTGTCGCCATCTGTGGAGAATTTTTTCGTCTTCCACAAGGAGTTGGCCTTCAGCATTGTTAATAAACTTTGGGAAACGAATCTCCTGAGCATTTCTCCTTCTCTGGGCGGCTATCTTAAAGATATTTGCTCCTTTGTTCAAATTGCTTTGTCGAAGCTCCTGGGTAGCCTGGTTCCTGTCAAACGCGGAAGACGATATTTCTTCCAACTCCTGATAGAGGCCTTCCATGCTTTTCGCTTTGAATTCGGCGCACTTATTCTTTGCAATATCTATATACCTTTTCACGGCGAGCTTTTTCCTCTCTATTAGTAGAAGAGCACTTTGACCAAGCTTGGAAAGCCATTTTCTTTTCGTGTATCACTGCTTTGGCTTCGTCTGTCCACCACCAGGTTTCTTTTGCGTGTTGGCAGGGGCCTTTAGATGTTCCGAGCAGTGATTTGGCTTTCTCCAGGGCAGATTGTTGTAGGGAATCCCACATGTCTTGTGCTCTGCACTCCTCATTACCGACCTCATCGATAATGGAAGAGAGGTAGTTTTTCATGTTGGTAATAAAAGCTTCGCCTTTTCCTTTATCCAGCTTATACCACTTGATTCTCTCAGACACCTTCGTTTGCTGCTTTGACTTCTTACTCACCTCCATAAAAAAATTCAGTCAGGAGGAGACGGTGTTGAGGGGCGATCGCGTCTCCCAGGATCACTTTGCAATCTTTAACTCGTGGCTTCATGAAACTGGATACCAAATGATAGTCTATTTGAGTTTCATTTCCGCCGCTGCTATAAGTGATCAGGTGCCGGCTTTGTTTGACGAACATGGTATTTAACACTATAAGACCGTACGACTTTCACTTGTTTAGGATATCTTCACCTGAAAAGTTCCTGGTGCCGTATCCCAGCCCTTCGTGGTAGTCTTCATAGTCTTCGCTTGTCTTCCCGACATGTTCGTTTAAATCTCCCCCAAAAAAACAAAAGCTCTTTCTTTGGGATGATTTTGACAAGGTTGTGGAAATCTAGCCAGAATGCATCTTTTTCTTTTTGTTCGCATCCTGCTTGAGGGGTATATGCGCTTACGATGTTCCACACCTCACCATGCGTCACCAATTTGAGAGCCATCAAACAGTCACTAGACTTTGAAATGGTTAAGACGTTGCCAGGTAGCTCTGCCGCAAGGATGATGGCGATTCCGTTTTTTCCTTGTTCCAATCCATAGTAAAACATCTTGTATGCTTTTGTTTTAACGTCCAAGAAACGTGCCCGATTACCGGTGTTTCGCCATTTCGTCTCTTGTACGCACAGGACGTCTACTCGCCTTCTAACCATCATTTCTTCAAGCTCATAGCTGCGACCACTCATGCTTCCAACGTTCCAACTCGCGACTCTTAAGTGTGGCTTACGCCGTTGCATTACTTTGCTATCCCCCGGAAATCCTATAGCTCTGACCCGAGCATTGCTGCTCGTCCCAGGATCACGACCATTAGTAGTGCCTGGCGGGGTAGTGCTTTTCCTTTTAGCGTTCTTTTCCATAATGCTACGGTTTGACCGTTTTATTTCTTCCCCTCCTTTTTTTGACGCGGGCATGCTCCAGATTTTTATTTTTTTTGTTTGATCTTACTCTTACAACACCGATGATCTCCAGTCGTGTCAACCCACTGATTTGCATGCACACTTGTGGGGTAGTTTAATGGTGGTATATGTGTCCCTAGGCTCACCTTGGTGTTTTCTAAATTACCAAGATGTGATTTTTGTTTACCTTTGTTTTAGTCGCCTTTTACGACAAGCGAGAGGTATCGCTGCAGGGATATTCTTAACCCGTCCCTACACAGGTTACTTATATTTTTTTTTATAATCTGTCAATATCAGTAGGTTACTCAGAGCTTACATTTTTATCATAGTGAAGCTCATGGACGAGAAACGTTTAAAAATAATTAAAATTTACTGACATTTTATGCAACTTTAAGAACGCTTTCTCCAACTGCCGGTCCTAATTATCGTTCCACCAGACAGGCGTGTTATTAAATGTTTTTGTGCAAGTTAGCCAACAACAAGTTGAAGAACCGAAGCCTTAAGATTTAAAAAGGGCCCGTTTTCCCGCAGTCCATCGGAGTTGGGGATCTCTTAGTCCACATTATGGCGAGTTTTTCATAAAGACCTTGGCATATACGCGAACTGAAGCCTCTTGATCATTTAAAGCCCCGAAACTTCTCCGAAATCATCATCTTCGTCGATGAAGCTCATTTTCTTCATAATGTACATATTTGTTATTGGACAGCAAAAATCCACAAAAGCAACCGTGTGGTGTGAATTTCGTACGATTGATAGATAATGGAGGATTTCAGATTGACCAGAATTTATTACAATATATTGTATAATTTTTTCAACACGAATACGAATATGGTACATCAACATAAATGCAACAAAAACCCATATTAATATCAAAATTCCGCGTATGAAGCAAACGGCAACTACCGTAGAAGCAATTTTTTTAAGCATTGCTCGTAGTCACAAACAGATTGTACATATTTTGTGCAAGTTCTTCTTTATTTTCAATCTATTCAAAACTGCGGACTGGCATGCAGTTTATACGGTTCTATAGGGTTTCTATTACAAGCGTCAAGCACGATTTTTAAATTCTCTTACACTTTTCATTCTCAGAATTATAATGCAGTCAAACTTTGATAACTCAAACTTTAATAACTCGAATGTCCTGATGTGCCATATCACCATAGCGTTTACACTTGGAATTCCAAACATTTTTTTACAAAACGAAGATAATATTTAAAAAGCTCATACAAATTTGCCAACGCTAGATTTTTCATTTCAGCCATGGAATGTGTTATAAAAAAGTCATATGAAAGCAATAACGTAGGTGATGAAGATTGGGAAAATTGGAAAAGCACCATTTTGCCAAATTTTTTTTTAAAAAGATGAATGCGATATTTTGGATGCAGATGAGGACCGATTATTCTCCATGTGCTTACCGGATAATACAATAAAAACGTCACGGCAGCGAACACACCAAGCAACGGACAACATTGATGATAGCTGGATCGATTTGAAAAAATTGATTTTCGAAGTAAGAAAATATAGTGTAAATTGGGGATCTGATAATCATAGTTATACAGTATATTTTCCCGTTATATTCTAAATATTTTCAGATAAAATTTGAGTTTATTGAATTGGCATATTTTCCGCAAAATGTAACTTAAAAATTCCAATCACCTAGTCAGGGGTGATTCAAGTTTTAAAATGCCACTATCGCCGCCGGGTCTTAAAAGAATATGTATGCATGAAATAAACACAATGTTACACAACTGGAATTCATCCCTTCCACCCTTCAAAGTAATCCTACTCCTCAGTTATAATACACTTACGACTTACGGCAAAAAAAAAAAAAACACTTTTGATATGTGCTTTTCTATAGCCTGCAGCTCTTCCAGTGATGCGTCCCTATCTGCTCAAGTCTCTGTCCTCTTCAGTTTTCGGAAGAGAAAAAAGTCGCAGGGGCCCAAGTCCGCCGAATATGGTGGCCGAGGCATGATTATGGTATTGTTTCTTGCCAAAAATTACGCACAAACAACGATGATTGAACAGGTGCATTATCGTAATACAGCATAATTTAAATTTTTACCCTTTCATCTTCGTATTGCAAACGGAGCCAGACTCTAAGATAATATTTCTCATGTACTTTCGGTAGAAATTCATGTGAAACTCAAAGAGCAAAACTTTAACCGTATACTCATGTTTCGTCACCAGTTATGGCACATACAGCTCCTGAGCGATGCTCATGCGACGGTTCTTTTGGTCATAATTTAGCAATTTCGGAACAAATTTCGCTGACACAGGTTTCATGCTCAAAATGGCTTAAAAAAATGCATGTCATAAGCCACCCGATATGCCAATATTCACAGCAGCTTCTCAGATAACGATTCGACGATTCCCCATGAAAATGTTCTTCAGTGCCCCAACGTTGTTGACGTGCTGGGGCACCCATGGCGGGTCATTACCATCTTCTCGTTCTGCTGTAAAGAGCCCTTACTACTTTTCCTCGCTTCAACTTGCAATTTTTCGGTCCAAGTAGTGAGGTTGGGCCTCGGGTTGAACTTTCTACGCCTTTTCATCAAATCTCAAAACCGTCTGACAAACGGGCATCCCCTACTACTGCTGCTACCACTACAACTGCAGCAGACAGAACACAGAAAAAAACACGAAAAGCCGTTTCCTCCCGGCTGGGGATTTAATCACCCTAGCGTCGGATTACGATTCCGGCACTTTACCACCGCGCTAACTTTTGATATGCGACTACTTTACCTATACCCCTACTTTTAGTGTTTATTCTTCTTACTGGTCTATGATCAACTAAACCTGAAACATGTCTGAGCACTACCGTGGTCTGTGATCGGATGATCGTAGCGGGTACCCAATGGAACAAATGAAATGAGTGCCTGTCTGAAGCTTTTGATATCGTATGATAATAAGATTTTTGTATATAATTTTTAACCGTTAACCTTATTTCTTATGTACCATGGTGCATTTACGATTTTGTGCATGTACTTTGTTTTGGAATCTCTGTACGATATCTATATTGCTCTGTTTGGTACAACCCCATAGTTGACTGCCATACTGGCTTCAGTGACTGCTTATATAGTAAAAGCTTATTATAGACTGATAGTGAGGAGTTCTTTCCTACCTGTGCAGGAACGGGTTAAGAATATCCCTGCAGCGATACCTCTCGCTTGTCGTAAAAGGCGACTAAAACAAAGGTAAACAAAAATCACATCTAGGCAATTTAGAAAACACCAAGGTGAGCCTAGGGACACATATACCACCATTAAACTGCCCCACAAGTGTGCATGTAAATCAGTGGGTTGACATGACTGGAGATTACCGGTGTTGTAAGAGTAAGATCAAACAAAAAAAAAAATCTGGAGCATGCCCGTGTCAAAAAAAGGAGAAGAAGAAAGCATTATGGAAGAAGGCACCACTAATGGTCGTGATCCTGGGACGAGCAGCAATGCTCGGGTCAGAGCTATATGATTTCCGGGGGATAGCAAAGTAATGCAACGGCGTAAGCCACACTTTAGAGTCGCGAATTGGAACGTTGGAAGCATGAGTGGTCGCAGCTATGAGCTTGAAGAAATGATGGTTAGAAGGCGAGTAGACATCCTGTGCGTACAAGAGACGAAATGGCGAAACACCGGTAATCGGGCACGTTTCTTGGACGTTAAAATAAAAGCCTACAAGATGTTTTACTATGGATTGGAACAAGGAAAAAACGAAATCGCCATCATCCTTGCGGCAGAGCTACTTTGCAACATCTTAACCATTTCAAAGTCTAGTGACTGTTTGATGGCTCTCAAATTGGTGATGCATGGTGAGGTGTGGAACATCGTAAGCACATATGCCCCTCAAGTAGGATGCGAACAAAAAGAAAAAGATGCATTCTGGCTGGATTTCCACAACCTTGTCAAAGTCATCCCAAAAGAAAGGGCTTTTGTTTGTTGGGGGAGATTTAAACGGACATGTCGGGAAGACAAGCAAAGACTATGAAGGCTACCACGGAGGGCTGGGATACGGCACCAGGAACTCTTCAGGTGAAGATATCCTAAACATGTGCAAGACTTATGGTCCTATAGTGCTAAATACCATGTTCGTCAAACAAAGCCGGCACCTGATCACTTATAGCAGCGGCGGAAATGAAACTCAAATAGACTATCATTTGGTATCCAGTTTCATGAAGCCACGAGCTAAAGATTGCAAAGTGATCCTGGGAGACGCGATCGCCCCTCAACACCGTCTCCTCCTGACTGAATTTTTTTATGGAGGTGAGTAAGAAGTCAAAGCAGCAAACGAAGGTGTCTGAGAGAATCAAGTGGTATAAGCTGGATAAAGGAAAAGGCGAAGCTTTTATTACTAACATGAAAAACTACCTCTTTTCCATTATTGATGAGGTCGGTAATGAGGAGTGCAGAGCACAAGACATGTGGGATTCCCTACAACAATCTGGCCTGGAGAAAGCCAAATCATTGCTCGGAACATCTAAAGGCCCCTGCCAACACGCAAAAGAAACCTGGTGGTGGACAGACGAAGCCAAAGAAGTGATACTCGAAAAGAAAATTGCTTTCCAAGCTTGGTCAAAGTGCTCTTCTACTAATAGAGAGGAAAAATCTCGCCGTGAAAAGGTATATAGATATTGCAAAGGTATCGCGAAGAAAAAGTGCGCCGAATTTAAAGCGAAAAACATGGAAGGCCTCTGTTGAAGATTATTTTGAATAATTTATTATCATCCTTTCTGTATTATAATTATCTATCTTATCTATCTATCATTATGTTTAACGTTGAATTCGATAGTATTATTAGTCCATGAACATATGAATTTCCATGTTGTAAATAATAATGATTGTTAAAATTGTAAAATGTAACATTGACCTAAAAATCCGTTTCCAGCGTTCCATTTACCCATAGATGTCAGGACTACTGCGACTACAATGAAGTTGGCTACATGGGTAAGGGGAACGCTGGTCTCGCCTTTTTGCGCCTTTGCTCGCTCTCTCGTTTGAACCACCAACAGAAGCACATCAATCGATCAGTAAAATAAAAATTGTACAATTTAAGTTGGAATTTTTCGTCTTTTCTTTTATAACAATCGTATATTAAACAAAGTTTGGTCCTTCAATCCGGATATAATTGAACAATTAATTTATTATCTCGCTTATTATCTCGTTTTGTGGTTATTTGCCGAAATTTGTGGTGGTTCGGCAACATACATATATACATACTTACTTGTTCATCTGGAGTTAGAAGCTGGGCACACGTGGTTGGTACTTTCGTACCAGTATGGTATGTAATTAATTTTTATTTGGACAAATATTCCCATTTGGTTTGCTGTGGCGGTGTTGTTGCGGATAGGAGGCTGTTGCTGCGAACACATACTCGTAGTACGACAAGTTGGTTGTTCACAATCATTTTGTAGATTCGGTTTTACGTTGCTCGGTTTATTATAAACGTATAAATTACGACGATGGATGTACTTAAGCAAACTCGGGGTCGTTTGAAGGGCACTATAACACGCATTTTGAAATTTATTTCGGATGCAACTGAGGATGTGGAAGTGGAAGTGCTGGAAGTTCGTCTCGAAAGATTGGAGGAAACGTGGAAGTCCTTTTGCCGCAATCAAGACGAACTGTACGCATACCATAATTCCGAAGGTTATAGCGATCCCGAAGCGGACTTCGAGGCAACGGAAACAAAATATTTGGCCGCGAAAAGTGCGCTTTTAAAAGCAACTCGGAAAGGGGTACCGGTATCGAAATTAACCTCAGACTCCGAGAATCTAATTAAGCAGCAAGCTGCTTTAATCGAATCGTTCGTTAAAAGGCCGCCGCGTGATGATTTTGCTCAGAAGCCGTCGGTCGAAATCGATCTACCCGCTTTTAAGATAACGCCATTCTCAGGTGATTATCGAGAGTGGCCCGGTTTTCGGGATATGTTTTTGGGAGCTATAGACTGTAAGAGGAATCTTCCTGATGCTCAGAAGTTGCGATATCTCAAATCGTTTGTTCGTGATGATGCCGCGAAACTTTTAAATCATATTGAAATTGCCGATTGTAATTATCAAGTAGCTTGGGAGAGACTAGATAATCGATATAATAAGCCGCCTTTTATTGTAAACGCGTATATAGAAAGTTTTTTGAAATTGCCTAATGTATCGGTCAATGATAGTGCTAAATTACGTGGTCTAACGGACAATGCAGACGAGGTAATTCGTGGATTAAAAGCACTTGGTGCTGAAGGCAGAGATCCGTGGCTAGTTTATATCTTACTTAACAAAGTCGATGCGGAAACGCGTAAAGCTTGGGCCTTCGAAAATAAAGGGCTTGAAGAATCTACGGTTAGTGCATTAATTGAATTTTTGGAACAAAGATGCTCGGCTTTAGAAGCAAGCGAACCGAAAACGCGCGCGAACAAGACACCATCGCGTACTAATGCTCCACAACATGTGAGGAGCCTCGCGGTTTTCAATTCATCCTGCCCAAAGTGCAATGAAAATCATAAACTTTCCCAGTGCCTACAATTCAAAACTATGTCAATTCCTGATCGTCGCGATTTCGTAAGGGACCAAAAGCTATGTTACAATTGCTTAGGGACTAATCACTCTTCGGCACGGTGTCGGTCGAAAATTCGTTGCTCCGAGTGTCAAACGCGCCATCACAGTCTGGTTCATTTAGATAAATCGAATTCGTTAGTAGTCGAAAATAAATCGAACATATCACATAACTTAGGTGCTGCCTTGTCGTCGGATAAAAGGCAAACTTTAGTAGTGAGCAACTACGTCCGAAATAATACTCGTCCTTCTAGTATCCTCCCTACTGTCTTAGTTAACATTAAAGATTCCTGTGGGAACCTGCACCCTTGTAGAGCACTCCTGGATACCGGCTCCCAGGTCTCGTTTGTGTCGGAAAAAATGGTAAAACGCTTAGGTCTTCGTCGACGGCATGCTCGTATTGCTATCAATGGAATTTCGTCGTTGGAAGCTGGTATAACAAATGGGATTACGACCATCAAATTATTGTCTCGCTTCGATGATAGCCAGCTCGAAGTTGAAGCCTTTATCTTAAATAATATAACGTCGCAAACTCCACTTCATTCATTCAAATTCAGCTGCCCGTCGCTTCTGCAAAGTAGTAAAATAGCTGATCCTGGTTTTAATAAATCCGGTCCTATTGATCTTTTGTTAGGGTCTGATAAAGTTTGGAATATTTTACGTGACGGCCGGCATTTCGATGAAAGAGGAAATTTGATTGCCCAAAACACTGTCTTTGGCTGGGTTCTGACGGGTCAAGAGCCAGACCGTACAATTACTTCGCTACATACAAATGTTACTGAGGATCTGGACCTTCGTTTAAAATCCTTCTGGGAGATTGAGGAGCTTCCTCATGATTCACTATCGGGGAAATTCGATGACGAGGCGGATTCTCATTTCGTTAAGACTGTTTCGAGAGCCCCTGACGGCAGATATATGGTGGAGTTGCCATTTCGATATAGTGATGTTGCATTCAGTAACACTCTCTCTGGGGCATTGTCACGTTTATCTGCGATGGAACGTCGTTTCGCGCGCAATCCTCAACTTCGTTCCGAATACATTGAATTCATGAAGACATACGCCGAATTAGGTCACATGGAACGTATTGATAAAGGTGCAATCGAACCTACATCGGGTCAGGTGTTTTACTTACCCCATCACGCCGTCGTTACCAACAAAATACGAGTTGTATTTGATGGCTCCCATAAAGATTCTCATGGTATAAGCTTAAATGAGACATTACATATAGGTCCTCCCCTTCAACGTAATTTGATTAACGTTTGTCTACGATTTCGCATGCACAAATATGTGTTTTGCGCGGATATCGTCAAAATGTTCCGCCAGATCTGGGTTCATCCAAAACATCGAGATTATCAACGCATAGTTTGGCGAGAAAGTCCCGATTTACCTATCGAACATTACAGGCTGTGCACGGTTACTTATGGTACATCAGCTGCTCCATTTCTGTCTATGAGGGTTCTTCGACAGGTTGCGATGGACTTCCGTGATAAGTTTCCATTAGCTTCCCGTTCAATTTTAGGTGATTTTTATGTGGATGACCTTTTGACGGGCGCAGACTCTATTTCCGAAGTCATGGAATTGAAAAATCAATTGCTTGAGCTATTGTCCAAAGGAGGCTTTGAATTAAGTAAATGGAGTTCAAATTGTTGG
The DNA here is from genome assembly GCA_958301585.1 of Merodon equestris. Classification (NCBI taxonomy): domain Eukaryota; kingdom Metazoa; phylum Arthropoda; class Insecta; order Diptera; family Syrphidae; genus Merodon; species Merodon equestris. The sequence goes on from OY284413.1 coordinate 68,216,340, forward strand.
TCGATTTTAACTGGAATTGCCTGTAAGGATATGGTTTCGCTAGACTTGAATAGTAAAAACGACTACACTAAAGTTCTCGGCCTAGTCTGGAATCCTTATCGCGATAAGCTCACTTTTAAAATTTCCTTGGAGAAGGAATCGTTCCCCTGTACTAAAAGGAAGCTTTTGTCAGAAGTTGCTAAGATATTTGACCCATTGGGCTTCCTGTCTCCCTCGACCATTCTATTAAAAATCCTTTTCCAGGAATTGTGGCTGCATAAATCTAAACTAAATTGGGATGATCCATTGCCGAAAGAAGTAGCCGATCAGTGGATCCAATACCGACAGCACTTACATACCTTCGAAGGGATCGAGATCACGCGTAGGTGTACCCTGGATACCCGTTACTTTGACCTAATTGGGTTTTCGGATGCATCCGAAAAAGCATATTCCGCCGTCGTTTATATGCGTAGCGTCTCCGAGGATAACCAAGTGGATGTTCAACTTGTGGCTGCAAAAACTCGTGTTGCACCGGTGAAGCAATTATCTATCCCACGCCTCGAATTGTGTGGTGCACTCCTTTTAAGTCGTTTGGTTCAATTAGTAAGCTCGTCCTTAGACTCAAGACCTCGAACCATAGTTGCATTTTGTGACTCTAAAGTTGTTTTGGCATGGCTTGCTTCACCACCTCGTAGATGGAGCACCTTTGTTGGAAATCGTACGTCCGAAATTCTTGATGTCCTCCCTCGTTCAACTTGGAACCACATTTCTTCGGAAGAGAACCCTGCCGATTGTGCCTCGAGGGGAATCCCGCCTAGTGAATTGTCGTCATTAGAAATATGGTGGAAAGGACCGTCATGGATTTCGAGGGATTTCAAAGACTGGCCCGTTGTAGTCGAAGACGATCTGGAGGAGGTACCGGAGATAAAAAAGTCCTCAGCAGCTGTTCACATGACTACTACTGCACCCCACTTCATGGACAATCTATCTACTAAGATATCCTCGTGGACCCGACTCGTTCGTATTGTGGCATATATTTTTCGATTTGTTAAAAATTGTAGACTTCATTCCAAAGCCCGCAACACAACGTTTATTTCGTCCTCGGAACTTCTAACTTCGAAGCAATACTGCTTAAGTTACGCCCAGAGAGAATTTAAAGAAGATATAAACACTCTTAAATGCAACCATTACGTTTCGAATCGGTCAAAACTATCATCCTTGTCGCCTTTTCTTGATGAGTTCGGTTTACTGAGGGTGGGAGGACGAATAGCCAATGCTGTAAATGTACCATTTAGTACAAAACACCCTATTATTCTACCTAAAAACCATTCAATTACATATTCCATCATATTAGAATTGCATACAAAATACCTTCATGCTGGCGTATCCAATTTATTTTCTCTAATTCGACAACAATTTTGGGTCCTTGGTAGCAGAAACTTAATTCGAAAAATAGTTTTCCAGTGTATTAAATGCTTTCGTTTACGACAGAAAACTTCAACACAACTCATGGGTAATCTTCCGGCGTCAAGGCTCTCTCCATCGTATGCCTTTGACCAAACTGGCTGCGACTACGCTGGACCAATCATGCTTCGACTATCAAAGGGAAGGAAACCTAAACTGGTAAAAGGATATATCGCTGTCTTCGTCTGCCTGGCTACCCGGGCGCTTCATTTGGAGGTGGTCAGCGACTTATCCACCGATGCTTTTTTAGCTGCGTTGCAAAGGTTTATTGCAAGACGTGGAAAATGCAGTATTATCTATTCGGATAACGGAACAAATTTCCAAGGAGCATCTCGGATATTGTCCGAGTGGTTCCAGTTAGTGCGTTCCCGGGAGCACAACGAGAGAGTTGTATCAACCTTAGCCGGCTACAATATAAAATGGGAGTTTATTCCACCACACAGTCCACATTTCGGTGGACTTTGGGAAGCGGGGGTGAAGTGTATCAAGCAACATCTCCGTCGTGTGTTAGGAAATAACATCTTAACCTTTGAGGAAATGTCGACTCTCCTGTCCCAAATCGAAGCCCTGCTGAATTCAAGACCTCTTTCTACTATTTCGGATACTGACCTAAATCCATTAACGCCTTCTCATTTTCTAATAGGTAGACCGCATACCGCCATACCGGAGCCAAATTATTCGGAAATTTCAACAAATCGATTGGGTCGTTGGGAACTTGTTCAAAATATGGTTCAAGGATTTTGGCGTCGCTGGCAGTCCGACTATGTAACTTCACTTCAACATCGTCCGAAGTGGCAGCAGGTGACACGAAACTTTAAGGTTGATGATATCGTCGTCATAAAGGAGCCGAATTTGCCCCCGTCTAAGTGGTCCCTAGGACGTATCACAGAGGTTCATCCTGGTCAAGATGGTCTGGTGCGAGTCGTCTCTGTTCGCTGCAACAACGCAATATACAAACGGCCTATTACAAAGCTTGCCTTGTTGCCTAGTTCCTGAAATTCCTTCAGGGGAGGCGGTGTGTTGAAGATTATTTTGAATAATTTATTATCATCCTTTCTGTATTATAATTATCTATCTTATCTATCTATCATTATGTTTAACGTTGAATTCGATAGTATTATTAGTCCATGAACATATGAATTTCCATGTTGTAAATAATAATGATTGTTAAAATTGTAAAATGTAACATTGACCTAAAAATCCGTTTCCAGCGTTCCATTTACCCATAGATGTCAGGACTACTGCGACTACAATGAAGTTGGCTACATGGGTAAGGGGAACGCTGGTCTCGCCTTTTTGCGCCTTTGCTCGCTCTCTCGTTTGAACCACCAACAGAAGCACATCAATCGATCAGTAAAATAAAAATTGTACAATTTAAGTTGGAATTTTTCGTCTTTTCTTTTATAACAATCGTATATTAAACAGCCTCTATCAGGAGTTGGAAGAAATATCGTCTTCCGCGTCTGACAGGAACCAGGCTACCCAGGAGCTTCGACAAAGCAATTTGAACAAAGGAGCAAATATCTTTAAGATAGCCGCCCAGAGAAGGAGAAATGCTCAGGAGATTCGTTTCCCAAAGTTTATTAACAATGCTGAAGGCCATCTCCTTGTGGAAGACGAAAAAGTTCTTCACAGATGGCGACAGTATTGCGAGGAACTTCTGAACGAACAGTTTCCCCGAGTGTACTTTCCAAGAGCCGCCCCGAATCATGCCGAAATATCCGACATCACAGTCGAAGAAGGTCGGTACGCGGTTAAAAACTCCAAGAAAAGAAAACCTGTTGGGCCGGACGGGATACCCTCTGAGTTCTGGAAAAAAGATGGGAGACATCGGGTCTAGATGGCTCATGGTTCTTATCTCCAAACTTATGAGAGGCGACACTATGCCTAATCAATGGAGTGAAAGTGTGATACCCGAAATTGTGATAACTACCGTTCTGTCAAGCTGATGTCGCACACCATGAAGATCGTTGAACGGGTATTAGATAGCCGACTGCGGAAAATAATACGACTATCTGATGACCAGTGCGGGTTTGTCTCGGGTAAATCAACAACAGATGCAATCCAAAGTATAAGGGTCATGATGGAAAAGCATCGTGATTCGTCAAAGGACTTGCATATGGTGTTGGTTGATTTCGAGAAGGCCTTTGACCGACAACCAAGAGATCTTTTATGGGTAGCGCTAAGACAAAAATGAGTTCCAGAAACCTACGTGCGAGTGATCATGGACATGTACAATAGAGCAACGACAAAAGTAAGATGCACCGCAGGAGTCACCGAAGAGTTCGCAATCAAAGTCGGTGTACACCAAGGGAGCGTCCTCAGCCCACTGCTCTTTATAGCAGTCCTTGATTGCTTGCTTGAAGGAAAAGTGACGGACCCCAATGTGCACCAGCTATTCTTTGCTGACAATGGAGCCATTATAAGTGATGATCAGGCGTCCCTACAACGAGTACTTGATGTGTGGGTGGACATTTTTGAGGGACACGGGTATCGTATTAGTTCAAAGAAGACAGAGTATCTGTGCTGCCCGTTCTCTGACCCTCATCAGCCTATTCCAGACATTTACTTGAATGGAAGAGTGCTTCCCAAGTGTGAAAAGTTTAAATATCTGGGATCTATGATTAATAAAGAAGCAACTTGTGATGACGACATCAACCATCGCGTAAGCGTAGGGTGGATGAAGTGGCGGGAAAACTCCGCCATCTTCTGTGATCGAAAAATGCCCCCTAAGCTGAAAGAAAAACTCTACACTTCAGTTGTACGTCCGGCGCTCACATACGGTTCACAATGCTGGACAATGCACAAAAAGTATGAGAGCAAATTAACGGCAGCTGAGATGAAGATGCTTCGCATGACAGCGGGAGTAACAAAGCGTGACAGAATTAGAAGTTCAAAGATCCGAGGAAGCCTCCACGTAAAAGAAACCATCACAAGAAAGATAGAGCGCGACCGACTCAGTTGGTATTGCCATGTTCAAAGGAGAGATCCTTTGAACCCCGTCTAAAAGGCTATATCAATCAACGTTCCAATTTCAACACGCAAAAAAGGCAGGCCGAAAAACAATTGGTGCAAACAAATGCAAAAACACCAGCATTTGATTGGCCTCAGCGATGAAGTAATCCCAAACCGGGAAGCCTGCCGCTACTTTCTGAGGTCAAACCGGCGGACCCCACAAGCGGACCAGTAGGAATGCAGTTAAGTGGGAAGGTTATGGTCCTACACTTCTGACCATAACGACGCCGGAAAAAAAAGGAAAAGAAGAAAAAGTGAGGAGTTCTTTCCTATTAGCCAATACATACTTCTTTATTTTATTTCTAATTCCTCTTTTTTTCTTTTTAACGTGCTCTTTCCATCTTAGTTTAGCATCTAGCGTCATGCCAATATATTTCGCTGCGGTACTACGGTACTATTTCTGGTTGATAGTAACAGGGATTTGTGTTATTGCTTCGTTAATGAAATTTATGTGAACTAATTTGCTCTCATTAAGCTTGATTCTCCATTTTATTGTCCAATTACAAGTTTGGTCTATAGCTCATTGTTGCTTCTATGTTGATTCAACATTATCCTTTCCCACTGCAAGGATTGCAGTGTCATCGGCAAACGTAGCCAATGTGCAATATTCTAGTACCGGAAGATCACATGTATATAGAAGATATAGATTCGGACCCAGCACACTGCCTTGTGGGACTCTTGCCTTAATTTCCGTTAATTCTGAATACGAGTCTTCCTGCTTTATTCTAAAACATCTCCCGCTTAGGTATGATTCTAAGATTGCAGCGTATTGCTTTTGTAGGACACATCTTAGTTTGTGGTTAAGCCCTTCATGCCAAACTTTATCAAAGGCCTGCGCTAGAAACACTGCAGAATATACAATACGTTTTTTTCTTCTGACCATTTTTCTATAATGTTGACTATTCTATGAACTTGATCATTTGTTGAGTGATGTTTCCTAAGTCCCAACTGGTAATTTGGAATCAGATTTTTCCGTTCAATAATACAATTAAGTATTTTGACAAATATTTTTTCGAATAGTTTGGATATAACCAGTAGTATTGAGATTGGTCTATAGGATGTCACTTCATTTGGTGGCTTTCCAGGCTTAGAGATCATTATTACTTCGGCCACTTTCCATAAATCAGGAACATATCTCATTCTAAAAGCAGCATTGATTAGATGTGTTAGTTTAACCACAGCTTTTCTCGGTAACTGCTTCAATATTTCACCGGCTATAAGATCATAGCCGGGGCATTTTTTCGGATTGATGTTATTTTTGATCTCATTTTTCACTTCGCTTGGGGTCGTAAGTCTTATTTCTTCATTTTCTTCTTTGACTGTTTCCGCAGGAGTCCATATTTCTTGTTCGTTGTTTGGTTGAAAAACGTTTTTTAGGTTATCTGCATTCGTTCGTTACTTCTAGATCAATTTCCTTCCACCGTTTTAATGGGTGATATCGGCAAAATTGGCCTTTTTGCATTCTTCATTGCCTTCCAAATAATCGGTTGCTTTTTCGTTGGTTAATCCTCGAAGATAATTACAGATGAAGTCTTCTTTTAGCTCCCTAATTTGTCTTCTTAACTGTTGGATGAGATTGTTTAGTTTCGTTTTGTCTTAGGGAGCTTTAGTCTGTTGCCATACCCTTCTCGCTCTTCTTCTATCTAAAATAAGTTCTCTAATTTCCATGGCGTACTTATTGCCTTTAGATTTCCTTTTTGCGAGTATTTCTGGTGTGTTTATCGAGAATGATTGTTGAATATCATTAACAAGTTTTTCCACTTCTCTATCCAGTTGTTCAGTATTACACACTGGCACGCTTAGTTTAATTCTGTCTTCCAGGGTCTTCTTGAAATTTTCCAAGTCAGTGTGTTTGTTCGTTAAAGTTGGTTTGCTTTGCTTCTGAATTACAAGCTCACTCAATGTGACCAGTATTGGATCAATATGGATTAATCAAGAAGTCAAGAAGGTTTTGGTGGTTTGGTGGTTTGAACGGACTCAACTTTGATAGCTCAGAGGTAGATTGAATTATTTTAATTAGTCGTAAGTTTTATATAAATTCAAAAATCTAGATCTGATGCTAAGATAAAAAAAAAAAAAAACATTTTTTGATATTAATTGTTTAGTTCCTAGGCATTGTGTTCTGTGAACCCTGGAGTGGTCGCATATGTCCAGCAGGGTTAATTAAGTTAATTAAGTGCACTTACCTAGTTCTAAACATTTTAGTTCTAAAAGGCATAATATAAAAATGAACTAAATACTAAAAAAAATTATTATACTCATTCCATCGTCAGATTATTATTAATATTATCTTTCATGTGCAACAGTCCCTTGTCCGCCTAAAATTGTTCATTCAATATTCAGACTGTTTGATATAACAAAGAAAATTCTGTTTTTTTTTTTTTAGTTTTAGTGGGAAGGCCGGCCACGGCTGATTCAAGTTTCCTTTCAAGCAAAGACACTTTGTTGTTTTAATTTCCAACGCAACCTTGTGCTCTTTGTAGTGGGACGATAACTATTATTTTACGCTACTAAGACGAGAGCGGAAATTTGAATGTCGCTCGCAGACAATATCCTGTAAATTCCCATGTTACCCAAGCTTCCCGTGAACTGTCGTACACGTTGAGAATTTACATCTCACTGACAAAGTCTTTGAAGCATAAATTCAATATTACATCATCAGACAAAAACCTGCTCATCCCAGAAACATACTGCATATTGTTCGCATCAACAACTCCTTTACAGTCTTATTATTTTATTCTTATGTCAAGACGGTTTTTTGTATTATTTTTCAATATCCGCGTAGCAACGGCAAGCGGATATGATACTCGTAGTTTTGAAAACGCAAGGAACACACGTACTCCCAGAATTTACTCTTCTGCCATTTGCCTTTCTCACAATTTTAATATTTGTAAAAAGTAATTAATACTTAGCTGCACCACATTGCAGTCAGACGCTCTAATTAGGGTTTCTTTCCTTTTACTCTCCCGCTTTCCAGATCCTTCTTTAGCAACAATAAGAGGATAGTAAACGAACTCAAACAGAACATTCCATATCCCCGCGACATACTTGCAAACTTAAACAGTGTGCCAGTGTGTAAAATTAATCCTATTTCCATGGGTTCCCTCTGTTTGAACAAGTCGCAACATTCTCCATTCTACTGTTCTGATGACATTTCAATGCGACTGCAGCCTCGAGCTAATTTTAATTATAATATGAGTAATTATTTTCGCGCAGCATCTGGCGGCATGGAGCGCTGCAAATCGGAACGATGATCACAATTTGGGTTGAGAATACCTCCGTCGGTGCCTTTTCTTCCCTGCCGAGGTCGTGCTGACGCACACGTTAGCTGGCGCATGCACATGTACATATGCACATAGTGCCTTCGAAAAGTTAGATTTGAAAACGTGCGAGGTACACCCCTTACGAATAAAAAACAGCAATTTTAAAGGAGCTTTTCCGATGATTAATGGCTATGAATGTACGTACGAGTATATGCCTCAGATGTGGTCGATGTAAAGTCATTGTCGTGAAAATACTATAAAAAGAAAAGGAAAAAAAAATTAATGAACAAATTTACCGCGAAATAAAAACAATATAAATAACTGTAAATTGATAGCACCATTGGCCGCAGAAACTGAAAGACTGCCGCAAAGTGGCATAATAATTTAATGACACCCTGAAGTGGTGATCCTTTTCGATTTATGTATTTATTTTCTGAGTTTCCGGTTTTTTATTTTCTGGCTTAGCCCATATATCGAATGGCACTGCTTGACTTTTTGAAATACCTTATATTTTTGGGAATAAATGAGTAAATTTATTACTCATATGAGCCTGCGTTAATGGCTTGAGGGCAGAGTTGATTGCTTCGTCATTTTGTTTGAATTATGAAGGGCTACGATAAAATGCGAGATAATTGCAGAGCGACAAAAGTTTAAACCCTTGGGGTGAAATAAAACACGCTCGTATGCACAAGCTTTCAATTGCTTATGCTACACCTTTAGATAGCCATTATTTATTATAGTAAAAATGTTATTAACATTTTCGAAATCGCATGATGTTAAATGGTTTATCACTGTTGCATTGTAATGCCGTCAAGAACGTTAATTTATATTTTTATGAGGATTCCTGTGGGTAGTATATAGGACGTTTAATTTTTTTTTATTTTGTAAGGTATGTATAACAAAAAAGAAACAAGTGTATGCACGACGACCGCTTTATTGCAACTGACCATACAACGTTTCATTAGTACTGCGTATATGTAAGCGAATTTTCATACTTAATGTTAACTTAACTAAGCTTGACATCATTCGATAGTAACGTTACATAATTACATAAAAACCAACAGAATATGATTATATGTGTGTACGTGGTGAGTAAAGGGTGACACCTAAAAAATATATTTATGTTTTTTTTTTTTATTTATACCTCGATCATATTAAAACTCCTACAACTCGATCATCCTGACCGTAAATCGTCCCTGATTTATCACCGAGTACACTCACATGAATCATTACAATATATAACTTCGATAAGTTGACAAACTTTCAAATGTAAAAAACGCGTAGTTCAAATTCTTTCCAAATTAATTAACGAAATGTTTCTTAAGCTAGCTTTATATACATAACTTGTATAAAACAGATTGTAATGCACAAAAATAACTTCGTTCCATACAATGATAACAAAATACGATTCGATGCGTGTGATCAGAAAATTAAAAAATATATGGTTTCATGTTTTCAGGAGATGCTACTCCTTCGTAAGGAATTCTTGAAATCTGAAGGTTTTCAAGATCTTTTATTAGATATCTGTCATTTGGCAGTATTTTTACTATTTCAAACGGTCCTTTATATTTAGCAATAAGTTTCTTATTAATGCCTGGAGTATTTACGATATTTTTTATCATCACGTAATCACCGACGGAATACGAATAAGGTTTTTTGTGATGTTTATCAAAGTAAATTTTATTAGACTCTTGACTTCGAGCAGTCCTCTCATTTGCTTCTTTCCTCATTGCATTCAAATCTCTTGCCTCTTCAACTATAACATTCTCTTCCAAATACTCTCGGATTTTATCACATACCTCTCCTTTCTGTGCAACACCGAAGAGCAACATACTCGGACTAAAGCCTGTACTCTTGTGTGCGACATTATTTAGAGCAAATTCTACTTTAGGCAAATGTTGCGTCCAACCACCTGGTTCTGTTTCACTTTCTTTAGCCAACATAGCTGTGAGACTACGATTTACACGTTCTACCTGTCCATTGGATTGAGGTGAACTAGTCGCAATTTTAACGTGTTGTATATTGTATTTGCAACAAAAGGTTGCGAAATCTTCAGAGGTGAAACAGCTTCCTCTGTCAGAGATTATGCGGTTTGGTTTGCTATAAGAACGGAAGTAAGATTCAAGACATGCAATAACCTCCTTCGTGCTTGTACTTCTCACAGCGAAAAGTTTGGTGAATTTTGAAAAACCATCGACTACTAGAAAAATGTATTTTTTGGTACTTCGTATATTATGTGGTAAAGGGCCATAATGGTCAATATGAACTGTCTCAAAAGGTTTGTCACCTTTGGGGATGTTATGCAAAATGCCTTCTTTTCGACCAGACGGGGCGGAGAAGTGTACGCATTTCAAACAACTACCAATATAGCTCTTGATCTTTGCCTTCATGGAAGGAAACCAATATGTTCTTCTTAGAAACTCGTAACACTTCTCAACGCTAAGGTGACACAAAGACTCATGATGCGTTTGAATAACACTTCTTTCCATCAGGGATGGCACATAGAAGAAAACCTTATTTTTTATTTTCCTGTACACAAGGCCATTGATCAACTCGTACGATGGACTTTCTCTTCTCTCTAACATCTCAGCCAACTGTTTCACTATTGGATCTGACTGCTGGGATGCAGCTAATGCGTGCTCGAAAGAATCGGACTCAATGACTAAAATGTTGTGACACCTGCTCAGTGCGTCAACATGATTCATTCTCTTGCCATCTCTATGTTCAATGACGTAGTCATAATCTTGTAGTTCAAGTGCCCAACGTGAAATTCTGGGATTTAATAGTTTCTTATTAAGAGTGAGGGTCAGCGACTTACAGTCTGTAACAATTTTAAATTTTAGACCTGTGAGGTAAATACGGAAACGTCTCAGTGCGTAAATAATTGCTAAAGTCTCTAACTCATACGAGTGGTACTTGGATTCTTGAGAAGTGGCACGTTTTGAAAAAAAGAAAATTGGGTGGAGAGTCTTATCTTCCTGGCGCTGGAGCAGGACTGCACCAAACCCCAGACTACTCGCGTCGCAGTGCAATTCTGTGTCTGTTCTTGGGTTATAAATGCTTAGCAACGGCGCTCTCACTAATTTGTTTTTCAACTCTTCAAAAACGGATAGTTCCTTCTCACCAAAGGTAAACACAGCATCCTTTTTTAAAAGATCATATAAAGGCTTGGATATAATTGAAAAGTCTTTTATAAACTTACGAAAATATGAACATAAGCCCAAAAATGAGTGAACATGTTTAGTGCTTATGGGTATAGGAAAATTCTTCACTGCGTTAATACCATTCTCACTAGGACCTATTCCATCTGCAGAAACCTCATATCCTAAGTAAGTGATTTTTTCGTACATAAAAACACATTTGTCCAAACGCAGTTCTAAATTATTCTTTATCACTATATCCATCACTTCATTCAATATCAAAAAATGTTCTTGCTTCGTCTCTGATGCAATTAGCAAATCGTCAATGTATACTAATAACTTTCCTGAACTTATTAGATCTTTGAAAACGGAGTTCACGTAGCGCTGAAACACGGAAGGGGCGTTTTTTAGCCCGAAAGGCATGCGCAAGTACTCAAATTGCCCTAGCGGCGTAACAAAGGATGTATATGGTATTGATTCTTTTGACATCTTTACGTGGTGAAATCCACTTCTTAAATCTAACATTGAAAAATACTTTTTCCCGCGTAATCTGTCTAGGTGATCCTCAATTAGGGGAATAGGAAAATTATCCTTCACCGTGATCTTGTTTAATTCACGAAAATCTATACATAATCGCAATTCTCCAGTTTTTTTTTTCACTAAAACAACAGGTGATGCATAAGGTGAGTTGCTCTCGCGAATAATATTCTTTTTAAGAAGGTCATCTAATATTTTTTGTAACTCTAGCTTATGGGCATACGGCAGTCGTCGCGGCGCGCAATTAAAAGTACTTTTCGGATTAGTAAGAACTATCTTCATTTCATAATCACAAATTCCGTCAGATAAACTATTACTCGTAATACTCCGGCAAACTAAATTACGTAGTTCAAATTTTTCATGGTAACTTAATTTGTCATTTATATTTAAATCTAGGTCATTATCGCGGTCGTCACACGTATCGATGTTTAAAATGTAATTTGTCTCATCATTACCGTGATCACAATCATCATGCTCATTAACCAAATCGTTTAACTGTTTCTTTTCTTCTAATGTTAATTGTATATTTGTCTTTTGAAGGAAATCTCTTCCTAAAACTATTACATTTCTCATTGTTTCGTTTTTTACTACATGCAAACACAAACTAACATAATCATTACATATCTTAACATTACAATACACTTTTCCAAACACAACAAGTTTACTATTATTAATACCTACGAATTCATCCGTTGAAGATCTAGAAGACGTCATCAAGTAGGAGGGGATGTACTTCTGTTGTACAAAACTGATCGGGCTGCCGGTGTCAATCATGGTTTTCGCAGTCATAGTTGTACGAACAGCTCCAAGTTGATCGTTGTTGAAATAAAATTCAAATTCTCCATGAAAATCTCGTAGAAATGTGGTTTTCGCTGGCTCAGCTTCTTGCAACACCATCACTGCAGTCGATTGTGGACAATTCTTCACCAAGTGACCTTTTTGTCCGCACCGAAAACATGTCCCTCGTTCTTTCCTTGGTTTTGGGCACTGACTGGCAATGTGACCTTCAACATCACAATTGAAGCACTTCAAACTAGACTTTCTATTACTTGATTGTTGTACCGTACTCTTTTGTTGGAACACATTTCGACTTGATTGATGGGACTCCGATTTCATTTTTTCGTATTTGCGCAGAACACACTTCAATTCAGATATATTATTTGCGGTGAACAAAATCTGCTTGTTGAAGCTGGAGTCAGGAATACCTCTGATTATATAGGTTACCAAATCAGTTTCTTCAATGTCGGCGGCGATCGCAATCTCCTGCATACTTAGCACGTACTGCTGAAGATTCTCGTCCTTATGCTTTTTCCGGTTTCGAAGAGAATTATGGACATCCGTTGCTGTAGCGTGTTGATGAAACTCCTTGAGCAGGGCTGCTTTCAACTCGTCCCAGGATTTGCACGAGGTTGATCGTAAAAATAACTTTGCGGTACCCTTTAACACACGTTGCGCGTAAATAAAGCACCGGTGTTCATCCAGATTATATAATGTTTTGGAATCTTCAATACATTTAATCCATCTTGAAACGGGGTAGTTATCATCACCAGAAAAGGTATGTAACGATTCCTCTATGTCTTTGAACGAATACCTCGACTCAGTTGCTTCCCCAGAATTGTTTAACTCCACCAATTTCTTCTGCAAAGATCGTATTTCTTCTTTCATCTTAACAACTGCTCGCAAACGTTCCAGCTCCTGTGATGCGATTCTATTCTCCGCTTCGAGATCAGAATTATTTTCGCTTTCACTAACTTCTTCCAGAACACTCGGAGGAAAATACTGCTCCATCTGCTGATCACTAAATTGAGAAACGACTTCCTCCAAGCGAATCTTCAACGCTGACTTCGCTCCACTTGTTGGTAAACCGATTTCAGTCAATTTTTCTTTTAATTGCGGCACAGTTGCAATTTCAATAAAATTCTTAGCACTTGTAGTCATTTTAATCGAATTGAATATGAACACACGCGATCCCACTTCTGATAAGATGTAAGGTATGTATAACAAACAAGAAACAAGTGTATGCACGACGACCGCTTTATTGCAACTGACCATACAACGTTTCATTAGTACTGCGTATATGTAAGCGAATTTTCATACTTAATGTTAACTTAACTAAGCTTGACATCATTCGATAGTAACGTTACATAATTACATAAAAACCAACAGAATATGATTATATGTGTGTACGTGGTGAGTAAAGGGTGACACCTAAAAAATATATTTATGTTTTTTTTTTTTATTTATACCTCGATCATATTAAAACTCCTACAATTTTTAAATCAAGAGAACTGTACTACATGGGAAAGGGTACTAAAACCTGCCAGCTCTATTGTGGTAAGTAAGATTTTTTTGTGTAATGTTGTGTGATGTGGGGAATCACGTCCCCGATACTATTATACCTGCATAATGATTTTAACTTTGACGATGCAAGGTGCAATTAAATCTAGAGCGTTTGAAGAGCCGTTTGTTGGATGGGTAAGATAATCAAAGATTATATTACATTACGTTATCGAAAAACTTACTTCCCGCTGTTCAACGGGAATACCCCGTAAAACTTCCTCTGAGTTGCTACTCCAATCCGTCGGGCTTCCGAACAACTTCTTCCTCCGAATCTGCTCCAGAGATAAGGTCGTCGACATACATCTCTTCCCTTACCATCTTCGCACCAATAGGATATCGTTGCTCCTCATCGCAAGCCACTTGATTTAGTGTACGTACATATGGCCATATAGAGTGCACTTGCCGCACCGAAGTATCCAATCGATAAAGTTTGATGGGATCTTAATTGGGACTTTACCAGAAATATCAGTGGATAATAGGTCTTGCCTCAATCGGATCTGACGGTACATCTTTTCGACGTTGGCGGTAAAGGCTACCTTGTACGTACTATTTGAACAAAATGATGATTATGTTGTTTTGCATTTTAGGTCCAACAAGAAGACACGCGTTTAAGGACATGCCACTCATGTTCTTCGCAGCCGCATCGAAAACGACCCTCAATCTAGTGGTTGAGCTGGACTCTTCGATGACAGTATGATGTGGAACGTAGTAGTTGTACGGAGCTTGAAGAACTGTACAGCCGACATCACGTTCGGTCGTATGGCCTAACTCCAGGTACACCATTATACATTTGTTGTATTTCGTATTTAATTTGCTATCATTCTCAAGACGTCTTTCTAGCTGATGAAACCACAGGCTTATGTTCATCCCTTAATGGAAGCGATGCCTTGCTTCGTAGTTCTCTTGTGCTCCTCGCACTATCCGTCCTCTTCCTTTTCCACTTGCTGAAAGGGCACCTCCACGATCTCCTAAAACTGGGGTAGTTGTTCGTCGGTGTCCATCGTCTGCTGGAAAACCTTTATATTGTTGTTGGGGCTCAGGTCTTGCCTAACATCATTCAGCCTAGATGGGTGTTCTGGGTAACTGAAGAGCGATCTCGGAAAGAAGAAGGTCGCCATAGACATCGCTGCCCAACTGTATACCTAGCGTCAATTGTCCCACATCCCTCGATGTGGCCCATCGGCCGAGGTTTAGTTTATTGGCCGGAGGAAGCCCAGTCAGAGATCTATATACATAGGCTCGAGTGGTCATTTCATAGCTGGAGGGCAGAGACCCAAAGGATATATCCACATACCGATGGCATGCTCCATTGCTGACCTTTCCTAGCGCTGACACTTGAACATGAGTGCCAGTAAAATACATTAAATATTGAGGAATTTTAAGTTAGATTTAAATAACTTTTCTCTAGTATCTAAGAATAAAATAAGATCAATAAAAATTAATTTCGAGTAAAAACTAATTAAAAATCCTTAAAGTTTTTCCCCATCAGCTGCTTTATTTTAAATACTGATGTCTTGTCACCCACATTCTCACTCGCTTGTATAAATGTTCTCCTGTTTGGTACTTCAAAACCAATCCACTCCTTCGCTGATGACAATATATACTCTTTTCGTATTGGTTCCAAGACTCACGTCGCTGCCCATCGACCATAGAACTAGAAGGGGAATTTATGTTAATCATATTAAATTCCATTCTCGACAGCATACATAAGTGGGGTATAAGCAATTGAATGGAATTTATCACTTACAAACCCAATGGTGTCTACTGTCACTTAAGTGAATCCTCAATACCCATACATTACCCATTAACAGCGCTTTTATTGTGAATATCGACAAATTTTCGATCCTTGGCATGGACGTTAATAGAATAGATAACCCTCATATTTGAGGTCACCAAAAATGCTGCGGAATGTCTAGGCTTCTGTAAACGATACAAGAAATAGTTCATCCACTTTGATTTATGTAGCTTTACAATCTATAACGGATATATACACCCTTAACTTGAGTATAACTCTCATATATGGTCTGGTACTCCTAAAAACTTTTTGCATTTGATAGATAGAATTCAAAAGCGGGCGATAAAACTTATAGGAGTGATATGGAGAAGATACTAGACTCTATTGAACATCGACTCAATCTTCGCTATTTCAACAAACAATGCTCAAGCGAGCTCGCTAATTACATTCTTCCCCTTCAGGAATTCAACTGCAATACTTATCTCGCTAGGAATGCTCACTAATAAATTTAAAAAAATCGTTTGCTGAACCCCACAAATATGGATTACTTTTTCCAGTTCAATATTTCCTATACATTACAATTCAATAGCATTTAAAACAAATCTGCACCGGTACCTTCTTTCCCTTTCCTCGTCTATACCATCGCCCATAATGTGTCTTGACCATGAACACTTAAGGGTATTCAAATTAGAGGAAAACTAACAAACTGGCTTAAAAACCATTCAAGCGAGAACATTTCGTGTAAGAATCGGAGACAGCTTTCCAACAAGCAATGTCATAAAGAGTTCGGAGAGTATGCAAACTCGTCCCACTTCTCTTTATAATATACACAAATAAAGTGTCTCAAAAACAGTTTTCTTTTCCCACACATAGATGATACGGCGATTTTAGTAATAAAAGGATCTAAAACAGCTCATATATGTATATACAAAATGTACAGTATGCAGATTCTGAAGTAAAAATTAAAACTTTCAACTGCAAAGAAATAGATATATCGAAATTGTAGATATTAACCTGGGCATAACCATTCTCTTTGAGATGTACCTATAAATAATTTAGGAATAACTCTGAAGGGGTACTTCTTTGCACTTGCATACCTTAAACACAAATCATCAGAATGTATCCTGAAAACAAATGTACCGCGCTACAACTGAGTCAAGATTAAAGCACGATATACTAGCCTGGAGAGGCATATCGACGAGATACAAAATGTTGTTGTATAATAATATGAACGACACCTAAACCTTTCGTCAAAGCCATATTTAATATTGTAAGGGTGAGACTCTCTCGCTTTTCTCCGCTCTTTGGAGAAGGATACTCAGGTAGGGGTAGGACTTGCTAATCTCTTCAAAAATCCCCCTGAAGGGACAGTGAAACTCGGATAGATCTTTTTGTTAATTTTATTTAAACAAAATAATGAACAAGGAAAGCAGTTGGTTTGCCCTCTACCGCAGGATATGCGAAATAACGCAGTACCCCGCTGAATAGGCGGCAGCTCAATTGGGAAGAGTAATCGCGGATTTAGGTTCAAACCAGAGAGGCGGTAGTGTACCTCCGTCACTGGGAACGTCACTTTAAAAAAATCTCAGTCCTCTCGTTGTAAAGGCTTCAATTCCAAAAGGCAGTAGTGTACCGTCGAATTGGCCTTGAAGCGATCACAACCAGAAGCAGAAACCACCAATGAGACGTACCACTTAAAATGGCCGCCGACGTTTGCCTACAAGCTCGGGCGAGCACGTGGGAACCTCAAGTGCTGTCAAAATTTTGTAAACAATCACGCACATTGTTATAATTCCAAGAGTGTGTGTGGCGGGAGTACACTGCGTCACAATGAAATGAGCTCACACGTATTCACGATTAGAGTGTGTTTGTAACGAGTTTTGTCGCTACGAACCTCAACTTCTTTCAAAATTTCAGGGTGTTACGGGGGAAGACGTACGAAAGACGCACGTCTCATTCTGGTTTCTGACCAGAAGTGATCTGACACTGAATTTGCGTGGCCTTTTATACCCGAAGTTCCAGAGTTTTCCACTCTTGCTTAAAGTTTTGTAAGAGCTTAATACATATTTTAGCACACATTTTAGTACTACTCTAATTTTAGTACAATTATTAGTTTAGTACAATTATCATTTTAGTACTAATTACAGTGTTGGTTAAATGTTTTCTACATTAAATAATATATATAAAGTTTTTGATAAAATTCAATACTCACAAAATATCATTTGATAAAAATAAAAATAATAATGGAAAATAATAATAAAAAATAATAAGGAATAATAATAATAAATAATAAGAAATAATAATAAGAAATAATAATAAGAAATAATAATAAAAATAATTCAAAAAGCAAAATAAAATAAAAAAATGTTGATTGGTGTTACAATATTTATTTCCAAATACTAAAAGCACAGCTTTGACGAATTCGTCAAGCTCTCCTTTTACATCGGCTTTAGCAAGATGGAACTAAAGCACTAAACTTGATACGACCTCGACCTCGACCTCTTTCATTTGCCGACCGTCATCGAGAACAGAGGCCGAGGAGAAGAACAAATAAAGGGTCCGCCATCTAACGTTTTTTTTTTCAAGTAGTGCTTATTTCGTGAATGGTAACACTTAGCTCATGTCTGATTTGACAGATAATTAGTTTTATCCTTCCGCTGAACGAATATGGTTGTGTATACGCTTGAACAACGCTTCGCTAAGTGGGCCTGCGATCGACTTACAGAAGATGCCGATTTTGCCAAAAAAATAATCTTTTCAGATGAAGCTCATTTTGATCTTGGCGGGTATGTAAACAAGCAAAATTGTCGCATTTGGGGCACAGAAAACCCGCACGCATACATTGAAAAGCCGGTGCACCCAAAACGAGCCACTGTTTGGTGCGGATTTTGGTCCAGAGGCATAATTGGGCCATTTTTCTTCGAAAATGAGCAAGGAGTGGCCGTTACAGTCAATGGCGATCGTTATCGGGCCATGTTGAACGAATTTTTGTTCACAAAAATAGAAGAGGAGGATATTGGCAACATTTGGTTTCAACAGGAAGGCGCTACGTGCTACACAGCCGAAGCTACACTCGATGTTTTGCGCCCTGTTTTTGAAGATCGCATTATCAGGCGCTGTCGTTTGGCCACCTCGGAGCTGCGATTTGACACCGTTGGACTATTATTTGTGGGGTGCCGTCAAAGATAAGTGTTACGCCGACAAGCCAGAGACAATTGACGCTTTAAAGGACAATATTCGTGAAGCCATTGGTGAAATACAGCTGCACACAATCGATAATGTGCTTAAAAATTGGACCGATCGTGTAGGCTACTGCATGGCCAGCCGAGGCAGCCATTTGAATGAAATTATTTTCCATTATTAACCGGAAGGCTTAATTTCAAATAAAAAAAGAAATTTGAGAAAATATTCAGTAGTTTTTTTTATAGCATTTTCAAAAAAAAAAAAAGTTATTTGGCGGACCCATAAAGCACACCAAACAGTCAGTTTTTGTGGATGTAACGGTGCCTCAACATACGCCTGAGGATTATCATCACTTCAAATACTACGGTTTTGTTTATTGACGCATCCATTCAACCAAAAGTGAGCTTTATCGCTAAACAAAATTCGCTTATGAAAATTGGTATCAACGGCAATCTTGTTTTGGGCGGTCATATGCCAGAAATTATATTTCAATGAATTTCATGTCAATTTAAAAAAATCATCCTTGTTTTATTCCATTTCAAAGTTCTATACCTCTATAAAAAACACCCTTTATGAACTGAACATAAATAATAAAGTAATAGTAATTTGCATTCAGTGATCTTGATGGTGCATAAATTTACCTTATCCAAAAAGTTGGATCTCGGAATAGTAGTAGAGCACGAGGGAGCATTACTTATTTTTTACCGGCTAAGAGACACGTGGGGAGGTGGGGACGACGACATCATTTGGGCAGACTCCAGAACACGTGGGAGCAACATCTGCATACAAGATTACATAAACCAAAAAAGACGTCAACCAGAACTCGTACTCATTCTTTACTTGGTAAGACGTATGTGAATTACTTTTGTTTTTCTTCACAATGGATGTGTGACGCCAGCAGAACGCTTAAGACTAGTGTAAGACCTTATCAATTAGATCTAGGAATTCAACGGGATTGCCGCATTCACATTCGATTTTTTAGATAGGGTTGATGCGTTGGTTGCCTCTTTAAGTAGTTTTGATGATTTCTCGCACTAAATCCTAACAGGGTATATTAAGAATAAAATTACAGGAAGTGCTCGAGATGAGTTACAGAAACATGGTAGATTGGAAACGTGGTCAAAAATTAAGGTTGTATTAAAAAAGTTTTGGCGAGCAACTTTCTTTTAATATACTTTTGGATAAATCAAGGACAATAAGGTTAGAAACGACAGTAAAAAAACTTTTATAATACTGCAGTGAAATCCGGATATAACGACGATAAACAGACCAGCCTTAAATGGTCGTTATAGCCGAATGTCGCTATAACCGAATGTCAGAAAAAAAGACTAATTCTTTATTATACATATATGTATATACATATGTTGTATTTATGCAGAATACAGCATTAAAAAAGAAAACATATACTATACATAATACACAAATGTAATGAAAAAAAATCACAACTTATAAGAGTATGCGTACGTACACTGGTTTGCATCTAAGTCATTTCTCTGAAGAAATCCGTAATATTTCGCTGCGTTAGCTTCCTTTTTTCAGCAAAAACTTTTCCTAGACACTTCTCAGTTCTTATAACCCACGAAACTTCCATGTCGTTTTCACCTTCACCAAATAGAGCAAATAGTTTTAAGACTGAAACAGCAGCTAGAGCATCTGTAACTATTGGAATTCGCGAGTTGTGCCAAAGGCAAATTATCAAGTCCATTATCGGTATCCTCAACATACGAGTATGCAGGTAAAGGTGAAGAGTTACAGAAGCCTGCATGTGCGAAACATTTTTTTATATTCTCTGGGTGTACTCTTTCTCACGCCGTTGTTATCATTTCTATTGCTTCTAAAAGATTAATGCGAAATTCGGAACTGTTGTTCTTTAGATGATTTATCATTTTTAATACTAATATTTTTCGTTAATTCAATTTGAGATTCTACTACTAGATCGCCGTTTTCATCCCGGCAGGCTTCTGCTCTGGCTTTGTAGCCCTGACATGTTCGTTTTACTTTTTGGTAAAATTTTCGAGCGTCATTCCGGTTATGACATCTCTCCATTTCCTCGATCTCACGCTTTTCGAGCTCCTTTTTTTTTCTTTTTGAAAAGCGCATGTTCTTCCCTTCTTTTCTGTTTGTAGAGCTCGCAATCAGCTCTCGTCCGTCTATGCAGCATGGCTTTGAATGCGTCTTGCTTTGCTGCATGGGCTCGTTCGCATTGCAGGTCAAAACCTCGATTTGAAACCCAGCACATCAGAGGCAGCGTCTCTGATTGCGTTCTGGCAATGCTCCCACTGCTGGTCTGTGGATAGTGTCGTCGTTGTTGGGGTTTGAGAGAGCTTGAGGGAAACGCTCGGCAAAGATTCTAGCGGTCTCTCGCGATTGTAGCTTTCCGACGTCAAACTTGCCTTGTCCTACTGGACTCCGTAGCATTCTCGACATCCTCATTCGTACCCTGGCTGCAACAAGGTAGTGATCTGAGTCGATGTTGGCTCCTCGGAATGTTCGCACGTCGAGAATGCTGGAGGAGGGTCTGGGGTCGATCGCAATATGATCGATGGTTGGTAGTCGATTGATCAGGGGTTCAGGGCCAGGTTCCCTTGTGAAAGTTGAGATGTGGGAATCGTGTACTTGCTACAATGAGATTATGCCCTGCTAGAAAATCAATTAGCCTGAGTCCATTATCGGACGTGGTGTTATGTAGGCAATGCTTTCCTATGATTGACTCAAAAAATGTCCTCTTTGCCCAGTTTTGCGTTAGGGGCATGAACGCATATGAGGCTAGTGTTGTTGAAAGTGCCTTTGGTGCGGATTGTTATGAGGCGTTCGCTTACATGTCGAAAGCTTAAGACTTTTTGTTTAAGTCTATCTCGAATAACAAATCCGCATCCAAATAAGCGTTGCCTATTTTCCTTGTAGCAGTCACCGTAGTATACATATATCACAGTTTCTCATTCGCTTTTTGCCTGGTATATCCCATCGCACTTCTTGGAGTGCCGTTATATCTGCTTCATAGCAGTCGAGGGTTTTTTCCTGTTGTTGGTCTGCACCTGGTCTGTTAAGGGACCCTACATTCCAGGTGCAAACTCGTAGGTTGTCCTTTCGTTTATGGGGGTCGTCAACATGGTATCCGTCCGTATCCGAGGCTTTTGTTGGTTGCTTCGTAATAACTGTTTTTTTCCGTGAGAGGATGAACCTGGAGTGCCAGGTTCCTTTTTCCCCAGGAACGTGTGGTCGGCATACATATGCCGTTCCTAACCGGCCTGACCTCCCAATATGTAGGAGTAGCCCGGTTTGGTGTTCATCAAGTAGTTCTACTCACTCGAACTGTGGGCGCCGCCGTTGATTCCATCCTGGGAATTCCTCCGTCGCCGCCATGTTGCAGGAGCCGAGCCTTAATGGTAGCTCAAGGCCTCCCCCCCTCTCTCGTTTGCTGCCCCCAACAACCTTACAAAGGGGATTCTAACCCCAATCTACAGCTGAGGTACTAGGCACCCGGCACCCCTTATTCAGTTCATCAGAGAGAGAAAATTCAAATACTTAAAAAAAGCTACATATATCCAAATACAATTCAAAAAGTACCTACTAAATTACACTTTCTTTCATACCTGTACAGTTCTATATGTTTTCCTTTCCTTTCCTAACCGCGCGATCTGACCGCTTGTCTGGCTTTCTTAACTTAACTCTTTTATTTGGTCACTAGTTAGTCAGCTGCTAAAGATTAAAATCTTAAGTCTTTATCTTAATTTCTCTCATGGTCTTTTCAGGTTACCTTAGGTTTTTAGTTGACAAATCCACTTTAAATTTGGTAATTCACCAACTCACAACTACAGTCAAAAAAATATATATATTGTATATATAGGAGATACAAAAAACAAACAAAATAAAGCATAACTTCATTTATAAACAAGGTCACCTTTAATGCTGATCACAGCTATATATCTATAAATGGATGATTGAATTTGGTATACGAGTGTAATTGCCTAAAGACAATCCAAACATGTATTTAAGTAAGCTACTGACTTGCAACATGTTTTAGCTAAATTTTCCAGAATTTAATTGCCAAAAGTGCAATTTACCTCTAAATCATATACTCGTATTGTATTCAAAAACAATCAATATACCGCAGGTTCCTACCTAAATTATAATTCTCGCGCAATTATCTAAACGAGAAAACTTTTAGGCGGGCTTCAAGCACCATGTTTAATTAGCCCCCGGATGACCAGCCTCCGCACTTGATTACCTCCATCCTTAATAGCTAATGCTTGATCGATAGCTTTCGCATCAAAGCCAACAAACCAATGTTTAACATGTAATTGAAGAAATGATTGATTGCCAGAATGGCTCATTGGACGTTCAGTGTTTTGGAATCGCAATCTAAAATTCCACTTCATCGCGCTCACGCGTTGGTGTTACTTTACCGGATGCGTGCGGATGGTTTTATTGAAAAAAAATTACACCAGGTAGTCACAATCAGGAATGCGGAACGTTCGCATGTATACAAGCCTACAATCCAAAAGACCCCCCAACTAATTCTAATGTCTGGACTACACTAAGGAGGCATTACTAAATCCTACTTAAGGTCCCCCTAATTCAGCATTATTCCTCGTATTTTAATGCCGACAGGGGTCTACCCCCGAGTCAATGCTCATGAAATTTACTTTCATTATTCATTCAATCATCTGAACCATTAAACGCAACGTAACCGTAAGAAACGACGGACCAAACTCGTACACACGTACAACCATCGAGCCACTAAGAGCCCACACTCATCAAATTCG
Organism: Merodon equestris; assembly: GCA_958301585.1. Taxonomy (NCBI): domain Eukaryota; kingdom Metazoa; phylum Arthropoda; class Insecta; order Diptera; family Syrphidae; genus Merodon; species Merodon equestris. Next base: position 68,239,762 of record OY284413.1, read on the forward strand.
ACTGGCTTAGAATTCAGATTATCAAAATGACTGGTGCTACTCATGGTCCTTTTTGCGTGCTTTTAGTTCAAATTAATTTATCATCAAAAGCTTGTAGTCGATGGCAGCTCTACAGTCCTTGTCCATGTCATCGCTTTTATCGTCGTGGCGTTATTACGGGCGTTATAGGAGTTTTCGTCGTGTGTCCATATGGAGTGCTATGACGATATGACATGTCAAGAAATTCCTCTCTTCTTTCCCGTAATCCATATTGAGTGCTACCATCAAATCCCAATGACCGCACATTATGACATCTGTGCTCACATAATTAATCATCGTACAGTGGTGCGGCTACTACTTGAAGGATTAGTTAGGCAAGCATGACATATGCTTAGCGTAATCCAATCCAAGGTCTGCTTATGGTAGTGATGTGTGTTTAGTTGATTGTTTTAGCAGATGAAGTGGCTGTTCCAACTTAAAGAAAAATATTTACGAGTATTTTGCCGAGACCATTTGCATGATTACCTTAAAGGATTAAACAAGGATAAGATACGGCATTGTTCTAGGATTGGATAAAGTAAGAAGTAGCATTTGGACTATGGCAACTATTCTTTTGGTTTGGATAGCAAAATCTCCAACATTATAAAAATCGTTGATCTAATTTTTTCGAATCTCATTTTTCAAAATTATAAATATCCTTAAATGGTCGTAAGAAAGTAAATAATCGGATCTTGACAATCGCAGGTCATTCAAAATTATTTTTTTCCGAGATGGTTCCCATTAGCTGGGTACTGGCTGAATTCTCTCCTCTTCGGTTCTGGTCCCCAAGGGCTGTTTTTTCTCCTCTGATTTCTTATTTTTCAATACGATTATTAATTGTTTTCAATTACACTTATAGCCGGACAAAATCGCTTAGAAACTAACTTAATTAATTTATGTATTCTAACTAGCCTACAAGACCCTAATGACAGGGTTATAAAGACTGCAGGCATATGAACACTGAATTTGTTTTTTTTTTTTTTTGCAGGTGGAGCATTGAGACGCAAATATTTGTCCGTTGTACTACCAGGAGGCAGACACATTTTTTCATTGTATTTTTCCCGTTATCCGGAAAATAGTCAGGAGGGACTTCAGTGGTGTAGTGCCAAGAGATTCGGCGCACACCACGTCGGCCCCGAGGGCGCGCCACCCGAGCAAAGGCGGAACAGTCGCAGAGAAAGTGTTCTGCTGTGTCATTCTCCTCGCCAAGCACGTAGAGATGCTTGGCAAAAGTGTAATGGCCCGTAATGACGCCCGCAAGCCTTCTGCAATCATTTCTCCTGAAGGAAAAGAAGAATGTTGCGGACTTCTTGCTGACATCAGGACGTAGCGCCTAGTCATCCTGCATCATAGATATTCCCTCCATCTACGTCTGTGTGAATTAAAGACCCAGTCGTTGATGTCGGATTTGACCGTGGAAACAGGTGGACCTAAGGCGGGTTCAGGTCTTGAGAAACTCTCCCCTGAGCGCCTTCTAGCAAGTTGATTGGAGATCTCATTTCCTAGGATCCCAGAGTGACCTGGGACCCATGCAAACCTAAGTGAATTTAGTCTTCCCACTTTGTTCAAAAAGGTCTTGAGTTCATGCACTAATTTGGAGTCGAATAGAGGGTTGGACACAGCTTTGAGTGCAGGTTGACTGTTCTTGCAACGCATATGTCTTTTCCCTTCCATGGCCATTAGGATTGCGTAAATCTCTGATTGAAAGACAAACGCATATGTTCCCAACGAGAAGTGCAGTCGAATGTTTTTGCGCTTAAAGAAAACTCCAGCCCCGCCCAATCCCGGAGCCATGTGTGAAAATGTGAAGACCGTCCATTCCAGGTTCAGTGTCTGGCCAAAGCCAGTACTGACGCCATGGAAATGTGACTGTTAAATTACAGCGCAGTGGGACGGCAGGTGTCATTTCGTCAGAAGTCATATCCATGAGATAGGGGTCGTAGGATATTTCTCGCGCAAGTACACTGTCACTCCAATGTTCTACCAAAAATCATTTCTCTTGAGGCGAGACATGGCTTTCAGTGCGCACCCTCTGATATATATGTCAAGGGGTGGAAGATTCATCATAGCATCTAGAGCAGCTCCCAGTGTGCTGAGGACAGCCCCCGTGCAGGTGAAACAGACCGCTCATTGGAGTTTGGTGAAAGAGCCCACAGCGTGTTTGCGTGTTAGCCTATTCCACCAAGCAACCGATGCATATGAGATTATCGGTCTTATCATTGCCGTGTACATCCAGATGTCATTTTTCGGCGATAAGCCCCACGTTTCGCCAAAAACACCTTTACATTGCCAAAAATCTGACAGCGCTTTGGCCAAAGAAGCTTGCTTTCTAAGATTACTCCCAGGTACTTAGCTTCCTTGGATATCGGGATGGGAATGCCTTTTAGCACCAGCTGAATAATGCCAGTATTTGCTCGTGAAGAGAAGACATCAGTGTTATCAGCGATCAATGTCCTGTGCATAAGCATTGCTTTGATCCACAAAATCAGTGCTTCATCTACGACATGCCGTCTAGCAGCGTTATCAAAAGCTTCTTCAATGTGGACGAAAATGCAATTAATTGACTAAGTAGACTTAATTTATACGTCTTTTAACGTACTCAATGACTTTAACTTTAAAACTACAGTTACTAACCATTTCAAATATTCTGACTGGGTAGTTTTTAGCAGTCAATGAGTCTTTTGACTGCAGTTATTTAGCCTTAGGACTGCTTTTTAGTCTACTGACACATTAATTGACATAAGAGTATTTCAATTATCATTGGATTATTTTAATCACCATTTTGAAGTTAAAGTTAAACTTACAATTTGATCTCGAATCAACCCGAATATTTTTTTTTTAAATATTGTAACGTTGACATGGCAAACCTAAAATAACATCATAATTATACTATTGTATTATGTATATTACTATTATATAGGGTCCGCCAAATAATTTTTTTTTTTTTTGAAAATGCTATAAAAAAAACTACTGAATATTTTCTCAAATTTCTTTTTTTATTTGAAAGTACAATCCTTCCGGTTAATAATGGAAAATAATATCATTCAAATGGCTGCCTCGGCTGGCCATGCAGTAGCCTACACGATCGGTCCAATTTTTAAGCACATTATCGATTGTGTGCAGCTGTATTTCACCAATGGCTTCACGAATTCGCTTCCTTTAAAGCGTCAATTGTCTCTGGCTTGTCGGTGTAACACTTATCTTTGACGGCACCCCACAAATAATAGTCCAACGGTGTCAAATCGCAGCTCCGATAATGCGATCTTCAAAAACAGGGCGCAAAACATCGAGTGTAGCTTCGGCTGTGTGGCACGTAGCGCCTTCCTGTTGAAACCAAATGTTGCCAATATCCTCCTCTTCAATTTTTGTGAACAAAAATTCGTTCAACATGGCCCGATAACGATCGCCATTGACTGTAACAGCCACTCCTTGCTCATTTTCGAAGAAAAATGGCCCAATTATGCCTCTGGACCAAAATCCGCACCAAACAGTGGCTCGTTTTGGGTGCACCGGCTTTTCAATGTATGCGTGCGGGTTTTCTGTGCCCCAAATGCGACAATTTTGCTTGTTTAGCATATACACAACCATATTCGTTCAGCGGAAGGATAAAACTAATTATCTGTCAAATCAGACATGAGCTAAGTGTTACCATTCACGAAATAAGCACTACTTGAAAAAAAAAACGTTAGATGGCGGACCCTTTATAAATATTATATTCAGCTTTTAAATATTATAATATTCTATGTTAAGCAATGTAGACTTGGCAACCCTAAAATAACATTAGTTATAAACGTTTTTGTTAAGAGCACACCCACGATCGGGTGTATAAAAGGCGACGCCCGATCAGTGGACAGGCACTCAGGTTTGGTATTTCGCCTAGCGAAGTTCTCAGGAGCGTCCAAGGAAAAGTTCAATTTTTGTTGTTTTCCTTTATAAAGGGGGAATATTTTGCTTAGCTGCTCACTCAGCGTGTACGGCAGTTCTCGGACAGCTTACGCGCGGTGAAGAGGAAAGCAAAAAGTTTTGGAACCACTTTGCTTAGTCGCCTGCTAAGCATGTACTGCGGTCTTCGGACAACATACGCGCGGTAGGTGAGGTAGTAAGGTGGCAGATAGGGGGGATTCTCCGAAGGAGAGTGGAGACCTACGAGAGCTAAATTCGAGCTTTACAGTATTATATAACCTATGCGGAATAGAGGTTAGAATATAGCCGCGGTTTGGAACGTTAGTCGTAAGAGGCGGCTAAATTCTTAACGGATCTCTGCCCCCTGGTAAAAATGACGAGGAGATGACTCTTCACTACGCACATCACTACAACAATGCTCAATAACAACACCACACTCAAAACAACCTTAAAAATCGTTGATCTTCTTAGTTTAATTATGGTTGATCTGCCTTGAGTAAAATATTCCGAAGATAAATTAATTCCCGATCGGAACTCAGGTTGGGAACTATCCAAGGTAGAGCATCCATGGAAAGAAATACACAAAAATTAAGGATAGGCTCGTGAAATGTACGCAGCTTGTACATACCGGATACTTTCCGCACTGTACTCTCAATGAAATTAGTATATATAAATTGAAGAAGAAGCCCGATTTTCGAACGGAACAACCGTTAAGGATAGGTATACTCTAGTTTGTGGAAGTACGTATATCCACATTCTTGCAACAGAATACTTTATCAGCGAAAAAAAATGTGCTGAACGTAATGGGTGCAGTATTTTACAAAGACCAAATATCGATGGCCAAAATCTGGGGTCCCCTCCCAAACTACGGATTTCTAGACTCTCCTACAGAAGTTAAGGATGAACAGGTAAAGGTCGCGGTTTACGAAACAATGGAAGAAATATTTGACCATTGCTCATCCTTCGATTTGAAAATCATGCTCGGGGACTTCAACGCGAAAATAAGAAGTGGTATATAGGCCAACAATAGGAGAAGAAATCATCAACAAATTTTCATGATCATGAAAACTAAAACATTCAAAAGCAAGACAATACACAAGGCTGCCTGAACGTTCTAGGTGTTATGGCATACAGAATACAAAACCGAATATAAATTCACAGAAACAGAACACAGGAATGTATTAAATTAAAGGACCCTCGAATCTAGCATTAAAACAGGACAAAATTAATAACCGGTTTGCTGTCCTAGATGGCATAGAAACTAACGACGAAACAAGACAGGTAGAAGCAGTATGGCTAAAAAAACGACAATGACAAAGGAAAAAGTTTGCTTAAATTCATGAATAGTGTGGCCTAAAAATACGAGAGCAGTGTATGCAAGATTGAACGCCGTACGAAAAAGATACCAGGCCATTTATACGCAACGAAAATGGGAAGCTCGTTTCAGACCACGAAAGATTTGCAGCCCAATGGAGGAGATATTTCGATAAATTGCTCATTAAGTGGAAAGCAAGCAGCAATAGAAAACATTGTTAGCTACACACCAGAAATTCAGGTAAAACTACTGTCCATTGAGGAAATATAACAAGCAATCCCTTGTTATAACAATAACAACGCCGCAGTACCATCGGAATTGATAAAATATGAAGGAGAAAAGTTAACAGAGAAGTTACATGGGCTCATGACAATTATATGGAACAACGAAATTATCACCAACAAATGGAAAAACTCAGTTATTATTCCCTTGTTTAAGAAGGGTGATCGAACACAGTTCAACGATTACTAAGAAATATCGCTGCTATCGAGTTGTTACAAGGTTCGTTCAAATATTCTCTTAAAGAGACTGACGTGGTACGCTATGGAAATAATCAGAGGCTACCAGTGTAACCTCAGGAGGAAGCGCTCAACGAGTGACCAGATTTTCACTATACGACACATATGACGAGGTATAAGAAAAGAAATGGAAATTCCACGAAACGGTGAACCAACTATTCGCATATTTTAAAAAGCCATATAACTTTCTAAACAGATCGAAAATGTATCAGGCCCTTGCAAGGCTCTGGGAATCCCGAAAAAGTTGGTGAAACAGATACAAATATACCTAACGGGAAATAAAGGACAAGTTAAAGTGCGAAAAGTCTTATCTGAAACATTCAAGATGGTGATGGAATAAAACAAGATGACGCTTTGTCACCAATTCTTTTTTATTTGATGTTGGAATTCTTAATGAGATCCCTTCAAGACAATGAGAGGGAAATAACTTTTAGTGGAATCACATCCAATTTAGTTTACGCTGATGATCTGGACCAGCTGAAAAATGGTGAAGAAACAGTTAAGAGAAATGTAGAAAGCCTAGTGATGGGAGGAAAGGAAGCAGGCCCAAATATGTGGTCGCTAACCAATTTGAAGGGATCCAATCCTCGTACCTGATTGAGCTTGATAAACCCTTCGAGAATGTTGACAAATTCAAATCAAATCTAGAACGTTAACGTCAATGGAGACTGATATATAATAGAAACTTGATTTCTAGCTTCTTCATTCCTCAGTTGAATGGCACGGGGTATGTGAAGTCACTAGCCCATGCCGATAAACCAGATACTTTGAACGATTTGGAAGTCAACATTCGCCGTGTTATTGCCCCGGTTGCTCGATAAAGTTGTTGAAAATTGGACGATTGTCTTTCATTTGAACTATCCGTTGCGTGCGTATATGTTACCTGAAATACTATGTAAATAAATGGCATGCAATTATCTATTAAATAAAGCTAACATTATAGACATTAACATTAGTTTCATCTATTATATTGTAATTCATGTTCAATTTGTATACTCTAAAAAAACACCCTTTATAATCAGTACCTCCAAGGCTGTCGTTTAGCAAGTTTGCATGGTGCTTGTTTTGTCGAGACATGCGAGCTTTTAGAGATATTTTTAATATGATGGCAATTACGGATATTGTTAACGCGCTATTAATTCATATCACATCTTTAAAATTGGCCAATGAGATTTACAAAAAGTGACAAGACACCTTAGAGCTAAATCAGCTCCCAACTTGGAAGCAGTGTTCATCATTTCTAAATAAACGAAGTCAGCATCTTGACATAAGGGACTCACAGTGCTAGCCGTTGGTATCACCATCGCCAAAATCATACACATCGTCAAGTACAGCAAAGAGAATGGTCGTCAAGGTTCCACACTAGCCTTTGCTGAGGTCCAATGTGCTTTCTGTAACGTATCGCATCATATAATATCGGATTGCAGCAAATTTATTAAGCTTGAAGTGTTTCAGCGGTTTCAAACTGTCTAGGGTTGTGCATTAATTGTTTGCAATCAGGCCACGGTGAAGGATTGCCTAGCCAAGTGTAAAGTTTGCAGCGAGCCACATCGTTCAATACTTCGTCGGTTACAGGTTGCACCATCATCGTCAATATACATATGTATGTACATCGTCAAATAACATCAAAGCCTCTGAGTCGGACCAGAGGATTGTGGACTCGAATGTAAATTCGGTTTGCTTTTTAGTTAGTCAATCGACCAAAGCTTTCTAAGAAACATGATCTATCGTACTGTGTTCTTCAATTGTTTTCTTTCAAACAATTGTCAATTTGAACAAGAAGCCACTTACGATAGGAGCAAATACTTGGTACTTGATGGCATAATCGATTTAAGATGGCGGCTCGCCATGCAAAAAATGACAATTTTTACAAAGTCAGCCGATTTGGACCAAATTTGGCATATAAGGGTTTTCGGGGTCGCTGATCATGAATTTGAAGTCGGATTTACAAAATATAAGATGGTGGATCCATTTTTTAATTGATTCTTCCGCCATATTGGATCCGCAATCTTTTAATTTGCAAATTCGACTTCAAATGGACAACATCTCATCGACAGACCGTGAAACAACACTCAGAATAAATGACAGCGATGTAATCAGAGCTTTTGGTATAGTATGGGATCCCTTCAAAGATGAACTTCAGTTTGTTAACCCGTTGGAAAAGATGCAGCATATCGATAGTATCATCAAAAGAACCGTGTTGGCAGACGTGGCTCTACTGTTTGATCCATTAGGGCTCGTTAATCCCGTTATTGTTTTGGGGAAAATATTTCTTCAACGGCTTTGGATCGCAAAGGTCGATTGGGATGAAGATATTTGCGAAGACCAGAAGAGGGAGTCAATGAAGTATCGATTACAATTGTCTGAACTTGCAAAGGTGCATATTCCGAGATACATACATATTTTTTAAAGATGCAGTTTGTGCGAGTTGCACGGATTCTCAGATGTTTCCTTGAAAGCATACGGCTGCTGCCTCTATGTTCGAACAGGAGATACATCTGGTAATATATCTGTTCACCTACTTAGCGCGAAAACCAGTGTCAACGCAAAGTTTGTCAAGGCTGGAGTTGAGTTATGCGACGCATTACTCCTATCAAGATTGCTTCGCCGTGTATTGAATGCCTTAGGACACAAATCGGAGGTGGTTCTTGACTGGCTCGCCGACCATCCGTCATCTTGGTACACTTTCGTTGCCAACCGCGTATCCATCATTCAGGAACTGACTGAATGTGCAATATTGAGTTATGTAGACACTAACTCAAACCCAGCTGACATCGTATCAAGGGGAACAATCGTCGCCAACTTACTTACTTCAATTTGGTTCCAAGGCTCTGAGTTTTTGCACCATCGATGGCTTGTAACTGGACAGCGTTCTTCCAAAAATGTTCCTGAACGGCGAAATTCCGTCTTGATGGGAACAACGCATAAAAATGCTTGTAACATTGAAATGGAGGATATTATTGAAAAAATCAAATTCGTAAATAATTACTCGAAAATTGTCATAGTTTTCGCTTATTGCAATAGACTTATCGAATGGTGTATAAAAGCCCGTTCAAGTAACCATAGAGACGAGAATTTGGTGCTGGCGTGAATTTTCTGTTGGTGAGTACAAAATGCATTGACCAGAATAATTTTTTTGTATTCAGCAAAGCAGGTTTCGGAGCGAGATAGTCAGCTTGTACTCTAAAAACTGTGTTGGCCTAAAGAGTCGAATCAGAAAACTGAACCCGTTTTTCAACCCGATTCTACGGTGCCTTATTTAGTTGGCATTGCCGCACGCCTTAACTTGTCAGAGCTGCCATATGATGTCAAGCACCCAATACTCTTGCCAAATTCCCATCCGTTTGTTCTTAGCTATCTCAACCATATACATCTGAAGAACTGCAGGTGCTCAAGCATTGGTATCAATTTTACGACAGATGTTCTGGATTATTGATTCCCGAAATTTGGCAACAAAGGTAGTTCACAATTGCCTGCGGTGCTTTCGAATGAGGCCAAGATAATAAGAACAGATAATGGGTGACCTTCCACCCCCATTTTTGATCTCAGGCGTAGATTTTTATGGCCCCTTCCGCACGACGGTGAAGATTCGAGGGAGCCGTACTCGTATTACAAAATCATATATGGCTGTGTTTGTGTGCTTCCCACCAAAGCCGTCCACTTGGAAATTGTGTCGGATTTATCGTCGAACGGATTTTTAGCTACTTTATGAAGATTCATTTCTCGTCGTGGATTTGTTGTCATTTGTGTTGTGACAATGCCCCAAATTTCGTTGTAGGAAGAAACGAATTAGCTAAACTGCGAAAGCATTTTCTTAACTAGAATGTTCAGTCATCGATTTACCGAATCTGCAGACAACATTGAGTTCCACCATATTCCACCCCGCTCGCCCCACTTTGGTGGCTTGTGGGAGTCCGCCGTTACGGCAGCGAAGAGTCTTTTAAGTCGAACCTGGAGTCCGTTTACGTTAACCTATGAGGAGCTTTAACAAGTAGCAGCAGAAATTGAGGCCATACTCAATTCGAGGCCTACTACACCCTTTACATCGGATCCAAGTGATGAACTGGCCCTAACCCCAGGGCATTTTATAATCGGCAGCATTCTTACTTCCTTTCCAGAACCAGATGTCACTAATGTATCTTGCTTTCGTCGCTGGCAACAGATGAATAATATTCGTCAACATTTCTGGAAATGATAGTCGAGGGAATATGTGGTACAGTTGCAACAACGATACAACGATCCGCCGACGTGAGGCCTGGAATGATGGTTTTAGTGTCCGACGACAATCTACTCCCACTGGCTATTTGGGTGCATAGCTGAAACAATGTAAAGTTACTACACCATGTCATCTCTTTAAGGAGCTATCTTAACTAATACGTCAATCTAGTTTTAGAGGCGAATGGTTGCCATTACATACGAGAGTGGTCCCATAAGTACTAATAATTTTGGAGAAATGGCGATTTATTTTTCAATATAATCTCCTTTTAGCTCGATACACTTGACCCAGCGATGCTCCTACTTCTTTAACCCGTCGGTAACGTTTTTTCGAGGTCTGCAAAGTAGGCGTCTGTGTCGGCGATGACCTCCTCATTCGACTGAAATTTCTGCCCGGCGAGTGACTTTTTCAAGTTTAGAAACAAAAAGAAGTCGCACGGGGCCAAATCTGGAGAATACGGTGGATGGGGCAGCAGTTTGTAGCCCTATTCGACCAATTTGGCCGTGGCGAGGGCGGAGGTGTGAGCCGGTTATTTATCATGGTGGAAGAGCACTTTTTTCTTCGCCAAGTGGGGCCGTTTTTTCGTCAATTCGGCGTCGAATTGGCCCAATAATTTGGCATAGTACAGCCCTGTGACCGTTTTGCCCTTCTCCAGGTAGTCGATGTGGATCACACCTTCTACCGTCTGCACCTTCTTCGGAGCACATTTGTCCGGAGTGAGCAAACGCGGCAACCATCGCGCCGACAGCTTTCTCATGCCCAAAATTTCATGTAGGATATGACACACGCTATCTTTTTAAATGCCTGCTGTCTCAGCTATCTCGCACAGCTTCAATCGGCGGTCTGCCAATACGAGATCGTGGATTTTTGTCACGTTATCCTCCGTGATAAACCAATTTTTGATGGTCGCCATCGAAGAAGAAGAGTCACCGTACACAGCATCCAAACGCTCTTTGATTTCGCTGAGCGATTTCCCTTCCAAAAACAAGAATCGAATCAATGACCGATATTGCTCTTTTTCCATTTTTCTAAAATCCGCGGTCACCCCCGCTTTCACACGCGGTCAAAACAAAACTACGAGTCCGATCCGGCTGAAATTTCGACAGTAGCCGTCTACTGGAATGTACTACACGATAGTAAGTTGCGATACTGGCGCCATCTGGCGGTGAGGCTAAGTACTCATCGGACCACCCTCGTATTAATCTTCGTTGGAGACGAATTGATTTGATCAAAGTTTTGACGCCAATATGTTCTCCTAGATGGGGGTAGTCGTGGTGCAGTGGTAATCATCATCGACTGATAGGTAGGTCTGTAGTTCAAGTCTGTCCATAGCCAAGAATAATTCCTGTACGGAAAAAAAATGTAACAACATCAAATGTGAATGAGAGATGATCAAAAAATGCTGACGAAGGCATAACACTCGCAGCATAAGATCACTTCAAAATTCATATGCTGTGTGTACATTTCCAATATAACACCTTAATGACATGGAAACAAAAGAGATACTGTGAACAACAACCAACTCAAATTCAGTCGAACCTCTCAAATCCTATCTAGGACAACCACCCCCGGAGAGTAGTGAACATCTTCGACAAAAACCATCTGCACCCCGTCCAGGTTGTATGACAAACACCATAAGAGTGTGCATTATTGAACCTCCAGGAACACTATAAAAAAAAATAAATCGTACAATAAATAATCGTACAATATGAACTACAAGATCAGCATTTTAGCAGAACAGAACAATGTTAATCCACAAAGTCTATTTGTATAATGAATTTCGGCTACGTGAACAAGGCATTCTTGGCTACTCATCAGTGTCTACCAATTACAGTTATTGTTATTCCTGCGTACCTTCGGATGTACCTGCATCTTGTTCATGTGATATGCCCTACACTCCAAACTATCACGATCATATCGTCATGAAACACCGACAGCATAATTCCCATTTGTAGATAGTCAGCTGAGCCCACAAGTAGACAAACACACACCAAAACAATTAATTATACCATGAAAAGTTACATCGCAATAATGTGTGAAATTTTGCGACCAACAACTTAGGGCTTCACTCACACCTGCTCCATTCGCTATTCACAGGGGCAATACAATCCACAATGTCCATGCACACTATCCGACAGCCCAATTCACTTATAGGCGTGCATAAGGCTTTGTGTAAGCAGTTGGGTTCATTATGACTAATTAATTGGTAGCACCATCCCAAAATGCAATACAATTGTGGTTTCCCTATGCCAGATGGGCCACGTTGCTCTGTGGACGTCGAGCTTTTCAAGCGACATATGAGGTACAGGTCTGAAGGGTTTAAGTGATGTTCACATGAAGACTTAACCCTCGGGTGTCTTACTCATTCTCATTCAGGCAAGGACACGTCTCATATCAAGTGTTGACCAATAATGTCGCCCCACAACGATTCCATTGTCATAACCATACCGATCGTCCTTTCATCCTACCCGAGTGCCACATAATTCAATTCAAAGACATTCCACTTCGATACTCGTGCATCCTGTGTAAATAGATATCATTATAGTAATTATTCGACGATATAGGGCTTATAGTGCCCTTCGGAGCAGTCGACAGACATTGACACATCATGTTCAATATAGTGCCACCTACAACCCGACACAAGATGATTCACTGCCGTTCAGTAGCGGATAACAATAGATTCCTTACAGATATCACAACGGAAGAGATTTAAGCTAACCTCTCATTGACAAAAGCAATCAGAGTGGACATAATTGATGTTTCAATTTCTCGTTGATTATGACGACGACAACCACGAGGACTCCGTTGATGGTATTGATGGTGATCTGGAATTTGTAAAAGCCAACCGGATAATGGATTGCTCGGTGTAATCAAGAATTAACTGGGATTTACTTTTACTAGTATCTGTCTCTATAGCCAAGTTCGTATGGATATTGAACGGAGTGAAGGGAAATTAATGGCGGTCTTAAGCATGTGGTTAACTTTAGAATTCTCCAAGTTTCACCACTACGGGTAGAATGTGTAAAATTTATTACTTAGCCTCGGGGCAAACGGGAAATAATTGAAAAAGTGTTTACCTCTAACGGTGGTTGTAGTGGCGAAGGCACTTAAATTGTTGTGCGCTATTAAGCACAGGCTCGGCCATAAATTAAAGATGAACAACGGAAAGGAAAGTGTGTTTTATACCTTGTACACATGGCTTCGTTTCCTTATTTTCTTCTTTTTTTCCAGTCAGAGAGCAAATACTACAGCGAAAGGGTTAACAATTTTCCTTAGTGGTTAACGTGATCTGGCTATTATTTATAAAATAAACGTTGCCTTCCCTCCGGCAATGTGTACAGAAGTTCCAGCATTTGCTAGGAGTGTTATATCTAATACGAAGCGGTTCCGTAAATTGATTTTCTTTCAAATAAATTTATTTACAACAGAGCGGAAGCTGGGCGAGTTGGTGGTTGTATAGTTTCCACGTTTAACAAACTTTTAACTTTTAAAGTTTAAAATATTGCAGATTTGATTTTAATTTCCAAGATTGCTTTAATAGTAGGAAATCCTAGCATCCAACAGGGATCTCCTTTCAGAAGTTTCATCTGCTCCGAAGCGAACTTTCTACTTAACGATGACGGAAGCTATGCAATAATTTTTATACTCAAACTTCTGTTATAGTTACATACTCGTATATGCAGATGTATCCTGATTGCATCAAATCAAATCGAAAAAAAAAAATATTTTAATTACCTAAGCGTTGGCAAAGATTATTATTTAGCGGAGCAGCTTTTAAGGACTACACTCACTATATCGACTTGTGTTTGATTTATTATTAATATTATTTTTTTGATTATTTATTATGTATTAGTGACATTCGATAATTTATACAATGTAATTTATCAAAATAATAAAAAAATAAAAAAGTAAAAAAACGGAAAATCAAAAATTAAAAAAAAGTATGAAAAATAAGAGTGGAAATAATAAACACTCAAGTGCGTGTTGGGTGGTGTCGCCAATAGTTTGCACAGCGGTAAAGTGCTCGGACCGAGGACCAAGGATCCCGCGCTCACCCCCCCCCCCAGTGGAAGAAATTTTACGTGAGTGTTTCCTGCTACTTAGCTCATCAGAAGTAGCAGGAAAAAATGTCTAAAGACGTCGGGAGAAATCTCGTTCGTCTAACGGAGTCGGAGTCGGATGATCTATCTGACTTCGCACTCTGTCCACCGTTCTGATGACCGATGTCATCAAGAAAAGAAGAAAGCTGACACCACGGAGTAATCTATTTAAACGCCCCTCCCTCGCCGCTTCGACAGAAAAACTGCGGGTCGAAGCGAAGGAAGGGGCAAAATCATCATCAACAGCAGTGCCGGATCCACTCTTCGTGGAAAGTGATGTTACCAACTTCTCCGCGGGTCACTACACAGGAGAAAACAACTTCTTCGCCGCCCTTGCAAGTTCGGTAGCGGAAGAGGAACGGGAACTTGAAAATGAGGAACGCATTCTACGCGCTAAATAAAAGGCCGTAGTTGATAGGCTCTCCGAAATGCGTCAGAGGGAAAGAGAGCGGGCTAAAACAACCCCACTACAGCGACAACAAGAAACACAACTACAGCAACCGCAACAAAAGCAGCTGCAACAAAAGCAACCACAACAGAAGCAGCCGCAGCAGAAACAGCAGCAACGGAAACAGCAGCAGCAGCATCAACAGCCGCAGAAACAACAACAGCCGCAACAACAACAACAGCCGCAACAGTAAAAACAGCCACAGCAGCAACAACAACTGCATCAACCACCTCCTACTAAGGACAAAGTACCACCCATCTTCACCCATACTGCGGCCCTACGAGAAACAATAGATCTATGTAAGTATGTATGTCATTGGTATTGATAACTTTGTATTTAAAGGTATAGGCGAAAACCGCTATGCTGTCCAGTGCACCACATTGGAGCAGTGGACAGGGACCTTTTAAAGGAGACCACGACGGAGTTCTTCTCCTTTACCCCCAAGGCCGAGACGTTGCGGTCGATGCTCCTCAAAGATGTACACTCGATCACTGACCCCGAGGAAATGCTCTTAGAGCTCAAAGAGTTCGAGAGCGATGACCTCAAATTCGTGGGGGTCAAGACGTTTACCACGGCGCGAGCTAAACGGGAGAAGCGGGTATTGCCCTTCTTCCTGGTCCAGCTCGCACCCAACAGCAAGCTGGAGAGGCTAAGGTCTATTACTTCCTTGCTTCCCAGCGTGTAACATGGGAAAAAGTAAAAAGGCAAGGAAACATCTTACAATGCATCCGCTGCGAAAGGTTCGGCCACGCCGCGTCGAACTGCGAAATGCAGCCTCGATGTGTTAAGTGTGCAAAGAACGACAGAAACGAAGAATGCGATCTGACCCATGACAAGGTCGCGAACAGGGAGCAGCCCGAGTGCGTGCTCTGTAGGAACTGTGGACAGCCTGCAAACTATCGGGGATGTCCTAAGTTCCAAGATATGAAAAAAGCACATCTGGCTCGTAAGCAGAAGTCTGAGGGGAAACGTTTCTCGGGCCGCTTAGAAACACCACCCGTCACACCCCAAATGACCTACGCCCAAATAGCGAGAGGTCTGGGACAGACGGTACAAAAACACGCGGCTGCGCCCAAAGCCCCGGTGCCTGTTTATAAGGCACCGGAGGCCGATGCGGACTTGCGTTCGATCCTGCTCGCCATTCAAGGGCAGATTGGCCAGCTTCAACAGCAGATCCATGAGACGGCGACCCGAGTGGACAGAATCTATTCAGAATGAATTCATTGATTAGGATTGAGCGAAGAGCCGTACTTTTCAACCTGTTGCAGGACGAAAGTGTAGTTGTTTTTTTTTACCCGATGTACTTTTGGTTAGCGAAACAAAGCTAAATCAGAAGCACAAAACCTGGCACAGTTCTTATAAAATAATACGAAGGGAACGACCCAACGCCACACTTGGCGGGGGAGTCGCGATCTTCATTAAAAATAATTTAAAGCATAAAGTCATATATAGCGGTGAAGTGCGGAGGTTACAGGTGCTAGAGGCCTGCATTGTGTGCATTCCTCTCCGAAATGGAAAAAAAATGTACATTGTAGCTGCCTATGCACCTGAAGCACCTCAACCCAATATTTTCATTGCGGAGCTCGAGACACTTTTTCGATCTCTGCACTTAAATTTGGTGGAAAATTACTACATTCTGACCGGCGATTTGAACCCTAAACATAGTGATTGGTGAAATAACATTCTTAACACTAGGGGGAGCCTACTAAACCTTCGTAACATTGAATATAGAGTCAAATTGCTCGCAACGGATAGTCCGTTGTGTATGTCCGAATGACATTCAGGATCTGAAACTTTCGAGAACGTCAGACAATGAACGTCTTTTACAAACAATCGGCATTGATCGGGAGATGATGATTTCTTCGTGATCGAGGATCCTCAGGAGAAGGTGGCGACAGTGGGAGCTGTCTTCCAGGAAGTGTATAAGGTGAATGATAGCATTCGCCCAAACCAAGAATTGGAAAACAGAGTTCTACTTCATTACTCCCACCTTAGAAATAATATTGATCATTGGCGATCCGAGAATCTTGATTTTACCAGATTCGATGACGATTTCATGGCAAATAATGCCGTCACCAATGTAGGGGCGAACACCTTGTTTATTTCGACGGGGGATCTCCAGATGATCTTCGAGTCACTGAAGAGAAAAAAATCGGCGGGTATCGACGGTATATCCAATGTTGTGCTTAGGCACCTTCCGCCAGTGGCTGTAGAGATGTACACCATCCTGTTCAACAATGCACTGAATAATGCAAATATCCAGTGCACTGGAAGACAGCGGTGGTGCAGCCAACCCCTAAGAAGGGTAAAGACACCTCTAATCCATCAAATCTTCGGTCGATAAGTCTCCTTCCAAGTATTAGCAAGGTTTTCGAGAAGGTGGTCCGTAGAGCCCTGTCTAGATGGGTTGAGGACAATAAAATCATTCCGGATAACCAATTCGGTTTCAGAGCGGGGCATAATACTATTCATGCTGCGTCGAAACTCGTATCGGATATCCAATGGAACAAATGCAAGGACCAATGCACGGGTGCCTGTCTGACTTGGAAAAAGCCTTCGACACCGTATGGTTAGAAGCGCTGTATTACAAGGTCAGTCGGTTGGGCACAAGTAAACCACAGCTATATATGATTTTTGACATGTTAGCAGGTAGAAAGTTTGTAGTGAAAATTGCCAACCTGACTTCTATCCAAACATTTGATATTAACAACGGACTGCAACAGGGTACGGTGAACTCGCCGATCCTGTTCAACATTTACTTCAGTGATTTGATAGCTTCTCTTCACCATTCAACAGCGTATGCGGACGATTTAATCGCGTACAGATCAGGTCCAACGATCGACGTCATTGTCATTCTCTCTATTGTGATGACTGGAAGTTGAAAATCAACTGCCAGAAATCAGAAACTATTTTGTTTAGAACGCCTTTGGCTAGGGCCTCCCGAGACACTAGTAAATTGGCGCGGGTTCTCAATTCTCGGACCGGACGGGCGCCCATTGGCGAAACAAAATGTAGTCAAATACCTTGGTATCTGGCTAGACCAGTATCTATATTTTGACAAACATATAGATGCTGCTCTGGCGAGGGCCCGGGGCGCTTTTGCTCTTACAAGATGGCTGTTTCATAGCAACCAACTTGATTCGAGAGTAAAGGTAATTTGCTACATGGCCTTAATCAGGCCCATGATTGCTTATGGATGTCCCGTGTGGTTTAATGTGAGAGCTAGCTTAATGGAAAAGATTCGGGTGCTTGAGAGACAATGTCTCAGAACTTGTCTTGGGTTATATAGGACACCCGAATCTGAGTACACGAAATTTTACTCGAACGAGGTCCTATACAATAGCTCCAGGATTGTACGGGTGGATAACTTTCTGATAAAGCTGATTCGAAGCCACGTTGCAAGAGCAATGACTTCGGTCAATAACCTGATCTCCGGGGCTTACTTCCCTAATTACATGTACCACGCCTTAGCGCCTTTGTCCCCCCAGAGGCATTCCTCTATTTTGATCAATATGGGCTGATCCAGGTTACATCAGCGGTACCGCTAATCCTCCACGTGGCCCGTAAATCTGTGGAGCGGCGGCTCCTCTACGAACATGATGTTGCGCCCCGCGAGCCCGAGCGCCTCAGGTTTAGTAAATCAGTGTCGCACCAAGATCGGGGGGACGTCGCCCGACAGCATCAACGCTTTTGGTGGCTGGAGCAGACGTATATATTTTTGTATATATATTTTAGTTAAGGTACGGTTAAGTTGTTTTTAGTTATAAGCTTTTTTATAAAAAAATGATCTGATGCTAAGTTTTTTTTAAAAAATATCACTTTTCTTAGCCTAAGTTGTTTATTTATTTTAAATATTGCAAATTAATCATAAGGCGGAAAGGCATAGTCTTAAATTGTTCTGTTTGCTTTAGAGTGTCCGTATAGGGCCAGTAAGGTATTTTATGTTAGTTGTTATGTAAGCTAGTTTTAAGCATTTTTGTCTAGGGTAAGTGTGTTCTTAATATATAAAAACAAAAATGAAATAAATAAAATAAAACAATGTAATTTAATAGTGTTTAATGCCCCTTCATTGGAACAATATAATAAGTGGGGTGGGGTATTTACAAAAAAGTTTTTAATAAATTGATACATTCGGCACATTGTATTTCATTTGGAATAATTCAATTGTACTGGATTAATACACAAAATACTCAAAATTAGCGAACAGAGATGTTAAATGTTAGAAATGAGAGCGTCCAGGCTATTATAATCATAGAGTAACAGCCAACTTTTTAAGCGCTTTAAGAATATTTTGGGCGTGTGAGCTTTTCTGATTTCTTCTGGGAGTAGATTAAATAAACGATAACATATTATAAAAGTCTCTATAGGCAGTGGAACGGAAAATAGGTACATGAAACGTATTAAGGGAGTTTGTACGCAGGTTATAGTTGGAAATGATTCGGAAATTTCGGTTGCCAGACTTCATTTTTTCACGCTTTTAAAACCTTGAAACAGTATAAGTGACGAACAGGAAGAATTTTTAAGTCACAAAATAAACAATAACTTGGATGTCTACATATTAGGCTTACGACAGATTTTACGGATAACATTTTTTTGCAAAACTAACAATGGTTGAATTTTGTTCTGATAGCCACCTGTCCAGCAGTTTATACCGTATTGAAGCCTAGAATGGAAAAGACCATAGTAAATTGTTGTTAGTAGCTTCATTGAGCATATATTACGCAGGTAATAGAGATGCCTTAGCGTAGAGATAAAATACTTCTTCAAAGCATTAGCGTGAGAAGAAAATTTCATATTTGAGTCCAGTAAGAGTCCTATTTAAATTCGTCCACATTTTCGATCAAAAAACAATCGTCAGTACAACTTTCATCATTAAAAAATAATTGCCCAAACACACTAGTTGCACACTTACAGAGATCTAATTTATGTTTTTTACAATTTGGTGCGTGAAAACATATATCCCGTTTTGGGTTGGGAGAGTTCGATAGAATAAAAAACATAAGTTTAGTCTTACAACTTATTATAAGTTTGTGTTTAGCAAACCATTGTCTTACTATATGTAAATCGTAATTTAGGTCAGAAGTAAGATCTAGGGGACTATCTAGGCCATACGTTAACCCAACATCGTCAGCAAAAGCAGTAGGATAACCTTTGAGGTTGATATGGACAAGTGAGTTTATGTAGACTAAGAAAAGAATGGGACCCAAAACTGAACCTTGAGGTACCCCAAGCCTACTTAATTGCACTTCGCTTCTCGTCTCATTCAACTTTACTTTCTGTGATCTATTTTTCAGATACGATCCAAACCATTTAAGCATGAACCCACGCACGCCTACATTTTCCAATTTTTTTAGCAGAATTTCATGGTCAACCATGTCGAAGGCCTTGGTTATGTCAATAAATAGTGCAGCTGTATATTTTCTTTTGTCAAGGCTGCACATAATCTGAGAGCAAAATTCTAAAAGTGCATCCTCGATTGATTTTCCTTTTTGAACACCATATTGAGTGTGATGAAAGAACCTTATTATGTCTAAAAAATTCACTAACCTTGTTTTTATAAGTTTTTCGAAGACTTTACTAATGCTTGTCAGTAGAGATTTCTGCCTATAGTTTCCAATTTCAGTTACGAACATTTTTTTTTTAACAAAGGGATAACATCGGCACGTTTCAGGTCGTCAGGAAAAATTCCAGACAAAATGCTGCTATATGCAATATTTTTAAGGACAACATTAGAGATACCATCGATACCACATGAATTTGTTTTGTTTAAGCTTCCAATCATTCTTAAAAAGAAACTATTACTGTTCACAGAATTCACATCAACATCAACAGATAAACATTGAGAGCACAGATCATGAGTTTGTTTAGTACGCAAATTATGTCCAATGGTTGAGAAATGTCTGTAAAAAGCGTCAGCGATTTCACGTTTATTAGTTATTACTTTATTATCAGTATGAAGAACAGTAATTTGTTGATTGGATGCTTTTTTGTTAAGAATGGTGTTCACAACTTTCCATTCCCTTTTGGGATTGCCTCTAGCTGAATGAAATTGAGCGCGATAATAGGAATCGCGGCAAACCCGTATTTCCTTTTTCAACTCGGCTTGAATCCTTTTATATTTCATTTTAAGCAATAGGTTACTAGGAATTTTTTGCATTTGACTCTTAGTTTATTTTTTGCTCTTAATTTATTTAACAGATAATTAGACAATCAGGGTTTAAGTTTTTTTAAACATTTCCTATTGATTGATAGAGCTACACTTCGCTATATGGCTCTTAAGAATACAAATGAAGCTATGATAGGCATAACATATATCACTACAATTATAAACATCATCCGACGACTCAAAACACAATTTACTTCGAAGCATGGCAAAGTTTATTTTGGGCCTTTGAAGACAATTCGGAGTTGGACTGTAATTTTTAGGTTTTATGTTAAATAAGACGCCTGTCATACAATGGTCTGTAATCATAAAATCAAAAACACAGTATTCGCATTCTTTACATGCAACGTTACGAAAACGGCCGCAATACATGGTCTATACAAGTACCTGATGCAGGTCTAGTGGGCACATTTATGAAATTGGTCAAACCGTTTCAGGCTAACATAGAAAGGTCATTTGACACCGCAGGACAATCATTTAAACAATCGACATTGAAATCACCTACAACTATTCAATTTTTAGATTTCTCCCTATCTAACACACCAGAAAAATGGTCAATAAACATCGTGACGTTAAACATTTGTAATCTATAAACACATAAGAAATCAAATAACTCATTATTTAAACCTATGGACACTTTCAAAACGTCAGCACTTGAACAATCAACTGGGAGAACATTAACTACCTTATAAGCGTCCTTTATGAAACAACCCACGCCACCTGCTGCATAATTCTCATTTGTTTTAGCATAGAAACTATAACCAGGCAGGAAGTAATCGTTCACTTCAACATCGTATATCCAAATCTCAGACACGAACACAATGTCCGGGACACACGCAAAGGAGTCAATATGAGTAACCAGAGCAGAAAAGTTCTCTCCTAAACTTCTAACATTTTGATGTACAATGAAAAACTTTTCATTACAATAGAGATTATCTGTTAAGACAGTATCATTGTCAGGTTTATATTGGACAAGGTTTGAATAGCTATCAATCAAATCATTATTTGAGTTCATACTAGACTAAAGAGAAAAAATATATATCAATGTAAACAACTAAATAAGAAGAACGTCGTTAACCTTTGTGTCAACACCCACATATCCGGGTTTTTGATTTTCAAATTGATATATTTTAAGTTCTAGGTTCCGTATCGACTTGAAATTGTGAAAAGCCTCCTAAAATATTGTTTTTCATTATATTCGAAAAAAAAAATTATTTTTTTTTATTTTATTTAATTAAAATAAATAAACAACTTAGGCCAAGAAAAGTGATATTTAAAAAAAACTTGGAATCAGATCATTTTTATTTAACAAAGAAACTTATAACTAAGAATAACTTAACCCTACCTTAACTAAAATATATATGTACATACATTTTTTTTGTTTTCGTAATTGTTTTGTATTTTTTTTTGTATTTTTCTTTTTTTTTAATTAAAGCTAAAACTAAACTAAACCTACCTGCCACCCTAGCCAGCCTTAGCCTGCCCTTACCTACTCTAACCTAACCTACCTTAGTCTATGTAAGCTTGCCATTGGCAAGCTTTGCCTTAAAGAGCAACATCATGTTCGTAGAGGAGCCGCCGCTCCACAGATTTACGGGCCACGTGGAAGATTAGCGGTACCGCTGATCTATCCTCAGCCCATATTGATCAAAATAGAGGAATGCCTCTGGGGGGACAAAGCCGCTAAGGCGAACTTTTCGTGGTACATGTAATTAGGGAAGTAAGCCCCGGAGATCAGGTTATTGACCGAAGTCAATGCTCTTGCAACGTGGCTTCGAATCAGCTTTATCAGAAAGTTATCCACCCGTACAATCCTGGCCCTATTGTATAAGACCTCGTTCGAGTAAAATTTCGTGTACTCGGATTCGGGTGTCCTATATAACCCAAGACAAGTTCTGAGACATTGTCTCCCAAGCACTCGAATCTTTTCCATTAAGCTAGCTCTCACATTAAACCACACGGGACATCCATAAGCAATCATGGGCCTGATTAAGGCCATGTAGCAAATTACCTTTACTCTCGAATCAAGTTGTTTGCTATGAAACAGCCATTTTGTAAGAGCAAAAGCGCCCCGGGCCTTCGCCAGAGCAGCATCTATATGTTTGTCAAAATATAGATACTGGTCTAGCCAGATCCCAAGGTATTTGACTACATTTTGTTTCGCCAATGGGCGCCCGTCCGGTCCGAGAATTGAGAACCCGCGCCAATTTTTTCTAGTGTCTCGGGAGGCCCTAGCCAAAGGCGTTCTAAACAAAATAGTTTCTGATTTCTGGCAGTTGATTTTCAACTTCCAGTCATCACAATACTGCTGAATTTTTTCGAAGTCACGCTGCGAGAGAATGACAATGACGTCGATCGTTGGACCTGATGTGTACGTGACTAAATCGTCCGCATACGCTGTTGAATGGTGAAGAGAAGCTATCAAATCACTGAAGTAAATGTTGAACAGGATCGGCGAGTTCACTGTACCCTGTTGCAGTCCGTTGTTAATATCAAATGTTTGGGTAGAAGTCACAGTTGGCAATTTTCACTACGAACTTTCTACATGTTAACATGTCAAAAATCATATATAGCAGTGGTTTACTTATGCCCAGCCGACTGAGCTTGTAATAAAGACCTTCTAACCATACGGTGTCGAAAGTTTTCTCCAAGTCAATCAGACAGGCACCCGTGCATTGGTCCTTGCATTTGTTCCACTGGATACCCGACACGAGTTTCGACGCGGCATGAATAGTGTTATGCCCCGCTCTGAAACCGAACTGGTTCTCCGGAATGATTTTATTGTCCTCAACAAATTTAGACAGGACTCTATGGACCACCTTCTCGAAGACCTTGCTAGCACTTGGAAGGAGACTTATCGACCGAAGATTTGATGGGTTAGAGGTATCTTTACCTCTCTTGGGAATTGGTTGCACCACCGCTGTCTTCCAACCCACTGGATAATATGCATTATTCAGTGCATTGTTGAACAGTATGGTGTACATCTTTACAGCCAGTGGTGGGAGATGTCTGGGCACAACATTAGATATTCCGTCGATTCCCGCGGATTTTTTTCTCTTCAGTGACTCGAAAATGATCTGGAGATCCCCCGTCGAAATAAACAGGGTATTCGCCCCTTCATTGGTGACGGCATTATTCGCCATGAAATCGTCATTGAACCTGGTAAAGCCAAGGATGTCTGATCGCCAATGATCGAAATCATTTCTAAGGTAGGAGTGATGAAGCAGGACTCTGTTCTCCAGGTCGTGGTTCGGGCGAATACTATCATTCACCTTGTATACTTCCTGGAAGACAGCTCCTACTATCGCCACCTTCTTCTGAGGATCCTCGATCAAGAAGAAATCATCATCCAAGACGGCGCTCTCTGGATCGATGCTAACTGTTCGTAGCAAGCATTCATTGTCTGACGTTCTCGAAAGCTTCAGATCCTGAATGTCATTCTGATTGTTTCTCCGAAATATTTTATTTATTTGCGGGAACATACTCGCGCTGTTGGAATTTACAGCACGAATTCTGTTGTTCCAATGCAAACTTACAGATATTCTGTAATTTTCTCTGATCAATTGTTGGAGATTTTTAATCAGTGACTTCAGTGTCCTGACCTCCGAGTTTTGTCTGTCGGTAAACCGCCTGTACAAGAGCTTGAGTCTTGTTAGGAGTCTACTTTTGTGTCTATGGAGTGCGTCGAATGTCGTGTTGCGGTCGAGAGTCAAGCAGCATGAGATCCAGATAAGAGCCGCTCCTAGGATACGACGGACTATCCGTTGCGAATAACTTGAGTCTGTACTCTATGTTCCGCAAAACCCACCATTGGCTTAGTAGGCTTCCCCTAGTGTTGGGTATGTTGTTTCCCCAGTCACTATGTTTGGCATTCAAATCGCCGGTCAGAATGTATAGTTTTCCACCATGTTTAAGTGCAGAGATCGAAAAAGTATTTCGAGCTCCGCAATGAAAATATTGGGTTGAGGTGCTTCAGGTGCATAGGCAGCTGTAATGTACATTTTCTTTCCATTTCGGAATGCACACAATACAGGCCTCTAGCACCTGGAACCTCCGCACTTCACCACTAAATATAATTTTATGTTTAAAAGTGTTTTTGATGAAGATCGCAACTCCCCCGCCTCGTGTGGCGTTGGGTCGGTCCCTTCGAATTATTTTATAAGCACTGTGTCGGATTTTGTGCTTCTGGTTTAGCTTTGTTTCGCTAACCAAAAGTACATCGGGGCTTTCGTCATGCAACAGATTGAAAAGTACGGCTCTTCGCTCAATCCTAATCAATGAATTCACATTCACCGACAGGATCTTTAAGGGACTCTCTACCAGCGTACCCATTACGATTATAGTTGCGCTAGGCCCGGCAGAAGCGAGTAGATTCTGTCCAGTCGGGTCGCCTGCTCATGGATCTGCTGTTGGAGCTGGCCGATCTGTCCTTGGATGGCGAGCATGATCGAACGCAAGTCCACCTCGGCCTCCAATGCCTTAGAAACAGGCACCGGCGCTTTGGGCACAGCCATGTGTTTTTGTACTGTCGGCCCCAGATCTGCCGCCATTTGGGCATAGGTCATTTGGGGTGTGACGGCTGGTGTTTCTAAGCGACCCGAGGGACGTCTCCCCTCAGACTTCTGCTTACGAGCCAGATTTATTTTTCTAATATCTTGGAACTTAGGACATCCCCGATAGTTTGCAGGGTGTCCACGGTTCCTCCAGAGCACGCACTTGAGCTGTTCCCTGTCAGCGACCTTGTCCTGGGTCAGATCGCATTCGACGTTCGTGTGGTTCTTTGCACACTTAACACATCGAGGCTGCATTTCGCAGTTCGACGCGGCGTGCCCGAACCTTTGGCAGCGGATACATTGCAAAATGTTTCCTTGCCTTTTTAATGTTTCCCATGTTACACGCTGGGAAGCTAAAGAAGTAATAGACCTTAGCCTCTCCAGCTTGCTGTTGGGTGCGAGCTGGACCAGGAAGAAGGGCAATACCCGATTCTCCCGTTTTGCTCGCGCCGTAGTATACGTCTTGACCCCCACGAATTTGAGGTCGTCGCTCTCGAACTCTCTGAGCTCTGAGAGCATTTCCTCGGGGTCAGTGATCGAGTGTACACCTTTGAGGAGCATCGACCGCAGCCTTTCGGCCTTGGGGGTAAAGGAGAAGAACTACGTCGTGGTCTCCATTAGTAGATCCTTAACTCGCTTATACTGCTCCAGTGTGGTGCACTGGATAGCATAGAGGTTTTCGCATATACCTTTAAATATGAAATTACCAACACCAATGACATACTTACACAGGTCTATGGTCTCGCGTAGGGCCTTGGTATGCGTAAAAATTGGTGGTACCTTGTCCGTAATAGGACGTTGTTGTTGCTGCGGCTGTTTTTGCTGGTGTTTCTGTTGCGACTGCTTCTGTTGCGACTGCTTCTGCTTTTGTTGCGGCTGCTTTTGTTGAGGCTGCTTTTGTTGCGGCTGCTTTTGCAGCGGCTGCTTCTGTTACGGCTGTTGTTGTTGTGTTGATTTTTGCGGTTGTAGTTGGGTGGCTGTATCATGCTCCCCCTCTTTCTGCCGTATTTCCGAGAGCCGGTCTACTACGGCCTTCAATTTTGCGCGTAGAGTACGCTCTTCAATTTCGAGTTTTTTTCTGTTCCTCCTCCACAACCGAATTTGAAAGGGCGGCAAAGGGATTGTTCTCACCCGTGTAGCGACCTCCAGAGAAGTGGGCAACGTCACTTTCCACGGGGAGAGGTTGCTGAACTTCTTTAGATTTAGATTTCGCCCCTTCCCTCGCTTCGACTCGCAGTTTTTCTGTCGAAGTGGAGAGGGAGGGGCGTTTAAGTAAATTACTCCGCGGCGTGAGTTTTCTACGTTTTTTTATTCTATCGGTCATCGAAATGGCGGACGGAATTGCGAAGTCGGATAGATCATCCGACTCCGACTCCGTTAGACGAACGGGATTTCTCCCGACGTGCTTAGACATTTTTCCTGCTACTGCTGATGAGCTGAGTAGCAGACACACGCTTATTTGTCCTCACACGGTTGTTCGCGCACACACGATTCTACACGCACACACGACACCGCGGTTTGTGAACAGCAACTTTTTCTTTTTTTTCAAAATGAATTTAAATTTTATTTTCAATTTTGATTTTTCTTTTTCAAATTTTAAAATTTTCGCTTTTAGCTTCTAGTCGCACAACCTACTGAGCGAGAAGTGACTGATTTGTTCTTTTTTGGAATATATGAACACATACTTATGTTGTTGCTGAATCCAAAGATTGATGATTCTACTGCTCTTCCTTTTGGATTAGAAAATTCGGCTGGTACAAATGTACGTCTTTTGTTTACAGTGCCCAATATTGACAAATTGTAGTCTACCATCAAAGTAGAAGCCAAATTATAGCTTATAAAAAAGTTGTCACACACGATGTTTCGATCACTTCCACAGATTACAACACAAATCTTTAACCACACGTTCACCTTGATTTTTTTCTCTTTCTCCAGAAGCTGCCATACCAGTATAGATTTGTCCTTTGACTGGGTAAGATGTAATAGCATCACATACCCACCAAACCTTAATTCCATACTTAGCCGGTTTTGAAGGTATTTATTGAGTGAATCCGGTGCCGCCACGATAAGGGTAAAGTTGTTCATCAACAGTGATGTTGGCTCCTGCTGTATAGTTATCCTGGAGGTTTCTATTCAACATAAGGAAAATGTCAGATATGGCTGCTGCTTTGTCAGTTTGTATACGTTGCTGGCGCGTATTTCCATTATCAAATCTGATCAGTTGTATGTACATAATTAGAATGTGTGACACCAACTAACAAAAGTATACCCAGATAAGCGTCAAATTCAGTTGTAGTTTCCATATATGAAGTGGTCTTGCTGGATTTTCTTCGTGTTCACGTTCGTAGCACTGGGTTGTTTCCTGTTGGTTTAGCGAATTATTATATCACACATTTCTGCTGACATCAACATTTTGAATGTTTGTAAGAGCGTTCTCCGTGCTGGTCCAGTGTTCGAGCTTCTAAGAATATTATGCGACAAAAATCGGCGAGGTTGTGGTGGTTGGTCTGACCAAATTGTACCATCTCTAGCTGTATAGTTATTTGTAGAAGATTCAATTGGAGCTACTTCCAATTCTTCGTCCGAATCAGTCTCACTAACAGGATCATATTCTGGTAACTGCAATCCCTCTGCATCTGAATCTTCTACATTCACATTACTGTGTTCACCATCGCCCTCTTCGTCTGGCAATGAACGTCCATAAGTGTCTTGCTCATCTTCACTATCAGCTTCCAAAAGTTCCTCCAACCTTTGGCTTATGTACTGTTCTCTCTCTTCAAAACTAAGTCCTTGCAATTCCCGGGGAGTTAACCATTGATCATCAGCCATAATAATCTATAATTTTATTTTATTTTTATTAATATGTAGTTACTTTAAAAACCTATAAATAAATAAAGAAATAAATATAAAATTAATATATAAATAAGTAAAAAAAAATATATGCTCCTCCAAATATTTTTTCTCAAATGCGTTGCGTGGAAATTAAAATCGTCTTTGTATCCAAATGCTGTAACAAATGTTGTAACAATTGGCAGAAACACAACCAACTCCTTGCGACGTCCTTGTATGAATGATCAGCCTTACTCGTCTCTGCAAATATATGTATACATGCCACTCCCTACTACTGTTTCCAATATATCACAAAATTACTTTAAATAATTGCTTATCGCTAATCCCACTAAATAACTAGCCCTTTGTTCTCGTGTGAGGAATCTCAATGTCTAAAATAAAGCAATAAGGACACAGTCATAAATCTATTTGGTGCATTTATGAATGCGGAAATTCGAATATTTGCGTATTTTTCCTGTCATAAACTATTGCACATTTTTTTAAGGATGGCTTACTTGACTATTATACTTTTATATGTACTTAAAAATGACCCTACGGAATGATTTACAATACAAATAGTAGCTGTTATTTATAGAGGTTTTCCCAGCATCAACCATCGGAAGGAGAAGATCAGCATGGTGGTAGATCAGGTAGGTGATATTTCTCTGCCTGTACATTGACGACCGGGATTTTGTCGACATTATACTGTATGCATAAATAGCTGGTTGCAATATAAGAAATAGAAAAAAGCGAACAAAGTGCAAAATTTATTCATACACATACAAAGATGTATGGAACGCCCGGGTATGTTGGGTGTATGTTTATGTATAATTTTTTGGCTGTTGACACAAGGGTTAAATGATTTGATCGAGATAACTCTTCCTCCCTCCTCTCTTCTCAATAAAATTAGATTTTTGCAGAACCATACATATTTTGCGCCCATTTCTTTTGCTTTCTCTTTAGATTTCATTAAAAGTGCTTTTGTGTACCGAGTGAGAGTCATTTAGAAATATCTTGGTTCCTTTGTCGCTCCTGCTGTTGGCTTTGTTTACTTCTTCGCCAGGAAGATTAACTACTATAGTGTTGAGTTTGTCTCTATTTGTCCTCTTCGCGCACATTATGCCTTGTTTTGTTCTGAGATTAGAGAATTTTACACAGATGATTGGCCTATTTTGAGATTTAGAGCGTACATTTTTTACATAGCAACTCGCGATATCACAATTGTCAACATCAATGGATAGAGCATTACAGAGCTATATGATTTCCGGGGGATAGCAAAGTAATGAAACGGCGTAAGCCACACTTAAGAGTCGCGAGTTGGAACGTTGGAAGCATGAGTGGTCGCAGCTATGAGCTTGAAGAAATTATGGTTAGAAGGCGAGTAGACATCCTGTGCGTAAAAGAGACGAAATGGCGAAACACCGGTAATCGGGCACGTTTCTTGGACGTTAAAACAAAAGCCTACAAGATGTTTTACTATGGATTGGAACAAGCAAAAAACGGAATCGCCATCATCCTTGCGGCAGAGCTACTTGGCAACGTCTTAACCATTTCAAAGTCTAGTGACTGTTTGATGGCTCTCAAATTGGTGACGCATGGTGAGGTGTGGAACATCGTAAGCGTATATACCCCTCAACCAGGATGCGAACAAAACGAAAAAGATGCATTCTGGCTAGATTTCCACAACCTTGTCAAAATCATCCCAAAGAAAGAGCTTTTGTTTGTTGGGGGAGATTTAAACGGACATGTCGGGAAGACAAGCGAAGACTACGAAGACTAGCACGGAGGGCTGGGATACGGCACCAGGAACTCTTCAGGTGAAGATATCCTAAACATGTGCAAGTCGCACGGTCTTATAGTGCTAAATACCATGTTTGTCAAACAAAGCCGGCACCTGATCACTTATAGCAGCGGCGGAAATGAAACTCAAATAGACTATCATTTGGTATCCAGTTTCATGAAGCCACGAGTTAAAGATTGTGATCCTGGGAGACGCGATCGCCCCTCAACACCGTCTCCTCCTGACTGAATTTTTTTATGGAGGCGAGTAAGAAGTCAAAGCAGCAAACGAAGGTGTCTAAGAGAATCAAGTGGTATAAGCTGGATAAAAGAAAAGGCGAAGCTTTTATTACCAGCATGAAAAACTACCTCTTTTCCATTATCGATGAGGTCGGTAATGAGGAGTGCAGAGCACAGGACATGTGGGATTCCCTACAACAATCTGGCCTGGAGAAAGCCAAATCACTGCTCGGAACATCTAAAGGCCCCTGCCAACACGCAAAAGAAACCTGGTGGTGGACAGACGAAGCCGAAGCAGTGATACACGAAAAAAAAATGGCTTTCCAAGCTTGGTCAAAGTGCTCTTCTACTAATAGAGAGGAAAAAGCTCGCCGTGAAAAGGTATATAGATGTTACAAAGGTATCGCGAAGAAAAAATGCGCCGAATTCAAAGCGAAAAGCATGGAAGGCCTCTATCAGGAGTTGGAAGAAATATCGTCTTCCGCGTCTGACAGGAAACAGGCTACCCAGGAGCTTCGACAAAGCAATTTGAACAAAGGAGCAAATATCTTTAAGATAGCCACCCAGAGAAGAAGAAATGCTCAGGAGATTCGTTTCCCAAAGTTTATTAACAATGCTGAAGGCCAACTCCTTGTGGAAGACGAAAAAATTCTCCATAGATAGCGACAGTATTGCGAGGAACTTCTGAACGAACAATTTCCCCGAGTGTACTTTCCAAGAGCCGCCCCGAATCATGCCGAAATATCCGACATCACAGTCGAAGAAGTTCGGTACGCGGTTAAAAACTCCAAGAAAAGAAAAGTTGTTGGCCCGGACGGGATACCCTCTGAGTTCTGGAAAAAGATGGGAGACATCCGGTCTAGATGGCTCATGGTTCTTATCTCCAAACTTATGAGAGGCGACACTATGCCTAATCAATGGAGGGAAAGCTACCTTCTTCCATTGCACAAAGGAAAGGGTGATACGCGAAATTGAGATAACTACCGTTCTGTCAAGCTGATGTCGTACACCATGAAGATCGTTAAACGGGTATTAGATAGCCGACTGCGGAAAATAATACGATTATCTGACGACCAGTGCGGGTTTATCTCGGGTAAATCAACAACAGATGCAATCCAAAGTATAAGGATCATGATGGAAAAGCATCGTGATTCTTCAAAGGACTTCCATATGGTGTTGGTTGATTTCGAGAAGGCCTTTGACCGGCAACCAAAAGATCTTTTATGGGTAGCGCTAAGACAAAAAAGAGTTCCAGAAACCTACGTGCGAGTGATCATGGACATGTACAAGAGAGCAACGACAAGAGTAAGATTCACCGCAGGAGTCACCGAAGAGTTCGCAATCAAAGTCGGTGTACACCAAGGGAGCGTCCTCAGCCCACTGCTCTTTATAGCAGTCCTTGATTGCTTGCTTGAAGGAAAAGTGACGGACCCCAATGTGCACCAGCTATTCTTTGCTGACGATCGAGCCATTATAAGTGATGATCAAGCGTCCCTACAACGAGCACTTGATGTGTGGGAGGACATTGTTGAGGGACACGGGTATCGTATTTGTTCAAAGAAGACAGAGTATCTGTGCTGCCCGTTCTCTGACCCTCATCAGCGTATTCCAGACATTTACTTGAATGGAAGAGTGCTTCCCAAGTGTGAAAAGTTTAAATATCTGGTATCTATGATTAATAAAGAAGCAACTTGTGATGACGACATCAACCATCGCGTAAGCGTAGGGTGGATGAAGTGGCGGGAAAACTATACCATCTTCTGTGATCGAAAAATGCCCCCTAAGCTGAAAAGAAGGCTCTACACTTCAGTTGTACGTCCGGCGCTCACATACGGTTCACAATGCTGGACAATGCACAAAAAGTATGTGAGCAAATTAACGGCAGCTGAGATGAAGATGCTTCGCATGACAGCGGGAGTAACAAAGCGTGACAGAATTAGAAGTTCAAAGATCCAAGGAAGCATCCACGTAAAACAAACCATCACAAGAAAGATAGAGCGCGACCGACTCAGTTGGTATTGCCATGTTCAAAGGAGAGATCCTTTGAACCCCGTCCAAAAGGCGATATCAATCAATGTTCCAATTTCAACACGCAAAAAAGGCAGGCCGAAAAAAAATTGGTGCAAACAAATGCAAAAACACCAGCATTTGATTGGCCTCAGCGATGAAGTAATCCCAAACCGGGAAGCCTGCCGCTACTTTCTGAGGTCAAACCGGCGGACCCCACAAACGGACGGTAGGAATGCAGTTAAGTGGGAAGGTTATGGTCCTACACTTCTGACCATAGCGACGCCGGAAAAAAAAAGGAAAAGAAGAAGAAGAATGGATAGAGCATTACTAAAAACTTGTTTTGCCTTATCCATTACATTGGTGTCATTAACATTTTCAACCCCAACAATGTCTATGCAGTTGACAAGTGATTCTTGTTATTGCCTTTAAGAGATTTATTTTCCGATGTGCACCCCAGACCAATAACACAGAATTTTATGATGCTCGTGTAACAAGATTTTGCAAAACTACTTCAACAATGAAATTTAATCAATTATAAAATTTCCAATTTGGTTCATGACTTTTTGCTACGTCTAATGCCACGCTAAATCACTAATAGTTTCCGATGGCCGGACCTAAAGCTTTCTGCCCAACATACATACAGTCACTCACACTCAAAGTGGGACAACCTAAAAACATGACAATGATTAACTTTCCAAGGCAAAAAAAAAGTCATGGCTAATTTTTCAACTATTTCATTATTTTTCTTTTGTATCGATGACTTCAACTATTCAAAAGATAATAAAACAAAAACAATAAAACAATATTATTAAATAAAAAGAAATCATAATTCACTCAGCCTCCTTTTCACTACGTCACACTCAAAGTGGGACACGTAAAACTCTGCTTCTTAAAGTAGCATTAATTTGTTTTTAATATTTTGTCGAGTTTCCATTGTTTTTAACAGTCTCTTCAAGACGTCTTGATATACTTTCAACCAATTTTTTGCAAAAAGATGGCTGAAAGTTTCCCATTCTTCAATCACAGCTGTTTTAAGAGCGTTGATGTTCAAGACTTTTTTTTTAGCCACTATTGTCTTTAGTTCTGCCCACAAATGCTCAATTACATTTAAGTCCGGTGATTGAGCAGGTGTGGCTAGAACTTTAGGGCAATTGTTAAGGAGCCACATCTTCGCAACCCAAGACTTATGCTTGGGATCGTTGTCTTGGTAGAAGATAAAGTCGTCTTTGATGCTTCTTTGATGTTGCTTTGATGTTTCTTCGCTTCGTTTCTTCGCACTATCCTTAACGGCATATTTTAAAATGTTAATGTAGTACATTGCGTTCATGTTTCCACGTATAAAATCCAATTTTCCAGTTCATTCGGCTGACATGCAGCCCCATACCATCAAGGACCCGCCGCCATGCTTCACAGTTTTCCTAACAGCTTTTTCATTGTATTCTTCGCCGGGTTTCCTCCATACAAATGGTCATCCGTCGGAGCCAAAAATATTGATTTTGGTCTCGTCTGTAAAGAGAACCTTTCAAGAAGGTTCGGAGTATGTCAAAAGTCAGAAAACAGACCAAAAAAAAAAAACTTACTTTTGACCAGAAAGTCATATCCTTATTTGCATGTTCTTTTGCAAATTTAAGTCTTAAAAGGCGGTTCTTTTCAAATATTAAGGGCTTTCTGCGAGCAACCCTTCCGTTCAAGTTGTTATTTCTTAAGAACCGGCTAACTGTTTCTGCACTCACTTTTAAGTTTTTAATGTCCTTCAACATTTTTTGAAGGTTTATGGCCGAGAACAAAGGATCATTTTGAATTTTTCTTAAAATAAACCTCCCATCTCTAGTGGTTATTTTCCTCCTGCTTTCAGTATTTTTTGGTTTATTTTGGATTCTTCCATTTTCCTTATTGCTTTTTATAATATAAAAAACAGTAGATTTCTTTTTGCTTACAGACTCGCTTATTTCTCGAACAGTTTTACCATTTTTATAATTCAGAACTACAATTTTTCTTTCCTCCACAGTAGTTTGTCTAGACATTTTGCTTTTTAACTTCAAGATCACCCAAATATACTGAAAGGACTGTGAGACTGGAATGAGCGAAAATACATCAGAATCATACAAGTTGCGAACGAGAACCGTTAGTTTTCATGGAAATCGACACGTGTCCCACTTTGAGTGTGAGCTGCAATATATGTTATGCACAGATATTTGCTTTAAAATAAAGTAGTTGTTGGTAGAATTTGTTTTTGTTTTTTATCATTGTATGTTTGTATTGATATGGAATGTGAATTGGAATACGATAAGCATAGTAATTCCAATCAATGCCTTTACAATCAATCCTGAAACTCACGAGAGAACATTTTTGTAGGTTGTCCCACTTTGAGTGTGAGGGACTGTACATATGTCTCGACCAAAAACTCAAAATTAAAAAACAATGGTTTTTGGAAATATGTCAGTTGAAAACCTTAAAGCAATTCTGAATGATTCCTTAGCATTCAAATTAAAGGATCTTGTAATAAAGTGGGATATTCAGAAAGTTGCATCTGAAAACCAGTTACTCAGATCGCAAAACTCCTAACTCACTGGTCGGTTAACAGCTACCAAGAAGTATTGTCATCTTCCGGATAAACAACTGGGAGTTCTATCACACAAGTTAAATGAGGATGCGGTGGTGCTGCATTTCCCAGCAGAGGAAAAGTCCGACAAAGTTGACTTCGCTAAGCAAGCCTGCATCGGTCTTCTCAACCTACAAGGGAATGCAGCATTGCCAATCAAAAACGCACAAGAATTCACCAACGCGTCAACAAACAAAACCACTGTAGGCTTGAACTTTCATCTCGGTGACACAAATAAAATAATATCTGCAGTAGCGAAGTTGAAAGGCTCGGGAATTGCAATACACCGAGAGCAGTCACTTATAACTCGCTAATAGAGAAAATCACGAGAACGTTAAGCCCATAAGTTAATATGTTTATAAAATGAGTTAAAATGCAAATAAACAGCACCATATTTTCATAGCCAACTCTTCTCCCAAAAAACTAAAGAGAAATCTCCCTTCTCTAGGCGTTTAGAAAGGTCTTCCCACAAATCTTAAGCCATACGTTGACAGTTTGGTTTGGGCATTAACAAGGATTGCCAGAAGATAGAGAGAGGGGGAAGAAACTAAATTCCTTTTTTGTGGATTTTAAAGCGGCCTTCGACACAGCTAATAGGGATCTTTGGTGTACAAGTTATCGACACTGGGACCCTCGGCCAAATTTATTAGAGTTTACAAGGAGCTAACCACACAAACCTCTGCTGCGATATGGAATGATATTCTTTTGTCAGACTATTTTGAGATTCAGACAGGAGTTCCACAGAAACTGTGTGCTTAGTCCACTTTTTTTTACACTCTAAATAGAAAGCATAGCAAATAATATACCGGGAGGGGTTAGGTTCAGTTAGGTTAGGTGGTTTCCCTCCGTAAAAGCGGTGGGGATCACTTAGACCAAGATCGGTTCATTGTGCTGCCACTTGAGGCGGTTTGGCCACCGCTACTCTTGGAACCATTTTGAGTGCTGAATAAAATTCGATATTTTGTAGATCTCCGTTTCGAATAGATTCGTTAGTTCATTGACGCAATATTCACCCAGTTATCTTCTTCTTGAGGAGACTAAAGCAGGGCATTACATAAGAGATGGAATGGAGATTGTTCCTCTTCCTCATCATGACACATACTGCAGTAGTCGTTACATGGCAGTCCTAATCTTGCGCCATGTTTTCCTAAAGCGCAATGTCCTGTTAGGACTCCGATTAAGCTGGTTATAATCTGCCTGCGTATTTTTAGTAATTTTACGTTGACAGTACCTGGGCCAGGTTTGTCTCGCATAGTTGCATGTTTCAAGGTCCTGTCATCTCTCTCTTTGCTGTTGCAGTGCATTTTTCGTGATTTTATGTTTTTGCATTTGCGTTGGTGGGTGGATATCCCTTTTAACAATCAGGAGCTCCAGTGTGGTGCCTATTTTGGCTAGTTCGTCTGCTTCACAGTTACCTGGTATGTCGCTATGTCCAGGTACCCAGCACAACGTTACAACGCATCTGCTCGATATCTCATTTAGAGACGTGCGGCAGTGCCTGGCCAATTTTGATCTTATTATTAGTGATTCGAATGTTTTTATTGTATCTTGGCTATCTGTGTATCTCTGTTGTTCATCGATCTTACAGACAGCCAGTCGGCGGCCTCACGAATTGCCGTTAATTCAGCTTGGAATACGCTGCACTGTTTCGGTAGTCTAAAGGATCGGCTGGTCGGTACATAGACACCGACACCGACACCATTGCCTGTCCTAGACCCGTCTGTGTATATTTCCAGGGAACTACCTTTTTTTGGAAATTCATTCCCTTCCCATTGTCGTCGGTTGGGAATTGTTGTTTTGTAGAGAATCTTGAAGTCAAGTGTCGAAATTAAGTAGTCCGTGACTTCACTTATATCATTGCTTTGGCATAATATACCAGTGTGCCCTATTTTGGAAAACTTCCAATGAGCGGATTCCTTAAGTCGCAGCGCCGATTTCTTTGCCTTTTCCTTACCAATCGGGAGGGGTTAGAGTTGGTGAAGTTGAGGTTAAAGTCTTCCTGTATGCTGACGATCTGGTTATTTTCACTGAAAGCCCACATATACTTCAGTTGCAAATAAACATATTGAAAAGCTATTGCGATATATGGGACTTTAAGATTAACAATTCAAATTCAAAAATTATGGTTTTCGGCACGGGTAAGGGTAGTAGGACGGCGCAAGAAAACTTTGGAGGGTGAGTCGACCGAAGTTGTCAAGGAGTTGATCTACTTGAGTTTTCTCATAAAGGCGAATCTAGACATGAAAGCACCTATCCATGGAAAAGCAATAGCTGCTAAAATTGTCATTAACCTTATGTGGAGAAGTTTCTTTGGGAACCTACGAACAGGCTGTGCTTCAAAGTTCAAGGTGTTCAATGTCACTGTCAATGCTAGTGTTTGACTATTAATAATTTAAAGAATGTGAATCGGTAGAACGTTTTTATTTTCTTTAAATTCCCACCAATTACCTCCTCGAATGCCGTCTGTGTTGAATCTGGGCTTCCTCAAATCTACATCAGAAACTTAAAAGCAAATGCGGACTATATGATTAAAGTGATGCTTAGCCCACACAATAGTCTTCAGAAAAGGATTCTCAAGATATCGCTCCAATACAACTTACAACCTTTCGAAGTATGGAATGAACTCGTATACTCATATAACATAGAGTTGGATCTCACAGAGGCAAATGTAAATGAATGGGAAAGTAAGCTCTATGGAAGACTCATCAGGAAACACGATGATTATGTCTATGCCGATAGTATAAATAGAGACCAATTGTTCTCCTCGCGGCATGTCTATACATTTTTGAACCAAACACAAGGTCCCAGTAACTATTTTAGAACAGAATATTCAACTTATCAAATAAGTGTATATTTAGGGCTAGAACTGAACTCCTGAAACTTAATTATATGCCACATCGACATGATGTTAATGCTATCTGCACGCTTTGCAATCGTAACGAGAACGAGAACATTTACCTCTTTATTGCTACCTGTTCTATACTATCAGAATTGCGTTTACTTTTTCTCTCCAAAGAGTTTCCCAAAATAGCTTTATTCAGTGCTGCGCTGCTCTTCTTTTTTACTTTTGTGCTGTAGTGTTTCTATATATTAAAGTAACGTCAATTGAAAACAGACGGCATTTCGCCAACTTAACCTTTCTTTTGTACCAAAAAATATGGTGTAATAACATAGTAAACCAATGTTTAATAATAAAAATAATTATAATAATAATAATGCCATGCTCATTGATCTTCTGGCCCGGAAATACTGCATGAAGTTCGCCCTCATATTGTCATTATTTAAGGTGGTTTTCCCATTCAAAAAGTTTCACAAACTTCGAAATAAATGGTAATCTAACAGTGCAACATCTGGGCTATATGGTGGATCGAACATCACTTCCCAACCAAGCTGCAACAATTGTTCGCAACTCACCAAGGATATGTGGTGCCTTGCCATGGGGGAACACAATGCCTTTCGCTTTTGCGTCAATTCTGGCCGGTTTTCCTTTTAAAAAGGGAATAATTTCATTTGCGTTTGAGATGCATATCGCAAATATTGATTCGCTGCGTAAAATAAATCCCTTTCAGTTCATGTGGCACATATCGAGCTGTTTTACGAAACCAAGAGCCTAAATAATTTTCAACTGTTGTGTGTGATACGTTTAACATCTCTTAAATCCTCCAAACAGTCGTATGACGATCTGATTCAATTATTGCCTTAATTTGGTAGTCATCGAGTAGTCATTTAGTAAGTTGACCAGGACGTTCAACACCTTTGGGTGAAAACTGCCATTACGGAATTTTTTAAACCAATTTTGACAAGTTCGTCTGTGAAGTTTGCTAACAGATGGAAGTCTGAGGTTGCGTCGAGGTCGAGCAAAACGTGCACCAAATCATGCGGTTTTCCCATCGTACCAACGTACCCCTGCGTATATTGGTAGATCCGTTGTATTCGCTTCTGGCGAATTTTGGCATCCAATTGGTCAAAATTGGAGTGATATTTCCCTGTATGCGGCTTCCACCCACTGCTTGGACTGTTTCGTTCCTGGCGCGTAGTGGTGGGGACACCGTGAGTCACATTCTCATGTATATTATTAATCATCAGCTGCCCTGGCGACCTGACGATAACGGGATCGTAATACGATACTCATGAGGGCTCGCCGATACTCACGAAGGCACGCCAATGTGTATGATCCGTGTGCCGTTATTTTTAAGTTAGTTTAGGTTAAGAGTGTAAAGTTAGTTGTAATAAGGACATTACGACATAAAGTTGTTTTCATTTACTGGCGGAGTCGGGGAAAAATAAAAAATAAAAAGTAAAAGGCATATATGGAGTTGAAAAATCTGTTCTCCTTTAGTGACAGTGCAGTGAGGTTAATTAAGAGTTAACTGACTGGTAGATATCAGCGAGTTTTTGTTAATTCCGATAGTTTTTCAGCACTCTTACCAGTCAACCGTGGCGTGCCGCAAGGTTCAATTCTGGGACCTTCCTTATTTATCAATGATCTTCCGTCGGTGTGTAAACATACAACTGTCCACTTATATGCACACGATGTCCAACTGCACTCTGTAAAAAAATTGTAGTAACACAGAGGAACTAATAAATTTAATAAACTATAATTTGGCTAATATTCACATTTGGTCCATAAAAAATGGACTACGCTTAAATCCAAAAAGTCACAGATAATTCCTATTTCAAACTCTTCTGTGTCCTTACACTCCCCCTGCCAAATATTTTACTCTCTGGAGATAAACTTACGATTGTTGATACTGTTACAAGTCTAGGATGTATTATCAATTGCAGGTTGTCTGGATATGACCATACAGATAGTGTAATTAGACGTATATATGGATGCCTACGCAAATTATGGTTGACTTCAAGTTTCGTTCCAATGGACACTAGAGAAAAACTAGTTTCCGCCCTTATCCTACCGCTGATAACATATGCTGAAGTTGTCTATAGCAAAGTTGACTCTTTATCTCAGCGAAAACTACAGGTAGCGTTCAACGATGCTATAAGGTACGTTCATGGTTTACGCAGATTTGATCATGTATCTGAGTATACTAAAAACTTACTAGGCACTTCCCTAGAGCACTACATAGATGCTAGAAACTTAATTTTCTTGCATAATATTATGGTGAAGAAGTCTCCATTGTACTTATATAAAAAACTTAATTTTGCTCGATCTGCTAGAACACATGCTCTAATTCCATCTCGCTATCGCTTTACCAATTCATCGCGCCTTTTTTATATTTATGCCATTAAACTATGGAACTCCTTACATGGTAATATTCGAATCATCATGAATGCCAAACGTTTCAAATATGCCGTCATTTCTTTCTTTTCTTCTCTTCCCTAAATCCTAATCCTCCCCTCTATCTCTCTTCTTAATTAATTTTTATCTTAAGTGTATAAATTATTCTAAATTAGTCTTGATTGTAACTTTTGTTTTCTTTATACAATGTTAACTCTTAGCACTATAAAAGACATATGTCTTATTGTACCCATACAAATGAAATAAATGAAATGAAATGAAATGAACATATGCGAGTACTTAAGTGAAGAATAAAATTGTATTTTATTTCTTGTGTGATAAAGACTCAGTGCATATCCAATATAAAAAAGTGATATAGATTTATTGAATAAAAGAATAGAAAAAGTCTGCCTATAAACAAAACTCAAATTGCGTAAAAATAAACACAGGAAAAAAGAATAGCGACAAATATATCAAAAGCAAATATTAAGCCTTATATACATACATATATACATATGTATACATTTAAAACTAAGTTAAAATAACATACAAAGCTAAAAGTACTTTCTGACCATCAAAAACAAAAATTTAGTGCATTGGAATTTCGTTACCAGCAGGCCGAAAAGGATCAGGAAGAAAAAATAATCAAAACAAAAACACACGGACTTCCTTAACCTAATTAAAGATATTCAAGATTTTTCTGGAAAACCGGAATAACTAAGCTTATTTATAAAAAAAATGTAGATTACCTGTATAGGTTTGTAGATGATTTAGATGAATTAAACAAAGGCTTATTAGAATTAAGGATTAGACAAAAAATTAAAGGTTCGGCAAATTTAGTTTTAATTAATAATAATAACCCAAACAGCTGGCCACAAAAAAAAAACTTTCAAACTTTAATATTATAGAAAGTGTAGAAAATATAATAAACCAAATTAGGTTATTAAAATTCAGAAATTCAGTTGAGGAACGTTTTGTCTTAGTTATTTAACAAAACTGAATATAAAAATTGACTTATGCACAGAAATTCCTTCTTGGTTTGATTGTGACAAAAATGAGGCAATGGTTCTCCAACTTTTCATCAACGAACTTCCTTGTAATCCTTAATTAATACTTCAAGCTAGAAAATATCCACTCTTAAAGAGGCTAAGGATATTTTAATAGAAGCCGGCAATTTTTATGGACCATCTTACAATATAAATAACAGTTATCAACACTTTGCCAACCAACATTGCACATTGCAGAATTTTCGTAACAATAGCTCGATTAACTTATCTAGAAACCCCAACAATTTTCAAAATTCTTTTCTAAGATACTACCAACAAAGTCGAGCAAACTTAAATAACGCTAGACAAGCTAAGTATCTAGGGAGCTCAGGACACCTTAGTCAAAATAATCCATAAAATTACCGAAATCAAGTTCCAAACTATACCTTTTATAAGAACTGCAAAAAAACAAACAATTCAGGACATTCCAATTTTTTTCGCCAAAGTTCCCACAATTAGACAATACAAAAAAATAATAATCAAAGTAATATGATGGATGTTAACTTTTTACAAAGTGAAAATGTGATCTCAGACATATCCGCGTTAAATTCCTATAGTTCTCATTTCCAAAATTTTCCATTACACACCTCAGAACATTTCCCTGTATAATTGTAAATACGTACCGTAAACTAATCAAGCTTCTTATAGATTCTGGAGCTAACACTTGATTAATCCAAACCAACCTTATTCACAAATCCTTCAAAACGGACACTTAAGTCTGTCAATGCAAATATTTGTGTTAAGTTAAAAATTACCATCCCGTTATTTAAAGAGTTTAACAGGCCGCCGAAGACAATTGAAATGCTAGAAACAGAATTAAACAGCGATTTTGATGATATTATTGGCTGTAATATTAAGAGTAGTAAGTTCACAACTCATTAAGAAAGAAGCTACGTTACCATTAATTTTCAATCACTTTACCATCCAATCACCAAACAAAAGCAGATATACTTTATTTCCTTAAAGATTCTAGTGATATAAACTTTATGGAACCTAATCTAGATATGATCACAAACCAGCTTAAAATGGATAATCTGATCAAGAAAGGGATACAATATTTACCAGCTACCATTCGAAAATTTAAAAAAGTCTATTACCGAGAGGGTGACAACTTATCGTGTGTTTCAAAGTATAGCCACAGAATACCAACGAAAAACAATATCCCTATATTTACAAAACATATACCATAGATATCCTGAAACACATAGAGACGAGGTAGAAAAACAAATATCTGAAATGTTAAGCACCGAGATAATTGTTAAATCATCAAGCCAATATAATGCTCCAATTTGGGTCGTCGAAAAGAAACTTGGCAATTCTGGTGAGTAAAATTGGCGATTTGTAGTCGATTATAAGAAATTGAATGAGATAACCGTTGAAGACAAATTCCCAATCCCAAATATTGAAAACATATTTTCTAAGTTAGGAAACGCACAATACTTCTCAACCATAGATCTAGCAAAGGGATTTCATCAAATTCCAATAAACATGGATGATAGATATAAAATATAATTTTCAACCACGAATGGCCACTATGAATTCACGCGAATGCCATTCGGGCTAAAAAATGCGCCTGCACCATTTCAACGAATGATGAATGAAGTGCTATGTGATTTCATTAATAAAATATGCGTAGTTTATCTCGACGTCATATTAATATTTTCGACGTCGCTTCAAGAACACATACATAGACTCCTATAACCAAGTATTTAAACGACTTTTAGATTTTAATCTTAAGGTTCAGATTAATAAATGCAACTTCCTGAAGCACAAACCGGAATATTTAGGACATGTAATATCGCGGGACGGCATAAAACCCAACTCAAATATCTGTCTGTCTGATTTTATCTGTCAACTTAACAGATAAAATCTTTTCTTGGAATCATTGGATTTTATCGCAAATTCATTAAGGACTGTTCTAAGGTAGCCCTACCAATGACAAGCTACCACAAAAGAGGCTCTAGGTTGAATATTAATGACGGGCAGTACATTGATTCCTTTAACAAGCTTAAAGTTCTCAGATGTACTTGTCCACTTTTAATTTATCCAGATTTTTCTAAAACCTTTACTTTGACAACAGACGCCAGCAACGCAGCTCTAGGGGCAGTTCTTTCGCAAAACCAACACCCTATCGCTTTCGCTTCTCGAACTTTAAATTGCCACGAGAAACCTATAGCACGGTTGAAAAAGAACTCTTGTCAATAGTATGGGCCAAAAAATATTTTAGGCCGTATTTGTTTGGTCGCAAATTTAAGGTCCAAACTGACCACCAAACTGCAACGCTGTAAAATTTAATTAAATGAGAACGATTATGATATTGAGTATATGAAAGGAAAAGAGAACTTCGTTGCTGGTTTCCTAAGTCGGCTGGAAGTAAATTGCACAATTGAAAGTGATGTTAGATATAGCTACCATTCAAGT
The DNA here is from genome assembly GCA_958301585.1 of Merodon equestris. Lineage (NCBI taxonomy): Eukaryota > Metazoa > Arthropoda > Insecta > Diptera > Syrphidae > Merodon > Merodon equestris. Next base: position 68,283,159 of record OY284413.1, read on the forward strand.
ACATATATACAAAAACCAATTTATTTTCAATTTGAGAAAGTCAAACTCTTACTCAAATAAGATCTTACCTTAAAAATTATGATGAAGATTATGTTTTAAAAATCCTTCAAGGACTCTTACCCATTAAAGGCACCGCAGGAATCTTTTGCAAGGAAGATAACATTTTTAACAAATATCGAAAGACAATAACTAAATATTTTTCAAATTCGCCCTTCAGGATATCACCTGCAAAGAAAGATTATAAGAAATAATCGAAAAATCCCATTTGAAAAATCCCTTTTTGAAGAAAGTTTCTTGGAATTGAAAGATCCATCTTACTATCCTAATCTTAAATTCGAAATTCATAAATACGTAAACAACTGCACCTTTTGCAATTTGTGTAAATACACGATAGGAACCCAATTAAGCCAAAACTTATGATTTCGGAAACCCCTAATAAACCAAACACAAAATTGAACACATAGATATTTGGTTTCCAAACAAAAAAAGAATGTTCTTAACTGCAATTGACAAATTAACTAAATATATTTCAATTCATACAATTACTGATAGAAATTCGATAACAATAGTTGACATTCTAAAACACAGATTTGCAATATTAGGCAGACCAATTAAGATAGTATCTGACAACGAAAGCGTACATTTAGAACTTCCTAGGTCAAAAAAACATTGCTTACCATTTCACTTCGCCTAATACTCATACAGGTAATTCAATCATAGAACGGTTTCATTCGACACTTAACGAACATATAAGACTTTTGAATCTTAACATAGATATTGACGACAAAACACTAACCTTCAGAACAGTGGAAATATACAATGACACTATCCATTCTATAGGATCCGCCAAATAATTTTTTTTTTTTTGTAAATGCTATGAACAAAACTACTGAATATTTTCTCAGGATATTTAGAAAAGGGTCCAACATATTTCAAAGACAAGGATGGTTCCAAGTGCGATAGGCAATTGGTTAAAAGAAAATATAAATATCAAAATCCAATAGAAAGTATGCAAGTATGACAGAAAACTAACAAGAAGATACTCAAAATGAAACAATTGAACCAAGTAGAGGCAATTATATTTTTTTAACTGCAATATTAAACAATATCTTTATTTGAATACTGTTAAATACATTTATATATTAAACTTTAGTCCTAAGCGAAATTATAAGTTCTAATTTTAAGCAAAACAAAATATATGGATAAAATAAATGAACTTATTACATCATATCTGCAAATTATATCTATATCTATCAACTACAATTTGCAAATAAATGTAACCGAATCTAGTCGATAGTAATTTACTTAATTTGTAAAATAAGCTAAAAATACTTCAAACCTATGTATGTAGGTAATATAGATAAATCTATATTAGGGTGGAGCGATCTTATATGGAAAAAGTTAAAATAAAAATATGAAAAATATACCCCCCGCAAAAGTTGCACAGTGTTCTTTTGATCATTTTAAGACTTTTTTTTAATATCTCAAGTGACCGCTAGGGGTCGCGCATTGCAATTTAAACTGAAAACGTATAGGAATATAAAGAAAACATATCGCCCACGAAGCATCTTTCTGTATTTCAAGCCCGTTTTAGTGTTTAAAATAGCCACTAGGGGCCGCGCTAGCAATTGAAGACATTGAAAAAAAACTATGAAGCATCTAAGTAACATATTATTTAATATAATTTTTTTTTTGTCTCTACATTTGGCAGTTCTTTTCAACGCAACAACGGTTGAAAACATTGAAGCAGTGGAGAACATTTTAGTGGAGAATCATCAACTAACTAGCAGCGAGCCTGCTGAGAATATTGGCAATTTTTTTCAGATGTTTTAGACTTGAAAAGTATGTCATTGAGATTTGTCCCGAAATTGCTGAAATTTTGAATTAAATAACCGTCGCATAAGCATCGCTCAGGAACTGTAGAATGGAGTGAATGATGATCCCGATTTTCTGAAAAGGATCATCACATGGAAACATGGTTATAACGTCGAAACTAAAGCCCATTCATCCCAATGGAAACAACCAGGAACCCAAAGTTTTCTTCGATTACTATGGAATAGTTCATTATGAGTTCTTCGTGGAAGGTTGTACGATCAATAAGGAATATTACCTTGAAGTTATGGGCCCTTTGTGTGAAGAACTACGAAGAAAACTTCCGGATTTGTGAAAAGGTATTTCCGGGCTATTGCCGATCAATGCACAAGTTCACACTTCGTTGCTTGTGCGTGAACTTTAAGCTGAAAACAATATGGTAATCATGCCTCAGCCATCATATTCGGCGGATTTGGCCGATAAAGTCCGCATCCCTGGAAGAATCCAAGGCGCATATCAGAAGTGTTCCGAAGATTGGAAAAAGCTCTGGTTCCAGTGTACTCGTACTATATCTGGTGAAAAGATAACCTTGAAAGGGGGGAACACAAATTGAGGTAAAAATAGATGTTTTCCGAGAAAAATTTTAACAAATCTCATACTTCATCCTATGCGAATATCTCAGCGTTACGAAGGCATTGATGTAAATTGCCATGATGACGTCGCCCCCTATTTTTTTAATGAACTAAAGCCAACAAAACTCACTTGATTACGAAGCATTTCGAAAAACGTATTGCCTCGTTATTGCTGATAATAATAAGAGTATAGCTTCCGTCGCCTAAAGGGCCAAAAAGCAATTAATGCTGAGTGGTAGACGACAATTTGATTGCTTAACTTCTGGCCACGATATCGTAATCGTTCTTAAACACGCCAGTGCGAACTTTCGCAATACAGCACGTACCATCGAGATTCATGTGATTTATTATCTTATGCTTACCTTCTGCTTATTCCTATTACCAAACATAAATAAAAAAATAGTGAAAGGCGATTTTCTTTGCTAGAGGAGATGATTAGCCTTACATAAACTAGCTTTTGAATTTTGTTTTTCTTGCACTATTTGAATATTCTATTCTAATTTCATTGGGAAGAATTTTTAATTCCATATATACAGTTTTTTCGCGATGATATGACATGGTCATGAGATAGAATCCGCATATCTTATTAATTTACACAAGCTGTTTTCCAGTGAAACCTATCCTTTATCGATTTTCTCGCTGTGTTCATTCGCTTTTATTATCTGTAGAAGTATATACAGTACTAGACTGTTTGATGTTAATCAAACTGCTAGCCTATAATATAAGGTGTTGGGGGTGTTTTTTGATTTTCAGTTCTGTCAGATTCCAAGTCTTTTGTCTGCGTTTAGTCATTATCCGGTCCAAAAACGATTTCTTAAAATATCCTAACTTAGCCGATGAACAGACTACTAGACAAAGTCGCTTTAGGCACTCATCTGGAACTAATTTCAACAAATATATTTCATTGCTCTCAAAACCTTATCATTAATTACCGTTTTTGATTTTTCGACGCTGAAATATCTCAAAATTATCTCAAATTTCCCAGATCAGCGTTCGTTCGACTGGAAATAAGACATTTGATGCGGCTAGACTTAGTAATTATTACACCCATTATCCCTTACCAATGTTGCTGCACAACAAAACACCAATTAACACAAACACCTTGCACATTTGAAGAACATGTTTGGAAATATATAAATTGAGGTGGCATGGCGGCAGAATGCTATACCAAATGATAAAACGCACATGCCCACCTCAATTTAATACATCTCACAAACAATCCAAACTTAATTAAACACAAAATCACAAAACATAAAAATTAAAATGCACCTTAGCTTTCACATCACAGAAAAAACTTGTAAACAAACGCGAACTGTCAAATGTGCAAGGTAAATTCACAATCCACATCGCCAAACAAAGTCCACAACTGCAGCCTTGTCAACATCAAGCTGCAGCAACATTGAATTGTATAGAGTCACTAGGGATATGGGTCATCAACCCAATCCAAATACATAATGTTTCACAACATACATTGTACATAACAAAGCTGGAAACCAGCTGACCGAAGGTTTGCATCAAACAACCCTAGGTACAATAAATCATTATTATACAATCAGCCAACGAAGGCACATTTATAACGTGGTCACATAAGTACACAACAAAGAAACAAAGAAACACACAATTCGTTTTACATATAACGAATAGTTTAACATATAACTAACAACCATTACAATAGTTTCACATATAACTTGTAATAACAATCAAACAAGGAACATTTAAATTACATTCAGTTTCACATATAACCATATAACCAAACATCAACAATAAAGAAACACCAACAATTAACGTATACATAAAATAGTGCGTTTTCTTGTATAAATAAAGAACATAGAAACAAATCATTTTCGTTTTTTATCATATTATATTTTCGTTCGAGCTAATCACGCCGCGAACATTGGTCCTTCGAGCCGGATCAAAGAGATTCCGCGCCGAAACATTGGTCCTTCGAGCCGGATCAAAGAGATTCCGCGCTGAAACATTGGTCCTTCGAGCCCCGAAACATTGGGGTTTTTTTTTTATCGGGTTCAGTGGAGTAAAAGTGTGAAATAAAATTAAAAAAAAAAAAAAAGTGAAAAACACAAAACATTTAACAAAGAACTTAAACAAAGAGAAGAAAGGAATCCCCAGCATCAACGGAACCAGCACCAACGGAACCAGCATCAACCGCTCCAGCTCAACGATCCAGCGCCAACGGTGCAGCTCCAACGGTGCAGCTCCAACGGTGCAGCTTCAACGGTACAGAACAAAGGATATATATATATATAAGGACAAAGTGGAGAACAAAGACTTAAGTATCGAACATTTTTTTACTTTTATATATATACATTTTTATCCTATATATACATTTAAATATACAAGTGAATTAATGAAAGTGGTATTAAATAGAAGAAAAGTGCAATTGTTAATATATATATATATTAAAACAAAGCAACAATAATCGGCTGGACATCCAATGTACAGCGATTCAAACACTTTTCCGTACACACATTTTATTTTTTTCACATTGACATATTTAATAATATTTTCCGATTTTAACATTTTAAAATTTAATTTTCATTTTAATTTCATTTAAACATTTTTCACATTTTTATTTAACTTTATTGTGTGTCTTCTTTGTGTGCCCCTCTCAATATACCTCAGTGCCCATCTAAACATTTGTACGTGCCCCTGAAAATAAAATACCATTTTTCTGACATTTATCAAGGTTATTAAAAGCTTACAACCTCCGATCATTCAATTCGCGTGTGGTCCCCATTACCAATCGTCATTCTTAACAATGTCGAAACTATTAAAATCGATCGAGTCTCAAGATATTCTTTTAAAGGAACTCCAAGGAGACTTGGAGGAACTCCAGAGAGACTCCGCGTCGCGACAGTCAAGGGGGTACGTGACTGCCTACCTATCGGACATAGAAGACATGTTCAAACGAGCTAAAAAGGAACATTCTTCTATAGTTGGTAGTTCCGCGGACCCTTTAAAGGACAAATATTTAAGTGACGAAACATACTCGAAAATTAAAAAACTATACTTCACTCTTGTCGGTGTACTTCGCGATGATCTTGACAAATTCGAAGAAGCACCCAGTCGCATATTTGATTCTTCTCGTCTGAATCAAACTCGATCTTCGAATTCAGACATTCGACTTCCTCGCATCCAAATTAAGCCCTTCTCGGGAAAATTTGAAGAATGGTGTGAGTTCCAAAACTTATTCCACAATATGATAGATCAAAATCCAGATCTTTCAGATATTCAAAAGCTCCAGTTCCTTAAGAGCTTCGTCTCCAATGAAGCCTCTCGGTTAATTCAACATCTTCCAATTGATGGTAAAAATTATACATCAGCTTGGGAAATTCTAACCGAAAGGTTTCAAAATAAAAGAAAATTAGTAAGCACGCAACTCCGTATACTGATGGAGCAAAATATACTCACTCATGAATCCGCCGCGAATCTGAAATCATTGCACGATACCAGCACCGAATGCATTCACGCACTCGCCAACCTCGGTGTTCCCATCGAAACTTGGGATGCAATTCTCATTTATATAATTTTCAAAAAACTCCCAACTCAAACCCAGATAGATTGGGAAGGTAGTTTAGGAAACTCCAAGGCACTCCCTGACCTGAAGACTTTCCTTGCCTTTATCGAAGGCCGTTTTAGCTCACTCGAGAACATACTCGAGCTGAGCAAACCACAACATCAACCACAAGAACAACTACCATCACAAAAACAACAACAGCAAATACAATTACAATTACCAAAACAACCACGGCCAACATTCCGTAAAACTAACACTTATCACACGAAGCCCAAATCATCCACACAATTTCTTTGCCGGCTTTGTGGAGGTGCGCACGCTATCCGCCTATGCGAAAAGTTCCTCAACATGGACATAAAAACTCGCAATGACCTGGTAAGAAAAAACGCAACATGCGCAAACTGCCTCGGCTACGATCATCATTCGTCAAGCTGTAGCAGTAGCAATCGTTGCCGTAAATGTGGTCTTAAGCATCATACTTTACTACACATAGAGATGCAAAACAAAACCAACACGCCTCATCAAGGTCAATATCAACAACAAGCGCAAACCACATCACAAATAAACACTGCAAATCATCTCATCCAGAATACTACGTCATTGAACCCTGCAGCCAATCCATTCAATGGTGCACCGATTTCTGATGTCACCTTCAACACACATTTCAATCAAACGAAGAGTAACATCCTACTTGCAACCGCGCTAGTAAAAATAGCAGCATCCAACGGATCACATCACACCTTTAGAGCCTTAATCGACCCAGGCTCCGAAGCTTCATTCATCACCGAGCACGCAACACAACAGCTCAAACTCAAAAAACAAAGGACGTTTGCCAGGGTAACCGGATTGGGACAGACATCAACAGGAACCACCCAATTTCAAACACAATTTACCCTATTCTCAAATACAAACACATTTTTCCATACAAATGTTAGGGCATACGTCTTTCCTCATTTAACTTCCCTATTACCAACCCAACAACTACAAAAATACAATTGGGATCATCTAGCCAACTTACCCTTAGCAGATCCTTCCTTCCATACTCCTGGTAAAATTGATCTCTTACTAGGTGCTGATGTATACTCATCCATCATCTTAGAAGGATTATTAAAGGGTCACCATGGATCAACAGTCGCACAGCAGACTCACCTCGGGTGGATCCTTACAGGAACTTCTGACACCAGCCAACAACCACCTAGAACTATCATACAGAACCACCACAGCTCGCTTAGAATCAACTCACCGAGATCCAGGAACTTACATACACCGCAATCTTCATGGAAACATGTGGGAAATAGGAAAATCCCGCCGACATCGCTTTACAAAGTCTACACCAAAAGAAATCATCAATAACAGGATGTGGTGGTATGGGCCGGAATTCCTAAGAGGCTATACACCAATTCATACACAGCTAAACAAACCAGCAGAAACAAACCTGGAACTAAAGGAAAAGATTAAAACCCAAATCGTCTGTCATCATGCAAGTCTCAATAAAGAACTCATACAACGATTTTGAACATTAAAACACTATCTCCGACGAACTCCAAATGAACATTTGAGGAGTACACCACGCTTCTCACACATATTGAAGCATGCTTAAACTCCAGACCACTTTGCCCAATAACGCAAGATCCAAACGATCTGACCGTACTAACGCCGGGACACTTCTTAATTGGAGAACCAATTCGCGCACCACCGGACAGAAACGTACAAGAGAAAAACATAAACACTTTAGAAAAATGGAAGTACATACAACGACTTACTCAGGAATTCTGGAGGCAATGGAGTTCAACATATCTTCATCAACTACAGCATCGACCTAAATGGAAACAAGAACAACAAAACATCAAAATCGGAGACATCGTCATAGTAAAAGAAGACAACTTACCACCAACAGCATGGGTCTTAGCGCGAGTGCTGGAACTACATCCGGGTACAGATGGTCTGACGCGCGTGGTGACCATAAAAACCGCCAAAACAACATTAAAACGTCCGATAACAAAAATATCCCCCTTGCCAATTTCGTCACCTACGAGTATAACAACGCAAGAACTCTCGCAAAGAACTTAAATAAAAAATCAACAAAAAATAATGCCAAATAACACCCCTTAGCCCCTTTCTCTGATAAACAAAACAAATAAAATAAACAAACTCACCTGAAAAACAATGTTGTATCCATTGGTTGTCCCTACATGTTATTTTTGTGTTATTTTTCGAACATCTACTAATGCACAATTTTCGATTTATTTATTTTTTTTACAAAACAAAACATAATATCACATTCAAACACATGAGATGGGCCACCAACAACACACCAAGAACGAAGCAGCAACAACAACACACCAAAGACTAAGATGTAACAACAACAACATACCAAGGCCGAAGATGTAACAACACCAACTACACACGAAAGATGAAACCATAACCCAACAACACATCTAAAATGAAATTACACATCCGCCAGTCACCAAAGAAACACATCGAGCCTACAACCTCCAAAAAAAAACCATCGCAGAAAACATTAAACACAGCAACTAAATAACCCATCAATCCACCCATTCATCCTTGGGCCGGGAGCATGTTGCTGCACAACAAAACACCAATTAACACAAACACCTTGCACATTTGAAGAACATGTTTGGAAATATATAAATTGAGGTGGCATGGCGGCAGAATGCTATACCAAATGATAAAACGCACATGCCCACCTCAATTTAATACATCTCACAAACAATCCAAACTTAATTAAACACAAAATCACAAAACATAAAAATTAAAATGCACCTTAGCTTTCACATCACAGAAAAAACTTGTAAACAAACGCGAACTGTCAAATGTGCAAGGTAAATTCACAATCCACATCGCCAAACAAAGTCCACAACTGCAGCCTTGTCAACATCAAGCTGCAGCAACATTGAATTGTATAGAGTCACTAGGGATATGGGTCATCAACCCAATCCAAATACATAATGTTTCACAACATACATTGTACATAACAAAGCTGGAAACCAGCTGACCGAAGGTTTGCATCAAACAACCCTAGGTACAATAAATCATTATTATACAATCAGCCAACGAAGGCACATTTATAACGTGGTCACATAAGTACACAACAAAGAAACAAAGAAACACACAATTCGTTTTACATATAACGAATAGTTTAACATATAACTAACAACCATTACAATAGTTTCACATATAACTTGTAATAACAATCAAACAAGGAACATTTAAATTACATTCAGTTTCACATATAACCATATAACCAAACATCAACAATAAAGAAACACCAACAATTAACGTATACATAAAATAGTGCGTTTTCTTGTATAAATAAAGAACATAGAAACAAATCATTTTCGTTTTTTATCATATTATATTTTCGTTCGAGCTAATCACGCCGCGAACACCTTCTATTGTCACATTTACTATAACCCAAACAGTAACGGACGCTGACACAATACCCATTATTTGGTCGTAGCCATGATATTATGTACGTTCTAAGCACATTCGTAAGATTTATGCAAATCCAGGTCACACACATTCGGCAGACATTCAGAACAAATTTTTATCCTCAATGACGAATGTCATTGGTGGAAATGAGGAATCATTTCTGGAGGCGATTGTATGGTCGAAACCCTTAGGCGCATTTACTGCCATTCGACCACGTTTTAAATCAAAAGATTTCCAACCGCTCCATTAAGTTTTGGGACACATTCAGCAGACCCAATAACTGTCGCTTTAATGGTCCTTACCCGCCTAGATGAATTATGTCCTCAAGCCCCCTCCGAAGTGACTTTGTTGCTTTCTCTGAGCACGGTCAACAAAACTCCCTAAACCAAAAGGCACGGTCTCTTCGCTTTTAAGCTGGTATCCGTATGAATGAAACTGCCTCCGATATAGGTACATCATTGGAAGTGTAACCGCAGTTAAATTAATGGTGTCCCGTTTTATTTATTGAAAACCTACTCATTGAATTCCAGTTTTATATGGACGGCTATAAACACTTAAGTGCTTTGTTTTTAAGCAAATTTGCCTTCATTACCCCCGGTGTTGGGTCCTTGGACTTTTTGTAGGTTTTTATTTTGATGCCAAACTGATGATGACACCCTCATGTCCTTGCTGCTATCCTCGCTGAGTATGAACAGTAGAGTTGGATGAAAAAAAAATCAAATTAATTAAAACTTTTAATAAAAGTCGTAAAATCCATCCATGCATCTTGTTATTATCTCTGGCTTCGAATGATATGTCGAGGGTAATGCGGATGGGGCAACAACAAAAAAAAGTTTCGCCGTTGAGTTTGTGTTTTTGGCTGCTCCTGTTCCTGCTGCTGGTGAGCTATTTTATTTTTGTGCTCGTCCAGAAAGTTCGATGGATTTAAGGATAATAATCGTTTCATGCAGATGCTTCTTCATCCTGCATCATCATCATCGTCTTTCGATCTTTGTTGGAAAAAGTTGAACAAGTTTAAGCTAATGCAGATGTTTGCGGATAAAAGTTTTGAATGATGGAGAGATACTGCTGCTAGTGTCCTGGCGAGTTGGGATGGATGTATGGTACGGAAGACATTTTTTTTTTTTTGATTTCGTATCGAAGACTTAATCAATTTCAGCTTCTGTTCGTGGCATGAAAAGGATGTCATGATAAGGTAAGCGTTTGCATGGATGGAGAATAAAGAAGTTATTTTCCGGACAAGGTGTAAAAGGTATGCCGTCATCTGCTTCGTTTTACGTCGTTGGTAAATTAATGCTGATGTTGGTAGGGCATAATTATAAGGATTAAAGTGATGTCCATGGGTGCCATAAATATAGCTCCAAATGAAATAAAGGACATAAAAGACACCTAACTATCATCTCACAATATATATATGTTTTGCTGGCGTTCCTACTGCTTATTGTTGACACTTAGTGGATAATTTCGAGAAGCCCAAATCTGACTAGAAACTTGCCATCAATTTAATAAACAATTGCAAGTAATAGGGCAATCCAAGTACACTGCCACCCGATTTTAGCAGTCATTATTGCCGGCTATTTTGGGTGGATAGGTTATTGTTAGGGCCAACTTTGCACAAGCGTACCGGCTGTCGATGAACGTTCATCTCTCGTAAAAGCAGTACAGGTAATCAGATTTCAGCATCTCCCTTGTATTAAAAATCCTTAACGAGACATTATAAGCATCTTACAACAATTCGCGGTTTCGTCTACTGATTTCAAGAGGAAAACAAAAAATAATTACTAGTCCAGCTTAGGCCAAGAAACATCTGTCAATTTTTTCTCCACCTAAAGTAAATGTAACGAAATCTTTTCCCCCACTGTACGTGAGGTTCAATCAGCCACTGCAAGTCTCTAAGATGTAACGAACCGAAGTCTCTTGGTGGTGCATTGCTCTGCTTGAGTCTTAAAAGGAAAATTAGTATCCTATACTTAAGGAAGATTTGAAAGTATATTAAACAAGATTGTAGCGAATGATGAGACGTGATCGTGAATATCGAGATCGCAGAGACTGGGAGCGATTACGTTAAAATAGGTGTCAGTAGCGTCTAGACGAGCATTGATTTAATGCTAACAGCATACGAGTAGTATACGCAAGACGCCGTAAATTCTACCTGTTAAGTTTTTCATAATGTGATCCCCTAACATAAATTGTTGATTGAAAATAACTCAAAGGACTTACGTAGTTTTTGCATAATCGATGTTGCTTTCGTTGGCTTAGATTGGTGGGAAGTTACTTAAATTTAGGGTCGTACCACCTATGACAATGTCTTGGTGGAGTTAACCATAAGTTTGTTTTAATACAACCATTGTGTAGGAGACTGGAGATTGCATTGGATAATACGATTGCATTTTCTTCTTCTTCTTAGATGGCGCTACAATTCGGTGTGAACCTTGGCCTCAACCAACAAGGGCCTCCAGCTGGTACGATCTTTTGCCTACCTAAGATTCAGTCGTCCTCTGCTGCGTCGTCCGTCAGTGTTGAATTCGAAGACTCATCGGGCCAGAACTGTGCCGTCCATTCGCTCTACTTGGCTTAGCTATCTTAGACGTTGGATCCGGAGCCCTGCGCCGTAACGGAAGACCGGGCTAATTCGAAGGTCCCGATTGATTCGCTACCGGCCTTAATGGAACAGCGAGAATTCTCCATTTTCATCCTACATAATCTGACGAGTTTGACAGGGATATTAAAATTATACATGCCTCGGTATAGCTCGTCGCTATGCACCCTGTAATATGTGGCTTCGAAATCGACAAAAAATGGTGTATGTCGATTTGGAATACTTGGGTCTTTACCAAGACCTGCCGCAGCGTGAAAATTTGGTCTATTGAGGATTTATCTGGCCTGAAACCACACTGGTAGGAATCAGATTATCCACAAATGGCTTCAAGCGTTTACACAGTACGGCAGAGAAGACCTTGTTCGCGATGTTAAGGAGACTTTTTCCTCTATAATTACTTCTTTCTTATGGACTGGGCAAACGATGCTGAGATTTCATTCATCGGGCATGCTTTTCTCCGACGATATTTTACAGGTGAGCTGATGCATGCGCCCTACCAACTTATCTTCAACCGCTTTAAATAGCTCAGCAGTCAGACAGTCTACGCACCCGGGTTTATTAGTTTTAAGCTTCGAAATAACAAGCTTAATTTCATGTGAGAGAGGTGAACCGAATTCTCTTGTATCTTCGTCGTTTGCTACATGGGCTTGCTTACTTATCAAACCAGGGGTTTCTAGCTGGTGGCGGTTTGAAACCCAGTATATCAGAGGTAGCGTCTCTGACGGCGCGGGCAACGCTTCCACTATTTTTCTGTGGATTGTGCCGGTGTCACCGCAATTTGCGAGGGGTTGAAGGAAACTCAATCGGCGAAGATCCTAGCGGTCTCCTGCGATTGTAGCTTTCCGATGTCATCCTTGATATCCTCAGACGTACCTTGGCTACAACAAGGTAGTGATCGGAAGGTTCGTACATCTAGGATGCTGGAGGAGTATTTGGCGTGGCTCAGTTGATCACAGACCGCGATAGTGAACAGTCGTGTTTCAACATAGTGGTGTATAAAACAAATAATATTTAACTATTTGAACATTTGAAGTACGCATTTGGGCGAAGTTCTAGCAATGGCTAGTATAGCGCAGTGGTAGAGTGCCCGGTCCGGGAACCGACAGTTCGGTGTTCGATCCCCCACTGGGGAAAAAGTTTATTTCGTGTTTTTTTCTTGTTTCCTCCTATTCTAATACACATACGTTAGTAATAGCAGGAAAACATGTCTAAAGACGTCGGGAGAAGACCCGTTCGTCTTACTGACTCAGAGTCGGATGATCAGCTAAATGGATCATCCGATTTCGCAACTCCGTCTGCCGTTCCAATGACTGACGTCATTAAAAGAAGACGGAAGCTTAACCAGGGATCGAATTTGGTTAAGCGCCCCTCCCTCGTCACTTTGACTGAAAAGCTGCCAGTCGAAGCGGGGGAAGGGGCGCCATCGACATCAAAAACAGCAGCAAAAATTCAGGATACACAACAACATAGACTCCCTGTGGATGTTGACGTTGCTTACCTTTCCGTGGGTAGGGAAGGCCGTTACACGGGGGAAAATAACCCCTTTGCCGATTTTTCAAGTTCGGAGGCAGAGGAGGTGCGCAACGAACTTGAAGAAGAAGAGCGCCTATTACGTGCCAGACTAAAGGCCGTAGTAAATAGGCTGAACGAGATGCGCAAGAAGCAACAACCAACAAATCGCAGCCACTTCAACAGCAGAAACAACAACAAAAACAAAGGAAACAAAAGTCGACACAGCAACAACATCAACAACAAAAGCAGCAGATACAACAACAGCCGCAGCAGGAAAAGCAGCACCGGAAGCAGCAGCAGCAACAACAACAGCCGCAGCGACAGAAGCAACAGCAACAACAGCCTCAATAGAAGCAGCAACAACATAGCATCAAAGAGAAGGTGCCACCAATCTTCACCCATACCACGGCCCTTCGCGAGACCATCGATTTATGTGAGTATGTCATTGGCGCAGGTAGTTTTATATTTAAAGGTTTAGGACAGAACCGCTATGCTATCCAGTGTAATACACTGGAGCAGCATAAGCGGGTTAAGAATCTCTTAAAGGAGACCACGACGGAGTTCTACTCCTTCACCCCCAAGGCCGAGAGGTTGCAGACGATGCTCCTCAAAGGCGTGTATTCGATCACGGACCCCGAGGAAATGCTCTCAAAGCTCAAAGTTTTCGAGAGCGATGACCTCCAGTTCGTGGGAGTCAAGCCATTCACAACGGCGCGGGCCAAACGGGAGAAGCGGGTATTGCCCTTCTTCCTGGTGCAGCTTACACCCAACAGCAAGCTGGAGAGGCTAAGGGCGATTACTACCATAGCATCCCAGTCTGTTAAATGGGATATATTAAGGAGGCAAGGAAACATTTTGCAATTTATCCGCTGCCAAAGGTTCGGGCATGCCGCGTCGAACTGCGAGATGCAGCCTCGATGCGTTAAATGTGCAAAGAACCACAAAAACGAGGAATGCGACCTGACAAAAGACAAGGTCGCAGACAGGGACCAACTCGAGTGCGTACTGTGTAGGAACCATGGACACCCTGCAAACTATCGGGGATGTCCTAAGTTCCAAGACATCAAAAAATCAAATCTGGTTCGTAAGCAAAAGGTCGAGGAGAAGCGTCCCTCGGGTCGCTTCCAAACACCAGCCGTCACATCCCAGTTGACATACGCCCAAATGGCGGCAGGTTCGGGAAAGACGGTACAAAAGCCCATGGCTGTTTCTAAAGCCCCAGTGCCTGTCTCTAAGGCACCGGAGGCCGAGGTGGATGTCTGTTCGATCTTGCTCGCAATCCAAGGGCAGATTGGGCAGCTCCAACAACAGATCCTGGGCGACCCGAGTGGATAGTATCTGCTCGCTTCTGCCGGGCCTAGCGCACCTAAGGTCGTGATGGGTACGCTGGAAGAGAGACCCTTGAAGATCCTGTCGGTGAATGTAAATTCACTGATAAGGATTGAGCGACGAGCCGTACTTTTTAACCTGTTGCAGGACGAAGGCCCCGATGCACTCTTGGTAAGCGAAACAAAGCTAAACCAGAAGCACAAAATCCGGCACAGTTCTTATAGAATAATTAAAAACGAGACACTAGAAAACTTCTACATTCTGGCTGGCGATTTAAATGCCAAACATAGTGATTGGGGAAATACCATTCCCAACACTAGGGGAGCATACTAAGCCATTGGTGGGTTCTGCAGAGCATGGAGTATAGACTCAAGATAATCGCAACAGATAGTTCGTCGTATCCTAGGAGCAGCTCCTACCTGGATCTCATGTTGCTTGACTCTCGACTGAGACTGGCTGACACGAACGAATGGTCTACTAACTGTCTACGGACCTTCGTATATGACAGTGACCACTGCGGACTTAGTGCCGTGATCACAGTACCAGACGAATTCGCGGAAATGGCAGAGTACGTCCAAAGGTACCCCTATGATTACAGTAGGGCGCGTTGGCCACGCTTTGCCAGTTCCCCGACGAGAACGCTCACTTCGAGCGCCTCCTTTCCGCCGTCCAATAGGAACCTGTCAAACTACGACATTGACAGGTACCTCAAACAAATGGACGATATAATTAAGCAGACGATGAACAGACCGATACCACGCCAACGACAGCACGATACCACGAACGTATACCGAAACGCGACAATCGACGCGCTGCACAGACAAAAAAGTAGACTCCTAACAAGACTCAAACTCTTGTACAGGCGGTTTACCGACAGACAAAACTCGGAGGTCAGAACACTGAAGTCACTGATTAAAAATCTTCAACAGTTGATCAAGGAAAATTACAGAATATCTGTAAGTTTGTATTGAAACAATAGGATTAGTGCTGTAAAATCCAACAGCGCGAATATGTTCCCGCAAATAAATAAATTCTTTCGGAGAAACAATCAGAATGACATTCAGGATCTGAAGCTTCCGAGAACGTCAGACAATGAACGCTTGCTACGAACTATCAACATCAATCCAGAGAGCGCCGTCTTGGATGATGATTTCTTCGTGATCGAGGATCCCCAAGAGAAAGTGACGACAGTGGGAGCTGTATTCCAGAAAGTGTATACGGTGAATGACAGCATTCGCCCAAACCGCGACCTGGAAAACAGAGTCCTACTTCATCACTCCTACCTCCAAAATGATATCGATCATTGGCGATCAGAGAATCTTGGTTTTACTAGGCTCAATGATGATCTTATGGCAAACAATGGCGTCGCCAGTGAAGGGGCTAACACCCTGTTCATTGCGACGGAGGATCTCCAGATGATCTTCGAGTCATTGAAAAGAAAAAAATCCGCGGGAATCGACGGAATATCGAATGTTGTGCTTAGGCACCTCCCACCAGTGGCTGTAGAGATGTATGCCATCCTGTTCAACAATGCACTGAATAATGCATATTATCCAGTGCACTGGAAGACAGCGGTTTTGCAACCAATCCCCAAGAAGGGTAAAGACACCTCTAACCCGGAAAATCTCCGGTCGATAAGTCTCCTTCCGAGTATCAGCAAGGTCTTCGAGAAGGTAGTCCATAGAGCCCTGTCTAAATGGGTTGAGGACAATAAAATCATTCCGGATAACCAATTCGGTTTCAGAGCGGGGCATGACACTATTCATGCCGCGTCGAAGCTCGTATCGGATATCCAGTGGAATAAATGCAAGAACGAATGCACTAGGATTGTACGGGTGGATAACTTTCTGATCAAACTGATTCGAAGCCACGTTGCAAGAGCAATGACTTTATTCAATAACCTGATCTCCGGGGCTTGTACTACTTGTACCACGAGAGAGTGCGCCTTAACGGCGTTGTTCCACCAGAGGCATTTCTCTACTTAGATCAATGTGGGCTGATCCAGGATAGATCAGCGGTACCGCTAATCTTCCACGTGGCCCGCAATTCCGTGGAGCGGCGATTCCTCTACGAACATGATGTCGCGCTCCATGAGCCCGAGCGCCTCAGGTTTAGTAGATCGGTGTCGCGCCGAGATCGGGGAGACGTCGTCCGTCAGCATCAACGCTTTTGGTGGCTGGAGTGGACTTCGTCAGTGGTACCATCAATTCATATAGCCTCTTCAAGGCAAAGCCCGCCAAACGCCAGTGGCAGGCTTATAAAAGGTTAGGGTAGATAAGGTAAAAGTAGGCTAGGGTGATGGGTAGCTTGAGTTTAGGTTAGGTCGAAAAAAAGAGATATATATATATGTAATATATATTTTGTATATATCTATGTATATATATTTTACTTAAGGTAGGTTAAGCTAGTTTTAGTTAGTTTTAAGTTTTATAAAAAATCAAATATTATTAATCGGATGCTAAGTTTTTCTAAAAAATCAAAACCAATTTTCTTAGCTGTATCATTTTCTGTTTTAAATCATTTAAGTTAATCATTTGGTCGAAAGACTTAGTTTAAGTTGTTCTGTGTACTTTAGAGTGTCCGTATAGGGCCACTAGGGTATTTTAAGTTTGTTAAGTTATTTAAACTAGTTTTAAGCATTTTTGTCTAGCGTAAGATAGCTCTAAGTGAAAGTTGAATAAAAATGAATTAAAAAAAAAAAAAAGGAGTATTTGGCGTCAATCGCAGCGTGATCAATCTGGTTGATGGTTGACTGATCTGGTGACTGCCAGGTTCCTTTATGGATGGCGAGATGTGGAAATCGTGTGCTTGCTACAAGGAGGTTACGCCCAGCTAGAAAGTCAATTAGCCTGAATCCGTTGTCGGAAGTGGTGTTATGTAGGCTATGTTTTCCTATGGTCGATTCAAATAAGTCCCCTTTGCCTAGTTTTGCGTTAATATCCCCGTTGGGGAGGGTTGACTCTACCTTTATGTGAAATGGGTAGCTGATATTCAAGTGGACGGCGTCTGCATGCTAAATGCTTTACAGTGTTTGAAAATGGTAGGAATGTCGTTATTAAGCAGCGGGAGCAGTAAGAGCCGCCCGATAGATCCTTGCGGGACTCCAGTTTTTAGTTTTGAGGAAAGTTGAGAAAGCATACACAACTCGGCTGCGATCTCCTAAGTCCTAGTGCATAGGAAGGATAGAAGTAATATTTGAGTTTTTTGAATAGGCTTTTATGTGGAACAGCATCGACTGCTGTAGTAAAGTCTAATAAGTCTTAAACACTCTCTAGTAGCTCGGAGGTGCAGCTGTGTTGTGACCTGAAACCTGACTGAAACGTTAAAAGGAGCTTAAGTTGGTTTAAGAACGAGTTTATTTGCGTGCTCAAAAGCTTTTAGAAAACCCAAGATATGAATGACAATATCAAGATCCGATGATACTCCTTATCATTATTATTTCCATTTTTAAGGACAGTTATGATTCTAGAAGCTTTCCAGGATCTAGATAGACAGAAGTGGTAGGGATGATATCGAATATATACGAGGGTGGTCCGATATAGTACTTAGCATCGCCGCCAGATGGCGCCAGCATCGCAAGAGCAACTTACTATCGTGTAGTACATACTAGTAGACGGCTACGGGACTCGGATCGGACTCGTAGTTTTGCTTTGACCGCGTGTGGAAGCGGGAGTGTCCGCGGATTTTAGAAAAATGGAAAAAGAGCAATATCGGTCTGTGATTCGATTCTTGTTTTTGGAAGGGAAATCGCACAGCGAAATTAAAGAGCGTTTGGATACTGTGTACGGTGACTCTTCTCCTTCGATGGCGACTATCAAAAATTGGTTTAACGAGTTTCAACGTGGTCGCGTCGGTTTTTGATGAGCCACGTCCAGGTGCCCCGAAAACGGCTACCACGGAGGATAACGTGACAAAAATCCACGATCTCGTATTGGCAGACAGCCGATTGAAAGTGCGCGAGATAGCTGAGACAGTAGGCATTTCAAAAGATCGCGTGGATCATATCCTGCATGAAATTTTGGGCATGAGAAAACTGTCGGCGCGATGTGTGCCGCGTTTGCTCACTCCGGACAACTAGCGCAACTGTGAGACCACTTCAGAGCAGTGTTTGACGCTGTTTAAGCGCAATCCGAAAGAGTTTCTGCATCGTTTCGTGACAGTCGACGAAACATGGATCCACTGGTACACACCAGAGACCAAGTAACAGTCGAAACAGTGGACGTCACCCGGCGAACGTGCTCCGAAGAAGGCGAAGACTGTCCCATCGGCCACCGTTTTCTGGGATTCACAAGGTGTGATCCACATCGACTACCTGGAGAAGGGCAAAACGGTCACAGGGCTGTACTATGCCAAATTATTGGGCCGATTCGACGCCGAATTGAAGAAAAAACGGCCCCACTTGGCGAAGAAAAAAGTGCTCATCCAACATGATAACGCACCGGTTCACACCCCCGCCCTCGTCACGGCCAAATTGGTCGAATTGGGCTACGAACTGCTGCCCCATCCACCGTATTCTCCAGATTTGGCCCCGTGCGACTTCTTTTTGTTTCCAAACTTGAAAAAGTCACTCGCCGGGCAGAAATTTCAGTCATTCATTCAGTTCATCGCCGACACGGAGGCCTACTTTGCAGACCTCGAGAAAACGTATTTTTCAGACGGGTTAAAGAAGTTGGAGCATCGCTGGGTCAAGTGTATCGAGCTAAAAGGAGACTATGTATATTGAAAAATAAATCGCCATTTCTCCAAAATTTTTGATTTTCTTTTGTAGGCTAAGTACTTATCGGACCACCCTCGTATATGAGAGGTGCTAAAACCGGGTGAATGGTTAGTTTTAAGAATTTAGGGTTCATAAAATCAAAGTCTATTTCATTAGATTTGATAGGGTAGATTAAAGTACAACCACTTGATAGACCTTAGAAAGGCCACAGTTGTCGGTCACGTTGGGTATATTACTGGGATCTAAGATGTTTGTGTCTCCAATGCCATTGTAGGAGAATGTTGTGATTTATCTATACGAAGTAAGGCAAACAAACCATATCTCTGTATTAATGTTTGTAAAGGATTAATTGTAAAACTTGTGCCACAATAAAGAAGAAACTATAAGAAACTATCTATTCGATATTGGTGCTTTCCGAGGTCTCAGCCTTGATTTGCTTACCCATATCGTAATTGTCTAACACTTCCAATGTTAACAAGGTTCTTGTGGCATTTGAAATCGCAGATAACGGCTTACGGATAATTAATGTTCGGCTCAGCGGAAAGAATAACATGTTTATATACACAGCAAGCCCCGAAGTATTCGAAGATGGTAGTGAAGCTTAAACTTGGGGGCTTGTAGATGATTCCAACGAGAGATTTGTCGAAGTCACAGATAATTTCAAGCGGGAAGTACTCATCGTTAGAAGTCGAATTGCTGATTACTTTCTCCTTAAACATTTTGCAACACCGCCCTCTCGACTCCCGACACGGTCGTCCTTACCCATTTTATTCTCTGACAACGCAATGATAGCATTTTGAAAGCAGTGTGTAAGCCAAGCTTCGGATATGCATAGAATATCGGCATTTCCCCTCATCGAATTTCACTTTAAGTTCGTTAGTGTGCTTTTTCATACTTTAAACTTTAGTACGATAAATGAAAATGGGGTACCTATCTCAGAAGATATTCAGAGTCAAACGAGTTCTGTGTCCATTATGTGGTAGAGATTACACCGCGATATTAGTCGAAATCGCTCGTACTCCTTATTCAGAGTGCAGGTGATAAAAATTATTTCATAACAAGGCCGACTTCGACTGATGGACTGATCGAGTAGATGGAGAACGCATTAGCTGTTTTAAGTGATCAAAACTAAGAACAATAAGAAGCTGGCTAGCTTAAGGCACTGAAACATTGAAAATTCTGGTAACGAGAGCAGAACATTAAAAGTAAATAAATCCAAATACATAATAATAATAAGAAAAAACAGAAAATAATACAATTAATACAAAACAAACATGAAATATAAAAATAATTTTCATAATTACTGCGTACATTGTTTTTACACATTTCAGTTTCGTTGTAAAAGTGTTGTTGAAGTTAACCTTTTAATATGGGGGTAAATTGATCGTTCACAGTCGAAACCAGCGTGGCGGAAACAAATTTGTCTTTCCTTTAAGCGGATATTGCCCGCAATGTCATCGCTTTGTCGAAAGTGGAGTGAAACTTTTTTTCGGAAGAGGGATATCAAAATTGCATCAATAGTAGTGTAATTGATGTGCAATCCTCCAATTTGCGTTTTCAGAAGTGTAATTATGATGCTAAGTATTCGGAAGTTTCTGTTGCTCCAGCTCTTGTCGTATTGTCGTGTTCCGATTGCCAGCGACTGAGTTTTGCCGAGCATTCTTAGAATGATCCTCTTATTTTTTTACCTCCGTGACTTATACCTTAGTAGACGTATACCTTAATTTTGGGGTAGTATTTTGATGTGGTTGTTATGTATTGATAACGAGACGCATAAAAAAAGTAGGCGATGAACGAAATGCGTTGTGTCGTGATTTCCCAGAAAACATTTTACATACACATTAAAATTTTTCCTTTTTTTGTGTTGGAGATAGCAAAAGCATCTGTTGGAGCACTCAGACACAAATACTGATCCAAACAACCAGACAGACACCCCACACACGTATTTTGCTTGGACGGGAAAAGTATCTTTTTAATATTTTTGAGAAAATAATGTTCCAAATTTGGAACTTCGGCTGTACGTGGCGCAGCCTATAGGTCTCAAAACTCTTTTAAAATCAAAAAAACAAATCTCATATTTTTTATAAACAATCGGTAAAGAAAGTTAAAATTGATACGTTTATAAAGAGATACCATACCATTTAATATGACTTTCTCTTCCGTCACCATCTCATGTTTCTTTTTGAAGCTTTTCCACTTCTCAGTGCATATAAGCACTTCTCTTATATGGACTGTAGGAACATCTGCATTTCAAATTCGGATCTAAGCATTTAGGAACATATTCTCCAAGCGTCATATGTCTTGATATGCGTCAATAATAGGAATCTATTTAAGATAAATATATTCAATAGCGCGTCACACATTTTTGCGAGATACATATATGATTCGGTGCTAAATCATTTTCAAAGAGCTCAGACGAAAGACCGTCTTTGTCTGCAGTCTGGTTGTACTTTAACTCTATGATAACTAATCTGAACTGGGCTGCTGGTACGTTACAGACGTGAGGTTAATTTTGTGAGATGATATCACCGACTTGCTTCGAAAAAACCCTACCTAAAGGTTCTTTATGGTAACATTCCCTCACGTACGGGGTCGGAAATTTTTCTCATAAATATTTTACAATTATAATAAACATTTTTGAAAAAATATTAAATTTAAATTTAAATAATTAGTAAAGACATATTAATATTTATGAAAAGTATTTATTATTCTTGAAACAAGCAGTCTTTTGATAGTAATACACATTTAACAATATAAAGCATCTTGTTCGCAGAATGTTTTTAGGCACTTAACTTAACATTTAACATAAGAGTCAACTTCTGATTGACATATTATTATTTTCTAACAAAATAGGAATCATAAACACGTAATTATAAGAAAAAAAATTAATAATATTCATAACAATAAAAAAAATCACAACGCCTCAATGTTACTGTCGAGCACTCACTTTAAAAATTATTCTCTGGATTGGCAGAGTTAGCAAAAAGTAACTGCTACTGAAAGAGGCTTACAAACAATTTTCTTGCAAGATTCGCAAACATTTCTTTTTATCCGTGGATCTAGGACATACTTAATATCTTCCCTTAATTTTTGCAGCACTAGGACCAGCTCTATCTAAATTAGGCAAAAGCTGCTCTTTGTCGATCAATTTGCACTTCAAAACAGTTTTTTGTATGTTCCAATTTCATCTTCTTCTTTTCCTTTTTCCGGCGTTGTTATGGTCAGAAGTGTAGGACCATAACCTTCCCACTTAACTGCATGTCTACTACTGGTCCGCTTGTGGGGTCCGCCGGTTTGACCTCAGAAAGTAGCGGCAGGCTTCCCGGTTTGGGATTACTTCATCGCTGAGGCCAATCAAATGCTGTTGTTTTTGCATTTGTTTGCACCAATTGTTTTTTGGCCTGCCTTTTTTTTTTCTGTGACACGGGCATGCTCCAGATTTTTTTGTTTGATCTTACTCTTACAACACCGGTGATCTCCAGTCGTGTCAACCCACTGATTTGCATGCACACTTGTGTGGCAGTTTAATGGTGGTATATGTGTCCCTAGGCTCACCTTGGTGTTTTCTAAATTGCCTAGATGTGATTTTTGTTTACCTTTGTTTTAGTCGCCTTTTACGACAAGCGAGAGGTATCGCTGCAGGGATATTCTTAACCCGTCCCTGCACGGAAACGTTGTTCCAATTTCATCATATGAAGTTTATCGTACTATAAATCTGTTAAAAAATTCCAATTCATTTACTAAAGACTGTTGTTCTACTAATGTCATAAAAAAGATCGCACTTAATCTAGTTGATGTTTTAGCTCACATCTTCGACAAAAGTGTATATAGTAGTATATTTCAGGATGCTCTCAAAACAACTGATGTTATACCTATTCTAAAAAATGTGATAGTTCTAATCTAAACAATTATAGGCCCATTCTTCTTCCAGTGTTTTCCAAAATTTTTGAAAAAGTAATTTATTACGGAACTTTTAAATATCTTGGACATGAAATATGTAGATAGCAAACTGAACTATACTTTGGACTAGTATTTAAAATCAAAACTACAGTATGGTATAGTTTGTTGGGGTCGTACTCATTTGAATAAAGTTCAACCCTTTCTTGTTGTACAGAAACACATACTCAGATTAATATGGAGAAAAAGTCGACTCGAAAGTAGTTTTGTGCTTTTCGTCAATTTTAAGATACTCCCACTTAAACATCTGTACTTTTACAAAGTTCTTAAAGCATTTTTTCTGAGGAGTGGTTACACTATTAACAGACGCCCGATCTATCCTTCCCTTGGTAATTGTAGTATGCAATTAACCGTATTTCTCTCATTCAAAACTCATCATTATTCAAACTTCTACTCAGCAGTTGCCCCCAGATTGTAAAGGGTCCGCCATCTAACGTTTTTTTTTCAAGTAGTGCTTATTTCGTGAATGGTAACACTTAGCTCATGTCTGATTTGACAGATAATTAGTTTTATCCTTCCGCTGAACGAATATGGTTGTGTATACGCTTGAACAACGCTGGGAAATATTGCGACATTAATTTGAAAATCATGGTAATGTTGCAGAATGTGTGCGAAAATTGCGTACGGATTTTGGAAGAAGAGAAGCACCGTCAGCTCCATATGTTCGTTATCTTGTGAAAAAAGTGAAAGAAACTGGCATCCTCATCGATAAACCAAAGCGTGAAAAGCCAAAAACAGTGCGTACACCCGAGAATATTGCTGCTGCGGCAGAAAGTGTGCGTGAAGTGCCATCAACATCAATTCACCGTCGTTCTCAACAATTGAACATTTCGGAGACATCATTGAGACGAATTTTGCATAAAGACCTTGGTATGACGCCATACAAAGTCCAATTGGTTCAGGAGTTGAAGCCAACTGACCATCCAATGCGTTTTCGCTTCGCTAAGTGGGCCTGCGATCGACTTACAGAAGATGCCGATTTTGCCAAAAAAATCATCTTTTCAGATGAAGCTCATTTTGATCTTGGCGGGTATGTAAACAAGCAAAATTATGGCATTTGGGGCACAGAAAACCCGCACGCATACATTGAAAAGCCGGTGCACCCAAAACGAGCCACTGTTTGGTGCGGATTTTGGTCCAGAGGCATAATTGGGCCATTTTTCTTCGAAAATGAGCAAGGAGTGGCCGTTACAGTCAATGGCGATCGTTATCGTGCCATGTTGAACGAATTTTTGTTCACAAAAATTGAAGAGGAGGATATTCGCAACATTTGGTTTCAACAGGACGGCGCTACGTGCCACACAGCCGAAGCTACACTCGATGTTTTGCGCCCTGTTTTTGAAGATCGCATTATCAGCCGCAGAGCTGATGTCGTTTGGCCACCTCGGAGCTGCGATTTGACACCGTTGGACTATTATTTGTGGGGTGCCGTCAAAGATAAGTGTTACGCCGACAAGCCAGAGACAATTTAGAAAAAAGCTTTAAAAGACAATATTCGTGAAGCCATTGGTGAAATACAGCTGCACACAATCGATAATGTGCTTAAAAATTGGACCGATCGTGTAGGTTACTGCATGGCCAGCCGAGGCAGCCATTTGAATGAAATTATTTTCCATTATTAACCGGAAGGATTGTACTTTCAAATAAAAAAAGAAATTTGAGAAAATATTCAGTAGTTTTTTTTATAGCATTTTCAAAAAAAAAAAAAATTATTTGGAGGTATACTACATTCATCCCTAGTTCTCTAACTACAGAATGTTTCTTTTATTTTCAGTTTAACAACTTTTATATATTTTACTCGTTATTTGTTACTGAATTTTGTACTATAGAATTATAAATTGTACTAGATTTAAGCTATTTAACATAATATTGTAAATTGAAAATGAATAACAAATACAATAGAAAAAAAACACTACCTTATTGCTGTTTTATTTCTTGTCAAGTTAGGATTATTTTTTAATCTTAGGCAAATATGTCACATTGCAATAGTCTTTATATATTTTCGTCCGCTAATTTTTTTATATAGAATCCAGAGAATACATATAACCATTAGCAATTGAAATGTTGATTATAGCGCCAAAGATTGCATAAGGCCATCTTCGGGTTCGACATGAGCATGAGTATTGTGAACATTTAAAATCCGAGAACATATAGACATTGGTGCTGTTATAAAATTCAATGATTTCTGTTTTTTTAGACGAATCTAGAATTGCACTCTTGTTCTTTTTTGGTACCTACGTGCGATACCAATGTTTTGTCACTTACAAATCCGAATAATGATTCTACGGCCCTTGATTTGTTAGTGAGAAACTCGTGTGGAATTTCTCACTTATTTCTTCGCATGGTGCCAACAAATGTGAGTCCTTTTTGCAAGAAAAGATCCACTTGCTCAACAGAAGTGAATGTCCGGTGACATTTTTGTTTGATCCATACAATGGTTCAGTTAACTTTAGAACTGAATTGGCACTGATAGTGAAGAATTTCTCTGTATTTTAGGGGTTCCTTTCAGTCCATATTTTCCGGGATTGCTCTTGATAAACATCCTGAAGGAGCATCTACCACAAAATTTCATCAACATTACATTTACGCATAAATATTCCGAACAAGTATAGTTTTCACTGCAGTTTTGGTAACAGATTGGTACAGATAAACTCTTATCAAAGCCAGTTTATCTGTATCTTTGTTCACGCGTACAAATTAGAAAGAATAGATAAAAATAAAATTAAAAACTTAAAGTAACCCTCGACACAAAAGAAAAACTTTAAAAATTAAAAAAAATAAATTTTTTTTCTCGCCCTTTAGATTTCATATTAATATTTTTAATATAAGCGTCGGCGCGTCGGGAGACCGTCCAGTGGCCATCGCCAGTGTTGATACACGTTTGTACCAGTTTGATCGCATTTTCCATGACTTTCCACAAGATATCCTGTGATAAATATTCATATTTCTGTCGAATATTCTCCTTTAGGGCTGCGAAGAAGTCGTTTATCATGGCGTTCGCCAAAAGCGTCCTCAAAAAAATAGGGCTCAATCGTTCCTCCCGCGTGAAGACCGCACCACACTGACAGCCTTGAAACGCCTGAACAGATCTTCATAAATTGTAGCTAACAACCATCTCGATTACGTTGGCTTTCAAAAAAAGAAAAAAGTATCAAAATCGGTCCATTCGTTCAGAAGCTTTGATACCACAGACAGACACAGAGACACATCTAACTTATAACACCCCTCCTAATAGAATAGAATGGAAAGAATAAATGAAAATTTGTTCAAGTCCATTATGCCACGAAATATATCGCTGCATATATCGTATGCTAAGTTTTTTGTCAAATATTTTCTTAGCCTAAATTAAGTTAAGTTAGCCATAAGTACAGATATTAATAGTCGAACAAATATATGTACTCTTTATCTTGGAGTATCCGCACGGGGCCAGTAAAGTATTTCAAGATATTTAACATACTTAAGCTAGTTTTAAACATTTTTGTCTAGCCTAAGGTAGCTCTAAGTATAACTTAATAAAAATTAATTAAAAAACCAAAAAACTAAAACTATGTCTCTGCCAGTATAATCAGATGATCAAACGTCTTCAAGGTTTGAATTGAAAATGGCAGAAAATAAAAGTAGTCCAAAGTAAGCTCGCAACTCACAATTATCAGTCTTTTTGGCATAGTATGGTCGCCTTTTAGGGTAAGTTTTGCTCCATTTTAATCGATTTTTGTCATTAAAAGTGTAGCCTGTTGATTCCTCTTCGTAATCATCGCTTTCCTCTGTTTCAGACACAGAAGTATGTTCGCTGTATATTGTTTCATGGTCACATATCATCTACTTCTTCTAGAATGTTCTCTTGTGACGTGTTTTGTTAATCTTCGCTTTCAGATTCACTTATATAAATCCTGTAGAATTTGTACAATGGCGTTTTCTAATAGTTGGCGACTCCTTTTTGCGATAATACAACATTAATTCTGAAAAGATACAAATAAAACCATGAAGTAATACATATCACATGCCTGGTCTACAAGTATCCCCACATAAGTATTGTAAAACACACACTTACCTTAGCGGAAGCGTGGACGTACGTCGCGAGACTCTTCAGCGCACTGAGGTTAGCCGAGAACGCGAGATTCAATTTGAAAAAATACAGCTAAGAAAGAGCGCGTTAGCTTAGACCCCGACCGTGACGTTTAAGGGCCTTCAGTGGGGTTGTGTGCAGACATTAAGTTGATATTGTAAACCAAAATACGGATCACAGTCAAGCGAATATTTTCTGGCTTAAAATCGATGACCTTCATTCTAAACCGTAGGAATCCACATACCTATTGTTACAGCTGTAATAAAATAGAATCTAACCAATTAACCTAAAAGCTGTGTATATCTCGTACGTACATACTGCATACAATCTATCACATGTAGTCAATAAAATGGAAGCAATTCACCATTTTTATGTCTTATATTCAGCATGCCCCCTTTAATTTTAATCGTAGTAATTAATTATACAGTAATTAATTGCCATAAGGCTTACATCAAATCACGAGAAATAATTGCAGTTTTAGGGAACGATTCAAAAGTCATTAGGGGATGTTCGGCACTTCACCATGATGATTTATTCCAACGAAGCGTGTTACATTTCTGAAATCTCGACTGCTTTCCTCTGCTTTGTCATTTATCTACATTTTTAATCACTAATATTCGTAGCTAAAGTAAGGATATTGCGTCATCTCAAGGAGTTTAAATACCTTAGAGGTGTATAGCTAACGAATCCTAACCGCAAGATACCCAGGGATAAGTATCGAATGCAATGCACCGAAACACCGCAGCAACATGTACAAACATATATAAGACTCATATACCTACATACATATAGCCTGGAATGAACAACAGTTTGCAACGCTTGAAGAAGCAAACACATTGTGTACTGTAAACCAATTCACATTTTATCCAGCCAACGAAGCGTGAACACCCAAACGACAAGGGACACGGCGATAAGAATTTATTGTCCCGGGGTTAACCCACTTTTGAAAATTGTATAAAATACTATAGAACGAGAACGTGGCGGCGATGCTCTCGCCATCTTCGCTCCACCAATCGTCCTACCTATACGAATACACTAGTTCGAGTGTACTTCATTGTATTAGTTTATCCATTATTTTTTATCTCACGTATTTCCGTGGTTACTTCGTGCACATAATGATGTTACTCCAAGTTGTTTTTGCTTAGTTTTCGGGGTGCATTTTTGTTGTTCAGTTCGGGATTGAAATTGCAATTAGTGAAGGAGCCGTTTGCATAGAATGGTTTTCCGGATAGAGGACAGGAAGGAAAAGATCAAAAGCACGATTTACTGAAAATTCGTACGCTGGCTGCACAATCTCACGTTTCGGTTTTATCTGTTTAAGACTAAGAGGATGTTGGTTCCCCCACAAAGGCGTACTTGGATCTGTTTGTACATTAAGGGTATCTTGGCTTATTTCCTTAATAGTGGATTTTCATGCTCATGTAATTTAAAGTATCAGTCAACATGCCGAGGATTTAGTTCTAGTGAAGGGTTTGTTATTTCACACAATCATAGATATACACACTCATCTCTTTCTTTAATGCGAAAAATATTTGCATAATAAGGTCTAAGGTCTTCTGCCATTTATCGGATTGATCTTGAATATCACTACGATAGAAACTTGATAGTTTCGAAACCCAAATAGTACATTTTCGCGCCTCTTCAACTTTCGTGAACCGTTGGTGTTTCAAAAATCACTACATTGATCTGAATCGCATGCCGGATAACTTCTCAGCGTAAGACTAGGTTGATTTTGCTGTATGTGGACGAGAGTTGTCATTCACCATTAACACTTTCTGCCTTTCTTGTCTGCAAATAATCCTTATTTCTTCAGGACATCACTTAATTTGATCAACTGCGCCTAATAACGAAGCTGGTGGTAAATGCCTTCTTTCCAGTCACACAAGATACACAGTAACACCTTTTTGGCATGAATTGCAACTGATGCTGATAGCTGAGGTGGATCAACCTATGATTTCATGCGTGTGGGATTGTAGTACAATATAAAATCCGCTTTTCATCACCCGTAGTGATCTTGTGCAAAAAATTCTTGATGCTAAGAAAGTAAATTCATTCAGATATCAGCTCATCCATGTGATCATGATGAGCCTAGTTTCCTTCATTCTGTTTCTTATCCATGCAAGTTCTGGAAGTTCCGGAATTTTTAACTGTTTTGTAGGCGCTTGTCGAGATTTGACACAAAAAGTCGAAAATTTTGGTTACTATTTCCTTTTTATTGCGCTGGATGTACATAGATCGTCTAAAGGGACTAAAATGTCCATCACGAAATCCTGCGACCGATTCTTTTAATATTGAATGATTTTCAAATGAATAACTTGAAGAATATATATTTTATTTGAAAACTAATTTTGATGATCTCAAGTATGTTCTTTAATGCAACCAACTTTAGGGTTCCAACCTGCATAACTATTAGGAACTATTAAGTTAAGAACACCACTGCTGTATGTGGTTTAGAATTAGAATATATCTTATGTTCGAAGTGCCATCG
This sequence comes from Merodon equestris, assembly GCA_958301585.1. Classification (NCBI taxonomy): domain Eukaryota; kingdom Metazoa; phylum Arthropoda; class Insecta; order Diptera; family Syrphidae; genus Merodon; species Merodon equestris. The sequence continues at coordinate 68,313,259 of OY284413.1, forward strand.
TAGGCAACTAAATTCCCAAAGGTTTAGATAGATCTGATGACCCCAATATGCATGCTCACAACACTACAACAATTGGCCTAACCACACCATAATCAAAACAACATCAAAACCACTGTGGTATTAAATACGCCTAGTCTTCCGGGAGAGCGCCGTGGCGCAGTGGGTAGTGTGTCGGCCTCTGACGCACGTTAAGCAAGTTTGGATCCCGATAACCCCAAAGCCATTGAATGTTCATTTCGCGGCTCCTCTCCTCGGCCGATGGGGTACTAGCAAAACCCCCCGTAGTACAATTGCCTTGAAAAAGCTTTTCGGCGCTCCCCGTTCGGAATCGGCATTAAACTGTAGGTCCCGTTTACTTGTGTGAAAAACAAGTCGCACACAACATAAGGAATGAGAGAAGCTGGGTTCTGGCTCGTCGTGTGCTGTAACGCCATCTAAAAAGAAGAAGCCTTCCGGGAGCAAAATATCCTGGAGATAAACTAGTTCCCCGATCGGATCGCCGGGCGGGAACTATCCAAAGGAGATCATCCATGAAACGAAATTAACATAAATTTAGTATTATTAACGTAAATTCATAAAACGTATGAATATTGTATAGACCGGGTGCTTTCTGAACTCCACTCAATGAAATTAACATGTATAAATTGAACATTGCAGCGGTGCAAGAAGTTCAACTTTCAATCTAAAATACCCTTGAGAACGAGTAACTCACACTTTCGTTCATGGCAGTACAGATACTCACTATCTGGGAACAATCATCTTTATCAGGAACAGAACGTAAGGGACAAGTATTATTATTTCAAAATGATCGAATATTGATGGTCAAAATCCGGGTTCGCCGTTGTAACTATATGCATCTGAATGTACACTGACCTACGTCCTAGTGAAGAGATCACGCGTTCATCAAGACCTATAAAAGAATATCAGCCGGATACTTCGAGATAAAAAATGACAATGGCAAGGGAAATGTTGCTAACGTTCAGGAAGAATGGGTGGTTAAAAACACGAGAACAATGAATGGTGAGCTAACGTTGTACGAAAATGATATCGAGCCAGATTAGGATTTATACGGAACGATAATTTACATAATGTATTGTACATGGAGAGCCAACAGCAACAGAAAACGGATGTATCCACATAGCAGAGGTTCAGGGAGATCTGCCAACCATATAGGAAGTAAAGGAAGTAATCCATCAGCTCAAGAATAACAAGGCTGCAAGAATCGACCTAATAATATCGACGTAAATAAGATATGCTGGAGAGGAATTAACAAACAATTAACATGGCCTCATCACAGTTATTTGGAACAATGAAACTCTCCTCGAGGAATGGAAAACTCGGTCATCATTCCCGTATTTGAAAAGGGTGGCCGAACTTAATGCAACAATTATTATCGAGGAATTTCGCTGCTATCCAGTTGCTAAAAGGTGGTCTCTAAAACTTTCTTAAAGACACTGTTATCTTACGCTAAGGAAATAATCAGGGATTAATAATGTGGCTTCAGAAGGAGCCAGATTTTCACTATATCACAGTTTATGGAAAAAAATAGGAAAGAAACGGTCCACCAAAATATAATAGATTTAAAATAAAACATAAAACTCTCTACCGTAGACCGATCGAAAATGTGTAATATCCTCATTAGGCTGTACAGGGTGTCCCACGAACAGTGTGCCAAAAAGCTAGAGCGTGTAGGTCTGGTCCAGACAAGAAAAAAATCGTACGGGAGGGGGGGGGGGTCTATTCCCCCCCGTTTAGCCGGGAGGGGCAATTTTCTAAAAAATTGACTTAATTTGGAAAAAAATATATTAAAAATCGACAGTTACATCCACAATGCCGTGATATACTTTTTTGTAAAGCCAGAAACCTCTTCTTTCATCTTGTTTCGAAACGAAGCTGTTTTAAGGAATAGTTTTTGAGAAATTAAGTGTGCCACGAGCAGTGTGCCAAAAAGCTACAGCGGGTAGGTCTAGTCAAGACAAGAAAAAAATCGTACAGGAGGGGGGGGGTCTATTTCTCCCCGTTTAGCCGGGAGGGGCAATTTTCTAAAAAATTGACTTAATTTGGAAAAAAAATTATTAAAAATCAACAGTTACATCCACAATACCACGCTATACCTTTATGTAAAGCCAGAAACCTCTTCTTTCATACTGATTTTAAATGAAGCTGTTTTAAGGAGTAGTTTTTGAGAAATTAATTTTCAAACTCAAAATTTTGAAAAAAAATTTAAAAAAATAAATTTCGAACTATTTTTTTTCAAAATTGTATGTAATTAAGTAGTAATTTTATTTCAAAAATTCAATGCTCTCATTAGTTTTTAGTTAAAAGCAGAAAACCGGATGCAAAAATGTCTTGTAGTTTTTGAGAAATTAAAAAAAAACCCGAACCATTTTATTCTAAGAAAAACCTTTTTTTTGGTTTTAACGCGGCTGGACTTGTAAGCAAATTAATGTATGAAACATTGACCTCTTTTTTATTATTTTTAAAAAATTCGGAGTTTTATGAGGATACACTAAAGTGACATAGTATTGGAATAACCCTGGATTAATTCTTTTTTTTCATTGATAACGCCTGAAAACTGACCTGCGAATTTCGTCTGGGTCCGCCCGCCGCCGATGGGTTCTACCCGAATTTTGGATTTGGTCCGACGCAATCACTCCCTTAGTACAAGGAGGATGGCTATTATGCTTGGAGTGCCCAAATCTAGAGTATGGAGTGTGCTTCATACCGAAAACTTATACCCGTACCATTTTAATACCGTACACTGTATGTACATTTCCAATGTAACACCTTAATGACATGGAAAAGAAAGAGATACTGTGAACTAAAACCAACGCAAATTCAGTCGAATCTCTCAAATCCTATCTAGGACAACCACCTCCGGAGAGTGTCGAACATCTTCGACATCTTCACCATCTGCCGTCCAGGTTGTGTGACAAACATCATAAGAGCGTACACTTAAAAGACCTTAAAATCAAATATTACTCACTTAAACCATATACGTATAGTCATAACAAGGATCTCCCTTTAATAAACTATATGATATCGCTTTTAATGAACTATAACATCTACGAGTAGAGAGGAATGGACTTCCGCGCGCTGAATTGAGAATACCAACTCCTGGTCTGCAATGAACGAGTATAGTCAGAGGCATTTTCGACCGAAAATAATATTTCCAATACGTACCGCCTGTCGCACTAACATTGTCACAGCCATCTGAAGTGAAAGAAGGAAAGAGCAACTTCTATCTAACGTAGCTGCTCTCTGGCCAAGGAATTTATCACAAAAATCTATACCAATTTAGTGATGATAACTCCCCTTATTGTATAGAATGTCTAAGCCAGGGGAAGGACGATAGGTACGAAATCTGCAACTGTACTCGCTTCATGGAATGGTGACATAATCTACCGAAACCAGTTTCATTAATTAGAACAGTGATGGAGCAGGAGAACGATTAGATAACGGAAGACGGATATCCGCACACTAATAAGAAATGTTCAAAAAAAGCAACAGAAGCATCGGGGTAGTAGGGATTGCTTACTAGCCCCACGAAGTACTCAAGGGCTGTCCCGTGAGGGAACTGGCTGAATATTGTAGGATGTGCTTTAATACCGAGGCATATACATACCTGGAAGAAACAAGTGGTGTAGGTATGCGAATCATGCGTGCCAGCGACATGGGTCAATGGTTTCTATGAAGATTCCACATATATTTTTGGTGTATCCAACAAAAATGCTATTTGTGCCTGTCTTAGCTTGAGGATTAATGCAAGGAGGAAATGAAATGAAACAGCAGTAGGACCAGCATCACTCTTTGGGTCACAAGTCATAGTAGTAGCGAGTGGAATGAAAAGGCAGACAAACAAGCCAAGCTTGGAGCACCCGTTAGTACCAATACCGTAAGTATCGCATTGAGCTATCTCAAATCTAAAATATTTATTTAGATTAAGGGCCGTTCGGGACTCGGAAGCCCAGGGCCTGGCTGACAACCAAGCCTTCCTGTCATAACTTCAGCACTAATTGTTTATAGTTTAAGAGCCACCTTCCGTCCTTCACACACAATCGTAGATGGCGTATCTGCCTTGTGTGAAAATTGCCAATCACTCCATTTTTTGCTAAACACCCTTATGTGCTTGTTGATGGAGACGACACATTTCCTTAGTGCGGAAAACAAAAAAAAAAGACTTTAATGTAAGGTGCCTGTCTCACAGTACAATGAACCAACCAATAATAGTGTACACATGTATGTATATGGTATGTGTTACATTAGTCTGTAAAAGTTTTTTACGAAATAAAAGGTTGAAAAGCAAGTTTTGTTGTTCAATAGGCATCCTTTGAAACAGTAACTTTGTTTGATAAAGGTTGCGATATTCCAGATATATGGAAGCGATCTTTTAATATTCTTGAAAAACAATTTGATATGCTACACTAAGAAAATCACGCCTAATACGTTCACCTGGCACAATAAATCTTTTTGATAAAAACAAAATCACACTAACCTATTTTAAAAGGTTAAAAAGTTCGACATTAGTTCTTCTCCGTTGGCAATTTCCTTAGATGGCAATGCGGGGAGGTCGTAGTATAGATCTGCTGAGAGTTCGTTTTTCTTGTTTTTAAAGAAGCGTCTACATCTTTTTGGTTTTTAATATTTTGTGTCCATTATGTAAAATGGGTTTATGGAAATTCTGTTGCTTTATCTGCTCTTCATTTGTAGCCTCAAAGGGGTTACAGGAATTTAAAGGGGTAGACTACGCGAACACATGAAGGCACAAGCGCCTACACTCCAGGCTCTGACTACCAACTCCTACTCTCACCTCTACGCGGTGGCTCTTGGGTGACTAGTACCTCAACTGTAGATCTGGTAGACACCTGTGTAAGGTTGTTGGGGGCAACAAAAGAGAGAGAGAAGGGAGTCTGAGCCGCCACCAGGGACGGCGCCGGAAGAATTCCCAAGATGGAGTCCACGGCGGCGCGGCGCCCACGGTTCGAGCGAGAAAAACTACCTGGTGAACACCTTATTTCGGGCTACTACAACATGTTTGGAACTCAGGCCGATAAGGAACGGCACAGCCGGCCCTTTGTTCTTAGGGTAAGTAAAAACCTGGTACTCTAGGTTCTGGGTTGCACTTAGGGTTAACATACCTATCACGTAAAATAAACCCCTGTTCAGAGACAACCAATAGCTTCGGATGCGGACGGATTACATATTGAAAAGGAAACGAATTCCGGATCTGCACCTGGAACGTTAGGTCCCTTAACAAACCAGTTGCGGCCGGACAACTGCTCAAATCTCTAGACTGCTATAAGGCAGACATTACCGCACTCCAAGATGTGCGATGGGATGGGCCGGGTAAAAAGCGGATGAAAAACTATGATATCTATTACGGAAACTGCTACAGAGAAAATAAACAACGCTTATTCGGATGCGGATTTGTTATTCGAGGCACACTCAGGCAAAAAGTCTTAGAATTCCGGCATGTAAGCGAACGCGTCATGACTATCCGCATTAATACCAATTTCGGCAATATAAGCTTAATATGTGTCCACGCCCCCACAGAGGAGAAAGGCTACCGACATAAAGATCTTTGTTAACTTTAAAGCCGCATATGGCAGTGCTTATAGAGACGAGCTATACAGAGGTATGTCATATTTTAACATCCCTGCCAAAATATGATGACTATGGAGAATTCTCGCTGCTCAATTAAGGTCGAATGTGAACTAACCGAGACCTTCGAAGTTAAAAAAGTATTTAGACAGGGTGACGCATTGTCATGTGATTTCTTTAACATCATACTTAAAAAGATGGTGCGGAACTCTGCGGCCAATACAAGAAGTACGATCTACTTCAAGTCTACACAATTGCTTGCCTACGCAGATGACATTGGCGTTATTGGATGGATAAAGGGAGACGTCAATAAGGCGTTTACAAGCGTTGAAGCAGAAGCGGCTAAAGTGGGCCTAAGGGTAAATGGGGAAATATATGGTGTCATCAAAGACAGACGCGCAGCACCGACGTCTTGGTGAGAACGTCACCTTCGGCAGCTATAATTTTGAAGTAGTCAAGGACTTCGTCTACCTTGGCTCGATAGTGACAGATCCAACGTCTAAGATGGCTGTAGAGCGAATAGACATCACTGCTCCGGCCCGAAGAGTCTTCGACTCCAATCCCACAGGTGGAAAGGTACCTCAACCAACTGGGTGTACGGCACTGGAAGCAGCTGGCCAAAGATCGTGCCGGCTGGAGAGGCTTGTTGGTTGGTGCCTTGGTTCAGCCCGAGCTGCAGCGCCATCTAAGTAAGTACGTAAGTAAAGGATTACAGAAATTTTGAAAGTTATAAATGGATTATTTCATTCAAATTTAAACGCGATATACGAGTATTTGAGTAATTTTGAAAATTATCTGTTGAGAATTGGTCTTCGGATAAAAAACGCCACATATATTTCGTAATTGATCGGAGAACTTTAGGCTGTAAGTCGTGATAAAAAAGGTTTTCGGTCAGTCACTACTCAATTTTATCAAGAAGAAATGGGAAATAAAATTGATGAATTCGGCTTAGAAAATTCGTTTCCACAACTTCAAAAATAAGAGAAAACAGAAAAATATAAGATAAAAATTCAAAGTTGAAAATCAACTTCCAGAACTCCATAAAACAGTGACGATGGTTCCGCGTTTTTGGACCGGACGGGCATCTACTGGCGAAACAAAGTGTAGTCAGATACTTTGGGATCTAGCTAGACCAGTGTATATATTTTGACAAACATATAGATGGCTACTCTGGCCGAAGCTGTTCCATTCTTAGAAGGTAGCCATTCAATTACAGCCAAATTGATTACAGGATGAAGGTAATCTGCTACATGTCCCATGAATATCTATGGATGACCCGTGTGGTTCAATGTAAGAGCCAGCTTAATGGACAGGTTTCTGGCGTTTGATAGACAATGTCTCATAACTTGTCTCAAGTTACATAGAACACCCTTAAATGCTTTATTCCCACACAGGCGTTCTTCTATTTAGCTCAGTATGGGCTGTTCCAGGATAGATGAGCGGTACCACAATTCTGTGGAGCGACGGTTCCTTTAGGAACATGAGTGCTTAGTTCCGTGCCATTCGTCTGACAGCATTAACGCTTTTAGTGGCTGTAGCAGACTGCCCCAGGGATCAATACGTTAAGCCCTTTTTTTCATCATCATAGGTCAGTCTCTTTAAAGCAAAGCCAGCGATTACCAGTGGGAGGCTAAGGTATTGTAGATTAGGGTATATTAAGGTAGGTTAATGTAAGCTAGGGTTATGGATAGTTTTAGTTAAGATTGGGTTCTAACAAAATAACAAAATATTGTATAATAATATGGACGACACATAAGCCTTCCGTTACAGTTGTATTTAGCACCTACTACTACATCTTACTGAATACGTCCAACGCTTTTTTTCATCATCTTTAGCAAGACAAAGTTCAAAGATTAAGCTCGGTCTCTTAGCCTTTTCATCTGCCGACTTCTACGGAGGACATAAGCCGTTTGTTATAATATACAATATATGTATATACTGAAATAGGTTAATATAGTTTTTACTTAAACCTGATGTTAAGTTTACAAAGGAAACAAAACGTTTTCGTTTAAGTTATTTTGTATTCCTTAGAGTGCCCGTTGGGCCAGTACAATATTCTTTTCTAATCGAAGGAATGAATGTTAAAGACATTAGGTTCAACAAGACGGTTCCACATCTTACACAACATGACCCGTTTTGGCCTTATTGTAGGAAAAAAATCCTGAACGAGTCCACTCGCACATTGGTGGTGTGAACTGGCGTTTAACATTCGGGTGTCTGTCACCGTCGAATTTCTTTTTCCGTTGACTGACGCAGTCGAATAGACATTTTTAAGAGCCTTTACGCTCGGTTTAAACGAAACGAGTCTAGTTTTTAGCCTCTGGTCCTGATAGGGAAGAATAGATAAAACTGTGAAAGGGGAACAGTGAACTTGCATCGAAAATGGTGCGTGAGGTTCTATCATCCAATAAGGTGAAAGCGACAGTTTTTGTGTATAGTCATGGAATTTTGATTTCGACAATCTTCATAATATATAGCACATAAACGACAGAAGACCGCTGAAATAAAAATATTATTCTCTCAACACAGCAAAAGCGCATAACTCGACCGACGCTATGAACAAAATTCAAGAATTATACGGCTTGGACAACCACCTATATTATCGCCAGATTCGGTCTATTTCTTGTTTTCTTATCTCAGAACTTTGTCTGTAGAACATGCATTTTTCATATTTTATTTTAACAAGGCTTTAATTTTTTTGGACATTAAGAGGCTATCGTTAAAAATGTATCGTTAAAAATTATACAATATAAAAAGTTTAATTGGAAAACTCAGTTGACATGACACAGTTGTAGTCTTTATGGTGGATGCGAAACATGTCAGGTAAGCCTTACAGAGGTTATTTTAAACATCTAATTGTACTACTTAGAGTGACCATAAAATAAAGCCTAGTTTTCAAGGAAAAAATTGTTTAAGTAAAAAAAGCCTTACATTTGGATGTTTGGATTTGTTAAAATAATCTAAGAGAGCTTAAGCGGATTAAAACGGATTTTTGATTCGAGTTGTGCTCAGTGTGCCGATGATATGAGTTATCCTATTTGTATTTTGCAGTGCTGTGCGTCTGGTATAAGTTGCTTTCACCTATCAAAGAAACACACGCCCAACATATAAGATTGAAGAAGGCATTAGCTTTATGCCTCCATGGGTTATCTATTTCGCTTTGACCAAGTCATCAATATGTTTTCCCCTTTATATCTATTACAGTTGGTGGGCTATCATCTGATAACTTAGGGTCATATATAATATTTTTTTATTTTAGTTTGCCCTCAATATCACCAAAACGTCAACAGTTTTTATTAAAATCTTAAACCTCCTTAATGCACACGAGGCGCCCGACTAATCCGTGACTCTCATGTTAAATGGACCACTTTGTCCTAGTCCAGTCGCTTTATTAAAGCCTTTTGTTAATGGAAAGTAGGCGGGATCGACCTGTATGAGTATATTTAGCATCCCTAATTCTCTCAAAATTAATAAATGTGATTGTTATTGGCGGGAAATCAATGGTGCATTCTCATTGCCAAAATCAACGTAAATAGCTTCCATCCCACATTACTGTATTGAGTGATTTTGGAATCGTTCAAGGACCAAACACTCGAGCTGTACGGCAAAAAGTATGAAAGCGATTCAGAATCCTGATATAAAAATAGATTCTCTTTCACATTTCAAAAAGTCAATTATATCTATAAATACAAATACCCTCTTGAAATTTACGCCTTTTGGAGTAAAGGAATCTTGGCAACCAAATAAATCCCTTTAATTCGTGATTGACAAATGCGATATCGTAAGTTTGGTACATCTTTCAAGAAAAACATTAGTTACCGGAGGTTTTTATTCTTGTCTTGTTTTGTTTTATCTCTCGGGATAAAAGTTTTTCTTAATTCTCTACTGCAACACATTATACATACTCAATGATTAATTTGTGGCTGACTTAATGGAGTTGATAAATAACATTTACACACCAGCACAAGTGAAAGAGGCAAGGGGGCAGACAAGTGGCACATCAAAAAACCCCTGCGTTGGTCTTGGTTCAAAGGAGATACATTAATTTGGTTGAGGTCGGCTGAGCTTAACCCTCATTAAATTGCATGTGACATTTTTCATTTGCTGTTAATTCACATACAAAGATATATGCCATTAGGAAGCTGGGTGAGTGGTTGGAGTATCATTCCTGAGTAATTACTTAAATGGAGTTGTCGTTTTTTCGTCGTGGTTTTATTGGTCCTTCGGATGATATATGGTCATAAAGTTCGCCAATTTGGTATTTAAATTTTATGTGAGATATTTTTACAGATATGTAATGGAGAAAAAATTGCCGCTGTGTGTAATGAAGACATGGATATTGAAGATACTGTACAAAAGTTGAAAATGTCATTGTCATAAAATATCACTTGGGTTACAAAAATTGAGGGTCTCCTTTAATTCATTTTTTCGCTGTTGCGAAATGCATACATATAAGTACAAGGTTAACATCGACACAAGTGACAATTAAAGCGACATAATTAGCTTTCATGCTAACTAACTAACTGTATGAGCAAACCTGCACTTTTGTTACATTGATTGCAAACTTGTAATTAAATATATATCAAGAATCATTGGTAGGGTATTATATTTCGACTTACCTTGATTTAGTCAAAACTTTGTCCTTGTCACGTGTGCCCCTCTTATATTATTAACCCTTATCCTGTATTCATGGGTCAAAATTGCCCAAACACACCTTTCATTTAAGTTATTTCGCTTATTTGTGAATATATTTATCTGAAATTTCTTGACTTTTATTTTTTTAAGTAAATGAACAGAACTATAAAAAAAAATTATAACATTTGTTAATTTATAAGATTTTATGAATTTTTTTTTTCAAATAACGAACGTTGTATTCATGGGTCAAAATTGCCCAATATATTTTTTCCAAAAAACGTTGACCGGGACACCCTATTTTCTTCGACATGTAATATTATCTACATATCTAGGTATATATGTATGTGTATATACTTACTCCTGTCGACCCACTCGATCACATAGTTTTTTTTTCTACGAACGTAACGGTAACATTTGCACAGCAAATAAAGCTGAACGTGTTTCACATCATAGCAAAGAAGTGTTCTTCGCGTGTGGATCTTTGGATATATAAATATGTACTAAAAAGAAACGTTTGAACCACGTGTAACCAAATGATTTCTAGTTATCTTTCATAGAATTCATATGGCCGGATTGAGTCGCGAAGAAATTGAACAACTGCTTGATCGTGGTGAAAGTGGTAGTATTTCGATAGATACGGCAAGCGAGGTAGAACAGGAACATTTATCGTATAATAGTTCCTTATACGAAACTGATTTATTGGGTGGGGAAAGTTTACCCATCATAAATGAGGAGAATATTAGTTTGGATGACGAAGCACTTCCCACTCCAACGCAATTTTTTTCAAAAGATCAGAAGTATAAATGCTGCAGGTGGCCAATAAGAAATTTATCCGTCGGACGTCATAGAACGGAAAATGTTTTGAACACTTCCCCAGGACCGACTGCATATACTACCTCCAGAATATCCGGCATAAAATCTACTTTTCATTTGTCTTTACCACCTGATGTGATTATTGTAAAGATGACAAACATTGAAGATTAGAAGTGTTTTTTTTTGTCTATGATGTTTTTTTATATCAATATACTATATTTGTTTATAGGAGAGAGTCTATTTAGAGACACATGGGTAAGGCAATATCCATCGAAGCCTATATAGGTTTCAAAATATATCTCGAGTCATACGTTTCGATAAGAAATGAGACAGAAACGAACGACGTGCTCGGGATAAACTTGCCCCAATTAGAGATTTCTGGGACAAATGGGAATCTAACATACGATGAACAATTAGTGACATATCTTGGGAGGTATTCATTCAAGCAATACATTCCATCTAAGCTAGGAAAGTGTTAAATAAAAGTGTGAGCTCTGTTCGAGAGTAAAACCAGCTTTGCTTGGTCTTTGCAAGTTTACACCGGTAAAGGTAGAAATTGTCATCCCGAACGAAATCAAGGCTGTCGTGTAGTTCTAGACCTCATAAAATACTTGAAAGGTAGAAACATTACATGCGACAATTTATTTCACGAATTAGGGATAGAATTACTAGGAAGTAATTACCTTAGTTGGAAAAGAACGAAAAAATAAAACATCTTTGCCACCAAAAATTTTGGATGTAAAACAAAATCCCGAGCAATTTTCCTATTTCTTTTTCGACAATAAAAATACTATAGGTACAACTCTCGTTTCATACGTGCCTAAAAAAGACCGCTATTCAATTTAATTAGCACTTTGCACCATGACAAAGAGGTAACTAATAATGCAAAAAAGCCAGAAATAATAAAATATTATAGTTCAACAAAATCAGAGGTAGATACTCTTGATCAACTTATACGCATTTACACCTGTAAGCTTAGAACAAACAGATGGCCACAGACGTTATTTTATAATACATTAGATATATGTATCAGTCTATAATGCTTTTGTTATACATATATGTACATATCGATTTTTCCGAACTGGAACAAAGAATAAGCATTTCAGACGGAAGATTTTTTTCGAGGAATACTGGTCCGGAAAGATCGTTGGTTCAAGATCTGTAAACACGAACAAATCCAAAACAAGCTACAGTGTCAACATTGAAGATATCCGGTTGCTATTTGTGCTCGAATCAATCCAACAGTACAAAATATTTGACAAAATGTACAAAATGTTCAAAATTTACCTTTAAAATGCATTCCGAACAAAAAATTAGGTGTACAAATTGTGATTTCTAAATAACAATGTATTGGGCAAATTTGACCCACAAATACAACGTACGTTTCTTTTTTGAAGTACAGGATAAGGGTTAAGGAACCCCACTAAATAAATTTAAAAAATTTTTAAATTTTAACATTTTTAAAAGTCATTAACTGTAGATTTCAGATTTGATCAAAGTACGAATTAAATATCATACCTATTGAAAAACTCATAAAAAAATGATTTTGAAAATCGAAAACAATACTGAAAAAAAAAGTTTTTCATTAAAAAAACCATAAAGATTTTGTGCTATTCATTGTTAGTCATTTTATTCAAGTTAAAACAGATGATCTTGAAAACCACAAAATTCAACCACAAGAGAATACACAAAGCTATTTGTGTATCACCAGATCGAGTACCGAGCGTACAGAGAAAAAAGTTATGGTTCAGACCACATCCTAATCATAGCTGTTGTGTCACTGGCTCGCCAACAGACGCTAGAGAGGCTGGGTAACGACTCCCTACCAATCCCTTCTTGATCGCACATGCGCTCGAGATAGTGGATGAAATAAACATGTTGCTTATTGATCGCACATTTGTTCGTCGTGTACTTGTTTGCATACACTACATCTCTTACTTGTTTAGATTCTATTTTATTGTTATAAACAAATATTGTACTTATATATAAACAACTTTTATGAAACATGTAGTATGTACATTTAACAAATTCAGTTTCCTTTTTTAGTATTTTTTTAAAATAAATTATCTAATCCAATTAGTTTTAAATTTAATGCTATAGAAAATTAATTCGTTAAATTCTGAATATCTGGATCCTTTTGAGAAAATCTGGTTATTTCCTCCAATGAGATAGCAAGCGGTCTTGAATGTTCGATGACGTAGATTATATGCGAATCATCATCTATTGGTACTGCATTTGTGTAAGTACATAAACGTGATAGCAGATCTGCTATGTTCATTTTCCCGGGTATATAGATTGAATTTGTTCGATTGCAACCTTAACACCCACCTTTCGATTCGTGCACAAGGTTTTGATTTGGGACTAAAGATTATCTGCAAGGGTTTATGATCAGTGACGAGATCAAATTCTTCTCCAAACAAGTAAATATCAAAATGCTCAATTGCCCAAAACAACGCAGGAGCTTCTTTTTCCGTTTGGCTGTACCTGCGCTCACAATCTGTCAATGTTTTACTTCCATATGCTATTACTCTTGGACTACTGGAATTTATTTGTGCTAAAACGGCCCCTAACCCCGCCGGACTAGCATCTACGATGACCTGCGTTTTGTCATGCACGTCATAATACCCCAATGAATGAGTTTTTGTAAGTGCTTTCTTGAGATCTGCAAAAGCTTGGTCTTGCTCTTTTAGCCAAAACTCTTTTAGATTCGCAATTTTCCGCAGCTTATTTCTCAAAAGTTTCTTTAGGGGTTCTGTCTGAGTGGAGATGTTAGGGATCCATTTTCCAATAAAGTTTACTAATCCTAGGAAAAAGTTCTTCTAATGTTGCTGGAACTCTAAATCGTGTGATACAATCAATGTATTTCGGTAGAGGCTTTATACCCGCAGATGTAAGTTCATGACTCAGAAATTGGATGAAATTGACTTTGAAAATGCATTTTACATCATTTAATAAGACATTATTTTCTTTAAGTACTTTCAACACCATTTGTAGTCTTACCTCATGTTCTTTCTCATTGCTTCCAAATACTAGAATGTCATCTATAAAATTTATTACTCCATCGCAACCTAGTAACATTCTTTCCAAAGTTTTTTGAAAAATTTCAGGTGCACAATTAATCCCGAACATTAATCGTTTATAACGATACAGTCCCTTAATAGTAATGAATGTTGTTATGTGTCCACATTCGTTGTGTAATTCTAGTTAATGAAATGCATTTTTGATGTCTAATTTACTGAAAATCGTGGCCTTGCGAAATTTCGGCAAAATTTGAGTCATTGTGGTTAACGGATGGATCTCTAGCACAATTGCTGTATTAGCTCGACTCATGTCAATGCACAGCCTTATCTTATCATTTTTTCTTCAAAATTGGGTCAATGGGAAATACCCACCTTGATAGCCCACTAACTTCCTCGATGATATCACACTCTAGAAGTACCTGCAGTTTTTTCTCTACCATTTTTTCAAGAAGTTTCAAGAAGTATTGGTATTCTTCTGCAAGGTTGTGAGATATGCTTTACTGAGTCATCAATAGAAATGTTCACGAGTATATTTTTAAATTTCGGAAAGGCTTTGTTTGTTATCTGACTTACGTCGATTCCAATCTTTAAAACTCCTAAGTGTATTGCTGGGTTTTTTCCAAGTAAATCATTTGTTCCTCCAGCAATTACATAAAATGAAGTACGACTTTTTTCAATTTATCTCGATTATGGCCTCAAATGAACCCTTAATCTCTAGGGGAACTGTGCTACCATACGCAAAGAATGTTTTGTTAGGCTTTTTTGTTTGGTTAAAAACTTTAATGTTATTGCTCTTCAACTGTTCCCATGCCTTGTCAGTTAATAAGTTTAATTTATATCCTGAATCAATTACCATTTTAATTTCATTTCCACCAACAATACAATATATATATAGAAGCATCAGCATCAACATGAAAAATATAATCCTTTGCTGTTTCCGCGTCTTCCACACAGTCGAGACTATAATCTCCAAATGTCCGTTTCTGTGGTTGTTGCGTTTTGCAGTACTGTCATAAATGGCCAATACGTCGGCAGGTATGACATTTCTTGTCCCTGGCTGAGCATTTGACATCCTGCGAGGAAGACTCTCTGCTGCCACACCTGCCGCATGACTTCTCTTCATTTCTTTTATTTTGATTTCCACAGCAGCTCTTCCCTACGATTCGATCATTCATCATCCTTCTAGGGACTTGATTTACTTCTTGTGTCCTAGCATTATATTCATAGCCGTCTAGTTGATGTTTTACTGTTTCCTTTGTATTGGCTTCTGTTATAATTTTATCCAGTGATATTATCGCCAGCAGTCAAATTTTTTTTTTCCTTAATTCATCCGAAGTGCATTTTTCAGTTCTTTGGTCGGTCAAATTGTCTTCCAAATTTTGAAACCCCCACTTTTCTGCCTGATTCCTCAATCTCAAAAGAAATTTTTCAAATTTCTCCCCTTCTTCTTGTCGTTGGAGCGTAAAAATATGTCTTTCGTAGACCCTACTCTGCTTTGGAGAGAAATATTCAGTTAGTTTTTTTATTGCAATTTCAAAAACATAATTTTCCTCAGTCGGGTCAACATTTGCGTCAGGAGATTATAGAAGATTTCTTGCAGGCCCAGCCCTCCAAAGTGTAACAATGTTGCTTTTTTTTTAGTAGTTGAAACAATACCTGTAGCTTCTAAATATGTAAATGTTCAATGCTCTTTTCCATTTGTCCCATCTTAGGCCAACTTATGTACGATCTCCTTTTTAGTTTAGTTTTTAATTCATTTTTATTTAAAGTTTCTTAGATCTATCTTAACCTAGACAAAAATGCTTAAAAACTAGCTTAGCTTGATATCTTACTGGCCCTAAGCGGATACTCTAAAATAAACGTAACAACTTAAATCTATGTCCTTCGACTACTATATCAACTTACAATTAACATTACGAGTATTATAACTAACTTAAGCTAAGAAAAATGTTTTTGTTTTATTAAAAAACTTAGCATATGAAATGGGGGAGAGACCTGGAACGAGAATCCGCATTTTCTAAACATCGCTGAACTTCGTATAACATAGTAACAATTTTTTTTGCGGGCCACGACAATTAACAACTATTACAACATGCATGAAACAAGAGCTATGCTTTCTCGTGAGCGCTTTGTGAAATAGTTCGCATATGAGCTTTTATTATCGAATCCGAACGGTAAATGACAAGCTCTTATTTATTTTACAGAAAAGGAAACCTTGGATTTCTGTCACTCATCTTTGTGCAACCACAAAATTTACAATCAAATGTAGGCGTCTTTGTTCCGGAATAATATTAGGACCTTTGTATCACAGCCAAAATAACATAGGTATCATTGTACCGCAAACAAGCACCTTTGTATCCAGTCATGTGTCGGTAACTTTGTACCACCTCTTTTCTAACCTTTTTCAAATGCATTATTAGTCCTTTTTATTTTGCAATGCATGCATATGTATATAGTTTCCATTCTAATGGGGGCACCATTGTACCAAATCTTAAAGATCACAAATATGTGTATTTTCCTTTTTTTTTTTTTTTTTGGCTTGCTGTATATTATTCTGGTAGTTATTCACCGTTCACTCTCACCATGTGCCGAATTTGCACATGACACTCTTACGCACACTAATTAATTATTACTATTATTTTTTTTTTTAT
This sequence comes from Merodon equestris, assembly GCA_958301585.1. Classification (NCBI taxonomy): domain Eukaryota; kingdom Metazoa; phylum Arthropoda; class Insecta; order Diptera; family Syrphidae; genus Merodon; species Merodon equestris. The sequence continues at coordinate 68,329,979 of OY284413.1, forward strand.
TACACTTTAGATTTTTCTCTCGTCGCCACTTGTTGTGTCACTGGCTCGCCAGCACACCTCCGATCGCTAGAGAGGCTGGGTAACGACTCCCTACCAATCCCTTCGTGATCGCACATGCGCTTGAGATAGTGGATGGAATTAACATGTTGCGTCGTCTACTTGTTTGCATACACTACAATAGCCAAAAAAAAAGCCGAATCCACAGTTATCCAAAGTTACAGAAGTGGACCATAAAAGTTCCAAGGACCGTCCTATCCAATAATAGGACAAAGTTAATGTCCCATTTGCCACTAGATAGCATGGAAACTAACAACTAGGCAATGCACAGGAAGCAAGGTCATAGAAATATAAGTGTTGTAAAACAAACTATTTTTTTTGCCAAGCTCCAAGAAATAGTATAAGACCGTAATGTTTAAAGATTTCAAGGCCTATAAAACAGTGAAGACATCATGCGTACAAGATATCAAATCTAACGAAAGGAACTCAGCCTTATGGTTAAAAACTCAAGAGCAATGTATCAAGAGATAAACGTTATACGAAGAGGATTCCAGGCCAGTTAGGGTGTATAAGTAACGAAAACGGGGTAATTGTATCGGACAACCAAAAGTCGCAAAGAAGTTGGTGATATACTGTAAGCGTCAAAAGAAAGTTTACACTTCAGTGTTTTATGTTTCTAATTCAACTACAGATTTTATTAAAGGTTCATCATATAACGAATTTATGAATTTAACATTCATCTATTAATTTTTAATCGAACGATGTAAAAAGTTAACAAAAAAATTAAAAACAAAAATTTTATAAGCGAAAAAGGGAAAACACTTCATATTTTAGGCATCAAAGAAAGTTTAAACTATATGTGAATTGTGATTTGCGGTGCATGGAAACTACCGTTTTGTTCATTTCCCCGCTGTTCTTTGTTTCTCTTGCAGATCGTTCTGATAAAGGCTCTCTTTCGATTTCATTTTTGTTTGTTTGTTTGTGAAGAAAGTTATGTCAACTTAGTAAATCAAAGTCTTATTACAATGGGTAAGCAAATGCCAATTGAAACCAGGAAATTGTTTTGAAATTTTATGAAGAAGGAAAATCTTTAAGAAAAATAGTGGAAATAATTGCCAGAAGCCACCAAGGTGTTAAGAAAATTATTGATAAATATAAAAATTTTAAACAAGTTCAAGATCGTCCACGCATTGTTAGACCCAAGCGACTCTCCCATTCTGATGCAAGATTCATTGTGCGAGAAGTGAAGAAAAATCCATCTGTTAGTGCTGTGAAAATATCCGAAGACATTAAAAAGGTATCAGGTATTCCCATTAGTGCAAGTACTATTCGACGAGTACTTCACGATATTGGGCTACAAGGCAGAGTACCTCGGAAGAAACCGCTCATATCAGCAGCTAATCAAAAGCGGCGACTACAATTTGCAAAAAAGTACGAAGAAAGAGATATTTCATTTTGGAAAAGTGTGGTATTCAGTGACGAAAGTAAATTTGAAGTTTTCAAATCCAGAAAATCACCAAAAATTTGAAGAATCTGAATTTGGTCTGGGGATGCATGGCGGTGGCAGGTGTGGGAAACCTGGTGTTCATTGAGTCCACAATGGATTATTGAAATATTTTGAGGGAAAACTTACACCCTTGTGTCGCAAAATTGGGTTTGGATCAAGCATGGGTATTCCAGCATGACAATGACCTAAGCACACGGCCAAAATTGTGAAAGAATGGTTATTGTATAGGACGCCGAAGCAATTACATCATCCTCCGCAATCCCCAGACCTTAACCCCATCGAACATTTGTGGGAACATCTCGACAAGCAAGTTCGAAAAAGGGTCATTACAAGTAAAGATTCACTAAAGTCCGTCCTGCTGGATTAGTGGGAAAAAATTCCTTCCGACTTCACAAAAAAATTGGTAGAATCAATGCCCAGGAGGTTGAAGGCCGTTATTAAGGCAAAAGGAAACAAACAAAGTACTGAATTCACCGTTTATGAATACATTTTTTTATTTTTTCAGTAATGTAAACTTTCTTTTGACGCCTAAAATATGAAGTGTTTTCCCTTTTTCGTTTATAAAATTTTTGTTTTTAATTTTTTTTGTTAACTTTTTACATCGGTCGATTAAGAATTAATGGATGAATAAATATGTTAAATTAGTTATAGGATAAACCTTTAAAATCTGTTGTTGAATTAGAAACATAAAACACTGAAGACAGAAACATCGAGGCGCCACAACAAACAAATGTCCCAAACGGGTTTAACGAAACACAAAGTAGTATGGTTGTTGTGCCGACACAGCTAGTGAGACAGCTCACTAACCATCGGGTTGGGTCGGCAGTTAAAGTGCAGTCACAAACTCCATTCACCTCTTTTCAATTGTCATCTATGATCTACTCTGTATGCTAACCGATTTCTGTTACGAATAGTTGGAATAGTGCAGTCATAGTTACAGGACAGTTACAAGTCAGAGCTTTCGCACACATGAAAATTGGACTCCAATAAATCTCTGATCGGTGAGTCAAAGATAGCTTATCTATTAAGAAAATAAGATTGTCAGTGCCATTTATTACTAAAATTATCTAATATAAACATGGGATCCTCAGATAATCAGGTTTTGACATAATAGTTCTGACAACTAAAGTTATCTGCTAGTCTCGGTCTCGGCCTAACAGGCCCCTTGCAATCCTGCGCGACGATATATTGGTTAGACTTACTCCTCTTCACATACACAACAAGAAATCAGTTATACGCATTGAAGTAAGACTTCTTTGCTCAAACAGCCGAAATACAGCGTCGGACATGTCTATTTTTGTCGAATTGCAAAGGTATTGGACATACTATCAAAAATGTAGATGAAAAGGTGGTGTATAAATGTCTCAAAAATGGAGTTTCGGTCCAAACTGCAAAGTTTTGAAGGCATTGCAATTGTTTTTCCAGTTTCACAGCCTAGTTATATGCCATCTATATAGGCGCCAAAATGAATCTTTGCTATCTGCGGCAAAGGCGTGACTATAAATATATTTTCCGACAGCCTAGTAGCACACAAGGCACAGGGCTCACTAATCATGACTTCAAAAACCATTTCAATGATCTGTCGAACCTAGCAAAAAAAACACATGGCATGACAACAAAATATTTAGCCAGACAGGGCCCCTTACATACCTTGGTGTTGAACACTCCCAAACACGAATTTAGATTTTTGAGGTGATTGGAAAAAATTAAAACCACTGTTTTTTAAACAGATTATAAGGATTTCGTTGACTGAAGAAAATCATTCAACCGGAGAGTGCAGATGAACATATTATGTGCGTTTGCCACTTTGCAAAGCGCTCTTTTCTCAGAGGTGTTTTATCTTCTGAGGTAGTTGCCTGAAGTTCTGGAGGATCAGTTTATTACGAAGGTCGACTAATTGGCTTTCTTGGAACAAAAGGTCTTTTTGTCGCAGAATCCTTCCTGCCACAGAAGCTTCTTATGCTACCCGCCAATTATAAATAATCCATTTACTGTTTTAACTCTGCTTAGATGAACAAGCAATAATGGCGTCGTGTCTCCTCAACAGTGAAATTTCGGAAAACCTTTACTTTTATGAATAGTTGCCTTTCCTGGAAGTGATTATTTGATGAATAATGCATTTACCATCATCATCGAGGCGTTGGCTTGAAAGGAAATTCTTTCGATGGTGTTGATGGTACATCCGTTTGCTTGCACTCGATATGCTTGTACTCTGGAACATCATAAGCATCTTTGTATAACAGTAAGGTAACGTAACGTATAGGCAAGTATCATCATACAAAATGTAGTTTGTATCGTCTTGTATCCATCTTTCATATAAGTGTATCGCCGAATGGTTTGTCCATGTTCCTCCTGCGCTATTCCGCAAATTTTTTGTTTGTTAGTAGATTGTTTGGAGTTATTCAGAGTTATCACTTAAAAACAAAATTCATTGTTTTTCAACTCCTTTTACGTCTTCTTTTGCTGATAATTTGAAATTTCATTCTCATGCCATGCGCATGTTTTGAATATTCATTACGCTGTAATACATCTGCATATTTCAGTGGCTTATAATGCGTATAAATTCGTTTCATCCCAGATTTTTCAACCCATCAAAAAAACCAAGCAAAAAAAAAAGCATTCTATTGCTTGTTTGACTTGATTTGCCAGGTAGTTCGCATTCCCCTAACTCTGCACTCCTCCACCCCAAAGTTTCTGACTTAATTTTTTTTCAATCAATTTCATTGTCTTAGCCAATGAACCTCTCACTCAAATCAACCTCAATTCCATACATTTCAATTATACTTTTCAGAATTTCTTTAATAACATTCGTTCTTTCATTCGAGATCTTTCCTCTTCTTTTCCATTGTATCAGCAGAATCATCTTAATAGAATTCGCATTTTTTCTTGTATTCAAATCTTTAGCACGCATCTCTAATGCGCAAGAGAGTGTTTGTTTATATATTATATTTTTTAAATTCATTTGTACGAGTAAGCCCACTTTTTCCATAAAAAATGTTAAAAGGGATCCGCAAGACAAAATCAAATACCAAGCTGTCATTGAAGAGTGCGAAAGACATGTCGAAAACCACAACAAGCTGCCAAAACCCACTACAAGCAACAAGCGTAATAGGTCTCAGGAAGAGCCTGCATAAGCCGCTAAGAAAAGCAAACAACAACATCCACAAAACCACATCCTCTCCCCAACAAATTGACTTTCACTGAGGCAGTGAGAGACCAGATCGCGCTGGCTCTTGTTCAGGTAAGGCCATCCTGCATAATAGTGACAATCGAAACTAAACTGTCAGAGATGGTGGTAGATAACATGCTGGGAAACCAAGGCCGTCCCATATCCGGTTTTGACTCCTCAGAAACAGAGGTTAAAGATAATCAACTGCGTGGATCGACTTTCGAAGGATTTCCTTAATTCGTTCCTAGCTGAATAAAGCAACGCCTGAGAGGTCTTTACGCTTAAAGTCATCCCTGCCAAGGTAATCCCAAAAAGATCAAGTGTCGTATTTGGCTACCTCAGATGAAGATTGAAGGCGGAAAGCTTTTTCAATGCCTGAAACTGCAGATCCTTGCGATTCTGATGGATGATTAGACCGTCATTAAAATGGGCAAAAAAAATAGCACTTCAATTTTCAATTCAATTTCAATTTCAATTTTTTATTTTCTTTACTAAAACATATTGTGTAGATACGTAGCAACTGAATAGGATACAAAACTAAATTAATAATATTTGACACACTGAATTAATAAAGAAGCTGCAATCTATAGTTCATAAGGAACTAGAGGCGAAAGCAGCTGTAATAACTTTATTATAACATACAACATATTTTAGAGTGGTAAGGAGGTGTTACGACAGATTTATACATACATTATATATTATAATTTTTATAAGCATAATCATTTTTTTAAAGTTAAATAGTGAAATATTTACATAAATTTAGCCAAAAAAGGAAGAAAAAAAAACCGGGAAGTGCTGCTTTTCTTCTTTTATTCGATAAAACGGCGGCTGAAGCGCATCGAGAACTACAAACAGTTTACGGAGATGCTGCTCTAAGTGAAACAACGTGCCGTGATTAGTTCCGTCGCTTCAAAGACGGTGATTTCGATGTTGACGACCGTTCGCGTGAAGGAAGGCCAAAAACCTTCGAAGACGCTGAATTGGAGGCATTGCTCGATGAGGATCCATGCCAAACGCAAAAAGAGCTTGCATCAGTATTAGGAGTTACCTGCCAAGCGATTCCATGCGTTTGGAATGATTCAAGAGCAAGGAATTTAGGCTTCTTAAGATTTGAAGCCAAGAGACGTTGAGGATCGTTTTTTCGCCTGTGAACAACTGCTCCAGCGGACAAAAACGGAAGGCTTTCCTTCATCGCATCGTTACGGGTGATGAAAAATGGATTCATTGCAGAAACCCAAAGAGAAAAAAATCATAGGGACAGCCCGGTCATAATTCTATGTCGTCGGCTCGGCCGAATATTCACGCTGCGAAGGTTATGCTGTGTATTTGATGGGATCAGGGCGGTGTTATTTATTATGAGCTGTTGAAACCAAAAGAAACCATCACTGGGGAGCGGTATCGAACTCCATTGCAAGTTGTGATGTGGTATTATAGCAAGATGTTGATCGTTTACTCTAAGGCTATAGCAAGAAGAGCACCGGCTCAATAAATAACCAGATCTGGCGAAAAAAATCTTTAACACCTTATAGAAATACAACGGCTTCAGAGACAGGACTTTGATGCTTATGAATTTAATTTAATTTTCGTGGGGGCAAACACCCCCATTTATTAAGCTTAATTCAAGCACATGATACTTAATCTAACTTAACCTAACTTAAACTAGCTTAGAAGCTAAGGGGTAGGAGAGAGAGGGGCATGAAAAAGAAGGGTTTTTAAGCATGGAGTGCTAAGGTTGAGGTCGAAGAAGGGATTCGAGTTGACTCTTTCGAGCATACGAAAGATGGGTTCGTTAGCGCCATAAGCGGTAAGGGTGGTGGGTACATAGAAGAGACGGGGGTTTCGTACATTGCGAGGGTTAGTGTTGAGAGAGACAGAGTTATAGAGGGTAGCGCAGTCAATGGAGCCTGAAAGGAGTCGATGGATGAAGAGGATGTCAGATACAGTTCTTCTTTCCTCCAAGGTGTTCATGTTAATTAGTTTAAGGCGGTCGTGATAAGATGGTAAGAGCAAAGGATTGTTCCAGGGGAGACCTCGCAGAGCAAAACGTAAGAACCGGCGTTGGATGCTCTCGATTCTAGAAATGTGGATTTGTTGGTAAGGAGACCACACTTGAGAGGCGTATTCAAGAAGGGGCCGGACAAAGGTTGTGTAGAGAGATCGGGTAACGTAAGGGTTAGAAAATTCTTTAGACCATCGCTTCACGAACCCGAGTGCTAAATTAGCTTTAAGGATTATCTCGTCTATATGTGCGCGAAAATTTAGCTGTTGGTCACATAATATACCAAGATCGCGGATAGTTTGAACGGTGGAGATGGGCTGATTATTGAGGAAGTAGAGACGGGGATGAGGTTTAATACGTTTACGTGAAAAAGTGATTGATTGGCATTTGCTAATGTTAAGCCCCAAGCAATTTTTGGAACACCACATGGAAAAACTATTGAGATCGGATTGAATAAGGGAAGAGTTGTGATTGGAGGAAATAGACTTGTAGAACTTGGTGTCGTCGGCATATAGTGAGATGTGGGAATTTTTAATCACTATTTCAATATCGTTAATGGTAAGGACAAAAAGAAGTGGACCTAAGTGGCTACCTTGGGGGACGCCGGAGGAAGCTAAGAAAGGATTGGAAAAGGCAAATCTGAAGCGAACACTATAATACCGATTTTCCAAGTAAGAAGATATCACTTCAATAAAATGGGTTCAAAGCCAAGAGAAGACAATTTGAAGAGTATTAGATTGTGGGAGATTTTATCAAAAGCCTTACTGAAATCGGTTGAAGCCATGTCGACATCTTTGCCATTCTCTAAAGCCAAGAGGGTAAAAGACACAAATTCAACAAGGTTTGTGGTTGTAGATCGGACCTTGAGGAATCCGTGTTGTCTGGGGGAGATTAAAGACTTGTAGCGAAAACTTAAGATTTCGTACAAAATGCTCTTGAAGATTTTGGGTATATGTGACAGTTTGGCAATGGGACGATAATTGTTAATAACGTTCTTCGGACCTTTCTTGTGTATAGGGGTTATAAATGAGGTTTTCCATAACTGGGGGAATTCACCAAAAGATAGGGATAAACTGAAGATCTTTGAGAGAGGGAGAGAGAGGGTTGATGAGCATTTTATCAGGAATATGGCAGGGAGACCGTCTGGTCCAGGAGTGAAGGAGTGAATGAAGAGTATTAAGCTGTCATGTCGATGATTTTTATTACAGATAAGACGAATAATGTGTTTTTGAGAAATCAGAAGTGGATTCATTTTATTGTGGTGCGTTCCACCCCATGAAACTATGCCATATTCGAGCTTAGACTGCACTAAACCATAACAAATACACTTAAGAAGTTCGCATGAGCAATAACTTTTTAAGAAGTATATTTGCATTGTGGCAGCCATCTTCCAGTCAAGTCAACCCCAAGGTGCTTGTATGACTTGACACACTTAATATTAAAACATTTATCAGAGCATGAACGTGACTCAAAAAATGTTAGTGGGTTTTCTACCTATTTACAAATTTATTTACTGTGTTTTTTTTTCAACTTGCACAATGAAAAGAAAATGTTCCGTAGTCTACTTTCCTACCAGATACATCAAAAAATATAATTTTGTTACAATTTTATGCATTTTGAACCAATGGCTTAAGACTTCCAGGTCATGATTAATATCTGCCGAAAGGTTCAGAGCAGAGTCACTGTGAAAAGGACATGCCATGTCATCAGCGAACCCATTCACTTTACTGCGATATTTTTGTAAAAAAAAGTTAATAAAGATTAAAAAAGTATAGGACCAAGCACAAGGCTGAAAATACACCGGATAAAGCAAAACGTTTTTGATTTGTTAGTCAAAAAAACATTTTTTATTTGAACACACACCAAGCGAAACAGAATATAATAAAACAAAACGTTTTGTTTTCTAGTTTCGTTTGGTGTATATTGAAGTAAAACAAATTGGATTTCACGACTTGCTTTTCAACATGTGGTCGAACTCAGACAATGAAGTTGTGCCAATCTTGGTGGGCTATCTATTGTTTTTTTTTTTAAATCATAAGTTATTTTGATACTGACAGCTGCTTCCCGCTCGAAATCTTGACAGAAAGTCAGTATCATACCTCCGCGGAATGAAATGAATCGCTTTATGCCTCAACAACGTTGGAAATGTTGGCGATGTCAATTGGCCGTCTCGGAGCTGCGATTTGACCCCTTTGGAGCTTTTTCGTGGGGAACCGTGAAAGATCAATATTATGCCAACAATCCGGAAACGATTCAAGCTCTTAAGGTTAATATCTAATAATAGCACAGCCCGTATTTGGTCCACCATTTACAATTTTTGAATTGACGAAAAGGACACAAATAGCAGAGAATGATGGGTGCATGGTAAACTTAATAGCAGAGTTAGGAACTTATCCTTGAAAAAATCAAATTTTCTCCTTCTACGTCTGTATTTGTTAAAATTTGGGCACAGAATAAAGTGCGACGAAAAAATATCAATTCGAATCGAATCAAAATTTTTTTTTCCCAAAATAACAGGCCGGCTATCGGCAACGAAATTATGTTTTCTGTTTTGCTTTGCTTTTTATGTTTCGATTCATTTGGTGTGTGTGCGCAACACACATAAGAAAGTAGGCAATTATCGTCAACGACGCTGGCTCGAAACAGTTTTGTTTCATTCGGTGTGTGTTGCTCGTATACAATGGCTTGTACATATGTATTTTCGACAACCGTCACCGAAACACTTCGAAACAAAAATGTGTGTTTTGTTTCGTTTTATTTGGTTTGTGCAGTCTCATAAGAAACAATGTTCCCTTGTTTCACGAAACAAAAAAACACGTTTTGCTTTATCCGATGTGTTTTCAGCCTAAGACTTCAAACGCTGGAAAATACCAACGAGATCAGGTATCGGCTCAAAGGAGGTCAGCCACTTCTTTCGGGATGGAAAACGACAAAGCAAAAAGTTTGCTAAAATTCAGGGAGAATGTGCGGCTAAAAACACGAGCAATATGTTCATATGTCGGAGGCTAAACGCAGTACGAAATGGTTCCAGGCTAAATCAGGATTTATCCGTAACGATAATGGGCCGCTTATTTCGGACAACGAAAGAATTGCAGCCTAATGGAGCATGGAGAGCCAACCATAATTGAAAACGGTGTTATCCACACATCACAGGTTCAGGTAAAACTGCCAACCATTGTGGAATTAAATGAAGCGATTTATCGGTATAAAAAAAACAAGACTGCAGGAATCGATCATCGGAATTAATAAAATATGCAGGAGAAAAAGTAACAGAGAGGTTAAATGGGCTCATCAGAATGATAGGGAACATAAAAACCATCCCCGAGAAATAACTTATTTAAATAGGGCGCCGAACACAATGCAACAGTTACCGAGGAATATCTCTGCTACCAAGTTATTACAACGTTCTGTCAAATATTTTTTTAACGACCTCATACGCAAAGGGAATAATTGGAGACTGCCAGTCAGAAGGAATTGAAAATGTATCATGCCCTTTTAAAGCTGGGAATTCCCAAAAAGTTGGTGTAACTGAATAACTCTTAATGGAATCACATCCATTCCAGTTTGCACTGGCGATCTGGACCTGCTGGGAAATACTAAGGAAACAGTTAAGAGAAATGTTGAAAGTCTAGTAGCGTAGCGGCAGGAAAGGAAGTATGCTTAGAAGCAAATGAAGAAAAAAACTATATATATGGCCACAGGCCGACTTGGATCGATCCGAACCTCGCACCTGACTGTACCCGATTAACGCTTTGAGAAAGTAGACGAATTCAAATATCATACTAACTGCCAAGAAGGACATCGAAATAAATGAAAAGCCGCATATAGGCAACGCATGCTTCTTCGCGGTGAAGGCATTATCAAAACAACTCTTTTGTCTCGCAATGTAAACAATTGCATTTATAAAACCATAATAATGCCAGTGACACGTAAAGATGTGAAACCTGGTTTTTGACTAAGAAGGAGAAAAACAGATTTCGCGTCTTTGAAACACAAGATCTTAAGGCAGTGGACGAAGTACCAAACGAATAATGAGTAGCAAAAAGACCGCCAGAAAGGCCGTAGATAGGAAGACAATACATACATATACATATTATCCAGGGACAGACCAGCGAAACATGGAAACATGACCAGCACTCAAGATAAGGAGGTTTGGCGAAGGGTGGTAAATGAGGCTCTGAACTTCCGAGTTCCAAATGGCTGGTAATAATAATAACAGTATAGTGATAGTAATCATGGATCATTCTCACTGTAAGATTGAATTTGATTAAATGTGTTGTTTTCGTGGAATAACATTTTCTAGACTTTCAGATACCGGCTCCATCAACATTATATGTGTAGACTTTGTAATGTCGAAAAAATTGCATTATTTGACAGCCCAAATAGTCATTGCATTCTCTTTCAAAAAGAGAATATTATACAGTAGTACCTCAGTAATGTACATTTTCAACAATGCTTTCGATTTTAATATCTGTAATATGAACTTTGTTACATGGGGCTACAAACCGTTTATAAAAGAAACTATTTACATAGGGAGCTGGCTGGCGACTGAACATAATCTAAACGGAGTAACGAAGTTACGGGGCTGGCCGCCGAAAAGGGACGTACTATTGCCTCTTTGGAGAATTCAATTTTATAGGCATTAATTCATATTCATTTACAGAAGAGCGTCAGTTATTCGAACTAATGGGGACCAAGGGTGGTTCGGATAATCAAATTTGAGTAAAAATTCGGATAATCGAACACATAAGAGAATCGAATAAAAATCAGATGGTTGTCGCTTTTCAAATGTCATGTAACTGAAACCAAAGAAACTGAACTGAAACCAAGAAACTACAGAAACGAAAAGATTTTTATATCCGCAGTTTATATTTGAGGCTTTCAGCGCAAAAGTGGTGTAACCCACAAATTTTGTTGGTTGCTCTTCTGGTGTTATATACATTCCTTACATTACCAACTATCATTACAAAAGTGGTGTAAGCCACTTTTAGGTATTTAAAAACAGATAGAGCTGAAGAAATAGTTTTTGCTCAGAGCATAATATAACAATGTAGTAGAGCAAAAGTGGTGTAAGTTGAATACACCACTTTTGCATTATGGAATGAATGATTGGTCAGAGATGCATCATAAGGAAAAACAATGCAGCTGTGCAAATAATTGCACTAATCAGTTTTCGAAAAAAAAGGGTTCAAAATAAACAAGCATATTGCTTATCAGCTGTTTTCCATATTATTTGAATAGCTGCGTATATTATCTCGCTGGCCAACATATCACACCATAATTGTGCAGTTCGGTCCATGGTCTCCACATCACTTCGTTTTTGGACGCAGCCGAGAGTAGGTGCAAGTAGTTTGAAATAAAAAAACAGTGTCAAAGAGTGTAAAAATTGAGAGGTTCAACACGAAATTTCATTGAAAATCTTAAATAGTAAATTTGCACAGCAGAACTGCAAGTAAGTATGGGGTCACCAACTGAAACTCCCAACCTCAAAAGTAGAAAGCGTTTAAAAAAGCCAGAGGCATGGCAGCGAAATATGCTTAAATTACAACGAGCAAAAGGCGAACAATATAAGAACCACAAAAAGAACATTGTTCCTGCGAAGACACCTAAAACAGGCGAGTGTCCATGTCCCAAGAAGTGTTATCTAAGAATAAATGAGGAACGTCAGCTGGAAATTTTTAGAAGTTTTTACGCATTGGCAAATTTCGACGCTCAGAATGCATTACTGTTCTCATTACTTAGAGTGAAAAACAAATCCAGAAGTTACACGGTAACAGAGAAATCAAGAAGACAAAAAACACACATTTATTATTTATTAGGTGAAGATGGTGTTGAGTTTCAGGTGTGTAAAAAAATTCTTCCTAAAAACTTTTCAAGTTTCTGATGGACGTGTAACTAGGGTGTTGAAGCATAAATGTGTCCATAGTGTTCCACCTATTGATCAGAGAGGTCGACAAAGCTCTGTAAACAGAACACCAGATAATAAGATGTACCTCTACCATCAAAGAATTCATTGGCCGGTTTCCAGTTTATGAGTCTCATTATACCAGACATAAAAGTGAGAACAGGAGATATCTTTCACCGGATCTGAGCCTTGGACGAATGTATTCTCTTTATAAAGAAAATACACCTGAACCTGTCTCATCTTTCATTTTCAATAACATTTTTAATGAATGTTTTAACCTACGGTTCCATGCACCCATCAGTGATTCTTGCAAAAAATGTGATCCCTTCAATAACAAAATTAAATGTGCTGAGAATGAACAGCTAAAACGAGAGTTGCAACGTGAACTGGAATTACACCAAAGGAAAGCAGATAGTGCCAGACAAGGCTTAAAAGACGATACAACCTTGACAAAATCATCTGCTGACGTCACTGTAATCACTTTTGATTTAATGAAAACCCTACCTACCCCTGTGTTAAGTACTGGAATAGTGTATTACAAGAGACAACTTTGGACTTTTTGCTTTGGAATTCACAACATGGGAACAAATGATGCCTACATGTTTGTTTGGGACGAGTCTGATGCTTCGCGAGGACCCCAAGAAATTGGATCTTGTTTACTTTACTTTTTTAAAAATTTTGTGACCACTAAGAAAGTAGTCATGTATTCTGAGCAATGTGGGGGACAGAATAGAAACATAAAGATGTCGTTGTTTTGTCAGTATGTTGTATCTCACCCGGACTTTACAATTGAAGAAATAGATCATAAATTTTTGGTCAGTGGACATTCATATTTACCATGTGACCAAGATTTTGGTCTAATAGAAAAGAATAAAAAATTCTTCAAAGAAATATATGTTCCAGAAAACTGGCTCGAAGTAATTAAAACGGCTCGAAAAAGACAACCATTCAAGATGATACGAATGAGTGCAAGTAATTTTTTCTCTTCGAAATCGCTGGAAAAAAATATAGCCAACAGAAAAATATCGGTTAGTAGCACCAAGGTGGAGTGGTTGAAAGTTCAGTGGCTAAGATTCCATAAAATCCATCAATTTTCAATTTTTTTGCAAATATTCCAATAATGAAGATGTCCTCTTTGACGAAGTCAGTGTTAAAAAAAGGCAGTCAGTAACCATAACACAATTAGAAGCATTAGAAAAACCAACCATAACCGAAAAGAAGAAAAAGGACCTTCTTGAATTGTTGCACTTTATCCCGCCAGTTCATCACACCTTTTATAACAATCTGAATTGCTCCAACAGTGTCAGTGATGAGGTGTATTACGATGAGACAGATGATGAATAGCTCATGTACTATGTAGTTTGATTGATTTCTTAATAAACTTGTTCTAAAGTGGTGTAACTTGTTTTTTATTTTAAATTAGGACAAAATATCATAAATGCAGAAGTGGTGTAACCCACATTTTTTCCTCTAATATCGACTTAATAAATACAAAAATAGACAGCTATTGTAAATTTGGGCGTTCTTTCTATAAATTAAAAATAAAGCAATTAAAATAATGTTCACAAAAGAAATTAATTTCAAATAAATATTTACCAAATTTAAAATCCCTATTATTATTATTATTATTATCCTATTGAGTTTTTTGGGGTTACACCACTTTTGCGCTGATAGCCTCATTTTGTATATTTCACGGTTCGCATGTGTGCTATAATTATTTTTTATAAAATATATAATCATCAATTTTTTTTTTTTTTTAATGGGTTTTGTTGCCTTTTTGTGCAGCTAAATAACTTATTCTCTTCAACAGCAGAAGCGGAGCGAGACAGCAACCTTCTTGTTGTTCGTGTCAGGAAACTATAGTGTCCAACGCTAAGAAAGCTTCTGCATGATTCCGTCTTTTGCTATTTTCCTTATTTTGCTGCCTGTTGTATATTCTTGGATTTCCTGGAACATATCAACGATTTCATTTAAATCTTCGTTACTGTGTCAAGTTCTTCGTTTTGTTCTCCGTTTTGCAGTTGTAGTTTATTCCAAACGTTTCTCAGATTCTCCTGTGATAGTGTATTCCTACCGTCAGCTATCATATAACAGCAGCCCTTGAGCTTAAATTTCATTGAAAAGGTCACGACACTTTCCTCATCTTCTGCTAACAGCAAACGACGTAGACTTGCCCCCTGTATACCTTCTTAAGTTTTTTTCTATAACTCCCTGATCTATTGGTTGTAGGATTGCCGCATTCAATGTTTTTTTTTTTTTTTTTTTTTTTGTAATTATTTTTTATTTATAGTTTCTTAGATCTATCTTATCCTAGAAAAAAATGCTTAAAACTAGCTTAACTATCCTTACAAATTTAGGAATCTTACTGGCCTTAGGCGGACACTCTAAAACAAACTGTATAATTTTACCGTAGATAAATAACTTACAATTAACATTATTATACAATAATTAACTTAAGCTAAGAAAAATTTTTGTTTCAACTTAGCATATGATGATTCTTTTATATATTTTCATATAAGCCTTAAACCTACCTAAAGCTAACTAAACATATCTTATTCTAACTTAACTAATATGGTATATGTACATACACTGTATATGTACATACATACATACGGGGTGTCCCACGAGCAGTGTGCCAAAAACCTAGAGCGTGTAGGTCTGGTCAAGACAAGAAAAAAATCGTATGGGAGGGGAGGTCTATTCCCTCCCGTTTAGCCGGGAGGGGCAATTTTCTAAAAAAAATTACTTAATTTGGAAAAAAAAATTATTAAAAATCAACAGTTACATCCACAATGCCGTGATATACTTTTTTGTAAAGCCAGAAACCTCTTCTTTCATCTTATTTTTAAACGAAGCTATTTTAAGGAATAGTTTTTGAGAAATTAATTTTAAACTCAAAATTTTGAGAAAAAAATTTTGAACTACATATGTATTTTTTTTCAAAATTGTATGCAATTAAGTACTAATTTTTTTTCAAAAATTCAATTATCCTATTAGTTTTTAGTTAAACAGAAAACCGGATGCAAAAATGTCTTGTAGTTTTTGAGAAATTAAAAAAAAAACCCGAACAATTTTTTTTTAAGAAAAACCTTTTTTTTGGTTTTAACGCGGCTGGACTTGTAGGCAAATTAATGTATGAAACATTGACCTCTTTTTATTATTTTTTAAAAAATTTGGAGTTGTATGAGGATGCAATAAAGTGACACAGTATTGGAATAACCCTGGATTAATCCTTTTTTTTTCATTGATAACGCCTGAAAACTGACCTGCCAATTTCGTCTGGGTCCGCCCGCCGCCGATGGGTTCTACCCGCTAGGACCTTAAGACAATAAAACAGCAACTTTTCTTTATTGAAAAACAAAATATTTGCAACCCAAATGTAAATGAAAGGCATCGCATTTTCAATAAGAAAACATTTCCAAATTGAATGTTAACTCATCAACACATTACGATGTCAAACTCATACTCTCGAGAAGAATTAACGGACATGCACTTCTGCTACGGTTTAGCTAATGGTCGAGATCGTGAAGCCGAAAGACTCTACGCTGAAAGATATCCCAATCGGAGGTGTCCCAGTCGTAGCATGTTTTCAAGAATCCACCGACCAAACGACAAGTTTTTGAGAGCAGAATTTTTTCGATCATTACTGCTTCGAGATGAAACTGAACGAAACTATTTTGCAAGGATATTCTGGACGGATGAAGTACAGTTTACCAGAGATGGGGTTACTAACTTCCACAATTTGCATCATTGGAGTAGCACCAATCCACACAACAAAAAACAAAATAAATCACAACACCGGTTTAGCTGTAATGTTTGGCTTGGTATTGTTGGACAAACTGTAATCGGGGCCTGGTTTTTGAATGTCGTTATTAATGAAGAATCATACCTGCAGTTCCTACGAGACCTTTTGCCCGATTCGATGGACAAAATTCCTTTGGCCATAGCAGATAATTTAATCTACCAGCAAGATGGAGCACCAGCACACTACAGTTTACGGGTTAGAAACGAGACCTTTTGCCCGATTTGATGGACAAAGTTCCTTTGGCCATAGCAGATAATTTAATCTACTAGCAAGATGGTGCACCAGCACACTACAGCCTACGGGTTAGAAACTGGCTGGATGATCATTTTAGTGACCGTTGGATCGGAAGAAGGGGCCCCACGGAATGGCCACCTAGATCACCAGATTTACTTCTCTAGATTTTTATGTGTGGGGATTCATGAAGAATTATGTTTACGAAGTGGAAATAGTATCTTTGGAACAACTGAAAGAACGGATTGAAGTCGCTGGAGTCAAATTGAGGGAAAATTTGTCAAGCATAGACTTATGTGCAGCCATTAGAAGGAGATATAATCTTTGTCTTCTAAAAAATGGGGATCATATTGAAAATTTATTATAATAAAACTCCGAATTTTTTAAAAATAATAAAAAAGACGTCAATCTTCATACATTAATTTTTTTTCCAAATTAAGTAAATTTTTTAGAAAATTGCCCTTCCCGGTTTTAATATATATTTTTTGTTCTATCCTGCCCTATCCTACCGTACCCTACCCTATGAAAGCCTGCCATTGAAGTTAGGCAAGCCCTGCCTTGAAGGGGCTGAAGCTATTGAAATGTCCACTGACGCAGCTCCCCCCAGCCACCAAAAGCGTCTGGGTGAGAGATGCATTTTCCAATACAAGAATAACTTTTCCGGTCTACTTTTCTCTGTCTCTGAACTTTCTTTTACATTTGGATTGAATTCATTGGCATACCAATCAAGAAAGAGTTCGCAACTCATTCAAGCACTCTTTTGTGATTTGTACTGAAGAGGAAGACAAGTCGCATTTTTAAAACATCGGGACTTTTTAGCTCTGCCGATCATTAACAAACGTAACGAATGACTTCCCGAAGCATTTAGGGCTACAATATTTGTTACTCGCTCTTTACTGACTTTTAAATCAGGTGCTGCAGACGTTTGCTGACCTTCTGACCCCCCTTTTTGATTTGCGTGGCTGTGATTTTCAGCTTAAACCAGTTCCGTCAGCATTATATACGTCATTGGGTGAAAAGCTTTCTTTAATTAACAGTGCTAAGAAGGTTTCTTTATATTTTTCAAATACATATCCTTTTCAAATTTTTGGTCCTTTGGTTTTTTCATTGCCTTTCTTGTTTCACAATCTAGCTCCCACGCAAATTTCGAAATTAAGTCCTTTTTGCTTTTAATTTCAGAGACTGTAGCTTTCTCAATATGGAACAATTACGCCAGCGATAATCCACTTTCATCTTTTTCCAGTCTCTTTATAATTTGTACTTTTTTCCGGTTGATAGGATGTTTTGGTCAGTTTTTCTTGCTGACGACATTTTAAAAACCGACGTTCTTCACTGAACCAAAAGACACGAATAAAAACAGGGCCCTTATTCCGTATTGCTGTTCTATTATGGAATTGCTCGAAGGTCTTAAGGAAGTCTTAGACTGCCAATTGGAATATCCTTTGTTTTCACAAAAGCGGTAGCCTATATTGCATATTGAATGCCGAACTCATTAATATTCGCATTTTTTTTTGTCCGATTGTGTTTTATGTGTTCAAACTAAGAAAGAGAGTTTAATTCCAAAATGTACATAAGTATTTGTTTATAAAATAGTGTTGCAATTATGTTACATATTTGTAAATATTTTTGAAAATTTGAAATTGTATGCTAGATCATAATTTATAGGGAATCCATTCCAAGAACCCTAGATACAAGCCCAAAGCAATACGAAATATTAGTTGATTATATGTCGGTCCATCCAGATCTTGCCAAAGGTTATTTAAAGAATGTTCATTGTTCATGATAGGAAAAAATCCTTTTTAGCTTGGGAAAATCTTGCAAAGGATTTAAATGCCGGAGATCCTCCTATGCGCGACAGAGTTGGTTGAAGAAGGTAAGAAAAAATTAAAAATGAACATATGTATATGTATGTATGTATATATTGTACAACAATCATCCTTATGTTTTAGGTATGGGCTGATTTTAAGGTGCACCCAAAGGCAAAAATGAGAAAAAATTAAATTAATATATCCGGCACTGGGGGTGGTCCTAGTAGGCAATACGTCTTATCTTCAATTAAAGAAAAGTTAATCGAAGGAATGAATGAGACTTCGAACTTCGGCGTAAATAATCTAATAGAAAAAAATTTCAATAACTGAGTCTCAGTCAGCAGATTTGGTAGCCGAAGAAAAGGAGCACATTCATGCTCCCGGATAAACACCTTAAATAGAAGCATTAGGCATACATGTCAAACGCAAGAATTATAGAACAAAAAATGGAAATTTAAATGAATAAAACACGTTCGCAAATTAATCCGCCAGAAAATTCCCGTCGGTCGTCTTCACGTCGTACTCGTCGTCGAACTTCTTTCTTTTTTTCTTCCTTCTTAGTTTGACGTCTTCCTCTTTCGTTAACCTTTCGTGTTTTCTGTTCTCGTCGTTGTCTGTATGCATCACGTCTTGCACCCCGTTCACATACATATTCAAGCAACTCCAACCCCAAAAACCGTCGATATTTGTTAGAAAAGCAGGTGGAAAACCAAATAAATTATCAAACAAATTCATTTAACATCTTAAATAAAATAAATGAAAACCTTGAGAGTTGTGAAATACAAAAGAAAATGACTTGAATTAAAAAAAGAACAATATAATAAAACAATAAAGGAAAGTTTAAATTAAAAAAGGAAAATTTTTAATTCAAAAAGACAAAAACTTTGGAATGGTGTGCAAATATATATAAAGTAAGAAATCAAATATCAAAATGAAGTGCCTTTTTTAGTTATTTATTTTTCTAATCAAGTTACTATTAAATGTGATACACTTATATTTAACTGTGGTGATAAAACAATGAATGTTATATTTATATAAAAAAATTTAAGATGTCTACGTCTATAAATTATTTCTAATGATCTTAGCAATGTTACATACATAACTCTTAATTTTCTGCATTTAATTGGCTGTCCAAATTAAAACCAGAATTTGCATCATCTTCTGCTTGAGCTTCCATTTGATACGGCATATCTACTTTAATCTTTAAACAAAAATTATACACACAGGCAAGCAGTGAAGCTCTCTTACTGTAAGAAGACATCTGAAACTTATTATATGTACACGGTTCAGTTTTTCATATGTATTCGTACCTATAATCTAAGACTTGTCACCGTTATCAAAGTTTCTCCTTAAAAATTGCCGTTCTTCGCTCAGGTTCCAAATGTGAGAGTCCTGTGATGCGCTCAATACCGACCGTTTACAGATTTTATAGTCATAAAATTAGTAATTTAAAATTAACTTAAAACTTACCACCATAGCATTTATACTATGTTTTGGTTTTCTATTGAAAAAAAGGTGTTCACTTCTTGTTGGTCTAATAATTTCTATATGAGTTCCATGTACTACACCAATTATGCCGGGAAGACCGCATTTGTCATCAAAATGCACCTCGCACATTTTCTCACATCACAAAAGAAATATGCTTTGGGCATAAGACTTTTTTGATTGCTCCACAAACTTCTGATGTTATAGTGGGCATAGTTTGCTGTGCGAGTCCAGTATTCTTGTCCCGTCCAATCTGATTCTGGTAACCTCTTATTGCTAAGAACTTTAAGGTAGCAGCCAATTTAATAATATTTGGTACTGCTGTTCGTCAACGAGCTACTTTTAACTGATCTTCCATATTGGCGAGTCAAAAAAAAATACTGCTTTTGTCAACCTAAAGTTCTGCATGAACCTACAAATAAATAAAAATAAAGATCTCTAATAACATTATTAATTTGTGTAATCATATTTGTTCACCTCTTTTCACTTAGCTCCATCATATTTGATCTATCTCTTATTCGTCTTCGTTCAATCTTCTCGTATTCATTATCTTCATCAACGAACCACAGTTCAACACTATCCACTTCCATGTTATTTTTCCACTTTCTTTATAACAAAATAAAAAGGAAAATATTTTTTTACAAAGCAATGTGGCACCTTCTTTTGAGGGACTTTGAAGAAAAAACTTAATACACGAGTACCAGGAGATATGCCTTTTTACTTTTTTTTTTTACCAGGATATACATTGTATAAAATACAACTTTAGGTATATAATGGAAAATCAAATATATTTTTCTATTAATTTAAAACGTCAGTTTGACTTTTCTTTAAATTTCGAAATTAGCAAGTCCGTTGGCAATAGTAGCATTCGATTCTACTTTTCTAAAGAGTACCAATTAGAAGTAGAATAGCAAATCACTTTGGCATAATTTTGAAATTCGAATAGCAATACAGAGTAGGAGCTCAGAAAACCCTTAATTTAAAAGAAAAAATAGAGATCGTAAACGCATATGATAAAGATAATTCATCATTGCGTTCATTAGCTAAAAGGTAAAACTAACACGCAAAGAAAGTAAAACTGAAAAAAGCCTCAATTAATCAATGCATGTGTATTTTCATAAACAGATATAAGATCGGAAAAACACATGCTGCGCTTATTGTTCGAAACAAAGAGGCTATAAGGTCGAGTTGGCTGGCTGGTGATAACATCAATAAGAACAGAAACTTAATGAATACAGACGACACAAAAATCGATTCCATGTGCTACCACTGGTTTCGTAAAGTGAGAAAGCAAAATCTCCCATTATCTGGACCAATTATTAGAGAATGCGAAGGAAATTGCTCTGAAAAACTGCTATAAAAATCTCCATCAATATTAATCGACTATAGACCGTAGCATATTTATAATGCTGATGAGACAGGCATCTTCTTCAGAGCTTTGCCAAACAAAACATTAGCATTCAAAACCGAAAAATGTCATAGCGAAAAAGTATCCAAAGAAAGACTCACAGTCCTATTTTGCGTGAATTTTGTCGGAGAGAAAGAAAAGCCATTCGTGATTGGAAAAGCTGCACGCCCCAGAGCGTTTGACTCAGTGGACATCAAGAAGTTACCAATAAGTTGGCAGTCAAACAAGAAGGCATGGATGACACGCGATTTGATGACCCAGTGGTTAATGGAATTCGACAGAAAAATAGACATGAAGAATAGAAAAATCCTACTATTCCTAGACAACGCAATATCGCACCCTCGAGACTTAAGATTAAAAAATATTAAAATTATTTTTCTTCTATGCAACACGACATCAGCTGGTCAGCCGTTAAATCAAGGTGTCATTCAAAATTTTAAAATTCACTATCGAAGCCTGCTTGTTAAACATATCTTGGCAAATAAATCAATTAACGTTTTGGAGGCTATACATTTCATGAAAGCAGCCTGGCTTAAGGTGCAGCCGGAAACAATAATAAATTGTTTTAAAAAAGTTCCACACAAATCGAGATGGTTTAATGGAATTCAAGCCTGAAGACGACTTACCTCTAGCAATGCTAACTTCCATTTTTCAACTGGCCAATACATTTGGGGAGTCTTATTCCGACTGCGAAGAATTTCTCACAGTAGACTACGATATAGCGACAGAAAATCCAGTGCATGAACTTGACTTTGATTGTACGAGTAGCGAATCAGTAGACGTAATTGACGACAACGATGATACAGTTACTGAACTTATATTTGAGAGTTCTTATGAGGGACTCTCAAACAAAACCGCGTTAATATGCATTGCAAATTTAAGGCAATTTTTAAAAGACGATTGCATTGCGTTCAAACATCTAAAAAATTTAGAAAGCCGTATGGAAAATAGAATTTTGGAGCAGAAACAAAACATGTACGTCAATCAATTGTATTGTAATGTCTTTTTCATTTACCAAGTGGATCTCCCTTACATTTACAATTAATAAACAAAAATAAAAGTCAGACACGCCTCCCCCCTCTCCCCCACTCCACCTTCCATTAGGCGGATACTCTGCTTGAGCGGACAAAAATTGCCTGACGGTCGCTGTCTGGCCAAGGGGGTTTTCACTGTTTACATTTTCTCAAAAATCATTTGGTTTTCAGTGTTCGATGAAAAATTCACAGGAGTAAGGAATACTTTTTATTGTTTTTTTTTTTGAGGCTTCTACTGTCTGTTGGAGCACTCAGACACAAATGTTGGTCCATTGTACTACCAAACAGACACCTTGTCTTTATTGTATTTTCCCCGTTGTCCGCAGAAAAGTGAGGAGGGGTTACAGTGATGTAGAGCTAAGAGATTCGGCACCCAATACGTCGGCCTCAAGGGCGCGCCAACGTGCGCGAGCGTAGGTGGGACAGTCGCAGAGAAAGTGTTCTCCTGTGTCATCCTCCTCGCAACATGCAGCACAGGTAGGCGTCTCACTGATGCCAACATGATGACAGATGCTTGGCAAAAGTGTAACGGCCCATAATGACGCCCCTAAGCCTTCTGCAATCTTTTCTCCTTAAGGATAAGAAAAATGTTGCGGATTTAGTCATCCTGCATCCTGGATATTCCCTCCATCTACGACTGTGTGCGACGATTCAGTCGTTGATGTCAGATTTGACCGTGGAAGCAGGTAGACCTAATGCGGGTTCAGGTCCTGAGAAACTCTCCTCTGAGCCCCTTCTAACGAGTTCAGCGGAGATCTCGTTTCCTGGGATCCCAGAGTGACCTGGAATCCATACAAGCGTAAGTCAATTTAGTCTTCACACTTTGTTCAAAAAGGTGTTGAGTTCATGCACTAATTCGGAGTTGGCTAGAGCGTTGGAAACAGTTTTGAGTGCAGCTCGGCTGTTACTGCAGACTCATATGCTTTTTCCCTTCCACCTGTGTTTCACAACATAGTGCATGGCCATTACGATTGCGTAAATTTCCGATTGAAAGACAGACGCATATCTTCCTAACGAGAAGTGCAGTCGAATGTTTTCGCGTTCAAAGAAAATTCCAGCGCCGGATCCGTGCCCAGTCCTGGAGCCATCTGTGAAAATGCGAAGACATTCCGTTCCAGGTTCAGTGTCTAGCCAAAGCCAGTCCTGACGCCATGGAAATGTGAGTGTGAAATTACAGCGTAGTAGGATGGCAGGTGTCATTGCGTCAGAAGGCATATCCTTGAGATAGGGGTCGTAGGATATTTCTGGCGGAAGTACACTTTCACTCCAATGCGAGTTGTACCAAAGACCATTTCTCTTTAGGCGAGACATGGCTTTCATATATGATATATATATCAAGGGGTGGAAGATTCATCATAGCATCTAGAGCAGCTCCCGGTGGGCTGGGGAAAGCACCCGTGCAGCTGAGACAGACCGCTTTTTGGAGTCTGGTGAGAGAGGCCACAACGTGTTTGCATGTTAGCCTGTTCCACCAAACAACCGATGCATATGAGACTATCGGTCTTATCATTGCCGTGTAGATCCAAAGGAACTTTTTCGGCGATAAGCTTCTTGTTTTGCCAAAGGCACCTTTGCATTGCCAAAAAGCTGACAGCGCTTCGGGGTTTTGGACTCAACATGCTTTGACCAAAAAAGCTTGATATCTAGGATGACTCCCAGGTACTTAACTTCCTTGGATATCGGGTTGGGAATGCCTTTCAGCACCAGCTGAGTAATGCCAGTATTTTTCCTCCTTCTCGGGAAGAGAACGACATGAGTCTTAAGAGGATTAACCGACAGCCCATTACTGGTGCACCAGTCCTCGATCACATCTAGCGCCGCCTACGCTTTGAGACAGACAGTAGCTAAACATGGGCAGACAGAGAGAACAGCAACATCATCCGCATAGATTCCAGAGGCATTGAGAGCATCGAGCAGAGAGCTGAACACCATGCACTATAACAGCGGAAACAAGACGCCTCCTGCTTCCGACGACGCTTTGAAACAGCTCTGCCAGCTTGAGGTTCGTAGGGATCCAAAACCGCTTTGCCTTCTGCGATCAGTGTTTATCTGTCAGCATCATCGCTTTTTTCGGGGGTTGCGCCCGCCAGAACAGGACCCTGAACACCTCCAGCTCCGTCAGTTTTGGAACCTGGCACGCTCATATTGGGGATTTGACCGTCACCAATAAGAGGAGGAGTGTTTGAGGCGCTTGTGACTCCTGGAGCAGCCTTTACTAACCGCCGACGCTTTCTGCGCAGCGCGCCGCCAAGAAGTGCGGGGGCTGCGGATGAGAGGGTCGGATGGGTAGGCGATACCTTCGCCCATCTAATCCTCTTGACTGCTTTCCTCAGAGGTTCGCCTTCAACCTTCGTGCCTTCGGCTGTGCCAGCCTCTTTGCACTATTTTCGGGCACACCTCTTTCTCCTTCTTTTTTGGCACTTAGCAGTGCAATCTACGTCCCAATTCTGGGGCTCGTTCAACCTTAGCGGTTTCCCCTGCCGCGCCATCGTCGGTGTCGCCTCTGTTGGTTGCACCACTCATGATCAGTCCAACCAGGTGGTCGGACAATGAACCGAAGGAGTCGGTGTCGTTCCGGGCTGCCGATGAGTCGAGAATGATTGGTGGAGCCTACAGAATCCTTACCGCGTTAAAGGAGATCGAGGGTGGATTTTCGCTATGGCGGGTGCCAACTGGAGTATTACCATCCATTTGGTTGTCCATTCATCCATGTAAACTCAAAATTCTCCTGCCTTAATTCGAGGTCATTGCCCTCTGAAGCCCGTCCGCCATGACAAGGCGCCGGAAGAGCGAAGGGATAAGGAATACTACAAGCCAATTTAGTGTATAGTAATGTTGCGTTACTCATACAAGATGCACTACAAACGTCCCATATATCACTACAAAAATGTCCCAACACCTCAAAAAAATTATTTGTCCCACTTCAATTCTTGTCATAGTCAGAGGGACCTCACGTCTTTTGCATTAGTATTGCAAGCTATCAATGAGACATGTGACAAGATGTACCTCAAATGAGGTGGGACAATGTACCACTTCACTCTCCTAAATGAGTACCTCATACAAACTCAATAAAAATGCGTGTCCTACCCAACACTAGTGTATATGTAGTTCTATAATTTTGAAAAAAAAATTTTTTTTTTCTTTTGTCTTCCCCAACATTTTAAGCTTCCATAACATACATACCTACATACATCAAGTTATTCTGAGAAACAAAACCGTCTGGAAACATAAAATTATGAATCTACTTGTTATAATACATACATACATAGTTCGTGAACGCATCGAAGTTTCGGCGTCGATCCATGCGATTACAACCATGATACATGATTTGATGTGAAAACGACTTTGTGAAAAATGGTTATAATGTGCAAGACCTAAAACCGACATCATATTAACATATCGCCACAGTTTTGTAGGAAAAGCTTGTTACTTGTTACATATAAGTATAATACATAGGTACGATATACTCGATCATTTTCTAGGTACAATTCGAATGATACATTTAAAAAATTGACTCAGGACCCAAACAATCATTCATCAAAACGTGAAATTCATCAGAAAAGAGACTTTAACCTTTGTTTGTCTTGATTCCATTTAACATCCCTAAGCTAAAAGCTTTTTCTTTTTTTCTGCCTGTACGGAATCACTTCTTTCACGGCTGTCCTAGTTCTACGTTTTTCGCTTTAATGCGTTAGAGTATACTTACCGCTCACTCTTATCGTTGTTGACACTTGTCATTATATCCCTGATTATTAACGGAGTACATATTAGTGGTGGTGGAGATTTGTCGGTTGACTTACCGCAGATAAAATGGGTTCCTAAAACGGATATTCCGTAATTTTAAGAATTTCAAAATGCTTAAACGAAATACCTGTTAAACAACGAGATTCTCAGAATCTAATAAAACGCAGAAAAAATAAGGAAAAGTAGGTCACAGCTGTCTTCGTAAAATTACAAATATTCATAAAGAAAATCACTCCATCTTGTACGTCTCCTGGAAAAGTCTTATATGCTTCTGATATCAGTTACGATAATACTACTGATGGCAAATGTACTCAAGTGTACGCTGAAATAAAATTCTTGAACGTGAAAGAGTCTATTAGATTAACAACCTTCTACGCATTTAATCCATCTTCTTGACACCCTCCATTCATATTTATTATTTTCAACGTTAATTTTAACATTCTGTCTAGCGAAATGAATTTTCAGGCACGTGCTGCCTTTAATGAGACTGCGTTGGCATATGCTCGCAAGCCATATGATATACTCCTATGATTTCGTACATGAAAAGCCTTAGTCGTCTGGTACGTATATTCGAATATAAGAGAGTGGAGTTGAAAATCAGCGCCAACGCGTCAAAGGATATAAAAATATATTAAAAAAAAGATTGACTCATACGACATACGAGGTAGATTGTACATATATTGTATAATACAATGGTGCATTTCAAGACCGTAGGCGGCTTGTAGACACATTTTTACACCGAATAGCAAACAAACACTCAACTAGAGACTAAGAAAAAAAACTTTGCTTTTTTGGAATAGAGAGAATCCATTGTGTACATACATATGTATGTATATGTATGTATGTGTATCATGCTAGCACTGAATAGTCACGATCTGATGTTGTCCTTACACAAAATGATGTTGTTAAATAAAAATAAAAACAAAACATTAGCTTCAAAGCAAAAAGGACGTGGAACCATGTCAGACAGATAACAAATGAAAAATCACTAACCTGACGTCAAGGACGTCGCGGGAGCGGGTACAATTGGACGGCTGAAAGCATAAATAAAATTCGGTATTAAATCATTCGATGTGTGAATTCGTATGTGTACTCATGCGAGTGCTTAAATGGCACAACTATCCCCGGATGGACTATTCTAAATATTATCTTTATAGAACTTATGAGAGTTTTATACATATATCCTTTAGTTTGTACACACCACGGAGATGAAAAAAATGTATTTTAATAAAATTCGATAATAGTAGATAAATAGATAAAAAAAAATAGATAATAATTCGATTATAGTGGATTAATGGCGAAATAGTTTCCTTTAGGTACATATGTACATATGTGCTTTATAAAGGAAATTCATGTAAGGCTTATGTATGTATGTCAACTTTCATCCACGTTGGGCGAAGTTTAAATCTAAAGTTCGTTATATTCCCTGAAAATTCTACGAACAAAAAATTGAATGTTTTCTTCTGTGGCGGACAGATTTGCTGAATTCACGGGAAAATAAAACCACCGCTGATTTATTTTACCAAGAATCCAATTGTCAAGATCGTAATCGCATGTACCCATTAAGGAGAAACAGGTCCTTGAAAAAATGTTCGTGATTTGAACCTCTGCAAACATATGAACACACAAGCATCTAGGCTTTCAAAATGCTTCTTGAGAGACCTTTACATTTTTCAGAGTGAAATAGAACTAGTCGAGATGTGGCCTCATTAATTTTGATCATCATTCACTTATTATTTTAAATTGTCATAATTCGAGCCGTGTTTATTCGTCTGGCAAACGTTGTAAGTTTGACTCAGTAAACATCGAATTAGATAGTTAGTTGAATAAGGGAGTACTTCACAGGGAATATTCCTGATCATTATTTTCAATCATTGTCTTTCGGATCTTTGCATATGTATGTCCTGCGATCTTAAAAATTCAATGATCAAAAAGTAAGGTGACTTTGTTTTTCTGGAAAAATATTGTATTTATTCGTCAATATCTTTTCTATTTTTTCCAATCCACAAAGTACTTCTTATATGCGTTCTTTGGCATAGCCTTGAAGTCTTTATCTCCTCAACTGCGGCAGACCAGGCAAGAAAAGGAAGTTGCAGAAGGCTAAGGCTGATGATGATGATAGTTTTGGCCAAAAAATTACGCACAAGTAACGATGAGTGAACAGTTGCATTATCGTTATGCAACGATAGGCATTTTTTCCCAAAAATTCGGAAGTTGTCTTTATATTACCACAGAATAAATAGTACAAAACAAAACCACCGAAAACGCACATGCTACTCTCTTTCGCTCGCACCAGCTTCTCAATTTTTTGTATACTCTCTTGCATGTTCTCATGCTTGTACTCTCTGTTTAATATGGTGCCAATATTGGAACCCTAGAACAAAATTTGCTTTGTATGAGATGCAACTTCTGTATACTATTTATTCTGTGATATTACTTAACGCAAACGGCGCATTACTTCAATTTTATGGTTCGTATGACCTTCCGGCAAGAACTCATGATGAACCAACTAAAGAAGGCCACCCGGCAAGTTATAAACACCGTTGGAAACTACAAAACTAAGACAAGGGCTTTCGAAACAATAGAGAAAGCCTAAGAGATTACCATTTGGTAAAGAATGCCAGCAACAAAACGGCTCATATATCCATCATCTTGGATAAAACGAACAAATCAAGTCGTATGTTACACATAGTATCAGCGAAACTCTTCTTTAAGAAAGGTCTGCATCTGCGAATTGAAAGTTATTTCTGGCAGCAAATCAGGCGAAAATGGATTGTTGTATGCCGAACAATTCGATGCATCGATGGTGCACGATGAATTTATTGTTATTTGAATGCTTTCAATTACGAGTAAATTCAGCGAGTATTGGCAGTACTTTGCGATGCGAACCACTTCCTAAACAAATTTCTTTAAGTTTGGGAACAGATGGAAGTTTGATGGTGCCCAATCAGGAGGTGGTCGAGCAAATCGTAGCCCCAATCACCCAGTTTTCACATTACCATTAATGTTTTTTTTTTTCTTCAAGCCAGGCCGCTTCTGGCGAATTTCGGCATTCACTGCAGTTGTACTGCCTTTTGCAAGGTAATCAATTAACAAGATCCCTTCCGCATTCCAACACACGCTGGTCATGGCCTTTCCGGAATATGTGATCGACTTCATTTTTTTGGCTCTGAAACACCGGCTTCCACCCATAGCTTGATATTTGCAGGATATTTCGCACCCTTCTGAATTTCCACAGTTTCAGCTGTCTTACACACCTCCTTCACTCGCAGTTAAATAATATGCACATTAACATGTACTTTTCCGATGTTTTCCAGTGTGGTTGCGGTTTTCCGCCGTCCTTCACGTGGGTCATCCTCGAGGGATGTTCGACTTCGTTTAAATCCAGCTTAACGGTTCACATCAGAGGAGCAGAATCCCCGCCAACTTCGGGTTGATCCACCCGAAACGAGAATTTCATGACCGCACGATATTCAAGTTTATCCATTTCAACGAAAACAGACAAGACGTAAACTACAAAAATTGATGTAAACAAATTACTTGAGAGAAGAAATTGAAACTTTCATCCGAACTAATGACACATGCCTCCAGGCAGGAATCAAAACATTGTGCTGATTGGGACGCCATCTCTGTGTCAAGTCAATAACTTCCTACATTATCCGCATAAATTATTGATTTCATCGTAGGAAACAGCCGCCCAGAATTGCTCACAGCTGGGTCTCGTTCAAATAGCCCGACGTATCTGTACGTCCGACATCATATTAGAGTGAGCTATTATGTCGTGAGACGATAGACATACATATGTATACTCAGTACCTAGCTGTTTTAACTATAGTGTTCAGGATGTTTTTTTTTTTTATAACACTTAAAAATGTACATCCTTTGCTTGCTCTATTTTTGATTTTGTTTTTTCCACAAATTACCGTTTGAATTTGATTTTCAATTTGCATCTACTAGCGAGCGAACATGGAAACTATACAGTTTGTGTAACATAGGCAGATAACAACAAAAAAATGAAAACCAATTGAAAGCCATGAGCATAGATAACAGGATGCAATTGCTATCTGTATATGTATACATCTACATATATTGACGCCCCAAGCAATTACATTTTGTAAGTGGCTATCCGTTTATCCTACATGTATGTGCATATAGTATAGATATATTTGCATGTATCTATCTGCTCTAGAATTGTAAAGTGTTTTCCATATTTTTTTGTAAAGGTAAAAAATAAATTAAATAAATGATTTTTACGGTGACCGACAATGTGTAACACCTAACGTGGATAACGAGCAACATTTTCTTTTTAGGGTCAGGTATAGATTGAGACCATTTCACTTTCACGTGTATAAATATAATATTTAATACTACTTCGACTGTACATATATTTATTACAATTTTAATATAATTCGATTTAAAGCATATCATTCAAAATTTAATAAATTCTCGA
This sequence comes from Merodon equestris, assembly GCA_958301585.1. NCBI lineage: Eukaryota > Metazoa > Arthropoda > Insecta > Diptera > Syrphidae > Merodon > Merodon equestris. The sequence continues at coordinate 68,360,521 of OY284413.1, forward strand.
TTTTCACTTCATATTGCGATATACGCAGACGATTCTACTATCGATTTGACTATCGTTTTCAACGGAAGAATTTACCTATATTTAGGAATTATTGAAACACATGGTGATACATTGGAACGTCAAAATATTTTGCCCAGTGTTCATTCCTAGCTTCTCGAATGGTGAAATCAATATAACAAAATGCCATATACAGAGAGCTAAGGTATGAAACATTGTAAACAAGAACATTGAAAACAAGATTGTCTTAGGCTAAAAGCTCAGACCCATCAGCCTGACTTTCTTCCTAGCGAGCAATTTTGAAACACTAGTGAAACTGGTCGCTAGTTAAATCGCATTGCGAGCATTTTGAAGATTTATTAGCATATGCAATGATGCCAGATAGTGCGGCAATGATGAAATACTCCACTGCTTCACTGCTCGATGCTCTAAATACCACCAGAGTCTACGTTTAGCTTTGTGCCAATGAAGTTGCCGTCGAGTCATCTGTCTAAAACTGTGATCGACGATAGGTGCACGAGAAATGGGCTTACAGGAATTGTCCAACATTGTTCTCTCTCTGAACATATTTTTATGAAGACCATGACTTAGCCGATGCTAAAGTTCGGCATCTTCCCCACCCTCAAACAGTTTATCATAGAAAATTATCTATTGGTGTCAAAACATGACAAGGCAATGCACCAGTGCTTTTGGCAAGATATGTATGTAACTTATCACCCAAAAACATACATTCTAATAGATATCGGGTTGTCTAATGGAATATATTATTATATTTTAGATTCCTTTCCCAAATTCCAAAGAGTGCAAGGGGACCTTTTCCGGGAAGCCTATTTCTATTTTGAATGTTATTCTGAATTTTTGAACTTTCGATATTTTCATCTGGTTCGAACTGGTATCTACCGGCTCTAAATTCGGGCGGATTTGTGATACTGGGGTATCCCTGGGGCACAACAATGATCAATTGCACCTTTGATTAGACAATGACGTACCTGTCCCCCAAGGATCATTCATGCTAGATCAAATTTTTGAGAAACAGACATCTTTCATGGGCATGTTAACGGACGGCCCCATGAGTTTTTTTTTCGCCCGAATATTATAATACAGATAAAGATAACGACACTCATTCAAATCATAACTGCACTCATTACAATTGGCAGTTTATGTTCATAATGAAAAATTAATGTAAAATGTTTCACAAATATTTTTCTTTATGTCAATACTACAAACGAAAGTTGTAACGAGCGTGTGCCGCAACGCCAAAATCAACGCACTACAGAAATAGAGAAATAGACTACTGTTGAGGCATAAACACTTGTACATGCGGTTTATCGACAGAAAAAAATTCAACAAAAGTCAGAACACTAAAGTTACTAATTAAAAATCTCCAACAGCTAATTAAATAAAATTACAGAATATTTGTAAGTTTGCATTGGAATAACAGAGTTCCTGCGAATAAATAAATTATTTCGGAAAAAAATATGAATGAGAGTGGATTTATTCTACCTGAAACCTTCGTATACTTAGACGCACATGGGCACTTATCAGATGAAAATAACGTTCCTATCATACATGTATCACATTGCTAGAAGGGCGACAGATAAAAAGATCGTCTACAACCCTAACAACTTAAATGTTGAACTAAGATACTACACTAGCGTGCCTGAAAGGGATGCAATAAATATCAGTAGATATACTCGTAACATAGACAAATACTGGTGGCTCGAGTTGGTTATAGCTTAGATTAAATAACTCCAGGAAGAGACCCTGACGCTTGATTTTTGAGCTGTTGAAGGTTGTAAGCTTCGAGAACCAAAGTCTCAGAGCCTAGTCTGTGTTTTTAGTTAGGCTAGTATTAGATCAAGTTAGACAAAGTAGTGTTAAGTTGGACTAAGTAAGAAAAATATAAACAAGAAAGATTGAACAAGGTTTTTCTCCACAATTTTTCCTTATAGAAGAAAAAACCGCTTAAAAATATACTCTGAAACAAAATATAATAATAATGTATAAAATATAAATATATATATATATTTATTGTATATATACACATATACAGGGTGTCCCACGAGCAGTGTGCCAAAAAGCTAGAGCGTGTAGGTCTGGTCAAGACAAGAAAAAAATCGTATGGGAGGGGAGGTCTATTCCCTCCCGTTTAGCCGGGAGGGGCAATTTTCTAAAAAACTGACTTAATTTGAAAAAAAAAATATTAAAAATCAACAGTTACATCCACAATACCGTGATATACTTTTTTGTAAAGCCAAAAACCTCTTCTTTCATCCGGTTTTTAAACAAAGCTGTTTTAAGTAATAGTTTTTGAGAAATTAATTTTCAAACTCAAAATTTTGCAAAAAAAATAAAAAAAAAAAATTTTGAAAAAAAATCGTATGGGAGGGGGCGGGGTTTATTCCCCCCCCGTTTAGCCGGGAGGGGCAATTTTCTAAAAAACTGACTTAATTTGGAAAAAAAAATATTAAAAATCAACAGTTACATCCACAATACCGTGATATACTTTTTTGTAAAGCCAAAAACCTCTTCTTTCATCCGGTTTTTAAATAAAGCTGTTTTAAGTAATAGTTTTTGAGAAATTAATTTTCAAACTCAAAATTTTGCAAAAAAAATTAAAAAAAAAATGTTTGAACTATTTTTTTTCCAAATTGTATGTAATTTTTTTTCAAAAATTCAATTCTCTTATTAGTTTTTAGTTAAAAACAGAAAACCGGATGCAAAAATGTCTTGTAGTTTTTGAGAAATTAAAAAAAAAACCGAACCATTTTTTTCTAAGAACCTTTTTTTTGGTTTTGACGTGGCTGGACTTGTAGACAAATTAATGTATGAAACATTGACCTCTTTTTTATTATTTTTAAAAACTCCGTTCTCAAAAAGGACGGGTGTCCATCGGCGAACAAAACTACGTAGCTACTTACCTTGGAATTTGATGAGAGTAGTACCTGAATTTACAGATGCTGCTCTGACAAGAATCCGAAGCAGTGTCTCTCTGACAAACTACTAGCATGAGGTAAAGCTCCGTGTGCCCGTGCACAAGGCTTAGTAACTCAATATTACGCTTTTGGTAGCTGAAGCAGACTCGTCAGTGGTACCTTTGCTTTTTATGGTATGTCTGAGGCAGGGAGAACGCCAATGGCAGACTTACACAGGTTATAGTAGTTTAGGGTAAAATAGGGTAAGTTAAGTTAGGCTAAGGCGGTGGGTAGTTTTGGCTTATAATTAAAAAGAAGGACAAAGCAAAGAATATATTATAAACGTGAATTAAGTTAAGTAGGTTAGTTCAGAAAATAAGGCATTCGATTTGCTTTTTATTTATTACGATATTGTTAGCCATTTTAAATATTTAGTTTGTTTTTACTTTGGTGTTCTTGGCGATTTTTTGCTATTGAAAAAAATGGATAAAAGAATTTTTATTACATTTTCTGTGCGAAATGAAACTACGTGTTCCGACGTACTTGAAAATGCGACTATGGCTTAGAGCGAGTTTCCTCTGACGAAATTATTATCCGATTCGTTCTACTAAATTGAATAGAAATACTAATTCCGCGAAACTTCGCACCAACGTAGATCTTAAGAAAGCGTATAACTCTATAAACTGATCGAAAATATATTACATCCTTGTTAGGCTAGGCATCTCCAAAATGGTGCTGAAACTGATACGAAGGAGTTGAAGGAGCTAGTGACACTTTACTGATGTGAGACTTGGTCTCTGATTAATAAGAAGGAGGAAAATAGTTTTGGGTCTTTTTGGTCTTTGAAATCTTGAGAAGAATGTATGGTGAAAAACATAAGGAAAAAAGTAGCGAATGAGAAAAACTACCTATAGATGGTAAAGAACTCGACGAACACTATTCAGCCCCAAGCAATGTCTGAGTAATACGAGTAAAATCGTTAAGACTAAAATGGGCAGAACATATAGAACGAATGCAACAGTCGAACAAATGAGTAGAAATGAGTAGGTAAAAGATCGCCACGGAGGCCTTAGATGGGAGGACAATATTAGGATTGACATAAAAGAGATGGAATAGAGCAGAAAAATATGGAAAGAACACACTCATGACATGTAGGTAAGCAAATTATTGGAATTACCGGTAAAAATAATAATAATATTAAGAGCCAACTGTTAAACGAACAAAAAAATTAAATACTGGGACATGTCATAACCTTCTAAAAGTTTTTTTTTTTAAATTATACAAATCCTTAAAATTATAATACAGACTATTTCGTAGACCAAATCATTCCAAACCTCCACCGTGTGCGGCAGCTGCAATTAAACTTGTAACTGGCAAAAACAATGATGAAATGAAAGACTTGAAACCACAGCTTAAGCTTTGATTTCGATGATTAGCATCTGGCGTTTAAATACCTTAATTCAATGAAAGTTTTCTTAGTATACTGTTAAACTTGAACTGTCAACTCAGAAGCTCGCATATACGCCTGAACGAATGAGCTTTTCTCACGATACAAATTTGTGTATAATTGTGTAAGAAATATCAAAACCTACAAACAGTTGTATTTACTTTTTAAACCAAATAATTGTGCGGATCTTTTTGTTTATTATGATATTTTTACATTTTGAAAGCTTTCGCTTTTCTTTCAGCTTATTATTTCAAGCTGAATCCCATTCGAAAATTAACATAAATATAAACAGCATCAAAAACAGTTACTGATTTCTCATCAAATAATTCACTAAATTCGAATTTGCAATAAACAATGTAAGTTGCAACGTTTAAAAAAAACATTTATTTTACATATTGGATATTCTTTTGTTACAATACTATATTCAAAGCGAGAAATGTACAGGCACAAATATGATTCCTCTTCTTAACCATTTTACGATCGATTTCTACCATGCAAGCTAAAACTCATTGTCTCTCAACCCTTCATCCATGCAATAGATTGTAAGTGCTCGCTGCTTACTTATGCTTTAAGCAAGCATCTGCACTGAAAACCCAATTGACCAATTTCATAGCTATGAAATCAAATACTTACGAATCAATTGAATTCATCCAAATATCCAATTTCAATGTTCACGCCTTGCAGACAAAAACATACAAAAAGAGCTAGAGAAGGAAAAAAATAAAACTTGACTCTACAAAATCCAGTGGTAATCCCAAAAGAGATTTCCGCCTAGAAGAGCTCTGGATCGAACCTTCAAAACGATTTTTGGTTGCCCGAGGCATCGCCAGTTTCTTTTTATAATATAATCTCACCGAGATTTTCCTATTTTCATCGCCTTGAAAAATAAGAACGAAAAAATCGAAGAACACAGGCGAAAAGGAAAGGTTTCTAGGTTAAAATGTTTTCTTTCGTTTTCCTTTTGCTACTTCCTCGTTTATCCAGTGGACATCCGCAAGTTTTCCAATCACTGGTGTACAAAGTTCAACCCCCAAGGGTATGAAGCGTGCGAAGCGATGGCAAGTTAAGATCAAAATGAGTTTTAATATATAATAAATGAGACATGTCAGTTATATAGATAGGTACTTTTGTGTCATATATTGTGCGCCTTAATTAAAAGAATTTTAATTTGCTGCGTTCGGTATTTTACATCATGGACTAAATGACAGCGCAAGAATCAGCAAACTTTCCCAGATTTTATAAATAACCGGAGGAACTATTATTAATACAAAAAAAAATTGCAAATCACAAATTCCTCCTAATTTCGTTAACCTTCGGAAATTCAGTAGGAAAGACCCAGTGGACAATCGAGGACGAACAAATCAAAAAGTTTATCTGAGAGATAGTCCCATGTATAGTGTACATCAATTCTCATTAGAAAAAATAATTCCTGAAGAAAAACTGTCGAAATCGAGATACACACCACTCCAACGGGAAATACTAAACAACATTAAGATCAACAGCGTTAGACAGCAATTCAGAAAAGCATGAGCAATAGTTTTATCGAAGTCTGCGAGCAGGAATTTTATTTATATAAATCCTTAGGGTAATGCACTTATGCTGCCATGGCAAAACTCATAACCACTATGGCACTTCCACCTTTGTGTCAAGCGGCTTTGGCATTGCGTTCTACCACAAAAGCTAGAAGAGCACTTGCACAGAAAACACATGGATTCTAATGTGAAAGGCAAACTCATAGATTTACGTATGAAGATGAATATAAACCGTAGTAATTCAACCGGCAACAACCAAAGTCATGAAGTCAAGTCATCAAGATAAACACGAGGCAAGACCAATACAAAAATTAACAAAAAGGAATAGAGTTCTAGAATAACCCCCAGCAGCAGAATGTAACTCTAAGGAAGTATGAATGAAATCCGGCAGCTATACATAGTTTGGAAGTGACAATTGTTAGAAATGGAGCCGAAGGATCCCAAAGGATTATGATTTAAGAGGATATTTGTTCAAGTGTAAATGCTGTTCGAAGGTTGACTGCAAATTAACAAAAGCATTTAGTCCTAGAGTATTGATAGGGAGTGCAAGGCGTATGGTGTAATTATAACATAGGATGGATTCGGTTCTAAAAACGTAGGATCTATGACACAAACTCTTAAACTATGTACATATAAAGAAACTTATTCACTGCCACTATGACCTCACACAAAATATTAGTGAGTACCGATGAACCCAATTATTCGAAAAAGGTGAAGTTATTTAAGGATTTACCAAAGCCGCGCCTGAATGTTATCTTTTTTACATAAAGCATATAAATAAATATAGGGTCAAAGGGGGTAATTGTAAACGATTTTTTCTAAATTTATAGTGTTTTACCCAGCTTAACTATGCGATATTGGGAATTGGTGTTGGTTGAACTTACATTTAAATTCTTTCATCTTTTAGAAAAAAATAATTGTAAGTGTGTAAGTTTATTAATTTTTGTAAATATTCGTGTTTACATTTACCCCCACGGTTTTTAGGAAAAAGAGAAAAAATGAAAACAAGGAACTCAGCCCCTTTAGGCGGTAGAATAAAAACATTTGGGGTAAACACGAACTAAATCATTTATTTATTTATTTATTTATTAGAATATTAATGTACAATTAAAGAAGGAAAAAAAAAATTGTAATTAAGATTGGGATAAGAGCGACTAGCAGCAAAGGCTTTCGGCTCACAGAAAATATAATATTAGACTTTAAAGTTTTCGTATATTCTTCTTAGTTTTTGTATATTGCTTTGGTTGGGTTCGCTGAGAAGATCTAATAGGTTATCGGTTGTGCTATTGTAGCTTTGGCGGGTTGAGTTTGATGACAGGAAATATTGACTTAAGAGATGCGTTACGATGATTGTGTTGTGGCAGTTGGAACAGGATGGTGGAGGCTCTCTTTTGAGTAGGTGCTGGTGCGTATATGATGTGTGGCCGAGGCGGAGTCGTACAAACCTTGGTATGTCCGATTTGGGGGTGCTTGTTGGGAATTTCGGCTATATTTTTTTTGGATTGATAGATTTTTTGGATTGTAGTGGTGACTATAATGTTCCCACTCAAGCATCTGTTTTTTGTTATATTCTTGAATGATTTGTCTTTTCATGTCAAGGCGGGAAAAGGTGTTATACATGTATGTAGGCGCCATTAGTGCTGAGTTTGCAGCGGCGTCTGCGAACTCGTTCCCCTTGATGCCAACATGACTAGGTGTCCATATAAGTTTTATCTTTGAACTTGGCTTGATTAGTATGTCACGAGTTTTAGCTATGATGGTGTGGTCGTTCCTAGGATTGATGATGCTTCGTAATGCTGACAGGCTATCAGAGCAGATGGCCCATTTACCTGGTGTTTTTGAGATCCACTTTGCGGCTTCAAATATGGCTAGAGCTTCGGTGGTGAAGATAGAGGCAATGTTAGGTAGGATGCCTTGTATGATTATAGAGCCATTTTGTGTTACGACCGCAAAAGCTGTCGTTGTATCGGTTTTAGAGCCATCTGTATATATAAAGTTCCAGCCTTTGGATGTAAGATCAGCAGACATTTCTCGAAAGAGAGATTCTGTAGATTTAGGAGAACTGATTTTTTATGGAGGAGCCACGGTGGTTGGGTCGGTGTAAATTTTGTTGTTCTTTTGCAGGAAAGGTCTAACGTGTTACAAAGTTCGAGAATATTGTGAATGGCGGAGGTGGTCCTTCTAATGCGTTTGTGATTCATGGCGTTGCTTACATCTTTGTCTATGATCGATCCTATTTGAAAGTAAAGCTTTATGCTGAGCTTACCGATAGTTTCGAGGTATCGTTCTTCTATTGATGGGAGTCTAGCCTCGGCTAGTAGGTTTTTTATTGGTGTGGTAGGGAAAGCACCTAAACTTCTTCTGACTGCTTGATGATATGCTGGTGCGATGATCTTTTTAGTCGATTTAGGGCAGGAACCGTAGATGGCCAAAGCGTAGTCTATTTAACTTAACACTAAGATCTTTGTTATGTGACATAAAGAATTAATGTGGGCATTACTTTTAGAAGATGATAAGTACTTTATAATATTATAATACTTGCTGCTAGTGATTTCTTAAGACTAGTACAATGAGGTTTCCAGTTGTATTTGTTGTTAAGTAAAAGACCGAGGACATTAAGATTAGTGACGCTTTCTATTATTGTGTTGTTAATGACTAATTCTATATTTGTACAATTTTTTTTCCGCCAAACATGTAGTAGTTTACATTTATCTAAAGAAAGTTTAGAGCCAGATGTAAGAGACCAATCATAGATTTCGTTAAGCAAATTTGAGAATACCGATTTTGTTTTTTCAAGGTCATTGTATTTACATACTACGTATGCATCGTCAGCATAGATACAATGTTATAAGTCTTTGTGTTTGGATATGATGTTACTTAATTCGTTAAATGCGATTTCAAAGCACATGACTGACAATGGAGAGCCCTGTGGGATACCATTATCGAGGGCCACAGTTTTTGAAAAGTGGTTCCGAATCTTAACAGAGCATTTCCTGTTTGTTAGAAATGATTTGAAATAACCAAAGATTCTGGGACCTACCCCCCACTCCCTTAATTTGTTGAGGATGAGATGAATGCCTTACGGTCATCATCATCCGTGTCAGTAATCGGTCCAGTTGGAGTGTTGATGGACAGGATATTTCTTTTTGGGAAGTTGCCGATCAAGGTTCGGCAATTAATATTGTGGGTAAAGTCCTTAAAACTTTTTAGTTTGTTCAGTTTTAGCATTCTCCTAAAATGAGCATTGGCTTTTTTGTAGGCTAATAAGTTAGCTGTAGTAGGATTTTTCTTGAAAGTCCTCCAAGTTATGAACTTTTCAGTTCTGAGCCTAACTAGATCCGGGTTCCAGCAGGGCACAGTTCTTTTAGGCATGATTGGAGAGGTTTGGGGGATAGATTCATTTGCAGCGCTTCGAAGGGATTTGAGGAATAATGCGGCTTCCATGTTTATTTGGTGGCTAGGAGTTGATTTCGAGAGATTTATTTCGACTTTCTTTTGAAATAAGTCCCAAAGTGCAAAATCTGTTTTGTATCTTGGGATATGTTTGGCAGTTATGCATCTGGGTTTCAGAAACAGTGTGATGGAAATCGGGTGGTCGCTATTATATAGGTCATCGGAGATATGCCAAGATATTTTTGGAAAAAGTATTGATGAACAACAAGTTATATCTATGTGGGTGAAAGTATTGTGGGTTGAAAAGTGGGTAGGGGAGCCATCGTTAAGTATGGTTAGGTCTGAGTTTGCAATAAAATCTTCTAAAATAGCACCCCTTTTGTTTGTCTTTGGGGATCCGCATAACACACTCCAGGAATTAAGGTCACTTGTAAGTATGTAGGGTGGTTGAAGTTGCCGAATGATGTTATCTAGGTCAGCTCGATTGAAAGTTTGTCCAGGAAGAATGTATACACATATAACCGTGATCCTGGTACCCAAGTCAATTTGCACAACTGTTGATAGGAGGTTCGAGATGATTGGTTTGTACATGTGCGGGATATTGTCCCTAACAAGTATTCCGACTCCTTGCACAGGGTGTAGATTTGAAGGCAGATTGACGAAGTACCCAGTATATGATTTTGGTATGGGAGGATCTCCTTTGTAGGAAACATGCGTTTCTTGTAGAGAAATGTTATCGTATTTGTTTTCTTTGATAAGTATATTGAGTTCATCATACTAATTCATGAAAACATTGAGGTTCCATTGCAAAATGTCGAGGGACAAGAAAGTTTTCCGTTGTTGATTATTTTGGTGATCGAGTCCGTGCCGATGACCACACTTGTGGGAGAGGTCACAAATTCCAGCACGTGGATTTCTGGCCCCCACCGCAGGTGCGGCCATCGACGTTGAGGTTTCGTACGTTTGTTTTTTATATGCTTTCATTTTTGTTTAGATTTAGGTTGGTAGGGTTGTTATTGTTTTTAATTATAGGGTTTGTGTTTGAGAGATTGTTGAGAGAGCTAAATGGGGAGGGTGTTCGTATGTGTGAGATATTTTGTGTGGTTAAAGTGCTGATTTTTGGTGGGTTTCATTCGTCTGATAATGGGTTATTTTTGCTTTGTTCTGTGAGTTGTTTTTGGTGGAAGAGTTAGAGGGGATTGGTAGGTTGTTGGTTTCTTTTGTTGAGTGTGATGTAGATGGTACGACTCTGAAATGAGAGTTTGGTTTTGTGGGTTGGTTGGGTGTTTGTGCAGGAGTTCTTCTTTTGGAGACTGTTGTAATTTTAGCGGGGGGGGGGGGCGAGGGATTTTGAAATTGGTGTGAGTTGAGTGCGAGGGATTTCCTATTCGCTCTGAGAATGACAGTGGGTTTGGAATGCGCAGTTGGACTTGTTCGTTGTATTTGCGTGTAGCTTCAGCCATGCTGCATTTATTTTTGATTTTTATTGTTAGAATTTCTTTATTTTGAATAAACTTTGGACAATCTCTTGAAGAGGAAGGGTGCTTGTCCAAGCAGTTAGCACACATTATTCTCAAGCAAGGTTCAGGCTCATGTGGGGGAAGATTGCAGATAACACAAGCTTTGCTTCTTGTACACCGTTTGGTTGTATGACCGAGTAGTTGGCAGTTTTTGCACCTCATTGGAGGGGGGATATATTCTTTGACCTTGGCCTTGTACCAACCAATTTCAACGGTTTGAGGAGTCTGGTAGAGGTTAAAAGTGAAAACCATAAGACCCGTGCGTTCCATTTTGTTGTCAATGTTCTTGGTAAACTTATAGATTTCAGTTACGCCTTGAGACTTCATTTCAGAAATAATTTCTGCTTCTTGCACGTGTTTCAACCAGGGTGCATATACGATGCCCGTATAGGAGTTGAGATGTTTGTGAAGGGTAACCGTAATAGGTATTTTATTGGCTAACATTTTGGTTTTTAAGAATTTGTCAGCTAATTGTTGGCTTTTTGCTAACAAGTGGACACTGCCGTCTCTAAGCATGGTTATGTTGTCATATTCTGTACTAATGGCGTCAATTGATTTCTTTAATACAAAGATACTCACTGATGAGATGGGTAGATCGTCATTTTTCGCTGATATCACCAAAAACTTCGGATTTTTAGAGGTACTTATCAGGGGTAACTCTGGGAATTCTATTGGGGAGCTGCGACGTTTGTTCCTTTTTGTCCTGGGTTCATCAGGTGACATATCGGTTAGTTCATATGTCAAACAGGAGAGAGGGCTTAGCGCGACGTTTGCTAGAAAAAAGAGAAGAAAGGAAAAATTAAATGAGGGAAAAAGAAATGAGAAAAAATTAATAAAGAAGAAAAATTCAGAAACGAGAGAAAACGGGATAATTGAAATCAAGCGAGCACGTAACGATTGTCAAATAAAATAATTTCTAAGCGTTGCTCGGATGTATATAAGTTTCTCCTCGTTGAAAAGGCAGAGCCAACTACGAACTAAATCAAAATGAAAACATTTGATGAAGAAAAGAAATCGGAAATGCATGGTTCATAATTACCCCAAAGAAAATGTAATAAGGAACAACATTTAGAGATAGTTGCTTAAAAAGATTTTATTTCAACGTTTTACCTGAAAATGAACGACACAAAGATTTTGTATTTGTCAGCTTGTTTCAAACGGGTTAACACTTCATCTGTGGTCAGAATTTCTCCGTATTTCATTTGCTTTAAGCGTGAAACTACCTTCATAGCAATTCCTGGTTTAGTTATAGATGACGGAGGCGAATTTTGTTGACCGAAGGTATTTTCCAACAGTTCTTTAAAAAGAAACAAATCTCAAATTAGAATATAAAGTTAACCCTAAGCAGATAAGTTAAAAGATAAATGCTTGATTCATAACTTACCTTGAGGAGGTGACATCATAGATTGTGGAGGCAATGGTAATTCAGTCTGCACTGTACTTGCGTTTCTGGTATTCCCAAAAGTTTAGGAAGTACCTAGACACAAAATTAGTAGACAATGAAGAGTATATCAATCAGCTAAAGTCTATTTACCTTTTGAAGTGGCTGGCATCTCAATCTGGGCTGTACCTGGCAAAGGGACGGGAGGACTGACACACATTTTAGAAATATCTGGTGTTCGCCTAACAGCTTCTACAAACTCAAGTAGAAAGGATGGTGTTGGTTCTTGTTGAGGCACAGCATGTTCTGGTGAACTATGATAGTTGACCAGACTTTGCATAGTTCGTTATAAATAGCCTGCTCCTTTACGCTGAAAGCTTTAATTTGGTCGGATCAAATGGGAAAATCCCGATGTACTTAGATCCTGATACAATGTTTGCAAATGTAAGATTATTTTTGCAAATCGGTTTCAGAAGTGCAGCAAATTCACTTTTAGGAAGCCGGCAACTTCCTTGTCCCATCTACTTTTTGCCATAATTGACAAGAGATTTGTCCCACGCTGTTTTAACTGGACCAAAAACACATTTGTCGAGTGGTTGTAATTTATCGGTTAAATGACTTGGGAAACGAATTAGATGAATATTATTTTTAAGAGCTTCTTCAACGATCCTAACACTGATATGGCTAGAGTGACCATCGTAGAGAAGAACAGCAGTTTGGTCCGAATTGCATTTTTCTATGCGAACTTTTGGACGTGAGGAATGAGTCCATTTGTAATCCAGTGATTAAATTGAGGCTCTTCCATCCAACCTTCCTTTGAAGCACCATAAAGGTTCGTGGGAAGCAATCTATTGAAGTCCATCGTGCCTGAACAGCCGCGCCTTTGAAAACAATTAGTGGTGGTAGCTTATCTCCACTAGCAGACACACAAGCCAAGATGGTTGTTGACTCTCTGCCAGAACCGCCAGAAACACGGCTTAAGGATACATCTTTTTCTCCGATCGCCTTCAAGCCACTTGGATCACTGCGGAAACCACTTTCATCCGCGTTCAAAATAGCAAATTAAAATCATCGTAAACTTTGGTAAGTTTTTCATAAAAGTCAAAAATTATTACTGCTTTTCGAGCATCTTGGCGCTTTTTTTGCAAGTGTTTTGGTTTTCTCAGTGAGAGGTTTAAATGTCTACCACTCATCTCCTGGCCTCCCCCTATTGAAAGGGGTAGTTAAGTTCTTTGTTTTTACGTAGTAACCCACTAAATTAAGGAGATCCCCCTTATCAGAAGGGTAACCAGCTTGAGATCTTGAAATTGGGCACCTTGGGATGGTGTCTTCCACATTTGACGATAGTGCAGGCTTTCTTCCTCGTGATACAATGGCAGGAGTATTTTTCCTACCACCAATTTGATAAAAAATAACAAACTTATGTCTTATTTTTGTTATTGACGTCTCCAACTGCATGTAAGATATCTTCTGATATATAAGATGAAGGTGTCATTTTTCGTTTATAAATACGTGACATCTTCTTGACTTAACATTATATTAGACCAACGCTTAGTTCATTTAAAACGTACGTTTACAATTACCCCAAAGTGTTTACTTTTACCCCATTTCGATGTTCACATTTACCCATGATGCCTAAAAATAATTTGTTACAAATAATTAATAATTAACATAATTAATAATTAACATAATTATAAGTAAAACAGTTACTTACTTTGACCACTTATTTTATGTTTTAAAACAATTTTATTCAACACCAAAAAACTTGAAAACACAGGAAAATGAATAAATCACGCCAACGATCAAACTGCAACTAAGCTATTTACAGATTGCGTCTGGCACGTATCAGCATTCAGCATAACGGGAATATGTACATAAGTATATCGTTTTTTTCAAATAATGGCATGGCATGCCTCGATGAAAAACCGAATTTTGGAGAGAGATTAAGTGCGTTTACAATTACCGCTGTTCACAATTACCCCCCTTGACCCTAGATCTGCTGGCTGTTTTTTTATTTGTATAAAAAGATGCGAAGGGAAAAACCGTCTGAAGCATCGGTGAACCTTCCTACTGGCCTATTGACCCAAATTAAATATCTGAATAAATCAACTTCTGCATTACTAAGAACATTCAACTGAAGAAACTAAAAATCAAATCAAGAATGGAACTCTCATCGGATCACTCTCCTCTACACCTTATATATTGAACGAAACGACCTCCTGTAGCTAGTTTATTCTAACTGTTTAACGAAAATACTGATTGGAACTTCATTCGAAAGTAGATTGCACATCATCTTATTGTGGGCCATTCATCATCTTGTTATGGGTCATTTGTAACTCGGAAGATCAGAGCCTCGTTAACCACCTTGCCCCGGTGTCAGATGTCAGTGGTGATTCGGAGTGTATGGTGCTCGGTGAGCTTATTATTATGAATTGTTGCGAATGCAAGGTGTTGGGTTTCTGAAGTGTTCATGGGTCCGGGGTTGCCATATTGGTGCGTGGAAAGTGTCACATGTCCGGTGAATCTGCAGCTGCCTAGTTAAATTGTGTAGCCTTATTGCGCTACAGTAAGGAGTGAACCAGAATCTCAACTGACTTGTTTCTCAAGCCGACATGATCATCTGCCATCTGTTTAAGTTCGCTTTCGACGTAGGATCCGTAAACGCTGTTAGTCATTGTATCTTCTATTTGATATGCCGTTGACATAGCCTATGAACGAATGTAGAATTTTCTTCTTGAATCGTCCAAGAGCCTCTTCATCCACTTTTGATTATGCTCAAGCCTCAGCCCGTAAAAGAGGACTTGACAACGATTAAGTTCTGCAAAGTATCGCCCGATGTAATTTAATGATGTACGCATTCTCTTTATATCACTGTCTGCAGTCATCAACAAAACAATATTTTCTCGTATATGTTGAAACGAGCTTTCTAGGTCGGGGTATACTTGCCAGGTCCAGGTCCGCCACACACATTTATTGTTGTGACCACCGGAGACTCATTAGTTGTGTCGGCCTGTTAGGACCCGTCCATGATACTTGTCCATAGTAACACCTTAGTCGTCTTATATATACTGTCATGATGACAGTATCCACTTAGTTCCTTCTGGAACTGGATTCTGATTGATAGCGAATGGTTGTGAGTAGCGTGAGGTTTGAATAAAAACCCAAATCGGGGCTATTGTAGGCTTAGGCCCACGAGTGCAGTTATAACGCTCGACCAGATTCTTCCTGGTTAAAATCCAAATCGGAGTGCTAGTTTGCGGTATTTTCCTAGAGAGCAGTTATTGGTAATACTTGATTACTCTCGTGTGGGCTGGAACCCGAATCGGAGTATTAACGTCCGTCTTACCAATCCATACTCAGCGTTTTGCCCTTCAAGCGATAGCTCCAGTTTATGCAGGCTACACTACTCACATTTTGCTTATAACCATGTGATTATTAAAATAGAAATTATTTCTTAAAGATTCAATCTTCCAGTCGGCATTTCCATTTCCCCTCTTTGCGGCATTGTCAACCACAGCTATAGTTGTTCGTCTTCGTTGTCTTTGATATTTGGCCTTAAGCACTATGTATATACATATATGCCGCAGTCGCTTGTCGTACCGCTTCGCTGCAACATGGGTTTGAGCGAAGCGAGGTAAAACTTAACGGTAGAGTTGATCTCAATTTACCGGAAACAAATAAAATGAAATGAACACATTTTGGCCCTAAAATATTTCAATAAACTTTTGATGCTACGTGTTGATTTGTCATGAGTCATATTGATGTTTTTACTGTCCATTGCCACCACAAGCCTTTACTTGATATATTCGTAAAATTAGATGTACTCGAGCAATCAACATCTGTTCAATGGGAGTGAGGTATTTAAGTTCTTCAGGCTGGGCCTGGTTCCATGTTGTTTGCAGCCGTAAACTTTGTTGGATGCTTGATGCAAGTCTTACAAATTTCATGTTCATTTAACTTGCCCATATATTTTCTTCTACAATTTGAACATGTGTTGTATGTCAGGTCTTCTAACTTTGCAGTGAATTCGTTACGCGTATTGTTATTTTACGTTTCAGATGTATCATCTCTTGACAGTCCAGGCTGTCTCGCCGGTCGGCCGCGACGTCAATGTACTTGCACCTGAGGTTCGTCGATATGGTCAGACATAATATTGATATCTTATGAATAAAATAAATGAACTGAAGCTGAATGAAGAGTTGAAAGAGTTCAATTAGTTTCAAATAGAGGAATTCAGATAGACACTCAACTTACTGTTTCTTTGTTATTATATTCGAGACTTATATGTGGATTTCTCTTTATTTAAGAATAACTGCTAAAATTTATTCTAGTGCAATAAATTTTACACTAGAGGGCCGGAATGAACAACAATATACAAAGCTTCAATATTTTGAACTCGTGATTTCTTTATTAAAACACGAATTATGTTTGTTTTTTTTGGCTAAAAATGTTCGAAAAGAAAGAATCTTCAAAAAGAAAAAAAGTAGCGCGTGCGAAAATTTTGCACTTTCAATTTAAATTTTTTTCATCAATTAAATTTTTTAAATTAGGATCAAAATCAAAATTCTGTTTCGACAATAACCTAGATATTTTTAAATACTTTCTGGGGGTCCAAAAATCATAAGGATTGGTTAAAAAATGGTAGATGAGGCACTGGTTTTGTGGATCAAGGCAATGCTTGTGCACAAAACATTGATCGCTGATGCAGGCCTCGAACAATTTATGAAGTCTGGAGTAAACAGGGGCTGCCCACAAGGTGGTGTCTCCACTGTTATGATGCATGGTGGTCGACTTTCTGCTCGATGCTCTCAATGCCTCTGAGATCTATGCCCAGGTCTATGCGGATGATGTTACTGTTCTCTTTGTCGGCTCATGTTTAGAGACTGTCTGTCTCAAAGCGCGGGCGGCGCTAGATGTGATCGAGCACTGGTGCACGAGTAAAGGGCTATCGGTTAATCCTCTAAGAGCGGTCTGTCTCAGCTGCACGGGGGCTTTCCCCAGCATACCGGGAGCTGCTCTAGATGCTATGATGTATCTTTTACCCCTTGACATATATCAGAGGGTGCGCACTGAAAGCCATGTCTCGCCTAAAGAGAAATGGTCTTTGGTACAACTCGAATTGGTGGGAAAGTGTACTTGCGCGAGAAATACCCTACGACCCAATTCTCATGGATATGTCTTCTGACGCAATGACACCTGCCATCTTACTGCGCTGTAATTTCATAGCCACATTTCCATGGCGTCAGGACTGGCTTTGGCCAGACACTGAACCTGGAATGGAATGTCTTCACATTTTCATAGATGGCTCCAGGACTGGGCAGGGATCCGGCGCTGGAGTTTTCGACCGCAATTCTCGTTAGGAAAATATGCGTCTGTCTTTCAATCGGAAATTTACGCAATCCTAATGGCCATGCACTATTTTGTGAAGCACAAATGGAAGGGAAAGAGCATATGCGTCTGCAGTGACAGCCAAGCTGCACTCAAAGCTGTGCCTCACCCTCTATCCAACTCCAAATTAGTGTATGAACTCAAGACCTTTTTGAACAAAGTGGGAAGACTTAATTTGCTTAGGCTTCTATGGATCCCAGGCCACTCTGGGATCCCAGGAAACGAGATCTCCGATGAACCCATTAGAAGGGGCTCAGAGGAGAGTTTCTCAGGACCTGAACCCGGTTGCGTATTGCCAAACTATATATCGGCACAGACACCGGCTGCTTTACACCATTCAACAGTTTGCTCATTCAAATTCAGAGCAAAATGTATACTATGGCAGGGCAAACATGATTCTGTCTGAGTTGGTATACATTTTGCTCAAGAGAGTTAAGAGCATACAGACACTTCAGCAAGGCTTGAGTGATTTTCACGTATATATCTACTCGTATGTAAATACATACCGCTCTACCGAATACTATGTATATACAGTATGCAAAGGTTATATTCCTACACCCCTGTTTTAAACGAAAAATGTTTGCTAGTACAGAAACAATGAAAAATAATGCATAAAGTATTGGTATGTTTCATTTTATTTTCTTAAGCTTATGTGTTTTAACTGATAACAATGGGTTTTTGTAAAATATTTTCTTTTAGTTGCGTGAAAAGGTGTGTTTTCTGTTTATAATGTTGGCGTACGAATATGAGTTTTGCATACTGTATACTTTATTATATGTTTGTTATAATACAGTTATTTTTGTGAATTTAGCAACTTTTTCCACAATCGTAAGTGTATCATAGTTTTAGAAGTTGTAAGGAATACGTTGAACAAAAATAAAAATGTCTGAAGCAAGCCTTGAATTATTTTTATCAAAAGTGCGTATGAAGTATAACTTATTGGAATACAAGTTTCAAGAAAATAAGCACTTCGTGGACTAAATCCAGTGCAAACTTCCCACAAATGATTCTCCTCAAGAACAAACTTAAAGGTTCGTGCAACAATTTTTCACGTTTTCGCACACCAATTGGATTGTGAAAAGATGTCCATCAGTAAAGCGTTTACAATTCCGCAAACTATTTGGATACATTCATCATTTAATAAAGTTTCTAAATTGGAAGAAAATTTAAGAAATTTGGACTGCAAAGCTACCATTGATTTCAAATACAAAAAAAATTAATAGAAATACAATTAAAAATGACATTTTGTTGAAACAGGGTTTGAATGTTGTGATCGAAATTAACTTTTTTCACTCCCATAAAATAGACGTGGCTTCTGCTTATAAGTACCTGCGTTGTAACGACAATGTACGAGACGCATTTAATAACTATATACTTCGAAGCAGGAATGACTTGAACAGTAGCCAAAAGCTACCATGAGGTAAATTTGTTGCAATTGGATGAGAAGGGCTGGCAAAATATTGCAAATTTTCAAAAAAATCCAACTTACCGAACAGTGAGATACTTTTCCGACACATGGCCCAAAAATAATTTGGGAGGGCGGTCCGATTCTGATGTTTTAAATGTTTTAAAAAGAAGGAGTTCTTCTTGTAATCAAAGAAGATCCCATCATTATTGTTGCCATAACACCGATTATCAAAAGATTATTTCAGAATGGCTATTCTGATGAAATGGTTTATATTGACTCCAGTGGATCATGTGATCAGACTTGTGCACGAATAACATTTATATTTTGTGCAATAAAAATTGATGCCTGCCCATTAGCTTGCGTATTGCATACAGCAGAGACTAAGGCTAAATACACTCTTGCCTTTTCAGCTATTAATAACGCATTGGAAAAAGACACACGCAAACAATTTCAACCATCTATTATAATCACCGATGACAGTGATGCCGAACGGAATGCACTTAAATGTGTATTTCCACGATCACGTTTGCTGCTTTGCCACTTTCATGTTGGCCAAGCTGTATGGCGATGGCTCTGGCTTTTTGAACATAATGTAGAAAAAGAACCTAGGAAAAAATTAATGAAAGCTTTTCAATGCGTTCTGTATTCAGAAGAGGAAGAAACAGCCATAGACAACTACATAAACTTAAGTTCAGTTTGTTTTAAACAAAAAATCTAATGCTGACTGAATACATGAGCAATTTGTGGTCCAGAGGATCGGAATGGTGTGTCTGTTATAGAAATAATTTACTAACAAGGGGAAACAATACTGATAATTACATCGAAAGTTCGATTCGCATTTTTAAGGACGTTGTATTGCAGAGGTCGAAAGTTTTTAATAGCTGTGCACTTGTGAAATTTATAATTGAACATTTTGAAACGTATCATCAACTTCGCTTGCTAGAGTTTGCACATTCTAGACGCAGGCAAGTTAAACATAATATTTAAAACTCCGCCTCACATCAATTCAAATGACAGAAAAGAGTTTGCTTTACTTGCATTAGGTGAAGTACCATCTGATGATTTTTTTCTAATATCAAACTTGACAGTGCAGAGATAAGTGAAAATGAACTGTTTAAAAATAGCATAGAAAATCAAGATAAAATGCTTCCATCAGAATCAACAACAAGTTTGTCGAATGTGCATATTACTCCTTCTGAAATTCCATTGGAAAATCAAGAAAATGTTAAACTAGCAGTGGGTGAGTTAAGAAAGAACTTCGACCATTTAGCCGATATTTTTGAAACAGATAATTCAGTTTCAAATATAATGCATATTAAGCAGTTAAATAAGACATTGAATAATATAAAAAACATCGAACAAGCTCACAACTTTGTTGCAAATAGAGTTAAGTTTTGCTTATAAAGAAAAATTTCAGTGCAACCAACCTCAATAGCAAGGAGGAACAAAAACCGAGGTATAAATGCAGGAAGACGTCGTATACAAAGTGGAAGAGAGGCTTTAAGCTCTTCGAGAAAAAGGCGTTATAATCTCAGCGAGAGCGTGAATACAAATCAACCGAACGCCAAAAAGCATTAATAATATTTCGTTTTATTATCATTCGTTTCTTATTCTCGTATCTTTATACCATTTCCATTTATTTTCTCTTATCATATCATATTGTCATATATTTATTTTATCACAAGACCACGAATTAATTGTTATGGATTACACAACTAAAATTAAATAAAAAAAAACATTACTTGAAATTCATAATTAAACTTTATTTAACTCAAATTTTATCAGATAAAATATGACTGCAGAATAGACTGAAAACCATTGAAATATTGCATGTCTATGATTGCTCTTTTTTTTTTTTTTTTTTTTAATTCATTTTTATTCTTAACTTCTTAGATCTATCTTACCATAGACAAAAATGCTTAAAAACTAGCTTAACTATCTTAACAATCTAGATATCTTACTGGCCCTAGGCGGACACTCTAAAATAGACGTAACAACTTAAATCTATGTCTTTCGACTACTATATCAACTTACCACTAACATTACTATATCTAGCTTAAGCTAAGAAAAATGTTTTTTTTTATTAAAAACTTAGCATATGATCATTTGTATTATATATAAAACTTAAGCCTACCTTACTGTAACTAAACCTAACTTATTCTACCTTAACTAAAATATATATATATATATATATATCCTCCGTGCAGGGACGGGTTAAGAATATCCCTGCAGCGATACCTCTCGCTTGTCGTAAAAGGCGACTAAAACAAAGGTAAACAAAAATCACATCTAGGCAATTTAGAAAACACCAAGGCGAGCCTAGGGACACATATACCACCATTAAACTGCCCCACAAGTGTACATGCAAATCAGTGGGTTGACACGACTGGAGATCACCGGTGTTGTAAAAGTAAGATCAAACAAAAAAAAAGCTGGAGCATTACATGCCCGTGTCACAAAAAAAAAAGGCAGGCCGAAAAACAATTGGTACAAACAAATGCAAAAACACCAGCATTTGATTGGCCTCAGCGATGAAGTAGTTCCAAACCGGGAAGCCTGCCGCTACTTTCTGAGATCAAACCGGCGGACCCCACAAGCGGACCAGTAGGAATGCAGTTAAGTGGGAAGGTTATGGTCCTACACTTCTGACCATAACAACGCCGGAAAAAAAAGAAAAGAAGAAGAACTAAAATATATATATATAAATATATATATACATAATATATATTTAATATATATATTGCTTTTTTTTTTTTTTTAAACGTATATATACCCTACTACCTACCCTACCCTACCTTACCCTACCCTAGCCTATGTAAGCCTGCCATTGGTGTTAGGCAGGCGATGCCTTGAAGAGGCTGAAGCTCTCAAAGTGTCCACTGACGTAGCTCTCTCCAGCCACCAAAAGCGTTGATGCTGTCGGACTACGTCTCCTCGATCCCGACCGATCTACAGAACCTGAGGCGCTCGGGCTCACGGAGCGCGACATCGGGTTCGTAGAGGAATCGCCGTTCCACGGAATTGCGACCCACGTCGAAGATTAGCGGTACCGCCAATCTATCCTGGATCAGCCCACATCTATCTAAATAGAGGAATGCTTCTGGCGGCACAAAGCCATTAAGGCGCACTCTCTCGTGATATAAATCGTTGGGGTAGTAAGCCCCGAAGATCAGGCTATTGACCGAAGTCATTGCTCCCGCAACGTGGCTTCGAATCAGTTTGATCAAAAAATTATCTATCCGTACAATCCAGGCCCTATTGTATAGGACCTCGTTCGGGTAAAATTGCGTGTACTCAGATTCGGGTGTCCTATGTAGCCCCAGACACGTCCTGAGACATTGTCTCTCAAACACCCGAATCCTTTCCATTAAGCTGGCTCTCACATTGAACCAGACGGGACATCCATAGGCAACCATGGGCCTGATTAAGGCCATGTAGCAGATTACCTTCAGCCTAGAATCAAGTTGGCTGCTATGAAACAGCCACCTTGTCAGAGCAGCATCTACATGTTTGTCAAAATATAGATACAGATCCAGCACGATCCCAAGATATCTGACCACACTTTGTCTCGCCAGTGGACGCCCGTCCGGTCCTAAAATTAAGAACCTGCGCCAGTTTTTTCTAGTGTCCCGAGAGGCCCTAGACAAAGGCGTTCTGAACAATATAGATTCTGATTTCTCAAAATTGATTTTCAACTTCCAGTCATCACAATACTGCTGAAGTTTTTCGAAGTCACGCTGCAGAAGAATAACAATAACGTCGATCGTTGGACCTGATCTGTACGCGATTAGGTCGTCTGCGTACGCTATTGAATGGTGAAGAGAAACTAGCAGATCGCTTAGGTATATGCTGAAAAGGATCGGCGAATTTACCGTACCCTATTGCAGTCCATTTTTGATTTCAAATGTTTGGGTAGAAGTCACATTGGCAATTTTCACTACGAACTTTCTACCTGTTAACATGTCAAAAATCATATATAGCAGTGGTTTACTTATGCCCAGCCGACTGAGCTTGTAATAAAGACCTTCTAACCATACGGTGTCGAAGGCTTTTTCTAAGTCAATCAGGCAGGTACCCGTGCATTGGTTCTTGCATTTATTCCGACACAAGCTTCGACGCGGCATGAATAGTGTCATGCCCCGCTCTGAAACCGAATTGGTTATCCGGGATGATTTTATTGTCCTCAACCCATTTAGACAGGGCCCTATGGATCACCTTCTCGAAAACCTTGCTGATACTCGGAAGGAGACTTATTGACCGGAGATTTTCCGGGTTAGATGTGTCTTTACCCCTCTTGGGAATTGGTTGCACCACCGCTGTCTTCCAGTGCACTGTATAATATGCATTATTCAGTGCATTGTTGAACAGGATGGTGTACCTCTCCTGGCGGAAGGTGCCTAAGCACAACATTGGATATAGCGTCGACTCCCACGGATTTTTTCTTCCTCAATGGCTCGAAGATCATCTGAAGATCCTCCGTCGATATGAACAGGGTATTAACCCCCTCATTGGCGATGACATTGTTTGCCATGAAATCTTCATTGAACCTTGTAAAACCAAGGTTCTCTGATCGCCAATGATCGATATCATTTCGAAGATAGAAGTGATGAAGCAGGGCTCTATCTTCCAGGTCGTGGTTCGGGCGAATACTATCATTCACCTTGTACACTTCCTGGAAGACAGCTCCTACTGTCGCCACCTTCTCCTGAGGATCCTCGATCACGAATAAGTCGTCATCCAGGATGGCGCTCTCCGGATCGATGCTAACTGTTCGTAGCAAGCGTTCATTGTCTGACGTTCTCGGAAGTTTTAGATCCTGAATGTCATTCTGATTGTTTCTCCGAAATATTTTTTTTATTTGCGGGAACATACTCGCGCTGTTGGATTTTACAGCACGAATTCTGTTGTTCCAATGCAAACTTACAGATATTCTGTAATTTTCCTTGATTAACTGTTGGATATTTTTAATCAGTGACTTCAGTGTCCTGACCTCCGAGTTTTGTCTGTCGGTAAACCGCCTGTACAAGAGTTTGAGTCTTGTCAGGAGTCTACTTTTCTGTCTGTGCAGTGCGTCGATTGTCGCGTTTCGGTATACGTTTGCGGTATCGTGCTCTCTTTGGCGTGGTATCGTACTATTCATTGTCTGTTTAATGACATCGTCCATTTGTTTGAGATACCTGTCAATCTCGTAGTTTGACAGGTTCCTATTAGGCGGTAGAAAGGAGGCGCTCGAAGTGAACGCTCTCGTCAGGGAATTGGCAAACCGCGGCCAGCACACCCTACTGTAATCGTAGGGCTGCGTTTGGACACACTCTGCCATCTCCGCGAACTCGTCAGGTACTGTGATCACGGCACATAGTCCGCAATGGTCACTGTCGTATACAATGGTCCGTAGACAGTTAATAGACCATTCGTTCGTGTCTGCTAGTCTTAGTGGAGAGTCTATTAGCATGAGATCCAGATAGGAGCCGCTCCTAGGATACGACGGACTATCCGTTGCGAGCAACTTGACTCTATATTCAATGCTGCGAAGAACCCACCAATGGCTTAGTAGGCTCCCCCTAGTGTTGGGAATGTTATTTCCCCAATCACTATGTTTGGCATTTAAATCGCCGGCCAGAATGTAAAAGTTTTCTACTGAGTTTAAGCGCAGAGATCGAAAAAGTGTCGCGAGCTCTGCGATAAAAATATTGGGTTGAGGTGCTTCAGGTGCATAGGCTGATACAATGTACATTCTCTTTCCGTTTCGGAGAGGAATGCACACAATACAGGCCTCTAGCACCTGGAAGCTCGGCACTTCACCGCTATATATGACACTCTATGATTGCTCTGTGGCAACATATATGAACTTGACTTTATTTTCATATTCACAAGCAAACTACATGCGAGCACAGAGCGCTCTGTGGTAGCATACAGTTTGCTCTGCAAAAATAGCAAATTGGGTGAGCAAAAATTGTTACGGCACAGACTATGGGTGTCTTTGCCGATATACATTTTGGCAATACGCAACCCGGTTAGGTCTACCTACTTAGACAAGGTATTTGTCTGGTAGTACAATGGACCAGTATTTGTGCCTGAGTGCTCCAACAGAGAATAGAGTCAAAAAAAAAAAAAACATTACAGTTTCCTACTGCGGCTCATATACCCGAAGCTCACTCAATTTTGCCTAACTCCAATTTATGCGCATTTTACCCGGTCTATTTTTAATTTTTTTTTTTAATTTTAAATTAAGTTTTATTCACATTCCTTGGAAGCATGTTACGCTAGACAAAAATGTTAGACTAGCTTAAGTAATTTAAATGAGTTAAAATACCTCGCTGGTCCTACTCGGCCACTTTAAAGTAAACAGAATAATTTTGGGACTACTCGGTCCATCCTATAGCTTGTTGGAATGTATCTGTTATGTTATATTTTAATATTTATTCTGATTGCCTGCCGCACCTGGTCGGTAAAGGGTCCAAATATCCTAGGTACAAAATTGACACTAACCAGTAACCAGAAACCAGTACGTTGTTCAAAAATTATTAAGCAGAATAGTGTATATCGCTACACTTTCCTCTCGATATCAGCGAATTTCTTTTTCTTTAATGATTCAAATTTCATGTGGAATTTTTCAGTTGATATTAACAGGATGTACTCCCCATTCTTCTTTTATTCATCGTTTGAGTTTGATAGATGATGGGCGTGATTTGGGTCGTTCTTATATTATTTATCCCATTAATAATCAGTCACCATAGCTCCATCTGTTTCACACGGTTATATACTCGCATATGATGAAAAGGTAAATCAGAAGCTAAATATGAGCCATATGTTAATATCAGGATTATTCCCGGCTTCATCGCTATCAAACATAATGGTCTCAAAACATTCCATCCTCATTTAAATCATATGAAACGCACAGGAAAACGTACAATTCTCGAGGCGCCATATAATTTTTTCCATAAGCAATTCCCGCTATTGATACCATATGGCTACCAGACTTATAAAAACTTTTTATTAGCGTTTCGAAACGTCTGTATTTAAAGTGCAATTTGGTATAACCGCAATCTGAAATACATGTATGTATGTATTTATAATCACATCCAATTCATCGACGGTGATACGCACAATGAAAACAACTCGCATGCAGTTAGTTGGCAGATATCCGCAAAAAATTATAAAAAAAGGAAGAAATTCCAGAAGAGGTATATTGGTGCATCATCCGAAGAGGCGATACTTGTCTCTACTGCCCCAAGGGGGCACCTCTTCAGGTAGTAGGTAAGATTTGAGCCATACTTCGGTGATGCTGACTCAATCCCTGCTCTCCTTATATGCGGATGTTGCCATGTTGGGGCTATTAAAGGGCACTTAAACCAGTAGCTTTGTCAACCATCAGCCGTAGTGTTTTCCAGCAGCTGTCGCTAGTCGCGACTCATAGATCCTCAAATGAGGCAGCTCTCAATCGATAGTCCTTTAAAAAAATGCATCCTGGTATAGAAGCTATTTCTTCAAGAAGACACAATGGGTAAAGACACCAACAACACTCTTCTCACCGGGGTATTCATGTCGCACGACTTCGTACGACAATGAATTTTGCCATTATCATCGACCTTGTAGTACCACGAAGGCGGAGCATCAAGTGCAAGGCCGATTTCTGGGAACAATTCACTCTATTATTATTACAATTATTACAGTATTATAAACATAACTTTTTTTCAACAACATAAATATAATAATTCAATATTTTAAATATAACTCAAATTCAATAAAATTAAAATAAAAATTCAATATTATTTCATTAATAACTTCATTATTTATTGGTTTTTGTGTAATATGTTAAAGCATTTCAAGCAAAGTGCTGGCTGGCCCTTGCAATGCCCACAATACGTTTTAACTCTAGTGGTTTTGTTAGTGGCCTAACTCTGCCCTTTTTCTTGTACACATTTTTATAGCATTCCCTGCATCGTTTACGGGACTCTCTTGCAGATCCCTCATATGATTGAGGAACATGTTTATGTGATGGTATTTGACTTTCATTTGCCATTTCTTCTTTGGCCAAAAGGTGATCAATAATTGCTTCCCTAAATTGTAACATATTCATATTTTTAGTGCCCCATCAATATACCAAGCATTCACGAGGGAAGTTCCCAATATTAACTGTATTATTACTTTTCGGTACCATTTAATGGTTTTTCGTAAACAACTTGTAACGAGCTTTCTGGGCCGGGGTATACTTTCCAGGCCAGGATCTGTCACATGAATTTGTTTGTGACACCAACGGACGTGCTAATGGTTTGTGCACTACGCTGTCCCTCTGGGTTGAGACCCGTTCGGGACACTCGGTCGTAGCGGCGCCTTGTCACCTCCTAGCTGTCGCGTTGATAGCACCCAGTCAGTCTCCTTATGGGTGAGAACCTGAATCCGGTCCCGACTGGTGATCGGTTGCCAGAAACAGTGTAAGGCCGAGCCCGTCTGGGTAAGAACTCGAGTCGAGGGCTTAGCTGCTGTTAGCTTGTGCTCTTGAGCGCGACTATAACGTCTGGTCCCTTCCGGGTTAAAACCCAAATCGGGGAACTGACCCTACGGTACTTGGCTTGGGAATAGAACCTAATATGGGTTGGTCGGTCTCGTATGGGTTAAAACAGGAGTCGGAGAATCGCTTTCGTCCTATTAGTCCCCAGTCACCGTTTTACTCGCTGAGCGATCGCCCCGGAACGAGTGTGTGGTCAACAAATGTCGACCACACACTCGTCCCTCCCTTGTAGATGACGTAGTCGAAAGGGTTTTATTATTATAATAACTTTTTCGTTTTTTTAATTATTTCTGGATTTCGCGCAATGTGATGCCACCTTAGCATCAACACTGCGTCGCGTTGTGACAAACACTTCTTACCCTGTTCGTGTGGTAGTTGTTGTTTTAGTTAAACCTTAGTGTAGCGTTGGCCGGACTTTGGTTTCCTTCCCTTCTCTCTACGCTATTGTAATACTTCGCTTTTGCTGCTTGGTTGTCAGTCCTGGTCACTGCTTGCCCTTCTGACAACTGTCTCGGCCTTTTATAGGGCCAGGCCGAATGGCGATGTGAACGGAGCCTTTTGTGTCGTCGCTGACATTTCCCTTGCTTACGGCATCTGTCAACGGTGACGGCGGCCAAAGCCGTTTGTCTTTGGTGTCATTGACCTGACTGTTCTTAGGCAAATCGCTAAAATGAATGTTTGTTTATTTTTTTGATGTGCTTTTTGTTTGATTGTTTTGTGTTTATTTAAGTTGTGATCTTGCGTTTAGTTGTTTCATACACATGTGTTTTACTTGTTTCTCTGTTTTGTTGAGTATGTTTATTTTATTTCTTTGCTTACTTTGCTTATGTTTAGTTGGACTCGGGTAAGGTAAGTGAAACATGTACATATGTATGTATGTGTATAAAGGAAAATTTATTTATTTCATTTTTGTTTTAGGTTTGCAAATTTTCCTTTACAAACTTTTTGATCTGATAAATCAACACCTTTTCTTGCAATATTATAATCAAACACAGCATCGGGCTTTATTTTGCCAATTGTTCCTTGCACAAATTTACACCGATGATTCTTTGAAGCAGTTAACATGCAAACTGGTCTTTTGTCAGTCCTTTTCAGACATTTTACACAGCTATGATTTTCGAAACTCATAATTTCATCACATTTTTGTTTTGCTGCGGTGGTAGAATTTTTTTGTTTATTTTTTCAGTACCACAAATGAATGTATTTTTCTCTAAAAGTTTTTCACCCAACTTGTAAAATAACTATCAGTAAATAGTATGCGGCCCTCAAATAATAATCCATTTAGTAATCTCATTACTACATGTTATTTTTTAATGATATTTTCATTTTGCCCAGCATAAATTTTGATATTATAAGTGTAACCTTCAGGCAAACACAATTTGTATAATTTTACGCCATACTTATGTCGCTTGCCTGCGATGTATTGACGAAAACCTAGACGTCCTCTCCATGGAATCATACTTTCATCGATAACGATCTTTTTGCAAGAATTAATAGCTTTTTGGAACGTTTCCACAATTGCTACTACAATATTTATAATTTCGTTCAACCGTTCCTGAGTTCTAGCTGTGATATTGTCAGAAAAATGTAAATATTTAATTGTATTTTATATTAATTTCCAAAATCTTAAGTTGAGATAAGATATTTTGCCTCGTGTTTTCGAAGGACGTTTTCAATTTTTATGTCCATTTAAGATGAGTTGCGTGTGCAAAAGTGGAAAAAAGAGATTTAAGATGATATTTTCTGGTTTTTATTCTTAAAACTTAAAATCCTAAAAATGAAAAAATCACATTTGTTCTATAGAGATAAACTTTAATAATGAAAAAGATCTTAAAAAAAAAACAAGGACTTGAATTTCTTAAAAAAAAATATAAAATTACATTTGGTTCACAGAAAAAAATTAATTACAAAAAGAGAAACAGTTTAGTTTTATTTAACTTTCTTTTTAAAATCAATACAAACTTAAAATTAGTAAAAAGGAAAGAAACCAAATTATTAGTTCATTGGAAAAAAATTAAATCGATTTCATTTTACATTCATCAAATCAAAACATCAAATTAATAATAACAAAAAATATTGGAAAAAAACTGAACAAAAAACTTAATTTGATTTCATTTAGCATTGTTTTTTACGTTAATACGGTCTTAAAATTAATAAAAAAATTTTGGTTTCGTATTCTGATTCGTCTGATAGATCAGGATGAACATCTGGTTGATCATCGGAACGCAGATTAAGGTAAAAATTAATGAAATGATACAACTCGCTTGATGGTTTGCAACAGACTGACTTTTATTTACAAAAAAAGTAGGCAGATTTACACTCATATACCAATAGATGGCTCTGGTAGTATGATATTTTGTTATTGAGTTACAATTCATTTATAACACCCTCTCTTAATAAAATATCCCGATTTTTTTTTTTAATTCAGTTTTTCAAACGGTTATAAACTACATACTTATTTTAATTTACTTACCCTATTCCCATCAGATCTATAAATTTATAATGTTTATTTGCATAAAGTGCTTTAGTAAATATATCTGCTGGCATAGAAGAGGTTGGTACATAACTAATCTTGATTTTATTATTCATCACACATTCTCTAGTAAAATGATGGCGTACATCAATATGCTTAGTACGTTTGTGGAACATCGGATTAGAAGCCAATTTTAAAGAACTTTGACTGTCACTGTATAAGCTTAAAGGTTCATTTTTACCATACATACCAAGTTCTGACATTAAATTTTTCAAATAAATTGCTTCTTTACAAGCCTCTGCAAGCGCCATATACTCGGCCTCAGTACTAGACAGGGCAACTTTTCTTTGCTTTCGAGACTCATAACTTATTACATAACCTGACAATATAAAACAATATCCTGTATAAGACCTTCTATCGATGTTACAAGATGCCCAGTCGGCATCAACAAAACCATATAAATCAGTACTATTGTTTAGTTTTCTGCAAATATCTTAACAATCTTTTCAAATGTTTCCAATGTGTTTCGTTATAACATGTATTATATTGGCTCAGAAAGCTTACGCTATAAGAAATATCTGACCTTGTGAGAACTGAAAGATACATCAGTGATCCAACCAATTGTTGATAAGGATAAGTCTCACTATAATGGTCATTATCGGCCTTTTCTAATTTTAAGTTTACTTCCATTGGAGTATCTGAAGTTTTGCAATCAATCATATTAAATCTTTTCAAAATATTGTCAATGAATTTCTCTTGGCCCAAGGTTACATAATTCTTTTGAACATTTACATTCATGCCAAGGCAATTTTTTGTTTGACCCAAATCTTTAATTTTGAAATCTGACTCTAATACACTTATCAACCCTTTGTAAGTATTATCGCAGTTGTAAAACACAAAAAAATCATCGACAAATATAGCTACATAAACTTTCAAATTATTATGACATTTCATGAATAGACAGGGTTCATATTTAGATTTCTTGAAACCTAACTTTAACAAACTGGATTCCACTTTTATGTACCAGACCCTAGCTGACTGTTTTAGCCCATATATGGCCTTTTTTAACCTTAAAACTTTATTCTCACAATTTTTAAAATTAGAATTTTCTGGTATTTCCATAAATACACATTCATCAATATCACCATTTAGGAAAGCTGTTGGTACATCTAAATGGTTCATTTTTAAGTCTAGTTGAACACTCAAGGCAAAAAGTAGTCTCAAGGTAGAATAACGCACAACAGGAGAAAAAGTTTCATTATAGTCCATACCTTTGATTTGAGTGAAGCCCTTAGCCACAAGTCGGGCTCTATAGCGCACATTACCGCTACTGTCACATTTCTCCTTGAATACCTACTTGTTTTTCACTACTGTGCCCTCACTTGGCCTATCCACTAAAACCCACGTGTCATTGTCCCTAAAAGATTTCAGTTCTTCTTCCATAGCCTTGCACCAATGCTCTCTTTTGGGTCCCGTGAGGGCGTCTTGTAGAGATATTTGTTCACTAGTAAAGTCTTCAACACACATGTTGGAAAATCCGTACCTCTCTGGTACACGACGAACACGCTTCTCTTTTTGAATGACAGCATCACTCTGAGTAGCAACCAAACTGTCATCTGTTATTAAGCACTCACTATATTCGTCATCCTGATCACTTGACGAATCGCTTGCAATATATGTTGGATCTTCTCTGTCTGATCTCTCATTGTCTTCAATGCTTATTGAACTTTCCTCTTCAACACCTGTATTCTTTTCTATATCTTTGTCTGGCGCCCTCTCTTCAACCACAACCTCTACTGTGTCATTCATATGACTCTCCATGACTACAACGTCCCGTGCCACAGTTATTTTATTTGTTTTCTGGTCATATAATCTGCAGCCTTTGGTATTTTCTGAATACCCAACCAAATGTAACATTTGCGATTTTTTGTCCCATTTGTTACGTCTCACTTTTGGAATGTGGACCATAACTGGACCCCCAAACACTCTAATATGTTGTAGATCAGGTTTTCTACCAGTCCATATCTCATATGGGGTAGAATTATTGTCCAAAACTGCTGCTGGTGATCGATTTTTCAAATATACTGCCGTATTCACAGCCTCCGCCCATAGGTATTTGTCGAATGAAGCGTCATACAGGAGACAGCGCGCTTTTTCTACAATTGACCTATTGTATCTTTCACTTAAGCCGTTCTGCTCCGGTGTATAGGGAACTGTCTTTTAATGAATTATCCCATGTCGCTTTAAGTAATTTTCCATCTCCACTGAGCAGAATTCCCCACCGTTATCGGACCGCAATATCTTAATCTTTTGTGATCGCTGATTCTCAACCTGCTCTTTGAATTCACGAAAATACTTAAAAGTCTCATTCTTTTCCTTTAGAAAGTAAACAAAACACATCCGGCTGTAATCGTCAATAAACAACGGATAGTATCTAGCCAAACCAAGTGATTTCTTCTCCTTGGGGCCACAAAGGTCTGTATGAACCACTTCTAGGACCCTGCTGCTCGTGCTGGTACTAGCAGAGAAAGGCAGCCTGCTATGTTTGCCTTCGCAGCAAACTACACAACTTGATTTGCTTATATTCTGTTTTTCCTGGTAAGTTTACACCTTTGACTGCTCCTTTTTTCATTTTCTCAAGGTCATTCATATTTATGTGACCCAATCGTCTGTGCCAAGTGTTGCATGAGGTCTGTGCAACTGCCGCTAAAAGCTGCTTCGACTTTTCAATGTTTAATCTGTATACTTCATTTTCCAAGCTCGCTTCACCAATACAAACATTCTGGGTGTTGTAAATGTAACATCCATCTTTATTGAAGGATACTCTGTTACCATTTGCGATCATTCTGCTGACTGAAAGCAAATTTGTGGTGAGTGTTGGTATGCACAAAACATTCTTTATTTCTACTTCATGTGTGATTGTTTTCACTCGCGTAGTAAGCCGGATATCTCCGGAGCACAACACTGAAACTTTCGTGCGATCAGCGACAATTATTTCTTTCACTTTCGGTTCATAAGATATGTTTGTCAACATGTTTTTGTTTGACACCATGTGAGCACTTGCGCCAGAGTCGACGTACCAGTCGTCTTGATTGAACTCTCGCGCAAGAAAAACTGCACTCAGCACGTTCGAAGTTGATTTCTGTTTGTCTTTATTTAATAGGCGGCACTGGCTCTTGAAATGTCCGATCTTTTTGCAATGGTAACAACGAATTTGTTTTTTCTGGATTGTATTGACATTGACATTTCTACTGACAGGTGACGGGTTCATTTCATTTTTGCTACTGCCACTATGCGCCCATAGGTGGCGTTTCTGTACTTGTGCAATTAGCGCGCCTTCTGACTTAACCTCAAATTCCGAACTCATGTCTAACAATTTCGTTTTTGTAGCAACAACGACGGATCGATTATCATAATTATTTTTGCCCCCGCCTTCTTATTTTCAGCTTCCGTTAGCCCCGTGGTGCTGGTTACATCTATGCCTTCCAGGATCATGAAGTTTTCGGCGGCAAACGCCCAGTCATCGTAGTTCTCGCGTCCTTTTAGTTTAGGAACGTTCACTGAGTAATTACCTGATGACATTTTAGCACTGACAGTCTAATGAAATGAGATACCGAAAGTCACAAACACTAATTACTTTTTACTTTTCAACTGGGCCCATAACCTAATGAAATGACACAACTCGCTTGGTGGTTTGCAACAGACTGACTTTTATTTACAAAAAAAGTAGGCAGATTTACACTCATATACCAATAGATGGCTCTGGTAGTATGATATTTTGCTATTGAGTTACAATTCATTTATAACAAAAATCATGAAAATTAGAATTAATTAAATCGAGCATGTCAACAAGATCCTTTTTTTTTTTGCAGCACTTATTTTCTTGGGTTCATCGTATGCAATGTTTACGTCACTTGTCGTTACTTTGTTAATTCCTCTTTTTTTGTGCTCAAGATTTTAAAATCCTCGGATTCATCTAAACTGGTCTTATACTCTATTTGGCCAAACGTTTTTGTGTATCTAAGCCATCTAATGGAGCTCCATTTAAAAGCTTCTCCGTGAGTGTTTGTTTTGCGTCACATAAATTTCTCCTCTAAGGCCGCTGAAAAGTTTAAGAACATCGATTGTTTCATCTCATGGACATTAAAGATGTTCTTAGTTCCCAAAGATGAAATAAGTAAATACCAGTCTTTTGGATGATGAATTTGTGCGTTGGTTCTTTTCTTTTTGCGTTCTATTAATGAGTGATCGGTATCGCACTCCATATGTGTATGTCCCGGTACTAAAACCTTGTGGTCATTGGTGTCGATCGTTGTTTCGCTCTGTAAAAATGGTGAAAACATAGTTGACAAAAAAGCGTTTTTGTTTTGGCCAGTACACGAATCACTATATAAAATCAAATGTTGGCAGCTACTTCGGATGGACTTTAAATATTGTACAATAAAATACATGATGCTATTTCATTTCCTCCACGTTTAGCAATGCCTTCATGCCACATCATGCAAACGGGTTGCCCAGACACATAGTCGTGGACTGTTAAATTATAAGTCCAAAGAAGCCTTTTATAAAAAGATACGGATGTTTCCAAGTTCGGAGTGGGCAAACATTTTTGTAAATCAAAAGTAACGACCTTATAAGTATCGTCTTCTTTTGCGATAGTCTTATCAGCATCTTTAGCTTTATATGCATCATCTGCTTCCTTGTGATGTTTTTGTTGAAGTTGCATGTGATTTCCTTTTTCTGTTTCATCTTTTGCCGATTCAATTTTCATTTTGAAAACATCACACTTGTGACAGCAGTCCTTCTTAGGTTTTTTCATTTTAATTCCCATTGTCAAAAAAATTTGTCTATACTTTGTATATGAAACTGGATCTGTTTGAGATTCCGAGTAAAGTTCATGCATTTTAGTTACGGTTAAGTTGCATGCCACATATTTTTGCGCTGATGCGTGTAGTGGCTTTCGTACAAGGGAAAGCTATTGATGTGGTTACGGATCTCATCCACTTTCGTTGCTGATATTTTATTTATTGGTTCTTTTCTTGCCTCGATGTTAACTACTCCTGAATTAGATGACAGCTTTTTCTTTACAATGGTTTTAATTATTTGTTCGGTTTCATCAAATGTATGTATGTATATAAAAAACATTTTTGACAAACACTTATTCTGTTGCCGTTGACTTCCAGGAAATAGAGGTTCGAATAAAAACGGTTACGATGGCGCTGGGTGCTAGAATCTCTTACGCGACAAGTTTTTGTTTGGCACAACCTCAATTAAACCAGTAAGGAAAATAATTCTTTGTTTATGGCCTCAAAAATATCTCTTTGGTTTCGATGACTAATTAAATTTTTACAATTTTTTCGGCAAAGTTCAAGCTCTTTACATTTTCTTTCACTTTTCACAGATCCAGTTCTAATTACATACTTCTTACCTTGATTCCTCTTTAACTTTCTTGACTTTGGTGTTTCAGCCTTTTCTTTTCCTAGCACAGACGACGTTTCCATTGCAGATGATCTATTAAGCTGCCGCTCAATTTCATCACCCCTTTGTTGTATTGTAGTTCAGGGTCAACATTTTCGCTTCCTTCCAGGCAAATACTGTTGGAAGAAGAAGAGTTTTGGCCAACGTTGTCAACATTGTCGCTTTTGTATGAGGCACTGTTTTCTTCTTCGGCAGTAGTTAGGATTCGCTTCGTCATCGTCAAAAATTTCATCTGCCAGAAATTTAAGCTCATTATTTACACCGCTTGTTGCAGGAGTTTCTGGTGGGTTTAACTGGTTGCCTATTTTTGTTTTTTAATTTACTATTCGCAGAATGGCTGCAGCACGGGAGTTGCTATACATTATACCAATGTATCTAAGGAAAGTATTTTAAAGAAGTAATTTATGAACTATCCTTGAAACAAAAAAGGTTTCTTGTAATTTATAAAGGATTCAATAATAAGTACATACCTTTTATTAGTTGTATGTATGTGTTTTATTTGTAATAAGAGAATTTTTCAATCGCGCACAACACTATGTGAAACACTAAATGAAAAGAGAATTGAATTATTAACTCATTCACTCAGAAAAAAACGTTCGCACAAAAGGAAATCCAGAACGAAACTACGCTAAAAAATAGCTTATGTTCTTGTTATTACGGGAATTTTTTTAGGTTTGCAAACGATAAAATACCCTATGACTACTTGGGAGAGAAAAATTTCAGTTTTAAATTCAAAAAATTATTTTATGTTGACATAAGATGATTTGCATTTTTACACTTTTTCGGAATTTTTTTAAGTATTTTATCTTATGTCGACTTAAGGATGACTTTTGTTTCTGTTTGCACGCGCGAAAATATCTTAAGTCAACTTAATATGATTTACGATTTCACAATAATAAAAAAGTCTTAAGCCAATATAATCTTAAGTCTATTTTAGGTTTAAAAGTTAAGCAGAACACACATTCTTATGTGGACTTAAGATAGTTTACCTCGTGTAGAGATGTGTCTTTTGGACATAAGATGAAATTGTTTTTGTCTATAAAAAGCAAAGGAGTGAGATAGAAAGATGTCGATAAGACGGAACTGTAGTCCTTTAGAATGGCACTGAGGTTCAACAAGAAAAGGCGAAATATCTTAAGACGACTTAAGATACTTTACCTTTTCAGTCGAGATATACAGGGTGCCCCACGAGCAGTGTGCCCAAAAGCTAGAGCGTGTAGGTTTGGTAAGGACAAGAAAAAAATCGTACGGGAGGGGGGGGTCTATTTCCCCCCGTTTAGCCGAGAGGGGCAATTTCCTGAAAAATTTACTTAATTTGGAAAAAAAAATATTAAAAATCAACAGTTACATCCACAATGCAGTGATATACTTTTTTGTAAAGCCAGAAACCATCTTATTTTATCCTGTTTTTAAACGAAGCTGTTTTACGGAATAGTTTTTGAAAAATTCATTTTCAAACTCAAAATTTTGAAAAAAAAATGAAAAAATAAAATTTCGAACTATTTTTTTTCAAAATTGAATGTAATTAAGTACTAATGTTTTTTCAAAAATTCAATTCTCTTATTAGTTTTTAGTTAAAAACAGAAAACCGGATGCAAAAATGTCTTGTAGTTTTTGAGAAATTAAAAAAAAACCCGAACCATTTTATTCTAAGAAAAACCTTTTTTTTTGGTTTTAACGCGGCTGGACTTGTAGGTAAATTAATGTATGAAACATTGACCTCTTTTTTATTATTTTTAAAAAATTCGGAGTTTTATTATAATAAATTTTCAATATGATCCCCATTTTTTAGAAGGCAAAGATTATATCTCCTTCTAATGGCTGCACATAAGTCTATGCTTGACAAATTTTCCTGCAATTTGACTCCAGCGACTTCAATCCGTTCTTTCAGTTGTTCCAAAGATACTATTTCTACTATATTAACTCAATTTCAATCAGGCTATCGACAAAACCACAGTTGTTTAACAGGCCTAATTAAAGTAATTGATTATATTAGAACAAGTCTAGATGGTAATGAAGTCACTTTTCTGGTGCTTTTGGACTTCTCTAAAGCCTTCGATATGGTGAATCATTCCATGCTAATCAATAAATTACGAAACAACTTCAACCTATCCTCGTCTGCATTGAATCTTATATCCTCCTACCTCTCCGGTCGTAAACAAGCAGTATGTGTGGAAAATACGATGTCAGAATTGCTATCACTATCGACAGGAGTACCTCAAGGCGCCATCTTAGGACCTCTTTTATTCTCTATGTATATTAATGAAATTCCAAATATAGTTAATAATTCATCAACTCACATATACGCTGATGATGTGCAAGTATATCAAAGTTGTCCACTTGGACTTATTGATAACTGTGTCTGCAACATCAACCAGGATCTGGAGCAAATATATCAATGGTCGTTGAGAAACGGCTTGCTTGCTTGCTAAAGGTAAATGCAAGTGTTTAGTAATTTCCAAAAGGATTCTGACACTTGACTACTTTCCATTGGTAATGCTAAACAATGCTCCATTAGAGTTCGTTAACACCTCCAAAAATTTAGGCGTAACGTTTAACAGAACCCTAACTTGGAATGACCACATTAACACTGTGGTGGGAAAAAACATATGGCGTTCTTCGTTCTTTGTGGATATCACAACAATTTATCCCTATCAACACCCGATTGCTGCTCGCTAGAACTATCGCAATTCCTGTACTTCTATATAGTTGCGAAATTTTCCAGAACTGGGATGCCTGTAGCTTCAGGAAACTTAAGGCTGTATTTAATAGTATTACTCGATACGTTTATGGGCTCAGAAGGCATGATCACATACCATATCTGTCGAAAAACCTCCTCGGAATGACGCTGGAAAATTATATGAAATTCAGAGCACTGTCCATCTTATTTAAAACACTACGACTGCGTGCACCACGGTATCTTTACAATAAACTACAATTCTCAGTATCAGCTAGGTCCAATTGTTTAATTTTACCGAGATTCACTTGTTTGACATCTGAAAGGCAATTTTTTATCGCTACTGTGCGCCTGTGGAATTCACTCCCGCAATATCTAAGAGACCAAAACAGCACTATTACATTTAAAAAGGAATTGAAATCCTTTTTGACCAACCAAAGTAACTAAGTTCTCTTCTTTCCGCATTAACCTTCTTTTCACTTACTCCTTTAACTTTATACTTCTTCCTTGTTTATCTTGTTTGCTTTTTTATCAAAATTGTCTATCTTATCAATACCATACATATATACATGTAATTATTTTAGAAGACGATATTTTATACAATTGTTATAATGTAAATCTATCAGAAATTTAAAAGACAAGACAATGTCTTAATGTGGTAGTATATAATGAAATGAAATAAATAAAATAAATAAATAAATAAATAAATAAATTCCCGTGGGGCCTCTTCTTCCGATCCAACGGTCACTAAAATGATCATCCAGCCAGTTTCTAACCCGTAAGCTGTAGTGTGCTGGTGCTCCATCTTGCTTTTAAATTAAATTATGTGCTATGGCCAAAGGAACGTTGTCCATCAAATCGGGCAAATGGTCTCGTAGGAACTGCAGGTATGTTTGTCCAACAATACCAAGCCAAACATTACAGCTAAAGCGGTGTTGTGATTTATTTTGTTTTTTGTTGTGTGGATTGGTGCTACTCCAATGATGCAAATTGTGGAAGTTAGTAACCCCATCTCTGGGAAACTGTGCTTCATCCGTCCAGAATATCCTTGCAAAATAGTTTCGTTCAGTTTCATCTCGAAGCAGTAATGATCGACAAAATTCTGCTCTCAAAAACTTGTCGTTTGAGGTGAGTTCCTGAACTGGCCTAAAATGGTACGGGTGTAAGTTTTCGGTATGAAGCACTCTCCATGCTCTAGATTTGGACACTCCAAGCATAATAGCTATCCTCCTTGTACTAAGGGAGGGATTACGTCGGACCAAATCCAAAATTCTTTCATCTAAGATTCCTGATCCATCTGTAACTGATCTTTCGCTTCTTCGATGCTCTAGCACTCCGTGCTCTCGCAGACGTCGGTGGATTCTTGAAAACATGCTACGACTGGGACACCTCCGATTGGGATATCTTTCAGCGTAGAGTCTTTCGGCTTCACCATCTCGACCATTAGCTAAACCGTAGCAGAAGTGCATGTCCGTTAATTCTTCTCGAGAGTATGAATTTGACATCGTAATGTGTTGATGAGTTAACATCCGATTTGGAAATGGTTTCTTATTAAAAATGCGATGCCTTTTATTTACATTTGGGTTGCAAATATTTTGTTTTTCAATAAAGAAAAATTGCGGTTTTATTGTATTAAGGTCCTAGCCGGTAGAACCCATCTGCGGCAGGCGGACCCTGACTAAATTGGCAGGTCAGTTTTCAGGCGTTATCAATGAAAAAAATGATTAATCCAGGGTTATTCCAATACTATGTCACTTTATTGTAGAGGTCAATGTTTCATACATTAATTTACCTACAAGTCCAGCCCGCGT
This sequence comes from Merodon equestris, assembly GCA_958301585.1. NCBI lineage: Eukaryota > Metazoa > Arthropoda > Insecta > Diptera > Syrphidae > Merodon > Merodon equestris. The sequence continues at coordinate 68,400,453 of OY284413.1, forward strand.
TAAAACCAAAAAAAAGGTTTTTTTTAGAAAAAATGGTTCGGGTTTTTTTTTTAATTTCTCAAAAACTACAAGACATTTTTGCATCCAGTTTTCTGTTTTTAACTAAAAACTAATAAGAGAATTGAATTTTTGAAAAAACATTAGTACTTAATTACATACAATTTTGAAAAAAAATAGTTCGAAATTTTATTTTTTCATTTTTTTTTTTTCAAAATTTTGAGTTTGAAAATGAATTTTTCAAAAACTATTCCGTAAAACAGCTTCATTTAAAAACAAGATAAAATAAGATGGTTTCTGGCTTTACAAAAATGTATATCACGGCATTGTGGATGTAACTGTTGATTTTCAATAATTGTTTTTCCAAATTAAGTAAATTTTTTAGAAAATTGCCCCTCCCGGCTAAAGGGGGGGGGGGGGGGGTAGACCCCCCATACGATTTTTTTCTTGTCTTGACCAGACCTACACGCTCTACCTTTTTGGCACACTGCTCGTGGGACACCCTGTATAGGAGAGAGTGACGTTAGTTACTACGCTTATAATTCAATACCGATTATATTCGGTATTCAATGCCGAAATACCCGACATCACAGTCGAAGAAGTTCGGTACGCGGTTAAAAACTCCAAGAAAAGAAAAGCTGTTGGGCCGGACGGGATACCCTCTGAGTTCTGGAAAAAGATGGGAGACATCGGGTCTAGATGGCTCATGGTTCTTATCTCCAAACTTATGAGAGGCGACACTATGCCTAATCAATGGAGGGAAAGCTATCTTCTTCCATTGCACAAAGGAAAGGGTGATACGCGAAATTGTGATAACTACCGTTCTGTCAAGCTGATGTCGCACACCATGAAGATCGTTGAACGGGTATTAGATAGCCGACTGCGGAAAATAATACGACTATCTGATGACCAGTGCGGGTTTGTCTCGGGTAAATCAACAACAGATGCAATCCAAAGTATAAGGATCATGATGGAAAAGCATCGTGATTCTTCAAAGGACTTGCATATGGTGTTGGTTGATTTCGAGAAGGCCTTTGACCGGCAACCAAGAGATCTTTTATGGGTAGCGCTAAGACAAAAAGGAGTTCCAGAAACCTACGTGCGAGTGATTATGGACATGTACGAGAGAGCAACGACAAGAGTAAGATGCACTGCAGGAGTCACCGAAGAGTTCGCAATCAAAGTCGGTGTACACCAAGGGAGCGTCCTCAGCCCACTGCTTTTTATAGCAGTCCTTGATTGCTTGCTTGAAGGAAAAGTGACGGACCCCAATGTGCACCAGCTATTCTTTGCTGACGATGGGGCCATTATAAGTGATGATCAGGCGTCCCTACAACGAGCACTTGATGTGTGGGTGGACATTTTTGAGGGACACGGGTATCGTATTAGTTCAAAGAAGACAGAGTATCTGTGCTGCCCGTTCTCTGACCCTCATCAGCCTATTCCAGACATTTACTTGAATGGAAGAGTGCTTCCCAAGTGTGAAAAGTTTAAATATCTGGGATCTATGATTAATAGAGAAGCAACTTGTGATGACGACATCAAACATCGCGTAAGCGTAGGGTGGATGAAGTGGCGGGAAAACTCCGCCATCTTCTGTGATCGAAAATTTCCCCCTAAGCTGAAAGGAAGGCTCTACACTTCAGTTGTACGTCCGGCGCTCACATACGGTTCACAATGCTGGACAATGCACAAAAAGTATGAGAGCAAATTAACGGCAACTGAGATGAAGATGCTTCGCATGACAGCGGGAGTAACAAAGCGTGACAGAATTAGAAGTTCAAAGATCCGAGGAAGCCTCCACGTAAAAGAAACCATCACAAGAAATATAGAGCGCGACCGACTCAGTTGGTATTGCCATGTTCAAAGGAGAGATCCTTTGAACCCCGTCCAAAAGGCGTTATCAATCAACATTCCAATTTCAACACGCAAAAAAGGCAGGCCGAAAAACAATTGGTGCAAACAAATGCAAAAACACCAGCATTTGATTGGCCTCAGCGATGAAGTAATCCCAAACCGGGAAGCCTGCCGCTACTTTCTGAGGTCAAACCGGCGGACCCCACAAGCGGACCAGTAGGAATGCAGTTAAGTGGGAAGGTTATGGTCCTACACTTCTGACCATAACGACGCCGGGATAAAAAGGAAAAGAAGAAGAAGAAGACCGATTCCGAAGACTGGTCTCCGGCCAAACAAGAAGAATACCCAAGAAAATTCCCCGAAAAAAGAAATTTTGAACAAAATTCATTTTCCCATACATTTTATATGGGGCGATTTTACGACGCCTTCTTCATGATAGATTCATTTATGTTTACGTTACGTTGTGACAATTGTTTTTGTAGCATTTTTTTTTGTCCTACATTAAAAACGAACATGACTGCAAGTGCTGATTCCGGTATTGTCAGTAGATGGCGTTGTGTGCATCAACTTTTGAGAGCTGATTCATTTACACAGTCTTTCCATTGCATACTATTGTGCTGTGCAGATGTGTGTTGCGATCAGCATTTTTTCAAGTTTTATCAAATTTTTATCAGCTTTTGACAGTTATTGTAATTCAATTTGATTTAATACAATGTTTTGAAACGATTTTTTTGTGAAAATTACCAGCGAAAAGTAATTTCGTAGAGGTGAGTTCAGTTTGATGAAGTGCACATTGTGAATGGTTTTGTTCTTTGTGATTGCGTGCGCATCGAAAATCAATCCAAACGTTAATTTCGGATTGTGTAATGAATTTTGTAGGTGGATTACTTTGAAAATCAATTCGAATTCGCTGTTCATTTCATTCTGAATGATCATTTTGGTGTGGAATTCTATTTTCAAACGGTAAGTTGCCAACGAAGATGTGATGAATGTTTTTACTTGCGACTATTGCTGTCGAATGTTCGTGGGCCGACATCATTTGAATCACTTCGAACTGTCAATGGTGTAGTGTTGCCAACATTTCGTGCTGCATGTCAGGAGCTCAATTTGCTTGAAAACGATACGTATTGGGACACGACAATCGCTGAAGCAACTGTTTCCGCATCTCCAAGTCAGATACGCACATTATTTGCGATAATTATTTCCACATGTTTTCCATCGAATCCACGTGAATTGTGCGACAGGTACAAGGATGACCTGTTTGATCGCCTGTTTATGACATTGATGTAAGACGAATAATAGTTAATATTTTACGAAATCGGAACTGGAGAATTTGTATTTTTCAGGTACCTTGCACATGGTGGTTCCCGACAGGTTTATGCTTTGAGTTTCAAAGTGGGTTTAAGCACTTTCGGAAATATAGTATATGAAACCTGTAAAATTCTGTGGGACGAACTTAACGCAGTCTACCTAGCGCCCCCCTACTCTAAAGAGTGGGTAGACATCGCAAATGAATTCCAGCATCGTTGGAGACTTCCGAACTGCGTTGGTGCAATTGACGGCAAACATATTAACATTATCTGTCCACCAAATGCCGGCTCTTTATATTACAATTATAAAGGAAGGCACAGTATTGTGCTGTTAGTTGTTTGCGATGCTCGGTACTCCTTCACGATGGTTGACATAGGAGCTTACGGGAGTCAAAGCGATGGAGGAACTTTTGATAAACAACAAACTAGGAATTCCTCCATCTGGAATTTAGCCGAATTCGAATGAGAGGTTCCCTTATTTCTTTGTGGGAGATAATGCTTTCCCCTTAAAACAATATCTAATGCGACCTTTTCCAGGTAAGTATCTACATAGGAAAGCATTAAACACGATCAACTTTTAGGTGAATATTTCTTTTTAGGAAACTCGCAACCAGATGAGGAAAATTACAACAGAAGAATATCTCATGCGCGAGTGACGATTGAAAACGCCTTTGGTATTCTGTCTGCAAGGTGGAGAATTCTGAGAAATGACATCCATGCTTTGCCTTGAAATGTGGATACCATTGTCAAAGCGACGGTTCTTCTCCACAACGTGTTAATGTTTGAAAAATGCGCAAGTTACTGTCCATACAGCTATTCTGACGGAATTGGGGACAGTGAAGTTATCCCTGGGGAACGGAGAAATGAAACAAGTTTCGAAGGACTCCCACCTTCAAGTTCTCACAACCCTGCTCGAGAAGCTTACCATTTAAGAAAGAAACTTTGTCAATACCTACTGAATTTCAAATAAAACACAAACGAGAATATTTATTAATTTTCTTTTTATTGTTCTTTTTCAATTTTGTCCAACTCGTCGGCAACAAAGTTGAACACTTTTCTGTGTATTTGACGCGTTCCTATTGCCGTCAAATTCGCTGAGGTTAGCATGTTGCTAAGACTCGAAGAAAAGCTGATTATCGTCTTGGTTCGATTTATCTATTTTACACATGATTTCCGAGAGAAAATCCTTAAAATCGTCCTGATCTTTGGAACAGGTTTTCGATTTTTTAGCCCTTACTTGGGAACAACTTAGTGTTGGCGTGCTTGGTGTGGAAGGAAGGCTTTCAATCCCCTCGCTCTCAGTATAATCTGGTACCGTCCACATTGCTGCGACTTCTGGGCCCATTGTCTCTGACTCGGACATGTAACAATCGTAATTTGAAGTTCTTCTATTAAAATAAAGAGTGTGAAACAAAATGTATTTGATAACATCTCTTTGTCACTTACTTCCTGGTTTCTAGAGTATCTTTTAGAAACATCAGCTGGTCATAATATTTGTATAGTTTTTTATCCGGGGCTTCTTGTCCCCACTTTACCTTGTTTTCTTTCGCCGTTCTTGCAAACTGGTCCCTCAACGATTTCCAGGCTCTCTTGCAATCTTTCACTGAAAGGAGATAAACGTTGAAAAAATAACAACGAAACCATTGAATACATATAAAGATATTTATGTACATACCATCAGCTTCGACATTTTCGCAAATTTCCCTCCAAATCTTTTCCTTCATGGAAAAGTATTTGTAAAATGTATCCGTCTTATTGTAAATCATCGGGTGTTCCCTAACCGCATCAATTAATTTTTCAATTTGATTTTCACTTATTTTTATCATTTCGGACTTCACTAGATGCAAACGTACTCTACCAATATCGAATTCGAAATGGCACGACGTCGTGTAGTAGCGACAGTTTTTCGAATTTTTGAAATTACAGCGTTACGACACGACGACACACGTTCCATTGTGGCTTACTCCATATAATTACATTGTATGAATATGAATTTGACAGCTACGACGTTTGTCGTCGTGCTGTCGCCTCGCCGTGTAGTAGCATTGTGAATCAGGCATGAATGAAGAGATGCATAACCAGGCTTTGGTTTTGATAGAAGATATCTGCTACCTCATGTGCTGCAGTTTGTTAGTCAGGCTAGGAATGCCATCGCCAGATCGTGGAATAAACGACGCTTTCGAACGAGAATTGCAGCGTGAACGTGAATACGACACGAATGCATTAAGTTAATTGGTTCGAACGAATGTACCTTTGTTGAATCCCCAACTAAAAGAAGTGTACGATACGGTGATGAAGGCAATTGATGATGGAAATGTTGGCATGTTTTTCCTTGATGCGCCTGGTGGCACTGGCAAGACATTCCTCATATCATTGATTTTGGCTACAGTTCGTGCAAGATCAGAAATTGCTGTAGTAGTTGCTTCTTCTGTAATAGCGGCTACGCTGCTGGAAGGTTGCCGAACGGTTGAAGAACCAACATGTAACATAGCGAAACATCCAGCAATGGCCAAAGTTTTGATAGCAAGCAGAATCATTATCTGTGACGAATGCACAATGTCGCATAAACGTGCGTTAGAAGCTCTGAATCGCACTAAAGATCTGCGTAATGACGCAAGACGTTTTGGGAGCACATTGATTTTACACTCAGGCGATTTCTGGCAAACACTACCAGTAATACCACGATCGACCGCTGCCGATGAGATCAATGCTTGACTCAAATCATCGACATTGTGGCGTTATGTAAAGAAGCTTCAGCTGTCGACAAACATGCGAGTTGCATTGCTAAACGATCCATCTGCCGAAGTGTTCTCCAATCAACTGCTAACTATCGGTAATGGTCGTGTTCCTGTCGACGCATCGAATGGATTGATTTCGTTCCTACCGAATTTTTGAAATTTCGTCTCAACGAAAGAGGAGCTCATCAACGAAGTGTTTCCGAACATCATTGCTAACCATAAAAACTACGATTGGTTGAGTGAAAGAGCAATTTTAGCGGCAAAGAACAAGGATGTGTATTACTTAAACTGCACAATTCAAAATCATCTCGTTGGATTCCTGCATTCCTTCAAATCGACTGTGTAACAAACGAAGATGAAGCAATCAACTATCAAAAACTAAGTTTTTGAATTCCTTGAGAAATCAAAAAATGAATTTTCCTTCTAATAACATTTTTAAATCAAAAGTTATCAAAAAAAACTTAATTTTATGCTTTTTTAATTGCTTGGAATATATTGCTTAATTTTTTTATATTCCAGATAGATAAGTTAATTTAAAATTACATTTTCACTTAATTTTTAAACGTTACTTTTTTTTCTACTTCTTCCTACCTCATCCAATTGAAAATTTTTGGCTAAGACAGAACTACGTCTGTCGGGTCAGCTAGTATTTTATAAATTAAAAAAAATATTCCATTCGTCTAAAATTACTGAGCCGACAGGTTCGTCCCAAGACATCTTTCTTATCCAAAGAAGTTGAACAAAGCATTATTTATGCATGGTCAAATCCAGCCTAACGAATTGTATAAACCTGTAATCGTCAAGAGGTTGAACCTTTTTGTTGGCAACGGATTGTGTGAAAGAATATACTTAAGCAAGAATATTTTTGTGTGGCATTTTAATTTGACACGAACCTTCCTGGTTCTAGAGACCTTTCAACAGTTCCATCTTGTAGGAGGTCTACTTTCGTAACTTACATCCTGCCCATTGATGTGCTGCCCTGATTTCGTTTATTTTCTTTGCAGCTTCGACATATATGTATATATACATCTTTTCATTTATCACCTCAGCCGCTAATTGAAATTGATGAAAGGATTCTTTGGCTAACTCCTTCAATTTTCGGGCGGCCATATACGGAGTCGAAACTGATCAAAAGTCACGATCCTAAAGTGGTAAACCTTGAGTTCTTCTGATGGAATAGCGGCATATGATTAGTTGATAATAAGAAACCTTATCGAGGATCAACATTTAACGATACATCTTTTCAATGTCGCCTGTGAAGGTGAACTGGTAGAGTCTCCACCGATGGATCAAGGGTGATGTCAGTAACGATGTGTTGCGGTGGATGTCTTGATTATTCAGCGAAACGCCACTTGTCGTCATAAACGTTGCTCTCAATCTACCATAGTTGAAGAATTAGCCCCTTTTATAGCTGAAAATAATGTTTGGACTTGGGTTGTTCTTCATGCAATAACAAGTGATGCGGTTTTTTGCAGAAGAAAACCGACACATTTCTTACTGGTTAATGGTTAACTGGTACACCGAGATTCTCTGTGACCCACTTCTGCCGCCGTATGAAGTATCTCTTAATGGACTCAGGTCACTTTTGGAAAAACAAAGGTTGAGTAAAGACACATTTCCAATGTGTTGTCACTAGGAACTATTGATAGTCATAACGGTCCGTTAGGATGTTCCATGCCTTAGAGTAGTTGCCATTGTCGGTTTCCAGGTGTGCCAAAAGTTTCTCCGTTTTACAAGACTCGCTTGATTTCAAGTAGTGCATCTTTTTATTTTCGATGTGTTGTGATGGATGAGTGAATAAATCGCTAAAAGCTCGCCATGACTCATAACTCCCGGCGAATAGAAGTAGATTCATTTTGGGCGACTGAATGCCTACCTTTCTCGACGACGTTTCTCCTAGCTCTGCTTTATTACCTTTCTCCTTCTATGCAGTTGCTTGGGCTTCACCTGCCGCATCCAATAACTCGCAGCGATATTCAGAATACTACATTCGCATTTGGAGTTTCAAGGTTCTTTTCAGGAGATGCGGTTGCTGCGGTTACCGACGCAGACAATCGTCCCGAGAGGTAGTTTGCAGTTCGCCTGGCAGAACTAATCCTGAGAAATTAGTTTATATTCTTTTCCATCTGTTTAATGTGTAATAATATCTCGTAATTTGTGCTAGTGCGCGATTTTAATAGCTTTAGTCTCAAAGAAACAAAATGGTCTGTGTTGAGCGATAAATAATTTTTTTCTGTATTTTTTTTTTTCTTTTGATACCTTTATAAAAAGAATTTAAATTTCATGCTATTGATAACGCGAATTTGAGTCATTTATTTGTTTTTTACTTTGAATCATCATCGAGTATTTACCAAACATTCTGTTTAAGCTGGAAGGAGATTGGTGAAGGAGATAACCAAACACAAAGTAGCGATTTTTGGCCAAATCATTTTTCAGCGATCACAGCAAGGTTTCTGACAAATATTTCGGTGAACTAATACTCTATCTAAATTTTACTGTGCTCGACATTAAGCCAAAGTAGGGCAAAGCGCTTTTTGTTGTAGTATAAGGTATCGATGACTAGGAAGGCTAAGCAGGTGAAAATAAATGCTACGAAAATCACTTGTCAAAACATTTATTAAATTTCTTAGGAAATATATACCTAATTCCCTTTATTTGTAAGATATTGTGTCTACAAAATTGTGTCTTTTATATACAGAAATATCATGCCTTAGGAATTATTTATAGAGAAATTGCTATATTGTGTTACCAGGTGTGTACATATAAATCTCATCTAAACTTTGCCATTTCTAAACTTGTAACGTTTTATACTCAGTACACAGACAAATGTCTTCTTGAAGGAAATACCTCTGTTATACTCAAGTCAAATCTTGTGGAGACTTCAAATATTTACCTGTAAATACAAAACTCCAATATTTAACAAAGAAACTTCTCGGAAAACTTTCTTCCATCGCATTCTTCGTTTGAAAACTTACTTAGAAATGTGTTTCTGTGCATTCGAACATTTAACTTGTAGTCAATTATACTGACCTTTGGCGAAACATCAAAAAGCGATGGCAGTAGAGCCTCAATTCTCGAACAATAAAAAAATCGAAATTAAAATTAAAAAGAGAAGAATAAACAAAAAAACTGAATAAACACAAACAGTAGTAAACAAAAAGTTGAATTCAAAAATCAATATTGACAATCCAACATAAGTAGGAAATAATTAGGGAAAACTTAAAAATGAACGAGGGGGATTCAAAAGTTGAACATTTCTGAAGCACAAATCGAATTCTGTCCTTCGTCAACAATGTCAATTTGCCACTCGAATTAGCCACACGACAATGTCAACGCCGCCAATAGCTGCACGTCAATCCGAACTGGAAGTTGAATTGCCAAAAGTGTCTGTTCTAAATTGCCTTCCTCTAAAGTATTATACAATATATGGGCGCTTACATACATACATACATAATGATGGCATGCAAAATCCGAAAGAAAGGAAGGGACCTCAATAAAACAGATGCCACAGCACGGTGCAGTTAATGTAATGTAACCGTTTCATCATCGGAAATGAAATAGAACCGTTCGTGGCGAATTTTGTAACGCACACGTGATTGCGTGCGTGGAAATTCGAAGCAATTGGCCACGTAATCGCCTAAAACCACATGGGACTTTAAATATAACGGCGCATACATCCTTTGATCACATACGCCAGCGAGATACAGTGATACATATGCTTCACGACCTATCGGCCTAACGGCCTAACTGCTTCGCAAAGCAGACAGCTTGCTGTTATCCCAGAGGATTCTTCAGCAATTCACCACGAATGTCATGCGTTTCGTTTGCTATAAATCATCATTTAACACGCCTCTCCGGGTATAAGGGGCGATGGTTGTGCCGCCGATGGTGTTACCGCTTTTATGGCTGTTCAAGTCACATTTGGTCTTTGGTTGGATTGCGCCCTCTACCCCGCTCTGAACCCTTCTACCACTTTTTCCCAGTTATGGTCTCTTGGCAGCTTCCTATGTGAAACACAATCATCGACAGCAGAAGGATAAGCCATTTGTAAAGTAAAATGACTATAAGCACGCATATCAACGGCAGCGACAAGGAAATCAGCTCAGCGACGACCCCGCCCTGAGATATTCATTTGCAGTGCACAGAAGCGTCACAGATTACCGCCGCTGGTCTACCGTCAGTACAAGCATACGAAGAAGGATGTACGGGTTATGGGTTTAAGGTGTCCCATCTAGGGAGCCCTTATTGTACTGTAATTTATGGCGCACATTTTCTATGTCACTCCACTGCTACCATCTCACACTCCCGGCGACCCTTTCGAACAAAGAGCAATCATTCGGGACAAGTTCGGGGATGTAATCGAATTGGGAGGCTGCTGCAATAAATAGGTAGAGCATTAGAAATTTTTGTGATTGAAAATTAAATTTATGGGACACGCCTCGGTCGAAAGGGGGGCTGGTTATTATTTTTTTTTATTATCATGAAAGCGGTGTTAATATGTGATAGGACCCAGCTTAAGCTAGGTTTTTAAGCAGGATGTTGCTGATTGCAGGCGAGCAGTTGCTTAGACAACTCATCGCGTAGAAAGCTCATTTAAGAAATGCTTAGCCATCCTACCGAATCCTCACCGGCACCCCACGACGAGTGGCGTTGGGATGCCGAATCTTCACCGGCACTCCACGACGAATGTCAGTGGAGACATCACTAGCAACTTCAAGGTGGATGGCTCACACCAGCCATGTGAAGCTCTTTTCTGAACGTCGACCTACTGAGACTGTAACCTCTAATTCTGTAAAGGATGGCGGTCGCACGGAAAGGTTTTACCGTGGCCGTGGTTCCATTATGGGAGTGACAGGTACCACTCGGGCTTTTCTTACATACGTTGCATCTTGTAAATACTTTTCGCATCACCTGCCACAACTTTGGTGTTCAAAACCTGCTTCGTACCTTACGCAACCTTACGCAAAGTGCGGCCAAAACATTTTGATGTTTCATCTGCTGGTGGTGGTGGCGGACGACTAAATAGGAGAGATTATGATCTGGTGATAATATCATTGGCTGTATGAAAGCCAACTAGCTACATCAATACAATAGCAGACATCCGTTAAATTCGATAAACAGTTCCATTCTTCAATTTGTTGAAGCTCCACAGCATAGTACTGCTTCAGATGCCTTAACGTCATCTAAGCTCAAGTTGCTGGTTCAAGGGATTTCGCGGCGCCACCTCCTGATAAAGCGAACGGCCCATGCCACCGTCCGCTTCGGCTTGGTAAATGAAGAAAAACGATCGAATTCAATTTGAATTCAGCAAAGACAGATTTTACGGATGGTAAAGCAAATTTCGATAGAAGTCCATCTTTGTCTTCTTCATTTTCTTTATTTACACTAATCTACATCTGCACTAATATTATAAAGAGGAAAGATTTGTATGTTTGTAACAAATAAACTCAAAAACTACTGGCCGATTCCAAAAATTAGAATACTACGTTTTACAAGACTAACATAGGCTATGTTGATAGTTTTTGTCTCGATTATTGACTTTTATATTTATTTTTGTATAATATGTTAAATTTAATGTTCATTAAATCTTTTTTATATAACATAAGTTTCAAACAGATATCGTTGTGAGTTAATTTACCGACACAATACCGACAATTCTTGGTTATCTGGCTGGGTAACTATCTAAAGGGTGGTCCAACGAAAACGCACGATGATAATTGTAAATAAAACAAAACATTTTCAGAGAATTATCTTAATATTTATTATTATGATAGAAGGATCTACGACAATTATGTGTGAAACAAATGCTTGCCACGGCTTCGGTGGCATACCTCTATCCGATGGTCTCATCCTTTAGCTCTTGAATTGTTCTTGGCTTATTGACGTACACTTTTTCTTTAAAATATCCCCAAAGAAAGAAGTTCAACGGTGTCAAATCACATGATCGTGGCGGCCAATTAACATCGCCACGACGTGAGATAACACGGCCATTGAATTTCTCGCGCAAAAGAGCCATTGTTTCGTTGGCTGTGTGGCAAATGGCACCATCCTGTTGGAAGCACATATCGTCCAAGTCCATATCCTCAATTTCAGGCCGCAAGAAGACCGTTATCTTCTCGCGATAGCGAACACCATTCACGGTAACTGCTTGGCCGACCTCACAGTCACATTGTCACAGTTAACTCATGGAAAGGATACCACTTTGATCATCATTGGACCCCGTAAAAATGAGCTAAAGTAATAGTGTATATACGTGGTAATTAATAAAAAAGTTTAAAAAGTATTAAAACTGGTTAAAAACGCATTAAATTAAATAAAAAAAAAAAAAAAACAGACACAGTAACAAAATAAAATGTGACAATAAGTGAATTGACTAATAAGTGCTAGTTACGGTTGGCGATTTCAAAATGTTAAACTCCAGTGAGCAAGTGAGAAAATTGAGATCATCTGAGAAAACAAACAGTGCTCTCGGCACTGCCTCCCCTGCTGCGTCAAACATCATAAAATTATGGGGAAAAATTGATGCTCGGTTGGAAGCTCTCCACCTAAAGTTCAACGAATCCTTCTCTGAGTTGAAAGGTGAAAACTCTACCATAACCTCTCAGAGTGTCTATCTGCTTTAGAAAAGGACTTCACGAACAGGTTAGCTACTCTGGAGAAAGAGATGAATGAAAGGCATAGTTCTATCTATCATTCTGTTTTCACTTGTAAAAGCAGACTTGATATGATAGAAAATCACTGCTGTCGCATTGATGCCATTGAAAATGATGTTTCAATAATAAAAAGTCAATCTCTGAATAACGACAACACACAGCTGAAGCTACACATTGATGCTCTTGCCCGAAAAAGCATTGAAAGACATAGTTCTACATGGTGTGCCATGCAAAAGAAACGCAGACCTTAATGACATCTTTGCTAAGTACTGTAATATTATAAATACAGATACAGGCTTGACCTAACTATGCTTTTCGTACGAATAAGGCGCACAACTCAGCAGATAGAGGTGCAATCATTTTTAAGCTGCCCCATGAACACTGCAAAATCAATATCTTAAGGTCAACAGCCGCTTATTATAAACAAAACTCGAGATTGGTTTCTCTAAGCGACCTTGGCTTTGACAGTGCTAAGTTTGTGCGTGTATATGAGAGATTAACTAAGCACAATCATGCTCTCTTTCGTAGCGCGAATGCTCTTCGCAGAAAAAAACTCCTGCACTCAGTGTATACCAGGAATGGGAGAGTTTTTCTCAAGCAATCACCCGCGCAAAAACCGATCCCTATCGTTCACGCTCTCTCGTTGGATCAATTGTGTAACAATGTAACCGTTGCCCTTTCACCCGTAGCCGTTGAAGCTGAAGCTGAAGATGATGTCGCTGTTTGATGTTTCGCTATCTCTTCCTAATGCATGTTCATTCAATCACCCACTTTTTGGCCTAGCGCGTGCATGTACGAAAACGATTTCGGACTAATCTTGTACGCACTAAATGTAGATATCGGCTATAACCACAAATGTGTGCAGCATGTCATTCGATAGATCTAGGTCTGTAAATGAGCCATAAATTATCAAATGAAATTGTTTGATTGAAAAATAGTGAGAAATAACGAAGTAAAGTTTAGAAAAGTGCCATGCGGAGCAAGAGCAAGGTTGATAAAACAACAAATTTGCTCGCTCGATCAAAAATTTTCAGTAGCGGAGTTAAGCCCGCGCATACTGATCTGCCTAGTTACACTCTATACAGGGTGCCCCACGAGCAGTGTGCCAAAAAGCTAGAGCGTGTAGCCCTGGCCAAGACAAGAAAAAAATCGTACGGGAGGGGGGGGGGTCTATTCCCCCCCGTTTAGCCGGGAGGGGCAATTTTCTAAAAAATTGACTTAATTTGGAAAAAAAATTATTAAAAATTAACAGTAACAGCCACAATGCCCGGATATACTTTTTTGTAAAGCCAGAAACCTCTTCTTTGATCTTGTTTTTAAACGAAGCTGTTGTAAGGAATAGTTTTTGAGAAATTAATTTTCAAACTCAAAATTTTGAAAAAAAATTGGAAAAAAAAAATTTCGAACTACTTTTTTCCAAAATTGTATGTAATTAAGTACTATTTTTTTTTCCAAAATTCAATTCCCTTATTAGTTTTTAGTTAAAAACGGAAAACCGGATGCAAAAATGTCTTGTAGTTTTTGAGAAATTAAAAAAAACCCGAACCATTTTTTTCTAAGAAAAACCTTTTTTTTTGGTTTTAACGCGGCTGGATTTGTAGGCAAATTAATTATGAAAGATTGACCTCTTTTTTATTATTTTTAAAAAATTCGGAGTTTTATTATAATAAATTTTCAATATGATCCCCATTTTTTAGAAGGCAAAGATTATATCTTCTTCTAATGGCTGCACATTAGTCTATGTTTGACAAATTTTCCTGCAATTTGACTCCAGCGACTTCAATCCGTTGTTCCAAAGATACTATTTCCACTTCGTAAACATAATTTTTCATAAATCCCCACACTTAAAAATCTAGAGGAGTTAAATCTGGTGATCTAGGTGGCCATTTCGTGGGGCCCCTTCTTCCGATTCAACGGTCACTAAAATGATCATCCAGCCAGTGTCTAACCCGTAAGCTGTAGTGTGCTGGTGCTCCATCTTGCTGGTAGATTAAATTATCTGCTATGGCCAAAGGAACGTTGTCCATCAAATCGGGCAAAAGGTCTCGTAGGAACTGCAGGTATGATCTCCCTTAATAACGGCATTCAAAAACCGGGCCCCGATTACAGTTTGTCCAACAATACCAAGCCAAACATTACAGCTAAAGCGGTGTTGTAATTTATTTTGTTTTTTGTTGTGTGGATTGGTGCTACTCCAATGATGCAAATTGTGGAAGTTAGTAACCCCATCTCTGGTAAACTGTGCTTCATCCCTCCAGAATATCCTTGCAAAATAGTTTCGTTCAGTTTCATCTCGAAGCAGTAATGATCGACAAAACTCTGCTCTCAAAAACTTGTCGTTTGAGGTGAGTCCCTGAACTGGCCTAAAATGGTACGGGTGTAAGTTTTCGGTATGAAGCACTCTCCATACTCTAGATTTGGGCACTCCAAGCATAATAGCAATCCTCCTTGTACTAAGGGAGGGATTGCGTCGGACCAAATTCAAAATTCGGGTAGAACCCATCTGCGGCGGGCGGACCCAGCCGAAATTCGCAGGTCAGTTTTCAGGCGTTATCAATGAAAAAAAAAGAATTAATCCAGGGTTATTCCAATAGTGTATCACTTTATTGTATCCTCATAAAACTCCGAATTTTTTAAAAATAATAAAAAAGAGGTCAATCTTTCATAATTAATTTGCCTACAAGTCCAGCCGCGTTAAAACCAAAAAAAAAAGGTTTTTCTTAGAAAAAAATGGTTCGGGTTTTTTTTAATTTCTCAAAAACTACAAGACATTTTTCCATCCGGTTTTCTTTTTTTAACTAAAAACTAATGAGAGCATTGAATTTTTGAAAAAAAATTACTACTTAATTACATACAATTTTGAAAAAAATAGTTCGAAATTTTTTTTTTTCAATTTTTTTTCAAAATTTTGAGTTTGAAAATTAATTTCTCAAAAACTACTCCTTAAAACAGCTTCATTTAAAATCAATATGAAAGAAGAGGTTTCTGACTTTACAAAAAGGTATATCGTGGCATTGTGGATGTAACTGTTGATTTTTAATAATTATTTTTCGAAAATAAGTCAATTTGTTAGAAAATTGCCCCTCCCGGCTAAACGGGGGGAAATAGACCCCCCCCTCCCATACGATTTTTTTCTTGTCTTGACTAGACTTACACGCTGTAGCTTTTTGGCACACTGCTCGTGGGACACCCTGTATATGTCTTTTTATATTCAATGTTTATTTTCTATGATATTAGTGCTACCGATGTACTACCTTTTGGATTTACTGCTGTAATATAATATAATAACTGTTGTTATTACTCTGTATTTTTACCCATAACATTTCAGGAATAATTTTTTAGCTAAATTTTTACGTGGCTTTCTAAATGAATTTAAATATTTATAATGATTTTGATTTATTTTATTGTACCATATGTACTTTTCTTTGTTTTCACTTCTTCTATAATTCTTTGTGCAATTTTTATGTTACTTGTTATACGTATATAGTACTATTTCAGTTTTCGGTTTTCGGTATGTACACATATACACAAAACATTTCTTTATTATATGTATTTAAACCATCCGGATAGCGTTAGGACTGTTCTTAACGCAATGTGTAATGTGAAAAAAGGGCTTAATGGGTGCCATGTTAACCCGGGAAGTCTCCCATCCAAATATATAGTATTGTTTCAAATGATTAATTGTTCAAAAGTAGATATTTTAATTATCTCGGAATTTTTAACAAATATTGGGGTCCCCCAGGGCTCTGTTTTGGGACCACTTTTATTTTCACTATATAATAATGATCTTCCACAAGTAATTCGGAATTGTAAAATTCATATGTATGCGGATGTCGTCTTAATCTACATCCCGCGCCCAAGCGGATTGCGTGAAGACTGTATAGCAAGAATCAACTAGGATGTTATTATTATTGCATTGTGGTCATCGCAGAATAAGCTCAATCTTAATCCTTCTAAGTCCACGAGTCTTATCTGTTCTAGAAACACCTGTAGGTCAACATAATTTTCCGAAAATATTACTAAATAATGAAATAATACCGTTTGAAAATAATGTGAGATATCTTGGGTACCACATTAATTCATCAATGACCTGTTGTAATGCTATAGCTGACACCATCACAAAAATTTACACCAGTCTGCGATACCTACGTCACTCCGCTTACGTGTTAAGTACGACCCGATGACGCCGTCAGCCCATAAACCGGACCAAACATCACTCTTTGTGGATGCATAGGTTTTTCAACAATCACTCGTGGATTTTCATTTGCCCAAATGCAGCAATTCTGGTTGTTAACGAATCCACTGAGGTGAAAGTGTGCCTCGTCGCTGAAGATGATCTTAATTGTAAAGTCAACATTCACTTCTGTTTGTTCAACCAAGCATTCGGCGTATTGACGACGCTTGAAATGGTCAGTAGGTTTCAGCTCTTGAGTCAACTGAACCTTGTAAGCGTGTAAATTCAAATCTTTATTCAAAATTCGCATCAGTGATGTTCGTGAGATGTTCAATTGTTGACGGCTTTTTGCCACACTATCGCGAACAACAGCAATGTTTTCACATTTCCCACAGACCCGGTTTGCTGAAATTTGCGCACAATTCTATCGATTGTGGACAGATTTGGTCGATTATGCTGACCAAAAAAATCACGAAGTGCACGAAATGTATTTTGATTTAAACGCCCATTTTCGTAAAAAGCTTCAACAATCTTATGGCGCTGCTCAATTGTGTACCTCTCCATGGTTGAATTTATCAAACACTGAAACAAAGAGATGTTAAATTAAGTTGGGCAAAAAAACTTGACGTTAAGGTGTGACTCACAATTAACATCGTGCATTATGGTTGGACCACTCTTTAGTAGATAGCGTGATGTTGCAATTTCTTTTGAAGCTCCGATTTTTTCCGGCGCTTAAAAATAAAGAAAAATTAAGAAATTCGTTTTTACGAGGTATGTCAAATAAGTTCCCGGACAACCGCTATAAAAATTTTTATTTTACAAATTAGGCTCTATAACAACGATCCCCTTCAAAGTAGTCCCCTTGTGCAGCAATGCACCGCCGCATTCGATTTTTCCAGCTCTCGAAACACCTGGCCCACTCGGCTTCTGGAATTGCCCTTAACAGCCGCGCCGATTCGCTTTTTATGTCCTCTGCACTGCCCAAATGGGTCCCTCTCATGGAATGCTTGATCTTGTCGAATAAGAAAAAGTCGCAGGGTGCGAGATCTGGGGAATAGGGTGGGTGTTCGAGCACAGTTGTACGATTTCGTGCCAAAAAATTGCTCACAGTGAATGACCGATGTGCTGGTGCGTTGTCGTGGTGAAGAATCCAGGAGTTCTCTTTCCACAAATCGGGTCTTTTCCATTTCGGCATGCCTCACTTAACTCGCTTCGATAAATAATTCACTAAAATTCGAGAACGCAACCTATCCACTTGAAACTTCGTATGCAACAACTAGACAGATGTAGGAATATGGAACGTAACTCGATACCACGTCAGTGTTACCACACAGCGCGCAAAAAATGTTGTCCGGGAACTTGTTTGACAGACCTCGTATATAGGGACAACTATAAACGTCCGGTCTTCGTCCGTCAGAAGAGGAAAGAGTTGAAGGCTGCTCGATAATGGAGTTCAGTGTCACATTATCATTTATTTTACTTTCTGAATCCAGCATGTAAGCGCCCTGGCGGCAGGTTGCAGAGCATAGTTATTGGGATCGTTGATGCCATCTTACTTTATTCCACAGTTAATTCCAAGTCATATGTATTTAGGGTAACGACATAACCATCTTTCTTGAATTTTTCGTGTATTATCCTTTTTATAATTGTCCTGTGTATTGTGTTACAATATGTTAGAATATTTTAAGCGCATTCAATTGTAATGTTTGCGATCCCAGGTTCCAAATGTAAATGGTCGGTGGAGTACATTATTTTCAAAGTTTCACTCAAAAAAGGATTTTTTTAGCTCCTTCGAATGGCACTACCAGGTAGTCCTCGCTCTACTTTTGCGGATGAGATTAACGCGTGTTTAAGACAATCCCATTTGTGGCGAAGTGTCAAAACACTTCGTTTGACCTTTACCATATGAGTACAATTGGAAAGTTATCTATCGGCAAAAATATTTTCTAAGTAATTGCTAGATATTGGGAACGGTGGGATAGAACTAAAATACACATCAAATTTACATCAAATTGCCACACAATTTCTGCACTGGTGTTCACTCAAAAAATTAACTTATTGAAAGTGTAATCATAATTCAGTTCAGCTCAATAATCATGCTATTTTGGCAGGCAAAAATGTTGTTGTAGACGAAATTAACTACGAGATACAACCACTGATGCCAGGTTATCAAATCGACAATCTACACTATTGTAGATGAAAATGATGCTGTACATTTTCCAACTGAGTTTTTAAATTCCCTAGATATACCGGAAATGCCACCTGTTATTCTACTTCGAATTTGAATTCACCTAGATTATGCAGCGGTACACGTTTAGTCATCACAGGGATCACCACAAATATTCTTGAAGCCACTATTTTGACTGGAAATGTTGAAGGGGAAATCGTCTCATTGTCACGTAATCCAATGATACCGTCACAAAATCCAATACCAATTGGCTTCAATTTCGAATTCGTTTGGCTTTCGTAATGACCGGACATAAGCCTCAGGGCGAAACAATGTCCATTTGCGACTTGGGCGTGTCTCCCCCATGGATAGCTATATATCGCCTGCTCACGTGTGGGGATACCATCAAATCTATTCGTATTAGTAAAAGACGGCCTAACCCAAAATATTGTGCACCAAATTAGCACTGAGATAAGTTAAAATTATAAATAATAATAATTTAAAATACTGTAAATAATTATTAAAATGTTTAAAAACCAACTTTATCTATCTCATTTATAAAACTCAAATTTATGAACAAATAAAAAAATAATTTACTTATTTTTTTTACAAATATTATTTTGTAAAAAAAATCAATCTTTCAACTGAGTAATGTATGTTTGTTTGTGCTAGATAGATAGATAGATCTTTATTTCGTACAGTAAATTTTTACATAGGTTTGTTACCGCACATTTACATTATACAGGGATTTAAAAAAAAAAAAATTATATTTAGTAAGTCTTTGGTGTTAACAGAAGGAAAAATACGACAAAAAACCTTCTATGTGAGAAAAGGTAGACAATTATCAGAACAGTAAAATTAAAAAAAAAATTAAAAAAAATAAAAAAATAACATAACAAATTGTACAAAATAAAATAAATAAATAAATAAACAAATAAGCAAACAAGAAAATAAATAAATAAATAGAAAAATAAATAAATAAATACAATAAATAAATAAGTAACTTTATAAAAAAAAATAAATAAATAAATAAATATATACATATATAAATAAATAGAAAAATAAATAAATAAATAAATAAAATAAATAAATAAATAAGTAAATAAATAAATAAATAAATAGAAAAATAAATAAAATAAATAAATAAATACAATAAATAAATAAGTAACTTTATAAAAAAAATAAATAAATAACTAAATATATATAAAAATAAATAAATAGATAAATAAATAATCAAGAGATAAATATATAAATAAATAGATAAACACGTAAGTAATAATTGGATATATACTCTTAATTCACTGAGTGTTTAATGCGTTTATAAGTGGGTTGTCAGCAAAACTACATCGGTCTACAAATTTAGATTTAGGTTTTTCAATTCTTACACAAATCAGTTCAACATTCGCTTTTTCGTGTAGATCTAGTGTGGAGTAATGCCAAGGTAAATTGAGCATCATTTTTAGAACTTTATTTTGACATATCTGCGGTTTTTTAATATGGCATTTTGCGCAGTCGCCCCAGACTTGGCAACCATATAAAAGAATGGCTTGACTTTGTATATTATAATCTTGTTTTCTGTAGACAATAGCGATTTTCGGTTTATGAAGGGGTACAACATTTTGACGGCCACATCTGCCTTTTTAATGGCCCTTTTTATGTGTTCATGGAATATCAATTTTGAGTCGAGGTAAATCCCTAGATATCTAACACAGGACTCCCAGGGTATGCTTGTTCCATTAATTTATAGCTGAGTGGAGGGCTGGAAGCAACTCTTTCTTTTTCTTGTGAAAAAAGATAGCTTGCATTTTATTTTGATTTAACTTAATCTTCCACTTTGAAAAGTATTTTATTAATACTTCCATCGCATTCTGTAGGTTGTTTTCAATATTCGAACCAAACTCATGCGATATAAATATTGCAGTATCGTCAGCAAAAATGGCTGCGTCACAGTTATGCAATCTGGGGAAATCAGATGTATAAAGGTTATAGAGGACTGGACCTAACACAGAGCCTTGAGGGACACCAGTATCGAATGTTATTAAATTAGAGACAGCACAGTTGACATGGACCTTAAAACGGCGACTAGAAAGAAAACTTTGAACTATTTTACAAATGTAGGACGGAAAGTTAAAGTTAATCATTTTAAACAACAAACCATTATGCCACACAGAGTCGAATGCCTTTTCTATGTCTAATAGTACCATTCCTGTCGATTTTCCAACAGAACGATTTTGTTTTATGTAATTGCATATTCTGAGTACCTGATGCGAAGTATTATGGTATTGCCTGAATCCAAATTGTTCCTTAGGATATATGTTATTATCACAGATATGCTTTAACATTCGCTCCTTAAGTACTTTTTCCAATACTTTGCTAAGACTACTGAGCAGGCTTATTGGCCTATAACTTTCAGGACTTTCGGGTGGTTTTCCTGATTTAAAGACAGGGACAATTTTTGCTAGTTTCCAAGCATCAGGGAAGTACCCTATTTTCAGACAGGCATTAATAAGGAACGTTAGATATCTTATGCCAGATATTGGCAAGTGTTTAATGTATATATTTCGGATACCATCTATACTTCCAGCTTTCCTGACCTTTAAGTTATTAACTATATGTTGTACATCGTCTACAAGAAAGTTTATTGAAGTCAAGTAAGGAGCACTATCCGAAAAATACGTTTGAATGACTCTATTTTCAGTTTCCCTATCACCTAAGTCTCCTGAGATGTTGTGGTTTTTGGCAAAGTTCACAGCAAGAGCATTTGCTTTCTCGACATCTGAAAGGTAGGTGTTAACTGAGTCTTTTAAGTAAGGTAATTGACGTTTTTTGTTTTTGATTACCTTAATGATATTCCAAAAAGTTTCACTTTTTTTTTTAGAGAATTCAGTTTCCTATTCCAGTCTTGGTTGCGAAAAAGTGATATTTCTGCGAAATAAGCTTGTTCAGATTAGTTACCTCACGTCTGTAAAAGGGGTCCCGATATCTCTGCCAAATTTTCCTGTAGTAATTCCTTAATTTTATGAATGTCAAGATGTAACTAGGAAGTTTAATACAAGTTTCTTTTACTGGCTTTTTTGGAATACTTTTGTCCGCAGCGCTCAAGATAATTGATGAGAATCGACCTAAGGTAACGTCAATATTTTCTTTGTGTGATACTTCTTCTTAGTCTATTGGTGTTTGTCGCAACATGGAATTAATTTCCGATCTAAATCGCGACCAATTTGCATTTTTTATGTCTCGAGTATACTGGAACTGTTTTTCACCTGAGTGTCTAAGTTTACAAAAAACAGGCATATGATCAGAACTAAGTACATTCACAGCGACTGGTTGCGTTACTAGACAGGGCATGTTAGTAATAAACATATCAAGGACAGATGGTTGGCCACGTGAGCCACAAGGGATATAAGTGGGACTAGGAGGAAACATTACAACAATTGGCAATGTTGCACAAAGATTTGATAAAATATTGCCCCAAGAGTTTGCCCTTAAGCAACCCCAATCTCTGTGCCTACAGTTAAAGTCTCCCCCAACCAGTACTTCACCGCTCAATGAAAACATTCTGTGAAAATCATTCTTTATAGTAATCCGTTTTTCATTATTAACACGCCCCCCAGGGAAATATGCACAAAACACCTTGATCTTTTGCAGATTTTTTAATACTTATTCAACGCCTACGTTTTCTACATATCGAGTTTTTATCACAGGTAAGAGCGAATGCTGAATTGATCGTTTAATTAGAATTGCAACGCCACCACCTCGCCTATCAGTTCTATCACAGCGATAGCATTTATAGTTAGGTGTGGATAAATTCAGGTCATTATTTAGCATAGTTTCAGTAATCAAAGCGATATCAATGTTACTACTGTTTAAAAAATAGATGAATTCAATAATTTTGTTACGTATACCTCTGGCATTCCATGTTATAATTCTTAGGTTTCTGTCTACCATATTATTTAACATTGGGGTATAGGAACTTAGTTGCTAAATGTGCGATAACGTTGAATTGTTCAATTTTAGTTTTACAAACAGCTAACTTTGTAATCATTTCCATACATAACGAGTTAATTTCTTCAGCCGTGAAAAGCGTATTCGAGTTCTCAACCGAACTGTTGACAGGGTTGTATATTGCTACTATTGTTGGAGATGGAGATGTCGTTACCATCGAAGACTGGATTACGGTAGTTCATACATGAATTTAATGGGGCTTGAATCTTTTTGAGTTTCATTTCCAGCGATGATTTGCTTGCGGGGCTGTGGCAATGGAGGGAAATCAGATAGAGACGCAATGGTAACTTGTGAGCGTGCTGGATTTGCAGAAACATATGGTTGACGTTGTGCTTTTTCATGATAAGAGCTTTTAGGCTTTGCAGATTTTTGTTTTAACTCCAAATATTTAGTTCTGCTTATACAAGTGGGATCCGACGACTTGTGACAGCCTCTACAATTGGCACATTTCGGAGAAGCTGCATTATCGCACTCATTAGTCTTGTGTGGGCCGGCGCAGATGTTCTAACATGGAATTTTCTTTCCCCATGCCCAAACAACTGGCAATTGTGGCATTGGGTGAGCTTACCTTTTAGTTTTCTTGGAAAACTCCAGTTAACTTGCGTGTGAAAAATAGATCGATGGTTTTTTTTAAATCGGCTAGTTTGACGGAGCCATTTTCGAATGAAACTATGAAACTAAAGTCATTATAGTGTTCATAGGACTTCGTGATTTTTTTCACATCAATGCACTTAAGATCGCGTTTGGTAAGCTCATTTTTAAGTAAATGGGTGTCTATATCGTCTAAAATATAAAGAATTGCTTTAAACACTTTTGCACTTTTAAGGTCATGCGTAAAAAATTGGCAGTTTACCTGCTTTAATTTACTGATAACAGCATTGTACGAGAGGAGCGATTCACACACAATTTTAATTCCAATGGAAATTTTTTTAATAAAATAATCTTTGATGTTAAGGGATTTACAAGTGGTGTGCACATAATCACTCGATTTTTGCAATAACTTTATCGGGGGGACATGCACTTTCCTAATAGGTATATTGGGTGCGATCACTTCATCCATATCGTCACTGTCACTGTCCGGGAGACATTGTAGAGGACTCCAGTAATTTGTTCTGGAGTCCTTATGTGCCGTGGTGGCTTTCATGCTACCACGAAATTTTTTATCTGAGGACATACGAGTGTCCTCGTCTTCGGGGAATCTTGTCGATTTTGGGGTTTTTTAATATATGTATGTATATATAATTTTTTTATTTTTTATTTTTATTAACTGGGAAACTAGGAACTAGAGCGAGAGATAGTCAAAGATAACTTGCGCAGGCAAAAGCTCTTTGTGCTTTCCGAAACTCTTTATCAATTACTTTTGAATTGACTACTTAGATATGCTATGAATGATTGCAACACACAACTTGACTGAACATAATGATTTTCAGTGATAACTTCTTTACCACAAAAAAATACTTTGATTAAAAGAACACTTGGTAATATTGATAACATTTTTTTAGATATAATAAGTGCAGCGCATTTTTATCCAATTTTTATTACCCCCTAATACGGCCTTAACATTGATTCAGGTTACTATAACCATCGGGCCCCAGAAACGTATGGCCAGGTCAGCTAGTGATTGATATATCATAAGCACAATCAGATGGGCATTTTTCTTCTTCCTCTAAAAGGCACTCCAGACCGCATAACCATCGAGATTAGGTATCGATAATTATGTGGCTATTGGGTCGGGTGGCCTCGTCAGCGACATTATGTTGAGTTGGAAATCATTTCCAATTAAACACATTTGTGACGGCAAGAATCTCACAGTTCGGTATGCTAGGAATGGCTTCTAGCGATGGGTTTCAAATTCAATCCATTTTATAACAATTTCGGAGACGTTTTTTTTCCAATTTTGAGAGAATACCCATCAGTAATAAATTTCATCAGACGTCCCAAAGGGGCGGCTTCAAGCTCGAGCCGCAGTATAGCCATACGTTCCAGTCATAGAGCACACCAATATGCCATTGGTCCTTCGACGGTAATGTTCCTCTAGTATGCTACGCCGGCAAATGCATCTTCACTGGCATATGTAAAAATACACAGCTGCGGTTTCTCCGGCCTAAACATAGAAAAGTTATAGCATTGTATCTAAATCGTGACAACATTGCTTATCTCTTCACCATAATCTCCAAATTAGGTGGATATCGGCAGGACAATACTCGTCCCACTGGGTGTCACGCTTCCACAGTTTGGCGGCACTTGAAAAATTACATAAAAAAACCTAGAGGATCGTAGGCAGACATTAAGTTGCCGACAGACTGGACGGCCAGGACATACTAAACACCTTTTCGATTCTCAGGTACTTTTCCATATGGCGACGAATGCAAGGGGTTTCCGGTTCCACACCAACTTAAGGTTGGCAGACACAGGTCTTGTATGCAGTAGACATTGCCTAACAGATGTTTCTTCTTGAGCTTTGCCCCACTAAAGTGAACATTAACCGCGGTAGAGTTCTCGTTAGCGGTCCTTTCACCAAACCACTGGATGTCCAACTGGTGGTGATGACCCTTCAGATCAAACTGTTCAGCTATAGCATTATCCATCATTGTTAATGAAGACCCTTCATCCAGCAACGAAAAGGTTTCCATTTGCTTGTCGGAGCTGAACAATATAATATACAGAACACGAACGCGATGACGGGCTGGTAGAGCAGTTGAGAACAGCTCCATTCTCACCTGCACTTGCTTGCGGTGTTATAGATTCGTGCAACAACTTGTGATGGATCCGTTCACAACCATCAACATCGCTTGATTTTTGGGTATGACAAGTACGTGTTGAATGGCAGTAAAACACAATCAAGCGTGTTTGACATCAGCCCATCTATCGGCCATAGTTCGTTAGAGAAATATTCAGCAAACACAAACTTTGTGACGGCCCTGACATATCACGCAGTTTATTATACTCGTTTGCTCTTCCTTTACATGGAGTATCACCCATTGTTTTAGTTTTGAATTCCAACTACTTTTACTCTGAAGTAAAAGTACTCAGTTGCTGAAATTGAGATGACTTGAGAATGGTCATAATGAAGCTGCATACGTCGGCTCACTTAACACTCTTTCTCATTGGGAGCTTCTCGTTAACGAAGTATTAATGAGCTGCATAAGAGAAATACGACGGCCAAAGACTCAACCTCCACCTTCATCATACGGGATGCACCACGTGATGTCGATGACCGCTTCAATCAAATGCTTCAATGAAATGTTTTTCATCACCCTCGTAAATGCCGCTCTGCTTCCGACCTTTCTTTTTACTTGTAGTCTTATAAGAACTTTACACAACTCTGCGAATCTCTCTACTTTCGACACCTGAACCAAATGCAATCCTTCATTGATCTTAAAAACTTCTACCACCATAGAAATGCAAAACTAGAGCTGATAACTATTCGTCTAGTTTCAATTTTCTAAATACTTCTTCCAATGGTCCATAAATAGTTGTCAACTTTTTTGCCCATTTTTTTAGCCAGTCATTCACCGAGCAAGTCCTTCAAACCGATCATGACTATAATGGTTTCGGTAGACGAAAGACTGCCCTCAGACGTCGCTAGAGTCAATGAATATCATTTCTGCCTTAGTCATCGAGAAAATATGTAGCTAACTTAAGCGACGACTGCCTTCCCGCCATAGTTTTTAAAAAAAGTGCCAACAATTTGCTTCTACCTCACAGTCTTACTCGTAAATCAAAGCTCCATTTCACAGCGACTCTTTCCTCAGCTTTGGAAAAATGATATCTATATTTCTAAATGGCCCTCTGAAACTGAAGTTATTTTTCAAATATCTTTTAGCTGACTGCAAGCATTGCCCGAGTAATTAAATCGGGGAGATGGGCAGGATACGTAGAACAAATGGACAGTGTACGGGCAGTCAAACGAATAAAAAAAAAATGGAAAACGCATAGGTAAAATACTGCCAGGAAGGCCGCGCCGTAGATGGGAGGACAATATGTGAACTTACCTTGAACTACCAAGTTCCAAATGGAAGGTAATAATAATAATAATAAAAATAATTGAATCGTAGTAAAAAAGTTAAAAGATTGGGACTTTGACTGCCTTTGCGGTTCTGCATGGCGACTTAATTACGATGAAGTCACAAGAACAGACCGTGTCGACTCACATCCATCATTGGTCGTATAGTTCAGTGAAAATTCGCGACCGCGCCCGTCAGGGCACTCCTCAATACTACTTCAAGCCGGGTTCTGATAGTCTAGGGAAATTGAGTACAACCTGAGTGTACGCATCGATCTTAGGTGGAGAATCGCGAATTGGATCGGCGGGTTTACCCTCGGACATATAGACAGTTTACGGATGGATTGTAGTCGGTGCGGCACGAGATGAATCCCTAACCTGTACTTCTCATGGAATATGAATCACTGGGCCGGTTTCTCCCTAAATGATACTCTCTTCGCTCGGCCCTAAATTGCAACAGGTCTTATGGATTCTGTCCCTAAGATTTCGCCCGCGTTTACTGGTGATATCGTAAAGATGTTCAGACAAATCCAGAATAAAGAGTCTGACCATCGCCATTTAATTGTCTGACGCGAATAGTCACCTTCTCGGAACATATGGAACGAAGTTCGTCCTGTTTAATAAGTTTGAAAAGTTGAAAATCATTCCAAACAGATTCCATTTTATTGACCAACTTTTGTTCTGTAAAGATATTGGTGGCAATGGTCTGATTTTAAGGTAGTTCAAGCCTTGTTGAAAGCCTATACGCATTCGTCCAAATAGGTTGAGTATCGCTAAAATGGGCCGATTGGTGCCAGATATAAGTTGGAAGCACGTATGACAATACAGCGGACTCGTATGTTAGCACCAGCCCTCTAACATCGGCATCAATCTTATGGTGAAATGGACCGACCTTTTTAAGGACCCAGCAATTGGCTGGTGAAACAATCCCACATTGCGAAAGATGTTTCCGATCAGCGAAAAGCTGTTGCGCTGGTTGCGGTAGTTCAGTTCCTATGAACAGAAGGTCCGAGTGTTGACGTTCATTTTTTAATGGCAGCGCTTCAGCCTTAAACAAGACAAAAAACCACCCACAAGTGAAACTCCAGAGGACATACGACGGGCGGAGCGGGTATTGCATAATTTAATTTATTTAAAGAAGAGATGTGGGCTGTGAGTACTGGCAAATATGTTAGACTTAATAGTAACTTGCGTCGTTATGCCCTGTTCTTTGTAAGCTTCGTATAGATTTTGGGTGGATGCATTGTTGTACGCTCAGAAATCCTCTAATGCATACGTTGTGCACATCCATGCAAACAACAGATGGACACATTGTCCAAGGCACGAGTGATTATTGAACGACCCTTTGCATAAACCGCAGTTGACTACGCTGAATTTTTCGATTATCGAGTCTAAATCTTATTACACTGTTTCACCGTCTACCAGTTACTAACTAGGCGCTACGAGTAATTCTTCTCATTTCCATCTGCACTGCATCATGGAGGGCCGTAAAAATCATTAAGCAATATTTTCGCGATGTTGTCAGCGATATTCTGTTGACTTACAAATAGTTTGTTACCGTTGTTGACAGCATCGACCAATGTATGAATACCCGACCACTTTGTGTATTGGGCAGCGACTCACGTTAACGCGTTTACTCCTGAACATCGACTATCACCAACCCATTGAGTCTCGCTAGAACCTCATAGATGCACCCAGATTCAGACGGAAAGGTGCGGAGAGTGACTGTCCGCATTTTTAAGGGCCAATATCTGCGACCAATTAGAAGGTAGCTTTAGTGCAAAATAAATTCGTAACGGAATGTATGTAGCAAAGTTGTATATGTATAGCAGTTTTTTTTTTTTTTTTTTTTTTTTTTTATAATTCGTGCAGGTTCAAGAGTTACGCTCTTATGATGTTTGTCACACAACCTGGACGGGGTGCAGACGGTTTGTGTCGAAGATGTTCGTTCACTACTCTCGGGGTGGTTGTCTTGGGATTCGAGAGATTCGACTGAATTTGTCGCGTTGTTTGTAGTTTACTTTATTCCATGCCATTAAGATCTTATATTGGAAATGCACAACGCAGAGTATGAATTTTGAAGTGATCTTATACTGCGAGTGTTATGCCTTCGTCAGCATTTTTGATCATCTCTCATTCACAACTGGTGTTGTTGCATGGGTTTTTTCCGTATAGGAATTTTTCTTGGCTATGGTCAGACTTGAACTACAGACCTTCTGCTCAACAGTCGGTTATGATTACCATTGCACCACTACCACCCCCAAAATTCGCTTACATATACGCAGTACTAATGAAACGTTGTGTGGTTAGATCAAAAGCAGTAACATGTGTAAAGAGCATAATACTTGGGTAGTAGAAAACTACTACATTCTGGACGATGATTTAAACGCCAAACATATTGATTTGGTAAATAACATACCCACCATTAGGCGAAGCCTGCTAAGACATTGGTGGTTTCTGCAGAACAGTCATGATGAGACTGAGAGGTACCTTAAACAAATGGATGACAGTACGATTCCACGCCAACGGCATTATAACACTACAAATGTGTACCGAAACACGACAATCGACGTATTGCATGGACAAAATATATTCCTGTCAGAAGGAAGAACTCGGAGGTCAAGACACTGAGGTCACTGATTGAAAATCTTCAACGCATGATCAAGGAAAATCACAGCATATCTGTAAATTGGCATTGGAACAATTGAATACTTACTGTAAAATCCTGAAATCGTTCCAGCAATTAAATAAAATATTTGCTCTACGAAAATAAAGTCATTATCCGCGAACCGAAGGTTCGGTAGCCCGATTTCAGGCCGAGATCGAAAAGACGAAGGGTATAGTTTAAGTTGTTTTGTCTACTTTAGAGTGTCCCTATAGGACCAGTAAGGTATTTGAAGTATTTTATTTAGTATTTTAAATTAGTTCAGTTATTAAAGCTAGCTTTAAGCATTTTTTGTTTAGCCTAAGATAGCTCTAAGAAATGAATAGTAAAAAAGAAAAAAAAGACATGGTCGGGTGTGGACGAAAAAGGAAATCGCTTCCACTGAAACTCTGTTTCAGACTGGAACTTCTCGAAATACATTATTCAAAGACAGGAAACGAATACTTGAAGAATTTTTATTATGTACATCTTATCGCTAGCATCACATTACATTGTTTATACATACATAATCGTTTTAATTTTATTTAATTTTCATTATCTTTTATCAAATTCCTTTTTAAATAAACTTATTAAGTAGAACTTTAATTATTTTTATTTACTCGTTAACCGCTTAAAGCTAGTCTCAAATAATGTACAATATAATTCCTAGACGTAATATGTATGTGTTTTGATTTCACTTAGTATTATATTTACAAAGAAGGATTTAATTTTTCTATATAATTTTTTATGTTAAATAAAATTAAAAATAATGAAAAAAAAAACATTTTTATTCGTTAATTTGTAGTTTTTACGCAGTTCCTTGTGATGCCAGCTGTATTTGTCACGACACTGTTAAGGCCAATAAGGACAGTATTAGCATGAGATAGATGCAATTCAGTTCCAAAACACTAGCCGATGACATTATAGCAGAAGCAGCATGTTCACCTAAAAGCAATATAAAACAAATGTGCATTAAAAGGAAACGTAACGGAAAAAAGGATATTGTTTAAAATGCTCGTAACAAATGGTGTGCCAACAATGAGTTTCATCTTGTTGGCATCTGGTTGCAATTCATGTTACTAATGTATGTCGTAAACAAACATCTGTATCTCTATACATATGAACGTATGGGGATGTAACAAATCGTTCTTCGGACTTACCATTTATCACGTTCAGCGTCACAGTGGCGCTTGGACTATTCGACGGACTACATGTGTAATTTCCAGAATCCTGTTTTTTTGTCACCTCAATGATTAATGAACCGATCTGTGGACAATACATAATGGACGGGAGTGCAAAAAGACGGACGTTAGCGACATTAGTACTAGCTTAACATTCAAAATACAAAATGACCCTTAGCAGTCATCGAAAACTACAGCAAAACGATACAACGGGTATTTGGATGGGGATGCACTTACCGTACTCAATGTATCGCCGTCGACTTCGGGTAGATTTCGATCGATTTGCATACGATGTCGTTTAGAATCGCTCATCAGTTGTTGTGACCCATGGTACCATATGATGAAGGTTGGTGGTTCGAGAGCACCACGGATTATACAACGTAGGACAACAATACTGCCGGCCTTTACGTAGCGGTCTGGATCGCCGAGAATTTCCGTTCGGGGTACTGCAAAATCAAATTAATCATTGGTTAAGCTAATGTTGATGCAATCAAATGGAATAAATACAAATGACTGCACTTCCAAGTGAGCTAATGACTAAGCTCTTTAGTGCTTGATATAAATGGAAGCTCTTACTTGTGCAGATAAATTGTCTTTGTGTGCATTTGCTCCGTGAAACATTTATCTGTCTTTTACAAAACAACTATTGATCTTATCCTCAAGCACAGATATTTTATCAAGAATCTTTTTTTCAGTCAAATGTCCAATAAATGCCATAAAGCCAACACATAAAGACATACAATTCATATGCCATAACTTTTATGCAGGTGTATGCCTTAAAGCCAGGGCAACATCATCGTAATATTCACAGACATTCAGCCTTCCATTAAGCAAATAGAAATTCTACCCTATACAGGCCTTTCATTGTCATTCTCCTTAATGTATTATACATACCCATATGAATATGGTGGCGAACCGCCTTCCCGCCCCCTACTCAAGGACTGCCATTACGCTGTTTGCGTGCTAAAGAAATCCAAATTCGATAAAACCTTCTTCAGAATGTCATCAGGATGCTTAGATGTCACTTGCTTCTTTGCTAGAAGCCACACAAATGTGCGCATCCCTATGTCGTGAACAAAAGAGGAGCTCTCATCCTTGATAAATACAAATCTAAAGAAAATCTCTTCCTCCTCGAAACGCTATGAGAGAAGAGGGAAAAAAATCAAGGGAAAATCGACGCTACGTCAAAACTAAATCCTAATTTTCCCTACCCACTAAGCAGACATAACACCTGTGTGCAGGAATAACAAATAAAGGATAAAACGGAGAAAAATCCGATAACGACCACAGGATTTCGCACACAAGGCAAACCAAAAGAAGTCCAACTGCAAATTGTATTTTTATTGGATTTTCCGCAGTTTTTTTTTTATTCTGAATATAAAATCCGTTCGGTACATACAGAAACACCAGGAGACAAAGGATGATTTCGAGAGGTAGGGGGCGGAATTGGCGTTTTATGGACGAACGCTTCAGGTTTTATATTTGTGATTGGTCTATAAATGACGCGCCTAAGTGTCCTTTACACGTTCGATCATAAACTGCATGGTTATGGCGTGGAACTTCGGATAGTGTGAGAGTTTTTATGATAGAGCAGAGAGGGCTCAATACACTAAGTGTGATGGTATGAAATATGCTAGAATCTCGAAAAGGATTTTCAATCTAAGAAACGTTTTAATTTTTACTGCGGTAATAGTTAAAATCTCATTTCAGGCTTCAATCAATTCCTAGATTAGGAAACCCTTCACAAGATGTATGGAAAGCTTATCCGGTAAACCCAACAATACTAAACTCTCGTGACTCACAACCACTTTGCTTAATTGCCGTGCAAGGGTGTCGCCAATAAATTAAATTAATCGGTTTATGTTGATACTGCCTAATTAATGTATTTCATGAATCGGTAACGTAAACTCTATGCTCAACTAAAGCTGTACTAAGACTTAAGGAAATAGCAAGGAGAATCGGCAAAAAAGTTTGACAATAGCACCGTCTACATCATATTCAGTAGAGAAGTTAACCCCGAGAAAGCAAAATATATGCACTAGAAAGCAATAATGAAGCCCTTATAAGGAAACTTAAGCTAATTTGAGACTGCTCAGGATAATCTGAATCAATCAGAGAGGGATTTATACGCGCAAGAATC
The DNA here is from genome assembly GCA_958301585.1 of Merodon equestris. NCBI lineage: Eukaryota > Metazoa > Arthropoda > Insecta > Diptera > Syrphidae > Merodon > Merodon equestris. The sequence goes on from OY284413.1 coordinate 68,433,325, forward strand.
TTTACAGCCGTTTCGAGCGACTTGACTGGACAATTAACAAATATGTTGAATATAATAGGGGCTGATGTCATCAGCGATTTGGATTATAGCGTGTGGTCTTCGGAGTGGGGCAGCAGGATTACCAATATAAGAGGATGCATTCTTCTGAAACCATTTGCAATCCTAGAAACCGACATAGGGAATAGAAACTGAATTAAAACAAATGGCAAAACAGGAATCGATCTAACTTTCACAAGCTATCCCAACCTGTGTTATAAGTGGTGAAGTTGTGTGTCAGCGAGAATTGTAGCCACTGGACCAGCGGATGATCTTCTATGATATTACGAGTTTGAAAGAAAGAACTATTGTTCAAATAGCCCTTGAGTAAAAGGCCCCCAATAAATGACAGCGTGGTCGACAGGGACGTCTGCGAGGAGATGTTGAACATTACTGGTGGGACTAATAAACAAAAACACTCAGCACGAACTCGATATCAACCAATGAGGCACGGCTTATAGAATGACAGTCACCAGACTATTGTGAAGCACTCATTTTCAAAAATGGCATACACTATATCCTCAATTGTTCGTGAAATAGATGTTGTGAATATCCCAGCCGTCACTGGATGAATAAAATAGGAGCCAAAAAGACGGCTGGACCCGATTCTTAGCATTATCATTATCATTGCAGGTCTACGAGCATATATCTTCTATACCTAGAGGAAAGTGTGCTATTGGGGTTGAGGATTCAACAGGCACAATATTTCTTGGTTTTCCGAACACATTACTCGTACAATCGTAACCGTTGCAAAACACATTCAAGTCGTCGAGTCAGTCACATACGCAGCAATTGTCCACATCTGCTAGCCGACCACTAAAACATACCAAAAACGACCATATCAACATACAGATCGGCAGTCATAATATTCGATCAAATGAGCGATAAAATATTTAAGAGCCATGCTGGACAACAGGCTGCGGTTTAAATCACATGCAGACTACACGAGCAAGAAAGTGTCATCGCTAGACACAACACTCCAGAATACTACCCACCATCAGGTGACACATAAAGAGGATCTCTCTTTCTAGATGGTTCAGTTCTGTTCTCCTTTAAGCTGTTCTACTCTGAGTAGAAGCCTTAAGAAAGAAGCAACCAGCAGAAAACTGTCATTAATAAATCGGTTTTGAGCCACATTTGTCTTTGCTTTAATGATCTCCATCGTCATGATCAGAAGATTGTCCATGGTAATGCTCATGGGTGGTATGACAATCACGGTAAAAGTATAACCGAATTCAGGGAAACTGCAATTACCACCTAACGCAGTTCCTCTCCGGCCATGGAGATTATTGCAACTATATACGAGTACAGCGATTTAGTCATGACAATTCCCTTGAATACTCAGAGGGTCCAAACCAGGAGGATAAGGTGATGTACGTAATATTGGACTCTAAACGCTTCACTGAGTGGCGAGGTACTCTACCGAATTCATTAATAAAAAAAGCAACGTGTAAGCAACGGAGAGCCGACATTGCAAGGAGAGAAACAGAAGCACCGGAGTAGCGCGAATTGCTTGCCAGTCCACAAGGTAATACCAAGTCTCGTTAATGTGAGGAGAATGGCTGAAGAGTGCAGGGTGTGGCTTAGTACCTAGATGAACGCAGAAATCAGCAGGGTATGCGAATCGTGCATCCCACAGCTGGTGACTGCTATTTTATAAGATTCCACATCCTTTTGGCACCCAAAAATAAAAAGACGCACCCTCTCCCATTCAACAGAATGCTCTCAATTCCGAAGAGCAACGTGTAGAAATTCCCATATAAGTAGCTCTTGTGCTCGATAGTGATTAAAACTCTTAAAATTAACAACTCATCGTTGTTTTCAAAAATTTTTAAAATATCGGGTGAAATTGTACACCCTACGTCTTGTTGACTTTGCGATGGTTTATGACAACGTAAAATCAGAGAATTATAGTCTATATGAGAGCCTAACTGAGGGCTTTGAAGTTTTACGAGACCACTATTGCTATTTTCGTGTTGGAAACAGGAAAAGTACGCACAGAAATTTAGCTTTTCTAATAATTTCCTCAATGAGAGGGTGGAGGGGCCTAATGCAAGCCAGAAACCAAGGTTCTGCACTTTCCCACTTCTAATAACAATAGCACTGTCTACAGCGCAACAAAACTATTACAATAAGTAATAATGTAAACTTTCTGTACTGGAACGGTTACGCTTTCTCCAATTGTTAGTTTTAAGAGGGAATATGTGAAACGGCTATTATCATTAAAATTGTCGTTTTAGTCCATAGAAGGTCAGAACCGAACTGTCTCTCAACACCGCACAAACGTGTCACCGATGTCAATAACCAACTTACCAACCCCTGGGCTACAGTGGCCTCATGTAATGGAATCTATTTCCTTAATCCAACAGAAGAGTGTGTCCCTTTAGGCAATATTTGGCGTTGACAATCGAATACGAAAACAATCAGTTGCGGATGAACTGAAGAGATTTAAAACTCGCTTTTAAATTCCGAATGAGAGGGCTTATATACTTTGTTGAGTTTTTTCATCTCGCGAGAAGACGGAGATACTTCAAAAATGTTGAAATTGTCCCTAAATCCGTCATTACATGCTCAATCCTATGACCAATCCCATTTGCAAAAGCAATAAAACTGAATGCCAGTGAACCGTATATAAATGGATATATTTTTATTATCCTTGATCACGAGCAGTTTTCGTTGTTACTCTTTACTTCTAAAAAGAAGAGCTATAAGACCTTTTTGTGCTTTTGTAGAAGTCTTTTTTTATATCTTATGTTTTTAAATACATACATATAGGTATGTATATGTATTATATATCTAAGTACGTAGTGATCGTGATATGTACATACATATTTCTTCTCGGCATTGCCACCCCTCAACGTCAAAATGTGCAGTGCATGTGAAGTAAAAGGTAGTACTCAACGTCAGTAGGGAATGCAATATTGTTTGGACGAAGCACAATGAGTAAACTTTACAGTGGTGCTTCTGCTCACTCTACATTGCTGGTTGTTCAACATTGATTTGGGAATTTTCCAATTATTTATCAATTGACTATGAAAAATGTTAATCAGTATACAAGGTCAATTAATAACCGTTTAGCCATTTTTTTCGTGCAGGTTCAAGAGTTACGCTCTTATGATGTTTGTCACATAACCTGGACGGGGTGCAGATGGTTTGTGTCGAAGATGTTCGTTCACTACTCTCCGGGGGTGGTTGTCTTGGGATTCGAGAGATTCGACTGAATTTGTCACGTTGTTTGTAGTTTTTACGATAATTTTATGTTGTTGGTGTTATATTGGAAATGCACACGCAGAATATGAATTTTGAAGTCGTCATATACTCCTAATGTTATGCCTTCGTCAGCATTTTTTTGATCATCTCTCATTCACAACTGGCGTTTTTGCACAGTTTTTTCGTATAGGAATTGTTCTTGGCTATGGTCAGACTTGAACTGCATACCTTCCTTCTGAGGAATAGAAAAACTCGTCTTCTTTTCCGGATTAAAAGGGGGGACCGAACACAATGCAACGATTACCGAGCAATATCTCTGCTGCCAAGTTGTTACAAGGTGCTTTTAAATATTCTTTTAAAGAGACTGACATACGCTAAGGAAAATCGAAGACTACCTGTGTGGTTTCAGGAGGAACCGCTTGACGAGTTACTAGATTTTCTCTATGTAGCAGCTTTTAGAAAATAAAAATAATAAAAAAATCAAGTACCCCGACCTACTGAAAATGTTGACTGCGTCATTTGTGAGCCTTCTCTGAACAAAACAAAATGCTTACAAGTGATGCAAGCTCTTCACAGACGGGCGAGAAGATGTTATTGTTGATGCGCGCCCTGGACACCCCAGCACGTCAACAATGGATGAAACCGTTGAAGCAGTGAAGGAAATTGTTATAGAGAAACGTCGAAATATTGGCATATTGTTTGGCTCATGCTATGAAATTTTTTTGAGATATTTCGGCCATAAAAAAAATCAAAAAAAGCCTAATCATCCCAATGGAATCGATCAGAAGGGCCAAGACTGAAAAAAGCATGCCAAGCTCGGTCAAATGTGAAAGTTTTGCTCACTGTTTTCTTCGATCACAATAGCTTAGTTCATCTTGAGTTCTTGCCGGAAAGTCGAAAAATAATAAAACTTTGAAGTTATGCGACGTCGAATACGCCCGAATTCTTTGGGGAAAAAAAATGGATGGTTCCTGCTCACTCATCGTTGCTTAGTTTTTTGGCGTAGTTTGTTGGACAAAAAAATAACGTTATCATGGCCCAGCCACCGGACTGGAACCTATGCAATTTTTTGCTCTTCCAAAAACTGAAAAGATCGTTGAAAGGACGGTGATTTGCCGCGATTGGGGAGATTGAAAGAAAGAGCTCAAGTTTATATAATACAAATGTCGCATAGATGTGCTTCGAGGATTGGAAAAAGTACTGGCCCAAGTTGATTATATCTGAGAGGGATTACTTTGAAGAGGCAAAGTAAATATTGATAAATAAACAAATACGTTTTTCGAGAAAAGAGTCATCTTATTTTCTGAATAAGCCTCGTATTACAACAAATTCAAACTTGCCAAACTTGCTCACTTGGAAGAAAATAAATTCAAAAGTATAAATCTCTGAAATAATGCAGTAAATGAAAAAAAAGTATTAAATATATTTTTTTACAAATTCAATTTCTTATTCAAAACAGAAAACAAAACAACAATTCATAAACAAAAACAAGAGTTATTATATAAACAAAACTTTAACTTCCAAAACTATGCACAAGTGAAACTCGCTCACTTTGCCTCAAACGTGACTAACTTCATATTTTACCAAATAAAGACATTTATAATACTCAAACCAACTTTTTTGACATTTATACCTTATTCTTGATTATTTTTTGGGCAACGAAAATCGAGTTTTACAAAATTGGGAAGACAAAGAGGCCAAACCTCTCTATTGTAAAGCACTCGCAAGACGGAAAATCTATTCGAAAATATCGCATATTAAAAAAAAAACTATGCAACAGTTCGTGGCATAAGAAAACGTTATGAGATAACTGGAAAGGTGACGTATAAAAAAAAACATGTTCACAATAAAATTTTTAGTGAAGCGGAAAAAAGGTATTTGGTATGCGAAATTTAAAAAAAAACCTTTCTTAGTGTGCCAAAGCTTGCCGCTATTGGTGAAAAAGATTTGGGGAAAGAAGCCAGTCCTTCTACAATAAGGAACATGCTTCATAAATTCAATTTGAATGGAAGGAAAATTAGAAAAAAGCCGTCCGGATATCAATCCTATAAGGAATTTATGGGACCATCTAAAAAAAAATCGTTCTTCTTCTTTTCCTTTTTTCCGACGTTGTTATGGTCTGAAGTGTAGGACCATAACCGTCCCACTTAACTGCATTTCTACTGGTCCGCTTTGATCTTACTCTTACAACACCGGTGATCTCCAGTCGTGTCAACCCACTGATTTGCATGTACACTTGTGGGGCAGTTTAATGGTGTGTCCCTAGGCTCACCTTGGTGTTTTCTAAATTCCCTAGATGTGATATTTGTTTACCTTTGTTTTAGTCGCCTTTTACGACAAGCGAGAGAGATCGCTGCAGAGATATTCTTAACCCGTCCCTGCACGGATAATCTAAAAAAAATCGTTAAACTCAATTAAATAAAAATGAGCTTAAGAGGTTGTTATTAGATGAGTGGCATGAAATTGAGCCCATGACTGGTCCAATCGATGCCGTCAAGGTTGAAAATGATGTATAAAAATAAAGGACTTCACACAAAATATGAACCGAAGCTGGAAAAGACTGAATATACATGAAATTGGAAAAGACTGAATATACATGAAATGCTGGAGCAAAAGAAAGAGCGAGTTTCGGTTGTGCATAGTCTTGGAAATTAAAGTTTTGTTTTTATAATAACTCTTGTTTTTGTTTATGAATTGTTGTTTTGTTTTCTGTTTTGAATAAGAAATTGAATTTGTAAAAAAGTATATTTAATCCTTTTTTTCATTTACCGCTTTATTTCAGAGATTTATACTTTTGAACTTTTTTTTCCAAGTTAGCGAGTTTTGCTTGGAGCCACTGTAGCTTTTTCTTCCTTTTATTGATGTTACAGAGCACAAAACTAAGTAAAAAATGAAAGACTTTTCCTTAGACGGCAGTGTATATATCCTCGATCAACTATGTAAACCAAAAAAGTAATTAGTTAAACAAATGTTATGGAAAAAAAATATTTTGTTTATGCACTCCAAATGTATTCACCATCCTTATTTAATATCACTTTCTAAAGGATATGAGCTATTTATTTAATATGAATTGAGTTGGCAACGCGGCTATTCATGATTTGATAAATCATGAGCATGAACTGGCAATTTTTTACCGTTATTTTAAGTTTATTTGGTTTTCCGCCAACTAAGATGAACGTAAAATTCGTGAAGATGTGTCGGAAAGGCCAAGAAACTACTTTGGAAGGACGAAAAATAATTTTAAATTTATTTCGAGAAACAATATTGTTGGAAGAAGTCGAACTACTGAGCGAGACATTATAAAATGCTCCAAGAAAACGATAGTTTACTGAACTTGCACAGAAGTTGCCCACTCAAGCTTACAGATGTTGATAAGCGAAGAATAATTCGAACTGTTAAAAACGAGCCTAAAGCGCGTTCATCCAAAAATGTTGCAGAGCTAAGAAACAGTACGGGAATAGAAATACATTTCCGTACGGTTCAAAGGTTCCTTAATGAAAAAAACCTTGCATCAGTTAAGGGCGGAAATAGGTGTAGGACGGCGTATTTAGAGTAATTTTCATGAATTTTTTTAATATATAAAGAATAAATATACTGTATTGAGATTTTGAGGATATTTTATAGACACATTGAAGAACATTTACTGCAATTTTCAAACATATTTTTTTTTTAAATCCCGGAGATATCAGCTGCTACACATTGTGTCATCACCCGGATAGGCAGTTTCTTTACATCCTGGAGGTCACAATTTTTATCAGAAATCAATTTAAAAAAAACACTTTTTCATAAATGACTCTTCTATTCGAACGACAATTATCACAAAAAAAATAACTAAAAAATTGCATTTTTTTTTTTTTAATGTAAAAATTAAGTACGATTTTTGACCGTATTTCTTTTTTTGCGATAATAATTATATGATTGAAGTTCAAATAGAGCGAATATGTAGAAAGAAAATGTATCGTAAGTTTCTTAAGGATTAATCAAGAAATGTGTGTACCCAAATTCGAAAAAAGTAATTTTGAGAAAAACGCGTTTGCTTAAGACTGATTTTAAAATGTGAAAGTCATCACAGGCTCACTAATACTTATATAAATTTCTATCCGAGGTCTCAATTTTTTAATATTTTGTGCATATTTTCAACAAAAAATTAGCTTAGAATTAAAAAAAGAAGCAAAACCGTAAAAATGTACACGCACCATTAAACTTCTTATATCGTTTTCCATTTTAAAAACCTAAATTAAATGTTAAAATAATGCTACGTCTGTTATTTAATTTTTTCAAATGAAGGTCTTCATCTATCGTTAACCTTTTCATCTATTTAATTAACATTATTGCTTTTTACTTCTTAAAATAAAAATACTGAATATTTTTAAAAACTGGATAGCATGTTTAAAAATGTAAAATTTAACTACAGTGGTGCAGTTTAACTGGTCACTATAGCCAACGGTCGTTTTATCCAATTTTCAAAAATAGAAAGATTACTTGTGCAGAAGCCAACCATGTGGGGGAAAATTGGTCGTTAAAAGCGACTGGTCGTTGTAAACCACGTCGTTATTGGCCATGGTTTTAAATGCATATTTAAAGTGCATATTTCGCATTTTTAAGAGAATTTTTTTAAGCGCATATTTTGGCTTTTTAAGTGCATGAAAATCCTAGCCCTACTTATAACTTTTAAACGGCTTGGAATTTTGCTTTGAAATTTTCAGTGAATATTATTGATTATAGTTATAGAATTGATTTATAAAAAAAATTGTAATTCTATGAGGCCTCTACACCCTTAAGTTAATAAAAATAAAAGGGTAATCTTTCCAAAAGAATACATAAATAAGCCTAATAGTTTCTGGGATAGCGTAATCTTCTCAGACGAGAGTTAATATAATGTTTACCGATTTGATGGTCGAATATGGAGAAAAAAAGCACTCAACTGGATAAAGGAAATATACAAGGAACAGTAAAGCATGGAGGTTGTGTTATAATGGTGTGGGGGGTGTATGGCCAGCTCCGGTTTTAGATCACTTGTTTTTATCGACGAAACTATGATAGAAGAACAATATCTTAACATGTTAAAAAACAATTTACAAAGTAGTGCAGAAAAATTGGGTTTATGCAACAAATACTACTTCCAATAAGACAACGATCCCAAGCACACCGCGGAAATCGTTCGTCTTTGGTTGCGGCGAATACTTTTGTTCAGGCCAATTTTGAAGTGCGTTAATAAAATATTTATAATATTTTTTTATTATTTTTCTTTAATTAATGACTTTTTTTCCTCATGTAATATGCCGTACCTAAGTAAACTGTGGTTTAAATAATAGTCCTTCACATTTTATTCAGCTTTGTAGCATTAATAAAATTGAGAAAAAGCTAGGTGGCGAATTCTTTTGTCCATGTGTGTGCATTTTAAATAACGCAAACAATTCTTTTTTTGCATTCCTTTTTCGAAATCCATTATTATTTTTTATATAATTAAAAAGAGACCGTGAAATTAAGTTGTCTTAGTTTTTTGGTCAGGAAACATTTAACTAAAAATGACAAAAAGGTTATTTCAAAGTGCTATCGCTTCGTACGCCTAACTGGAAGTAAAAGTGCATCGCGTAGATGTTTCCTCAAAAACTCGTTCCAGAAATGTTCTAGAAAATAGAAAAAGCTCTAACATACGTTTATTATATTTAATGAGCACTATTTTGCAAGCGATAACGTTGACTAGACAAATGAATTGAGAACTACAACCAACGCGACAAATTCAGTCGAATCACTCAACCACCCTCGGAGAGTAGTGAACGAACATCTTCGACACAAACCATCTGCACCCACTTTATTGTAAAAAAAACATTAATGAATTAAAGCAAGCCATTGCCCATGGGCTCTGCTCTACTCTTCTTTATCTACACAAACAAATTACCGTCTCCGCAGCCGTAAGTAACCAATTAGGAGCATATCTACTACCTTTAGCTATCGTCTTTAAGGCAAATACACCATGTAAGTTATTCATTCTTCAGTCCATTCAGCTATTCCATAAATTATAAGGTCCCTGAGACTATACGATAGTAAAACTCTAGCGTTCCTTTCACACAAAATACAATTAATCGCCCCTTATTCCCTCAACGAATAAAAGAAAACAAATTTCCTTAACGACCTTCAACAATACATCATTCCCAACCGGAATGATCCCACACAAGATTACTCTAATCCAAAATTAAACACCTCCTCCGAAATAGTTTGTAAACGAAGTCTATCAAACAAACACAACTTTATAGTTTCAGTCATATTAATCCAAAGAGTATACTCACCCACAACATCGAGATAGACTTTTGCACTAACTTTTGGCTCCGTCGACACTTGACATTCATATGCACCGGCATCCCTTGCCTGGACGTATTTAATTTGCAGTGTCCAAAATTTATTTGGTTGATTTAGGACAACGAATCTTTGGTCAGCAATGAAGACAGCTCTGGAACGAAAACAATAAGAAGAAGAAGAAGTAAATAAAAGTATTCAAGTCAACAAAATATATGACAATTGCATTTGGGGGTTATAGAACAGATCCAAATCTCTTCCGAAATAAAAAATCAGCCCATAAAGTGCCGGCGTTTTATGACTTTCGGACCAACGACCAGCAACTTCTTCACTTTCCGACTACTGCCCGCAACCTTCAACCCGCCCTTTAGCATTTCGACTATATTACACGAGTGTCCTCGCCTGCGAAAACTGAAATTCCGAAATCTCAAACCCCATCAGCAATTTGTAAGTTTTAGGGAAAACTTTCTGTTGTTTTGGTATTGTTACTATCAGATGCGATGAATCTTTAATCTGGGGTAGGGCTTTGCATTAAGTTTCCCAGTTGGATGGGTCGCTTTGTTTGTGGTTGTTACCTCGTAGCCATTGAAAATATTATGCACATTTAGGTCTTAAATGAGGGCAGCAAAAAACAAAAAAAAATCCAAAAGAGACGCAAAACAAAAAAAAAGAATGGAAAGTAAAAAGCGGGAAAACAAGCTAAAGTGGGATTGCCTTGAGGATGATCTTTGCATCGGTGGAGGAAAGTTTGCCTCCGAAGGAAGCAATTGCCTTGAAACTTTTAAACAAGCGGTGACGAAAAAGACCTTCACCGCAAAGATGCAAAGAAGTAAGTATGTTTACCATGAAGAAGCTCAAGTATGTACTTGTCGGTTGTTCATGGTTTGTGGATTTTATGAAGGGCGAATAGCGCATATGCATACATGGAATGGCGTATGGTTGCATGGTACGTGGTATGCCCGTATGTTAACGAGAACACGGGGGGTGGGAGGGTTTCAGTGGATGAACATTATGTTTTATCTTACTCTTGCGTGTAATTGTCGTTGTCATTAAGTCTGCCGAGTAGGTTAGCCCCTGCACTATAGATGCGATTGGATAGGGTATGTAGTAATTAAATAGCAACGAGGTAGGCTCGGTAAATGGATTACATTATGTGTCAATGGGAGGCAAAAGGGATTTGCGAAGAGAGGATATAAACTATAACTACGATTAAGGCGCGATGGTTCGTGGAACTTACGTGGGGAGGCGACAGTACAATTGAAATACCCGTAATTTAAGTGAAACTATAATTAAAGAGCATTCGCATTAAGAAACTTGTTTCTGTTATTCCTTTGGAAGTACGTAACGATAAAGTTTTGCAAAAATATTGTTTCCATTTAGTCTTGTTTTGGTCTTTCTGCGTTCGTGATTCCCTGTGACTGAAGTGTACAAATCTTGTCTTCAAGAAAGCATAATGGAGGACGGCCTTACCATATTACAAAGTCGAACGGGAAAATACGAGTAATTGAAAGCATAGTTTAAAGGCTAAAGGTAAGTAGGCTATTTTAAATGTCACTTAGCACGAAAAAGAAGGGAAGACAGTACGATTCGTTTCAAACGTATTTTGAAATATGTACGAGTGTATAAAAATATAAGCGTTCAAATGGAGGTTTTGTCTTCCTTAATAACTTGCTTTACACCTACCTAGTACCTATACAGAAATGCCCATTCTGAAAACAAACATTATTCAAATTTATTTTGATACACGCCTGAAGAAGAGTGCTTCTGATAGCATACCCGCTTAACTTAGCTAGATATTTTTCTTTATAAATGTTTATAATCGTTTATGACTGAAAACACATTTGACAAATAGATAAAATTAAAAACGGGACGTGTCCGGATCTGGTCACAAAATTTCTTGATTTGTATCTTCGAGTCCTTATATGGTCGTAGTTCAACGAGATAAATTTCGCAGAAAAAAAAACTTCCACTGAATTCCTTTTATTGTTTGTCAAAAAAGAAACACACTAGCTATAGAAAGTAATCAGATAGGTTGACCTTGGTTTATATCTGTCTAGTCCTAGTTGTCTACGTCAAAACTTCAATACAGTTTTGATATCCAAAGGATATTATGGTGCTACCGCTTCTTCATACTTTTAAATTAACCCGAAGCTCACCCCAATAAAGGCAAGATTTTTAGCCATCTTTATAACATCAATGTATGGTAGTATGACAGTCACGTTGATTTCATATATCGGATTTAAGGTGTGGTCCCAATGAATGAGTTTGTAATGTAATTCCTATTTTAAAATCAAGAACGGGGAAATTAGGCAGATCAGACAATTTTAGACTGCAAATTGATATTCATCGCAGAATCTTAAACGTACTCGTATTGAGTCTGCGGCCTGGTGTTGTCCTGATGGAACGCAATTCCTTTCCTATTGGCTAAGACTGGTCGCTTCTGGGAATTATTTCGTTCAGACGGTCCTATTGTCATTGACAGTAAAGGTCCGAAAAATCCCTCCAATCATACAGCAAAACTTTCCTGGCCGTCGTTACTAGTTTGACCACAATTTTCGCCGGCCGCCGCCATTCAACCACGACCATTTTTTTGCTTGAAGCTATCGTAGGTGATCCACTTTTAATCATCAGTCACCATACACTTCAAAAATTAGTCGTTTATATGGTGATTCAGCTTATTCGGCTAATTTTTTTATTACTGAAACTCATCTTCCTGGCTCCATCTAGTGTACGTCCGTATACAATGCGAGATGCAAATTATCAAAGCCATCCTTGGTAATAAAAATGGACTTATTTTTACTACACCTAATAGATAAAACTAAAGATCAGGAGCTCCCTTAACTGTAACTGGCCAACGATCGGTAATGTCTCCACCACAGAAATCGGAATACACCTTTCTTAAGCGGCGAAACCTTTCTTTAAACAATGGCTAACCGTTTTAGCACTAGAACGCATATGGTATGTAGTTAAAAACCATCCCAATTTGGTTTTGGACAACGAAAAATATAAAGACATGTATAGTTGTATACTTGAACACCTCTCAAACCTATGGTATGCCACGAAAGCTTAAAGAAGATTATCAGATGATAGCTTGAAAAATAACTATTGTAGATAGTATGGTAAAAACTTACTCGACAAATAAATCCTTTCGTGCTAAGCCCAGAAGTAAATATTCATTTTATTTTTATTTAAAGGCGAAATCAAGTGGCATTTTATATAAGAATGTATATAAGTCTCCACGGGAGACTAGAAAAAATTGGCCCAGGCTATACATGTGACCGGACGAGCATCCAGTGGTGAAGCAAAGAGTAGTTAGATACCTTGGGATTTTGGACAATTTTGCGATAAAGTTGATTCAAAGCTACGTTGCAAGAGCAATGACTTCGGTCTCGATCTCCGGGGCTTACTACCCCAATGATTCATATCACGAGAAGATGAGCCTGTCACCCCAGAGGTATTCCTCTATTTAAATCAGCGTGGGAGATGCAGGAGAGATTAGCGGTGCTCCTTATGTTCTATGTGTCCCGCAATTCCAATTGAAGCGGTGGCTTCTTTACGAATACGATGTTGCGCTGTGTGAGCCAGAGTACGTTAGATTCAGTAGAGTGGTGTCACGCCGAGATAAAAGAGATGTTTTCCGACAGCATCGAGGTTTTGCGTCGTCGAATATTTCATCGATCAGCCTGGCTGTGCTATATAGCCACAGATTAAGAAGGGTTAAGAAGAAAGTAGGGATTGTAGTGTAATTTATAGGCTTAATTTAAATTAAATTACTTAAATTACAAAATATAAATAATAAAATTCAAAAAAAAATCAGATGCTAGATTTTTTTCTTAGCTTTAATTATTCGTTTATTCGTGAAGTTGAAAGGCTTTAGAGTTCCCGCACGTAGACAATAAGATCATTCTAATTCTTTAAGATACTTAAGTTAAACATAAGCCTTTTTATCTACAATAATTTAGATATAAAAATAAAAATTCTTTAAAAAAACGAAGAACAAAAACTACTTTGTAATTTCCTGCAATTTTCTTTCGAAGTTTTTTCTTAATTTGGTTTTCAGGGTTCATATTTTTCGGCACAACATTGACATTATTTTGCTCGAAGAATTGTCACAAAAACAGTTCTCGCAGATAAACACTCTCTAATATAAAAATCGGAACCATGCGGTATGAAGTCCAAGGGTTTTTTTCCCACATGAACAACGAGATAGTCAGCCAAACTAGGAATTTCTTTGGAAATCTGGACAGACGTGGAGTTCGAAATTTGAGTTTAACACCATCCACAAATAGCGCGAAGTTTACTGGGGTACGTCCAAAGTCTGCGACGTAGTAAGTCTTGTCATCCAAGCAGATTGGTCGCGAATTTTGAATTCGCGTAATCCCGATCTTAGGCTTTTATAACTTTATAGGAGGAAAAGCCGGCTCGCTTGTATTGTAGAACATTTTATTTTTGTGCTTAAAGATACTTTCAAATTGTAATGAGTTTTTAATTCTTTCCTTTTGAAATTAAGTTTGTACCAAATACAATACAATTACATTTACTCTTCAATTGCATTCATTTTAACAAATTTTACCAATTTTCTGAACATATTTTGAACAATTTAAATAGAAAATGTCAAACGAAATACGGAAAATAGTAAGAACTGGAAACCGAGGATTGATTCGAACAAAGTCAAACTTTAATAAGACGGAGAGGAAAGACTAAACTCGGGCGTTGTTTCGCTTACAAATATCTACATGTATATATATATAAGATAATTAAGTAGATAAAGTTTATCTGGTTATTATTTTGATGAAGAGATGAAGGGCATTAGAAACGGCTCTGAAGCTATATAAAAGGTTTCTTTTTAGAGGTTTGGTTCTAAAACTGACGACATTGTTTCTACCAATTGTTAATATGACAACTGAAAGTTGATTTGTAGTTAGAATATTTTGCCATTTCACAATAAATATATTAAAACCAGAACAACGCACGCAAATTGTGCAAACTTATTTGGAAACAATGGTTCACTTCGCCAACCTTATCGCTATCGTAAGCGCTACGTTCATTTTACGGTTGACATAGTGGTCCATTTGAGCAAATTATTCGGAGCACGATGGATCATTTTCGCACCCTGTACTCTAGTGGATAATACGCATCCCCAAAAACAACAAATAGTGCGAAGAGAAGAAGTTATTGCCATGTTGAGGAAAATCCGAATGAGTCGATTCGCCATCGTGCACAGCAATTGGAGCTATGCCCACCCACTTTGTGGAAGATTTTATGAAAAGATCTTGGCTTAAAAGCTTATAAGATGCAGCTTGTGTAAGAGTTGAAAGCATGCGTCGTAGGTTCGGTGAATAGGCCTAAAACATGATTTAGCTTGATCCTCATTTTTGACGCAATATTTTGTTTTCCGATGAGGCCCATCTTGGTTAGATGTAAATAAGCAAAATTGCCGAATTTAGAGTAGAGAAAAGCCAGAAGCGTTTGTCGAAACGCCCTTACAACCATTACAACTCAACATATTGTTTGTAATGGACCTGCGAACTGGCCTCCATGATCCTGGACCTTTATATTATTTTCTTTGGGGGTATGTGAAGTCACTAGTCTAAGTCTATAACCAATAAACAATGATTTGGAAGTAGACATTCGCTGTGTCATTGCTGATATGCGGCCCCAGTTGCTCGATAAAATTTGATGTGGCGCTTCTAATAAATCGACAGAAAAATTATTAAAGATTAATGATGACTTTTTTTTACAGATTACTTTAAGGTGATGTCTCCGCCTCAACGACTTTAAAACAAGCTTTAAAAAAGACGTAGGTCATAATGACAAAAGTGAAAAGTACTACATTAATATTTAAGATGATACATTTCTAAGCTAAGATTAATAGTCTAAACAAAGTTGTAGAAAATTTAATATCTCAATTGCGCTTCATTCGAGCTAGCCGTGGCGCGCATATGCCCAAAATCATACTATATTTAACCACTAAAGGCATATAATTATCTATTAATTAAAGCTAATATTATGAACACTTACGTTATCTGCAAATGCTCTATTACATACTGAATTTGTATACCTCTAAAGAAAATATCTCTTACAAAGAAAACCATGTCACATGAAAAACCTCTCTCAGCTCTATCGAAACGAGCACAAATACACCACGATTTCTGATCACTTTTTTGTTGAAGTAAGTGTCTTATTTCCATAATACCTGATTCCGTTCGATCTCCGGAGAGTAATGGGAATAAAAATACCTGGGAGTTTGTTCATGACTTTATAATATGCGAACTATTTTCAAAAAATAAGGTGACTTTTGAATTACGCGAGCTAAATTACTTATGTTATATACAAATGTCCCCTGTCAGAATATCTAGATTGTTTTCCAGATTTATAAAGGATATATGTGTTTTGATGTGCTTGATGAGATTTTGTTATTGAAAATAAAATAATCAGAATATCTGAATTTAATTTTGAGCGAAAAATAGAATTAAGTGCTTCAACGTACTTGAAATTATGACTCTGGCACCAATCTACACAAAAAAAAAATGTTATAAGTGCTGTTAATGACGAAGCCCGCCCTGGACGCCTCAGCACATTAACAACAATTTACGAGTACGACATTGAAGCATTGAAGAAAATTTTTGTGGAGAATCGGAGTTGTAAAATGATGCGAATGACGACTTAGATTAGCTGAACAGGGCCATCACTAGTGGCCAAACATGGGTTATGACGTCGAAACCAAAGCCGAATCATGCCAATGGAAGCGACCAGAAGAGTAAGGACCGAAAAAAATACACTTGGTTCGGAATACAAGTTTTGCTCCCTTCGATTACAATAGCGTGATTCATCATGAATTCGTATTATTTTGAAGTTTCCCAAAAAGGACGAAGATTTGCCACGATCACAAGATAAAGACCGCATAAGTGAACGAGATACAAAAAGCTACACGAAAAAGTGCACATCAGACATTTTTCGAGAAAAATAATTTCACTTTTTTTTTAGCAAATTTTGTTTCTTGGTTGATTTTACTAAATAGAGGTTAACTAGTAATTATTTGCATAAAGGACATTAGAAATGTTTGTGAAGCTATTAGCTAAGAAAAACATGTCACATGAAATAATCAAATTTTGTTCAAGTAAATGCCGTATTTCAATAATATCTGAGCTATTTCGATCCCCATACAATCGGAATGAAAATCTATGGGATTTTAAGCCTATAATATTTGTGTCAGCCATTTACAATATATTTACGTTGATAAGGCGAATAGTTCTCGACCTGAAACAGAGATGGCGCTCCAACCAGCAAAAAATTATGTTTCCGGTTGGATGCACGTGTCTTTAGTAAGTTTCAACTTGTTCTTTGTTGTCTCAAGTATTTTGTTTACATGAATTTGTGCAATAGACGTCTTGCGTTAAAATGGATCAACTGGAACTTCGTGCGTTCCTAAAATTCTTTATTTTTCGAAGTTGAATAAAGTTTACGGAAAGTTTGCTTTTCCATGTCAATCGTTAAAATGTGTCGAACTGAAATTAAACGCAGGCGCACGTCCTTCAAAGATGAAGGAAGCCATTGAAAAAGTGCATTAAATGTTGGACGATAGGCGAGTAAAGGTGAGTGAAATAGTTTTTGCTGTGGGGATATCGGAAGAAAGGGACCAAACATCTTGCACAAAGTATTTGCGATGCTAAGACTCTGCGCAAGATGGATGCCGTATATAATAGTCTAAGCAATGGTTGGAAATCGGTGGTTCAGCGTGTGTTTTAGGATGCTAAATAAATCTTGTTAATTGATTAAACCAATTCCCATCAAGAGAATTGGGAAGCGTTTCGCATCGAATGAATAAGTTAAGAGAACTGTAGATGAATATTTTCACACGCTTCCAGGCTCTCACTTCCGAGAAGGAATACTATTGTTGGAGAAACGCTAGATCAAGCACATAGAGAGCCAAAGCCAAGCTTGTCTTATTCACTTATGATGTGTGCGATTTGTTTATCATACAAGTGAACGGGACCTACAGTTTAACGCCGATTGCGGACGGCGAGCGTCGAGAAGCTTTTTCACATTCATCGATCATTCAATGACGTTGGTCTTATCGGGATCTGATCAGAAGCCGACACACTACACACTGCGATACGGGGCTCTCAGTACACATAATCTCAGAAGGAGATTATGTAGAAAAATTAAATCATTTTTTCATTGTCATTGTTTACATAGCCAGCACTTTTGCAAGGGGACCTTAGTTGTGTAATATTGTGTAATGGAATTTTATTTTTGTTTATTCCATATTTTTGCTGCATTACTAGTTTCCCTCGCGCAACTGACATGACATTCGATGGCATAGCTATGGCTGGGATTTGAACTTCGTATCATTACCGCTGAGCAGGATTCTTTAGTTTCGTGCCAAGATCGAATGTTCAATGGCACTATGTTATTATTATTTAACTATATTCAGCACATTGATGGGACCATTGTGCTCAGTAAATCACTACTCCTTTATTGCAATGCCGTTCGATTCCTTAACTATTCAAGGAAAAGAATTATGTAGAGCTTACATGCTGCTTAAATCTTGTGGCCTTTTTTCGTGTTAGGAGCGAATCGAATTTGACAGGGCGTAACAATGTAGACTGTACATTGAAATTAATTTATCTATCCATCCTAAACCAACTTAACCAACCCAAAATAAATCTCGGATAAAGTTCGGTTTCTTATACCGTTGTGCGACATATTCATAAATTTCCTTTCTTGTCTTGGGCTACCCATTGAAAGCAGTAAACGGAAAATAAGGCTTCTGACCGCACATGATATGCGAGCTATAGTGCGTAAATTGAATATACTCTTGGGGTATGATACCTAAAGTGACAATATAATTAAATCTTCATAGTTGGCTACATAGTCAAGTCACAGTTTATGTGGGCAATTTTGTTACTCAGATAAAATATACATAGTTATTACATATTAATTCTCATCCGTCGCACAAGGAGATGCCAAATAATGGGCGAACCGCAAGTACATTTTGTATGAAATGTGGCTAACCATGTTCAAGGCTGATAGCTTGAAATATTGACTTCGAACAACCCATTCGCTATAGGTCCTAAAAGAACAATATAATTGACTGTAGCTTGGTATCATTTCAGTAAACCACAACAATTTACGACAACTCTCCCCAGCCTGGATGCAATATATGTAAATTCATAAATCAAACAAATGATGGCAATGTATTTCTAAAATATGCACATATAGTTGCGGTTTGCATTTATACACGCTCTTGTATGTCACAATTTTCAAAACGTCAGTTGAGTAAAAATGATATAATTCAGGTTAGGGACAGTGCTAGAAACGAATTTCGAAATTCTGATATGTTCGTTTCATCAATGCTAACCAAAATCTAATTTTGGACAACATAAACAAGCCATCAAGTTTCTTAATTACCTGTCAACTGTAAGGATGTGACCATCACGTACACGAATCCAGGAAACTGGTTTATTTCCGAGTTGTTGCACCTGTACGGGTGAAAGAGGAGAGAGAGAAGTAAATAAAAAGTAAAATAAATTTACTCGTAGGAGTGTTAACCAATGGACGGGACGGGAAATGGGAGAAATGTAATGAAGAGGGAGTGTTATATCATGATAAAGCGGCCAAACGACCAAGTGCGAAAGTATTCTGAAGGAGTTCTTAGCTTAAGATACATATGATACACTAGAGAAATATTTAATGGCAGCTACCATGGTCGTAATCGTAACTTTCAACTTACTTTGCAGGGTAGGTATGCATGCGTACCCAGCTGTGAGGTGACGTTTATGCTTAACTGCTCTGGCAAATGCGAGCTAGGATTATGAGATGATAATGATGAGGACGAAGAAGAAATCGGACGTGGATAGTGCTTGGAGAGGTCAAGTGTGGAGAACATGTCTGCGTAAGTACGGTCTGAAATGAAAAGTAGTAAAATGTTAATTGAATTCTAGAATGCGAATGGTTCATAAAATAGAATAGACTGTTGGGCTTTGATGTGGGATTCGGACTTTATATGGTACATGCGTGCATTTTACTTGGCATTAAAGGTAAGTAATAAAAGAATAATTTGAAAACTTTAAAATAAAAATAAATATAGATAAATTATAGTTTAAAAAAACTAAAAAACACGCTTTTAGAGATAATCAAACTAAAAAGTAACAAAAAATTCTTAGCATAAGAATGAAATGACTACCGAGCAAATTAATGTCACTGTTCTAAAAGCGTGGGGTGCTAACTCTGCATTTCGGAATGAAGCTAGTGAAAAATTATAACGATTGATATACAAAGCATACAAAGCACCCCACGCTTTTAGAACAGTGACATTAATTTGCTCGGTAGTCATTTCATTCTTATGCTAAGAATTTTTTGTTACTTTTTAGTTTGATTATCTCTAAAAGCGTGTTTTTTAGTTTTTTTAAATTATAATTTATTTTTCGCTTTTTAGTTCGATTTTCTATAAAACAACCGTCTTTAATATGTATGTACAGACGCGTTAACAGTTGCATCTCAATTTAGAAAATATATTCAAAGATTTTTATGTTGCCAATATAAACAACGAGACATAGTGGTGTAACTGTCTTTGTGAACAAGTCTTATGGATTGTTTTGTAATCGAACCATTTCATCTAATGCTTCACTATTACATGGGGTTCTTCCTGTTAATTTTGAGCAATCAAGCTCGTCGATTCGAATACCGTCCAACGATCTTCCAGGACTAAGTGCTACATAAGCTTGTCCAGCAGCAAACAGTCGTGAGCCTAAGTAAATGACTGCATGATCAACTGTACAACCTTGTATCTTGTGGACGGTCGATGTCCAACTCAGGATTAATAGTAACATTCGTCTCTCAACAGTTCCATGGCTGTATTTTACTGGGAACTGTATTGCCATCTGAACCAAAATCGATGCGGACTGAAGGAATGTCTTCGGCATACACAATTTCGCGCTTGCTGTAAGCGAGCTTCTCTGGCTTGTTCTGACTGTTTGGTTTTATAATTTTCCATATAGAGCCTTCTTTTATTCTTTCTCTCTTCTAATTCTTCACTTGAGAGTTTTGATGTTCTTGTTAACAAGAGTTGTCTTCTTTTTTCTGCAATGTCCTTCTCTTCTGTGTTTTGTTAATTTTAATTTGTTTGTTTACCATATTGTTAGCAAGAATAATGGACAAATGGTCCGATAAGGTAAGGCACTTATACAACAGGGTGGGCCTGGTTCCCTGAGGTTGACGTTAGCGACATAATATTTTTAGTCACCCTTTTGCCATTCATCCCTCGGTACGTTTCTCACCAGTATATTGGATTATGTGAACTTTAAATATGTATGCAAATGGCTTCATAACACTCGTGTACATCTAAAAACTAGCTAATTTCCCTCTGATTTTCAAAACCATTAAGAATCCGCTAAGTTTGCATGCATTCATATTACATTAAACGATGGATTAAAGTTGGACTTTGCATTCATCAAGGGAGTGTGTAACAACAAACTCGTCGCGGAGATCCCAGAGTTGCGTTGGTTTCCTCTAGTATGCAATGACCATAAAACTGTACCGACGTTACCTAAATCTTGACTTAATAGTATGCGTAACAGATTGTCAGTACATTTATGTATGTATACGCAACAAACAAATTGAGACCGCAACTACCTTTAGAACTGCGCTCATGCGTAGTTCGTGCACTAGCTCTATCTCTCTTACTCTCATGCAAAGGATTCGAAAAGAAATTCATGAACCCTGGCGAACCTTATCAAGATAATCGGATATTTTGATCGAATTATTGTATTGTCCTCGGCTTTGACAAGTGTGCGAAGTTTTAACTAAATCTGATCACTTGAAGTAAGGCAAAATCGTACCCCAAAGAGTCAGTTACAAACAAACAAACATACAGGTGAAACTAATAAAAGCGTATTAAGAAGGACAAGAATCGTTCAATAATACTAATGAATTTGTATTAATAGCCATTTTATTTTATATTTTCTCCACAATGATAAATCACTCGACAATATCAAATCCTTTGATATTCACCCTTCATCTATTATTAGTCTATGAATTCATGGAAATACATAACGAGTTCTAACTCGCCTGGAATTTGAAACAATTAATTACCATTCATTATCTAATTATTCAATTTGGCAACCAATTATCCATCTATTTCCGTAAAATGTATTGACAGAATAAATCGCCAATTTGACATAAAATATTCAATAGCTCTCAACAATTGTATCTCACTGAAATCATTTAACATTTCCGAGTGTTGGATTGGGGTTAAATATTAAAAGGATAAGTCGAAGCACACGTGCGGGAACGGCAACATAATAAAATCAAATATTAATAAATCATGCGATATGGAGCTAATTAAATTTTGTCCATTTTGATGACCGGCAATTATTTCATCGAATTATCGTTAAAAATATAATCAACATGGAACTATTTTTATTTATTTTGACTGAGGTATCATTTTAAATTAGTTTTAAGATAGTCATTTATTCGGTGAGTCTTCTGCTTCATCTATTTTCATAATTTTCTTCTTTCTTCGTTTTTTGTTCTTCCAGCTACTGCGATACAATGACTGTTATCTGTCTAAGTTTTAATAACCCTGAAAGCTTAGTACATACGTAATTATTATAATTCTGTAGTTACAGATCGTTCGAAAGACAGCAATCGAAAAATAGGGGTTTGATTTTGAATATAAGAGTAAGCATGTAGGAAACTGGCAAACGAATATCACGGATAAAACAAGAGTACAGACATTTCATATACTCTCTTCTGTGCAGGTGGACGTATACCGACCTAATAACAAATGGTGAAGTTATGCTATGGCTTTTCAAAGCCCAAGAACCAAAACCAGACAGAAAACGTATCGACGAAGTTTTTTAAACGAATTTAATTTATACAAAGATTATGAATAATTAGATATCAAAAATACTGCTGCCTTGCAATATTATATATTGTATATAACAATTATTTTCGTCGGACGTACAAGATTGCTAAAAATAAGGTTTTGTTTTTCCGGAAAAAACATTATTTATTCATTAATATCTATTTTGTCTCGTTCAAAGTATTATAATCCCCTCATATACATATAATACACTTGCCACAGTGCTTTTTCCAATCCTCAAAGCATTTCTGACTGGCGCTTTTAGGTTTTTACGTTTAACCTTGAGCTCTTCCAACGACGTGGTCTTTATCTCCTCAATGTCGGCCAGTTTTGGGAAGAGAAAAAATTCACAGTAGGCCTAGTCCGAACTCGAATACGGTTGCTGAGATATGAGTACAGTATTGTTTTCGAAAAAAAAGTACACACAAGCAACGATGAATGGACAAGTGCATTATCGTGATGCAGAAGCTGTGAAGGAAAATTTCTAAATCTAGAACAGAAATGAAATACATGTTTCACTTACCTCACCCGAGCCCGGGTGTACATAGGACAGGTCAAAGAGTTCTACGCTCCAACAGTGGAACAACCAGCCCCGAAGCATACACAACCATCATCGACGGGCCACAAAACCCCTCCCTCGCCGATGCAGGGCCAAAAACCTGTATCAACCCCACTACCTCCACCACCGTGGAGATCAACCAGGTCACCGAACCAACCCAATCCAACAACATCGATTCAACAAAATAATCCCCAAGACACCGTAGAAACAATCGACGGACGGTGAAGCGCGACTGAGATTACCAACCAACCAACCAAAAATCAGTCTCACTCTGTGTCCATCCACCTCCCAAACGCACGTAAAATCCAATCACCCTCCTTTTCAGTCCACAGGAATACAATGCCTAGCTGATTAGACGAACAGGAACCGATCACCCTCTCATCCAACGAGGAATACGGCGACCAGCCCAGAGAGCGGCCACTGGTGACGTACCCACTAGGAGCTGGCGGCATCGAAAAGGGGACTACCGTCGACTCCAAGAAGGAAGGTTCTTGAACGACGCCATCGTAGATCTTTACTTTGAGTGGATCCTACGGGAGGTAGCGAACTCCGAACAGCGGAGCAAGTGGCACGTGTTCAGATCTCATTTTCTGCCACAATTGCTCAGCGGGAAAGATGCGCCACAGGGCTAGGAGAGAGTCATGCGGTGGGCAAAGCACACTAACATCTTTGATTGAGAATTCATCGCGATACCCGCTAGCCTCCAAAACCATTGGTATCTGTTCCTCATCATTGGTATCTGTTCCTGTGGACCCGAAGAGATCCGGAATGTGGAGCAGCCGACCATAATTCAAGTGGAGTTTGGAACGCCCCATAAAACCCCGTACCCGATGGACCGACCCCCACGCAACGATAGGGAAACGTCGACGGGCCAAGAACAGGCAGGTGCAACAAAGCAGTTCTCAGTGCTACAATTTGAGTCACGATCGGCACCTCCGCTATCAACGCGCGTCGAAGAACCTGGAGAAAGAGATGGACCCGTACAAGTCGGGACGAAATTTGAATCCCTGGAAGAACTGAAGGGCCCAAGGGGTAAACATCTACCCACGACCATGGTGGGTGTCATTCAGCAGCGATACCTTCACTTCTTCACCAATCGGAGTAAGAGGAAAATGAAATTCAGGCAGGCAGGATATCGTCTGGTCCTCAAACCGAATGGCATCACCATCATTGCTCAGCCCACCCGAATTAAGGAGGGGATGTGAAGGAAAATTTCTAGACTTAGAACAGAAACTGAATAAATAAATTTTCCTTCACAAACATACATATTTTACTTACCTCACACGAGTCCAACCAAACTTAAACAAAAAATAAACAAAACGATAAAATAAACATACTCAACATTAAATTACAACAAATAAAAAATACAAAAACAAATTAAAAACAACCACCAATCATAAAACAGCTAAACACAAGATCACCAATTAAATAAACACAAAATAAACACAAAACAATCAAACAAAAAAACACACAAAAAAAAATAAAAACATCCATAACTCATTCGACAATTTGCCTAAGACCATCAGGTCAAAGAAACCAAAGACGAACGGCTACGGCTGCCTCACCGTTGACAGATTCCGTAAACAGGGACCCTATAAAAGGCCGAAGCAATTGTCAGAAGACCAAGCAATGACAACGAAGTCGTGACAACCAAGGAGTGACAACAAGAAGTAGTCACAACAACAACAACCAAGAAGTAGTCGCAGACAACGACCATATAACAAAGGAAAGGAAGCCAAAGTCCGGCCGAAACTACATCTAGGCAGAACCACAACAACAACTACCAGACGAATAAGGTAAGAAGTGTTCGTCAAGACAACGACGCAGTGTTGACCTTAAGGTGGCATCACATTGCACGAAATCAAAAAAAATTATTTTTATAAAAAATAAAAACCTTTCGACTACGTCGAGTGTGTGGTCGACATTAGTTGGGGCTATCGCTCAGCGAGTAAAACGGTGAGTGTCAAATAATAGGATGAAATTGATTGTCCGACTCGGGTTTTAACCCATACGAGACTGATCAACTCCTATAAGTATCTACTCCCGAGGCAAATACCGTTGGGTCAAATCCGCGATTTGGGTTTTAACCCGGAAGGGACCAAACGTTATAGCCGCGCTCAAGGGCACAAGCCAACAACAGCTAGGGCCTCGATTCGGGTCTTTACCCAGACGGGCTCGGCCTCACACTACTCCTGCCAACCCATCACCAGTCGGGATCTGGACTCGGGTTCTCACCAATAGACCATCCATGTAAACCACTGGTTCACATGTCCATCCTACAACACATTCCTTAGCTGGATACGATTACCACAGTTTCGGGCGCATTACCACACCTATTCACCTTTGATAAGAGATTTCAGATATTGATCCCAAACCCCAAAAGGCCTCAGGTGGCAGACAGATGGCTTCAAAACAAGATGGATTCCGGTGTTGGCGATGGCATCCTGACGTGCGTCATCCTAAGCCATCCTGACGTGAGTCATCCTAAGCCATCCTGACGTGCGTCATCCTAAGCCATCCTGACGTGCGTCAACCTAAACTTAGAGACTGGCATACAAGGGATAACCGTCAATATACTCTCAGGCAGCCAAGCAGCGCTCAAAACATTGGGCCCGTATAGCACGAATCAAAATCCGTTAAGGAATGCCACGATGTCCTGCAGTGGGTGGGTTGGCACAAGCGCATAGAGGGCAACGAAATCCCCGACTTTTCTCTTAGACAAGTGGAAAAAAATCGCAACACCTGCACTTTTGGAACAGTGTTCAAGGACTCCGAAATTTGAAAAAAATTAAATGGCTTCTGAACAAACACTCTATTAATATTCTTAAATAAGAAACAACGTTTCGAGACACTGTAAATCTCAACAAAATTAACCTCTTGTCTGAAATCGAGTGTCGACTCTGTCTTGAAGACGAGGAAACTGGAGAGCACATATTGTTCTATGTGAATGTGTTGCCCTCTGCCACCTTAAGAAGCGTATCCTCCTCAGAGAAATTATCACTAATAAGGGGATCAGCTCAGCTCCTACAACTTTATTAAAAAAGTAGAGGAACTCCTCGTCTAATCGATTAGCAGGCACAATATATCTACATTGGCCGTGCCCCATGTTAGATGTTAGCAGTACCCTCTTTATGAAAACAAATAAAAAAAAAAAAATATCTTCTCGTAATTCTGTGAAGAGATTGTAATACTTACTCGTATAAACTGTTTTTTTGCTCAGAGTAGACTTGCCAAATGCCACAGTCAACATTTCAAGAACGGGGCAGCACTTAACTTTGATTTACATAGAAAATTTAATACTGATTCCTTGACCCATTTTGTTTAATAGCAAAAAATTCTATATTTCGCTGTTCTGTTCCATCCTTAAATTATCCTCCCATCATTGGTGCGTCTTTTGTGTGAATGTTTTTTCTATGCGTTTTACTTCATTATTCTCTTGACTTTTCGTCCACTGTCCATTCGTTCTACGTGTCATACCCTCTTACTCTTAGCGATTATATTACTTGGACACTGATTGTACTGAGTTCTTGCTTGGGTTTGGTGTTCTTGCTTGTGTAGTTTTCTGCTTTCGCCTAATTGTTCGTCCTGTTTTTCACCATAGATTCTCCCTAAAATCTTATTAACAAAGATCAGAAATATGTTTTCCTCCTTCTCAGTCAAAGACCAAGTTTCAGCGTTTTTGGCGGTCTATACGGTACCCATATATTTGAACTCATCTACTTTCTCAAGGACGTAATCCAGTACAGTCAGGCACGGCTTGAATCGATCCAAACCTGTAAGTGACCATATATGTTCTTGGTATTCACTTTATGTACCTCTCAACTATCTCTCCTGTCATTATTCGAGTTTCTGCCTTGCTTTTAACTGTTTCCTCTCTATCTTTCAAAAGGTCAAAATCGTCAGCGTACGTTAAAGCGGTCGTGCTTCCATTAAGGGTTATTCCCCAACGATTTCCCTGAAGGGAGCCCATTACGTATTCAAGCCCAAATTAAAAAGAAGTGGTGACAAGGCATCCTTTTGTTTCAATTCTTGACCAATATCGAATGTTTCAGATAAAGCGTTTTGTACTTTAACTCGTCATTTTTTTATCTTTAAATTTGTATCAATTACACCAACTTTTCCGGTGTTCCGAACCTTACAAGGATGTGATATTTTGACTCATACATCTTTCTAAAATTGAGTTGCTGGACCGTTCCATGGAATTTCCATTTCTTTCAGCCATCTTTCAAACCCATCTTTGAATGAAACTCTGATCACTCATCAAAGAGTTGTACCTGAAACTAATAGTTTCCGAATGTTTCCTTTAAGGGAATATTTGACATCGACTTTTAACAACTCTATAGAAGTCATATTCCTCGGCAATTGTTGCTATGTGTTCGGCCACCCTTTTTAATTACGGGAATGATGACCGAGTTTTTCCATTCCCAGGCAATAGTGCCCCGTTAGCTTATTAATTCCGTTGGTATCAGATCGACAGTTGCGGCTTTGATGATGCTTCTTTTACTTCTTTGATGGTTGGCATTTCTACCTGAATTTCTGTTGTATGAATAACATCGTTTTCTAATGCTACGGATCTCCATGTACAATACATCTCTGTTTTTGTTATGATTCCCCAACCTCTGGAAAAAAGGATAATCGAAGTGCACTAGATTCAGGGGCGTTGTCTGTGCTGTGTGTGGTCTTGCATTATCATGCAGAAATATGGGACTGTACCTCTTTATCGGTGAAGACTGTTTTATCGTAATTTGTTTTATGTTATTTTGATTTCCCTACAGTAATGGATAACTTCCTCGTCCATCATTCATTTTTTGAGGTAGAGTTCTCTCGATTTCTTCCGGTTATTATATGTATAAGATAATTTATATAGCGAATACTATTCCGAAACTAAAGGTTACTTATTCTTATTTACCCTTAAATACGCATTAAACCTTACAACCTGATTTTCAGTCTGTAGTGTCGTATGTGCATTTGGCTGCTACCGAGGATGAACCACATTCTAGTAACTGACTTTATGACCGAAAAGCAGGAGCGTTAGCATAGTATTATAATTACTTTAGTAAATTCGCAAACGTGCAGAAAAAAATTATCTTCTAAAAAGGATCATCGAATTGTTAATTTCAAATATTGGGTAGATATTGTGTATTTTATATATTTTTTATGTGACACTTGCAAGCGGTAAATATGAATTGTCATTAAATAAGATCAAGATGCTTTATAAAAAAAACACCACATATGGCAACGAAATCTTTGTCAAATCATCGAATAATTACAAACTGTAACGACGTCAGTACTAGTATCAGAGTGAAAACTAAATTACACTTGCCAATTGTGTCTTCTTTTCGCCCATAAACCGATTGAAGAACATAATTCATTTTCAATTATCTAAAGTCACATACGATTAGATTAGCCACGTATAGGCATAGACCTTTTCTACAGCGAATGGAAGAAGGATACACATAAAAACTGTTTTATAGGTGTGGATCTGTAGGATCAATATCTAGCCCTAAAAGTCAATCATTCCATACTCGAAAAGACGGCACTCATAGCATCTTAAGTGGTAGCGCTCTAACGTTCACTACGGGTTTCAGGTATTGTATATAAATACATATACAGAACTGTAACATCAAGTTGACCTCAAGAGAAAATAAATGTTAAAGCGCGTGATTTATTTTAAGCCCCATTCCTCCTTCTCAAGTCCGATAACATGTTTTTTAAATCGTTAGACTTTGTTTGTTGAAGAGCTATGATATTCAGCTCACAAGTCAACAACTAAAACAAATATTACCTTGCTCCCGTAGAATTACTGAAAGTCAGAACAATTCATGTTCTTCGTATTCCTTGACGGTTTCCAATCACTGCTTTTATCCCTTTGAAAACCGAAACAGTTCAGGTATTAGTTCACGAATGATGATTTCTTTCTGCTGTATCGGAATCATATTACATTTCCCCAGAAGCGTCCTTTCACACACAAGAAGTGTACCTCGACTCCTGGCAGAACGAAATCCTTTTAACAAAAAGTATCGGTAACAACTAGAAACTTCGCTGACCTACAAATGGGAAAAAACCAAACAAACGAAAAACAGGCAAACGGAAAATTCTCATCAAACAGAAAATGAAAATGAGGACAAAAAAATGGGAGCAAGAAGAACTAGGATAGCAGAAGGACACCATTGGGAGGAAAGTCATGACATTTGCACAATTCCAAATTTGTTTGTTCATCTTGCAATGACCATGACCGCCACCACATTCTGCTGACATGCAAATTGAACAACGATGATGCAGCGGATTACAATGACTCCACTCTTTCTCCGTTCTACTCGTTTCGTGTGTGTAGTTTGATTCTCAAACTTTTTTTTTTGTTCTTCTCCTAGCATTCTACTTCTGGATTCTATCGGATGGAACTGATCAAATATTTGTGGTCTTCAAGGATTTTCTATAAGCTGTGGTCGGTCGGTACTGAGACTAGTCTATTCACATTCTTCGAACCAATGCATGTACGAGTAAATTACGTATGAGAAGGTAAAAGGTTACCGCTAGTTCGTTTGCTGCATGCAGGGAAGGACTCTAACCTTGTGCTCAATTTAAAGCTATTTGAAATGAATATATTTGCATATTTTATGAATGCGGCTGCAGATACTCGTCGACATTGGTAGGATGCTATAAAAAAGGTCAAGTTATGAGTTTAGTCAATTGAAACAACACCATTTGAAATTAGTATGGGAACGAGCGACTTTGCAAATTGGATATTAGGTTTTACAAATATGCAGATTATTCTTTTGTTCCATTTTTTAATGTGCATCCTTTTACGGAAAGCAATGTAATTTGGTAATTTGTTTTGCAGATGTTCAAAATTAACGGTAATATTTTGAGGATGAGTCAGGGAGATTACGACATTCCATAACCCTAGCTACTGGCTAATTTTCAGCAATTCCGTGCTGAATATTGAAAAAGGATTTAATATATCCTGACCTTCTTGAAGGTTGATTACATATGAATTTGATACCTACAGGCGCGATATTTCAATAGGGATAACATTTTTTTTTTATACAAACAGCCCCTAAATTTTCTTTATGATTTGTCAATGTCAAAACATCAGCTATTATTTTATTGTGGCGAGCAACGTTTGGAAATTATTGAAAAAATTGAGCCGGGGGTTTAACTAAGTGCTTTACATAACCCTCTGCCTAGTGACCCTTGGAGGGTCTGCGCTGGAACAAGAGCCTGCTTCCATTCATATCGGAAAGTCCAAGTTTCCTGATGTCCACGATTACTTGGTCTCTGAACCGAAAATTTGCTCTTACTTGCCTTCTCGAATCAGATGGCTGGGATTCGAAGACCCTCTTTGCTGGAGCACGGCCGTCTATGCGTCGACAGATGTTTGCCTTTCGGACTACGTCCACATCATTATACAACTCGTAGATTTCGCCGTTCGCAGACAGGACCTTATATCCGACGAAGAATTTTTCTTTCAGAATTATCACTGCTTTCTTGCTTATCGTCCAAAATTCGACTCTGTAACGTAGGCCAGGCAGGATCAGTGTTCTATAGAGAGTAATTTTGGACTTCATTGTTAGGAAATTTGACCTCAGCTGTTTTGACAGACCGAAGTAGCACCGGTTATCCAAGGTGATTTTTCGTCGGATCTCCACTAATTTGTCATTTGAAGAGTTAACATTTGCCTCAAGGTCGACAAACTACGTAGCTACCTCAAAATTACAGCATATAATGTGTTTTAACCTCATTTACTTTGAAATAAAACAAGGCCTGCCTTTTCTTGCACTGAGAGCTTGCAATGTTGTCGATGTCTTCCGTGGTCCCAGCATTTGGACGCTTTTGAAGAAGATAATGCCTTCCGTGTTGACACCTGCCTGCCTAGCTATGCCTTCAAGGATTAAATTAAAGAAATCACACAACAGTGCGTCTCCTCGCCGAAATCCGGTGCGTGTTTGGAAAGGCTCAGAGGAATGGGGTCTAAACTGCAGAGTGCGTCGCGATTCTTCGAGTGTAGAGATCTGAATCAATTTTCTCGGGATTCCAAAACGGCCATCGTCCTTGATGATGAATACTGTCATATACAGCTTTGAAGTCGATAAAAAGATGGTGATCGACTAACTCGTTAATTTTTTCCAGGATTTGGCGTAATGTGAAGATCTGGTCTATGGTATAGTCGATTTGCCACGGCAAAATCCACACGGGTACTTGTCTATTAGTGTGGTGCAAAATGGCTTAAGACATTCAGACAATACACTTGATAGGATCTTGTAAGCGACATTGAGGGTTATGGCTCTTGGCGCCAGACCTAAGATCGCCTTTTTTGAATATGGGGCAGTTAGAGTTGGTGTGCCAACTGTCAGGCATGCTTTCATTCTCGAAATTTTGACAGATGATCTAGTGCATGATCCCTACCAGAACATCACCACCAGTTTTAAAGAGCTCAGCCTGGAAACTATATTTTTAATTCGCAGTTGTTTTTTTCCCTTCTTCTGGCTCTTTTTCGCGCTGTTCTTGTTTTCCGTTGCAGCGCCTTTTTTATTCGTTGCTAACTTCCTTTCCGCACAATCGTCATCATACCACCGGTTTTTGATCGGGTTTAGTCCAGAGCCTCAAACGACTCCACTGTATTCATAAAAATTGGCCGTGTAGTGTGGATTTTATGGCGTATTTTTTTATCAATCAAAATTATCGGCATGGAGTTCGCTATTGTGTCATATTGTAAAACTTTTATTGGCCAAAATTGGGTCGACTTTAAATCAGTGGTCTGGTCAAAAAAGTAATCTATTGAAGGGAATTTTGGTTGTTGTGTAATGCCGAAAAATGATTCAGTCGAATGGCCAGCTGGCAAGTCGGCAAATTCGGCCAAATGTGAAAGTTTTGCTGTTTTTTTCGATTACAATGGCGTAGTTCAAAGGAATATTACTTTGAAGTATAAGCACCTTTCGGATTTGTGGAAAAAATACATTTAATATTTGAAGTGAGCAAAGTAGATGTCGATGAATGAATAAACATTTTTCGAGAAAAATAAAAAGTCAGTTCGATTTTTGAACACACTTCCCGGAAAGTCCAAATCGTCAGTGTAAGTTAGAGCGAGTGAGATTCCATTAAAGGCTATTTCCTTCTCAATTTTCTAAAGAGTAATCATTACGAATTCCAGCACCAAACTAAAAAGAAGTGGTGACAAGGGGTCTCCTTCTTTTAATCCCTCACGTATCCTGAATGTTTTGAATTAGACGCTTCTTACTTTTACTCGTACTTTATTTTCTTCTATGGATGGTTATATCAATTTCACCAACATTTTCGGGATTCCCAATGGGGATAACAATGATTATCCTCATATACAGGGTGCGTATGGTATTTGAAGACATCCATATCAGTGATGTTAATTCAGTTTTGTTTCTGATGTTGATATTGTTTCTGATTTTTATTATCAATAGAAGACTATAACTTTACGCAAGAAATGAAGAGACATGCTGTTATCGTCGCAGTTTTCTGGATTGCTCCCTATTGTTCGTAGATATATAAGCTTCGTTGTGAAGTGGAAGCACCGCCTTAAGATACAGAATCTGTTACAAAGCATGAAAAACATGAGAAACGTTCAGACATTCTATGAACTATTCAATTTATGTTTTCGAAAGACCCCCGAAGTCAATAAGAATCATTGTGAGCAACCTTAAAGGTAACGAGGGCCTAATCTGTCGACCTAAATAGTTAGCGTCTTTTTAATAAGCTTAAGCTTAAACTGAAGCTCCTAAAATGTTGTGTTTTTTCTCTGACGAAAAAAATTTGATCAAGACCAAAAAACTAACAGCAAAAATGATAGACGGCTACAGAGATTCCCCGTATTTTGCATGCGAACATGGTTTATGAGTTGTGAGCAACGAAGGACATGTAATGCCACCTTATTTCTTTCCTCAAGGACTTGGAGTTAATTCTGCCGCTTATATTAAGTTTTTATAAATCCGTGCAGTAACGGGTTAAGAATATCCCTGCAGCGATACCTCTCGCTTGTGGTAAAAGGCGACTAAAACAAAAATCACATCTAGGCAATTTAGAAAACACCAAGGTGAGCCTAGGGACACATATACCACCATTAAACTGCCCCACAAGTGCCCCACAAGTGTACACATGGGTTGACACGACTGGGGGTCACCGGTGTTGTAAGAGTAAGATCAAACAAAAAAATCTGGAGCATGCCCGTGTCACAAAAAAAAAAGGCAGGCCGAAAAACAATTGGTGCAAACAAATGCAAAAACACCAGCATTTGATTGGCCTCAGCGATGAAGTAATCCTAAACCGGGAAGCCTGCCGCTACTTTCTGAGGCCAAACCGGCGGACCCCACAAGCGGAGCAGTAGGAATGCAGTTAAGTGGGAAGGTTATGGTCCTACACTTCTGACCATAACAACGCCGGAAAAAGGAAAAGAAGAATAAGATATTAAGTTTTTATAAAACCTTGTGAAACCCTGGAGTGATATAGTATGCGGGAACAGACCATACATATTCCCGCAGGGCTCTGCTCTTTCATACAAATCAATGTCGACACAAACTTGGATGGCTGAAAATTTCCATGACCATATCACCCCGAACTTAAGGTCTCCCAGCTCTCCAGGCCTTAATCCCCTGGATTCCCTGTATCGGGTGTAGTTGAATGTGAGATCAATAAACATTCTGATAATACGATATCTGGGCTGAAGGATGCTATAACTGCCAGCATGGTCAATATGAATAAAGACCATTTGATTGGGGCGTGCAAATGCATCCAGCCCAAGATTGAGCCGGTAATTGTCGCTAATGGAAATTTTATTGAATAATTTTATCATTAAGTAGTCTCACTCAAAATTATGTACAACTTTCAAGGAAATACACATTTTGTGAAAAAATAGGCAAATAAATTAGCAAGTAGTTTCGATTTGGTCTTCAAATACTATATGCACCCTGTAGGTATCGTACAATAGTTTGCATTCGAATCATGGACCGTTAGAGATTATAGTTTGTTCTTATAGCACAAGGCAGATTAGACAGAATTTTAGTTAGTGTTGCAACATTTCAAAGTGGTACGATAATTTTTTTGTCCTTTTAGTTTGCGCTATGCGGGATTCTTCACACAATTGGGAACGATTACTTTTCACGCTGCTTCCAGTGCCGCATTTAAAGCGATACACGTTCGTTAACATCTGGTCGCACGTCTTGCTTCGTGAAGATCTGTCGCATCGTAACTGTAGTATTTATTTGCTTCACCAGGTTCGAACATTTAAAGTCTTGACCATACTTTCGTAGCGCACGGACACAAGTTAGGGTGAGTGAGTTGTGTACTCGGTTTCAAGAGTGCTGTAAAGAAAAATTATGTAACATCGCATGATCCTCACTACGTCATATTTTTTATTCTTCAGCCGGATAATCTTTAGTTGGTTTCAAGAGTTCAGGCAGCAGTTTTCATTATGTGGTATAGCGTAGTAACTCGTTTCACTCTGTAGACTTATCTGTGTTAGTCATCAAACAAGGAATCCCTAGAACAGAGTTTTTTCAAAGGCGCATCAGAGGCCGCACGTCATCTTGCAATAATATTAACTGTTAGAATATGGTTTGTGCAATCAATGCTTAAGATAAACGCGATGTCAAAAGGAATCGAATTTTGAAAAAATTACGTTTTTGCCGTTTGATTTTCAGTGTCCAATTTTTTGAATTTCACGCATGATTTGTGACATGCGTTAAAATCAAATATGCTGTAAATTCGAACATGGCTGGAAAATTATGGGAATTTAATATCAAGTTTCGAGCTCTGTGAAAATATACGGTGGTTATAATCGACCGACTGAATAAGCAACTGAAACCATAGTGAAACAATTTCGCAAACAATTTGACGCACTTGGACATCAAGCCACATCTTCGTATACAGAGAGTGCACATAGAAGGAAATATTTCTGCTCAGAAATAACATAGAAGGAAATATTTCCGTCAGTGTTGATGAAGACCGTGAATTGTACATCCGTCGCAGTTCACAGCTATTGGGAATATTTTACTCGACTACGTGGAAGATTTTCGCAAGGAACTTGGTCTAAAATCTTATAAAATAAAGCCCGTGCAAGAACTTAAGCCAATAGACCTGTCACAGCGTCGACATTTGGGTGAGTGGGCACTAGAAAACCGGAGGAGATTTTTGGCGGAAACATTTGCCCATATTTTTCAAGGATGGCCGTGAGAACAACGTTATCGTCAGTGGCTATCGCTCAATGATTTCGAAATCTTTTCTTGCCATAAATGCACGAGCTGAACTTAGTCGACATTTGGTTCCAGTAAGATGCCGCTATATGCCACACAGCACGCGAATCGATGGACCAATCGAGAAATGAATTCGGTGAGCATATTTTCTCCGATGAGTTGGTCGGCTGGATGCGATTTGATATGTGTAGGCTATTTTATATTCTATTCCTTCTCTTGACTGAATTTGTCGCGTTGGTTGTAGTTCACATTAACTTTTTGTTTCCATGCCATTACGGTGTAATATTGGAAACGCATACACAGAGTATGAATTTTGAGATCACTTTTGTTTTTTTTAGTTTTTCATAATTTTTTATTCGTCGTTTCTTAGATCTACCTTATCCTAGACAAAAATATTTAAAACCAACTTAACTATCCTTACAAATTTAAACATCTTACTAATTCTAGGCGGACACTCTAAAACAAACAGTACAACTTAAACCTATATCTTTCGTCAACTATGAAGTGATTTTATACTGAGAGTGCTATGCCTTCGTCAGCATTTTTGGATCATCTCTCATTCACAATCGATATTGTTGCACAGTTTTTCCGCATAGGAATTGTTCTTGGCTATAGGCAGACTAGAACTACCGACCTTACGCTTAACAGTCGGTGATGATGCATCACGACCAACCCCAAGTGAATTAAAAGTGAATGGCAAGGATTGACATATACTCATATAAAAATGTTAATCACTGACTTCGCTGTCGCTGCTGTGGGGCCGTTAGCCTTCTGCAGTCATTTCTTCTTAAGGATAAGAAGAATGTTGCGGACTTTTTACAGACGTCAGGGCGTACGCGCTTAGTCATCCTGCATCCTGGATATTCCTTCCATCTGCGACTGTGTACGTTAAAGACCCAGTCATTGATGTCAGATTTAACCGTTGAAGCTGGTAGACCTAAGGCGGGTTCAGGCCCTGAGAAACTCTCCTCTGAGCCTTTTCTAGCGAGTTCATCGGAGATCTCGTTTCCTGGGATTCCAGAGTGACCTGGAACCCATACAAGCCTAAGTGAATTAAGTCTTCCGACTTTGTTCAAAAAGGTCTTGAGTTCATGCACTAGTTTGGAGTTGGACAGAGGATTGGATACAGCTTTGAGTGCAGCTTGGCTGTCACTGCAGAC
Source organism: Merodon equestris (assembly GCA_958301585.1). Classification (NCBI taxonomy): domain Eukaryota; kingdom Metazoa; phylum Arthropoda; class Insecta; order Diptera; family Syrphidae; genus Merodon; species Merodon equestris. The sequence goes on from OY284413.1 coordinate 68,469,670, forward strand.
ACATATGCTCTTTCTCCTCCATCTGTGTTTCACAACATAGTGCATGGCCATTAGGATTGCGTAAATCTCCGCCTGGAAGACAGACGCATATTTTCCTAACGAGAAGTGCAGTCGAATGTTTTCGCGCTCGAAGAAAATTCCGGCGCCGGATCCCTGATCAGTCCTGGAGCCATCTGTGAAGATGCGAAGACATTCTATTCCAGGTTCAGTGTCTGGCCAAAGCGAGTCCTGACGCCAAGGACATGTGATTGTGTAGTTACAGTGCAGTAGGATGGCAGGTGTCATTGCGTCAGAGGGCATATCCATGAGACAGTGATCGTAGGATATTTCTCTCTCAAGTACACTTTCACTCCACTGCGAGTTGTACCAAAGACCATTCCTCTTTAGGCGAGAAATAGTTTTCAGTGCACACCCTCTGATATATATGTCAAGGGGTGGAATGTTCATCATAGCATCCAAAGCAGCTCCCGGTGTGCTGGGGAAAGCCCCCGTGCAACTGAGGCAGACCGCTCTTTGGAGTTTGGTGAGTGAAGCCACAGCGTGTTTTCGTGTCAGCCTGCTCCACCAAACAACCGATGCATATGAGATTATCGGTCTTACCATTGCCGTGTAGATCCAAAGGACCTTTTTCGGCGATAAGCCCCATGTTTTGCCAAAGGCACCTTTGCATTGCCAGAAAGCTGACAGCGCTTTGGTGGTTTTGGACTCAACATGTTTTGACCAGAGAAGTTTGTTATCTAGAATGACTCCCAGATACTTAGCTTCCTTGGATATAGGGATGGGAATGCCTTTTAGCACCAGCTGAGCAATGCCAGTTGTTTTCCTCCTTCTCGTGAAGAGAACGACATCGGTCTTAAGTGGATTAATCGACAGCCCATTTCTCGTGCACCAGTCTTCGATCACGTTTAGCGCCACCTGCGCTTTGAGACAGACATTCGCTAAACATGAGCCGACAGAGAGAACAGCAACATCATCCGCATAGGCCTGGGGATAGATTCCAGAGGCATTGAAAGCATCTAGCAGAGAGTCGACCACCATGCACCATAACAGCGGAGACAAGACGCCACCTTGGGGGCAGCCCCTGTTTACTCCAGACTTGACACAATGTTCGAGGCCTGCATCAGCGATTAGTGTCCTGTGCACGAGCATTGCTTTGATCCACAAAACCAGTGCTTCATCTACGCCATGCCGTCTAGCAGCATTACACATGCTGTCAAAAGTAGCGTTATCAAAAACTCCCTCAATGTCGACAAAAATGCCTAGTACGTACTCTTTCCTTTCGAGAGCGCATTCAATTCTCCCAACTAGGTTTTGAAGCGCAGTCTCGCAGGATTTTCCGCGCTGATAAGCATGTTGCATGTCCGACAGAGGATGCATTCGAAAGGCAACTTTGCGCACGTGCAACTCTACTAGTCTTTCCATGCTTTTCAGCAGGAATGATGTTAGACTTATTGGTCTGAAACTTTTGGCTAGTGAGTAATCCTCTTTCCCTATTTTGGGAATAAAGACCACTTTCACCGCGCGCCAAGGGATACGTATGTAGGCAAGTGCCAGGCTAGCAGTGAAAATTCTTTTCAGTGTAGGAAGCAGCTGTCTTATACCTTTTTGCAGCATATGTTATGTTGGTACCAGAACTTTTTTCCCTATTTTCTCATCTGATGCCTCTTCTACGAAATCAAGGTACAAGACTTTCATGTTGATGTGTGATGAGTGTAAGAATTAAGAAAACATAGACTGGATATTGGCACTTATAGCTGCATAAACCTTTTCAAACCCGACCTATATCAAGTCTTTCTCAAACGATAGAAGAATGTTTACAGCTCCTTATGGAATAATATAGTATTGAGTAGTTGCACCACATGTACCAAAAGAAAACATTATTTTAGTTACTTACCGAAGCTAAAGAAAAACAGAACAACTGCAAAAAACAGATGAACAAAGTTGTAGTCTTGTAAACTCATGATGATTCTTTCCTGCTTGACAATCCTTCGATACTTTTTCACTCGAAGAACAAATCCGTTTACAACCGATGGTCCACGTTTACCGTGTAATGAGTTCTTCCCTTCCTGCTGATCTGTCATCACTCAGTCTCGTTGCATGTTGCACATCTTTCCAAGCAATTCTTTCAAGTGCATTCAGAGCGCACGTAACCTGAAAAGAGGATAAGAATATATTGAAACTAAGATATTCCCAAATATGTAAGCAAATTCTTTAAGGATAGTAGAGCAGGTGCAATGAAAATTTTCTTAAACTAACGTTCCAGATCCGGCCTTGTTTCCAAACGACAATGGTTGCTATAAGAACACTAGCCAGCACATGAGGTTGGGGAAATTCACCCATCATGAAGTGCATCAAAAGAACATAACAAATATTCTGCAGTTATCGTTGAACAAACTCTAAAAGTTCTTTTTTTACTTCTTCCACATTGCGAGCAATGAAGGAGTATATCTTTCTTAGTTTAAGGCGAAAAAAAATAGGACACCCTGCCACCCGCAAAAACTCAGTGAATGTACCACTCATACAGGTTGCAGAGCAGTAAGTTGTGGAGAACAAGATATATGGAGCAAAGTTATTCATGCTGATAACGAACTGTGCCACCTGCATCAGCGTCAGTGTCGTTCCTGGTACATTGCGTACTTATGGTGTGTGTGGGTATGACATACAGCATTTCGTTATTATAAACGCATTTCCTCAAGCGAGAACTTTACTGCAGATGGTGTTAAAAATGACGGTTCCCGCCACTTCAAATAATGGCGATTTCAAGCATACCGCTCTAATACTTTCCTTTTTTCCTTTTTGCTATACTAAAACCGAGGTCGCGAAGCTCATCCACAATTTGCTTGAAAGTACAGTTTGAAGAAGAACATAGAGTTTTTTGTTTTGTTTTGGAGACATTTAGAGTAACAGTATAAGTGAATTAAAATTATTGAAATTTATTGAAACAGTTTAATCAAATAAAAAATATACTTTAACAGAAGAAGCAAACAGAAAGCAGATTGTAAGAAGATAATTAGCTGGAACCACAGAAAAAGGAATGTTTCCACCTCAGAAGCTTGCTAGAGTATATTGTTAGACCGCTTTGAGGAGATATAATCAAAACCGTGGATGTAACGATTCAACGACATCACCATCACTAACACAGGAAGTCATGGTCCTATAGATTTATATCCTAGGAAATTTACTAAATCCCTACTTCATCCAATCCTGAGTTAAATATCTTGAAATTCCCTTAGAAAAGCAAAGGAACCTCTACTCTTCAAGCAACTTCCACTCGCTTTCATTTGAATATTATCCCAAATTTATTTAAATATTGTTCCTTTCATCCGGTTTTTGTCCTATTCCCCAACCTAGTATTGCTACCCTTTTTAGCAGTTATTTTGAAGTAATTTAAAAGGTCGGAACGAGTTCCTTTTTTCTCTCACTTGCCCAAAATAATTTGAATACACTGCCGAAGTCAATTTAGAAAAAAATCAATTTTACACCCGCCTTGACTGCCTTCAGCCTTTTGTTCTATTCTTGTATTAAAGCTTTCTCAATTTAAGTGCGACGAAATAGTGAATATCCAAACAGGACAAGGACTTGTTGCAAAACGACTTTCGCCCGGAATGGGATATGTTTTTTGTGTGCACACATGGACAAAGCGAGGAACAAAAAAGGGGTTTCCTTTATTGGATTGGAGTTGATTAGGTTAAATGATTACTTAGACAAATTACAATGTTACAAAAAACAGACAAGTGAACGTTGTATAGGGGTCGACCTTAGCCCTGATTGCTGTATAAGGGTTCCGTTGTATATTGGAATATCCAGGCAGATATTTTTTTGCATTAACCAGCTGACTGGGCTTAGATTAAGTACTTTTCTTTTGAAAAAGTCTATTCGTTCGCTTGCTTATTTTTTTCTTATCATTATACTTGGATGAAAATATTGACAAGGTGAAGTTAAAATTCAGGTCTTAGTGACCGAATCACATGTAGAGTTATTCTCATATACCAACAGTATATGAAGGATGTTCAAAAAATAATGTGAATTTTTATTTTTATCGAAAAATATTTATTTATCCATCAATGCCTATTTTGTTACCTTCCAAGTAAACCTCCTCAGACACAATACGCTTGCGACAGCGATTTAGTCTGAGGCACCCCTGATATGTGCTCTTGTAGACTGTAGCTCTTTTAACGATTCGGTTTTTCTCCTCAATCATAGTAAATCTCCGTCCTTTCATGAATCTTTTCAATTCTGGGCAAGAGAAAAAGAAAATAGTGACTGAGGCATGCTTAATTACATTATTATTTTCTGCCAAAATAAAATTACGGCCAAGCGTGAGTGGGCAGGTGCATTTTCATGATGCAACAGCCATGCATTTTTTCCCTAAATCCGTATGTTTTCTTCGCATAACTTCAAGGTAATATTCTTTATTGACTGTACGACATTCCGGCAAAAACTCATGATGCAACAGTAAGCAAAACGTTCACATTTGACCAAACTTGGTATTTTTTTTTTTGGTTTTCACTCTTCAGGTCGCTTCCATTGAGATAATTGGGTTTTAGTTTCGACGTCAAAACTACATATATACCCATATTTCATCACCAGTGATGACCCCTTTCAGCAAATCTGGTTCCTCATTAATGTCATCCAGCAGCTATTGAGCAATGCTCAGTTCTTTTGGAATAAATTTAGCAATTTCGGAACAAACTGGTACAAATTTGATGCCCAAAATCCCTGAAAAAAATTCATAGCATGAGACGACCGTTATCCCCATATCCTTCTCTCTAATGGTTATCAATAGCAATTTTTTTCACTGCTTAAATGTTTTTATCCATTGTTGACGTGCTGAGGCGTCCAGGGCAGGCATCGTCGTTAACATTTTCCCGTCTTTCTGTGAAACGCTTGTACTATTTACACACTTTTTTTGACAAAACTCGTAACAATAAAAAAAATCGAAAATCGAATGTACTCAGCTCGCGAAATTCAAAAAAATCACCTTATTTTTGCGCAACGAATGATTGTCAGCCCCACATCTCGTCTCACAATTGGTTTAAGTGATTTCGATCGAAATCACTTAATCAATAATGATGCAGTCTTAGAACTCTTTAAAAAATCTTTCTCTTCAAAACATCAAACGTGTGCGTGACTACATCAATTTCCAATAAAATCGTAAAGGCTATTGATTGAAATGGACCTTTCCCTCTAGGTTTTAATTTGTTCCATACCAGTTAACTTGATTGAATGATCTCTTTCGTTTATTGGTTATAAAGAATTAGACAACATCGACAAATGTAAACCGCGACTCAATGGGAATTACTTAGTGAAAAAGCGCGATAACTCGTTGACGACATTAATTTGACATAATAGCTCCTTTTATTGGGAATCATAATCAATAATGATTTTGTTAGCAGCAACAATACTATAAAAAAAATATGTTCGGTTGGGATAGTGGGGATAAAAAAATATACATGCACATGATTAAAATGGGGGAACTAGGAAAACAATAAAAATGATTGACCAAGATATATTGTTATTCCAGGAAAACGTTTTTTAAAACAATGTCCGAATAAAAAAAAGGACAATAAAAGCCCAAAAAGGTAAGCATTGATGGGGAAAGATCTCCATCCGGAATGTGGACCTATTTACAGCAAAAAGGAATCCACTACTAAAACTGTCTGTAACAAGCAATGGAACAATACAAATGGACAATACAAACCCCCTTTTAGGTATAACGCATTTAACAGGGATTTTGGAAAAATCGTTTTATTTCACAACGCACCATCTGATTTCTAATTTAAGAGTACTTTGCAGACCTCAAGAAAACGTATTTTTCAGACGGGTTAAAGAAGTTGTAGCATCGCTGGGTCAAGTGTATCGAGCTAAAAGGAGACTATATTGAAAAATAAATGGCCATTTCTCCAAAATTTTTCTTTTTCTTTTGTAGGCTAAGTACTTATCGGACCACTCTCGTATGTTTTGTGTTTTATCCCTTTATTCTACCCTAACCACCTTACCCTACCCTACAGGCTGAACCTAGGGAGATGTCAGGTCTACATCTCCTCCCAGCGTGAAATCAATCTACAGAACCTGAGGCGTTCGGGCTAGTGGTACTGCCAATTTATCCTGCATCAACCCACATCTATCTAGGTAGAGGAATGCTTCTGGTGGGAAAAGACCTTCAAGGTCACTCTCTCGTATATAAATCACTGGGGTAGTTAGTCCCAGGCTTCAGTCAGGCTATTGACTGCAGTTATTGCTCTTGCAACGTGGCTTCGAATTAGTTTGATTATAAAGTTCACCCGTACAATCCTGGCCATATTGTATAGGAGTTCGTTTGGGTAAAATTTCGTGTACTCAGAATCGGGTGTCCTATGTAGCCCGAGAAAAGTCATGAGACATTGTCTTTCAAACATCCGAATCTTTTCCATTAAGCTCGCTTTCACATTGAACCAGTCGCGGCATCCATAGGGAACCATGGCCCTGATTTAGGCCATGTAGCCGGATGAAGGTACCCTGGAATCGAGTTGGCTGCTATGAAACAGCCAACTCTTCAGAGCGAAAGTGCAGATACAGATACTAATCCAGCAAGATCTCAAGGTATCTGACTTTGTTTCGCCAGTGGAAGCCCGTCCGATCCGAAAATCCGAGAACCTTGCGCCGACTTTTTCCAGTGTCCCGAGAGGCACCAGACAAAGGCGCTCTAAACAATATAGACTCTGATTTCTGGAAGTTGATTTTCAACTGCGTCGTCTGCCTATGCTATAGAGAGGTGAAGAGAAACTAGCAGATCGCTTAATGAAATGCTGAAAAGGATCGGCGGGTATACCGTGCCCTGTTGCAGTCCGTTTTTGATTTCAAATGTTTGAGTTGAAGTGACGCTGGCAAAATCATATATAGCAGTGGTTTACTAATGCTCAACCGACTGAGCTTGTAGTAAAGAGTTTCTAATCATACTGTGTCGAATGCTTTTTCAAAATCAATCAGGCAGGCACCCGTGCATTGGTTCTTGCATTTGTTCCATTGGATATCCTGACTCGAGTTTCGACGCGGCATGAATAGTGTCATGCCCCGCTCTGAAACCGATTTGGTTATCCGGAATGATTTTACTCTCGAAGACCTTGCTGATACTCAGAAGAAGACTTATTGACCGGGTTAGAGGTGTCTTTACCCCTCTTGGGGATTGGTTGTACCACCACTGTCTCCCAGTGCACTGGATAATATGCACTATTCAGTGCATTGTTGAACAGGATGGTCTACCTCTCTATAGCCACTTGAGGAAGGTGCCTAAGCACAACATTGGATATACCGTTGAGTCCCGCCGATTTTTTCTTCTTCAATGACTCGAAGATCATCTGAAGATCTTTCGTCGAAATGAACAGGATATTAGCCCCCTCACTGACGAAGGCATTGTTTGCCATGAAATCTTCATTGAACCTGGTAAAACCAAGGTTCTCTGATCGCCAATGATCGATATCATTTCGAAGATAGAAGCGATGAAGCAGGGCTCTATTCTCCAGGTCGTTTTTCGGGCGAATACTATCATTCGCTTTGTACTCGGACACTACCTGGAAGGCAGCTCCTACTGTCGCCATCCTCGATCACGAAAAAGCCGGCGCTCTCCGGATCAATGCTAACTGTTCGTAGCAAGTGTTCATTGCCTGACGTTCTTGGAAGTTTTGTTAATACATATATACTAGTATAGTTACTGAATATTTTATTTATTTGCGGGTGAGTATGCACGCTGTTGGATTTAACAGCACGAATTCTGTTGTTCCAATGCAAACTAACAGATTTTCTGTAATTTTCTTCAAACATGGTGGAGGTTTTTAATCAGTGACTTCAATGTCCTGACCTCCAAGTTTTGTCGGCCAGTAAACCGCCTGAACAAGATTTTGAATCTTGTAAGGAATCTATTTTTTTGTCTGTGTGAAAGATTCCTATTGTACGGTGGAAAAGAGGCGCTCGAAGTGAGGGTTCTCGGCAGGAGTTGGCAAAGCGTGGCCAACGCGCCCTACTGTAATCGTAGGGGTGCGTTTGGACATTTTTTGCTATTTTCGTGAACTCGTCAGGTCACTGTCGTATACATAAATACAATGGTCCGTAGACGTTTAATAGCCATTCGTTTATGTCTGTCGGAGTAATAAAATCGCGAATTTTACGATGGGAAGGACATGTAGAACGAATGAACAGTGACAAAGCAGCCAAAATAATAATGTGGGAAACCCGGTAGATAAATACCTCCTAGAAGGCCGCGCCGTAGTTGGGAAGGCAATATTAGGATGGAACTAAAAGAGACGAAACAGAACACCGATACATGGAAGAACACACCCGTGACAGGGAGGTTTGGCTTGCAAGAGCAATGGCTTCAGGACATACCTGACTTTCGGGGCTTACCACCCCAATTACTTGTACCACGAGAGGGTACGTCCACCTGAGGCATTTTTTATCAATGTGGGCCGAACCGGGATAGATTAGTGGTGCCGCTAATATTCCACGTGGATCGCGATTCCTCTACGCACCTGATGTTGCGCCCCGCAAGCCCGATTCAGTAGGTCGATTTCACGCCAACATCGGGAAAAGGTCTCATGACAGTATCAACGCTTTTGGTGGTGGAGCGGGCTGCGTCAATTTTGATAGGTCAGCCTCTTCAAAACGAAGCCTGCCAGACGCCAATGGCAGGCTCACATAGGCTAGAGTAGGTACGGGTAGTTAAGGGTGGATTAAAATTATTTAGAATAGGTTACGGTAGGCTAGAGAGCGCCGTGGCGCAGTGGGTAGTGTGTCGGCCTCTGATACACGATAAGCGAGTTCGGATCCCGATAACACCAACGCCATCGAATGTTCATTACGCGGCTTCTCTCCTCGACGGGGTATTGGCAAAACCTCCCGTAGTATACTTGCCTTGAAAAAGCTTCTCGGCGCTCGCCGTTCGGAATCGGCATTAAACTGTAGGTCCCGTTCACTTGTGTGAAAAACTAATTTTTGAAAAGGTTCAACTCTAGTCCACCAAGAACTTTTCTTTCATTTTCTGATCACTGATTATTCAAAACAACCCATAAACTCTCTATGGGGTTTCATTATCCTCTTGCAAAGACAAATGATTCCTGAACGCTCAATTTCTAAAATCAAATGAGGGGTCTAAAGTATTCCAAAATCTACTATTTGATTACTGAATAATAAAAACAATAAAATAATGTCAAATATTTGAAATTTTCTTTTTTATTGCTTTGTGAAATTATATTATGAAAACAAAAGATTATAAAATGTTAAATGGCCACTTTCGAAACCAATCGAATTAGGTACAATCATTTGGGATGATGACGTTAAAATAAATATCGTAACATACGTTTACATTTGATCCCGATCAATTCTTTATAGCAATGTCCCAAAGAGCAGCATTTCATTGGCCTCCCATGCCCTTTTCATTGATTTTTCATAGCCACTAAGACCGACGTGGCATGGCCCATCATAGGTCAGCAATAAATCTCGAATCCCAAATACAATCTCTATCCAGTAACGTGAAATGAAAAAGTTCTCCTCGCCTTAGGCAATAAAATAAAACCTTCAACCAGGGGCATAAATCGCATCCCATCTACCAAAAATTATACACCATTCTCACTAAGGCCACCTAAGCATCATTGTATCTTCTTCGCTAACCAACGCCTAACATACTCCTATACAATATATCCCTATGTAGTAACTTACCAAGTTGGCACTATCATTTTGTTTGCACACCGTGCGTAGACCTTGAGCTTTTGGTATTAATGCCTTCAACACAAGTATACCCTTGCACTCGCAATAATAGGGAATGTTAATCATTCCAGTACATAACCCCAACAGACTGTGTATCCATGAACCCATGAAGATGTGTCATTATAACTTTCGAAGAGCGTACATGAATTTTTCATACAGCCACTAGAACATTCAAAGTTGATTCTCCGTTATAGGGACCTATAAATCTCGAAGACACAACAAGTGACCCACCGACTAAGTCGAAGCTTACCTCTGCAGTGAAGTTAACAAATTACTGTTTTCGGAGGGAAATATTCACGCTCATTGCCTTGTGGCTACGACTTGTTGTAACATAAAGACTCGCACCCGTACCCGCACTCACAACCGTATCCACTCTCATCCCCAGTATCCTAGTATCCGTAACAATTTAGTTTGGCGTGCCAGTTGTAGAAAATTGCGTAGGTGCTTATAGGATATTCGAAACGATGTGTGTGCGTTGAGTGGATAGTTAGATAGGCACGAAGGCATTTCGGCAGAGGCTACTGATTAATTTAGGTAAAACAATTTCGAGAGATTGGGCTCACGACTGGAAGAATGTAATTTTGGTGAAACAAAACTATGTCGATGAGAGGCACGATAACACTGACTTAATGACATTTTTGTTTTTTTTTAATAAATCATAAGCAAGTGGTGTTGGTGAGGGGTTAGCAAGGGTCGACAGGAGTCACGAAAGAAGTTTGCTTCTTCTATGTCTGAGTGGGATTTTGGAATTCTAGGAATATTTCTTTCTTTCACGTGCTCATACGATAAAACTAAACTGTAAACACGTTAGAGTAGACTTTAGCACCTACAACAGACAAGGGAGTAGTTGATGTAACTTTAACATATACGCGAAAAGTTCTTTCTTCTTCAACCAAATTAGTTTGCTGATTTATCATATCTGGCTATGAAAAGATCATAAAGAGAAGGGCAAAAATAATTTTTTTTTTTTTGACTTGGGAATTTTTCTGGAGCTTCTTGTTAAGCTTCTTTGGTACTTCATAACTGATATGAATTCTATTCATTGAGCTTTACATGCCCAGGTGATGAGGTGGACTATGCCAGAAATATGTCATAAAATACCCGCCCGAAATTATAGACATAATAAAATAAAAACGGAAGGCATACAAAAATGATAACAAAGTTTGAAGAATTGAAACATCAGGCCCCTTCTACAACCATCTGACCCTTAAAAAACAATAGGCCAGTCAAGGTGATGAACTAGTCAATGTAACGATGCAACGATACAATGATGAAAGCTTTGATCAAAGAGCTTTCTCGTAAAAATACCAGGCTATGGCTAGAATTTTTGTCGAGCCAACGTAAAGTCATATAAGTCATCATAGTACTGAAGCCAGGAGAACAATTGACGAGAAAGTCGAACGTCGTCAAAACCAACTTCGTTATTGGTTGACTTGGCATTTAGGACCGATTGAAGGAAAGAGATATTTCTTTCTTGACCGCCAGAAGTAAGGATTTGATAATCGACTAACTATAAGGGGTTGGAATTTATTCGGATACAATCCTCATGGTAAAAGAGCTGTTATTATATGTCATTTGGTTAGAGCGTGAATAACAACAATTTATACTTTACTGAAGCTTTATTTCATTACTTACATTTTAGCGGAAGTCGCCTTATTCTGAGTGAGCAAATGTATCAGAAGTGATTTGCAAGTTTTCAAAGTGATGATTTCGACCTGGAAAATAAGGAACGACTTGCACAGCCGCAAAAGTTCGTAGATGAAGAATTGGAGGAACTGTTCGATTTCGTGACCAATGATAAACACTTCAAAAATTGTCCGAATCATTGGGATAATTTAGAAGTCCTACTGAAACCGCCGTCTTCTACAGGCGTTGCCCCATCTGATCATCACTTACCAGAAGCTTGCTTTTTTCTAAGACATTGCGAAATGGCTCGATTCGTGGATTGCATATTATTTTTTTTTAGTCTTTCATTTTATTTTAAATAAACATTTTTTTGAGCACTAAGAATTGGTTCTAACTCCCAATACATTGAATGGCCTAACCTTATTTAAAAAGAAAAGCGATTGCAGCGTCTAAATGAAATGAAAAAGTAACTAATAACTTTTGCTTATATTTTTTCAGTTATTTCTTATGCATATTATTATTGCTTATTGTTTATGCATATTATTGTATTATTGAGTTCATAAGTCAAATAATATTTTTTTACTAGTTTTGAGTATTTTTTAAAGGTGTGACCGTACAGTATCGTTAGCTTCGGTGGGGTACGAATTGAATTTTTTTAACGATGACGGTGACTAGCACTTAAAGAGTTCGAATTTTGAGAGGATCTTACTTTTTTCCTTCAGAAAACTATCACTTCAGGAGGCTGTAGACTATCGTCAGCAGCTAAATGAGGAAGATAATGGTGACTTGGTCGATGGTATTTTCATTGAACCACCCGATGAAGATGGAAATCAGCGGCAAGGATGATAGATGAGTCGCAATTTAATTTAACAGTTGACCAATGTACCCAAGATAATACAACAGGAACAACTAGATGTTTCCAGTGCAAATGAAGCAGTGAAAGAAAAGAAAGGAGAAAATTTGAAGCTGCCAATTGCCACTTCACTCAGGAAAATAAATCTCATGTTGTCTAATGTGCCGATATCTGCTCCCAACAAAGGAACAATCATCAAATGGTCGAATGATGTTTAAAGTGCTGGAATACCAACGTTTCCTGAAGTATGGCTGTCGTAAGCTGCTGTCGTATGAACGATTTTTCGACCATTGAACACATCAGCCATTACTCAACACTATATGCCGTAAAATCGAAAAAAAGTCAATTTAAAAATTTTCGATTCGTGAAATTCATTTCGATTCTTTTGCATTCTGATGGTGACTGGTTATAATTCGATTCCTAGTTATAATGCCTATTCTAGACCTTACACTAGTTACTAACGAAGCATCTCACATGATCAAAGAATGGGAGGTCTCTAAAGAAACCAAGGAAATCATAGGAAACCTTATGCAAAGAGCCCTAAAAACAACCTGGAACTGGTGCGAGAAAAAAGGACTCTCCCTCAATCCCAGGAAAACACACATAATTCGATTCGCTATGAACAACACAAACACAAACAACACAAACAGAACACAAGAAGAACAAATAATCTTCAAAGTTTAAAAATGAAAGAATTCTGCGTTCCACTAAAGGATGAGGTAAAGCTTCTAGGAATAATCCTAGACCAAAAACTGTCTTAGAATGCACACATAAATAAAATATGAATACTCAAAAGCCATCAAAGTTCTATGGGCCCTAAAACAACTTGCAGGCAAAACATGAACCCAAAAATGAGTCTTTGCATATATACAATCAAATGATTAAACCAACCATACTTTATGACGTCGCTGTTTGGTGGAAAAAATGTGAACAAAAAAGCGCCATGAATAAAATCAGTAAAATACAAAGGCTAGCGTGTATCTGCACTACTGGAGCAATGAGAACGATTCCGACTGCAGGGAAGCAATTCTAAACATCCCACAATTACACACTGCCATACAGGCTGAAGCTGCCAAACAAGCTTTAACCTTACAGAGAACCTATAAATAAAAAGAAGGAAACACTACTTGTTGAACATCGAGCAATTACATAGGTACACAGATGGGTCCAAATCTGGAAACAAGGTAGGTGTTGATGTAATAAGACCAAAATGTAGCTTACATATGCCCCTCAGCAATGATTCAACTACATATGTATGTATATGTCAGGCTGAGGTATTTGCAATCATGAAGCAGCACATAGCATCAGCGACTAACACAATGATAACTATAATCTCAGACAGCCAAGCGGTTCTTAAGGCGTTAAAGAGGTACTTCTTTAATTCTAACTTTAACTCCTGGAATGTCACAATAAGCTTAACAAACTGGCTGCAAACAACAGATTAAAGTTGATCTGGGTGACAAGTCATAAAAACCATGAAGGCAATGAAAAGGTTAACATGCAAGCCAAGGAAGGTACTCAGATACCTTTTACGGGGCCACCCCTCCTTTATGGTTTTGACAACTCAGGCATAAACCTATACTTACACAAATGGATAAGAACGTTCAGTAAACTGAATCACAATCTCTAACGTGCCAAAGGAGCTCTAGAACTAAATAAAACCGACTTAAAAGTGCTATGTGAGGCACGAACATGGCACGGGTCATGCAACTACCACCTTTATAAAATAGGTCTTAGTAGCACAGAAATCTGTTGTGAGTTTCAACGAAGACACGAAGGGGGTACACTAGATCTTTATGGTAGCAGTCTAGTGTCTCCAGGTTCCTCAATTCAATTCACGGCCTATTACAATATTTCTGACATTCTACGGAACGAATTAATTTGCAAGTCAATGCGGCATTGGTAACCCAATAAGATTTGGTTTTAAAGCCTAGTCGCTGTGTACGCCCTCTGGTAACATGGTAAATTTCGAAATCTACCATGGAAAAAATTCCCGATCAAGCCCGAAATATGAAGAACGATTTGGCAAATGTTCGGCAGCTCTCTTATTATTGATTGATGACTTCCCAGAAAATATAAGAGGTCTGCTGATTTTTTTTTATTTCGACAACTTGTTTACAGGCTTTTCATTTCTCACATACCTGAAAGCAAATGGATACATTAAAACAAATACGATTCGTGGGAACCGTATTCCTCCAAGTTGTTCTATATAACACAAAAATAAATTTAAAAAATTATCTCGTGGAACGTATAAATCGATCGAAATGTCAGAAACAGAGATAAGGTTAACAAAATGGGTTGATAATTCTGTTCTTTGCATTACCTCAACTTCTCATGGTGGTTTGCCAACTCCAATAGCATTTCGTTATTCAAGAAAAAATGGAAGGAAAGTGGTTATTGTTCGACCATGTGTAATTATCGAGTACAACAAATAGATATATTTACTGTGTCGATCGTCTTGATCAAAATGTGAATAATCACCGAATGACATCTTCTTCTTAGATGGCGTTACAGCTCAGGGAGAGCCGGAGCCAAGCTTTTCTCATTCACTTGTGTGCGATTTGTTTTTCACACGAGTGAATGCCGATTCCGAACGGCGAGCGCCGAGAAGTTTTTTCAAGTCAAGTGTACTACGAGGGGTTTTGTCAGTATCCCGACGAGGAGAGAAGCCGCGTAATGAACGGGATCCGAACTCGCTCGTCGTGCATCAGAGGCCGATACACTACCCACTGCGCCACGGCGCGGCGCTCTCACCGAATGACATACCCAGGAAAAAGTGGTGGAGCTCAATATTTACTTGATTTATTGACGTCACAGTAAATAATGCATGGTAACTGTAACGAGGATTGAAGCCATTATTCAAATGATCAATCGCTGCTTACTACTGTACAAACTACGATGAAGTACCATTTTAACCTGGGCCAAAGCGAAAACGACTTGAAGATAATTTGAAGAAAAACATTCAATATGACAGAACTGATAATTTTGTATGTCCACTTGCAAGAAGAAGACGTTACGCAGGTAATAATTTAAAAGTGTTATGACTGCAGGCTGTATTAAATGCAATATTGGCCTTTTTGGGTCAAATGTTTTCAACACTCTCACATTCTAAACTAAACCAAACTTTTGTTGACTTTTGACCTTTTACTAATAAAAATACTGTTGAATTGTGAATTCACTGGATTTTTTTGTTATATTCTATGTTTTCCTAGGTAAGCTTTGATTTTTCAAGTAATCTTAAGCAAGTACCCGTAACCAATACAGATATCATTTTACCTGTATTATCTGCATGCGTAAAACTAAAGGAGTAAAACATTCGGACTCAGGGAAGTCTAGTCTATAATCCCTATGAGTTTGCTTGAAAACTTCGAAAAAAAAAAGTTACAGCACAGGGTTAATAACGCAACCTCTGAAGTGCGTAGACTTCAAAAATGAAACCACTTGAACTAGGACGATGAAGGGCAACTGCTTGTAATTGGTGTTGCGACCAGAAACTTTTATTGGGAACTCATAAAAGCAAACTACTAAGTAAGTATAATTATAATACAAATTAAATCATGAATGACTTATGTACATATGTCATGGAGCGAAAGTTGGATATGGACTTATCATATTGCCGTTTATATGTAAATAACTATTTATATATGTAACAGTATCAACAGTGATATGTAAGTCGATATTTTAAGGTGGGAAAAAAGTATGAACTGCTACCTCTCAAAGGACCATCAGGCATTGTTTATGAAATTTGCTGTTCATGAGTTACATAGATTTTAAATGTGATTGACATTTGTCGAACTGTCAAGTAAAGTGTGAAAATAAGAGCTCCTAAGAAAAATAATAAAAAAGTTTAAGAAAACTCTTTTAAAAATTATTTTTTTAAATTTATTTCGGATTATTTAAAATATCTGTTCTTCAAACGTATAAAATTCTGCGTAAGTCCTAGAAAATAAAAAAAAAAACACTCGAAACTAAGTAAAAGATTCTAACATCAATAAATGAGTAAGAGGGGATTGGCGGAAACTTCACCAGAAAAATTCGACGACGAAAAAAGAGGCTATAAATACTACCGAAACATGTCCACATCTGGATCCAAGGAATTCGTTTTTGATCGGGAATTGTTGAAAGAATTCCTGCGAGAAAATAACACCGAACTTGTCAAAAAACTTCCCTCCAAAAGTGACTTTCAAAATTTATTCACCGAGATAACAACATTAAAAACAAAACAGGAAGAGATTACAGCAAAAGTTCTACAATTAGAAGAAAAAAACATGCTGTTGGAAGACCAAATTGATAAACTTTTGCTAAAAAGTACAGAAAAAAATCTTATTGTACGCTTACCGGTTGTAGACAATGTTGACACCGTAGAGAAAGCGAAATCAGTTTGCTCAGGACTACTTAACCTCAACACAAACACTGAAATTGAAACCGCATTTAAAGTTAAGAGCCGAAATGCTAATAAAGAAACAATTATTGTACAGATGAGATCACGAGAAAAAGCTACGACTGTGCTACGAAACTCCACCAAACTTAAGGCAACTGGCATTTTCATTAGCAAGGACCTTCCATTCAATGTACGGCAAAGAAGGTCAAAATTGATTGCTTTATTAAAACCACTTCGAATCGAACACCCAATGAAGAAAATCACTTTAAGAAACGACCGATTATATGTAGAAGACAAAATATTCACTTGGGATATTTTAGGATATTTATAAGGGCCTAAAATGCGGAAATTCCGATGGAATTCAATGTCTACATACATCAAATACTAGTTGATCTATGAACAGGTGTAAAAAATACTATTAAAGATCTAATGAATGAAAACGTAAATAAGGTGCAAGTCAAACAAATGTCAAACTTATGCCGGCCAACAAGTGCAAGTACAGGGATGGTGAGAGTTCAAAATACAAGTAAGAGATCAACTGTTTTTTTTTTCCCAGACTCTATATGAACTTTATTTTTATCAGTAGAATGATATGATAGGACATCATACAAAAACTAATTCAGAATATGCAGAGTTCATATCATTAACAATCCAATGCTGACATGAAGTAAAAACTCTAATTTTATTCCTCTCTGGAGCAAGTCAGGTGTTTGCTTAAAATGAAAATCTAAGACGAGACCATGCAATATTTATTGCGCTTGTAGGTCTAGGTACCTTTGTTCCAAACATTACAATTTCGAAATTTGATTCAAAAATGATCACCCAACTTTTTAGCACAGACAATTAAAGGTTATAATCTAAATTTTATAAGTTCTTAGTTTAGTTAGTTCTATTTGTTAAGTCAGATCAAGATGTATATTTGTATATGGTTTGACGCATGCATTAACGACTGATTTACCGTAGAAGCGATACAGACCGCAGAAATTAATGTTAACTTTGACAATTGAAACCATCTCAACGAGCGATTTCTCGTCAGCCTGTGGCGGTCGTGTTGTTTTGGTGACATTTGTCAAGTCTGTTACTGATGCCAATCACCAAGGCAAGCTACAAGACTGAACAGCATGTCTAAATGATAAAACTGTATTATCAAAATGAGTGTTCGTTAGTGCTAACGTTGCGCGCGTTGCATCCATTTTACGGCAGACGTTGTGGCTTTTCTCAGCCGACTATTCAATGTTTGGGGGTCAAATTTGAGACTATCGGCTCGTTGATCATTCAACCAATGTTCGTAATTCGGAACGCACGGTCAACCGAGAACATCGCCGCAGTCCGTTCAAGTGTAGAGCAGAACCCGTGGCAGTTCTAACCAATTTCTTATGGCCGAAATTGAACCATTAGGATCTAGACGGCATGTGGTTCCAGCAGGACTGCACTATGTGTCATGCATGAACGATTTGCGGATATGGTTATCTCTTGCAGAGGTGACACAAATTGGCCACCAAAATTATGCAATTTGACCCCGCTAGACTTTTTCTTATGGGATTTTTTGAAGTCGCATGTCTATGCCAATAATGCAATCGATCAATGCCCAAGGTGAATAAAACACGTTATTGCTCAAATTCACTCGGATCTATGCGGAGGAGTCATTGAAAATCGGACCACTCGGATCCGTGCCACCGTAAGAAGCTGAGGAGGGCATTAGAACCACACACGTCTTATTTTGTTCCATTTCAACATCTACCTGCCCGTGTTTAACATTTTCTTGAAGAATAGAACACTCTTCATCATTTTCGTATTTGAAAAGGGTGCAACAATAGGGAGGAATGTCTTTGCTATCAAGAGACTGACATCATGCGCTAAGGAAATATTGAATGGAACTATAAGTTTTTACTGATTTTCAGTAGTATACGGCAGTTTCTGAAAAAATGGGAATTTCACGAAACGGTCCACTAACTATTCGTGGGTTTTAAAAAGGTGTATGAATAAGTCCTTAAGGTTGCGAAACTCGAATAAGTTGGTAAAACTGATAAAAGTAGTCCTAAATTAGTCGAACAGACCAATCTGCTACATAAAATGACGATACATTAAACCATACGTGATGATTGGTTTAATTAGGTCCACGTAACATATGATTTTTGATCAGCGGTCAAGATGACTGCTGTAAAACAAACTCCTCGACATACATAACCAAGAATTTCTCAGCTCCAGCAAGAGAAGCGTCCACATGCCTAGTGAAATATACTCGTACTGGTGAAGCCAGATACCAAGATGTCTAATCAAGTTCCTCTAATGATTGTCCATGTTGCCCAAAGATCGCGATTTGCTCTGCTTACTTCTGGTATCCCTTAAAGTATTCGTTCTGATTTTTTTCAGGTAATTTTTTACTTCCATTTATCGAAATACATTTTATTATGATCGAAGTCACGTGCAGCATTGCATTGATGACCTCATATTTGGGCCTGAACTGTATGCTACTAAGTCATCTGCATACGTTATTGAATGGATGAGAAAATATATGAACTCGCTTGTGTAGATATTAAATAGTATTAGGGAGTCAACCGCTAGATCCTGCTCGAATTAACGTTGCCATTTTAAACTTCCTTCTCATAGTATTACGTAAATATCTAAAAGTTGAACTTGTAAAACAGACCTTTTTTTTTTTTAATTCATTTTTACTCAATTTTTATTTAGATCTATCTTAGGCTAGATAAAAATGCTTAAAATTAGCTTAAATAACTTAACGAACTTAAAATACCTTACTGGCCCTATGTGGACACTCTAGAATAAACAGAACAACTTAAACTATGTCTAATGCTTGACTAAAAATAATTTAAAAAAGAAAATAGCTAAGAAAATGTTTTTTTTTTTAGAAAAACTTAGCATACGATTTATATTTTTTGATTTTTTATACAAACTTAATACTAACTAAAACTAGCTTAACCTACCTTAATTAAAATATATATATAGATACATATATACAAAAGATATATAACATACTAGGTGTACAACTTTGCTTCCGCGGTTTTTTCTCCGACATTTGAGGCTTTAATGAAAGAAATTGGTTACACATGTATCATTCAAAGTATTTTCCATCGCTGGCCACTACTTTCTGCCATCTTCCGGGCAGTGTACGAATCCCGCGTCGAAAAATTTGTTAATCTTTTGAAGCGATACACGAATTGATCCAATTTGTGACTTCTTCATGAGATCGGAAGTGTTGGTCAGCCAGGCCATGCGCCATTGATCGAAACAGGTGATAGTCAGAGGGAGCAATGTCTGGAGAATACGGCGGGTGGGGTAGGACTTCCCATTTTAACCTTTCCAAGTACGTTTTGACCTGTTTTGCAACGTGGGGTCGAGCGTCGTCGTGCTGCAAAATCCCTTTATCGTGCCTCTCGCTGTATTGCGGCCGTTTGTCTTTTAATGCTCTGCTCAAACGCATTAATTGCGTTCGATAACGTGCACCTGTGATTGTTTCACACGAGTTTGGCGCGAGTCTTCACTCAGCAATGTCTCCAATTCCGCATCTTCGAAAACTTTCTCTATTTCACCACTATGCCGGTCTTCGACGTTAAAATCACCGTTCTGGAAGCGTTGAAACCACTCACGACACGTTCTTTTACTAATAGCGTCCTCACCATAAGTATCTGAGAGCATTCGATGAGACTCAGCCGCTGTTTTCTTCATATTGAAACAAAACAGTAACACCTCCCACAAATGACGAGAATTTGGCTCGTAAACTGACATTTTCAATCGAGAACAACATTATGATGCAGACACAAATCGACGTGTTCTGTTAACCGAGGTCCAAGCCAACTGCCTAACCTCTGCGATCTGTTTTTTTCGACCGCTACTTACCGTTATCGCCACATATCGGCAAATGGCGGAAGCAAAGTTGTACACCTTACATACATATGTACACATATCTTTCTTTTTCTGTTTACAAGTTTTTTTTATTTTCATTTGTTTTTATTAATTTTTTGTTTTTTATATTTTGCCTAGAGCTAATCTCAAACTACCCATCACCCTAGCCTAGCTTAACGTACCCTAACCTACCCTAACCCACCCTAGCCTACCCCAGCTTATATAAGCCTGCCACTGGCTTTTGGTAGACTTTGCCTGAAGAGGCTACATGAATTACGGGTACCACTGACGAAGTCCACCAAAAGCGTTGATGCTGACGGACTACGTCTTCCCGATCTCGGCGCGACACCGATGTACTAAACCTGAGGCGCTCGGGCTCACAGAGCGCGACATCACGTTTGTAGAGGAATCGCCGCTGCATGGAATTGCGGACCACATGAAAGATTAGCGGTACCGCTGATCTATCCTGGATCAGCACAGAGATAGAGAAATATCTCTGGTGGAACAAAGCCGTTAAGGCACACTCTCTCATGGTATAAGTAGTTGGGGTAGTAAGCCCCGGAGATCAGATTATTGACCGAAGTAATTGCTCTTCCAATGTTGCTTCGAATCGGTTTTATCAGAAAGTTATCCCCCCGAACAGTCCTGACCCTATTGTATAGGACCTCGTTCGGATAAAATTTTGTGTACTCAGATTCGGATGTCCTATATAACTCGAAACAAGTCCTGAGACATTGTCTCTCAAACACCCGAATCTTTTCCACTAAGCTGACTCTCACATTGAACCGGACGGGACATCCATAGGCAACCATGGGCCTGATTACGGCCATGTAAGAGATTACCTTCACCCTGTAATGAAGTGCTATGAAACAGCGATTTTGTCAGAGCGAAAGCGCCCCGGGCCCTTACCAGAGCAGCATCTACATGTTTGTCAAAATACAGATACTGATCCAGCACGATCCTATGGTATCTGACTACACTTTGTCTCACCAGTGGACGCCCATCCGGTCCAAAAATTAAAAACCTGCGCCAATTTTTTCTAGTGTCCTGAGAGGCCCTAGACAAAATAGACCTTCTTACCTACACGGTGTCGAGGGCCTTTTCAAAGTCGAGCAGATATAACGTTGGTTTTTTTGCCTTATTTGAGTGAACATTAGCCTCCAGTTTTGTCGAAGCGTTAATAGTGTCTCGCCTTGCTTCAACGCCAAAGTCGCTGGAACGGCATTATTTTTTTTTTCCCAACCCATTTCATCAGAGCTTTTTTTACTATCTTTCGAAAACCATGCTAAAATTCGGGAATAAGCTAATTGATCAGAGGCTAGCAGGGTTTGTTGGATCTCTAGCCTGTTTGGGGATAGGGTCGCCCACCGCCACTTCCCATTACGATAGATGATGGATTTTATGAGGCTCTTGAACTTCCGAGTTATAAAAGACTTTACACCTTTTATCGATTAAAAGTATTTACCATAACAGATTTTATAATATACGAACCTACTCCCTCAATTGCTGTATACGGCTAGGTGGCTTCTATGTACATATACATATGTATATACAGGGTGTCCCACAAGCAGTGTGCCAAAAAGCTAGAGCGTGTAGGTCTGGTCAAGGCAAGAAAAAAATCGTATGGGAGGGGGGGGGGGGCTATTCCCCCCCGTTTAGCCGGGAGGGGCAATTTTCTAAAACAAATTGATTTAATTTGGAAAAAAAATTATTAAAAATCACCAGTTATATCCACAATACCGTGATATACTTTTTTATAAAGCCAGAAACCTCTTCTTTCATCTTGTTTCTAAACAAAGCTGTTTTAAGGATTAGTTTTTGAGAAATTAATTTTCAAACTCAAAATTTTGAAAAAAAAAAATTTTTAACTATTTTTTTTCAAAATTGTATGTAATTAAGTACTAATTTTTTTCAAAAATTCAATTCTCTTATTAGTTTTTAGTTAAAAACTGAAAACCGGATGCAAAAATGTCTTGTAGTTTTTTTTTAGAAAATTGCCCCTCCCGGCTAAACGGGGGGGAATAGATCCCACTCCCATACGATTTTTTTCTTGTCTTGACCAGACCTACACGCTCTAGCTTTTTGGGACACTGCTCATGGGACACCCTGTATATTATATACATATTTCTCCACTGTACTGGGAACTCAACTTTTTGTACTCAAAGACACCTTAGCAGAATCTGCGACGTAATACTATTCACCAAACATAATGATATGTTTATAAATGTTCTTGCCAGGAGTCCTTCAAATGGGTACAGGAAGATCCTAATTTCAGCAAAACCTTAATAAATTGAATTAGCTTTCATAATTGTGTTTTTGATATTGTAGTAATTAATCGTTAATAAAGTGATTCCAAGCCTGCTCTTATGCTGGAAACAAAGGTCACAATATAGGCAAATTTGTATTTAAATGAGTTTCCACTACTACTAAGTAATTAAAATTTAGGCTGTTACCTCAGAACAAGACAAGGTGCCCTATGTGAAGAGTCCGTCCCCATTTTAATCCCACAAATTACCCGTTTAATAGTAATCAAAGTGACCGCAAAGTAATTATGTATGTACGTGTTCTCGAACAGGTCAGTTATCGGTTTGATCGCTAATGGATGTTTCAAGACAAATTTAAAAGAAAATTTCGCGCGTTTGAGAGGTGTTTGCACCGACCAACGGAACTCTGTTTCAGCTTAGTCATATTGGATCGTCCAAATTAAAGGTTTTGTGCCGTATCACGTTAAGTCCATTTTAAACATGAAAAAAAAATACCTAAGACATAAAAAATATTTGACATTTTCCTTTTAAAACTAATTTCCTCCTAAAACAAATTGTCCGGCCGTGGGTGATTTCCAAAAAATGACCTTTGTCCGACCCCCCTGTCGATAGTCCATCATAGTTCGCTAACTTAGGAAATCAACTGAATGGCAATTTGTAATCTCAAACTGTCCGATTTCCATGTTCCGTTCCCTTAAATATTTTTCAAGCTCTGATTCTCGACATTGACATAAGGGATACCCTCCCTCCTATTTCTCGCTGCCATGAACACGAAATTATTATAAAAATATGTCACGATTCATTTGCATGAGAATAAAATAAAATACTTTTTTTTAGGTAAATCATTTTAGAGCGTTTCGCACGAATTCAATTTGAAATAGGTACCTTGCTCGCAGCAGGATATGTACATACATAAATGATTTCGGAGAAAGCACCCCGCAGTGCAAATAAAACTTTCCTTCTTATTAATTTTCGCCCTCTTCACGACAGATTACGAATTGTTGAACATGGAAAATGCCACGTGAAACTACAAAACCGAAGAAATCGACGAAAAAAGGACGAAAAGTACCATTCCGTTCTTTATTCTTTCGTTCTTCCCTTTCTTTGCTGTTTTCCTGCCACCACATAATGAATGAATTTTGCATATTTAGCATTTTTCCTCACTTTCGTATCCTCACTGCTGTATGTGTGGGCTTGCCCCATTGAAGGGTTTTTTGTATGTACATATAATAAAGCCAACCAAAGTGTTGAGTGGGGACAAGTCCTTGAATATTCTTCTTGCTTTTGCTTCTATTGTGTTTGGCATGGTTTCTGTTGATTTTAAAATTTAAATTTTACTACTTCTGGGTCACGGGCGCATTGAACAAGGATGATTCGGGTCTGCATATGTATATACCATAAGGTTCAGAGTGAACGAAGCATTCTGCATGAGAATTTGAGAATGTATCTACTTTCTTCTTCTTGTTTTAATTTACTTGAAGCACAGATCCGCTGTCGTATTTAAGTTGCAGGGTATCCAAATCAAAATCAAATTCAGTGAACAGGCGATACAATAATTGACACACAAAGGACGTGCATTCATAGCAAAGCCATTGTTGTAGTTATCCTTGGATTTGTTTTTCGCGTTTTTATGTCGTTCGCATTTGAAACACACGAAGGCAGAAGGGATACCCACCCACGCTATTCGCGTACTAAATACTGAAATACTAGTCAATGTCATCGCCTGTACGGCTGCGGCATGATAACAAATGGTAACTTGGATGAATTTACATGCGAATAGCAGCTTCGGCCTCGACTCGAGTAGAAAATTGAAAATTGAAAAAGAAAAATTCGTTACAGTTGCAGTTACAGGATACTCGAAGTACTAGATGCACGTATACAAAATGTAAATTATTATCTGCAGTGAATGTTCGGATAGATGCATATCGTAGTTACGAAACACTGTCATTTGGCTTGTGTACCACATACTACTATAAACGTACAGAAGATTTGAAGTGAAAATAAAGGAAAGCAGGATGTGCGTTCATTTGAAAGCATTTCTAAAGGATCCAAGTACACAACACTGTGACGTAATGAGATGCTCTTTTCAAATATTAAATTAATTTTAATGGGCGGTTCTCAAGACTACTCCGGTCGTGAAAGGGTAGGTACTGCACACAACTAATTTGACATGAGATGATTTCAATGAAGTATCCTTCGAGTGTGCTGCAATTAGTTGCAATGCAATGACTTGAGTATGCGGGATGGGTGGTTGGTAAGAGACTACCAAGTGGTGGAAGACTGAATGAAAGGGGAAGATGTTGGTGAAATGGTCTTAACTTAATGGAGGTGCTTATGGTGGCGCTGTTGATGACGATAGCGGTGGTAATGACAGCGGCAGTGGTGCTGGCTGTTGTGGCGGTTATTCAGTAGCGAGTGTTCCTGTGAATGTGAATTAATGGAGGCGATTATTTGGAAAATGGGACAGCAGTTCTCTCCTTTAGTAATTAAGGAGATGAAGAAATTAAAAGCTGGAGTGTAGTAACTGAATCGCTTTTATTTTGGCTTGTTGTGTATATAAAAAAAATAAAGCAAGGGGCGTATTGATTATTTCCCAAAAGGTTTAGCGGCAACATTACAGGCATTAACATTAGTATGGTCGTTAAGAAATTGAAGTCCTTGATTGGAGCTGTTATTGTTCCTCGTCCCATAATTTTTATTATACTGATATAATGCCGTTCAATCAATTCGCTCTACAATCCTTTGCAAATCTTTAAGCATTTAATTTTTATATATGTACATATAAAAATAATGTGTGATGCAATTGGAGTTATCTGTACTGGCAACCTCTGAATGAATTCAAATATTGGTTTGAAATAAACCTTATTTTTTCTTCATAAATAACAAATAACAACTCTGTAACGACTTTTACGAGAGGAGCTTAATTTTATCCCTTGCAATACTCAAACGCATTTACGGGTCCATTATGCTGTAAGGTCATCGTAAGTTTAGTGATCCTCCTGAGCGAATAATTTGTAACTGTTAGTGATGATATGGCAAGAGAAATCCTTATGTGATAGTAAGTTCAAAAAAGAAGACGCAAGCTAAATACATTTGAATTTCGAATTATTATATTTTTTTATGTTGGTCCTCATGTCAGTCTATATATTTGACATTGTCAGCCAGTTTGAATTTTTTTATTTATCACAGATTTAGTCCTGTTTTGGTGTGCTTGGCGATTTTTGGTTATTGGAAAAAAATTGGTATGGAGAATGGCCGAATGACTATCAGAAAAGTTGAAGAAAATATTGGTATATCGGTTGGGTCATGCCATGACATTGTTTGAGATATTTCGGGTATGAAACCTGTGTCAGCGAAGTTTGTTTCAAAATTCCTAGTTTTTGACCTATATAACTGTTGCATGAGCATCGCTCAGAGTCGTCACTCGTGACGAGATATGGGTATATGGTCAATAATTCCAAAGGAAGCGACCAGAAGAGTCAAGACAGAAAAAGCGCCGAATTCGGTCAAATGTAAAACTTTTGTATATTGCGCTTAATTCAAGCTCACACTTAATTTAACTTATAATCTAGGAAACTAAGAAAGAGGGCGATTGAGACGGATTTTTAGACAAGGAGTGCTGATGTTGAAGTCGAAACAGTTTTTCGTATTAACATTCCGCAGCATAAGGTAGATAGGTTCATTGGAGCTATTGGAGCTTGGAGAAGATAGAGTTGTATAGGGTCCCGCAGTCAATGGTACCTGAGGGAACACGATGGATGAAAAGGATGTCGAATATCCTTCTTCGTTCTTCTAGCGAGTTCAAGTTAATGAGTTTTAGTCGATCTTGAAAAGGAGGTAGGATTAGAGGATTGTTCCAGGGTAAGCCTTGAAGAGCAAAACGGAGAAAACGACGTTGGATACTCTCGATTATGGAAATGTGTGTATGATGGTAAGGGGACCACATTTGAGAGGCGTATTCGAGAATAGGGCGAACGAAGGTTATGTAAAGAGACCTAGTGACGTAGGGATTGGAAAACTTTTTAGAACATATTTTCACAAAGCTGAATGCAGAATTGGCCTTAAGAATTATATGGCTGACATGTGCAAGGAAATTGAGTTCCTCATCGCATAATACGCCAAGATCGCGGATCACCTGAACGGTAGAAAGTGGTTGATTATGGAGAAAGTAGAGACGGGGAGGAGGTTTGATAAATTTGCGGGGGAAATTAATAGATTTACACTTTGAAATTTTGAGGTCCAGGCAGGTTTTCCAGGTGGAAAAACTGTTGAGGTCCGATTGAATAAGGGAAGAGTCATGTTCTGAGGAAATGATCTTGAAGATCTTAGCGTCGTCGACGTACAGTGAGATGTGGGAATGTTTGATAACCATTTTAATATCGTTAATGGTGAGGATAATAAGAAGCGGACCTAAGTGACTGCCTTGGGGGACACCGGAGGTAGCAAGGAGAGGACTAGAGAGGGCAGATCTAAAACGAACGCTGTAGTAGCGATTTTCCAGGGAAGAGGATATCCATTAAATTATCATACAAAATACTTTCGAAGATTTTTCTGTAGGGAACATTACCTGGAAAGTGTGTGTCGTTTGCCTGACGCAAAACGCAAAAAACGCGCTTATTTGCTCGGTAGAAAAATCAAGATTGTTGCATCATGACAATAAAACTAAACCAAGACAATAAAACTAAACCACAAAGAGGCCAAAGGTTATAAAGCCAATATTTTTTTTGTTTTAATTATTTATTTATTTCGTTCTTAAGTTACAATGGCTATCGCACAATTTACAATAATAGTTCAGAGATATAGTTTATTTAGGAAACTTTTCTACTGAAATGACACTTTATTAAACAATGATAGGAAAAGATAACAAAAAACAAAAAACTGGGGAAATAACGAATAAAAAACCCAAATTAGAAAAGAAAAAAAAAAAAAAAAATAAATAAATAAATAAATAAATAAATAAAATAAAAAATAATAGTAATAATAATAATAAATAAATAAATAAATAGATAAATAAATAGATAAATAAATAAATAAATAAATAGATAAATAAATAAATAAATAAATAATAAAATAAATAGATAAATAGATAAATAAACAAATTAATAAATAAATAATAATAATAAATAATAAAAACAAATAAATAATAAATAAATAAATAAATAAATAAATAATAATAATAAATAATAAATAATAAATAATAAAAACAAATAAATAATAAATAAATAAATAAATAAATAAATATATAAATAAATAATAATAATAAATAAATAATAATTAATAAATAAATAAATAATTGTTATAAATATATGGACGAATAAATAAATATAAGTAAATACTAAATAAATATATTGCAAAAGTAACTAAATCATGTGTAATGGTTTCGATTTAATTCATTTATTAGGAGGTTTTCAGAGAATTCGCATCTAGCTCTAAATGATTCACATAATTTTTGTATTCTGTTGCTGACCAATTCAACATTTGCTCTGCTATGTAAATCCAAAGTGGAATAGAACCACGGTAGATTAAGCATTAACTTCAATACCTTATTTTGGGATATTTGTAGTTTGGCTATATGGCATTTAGCACAATTATTCCAAACTTGACATCCATACAAAAGAATTGCTTGAAATATTGTTTTATAAATGATTATTTTATTTGCATTTGAGAGTAGTGATTTTCTATTGACAAAGGGATACAGTATTTTAATTGCAAGATTAATTTTTTTTAGGGTTTGAGTGTGATGTTCATTAAAAGTTAGTTTTGGGTCTAAATGTATACCAAGATACCTGACTGATGTTTGCCATGGTATGACGTTACCTAAAATATTTAGTTGGTTCGCCGGTAAGAAGCAAGACTTTCTTTTTCTTGTAAAAAAGATAGATTGAATTTTATCGGCATTTAATTTTATTTTCCATTTAGAATAATATTCTTCTAATAAGACTGCTGCATTTCTTAAGTTCGATTCAACAACGGAACCGAACTCATGAGAAGATATTATTGCTGTGTCGTCTGCATATATTGCAATATCACAGAAAGGTAGTTTTGGAATATCGGACGTATATAAATTATACAAAATTGGGCCGAGAACGGAACCCTGTGGTACTCCAGAATTAAAATTAACGAGACTTGAAACATGATTATTAACAAATACCCTGAAACAGCGATTAGACACAAAGCTTTTAACAATATTGCACAAGAAAGAGGGAAAATTAAGAATTATCATTTTATATATAAGGCCGTCATGCCATACTGAGTCGAAGGCTTTTTCAATGTCTAGTAAAAGCATGCCTGTAGATTTTCCAATGGCACGATTATTTTTAATAATGTTACATACTCTCAAAACTTGATGTGAGGTACCATGGCAACGTCGGAATCCGAATTGTTCAGGAGGATAGAGCTTTTTATCTTCAATTATGTTTACCAGTTTTTCTTTGATTATTTGTTCATAGATTTTACTCACCGAGCTTAGTAAACTAATTGGTCTATAGCTTTCAGGACTGTCAATTGGCTTACCTGCTTTGGGTATTGCTATGACCTCGGCTAATTTCCATGCTTCTGGAAAATATTGTAGTTTTAAACAAGAGTTTATGGCGAAAGTTAGGAATTTTATTCCCTCTTTCGGAAGTTGTCTTAGGTAAATATTCTTTATATTGTCTAATCCATTCGTTTTGTGAAGATTAAGGTTCTTAACAAAAAAGATAATATCACTCTCTGTGATGAATTCATTTGGTGGAGTAAAATGACTAGAGAGATTAAAGCTGGTTAAAGTATTTTCCACAATAGAATTTGTGTAAGTATTCCCTAAATGCTGGGACACAGTATAATTTTTGGCAACATTTTCCGCGAATGCATTTGCCTTTTCCTTGTCTGTGCGATATACAACTTGGCCATTTTTGAGACAAGGAACTTGTTTGTGTTTGTTTTTAATAATTTTAACAATATTCCAGAAGGGCTTTGAACCCTTATCTAGGGAATGTAATTTGGAGTTCCACTTATTGTTGCGGAATTCTCGAATTCTAAATTGAATAGTCTTATTAAACTGTTTCACTAAGAAACCTATATGTGGTAGCCGATATCTTTGCAAATTCCTTCGGTGCATGTTTCTTACTTTTATCAGTTCGAGTATATCAGCAGGAAGTTTTAAATAACAACTTTGTTTTCTAACTTTAGGTATATTGTTATTTGCGGAGTTAAGAACAGATTCCGAAAAATGCTGAATAGCCAAATCAACATCTTCATTGCTGTTTATTGAGTCAAGATTCAAAGTATTATCTCTAAATCGTCTTTTCAGATCGTTTCGATAATTTGCCCAGTTGGCTCTTTTCAAATCCAATCGATATTGCACATTTTCACGACCCGACCGACGAATCTTACATATAACAGGGTTGTGGTCTGAGCTTAACTCATTAACAGCGACAGGTTGAGACATTAGACTAGAAACGTTTGTTACAAAGAAATCGAGAACAGATGGATTGCCAACATAACTAGCGGGATCATATGACGGACACAGCGGAAACATAATAGTTACGGGTAACATTACGCATATGTCGGACAAGACATTTCCCCAAGTATTTGCTCTATCACATCCCCAATCCCTATGTCTAGAGTTTAGGTCACCTCCTATAATGAATGCACCACTCGTTGATAAAAGTTTTCTTAAATCATTTTTAAAAGCAATTCTTTTGCGTTCACGTGCCAGGCTTGCTATTCTACCCGGGAAGTACACACAAAAGATTTTAATTTTTCTTTGATTAGATAAGGATAGTTCGATTCCTACATTTTCAATGAATTTAGTCTGAATGCAAGGCAAAACTTCATGTTGAATTGATCTCTTTATAAGTATTGCAACACCCCCACCTCTTCTACCTTCTCTGTCAACTCGGTAACATCTGTAGTCCGAGGTGGAAATGTTAATTTCTAAATTTAACCATGTTTCAGTTACTAATGCAATGTCTATATTGTTATTAATTAAGAAATGTATAAATTCAACATGTTTATTCCTAATACCTCTGGCATTCCATGTTAAAATTTTGATATGATTATTTCTTAAATTACTTGACATTGTTATACAAGAACTTAGTCGCTAATTGTGCGATAGCATTAAATTGATCATATTTCGTTTTGCACGAACCCAGTTTGGTAATCATCTCCATGACTAGTACATTTATTTCTTCCATTGTAAACAGGCCTTCGCCGGAACTGGAATTAGTGATGTTGTAGTTGGTTGAAGTCTGCGCTAAAGGCACCGCAGCTGAAGTGGATGCACTATTCGCCCATGCACTGCTGTCAGAAATGGTTGGATTGTTGTTAATTTTCCTTGCTGGACGTGTTGGCAGAGATGGAAACTCGCTCAATGATGAAATGGAAATGTTAACATTTCTTCTGTTGTTGTTGGTGTTGTAATTAATGTTACGTTGCGAAACTCGAGAATTGGCGGAGATTATTTTTTGTCTCATTTCAACATATTTGTTCCTGCTTGCACACGAAATGTCAGTTGACTTATGACAGAGATGAAGAATGAGATATGCAACTTTCGTACGTCTGTTCCCGTGACACCCTAAATTTTTCAGGAAATTTTGACAGGAGTTTGTGTACCAAGCCGACAACCCCCGTTATAAACGACTCTATCCGTGAATACGTGTGAGCTCATTTCATTTTACCGCAGTGTACTCCCGCCACACACAATGTGCGCGATTGTTTACATAATTTTGACAGGACTTTATGTACCCACGTGCTCGCACAGCTTGTAGGCAAACGTCGGCGGCCATTTTAAGTCGCATATCTCATTCTTCATCTCTGCTTATGATTGCCGTGGCAGTTAGCGCACTTATATATGTTTGAATTAGGACAATCGGCAGTATTATGATGACCAGCACAGTGCGAGCAGTACGTTTTTACGTGGCAGTGTTTTTCGCCATGTCGAAACATTTGGCAGTTACGGCATTGTGTTATGCGGTTTTTTTGCTGCCGGTAAAAGTTCCACTTAATTTGTTTATGCAAAACGGATCGATAATTTTTTTTAAGATCGTTTAGTTTAATTGATCCGTTTTCAATAAACACTATATAGAACGTTTCGCAGTACTTTTCATAGATCTTCGAAACTTTTTTAATGTCTTTACACTTAATTCCAAGCCGTAGCAATTCATTTTTTAGTAAGGTAGTATCACAATCACCGAGACCGAACAACACTACTTTAAATGCTTTCTCACCTCTTAAGTCATGGGTGAAGTATTGGCAGTTTTCAGATTTTAATTTATCTAGAACCGATTTATAGGATTCAATGGATTCACACATGATTTTGATGCCGAGGGATATTAATTTAATAGAGTAGTCGGACACATCAATATGTTTCATTAAAGAATGTACAAACTCGGGAGTTTTTTGAAGGAGCTTTATAGGGGGAACCGCATTTTTTTTTGTTTTTTGTGGCAACACTAGGTCGTCCATTGTACTTTCATTGTCACTATCCGGCAGACATTGCAGGGGGCTCCAGTAGTTGGAGTTGGGACTTTTTTTTGATGACGAAGCCATTACCGGAATAGGTTTATGTTTTTTATCCAAGGACAGTGAGCTGTCCCCGGAACTTGGGGATCGCGCGCGTTTATTAATTTTGAACGTTATTTGTACGTGAAA
The DNA here is from genome assembly GCA_958301585.1 of Merodon equestris. Lineage (NCBI taxonomy): Eukaryota > Metazoa > Arthropoda > Insecta > Diptera > Syrphidae > Merodon > Merodon equestris. Next base: position 68,502,029 of record OY284413.1, read on the forward strand.
AGTGAGATTCGGAAAGCGATAGGAAAAAAACCGTCCACACAGTATCACTACCACTCACACACGAAAGCCAATATGTACTTAAATAAAATAAATTTTGAATAAAAGTAGCATTTAATCCAAAAGTGGCAAAAAATCTCCCAAAGTAATATTGTACAATACATTCTATAGATACATATGTATATATTTATATTAGCTATGTGTAATTAGTGATAAAAGGAGAATTGTTAAAAAAGGAAAAACAAAGCTTTTAGAAAGACTTCCTGTACTTTTGCTAAAATCAAGTAGGCTTTTTACTTGTATAAATTGAAATTCGCAATAGGTACATAGATATAAAACATTGCGGCATCGATTTGCGACATTGAATCAGTAAATACTGCGTAAACCTCCCTCTTATATGCATGCGCATAAAGTGGGTCCCGGGGGATTTTAACCTTACATTGTTTTGACGATAGCAAAAGTGTATTTACGCATGTATGCATCTATAGTAGATATCGAGAAAAATGCAGGATAATGACATTGTGGTGGCTTTGCTTAAACAAAATGATTCTTCGTCAGAAGATGAGATCCTTCGTGTCAAAAAATGTTAGAATGCCTCTACACCATTTGAATATTCGACTATGGACGAACAACTCTAAGCCTTTTGAAGATGTTCATTTCGTTAACACATTCCGTCAAAACCAGCCAAGTACGAATTGAATGTTTATATGTTAGTGGATGAAAAATCATGTTATACAATGAACCTGGAGATTTACTGTGGTAAACAGTCTGACGGTAGTCCATACGCAGTGAGCCTTTCGATGTTGTAGACAGTTTGATTAGACGTCTGTTTGGATCAGGAAGAAATATAGAAACGGATTATTGTTTAGTAAGCGATGGCTGAAAGTTTACTCCAAGACCACAAATCGACTGCTGTTGGTACACTATACTTTGAATTGGATGTTCAATACTTGTATTTCAAAAAGACATAACCATTGCATGTTTTATATACCAAGACCAGATAAGTGTGATATCTTTATTGCATCTTGTTAAAGTGTAGTTCTCCAGAGAGCGGAACTCAAGGACAACCATCTTTCTTAAAGTTTTGCTCCACGACGAAAAATTGAGTGTATGTGGTTGGAAAACCGGCAAGAACGTACGATGTTTTCCGCAACAGCAAGCGCTGGCCACTTATGGTCTTTGCTTATGGTCTTTGCTTTCATCCTGATTTTCATCTTAATGAACCAAACAGGCATGAAATCCTAAAAAAACCTCATATAGATAATTGTCTTCCAAACTTCAGCCAACATTTTAAGGTCACAATTCCCTCTCGACACACCTGGGAGCAAAATAGACCTTCTTTCGATCGTCAATCCTATGTATGGTACACAGATGGATCCAAAACGAACGAAAGTGTTGGAGCTGGAGTATACGGAGCTAACACTGGAACACACATCTATCACAGCAAAGATAGATACAACTTGGTATTTCAAACATAGATATACGCAATTGAACTCTGCCTCAGAGAAAATTCAAACAGATCTATAACCAATAAAAACATTTATATTCTCTCTGACAGCAAGGCTGCACTTTTAGCCTTCAAAAGCTACGCAGTCACCCCTAAATTGGTATGGCACTGCTTACAACTATTACGCCAGCTGGCCAACGCAAACAGAGTTCACCTCATGTGGATACCAGGACACAGTGGCCATATAGGAAACGAAAAAGCAGACCCATTAGCAAGAAAAGGCTCTGCCTCACCATTCATGATGCCAAGGCCATTCTGCGGCATACCTATGAGCACCATAAAATGCTACATAAAGGAATGGTTGAGGAACGTGGCCAACCACTACTGTACACCAACGGAAGACAGCAGACAAGCCAAGATGTTCCTACCAGTCACTTTCTTTAAAAGAACGAAACAACTCTTTAAGCTTTCTAGGAGTCAGATTCGTATTGTCACAGGATTCCTCATTTGACACTGCCCGGTCAACAAACATTTTAAAACCATGGGCATCACACAAGATGACACGTGCAGAATTTGTAACGAAGAGGCAGAAACAGCAGAGCACATACTCTGCCACTGTAATTGCCTCATCAGTATCCGACACAAACACCTAGGCAGGCATTATCTTGAAGCAGAAGAAATCGCTGCTAGTTCACTCAAAAGCATACTAAGTTTTGTCATGGCCCATCAGACGACGCAGTGATTAAGTGACATTGTCCCTCCCCCCACCTTAATCTAAATCTAAATCTATGGTTTTTGCTAAATTATACCATTTCTTTTATTGTGCGCATGTTCAAGACCGGGACTAAAAGAAAGAAAAGTCATCTCAAGAAGAACTTCAACAAGTATTTCAAGATCATATAAGGAAAAGGAAACATAACGCACATGTTTCTTATAAGAAGGCGTGTTCACGAAAATTTGAACGAAGGAATCCCAGGTTTGAAAGCAACCAAGAAGGTCTTAAAGATGGTCTTTTCGTCCTAGAAATAAAGAAAGGAAGACTTCGAACAGGTGCTTCAATTTTTGGATATGTAAGGAGCACATAAATTTAATGGGCCAAAATGGTAGTGATTTAGATAACGATTACGCTAGAATAGACAAAGTTAATTATTGCGGGGTTGCATAAAGCTCAATATTATTAAGTTTATTACATTAACTTAAAACATTAAGTTTCTATAAACATAAACGTCCCTTGTTAACTTTTTCAGGCAAACTTTTTGATTAGAACAGGTTCATTATTTTTTTAAGTTGTATTCATTAATTTAATAACATTAGGTTGTACCACATGATATGTCCGATTTTTCACGTAGTCTTCAATTAGAAGCTGTCGAGTGAACATCTACACAACACAGTAATTTTTTTTTATAAGATAAAGTTTGATGTGTGCGAATTTTAGGGTCCGTTGCAACTGCAGTTATTTTTTTCTAGGAATTTTTAAATCATACTGTCGAAGGTTCAAATTCGTACTCTTTTCATTTACGAGTTCAACTGCGTTGGTTTGGTAAATTCCGTTCGGGGGATCTAAGCCTCGGAAACGAACCGCGTGGGAAACCGGAAACGATAATTGACACCGCCAAACGGTGCGGGGCATTGCACTCAATATGAGGGTATACATATCCCATGACACTAAGTCGACACTTATCTCAAATAAGAAAAGTGAAAAAACTGGGCAAGTGGGTACCCCATGAATTGAACGAGGCCCAAAAACTACGCCGTTTGGAAACCTGTGCATCGCTGAGTCGAAGCCACCGATATGCACCGTTTTTGCACCTTATAATCACATATAATGAAAAGTGGATTTCGTATGACAACCGTAAAAGATCTGCGCAGTGGTTGGATGTAGACGAAAACCCAAAGCATACCCCAAAAATTTGGTCTTCACCCAGAAAAGGTTATGGTCACAATCTGGTGGATATCGAAAGGACCAATCCACTGTTCGTTTCTTCAACCGAGGGAAACGATTAATGCTGTCAAATATTGTGAAGCAATCGACATAATGCATACAAAATTAGCTGAAAAGCAACCTGCATTGGTTAATAGGCATGGTCCGATCCTGTTGCTTGAAAATGGTAGACCCCATATCTCACACGTAACGGTGCAAAAGCTGCTACGATTAGGATTCGAAATTCTTCCGCATCCACGGTACTTTCCTGATATTTCACCAACGGATTGTCACCTTTTCCGCAGTCTGGTGTCATTTTGTCGGCAAAAGGTGTTCCGAAACCGAGCAGAGGTCATAGAAGCATTTGAAAACTTTTTAGCGTCAAAAAATCAGGCCTTCTATAAAAAAGGAATAATGGACCTTGAATCACCGTGGAAGAAGGTTGTAGATGTCAATCGTTGATATTTTGACTAAATAAAATTTTATAAAAAAGAAATATTGACTTTTAATGTTTTACAAAAAAATCCGACATCTCATGTGAGACAACCTAATTAATGCGCAAGACCTTTCTAAGCTAAATTAATTTGAATAACACCATTAAAGTCATTTACTGTGGGGTAGCTTTAGTCCGAAATTATATGAGTTAGGATTTTTTTCGCCTTGTATACGGAAGGCTAGGGCACTGACCGTTACAGAGTAAAGTTGGCACGATCATGAAATTAAACGAAATTATTCACTCCTTGAGTAGTAGGTAAGTTTAAACTATAAACGTACTCCCACTATGATAGAAAATAAGAAATAATCCTTGTGTGCCACTTCTATGTTAAGTATTGTATAATATCCCAAAAGGATTCCTGTATGATGTCTGTATAAAACAATGCGAAAGTTTGTAACTAAAGTAATAAAAATCATAAAGTTGTTGTTATAACGAAGGCAATGTCACACGCTGTCTATTTACTATTATATTTTTCACTGCTCCCATAGCTGTTTCTATGGTGGCGAGTAACTTTGTTTACAAAACAAACTTTTGTTATTTAGTAGGATACTCCACTCCACAGTGAATAACTTTATCGATTTTAATAAAACTTTTCTTGGTGTAAGAATATCTGACTTCCGTCTTATCCGTCTATTCAACTACGCTCTTTCACTATCACCCTAACACTATCTTTAGAATAAACGAAAAAAAACAATCCATGAAGTAAATCCAAAGTTTAGGGGAAACAACCAATTTCCAAAAGAAGTATTGTACAGCTGTACGCACTCGTGGGTATATAATGGAAAGCATGAAGAATTCGGTCTTACATTTGTTACAAATATTATCTATGGTTCCAGAACATAAACTCTCATAAGCAGTACATTAAAGCTGAGCTCGCAATTGGAAATCTAATTACATAACACAAATTTGAATCGATTCGATTTAGTTTTCAATACTTTTCTTGCTTTCCTTTTTCTTTGTAAACATTGGGTCAGTTAAATACATAATTGTATACTTGGGCAGTTGACTTAATAACAATGAATGCCTAAACAAATTGACCACATACGCCTAATTACAAGGCGAAGTAAAATCACAAGGCTGCCAAGGGACTTTGTGTGAATACATATTCAATGAATCGTCAAATGATAACATTGATATCGCATTTATGAGGGTAGCTTATTAAGGAGGATGAAGATATGATCTAAATAAATTATGGTTCATAGATAAATACATATATGAAATACCTTATGGTCCAATTAGTATGTAAATACAATTATACACGTGCTATGAATTCTTCACACCAAACATAGAACAAAATGTTCGCATACAGCTAAGTAAGTTGGATAGACTCATTAAAACCAGATGATTATTTATGTATGACGTTTTGAACAAACAAAAAGAACGAAAGAATGCTAATTAGGTCCATGATAGTATAATTATAGCTCTAGTTGCAAGGGGTTAACCAAGCATTAGGCCGGCACTAACGACTTTATGATTAATGATGACCAAATCTCAATAAATTGAAAAAGAAAGTTTTCTGTTTATTGGCTGCAATAACACGTCACTCAATAAGTTCGCATAGATTATGATGCCACTAGTGACATATCCATATGACTTTAAGGAAGCGCTAACCTTCAAACGATTCGTCTCAAAATTATATTTCTATAAAAACCTGTAGTTTAGCTCATAAGTCATAGTGGTTTTACTCTCGCTACTTTCTTAGTTATCATATATTTATTTTTGCTCTTATTTATCATCCGACCCACTTTTGCCGCTTGGGTTTTAATGCTATCACTTTTCATTGACGCTTCACTGTGTTTGTCGAATCACATCAATATCATCAATTGTGTAATTGTGTCGAGTGCGTTCTATTCATGACGCTGTCATATGGGGATTTTGTCTGCAATATGTTGGTGTGTGTGGATCTGATACTCACGGGTATTCTCTAATTGAAACGAACGGTTTCAGTCATTCACATAACACAACAGAAAATATCCTTTAAGCGATGTTTCGGAGACTTCTGCTCCTATAATGGGCAAAGTATAGGAATTCCCTGTCATATGCACCAGGCAAATTATGCTGAGATGACAGACTAGAAAAACATTGTGATGAGGTATTTGAGCGACATTTGGTTTATATATTGTAAATAAGAGAGTTTCTGTTTAATAAAAAGCCACACTTTGCGAAAAATATTTTTAAAACTCTATTACAAATATACGTTAAAAATAAGTTGAATAGCTTATTTTTAAGACATAAGAAGAGAAAGTATTTAAGAAAGTCCAGTGAGCATTAACATTTAGAAAAGAAAACTTGCCCAGTAGCAGCCATAAGACACTTCTTGAGTGCATTTAACAGGGCAAAGCTATTCATCTCCCAATCAAGAATCCGAAGATATCATTTTCAATATAAAAATATTTATCACAGCAAGAACTTTAATCAAAAAATGTCTGCGGGTTGGGCTCTGCGCTGCAATTAATCGTGTTGCCACAATGACTAAAATCCACATAAGGACTAAAAGCATTAATTAAATTTTGTCGCCCATGACTATTTTATGAATTCGAAGCCAGTTACTAAAGATTTCAAGGTCATGGTTGAAGCCAAGAGAATCACTAGTAAAGGCGCATCATCCGCAAATGCATTTAAAAAATATTTATCCGAAAACAATGAATCGATAAAAATAAGAAAAAGTAAAGGATCAAGAACGAAACGTTGATGAGCGCCTCTAGAGATTGAGCACCTTGAACTTAACAGTTTATATAACATTAATGTTGACTTTTTGGAGTATTTTGGACTATTTATCTAGTCATGGACAGTATCAAAGCATTTAGTTATGTCTACGAAAAGTGCTGCGGCTAAGTTTTTATTACAAAAATCTAGTACGGCGCTACCATTCCTTATTTTTTAAAGTTTTATCTCCTGTCTTAAATAGGGGTATCATTTAACTCAACTCTTAAATACTCAGACAACCACACACCGCAAATAGCGCTTTCATTATAGATAAAACATGAAATATCACTGATGTTCAAAACATTTTGTTTGACGAAAGTGTTTGCGAAACCATCAGGTGTTTGTGTGTTTGATTTTTAAAAGACGAAATGGTTTTATACAGCTCATAAAACGATATAGGAACTTCAGCAAAAGAGGCAAATTAAATTTATTAACTAAAGTCTTGGTGTCGGATATCAAAACAATATCTGCTTTTAAGCTATGAATTTCATATTTTTGAGTTGGTTTATTTGATATCATCTACCATATATTAGTTCCCATTCTATTTAAAAAAAAATGCATTTGACCCCATAAAAGGTATTTTAATAGTTGTTTTAACCTAGAGAAACATTGTTATTAATATAATTGTGGAGCCCTAAAAACGAATTGGTATAGCTATGCATGACTCCGAATTAAGATAGCAGAAACAAATAATTATTAACCAAAATAGGGTTTTGCAAGATATTTATGTTAATATCTCCAAAAAGGATGACGTCATTTGATAACAGATCTTTCAACTCCTCATAAAACATGTTCTTAAGAGGAGATGACTCATTAAATCTATAAATACAGACAAATATTAGCTTAAACTAATTGATTATCACTTTTAATACACCACAATTATGTAAAACGCAAGATTCAATATCAAAGGAATAAATAAAAGCGAGATAACCACTAGATTGTTACAATAAGATATGAATTCATAACTTTTAAATCAGCTTGAGCCTCGATATCGCTATCTTAAATTCGCTTAAATCGAATGAATGGAATCCTTTTCTGTCCATTGTGAATGGTTCGCTCTAACTGATACTGATTTTTTGACTCTCATCGTAGTTAAATTTTCCATAACCTCCAAATCTGGATAGCATCGGATCTTGAGTGAGACTGCGACTTCAGCCTTCCAAACTGTAAGTTTGGGGTGCTTACTCGACTCCTCAAGCTCGTAAAATCTCCAACAAGATAAACATCCTTGTCGGTATTGCCTCCTCCGATAGTTTCGACATCTATTGGCGGATGCTGAAAAAAGTTCGGTCTTGATGTGTCTAATTTGCTAGGATGTGAGTTGACCAGGTGACCGTCGGAATCGTGTGTTAACAACCAAGAGAAAGTGCCTTAGCTTGAAACCGTTCTGACGTCGTGTTGGGTATGCTATATTTTTCTGCGACATGTTCAAAGATGACCTCCTTAAAATCTCCTTAAACGAATTTGATGTCATAGTAACGGCATTTACCATTTGTTGCATAAGCACATATTAAACTTATTTCGCCCGCGTTGTCTTTGATACGAATTGTTCTCTCTTAGGTCGGAAAATTAAAACTATTTTCCTACGCCTGCCCCGAATTGTTCGTTTTCTATGTGGTTATTTCCATTGTCACAGTTTTTAACCAGTTTCATCCCACTTCCGGAAGTGTGATTATGCGAGCTTTATATCGATTGGGTATCGGCTTCACGCGGTCTGTGAGGGATCTTAAATTCCCGATATAGATCCAAAACTCGACCCGAGCTCTAAGTATGCTCTCGTGCTCCGATAAGATGTTCACCAAGTAGCTCATCTCATTCGAATTGTGGACGCCGTCGATGGCCATCTTCGCAGTCATAGATATCGAACGGAGCCTTGGTGGTGGCTTGCACTCCCATTCCTCTTTCGTGTGCTATGCCAATCAGTTGTACGAAGGGATCTGCCCCATTTGCATAAAGTTAATAGACAGAGGCAGTTTCTACGCTTGTGTAGTATATTCGCATTTCGGTATAAAGTTAATAACCTGTCGCTTAATAACTATAAAATTAAAACTTTCAATTTGGCTATAACATACAGATAGAAAACCGGCACGGGAAATTAAACATTTTATGGTTTCTCGGTTTATGAATTGTCTACCTTACACATTTTGGAGGTGATTGCCCAAACTTGACTGTGCTTTATATGATTTTGCATTATCATGTAGCAGTATACGAGTAGGATCACGCCTATTTAACAGGTTGTCACCAATGTCTCTAGTCTTTTCTACCGTCCCGATGGCTGAAAGGTAACGACTTATGGTCGCAGTTGAGACATTGAATCTTTTAGCCTGTCTTAGAACAGTCTCATCTAGATAATTTTCAACAGCTGCTGCAAGTCTTGATGCACTGTTCGTGCTTACACAAGCTGATCTTGTGGAGATTGATTGATGATTCACTGAAGGCTGTCCGGAGAATGTCCCTCAGCCAAATGCTTCGGCCTTTTATAGGGCTAAGCTAAACGGCGATGTGAACGGCAACTTTCAGAAGCCACTGGCATTTCTGCTGTTTGCAGGATTTGTTAACGGTGGCTCGAGCTATGGTTGTTCGTCTTTGCTGTCATCGACCTTTGATTACATTTTGAAATAGTTTAAAACTTTTATTTCTATTTTTGTTGTTGTCTTTGCTGCGTTTTTCAATTGTATTTGAAGAGTGCGAACAGAAAATACAGTAGCGTTTCTAGTTTGTTGATAACATACATATATACGATATTCTTCAACTCTCCATTTGATTGAATTTGAAATTCTAAACGCGTTTAGGTTAGAAACAACTTTATTATATACATATATACCTATAGAGTCGGAACCGATCAGTTATGAATTTAAGTATTTGATTGATTGATTTATTTATTGTTGCAAAAATGATACAATTTTAAAGATACAAACTTAAGGGGACACAGATTTGGTCATGAAAACCTAATTTCTGAAAATTTAGTCTTTCAAGAAATATTTCAAATCTAGGAAAGGCCATCCAAAAACATTCTTAAAACTTTATTTCGTTGGAAGGACAAGAGAAATAAATATATATTTATATATTATTAAAAAAAAATCAGGAAGTAAATAATTAAATAAATAACAATCGGCAAAATTAGACATATAACGAAAATTGTAAATAGGTAAATAATTATAATAACAGACCAACAAAATCAGTATTCATTATATAACACATGATAAACCAGATAGGGCATATTGGTGACGAAGTTCTTGAATTCTAGCTAAACCGTTTCTCTGCTAGCTAAGTTATGTAATTTATCAGTCGAGAAATGCCAGGATAAATGTAGAATGTTTTATACTTTATTTTGTATTATTTCGAGTTTAGGAAGATGCAGTTTTGCGCATACACCCAAGATAAGAGACCCATAGAATAAAATCGTTTTAATAATAGCTTCTAAAATAAATATCTTACCATTGGGTTAGAGGTTATAGCTTTAAAGTCAACAAACGTTTCTTTACGTGTAAAACAGATAGCTTGAATATCAGACGCATTAATGTTAATGTTCCAATTAGGACTGATATATATATATCCCGTATATAAATATCATCGGCAAATAAAGGAATAGTGCAGGAATAGTAGGAAAGTCAGAGATATATGGTATACGTTAAATTCAATTAAGGCAAGCACTGAACTTTGTGGAAGTCCTGTCTAAAGGGATTTGATTTAAGAATACTTCAAAACTTCGAAGAGGTAGAAATAATTTTTGGAAGTTCAAATGAAAGAGCTGTTACTGTTAATGGAGAGCGCTATCGGCTATTGATTGAGTTCAACTTAAAAAAAAGGCCATCAACAGAATGGTGTCACGAAGCATACAGTGTCAGGACATTGAGCTAATGCAATAGTGGTTTCCAAGGTAATTAATTTCTAGTAATCGTGACATAAAGTGGACACTTAAGTTATGCGACTTACCAAAGTCTTAAGTGGAGTCTATGTGAATGAGTCAACAACTTAAAATTAATGCGATTAGAAGTGAGTGAGTAATTGAACATTTTGATATTCGTATTTAGACACGCTCGTGGCGGACATTTGAATGATGTTATTTTTCACAGACAGTAAAGAGCCATATCTTTCCACTGACAATGAAACCAATGTTGATGATGTTATTGTTTAATTCGCTTGGATTTATTGGAAATAGCTAATAGTCGAATGGAGCAAATGTAAAGAACTTTTAGTTAAAAATGTTGTGGCTATTATCTAATGGGTTGAATCGACTAGAAATGTTTTAAGAAGATATTTATGCAGTCATCTTGCTAAGGCCATCTCAATTCGGATTCTGTGAGATGTCTACATTAATGATTATAAGACTCACAACGTATTGCTATTAAAAATAAAACAATATTAAGGTGCTAAGAACCGCAAAGGAGTAAAGTAATGGTTTTTTATTGCTTTTCGAGCTCTCCTATTCTATCGAACTGTACAATATTTATCTCACGATGAAGTTATTTCATGTTAAATTAATTTTAATTAAAATAATTTTTTTGAAGAAAAGAAATTGTTATTAGAAAGTTATTAACAGTAACGATGTTCGCCATCTTGTTGTGCGAATCCTGTTCACAAGGAATTTTCTGTGAATTCTGGTAATTTTTCCTGGCAATTTTTTGTATGGTTGATTTGGTGGTTTAGACCGCTCACCTTTTTCGCATTTATTGGCGAGGATTTTGACGAACGCTAGCTGCACCTTTTTTTATAGTTTATTCTATTTTTGAAGTTTGGCACGGACATGGCTGATTTCTGGCTAAGCCTGCAGTTAAGAATTTCTATACTCATTTACGAATAAAATTTAGCTTTATCCATCTCAAAAACAACAATTGCCTATAATACAAACTACTGCCTTTTTCTACGTTGTTTTAATAACATGCGCAACATCTTAAATACTCAATTTTAAAATAAAAGTTGACCGTGTAACATCCTGTATATATAAGAACACATATAAGTTATCAAACAAAAGAAAATATTTCTTTGCTTAAAATAAATGAATACATTTTAATTATTATACCTTTTTATACCTATATAAGGCCAAAAGGTATTAAACTATACTTGTTTACTTAAGAATATCTGTATAGGGCCCGTAAGGTACCTTTAATTAGATAAGATATTTAAGCTAATTCTAATCATCTTTGGATAGCGAGTAAGATAGTTCTCAGAAATGAATAATAAAATTATGTAAAAAGGGAAGCAAAACAGAGGAAAAAATATATAAAATAAAAACCTTGGATCTAAAAAAACACAAGCAAATACTTAGATTTTACAGATCCATTTTTATAAAGTTATGGGTCTTAGCAATCATACGTGCAAACTTTACACCAACAGTTCTTCGATTAGCATTTTCGAAAAAAACAGCTCAAAAACTTCACTAAAGAGTACATTTTAGTTGATTTTAGTTTTCCCCGATACTCCAAAATGAGAATATGATTTTGGTGAAAAAATGAGCTTTGTGTCCTAAAAACTAGTGATGAAAGTTTTGCGTTTATGATAATCTATCGCCCTCGTCTCTCGTGTTAATTGAATTTCGTAGGAATTCAAATGCAATGGAAATCCTTATTTAAATTATGCCAAATTTCGATGTATAAACGGTTAATGCCCGAGAACGTGGGGATATTATGTTCAAGGTTATTCAGTGACAGTCGGTTCTACAGGAGCAAAGTTCTCGGTAGAGCGTCCACTTTTCGGTTTTCCACCTTTCTTATCAAACCTCGACAAAACCAATTTCTGCTCTTCATTTTTCACTAAACTTTGAATAATTGCCTTATTTTGGGTAACCAAATATTAACATCATAAGACCAGAGAAGCATATCAAGTAATAATAATTCTGAATAAATTTAATGCGTTGCTAGTACATAGCTATCTGTAGGTAAAATGTACATGTACCTACTAAGCAAATATCAGAGATGACATAAAAAGAGGGTAACGTTGAGAAATTATTCAATAGACCTTGAATTAATATGAGGAAAATTATTCCAATTGGTGGGTTATCCGCAACGCATATTTATAATAAAGCATTTAAAGAGGGAAATCAAGGACATATCCTCAAGGAGAAGATATGGTCCGCATCGTTCAAAATAAATAAAATCACATTCGGGAAATTGCATTTGAATATGTGGCACCAAGCTTTGAAATAATGCGTTTCGCATAGATCTGCATCTTAAACTCTAAATGAATTTACCAATTTAAATGAAGTACCCAAATTGGTACTAAGGCTGTGACGCATAGCGAAAGGCAATTGAGTATAATTAAGTTAAATAGCATTCGCATACTATCCGAAAAACCATCCAAATTCAGTTTGGATAATCCAATGTACCAGAGATACATATGTACATATTATTATTTGTTTAGATGAAGACCACTTTTAATTCATCGTTATACAACCAACAAGTTTTTTTTTATGGCGCGTATAAGAGCACAAGCTCTTTATTATCAGTTGATTTTTCATGAATATGTTGATAGCTATCGTTGATTGTAATACGGATTAAGATGATCGATAAAATTAAAAGTCACTTAAAATGAAAAATCTGTTACGAAATATTGCACGAATCCAGAATATTTTGAGAATCGCATAAAAATTAGCACATAAATATAATAGAACGAAAAAAAATTGCAAAATAAGTCTCTTGAAAAAATGGCTAGGGCATTGTAGCACGAAAATTGGTATGTTGGTATTTTTGGCGGAACTGAATAGTGTAACAGTCAACTCATCTAAATTATATTTCGCGGTGTTTCTCTTCAGTGGAGTACTGGTATAAGCCCCTGCAATATGGTTGCCTACACAAGGGTTCTCGAAAATCACTGTTGGGGGTCACCACCCCTATGGAAACAAATGAATTACACACAATCATTTTTTTTTCCAATCTGGAAAGGGATAAAGTGCCTGTTATCGAATCAGAATGGCGAATTTCGAAACGCTTTTTGGTGACAAGTATACTAAAGGGATTATCCATTAAGAAGACATACCACAAAATATAAATTTGATGACTTGACTGTTGCCGGTCACGATACCCATTATAGCGGTATCCGAAGCCAACATATTGCCCACTCGTTCAAAATATTGAACAATTATTTAATGTTCTTCTTCTTAATTTGTTCTTCTTCTTAATACAATAATTCTTCTGCTTAAATACATATATGCAGCTGTTACTGCAATTATATAACTAAACCCGCCGCAAATCTCACTGTCTGAACAATATTCGCACTAACCTCCAGAAAATTATACGTAAGTACCTCGCATTATTCGCTTACTTAAGCACGGAAGCAAAATGACCACTCTTTTCGTTATTGATTCTCTGCATGGACAATCAATTAAAAATATACATACATCGATTGCTAAACGCTAAAAATCATCTTCTCAGATAGGACCATTCGTTTTTGCTAATAAACGACAGAACATTGACTGTTTGGTCTCTTTATAGAATTATGGCATTATTGGCAGGTTTTTCTCCGAAGATGAAGGCGGTATTAGCGTTATTGCCAACAGAAAGGGTTATACAAATATTGATAAATTGGATCATGCGGATTAAGTGTAATGATGTTTTGATGATGTTTTTACCCTTTTCAAAGAAATGTAAAAAGAAACGAGCAGATGGCTCGCCCCTCGTCTATATTTGTTTTTGAGGAAAACTCCGAATTGACTTTATTCCACGAATGAACTTAAGAATTCAATTGATTGGATTTGTGTTTACTGGTTTAAAAGCATAAGAAACCAAAGTAAAATTAAATCTTTATTATTCCTTGTGAAACTAAACTTTCTGAGTTTTGTTGCGTACGAGTAATTTCAATGTCGCCTTTGGCGTTTGTTTGTTTTTGTTTGTTAATTGTCCTCGGGGATTGTACTACTTAAACGCGGAAATAAGAGATACGATATATGTATGTACATAAGAAGAAATAGAAGAAGAAAATCTCCATGTTTCATCAAACGATAATGATCCTAGGACAATAGTTTCCCCAGCTCATATATGATCATAAAAACTACAACATTCAAAAACAAGAGAATACCCAAGGCTACATGGATAACTCCTGATGGAGTTACGCGCAACCAAAATGATAATTTGCTGATAGATAGATTTCACCATACCAACGCACTAGCCATTAAAGCAAACAGAGGAACGGAATGCGATTCCTAATCATTGCCAAAATTAAAAGCCGAATCCTTCACAGAAGCGAAACACAGGAATATACATATGACAAAAATTTAACTTTGGAAAGCTAAGGACCTTCGTATGAAGTGTCAATATCGGGACGAATTTAATAGGACTAAGTTTTTACCCTATCAAATGGCATAGAAACTAATGACGAAACAAGACGGGTAGAAGCAGTATGGTCAAACAATAAGAAGTATTGTAGGCGAAGAAGCGACAAACAAACCTAGAAAGCAAAAGCCCCCAAAGGAAAGCCTTGTTAGGTGAAAAACGCGAGGAAAAGGTAAAAGGCTCTTATATTCCAAGACTTCAAGTCTTAGAAAATAGTGGAAAGATAACAAGTACAATATTTAAAACCCTACTAGAGAAAATAAGGAAAAGTTAACTTACGTTCAGGAAGAATGTGCAGCTAAAAACACGAGAGCAATGTTTGTAAGGCTAAATGCTGTATGTAAAGGCTACTAGGCTAGATCAATATTTATAGGCAACGATAACGGGGAGCTCGCTCCGGAAAACAAAAGAATTGCAGCCCGCTGGAGAGGATATTTCAATAAACCACTTAATGTACAATATATAGAGACCAAACAACAATGGAACACGGTGTTATACACACGGCAGATAGAAATATTTGAAATATCCAAAAATATAATTGTAATGTCGTTTAACACTAGCTCAGAACTACATATTCATTAAATTATATAACGAGAATAAAAAATAATAATATACATAAATAATAATAGGGATTCAGGTAAAACTGCCAACCATTATGGAAATAAAAAAGCAATCCATTGGCTACAAAATAAAAAGGACGCAGAAATCAACTTAATACCGTCGGAATTTATAAAAGATACAAAAAAGAAACTAACAGAGAAATTACATTTGCTCATCACAACTATAGGGTCCGCCAAATAACTTTTTTTTTTTTGAAAATGCTATAAAAAAAACTACTGCATTTTTTCTCAAATTTCTTTTTTTATTTGAAAGTACAACCCTTCCGGTTAATAATGGAAAATAATTTCATTCAAATGGCTGCCTCGGCTGGCCATGCAGTAGCCTACACGATCGGTCCAATTTTTAAGCACATTATCGATTGTGTGCAGCTGTATTTCACCAATGGCTTCACAAATATTGTCCTTTAAAGCGTCAATTGTCTCTGGCTTGTCGGCGTAACACTTATCTTTGACGGCACCCCACAAATAATAGTCCAACGGTGTCAAATCGCAGCTCCGAGGTGGCCAAACGACATCAGCTCTGCGGCTGATAATGCGATCTTCAAAAACAGGGCGCAAAACATCGAGTGTAGCTTCGGCGGTGTGGCACGTAGCGCCTTCCTGTTGAAACCAAATGTTGCCAATATCCTCCTCTTCAATTTTTGTGAACAAAAATTCGTTCAACATGGCCCGATAACGATCGCCATTGACTGTAACGGTCACTCCTTGCTCATTTTCGAAGAAAAATGCCCCAATATGCCTCTGGACCAAAATCCGCACCAAACAATGGCTCGTTTTGGGTGCACCGGCTTTTCAATGTATGCGTGCGGGTTTTCTGTGCCCCAAATGCGACAATTTTGCTTGTTTACATACCCGCCAAGATCAAAATGAGCTTCATCTGAAAAGATGATTTTTTTGGCAAAATCGGCATCTTCTGTAAGTCGATCGCAGGCCCACTTAGCGAAGCGTTGTTCAAGCGTATACACAACCATATTCGATCAGCGGAAGGATAAAACTAATTATCTGTCAAATCAGACATGAGCTAAGTGTTACCATTCACGAAATAAGCACTACTTGAAAAAAAATTCAGTCCTCTTTCCTGGATTTAAAAAGGGTCATCAACACAATGCAGCAATTACTGAGGAATATCGCTCGTATTAAATTGTTACAAGGTATTGCGAAATATTATTTTAAAGAGACTGTCGTTATACGCGACGACTACCAGTGTGGCTTCAGGAGAAACCGTTCGGTGAATGACCCGACTTCCCTATACAACATAAAAGAAATAGAAATTCCACGAAACGGTACACCAACTATTCGTAGAATTTAAAAAAGGCATCTGACTTCATAAGCTGATCGAAAATGTATAATGTCCATGTGTAGCTGTTAAACCCAAAAAATGTTGTTAAACTGGTACAAGTATTCCCAAAGGGAAACAAAGGACGAGGTAAAGTACGAAACGCCTCATCCGAAACCAATTTGGTGTTGGAATGCTTTACGATATCTGCAGGGAAATTGTAGGGGAATAACCCTCAATGGAATCACACCCGCTCTTGCGTACCCTGACGATCTGAACCTTCTGGGAGCTAGTGAAACAATGGTAAAGGGAAATGCAGGAAGTCTAATAAAGGTTGGGAAGGAAGTATGTAGGTTCAAAAATAAATGCAGAGAAAATGAAATACATGGTCACTTGGATCGATCGAAATATCGCATGCGACAATAACTTATAAACGGTTTGAGAAAATGGACGAATTTAAATATCTGAGTAGATTATTGTTATAAATTTTGTGTTTATCCTCAAGGATTTTAAAATAAAAGGTAGAGAGTTCTTTAATAAAATTCTTTATTTCTGCAAGTCAATTCTCGGTAACCACGTGTAGTCGAATTAATTCAAAACAGGAATCAACTTTTGCACGCCACTGTTTTCTATGTACATAAAGTAATTAATATTCTGTAAGAATATCGGTTCGCCTGATCGGATGACCTATCCGATAAGTCTCCACCTCTGCACATAAGATGTTTCTTAATGTAACGCTAAGAGTTAACAGAGATTTAATAAAGAAGTCTTTGTAGCGTGTGGACGCAAGAGTCTTTCTATTTTGGTAAGGAGTCGGCTTTTTACCCTACACACGCTACGTCAATTCTCAATACTCCGCCAACCAAGAACAATCGAAAAAGAAAAAAAGACAGTTGCCATATTTGAGAACGTGGCTAACGTGTGGCGTGTTCAGCCAAGCGTAACACATTTGTTACACTCTCCCCTCCTTGGACTAAAGCACCCCTATCAGGCACCTTTGCTACGGGTCCCCATGCTTGAAAATTATTTCGTCGGTACTCGGCAAGGCGATCAATGTGCACAATCCTTGGCTTGGTCCTCGGCTTCCTTTGAATTTTGTAAGTCACATCGGTGATTACATCCAGAATGCGATAAGGGCCCCCCCAATCAGACTGAAGCTTCGGAGATACACGGATACACGGAGATAACATTCTGGGGTTATGAAACCAGACAAAATCTAGTTAAAAGTAATGTCGTATCTGGTTTTCATCCGTTTGGCTGCTCGATGCATTTCGTGCCTGGCTCGTTCGTGCACCTCCTGTAATTGTTCCTGCAGCTGCTTCGCATAGCCGCATAAAGAAACCTCGCCAGGCGGCGCGGCGCTTCGAAAAGCAAATCTGAAGGCAATCTCATTTCTCTGCCAAAAGCATGGTAAAAGGTGACTGCTTAATTGATTCCTGCTGCGACGCTCGATATGCCATAGCAAACAAAGGCAAAAAAGTCGTCCCAATCATCTTGTTTATCGCTAACGAACTGAGAAAGATAGTGCAACACAGTTTTATTCATTTGTTCAACAAGACCGTCAGATTGCGGATGTAACGGCGTAGTTCTTGTTTTGTGAATACCCATAAGCCCCATCACGTTTTGAAATGTTTCCGCTTCGAAATTACGGCCTTGATCCGAATGCAGCTCCATTGGCGTTCCGAATCTACAAAAGACTTCCTTCACTAGCGTCTGAGCAACAGTTAGGTTCACGAGTGGTAATAACTCGACCCACTGAAATAATCCATAAAGACCATCACATATTTAGTTCCCCGTTTGGTAGATGGTAGTGGACCAAGGATGTCAACTGCTACTCGTTGGAAGAGCTCACCAGACAGATAGACTTGAAGTTCACCCTTAGTTCTCGTTTTCGGACCTCTTTTTGATGCACAGATATCGCATTTGGCACAGTACTGCTCCACATCTTTTCTGGCTCGCAGTAAAATTGGGATCTGATTTTCTCGAACGTTTTATTGGAACCAGAGTGACCACCAAACGGAGTGTCATGAAAGATTTTGATTACCTCGCTAGTCAATGATTTTGGGACGATGGGCAACATTCGTTCTGGCTGCGTAAACGTGGTGGGCACCCACTTTTTGCAAAGCATTTGGTTTACTAAACATACAGCGGCAAACTGAGCCCAATATGCTTTCAACAGATTGTTGTCTCCGGAGACGTTGTTCGAATTAGGGCGCGTACCCGCTTCGACCCACTGAGCTTCAAAATGTTGTCGTTCTCCTGAACATGCTTCAGCTTGTCGGGGGCCAGTTCGCCATCAACTTGGAGAAGCATATTTACTGGATGCTTTTCGTCGACGCTGTAATTCGCTTCCTTGGACTCGCAATGGTGACACACTTGATTAGCGCATGTCGGCGCGAAAGAGCGTCAGCATTGAGATGGGCTTTGCCGGTGCGATGCTGTATTTTAAAGTGGTATGTATTGTTGGATGCGTTCTAGCCAACGCGCAAGTTGACCCTCAGCATTCTTGAAGGACAGCAATCATTTAAGAGCAGCATGGTCGGTACGAACCAAGAATTCTCGCCCACAAAGGTAAACGTGGAAATGTTCTATCGCCTTAATCATAGCCAACAATTCTTTGCGGGTGTTGCAGTAATTGCGTTCGGGTTTGCTGAGTGCTCTGCTATAGTAAGCGATAACTCTCTCCTTTCCATCATGAATCGGCGACAATACATCTCCTATTCCATGGTCGCAAGCGTCAGTGTCCAGCACAATTATATTAAAAATAGTTTATTGCAAACAATATTTTTCAGAAAGAAATGGGTGCTCTACCAACATTTTTTCGCAGGTGTATTTTTTACACGGCACTTTTTCCGACCTGATGAAAATGAAGTGCTTCTAAAAGAGCCTGTTGAAGATTTCGTCGCAGTCGTTGTTTTTTATCCCTTTTTTTATATTAACTGAATTAAGTTCTTCTCGTAATTGTAATAAAAAGTCCCTTTCAGATTTTTTTTCACGTTTACATTTTACATTATTTTACCGCCATTTAGTCAGTCATATCGGCCCCAAATCTTGTGCTGTTGTCAGATTTTATTGTTTAAGGAAGGAGTTTATTCCTATTTTTCACTTGTGCAGACCTGTGCTTCGAATTTAGTAAAAGTAATTTTTCGTTTGGTTTACTTTTATAAATTGTTAACGTCGAATCGTTTGTTTCGCAAAGAACCGCAGAATCCGTATGATATCCTTTTGTACTTTTGCCGGTTTAGGCAAACTTTGTTGCCAGGAAAGGGCTCGTGAAACAATTGCCGGTAGTAACATTTCTATCGCTGCCGGTTAATGGTTCTGTGAGCTTCAAAACAATAGACTCAACCAATAAAAGGGAATTGAAATTCAGTTCACAATATATATACTTTTTATATCAGATGCCAACCAAAATTTGATGCCGAATTTACCTGATTTATTCAGCTTGTTTTGGGTGAACCTGCATCTAGCTTTGCTTGGGAATAGCTGTTCGTCAATTGTAATATTGACGGCTGGCTTCTAACATTT
Organism: Merodon equestris; assembly: GCA_958301585.1. Classification (NCBI taxonomy): domain Eukaryota; kingdom Metazoa; phylum Arthropoda; class Insecta; order Diptera; family Syrphidae; genus Merodon; species Merodon equestris. The sequence continues at coordinate 68,522,287 of OY284413.1, forward strand.
TTTACTGTTTTCAATGAACATGTACCATAATTTTTACTATTCACTAAGACGAATTTATCGTTTGTTTTTTATCGAATCGCAGAAAAAGGATTTCCATACGGCAGTTTCGACTCATGGTTTTCGAAAAAAAAAAATTAATGACTCCATTTCTTATTCCAAAAAACAATTCAATGACATGTTCTTACTCCTATGCACCACGCAAATACAAAATACTTTCATCCTTTTCCCAAAATTCTTCGAGATACAAATTCCGTACATTTTATGATGTATTCCATAATATAGTTTTTTATTAATACATGAAATGCCGTGCTTATTTTGCCCTTAATCCTTTGCCACGTAAAGTTGAACCAGATGCATTTTTGAAAATAATACCTCCCAAGGGAGGAACCTGATTGAATTAAATCATCCATAATGTACTTACCCACTTCTTTTTATTACTTGCTTCATTGTCATTTTCAGAAGCAGCATCATTCTCTTTCGTCTACTACTTCCCCTTTTTCAGTGTTAGACGAGTCAATTTCATATTCACTTCGACGACAATTTTAGAACTATTTTTCTTTCAGGTTGTGAGTCTTCGAGCATTTTTCACTTATATTATTCAATTCTTACTATATCTCACTGATTTTTGAAATTCTGAGCATCCTTCGAACCACCTTCAGTCACAAAAGTTTATATATAGCCCTGAAAAATTCTACATCAATGCGTAAAGATAAAATTTAACTTTAATATTCATGAAGAACTCGGGGTGTGTCACCTGACACTAATACTGCGACCATAAAGATCTATTGTACCCTTTAATTTTTATACTAGATAACACATTATTGTTTGAAAACACGATTTTCAACAAAAACAATCCATTTCCTCAGAATAACTCAAAGAAAATAAGAAATAATCCAAAAATTCAAGTAGCGAAAGCTGCGATCCAGACGAATGTCTAATTCAATTGAAGCAAACGTGAATTCTTCTTCATTAGTACTCGGTTGTAAGCGGCGAATACATTTTGCATACAATTTTGTTAAAATAGAGGGAAGACATATACGCATGGAAGTAAAAAACATAATTGAAATGAATTTAATCTAAACTATTGGAACCATTACAAAATACTAAAGGACAGGGGAATCGTGTCGAATAAACTTGCCCCGAAAAACCTAAATGACCGCGATATTCGATGTATCTGTACCATCCGTAAAGCTAACGCAAATCCCCGAATTAGTGCTCCCAAATCGGCAGAAGAAATTCACCCAAAAGCTGTGCGCAGGATTTTAAGGTGATTATTCAATTAGAAAATAATTTCAAGTTAACATTTTAAACGATTTCTTTTAAATAAAAATGTTGTCTTCAATAATCGATTTTTTCAACTTTGCCCTTTTCTTTCTGTTCTTAGTACTGTAAACAGGAAGCATTTGCTATTTGATGAAAACTTTCTTTCACCGTTTTTTAACGTAGTCATAAAATAACGTTAAGCTAAGAAACGACTCATTGCAGCAATCATCATTATCTTGCCAGCTGGGTTAAATCTTCCTCTATTTAACTAAGGGTGTTGCGATTAAATTTTTATCAAATAACAGTATGATTGTTTCTACAAAAGAGATCTACCTATTAATACTATTTCTAATTTGAGATTTCGACATATAGGAATGAATGGCAAAATACAGAAGTCTGCTCTGGAAAAAAAAACAATATGCATTCATAGTGATTTTAATCCGGGTCGTGGCTGATGTTCATGAGACGGAATTAAATCTAACAAAAGCAAGTGGCGACTGTCATCAGCGTGATTTTGTCTCGAAACCTCATTCAAAGTTCCTCAAATGTCGCTCTTCGGCATCGTAAGAGTGATCCCTATAACTTATAGTGTTCTGCAAGAAAATCATTTTTTTTTCATCGGAAAAATCATCTTTCTATTGGGAAATCTAAAAAAACAAGTCCACAAACAGTTAGAAAGGAAATTTAACTACGAAGAAACGAAGTAACGCTTTTGGCTGTGCAAAACATGGTTATAAGTACTACCAATGCATATTGTCACGAGTCCAAATAAAAGTTTACCATAAATACTTTCCACGCTTTTTCGAAACATTTTATAGATTGCTAAAAAAGGTCAGAAAAATATGTATTGCATGTATGTATGTATAACCGGTTTTAATATTACAATGAACAAGATTCTAGTCAGATATAAATATTGTGTGATATCAGTGTCTATTCCGGATGCACGGATCTCACTAGAGTTCTTAATCACAAAGTGGAACGATCGTTAACACCTAATAGTTATAAGGTAATGATTTGTGTTGGATCGAGAAGATTTCCTTTTGTGATGTCTTCTCTTCAAAGCATCTTCAAATAATTGTGGCACGTAGTACCAAAACTATAAATAAAAATATAATCAAAATCATCCTTTTATTATTAGCTTTAAACTCTAGAACATATTTATAAGTTGCTAATATTTTATCATTCGGGACTGCTTGCAGCCACTAAGTTAAGTCTAAGTTGAAAAAAAAAATTCAACACTAGGCAAACTAAGCATTTTAAGCTTTTGGACGTTTTTGCTTATATTATTCGTCAAATAATAGAAAATAAATTGTCGATATGTTATGATTTGCATTTCTCCCGAAAGAAATTTCAATCAACAATTCTGCTCACAAATCTACTGTCGGATTGTCAAGAGTGGATGGTGGTGGCTCACCATAAGGGCGGAAGGGCACGGAAGAACAATAACGAAAGAAGCCCGAAAAAATTATGAACTTCTTCCAGTGTAACCCCACACCATTTTCTAAAGCTTCCAAAATTGGCCTAGATTACCAATTGACTCATCAACAATAAGACACCACGCAGTATAGGCCGGTTTATGTGATCATAAAACAGCTAATGGGGCATTTATTTCTAAAAAAAAAAGTTAATACCCGTTTGGACTTGTAAAAACTTGTCTCCATTAGAATTTGAATAAATGGAATACAATCTTATATTTGATGAGTATAAGCTTAACACGCACGGATCTGATGAAAAGTAATAAGTGAAAAGATGAAAAGGTGAGACTCTAAATACAAAATGTATCAAGGAAACAGTGAAAACACCATGCTTCTTAAGAGGATTAGAAAATGCTACTTGCTCGAACGTTCCAGCACGACAATGACCCCAAGGAAAAGGCCAACGTACAGGCGCAGTCCCTAGACTTTAACATAAAAAAATGTTGGAAGATTGAAAAGAAAAGAATTGAATGCCGATTTGTTAAGCGAAAGTCAACCTTTATCCCAATAAGTTGACGTTCAAAACAAAGGCATAATATGCCGGCGACCTTTACCAAAAACCTCACTGATACTATGCCTAGGGGATATGCAAACGTTATTAAAAATGAAGGTTGTGCAATAAAATATTAGCAATTACTCGCCTAACAAAAAAAAAGAAGAAGTAGCCTGCAAATGTTTTGCACGGCAGTACAGCATTTTTTTTTATTTTCTATGTATGCCGTGAACTATTTTTTTTTTATTACAAAAGAAAAAAATACTCTAAATCATGATTACAATTTTTATTTTTTATTTATTGTTTATTATTCTACTGGACTTGGCTGCAAATGTTTTGAACCGCACTGTATCAAATGAGGTATGAAATAATAATAATTTGTGTGTTAGACTCACAAAAAATATCAAAAACATATTCGCAACTTTGTTTCATTTTGTTCACGTGATATATGTAGTCTTAAGATAGAACCGAACCTCACTAGGAAATCCTATCCTTCAATCTCTGTTTTTGTATAACGTATTTTTGAATATTTTCTTAGAAACTCCTATACTGATTTAATTATTCATGGTAATTGTTGAAAAATATGTAGTTTCATCTTTTGTTTAGGGTTGTAAAAAACAAGATAATACAATAACAATAGAGAAGAAGAACCAGAATAGATTATACATGCATAAAAAATTTGGAATGTTTAAGATGCACTATCCATTGAAATGAATTTAAAAAAAAAAAAATATTATAAAAGTACAAATCACGATATTTTCTTTAGTAACGTTATGTAACAACTAAGTAATGTAACTTTTTTAAGCCCATATTTTGAATGTGTCATTTAGAATTTAGACGAATCAACGAAGGGAACCTACCTAATTATACTTCGGGATTTTGTCAGTGTGTCTCGTTAAAGAGAAATGCCGTGAAACATAATTTCAATGTCTTGGCTCTTGCGGTTTTCGTACTCTATGACATCCATGGGAGATATCAACACAACAACATCTGGGCATTCCAATATAGTATTAGGATATATTTATCGAAAATAACTATCGCTATAAAAACTGGATTCCAATTATATTTTTATTATTTTATTGCTGTGATAGAAAATATTTTTTACGCCGGTTTCCCTTTATAAACAAGGTTTCCTTTTATTTTAAACATAGTGTGTTCTGTCTGATGAAAATCTACATACAATTATAATTTATTCGTTAAGTCAATAGTCTAAATGGCTAGGACACATCATAGCATAGCTCACATCTGTAGCTCATAAAATGTAAATATTATTATTAGTGGTGGTGAAGTGTGTATACAAGTTATCGCATTACGTTCGCGATTAATATAAAAAACACAGTACACAATTACTTGGTACAACTGAATACTTTATTAACGGTTTCACTTACTTTCATAGTACAATAATTGCTTATGGTAAGGTTCGGGATTCTTGGAATTACAAGTTAACACCACGCTCTCCTGATAAGAGGAAAGGGGAGATGTCACCTTGAACTTCCCAACAATTCGCATATGCAACAAGACACCATGCATTTGCCAGATGCATGAAAGAACATGATCGAGCGTGCATACGTTCCCACGAGCACACGAGTGAAATGCTGACACTGCTGCCCTTGCACATGCAGGCTGCCCAACGGACACCGGCATAGGAGTTAGATTATGTTTAAGTTAGATTTGTAAGTTCATTCTGGTTCTGTACGGCGAAGAATAAAGTCATTGTTAAAACTCGAATAACGGGATTGCGTTGTAAGTCGAACAGTTGGGGGGAGGCTCTGCCTCCCCGTTCGCGGTTTTTTTTATTATCCTCTAGAAGGATAACGTTAACTGGCGCCCGAGCAGGGACCGGTCAATCGATCCATTTCTTTCATTGGTCGATAGACGTGCAGTCACTTATCAATGACGCAGGATCAGTACGTTCTATTTGAGCGCAAGGAGCAGTACCCATGAGAACACTGCAACTATTCTGACCTGTAACGTTTTCCGGCATACCCATGGGAACATGCTCGGAGATCGACTAGATAAATGGATTGATGGTGAAGTGATTCGTGCCACGAGTAGGTCGCTTACAATAATCAACGTTTGCGACTAAAAGGGACTAACACGAACCTTCCGAGACCGGGTTCCTTCAAAATTAATTCGGTTCGGTTTCGATCGAGTCGGTAGCTAATCGGTCTTGTTTCCCTTCTCTCCCTTTTAGGAATATAAACCAAAAAAGAAGATACGAAAATCGTTTTATCATCATCCTAACTCATTCTAACATGAACACTATCCTTAAGTGAGTGGAAGAGAAAAATTACTAGAAAATCATTTGAAAAGAAATTATAATCATAAGTGCCAAAAGAAAAATTAGTAATACCGTGCCAATAGTATAAGAAGGAAATTGTGAAATAGTTTATAAGTTATTGTGATAAGAAAAATATATTATAGTTTTATAAAAGTTCTGTTTAAGTGAAGATAAAATTGTTTAAGTGCCGATCTATTGTGTCAGTGTGCCAAACGTGAAGAATAAAAGAATTATATAACAAAATTATATTAAAGAGTTGCGAGGCAGACAATAAGTCATTGTGCCAGAGTGTGCCAATATATAAGCCTAAATCGAACAGGTGAGCGAATTATTTTTTAATTTTTATTTACAATGGATGAGTTACAATGTTCAGTTACGAACTTGACCGGAGCTGTCAATACCATCATTAGCCAATTGAAGGCGATAGAGGCTCGCCTTGTATCCGTAGAACGCAGGACGACGGAAGCAATTCCGCCCACTGCGGAAGGCTCTAACGTCAATCAAGCCGTCGAACTCAGCTCTCCGCGAAACGAAGCCGAACTCAGAGACATTAGTCGTCTCCCTGATTCCGTAAAAGAATTACAAGTGTTTGACGGAAACCCTACGCAGTATGTATCCTGGGTGCATGCTGTAGAGGGAATACTAAAAGATTTTGATATCGTCAGATCGAAACCAATATACCGAGCGATCTTGCAACATGTTCGGGGCAAGATCAGAGGGCCGGCAGACGCCGCCCTCATCTCATATAACATCTTTGATTGCGACTGGCGGGAGATGAAACAGTGTCTGTCATTACATTACGCAGACAAGCGCGATATGCGTACGCTGGAACACCAACTTAACCAGCTTACGCAAAAGGGTAGTAAGCTTGATGAGTTCTATGCCGCTGTTAACCATCAGCTATCCCTGATGGTCAACAAACTAAAGACAGAAGCATACAGCGAGGAAACGGTCAAGGCTCTGATGGAGTCATATCGAAATAGAGCTCTAGACGTTTTTGTCCGTGGCCTTAACGGCGACCTTTCGCGGATGTTGATCATCCAGAGACCGAAAAATCTTCCCGAAGCATATTCAGCCTGCCTTGAGATTCAGAACCTCAACTTCAGGAATCATTCCATTCATAATACGTCTGGGCAGAATACGATCACTGCTCCCGTTAATCAAATATTTAAAGGTGGAGAACGACGTAATCTTCCACCTCGGAGACCTTCCTACAATGCACCGAGCGGAAGCAAGCCGTTCGCGCCAAACTTCCAACCCCGATCCTATGCGCAGTCCCCCTTCCGGGATAACGGTTCACCGCCTAAACTAGGACCAAAGCCCCTAGAAAGAATGGAAGTGGATAACAGCGTTCAATCAAGGCAAGTGAACTATATGAACCGCCCCAGGATTTCAGGTTCTCTTAATCCTTTCAAACGGAAGGCAATGTCTGCAAACATCCCCATGAAACAGCAAAGGTTATACCACTTGCAGGATGATAATGAAGATCACGAGGAATATAACGAAGTCGCGGAGGAGGCTGCAGGCGACGAGCTGAATTTTATGACGGGCGGCCATCCAGCGTACCATACGTAGAGTACGTTACAAAGGACGGGACTGTGCTAAAGTTTCTTGTCGATACGGGTGCTAACAAGAACTTTATCAGCGCTAAAATCAAACAACCCACAGTCCGTCTTAACAAACCATTCAAAGTTCATTCAGCTGGCGGTAGTATCCTCATTTCCGAGTCTGTCGAAGGGAAGTTCTTTGAGCGCCTCGGTAACAAAACATTAATCAAATTCTATGTGCTGCCTGGTCTCAGTTCCTTCGATGGCATCATCGGGGATGACACATTGAAGGAGCTCGAGGCCGTAGTGGATAGGAAAGAGAATGTACTTAAGATAAAACCAAATATCGCGATCCCCCTTAAAGAAAACCTTTCCATGAATGTTAACCTAATAATAGATCCAAAACTCCCTGAAAGTATAAAATCCAAATTATTGATACTAACCAAAAAATATAGCTCCCTCTTTGGTCCCATTTGTGCAAAAGAAGTAGTCGATACATCCATTCTCGCCGAAATAAAAACCAGCACCGACCAACCAATCTACACGAAGAGCTATCCCTATCCAGCCTGCCTGAGAGGAGAGGTCGAAAGGGAGATAGCGAAGCTGCTTGAGGAGAATATAATCCGACCATCCAGGAGCCCTTACAACTCGCCCATCTGGGTTGTACCCAAGAAGCCAAAACCAAATGGCGAAAAACAATACAGGATGGTAATCGACTACAAGAGGCTAAACAATGTGACCATAGCGGACACCTATCCTATTCCCGACATAAACTCAACGCTTGCCAGCCTTGGCAACGCTAAATATTTCTCAACCCTTGATCTGACTTCCGGATTCCATCAGATACGTATGAAACCCTCAGACGTTCCGAAAACTGCATTCTCGACAATGAATGGTAAGTTCGAGTTTCTCAGACTACCCTTTGGGCTGAAAAATGCCCCTGCAATATTCCAACGCATGATAGACGATGTTCTAAAGCCCTACATCGCCAAAATCTGTTATGTCTATATAGACGACATAATCGTTTTTGGTAGTAGTGCGGAAGATCATTTAAAGAATCTAGATACCATCCTGGCACGATTGGATACTGCTAAGCTCAAGGTTAATCTAGAAAAAACTCACTTCATGCAGACGGAAGTAGAATTTCTGGGCTACGTCATCACCCCCGATGGCATACGTCCTGATGCAAAGAAGGTCAAGGCCATCCAGAACATTAGACCCCCTGAAAACTTAAAAGAACTTAAATCATTCCTAGGCTTAACATCATATTATAGGAGATTTATTCGGGACTATGCCAAGGTTGCGAAGCCCTTGACAAACCTGAGCAGAGGTGAAAACGCCCAAGTTAAAGCCAACCAGTCGAGCCGGATTGCAATAGAACTTAATGAAGAAGCTCTTAGGGCATTCCACGAGTTAAAGGCACTGTTAACATCGTCAGAAATCCTAGCATTCCCGGTTTTGTTCATTTTTTCCAGAAGCGACTCGAGTTTCTGCAGGTCGATGAGGTGTATCAGTTTGAAGTGTCCATCTACGATCCATCCCTTGCCTTCCTTCACTGTGACAATTGGTGACTGATACTCGATGATGTCGTACCCTTGCACAGCAACTGATGTTACCACTAAAAGCCTAATTATAATTTGTGTTATACAATAACTCGGGCTTAGGTGAAATAATTTTTACAGGGATTATAAAAACAATGATAAAGCAATACATTTAATTCTAACTGATCAATCCAATTGATTAGGGACTAATATGCTAATATGTATACAAACTTAAGGATTAAAATTAATTAAATTAATTAAGTAATTAGAGACAGAAATACAAATTTTAAAAATTGTGATTAGCTTAAGGGACAATTTGTTAAGAAATAATAAAATAAAAGCTATGAGTGCCATAAAAATATAAAAATATGAGTGCCGTGCCTTATAACAATTCGCATATGCAACAAGACACCATGCATTTGCCAGATGCATGAAAGAACATGATCGAGCGTGCATACGTTCCCACGAGCACACGAGTGAAATGCTGACACTGCTGCCCTTGCACATGCAGGCTGCCCAACGGACACCGGCATAGGAGTTAGATTATGTTTAAGTTAGATTTGTAAGTTCATTCTGGTTCTGTACGGCGAAGAATAAAGTCATTGTTAAAACTCGAATAACGGGATTGCGTTGTAAGTCGAACAGTTGGGGGGAGGCTCTGCCTCCCCGTTCGCGGTTTTTTTTATTATCCTCTAGAAGGATAACGTTAACTTACAATTTATTGGTTTTGCTTAAAAGTACGATTTACAATATTTCTGGGAATTAACGATTTAAAGGGTGCAAAGTAAACATTACTTTAATTGGGTGCATGAAGTGCAGTTATTCTGGAATAATTAAATGAATGACGTAAGCAGTTGATTGGGTCATGTAGGATAGGAATGGAGAATTGTCGTGTTAACACCCCCTGGGTGTGGGATTATGAACGACTTTTTGTTTTCTTTTTTAACTTTTAGAACCAAAAATAGTGTTATATTGAGTAGAAATCCAATGAATAAGACGGTTATATCGGAACTTACTGACAAAAGATTGTTTAGTGGAAAACGGGACAGTTGTTTTACGTTGTCTAAATGCAGTTTATGAAGATATTGGAGGTCAAGTTTGATGACTCTTTGAGTGAGGTTGCTTTGCAACAATGGAGGAAGGATTTGTTGGGTTATTGTCTCCCAATTTGAATATACGGTCGAGCTCAATTGTTTCGTTATGGAAGTTGACGATAAATGTGCCGTTTAGGCTCCTGGTTGTGTTGCTATAAGGTTGCTATAAGAAATGTTACCAATGTAATTAGTCAAAAATATAGTTCCGTCATTAATTAATTCAACAATAGGTTCGTTTTGAAATTCATAATCGCATGTTGCGTCTTATCCGTTCAGGACCTTGACGATGCAATGGCTAGCTGCGAGCTTCTGAAGTTGACTCTTTTTACATATTGTAGTGTCATGAATTGTAGAGCACTTTCCTTTAATGCCGAATTACTTTGTTTGTGATAGAAATAGATTAGAGAAATTTAGATATATTTTTTTATTGTTTTGTATCGTTGCTCGAACCAAAATATTGTTGTAAACGGTTTCTTCTGTTTGAGGTAGTCATATTACATATAAGAGTGTATGATTTCTTATTAGCATCATAGGCTCTGCATATTCTATTGTTTCGAGTTCGTTTTTGAATGCTAATGTTTCTATTTTTAATATGTATATGTCGGCTATTTCTGCTTTATTTAAAAGAGTTGTGTGTTCAATGCCTCTTTTTGCAAGTTCTCCTGCTGTTATTATTTGTCCAACTTCATCCTTAAGAATGCCTAACTTATTGTAAATTATTTGTTCGAATCTTACGGTGTTGTTGGTGTTGATTTCCTCCGTGATCTTGTTAAAGCTATTTATGACATCGTTAATGGTGCTTGTTAAATGTTGATTGTTATGATACTGTTTATTGCTATTGTTGACCAATTTATTGTGTTCTGTGAGAATATTGTCCCAATCTGTGGCGTCTGGGTTTCCCGCAAGCCATTTCCAAGCAGATCCAATCCAATTGATTGATCTTTATGATTTTGTTAGTTTTTTTTCCTTGGAGTTGCTCTAGCAGGTTCTCTATTTTGGTCACTTGGTGTTTTAGTTGGGGTACTAACGGGTTTGTTTTGCTTACATCATGATGTATACTTAGTTTGAGATTATTTAAAATTTGAGTGTAATCAGCTAAATTTATTTTGTGGATAATTTTGTAATTCCCATTTATGATTTTTCCTTCTCCGATTTTAATAGCAACTATTGAGTTATTGTACTTGTAAGTATCGACAGCAGCTTCCGTCCAGCAAACCATTAGTCTGAAAAGATGGGTAGGTTTTTAAGATGTGATTTATGAATTCTTTTCCCGTCAGTAGTAGTTATTGTTACTTTATTATTTACTCCAACTATTTCTTTTCGAAAGATAGGATTTTCCTTTCCTTTGATTTGCTTGTCTTTTTTGTACACTATGTCACCAGGTTTGTATTCTTTAGGTTTTGATAGTTTTTTTTATTATGTCCATGGTGCTTATTTTTTTCGTTTCGGAAGATTTCGTTTCGTAAATCTGTGTTTAATATATCTTTGAAGTCTACTAGATTTTGGTAGTTGATTCTTTGTGATCTTCCAAAGAATATGTCGACCGGTTTCCTTTTGATAACAGAGTGTACAGTATTATTGTATTGTATTGTGTACAGTATTATTGTATTCATCTACTGCAATGTTGTTAATTTCTTTTATTGAGTAGTCGGGATATTCTTGCTGCAGACACATTACCATTTCGATAATAGTGGAATGAACTCTTTTCACGGCTCCATTAACTTCGCTTTTTTGAGGTGGAGCAAGATAAACGGTTATACCCAGTCCTTCTATATAGTTAAGGATTATCGGGCTAATGAAACTTCCTTCATTGCCCATGACCAACATTTTCGGGACGGTAAAAAAATGTAGTAATTTGATTATTTTGTCTCGAACATGTAAGACCGATTTGTTTTTGATATGAAAAAAATTTGTGAATTTCGAAAATTTATTTATGCAAGTTATAAATTTTTCTCGATGGATTTCTATGATGTCCATGTGTAAGATTTCCGTTGGGTAAGTCGGTATGGGAGTGGGTTGTAACTCGGGTTTGAGTGAATGTTTGTCGTACTTGTTTGAGCAACAGATTTCACAAGTGTTTGTATACTCCTTGATTAATTTACTCATCTGAGGGAAATAATATTTTTCTAAAATCTGTTCCTTATTCTCTTTATGATTTCGGTGTGCACGTTTGTGTTCCTCTTGAATTATTTTGAATTTGTTTTCTTCGTTTGCGATATCTGTAACTACTCTTTGTGTAATTCTTATTTTGTATCGAGAAAAGAATTCCTTGTATATTTCATTTAAAAGTGGGATTAGGGGTTCTGGTATTGTGATGCCGTTAAGCGTATTTGGGTTTAGCTTTTCCTTTAAGATGTGCACGAGTCTGTTTTTATCGAATCAATCTAGCCTAATTTAATGTCTGTGAAATTCTGGGTGTGGTTGTTCGTAACATATCATTTCGTTTCCTTCCGATATGACAAGTTGGTTCCTGAAAACGTTGTTGGGCCTCGCAGTGATGTATAGGGTCTGTACTATCTTCCTCAGCACTGTGCTGCGTTCCAGAGGATGTTGTTAGGACATTTAGTTCTACGGGAAATCTTGAGAGAGCGTCTGCCACGACATTTGTTTTACCTGCTTCGGATGTAGTGGTTTTGATTTCGGCCTGTACGTTGTACCACTATCGGAAATGGGACCAAAAAGCTTTTTATGTTTTATTAAAATGTTCTGAATGGTACTGTCGATTCCTGCGTTGGTAATTTCAACATTGTTAACCTGTCTAGACTGTTTTGCTTTTAATTTTATTTTTATGTTAGGGCGAATGTGTAAGATATTGTTCTTTCTATTAATTACAGCTTCTAACTTCCTCAAGGTGTCGTCCCCGATGACTCCGTCGAACGACTTCAGTTCAGGAACAACAAAAAAATCGATTGTGCTGTTATTGCCGAGGCTTTTAAAAAAGGGGCCGCTTAATTTGTGGGTGATTTTGAGTTGTCCTGCTGCTGATTGGATTTTGAATGGAGTTTTAATGGGTTTTGAATTGTGTGCTATTCTGTTTGATATGAAGTTTTTGTTAGCTCCTGTATCAATTAAAAATCTGAGCGTCTTCCCCTCTTTGGTGACATACTCTAAGTATGGTACGCTAGAGAGGCTTCTGTCATAAAATTTATTTCGTCTGATTGTGTTTCGTCTTCATAGTCGATTTCATCGTCCGATTGACTTGGTGTTTCATTCGTATCTATTGGCTAGCTTTCTGATGTTTCAATGGTGTTAGTAACGGAAAGCCGTTGTTGCTTTCGAGGTAGGTTTGAGGATTCGTTCGATCTTCTAAGAATAGGGTTGTTTGGCCTGTTCATATAACTAACCATACTGGTTTGAACTGATGGATCGCCTTCCATAGGTTGTGCTGGTTTTGGCTGTGTAGGCCTTGGTGGTGGATATTGCTGAATGCAGTGTTGCGCATGGTGAGGGGTGTTGTAAATTATATTTTTCTCCGGAGGAGTAATCTGTCTAGAAGCCTGTTTCGGTTTATATTGAGGTTTACTGGGAAACATTTGATTAATGGGTGCCGATATGGTATTGTTCTGGTATCTGTTGCGAATTGGAAGACTTCTGAAATTGAGATTTTGAAACTGGAGACAGGATGTGTACGCTTCTGGTAGCTTGCTGGGTTTCTGAATGATAAGCATTTTCGAAATGTCTCCATTGAGACCTCTAATGAATATATCAAGTGCTCTATTCCTGTAGTTTTCGGTTAGAGCACAAATCGTTTCTTGTGATAGGTCTTCAGTTTTTAATTTGTTTATTAGTAGGGAGAGTTGGTGGTTGACTCTTGTCAATGCTTTGTCTACATTGACACATTGAGTTCAGTTCATGCTCTAGTGTGCGAACATCACGTTTGTCTGCATAATGTACAGACAAACATTTCTTTATTTTCGGCCAATCATTATCGAATATGTTGTAGGATATTAAAGCCGTGTCGGCTAGGCCTCTAATTTTCTGCTTTATGTGTTCGATTATGGCTCGGTAAATAGGTTTGGACTTCACTATATCGTAGTCTTTAGTATGGACTCCACATTGTCGATCCATGAAACGTAGTGGACGGGGTTTCCGTCAAACGGTTGTAGATCCCTAACGCTATCGGGGAGTTTCGTAATGTCAATTAAATCTTGTCCCGTTTTTGGGATTGCGAGATTTACAGGAGGGGATTGGGAAGTAATTGGGAGGGGATTGGGAAGTAATTGGGAGGGGGCTTACTCTGGATTCGAGTTGTTGGAGATGGGTATTTATTAATTTGATTTGCTCCATTTGAGCGTTTACTGCTCCAGTTAGCTGGGTTAATGTGTCCATTATATTTTCTATTTTAAAAATTATTTGTATTCAATAGATATAGTTTGTTCGGAATATCAAGTTTACAATATTTTATATTTTCAATCTAATATAATTCAATTTAAAATAAACATGTTAAAAATTATTTTTTTATAATTTTACTTGGTTTTTCCGTTTTATATGGTTTTGCAAATAATATTACAAGGTAGAAGAAGAGGGAAAAAAAATTTGCAAACTGGCTTTCTCCCTTTTTTTTATATTTTAGATGTAATAGAGAATATATTTTGCTTACAGTAGTTTTAGCAGCATTTCGTTGGGAGGTCCGTGTGGTCCTTTTTTGCGGGTTTAGTCGGCTACTTAGGCACGGATTACGCCACTGTTGAATGTGCTTTGGCCGTGTTCTTATGTGAACGGACTATTGAATGGTCCAATTGATTTTGTGTTGGTTGTGTTCTTATGAGAACGGTTGATGTGTTGTTTTTTATATTGCGGTTGCTGCCGTGTTCTTATGTTAACGCACTTTTTCCTTCCGCCACTTGATTTCGTTGCTTGTTTCTAAGTATTTTGTGACACTTGTAACCGTGTTTATACGCTTTTTTTAGTGTATTAGCACTCAACGCGTTGGGTATGTTTACACGTTTTTATTTCACGGATACTTGATAGGTTTAATAGTCACTTTTTACAACTTTATTTCACGGGTAATTTGAATCGGTTTTTATTCTAAACCACTTGTATTGTATGCTAATTGCTTATGCTAAGGTTCGGGATTCTTGGAATTACAATTTATTGGTTTTGCTTTTAAGTACGATTTACAATATTTCTAGGAATTAACGATCTAAAGGGTGCAAGGTAAACATTACTTTAATTGGGTGCATGAAGTGCAGTTATTCTGGAATAATTAAATGAATGACGTAAGCAGTTGATTGGGTCATGTTGGATAGGTATGGGAAAGGGAATGGAGAATTGTCGTGTTAACTTACATACATATTTTACATTGTATTTAATTTAGACTCATGAGATTATGCTATGCCGGTTGGATAATTATTTTATAGTTATATGAAAATCCTATATAATATGCGGATATATGTAGATATAGATATTTAACATGACAAGCTGAACAACATTATTTTTGTTTTGGAGCTAATAATTAAATTGTGATTATTAATGCAGTTTCTAAATAAATTCAGATTCCACTTTAAGCAAGCAACAAGATCCAACGGACTTTTCTGATCTTTCGAATTACCTCTGTCATCCGCGAAAGCAGTCGATGAGCCTTTAAAGTCAAGTGCAAGAGTTAGATAAGAAATAAAATTGTACCCAAGGCAAAGCTTTGGGGTACCCTCAAGTAAAAAAATTTAATTGCTCCTGATCTCATCTATCTTCATCCTTTGTAATCAAGCACCAATCAAGTCCCAATTAAGCACAAAACCATGAAATCCAGAAGTCCCACCGAAATGTTATGGTTGAGCATGTATCAATGTACCAGCCAGTATAGTATTTATCAAGATTAGACCTTGTTTGGGTACAAAACTGTAGTTAATAATCTTCAGTAGATTTCTTGAAACGGTATAACATCAATATATTTTAACGCTTCAAAAAAAAACCCAATTGAAAACGCAGCCATACCATCTGCTCCACTAGAACTGGTATTCCTTAATTGTTTTTGACTTCCCCAGACAAGTCTTGGGTTTGTAAATAAAACTATACCTTTGAGATGATTCAGCGCACAGAAAAAGAGGATACATTTTATTGTAAGGACGAGGCAATAGATGACTGGCTATATTTAGAAAATAGTCATTAAATTGTTCACAGTACACAAAGAAGGTAATTTTGAAGAGTAAGATTTTTTAAGTACATATACTGTTTACTGTTTTCCATTCGCGCATGAGTGTACCTCTCGTAGAATTAAAACGATTTCGGTAATAGGTATCATGGCAAGTTGAAATAATCTTTCCCGTTCAAAGCACAACCTTTTGTGTAAACTTATTAAATTCAGATTGCTAGGGTATCGATAGCATCTAATTCTAAGTTTATTTTTTAAATTGACTTTAGTCAGTAAGTCCTTGGTGATTCAAAATTTAAGACTTTTTTAATTCGTATTCAATGAATATTGTGTAAAAAGTTAAAACATCTCTACACGAAACAACGTCATCCCATAAATAAACAAATAATTTTGTTTTTTTTTATAATATTGTTCGAAAATGTTGAATATCTGTTATTCTTCATGCGAATAGTTTCCATAAGAAGTGACAGGGCTTCAAATTAAAAACACATTTCTCACAATTATTAAATGAAGCACTCTTATCGCCCATTGATCTGATTCAAAAACCACTTGACACAATCTTTGTAAGCTCATTAATAAAAGACTGAAGGCCATGCGAAACTTAATATGTTGACACAGTTTCACTATTCTTTGAATTGTTTTTCTTAAAATCTTCCATAACAATTAAACTTTTGGCTTTAATTTTACCTGAATGATCAGAAAATTCATTAACAGACATCGAACATTAAACTTGTGCAGCCTACAGACGGATAGGAAAATACACTTAACTATTAAAAACTCCGTACTTACAAAATCGACTCCCAAAAATTGTTTAATCTGGTATCTTCTCTTCAAAACTTATTGTAAAAACGAATTAAATTTAAATTTTCGTGAATTTTGGTTAATTAATTAATTAATCTTGTTTCTGCCTTTTTAATCCAATTAAAAGGAAGACTTAGTGACCGTGACTTTCTATTGTGTTGCGCTCCTTAACATCAAAGTTTTTCTCAGTATAATTATTTTTTACAAAGCAAACATTTCACCTTTTTTACCTTTCTTTGATGGTCACAAGACCCGCACATAAACGATTGCATCTGTTATCTATAACAGAGTAATAATTTCATGGCCTAATCCTTGTTACAATGTAATTGGTTTTTTGATCCTTGAAAACAGTTGTTCCACAAATGCACAGGTTCGACATACGAACAACACCAACAGCTCATTCAAGGTGATCACATTTGAAAACCATATAGCACCGATGATTTCGAACGACTAATGTCAAATTGATTATTGTTATCGACAAGTGGTATCAAAAAGTCGTGTACTCATTTACCTCAACTGGCACCATCAAAGGCCCTAACCATATGTCGCTTATTACACTGAGGGTAATCATGAACAGTTTACCATTAAATGAGTCTCGTTTAACTCGTTCCTTGTATATTTTTATTTTTAGGAACAGGGAATATTGTGAGCTGTCAACAAGTTATTTCCTTTATTCGCATAGAAAATCTATCAAATATTGGGACCTTGAATAAGTTTTCGCTGTTTCTCAACAGATAACGTACAAATTACTTCCAAGTAGTTCTGGTAACGTGATTTCACAGTACAATGCTGTAGGCTGAACTTATAAAGCCCAAACAGGTTAACACTGAAGCTCTAAATAAAAAGTCTGAGTCAATCGACTACTGTGCAGACGAATGCTTTTATGGGAAAGTCACTTGAAAAAAAAAACAAGGGATCACTTCGAATATTTTCAGTAGTCATCTAAACACCAGCAACAACAGTGGCATTAGAAGCAGCAAGATTAATATCTACGACAGGTTACCCAAGGACATTATTAAAAAAGGCGAATGAACGCAAACTAAAAAACATATTGATTAAAAAGAAGGTGAAAAAGTAATTAAAATTAATTCTTCTGAGGACATCTCCTAATTTGAAATTGATTACACCAAAATGTTCGTAGTATAGCTAATTTTAATATTATCTCAACTCACACCTTTGAATCCTTTACCTGATTTAATTTTCTTGTCTGAGGTTTGGATATTTGAAGAAGAAATATTCGGTATATCAATAATTTTAAATTCGATGATGTTTGCAGTGAGAATTAAGCAGCTGGTGGTATCGCAGTTTTTTTTCCGGAAGTAATATTAAAGAGTGTATAATTGAAAATAAATTTTGGAAAGCTCGTATAATCAGTGTTGGTTGCATAGTTGTCTTTTCTTGTGTCTTGCAACCAGCAATCAACTTAGTTATTGAAAATTTAGAAAAAAGATAATTTAAAGTCAAAGAATATAAGAAAATTAATTTTGTTTCCTTTAGAACACAATAAAATTTTGGATTTCGGGAAAAAATTTATAATGCTAGTGCCCCTTTTATGGCTTTTGATAAATTGCATACTAGTATCAAATTTTATATAAAAAAAATTGATATAAGAAAAGTGTTACAGCTCACAGAGAGCCAAAGCCAGGCTTCTCCCATTCACTTATGTTGTGTTTTTCACACAAGTGAAAGGGACCTACGTCCGAACGGCGAGCGCCGAGAATCTTTTTCAAGGCAAATATACTACGAGGGATTTTGCCAGTACTCCGCTGAGGAGAGGAGCCGCGAAATGAATATTCGATGGCGTTGGTGTTATCGGGATCTGAATTCGCTCAGAGGCCGACAGACATCCCATTGCGCCACGGCAAGAGATGAAAAATTAAAAGATTAAAAAAAAAATTTGATGTCTATTTGAACTGAGACTGTTATAAAAAATGGAAATTTTGTTATTTCTAAGCCCTCAAAAGTTGCTAGTTTATTTAAAAAATTCTCTTAAAATATAAAAGGCTATATTTCCAGACTCTCTAAAAACAGCAACTATAATACCTCTACCTCAAAAGCAAGATTTTCAAGCGTTTTTGAAAATGTGATTAAATATAGGAGAGTTTTAGATAGGACACATTTCTTTAAAGACCCCCTTTTCGATAGATAGATAGATTGATAGATCTACTGAAAGTGAAATCTTAAAGGGAAATTATACGATAGTTCGAATATCCCTCAAACCCCTACTTGCCTCTTTAGATATACAACAAATGCTTTTGGTATGATGAATCATATATTACTATTAGTCAATTATTTTATTATTTGATGAGTGTTTCAAAAGTTTCATCCCTTTCGTATTTCAATGAAAATCTGAGTTTGTTTTCTGATATAACTGTGGATCTTGATATACAATCGTTTAAGCAACATAAGCTCTTAATCGGTAACAAAACAAAATTCATGGTATTTACTATGAGTTTCGTTTGCAAAGATTTGCCCACATTTGCCCCTAACCTTGTTGCCTAAAATTGTGTACACCTGTTGCACCAATAGCATTTAATGAAAGTGTAAGATGCAATGATGGTTGCTTTAGAATTAATTGTTTCGACAGTATTAAATGCCTAGGCATTGTTCTTGACTATAAACTCTCTTGGTCTAATCATTTTACTGTAAAATGTTATACCAAAATCGAGTCTATTAATTAAGCAAAAACATGCCGTAAAAATGATGGCTAAAGTAAATCGCAGGACACTCGGTTTTGAAGTGTTTAAAAGTTTTGAAATTCTCCCTTTAAGGCAGTTATTCTGGTACAAGGTTTTAAAGATGTTTTATTTAAATTCTGGTTCCTATCATGTTATGCTTCATGAAAGATATAATTTAAAATACCGGAAACTTCGTCACTGTTCCGGCTATTTGCAAAATACACTTCTTCAGTCGCATTTATGCTACCGCGTCGCGATTGTTTAATCTTTTAAACTAAAGGAATTAAGGAATTAACAAACAAAAATTAAGATGGTAACATATCTTCGAGGAAGTTCAGTAGGCAATCTTTAACTATCAGAACGTTAGCTCGCTTTTTTTCATAGTTTTCATCATGTTGAGTTTCGTGACAAGAAAAAAATATTTGCGGGAATTTAATTGTACTATTTAATAAAAAAAAAAATCTACAGCTAAAGCACATTCTTATTCAGACTTATGGTGAAGACTTATGGTGAAGATGCTCTCTTGGATTAGACATGCCGAAGTTGATTTCGACGCTTTAATAGTAATGATTTTGATGCAGAAATTAACAAACGCTCTGACGGTAAAGTTTAAAGACGAAGAATTCGAGGCATTATTTTATAAAATCTCATGTCAGACGCCAGCTTCACTTGCTAAATCATTACAAGTATTAGGTTGTACCAAAAATATTGCGCGAGTCTTGAAGTCTGTTTAACGTAAGATAAAATTAGTTGTCAATATTCTTTATTTAACAAAACTTCTGCTCACCTCTCAGTCAACTTTTTTATGCCGGCACAAAAACAATGGTTTTGACAAAAAAAAAAAACATCCTAAACACCGAAGTGTAAAATTGTTTCTATTGAAGAAATTTTGCAAACTTCCGAACGAGTGAAAATCTGAAAGTGCTAAATCTGGAGAATAAAAACGATACAGCATTTTTGCCTCAATTGAACTCCTGTAACTGTTTGCAGACGATCCAGCCTGTATGAGGACTAGCGTTATCCTGATGGAATAGATCGACCCGCCGATTGCCCAGACTCTTCGCTTCTACTCTAGTGCCGACATTTATCTGCACCGCGACTTCTTTGTTGAAAATCTGCTATGAGGCAGAGACTAATGGGTTAAGTCCATCTCTGGAATGTTGTGCGGGTCAGTCTTCGGGACTAAACAATGGGTGCCGACGTTTAATGTTATAGTAAAGAACCCATTTCTCGCCTTCAGGAACATTCCGGTTCAAAACTAATCTTGGTTGCGCCTCGACAGAAGTGCAGTGCAAGCTTCGATTCATTCCTGAGGATTATTTTGCGGTGGTATGGTAACTTTCTGACTTTTCCCCTTTTTTATTAATTGTCGGTGGATGGTCATATGGCTTGCGTTGCGTTCGCTTTCGCGTTCCCTTGCCGTAACAGTGGGATTTCTTTCGAACGTAAACCTCCAGAACTCATCGTCCAGCTCTTCTGGCCTACCGAGGTTCATCTTTGGGTCAAATTGCCATTTCTAAATTTTGTCAACCAATGCTGACACTTAAACTAACTGAGAACACCCACTCTGTACACTGGCTTTACCTGAACAAAAACAGTGAAATATGCCGAATATGCTCTTCCGACACATCTATTTTATTGATGACGTTAATACAATGACGCTTGCAGACTGAATAAGCAATATATCCCAAATACTAATTTCAATAAAGGTTTCAGTATTAAATTGTTTTTGTGCATTTTATGGTAATGGAAAAATAACCCCTAAAAATAACGAGCAATACTTATGATATGACAGTTTAGAAATGTTGGAAAACAGAAGCCAGGACACTGGGTGCCGTAAGGGTTAAAGCGGACAGATGTCGAGCAGTGTTTTTTTCACATGTGAGCGGCTGCTTGAACGTCGTAAAGGTAAATATTTCTGCATCGTATCGTGACTGGCAATAAAAAGTGGATAACCCTAACCGCGAATTCAAATCCTTGCGGCATTTTCGTATTGGTAATGCAGTGAGCAATGCTAGCTTTGGTAAGAAATTAAATACTTAATTCCGACAGTCACTAAACCACATACTTTGATGTTGTTTAAATGTATACATACATATGTAACTTAAGGAGTTTTATTGTTGAGGATAACAAAAGCAATCAGTAGGTATGAAGGTTAATAATAAACTTAAACTCACCTCTACCACAAATGTATTTTGTTCGGCGTCAAAGATCTTTATAATTAACTTTCACATTAATTCAATTTGCTCAACCTAGACAGTCTATTTAATCTATCGGTTTATGTGGATTTTATTCAATTACACATGGTGACAAAGTACTTTTTTAATTTTTCTTTTTTTTAAATTTTGAAATGCGTACGTAACGCATGCACATGGAATATTATTATTCACCCTCACACTTCATAAATAATTTATAACACACTCTCCACCTTATCTATAATTGCGCAGGAATGTATCCTTTAAAATGCATAGATATTCGTTGTTTAAATTTTTTTTTATAAAACATTCGACTTGTCTTATATAAAATGTAGTTCGAATTTCCACCACAGGAAATATGTATTTTTAATTTTTTTTTTTCTACATTGATATTTATCTTTATCCGTCAACACTAAAACCGACTGAATCCTTCACCTTCTTGCCTGTTTAAACACCAACACTAATATTTATTTTAAAGGCTCTTTTTCACATTTAACCACCTCGGTACACGCACTATTGCCAAATTACGCAGAAAGGATGCACGAGTGTGTGAGTGCTTTCACTCCTTTCATAACCCTATTCCTTCGTTTATCGTATATCCTTTAGGCACGCACGAACTGATCCGTATAGGCTATCCGTTATTGAAAGAAATTACAATATTATCCTACATGGCTCGGCACGATGGATCAACTAGAAAAATGACAAAAGCAATGCTTCTATGCACACGATACCCGTGAGACGAGTTGTCGTAACGTGATACAAAAATCAACTGAAAATAAGCATAGTCGTGCCAAGGAAGATAATGCTTGCCAGTAGGTCCTTTTTATTTCGCTCACTTACTCTCTCGCGCGTTCGACTCTCTCATATCCTATTCAATTTCCAGTGGAGCAAGTCTCCAAAATTGTGGCCGACGAGAGAGAATGATTCCAAGACTTGTTTGTTGTTGGAGGTTTTTTTGGTTCGAAAAAAAGGACGGATGGATGCTTTCGAAAGTTTTCGTTTATATCTAAAGGACAACTCCCTCGTTATAGTGCGCTTATACATTTTCCACAGTAACACTTCCAATTAAAGTTTTGCTCCTGCTGCTAAGGGTTCATCTCGGTGATGCTCCTTTAAGGTTATGGTTATTTGCATGTTTTATGGAGTTATTGGCTGGGTTTGTTGTTGATTTATCCGAAAACCACAGCAACAAAAAACAGAGGAAAGGGAGGAATGCCTATGATTGTGGATAAAATAAAGATGAATGAGAACGAACGAAGGTCGGGTTGATGTCTTTGGAGATTATAAAGTTATGTTTCAGTTGGGGTTGATAGGCTGATCTCGACGCAGGATATAAGGATTAGGGACTTTGTTCTTATTTAATATACGTGTAAATGTCTTCTTCCTTTTACGGACAGACAGAAAAAAGTATCTTTTATATTGGATTAGTTGAGTTTGAGGCTACAATTCGTATCTTTTTCCCAGAGTGAGTTAATGTTGTATAAAATCTTTTGATGTGCAGGTGCATCTAGGAGATTAAGATACGGTTCATTAACAGCTCATCAGATGTACAATTGTATCGTATGTGTCATAAAACGCAAAGGTTATAAAACCAAGTGTAAAAGTGATGACTTGATGATGACATAATGTCTAGTCATTTATCGTGTGTACTCCTTAGACATCGTTTGGGTACGAGAGTTTTACTCCATATGACGTATGTACATGTGTATCTTTTATTGGCATCTGTTTAGTCGAATGGCATTCTTTACAACTTCCCGTCAATCTGGATCCTTCTGCAACAGTATATTGGATAACATTCCTCGTTGACGGCAACAACCACCTTTGGGGGTGACAACCTTCTCTTGGCTGACTGATTTTGAAAGAATTCTTCTTCTCAGATAACTCATTGTTAGAGGTGAGATGAGGGCAAGAAAAAAAGCTTAGGACAAAAGCTGGGGTTACATAATGCTAAAAGGAAAGATTCCTTTTCCTTTTTCTGTTTTCTGTTAATGAGTGCGTAAGCAAAAAAAGTTGGAGGGAAATCCATTGATATCCTTGACAATGTCCCAAGCTGAAACGAAGCCATATTTTCCCTTTCGGCTCCTATCTTTGGCCTCTTGTTAGAAAATGAAAAATGTTTATTTTGACCGGGGTCATATTGCTTTAGTAGCGTCGTGACCTTGGGACGAGATATAAGGTTTCACAGGTCACCTGTCGTCAATTCATTTTTCGTATCTTAGCGACCTTTTTTTTCGAATCTGATGTTATCACGCTTTGTTTGGTTTTGCATTCAACTGTCCCATTTTATAAATGAAAGTCAAGAAGTTTGTTTTACTTAATAGTAAAAACATGTGCTATATTTGCTCAGACTAGAATTTTTATCACCTGTGGGCAGTGTCGATGTATTATATCCATTTAGTTCGTTTCTATCAGACTATTTTAACCGATAGGCTTCAATGTGATTATGGAACGGTAAAAAGTTTGTTAACCAATTTTTAGAATCAAATATTGCCACAGGACGAAAAATATAAAATATATTGATACCACACTACCATGTAATTTGGAGAGATCGACCCCTGAAATGGTAATGGTGTTGCTGTCTTAATAGGAAAAAGATTGCGGCGTATCGTTGTATATAAAAAGTTAGTGGCATGTGTTATATCCATTCCTCTCTAAAGTAGGATTGTACATATGTAGTAGCTCTTTATGCATGTGAGGCACTTCAACCTATAACTTGTGCCACTTTTTCGAAAAAGAAATATTATTTTTGGGTGAGGACCTTAGTGCTAGGCATAAAACATGGGGAAAAGCCACCACGAACACTAGAGGGTACTTACCATCGAACTGGTGATGTTAAAATACAACATAGTACAGACATGAGCAATGGGTACTAAATCTTTTCCATACTTTCCAAGAACCGGCTTCATCTTGGGATTAGCGCTAACAGGCACAAGATTCGAACTGACTAATACAAATCGCTACAGTCGAAATAGTCTCTGACCATCGAGTGTGACAGTGATCATTATGAACTTCGCACAATAATACAGATACCCGACGAAATTTCACAACTGAAAAAGTATGAACCAGTATGCACCTTGAATTATCAAAAAGTACGTTAGTCACTGTTATCAAGATCTTTGAGAGTCGATAAACGTCTGAGCGGAATATATAGACCTATCAGCCGGAAGTTGACAAATGACGAAATTGACCAGCACCTACAACAAATATTAATAAATATTACAAGAAAAAAACCAGAGTTTCCACCAGGCCTAAACAGCTAAATAGGCAGTTTACAAACCCACACGATCCGCAGATAAGGACACTAAAATCGGTAGGCAAAGATCTCCGAAAGTTATTAAAAAAAAAATTACTACAGCAAGTTTGCACTGAGGAATTAACTTCCTTGCATAAAATATAATAGTCCCAGCGAGACTACGAACGTAGGCATAATTCTAGAGAGCGGCAACCAAAAAAAAATAATTCGATCGGCGTTTTCTTCGTGTCGGGTGCACGGTCAATAGCTCACCGTAGTCGCAAGCTTAAAAATGCGGCCTTTTTGAACCATTAGACAATTGGCGCTCTGAGAATAACGTTTACACCGTATTCAATAATGAAACCTTGCGAAGGGCATTGTCGCCAATGACCGAACTTCCACCGCCTTGTTTGTGGGAAAAGATGCAATCCGGTGCGTTTCGATCCTACTTAAAAATAAAGTCGCCGGGAATTTTGGTAACTTAATCCTTAACCCATAATATGTAAGGGAATGAGATGACGAAGCCTAGGATCTAAAGACGCAATCAGTAGGGTGACCACTAGAAACGTAACACACAAAAATTAATTTTGAGTGTCAAATGTTTTGTGTTTCATTTACAAGGACGGTGTATAAAAAGGATGTTTGCAGAGGCATTTCAAACGGTCGTTGTTATACCACTACCTAAAGTTGATGCTATGGTGCTAAATAATTATCGACTTATTTCTTTTCTTTCATTATTTTCATCATTTTCTAACATCTCATGTTATCAGTTCAAGAATCAACATATTTTTTTTTGCTAAAAAAAGGCGAATCAACAGAAAATATCTTATTAAAATTTGTTGGTGAATTATATTTCAGTTTGAATGTCGATAGTCAAAATCAAAAACAGTTTTAGTTCGTCGAAGACTCTCAACATATGTAGATGTGCCGCAAGTTTCTGTTCTTGGCTCCATTCTTTTCATTATTTATATAAACTTATTATTCTATCAACCTTTAGAGGAAAATTTACAGATTTTGTCGTTGATGTTACTTTTTTCGATTCCAACACCATTTACCTAAGCCTTTCGATTGATCTCAATAATGGTTTATGCATGCTACACACATTAGTGATCAGTATAATACCAAGTGTATGGTTCTTAATTTGAAGTAACATGCCGAAATGATGTTATTGGTTACCAAGGACATGTGTGCTGCAATGACACCCGTTTTATAATAATTGAGGGAATGGAAAAATTAAAATTATAAATCCATTATTAACTAAACAAAAATAGGCATTCGAAATGATAAAAGTAAATTGTATAACTCCAAGCGATGAGCAGTTCAGGCGTCCTGATATTCTACTTTTAAAGCACAGATATAAAGCTCAACAGCTTTTACCAATTATAAAAAAAAGGTTATAGATAGATAAATATTCATTTCGTATTAAAATGTTAAAATTAATTGATTAAAATCGTTCAAGTTATCGCACAGTGTCTTATTACCAGGTGTACGCATGAGTTTATTTTCGGTTGAACTACATACGTTAAGATATGATGCCGGCGAAAAATACGCGGTATATTAATTTGACACATACGCCATTTTGTTGGTCTGTGATTTAACTACAAACAAACACCAGTTGTCTACGAAGTGGAAATAGTATCTTTGGAACGAAAATCTTTGCAGGAAAATTTGTCAAGCATAGACTTATGTGCAGCCATTAGAAGGAGATATAATCTTTGCCTTCTAAAAAGTGGCGATCATATTGAAAATTTATTATAACAAAACTCCGAATTTTTTAAAAATAATAAAAAAGAGGTCAATGTTTTATACATTAATTTGCCTACAAGTCCAGCCGCGTTAAAACTAAAAAAAAGGTTTTTCTTAGAAAAAATGGTTCGGGTTTTTTTTTAATTTCTCAAAAACTACAAAACATTTTTGCATCCGGTTTTCTGTTTTTAATTAAAAACTAATAAGAGAATTGAATTTAAAAAAAATTAGTACTTAATTACATACAATTTTGAAAAAACATAGTTCGAAATTTTTTTTTTCATTTTTTTTCAAAATTTTGAGTTTGAAAATTAATTTCTCAAAAACTATTCCTTGAAACAGCTTCATTTAAAAACAAGATGAAAGAAGAGGTTTCTGGCTTTACAAAAAAGTATATCGCGGCATTGTGGATGTAACTGTTGATTTTTAATAAATTTTTTTCCAAATTAAGTAAATTTCTTAGAAAATTGCCACTCCCGCCTAAACGGGGGGGGAATAGACCCCCCCTCCAATACGATTTTTTTCTTGTC
Source organism: Merodon equestris (assembly GCA_958301585.1). NCBI lineage: Eukaryota > Metazoa > Arthropoda > Insecta > Diptera > Syrphidae > Merodon > Merodon equestris. The sequence continues at coordinate 68,549,254 of OY284413.1, forward strand.
TTGACCAGCCTACACGCTCTAGCTTTTTGGCACACTGCTCGTGGGACACCCTGTATACTACATGTCTCCGGAATTATAGAGGGCGATGATTTAGCGGAGACTATTTTTAAAAATTGAGGATTTCTCTACTCCTGCTTAAAAAACTTAAAGTTAATGACAATCGCTCGGTTGGTTAAATACATTCCCTCATCACAGTATTTTCCTTCTTAATCAGGATGTTATCACGCCTAGCAATTCTATGAATACTTTTTCATCCACTCTAAGAAAATGTCTGTTGTCTTTATGAGAATTGTTATAAATGAACAATTAGTACATCATAAATGTGAATTCAGCCTTAGAATGTAATAGAATGAAAACTGATCCCTACTTATGTACTTGTATATTATACGAATATATCATACATGTTAAAATAAAGATTACTCTTTAGCCGTCCTTCAAACGAATCAAACGTGTTTTACATTCCCGTGCTTATAGCTTAAATTCTAACATGGTATGGGCCTCTGTCACGAAAGTAACTAAAAAAAAAAAAAAAAAAAAAAAGTGTGGATATCGACAGAAAATTAAAAAAAAAAATCCTTGATTTCGGTTTTTTTTTAAATTTTCTTTGTGAAAATGGCCACAGGAGGTGTACTCTCGTTCCCTTTCGAAAAGTTGCGGGGTCGTGAAAATTTCGACACGTGGAAACGCCACGCGAAGTCGTATCTGGTTCTAAAGAACTCTTGGAGAATCGTTGAACATGGTCCTACGTCGCAAGATATGAAAGAACTAGAATCGGACGAGCGCGCGTTGGCAGAGATAACGTTAATGATTGAACCCAGTAATTTCGCGCATATTGCCACGGCGAAAACGGCTAAAGAGGCGTGGACAGCGTTGGTGTCGGCGTTTGAAGATCGCGGTCTAACAAGAAAAGTTGAATTGTTAAAACAATTAGTGCAACTTAAATTAAACGATTGCGAATCAATGCAGGACTATGTTAATAAGTTAGTTATGACGTCGTTGAAAGTGCAAAGCTCCGGTTTAAATATCGACGATGAGCTGATAGCGTCGCTCATGCTAGCGGGACTGCCTGACGAGTTCCGTTCTCTGGTGATGGCGGTCGAGAATTCAAAGTCCAAGCTAACTGTCGATAGTGTAAAAAACTTACTATTACAAGACGCTAAATTTGATAAAGACAATGGTGAAAATGTGTTTTACTCGAAATCTAAAATAAAAGACGCCAAGTTTAAATGCCATACATGTAAGGAAGTGGGTCACTTCAGTCGTTCCTGTCCGCAACGAGTCAAAAAGCCGACAAAAAAAAACCGAATTCAAATAAAACGGTCTCTACATCGCTCATGATAAATGAAAATTCACACAACGACAATAATTGGTATATAGATTCCGGTGCAACAACACACATGACAAACAGCATCAATCTACTACAAAATTTCAAAAGTGTAAAAAACAAAATGGTAGTTGTCGCGAATGATACGAAATTATATGTCAATGGCATCGGCGATGTAAACATGAAGTTAAGAGCAGGACAAACAGATATAAATGCAACTGTCAAAAATGTTGAATTTGTTCCAGAATTGTAAAACAGGAAACAAAGTAATATTTAAAGACAATAATTGTAAAATTTTTGATAAAACGGGTCAATTAATAGGTATTGCAAATGCCACTAATGGATTATATCGTTTAAATTCTAACCCAATTTCTAATCAAAATACAAATAACGATCGTAGTGTGTTTGTCGTTGATGACTTTGAATTATGGCATCGAAGACTCGGTCATATTTGTGATCAGAATTTAAGCAAGATTAAAAGTGCATCGGTTGAAATTAAACTTTCAAAAAATAAACTATCTGATAAGTGTATCGTGTGCATTAAAGGCAAACAAACACGGCTTCCGTTTAAAGATATCGGAACGCGAGCTAAGCATAAGCTGGATCTTGTACACTCGGATGTTTTGGGACCGTTTAAAATAAAATCGTTCTCGGGTAGACGATACATTCTAACGTTTGTCGATGACTACAGCCGAAAGATTTTTGTGTTTCCAATCAAACACGTCAGATGTGTTTAGCGAGTTTAAAAACTTCAAAAATCGTGTTGAGAATCATTGTTCGCGTAAGATTAAAATACTTCGAACTGATAACGGTGGAGAGTACATCAACAACAAATTCAAAACCTTCCTGGAAGCGAATGGGCTCTTACACCAAAAAACAACCCCCTTTACTCCGCAGCAAAACGGTGTTGCTGAACGTCTCAATAGAACCATAATGGAGCGTTTACGGTGCATGCTGTTGGATTCAGGTATGGATCAGCGAATCTGGGCCGAAGCTGCAATTACTGCAGGGTACTTACAAAACCTTATACCTTGCAGAGGACATGAGTGCAGTCCAGAGGAGCTTTGGAGCGGTATCAAGCCCAGTGTGAAACACCTACGTGTTTTCGGAAGCAAAGCATATGTGCATATACCAAAAGAACATCGAAATAAGTTGAGCCCAAAATCGTTCGAATGTATTCTTGTTGGCTACAGTACAGAATCCAAGGCTTACAGACTGTTTGAACCTGTTTCTAAAAAAATTATTACAAGCCGTGATGTTGTTTTCATTGAGACGAAGCCGCGAGAATCATGTGATTGTACACTAGATGTTAAACCGTCGTCTTCGCCAATAGTTGATATTTTGTCTCCCTTATCAATTGTCGATTCAGAGGAGAAAGCGGATGAGAATGAATCGCCAAACGATAGCTTCGACAACAACAACGATGATGAACGTAATAGGTCATCTGATGACGTGTTCACTGATGCTGCCACCACTGCTGATATTGGAAGCGATGCAGTAGACGACGATGTGTTTGATGATGTCAACTCAAACACGATTGCTGATGATGGTGTTCGCCGTTCTAAGCGGTAGGCTACCAAACCACCAATCAATTACAATTTCTGTGCTTTTGTATCAGAAAAGAAGAAATGGCATCTCTCCTGCACAACGGTACATGGATCCTGACCACCTTACCCGAAGGAAAGAAACCGATCAGCTCAAAGTGGGTTTTCAAAACAAAAACTGATGCAAAGGGTGTTCTAATGCGACGAAAGGCCCGTCTGGTTGTAAGAGGATTCAGTCAGCAGAAAGGGATCGATTATGAAGAAACTTTTTCGCCGGTTGTGAGGTACACATCAATACGTTGTCTTTTAGGCCTTGCAACGAAACACAATTTGATGATACATCAACTTGATGCAGTCACTGCATTCCTTAATGGCGAACTTCAAGAGGAAATCTACATGAGTCAACCGGAAGAATTTAACGACGGCTCTGGCAAAGTTTGTGCTTTAAAGAAGTCAATATACGGTCTGAAGCAGTCAAGCCGAGTCTCGAATATGAAGTTAAATTCTGTTCTGCTAAAATTCGGCTTAAAGCGAAGTGAGGTTGATCAATGCGTATATTACCAGGTATGTAAAAAAAAAATGTTATACGTAGCTATTTATGTCGATGATGTCTTGGTTTTCGGCAACGACACCGAGATAATTAATAACTTGAAAAGAGAACTGTCGCAGCATTTTCAAATGAAACATTTGGGCGAGGCCAAGTCCATTTTGGGTCTACGCATTCAGCGTAATATCCAGAAAGGCATTACCAGAGTTGATCAAACACAATATATTAGAGATGTTCTTAAAAGGTTTTCAATGGACGATTGCAACCCTGTTCTCGTGCCATTGGATCCAAATCAAAAACTTACTTCGGATATGTCACCAACAAATACTGTGGAAGTGAAAGAGATGTCTAATATTCCATATATGCAAGCTGTTGGATGTCTGCTATTTGCTGCTCAAATTACACGACCTGATATCTGCTTTGCAGTTAATATGTTGAGTAGATTCAGCTCCAACCCAGGGAAGGCACATTGGGTTGCTGTTAAACGTATCATGAGATATCTGAAAGGGACAATAAACAAGGCTTTGACGTTTCATCGAGATAACAGTGATATAGGAGGGTTCTGTGATGCAGACTGGGCTGGCGATCTTGACCATCGACGTTCAACGACCAGATATGTGTTCATCTTTCAAGGGGCTCCGATTTCATGGTGCACAAAACGTCAACGCACAGTAGCACTTTCGTCTACAGAAGCGGAGTTTATGTCTTTAGTATCCGCAACTCAGGAGCCCATCTGGCTGAGACGTATGGAGCAAGAATTACTGATCGAAGGGACCACGTTGTATTACGACAACAAAAGTGCAATTCATATAGCAAATAATGGTTCATATTCTCCAAGAACTAAACATGTTGATATCAAGGTGAAATTCATTCGCCAAAAATTAGAAAATGGTGAAATAAAACTTGCCTATATTGCTACGGATAAAATGTTAGCTGATATTTTGACAAAGCCAATTGTTGCTAATAAAATTTCCTTTTTCACAAATGAATTTGGCCTAGTGTAATCAATTACTTCTCCTTGTTATTCCATCTGAATATTTGTATCCTTTGAATTTTGTATTTTATTAATTTTATACATTATGAATTTTTAATGTTAAGGGTTTTGGTAGTTGGATTAAAATGTAAGGTGTAATATTATTAATGAATTTGAAATTTAAGTTAATGTAATAATTATTCAGGGAAGGTGTTATAAATGAACAATTAGTACATCATAAATGTGAATTCAGCCTTAGAATGTAATAGAATGAAAACTGATCCCTACTTATGTACTTGTATATTATACGAATATATCATACATGTTAAAATAAAGATTACTCTTTAGCCGTCCTTCAAACGAATCAAACGTGTTTTACATTTCCGTGCTTATAGCTTAAATTCTAACAAAAATTAGACAATTCTTTCTTTCTTTGCAGCAACCACATTCTTTTATCCAAGCTTTGACGTTTTTTCATTTAATACTATTGCACTTGCTGCAGCACCAGCTGCAAGCAGATACAAATTATTGTCCATTTTCGTACACACATACATATGAAACGACTAAAAAGAATATACGCAAAAATATTGATTTTTCATCAATGTTATTATACTTGGCAAAAGAGGCGTCAATTATACTTGTTAATTAACATGAGTCGTGTATAGGGCGCTGAAGACATGGTATTTGTCTGTTTTTGGTTCCAACAATTTTAATGTTATTTTGCTTTAGTCATTCTGCTTTTTATAGCTTCTTTAATTCGATCCGTTAGAGGAAATATGAATGGTACTATTATCACTATTTTATTACTTCATTTATTTCTGTTTTGCTACACATTAAGTAAATATTTTTCTAACTGTTTTTTTTTCTTATTTACATTTTCTGTATTTACGAGTATTCAATTTTTCCTATGAACTATTTCTAATTACTATTTATCATATTCTTTTTCATTTGATAATCTCTTGTCATTTTAAAAATTCCATATATGTATATGTCATGAAAAAAAAACAACCTTAGATCAAGTCAAAAAAAATTAAAAATTAGGTTTCATTATTAGGTTTTCGTGGAGAACCACATTTTAAAAGGTAGTTACATATACGAAGTTAGACTAGTTTAAGACAAGCGACATTAGTAACTAAGAAATATAGTTAAATTTAGAATGCCTGTAAGGTAGCAGGATACAATAAAAATTTAGATTTAAATATTTTTTTTCTAGTAAATAAGAATAATATACGAAAAAAAAAAAAATAATTAAAGAAAGAACTAAGCTAAACTACTCTTTAAACTAACTTGTTATGCTGAGGGAAACTCCATTAGTGAATCGGTCTATAACAGAATAGTTATAAACAAAAATAAATAAAATAAAACTCGCATATTATTCGGTTAAAAGTATAAAATGTAAGAGTTTACTAAGGCAACTTTTACAAAGAAAGTAACGTAACGAATACGACCTGCCGAATTAAGTTGTTCTTTTTGCTTTCGAGTGTCCGTAAATAAGGCATTTGAAGTTATTTGTTACTTAAGCTAGTTTGAAGCATTCTAGTCTACGAAAGGTTTGTTCCACAAAATATAAATAAAAATGAATCTAAAACTGAAACCAACGAGTTACCGAATATCGTAATAGCAAAAAAATTGCTTATTTAGGTTTTGTAAATTACAGACGCACTTGCCGGTTTGTGTTGATCAAAAATAAAAGAATCACCTGCGTAACGCTAAGTCGAAGAAATAGAAACACCCTAATACCGGTTAGTCACAAACAGACACGACGCGACTGCCCAGCGTCGATGCATGATCAAATATGGAAAAGATATTTCTGCAATTTGTAGTGCCGACTATTGACAAATGTATATCCTTACCAACTGCGTGGCTGGCAAGTTACGATGTTATTGTAATGCTTCCGATTTTAAGAATTAAAAATTTCGAATTCCATGTCAAGGTCCCATGTGTATGGACGGTTCCATACTCAAGAAATTTTTCCGCCCACTTTTTTTTAAGGCAGAAAAAGATGCTGAACCAATTTCTTTCGACGCATAATTGCATTTTTTTTTTTTTTTTGTTGGAGGCTTCTACTATCTGTTGCAACACTCAGCCACAAATACTACAGACACCTTGTCCTTATTGTATTTTCCCCGTTGTCCGGAGAAAAGTGAGGAGGGGCTTCACTGATGTAGAGCTAAGAGTTTCTGCACCCACCACGTCGGCTCCAAGGGTGCGCCACCGTGCTCGAGCGAAGGCGGGACAGCCGCAGAGAAAGTGTTCTGCTGTATCATCCTCCTCGCAACATGCAGCACAGGCAGGCGTCTCGCTGATGCCAAACATGTAGAGATGTTTGGCAAAAGTGTAACGGCCCGTAATGACGCCCGTAAGCCTTCTGCAATCAATTCTCCTTAAGGATAAGAAAAATGTTGCGGACTTCTTAAATTAAAGACTCAGTCGTTGATGTCAGATTTGACCGTGGAAGCAGGTAGACCTAAGGCGGGTTCAGGTCCTGAGAAACTCTGCTCTGAGCCGCTTCTAGCGAGTTCATCGGAGATCTCGTTTCCTGGAATCCCAGGGTGACCTGGGACCAATACAAGCCTCGTTTAAAAAGGTCTTGAGTTCATGCACTAATTTGGTGTTGGATAGAGGGCTGGACACAGTTTTGAGTGCAGCTTGGCTGTCATTGCAGACGCATAAGCTTTTTCCCTTCCACCTGTGTTTCACAACATAGTGCATGGCCATTAGGATAGCGTAAATCTTCGACTGAAAAACAGATCCATCATAGCATCTAGAGCAGCTCCCGGTGTGCTGGGGAAAGCCCCCGTGCAGCTGAGACAGACCGCTCTTTCGAGTTTGGTGAGTGAAGCCACAGCGCGTTTGCTTGTTAGCCTGTTCCACCAAATAACCGATGCATATGAGATTATCGGTCTTATCATTGCCGTCTAGATCCAAAGGACCTTTTTCGGCGATAAGCCCCCTATTTTGCCAAAGGCACCTTTGCATTGCCAAAAAGCTGACAGCGCTTTGGTGGTTTTGGACTCAACATGCTTTCACCAGGGAAGCTTGCTATCTAAGATAACTACCGGGTACTTAGCTTCCTTGGATATCGGGATGGGAATACCTTTTAGCACCAGCCAGTATTTTTCCTCCTGCTCGTGAAGAGAACGACATCAGTCTTAAGAGGATTAACCGACAGCCCATTACTCGTGCACCAGTCTTCGGTCACATCTAGCGACGCCTGCGCTTTGAGCCAGACAGTCGCTAAACATGAGCCGACAGAGAGAACAGCAACATCATCCGCATAGGCCTGGGCATAGATTCCAGAGGCATTATTGCATACATTTCAATTAAAAATTTATTTTTATAACGAAAAATATATGTTCAATGGTTGAAAAATGTTTTTCTTTATTTCAATATTCGGAAGGACAGCTGAAAGGTTACCAACGATGTCTCGATACCACAGGTGGCGAACCGCCAAAATAGGCGAACTAAAATACACGAACTGGAAAGTAGACTCCTGCCGAGAATTTAACAACTGTGCGTTTTACCGACAGACAAAATTCGAATGTCAGGACACTAAACCTCCAACAGTTAATTAAAGAACATTACAGAATATCTGTAAGCTAGCATTGGACAGAATTCGTGCTGTAAAATTGGCCGACTTCCTAAACACATGATGCAAATCATAATTGTAGCCTGATGCGTATGCAATACAAAGAAGTTTTTAATGACAGCCCTGCTTTGCAGAAGAATGCTTTGTAAAGAAATGGCGTTTAGGAACGTCACAGTGACACTAATTTGTTTATGTGAATTTCTCCGTTCTTCTCAGACTCTTTTTCCAAAAATTCAAACACTTCGTTTCTTTCTTTGGATTGTTGTAACTTTGTTCTCCTTTATCTGTCTTTGTTGTTATTACAGGACTATAGTTCAAGTTACTTGACCCAAAGAATATTCAGTCATCTCTGTTGGCACTTCAATGCTACTGCGGCTCCCAAACATGTCATCTATATCGTCAAAATATTCCCAATTTGTTGCAGCTTCGCCAGATGTGATGTTTCATTTTCTATGCGCTTATAGTAGGTTCCCATAATATTCAAGAAACTTCTAGATATTTCGTCTCGAGAAAATGGAAAGGTGCTCTCCACTTGTTTCATTTCTCTCAGAATCACTTCCAAAATGGTTTCTTTTTGTTGACGGTTTTGTTGACTCCTTCATGGCGAAGTTAAGTAGAAATCAATAATTTTTTCCGCTCATGTATCCACTTCTTCTCACTGTAATATATTTCGGAGAAACAAAGAAAATTACACTCAGAATCCGAAGCTTCCGAGAATTTCAGACAGTTCACGCCTCTTGAACTGTCAACATTAGCTCCGTGTAGGGTGATCCCCAGAAGAAGGCGGCGACAGTGGGTGTTTTCTAGGTTCCAGGAAGTGTGTAAGCGGAAAGACTGCATTCTGTAAACCACGGAAAACAAAGCTCGATCAGAGCACCTTGGTTTTACCAGATTCATTTATAACCTCTGAAAAATAAAGCCATCGTCTGTTAATGGGGCTAACATTATTTTACTCTTATAGCCAATGAGGATCTTTAAATCATTGAGAAGAAAACAATCTGCGGAAACCAGCCAGAGGCTGTAAATATGTACATGCTGTCCAGCAACCCACTAAATAATGCATTATTTTTATTATCTAGTACATGGTAAGACAGCGGTGATGTATCCGATTCCCAAGAGGGGTAAAAATATTTCCGATTGGCAAATCTCCGTTCGATAAGTCTCCCTGTCTAAATGAATCGAGGACAATAAAATCATTTACGATAATAAAACCAGTTTCAGAGCGGGGCCTCTAAGGGAACGAGAAAAAATGAAGAAGGTTCCCAACCGGACGGGCGCCCATTGACGAAAAAAAATAGGCAGTGCCTATATTTTGGCAAACATACAAATGCTACTCTAGCAATAGCCCAAAGCACTATCGCTCTAGCAAAGTCGCTGTTTGATATCAACCAACTCGATTATCTGCTACAAGGCCCAGATTACCTATGGATGACCCAATGTGAGAGCCAGCTTAATGGAAAGAATGCAGGTATTTGAGAGACAATGTCTCAGAACTTGTTTCGGATTACAGAGGTCACAATGGATTTCACCCTAACGAGGTGTTATACATACAATAGGGCCAACATTTTACGGTTCGACAATTTTCTGATTAAAGTGATTGTAAGTCACTAATCCGCCACGTATCACACAATTCCGTGGAGCTGCGATTCGTCTCCGAGCTTGATGTTACCCTCTCGCTATCGCTTCAGGCTTAGTAGATTGCTTTTGGTAATAGACAGCTTTTGGTAGTAGACAGCTTTTGTTAGCTGGAGCGGACTTCATCAGTTGCACCTTTAATTTTGGCAGTCTGTTCAAGCCTGCGACAGTAAATCCCAGATAAAGATAGATATTTCGTAAAGTACGAGATTTGTTCGAAAAATAAGGGGACTTTTTTAATTTTGTGAGCTAGATATTTAGATAGATATTCTTTATTTCGTATAAAATTACAATGTGGTTGTCACACAATTTACATACAGAGATTCGATATTTATCATATCTTTCAGCTGGATAAGGATAAATGACTTTTAATTATTTTTTGTACTCGAGAAACAACGATAATGAAGGAAAATTACAGCAAAAACCTTCAATGTATAACAAAAAAAAAAAAAAAAAAAAAAAACATATATCTATAATAATAGTATATAAATCCACAAATAAATAAATAAATATACAAAAAAATAAATAAATAAATATACACATATGTAATTATAAATATATGAATAAATAAATAAACAAATAAATAAATAAATTATATATAAAAAAATAAATAAATAAATAATATATACATCTATAAATTTAAATATAAATAAATAAGTAAATAAAAAATGTAAAAAAAAAAATAAATAAATAAATAAATATATACATATGGTATGTATGTAAATTTAAATATAATAAACAAATAAATAAACAAATAAGTAAATAAATATACTTTAAAAATAGATAAATGAGTAAATAAATAAATAAATAAATAAATAGTAGTCAATAAACATTTACATTAGTGAATTAGTTGTTGTATCAGAGGATTATCTGAAAAAAGGCAATTTTGTCGAAATTTATCCATAAGTTTAGCTATTCGAACGGAGATCAATTCAACTTTCGATTTTATATGAAGTTCAGAAGTGGAATGATATCTAGAAAGATCAAGCATCATTTTCAACAGTTTATTTTGGGTTATTTGTAGCTTTTTAATGTGACAGTCTCCCCATACTTGGCAACCATAAAGTAATATGGATTGAAATATGACCTTATGTATTACAGTTTTATTGGCCGTAGTAAGCATTGATTTTCTATTTATAAATGGGTAAAGCAGCTTAATGGCAATACCTATTTTATTAATTGTATTTAAGATATGTTTCTTAAATGTTAGCCTTGTATCCAAATAAATTCCTAGGTACTTTACACTAGTATTCCAATGCACATTGACTCCGCAAACGTTAAGTGGATTGTTGGGTTGGTGAGCTAATTCATTCGATTTTCGATGTTTTTTATGTTGATAAAGATGTCCCCTGACATATATTGACATTTTAGATATTGAATTTGTTTTTCGCGGATATGAAGGTTAGACGTGTTTTGGTTGGCTTCACAATTTTTTGATATTGAAAAAAGTGGATCGAATCTGTGTGAAAAATTCAATAAAGTGCTCCAACTTACTCAAAATGTTGACTGTGCCGTTTGAGCAAAAAAAAAAACACTTAACAGGTTTTTGAAAAGTACAAGCTCTTTACGAAAAGACGAGGCTATGTTAATGACGATACTCGCCCTAGACACCCAAGCACGTCAGCAACAATGAAGAAAATTGTTATGGAAAACTGTCGAATTACTATCAGATTAGTTGTTGATGATTCGGTTGGCTCATGCATTTTTTTTGATTTCATGATTTTTTTTCAGATATTTTGGGTTCCGAAAATAGTAAATTTGGCAAAAACCATCGCATGGGCATCACTCAGGATTAGTTGAATGAATTAAATGACGATCCAGATTTGCCGAAAAGGGTCATTATATTTTTTAACTTTGTAAAAATGAAGAAAAATTTAACAGTTACTTAACATTACTCAAAAATGGGTTTTAGTAACTTTAATCAATATATGTTGTTTTGGAAAGCAATTTTATTAGTCTTTGTTATATTAGTAAACGTATGTAAAACATGTTGATGAATATATTTGGGACATGGTGGTAGACATGTGTCTATCAATTGTTGCTTAAACTGGTTATTTAGTCTGCTATCAGTTCTCAAAATGGTTACATGGGGGTCGATACGATTAGCGACTTTTCGGATAAAAATATTTGTACTTGGTAGACCAGTACACCATTACAGCACCATATTCAAATGAACGAAAGAGTGCATGCATGAGGATGAATGTATGTATATTTTATTCAGATTTTTGTTAAAATTTACATGGTCTGAGTTACCGCACAATATTTTACACAGAGATTTGATACCTAATTGTATCTGGCTACTGAAATTGCGATTTTATTTGTTTACAAAAGATACACTTGAAAAAAAAGCTTACAGTTTGAGAAAAAAAAAACAGATTATTGAAAAACCTCATTTGCAAAAAGAAAAAAAGCAAAAAGTCAAGTAAATAAATAGTAAATAGATGAATAGATAGATAAATAAATAAATAAATAGATAAATAAATAAATATATAAATAAATAAATGAATAAATAAATAAAAAAATAAATAAATAAATAAGCATGAATGATGATGTACAGAAATCGTGGAAGCCTGTACAAACTTTATGCTTTACAAAGATATAAAGGGCGTGTTTTACGAACCAATATATGAAATATCTGACGATTCCTCATGTTTCGACGAGAAAATTGTACTCAGGGATTTCAACGCGAAAATAGGAAAAGAGTTACAAATTGTAAGTCTTCTCAAATGGTATTCTTAGAACAATAAGTTTCGCCACCCCAAAAAATATGGTCGTAAAAACTTAAACATTTACATGCCAGAGAATACACTAGGCTGGCTGGAAGGAAGGAAGGGGTAACGAGCAAAAAAGATTATCATATTCTCATAGATAGGAGACACCATACCAACATGCTAGATGATGACCACATCCTAATTCACAGAATTAAAAACCAGTTTGCCCTGTTAGATGGAATAGAATCCAACGATGAAATAAGAAGTGTTATAAGGAAAGCAGCGGAAAACAAATTAGACTAGTACAAAGCCCCTAAAGCCTTGGTTCCGCGAAAAATGCGAACAAATAGAAACAGCCCGTAATGTTCCAAACTTAAAAAAAATGAATAAAAATTGACGGAAATAAACAACTGCATATGGACAACGAGTCCTTCTTCGTAATGAAATAAAAAAACTGTTCAAAACAATGTTTTTTGCCGATTTTAAGACCCATGTAATAAAATGGCGAACACTAAAATGATCGATTATGAACAACGAATAACCAGTGGACGAACAGTCAAAAAGAAATGAAAGAAAAATCCGTAGGAAAATTCCGTGAGAAAAGCGGGCCGAAGATGGGAGGACAATATAGGGATGCACCTAGAAGAGATGGTCCATAACAGCGAAATATGGAAGGAATACATTCCTGACAGGGATGCTTGGCGAAGGGTTGTCAACGTGGTTGCGAGCTATAATAATAGTAAAAAGTTTCTTGACTAGTTGAACCCAAAAATTGAGTTTTTTATTAAGTCTCCTGCTTTTCGCAACAAACTCTTAGGAACGGTTTGCTAGACTGGACGCGATTATTTACCAACACCTCGTGCTTTGGATTTTAAGCTAAATGTTAATTTATTACATAACATTAATCGATTTACTATGCAGCATTACATTAAAACGTATGTATTTAATCTGATTCGATTGCATTTTCCATTAAGTTAATACGTGTCTATCCCTTTAGCGAAAATTCGAGCAATTCTATCTCGGAGTATATTTAGGTCCGCATTTATCTCTGATTTGGACTTCCATCCGCGATTGCGTTGACAGAACTAGATGTAGGCAGATGAAGTGTAGACACCTGTAGAGTCCAGAATCAAATGTAATTTAGGTACTACACGTTATCGAAAAGCAAAAGAAACGCTGACCAAAATCGCAATCCTCCGAGGTACGAATACAGGTAATTTGCATTCAAAGAACCTCCTTTCTAATTACATGTGTGCTCTATCATTGATGCAGCTACGAAGTTGTTATTTTGTCCCCCGGACGTGATTTAAATAATATAAATTTCGTTCCACAACAAGATTTGTTAAAGCAACTCAGTTTCCTGCAATATTGAAGCTCGGTTCTAAATATAACAGAGGAAACGAAATTGTAATGGCATAGTCGTATAATTCAATTAAGCCTGTTCCATTCCCTTATAAGGTAGGCATGCCTCTTAAATAAAATCATCAAATAAATTATGTCAATCGAATTTTGGAATGCCCTCTGTTTTGAATACAATTTAATACCCAGTTCAGCTAAATGGAAATGAAAAACAACCGAAGTACTCGTATTTCCAACAAATTCACATCATCTATATTACTTCTTCCATTAGTCGGCGGTCCAACAGACGACTATCGCCATCACAACTAGAGGAGGTGTGTTATCATTGTATCTGGCTGCCATTGAAACGGGGAAGAATTTAAATGAATCCACAAAACCGGAAAAGCTTTTAATGGCAACCAAATTAGTCGACGCCTCTGTCTTGTTTTCTAGCTATGCGGGCCGTCTTCCCGGAACCCCACATTGTTTGCTGTCCCGTCGCAGAGTATATAAAAAATTAATTAGAAGCTGTTTGTGTTGTCTGTGGAACTCCCCAACGATTTTTTCAGTCTTCCCGGTTTAACTGAATGCAGATGGCAGATTTGGATACTAGTGACTTTTTATGTCCTTTGTATTGTGCCATTATCGTTATTACCTTTTTTCCTCTCGGTTATTTCTTTTTACTTTGCTTTGATTGTTTGTGTTTTACGTCTTATAAGTACACAGAACAAATGTACTTTAGGATACATATAAGATAAACAGATGTAGATACATTCCAATGAGTATAGATGGAAAACATTAAACAGTTTAAAGGCAATGATTATATTCCTTTGGCGCCATTTGGTGGTTGAGCGTATATTCTTCAAAGAAGCAATTAGATTTGAATTCATAAAGTTTGTCCATTTGAAATGGGCGACTGACAAGTTCCCTTAACTTTCTGGATGAATACAAACTGCTGAGAATAGAAGATTTTACAATGGTTAAAAATTATGTGGTTGTCATTTGAAGCGCTTTGTTGTATCTAACTCCCATACACATTCCTAAAATAAAAAGATCTTGAGCTATGTGCCACTGGTTTCTAAAATGACAAAAGTAAAGAGATTAAAGCCTGGGCCTTTCCCTTTCACCGTGCTCTTTTCAAAGTCGAACATTACAGAATTTTCTTTTTATTTGATATTTGATAATATATCCACAATTCCCTGTCGTACTCAAGGACCTTTTTAAGTTGGGTAAACATAATAAATAAAACATGCTTCTCTCAGTCTATTGACTCACATCAAAACCCCGTTTCCACTTTCACCAAACTCAGAGACTATAAAGTCAACAAAGCTTGCTGAGTCGCAGAAGAGGGCCTGACAATACTTTTTTTCCCATGCAAATTACGCTTGAAAAAAGGAGGTGATGTACTGTTCTATCTGTCGAGAGTAAATTTGCTACGTTAATAGACATAGTACTCATATAAGCACGACCATTTACATCAATTTAACCGAGGGCAGTTAAAAAATATTTTGAACTGAAAGTAACCAAAATCATGTGACTTAAGTTTTGCTGTTCAGCATTATTATCACAGTTTGAAGTAAATTATTCATTTATAATAACTCAAAATAAAAGCCTTGCATAAATAGTAATTCGAGATGTTGTGGGTAGGTGTAATCCATTTTACTAAAAATGTGAAATATATAAACAAATGATTGGATTGTGCAGGACTGGATATGGCAAAATGTTCAAAATGTCAAACCAGGAATAGCTGCAGAGACGTTCATACAGTAGTGGTAGAGCTGTACAAGCCCAACAGATAATATAATTTTTTGATTTCGATTTGGAAATCGGAAGTTCAGAGCCGAGGTCATCTCGTTGCATTATTTTCAAGTCATTTCAAGCTTGCACTGCGGAGCGTATACATAATACATTTTTGCAAACAGTTCCGTCATCGCAATGAAGAATGCGTTGCTCATATGCAGACATTTATTTACGACGTCATCAATATACATAGTTTCTAAGCATTTTAACTCGACCATTTTCTCAAGAGTGTTTATCGAGTACAGTCAGGTCAGGTTTGGAACGACTCTATTTGGTCAGTGAAAATATATTTGGTTTTCCCTTTACTTCTAAGCCTACTTTCTTTTCTGACATTATTAGATTTTCTACATTTCTTTTAACTATTTCATCACTTCCTCCCAACAGGTCTAGATTGTTAGCGTACAGTAGAATGAATGTGATTTCATTAAGGCTTATTTCCCCATCTTTTTTTAAGGGATCTCATTGCGAATTCCAGCACTAAATTAAAAAGAAGTGGCATCTAATTGTTTTAATCCTTCTCATATGTCGAATGTTTCCGATAAGACATTTCCTACTTTAACATGTCATTTTTTGCCCTTTGGGCATACTTGTATCAGATTCACACAATTTTTCGGGTTTCGTAGCCTTACAAGGACATGATATATTTTCGATCAGCTTATAGTCTTACGCCTTTTTAAGATTTACGAATAATTGCTGCACCGTTTCGTGGGATTCCCACTTTTTTCTAAAAGCTGCTGTATAGTGAAAATCTGATCACTTATCGAGAGATTGCTACTGAAACCACACACTGAAGCCTTCGATTATTTCCTTTGCGTATGAAGTTAGTCTCCTTAAAAGAATATTTGACAGCACCTGTAACTTTTGCATTGTGTTCGGTCACCGGAACGATGAGGACATATAACTTTTCTGTTACTTTGTCTCTTGCATATTAGGTCGATTCTTGGGACCTTGACATTTTTAGGCCGAAGAATTACTTCTTTTACTTCATCAATAGTAGGCAGTTCTACTTGAAAATCTGCTTTGTGGAAACCATCGTTTCTAATGCTGCTGGCTCTCTATGTACATTCAATAGTTAATCGAAATAATGGGGTGCAACTCTTCCTTTGAAGGAAATGAGCTCCGCGTTTTGCCCTGCTTATAAAGGGTGTCTCAGTAAGAGTGCACTTTTTAAAATTGGAATATTTTTTTTTCATGCAAGTGGCAACTCTGAAATTTAGCAGCTGTCACCTCTGTTTATTCCGATTATTAAAAATGGAGCGCTTTTCGAAAGAACAACGCGTTACAATTGTGAAAACTCATTACAAAAATGGGGAAAGTTACGCTGAAACCGCTTGCAAACTTCGCCAAATTTTCAGCCGAGAAAGTGCACCTAATGTGTCAACCATTCGAAGAGTGGTCAAAAAATTTGAAGAAACTGGGTCAATTATGGATAATAAGAATCCTTTGCGTCAACGTACCGGTCGGTCTCTTGAAAACATTGCTGCTGTAAACGAGAGTGTCCACCTTCATGCGTACAAGATTCAGTTAACTCAGGAGCTCAAACCAGCAGACCACGGAAAGCGCCGGCAATTCGTTCAAAGTGAAATCGATGCCAATTTTTCGAAAAAAGTCATTTTCTCCGATGAAGCGTATTTCCATATGAATGGCTTCATGAATACACAAAATTGTCGAATTTAGGACTCAGAAAATCCTCATGCAATCCATGAGAAAAAAATGCACCCACAACGAGTAACTGTCTGGTGCGGATTTTGGTCAGGCGGCGTGATAGGACCTTACTTTCTTGAAAATGAGGCCGAAATTGCAGTGACTGTGAACGGCATTCGTTACAGGAATATGATAACGGACTTCTTGTGGCCTCAACTGGACGGCATGAATCTGGACAACATGTGGTTTCAGCAGGACGGCGCAACCTGCCACGCCGCGCATGAAACAATCGACTTATTGCAACAACGATTTCCAGAACACATTATCTCACGAAATTCTGATGTCAACTGGCCACCAAGATCGTGCGATTTTTTTCTTTGGGGTTTTGTGAAATCTCGGGTTTATGCGAATAAACCCGAAACAATTTCTGAGCTCAAATCGGAAATCCAACGCGTCATCGGTGAGATACAGCCACATCTCTGTGCAAAAGTCATCGAAAATTTCATGAAAAGAGTAATGGCCTGTCATCGGAGCCGTGGGGGTTATTTGCCAGATATTATATTCCGTACTTAATCGGAACATGTCTTCTTTACAATACAATAAAAATATCACAACTCTGTCATAAAATACTGGTTTTTATTTTAAAATGAAAAAGTGCACTCTTACTGAGACACCCTTTACATATTGCTCTTGTGATTTTAACTACACATTCTTCCTGAATTCCAGCAAAGTTTTTCCTTTGGCATTGTTGTTTTTTTATCTAATGCCGCATTCCTTGGTATGGTGTCTTCTTTAGAAAATGCTCAGTTTGGTTGAACGTTACTCCATCCATGTAGCCTTGTATATTCTATTGTGTTTGAGTGTGGTAGTTTTCACGATCATATTTTTTGAGCTGGCGAAACTTATTGTCCTAAGACCGTTATGGTTTGATGAGACATAGAGACTTTCTTCTTCTGATGTTGGCCCATGTACTTCTTTTCCTATTTTTTAGTTGAAGTCGTCAAATGAAGTTGTCAAATATTTCATCCATTGTTTTATAAAACTAGTCCGTTACCTCTGCATTCTTATCTTCCATAGGACAGCGCACGTTGGGAAGTTCATTGTTGTAGCGGGGATCCCGGTTTTGGGCCATCGATATTCGGTAAAATATATGTACGTCCATGTTAAACACAATTTTGTTGGTGAAGAAGAAACCTGTTCCAAGATGGGGGGTATCCGTACCACCACAAACAAAAAGTTTATCAGTCCCTTACAGTTGTTTCCTTTGAAAATCGAACTTCTTATACCGCTGCAATGCCCAATTTATACACCAACTTCATTGAATTCTGTTTGGAAAGCACCCGGTCTGTGCAAGCTTCGCACGTTTCACGAGCATGTCCTTAATTCTGGTGAATTTCTTTTCTCACCCGGAGATCCGATTGTGGAACTAATTTACCTCTGGCACTCCGAAAAGAATGTATCTATCTTCGGTATTGTAAATTTTAAATTCATCGTTTTTTAACCCCCGACGCAAAAAGAGGGGTGTTATAAGATTGATGTGTGTGCGCCTGTCTGTGGCATCGTAGCTCCTGAACGAATGAGCCGATTTTGATGCTTATTTTTGTTTGAAAGCTAACGTAATCGACATGGTTCTTAGCTACAATTTATGAAGACTTGTTCAGGCGTTTAAAAGTCATCGGCTCTGTTAATTGGCGCAAAATTAATCGGAAGATGTTATAATTTTTGCAAATGGTGTCGTACCTCAATCATACTGGACATTAGTAAACTAGACAGCTACAGTATACAAACAGACAAGCAATGGAGCGCTATGCCTCACAAGAGCGTCGAATAATTGTGTCGATTTTTTTTTACCAATAATCGGTCAGTGGTGTTAGCGCAGCCTGACTTTCGACGTCGTTTCCCAATCTTGTCGCGCCAACTGGGCAAACATTCCAGCGTTTGGCTACTCGATGCGAACAAACTGGAACCACAGAAGACCATGTAGAGTGTGGCCGCCACCGGAACGGTCGCTCAGCCGAAAATATTGCCGCTGTGGCTGCCGATGTCGCTAAAAATGAAGAAACATCAAAAAGACGGCGGGCCACACAATTGGACATCACAAGACGGACCCTACAGCGAATGAATTACTGCCAAGCCATCTTAAATCTCAGCAATGAAGAGTACGATTTTGTGTCGGAAATCATCCTGTAGTTTCAATAAGCAAAATCTTCATTTCAAGGGTACTGAAAAACCGCGTGTGATACATGAAGCGCCATTACATCTACTCAAAGCCAGAGTGTGGAGCGGCATTCACGCGGGAGGAGTGATTGGGCCGTATTTTTTGAAGATTTCCATCACTCACAATATTTTTTTTTTTTATTAAAAAAGTAATTCATAAACAAAATTGGATGATTAATTTCGCGCTACCTAGTATATATAACAAGCCCTATAAGAAAAAAAGAAAAAAGATTTCAGATCAAAACTCAAAACGTGCTATGTTGCATATTACGAAAAATGTAATTTAAGTATTTAGTTATCGGAATTAGAGTCCGTAAGTATTGTAATTTAAATAGAATGAAATAAAAATAAAATTAAAAATTGTAAAAAGTAAATAATTTTTTTCTCTCGGCCTTTTGATTTCATTAAAAGGACCTATTGATATCTTTAAGATAAGCGTTGCCCTCGGGGGCAATATTGAATTGTACCTTCTTTGTTGTGCTACTGTGGACGAAGACCGTAGTTTGTCCATTTATCGTTATGGTCCGGCGGAATCATTGGCCCGTATTTTTTCAACGATGACTTTCAGAAAAACGTAACAAGCAATGGCGCTAGTTATAAGTCGAGATCGTGCCTTATACTACACTTTGTGGGAATACCCTCAATCACGCATCTATTACGAGAAGCCATCGTCAGCTGCAGCCTTGGAATGTTGTCGTGGTTAACATTAATACTGAACATTTTTTTATAAAGTAATAAGGCAAGCATTGATTTATTAACTCAAATAAAACAATTAAATCTGCATTTTCCAGCGTGGATTTCCTTTAATTCTTTCAATTGTTGTGAATGAAAAATAGTTAAAGGGGCCAAATTCGGTGATAACGGGGGATAATGTTGGCTATCGAGATTGTGCAGGTGCATTGTATTGACAAAAGACAATATTTTTTTCCAAAAAGTAACTTTTCCTTGACTTCTTATTTTAATCAGTGCAATAGCGACGTACAGATTTTATATTTTTGTTACCGGATGTTGTGAATTCAAGCTTACAAGTTTGAATGGCTACGTTTCCCTAACATCTTTCTCGTATGGCTATCATCGTTCTTAGAAAATAGAAACCAATTTGTAAAGTTTCGAAATCATCAGTACAAATTCAGGTAGATTTTCTCAATAAGAGGTAAAAGATGTCAAGGGTAATTTTTTTTATCTGGAATCCTTGTTGGTAAGATCGACTGCCCAGAAACATTGAGTCTCTTGAATCTTAATGTTCCATCCGTCAACTTAGGTATTATTCGATTCCTACTGTCAAACTTACTGTGGCCGATGCTCCTCTTTAAATGGTTTGCTGTTATTATGTAATGAATGTGCGTAGCTAATAGACTTTAATATTTCGATAACCTCCATTAACCCTCCATTATATCAAATATCAAAAGTCTTACAAAGTGTACGAGGGTGGTGCGATAAGTACTTAGCCTCACCGCCAGATGGAGTGAGTATCACAAGAGTAATTTACTATCGTGTAGTACATTCAAGTAGACGGCTAATGTCGAAAGAGGATTTTTTTTTTTTTTTTTTTGTTGGAAGCTTCTGCTATCTGTTGGAGCACTCAGACACAAATACTGGTCCATTGGAGATCATGTGGAGCCAGAGCCAAGCTTCTTTTTACTCACTTATGTTGTGTGCGATTTGTTTTTTCACATACATAAGTGAACGGAACCTAAAGCTTAATTGCCGATTCCGAACGACGAGAGCCGAGAAGCTTTTTCATGGCAAGTATACAACGGGGGTTTTGCCAGTACCCCGCCGAGGAGGGACGCCGCGGAATAATCATTCGATGGCGTTGGTGTTATCGGGATCCGAACTCGCTCATTTTGCGTCAGCGGCCGACACACTACCCACTGCGCCACGGTGCTTTAACGTCGAAAGAGGTTAAAGCTGAATTGAATGAAATTCGTAGCACATCCGCTCTTGTATACGCCACGAGTTTAAATGTGGTGTCCACCCACAAAGAGGAAAATCGTTCATCATATCCATTGAGACTGACGCCCCCGAAATGTTTGACAAAATCTACGATATGGTTTTAAATGGTGAAATAGTCAAAGCGAGTAAAGAAGTTTCGAACGAATAATTTGGTGTAACAAAATCTCAGCAAGAGGTGCTTTAGAGGAGAATAAAAACAATTGTGTAGTGGACCATAAAGATATTTTCCACAATATTTCGTCACAATATTAACAAGTTCCAGCGTCATTACTTAACTGAGAACAAAACATATAATTCCTTCTATATTCGAAAAAAAACAACAACCAAAACAGTGGGTTTTTGTAGACGGTGAAATCGGCCCCAATATGATGACCACTGTTTTTTGGGATGGAACACTGATTTGAAATTATTTATTTATTTAATAAAGTACATACGAGGGTGGTCCGATAAGTACTTAGCCTACAAAAGAAAAACAAAAAATTTGGAGAAATGGCGACTTATTTTTTAATAAAGTCTCCTTTTAGCTCGATACACTTGACCCAGCGATGCTCAAACTTCCTTAACCCGTCTGAAGGTGGCCATCACCTTTCCGACAGTCTTCGTCTTCTTCGGTCCGTGGTCTCTGGTGTGTACCAGTGAATCCATGTTTCGTCGACTGTCATGAAACCCATCGCGCCGACAGTTTTCTCATGCAGAAACGTGCAAAAACAATTGTTTTTTGCTTGCTGCTTAAGGTCCTTCTTTCAATCCCCTTTTTTTTGTGTGGCTCCTTTGTATTTGTCTCATCATGTTTCGTCCCCATTATTTTACAATATTTAACATTCTTCGATATTGGACTTTACGTAACGACGGAGTGCTACTTCTCACTATCCCCACCTGAGCCGGAATTTTTTAACAATCAGTCGCCAAATTAAATGGAAAGTATGAACGGCATCATAAGCGGACGCAACACTATGACCAAAGACCGATAAACCACATTGCTCTTACCAGCCTTTCTTTCAAGTGTAGAAAAGATGAAATTTCACAAGCCCTTCGATATCGACGTAAATGTTCGACGTGTATTCTTTTCCTTGCATCGGAGTATAATTTTCCGCACGTGCCATTTTGTCTGTCCTTCTATACTCTTCAACAGAAAATTGGGTAGACTGTCTATCTTGGCTCGTCAAGGAATTGTTAAACCAGCACTAAAGATTACTCTTTGTATGGTAGTAGAAGCAGTTACAATACTTTATATCCATCTTCAGCATAGCAGAATAAATTTTGTTAGTTCCAGACGAATTGCACCTAGCGAAAGATACATGCTGTCACATATAATGACTTCGTTTGTTGCCATAAGTGACGCATTGTACCAGACTCGCGGGTGGTTTTCATCCGCAAAATCTGCAATGATTGATCGGTTTTCCCACAAATTTAATCTGGAGCAAAAAACTGAAAGCTTACACATATGATTCATTCATCGGCATGAGGACTTCAAGGACATCTAAGTTTATCAACTTGCCTTGCTTGGCGAGTTTAACAAACTTTCTGGTTGCTCTTAGAGACACGTGCTTTTTAGATTAGTGCCTTTAAAATTCACAAATTGCTTCCTTCAATATCTATTGGAAACCTCATTCGAGTTTATTTTAAGTGATATCTTAATATAATATTACGAGATTAGTTAAAAAAAAAGAAGATATATAATATGTTAAGATATTATTGTCCGAATTTGCCTCTCTTCTAAAAACAATTTTGGATAAACAATACTTTTGGTTCACCATCTGCATATAGTAGATGCAAACATTTTACATACGAGGGGCAATCAAAAAGTAACGATAAACGGGTATTATTGCAGGGCCTAATTACGCGAAATACCCTCACAAGTACTAGCGAGCAAAAAAATCATATAAATAGTTCAACTTTTCATTCAAACACGAGCAGTCGAAGAGATTACATCAAAATGGAGAAAAATGAAGTAAGAGCCGTCATTAAGTACCTCTACCTGAAAAAAATACGAAAGAAATTCATGCTGACATAGGGGAAACTGCTCCTCCATATTCCACAGTTGCAAGGTGGAGCAAGGAGTTCAAACTGGGCAGAACGTCGACTGAAGACGAACATCGCTCCGGGCGTCCATCCACATCCCGCACCGAGGATAATACCAAAAAAATCGGGCGCATCGTGCTAGATGACCGACGAGTGACCATCCAACATTTAGTTAAGATCACAGGGCTCTCATTTGCAAGCATTCAAAGTATCCTGACATATGATTTGAACATGAAGAAGGTCTCCGCAAGATGGGTCCCAAGAATGTTGACCGACGAACAAAAAGAGAAGCGACTTCGCATTTCAAGAGCGAATCTTGAAAAATATCAAAAGGATCCGGCGGCTTTTTGCACTCGTTTTGTAACGATGGACGAAACCTGGGTACACCACTTCGACTCCGAGACTAAACAACAGCCTGGAAAAGACCTTCTTCACCAACCCCTAAGAAGTTCAAGGTTTCAAGCTCGGCAGGTAAGATTACATCGTCTGTTTTTTGGGATGCCGAAGGAATTATCATGATTCATTATTTGAAGAAGGGAGCTAGTATTACAGGCTCCTACTATGCAGAACTAATAAGAAAGTTGCGGGAAGCTATTAAGGAAAAAAGGCGGGGCAAACTGTATGCGAAGGTGTTGTTTCACCAAGATAACGCACCCTCTCACAAAGCTCAATTTGCGTTGAATGCCATACGGGAAGCGAGTTTCGAATTGGTTGAGCACCCTCCCTATTCTCCAGACCTAGCCCCCAGCGACTTCTATCTCTTTCCTTGCCTCAAGGAACATCTCAGAGGCCAGAAATTTGCCGATGATAGTGAAGTGATGGCTGCCGTACAAGCGTTTTTCGAGGAGTAAGATAAAGATTTTTTTTAAATGGAATACAAGCTTTAGAGAAGAAATGGACTAAATGTATAAAGGAGATTAGGAGATTATGTAGAAAAGTAAATTTAATTTGAAAGAATAAATGTTGTATTATACATTGATTATCTTTACTTTTTGATCGCCCCTCGTATATATTTAATTGTCTCTTTTTCAGAACGTGGACAGACTACATAAAGTTGTCCATGGATTTTCTAAATCCAATTCATACACTTGTGCTTTAGATGCAGTCGAATTGGGATTTGCAAACACTTAAATCCAAACGAGGTGTGTGGCAATCATTCGTATGCGTGAATTTGCTATTCAAAAGTATTGCTTGGATGACATTGTTCATTAAACTGTAAGTCTGTTTTCATTGCATAAACGTGCTGATCACGATAACGATTAAATCAAACGTATCCCACAATTCGGTAGAATAATTCGCCAAAATTCGTGACAATAGTCACTTCTTTGTAGGTAATTCGTTTAGACACACCCCAAAAGATTTTTAACCTGTATCAGGTTAATACAATTTAGCCATTTATGAAATTGCATATTGGAGTTGTATCGTATTGTACATTCAATGATAGCTTTAAAGTTGAATGTGGTACTTAAGGAAAGAAAGAGTTTTTCTCTTTGGTTTTGGTTTTTCAGTCTTATATTTCTGGAAGCACATTACGAAAAGCAGCTCGTACGGAAACTGATGAACGATTTGCCCAGTGTTGAGTTTTCGGTTAGTTGGCTTTCGAAAACCTAGAGAAAGAACCGCCTTTTTACCGAAAAATTGTCTTCAGCGACGAAGCTCATTTCGAGTTGAATCGCTATGTTAATAAACAAAACTCCTATATTGGATTCGATGAGCGACATTAACTCGCACTGTTGCAAGAGCTAGATCCGATCGACATGTGATTTCAGTAAGGCGGCGCTATATGGCACACAGGACGCGAATCGATGCCAATTGGGTCAAATGAGAAATAAGTTCGGTGAGCTTTATCATTGGTCTTGAACCTGCGAGTTGGCCAGCTAGATCATGCGATTGTCTTTAAGCAATGGTGATACATCAAATCTGTGGTCATTCGGCTATCAAGTTATTTTATAAAAAGTACCAATGATTTTGTTCTTTCTTTCTTTGGTCTAAGAAACGTAAAAAAACTTAACAAAAAATAAAATTAATTCAATAAAAGAAAAAAGAACAGTCTAATAAAACAAAATTAAATTCAAATAAAAAAAAGACACCGCATCAAAACATAAAAATGAAATATATTAATTCAATTGTTAACCAGAAGTTGACACTGAAATGATAATTGAGATAATTTATTCCTAATTTCGCTATTTGAGATAAACGATAAATCTGTTTTTGAATTTTTCCGCCTTTCGGAGAAAATTTACATTCAAAGTTGTATCTTTAAACTTTTCAATTAATTGTCCGACATAAAAAAAAACTTGTTGCTTTATATTTAGCTGCATCTTAATTAGAACATGACTTTTAACTTTTAACGATATCTGATCATCAGTTAAGGTATGGTCGATTTTTCAATTTTATTTTATTTGACGATTTATAAGCTCTTTCCCCCTATCCCTCTTTATTAGTAATGTTTTTGTGGGTTTGAAAATTGTACTATTCGTTTCACAACCTTGATTATTCTTTTAAAGGTTTCGTTCTTTTTTTTTTTGGCTTCCCGTCTGCGCACATTCCCTTCTAGTCAATTTTCAAGGAGCTATCTGGAACATACTATGTTTTACAGAACTTCCTGAGTTGTTATTCAAATGAACACTCCTCAGCAATAACTTCTGAGTTAACATTTCAGATCCTATAGGTTCAGCAACCGTTAGTTATATTTTCATTTACATGATTGATTTTTGAAACGACTGATTTATCAACATTGCTGTGTCCTTTATGTGTGGATATAAAATCACTGAAGGACTTCAGGCAAATTTTTGAAAAGGAACAAACATGGCGACATCTAGAGCCTGAGACGTGATGTGTGAGGTTGAAATATTAAAATAATAAAATAATAATTTTTTATTGAGAAATTAATACTTTCTAGACTGCAATGTCAAGAGTGGTTGTCTAGTACAGAAAGTATTGGGTTGTCTTATTGAATAATTGTTGTTTTTTTTTCCGAGTTCCAAAACTATCCAACCACTCTTATTTAGCAATCCTCGAAAGTTGCCTATGGCGAATCTGTGATTGAATCGTTTTCGTGGGTATACGTAG
The DNA here is from genome assembly GCA_958301585.1 of Merodon equestris. Lineage (NCBI taxonomy): Eukaryota > Metazoa > Arthropoda > Insecta > Diptera > Syrphidae > Merodon > Merodon equestris. Next base: position 68,575,626 of record OY284413.1, read on the forward strand.
ACAGATGGCAAATGGTGTTCAATCCCATATATAATACCTACAATGGTTCCCAATGTTCCACGCCCTCTGGATGAAACTGGCAAAATCTTCTTTATCCTTTTTAGACAAGCATCTACACGAAAAAAAAAAAAAATTGTTATATGTATATTTGTTGTTTACCGGCATATAATGTCATATGTACAAATAGAACAATCGTTATTCCTTTTTCATCCAGGTTACGTATGTATGTATATCTTTTGGAAAAAAAATGTGTATATCAAAAAAATTTCGAAGATTTCGAAAACAAGTTTCTGTTGCGTGGATTTACTCGAGAAACACTGATGTATTTTGGTTTGCGTAAGAAAAAGCCTACCCTCAGAAGTCTCCTTGTTTGGATGTTGCATATTATTTCCTATTATATATTCATACCCCGATTTTCAAAGGAAAGCATAAACTAAGCCAAACATAAGCGGTAAGTTCTTTTCCTTGGACCTTGAAGAAAACTTATTTCGAAGTATTTTTTGATAAAAAAATTATTTTGCTCGCGTTTTGAATCAGCTAGAAAGCAGATGAAATACTTTTTTTCTTCACAACGTTGTTTACGAGTACTGCTTTGGTCGTAGATTCATCATTAATATTGACTTCGTTTGTTTTCTGTATATAATTTTTAACTATCAACTTGTAAGATTTAAAATAATCTAAATACTTAATTTTGGGGCACATTTAGCAGATGCCTGGAGAGGCTAAATTTGTCTCGAGTTCTCAAATCCTCATCTTTTGTATGCATTTTCGTCACTTTTAATAAATTTTTCTTTTTTAGTTTCAAAACAGATTATACTACCAGTATACAAAAATATGTAACGCATACAATACAATTGAATTCCAAAATCCTTTACTTACCTTCAACGTAGGGAGGCTGAAAAGAAGAAAGCATGCCACAATTTTTTAGAGCGCGAAACTACAAGCGTCAAATTAGTTTTGGCTATTTTCAGCAGTGGATGAGTTCACCATCTTTGCACACAACACAGCATTTACAAAAATATTTTTTTTTATTCTTTTCTATTTCACATTTCTTAGAACTATCTTATGCTAGACAAAAATGCTCAAAACTAGCTTGAATAACTTAACTAATTTAAAATGACAAGTTTTGACATATGTCTATGTCGATGATCTTATAATATTAGGTTTCCAGATTCCGAGTTTAAAGTTTTCAGAAAGGTGTCTCTATACGTAAGTTCGTACGTTCCAAATTACGACGACAATTACGGACTAGTTTTATTCGTCATTTATTTGAGTAATTAAGAGTTAATATTTATCAAATATAATTTAGTACTGCAAAAACTAGATATGAAACGTATCGAGGCTAGTATCAAAATGTCAATCAGACAAGCAGCCGTGCATTGGTTTTTGCTTTTGTTTCAATGGATATCCGAAACAAGCTTAAAAGCCGCATGGTATCATGCCCCATTCTAAAACTGATCTAGTTATACGCGCGTCGTTTGTTTCAATGGAATGGAATTCGTGAATACTTCATTAAGAAGCTTCAATTTTTGATGTTTGGACTTTGAACTTTTCTGATGGACCTTTTAGTCGAACTCTGTCCATTCAAACTACCTTGGGTTTAAATATGAAGACTGAATTAATTAAACCGTCTTCCTAATCAAATGTTATCAGCCAAGAACCGTCTCTGCAATGCCTTGCTGTTACAAAAGATATGTACGTGTCCTTAGTTCTTGTCGATAGGGCTAATTACCAGTTTTGTTTCTTTTTTCCTATTAGGGAGAAAATTGTAGAAAATACTTTATAAACATAGTTTTAACGAGAATTTGTGAAATTAATTTATTTTTAAGCTGGAAGTATACTATTTAAAAATATATTTTTAAACTGAGCTTTAATTAAAACAATCCATCGTTATTCGACTTAGAACGACGTACAAAAAATATTTACTTCTTTAAATGAAAACCAAAAAAAAAAAACATAACATTAATAATCGATTCTAAATATATGGGAGCCGGAGTGATTGCAAATAAAGTACTTAAATACATTCTACCTATCCTGTGGATATTCCTTTTCAGGTAGATATGCATATTGCACATATTTGACCACCCATAATTCTTAAAAATGCACACGATGCTGCCCACCAGCGCAAATAAAAGCGTCGGTTATTATTTGAATGACCCCGAAGCATACAATGAAAATAAAAATTTATAGCCCCAAGCCTGTTGTGATTCTTTGATGCATTTTCGGTGAAATATATGTGCAGCTAAATGAACTGCTGCTCTGGCGGCAAGAAGGGAGGGGTTTTCTGCATGGTATCGTGGATCTACTGTGACAATCGAAACTGGAAGAAATGGCGGAAACGCCGCTGCCATGCACCAACGTCGAGGGCCAAGCCAAACATCTATATTATATCGAAGTTTGTGCTGTGTATTTGATGGGACCAGCTCGGTTAGGTATATTATAAGAGGTGAAAACGAGTGAAATTATTACCAGTTTGAGCCGTTTATTGAAGGAAGAACGGCCACAACACAAATAAAGAAACAAAATATTGAAAGTAAAACAATAAAATACATATGTATGTATGTACCTATACAATGATTGCATATGCAATTTGTTTTACGAAAAAAGCTTGTTCTAAATACGTTTGTGTCAGAGCCTTTTCCAATCCTAAAACCGTTTTAATATGGACTTCCTGATATAGCCTTAAGCTGTCCAGTGATGCGGCCTTTATCTTCTCAATCTTGGCAGATTTCCGTCCTTTCAGGAGAAAAAAAGTCACGGGTAGACAAGCCATTTTTCTCGTAATGCAGAGCTCAGTTTTAGCCTATACCGATCGCCCGTAACGTATTCGCCAGCTTGTAGCATAACACCCTTTTTGGTCCCACAAGATACAACCTATGGCCTTCGAACTTAAATTGTGTTTTGGTGTTGATGTTGAGGTCTATGGTAAGGATTATCTTCTTGGGATTATCATAGAATATCTATCTCCCATCACCACTCATAATCCAGCTTTGAATCAACTGCTCGCAAGCTCGCCTTTCAACATCTCTCGGTTTAAATACGAGCCCCTGCTCCTGAGCCATTCCCACGGATTTTAATCATAAGGAAATTACTTGCTGAGCTACTCCCAATGAATCTGCTAGCTCCATTTGCCTTTTATTCGGATCTTCATCGAATAATGCTTCCAATTCTTTGTCTTATAATTTGTTTGGTTGTCTAGAGCAAAGCTTTCTTCAATGGTAAAATCCACATTCTTACACACAATACAATAAAAAACGAGCATTTTTATAAAACTAAAAGTGAAATACGAGTAAACTGAATATTACTGACAGATGTCTATCCTCTCTGGTAACATAGAGGGCAGTTATCACTATGAAATATTTATAATAGCCAGAGCCATTCTTTGAAAACGGACCGATCTAATTTGTACTCCCAATATTAATCGTGCTATGTTTATCATTATCATCTTTTTGATTCATGGAAACAGCAAGCAGGTGTTATCAATGGCCTTCAAAATTGAACTTTCTAGTGTTAAGATAATTAAAAATCTGCGATGCTCCTTGGGATACCCACGGTCAGGAACTTCAGGAATTTTTTTTTATAATTATAAGGCAACACGAAACGAACGAAGTTGAAAAAGGGGTGCGAAAGATCTGCATAAAATGCTCAATGCCGATGAAAAACAAGTGCGCAAGAGATTTTCGCATACATAATGATTTTTCACCATGGATAATTTGTCACATGGCACCACTACACATCAGAAACGAAACAGTAGTCCAATTAGTGGATGGAAGCCAGTGGTTCAGCACCAAAGAATGCAAAGTCGATTGCATCTACCGTAAAGGTTATGAGTAGCTATTTTTATGTGAAAGGGAACCTGTTAATTGGCTGCCTTACAAAAGACAGAACAATTAGAGGCAAGGGAAAACTGCGGGATTTGAGGTAAGATTTACTTGACCAATTTCTGACCCTATTCTCTTGATTTGGAACCCTAAGGCCCCTGTTCCCAAACTTGAGTTTTTGGCAAGCGCTTCGCATCGAAAAAGTTGAGAGGGCCATAGCTGAATATTTTCACAGCCCTCCCGATTCTCACTTTCGGGAAGGAATATTGTTGTTAGTGAAACACTGAACCAGGTGTCTAGGGAATAAATATTTTTTTTTTAATCAAAATAGAATCTTCGTACTATTATGAATGTATGATGTCAATTACACTTTTACTGGCATCGATATTAATACATATATACGAGGGTGGTCCGATAAGTACTTAGCCTACAAATTTTGGATAAATGGCGAATATAGTCTCCTTTAGCTCGATACACTTGACCAAGCGATGCTCCAACTTCTTTAACCCGTCTGAAAAATACGTTTTCTCGAGGTCTGCAAAGTAGGCCTCCGTGGCGGCGATGACCTCCTCATTCGACTGAAATTTCTGCCCGGCGAGTGACTTTTTCAAGTTTGGAAACAAAAAGAAGTCGCACGGGGCCAAATCTGGAGAATACGGTGGATGGGACAGCAGTTCGTAGCCCAATTCGACCAATTTGGCCTTGAATCCCAGAAAACGGTGGCCATCACCTTTCCGGCTGATGGGACAGTCTTCGCCTTCTTCGGAGCACGTTCGCCGGGTGAAGTCCACTGTTCCGACTGTTCCTTGATCTCTGGTGTGTTTTTTTTTTTTTTTTTTTTTTTTTTTGTAATACATTTTTTATTTATAGTTTCTTAGATCTATCTTATCCTAGAAAAATGCTTAAAACTAGCTTAACTATCCTTACAAATTTAGGAATCTTACTGGCCCTAGGCGGACACTCTAAAATAAACTGTATAATTTTTACGTATGCCTTTCGACTACTATTTGAATAACTTACAATTAACATTATTATAATTAACTTAAGCTAAGAAAAATTTTTCTTTTTCAAAAAACTTAGCATATGATCATTCTTTCCTATAATCCTTAAACCTACCTACACCTAACTAAACATATCTTATTCTAACTTAGCTAATATATATATATATATAAATATATATTTTATATATGTATATTATATATATATATATCTTTTTTTTGGTTTTTAATTTTTTTTTTGTTCTATGCTACCCTAACCTACTCCCTACCCTACCCTATGTAAGCCTGCCATTGGTGTTAGGCAAGCCCTGCCTTGAAGAGGCTGAAGCTATTGAAATGTCCACTGACGCAGCTCCCTCCAGCCACCAAAAGCGTTGATGCTGGCGGACTACGTCTCCTTGATCCCGGCGTGAGACCGATCTACAGAACCTGAGGCGCTCGGGCTCACTGAGCGCGACATCGGGTCCGTAGAGGAATCGCCGTTCCACGGAATTGCGACCCACGTGGAAGATTAGCGGCACCGCCAATCTATCCTGGATCAGCCCACATCTATCTAAATAGAGGAATGCTTCTGGCGGGACAAAGCCATTAAGGTGCACTCTCTCGTGATATAAATCATTGGGGTAGTAAGCCCCAGAGATTAGGCTATTGATCGAAGTCATTGCTCTCGCAACGTGGCCTCGAATCAGTTTGATCAGGAAGTTATCCACCCGTACAATCCTGGCCCTATTGTATAGGACCTCGTTCGGGTAAAATTTCGTGTAATCAGATTCGGATGTCCTATGTAACCCGAGACAAGTCCTAAGACATTGTCGCTCAAACACCCGAATCCTTTCCATTAAGCTGGCTCTCACATTGAACCAGACGGGGCATCCATAGGCAACCATGGGCCTGATTAAGGCCATGTAGCAGATTACCTTCACCCTGGGATCAAGTTGGCTGCAATGAAACAGCCATCTTGTCAGAGCGAAAGCGCCTCGGGCCCTTGCCAGAGCAGCATCTACATGTTTGTCAAAATATAGATACTGGTCTAGCCAGATCCCAAGGTATCTGACTACACTTTGTTTCGCCAGTGGGCGCCCGTCCTGTCCAAGAATTGAGAACCCGCGCCAATTTTTTCTAGTGTCTCGAGAGGCCCTAGACAAAGGCGTTCTGAACAAAATAGTTTCTGATTTCTGGCAGTTGATCTTCAACTTCCAGTCATCACAATACTGCTGAATTTTTTCGAAGTCACGCTGCAAGAGGGTGACAATGACGTCGATCGTTGGACCTGATCTGTACGCGATTAGATCGTCCGCATACGCTATTGAATGGTGAACAGAAGCTATCAAATCACTTAAGTAAATGCTGAAAAGGATCGGCGAGTTCACCGTACCCTGTTGCAGTCCGTTGTTAATATCAAATGTTTGGGTAGAAGTCACGTTGGCAATTTTCACCACGAACTTTCTACCTGTTAACATGTCAAAAATCATATATAGCAGTGGTTTACTTATGCTCAGCCAATTGAGCTTGTAATAAAGACCTTCTAGCCATACGGTGTCGAAGGCTTTTTCCAAGTCAATCAGACAGGCACCCGTTCTTGGTTCTTGCATTTATTCCATTGGATATCCGACACGAGTTTCGACGCGGCATGAATTGTGTCATGCCCCGCTCTGAAACCGAATTGGTTATCCGGGATGATTTTATTGTCCTCAGCCCATTTAGACAGGGCTCTAAGGACCACCTTCTCGAAGACTTTGCTGACACTCGGAAGGAGACTTATCGACCGGAGATTTGCCGGGTTAGAGGTGTCCTTACCCCTCTTGGGGATTGGTTGCACCACCGCTGTCTTCCAGTGCACTGAATAATATGCATTATTCAGTGCATTGTTGAACAGGATGGTGTACCTCTCTACAGCCACTGGCGGAAGGTGCCTAAGCACAACATTGGATATACCGTCGATACCCGCGGATTTTTTCCTTTTCAATGACCGAAAGATCATCTGGAGATCTTCCGTCGAAATGAACAGGGTATTAGCCCCTTCATTGGTGACGGCATTATTTGCCATGAAATCGTCATCGAACCTGGTAAAACCAAGATTCTCGGATCGCCAATGATCGATATCATTTCTAAGGTAGGAGTGATGAAATAGAACTCTGTTTTCCAATTCGTGGTTTGGGCGAATGGTATCATTCACCTTATACACTTCCTGGAAAACAGCTCCCACTGCCGCCACCTTCTCCTGAGGATCCTCGATCACGAAGAAGTCGTCATCCAGGATGGCGCCCTCTGGATCGATGCTAACTGTTCGTAGCAAACGTTCATTTTCTGACGTAGGCATTACAAAAGATCGCATGGGTCATATCCTGCATGAAATATTGGGCATGAGAAAGCTGTCGGCGCGATGGGTGCCACGTTTGCTCACCCCGGACAACAAGCGCAACCGTGAGACCACTTCAGAGCAGTGTTTGACGCTGTTTAAGCGCAGTCCGAAGGAGTTTCTACTCGTTTCGTGATAGTCGACGAAACATGGATCCACTGGTACACACCAGAGACCAAGGAACAGTCGAAACAGTGGACTTCACCCGGCGAACGTGCTCCGAAGAAGACGATTACCGGAAAGGTGATGGCAACCGTTTTCTGGGATTCACAAGGTGTGATCCACATCGACTAACTGGAGAAGGGCAAAACGGTCACAGGGCTGCAATATTCCAAATTATTGGGCCGATTCGACGCCGAATCGAAGAAAAAACGGCCTCACTTGGCGAAGAAAAAAGTGCTATTCCACCATGATAACGCACCGGCTCACACCTCCGCCCTCGCCACGGCCAAATTGGTCGAATTGGGCTACCAACTGCTGCCCCATCCACCGTATTCTCCAGATTTGGCCCCGTGCGACTTCTTATTGTTTCCAAACTTGAAAAAGTCACTCGCCGGGCAGAAATTTCAGTCGAATGAGGAGGTCATTGCCGCCACGGAGGCCTACTTTGCAGACTTCAAGAAAACGTATTTTTCAGACGGGTTAAAGAAGTTGGAGCACCGCTTGGTCAAGTGTATCGAGCTAAAAGGAGACTATATTGTAAAATAAATCGCCATTTCTCCAAAATTTTTGTTTTTCTTTTGTAGGCTAAGTACTTATCGGACAGCCCTCGTAAAGGGTGTTTTCTTATAGACTTATGGAATTTTGAAATGGAATAAAACAAAGATAATTTTTTTTAAATTGACATGAAATTGACTTTATTCGAAAGATAATCTTCTGACATTATAATTTAAATATAATTTCTGGCATGTGACCGCCCAAAACAAGTTTGCCATTGATCCCAATTTTCATAAGCGAATTTTGTTTAGCGATGAAGCTCACTTTTGGTTGAATGGATACGTCAATAAACAATGGAGTGATGATAATCCTCAAATGTATGTTGAGGCACCGTTTACATCCACGAAAACTGACTGTTTGGTGTGCTTTATGGGTTGGTCCGTACTTCTTTAAAAACAATGGTGGCCAGAACGTTACAGTCAATGGTGACCGCTATAGAGCCTTGATTACTGACTTTTTCGTTCATCAGTTGAACAACCATGATGTGCAGGAGCTGTGGTTTCAACAAAACGGCGCAACATGTCACACAGCTCGTACCACAATTGATTTATTGAAGGAAACGTTTGGTAACCGCATAATTTCACGTTGCGGACCCGTGAATTGGCCTCCAAGATCGTGTGATTTAACGCCGCTTGACTATTTTCTGTGGGGATATGTGAAGTCGCTAGTCTACGCCGATAACCCGAAACGATTGACTTTGAGGACAACATTCGCCGCGTTATTGCCGATATACGGCCACAAATGTTGGAAAAAAATCATCGAAAATTGGACCTCCAGATTAGACTACGTCCGAGCCAGCCGTGGCGGTCATATGCCAGAAATTATATTTAAATTATAATTTTAGATTATCTTTCGAATAAAGTCAATTTTATGTCAATTAAAAAAAAAACATCTTTGTTTTACTCCATTTCAAAGTTCTATGCCTCTATAAAAAACATCCTTTATATATCGGGTTATAACAATAACAATATGATTTAAATTTTATATTCGTTTAGAGTATGGTACTTTTTGAAGCAAATTTCGCAATAAAATCTTGTTTTTCGTCTTCCCCTTCCAATGTTTCGATTCGAACACTATTCAGTATTTTTTAGCCCCACTTCGAATGATGTGGAGCTTTCCATCTAATCTCTGCAAACCTTGTACGGTATTAGCGCGCCCTCGAGGTTTAACATATGAAAATCATCTACTAACTGATCAATCAATTCTTTTATAAATACGTAATGTGAAAGTGCTTTTTCGTTCTTTTCTTTTTGAACGGTTTTATATAGAAAGGCGGAATAAGAAGCACATACTTCAAGGCCCCAAGAGAAGAATTTTCGCCACCATTTAGGGGTTTCCGTAAGAAACAGTAGTTTGCTATGTAGTGAACTCCCCGGTCAACACGACCTATATTTATAGTATAGTTCAACACAACTTCAGGGTTCTGGACTGTAATAGGTTCGCCAAGTCGTAATATTCTCTAGACACACGTAACTTTTGACACATCCCAAGTACAAAGAAGTGTTACAACCCTTTTCTTCCATGAAAGGAGTAAAGTATTATTTTTTCTGCAGGCTACTATGTTTGCTTTTGAAAATGTAGGCTTTTTTTATTATAGGCGGTAAACCTTTTCTATTTGAGGTTAATGTACCAGTTAAGTGGCGTTCCATTTTCAGTAATTCATTTGCCAAAGCTATACTGGTATAATATGTAGTGGTCTGTATACATATGGTATCTTCTTCCACAGCCAACGTTATCAACAAGTTTCTAGGAAAATTGTCTGACGTTATGCCGCCATATACGCGACATTGGACCGAGTAAGTAAAAGCGCAATGTCGCTTATATGGCGGTCCCCCAGAATGGCTTAAGAAATATTGTTTAGTATAATTCGAGAAAATGGTGAGTACATTTTGAAATTTGATTTTTTTTTTTCATTTTACCATAATTGTTAATAGTAAAATACCTCAAAATGCAAACCTTGATGATAAAATATATATAAACCATTTCGAAAATAACTTCCTGTACATGTAGTAGGTTTCGGAAAAGATGAGTAAGAATAAATTGTGCTGAACTCTGAATGCGCAAATGTGTTATCTTATAATGGATCAGCGTATGTGCTAAACTTTATCCGTAGAAGTTCATGCATCATAGTTACGGGTCATCTTCTTAATGATGAATATAGCTGTCAGATAAAAACGACGGAGCAACGGATTTTCGGGTTCCACACCCTAGAGCTTTTTATCATTTATCTTAAATAATTTCCAACAAAAATATTTTATAGCGAAAGCGAAAAAGGGATTTGACAGCTCAATAAGTGTAATCGCATCAATTTTAATCAAAAGCGAATGTGTATAATTATTTGACTCTCATAATATATAAAATGTTCGCCTACTTATGAGTGATTGAAACCTTTTCGGTTGATGCTGCAATGTATAGGGGAATTCGAAAACTTTTTCTTTTAATATATGCAAGTACGGAGCAGACTCACAGCATAGAATACAAGAGGCTCATGATTATCTTCGGACATATATCGGAACTTTCATTTACTTTCACAGCACACAATCCACTACCTGTAAAGAGATTCGAATCTAGTTCATACACTTCACGCCATAATACTCTCAAGGTGAACATTTCGTTCTGTATTACTAAGTGTATATCCGGTTTCGTTCGAGTTCGAATAATATACGTGTAGTCCCATATCTTCCCTAGACAATGTCCTCTTAGAACCGCAATTCCCCCGATTCTTCTAGAAAAAGAGCAGATTAGTGGTTGTTGCGATACATGTCCTTTTACCGAAGATTTGTTGACCCACTTAATGTAATGTGTATTACCAGCTTTACCATTTTTCATCCCAATCCGAGCACTTAACTCTATGCCTTTCTTTTTCCTAGCAATTCATTCAATTTATCTAACACCATCTTTTCTTGTTTCACCTTGAAAAGAAACTACCCAGTACAACAAATGTCGCCAGATACAGATCTTTAGTATCTTGTGGATGGTGTAGACAATGAAACGTAAGAAATGCAATGCAATAACGAATTTCAATTTGATTCAATCAAGGTGACGGAGAAAGTGTTGTTGTTGTGAATTGGTTTTTTATTCAGCTCTAAGCGTTTATCCGTATACGATGGTACGTGCGTAAAATTGAATAGAGGTGGAAGAAAGCAGGACGAAAAGATTTACGATGGAAGCGAGAGATAAATTGTGTTGAACTAGTCATGAATGGATAGAAAAGGAAACTTTATTTGCCAGGACAAGCCATGTTCGTGGTACAACACATTCCTGTTAAGATTGTATTATTTGCTTTATGTAGACAGATAGCTAGGCAAAATAAATTTCGGCTAACTGATATACTTTTAAGAAAGAAAGAGTTTTTAAACACTTGCGTTTTTTAAAACCTTTTCGATTTAAAAGTCTGCGATATAGAAATAAAATTGAAAAGCTCTGCTACCTTCAAGGCAAGATCTTATGACGTTTATTCCATTTTAGAGTTATTACAATTTCTTATCTGAACGGCAATTCCTGAAAAATTACGTACACCAATCTTTTTGTAAAAATTAACAAATTGTAATTGTTTAAACCTGAACAACTAACATAAAAAAATCTAAGAGGCTCTTATCCTACTTTTTGATTCATCAATAAAGACATAGTTCCCCTGCAGGGTAGGGGTTAGAATATACGCGCGGCTCGGAATGCCAGTCGTGTGAGGCGATATTCCTGATGGATCTCTGCCGTAGGTGCGGACCACATCACTGATGCAATACACCATCACAATACTGCACTCAAAACAACATCAAAAATCGTTTAGTCACCAATGTTAAATATGGCTGGTCTTCATTGAGTAAAATATTCCGGACACAAGAATGAAGAATTTTCTCTTGGAACGTACGAAGCTTATACAGATTGCGCTTTTCGAGCGGGTGCAAGAAGTTCGACTTTCAAACGGAACACTCATTAAAATCTTTATTCTTCCGTTTGTGGTGGATAGGATACCAACAATCTTGGAACAGGATTCTGGACGTAGTATTTTACAACGACCGAAAGTCGATGGCTCAAATCCGGTATGCTTGCTATAACTTTGCACTACTGAACGTATAATACAAGATAAGAATAAAATTAAAAATTTTAAGCAACCCCCGACAAAAAAAAACTCCAAAAAGTAAGAAAATATTTTTTTTTCTCTCGGTCTTTTGACTTCATTAAAAGAACCTATTAATATTTTTAAGATGACGTCGCCGCGTCGGGGGACCGCTCAGAGTACCAGCTCAATAGTACCAGCATACGTGGGTGTTTCAAATGTTAGGTCGCAGATATGTTTGAAAGTAATGTTAATACCCATTGTGTCTAAGATCCCTACCACATCTAACAAAAAGTGGTAATAACCTTGAAACGCCTAAACAGATCTTCATAAATTGTAGCTAAGAACCATCTTGATCACGGTAGCTTTCAAACAAAAAAAAAATCATCAAATCAGTCAGGAGCTACGATGCCACAAACAGACACACAGACAAACAGAAAAACAGACAAACAACAAACAACAACAGACAAAAAAAAAAGACAAACAGACAAACGGACACGTCAAACTTATAACACCTCTTTTTGCGTCGGGGGCGTTTTACGAATACAATGGATGAAATATTCAACAATATTGCAAGGTGAAAATCGTACTCGGCGATTTCAACTCGAAATAGGATAAGAAATAACATACATCCATGCCAACAATACAATATGAAAACATGCCTCACTAATCGGCTCGCCCTAACTAACGCTGAAATAAGACAGGTAGAAGCAGCATGGTCCTCAATAAAAAGTGCTGTAAAGGTGGAAAGGAGGCAAGGAGGAAGGAGGAAAACACAATAGATTACTGCAAAGCCACCGAAATATAGCCTTGGTGCGATGAAGGATGAAACGAAAAAGTTTAAGCCCGTAATGTACTAAGAAAGGAAGTCAGCACTATCCTTCAAGATAAAAAACTAAAATGCCAAAGGAAAAAAATTGACAATGTTGAGTAAGAATGCGCGACTCAATGGGGAGTTCGTTTCTGACGAGTACTGAGATGCAGTCCGAGGAAATATTTCGATTATTCGTTTATTGAATTTTAACATCGAGAGTAAGCGGTAATACAAAACATTGGTGTTCATACAATCGAAATTTAGATAGAACTGTCAATCATCAAAAAAGAAAATGAAACAATCCACCGACATAAAAGGCCGTACGAGCCGACCATATCATCGGAATTAATAAAATACCCAGGTGATGAATTAACGCAGAAGTTACATGGGCTCATTACCATACCCGGTCATCATTGCCATATTGAGAAATAGTGACTGAACAAAAAGCAATAAGGTGCTTTGCTGAAAAGTGCTGCCAAATCACATCCATTCTAGCTTACACTGATGATCTGGACCTTCTGGGAGACTGAGAGGCAATAATTAGGGGAAATACAGAAAGTCTAATAATGGAAATGGCTTACAAGTAAATAAAGATAAAACCAAATATATGGTCACTGACAAGGTTGCAAAGATACACACCATGCACCTGACTGTGCCCGATAAACGTTTTGTGAAAGTGGACGTGTTCATATATCTGGGTACCGTATTAGCTACTAAAAATGACATAAACATCATAGAAGTCTGCATGTGGGCATCGCGTGCTTCTTAGCAGTGACCGAACTATTCAAAACAAATCTGTATTTATGAAATGTTAGTGTTATTGGCATACACTTTACGGGTGTGAAAAGTGGATCTTTGAGAACAAGATCTCAAAGAATGGCAAAGAATTCCGAATTTCAAATTATATATAAATTATATATTTATTATTATTATATATAAATAAATAATAAAGGAGTGTGGCCAATAAGCCCAAATAAAGCAATAAGAAATATTTGTTGAGATAACCCTTTTTACGTAATGCAATATAGCACGTCGAATCAAATCGAAGGTATATAATTTTTATGATTCTTAGGTTTAACCAAAATTCGTAGAAATTTAAAAATGCCATATTAGACCACTTCAGTTAGGAACAACTTGCATTCGCTGATGATAGCATCGCAGTGGAAAAGGAATGACAGCGCGTTAATTGAATTCCAAGGCATTCTTCTTTAATAGGTACCAAATCCCTTGGTCATACCTGTAATATAAAAGCAGAAAGAGAAAGCAAAAGCATGTCTTTAGTTATTAATCTTTGGATCAACAACTAAGTGACTAATGATTTCACAAGCCATTTAAGGTGTCAAATGGTCGCGGAGAATATTTCACAGGCCTCGGGTGGAATGCCGCCCTCAATTAAGTCTTTGCGATGTATGTTGCAAATTCCACTAGTGTGTTGATGCAGTTCTTCCACACTAATGCTATTTAATTGGAAAACGAAAAAGTAAAAAAGTAAAAAAATTCATAGAGTAAGTTCAGGCAACATTTTCAAAAACATATCTTGCTAGACGGATCAGAGAAATATAGTAAGACTGTATTTGGAAAATCATTCATTACGTAAATGGACCCAGTAATATCAACAGCAGCTACAATTTGCGAACTAGGTGCCCTGATAACAGTGTACACGCACCGAAACGCGACAATCGATTTTATAGAATATACATTGAAACAACAGAATTCGGGCTGAAAATTCCAAAAGCCCGTATACAGTGAACCAAAAAAAAAAGTTGGACAGGAACGAGATGCAATTATTGTATAAAATTGAATAAATTCGCAACCCTTAATGCTATTGAAATCAGAGGATGTGGAAATGAAACATTGGTTTTAACTAATTTTTATAAAACATATTTTTTTTATATTTAAGGCACAGAAAAAATAAATAAATAAAACAAATTAATATTTAGTATTTTGGCCCTTGGCTTTCAAAATAGATTGTAGCCTTCTGTTTATGGAAGTTACTAAACTGTGTGTGACATCGGTGGGTATATTATATGTCATTTTTGCTACGTATTGACCTTTCCCTACATTTTTTTCTCCATATCCGCCCATAAGTGCTCTATAGGATTTAAATCTGGACTTTGGGGCGGATGGGGAAGAACTTTTTTCCACATTATAGAGCAACCATTCCCTTACAGTTAGGGACGCATGATTAGGGTCGTTATCGTGAACAAAACAAAAACTGTTTCTTATGCTTGGCTTATTAGCAGTTGCTGGCAAATTGTTTTTGAGGATGTTAAGGTCGTGTATTTTGTTCATCTTACCTTCAACGAATACCATGTTTTATATTCCACTTGATCCCATTACACCCCCATACCATTACACTGCCTCCACCATACTTAAGCCGGACTTATAGCTGTACCTTGTTTTCTTTGAACAAATTGGCGTCTAAAGGCTCATAAATTTGTGGATATTCCAGGCGTTTCTTTAAGTTTTTAACAGAAGGCTCTTAAATTCCTGGAATGTAAAAACATTTCTAAATATTTGTGGATGTCGTTTACAACTAATCGAACAATTTTCCTTTCGGTTTGAGACTTCTCTTTAGTCATTGCAAAATAAATATTTTTTTGATATGCTTGAATAACATAATGTACTATTCATCTAGGTTTATTCACGATTTCACCAATTTCCCTAATACCTTTTTTTCTGTAAATAACTTTATTGATCGAGCGGAGCGTAGCGGACCGAGAGCAATCACCCACTTTTTGGCCTAGCGCGTGCATGTACGGGGAATATAGTGGTCCGAAAACGATTTCGGACTAATCTTGTACGCACTAAATGTAGATATCGGCTATAACCACACATGTGTGCAGCATGTCATTCGATAGATCTAGGTCTGTAGATGAGCCATAAATTATCAAATGAAATTGTTTGATTGAAAAATAGTGAGAAATAACAAGTAAAGTTTAGAAAAGTGCCATGCGGAGCGAGAGCAAGTTTGATAAAACAACAAATTTGCTCGCTCGATCAAAAATTTTCAGTAGCGGAGTTAAGCCCGCGCATACTGATCTGCCTAGTAATTAGTTCCTTCCTTTTTTTCTTTTTGTAGAGGGGCAAATAAAGGGTCCGCCATCTCACGTTTTTTTTTTCAAGTAGTGCTTATTTCGTGAAAGGTAACACTTAGCTCTTGTCTGATTTGACAGATAATTAGTTTTATCCTTCCGCTGAACGAATATGGTTGTGTTAACGCTTGAACAACGCTGGGAAATATTGCGACATTACTTTGAAAATCATGGTAATGTTGCAGAATGTGTGCGAAAATTGCGTACGGATTTTGGAAGAAGAGAAGCACCGTCAGCTCCGTATGTTCGCTATCTTGTGAAAAAAGTGAAAGAAACTGGCATCCTCGTCGATAAACCAAAGCGTGAAAAGCCAAAAACAGTGCGTACACCCGAGAATATTGCTGCTGCGGCAGAAAGTGTGCGTGAAGCGCCATCAACATCAATTCACCGTCGTTCTCAACAATTGAACATTTCGGAGACATCATTGAGACAAATTTTGCATAAAGACCTTGGTATGACGCCATACAAAGTCCAATTGGTTCAGGAGTTGAAGCCAATTGACCATCCAATGCGTTTTCGCTTCGCTAAGTGGGCCTGCGATCGACTTACAGAAGATGCCGATTTTGCCAAAAAAATCATCTTTTCAGATGAAGCTCATTTTGATCTTGGCGGGTATGTAAACAAGCAAAATTGTCGCATTTGGGGCACAGAAAACCCGCACGCATACATTGAAAAGCCGGTGCACTCAAAACGAGCCACTGTTTGGTGTGGCCGTTACAGTCAATGGCGATCGTTATCGGGCCATGTTGACCGAATTTTTGTTCACAAAAATTGAAGAGTAGGATATTGGCAACATTTGGTTTCAACAGGACGGCGCTACGTGCCACACAGCCGAAGCTACACTCGATGTTTTGCGCCCTGTTTTTGAAGATCGCATTATCAGCCGCAGAGCTGATGTCGTTTGGCCACCTCGGAGCTGCGATTTGACACCGTTGGACTATTATTTGTGGGGTGCCGTCAAAGATAAGTGTTACGCCGACAAGCCAGAGACAATTGACGCTTTAAAGGACAATATTCGTGAAGCCATTGGTGAAATACAGCTGCACACAATCGATAATGTGCTTAAAAATTGGACCGATCGTGTAGGCTACTGCATGGCCAGCCGAGGTAGCCATTTGAATGAAATTATTTTCCATTATTAACCGGAAGGATTGTACTTTCAAATAAAAAAAGAAATTTGAGAAAATATTCAGTAGTTTTTTTTATAGCATTTTCAAAAAAAAAAAATTATTTGGCGGACCCTTTATTAACATAAGTAGGAACCAAAAACATTAAAAATAAATGGTCACTATTGAAGACACATGACGAAAACACAAAATAAAAATAAAAACAACACAACATTTTAAAATTTTTCCTTGACGAATATGTTCGTCATAAACAGTTAACTCGTTAAACCTCGACAATCTTCGACCGATAAGTTTACATCCGAGTATCAGCAAGATCTTCGAGAAAGGAATATATAGAGTCCCGCTTAAATGGCTTCTCCTCACCTTTCAATGGCGTACGTGTACGATTTACTTGCACCAGACCAGTTTCTTTTCAAGCAAAACTTCGAAAAAAATCGGCAGCATTCTGATGAATGTTGAAAATCAATGTTCAGAAATCAGAATCTATTTTATTCAGAATGTCTCTGTCTAGGGCCTCCCGGGACGCTAGAAGAATGACGCAGGTTCTCAATTGTTGAACCGGACGGGTGTCCACTAGCGAAACAAAGTGTAGTTAGATGGGGATCTGGCAGACCAATATCTGTATTTTAATATCCATATCAAAACACAATGGCAATGGCAAGAATCACGAGCCAACTTGATTCCATAGTGAAGTTTAACTGCCTTAATAAGGTTCCTGATTGCCTATAGATGCCCCGTCTGGTTTAATGTGAGAGCCAGCTTAATGGAAAGTATTCTGGTGTTTGAGAGGTAATGTCTCAGGACCTTGTCTCGGGTTACATAGGACACCTGAAACTAACTACACGAAATTTCACCCGAGGCCCAATAGGGCAAAGTGGACAATTTTCTGATAAGACTGATTCAAAGTCACGTTGCAGGAGCATTGACTTCAGTCAATAACCTGATCTCCGGGGCTTACTACCCCAACTACTTGTACTATGAGAGGATGCGCAATAACGGCTTTGTCCCACCAGAGACGTTCCTCTATTTAGATCAATGTGGGCTAATCCAGGAGAGATTGGCGGTACCGCTAATATTCCACATGATCCTCAATTTCGTAGGATGGTGGTTTTTCTACAAACATTATATCGCGCTTCGTGAGCCCGAGCTCCTCAGGTTAGTAGACCAATGTCACGCCGAGGTCGGGAAGGTGTCATCCGTCATCATCAATGCTTTTGGTGGTTAGAGCAGACTGCGGAAGTGATAAATTTTCAGCTTCTTTTAGGCAAAGCCTAGGCTAGTGTAGGTTAGGGTTGGTTAGGGTTGGTTAGGTTAGAGTAAAGTAGGCGGCTTAAGTGATGAATAGTTTTGGTTCACACATACGTGTGTCTACATATACTACTGTTAAGCGGAAGGTCTGTAGTTCAAGTCTGACCACAGCCAAGAAAAATTCCTATACGGAAAAAAAAAACCCATGCAACAACACCAGTTATGAATGAGAGATGATCAAAAAATGCTGACGAAGGCATAACACTCGCAGTATAAGATCACTTCAAAATTCATACTCTGCGTGTGCATTTCCAATATAAGATCTTAATGGCATGGAATAAAGTTACTGTAAAACTACAAACAACGCGACAAATTCAGTCGAATCTCTCGAATCCCAAGACAACCACCCCCGGAGAGTAGTGAACGAACATCTTCGACACAAACCATCTGCACCCCGTCCAGGTTGTGTGATAAACATCATAACAGCGTAACTCTTGAAACTACATGAATTATAAAAAAAAAAAAAAAAAATATACATATTTTAATCAGGGTTAAGTTAGTTTTTTGTTGGTACCAGTATTAAGTTCTTTTTTAAATTACATTCATCGGATGCTAAGCTTAAAAAAAAACATTTGTTTAGCATAATAGAGTTAATTTTTTTAAAATTGTTTTAAGATAATTATAAGACTGAAAGGCCTAGTTTCAGTTGTGCAGTAAAACGTGCCACACACATGCTATCGATCGAATGGATCGGTTGAAATTTCAACATAATAGCACAAATAAACATAATAATTATTCTCTTTCCGCGTTTCATGTTTATTGGGCGGTGATAACGTGAAATGAGGATCGTCAACTGACGAGTTTCAAGGTATCCATTCGGTCGGTAGCGTGTGTGTGGCGCGCTTAAGGCAGAATTTTTCTAGGTAGCTCTAAGAAAAACATGAATAAAAATGATTTTAAAAAAAGGGGGAAAAAGCAAAATGTATTTCATTTGGATAAATTTTCTTCTGCACCACATAATAATTCCAAGTATTTCATGGGGGTAGGGCTTAGAAATTGAAGTGGCTTCAAGTTCTTTGCGGTTGAATTTCTTTGAAGATAGATCGGAATTGGTGCAATGAACATTTCATTGTCCGAAGAACTTTCCTTTCTTTTCGTACTTTCATTTCAAGCTTTGTTCCTCCAACACGTTTGTGAAGAGCAATGGTTCTACTTCCGAGCGATCGAAGTAAGCCAGACTTCCAGACTTTCAAAACCGCTGTATTTTTCCAGACATTCGTGGGGTCCGAATGAAAATAGCAGTGTTGACAGCTTCGGCCCAAGTATCTTGGGCGATTCGCCTCAATCAACATGCGAGACGTCTGCGAGAGATAGTTCGGTTAGCGACCGTTCGGTTGTGGAGTGTATGTTTTTGTGCTTAGTTTTATAAAAATATTTCATACGCTCTGCATATGATAGTTGTCTACATTTCATATTTTTTAGGAGTAATTTAAAACAAAACATTAATTTTCCAAAACCTGATAAAGATTATTAGAACTTGGCATGTCAAAGCACTTGTTGAATTCGTCTTTTTACATACGTGGAATTGTGCAGTATCATTCACCTCTGAAGCTGAATTGACATCTCAATTACACAACTAGGCTAATACTTACATTTAATCCACAATTGTTATGACAATAAGGAAAAAAGTTGATTTGATATCTGAATGATATAATCGTAAACAGAAGAGAATAAATCGTTAGATATCACCAACGCATCATTGTCGTCGTAGGATGAAATCCGGTAAAATGTCCGACTTCCATAATTGGGAAAATCCCTACTTGAACTCTACTACTACGCTATGTATAATCCCCTGAAGCAACCTCCACTATGGCGACGACATGAGTCAGATTATACGTGGATTGCCACGGAAGCTAATTTAATTTATGAATGCAGTCCAATTGGGGCCGTTAGCCCCAAGCGAGCGGTATTGATTTTTTAATTTCATTCAAATGATGTTCTTTCTACTTTTTTAGGATATGCAGGGTAAAGATACTCAGAATATGACTTACTCTGGGTCGATTAAAATTGACAATGGCTGCATCCTCCTATCTGTGATGGCAGTAATTTGTCATCTCAAAAGACTTTCTGCCAATTAAGCTTGGTGTTGAGCAGATTTTATGGCATCAAATGAATGTTCTCTATGCCAAAGCTTCCATTTTTGATGCGGAATACTTTGTTAATAGTATGCCATCTTTATATGAGAGGATAAATGAGTACCGCACAACTGTGGGGGTAAAAGTTCATAAATATTCGCCACGTCTGTCCGCCCAACTCGTCATTTCATTCTCCCAGTACTTTTCCTTACACTAAGTCTGCAAAACCATGACTACGAATTTGATAAATATTTTCCGTGCGGCGAAATCCCAATCCAGAGGAGGACGAATACACGCACACAATTGCATGAGTTTCGTATGCATGGAAATTTCGTATTGGATGGCAACAGCGAAGCTGAGGCGATCCATTGGAATGGAGCAAGTAATTAATTACGTTGAACGTTATCATACGACACGGACACTGCATGCAGCTTAAGTGAGGTTCCAATGACGCTTTCTGCTCTACACAAACACCCTATCTGGGCATGATATATATCGTAGGAGTTGTGCAGGAGCAACAGTGCTGGGTAACGCGGATTGGGTTAGTAGCTGGTGTTGGGTCAACAGTTAATGAGCTTCAGTTGAAAATTTTCGACACAGAGATGTTGTTGAAATGGACTTACATGCCCGAGAACGGCTCCAAGGGGATTTATTATTTTGCCCTTACGTGTGGTATAAGCGCGGGTATTAGCGAGGGCGCCAGAGATAAAGTTAAGGGAGGTCAAATCACCATGTTCGCCACTAATCTCATAAATCTTGGCGGTGCCACGGATTTTTAGGGAGTTGAGAGAGCGCGGGCTGTTCGGATGTGGTTGAAAAAGTCTTATGTTGTTTGCGGATGTGTCCTGAATCGGGCGACAACAAACACAGCATGCGTTAGCTTTAACGAAATTGGATAATAAATGTACCGAGAGATAGAGATGGAGAAACGAGGATCACAGCTTGCGGTTTAATATATCACAACTTATGAAATGTCATTAGCGTCAAAGTGAGAGATTAGTGCCTGGGTTGGAATAGTTTTTGACATTTACGTCACGTTCACGTTGCGTTATCATTCATTTATGCAGCGATAACTGAAGGTGATGCTTGTTCATGGAAATGTTCGCTTGAAGTAAATTAGTACAATTAGGCGGAAATTAGGTGACAAACATTTTTCACAAAACGTGTCATGTTACATATAAGCAAAATGCAAATATACTCATGTTACCCAGAAACCTTATTGTTCCTGATGTCCGTATCATTTTTCATAGGAAATTATGAAAAATAGATTAAGATCATATGGCAGAGTCACATATTACTTTTCTCCATCGTGTGCAAGTAATAAACGTACGCCATGTCAAGAATACTAACTTTGTTCTTCGAGTTTAAGAAAAACACTATACATTTATATTGCTAAGTTAACTGCTTTTGGTATTCATGCGAGAAGTTCCTGAAATCTCATGACTACCACATACAAAAAAATGTAATCTTGTATTATATTTCCCTGTTTATTTCTATATAAATGATAAATCTTAGAGGAATTCAAGGAAATGATATTTAACAAATACTGATTGACTCCAGTATCCACAACTTGACAGTTTCATGGTTTCTAATTATATTTTACGTAAACACTTGCAAATCATTGTTTTTGGTAAAGATGTACGAGTAAGCAACGCAATCAATAAAGCGTTGCAGTTCGACTTCATCTGACGGGAAAACAGTTTTTCATGTTCTTCTTTTTATTCCCGTGTTCCTTGTACTATTTTTAAAGTAGAACTAGAAGTAACAGAATGAGATGTCGGGGGAGAGCGGGTAAAGACCTTTATGTATGACGCAGTCGTAATTTGATGATTTATAGAGGTGTGCAAAATAATAGGAAACGGGACGAACCGAACAATTTTCAAAGAATCTAAGAACAATATGAAACCTAATCGGTAACTTTTAGTTTTTGTTTATTTGAGTTTAAAATTGTGAACATATTTCAGTTACTGTTCTTTTAGATTTCCCTTTATTTTTTTATTTTTTTCAATTATTTACTGAAATCGATCCTATTTAAGCTGTTCAAAATAATAGGGAAATTAAAAACAAACATAAGTATTCTTTAAAAAAAAAAACCAAAGTTTCATTTAATTATTCATTTTTTGGGCTTAGTAACTAATTTTAATTAATCAGTGCCCAGAATGACCACCCTTATTTCTAATAACCACACTTATTCGAGCTGGCATTGACTCTATAAGTTTTTGGAATTTGGTCGCAGGAATGTTTTTCCAATGTTGCTCAATCGCGGCCCATAGTTGCTCTTTATTCTGAAATGATTCTGCCGAGAAACGATTTTTTGAGCTCCGCCCACAAATTCTCAATAGGATTGAGATCGGGAGACTGAGAAGGCCATGGTAGAACCGAAACTTTATTGTCCCTTAGCCAAGCACTAACCAATTTTGATGAGTGCTTGGGATCGTTGTCGTGCTGGAAGTGCCACCTTAACGGCATGTTGTCCTCAGCGTATGGCAGCATCACATTCTTCAGTATATCGCGATACATCTCCTTGTTCATTGTGTCTTTTATGTGTACAATATTATTGGTCCAACACCAAACCAGGAAGAACTACCCCACACCATGGCACTCCGCGCTTCACAGTTTTTTTTTCTAAATCGGAAGAAACTCCTTTCCTTGAGGCCGACGAACATTCCAGCTACTATCAGAACCAAAAAGATTTATTTTGGTTTCATCACTCCATAGGATATTACGAAACATATCTTTAGAGTGGTATCTGAACTGCAGGACGAACTGCATTCTCGCTTTAATGTTCTTCTTGCTTAGTAGTGGGACTTTGCGAGCGATCCTTCCAGGAAGATTACTTTGCAGCAATCTTCTTCTCACTGTTGGAGCACTGACTATGTTGCCAAGTTCACCTGGAATGGCTCTTGATGACATAAAAGGGTTTCTTTTAGCCAGTAAAACAATGTGAGAGTCATCGGCAGAAGTAGTCTTCCTTGACCTTCCTCGAGTTTCTTTCGCTGGCGTTTTTGAAAGTGCGTTAAAGACAAAATTAATTGATCTTCCAATTAATTCTGCTATGAATTTGAGAGTTTTACCCTGTTTTCTCATTTCTTCTATAATCTGCTTTTCTTCTTCCGAGCAATGCTTTTTACGCCCCATCCCTAATAAATTTACAATGACACAATCATCTCCTTTTCACACTTTTTCAATAATAATTCAAAATTTCCTATTATTTTGAACAGCCAAAAAACCCTTTCCTTTGTTGCTTACACGACTCACATGAATGATTAAAACTGAAATAATCTCGCATAGGAAGGACAATGCAGCTGTGCAAATAACAGAACTAATTACTGTTCCGATAAGAAACAAAATAAACTGAAAACCAACAAAGGATCGATCATGAGTGATATTCCCTATTATTTTGCACAGCCTTGTATGTAACATTCGACACTAGCCGCCGTCATGAATTTTAAATTGCACACCTCACAACTTCGACCAGGGGGGCACCATCAACAAATGTCATCATTGACGTCCTAAGTAACTGGACAACAACAAACAACCACAACAGAAATCAAGGCTCCCCGTGGTAGCGGATATTGCCTACCTCTCCGATGTCCGGGAAATTCGCTACACGGGGGACAACAGCCGCCTTGCCGCTTTTTTAAGTTCGACGACGAAGGAGAAACGAAGTGAACTTGAGGACTAAGAACGCACTAACTAAAGGCCGCAGTCGATAGACCGAATGAAATGCGAAAGGGGAGGAAGAAGACAACTTGCCCGTTGCCACTTCAACAAAAGAATCAACAACAGCAACAGTAACAAAAACAAAACAAAGTCAAAGGCTAGCAGCAACAACAAAAGCCACACCAGCAACAACATCAGTAGAAAAGAAATCAGCAACAACAACAGCCGCAGCAACAGAAACAGCAGCGACAAGAACGACAACAACAGTCGCAGCGACAAAAGCAGAAACAACAATAGCTTGAGGCTATTAGCAAGAGGAGCAGCACCAACACAGCACCAAGAAAAAGGTGCTTTACCCATACCATGGCCCTACGCGAAACCAGGAATCTATGTAGGTATGTCATTGGCATAGGTAGTTTTAAATTTAAATGTTTAGGCCAGAACCGCTGATGCAATACACTGAAGCGGAATAAACAGGTCAAGAACCTATTAAAGGAGACCACGGCGAAGTTCTCCTCCTTTACCCTAAGGCCCAGAGGTTGCCGACGATGCCCCTCACTCGCAGAGCTTAAAGTTTGAGATTCGTGACCTTAAGTTCGAGGGAGTTAAGCCGTTCCACATGGTGCGGGCCAAGCGAAAGAACCAGGTATTACACCAAAAGGACACCCTATAAACTTTCAGAGATATCCTCGGTTCCAAGATATGAAAAAATCAAATCTGTTTTTTAAGCAAAAAGCTGAGAAAGAGCGTCCCTTATGTTGCTTACGAACACCAGCAGTCATACACCAGATGATCTACGTTCAAATGGTGGCAGATCGGCCAATTTTAAAGTCGAAACTTTCGGCAGGCGACCCAAGTGCAAAATCTATGCGTTTGGGGTCTAAAGCACTTGCAATCCTTTAACGATCCTGTCGGTGAAAGCGAATTCAGTGATTAGGATTGAGCGAAAAACCGCACTTTTCAACCTATTGCAGGACACTGTACTGCTATGCTAATTCTGCTGTATGGGAGATTTCGCCCAAATATAGCTATCTTACGCTAGACAAAATTACTAAATTTAGCTTAAATTAACTATTTTAAATATCTTACTGGAATTATGCGAACAATCTTAAATAAATCAACAATTTAAACCTATGTCTTTCGACTACTATACATATATGAACTTACGATTTACATTATTAAACGTAAGCTAAGGAAAATCACGACGCAGCCGTACCGCGTTTTCATTGAAAATAAGTTATAGTACAGAGGTGTTTGCGGGGAAGAGATAATAAGATAAACATGTGCGAGGTCCGTTCCGCCACCCTGTCTGGAGAATGTTAAAAATGTTTAATAAAAACCCCTTCAAGCATATGCGAGGAAAAAGCCCTTGATTGAATCACATCGGTATCTAAGTATATGAAGAAAAAACCAAATATTTGGTCACTGACCGATTTGAATCAATCCAAACCTCGCATTTGATTGTTCTCGATAAACGGCTTGAGAAATTAGACGAATTCAAATAATTGTGTATCATAGTGACTGCCAAAACCGACATAAAGATCGAAATAAATAAAATTCTGCATATGGGCAAGTCGTCCTTCTTCGCGATGAAGTAATTATTAAAAACAATTCTTTCGTCGCAAAATGTTAAAATCCGAATTTATCAAATCATAACAATGCTTGTGACACTTTACGGATGTGAAATCTGGTCTGTGACTAAAAAAACTGGTGGAAAACTGGACGAATAAATAGGCGAATGGGGAAAACTATACAATCACAGAACTCTATTCAATCTTAAGGATTATCCGAATTATTAAATCGCGAAGACTAAGATGGACAAGATACGTAGAACGAATGGACAGTAGACTAACATTCAAACGAATAATAAGTCCGCTAGAAAGGCTGCGCCGTAGATGGGAGGGCAATATAAGGATGGATCTAAAAGAAATGGTACCGAACATTCGCGGAACAATATGTGAATAAATGTACAGAAATCTGGATTATTGTTCTATAGTTTAATTTCATATTTAATAGGTATCATATCCATAGGTAAGTAAATGAGTATTTCTACTCTAGAAATAATGTCAAAAAAGATGCAAATTCATTGGGTAATATAATTAATAATAATTGGTAAGAGTCAAAAATTACTAATGGAAATAATTTAAAGACAAAAATGAATTAGGTTTTAATAACAGTGTGTCTTTATCTCCTCAATCGTGGTAAGTCTCCGTCCTTTCATTGATCTTTCCAGTTTTGGCAAGGGACAAAAGTCATAAGCCAAGTCCGGTGAATGCGGTGGGTGAGGCATGATTACGGTATTGTTTTTGGGCAACAAAAATAGGAAAAAGCAACTATGAGTGAGCAGGCGCATTATCATGACACAAAATTCATGATATAACCCACATTTCGTTTCGTTTCCTACGATACGTTTTCTTCGTATTGATTGACGCAAACGGAACATAACTTCGAGAGAATATTCTATACCGACCACACCGTACGACTTTATGGTTGGAACTCACGATGAACCACGCCATTGCTAACGAAGAAAACAGTGAGGCAACTTTTACATTTGACCGAACTTGGCGTGATATTTAAGGGGGGAGTCTGGTCCAGAGAGCACTTTTTTTAGGATTTTTTTTTGAAAAATTTAACACGTTTATTAAAATAAATGAAAATACAGATTATTGTACATGTTTTCAAGATACTACAAAAAAAATTTCAGGTAAAAAAAAAATCCAAAATGGCGGCGCTACAGCTGTCCAAATTTGAAGAATTTTTTTTTGCGCCGTGCAATCCACAGCCTTTTCTACTGAACTGAAACCAACCAAACAAAAAAATTACATTAGTATATTGAATTGGCATGCGCATGAACCTAAAATCCGTGGAATTTTTTTTTTTTCAAAATTTAAACTCAAAAAGAAAAAAAAAAAAGTCCCTCATTTTTTTATAAACAAATTGTTATAAACAATGTCTATAACAACAAATTAAGCAAAATTCTAGGTTCATGCGCACAACAATACCCCAAAGAATATGTATGTGGTAAAAATTTCAGCCCATTATCTTTAAAACTGTTTGAATTATGTTGCACGGCGTTAAAAAAAACGCGTTTTGAGAAAAACGCATTCAAAGTTTTCGTTTTTGAAAAATCGAGCTACAAGATACAGTCAAAAAGCGGGAAAAAACGAAAATGCTCGATTTCCTGCTTTCTCACTTTTTTGAATTTTCAGACACTTTTTAGACTCCGTAAGGGCTTAAAACCCTTGGAAATATATTCTTGAGGATGTAATTGAATTATTTAAGCAAAAAAAAAAAATTAAAAATTTTAAAGTGCTGGATCATACTCTCCCCTTAATTCTTCTGATCCTTTTGACTCTGGAAATGGAATGGGCCACCATTTGGGTGAATGTCTTTGGTGTCGACCATATATCCATATTTCGTCACCAGTGATGACCCTTTTTTAGTATTTTGTAATCATCATTTACGTCATTCGTAAACAACGAACAAACTTCGCTGCTACACGTTTCCTGCCCAAAACATCAGAAAAAAATTCATATCAACCGATATGCCAATATTCTCAGCTTCTTCTTCTTCTTCTTTTCCTTTTTTTCCGGCATCATTATGGTCAGAAGTGTAGGACCATAACCTTTCCACTTAACTGCATTCCTACTGGTCCGCTTGTGGGGTCCGCCGGTTTGACCTCAGAAGTAGCGGCAGGCTTCCCGGTTTGGGATTACTTCATCGCTGAGGACAATCAAATGCTGGTGTTTTTGCATTTGTTTGCACCAATTGTTTTTCGGCCTGCCTCTTTTGCGTGTTGAAATTGGAACGTTGATTGATATCGCCTTTTGGACGGGGTTCAAAGAATCTCTCCTTTGAACATGGCAATACCAACTGAGTCGGTCGCGCTCTATCTTTCTTGTGATGGTTTCTTTTACTTGGAGGCTTCCTCGGATCTTTGAACTTCTAATTCTGTCACGCTTTGTTACTCCCGCTGTCATGCGAAGCATTTTCATCAGATGGCGGAGTTTTCCCACCACTTCATCCACCCTACGCTTACGCGATGGTTGATGTCGTCATCACAAGTTGCTTCTTTATAGATCCAAGATATTTAAACTTTTCACACTTGGGAAACACTCTTCCATTCAAGTAAATGTCTGGAATAGGCTGATGAGGGTCAGAGAACGGACAGCACAGATACTCTGTCTTCTTTGAACTAATACGATACCCGTGTCCCTCAAAAATGTCCACCCACACATCAAGTGCTCGTTGTAGGGACGCCTGATCATCACTTATAATGGCTCCATCGTCAGCAAAGAATAGCTGGTGCACATTGGGGTCCGTCACTTTTCCTTCAAGCAAGCAATCAAGGACTGCTATAAAGAGCAGTGGGCTGAGGACGCTCCCTTGGTGTACACCGACTTTGATTGCGAACTCTTCGGTGACTCCTGCGGTGCATCTTACTCTTGTCGTTGCTCTCTTGTACATGTCCATAATCACTCGCACGTAGGTTTCTTCTCCTTTTTGTCTTAGCGCTACCCATAAAAGATCTCTTGGTTGCCGGTCAAAGGCCTTCTCGAAATCAACCAACACCATATGCAAGTCCTTTGAAGAATCACGATGCTTTTCCATCATGACCCTTATACTTTGGATTGCATCTGTTGTTGATTTACCCGAGACAAACCCGCACTGGTCATCAAATAGTCGTATTATTTTCCGCAGTCGGCTATCTAATACCCGTTCAACGATCTTCATGGTGTGCGACATCAGCTTGACAGAACGGTAGTTATCACAATTTCGCGTATCACCCTTTCCTTTGTGCAAAGGAAGAAGATAGCTTTCCCTCCATTGATTCGGCATAGTGTCGCCTCTCATAAGTTTTGAGATAAGAACCATGAGCCATCTAGACCCGATGTCTCCCATCTATTTGCAGAACTCAAAGGATATCCCGTCCGGCCCAACAGCTTTTCTTTTCTTGGAATTTTTAACCGCGTACCGAACTTCTTCGACTGTGATGTCGGATATTTCGGCATTATTCGGGGCGGCTCTTGGAAAGTACACTCGGGGAAACTGTTCGTTCAGAAGCTCCTCGCAATACTGTCGCCATCTGTGGAGATTTTTTTCGTCTTCCACAAGGAGTTGGCCTTCAGCATTGTTAATAAACTTTGCGAAACGAATCTCCTGAGCATTTCTTCTTCTCTGGGCGGCTATCTTAAGGATATTTGCTCCTTTGTTCAAATTGCTTTGTCGAAGCTCCTGGGTAGCCCGGTTCCTGTCAGACGCGGAAGACGATATTTCTTCCAACTCATGATAGAGGCCTTCCATGCCTTTCGCTTTGAATTCTGCGCACTTTTTCTTCGCGATACCTTTGCAATATCTATGTATATACCTTTTCACGGCGAACTTTTTCCTCTCTATTAGTAGAAGAGCACTTTGACCAAGCTTGGAAAGCCATTTTCTGTCTGTCTGTCCACCACCAGGTTTCTTTTGCGTGTTGGCAGGGGCCTTTAAATGTTCCGAGCAGTGATTTGGCTTTCTCCAGGCCAGATTGTTGTAGGGAATCCCACATGTCTTGTGCTCTGCACTCCTCATTACCGACCTCATCGATAATGGAAAAGAGGTAGTTTTTCATGTTGGTAATAAAAGCTTGGCCTTTTCCTTTATCCAGCTTATACCACTTGATTCTCTCAGACACCTTCGTTTGCTGCTTTGACTTCTTACTTGCCTCCATTAAAAATTCAGTCAGGAGGAGACGGTGTTGAGGGGTGATCGCGTCTCCCAGGATCACTTTGCAATCTTTAACTCGTGGCTTCATGAAACTGGATACCAAATGATAGTCTATTTGAGTTTCATTTCCGCCGCTGCTATAAGTGATCAGGTGCCGGCTTTGTTTGGACGAACATGGTATTTAGCACTATAAGATCGTACGACTCTTACATGTTTAGGATATCTTCACCTGAAGAGTTCCTGGTGCCGTATCCCAGCCGTCCGTGGTAGTCTTCATAGTCTTCGCTTGTCTTCCCGACATGTCCGTTTAAATTTCCCCCAACAAACAAAAGCTCTTCCTTTGGGATGATTTTGACAAGGTTGTGAAAATCTAGCCAGAATGCATCATTTTCCTTTTGTTCGCATCCTACTTGAGGGGCATATGCGCTTACGATGTTCCACATCTCACCAAGCATCACCAATTTGAAAGCCATCAAACGGTCACTGGACTTTGAAATGGTTAAGACGTTGCCAAGTAGCTCTGCCGCAAGGATGATGGCGATTCCGTTTTTTCCTTGTTCCAATCCATAATAAAACATCTTGTAGGCTTTTGTTTTAACGTCCAAGAAACGTGCCCGATTACCGGTGTTTCGCCATTTCGTCTCTTGTACGCACAGGATGTCTACTCGCCTTCGAACCATCATTTCTTCAAGCTCTTCAATAGCTGCGACCACTCATGCTTCCAACGTTCCAACTCGCGACTCTTTAGTGTGGCTTACGCCGTTGCATTACTTTGCTATCCCCCGGAAATCCTATAGCTCTGACCCGAGCATTGCTGCTCGTCCCAGGATAACGACCATTAGTAGTGCCTGGCGGGGTAGTGCTTTTCCTTTTAGCGTTCTAATAATGCTACGGTTTGACCGTTTTCTTTCTTCCCCTCCTTTTTTTGACACGGGTCTGCTCCAGATTTTTATTTTTTTTTGTTTGATCTTACTCTTACAACACCGGTGATCTCCAGTCGTGTCAACCCACTGATTTGCATGCACACTTGTGGGGAAGTTTAATGGTGGTATATGTGTCCATAGGCTCACCTTGGTGTTTTCTAAATTGCCTAGATGTGATTTTTGTTTACCTTTGTTTAGTCGCCTTTTACGACAAGCGAGAGGTATCGCTGCAGGGATATTCTTAACCCGTCCCTGCACAGGTTATGCCAATATTCTCAGCTGTTTGTTGCAATCACAAATCCAAAGCAAAAAATCACCAAGTATAGCAAAACACGGCCAGCCCTTATCAGTGGAAAACAAATCAAACATCCAAAATAGCTGGCAATGTCAATGTAGCATACGAAGCATAACAAAACAAAAAGATCATGAAATTAAAAAAAATCACCTTATTTTTTGACAAACCTCTTTTTTTTATTTCAACTGAGAACTAATTAACGAAACAGGCAAGTTGTATCCAGTATTGAGTATTTTATGATGACGGCTATCATGAAAGAAGTTAAAAGAAAGCATTCATCAGCAGGTTCAACCGACAAAAACTGCGTAATTTGCCAAAGCGTTCGAAAACTATAAACAAACTTTCTGAATTAAGCCAAGTAAGTTAAATATCATTGAATCCGGCTATCGTGGAAAAGTTAAGATGAGACAAAGAGCCAAGCTCGATTTGAAAAATGCGATAGGGACAGTAAAACATAGTGTAGGAAACCAAATGGTTGGGGGTTATATGACAGCATCTGGCGTTGGTCTTCATCGAGTTTACGATAAAATATTTTGACATTATTTGACCATTATAACTTGGACGCCAGCGCCGGATATAGGGTTTAGGGGGTTAATTTGTTTTTCAACAACACAATGACTCTAAACGCGAATCACTTGTTGTCAAAAAATGGCTGTCATATGACGTTCAAAATCAACCAAACACGTCACTACAACCACCAGGTTTGAAATGTTGCCAAAAGTTTAAGTCTATTGGAAGACACTATAACTCTTGACATTTATGAAATGAACAGATAAAGAGAACAAGCTGAGAGGCCAGAAAATGCTAAACTTCTCAAGAATGTAGGACACTCTTGTCAATTTCTTCCTTGTTTTTTGGAAATAATAAAAATCCTTAATTTACGGTATATCGTGATTTTCTGCTCAGATTTGCTCTAGACTCTTTTCGGATTATTTGAAGTCATTGAACTATTGATACAAGCCACAGACTCTTGAAGCTCGCAAAGAAAATACCCGACAAGACAAACTTATCGTTGTGATGGAAAGAAAAATGAAAATAATTAAGCCCCAAAAAAAAATTAATTTTATTAATCTTTTCATTTGAGAGCACTGCTACTACAGTCATTTCAAGGCAAGCAAAGCAAAATTAAGACTGAAATACCCATCAAATGAAAATAATCAGACTTTTTTTGTCTTCATTTGAGAACTTTGAAAAAAAATAGCCGCTGTTATGCTTTTGATTGGAAAAAGAAAATTTTAGGTTTGGGTTGTTGGATGATCAAACAAATAAATCAGGAGCATGCCAGTGTCACAAAAAATAAAAGGCAGGCCGAAAAACAATTGGTGCAAACAAATGCAAAAACACCAGCATTTGATTGGCCTCAGCGATGAAGTAATCCCAAACCGGGAAGCCTGCCGCTACTTTCTGAGGTCAAACCGGCGGACCCCACAAGCGGACCAGTAGGAATGCAGTTAAGTGGGAAGGTTATGGTCCTACACTTCTGACCATAACAACGCCGGAAAAAGGAAAAGAAGAAGAAGAAGACTTCAGGAATTATTCGTTTTATATTTTTTTTTTTTTTTTATTTTGTTGCAGGTTTCTACTATCTGTTGGAGCACTCAGACACAAATACTGGTCCATTGACTACCAGACACCTTGTCTTGATTGTATTTTCCCCGTTGTCCGGAGAAAAGTGAGGAGGGGCTTCAGTGATGTAGAGCTAAGAGATTCGGCACACACCACGTCGGCTCCAAGGTTGCGCAACCGTACGCGAGAGAAGGCGGGACAGTCGCAGAGAAAGTGTTCTGCTGTGTCATCCTCCCCACAACAAACATGCAGCACAGGTAGGTTTGGCATTAGCCAAACATGTAGAAATGTTTGACAAAAGTGTAATGTCCCGTCATGACGCCCGTAAGCCTTCTGCAATCATTTCTCCTTAAGGATAAGAAGAATGTTGCGGACTTCTTGAAGACGTCAGATCGAAGCGCTTAGTCATCCTGCATCCTGGATATTCCCTCCATCTACGACCTTGTGCATTAAAGACCCAGTCGTTGATGTCAGATTCGACCGTGGAAACAGGTGGACCTAAGGCGGGTTCAGGTCCTGAGAAACTCTCCTCTCGTTTCCTAGGATCCCAGAGTGACCGGGGACCCATACAAGCCAAAGTGAATTTAGTCTTCCCTGTTTGTTCAAAAAGCTCTTGAGTTCATGCACTAATTTGGAGTTGGATAGAGGGTTGGACACAGCTTTGAGTACAGCCTGGTTGTCACTGCAGACGCATATGTTTTTCCCTTCCACCTGTACTTCACAACATAGTGCATGGCCATTACGATTGCATAAATCTCTGATTGAAAGGCAGACGCATATTTTCCTAACGAGAAGTGCTGTACAATGTTTTCGCCTTCAAAGAAAACTCCAGAGCCGGACCCCTGCCCAGTCCTGGAGCCATCTGTGAAAATAGAAGACATTCCATTCCAGGTTCAGTGCCTGGCCAAAGCCAGTCCCGACGCCATGGAAATGTGACTCTTAAATTACAGCGCAGTAGGATGGCAGGTGTCATTGCGTCAGAAGGCATATCCATGAGACAGGGGTCGTAGGATATTTCTAGCGCAAGTACACTTTCACTCCAATGCGAAGTATACCAAAAACCATATCTCTTTAGGCGAGACATGGCTTTCAGTGCGCACCTTCTGATATATATGTCAAGGGGTGGTAGATTCATCATAGCATCTGGAACAGCTCCCGGTATGCTGGGGAAAGCTCCCGTGCAGCTGAGACAGACCGCTCTTTGGAGTTTGGTGAGTGAAGCCACAGCGTGTTTGCGTGTTAGCCTGTTCCACCAAGCAACCGATGCATATGAGATTATCACACCTTTGCATTGCCAAAAAGCTGACAGCGCTTTGGCGGTTTTTGATTCAACATGCTTTGACCAAAGAAGCTTGCTATATAAGATTACTCCCAGGTACTTACCTTCCTTGGATATCGGGATGGGAATGCCTTTTAGCACCAGCTGAGTAATGCCAGTATTTTTCATCCTTCTCGTGAAGAGAACGACATCAGTCTTAAGAGGATTAACCGACAGCCCATTTCTCGTGCACCAGTCTTCGATCACATCTAGCGCCGCCTGCGCTTTGAGACAGACATTCGCTAAACATGAGTTGACAGAGAGAACAGCAACATAATCCGCATAGGCCTGGGCATATATTCCAGAGGCATTGAGAGCATCGAGCAAAGAGTCGACCACCATGCACCATAACAGCGGAGACAAGACGCCACCTTGCGTGCAGCAAGCATTGCTTTGATCCATAAAACCAGAGCTTCATCTACGCCATAACAGCGTTACACATGCTGTTGAAAGAAGCGTTATCAAAAGCTCCCACAATGTCGACGAAAATGCCTAGTACTCTTCCTTTCGAGAACATATTCAATTCTCCAAACCAGGTTTTGAAGGCAATGAAGTTGCACGTCCGAGAGAGGATGCATTCGAACTGCATTCGGGCAACTTTGCGCACATGCAACTCTACTCATCTCTCCATGCTTTTTACCAAGAAGGATGTTAGACTAATTTGGAAATAAAGACCACTTTCACCGCCCTCCAAGGAATAGGTATGTATGCAAGTGCCAGGCTAGCAGTGAAAATTATTTTCAGAGTAGGAAGCAGCTGCCTAATACCTTCTTGCAGTATAACAGAGTATATCCCATCAGTGCCCGGCGACTTGAAGCCATCGGAAGATGACACAACCAATTCAATGGCCTCACTAGTTGCAACGCGTGACCCAACATACCAGCTACGCCGAGTTTTGGGAGGGAGTGTGCAACGACCCAATGACAGTCTGATTTCCCGGGAAATGGGTCTGAAACAGTAAACTAAGAGTTTCTGCTTTAGACTCGGTGAAGGTACCATCAGACTTTCTGAGTACATCCAGCTTGGTCGATTTTCGCTTGAGAACATTAACCAACTTTCTGGTCGCGCACAGGGATTCGATCTTTTCGCAGAAGGACTTATAGGAATCATTCTTCGATTTAAAAATAAGCTTCTTATATTCCTTCTGCTTCGATCGATATTTATTCCAGTTATCTTCCGAGTTCGATTTAAGCGATCTATTCAGGAGACTTCTTCGCTGCGAAGACATTGGAGCTCGGCGTTCCACCAGGGAACCAACTTCCTGCTGGGAGGTTTTTTGACGGGACATGCGAGTTCAAAACAGTTTTTGATGGCGTTACTCAGGTAGTAGTTCGCAAGGGAGGGATTCTCGGCACGATGCCCCTGATTCAGGCAGATGTCTGCTGTGAA
Organism: Merodon equestris; assembly: GCA_958301585.1. NCBI lineage: Eukaryota > Metazoa > Arthropoda > Insecta > Diptera > Syrphidae > Merodon > Merodon equestris. The sequence continues at coordinate 68,610,857 of OY284413.1, forward strand.
GAACAGCTCACCACGAAGGTACCATTCATCAAAGCAGACCTTCCAGCCTGAATACAGAAGCCTGTTGTTGAAGCTAGCTCCAGTAGATGATCCTCGTTTTAGTTTAGAGCAGAGCACTAAACAGAGCTTGAGCAAATCAAACTTTCGGTCAACTGAACGTGATAAGAGAGTTCTGATTTATTTATGAAATACACTTGAGCATTTGGCTGTTATCTGATCAGCACTCGAAGGGTTGGCAGTGCAAATACACAATTTGACCAAATTGGATTTTTTATATTGTGGATAAATTTATACTTATAATTATACAAAAAGAATTTAGGAAACGTAACTTTCCAGGCCAGAAAGACACGCCTCGCCTGCCAATTTTGATTTTTTTTACATTATTTCTCGAGTGTATACGGATGTCCACAACTGCTAGTCTTAGTTTATTCTGAATTAACAGAATGCGCTCCGAACGGAAAAGGAAAACGAATTCGGAGCTCCGATGTGTCTGATCTAAAAAACAGTTACGATCTCATGCCCTGGAAGTTTCAACTGCTAGTGGAGATGATCTACCTAAACCCTTAGTAACCGTCACCTCCTTGCATTTTTGTTTGGTAGATTTCCAATACAGGCCTTTATCAAATATAAATACGAGGTTTGTTCAAAATAGGGTGACTTTTTGAACTTCGCAAGCTAAATATCTACATTCGATTTTCAATTTTCTTTTTACTATGTTAGAACACATCTCCTAATACATTTTGAATGTTTAGTTATGGTTGTATTTCACATATGTCAGACGTATTTTGGTGTGCTTGGTGATTTTTGTATTAAAAAAGTGGTAAAACAATCTGTATTAAATTTTGTGTGAAAATATAACTAAATACTCTGAGCAAAACAAATGTTCATCAGGGATAAACAGTTCTTCACAGAAGGCAATGGAGATATTAATGACGATTTTCCCAGGACGTCAACAATGGATGAAAACTTTGATAAAGTGAAGAAATTTGCTATGAAGAATTGTCGAATTACTATCAAGAAGTTGCTGAGGATATTGAAATTTAATTTTTTTCAGATATTTAAGCGAAAGATTGGTGTTCGAAGTTTGTTCCGAAATTATTAGTTTTTGACCAAAAGAACCGTTGCTTGACCATGGCTCGGGAGCTGCTGAATGACGTGAATGATGATCCAGATTTGCTGAAAAGGATCATCATTAGCGACGAAACATAGGCTTATGGTTATGAATTCGAAAACAAAGCCCAATCATCTCAATGGATGCAGTCAGAAAAGACTAGACCTACAAAGCACGCTAAGCTCGATCAAATGTGAAAGTTTTGCTCTCTGTTTTCTTCGATTACAATTATGTTTTGAACATACCTCGTAAGCTTAAAGTATTTTTCCACAAACTTTAAAATATCATTCTTGTGAAGAAAATATTTTATTTTGCTTTTTACTACACTTTTTGAGATCATGTGTGGCCCCGACACGTTTCTTAAATTGATTTATGCGAAGTCATTTAACACATAGTTCCGAACACTTGAGTAATAAGCAATAAAATAAATCGCTTTACCCGCTGCAACTGCGTTTATTTATTTTTTTGTTATCTTAATGAAATTCATACATAGGAGAATGAATGTACAATAGATCTCGGTGCAATGCACAAGACGAATATTCTGTTTTTTGTAAATGTCCCAGTCAAGGAAAGATTTCTTGAGTCTAGGAGAGAAATCACGGCTGCCGGCAATAATTAACCTTCATCTCATACTCAAAAAAAATTACGTTGTCTACACATATGGAACTTTAGTATGTTTTCTACGATTTTTTTTTCCAAATTTATTTCATAATTTTATTTTAAAGAAATAGGAGAAAATAAGTTCAAGTAAGTCTTTCTTAAAAGCATTTTACATAAACGTTTTGATTATATTGGTACGAGTATTTACAAACAGCTTTTGTGCAAAAGCAGCAAATCGTCTCATACATACGAGTATGTGAATGTGTGTATGTATATTATTTTTGATGGCGAACTTTTCTTCATAGCAAACGTGACATCTTGCTCTGCCTTTTATTTGTGGTGGTTTCTTGATCGCTTTGGTTGATTTGATGAAGATGATGCAGATATGTATATCTAAAGATTGTGATTGGTTAACTTTCTCCTGAAACAATTGCAAGCAAAGATGCTGAGGATCTCGATCGTGGTTTAACACTTCTAGCTGCCATATATAGTTTTGAAAGTGAAAATTCAAGTTCACGTAGAAAAGTCCTTCGTTTTGTTGTTTTTTGTGATATAGGTATGTAATTAATGAAGTCGCACACCATGAGGATCGTTGAACGGGTATTAGATAGCCGACTGCGGAAAATAATACGACTATCTGATGACCAGTGCGGGTTTGTCTGTGTGGGTAAATCAACGACAGATGCAATCCAAAGTATAAGGATCATGATGGAAAAGCATCGTGATTCTTCAAAGGACTTGCATATGGTGTTGGTTGATTTCGAGAAGGCCTTTGACCGGCAACCAAGAGATCTTTTATGGGTAGCGCTAAGACAAAAAGGAGTTCCAGAAACTTACGTGCGAGTGATCATGGACATGTACAAGAGAGCAACGACAAGAGTAAGATGCACGGCAGGAGTCACCGAAGAGTTCGCAATCAAAGGGAGCGTCCTCAGCCCACTGCTCTTTATAGCAGTCCTTGATTGCTTGCTTGAAGGAAAAGCTATTCTTTGCTGACGATGGAGCCATTATAAGTATGATCAGGCGTCCCTACAAAGAGCACTTGATGTGTGGGTGGACATTTTTGAGGGACACGGGTATCGTATTAGTTCAAAGAAGACAGAGTATCTGTGTTGGCCGTTCTTTGACCCTCATCAGCCTATTCCAGACATTTACTTGAATGGAAGAGTGCTTCCCAAGTGTGAAAAGTTTAAATATCTGGGATCTATGATTAATAAAGAAGCAACTTGTGATGACGATATCAACCATCGCGTAAGCGTACGGTAGATGAAGTGGCGGGAAAACTCCGCCATCTTCTGTGATCGAAAAATGCCCCCTAAGCTGAAAGGAAGGCTCTACACTTCAGTTGTACGTCCGGCGCTCACATACGGTTCACAATGCTGGACAATGCACAAAAAGTATGAGAGCAAATTAACGGCAACTGAGATGAAGATGCTTCGCATGACAGCGGGAGTAACAAAGCGTGACAGAATTAGAAGTTCAAAGATCCGAGGAAGCCACCAAGTAAAAGAAACCATCACAAGAAAGATAGAGCGCGACCGACTCAGTTGGTATTGCCATGTTCAAAGGAGAGATCCTTTGAACCCCGTCCAAAAGGCGTTATCAATCAACGTTCCAATTTCAACACGCAAAAAAGGCAGGCCGAAAAATAATTGGTGCAAACAAATGCAAAAACACCAGCATTTGATTGGCCTCAGCGATGAAGTAATCCCAAACCGGGAAGCCTGCCGCTACTTTCTGAAGTCAAACCGGCGGACCCCACAAGCGGACCAGTAGGATTGCAGTTAAGTGGGAAGGTTATGGTTCTACACTTCTGACCATAACGACGCCGGAAAAAAGGAAAAGAAGAAGATGTAATTAATGAATTCAAACATAGATGTTAATCATGTTAGCAAATACAGCCATTAGCCATATATTGGTTATTTTTTACGGCTGTAACAAAATAGCATTTTGTCACCTGTATCTACACCGCCCATAGGTAAATAAAAATCATTAAAGGACTTGAAATTTGAAGATGCAGTGCACAATGTATAAGTAATAGATTTTCTTCTACGAAATCTTTAAAAGGGGGAGTACCTCCTTTATTGAACGAATGCTATCTTAGAACTAAATTTAAATCTAACTAAGTCTTATCTAATAGAAAATATTCTCAATGCTATGTGACGGTGGGAAACAGGAGATAGTGGAAGTGAAGGAATGCGGTTTTTGGGATGGAAGGTTGGTTGAAGCTTTTGGGAAGGTGTCGGATTGGCGATATTCAGCGTGTCTGCGATGCTCGCGGAACATGTGGGTGAGGCTTACAATTTGTGCTGCGCGTGTGGTATTTCCGGCAGCGATTGTTGTCGTGCAATCCTATCCAACAAGCTCGCGAAGGGTCAGATTGTGCGACCGATGTTCGTGCATGCTCGGCGATCGTAGCTTCGATGGGTGTTGAGGTGGTTTTAGAAAGCTGCAGGCATTTTGTTCATAGAAATCTTGTTATTAAAACCAAAATGAATGCTATGATAATTTTTGATCTTCCTATGTTTATAGTTTTGCTTGTTTGGTGGTTGGATTTTAAGAGGTTAATATTTTCTGTATTGTTAACGTGGAGTTCTTTTAGCATTTCGAGTGATGGGAATTTCTGGACATTTCCAATAACTATTACCGGGTGTGCCCTTGGAGCTAAAGGTTTATATCTGGATTCTATGTTGGACGTGTTTGATTGTTGTCCCACGGTTATGGTTGAGTTGTCGAATTTTATTAGAAAATAGGTTTATGGAATTGTTGTCGGCTGAGACTGTTCATATTGCTTGAGAAGCAATATTCCGCTGGAAATTTCTTTAATAGTAGGGATATGTTGGTTGTTTATACGGGTGCAATTGAGAGAACAGCTTCGAAGGAAATTAGGGATGCAGGTTGTGTCGCTTATATCTAGACTATTATTACTAAGGCATAAAGATACTGTGTTATAGGTTGTACACATTTCTTTGATTCCGTATATTTTTTTATGGCATTTTAAAATTTCATTGTATGGTAGTTTATATATGGTTTTATCTTTTTTAACTGGTTTTAATAACAATTTGGTACAAGATTCTATGCTAGTGTTAGGTAAATTCATAATGTAGGTAAGAGTACTTAAATTACTAGCGATTTTCACTTCAGCAAATTGTAAAGCTAATTCTAAATTAATGAAAGGTATTTCTTCTTTTTCTAAAATGTCTATAATTTTAATTAGTTCGGTCACTGATAAAATATACGAGTTCACAATGCCCTTCTTAGCTAAAAGTATGGCATATTCAATGTTTATAAGTTCATTTTGATTAATTTAATTTTATATTGAATATCTTATTTGTATTTGTATTTGTTGTTAGTATTTATTGTGGCACACATTTTAGTTATTTACAAAATTGGAGTTTACAGAGATTTGGTTTTTGGTACCTTACTACTAAAATATATACAATATTTAGATAATATATCACAGAAGTAGCTTATATTTGAAGGAAAAGCCACTAAAAACCTTCATTCAATTTACTTTAGTGAGCTTCGCCAGAGGGAAGAGGGAAGTGACACTTTATTTCAAGTTTGATAAATCAAAATAGAGTATAATATGTATTAATAACTGAAATGAAAATATAACAATAACCAAAAAAGTAAGAAAAACAAAAAGAAAAAGAAGACAAAAAGTAATAAACAATAAATAAATAAATAAAAAATAAATAAATAAATAATGAATAAATAAATAAATAATAGATGAGTAAATAAATAGATAAACAAATAAATAAATATGTAACGGGTCCGCCAAATAATTTTTTTTTTTTTGAAAATGCTATAAAAAAAACTACTGAATATTTTCTCAAATTTCTTTTTTTATTTGAAAGTACAATCCTGCCGGTTAATAATGGAAAATAATTTCATTCAAATGGCTGCCTCGGCTGGCCATGCAGTAGCCTACACGATCGGTCCAATTTTTAAGAACATTATCGATTGTGTTCAGCTGTATTTCACCAATGGCTTCACGAATATTGTCCTTTAAAGCGTCAATTGTCTCTGGCTTGTCGGCGTAACACTTATCTTTGACGGCACCCCACAAATAATAGTCCAACGGTGTCAAATCGCAGCTCCGAGGTGGCCAAACGACATCCGCTCTGCGGCTGATAATGCGATCTTCAAAAACAGGGCGCAAAACATCGAGTGTAGCTTCGGCTGTGTGGCACGTAGCGCCGTCCTGTTGAAACCAAATGTTGCCAATATCCTCCTCTTCAATTTTTGTGAACAAAAATTCGTTCAACATGGCCCGATAACGATCGCCATTGACTGTAACGGCCACTCCTTGCTCATTTTCGAAGAAAAATGGCCCAATTATGCCTCTGGACCAAAATCCGCACCAAACAGTGGCTCGTTTTGGGTGCACCGGCTTTTCAATGTATGCGTGCGGGTTTTCTATGCCCCAAATGCGACAATTTTGCTTGTTTACATACCCGCCAAGATCAAAATGAGCTTCATCTGAAAAGATGATTTTTTTGGCAAAATCGGCATCTTCTGTAAGTCGATCGCAGGCCCACTTAGCGAAGCGAAAACGCATTGGATGGTCAGTTGGCTTCAACTCCTGAACCAATTGGACTTTGTATGGCGTCATACCAAGGTCTTTATGCAAAATTCGTCTCAATGATGTCTCCGAAATGTTCAATTGTTGAGAACGATGGTGAATTGATGTTGATGGCGCTTCACGCAGACTTTCTGCCGCAGCAGCAATATTCTCGGGTGTACGCACTGTTTTTGTCTTTTCACGCTTTGGTTTATCGATGAGGATGCCAGTTTCTTTCACTTTTTTCACAAGATAACGAACATACGGAGCTGACGGTGCTTCTCTTCTTCCAAAATCCGTACGCAATTTTCGCACACATTCTGCAACATTACCATGATTTTCAAAGTAATGTCGCAATATTTCCCAGCGTTGTTCAAGCGTATACACAACCATATTCGTTCAGCGGAAGGATAAAACTAATTATCTGTCAAATCAGACATGAGCTAAGTGTTACCATTCACGAAATAAGCACTACTTGAAAAAAAAAACGTTAGATGGCGGACCCTTTATATTAATAATAAATAAATAACTAAAAAATAAGTAATAAATAAGAAAATAAAGGAAATGCACTTCTTATGTAACCAAATTCGAAATCAAGTCATTGTCAGATGATAAGCAGCTTACGATATAAGGATAATTAAGTTTTTCAATTCTGGTTTTAACCATTTCTATATTAGCCATTTTATGTACAATAATTCCTCTGTTGAGAAGAACCAAGGCAGGTTTAGAATCATCTTCAGTATTTTATTTTGTTTCACTTGCAATTTTTGTAGATGACTTTTTGCGCACTTACCCCAGACAGGGGATCCGTAGAACATAATTGCTTGGAATATAACTTTATAGATAAGCAATTTGTTGTCAACGTTTAGATGTGAATTTCTACATATGAAAGGATAAAGGATTCTTATCATAAGATTAATTTTTGCTATAGTTTCTTGGATATGATGGCTGAATGTTAAGCGCTTGTCCAAGCTAATTCCAAGATACTTAGCACTTGATTTCCATTCCACTTGAGTAGCGTTAATAAAAAGATTGTTGCTAGGAAGGAAACAAGCTTTTCTTTTACGAGTGAAAAAGATAGCTTGAGTCTTATGAGCATTAACTTTCATTTTCCAATTGCTACAGTATTCTTCGATGACGTTTAATCCCGATTTCAAATTAGTTTCAACGTTAAAACCAATTATATCGGAGGAATATATGCAAGTATCGTCACCAAATAGGGCAATGTTGCAATTTGGTAAGTTTGGGAAATCGGAGGTATAAATGTTGAAGAGGACAGGACCAAGGACAGATCCTTGTGGAACGCCAGCGTTAATCAGTTGATTGCCCGAGAGGTTTTGTTTTGATAGACACTTGAAAACTACGGGATGATAAGAATGATTGGATTATTTTGACAAGATAGAGTGGGCAATGAAGATTCAGAAGTTTATGTAATAATCCATCATGCCAAACCGTATCGAATGCTTTTTCTATATCCAAGAACACCATGCCAGTACTTTTGCCGTCTGAAAAGTTGTTTTTAATATCTTTAGTAATACGATGCACTTGATGAATAGTGTTATGGAAAGCTCTAAGTCCAAACTGTTCATATGGTAAAATGGAATTATTGTAAATAAAAGATACAAGTCTGTTTTTAATAACCTTTTCTAGGCATTTACTGAAGGAACTTAACAAACTAATTGGCCTATAGCTACAAGGTAAGTTAGGTACCTTGCCCGGCTTTAAAAATGAATATCATAGTGTTTTAATTGAGTTATTTTTTAGTTGTTTGACTCAGTTCCTTAATTCTTTCGATAGATATCTTATTTATAATAACTTATTCATTTTCATTCTTTAATATATTGTGGTCGTCATTCCTGATTATCTCGTGGTCGTGGTGGTCCGGACTTCCGGCGATCCACTTCCACGCGCTTCCTTAAAAGTTTAAGGATCTCTTGCTTTTCAGGGGTTTGAATTTGGTAATAAGGTCTTGGAGTTGGGTTATTTCGTGAATGAGATAGGGATAGATGGGATGGCTAACGCTTATCTTACGTTCAGTCGTCGCCGCTTGTACGATGTCATCCTTTAGTGCTTGGATCTATTTCATTGATTATTTTAATATTACCGGTCTGTATTTTTGCTAGTCCGGTTTTTAGGGTGATTAGTTGGGATTGAGTGTAATCTATGATTTGGATCGAGCCGTAGCTGGCGGTTATGAGGAATATTAATCCGGTGATCTTCATCTCGGTGGGTTGGCAGAAGTCCTGTTGCGTCTTCATCCCTTTTGCCCTTTTGTTTTTCAAGTTACGATGATTTCTCGTTTCTGTTTTGTTTTGTTTCTTAATTTTCACTTGTTTTCTTTCACTCGTTTTGCTCTTTCACTTATTTATTCTGTTTGATTTTTCTTTCACTTGTCTTGCTTGCTACATAGTTTTCACGTAAGTAACTTTTTTTCCTATCTTTTTCTTTTCCGGGTTATTGGGACCACTTAGGTTCCACGCACTACGCGGGCACTGTTTTAGCGCGCTGGTAGGAATTTAAGTTTATGCTGGCTCTTACTTTAGGGCTCTGGTAAGTTTTCCTATTCTTTACAGCTTATACGCACTATTTTAGGGCACTGTTAATAATTTGTTTATGCTCAGCGGTCCCTGCTCGGGCGCCAGTTAAATTTAAAATAAATATTTTTTTTATTTCCGTTGGAGGAGAACCTCCTTTATTGAACGAATGCTATCTTAGAACTAAACTTAAATCCAACAGAAAATATTCTTAATGCCATACGACGGTGGGAAACGGGAGATGGTTGTCGTTGCATTAACTTATATAAACAAATCTTTTTTTTTTTACTGTAATGTTCTATAATAATAACTTCCGATAACTAACGGTAACTTTTTTTCACCAGATACAATTTCAAAAAAAAAATTTCGTATTCTAAGTTTTTTGACAAATATTTTCTTAGCCGAAATTAAGTTAAGTTAGCAATAAGTATAGATATTAATAGTCGAAAGGCAAATAAATGTGCTGTTTATCTTAGAGTGTCCGCACGGGGCCAGTAAGTTATTTTAAGATATTTAACATAATTAAGCTAGTTTTAAACATTTTTGTCTAGCGTAAAGTAGCTCTAAAAAGAATAAAAATGAATTAAAAACTGGAAAAAAACTCCAATTTCAAAAGAGTTTTGCATCGCACTTTTTAATATATGTATTATTATATGTAGTAGTATCCTTCCAATGTACGAAACAAGTGCTGTGTTGTCGCCATTCAAAACAATACGTTCGCCTTGTTTTTTTTGTTTCACACGAGCTGGCACCAATTACTTTTCCCAAATATGGTTGAATCTTCTACACAAAACAAGTATAAGAACATATCATCAACCAACCTCTTAGTCCTTATTTTACTGGTTTCGACGGCATGTATTGACAAGTAATTGCTGGTCAAAGTTAACACATTCATGTGTGATTGTACAATAATAATCTGTCAATAAGTTAGACCATTTAGCAAATATATCACGAACTGGTGCAAATTTATCTGAAGATCGTTGTTGTCTACTCATAACATCATCAAAACGAATAACTCGGTTCATATATTCAAACGTTTGCTTCGACATTATTGCTCTAAACACGGGACGATCCCTTACACCATCAAATAAATAAATTGTACTTTCGTTTTTCGATGCAAAAAGAAGTATGCCGATTTTTTTTTAAATGAAATAGAATACAATACGAACTTACCTATAAACATCAGCTTATATCAAAACACCAATATATGTTTGCAACATATTTGAATCGATTTGTTTGTGGTCTTTACCGTATTTAACTTTTGAATACGCATTAGAATGTTTCGAAATAATACTTTTAATATTTTGTTGTTCCAGGATGAAGACAAATCACATTTTCATTCCGCCATCTGCCACTTTGATGTTGAAATGTTTGTGAGAGAATTAGGTCTATTGTTATTGTTTTTTTTTTCATTTCAATGCTGTTTCAATGAGCATGTAATAGCATGCTGAAAAACAGCTTATGCTTCTAAAATTCCCGGGTTTCCAAGCCCGTTATACTCGTAATAGTGCCGAAATGAAAAAAAATTAAATTTTTATACACACAAGAATATCCTCGTTTTTTTTTAAATTTGGAGCTTTATATAAATTTTAAATTTTCGTGGGGGCAAACGCCCCCATTTATTGGGCTTAATTCAAGCTATCTTAATCTAATCTCACTTACTAACTAGGGAGAACGGGAGAGAGGGGAATGTGGTTAAAAAGGCGGAATTTTAGGCATCGAGTGCTGAGGTTGAAATCGAAGTAAGGATTCGAATTAACACTTCCCAGCATACGAGAAATGAGTTCATTGGAGCCATAGGCAGTACGGGGGGTGGGTAGATAGAAGAGACGGGGATTTCGTACATTGCGGGGGTTAGTGTTGATAGAGACAGAGTTGTAGAGGGTCGCGCAGTCAATGGTACCTGAAAGGAGCCGATGGATGAAAAGAATGTCAGATACAGTTCTTCTTTCTTCTAACGTGTTCATCTTGATTAGTTTAAGGCGGTCTTGGTAGGGTGGTAAAATCAAAGGATTGCTCCAGGGGAGACCTCGAAGAGCAAAACGTAGGAATCGGCGTTGGATGCTCTCGATTCTAGAAATGTGGGTTTGTTGGTATGGAGACCACACTTGAGAGGCATATTCAAGAAGGGGCCGGACAAAGGTTATGTAAAGAGATCGGGTAACGTTAGAGTCCAAGAATTCTATAGACCATCGCTTCACGAAACCGAGTGCAGAATTAGCTTTAAGGATTATCTCATCGATGTGTGCGCGAAAATTTAGCTCTTGGTCACATAATATGCCAAGATCGCGAATGACTTGAACCGTTGAGATGGGTTGATTATTGAGGAAGTAGAGACGAGGAGGAGGTTTGGTTCGTTTACGTGAAAAGGTAATTGATTGGCATTTCGAAATGCCAAGCAATTTTTGGAACACCAGATGGAAAAACTATTGAGATCAGATTGAATAAGGCAAAAGTCATGACTGGAGGAAATTGTCTTGAAGAACTTGGTGTCGTCGGCTTATAATGAGATGTGGGAATGGGGGTTTATTCTGTAACGTAGATTCGTGAAAGAAGGAAAGGAGGAGGGGGCGATGGAAATTATCGATGGTTGAAAGGGAAAGGGGACAAATTGAAACAGAAGAATTGAGAGGATCGGTTGTGAATATAAGGTCGAGTTGTCTACCCATGTAGTTTAGGACGCTACTAACTTGGCTAATTTAAGGTTTGAAGTCACCGAAAACAAGTATTTCATCCTGCGGGTTTCTAAAATCGGTTATTTGGTCGATTCTGTTAATGGCGAGTTGATACGATTCAATAGGTTGTGAGGGCAAGATGTAGAAATAAATGATGTATAGTGACTTCTGGGGTAGAACAATCTTAATTGAAACAAAGTCGAGAAGTGGGGAAGATGATATTGCAATAAGGGAAGAGTCAATTGTATTAAGGACGGCTAGTAGAACACCTCGACAAGGGCAACCATCAGTGGGTCGGCTGAGTTCGTCATCGCGATATACATTAAAAATTGATGGGAACAGTTCGAGGTTATTTATGCTGGGGATCAGATTAGTTTCGGTCAGAGCAAATATCTCAAACGGTAGAGCATGTGACTGTTGGAAGACGGCTTGGGTTTTTGAACGAAGACCTCTTACATTCTGATAATAGAAGGTAAGAATGACATTTTGGCAGAGTGATCGGTTTGCTGGGAGAGAGAGATAATTAGGGACGAAAAAACTTGTCGTGGTCAGCTCTACTACGTTGAAGGTGCGATATACGTTATGAGTGAATGTATTGGCGGAATATATCAATATCCTTTGACACTTTTTGGGGCGAGATGTTGAAAAATTCATGATATTTTATGAAGAGGCTCTTGAGGCTAGGGAAATCCGTGGGGAGCCCTTCCTGTTGAATGGATATAATGACGCTTGTGTTTGTTTTACCTTCATAACAAACCGAGTCTGATTTCTCGTGGAGGTAAGACAGAAAGAGACGAATGTTTTCATACGTCTTTTTATCTCTTAGTCGAGAAAGGGCGTAGCGACTTGGGTGGGCTCAGCAGTTAGCTGAGTAAGTTTAACTGAAGGGGGCAAAAGAGGATCAACAAAAGATTGAGGGGTAGCAGAGGATTGGGTAAATGGGGCAGAAGTTGTTGGAACTAGGGCAGACGAAGAGTTGGGTGATAAACAAAATACTCACACGTTCGTCGCTAGATACAATTTTTACCCATTTTTCCCTATTGGAAAAATTGTCCTTTGAGGCGAATCGCGTCTAGCACTAATTTGTGAGATCGATTGTGGTACGTCATCAATGGAAACAGGTGGAAGGGTAGTGGAAGGGTTGATATCTGATAAAAATAGCGAGCATTTTCAGTCGGGTTTCAGTGATCTGAGCAGCATGCCGGCAAGCGTCATCTTGCTGGAAATTCACTTTATCGTGTCTTTGCTCGTATTAGGGACATTTTCTCTTCAATGCTTGGCCTAGGATTATTTGTTCTTCTTGTGATAGTTTCATATGACTTCAACGCATGTTTGAGTTCTGTCACCGTGCAAGCGCATATCTGAAACGCCTCCTCCATTCCTTCCACTTTTTCATCGGCAGGCAAAATACAATTTAATAAACCCACTTCTTCTTGCCCATGAAGCAGCAATTTATTCGCGAAAAAAAACACGCTTAACGTCCCTCGGCTTCAACTTGTACGGTATTTCCTTGCATTTCATGCATTCCAAATGCTTTCAACTGAAATTGTTTGTTGAGTTATGGTCGATGAATCTACAATACAAATTCTGGTTTCCGCTACGAAATCATCACTTTTGTAGAGTTAAAGCCATTCGCGATATGATCTTTCATTAACAGTAGTCTTACCGCATATTTTTATTTTAATTTGATGTCGACATTTTCACATAAAAATATACAATACATGAAAATTCACAAATGTAATGATGGGAAGTTGTTGACAGATGTCCAATTCATAGATGTAGAGTTTAAGCGCGAGAGAAATGAAGCATTAATCAAATAAGGCAAAGCTGTTAGTTGTCAACTACATACGTTAAACATGGATATATGTACATACATACATATGTATTAGGTTATTTCACATATAATGCCAGATTTCCTTGTGAAACTTTAAAGGGTTGTTTCTCTATTGATCCCTATTTGTATTAATGAACATAGCCACCATTATATGTAATACAAGTGCGTGTATACCGTTTTGCAGAAATCCAGGTTCCTGGATTGAAGAAATTTTTCGAAAATGTTTTGAGCAACTTCTTCATTGTTGGAACGTTTTTCTACTAAAACGTTATTCAGGTATTTGAAAAGGTTGTAGTCTGCTAGCGACAAGTCAAGCATGGTGGTTGAGAGAGAACTCATACTGCATCGGTTTACATTTTTGGAGTGTAGTTCTCCACACAAGTGGTCGAGAGTGATTATGAAGCAATACAACTCTAACTCCAGTGACCAATTTAAGCTGCTTAGCGAGTAGTTTGTGATGCATTCCTTAAAACTAGTTGCAGTACTTTCCAACATGATTAGTGAATAATGGAAGCAGAAGACCACCAACCCGTAACAATTATGTGTATCGGCGTATATCGGTGAAACGTCGCAATAGGGTTGTTTTGGTTAATACACTCGTATATGTAGTAGTATGGTTGAAACGCATTGTTGATATTTATGGCTACCTCCGCTGAGTTGTAGCTAGTTTTGAACTTATCAAGAAAAAATAGTTTTTGCTTGGTTATCTGTCCCAACTCTTTGACTTGAGGAGATGACGCTATCCGACCGCGGAGAACATATCGACTAAGAAAATCAAGAACGCTGTGCCTGTTTGATGAAATTATCCCAAATGATATGATAGTACATATGCATTGGAAAAACATGGACCTAGATCGTAAGCCCGAATTGCTTTTCCCCTTCTCCAATTCTCAAATCGAAGGGAAGACCTAACAATATAACATCCAGCCAAGTCGACTATATGGAATAAATCAAATGCTCCACCCCCATAAATTCTAAAATCAACACCATCAAAGATGAATTAAAACTCTTACCATCCAAATCTCGGGAAACCGTCGGTGAGTGAAGAGTCAACTGCGTTCGCTGACGAATGAACTACTAGAGAATGCCTGCAACTACTATACAAACACAGATTAGACTTCAAGCAAACTTCTCCGACTGCCATAACTCCTCCGAACTCAGCGAAAACTATCCAACGATTCGGTATTATATGGACCCTATCTGATTAGGAGCGTAGAATAAATAACTGTCGAAGAAAAATACAATGGCCCAAGACTCAACTTCCACCTTTATCCAGTGCACCACGTGATGTCTTTTACCGCTGTGTGTGTAACCTCTTCCACCACAAGTTCGCCATCACCCTCGTAAAGTGCATGAAGATTACTCCGGCCAAGTCGTGTAGAATAAACTAAATATGAGAGGATATTCCTTAACCTTCCTAACAAGGAGATTAAAGTGATCAAATTGTGGATTACGGGTTGGGACTGCAAACACCATGTCAATACGCCCACTTCTATTAAAAAAGCTCTAGATTCAATATCACCAATAGTACAAAACCACACACAAGATTTCCCAATTTCTTTCGACCTAATCCACTCCCCTATCACTAAAGTATAAATCATCAAATATCCCTAATAATCCCCCACTCCCTGCCGCAAAAGTATCTAACCCCGAACCGCCAACACACGGCAGTCGCTTATCCTTCAATCCCCAGCCCGTAACCAAGCCAATACATCGCGCTAATACAATTCCTTCCCTCCTGTTTAACAGTCGTCTGCACCCAATTTAAAACACTATACATTCTCAGCCCCTCCTATGTTTATTAGATCCACTCTTCCCTTACAAGCTTACCACACCCTCCCTTGCCATAAATAACGCTGAAAACTGAATTGTAATGTCACTCTTGAGCGACAGAAGAATTTATAAAACCGTACGTCTCTATCTTGTCTACCTACATACATGATAAATTTGACGGCAAAATCAAAACTAATGTCGTTATATGGTTCCATCATGAAGGTCTCCCAATTGACCCCCACGAACTGAAGAAAACCTTTATCCGATTTCACGAGAGCCAAAGTATTTCACCCAAAGACGTAACTAATGATATCTCCCATTCGCTGTCCACATAAGCTTCAAGCGTCTCTTGTACGTGCCCAAAACCTGTTACTTCTCCCACGAATCACACAATTCACCCAAATTTACCCTTATGTTACCGGGGGTACTATTCATTTTCATTCGCAAAAATTGCCTTACTTGTTTACCTTAACTGAAACTAATCTGTGCCCCAGTATTAGCTATCATCCATTTTCTTCAAATCGTTGAACTTCGCTGATTTTAACATTATAAACGCTTTAATAACGTTCATCCATTCATCCATCACAACCCCCTTATAGTTATCAACTTGCCACCGACTTCTTAGATTCCATACTTCATACCGCTGACTCGATTTCAACCGTTCGTACTTGAAATCGGCTTAATCCGACGATGAGACTCGTTTTGTCGTGAATAATATGTGTTTTGGTAAGCGAATTCTTATCCGTTTCTCATCTTTGCCAACATCATAAACAACATTAATTGACAATTTTACCTGACCTTCTCATCTGATGCCAAAAACTACGCTTTTGTCGTAAGTTACCAGCTCCTCTCTACTTTGAATTTGCTCCATCCACCATTATTGGGAACATTTTACCTCGACAATTACCTCACCATTCTCCACTCCGAAAATACATATTGCCTTAATTTAAGAAAAGCAGACTTCGCAAAACTAGATAACCTGTTCAGAAATATTAACTTCAATTGTTTTGTAAACCCTAAAACGAACATGTCCTTCGATTATTCTGTTACCCTATTCTACTCCAAAGTCATCATCATATTCACCATATTCATATTGGTGTACCTAAGCTCAACAAAAGCAAACAAAAGAAACAAACGGTGTCAATACCTCAATTCCTTTCTACTTGTCTCATACTGAATTCGCACAACTACGCGAATCTCTCTACCTCCGATACCTGAACCAAACGCAATACTCTCTTATCGCCGATCCTAAGAGCTTCAACTACTTTATAAATGCAAAACCAAAAGCCGAACTTTTTTGCCCATTTCTTCAGCCAGTGGTTCACTGAGTAGTCCTTCACCCCGATCATGACTACTTTCGTTATATGAAAGGCGTCAATAATTTAATGTTGCCTTAGTCATAGAGAAAAAAACTATCTTAAAGGATTCGTCTGGTCCTGCCCCTCGGCCCTAGTTTAAAAAAAAATGCGCCAACCGTCTGTTCCTACCCCTCACGGCCTTATTTCAAAGTTCACAAGTTTCACAAAGACTCTTCCCTTGGGGATGCTTACAAATGCAAACATTATCCTAATCTACAAAGGGAACTATCGCCCCATTGCTAAATATCTTGCATTCCCAAACTCTTTGAGAGCATCATCTACGATACAATTATTTTTTCCTGCAAGCCTATCTTCTCCCCAAATCAACATGGGTTCCTAAAACATTGTTGTCACAGACTTCAGCAAGACCTTCGACAAAATCTCCCATCAAATTATACTCCTTAAGTTCACTGTTCTTGGTTTCGTTGAATCGTTGACACACCTTGGTGTTAAATATGGAAGATCTCCATTGGATAATTTATTCCGGAGGTAAACTCGTCCCCCGATCGGATCTTCGAGTGGAAACTACCCAAAGGAGAGCATCCATGTAGAAGAATGCTCGTAGAACTTACTAAGCCTGTACAGAACGGGTGTTTTCCAAACAGTACTCAACGATATAAATAAAGATTGGATATCACAGCGGTGCAAGAAAGACAAATTTCAAATAAAACAAATGTTAATTGCTACATTCTCGGATGTCCACAGCCTTGGAACATCATTCCTTATCAGCAATAAAATTGTGTAGAATGCAATAAAAATTGAAATGTATAGAAATTAAATGAAATTTTAACAAAAGGGCATGAATTTCCGAATGACACCTCTTGTTGGATGATTCTTCACAACATCGCTATGGTAGGGTACGTCAGCGATTCCTATATGATAATCGATATATACACGTGTATATGAAGATGTTGTCGGGAAAAAAGGTTTTTAGTAGGATTTATGACTTATGCCACAACACCGGAGACATCCTTATCAGCAACTTAAGGTGTTTTATTTCCGTGAGATTCCTGCTTATATCCTTACTTACGTTCTTAGCTGGGTGTACTATTACAAATAAATCCCGAACAAAACGGAAATGAAATATAAGTTCTGTCGAATAAACACGCATTTGTTGTATGAGATAAATCGTCTTAATGGACCATGAGACACTTATTGAAATGATATACCGCCAAAGCTGGAATTTTATTCGTCCGCTTGGATACTTTAAACTTTTCCACAGAAAGCAATTTATTGTCACTGTTAAAAAACAATTTTTGACAGATGTTATTCGATAAACAGGAATTTGTGCCATTGTTCTCAAAGCTTTTCAAATCCTCGACAAGACTGGTCACTAAATAGCAACGACTTATCACGTTTACCTCACGAACGGTCCCCAAGTTTGCCTCAGCATGAATTGCCCCAAGATTAATAGTTGCCTTCTCTCTATCCACACATCATTTTGGGTTAAATTACAGGCAAAAGCCTACCCTTCATCAAACAAATGACCACTGAGACTTCTTCGCAAGAAGCTAATAAAAATTCCAGTCCCACAATGATTTGTAGTCCTGAGCAGTGTGTTTGTGGGACAATAAAAGATTCACGTGGTGAAATTTGGTAGGTGCTTTGTTTTTTTCGGCACTCTCGTCCTGGTTTGTCGTCCTTAAAAGAAAAACAAAATTCAAAAAGGTTTCTTTGTATTTTGGTAATGAATAAAAGTCTAGAGCCGGGGCCATTAGGCGATGATTTAAGAAACTGGCTTGCTATTGATTTTTCAAACTCCTTCCGTGAGGTTTTGATAGAATGTATAATAGACGAAGGGAAAATACCATATTTCAATGCGGAACATTGGGAACATTGTTGTGGGATGAGAGCCTTAAAATATAAAAGGGTACTTGGAAGAATGACGTTATTACGGTTAATTTTAGCATTGGCTTACTTTGTCAATATTAACGAATAAGAAATGAGTTAAGTCTTATTTAAGACTTTCAATGTTACTGTTCTCTTGGTTGATAAAAGTGCAGTCAGTTCATTGACTTTAGGGCGTGCATAGGGGTCATTGTTTGATTATTTAATCTATTTTGATTTCAAGAACGGTGTGAATTTTGCCACGGGACGAAAGCAAATTAAATTTGAATTTGACGTCCCAGTAGGGGTACTTTAGTGGCTTAATACATGCTGAAACAAAGGACATAATATCTTAAACAATCTAAACCTAAATAAACTTATTCCTATAGTATTAGGAAGGAGAAGATTGAGGAGAGGGTGAATGGCGGCGGGAGAGGACATTTCTAGGACAGGGTTTGGTAAGATGTAGGCCCAAAGGGGCGGAACGATGAGAGCTGATGCAGGAGGGCGGCATGGACTGAAGGTTTCAGAGACTGGTGTTAAGGGAATAATTTGAAACAGTGAGGGGCAGTGATGGGCAGAAGGAATAAACTTACGTTGAATGGCCTCAATGCGTTTGGAATGATGGAAAGTTTTTCGGTTTCGTCGACACAAAAGCCATTTAATTCAACGACGGAATATTTGTTAATAATTTCGCTTAAGTGACAGTAGACAGCATAGAGTTTTAGAAGCATTGAATTCCACTCTATTATTTTTATCCCAATTGATTATGCTGCCAAGGTCGGAATTCAATATGCTTAACATACGCTCCCGTTCCAGTTCTATGGCCGAAGAGTAGGGACGTGAATCCTGTAACGAATATGAAAAGCTAAGTGTACTGTCATCAGCGAAGGAGTGGATTGGATTAGAAGTAACAGACAAAAGTTCATTTATAAAAATGAGAAAGAGAGTCGGAGACAAAACAGAGCCTTGGGGGACACCAGCATTAATTTGGTGAACATCAGACTTGAACCCATACGAAACAACTTGAATTGAACCGTCCGAAAGGTAATTTCTAATCCATAGAAGCAGAGAAGATAAGCACGCATTTTCGACAAACTCTATTAAATGCTTTTGAAATATCAAGCGCAACGATCTTGCTTTCGCCTAGGTTGTGCAAAGATTGGTTCCACTTTTCGGTGAGATATACCATCAAATCACTAGTGGACCTGTGCTGCGTAAACCGTATTGCCGGTCATTAAGAAGTTTCCACGTTTCAAGATATTTCATAAGCTGAGGGTTTATCAGCGTTTCCATGACCTTGGAAAGAAGGGTCGTTAGTGCTATAGGCCGGTGGGAGGAGGGAGACGAAGATTCGCCCTTTTTAGGGATGGGCTGGATAAATGCTATTTTCCATCTATTTGGAAAGAGACCTGAAGAGTAGGACAGATGGAAAAGCTTACGCACTGATTTTGCCAGCACAGAAGAGCACCTCTTCAGAAGTATTGGGGTATACCATCCGGGACAGCGGATTTATGTACGTTAAGATCTTTAAGTACTCTTGCAACTATACGAGTGCAAAAATGGATTTGTTTAATGGTGAAATCAAAGTACAGGCGGAGACAATGTAGAATCTGGCAGCGTTGAACTAGACGCGAAATGCTCATCAAGCAGATTGGCCTTGTCTAAAGAGATGACAGCTGGAATGTCATTGTAAATGAGCGTGGGAATTGAAGACGAAGCTGAATTCTTGACGTTTTTCATGAATGACCAAAAGTTGTTGCTACCCTTGGGACATTGTAACACTTTCTGCCTCAACTGTTGTTCGTGGAAGAATTTTACACGTCTAATTAATGCATTGCCGTCATTTCTGGCCCATTCATTTTCTTTTCGGTTTTCCTCAGTAGGGTTGGGACCAGGTCTGGCTAAAGTATTCAAGAAGGGGTCCAATGAAGGTATGATCTAAGGATTTCGTATCGTAAGGATTCGAGAACCTCTTGAATAAACGTTCACAAAACCAAGAGCGGAATTGGCACGTTTGATTAAGTTGTCGATGTGAAGGTGAAAGTAAAGTTCTCGATCACAGAGCACACCTATGTACGACAACCAAAAAGTTGACAGGAGGAACCACTTGCTGTCAATTAATGTTGGTTTTATGAGGTCAAAGGAAGCGCTTACCGATGTAAATTAAAGCTTGAGGTAGTGAATTTAAGAAGTATAATTTGAGTCGAATTTTCCGGAAATCTGTGGCAACAACGTCTACATCTTTGCCATTTTCAAGTGCACACAAGGATTGTGTGATAAGCTTAATTAGGTTAGCGGCTGTCAATCGGTATTTTAAGAAACTTTTGGAAAATATTTGACAGTTTTCAGTTTCTTCTAAAATAGCAAGAGCTGCCACTTTTCTAAACGTTTTAATTTGATTACCGTAGGCAAAGCTAACAATTGGTGATAGTCACAAACGACAATCACAGATATGATTATCATCCTTAAAGATACCAGCCCTGGGTTTCCACAATCTGAGAAATACCACGTCTCTAAAAAGATTTACGGTTCTACAACTTGTAACATATTTAGGAACAAAGTTTATGACTGCCAGTCATCCTGAACCAAACAAATTCCAACTTCTTTAGGAATCATAATTGGTCACTCTGCTACATCGGTAGCAAAGCTTAAACGAATCAGAAATAACAGCAATACTTATATCTGTCGATTCAAATTTTCCTACGATCAAAGGCTCAGATAAAGTGCTCCAATATACCAAAAGTAGTTAAAACTCTTGGTCGTTCGTAGAGACCATAAAGAATTCTACAGCATCTTCAATTACCACCTTCATTTGCAATGTAATCCTGCAGACAAAGCCAATCTTCTTGTTGTACATATTGCAGCCTGTTCAATGCTTCCAGATTGTACTTTGTCTTCGCCTGTTCTAGAAAGCGTCTAATCTTCTATGTGATATATCCGCTTTCGCATTCGTACATTGACAAATATACTTAAAACCTCAACGTGCTGAAGTCCGCTAGCCCTGATGGCATTCCATCCATACGTCTGAAGGGGTATTTCTGCATGCTGGCAAAACCACTGTCTAAGCTTTTTCATCGGCTCTACTCTTCTGGTCTCTTCCCGAGTAGATGGAAAACAGCATTTGTGTAACTTGTTTCTAAAGAGAGCGAATCTTCGTTTATTGCCTCCTACCGACCAATAGCACTAACGTCCCTCTTTGTAAGATCATGAAAATACTGATAAATGTCAGCTTATGAAATTCTCTCTTGATTCCCTACCAACAGCTCCATTGGTGATTTGACACTCGGTGAGAGCAAGGCCGTTTCTTTTGATATTTCTTAAGCATTTGAGAAAGTTGGGCATCATGCTTTTTGGTCGAAAATACGTGCTTATGGGTTATAGGATTCTCTTCTAATATGGTTTCAAGTTTCGGGTGGTTCAGCTCGTTTTGATTGGTTTTAAGGTTAATTTTCACCAAATATAATAAAGGCTGGTGTTTTCCAAGGCTTATCATTGTCTATTTCTTCTAATTCAATCCATTTCTCCACTGATGACAGTACTCTCAGTTTTTCATATTCTTTCCAAAAATCATGTCCCTGCATTTCGGCCGTAGAAATGGAATGGTAACGTGCGTCCCGAATTTGCCGAATTTGACAGCATGTTTAAGTGGGGTATAAACAACTGTACGGAACTTATTGATTCTAGAACTCGATGCTATCTTTTATCACTAAAGCGAACCTTTAATAATCAGCCATTATCTAGGAATGCTTAATTAGAATGAGCCCATATTCCAGGTCGTTAAAAACGCTGCCAACAATGTAGGTTTCCTTAACGATGAAAGACATATTTCACCCCTTCTGATGTGGTTTCAATGTAAATATACGAGTATGGTTTTAATCCGCCCTCAGACTGAGTATAATGCTCATTTGTTATATATGTATATATGTTTATATACGCTTAGTTTGAGGGAAAATATTTTGTCTTAAAGCTTACCAGTATTCTCACACGCTAACTTGACCAAATGCATTCATAAAAATAAAAATTATTATGAATGCATTTGGTCAAGCTAGCGTGTGTGAGGTACGCCTTGAAATAAAATATTTCCTCTCAAACTAAGCGTATAATAAATAATGATGCTCTTTCTTTACATTATGTTTGTAAAAAATATATGTCATTGGAATATACATATATTAAGAGAGGCTAGCAGTAATGTGAAAAAAATGTCGCACCTATTCAGATAAGCGGCAGTGTATCTGGTCTTGTGTTCCCAAGGCTTCTTTGAACTTGCTAGATAGAATTCAAAAAATATTTGAAATGGCAACAAACAAACAAATAGTGCTTCAACGAGCTAGCCGGTTGCATTTCCTCCCTTCAAAAGTTCAACGGCGATATTAATTTCGCTTGGAATGTCCATCAATTTACTCTCAAGCCTTCAGTTAAATTTATAGACTCATTTTACCACACGAATATGAAATGCTCTTCCCAATATTTGCAATTCGAAAGCATTTAAAAACAGTGCTCAGCGGTACTTCTTTCCCTTTCTCCCTCTATATCTGCGACCCTTCCTGTGCCTTGAAAAAAATCGCCCATAAATCCTTTTGAACGGTTTATTTTATTAAAAAATTGTATATAAGTTAACACCCAGATCCGCAAAAACGAAAATAAACATCAAATTCGAACGTGCAGAAATTCGCTTACCTGCATCATCCCACGATTCCATACATCCCAGAAGCCAGCAACGCCACCTGATCTAGCAAGCCACAACAAGTGTAGCACTCTCGGATGCAGAGGAAGTCACCACAAGTCATCTGAGTACCAACGCCACTATCGGTCACCCGAGCACCCACGCCACCGAGGAATGTGAGCAAACGTCACTCGTCGTATTATCTGTGCCATTAGTATTTAAGATTAGCGTAAGACAATTTTTGTACACTCTTAATTCAGTAATTGTAAGGGGACCATTCGTTCGTGTCTGCCAGTCTCAGTCGAGAGTCTATTAGCATGAGATCCAGATAGGAGCCGCTCCTAGGATACGACGGACTATCCGTTGCGAGCAACTTGACTCTATATTCAATGTTGTGAAGAACCCACCAATGGCTTAGTAGGCTCCCCCTAGTGTTGGGAATGTTATTTCCCCAATCACTATGTTTGGCATTTAAATCGCCGGCCAGAATGTAGAAGTTTTCCACCAGGTTCGGGAAAGACGGTACAAAAGCCCATGGCTGTTCCTAAAGCCCCAGTGCCTGTCTCTAAGGCACCGGAGGCCGAGGTGGATGTCTGTTCGATCTTGCTCGCAATCCAAGGGCAGATTGGGCAGCTCCAACAACAGATCCTGGAGACGGCAACCCGAGTAGATAGTATCTGCTCGCTTCTGCCGGGCCTAGCGCACCTAAGGTCGTGATGGGTACGCTGGAAGAGAGACCCTCGAAGATCCTGTCGGTGAATGTAAATTCACTGATAAGGATTGAGCGACGAGCCGAACTTTTTAACCTGTTACAGGACGAAAGCCCCGATGTACTCTTGGTTAGCGAAACAAAGCTAAACCAGAGCACAAAATCCGGCACAGTTCTTATATAATAATTAGAAGAGATCGACCCAACGCCACACAAGGCGGGGGAGTTGCGATATTCATAAGAAACAATTTAAAACATAAAGTCATATACAGGGTGTCCCACGAGCAGTGTGCCAAAAAGCTGCAGCGTGTAGGTCTAGTCAAGACAAGAAAAAAATCGTATGGGAGGGGGGGGGTCTATTCCCCCCGTTTAGCCGGGAGGGGCAATTTTCTAAAAAACTGACTTAATTTGGAAAAAAAATTATTAAAAATCAACAGTTACATCCACAATGCCACGATATACCTTTTTGTAAAGCCAGAAACCTCTTCTTTCATATTGATTTTAAATGAAGCTGTTTTAAGGAGTAGTTTTTGAGAAATAAATTTTCAAACTCAAAATTTTGAAAAAAAATTGAAAAAAAAAAAATTCGAACTATTTTTTTCAAAATTGTATGTAATTAAGTAGTAATTTTTTTTTAAAATTCAATGCTCTCATTAGTTTTTAGTTAAAAGCAGAAAACCGGATGCAAAAATGTCTTGTAGTTTTTGAGAAATTAAAAAAAATAACCGAACCATTTTTTTCTAAGAAGAACCTTTTTTTTGGTTTTGACGCGGCTGGACTTGTAGACAAATTAATGTATGAAACATTGACCTCTTTTTTATTATTTTTAAAAAATTCGGAGTTTTATGAGGATACAATAAAGTGATACAGTATTGGAATAACCCTGGATTAGTTCTTTTTTTTCATTGATAACGCCTGAAAACTGACCTGCGAATTTCGTCTGGGTCCGCCCGCCGCCGATGGGTTCTACCCGAATTTTGGATTTGGTCCGACGCAATCCCTCCCTTAGTACAAGGAGGATGGCTATTATGCTTGGAGTGCCCAAATCAAGAGTATGGAGAGTGCTTTATACCGAAAACTTACACCCGTACCATTTTAGGCCAGTTCAGGGACTCACCTCAAACGACAAGTTTTTGAGAGCAGAATTTTGTCGATCATTACTGCTTCGAGATGAAACTGAACGAAACTATTTTGCAAGGATATTCTGGACGGATGAAGCACAGTTTACCAGAGATGGGGTTACTAACTTCCACAATTTGCATCATTGGAATAGCACCAATCCACACAACAAGAAACAAAATAAATCACAACACCGCTTTAGCTGTAATGTTTGGCTTGGTATTGTTGGACAAACTGTAATCGGGCCCCGGTTTTTGAATGCCGTTATTAATGGAGAATCATACCTGCAATTCCTACGAGACCTTTTGCCCGATTTGATGGACAACGTTCCTTTGGCCATAGCAGATAATTTAATCTACCAGCAAGATGGAGCACCCGCATACTAGAGCTTACGGGTTAGAAACTGGCTGAATGATCATTTTAGTGACCGTTGGATCGGAAGAAGGGGCCCCACGGAATGGCCACTTAGATCACCAGATTTAACTCCTCTAGATTTTTATGTGTGGGGATTCATGAAGAATTATGTTTACGAAGTGGAAATAGTATCTTTGGAACAACTGAAAGAACGGATTGAAGTCGCTGGAGTCAAATTGCAGGAAAATTTGTCAAGCATAGATATGTGCAGCCATTAGGAGAAGAAGGAGATATAATCTTTGCCTTCTAAAAAATGGGGATCATATTGAAAATTTATTATAATAAAACTCCGAAGTTTTTAAAAATAATAAAAAAGAGGTCAATGTTTCATACATTAATTTGTCTACAAGTCCAGCCGCGTCAAAACCAAAAAAAAGGTTCTTCTTAGAAAAAAATGGTTCGGTTTTTTTTTTAATTTCTCAAAAACTACAAGACATTTTTGCATCCGGGTTTCTGTTTTCAACTAAAAACTAATAAG
The DNA here is from genome assembly GCA_958301585.1 of Merodon equestris. NCBI lineage: Eukaryota > Metazoa > Arthropoda > Insecta > Diptera > Syrphidae > Merodon > Merodon equestris. The sequence continues at coordinate 68,636,522 of OY284413.1, forward strand.
AGAATCGAATTTTTGGAAAAAAATTACTACTTAATTACATACAATTTCGAAAAAAAGTAGTTCGAAAATTTTTTTTTTAATTTTTTTTGCAAAATTTTGAGTTTGAAAATTAATTTCTCAAAAACTATTCCTTAAAACAGCTTTGTTTAAAAACAGAATGAAAGAAGAGGTTTCTGGCTTTACAAAAAAGTATATCACGGCATTGTGGATGTAACTGTTGATTTTTAATATTTTTTTTTCCAAATTAAGTCAGTTTTTTTAGAAAATTGCCCCTCCCGGCTAAACGGGGGGGAATAGACCCCCCCTCCCATACGATTTTTTTCTTGTCTTGACCAGACCTACACGCTCTAGCTTTTTGGCACACTGCTCGTGGGACACCCTGTATAGCGGTGAAGTGCGGAGGTTCCAGGTGCTAAAGGCCTGTATTGTGTGCATTCCTCTCCGAAATGGAAAAAGAATGTCAGTTGATCACAGACCAGTGAAGTGGAGGGTAGTGTTTCGGCTTGTTTGCGATATAAACAAAAAACAATAAAAAGGTATAAGTGCGCATTTAGGCGAAATATTCGCGGAACCCCAATTACCCCGGTGCGGTGGTTAAGTGCTCGACCCGCAGTCGGAAGGTCGCCGGTTCGGATCCCAAGTCGGGAGGAAAGTTTTTTGTGTGTGTTTTCTCTGTTTCTTTCTGCTGCTTCTCAATTAGTTGGAAGTAGCAGGAGGAGGATGTCGGGAGACGGCGGGGGAAAACCCGTACGTCGTACGGAGTCGGAATCGGGTGATTTATCATCCGATTTCGCAACACCGACCGTCGTCATGAAGAGGCGCAGAAGGGTCAACCCGAAGCCCAATCTAACTAAGCGCCCCTCCCTCACTACTTCGACTGAAAAGCTGCAGGTCGAAGCGAGGAAAGGGGCGCCATCACCATCAACGTCGGAAGCAGCTCTACAACAACAACCAAAACCAGCGATCCCCGTGGAAGCGGATATTGCCTACCTTTCCTATGGTAGGGAAGGTCGCTACACGGGAGACAATAACCCCTTCGCCCCCCTTTTATATTCGGCTACGGAGGAAGAGCGTAGCGAACTGGAGCAGAAAGAGCGTGTGCTACGTGCCCAGCTGCAGGCCGTAGTTGATAAGCTGAAGGAAATAAAGAAGAGGGATTTAGAGCAGGCAACAGCCGCCCCACAGCAAAAGCAGCAACAACAACAGAAGCCGCAGAAAAAGCAGCAGCAACAACAACAGCCACAGCAGCAGAAACAGCAGCAACAACGACAGCCGCAACAACAGCAGCAGAAACAGCCGCCGCAACAGCAGCAGCAACAACAACAGCCGCAGCAGCAGAAGCAGCAGCAACGTCCTAAAAAGGAGAAAGTGCCACCCATCTTCACCTATACCACGGCCCTACGAGAGACCATCGATCTCTGTAAGTATGCTATTGGTGTAGGCAATTTTGAAATCAAATGTTTAGGCCAAAAACGCTATGCTGTTCAGTGCAAGACACTGGAGCAGCATAAGCGTATAAAAAGCTTATTAAAGGAGTCCACAACGGAGTTTTTCTCCTTCACGCCGAAGGCCGAGAGGTTGCGGACAATGCTCCTTAAAGGCGTGGAGTCGATTGCAGACCCCGAGGAAATGCTCTCAGAGCTCAAAGAGTTCGAGAGTGACGACCTCAAATTCGTGGGGGTTAAGCCATTCACTACGGTGAGCTCCCGACGGGAGAAGCGAGTTATTCCCTTCTTCTTGGTACAGCTCACACCCAGCAGCAAGCTGGAGAGGTTAAGGACTATCACCACCTTAGCGTCCCAGACTGTCACATGGGAAACATTAAAGAGGAGCGGAAACATTTTGCAGTGTATCCGCTGCCAAAGGTTCGGGCACGCCGCGTCGAACTGCGAAATGCAGCCTCGATGCGTTAAGTGTGCAAAGAACCACAAGAACGAGGAATGCGACCTTGGGAAAGACAAGGTGGCGGATAGAGAGCAGCTCGAGTGTGTCTTGTGTAGGAACCGAGGGCACCCTGCAAACTATCGGGGATGTCCTAAGTTCCAGGACATCAAGAAAGAAAACCTGGCCCGTAAGCAGAAGGTCGAGGAGAAGCGTCCCTCGGGTCGCTTCCAAACACCAGCCCTCACATCCCAATTGACCTACGCCCAAATGGCGGCAGGTTCGGGAAAGACGGTACAAAAGCCCATGACTGTTCCTAAAGCCCCAGTGCCTGTCTCTAAGGCACCGGTGGCCGAGGTGGATGTCTGTTCGATCTTGCTCGCAATCCAAGGGCAGATTGGGCAGCTCCAGCAACAGATCCTGGAGACGGCGACCCGAGTAGATAGTATCTACTCGCTTCTGCCGGGCCTAGCGCACCTAAGGTCGTGATGGGTACGCTGGTAGAGAGGCCCTTGAAGATCCTGTCGGTGAATGTAAATTCACTGATAAGGATCGAGCGACGAGCCGTACTTTTTAACCTGTTGCAGGACGAAAGCCCAGATGTACTCTTGGTTAGCGAAACAAAGCTAAACCAGAAGCACAAAATCCGGCACAGTTCTTATAGAATAATTAGAAGGGACCGACCCAACGCTATTCAAGGCGGGGGAGTTGCGATCTTTATTAAAAACAATTTTAAACATAAAGTCATATATAGCGGTGAAGTACGGAGGTTCCAGGTGCTAGAGGCCTGTATTGTGTGCATTCCTCTCCGAAACGGAAAGCACCTGAAGCACCTCAACCCAATATTTTTATCGCAGAGCTCGAGACACTTTTTCGATCTCTGCGCTTAAACTCGGTAGAAAACTTCTACATTCTGGCCGGCGATTTAAATGCCAAACATGGTGATTGGGGAAATAACATTCCCAACACTAGGGGGAGCCTACTAAGCCATTGGTGGGTTCTTCGCAGCATTGAATATAGAGTCAAGTAGCTCGCAACGGATAGTCCGTCGTATCCTAGGAGCGGCTCCTATCTGGATCTCATGCTAATGGACTCTCGACTGAGACTGGCAGACACGAACGAATGGTCTATTAACTGTCTACGGACCATTGTATACGACAGTGACCATTGCGGACTATGTGCCGTGATCACAGTACCTGACGAGTTCGCGGAGATGGCAGAGTGTGTCCAAACGCACCCCTACGATTACAGTAGGCAATGGTCGCGCTTTGCCAATTCCCTGACGAGAGCGCTCACTTCGAGCGCCTCCTTTCCACCGACTAATAGGAACCTGTCAAACTACGAGATTGACAGGTATCTCAAACAAATGGACGATGTCATTAAACAGACAATGAACAGTACGATACCACGCCAAAGACAGCACGATACCACAAACGTATACCGAAACGCGACAATCGACGCACTGCACAGACAAAAAAGTAGACTCCTGACAAGACTCAAACTCTTGTACAGGCGGTTTACCGACAGACAAAACTCGGAGGTCAGGACACTGAAGTCACTGATTAAAAAAATCCAACAGTTAATCAAGGAAAATTACAGAATATCTGTAAGTTTGCATTGGAACAACAGAATTCGTGCTGTAAATTCCAGCAGCGCGAGTATGTTCCCGCAAATAAATAAAATATTTCGGAGAAACAATCAGAATGACATTCAGGATCTAAAGCTTCCGAGAACGTCAGACAATGAACGCTTGCTACGAACAGTTAGCATCGATCCAGAGGGCGCCATCCTGGATGACGACTTCTTCGTGATCGAGGATCCTCAGGAGAAGGTGGCGGCAGTGGGAGCTGTTTTCAAGGAAGTGTATAAGGTGAATGATACCATTCGCCCAAACCACGAATTGGAAAACAGAGTTCTACTTCATCACTCCTACCTTAGAAATGATATCGATCATTGGCGATCAGAGAACCTTGGTTTTACAGGGTTCAATGAAGATTTCATGGCAAACAATGTCATCGCCAATGAGGGGGTTAATACCCTGTTCATATCCACGGAAGATCTTCAGATGATCTTCGAGTCATTGAGGAAGAAAAAATCCGCGGGAGTCGACGGTATATCCAATGTTGTGCTTAGGCACCTTCCGCCAGTGGCTGTAGAGAGGTACACCATCCTGTTCAACAATGCACTGAATAATGCATATTATCCAGTGCACTGGATGACAGCGGTGGTGCAACCAATTCCCAAGAGGGGTAAAGACACATCTAACCCGGAAAATCTCCGGTCAATAAGTCTCCTTCCGAGTATCAGCAAGGTCTTCGAGAAGGTGATCCATAGGGCCCTGTCTAAATGGGTTGAGGACAATAAAATCATCCCGGATAACCAATTCGGTTTCAGAGCGGGGCATGACACTATTCATGCCGCGTCGAAGCTTGTATCGGATGTCCAATGGAATAAATGCAAGAACCAATGCACGGGTGCCTGTCTGATTGACTTGGAAAAAGCCTTCGATACCGTATGGTTAGAAGGTCTTTATTACAAGCTCAGTCGGCTGGGCATAAGTAAACCACTGCTATATATGATTTTTGACATGTTAACAGGTAGAAAGTTCGTAGTGAAAATTGCCAACGTGACTTCTACCCAAACATTTGAAATCAAAAACGGACTGCAACAGGGTACGGTAAATTCGCCGATCCTTTTCAGCATTTACCTAAGCGATCTGCTAGTTTCTCTTCACCATTCAATAGCGTACGCAGACGACCTAATCGCGTACAGATCAGGTCCAACGATCGACGTCATTGTTACTCTTCTGCAGCGTGACTTCGAAAAAATTCAGCAGTATTGTGATGACTGGAAGCTGAAAATCAACTTCCAGAAATCAGAATCTATATTGTTCAGAACGCCTTTGTCTAGGGCCTCTCGGGACACTAGAAAAAACTGGCGCAGGTTCTTAATTTTAGGACCGGACGGGCGTCCACTGGCGAAACAAAGTGTGGTCAGATATCTTGGGATCGTGCTGGATCAGTATCTATATTTTGACAAACATGTAGATGCTGCTCTGGCAAGGGCCCGGGGCGCTTTCGCTCTGACAAGGTGGTTGTTTCATAGCAGCCAACTTGATTCTAGGGTGAAGGTAATCTGCTACATGGCCTTAATCAGGCCCATGGTTGCCTATGGATGTCCCGTCTGGTTCAATGTGAGAGCCAGCTTAATGGAAAGGATTCGGGTGTTTGAGAGACAATGTCTCAGGACGTGTCTGGGGCTACATAGGACACCCGAATCTGAGTACACGAAATTTTACCCGAACGAGGTCCTATACAATAGGGCCAGGATTGTACGGGTGGATAACTTCCTGATCAAACTGATTCGAGGCCACGTTGCGAGAGCAATGACTTCGATCAATAGCCTAATCTCTGGGACTTACTACCCCAATGATTTATATCACGAGAGAGTGCGCCTTAACGGCTTTGTCCCGCCAGAAGCATTCCTCTATTTAGATAGATGTGGGCTGATCCAGGATAGATTGGCGGTGCCGCTAATCTTCCACGTGGGTCGCAATTCCGTGGAACGGCGATTCCTCTACGAACCCGATGTCGCGCTCCGTGAGCCCGAGCGCCTCAGGTTCTGTAGATCGGTCTCACGCCGGGATCGAGGAGACGTAGTCCGACAGCATCAACGCTTTTGGTGGCTGGAGAGAGCTACGTCAGTGGACACTTTGAGAGCTTCAGCCTCTTCAAGGCATGGCCTGCCTAACACCAATGGCAGGTTTACATAGGCTGGGGTAGGGTAAGGTAGGGTAGGGTAGGGTAGGTAGTAGTAGCGTAGTATGTATTAAAAAAAAAAAAAAAAAAAAAAAAAAAAAAAAAAAGATATATATATTAAATATATATTATGTATATAATTTATATATATATATTTTAGTTAAGGTAGAATAAGTTAGGTTTAGTTACATTAAGGTAGGCTTACGTTTTATATATAATACAAAAAATGATCATATGCTAAATTTTTAATAAAAAACATTTTTCTTAGCTTAAGCTAGATATAGTAATGTTAGTGGTAAGTTGATATAGTAGTCGAAAGACATAGACTTAAGTTGTTACGTCTATTTTAGAGTGTCCGCTTAGGGCCAGTAAGATATCTAGATTGTTAAGATAGTTAAGCTAGTTTTTAAGCATTTTTGTCTAGGGTAGGATAGATCTAAGAAATTATGAATAAAAATGAATTAAAAACTAAAAAAAAACTAACTAAACTGGAAAAAGAATGTACATTGTATCGGCCAATGCACCTGAAGCACCTCAACCCAGCATTTTCATCGCAGAGCTCGAGACACTTTTTCGATCTTTGCGCTTAAACTCGGTAGAAAACTTCTACTTTCTGGCTGGCGATTTAAATGCCAAACATAGTGATTGGGGAAATACCATTCCCAACACTAGGGGGAGCCTACTAAGCCATTGGTGGGTTCTGCAGAGCATGGAGTATAGACTCAAGGAGCGGCTCCTACCTGGATCTCATGTTGCTTGACTCTCGACTGAGACTGGCTGACACGAACGAATGGTCTACTAACTGTCTACGGACCATTGTATACGACAGTGACCATTGCGGACTACGTGCCGTGATCACAGTACCTGACGAGTTCGTGGAGATTTCAGAGTATTTCCAAGCGCACCCCTACGATTACAGTAGGACGCGTTGGCCACGCTTTGCCAATTCCCTGACGAGAGCGCTCACTTCGAGCGCCTCCTTCCCACCGTCTAATAGGAACCTGTCAAACTACGAGATTGACAAGTACCTCAAACAAATGGACGATATAATTAAGCAGACCATGGACAGTACAATACCACGTCAACGACATAACGATACTACATACGTGTACCGAAACGCGACAATCGACGCACTGCACAGACAAAAAAGTAGACTCCTGACAAGACTCAAACTCTTGTACAGGCGGTTTACCGACAGACAAAACTCGGAGGTCAGGACACTGAAGTCACTGATTAAAAATATCCAACAGTTAATCAAGGAAAATTACAGAATATCTGTAAGTTTGCATTGGAACAACAGAATTCGTGCTGTAAATTCCAGCAGCGCGAGTATGTTCCCGCAAATAAATAAAATATTTCGGAGAAACAATCAGAATGACATTCAGGATCTAAAGCTTCCGAGAACGTCAGAAAATGAACGTTTGCTACGAACAGTTAGCATCGATCCAGAGGGCGCCATCCTGGATGACGACTTCTTCGTGATCGAGGATCCTCAGGAGAAGGTGGCGGCAGTGGGAGCTGTTTTCCAGGAAGTGTATAAGGTGAATGATACCATTCGCCCAAACCACGAATTGGAAAACAGAGTTCTATTTCATCACTCCTACCTTAGAAATGATATCGATCATTGGCGATCCGAGAATCTTGGTTTTACCAGGTTCGATGACGATTTCATGGCAAATAATGCCGTCACCAATGAAGGGGCTAATACCCTGTTCATTTCGACGGAAGATCTCCAGATGATCTTTCGGTCATTGAAAGGAAAAAATCCGCGGGTATCGACGGTATATCCAATGTTGTGCTTAGGCACCTTCCGCCAGTGGCTGTAGAGAGGTACACCATCCTGTTCAACAATGCACTGAATAATGCATATTATTCAGTGCACTGGAAGACAGCGGTGGTGCAACCAATCCCCAAGAGGGGTAAGGACACCTCTAACCCGGCAAATCTCCGGTCGATAAGTCTCCTTCCGAGTGTCAGCAAAGTCTTCGAGAAGGTGGTCCATAGAGCCCTGTCTAAATGGGCTGAGGACAATAAAATCATCCCGGATAACCAATTCGGTTTCAGAGCGGGGCATGACACAATTCATGCCGCGTCGAAACTCGTGTCGGATATCCAATGGAATAAATGCAAGAACCAATGCACGGGTGCCTGTCTGATTGACTTGGAAAAAGCCTTCGACACCGTATGGCTAGAAGGTCTTTATTACAAGCTCAATTGGCTGAGCATAAGTAAACCACTGCTATATATGATTTTTGACATGTTAACAGGTAGAAAGTTCGTGGTGAAAATTGCCAACGTGACTTCTACCCAAACATTTGATATTAACAACGGACTGCAACAGGGTACGGTGAACTCGCCGATCCTTTTCAGCATTTACTTAAGTGATTTGATAGCTTCTGTTCACCATTCAATAGCGTATGCGGACGATCTAATCGCGTACAGATCAGGTCCAACGATCGACGTCATTGTCACCCTCTTGCAGCGTGACTTCGAAAAAATTCAGCAGTATTGTGATGACTGGAAGTTGAAGATCAACTGCCAGAAATCAGAAACTATTTTGTTCAGAACGCCTTTGTCTAGGGCCTCTCGAGACACTAGAAAAAATTGGCGCGGGTTCTCAATTCTTGGACAGGACGGGCGCCCACTGGCGAAACAAAGTGTAGTCAGATACCTTGGGATCTGGCTAGACCAGTATCTATATTTTGACAAACATGTAGATGCTGCTCTGGCAAGGGCCCGAGGCGCTTTCGCTCTGACAAGATGGCTGTTTCATTGCAGCCAACTTGATCCCAGGGTGAAGGTAATCTGCTACATGGCCTTAATCAGGCCCATGGTTGCCTATGGATGCCCCGTCTGGTTCAATGTGAGAGCCAGCTTAATGGAAAGGATTCGGGTGTTTGAGCGACAATGTCTTAGGACTTGTCTCGGGTTACATAGGACATCCGAATCTGATTACACGAAATTTTACCCGAACGAGGTCCTATACAATAGGGCCAGGATTGTACGGGTGGATAACTTCCTGATCAAACTGATTCGAGGCCACGTTGCGAGAGCAATGACTTCGATCAATAGCCTAATCTCTGGGGCTTACTACCCCAATGATTTATATCACGAGAGAGTGCACCTTAATGGCTTTGTCCCGCCAGAAGCATTCCTCTATTTAGATAGATGTGGGCTGATCCAGGATAGATTGGCGGTGCCGCTAATCTTCCACGTGGGTCGCAATTCCGTGGAACGGCGATTCCTCTACGGACCCGATGTCGCGCTCAGTGAGCCCGAGCGCCTCAGGTTCTGTAGATCGGTCTCACGCCGGGATCGAGGAGACGTAGTCCGCCAGCATCAACGCTTTTGGTGGCTGGAGGGAGCTGCGTCAGTGGACATTTCAATAGCTTCAGCCTCTTCAAGGCAGGGCTTGCCTAACACCAATGGCAGGCTTACATAGGGTAGGGTAGGGAGTAGGTTAGGGTAGCATAGAACAAAAAAAAAATTAAAAACCAAAAAAAAGATATATATATATATAATATACATATATAAAATATATATTTATATATATATATATATTAGCTAAGTTAGAATAAGATATGTTTAGTTAGGTGTAGGTAGGTTTAAGGATTATAGGAAAGAATGATCATATGCTAAGTTTTTTGAAAAAGAAAAATTTTTCTTAGCTTAAGTTAATTATAATAATGTTAATTGTAAGTTATTCAAATAGTAGTCGAAAGGCATACGTAAAAATTATACAGTTTATTTTAGAGTGTCCGCCTAGGGCCAGTAAGATTCCTAAATTTGTAAGGATAGTTAAGCTAGTTTTAAGCATTTTTCTAGGATAAGATAGATCTAAGAAACTATAAATAAAAAATGAATTACAAAAAAAAAAAAAAAAAAATTGTAAGGGGAAGTTCTGCCCAACAGAACTAGTGAATAAATTTTTTTTTTTTTAAATACTCGTATAAGCGATAATCGCGTTTTAACTTATGCGAGTATATATGTATATGTATGCTCGATCTTCGATGAACTTCCTGATTTCAAAATACATTCCCATACTGATAGCTTAATTCCGCTATTAAGACAATCAATACTAAGGCTAGCGACAGGACCATCTCAAAAATAACATACTAGAATCATTTGTACAAATTTGTCGTTTTATTTTTCAAAATTTGTAACCTTATCATCCATCGGGCTAGCGCACACGGGAGTAATTCTACCAGGAGGAAAACTAGTGTAATGCACTACTCTAAGCGCACACGGGATGGATTATTCCGGTAGAAAAAGTTGTATATGTGAACCTCGTTTCATTGTGTTAGTGAAGAATTACGATTGAAAGCGTAATACCAGACAAAAAGTGTGCAGACTTGAAAAATAAAGAGTTGTGTATGTGTTGGTTTTCTGCCCAGTTCTACCACTCGATACGCGGTTGAAGATTTTACTCCGTTTCATACTGCACACTTTAGTTCCCTCTCCCATAAAATTAGTTTCCTGCCGGTAGAAATATTCCTGTGTGCGCTGGCTTATTGCTGCTACATCCTTTTCCCATCTTTCGTTCAACATATCAGTAGGAATTATATAAAAACCTAGACATCTAGAACATCCCTTTTCAGTGTTTCCAATTATTACAATGCTCGGCTGCATACACGTCGTCGTGATGCAAACTATTTTCATCGTGTCCTTTTGTGATCGTTTTTATTCAGTGCTTAGCTAAACGGTATTAGTGTTCGGTTTCGAAAACTTTTTATGATTTTACACGGTTGCAACCCTTATATGTATACTACGCCAAGCTGGTCCCATAAAATACAATTAGTTGATCCACTTTTGAGCCCCAGTGACAATACGGCGCAGAAAATCTTTCCTTGTCGCTTAGGCAATAGGCTACTCTGGACGAATTTCCTTGCTTTTAAATGTTTTCAAGCAACGCGAAATTACTTTTTGCGATCTTCTTCTTCTTAGGTGGCGCTACAAGCCGGTGTGAACCTGGGCCTCAACCAACAAGCGTCTCCAGCTGGCACGATCTTTTGCAAATGCCGTTTGCATTAGTTGCAAATACCGTTTCTAGTTAGTTAAGCTCCCCTTCCACCTATGTGCGCCACTTTAGATTCGGTCGTTCTTTGTGGTGTCGTGCTCATCGGGCCGCAGTTATGTTGTCCATTGACTCTATATGGCCTAGCCGTCTTAGACGTTGGATCCGGATACGTCGTACTACGCCGATGTCGCTGTACAGCCCGTACAGTTCGTAGTTGTATCTTCTCCTCCACTCTCCGTTTTTATAAACGGGACCATGAATTGAACGCAGAATTTTCCTCTCGAAAGGTTAAGGTCAAGACCTCTGCGCCGTAACGGCGGATGTAGTGCTACCTTGGTTTTTCGAGAGAGGGCTCTACTTCTCAATTGCCTCTTGCGCCTAAAGAAGCAGCGGTTGGCAAGAGTAATTCTGCGTTTGATCTCAGCTGGTAACGGTAAACGAAGTCATCGACCACTACAGATTTGTAGCAGTCAATTGTTACGTTCTGGCCAATACGTCGGTGTTGTGCGTCTTTTTTGGATGACAGCATATATTTGGTTTTACCCTCGTCATCGAAAAACCCATTCTAGTCGCTACTGCTTCAATGCTTTCGAACGCTTAATTGATGTACGCCCTCAATTGCGTAGACTTGAAATAGATCGTACCTCTTGTGTTGACCAGTGAGTCTCATGACAGTAAGTTACATGACAGTGCGTCATCTTGCATAAATCCTTTCTTAACATCAAAGGTCTGGTTTTTTTGCGTTAGCTCTAATGAACTTGCAAGTTATTCTTATGTTTAGTACGGATATTGATCCAGTAACTCCTCCAATTCTAAGTCTTCAAACTTTGAAATCATCACTTACATAGCATTAAAACTCTTCGTGACACGTTCTTTCATAAATAATATGTGATTTTTAAGCGTTTGGCTTTTAACTGTCATGGTAAGCAGAGAAAAATTGCAAAAGTGCACACAATTTTTATTTGAGGTAATAAATCAATATTTGTCTTTTTATAATTGCTAAGATGATTTAGTGTTAACGCTAACGACGATTATGTTTTAAGTGATCCATACCAAGAGCCCGATTTTGAGTCACTTTTTCAAGGATATTGGGAGCTATCTAGCTAATGACACGTGTCACGCCTTTCAAGGCTGCAATTGACGTTGACTTATCAGCATAGACGAATGATGAATGAAAAATAGCTAAAGGCATCAATTAGAACCATCTAGCCGGCCAATTCACAGGTCCAAAATGACAAATAAATTGCTCATTTCCCAATTAGTCTTTCGACTAGAACTACGTGTCGATCATATCACAGGTTTATTTCATGCGTTTTGGGGAAAACAAATTGGAGTTATTGAATGATAGAAGGCGCCATTGACGGTAATGTCGTTTTGACTGCCATCGTTAAATAAAAACGGGTGTTGGACCATAAGCTGCACCAAACAGTGCATTTTTGTGGGTACATAGGCAGCCTCAGCTTGCCCATCGGACCAATTACAGCAGTTTTGTTTATTACCATAACTACCCAACCTGAAATAAGCTTCGTCACTGAAAACAATTTTTTAGAAAGGTAGACCTGGCTTGCTCAGAAGGTCGATTATGACGACTGCAGAATTGTTGTATTGCGCACATCTTTCACAGAACACGAATTTTGATAATAAAATTTAATATCTAGATGTATAGATTATTTGGATGTAAAGCAATTTGTGATAAAATGGCAATGTCAACTAGGCATATCTGATATTGACACATGTCACCAGTCATGTGAGAACTGTCAAAGTAAAAACACTACAACTAAACAGCAAATAAATCCACCTATAGAAGCTCACCGTACATTTTTATAATCTTACGATACACCGCGTATGCAAATTTTTTCGACTTCGGAAGTCGATACTTCGATACGTCTATAGCCTAAAAAAAAAACATGAAGCCCAGGCTTACCATGTGAACCATCATTTCCTATTACATACCATGCGCCGCCCGTCTATTGAATAACAGCGAATTCGAATTTGTGCACCTGATACGTTTTTGTCAACATTGAAAATTTTGTTTTCCTCCTTCTGCCATAAATTTATTTTTTTTGTTCGTGGATACTAACATTGCAATTAGAGGTGTTAATGATCTAACCTAGAAAGGATGTCGATTCACATTCGCGCTTCTAATTACGGAAGCTATACATGATGCGAAGCACGCCCCAAAGGTTTGTGCAAAATGTACATTCATCTCAGTACTGCCATCCATTTGCACCACAACGGAGGTAGAGTATGCGGTATCTGTGGCCCCGAGCTACTAATACACTTTCATAAAGCTTGTACTCACAACGTCTTTCGTCGAAAAAAGCAAAAAGGATAATAATAATAAGAATACATTTCACTTGGACTTGGAGACGTTACCAAGGCGGCATACATATATACGGAGGTGTTAGTCTGTATACAAGATATTTCTTTTATACCGCTTCCTGCAAATGACAACTTGCTGCAATGTGTCTGCAGGTGTTGTAGAACTAAATTGAATTTCAGGAAACACGTTAGGAGGTATTGTCAAAGGAATCGGAAGGGAATTAACAAAAGATACCATTTTTTCATGAAAGTGAATACATTATCATAGGGACAAGTGCCTTCAGGGTGATATGTTAATGCAGACGTGTCATGAAATTCAGCTCTTCTGTGGAAGAGCGTCGCTTTCGACACTCTCAGCTCTACCGAGCGGTGTAGGGTGTAGGTGAAGTCAGTTAGTGAGATTGATTTTAGTTACAATATATCCTTTTTTTTCACTTCGGAATTGGCCTTAAATCGGTGGCGTTGGTGTTATGGGCCTTGGGGACAAAATAAATCGCCGGTGGGTGGTTTAGTATGTGTTATATCGAGAGTTATGAAGCCGTTTGTGGCATGTTATTGTGATAAATAAAGCAGTAAAAGGACTGGCAGTAACTTTTGATGGCTACATGGGGACTTTTTGGGTTTTGGGGACAGTGTGTCTTTTTTGCCGTTGATTCGTTTTGGTTACATGGTCTTCAAAGAACTTAATCAATATAAAACGGGCTATTTGGGGAATGGTGCATGGGAATGTTTACGATATGGCAAAGTTAGCATTTTTTATGATAAAAGCCAAATGATAAAGGCGACTTTTGTCTGAAAAGAGGTTTGAAAAGTCATTGTGTGAATTATTCAGGCTGTTTCTTGAATATCGTTACATTAGCTCTGAATTTTTTTTGTGAGGGCGAAAATAATATAGTTTAAAGTCAAATAAACCAAGCGATCAAATTCAAACTTTGTTTTATGATTGATATATTTGACAAGGTGTTGACAGTTGAAGTGTGTTCTTATTAACTTCCCATTAGAAAGTGAATGCATTTGACACCGTTTTCTAAATAAAAAAAAACAGGCATATGTATGTGCTCTTTGTAAGGTCCCCTTAGCTAAAATACATCGTCTTTAGGAAGATACCTCTCAGTGGGTGAGTACAAAGGTTTTATCGTTTCATACATCGCGACAACAACCAAAGATAACGACTTCGGATTAATTTCATTTAATGCATAATTCCCTAATGAAAACCTGAGAAGCTATGGAAAAATATTAAGTTGGCGGCTTGTTTTTCCCTTTTTTAAAAAAATGGCAAAGTTCCATATAAAAGAGTATTTGCAAAAAATTTAATTTAACAGTTCCTGTTAAAGACGGCTGAATGAATTTCGATGGCCAAAATGTACTTCTGAACCTACATTATCTTACGTAAAATAAAAACCTAGAGATAAGGGACACGTTTTACGAAAAATTGATGAAATTTTCGACAATTTCTCATTCTTCGATGTAAAAGTAGTACTCGGGACGATAATAGAAAAGAATTTATATACAGCCCAATGACAGCTAGGAAAAGTTAGCCCTCATGTCTCATCAAATAATTATGGTATTAGGACCGACTGCGGAAGGAGTTGGTCGAATCTGCATCCGCAGTTTAACCCTATTACAGAAACCGACGGATAAACCACATTATCGATCCGCAACATTTTTTTACCGATCCTTTTTTTAATCAGCTGTGGTTTGTCAAATTTTAATTTCCAATTTCCATCAATAGTTGTGATAAATTGACAAATAGTTATCTGAAGTAAAATAAAGTTTATTATGGATACAATTGGCTTCTTTATGGACTTGGAAGGATAAGAAAATGATTCCCGAGAAATTCGTGTGAAAATAAGAAGTAGGGCGAAGGATATTTTATCGATACCGGAAGATTAGTAAGTTAAAACAATTTTTTTTTTTGTAATAAACATTAGCTTATGCATCTTTGTTTCAGATTTGTAAAATACTTCAGGCTAAACAAAATAGCATTTAAATATGTTTCGAACATATTATTCGTAGCTAGAACTACATCAATATGTCCAGAATTCAAGCTGGCAGCGTGTTTAAAATTCCTGGCTGAGGGTGGATATCAGACCGGTACTGGCAAGGACTTTGATGTTGGAATGGCACAACCAACAGTTTCAGTAGTTCTTTCCGAGGTGTTTAATATTTTAGAAGAGCATTTACATACATATGTATGTGTGTCCCAAATGGATTAATTTAACAATGAACGAAGAATTAAAGCGAGAGTCAAAATTGTATTTTTATAACAAATCAAGGATCACGAGTATTATAATGTGCGCAGATGGAACACATATAAAGATTGCTATGCCGCCAGGAGAAAATGCACATCTATTTTACAACAGAAAAGGGGCATATAGTCTAAACGTTATGATAGTAAGTAATGAATGTTAAAGAATTACCTTCTTTTCTTAACGCTCCAGAGAATATTCCTCCATTTCTCCTTTGGGGAATTCCAATCTTCTTGCCACATGTTTTTTTGTCAAAAGTTGTACTTTGCGTATACTTCGAGTTGGTAGTTTAGCTTCAAGCAGGCGCCTTCTTACCGTAACAGCGCTCAGAGAGAGTTGGAGTTCGTCTTTTATTTGCTGGAGCTTATTGAAGGAATCTGCTCTACCAACTGTATAGTTTTCCGGTCAGTTCGCTTAGTGGTCATTCTTTTATGTCCGCCAGTTTCGGACTTATTTTGCTATTTCAAAGCATTACTCACCATTTTAGCGGAACATCCTATAATATCTTGGATGCACTGGTAAGTTTTGCCCTCGCGTCGTAATCTTTTTATTAAATTTCACATTTCTTACGTGCAATACTTTGACCGGCCCATTTTGCTAATTAAAATAATGGTAAACTAAGTAAACATGAGGCAACATAAAGAAAATAAATAATTACTCACAAGAAATAAATAAATATTTTTTTTTCTTAGTCTTATATTGATCGCAACACAGGCACTGCTGTTATTATGAACAGCTGTCAACCATAGCCCTTCAATGAATGTGTAATAAAAAAAAGGAATATAGGCTTTTATGGAAACCGTATAACAGTTATATCACAAAACACCAAACCCAATATAATATGATACGAGTACATACCATATAATATATTCACTACTAGGAAGTTGCGACATCAGTACAATGACCGCCTTAAAGCCTGCATTGTAAGAATACGAAACAAACAAAAACAAACAAAACAAACTCTGAAAACTGTTACAACGTCCGGCCAAAAGCTGACATTGTAACAAACGTAAACAATAACATAAACAAACGGAGCAATAAACTCCGATGAACGAAGAACGAGCAACAGAATACGTAAAGTGACATCTAAGCACTTCATACTAAATAGCACACAAGCAATAAATATCAAATATGGGCCGATGTCCAGACAAAGACACTTATGCTAATGACCGACCCTTAAAAACGCATTGCAACATAGTCGCAACTCATAGTGAATCAACCCAAAAAAATCGTATTTAAACCGAAGCAAAATCCTTCAAGATCATGTAGTGTGCTCCCGAACTTTCAACCGAACGCGTGTTAAACAAAGAAAAATAAAAAACTTTAAAAAAAGAATATCTTTTCTTTTATTTTTTATAACCTCTCATATGACAGCTGAAGTTCCGTTAGACGCAAACATCCAATTTAAAGTTCTGCGAAAACCTGTACATAAAAAAAAATTGTTATTTTTTTAAGGCTGTATGAGCACTGCTATTTTTGTGAACACAACTGTATAGATGCAAGATTTCCTGGAGCAAGCCATGACGCTTTTGTTTTGGGCAGTAACGATGTTTTTTTCTATTTTAAGTCATTGTATGACGCGGGGGACAGAAACACTCGATTGTAAGGTAAATATACATTTTGCGTATGTATAGTAAAAGAACGTCATTACATTATCCCTTTAAAATAGGAGATACAGGATATCCTTTGTCACCATGGCTTGTCACACCATTTAGAAATGATGGTGTAAGTACTCCAAAAAGCAGATTGAATAAAAGCCATAGCAAAGGTCGTAACATCGTAGAACATACTATCGGCGTTGGGAAAAATTGGTGCCGGTGTTGCCGCGGAGCTAGACAGCTTCATTATTCTCCAAAGAAGGCAATACAAATTATTAATGTTAACGCTGCACTGCATAACATACGTATTCATTACAATGTGAATGTGGAAGATTTTCAACTACCAGAAGTTGAGGAGAGTTTTTCGGAATCTTCGCAGCTCTACTTATCAAAAGCAAATCAAATCCAAGAAAAACTGTTACCAAATTACTTATGAGTCAAACAAAATGTTTAATTTGAATGATGTTTTATTTTAGTATTACTTCTGAAATAAAATAAATAAGCCTCCGTGGCACCGAATATACAAAACTTAAAAAAAAATTAATAAAAAAAATTTGCCTTCAGGGCAAGTCTAATTGCACTCCACATTGTATAGAAACATAGGCACTTTCAGTGCCAAGTATTCTGTCAATAAATAATTCATTTAATGATTGATAAATCCTCATTAACTCAATCTCTATTTTTTTTTGTTGTGTTGTAGTTTCTCTGCTGCAAATAGCTCCATTTGGCGATTATGCCTTTCTGCCTCTTTTAGTAGTCCTTCCTGGACCGAAGTGCTTCTTGATGAACTCTCAGAGGAATACAAGGAAATAAGATCTCCTTTTGATGCACAAAGCAAATATCCTGAAGTTTCAACCGTATGCACTAGATTGTTGGAAGTAGGTGATAGGAAATAGGAAGTCTCGAATAAGAACGTGTTCAGTGCGAAATATTTCAAGCCACCAAAAAATTAAAAGAAGCAAAATCAATTTAAAATAAAGAGCAATAATAATAACTTTCCCTATCACTGCAGAAAATGCGGTAAACGAGGTCACATGGCGAACGGCTGTTGGAATAAGACTGATCAAACCAGGCAAACCCAAAACCGAAACGAATGTGGTTTCATCGCACAGGAATGTACACCCAAATTGGTAAAAGTCATATGTCAGTCAAACCAGCGTTTATGGTGCTTATGGTGGAGCGACTTCACTATGTGTGCTGAAGAGTCAAGGTTCGTCATTCTCAAAAAACCCGCGGAGCCAAATCACGTTAAACTAGCTGACAGCCACATCGTCTACGTAGAGGGTACTGGAACTGTTGAATCCGGTACTTGCTTTCAAAACGGAAAGATCCCCTTTTGCTTGTATTACACCCTATTGGTTCCAAAGCTAACAGATGATCTCATTTCGATCAGCAAGGCAACGGATCAAGGCTATAAGGTTGTTTTTGAAGGTGCGGGAGCCAACATTTTGGATAGGACGGATAGTCCGATAATGAGAGTAGAAAAAAGAAATGGCTTGTACTATTTACTCACGAATGAAAGGGCTAAAATCAGCCGTGGTACGATGGGAACATCAAGGGTTCACTGTGGGGCCTTTACGTCTTGGCACAGAAGGTTGGGACACGTCAACATAAGCTCTTTAAAACAGCTTTCGTCAAAGAAGATGGTCCGCAGATTGCCGAAGACTTTACAACCTGTAAAGCTTGTATCCGAGCGAAACACACTCAGTCACCTTTCAGGAGCTGTAACGAAAAGAAAACATCACAGCGACTCCAGCTTGTGCACCCAGACATTTGCGAGCCCATGCGGAAAGAATCCTTAGGAAAGACAAAATAGTTTATCATCTTCATTGATGACTTTTCCCGAAAAATATTTGAATCTACCTTACGCCTTTACATGTGCTTCGGTACCTTAAAGTGTCAGTTTCTAGTTTTGGTTGATCCCAATTCCATTTTATTCTAAATATGCCCTGCAATTGTGGTCAAAAAGTTGAAAGAGTTGACGCTAAAATTCAATGTTCATTGTGTAGAGTTTACTACCACTTAAAGTGTGTTAAGCTACAACAGAGTGACTGTAAATACATGAAAAAGAACAGTATCACTTATCGTTGTATTAAATGCGATGACCAGAGGCGACAGTCACTGCGTTCAGTCACCACTCGCTCTTCAGAAAGTGAAACAAGTGGACGAAACACTTCACGGTCGCTCACCTGCGGGCGAAGTAGCCTTGTCTCCCTCTAACCCTTAACACTCTCCTTGTGCGTCAGAGAACGCCTGTACTACAGCTCCAATTACACTAGATAGTGTTTTTGAGGTGATTTCTGCCCTAAAAGCTGATGTTTTCAAGGAGATTTCTGCACTAAAAGAAATCAACCTTAATGCGTTGCAACGTATTCAATCTCTACAAGAGGAAAATAAACTCTTAACAAATAAAATTAATAATCTACAACGCACAGTGAACTTTTTCCAACAGTCTCTAAATAAATGTGTGGATGTCATCGGGGTTCCCAACATCGTAAACAACAACGCTCTGGATGCAGCTGTCAACTTATTCAACAAGGGACTTGATGTCAACATTAGTGCCGATGACATAAAAAATTGCTTTGTCAAAAACATCGCACGTAAGCCTGACACA
Source organism: Merodon equestris (assembly GCA_958301585.1). Taxonomy (NCBI): domain Eukaryota; kingdom Metazoa; phylum Arthropoda; class Insecta; order Diptera; family Syrphidae; genus Merodon; species Merodon equestris. The sequence continues at coordinate 68,655,961 of OY284413.1, forward strand.
ACATCTACACGATCCGATCATAAGAGTATTTTAAGAATTAAATTTAAGACACTTGAACTAAAACAAAAAGTTATACAAAAGAAGAAGAAATGTAAACTTAGCACAACTGATATAGGTTTTAAATCATCACACAACCCAATTTATATTAACGACAGTTTAACTTATTATAACAGAGTTGTTTACAACAAAGCTAAAACTTTTAAAACTGAACACAACTTCTCTTTTCTGTGGGTTAAGAATGGTGTAATATTTTTGAAAAAACAAGAAGGTGATAAGACTTTTAAAATTAACTCTCTGGAAGATATTGAGGCAACTACCTCCTAGATAATCATTACAAGCTTAATTTTGTATGATATTAATTTTATAATTCTTTATAGGCAATGTCTGATACTATTTCCAATATTATAAACATAGAAAATGAGACTGATCGTCTTCAGTGAATTCTGTACCTTTGATAAAGACATTTTCTCAACTTACTATTACTCGGAAATACCGTCGAAAGCATTCTTTATTATACATCAAAATATTCGCAGTATTCGTAAAAATTTTGATTTATTTTTGCTACACCTAGAGTCATTTAGTAATAAGCCGGATTTGATTTTTCTATCTGAAATATGGATATATGATACTGAATCTAATCTCTATACCATACCGGGCTATAAATTCTATTCTGCGTGCAACAACACTTATGCGGCTGGTGGAGTGGCGGTTTTTGTTAATGATGAGTTGCAATATAATTGTTGTTGCAGCAGTTTGTTAAGCGCAGATATGGTTAAAGTTTCTTGTGCCATTGGAGCCACTAAATTTACTTTTATTTGTTTACATATATAGATTACAGGATAAAGACATAAACCTATTTATTGAGGAATTGGGCATTTTGTTATCTGAAGTAAGGACAAAGAACTTATTTATATTGGGAGACATCAACATAGATATCCTATCTGAGTCCTCAAAACCCTTTAACTATATTTCTCTCCTAGCTAGTTATGGCTTAGTATCATGTTACTTTGAACCTACAAGACTTACTTCCTCTAAACAAACCTGTATTGATCATATCTTCGGTAGGCTTGATCGCAGTTCTAGATTTGCTATCACAAGTTCTATCTCGAATTTTAAGATTTCTGATCACTGTATGTCTGGTTTATTTTTTCGTGGTGACTATGTGAAATCAACTAAGAAGTCTTTAACAGATCAGACCTTTACATCCCTCAATTTTAAACGGCTGAATGCCATTTTGCTACATGAATGCTGAAGCGAGTTTTATCTGGAAAATGATCCATCGAATGCTTTTAATATCTTTTCTTATAAACTGAAAAGCCATAGAAAAATTAAAATAAAAAATTCACTTAGCTTTAAATGTAAAAAGAACCCGAGTAATTCAAACCTTAAACTTTCCTTGGATAGACTTTGCAAAGAGATTGCCATTGAAATTCCTGTATACAAAGAAAGTTATTATACTAATAAACTCCAATTAGCTAGAAATAACTTGAAAAAAGAATGGTCTATTGTGAATGAGCTTATTAATAATAAGACCCGATCCTCTGTTAGATTGAATTGTACTCGTATATACGACCAGAATAATAAAATAGTTGCTCCATCTGAAATACCTAATGTGTTTAACCAGTACTTCATTGATATTGCCCAAAGGACTCACTTTAATGCTGGTTTCTCTAACATATCGTACTATTGTATGAAGGAATGTTTTAATAGAGAGTTATTTCAAAGCAACAGTTTTTTTTATGTTCGAATTTCATCATATGAAATATTTAATAATAATATTTAATCATACTATTTATCATACTATAAATCTGTTAAAAAATTCCAATTCATCTACTAAAGACTATTGTTCTATTAATGCCATAAAAAAGATTGCATTTAATCTAGCTGATGTTCTAGCCCACATCTTAACTTAATTAAACTTAATTACTTTCTTGGTTTTTGATGTACTTTAAAATTTGCTTTCTTTGTCCACTCCGTCTTAACATCTCTCCGTAACCGAATTATTTTTATACTAAATTGTTTATATACTACATTCGTCACTAGTTCTCTAACTACAGAATGTATCTTTCATTTTCATTTTAATAACTGTTATATATTTTACTTGTTACTGAATTTTGTACTATATTTATATTTAAAATGAAAAATAATCTTACCCCTAAATATCTAACAAATAAATTAGTTTATGTGGCCGATGTGCAGCCGTATAATTTAACAAATAAGGATAATTTTAGACTTGGTTTTTTTTCTAACAATAGATCCCAAAACATACTATTGTATAAGGGATTAAAATTATATAACTGCCTGCCAAATAAAATAAAAAATGAATGTAGTATTAAGGCATTTAAAAGACTGGTTATTCCATTTATCAAAAGAAACTATAATTAATTTAGTATCTACTTTATATAAGAACATTTGTAAAATCTTTATAAAAATAGCGGAAAGCTAAATAAATTAAATAAAATAAAAAAAAAATAAAAAAATAATGTTAAATTGTACTAGATTTAAGCTATCTAACATAATATTGTAAATTGTGAAAATGAATAACAAATACAATACAAATACAATACAATACAATATTTTAATTAAGTTTTTCTTAGTTGTTGGAAAATGTGAAATAACAAATACAGTGCGCATCACTTTGAGGCATAACTGAACACAAACTCAAAATAAATTCGTCGATTTGGAAAAAAGTTGGACGTTATACATAAATTGGAGGTCGTTTTGTAAATGGATGTGTATCAGCATCCAAAACGAGCAGATGCTTCACACATATCTAGATTATATAAATTCTGCCTTAAATGCTTTAATCTTATTAAAAGGCGTAGTAATTGTCGAAATATGTTTAGCCTTAGATCTTCTCGAACTTTATTTTTGGTATCGATGATGACGTCACCATAAGGACGCACTTTGCCATTTAACTTTTTTCATGATTTAACTTGCTTCTGAATTAACTTTTATCAAATACAAACAGCTCTAGAAACCTAAACGTTTTTTTTTTTAACCCATGAGTTTGTATTAGGGAATGCAATCTTGCGGATCCGCAATCCCGCAGATGCGGGATCCGGCATGAAATTAGCGGGATTACAAATGCGGGATAACGCGTGCGGAATCCGCAAGATTTGCAAGATTTTATTTTTTCCAGCCGAAATTCGCATAACATCATGTTTAGCATGAATGCACGATAATAGGGGAATCCCCGAATCGAAGTAGTTATCTGTGAATAGAGTCAGAGTTAATAGAAATTTCTCTCTGTACGGGGATTCCCCAAAATATCTGTCGCGTGATTTTATACTCTGCTAATGCTTGCACTATGTATTTCAGTCGTGGCTCGTGAGTTCCTGACGTGAGAACCGTGCGTAAGACTGCGTAGTTTGTGACATGCGATTTACATAAATTTAAATAAACGGTTTATTTTTAACATTCTAAATAAATTTCTTCTTCTTTTCCTTTTTATCCCGGCGTCGTTATGGTCAGAAGGACCATGGTGTAGGACCATAACCTTCCCACTTAACTGCATTCCTACTGGTCCGCTTGTGGGGTCCGCCGAGACATTCTAAATAAATTTAATTAATTAATAACTGACTATAGGTAAAGTTAGAATCGGGAATTTAAATATGAGTGCTAAAGTGATTTATAAGGAACACGACAGTAATAAATTTGTATGGCAGCACTTTTTAAGATCGGAAGATGGCCTTTCTGCTCAGTGTAAACGTTGTCCTTCTATTATCAAAATAAGCGCTCGATCTACTAAAGGCTTGCAAGTACACTTGCGTACTTAAACGTAACGTAAACATTCACATACTCACGAATGGAAAGGCCGTTGTTTGGAATCTGGGGCTGGCTCGTATTTTAGGCAGTTTTCCCGCAGAAGCGTGTGTGGTAGCTCTGAAAAAAAAAAACTGAAGGAGTTTAACATTTCCTTGGACCGAGATGTTGTTTCAATCACAACCGACGGTGCCGCAGTTATGAAAAAAGTTGGACGACTTCTGAAAGCACACCATCAACTTTACTACGCGCATGGGCTGCAACTTGCAGTTCTTGATGTTTTGTACCAAAAAAATACTTTGGAGCCGACAGAAGAAACAGAAAGAGAAAGCGAAGAACGTACAATCAGCGAAGGATCACAAGTCACGGAAAATATTGAAGTAGTTGATGTAGTACAAAACGATGACGCCAATATTGATAATCCTTGTGATTTTTTTGTAACAAGTGAAGTACCGGAAGAAGAATTACAATTGATGCCTACCTACAGGTATATTTAAAAAGATTTCATAACATAAGTAATTATCATAATTTTCAATTTAATTATTGTCTTCTTCATTATTTCTTATGATATTAATGACTTTTTACTACAATTTCAGGGCAGTAGTTCAAAAAGTGCGCAAAATTGTTAATTGTTTTAAATCATCTCCGAAAAAAAATGACGTATTGCAAACATATATTAAAGCGGAATTCGGTAAGGAACTGCAGCTAATTCTCGACTGCAAGACAAGGTGGAGTAGTTTGGCATCTATGATAGCTATATTTAACCATGTAAAGCACTGTGTATCTAAAGCTCTTATTGATCTTAACTTGCAATCGGTGCCTGCTTATTTTCTAAATGAGCAAGAATCAATAATTTTGATTGCTGTTGAACGTGCTTTAGAGCCATTGAAACTGGCGGTAAATGTTCTGTGTCGTGAAGATGCAACATTACTGTCAGCAGAGACCACATTAAGATTCATGGTGGACAAAATACAACAACAAAACACTTCACTAAGTATGGCATTGACATCATCATTACGTCGACGAATAAAAGAACGCCGCACAACATTAACTGGAGTGCTGCTTTATTTGGAAAACCCGATAAAGTATCTGGCAAGTAATTCTTTGTCGGCTGGAGATGAAGACACGTTCTCTTTACCAAGTAAAACGCAGTTAAGAAAGGAAATTGTGAGCTTACTAGAAAGGCTTCTAATAGATATTTATAAAACTAATGAAGACGTCAGTCATGAGGCTTACGCTTCAAGTTCTTGCTCACGATCACAAATCCAGCAAGTTGATGACGAGGATGAAGACGACGATATACCTTTATCTCGTTCCACATTAACTGCTAATGCAACCTTGTGCGAACTGCCATTAGAAGAGGAATTAGAGCACATAATTCGTACAAAGTGGATACAAACACCATCTTCAACTATTCAACAGTCGGCAGTATCACTTAATCTCACAATAAAACGAGAAATTACTCTTTTTGAATGCGGAGGAAACAGAGGGAAGTATCTGGAAGCAACTTACAACTTTGTTAAGTCCGTTCCACCTACTAGCGTTGAATCTGAACGCGCATTTTCAACTGCTGCCTACACGTGCAACAAAATCAGATCAAATATAAAAGATGAAACTTTAAACACCTTATGCATTCTCCGAAAACAATTTCAGAAGCAAGTTTAATAAGCTCATTAGTATTTTTTTTTTTCGGACTTTAAGTTTTCATTTAGATTTTTTATCATTATTTCTGATCAAAATTTAATTATACTATTTGTTTCTTCTAAGTAAATTCTATTGTTTCATTTACTGACTTGGAAAATAATGTTGTGGGCTTACAATTTCAAAATATTGTACAATCCTGCAAATCTTGCGGATCCGCGGGACTGATGGTCTCAATCTTGCGGATTTGCAAGATCATCTTATAGGTGCTGGATTGCATTCCCTAGTTTGTATGGAAAAAAATTTCATAAAGACTAAAATCGACCGATGAGATGGCTTGTAATAGGCGGCAGTTATATTTAGAAAATATTGGCAACGAAAAATATAATGTAGAAGCATTTGAATCAGGCATTGGATTCTCAGAAATTTTCCCAAAATTCCGGGGTGGAGAATATCTTGATTTAAATACTGAAACGACAATAATTCAGCCGGCGACTGGGTCATGTCATCCTCACAAAATAGGACGGAGAACGAGAATCACTTCAGAGCGAAGGTGTAAAGGTGAAACTGATGAAATCGAATTGGGGCAGGTGAATGTGAATGATTTCGAGATTAACGTACGCTATTCACAGAACCAAATCAAAGTTGAGAAGCTGATGACGAAAATCGCGTTAATCAACGAAACTTCAATCGCTCATCGTCAACCTCGGTGGACGAATTTCGACGAAAACGGACATTGTTCAAAAACAAATTGATGAGTGGTTAAAGGCAATCATGATTCAAAAAGCATCCATGATGAGTGAAGAATTAACGAGTTCTGCAAAGAACTTTAAATTTCTTTTACTGGTACATAAGTACTTTCAACAGATAGTTTTGACTTGCTTGAAGTTTACTGCAATAACATAGGTATGAAGTCCTGCGAAGTTTTCCTTAAAATTGTGGTGCCATTTGAAGTTGTGGTCGACTATTATATAATAGCAAGTTATGTATAGCTGTTTACAACTTCGATGAAGGTGTCACATTTTGCGTATGGGATACTGTTGGTTTTGCTGTTGGCATGAAGGCTATGAAAGTTTATTCGGATGCCAAAAGTTGTGTGACTTGTATTTGTATTTATTGTATTTGTATTTATTTATTTGAGTAATGTTTCACAGCAAGATTCGTATCTTATGGGTGAAACGCTTAATACATGTATACATTTTCTGATTTTGAGTAATTTAAATTTAGCTAAATAGTTACAAGAATATAAGAATATAAGACACAATTTTATTAAATATTGGGTGAGTTTAAAGATTAGTTTTCATTGGCCAGGTGTTGGAAGAGTAAAGCTTTAAATTTGTTGGTGTTTGTGATTCTACTAAACGCGATTGGCAGCGTGTTCCATAACAATGTAGCATTAACAAAAAACGAACGTTTTGATTGAAGGCAGTTGAATCTTGGTCGAATAAGTATGTTAGTGCGATTTGAACTGGGGAGAATGAGTCTGTTGTACAAGTAATTCGGTTGACGAGTTAGCATTATGTTGTGCAGAAGAACAATTGATTTGAATTTCACGAAGTTGTTGAAATTCATTCCAAGTATTTGTCGTGCATAAGAAGAGATGTGATCGGAATATCTTTTGTTAAAAACATATCTGGCTAAATTGTTAAATATGACGTTTAGTTTTCGTCTGGTGTTGAAATCAAACTCACCGAGCACCTCGCAACAATACAATAGTATGGGTAGAAGTAGAGCCTTTACTATAAGCATTTTTGTGCTGATTGGTATGCAATTTTGAGTTGACCATAACAGGCGGTTGACCACATATGCATAGAGCAATGAGTAACTCGCTTCGGAAGCTCATTGATGTATAATGAAAATAGTAGTGGTCCAAGAATGGATCCTTGAGGAACTCCTGCTGAAATCCTAAGGTATGACGATGTTTGGTTATTGGTTGAGACACATTGTTGTCGGCCAGATAGATAGGAAAATAAAAGTTTTACAGCCAAATGAGAGAACTTGTAATGTGTTAACAGTTTCCTACACAGCACATGATGATTTACTGTGTCAAATGCCTTAGAAAAATCCAGTAATGTTAGAAATGTACAATAATTTGAGTCCATTGCCAATCGTATGTCATCCGCCACGCAGAGGAGTGCGGTTTTGCAGCTTCGTTTAGAGCGAAACCCGGACTGATTATTACACAAGAGCTCATTTCGACTTAGATGAGCTTGCATCTGTTTCAGTATTGCCCTCTCAAATACCTTAGAGAAAAAGGGTAGTATGGATATAGGCCTATAGTCGGTGCAAGTGCGGTGTGACGTTTTCGGTACCGGAACAATTTTGGCAAATTTCCAGACTAGCGGGTAATCGCAAGTTGTAAGAATTGTATTAAATGTGTGTGTTATATACTTAAGTATGTAAGGAAGGATGACTTTGGTAAATTGAGGATTAATTTCGTCAAGGCCTACCGCGTTTGACTTTATTGTTATAATGGCATCGACTATGTCCTCGTCAATGAGGTGGATGAATCTAAAGTATGTCTCGCCTTCAAATTCGTGCCTGTTTTGCCATGCGAGGGATTCAAACTGTGAACTAGCACTTTGGGTTTGTAATGTTGGTTTAGAAAATTACAATCTATATCGACTGGTGGCGATAAATATTTTTTGCCAAATCCCATTTTCCGAAGTTTGCGCCATAAAACTTTGCTATCTTGATAGTCGTTATTTAATGTACGATCAAAGTAGCGACGCTTCGCACTTCTTATGCGGACAACGACTGAATTTCTGAGATGGCGATAGGTGTTGTAATGGTCTTGCAATTTGTAGCGCTTCCATCGAGAATAAGCAATGTCACGTTTTTTAATAAGTTCGTGTAGACTAATATTGAACCATGGTGGAGATTTATTCCTCATTACTTTAGAAATTAGAGGCACATGCTGGTTGAAAAGCCTTTGTATATTATTTTGTATAAACAAGAGTTGGTCATTGGCCGAGGGCATGTGATAAACTTCTTCCCATGCAATAGCGCTTACATCAGAATATAAATCATTGTAATTAATGTACTTGAAATCTCTATACCTAAAACTAATTTGATCTGTTTTCAAGTGCACATCGTATGATAGGTACAGCATATCATGCTTGGAGAACCCTGGGGCGGCTAGTTGAGTATAGAGTAGAGCTTTAGTTATGTCATTCACAAGAAAGATATCCAACAAGGTGGAAGAATGAGTTGTAAAGTGCGTGGGTGTTGTCATGTTTACTGGTGTAAGATCCAAACATTTAAAATTGCTAATCAGATTAGACGAAGAATTAGCAAGAAGATCATTATTGAGGTCACCACAGACAATTATACTCGGCGCAATGCATGATATTTCCTCTAAAACACCTAAGATATGAGAAATGTTGGTTTGCTTGTTTGGTCTATATACCACTCCTAGAAGAACACGGTCTGAACCACACGATACATTGATGAACAGATGTTCGCAAGGCTCGGCGTTTGATTTGCACACAAGTTTGCAGTTTATTTCATTTCTTGCGTATATTGCTACACCTCCCCCTATTCGATCTGCTCTGTCCGCTCGAAATACTTTATAACCTTCAACAGCATATGCACTGTCGGGAAACTTAGGACTGAACCATGTTTCAGTCACACATATGAAATCGACACCAGAATCCGAGAACAACGTACGAAATTCGTCCAGCTTTGACTTCAGGCTTTGTGCATTTAATAATGCGACATGTAAACCCGATTTCTGCTTTCTTAAAACACGAATCATACATTTTAAATGTTTATCAACGCTACTGTTCAGGAACACGTCGCTGATACCAATGTTACAATTTGTCATGAAATACTACAAGTGAGTTTTTACGTGAGTTATTTAGGTGAATCAAAAACACAAACAAATGTGTGTAAATATGTAGAGAGAGAGAGTACATAATTACCTTGGCCAATGAGAACTGGAGAGAAGAGTAACACAAAAAGTTTACGGAATTAAGAGGGAGTACAGTGAATTAGTTAGGAGTCTTCTTTGCATCTCTGAGCGTTCGCATTAAACGGTCAATATCGTCTACAGCAACTCTTTCCCCTCCCTCGGTGTACTGGACTAACACACACCCAAGATGCGTGTGCACAGAAAACAGCTGGTTATTTTTCTTCATGGCTGTTGCATGACGGAGTAGTTGACGATTCCGTGGTGTCAAACTTTCATTGATGTACACGTTCGATGTTCAGTGCTTTAAGCAACGCATTGCGATCGCTGACACTCGTAAATTTAACAATCACAGGAGAATCGTCACTTTTGTTTCGCTTTTTGGTGCGAAATATACCTTTCAGTGTTGGTGGTGCTACACCGATACTCTCACATAATTTGGTGAAGATGGCAGGTAAATTTTCTTCTGGGAGTTTAGGAATACCAAACATGATTGCGTCCGTAAGGAATTCCTTCCTCTCCAACATGTCGCATCGTTGGCGTAGCTCAGTAATGTTGCACTGAGCATGATCTACGCGCTGTGTTAGGTTGAAGATCGCTGAGTTAATGAGTTCGACTTTCTCATTCAGTTGTTTTTCAATGCTTTTAACCTTTTCCAGTAGATCGCTATGCATCTTCTCCATTTCACGTTTGATAGTCGCGACTATTGTGTCTGCATGCTTTTTCAATTCCTGATGTAGGTGTTCCATTGAGATACCATCAGCAAGTTTCTGTGTTTTAGGTGATGCGGAATGATGTTGTTGCGATCGCGCGAGGTTGGACCTGGTGTTAACTGAGGTTGTGTAGGACATTGTGCGGTGTTGAATATATCTACTATAATGCGTTTTCGTATTTTAGCGAAGATGGCAAGGGAAACTTTGAAATTAAGTTTTTTGTTACGCCGAAACACGAATTTACAAATTATTTGGAATGTTTTGAGCCCGAGTACAAGTTATCGCGCAATATATTAGAATTTCAATTACTTGAACACACGATATTTAATGCGTTTGCCGGAGATAACGATAGCACGTCTATTCACTTTCAAACATAAGACTCGACTTTATGTGCATAAATTTTGTTTTCTCCACGTTGATTGTGAATCCTTTATCGTACGACCATCTTGTGATGGCATCAATATCTCTGTGTGATACAACGATTGCTGTCATCTGCATATGCAAAAACCGTGCTGTTTTTTAGCGTCTTTATCATATCATTAGCATATAGAGGACCTAGTTTTGAACCTTGGGGTACGCTGGGTGTTGTTTTTACTTCATCATTCTAGTCGTCCCCGATTTTGGCGGGATATGTTCGAAGTTTCAGATAATTTTCCATTCATCTTAAGCATTCTTCACGGACTCCAACTTTCTTCAGAGAGCATATTATGGTTTTGTGTGATAGCGTATTGAAAGCCACACTAAAATCAACAAAAAGGACTTGGGTATGGTGATTTTTGAAGTATTTGCTAAAAATTCCGACCAGAGAAAAGAATTTGTACCATCATGACAGCGGCGCAACGACAAGCAACCAACTTGAGCTACTCGACATAGAGGGAATATTCCAATCCATTCTAATCAATAAATTCTACGACGAAGGCAGCTTCAGAACACAAATCGGCCTCAGGTACAGTTCACATGTGAGAACTGCCAAATTAACACATACATACGAGGGTGGTCCGATAAGTACTTAGCCTCACCGCCAGATGGCGCCAGTATCGCAAGAGCAACTTACTGTTGTGTAGTACATTCTAGTAGACAGCTACTGTCGAAATTTCAGCCGGATCGGACTCGTAGTTTTGATTTGACAGCGTATGGAACAGGGCTGTACTATGCCGATTCGACACCGAATTGACCCAATCGGCCCCACTTGGCGAAGAAAAAAGTGCTCTTCCATCATGATAACGAACCGGCTCACACCTCCGTCCTCGCCACGGCCAAATTGGTCGAATTGGGCTACGAACTGCTGCCCCATCCACCGTATTCTCCAGATTTGGCCCCGTGCGACATCTTTTGTTTCCAAACTTGAAAAGTTCACTCGCCGGGCAGAAATTTCAGTCCAATGAGGAGGTCATCGCCGCCTCGAGAAAACGTATTTTTCATACGGGTTAAAGAAGTTGGAGCATCGCTGGGTCAAATGTGTCGAGCTAAAAGGAGACTATATTGAAAAATAAATCGCCATTTCTCCAAAATGTTTGTTTTCCTTTTGTAGGCTAAGTACTTATCGGACCACTTCAAATTCGAAGTTTATTTTATTTACCCGAGAAATTATATGAAGTACTAAAAACAACCACCGAACATTATTTGTAAATATAGAACCTTAACGTTCAGCACATAAGCTAAAGAGGCCAACAGGATTATCGATATTTGAATTTTTAACTGACAATTTCTAAATTGAGAAATAATAATAAAGAATAAGGGAAAGTTGTATTGGCAAACAAGAAGAATGGCAGTAAAAATTTGAGTCTCAACCTGAAAAATGGTCAGAATTCGCCTTCTGTCTCCGCTGAGTGAGTTCTGCGAACATTTTGTGAACGGTGGACTTAAGGACTATGAAAGATTTTTAACGTAACTAAAAGTAGGCAAAAGTATACGTCGTTTGTCAAACCCCTGGGTTAGTAAAAGTTTTATGTTCTCATTTTGTACTTCGCCAGCCAAGTGTTCAAGGAGCTGAGTGGACAAGAAAGAATGGAACCGTCAAGAAAATACAATCAAAAACAAAAAATGTCGTACGATTACCAATTCAAGAAAAAATAGTGCTATTTTGTATTGTATTGTAAATTCATTTTTATTTATAGTTTCTTAGATCTATCTTATCCTAGACAAAAATGCTTAAAACTAGCTTAACTATCCTTATAAATTTAGGAATCTTACTGGCCCTAGGCGGACACTCTAAAACAAACTGTATAATTTTAACCTATGCCTTTAGACTACTATATAAATAACTTACAATTAACATTATTATAATTAACTTAAGCTAAGAAAATTTTGTTTTTCAAAAACTTAGCATATGATCATTTTATATATACATATTTATATAAGACTTAAACCTACCTAAACCTAACTAAACATATCTTATTCTAACTTAACTAATATGTATATATTTTATATATATAAATATACATATAAATTTTTTTTTTTTGTTTTTGTTAATTTTTATGTGTTTATACTTTTTTTTTGGTTTTTATTTATTTTTTTGTTTTATCCTACCCTAACCTACCCTACCCTACCCTAGCCTATGTAAGCCTGCCATTGGTGTAAGGCAAGCCCTGCCTTGAAGAGACTGAAGCCATTGAAGTGTCCACTGACGCAGCTCCCCCCAGCCACCAAAAGCGTTGATGTTGGCGGACTACGTCTCCTCGATCCCGGCGTGAGACCGATCTACAGAACCTGAGGCGCTCGGGCTCACTGAGCGCGACATCGGGTCCGTAGAGGAATCGCCGTTCCACGGAATTGCGACCCACGTGGAAGATTAGCGGCACCGCCAATCTATCCTGGATCAGCCCACATCTATCTAAATAGAGGAATGCTTCTAATCATATGCTAAGTTTTTTAATAAAAAAAAAACATTTTTCTTAGCTTAAGTTAGTTATAATAATGTTAACAGTAAATTTGTGTAGACGTCGAAAGACATAAGTATGTTTCAATTGTTCTGTTTGTTTTAGAGTGTCCGCCTAGGGCCAGTAAGATAGTTACATTTGTTCAGATAGTTAAGCTAGTTTTAAGCATTTTTGACTAGGGTAAGATAGATATAAGTTAATATGAAATAAAAATGAATTGAATTGATTGAATTGATTGAGAGGAATGCTTCTGGCGGGACAAAGCCGTTAAGGCGCACTCTCTCGTGATATAAATCATTGGGGTAGTAAGCCCCGGAGATTAGGCTATTGACCGAAGTCATTGCTCTTGCAACGTGGCTTCGAATCAGTTTGATTAGAAAGTTATCCACCCGTACAATCCTGGCCCTATTGTATAGGACCTCGTTCGGGTAAAATTTCGTGTAATCAGATTCGGGTGTCCTATGTAACCCGAGACAAGTCCTGAGACATTGCCTCTCAAACACCCGAATCCTTTCCATTAAGCTGGCTCTCACATTGAACCAGACGGGGCATCCATAGGCAATCATGGGCCTGATTAAGGCCATGTAACAGATTACCTTCACCCTGGGATCAAGTTGACTGCAATGACACAGCCATCTTGTCAGAGCGAAAGCCCTTGCCAGAGCAGCATCTACATGTTTGTCAAAATATAGATACTGGTCTAGCACTTGTCAACACTTTGTTTCGCCAGTGGGCGCCCGTCCTGTCCAAGAATTGAGAACCCGCGCCAATTTTTTCTAGTGTCTCGAGAGGCCCTAGACAAAGGCGTTCTGAACAAAATAGTTTCTGATTTCTGGCAGTTGATCTTCAACTTCCAGTCATCACAATACTGCTGAATTTTTTCGAAGTCACGCTGCGAGAGGGTGACAATGACGTCGATCGTTGGACCTGATCTGTACGCGATTAGATCGTCCGCATATGCTATTGAATGGTGAAGAGAAGGTATCAAATCACTGAAGTAAATGCTGAAAAGGATCGGCGAGTTCACCGTACCCTGTTGCAGTCCGTTTTTAATATGAAATGTTTGGGTAGAAGTCACGTTGGCAATTTTCACTACGAACTTTCTACCTGTTAACATGTCAAAAATCATATATAGCAGTGGTTTACTTATGCCCAGCCAACTGAGTTTGTAATAAAGACCTTCTAGCCATACGGTGTCAAAAGCTTTTTCCAAGTCAATCAGACAGGCACCCGTGCATTGGTTCTTGCATTTATTCCATTGGACATCCGACACGAGTTTCGACGCGGCATGAATAGGGTCATGCCCCGCTCTGAAACCGAATTGGTTATCCGGGATGATTTTATTGTCCTCGACCCATTTAGACAGGGCCCTATGGACCACCTTCTCGAAGACCTTGCTGATACTCGGAAGGAGACTGATCGACCGGAGATTTGCCGGGTTAGACGTGTCTTTACCCTTCTTGGGGATTGGTTGAACCACCGCTGTCTTCCAATGCACTGGATAATATGCATTATTCAGTGCATTGTTGAACAGAATGGTGTACCTCTCTACAGCCACTGGTGGAAGGTGCCTAAGCACAACATTGGATATACCGTCGATACTCGAGGATTTTTTCCTTTTCAATGACTGAAAGATCATCTGGAGATCCTCCATCGAAATGAACAGGGTATTAGCCCCTTCATTGGTGACGGCATTATTTGCCATGAAATCGTCATCGAACCTGGTAAAACCAAGATTCTCGGATCGCCAATGATTGATATCACTTCTAAGGTAGGAGTCATGAAGTAGAACTCTGTTTTCCAATTCGTGGTTTGGACGAATGCTATCATTCACCTTGTACACTTCCTGGAAGACAGCTCCCACTGTCGCCACCTTTTCCTGAGGATCCTCAATCACGAAAAAGTCGTCATCCAGGACGGCGCTCTCGGGATCGATGCTAACTGTTCGTAGCAAACGTTCATTGTCTGACGTTCTCGGAAGCTTTAGATCCTGAATGTCATTCTGATTGTTTCTCCGAAATATTTTATTTATTTGCGGGAACATACTCGCGTTGTTGGATTTTACAGCACGAATTCTGTTGTTCCAATGCAAACTTACAGATATTCTGTAATTCTCTTTGATCAACTGTTGGAGATTTTTAATCAGTGACTTCAGTGTCCTGACCTCCGAGTTTTGTCTGTCGGTAAACCGCCTGTACAAGAGTTTGAGCCTTGTCAGAAGTATACTTTTTTGTCTGTGCAGTGCGTCGATTGTCGCGTTTCGGTACACGTTTGTAGTATCGTTATGTCGTTGACGTGGTATTGTACTGTCCATGGTCTGCTTAATTATATCGTCCATTTGTTTGAGGTACCTGTCAATCTCGTAGTTTGACAGGTTCCTATTAGACGGTGGGAAGGAGGCGCTCGAAGTGAGCGCTCTCGTCAGGGAAAGCAAAAGCGTGGCCAACGCATCCTACTGTAATCGTAGGGGTGCGCTTGGAAATACTCTGCCATCTCCACGAACTCGTCAGGTACTGTGATCACGGCACGTAGTCCGCAATGGTCACTGTCGTATACAATGGTCCGTAGACAGTTAATAGACCATTCGTTTGTGTCTGCCAGTCTCAGTCGAGAGTCTATTAGCATGAGATCCAGATAGGAGCCGCTCCTAGGATACGACGAACTATCCGTTGCGAGCAACTTGACTCTATATTCAATGTTATGAAGAACGCACCAATGACTTAGTAGGCTCCCCCTAGTGTTAGGAATGTTGTTTCCCCAGTCACTATGTTTGGCATTTAAATCGCCAGCCAGAATGTAGAAGTTTTCTACCGAGTTTAAGCGCAGAGATCGAAAAAGTGTCTCGAGCTCTGCGATGAAAACGTTGGGTTGATGTGCTTCAGGTGCATAGGCTGATACAATGTACATTCTCTTTCCATTTCGGAGAGGAATGCAGACAATACAGGCCTCTAGCACCTGGAACCTCCGCACTTCACCGCTATATATGACCTTATGTTTAATATTATTTTTAATAAAGATCGCAACTCCCCCGCCTTGAGTAGCGTTAGGTCGGTCCCTTCTAATTATTCTATAAGAACTGTGCCGGATTTTGTGCTTCTGGTTTAGCTTTGTTTCGCTAACCAAGAGTACATCGGGGCTTTCGTCCTGTAACAAGTTAAAAAGTACAGCTCGTCGCTCAATCCTTATCAGGGAATTTACATTCACCGACAGGATCTTCAAGGGGCTCTCTACCAGCGTACCCATCACGACCTTAGATGCGCTAGGCCCGGCAGAAGCGAGCAGATACTATCTACTCTGACCGCCGTCTCAAGGATCTGTTTTTGGAGCTGCCCAATCTGCCCTTGGATTGCGAGCAAGATCGAACAGACATCCACCTCCGCCTCCGGTGCCTTAGAGACAGGCATTGGGACTTTAGGAACAGCCATGGGCTTTTGTACCGTCTTTCCCGAACTTGCCGCCATTTGGGCGTAGGTCAGCTGGGATGTGACGGTTGGTGTGTGGAAGCGACCCGAGGGACGCTTCTCCTCGACCTTCTGCTTACGGGCCAGGTTTTCTTTCTTGATGTCCTGGAACTTAGGACATCCCCGATAGTTTGCAGGGTGTCCTCGGTTCCGACACAAGACACACACGAGCTGCTCTCTGTCCGCCACCTTGTCTTTCCCAAGGTCGCATTCCTCGTTCTTGTGGTTCTTTGCGCACTTAACGCATCGAGGCTGCATTTCGCAGTTCGACGCGGCGTGCCCGAACCTTTGGCAGCGGATACATTGTAAAATGTTTCCGCTCCTCTTTAATGTTTCCCATTTGACAGTCTGGGATGCTATGGAAGTGATAGTCCTTAGCCTCTCCAGCTTGCTGCTGGGTGTGAGCTGCACCAAGAAGAAGGGTATCACTCGCTTCTCCCTTCGGGAGCCCACCGTGGAGAATGGCTTCACCCCCACGAATTTGAGGTCGTCACTCTCGAACTCTTTGAGCTCTGAGAGCATTTCCTCGGGGTCTGCAATCGACTCCACGCCTTTGAGGAGCATCGTCTGCAACCTCTCGGCCTTTGGCGTAAAGGAGAAAAACTCCGTCGTAGACTCTTTCAATAGGCTTTTAATCCGCTTATGCTGTTCCAGTGTCTTGCACTGAACAGCATAGCGTTTCTGACCTAAACATTTAAAATGAAAATTACTTATACCAATGGCATACTTACAGAGATCGATGGTCTCACGTAGGGCCGTGGTATAGGTAAAGATGGGTGGCACCTTCTCCTTTTTAGGGCGTTGTTCTTGCTGCTGCTTCTGCTGCTGCGGCTGTTGTTGTTGCTGCTGCTTCTGCTGTAGCGGTTGTTGTTGTTGCTGCTGCTTCTGCTGCTGCGGCTGTTGTTGTTGCTGCTGCTTCTGCTGTTTCTGCTGCTGTGGCTGTTGTTTTTGCTGCTGCTTTTTCTGCGGCTGCTGCTTCTGCTGCTGTGGCTGTTGTTGTTGTTGTTGCTGCTGCTTCTTCTGCGGCTGCTGTTGTTGCTGGCTTTGATGTGTGGCGGCTGTTGCCTGCTCCCTTCCCATCTGCTGCATCTGCTTAAGCCTATTGACTACGGCCTGCAGCTTGGCGCATAGGACCCGTTTTTCCTCTTCAAGTTCGCTACGCTCTTCCTCCATAGCCGAACTTGAAAGGGCGGCGAAGGGGTTGTTGTCACCCGTGTAGGGGCCTTCCCTACCATCTGGGAGGTAGGCAATGTCCGCTTCTCCGGGGATCACTGGTTTTGTTTGTTGTTGATGCTGTCCAGCTGCCTTGGACGTCGATGGTGATGGAGATGGCGCCCCTTTCCTCGCTTCGACCTGCAGCTTTTCGGTCGGATTAGTGAGGCAGGGGCGCTTAATCAAATTGGTCTTCGGGTTGACCCAAATAGTGCTATTTCAGCAAAACAATGCTCCGTATCACAAGTCTATTATAAAAATGGTAAAATTGCACCAATCTCACTTTGAATTTCTTCCCTATCCACCGTATTCTCTGAATCTGCAAAATTCATGAATCCAGCAAAAGGGATTCGGCTGCAATAAAATGGTGATTGACTGACGGGAATTATGAGCCCAATATAAATTGTCTTACGAAAATTGCTTCGAAATGTATAACTCTGGATTAAATGTATAACTCTTGAAGGAAACTATGGTGATGAATAAATTGGAATTTGGCCCGAAAGTTAATGTTTTAGTACCCAACCTAGGAACTTATTAAGTGACATATTATGAAGAGAATCTATTAACTGAAAATTTGGAGGAGACAAGGGCTTGTCTCGATGGAAAAATCTCAATCGAGTTATGGGACTTTTAACACAGGATGCTCATCGTATTCACAAATCGCCCAGCCGCTAACTGAACTGTTAAAGAACGATGTGAAGTTTCACTTCAAAATGAAGGAAAAATCTGCTTTCGAGCGACATAAGAGAAATTCAACTGAAATTTTTAATTGAAAAAGTAAAATGGCCTCAGAGAATTATTAGCCAAAATAATTAGCCAACACGTTCAATCCATTGATGTGTACTGGGGATATGCTTTCAAATAAAAATTGGATTTTCAGTCTTTTGATTCTTCGCGGATAGCCGGTTAAGTTCTGCAGGCGTCCGATTAAACACTGGAACATCGGAAAACTGTTAGATTACGACATGCACACGAGTTGGACCGGTGTCTGAATGGGTTGGACCAGTGACTTCCCCACCAAAACAATAAAAGCTCGAGAAGACGATGAACGACCAGGAAATATTTATCTGAAAACTCTTGTAACATGGTGCGAAAGGTGAATCATGTTTAAAGAGGACGAGGGAGATCGAAGGCTTTCTTACTCTATAATGTATGCAAGCCGATGGCAGATCTAGTTATTTCAAGTTAAGAGGTTAAAAGAGGCGCGAAAAGAGCACATATTTCGTGTCTGTTTGCTGAGAAGACCGAGACTGCTTCACGATGAAGCAACCTGATGAACTTCCGTTGCCAATCATGATCGACCCTTGGTCAGAAGACTTGGTGCGAAGATGATGAAGGCGTTGCGACAAGCTGAATTCGACAACAAGCTACCAGAGGAAAAGTTCTCTTCTGGCCTAATACGATAGCCGGATGTGTAATGACCTTAAGGTTAACAAAAGTCAAATAAAAAAAAATTCTTGACGACATGAACATTAATCAGTTCTTTCATCTTTTTTTTTGGCATTGGGGACTCTGACACCATCACGGAGCACTTTATTATTGAATGTTTCTCTTGAATTAACTTGCTTCTGATTTAATATCGTTTGAATAAATAAAATGAAAGAACTCGCAATAAGTCATAAAGAGTTTACATGTATTTCGAGTAGTTATTATATATTTTTGGGGTCCGCAATCACGTCTCTATTGAGAAAAAGTATGGCACAATTACAGACGAATCTTCAAAGTATAGAATATGTCATAGCCAATCATCAATCACCAATCCAAAAAGGTATTTAGTTTAGTCGACATGGTTACGGAAAGAAACCTTTCTCAAGAATGTGATTTTTATGAGTCACCACAGCAATCAAGCGCATTCAGGAAAAATGTGACACTGAGAAGCTGTAATCGCAAGAGAATGCCAGATCGTTTAGTAACCGCCACTCCCTACATCTCTCTGACAGCTTTTTTCTGCTTACCGACATCATAGATCACCATTAGGGCTGTTGTCAACAAATCACCAGAACGTGTCTAAGACTATTATAGGGATACACCTCTCCACAGCCCAGAATGAAGCACACGAAAAAGGGTTGTATAAGCGAATCCGAAAGTTTTATCAGGGAATAAAACGAGCATACCACGACTACAATGCTCTAGTAGCCCGGGTGCATGAGGCCGTTATACTTCTTGCAGACTGTGCAATGCTGATCAAGGACAAAATTCCTCAGTCAAGCAGAATAATGCTTTTACGACGACATGATCTAAATTTGTGGCCTAACACTGATAAAATAAAATAAAAAAGAAATAACAAAACTTAAAAAGATGCTATCTATTTCTAGTTCGTTTATTAAAACGGAATGAGATAAAAAAGGTGTGGCAGTAAAGGTAGCTAAAACAACATATTATTACATAAGCTCTTATCACTCCCAACAAGAGAGCATCCTCCTTAACGACTTTCGGCGTTTGTTCATTGCAAACGCCGATTGTACGTGATCGGCTCTCTAACGTGGCGATTCTCTTTCCTTCTCAGGTCTTTCGTAGAGGATGATCGAGATTGAATCGGCCACTTGGTTCGCAGACGTCTAAGCGTTCAGTTGATTTCGACAGTGTAATAAGGAAATAAAGTAATGAATAAATAAAGCAAACACAAACCATTAAATCGATTTCGTTTTAATAAAACATAATATAACTGGCGCAGTCGGCAAAGCTTTTAGCTGCTCGGTAATTAAGAAAAACAAAAGACGAACGAAAACACCATCTACGAAAAGACAAGAACCGCGTGTTTGTGAAAACGTAAAAGACAAGAACCGCGTGTTCGTGAAAACGTAAAGGACAAGAACCGCGTGTTTGTGAAAAACGTGTAAAAACCTTAAATAAATAAAAATAAGGCGATTGGGTTATCGTACAAACATTTTTCATAATCGAACTGGATTATTCGAACAAAAAATTAAAGTGAATTCTTCGCTGATTAAGGAAAAAAAATCAATTCCGTGTCTAAGATTCAGCAGCGTTCGACCCACGTGAGTACAGCAGTTCCGGCCTGGTTCCTGATCAAGAGTTGGCGGCACGTGAGTACGTGTTAAACTTGCTATGGAAATTTTGAGTGCAGCCGATAGATTTAAGTTTATTTTAGAACTAATTAGTAAATTACCCGATTTTGATGGTTCAAAAGAATGCATGTTGGAGTTTTTTGATAGGGTAGATGCCGTCGTAACCACTTTTATTGATTTTGACTTAAACACTACAACCTTATTAACAGGTTATATTAAAGATAAGATTATAGGCAAAGCACGCGTAGAGTTACAAAAACATGGTCGTTTGGTAAGTTGGTCTGAAATAAGGGAAATTTTAAAAAATGCGTTTGGCGAAAATTTATCAGTGGAAAATTTAATCGATCGAATGCGTACCTTGCGAGTGACATCAACGATACAGAATTTTTATGATGATGTTAACGCGCTATTGAGTAGGCTAAATAATTCAATGTTGCTAAAAAGTAATATGATAGATAAAAATTTGATAGAATCCAATAACAGGATAGCGTTAGATGTATTTAAAAATAATTTGCCTGAGCCTACAAGGTCTATAGTTTTAAGTCGAAATCCACTATCCTTACAAAGTGCGTTTAAAATAATTGCCGAAATAGATCATCAAAACTTAGGGCCGAACGGTTTTCAATCCCAAAGTTTCCGCAATACGTCATATCCGTCAAATTTACAGAACACAAGACAGCACCGAAACGACTCAACAAGACAGTACAATAACCATTTTCGAAACGATAATTACAATCCAACAAGACAGCACACTTTTCAAAACCCCAGACAATTTTACAACAATAACACCATGCAAAGGAGCAGTACATCTCAAAATAACGCGTTCGATTTCCGACCCAGATAAATCAACAATACAAACTACACTACACAACGACAAAATAGTTACCGTTCTCGACAAACAAATGGCAACACGAACAGACAGTTTCAGGGTGAGGCGATGGATTTGGCCTTTAATGAAGAGCCTTCACAAAAGGTCCAAAGTGGAGTTCAAGAACAAGCTCATCACTGTCCATGCAAATGCTTAAATTTTCAATCAGATCAGAGAAAAGACTTCCCTATATAGTAGTACAGATACAAGGAAAACAACTTAGGTTTATTATCGATTGCGGTGCAGAATTTAGTATTATTAACAAAAATACCTGTAGTCCAAAGTGGCAAATACCTTCAAAATATCATTCATTAAAAGTTCTCGACCGCGTGATCGAAGTAAATAAGTACTTTAGAATTCCGCTTTTTTCTGAATTTAAAAAAACAAATTGTATGGTAGACTTTATCGAATATCCATTTCATGATAAGTTCGATGGACTAATTGGCAACAATATTCTTATGGACCTAAACCCAATTATTAATTATAAAAAAAGGCTTCTGTTAACAGATAATGCAAGCATACCATTTTATTTTAATTATGATGAAGAGATACAAGCAAATAACAACCCTTTACGTCCTTATGTACTATGTATTGAGAAATTTGAAAACGAAATACCCAACGATGTATTCGCAAAGCATCTTAATAAACAGGATTTGTCTAAATTAAGATCACTAGTGTATTCATTCAAACATATCTTTTATAAAGAAGGTGATAAATTAACTTTTACAAATCAAATAAGACATTCCATTCACACAAAAACTGAAACGCCAATTTATACAAAATTTTATCGATATCCCGAAATACATTGCAGTGAAGTCGATAGGCAAATAAAGGAAATGCTGGAACAAAAAATAATAAGACCTAGTTGTAGTCCTTATAATTCACCAATCTGGGTTGTCCCTAAAAAAGATGACAAAAACGGGAAAAAGCTTTGGCGAGTTGTAATCGATTACAGGAAACTGAATGCTCAGACAACAGAAGACCGATTTCCAATGCCAAACGTTGACGACTTATTCGATAAACTAGGTAAGTGCAATTATTTCACTACCATAGATCTGGTAAAGGGTTTTCACCAAATTGAAGTTGACCCCCGCGACATACCTAAAATGGCTTTTTCGACCAAGAATGGTCACTACGAGTTCCTCAGAATGCCTTTTGGGCTAAAGAATGCTCCTGCAACATTTCAAAGGCTCATGAACAATGTCTTGCAAGATTACATTAATAAGATTTGTGTCGTTTACTTGGATGACATACTTGTATTTTCAACAAGTTTCGAAGAGCATCTTGATTCCCTTAGGAAAATTTTCCGAAGACTCAGTCACTGCAATTTAAAAATCCAAGTGAGCAAGTGTAGTTTTGCTAACCTAAGCACTAATTATCTGGGACATGTTATTGTTAACAATGGGATCAAGGCTGACCCCAATAAAGTTAGAGCAATAACGGAATAGTCATTTCCGTTTCATTTCCACAGATAAAAAAGGCATAAAGAGATTTCTAGGAATAACCGGATACTACCGGAAATTTATCAAAGATTACGCTAAGGTGGCTTATCCTCTGATTAAATACCTAAAGAAATCTGAAAAGGTTAACACGTCTGATCCACATTACAAACAAGCTTTTGAGACATTAAAACTGTTACTTACTAGTGAACCAATCTTGACTAGTCCCGATTTTAGTAAAACCTTTGTGTTAACAACTGACGCTTCGAATTATGCTCTTGGGGCTGTTTTGAGTCAAAACAACCACCCAGTTTGCTATGCATCTCGCACCCTCAACAACCACGAGCAAAGGTATTCCACTATAGAAAAGGAACTTCTCGCTATTGTGTGGGCCATCAAGTATTTTAGAATCTATCTATACGGAAGAAAGTTCATAGTACGCACCGATCATAAGCCTCTGATTTATCTTCATAATTTCAAAGAACCAAGCATGAAGTTTCAACGCTGGAAGATCCTTCTCAGCGAATATGACTTTACCACAGAATATCTTAAAGGTAAGGAGAACTGCGTAGCCGATGGCTTGAGTAGGTATGTGTATTGATCAGGAGAAATTCAATGAAAAAGAAGATATTATCTCAATGGACATACTGAATAATGAAAATTTGGATACCGAAGGCAATGACTTGTTGTCCACAGGCGCGACTGTTCATAGTGCAGAAGATGATGAATCTTTACACATTTATATAACAGATAAACCAATAAACTTTTATAAAAATCAGATATACTTGTGTTATGGCTCTAAGGAACATATCTCAATGAGAATAGTTCATAGAAAGGTACAGAATATTGTACAACTTAAAGAGGGAAGTAGTAATTTACTTGAAATAATGAGAAGATTGATGATAGATAAGGGTATTATTTGCATCTTTTGCGACAACATATCACTATTTGTAAAGTTTCAAAATTTATACATTAAGCATTTTTCCATGAATAGGAATCTCAGAATACTTAAGTCAAGTTTAAAGCTCAAGGATATAACAGATAAAAACGAAATGTTAACGATAATCAAAAGCAGACATATTAAGAGTAATCATAGGGGGATTAACGAACTATGGACTGAACTAAAATCGCTATACTTTTACCCGAATCTACAAAATGAGATACATAAATTCGTTAATAATTGTGAGACTTGTAACATCGCTAAGCATGACAGACGTCCCCATAACATTAACATGCAAATTACTGAAACACCTCAACACGTGAATGACATAGTACATATAGACATTTGGTTTCCCGAGCGAAACAAAATGTATTTTACCACCATCGACAAGTTCTCAAAATATGCAACCATCTACCCCTTGGAACATAGAAACTGGATGGAAATATTAAAAGCTATTAAAGAACGAATACGCTATCTAGGGAAACCAAAAAAGATAGTCTCCGATGGCGAAACATGTATTATTCATGCTGCTGTCGAGCAATTTCTTAACGATAACGAAATCGATCACCATAAAACTACAGGACGTTTAAAAACGGGGAATTCAGACATAGAAAGATTGCACGGTACATTGAACGAACATCTTAGGCTGAAAAACGCGGACAAAGACAATTCTCAGTTAGATGATAAGATATTTGAAATTATTACCATTTACAACGACACGGTACATTCGACAACAAAGGAAAAACCGATTAACTTTATTACAAAAAAATTTAAGTAGGGACGACATTGACGTATTAGCTAAAAGATACGAAAGTGAAAAAATAAAAAGGATTGAAAAGATTAACCAAAACAATGAAAAGAAAAATATAGATCTTTGTACTCAACTAGTAAAAAACCGAACTATAGGGAAAACTAAGCCGAAATACAAACGTTTACATCATTATAAAACTATAGGGATCTACGTCATTGACTTGTCTAATAAAAGAAACACAAAATACTATAAAAAACAAATAAAAAGAATGTATAAATATCAAGATAAATAATAAAGAAAATTCACCGTCAGACTCTGTTGTTACTATTAAAGTCGTTGAAACTTTGAATTTTTCCTTAAAATAACCGACGTCATACGAAAACTATGACATTTGACAATCCGTACAATGAACGCGTTCAGCGCAGAGATGATGAACGAGATATGCAACTTTCGTACGTCTGTTCCCGTGACACCCTAAATTTTTCAGGAAATTTTGACAGGAGTACCAAGCCGACAACCCCCGTTATAAACGACTCTATCCGTGAATACGTGTGAGCTCATTTCATTTTACCGCAGTGTACTCCGCCACACACACTCTTGGAATTATAACAATGTGCGTGATTGTTTACATAATTTTGACAGGACTTTATGTACCCACGTGCTCGCACAGCTTGTAGGCAAACGTCGGCGGCCATTTTAAGTTGCAGGTCTCATTGGTTTGTCTATGGTTCAGCGTTTTTACAAAGGCATATTTTAAATGAATTAGATTAACAACGTTATCGATGGGTTATTTTTTTTTTTCTGGTACTATAAGTCAAAGGCAACAAAAGTGGTTATTTATGGTTCTGTTATTAAGTTAAAAGAAAACAAAGAACTGAAACAACTAATTTTCATTATGCTGAAAATAAATTTATCTATGAGTACAAAATAAGTGTTGTCATTCCATTCTTTATTGATTTCTATATACCTATATATTGTATATATATATAAAAATAAAAAAAAAATAAAAAAATTAATGAATTAATAATATCAGTATAAGTTTTATTCTAATTAGTTGTATCTGAATAAAAGAAAACCGATTATTGTAATTTACTGAATATTAATGAGTTATATTATTATTCTATATTGTTAGCAAATTTTAGATAATGTAAACTTAGAAAACAAATACTGTAAACATTGTATGTGAAACTGTCGAAAATCAACGAAAGCGTTATTAATTTAATTTTTTTTTGCATCTGCTTTTTGGGGACCAAAAAGTTCCTGGTGGGGGAGGTATTACATAAGCTCTTATCACTCCCAACAAGAGAGCATCCTCCTTAACGACTTTCGGCGTTTGTTCATTGCAAACACCGATTGTACGTGATCGGCTCTCTAACGTGGCGATTCTCTTTCCTCCTCAGGTCTTTCGTAGAGGATGATCGAGATTGAATCGGCTACTTGGTTCGCAGACGTCTAAGCGTTCAGTTGATTTCGACAGTGTAATAAGGAAATAAAGTAATGAACAAATAAAGCAAACACAAACCATTAAATCGATTTCGTTTTAATAAAACATAATATAACTATATGTACATGCAATCATTAAAAAAAGATGCAATCCGCTGACTATCCAACCAGTATTGACAAATGCAAAAAATCGAACGAAGACACATTTAATTTCATCGAGACAAATTATACGTAAAATTATCATTAAAAAGGAATGAAATAGGAGATTTAATGTAAGATATCATTGGACTTCTTTTTGTGTCCGGACTTATCCCTAAGACCGATCATGATGACGACACAGCAAATGACGTCTGCCTTTTAGGTGGCATACACGGGAAATAGGATCCTTAACCTACTGGAAGTACGGCGGTGAAGAAGGCAATCAGATGACCGAGTATCTGAATAATTCTTGCAGCTTTTAGACAACTCTTAAATTATGAACTTTAGAATTATGTGTATTGTATAATTCGAATAACGACTGATGCTTATAACTTATTCCTCTGTTGATTAAAAGTTTGTATGTCCATATCAAAATGTCTTAAAATATGAATGACTCTTTCCCTTCTGGAAAAAGTTAAAAGGAAAAACAAAATATGTTTGCTTTTGAGAAAACATTCATACAATTTCAGGATCAGGAACTACTACAAGAAACTATGCTCCGAATGAATTGATGATGTACCAGGTCAAAGAGATTCATATTTCATACATAATTAACCAATAATATAGGCAATTCGAAGAAATTGTATTCAAAATTCATTGAAATTTAAAAAAGTACTGATATTGTCTTTCTTTTTATCGATGAGGTAATAAGGAAAGCAATATTGTATTGTATGTGATACCAATTTACCAATATGGAACTCCTAGGATACGACATGCTATCCGTTGCAAGTAACTCTGTGTACAGAACCCTCCAACGGATTAGTAGGTTGGGTATGTTATTTTCACAAACACATTTGGCGCTTAAACTGCCGACCAGAATGTACTCGTAGAAGTTTTCTACGGAGCGAATAGAACGAAAAATGGTCTCGGGCTCTGAGATGAAAATATCAAGTTGATGTTTCAGGTGCATAGGCTGGTATAATGTACATTCTCTTTCCATTTTGGCCACAATACAGGCCTCTAGTACCTAGAACTTCCGCACTTCACAGCTGTATGTAATTTTATGTTTAAAGCTATGTCTCATGAAGATTGCAACTCTTCCGCCTCGTGTGGCGTTGGGTCGGTCCCTTCGAATTACTTTATAAGAACTGTGCCGGATTTTGTGCTTCTGGTTTAGCTTTGTTTCGCGAACCAAAAATACCATGAGACAGTCGCCCTGCAAGAAGTTGAAAAGTACGATTCTTCGCCTAATCCTAATCAATGAATTGCGGTACTGTCTACAGGCGTACCCATTACGATTGTAGGTGCGCTGGGCACGGCAGAATATATTGTCTACTCGAGTCGCCTGCTCATGGCTCTTCTATTGGAGCTGGCTGATCTGCCTTTGGATCACGAGCAGTATCGAGCGCAGGTTCACCTTGACCTCGGTAACTTAGTAATAGGCACTGGGGCTTTGGGAACAACCATAGTATTTTGTGCTGTTTACCAGACCTCTTGCTTGGGAATCAGATTTGTTTTTTGAGAACATCCTCGATAGTTTGCAGAGTGTCCCCGGTTCGTATAGAGCACAAACTCGAGCTGCTTGGTGTATGCGACCTTGTCTTTATTCATGTTGCATTCCTCGTTGCCGTGGTTCCTTGTACACTTAACGCATCGGGGTTCGTAGTTCGACCCGGCGTGTTCGAACTATTGACAGCGGATTTTCAAAATGTTCCCATGCCTTTTTTTTCTCCCATTTTATAGACTGGAATACGAAGGAAGTGATGGTCCTTAGCCTCTAAAGCTTGCTGGACCAGGAAGAAGAGTAAAACACGCCTCTCTTTGATCCTCGCCGTGGTGAACGACTTGACCCCCACGAATTTGTGGTCATCGCTCTCGAACTCTATGAGCTCGGGTTCCGTGATCGAATTCATACCTCTGAGGAGCATTGTCTGAAACCTCTCGCCCTTGGGAGTCAAGGACAAGAACTTCGTCCTAGTCTCCTTTAATGGGGTCTTGACATGCTTATGCTGCTCCAGGTTTTGCACTAAATAGCGTAGCGGTTCGGGGCGAAACCTTTAAATACAAAACTATCTACTGCTATATTTACATAAATCTACAATCTCGCGTCAGGCCATGGTATTGGTAAAGATGTGTGACACCTTTTCTTTAAGACATTTACCGCTGCTTCTATATTTAAGGCTGTCGCTGGTGCAGGTTCTGTTGAGACATCTTTTTTTATGCCAGTGTTTATTTTGTTTGTTTTTGTTGAGACAGCTTTTATTATTGTTGTTGCTGTTTTTAATGCGGTTGCGGTTGAGTGACTGTTGCCTCCTTGTTCTTTCTTTCGCATGTCCGTGAGCCTTTCCCCTACGTCCTTCAACTTGGCTCGTAATATACACTCCTCGTCCTAAAGCTCACTCCGCTACTTTTCAATTGCCGAGCTTGAGAGTGTGGCGAAGGGGTTGTTGGCCCCCGTGCAGTGACCCTTCCTGCCCACAGAAGTAAGTAATGTAGGATTAAATGTCTCCCCTTTTTAAACACCGGTTCAAATCTTAAATGGGAAATAAGGCCGAAACGTATTTTCTGTTTGAACTGTGAACTTCAACTGTATTTAATTCTCGAGGAAAAGTACATATCATCAAAAAAAAAAAGAGATAACAATAAATGTAGAAGAAAGGGATAAAAAGAAATGCAGAGCGAGAGATATAATTTTCAACATCCTCCGGGCGGCAAACATGTAGGAATCTCCAGGTTATATAACAGCTGAACTGGCCTCCGGGTCCTAAAACCGTTCGAATAGCGCACCGCACATGCTCTTGTATGACCGTCTCGAACAAAGAAAACATCTTCTATGGCCAACTTGCAGTTCAAACGAGGGGACGCAGGATCCGCAACAATAACAACATCGCCTCGTTTAAATGTGGATGATGTGCAAGACTTGTTGTGGTGGAATTAACGCAACAGTTGTAGATACTCCATTTTCCAACGCTTCCACAACTTATTGATGTATTTCTGGCGACGAGTCCATAAAGCTCGAACCCCACTAGCATCATCTGGTACATTGGATGGTATCGTGGGCCCGTATTGAATCCCTAAAAAATGAGCTGCAGTTAAGGATTCTGCGTCCGGGTTGCTGCCTACATATGTATGTCAACGGACGGACATTCACGACTCCTTCCGCTTCGGCCAACAAAGTTCTTATTTGCTCTGAAGTGAGTCTCGCTTTGCCTATTACCACCTTTAGGACATTTTTTATGGTTCGAATGAGTCGCTCCCAAAAACCACCCCACCATGGAGCTCGCTCTACTAAAAACTTCCATTTTATGTGTTTGTGTGCCAAGAAATTTTGAATAGCTCCATCTTCAAATTCAACACTCTTTAATTCAACAGCTGCTCTGCGGAATGTTTTGGCATTATCAGAGTAGATGGCCAAAGGAACTCCCCTTCTAACAATAAAACGTTTGAAACCCATAAGACAACTATCAGTGGATAAACTCGTTAACATCTCTATATGTACTGCACGTACAGCTGCACAGGTAAACACCATGAGGTAGACCTTATCCATAATGCTTGGGTCATCGAATGAGTACAAAGGTCCAGCGAAATCTAGGCCCACGCCATCGAAAGGTCTAAACAATCGGAGACGATCAGCTGGTAATGGTCCAAAAGGCGCTGACGATGGTTTCCCAAACAGTTTTCAGCATATTCTTAGTTGTCTTATTCTTTTGTGCACTTGTTGGCATCCTTTAATAATCCAAAAACGAGTTCTGAGCTGAGACAATACAGTATTCGTTCCTCCATGTAGAGTACGTTGATGATAATGGTCTATAATGAGGTTCGTAGCGTGTGACGCTGGTAATATTATTGGATGTCATATATCCGAGGAATCATCAAAGCATTGAAGAGGACCCTTAAGTCTCAAAAGGCCATTATCTTCTAGAAAAGGAAGTAATTCCATCATTTTTGACGTCTTTGGTACCTGCTTCCCTTTCTGTAAAGAGGAAATTTCTTTAGTAAAGCATGTAGACTGAATATACCTGATCCAGTAAATCTCTGCAGCTTCAATCTCTTCTGCGGTTAAATGTGCAGATGGTAGCCCACTTTCTTTACGGCACACCTTGGCAAAACGCAGTATACAAGCTGTGACACGAACAAGATGTTTCCACGTACCCACGTTTTCATACGCAAATAAGGGTGGTGGCAATGATTTGTATTCAATTCCAGCACTGGTTTCCAACAACAAAGCAACACTCTCTTCCTGATGGGGGTGTTGAACTGGAAAGTCACCATCTAAAAGCCAAGGTGGTCCGTTTTTCCACATAGTTAAAGATTGCAAGATGTCCGCATTAACACCTCTCGTCAATAGGTCAGCTGGATTTTCCTTGCTGCTACAGTGCCGCCATTCAAAAACGTTGGTATACCGTTTTATATCATCCACCCGGTTCTGCACGTAAGGTTTCCACTTACTACCTGCTGCCTGTATCCAACTCAAGGTAATTTTTGAATCGGTCCACAAGTAAAAGGCACATTTTGGAGCTTCGATTGACCGCTTCAGGTATGTACAAAGCCAAGCAGCAATTAAAGCAGCAGTGAGCTCAAGTTTCAGCAAAGTTAGCCCATTGTCCTTTAAGGGAGCAACCCGCGCCTTTGCTCACAAAAATGAAGATGTTTTCTCTCCCGACGAATTAGTGCGCGTGATGTATGCTACAGCTCCAAATGCCTTGAGGCTAGCATCGGCGAAAATGTGAACGTCCTTTGCAGCTGTTGACACGGTAACTGCAGCTCGTGGTATAGTGATTGCGTTCAGATGCGACTAACCCTTCACACATTGCACCCACTCCAGAAATAAATTTCCAGTCAGCGAACCAATATTTTAAGTCGAATAATAACTGGACTAAGAATACCCAATTGAAAATTCTTGCAATTGCACTTAACACAGTCCTCTTATTGGCTGCACTATGTCTTGCAATCTCGACCATCTTATTCGTTGCAACGCCAATCTCATCACTAAGCACGAACCAATCCAGTCCAAGCACTTTCTGAATCTCCGGTGTGTGTCCCGTTCCCAAAGCCCTTCGTACACTACTGCTGTTGGAGTTCCACTTCCTTAAATTCATTGAAGCATTACTCATAATTTTCATTGCATCGTGGCTTGTACGTATTGCATCTTCTTCTGTATCCAACGCCATGGCAACATCATCCATGTAAAAACATCTTCGCAAAAGATGACAAATCGAGGGGAAAAATGCTTCTTCATTACTTAAATGTTCTCGTATGGTGGCCGTCAATAAAAATGGACTGCAGTTAACCCCAAAGGTGACTCTAGTCATACGATAGTCCATAAATTGCATCAATTGCCGCGAAAGTGCGTTTGGAGCGAACCACACGAAGCGATGAGTGTCGCGATGCTTTTCATTGAGTAGAACTTGCAGGAAAGCCTTTTCCACATCGGCTACTACACCATAACGACCAATTCTGAAATTTAACAGAATCTTGAGGATATCTGGAAGCAGGTTAGCGCCCACCTGCAACATATCATTGAGAGAAGATGAATTTTGGCTGCGAACAGAGGCGTCGAAGACAATTCTCATTTTCGTTGTAGTACTACTGGCCTTGAATATTGGGTGGTGTGGGAGATAGAAAAAACGCTGTGGTTGAAGCTCCTTGATGGTGGGAGCAGGTTCAGCAAAACCATCGGATATTAATTTTTGAATGGCTGCATCATATTCATTAAGGTTTGGATTTTTGGAAAGTCGTATAGTTAGTGATTGCAATCGTTTTAAAGCCTGCTCTCTATTGCTCCTTAGCGTAGAGTCTCTCTTCTTCCACGGTAGTAGTGCTTCATAGCGCTGCCCTTTTCGTGTTATGCATTGAGTAATCAAATCGTCTGCCATGCGTATGTTTTCCACTTCTTCTGGACAGATGCCGATATTTTCAAGAGGCCAAAATGCGGTGCAATTATGCTCCAACGACGAAAGACACAAAGCAGTGCCGCAATTAAGTGGAGAATTTGAGTTTTTGTTCCTATCCTTACCGAACGAATGCTTTCCTTGTAGTGTCCACCCAAAAACTGTTTCCACTACTCTTAAGGAGGGCGATATAAAACGCTGTTTACCGGTGACAACTGACCAGTATTTGTCGGACCCAATTAGAAGCCCCAATCCTTCCACGGGCTCTATATTTGCATGGTGAACGTCAGCCATTTGAAGACTTTGGATCGATTCGTCTGATAGCTCTGGCGACGGGAGCAAATCAATACAAATATTCGGTACTACCACTGCTTCTATGTCGACATATTGGTTATTATACTGGCTTCCGAGAAAAATTCGTACCTTCTGGAACAGTTTCGATGGAGTTTGACTTTTCGAACCAAATGGCATCAGCGATAAATTAATTTGACCAATAGATGGAATCTTCAATTTCTTTACTAAATCCTCTCGAATGTAGGAATATTGGCTGCTTCCGTCGTTGAGGAAACGAACAAGCATTCTCCTAGAACTGGTTGCGGCTGCGATGATTACTCTTCCTGTCTTCAGAAAGACATTTGTAGAATGCGATGAATCATATGCGCACATTGTAGCACCACCTTGGAAAACTGTTTCCTTCCTTGGATTGCATAAAGATGTTAGATGCTTTCCTTTACATTTGGCACACGATATGAACTTGGCGCTTCTACACTTTTTTGACATATGATCACGTTTTGCGCACCGGTAGCAACGATTTTGTCCTTTAAGGATTTCTCTCTTTTCCTCCATTGATAGCTGGCTGTCACATTCTTTCGTTAGATGACGATCGGAGTTACAAAAAATGCAGCTGCTCTTGTCATTTAGAGACATCAAATTGGTGGCGGTAGTCAGGGTTGGCGAAGAACGTTTAGAATTTGCGAGAAATGTAGTTGATGTCATCTCACTCTTTTCCAGAGATTCGATTTCCCTTTTTAAAAAGCGCATAATCCTTTTAACCTGCTTACCACCCATATCTATTGCTGTGGATGTAGGTACTTTCGTTCGATGTAGACGTCTCATTTTCTCCTGTTTGATCGTCTTCCTTCTCTGTGGAACGAAAATAGTCAACACGAAGATCAACTGGAAAGCAACGAATAAGTACGGACTTTAGCATGACATGGTACTGGTGTGTTGGAATTTGCAGTACGGTTAGAGTGCGACAGCATGAGGTGACAGCATTATAGAGGTTACGCAAGCCGGATGAGTCTGTTCGAGAGTGTACTGGGCGAAGTGAGGCGAGATGTTGCATGTGTCTAGCGCAAAAGAGAGACGGCTGCTTCATAACATGCTCCAGATGCGGTGAGCCCGCCAATTACCTATTTTGCTTTTCCTGTGAGTACGGATTCCAGGTAACGAAACTTGTCGCATGCTGTTAGTTCGTTGCTCTCATGGACGGCCGCTTTGAATTGCTCCCAAAAGGGAATCCATTCTTCAATATTACCATCGAACCTTTTGAGTTGCAATTTTGGCAACTTCGAGGTGCACACGTTGTTATTGGTTGGTTTGGTATTCGGCTGGTGTTGGGGTTATCTAAGATCTCTAACGACGGTGTTATTTTTTGTCGCACTTTTTGCAAGCGATTACTAATCCGCGTTAGAGTTTCCATTGCTATATCTTGATAGTCCGCCATTTTTTCCATCTCCCTTTCGTACTCTTCTGGCTTGCAGAGACCTTTGACGTTTATCTCCTTATCCATGACCTTAAGGCTTTCGCTTGCAGCGGTTAAACGTTGAAACAATGCTTGCAACTCTTCTTCAATATGGTCCAGATCGTTTCCAGATCCAGGCTTGGAATCCTTGGACGTGAGTTACTCGGTTGCGAATTTCACAATTTTAGTTGACCACGATAAGCCGCTCTCGTTGAAAGCTCCATTTCACTTTATTTAGTTTCTGCTCACCTTATTCCCGGATTTCGGCACCATGTAGGATCAAATGTCTCCCCTTTTTAAACACCGGTTTAAATCTTAAATGGGAAATAAGGCCGAAATGTATTTTCTGTTTGAACTGTGAACTTCAACTGCATTTAATTCTCGAGGAAAAGTACAATATGTACATATCATCAAAAAAAAAAGAGATAACAATGAATGTAGAAGAAAGGGATAAAAAGAAATGCAGAGCGAGAGATATAATTTTCAACAAGTAATGTCTTCTTCACGAAGAGTCTAATTTCTGTTGTTGAAGTTGTTGGTTTCGTTGCTTTTACGTCGACGTGATGGTCCCTTCCTTCGCTTCGAATGGCAGCGTTTCGATTGAAGTGGAGAGGCAAAGGGCGCTTAATTGTGTAATAAAATGAATGATTTATTCAAATGGTCATCAGATTAGAAATCGGTAAGACGTACGGATCGGCTTCCGTCGTTTCTCGGCGTTTCTCCCTGCTACTTCTATAAGAACATCAGAGAAAAAAAACGCGGAAAAAAATTATTTCCACACTTTGGTTTTAGATCGCTTAAATCGAACTCGGGAGATGACGGGACTAAATCAGTGGTCACAAGGCATAACAACCAAAGTCGGTTTTTCTTACTTTTCAGGAGAGCAGTTTTAAGTTTAATGCCATTTCTACGAATCAATAACTATTCTTTCGTACATATTTTTTTCATAGAATTGTGCGTATTTTATGCCTTTTCATATGTACATAAACACAATTGGGTTGAATTTGCTTGTTAAAACGCTATTAACAAATTAACAACTTAAGCTTATATGATATCTTTATTTTGAAAAGTTTGCGAAACTTAAATGTAGTTAGGTTCTTATTCTCTGAGAACAAAACAGAATATTGTCTGTACTAATTCTACTTAGGTTACTTTTCCTTGCGAACATATCTATCGTTTAAGCTTCTAACTTGAGTTAGGTCGTTATACCTTACCGACGAGTTTCAAACTTAATAGACTTCCAGGCTTTAGATAAAATATTATGTTCAAACAAATGAGATCATCGAAGTAAAAATTAAACCGCGAATTCATTTTTTATTTCACAATAAGCATTTAAATTTGGGAAAGTAAATAAGTAAAGAAACAAAAGTACAAGTAAAATAAAATGTACATAGAAAATATTCTTAGGAAAATAAAAAAACACATACATATACAAAATAGTTAAGAGTTAAAGCGTAGTCTAATTTTCTTCATCCTGTACATCGTCCACCGTGGTTAAATCGGGATGAGTATTGCGTTCTTCGGTATTGGTAGCAAGACTATCGTAAAAAGCGTGAAACTCAGGATTAATGAAAACTTTTAAGTCAAGTAGATCTTTTTTCTTTTCTTGTGAAATATAGGGAATAGTCTCCATTTCTTTTAAATCATTTTTTCTAATAGCCGTAACACCTCTTTTACCAACCTTCAGAGCTTTAAATGGCTCATCATTGCCAGTGATGTCTTGTACAATACGTTATTGATGCATTTTGTGTAGCGGAACCACCTACCTGTATTCCATGTGAATTTTTCGCCCTTTTCGTTAAAGCGTTTCCAAACAAATTAATCTTTTGAGAGTTCCTGAGCCCTGAGCACGAGTCACTGTAAAAGGTTATTCTGTTCGTTTCAGAGGAGATCGATTGCAAATGCTTGTAGATGCAAGAGGCGATTTCGTTGTACCCCGAAGACGAGCAATACCTTCATGCCACATGAAACACTTAGCACGGTTGGATTCCAGATCATGGACGGTCAAATTGAAAGTCCACAGCTGCCTTTTGTAAAAACTTACAGAATTCATCAGAAAAGGAGTTGGTAAGCATTGCTGTAAATCGAACGCAAATGCCTCCACATTTTTTAAATTTTGTGGCGTCGGCTTTGCCTGTGCGCTTCTGGTCATATCCCATGTCAGCCTTAGCTAAACGCTTTTTTTTTCTGCTCAATCAAAACTGAGTTTTCTTCCTCGGTTTGTGCTACTTTAATTTTGGAAACAAACGTGTCGCAAGTTCCGCAAGTGTCTACTTTCGGAGCTTTAAACTTTAAATTTATCGTCTTAAATACTTGAGAATACTTTGACAGGCTCACCGGGTTTTCTACTTCTTTTGCATATAAACGATGCATTGCTGAAAGACTGAGGCTTGCATGTAAATATTTTTTGGACGTATCTCGTCTGCTATAGTGACTTTCATATGCTGGGAATTTCAAAATATGTCCTTTAATTTCCTCTTCTTTCGTTGAGCTGATCTTAGCGGTTGGAGTTTGTTTACCTCGAAGATTAGTGAATGGAAGTAAAGGACAACCAATTTTTTTGCGAATTACAGTCCTGAGAAACTCATCAGTCTCACCAAAACATTGCAAAAAATGTTTTCTGCATACAGGTATTAAATCGCCAAAAACTTCTAGTGCATACTTCACAATGTTTTCTCGTTTTCTCTTACGCTCTTTGGAATTTACTATGGTGTCACATTTTTTATCTTCAATTGCTATTAAAGATCCAATATATAGAATTCTTTGATTGTAAGATCCCAAAGCCCAATAGTGTTTAAATAAGCATTCAATCTTTTCAAATTCAACCCTTTCATGACATTTTTTCCGACACATGTCAAAAGGCTTGCATGCTCTTGCCTTTACATTCTTTCCTAAAAGTGTTTTGTAAGATCGCCCACTATTTCGAAGCCTTGAACGAAGCAATCTTTTGTTTTTACTTTTTGGAGTGGACAAAACATTCTCAATTTGGGCACCTAATATGACTATTTCTTCATCTTCCTGAGAAGACTGATCACTCGACGTACAAGATAAAATAAAATTGGATCTTTAACGGAATCATCTGAGTTTTCCCACTCCGGTACATTTTTATCAGTTACATAATGGTTAAAGGTAAAGACATCTGCACGTAGAGGGTATAAAAGAATATATTTTGAAAAAAATTGAGAGCGCAATATAAATTTAAGTTCTTACTTTTAAGCAGTTCAACATCAAAATTGCATTCATCAATTGATGATTGAGTTTCATTTGGTACTAAAGGTACGATATTAGGTGTAAGGTCATATTTCTGGAACTTATGTGAGCATGTTTGAGACAACTGTTCTATAGAACAACTGCATTCCTCTTGCAATGCAGTAGTATGACTGGTCGTTGATTGGTCGATGTTACCTTAGATTTATTTGAATTAATTTATTAAGATTTTGAGGCGAACACATATTGTACAAAATATTTACGTACCGCTGTCAATATTTTCGTTTTGAAACGTACTGTTTTCAGAGCCCGAAATATTTTCTAGAAGCAAGTTCAAAATTTTATGTTAAATACCAATTTTTCGTAATGAGCAAAACAAAAATAATACTGAGTAGCACTTGGTCTTGCATATTATATGCTCACTTGAATGCAAACTCAAGCACTAATTTTATTTACCTTTAGCTTTTTTACGTTCGTTCAGTATATTGGCTATTTCCAAAATTTTCCTTGCGCGAAAAGACATTTTTGCACTTTAACACTTTTATGAACACTCAGCAGCACCCAAATAACACGACTGTCCAAACAAACTAAACTCAATTTATGATGACTTTTTTGAGATATTCTACTTTCAAATTCGTTTGAAATAGTAACTTAAGTCGACTTTACCTCTACTCTCTAGAAATTTATTTTCGGAATAAAAACAAAACTATAGAAAGGATTCCCGGAACTTAATTTCCTGACGTGGAAAAAAAACATAACTTGAAATAAGATGACCTTCAAACAAAACTGTGTTTTGGAATAACAACCTAACTCAAGTTAGGAAAATGAAATTGATGATTTATTTACTGTAGTAATAACCAAACTAGACTTTGGTTTTTATTGAAAAAATATAGTTTTAAATAATAAGCAGACTCGGAACGTCTTATCTCAACTTAGGCTGTTATTCCAAAATGAAGATTACAAAAAAACGGAAATGAAAAAGAACCAATCTCAACATTGGTTGCTTTAGGAAATTGGCGTTGAAGTTATTTCTAGAAAAACCCGAGCTAAGCCGTTATACCAAAATTACTCTTAAGCAAAAATGACTTTGGCTATTATGTTTTTGGCGAATAACTTCTGATTTATAGATGCTACATACAAACAAAATTAACTGCTAATCAATTTGGGCATGCTAAATACGGTGGTGCTAAGAACTCAGTTTTGTCCTAACTCGAGCTAGGCGATTATGGTTTGTGGCCACTGAAATATCGATCGAAGAAAAAGGAATATAAGAAGCTTATTTTTAAATCGAAGAATGATTCCTATAAGTCATTCTGCGAAGAGATCGAATCCATGAGCGCGACCAGCAAGTTGTTTAATGTTCTCAAGCGAGAAAAATCGTCAAAGCTGGATGTACTCAGAAAGTCTAATGGTACCTTCACCGAGTCTAAGGCAGAAACTCTTAGTTTACTGCTTCAGACCCATTTCCCGAGAAATCAGACTGTCATCGGCTCGTTGTACGCTCCCACATTGGAAACTGCGACTGGAACGATGAAAACAACTCGGCGTAGCTGGTATGTTGCGTCACGCGGGTCAACGACTGAGGCCATTGAATTTGCTGTGGCATTTTTCGATGACTTTAAGTCACCGGGCACTGATGGTATATACCCTGTTATGCTGCAAAAGGGTATAAGACAGTTGCTTCTTACTCTGAAAATAATTTTCTGAAAATAAATTTCATTTTCGTCGACATTGAGGGAGCTTTTGACAACACTACTTTCGACAGCATGTGTAACGCTGCTAGACGGCATGGCGTAGATGAACCACTGGTTTTGTGGATCAAAGCAATGCTTGTGCAAAGATTGATGGCTGATGCAGGCCTCGAACAATGCGCCAGGCTTGGAATAAACAGGGCATGCCCGCAAGGTGGTGTTTTGTCTCCGTTGTTATTGTGCATGGTGGTCGACTCTCTGCTCGATGCTCTCAATGCCCCTGGATCTATGCCCAGGCCTATGTGGATGATGTTACTGTTCTCTCTGTCGGCTCATGTTTAGCGACTGTATGTCTCAAACCGCAGGCGGTGCTAGATGTCATCGAAAACTGGTGCACGAGTAATGGGCTGTCGGTTAATCCTCTTAAGACTGATGTCGTTCTCTTCACGAGAGGGAGGAAAAATACTGGCATTACTCAACTGGTGCTAAAAGGCATTCCCATCCCGATATCCAAGGAATCTAAGTACCTGGGAGTCATCTTAGATAGCAAGCTTCTTTGATCAAAGCATGTTGAGTTAAAAACTAAAGCGCTGTCAGCTTTTTGGCAATGAAAAGGTACTGTCTCATGGATATTCCTTCTGACGCAATGATACCTGCCATCCTACTGCGCTGTAATTTCACAGTCACATTTCCATGGCATCAAGACTGGGTTTGGCCAGACACTGAACCTGGAATAGACTGTCTTCGCATTTTCACAGCTGGCGCTGGAGTTTTCTTTGAGCACAAAAACCTTCTCGTTTGGAAAATATCTTTCAATCAGAGATTTACGCAATCCTTATGGCCATGCACTATTTTATGAAGTACTAGTGGAAGGGAAAAAGCATATGCGTCTGCAGTGACAGCCAAGCTGCACTCAAAGCTGTGTCCAACCCTCTATCCAACTCCAAGTTAGTGTATGAACTCAAGACCTTTTTGAACAAAGTCGGAAGACTAAATTCACTTAGGCTTTTATGGGTCGCAGGTCACTCTGGGGACCCAGAAAACGAGATCTCCGATGAACTCGCTAGAAGGGTATCAGATAAGAGTTTCTCAGAACTGAACCCGCCTTAGGTCTACCTGCTTACACGGTAAATTCTGACATCAACGACTGGGTCTTTAATGCACACAGTCGTAGATGGGGGGAATATCCATGATGCAGCATGACTAAGCGCGTACACCCTGATGTCTGCAAGAAGTCCGCAACATTCTTCTTATCCTTAAGAAGAAATATTTGCAAAAGGGCTTACGGGCGTCATTACGGGTCTTTACACTTTTGCCAAGCATCTCTACGTGCTTGGCATTAGTGGGAAGCCTATATGTTCTGCATGTTGCGACGGGAATGACACAGCAGAACACTTTCTATGCAACTGTACCGCCTTGGCTCGCACACCCTTGGGGCCGACGTGGTGTGTGCCAAATCTCTTCATCACTGAAGCCCCTCCTCACTTTTCTCCGGACAACGGGGAAAATACAATAAAGATAAGGTGTCTGTCTAGTAGTATAATGGACCAGTATTTGTGTCTGAGTGCTCCAAGAGATAGTAGAAGACTACAACAAAAAAACTTTTGTCTTGAATGTCTGACTCTCGGGTTCTTTACCGAGCGCTCTACTATTGTGCTACTTCGGTTCCTGCGAATAATTCGTCTATGGCTGCAGCCATGCAGTGAGCGACAAGCGACAAGCGACGTGGGATTGAGCATAGCAAAATCGCAGGGCTCACGTGGCCACCGCCATACGATATGATTTAATTTTTTTTGATCTGAATGATTTAATTTTTTTCGTGGCTCGTCGCTCACTGCGTGGCCGCAGCCTAAACGAGTATTTTAAGTATTCGAATCGTCCAAACACTTTGGTGGGAAATGGAACGTCATACTTCGGTTGAGATTCAACAATTAATAATTGAGCATTACAAAAACGGCAAAAATCAAAGGCAAATTTCAAATTAAATTATTTATTATTTGTATATTCATTTATAAATTGTTAGTACGGCTCGGCAAACTGTAAGAAATATTATTCGGAGGTTTTAAAAATTATATTCAATAAAGTAAGGATTAGCCAGAGAATTTTTTTTTTTGAGCGTGATGAGCGTCGAAATCTTGTGGAACAACATTTGAAAATTATTTGCAATTCTGAGAATCGGAAGAAAGAAGCCATTCTCGATTGGACTTCGCTCACAAATTTACTGTGAACGTTTTCTTGTTCTGAAAAAACCTTGTTTTCACAGATGAGAGCAAATTTAATCTTTTTTATTCGATGTAAGGGTCCATTTTGGCACAAACCCAAAGAGAGAATCGACGACATTTGCGTCCAACAGTAAAAGCGGTGAAGTTCGCGTGATGGTCTGGGGTGTATGTTCAGTGAATGGAGTTGGTTAATTAAATTTTGTTGAAGGAAATATATCCAAATTCCTCAAAAAATGGGTTTAGAAGAATCATTTCACATTCATTCACATTCAGGATAATGCCCCAAGGCACACGGCTGGTGCTCTTAGTCAGACTTTACCAAACTTAAAATTACAAAGAATTGGTAGTTAAAACTTTAAGCTGAAATTTGGAAGCATTAAAGTTCCAGCATATCCAGCATTTCCAACATATTAGAATACCTTTAATACTGCGTTCATTAAATTGTTTAGAGTTCAAGTAGTCATAAGCCATTTTTACTGTGAGACTAAATTGGTTTTCTTCATCTTGTTATTGTTTTTAACTAAAATTATTTTAATTTTCGTTCTTTTCAATTAAAAATATAGTAAACTTTATGCATTTCGTTAATTTATCTTGACAAAAAGATTTCGTCAGAGGTGGGCGAATTTGAAGCTAATTATGGGAGTGCTTATACTTTTAGAAATATAGACTTGTGTACCATGCCTCTGATGCTGTTCGCGTTTGCTTCAAACTTACAACATAGAAGTCATACATTTACTCTTATTAGGGCTGAAATCCCAGGTGGCGATCAATGGAAGATCAGCTAGTATGACTACTTTTTTTTAAGAGGTTCCTATTTTTAAGGCTCGTTGGACATTCAACAACAATTATTTCTGTAGTTAGAGGGGGACACTGTGCAACATTAGGGATTGTAAAGATACTTCAGCTTAATTAAGTACTATTTAAAAAAAAAAAAAACTTTTGTACAATTTTCTTAATTACCAACGTGGCAGCCACACGTCTTTTTTGTTAAACTGCCAATAATACATTTGTCTCCGGATTATTCTTGATTGTCTGGACCTCATAAAACTCGATTACAAAAGAATGCATCTAATGTCATTCAGTTATTTCACTTCGCACCATCAAATATGCCTCTTTACTACATTACCCCATCAAATTACATCAAAATAAAAGACAACAAGACTTTTTTTTGAGATATGCAATATAAATGCTTACTGATATTGAATACCAATGGGAATACCAATTTATCTTATCGCGAAACAGATCAAAACATAAGACGAGGCTATTGCCACGTAGGCTCTCAAGTAAGCACAGGACCCACACACAAAAGTAATAAAATTTGTATTATCCGAATAATGACTAGGGGCGAAACACGACCATGATGAGTCTTCATCATAACCATACAGACAATTGTCCGACTGACCATGGCGGTTATCGACCGAATAACTCGATATATTAAACCGGAAAAATGATTTATTGTCCTCATCAATAGCAATGAAAACGTGGAGCAACATATTAATTCATAATGGAGATAAGGGGTCATTGTTAAGAAAAGGAAGAACAAGTATACATAACATAGAAGTATTCATTTTAGTTGCTGTATGATTCGATAACAGCAACGTATTATATATGCTGGTAGAGGGAAAGCTGTTTTAAAGATAAATGATGTAAAGGAGCATAGTGAGCCTAGGATTATATGTTTGTGAACGGCCAGGTGCTATATCATGAGGCTAAGTAACTTTGGGAATCAGATAGGTTATGGTAGATATCGATAGTACTGTAGACGATGAATAATTCAAAATTCTCGTGGGTTATTGGACCAGTTAAATAGGGTTATTTATGCCTTCGAATGCATTTAATCTTTAACCTGTCCTTTTCGTGGCAATGATCCAGTTAGTTGCTCGATGTTCAAAATAAGTTCACCTTAGCTATTACTACAATGTATTACTACTACTACTAATAATAATAATTTCATTTCATTTTATTCCATTTATTTTATATACCAAATTTACACTTTCACAGATAACGGATTTAAAACTCAAATTATAATATATCCAAGTAAAGTTTAAGTGACATTAAATGTTTTTTTAAACATTTGATCTGCCATCAAACAAATCAATTTCTGTGCATTATATGACTAGGATGGTGAATAATTTTGGGAATAATTCTTTCCGGTGCAATAATAATAATTAAAGTCTACGAAAATTATGGAATCGAAAACAGAGATGAATGTGATTAAGAAAGAAGTTCTTCAATCGGCGCGGAGAGATTTTGGCGGCCTGTGGCGGCCATGTTGTCTTGGTAACATCTGTCAATTCTGTTGTTTATTATTGAATTACTGAAGACAAGTCATGGCAACTATGGCAAGTTACACAACTCAACAACACCTCCAAATGATAAAACTTTACTTTATTTAACAATATAAAATCCTACTGCCGTAAAATACTTTGCCGTTCGTTCCTTGTATGGGCTTCGGAGCGTTTGGAAGAGGACCGCGGATTTGGCCGAAATTCAATTTTAGCAATGAGACGCATTTGTGGCTAAATGGCTGTGTTACGAGGGTGGTCCGATAAGTACTTAGCCTCACCGCCAGATGGCGCCAGTATCGCAAGAACAACTTACTATCGTCGGATCGGACTCGTCGTTTTGTTTTGACCGGAAGTAGGAGTGTGCGCGTATTTTAGAAAAATGGAAAAAGAGCAATATCGGTCGGTGATTCGATTCTTGTTTTTGGAAGAGAAATCGCGCAGCGAAATCAAACAGCGTTTGGATGCTGTGTACGGTGACTCTTCTCCTTCGATGGCGACCATCAAAAATTGGTTTCACGAGTTTCAACGTGGTCGCACGTCAGTTTTTGATGAGCCACGTCCAGGTGCCCCGAAAACGGCTACCACGGAGGATAACGTGACGTATTGGCAGACCGCCGATTGAAGGTGCGCGAGATAGCTGAGACAGTAGGCATTTCAAAAGATCGCGTGGGTCATATCCTGCATGAAATTTTGGGCATGAGAATGCTGTCGGCGAGATGGGTGCGGGGTTTGCTCACTCCGGATAACAAGCGCAACCGTGAGACCACTTCAGAGCAGTGTTTGACGCTGTTTAAGAGCAATCCGAAGGAATTTCTGCGTCGTTTCGTGACAGTCGACGAAACATGGATCCACTGGTATACACCAGAGACCAAGGAACAGTCGAAACAGTGGACTTCACCCGGCGAACGTGCTCCGAAGAAGGCGAAGACTGTCCCATCGGCCGGAAAGGTGATGGCCACCGTTTTCTGGGATTCCCAAGGTGTGATCCACATCGAATACCTGGAGAAGGGCAAAACGGTCACAGGGATGTACTATACTATTATTGGGCCGATTCGACGCCGTTTCGAAGAAAAAACGGCCCACTTGGCGAAGAAAGAAGTGCTCTTCCACCAAGATAACGCACCGGCTCACACCTTCGCCCTCGCCACGGCCAAATTGGTCGAATTGGGCTACGAACTGCTGCCCCATCCACCGTATTCTCCAGATTTGGCCCCGTGCGACTTCTTTTTGTTTCCAAACTTGAAAAGTCACTTGCCGGGCAGAAATTTCAGTCGAATGAGGAGGTCATGGCCGCCACGGAGGCCTACTTTGGAGACCTCGAGAAAACGTATTTATCAGATGGGTTAAAGAAGTTGGAGCATCGCTGGGTCAAGTGTATCGAGCTAAAAGGAGACCATATTGAAAGATAAATCGTCATTTCCCCAAAGTTTTTGTTTTTCTTTTGTAGGTTAAGTACTTATCGGACCACCTTCGTAACAAGCAAAACTGCCGTATATGGGATGACACTAACCCACACTAGGTTTACCAGGTAACAATGCATCCTCAAGAAGTTACCATTAGGCTGGTGGCCTTTATCCGTACTTTTTCGAAAACAATGTTGGTGAGACGATCAAAATTGTGTAAGATTGTACCGAAGGCGTTTGATATCGAACGA
Organism: Merodon equestris; assembly: GCA_958301585.1. NCBI lineage: Eukaryota > Metazoa > Arthropoda > Insecta > Diptera > Syrphidae > Merodon > Merodon equestris. Next base: position 68,700,844 of record OY284413.1, read on the forward strand.
GGCGAAAATAATGCACGGTAAACACGGTGGATCGAACGAGCTCGAGTTTATTTGATCATTTCAGTCGACGTCTGCGATCCAAGTGACCGAGATAAGCCAAACAATTTTTGTGAAAACAGTAATATGTCTTAGAAACAAAAACAATTGCGTTTATATGAGCAAAACGTTATAAAAATCGTATGATTGGACTAAAAAGTTGTAACTGTGCAAAGTTAAGGTACATAATACAATGTTTACATGATTTAGAAAAGAGCAAAACAATATAGTGATGTAAAGATGGAATTATAAAAAAAAAATAAAATAAAATGCAAACATTATAGCTAATTCTCAACCACCGTCTATAGCGAGTGCTACAGAATGATGATGATCAATTTTGATGGCCCAAATTGAATATGAAACTAGACGATATGTGGTTTCAGCACGATGGCGCTACGTTCAACGGTTGACGTTCTGCATAAACGATTTGAGGATAACGTCACGTCTCTCGCAGAGGTGACGTGAATTATTAAGATAGTTTTTTCTTGTGGTGTTTGCTGATGTCGCAGGTTTATACGAATAAACCCTTAAGGTGAACATAACACAGGCCATCGCCTGTTTGAAAATTGAACCACTTAAATCCATGCAACCGTAAGAAATCGAGGCAGGCATTTGAACGATGTCGTATTCCATGGCGGCCTTTCAATCAAAAAATGTATTTTGTCAATACCTCATACACATTTCATTTCAACAGCTACATATGTAGCCGCCCTTATTGAAAAACCTTTTATAACGCATGAATGGAGTGTGAATATTATTAAATTTGTTTGTTACCGAGTTTACGTATATGAGCCTCTGAGGTATTGGGATCCGCTGAAAAATAGTGACCTGAATGTACAAGAAGAGGAAAATCGCAAAAGAGATGAAAATAGGAAAATAGAGTAGAATTGCAGGTTCCCGCAGTATTCAATGTGAAAATGCATTGGGGAAAATGGGCGGAGAAGACCGACATCTATTAGGCAATCACACCGTCATTCAGTGAGCGCAAAGACTGGGATAGGGGATCAAATATGCCTCGTGTTCGGCGTTTTAAAAGCGGTTTTGAATTCAAGATAATTCATCCGAATGGGATATTGTTTGCATTCATTAATGTTAAATATTCATGATCTGCTTTGGGTAAATAAGTCCGAAAATAATATGGCAGGTATGGCATCGAAAGGAGCAGAAGCAGATATAAACACGCCTGAGTCAAAGGTCGTGGTAAATTAAGAACGTCTTAACTGATACCTTCGGGATACGTAAAGGATTAGAAAATGGAGATGCGAAAGATATAAAGTCTAATAATAGCAGGAATGGAAGCTGGCTTGGACGTAAATGAAGAAAGAACGTAATATATGGTCACAGACCGAGTTGGATCACGACTTCATACCTGACGGTACTCGATATCTGGGTAGCATATTGACTACCAAAAACGACATAAAGATCAAAATAAATAAAAAGCAACGCGTGCTTCTTCGCAATGAAGGAGCTATTTAAAACAACTATTTTTTGTCGCCCAATGTCGAAATATACATTCAGTCGGTACGAAGTATTTTTCCATTGAAATTTAAGAGTCGCATTAAAAGGTTGCAGGAGGTGAGCACGTATCTTTTAAAGGAGCCAAATTCAGTTGGACAAAAAAAAATAGGTGTAAATTGTTTTTTTAAGGAAATATATCTTAAAGTGTGTGTAGAATTGCATTAACTAGTGAAAATCTGAAGAAGTGTGTTGAGAACTGTAGATATAAGAATATTTAAATATCAATGAACATTTTAGATGGGTCAAAAAAGTCACAGTACTCCTGAAGAACGGCGACTAGTACAGCAGCTGAGAGATCAAGGACAAACGTACAAATTTATAGCGCAGTCTCTAGGTCGATCAGAAAATTTCGTCACAAATGCCCTAAAATACCAAAAAGTCCTGGAAACGCGGGGTAGACCTAGATCGACCACAAAAACTGACGACGTTAAGATAGTCATGCTTGCAAAAAGGGATCCATTTAAGTCTTCAAGGACTATTGCGGCAGAAATGGGAATCCCTATTTCTTCCCAGACTATTCGTCGTCGATTGGTTGATTCTAAGCTACCTGGCTGAGTAGCCCGAAGAGTTCCTCTTCTCCGAAAAAAAAATTTAATTAGCAGGAGAGTTTTTGCTGAAACACACCGTAAATGGTGTGGAAAGGATGAGGAAAAAAAGTGGCGAAATATTTTATGGAGTGACGAGACAAAAATCTATTTGTTCTCTAGCGACTCCGCAAGAAATGTTCGTCGTCCAAAGGGAAAAAAATTCCATGTAAAATATACGAGAAAAACAGTAAGACATGGGGGGGGAAACATTATGATATGGGGATGTTTCTCCTGGAATGGTGTCGGACCCATATTTCGTATTTCAAACACCATGACCAAAATTGAATACAAAAATATCTTAGAGAATATAATGCTGCCCTATGCGGAGGAAAATATGCCGTTGATTTGGCATTTACAACACGACAATGATCCAAAGCACTCATCCAAACTGGTGAGTGCCTGGCTTATGGATCAGAATGTCACGACATTAACATGGCCGAGTCAGTCGCCCGATCTCAACCCCATTGAGAATTTATGGGGTGAGTTGAAACGACAATTATCAACACGGGTATCAGCGAACAAAACGCAATTATGGCAAAATGTTCAAGAAATTTTGTACCAAATACCTATAGAAACATGTCAAAACCTTATCACCTCCATGCCTAGAAGGATTCAGGCTCTTTTAAAGAACAATGGTGGCTACACTGGCTACTAATATGTAAGATTAAAATAAATTATTAAACAGCCTTATATTTAAGTAGAATGTTAGTTTTATTCCAGATACATCTATTCACACCTATTATTTTGTCCAATCGGAATTATAAGTCAATAAAATTAAACTGACAAGTGAATTATAATTTAAGTTTTTGTAATATTTTTTTTATCTTTTTTACCTTTAAAAACAAAACATAATGAATTCAACTTTTGATTTTCACATTAAATTAAAATATCGAAAAAATAGTATGCACACCTATTATTTTATCCAGCAGTGTATATTTCTAAAGCCAAAATAATGCCAGTGAACTTTTACGGATGGAAAGACTTGATCTCTTACTAGGAAAAACGAATATAGATTTCAGGTCTTTGAAAACAAGTTCTTTAGAAGAATCTATGGTGGAAGACAAGAAGAAGAAACAGACGAAACGGGAAAAATACACAATCAAGGACTTTATTAATTTTATTCAGACCCAAGCATGGTCCCAGCAATAAAATCGCAAAGGCTAAGATAGGCGGGACACATAGACACGTGGACACGTGGACAGTGGATGAATAGTCAAACGAATAAAACTGCCGAAAAGCCAGGCGGTTGATGAGAGACAATACAAGATGGACCTAGAAGAATTGGAGCAGAACACCGAACTATGGAAAGCATTCATGACAGGGAGGCTTCGCGAAAAGTTGTCAATTAGGCTCTGAATTTTCGAATTATAATAATAATCGCCACAATGGTTAAATAGATCTTTTCTCTCTCTCTTGAAATGAGTTAATTCAAAAACTGGTAGACTTGGATTTTCAAATCAACCTCTGCAGGACAGTTTAGACTGGACGCGTAAAGTTGATGTTCCAAAAAGTTGATATTTACATTTTCCTTCGAGTGCCGTTTTGGTCAAAGCTATTTTATAAACTATTTCGAGTTGTTACGATACGAAGGTAAGGATTTTGAAACAGAGAGTTACTTAGCCCCTTTTTATCTAATTTTTAAAGTCTTGATGATTTTGATTTAGTACACCACGTTTATTTTTTTTTTGGCGAATCATTGTGGTTGTTTGCTTTCATTTAAGAAACACGTATACGTACCTATACTTTTTGTTGGCAAAAAGTTAATATATTATTTTAGGAAAAAGGACAATGAGAAATATTTGTGTTGCAACAAAATGTGAGCAGGGTATAAATTGACAGTTAACGTCACTACACCAATTCACCCGTTTGTAGTATATACTTTTTTAATGGGTATGTCATAGGCAGTTTTTTTTACAATTAGAGTCATCCAGTTTGGGAGTTGACATGGGAATATACCATATATTTTATATTATAAAAGAAAATAGGAATGGATATACATATAGACCCAAAACTGATTGCCCTAAGCTAGGCAACCTAACCTATTATTTTCTTATTACCGTATTTAATATAGCAAATTGAAATTTGCGAGCCAAAAGTAGCGAAGTTCTTTTTTGATTTCAAGTGAAAACGATGGGAATCATGCATGAGAAATAACTAATCATGGCTTAAATTTATTTTCGTATTTTCAATTAACACTGCCTGTATTTATAAAACTTCTTTATTTATAAAACTCTGGATTATAAAAAATGTTGCGCCGGTCTCTTTGTAGACATTACCAAAGCTTTCGACATGGTCGACTACAGGGTTCTTCTAAACAAATTACATTATGTAGGATTTTGTGGTTTTAGACTTAACTGGTTTGAGCCCTACTTAAAAAAATAGAACTCAGAAAGTTATAATAGGTAACTCTGTTAGTGAATCTAAAGCTACAAACTTAGGTGTGCCTGAGGGATCAGTTCTTGGTCCTGTATTGTTCCTAATTTACATTAACTCCCTACTTAGTCAACCATTTATAGGGAAAGTTACAGCCTTCGCAGATGACCTTGGGAAAACTTGAGCCATTGATTGTCTTGCAGAAGGGCGTTATAAGAAAGGTATGTCGGGTTAATCGTTCAGCTCCTTCTATGATTTTGTTCGGATCATTCTGCCATTAAAGCACTTGTATTATTTTAAAGTTTCGAATTTTTTTTTTATGAGAGGAGGCTATTTACAGAGTCCAATTACCAACATTCGTACTTTGCGAAGCAATTCAACTAATGTCATCGATATTGCCCTTTTTCGTACCACTATACTCAGAAACTTTTACTATGTCGTGTCGTGTAAATTATTTAATACACTGCCTGCAAATATCCGAAGCATAAGGTCCTTGCCTCAATTCCTCAAATGGGTAAAAATATGGTTTCTCAATTTTGATCATGAGGAAATTAAAACTTTTCTGCCCTATGTTGTCTAAATATGTACTCGTTGTTCTCTGTTCCAAACTTTATTTTAAATGATATCACGTTACATTTGTTTTCTCATGAATTGATAATAAATTGCAATTTTCTTTATAAATGAATTAAATTTTCTTATGTAAATTGAATTAAACATTGTTCACCCCACATTTTAAAGAAATATATTTTATGAAGTGACATTATCACTATTTGTTATTATATAAATACCAATGTCACTACCTATGCTTAATCTTAATATTGTTATGGTAGAATAAGCAAATAAAAGAATTGTTAAATTAAGGTTAATGAATAAACTAAACTAAGAACTAAAACTAATTAACTAATGAAATAATAAAAAACGCTTTCTTTCCAATTGTTTAATTTTTAAAAGTCACAAAAGCCGAGTCGTTTTTTTTAACTCTTGGCCATATACGAAACATCCCAATATCAAATGGAGAATTTGCGTACGATGTGTCACTTTAAGCCTTAAGTGCGGTTCGAAAAAAAAAGTGATTGTATTGTTTTTCAAACGAACTCCTAGGCTCACTAAGCTTGACTCCATTAATTATGTCTGCGTATCTCATTCAGGATTTGTATAAACATTATTGGGATAAGTTTTGGAAAAGTAGATTTATTTCAGAAATTGCTGGAAAACCCTTAAGGAAGGCAGATTCCGGAAGGTTATAAACGTAACGCGTGCAAGCTTCTCAGACCTGGCATCCTCCAGTTGACTCTTTTCTTCAGCCTTCTTAGCATTTCTATAATAAAAAAAAGATAAAAATTACACACACTTAAACGGCGACTTGCATTCAGCACGTACACATTGCATATTTACGGCCACACTAACCCACACTATCTCGGCTAGTTTTGAAAAGCTTGTGCCCCTCAAATACTTCGGCTTTCATCCTTAAACCAATACCACTTTTAACATGTCCACTGTACAAAGACCAAACTAAGTGGAATCACCGCGGTATACGAGTCTGTAAGAGCTTTCACGATTTTTTTTTCTCGTTATATATTTATTCACCAATATCTTTTTTGTCCCCTACAAAGTTGATGTGATCTGGCAGCCTTTTTTGTTATCATTCCCACACAAAACCTCCCACGTCATATTGAGTATATATAGTTAGCCACCAGACCCTTTTGTCTCTTTTTGGTATGTAAGTCATTAAAGAAACATTTATCGCAAAGAAAGAAGTCCTTTCGTTGTGTGTACAGAGGGCCACATGTTACAAAAATAATCAAATATAATACAACTTACGCGAGCGCTTTTTCTAATCTCGCGAAATTCAAAAAGTCACCTTATTTTGTGAACAAGCCTCGAATATCCAAGAAACGTCTTGGTTTGGAGTTCTGTTTTCAGCTGAATTTTTCGCAACCGTAACAGACTATGCTTGCTGTGGGCAACTTTTTCTAGCTTTCCCTTGCCTACAGATGCCTGGCCATGACCTTTCCGACAGCTGCAATCGGCTTCGCTATCTTTGGCGGCGAAAACCAGCTTCCACCCACTTCTTGGACCGCTGTTTCATTTCCGGTGATGCACCCATGTCACATCCATAGTGACAAATTGCCGCAAAATCTTTTGCGAAAATCATTTAATTTTATTGGGCATTTAAATGCAGTACCCATTTTGGGCAGATGTTTTGCAAGAAGTAGGATGTCTCTTGTAAAAATTCGTGTAAACAAACTAACGTGGAAGAACAAGTTGAAACGTCATATGAATTAACGTGCATCCAGGGAGCACATCTACATTTTTGCTAGTTAGTAAGCTATCTCTGTGTAAGGCCGAGAATTTTAAAACTCATCCTCGTATATGTGAGATGTATGTAGGTCTAGAAATCTTTCGCAAATTCATTGCTCCTCTGCCAGTATTGAAAACAAAAAAAACAACTATCGACACTTTACAGGATTTCGGTCTATAGCTAAATATCAAAAAGACTAGAAAACAATTGTTCATAAGGTAATCCACTTAAAACGAAATAATTTTAATTTATGAATATGTTTGTAGATCGGGCAACTCTCATGTTAGCATGTAAGCTTATCACATGTTATCTTTGGTTATCCACATCAAATGAGTAGCAGCTGGTGCAGATTGGCGTGGATGAAAAATATTAATAGCAAGTCATGGAACCACGTTCGACAAGGGTTAAACGCCGATAGACCCGCTGCTAGGCAAATGATGTCTTGTCACGGTTCGATAAATCGACATTTACGAATATCCTTCATTCCATGATGAATGGTCTATGAACCACTTTGATCACATCCCAATTGACGTAAGGCACTCCTGTAACATTTAACATGTGCGAACCTTCCACGAAGTAATCGTCGGGCTATTACTTTGTGACAGCCCTTTTGCGGATGCGGATATCATCAATATCGCGAAGTAAAGTAAGGGTAAATCCATTTTCCCACCGAAAATATGGGGTCGATGCTGAGGATGTTAAAATACCATAATTTCAGGATGGCCTGACCAGATGCCTTACTTCAATTTCTATAAGAAAAAAAAAAGGGATGACTTGCCTCGATTTATACGCCATACCCTTTCACATGCTCGTTGAATGGAAATTCAACATTGCCTGCCCATGGTAAGAGAACATTCTCAATTGCCTGTACTATTAATTATACCATACATGGAAAATCGACGCATTTTCAGGCTATAGTGGAACGCCTTTAAAGTATATGCTTAATAGGTGAGCCTTATGGCGTGTTGATTTACATCCAAGATACACATTCTTTCATTAAAGTTACATACAGAATAAATGAATAGTATCCAATGACAACCACATCCTTCTGCAACTTGAATAGAGTAGCGATACACAGGACTAACTAGCCCAACTCTTATAAAGTAATACCACAAATTGCTGAACTCAAGTCCACTAATTCTTCAAGATCTCACTAAGACGCCATCGTCGCAAAAATATCTGACTTAATTACACTCCCACAGCAACTCTTCACATTTAACTGTGTGCCCACAGCATGTGTTGCTCGCTTCCATTCTTCCCTCGATTTTCCTGTCCAACCCTTGAAACCGCACAAAAGAAAACATTCTTTTCTCCTCCTCCACTTTTCCTTACTTTTGATTCAATTCTTGGGCGTAAATAACACTTTCTAACTCGTAGAAACTATGTATCTCTCAAGAAATAGACCATTGACAAGTCATAACCCCAAGATACTCGTGCGGCATTTTAAAGGTGGGTTAAGTGAGGAATCGTGTTTGGCTCAGTTCTATTCGAAAGCATTCAAATAAAAGAAGAAAAAAATTCTGACATGCCTGGCTATTATCCTCTTGTTCTGTCACGTGTTGGTGTGCAAGAGGCAAGTCTACATTTATCCGTGGGAATTTGTTAGCACCACCTCCCATTGGCCTGCTTTTTTCCGCTCAGCAACAAGTTTTATGGTTTTAAAAATTCGACTCGCGTACTACTAACATGAGTGGAAAGCACTCTCTTGTTATTGCACTTGACATGTCAACAAGCAGCAAGAGATGTGTGCTTTATTTGTTTTTTGTTTTTTTTTCTCTTCTTAATGGGGACATCCGAGTGGGAAACCTTAGTTTTTATTTTGTTAATTGGAGATGGTTTTCCTAATGAACTCAACCCTCAAACAGAAACGAATCACAAATTAATTAAAACGTACGCTAATGACCAAAGTGGAATGAAAAGGATTGGTGTAGTCCCTGAAGATTGTAATCGTATTCAATAAATTACTACAGGTATTGAGCACCTACAATGGCTTAAGGGCGCACGGGAAGGACTTACTTGTAAAGGCATTCAAAAAGAACAAGTTGTTGAAGCATGCACTAGCAACAGGTCATATCGTGATTGGAAGCAATATTTTCGAGAGGTAGTCGTTCAGGAGCAACTATACCATTCTTTGAATCTTGATAGATCCGTTAAACTTTCAAATTACACTTGGGTAATTGAAATTTACGATTTGAGATTGAGATTACTATTACTCGTTAGTATTTTTCAGTGTATAGTCTGGACATTATATGATAATTATTCCTGAGAGTTACTATTACTGTTATACTGAAGTTAGCATGGGGTTTTTAAAACATTTGGCTCGAGGTTAGAATAAAAACTAGCTCCAAAATTGAATGCGGTTACTGATGTAGACAATTCTCTTTTTCCCGCCGATTCACGCCTACTACTGGTTCGATTCAAAACGTATTCTGGACACTGTGGGAGATCGTTCGGCCTCAGTTCTTGCACGAGCTGGGTTTTGTAAGATATTAGACCAATATCATAGAAGCGTACAATTTTCTACGTAGTCGAGCGGAGAGCGCCGACGAATAAACACATCATAGACACATCTTCAGAAAATCCAGTGGCACGGGGCACCGGGTAGATGCCTTCGCGAAAATTGCTCACTATGTCGCGGTTCGAAGGCTTAGTACAGGTAATGACTTTTGAGATCTGTCTTTAGAACCCGAGGCCAAGAGGAGACACTTCTTCACCTTTCCTCTTCTCCTGTATCCATCACATACTTCCCTAACTCCAAGGTGGAACAGCTTACGAATGGTGCTTATCTATTAAAATGCGAGCTTCGGATACCGTGCGACCTCCGATTTCACTCTAGCCGTCCTGCTGCGTCTCGGTCTCTGTTGTATGTAACTGTTTTTTTCTTTCGTGCACTCATGGAAACAAAATTTCACAACAAAAAAATACCAAATTTCAAAATACTCCAATGCCATCACCCGCAAGGGCCTGTGAGCTTTTAGCATTTTAACAAACAGCAGCAACGTCGGTATCTTTTACCGCTGGACTGAAAGCAGACTCTCCGAATCTGACTCCACACCTGTGGAGATTCTCTCACTATGCTCTCAGATGAACTTACAGATGCGGCAGGAAATGAAACTACCAGCCCTGCGGAGAACAAGTCTCTACCACCTGGCGGCTTTGTCAAAGTAAAGACATCAGAACAGAGACGCTTCAAGGCCGCCATTAAGCAGGGTAAAACTAGAGAAGAAACTCTACTATATGCAAAAGAGACGGCGACTAAATCCCACCTACTGACATACAAGAACTAGTAGGGTACTGTCACCAGCGCAAACGGCATCTGATCGTTGGATGCGATGCCAATGCGTGCCACGTGCAATGGACAAAAAAAACGACACAACTCTCATCTCATATTTTAAAAACAGCTATGCACCCAATATAGACAAACACAAGTGGTGTGTACCTTGGTGGGCAATTGTTTGATTTAAACCCTACAAAGCACCAGGTTAAGATGGTGTCTGTTCTGCTATTCTCGAAAAAGGTCTAGACATTATCCTAGCACCACTGATAGCTCTCTTTAGGCCCGGTTTTAGCTTGGGATATCTTCCTATAATCTGGAGAAAAGTCTTCTTTTTCTTAGATGGCGTTACAGCTCACGGAGAGCCAGAGCCAAGCTTCTCTCATTCACTTATGTTGTGTGCGATTTGTTTTTCACACAAGTGAACGGGACCTACAGTTTAATGCCGATTCCGACCGGCGAGCGCCGAGAAGCTTTTTCAAGGCAAGTGTACTACGGGAGGTTTTGGCAATACCCCGCCGAGGAGAGAAGCGGCGTAATGAACATTCGATGGCGTTGGTGTTATCGGGATCCGAACTCGCTTATCGTGCGTCAGAGTCCGACACACTACCCACTGCGCCACGGCGCTCTCTGGAGAAAAGTCAACCTAAAAATCCTATCGGTATCCTATATAAATCCTATCGCCCTATCAGCCTAACATTTTTCCTACTAAAAGCTCCATATTAGAGGTGTACTAGAGAATCAGAAACCACTGCATCCAAACCAATATGCATACCGTAAAGAACGATCTACTGAGAACGGGCTGCATCACTTAACAGTTCGTGTTGAAAATAGCTTCACCCGCAAGGAGATCGCAATTTGCGATTTCCACAAGATGGAATCCTTTCACCCATTCTCTGGTCGATAGCTATCAATGACCTACTCTACAAGTTAATCAACCTCGGTTATGAAATCATCGGATACGCAGATAACCTTGTAGTGATTGTTACAGGTAAATGCGAAATATCTAAAAACATGCAACTGGCGCTTCAATTTATCTGTGACTGATGTAGCAGAGAGAGTTAATTTATAAATCCAAATAAGACAACTTCAGTCCCGTTTACAAAAATGAGAAAATTATAACCTTATTCCGTCTCCCTAAAAGGTACTCGTACAAACATAGGATTTTCAGATGAAGTCCCGTGTCTCGGTATTGACCTTGAATGAAAACTTAACTTGGGAATAGTCGTGGTGCAATCATCATCGACTGTTGAGCCGAAGGTCTGTAGTTCAAGTCCGTCCATAGTCAAAATAATTCCAATACGGAAAAACTGTTTAACAACATCAGTTGTGAATGAGAGATGATCAAAAAATGCTGACGAAAGTATAACGCTCGCAGCGAACACTTCAAAATTCTTACTCTGTGTGTGTATTTCCAATATAACACCTTAATGTGAACTACACCCAACGCAAATTCAGTCGAATCTCTCAAATTCTATCTAGAACAAACACCCCCGGAGAGTAGTGAACGAACATCTTCGACACAAACCATCTGCACCCCGTCCAGGTTGTGTGACAAACACCATAAGAGTGTGCGTAAAAACTGGGGATTAAAACCTAAGGTAATCTATTGGTGACCGCGATAATAAGACATATCAGCACGTATGCGTCTGCCGTATGGTGGACAAGAGTTGAACAAAAAACTACAATGATTAAACCTCAATGAGACTAGCACATCTCGGCATTACAAGCGCTATATGCAACCTGCCCAACGGCAGTTCAAGAGGCGCTGATCGGAATTACTCCACTGCACATTTTTATTAAATATGTTGCAATACGCAGTGCAGTCAGACTCCTTCGCTCAGAAACTGACCATCCATGTAGACCATTGGGTCACATGTGCATTACCACATACTTTTGACAAGATATTCGCTATAACATATTCGCCATAATTTTCTTCCAGACAAGTGGGAAAAATAGCAACAACTGCACTTTTGGAACAGTGTTCAAGGTCTCCGAGAATCGAATGGATTCACACGGCTCCTGAACAAACACGCTATGAATATCCTTAAATATAATAGAGTCGATATCAGTTAACTGGTCAAAGATATCATCTCAACAACAAAATTAGCCTCTCGTCTGAAACCGAGTGTCGACTCTGTTTTGCGCATGAGTAAACTGCAGAATCCATGCTCTGTGAGTCTGCTGTTCTCTGCTACCCTAGGAAGCGAATCCCCAAAGAAATTATGACTTCTGAGGGGATCATCTCAGCTCCTATGAGAGACACGCTGTTCAAATTTATTAAAAAAGTAGGGATTCCCCTCGCCTGATCGGCTAGCAAGCACAATAGATCTGCATTGGTCGCAGTGCCCCATGCTATATTTCATCACTAGCTCCCTTCGATAAGAACTTCCGTCATGCATTAACAGATACCTATATTAAATTATTCAGATACGAGTTATTCAGTTGGCGTAGGGTGGTTGCTCAAACATATTAAGAGACTGTTAATTTTTATCTTTATGTTGTGAATTTGAGCATCGTAGACAAGAGAAATTTGGTGTTTCGATAATCCCGATATTAATGAAACTAAAATGAAATTTGTTCAGGAAGAATATGCGCCTAAAAACACGACAGGAATGCATATAGGGCTAAACGCTGTACGAAAGAGACACCAGGCCAGATAGAGAGTTCGTTTTGGAAAGGTTTGCAGCCCCATGGAGGAGATATTTTGACAAACTGCTGAGCATACATGGAGAGTAAACAGTAATGGAAAACGGTGTCGACCATACGAGAATAGTAAAAAATCAGGGAGAACTGGCATTTCTAAAAATGGCAGAATAGGAAGTAGACAAAAGAAATTTAAGAAAAAAACCATGTACAATATATATTCGCGGATCGACTTGGCTTTGAGAAAATAGAAATCTGGTACCCATATATATACATACATACATATGTATATAGCAAGAACGACATAAAGACCAAAATAAATAAAATTCTGCATATGGGCAACTGGTCCGTCTTCGCGATGAAGGAAATATTCAAAACAACTCTTTCGTCTCAAAATGTTAAAATCCGCATTTATAAAACCAAAACAATACCAGCAATAATTTATGAATGTGAACCTTGTCTCTGACTAAGAAAGAGGGAAATAGATTTTGGGTTTTTGAAAATAAGATCTTAATAGATTAAAATAGGCGTATAGAGAAATCTACACAATCAAGGATTCTATCCAACCCCAGGAATTGTCCGAGTAATTAAATCGCGAAGACTAAGACTGACAGATACTTCAAACAATTGGATGATAAAATTAAGGATGGATAGTACGATATCGCGCTAACAGCATCACGACAATACAAACAAAAAGACTCCTGTCGAAGCTCAAACTCTGGTACAGGCGGTTTAGCGACAAAAGCCGGTAGTCACTTCAGGAACGCTGAAGTCACTGATTAAAAATCTCCATCATATGACAAGGAAAATTACAGAATACCTGTAAGTTTACATTGGAATAACAGAATTCACGCTGTAAAATTCAAAAGCGCGAGTATGTTCTCGCAAATAAATAAAATATTTCGGAGAAACAATCAGAATGACATTCAATGAACGCCTTTTATGAACAGTCAGCATTGATGCGGAAAGCCCGTCTTGGTTGACAATCAGTGCAAGTGGTCTGCTAGCTGAAGAGTTTGGGTCCTTCTGTCAATACGGTGTAAAGTGCTTGCAAATAATACCAATACTTTTGATGCTCTCGAAATGAAAATGCCAGTAGATCTTTACATCACAGCCGGAGCTTTTACATCAGTAACCTGTCAAATTTCGAGATTTTCCAAGACCGGTAAAACAGAAAGTTAAATACACAAAATTGCATGTAATAACACTTGAAAAAGGAAAAAATAAAATGAAAGTAATTTAAAAGAAAAAAATTCTAGAAAAAGAAAAGAATACCTTAACTTATAACAGAATATTAGACAAAATATATTCTGTTATTACAGTCTAAGCCTTGTCGGCCGCTGACGCAAGATGAGCGAGTTCGGATCCCGATAACACCAACGCCATCGAATGATTATTTCGTGGCTTCCCTCCTCGGCGGGGTTCCGTTGACTTGTGTGAAAAATAAATCGCACACAACATAAGTGAATAAAAAAGAAGCTTGGCTCTTCATGAGCTTTAACGCCATCTAAGGTGTCTGTCTCGCAGTACAATAGACCAGTATTTGCGTCGGAGTGCTCCAACAGATAGCAGAAGACTCCAAAAAAAAAAAAAAACAAAAAAAACAACAGTCTAAACCTTATACGTTTTTAATTGTTTTTGGATTTGTTATTGCTCTGATTGTTTGCGGGAATATATGTACACAATTAGTAGTCGAAATTATAAGATCAAATAATAATATTCGATAGGCCGTAGATTGAAAATATACATTAATATACGCACACACACAGGTACATTCACAACATTTGAAAAGTTTCTGCATAGATTGTAGTGAGAAATTAATCAATAGCTAGGATTACTTGGTCTCATGAAGAGTATCTTGAACGCTTTAAAGCAATGTAACGAAATGACAAAAATTAGTAAATTCATGATATTATTATTAAAACATACTCCTTCCCATGAAAGAATTCTAATTGAAGTTGGTAATAAACATTTCTATAATAGATTACATATATTTAATAGTTTCTTTGAACATGTATTTTTAAAATATGTAGAAAAAAAAATGTGGTGGATTACTGCACAAATATTCCACAACGATTCCGTATGGCTAGTAAAAGACATTTTCGAATAAATGATGAGGCTCAGATATTCAAATTAGTCTACTACCTTAATTAAAAAATCAATTTTCACTGCGATTTATGTTGCTACGAAAAGATTGACGTTATAGGCAGACACCACAATTGCATCCTAATAGTGGGTACTTCTTACACTCTGGTGCATCATTATTTAAATTTAGAGATGCAACTAACTAAGAAAGAAATTCAGAAAACCATTTTCTCAGAAAACTAAGATGTGAATTAATGTCACAAATTAACTCTTATAGACTCTACAACTCATGGAACTCACATCACCTGCGAAGGCGGCTATTTTGCCCTTAAAATTTTTTGCAACCAGTGAATTTATGTATATTAGGAAAAAGACTGGCCCCCACAGACGCTTGAGGAGCGCCTATATTAACCTCTGTATCAATGCAAGTGTGGCACAACACTTAGTTAACACGTACATACTTGGGTATGCAATTCAGCTTCACTGCATTCCTTGTATATAAATCTGTTGAATCAGGATTTTAAACAATTAAAATACAATAAAATAATATAATTTTTGTAATGTTTATTTGAAATAAACTATTACAAACAGTTTTGACAGGTTGTAAGATCACGACTTAGCTGAACACAGGCTGGCTTGCTGTAAACTTGGAATCCCTTCCTAGTTGTACGTCTCTTAGACGGAGCATAGCATATGGCACAGTTGTCTTTCTGCTTTATCCATTCCTGGTTTTGAAGTGCCGTAAATACATACATATATATATGGGGTTTGCGATCGTCATTATAGATGATATTATAAGTTTTTTTCCCGAAATCCTGCAAATTATCCGCGACGCGCCCATATACATATAATAGAAGTCGAAAGTTCCAGGTTATTGGTTTTTATATTACGATACATATGCTGCTAATGCCCTTTAATTCGACGTTTTGTAGAGTATTCGACAAGTATTTTGTCTATAGTATCAATTCCGCCTTTAGGCGCATTGTAGTTTCTTATTTTTCAAACCAACAGTGATTCTACCGAAGTGAAGTGTAGACAATAAAATCACGGCTTTTTTGGCACATAGGGACACAATGTTACATTTTCGTGGAATACATTTTCACTTGATAAGATTGCACGGTTTTTCAATGCTTGAAACTATGTTGGTATATACGACTTTTCCCAAATCCCATCGCATGAGTCTTATGGCTAGCTCAAGTGACGTGAAGAAATTATCCATCTTAACTGTTCGCCAAGTGTTTTTACAGGACAACACTTGCTCTCCTTTGTTTGTCGCTTGAGGCTGATCTAGTTTCTTGCCTGTGTAGGTGTGTATTACCTTGTAATGGAGTGAATCAGATTTCGTTGGTGAAAATACGAAAGAAAGAAAGAAATCAATGAGAGCTATGTTCTTCTGTAGCTTAGCAGGTTTCACTTGATCCTGCAAATCACCAGTTTTTTTTCTCTTCTTCTCGTCAGCTTCGTAATTTGACTGCAGCTCTGGTGCAATATTTTCCTGTTCAGTTACAGTTATAGCTACACCATTTTTCTCTGATTCAGCAATATCTCCATGATCCGACTTTTCTAAGTCCTTAATATATGTATATAAAATATTTTCAAGCACTTGACTCATTTTTGAGGACTTCTATCTCCTCAACGGTCATCCTGCGATAATTTCTATAAAAGACTAGTCTGCTATCTGCCATATCTGAAACAATCTATGAACATTTATGATCCAATATTATTATTCACCTTCTAATTTTATATACAAATATTTTATTGTTTAATGCACCAGATATGGTGCAAGGGAAATAACGCACTGAACTTGCTGCTGTGAACGGTTTGCGTGCAAATCGCCAAGAAACTGCGAATGTTCTCAACACGTTTACAGTAGACAAGGTAACGGTAGACAACAGAATGGTAACTGTCAAGACAGAAAGTCAGTACCAAAATTAGCATCAACAAACAGGCTCCATACCAAGGTAAATACGTATTGGTAGTGCGGTGTACGTTTGAAAAACTTGTAATTTGTAGATATTTATTCATATGTATTTGCATATGTCCTTAAAATAATGTTCAGTTTCCCTTTTTTAGAAGCTACTGAAAAATTCAGCCCGGTCTGTAATGATTATCACCATGATTTTTGCATTTGAAAATGCAAATACATACAAAGGTAAATATGTATGTCGTGACGAGGGTTAAAAAATCGGATTTGGCTTCCCGTACCATCAAACTTTCCTCTTTGAGTTCAGATAGATATGATCTGAACAGTACAGTATGAACTCACGAAACCCAGTGTTCTACATTTTTTCTAGCAATATCATATGGTCAACCACATCAAAAGCTTTAGTGATATCAACAAATAACCGGAAGTGAACTTTTTACCATCAAGGCTAGAGAAAACATTAGAACAAAATTAAAGGAAGGCATCTCCGATTCGTTTTTCCTTCAGAAAACAAAATTGAATTCGACTGAAGAATATTATCTTATGTATCTAAGGTACCATACTTTTGTTAAAGATTTTCAGTGATTTCAAAGAGTTTGCTGAAGGTAGGGAGATGTGAATTGGGTCTATAATTGTCCATATCCTCTGCAGAAACTTTCATCGGCACAGTTGAGAGCGGACGGAAATACTCCTGAGACTGGACTGCGGCTAAAAATGTCTGCTAGCACATGTGAGAAGTACATTCGTAATTTCATCAAAACGAAACAAACATTCGAGTTTTTTTTAAAACCCAATATCCTTTAAGAGTTCCAATGCAATACTAGATTCAGAGACAAAACTATTTCAACCGATAAGTATCAATTACGAAAATGAAACAGGAATGAGATATGTGTTGAATGCATGTGATATGTCAGATTTGCTAGAAATCTCACAGTTGTTCACACAAATTAAAAAAGGCTTTGTGAAGATTTGTTCAAAATATTATTAATTACACGCGATTTGGATTTTAAATCCTGTCTCATCGGCGTTAGGGGTTAACACAATAACCACTGAGCTACTGTGCTGCGCCTTTAATCACTTAGAAACTCATATCTGCAAAGTTATGAATCGAAAAATTCTCGAAATTTACAAAATTAATTGGAAATTACACTCCATCTCCAATGACTCAAATTAACAATACCAAGCAATAAAAAAGAGCAATTCGAAATCTAGAAAACTCGAACCGGATCACCAAATAAATCATTGTGGCTTTAGCTACATACCTGGAAACCTGGCCGTGCCAGGAGCCATTAATATCTTAGTGACAAAATAGACCGGTAACTAAGTGCTAAATACATTAAGGCCTTGAATAAAGAGTAGACCATCGACTGCCTGGCAGTACAACGGACCAGTAATTGTGTTTGATTTCTCGGGCGGATAACATCAGCCTCCTACAAAAAAGTTATTTATATTCGCTTCAAAGATTTTTCGTAAATTATGCCCTTAACTGCTTGGTCCTTAGTTAACCATTGAAGAGTATGGGGTGTGTCATTACAGGACACTTGCACTGCGACCATAAAGATATATTGTACCCCTTTTTTAGTTAACCATATCTCTATAGCAATTCATTCTAAAACATATATTCTCCTTAATTGTTAGACTAAAGTCAAGCAATTTAATAATTATCTCTTAAATCAAAAGCATTGTAATGAGTTTCCAATTTAGAGCACCATAAGCATCAGCATCAAAACCACGCTAAAAGAGCACTGCTCCTATAATTAACATAAAACCAATTTACTAAATGCATATTCATTTCTGTAATAAATCATTTAGTCTCGCATACTGGTTAAAAACCAGCTGGATGATATTTTACTGAAGAACCGCATGTCAATGTGAATGCTCTGATTACTATAGTCGTTCGATGCATTAACACGAACGACCTACGCATCTGTTCAGCTTTGATTGAAATAAAGTCGTTCCCAAATGAATAAAATGTAACGCCGTCCACACAATTACCGTATTTTAAGTTATAAATCAATGTAATTGCTTTTATATTGTACTTTGGTGGCACGCGTGCATTTGACGCTCTGGCAGGATGCGGTATTGAATTCTACAATGCTTCACTATAATTTGCAATGGAATCGATCGGCGCCTTCGTTGCGCATAATATTCATAGGCTTGTCACTGCACTCTCTGAAGCTTGCTCCACTTCAAAGCAACCGAATAGTAGTTCTGCCACAGGAATTAGCTTAACAACGGAAGTATTATATATGATGCTTGGATGTTAATAAATAAATAAGATAAGCAGTGTGTTCGTCATTACTGGCAAAACCCTGTATCTCATTTGCGTAAAAAGTCAATTGTGTCTTAAACACCCATGAATTGGAATCTAAACTAATTTCAGGCTGCAACCTCTATTATTAAAATAATAACACCAAAAAAAGAAAGTTTAAAACTTATACTTAAAGAAAATTAGTTGAATCATTAATTGCTATGAACAGATTAAAACACGATATTCCTTTTGTAGTATCAAATATAAGGCTCACTTCCACGGTGTAGTTGGCTTTTCACTAATCCTTTAGCCCATATCTTAACCTCTTAATGAGATCAAACGAGGGTTATGGCGGCTGGTACCCAGTTGGGACAAAAGAAAGAGGAGCATTCGTTTATAAAAGAAAGGAGCATGGGATTATTAGGTGCTTGAAGAGTCGAAAATGGAAAGAGCAGCACATAGAATGGCAATCAGTGTTATGAGTACAAAAGAACATTGTTTAACGGCGACATTGGATATAACATCGCTGCCAGGTAGAGCACCTTATTCGAAAAGGATGGTTTGATATTCTGCCTACCCAGCAAAATTAGGTTTGCACCATATAACCATAAGAATAACTATACTACTATCTTTGGGGAGAACGTAACTCATTTGCACACCAACTTATCCAACATAATATCTTATCAAATTTTCTAATTTTACTTACGACTTGAAAATAGGAAATTTTATTTACATTATTTCATCAATATGTTTAGTTACGCCGACCGCGATCGTCGTCTGAAACATTTGCTATTCGGGAGACTCAGACTATCGTGGAACAGATTTTCAACAACTTTGGCCCAAAGACGAAACTTGATATCCGAGATATTCTGGAAATTGTGTCACCTACTCGAAATTAAATAATCCAGATTGACTCCACTAAACCAATCGACTGATGCGATAGTGAGGCGACTCCAGAGAACATTAAGAAGTTTGTGATCGGCACATTCACATAGCTCAATGGAACATTCTGGGTGTCCCAAAAAAATCACCCGATGTTCTTTTTTGTTGGAAATTTCTGCTATCTGTTGGAGCACTCAGACTCAAATAATAATCCGTTGAACTGCCAGACTAAATGACGTAACAGCTTATGAGGAGCCAGAGCCAAGCTTTTCTTATGCACTTATGAACATGTTGTGTCTCGGAAGTTTAGAGCCACTCGTTTCCCAGCCTATCTGCCATGAGTGTGTTTCTTCCATGTTTCGCTGTTCTATCCAATTTCTTCTAGGTCCATTCCTTATATTGCCCTTCCATCTAAGGCGCAGCCTTCCGAGCGCTATTTTTCCTATTGGTTTTCCACTCATTACCCCACTGTCCATTCATTCTAAGTGTACTGCCTATTAAGGCTTCACGACTTAATTACTCGAACAATGCTTGGGGCTCGTTTCAGGCAACAAGAGAGTTGTGACCTTAGGAGATATCGCGATAAGCAGATGACTGCACATAGAGAGCCAGCAGCCACTGAAAACGGTGCACACATCACAGGTTCAGGAACTGCTCATTATTGAAGAAGTAAAAGCGTAGGAATAACACGGCCGCAGGAATTGACCTAATACCATCGGAATTAATAAAATATGCAGGGAAAAAGTTAACAGAGAAGTAACATGAGTTCATCACAACAATGAAACCATCACAGAGGAATGGAAAAGCTCGGCCATTACTCCCGTATTTGAAAAAAGGCGACAGAAGACAATGCAACAGTTACCGAGGAATACAAAGCCGTTACATGGTGCTGAAATATTCTCTTAAAGGGGCTGACTTAATATGCCAAGGATATAATCGGTGACTATCAGTTTGGTTTAAGAAGGAGTCGCTCCACGAGTGACCAGATATTCTCTGTTAACTTTTCCCCTGCATATTTTATTAATTCCGATGGTATTAGGTCAATTCCTGCGGCCAAATATTTCACCCATTGTTTCATAAAACATGTCCTTTACCTCTTCATCCATATCTTTCGAAGGACAGTTATAGCGGGGACTCTAGATTTTGGCGATAGACATTCGGTGGTTGTAAAATACTGCGTCCATTACGTTCTGCCCAATTTTGTTACTGATGAAAAATAGTGTTCCGGTATAACCCTCCTTAACGGTTGTTCCGTTTGAAAGTCGAACTTCCTGTACCGCTGCAATGTCTAATTTATATTTCCTTTCTTTTACTTTCATTGAAAAGTATCCGGTCTGAAAAAACTGCGTACGTTCCACAAGCTCAGTTTTAATTTTTCAGATTTTCTGTTCATGGATGATTTTCCTTGGATCGGGGAACTAGTTTACGTCCCGAATATTTTACCCAAGAAAGACCAGCCATATTTAACACCATGGTGGGTCTACGATTTTTGATGCTGTGGATTGATGTAGTGATGTGAGTGTGGGTAATGCAAAGTCATTAGCTGCAAAATAATACCTTGTAATGTATTTAATCAATTTCTTTTAACCCTAGAACACTAATCCTCGCCTGTGAGGCCGCACACAAACGATTTTTTACATTTTTCTCACAATATACTACTTCCATGGGATTTATCCCCTTGCCACCTCAACTGGGAATCAGACGCAGTGGATAGCAGACGTTTGTGCAATTTCAGTGTCTAATTTCTAAGTTATAGAGTTCGGTATCGCCTGAGAAGCGAGGATTAGTGTTTAAGGTAAGTTTTTTTCAACTCTTTAATTTTACTTTTTTGTAGTATTCCTGTTATTTGCATGGAATTAAATTAAGAAAATTGATTTTTTTTTAAAGATGGATTCCAATGAAGGGCGAATAAGCCAGTGGTTACTGGAACTGTCCGAAGATGAAAATGAAAATCAGGATAATTTGAAAATCCAAGATTTTAATTCCGTTAATAGTTTTGCTAACCCCACGTATTTAGCTGATTCTGACGATGAGTTGGCTAATAGAGCTGTAGATGATCCAGGCGATGCTAACACGCCATTAACTTCATTTTTTAATAGACCTCATTGCGTTCTTAGAGCATCAAATTCATCGAATGCAGGACCTGCAGAATGTGAACTCTCATCATTTCGCCTTCGACACACATTACTCGAGGTAAGAACAACTATATTTGGTCATCGTAACCAGCTTCATTTCGGCAAAGTTCAAGCAGGACGGCTGCAAGGAATATTATTCACGTTATGCCAGGACCAAAACAATGTGGCAAGGATGTTATAAAACCATTGCAGTGTTTTGAAATTTTTTTTACGCCAGATATGAAGATATGATCAGCGAAATACTCCGTCGTACTAATGAAGATATTGAGGTCAAATCACGAAAATATAAAGTATATTCCTCCACTGTGTCCACTTCTAGAAAAGAAGAACTTCAAGCACTACTTAGCCTATTAATTTTAACCGGTGCGGTGCGATGAAAAACAATCACCTGGCAAGTAAGGAACTTTTTGATTCTTCACTTTGCGGAGCTATGTATATTGCTACAATGAGTCATGAACGCTTTGATTTGCTCATACGATGTCTTCATTTTGATGATCTTAGCAGCCGAGAGGACAGAAAAAAGAGGACAGATTTTCTCCAATCCGAAGTAAATGGAAAACATTTATCCAACAAAGTCGTGATCTATACAATCCAGGTTCCTATGTCACGATAGATGAACAACTTCTTGCATTTAGAGGGCGGTGTCATTTCAGAATGTATATGCCGAACAAATCTGCTAGATATGGAGTAAAGATCGTCTTAGCATGTGATGTCAACACGAAATATATATGTTTGATGTTTACCCATATTTAGGAAAAGGCAAAGACACGTCTGCTGCTGGCGATCCTCTCGGCAGCTACTATTGCAAGTTGCTTACAAAAACAATACATGGAACCAACCGGAATATTACAACAGATAATTGGTTTACATCAGTGTTCTTAGTTGAACAGTTACTTGTTGAACCATTCAAGTTATGCCTTCTTGGGACAATCAGAAGTAACAAAAAAGAAATCCCTGAAGAGTTCAAACACACTACATCACGTTTGGTTGGAATGTCTATGTTTGGCTTTCATGATAAGCTTACCCTTGTCAGCTTCAAACCTAAAGCTCAAAAAACCGTTCTTCTTCTTTCGACCATGCACGATGAACCAGCTATTGATCCACTATCAAAAAAACCATCTATAATTCAACAAAAGGTGTGGTCGACACATATGACCAAATGTGTGGTCACTTAAGTTGTAGTCGTAAGACAAGGCCTTGGCCGCAGTGTGTATTTTACGGGATGTTGAGTATGGCGGTTTTGAATAGCTATATCCATCATGTCTCCAATTGCCATGCTAAAAAATTCAAGCCAATGAATAGAGAGGCAGAGGATATGTTGTGCCCCACTATGCACAAACGTGTTCGCGAAGCCTTATGCGAAGTACTTAGTTTGCCGGCCTATGAGAATTCAGCACTTTATCCTGAAGAACGGATCATTAAAAAAGGAAAGAGATCGGTATGCAGCTTTTGTCCTAAAAAACGACGCATGAGCGTGTACAAATATCCAAAATGCGACAATACATATAGGTCGCCGAACTGCTGGGGATGTACAGAAAAATAAGTTCCTAAAAATGGCTAATTTTTAAATTAACGTTGAGGCCTCAATTCTTGGGATACAGCCATTAGTTTTTTGTTGTTATGAAAGCGTTGATTTATTCATTAGTTCTTGTAAAACTTATATGAAATTTTTAAAAAATTAACTTTTTTTTCTTTTTTTTTTTTGTGGAGTCGTCACTTATTTGAAAAGTGAAAAATGTGTTTTTTAATTTAAGATTTTCATTATTACATATAATTCTAATAAAATTTCAATATGAGTGTTTTTCTCAAAGAGTAACGTTTTGCAAAGTATGATAAATACATACTTTCAAAAGGTAAAAATAATTGTTTTAAATGAATAATAAGGCGTTTTTTTCAAAAGTAGCCTCCCAGGCGAGGATTAATGTTTAGCGACAAAAAAAAGATTATTATTCTAGGGTTAATAAAGTACTGACTACTAGTCTAGAAGCCTGATATTCGACGTGCAATTGTGTCAATTTATCTTATACGAAATAGGCCATCAAATTAAAATATATTGTATTTTGGGGTAAAGAAATTAATTCTAACAAGGATAGATAGGACTTCAAAACTGACAGTTAAAATCCTCTCTCCTTTATGCTTGTAACATGTTTACATTCGAATTGTGCTAATATCGCATTGAATTTCAATTTAAGATACATAAAACTTCACTTTCGTTTCCTCCCATTTCCCAAATATGTACATACGTATGTATGTATGTCTACATTATTTTCTGGTTTCCTCCTGAAGAAAATGTGAAAAAGTCAAAGAACAAAATAAAATAGGCAAAAAGGAAAAATACAATTTTCCAAGTTTGGAAACGTTAAGTTGAAACACATTTATATTTGATAATTTCTTCAACGAAACATAAAAAGCCTTAGTAACATAATTTATGGGTATCTCAAATCAACGACAACCATTTGTATTTAATTTTTTCGACATTTATGGGCAACGAATACGATAGGACAGGGTAGAGTTTGTAGATATTTAACAATTACGAATACACACACTAGGCTATGTTCCTCGTCGCTTTCGGAGAGAATTTGGCCATGATGTACAAATTGTTAGATTCCTTTTGATCCTAACGAAAACTCAATTATTCAGTGGATAAATGGAAGGGATTGATTTAGATGTGTTTTTCAAAAGACACATCAATATTTATTTAACCATGAGATGCAGATATGTGTACATGAGCTTATGACAAGCAGGATGATATAGTTGTTGCTATAATAAG
Organism: Merodon equestris; assembly: GCA_958301585.1. NCBI lineage: Eukaryota > Metazoa > Arthropoda > Insecta > Diptera > Syrphidae > Merodon > Merodon equestris. Next base: position 68,725,627 of record OY284413.1, read on the forward strand.
TAAAAACTTTCCCATGATTTTTTTTTTGTTTTCTCAGATCTAAAGCTGTGAGTGATGTAACTTGCACCACGTCAAATCTTAAAATAGTAAAGAAAATTAGGAAGCGTACGAGACACCAGAAGCAATACTCGTTACAAGACGTTTAACAAATCATTATATTCGTATCTATAAAATACATATGTCTGGTGATGAAAAAATAATGATATAAAATAATGTTTAATATCCACACAAGCGATCTTATAGGCTTTCTCAAATATTCAAAAGCGTATGCGGATGATTTAGTAGTATACAGATCAGCCAGAACTTTGCCTTCCTTCGCTTTTAATGGAAGGAGGGTGCCTCTGTTCAGCAACAGGGTAACTGTCCTTTCCGAGTCTTTTTCAACTTCTGTCTTAATGACCTTCCAGTTGGTTGTCGGAAGATAGGGATTTTGCCTCTGCAGCAGAAGCAGCCCCTGTCGGTGAAACCAGGAAGTTTCTTTTCTGGGCTATTTTTGCACATGGAGAAAAGGCTGAGGTTGATCTTATCTTCAAGAATTTTCCAGTGCTTATGAGTGATATGGCCCTCCAAATGGTTTCGATCTATGATCACTATCGCTAGGTGATCCCTCATCACCTCGTTGAGAGAGGGCGCCGTAGCGGTGCTCCTGTGCCTCTTTGAGGTGGTTGGGGTTTTATCCTGGAATTGAGGCCTTTTTGTTGTCCACCCACTTTTTTTGGCTGTGTTAGCGGATGCGGAAAGTCCCTTTCTAGGTCGACTCTTCCCCTCTTCAATTGTTTTCGAAGCCCATTTATGCGAAGCTACGTCCTTTTCATCCCAATTGTCCTTGCCCTTTTTTTTCAGTCGTCTAAGGACTTGAAAAGCAGCACGTATCTTTCTACAGGTCATCGTGCTGGCTCTTATGTGCTTCCCTGAAGCCGATGTCGTTGCCTGGGAAGCGTTTTTCTTCTCAGTCTTCTGAGAGTCTTGGGGAGTAGCCCCCAAGGGCTGTTGTTTATTTTTTTTGGATTCTATTTTGATCCCACGAATAAGCCGGTGTAGAAAAGGTCCACCATAGCATAGCTGGTTCTACTGTAGTAAGGCATGTATACTATAGGCCTTGCCAAAGCACCCAAAGGAGCTGGTAAGGGCTGGCTTAACCCCCAGCCTTCCATCCCTCGGCACGGTTCTCTCGCTCACACCACTAGAGAGTTGGGTATCTGTTGTTAACTCTTTCTTAATGGTCCACTGTGCACGATTGACGCATGCGAGTAAGACCTTAGCTGCCACTAACCGATGATTAGTAATATTTCCAGCGGGCGCCCACGAGGGGGACTAGAAGAACAGAATTTTTTGCCCACCTTTTCTTAGCTTAAGTTTTCAATTATTTTCATTATTATAATGGGTCCGCCATCTAACGTTTTTTTTTTCAAGTAGTGCTTATTTCGTGAATGGTAACACTTAGCTCATGTCTGATTTGACAGATAATTAGTTTTATCCTTCCGCTGAACGAATATGGTTGTGTACACGCTTGAACAACGCTGGGAAATATTGCGACATTACATTGAAAATCATGGTAATGTTGCAGACTGTGTGCGAAAATTGCGAACGGATTTTGGAAGAAGAGAAGCACGGTCAGCTCCGTATGTTCGTTATCTTGTGAAAAAAGTGAAAGAAACTGGCATCCTCATCGATAAACCAAAGCGTGAAAAGCCAAAAACAGTGCGTACACCTGAGAATATTGCTGCTGCGGCAGAAAGTGTGCGTGAAGCGCCATCAACATCACTTCACCGTCGTTCTCAACAAGTGAACATTTCGGAGACATCATTGAGACGAATTTTACATAAAGACCTTGGTATGATGCCATACAAAGTCCACTTGGTTCAGGAGTTGAAGCCAACTGACCATCCAATGCGTTTTCGCTTCGCTAAGTGGGCCTGCGATCGACTTACAGAAGATGCCGATTTTGCCAAAAAAATCATCTTTTCAGATGAAGCTCATTTTGATCTTGGCGGGTATGTAAACAAGCAAAATTGTCGCATTTGGGGCACAGAAAACCCGCACGCATACATTGAAAAGCCGGTGCACCCAAAACGAGCCACTGTTTGGTGCGGATTTTGGTCCAGAGGCATAATTGGGCCATTTTTCTTCGAAAATGAGCAAGGAGTGGCCGTTACAGTCAATGGCGATCGTTATCGGGTCATGTTGAACGAATTTTTGTTCACAAAAATTGAAGAGGAAAATTGAGAGAACAAATATCTGTTGTTAACTACTTCGAAGTTCGTGATGTGAACAAAAACCGTTCCGGCGTGCCTGGTATCCTTCAACAAGCACGAGCAAAAGCGCTTTAGCAATTAGATATTATAACACGGTTTATTCACTGATAAGCCTTCCTTGGGGACTATTGTGAATAACTACAAAAAAATCGGTGGCCAAGAAAAAGAGTGTACTAATTGCGAACTGCTGCGACACGCAATAAATTATGTGAGCCAAAGCCCTGAAAATAAACTGAATGGCATCATAAGACATAGTCAAATCCTCAGTTTATTTACCGATCACTTCTACCCTTTGTTAGTAGTAATTTATTTATATCAGTGCAAATCATCGATTTCTAACCATGACAATAACTATAACACAATCGTACAGGCCTATCAATATAAATGTTATTCAAAACTCGTATCTTAATAAATGGGTATGGGTTAGTTCAACCCGCCCTGCTTTGCTCGCGGCCATCTAATTTAAAGTAATCAGTACCCTATCCACGTAGATATACTTGCATTTTAGGTTTCGACATTCAGACGGGTTCTGCTCTACTTGCTTATCGCTTTTCCACTTCATGAATATCAAATATAGATATCGTTTTCTCAAACTCAAGACGAATCCTTGAATTCCGTTCCAAGAAACCCTAAGAGGGACATTTTTGCCATTACGAAACGATGAACAAGCTATCATTTCACGGTAACAAAGGTTATTTGCCCACAAAAATGCAGACACCACGATATTAATCTTGTCAATGGTTGAGGTTCCCTTGTATAACGACTGTCATGCCATTCAGCTGAGGATAATTTGCAAAGTGGTCGGATATGGATGGGGATGTCGAAGCGACACCCACAGATTTGGAATATGTATCACGAGCATTTGGATTTTTTGTAGGATAACATTGTGTTTATCTTTTTAATAGCTTGGTCGTAAATCCTCCAAAGCCTAACTGACCTGTGACAGCGGACAACTGACGGACAACTGATTTCGTGTTCTAATCCAAACAAATCACCTCAGTTTGTCATAATATTTTGCTTTAATTTGCATTTTAATGTGGCACGCCAGACATTTTTTGGCTGATAATAATCGGATGTCAATAAAATCAAGATCGGGGTTACCTGCTAGCATAACCTCTAACTTAAGAGACTTATTAGATTGACATATCCGATAGGGGCCGCTGAGTCCTTTGGGTGGCGTTGCGAACACGCTTACTGCCATTCTTTGGGGACATTTATTATGCTTAATTGGTGGGTAGATTGAATTATTTCGTCTTAATAAAGGAAATTATTTAATTTTCTTATCGCCATTCTGTTGGAGTTAGTGCTTAATGCTGTATTATATATTTATTTATCTATTAATTTATTTACTTATTTCAAAATTATTGTTTGATGTATTATTTCAGGGTCCCTAGATTTCTAATCCTTCTTCCCAGGTGTGTGTACGTATATTGTATCATACGTTCATTCCCTCATATTACAGTAGCATACATTTGTTCGTGTTTTTTTTTTTCGTTTCGAATAACTCCAGAATAAATAAAAATATCATTCCTGGACTAATTTCGTTCCACACCTAGTTGCATAATGAATACCAGATCAAGAGGCGTATGTGCTGAAGTAAACAACGAGCAGTAACTGGCTTTTTCACCACAGAGTTTGCTTCAATACTTGAAATAATTTTGAAATTAATTTTTAGCAATAATATTTCCTGAAGTAGTTTCGGATAGTTGTGATTCTAAGTGTGATTGTAACTATTAAGCCAAAGTAATATCATGTCCCCAGAGTCACTGATTTAAAATGCACAAGTTGGTTATAAGTGATAAAAATATAGTAAGGTTTTTTTAGTGCTAAGGGTAGAGAACTAGACTATGGGCCTTTTATTTTGCATTGTGCTAATTGCAAAAACTTCAAGCCTACTTGCAACTCAGAACGCAGTTCACAAACATATTTTGAGGAACGCCCATGTTCTGACAAATGTTTTTGTATTGAGAACTTCAAACAATTTAAATATATCGGTGTCCTGCTGGACTGGAAGATGAGCTTGTTTGACCATACGTGGACACTTAAGTTGTATCTCATGGCTGTCATTAAACAAGTTTACTTTTTAAAATCTTATTGTTCAATAGATCTCCTTTATTATGGTTAAATTCAATCCAAACTTGAGCATTGCACAGCATCCTGGGGTGGCACTCACTACAAAAAAATATATCTTCTTCTTGTGTCACAGAAGTATGTTATCCGGCTTATTTGTAACAAAAATCGTATGCCTGATAGTTTAATACTCTTTAGAAACCTTAAAGTCTTACATTTAAAGAATTTATATTACTACAAAATTTTGAAAATATTTTTTGAAAGACCTGGATATTTACTAAGCAGAAGTTCTTCCAGCTACCAACTAAAAGTAAACGAACAATATCTGGCTCAAGTTGCATATTTTTCAAATTTTTTTTCTGTTACTGCTTCTAGACTCTTTAAAAATACCTGAAAACATAGGGTGTGTTCAAAATAAATTCATCTTTCAAAAAAAGATGAAATCGTGGCTTTTACCTATAGATATTAATTATGAATTTACGCATGTATGTATGTATGTACATATGTATGTATATACATATATATATATGTGTATATATCTGTAGGGGAAAGTAATGTACCTTAGAACGCTTGAACCTTGGAATGACAGTCTTTTTCGTACTTTGAATTCATTTAAGTAATAAAGTCCCGCTACATTTCATGGGGAATTCCACATTATTTCTTTTTAGTCTGCAAACGAATTCCTTCTGAGTCAGACGTAAACAAAATAGGCCGAAACCGGTTTTTGCGTCGTCAAAGTTATTTTTTCTCAAATTTTCTGAAGTCTGTTCTGAGAATACAAATACTTCGACTGGGTGTTGCTATTTTTTTTTCCGAAAAAGTGAAATATTGTGGCAGTGTTGTGCAGAAAGTGAGTTCCAATTTCTCAAAAAAAAAAAATGTTTTAACTGCTTAAGCACAAAATGTCTCTGTCGTGTACCATGGAATGAAATTTTTCGTGTACTTTGACACGTTCCAAGGTACACGGATTGCGTCGTATGCTTTTCTGTTACTAATCCTTTTTTTGCTTTCATAAGGCCCAAACTATGCCTCGCAGCAAATTTGGAGTAAAACGGTCTCATGTTAACAAAGAGGCGTTGGAGGAGGCTTTAAAAGATGTAGTTTGCAATTAAGAAACCATCGGCCAAGCTGCCAAAACGCATAATATTTCAAAAACAACTTTATTTCGACACCTAAAACTTTATCGAGATTCTGACTCTGAAACATTCAGCTATCATTCGAATATCGCACACAAAAAAATACTAACCATTGAAGAAGAACTTCTGTTAGCGGAGTACCTGACAACAGCAGCTAAGTTGCATTATGGACTCTCCTAATATGGCACAAAAAAATTAGCATTTCGTTTTGCAAAAGCAAATGAAAAAAAATCTGCCAGAATCTTGGATAAAGAACGAAGCAGCCGGAAAAGATTGGATGATTGGCTTTTTGAGGCGGCATCCAGCCTTATCACTAAGAAAACCAGAGGCAACAAGTATTTCGAGGTCAACAAGCTTTAATCGTTCCAATGTTATGAGCTTCTTTAATAACCTTAAAGATTGTCTTTCTCGCTACAAATTTGATCCGAGATTGTAGAATCTACAATCTTGATGAAACCGGGAATTCGACTGTCCATGTTCCACCGAAAGTTATAGCTGCCAAGGCTGAAAAACAGATAGGTAGCATGACCTCAGGAGAATGTGGTATTAATGTCACCATGATTCCAGCTATCAGTGCCATAGGAAACCATACCATGGGATTTGAGGTAACTGGAATATGCCCTTTCAATGAGGACATTTTCAAAGATGATGAGCTTCTGAACAGCTATGTGACCGATCGGCCTTGCCCTTCTAGTGCAGATAACCAATTAATTAGTGCAGGTGATCAAACACAAGTACCATCCACAAGTCAGGTTGCAGCTGCTTCTACTTTCATATGACCAGAACATATTCGACCATTTCCAAAGGCTCCACCACGTAAACAAACAATTACACGCGGAAAAAAAAGGGAAGGACAAGGATTCTAAAAGACACTCCGGATAATGAAGAAGTCATGGCAAGTTGTTCTAAAAAAATTGTTAAAAGACGAAATGTTTTGCAAGAGCATTCTGACGATGATCAAACTATAGACCTACCAATGATACCCAGAACACCGAAACATCGGCAGGTGAAAGATGTAAAAAAACCGACGATTGATGAAAGCGATGAAGATTTTAGTGGAGATGACGAGTTGACAGTGGAAGAAATTTACAAGATGACAAAGTCAGCTAAGTTTTAATAGATGACCCAATTTTCTGTATTTTTAACTCACTTTGTTAATTAAATTAATAGTTTTGACACCTGTCATATTTTTAGTTCAAATGTATAAAAATATTAACTCATCCGATGAGATCTTTACATTTTTTTAAAGGAAAAATCACACTCTTGCTAAGTACGAACTCGTTTTTATTGTGAGTCAAAAGATAAAAATGTAAAAAAAGAATAATATGTTGAAATCGTTCCGAGGTACACTACTTTCCCCTAATGCTAAATATTATGGCCTATTATGAATATTATAATATTTTAAGTTAATAAAGTTAGTTAATAATTAATGTAGGCATGGCAATTTGTTAAGAGCACAACAAAGTATAAAAGATGACGCCCGATCAGTGGACACTCATTCAGGTCTGGCATTTCATCTAGCGAAGTTCTTCTGAGCGTCCCAGGAAAAGTGCCACACTTATACGAACCTTTTTGGAATTGAATAACATCCAAAAAAATTTGTTGTTTTCCTTTTTCTAAGGGAATATGTATTTGTTTAGCTGTTCACTCAGCGTGTACGGGGGTTTACGAACAGCTTACGCGCGGTGAAGAGAAAGGCAATAGTTTTTGTAACTGCTTTGTTGGCTGCCTGCTAAGCGTGTACTGCGGATTTCGAACAGCAGACGGTAGTTGAGGAAGTAAGGTGGCGACTAGGAATTCTCCCAAGAAGAGTGGAGACCAGCCAACGCTACAGCCGAGCTTTAGAAACATACTTAATTTGCTTTGTGTTTTGGTATAGCAAATTCATTGTATACTAAATTTTGGCATATAACCCCATCAACCCTTCTATTGTTTATTTTGTTTATAAAACTGTTATATTATTTGCTTCTTATAAACTAAGGATCGCAGATACCTCTTAGTTTATTTCTGTTTCATATTTGTTCATATTTATTGGTTTCGTTTTATGATATATATGTATGTATTACTTAAAAGTCAATAAAATTATACTTTATTATACTATTTTCTCAGTTACACGCTTCTATATTTATTTATTTATTTCGTCAACCGAGCTTATACAGATCACGGCTAATTTTTCTATTTAAGCTGTTCGGATACCCACCATTTTGAAACAGGATTCTTTATCAACAAAAAAATTGTACATGGATCGAACGTTCTTTTTTTCTTTTCTTCATTTTTATTTACAATTTCTTAGATCTATCTTATTAAAGACAAAAATGCTTAAAACTAGCTTAACTATCCTTACAAATTTAGGTATCTTACTGGCCTAGGCGGACACTCTAAAACAAACTGAATAATTTTAACATATGCCTTTCGACTACTATATAAATAACTTACAATTAATATTATTATAATTGACTTAAGCTAAGAACAATTTTTTTTTTAAAAAAAACTTAGCATATTATCATTTTTTTATATATATTTATATAAGTTTTAAACCTAGCTAAACCTAACTAAACATATCTTATTCTAACTTAACTAATATATCTTTTTTTTTTAAGTTTTAATATATTTATATTTTTTTTGGTTTTTATTTCTTTTTTTTTTGTTCTATCCTACCCTAACCTACCCTACCCTATCCTAGCCTATTTTTAGCCTGCCACTGGTGTTAGGTAAGCCCTGCCTTGAAGAGCCTGAAGTTATTGAAGTGTTGACTTTCGCAGCTCCCTCCAGCCACCAAAAGCGTTGATGTTGGCGGACTAGGTCTCCTCTATCCCGGAGATTAGGCTATTGACCGAAGTCATTGCTCTCGCAACGTGGCTTCGAATCAGTTTGATCAGGAAGTTATGCACCCGTAAAATCCTGACCCTATTGTATAGGACTTCGTTCGGGTAAAACTTCGCGTAATCAGATTCGGGTGTCCTATGTAACCCGAGATGAGTCCTGAGACATTATCTCTCAAACACCCGAATCCTTTCCATTAAGCTGGCTCTCACATTGAACCATAGGCAACCATGGTTTTGATTAAGGCCATGTAGCACCTTCACCCTGGAATCAAGTTGACTGCAATGAAAGAGTCATCTTGTCAGAGCGAAAGCGCCTCGGGCCCTTGCCCGAGACTACAGTTTGTTTCGCCAGTGGGTGCCCGTCCTGTCCAAGAATTGAGAACCCACGCTAATTTTTTCTAGCGTCTTGACAGGCTCTAGACAAAGGCGTTATGAACAACGGCAGTTGATCTTCAACTTCCAGTCATCAATGCTGAATTTTTTCGAAGTCACGCTGCAAGAGAGTGACAATGACGTTAATCGTTGGACATGATATGTACACAATTAAATCGTCCGCATACGCTATTGAATGGTGAAGAGAAGCTATCAAATCACTGAAGAAAATACTGAAAGGGATCGGCGAGTTCACCGTACCCTGTTGCAGTCCGTTGTTAATATCAAATGTTTGGGTGGAAATCATGTCGGCAATTTTCACTACGAACTTTCTACCTGTTAACATGTCAAAAATCATACAATATATAGCAGTGGTTTACTTATGCCCAGCCGACTGAGCTTGTAGCAAAGCCCTTCTAACCATACGGTGTCGAAAGCTTTTTCCAAGTCAATCAGACAGGCACCCGTGCATTGGTTCTTGCATTTTTTCCATTGGTTATCCGATACGAGATTCGACGCGGCATGAAACCGAATTAGTTATCCAGAATGATTTTATTGTCCGCAACCCTTTTAGACAGGGCTCTATGGACCACCTTCTCGAAAACCTTGCTAATACTTGGAAGAAGACTTATCAACCGAAGATTTGATGGGTCAGAGGTATCTTTACCCTCCTTGGAAATTGGTTGCAACACCGCTGTCTTCCAATCCGCTGGATAATATGCATTATTCAGTGAATTGTTGAACAGAATGGTGTACGTCTCTATAGCCACCGGTAGGAGATGCCTGAGCACAACATTAGATATTATATCGATTCCCGGGGATTTTTTTCTCTTTAGTGATTCGAAGATCATCTGAAGATCCCCCGTCAAAATAAACAAGGTGTTCGCCCCTTCATTGGTGACGGCATTATTTGCCATGAAATCGTCATCGAACCTGGTAAAACCAAGATTCTCGGATCGCCAATGATCGATATCATTTTGGAGATAGGAGTGATGAAGTAGGACTCTGTTTTCCAGGTCGCGGTTTGGGCGAATGCTGTCATTCACCGTATAAACTTTCTGGAATACAGCTCCCACTGTCGCCACCTTCTCGTGAGGATCCTCGATCACGAAGAAGTCGTCATCCAGGATGGCGCCCTCTGGATCGATGCTAACTGTTCGTAGCAAACGTTCATTGACATCTGACATTCTCGGAAGTTTAGATCCTGAATGTCATTCTGGTTGTTTCTCCGAAATATTTTTTTATTTATTTAGATTTTACAGCACGAATTCTGTTGTTCCAATGCAAACTTACAGATATCGGATCGAACGTTGTCCCCGTTATAATATGTACATACATCTTAACGTACTTTGTCCTATGAAAGATAAGGAGGAAGAGGAAAAAGATGCGTTTAACGAAAAAATGGACGAAATATTTGATAATTTCTCAACCTTCGACTTAAAAAAAAAGCGGTGTATAGGCCAACAATAGGAGAAGAAAGTCTCCATGTGTCATCAAACAATAAGGGTCTTAGAATAATAAGTTTCGCCCGGTAAAATAATATGATCGTGAAAACTACGACATTCAAACACAAGAGAATACACAAGACTATATGAATATCACCGTATGAAGTAACCCGCAACCAATTTGTTCCTTTTCTGATAAATGAAAGACACCATACCAACGTACTAGACATTAAAGCATACAGAGGAGCGGATTCCGAATCGGACCACATCCTAATCATCACCAAAACTAAATATCGAATCGAAATTGGCGGAAGCGGAACACAGGAATGAATACAAAAATTCGACTTTGAAAAGTAAAAGGACCATCGTATGCGGAACCGTTCGCTCTACTACAACAGATGGCATAGAAACTAGCGACGAAACAATTCAAGTAGAAGCAGTATGGTCAACAATAAAAAGTGTTTTAAAGGAGGTAACGGAATGCAAACTAGGTTTTTGTAAAGCACCCAAAGGGAACCCTTGGTCCGACGTAGAATGCGAGGAAAAGGCAGAAGCCCGTAAAGTTGTAGGACATCAAGCCTTGGAAAATAGCGAAATTGTCGTATTTAAAAAGGGTAGTCCAGCACAATGCAACAATTACTGAGGAATATCTCTGCTACCAACAAATACGTAAAGAATCAAAACAAGGAGATGCCTTGTCACCACTTCTTTTCAATTTGGTGCTGGAAGTCGCTGACGATCTAGACATGTTGTGAAATAATGAAGAAAGAGTTAAGAGAATTGTTGAAAATCTAATAATGGCAGGAAAGGAAGTAGACTAAGAAATTAATGAAGAGAAAACTAAATATAGGGTCACTAACCGACTTCGATCGATCCAAACCTTACATCTGACTGTTCTTAAAAAAAGCATTGAGAAAGTCGAAAGAATATCTGGGTACCAATGCTGACTTCCAAAAATGTCATAGAGACCGAAATAAATAAAATGCTGCATATTCAAATCAACTCTTTTGTCTCACAATATCTGCATTTATAAAACGATAACAATGCCAGTGACACTTTACGAATGTGAAACTTCGTCTCTGACTAAGAATTTATAAAATAGAAAATTAAATTTTAAGGAGAATCTATGGTGGAAAATGAGACGAAGTAACATGCGAATGGAGGAAACTGCACAATTAAGAACGGGAGGATCTTTAATTATATAGTGAAGAGAATATAAGGATGGACATAGGAGAGATAGGACAGAACAGCGAAACATGGAAGGAACAAGCGCATGACATCGACGAAGGGACGAAGAGTGGTCAACGAGGGTTTGAACATTCGAGTTCCAAATGGCCGAAAATAATAATATTGATAATAATCTCGTCAAACAGAGTTCAATAGATTTTTAAGATAAAATACTTAAAGGTCCACTACCAGCATTCAAATATAATAGCAGATTTCTTTTAAGTGCATCTACGCTTAAATATAAATTGTAATCATATGCTAAGTTTTTAAATAAAACAAATTTTTCATAGCTTAAGATATGATAAGTTACATACATATAAGTTTATATACATATAGTTGTCGAAAGACGTAGATAGATGGGCCAGTAAGATATTTAGATTAGTTAAGATAGTTAAGGCAGTTTTAATTATTTTTGTGCAATTTGGTTCAGCCGTTTGTTGTTAAAGTTTATATTTAAACTTTATTAGGCTTTCGAGGGAGCTTAAGTGATCGAAATTGAAACCAACACGCAAGCAAAGTTGACGGAATTAGGATTTCTTGTAAGCAGGTATTGCTCGTAAAATAACTACAGAGTCAGCATTTGGTTTCGCTCGGAAAATACGTCGACCGCTAGTGGTTGGTAAGTAATCTAATGGTAGTGCAGTTCAGTTGATTGAAAGTGCTTTTTAAATTTCCACCGAGAAGGGCCGATTAAAACTGCATCAGTGAAAGTGTTATTGATGTGCAGTTCTTCAATTTGCGTTTTGGACAAATTTCCGTGCTAGGTGCGTGATTCGGCGGTATCTGTTGCTCCAGCTTTTGTCGTAGTTGTAATTTTTGTAAATGTGTTTTAGAACACTCTTTACGTGTTGTAAAATCAAAATGAATTTTATGTGTCATCACCTTTAGCAACCCACTTAAAATTCGATGTGCTTATGTCTCTCAATTTCTAATTTTTTGTAGACACTTTCAAAGAATTAATAAATTGTTCGGCATTTCATTTGAACCAGCAAAGGAGTCGGAATAAAAGCACTTGTCTTGTTTAAATCAATTCTCGTTGGCAATAATTCGTTGGAATTCATTGTTGGATTCTAGTTTCGACGTCCTCGGTGTGTTATCACACAGTTTTTGGTCCTTCGAGCCGGATTAGTTTGAATTAATAATACATCTTCGTCATGAGTATGAGTACAAGAGTTAGGTTAACTAAACTACGCGGAACACGTGGCCGTCTCAAGAGTTCTTTGAGCAAATTAGCGTCGTATATTGGAACGTTGATTGGGGATGTAACGCTTAAAGCACTAGAGGTAGGTAAGGAAAAAATAATTGAAATTTGAAATGATTTTAAGGCCTCTCAAGATGTTATGTATGAGCTTGCTGACCAAGAAGGTTATGTCGATCCTGATCCAGAGTTCGAGGAATTCGAATCAAAATACCTCACGGTTAAATCACTTTTGCTTGCCGCTATAAAAAGACATTCATCTGCTTAACAATCGGACCCGAATATAGCCCAACTAGCTGAACAGCAAAATCAAGTACTGGATCAATTAATCCAACAACATGCTCTTCTAACTGAACGTCTTAATAATTCAATGGTAGCGTCATCGTCCAATCAAAATACAACCATTCAATGGTAGCGTCATCGTCCAATCAAGATACAACCATTCGGATAGAACAATTTTCAAGAATTTATCGCAAATGGCCCGCATTTCGAGATATATATGTACATACATACGCAGGATCTCTGCATAATAGGAACGCTTTATCTCCAACGCAAAAGTTTATATCACATCTTCGGGCAGAAGCCCTGACATTGCTAAACCACATTCCTATATGTGATGCTACATATCCTGCGGCGTGGGATCGTTTAGAAAGGCGGTATGACAGACCCCGGTATGCTATTAACAATTTTATAAAATATTTTTTGTATTTGCCGTCCATAAATATTTCCATATCGCGCAAAATATATGATGGAGCATGAATGAAGTAATTAGGGGTTTCTATAAACTCGTTAGATAAAGACCCTTGGTTTATTTAAATCTTAATCAATAAAGTGGATGCAGAAACCCGAAGACCATTGTCGGAGTATAACGTCGATGAAGAGTATCCAACAATTGTTTTACTTTCCGAAACGACGTTGTGAAGCTTTGGAAGCATGCAAAGTTCATACCCGAGAACCCATGGCTAAAGCTTCTGTTGTAAAAAGCCATCACGTTTCATCTTTTCCCAGTTGCCCTAAATGTTCAGAATCATATAATTTATATCAATGTAGGGAGTTTTCAAGCGTTAACATTCAGGCCAGAAGAGACTTCGACAAATTAAACAAATCGTGCTTTAACTGTCTGCATAGTGGTCATCTATCAGGTCGATGTCAATCTAAAATACGTTGTCGGACTTGGAATACTCGACATCACAGTTTAGTTGAATTGGATACAACCAACTCCAGTTCATCAACTGCACATTCGACTAATTTACTATCTGCTAATTCTTCGCAAATCGTTATCGAGCCGCAATATGATATTCGTAAGTCTACGCAGTTTCAAAACATCGTAACTAATCATTCGTTAAGTAATGCATATCACTTACCACAAAAACTATTACCTACTGCTGTTGGAAATGTTATAGATAGTAGAGGCAATTATCAGCAAGTGCGGTTTCTACTGGATTCAGGTTGTCAAGAGTCATTTGTTTCGGAATCCTGTGTTCAACGATTAGGTTTACAAAGTAGGAAAGCAGGATAAATGATAAATGGTAGGTACTACGAGTGCAGGCAAATCTAAAGGAATAGTTTCGATGCGCATCTTCTCTCGTCTCGAGTCAACAGTTATCTCAGTTGATGCTTATGCATTGCCTCAACTCAAAGCAAATTTGCCAACATTTTCTTTTGATATCAATAATTATAACCACCTGAGCAAATTAAACTTAGCAGATATTTCGTTTAATAACTCAAATTCAGTTGATATACTAGGTGTATTTTATTATGCCACATGATCCACTCAGGATCATGGGACATAATAAAACACTACGGATCAACAAATAGCCAGCTTGACATTTCGCCTTGTTCAGTCTTGTCAAAGATTTGACATTTGAAAACAAAATAAACAAACAAATTGAAGAGGGAAGCAGCTGCTATTGAGGTAAATTGCGTTTATTTGTTGAATTTAAATAGTTAATATTTGTATTATAGTGATTATTGGAAAGTGACACGGACAGTGCAGAGAGTAACACATCTGGATATTCATTGCTGCATGAAGAAGTAATCGATTTCTCGATCGAACACGAAAGTGTTCTAACAATCCACCAAAAAAGTGAGAGGCTTTGAGGAAGTTATTAAAAGTTATAACAATGCGGACTTTAAAGGCCATTTTAGGCTACATCGTTCAACTGTCTACGTATTAATAAGTCTAAATAACAATTTTCAATAATCATATCCATATATTTGTATATTTTGCAACTGCTTTTAGATCGCTACAAATTAACAGAAAGGTTTGTTATTAATTTAAAAAAAGGACTACCAAAAACTTTGCCGGATACTGAAATTTTTATATTTTTGTGGTATATGGCCAACACAAACACTTTCCGGGAAATTTCCAGTTTGTTTGGTATTTCCATTTCGACTGCATGGAATGTGATTAGGGGGGTAACATATTGGGTCAGATCCATCGGCCACGTATATATTAAATGGCCAAATGAAAATGAAGTATTAAATAATGGGACCTAGTTTGAAGCTAAATCGAAAATTCCGGGAATCTTGGATTGCATCGACGGGTAACATATGAGGATCAAGGCCCCCGTTACCAATAAGGAAAACTATTTCAATAAGAAACTTTTTATAGCATTTCAATTCAAGGTGTAGTCGATGCCAAGAAAAAGTTTATCAACGTCTTTTGTGGTGAACCAGGTTGCTTGCACGATTGTCGGATTCTATGAAGATCCGAGCTAAATGAAAATGCTTAACAAAACAGGAACGACATTTTTCCATATAACAGTTTTTGCTTGGCGATTCTGCCTACCCAGCCTTGGCCTAGTTAATTCCACCAGACAATGGAATCTTGACAAATGTCCAAAGAAGATATAATGTGATTCAGGCTAATGGACGAGTCGTTGTGGAACATACGTTTGGTCTTCTGAAAATTCGTTTTCGAAGATTGATGCATTTTACTGAACAAAAGAACACTAATTTTTTGTTCAATTTAATTTTATGTGGATGTATATTGCATAACATTTGTACGGATAAGAACGATGAAATAGATGATTTGATTTCCGATCCAGACAATTTTCCTACAACTGAGGTGAACGATGAGGCAGCAAGCAGCTCAAGATGACAACTTTTATTAGATGATTTGATAAATAGAAACATAATCTTCTTCTTCTTCTTCTTTTCCTTTTTCCGGCGTTGTTATGGTCAGAAGTGTAGGACCATAACTTTCCCACTTAACTGCATTCCTACTGGTCCGCTTGTGGGGTCCGCCGGTTTGACCTCAGAAAGTAGCGGCAGGCTTCCCGGGTTGGGATTACTTCATCGCTGAGGCCAATCAAATGATGGTATTTTTGCATTTGTTTGCACAAATTGTTTTTCGGCCCGCCTTTTTTTTTTTTTTTTTTTTTTTGTGACACGGGCATGCTCCAGATTTTTTTGTTTGATCTTACTCTTACAACACCGGTGATCTCCAGTCGTGTCAACCCACTGATTTGCATGTACACTTGTGGGGCAGTTTAATGGTGGTATATGTGTCCCTAGGCTCACCTTGGTGTTTTCTAAATTGCCTAGATGTGATTTTTGTTTACCTTTGTTTTAGTCGCCTTTTACGACAAGCGAGAGGTATCGCTGCAGAGATATTCTTAACCCGTCCCTGCACGGAAAATAAATAGAAACATAATAATTATATGAAATTCATTTTATTTAATTTTTCGTTCAATGCATTTCATTTCAATTAAAACTAATCAACAGAAAGAACATAAAAGTAAAAAATGGAACAAATTCATTCATTTACAAAAAAAAAACAAATAAAACACAAATTATCACAAATTAAAATAAATCATTCGAAAAATTCACTATCACTTAAATTTATACCAAATAATAAAAAAATATATTATTTTCCAAACGACTTGACTTTCCGTTCGAAACGCTCCTGCTTGGCTCTTTCTTTGCATTCCAGAAGTCTTATCTTTTTTGCGGTGTAAAGCGGTGGAAGCGATTGGTAACGCCTCTATCATTTCTCCCCATAAATTTAGGGTATGGCTATTTCTTATTCCGGGCTTAGTCCCAAAGATGGCTTCCATCTCCTCTTCAAATGGAGCTTTGGCAGCTGCCTCCCCAGTCCGTTTGCTACCATCAACAGCCTTATAAACCCTTAGTAAATTTTTCAACTTTACTTCAAGCATTTCGACAGTGGTCTTTTGGCTCTGGAAGTTAAAAACATATACAATATGTTACATACATATGTATGTATACTTATATAAAATATTCAACATAGAATTTTTTTGTTTACAAACCAAAACATCTTGCGCTAATAGGTCTTCCAGAACATTGCTCATCGCATTTTTTTTTCTTGCATGCTGGAATTCCATTTGCCTATGTATGCCCATATGCGGCTAAAAAGGCCTTCGTTTCTGGCACAGTCCAAACTTTCCTAAAACTAAATAAGCAAGCGGTAAAAGAAATTTAAATTAATTTACATGTTTACCTTTTTTTGCCCACTTTCTACTTTTCTACTTTACAATAAAAACAATCTTTTACATTTAAGTGTGGAATTGCAATATCAAAGAAAATGTTTCTTTCCATACAAATTCGATACGATCGATTTAAATGCTGATGATAATAATTTTTACGATATACACCAATTGGGGGTAATATTTCCCCAATAGACTCAAGAGTTTTAGAAATGTA
The DNA here is from genome assembly GCA_958301585.1 of Merodon equestris. Taxonomy (NCBI): domain Eukaryota; kingdom Metazoa; phylum Arthropoda; class Insecta; order Diptera; family Syrphidae; genus Merodon; species Merodon equestris. The sequence goes on from OY284413.1 coordinate 68,742,823, forward strand.
GGATAATACACATATTATAGCATTATGAGTACAATTACTCGATATGGAAGAGAAAACTGTTTAACCAAATCCTGGCTACAATTTTATATGTTCACCAGGCAATGATTCTCCTAATGATCCGGATACGATCTGGACGGCATAATAAAAAAACACCTTCTGTTAGGGGCGGATAAGGTATAGGACATTCTACAGAGCGAATTTCGGTATGATAGGGAAGGATATCCGATCGCACAAAAAACATCATTCGGATGGATTTCAGCAGGACAGTTACCTGCCAAGGAGAATGAATCAGTTATTCAATCACACCATAGTATTTGGACGTCGATTAGATGCTGCAGGCCTTTTGTACTACTGAGGAGGTAAACACCCAAAAAGAAAATATGATAGAAGAACATTTTATAAAAATCCATAAAATGGATGGAAGGGAAATATATCGTAGATCTGCCGTTTACCGAATCACATCGATTTTTCGGTACCTTGAAGGGTGCAGTTCAACGCCTGAAGTCTATGGAATAACAATTTCAAAAGAATGAGGATCTTCGTTTCGGATATACTCACTTTCTTCAATAATATCTATCACTGGGGCAAATTCACAAACTTGGAGAACAGGATATCGAAATGGAAAACGTCTTTACTTGCCGCACCATGCGGTTTTTCAACAAGACAGTCCTGCGACAAAAATTAGTTTTGTTTTCGACGGATCTTTCAAGGATTAAAATGGAAGATCTTTAAACGAAGGTTTGAAGCCTTTCTCGAGAGTATGAGTTTGACATCGTAATGTGTTGATGAGTTAACATCCAATTTGGAACTGTTTTTTTTTTTAAAACTGAGATGCCTTTTATTTACATTTGGGTTGCAAATATTTTGTTTTTCAATAAAGAAAAATTGCGGTTTTATTGTCTTAAGAAGGACCAGACGAAATTGGCAGGTCAGTTTTCAGGCGTCATCAATGAAAAAAAAAGGATTATTCCAATACTGTGTCACTTTATTGTATCCTCATAAAACTCCGAATTTTTTAAAAATAATAAAAAAGAGGTCAATGTTTCATACATTAATTTGCTTAGGATTTTCTTAGAAAAAAATGGTTCGGGTTTTTTTTTAATTTCTCAAAAACTACAAGACATCTTTGCATCCGGTTTTCTGTTTTTGACTAAAAACTAATAAGAGAATGGAATTTAAAAAAAAATTATTACTTAATTACATACAATTTTGAAAAAAAATAGTTCGACATTTTTTTTTCAAAATTTTGAGTTTGAAAATTAATTTCTCAAAAACTATTCCTTAAAACAGCTTCGTTTAAAACAAGATGAAGGAAAAGGTTTCTGGCTATACAAAAAAGTATATCACGGCATTGTGGATGTAACTGTTGATTTTTAATATTTTTTTTTTCCAAATTAAGTAATTTTTTTTAGAAAAATACCCCTCCCGGCTAAACGGGGGGAATAGACCCCCCCCTCCGGTACGATTTTTTTCTTGTCTTGACTAGACCTACACGCTCTAGCTTTTTGGCACACTGCTCGTGGGACACCCTGTATAACAAAACGTGAAATATTGCGAGATATAGCAACCATTTTTGATCCACTTTGTTTCCTCACGCCATCAGTAATTTTGTTCAAAATCATTTTTCAGGATGTCTGGTACCGCAAACTAGAATGGGATGATGAAATCCCAGACACAATTTCTTGGAGATGGATTCAATACCGCCAAGAACTGACCATCCTCACTCAACTCGATATCCCTAGGGCAATTGGTTTGTTTGGAGACTCCTTTGAACTTGGCGCCTCCCGAATGGAAAATTTCATACTCAAATTAATGTTGTTCGGTCTCCTGTAGCGCCAATATGTAGAAAGAAACTGACTATCCCTCGTCTCGAATTATGTGCCGCGCTCTTGCTAGCCAGACTTCTTCAAACAGTACAAGGATCCCTTCAAATCAAATTAACTTATGTGTATGCCTGGAGTGATTCGAGCGTTGTTTTATCGTGGTTATCGTCACCGTGCCGCCGCTGGGATACGATTCCAAGGAATCTTTGGTTTCGCTTAAGATCGGAATATAACCCAGCTGATCATGCTTCCGCGGAACAACGCCATCAAAACTATTGGAACACCCTCTTTGGTGGCATGGTTCCGATTGACTCGTAGAGGAAATTGACCAATAGCAAGCGAACTCAAGGAAGATCCCGATTGTGTTAAAGAAAAAAGGAAACACGTAGCGCAAGTTTTACAGGTCATCCTTTCGACTGTCTTCTCAACTTGGGCGAAGTTAATCCGCAGCACAGCCTTTATGTTACGTTTTATTTCTAATTGTTGCAAGCTAACTCATACATTTTCTTCTCATTTACAAGCTCAAGAAATTCGCAACGCAAAGTTTAAGTTGATTAGATGGCTACAAAAAATACATTTCGGCGAATCTCTACAATATTTCAATAAATTTGGTAAATTTCTCAAAAATTGCAAGCTTTCAAGTCTTAATCCATTTATAGATGCCAACAAAATACTTCGTGTTTACGATCGGATCGAGGAGGCGAACATTGACTACGATGCAAAACATCCCATTATAATCCTCAAGGAGAACCGCATTACAAAGCTTATTCTAATCGGCGCACATCGGAAATTCCTACATCCAGGAGTATCAACTTTATTCGCACTTATTCGCCAGGAATACTGGCTTCTAGGCTGTAGAAACTTGCTGTGGATATCATGCTTTAATCAAAGAAATGCCACCAAATGGGGAATCTACTACCTCAAAAGATTCGTCAGTGTCATCCATTGTCACATTGCGGAGTTGGACAGAATTGGAAGGGAGTCACGTATCACAAAGGGATATATCTCTCTGTTATATGTATGTATATATGTCTTGTGGAGAAGGCGATACATCTCGAACTAGTGACTGTTCTCACTAATGAAGCTTTTTTGGCTGCACTTCGTCGATTTGTAGTCCGGCGTGGGAAACCCTCAAACATGTACTCAGACAATGGAACAAACCTTTGTGGAGGAGCACGCGAGATACGTCGTACGGGTAGCGGAGAGAATAAAAAAAAGATTTTATTTTCTTTCAGCCGTTCGGCTCAACGATATAATTTCCACTGATACAAATGTTCTCTTCCACTGGGAAGGAAAGTTTCGTTTGCACAGGTGACTTCATGAGCTTGCATTTCCGTCGGATGTCGTTCAGATGCTGACCATGCATCTGCACCTGAGCAGTTACAAAATATGTATGTTACAATATTATTATGGATTTTGATGTTCGGTGATCGGTGGGTTGACTGACCGGTGTAAGTAGGTCATGTTGGGTGCTTGTTGATTTGGTTCGGGTGTTGATGGGGTGTTGCGGGATGGCATATGGCTGTTGCGTTTAATGGTGAGAGGGCATCGGTGTGGTGGGAGTCATCAGCGTATGGACTTAACTCGCGTGTTGTCGGAAATGCATAAGCTCGTCCTTTCGGAGCATCATAACTCACTGGTCGAAGAAACACTCGCTCACGAAGGTATAACCTGGCATTTTATTTCTCCCTCAGCACTTCATTTTGGCGGCTTGTGGGAAGCGGGTGTAAAATCTGTTAAACATCACCTCCGAAAGGTTATCGGAGAAGATAGGCTATGTTTTGATGAATTTCATACTCTTCTCACATAATTTGAGGCAATCCTCAATTTACCTCTCACAACACCAGCACACTTTCTTGTGGGTAAGCCGTATTCATTAATTCTAGAAACATCCTCGGATATTTCGACCAATCGATTCAGACTATGGAAATCAATTCAAGCTAAGGTCAAATGATACTGGAGACGTTGGAGTATGGAATATATAACATCATTGCAAAATCGTCCGAAGTGGCAACACGTACAATAAAACATCAAGGTAAATGACCTCGTTCTAGTGAAGAAAGACAACCTACCCCCTAACAAATGGCAGATGGGACGCATCCTTGATTTACATCTTGGTAAGGATGGATGTGTAAGAGTATAGTCACCTTAAAGACGGCTGGAACCCTTCTTCGTCCGGTACAGAAACTGGCAAATTCTACTATCGTGCAGAAACCTTGTTCCAGGGGTGGCGGAATGTTTGGGAACACTTTCAACATTTTACATGTTGTAAAATCAAAATTCATTCTATGTGTCATCTCCTTTAGCAACCCACTTAAAGTTCGACGTTTTTATGTTTCTCATTTTCTCATTTTTTGTACACACTTTCAAAGAATTTATAAATTGTTCGGCACTTCGTTTGAACCAGCAAAGGAGTCGGAACAAAAGCACTCCTCTTGTTTAAATCAATTCTCGTTGGCAATACTTCGTTGGAATCCATTGTTGGATTCTAGTTTCGACTGTCTTTTTCAGCAGCGAGGCGCATAATAATTGTATACACGAACGAATTGCAAAATTCCCATTATTTTCTCAGACTTCTCGTATATTTCATTTAATGTAAGGCAAAAATACGGGCTTGTTTTGTGATTTTGTGTTAAACGTAAGTGTATTCCAGGATCTTAACCATTTGATTCTAGCATATTGCAGGTATCCTTTCATAATTTAAAATTATGAACTTTAAACATTAAACTAAATACAAGATGTGTATGTATTATTATATTGCAATTCGGTTGAAGCTTGTCAAAAGATGATAAATGATTTCTAAGTACAATAGAACATTTTTTATCCTTGATCCGAGTTTCTTAACAGACATCACATCTTTCGTCAAAATGAGTATCCCCCAAGTAAGGACAATTTTAAATTGTATAATTAGAAAAGTTTTCAAGATATCGTTGGGGGTCCGATGTGTGTACGAGACTTAACATAATAAAGACGACAATCATTCTGTCCTCGTGGGCATACCTAACACTTCTGTATCTTATTGTAAAATCTAATTCAATATGAATATTTAGAATGTTCAAAACAGACACCTATTCCGACCTGTGTGTTTTCGCCTTCCTGAATTGCTTTGTTATCCTGTTTTTATTCTAAGTAATTGCTTTCTATCAAGGCAGATGCAAATGACACAACAATGACATTGTCAAGTGAGATTATAACTTACAGAGACGGGAAGGGTGAAAAGATAAACATATTTGGTGTCATGAAAAAAAAAATTATTATTCCTACGAGAATGAATAAAATTTTGCAGAAAGTGAAAGAAATATGAGATGTCAGATACCTATTTCATATTTATTTTTATATGCCACGTTTACATTGTCCCACTAAAGTTTACGTACAGAAATGAGTATTGCTGCTTAAAAAATTCATATTTAACTTCCCATATAGCCATTGCAGGCTATATCCAAATTTTCGAATTTAGCATTTTACATATAACATATACCTCCACCTTTCGAGGTCTGTGGAGTTAGAACCTGTTCCTGCAAGGGTTCAATAGTTACACTGTGAAGATCGAGCAAACTGAGAATTAAATATATCCAAGACGCCGAGGATACTGCACAAAGAAAAAATGACAGTCTAAGGAGCCAAAAGTCGTACTAGTGAATAAAGTGATAGGGCATCAAGAGACTGATGTGGGAAATTATACAAGAAAGCTGCAACGTGTACGCGGCAGATCAAGTAGATTATGAGGAAGTGTCATTTCATTAGCGCGGAAAGATAACTATAAATCACGGGATCCCTAAGCCTTAAAAAGGGTCAACATCATTACGGGATATCAGGACCTCAATCCTTTGAGCGCCCATGAGATGATGTAGAAGGTTGAATCCAGACTAAGGAAAAGTAGAACAAGAAACCAACCCTAGAGTACTACTCTACGTCGCAAGGGTGCCACCACAATACAAAAATTATCGTCTCTTTTTTGTTCCCGCGCGCATCGCTTTATCCTTTTTGCACATCTCAGTCGTTATAAATACGGCCAGTGTGGCGGCTGTGTCGAGGCGGTATATTTATAAGTTTTACTAATATAACTAGCCTTTGCGCTCTGGAGGCGTATGAGTAGTTTCTCTGTACCTCCCAACATGAGTAGTACTCTAGGGTTAAATACGAAGAGTTGTTCTTTTATCGAAGCTATTATAAGCAATATTTTTTTTGTAACGACATACACCATTTTGGATATGGGGTACATTTTATTTAGATGCGTTACGCAAATTTTAGTGGCACACTGTATATTAAGGATAAAACTATTCATCATGAGTCTTGCTTTCTTATGTTTTTGACTCTTACCCTGTTGCGTCGCAACAATAAATAAAACACAAAACTAAATAATAACATAAAACAAACAATATAAATGAAAAACAAATAAACAAAAATAAACACACACCACACTAGGCCGAAACATGATCAAATGTCAAATTGAACAATTCCAGCAGCCGAATAGTGTGTGAGCGAGATACATACATACTACAGAGAACATACAGCGTACCTACTCCAAGGGTGTGGGGAATTACTTGCAATGCATGCCCTTCCCCAACATATGTAATTCAATATATTGTATTAAGAATTTCCCCTACCAATGTAAATAAGCGGAGGCTATTGACCTCCATCTATGGATCAGCTGTGGATTGGTACATAAGAAATCAACAGCTTCCAGGAAGGAAATGAAATTCGAAAAAGTCACTTGGCGGTTACAACTCAACCAATAAAGTTTTGTTTAAAATTATACAGTGATTTATTTTATTTAATCGTATTTGGCGCAATTAGTTCAAATTCACTCGCCTAAGTGTGGAATAATTTATTTAGCGCCGTTTGAACATTTTTTAATTCCCACTCGACTCAGTGCCGGATGAAAGTAAACAGTGTTTCTTTCCGGTTTTTTTTATTTTCGGTTTTTTTTGTGTGTTTTTTGGTGTTCCAAAAAAAAAACATATATTTTCAAAGTGTACTGTGGAGTAAGTATAGCTGGAGAAAGGTCTCCAGTGCAAATATACGTTTCCGATCATCGACGGACAGTCTATCGGCCACAGTACCCAACGAAAGCCAGACTTGTGATAAGTCCTTCAACTAAGGAGCACAAGGAAGCGGAAGCAGAGTGAGGTATTTTTTTATAAAGTGTACTGTGGATTAAGTATAGCTGGATGGCCATATCCAGCGCAAATATACGTTTCCGATACGACGAAAGCTCTATCGGCCACAGTACCCAACGGTAGAAAATAATCTCAACGGTGGATTCCCAACGGTGGACTCCAACGGTGAACAATCCCAACGGTGTTCCCCCAACGGTGGATTCCCAACGGTTGACTACCAACGGTGGACTACCAACGGTGGATCTCAACGGTCAAAGATCCCAACGGTGGACTCACAACAGTGAAAAAATCCAACACAAAGGATTAAACAAAGTAAGAATAACTTTTCTTATTTTATTAAATAATATTATAAATCTTGTACAAATACAATACAATCCTTAATATTTTTACAAATAATTATAAAATTTATTCAAATTTTACAATACAATATCCTTAATCTAAAATAAGATATACACATAATATATATATATCAAATAAAAGTGTTGTGATTAACGATTAAAACATAATGTCGAAATTATCAAAGTCGGTTGAATGTCAAGAAGACATTCTTAATGAAATTACCCGAGATTATGAACAATTTAAAAAAGATGAAGAATCGCGAAAGTCAAAGGGGTATTTAACCGCGTGTTTAGTCGACATCGATGAAATGTTCAAGCGGGCGAAAAAAGAACATTCGAATATAGTCGGGAATGCGGCTGATCCAATAAAAGAGAAATACATGCAGGATGAAATATTCTCAAAAATCAAGAGAATCTATTTCACTTTTAGCGGACAGTTGCACGATGAGACTGATCGGTTAGTGGAGGAACACAATGCCTCAATCGACATGTCTCGGTTAAACAAGTACCAGATCTTCCGGTTCCGATGTACGTCTTCAACGAATTCACATCAGTCCCTTCTCGGGAAAATTCGAAGATTGGTCGGAATTTTATAATTTGTTCGAAACTCTAATTCGAAAAAACAATGAATTATCAGATATTCAGAAGTTGCAGTATCTGAAAACGTCGGTTTGTGGGGAAGCTGCGCGATTAATTCAACACCTTCCAATCGATTCCAAGAGTTTTGCCTCAGCTTGGACAATTCTCACGGATAGGTATCAAAATGAACGCAAACTAATAAACACCCAAATTAGGAGGTTAGTAGAGCAGAAAAAATTAACCATTGAGACTGCAGCTGGCCTAAAATCGTTGCATGACACCAGCAACGAATGCGTTCACGCGCTCAGCAACCTTAATATAACAGTCGAAACGTGGGATGCCATTTTAATTGCCACCACAGACACAACGGGACTGGGAGGAAAAGCTAGGCACCTCCAAGCATCTCCCGGATTGGAAAACATTTATGGCATTCATTGAAGCACGTTTCAATTCACTTGAAAATATTTCCCAATTGAATGACTATTCACAAACTACAAATCCAAATTCGTTTCGACAAACAGCCGCTTCTTGCCAATTAAATTCCCAACCGACAAAACAATTTCGATGCCGACTTTGCAAGGCATCTCATGGGGTGAGACATTGTAAAAAGTTTTTGCAAATGGATGTCAAAACAAGAGCTGACGTAGCAAGAAAAAATGGAATTTGCAACAATTGTTTGGGATATGATCATCATGCTGCGGTATGCAACAGCACCAATAGGTGCCAAAAATGTGGTTTCAAACATCACACATTACTCCACAAAGAAACACAAGTTGGACAAAACATAACCCAACTAGAAACCACTCAACAAAATCCTCAATTCCGCAACCATAATTCAAACCAATACAGTCCCCATTCCCATTATATTCAAAATCCTTTGCCTCAACCCAATCAATTCAATTCTCCTACCGATCAGCCAAGCACTTCACAGCAATTTAGTGCACATTTTAACCAAATGCAGGCAAAAACCTTATTAGCAACTGCACTCGTCAAGGTGTATGCATCGAATGGGAAGCAGTGCACTCTTAGGGCCTTCATAGACACTGGTTCAGAGGCTTCGTTTATCACTGAACATGCCGCTCAGCTTCTTAAGCTCAAAAGGCGAAATGTGTCTGCTAAAATCACAGGTCTTGGAAAAAATCCAACAGGCAGCGCCAACTACCTAGTGAATTTTAATTTGCATTCATTTTCCAATGCAACATTTTCCTTGAATGTCACTGCATTCGTATTACCGGTGCTTACAGCAACGCTACCAACTTATCCGTTGCAAGAAGAATGGCATCACTTGTCGCATCTGCCATTAGCTGATCCCTCCTACAATATTCCAGGGAAGATTGATTTGCTGTTAGGGGCGGATGTGTACTCTTCAATAATTTTAGAAGGCTTAGTGAAGGGACCGAAGGGCTCTCCTGTAGCACAAAGGACAGAATTGGGATGGATTCTTACAGGAAAAACTGTGTCGAAAACAAACATTACTTGTTTTGCTGTCCAAAACCACTTCGAATCTATAGATGCCCAGCTTAGGCAGTTCTGGGAGATTGAAGAAAATTTGGATGGCAGAAAATTATCACCAGAGGAGGAAGAATGTCAACTACATTTTTCCAAAACAATACAGCGGAAAGAAGATGGGAGATATGAAGTACGACTCCCCTTCAAGGATGGAATTCGCCCAACCCTGGGGAATTCGAAGAAGGCTGCAATGGCAAGATTCTTTCAGATAGAAAGAAAATTCTTGGCGAACCAAGCCTTTCAAGAAGCGTACATGAATTGTATTCGCGAATACTCTTCTTTAGGTCAAATGGAAGAGGTAACAGCATCCATGGACAATGGCAACCACTATTATTTACCTCATCATGCGGTTATCAAGGCGTCGAGCAGCACCACCAAATTGCGTGTGGTATTCGATGCTTCATGCAAAACGTCGAATGGTGTATCAGTCAACGATTGCCTTATGGTGGGGCCACGATTGCAAGCAGACATCATTGATCTCATCACCAACTGGAGAAAGTTCAAGACTGCATTTGTGGCTGATATAAGCATGATGTATCGTCAGATATGGATGTCAAAGGAAGATACCCCATATCAACTAATTCTTTGGAGGTATAATCCCAACGAATCAATAAAAACATATGCTCTAAAAACAGTCACATTTGGAACTGCATCGGCACCATACTTAGCAGTACGGACGTTGCATCAGTTGGCATCAGATATTCAAAATGAATATCCTCACGTTGCGAAGGTACTCACCGAGGGCTTTTATGTCGACGACCTTATCTATGGAGCTAACGACGAAACAGAGGCCATTACTTTGCAAGGAGATCTTCTGAAGGTCCTCAAATCAGCTGGGTTTCCTCTTCGCAAATGGGCGAGTAATTCCGCAAGAGTACTGGAACAGGTTCCTGAAAACGAAAGGGAAATAAATCTGCCTCTAAAATTTGAATCGTCGGATGCCATAAAAACACTCGGGATTCAGTGGCATCCAGCTAAGGATACATTCTCGTTTAAAATCAACTTACCCGACGTCCAAGAATTCACCAGAGATCCATACTTGCAGATATCGCGATGCCTCAGAGAAAGCTTACGCCGCAGTAATATACGCTCGCATCTTAAATGAAGGGAAGGAGCACATTCATCTAATAGCTGCAAAAACCAGGGTTGCTCCATCGGCAGCAAGATGCGTATCATTACCACGGCTGGAGTTATGCGCAGCGCTATTAGTAGCACAGCTTCTACATCGGGTAAAACAGGCCATGCAATTTGAAGGCATTGAAACCTTTGCTTGGTCTGACTCCATGATAGCACTCGCATGGATAAAGGGAAACCCCGCAATCCGCACAACCTTTGTGGCAAATCGAGTCAGTGAAATCCAGTCACTCACAGCCATTAACTCTTGGCGACATATTGGCACCAAAGAGAATCCAGCAGACATTGGCTCACGAGGATTATTGCCACAGGAACTCCTCAACAGCAACATGTGGTGATATGGGCCACAATTCTTAAGAGGGTTTTCCGTACGGCAGCATCCAGGACCAATGACTTGCGAAACACAACTGGAAACTAAAAAGGAAAATAGAAAGGAGGAAATACAATTTTTAGGTCATAAGGTTAAACTAACACAATTACCTGCAAATTCCGCAGAAGTAGTCTGTCACTGTGCAATCACTAACAGTGAATATCTTCAACGTTATTTCACTCTGAACCGTCTTGTACGCAGTGCAGCTATATGGCGAAGATACTTCGAATTTCTTAAAAACAAGAGCAATGGAAGATCAATGGAGAGCCATCCAATTACACTTGAAGAATTAGAAGCTGCCAAAACCCAGCTCATCAGGCTTGTGCAAGGTGAACTATTTCCTAACGAAATCAAATCACTGAAAGAAAAAACAAAAATAGGAAAGGGAAGTCATATCCTTCGCTTGAATCCATTCCTTGATAATCAAGGGCTTCTACGCGTAGGGGGACGTTTAACTAACTCCTTTATACCTTTCAGCCAAAAACATCCAATAATCCTTAAAGACCTCCATCATTTCTCAAAATTGATCGTAAGCGAGGTACATCAACGTACATTGCATGGTGGACAACAGATCATGTTGGCAGAGATCAGAAGCCAATACTGGATCACTAACCTAAGGCGGTTGGTCAAGTCCACAATCCACAGATGCATCCGATGCCATCGATACAATGCAAAAATGCACCAACAATTGATGGGAAACCTTCCAACAGAACGAGTCGTAGTTTCGAGGCCGTTTACCAACACGGGAGTGGATTACGCAGGCCCGATAGAAATAAAGCTGTGGAAGGGCAGATGCAATAGAATGATGAAGGGGTACATAGCTGTCTTCATCTGTCTAGCAGCGAAGGCACTTCAACCCACCATCGTCACCACATTTTGGAGGCCTCTGGGAGGCAGGTGTCAAATCAATCAAGCACCACCTTAAAAGAACAGTCGGTACATCCCGGTTAACATTCGAGGAATATACCACACTGCTCGCACAAATCGAAGCATGCCTCAACTCAAGGCCATTATGTCCGATGACTGACGATCCAAATGATTTGACAGTTCTTACACCAGGGCACCTTTTAATAGGAGAAGCATTAATAACTTTACCTGAAAGAAATTTAATTGACAAAAACATAACAAATCTCGATAGGTTTAGATACATCCAACGACTCAATCAAGAATTTTGGAAGCAATGGAGCACAGCTTACCTTCATTTATTACAGCATCGACCCAAATGGCTCCAGCAACAGCCCAATATTAAAATTGGGGACATAGTCCTCGTAAAGGAAGACAACCTTCCGCCGGCATCGTGGCTACTAGCGCGCATTATCGAGGTGCAACTTAAACTTATACTACTTTATTTGCTTAAAAAAATATAATTTTATTTCTATCAAAAATCGGGCAGTGTTGACCCTTACACGTCTGAACTTAAAGTCTACTTACAATTGATTTACATCTACCTTAAATACTACTGGCACTTGTAACCTGATGAGCGATGTTCTGCTGGCGTTCCCTGGTTGCGTGGGTGGGTGCTCGGGTGACCGACGATGAATTCCTCCGGCTCGCTGCACTTGTTATCGCTTGCTGGGTCAGGTGACATTGCTGGATCAGGCGGCGATTGTTGGTGCAGAATTATGATGCAGGTGCAACGTAGGCGAATTCCTGCACGTACGAGTTGTGGGGGTCGTTTGCGGAGCTGGTTGTTAACTCCTCCCTTCTTAAGACTCGGACGTCCTCGTTCGATGGTTGCCTAGAATAAGGGTATTTGGCTAACCCTGTCTAGTGCTTTTGGTTTTGTGGCATTCGCTCCTTCGGGGAAGATATGCGTTGTCGGCGTATGCACTGGTTCGTCATTGTTTTCAGGATCTGGAGTGTTCGAATGTGTGATCCGTATTAGGGCGGACCTTTTCCTCCAAATGAGCCTGATCGCAAAGGTAAGGGCGAGTAGGGCTGTGATCGTGATGAGACCGATGTTGGCCATCGTATTCTTTTGGTGTTTGGATTCGAGCAGCTCAATTTGTTGGGTGTTGCCAACGTGTAGTTCCTTCAACATTTCCAGTGACAAGACCTCTTGGATGGTATCGGCGGTTGCAATTTGCGCGATAGCAGGTAATGGTTTGAACGTGGAGATCGTGTTGGAGACGTAGGTTTTGTCATCGATGCGCACCGTCGTATTTTGGATCTTAACTATGAACGTACCGGTTAGTTGAGTAGTCTCGTTGCTGTTATAGATGGAGCCGTTAAATTGGTTTAGGAATATCACCCCTGGTGTAATTTCTTCGACTGTCGGAACGTGTTGATTGTTGACCTGTGTGCAGTTTGCCTTCGATCCTTGTAGGAGATTAGGTATACACGATGTGCCGCTCAGGTTCACTAGATTACTACATGGGCATATTGTTAAACTACTAAATGATTTACAAGTTAATTTAATTCCATACAGGGAATTTTGACATTTTGTAATATTTTCATAGTCAATTTTATTGATAACATTTTTCCTTTTTACAGGTTTTATTATTATACTCTTACAGGATTCGAGTTCTGTGCTTGGTATGCTTATTATGTATAAAATCGAGATTCCGTCAGTAGCGACTCTGATCTCAGAGAAGTCTAAGGCTTCATCTATATTCATATATGGTACATTGTCTTTTCTAACAGTTTCTTTAGCTAGGTTTATTTCTACAGAAGAGAGTATATAGGAATTTATGATTCCCTTCTTTGCCCAATGTATGGCATATTCTATGTTTATTAGTTCTTCTTTTAGCAATCTTATTTTATATGTAGTGATAGTTACAAGGTTATTTCTGATTAATTCGTTATTTTTAATTCTCTTAAGGACTAGGTTTGTTGTATTTGTTATTTGGTTGATACTTTCAATTATGTTTCTATTTATGAGAACCTGTTTGTTATTGTTGGTTAATATTTTGTTTATTTTATTTTTGACAATACGGAAGTCGTCATGGTCGGGATTTCCCGCTATCCATTTCCATGCGCTTCCTAAGAAATTCAAGGCCCTCTTAGTTCTTTCAACTGGTTTCAATCTATGTAGCAGGTTGGTTGTCTGCTGGATTTCATGGTTTAGGAAAGGGTAGGAGGGATGGCTATTAGTTATGTTGTGTTCTAGTGTGGCGGATAGTTCGTCAATAAGTTGTTGGCAAGGCTCCAAATCGATGACGTGGATTATTTTCGAACTTCCGGTTTGGATTTTTGCGAGTCCAGTTTCGATCGCAATTTGCTGGCTTAGCGTGTAGTCTAGGATCTGTATGCCCGCATTTGTTGGAGTTAGTGTCAATGTTAGTATCAATGTCAGATGAAGTCTGTAACGTAAGCAATATGGTGGAATTAGTTTCGAATATGTTCTTTATGGACTATTTTGCCTGATACAGTCCTTACTGTGTTTTTAAGGTTTTCTTTGACCGTTTCTTCGGAAAAGCGTGGTGTTAGCTTCGAACCTTTTCGCCTATTTATTTTTATGTAAATACGATCGCCAGGGTTGTAGTTCTTAATTTCTTGTCTTTTTTTATTATGGTATTTGAGGTCCTGTCTTTGTTTTTCCCTAAGTCTGTTAATGTTATCTTGTCTGGTTTTCTCGTAATCGTCTGGTCCGAAGGGGACAGTCCTACCGAAGAACAGATCTACTGGTCTCTTCTTCGTAGTGGAGTGGAAGGAATGGTTGTATTCGTTCGTCGCTCTTTCGAGTAATTCCTTGAAGCTGTTATTATATGCGTTTGGTTTGATACATCTCATGATTTCCGTTAGTGTGGAATGGAATCTTTCCACTTGTCCATTAATCGTGCTCTTGTAGGGTGGTGTCGTGAAGACTTGGATATTTAGTTCATCTTTTAACATAAACAAAATGCTTTCTGAATTTAGGGACTTTTCATTATCCACTACGATGCATTCGGGTAAGCCGAAGCGGAAAATTATATCCCGAAGTGGTTGCCTTATGTCTTCTATTGCTTTAGATTTGATGCATTTGGTCATGGCGAATTTTGTAAATTTATCTACGGCCGTAAGGGCCAAATGTTTCTCAGTTGAGAATATGTCGATGTGAATGGTATGACCCGGATATTTTGGTATTGGGGTTTCTCCTAGTTTGGGATTATTGGGATGCCGCTCGTACTTGCCTTTTTTACAGGTTGAGCATAATTTAGTTATTTGCTTTACTCTTTTGGCCATCTGGGGAAAATAATATTTTAGTATGATTTGCTTTCTATTTTCCTCTGGGCCACGGTGGGCTCTATTATGAGTTTCGATGATTACTTCGTTTTGTTGTTCTTCTGATTGAACGTCTTCTACTTTAATTTGGCTGAATCTGATTTTGTAATTGCTAAAGTAGAGGGGGTATATTTCCTGGATTAATCCCATGACTTCTTCTGAGGTCATTATTCCATTAAGGATGTTAGGATTTAGGAATCTTTTGAAAATTCCGATTAGGTTTTCCTGGGTGTAGGATGGTTCGCTTATCACGTGTCTACTATATTTAGGGAAAGGGGTCGTGAGCTCGTGGTGTGAAATATCTCCTGTTTGTAAAATAAGCTGATTTCGGAATACGTTTATTGGGGTATCCGTTAGGTGGATGATATTGTGTTCTGAGCTTTCGGCGCTATGGATGGTTGACGTTAGGGCGTTTGTATTTGATAGATTTGGTGCTCTTGATAAAGCATCGGCGACGACGTTCGTTTTCCCTGGTTTGTACCTTAGTTCGTAATTGAACTCTTCGAGGAAGGCTTTCCATCTTTTCATCTTGCTATTGGTGTTTTTGTTGCTCAGTGCGAAGGTGAGCGGTTGGTGATCTGTAAAGATGGTTACCTTAGCTGAACCGTATAAGT
Organism: Merodon equestris; assembly: GCA_958301585.1. Classification (NCBI taxonomy): domain Eukaryota; kingdom Metazoa; phylum Arthropoda; class Insecta; order Diptera; family Syrphidae; genus Merodon; species Merodon equestris. Next base: position 68,758,513 of record OY284413.1, read on the forward strand.
AACTTTTGAGAGAGCCTAGGGCCCAAACTATCGCTAGCATTTCTTTTTCATTTGCTGCGTAGTTCTCCTCGGTTTCACTCAGCGTTCTCGATATAAAGGTAATAGGACGGTTGTTTTGTTCTAAAACAGCTCCGATAGCAAAATTCGAAGCATCGGTAGTCAACTGGAAGCATTTGGTGAAGTCCGGATAGACCAAGAGGGTGTCTTCGGATGCAAGGGTGTTCTTTATTTTGTTGAATGCTTCCATTGCCTCAGCGTTCAGTTGTATTGATTTTTTCCTGGAGATGTTTTTCGGAATGCGTCCCTCTTCGCCTCTCAGCAAGGATGTTAAGGGTTTGGCGAGTTTTGCGTAGTCCTTAACGAAGCGCCTATAATATCCGGATAGTCCTAAGAACGATCTGAGATCTTTTAAGGTTTTTGGGGGGGAAAAATCTAGTATTGCTTTTACTTTCGCGGGGTTTGTTCTGATTCCGGTGGCGGAAATAACAAAGCCGAGAAATTCGACCTCGCTCTTGAAAAATTCGCACTTGTCTAGCTGGATTTTTACGTTTGCGTTTTCTAGAGTTTGGAAAATGCGCTCGATGTTTTGGGCGTGAGTTTGTTCGTTCTCGCTGAATATAATTATGTCGTCGATATAGATGAAGCATATCTTTCCGATATACTCACGGAGTATATCGTCGATCGCTCTTTGGAATATCGACGGGGCGTTTTTGAGCCCGAATGGCAGACGCGTAAACTCGTATTTCCCGTGGTTAACTGAAAAGGCAGTTTTCTCGATGTCAGATTCCTTTAGGGGAATCTGGTGGAAACCGCTCTTCAAGTCCAATACAGTGAACAACCTGTTCTTTCCCAGTTGAGAGAGAACTTCACTGATTGAGGGGATAGGATATCTATCGGCTATAGTTACGGTGTTTAATTTTCTATAGTCGATAACCAGTCGATATTTCTTCTGTCCGGATGCGTCAGATTTTTTTGCAACTACCCAAACTGGGGAGTTGTACGGTGATTTCGATTTTCTTATTATACCGTCCTGCAATAGCTGTTTTAGCTGGGATTCCACCTCGTCTTTCAGGGACATGGGGTAGGGGTAGTATTTGGAATAAACGGGTGTGTCGGTGGAGGTTCTTATTTCGCCCTTAACATTAGTCATGTATGTCAGCTTTTGTTCAGGTTCGGCGAACAGACTTGGATGATCGCGAACTAGTGACTCTGTAGCGAGTTTCTGTTCGCTACTCATGTGGTCAGTTCTGATTTTTATATTGTTTATGTCTTGCGACATACATTGTCTGATTCGGATCTTGGTTTTATTTTGGATAGACATGTATTCCTTGTCTATATGGATTACGGCATCTAGTTCTTTCAGGCTGTCGTGTCCGAGTATGGCGTTAAATGATTTGAGCGAGGGCAGCAAATAGAATTTTATTCCTTTGCTTAGACCAAAAAGATTAACGTACGTGTGATGGGTTATTTTTATGCTTCCCGCTACGGAATTAGCGTAGAAGCATTCTTCGTTCTCTATTGCCCGTTTTACCAAAATGGGTTGTATATAATTGTTGGTTGATCCTGTGTCGATCAAACAACGGAGCATGTCCCCACTCTCCGCACGCCACACGATATAAGGCAGCGAAGAGTTCCTTATCCTAAAAAATGGACATCGGAGAAATCGGTAACTTGGGTATTATCATTGATTTCGGGTATGGTTTGGGTGTATTCATTTAGTGTCCGGTCGAAATGTCCGTCTATAGTTTGTGCCGGTTGTTTGTGGTCCGATTCGGCGTATTCACCAGTCGTTATGTGGTTTGTGCCGGATGGTTGTTGTGGTCTATGTCTTGGTTCGAATCCCTGACCTGGCTGGGAATGGTTTCGCGCGGTGGCAGCCCTAAGTTGGCCACTATATCCTTCTCCGCGTTTCTCATACTTTATCTGTGGGAACGTTGTCCTTTGGTTGGGGTAGTTGCTTCTTTGGAAATTACTACCGTTCTGTCTCGTGGGATAGTCCTGCGGATTATTCGTATCCTGTCTGAAGGGATAGTGCGGTTGTGCAGGTCTCTGTACTAGATTTGGCTGCCTCTGGCTCGGGTAGAATTGGGGTTGGGGACGGTGATATCCGATTGGTTGTGCGTTTCTGAAGTGTTGGGGATTGGAAAAATCTCTCCTTTGTTGAGGTTGGTTGGTCAAATGTTGAGGTCTCTTTTGAGCATTCTGGTTGTTATAAACCTGTCGTGCTCTGTCACTCTGATTTTGGAGTTTTAGGCATAGGTGTAATGCCTGGGGAAGGTCTGTTGGTTCCCTTATCGCCAGTAGCCTTGGAAGGTCTCCCTTTAGCCCTCGTATGAAGGTATCTAAGGCTTTGTCTCTGTAGGTTCGAGTCAGTAATCCCAAGGACTCTGAGCTTATATTCAGGCAAGACAGTTTACTTAGGATAAGGGATAAATGTTGGTAAATGTTTTGGTAAAACTCTTGGATAGATTGACTTCCCTGCATTAGAGTGGTCATTTGATACTCTAATGTACCAACGTCTCTCTTATCTGCGTAATGCATTGAGAGGCATTTCGAGATGGCCTCCCAACTGAGCGGAGTGCTGTATGACTCGAGGACAATGTCGGCGTCGCCAACAATCTTGTTCCTAATCACATTTAGCATCCCGAAGTACTTCGGGGTGCCTCTTAGCGGTTCAAAGATGTGCAGAACTCTGTCGACGCTTTTCATCCACGAGCTGAACTCGTGGGGTTTTCCCGAAAACTCGCGGAGGCATCTAATGACGTCCGGGACTTTGTCCATATCGTTCAGGTTGTCGCGATATTCAGGGTTAATGCCCTGGTCGGAATACGAAAAAGGGTCGGAGACTGGACTTAAGGCATTCTGGACCAATGCGTTCCCTTCGCGCTCGAATATGCGATGCACGATAGATGCGATTAAAGAGTCTAGTTCGGGTGTTGTCCCGACGCTAGCAGGTGGGTCTGTGCGTGAAGCACTAGATTGAGAGGAAGAATTTAGATTCTCGGTTTCCAGAGTGTCTGGTGTGTTCCGAGTACGGGTTGTAGAAGTATTGGGGAGGTTGTTGGTTAGATTTGTCCCAGTTACTCTTGGGACGGTAGGCGCGTTCACGGTTAGCGAGTGCGCGACGGTTACGTTGGTGTATTTCAACGCGCGGCGGCTTCTTGAGGCGTCTGGCGTTTATTGTAGCGCGGCGGCTCCTTGAGGCGTCTGGCTTTTATGTTTTTTTTTCGCGGGAGGCACGGCGGCTTCTTGAGGCGACTGGCACTTCCGTTACTTTTTGACACTTCGCGTACCGTTCACTATCGTCCCTGCTCGGGCGCCACTTAAACTTATGCTACTTTATTTCATTAAAAAAATATAATTTTATTTCTATCAAAAATCGGGCAGTGTTTACCCTTACATGTCTGAACTTAAAGTCTACTTACAATTGATTTACATCTACCTTAAATACTACTGGCACTTGTAACCTGATGAGCGATGTTCTGCTGGCGTTCCCTGGTTGCGTGGGTGGGTGCTCGGGTGACCGACGATGAATTCCTCCGGATCGCTGCACTTGTTATCGCTTGCTGGGTCAGGTGACATTGCTGGATCAGGCGGCGATTGTTGGTGCAGAATTATGATGCAGGTGCAACGTAGGCGAATTCCTGCACGTACGAGTTGTGGTGGTCGTTTGCGGAGCTGGTTGTTAACTTGCATCCGGGCACCGATGGTCTAACGCGCGTGGTGACTATAAGAACGGAGAGAGGTGTTTTTAAACGTCCGATCGCGAAAATATCCCCTTTGCCGGTAACTAATCCGTCGAATGAATCGAAACAATAGACATTTAAAAACAAAAAAACAACAACAAAACAGAATTTCCATGGTTTCTTAACAAACAATAAAAAAAAATAGACTATAAGTGAAGTTCTAACTAGATATGTATCCCACAAGCAGAATCACATTCTCCCCAAGTCGCAAGATTCGCTTAACACTGAATCTAACGACGGATGACAGACCAGTAGCAGCTAAATATAACCTTTATTTTTTTTTAACTTATATGTATTAGACAATAAACTAATGCACATTTATTTTATTTCTCTTGCAAAACACTGGCAATTTTCGCAACCGGACCGAGAGAAAACGAAGACACAAGAACGAAAACCAGAAGATTAAATAACTCCCGACACTGCATCCAGAACACATGGGCACAAACATCTTCATCACACAACAAGCACTTCACGAGTTGAATACCAACATTTCCGGGCCGGGAGCATGTTGCGTCGCAACAATAAATAAAACACAAAACTAAATAATAACATAAAACAAACAATATAAATGAAAAACAAATAAACAAAAATAAACACACACCACACTAGGCCGAAACATGATCAAATGTCAAATTGAACAATTCCAGCAGCCGAATAGTGTGTGAGCGAGATACATACATACTACAGAGAACATACAGCGTACCTACTCCAAGGGTGTGGGGAATTACTTGCAATGCATGCCCTTCCCCAACATATGTAATTCAATATATTGTATTAAGAATTTCCCCTACCAATGTAAATAAGCGGAGGCTATTGACCTCCATCTATGGATCAGCTGTGGATTGGTACATAAGAAATCAACAGCTTCCAGGAAGGAAATGAAATTCGAAAAAGTCACTTGGCGGTTACAACTCAACCAATAAAGTTTAGTTTAAAATTATACAGTGATTTATTTTATTTAATCGTATTTGGCGCAATTAGTTCAAATTCCCACTCGCCTAAGTGTGGAATAATTTAATTAGCGCCGTTTGAACATTTTTTAATTCCCACTCGACTCAGTGCGGAACATACCTTTTATTAATATAACACATATGCATGTATTATGAGGTCTGTTACACTACAATAAATAAGGTTTTATTTTTCTTGGAAAATGTTTATTTATTCATCGATATCTATTTTGCCCCATTCAAAGTATGTGCATAATTCCTCTCAGAAATAAAACATCTGCTCCATCGCTTTGTCAAACCCTGGAATATGATATGCGCTTTTTGATACAGACTTTAGCTCTTTCAGCGATGCAGCCTCTGGTAGTAGATATTTTCTCAATTTTGGGTCTTTTCATGGGTCCTTTAAGTTTCACCGCCTTTGTCCGGTGAAGACGATGGCTGATGTCACAGCCTTGCATTTTTTCCCACAAATCCGGGCGTTTTATTTGTATTGCTCCACGCAAAGTTCGCATAACTTATGGTAATTAACCTGCGGGTTCTTAGGAGTAATGTGATTTGTTAGGCAGTTATCAGGGCACGGGTACGATAACTTTGGCGCCAAAAATTGATAACGGTTTTTTGTAGACGGGTCAAAAACAAGCATTTTTTACTATGGAGAGGAAGGGTCCATTTCGTCCCGTTTAGGAGGTAGTGACAATTTTAGAAAAAAAATACTTATCATGAAAAAAAAATTAATAAAAAACAACGGCAAAACAACCTCAATACCGCGATTATCATCTGCTCGGTAACACGGCCTCTGTGATATTTTCTTTTTGTAAGAAAAGTCTCGTCGATTTGCACAGTTTTTTTCTTCGCCGCCAATGCTGACATCAGCGTGAGGCGCTATTGTTTCGGCTATTTCACGACAATAGTTAAAGTAATCTATTATAGTAGATTTATTTAGTTCGCTTTTATTGCCATGATGGCGCCAAGCGGTTAAATGCTAATTTTAAAATAATGGTTAACTATAATATTAAAAAAAAAAAAATTAGGTTAAGATTTAATTAATTTACTTGGAAAACCGTGTTCAAAGGCATTTTGATGACAAAAGAGATAATTATCGCAAGCACCTCGCGAATCTCTAACCGACATTGAGGCCCATGGAAAAATGTGCCGATAAATGGGCTGATTGTATTCCTACAACTTTTGTCACCTTTTTTTTAGAGCTTTTGTTGAGCACCGCCACATCTAACCGAACTTAACGTTTTTACATATTTCCACCTTCATCGGTAAGTTGCAACACAGTGTGGAAGTTGAAACTTTAGAAGGATTTATGCCGATTTCTTCTAAAAACGCAATGCTTTTTTCGTTGGTCGACACCAAATTCGCGAACGAACAAAATATTGAGAAGTTTTGTAATTTTGGATGGATTAGAGGAGGCTTAGCCGCCATCACTTAATCAGAAAAAAATCACTCGATTCGCACTAAGGTCGAACACAGAGAAGCGGGAAGAAGGAAAGGGGGAGATGGGGCAGCATACCCCCCCCATACATATTATCACCGTAAATACCAGAAAACAAAATATCCCATAAAAAAGTACTTTTAGTAATTTTCGATTTTTTCAAAAACTAGAAGACATAAAACCATTCGGTTTTTTGTGTTCGATTCAGAATTGATATGAGCATTGACCACATAAAGCCAATTTAGCACTTCTATTCATCATTTAAAAAAAAACGGGCTAATAGTTTTTTTTTTTCAATTTTTGAGTTTGCATGCGAATTTTTCAAAAACTATTTATACAAATAATTTAACTTTAATTTCAGATTAAAGAAGAAGTCTCTGGCTTTCGAAACCATTATAGTACTTCGTTGCAAGTGTTGCCATTGGTTTTTTTTTCTTCATTTTAAACCATTTTTTTTAAATTGTCCCTACCTACCTAACGGGGCGAGATAGACCCCCCTCCCATAGAAAAAATGCTTGTTTTTGATCCCTCAACAAAAACAGTTATCAATTTTTGGCGCCAAAGTGATCGTACTCCTTTGGGATGCTCACATCAACGATTTGCGAAAAAAAGTGAAGGGGTCACTGTTTGCGCTGGCATTTCTTCAGAATAAGTCTACAATATCTGTGCATAAGCAAGTGTACTACGCTCTTATAGAGTCGAGACTGCGGTATGGCATATTGGCTTGGGGAGGTGCGGCGCAAACTCACATCGAAAAGATACAGCAGATCCAAGATAGCGCGTTAAGGTTGATGTCGAAGGCCACGCAATAACCAACACCATACGCGTTCTCAAAGTGAGGCAGATTTTCCAAGTTAGTGCAGCTCTAGAGTACTATGATGATTCAAGACTCCGAGCGCCAATTACTAATCAGATGAACACGAGGAGACGAACTGAGTGTCTACTTCAACTTCCAGCGATCCTTAATGAGTACGGCAGAAGAAGACTGGATTACATAGTGCCAAACGTACTCAATAATCTTCCTCAAGGTCTTCGCAACATAAGCCAAATAAACACTAGAAAAAGAAAAATAAAAAAATATTTCCTAGAATCAGTAACCTAGAGTACATTCCCTGTGCAGGGACGGGTTAAGAATAACCCTGCAGCGATACCTCTCGCTTGTCGTAAAAGGCGACTACGCAAAGGTAAACAAAAATCACATCTAGGCAATTTTGAAAACACCAAGGTGAGCCTAGGTACACATATACCACCATTAAACTGCCCCACAAGTGTGCATGCGAATCAGTGGGTTGACACGACTGGAGATCACCGGTGTTGTAAGAGTAAGATCAATCAAAAAAAAATAAAAAATCTGGAGCATGCCGTGTCAAAAAGGAAGGGAAGAAAGAAAACGGTCAAACCGTAGCATTATGGAAAAGAACGCTAAAAGGAAAAGCACTACCCCGCCAGGCACTACTAATGGTCGTGATCCTGGGACGAGCAGCAATGCTCGGGTCAGAGCTATAGGATTTCCGGGGGATAGCAAAGTAATGCAACGGCGTAAGCCACACTTAAGAGTCGCGAGTTGGAACGTTGGAAGCATGAGTGGTCGCAGCTATGAGCTTGAAGAAATGATGGTTAGAAGGCGAGTAGACATCCTGTGCGTACAAGAGACGAAATGGCGAAACACCGGTAATCGGGCACGTTTCTTGGACGTTAAAACAAAAGCTTACAAGATGTTTTACTATGGATTGGAACAAGGAAAAAACGGAATCGCCATCATCCTTGCGGCAGAGCTACTTGGCAACGTCTTAACCAATTCAAAGTCCAGTGACCGTTTGATGGCTCTCAAATTGGTGATGCATGGTGAGGTGTGGAACGTCGTAAGCGCATCTGCCCTCAAGTCGGATGCGAACAAAAAGAAAAAGATGCATTCTGGCTAGATTTCCACAACCTTGTCAAAATCATCCCAAAGGAAGAGCTTTTGTTTGTTGGGGGAGATTTAAACGGACATGTCGGGAAGACAAGCGAAGACTATGAAGACTACCACGGAGGGTTGGGCTACGGCACCAGGAACTCTTCAGGTGAAGATATCCTAAACATGTACAAGTCGTACGGTCTTATAGTGCTAAATACCATGTTTGTCAAACAAAGCCGGCACCTGATCACTTATAGTAGCGGCGGAAATGAAACTCAGATAGACTATCATTTGGTATCCAGTTTCATGAAGCCGCGAGTTAAAGATTGCAAAGTGATCCTGGGAGACGCGATCGCCCCTCAACACCGTCTCCTCCTGACTGAATTTTTTATGGAGGCGAGTAAGAAGTCAAAGCAGCAAACGAGGGTGTCTGAGAGAATCAAGTGGTATAAGCTGGATAAAGGAAAAGGCCAAGCTTTTATTACCAACATGAAAAACTACCTCTTTTCCATTATCGATGAGGTCGGTAATGAGGAGTGCAGAGCACAAGACATGTGGGATTCCCTACAACAATCTGGCCTGGAGAAAGCCAAATCACTGCTCGGAAAATCTAAAGGCCCCTGCCAACACGCAAAAGAAACCTGGTGGTGGACAGTCGAAGCCAAAGCAGTGATACACGAAAAGAAAATGGCTTTCCAAGTTTGGTCAAAGTGCTCTTCTACTAATAGAGAGGAAAAAGCTCGCCGTGAAAAGGTATATAGATATTGCAAAGGTATCGCGAAGAAAAAGTGCGCAGAATTCAAAGCGAAAAGCATGGAAGGCCTCTATCAGGAGTTGGAAGAAATATCGTCTTCCGCGTCTGACAGGAACCAGGCTACCCAGGAGCTTCGACAAAGCAATTTGAACAAAGGAGCAAATATCTTTAAGATAGCCGCCCAGAGAAGAAGAAATGCTTAGGAGATTCGTTTCCCAAAGTTTATTAACAATGCTGAAGGCCAACTCCTTGAGGAAGACGAAAAAATTCTCCACAGATGGCGACAGTATTGCGAGGAACTTCTGAACGAACAGTTTCCCCGAGTGTACTTTCCAAGAGCCGCCCCGAATCATGCCGAAATATCCGACATCACAGTCGAAGAAGTTCGGTACGCGGTTAAAAACTCCAAGAAGAGAAAAGCTGTTGGGCCGGACGGGATACCCTCTGAGTTCTGGAAAAGATGGGAGACATCGGGTCTAGATGGCTCATGGTTCTTATCTCCAAACTTATGAGAGGCGACACTATGCCTAATCAATGGAGGGAAAGCTATCTTCTTCCTTTGCACAAAGGAAAGGGTGATGCGCGAAATTGTGATAAATACCGTTTTTTTTTTGTTGTAATTCAGTTTTATTTATAGTTTCTTAGATCTATCTTATACTAGACAAAAATGCTTAAAACTAGCTTAACTATCCTTACAAATTTAGGAATCTTACTGGCCCTAGGCGGACACTCTAAAATAAACTGTATAATTTTTACGTATGCCTTTCGACTACTACATAAATAACTTACAATTAACATTATTATAATTAACTTAAGCTAAGAAACATTATTCTTTTTTTCAAAAAAACTTAGCATATGATCATTCTTTTATATATTTTTATATAATCCTTAAACCTACCTAAACCTAACTAAACATATCTTATTCTAACTTTACTAATATATATGTGAATATATATATATATATATATATTTTATATATATTATGTATATATATATATATCTTTGTTTTTTTTTTTTGTTTTAATATATTTATAATTTTTTTGGTTTTTAATTTTTTTTTTTTTTGTTCTATCCTACCCTAACCTACTCTACCCTACCCTACCCTACCCTATGTAAGCCTGCCATTGGTGTTAGGCAAGTCCTGCCTTGAAGAGGCTGAAGCTATTGAAATGTCCACTGACACAGCTCCCCCCAGCCACCAAAAGCGTTGATGCTGGCGCACTACGTCTCCTCGATCCCGGCGTGAGACCGATCTACAGAACCTGAGGCGCTCGGGCTCACTGAGCGCGACATCGGGTCCGTAGAGGAATCGCCGTTCCGCGGAATTGCGACCCACGTGGAAGGTTAGCGGCTCCGCCAATCTATCCTGGATCAGCCCACATCTATCTAAATAAAGGAATGCTTCTGGCGGGACAAAGCCGTTAAGGCGCACTCTCTCGTGATATAAATCATTGGGGTAGTAAGCCCCGGAGATTAGGCTATTGACCGAAGTCATTGCTCTCGCAACGTGGCCTCGAATCCATTTGATCAGGAAGTTATCAAACCGTACAATCCTGGCCCTATTGTATAGGACCTCGTTCGGGTAAAATTTCGTGTAATCAGATTCGGGTGTCCTATGTAACCCGAGACAAATCCTAAGACATTGTCGCTCAAACACCCGAATCCTTTCCATTAAGCTGGCTCTCACATTGAACCAGACGGGGCATCCATAGGCAATCATGGGCCTGATTAAGGCCATGTAGCAGATTACCTTCACCCTGGGATCAAGTTGGCTGCAATGACACTTTGTTTCGCCAGTGGGCGCCCGTCCTGTCCAAGAATTGAGAACCCGCGCCAATTTTTTCTAGTGCCTCGAGAGGCCCTACACAAAGGCGTTCTGAACAAAATAGTTTCTGATTTCTGGCAGTTGATCTTCAACTTCCAGTCATCACAATACTGCTGAATTTTTTCGAAGTCACGCTGCGAGAGGGTGACAATGACGTCGATCGTTGGACCTGATCTGTACGCCATTAGATCGCCGGCATACGCTATTGAATGGTGAAGAGAAGGTATCAAATCACTGAAGTAAATGCTGAAAAGGATCGGCGAGTTCACCGTACCCTGTTGCAGTCCGTTGTTAATATCAAATGTTTGGGTAGAAGTCCTGATAACTACCGTTCTGTCAAGCTGATGTCGCACACCATGAAGATCGTTAACGGGTATTAGATAGCCGACTGCGGAAAATAATACGACTATCTGATGACCAGTGGGGGTTTGTCTCGGGTAAATCAACGACAGATGCAATCCAAAGTATAATGGTCATGATGGAAAAGCATCGTGATTCCGGCATTTGACCGGCAACCAAGAGATCTTTTATGGGTAGCGCTAACACAAAAGGGAGTTCCAGAAACCTACGTGCGAGTAATCATGGACATGTACAATAGAGCAACGACAAGAGTAAGATGCACCGCAGGAGTCACCGAAGAGTTCGCAATCAAAGTCGATGTACACCAAGGGAGCGCCCGCTCAGCCCACTGCTCTTTATAGCAGTCCTTGATTGCTTGCTTGAAGGAAAAGTGACGGACCCCGATGTGCACCAGCTATTCTTTGCTGACGATGGAGCCATTATAAGTGATGATCAGGCGTCCCTACAACGAGCACTTGATGTGTGGGTGGACATTTTTGAGGGACACGGGTATCGTATTAGTTCAAAGAAGACAGAGTATCTGTGCTAGCCGTTCTCTGACCCTCATCAGCCTATTCCAGACATTTACTTGAATGGAAGAGTGCTTCCCAAGTGTGAAAAGTTTAAATATCTGGGATCTATGATTAATAGAGAAGCAACTTGTGATGACGACATCAACCATCGCGTAAGCGTAGGGTGGATGAAGTGGCGGGAAAACTCCGCCATCTTCTGTGATCGAAAAATGCCCCCTAAGCTGAAGGGAAGGCTCTTCACTTCAGTTGTACGTCCGGCGCTCACATACGGTTCACAATGCTGGAGAATGCACAAAAAGTATGAGAGCAAATGAGATGAAGATGCTTCGCATGACAGCGGAAGTAACTAAGTGTGACAGAATTAGAAGTTCAAAGATCCGAGGAAGCATCCACGTAAAAGAAACCATCACAAGAAAGATAGAGCGCGACCGACTCAGTTGGTATTGCCATGTTCAAAGGAGAGATCCTTTGAACCCCGTCCAAAAGGCGTTATCAAGCAACGTTCCAATTTCAACACGCAAAAAAGGCAGGCCGAAAAACAATTGGTGCAAACAAATGCAAAAACACCAGCATTTGATTGGCCTCAGCGATGAAGTAATCCCAAATCGGGAAACCTGCCGCTACTTTCTGAGGTCAAACCGGCGGACCCCACAAGCGGACCAGTAGGATTGCAGTTAAGTGGGAAGGTTATGGTCCTACACATCTGACCATAGCGACGCCGGAAAAAAAGGAAAAGAAGAAGAAGCCTGGCATTTGCCTACATACCTATTCCTTGGCGCGCGGTGAAAGTGGTCTTTATTCCCAAAATAGGGAAAGAAGATTACTCACTCGGCAAGAGTTTTAGACCAATCAGTCTAACATTCTTCTTGCTGAAAAGCATAGAGAGATTAGTAGAGTTGCATGTGCGCAAAGTTGCCCTTCGAATGCATCGTCTCTCGAACATGCAACATGCTTACCAGCGCGGAAAATCCTGCGAGACTGCGCTTCAAAACCTAGTTGGGAGAATTGAACGTGCTCTCGAAAAGAAAGAGTACGTACTAGGTATTTTCGTCGACATTGAGGGAGCTTTTGATAACGCTACTTTCGACAGCCAGTGTAACGCTGCTAGACGTCATGGCGTAGATGAAGCACTGGTTCTGTGGATCAAAGCAATGCTCGTGCACAGGACATTGATCGCTGATGCAGACCTCGAACAATGTGTCAAGTCTGGAGTAAAAAGGGGCTGCCCGCAAGGTGGCTTCTTGTCTCCGCTGTTATGGTGCATGGTGGTCGACTCTCTGTTCGATGCTCTCAATGCCTCTGGAATCTATGCCCAGGCCTATACGGATGATGTTGCTGTTCTCTCTGTCGGCTCATGTTTAGCGAATGTCTGTCTCAAAGCGCAGGCGGCGCTAGATGTGATCGGAGACTAGTGCACGAGAAATGGGCTGTCGGTTAATCCTCTTGAGACTGATGTCGTTCTCTTTACGAGGAGGAGGAAAAAAACTGGCATTACTCAGCTGGTGCTAAAAGGCATTCCCATCCCGATATCCAAGGTAGCTAAGTATCTGGGAGTCGTCCTAGATAGCAATCTTCTTTATTTATTTATTTTTATTTTTTTTTTCGGTTGTTTGGTAGAGCAGGCTAACACGCAAACACGCTATGGCTTCACTCACCAAACTCCAAAGAGCAGTCTGTCTCAGCTGCACGGGGGCTTTCCCCAGTACACCGGGAGCTGCTCTAGATGCTATGAATAATCTTGACATATATATCAGAGGGTGTGCATTAAAAGCCATTTCTCGTCTAAAGAGAAATGGTCTTTGGTACGACTCGCATTGGAGTGAAAGTGTACTTGCGGGAGAAATATCATAGGACCCCTGTCTCATGGATATGCCTTCTGACGCAATGACACCTGCCATCCTACTGCGCTGTAACTTCACAGTCACATTTCCATGGCGTCAGGACTGGCTTTGGCCAGGCACTGAACCTGGAATGGAATGTAAAATAGGGAAAATATGCGTCTGTCTTCTAAGCGGAGATTTACGCAATCCTAATGGCCATGCACTATGTTGTGAAACACAGGTGGAGGGGAAAAAGCATATGTGTCTGCAATGACAGCCAAGCTGCACTTAAAGCTGTGTCGAACCCTCTATCCAATTCCAAATTAGTACATGAACTCAAGACCTTTTTGAACAAAGTCGGAAGACTAAATTCACTTAGGCTTGTATGTAGTGTTGGGTAGGACACGCATTTTTATTGAGTTTGTATGAGGTACTCATTTAGGAGAGTGAAGTGGTACATTGTCCCACCTCATTTGAGGTACATCTTGTCACATGTCCCATTGATAGCTTGCAATACTAATGCAAAAGTCGTGAGGTGCCTCTGAGTATGACACGAATCAAAGTGGGAAAAAATATTTTTTTTGAGGTGTTGGGATATTTTTGTACTGGTGTATGGGACATGAGGACTGAGGTCCCTCTGACTATGACAAGAATTGAAGTGGGACAAATAATTTTTTTGAGGTGTTGGGACATTTTTGTAGTGATGTATGGGACGTTTGTAGTGCATCTTGTATGAGTAACGCAACACTACTTGTATGGGTCCCAAGCAGTACCGGTATTCCAGGAAATGAGAACTTTGATGTATTCGCTAGAAGGGGCTCAGAAGAGAGTTTCTCAGGACCTGAACCTGCTTCCACTGTCGTAGATGGAGGGTATATCCTGAATGCAGGATGTCTAAGCGCTTAAGCTCTGACGTCTGCAAGAAGTCCGCAACATTCTTTTTAACCTTAAGGAGAAATAATTGCAGAAGACTTGCGGGTATCATTACGGGCCATTACCCTTTTTCTTAGCATTTCTATGTACTTGGCATCAGTGAGAACCTACTTGGTATGTGCTACATCACTGAAGCTCGTCCTCACTTCTAACCGGACAACTGGGAAAATATAATAAAGGAAGGAGTCTGCCTATCAGTAGAATGGACGAGTATTTGCGTCTGGGTGCTCCAAGAGATATGAGGTAGCCAAAAATAAATGGTTAAGTTTAGGTAGTCGGGATGTGGAATTAATTGGATTATAAATAGAAAATCTAAAAACAATATTACTCTGACGATCTTCTAGACATGAATTAATGAATGAATGAATGAATGAAACGAAGAGGAGGTACATAAGGGCAGTCAATTTAAGATACGAAATTTTGTCGAAGCTCTAGGTTGGACTCGGCGGCAACAAAATCTGTTTTTTTGTCATCCTCGTGAGCAAAAAAGGTTCGCTTGTTAAGTAGGTTACTGTTGTCTTACGACGTTGTAGGAATCCATGTTGGTTCGGGGGAAAGATGGTCTTGCAGTGAGGAAATATTGTATCACGCATGAGAGTTTGGCAGGGCGATAGTTGAACACTTCATTCTTTGGTAATTTTTTGGGGATTGGAATGATGCTAAAATTTTTTTTCCAAACAAAGAAAAGAGTCACTTTGAAGGGGAAGATATGTTTCGGATTTAACTTTTAACTTTTAACAATTTTTCATGTAACATATCCCATCAGAACTTTGAACTCAAATTATGCTTTGATGTTGATATTGAGGTATTACATTTTCTTCTTGGGATTATCGCAGTATATTAATTTCTCATCCCCAGTTGCACCCGATATAAAATTTTTTTTCGCCTTTGAATCATCAGTGAATTAAATAAAAAAAAAAAATGTATGAAACTCAAAATGATATAAATTGAATGTTATTGACAGAGGTCTCACCTCCCTGACACCACCATCAGCGGTCACTATGAAACATTTATAACAGTTAGCTAGCCAATATGCTTTGGATGACTTAGTTCTTAACTTTATCCAATCCCAAGCATTTTCCGCGTAATGAAATCGCGAACTGAAATAGGCAGGACACGTAGAACGAATCTGACAGAAAGGACAGAATTCCTCGGAGTAGGAATTCCGAGACAAAAATTTCGCCAGAAAGACCGCGCCATAGATGGGAGGACAGTATAATAATGGACCAAGAGAAATGGAACCAAACAGCGAGATATGAACACACTTATGACGAAGTCCCGAACTTCTGAATGTTCGATAACCGGTAATAATAATAATTATAATAATGAAGATAATTCAGTTTATTTTTATTTTTTTAAATTCATTTTAGATTCATATTTCATAGAACTATCGGTTACTAAACAAAAATGCTTAAAACAAGCTTAAATAACAAAATATAACCCCTATATGGACACTCTGAAGTAAACAAAACAACTTAAAATGTTGCCCTAAAGTTATTTATTAGATATATAGAATGTACAATTAGATTAATATTTTTTGGTACTTGGATACAATATTTAAAACATAAAATTTCAAACCTAAGACTATGATACAAAGTAACATTAGTTAAACTAACTAGGAGATAGTGGTTACAAGAAAAAAAGGAGGTTGTTGAGGAAGAGAAATGCCAGAAGACTGCAGCATAAATGAAAAATAAATGGGATGAATTCAAATACTGATAACGAAAAAGGAAAATATAATTTCTTACAGAATGATTGAGGCCCGTTTGTCTAATAAGTTTATTATAAATAGTTTTATGTAAGATTATGCAGTAACAATATACAGTGTGCACCCTAAAAACTTTTCGAGCGTTGAGAAATATAATCATATTTCTATGGACAACATCAGCATATGTAATGAGAGGGGCTAGAAACGCAAGTACTAACTTGAGTCTAGTTTCTACAAGAGTACAATAAGACGATAGCCCTCACTTAAATAAACATGCCCGCATTCGACCAGTAACTGTGCGTATATGTCTATAGATTGACATACACACAGTTAATAATAAAACCAATAAAACTGGTAACAGCAGTAATATTATCATTGCATATGTCTGGCAGGATATTCAAGTCAAAATTTGTTATGGATTTTGCCCTTGCTTGAGACTTTATTGAAATCCTTAACGAGGAGAGTCAACTCATCAATCTTATTAAAGGGTTTGTCCAGATGAAGTCGAACGCCATCAGCATAAAGTTGCTCGGAAGTTTGGAGTTTGGGTACAGAGTGATGGGAGATCGTGCAGAACGTACAGAAGAATATTGGCACAAGAATTGACCCTTGTGGAACTCCTTCAACTGAAGCCTTTGGCGAAGGTTATTTGCCATCTGCCAATGCGTTTGACTCCTCTATCACTGAAACCACACAGATTCTATGATGTACCCTGAGCAGGTTCTTAAAAATGACGTGGTTTAATATTCGTTTTTCTAATATTTTTCAAAAATCTTTGATAAGCAATATAGTATGCTTATTATCCTTAAGTCAGAAGGGAAATTGAAGTTTATTTGTTTTCTGCTATTGGAACAACCTTTGCAAATTTTCAAGACTAAGGAAAAGTTATTGCGGTATTGCAAAAGTTAATTATGTGAGTGAGATGGACTGCTATCTGAGGTAAAATAATTGTAATAATCCGTACTGGTGAACTATCCTCTCCGATGACATCAGACTCAATGGCCATTGTGCATTTGTTAACTTCGGCTTCTTACCACTCCAAAATCTAGTAGTATGTGTATGGAACTTCACGACTGCGCCTATATTCGATAGGAATCGCAGTTGGGCCATGATAATAAGGTGTAAGTTATTATTCTTGGGACTAGTTACATCTGGGGTAGCCTTTCATATATTGAAAATTGTCGTGATGTGGTTAAAGGACCTGGTCAGTGAACGATTGGTTGAATAAAACGGCAAAAAAAATTGGCAAATGAACATTTTGGTGTCATTTGAAGAAATATTGAGAAAAATAAAAACTGAGGGATAGTTATCGGTTTCTTTTTTTCAGTTATGAAATGATAAACATATCTTGGGGTTGGAGATAAAATAAGAGAGGATTGCATTTAGTTCAAAGTATTGGAGTTAGAGAGTTTCACACAGGAAATTCATAGCAATATAAGGTTGTGATGAAGTGAAGTTTCTTTTTGATATACGAGTTTATTGGAAAAGTGAGATTTTTGGATTAAGATCATCTAAGGGCCAGACAAAAAAGTTTCCTTTTCGGGAAAGTTATCGAGGCCCTTGTGAAGTTTAAACTAGCGAAGTTCGATGATTTAAAGGCTGAGAGGTCACGGCAGCTATTGATTGCTAAACGAACTAGGCGACAAACTGGTTCGGCAGAATTGTCGTAGCCCTCAGTGGCAATAAGAATACATTTTAAATAACCCACTGTCTCTGATATTGGATCAAAGTATCGTTACATTTAGAGCAATTTTGGTGTGCAGTACTCTGACATTCCTGTAAAGGAGGGATTGCATTTGACTAAAGTGCTATTGATCGAGAGATGCACTTTTGCCGTCAATGCAGATGGAGTCAGTGAAGTTGTGATTGTAGGCCAGATAGATACGAACCTTTTCGTAGATTGTCTGTCTATCAAACGTGTCGTGACTTATCAATCTTTGCTAGGTTTATGGATCTAATCTGGAGTGTTGAGGAATGCAGAAGTGGTGGATGGGGTTGGGTTGAGAGTGCAAGGGTGTATAAAGTTTTGGTACAAGCGGCTGTTTTGAGGATCGTAACGGATAAAGGATTAATCAGATTCGGTGAGTAAGATGCGGGTCGGAATACGGACATGAGGTTGAAGAATATGCGCCTGTGTTGTGTTGGATTTACATATATGATAGCATACGCAATTAAATACTGTTGGGATGGAGAGGATTATAGGGACTTTAGTTTTAGAACTTTTAAGAGAGGAAACGGATTCGGTTAAGAGAAATGTTTTTACTCCTAGTTCAATTGAGAGACTGTTTAGATGTAAGTGGTCTAGTAGAATTGGTGCTACTTGACTTTGATATATGGCTATTGGCGGTAGGCATATTAATGTTTTTAACATTAATTAAGTTTGCTGCCCCAACTAGTGATCCGTATCTTGTCCAACTTAATTTCCTTGTTAGGAGGGCATCGGAAAAGAAGCATATTGAGAAGTATAAAAAGTATAATTTTAAGCAGTTACGTTTGGAGTTATGTTTAATGAAAGAGATTGTATACTAAGCGCTCATCGACGTTAAGTAGTACATTGCATTAGTTGAGCCATAGACTGTCGCATTTCTCTTTTAAACTACATACAATTGTGGTCATAAACAAACGCACTATATAATGAGTTCAAAGAGAAGAGGTTATTTCATCCAAATGGAAGGATTTTCTGATCAGTATTTCCTTAACGACAGTCGGTGTCGTGCATATAAATATAGTAAAATTGGTTGAGAAGATGGTAGAAAGGAAAATTTATACCAATTAGGCGAAAACGCAAATCAACTCCCAAAATGGACAGTGTGTTGCAAAGAATTTGCATGAAAGATCGCTTTGAAAGTGCTGTCCGCAAAAGAGCAGCGCAGCGTGAATTTCATCAAGTTGATCTAACCGCCTAAACTTTACGTGGAGGGCTACGGGAGGTAAGCTTATATGGACGACGACCAGCCAAAAAACCGCTCTTAATAACAAAGTTGAAAGCAGCTCGTTTGGCGTGGGCGATAAAGTATGGAAATTGGAAGCATGATGATTGAAGTTGTGTGGTATGGTCCCAAGAAGGTAAATTGAATTTGTTGTGATCCGACAATTTACCATACGTTCGACGTCTAGCAGGTGAAAGGTTTAAGGACGAGTACAAAATCAAGACAGTAAAGTTCCCACAACACCAAATGGTTTGGGTATGCTTTTCTTTTTGCGCTGTGCCTTTTAAACTTTATTAATGGACTGTTAATGGAATGATCAAAAATATGAAAAAGTAATGAGGGAGTACCAGTCATTGAATATCATCATTCCTATGACAAGTTTCATTTCTTAAGATGATTTTGCGCCTTGCCTCCGAGCAAAATCGGTATGTAAACTGTTATAAACTGACTTTTACATTATAAATAATAAAAATAGAAGCTACCCCAGTATTTTTCAATTATTTGCAACTTAATAAAACATGGAACGGTTTTTATGACCGCATGTACATATACTTAGGGTCGACGGATACAATTCGCTGAGTTCACTGTGAAAATGGAGATATATTCTCGCTGTGTAGAAAATATTGGGGTTGAGGTTCAGTTGGATAATGGTAGAACTGTAAAAGTCTTATGTGTGTACTTCCCGGGTGGTAATTTATCTTTCGGAAGGAGACAGCATTTTATTTCAGATCTGCGAAGGTTGTTTTCAATTAATGGCAGTTGTTTGATTGGTGGTGATCTCAACTCTAGGCACAGAGATTGGGGTTGCAACAGAGCGAATGTCTGTGGTAACGTACTTTCGAATTTAATTAATATGTTGTCATTTTCTGTGTCATACCCATCTAGTCCCACGTATATTCCAGCTGGTTCGCGAGGTTCACCATCTACCCTTGATATCTTTTTAACAAATTCTCCAAACTTATTTTCTCAGCCGGTTACGATTACTGACCTTAGCTCTGATCATAACCCAGTTATATGTCAAATGCTTAAGTCAGGGAAAGAAAAAGTGCAATATTACTTAGATTTTAAACGAGCTAACTGGGTACTATACCGGTCAATAATAATTTCAAAACTAAGAAATATTTATCTAGATTTAGAAAATATCACCACCGATCACATTGACGGACTTGTAGACATTTTTAATGAATTTATACACAGTGCTATTGATGTAAATGTCCCCAAGTCTGCAAAGAAAAGTTTATCGGTTAACATACCTGACCGTGTTCTAGTATTTATACATTTTAGAAACTGTCTAAGAGGCAAAGATGACAATGGCAAAGATATCGCACACCGTTCCTTCGTGTTATAATGAACGAATTTAATAAGCTCATTTCCTCCGAAATTTCAAAGCATAGGAATGAAGAGTGGAATAAAAAACTACGATCGTTAGATAAAAATGCTAAACCGTTTTGGAATGTAGCTAGAATTATTAAGAACAGAAACAGAAGGATTCCAAGTTTGCATAGTTCTGGTAATGTATACCATTCCAATTCCGAAAAAGCTAATGTTCTTAAATGTGCTTTCGAGAAAAACCATACTATCTCTCAGAACCTTGGTGTTCCTGGTACAAATACCTTAGTGAAAGAAACCTCTGATAGGCTTCGTTTGCAAAACTGTGAACCTTTTTTAGCTGAATCTATAACTCGAATAGAAATCGCTCAAGTACTAAAGCAGTTGCAACTGAGAAAATCAAATGGCCTTGACGGCATTAAAAACGTATATCTAAAACATTTACCTAACTCAGGGGTAGTATTTATTACTTTTCTAGTCAACGCATGTCTCAAGCTGCAATATTTTCCAAATATCTGGAAAATAGCAAAAGTGATACCAATATTAAATCCAGGAAAGGAAATCGTAAATCCAGACAGTTACAGACCTATAAGTCTCCTAAGCTGTATCAGCAAAGTTTTTGAAAAAATTATAAAAGCAAAGCTTATGAAGCATATTGACGAAAAAGGTATATTCCCAAATGAACAGTTTTGATCAGCACAGTACATCACATCAAGTACTCCGAATATGCCAACATATAAGGCGGAACATTTGACATAGGAAGATCTATAGGCCTGGTTTTACTTGATATTGAAAAAGCTTTTGACTCAGTCTGGCATGATGGTATAATATATAAAATGATTATTCTAGAATTTCCCTTGTATCTTATCAAAACTATTCAAAACTTTATAACTAACAGAGCCTTCAGAGTATATGTTAATTCCGGGGTCCTATATTATATAACATATACACTTCTGACATTCCCAGGCTTCCAGATTGCGAATTAGCTATATACGCCGATGACACAAGTATTTCTTCTTCCCATGAGTTTGCTCTCAATATTGAGAACAACATATGCCGAATATCTAAATAGGTGGAAAATTAAAATTAACGCTGATAAAGTGCAACCTATCTTTTTTAGTCGGAAAAGAATTAGTTGCTATTTACCCATCAATCCACTTAACGTTTGCGGAGTCAATGTGCATTGGAATACTAGTGTAAAGTACCTAGGAATTTATTTGGATGCAAGGTTAACATTTAAGAAACATATACAAATACAATTAATAAAATGGGTATTGCCATTAAGCTGCTTTACCCATTTATAAATAGAAAATCAGTGCTTAATACGCCCAATAAAACTGTAATACATAAGGTAATATTTCAATCCATATTATGTTACTTTATGGTTGCCAAGTATGGGGAGATTGCGCAAACTGCCACATTAAAAAGCTACAAATATCCCAAAATAAACTGTTGAAAATGATGCTTGATGTTTCTAGATATCATTCCACTTCTGATCTTCATATAAAATCGAAAGTTGAATTGATCTCCATTCGAATAGCTAAACTTATGGATACATTTCGACAAAATTGCGTTTTTTCAGATAATCCTCTGATACAACTACTAATTCACTAATGTAAAGGTTTATTGACTATAGATACTATTTATTTGTTTATTTATTTATTTATTTACTCGTTTATCTATAGGGGTACAAATTAATTCGGTCCGTTTGCAAAAGATGGCGCCACCTGCAAGTAGAAGTTTATGGTGAATCTGCTCCGACCGATAAATCATGCGGAGAGTGGTTTCGACGCTTCAAAACTGGTGATTTTAGCGTCGAAGACAAAGAGCGTCTTGGCCAGCCCAAAAAGTTTGAAGATGAGGAATTGGAGGCCTTACATGATCAAGATCCGTGCCAAACGCAAAGTGAACTCGCAGAATCGTCGTGAGTGACTCAGCAAACAATTTCCGTTCGGTTAAAGAAATTTGGATTTATTCAAAAGCAAGGAAATTGGGTGCCGTACGAATTGAAACCGAGAGATGTCGAAAGGCAATTTTTCACCTCGAAACTGCTTCTTGAAAGACATCAAAGGAAGAGATTTTTGCACCGGATCGTGACTGGAGATGAAAAGTGGATATACTACGATAACCCCAAGAAGAAAAAATACTATGCAAAGCCTGGTGAACCCATTCCATCATCGTCTACATCGACGCCAAAGAAAAAAATCCACTGTTCAAAGGTCATGCTCTGCATATGGTGGGACCAGACGGGTGTGGTGTACTATGAGCTGCTAAAACCAGGCGAAACCATTGATGGGAAACGTTATCGACTACAACTAATGCGTTTGAGCCGTGCATTGCTTGAAAAACGGCCAGAAACGACCGAAAGGTATGACAAGGTGATTTTGCAACATGATAACGCTCGGCCCCTCGTGGCTGTAGTGGTCAAAAACTACCTGGAAACGCTGAAATGGGAGGTCTTACTCCACCCGCCGTATTCTCCAGACCTTGCTCCTTCCGACTACTGGCTTTTTCGACGGATGCAAAACCATTTGGGGGGTCACCGGTTCGGGTCTTTTGAAAAAATCGAAGAATGGCTCAATGACTGGATCGATGCCAGAGAGGACTCATTTTTTAAAGATGGTATTCGAAAATTACCAGAGAGATGGCGGACAATACTTTGAGTGATGTGTTTTTTAGGTTTTTTCAATAAAAAAAAAAATTTTGAACACAAAAAAAACGGACCGAATTAATTTGTACTCCCATTTTATAGTATATTTATTTACTTATTTGTTTATTTATTTATTTATTATATTTAAATTTATATATGTATATATTTATTTTTTATTTATTTGTTTGTTTATTTATTTATTTACTCATTTAATTATTTTTTTATTTATATATACATATATTTATTTGTTTATTTATTTATTCATACATTTATAATTATTTAAGTGTATATTTATTTATTTATTTTTTATTTATACATATATATAAATTTATTTATTTATTTGTTTACTTGTGGATTTATTTACTACATATTATAATATATGTTTTTTTTTTTTTTTTTTGTTATACATTGAAGGTTTTTGCTGTAATTTTCCTTCATAATCGTTATTTCTCGCGTACAAAAAATAATTAAAAGTCATTTATCCTTATCCAGCTGAAAGATATCATAAATATCGAATCTCTGTTTGTAAATTGTGTGACAACCACATTGTAATTTTATACGAAATAAAGAATATCTATCTATCTATCTACATATCTATTCTCTCGAAAGATGAGTAGACAATTGAAATATTGAGTTCTAGTGCGATGTTAGAAGGCCAGTAAGGGCATACATTAACCCCAGTTTACGCTACAAACTGAAAAGCAGTGGTCGTTATTATGTCGCCATATATTATCCCTTAAATGGGTATTTATGCAGGATAACGATCCGTAGCAACTGACTAGAGTAACGAGGGAATAGTGTGATGAAAATAAAGTTTATGTCAACTCGTGTCATGTCATGTCACATTTGAAGCTGAAAACGACAGAAATTGTTATTGGTTGCATTTTTTTTTCTAGCGCTGTTATTTTATTAAAAAATGTAAACATATTTTTTCCTTTTTTTAACAATTTTTATCATCCTGTGGAATTAACCAAACAAAATAAATTATTTCTAGGATATTAATGAAGTACCATATTTTATCGAACACAGCTGTAAGTTGTCGTGGTTGGAGGTGAAAACTTAAGCTATTCATTTCGTCCCCACTTACTAAACGTTTTAAATTCTGAGCAATTTCTTTCAAAGTAAGAAAAAATATTTAGGGTGAGAACGAAAAGAAAACAAGATGAGAAAGGAGGATGTACGAGTATATAAAAAAAAACACAGAAAAGAGGAGAGAAAATCAAAAATAATAGTGGTTCACGCTTAAGGGTGCTCGAGAATGAAATCAATTGCACCACTTGAAATATTTCTCTTCCGTCTGAGAAATTCCTTAGCTTTCTCATCAGTCTTCTCCCACGGGATGTTTGTCCGTATATGTAGTTCGGAATAAAGTTTAGCTGAAAAGGAGAACACACTTAATTAAATTTTAACCGTAAAAAAATGGTTAAAGCTCATGGTTTATAAAATTCGAATCGGGTGTTACAGCTATGTATTTTTTATGTACGAGTATAGTATCATTACTATTTCACTCATTCATCGTTGAGATGCGAACTGTTATCACGTATTCCTTTATTGTTTTTGCTGGCACAAAGAGTACCAAACTTCTCAAAAGGCAAGAGTGTCTTTAATCATTTTATTGCCGTATCGAAAACTCTTAAGCAATATTCTGTATTCCTTAGCAATATTCTGATCTGATTCTCATAATTTTCGCCCATCGGTGTTCCTAAGCTAAGTGTTGCTAAAAATTAAAATCAAGTGTATCACAAATACTTTCAGATAAAAGACAGATCTGAGTGTAGCTCGCTTTAAGCGCCATTGGAAATATTTAAGCATTCACATTCATTCCGGACAATATCAGAATCCATCGCGAAGACATACATATGTATTGGTATACATTACATAAAATGCAATCACATCGAGTGTTGAAAGGTCCATATTCACTTTGCCGAGGTATCATAGTGTCTGCACCAATCACAACTATAAATCAGGGACCCAAAAAGACGCGCAATCTTCGCACGTCTTTCGCCGGATCCTTGGTTGTTGTTATTTTACACCTGTTTTATTCATGTGAGTCCCCATCACAAATTACGCTTTAAGTTTTTGTAACAGTCGACGATGTGGTAAAAAATATAATTTTTATTTAAAAATAATTCCCCTTAAATAAAAAATATAAAAAAAAACTTTTGGTGGTTGAGGCATAATTACGGTATTGTTTTTGGCCAAGAAATTACGCACAAGCAACGATGATTAAGCAGGTGTGTTATCGGGATGCACATTATTATTATTACATTATAACATTATTATGATTATTCACAGAAGACCCCACAAGCGGACCAGTAGGAATGCAGTTAAGTGGGAAGGTTATGGTCCTACACTTCTGACCATAACAACGCCGGAAAAAGGAAAAGAAGAAGAAGACAGAAATCCGGAAACATTCTTCGTATTGCTTCCAGCAAAAGGCGCTTAACTTGAAGGTAATATTCGCATTTGGCCGAACTTGGAATGCTTTTTTTCAATCTTGGTTTTTCTGGTCGCTCCTATTGAGATGATTAGGCTCTGGTTTCGACATTTTAAATACCTACCTTTTTTTTGCCATCAATGTAGCATTTTTCAGAAAGTCAGAATCGTCATTCATCGTCAATCCTGAGCGATGCATATTCAACGTTTCTTTTCGTCTTTTTTAAATTAAATAAAATAAAATAAAATTTAGCATTTTCGCAATAAACTTCGCTGACACGCATCTCATGTTGAGAGTGAAAAATTTCTCGGCGTAAATCAACGACATGGCAATATCCGTAGCAACTTCTCTTAAAGTGATTCAACGATTATCCAAACACTGGTTCAACGTTTTCATCATTTGTTGACTTCTGAGGTGTCCAGAGCGTCCAAATATCACACTAAATATATCAAGTACGCTGGAACAATTAATTTCATTTTACACCCAAAACTCAATACCGATTCCTTAATTAATTTTTTTCACTAGCAATAAAACACCAAGCACACTAAAGCACGTTTATCCTACGTACCTGTGAAAAACATACTAAAAATCCAAAATATCTGGCAATGTCAACATATGTTTGGAGGCTTCTGTATTAACATAATAAGAGCATATTTGAAAACTGTATGTACTCAACTAGCTAAATTCAAAATTTGTCCTTATTTTTTTAACAGACCTATTAAATCAATGTGCCGATGGGAAGCTAATTTTTCATTAATGAGAGCCTGATGATGAGTTATTGTCGACATACTGATTGACAGCATAAATGTATGTCCACCAGTATTTTCAGGTGTCCGATTTTGCCAGTAAACTAATTTGTACCTCTAATTCTATAAATAAAACGCAACCGCAAAGCAAAATTTTAATATAAAAATTTGACATTCACCAAAGAAAAATACTCTCCATAGGAACTTTATACCTATATACCTTTGTCGCTTATTGGTCAAATACTCTAGAAAATATAAGTAGATTTAAAAGTGAACACTCTTCAGTTCAAAACGTGGCAGCTATCCAATACTCATAAGTATTGTCCTATTTCGCAAAATTCTAGTATCACTAAAATCCCATTTAGAGTTACATTGAAAAAGCATTACGTTCCAAGGTTTGAAGATTTCGGTTCGGATGAATTTCGATCCAAATGACCAGCCCTCAATGTCTTGGTATTATTTGTCCAAGGAATAGCAGAGAGGTGAAAACATCCAATTGCTTATTACTTTCGTATTAACTAGTCGCTCTCCCACAGTTTTGAAGAAACTTTTATTTGATGCCATATAAGCTCTTAGAAACAGCGGACTTTTTCCGGCACAACTCTTATGCAATTAATTCTGGGGTCTATATCGTTTTTTGAGATTAGTAGTGATAGACCCTTTTTCAAAGTAGACGATGATTTTGTTCGGTTCCCCACATCTGCCCAAGAGTACTAAGCCGGACGGCATGCAACGGGTTAAGTGGGGTCACACACTCCAATTATATGATATGAGAAAGATGTGAAAAAATACAATAATATTAGACATATGCCAAATAAATTATTTCATTAGAATTGGGCCCCATTTCATAATAAAATATTGGAATAGGAATTTAAAACATCCCTGATATGGAAATAAAATGTTTTTTGTCATTTGCGACATTTCTTCCGTCCAAATTTATTAAGCGGTGCAAGTTCAATATAGAGTGCTAATCCTTTTTTTATTTCATGTACAATAATTATTGTTATGCATGCTTGTTTTGTTTAGTACATATGTACATATATTGATGAGTATTTAATTTCGATTTCTGAATAAATACGGGAGTATTTCTGTCATAGTCCTAAGTCTTCATGGTATGTACTGCCATCTTTTTGGACAGATTTGCGTTCAAGATCCGACCGGACTCCCTACCGATGGAGGGAGTACATTAAACTGCATTAAAGATCAAACTCATTCTCGGACTCATTTAAGTATATTTACTGTATAGTTGGTTTTTAATTTATCCAAGTCAAACCAATCTTGTGATGTCTGCAAGAAAGGAAATGAAAAACAAAACCTTTAAATTTAAATTAAAACAAGAGAAATAAATTGCAACCCACCCGACTTTCGAATTTCATCAGAATGAAAATGAAGACAAACAAATGTCAGACGTATTTCTTTACTGAAACACCCACTTAAGAAAAAGTCATATTTACCTTATATACCTTAGGCAGTTTTAAAAACCCATGCACGTAGTTTTATTGCGTCTTTCTTAAAGAGCTTCATACGTATAGAATCAACTCCCATTTTAATTCAGGTTACCTAAGAGAAAAGAAAATTCTTCAAGGGAGCGATGCGTTGCTTACGTTTAGACAAATTTCCAAAATTGCACTGGCTGTTTTTTCACTTGCATCCCACATTCTGCTTTTAGTGGAAGTGCATTATATTCAGGACAAGTACAAATATTCTTTCAACAGTGATGATGTGTAGCGACTGTATCAGTTACCATCCTTTTGCCAATGTATGCCAATGCGATAAAATTGAATGTCACTTGAATGCTTATGAATCATCCATATATTCTATCATAATCGGATAAACGATCATAAGCTTAGTTGCTAAGTATTGCTTGTTAGCTTAAGACATGATAAGGTGCATATAAGTTTATACATTTATAGGTGTCGACAGACATAGACTTATGTTGTTCTGTTTATTTTAGACTGTCCGCTTTGGGCCAGTAAGATATTTAGATTAGATAAGGCAGTTAAGCTAGTTTTAAGTATTTTTGTTAATCTCAAATATCTTAAATCTAAACAATAGTGAAATAAAAATGAATTTAAAACTGAACTAAATGAACCTCGATAGGATGTCGAGTGCAAGGATCTCATTATGTTATTGTAAAGGAAGCCGCGTTAATGCTAGTGTGATGGACAACTTAGTGCCGGCAACGCAGTGTTTCTCTAACATCCCGCTCTTATGTAATTTTTCTAGTTTGTCAAAATTTGACACTTCTCTCAATTTCGTTGGTTTTGGCGAGTTGCTGTTCGGATAGCGTGCAAAAAATAAGCATCTATTTCTTTAAATTCAATCGGTGACTTTTTTAAATCTAAGTTCATCTCTCGCGCCGCACTCGTAGTAATATAAGCTAAATAAATATACCACTCTTTTCTCGATTACAAAAATACACAGTTTTATTCACTTTACATGTCTTCGCCCTTTGAGGTCAGTTTGATGACTGCCCATAAAGCACGACGCCTAGATGTTCGAAAGCGAGCAAATATATCATTGTGGTGATGGTGGTGTGTGGCTAAATTTACTGGCGATTTCATCCTGATCGTGTCGCCCGTCGTTCGTTCGTCCTATCTCTATCGTCATGTGTTCCCACATACATATACATATAAAGGGTCCGCCAAATAATTTTTTTTTGTTTTTTGAAAATGCTATAAAAAAAACTACTGAATATTTTCTCAAATTTCTTTTTTTATTTGAAAGTACAATCCTTCCGGTTAATAATGGAAAATAATTTCATTCAAATGGCTCCCTCGGCTGGCCATGCAGTAGCCTACACGATCGGTCCAATTTTTAAGCACATTATCGATTGTGTGCAGCTGTATTTCACCAATGGCTTCACGAATATTGTCCTTTAAAGCGTCAATTGTCTCTGGCTTGTCGGCGTAACACTTATCTTTGACGGCACCCCACAAATAATAGTCCAACGGTGTCAAATCGCAGCTCCGAGGTGGCCAAACGACATCAGCTCTGCGGCTGATAATGCGATCTTCAAAAACAGAGCGCAAAACATCGAGTGTAGCTTCGGCTGGGTGGCACGTAGCGCCGTCCTGTTGAAACCAAATGTTGCCAATATCCTCCTCTTCAATTTTTGTAAACAAAAATTCGTTCAACATGGCCCGATAACGATCGCCATTGACTGTAACGGCCACTCCTTGCTCATTTTCGAAGAAAAATGGCCCAATTATGCCTCTGGACCAAAATCCGCACCAAACAGTGGCTCGTTTTGGGTGCACCGGCTTTTCAATGTATGCGTGCGGGTTTTCTGTGCCCCAAATGCGACAATTTTGCTTGTTTACATACCCGCCAAGATGAAAATGAGCTTCATCTGAAAAGATGATTTTTTTGGCAAAATCGACATCTTCTGTAAGTCGATCGCAGGCCCACTTAGCGAAGCGAAAACGCATTGGATGGTCAGTTGGCTTCAACTTCTGAACCAATTGGACTTTGTATGGCGTCATACCAAGGTATTTATGCAAATTTCGTCTCAATGATGTCTACGAAATTTTCAATTGTTGAGAACGACGGTGAATTGATGTTGATGGCGCTTCACGCACACTTTTTGCCGCAGCAGCAATATTCTCGGGTGAACGCACTGTTTTTGGCTTTTCACGCTTTGGTTTATCGACGAGGATGCCAGTTTCTTTCACTTTTTTCACAAGATAACGAACATACGGAGCTGACGGTGCTTCTCTTCTTTCAAAATCCGTACGCAATTTTCGCACACATTCTGCAACATTACCATGATTTTCAAAGTAATGTCGCAATATTTCCCAGCGTTGTTCAAGCGTATACACAACCATATTCGTTCAGCGGAAGGACGAAACTAATTACCTGTCAAATCAGACATGTACTAAGTGTTACCATTCACGAAATAGGCACTACTTGAAAAAAAAAGTTAGATGGCGGACCCTTTATAATATAATATTTGGAACTGAACAACAAAGTTTTATGTTATATTTCACCAAATAATTACGCACAACAACAGCTCCCATTGGACAATTCTACCCGCTTTTTTTCTGGTCGAATGTTATCTCTCAACCGTCTCAATTAATGCGCTATTTATGCGCTTACGCTTATAAATTTTCATTCGGAACAATAAAGTTTAACTTCAAAAAATTAAATTTAAGTATTAATATTCATTATATCATTAAAATTAATAAAGATTGTAAAACCAACATAAAACATATATATATCATGAATGGTAATAACAAAAACGAATAAAATTTAAGTGTTGTGCGCATTTATTACATAATAATCTTCTCTTAATAGTTAAAAATCAAAGGAATTTACTTAGGGCTAAAGTGGCAAATGTAGGAGACAGAGTTCTGGATTATTGCAGGTTTGCAACTTAAAAATAATATATTTGAAATTAAAAATACAAAGTGCAATTTCGCAATCAATTAAAAAAGTTATTGAAACAGACGAAGTGAGATGTTCTTGAAAAGGTATTGGGCAAGTATGGAAAGAAAAATAATGTATTGGCGTGTGAATTTGTACGTACATAATTATTTACAATATGGTGTAGGGTGTAGTGATGCACAATACAATGTAACCTAGTTATATCCTAGCCTCTCCTAGACAAATATCCGGCTCCTAACCTCCACGTGGTGCACCCTGGGTGCCAACGAACCCATGAGAAGAGTAGGTATGGGAACTAGTCACTTTCTAACTATGGGTCGGTAGCTAATCGGAGAGGGCTCATGACTCACGTCATGTTCAGACTGGAATCGCAAGCATATCTTCGACTTCTAGTCAAGTGGGTACGACTTAAAGTGGGCGTCTGGCTTGGAGCAAACGCCTCGTTATATAAATGCTTCAATGGTTAACGGGAGAGGACCTCATTTTTAGTGGTAATGACATCCACCACAAAAACAGGGTATGTATTTCACTACAAAGACATCGCTCTTTGAGTGTAAACCCATCTCAGATAGGACCATATTAATCCGATTCCACTCGAAGTTCCGCAACATCACGATTATATAATACAATGCTACACCCCTACTGAACAAGATGATGAACACAAAGACAACTTCCACGACCAGCTGGAAGCATGCCTAACATCCTCCCCCAAGAGCGAAGTGAAAATTGTCATGGGCGATTTCAGCGCCAAAGTAAGCTGTGACAATAACAACCTCAAGGCCGTTATTGGTCGACACTACCTTCGCGCAGAAAGCAATGGTAATGGAAATCGCCTTCTCCGTGCATCACCTCTTATTTGTGGCACCAATTCACCCGCAAAGACATCCATAAATACATCTGGCGGTCTCCCGACGGTAGTACTCGCAACCAGATCGATCACTTACTGATCAGCAGAAGATTCATTGGCTCTCATGCATACATATGTACATATATAGCGACCATCAACTTTTGCTGGGTATTGTGAGGTTTCGCTCGGCCAGCCTCCCGCAAAGAGACGTTATGACACTGAGAGGTGATAGCCAGGCAACTTATGGGGACACAACACCATCGTGGCCAGACGTGGTATGTGCTTTGAAGTCAAAACAAGAATATAAACGTTGGACAAATGAGGGAAATCCAAAGGTCAACTGCACCAACTCGGTTCACATAAGAGAAGACAACAAATCCAAGCTGCATACAACGAGGCCGAGAAATCGGTCAAGCGCATGGCGCGAGAGGGCAAACGGAACTTCTCAAGGATATGGCAAGCGAAGCAGAGGTTGCAGCTCACTGTGGTAATATGTATGAGAGCTATTAGTGTTGACAAGAGGAAGCTCTGTTGAGGTGAGATTGCTACCGCTCCTCCCCTGAGAAACAGAGACGGAAACGAGCTCACATCAGATCAGCAACAACTTGATCGCTAGACGCAATTCTTCGCCCAGTCACTTCCAACTTCTTCCCTTCTGTGTGCAGAAATCCACGGAGAACGATCCAGACGACGCCTCTGACCTGAAATCGAAGTCACGATTCTCAGATTGAAGAGCGCCAAGGCTCCGGACCCAAACGCCTTGCCTGAGTAACTATTAAGAGCAGCTGAGCCGCAAATGGCTCTGATCCTGCATCCCATCATCGCAGAGGCTTGGCTTACTCATCGTATCCCCGAGAAGTTGAAGGAGGGCGTCATCATCACCAACCCGAAGATAGGCAACCTGAGTGAGTGTAAAAACAGGAGAGGCATCATTCTTTTTAAAATCATTGAGAAACTGCTCGCCAACCTGGCAATTTCGAGGATCTCAACAACCATCGAGGAACACCTTCGAAGTGAGCAAGCTGGATTTAGACCTAATCGTTCTTATGTTGACCACACAACCACAATGAGAATGATTATTGAACAATCTGTTGAGTGAAACAGCCCGATCTTCCATCTGTTCGACTTCGCAATAGCCCTCGACATGGTCCGCAGAGATGCTATTTGAAAGGCCTTGGAGAACATTGGGATCGCAAACACTATCATCGACCTCGTACGCGAATTGTACCGAAAGGCTCCATGCGCTCTGCATTTCAAAGGCAAGAAAGCACAGCCTTCATCAACCCCAGAGAAGAGTGAGACAAGAGTGCGTTATATCTCCCTTGCTTTTCATCCATGTCCTCGACCTTGTCCACATACGCACCAACCCGGAAGCACCCAATGAAATCCAGTGGCCTCTAACCGAGAAACGCAATGACTTAGACCATGTAGATGACATCTATCTCAGACTCATTCACTGGCATTCAGCAGAAATTTAATGCGCCCAACATCAAAGCTTCCACAGCTGGACTCAGAATTAATATCGCCAAAATGAAAGTTATGAGAATCAGCACGAGATGTGAGCATGCTCTGCAAAGATGGGGGATCAGAACTTGGCGTCTCCATGCGTATCAATTACTATGCGTTGAAAAATATATGGAGATTTTATCAGCTTTATTCCTCTCTAAAACTCCGAATCTTCAACTCCAATGACAAATCCGTCTTCCTCTATGGCTGTGAGGCGTGGAGTGCCACTGATAGTATAAGCCGGAAGCTATAGGTATTTGCTAACAAATGCCTGAAGAGGACCCTGAAGGTCTTTTAGTCGGAGTGGATCACGAACGAGGACCTGCTACAGAGCTGAAGAGGAAATGGAGTAAGATTGCGTATACCTTGCGTAAACCGGACACAGATGTCGCAAAGATGACCCTCACATGGAATCCACAAGGCACCCGTAAACATAGTCGCCCTCGCATAACGTGGAGGAGATCCGTGGAGATAGAGCATCGACGAGCTGGCAGAACCTCTCCCGAAGTGAGAAGACTAGCTCAAGATAGGGTCACGTGGAGGAATTTCGCGGAATCTTAGGAGCGGTTTATTATATTGTATTGTGTTGTCTACACTGTGTATATGTGAACCAGATAAATGAGTAAATAATTATTTACAATAGATTCATTAACATCTCTCACCAAACCTCCCTGTCATGAGTGTGCTCCTTCTATGTTTCGCTGTTTTATTCCATCTGTTCTAAGTCCATTATTATATTGTCCTTCTATCTATTGTGAGCACCCCACTCATTATTCATTTAACTCTCCGTCCACATGTCCTGTCCATCTTAGTCTTTGCGATTTTATTACTTGAACAATACCTTGAGTTCTAGATTGTGCAGTTTTCTCCATTCGCCTGTCCTCTACCATAGATTTTCCTTAATATCTTGTTTTCATAGACCGGAAATCTATTGTATTTTCCTCCTACTGAGTCAGAGCCCAAGTTTCACGTCCATAAAAAGACACTGACATTATTATCGCGAAGAAACACGCGTTGCTCATATGCAGGCTTTTATTTATTTCGACCTTTATGTCGCTATTGGCAACCAATGTGGGACCCAGATATTTGTACTGGTCCACTTTCTCAAAGCGTTTACTGAGTTTAGTGAATTGCAAGGTAAGCTTATTTTCTTTCTTCCCTTTCTCTAAGCTAGAATGGATGCGATTCTATTAAGCGTTATTCCCCTCTCATTTTTCTGCAGAGATCTCATTACGACTTTAAGCAAATTAAGAAGAAGTGGAGACAAGACCTTGTTTTGATCTTTCACGTATTTCGAATACTTCAGATAAAACCTTTCCTACTTATCCATTTTCTTCCTCTAGGCATACTCGTATCAGTTCCATCATTTCATTTGTACATGCTTGATAACAATAAAACCAAAACAAAAAAAAACACTATTGGCAAAAACAAAAAATGTTCCACTCAATGAAATGAGTACAACAAATATGATGATACCTTTAAATAAGAGTAAGAAAAGCCTTACGAGAGTGGTCCGATAAGTACTTAGCCTGCAAAAGAAAAACAAAAATTTTGGAGAAATGGCAATTTATTTTTCAATATAATCTCCTTTTAGCTCGATATACTTGACCCAGCGATGCTCCAACTTCTTTAACCCATCTGAAAAATAAGTTGTCTCGAGGTCTGCAAAGTAGGCCTCCGTGGCGGCGATGACCTCCTCATTCGACTGAAATTTCTGCCCGGTGAGTGACTTTTTCAAGTTTGGAAACAAAAAGAAGTCGCACGGGGCCAAATCTGGAGAATACGGCTCAATAATTTGGCATAGTACAGCCTTGTGACAGTTTTGCCCTTCTCCTGGTAGGCGATGTGGATCACACCTAGTGAATCCCAGAAAACGGTGGCCATCACCTTTCCGGCCGATGGGACAGTCTTCGCCTTCTTCGGAGCACGTTCGCCAGGTGAAATCCACTGTTTCGATTGTTCCTTGGTCTCTGGTGTATACCAGTGGGTCCATGTTTCGTCCACTGTCACGAAACGACGCAGAAACTCCTTCGGATTGCGCTTAAACAACGTCAAACACTGCTCTGAAGTGGTCTCACGGTTGTGCTTGTTGTCCGGAACAAACGCGGCACCCATCGCGCCGGCAGCTTTCTCATGCCCAAAATTTCATACAGGATATGACCCACGCGATATTTTTAAATGCCTACTGTCTTAGGTATCTCACCCACCTTCAATCGGCAGTCTGCCAATACGAGATCGTGGATTTTTGTCACGTTATCCTCCGTGGTAGCCGTTTTCGGGGCATCTCGACGTGGCTCATCAAAAACCGACGTGCGACCACATTGAAACTCGTTAAACCAATTTTTGATGGTCGCCATCGAAGGAGAAGAGTCACCGTACACAGCATCCAAACGCTCTTTGATTTCGCTTCGCGATTTCCCTTCCATAAACAAGAATCGAATCACCGACCGATATTGCTCTTTTTCCATTTTTCTAAAATCCGCGGACACTCCCGCTTCCACACGCGGTCAAAACAAAACTACGGTCCGGCTGAAATTTCGACAGTAGCCGTCTACTAGAATGTACTACAGGATAGTAAGTTGCTCTTGCGATACTGGCGCCATCTGGCGGTGAGACTACGTACTTATCGGACCACCCTCGTATAATATACAGTAGTTTTGCAGACTAGGACTCATAACTTATTTTAGCGATCTGGGATAGATAATGTCAACTTCTACAATTATTCATTTGAAATATTTTGCCATTATGATAATATGACAGATTTTGATCGAGTGTAAAATGTGTTGGCAAGCTTTCGTCCAAATGTGTTCTATCGGACTTAGATCGGAACGGCATTCGTTAGTGTGGAACTACATGGATCATCCACACCTGCACAGTTACCGACCCGTAAAGTTGATATACAACCCCAAATGTTACACCTTTGCCTTAGTGCTTAGTACTTTTTAGTGTATTTTTTAGGATTTAAGACTTCATTCCCTTTCCGGTTGGTATGATATAACTTGATTGATTTGATTGATTGTTATTTTTATTATTTCTCAACTTGTTAACAGTACGAGGTCTGGGATATCTTAGTGACATGAAATAATAAAGGAAATAGTGATATTCTATATTTAAAATTACAATGAATAATAAGGAGTGTCGAGTGTCATAACAAAGTACGTATCTAATTATGAATATGTTGCGGGTGACAGAATAGAAAGAAAATATAATAATTAAAAAAAAAAAAAAAATAAATAAAAAACAACAATAGAAAATCAAAACACAAAGATCAAAAGAATTGCAACAAAAAAAACTAAAAGAAAATCTTATTGTCAATGTATGGCAGTTAAGAATGTGTAAATTATATAGGAGCATAGTCTTTAAAAGTACATTTTTTACGAATATCAAGAAAGCAACTAAGATTTAACCAGTACGACAGACATTGAGATTAAAACTCTGTGCGCATAATAAGAGATTCTAGATGATCAAAATTATGGTCAAGAAACCAGCTTTTAATACGTCTAAAAAATGAGCCAGATACTGTTATTGTTCTGATAGTCTGGGGAAGCTTATCGGTAACACAAAATAGGATAAAAATTACGATAAGCGGTGGTGCGGAAAGACGGTACATTTAACAAGCTAGCGGAGTTACCGAGTAAATTGTGAGTATTAAACGAAAATTACGAGAACCGGATCTCATATGAAACAATTTGAATACATTAAAACAATATACATACATATGTAGATGACGAACAGGTAAAATGTTTGTGTCACAGAACAACAGATAACTAGGATGTCTACTAGACTTACGACACATTTTTCTTATAACTTTTTTTTTAAGTTTAATCAATGGAAGGATATGGTTATAATAAATACCACCCCAACATACATTACCATATTGAAGTTTGGAGTGAAAAATCCCATAATATATAGTTTTAAGCTGGTGTTGAGAACAGATTTTGTTTAAGTAGAAAAAATGCCGCAGCATATTCCGTAAATATTTTCTTAGAGAATCCATGTGATTAATGACATTCATTTTATAATCAATTAAGAGTCGCAGATATTTAAATTCCTTAACATTTTCGACTTGGAAACAGTTCTCACTACAGTTAGAAGTACAAGTATATGACGGTAAATATACATAGCTACAAGTGGATAATTTAAACTTTTGGCAATCTGAAGCATGAAAATGAACATTTACATCCAAATTATACGATGAAAGGCTGAAGTGCATTAGTTTTGTTTTTGAACTTATTACTAAGTTATGTTCCGCAAATTATTTCCATAGAAGATCAAGATCCCAATTGATGGCAGAGATCAGTTCTAAAGGACTGTTGCATCCATATGGAAAACCAATATCATCTGCAAAAGCAGTAGGCCTACCTTTAAAGTCAAGTTAAAAGAGAGAATTAATATATGTAGATGAGGAATAAAAGTGGACCCAATACAGAGCCTTGTGGGACACCTAAGTTAATGAATTTGACATCACTTCCAATATCATAATTAGTTATATCGATGAACAAACCAGCAGTGTGCTTTTTCTGATCAAGGTTCGACATTATTTGGGAGCAAAATTGCATTAGAGCATCAAATTGAGCCGAATTAAAAAACTTTGTTGTGGTTAGAAAACTCACTAACCTATCTTTTAGAAGTCTCTCAAAAACTTTACTTATGGTTGGTAGAAGAGATATTGGTCTGTAATTTGAGATTTCAGTAGGAGAAGCTTTCTTAAGCAAGGGCACTATGTCTGCACATTTAAATACTTCTGGAAATATGCCTTCAAAGATTCTGCGGTTAAAAATAACTGCTAACACATTTACAAGAAAACAAGCGCTTGATTTGAGAACTAGACTAGAAATGATTGATTGATTTCTTTAGATAACCCATTACCCTTAAAATCTCAAGAGAAAACTTTTAGTTTGGAGCGGTTAATTAAATTCCAATGGACAATTGCACTGAACACAAACTGATGGATTTATAAAAGACGGTAAATAACAAGCCAGATTCACAAAATATGTATTAAATTCATTTGTGATTGTCAGTAGCTCGGAAACTACACACTGATTAACATGGATAATAGTTGGTTTCTTAGAAAGAGACGATTTATTCAGAATTTTATTAACAAGACGCCACTCATTAGCCTAATTTCCTCTTTCCGCTTCTAGAAACAGAGAACGATAATAATTGTCACGACATATGGGGATTTCTTTTTTAAGCTCAGCGAAGAGTATCTTCTAATTATTTCTTAGTATGCTATTATTGGGATCCTTGTCACAACGTATTCTAAGATTATTTTTAACTTTTACTTTATTTAACAAGTAAATTGAAATCCAGGGTTTAAATCCCTTTATTGTGTTTTTTCCAGGAGACACGGAAGGACATTTCC
Source organism: Merodon equestris (assembly GCA_958301585.1). NCBI lineage: Eukaryota > Metazoa > Arthropoda > Insecta > Diptera > Syrphidae > Merodon > Merodon equestris. The sequence continues at coordinate 68,796,652 of OY284413.1, forward strand.
AAATGTGTTCCCTTGGACAACCAATAATGACACATCTGCACAGGAATAAACATCTTCCCAATACTCATATAAAAGATTGTTTTCAAGTTGGCGGAAGTTAACTTTCATTTTGTTAATGTATGGTTTTTTGCCGACTTTCAGCGTCCCTAGATTAACTCCTTTTGTAAAAGATAGAAGAGCTATATATTAACAGCGATGTATGTATATCTTATTTTTTCTTAACGAGTAATTAATCATGATCTTAGGAAGATAAAGACATAATGTCTTCCGGATAACTGATAGAGGGTCAACTATTTTTGTATGGATGGCAGATAGGTTTCAGTTGCTGACTATCCATTTAAATTATACATATACTTTGAAATCTCCAAATCGCATTCATGTATCGTATTCGCAAGACGTTAAATGTTTGTCTATACATTATATATAAATATATGTACATTTTCTTAATATGGCATTATCGAGAAAAAGTAAAAATTAAAGCGAGCGTGATTTCCTTCAAGTCCGAAAATATGCCACACACCAGGCCTTTAAACAGCTTTTAAGCGGTAGAAAATTGAAACAATGAAACGGCAGCGAAAGAAAGGATTGAGAAATATGAACGTCCAATAAGGCAAGCTGACAATATCGCCACCATTGCTGACATTGTGTCAATTCAGGTATGTATATTTCGAAAGAATTATAGGAATTGGGCATGTCTGCAACTTTGCACCCCATTTTGCATGAAGAACTGAGCCTACTTGCTTATCAGGTGCTGCCGACTCAAGAATGAAAGCCCACACACCATGCACAATGTTATACAATATTATGACTGAATGGATGGAAAAGTTAATTACCTGTATTATGAATTTTAACACACAATTTTAAAATTTTCACGTTGATGATCGGCTTTTTTTACCGAAAATTGATGCTGACGTGCTCGACTTCATATAATTGGTTTTTGACGTTTCAGGAAAAAATACAATACTTGTTTTGAATGCTGCGGTGAAGTAATCCATTTGCGGCCTTTTATTTTTTATTTTTGTTTCGTTCTTTTTTTAATTTTTCCCAGTTAATACGGTTCTCAGATATTCGAACTTGTTCACATACTTGTAACATTGTATTCCGGTACCCTTTTTAAATACGGGAATGATGATTGAGTTTTTCCACTCCTCGGGGAATGTTCTTTACAGATGTGATGAGCCCATGTAACTACTCTATTGATTCATTTCATACATACATATTTTATTAATTCCGATGGTCGATTTCCGCGGCTTTGTTATTCAAAAGCCAATGGATTACGTCTTTTATCGCCTCGACGGTTAACAGTTCTACCTGTTTCTGTATGGACAACATGGTCTTCTAAATATGCTTGCTTACAGTATACATTTAGAATTCAAATAGTTTTGAATGCCACATCAGAAAGATTTCATATACAATATTTAACAAAAATTTAGGTCGAGGTGATACACTGAAGCAATAAAGTAGTAATGAAAAAACAAGAAAAGAAATACAAAAATAACGTTCAGATATTGAGCATTATGAGCACCATTAAATAACTTCAATTTGATTGTGAAAAAAAGGCAATTTTTAACTTTGTTTAGGAAGGATGTTTGTGTTCTAACTATGCGAATCGAAAGAGGAAGACGATTAAATAGCTTGTAGCTTACTACGGAGTAGAAGTCTCTAAACTGGGTAGTTCGAAAAGAAAGTATGTTTACCAGGAATTCAAGGTTACTGCGTAAATTGCGGGCATCATAGATCGGGCTCTGCAAATAACCACTTCTCATAAAGAAAATTTTAGACAATTTTAATACAGGCAGGATTTTCATGTTCTTATATAGTGTCATGGATAGGTGAAACGAGGAACTCCACAAATCGCATTTTTTCAGTACAAGTCCTTACCTTATACGGATAGTATTCCAATCGTACTACATTTATTCGTACATACATATGTATATTGCTCTCGTATTTTAAACAGCATATCTATATGTATTTCCTGAATGTTTGAAAAAAATTTCCTTTGCTGTAGTGGTTTTTTATCCCAAAGGTGACGGCTGACTCCCATTCGTGGGGTTTGATATCTTGTACGTCTAATTTGTTCACTATTTTCTAGGGCTTGAAGTCTTAGAACATTACGGGCTTTTTCACTGTCCTCATATTCTTCGTCGAACAAGATGACTTTATTTTTCTCGAAAAATATTTATCTATCAATATCTACGAGTACTTCGTACGAGCGGTTTTTCCAATCCATGAAACCATTCTGAAATGCACTTTTCGCACAGCCTTGATCTCTTCCAGCGATTCAATCTTTGTATCCTCAATCGTGAAAAATATCCGTCCTTTCAAGGATATTCTTAGTTTTGGGACGAAAAAAAGGTCGGAAGGGTTAAGTGAATACGGTGTCTGAAATATGATGACGGAATTGTTTTCACAAACAACAATGGGTGAACATGTGCATTTTTTTTCCCTAAAATCCGGACATTTTCTTTGTATTGCTTCACGCAAACGGCGGATAACTACTTATTGATAGTATGACAATACTGCCCATTGAAAAAAAGAACACCACAAAGTCTGCACCCTAGGAACTCTAGACTGAGCAGATTAGGAAGATCAGCAAGATGAGAGTTCAACAGGCCAAAAAAGACGGGTAACCAATTACAACAAAGAAATTAGATCATTCAAGAGGAAATCGCGGAAAACTACTGCGAAAACTTGAAGGACTCATCAGAAAAGGTGCTCTCCAAAGGCAACAATTACTCACTTGGTCTACTTAAAGACCTGGATGGTAATCTGACGCATCATTTTACAGACACCCTATAGCTACTTCTAAATGGTATCTAAAATCTACAATAACCGCCCTTTAGTCACGGGGATTGAAGAAAAGCCCAGAAAGCAAAGGAGGTTACGATTGACGGCTTTATGGATATAGAAGGAGCAAATCATTCATTACTTACAAATGCACTTTGTAGAAAAAAGATAGACCCTTTAATTATTAAATGGAAGTATCATGCAAAGAGCCCTAGAAATAACCTGGAACTGGTGCGAGAAAGAAGGACTATATACTCAAAAACCATCAAAGCTTTTCGGGCGCTAAAACAACATGGGAGCTAAACCCAAAAGTGAGTCTTTGGATATAACATACAATCAAATTTATGGCTCTGCTGTTTAGTGAAGAAAATTTGAACAAAAAAGCGCCATGAATAAAATCAATAAAATACAAAGGCTAGCGTTTATTTACACTAATGGAGCAATGAGAACAATTCCGACTATAGGGATGGAAGCAATTCTAAATATCCCACACATTGTCATTCAGGCCAAATCTGCCAAACAATAACTCAGAATCTTGTATTCTCAATGTTCTGATATTGGTGATGCAAACTCTGTGCACTGTAGAAGTTTTGTTTTTGATCCTATAACTCCTCCAGATTTTTTAAGTACGATTGGTGGTTTGAATAACTCAAATTCATTATGATGGTGTTTCTAATGTTGTGCTTAAAAATATTCCATGTTTTATTGTGGATGTATTAGCTGATGTATTCAATCGTAGTGTTTTTTTTTTGGTATTTTTCCTGACGGTCTAAAGTGTGCAGAAGTTATACTTTCGTTTAAAAAAGGCTTACCTAGACCAATTTCTCTTCTGCCAAACATAAGCAAAGGTTTTGAAAAACTTATAAAAATTAGATTAGTAAGCTTTTTAGACAAGTGAATCTTGAATCCTACTCAATTTCGATTCCATAAGGGCAAATCAACCGAGGACGCACTTTTAGAGTTTTGTTCTCAAATAATGTGCAACGTTTACAAAAAAGAATGTACAGCAGCGATATTCATAGATATAACTAAGGCCTTTGACATGGTTGACCATACAATTTTGTTAACAAAACTGGAAAATGCAGTTGTGCATGGTTTCATGGTCGAATGGTTTAGTTCATATCTGAACAATAGATCACAGAGAGTAAGGTTGGATGAGAGGAGAAGTGATGTGCAATTAATCAGGCTCGGGGTACCACAAGGTTCAGTACTGGATCCCATTCTTTTTTTAATATATATCAATTCACTGTTTCACCTCAATCTAAAAGGCTTATCTATAGTACTGCATTCGCTGACGATGTTGGGTTACCGTATGGCACCAACAGTCCCTTAGATCTTGCCGCTGACATAAATTGTGATGTACATACTCTAAGACAATGGTTTGCTGAACACGAACTTGTAATAAACTAAACGAACTTGTAGTAAGACTAAATTAATGTTCTTTGATTTATCTTCGTCCGTTAGTCCAAAACCGGATGTACCTATATTTTCATGCACCGAATTGCAAGATTTTTAATTACATCATTGTAAATGTGCAACCACTGTGTTTGGTCAATTATTGTAGTGTAATAATATGTGTAGTGATGATTGTTTTTTGATAGAGAATATAGACGAATTTATGTACCTGGGACTCTTACTTGACTCTAGTATGATATTCTCATCTCACGCTACTACCATTTCTACTACCTTCGTAATATATGTATGTTCAATAAAGCTCACTAACCACAATTTATTATGGACCTTTTAATTCAAAGCTTCAATACGGTATAAAGTTCAGCCATTGCTAGTCCTGCAAAAGAATGTTGTCCGAAAAATATGTCGCATCCTAGTTTTCCTTTGTTTTGTCAATCAGGTATTCTTCCTGTTCATCACTTATACTGTTTTAAAGTGCTAAAAGCCTTCTTTATGAAGTCTGGTAACCGGAATTTTCGACTAATCTCCAACCATAACCTGCGAAATAACTCGCTTAACTTACTACAAGTGCCAAACTATCGAACCAACGCACATAGACATTTTTATTCAATTTGTAATCGTTTATTTAATGTCCTCCCGGAAGAAATCAGACGTGTTCACATGTCCGAATGTTTTTTAAAGCGCGTAAAAAACTGGCTGTTCTCTCAAGATTATTATAGTATAGACTCTCTTACTTCTTATGTTTTGATCTAACTGTTGTTGAAACCTTTGACGTTAGTACATTGATTAGTAAATTTTTGCATTCTATATGAAGTAATAGTTAACTGATACCATGTTAAATGAGTTTAATTGCTGAAAATTGTCTTTCGATTTTTGTTTAATCACCCCACCCCATCTTATTGTGTTCTTCCTTTAGAAGTGGCATTCAACACTATTTGAACTCACATTGTAGAAAATATCGAATGCCACCAGATTTCTCTTGTTTTACTTTGTAATTCTTAACTTTATAAGTTTTTATATGGATTCATATTTTAATATTATATTTGTAAGTATATTAAGAGAAATAAATAGAAAATATATTGTAATAGAAAAAAAAAAGACTTCACCTTATAGAGAGCCTATAAATACAAAGAAGGAGACCTTGTCGGACCAAAATGTAGCCTACATATATTCCCCTCTGCAGGCCGAGCTATTTGCAATCAATGAAGCAGCACATAGCATCAACGACAGGAGACCCACTAACACAAGGATAACTGTATTCTCAGACAGCCAAGCGGTTCTAAAAGCTAAATCGGTACACCTTTAACTCTAAAACTGTCTGGGAATGTCACAACACACTAAACAAACTGAGTGTAAACAACAAATTAAAGTTGATCTGGGTGCCAGGTCATGAAAACCATGAAGGCAATGAAAAAGCTAACATGCAAGCCAAGAAAAGTACTCTAGAACTTAATAAAGCCAACCTAAGAGTGCTATATGAGGCACTAACAGGACATGGGACATGCAACTACCACCTTTATAAAATGGGTCTTAATAGCACAGAAATCTGCAGGCAATGTGGGCAGGCCAAAGAAACCATGGACCACATGCGGACCACCTGCCCAAACCTTTCCCGAGAAAGATTCAAAATGACAAGTAACACAGCCATAACAGGGAAAAACTTTCAGGAAATCCCATCTCAAATCCTAGATCAAAGAGGGGGCACAATAGATCTTTATTTTCGCAGGAACTCATGATGAAACGCGCTATTCCGATCTGAAAATTTCATGGCATGAACCAACTAATATGCGAATATTTCCAGTAACTTCTCTGATAGTGATTCAACGATTCTCCATAACAATTTTCTGCACTTCTTCAACGTTTTCATCTGCTGTTGGGATTATTAACACCACTTAAATCTTTTCGGGCTTCCGCGAAGAGCTTCGACAAGTTATACAATTTTTGGCTCAGAGTAGACTCGCCACATGCCACAGTAAAACATAATACGTTGGAGCACTTAATTTTATTTTTCATCCTGCAAATTCTTTACTCCATTTTTTTCAACAGCAAAAAAACGCATTACTATATGAGCTTTGATGTGACATTTAAAAGTACTCAACACTCATTTTTTTTTATGGTATCTTAAAACAGTTTCCGATTACATCATAATACAATTAAACAGTTCGTTGAAGTTCATATAAAAGCGAGAAAATGACTTTCCTTTGTATTTGGTTAAAAAAAATTCATGATCGATGGTATCCTTTCGGGAATATTGGGAGCACTAGATAGTACGTAATTGGAAAAAATGATTTATTAGAAATTACATTGAGCATGCTTTCATTCCATTAAACGTCCAGTACGAAGGAATGTATATGCCATATATGAGTATAAGATATCTACTTACTCAAAATTGTATAAGAGTACGGATAGCCTGACCGAAGCTTCTTAACGCCATAAACCGTGTCACAGAATGGTGGAACATGGACACGTCATTGATGTCATATATCATTGGCTGTTGTATGGCTTGTCAAATATTTTCCATTTATTTTATTTATCTTCATACCACGATTTATTGTATATTCTATAAACGATCGACCAAGGTCCATGTGGGCTAATGATGACCTTCAAAATATAGGAAGCCTGGAAAAATGAGGAGATTTAATATAATTTAATATTTTCATGTGAATTAGGGATAAAGATTCAAGTACACATATGTTTTTTTATTATTATCTGCAATATGATTTAATTTTTTTTGACGACTGCCGCCGAGATTATTTCGGGGAATGGAGCGTGATATATGAGAGTGTTATCAACTTATGTATATAGCCATTGAGGTTCAAATGTGGGAGAAGAGAGAACGTTGACAGGCAATTCAAACTGTGTTAAATTCTGTGTTGAAAGCTGTTGTAAATAATTTCATGAAATATGAGACCTGGCTCTGATTCGGTCTCTAACAAATGGGACTTTGCTTGTGACAAAGTGTATGTTTTGAGGAGGAAAGTACTTTTTTCACACTTGGAAACATTTAAACGATAAATTGGTTGGAATATGAAATTCTGTTGTTTCTTACCATACAAAGGTCAATTTGAAATCATTAATAGGGTATGAAAGTTGCTATAAATATATGTTTCAGCTGTACAAATGGTTATCCGAGGATTCTTTTAGAAGTTTTAGAGCTTTATTTCGGAAGAAAGGTTACATTTTTAACATTGAAAATATATTCTGCCAACATATAAACGGGACTGTCATTCAAAACGTCCGTGTTAATGATTTCTTAAAAAATAGATACAACTGTCATATTCTTCGACGTTAAGTTTGGGCGCTATCTGTCAGCTGATTTATTGTCAGAAGCCAAAGACATAAGTTAATTTCAAGTGCTATCAGCGATTTTTTTTTTATAGAAAGAAACGGTGACAAAGTGTTGTGAAAAGTTATGAGACCTGACGCGAGGAAGAGTATCGTCCCAAAAATATTGGTTTTGTGATAGAACACTATAATCCATCCATGGTAGTGACCTATTAATCAAAAGGTCAGATTATTATGATGCTAGCATGGTATTCACTAAATAAAACTGCTTGTCATTCTGTCCGCGTTGGAAAAACTACACGAATTTCAGGCGATAGACGAATTTATGAAATTTTTGGTTTATTCGAAGCGTTGGAAATGCTGCTCAGCCACACCACGCATCATCGATCGGAATAAATGTTAATCTATTACACTCTTATGGTGTTTATCACACAATCTGGACGGGGTGCAGATGGTTTGTGTTGAAGATGTTCGAACACTACTCTCCGGAAGTTGTTTTCCTGGAAAAAATTCGAGAGATTCGACTGAATTTGTCGTGTTGGTTGTAGTTCACAGTGGCTTATCTTATTACCATGTCATTAAGATTGGAAATGCACACACAGACTAGAATTTTGATCTTATATTGCGAGTGTTATAATTTAATTTATTATAATTTTCGTGGGCAAACACCAACAATTAGTGAGCTTAATTCAAGCTAACTTAATAATAACTAATTATAACTTAATTAATAACTAAGAAGAACTAAGCCTACGTCAGCATTTTTTTGATCATCTCTCATTCACAACTGTTGTTGCTGCAAAGCTTTTCAGTATAGGAATTTGTTCTTGGATATGGACAGACTTGAACTACAGACTTTCCGCTCAACAGACAATTTACAATTACAATTGCACCGCAACGACATGTAATTTTTGGTCATATTTTTTAAGATCCATCTTACTCCAGACAAAAACACTTAAAACTAGTTTAACTATCTTAACTAATCTAAATATATTACTGGCCTTTGGCGGAAATTCTAAAACAAACAATTCAACTTGAACCTATGTTAACTTACGGTTTACCTTACGCTAAGTTTAACTAAGAAAAAATTGTTATATTAAAAAAAAATTAACATGCTTAGCCGTTTTTCCATCAATGCTCGATTCAAATGCGTCATTTGTTATGACAAAATAATTATTGAAGAATAAATATTTTAAAAAATAAAAATAAAAAGTAACGCGCAACTTTTAGCAAAAATGTATTGTATCACATGGGGCGTTCTGATGATAAGGTTTAAGCTAAGCGTCCATGCGCTCTCATCGTCCCGTGGTATTTTCGGAAATTTTAACCGCAGAAACTGTGGTAAATTTCCACCCGCGAACAGCTTGTATTGAAAACTATCGGTGAAATTTTGAGCACTAAGTCTCAAAAGTGGAGTGATATATCGTGTGTTTTAAATTGTCAACACAGGCTCTTTAATGTATTGATGTGATGTACCTCTAAGCCATTCTTCATTAGCATGGAGGTCTGCTTAGCTTCATTTTCATGTATGAAATGCCGCACAATTGGACACCCGGACGGGAACTTTGGGATATCGGACGCATTAAAAAAAACTATGAGGTTACACCTTTAATATTTATAGTTTTCAGCGGACTTATCTTTCTTCATTACATTATAATCCATAATTTGTATTACATATTCACGGGCGATGATCTAATACGAGACTGCAAGTTCGTAAGTACGAAATGTTTATATAAGAAAAGAAAGATCATTGTTATTAATGACAAAATCGTTCCACCTGAAGGATTGAAAGAAGCACTTGAAGCAATAAAATGAAAACAATTAAAGAGCGGTAGTAAGGAAAAAAGCTGATAGCGCAAATTCTTCAATGGTTATTTGTATTCCACAAATGTTAGTATCTTTCATATTTACCTTCTTTATTAAAAGGTAAACTTAGACCTCAAGCAATAGGAATAAGTTAGCTTAAATGCAGCCTCAAAGAATGTGATCGAAAAAACAACAAAAAACGAAGCGCACAAGCCAAGTATTATAGTAACCTTTTTGATTAATTAGGTTTCGTTTTATTTCTTGGGTATTATTATGAAAACAAATTTAAATATATTTTCCTTGCTGCATTGAAGAATAATCCAACATTAAATTTATTATTTACTGGGTTGAAATAATAATTACAATACAATTTCAAATAAAATAAAGTTCCCTTGAAATAGCCGGGGAAAACCATTTCGTTGGATACCATCTAGTACAAAAAAACTTTAAAAGCTCGGCTAATAAATTTCACATCATGTGCATCGTGTGCAGCAATTTAAATCAATTTCACTAGCTAGAGTAGAGACAAACGTTTTTTGTTCAAACATTCAGGCACAAAACCCTAACAGCATTAGAGGACACTGCTAGGCCACCGATGCATGAAATTCCCTTGTTACAGGATTTCTCAGGCCACGCAACTCGTGGGTAATTATAAATTCACAAACACCTGCAATTTAATTACGTTCGGGTTGGTATAAATGCACTCGGGTTAATGTGCATGGCGCTTCCTCTCAGTACCATACAACATACTTAACTCTAAGCGTAAATGTTTTGAAATAGGTATCCTTCTAAAATCTGGATTCATATTAGAAGAACATACATAGTAGTTTATATATTCGTATGTACGAGACAAGCCGTTACTATTTTGTTTTTTAATTGTTGGTAACTAAATTTATGTTAAACTATTGCAACATCCATAGTTTTGAGATATTATACTCAAGCTCCACAAGCGAAATATTGTTTGCAAAAATACCGTGGTGGTCAGAGAATTAGAAATGACTGCTTTTGCCTTTAGTGTTTTTGATTTATTTCTTTGTATATCATTTCTCGATTATATTTTTTTTTTTTTTTTAAACTTTATATTTTAAAATAAATAAATATATGTATTTGAATTAGAAACGAAAAAAAAAAAAATCAAAAAAAAAATTCATATTAAAAACAAACAAAAAGGTCAGCATTATGTCGGAGAGCATGACCCCATCAAATTAAATTTTAATTCATCACTTCACAGAACTTTTTTCCCGAGTTCAATCCGCGGTTTTCTACGTGCAATACACTCACGAAGTCCATTTTCGAGCAATCGTGGCCGTATGGTTTTGGCTGCTATTACCTGAGTGATTTAAGACCCAAGGTCTTCTTTAAGGGGGAAGTCTCATGCGACCACTTCGAAAAATCGATTTTTTTTTATATTTCGATAATTAAACCTATCAAAATTATGCTGTGAAAAGTTCAGACTGAAATTTCTAGTATTAAATAAGTTACAACTCATAGTCGCCGACGCGCCGTAAGCGACCTGTCTCTGCTCTTGAAACTTTAAACTCATTTTTCTCGAAACATAATTTTCTAAAACTGTCATGGTCCTAAAAAAAAAACTATTAAACCGATTGCTTTGAAATTTATATATGTTATTCTTCTCATTAATGGTTATCGGCCGTACCAAAATTGCTTATTTTCGAAAATATTTTCTTAATTTTTTTAAACGATTTTTTAACAAAAAAAACAAGATTTTTTTCTACAGTCCACCATTTTTGTTTTTTCAATGAAATTGGTTATTAACCTGCTGAGCAATAATCCGTTCGATTTTTTTATTTCAGACAACATGAACAGCCGCTATTACCATGACCAGTGACCTGCTTTTTTTTTTGGTTCTAATTTATTTTTTAAAAAATATATACCTATAAAAAATGTAAAATAAGAAATAAATCTTTTTTATACACCTTAAGATACAAATAAAAAACATAAAAAAATTAAAATGATTAAATTTTATTGTCTTATAAAAAAAAATTCCCTAAAAAGAGGTTCACATGAGGCTACTACCTTAATTTCCACGAAAGTCTAAGAAAGGCTGTTGTTTTTCTCCCTCGCAATCTTCACTTCAAGAGCATATACGGCTTCAAAAACCATCTTCTTACAGCAGCTAAATCTTCTTCTGATCGCTCCCATTAATTCTATTCTGTCCTTCCAGGCATCTACCAAAAATTTCTGCAACTTTGGAGTGCATGACTTTTTTTCTATAACTAATTATATCATAGTACTAATTATGGAAAATGCTTAAGTAAACTTACATCAATTGTACGTACGTAAGGAGAAAAATATTATCAACGTCGTTTCTAATTCTCTGTCCACACAAAATTCTTCACGTTAATCAAGTATCACGATAATTAATGATAATATCTATGTATCTATCTATCTGCATATCTTTGCATATAAAGCTGATAAGCGGTAAGCAGTTACCTTCGAAAGAGCATAACACTTGCCGATCGTGTATTTTTTCCATCGTTTTTTTGAACACCACGGTATATGATACAAACATAGGCAACAGTATCGATTGTGACGCACAATCAGGGACTATAGCTGTATTCAATAAAATAGCAATGTTTTCTACTTTGTAAATCGTCTTCTCCTTCTTTCTCAAAATGTTAAAAATGCTTAAAGTAAAAATCTGCGAAATGGAATAAAGAAAAAAAATTGAGCGTCACTATTAGGATGAAAAAAAAACAAACCGTTAAAAATCTAAGGCAGTTTAGCATCAGCACTAGTGGAGTCTTCAATGAATTAAACGGCAAATTTCGAATTTTGAATAAGTGGCTTTTATTAAATTAGAGGTAAGATGAATCGTTTAAAAATTATCAAAAAAATTTGAAAAAATCTACAAATATATTTTGAAAAAGAGAAAAACGTGACTTAATTTATACAGTGACATTCTTCGAAAAGTTATGCTGCTCTATTCTCGAAAAGAATTAGTATTTACTATTTAGACGGGAAAACGGTCCGAAGCATAAGATCAGGTTTTCTTCTAGCTTTCTAGCCCGGCTTTCGTTTTCACCTTTACCAAAAAAACCGTATAATAGGATGTATTTGCTTGTTGCTGGTGCCCATCTTTAAATTGTGCTTAAACAAAACTGAATCAAACAAAAATTAAACTGTCGGAGAAATTTTTTTTTTAGTGTGAAACCTCATTTTTTTAATGCCATCCAGGCTCGTAAACGAAGCGATATAAAGATTACTTAAGCTAGCTATATAATGGATTTCTTTTCACTACACATATGTATGTGGGACATGGATATGTGCGAAATAGTGGAAAACGCATCCTTCAGTGGAAAGATGTGTAAGAAAGCTACAAAAAACGAAAGATATACATAAAATATTGAAGTCGGTCGTTATTTTGGGTTTTATATTTTGAGCCATTAACTATAGTAAATTAATGCAGTTTATCTGCAAAACCCTTTATTTCTTTTATCTGTGGATGCATTGCTATTTTATCGAACACAACCTTAAATGCATTCATGCATTCTCTTCAGCATGTTTGCTTTGCATGAAACCCCGTATGCTACTTTTAACACCATGAGCTGCAAGCCAGTTTAATTAATTTATTTTCTAACGTAAGGGTTATCTCCGCTTTTCATTTTCCTTCGTTTTCTGTTTTAATCTTATGGTCAAAGAACTCTTTTTTCTAGAGAGAATACATATACCCCCTTTTCGGTTCTAAGTTTGTAATTGGTTCTTCAGTGTTCAATTGAAAATAAATGAGAAATAGAAAACTGCGAAGAGTGCTGCTTAGTTCAATTGATTTTCTTAAACTTGGCATGAACATTTCGATTTTTTAATTGAATTAAATGAATGACTTATTCGTTAAGGAATTTCAGGTGTACAAATAGAATCTGCCGTATTCCAATATGAGTATGTGGCGCTAGCGAAATAAAAGTAATGAATCTGGAGGTATTACTGGATTTAAGTCAAATGCAACATGAACTTGCGAATCCTTCAAACTTTGGGTATGTCACAAAGGAACTGCTACGCCAGCGGTGGGAAAATTCGTGACTAGGAATTAAAAAATGTATTAATTGCGATAGTAGGTACCAATTGAAGAAATCGTAGAGGACATCAACGCCTTTTCTGCCATAATTAGACTTTCTATATTTCTTTTCTTTTAACTGTCTTCTCACTTCCAGTAGTGTATGCTAAAGCGAATTTGATTTTATTATGGGTTATTACTTTCATATTTTCCTGATGGGATTTCATTATAATTTTCAGTACCAAGTTAAAAAGAAAGGTGACTTCTTGCTTTAATCGTTCACGTATCTTAAAAGTTTCAGATTAGACTTTTCCAATATTTTACCGATGATATTTCCTCATCTTTTTCCCATGCATTTATCTTGGAAGGTGCGGAGGGCAACAGCCTTATCGCTAACGATTGGCAATAAAAAAAACATGATAACTATTTTTTTTTTAGAGAGAAATTAATGAATTTGTCTTGAGTGAGCTTGGTCTGGCCTTGCGTCTTATCACACTTTTAAAAAGCTAATAGGCAATATCCGTTCATGTTTTTAAATCCCATTTGGAAACTATTTTAATAAGCCTGATTTTCCGATTCCACTAGGTCCAGGTTGATTGTCTTCAACGGGTATATCCCGTACAATTGAATTTAAATTATTCATTTAAATTATTCATTATTCATGGGGGGCTCCATAAGCTTCATACAATTGTTTGCATTCTGATCCTTTTTTTAAACGCTTGAAAATTTACGTATTTATTTTTATATTATGTCGCAATATGTTTTTCATGTTGAGCAAATACTGTTTGTGCTAATGTTTTGTATTTATCACTCATATTTGGGTAATGGAAACCAAACACACTTTCGACACCATATTTAATTCCAATAACAAGAAAATCAGCCAAATCTGCAACACGTCCAGTTTGTTCGAAATCGTTAATGAAACTGCCAATTGCTTTTCTATCCGCTTCTCTTATAACTTCAGAAGATTTAGCTAATTCATATTCCAAATCGTAAACATATGCAACAAAATCTGTCGAGTTTACAACTTCTTCCGACGGCAAATAGATAAATCCAAATTTTGACTTATATAGATGATTTGAAACGAAAAGCAGCAACAGACTTATTTATACAAAAATTTCAATTTTCTGCACGGTTGGACGTTGTTGGACCGTTTTTATGGCGGATGTTGTGAACAAATTAGAATATTACCGCTAGTCAAATTTCATTCTTAATTGCATAATAAAGTACTGATTAAGTTTTCATCAGTTTAATTTACTTTGTACTTTACTGGTCTTTATTATTTAAGGGTGCCAAATGAGAATTTTATAAAGAGGGTAGACGACTGGCCGATCAGTTTTTTTAAACGGCAACATAGTCGTTAACCCTTATCTGTGTGACGAGGTACCCGGGCACCTTTTCAATTTTCAATGATCGATCTAATTATTCGATTCACTAGCTATGAGCACGCGAGCTTATGAGAGCTCCTACCTTTATGTTTTGCGAATATTTTTACTAACTATAGGGTCCGCCATCTAACGTTTATTTTTTTCAAGTAGTGCTTATTTCGTGAATGGTTTCGTGAACACTTAGCTCATGTCTGATTTGACAGATAATTAGTTTTATCCTTCCGCTGAACGAATATGGTTGTGTATACGCTTGAACAACGCTGGGAAATATTGCGACATTACTTTGAAAATCATGGTAATGTTGCAGAATGTGTGCGAAAATTGCGTACGGATTTTGGAAGAAGAGAAGCACCGTCAGCTCCGTATGTTCGTTATCTTGTGAAAAAAGTGAAAGAAACTGGCATCCTCATCGATAAACCAAAGCGTGAAAAGCCAAAAACAGTGCGTACACCCGAGAATATTGCTACTGCGGCAGAAAGTGTGCGTGAAGCGCCATCAACATCAATTCACCGTCGTTCTCAACAATTGAACATTTCGTAGACATCATTGAGACGAATTTTGCATAAAGACCTTGGTATGACGCCATACAAAGTCCAATTGGTTCAGGAGTTGAAGCCAACTGACCATCCAATGCGTTTTCGCTTCGCTAAGTGGGCCTGCGATCGACTTACAGAAGATGCCGATTTTGCCAAAAAAATCATCTTTTCAGATGAAGCTCATTTTGATCTTGGCGGGTATGTAAACAAGCAAAATTGTCGCACTTGGGGCACAGAAAACCCGCACGCATACATTGAAAAGCCGGTGCACTCAAAACGAGTCACTGTTTGGTGCGGATTTTGGTCCAGAGGCATAATTGGGCCATTTTTCTTCGAAAATGAGCAAGGAGTGGCCGTAACAGTCAATGGCGATCGTTATCGGGCCATGTTGAACGAATTTTTGTTCACAAAAATTGAAGAGGAGGATATTGGCAACATTTGGTTTCAACAGGACGGCGCTACGTGCCACACAACCGAAGCTACACTCGATGTTTTGCGCCCTGTTTTTGAAGATCGCATTATCAGCCGCAGAGCTGATGTCGTTTGGCCACCTCGGAGCTGCGATTTGACACCGTTGGACTATTATTTGTGGGGTGCCGTCAAAGATAAGTGTTACGCCGACAAGCCAGAGACAATTGACGCTTTAAAGGACAATATTCGTGAAGCCATTGGTGAAATACAGCTGCACAGAATCGATAATGTGCTTAAAAATTGGACCGATCGTGTAGGCTACTGCATGGCCAGTCATTTGAATGAAATTATTTTCCGTTATTAACCGGAAGGATTGTACTTTCAAATAAAAAAAGAAATTTGAGAAAATATTCAGTAGTTTTTTTTATAGAATTTTCAAAAAAAAAAAAATTATTTGGCGGACCCTTTATAAGTTTGTAGACCAAACAGGAAGATATCTGTTTACTTAAAAAAACTGTAAACACCTTAAACCGTGTGACAAGGTACCTGGGTACCTTCATATATTAGGAACGTATTTACTAACCTATAACAATGAATTTCGTCTGAAAATCAAAAAAAAAAAAAAAATACAAATATAACTCTCTTTTTGTTTTTATTTCTTATTGAAAAAATAATTTTTTATTCAGATCTTTAAAAATATGTTTTGCATGTTGCCTAGCTTTTGGTGGTTGCCAGCAATTGGTGTACATGCTTTTCTTGCTTTCCTCTGCTTTTGTTTTATGCTTCTACACATAAAGCAACTCCCAACGACAGCAATGTGGCCACTTGCGTCTCGTTTGCGTGAGTTTGAAGCCCCAGCCAATGCTACTATTGCTGAACGAATATGTAATTTTGATGTTACAAATGGATTTTTAGTTCGCTCTGTTATATTTTGTTGACAGAGTTGAAGGCTTAGCTGCTTCAAAAACTTCCTTCTCTTATCAGTAGAGAAAAATATAGGGTTTTGGTCCATGTAAATAATATAAGAAGCTAAGGCTGCTATATCATCCATATTATAAAACAGAACAAAAACCATATGTTTGTCTTTCGTTTTGTGGTGTATTCCCCTAGCAACTTATCCATATTATCAACGCCACCTTTGGCTTTATTATAGTAGATTTCGCAGTTTCGGTATTTTGAACACTAAGAGAAGTGTGCATTTTTCAAAGCAGTACAACTGCTTTCTTCTTGGGAACATAAGAACAGATTGTCACTTCTTTGTGGAATGCAAAGTTGGTGGAATACACTGGTCTATCCTTATGTGCCTGCATATTTGTTGGAAGAAAACGTTTAGTTTTTCTTACAGTTCCCACAAGTATCATAATCTAGCTAGTCAGTACGTGAGCCAGTTGCATTGAAGTGAAAAAAGTTGTCAGTTTTCACATTCCTCGCAGAGTTTATGTATTTGCCGACAAGGTCCAAAACTATTTTTTCTCTTACATTTGTCTGCCGTTCTTCTCAAGCTAGTTTTCCCGTGTAAATTTGTCCATTGAGTGGTTACGAGTTTGATGCATCCCAAGCCCAAAATATTTTTATACCATACTTCTAAGGCTTCGATGGCATATATTGCGTAAAACGAGCACGCCCCCGATATCCATAGAGTTGCTCATCGACCGTTATGCAATCATGTTGTTTATAATTCTTCTCCAAAATTGAAAGCAACATTGTCAAAACGTCGCAAATTGCAGCCGCTTTGTCAGTTGATAAACGAATTGGGCGAGTAACATCGTTATCAAATCTTACCCAAAATCCGACCCAACAGAGCTGAGTGAGTGCAGTCGGGTCGGTTTTAGTACATTTCAATCAACCCAGGTATATATGCGGTCGATGATTGGTGGAACCTGGCTTCGACAGTGCACATAAACGAGGTAATAGTATTTTGGTCGAAAAGATTCGAATAAAATGAAAATCATAAATATGTTTTATGTATTTGAACGATTTTATATGTAATGAACAAGAAAACATAAAACCAAGCGTTAGTATTTGTATGAAGGTACCTGGGTACCTTGTCACACGAATTCAGGTGTTATTCTCTTCACACATATAAGGGTTAAAGTAATAATGAAAATACTTTGAAATTGTTTAGTAGTGTATGGCAAATATTCTTCAAATAACTGGAAGTGATATTTAATTATCGATATTGCATTATCGATTGAAACGGATGGTGGTCGAAAGTATTAATATCTGGTAGTAATACGGTGGCTTTTCTTTCAGTGTTTACAGGTAAATTTTAACGAGCACCAAAATGTTGCAAAATCTCCTATTGCTAATGCTTTAGATTTGTTTGGTCGTGAGCTACTGTAATATTTCTACCTGGTTACAACAACTTATAATATACCACACACAGTTTGTCCTAATAAATATACAATTTTATCTCTGGTCCATGGACATTTGGCTTGAGCGTCGATGTTGAGCCATAGACCACGACTTCTGTATTTCTGGATTATAGTAATGGAGACATTTCTTATCGTCAGTCACTACATGACGCAGAAAACTCTCGCTTTCTAGCCAGAGCAGTAGATCTATTACGAAAAAACGTCATTCGAGTTCTCTCGGCTTTAACTCACACGGCATCAATTTTTATTTGATTTTGGACCATGCCATTGGCATGACCATTACTTTGCAACGACAGAAAATGTCTTATTGAGTTATGGCTTTACGTTCTCGTTATGCTTAACATAGATATTCATTTAATACTGCCATCGATTCTACGCCCACTGGTCCTTGCCTTCCACCTCGAAGCGTTGTATCGTGTTGTAGTCATTCGCAAAATCATTAATTACCGGAAACTACCTGTGCAGGGACGGGTTAAGAATATCCCTGCAGCGACACCTCTCGCTTGTCGTAAAAGGCGACTAAAACAAAGGTAAACTAAAATCACATCTAGGCAATTTAAAAAACACCAAGGTGAGCCTAGCGACACATATACCACCATTAAACTGCCCCACAAGTGTACATGCAAATCAGTGGGTTGACACGACTGGAGATCACCGGTGTTGTAAGAGTAAGATCAAACAAAAAAATCTGGAGCCGAAAAACAATTGGTGCGAACAAATGCAAAAATACCATCATTTGATTGGCCTCAACGATGAAGTAATCCCAAACCGGGAAGCCTACCGCTACTTTCTGAGGTCAAACTGGCGGACCCCACAAGCGGACCAGTAGGAATGCAGTTAAGTGGGAAGGTTATGGTCCTACACTTCTGACCATAACAACGCCGGAAAAAGGAAAAGAAGAAGAAGTTATATATTGTAGTATTTACTCTCAAATGCTAAATGTGAATAATATTCAAATATTTAGCAAGTACATTTTTGAAATACAAATTTATCATATTTATTGTACAATAGATAGTTGTATACCTTTTCCAATTCGAAAAGCTTAGAGCGTAATTTAATGCGTTTCTTGATTTTTAGTTTGTTTTTCAGAGATATAAAGGTTGGACGTGTTTTGGTATGTTTGGTGATTTTTTATCATTGCAAACAAATGGATGATGTTTAAAAGTGGTACAAACCCTTCGCAGAATGCTGAGAAAATTTATCTGACGATGCCCGCCCTGGACGCCCTAACACGTTAACAGCGGATGAAAACATTAAAGCAGTGAAAAAAATTGTTATAGACAATTTTTGAATCACTATCAGAGAAGTTACTGTTAGATATAGACATATGAGCTTTTAGACATTTTAGGCATAAAATTCGTGTCAGCGAAATTTGTCCCGAAATTGCTAAATTTTGATCAAAAGAACCTTATCTTGCGTTTCGCTTAGCAGTTGTTACATGATGTAAAATATGGTCCAGATTTACTGCGAAGGGTCATACTTGTAACTGTTAAAGTAACATGGGTATATGGCATGACGTCGAAACCAAAGCGCCATCATCTCAAGTACGGCATGCTCTGTCAAATATGAAAGGTTTGCTCACTGCTTTCTTCAAGTAGAATGGCGTGGTTCATCATGAGTTCTTGCTGGAAGTTCGTACGGTCAACAAGGAATATTACTTTGAATGCATCTAAAACATCTAGATTTGTGCAAAAAAATGCATGGCTCTTGCATCAAGTACCTGCTCATTCATGGTTGCTTGTTGGTAATCTTTTGGCCAAAAACAATACCATAATCATGCCTCAGCCACCATATTCCTTGGAGTTGGTCCTCTTTTTTCTTTGCGAAGACAGAAAGCACCCATAAAGACCGCATCGCTAGAAGAGTTCAAGGCTATACAAAAATGCATATCGAGGATTAGAAAAAGCCCTGGTGCAAGTGTATTATACAGGGTGTCCGACGAGCAGTGTACCAAAAAGCTAGAGCGTGTAGGTCTGGTCAAGACAAGATCATCGTACGGGAGGGAGGAGTCTATTCCCCATCATTTAGCCGGGAGGGGCAATTTTCTAAAAAAATTACTTAATTTGGAAAAAAAAAATATTAAAAATCAACAGTTACGTCCACAATGCCGTGATATACTTTTTTGTAAAGCCAGAAACCTCTTGTTTCACCTTATTTTTAAACGAAGCTGTTTTAAGGAATAGTTTTTGAGAAATTAATTTTCAAACTCAAAATTTTGAAAACAAAATGAAAAAAAAAAATTCGAACTCTTTTTTTTCTAAATTGTATGTAATTAAGTTCTAATTTTTTTCAAAAATTCAATTCTCTTTTTAGTTTTTAGTTAAAACCAGAAAAAGGGATGCAAAAATGTCTTGTAGTTTTTGAGAAATTAAAAAAAAAAACCCGAACCACTTTTTTCTAAGAAAAACCTTTTTTTTGGTTTTAACGCGGCTGGACTTGTAGGCAAATTAATGTATGAAAGATTGACCTCTTTTTTATTATTAATTAGTGCCAAGAATGGTTCTAACAAAAAAGAACTCCAACTATTGGAGTCCTCTACAATGTTTGCCGGATAGCGATGTAGATGGTGATGATATGGAAGACAATGTGTTACCAAATGCATCCGTGAAAGTAGTGGTTCCACCAATAAAAGTGTTGCAGAAAAATTGTGATTATGTGCACAATCAAATGAAAGAACTTAAAATAAATGATTATTGTTTAAAGAAGATGTCGATCGGTATAAAGATTATGTGTGAAAGTATGGAATCCTATTATTCCATACTTAATAAACTTAAATCAGATAACTGTCAGTATTTCACTCATGATCTCAAAAGCGAAAAAGCTTTTAAAGTCCTATTGTTCGGTCTGGACAAATATGATCCAAATGAATTAAAAACTGAGTTATTACGACTTGGACTCAAGTGTAAAGAAATTAAAATTATTACCAAAAAGTATGAACAATATACAGACACTTTTTATTTAGTTTGCCTAGAAAATGGTACAATTAAATTAAATGAACTAAAGAAAAATATTAAATCAGTTTTCGACACTCAAGTTAAGTGGTGTTATCAACGTAAACAAAGGACAAGTTGACACAATGTCGAAATTGTCAAATGTTCGGTCACGGCAAACGAAACTGCCACATAAAAACTTATTGCTCCATATGTGCGGGTAATCACACAACTACTGAATGTAAAAACACTGGTATGTTTAAGTGCGCGAACTGCAAGGGAAATCATAAGTCCACGGACGATACTTGCATCAATAGAATCAAATACCTCGAAATGAGACATAAACCTTTGACTAAAACTAAGTCTCCAACATCACCAAGCGTCAAAAAGGCCAACAACTACAATAACAATATTTCCTTCGTGTCAATGCACGATTTTCCTTCTCTCTCAGCACGTAATAATATGAATGTCGTTCAGATAGAAAGTGAAAACAAGAGAGTTTCTCGCCCGAGAATTATAGACCGTATTGTAGCTGAAACAACATCATCAACTCACAACACTGCTGGTGGAGCTGTTAGCGATGAGAAATTGTTTTCGATAGACGAACTGAATTCGCTTCTCATGGAGATGATAACTCAGTTGAGTAATTGTAAAAGCAAAACTGATCAATTTAAGGTTATCGCACAATTAGCGTGTAAGTTTTTGTATAATAACAATGATAAATAATACTAATAAAAAAATCAATGTTATAACATGGAATGCAAGGGGTATTGCTAATAAACATGTTGAATTTTTAGATTTTTTAATTAGGAATAAAGTTGATGTTGCATTAGTAACTGAAACGTGGCTAAAAGCTGATTGTTACTTGGCTTCGTCAATGTTTAAATGTTACCGTGTAGATAGAGAAAATAGAAGAGGTGGTGGGGTAGCTATTCTGATTAGAAGATCAATTCAACATAAGCTCTTACCTCCCATACAAACAAATTATGTAGAAAATGTAGGAATAGAAGTATTATTGGAGAACGATAGAAAGATCAAAATATATTGTGTTTACTTCCCAGGAACAATTACGGAATTCTCGTCCGCAGATGAACAGAAACGTAAATTTGAGAGTGATTTAAAAAAGCTGTTAAGCATGAAATATGAATTTTTACTTGGCGGCGACCTTAACTGTAGACATCGAGACTGGGGTTGCATCAGGGCAAACCGTTGGGGAAATATTTTATATAATATTTCTACGATGTTGCCAATATCTATTTTGTTTCCACCTAGTCCCACTTTTATTCCATGTAGTTCTCGTGGTAATCCATCTGTAATTGACTTGTTTGTAACAAATATTCCTGGTCTAATTTCTCAGCCAATTGCTTTAAACGAGCTAGGCTCGGATCATTATCCAGTCTTCTGTAAGCTTCGTCGTTCCGGATTAGAAAAAGTGCAATATTTCTCAGACACCAAAAATGCGAATTGGGTTAAATATCGCAAACTCGTACAAAATAAATTTCGAACCGTTCCCACTAACCTAGAGACTATAACAGATAAACAGCAAGTTGACGATATTCTGGATCTATTCACTGAAAACATTAATACTTTAGCAAGCAGGTGTATTCCTCGTGTTAAAAGGAAATGCTCTTCACTGAAATTACCAGTCCATATTTTGCAATTAATTAGAATTAGGAATTTGCACAGGAGAAATTGGCAAAGATATCGTCAATCTGTTTCTAAAGTACTTATGAAATACTTTAATAAGTTAATATGTACAAACATTCAAGCTTACAGAAATAAGGAGTGGAATAGTAAGTTAAAAAATCTCGACAAGGCCGCCAATCCTTTTTGGAATATAATTAAAGTTGTCAGGACAAAAACAGTCAGATACCCTGTCTAAACGATGGTTCCAACATAATCTACACCGACACCGAAAAAGCCAATATTTTTGCTTTAAAATTTTCAGAAAATCATTTAGTATCGCAACATCTAGGTGACCCACGCACTAACACACTTGTGGAGAATGCAATGGAAACTTTTAATCTGGCTCTCACAGAAACTCCGTTAGACGAATTTGTATCTGAAACGGAACTAAAAATTCTTCTAAAGAACTTAAAGACACGGAAAACTTGCGGTATTGATAATATTGAAAATGTTTACCTTCAAAAGTTACCTAAAGAGGGCATACAATTTCTAACGTACATTATCAATGCTTGTCTTAAATTGCAATATTTCCCAGATTCGTGGAAACTAGCGAAGGTAATTCCATTACCAAAGGCATCAAAACAGCGAAACGATCCTCGTAGCTATAAACCAATAAGCCTGCTCAGTAATATAAGTAAAATCTTTGAAAAAGTCGTTAAGGCTAAAATTGTAAGAATTATAGAAAGTCGGAAAATATATCCCGATGAGCAGTTTGGGTTCAGACGTAATCACGGCACCGGCCATCAAGTAGCAAGAATTTGTAGTAATATTAATAAAAGCAGATTAGAAGGAAAATCAAGTGGCTTGATACTATTGGACATCGAAAAAGCTTTTGATTCTGTGTGGCATAATGGTCTCATATACTAAATGTTAAATAAAAATTTCCCTCTGTTTCTCTGTAAAATTGTTCAAAGTTTCTTATTAAATCGTCGTTTCAAAGTACTTGTCAATGGTTGCGTGTCGGATATAATTCATTTTCATACAGGTGTACCCCAAGGTTCGGTTCTCGGTCCCGTCTTATATAATCTATATACCTGTGACTTACCAAATCTTTCACATTGCGACGTTGCGATTTACGCAGATGATACCGCTATATTAGCTACGCATGAATTTGGTCTTAATATCGAGACGAATTTAAAACATGCAGCTGAGAGGCTAAACAAATATTATGTGAAATGGAAAATTAAACTTAATACTGAAAAAACTCAAGCTATCTTTTTCACCAGAAAAAGAAAACCTTGTTTTCTTCCATCTAGTCAGATTAATATCAACGGTCACACAATACCATGGAAGTCGTCTGTAAAATACTTGGGCATATATCTCGACCAAAGATTGACTTTCAAGAACCACCTCATGGAAACACTTAAAAAAAGTAAACATTGGAATACGTACATTATATCCGTTTATTAACAGAAAGTCATTCCTTTCATTGGAAAACAAAATAATAATTCATAAGAATATATTTCAACCAATTTTGCTATACGGTTGCCAGGTTTGGGGCAACTGCGCAAAATGCCACATTAAAAAGCTACAACGAATGCAAAATAAGATATTAAAAATTATGTTAAACCTTCCCTGGCATCATTCAACAATACAACTACACACTAGAGCTAATGTTGAATTGATCTCATTCAGGATATGCAAACTTAATGACAATTTTATGACTAAATGTGACATGTCAGACAATCCTTTAATCAATCCTTTAATCATACATTACTTCAGTTTTTGGCCACCTCTGAAGTACAATTACTTGTTTATTTATTTATTTTATTTATTAATTTATGTTATTTATTTATTTATTTATTTATCTACTACTTATTTATTTATTTATTTACATTTTATTATTATTTATTTATTTTTATTATCTACATATTTATTTATTTATTTATTCAACAAATCATTTATTTATTTATTTGTTTATTTGTTTATTTATTTATCTATTTATTTATTTATTTATTTATTTATTTATTTATTTATTTATTTATTTTTTTATTTATTTATTTTTTATTTTTTTATTAATTTACTTATTTATTAATATTTTACGAATTTTGTATTTTTAATTTTTTATTCTTATTTATATATATTTATATATATATATATACATATATATATATACATATATATATACATATATATATATATATACTTTTTTTTTTTTTTTTTGACTACTTTCTTTGGAGGTTTTTGCTTATTCATTTTCCTCCACCCAATTATTAATTTTTTTTTGTTTTCATGATTGTATTTAATACTTCTTATATAATGCTACAGTAGAAAGATCGAATATATCACATCTCTGTAAACTGACTTTGTAAATTGTGCGATAACACTTTTGTAAATTTAAATGAAATAAAATATATACCTACCTACCTAAAAAAGGTTTTTCTTAGAAAAAAGTGGTTCGGGTTTTTTTTTAATTTCTCAAAAACTACAACACATTTTTGCATTCGGTTTTCTGTTTTTAACTAAAAACTAATAAGAGAATTGAATTTTTGAAAAAAAATAGTATTTAATTACATACAATTTTGAAAAAAAATAGTTCGAAAATTTTTATTTTTCATTTTTTTTTCAAAATTTTAAGTTTGAAAATTAATTTCTCCAAAACTATTTCTTAAAACAGCTTCGTTTAAAAACACGATGAAAGAATAGGTTTCTGGCTTTACAAAAAAAATGTATCGCGGCATCGTGGATGTTACTATTGATTTTTAATATTTTTTTTCCAAATTAAGTAAATTTTTTTTCCAAATTAAGTAAATTTTTTTTTCAAATTAAGTAAATTTTTTTTCCAAATTAAGTCAATTTTTTAGAAAATTGCCCCTCCCGGCTAAACCGGGGGAATAGACTCCCCCCCCCCGTACGATTTTTTTCTTGTCTTGACCAGGCCTACACGCTCTAGCTTTTTGGCACACTGCTCGTGGGACACCCTGTATATGTACATATGTATGTCTGAGGAATATTATTGAAAAATAGATATTGATAAGTAAATAAATATTTTTTTGAGAAAAAGTCACTTAATTTTTTTGAAAAACTCGTTTTCCTGATCTTGTGATAATTCGTCAGTGAAAAATGTAATCGATCACCTTCTTCATAGCAAAGCCTGCGGAACGCCAATGACAGTTTGAATAAACTGGGAAAGAATACAAGAACGAATATAAAAACAACAAAACAAAATACATTAAAAAGAAGATATACATATATACATATGATATATTAAGCTAGTGTTGTAAACTTTATGTTTTATTTATGTTTTGCTAATGATCAAAAAAATTCAGTCAGATGTAATTTTTTTTTTAAAAAGTTTGTTTTGTTTTTAAAGTGTAAGAGCCGTTAAGACATTTTTAAGTTAGTTGAGATATTTAGGCTAGCCTAAAGCATTTTTGTCTGTTTAAGATAGGCCTAAGTACTTATAATGGAGGAAAGGAAACTTATTATAAAACGTCACGAATATGGAATCTACTCCTAAATTTTTTGAAAGAACTAAACCTGTTTACTATGAATTCGGGTAAGAGGGTAGAACTTATTAAAGATATATTTCTAGAGCCTTATGCTGGCGACTTCATCCGAAATAATAATGAAAGTCTGAACGAGTTTATTTAAAACAACTTAACAAAAATAATATCAAAAAGACTAGGAAAAATATAAGTTTCTTTATCTATCCAAGCACATATAAAACCCTAAATTCAACAACCGGTTTTAAACAGCCAAGTTCTGGGAACTCCTGAATTGTATAAGGCAAAGGTAAAACAATGATAAAAGGAACTTTTATGAAAAGATCTTTACGAAAGTGCATCTAGGGGATAGTTGCAATATATGTATGTAAGGATATATGTATGTAAGTACTCTACGAAGGAAACTTTGTTAAAGTAAAAGTACAAGCACAAAATATTTTATTTTTGGGAATGCCCTTCCTAACACAAAAAAAAAATCAGTAGTTCTACTTCCTTCGGTTCATCCCTCCTCAAGTTGCATATGCATAGAATTGTATCAAGGCATGCTTGCATGTATAAATAAAGTACATATTTGTGTCGATGGGCGACGTCTAAATGGTAGTGCAACTGGAAAACAATAGAAAAGCCTATAAGAGAATCAAGACTATGCCTAACATATTATTCACCCAAAGTAGAGAATTTATACCCGCTTTTTAAAAGGATTTTCAGAATTCGTGTATATTTACGAGTACCTATATACATAATTTCTTGGAATTATCGTATATCTATTGTCTTCGACGGTCGATATATGGTTTTCTTTCCTTTAATTCTATTCGTCCTTGACAACTTGATGCCATTGATAACTTAATGCCATACAATCATTCGTCAAAGCTGGTTGAATTCTTAAAAATGGTCCATAAGGTTTAGCAATATCCATCATCCTTAACAAAGTACCAACATAGCGGGTGATTCATTTAGATTTATATTTTTTCCATAGATTTTTTTTACTGATCACGCGTCTCATCAGCTGGCCTCATGATGTCGTGTTTTTCTTATTCAGTATTGTTTGACAAATTAGTATGGAAAGGCCCACACCACAACAACGTCTCCAAATTATTCAGCTGTATTATGAAAATAAACGTTCGATGAAAAATGCTTTCCTGCGCTTCGAGCAACATATGGTGTGCCCCATCGACCTTCTGAGTCCGTTATTGCCTCAACCATCCGCAAATTTAAAATAGACCACATCCAGCGTGTAGTGAGGAGAATATTGCGGCTGTGGCAGCGAGTGTGTTTGAAGACAGCGAGCAATCGCTTCGACACCGATCTCAACATATGGGCTTATCATATTTAACAACTTGGCGAATTTTAAAAGAGGATCTTGGTTTAAAGGCTTAAAAAATCCAATTCGTTCAAAAAGTGTTGCTTAAATTTCAGTCAATTGATTCTGCAACAGTTCAATGAAGACGCGAGGTTTTCGCATCGAATTTTGTTAAGTGATTAGGTCCCATTTCTGGCCCAACGTTCCACTGGTCCGTATTTTTTTTTAAATGAGGCCGGACAGAACAAAACAGTCAATGGCCAGCGCTTTTGCACCGTAATAACGCACTTTTTGCTGCCAAAATTGAGGCCCGTGATGTAAACCACACGGCACACAAAGCGCACGAAACAACAACTATATTAAGAAATGTTAGATATTACAACATTAACTCAACGCCATCTAGTTGTTATATTAGATATTAAAACATTGACCCATATATATGTTGGCTAATGTACTAAAACTAATACTTGTTGTATATTTAATTATATTAACGCAGCATACTATTTTTTGTCAATTTCACTTCCTTTTGAAAAGCGCCTCAATAAAGTCCACACTCCACGTGAACATTACATCGTTTCTTTTTTATTCCATCCTGTAATATTTCAGACAGGTTATGGGCCCAGGTTTTTCAAGTTAAATAATATTGGGTACTTTATTAATATTTTGTTTAAATCATGACGTCGTTTTCGGGAAAAATACCATTATTTAATGGAAAGAATTATTCAACATGGAAGCCTCAGATGGAAGCAATTCTCCACAAAAATCGACTATTAAACATCACCCTAGGAAAGGAGCAGAGACCAACAGATACGGGAGATCTAGATCTTTGGAACATTAAGGACATGGACGCAAGATGTGAACTTATTATTGCAATGGAGCCAGCGCAAGTATCTTTGGTAAAATCATATAAGACCTCTAAGTCATTATGGGATTTTTTGGAGAAAACGTACGAAAGGAAAGGTACTAGGCAAAAAATTGAAGAATTTCGTAAGTTAATTAATTTTAAGATGCATGCTGACCAAGATATGGAACATTATTTAATACAATTTGATTCTATTGTTACTCGGTTGGGGGAAATGGATGCCAGGTTGGATTCGGAACTTCTTGCTGTGATTCTTTTGGACAGTTTGCCGGAGACGTATAAGGATATTCAAGCTGCTTTTGATGCTTCTGGTGATTTTCCAACTGTCGATACCCTTCGATCGCGTTTGCAAGAAGTGAGTGACAAAAGGAAACCTGATCCCAATGAAACTAGAGGCGATGCTTTCAAGGTTAAGTACCACACGAATAAATTAAATAAACACAATCGAACAGGTACGTCATTTTTTCAATTTAATTGTCATCGCTGTGGCCGGAAGGGTCATATGAAGAAAGATTGTCATGCAAACTTACAGAAGGAAAAACATCAGTATAGTGCTAGAAATATGACAGTCGAGGAAGGTTTCATCACTTCAGAATGTATTAGAATTAGTCCAGTTATGGAAGTTTCTCAAAACGTAAATATTGCCGACGAAGCAGTAGAGAAAACATTTTGGTATATTGATAGTGGTGCTACGTCACATATGTGTTGCATCGAAAAATATTTCACAAATCTGGATACAAATTATTAAGGGTCAGTCCAAGTTGCAAATAATGAATCATCAGATATTAAGGGAATAGGAACAGTACAGTTATGCGTTGAAGTAAATGGGGACATAAGAAACATATTCCTTTATAGAGTCTTATTTGTACCAAGTTTGAAGAGCAATCTAATATCTGCTAGTAAAGCGACTGATAATGGATGCAGGGTAGTAATGGAAAAGGAACGAGCATATGTATTAAGAGATGGAAGGATAATGGTTGAGGCGATAAAAACGAAAGGGCTGTACTTAGTAGGAACAAAAAGGGAAAACGAAAAATGTAATCTAATAGAAGACGGAGGTAGGGTTTTAGAAATGTGGCACAAAAGATATGGGCATTTGAATCTAGTATCTTTGAGAAAATTGAAGGAATCGAATATGGTACAAGGATTACCTAGTTTTGGGAATTTCCAAATCAATTGCGTTGCATGCATAAAAGGGAAACAAGTAAGATCTTCATTTCCAACAAAAACTGATAAATCGTCGAAGGCAATATTGGAAATTGTGCACACCGATCTTTGTGGCCCAATGAATGTGGAATCTATTAGCGGAAGTCTTTATTTCGCTACTTTCATTGATGATTCTCACGAAAGGTTTTTGTATATATTTAACGGAAGAAAAGTGATTACTTCGAAACTTTTAAAAAATTTAAGGAGTTGGTAGAAAATGAAACAAATAGAAAAATTAAATGTCTTCGAAGTGATAATGCGCGTGAGCTTGTAAGTGCAGAATTTTCTAATTTTTTAACATTGAATGGAATAAAACGCCAGTTGACGGTAGAATATACGCCACAGCAGAACGGTGTTGCAGAACGTATGAACCGTACACTAACCGAGATGGTTCGCTGTTTACTCATTGAAGCAAACCTTCCGAAGTTCTTATGGGCTGAACTTGTTAATACGGCTGCATACATACGTAATCGCTGTCCTACTTCCCTCAATACAAAAATGACGTTAGCCATCTACGACAAATTGGAAGTCGTGCTTTTGTATTAAATAAAACTCCAAGCAGAACGAAGCTAGACCCCAGAAGTGAAGAATTCGTTCTTGTGGGATATTCTGTTGAATCAAAGGCTTATCGTCTATGGAAAAGGGGAACTAAAACTATTATTAAAAGCCGTGATGTGCGATTCATTGAAAACTTACCTGAAATAGACACACAGAAACAAGTTAATGAAAACTGTTATGAATTTGAATTGAACAGCGGAAAACCATGCAATGAAACTAATGAAATGTTAAATTATCATAGAAAGGATATTAGAGAATTTAAAAGAGTAGGAAATGAAATAAATCAGAAAAAGGACCAGAATTTGGATAATGCCGAAAATAGAAGTAATATTGAAGAATCAATTGAAGGAATACATATTAAAATAAATGATGAAGAGGAAAATATAAAAAATAGATTAAGGTCACGACATACATCAAAGCTTTTGACTGAAACTGCATTTACCACAAGACAATTAGAGGATCCTAATAACTTTGTAGAGGCGAAAAATTCGCCACATTCACAAGAGTGGTTTCAAGTAATGAAAGAGGAATATGGGTCTTTAATGAAAAATAAAACTTGGTCTCTTTGCAACTTACCTGACGAACGGTCACCAATTGGGTGTCGATGGGTTTTTAAAACCAAATATATGTCTAATGGAAACATTGAAAAAAGAAAAGCTAGATTAGTGGCCAAAGGATATTCACAAAAACTTGGTATTGACTATATGGAAACTTATTCGCCAGTCATACGTCAGAGTTCACTCCGTTTGATTTATGCTTTGGCGGTGGAATATGACTTGCAACTTCACCACTTGGATATAGCAACTGCCTTCTTAAATGGTGAATTGAATGAAGAAATTTATATGGAAAAGCCTGAAGGATTTGTTGATGATAACTATCCAAAGAAAGTTTGCCGTTTATGGAAGTCTTAAGCAAGCAAGCAAGCAGGCAATGGCATAAAACGTTAAGCAAAAAACTAGAGAGCCTTAATTTAACACAATCTAATTATGATCACTGTATTTACTTTGATATCGCTAATCAACAAATTACAATTTTAGGAATCTATGTGGATGATATAGTCATTGCTTCCAATGATAATGTTAAAATGAATGCCATAAAGCAGAAGCTTAGTGAGAATTTTGAAATGAAGGACCTTGGTCAACCTTCTCTTTGTGTGGGTCTGGAAATAGAACGGAAGGACGGAACTTTATCAATTTCGCAAACTCGTTATATAAATACACTTTTAGTAAAATATGGTTTGGAAAATTCAAAATTAAATAAGATTCCTATGCAAGTGAAATTTAAATTTGAAAAACAACCCAGTGTTCCTGGAGAAGCTGTAGCAGTGAAAGTACAAATCTATCAGGAATTAATAGGATCTTTGATACATTTAGCATCATTTAGTCGACCAGACATAGCATTCAGCGTAAGCACTTTAGCTCAGTTTTCTCAATATCCAAAACGACAACATTTAAATGCAGCTTTTCAATTATTGCGTTATCTTCATGCGACAAAGTTTGCTCGGATAGTTTATCGTAAAACTGGGCTACCACTAATAGGAAATGTGGACGCAAGCTGGGCAGAAGACATAAACGATCGAAAATCTCAATCAGGATTTTGCTTTATTCTTGCAGGTGCAGCCATAAGTTGGGAGTCACGAAAACAACAGACAATTTCTATCTCTAGTGCAGAAGCTGAATACGTTGCTCTCACCGAAGCAGCAAAGGAAGCATACGCACTTCGTTTCCTTTTAAATGAATTAAACTGCAAGTGTATGAAAGCGACCACTATTTATTGTGATAATCAGAGTGCACAACATATTGCAAGATATGGAGGCAAGCATTCGCGCACCAAACACGTCCATTACAAATATCACTTTATTAGAGAAGCCATTGAAAAGGGGGCTGTAGATGTCAAATATCTGCAAACATATCCGATGGCAGCGGACGCGCTAACAAAAGCTGTGCCAAAGGACAAGCATTATTTTTGTTTTGAAAAACTTGGAATGGATTTCAAGGGTGTCAATGTTGAGGGGGAGTGTTAGATATTACAATATTAACTCAGCGCCATCTAGTTATATTAGATATTAAAACATTAACCCATATTGACCCACGAGCAGTGTGCCAAAAAGCTACAGCGTGTAAGTCTAGTCAAAACAAGAAAAAAATCGTATGGGAGGAGGGGGTCTATTTCCCCCCGTTTAGCCGGGAGGGGCAATTTTCTAAAAAATTGACTTATTTTGGAAAAATAATTATTAAAAATCAACAGTTACATCCACAATGCCACGATATACCTTTTTGTAAAGTCAGAAACCTCTTCTTTCATATTGATTTTAAATGAAGCTGTTTTAAGGAGTAGTTTTTGAGAAATTAATTTTCAAACTCAAAATTTTGAAAAAAAAATTGAAAAAAAAAAATTTCGAACTATTTTTTTTCAAAATTGTATGTAATTAAGTAGTAATTTTTTTTCAAAAATTCAATGCTCTCATTAGTTTTTAGTTAAAAAAAGAAAACCGGATGGAAAAAGGTCTTGTAGTTTTTGAGAAATTAAAAAAAAACCCGAACCATTTTTTTCTAAGAAAAACCTTTTTTTTTTGTTTTAACGCGGCTGGACTTGTAGGCAAATTAATGTATGAAAGATTGACCCCTTTTTTATTATTTTTAAAAAATTCGGAGTTTTATGAGGATACAATAAAGTGATACACTATTGGAATAACCCTGGATTAATTCTTTTTTTCATTGATAACGCCTGAAAACTGACCTGCGAATTTCGGCTGGGTCCGCCCGCCGCAGATGGGTTCTACCCGAATTTTGAATTTGGTCCGACGCAATCCCTCCCTTAGTACAAGGAGGATGGCTCCTTACAAGACATTTTTGCATCCGGTTTTCTGTTTTTAACTAAAAACTAATAAGGGAATTGAATTTTGGAAAAAAAAATAGTACTTAATTACATACAATTTTGGAAAAAAGTAGTTCGAAATTTTTTTTTCCAATTTTTTTTCAAAATTTTGAGTTTGAAAATTACTTTCTCAAAAACTATTCCTTACAACAGCTTCGTTTAAAAACAAGATCAAAGAAGAGGTTTCTGGCTTTACAAAAAAGTATTGTGGCATTGTGGCTGTTACTGTTGATTTTTAATAATTTTTTTTCCAAATTAATTCAATTTTTTAGAAAATTGCCCCTCCCGGCTAAACGGGGGGGAATAGACCCCCCCTTCCCGTACGATTTTTTTCTTGTATTGGCCAGGGCTACACGCTCTAGCTTTTTGGCACACTGCTCGTGGGGCACCCTGTATATGTTGGCTAATGTACTAAAACGAATACTTGTTGTATATTTATTTATATTAACGTAGCATACTATTTTTTGTCAACTTCACTTCCTTTTGAAAAGCGCCTCAATAAAGTCCCCACTCCACGTGAACATTACATCGTTTCTTTTTTATTCCATCCTGTAATATTTCAGACAAGAAACAATTAGGTGGACAGCGAATTTTGCTTTTCGGACTTATAAATTGGTCACCCAGATCGTGTGATATCACACCTTTACTCTTTTTTCTTTGGGGGCACGTGAAGTCAAAAATCTTCGCCGATAAGGCAGCTACGATCCAGGATTTGAAAGCCAACATTACTCGCGTAATTCGGCAAATACCGGTAGCAACACTGGAAGCAGTAATCCAAAATTGGACCTTCAAAAGGGATCATGCGAGCAACATTTACAAAAAAATTTATTCAAAAAGTAAATGTCAGATACTGTTCTTTCAGGCCATAATAAAGTTTCTACCATCCGAATTCATTATATGTATGTGTTTATTCAAAATTTTAAAAAAGCCTTAATGATACACCCTTTATAAGGCATAACCAAGCATACCAGCGGCTTCACTTGGTCGTTAATTTTTATTTTTTTAGAAACCAGAATATGTACATCGACCCGATCCCGTGCCTTTTTGCCTATCAGCTTAAATCGCTTCATTATAACATGGTTTCTGAAAAATATAAATTTATGGCCTTACTAACGTCACTTTTCGTTTCTTCGATAAATTCTCATATAATTTGACTTTGCCTCGTGTCTGTGACATGTTAGTACACATAAAAAGTGTTTGTAACGATTTGTAACGCAAAACGAGATCTTATCAGAAACGATTTTAGTTATCAAACTCGTACATAAATACCCAAAAGGCCCAATTCACACGTGTCGACATACCAATGATAACGATAATGACATGTCCCCCTGATAATTCTTTTCAAAGCTCCTCCACACTTACACTCAATTTTGATAACATTATAGAATTTCCGCACGTTGCGGTAATTCCGACTCCACTCCTTCGACGTCTAAACTGCCGCCTAACGCCTGCCATTACTCAAATCATTTAAAATATTCCGTACAAAATGAATTATGGACATACCTTCCGTTCGTTCGTTACTCGTTGGAAGGGAATTTCAGAAAATCTATGTGGGTGGGAGTACATCCCCTTTCATATTCCATTCTCGATTGCCCCACTCATGTCTGCACCACGGCAACGAGGCAAGTTAAAGGAGGAAAAAAAAAACAAACAGAGGACGAGGAAAGAAAAATAGAAAATACACAATATTTTATGCTTCCATGGAGAATTGTCTGCTGCATGGGATGGAATAAAATCAATACTTTTATATCTTTTTCATTTTATTGCACGAATATTGTATTTACTTTGTTTGATTCGGGACCGGGTTCCAGGAAGTGTGCGAAGACAATACTTGGATTAAACTCGCAGCCACTACGACCGTTGGTTGCGCCTGAGTTCCTTTTCCACTACGCCACATTGCATTCGCCATTTGTCCCAATGTAATAAAGAATTTATGGATGGCAACGTTTTCAACTAGAGATTATTGGATTTGAGAAATTTTCCAGTCATTGAGCTTGTGAGACAAATTTCTAAGAGACGACGAATGGGTTTTAATCTGCGACCATCTGTGCTTAGTCTATGCGAATTGGATTGCCGTTCGAGGTATGAAGCTAAGACGAGGGCTTTGATTAATTTCGCATTGCTTGTTTTATATCTCGTTTGTAAAGGAATGATCTTTCCAGATTGGGGATCAGTGGTTCTGGTATGTATGATTTATTTCGAGATAACCTTTGTGCACTGGCTTGCAAATGTCTATAAATTAAGATTTTGCGAAATCCCATTTCCTTATTTCCTTCAGGTCATTAACAAGCTTTATGATGTGAAGCTGCTTTAAAATATACATTTGCATGCATGTACATATACAGGGTGTCCCACGAGCAGTGTGCCAAAAAGCTAGAGCGTGTAGGTCTGGTCAAGACAAGAAAAAAATCGTACGGGAGGGGGGGGTCTATTCCCCCCCGTTTAGCCGGGAGGGGCAATTTTCTAAAAAATTGACTTAATTTGGAAAAAAAAATATTAAAAATCAACAGTTACATCCACAATGCCGTGATATACTTTTTTGTAAAGCCAGAAACCTCTTCTTTCATCTTGTTTCTAAACGAAGCTGTTTTAAGGAATAGTTTTTGAGAAATTAATTTTCAAACTCAAAATTTGGAAAAAAAATGAAAAAAAAAAAAATTCGAACTATTTTTTTTCAAAATTATATGTAATTAAGTACTAATTTTTTTTCAAAAATTCAATTTTCTTATTAGTTTTTAGTTAAAAACAGAAAACCGGATGCAAAAA
This sequence comes from Merodon equestris, assembly GCA_958301585.1. Classification (NCBI taxonomy): domain Eukaryota; kingdom Metazoa; phylum Arthropoda; class Insecta; order Diptera; family Syrphidae; genus Merodon; species Merodon equestris. Next base: position 68,832,296 of record OY284413.1, read on the forward strand.
TGTTTTGTAGTTTTTGAGAAATTAAAAAAAAACCCGAACCATTTTTTTCTAAGAAAAACCTTTTTTTTTGGTTTTAACGCGGCTGGACTTGTAGGCAAATTAATGTATGAAACATTGACATCTTTTTTATTATTTTTAAAAAATTCGGAGTTTTATGAGGATTCAATAAACTGTCACAATATTGGAATAACCCTGGATTAATCCTTTTTTTTCATTGATAACGCCTGAAAACTGACCTGCCAATTTCGTCTGGGTCCGCCCGCCGCCGATGGGTTCAACCGGCTAGGACCTTAAGACAATAAAACCGCAATTTTTGGATTTGGTCTGACGTAATCCCTCCCTTAGTACAAGGAGGATAGCTATTATGCTTGGAGTGCCCAAATCTAGAGTACGGAGAGTGCTTCATACCGAAAACTTACACCCGTACCATTTTAGGACAGTTCAGGAACTCACCTCAAACGACAAGTTTTTGAGAGCAGAATTTTGTCGATCATTACTGCTTCGAGATGAAACTGAACGAAACAATTTTGGAATGATATTCTGGACGGATGAAGCACAGTTTACCAGAGATGGGGTTACTAACTTCCACAATTTGCATCATTGGAGTAGCACCAATCTACACAACAAAAAACAAAATAAATCACAACACCGCTTTAGCTGTAATGTTTGGCTTGGTATTGTTGGACAAACTGTAATCGGGCCCCGGTTTTTGAATGCCGTTATTAATGGAGAATCATACTTGCAGTTCCTACGAGACCTTTTGCCCGATTTGATGGACAACGTTCCTTTGGCCATAGCAGATAATTTAATCTACCAGCAAGATGGAGCACCAGCACACTACAGCTTACGGGTTAGAAACTGGCTGGATGATCATTTTAGTGACCGTTAGATCGGAAGAAAGGGCACCACGGAATGGCCACCTAGATCACCAGATTTAACTCCTCTAGATTTTTATGTGTGGGGATTCATGAAGAATTATGTTTACGAAGTGGAAATAGTATCTTTGGAACGACTGAATGAACGGATTGAAGTCGCTGGAGTCAAATTGCTTGACTTATGTGCAGCCATTAGAAGGAGATATAATCTTTGCCTTCTAAAAAATGCGGATCATATTGAAAATTGATTATAATAAAACTCCAAATATTTTAAAAATAATAAAAAAGATGTGAATGTTTCATACATTAATTTGCCTACAAGTCCAGCCGCGTTAAAACCAAAAAAAAAGGTTTTTCTTAGAAAAAAATGGTTCGGGTTTTTTTTTAATTTCTCAAAAACTACAAAACATTTTTGCATCCGGTTTTCTGTTTTTAACTAAAAACTAATAAGAGAATTGAATTTTTGAAAAAAATTAGTACTTAATTACATATAATTTTGAAAAAAAATAGTTCAAAAAATTTTTTTTTCATTTTTTTTCCAAAATTTTGAGTTTGAAAATTAATTTCTCAAAAACTATTCCTTAAAACAGCTTCGTTTAGAAACAATATGAAAGAAGGGGTTTCTGGCTTTACAAAAAAGTATATCACGGCATTGTGGATGTAACTGTTGATTTTTAATAATTTTTTTTCCAAATTAAGTCAATTTTTTAGAAAATTGCCCCTCCCGGCTAAACGGGGGGGAATAGACCCCCCCCTTCCGTACGATTTTTTTCTTGTCTTGACCAGACCTACACACTCTAGCTTTTTGGCACACTGCTCGTGGGACACCCTGTATATTACACCGCTCCACGAAAGTTTCTTTTCGTCATTGCAATGCCTTCAAATTTGTTCTCGAATCCCTGCGATAGTAATGAAACCATGTTTTCAACTTAAGCTACATACCTGCTAGGCTGGCAAAAAGTCTGAAGTCATTAGATTAATTTTGTAATATTAAATTTTTTTCGACTTAAATTATACGCCCAAATTAAAGTCGTTTTATTTATTGAAATTTCACGAGTCGGTTATGGATTTTTTACGTCACCTAACATGCTTATCTGAAATTACTCGACTTTATTAATGGTAAACACCTTAAACCTGAAAGCACATGGTCGCAAGAAAATCATCTCCAGGTATTGGAGTATCTTAGCCACGGTTAGGTTGAGGAAAATTAGTGCCGAAGCGTTGTTTTGATACAACAATTCCTTTGACCTATATGTAAGGTTTAAAAGGAAGGAAATGTAAGCTTTGGGGATGTGTGAAATATACCTTCGATGACTTAGCTGGTGCGTGATACGAACCAATGCGTCAATTTGATCCTTAGTTATAGGGTTTTGTGATTGTCCTTGTCCTATCAACTTTGTTACACTTTATAATCAACAGAAGTGTCCTTTCATGTTCTCAGATGCCCCTTTACTAGTAGTTGCCCATTCTCGTGCTTGCTGGCTTCGAATATGTCTTTGTTACTTTTTCACGCCTATTTTCACATTTTATAAATTAAGCCATAGCTTCATATGTTTATGCACTTACCCCACTTTTCGCCTCCAAATGAGGTCTTCCAAGCAACTATTGTTTTGATACCCAAAGATCAAAAACTCTGCCTGATGTAACTTTGATTATATCCATTTTGGTAGTCTATGATGGTCGGCATTGTCGTTAAACTTAATGATAACTGGTAAAAACCCTAGTGCGCTAATAACATATCAAAACAAAGGATTTTTAGAGTTAGGCTGCTATCCTTACTATTCTACATATATGTATATATAATTGTGCAATTGGGTTATTTACTACTTCGCATACGTTCGTTATAAATCAGAAATTATAAAACTCAGCTGAAATATTGTTAAACATTAAAGAAAATAATGATGATGATTGAATTCTGTATAATAACCTTATTTGCAATTATGTTTATGTCTTATTAATTGGATATATTATAATATTAGGTATTTGCAAGAGTTCGTGCGTATTTTTCAATATTTTTATTGGTTCATAAATCATTAAGCAGACAGTAATTTTTATCAAAATATTTTCCTTTATTTTCAACCACCTTTGCTAATCATTCAGTCAACAAAGAAATACCGCGGCGAAAGAAGCTCTCTTCTTTGGATGCAATGAAGTCGTCCACTGCTTTTCTCACTTCTTCAACATTGAACAAATGAAAATCTGTAGGTGCTATGTCTGGACTGTAGGCCGGATGCGGTAAAACCTTCCAATTCAATTCCAGAATTATATCTTTAGTTACCGAAGCAACATGGGGCCGAGCGTTGCCGTGGAGCAATACTACTGGACATGACATGATCCATGACCCGAAAATCTACGTTTTTGTTGAATTTCTTGGCTCAATCTGCGCAGTTGTTGACAGTAACTGTTTCAACAGGTCGAAGCAACTCAGAATAAAGTACGCCTTTCTCGTCCCACTATATACGGAGCAGCACCTTTTTCTGTGAACTTGGCGTTTTGCTGACGATGTTGAAGGTGCACTAGTGTCAAACCATGTTTTTTTTCGTTTGGCACTATTTAAGTATATCCATTTTTCGTCGCCAGTAACAATTTTCCATAAAAAAGATTTTTTTACGATATCGAGCAAGCAACGAGAGGCACACGTTTAATCTGTTTGATTGCGCTGTTCGGACAATAAACATGGGACCCATATACCTTTCTTGAGAATCTTACCTAGAGCATGTAAGTGACAATTTACTGTAGATTAGTCCACGCCAAGCCTAGCAGCCAATTCTACAGGTGTTTGCAGTAACACTTCTAATCTGTCGATTTCTAAACTTTGAGACTTTGAGGTCTACCGGATCGAGGTTTGCCGTCAATGTCATCACCGCTTCCAAATCTTAGAAACCACTTTGAAGACGTACTGGATTCTCCATAAGTCTGACATATTATTCTGGTTGCTTAAGCTGCTGACGATTTTTGATTAAAAAGAAGCAAAGACAGTGACAAATGTGCACTTCATTCATTTCCATATTCTGAGACGTATTTTTCTACTCGGGGATTCAATTAAGACTGACAAAATTTAGGAATCTGCAAGAATATAATCTTCTTCTTCTTCTTCTTTTCCTTTTTTCTCCGGCGTTGTTATGGTCAGAAGTGTAGGACCATAACCTTCCCACTTAACTGCATTCCTACTGGTCCGCTTGTGGGGTCTGCCGGTTTGACCTCAGAAAGTAGCGGCAGGCTTCCCGGTTTGGGATTACTTCATCGCTGAGGCCAATCAAATGCTGGTGTTTTTGCATTTGTTTGCACCAATTGTTTTTCGGCCTGCCTTTTTTGCGTGTTGAAATTGGAATGTTGATTGATAACGCCTTTTGGACGGGGTTCAAAGGATATCTCCTTTGAACATGGCAATACCAACTGAGTCGGTCGCGCTCTATATTTCTTGTGATGGTTTCTTTTACGTGGAGGCTTCCTCGGATCTTTGAACTTCTAATTCTGTCACGCTTTGTTACTCCCGCTGTCATGCGAAGCATCTTCATCTCAGTTGCCGTTAATTTGCTCTCATACTTTTTGTGCATTGTCCAGCATTGTGAACCGTATGTGAGCGCCTTTTTCCAGAACTTAGAGGGTATCCCGTCCGGCCCAACAGCTTTTCTTTTCTTGGAGTTTTTAACCGCGTACCGAACTTCTTCGACTGTGATGTCGGATATTTCGGCATGATTCGGGGCAGCTCTTGGAAAGTACACTCGGGGAAACTGTTCGTTGAGAAGTTCCTCGCAATACTGTCGCCATCTGTGGAGAATTTTTTCGTCTTCCACAAGGAGTTGGCCTTCAGCATTGTTAATAAACTTTGGGAAACGAATCTCCTGAGCATTTCTTCTTCTCTGGGTGGCTATCTTAAAGATATTTGCTCCTTTGTTCAAATTGTTTTGTCGAAGCTCCTGGGTAGCCTGGTTCCTGTCAGACGCGGAAGACGATATTTCTTCCAACTCCTGATAGAGGCCTTCCATGCTTTTCGCTTTGAATTCGGCGCATTTTTTCTTCGCGATACCTTTGCAACATCTATATACCTTTTCACGGCGAGCTTTTTCCTCTCTATTAGTAGAAGAGCACTTTGACCAAGCTTGGAAAGCCATTTTCTTTTCGTGTATCACTGCTTTGGCTTCGTCTGTCCACCACCAGGTTTCTTTTGCGTGTTGGCAGGGGCCTTTAGATGTTCCGAGCAGTGATTTGGCTTTCTCCAGGCCAGATTGTTGTAGGGAATCCCACATGTCTTGTGCTCTGCACTCCTCATTACCGACCTCATCGATAATGGAAGAGAGGTAGTTTTCCATGTTGGTGATAAAAGCTTCGCCTTTTCCTTTATCCAGCTTATACCACTTGATTCTCTCAGACACCTTCGTTTGCTGCTTTGACTTCTTTCTCGCATCCATAAAAATTCAGTCAGGAGGAGACGGTGTTAGGGGCGATCGCGTCTCCCAGGATCACTTTGCAATCTTTAGCTCGTGGCTTCATGAAACTGGATACCAAATGATAGTCTATTTGAGTTTCATTTCCGCCGCTGCTATAAGTGATCAGGTGCCGGCTTTGTTTGACGAACATGGTATTTAGCACTATAAGACCGTACGACTTGCACATGTTTAGGATATCATCACCTGAAGAGTTCCTGGTGCCGTATCCCAGCCCTCCGTGGTAGCCTTCATAGTCTTCGCTTGTCTTCCCGACATGTCCGTTTAAATCTCCCCCAACAACAAGGATGTCTACTCGCCTTCTAACCATCATTTCTTCAAGCTCATAGCTGCGCCCACTCATGCTTCCAACGTTCCAACTCGCGACTCTAAAGTGTGGCTTACGCCGTTGCATTACTTTGCTATCCCCCGGAAATCCTATAGCTCTGACCCGAGCATTGCTGCTCGTCCCAGGATCACGACCATTAGTAGTGCCTGGCGGGGTAGTGCTTTTCCTTTTAGCGTTCTTTTCCATAATGCTACGGTTTGACCGTTTTCATTCTTCCCTTCCTTTTTGACATGGGCATGCTCCAGATTTTTTATTTTTATTTTTTTGATTGATCTTACTCTTACAACACCGGTGATCTCCAGTCGTATCAACCCACTGATTTGCATGCACACTTGTGGGGCAATTTAATGGTGGTATATGTGTCCCTAGGCTCACCTTGGTGTTTTCTAAATTGCCTAGATGTGATTTTTGTTTACCTTTGTTTAGTCGCCTTTTACGATAAGCGATAGGTATCGCTGCAGGGATATTCTTAACTCGTCCCTGCACGAGTGATCTGCAAGAATATAATCAGCACTTTAAATTAAACTCAAACTATAATCTGAAACTATTATAAATTTTTCATACCATGAACTTTTGTAAAGAACTAATACATACATTATTTAAGCCATGTGCCTTAATTAGTTTTCATTTATTAAGTCTAGGTTTCACTACTTCCACCCTTTTGTAATTTGAATATGTAATAGCTAACACATAGATAAATAAGGTATGCAATACCTTTTTAAAATGTCAATTTCGGGTGCTAGTATAAAAAGCAATACTCCTCCATTTTTACAGTTTCTATATATTCTATAATTATCCTAAAAAGAATATATTATATTATAATATATTTAAATCAGTTTTTTCTCTTCATTTCTTTTCTGACATCTAACTTATTTTAAACAAAAATGCTTAAGTGTAGCTCAAGTATCGTAACAAATTAAAATTACCTCACTATCCTATACGGACATTCTAATGCAGACAGGATATTCTAAAAATAATGTCTTTCAACTAAATTATTAACATACTTAAAATGAATGAATAAGCTAAGATAATTAATGGCATCTTCAATAAGTACTGAAAACAAAAAAATCTTTATGTTAAGGGTTGTCAGCCCCATTATTCCCTTACTATAGGTGTTAGGGATATGAGATTAATTGTATGGCTATTTTAACTTGAGAACAATAAATCCAAGGCAAGAATTTTTCATCGGGCGCGAGTGTACTTTTCATTCATATAACCAAAACCGAAAACACGAGCTTAAATTATTTTTTTTTTCCGAATTGTCAAATAAAGTACTGAATTGACTTTTTGTGCTTACTAGCCCCTATTCATTTTAAATCGAATATTGAAAACAAAATGATTTTATGTCTTCTAGTTTTTGAGAGATCGAAAATTACATAATAATTTTTTGATTTGTACATGAGTTTACTTCAAAGTTAATGAATAATAGGTTAATCGAAATAAGTACAACTTCATTATAAAGTAGTACAGACGTAAAATTAACTTTCTACAATGCATTCCGTTTTCATGTCTGTAATTTGAGCTTTGTAACTTTGGGGTTCATACTGTTTATTTAGAAAACTCTTTATATAAGCACCTGCCAGATGATTGAACATAACATAAGGGGAGCAAAGAAGTAGCGTAAGCGGGACTGGCCCTGAGTTTCAATCCTTAGAATCCACCCATCGTTTCACCCAAAGTACTGTTGTGTCCTTCGAGAATCTAGAGGAAAAAAGACTCCCTCCCATACTAAAAAATGTGTTTTTATTTTATTTTTTAATTTTCTATTGCAATTATCTCTTCTATTGCTATTTTCTGGGAATACCACTTAGTCTACAATATTTATAAGCAAATTGACAGCAAAAAAAATTCTTTTCCTCTTTATTTTCAAAGTGGAAGATTAAGTTAAACCAAAATAAAATGGAAGCTATGTTTTTCACCAGAAAAAGAAAGAGTTGCTCCCAGCCCTCCACTCAACTACAGATTAATGGAATAAGTATACCCTGGGAGTCCAATGTTAGGTATATAGGAATACACCTTGACTCAAAATTGATATTCAATGAACACATAAAAAGAGCGACAAAGAAAGCAAATGTCGCCTTAAAAATGTTGTACCCCTTCATAAACGGAAAATCAATATTGTCTACAAGAACAAGATTATAATATACGAAGTAATTTTTCAAGGCTTTCTTTAATATGGTTGTCTAGTCTGGGGCGACTGTGCAAAATGACATATAAAAAAACTGCAGATATGTATGTCAAAATAAAGTTATAGAGATGATGCTAGATTTACCTTGGCATTACTCCAGACTAGATCTACACGAAAAAGAGAATGTTGAACTGATTTATGTAAGAACTGACAAACTTAAATCTAAATTTATTGACCGATGTAGTTATGCTGACAACCCACTTATAAACGTATTAAACATTCAGTGAAATTTATATCCAATTATTTATTTATTTATTTGTTTATATGTATATTTATTTAGTTACTCATTTATTTACTTATTTATTTATCTATATATTTATCTATTTACTTTTTTTTATTATTTATGTATTTATTTATTTATTTATTTATTTTATTTTTTTATTTATTTATTTATTTTCTTGTTTACTTATTTATTTATTTATTTTTAATTTTTATTTTGTGCAATCTGTTATGTTATTTTCTATTTTTACTGTTGTGGTTATTTTCTTTCTTTTCTCACATCGAAGGTTTTTGTTGTATTTTTCCTTTTGTTAACATCCAAGGTTTAATAAATATAAATTCTTTTTTGCTATATGAACAAAAAATTCAGTGGAAAGATAAGTTTATCAAATTGTATTGTAAAATGTGCGGTAACAAACCTATGTAAAAATTTATTATACGAAATATCTATCTACATATCTATCTATCTCTGTATTTTTTGCAATTCGTTAAATTTTTATTCTACTGTTGTAAACATTGATCAGAGAATATTTTTGAACGGTTTTGTTGTTCGTTTGTGAGAACACTTCCTTGGTTCTATCCTCGCCTTCCTGTTATTACAAAATTACATATCTATTTTCTGAGCTGCGAGCTATGTGCTATATAGTGTATTTTTAATTTATATCTTATTTATTTTCTGAACTGTAGTTATAACCACTGTCACTTTATTATTTATAGCAAGCTGTCTAGGGCCCAGGCAATGGCCGTCATCTCTCATTGTCGTAACGATGCGTATAACTGAGGCATCTCTATTTGCTTGTATTCACCTATTACCTAAAAAGCTACGCCTCTATGACTGAACGATAGCAGAACGTCAACCCAGGAAAGGTTTCAACTTCTTAAGTTTCCTGAGGCAAGGTATTCTGAATGGTCGTGACCTTTTATACAGTGGGCAAGAACCCTTCACGTCTCTACACAGCCACTTTTGTCGCCATAGAATGTGTCTTTTGGAAGGTAACTTCCAATTCGGATTCGTATGGTTACTATTTTTTTAAGGCTTCTTAGATGACTTTCAATGTCTGCAGAGACGATTATATTGTCGATGTAGGCGTAACATATTTTGCCAATGTATGGTTTAAAAAAGCCATCTTTCATCTGCTGAATTATTGCGAGGGCATTCTTTTTAACCAAAAGGAAATTTAAGAAAATTGTATTGGCCATTCATCGTGAAAAATGCGATTTAGATATAGCTGAGAATTTCATTTCGGTTAGAATCTAAGTCCAAGGTTGGGAAGAACCTTACCCTACCAAAACTGGCAAGAGTAGTAATCAATTACCGTATGACATGATTTCTCTCAAAGAAGATCGGAAAATTAATTTGGTGCCGTAGATGAGAGAACAATAGATGGATTGGCGAGGGTTATCAACGAGGCTCTATGCTTTTTTGTTTATTTTTTTTTTTATTTTTCTTAACTAACTATTAAATGCCTTACTGCCCCTTAACTGTACATTTCGGCCTCAAGAAAAATAATTAAAGTAAGTAAAATGAATGATCACTTCAGCTAAGAACATGTTTTTAAAAAAAAAAATAGCATCGCAGTGTCTAACTTTTCACGGTCTCAAGGTGGAGATTTTATTTCCATAATTTTTATTTACATTTAAGGTTATTTCAGTATGAGCTGACCCAATTTTTACCTACTAAATTAACATCAGATTGGGTTAAAATTAATGGAACTAATGCCTTTGATGAATAAAAGACAATTTCTCGATTTAATATAATTTTTATTCTTAGCTTCAGAACCTACGTACAGACTCTGTCAACTCGGGAACACAACACACTTTGGAGGAGTTCTGTCCTAAGCTTTTATACTTTGCGATGCGTAGGGTCATGGATTGACTCAAGTGTTTTCATATGTAGGGCAATGGGCAACGGACGTTGGCTTGCGTTCGGTTTTGTGCTTGCGTGTTCTTTTCGTTGTTCCGTAATGTTTTCTGTCCCCTTTATGGAAATGTGGAACAACGGACAAGCGGGTATTGGCTTCTGTTCGATATTTTGTGTTTACTTGTTGGTTTCGTTGTTCCGTAAGTGTTTTCGGTTTTGTTTAGGGAAATGCGGAACAACGAACAAGCGGGTGACCTATATTCGATTGTAATTGTTTGTTTCCCCACTTGTCTACGCAGCAATGTTGATGTGTGTCGCCATAGTATTATATGACGTTTGGTATGGGTGCAGTATGCTTGGTGTGCTCGGATGTAACTCCCCCCTCGTTAGTGTGAGGCTCCGACGAATTTTTTTCAATTTTTAAATTTTTTACATTATTTGAGTTCTTAACATTATTGATTACATGTACTTTTCCTTTTTTTAAAAAGTTTAACATAGAATATATAATAAAGATACTAATTGCTATGATGATCAAAGCATCGGTACTCCAATTAAATATATTGTGTTTCTTATTTTGGATAGATATTTCTTCAATGGTTTGTCTGTTTTCAATTTGTTTTAGGTGTAAGTCTTCTAATTTCAATGTAGGGATTATTTTATTAATTACAATTTTTGTTGAGAAATTAGGAAAGACAAAATGTTCGTGTATTTTTGTTTTTTCGTTATTGAATGTACTTTCGTGGATTTTTATCTTACAATTTTCGTATTTGATTAACGAGTTTCCTATAATGGTTATATTTAGTTTGTTGCAATTTTGGTGGAGTTTACTGTATTTAATATTTTTTGTGACAATCGTTCCAGTGGTAATTTCTTTTATCTCTTCTTGGTTGTAAAAGGACATATTGCAAATGGCTTCTTTAAAGTTTACAATGTTACTTATACAACTATCGGTAATTTCTAATAAATTCTTTTTTTGGTTGTTTTTTACATTCGAGTGGAAGATTGTATTCTTTTGATCTGTTAAGATTACATTAGTTTCTAATTGTATTGTCATATTTTGAGAATTAGGAATTGGTTCTATTAATAATTTAGAGTATTTGGTTTCTGTATACTGAGGTATCAGTAGTATGATAACTATTTGTTCCTGATATATTGATACAGCCGTTCTAATGTCGTTTAAGCTTTGGAAATCTGGTAGCAAGTCTATTTCTTCGGGTGTTAGTATATTTTTGGTTAATATGCCTAGTTTACTAGTCAGTATTATTTGTTCTATGTTATCTACTTGATTTTTTAGAAGGTTTATATCGTAGCCTATTTGGTATATGTTTTGCATGAATCTAATGCTATCTTCTAATACATACATTATTACATACATACATACATACATACATAATTCTGTTGAGTTCGTCTTTCATCTTGTTATCGTACGTATTTATGTATTTCCCTATTGTTTCTTGTTGTTTCGTTATATGTGTTGTGATATTTTTGATTTGGTCTATGAGGTTGTTATTGATTGATACCTGCTTGTTATTTTCGTTGATTAGTTGTTGGTTGTTAGCCGTGAGAGAGTTTAGTTTCCTTGTGATTTCTTCTTCATCGTTGCTATCCATGGTGCCTGCGATGAGTTTTAGTCCGGATCCTAATATGTTAATTAGGCCTCTTTTGGTTTTGTGGTGTAGTTTCAGATTCTCTATTTGGCTGTCCATCAAATTAAAGCTGTGTTTTATGGTATTATATACTTGACCTATTGTTTCTGATTTTGGTTGCAGGTCTTGAATGTTGTTTTTTATGGAGTCTTTGGCAATTTCGAATTCGGTTACGTTAATTATGTGGAGTAGTTTCTTGTAGTCCTTAATTAGTCGGATGTCTTCTAGTTTTATCAGCAAATATCCATTGTTGTTGTTTAAGTTTTGGATAGAGATTTGTTGGGGTGCGACGTTCATAATGTTGATTAGTATAAGAATTATTGTCCTCATTTTAACCTGAAATTGGTAATTTATTTCGTTTCAGATTTTAAATCTAGTTTTTGTGTTGTCTTGGAATTTCTTTTTCCTTCTGACATGGGTTTTATAATATTTACATCCTGATTTCTTGTCTTCTAAATGTTCGTCGTCGATTAGATCGGAATCTATTTTCCTATACTTAGTGTGGTTTTTTCCTCCACGAATTTCTTTTATGTGGTTTATTCCTGGCTCTAGTTTTACGTCTGTTCTATTCTTATTTAGTTTACTGATAACTTTTTCCTTTTTGTTTATCATCGATTTGTATATTGTTTCGAAGTCTTCTTCTTTGATTTTACCTAAGACAAAGTCTATGGGTTTTCGCTTTGTTGTAGTGTTGTTGGTGTTTATTAGGATTAATTGTTCTTCGATTGGTAAGTGTCCTTTTGTGAGTTTAAGGAATCTTAAATGTTCATTAATAGTGTTGTGAAGTCTTTCTACATCGGAATTGCTATTATGGTTAGAATTAGAGGTGAAGTGGATTTGGATATTTCTTTCTTGAAGGAGGTTTTTAACTGCTTTTGATTTCATTCCTAAATTCTGTACCGTTTCTGTGATTTATTTTGGTTAGCATAGCTATCTTGCTAAATTTGCATATCATAGTTACAAAGAGTGATTTGTTAATTGAATAAAATACGTCCAGGTGTACTATTTCGTGAGGTTTACTTGGCGTTTCTGACAGTTTGAGAGGAGGTTTTGTGGGACTTCGATCGTATTTTTCTAACATGCAAATCTCACAATTGTTAACAAATTCGGTGATGGCTAATTTCATATTGGGACAATAATATTCTAATTTAAGTTCTTCGTAAATTTCATTGATTCCGCGATGGTTGTTTTCTAGGTGTTTTTCGGCTATTAGTTTCTCTAGATCCGTCTCTTTCGTTATATCTTTTAACAGTTTCTTACACCTTATAATCTTGTATTTTTTGAAGAGTTCTAGGTAGATTGAGTTTAGATTGAGTTTATATTTCGTCGTTGTTGACTATGATGGCGTTTGTAGAATCGGGGTTGAAATGGTTTCTTATAATCTGAATGATAGTTTGTTTATCAGCTTCCTTTATGCCTATTGTTTTCCGTTGTTTACCGGCGGACCCCACAAGCGGACCAGTAGGAATGCAGTTAAGTGGGAAGGTTATGGTCCTACACTTCTGACCATAACGACGCCGGGATAAAAAGGAAAAGAAGAAGTTTTCCGTTGTTTATCGAATATTTTTTCGTGTTTTATGTATGAAGATCCAGAATTTATTTTATTAATGATAATTTGGTTCTTATAGAGGTTGATCGGGGTTACTGTTTCAGTGATGGTTTTTAATTTTTCATTTGTATTCATTTCTATCCTACTCAAGAAGTCGGCGACTTTGTTTTCTTTTCCTTTTTTGTAGAAAAGTTTGTAGCCGTACTCTCCTAGTTGCAGTTTCCATCTAATCAGTTTGCTGTTTGGTTCCTTGAGGTTGTTGAGCCATACTAGGGGTTGGTGATCTGTAAATAGATGGATTTTCCTACCGAAAATGTATGGCCGGAACTGTTTTAAGCACCATACTATTCCAAGTAGCTCTTTTTCTATAGTAGAGTAATTGGTTTCGTGTTGGTTGAGGGTTCTGGATATATAGGCAATTGGTTGATTTTCTTGTGAAAGTACGCCTCCTATTGCGTATTGGCTAGCATCAGTGGTGACTTCAAAAGTCTTATTAAAGTCGGGATATATTAGTATCGGTGTTGTAGTTAGTTTGTTTCTTAGTGTTTCGAAACTTTGAATGTATTCTTCGTTGTTGATATCGATTTTGGCGTCTTTCTGTAGAAACCTGGTCATTGGTTTTGTTATCTCGGCGAAATTTTTTATGAATTTCCTGTAGTACCCAGCTATTCCTAGGAATCTTTTAATTTCTTTGGGTGTCTTAGGTATTGTATAGTTTTTTATTGTTTCTATTTTCTTTTGGTTGGGTGATATACCTTTTTCGTTGACTATGTGCCCTAAAAATTCGACTTCTTTTCTTAAGAATTCGCATTTATCTAGCTGTACCTTGAGTCTGACTTGTTTCAGTCTGTTGAAAATCATTCTCAGGTTTTTGATGTGTTCATCTAAACCATTAGAAAATACTATAATATCGTCCATATAGACTAAGCACTGTTTACCTATATAATCTTTTAGTATTTGGTCCATTAATCGTTGGAAGGTACTCGGCGCATTTTTTAGCCCGAATGGCATTCGACGAAATTCGTAATGCCCGTTGTCTACAGAAAATGCAGTTTTTTCTATATCTACTTTTTCCATTTCGATTTGATGGAATCCGTTTCTTAAATCGATTGTAGAATAGTAATTGCTCTTTCCTAGCCTGTCGAGGATTTCCTCGATATTAGGGATAGGGTAACGATCATCAATTGTTTTCTCGTTCAGGCGCCGGTAATCTATAACCAATCTCCATTTGCGTTTTCCGGAAGAATCGAGTTTCTTGGGTACAACCCATACTGGACTGTTGTAGGGGCTGTTACTATGTTGGATGATTTCGTTACTTAGCATTTCTTGGATTTGCTTCTGTATTTCTAGTTTATGAATGTATGGATACCTATATATTTTGCTTTTTATAGGTATGTTATCGGAGGTCCTGATGGAATGTTTGATTGCGTTTGTGAAAGTTAGGGGTCCTGATGTGTCAAAGATTTGCCTATTTTCGAGTAAGATGTGTTCTAGTTTCGATCTTTCTTCTTGATTAAGGTGATTTGTTCTAATTTTATCGAGTAGGCTGTTCTCGTTAATTGTTTCCTTTTCTTCACGTAGTTCACAGTTATTAAGCTGGTAAATACATTTGATTTCTATTATCTCGAAAGGTCTATTAAAGTTGACTATATGTGGGGTTGTGTATTCGAGATTCTTGCTCTTGCTTTGAAATTTTCTATGTAGTATATTCCTTCTACGATAGTTACAGAGTCGTTTATTTTTTTTGTTTCTATTAACCCATGGCCAGTTTCCTTCTTTACTGGGATTTTGTAGAAATGTTCCCCCGGGTCTATTTGGTAAGTAGTGTTTTCTACTTCGTGACTAAAGTGTAGTTTTAGTTCCTTGTTATTGATAGAAATTGTTTTTGCTTTATAGTCAATGATGCTTGCGTTTTTCATAAGGAAGTCATATTGACCGTCAAATTTGTCGTGAAATTTGAATAGGTAAAATTCTAGTTTTTGGTTTGAAGGTTGCAATTCTTCGGGATTGTTTACTAAGATTTTTTCTTCTATCTTGGTTAATTTATTAAGTGATCTAAGGTAAATTGGTTTTGTAAGTTTTATTATGGGGCTTTCCTTAAAGACACCTGGGTTTACTACGGAATTCGAAGCGCCAGTGTCGATTAGGAATTTAAAGTTGGCAATGGTTATGAAGGGGAGTTTGTTGTTGTTGAAAATTTCCTACGTCTATTTGAGTCTGATTATTTCAATCCATTGGTTCGACTGGGTCAGTGTTGGTTCTAGAAGAGATATTTCTTGATTGGTTTTGACCGTTCTCAGGTGGATTCTGGTAATTAGGATTTGGATGATAAGATCTTTGATTCCAGGGATAATTGTTGTATGACCTCCTGCTGGTGGAATTATGGTTTAAATGAGAGTTCCCATGGTTCTGGTTGTTGTAGTTAGGTGGGTTTCTAAAGTGATTTCGATATCTGTGCCCATTACTCGTTCAGGCGTTGTTTTCGGGGTTCTGGTAGCGAGAGGGTTTGTTGAGGGGTAGGTTTCTCGAGTTCTGGTATGAGATTTGTTTGTGATTGGGGTACTTATTATCTAGAGGGTTGTTCGTGTGAGGAATTTTGGGTTTATTTTGGTTAGTGGGGGTATTAATGTTCTGGAAAGCATATCCAGCTTCATGCAAGATGTTCATAGCTTCTTCCAGAGAAGATGGGTTTCGGCAGTAAAGGATTGATTTTATGGGTTCTGGGGACTTAGATTTGAATATATGGAGTGCGGACTGCATATTCGTGAGAATATTGGTTTGGAATTTTTCGTTGTCTGTTTCGAACATTTGCCCGATCTTGTTGTTAAATCTTCTTAGGATTGTTTTTATAGTGTTATAAAAATCTACACAGTTCGTTTTGAAACTAACTCCTCTTAGTTCGTCGAACAGCTCTTCTAAGCTCATTCGATCGCCAAAATTGTTAATTAACACGTTTCTTATGTCTGCCCATGTAGTTATGTGATTGTTAATTTCTATGACCTCTCTAGCACGGCCTTTTAGTTTGGATTTTATAACATCGGAAAAAATACTTTGTGCTAGTGGGTTGTATTTAGTTAGTAGAGGGTGTATTTTATTGATTAAATTGAGGAAGTTCTGTAATTCCCTGTAATCGCCGTTGAATTCGGGTAATTGCCCTAAATATTTAAGGGGGTCTATGTTAAGGGATAATATCTCTGTGGATGGCATTGTATTGCCGCTTTCGTGTTCTCTCGATTCAGATACTAGGTTGCTAATAATGTCACTTAGAGTTCTAGATTGACTTCTCAAAGTTTCTAAGCTTGATTCTAGTTCATCAGTCATAGAAGCGGGTATCAATATATGGTGTTAAATCGGTTAATGTAATAGAAAATGGTCCTTATATTTTTATAAAATTTCTTATTTCTGTTTACATACGTATTTCCCTTTTTTTGTTGGGAGGGTGTCGTCATTTGCGTTGACTCGCGTTCCTCAGGAGTTGTCTGCGGATCCTCTGTTGTAGTAGTAGGAAATGGTCCTGGAAGTCGGCAGTGGCTTCCTCGTCGATCCACGTCTCGGAGTCGTCCTCTGCTCTGGGTGTATGTGCTTCTTCGGCTGGTACAATTACTTCTTCTTGGGGGTCTGCTTCTTTAGGTAGCATGTATGAGCCCTTTTTTGTGGTCACTTTCGCACTTTTGATCTTTTGCGTAGATCACGATTATTGCGCGGTTTTCACAAAAAAAAAAAAGTTTGATTCCACTACGAATCTTTTAACATACGTTAACTTTTGGATTCACTTTTCGAATCCTACCGACTGCGCCATTAACGGAACTAATGCTTTTGATGAATAAAAGACAATTTCTCGATTTAATATAATTTTTATTCTTAGCTTCAGAACCTACGTACAGACTCTGTCAACTCGGGAACACAACACACTTTGGAGGAGTTCTGTCCTAAGCTTTTATACTTTGCGATGCGTAGGGTCATGGATTGACTCAAGTGTTTTCATATGTAGGGCAATGGGCAACGGACGTTGGCTTGCGTTCGGTTTTGTGCTTGCGTGTTCTTTTCATTGTTCCGTAATGTTTTCTGTCCCCTTTAGGGAAATGTGGAACAACGGACAAGCGGGTATTGGCTTCTGTTCGATATTTTGTGTTTACTTGTTGGTTTCGTTGTTCCGTAAGTGTTTTCGGTTTTGTTTAGGGAAATGCGGAACAACGAACAAGCGGGTGACCTATATTCGATTGTAATTGTTTGTTTCTCCACTTGTCTACGCAGCAATGTTGATGTGTGTCGCCATAGTATTATATGACGTTTGGTATGGGTGCAGTATGCTTGGTGTGCTCGGATGTAACTGTTAAACTCGGAAATTTTAACCCTTTTCTTTCATGGCTGACCTTCAAGCATCCGAGAAATAAAAAATTCGGCCAGATATCAGATCTTAAGACTTTCACCAGTTTTTCTTTTCTGGCGACCTTGAGCCCAAATACATTAGGATGAGTGATTTAACATATCCCCATAAAAATATTCTAAAGAATAGAAATTCTTATATAGAAAAGCAAATTAAATTAGGTTGTGTGTAATAAATTAACTAGGCAGAATGCCTCAAGTGCAGACAAAAAATCTTAACTAAACTTACTCAAAATTTCAAGTCCTATCCAGCTTTGAAGACGACTGCTTATAATACATATGTATAAAGCTGTGTAAATTTATAACTTACTTATTTATGTACACTTCTGCAGATATTTATAATCCATCCTCCCCCCATCTGAGGAAAGGAGTCGGCCTCTCCTAGTTATATAGTTTCTGTAGGCCAAATTATATTTCTTTTTTAGCTTATTTCCACAAACCAAAAGTATATTGGGACATTTGTGCAACAACTAGAAAGAGTTTTTTTCTTGATCGACTAAGAAATGTTCGCTCTTAGGTTTTAGCTTGAGTATGTACGCTAAACGCTTCGGCCTTCCGAGCTTACTTCTTTTTTTTTTTTTTGTTTTTTACGAGGGTAGCTGAAAATCTTCAAAAGACACTGAGAATCGACAGCGCGTGCTCATAGTAGTGTGAGATACTTACTCACTAAAAACACCTCCCTTCAAGCGTATTTTAATGTTTAGGCTACAACTGAGTTCTTGCACTCATCCAGCAGTTTTTTTTATTTAAATCAGAAAAAGAAATATACATAAATTAAAATGTGGCAGGTCACCTTCCAGCGATGGTTCCTGCTGAGCTCGCCAGTTCACACGAGTTATTTATTATTTATTATCGCGCTAAATCGAGCGGTTTGGTTCTATATAGACGTCGTAATAAATTATCTTCTTCTAAGATTGGAGGTACAGCGTTGTTAACATGTTCCTCTAGTCGTCGTTTATGTCTACAAGCAAAATCTCTAACTGCGTTGTCGATTGTTGCGATTCCGGGATCTCTATGGATATCGTCATTTCGCAGATACCATGGTGCTCGTAATACTTTGTTTTGAAAAGTTTGCAGGATCTCAGCATTACTTTTTTTTGATACAACCCCATAGTTGTATACCATAAGTCCGTATAGGTTTTAGCACTTGCTTATATATAAGCAGTTTGTTATAAATACTGAGCTTGGGGACTTTCCTAATAGCCAGTACAATTCCCGATACCTATGTTCCAGTTCTCCTCGTTTTTTCTTAACTTGTGCTTTCCATTTTAATTTGGCATCAAGTGTCATTCCGACATACTTCGCCTCGTTTACGAACGGAATTTGAGTAGCGTTTATAAAAACTGGTAAGTTATTTATTTTTCTATATGTAAAGTTAACGTGGACAGATTCATTTACACGATCTAGAGCGTACTGTAGTTTGACATTTGCTTCTTCAACCGTTTTACGCGTTGCCAGGATGACAATATCATCGGCAAATGTTGCTAGCACAGTGCCTTCTGTCTGTGGTATGTCACGAGTATAAAGTAAGTATAACAGCGGGCATAAAACACTACCCTGCGGTACACCGGCCGTTATCGCTTTTAACTTGGAATATTCATTTCCGTGCTTAATACGGAAGGGTCTGTGTGATAGGTAGGATATTAGAATATATAGCTGTCCTGGTAGAACAGGTCGTAGTTTGTACTCTAAGCCTTTGTGCCATACTTTATCAAAGGCTTGTGAGATGTCAAGAAAAACGGTTGAACAAAGTTCAACAAGTACCGGCCTACACGTCATTAATGGCTATTTATTTGATCAAAATAAGCGTTCGGTGCTGATAGGATACATTTTTGCAGCGAGAGTTCGGCCACTTTGAAGCTTTTTCTTCTTATTGGTTTTCTCTCAAGTTTTTAGTTTTGCATTTTTATTTTATTTTATGTTAATTTAGCCACATCGCAACCTCTATACAATCTTATGTATATTTATCGCATGAAAAATGAAAGAAATATCTTTTTGTTCATGTACTTTATATGGACTTTGTTGGTAACGCCTTCGTACTTTTTCTTTATAAATTTTTATTTTCTAATTGTCTCCTTTCGGAATAGATACAGTCATGAACAAAAAAATAGAAACACGTGCCACCTTTCGACTTCAAAGTTCATAGCTTAATTTTTATCAGGTTATATACGTTTAAATCAACGTTATATTATACATGCACATTATATCTAAAAAAAAAGCCCAAAAAGAGTGTGGAGATGCTATGCCTAACCTGCTTTGGGAAAGTTTTACATCCAAAGTCCCTAATTAGCCTGAACAAAAAAATAGAAACAGCCCCATAATAGATGAAAATATTGACTACAAACGCATATTAGAGGTATAAATTGATAATTTTATTAATATTGGATGGAATATCCTTTATTTTTTAGTATCTCGTTGACGCGATTTGGCATAGAGTCAACCAGCTTGCGACATTTCTCTATCGAAGTGTTCGCCCATACCTCTTGCACAATTTGCCACAGATTCTCCTTATTTTTGGGGTGACGTTTCTGAACCTCAATTTTTAAGTCAGCCCAGAGGTTTTCAATAGGATTAATATCCGGAGATTGAGGTGGCCATTCCAAAACATCAATGCTTTTGTCCAAAAGCCACTTTTTTGTAATTTTGGCGGAGTGTTTCGGGTCGTTATCCTGTTGGAAACGCCATCGTAGGGGCATGTTGTCCTCGGCCCATGGCAACATAACATTCTCCAATATTTCGACATACTTTTCCTTTGTCAATATGCCCTCAATTCGGAAAATTGGTCCAACACCCCACCAAGAAAAACAGCCCCACAGCATTAAACTTCCACCGCCGTGTTTTACCGTGGGCTTTGTGTACTGCGGGTTGTATGCTTGACCTACTGGACGACGTACGTAGTTCCTTCCGTCTGTTCCGAAAATGCAGATCTTCGTTTCATCGCTCCACAGTATGTTCCTCCATTGTTCTCTTGCTTTTAATGGATCGTGGAGTATTTGGTACCTTTTGGCAAATTGGATGCGTTTTGCCAGGTGTGCTTTTTTTAAGAGAGGTACCTTTCTCGGCGATCTCGCTTTGAGTTTTGCTTTAAGAAGAACACGGCGGATTGTTATGGGATGAACTTCAAACCCGAGATCTGCTTTAAGCTCCCTGGAGGAACGAAACGGGTTGGCTTTACACTTTCGGATTAGCCTAGCCTTGTCCTTTTCCGTTAATTTTTGTTTGCGTCCTCTATTCTCTGGCCCTTTCTTCCTATTTAAGGCATTAAATACCATCTTTGGAGAGCATCCAACCTTGTCCGCTATGGCCCTGATGGTCTTGCCCTCATCACGAAGTGTTATTATTGTGGCCCTTTCTGTTTCCGTGCAGTGCTTGGCTCTACCCATTCTAAATCTTCCTAAAAAACTAAAATCTAACAGTTGAAAAATTTAAACGTTGTTGGTATAACCTTCAATACCTCAAATAACGATTCCTTGAATATGAAAATTGTTTTTATTTAAGTTTACAACAAGTACACAACCTATGTTTCTATTATTTTGTTCAACTCCGTACGTGATCCTTGTCAGTTGAATCGCTACTGATCTTGAATAATTTCGCTTTTGTTTTCACTTTCGCACTTTTTCTTTCCAGTATGAATATACCGTTAGTCCTGGTAACGGCAGAAGGCATTTTTCGGGAGTATATTTTTACCACGTGCAGTTGAATGGGCAGGCAATGCTTGTTTCTATTTTTTTGTTCATGACTGTACATATGTATATATGTACAACACTTAACAATGTTAGCCCGTCCCAAAAGCCATTCACCTGAAGTTAACTTTGCACACATTTACCTAAATATTTGCGAATTATCAGAATGGAAAATTAAAACCCCGCTTTGAACCCCTCGAGTACAATTATGAGCGTATGTTCGTCTAATGATCCATTGTCTGCAGCACGTCTTCCAGAACCTCAGCAACTCAAACAAGATTAAGTGTTCATCAAATTAATAACCACGCGTCAGGCCCGACTGCTCCCGGTTCCGCCCTTTTCTCATTTGCATATTATCGAGAATGTGTTTTTTAAAAATAGATCACTCCGCTAATTTTCCGGTTATTAATCTTTTTCTCTAATGTTTATGTTCAAATGCAGTCACGTGAATCTAGAAAATGAAAGGAGTCATATGTGAGAAAGAGCAAGTGACCTAGGCATGATGTCTTTTACATACATTCATTCATAATTAATGCTGTTTATCTCTCACGGATAACTCGTCCTTTATAAATATGAGATTAAAAACAAGTGCTATAAAAAAAGGAAACCTTCAACGAAGAAAAAGAACTTTTTTTGAAAAAAAATGTCTGAGTATTAACGGTCTAATATCAGGATCATAAATTAATGTACCGCGTAAGCGATTCATTTTACGGAATTATGCGTGACAAGTAAGCACTTCTTATCTTTTTGCGAATATGAATACGAATTTTATTGTTGCTTAGACACCTCAAGCTGTGGGATACAATAAATCATTTAACAATGGCCCCGTACCAGCCAAAAGGAACGCCTTAAGAAATCTAGATGAAGCAAAAGTACAAACACAAGTACAAGCGCAACCATAGAGCAGAGAACATTAAATTTTCAAAGATCCCATAAAAAGCCAAAGCATACGAAAAAAAAAACTCAAAGTCCGGAAAGGAGCGGAATCCTGACGACTGAATACAAGGAAGTGAATTGTTTTGATATAAGCAAATATTTTGTTGTTGTCTTGAAATTCTGTCATGGGTTATATTACCGTAGCAGTTAGGTAAATGGAGATAAATTTAGATCCTGAAGGACATGTGCTTAGGCAAACAACGCTACAGTAACACTTAAGGAGCTATAATGAGCTAGATGATAATATATTATCGAGGACGTGAGTCCACCGTAGGTCTATTGTTTGCCTATTTTCTGTGTGTGCAATTTCAAACGCATACACGCCTGACATTTACTCACATGCTTGAATCGAGATTAGTTCTGCTTTCGATAGACCACTCATTCGCGAAGTAGAAGCAAACACTAGATGCGTTTGCTCGGTGTGTATCCTGTGCATTCAATGACAGGAACCTGAGGTATAACTTTGTCTCGTCGGAATGTTGAAAATACTGACATGTACAGTTCACGGCAGCTATACTTGGATTATATGTCCAGACCAAAGCATCGCAGAAACATAACAAGCAGAAAAGAAAAAAAATATAAGGAGACGTTCAGCACGAACGTACACATCTATTTTAGAATCGACGTCGTTAGGGTTTTATTATTTCACATTCCTGCTTTTTTTCTGTTTTCCTTTAGCATCCTCAATGAGGGATACCATTAGCCGCAACTTCACCATGCCAATCGTATAACATGGCAGCCATTTTGCGACGCCTTTAGCAAACAAAGTATACGACAGTACGCTCCCTTCTTAGCAATTTGAAAATGCATTGTTGTTTCCTCAATGGCTTTCATGAAAGTGCACCATTTCCAGGTGGGAAGGCAGAATGTGGAGGAAGAAAGAGGAAAAGAAATGAAGAAGAAAAGATAAGAAAAAAAAAAAAAAAAAGCCAAGAGAGACTGAACGAAAGCAGATGCTTCTAATTACCCCGGTGTTAGAATTGATTGTTTGGCGGATTTCGCAAAAGATTTAAACTCCGAGTTGTGGAGTTCGAGGATCTCGGTATTTTTCTTATCTTTCATGTTCTTAGCAACATTTTAAAGGCGATTTTTTTAAATGGAAAATAAATTAAGAACTTCATTCATCAACTGGAATTATGTTATGCGTATTTATTTACCTAACGTACTGATAAAAGTGTCGCTGATTGAAGACTAATTCATTAGATTTCGGTTAAGCCCGCATCGTAAGGAGCTTATTTTATATTAACCAATGAAGAGTGTGTTTCTAGCAAGCTTTACGTAGCTATTCATGGGGAAGTTCTAATGTTGACTTTAACATACGACTATACAAAACCTCATCTACCGTCAGGACAATTTAAAGAGAGTCTGCTTCATTGCTTATCTTATAAAAAACTCGATTGTATTGTCACGGCTATCTATATACAATGAAAATGCCATCGAACCCAGCAGCTCTTTCCGGTAGAACCGCCATCTTTTTTTCAACAACTCTCAATGCCGCAATCCAAGGAAATATCTAAAGAACGTAACGTCGTTTACTTAAAATCAACCAAATGCATCACGAAAATTGGAACAGAGAAAGCTGGCAAGACACGTGAGGTGAAAGAAAGAAGAGTTTCGGTCTTATAACTGCCTTAATAACACTAACGTATGTTTAACCATTTAAGTCATAGATAATCCCAAGACTACCGTTTTCAGACATATTTCCCAAACGAGATACAGCAAAAACTTCCCTAGATAACCTCCAATAATATTGAAATCACGCTACACGAAGGAAACTCTTTGTTGCAGCTTATCATGGTAGAACACATGTCACGAAATTGTGTACACTGCTTCTGTTAACCATCTTTTCTTTTCAAAGCAACTTAAAAAAGGCTGTTACGTAAAATTATTTTTTTTAATTTATTTTCTTTTTTTTTTAAATTCATTTTTATTCGATTTTGCTTAGAACTATCTTACGCTAGACAAAAATGCTTAAAACTAGCTTAATTATCCTTACAAATTGAAATATCTTACTGGCCCTAGGCGGACACTCTAAAACAAACAGTACAACTTAAACCTATGTCTTTCGACAACTATATGTAAAATTATAATATCTTAAACAATCTTATTATATCTTAAGCTAAGAAAAATTAATTTTATTCGAAAAAAACTTAGCACATGATGGCTTTGTAAAATTCAATTTTCTACCTTGGATGATCAACAACATTTTAAAGCCAATAAGACATAGATATTTCGCCAAATATCATTGGAAACGATTTAAAATCGTTAGGCTGTCCAATATTTGTTTTTCGCAGATATAATTGTTAGAAGTGTTTTCATGTTTTTGGACATCATAGTGTTAGGCCTAAAGCGTTTGTCAGTGAAGTTGGTTCCAAAATTGCTAAAGTTTCATTAAAACAATTGTTGCAAGGACATCGCTCAGGAGCTGTTGACTGACGTGACTGGCGATACATGTTTGTTGAAAAGGGAAGACATAGGGCTATGGCGTCGAAACCAAGCCCAATAGAATCGAATAGAATAAGAAATATGGAGAGAAGAAATTTGTTGGCAAAAAACGGTATAGCCTTTGCATAATGATGATCCCCTTTTAGTGGGAATAGTGGATCGTTATTCTGACCACATCCTAACCATCGCCAAAATCAAAGCCAAATCCAAGCAGAGGAAAATAAACTAAGCTATTGCAAAGCTCCTAATGCAAGCCTTGGCTCCACGAATAATCTTCTTTTTCTTCTTTTTCTTTTCCTTTTTTCTGGCGTCGTTATGGTCAGAAGTGAAGGACCATAACCTTCCCACTTAACTGCATTCCTACTGGTCCGCTTGTGGGGTCCGCCGGTTTGACCTCAGAAAGTAGCGGCCGGCTTCCCGATTTGGGATTACTTCATCGCTGAGGCCAATCAAATGCTGGTGTTTTTGCATTTGTTTGCACCAATTGTTTTTCGGCCTGCCTTTTTTGCGTGTTGAAATTGGAACGTTGCTTGATAACGCCTTTTGGACAGGGTTCGGTTGAGTCGGTCGCGCTCTATTTTTCTTGTGATGGTTTCTTTTACGTGGAGGCTTCCTCGGGTCTTTTAACTTCTAATTCTGTCACACTTTGTTACTCCCGCTGTCATGCGAAGCATCTTCATCTCAGCTGCCGTTAATTTGCTCTCATACTTTTTGTGCATTGTCCAGCATTGTGAACCGTATGTAAGCGCCGGACGTACAACTGAAGTGTAGAGCCTTCCTTTCAGCTTTGGGGGCATTTTTCGATAATTTTTTCATTTTTCGATGGCGGAGTTTTCCCGCCACTTCATCCACCCTACGCTTACGCGATGGTTGATGTCGTCATCACAAGTTGCTTCTTTATTAATCATAGATCCCAGATATTTAAACTTTTCACACTTGGGAAGCACTCTTCCATTCAAGTAAATGTCTGGCATAGGCTGATGAGGTTCAGAGAACGGCCAGCACAGATACTCTGTCTTCTTTGAACTAATACGATACCCGTGTCCCTCAAAAATGTCCACCCACACATCAAGTGCTCGTTGTATGGACGCCTGATCATCACTTATAATGGCTCCATCGTCAGCAAAGAATAGCTGGTGCACATTGGGGTCCGTCACTTTTCCTTCAAGCAAGCAATCAGAGACTGCTATAAAGAGCAGTGGGCTGAGGACGCTCCCTTGGTGTAAACCGACTTTGATTGCGAACTCTTCGGTAACTCCTGCGGTACATCTTACTCTTGTCGTTGATCTCTTGTACATGTCCATGATCACTTGCACTTAGGTTTCTGGAACTCCTTTTTGTCTTAGCGCTACCCATAAAAGATCTCTTGGTTGCCGGTCAAATGCCGGAATCACGATGCTTTTCCATCATGACCATTATACTTTGGATTGCATCTGTCGTTGATTTACCCGAGACAAACCCGCACTGGTCATCAGATAGTCGTATTATTTTCCGCAGTCGGCTATCTAATACCCGTTAACGATCTTCATGGTGTGCGACATCAGCTTGACAGAACGGTAGTTATCAGGACTTTTACCCAAACATTTGATATTAACAACGGACTGCAACAGGGTACGGTGAACTCGCCGATCCTTTTCAGCATTTACTTCAGTGATTTGATACCTTCTCTTCACCATTCAATAGCATATGCGGACGATCTAATCGCGTACAGATCAGGTCCAACGATCGACGTCATTGTCACCCTCGTTCAGCGTGACTTCAAAAAAATTCAGCAGTATTGTGATGACTGGAAGTTGAAGATCAACTGCCAGAAATCAGAAACTATTTTGTTCAGAACGCCTTTGTCTAGGGCCTCTCGAGACACTAGAAAAAATTGGCGCGGGTTCTCAATTCTTGGACAGGACGGGCGCCCACTGGCGAAACAAAGTATAGACAAGTGCTAGACCAGTATCTATATTTTGACAAACATGTAGATGCTGCTCTGGCAAGGGCCCGAGGCGCTTTCGCTCTGATAAGATGGCTGTGTCATTGCAGCCAACTTGATCCCAGGGTGAAGGTAATCTACTACATGGCCTTAATCAGGCCCATGATTGCCTATGGATGCCCCGTCTGGTTCAATGTGAGAGCCAGCTTAATGGAAAGGATTCGGGTGTTTGAGCGACAATGTCTTAGGACTTGTCTCGGGTTACATAGGACACCCGAATCTGATTACACGAAATTTTACCCGGACGAGGTCCCATTCAACAGGGCCAGGATTGTACGGGTTGATAACTTCCTGATCAAACTGATTCGAGGCCACGTTGCGAGAGCAATGACTTCGGTCAATAGCCTAATCTCTGGGGCTTACTACCCCAATGATTTATATCACGAGAGAGTGCGCCTTAACGGCTTTGTCGCGCCAGAAGCATTCCTTTATTTAGATAGATGGGTTGATCCAGGATAGATTGGCGGTGCCGCTAACCTTCCACGTGGGCCGCAATTCCGTGGAACGCCGATTCCTCTACGGACCCGATGTCGCGCTCAGTGAGCCCGTGCGCCTCAGGTTCTGTAGATCGGTCTCACGCCGGGATCGAGGAGACGTAGTGCGCCAGCATCAACGCTTTTGGTGGCTGGAGGGAGCTGCGTCAATGGACATTTCAATAGCCTCAGCCTCTTCAAGGCAGGGCTTGCCTAACACCAATGGCAGGCTTACATAGGGTAGGGTAGGGTAGGGTAGAGTAGGTTAGGGTAGGATAGAACAAAAACAAAAAATTAAAAACCAAAAAAAATAATAAATATATTAAAACCAAAAAAAAAACAAAGATATGTATATATATATACATAATATATATATATACAATATATATTTATATATATATACACATATATATTAGTTAAGTTAGAATAAGATATATTTGGTTAGGTTTAGGTAGGTTTAAGGATTATATAAAAATATATAAAAGAATGATCATATGCTAAGTTTTTTGAAGAAAAGAAAAATTTTTCTTAGCTTAAGTTAATTATAATAATGTTAATTGTAGGTTATTTATATAGTAGTCGAAAGGCATACGTAAAAATTATACAGTTTATTTTAGCGTGTCCGCCTAGGGCCAGTAAGATTCCTAAATTTTGTAAGGATAGTTAAGCTAGTTTTAAGCATTTTTGTCTAGGATAAGGTAGATCTAAGAAACTATAAATAAAAATGAATTACAAAAAAAAAAAAAAAAAAACGGTAGTTATCACAATTTCGCGCATCACCCTTTCCTTTGTGCAAAGGAAGAAGATAGCTTTCTCTGCATTGATTTGGCATAGTGTCGCCTCTCATAAGTTTGGAGATAAGGACCATGAGCCATCTAGATCCGATGTCTCCCATCTTTTTCCAGAACTCAGAGGGTATCCCGTCCGACCCAACAGCTTTTCTTTTCTTGGAGTTTTTAACCGCGTACCGAACTTCTTCGACTGTGATGTCGGATATTTCTGCATGATTCGGGGCGGCTCTTGGAAAGTACACTCGGGGAAACTGTTCGTTCAGAAGTTCCTCGCAATACTGTCGCCATCTGTGGAGAATTTTTTCGTCTTCCACAAGGAGTTGGCCTTCAGCATTGTTAATAAACTTTGGGAAACGAATCTCCTGAGCATTTCTTCTTCTCTGGGCGGCTATCTTAAAGATATTTGCTCCTTTGTTCAAATTGCTTTGTCGAAGCTCCTGGGTAGCCTGGTTTTTGTCAGACGCGGAAGATGATATTTCTTCCAACTCCTGATATAGGCCTTCTATGCTTTTCGCTTTGAATTCGGCGCACTTTTTCTTCGCGATACCTTTGGAATATCTATATACCTTTTCACGGCCATTTTCAAAGCCATTTTCTTTTCGTGTATGACTGCTTTGGCTTCGTCTGTCCACCACCAGGTTTCTTTTGCGTGTTGGGGGGCCTTTAGATATTCCAAGCAGTGATTTGGCTTTCTCCAGGCCAGATTGTTGTAGGGAATCCCACTTGTCTTGTGCTCTGCACTCCTCATTACCGGCCTCATCGATAATGGAAGAGAGGTAGTTTTTCATGTTGGTAATAAAAGCTTCGCCTTTTGCTTTATCCAGCTTATACCACTTGATTCTCTCAGACACCTTCGTTTGCTGCTTTGACTTCTTACTCGCCTCCATAAAAAATTCAGTCAGGAGGAGACGGTGTTGAGGGGCGATCGCGTCTCCCAATCATTAACTCTTTGCAATCATTAACTCGTGGCTTCATGAAACTGGATACCAAATGATAGTCTATCTGAGTTTCATTTCCGCCGCTGCTATAAATGATCAGGTGCCGGCTCTGTTTGACGAACATGGTATTTAGCACTATAAGACCGTACGACTTGCACATGTTTAGAATATCTTCACATGAAGAGTTCCTGGTGCCGTATCCCAGCCCTCCGTGGTAGTCTTCATAGTCTTCGCTTGTCTTCCCGACATGTCCGTTTAAATCTCCCCCAACAAACAACAAACAAAAGCTAGCCAGAATGCATCTTTTTCTTTTTGTTCGCATCCGACTTGAGGGGCATATGCGCTTACAATGTTCGACACCTTACCATGCATCACCAATTTGAGAGCCATCAAACGGTCACTGGACTTTGAAATGGTTAAGACGTTGCCAAGTAGCTCTGCCGCAAGGATGATGGCGATTCTGCTTTTTCCTTATTGCAATCCATAGTAAAATATCTTGTAGGCTTTTGTTTTAACGTCCGTGCTCGATTACCGGTGTTTCGCCATTTCGTCTCTTGTACGCACAGGATGTCTGCTCGCCTTCTAACAATCATTTCTTCAAGCTCATAGCTGCGACCACTCATGCTTCCAACGTTCCAACTCGCGACTCGTAAGTGTGGCTTATGCCGTTGCATTACTTTGCTATCCCCCGGAAATCCTATAGCTCTGACCCGAGCATTGCTGTTCGTCCCAGGAACACGACCATTGGTAGTGCCTGGCGGGGTAGTGCTTTTCCTTTTAGCGTTCTTTTCCATAATGCTACGGTTTGACCGTTTTCTTTCTTCTCCCTCCTTTTTTTAACACGGGCGTGCTCCAGATTTTTATTTTTTATTTTTTTTGTTTGATCTTACTCTTACAACACCGGTGATCTCGTCGTGTCAACCCACTGATTTGCATGCACACTTGTGGGGCAGTTTAATGGTTGTATATGGGTCCTTAGGCTCACCTTGTTGTTTTCTAAATTGCCTAGATGTGATTTTTGTTTACCTTTGTTTTAGTCGCCTTTTACGACAAGCGAGAGGTATCGCTGCAGGGATATTATTAACCCGTCCCTGCACAGGTACTTGGCTCCACGAATAATGCGAGGAAAAAAATAAAAGCCCGTTCTAAACCTCAAGTCAATCACGCAAACAAAATATTAAACCGAATATCAGCCATATACTTCGAGATAACAACAATGGCAAAGGAAAAAGTTTGCTAAAATTCAGGAAGATTGGTGACTAAAACCACGAATGCAATGCATGCAGGGCTAAACGCTGTATGAAAAGGGTATCAATCCAGATCATAATTTCTTCGCAACGATAAAGGAGAGCTCGTTTCGAACAACGGCAGAGTTGCAACCCAAAGGAGGAGATATCTCGATGAACTGCTGGAGAACCAGCATCAATGGAAAACGGTGTTAATTACCCAGCAGAAATTTAGGTAGAATTGCTGTTGAGGAAATAAAAGAAGCAATCCATTGGCCTAAGAATATCAGAGTGCAGAAGTCGACCAAATACCAACCGAATTAATAAAATATGCTGGAAAAAAATTGACAGAGAAGTGACATGGGCTCATCACAACTACTCGTACATATATGGAACAATGAATCCATACCTTAGGATTAAAAAAACTCGATCATTATTATCGCATTTAAAAATGGTGACCGAATACAATGGGACAATTACCGAGGAATATCTATGCTACCACATTGTTACATACAAGACATGTTGAACCTGACGTTAGTTCACCAAAACAAACATTACTTGTTAAAACTGTTAACACTCATTGATTTTTTGTAGGTACTAATGGATACTATTTCCGGTATTTAATAAACCTTTCTTCTGCTCTTGAACTCTTAAGTGTACAGCTCGTATTTTCTTTACATCAATTAGTTTTAACCAAATAATAGTTCTCAAACGGGAATTTTTAAAGATTTGATCTTTTGAAATCTAAAAAATTACACTGACATTTTTTGAAAAATATTACTTCAACTACACCTGATATGATCACGACTCGTGTTTTGAAAAGACGTTCATAGACGTCTGTTATCTGTTTAACTTAGCCTAAATAATAATTGACATATTTCACTTCTTTCATCATTGGACATCATGGGACATTAATTCCAGGCAGAAATTTCTTGGTAATTCCTAGTTTAGTTTCAAATGTGATAAAATCACTGAAGATGTTTTACTGAAATTGTGCGGTGAATTGCGGTGAATATAATTTCATCTATCTTATATAGACATATGTATTACAAAAGTCATCGATATGGTGTGGATCATATGAATATAGATCATAGTTTTTTTACTAGATAAATTGGCTTTAGAGGTGTTGTTTAGGACTGGTATCCTCACCAAACAGTGAAAGTCAAATGCTCTATTAATCCTCTAAGTTACGTTCATTCAGTTGTTCCTCATGGATTCGTTCTTGGCTCAATTGTGTTTTTTGATTTTTGCAAACTCACTTGTTTCCCTAGGAAAGGTTTTTTTTTAAAGGCAAAATTAAAACATTTTCAGAGTGCAGTGTGAACTATGACTTAGAGCTAATACTTAACTGATTTTGGTTAGTAAGTAACTAAACTAAGTTCATGTTACTATGTCTTATGAATGCTTCTTGCATATACATGTCTTTTCAGTAGCATTCTTTTGGTTGTTTCAGGATGCGTCTGTACACGAATTGTCGACATAGCCAAACTGAACTGGTTAATATACATAGATATCATACTTCGGACACAATGGGCTGGAGCTTACCTCATATGTATATAAAAAAATTTCTGAATGAAGTTGTAAGCCCTGAAAAAAATTCTCAGCTTTTGCCGTTCGGAATCGGCATTAAACTCTGGGTTCCGTGTGTGAAAAAAAGATCGCACACGACATAAGTTAATGAGAGAAGCTTGACTCTGGTTCTTCATGAGCCATAGAGCCATCTAAGGTATCTATCTGGCAGTACAATGGACCAGTATTTATTTGTTTATTCATTTATTTACATCAATTAGAGATTTCTCTTATAAACTAAGTAACATGTAATGGATTACCTAACCATTTAAGTTTAGCAAATAACTAATAATGCGTTTTTTAAATAATTTTCTGGGGCAGTTATCAAAAAATTCCAATACATTGCAAGCTAAGTTAGCTTCTTGTATACATCGCGATATTGGTTCATTATTACCATAGTTGGTACGATGAAAAACTGTTTTCAAAAGCAATCGATTTCGAGTATAGGCTGGAGGGAAATAAAACTTTAACATACCTAAAAGAAAACAGCAGTCAATATGGAAAGTCTGTCTCGGATAAACATTAATGAAAAGTGAATGATGACGTTGATGAAGGGCGATAAGGTTAAACAAAAAACATCTCGTTCTGTAGATTGGTGTCTCAATATTCCATTTCAGTTTAAAGAACATATATCGGGTGAGCTTCTGTTGAATTCTTTAAATTCTTTCTGCTGCATTATTCTAGAACGGATTCCAAATAAGACTACAATATTCTAGTGGAGACCTAACTAGAGCAAAAAACAAATATTTTAAAGCCAATGTATCGGTAAATTCTTGAGTATTACGTTTTATGAATCCTAACATTAAATTTCCTAATCCTAAAATCCTAACATGTGAAAAGTAAAATTTAATTTCGAATCCAAGATAACACCCACGTCCTTCAATTGCGATACCTTCATAAGTTGGACACCGATTAGGTCATAACGAAATTCAACGAGATTATTGGTTCTGAAACATGAAAACACAACACATTTAGAATCGTTTAAGTGTAGGAATGTAACTCACACCAGTGGGATAAGCGTGGAAGATCCTCTTGTAATAGTGAACAATCCGAGGTGGATACAATTTTTCTGTAGATCATAACATACTCAGCGTAGAGGCATTGTGAAGATTTGAAAATTGAGGGAAGATCATTGATGAATAAGAGAAATAGCAAAGGTGGCTACCTTGTGGGACACCAGATGGTATGGTAAAAGGATCGGATAGGAAATTGTTTATTTTTACTATATGTGTTCTGCCTGTTAGATAGGAATCCATCCAACTTAGAATTTTGGAGTAAAAGCCTAAAGAAGACAAGTTCGATAATGAAATGCGGTGGTTTACTCTATCAAAAGCTTTCGCGAAATCTGTGTAAATAATATCAGTGTGACAATCAAGGTTTTAAGTCAAATGAATAATTAAAATGGAAAGATTGGTGGTGGCAGATCTACCCGAAACAAAACCATGTTGAAGGGGTGATATATGTATATCTATTTACATAAAAATATATTGTAGCCTCCGATAAATTATTTCTTTGAGTAATTTAGGAATACAGGAAAGTTTACAAATTGGCCTATACATAGTTCTTAACTTCGAATTTTGAGCCGCCTTTAAAAATGGGTGTTATAAACGAGATTTTCCATCCCTCTA
This sequence comes from Merodon equestris, assembly GCA_958301585.1. Classification (NCBI taxonomy): domain Eukaryota; kingdom Metazoa; phylum Arthropoda; class Insecta; order Diptera; family Syrphidae; genus Merodon; species Merodon equestris. The sequence goes on from OY284413.1 coordinate 68,865,469, forward strand.
AGAATAAACCCTTATTGAGGGATACATTAAAAAATTAGTGTTAATGGTTGTGTTAGTGATTGTGCACAATTTTTTAGTAAATGTGGGGAAAACCCATCAGGGCCAGTTGATTTACTACTATCAATTTGAGATAGCAACTAAAACACCTCAGTTGAATTTATGTCAAGTGAGCCAATTTGAAACAATTCTTGAATTCGAGGAATTTCAACAGAGGATCGGTTGTAGGAATAAACTGATTTAAAGTAATTAGCAAACATTTTGCAGGTAGTGGACATCTCCTTTGAGATGGCGCCTAAATAATTCATGGAATTAGGAATGCTGTTTGATTTACGTTTCGAATTAATACACCTCCAGAAATGATTGCTATTTTGGTTTTGTACGGCAAAAAGATACGATATAAGAAACGATTGAGATAGTCAAATCGCTTTGCAGGTTGAAGTACTGGAAACGAAAATTTGGGTTATTCGGATTATTATGAAATTTTGTTAAAAGCTAAATTCTAAAGAATAAAGAATAAATTCTTTTGTTTTTTTAGATAAGTTAATCTTTTTTTTAAACCAAATGGAATTCTTTAAAATCTGTGTCTTTGGAACAAATAGTTCAATAGCATGCTTTAGAATAGAACAAAATGTATTATAGGCTTGTCCGAGGTCTGATGATGTAAGTATATCCGCCTAAACTTGACCAATCAGGTAACTATTTACGAGTAAATGTTCAAAATTAGCACGTTTGAAATTGTATACGAGCTCGGACTTTTTACTTAGCTCACATGGATTGTAAAAATTTCAGTTCGGCGTAAATACCACAGTGATGAATAGAGTTCCGAAACATTTTCCATAGTTGTATTATATTCGTCATCAGTAAATACAAGATGAAGTATTCGACCAAGGTCATTAGAAATACTATTACACTGTTTTAAATTAAATTTACTAAAAAATTCGGTCACGAATGTTTCGGTTTCTGTTTTAGTGTTCATTGGAATAAGATATTGATCATCAGAATCAGATATCCATGTAACACTACTTAAGTTGAAATCACCTACATAAAATACCTACATGTTGTGAATTTTCAAAAATTTGAGCACAATTATTTAAGTGTAAGTTACAATATATAAATCAAGTGACTCCTAGGAGGAATATAACTACCGATTAGAAATAGATCTGTATTATTTGGGAAGTTTATTTTTTCTATAAACTCAGAGGAGGACGGTAATGTATTAGAGAGGAGATTGATGACATCACAGGAAAAACATGAACGAACGGCAATTAAAACACCACCGCCCCGCTCCAATCCAGACGTGTATTTATTTTTTATCCTTTCTAAATATTAAATATTAAATATTTTAATATTACACAATCATAAATTTCATTATTTAGCCCTGAGCGAAGAGCATCAAATTTGGTTGTAATATCGTTAACATTTTGATAATATGGGTGGAATATATTTATATTTGAGTAATTCAATGAGTTGTCAGTTAAATTACAACTGGTTGAGCAATTCCTTCATTTTTTGGACGGGAAACAAATGGCGGGAAACTAGCGGCCAGAAATCAGCGTTGTATGCGCCAGCTGGAAGTCCTAATTGAAATTGATATAACGGAACGTCAAAATGTCAGCGTCCTTTTTGATCAGTTTCTGGCAGCGAAAAACGGTTTTCGGTAATTTGAATTTTCGACGAATTCAACTAAACTATTATTGCAAACACTTGTATCAAAGCGAAACAAATGGAGAAACTGTAAATTTGGAACTGTTATCAATGCCTGAACAGCAGCTACATCCGCTTATGTCAATTGGCCGACAAGGTCTTTTGATTTAACAACATAGGAACTATAAGATCGTCTTATAAACTACTCCTAAGAAAACTATTCGTTGACCACAAAACGGTGTCAAATCATATGCGCGAAGCTGAATATGTGTGAACCGCAATGCAATCGACCCATTCCTTAAAAATGTACATAATAATAGGCAATGAAAAGCGGGTAAAATGTAAGAATGTCGTTCAAAAAATATCGTGGAAAAAGGTAAGTAAACCAACATAAACGAATTCTAAGCCAGGATTGACGTCCCATAATATTTTGTTGTGTGTATGAAGGGATTAAAGGGAATTCGGACATTATGAGGTACTAGAACTAATCACTACCGTTAACGCTCTACAACTGATGTTGTCATCATAACAACGCCAGACCATATATATATGTTTAATGATGTAACAACAAGTAAGAGAGCTTGTCTGGAAGTTTTGAGGCGTCCAAGGTAGCCCATTCCTAGCACCCACAGATTACCATTTGTTTCCATCTTTGCAAAACTTCTCTACAAAAAAAAATACGCTTTTAAACAAAAAAAAAAATGTTCTCAATTCTTTCGCCAGAAATCTCGAAAATTCTACGCTGAAGGGACTGTGGTACTGCCCATAGAACGCCAAAATGTCCTAGATATTAATTGCCAATAAGTATGCCATTTAATAAAAAAATAACGAAAAATCTCTAATTTTTCCCAAACCATTATTAAATTCTTGGATTGTTCTACATTGTATTTAATAGATACCTTTTTACAAGACATTTACAAAAGTTTGCCCAGACAGCCAGGCACATACAAACAATAAATAACCACACCACATTATTTTTAAAGAAAACATAGATGCCATCACTCTGTTTTCTGATAGACCTGTTCCTTTGTAAATCCAACTTGCATTCTTCGACCGTAAACATCCTCAACTCATCCTTAAGAAATTGTCTTCGTTTTCATCCATGAAACATCGCAAACGAAACAAAATGCTCATTCAAAGCATAGAACATGTGAGGAATGTTGTTCGAGTGCATTTTCCACCTACTCTAGCCATGGACGTCAGTCCTGACCAGTTGATGTATGAGCACACAAAATCACTACAGCAACGAATATGTAACAGAGGAGTACAGACCAAGAAAATGCTCAGGCGGCCACTGTATGAGTATGTAGTACGTCTAGGGTATCCTAACATAGTCTGTTCCCTGATGAGATATATATTTGCTCGAGACTTGCATTTAAGGTACTTAGATCCCATTTTTGCCCATTTTTCATCCAACATTCCATCGGCTTGCACCGATGACAAAAACGTACCATATTTCATCTTGCTGCAAGCGAAAATTGAACAGCGTACTCTCCTCCATGGTTTGATCCTTTCTTTTTTGGAAACTTGTCATAATATTATGTATTCTACATACTTACGTTCCAGGGCACTTAGGGAAAAGGAAAATACAGAAATGGAAAATCTGGTACAACGGGATTCAGATATCCGTGTGGATAACAATTACTATAACGAATGATATTTCCAGCACTTTTCGCAGCAATTACTGTAAATTGTAACAATTCGCTGTGAGATGAATCTTAATTGTCCTTAATTGAAGTGCTATCACGGCTGGAGTGGAAAATACAAATATGTAGCTCATTAAACGGCAATTCTAATGAAATGCCGACTCTTGCTCCAATGTGGGGATAAAACACAAAAAGGACAGAACAAATATCATCCTTTTAAATACCAACAAAAAAGGGGATTGGCAAGGAAGTGACACAACCGGATAACTATTTTTGTGCAAGTGTTTGCGAGTTTGTAATGGTGCAGCACGACGTTACTAGGTGCTAGGCGAAACTTTTTCTGATGTATGGTTACAAATTTGAGATTTTTGGAAGGACACAAAACAAAGGAGAAGGATTTTAGTGCGGTTGCGGGTGTTGTTGTTGAGTACCACATGATTTTGTGTTGGATTAGGAGCTGCACCTTATACATTTGTTTCTTGTCAGCTTTAGAAAAAGATCCCGACATTTATTAGGACTCAACTTTTGTTGTTCATTATTATTCTCAACTCCTCTTCAAAACGCAACAATATTTCCCTGAAATCTGTCTAGACAAATTTACATTTATTTTTCTTTGACTTTTATAAAGATCTTCTAAGAAATAACACAAACGAAACTTAATTTGTTTACAAAACTTATTTATTGCTTACAAACTCATATACGCGTACGTACATACATATATGAGGCATGTATGTAGGCATGTATAGTAAATACCCAAACTTTTAACCATTCAAGGCGAGCACTCTCATCATATAATAATTGCAGGAACGTCTAGAACTCGTCAAATGTTCAAGGGTTTGTTCCGGACTTTTATAAAATTCACCCTGGCCCTCTAATAGATTTGACTCATATATCAAAAGAAAATGCTATAGTTCCTCGATTAAACGGAATTAAAATTTCAAAGCTACTGAACATACTCTACTAATACGCCTGAATAGTAGAGTACTAAAGAAGGCAAAAGACATGATTTAACAGAACTCTAGAAAAAATTTAATTGTTGTACCGTTTTGAAGTTAGAAAAAGATATGTTATGATTTCCAGGGGTGTAAGTTGATACTTGCCAGTTTTTTTGTAAAATAAAACATAATTTTTATTCTCTCTATCTCTCCAATTTACTCTAAGTTGGTGGAGGAAGGTGTATTTTTGGAGTTAACTTCTAAGCTTATCTCTAAAAGATAACTTCAGACGAATTGAAGAAAGAGCTCGACCAATTGGTATTGTCGGCTCAATTATTTTGTAAGGACTTAAGTTTGGTAAGAGACTTTGAATTATAAAGACTAAAATTAAAGGTTTAAGCGTACTTAATAAAGATAATACTAAATAAACTATTTCCTTGATCAGATGGGTGGAAACAATCCAAAAGAGATAAAACGTGAAAAGAAATTCTCAAAAATAGGCTCGTAGAAGCCTAAGCAGCTTGTAGAGACCGGGTGCTTTCAAAACAACACTCAATGAAATTAGTGAGTACAAATTGGACATTGCAGTGGTACAAGAAGTTAGACTTTCAAACGGAACAACCGTTAACCAAAATCCCGCTATTACTATTTACTTCTAAACGTACACTATAATACGGAAGGTAAGGATGAAGAGGTAAAGGACGCGTTTTATGAAACAATGGATGAAATATTTGACAATTTCTCATCAATCGATTTAAAATTGATATATAAGCTAACAATAGGAGGAGAAAGTCTCCATGTCCAATACGATAATGCTCGTATTATAATAAGTACGCCATCTCAAAAAATATGATCGTGAAAACTACAAGATTCACACACAAATGAATACATAAGGTAACGTTGATATCACCGGATGGAGTAACGCCTAACAAAATTGATAATTTTCTGATAGATAGAAAACACTACTCGTATACCAACATATTAGACGTTAAAGCATACAAAGGAGCGGATTGCGTTTTAGTAGACATCCTAATCATCGCCAAAACTCGAAACCAAATTCATAGAAATTGAAAAATTAAAGGACCCTAGTCAATCAATACCAGGACGAAATTAATAACCCGTTCGACCTGCTAGATGGAAACTAACTACGAATCAAGGCAGGTAGAAGCAGTATAATCAACAATAAAACCTGTTGCAAAGGAGCAGCGAAAAGTCCCCAAAGGCAAGTATTGGTTCGAAAAATGCGAGGAAAAATAGAAGCCCGTAATGTTCTTCAAGATCTCAAGCCCTGGAAAATTGCGAAGAGATCACGCGCACAAGATATCCAACCCATCCCCTTCGGAATAAAAAACGACAAAGTTTGCTAAAGTTAGGGGAGAATATGCGGCTAAAAACATGAGAGCAATTTAGGCAGGGATAAACGTTGTACGAAAAGGATATCAAGCTAGGTCAGCATTTATCCGCAAAGATAATGAGGAGCTCGTTTCGGGCAATGAAAGAGTTGCAGCCTTAACGAGGGGAAATCCTGATAAAGTGCTGAATGTACATGGAGAGCCAACAGCAATGTAAAATAGTGTTATGTACGCAGCCGTGGTTCAGTTAGAACTGCCAACAATGGAGAAAGTAAACGAAGCGATCCATCGGCTGAATAGTTAGTTTAATATACAGGAAAAAAAATCAAAAGAGAAGTTACATGGGCTCACGAAAACTATATGAAACAATGAAACCATTCTCGGGAAATGGTATTAACTGTCTGACTGGGTCTGTCAAATATTAAGAGACCGACTTCAGAGGAAATAAATTATCGAAAACTGCCAGTATGGCTTCAGAAGGAATCGACCGACCAGTGACCAGATTTTCACTATATGGCAGCTTTTAGAAAAAAATGGGAATTACACGAATCGGTTCACAACAATCGGTTCGTAGATTCTAAAAGGGCATATGACCAAAAACTGTTCAGAAATATATCGCGTCGTTTTAAGATTGGGAGTCCCGACAAAGTTGATGAAACTGATAAAGGAATACCTAAAGGGAAACAAGGGACAAGTTAAAGTTGGAAATATCTTATCGGAAACATTAAAAATACGTGAAGGATTTAAAGAAAGAGACGTCTTGTCCTCTCAGGAGTCTTTGGATCCCCTCAGGGATATGGGAGAAAGTTAATCATTAATGGAATCACTATCTTACGCTGACGATTTGGACCTGCTGGAAGATAGTGAGGAAGCATTTAAAAGAAATGTAGAAAGTAACTTGGAAGGAAGTAAATTTAGAGAAGACCAAAAAGATGCACCTGACTGTACTCGATGAGCGAAAGAAAGAAAGCGGATGAATTCAAATTAGAAATCTATTGCCTGCCAAAAACGAATCTTATGAAAAGCTGTATACTCGTAAGGTCAAATGGTGCTTCTTCGCGATGAAGGAATTATTCACAACAACTCTCTTGTCTCGCAATGTATAAGAATGCCAGTGACACTTTACGAATATGAAACCTAGCCTTTGACTAAAAAATAAGATTTTAAGGAGAATATAGGGGAACATTGAGTGAGAGGCCGAAGGAAAATATAACCAGGACGCCACGCCATAGATTGGAGGACAACGCAAGAATGAATCTAGAAGAGAAGCGACTGAACGGAACACACTCATGACAGGGAGGCTTGGCGAAGGGTGGTCAACGAGGCTCTGAACTTCCGAGATCCATTATATCTAGGTTTTTTCACTACAGTTACGGTCACTGTAGGGCCTTTCCATTTTCGCCGCAGGGGTGCTAATATGTCAGTGTTCCGACGATTCAACGAAAATATCTTTATATCACATTTAGGCCATATTGTCAACATTATTGTTTAAGCTGTATTCAGTAGAGTACATGTTTCCAAGAGGGCTTTGCTCTTTTCGAGCCACAGTACTGGCCTGCCTGTCAAAAAAGAAGCTGTCAGAGACAGGAACTGCTGTTGGACAAACATTTATTTCCAAGCTGGAAACAGATCTGCTTCCATTTTGCAAGAGTGAATGTTTTGTTTCCCCTACCTTTTAAACCCTCTAAATCTCATTTCATTCGTTTTGCCAATATAGGTTAAATGGGTCTATGCTTGGACTGTATTGGCCTTGCACGTCTCTCAGAAATTTATTTTAAAATGCAGATCAATATTTTAGATGGACATGTGAAAGATAAACCATAACTTTATATATCAAAAGGTTACCTTTGGCTTAGGGCCCACATTTTCAGCTTAAGCTTAGGTCTAAAATATCGCTTGGAACTATATGATTGTCAGAAGCCTATTTAGGCTGGCATTGTCATTAACAAATTCTCTGCCTTCTTGAAGAGCTTGTAGCACTTATCACCAAGCATGCAAAAACACGTCTAACTTTTATATCTGTGAAAAACAAATTTAATATTTTAAATTGCTAACAATGCCAACATGTGTTAGGGGATATTTGTGCCATCAAAACAAAAAAATAATAATTCGAAAAACGATCGTACTAAGCTTGTGAAAAAAGGTCACCTTATTTCTCAAAAACCTCGTGCTATATTCTACAATAGGTAAAGATAAATGAGTGTTAAGAACAGGGCCCTGGGTCTCAATAGACAAACATCTGTAACTAGCACAGTACTTGCATTTGGTTCGGTACTCCCAGAAATGTATTCAAGGTAGGTCTAAGAATCCAATACATGGTTGGATCACCACCACCCTTTGTGCTGTTCGAGGCTGGTTTCAGAGACTATTCGGAAATATTCGTCCAAGTTGTGGTGCAATTTTTATCTCTATTCTTTCTCAGTCAGATCGCATGCAAAGTTCTTCTGTCGGGGCGGCCAGAGGCGTCTTTATTCGTCTTTTTTTGCATAAGATCGTAACTGGCGAAGAAATACCGCACGATAATCCTAAGCTCAACGATCGTGGGGTAATCCCCTTCAATTTCGTTAGCAAAGGCAAATATACATAGCTGGTTCGAAAGTTTCGCTTTTCATTTGGTGCAACCAGCATGTTTAGTTTATTATTTTTCGAATGAACCCATGACGGGAGATTGCTATCGACTACAATTATGCGTCTGAGCCGAGAATAAAAGGAAAACGGCCGCTGTACGAGAAGAGAATAGATGATTTTGCTACATCGCAACACGCAGACGCAAGTTAAACGCGACAACGTACGTTTTCAAACACCAAATTCCACCGCCTACACAGCCAACCGATCATCTTACATCCTCCACACGACATCCGGTCATTCCGTGTCTACATGCACCTACATCATCCAGAAGCAGTATGATCATCTTACACCTTCCCATCACCATCAGCCAACATGCACCTACATCATCCAGAAGCAGTATGATCATCTTACACCTTCCCATCACCATCAGCCAACATGCACCTACATCATCCAGAAGCAGTATGATCATCTTACACCTTCCCATCATCATCAGCCAACATGCACCTACATCATCCAGAAGCAGTATGATCATCTTACACCTTCCCATCACCATCAGCCAACATGTACTAAGCTGCCATATGACACCTGCCCATCCGCCGCATTCCAACACGTACACGAAGATGCACATTAGGAATAAGTTAGGTGATAAGTAAATATTCTGTTAGCCACTAAGTCACTTGTGTTTTCGATTTAAAAAGAGGAGGTTCAGCTCCCAAACTAATAAAATTATTTTTTTAAAGAAAACCTAAAGAAAGGTTTTTACTCGCATAATGCTAATGTCGTTATCTTTAAAGAAAGGATCATGTTTTCGGAACCAGCTATGATACGGATTGCCAGGGGAATGGTATACAGAGGTTAGATGTGACCTGGGCATTTTTTCCCTCTTCCTTCTGCGGAATTTTGAATCCGCTGCGTATTAATTTATTTTGAATATTCGCTATTTCATACGTACACTTTGAACCTTATTTCTTTTTCAAAATAGTATTTCCTACAGGTATGCTTTCAGAATGTTAACGTCTCACATCATACCATATACCTTTGGGTTTGGTCTTAACTACCATTTACTATATAAATCTTGTAATTTTTTATATTACTCCACACTTTGCACAAGTCTTGCAAATTTGTTTTAATCTTATTACAATATATTTATGTTTTTACTATTTAGTAAGTTTTAAAATGTTTACTCAGCAGCTTTGTGACTTGAAATTAGGAAAGACATCCCGTTTTCCTATGTAAAAAATAAACATTCATCTAATTTTAATGAGGACGTAATGAGTTTTTGAGGCAAAAAGTTTGTGTCGCATACCTTGTAACATCTGTTGCACATCCCACAGGAATTACTCCCACCACAAATGAGTATAAATATTAATACAGTTATTTAAATGAAACTTACGTGGAACCCCTCTGATGCATCTACATATGTAACACCTACGACAAGCTGGTGAATGAAGTGATGTTTTAATTCGTAAAATTACAACAGCTTTTTGAGAAGGTTCTAAGAATGTTAAGCATTAAAAATGAAAATGCTTGAAAGTTTTTAACGTGTGGGGACATTTTAAAACCATGTATTCCTTGAAACAACAGGAATGTTAGCCGTCCATTTTTCCTTACTACTTTTAATTAAACCCACAGAAAAAGTAAATTATGAAATAATTTTTAGTAAATATGTGTTCTTAAGTATTCAGTGAATTTGATACTCATCACACCTCATATTATGAATTAGAATTTTTTTTTTAATTAAATTAAATTCATGCTAATAAACTCTTCAACGTCTTTATAAAATGTAAGTGCAGGAATTAATTATAATTTTAAATCCATATTTTTTTTTTTCGTTAATTAAAAGCCAAGGTCAAGATTTTTTTAGCAGATGGGCTAAGTTTCTGCCTTCATTAGCTTTTTAATTTTATTGGTTATACGGCTGGGTGAGCGATTTCTTGTGGTTTTATTTTTAAATTTAATGTGTTTTCATCAGAAAGCAAGTTAATATTTCCTTTGAAAAAGTTGACCTGCTCCACAAGGTCCATAAAATTGAAATTGTTAAACTTTATGAAGTTGATAGTTTCTGTGCCTATATTTTTCTCGAAAGCAAGAGTAAGACAAATTAAATCGTGTTTATGGAAAGCTATGGCTAGGGCGGTCGGTGGTGAAAAATATTTAGATTCAGAAGAGAACATTGGAGAAACGCATTGGCGTAGAGGAGTTTACAATGTGGCAACTTAAAGCAATCATATTGCTGGTAAGTATAGTGGATAATTAAGAAGATTGCAGTTCAGGTTTCCACAAAGTAGGATATTTGGGTGTAACAAAATAGCTGCTCTATGGATTTGAGGAGCGGGGATATATCGACAAAATTGTGAGGCCTCTATAGAATCCAAGGTATATATTTCCATGTCGCAGAGTATCTTGACAAACACAAACTGCCTGTGAGACCGTTCCTCAGTTCCCAGCATAAATTTGCCGCTAAGTTCGTTTCTAACATAAATGCCAGCACAAGAATCGATCAGACCTGTAACTATAAGCGGATAGAAACATATTAGACAAATCCGGATCAAAACACGTTTCGGAGGCATATATGTACGAGTACAGCGGAAGTTATACATTTTTCCCGTCAAGTTTTATTGTTTTAAGATGCAGATCATTTCATTAAAAAAGGAAATTAAAAATTGGACATTATAATAACAATGAAAAACGGACAGAAATAAACTTCAAAACAGATTATTGTAATGATAAAGAAATTCTCGTATAATAATAATAAAATAAAAATACTGCAAAAATTAAGTATCGATAAAAAGGAGAAATTAACAATAAAAAAAAAATGATAATTACAAAAAAAGATATTAATTACCCAGAGGCAGGACCTTCTATTAAACGGCTTTTTTTATTAGCTGTGTGCTTGACATAAATAGCTACTATTGGTTTGGCTTTAAGCTAACAGTTATCTCTAGAAATTATAAATATGTTCATGCGTTGGACTCTACGCCGACACCTCGAAGACAAAGCTGATGGTGTTGTTTGCGATAGAGGGCATCATCGGAAAACGGTGCTCGTAATATCGAAAACAGTTGCTTTTTAGTACCATTCATTTCAATATTCAGCTGTCAATAGCTGCAATCTCACTTATATCCACCGGGTGGTTTCCTTTTTATTGGAAACATATTAACAATTGAAGCATCGAACTCAAGTTATTTGGATAACAAGTTTTTAAAAAGTTTTTTTTTAAAGTTTACTTAAGGTCTCTATATTTTTAATAATGCGCAACTTGTTCTGGGATTTGATATTCAAATTATATCCTACAACTGAAACATTTTATAAGCATTTTTATAATATTTTCATTTGAACGAAAACTATGATTAAAACCCTTCACTTAATATATTTGGAAAAGAAGCTTTTGAAGTAGTAATTTAAACACATATAATTAAAAGGTTTAATACTGAAAGATATTAAAGTTTAAATGAATGAAATCAATAGTATTTCCGCTCTTGTGTATGTACTGCTTAGATTTTAGTATATGAGCTTAGATACATAAGTACTTACATCTATAAAAGATTGAGTGATAAAGTCAAAAAAATATCACAGGGCTCAGTGTTTTAAATCTTGCATAAGAAATAATGGGGAATAAGCATACAAGTGCTAAACGTAGAAGCTGTTTTGGCTCTTTTCTTTCGTAGTCCTACGGACAAAGAACGCATGCAATTCTCCACATGTAAAGGAACTATTAAAATAGTCGGTTTTTGGAATCAAACGCTCACTGATGAATACGAAGGCGGTGAAATCGCCTACCAAGCTTATTGTGACAGTTTGGCGCTGATATGACGGAAGACAATGCCCTTGCTATTGACCAATCGGTAATTGACTATAAAAATTAGAATACATTTTTTGACCCATTGTCAGCACCTCACAACATACGAATCCCTTCCAAATCCACCACACACGCAACTAAACTTTATGCGGCTTGACAGTCATTTGTCTAGGTTCACCGCGCTTTTTGAACGATCTTTTTTGAATGACACTCTTTTATTTTACTATTTATACTCGCATTCTTAAGAAATTTATTGATTTCATTTTGTTTAAATAGCATTCAACTGATCAACTGTTCATAGTAAATTGATGTAGCACTCAAACATTGGGCGTATTTGTATATCTAGGGAAAGGATTCAAAATTGTTTTGTGGTCAATGTCGTAGGTCGACAGGATCAAGATGCATTTTCCACATCGAAATTTTCAGATCGCAAACGAGCAAACGACGGTCGCATTTCATTAAGAATTTTCACTCTAACAACACAGATTTTTTGCCGGACTTGCCCAGTGTTTTTTTGTTTTTTCGCAATAAAACAACACAATCAAGAGCTCGAGTAAAATTATTCAACCCAAAGAAATATCCGAGTAATAAAATCGCAAAGACTAAGATGAGTGGGAGACGTGGGACAAATGGACAGTGAACGAACAGTCAAAAGAATGATGAGAAGAAAATCAGAGAGATGACCACCAGAAAAGTTACGCGCTAGATAATATAATTTCTGCTAGGATGGACCTAGCAAAAATGAAACAGAATAGCTTGGAAGAAAGGAACATATTCATGACAGACAAGCTTGGCGAAGGGTTGACAACGAGGCTTTGAACTTCCGATTTCCAAACCCTATGACTCTATCTGTTCAACAACAAAGACCAGACCAAATATTAATTTGTTGTCTTAAGTTCTAAGAACTTGAAGTACTTAAGATTAGACAAAGAGAACTCCCATATAGATCGCCACCATCATTCTTTATGCTAGACATGGAAGAGGTGGAGGTCGAAGGTGATCTTGTAAAGAGAGCCCATGGTTTAAGGATCCGCGAAGTTAAGAAATCACTAGAATGCAACAAATTCGGTCAACTGTAGAAGGTTGAAAATATTATTTTATCTTTTCTGTTACTCAGTCACGTGAAAGTTTTTTGGCAAAGGTTAACGTATTCAGACCGACTACTCTTAAGATATGAAAGTAATTACTATTTTCTATCTGTGACAAAGTGGAAAAAGCGACTTAAGTACTTACCAAGTATTAGATATATGTATACAAAAGTTTTTTTTTAAATAATTTTAACCCCTTGTAGTCCCTTGTGGCATTTCTGTGACAAACCAAGAATGATTCCTTTTAAATTATTGTAACATCATTGCAACATACCGCACTATCGAAATAATGCACCATAATGGGTCAAGATGGCGCTACTAGTACGATATTGAAAGGTTCTTTTCACAGTTCCGTTGCCGTGAAAAGTGGATTCGGGTAAAGGGTTAGAATTACGTAAAAAAAAATGTTTCCTAAACCAATACAGTTTTCTTTGCGGCAGAATGGAAAATTCTATGTTCGACGATGAGGCAGATACCAAAGGTATTGATTTAATTTCTATTAATAATGACCTAGAAAATAATAAAACCTTTCCGCAACCCATCGAAGCCGATCAGCAAGCAGCTCCGTCTCAAATCGTAAAAAAAAAAAAACCAAGAGAAAAATGCAATGCAAACTAAAGAATTTTCTCCTAAATGAAAAATAAAAAGTTCTCAGAAAAAAGAACTATGCCATACTGTACTTATTCAATTCTTTTTCTATTTGTTCCGTAAGAAATTATGCACTTACTACACATTGCAAAAAAAAAATTAAATGAATCCTTTTACGTTACTGAAATTAATATTCAAACATTTATCAAAATCGTTTTTCGGATGTGCTTGATAATACTACTTAAAGTCACTAGTCACGGGAAAATGAACATTGGGACACCTTTGATACATCAAACAATGCCAAAAAAATAAATTTGAAAAAATATGATACAACTTTCATTACAATGATATTTTCGCAAATGCCTTAACGTAATACTGCAGGTGCCGATACCTACCAGCAATTGTCGATAAAGTGAAGGAAATTTTCGATAGAGACTCCATAAATGGAGATACAAATGATGGCTTAGTGGAGTCAGTGGGTGTTCTTATAAAATTAAAATAGAATAGAATAAAATAAAATAGAACATTGTACTCACTTGGTATGAGTTTCATCTATCGTAGTCATGAGGATGGCAAGTGATATACCAAAGTATGTCTCTCCCATTACTGCAACATTTGGCAAGAGGGGATCTTGAGTCTTAGGACCTTACATCGTAATAGGGTCTCCAATTGCAAATTGTTTTTCTTCTTAGATGGCGCTACAGTCCGATAGTCGATTCGATGAATTAGCAGCTCCAGCTGGCACGATCTTTTGCCAGTTGTTTCCAGTGCCGCACTTCCGGTTGGTTAAGGTCGCCTTCCATCTGTGTGCGTCACCTTAGATTTGGTCGTCCTCTCCTGCGTCGTCCCTCAGGGTTGGATTCGAAGACTATTCGGGCCGGAGCTGTGCAGTCCATTCGCTATGCATGGCCCATCTTAGACGTTAGATCCGGAGACGTCGTACTAGGCCGACGTCGCTTACAGCCCGTACAGTTCGTCGTTGTATCTTCTCCTCAATTCTCCATGCATGTGCATGGTTTTTATACGATTAAAAAGTGACACCCACAACCTTGCATGTTTCTTCAGCAGATTTCAGACTCGAAGTAGTCGAAATTTTGTGTAATTTTGGGCAGGAAACAGCATTCAAGAATCGAAAACAGAATGCAAATGACATCCAGCCAGGACAGATGTTAGAATATGCCTAAGGCTCGGAACAACAAAATTTCGAATGGATGTCTTCCTTATGAAAAGATGGTATAGATAGGCGTAAAATACACCATAACAACACTCAAAATAGTAACAGAAATCGTTGACCTACGTTGATCGTTTTCGTTGGGTAAAATATTCTGGAAATTAACTAGTTTTTCGATCGGATCTCCGTGTGGGAACTATTCAAGGAGAGCATCCATGAAAATAAATCGGAACAACGGTTTAGGACGAGTATACGTTTGTAGTGCTAGGGTTATCCACAATTTTGGAACAGGATTCTTCATTAGCATAAAATTGTGCAGAATGTTATGGACTTAGTATTAACAACGACCGAATGTCGATGGCCAAAATCCGGGGTCCTCGTTATAACTATGTTCTTCTGAACGTACATATATTGTCCTATGGAAAATAAAGGCCAACAGATAAAGCACGCATTTTACGAAACAAGGGATGAAAGACTTGACGATTTCTCAATGACGACTTCAATGCGAGAATAGGAAAAGAAGCGATATACATATAGGAGAAAAAAATCTCCATGTCTTATCAAACGATAGTGGTTTTAGGACAATAAGTTTCGCCGGTTAAGAAAAATGTCATGCAAATTACAACATTTAAATACAAGAGATTATACAAGGCTACGTGGATATCAATAGATGGAGTAACGTGCAACCAAATTGTTAATTTTCTGATAGATAGAAGATACCATGCCAACGTACTAGACGTTACAGCATACAGAGGAGCGGGTTGCGATTCAGACCACATCCTAATTATCGCAAAAATCAAAAACCGAATCCAGTTTCAAAGAAGGGGAACACAGGAATTTATAACAAAATTAACGTTAAAAAGATTAAGTAAAGGAAGTAGAGGAAAACAAACTATTGCAAAGTCCTCAAAAAAATGCGAGGAAAAAGTCAAGATGACCGATGGACAGACATGAAAGCCTTTGCATAAGTCTTTCCTACCCCAACTTTGCATGGTAGGAGACTAAAACTCGGTCATCATTCCCGTTTTTAAAAAGAATGACAGGACACAAGGCAACAACTAAATGTATCACGTCGTTGTAAGCTAAGAGTCCCGAAAAAGTGTGAATAAAAGTTGTTAAAATGATACAAGCATACCTAAAGGGAAACAAGGGACAAGTTTAAGTAGGAAATGTCTTATCGACCTACCCGTAAGGAAAAACCAATTATATGGTCACTGACCGATTTGGATCGATCCAAACCTCAATAAACGATTTGAGAATTAGCGGAAAAATTCAAATACTAAATATGTTGATTGCCATAAACGACACATAGATCGAAATAAATAAGAGGCTGCATATGGACAACTCGTGCTTCTTCGCGATGAAGGAAGTGTTCAAATCCCCATTTATAATAATGCCAGTGAAACTTTATATATATTTAACCTGATCTCTGACTAAGAGTGGGAAAAAAACAGATTTCGGGTGTTTGAAAATAATATCTTGAGGAGAATCTATGCTCGAGTACTCGAAAAACTATATTCAGCTCCAAGTATTGTCCGATTAATAAAATCGTGAAGGCAAAGATTGACAGAACAAATAAAAAAAATTGACAGTGGACGAACAGTCAAACAAGTAATGAATGGAAAACAGAAATGGAACAGATCCGCCAAACCAGGGCGAGATATATTAATGACACGAAGGCTGAACGAAGTGTGCTAACTAGTTTCAGAACAAGTCCTTTAACATTTTTTAGTTTTATTATATATGTACGATCATATGCTACAAGGAGCTTGGAAAGCATTCGATTTTATAGTGGTACCATTGAAAAAAACAAGAAAAATGTCACACATGTAACTGTTTAAATTTTTTTCCAAATTCTGATTTTTAGTCTGGAACTTAAGATAAACTGTCAGCTAAGTCTATTCAATCACTAATCAAGGTTTTTTTTTTTTTTGAATATTAAAGGTGTTTTTTAGAGGTTTGGCTTTTTAATTTGCAACAATTGAAAAGTTAATTTATAGTTAATTTGTAAATTATGAAAACTTATTTTGAAAACCTTGGTTCGGTTCGCCAAACTCATCGTGCGCTACGTCCATTTTACGGTCGACATACGAGTAAACATCCAGAAAGTTATTTCGAACATTATGAATCGTTTTCGCACCACGTATGCTCTAGTGGATAATAGCTCCCCCATAGATGATAAACAGAGCGAACAGAAGAAGTTATTGCCCATCTACTTTGTGGAAGATTTTACGAAAAGATCATGGCTTAAAAGATCTAGATTGTGCAAGAGTTGAAACCGCGTGACCATTATAGGCTTCGTAGTTTCGGTGAATGGGCTGAAAACCTGATTCAGCTTGACCCTTTTTCCAACGCAAAATTTTGTTCTCCGATAATGCAAATTTATGGTTAAATATAAACAAGCAAAATTGCCTAGTTTGGAGTAGAGAAAACCCAGAACTCACTGTCTGGTGTGCTTTATGGGCTGGTGGTATCATCAGTCGATGTATCTTCAAAGATGATGCCGGCCAGAATGTTATCGTCAATTGACGTCACATCAGAGCTTTGGTTTTGACAAGATAGTGCAACATATCAGACGGCGCACGACACCATCAATTTATTTGAATACATTTGCTGAGCGCATAATTTCGCGTAATGGACTTGTGAACTGGCCTCAACGATCCTGTGATCTCACATCTTTAAATTACCTTTTTTGGAGGTATGTGAAGTCACTAGTCTATGCCGATAAATCAGAGACGTTAAGCTATTTGGAAGTCAACATTCGCCGTGTTATTGCTGATATACGGCCCCATTTGCTCTATAAAGTTATCGAAAGTCGGATTTCAAGATGGCGCTTCATTCAAGCTAGCCGTGACGCACACATGCCCAAAATTTTAGCTAGCATAAAGCTAATACAATAGACATTAACATTAGCTTGGAGTATTTTATATCATATTGAATTTGTATGCCTCTATAAAAACATCTTTTGTCATCAAATATGGAAATATCATTCGTTTTATAAATAATCCAAAATAAAGAAAGTTGGATGATTAAAAACATTAGTATCAATGTCACACAAAAAGGTGATTTCATCTGTTCGACTTATGATTATCCCTTCCTTAGCCCGCTAGGTGTTATCTTATAACAATAATAAAATCTGTATTTATGAATATTGTATTCATGAATGGCAAGTTGAAATTGCAAATGAAATATCCCTATTCAATTGATTTGTGCATCCGAAGTCACTTTGCAACTGTATATAATTAGTATTTCATGGAAGGAAGTCAATAAGTGTTTTAGGAAATTACACTCTCCCACTTCTATAATTCTCTACTTGCGAGTAACGTAGTTTGTCAAGCCATTAACTACCTTCACATATATAGAAGTATTTGGGAACGAACCATGTATCTATTATATAATTTTATCGATATTGAAATATCCAATTAATAAAACTCATTTTATGTATAATACCTACGAGTACTGACACCTCTCCAGGCCTTTGATATGAAATTGAATATTAAGCGTAATCAAATCAGGATGCTTTTTGTTCAATTAAGTGCAATTGATAGCAAACGAAGTGCTAGCTTCCTCACGTATTATACGTACATGCATGTACATATATTCAGATCTCAAGTGATGTGAAATACAATTTTTCTGCCAATTATACTTCACTCGTAGATATGTATGTGTCATAATCATCAGCTGCGTTATCGATATAATCACCATCAGTGTTATCGAAGGGATCTATGCGCTTGAGTTGAAATGCCGCAACCACGACCAAACAGCCAAACAACATCCGTCGGTGTTCTTGCGATGAGAGTTGGTATGTTTCCGAATTGAATTAGCTGAATAGATAGCATGTTTTCAAATCGTACTCATAGTTGGTATTCATAAAAGCATTGAGTTATCAGAATCAGAATAAACCGTCAGATGATTGATGCACAATAGCTCTTTGTGTACGGGCGGATCGAATTTCGACGAATTGCGCAAATTGCCAGTAACGATGAACTTTTGCTGGGGTAATGTAGTTTTAAAAGAGTAATGCGGCGAATTTCCTCCCTTTTCCAGGTTGGAATTATGATGAATCTTAACCTTTTTGAAATAATTACTCATGCATTAAAAATAAGATTAACGAGTCTGATTAACACATTCTCGTATATATTATCACTTTTGAACGTCAAATTAAAATGCCAAACCCTCTTCAGCGTTTATTTACCTTTCAGTTGACTGTCAAACGCCTCTCAATGCTCTTGAGTTATAAGCAACACCAGCGAACGCAATTGGCTTGCAAATGATACTTGATTCAGTAACCGCACTTTATTTGGCAAAAAAATCGACTTAGGTGATAGTTCGTGAGTTGCGGCATCTAAAAGTTCGTCTATCGAACCAACAAAAAAATGCGATAGTGGACGTCGAACGACTGCAATATTAGCAGAGAACGTGAAGAAAATGGGTAGCCAATTTGAGCGAACTCCATGCTGCAGCAAAAACGCAATGGCAAAAGAGTTAGATGTGTTTTCCGCAAGAATGCATGGCATTTTAGGAAAAAAGCTGATGGTCAGGTCTTTCAAAATACAAAAGGCCTAAGACCTTATAGTTGTTCAAAAAGCAACACGGCTCCAAAAATCCAACGCGTTGAAACAGCGACTCGTTCGAGACTTAAAAAATTGTTCAATATACTGTGCAGCAATCCGTTAACAGTTGGAACAGTTGTGGGCATTTCGTCACCAAAAACCAGCGTTCGTAATGGTTTGGGCCGGAACAATTGAGACTGGACTCATTTAGCTCATTTTTGTGCCGGCAGGAGTCAATATTAATGCCAGAGTTTGTGAAGAAATTGTATCGGCAGGTTGTCAAACCGTACAGAAGTAAAGATTTAAGAAAAAAAGCTGCATTTTCCAGCAGAACTCCGTACCCGTTCATAAGACCAGGACAACTCAGGCTAGGCTTTGAAATAACATTCCAGACTGCATTTCAACCGCAGATGGGCCTTCGTCTTCACCCAACATTGACCCGATGCACTTCGCCATATGGGGTATTTCGGAGATCAAGGTTAGCAGCAAAAGAAAGCATTTAAATTCCACAGATTGGCACTCGAGGCGTATTAAATGCCTTCGCCGACGGGTTGGATAGGAGATAGTCATATTAAAATTTGATTCAAAAACATATAAAAAGAATATAAATAAAATAATGTAGTATTTTTAAAGTTGAAATCTTTTACACTTGGATTAAAATATATTTATAACAGAGAGATTTGATGCATGTTGTCTTACATTATAGGGCTTACAAGCTCACATGTCATGGATTTTCTTCACAAACTTGTTAATATTATTTTAATTGGAATTTTTTTTCAAAATTCGCACTGTTTTTGCAACACAACGGTCCTTTTTGAGAATGAGTTTTCTATATTTTCCACAGCACAAAAAACATCTGTTGAAATAGTCCTTTTTAATCAAAATCAACTATCAATGCAAGGTGATATATGTATTTACAATCAGCATATTTCTCGAGAATTCAGGCGACGAGGGCGTCAAGAAAACCAACACCAGGCTTCTGAATTGAGTAAAATAGAAACAACAAAGGTAATACAATTTCTGTAAACATGATCTTTATATAACTTGTGTATAATTCCCATAAATTAAAATAATATTTTGTCATTTATTGTAAATTTATCCATGGAATCCATAAAATTTATATTAAAAAAAATATAATTGGCATAATAGCCCATGAGGGACCAGGGCAGATGCTTCTCTCAATCACCAAGATTTCGACTATTTCATTTCTTCCCCTAGCTGACGTCAAAACCCAACACACCAACACACCAAACTCTAAGCCACTGTGACTGAGATATTCTTGTACCTGTTAATACAGAAAATGACCCCATCAGATATTAAACCTATTTGAAAAAGTCTCTTGATAAATAGGTATAGATACGAGTGGATTAAGAATGGCAAAGTTAACAATTCTCATATACATAGAGTTATCATACTCGGAAACCATGAAGTGCCTTTTATTCATTTAAGGAGTTTCTTTATATTTATAAACAAACGGTTCCAGCGAATTCAAGGCTGTTTGGCATTTCATGTAGATGTGAACGACCTTTTCATACATATATTATGTTCCATTTGGATATGTTAAGAAAAAGCATATATTTTTGCTGTCAATCGCATAACAATGGTCCGGGCTGAGTTCAAAACTCAAGACTAATTGTTGAAAAAGACTTATAGAAGACTTGAAAGCTTGAACACGGCTTTGTTTGACAGCCTTCTATCACTCTTTGGTTGAAAAGAGTCTTACTTTGGATCCGAACTTCTTACATCGGGAAATCATTAGTCGGATATTATGGAGAGTACAGTGTGATAGGAGTTTTTTGTATCGTTATCGTTAAGCTTGACCATTGAACTGTGAATTTGAATCAAGCTGGGAGACAGCCGACTTTTTGCTGTAAGGATATCATATAAAGTAGCGTAAATCATTTTGAGGAGGTGCTAAATGAAATCCCTATGTTAGGTAGGTCGCTAGGTAGGTTGGGGTCATCATGCACGACACGGTACAGTCCGTTCTTAGGCGCCGTTTTGATGTCACAAAGCTCGGGAAATTTAAAGGATATGGACGAGGATGTTCATTTAAATCCACTCTGTGGAGTTAAGAAAACTTGTTATGTTGGCCAAGCTGAGATTGGATACCTCTGATAGGTCATCGAGGACGTATTTGCCAAAAGCGCAAAACCGACTTGCCAGATCTGGGTATTCGCAGAGAGGAGGCAAGTTTACTGCGAAAGGTTTTGCCAGCACCTCTTCGAAGAGAGAAACAGCGATATAAATATTTAATGGCGTTGGTGTTATCGGGATCCGAAACTCGCGCGTCAGAAGCAGACATACTATCGATTGCGCCGCGGCTCTCGCCCTCATAATGCACTCCACATTTTTTCTTATTGCTATTTTTTCTAATATAAACAACTGTTCAGGCTAAATAATACGGATATTTTGCTTAGTTTCTTTTTTTCTTTTTCATTTTTTATTGCTTTTATTCTGTTCTTATTTCTTAAATGTTTAAATCTACCTTGTCTTAAGCCTATGCGGGCATTCTAAGCCTAAATATATTTCATATCTACTAATGCCCTTCGGCTTAAACCTATCTATGCTACTTTCAGACAATTACATTTCAAATTTTATTTTCTATGAAAATCTTATCAAAAAACTCAAATAATTTTTTATTTATTCTTATTCTATCTTACCCTAAGCTGCTTAATTCTAGCCTTAAATATAATCAGGTTGGCTACCAGTCGCATGTTTCATTACGAGTGATCACCCCCCTGAATGCGCCTTGCGATTAGGCTTCACCATCTCGCACATTCTGCGTGCCCGAGACCGTGGTATGACTCTATAAACCGTTTGAAAATGTAACTTGTCCTTGTAATATTGGAAATCCCGAAACCAAAAATTTGGTGAAACCGATACAAATATGCCTAAAGAGAAACAAACGACAAATTAAACTATGTAATGGGTTATCTGAAACATTGGACATTCGTAACGGATTAAAACAAACATACGCTCTGCCACCGCTCCTCGCAAGGCTGCTGGAATATACGGGAACTTATGTGACATGAATGAAGTGACTTAAAGGATGACTAAGAATGAGAAAAATAGATTTCGAATCTGTGAAAACAAGGAGAATGTATGGTGGACAACGGGATGCAAAAGGGACAAAAATTACAAATCAAAGACGTCGAACCGATAAAAGAATAATGAATCTAAAAAGCGAGGGAAAGACCGCATGGAAGGCCGTTGAAAGGAAAGCAATATAAGGATTTACTTCGTAGTGATAGAAAATACATGGAGAAATCCACTCATATACCCCTTCGGGTAGGTGGTCAGAATATAGCCGAGCTAAGGCATGCCTGTCGTAAGAAGCGACTTAAATCCATCGTTAGATCTACTAACATCTCCCACCAAAGACAAGGCGTTAAGGCACCCGTGCCGATGTCTGCATGGCCGGTCGGTGGTAAAATATTCTAGGTCGCGAGGGGTCCCTGTGATGCCTAGGCGAGGTCGGCTGTACAAATGCCGGTACGTCAGCTCCGCCGAAATGAACTCTACCTTCCGGTCATACTCGTGGGAACAAAAAAGAGAACACAATGAACACAAATAAAAATCAAAATAAAAAAGAAATTAATAAAAGAGAAAATCAAATAGAAATAAATAAGCAGGACTTTAGGACATCGTCGGACGTGGGAGCAGCGTCCGAAGATGAACTGTTGGCCTCCGACCAGAAGGCTCCGCCCATTTCGAAGTGTGCCAACAAAAGCACTCCTGTTCAACCATCCAAATCCTCTCCTCCACCACCTTAACTCAGGTCAAGATCATAAGTCCGAAGGATCACTTCTAAAGGAAAGATGCAAAATTGCGAGGAATGAAGCGGCCGACATCTCCAACGAGAAGGATCTGGAAGACAAAACTAAATACCAGGCTGTCATTAAGGAGTACGAAAGACATGTCGAAATGGTTGCAAGAACCCAAAACCCGCTACAACCAATAAGCGTATGAGGTCTCGGGAAGAGCCTACACAAGCTGCTAAGAAGAGCAAAGTGGCCACAGCTTTAACACTTCCTCTCCCTAGTAGATTGACTTTCACTGAGGTAGTGAAAGACCAGCTACAGATCGCGCTTGTATGTGAGTGGTCTTCTGGGAAGGCTTTTTCTGCCGAATGGTGCAGCATCGAAGCCAAACTGTCCAAGATGGTGGTGGATCACATCATGGCGATCCAGTTGGAATGCCCGATTGCTCTGGAGGTAGCAGTTAACAAAATGTGGTTTGACATCAGGTTTGCCAAACAAAAAACTCTTCTTATAATGAAAGTTTTCTAAGATTACTGAAGATTTATTTAGGCAGCTGTAGCAAGCTAAAATTGAACTGACTTTTCATCACTTGCCGGTAAGTAATTTAATTCCTGTAGAATCCCATACAAATCAATGAGCTATGTAAGTTCTCCGAGCATGACAATTCACAATGTCGGTGAATCATTCTACTAAACGCAAACCATCTGTTGAGAATTGCAGACACAGAACCTACAAAGTTAACAACCTTCCTGTCAAGTATCCCGTTTATATACAGATTTCCAATGGCAGACAATTCGAATATGCTTCTGCTCGACATCATCCATTAACTGCACTTATCCATCCCTTGCTCATATCCTTCTCCTCGATGCTTTTAAATTCATTAAGAACAGCACAAGTACCTACTCTCAACCGACTTGCTTCATTCTAACAGTCATGTACGGTATACCCCTAGATGCCCATAGTCTTTCACATGCGGAGACATCGTCCCTATTCAAACAAATGACATCGAACCAAAAAGTGCAAACAGAATACAAGGACCTACAAAAGAGGGTCATTCATTGAGCAAACAAGAGAACCGACTGCTCCCGCACACATTTAACTTTTTAATTGGAAAAATCGTTTCAATTTTTCTAATTGAAAAAAAAATATTTTAATTCAAACTCAAAACACGGAGACAGACGATTTCTTTCTTTCCTTTCCTTTTGCTTTCATTCCTTTTTCACTTTTATGGCGTACGATGCATACTGGTATTTAGCTCCAGCTTCGATCTAGTTGCACTTACTATCACAAATATGTACGAGTATTATAGAGTAGATGCGCTAAAGGACGAACGGCAAATCCTGTTCGAAATTGCTTGAGTTTGACCGGTGCTGAACTACTTGTAGCTTTGTCAATTTAATGATACACTATTGGAAGTGGAGGAAATATGGAGCACTACCGAGTGCGTGGCGAGTGCGAGACGGACGCCCCAATTTATGTGGATGTATTTTCTGGAATCCGATGAATGCTGTCTTTGTGCGTTGTATTTTTTGTTTTGGATTTGAAAGCTCTTCCTTTCCTATCTGCCACGTTTGTTCGGTTGGCGATGGGAAGGAAGATTTTAATACGTCGAACTCGAAATATAATTGGAAAAGTTTTTTTTTTTCTCTTTTCTTTGCGTACAAGTTTTCAGTAGTGGACATGGAATGTAGGGCTTTGGAAAATGGAATCTTGGGGGTAATGGGGTTACTAAGGGTAATATCCTTTTTAAAACCAGTTTCCGCATGTTAAGTGGTATAGTCTGGATAGATAGCTAGTAGATACGGTGAGGGAGTGACGATTTTATAGGAAAAAAGTTTATTGGCAGAGTTTTGATTGGGTGCTCTTTGATGCCAGCAAAAATCAAGCACATGACCTCTTTGTCCGAGGAAAGTAGATAATTTATTGCCATTATATGGAAATCCGGAAAAGTTGAAATCAACCTAAACTTTCCATTCCTAATAACTGAATAGGGAATATTTATTGCAATCCAGCGATTAAGAGGCTTAAATAAAACAAATGAAAATATTTGTCTTCAGTGACATCAAATGCGTAGATGTTGACTTCTAAGCGTCAAGTAATCCCACCAGATTTTCTTGGCATTAATTATTTATTTTCTGCGCAATATTGTCAAGGTACATAATAACCATTTAGACGGTATTTACCATCGCCGAGTACCTTGAATGAAATAATAAGTTATTTAACAATAAGCCTCCTTGAGGAAGAAAGGAGAAAAAAATTGTCTAAAAATAGAGAGATCCCATCCATTATAAACACGTGTATCATATTCAAGGGATTCGCCACCGCGTAACCTTGAGTAAGCAATCTTGGTTTATGTGTACATACATATATCTAGCGAATTTCTTCCGAAATGCCAACCCTCGCACTTCTAATTTCTCCTTTTTTTTCTTAATAAAATATCTATCAGTAACGAGGATTTCAAGAAGCCGTTAAATAGAACAATTAAGTTCGAATTCTAGTTTTTCGTTCACAGAAAGCTGGAATAGTTGCCTATCGACCCATATCACATTCCTGCTTATAAAATATTTCTCTGACATAAAGACGCTTTATAAATCTTACGATTACATCTCGCATAGGCATGGGTTTTCTCCGGGTGCAAATTAGTGTCACGGTTACCCCTTTCAAAATATTGTCATAAAGATTGCTTTATCTAGCATGGCGTTTGATTTATTGCTTTTCCTTTCGTCAGAATTGCAGAATACATAAACAAATCAATGGTGGCAACCACAGCCCTAGACAGTTTGAGTTAATTGGGTACAGCCTCACTTTAGCTTTAGAGCTATTGAGTGGGACCTTGTGGTGGAAGAGAGTGCAACGATATGAGATTTATACGGATCATACTTCGATGACACAGAATAAGAAATTTTATAAAAATGTATGCTAATTGTTTGTTTAACAGAAGCTTAAGATAGATTAGGATAGATTGGTTATAATTTTTAAGAAAATTGAAGAACAAATGACTGCTGCAATTTACGGCGATATTACTACTTTACGATTACGGCACGACTGCTCAACAACCTCACTGCTCAACAACTAGACTACTCGAAAACTTGACTGCTCTTGAAAACGGCTGTACGGCAAAACCCCTGAACTAGGACTCCCGAACTAGAGAACCAGTACCGCCAGCTCTGCCTTTTTACATTCGGTCTCCTGACCTTCGTCGTCTGTCCCATATGATACACAACTTCAACTACTGTACCTTAGGCTTTCTGAATCTGCATTCTGTCTTTTGGCGAATTTCTTGTCTTTCTCTGACGGTGATTTAGCTGTACACCTTTGTCCCGAAGGTAAGTTCAAACGTCGTTTTTTGTGTGGACGAGTGGATATGTAAGTTAATTGCGTTCTGGATTCGCGGAAAAAATGATGTCACTTTTCAGTGTCATCTACTTCTTCTTAGTGTCCTACCGGGTGTTTTGCCAGTACCCTGTCGAGGAGAGAAGCCGCGTAATGATCATTCGATGGCGTTGGTGTTATCAGGATCCCAACTCTTTCATCTGCAACTCTCTCTGCGCCACGGCAGCAGTGTCATCTGCTGGTGGTTTACTTATTAGAGAATGACTCTATTTACTCTCTGAATTTTGCCGTTGCCCCTTGCCATTTGTAGTCCAGGCATGCTGAATTCCTGCCTGAAAATTTTTTTGTTACTCATGATGTAATTCATGCATGTGAAAAATACTTGTGCCACCTTGCGTTGCGAGTGGGACTGCTGACCGCTGTGCAACATTTTCGTGAATACGAAGTGATCATCTGCATGTGCTTCTGTTATTGTTTCACGTTCCATTGATTTTGGTACAACAAGAAGATCAAGGCCATCTGCATGCTTGTATTTAATGTCTCTTTTAAACTTAAATACTAGTATAGCGAGTATAGACAGATTTTTAAATATTCCGAAATCGCATTAATGAAGCTCTACTTAATTTGTCGTCGCCTTAAACGTGCTGTGATCACAGATCCAATTACAAGTATTCTAGGGTATCGACCTAAAGAGTCAACATATTTCATGCGCTCGGCAATGTGAGGTTCAACCATGAACGTATGGCCCTTAAGGGTAAATATCCATTGGGCCACCTAACGAAGCCCATTTCATGACTAACGGAAATTTTATGCCCAGCAGTTGGTGCCCAAACTTCTTGATCACCATTTAAGCTGCTTCAACTTTCAAAATGTAACTCCAGAAGTATATAAGATGAAGCTCTTCTTTAAATCACTCGAACAAGGTTGTACCAAACTCATTCTCTTATGCGTCAATATGTATTTCCATGGGTGCAGTAAAAAATTATCTTCCAAAAGTCGAAAACGATACTGATTAGGACTCCTTTATATGGAGCATCAAGTGATAATAGAAAGAACTAGAATAAATTCGCGATCATTAGGCAGCATGGAAAACCATTAGCGGTGAGAAACGCGGTTCGATATCTTGGTATCTGGCCAATATTTACATTTCAATAGTCATATGGAGCTTGAGCTAAGAAAGCCTTCGGTATGACTGTGTCTTTCACAGTTATCAACTTGAACGCAGGGTAAAAATCATATTCTGCCTAATAAGGCCAATTACCGCGTATGGTTGTCCGGTGTGATTTAATGGAGCGCATCTTATATGGAAAAGATTCATGTGCTCGAGATGGGGTGAACTTAGAATGTACAGAACGCCAGAGTTCCAGTTCATTAAGTATTACCATGATAAGGTCCTGCAAGACGGAACTGACGTCATGACATGACGAAAATTTTCATTTTGAAAATTTTCGCGTCCTCGCGAATGTTTGGTTGTTGGCCGAAAACCGACAATATTTTTAACAAGATCCTTAGTTCATAGCTTAAGTTAGTGCTAGCTAGGGGATCTTTGGAAGCTGAGCGCGTCATCATGCTTGACTGAGGCATCTTAGCCTTGGTGCAAATTGAACGAGATGGCGAAGCCCAGCAACGAGAGAGCGAACACTCACAATGAAACACACGAGTGCTAGGCCACTTGATTTCCCTTAAAACTAGAACTCAGCAGATTAGGTTAGGTCAAGCTTAAGAATAAGAAAAAAAATCTAGGTTTTTAATATTATTTTCCTAGAAAACCAAAAGTTAAAATCTAGAAAATAAAATATACAGGTTTAGGACGAAAGACATTATTAACTAAGAATTATAGTCTTATACTTAGAGTGTCCATTTAGAGCCAGTAAGGCACTTTATATAATAAAATATTTTTAAGCCAGATTTAAACGTCGTTGTCTAGTAAATAAAAATCGGAAAAAAAACAGTAAAAATGAATTAAAAAATGAAAAAAAGAAAATCGTAGGTAATGCGCGATCTCTATGAGCGTATCTTTTAATAAACTTCTGGATAAAGCCCGTTAGCCATTTTATATTTCTCCGAACAACAAAACAACGGCATACATAAGTCTTTTCATGGCCAGGCCAGATATTTCCAATCTTGACCGTATGACTAAGAAAATCTGTTTCGCTATCCGGAAAACGATCTTTCTTTTGAGGATGAAACATGAACGATCAACTAGCGTGGGACTTGCTTCAGCTTTTGATTCATTCATCTACAATTATTTCGGCATAAATTATTATATGTCATCCTTTAAAATTTGCAAGACACAAGTGAAAAAAGCTGTTCTCCAACTTTTCGACTCACTCAGTGGGACGGGAAATAGCCCTTGAGCACCATGGCATTCAAGTCTTTTCGACAATGACTTCTCTGCTTGCGAAGTTTGACGTTGATGTGCTCAAAAACTGCTTCGTAACCGGCTTCTTAATAGCTGCACACTGGTTTTTGTTTAAGCGGCATTATCTTCTCATTCGACATGATTTTGAGCTCTACTGATCTTTCTACTAACAGGTTGGCGTGTCAAGTTTCAACCAAGGATCGAGCAAACATTATGAGTTTATATACTTAGCTCTTTGCGTGACTCGTTTTCCTCCCATGCTGTCCTTCGAGCAACATGGAAGCCACCATCATTCAACACCACGCAATCGTGGCTCAGCAACGCGCTAACGCCCACTCTTTCGTCATGCACCACTACGAATGTTCCGGCAACAAATTCTCAATTCGGCATTATTTTCGTGCTGCTTAGACCTCGAAGCACAGACATCGACTTCTTTAGTTCAACATTGCAACATTTTTTGAATGCGCATTTCTTGATGATTGACACATCGACACATACATATGTATATCAACCAAACAATGAACTTTCAAATTAATCAGAACAATAGTTTCGAAACGACTATTGTTTTGGAAAGTATGCTTTTTTCGACTTGTGTGCAATTTTTCGACATGTTGCCACTTGAAAGATTTACTTCAGCTCGATAATCTTTTCTCAAATGTTGCGTTTGACATTCAATCCAGTGATTCGCGGTCTTTAACCCTTGTGTTAATACCCGTACTCGGTACTTGGGTGCCCACAATATCACATTTGCGCGAAAAAAATGCAATGTTTGCAAAATTTGATATTCAGCTCGTTGCTTAACTTAAAAGCAACAAAAACATAAAGTTAAACTACTTTTAATTTTTTTTTGTAAACCATCGCAACATTCGCACCCGGATGTCCACATATCCACAACAGTGTTTCCACAAAATATATTTAAAAAAAAAAATATTAAGGCATGGAAGTAAATTTTATTGTAAAAATAGGGAAACATAAAACTTTTCCTTATAAACAATATTTCTTATTACAGTCTATACATTGTATAATATTTGTTGAATGTTCATCACTGGCCGGCAGTTGATATTCGCTGCAGCTCTTGCGCGTTTTTCTTCATCTTTTTATTGTTAGTTCTACTTGGCGATCTGTCCCGTTCAACCCATGAAGTAAAATCTTGTGTTTTAGCTGCTACTGTACGACCAAAGATGCTTTCAATGGCATTTTTTGCTGAATAATCGTGTATCAAAGACGTCATTCTGTTGTTTTCTTTTTAATCATTTTATTTTTTTTTATAATGAATTATATACATAATTATTATACATGTATGTACAATATGTCATGATATGTCATGATATGTCATGATATGTCATGAGTGAAATGATGTCCAACATGTTGAACATTGCCATTGGTCATCCTGAACAGCACCGCTGACTCGTATAACTTCTAAAAGTTTGGTACATAGAGTAAACGCCAGTCTTATATTTATTATGATAATTGATTATATCAGATTTCTTCTTTGCCACGACACCCACAGCCATATTCGATTGCGTTGTCGATATTCGAATTAGCGCTAAGGACATTTTCTTATGAAGGACACTTTTTTATGAATACCAAAAACTCTCAAGTATTGAGCTTATGATTTATTTACTATCATGATAGTGGGGATGTATGGTTTATTTTTTTTATTGTGCCAAGCAAGTGTCTTGCAACTGGTAGGATCTTAAAAAAATTATACGGTATGGAGGCGCTAATTATTTTACCACACTCTCTCTCTGTGTTTTCAGCATCGCAAATCCATTCGATTTTTATACCATACATAGCCGCCTTTAAAGGTATGTATTGAGTATATCCTTTTGTTCTTTAATAGTTTAATTTTCTGTAGGCTCATACATAAATTTGCATTGAGCATTGTCTACAAAACACGACTTATTTTTTTTTTGTTTTCGTTGATTGCGAGTATTATTGTCATCAAATCTTTAAAAAACGTATAATGATGTAATATTACGTCCAATTGTCGCGCAATACATAGGATATGAGTTGGAGTACCACAAACTATGGTCAGTATTACAATTATTAGCACCAGTACAAATCAAATCAGCAATGAATGAATAAATTTACGGCATCGTTGCAGGCTTACATTGTTGCTGCGAATTTGGATGATCTGCATTTTATTTTACATATGTTTCTTTCTTTATTTCTTCTGACTCGAACGATAGCTTTCTTATTTCTGACTCGAACGATAATATCTACCATGTTTTCTGTGAAGAGTTTAAGCGTTTCGCTTACTGACAATTTTTCTGTGCTGCGATGAGGTTCAAATCGCTCACATAAAACATTGTGAACTCCAGTCTAGTTTGATGTTCATGTGGTGGCGTTTCCTCCCACACAGTTCTGACCTTCGGAATAAAATTGCCGGTTTCTGATCCCGGAATATGTAATTATTACAATATAAATTCAATATTTGAATACGAAAATTAATATTTCTATCATTATTAGCAAAAAAATGTTTACTAGCTTTTTGCCCTGCAGTTTCTGTTTCATTGTCTTTCTCACTCTCTCTACTGTGGGACTCAACCTTCTGCTGTTGTTCTGATTGGTCGTGAACATCTTCTGTCATATTTTCACAATTTTCTGATTCTTCATTTTTGGAGTTGTTATCCGAAACTGGAAGTCTAAAAATGAGTTGTGGAAGCCAGTCTTTGTTCTCAGTATCAGAGAGTTCATTTGAATCAGAATCGTCATCATTGAATATTGCCTTCAAATAAACCTGTTTTTCTGCCGTACTCGTTCTGAGGAATTATGTATTGTATTATGATAAGTTTATGGATAGAAGGTTAAAAATGAAATTAATACGAAGAGATCGAAGAATATCTGGCCACAGGCAAGATTGATTGTTGGTTAGTCATCTTCCGGTCTATTGGCCTCAGTGGCCTGGCGTTTGGCTTCGCTGGCGGCCTCGAGGCGCAGTGATTTGCGCTTGCTCCACTTCCACTCCACTTCTTCCGGCCACTTGTTCCTTTTTTGCTTGCTTCCTGGTGGCCATTTCTTGGGTTCTCATGTGCATACTTGGCCCAATAATCCTCCAGGGTCTCCTGGTAATCGACTTAGGTTGCCCTCTGGCTCCCATGTATTATCCTTGGCGGCGTAAACGGTCTAGTTTATCAAGAAGTAGCCTTGGCCATAAATTGTATTTGTATTGTTAACTATTTAGAAAAAGATTTAAGGCCGTTCAAACGTTTCGTTTCGTGTTGAAAATTAAATCGTTTTTGTAAGCTATTTCGTTTCGCGGTCAAAACGAAAGTTTAATAAAATGTTATTGTTTTGTAATACGTTTTCGTAGTTTCAATAACACCAGATTTTGTCGATCTGCACAACCCTCGTTTTTGCCTTTCTGCACAGCTCTAGTCGAAATCACTAAATGGCGCCTTTATTCTCAAGGGGTGGAGTCAGCTTTATACCACCCTCTGGGGTCCGACCTAACTACACCCCAAACCTCAGCTATCTAGGTCAACGGGTGTTCCCGTGAAGTTGTTGTATAACGTTTATACAATAAGTATAGATCCACATCTTATACATAATACATACATACATGTGCCAAACATTTATATCACAAGTATAAAAGTTATAAGAGTTATTGTCACATAAATGAATTATTAAATTATTAAACTCAACGTGGCAACTTCTTTATTATTTAAATACATATATCAAGTGAACAATAAAACATGACGCAGCCGATTTAACATAAAAGAGTTATGGTTAGAACAAGAAAACTATCAAAAAAAAAGCAAGTCGGGACACACAAAGTGATTAAAACTGAAGGCAGTTGCGACGAGTCAAGTGATTTTGAAAGTGAAATTGTGAAAATCTCTAAGACAGGAAATATATCAAAAAGAGTTTTTCTTTTTTATAGTAGTTAAAAATACGGTTCCTAGGTATTATTGCATGCAAGAAACTAGTAAGTCGCCTTAATGTAAATACTATTCAAGATTCAAAACAAAGAATTATTAACAAAACATTGATATTTTTACAGGAATGAGAAAATTTCCCATATCCTGCCACCTACAAATTGATAACACAATCTCCCCATCCGTTAAGCCACCACGTCGTCTACCTGCAACCTTAATCGAACCAGTCAAAAAAGCTCTCACTGAACTAGAATCAATTGGTATAATAAAAAAAGTTCATAGTCCAAAGGGGTGGGTAAGTAATTTAATTGTTGTTGAGAAGCCAAATAAACAGATTCGAGTTTGTTTGGATCCAAGGGATTTGAATAAAACACTTAAACCTAAAAATTTTGAATTCCGAAATTCGAAGAAATTAGAGACAAACCCTGCGGTATGAAATACTTCTCGGTTTTAGATTTAAAACACGGATTTTGGCAGTTCGAACTGGATGAATCTTCAAGTGAACATTGTACATTCAGTTCACCTTTCGGTTTATTTAAATTCACTCGGCTTCCCTTTGGTATAAGCGTAGCACCAGAAATATTTCAAAAATATACTTATCAAAATTTTAGTATTGTACATTATCGGGAACATTTGTTTATATAGATGACTTGATTATTTTCGGAAAGGATGAAAAAGAACATGATAAGAATTTGTATTTAGCCTTTAAAAGAGCTCGAGAAATAGGGGTTAAATTCAATGAAGGAAAATGTCAATATAAAATGAAAAGTCTTAAATACATTGGGCACATATTGTCAGAGTTAGGGATTGCTAAAGATCCTGATAGGGTTAAGGCCATTTTAAATTTAGAAAACGCAACAAACAAAAATGATCTTGAAAGTATTTTAGGCATGATTAATTACGTTCATAGTTTTATACCAAATTTAGCTCAAAGTTCTGATAGCTTGCGGGAGTTGTTTAAAAACAAAAATGACTTTGTATTGTGTGACATTCACACTGAAACTTTAAATAAGATAAACTACTTAATCGCAAATGCGCCAATACTGAAGATGTTTCACGGGCTTAAACCAATTGTTCTTCAGTGCGATGTTGCTTTTGCATCTCGATCTTTAAGCCAAACTGAAATCGGTTATGCTCAGATCGAAAAAGAACTACTGGCTATAACATTTGCATGCAATAAATTTCACCACTATATGTATGGAAGACCAGTAACAGTAGAGGCAGATCACAAACCACTGGTAAATATTTGTAAGAAAGATTTAGATAAAATATATTGTACTAGATTACAACGAATGAAATTAAAGTTATTAAAATATAATTTAAATGTATTATTAGTGTTCCAGGCAAATATTTACATATTGCAGATTTGTTGTCGCGATCATATTTGAAAACTGAAATCAATAATGAAGAAGAAGATTTTAATGAAGTTATTCATTCATTGAATATTAGAGAATATCGAAAAGGGCAATTGAAAAATGAAACAGATAACTATAAAGTACTCGCAAAATTAAAAACTATTTTAAACACGAAATGGCCTAATGGTTTAAATAAAGTAGATAAAGATATTCAGCCTTTTTACAATTTACGAAACATATTTTTAGAAGAAGAAATCATATTTTTTAACGACAGAATAGTTATTCCACGATCATTACAAAAGGAGTGTTCGCGGCGTGATAAGCTCGAACGAAATATTAAATACCAAACGATTTGATTCCACTTTAAATGTATGCAAAAGAAAACGCACTTTGTTCTGTGTTATACGTTAATTGTTATTTCTTCTTTATTGTTGTTACGTATTAGTTATATGTGAAACTAATTGTAAGTTAATGTTCCTTTTTTGGGTTATATGTTAAACCACTTGCTTACTCGTTATATGTAAAACGAATGTAGATATTGTGTATTCTTTGTTTCTTTGTTGTGTAATTAATTGGTGTCTACGTTACAATGTGCCTTGGTTGGCAGTTTGTGTTATAGTGTTTTATTGTACCTTGGGTTGCTTGATGCAAACCCTCGGACAGCTGGTTTCCAGCTTTGTTATGTACAAGAAAGTGTTTCACAACATTGTTTATTTGGATTGGGTTGATGACCCATATCTCATGCAATGTTGCTGCAACTTGATGTTGGTAAGGCTGTAGTTGTAGACTTTATTTGGCGATTTGATTGTGAACTTACCTTGCACATTTGACAGTTCGCGTTTGTTTACAAAGTGTTTATGGGGTGTGAAAGTTAAAGTGTTTTAATTTTTATATTTTGTGATTTTGATGTTTAGTTAAGGTTTGATTGTTTGTGAGATGTGTTAAATTGAGGTGGGCATGTGCGTTTTACCATTTGGTATAGCATTTTGCCGCCATGCCACCTCAATTTATATATTTCCAAAGATGAACTTCAAATGAACTTCGGTTTTGAAGTTTGTGGACTCGATGTGTTTCTTCGGTGACTGGCGGTATGATGGTTTCATCTTATGTGTGTTGTTGGTTTATGGCTTCATCTTTGGTGTGTTGTTGTTGTTACATTTTCGTCTTTAGTGTGTTGTTGTTACCGCTTCGTTCTTGGTGTGTTGTTGGTAGCTCATCTCATGTGTTTGAATGTGATATTATGTTTTGTTTTGTAAAAAAAATAAATCGAAAATTGTGTATTAGTAGATGTTCGAGAAATAACACATAACATGTAGGGACAACCAATGGACGCAACATTGATTTTCAGGTGAGTTTGTTTATTGTATTTGTTTTCGTTTATCAGACAAAGGGGCTAAGGGGTATTATTTGGTTTTATTTGGTTTATTTTTTGTTGATGTTTTATTTAAGTTCTTTGCGAGAGTTATTGCGTTACTATACGCTATAGGTGACGAAATCGACAAGGGGGATATTGTTGTTATCGGATGTTTGAATGTTGTTTTGGCTGTTTTTATGGTCACCACGCGCGTCAGACCATCAGTACCCGGATGTAATTCCAGCACTCGCGCTAAGACCCATGCTGTTTGTGGTAAGTTTTCTTCCTTTACTATCACGATGTCTCCAATTTTGATGTTTTGTTGTTCTTGTTTCCATTTAGGTACGATGCTGTAATTGATGAATGTATAAAAGTTGCCTTGGCTTGGATCGTAGATTTTGAAAATATCATCGCCATATTGCTGTTACTCGGATAAGGCGTTTTAATGTTGAAAATCGTTGGATGAGTTCTTTGTTGAGACTTGCATGATGACAAACGATTTGAGCTACATTTGCAGGTGTGTTGTGTAAATTGAGGTGCATTTACTTTTAATTTTTTCCTTTAGTTCCAGGTTTGTTTCTGCTGGTGTGTTTAGCTGTGGATGACTTGTTGCATAGCCTCTTAGGAATTCCGGCCCATACCACCACATCTTGTTGTTGATGATTTCCTTTGGCGATAGGCCTCATGAAGCGATGTCGGCGGGATTTTCCTTACTTCCCACATGTTTCCAGGAAGATGGCGGTATGAGTTCTTGGATTTCGGTGATTCGGTTCGCTACGAAGGTTGTACGTATCGATGGATCTCCTGTGATCCATGCTAAGCAAATCATTGAGTCTGTCCAAGCATGTATTTCAACTTTGTTTTCAGGCATTACGAAATGCGATTTAGTAACTTCGCTAAGAGGAGGGCTCCACAAAGTTCCAACCTTGGTAGACTTATTTGCTTGATAGGAGCTACATTGGTTTTGGCCACGATGATATGGATACTTTCTTGGTTTCCTTGAATGATTCGAGCGTAGATGACTGCTGCGTATGCTTTCTCCGAGGCGTCGCTGAATCCATGCAGCTGGATGTGACTTGACTCGTTGTACCCGATCCATCGAGGTATTTGTATGTGTTGAAGGTCTTTCATTTCGGTGTGTAGAGTTACCCATGAGTATCGTTAACTTCCTTTGATGGTGTGGCGTCCCATGACAAATTACTGCGCCATAGCTGCTGCAGAATTAGTTTTTCTTTCAGGACCCAAGGTGCGATCCAACCGAGCGGGTCAAATAGGCGAGCAATAGGTGTTTTTTATTATGCCATCCAGATCCTATCCGGATCATCATTTACATGCATTACAATAACAACACGTGAACCAGCTCTTTATCTGGATCAATTTCAAGATCCGAGTTTGAGTGAAAGTGAGTTTACACTATTTCCCACTGGTTTCGCATTCGCATTAGTAGAATCATTGCCTGATGAACATATAAAATTGTGGCCAGGATTTGGTTAAACAGTTTTCGCTTCCGTATCGAGTAATTGTACTCAAAATGCTATAATATGTGTATTATCTTACGTTTCTAAAACTCTTGAGTCTATTGGGGAAATATTACCCCCAATTGGTGTATATCGATAAAAATTATTATCCTTTGCATTTAAATCGGTCGTATCAAATTTGTATGAAAGGAAACTTTTTTTTTGATATGGCAGTTCCACACTTAAATTTCAAAGATTGTTTTTATTGTAAAGTCGAAATGGAGCAGGTGCTCAAAAAAAGGTAAACATGTATATTAATTTACATTTCGACCGAGAAATCTGTTACTTCTTCAGGCAGCAATGAATATTCAGGTATACTACTTTCTTCACTGTCCGCGTCACTTTCCAATAACGACTATAACATAAATATTAACTTTTTAAATTGAACAAATAAACGCAATTTACCTCAATAGCACCTGCTTCCATCTTCAATTTGTTTGTTTATTTTATTTTCAAATGTCAGATCTTTGACAGGGCTGAACAAGGCGAAATGTCAAGCTGGCTATTCGTTGATCTGTAGTGTTTTATTATGTTCCATGATCCTGAGTGGATCATGTGGCATAATAAAAAACACCTAATGTCTGCCAGGATTGAGCGTTTCGTGCGTTTCTCGGCTTCGGGTAATTCTATTTTTATTTTGAAAATGTCCTTCGCTGGATGCCATTGTATTCCTAGTGTTTTGGTGACATCTGGTGACTCAAAGCTAAGCAGTAGCTCAATTTCTCTTTCGCTTTCAGGCACTTGTTGTAGAACCTTTGATGAGTTACTGGTCCATTTGCATAAAGGAAGTCGCGCTGATTTCATGACGGAGATGATGTTCCTCTGGAGAATGATTGCCGCCTCTTCATTGTCAGCTCCGTATAATAAGTCATCTACATAGACGCCTTCGGTGAGTACTCTTGGCACATTTTCGTCGGTAAGTTGTGTGGTATGATAGTTGATGTAATGTGCGGACTGCTAAAGGGTCCGCCAAATAATTTTTTTTTTTTTTTGAAAATGCTATAAAAAAAACTACTGAATATTTTCTCAAATTTCTTTTTTTATTTGAAAGTACAATCCTTCCGGTTAATAATGGAAAATAATTTCATTCAAATGGCTGCCTCGGCTGGCCATGCAGTAGCCTACACGATCGGTCCAATTTTTAAGCACATTATCGATTGTGTGCAGCTGTATTTCACCAATGGCTTCACGAATATTGTCCTTTAAAGCGTCAATTGTCTCTGGCTTGTCGGCGTAACACTTATCTTTGACGGCACCCCACAAATAATAGTCCAACGGTGTCAAATCGCAGCTCCGAGGTGGAAAATGGCCCAATTATGCCTCTGGACCAAAATCCGCACCAAACAGTGGCTCGTTTTGGTATGCGTGCGGGTTTTCTGTGCCCCAAATGCGACAATTTTGCTTGTTTACATACCCCAAAATGAGCTTCATCTGAAAAGATGATTTTTTTGGCAAAATCGGCATCTTCTGTAAGTCGATCGCAGGCTCACTTAGCGAAGCGAAAACGCATTGGATGGTCAGTTGGCTTCAACTCCTGAACCAATTGGACTTTGTATGGCGTCATACCAAGGTCTTTATGCAAAATTCGTCTCAATGATGTCTCCGAAATGTTCAATTGTTGAGAACGACGGCGAATTGATGTTGATGGCGCTTCACGCACACTTTCTGCCGCAGCAGCAATATTCTCGGGTGTACGCACTGTTTTTGGCTTTTCACGCTTTGGTTTATCGATGAGGATGCCAGTTTCTTTCACTTTTTTCACAAGATAACGAACATACGGAGCTGACGGTGCTTCTCTTCTTCCAATTTTCGCACACATTCTGCAACATTACCATGATTTTCAAAGTAATGTCGCAATATTTCCCAGCGTTGTTCAAGCGTAAAAAACTAATTATCTGTCAAATCAGACATGAGCTAAGTGTTACCATTCACGAAATAAGCACTACTTTAAAAAAAAAAACGTTAGATGGCGGAAAGGGTGCTGAAGCAGTACCAAATGTTACTGTGTTAAGCGCATACGTTTTGATGGATTCATTTGTTGTTGATCTCCATAGTATTAATTGGTATTTCGTAACTTCTGTTGCCATCCAAATTTGTCGATACATCATACTGATGTCTGCTGAGAATCAATTAAATGTTCCCCATTTGATGATTAAATGAATGATGTCTTGTTGTAACCGTGGTCCTATAATGAGGTAATCGTTGAGAGATTTTCCATTTGATGTCTTTTATGAGGCGTCGAAGACTACGCGTAGTTTGGTTGTTGTGCTTGATTCCTTTATTGCCGCGTGGTGAGGTAAGTAATAATGTTTTTGGAATGGTGGTTGGGCTTGTGAGAGTTGTGTGATTTCTGTCATGTGTCCTAGCTTGATGTATTCCTCCATGCAGCTCGTGTATGCCTCCTTAAGCCTGGTATTGGATGCAAATCGCTTTTCCGTTTGCTCCGTTTCTTGATGCGCCTAATATGGGTTCAATATTATTTTTGAATGGAAGCCTTACCTCGTACCTGCCATCTTTTCGTCGTTTGCAGTGGGTTTGGAAATGTTGTTCACACTGCTCTTCCTCGGCTGTTGGCCTTTTCTTGTCGAGAGCTTCCTCCAACTCTCAGAATTGTCTGAGTTGATTTTCGAGAGTGTTGTGGTGGTTCTGCACAATTGTTGTAGGTGATTGTTGGCTGGTACTAGTAGTTCCTGTAAGGATCCACCCGAGGTGAGTCTGCTGTTCGACTGTTGATCCATGGTGACCCTTTAATAATCCTTCTAAGATGATCGACGAGTAAACATCAGCACCTAGTGAGACATCAATTTTACCAGGAGTATGGAAGGATGGATCTGCTAAGGGTAGATTGGCTAGATGATCCCAATTGTATTTTTGTAATTGTTGGGTTGGTAATAGGGAAGTTAAATGAGGAAAGACGTATGCTCTAACATTTGTATGGAAAAATGTGTTTGTATTTGAGAATAGGGTAAATTGTGTTTGAAGTTGGGTTGTTCCCGTTGATGATTGTCCCAATCCGGTTACCCTGGCGAACGTCCTTTGTTTTTTGAGTTTGAGCTGTTGTGTTGCGCGCTCTGTGATGAATGAAGCTTCGGAGCCTGGGTCGATTAAGGCTCTAAAGGTGTGATGTGATCCGTTGGATGCGGCTGTTTTTACTAGCGCGGCTGCAAGTAGGATGTTAGTCTTCGTTTGATTGAAATGCGGGCTGAAGGTGACGTCAGAAATCGGTGCACCATTGAATGGATTAGCTGCTGGG
Organism: Merodon equestris; assembly: GCA_958301585.1. Classification (NCBI taxonomy): domain Eukaryota; kingdom Metazoa; phylum Arthropoda; class Insecta; order Diptera; family Syrphidae; genus Merodon; species Merodon equestris. Next base: position 68,905,632 of record OY284413.1, read on the forward strand.
TTCAATGACGAAGTGTTCTGGATGAGATGATTTGCGGTGTTTGTTTGGGATGTGGTTTGCGCTCGTTGTTGATATAGACCTTGATGAGGCGTGTTGTCTTTGTTTTGCATCTCTATGTGTAGTAAAGTGTGATGCTTAAGACCACATTTACGGACACGATTGCTACTGCTGCAGCTTGACGAATGATGATCGTAGCCGAGGCAGTTTGCGCATGTTGCGTTTTTCTTTATTACATCATTTCGAGTTTTTATGTCCATATTGAGGAATTTTTTGCATAGGCGAATAGCGTGTGCACCTCCACAAAGCCGGCAAAGAAATTGTGTGGATGTTTTTGGCTTCATGTGATAAGTGTTAGTTTTACGGAATGTTGGCCGTGGTTGTTTTATATTTGATGTTGTAATTGTAATTGTATTTGATGTTGTTGTTGTGATGGTAGTTGTTCTTGTGGTTGATGTTGTGGTTTGCTCAGTTCGAGTATGTTTTCGAGTGAGCTAAAACGACCTTCGATAAAGGCAAGGAAAGTCTTCAGGTCAGGGAGTGCCTTGGAGTTTCCTAAACTAACTTCCCAATCTATATGGTTTGAGTTGGGAGTTTTTTGAAAATTATATAAATGAGAATTGCATCCCAAGTTTCGACGGGGACACCGAATTTGGCGAGTGCATGAACGCATTCGGTTATGGTATCGTGCAATGATTTCAAATTCGCGGCGGATTCATGGGTGAGTATATTTTGCTCCATTAGTATACGGAGTTGCGTGCTTACTAATTTTCTTTTATTTTAAAACCTTTCGGTTAGAATTTCCCAAGCTGATGCATATTTTTTGCCATTGGGAGACGTTGGATTAACCGAGAGGCTTCATTGGAAACGAAGGTCTTAAGGAACTGGAGCTTTTGAATATCTGAAAGTTCTGGATTTTGATCAATCATGTTGTAAAATAGGTTTTGGAACTCACACCGTTCTTCAAATTTTCCCGAAAAAGGCTTGATATGGATGCAAGAAAGCCGAATATCTCAATTCGACGATCGGGCTTGATTCAGACGAGAAGTATCGAATATGCGACTGGATGCTTCTTCGAATTTGTCGAGATCATCGCGAAGTAAACCGACGAGAGTGAAGTAAAGTTTTTTGATTTTAGAGTACGTTTCATAACTTAAATATTTATCTTTTAAAGGGTCCGCGGAACTACCAACTATAGAAGAGTGTTACTTTTTTGCTCGTTTGAACATGTCTTCTACGTCTGTTAAGTAGGCAGTCACGTACCCCCTTGACTATCGCGACGCGGAGTCTCTCTGGAGTTCATCTAAGTCCCTTTGGAGTTCCTTTAAGAGGATGTCTTGAGACTCAATCGATTTCAGTATCTTAGACATTATTGGGAATTGCGATTGTTAATGGGGACCATACACGAATTGAATGATCAGAGGTTGGTAAGCTTTTAATGAACCTTGATAAATGTCAGACAAATGTTATTTTATTTTTTTTTTATTTTCAGGTCACGCATAAATGTGTAGATGGGCACTGAGGTGTATTTGAGAGGGGCACACAAAGAGGACACGCAATAATATTGAATAAAAATGTGAAAAATGTTTAAAATTGAAATAAAAAATTCAATTAAATTTTGAAATGTTAAAATTTGAATGTAAAATAATAAATGTTAATGTAAGAAAAAAAAAATGTATGGAAAAATGTTTGAGTCGCTGTACACTCTATGTACAACAGATAGTTGTTGCTGTGTTTAAGTATGTTTCATTACGAATTACACTTTTCTTTTATTTAATAACACTTTTTCTAAGCACTGTGATTTATGTATGTATACAGTACATTCTCGATTAACGCAACTCTCGATTCACGCAACTCCTTGATTTTCGCAACAGCTGAATTTATATCATTGTTCACGCAGTAATCGCAATTTTTCAAATAATTTTGACTCGATAACTGCAACTTATTGTTTTATACTCGTATCTTTGCTTACTCTAGTTCTTGGCTATGTTTGTGTTTTGAAGTCTCCTTTTGTCTGGGCAGTTATTTTACCGCTAGTTTTGAGTGCCTGTATGAATGTGAGTAAAGTTGTATGAATGTAGTATCTATTGAAAGCAAGATTTTGTTATCAGTTAAATGAATTTTGTTTAGTGATCAGTCGCTTGTGTGTTTCAAAAAATGGGTATTACGAAAAAATTGTGGAACTATCAATTAGAAGTAAAAGTGAAACTTTAGAAAAAATTAATAAAGGAACTTCAATTAAATCAATATGCCGTGAGTATAATATTCATAAGTCTACAATAAGCAGAATAAAACGAAAAGAGTATGCAATAAGAAAGTTTGTTTCTAATGCTGAGTGTGGACCCGGGAAGAGGATTACATTAAAGGGGTGCGAATATCCTAAGATGGAAGAGGCTTTGTACAACTGGTTCCTAAATCAAAGAAAGCTAAATGATGCCAATTTCCAGCTAGGTCCTAGAAAAAGGCGTGCTCATTGCATAAAAAAATTAAGGAGAGGCTAAGATCTTTTAATGCCAGCAATGGTTGGGTGACAAATTTTAAGAAACGGAATTCGCCTGTTGAAAATTTGTGGAGAAAAACTTTCAAACAAACCGCAGCTTGTAGATCCTTTCTTGATTAAAGTAAAAGAAAAAGTCAGAGAGCTCGATTTGACGTCCCATCAAATTTATAACGCCGATGAGTCCGGGTTATTCTACCGACTTATGGTCAACAAAACCCTTGTAGGATTTAAGGAATCGTCAGCTACTGGCCGAAAGACAAGCAAAGAAAGAATCACGGCTGCGCTAATGCTTCGGGTTTGCACAAAGTTAAGCTATTCGTCATTGGCAAATCTGTAAACCCACGGTCTTTTAAAAATGTTTACCACATGCCCGTTGTATACATCGCAAATAAAAATGCTTGGATGACGTTAGCATTCTTTGAACAATGGTTCCAGTCGATATTTGTGCCTGAGGTAACAAAATGTTACAGGCCACGAGTAGGTCTTTTTTCATACGTTTTTTGTTTCTTTTAGGTAAGACTCGTTCTAAGTTCGAGAGGACTTCCAACAAAGGCGCTATTATTTTGGATAACTCTCCTTGCCATCCAAAAGATGGCGAGTTAACAAGTGATGACGGCGTGATCGTTGTAATGTGTTTTCCTGCAAATTGCACTGCTATCCTTCAGCCAATGGACCAAAACGTTATAAAGACAAAGTTGCGCTACAAAGAGTCTATTGGCATTTTTAGTTGGATGTGAGGGATCAGACCTGGAAATAAAAATTAAAGCCTTCAATCTCCGAAATGCAATTTGCCTTCTATCTAACGCATGGAATTGATTGCAGGCAGATTCAGTAAAAAAATGCTGGAATGTGTTGATGGCTTCTCATAGTGATTGGAACGAGCTACCTTTGAGCACAGTTAGAGCTCACATTATCAATGAACAAACGGTCGTAGAATCCATATCAACTCTCTTCAATGATATTTCCGGCAGCGAATCCATTTCGAATGAAAAAATAAATGATTGGGTACGCGAAACCATTTATGCCAATGACGAAAACTATGAGGAAAATGAATCAGTTGAAAGATCCAGTGAAAGTGGGGCCGATGTTGAGATTCATGCTCCCAAAATAAAGGCTGAGACTGCAATACAAGCTTTCAACACAGCAATTCGATGACCTGAACAAAATTCAGCATAGAATAAATTTTAAGTCTTCAAAAACTGCGAGAAATAGCGATTTTAAAAAATGTAAGAAACCAAAAAAATCCAAACAAAAATGTCTATTTTTTCAAAAGAAAATAATAGCACATGTACATATGTAGGTATAGACAATTATACATATTTATGTACTTAAATGAAATGCATATCTAAATGAATCAACTTCCTTTTGTTTTGTTTCTTATTAGAATTATACATATATTGAATAAAAATTTGTTGCATTAAATACATACATACATATGTAGATATGTATGTATGTTTTTCTGATTTTCAGTTTACATCTCGAATTGAGACTTAAAAAAACTGCAACTACCCTTGTTTTAATTAGCTGCGATAATCGAGAATGCACTGTATATAAAACTAAGTTGTAAAATGTGTATGTATGTTTCCCTCTAGCGCCCGTAATTTTCAACCGATTTAGGTTTCTTTTTTTTTGTAAATGTAGATAATTACGGCACTTAGATGATAGGCTTAAAAATCTTTGTTGTAATCCCCATAGGTGGCGCTATTGTTAAGATTTTTATTAATATTCGATTTTTTTTCATACTTTTTTGGTGATTTATCTCGATTTCTCTACACTTTCGCAAAACAGATCCTAATTTAATTTATATATCTATGTAGAACTTTCATTAACAAATCCATTGATGTATATATTATCTTCGTACGTTTTGTTAGAGAAAAGTTATAACATAAAACAAATGTTATTTGCATTCTATTACAAACACGATCAGTGAAGACCATTGCCACTATCGGTACACCAGCGGAGATTTTTTTTGTTTTTTTTTTTTCATTCTCTTTTGGTACTTCTTCGCTACCCTTAAATATGTTATGTGTAGTTGTGTACAGCCGAAAGGCTGAATGCATATGTATGTACATATGTATGTATGTAAGTTAACAACAGAAATGTTTATTTCTCAAACACGCGTTGTCCGAATGATTTCCTCTCCCACGCCGTGTTCCACAAAACACCACATTCAAGGTTGCTGACAATGCGTCCAAATTCCATCACGTACCGATGCATGAGAAAACTCGAACAACTTGTCACCTGACCCGTACCAGCCACATATGGGAACACTGTATGAACGGCTTGCTATCTGACCCGCACCAATCACCTATGGGGACGTAGTACGAACAGCGTGTTATCCGATCCGCGCCATCCACCGGCGGGAGCATCGTCGAGCAGCAGAATTTAGTATTTAAGGTAGCGTAAGGAAATTGTTAGATCAGAATTAAGTTCGTGTTGTAAGGGGAAGTGCTGCCCCATTTAATAAAAAATAAATAAATTTTTTTTTAAACATAAATAAATAAATAATTTGTTAATTGGCGCCCGAGCAGCGACCGGTGGGAAGTGCGGGAGTGTTCAATGATTACGAATAAATAACCAGTCGCCTCAAGTAGCCGCCGTGTTAAAACCCAGTAGTGTCGTTGAAACTTTAAAGTAACCAGTCGCCTCAAGTAGCCGCCGTGTTATCTGTCGGTCGTGTCGTCACATGTGCTATAACCAGTCGCCTCAAGTAGCCGCCGTGTTAACCAGCCGTGCCGTGGAAATAAGACAGGTGGTAAGCTAAAGTAGCCGCCGCACTGCATAAATCAGTCGCCTAAAGTAGCCGCAGTGTTGTGCAGAAAAAATTCCTACGACGCAAGTGACTGACGCGCTCGACTCGCTCCCCCTGCCGGTCCCAGAACCCTAACTCTAAGTGAGCCGGTGCATCCGATAAAGACCCAAAAAAAACTATCGTCGCTAGAAGGTCCTGAGAACGCCTCTAGTGGACCGCGTGAAGAGTGTGTGCCGTGGATCCCGAGTAGCTGAACGACGAAAAGGAGAACTCCAAGCTGCCGACGCGGAGATGACACCAGCATTAGTATTAGTATTGTTTCTATTCGCTACAGCGAAGGCCAACATCCAAATTCTGGATTACTCAAACTCTCAGCTTGTGACGGTTAACACCGGAACCACCAAGGTGCAAACAGGCACATTCAAGTTGATACATGTAGTAGACCTGGAGTGTTACCAAACGGCCATTGACGACATAGAAGCAGCAGTCAATACAGACCCCAACCCAAACCATCCTATTTACCCCCTCATATCAACCGAATTATCCCAAATCAGAAATCACCTGAATCGATTAAAACCAAGAACAAGGCAAGGTCGAGCGTTGGATTTCTTAGGCACCGCATGGAAGTGGATTGCGGGCAGCCCGGACCACCATGACCTAAATATTATTAATGAACAAATAAATGGCGTTCTTGAAAATAATAATAGACAAATTGTAATAAACAAATTAGCTGTAAGAAAAATTAATGAGATATCGAACATAACTAATGAAATCTTGAAAACAATAAAAGTAACTGGGAAATTACAAGATGTACTTCTGTTAAACCTAAAATACAAATTAGAGCTTATTAAGGAAGAAATTGTCAACATAGGATACGCAATACATTGGGCTAAGGCCAACATAATAAACTCATATATTTTGTCTAATTTAGAAATAAAAGTAATAGAAAATGTACTCAATACGGAAGAGATACCGTTTACGAATGTAGAAGAGTCATTCGACTTTGCAGAGGTAAAAATTGCCTCAAATAAAACCGTAATCATATATATTATAAGCTTCCCCACAACTAGTAAAGAGTCCTGCGAGACAATGTTAATAAAAGCAATAAAAAAAGGAAAAATTATAAATAAAATAGATTATAAGTATGTTATAAGATGTAATTCTGAACTCTTTGGTATAAATTCGACATGTAAATCTTATAATAAATTAGCAATATGTTTAAGAAATCAATTGGTAGAAATAAGTAACACTAGCTGCATTCCCAACTTACTGAACAGTCTCCCGCCTGCCTGCACGGTCATCAACAACCACCATATACCTACAGTTGAGGAAGTCTTACCTGGAATCCTGTTCCTTAATCAATTCGACGGTACAGTGGAAATAAATAAGGACTCGACTAAGCTAAACGGGACATTTATTATCAGATACTCTAATGCAACTATGACGATCGGAAACAAAACATTCTCCTCCATGGAAACCACCAACTTTAAACCATTGCCTGCTATACTACAACCTACATCTGGTAGAACGGACATCGAGGAACTGCTATCGTTAGAAATGATAAAAGAATTACAAATAAATAACACCCAATTCATCGAACAGCTGGACATCAAAAGTAAAACCATCTCCATCACAAATGTCATTTTCCTGCTCGTTATCGTTTCCATCGTGGGCATCCTGCTAAGAACAAAAATAAAGCAAAGAAAACCAACCTTTAGAGTCCATCCCGAGGTCAATGGGTTAGAAGCAGAAGAACCAAGGACATCAACATCAAGGTCACATTCTGTCAGTCCAGAAGAACACAACTCGTCATCCGATAACATAACGAGAATCAGCTGTATCCCACTTTTTTAGTGCAACAAAGCTGTTAGTCGAACGAGGGCGTTCGAACTTAAGGAGGGAGGAGTTAACAACAGAAATGTTTATTTCTCAAACACGCGTTGTCCGAATGATTTCCTCTCCCACGCCGTGTTCCACAAAACACCACATTCAAGGTTGCTGACAATGCGTCCAAATTCCATCACGTACCGATGCATGAGAAAACTCCACGAACAACTTGTCACTTGACCCGTACCAGCCACATATGGGAACACTGTATGAACGGCTTGCTATCTGACCCGCACCAATCACCTATGGGGTCGTAGTACGAACAGCGTGTTATCCGATCCGCGCCATCCACCGGCGGGAGCATCGTCGAGCAGCAGAATTTAGTATTTAAGGTAGCGTAAGGAAATTGTTAGATCAGAATTAAGTTCGTGTTGTAAGGGGAAGTGCTGCCCCATTTAATAAAAAATAAATAAATTTTTTTTTAAACATAAATAAATAAATAATTTGTTAATTTGTATATGCGAGCTGAAATTTTTCTTTTCTACGAAATTCAGAAGCTTCGAATAGTATAAAAAATAAAACATTGCGGACCCGATAATAACCGCAAAAAGGTAATAGGCACAAAAAAAATACAAAAAAAAAAGGAATTTTGACATTTTTGTATACGATACCGTTGTGTTACAAACAGCTGAGTAGCAACAACAAAAATTGCATTCGAAATGTTATGTTTATTTGCGTGCGAATATACATACATACATATGTACATATGTACATATGTACATATGTACATATGTACATATGTAACTTACATAGCGTCATTTACTCCCGTGACTTTTGTTTCAATTTGTGTTTTCCAAAAGTGGTGAATTTTGTGGAAATTTTTTTTCGTGTTTATCGATTAGATTCTTAAAAAGATAAGACATTCGAAAAAATCGTTACATCGATACATTTGGAGTTTTTCAAGGCAAATTCAAAGTGCGTGCATTTTTTCAGTATTATTTCTCCTGTGTTTTACAAAAAAAATGTTACCTTTTCTTCAGTTAACGGTAACAAATCGGTAGATAGATATAATTTATATGTGTACTTTATTTTGTTTGACATTATTTTTAAAAGCCATGCCGAGGCGATTTAGTCTTAATCAACGATCGACTAATACCAGGAGGCAGTCCGCTGCCAGAGTAAAAGAAAGTGACGAGCAGCGCACACAGCGAAATCAAGCTGCCCATGAACGCATTGAGCGGTCACGTTGTCGGTTACGAGAAGCAAGGAACAATATTAATCAATTATACAATATAATTCAATTATGAATGACAAGTGGATTATAGTTCACACAAATCAAAAACCATTGGTACAATGAACAATGTTTGTGAACATTGAAAAACACTTGTATTCAGCACTGAAACACCAGGTTTCTGTTGTGCAATCTTTCCTTCTCTCCGAACATACGAAAAAAAATAATTGCTCACTTACAAGCTTATTTTCACCAGCATAACGAATTGGTGAATTTGTTTAAAACGGCATTGGACAGGATGCCGTCGGATAATTATAGAATTGTCATAAGAGCTGACAAAACGCCCGCTGGACAGCACGTCAGAAGATACAATGTACCAACAATAGACGATGTAGCAGTTGTAATCGTTAGAGAAGAATTTAATGCACGCGATATCGTTCTTCATCGTAGAAATTATCAACTTCAACGAGTATCTGAACTTCATCGCTCTTATGATGCTTTGCAATATCCGATATTGTTTTCACAAGGGGAAGACGGTTATCAAATTAACATTAAGTTAGTCAATCCGTCAACGGGTTAGTTAAAATTTTTCTCGCAAATTGGAATGTCAATTTTTATTAAAGTTTGAAATTCGATTACAGGTGTGGAATTTCCAAACAAAACAGTCAGCGCAATGAATTATTATGCGTACAGATTGATGATTCGTCAACATCAAGACAATCATATTCTGAAATGCCAACAACTTTTCCACCAGTATTTTGTCGACATGTATGCAAAAATCGAGACTGAACGTTTGAGCTACATAAGGTTCCATCAGAAAAAGCTACGCGCGGAAGAGTACATACATCTACGTGATGCCATTAACAACGACGGAAACCAGACTTTAAATCCAAATGTCATTGGCCAATTGACCATATTGCCATCTTCATACATTGGCAGCCCGCGTCATATGCATGAATACGCACAGGATGCGATGGCATATGTTCGTTCGTATGGTCGACCGGATCTGTTCATCACTTACACCTGTAATCCACAGTGGAGTGAGATTTGAAACTACTTATTGCCATTCCAAACGCCAAAAGATCGCCATGACGTAACGGCACGAGTGTTTAAACAAAAGCTGAAATTATTAATGGGTTTCATAGTTAAACAAAAAGTATTTGGTGAAGTGCAATGTTGGATGTATGTATTCTGGCAGAAAAGAGGACTCCCTCATGAACACATATTGATATGGTTGGTTGACAAATTAAGACCAGATCAAATTGACGACATCGTCTCTGCGGAAATTCCAGATCAAATCGCCGATCCAGAATCATTTGAAGTGATCACAAACAACATGATCCATGGACCATTAAACATGAGCTCACCGTGCATGGTTGATGGTAAATGTTCGAAACGTTATCCAAGAGCAATGATTTTAGACACAATTACAGGTCTTGATGGACACCCGTTATATCGTCGCCGGTCAACGGAGCATTATGGCAAATCCACAATTATCAAAATGAGAGGCCAAGACATTGAAGTTGATAATCGTTGGATTGTCCCGTATTCACCAATTTTGTCCAAAACATACAAAGCCCATATTAATGTGGAGTATTGTAATTCGGTGTACATTTACAGTACATTTGTAAATATGTAAACAAAGGTAGCGACATGGCTATGTTTAGTGTACCTGATCGAAATAGAAATGACGAAATCACCCAATTTCAATTAGGAAGTTATGTCAGCAGTAATGAAGCAGTGTGGAGAATTTTTGGATTCCCAATTCATGAGAGACATCCAACCGTTGTTCATTTAGCTGTCCATCTTGAAAACGGTCAACGCACAGGAAAGAGAAGCAACACCACCATCCACAACATTGACCGAATTTTTTAAATTGTGTGCATCAGATACATTCGCCAGAACGTTGTTATACTTAGAAGTGCCGCAATATTATACTTGGGATAAATCGAAAAAAGTATTCCAACGGCGTAAGGAAGGAAATCCGATCGATGGCTATACAAATGTGTTCTCCGTAGGCGTTGTGGGACGTATTTACACAGTTCACTCCAACAATACTGAGTGTTTTTATTTGCTTTTATTGTTGATTAACGTTCGTGGTCCAACATCATTTCAAAATCTCAAAACAGTTGATGGCCTATTATGTGCAACACTTTCAGTGCCGATGCTGCACAAATAAGGACACTATTTGCAATAATTCTATCATCATGTTTCCCATCAAATCCACTTGAATTATGGAGAAATTCCCAAGACTTTATGACGGAAGACATTTTGTATCGATATCGCCGTTGTTCGTCAAAACCACACTTGCTATACACACCGGAAATGTATAATGAAGCTCTGATTATGATTGAAGACATTTGCCTAATAATTGGAAACAAAGCATTGCTACAACTTGGCATGGTGTCACCAAATCGCTCAATGCATGATCTGTTCAATAGAGATTTGCAGCGTGAACGTGATTACGATTGCAATGTATTGAACGCATTTGCTCAAGCAAATATTCCAAAATTGAACAAAGAACAAAAGCATGTATACGACACGATTATGCATGCTGTTAACAATGAAAGTGCTGGAATGTATTTTTTAGACGCGCCTGGAGAAACTGGTAAAACATTTTTGATTTCGTTACTATTAGCAACGATACGATGGCATAGTAAAATAGCATTGGCATTGGCTTCTTCTGGAATTGCTGCCACTTTATTAGATGCCGGTCGAACAGCACACTCTGCACTTAAGTTGCCCTTAAATATGCAGGCAAATGAAAATCCTACATGTAACATCACGAAAACATCCGGAATGGCAAAAGTCTTGCAACAATGTGCTATAATCATTTGGGATGAATGTCCAATGGCCAACAAGAAATCATTAGAAGCATTGGATAGAAGAATGAAGGATCTACGAGGAAATCAAGAATTGTTTGGGGGTGCTTTGATATTGTTAGCTGGAGACTTTAGACAAACTTTACCAGTAATTCCTAAGTCCATTGCTGCCGGTTAAATAAATGCACGCTTGAAATCTTCAATTTTGTGGAGAAATGTAAGAGCACTAACACTTAAAACAAACATACGCGTTCAATTGCAAAATGATCCATCAGCAGCTGAATTTTCAAAGCAATTATTAAAACTGGGAGATGGTAAAATGCCAGTTGACAAAGATACAGGAATGATAACACTACCAAACAATTTTTGCCGTTTTACTGAATCAAAGCAAGAACTGATTCGGAACGTGTTCCCAAACATAGCACAACAGTACAAAAACCATGCTTGGCTAAGCGAGCGGGCAATATTAGCCGGAAAGAATAAAAATGTCGATGAGCTTAACGAAGCTATTTTGAAGGAAATACCAGGTCCATTATCCACAGAGTTCTTAAATTCACTTGATTTGCCTGGAATACCACCACACATATTACAGCTAAAAATTGGAGCACCGATTATTATGCTTCGCAATCAACCGAACCGAAGCTTTGTAACGGCACTAGGCTTGCTGTGAAAAAAGTTTTGGTGAATTTGATAGAAGCAACAATTTTAAATGGAAAATTCAAAGGCGACAACGTTTTGATTCCACGCATACCAATGATTCCATCTGATATGCCATTTGAATTTAAGCGTCTTCAATTCGCTGTTACCATCAATAAGTCGCAAGGACAATCCTTGGAAATGTGTGGTATAAATTTGGAAGCTCCAGTTTTCTCAAATGGTCAGCTTTATGTTGCATGCTCACGAGTCGGAAAACCATCTGCCCTATTTGTTTACACGAGCAATAATGAAAAAAAAACAAGAATGTTGTTTACCAAAAAGCATTGCAATAACTTTTTTAATTCTGTCCAGATTTTTTTTAAAGCCCGGCGAAGCGGGCGGGGTCCCAGCTAGTTATACATATACAGGGTGTCCCACGAGCAGTGTGCCAAAAAGCTACAGCGTGTAGGTCTAGTCAAGACAAGAAAAAAATCGTATGGGAGGGGGGGGTCTATTTCCCCCCGTTTAGCCGGGAGGGGCAATTTTCTAAAAAATTGACTTATTTTGGAAAAATAATTATTAAAAATCAACAGTTACATCCACAATGCCACGATATACCTTTTTGTAAAGTCAGAAACCTCTTCTTTCATACTGATTTTAAATGAAGCTGTTTTAAGGAGTAGTTTTTGAGAAATTAATTTTCAAACTCAAAATTTTGAAAAAAAAATTGAAAAAAAAAAATTTCGAACTATTTTTTTTCAAAATTGTATGTAATTAAGTAGTAATTTTTTCCCAAAAATTCAATGCTCTCATTAGTTTTTAGTTAAAAAAAGAAAACCGGATGGAAAAATGTCTTGTAGTTTTAGAGAAATTAAAAAAAAACCCGAACCATTTTTTTCTAAGAAAAACCTTTTTTTTTGGTTTTAAGGCGGCTGGACTTGTAGGCAAATTCTCCGAATTTTTTAAAAATAATAAAAAAGAGGTCAATGTTTCATACATTAATTTGCCTACAAGTCCAGCCGCCTTAAAACCAAAAAAAAAGGTTTTTCTTACAAAAAAATGGTTCGGGTTTTTTTTTAATTTCTCTAAAACTACAAGACATTTTTGCATCCGGTTTTCTGTTTTTAACTAAAAACTAATAAGGGAATTGAATTTTGGAAAAAAAAATAGTACTTAATTACATACAATTTTGGAAAAAAGTAGTTCGAATTTTTTTTTTCCAATTGTTTTCAAAATTTTGAGTTTGAAAATTAATTTCTCAAAAACTATTCCTTACAACAGCTTCGTTTAAAAACAAGATCAAAGAGAGGTTTCTGGCTTTACAAAAAAGTATATCACGGCATTGTGGCTGTTACTGTTGATTATTAATAATTTTTTTTCGAAATTAAGTCAATTTTTTAGAAAATTGCCCCTCCCGGTTAAACGGGGGGGAATAGACCCCCCCCCTCCCGTACGATTTTTTTCTTGTCTTGGCCAGGGCTACACGCTCTAGCTTTTTGGCACACTGCTCGTGGGGCACCCTGTATAATATCGAAAATGTATAAAAAAGTAAAATAAATGTTCGATACTTAGATTTCTTTGTTCTCCATTTTGTCCTTATATAATATGTATGTCCTTTGTGCTGTACCGTTGAAGCTGCACCGTTGGCGCTGGATCGTTGGAGCTGGAGCGGTTGATGCCGAAGCCGTTGATGCCGAAGCCGTTGATGCTGGATCAATTGGCTGGGTGTTCTCCTCCTTTGTTCAATGTTGTTTGAGTTCTTTGTTGAAATATTTTTGTCTTTTTGTTAATGTGTCTTAATGTTTTTGTTCGAATTATTTTATGTATTGTGCCAAACACAACTTTCAACACTTTGACAAGGATAAAAACGAAATGTTTCGCGGTTGGAAGGACCAATGTTCGCGGCGTGATAAGCTCGAACGAAATATTAAAATACAGATACCAGACGATTTGATTCCACTTTAAATTTATGCAAAAGAAAACGCATTTTGTTCTGTGTTATACGTTAATTGTTATTTCTTCTTTATTGTTGTTACGTATTAGTTATATGTGAAACTAATTGTAAGTTAATGTTCCTTTTTTGGGTTATATGTTAAACCACTTGCTTACTCGTTATATGTAAAACGAATGTATTGTGTATTCTTGTTTCTTTGTTGTGTAATTAATTGGTGTCTACATTACAATGTGCCTTGGTTGGCAGTTTGTGTAATAGTGTTTTATTGTACCTTGGGTTGCTTGATGCAAACCCTCGGTCAGCTGGTTTCCAGCTTTGTTATGTACAAGAAAGTGTTTCACAACATTGTTTATTTGGATTGATGACCCATATCCCTAATGCTTCTATATAATGCAATGTTGCTGCAACTTGATGTTGGCAAGGCTGTAGTTGTTTGGCGATTTGATTGTGAACTTACCTTGCACATTTGTTTACAAAGTGTTTATGTGGTGTGAAAGTTAAAGTGTTTTAATTTTTATATTTTGTGATTTTGATGTTTAATTATGGTTTGATTGTTTGTGAGATGTGTTAAATTGAGGTGGGCATGTGCGTTTTACCATTTGGTATAACATTCTGCCGCCATGCCACCTCAATTTATATATTTCCAAACATGAACTTCAAATGTGCAAGGTGTTTGTGTTGAGTGTTGTTTTGTTGTGCAGCAACAAGGAGTATTTAGATATTCTGCATGAAGACCATTTAGGTATAAATAAAACAAATAGAAGAGCACAGACACTGGTCTTTTTGTTAACATTAAACAGGTATATAGATAATCTTCTAAATAATTGTATCCTTTGTCAAAAATATAGAAATTCAGAAACTAAGGAGCATATAATTCAGCATGCCATCCCAAAACTTCCTTTTTTAAAATTGGGATTAGATATTTTTAATTTCGTAAATCATCCATATTGTATTAGTTGATTATTATTCTAAGAGATAATTGAACTCAGAAATAAAATTAGTTCAGAAATAATCAAAAATCTAAAACAAATATTTTCAACCCACAGAATACCGCAAGAGATAGTAGCAGACAATTCACCTTTTAACTGCGCAGCATGCCTATCATTTGCGAAAGAAAATGGTATAAAATTTAATTTTAGCAGCCCTTACTATACAAAATCGAATGGACTTGCGGAAAAGTATGTGGGAATCGCCAAACATTTATTAAGGAAAAGTCAGGCTTCAAAAATAGATCGAAATATAACGCTGCTTGAATATAGAAATACCCCATTATCAGGAATGCAATATTCACCATCCCAACTTTTGTTTAATAGGCGCACAAGGTTCCCGTTCACGATAACTTACTTATTCCAAAAGTTCCTACTAACGTCGAAGATTCCATCCACAAATCCAAAAATTTAATAGCAAATTATTGTGACAAAACTTCAGATGTAAAAAAACACTTTTCATTAAATGAATCCGTATGGATGCAAAAATCAGATAAAAAATGGTACCCGGGAAAAAAATTATTTATAAATGTAAAGAACCAAGGTCATGCGTAGTAAAATTAAATGAAGGGGGGAAACATAGACGGAACACGTTTCATATAAGAAAAATATCTCATAATAAAACTTCATCTGAACAAGGTGTAATTTCTTTTTATGATCGCAAAGTTCACCACACACGTAGCCGCCGTTAAAACATTAAACCATGATATTGAAGTAAATACTAAATACAAATATACTAAACTATTATTGATAGAGCGAAATATAAATGTACATATGTCTATAAATATATTTAGTCATCAGTAGGCTGTGCGAGTAAGAGCAAAAAAGCAAAAATAATAAAAAAAAATCAAATCAACTCAAATATAAAAATTTTGAATAATTTGAAATAAATTTTTCAAATACGCGTTTGGCCGTAATTTGTCCAGTGCAGTGCAATAGTGGTAGCAGGTACGCGAAGAGATGTCGGGAGACGGCGGGCGAAGACCCGCTCGTCATACGGAGTCGGAATCGGATGATTTATCATCCGATTTCGCAACTCCAGCCGCCTTCATGAAAAAGCGCAGAAGGGTCAACCCGAAGACCAATTTGATTAAGCGCCCCTGCCTCACTACTTCGACCGAAAAGCTGCAGGTCGAAGCGAGGAAAGGGGCGCCATCTCCATCACCATCGACGTCCAAGGCAGCTGGGCAGCATCAACGACAAACAAAACCAGTGATCCCCGGGGAAGGCCCCTACACGGGTGACATCAACCCCTTCGCCGCCCTTTCAAGTTCGGCTATGGAGGAAGAGCGTAGCGAACTTGAAGAGGAAAAACGGGTCCTATGCGCCAAGCTGCAGGCCGTAGTCAATAGGCTTAAGCAGATGCAGCAGATGGGAAGAGAGCAGGCAACAGCCGCCACACATCAAAGCCAGCAACAACAGCAGCCGCAGCAGCAGAAACAGCAGCCGCAGAAAAAGCAGCAGCAACAACAACAGCCACAGCAGCAGAAAGAGCAGAAGCAGCAGCAACAACAACAGCCGCAGCAGCAGAAGCAGCAGCAACAACAACAACCGCTACAGCAGAAGCAGCAGCAACAACAACAGCCGCAGCAGCAGAAGCAGCAGCAAGAACAACGCCCTAAAAAAGAGAAGGTGCCACCCATCTTTACCTATACCACGGCCCTACGTGAGACCATCGATCTCTGTAAGTATGCCATTGGTATAAGTAATTTTCATTTTAAATGTTTAGGTCAGAAACGCTATGTTTGTCAAAATATAGATACTGATCCAGCACGACGCCCGTCCGGCCCAAAGATAGAGAACCTGCGCCAATTTTTTCTAGTGTCCCGGGAGGCCCTAGACAAAGGCGTTCTGAACAATATGTATAGATTCTGATTTCTGGAAGTTGATTTTCAACTTCCAGTCATCACAATACTGCTGAATTTTTTCAAAGTCACGTTGCAAGAGAGTGACAATGACGTCGATCGTTGGACCTGATCTGTACGCAATTAGGTCATCTGCATACGCTATTGAGTGGTGAAGAGAAACAAGTAGATCACTCAGGTAAATGCTGAAAAGGATCGGCGAATTTACCGTACCCTGTTGCAGTCCATTTTTGATTTCAAATATTTGAGTAGAAGTTACGTTGGCAATTTTCACAACGAACTTTCTACCTGTTAACATGTCAAAAATCATATACATATAGCAGTGGTTTACTTATGCCCAGCCGACTGAGCTTGTAATAAAGGCCTTCTAACCATACGGTGTCGAAAGCTTTTTCCAAGTCAATCAGACAGGCACCCGTGCATTGGTTCTTGCATTTATTCCATTGGACATCCGACACAAGCTTCGACGCGGCATGAATAGTGTCATGCCCCGCTCTGAAACCGAATTGGTTATCCGGGATGATTTTATTGTCCTCAACCCATTTAGACAGGGCCCTATGGATCACCTTCTCGAAGACCTTGCTGATGCTCGGAAGGAGACTGATCGACCGGAGATTTGCCGGGTTAGAGGTGTCTTTCCCCTTCTTAGGGATTGGTTGAACCACCGCTGTTTTCCAATGCACTGGATAATATGCATTATTCAGTGCATTGTTGAACAGGATGGCGTACCTCTCTACAGCCATTGGTGGAAGGTGCCTAAGCACAACATTGGATATGCCGTCGATACCCGCGGATTTTTTCCTTTTCAATGACTGAAAGATCATCTGGAGATCTTCCGTCGAAATTAACAGGGTGTTAGCCCCCTCACTGGCGAAGGCATTGCTTGCCATGAAATCTTCATTGAACCTGGTAAAACCAAGATTCTCAGATCGCCAATGATCGAAATCATTTCTAAGGTAGAAGTGATGAAGCAGGGCTCTGTCCTCCAGGTCATGGTTCGGGCGAATACTATCATTCACCTTGTACACTTCCTGGAAAACAGCTCCCACTGTCAATCAATCAATTCAATTCATTTTTATTTCATATTAACTTATATCTATCTTACCCTAGTCAAAAATGCTTAAAACTAGCTTAACTATCTTAACAAATGTAACTATCTTACTGGCCCTAGGCGGACACTCTAAAACAAACAGAACAATTGAAACATACTTATGTCTTTCGACATCTACACAAATTTACTATTAACATTATTATAACTAACTTAAGCTAAGAAAAATGTTTTTTTTTTATTAAAAAACTTAGCATATGATCATTTTTTTTTATATAAAACTTAAACCTACCTTATACTAATTAAACCTAACTAAACCTATCTTATTCTAACTTAACTAAAATATATATACACAAATATATACATTATATATATTTTATATATATATCTTTTTTTTTATGTTTTTATTTTTAATTTTTTTTTTGTTTTAAGTTTTATTCTTTTTTTTGTGTTTTTTTTTTTTTTTTTTTTTTGTTTGTTTTTTGTCGTTTTTGCCCTAGCCTACCTTAACCTACCCTACCCTACCTTACCCTACCCTAGCCTATGCAAGCCTGCCATTGGTGTTGGGCAGGCCTTGCCTTGAAGAGGCTGCTCCTATCAAGGTGTCCGTTGACGGAGCTCTTTCCAGCCACCAAAAGCGTTGATGCTGGCGGACTACGTCTCCTCGATCCCGGCGTGAGACCGATCTACAGAACCTGAGGCGCTCGGGCTCACGGAGCGCGACATCGGGTCCGTAGAGGAATCGCCGCTCCACGGAATTGCGACCCACGTGGAAGATTAGCGGTAACGCCAATCTGTCCTGGATCAGCCCACATCTATCTAGATAGAGGAATGCTTCTGGCGGGACAAAGCCGTTAAGGCGCACTCTCTCGTGATATAGATCATTGGGGTAGTAAGCCCCGAAGATCAGGCTATTGACCGAAGTCATTGCTCTTGCAACGTGGCTTCGAATCAGTTTGATCAGAAAATTATCTATCCGTACAATCCTGGCCCTATTGTATAGGACCTCGTTCGGGTAAAATTTCGTGTACTCAGATTCGGGAGTCCTATGTAGCCCAAGACAAGTCCTAAGACATTGTCTCTCAAACACCCGAATCCTTTCCATTAAGCTGGCTCTCACATTGAACCAGACGGGACATCCATAGGCAACCATGGGCCTGATTAAGGCCATGTAGCAGATTACCTTCACCCTGGAATCAAGTTGGCTGCTATGAAACAGCCATCTTGTCAGAGCGAAAGCGCCCCGGGCCCTCGCCAGAGCAGCATCTACATGTTTGTCGAAATATAGATACTGGTCCAGCACGATCCCAAGGTATCTGACTACACTTTGTCTCGCCAGTGGACGCCCGTCCGGCCCAAAGATAGAGAACCTGCGCCAATTTTTTCTAGTGTCCCGAGAGGCCCTAGACAAAGGCGTTCTGAACAATATAGATTCTGATTTCTGGAAGTTGATTTTCAACTTCCAGTCATCACAATACTGCTGAATTTTTTCGAAGTCACGCTGCAGAAGAGTAACAATGACGTCGATCGTTGGACCTGATCTGTACGCGATTAGGTCATCTGCGTACGCTATTGAGTGGTGTAGAGAAACAAGTAGATCACTCAGGTAAATGCTGAAAAGGATCGGCGAATTTACCGTACCCTGTTGCAGTCCGTTTTTGATTTCAAATATTTGGGTAGAAGTTACATTGGCAATTTTCACAACGAACTTTCTACCGGTTAACATGTCAAAAATCATATATAGTAGTGGTTTACTTATGCCCAGCCGACTGAGCTTGTAATAAAGACCTTCTAACCATACGGTGTCGAAGGCTTTTTCCAAGTCAATCAGACAGGCACCCGTGCATTGGTTCTGGCATTTATTCCATTGGATATCCGACACAAGCTTCGACGCGGCATGAATAGTGTCATGCCCCGCTCTGAAACCGAATTGGTTATCCGGGATGATTTTATTGTCCTCAACCCATTTAGCCAGGGCCCTATGGATCACCTTCTCGAAGACCTTGCTAATACTCGGAAGGAGACTTATTGACCGGAGATTTGCCGGGTTAAAGGTGTCTTTACCCTTCTTGGGGATTGGTTGCACCACCGCTGTCTTCCAATGCACTGGATAATATGCATTATTCAGTGCATTGTTGAACAGGATGGCGTACCTCTCTACAGCCATTGGTGGAAGGTGCCTAAGCACAACATTGGATATGCCGTCGATACCCACGGATTTTTTCCTTTTCAATGACTGAAAGATCATCTGGAGATCTTCCGTCGAAATGAACAGGATGTTAGCCCCCTCACTGGCGATGGCATTGCTTGCCATGAAATCTTCATTGAACCTGGTAAAACCAAGATTCTCAGATCGCCAATGATCGAAATCATTTCTAAGGTAGAAGTGATGAAGCAGGGCTCTGTCCTCCAGGTCATGGTTCGGGCGAATACTATCATTCACCTTGTACACTTCCTGGAAAACAGCTCCCACTGTCGCCACCTTCTCCTGAGGATCCTCAATCACGAAAAAGTCGTCATCCAGTATGGCGCCATCTGGATCGATGCTAACTGTCCATAGCAAACGTTCATTGTCTGACGTTCTTGGAAGTTTCAGATCCTGAATGTCATTCTGATTGTTTCTCCGAAATATTTTATTTATTTGCGGAAACATACTCGCGCTGTTGGATTTTACAGCACGAATTCTGTTGTTCCAATGCAAACTTACAGATATTCTGTAATTTTCTCTGATCAATTGTTGGAGATTTTTAATCAGTGACTTCAGTGTCCTGACCTCCGAGTTTTGTCTGTCGGTAAACCGCCTGTACAAGAGTTTGAGTCTTGTTAGGAGTCTACTTTTTTGTCTATGCAGTGCGTCGATTGTCGCGTTTCGGTATATGTTTGTGGTATCGTGCTGTCTTTGACGTGGTATCGTACTGTTCATAGTCTGTTTAATGATATCGTCCATTTCTTTGAGATACCTGTCAATCTCGTGGTTTGACAGGTTCCTATTAGTTGGTGGGAAGGAGGCGCTCGAAGTGAGCGCTCTCGTCAGGGAATTGGCGAAGCGTGGCCAGCACACCCTACTGTAATCGTATGGGTGCGTGTGGACGTACTCTGCCATTTCCGCGAACTCGTCAGGTACTGTGATCACGGCACATAGTCCGCAATGGTCACTGTCGTATACAATGGTCCGTAGACAGTTAATAGACCATTCGTTCGTGTCTGCCAGTCTCAGTCGAGAGTCTATCAGCATTAGATCCAGATAGGAGCCGCTCCTAGGATACGACGGACTATCCGTTGCGAGCAACTTGACTCTATATTCAATGTTGTGAAGAACCAACCAATGGCTTAGTAGGCTCCCCCTAGTGTTGGGAATGTTATTTCCCCAATCACTATGTTTGGCATTTAAATCGCCGGCCAGAATGTAGAAGTTTTCTACCGAGTTCAAGCGCAGAGATCGGAAGAGTGTCTCGAGTTCTGCGATAAAAATATTGGGTTGAGGTGCTTCAGGTGCATAGGCTGATACAATGTACATTGTCTTTCCGTTTCGGAGAGGAATGCACACAATACAGGCCCCCAGCACCTGGAACCTCCGCACTTCACTGCTATATATGACCTTATGTTTAAGATTATTTTTAATGAAGATCGCAACTCCCCCGCCTTGAGTAGCGTTGGGTCGGTCTCTTCTAATTATTTTATACGAACTGTGCCGGATTTTGTGCTTCTGGTTTAGCTTTGTTTCGCTAACCAAGAGTACATCGGGGCTTTCTTCCTGCAACAGGTTAAAAAGTACGGTTCGTCGATCGATCCTTATCAGTGAATTTACATTCACCGATAGGATCTTCAAGTGTCTCTCTGCCAGCGTACCCATCATGACCTTAGGTGCGCTAGGCCCGGCAGAAGCGAGCAGATACTATCTACTCGGGTCGCCGTTTCCTGGATCTGTTTTTGGAGCTGTCCAATCTGCCCTTGGATTGCGAGCAAGATCGAACAGACATCCACCTCGGCCCCCGGTGCCTTAGAGACAGGCAATGGGGCTTTAGGAACAGCCACGGGTTTTTGTACCGTCTTTCCCGAACCTGCCGCCATTTGGGCGTAGGTCAACTGGGATGTGACGGCTGGTGTTTGGAAGCGACCCGAGGGACGCTTCTCCTCGACCTTCTGCTTACGGGCCAGGTTTTCTTTCTTGATGTCCTGGAACTTAGGACATCCCCGATAGTTTGCAGGGTGCCCTCGGTTCCGACACAAGACACACTCGAGCTGCTCTCTGTCCGCCACCTTGTCTTTCCCAAGGTCGCATTCCTCGTTCTTGTGATTCTTCGCACACTTAACGCATCGAGGCTGCATTTCGCAGTTCGACGCGGCGTGCCCGAATCTTTGGCAGCGGATACATTGCAAAATGTTTCCTTGCCTTTTTAATATTTCCCATGTTACACGCTGGGAAGCCAAGGAAGTAATGGACCTTAACCTCTCCAGCTTGCTGTTGGGTGTGAGCTGTACCACGAAGAAGGGAATCACTCGCTTCTCCCGTCGGGAGCTCACCGTGGAAAATGGCTTAACCGCCACGAATTTGAGTTCGTCACTCTCGAACTCTTTGAGCTCTGAGAGCATTTCCTCGGGATCTGTGATAGATTCCATGCCTTTGAGGAGCATCGTCCGCAACCTCTCGACCTTTGGAGTGAAGGAGAAGAACTCCGTCGTTGACTCCTTCAATAGGCTTTTAATACGCTTGTGCTGCTCCAGTGTCTTGCACTGAATAGCATAGCGTTTCTGGCCCAAACATTTAAATTCAAAATTACCTACACCAATGGCATACTTACACAGTTCGATGGTTTCTCGTAAGGCCGTGGTATAGGTGAGGATCGGTGGCACTTTCTCCTTTTTCGGGCGCTGTTGCTGCGACTGATGCTGTTGCTGCTGCTTCTGCTGCTGCGGTTGTTGTTGTTGCTGCTGCTTCTGCTTCTGCTGTTACTGTTGTTGTTGCTGCTGCTGCTTCTGCTGCTGCGGTTGTTGTTGCTGCTGCTGCTTCTTCTGCTGCTGCGGTTGTTGTTGCTGCTGTTGTTTCTGCTGTGGCTGTTGTTGTTGCTACTGTTTCTGCTGCTGCGATTGTTGTTGTTGCTGCTGCTTCTGCGGTTGTTGTTGCTGCTGCTGCTTCTGTTGTTTCTTCTGCAGCTGCTGTTGTTGTTGCTGTTTTACTTCTTCGGCGGCTATTGCCTCCTCTTTCAGCTTCTGCAACGCCTTAATTTTGTCAACTACGGCCTGTAGCTGGGCGCGCAGGAAGCGTTCTTGCTCCTCCAGCACACTACGTTCGTCCCCCGTAGCCGAACTTAAGAGGGCCGCGAAGGGGTTGTTGTCCCCCATGTAGCGGCCTTCTCTACCATCGGAGAGGTATTCGACCTCTGCTTCCATGGGGATCACTTTCTTTACTTGTTGCTGTTATTGTTGTTGTCCGGCTGCTTCGGACGTCGATGGTGGTGATGATGGCGCCCCTTTCCTCGCTTCGACCTGCAGCTTTTCAGTCGAAGTGGTGAGGGAGGGGCGCTTAATTAAGTTCGGCCTCGAGTTGACCCTTCTGCGCCTCTTCATTACGACGGCCGGCGTTGTGAAATCGGATGATAAATCATCATCCGATTCCGTCTGACGAACGGGTCCTCCCCCGCCGTCTCCCGACATGTCTTCTCACTACTGTTGTTACTACTGTTAGTAGTGGAAGAAAAAACGAAAAAACCCGAAAAATATTTTTTTCCCGAATGGGGAATTGATCTTCCGATCTTCGGATTATCAATCCGGCGCTCTACCATCGTGCTAACCTTATAGTTGCGAGGTGTTTGACTAAGTCCGCACTAGTACTATTTATTGTTTATTTTGCTTTCCACTTATGGAAATCAAGCCGAAACACTCCCTACCACTGCACTGGTCTGTGATCAACTGATGAATGAATGTCGACCACGCGAGAGTAAAGTTGTTCATTTATTGTTGAGTTGTTTCTTTTATATCACATAAAAATTTAAATCAGTTGTTGCATCTACAAATTTGGTCCTTCTGATCGCGGATTTTTGAACTTTAATTATACTATAATTATTGTTAACCCATCATACATATTGTATAAGTACAAAAGACATGGTATGGTTTTTTTATGAACATTTTTTTTTTTTGAGTGATCTGATGCATGTTTGTGGCTTCACACCACGTGGTGACAATTTCTTTATAAAATCGAATTAATTGCATGTGTGCCAAATTGACTTATTCGCGTTATTTAAGAACAATCGGTTTATATATACTATTCCCTTTAATTATTTGTTTGAAAATGAACGTAGTAAACGCAAAACGTGGTCACGTTAAGGCGTCTTTAACTCGAGCGGTAGCTTTTGCAGAAGCTGTAGACGAGCGCGTATCCTAAGAGATTCTTAAAATACGTTAACAAAAACTCGAAGAAGATTGGGTAGCATTCGGTAATTTGCAAAATGAGCTTTTAGAACACGCGGATGAGGTTGATTTCGTGGACCCAGAATGTGAATTTGCCGATTATGAGGACAAATACTTTTTTGCTCAATCTACTCTCACTAAAGTGATTCGTGAAAGGGAAAAATGTGAATTAACCGTTCATGATCAATCGGCGGTCGATAAATTGGCTGATCAACAAACATCTTTGCTTGAGAATCTTAACTCCATTCAATCTGTCTCAATTGCGCTGCCCAAAATCGATATTCCTCCCTTTTTCGGTGACTACAAGGAATGGCCCAGCTTTAGAGACTTATTTCAGGGTACCAAAGACAATAAACCAAATTTATCTCCCACCCAAAAATTCCGGTAGATAAATCCTTAAATCTCATTTTCGCGATAAAGCCGCTGATCTTATTCGTGACATTACGGTTTCAGACGCTAATTACTTAGATGCGTGGGGTCGGTTGGAAAAGCGATACGATCGCTCTAATTTAATAATTCAATCGCATATCGAATCATTCTTTCCCTTCCTACGATAAATTCCGGTAGTGTCGTAAACCTTCGCAAGATCACCGACCGCACAGACGAAACAATTCGGGGCTTGAAAGCAGCAGGATCCACCAATCGCGACCCTTGGATTATTTATCTTCTGCTCCAGAAACTCGACAAGCATGGGCAGAAGAGATCGGATGCCGGGTTGACTGTACTATCGATCAAATAGTGTCATTTTTACAGCTTCATTTTGATGCGTTAGAAAGAACATTCTCTTTGCTTTAATTGTTTACGTCCTGATCATTCTGCCAACAAATGCCGGTCTCATTTCCGTTGCCGAACTTGTAACTCGCGGCACCATTCACTCGTTCACCCCTAATCGTCGTCGTCAAATACTTCATATTTAATTGTCCAGTTCGCCATCGACGAGTTCACATACACTTGTTCGCCACCAACCAAATCTCTGCTAACAACACAACCAACACTCTCGCTTTGCTCATCAATACCTGCTAAAGGCAATACGTTTAATCCTTCTCGCTTTACCCAAACGTTATTGCCTACAGCTGTTGCTCATGTTCATGATAAGCAAGGACATTTTCAAGCCTTTCGGTTGTTACTAGACTCGGGTTCACAAGTGTCCTTCATAACCGAAAACACAGTCCAGCGTTTGGGTCTTATTCGGATGCCTGCTCGCATTCCTGTATTAGGAGTTTGGTCGACATCCGCTGGTGTCACAAATGGATTTGTAACGCTGAAATTATTTTCTCGCTATACTCAAAAGTTTGTACAAGTCCATTGCTACGTTGTGTCCAAACTTACATCCTTATTGCCTGCATCTGTTCATAAGATCTGTGACAAAAAATTATTTTCTTCGTTCAGATTAGCAGATCCCAATTTTGGTGTACCAGGCCATATTGACGTGCTAATCGGTGCGGATAAAGTATTCAGCATTTTCAATGGCTCAGCAGTTCAGGGTAATCAAGGAGTCCCTGATATCATACCCACTATATTTGGCTGGGTTGTTTGTGGCAATATGGACAGCATCATATCTTCAAACTTCATCAGTGCGACTCGTACTGTACCCAACTGGACAATGAAAACACCTTTGATCTTGAACGTTTTTGGCGACTTGAAGAAATAGATAAAAAAATAACTCTATCCGTTGGCGATCAACGTGCAGAAGGCATTTTCGTCAATACACATTCGCGTCTACCTCTCGCTTGTCGTAAAAGGCGACTAAAACAAAGGTAAACAAAAATCACATCTAGGCAATTTAGAAAACACCAAAGTGAGCCTAGGGACACATATACCACCATTAAACTGACCCACAAGTGTACATGCAAATCAGTGGGTTGACACGATTGGAGATCACCGGTGTTGTAAGAGTAAGATCAAACAAAAAAATCTGGAGCATGCCCGCGTCACAAAAAAAAAAAAAAAAAAAAAAAACAAACAGCAGGCCGAAAAACAATTGGTGCAAACAAATGCAAAAACACCAGCATTTGATTGGCCTCAGCGATGAAGTAATCCCAACCCGGGAAGCCTGCCGCTACTTTCTGAGGTCAAACCGGCGGACCCCACAAGCGGACCAGTAGGAATGCAGTTAAGTGGGAAGGTTATGGTCCTACACTTCTGACCATAACAACGCCGTAAAAAGAAAAAGAAGAAAAAGACACATTAGCGTCTACCTGACGGCAGGTATGTGGTTCACTTGCCCTTCAAAAGTGAACGTAGAATAGCTTCGAACAAATACTTGAGAGATGAATACATACATACGCTTCATGGAAGAATATTTGATCTTAGGGCATATGACAGAGATACCTTCCAGTGAAATCAGCGAGATCTTTTTTCTATTTGTATCCGATTTCGCCGTCATCTCTATACCATATCTGGGGACCTAGAAAAAATGTTTCACCAGAAACGAATATCGGATAAACACACACATTTTCAACGAATCTTGTGGAGAAAATCAAATTATCAAACTGTAAAACATTACAGCCTCTTGACCGTGACCTATGGCACAACATGCGCCCCATTTCTGGCTGATCGAACCTTGTACCAATTAGCCCTTGACTTACGGGATGCCTACCCCCGCGCTTTGGATATACTACTTGTTGGGGAAAAAATAAAAAGTACCACTGTCAACTCTTCATGAAGGAATGAATGTATTTTAAGTAATTCTGGTTTTTATATGGACAAGTTACATAAGTAGTAGTATTGGAATTCATCAATATATGTACATAGTTCAATAGTATAATAGTATTAATTCACTATATATATTATAGGAGAACATGGTAAGTATATATATATATGATAAGTATATGAAATTACATGTATACATATGTTGGTATTTTTTGTTTTGTCCAACAAACTACCCCTCAATAAATACAAACTTCATAACAATTCTAATTTATACCCAAAAGGTTTACAAATTTCATGTGTTTTATTTTCTTCAAACTTTTCGTTAAAATATCGGCCTTCATATCTTCTGTTGATATGTACTCAAGAACAATTAAAGATTTTTCATAAACGTCTCTCACATAATGAAAACGTAAGTCGATATGTTTGCTACGTTCGTGGTGAGATGGATTTTTCGTTAGATGAATGGCACTCTGATTGTCACAAAATATCTTTAGGGGACAACTCACAAGATCCCCGAAGCCAATTTCAGAAACAAGGTTTCGCAAATAGACTGCTTCTTTGGCTGCAGCTGTCAGAGCCATGTATTCCGCTTCTGTGCTGGATAACGCTATGGTTTGTTGCTTTTTCGTTGCCCAGGTAACAGCTCCACCTGATAGTTCGAATACATAGCCAGTGTAGGATCGACGGTCATAATTTGCTGCCCAATCAGCATCGGAATATCCACTCAAGGGATCCCCAGGTTTACTATAAATCAGTGAAAAGTTAATAGTATTTTTTAAGTACCTGAGAATTTGTTTTGCAGCAGCCATATGCTGGATATGCGGGTTCGCATTGAACTGGGACAGTTTGTTTACCGAATATAATATATCGGGTCTAGTTGCCAACCCAATGAACAAAAGAGAACCAATTATTCCCTGATACTCCTTCGTATCAGCAAATTGACAGTCAGTACAGTTTTCACATTTTATTAATTTTTGACCAGGTTCTAACGGTGTCCCCCGTCCTTTACAGTCACTCAAGTTACAATTCTCTAGGAGAGATGAAATCGCCTGTTTTTGTGAGATACGTATATAATCCCTGGCTTCATTTTGATGGACCTCCATACCAAGAAAATACCCCACGATACCCTTGTCAACCACGAGGAACTCATTTTTAAGCATGTTCTTGATTTCGTTCAGGCGGGCTCTCTCTGAGCATGCAAGTAAGATATCGTCGACGTAAATTGCCAAGATGTTTATTTCACCTTGTTTGTGGTTAGTATAAACACATACATCGTAACTGCATCTCTTAAAACCAATTTTCTTTAGAACTTCATCCAACCTATTATTCCATTCACGTCCTGATTGTTTGAGCCCGTATAATGCCTTTCTTAACTTGCAAACACGTTGGGGATATCTCGGATTGATGAACCCTTCTGGCTGGCACATGTACAACTCTTCTTTTAAACTTCCATTTAAGTACGCACTAGTAACGTCAAGTTGATGAAGATGTAGTTTGTACATAACAGATAACGCAAAGATCAGTCGCACTGTGGAGTAGCGGACAACAGGCGAAAACGTTTCGTAAAAATCTAAGCCCGGTCTCTGTGTACAACCTTTGGCTACTAGACGGGCTTTATATCTTTCAATATTACCGCTTTTATCTCTTTTTAAACTAAAAACCCATTTGCACTTTATTGGTTGCTTTTCCGGAGGCAGTTCAACAAGTGTCCACGTGTCATTGGAAACTAAGGTCTCGTATTCTGATTTCATTGCCTGTTTCCAATATCTGTTTTCCTTGGAACGCAGAGCTTCTTCAACGGTTTGCGGAATTTTCTGCGCCTTATCCGAGTAGAATAGCATGCTCTTTTTCTCCAATGCTTTGGCTTTGCTCCGAGTAACAATACTTGATGGTGGAACTTTGTCTTCCACACCGTTTTTCTCATTTTGGTCCGAATCTAGGTCATATATGTCATTTTCGTCTATTATTTCTTCTATACTGTCTTCGAAATGGTCTTCATCTTCTTTGTGGTTATTTTGATTTAAATGGTTGACATCAGGTCCTTTCTCGTTTTGAATTGCATCTCTAAAGACTGTTACTTCGTTTTCTTTATTTGTTTCTTGAATTAACTCTGGCATTTCATGGTTGTTGTTAAGGACAGGCATGCTGAAAAATTTGACATCACGGCTTTTTAAGACCTTTCTTTGTTCCGGAACATACACTCTGTATGCCTTGGCTTCAGCCGAGTATCCAACCATTACGCAATCAACGCCTTTTGCTTGAAACTTTGATCTCCCGGGCTTCTTATTTAGCAGTATACCTAAACAACCAAATGATTTAAAATGAAAAACGTTAGGTTTCTTACCACACCAGACTTCGTAGGGGGTCATTGCAGGTATTGATTTTGTCGGTGATCTGTTGCGAATGTAAGCAGCCGTATTTATTGCCTCCGCCCACATCATTTCCGGAAGACCAGAATCCAGTAGCATGCATCGAGCCATTTCAACGAGGGTACGATTTGCGCGTTCCGCAACTCCATTCTGCTGGGGTGTGTATTCAACTGAAAACTGGCGTCTTATACCGTGGTCACTCAAAAATTTTCCGAAATTTTCACCTAAATATTCGCGACCATTATCGCAGCGTAGTATCTTAATCTTGCGACCAGTTTCTAGTTCCACTCTAGATTTGAAGTTTTTAAAAGCGTTAAACACTTCGGATTTTGCCTTTAAAAATTGGACAAAAATTTTTCTCGACTTATCGTCAATAAACGTAACGAAGTAAAACGCACCACCGAGCGAACGAATGCGCATAGGGCCACACACGTCACTATGAACTAGGTCTAGAATGTTTTTAGCTTTCATTATAGGCTCTATTGAGAACGACTGGCGTGCTATTTTGCCCTTCAAACATATATCGCACTGGATGTTGTTGGGAACACTATTTAGGTTAAGTCCGCGTACCATGTTCTCTTTGAATAACCGCGACATACTTTTTATATTTAAATGACCGAATTTTTTATGCCAACTATGAACTTCACCTTCTCTTTCAGGCTTTAACATACGAGTAAACGCTTTGCAACTCGATATATTTACATTTTCTACGACATACAAATCACCTTTTCTTTCACCACATAAAATTAATTTACCATGCTTGTCTCTAATTGTTGCTTTATTTCGACAGAAATTAATGTTCATATTATTATCGACCGCTTTACTAATTGAAATAAAGTTTGTTTTTAACTCGGGAACATACAATACGTCGCGTAGTTTGATTTTATAAAAATTGCTTTCAATCAAAACGTCACCTTTTCCCGAAGTATGCAGAAACTTATTCGCGGCAAGTTCAACTAACTCTATATGCTCTCTAATGTTTACAAAAAACTTTTTCTCCGAACACAAATGAGACGTCGCTCCGCTATCAAGGATCCATGTGTCTCTGTCTACATCGGCAGAATTAATTAAATTCAGCAATGCAAAAGAAGTTGATGGCTTAGACCAATGTTTGTCTCTTTCGTTGCATTGAGAGGCAAAATGTCCCTTTTTGTTGCATTTAAAACATCTCCCTTTGTTGTTATGACCGTGTGACTTGTTCTTTTGCCGATGAAAATTTTGTTGCTTTTCTTTAGTTTTTGCCAGAAAAGCCATTTCCCCATCTGATTCCTTTTTGTCTCTGTCTCTCCTTTGTCCTTCTTCTGCTACTTTGTTTTTAATATGGCTAGCGTCGGTAGTTCATCTCTTGTCTCTATCGCTACAACGAAATTCTCATACGACTTAGGTAAGCTCGACAAAAGAATAATACATAGAAGTTCCTCTTTGAGATCAACGTCTATCTCTTTCAATTTTTCTACCACATCCAGGAATGCATCCATGTGGTCTGATATCGAATGATCCTCCGACATTTTCAATGACAAAAGCTTTCGGTATAGCGTGACTTTTCTTGCGGGTCCATCGGGCTGATGCAAAGCTTCTAACTTGTCCCCGGCATCCTTTGAGGTTCGACAGTTTCGAATATGATTCAATTGGGAAGTTTTAACACACAGGAAGATCGTTGCCAGCGCCTTTTCATCCTTCTGCTTCCAAGCGGATTGATTCTGAACAGTTTGTTCATCCAATGTGCTGCTTCCATTGACATACGACCAAAGCTCATGGTGAATAAGCACACTTCGCATTTGAATCTTCCATCCATCGTAGTTCTGTCCGTCGAGCTTTTCAATATTTAAAAACGCACTCATTGTCTTTTGATATCACAAAAAAAAAATGTTTAAAACGTTACACAACACTTCAACTACTCGCGAACCTGGGCCCATAACCTTTGTTGGGGAAAAAATAAAAAGTACCACTGTCAACTCTTCATGAAGGAATGAATGTATTTTAAGTAATTCTGGTTTTTATATGGACAAGTTACATAAGTAGTAGTATTGGAATTCATCAATATATGTACATAGTTCAATAGTATAATAGTATTAATTCACTATATATATTATAGGAGAACATGGTAAGTATATATATATATGATAAGTATATGAAATTACATGTATACATATGTTGGTATTTATTGTTTTGTCCAACACTACTCAACGACTTTTATATGGACGATGTCATGACCGGCGCGGATTCCATTGAAGAAGTTATTTCCCTTCGTTCAGAACTCGTGAATCTACTCAAATCGGGAGGGTTTAACCTACGTAAATGGACGACCAATTGCTGGCCTTTACTCACTTCCTTGCCTGTAGAAGAACGTGAGCTTTCTACCAAAGAGTTCGAAGAATTCTCAACCGTAAAACTACTTGGCATGCGATGGTGTCCATTGAAAGACAGTTTTTTCTTCAATGTAAATTTAAACAGCTCTATGGTCTATACCAAACGCCGCATACTATCGGAATCTTCGCGAATTTTTGATCCCATGGGATTTCTAGCTCCAGTCATTGTTGGTATCAAAATACTTTTCCAGGATTTATGGAGAAAGGGTCTAAAGTGGGATGATGATGATGTTCCTTAGGATATTGCCGTTCGATGGACATTGATTCGTAGCGAACTTCATCTACTTCAATCTATTAACATTCCTAGGATACTGTGGAGCAACAAATTCAGCTTCGAACTACATGCGTTTTGTGACGCATCACTGGATGCATACGCTGCTATGGTATACTGCCGCAGTATAACCCTGGACGGATTGGTAAACGTTTCGTTGGTAGCAGCAAAAACAAGGGTTGCTCCTATAAAGGTATTATCTCTCCCTAGGCTTGAGCTCTGTGGAGCTACTCTTTTAATTCACCTCATCGATAAACTTAAGTTATCTTTACAAGTGAAAGACATTACGGTTTTTGCATGGACAGACTCGTCGATTGTACTACATTGGCTTTCTGCACCACCCAAGAAGCGGTCAGTGTTCGTATCAAACCGGACGTCCGAGATCCTGACGTCAATTCCTCACCCAGGTTGGAACCACGTCCGATCAACCAACAACCCAGCCGACATCGCAACTCGTGGAGTTCCACCATCTCTCTTACAGGTAAATGAGATGTGGTGGGAGGGTCCTTCTTGGCTACGGGAAGAAAGGACTAAATGGCCAATATCAAACCCATGCATGAAGGACGTTGCCGTCTGTAAATTAGAAGAGAGAAGTACAAAAGGAACTTTCTAATCAACATCAATACATATAATATATTCGAAGACATTCTAATAAAATCATCAAATTGGTTAAAATCTGTTCGCGTAGTGGCATTTGTTTTATGTTTCATTTCAAATGTTCGTATTAAAATCGGTCGTTAATACAATTCACTATCTACAGAAGAACTTTCCATTGCTAAAATTAAACTCATAAAATGTGCGCAAAAATCGTTATTCCCTTTCGAAATGGCTGCTCTCGAAAACCATAAACCGTTGTCTAAAAAACATAAATTGAAATCCTTAGCACCATTTCTAGACTTAAATGGAGTGCTTCGCGTCGCCGGTCGTTTAAATGCATCGAACTTACCATACAGTGCTAAACATCCTTTTATTCTGCATAAATCCCATCCGATATCACGTCTCATTGTTGAAAATATCTGCATGCCGGTGTATCTCAATTGTTTGGTCTAATAAGAGAAGAGTATTTTATAATAGGCTGTAGAAATCTGCTTCGCAACCTAGTACACAAATGTGTAATTTGCTTATGTCATCGACAACATTCGTCAACTCAACTAATGGCAAACTTGCCAAGGGAACGTATTCGATTTTCGCGACCTTTTAGTAGAGTCGGTTGCGATTACGCCGGCCCATTAACTCTACGTTTATCTCGCGGAAGAAAGGTTTGTCAAATGTTACATCGCCCTGTTTGTATGTTTTGTTACGAAAGGTATACATCTAGAACTTGTCGGTGACTGTCGTGGTAAGCCAATTGAAATTTGGAGCGACAACGGCACCAACTTTCATGGAGCCAAGAGATCGCTTGATGAAATGCATGCTTGCCTTCTCAGTCAACAACATCAATCCATTGTTGCAGATCACCTCTCAGGAGACAACATCTCTTGGAAATTTATACCTCCTTCTGCACCTCACTTCGGTGGGTTGTGGGAGGCAGGTGTCAAATCTGTCAAGACCCATCTGAAAAGAGTGATTGGTGATCGCACACTCACTTACTGTACACATTATTGACAAAAATCGAGGCATTGCTGAACTCACGCCCTATGTGGCCAACATCCGACAGTGAACCCACTGCCTTAACACTTCGCATTTTATGACTGGTGAACCATATACTGCAGACATAGAATATTCAAATTCACCAAAAACTAATTGGCATCTTTTACAAATTCTTATGCAGGGTTTCTGGAAGAGATGGCATCAACTCACATCACTGCAACAGCGACCGAAGTGGCAAGGTGCTCAGCCAAACATCAAGGTAGGTGACATCGTGCTTCTTAAAGAACCCAATTTGCCTCCCTCAAAGTGGATCCTTGGTCGTGTCGTGAAAACGCATCCAGGAAGGGATAATAAAATCCGTGTCGCCACTGTCAAAACCAAAATCAAGGAGTATGTTCGTCCCATTGTGAAGATCGTACCACTTTCTATATCTGAAAGACCGGAGTCTTTCGGGGGGGGGCTGAATGTTCTGTAACCAACGCAACCCAATAACACCGGAGTAGCCAATTTACGAGCGTATTACTTATTTCGACCAATTGTATTATATCATTTATAATTATACCCTTGGTTGTTAAGAATAATGTTTGCGTGGCTCGGCCTATTTGAATGTCGACCACGCGAGAGTAAAGTTGTTCATTTATTGTTGAGTTGTTTTTTTTATTTGACATAAAAATTCAGTTGTAGCATCTACAGTATTGATTTCATTTTTAACCTTCTATCCATAAAGTTTTCGTAATTAAAATTTTGTTAATCGAATATTTTTTCGACAGGTTGTTATAATACAATAATTCCTCAGAACGAGTGCGGCAGAAAAACAGGTATATTTGAAGGCAATATTAAATGACGGTGATTCTGATTCAAATGAACTCTCTGATACTGAGAACAAAGACTGGGTTCCACAGCCCATTTTTAGACTTCCAGTTACGGATAACAACTCCAAAAATGAAGAATCAGAAAATTGTGAAAATATGACAGATGTTCACGACCAATCAGAAGAACAGCAGAAGGTTGAGTCCCACTGTAGAGAGAGTGAGAAAGACGATGAAACAGAGACTGCAGGGCAAAAAGCTAGTAAACATTTTTTTGCTAATAATGATAGAAATAATAATTTTCGTATTCAAATATTGAATTTATATTGTAATAATTACATACTCCGGGATCAAAAACCGGCAATTTTATTGCGAAGGACAGAACTGTGTAGGAGGAAACGCCACCACATGAACATCAAACTGGACTGGAGTTCACAATGTTTTATGTGAGCGATTTGAGCCTCATCGCAGCACAGAAAAATTGTCAGTAAGCGAAACGCTTAAACTCTTCACAGAAAACATGGTAGATATTATCGTTCGAGTCAGAAATAAGAAAGCTTCCTCTTCATACATATGTTAAATAGAATGCAGATCATCCAAATTCGCATCAACAATGGAAGCCTGCAACGATGCCGTAAATTTATTCATTCATTACTGATTTGATTTGTACTGGTGCTAATAATTGTAATACTGACCATAGTTTGTGGTACTCCAGCTCATATCCTATGTATTGCGCGACAATTGGACGTAATATTACATCATTATACGTTTTTTAAAGATTTGATGACAATAATACCCGCAATCAACGAAAACAAAAAAAAAACATAAGTCGTGTTTTGTAGACAATGCTCAATGCAAATTTATGTATGAGCCTACAGAAAATTAAACTATTAAAGAACAAAAGGATATACTCAATACATACATACCTTTAAAGCCGGCTATGTATGGTATAAAAATCTAATGGATTTGCGATGCTGAAAACACGTATCCTTTACAGAGAGAGTGTGGTAAAATAATTAGCGCCTCCATACCGTATAATTTTTTTAAGATCCTACCAGTTGCAAGACACTTGCTTGGCACAATAAAAAAAATAAACCATACATCCCCACTATCATGATAGTAAATAAATCATAAGCTCAATACTTGAGAGTTTTTGGTTTTCATAAAAAAGTGTCCTTCATAAGAAAGTGTCCTTAGCGCTAATTCGAATATCGACAACGCAATCGAATATGGCTGTGGGTGACGGGGCAAAGAAGAAATCTGATATAATCAATTATTATAATAAATATAAGACTGGCGTTTACTCTATGTACCAAACTTTTAGAAGTTATACGAGTCAGCGGTGCTGTTCATGATGACCAATGGCAATGTTCAACATGTTGGACATCATTTCACTCATGACATATCATGACATATCATGACATATCATGACATATTGTACATACATGTATAATAATTATGTATATAATTCATTATAAAAAAAAATAAAGTGATTAAAAAGAAAACAACAAAATGACGTCTTTGATGCATAATTATTCAGCAAAAAAATGCCATTGAAAGCATCCTTGGTCGTAAAGTAGCAGCTAAAACACAAGATTTTACTCCATGGGTTGAACAGGACAGATCGGCAAGTAGAACTAACAATAAAAAGATGAAGAAAAACGCGCAAGAGCTGCAGCCAATATCAACTGCCGGCCAGTGATGAACATTCAACAAATATTATACAATGTATAGACTGTAATAAGAAATATTTGTTATAAGGAAAAGTCTTATGTTTCTCTATTTTTACAATAAAATGTACTTCCATGCCTTAATAAATTTTTTTTTAAATATATTTTGTGGAAACACTGTTGTGGATATGTGGACATCCGGGTGGGAATGTTGCGATGGTTTAAAAAAAATAAAAAGTACATACATAGTTTAATTTTATGTTTTGGTTGCTTTTAAGTTGCAACGAGTATCTGGGAGCTGAATATCAAATTTTGCAAACATTGCATTTTTTTCGTGCAAATGTGATATTGTGGGCAACCAGGTACCGAGTACGGGTATTAACACTACGGTCCCCTTCGCTCTTCGGGCGCCTTGTCGCGGCGGAGGGGCTTAAGAGGTCAATGACCTCGAACTAAGACCCGGAGAACCCCGAGTTAGTCATGAATGAATGGACAACCAGATGGATGGAAATACTCCAGGTGGCACCCGAAATAGCGGAAATCCACCCGCGATCTCCCTGATCGCGGCCGGGGCAAGGATTCTGGAGGCCCCACCAGTCATTCTTAACTCTCCGGCAGCCCGGAACGACACGGACTCCTGCGGCTCATTGTCCGACCACTTGGTTGGACTGAGCGTGAGCGGTGCAACCGACAGAGGCGACACCGACGATGGTGCGGCACGGGAAACCGCCAAGGTTGAACGAGCCCCAGAATTGGGACGTGCTGTAGATTGCACTGCTAAGTGCCCAAAAAGAAGGAGGAAGAGGCGTGCCCGAAAATCGTGCAAAGAGGCTGGCACAGCCGAAGGCACGAAGATTGAGGGCGAACCTCTGGGAAAGGCAGGTAAGAGGATCAGATCAGCGGAGGTATCCCCTACCGAAGCCCATCCGACCCTCTCACCTGCAGATCCCGCACTTCTTGCCGGCGCGCAGCGCAGAAAACGCCGGCGGCTAGTAAAGGCTGCTGCTGGAGGCACAAGCATGCCAGCACTTTCGGCATGCGGCTCAAACACTCCTCTTATTGGTGACGGTCAAACTCCCAAGTTCCAAAACTGACGGAGCTGAAGATGTTCAGGGTCCTGTCATGGTCGGTGCCACCGCCGAAAAAGGTGATGATGCTGGCAGACAGACTCTGATCGCAGAAGGCGAAGCGGTCTTGGATCATAACAACCCTCAGGCTGGCAAAGCTGTTCGAAAGCGGCGTCGGAAGGGAGCAGGAGCTCGAACCGAAAAAGGTAAGAGCACTTGCAAACGGAAGATGGCCGCTGGGGACAATCTTGCTGGGGAGAGAGAACATGATGTCTCCTCCTCTGATATGGCGGCGGGAAATCGGAGTCCAAAGACAGATGCGGCGATCAATAAAGATCAAAGCAAAAACCTGAAGACGGAGAGGACCAAAGGCTGCTCATCGGAGGCGGGCACTTCACACAAAAAACCCCTTCCTTTGGAAAGGCAACACAAATGACCGTAAAGAGTCGAGACAAGCACCTCTCCTACAAAGAGGCAGCCATCTCCTCCGAAAAGGTCAGGATAGGGAAGGCTGGCAGTGACAGCAGAATGACCAGCGCAGATTGCCAACACTGCGAGGATCATCTACTGGAGCTAGCTTCAGCAACAGGCTTCTGTATTCAAGCGGAGAGGTCTGCTTTGATGAATGGTACCTTCGTGGTGAGCTGTTCCTCTCAGCAGACATCTGCCTGGATCAGGAGCATGGTGCCGAAAATCCCCCCCTGGGAACTAGCACTTATCAAGTAGTTAGTCTCCCGAAACTAACGCGCGCCATCTGCTGGATTCCGGGAAAACCCGGAAACAAGCTGAAAGTGCTGACGCGACTACGTGTGCAGAACCCGGGACTCGACACGAGGGCCTGGACTGTCTATTCTTACAAGGAGAAAAAGAACTCTCTGAAAAAAGAGGGCTTCACTCTGGTAGTGGGAATGGACAATGGCTCTGTTGAGGCCCTGAAAACCGCGTACGACTCACGTCCCTACTTCGGCCTTGGTAGGATTGTATTCCATTTTGATGTCAAGTAGTCGAAGGATGGAACGTGCTCCCCAGTATGAATCCATGATTTTTACTCAGATCAACCTACAGCATTGCAAGGCTGCTACCGCTCTTCTAAGTAGCAGAATTGCATGCAGTAGTACAAATCATCACATTGTATCCATTCAAGAACCATGGGTGTGGAACAAACGCCTGTGTGGTCTTGGTGGCATACGTGATGCTACAATCCTTTATGATGAGCGATCCGAAAGGCCCAGGGTCTGCCTCATCATATCGAATACGCTATCGGCAACCAAACTTGGTCAATTCTGTGGTCAAGATCTGGGAGCTGCGAAAGTGAGCTACAAGGCGCACGGAGAAATTGAACACTTCGTCGTGGCGTCTGCTTACTTCCCCTACGACTCGGTACTACCCCCGCCACCTAAGGCGGTTTTCGAACTCGTAGAGTACTGTGAAGCCAGAAGGATTGGACTCATCATCTGTTGCGATGCTAACGCTCAAAAAAAATTTGGGGGCAGCAGCAAATGCAACCGGAGAGGAGACCATCTTTTAAACTTCATTCTTTCGTCTGACCTTTTCATCAACAATGTTGGCTCTCAACCAACCTTTGTGACGGCGAGACGACAGGAAGTGATTGACCTAACCTTATCTAACAGGCATGCGAAGGCCATCACTAACTGGAGAGTCGCACCAGATGTTACGCTGTCAGACCATAGATACATCGAATTCCAATTGAAGTGCGGGATCTCCCCCTCGCAGCCCAAGCGGAATCAGAGAAAAACAGACTGGGTGCGATTTAGGGAGGAGCTTGAGAAATCCACTCAAGCCCCGCCTAAACTCAAAACTAATCAATCGGTGGAGGATGCAGTTCATAACCTGAACAGCGCCATCACCAAATGTTTTGAACTCACATGTCCTGTCAAAAAACCTCCCAACAGGAAGCCGGTTCCCTGGTGGAATGCTGAGCTCCAACGGCTTCGTAGGGAAGCCAGAAGTCTTCTGAACAGATCGCTTAAATCGAACTCGGAAGATGACTGGAATAAATATGGATCGAAGCAGAAGGAATATAAGAAGCTTATTCGAAAATCGAAGAATGATTCCTATAAGTCCTTCTGCGTAGAGATCAAATCCCTGAGCGCGACCAGCAAGTTGGTTAAAGTCCTCAAACGAGGAAAATCGACAAGACTGGAGGTACTCAGAAAGTCTGATGGTACCTTTACCGAGTCTAAAGCAGAAACTCTTAGTTTACTGTTTCAGACCCATTTTCCGGGAAATCAGACTGTCATCGGCTCGTTGCACACTCTCTCATTGGATACTGCGGCTGTAGCGATGAAAACAACTCGGCGTAGCTGGTATGTTGCGTCACGCGTGGCAACTACTGAGGCCATTGAATTTGCTGTGGCATCCTTCGATGGCTTTAAGTCGCCGGGCACTGATGGGATATACCCCGTTATGCTGCAAAAAGGTATAAGACAGCTGCTTCCTACACTGAAAAGAATTTTCACTGCTAGCCTGGCACTTGCCTACATACCTATCCCTTGGCGCGCGGTGAAAGTTTTCTTTATTCCCAAAATAGGGAAAGAGGATTACTCACTAGCCAAGAGTTTCAGACCAATAAGTCTAACATCATTCCTGCTGAAAAGCATGGAAAGACTAGTAGAGTTGCACGTGCGCAAAGTTGACCTTCGAATGCATCCTCTGTCGGATCCTCTGTGTAGGCATTTTTGTCGACATTGAGGGAGCTTTTGATAACGCTACTTTTGACAGCATGTGTAATGCTGCTAGACGGCATGGCGTAGATGAAGCACTGGTTTTGTGGATCAAAGCAATGCTCGTGCACAGGACACTGATCGCTGATGCAGGCCTCGAACATTGTGTCAAGTCTGGAGTGAACAGGGGCTGCCCGCAAGGTGGCGTCTTGTCTCCGCTGTTATGGTGCATGGTGGTCGACTCTCTGCTAGATGATCTCAATGCCTCTGGAATCTATGCCCAGGCCTATGCGGATGATGTTGCTGTTCTCTCTGTCGGCTCATGTTTAGCGAATGTCTGTCTCAAAGCGCAGGCGGCGCTAAACGTGATCGAAGACTGGTGCACGAGAAATGGGCTGTCGGCTAATCCTCTTAAGACCGATGTCGTTCTCTTCACGAGAAGGAGGAAAACAACTGGCATTGCTCAGCTGGTGCTAAAAGGCATTCCCATCCCTATATCCAAGGAAGCTAAGTATCTGGGAGTCATTCTAGATAACAAACTTCTCTGGTCAAAACATGTTGAGTCCAAAACCACCAAAGCGCTGTCAGCTTTCTGGCAATGCAAAGGTGCCTTTGGCAAAACATAAGGCTTATCGCCGAAAAAGGTCCTTTGGATCTACACGGCAATGGTAAGACCGATAATCTCATATGCATCGGTTGTTTGGTGGAGCAGGCTGACACGAAAACACGCTGTGGCTTCACTCACCAAACTCCAAAGAGCGGTCTGCCTCAGTTGCACGGAGGCTTCCCCAGCACACCGGGAGCTGCTTTGGATGCTATGATGAACGTTCCACCCCTTGACATATATATCAGAGGGTGTGCACTGAAAACTATTTCTCGCCTAAAGAGGAATGGTCTTTGGTACAACTCGCAGTGGAGTGAAAGTGTACTTGAGAGAGAAATATCCTACGATCACTGTCTCATGAATATGCCCTCTGACGCAATGACACCTGCCATCCTACTGCGCTGTAACTACACAGTCACATTTCCTTGGCGTCAGGACTGGCTTTGGCCAGACACTGAACTGGGATAGAATGTCTTCGCATCTTCACAGATGGCTCCAGGACTGATCAGGGATCCGGCGCCGGAGTTTTCTTCGAGCGCGAAAACATTCGACTGCACTTCTCGTTAGGAAAATATGCGTCTGTCTTCCAGGCGGAGATTTACGCAATCCTAATGGCCATGCACTATGTTGTGAAACACAGATGGAGGGGAAAGAGCATATGTGTCTGCAGTGACAGCCAAGCTGCACTCAAAGCTGTATCCAATCCTCTGTCCAACTCCATACCAGTGCATGAACTCAAGACCTTTTTGAACAAAGTCGGAAGACTTAATTCACTTAGGCTTGTATGGGTTCCAGGTCACTCTGGAATCCCAGGAAACAAGATCTCCGATGAACTCGCTAGAAAAGGCTCAGA
Organism: Merodon equestris; assembly: GCA_958301585.1. NCBI lineage: Eukaryota > Metazoa > Arthropoda > Insecta > Diptera > Syrphidae > Merodon > Merodon equestris. The sequence goes on from OY284413.1 coordinate 68,946,596, forward strand.
GGAGAATTTCTCAGGGCCTGAACCCGCCTTAGGTCTACCAGCTTCAACGGTTAAATCTGACATCAATGACTGGGTCTTTTAACGTACACAGTCGCAGATGGAAGGAATATCCAGGATGCAGGATGACTAAGCGCGTACGCCCTGACGTCTGTAAAAAGTCCGCAACATTCTTCTTATCCTTAAGAAGAAATGACTGCAGAAGGCTAACGGGCGTCATTACGGGCCATTACACTTTTGCCAGGCATCTTTACGTGCTTGGCATCAGTGAGACGCCTGCTGCTTATTGCGAGGAGGACGACACAGCGACTTTCTCTGCGACTGTCCCGCCTTCGCTCGTGCACGGTGGCGCACCCTTGGGGCCGACGTGGTGGGTGCCGAATCTCTTAGCTCAACATCACTGAAGCCCCTCCTCACTTTTCTCCGGACAACGGGGAAAATACAATAAAGACAAGGTGTCTGTCTGGTAGTACAATGGACCAGTACTTGTGTCTGAGTGCTCCAGTAGATAGTAGAAGCATCCAACAAAATAAATAAAAAAAACACAACGGTTAAAGACCGCGAATCACTGGATTGAATGTCAAACGCCACATTTGAGAAAAGATTATCGAGCTGAAGTAAATCTTTCGAGTGCGGTGAAAGTGGCAACATGTCGAAAAATTGCACACAAGTCGAAAAAAGCATACTTTCTAAAACAATAATCGTTTCGAAACTATTGTTCTGATTAATTTGAAAGTTTATTGCTTGGTTGATATATGTGTCGATGTGTCAATCATCGAGAAATGCGCATTCAAAAAATATTGCAATGTTTAACTAAAGAAGTCGATGTCTGTGCTTCGAGGTCTAAGCAGCACGAAAACAATGCCGACTTGAGAATTTGTTGCCGGAATATTCGTAGTGGTGCCTGACGACAGAGTAAGGAGCAAACGACGACTGCAACTCTTGGCGACACTACTGCTTTATGACGACTGCACAACAAATGGATTACTCTCTAACACAGCTAAAAATAAAACCCCTGAACTAGGACTCCCGAACACGAGAACTAGTATTGCCAGCTCTGCTACATATCGGCTATATACATACATATATGTATTATTATTTTGGCTTTTTTTAAATGGAGACTTTTCAAACTGCTTCAATTATATGTAAGAATTTCTCTGCCAATGACGCAAGCGCCCGAAATTGTTTTTAAATATGTTGACAGTTTTTTATCAGTATGTTTCATCATCGAGCGAATATTTGTATTTGTCTATTTGTCAATTTTCGTCAATATGGTTTTAAAAACTCGTTGGCCATAAAGATGCACGATGTACATATATCAAGACCCCATACGCAAATGAAATTGATATAAGCGGACGAATTTGCCGATAATATAGCGTCAAGAAGGTTTCCTCGTTTTATTTCGTGAAAAAATGTGATGCTTGTATAAAGCGGTCCCATGAACAGACATCCCTTAGAGGAAACACACAGACTAAAAAAAATTGGCAACGTTGGGAAGCCTCTCCATGAGAAATATAGGAGGCATATCGCTTATAAAGGGTTTTCCAATGGGGACTTTACAGCTTTGAAAACATGGCCATATGAACAAAGTCGAGTTCCATTCATAAATGTTTTGATTGTACTTCAAGCCGATAATAAAGTTTTTGAAATATCTCAAATGGTTTGCGTTTTATTAAAAAAAAAAGCTGTCAAGTCCTTTTTGGAAAACCATTTATTTTTAAGGCATTTTAATTACACCCCAAAGAACAAAGGAACTGTAGGCAATCACGCTAAGCGTGTATCACATATATTTAAGGGGCAGTAGGAAATTATATTCATCATTCACTATCTTAAGGGCTTTTATGTAAGAAGAATGATGATTTTTAAAGTAGGTTTCTTTAAAATCTTTTTAAGAACGACCTTAGAAAACTGAGATCACACCTTCTTAAATAATCGTCTTCCATTCCTGCCTTCTATAACATAATTTCTGCAGCAACGAACTACTTTCCATATGGTTTAGTTGAGTGTCAAGTGCCGTCAACTGTATACACATGCATATACAGCTGTGCCTTCTAACTTTCTGTGGTATACTGTTATATACATTTATTTTAATTCACCCGACCCTCTTCTTCTAACGACGGAGAACTGTTTCGCCGCGCTGCTTTGGTTATCGCTTCGTAGCATAGTCCACTTCCGTTCAGCTGTTTAAGTTATGGCTGTTTTCGACATCAGATAGGTAACGGTAATTGTTAAGAAAATTACAAAAATGTAGAATATTTAGCACAAGCAAAAAATCTTTACGCTACTGGCAGACATTTCATGTATTATACACATTCCATTAAGCAACCATTAAATCATTCTCCTGAGTTTCCTGACTTGTTAGAATGCTATCAAGTGACAAAAATATTCATAATTTATATTTTTACGACTTCATGTATAATACCTCGTGCGTTCATTACGATCAGAATACACCCTTCCGTCACGTCCAGGACAATAAAACGAAAAATAGCGCCGTAACAATCTTTCCAACAATGACGCCCCATTTGAATATTCCATACAACTTGGTAACAGTAGAAACTAATTACAATTGGTTCATATCGCCGAATTGAAAATGAATGTCCTTTTCAACTGAAATAAAAGCAGAAAAGGTGAAAAAGTGTCAAAGTATTAGCATATTCCAGCACTTTCTATGGTAATTGGTTCCTTTTTTCCCCCGACAGATTTCTCATTGGGTTGGTTCAAGGCTACTGCAGCCGAACTAACTGACCTAACTCATTTCCTCTCTTGCGCAACATTAATTAAATATTCCACGGGATGTAATTAATAAAATCAAGGAAAATTAAAAAATCTTCCATCTATTGACGGGAAGTTAAAATTGGCAAAAAAAAATATAAAACAGCAATGTCAATTCGTTTTACTGCTACGATACGGGAGCCCCATCCGCACCGTCATTTGTGAAGTTATTGACCGCGGCAATTTGACATCCCCCTCAGATTGACCCCTACGCCGATAACGTTGTTTGTGACTTTTTTATCCTGGGGTTGAGCTGTTGGCGTTGGAGGCTATAATTTGGATAAATCCAATAAGTGTCTTATTCAACTTGTCAGATGCGGGAGAATGAGATCAGAATTTTATTCCTTGCTCTCGGGAAGTTTGCTCGTGGTGTATCGAGTGCAGAATCTAATTAATTAAAAGTTGATAATGGCTTTACGTTTCGGTGGGCAGTGCCATTGTAAATTGGGCAGAAACCAGTTTTTTTACAGATACGAAAATACAATATCTGATCCATTTGCGAAGTTCTAAGAAGTTTGTTTTGGTATGTTTTGTGGTTGGAAGAGTGCTTAAAAGTTTCTTAACATGGTTGTTTGCTTACTTTCGCTTGCGTTACCTTTTGCCATTATACCTATGTATATGTAGATGCAGGGCAAAAGTTAACATTGATTAAATGGTGTATTTTAACAAATTCTAAGTGATGTTGATCTCCTGAAGATTATAAGCTTTGCAAGAGAAATTAATTTTTCGTTGAATTCATTTACGTGGTATACATAAATATTTGTGATATACTTGGAAACTTTTATTCTCGCCAATAAAAGCAAAATATTTTAAGAAGTCCTCCTTGGAAAATTCATCAGAAATCATTCAGCAAAACATATTCCTCTTGAATTCTATTTATTAATTTAATATTTCAATAAAAAAAAACATAATTACTTATTTTAATACTTCTTTTCCAACTTTCTGATGATGCCCCTCTTACTGGACTGGAAAACCGATTGGGGAAGCTGATGTTATTGTTTTTATTCTAGCTATTTCATTTTGTTCTTAAGCCTGGAATATGGAAAATCTGCCATTTATTCTCATAAATAAATTATGTGTTGAATTTTTGTTCGATACAATAAAATATTCTTATCCTGAAATACTTTCTGCAGGGTAGGTTTAGTAATGGTATTCTTACCCATCAACAGGGGAACGTACTAAGTCATTGGTGAGTTGTGTAAAGCATACTCGTAGGGTAGAGAGTCAATTTAGTCGGAACGGATAGTCCATCGTATCCTAGGAGCGGCTCCTATCTGGATTTCATGCTGCTTAACACTCGACTAAGACTGGTTAACAACATCAGTAGGGCGAATGAGATTACGTTCCGAAAACGTCAGATAATAAGGGCCTTTTACAAACAGTCGGCAGGAGAAGGTGGCGACAGTGGCAGCCGTCTGCCACGATGTTTATATAAGGTGAATGAATGTGCATTCGCACAAACCATGACATGGTTTGTCATCACTGTTGCCTTCGAAATGATATCGATCATTGACGATAAGAGAACGTTGGTTTTATTTATTTACGAGTACATATTGTATTTATTTTATTTATTTATTTTATAATAATTATTTTATAATAATATGTTAAACATTTAGATACAGTTATCTTTAACATGCTATATACAAGTGGGTCAATGTGTTTTTTTTTTCAATTTCAGATGTAAAATATATAACTATAATATAATATTACACAATATACAAAGAAGAAGAAAAGAGAAAGAGAAAACCCTAAAATCCTAAATTACAAATTATGTGCATTGATGTTGTTAGAGTGGTTTTTGTTCTCCTTCCTTCCTTCCTTCCATCCTAAGCTCCTAAAATGAATTGGGAGTGAATTCCATAGTCCTATGGCATAAACAAAGAAATGATTTTTAGTTGAGATGAGGCTGAAAGTTGCAGTGACAAAACATGCACTTCTGATAGAAGAGGCAAATTCAAGTCGTTGTAATCTGGTTTATTGTTTTTCTTAAGGTTGAATAGAAAAGTCAGTTTCTTGTAATTGAGGGAATTCTGTGGGCTTTGATGAAATATAACTCCGAGGTTTATAACAGTAGAAATGTAGACTAAGGCTGAACCGTCTACAACGAGCCGGGGTAGGCTTATAGTATCTTGCATATGTCGGGTAATAATATGTAGTAGCCTGACTTTCTGTAGCATTTAAAGTAATTTTGTTATTTTTCGACTATTCAATAATGGAAGCAAGATCCGCGTTGAAACGTTCAGTTGCGTTCTTTGTCAATACCAATTAAAGGCTTCGATGCAGCTGGACATTGTCGGCGTACATTTGTATTTTACAGTGTTTTAGCACTGCGGGTAAGTCGTTGTTAAATAGGGTGAACAGTAGCAGCTCCATTATACGTGGGTGGTCCGATAAGTACTTAACCCCACCGCCAGATGGCGCCAGTATCGCTAGAGCAACTTACTATCGTGTAGTACATTCTAGTAGACGGCTAAATTTCAGCCGGATCGGACTCGAACTTTTGTTTTGACGGCGTGTGGAAGCGGGAGTGACCGCGGATTTTAGAAAAATGGAAAAAGAGCAATATCGGTCGATGATTCGATTCTTGTTTTTGGAAGGAAAATCGCGCAGCGAAATCAAAGAGCGTTTGGATGCTGTGTACGGTCACTCTTCTCCTTCGATGGCGACAATCAAAAATTGGTTTAACGAGTTTCAACGTGGTCTCACTTCGGTTTTTAATGAGCCACGTCCAGGTGCCCCGAAAACGGCTACTACGGAGGATAACGTGACAAAAATCGTTACGCAAAGATCGCGTGGGTCATATCCTGCATGAAGTTTTGGGCATGAGAAAGCTGTCGGCGCGATGGGTGCCGCGTTTGCTCACTCCGGACAACAAGCGCAACCGTGAGACCACTTCAGAGCAGTGTTTGACGCTGTTTAAGCGCAATCCGAAGGAGTTTCTGCGTCGTTTCGTGACAGTCAACCAAACACAGTACACAACCAGTACACACCAGAGACCAAGAAACAGTCGAAACAGTGGACATCACCCGGCGAACGTGCTCCGAAGAAGGCGAAGACTGCCCCATCGGCCGGAAAGGTAATGGCCAACGTTTTCTGGGATTCACATGGTGTGATCCACATCGACTACCTGGAGAAGGGCAAAACGGTCACAGGGCTGTACTATGCCAAATTATTGGACCGATTCGACGCCGAATTAAAGAAAAAACGGCCCCACTTGGCGAAGAAAAAAGTGCTCTTCCATCATGATAACGCACCGGCTCACACTTCCGCCCTCGCCACGGCCAAATTGGTCGAATTGGGCTACGAATTGCTGCCTCATCCACCGTATTCTCCAGATTTGGCACCGTGCGACTTCTTTTTGTTTCCAAACTTGAAAAAGTCACTCGCCGGGCAGAAATTTCAGTCGAGTAAGGAGGTCATCGCCGCCACGGAGGCCTACTTTGCAGACCTCGAGAAAACGTATTTTTCAGACGGGTTAAAGAAGTTGGAGCATCGCTGGGTCAAGTGTATCGAGCTTTAAGGAGACTATATTGTATGTTTTTCTTTTGTAGGCTAAGAACTTATTGGACCACCCTCGTAGATCCTTGTAAAACGCCGTTATTAGTTTCTATGAAATGAGAAATTATATTATTAACATAAACCGCTTGGGTACGACCGCTAAGGTAGCTCCTAAGTAATTTTAGCGCTGTAAAGTGAAAGTTAAAATTGTTCTGATGCTTAGGATATAATATTTGGTATGGCATAGTATCAAAAGCTTTCGAGAAATCAAGCAGTACCAATGATGTTACGTGGCCTTTACCCATTTCACATCGAAAATCGTCGACTAGATTTAACAATGCCCTGGCACAGCTATGTTGTGGTCTAAAGCCAGACTGGTGTGCGGATATTAGGTAAAATTTCTTCAAATAATGGAGGATTTGTTGGATCATGAGTTTCTCAAAAGCTTTTGATATGACCGAGAGTAAAGACACCGGCTGCTACTCTTTATTTCTACAGTTTGCGTTTTTCAAGACTGGAATAATTTTAGACTGTTTTCATACACCCGGATAGATATGGTAGGTTAGTATGTTGTTGTTAGATATAGGTTGTTTACCGGGTTCAATTACGATTTTGAAATAAAAATAATGCCGTCGCAGTGCAAATGTTAACCATGTTCATTTCGTCGACAAAAAAAAAACCGAAAAGAAAAAAAATCCCGCCGAAATCGATGTTATATCTGTAGTTGTGCTCAAACATCTCCCATAAGTGGCTGCAGAAAGGTACACAGCCCTGTTCATTAGAACGCAATGTTGGTCCAACCAGTTCCCAAGAGGGATTAAAAGTATCGGCAAGGTATTCGAGAAAGTGGACTATAAAGCTCTCTCTTAATGGGTTAAAAACAATCAAATCATTGCGGGTAACGAACCCTAACATTAAGGCAAATATGGTTTGCACGAAAAGGTTACTGGTAATTTACTGGTAATTTGTCGTTATTGTGAAGAAATATTATAATAAGGGTGCTTACTACGATTATTGTTCCAAATGCTTTGCAGAAAAGTTAAAATTGCAATTGGACGATATTACACCTTTTGTAACCCTTTGGACGTCAGGAAAAATAGATGTGATTCTTAACTTATTAAAAATATACAATTTTCGTTCAAGAATAAGGTGACTTTTTTAATTTTGCGAGCTACATAAGTACATTCGTTTTACGAAGTTGTTTCTCATGCTTATGCTTTTTTTTTGTTATGCTTATATTGCCAGTTCGTTTTCCACAAATATAAAGATAACATATGTTTAGATGTGCTTTATTTAGCTTGAGGCCGAAAAGAAGTTAATGACGATGTTTGCTCTGGACTCCCCAGCATTCTCATGAAGCAATACGAAGAAAACATCCGGATTTGTGGAAAAAAGAATAATGCATCTGCTCCTCCTTCGTTTCTTGTGTGTATTTTTGTTTTACCCGAAAACAATACCAGCCACCATATACACAGAACTTGGCCCCTACAATTCCGGTGCTTCCGAAACTGAAAAGACCCATTAAAGGACAGAAATTTGTCACGATTCAAAAAAATAAATACCGGTTCGTTCGAAAAGCCATCAGCTATAAAAAAAAAGCACATAGTGTTTTGAGGATTGGAAAAAGGACCGACGCGAGTGAACATTATAGAAGAAAAACGAGCATCGTAGACATCAAATTTTTCTGATTTTATAATTGCAAGGCAATCTAATTATCTTTGTTTAAAAAAATCGTTTTTATTTAAAAATAATATTTTCCTGCATGCCGTTTTCTTCGCGCTTAAAATTTCAAACAAGGAAACATATTTATAGAAGTAATAGTTAGTTTATAGCGCCCATAATTGGCTTGAATATACGTTAGAAAATTGCACGTGCTATAAATGTATACAATGCCGTTGGAGGGCTAGTAAACCTTTCCAAAGACCGTTTATAAATTTTCTAATAATTTTACTGCTCAGTTGGTTCGCGAATTTATTACGATACGAATTCGTTTTTACGACAGTTAAAATTTATCATAGTACTCCATTTGTTAAAATCAACGAAGCCAGCACATCAGTGTACTCTCTTAAATACAGTGGTCTATAGTCTTTAAAAATACGAAATGGAAAGTTGGGGTAGAGCAAGAATCTCTTCAAGTGTTTCTTTTGAATTTAGTTTTCAATGGAATTCTTATTCAAAACATAATCTTGCCATGCTTAAATGCCTTCTTATTAAATTAATCTTCAGTGCCTGAATTGTCAAACTTACTTTAAAGAATAAAATCGTTACGTGACGTATCCAATGTAGACAAAAGACTTCAACACATACAAAACAATGTATCAATATAACTTGAATGATGTGTGATGCCCAGTAGTTAAGTCGGTGATTCTGCCTCTCAGGGAAAACAGATGAATTAAACTTAAATTGGTGCATGTGTCCTACACACGTGCGGGCATATTGGGACAACGCAAATATTAAGATATTTTATACGCAAGCTTAAATAGGGCATTTATGCCATTGCATTACATTTATATTTGTTGAATCTCAATATATGACGACTTTGTAAGTCATAACTTGAAATATATCAGAATTGCTCCCAAAATCCTCAGCGAAAATCCTAACGCTACCCCTCAGGCGACCTCATCAAAGAAATTGAGCTTCTTTATATGCAAATATTATGAATGCTGCAATTGAACATAACTTGTTATCTTCATAAAACCTACTGAGGCGCGAACATTCTAATTTAAAGACCGTCATAAACATACGAGAATTTCTGTTGGTTTTCACTTTTTCCTTTTTCTTGTTTTTGGAAGCATAAAGAGAACTTTCTCTTGCGTTTGTTTCCAGCACTGGTGTCAATTGTTCGTGCATGACTTGTCACCCATTTTGTGTGTGCTCAGTCAGTTTGCCTCCCGCTTGGTTTGGCTTTATTGCAATTTCCTGCTCCTGTGGCGCTATTTGCTACCTTTATCCATTGTTTGTAGTAAACCTATGTGCATGCGTTAAGGTATCGAATTCAATTTTTTTATACGAATAAGGAGTTTTCATGACGACAAGAAAATGTTAGCATCTTTTTCGTTCAAGTTAATTATTCTGTAATAAATATGAATATTAGAAGAGGGTTAATGCTATTCTTCCTTATAATATACAGATGTAGTAATATCTAATTGGTCAATTAGGGAAATATTTTATTAAAGTTATCAAGCACAAGGTGATTAAGTTATTTGACTGGGTTTGAAATTCTTCTTTTAAACAGAAGGTTTCGGACGAGAGCATTGTAAAATAATCCATATCTTCAGGTCACAAGTCAAAAACAGATATTAACTTGAAATTTACATACTGCTGCAGTACTGTATGTGCTGCAGTTCCAGTTAACGAGTACATGAGAATGCGAGGTGTAATCGGCTGTGAAAGTAATTCTATGAATTGAAAATTACCCTCAGAATTATTAGTTTCTTATTCTGACTTAACAATGATACCGTGATAATAAAGGGACATTAAATTTCAAACGTCTTTTCATGTCAATTTTTTGCAATACCTTCATATGTATATGTACATATGTATATATGCGGTGTTTGTTCAAGAAAATTATTTTTATTTCAATATTTATATCAGATATAATACACTTGTCTCAGTCCTCTTTCCAATCCTCGAAGCAATTTGACAGAACGTGGCGCTTTTTTTTTTTTAGTCTTGGCTCTTCTGGTCGTTTCCAGTGGGATGAATGGGCCTTGAGCTCGCCGTCATAACTATACATATATTCATGTTTAGTCACCAGTGATAACATTTTCAGCAAATCTTTATCCTTTTTCACGTCATTCAAAGACTCTTGAACGACGGACTCATGCGACGGTTCTTTTAGTCAAAATTTCGGAACAAATCTAGTTGACAAACGTTTTATTCCTAACATATCTGAAACATTTCATGGCATGAAACAACGATATGTCAATGTCCCGAGCAATTCCACTGATAGTGATTTGACTTTTCTTTATAACAATTAGAATGGTAGATCTTCACTGCCTCAAGGCTTCATTAGTTTCTGGCATCTTGGGGTGACCAGGACGGGCAGCGTCATTAACATCTTATCGTCCTTCCGCCAAAAGCTGTACCCAATTACCTATTTATTTTTTTTAGAATAAACTCACTAAATACCACTGTCACCATTTCCAATGGGTCACAGGACTTGTATTTTTTAATTGAAGTTTAATACAGATTCTTCGATTAATTTTATAAAAAAAATATCTTCAATTACATATAACGACAGACGTCTGACCTTTGTATGTGTAAAAAAAAAAAACTAACTAAATATCCAATATGGACAAAATTGCAGGATATGTTAACAAAAAATATCGAAAACTAAATGTGCTCACCTCGCGAAGTTCAAGAAGTTACCTTACTTCTTAAACAAACTTCATACAGAGGTATTTAAAATATTTATTTGTTTACTAATTAAAGGAAAAAAGAAAAAAAAAATAGGGGCACAGACTTACTATCAGATTGATGAAAACGTATTGCCTAACGGTAAACAAAAAAGTTCCTGTGACAAAAAATCATTTTTTCTTAGCTAACTATTATAGATATAACAAAAAAATATAAAAACAAACAAAACATTTAGCGGCAGTGAGTAGGACAAATAGGTAGGACATCGCAGAGTCAAAGAATAAATAACAAAGCGTAAAACTATCCTGATTATTTCCTAGTGATCCTATTGCATATAATATCTATACAGTCGAACAAAAAACATATACCAATATCATACGGAAATCAATAAATCCAGTTGATTTTTCGTAGTTCGAACACATTGTCCACCGATGTAAATTCATGAGCAAGCTTTAGATTGGATCGTTCAATGAAGTTTTAATTGGGTGTCAGGGCCATTTTCAAAAACGTTTCATGAAAGGAACTCTAATTGAAACCATTGGCTATATGAAATCATTTTTTCCGCTTACGCACATGCACAAAACAATTTGTTCTTGTTGAATATATGTTTATAACATAGATTCATCTTTTTTTTTACATACCAAATTAAATTCCGTTAATTATTTTTATTTTCCTTTCCAATTAACCACTGGTACCATAACTTTGAGGAAATATATTTTTTTTAGAATTTACTTCGTAAGTATGAGCGTTGTATTGTACAAATAAACAAAACAAAGCAAAACCGATCGGAATAATCCCAAAGCCACGCAACAATTATTTTCCATCATAACAAAGTCCGTGCATATGTTGCAGATCAAGTAAAAAACTATCTGGCAAACATTAAGTCGGAAGTTCATCACTGAAGAAAAAGCGGCCGAAAGCTCCGAAGGACACGATAATGGGATTTTACAGTAGACAATGTTCGATCGTACGTCGGAAAACCCGTCAAAACATACTTGGAACTTTCAAATGGAAAGTTAAGCTCCATCTGCAGTATTCTCCAGATATAGATCCTACTATTAACTCTTATTCCCGCCGATGATTCCGGATTGCAAAATATGGATCGAATCGTATGCTGCCCGAAAGATGACTTGCGATGAAAAAAACTTTGAATATTATAAGTATAGTTTTTCAATTTGATTTTAAATAATTTTTTTTTTATTCAAATTAATTCCTAATTCCCGATAAATTCGCAATTTTTGTATTGACTATATGTACTAAAGGGTCCGCCATCTAACGTTTTTTTTTTCAAGTAGTTATTATTTCGTGAATGGTAACACTTAGCTCATGTTTGATTTGACAGATAATTAGTTTTATCCTTCCGCTGAACGAATATGGTTGATCTTGGCGGGTATGTAAACAAGCAAAATTGTCGCATTTGGGGCACAGAAAACCCGCACGCATACATTGAAAAGCCGGTGCACCCAAAACGAGCCACTGTTTGGTGCGGATTTTGGTCCAGAGGCATAATTGGGCCATTTTTCTTCGAAAATGAGCAAGGAGTGGCCGTTACAGTCAATGGCGATCGTTATCGGGCCATGTTGAACGAATTTTTGTTCACAAAAATTGAAGAGGAGGATATTGGCAACATTTGGTTTCAACAGGAAGGCGCTACGTGCCACACAGCCGAAGCTACATTCGATGTTTTGCGCCCTGTTTTTGAAGATCGCATTATCAGCCGCAGAGCTGATGTCGTTTGGCCACCTCGGAGCTGCGATTTGACACCGTTGGACTATTATTTGTGGGGTGCCGTCAAAGATAAGTGTTACGCCGACAAGCCAGAGACAATTGACGCTTTAATGGACAATATTCGTGAAGCCATTGGTGAAATACAGCTGCACACAATCGATAATGTGCTTAAAAATTGGACCGATCGTGTAGGCTACTGCATCGCCAGCCGAGGCAGCCATTTGAATGAAATTATTTTCCATTATTAACCGGAAGGATTGTACTTTCAAATAAAGAAAGAAATTTGAGAAAATATTCAGTAGTTTTTTTTATAGCATTTTCAAAAAAAAAAAAATTATTTGGCGGACTCTATATATTATAAAAAGATGTACTATATTAAAAAAGGTTTTAGGAAACTATTATATATTATTGATCCTCTTCATTTTCTTCCATACTATACTCGTAAATATCTCCAAAACACAACTGTCAAACTGCATCAATCTAACACAGAGTTTCTCGGCCTTGAAGGTTGGTTGACACAAGTCAATGGCTTAACATAACTTTATAAGGATAATTCAAACGTACTTTCCCTTCAATAGATCAATTGTTTGACCAGCAATATTTGGTAATTTGGTAATTATTTTATGTCACGTATCTTGTATTAAGTACAATGTTTTTTCTTACCTGCGAAGCTACATGGCTGCATCTACAGGAAGGATGGTAATTTAAATGAGTGTATCAAGCTTACATTGGTGACAATTACTAAAAACTTATTAATAAGTTTTTTTTTTTTAGTTTTAAAGAAAAAAGTTAATAATATTTAAAATTTAAAATGAGATATTGACAGATTTTTAATAAAAATCAAGTTGTGGCTTCTACATAGGATATATTCCTATAATCTCTTCTTCCTTAAATTAGTCTGATTTAAATTTCGCAGATTATATGAGAGATTATTTAGGATGTGTGATACGGTGTACTGACGCTTGCCGTATATGCTGTTGAATGGTGGAAGTTGATACATCCTCTCTACTCGTCTTCTGATGTTGAAGCTGTGATTGATTGGAGTTTGGAACCTCTCATCATCATATGTGTAGTACTCCAACGCTGCTAGCATATTAAATATCTGCTTCACCGTGAGAATTCTGACTCTGCCATCTATGCTGCTTCTTCTCGATATTAATTTTATCGCCTTGTTTTCGATATCTTGTAGTTTCGCGATGTGCGTTCCTGCAGCACCTCCCCACACTAGTATGCTATATCTCAACGTTGAATCGATAAGAGCTTGGTACACTCGTTATTGCACGCAGTTTGAAGACTTATACTTCAGGCAGGCCAGTGCAAGCCCGGATCTTTTCAGCTTCTTCCGCAGATCGTTTATGTGTGTTTATGTGAAAATGACTGTCGATCGTTATACCCAGATATTTGAATGCATCCACGACATCGATAACCTTGGGTCGGTGCAGTCAAATTCAACTTCTGATTTCGGATACTATGGGCTACAAATATGCAATAATTTTGTTTTTGCTGCATTTATTACTAGCCCATTATCGTAACACCATTTTCCTGCTTCGTCAAGCTCGGCCTGCATCATCCTGGTTGCTTCTTCGATTGTTTTGTGGCAAACAACAACCGCCGTGTAATCTGCATATGTAAAGGGAAAGCCCATATTAAAGGATTTTAGTAGTTCCTTGGTATATAATATTCATTTGCTTTGCTGCCGTAGTCTTTGATTTCCACGCGAAATGTTCTCGTTCTGAGATAGTCTCTCAACCAACCTACCAATTTCTCTCTAATTCTTTTTCTTTACATTGCATTGATAAGTTTATGGTGGTCGAGGGTAAGGTGGGGACTTTTGTTAAGGCTTGCGTCAATTAAGTTTGTGAAATCGACAAAAAATCGATTGGTGCCTTTTCCCTTCTGGAACCCGTACCGGTTCTTGCTTATTAGTTTAGGCTAATAATATCAATAAATTTTTATATTTGATCTGCAATGATTTGCTCCAAGATATTTTCTGTCACCGACAATATTACAATCGTGCGATACTTTGCTATCTCGTGTTTGACTACTTCCTTGTATATAGATGTAACAAGTACCTCTTTGGGTTTTTTTGGCACCTTGGAAGCATTAAAACTCATATTGATAAGATTCGTAATTATGGGCGTAAAGATGTCCACATTTGATTCTATATCTTTTGCCCTAATACCAGCTATCCCAGGTGCCTTTTTAATTCATTCTTTTGTTTAAGATTTGCTACTTCCGAACAGTCTGTATAATAGATTGTGTCCCGTAAACATGTGTTCTGGTGGCTGGATATTACTTTGCTACATACGTGGATTACTGATGCTGCCTGCTCTGAAAATAAATTCCCAAAATTATGCTAAACTAAACCGATAACATTCGTATTAGGTGAGAAAATTTTCACAATAGTTTCATATAACGACAGCTTCCTTCTTCCCAATACTTTTGTTGTTATGTTGGTTCGATTATTCTTTCACCTGCTATGCAATCGATCTCTTTTTTTGCAGGTCTCCACGATGTCTCTTGTAATCCAATCGGGACTTTTTTCTTTGAGCTTTCTCCTTATAGGTGATGTCGCGTTTTCGTATACATATATCGCCCTTGTTTTTAGCTGGAACATCAAAAGGAGTTTCAGTGTATGTTTCTGCTAATTCATTCATTTTTTTTTCTACTTCATTTTCTACTACATTTCTCTACTTCGAGTACGATCTCGATGGCCGGGCATTTCTTGTTGTACACGAATTCGGATGCCATAGATAG
Source organism: Merodon equestris (assembly GCA_958301585.1). Lineage (NCBI taxonomy): Eukaryota > Metazoa > Arthropoda > Insecta > Diptera > Syrphidae > Merodon > Merodon equestris. Next base: position 68,961,707 of record OY284413.1, read on the forward strand.
TGCTGTAGTAATCTGATATAGTACTTTCAAGAGCTCCTCAATAAATTAATTTTCAGCATATTTCGGCGGTCTATAAATTCCACCGACTATTTTCTTTGTTCTGTGTATTTGAATTCATTTTCACGGTTCAATTTTCATAGGCTGTAGCCTCGATATTTATACTTTTGTAATTTATATGATTTTTAAGGAACATCGCAATACCTCCTCCTTTTCTTTTATTTCTATTTGTGAATTCGGAACAGAAACCATCAAGACAATACAAATAATTCCTTCTTTTTTAGGGTTCCGTTCCTCAAATGAAAAAAACGGAATCCTTGAACCCTGTAAGATGACTTTGTTGTACATCTTTATCTCGGAAAAGTTTGGAAGTATCGAGTTTAAATTAAAACTGTAAAACCCTTTAAGCTGTGAAAAAATCAATTTTCTAAGTTAACGTAAAAAAAAGATACGGCCATTTATGCCGCAAAATAAACGTATATTTCGACACTCTCAAGGGAGTCAAAATTTATAGAGTACCTCCCGTTGACCTAGAACTATGTTATTTGGCAAGTAATATCGTCTTATACTACAAGTACAGGGAAAAGTCTAAAAACTATACATTTATGTATGTATAAATCATAAGAAATATAACTTTGATTTAAAGTACGTAATGGGCCAGTGCAGACGGGAGTAATTCTACTGGCAGAAAACTGATTTTATGGCAGAGGAAGCTGAAGTGTGTTCACATACGGAATGTCACATACACAACTCTTTGTTTTTCGAGGCTGCACGTTTTTTGTCTGGTGTTGCGCTTCAATCGTAATTCGTCACTAACACAATAAAACGAGCTTCACATATACGACTGAAATGAAAGAAGAAGAAGAAGAGGAAGAAGAAGAAGAAGAAGGAAGCAACAAGCACCTGCCCTACAAAAACGAACACTAGAAAATAAACATAGACAATACTTTTTCCAACTTTGATTAAAATCTGGATTAAATTTGATATTTAAGTAAGAAACAACTTTGTTTAGATTACCTAACTAATTTAGGTAAGAACTTTTAGCATAACTACAATTTCACTTATAACAGACAATAATATAAGTAATTATAGGTTTTGGAAACTAAATTTCGGGAAAAGCTTGGAAAAAACAGCGAGACTTGATTCCTGAACTATTTATAATATATATCTACCTACCAATTTATACGGAACCCTCGGTGGGCGAGTCCGACTCGCACTTGTCCGGTTTTTTATATATATTTCCACTAAAACAATTATATCGACATAATTCAGAATCGGACTCATGTACATTAGCACAAAAACATACCAATGTTTCCTCAACGACCTTATAACGGCCTCCTTAAAATTTTATTTTTCTAATTCATTTCTTAACCCCCGACGCAAAAAGAGGGGTGTTATAAGTTTGACGTGACTGCGTGTGTGTGGGTCTGTGTGGTTATACCTGCGTATTTGTGTATCTGCCTGTGGCATCATAGCTCCTGAACGAATGGACCGGTTTGGACGATGGCGTCGCACCTCAGTCATATTTGATATTAGTGAACTAGACAGCTGCAGTATGCAAACAGATAAGCAATGTGGTGTAAGGGCGTGGAATAAGTTTTTTGACCAATTTCCTAATCGTGTCGCGTCAACTGGGCAAACATTCGAGTGCTTAGCTACTCGACTCGACCAGATTGGAACCACAGGCGATCACATAGGACGTGGCTGCCACCAGAATGGGCGTTCGGCCGGAAATATCGCTGAGAATGAAGAAACATCAACCAAACGACGGGCCACATAATTGGGTATCACCGGACAGACCCTACAGCAAATGTATAATTATCAAGCCATCCTTAGTTTTAACAACGAAGAAGACGATTTTGTGTCGAAAATCATCATGCGGTTACGCAAAAACTATAAGCAAAAACTTGGTTTCTAGGGTACTGAAAATCTGCATGAGATGCACTAAGAGCCATTACATCGACTAAAAGCCAGAGTGTGGTGAGTGATTGGCCAGTGTGTGGTGAGTGATTGGCCGGTATTTTTTTGAATGACTTTTCACTGTCGGAATTGGGTAAGCGGGGCTTGGTGAGCATGTATTTTCAACAAGGCGGTGCAACCGACACACAGAACGAGCCATAGTGGACATTGTGAAGGAAGCGTTTCCTAGTCGCACGATCTCCCGTCTTGGCGATTTGGCATCGCCAGCCTGATCGTCCGATTCAACCACCCCAGAATTCTTTCTCTAGGTCTACTTGAAGTCGCGGGCAAGGAGAATATTCAACAGGAATGCGAACAGTTATGAGTAATTCAAAAACAAAATTGGATGATTAATTGTGCGCTACATTGTTCATACAACAAGACCAATGTTTTTCCAACCAATGTTCTGATTGATTTTGGCAATTGTCAACGGACGAGTTGTATGGGCATTCTTTAAGAAGTTTGTTTTTATTATATTGCTGTTAAGGTGGCGATGATTGATGAGCGATTGGTGCTTTTTGGTTTTGTGAGATATCCGCGTTAGTTATTTTTTGCTTTATTGTGTTTCCCATTGCTTTGACAAATATTATTATTTATATCGTCGAGTTTTTGCGAGACGAAGTTTCAAAAATCTGTTATGCTTTTCATTTCAGTTTTCATTTTCTTAATTTTCGTAAGTATTTCTGCTACAGCTCCATTAGACTTTTCGGTGTTTAGTGAGCTAATAATTTCTCACCGATTTCTCTTGTTTGATTAGACATTAGGTGTTAGAGGACGCGAGAAGGATTTCAGAAGCGTGGTGCCTGTATTTTTACTGATATTTCGGCTAAACTGGCACTTCCAAGTGTCTTTTTTGGATCATATTGATCTCCATAACCTTTCGTTGACCGTGGTGAACATAAAAGACAGACGACAAAAGCATAGCAGACGACCATAAGCAGCAGATTCTCTTCGCAATGATCGCACAAGTTCACGTTACTTACTGCGTTGTCAGGGAGGTGGTCGTGGTGTAATGGTAGTCATCATCGACTGTTGAGCGGAAGGTCTGTAGTTCAAGTCTGTCCATAACCGAAAACAAATCCTATACGGAAAAATTGTGCAACAATATCAGTTGTGAATGAGAGATGATCAAAAATTGCTGAAGAAGGCATAACACTCGCAGCATAAGGTCACTTCAAAATCCATACTCTGTGTGTGCATTTCCAATATAACATCTTAAAGACATGGAAACAAAAGAGTTACTGTATACTACAACCAACGCGACAAATTCAGTCGAATCTCCTAAAAAAATCCTATCTAGGACAACCATCCCCGAAGGGTAGTCAACGAACATCTTCGACGCACGCAAACCATATGCACACCGTCCAGGTTGTGTGACAAATACCATAAGAGGGTACACTCTTGAGCCTGCATGAACCCTTAAAAAAAAAAAAAAAGAGGAGAAAACTGTGAAAGTAAGAGCAGCAAACGGAAATAGAAGAAGATGCTGCAGTTTTTGGATATTTAATTTTTGCTTTGAAATCACTTTGTTATGAAAAATCACTGTTATGCTAAAACATGGAGCACCGGCAGAAAGCCAACCGTTCACTTCGAATGACATACGATGCAGTTTTCTTGGAACCAGACATAACCAAAATCATGTCCATCAGATGCTGGTCAAAAACAGCCCACCAACATGGCACGATAGCGAACTCCGTCAACCGTAACATGACAATCCTTTTCATCAACGAAAAAATAAGGTCCAGTGACATCTCCGGTATGAAATTCACACCACACGATAATTTTCTTTGGATGCAACGGAGTTTGTTGCTGTCTAATGAACATATGTTGTTTGCTGACAAAGCCAAAAATGACATTCATCGCTAAGTATGAATTTTCAATGGAAATGGTGATTTCGTAGAGTCCAATCGTAGAAGTTTCGCGGCTTCAAACGGTTTCAAGAGGTTTCAGTTCTTGAGTCCATTTTATCATGTAAGTATGAATGTCCAAGGTCTGATGTCTAAGATCCGCATACAATATTAAGCCATTTTGAGCTGAAGTAGTTACGAGTACAATATTTTCAGTACTTCAGCCGGTGCGTTATCGCCCTAACAGAAGGACATTCGATATTGAAATGTTGACTCGAATTTATTGACAGTAGCACGCTCAGTGGGACTATTATTAAACTAAAGCAAGACAGCCCCGACATTTCAACAGACATTTTCAATAATTTTCAAACATTGCTCACTCGTGAACTTCACGATAATAAAAAAGTAAACACTAACTGACATTCTCACATTAACAGATCATAAAAAGTTTAAGGTTTAATTTGTACTAAAATACGAACTTATTATTCCACTAACATGAAAACTGTAGTAAAAGACGATATGTTATGAAATATAAACTACCCACTAAAATAAGTATGTTTATGGGTTTGGTGGCTTATTTGCCGCCTGTCAAACCTTCCGCTGGTCATATGTATCTTTTTCGCAATATAAATATTTCCTCTCCCATAAGACAAATTTATGATTGTGTGGAGAAGGACGGAATAAAAATATTGCAGTAACTTTTTATTAATAAAAAAAAAGATGTGTGTATGGTTTTTACACTAAAGTGAAAAATTAATTAGCTCAAAGTAAAATTGGTTAGCATATTAAAGTGACTATTCTAAGCCAAAAATCATTAAAACTTGAGAGGTATTTATATAAAAAATAGGTATTCCTTTTTAATATATAATTTGTAAGCCCTTTAGTGAGACAAAAATAAACTATTATATTGTATATGCTGGTACATACTACAGTTGAAGTCTTCATATATAAATGTTCCTTATTGCTACAACTTGAAATGTAATATTAATGTATAGTACAATACATTCGTGTATTGAATAAAAGTAACTTAAATATCACGCACTTAGAGAAAAATGTCGAAAACAGAATTGTTAACAACTCATTTTATGCAAATACTCCTACATGTGTTATCTTGCACTTTGAACAAGTTTTTTTAAACAAAACTTACTCTTACTGTTCCTAATACACATATACCTATATATTATTATTATCATTTTTCTACGTACAGTGTCAATTTAGTTTTAGTTACGCAACAGGGATGACGAAAATAATTAAAGATAAAAATTAAAAATTCAGTCAAAAACATTAAGAATTTATTTAACCAAATAAAAAAAATTTATTTACCCAAATCAGAAACTCTAAATGGTATGCCAAATATCAACAACGGTTTTTTTATTGGGTCTACCGGAGTGGGTTCTATATCTGAGCTAGCACCTAATCACCAGCCTATTGTCATGCTAATTTTTTTTGTATTGCAGATAACATTCTTAAATTCTTGTAAATCTTAAATGTTTGTTGCCCTGATGTAAATCTAATTAAAACCTCATATGATCTATTTTATACCTTGCAGCTCAAAATTACAATTCGTTTCCTGAAGGCTTTTTCCAGTTGAAAGCAAATGTTTCTTAACACATTAGACACATAACAGATTCCATACTGAAACCAGCGGAGCATCGATACTAAATCATAATTACATGGGTCGATTTCTTCTACCTTCCACCGACCAAAAATTGTTCATTAAGGTAAAGCTCATAAAAGCCGCTTTCACATTGATCAACCAATTTAAAGATCACCTTAAGAAAAATGATTTCAGAAAATAGTGGTATGAATTGCGGATAATAAGGACAAAGCCTTACAAGGTTGAGTCTTCTATCATATTCCGCAGAGTTGTGGATTACTTTAATTTTATCAGGATCTGAATAGATGCTATAACAACTCAGCAAATGTCTGAAAATTGAACAAACTTCCAAACTTCTTCTTATTAATCCAGTGGCATTAATAGGGCTAAACCCATTGCCTAGCGATGCTCGAATAGTAATGCGTACCCTGGCTTAGATGCGTACCCTTAAAGATTCTGTCGTTGTATGTAAATTCACTAATTAGGATCGAACGGAGACCCGTGCTTTTAAACTTGTTAGAGGACGAAAACCCCATTGTGCTTTTGATTTTCAAAACAAAGCTAAACCGTAAGCATCCAATGCCACACAAGTTGGAGGAGCGATCTTCATAAACAAAACTAAAAAAATCACATATACTCGTAGTGGCGGCTCTTACCTTTATCTTATGCTGCTTGCCTCTAGATTAAGACTAACACACACGGACCAATAGTCTACGAACCTTCACTTATGACAGGTACCAGACGAATTCACGGAATCGAGGCAATTAGTACAATTATAGTAGGATAGGTTGGCAGCGTTTTACCAATTCTTTGATGAGAGCGCTCATCTCGAATTTCTGCTTTTCTCTGTAAGAGGAGAGTTTAACAGGTACCTTACGGTCATGGACTAATCAATCAAATAGACAACAGACATAACGATACCACGCAACAGCACCACGATACCAGGAACGTATACCGTAACGCAAAAATGAACACACTAGGTAGACAAGAAAGTAGATTCCTGTCAGGACTTAAACTCTTTCACAGGAAGTTCACTGACAAGTAAGGACACTGAAATCACTGAATTAAAGTACAAAATCTCGTTCAAAAAAAATTTTAGAATATTTATGTTTGCATTGAAACAACATAATTAATGTTGTACAATAAAATACAAAAACGCGACTATGTTTCTGAAAATAAGGTAAATATTTCGAGACACAATCAGAAGGATACTCAGGATATGCAGCTTTCGAGAATGTCAGACAATGAACGTCTATTACGTACTGTCTGCATCAGAAGAACAGAGCTCTTCTTTACCAGTATTACCTTCGTAATAATATCGATCTTTGGCGATCAGAGAACCTTGATTTTGCAAAATTCAGTGACGATTTAATTTATGCCGACAACCGACAATGTAACCACCCAAAGTGACTTCTAGTAAAACATGTGAAATTAAAAATGGACTACAAGAGAGCACGGTGAACTCGCCGATCCTATTCAGCATACACCTAAGCGTTTTGATTGCTCTCTTCGCCATTCTACCAGTATAGCGAACAATTTAATTTATTTTTTTTTTTAATTATTATTATTAGTTTAAGCATACTTTAATTTATATTACATTTAATACATTTTATAATTTACTAACATTTTACATTTGTCTTCTTTTTATAATTTCAATACATTTATTTTTATAAATTCTACGGTTTGTTTCTAATTTAACATCGTCAGGCATGCCATTGAACAGTCGTAAACCTTTTATCATTATAGTGCTTTCCGCTGCTGATGATCTTGCCCTTTCCAATGTCTAGTCATTGGTGTTTCTTAGTCTATACGGCTGAACTTCCGCCACTCTTACTACGTTACTTGTCAAATAGGTTGGCGCATATCCATTCTTGATGTTGAAAATAGCTAGTAATGTGTTTAGTTGCAGTCGTTGTTCAATGTTTTACCATTTCAGCGTCTCTAGCATTTGCCTTATGGGTGTCATCCTGTTGTATTTTAATATTATCCTCATTCTTTTGTTTTGTAATTTTTGCAGTCTGTTTACCTGTCCTTGATTACAGCTTAAGTACATTATTCTCGCACAGTATTCAAAATGCGGTTTGATTATGGAATTATATATAGTTATTGCCCTCATCATATCCATCTTGTTTCGAATTCTTCTAAAAAATCCAAACTTCTTGTCTATCTTCTTGCATATACCATCTTGTATAATCCATATGTTTTATCAATTTCAAATCATTGTCAATAATAACTTCTAGGTATTTGATGTGGTCCACTTTTTCGATATCTTGTCCATTTCTTGTAGGTTATCATCAGAAGTAAAGTTAATTTTCATCCATTTTGTTTTTTTGTTCATTTAGTTTTAGTCTGTTCATTTTTAACCAGGTATTTACCTCTTTTAAGTCGTCTATTAACATTTTTCTACATTTCATTGGATCGTTTTCTTCTGCATGAATAAGCGTGTCATCAGCATATAATATGATTTTGCAATGTTTTAGAACGTTTGGCATGTCATTAATATACAAAGTAAATAGTATCGCACCCAATATTGAACCTTGTGGAACGCCCATGTTTACATCCTCGATATTAGATAAGTTATTATTCACTTTTGTCCGTTGTTTTCTCTTTGTCATGTACGTTCTAAACCAGTTTAATTCACATCCTTTAATGGCATAATTTTTTAGTTTTTCTAACACGATTTCATGGTCGATAGTTTCCTGTTTGTTTCTCGTTTAAAGTCAAGGAATAACGCAACAGTTTTCTTATTTTGATTTCTTTTCTATCCATAAATTACGTAGTTGACGGTTGTTTCACAGGAGTATTTTTTTCTAAAACCGGATTGATAATTGGATAAAATTTTGTATTTGTCAATATACTTTAAAATTTGTTCTTTGACTACTGGTTCTAAGATTTTTTCCATTGTCTTTAACGTGTTTATAGGTCGGAATTCTTCACCCTTTTTTGTATTCATTTCCTTCTCTACTGGATTTAGTACTGATTCTTTCCAGAAAACCCCTGATTCCAATGATTTATTTACTATTTCTAATAATACGAAAGTGGTCCGATAAGTACTTAGCCTACAAAAGAAAAACTAACATTTTGGAGAAATGGCGATTTATTTTTCAATATATTGTAGTCTCCTTTTAGCTCGATACACTTGACCCAGCGATGCTCCAACTTCTTTAACCCGTCTGAAAAATACGTTTTCTCGAGGTTTGCATAGTAGGCCTCCGTGGCGGCGATGACCTCCTCATTCAACTGAAATTTCTGCCCGGCGAGAGACTTTTTCAAGTTTGGAAACAAAAAGAAGTCGCACGGGGCCAAATATGGAGAATACGGTGAATGGGGCAGCACTTCGTAGCCCAATTCGACCAATTTGGCCGTGGCAAGGGCGGAGGTGTGAGCCGGTGCCTTATCATGATGGAAGAGCACTTTTTTCTTCGCCAAGTGGGGCCGTTTTTTCTTTAATTCGGCGTCGAATCGGTCAAATAATTTGGCATAGCACAGCCCTGTGACCGCTTTGCCCTTCTCCAGGCAGTCGATGTGGATCACACCATGTGAATCCCAGAAAACGTTGGCCATCACCTTTCCGGCCGGTGGGGCAGTCTTCGCCCTCTTCGGAGCACGTTCGCCGGGTGATGTCCACTGTTTCGACTGTTTCTTGGTCTCTGGTGTCTACCAGTGGATCCATGTTTCGTTGATTGTCACGAAACGACGCAGAAACTCCTTCGGATTGCGCTTAAACAGCGTCAAACACAGCTCTAAAGTGGTCCCACGGTAGCGCTTGTTGTCCGGAGTGAGCAAACGCGGCACCCATCGCGCCGACAGCTTTCTCATGCCCAAAATTTCATGCACGATACGAGCCACGCGATCTTTTGATCCTACTGTCTCTGCTATCTCGCGCACCTTCCATCGGCGGTCTACTTCCAAAAACAAGAATCGAATCACCGACCGATATTGCTCTTTTTCCATTTTTCTAAAATCCGCGGACACTCCCGCTTCCAGATGCGGTCAAAACAAAACTGCGAGTCCGATCCGGCTGAAGTTTCGACAGTAACCGTCTACTAGAATGTACTACACGATAGTAAGTTGCTCTTGCGGGCGGGTTTCCATTATGCGCAGTGAGCAAACTTTTTTTTTCCTGGCTTAAAATGGCCTAAAAATATAAATATAAAATTCTTTTTGAGGAAATGAAATAATTTTGTTTTTTTTATTAAAATTTAATTTTTTTTTTAATTTCAATCAAACTATTAAAAAAAAATTGAGGTTGTTTGCCAAAATCTCCATAAACATGAACCACCCCTTGAAGCAGCTCTTCAAAGGGATCTAATTTTTTTTCGCAATTTTCCTTCTCCACTGGTACTCAACTATCTAATCAGCGAAATTATTGGAGTAATTGGCGTTGTAATATTCTCTTTTAACGACACGCCACTGGGATTCTATTCTTTGGGTATGTATGCCATCAGGACCAACAAAAGGATTGTCAGGATCACTGTGGTTCACTTTTTTGTGAATGAACCCATGGGCATTTAAAAAATCATACGCCTTCCAGCAATCGGTATGAATGATCGTTCCTGGATTCACGTGTGTTTTTATTAATGGCACTAGCACTTCAGCGCTGCGCTCGTTTCCTGGACAGATTTCAAGTCTTAAGTCTTCGGACCCATCCTCAATCAAACCGAGAACCCAGTGGCCATCCACGCGCCTTCCTTTGTTGAATTTTCTCTTACCAAATTTACTTTCGTCGATTTGGACGATTTTGCCTGGTCCGCCTATCTTTCCTTTCGCCTCAAATGTTTCCAAAAATTGAATTGCTATTGTCTCCCGGCAATAATTATACCAGGCGGCAATAGTTCGTTCAGACAAACATTGAGACGAAGTAAAATCCTCGATCTTTACTGTTTCGTAGGAATATTTCCTGGCGAAGCAGTACATAAGATAAAAGCATCTTGGCAAAAGCATTCGAGCTTGCTACAACCAACTGCCAACAGCGCGACTTTTTCAGACTACACAGCCTGATTTTGAGCACCTGAACTCGCCAATAGGATTTCCGCACATGAAAATCTTCATTGGGATCCTATGTACCCGGCACAATTTAAATTTTGGCAACAGCCCGCGTGTCACAGCGAATTTCAACGCTTACTCATCTTGATCTATAATTATGATTATTTCAAAACAAATATTGAAAAAATGTTATTAAATTAACAAGATCTCTCATCAACCGAGCAATATTCCACTGCATTTTTACCTCTTCAGAGTACATCCGACGCTTTACATATTGACTCTCAACCGAAGTACTGGGTTTCGAGTCTAATGTACTTGTATTTTCTTAATTTCTCTCGGACATCGAACTGATTTCAAAGCACTATATTGAGTGAAGTCGATCGTAAAAATGCAGTAAGAATTAGCTCTGTCGATCATGATAATTAACCCTTCCGTTGATGGGTATTTTAAAACCTAAATGGAATAGGTTGGCTGGACCTTCATATATTTTGTATGAAAATAAAAGGAATTCATTGAAATAATTTAAGTTTTTTTTGACATGTTATTATTTTTATGGCATTTATGTAGCTGAATGCTATGCTGTAGACAAACAGGCTCTTCGCAGAGTGCATGCTGGCCCGTTGATGTCTGACAACCGTGGGGCTGTGGCGCCGATGGTAATAAAAGTTATTTTTTTCGGATAAAATGTGAAAAAAATAGGTTTTTCCGTACAATATGTAGCAAGGTCTCACCGGACCTATTCCATTGACTCTAGGGGTTGTTGTAGAAATACTGCTTTTTTTTCTCCCCCACTTAGATTTCAAATTTATTGCCCATGCTAAAGCATTAAGAATACATAGGCTGAAAAAGTCAGGAAATTAGGCAAAGATAGCTACACAAACAATTATGAAGAAATGGTCTCGAAAATGGAAAAGGTCTGGCCAGACCAACTCACTGACAGAAGGGTTAACTGTTACAACAGTTTACAAAGTAAGACCGTTACATTTTTCGCATGTTTTTCATTTGTTTATAGTAAAGAAGAGTGTTGCCAGTTTAAGTGAATATCACCTGGCGTTTTAAAAACGTTTCATAGTTGAATAAGTGTAGACCAAACACTGTCAGGCAGGCGCCTGTAAGAAAGTCTGCTGTGCTTAAATTTTGGGTGAGTGGCTCCCGTTGCTCGCGCACAGGATTTCAACCCTTTTTTCGGCAGGGCTTAGCCGCTCACGCGACGTGTAGTGTATGATAACAACTGTCAGGCAGGCGGCTTTAGCTAAAGCTTAATTATTTTTAGGTACTCAAAAAAAATATAACAAAAAAGGCAAAATTAACTTTAAATTATTTTAATTTTGGGACATATGGCAACACCTATAATATTTTCCAACAATCACTGCACCCATCCTCCTCTTCAGCAACAGAAATTACTTAGAAGAAGAGTGAACGCGTCCATTTATACAGTTTGCAGATAGAATAAAAGTACTTTTCTGTGAAAAATGAAAAATTTAAAGTTAAAAAAAAAATAGAAAAAAAAGTTTCCGCAGAATAATTATTTTACAGTACATCTTAGAATAAGTCATTTAAAACAAAAAAACATAAAAAAAATAAATTTGCTCACTGCGCATAATGGAAACTTGAGCCTGCTCTTGCGATACTGGCGCCATCTGGCGGTGAGGCTAAGTACTTATCGGACCACCCTCGTATACGTCCCAAAATGCGCCAGTTATCCAACAATAGTTTGGGTGTTATTTTTCCCGCATCTGGTTTATTTTTTAGTGTGGCACATGTCTTATACATATATGTAAGTCATTATCTCTCACTAGTCTAAATTGAAAAGTGTTCTCCATTGGTGTGATGTGATTCACATAAGCAATATGTTCAATGGAATCTGGTATGTTTTTATACTTGTCACAAAATATTCGTTAAATTTTTGAGCAATATCACATTCCACGTTGTTGAATATAACACTTTTAATTATTTTCCTAGGTTGTCCGATTACTAGATTTTTTATTTCTTTGTTTCTGACCATTTGCTTGGGTTATCTTTTGTCTTATAAATTGACTTCTTGTATAATTAATTTTGGTATTGTATTCATTCCTTATTTCTATGTACCTTGTCCAGTCCTGGTTGTTTTCTGACGTCTTTGCTCTTTGGTAATATATATATTTTTTAATTTTTTAGTTGCCTTAGTTGGTTATAGTACCATTTGTTTCTAATTTGCCAAACTTTCCTCTTCCCTTATCTAAAAATTCGTTGATTATGTCATTTAGTACACTGTGGAGTCTTTCTACATTGTCATGTAAGTTTCTTGTTTCATCGTATCCTGGATTTCTCATAACCAATTTTTGTGCAAATAAGTCCCTCCTCTATTTAAATATTTCTATCTTTTGATTATCCTTCTGCCTTTTGTTCTGGTTGATTGTTATTTCTATGGTTTCGTCGTCAGATCTCTTTTCGTGTTCTCTGAGTTGAACCTTTATGTTTATCATGTTTTTATTACGTAGTCGACTAAGCTGTTCGTATTATGTGTTATTCTTGAATATCCTTCCACAAGTTGTTTTAAGCAGTTATTTTCAAAAATCCTCTGTACTTTTTGCATTTGTCGTTTTTATTCCAATCCATATAAAAATCTCCGACTATAATCACATTTTTACTGTTTTCTAATATGTTTTCTAAATTGTCATTTATGAAATGGTTAAATCTTCCCTCGTAATAGCCTCTATATTCTCCCACAATTCTCATTTTCATTTCGTCATAGTCAATATTGCATGCTATTATCCAGCTTTCCCAGTCTATTGATTTTTTATCTATTTTGTCTATTTTCCACTTATTTTTTATGTAAATAGTTACTCCTCCTATTCTTGTTGAATTAGATAAACACGAAATATTACTGTAGCCGGTTAATGTTATTTCTGATTCTTCTATATCGTTAGTAAGGTGCGTTTCCAATAGTATCATGAAGTCCGGATTAATTTTGTCTGCTAAGATTTCTAGATGTTCACAATTATGTATGAGAGCTCGGATATTTGCATGATAGCCCTTAACATTGTTTGGTTGCTAATACCCAGATTTATTCTGTTTTATTTCCAGTTTCTTTATATACCGGGCTTTGTCTGTAAAAGGTTTCGTGGTTTTCATCTAGTCCAAGTTCTAATTTCTCATTCATCTTTTTGCAGTTAATACACTTAATCATTTCTTCCGGTCATTGGCAGTCCTTCGTTTTGTGGTTTCTATGGCACTTCGTACAAATTTCTTCTTTTTTGTAGTCAATTGATCTATGGTTAAAACCTTTGCACTTAAAACACCTCATGACGTCCATTCCATCAAATATCTTATATTGCTCGCAACCAATATTTTTTTTTTATTGCATTTATGAAAATGTCATCAACAACTTCTAAAATAGCATTGTATCTTTTTGTACCATTTTTAATTGGTTCATATATTTTTACTATTTTCAGGTTTTTCATTGTTACATTTTGTTATTTTAATTTGTCAATAATATTCTCTTCAATTTTGTACATTTTTATTCCCACTATGGAGATTCTAGGTCTAATTTTAACTGGTACACGTACTTCGTAATTATTTCCTATTCCCTGTTCTATTGCATTTTTTATCTTGGTTCTTTCTTCTTCATCTGTTGTCTCCACTATTGTTGTTCCATTATGTTTATTTTCTATATTTGAAAAATTCAATTTTTTTGGATCTACTCCTTTATCTAGATCTTCTTTAGTTTTGGATATATTTTAGGTTTTGCAATTATTGGCAACTCTTTTTTCAGCTTTGGCAGCACTTTAATCGCTTACGAATCAGGCCCTACGATCGACGTAATTGTCATTCTCTTGCAGGATAACTTCAAACAATTCAACAGCATTTTGATGACTGGAAGTTAAAAATAAACTTCCGGGTATCAGAGACTATTTCTTTTCTTTTCTAGGACCTATAAGGACACCAAAAAAATTGTCATAGGTTCCCATTTTGGGAGTCTATTGGTATGGCATCTAATTAAACCACTAACTATCCAGTTAATCTTTAGGTTGAAAGACATTGTTTTAAGATAGTGCTGTCTGCATTAGAGCGCCATTAGGGAGATTTTCATTAGTTAGATTAGTTAAGCCACACTTAAGCATATTTATAATATCTGGAATATCTGGAATAAGTTAGATAAGAATAAGAAATAAAAATGTAAAAGAAACCAAAAAACTGCCATAAGACGTCTGAAGAAATCAGAATGAACTTTTACATGCCCAGATTGGTATTCGAAGGTGCTCAACCTCATGAAGCCCGAAGTGGTAAAAGGATATTGTCGATTAAACATGACTGTAATTAATGCACAATCTCCATAACTTGACACTCTTTTCACCAGTACTTTCGGCCTGGAGACTGGTTCCGGGCTGATAACACCATCCCGAAGCAAGTTCATAATAATAATTTGTTTCAATTAGTCCTGTTTAGAGAAGGGAAGTTGATCCGTGGCTTGCTTAAGGTGTTAAACCTATCCTATTACTATTCGGCTGTGATATTTTTTTATTGAAATACATATAGATCTGAAAACTCTCATGAAAGTCTGTCGCCAATTATTGTTAAAAACCGAGAAATTCTACCGCAATTTTTATCAGCTGATGCCCTATGGGGTAAACAAACATTGTGAAGATCATCGATTCGAATAGCTGGTTACAATTGTTTAGGAGGGATAACCGAACCATGTGCAAGAATGGCACATCAAAGGTTATCCATCGATGACTCCTGGTAGTTTCCCAACTCTAAAGCCTTCATTTAATCGTAGCCGCTTATAACCGATTTCTTTTGATTCGTCCATTTAAATGTTGTAGATATATTAACAACAGTGTCGCTGGCACTTTGGAGCTTGATCCTCTGCCAAAATTGTTGCATGCTTTGGTGATTAATCTTTGAGTGTTGACATAGAAACATAATAATGCCAGTGTCACTATTGGAGATTGGGGATATCAATCTCCAATGATGGTTGATGAACCTAACAACCCTGATGACGACATTTATCAGCCCTACATGTCAACTCTGTTGCATTTTCTTTTCTTATATACTTGAAGTGTAGGTCCAATGAAAGCCTTGCTTCTCCCCAGATACCAACAACTGATTGCAACGCCAACGTCTACTAAGGTTTTCCACTGCTAAATGTAATGTTTTTATTTGATTCACCGAGCCTCGCCATTGTATAGGATAGACCCGTTGCCTTTTCCTTTAAGTGCTCATAAGCCATTATATAAATCTTTATTAACGATTTAGACTATCTCATGAGCACTTGCCCATGACTTTAAATTGCATCTTATGGTGCCATAACCGTGTAATTCAACTAACCGCTACTTCCATTACTTTGACCGCATAATGTCGTTGTTATCGATACATAATTTCCTTCAAGCTAATCAGATTTAGTTTGCGGGTAACATCACACCGGATGCCTATGTTGTTGATTGAAATGGTTAAATGTTTATATTTGACAGGTCATTAAGGCTGTGACAAGTTGTTGGTACAGCCTGTAATTAATTCCGTGGTTATTATTGAAGACATTGTGGCGTGATTTCTATTATACATGCCGGGAATTGACTTAATGCTTAAGCAATTCGTTCAATTTGACCCAGATACATAAGTAAAGAACGATGAGATGGCTCTAAATCGTACAATGACTCAATAGTAAAATTTCAGTCTTATTTTTTTCGAAAAATACCAAAAAACAAACATAAATATTGTTAAATGCGTAGGTAGTCTTCTCCGTTGCGAGCTACTTTTACCATCTGCCGCATCCCTATTGATTCTATACAATAATCAAAAATCCAATAAGTTCTTCAACACGCTTGGAGCACACAATGATTACTTAAATTTTTTCTTTGTCTAAGACGTAGAAACAAATTTTACTTATTTTCGATATATTTTGTATTATATACCCGCCTATAGAAATCCAAGGCAACTTCAATGATCTAATCTGACGATACTCACGGTGATTACTATGAATTGTTTTTGGATTGGTTTTCGGATTAAGGGGCTTATCGTTGAAACTTTGCTTGCGTATCTAAGAAATGTTTACTTATATTTGCCGTCTGAACGTGGTTGCTGTTCAATTTGTGTCTGTCATAGTTACAAGAGCTTCTTAAACGTTCCTATTAGATTTGTTAAGTATCCAGGATATGTCTTTTAAGATATTTATAATATTGTTTTCACCACCGGGAAAATTACTATAATATTGTGCGTTTTCTCATTCAGTTGACTCAGTTGACTCAGTAACCACCGCAAGATAAGCAGAAAATTATTACCGCGTATCTCATTCGAAAATAGCGTCTAGACTTTAATGATATCTATATATCCACCTGACTCAATCCCATATCTATTTCTATGTACATATATGTATGTGTATATACATATATCCCACTCATGGGATTTAATGCTCATTCGATTTGTTTGGTTATTTGTTGCTTAATTCGTTCGATCTCAATTAATTACAAAATTAGCTCATTTGTCCTATTAGGATCCCCAAAGGATTACCAACGGATAATGGATGGAAATTACTATAGACGACTATTTACTGTGTTCATAGAGTTAAGGCTGCATAAGCCGGGATACATACATGCCTCTGTATATACATACATACATATGTGCTTTCTGTTCAGATTGTTGTTTATGCATAGAACGCCCTTACATTTCAACTCTAGTATCTCATTCGTTAATGACATGTACGATAGCAACGGAACTCTGAGATTCTGCTTTCCTAGTTAATTTATCGATTTAATTCCACATCCAGATGGGATGTTGATGAGATATTTTCATTGAATCAATGAATTGCCGAAATCCCATGCCACAGCAGATACGTATTTTGAGAAATAAATATGTAACTATCTCCAATTTGATTACACTTAGCTAAGCAAAAGGCAAACAGAATTGGAATTATGACCTTCAGATGAGTATACACTTTGCTTGGGTGTTTTCATTGAATTTTTTTCTTTTTATAGAATTACTATCTTTAACACGCGACTCTGTTATTGTACTTTTTCGGAAATATTTAACGTATACAGCGTGTCCCACGAGCAGTGTGCCAAAAAGCTGCAGCGTGTAGGTCTAGTCAAGACAAGAAAAAAATCGTATGGGAGGGGGGGTCTATTCCCCCCCGTTTAGCCGGGAGGGGCAATTTTCTAAAAAATTGACTTAATTTGGAAAAAAAAATATTAAAAATCAACAGTTACATCCACAATGCCGTGATATACTTTTTTGTAAAGCCAGAAACCTCTTCTTTCATATTGATTTTAAATGAAGCTGTTTTAAGGAGTAGTTTTTGAGAAATTAATTTTCAAACTCAAAATTTTGAAAAAAAAAATTAAAAAAAAAAAATTCGAACTATTTTTTTTCAAAATTGTATGTAATTAAGTAGTGATTTTTTTAAAAAATTCAATGCTCTCATTAGTTTTTAGTTAAAAGCAGAAAACCGGATGCAAAAATGTCTTGTAGTTTTTGAGAAATTAAAAAAAATAACCGAACCATTTTTTTCTAAGAAGAACCTCTTTTTTGGTTTTGACGCGGCTGGACTTGTAGACAAATTAATGTATGAAACATTGACCTCTTTTTTATTATTTTTAAAAAATTCGGAGTTTTATGAGGATACAATAAAGTGATACAGTATTGGAATAACCCTGGATTAATTCTTTTTTTTCATTGATAACGCCTGAAAACTGACCTGAGAATTTCGTCTGGGTCCGCCCGCCGCCGATGGGTTCTACCCGAATTTTGGATTTGGTCCGACGCAATCCCTCCCTTAGTACAAGGAGGATGGCTATTATGCTTGGAGTGCCCAAATCAAGAGTATGGAGAGTGCTTCATACCGAAAACTTACACCCGTACCATTTTAGGCCAGTTCAGGGACTCACCTCAAACGACAAGTTTTTGAGAGCAGAATTTTGTCGATCATTACTGCTTCGAGATGAAACTGAACGAAACTATTTTGCAAGGATATTCTGGACGGATGAAGCACAGTTTACCAGAGATGGGGTTACTAACTTCCACAATTTGCATCATTGGAATAGCACCAATCCACACAACAAGAAACAAAATAAACCACAAAACCGCTTTAGCTGTAATGTTTGGCTTGGTATTGTTGGACAAACTGTAATCGGGCCCCGGTTTTTGAATGCCGTTATTAATGGAGAATCATACCTGCAATTCCTACGAGACCTTTTGCCCGATTTGATGGACAACGTTCCTTTGGCCATAGCAGATAATTTAATCTACCAGCAAGATGGAGCACCCGCATACTAGAGCTTACGGGTTAGAAACTGGCTGAATGATCATTTTAGTGACCGTTGGATCGGAAGAAGGGGCCCCACGGAATGGCCACTTAGATCACCAGATTTAACTCCTCTAGATTTTTATGTGTGGGGATTCATGAAGAATTATGTTTACGAAGTGGAAATAGTGTCTTTGGAACAACTGAAAGAACGGATTGAAGTCGCTGGAGTCAAATTGCAGGAAAATTTGTCAAGCATAGATATGTGCAGCCATTAGGAGAAGAAGGAGATATAATCTTTGCCTTCTAGAAAATGGGGATCATATTGAAAATTTATTATAATAAAACTCCGAAGTTTTTAAAAATAATAAAAAAGAGGTCAATGTTTCATACATTAATTTGTCTACAAGTCCAGCCGCGTCAAAACCAAAAAAAAGGTTCTTCTTAGAAAAAAATGGTTCGGTTTTTTTTTAATTTCTCAAAAACTACAAGACATTTTTGCATCCGGGTTTCTGTATCAACTAAAAACTAATAAGAGAATTGAATTTTTGGAAAAAAATTACTACTTAATTACATACAATTTCGAAAAAAAGTAGTTCGAAAATTTTTTTTTCAATTTTTTTTGCAAAATTTTGAGTTTGAAAATTAATTTCTCAAAAACTATTCCCTAAAACACCTTTGTTTAAAAACAGAATGAAAGAAGAAGTTTCTGGCTTTACAAAAAAGTATATCACGGCATTGTGCATGTAACTGTTGATTTTTAATATTTTTTTTTCCAAATTAAGTCAGTTTTTTAGAAAATTGCCCCTCCCGGCTAAACGGGGGGAATAGACCCCCCTCTCCCATACGATTTTTTTCTTGTCTTGACCAGACCTACACGCTCTAGCTTTTTGGCACACTGCTCGTTGGACACCCTGTATACATACAGCTATGGACAAAAAAATAAATACAGCCCACTCTACCACACAATTCTGTTATTTTCTCCTTTTTTCTCTTTACTGAGGACAACGCTATCTCGTGATAAGTAGGTAGACATCGAGAATAAAATACACCCGAAGAATGAAAGCAGGATCATTTACCGTTATCAAAAATTTCTCTGAAATGTCAGTTTGTGTCCTCTTTTGTCTGGACAAAAAAATAAATACACACATTGGTAGCGAAGTGTATCTGGTAAAAACAAAGTGTTACGAAATTATTTTACTATCGGAAAGCGGAAAAGGTTTATAATATTGAATACCAGTGAAGTAACGAATAATATTTAATTGTTTTATTAGCGAAATATGGGACGTAACGTGCATTGTTCCGATGACAAAAGGGAGATCATACAAAAGTTGAAAAGCGAAGGATATTCGTACCGTTCAATCGCAAAAACGATAGATTGTTCTTTAGGGATGGTACAAAATGCACTTAGAGATAAACCAGCGCGAGAAAACAGAGGACGGCCACGAAAAACAACGCAAAAGCAGGATCGTTTAATTGTGCTGGAATCAAAAAAAGACCCTTTTTTATCGTCGCGGAAAATTTTGCAGGAGAATAGTTTGCCAATTAGTTCAAGGACTGTCCGAAGACGATTAGTGGAGTATAATCTTCCATCACGATCACCAAGAAAAGTGCCACTAATCAGTAAAAAAAATAAAAGACGAAGGATGTTATTTGCTGATCAGCACAAATCATGGTCCGGCGAAGAGGGCACTAAAAAGTGGCGAAATATCCTTTGGAGTGATGAATCCAAGTTTAATTTGTTCGGATCGGATAGTAGACACAATGTGAGACGTCCACACAATTCTGAACTGCATCCAAAATACACCAAGAAGACGGTCAAACATGGTGGTGGTAGTATTATGGTATGGGCATGTTTCTCGTGGTATGGTGTTGGTCCCATACACCTCATTAATACTATTATGACAAAGGAAACATATACTCAAATACTTAAAACTGTAATGCTACCATATGCCGAGCAAGAAATGCCTTTGGTGTGGACGTTTGAACAAGATAACGATCCGGAACACACGGCTAAACTAACAAAGGAATGGTTTGCTGCGAAAAGGGTTGCTCTTTTGGAGTGGCCTGGTCAATCGCCGGACCTAAATCCAATAGAAAATCTGTGGAAGCAGGTCAAGCATGCAGTTTCTATAAAAAATCTAAAAAACAAAAGCGAACTTTGGCAGGCAGTGCAGTCGGCATGGAATTCTATACCTGTTGAGGAATGTCGGAAGTTGGTTGATTCTATGCCGAGGAGGGTAGAACAAATAACTAAAGATAAAGGTCAAGCGACAAAATACTAACAAATCCTACCATGACCGAGAACCGTGCCATCCTCCGACGCGTGCACTAGCCTGTGTTTTTCGCTTTTACTTTGTTTACTTTGTTTTTTTGTTTTCCTCGCGGACCCACCACCCCTCGCGAGTGAATAAAAAAAAAAAAAAAAAAAAAAAAAAAAAAAAAAAAAAAAAGGAAAAACAAAAAAGAGAAAAACAATTAACAAGTGCCAAGTGAAGTGATTTGGATCGAGTGCATACGGCCCGCTCCCTCTCGTCCCTCCCTTCACAAGCCACGGCTGCGCATTCTCGGTCGCAACTCCCGTTAGCGCAATAACCGAGAGTGCGTAGCATCTGACGTAGCAGAACCAAGAGTACAAATTGTTGGTGGACCAATCCAAATCGGTGTATGGGCATAACACCTACATCGATTTGATGTTGGGAAGCTATTTGAAATTTGCACTTCTCAATTCTGCTTTACCATCTTTCAAACGTTGGAGTTGGTTCCTTTGGTGCCTGTGTTTTGTACCATGGAAAAATTCAGGGTTGATGTGAGTAATATCCGTGGCCTAAGAACGAATCTATTCGCTGTATACGTCCACCTGTCCCTGTATAAACCAGCTATCTTGGCACTGAGTGAAACACAGGTAGGAGAGAATTCCGATTTATCGGATTTGAACCTGCCTGGATATAGCTTGGTGCCCCTTTTCTTTCTCCACCGCGGTCTCGCCCTTTATATTCGTAGTGATGTAGCTTACCAACTTCAGCCACAATACGGCCAATGTTCCAATCCGGAATTTAATTTCCTATGGCTAAAAATCCATGTCCGTAAGCATTTAATTCACTACTGTTTTATTTATAGAAGTCCAAACCTGGATAGCAATTCAACTTTCAATGAGTTTGATATGTTATCCGACTCCATCACAAGAATTGTATCCCTACATCCTCACACTGAGATTGCCATTGCGGGCGATTTCAATGTACACAATTCTAATTGGCTTCGACATTCATGCCAGACAACACCCGAAGGACGGTACGTAGAGATCTTTGCTGAGGTAAATAATCTGACCCAGCTAGTAAATGAGCCTACACGAATACCTGACATTGCAGATCATTCCCCCAACACCTTGGACCTGTTTCTCACCTCTCATCCTGACAAATACTCTGTTGCAATATTATCGCCCCTAGGTTCGTCTGACCACTGTGTCGTATCAGCTAATTTCTCGTCTTCACCCCACACAGTTAGAGAACAAATTCCTAAAAGAATAGTATGGCTATACGAGAAAGCCAACTGGAGCGGCCTTAACGACTTTTTTAGGAATTTTAACTGGTCACTATGTTTCCTCGATAGTGACGTGGATGCCGCTGCTGATATGATCACTAACATTCTTTTTCTGGGTATGAGATCCTTCATTCCTCACAGAATGAAGAGTATCAAACCCAAAGAAAATGCGTGGTATGACTCGAGCTGTAAAGAGGCCATCAGGTTGAGAGAGTTGAGTTTCCGGAATTACAAGGACAACCGTACTGAGGAAAACCGGAAACAATTTAAACGGGCCAGAAATGACTGCAATGCATTAATTAGACGTGTAAAATTCTTCCACGAACAAAAGTTGAGGCAGAAAGTGCTACAATGTCCCAAGGGTAGCAAAAACTTTTGGTCGTTCGTGAAAAACGTAAAGAATTCAGCCTCGTCTTCAATTCCCACGCTCATTTACAATGACATTCCAGCTGTCAGCTCTTTAGACAAGGCCAATCTGCTTGCTGCACATTTCGCGTGTAGCTCAACGCTACCAGATTCCACATTGTCTCCGCCTGTACTTGAGAGCGTTGATTTCACCATGGGACAAATCCATTTTCGCACTCGTACAGTTGCAAGAGTACTAAAAGATCTCAACATACACAAATCCGCTGGCCCGGATGGTATACCCCCAATACTTCTGCGCTGGCAAAACCTCTGCGTAAGCTTTTCCATCTGTCCTACTCTTCGGGTCTCTTTCCGAGTAGATGGAAAACAGCATTTGTCCAGCCCGTCCCCAAAAAGGGCGAATCTTCGTCTCCCTCCTCCTACCGACCCATAGCACTAACGTCCCTTCTTTCCAAGGTCATGGAAACGCTGATAAACCGTCAGCTTATGAAATATCTTGAATCGCGGAAGCTTCTTAATGACCGGCAATACGGTTTTCGCAGCAACAGGTCCACTGGTGATTTGATGGCATATCTCACCGAAAAGTGGAACCAATCTTTGCACAATCAAGGCGAAAGCAAGATCGTTGCGCTTGATATTTCAAAAGCATTTGACAGAGTTTGGCATCAGGCTCTTTTGTCGAAAATGCGTGCTTATGGCATCGATAAATCTCTGCTTCTATGGATTAGAAATTACCTTTCGAACCGTTCAATTCAAGTTGTTTTGGATGGGTTCAAGTCTGATATTCACCAAATAAATGCTGGTGTCCCCCAAGGCTCTGTTTTGTCTCCGACTCTCTTTCTCATTTTTATAAATGATCTCTTATCTGTTACTTCTAATCCAATCCACTCCTTCGCTGATGACAGTACTCTCAGCTTTTCATATTCGTTCCAGGACTCACGTCCCTGCTCTTCGGCCGTAGAACTGGAACGGCAGCGTATGTCAAGCACATTGAATTCCGATCTTGACAGCATAATCGATTGGGGTAAAAATAATAGAGTAGAATTCAATGCTTCTAAAACTCAATGCTGTCTACTGTCGTTAAAGCGAACCCATAATAATCAGCCATTATCCATGAGCGGCGCTTGTGTCGACGAAACAGGGATTCAGGGATTCGTTCTTCAGCCGCACAACACGTTTATGGAATGCTCTTCCCAGCCCTATATTTCCTACTCACTACAATCCACAGACATTTAGGACCAATGTGCACAGGTACCTCCTCTCCCTTTCTCCCTCTATACCTTCGGCCCGTGCTGTGTCTTGATTCCGGACACTTAAGGGTAGTCATAACCCCTTTTGCGCGCGCAAATTATAAAAAAAAAAAAAAAAAAAAAATTACTTGTTTGCTCGTATGAATAAATTTCGTGAAATAATAAATTTGATGAAGTGTATTTATTTTTTTGTCCATATCAAAAGACGACTTTTTTTACATTTTCAGCCTTTATTCCCATTATTACATGGCAAGATGCTTTAAAAATACATAAATACATTCCTGATTATTGTAGGAATACTTCACAAAAAGAAACTTGCCGCAAACTTTCAAACTTTTGTTAAAATATATCTATCTATCCAATGGCTTCAGCTGTATTTATTTTTTTGTCCATAGCTGTATATGAAGATAAAGTTATTGCTTGTAATGTGCTCTTCGTATTGATATTTCTTAATTGCTTTTAATGAGATTCTCACAAGATTTTACTGGCCGGTACTGGATATTTCAGAAATTGCGTTCTTTTCAATTTTTTGTGTTTTTTCTTTGTATAAAAACAAATCCTCCCCTGCGAAATAAGTATTATAACATATCCGCGGCTTGGAGTGCCAGTGCCTCTCGGTTGTCTGGCCATGAAAAAAATGGCAGAAGTTGGCGCAGAGCTGACGACCTTGCACTACGTATATTCACATCACTACACCAATGTACCACAAACACACCACACAAAAAAGAACATCAAAAATCGATGACCTATCATGATAGGCTGGTCTTCTTGAGGTAAAATATTCTGGAGGTAAACTAGTTCCACGATCAGATCTCGGGGTGGGAACTATACATTGGAGATCATCAGAATTTTATAAAAATTAAGGACATAACGCAGCCTGTACAAAGCTGTACAGCTTTCCACAAAGCTCTCAATCAAATTAATAAGTATTGGACACCGTAGCGGTACAAGAAGTTCGACTTTCAAACAGAACAACCGTTAAGGATGAATATACTTTCGTCTGCGGCAGTACCGATACCCATAATCTTGGAACAGGATTCTTTTTCAGCAACGAAATTGTGTAGAACGTAATGGCGTAGGGTTTAACAATAACTAAATGTCGATGGCCAAAATCCTGAGTCTCCGATATTACTATGTACTTCTGACTGTAAATTGTTCTACGGATGATAAGAATGAACAATTAGAGGACCAAGTTTATGAAAGAAAAGATGAAATACTTGACAATTTCTCATACTTCGACGTGAAAATCCTACTCGGGCACTTCAACGTAAAATATAAAAAGAATCGATACATAGACCAAAGATAGGAGAAGAATGTCTTCATGTCTTGTCGATAATGGTCTTAGGACAGTAAATTTTGCCAGCTCAAAAAATATAGTGCAAATTACAACATTTAAATATAAGAAAATACACAAGGCTGTATGGATATTGCCGGATAGAGTAACGTGGATAGAAGAACCCATACCAACGTACACTATATAGAGGAGCGGATTGCGATACAGACCACATCCTAATCATTACCAAATTAAAAGCTGAACACGAATTCACGGAAGAGGATCGCAACAAGTTATTATAAATATAAAATTAAAAATTTTAAGTAACCCCCGACACAAAAAATACTTTAAAAGTACAAAACTAAGATTTTTCTCTCGGCCTTTTGACTTCATTAAAAGAACCTATTAATATTTTTAATATAAGCGTCGCCGCCTCGGGGAACTGCTAATGATAGAGTATGGATTATACAAAGACCTACTCCATATCCAATATTTTAACGCACATGGCTCTTAAACGTCAAACTAAGTTCATACGTACAAATTGAAATTAGTAGATATATGTATATTACACCTACATATGTATGTAGGTAGATATAACTAAGCTCTGGATATAAAACTCTGCCCACGATGATCTTGTCGTGTGGCAGTAGTTTCTTGCAAGCCAAGACGAGTTGGCTTCTTTCATTATTGTATCATTTATGATCCGGTATAATGCGCTGATCGGTGGTTGCAATGACGTGTCCGCTTCATTGATGTCCATTTCAGACCCTTGTCTGGCCATTTCGTGGCAAAGAAAAAGGTTTCAGAAAAAATGTACCGTTCAAAAAACACGAGAACATTGTATGCAGGGCTAAACGCGTTACAAAAAGGATACCAGGCTAGATCAGAATTTTTCCGCAACAATAATGGGGGAGCTCGGCAAATGAAAGAGTTGCAGCCCAATAGAGGAGATATTTCGATAAACTGCTGAATGTACATGGACAACAAGCACGAAAATAATAAAATATGCAGGAGAAAATTTAACAGAGAAGTTACATAGGCTCATCAAAATTATATGGAGCAATGAATCCATACCGGAGGAATAAAAAAAACTATTATCATTACCTAAATATGGTAAACGGGGACCGAACACAATACAACAACCGAACAATACGCAATCTAGGAATATTTCTGCTACCAAGTTGTTACAAGGTGCTGCCAAATACAAGTATTCTCTTCAATGGACTGACTTCATATGTAAAGGAAATAATCGGAGACTACCAGTGTGGCTTCGTCGACGGCAAGAAACAGATTTTAAAATGGCATATGACTCTATAAATCAATCGAAAATGTAATGTAATGTAATCTTTGTAAGACTGGAAATCCCAAAAAAATTGGTGAAACTGATACAAGTATGCCTAAAGAAAATCAAAGAACAAGTTATAGTAGGAAATGTCTTTCCAAAACATTCGAGATACGTAAAGGATTAAAACAAGGAGAAGCCTTGTCACCAATTTTCTTTAAATGGGTGCTGGAATTCGTAACGAGATCCACTCAAGAAAAGAGACATACATTCTAGTTTATGCTGATGATGTGGACCTGCTGGAGGATAGTAAGGAAACAGAATAAATGTAGAAAGTCTAATAATTGCTGGAAAGGAAGTAGGTTTATAATTGGTCACTGACCGTATTGGATCGATGCAAACCCAGCTCCTAATTATACTCGATAGACGGTTTAAGAAAGTGGACAAATTAAAATATGGGTATCATGTTGCCTGTTTAAAACAACATAAAGATCGAAATAAATAAAAGTTTGAATATGGGCAACTCGTCCTTCTTCGCAATAAACGAACTATTCCAAACCATTAATTTATCTCGCAGTGTAAATATCAGCATTTATGTATAAAACCATAATAATGGCAGTTACAGTTCAGGAAGAGCCAGAATCAAGCTTCTCTCTTTCACTTATGTTATGTGCGAGAGCCGAGAAGCTTTTTCAAGGCAAGTGTTCTGCAGGAGGTTTTGCCAGAACCCTGACGAAGAGAGAAGCCGCGAGATGAACATTCGATGGCGTTGGTATTATTGGTATACCGGTTGGTATACTGCGCCACGGCACTCTCACTTTATTTTACAGGTGGAAAACTTGGTCTCTGACTTTAAACAAGGTTTCGAAGACAAGATTTCAGCAAAAATCTGACGTGGTAAACAGGACGAAGAAACAGGCGAATGGAGAAAAGAACACAATCAATTACTCGAGGAACTCTCTTCAACTCCAAGCTATGTTAGTGTAATTAAATCACGAAGACTAAGATGGGCACGTTGTTGAGTGAATGCAAAGTGGTCGAATAGTCAAACGAATAATGAATAGAAACCCCGTAAGAAAAGGACCACCAGGAAGGCCGCACCGTAAATGGGAGGTCAGTATACGGATGGATCTAGAAGAGGCAGAATAGCGAAACATGGAATAACTCATGACAGGGAGGTTTGGCGAAAGGTGGTTAACGAGGCCCTAAACTTCCAAGTTCTGAGTTTAAATAATAAAAATAAACTAATTAACAGAACATATAATTATATTAAGGTTAAAATCATAATTATAAAAGGCTCTCAAGAATACAACTACATATCAAAGTTTGCGGCCGTATGATTCAGAAAATAAACTAAGCAAGTAAGTTCAAGGAAATTTCGATTTTATTGTGATTAAGATTTCAGATTTTACTTTACACAAAAATAATTGTCGTCGAGAAGTGAGTTAAGTAATTTGCAAGACACAATCGAATGAAAACATCATGGCCAATGAAGGTTAAAGAGATGAATGGAACTATACGCAAATCTGAAATCATCAGCGGTAGTTATAATCTTATCAATAAATGGAAGACTGAAGACGACATCTATTAAGTACCATCATTGCCCAAGGACATAACCTTGGGGAACGCCGAGATTGATAATGTTAGATCCGAAGAGTGCCACCAATTTTTACCTCTTGTTTCTTTTTTTTTTTAAATAAGATGTAAACCAATCAAAAACTCTTTGGATGTACATATTCTATCTAAAACAAATATTTTCAACCCACAGAATACCGCAAGAGATAGTAGCAGACAATTCACCTTTTAACTGCGCAACATGCCTATCATTTACGAAAGAAAATGGTATAAAATTTAATTTTAGCAGCCCTTACTATACAAAATCGAATGGACTTGCGGAAAAGTATGTGGGAATCGCCAAACATTTATTAAGGAAAAGTCAGGCTTCAAAAATAGATCTAAATATAGCGCTGCTTGAATATAGAAATACCCCATTATCAGGAATGCAATATTCACCAGCCCAACTTTTGTTTAATAGGGCGTACGCACAAAGGTTCCCGTTCACGATAACTTACTTATTCCAAAAGTTCCTACTAACGTCGAAAATTCCATCCACGAATACAAAAGTATAATAGCAAATTATTGTGACAAAACTTCAGATGTAAAAAAACACTTTTCATTAAATGAATCCGTATGGATGCAAAAATCAGATAAAAAATGGTACCCGGGAAAAAAATTATTTATAAATGTAAAGAACCAAGGTCATGCGTAGTAGAATTAAATGAAGGGGGGGGGAAACATAGACGGAACACATTTCATATAAGAAAAATATCTCATAATAAAACTTCATCTGAACAAGGTGTAATTTCTTTTTATGATCGCAAAGTTCACCACACACGTAGCCGCCGTTAAAACATTAAACCATGATATTGAAGTAAATACTAAATACAAATATACTAAACTATTATTGATAGAGCGAAATATAAATGTACATATATCTATAAATATATTTAGTCATCAGTAGGCTGTGAGTAAGAGCAATAACAGCAAAAAAAAATAATAAAAAAATAATAAAAAAAAATCAAATCAACTCAAAAATAAAAATTTTGAATAATTTGAAATAAATTTTTCAAATACGCGTTTGGCCGTAATTTGTCCAGTGCAGTGCAATAGTGGTAGCAGGTACGTGAAGAGATGTCGGGAGACGGCGGGCGAAGACCCGTTCGTCATACGGAGTCGGAATCGGATGATTTATCATCCGATTTCGCAACTCCAGCCGCCGTCATGAAAAAGCGCAGAAGGGTCAACCCGAAGACCAATTTGATTAAGCGCCCCTGCCTCACTACTTCGACCGAAAAGCTGCAGGTCGAAGCGAGGAAAGGGGCGCCATCTCCATCACCATCGACGTCCAAGGCAGCTGGGCAGCATCAACAACAAACAAAACCAGTGATCCCCGGGGAAAGCCCCTACACGGGTGACATCAACCCCTTCGCCGCCCTTTCAAGTTCGGCTATGGAGGAAGAGCGTAGCGAACTTGAAGAGGAAAAACGGGTCCTATGCGCCAAGCTGCAGGCCGTAGTCAATAGGCTTAAGCAGATGCAGCAGATGGGAAGAGAGCAGGCAACAGCCGCCACACATCAAAGCCAGCAACAACAGCAGCCGCAGAAGAAACAGCAGCAACAACAACAGCCACAGCAGCAGAAACAGCAGCCGCAGAAAAAGCAGCAGCAACAACAACAGCCACAGCAGCAGAAAGAGCATAAGCAGCAGCAACAACAACAGCCGCAGCAGCAGAAGCAGCAGCAACAACAACAACCGCAGCAGCAGAAGCAGCAGCAAGAAGAACGCCCTAAAAAAGAGAAGGTGCCACCCATCTTTACCTATACCACGGCCCTACGTGAGACCATCGATCTCTGTAAGTATGCCATTGGTATAAGTCATTTTCATTTTAAATGTTTAGGTCAGAAACGCTATGCTGTTCAGTGCAAGACACTGGAACAGCATAAGCGGATTAAAAGCCTATTGAAGAGTCTACGACGGAGTTTTCCTCCTTTACGCCAAAGGCTGAGAGGTTGCAGACGATGCTCCTCAAAGGCGGGGAGTCGATTGCAGACCCCGAGGAAATGCTCTCAGAGCTCAAAGAGTGCGAGAGTGATGACCTCAAATTCGTGGGGGTGAAGCCATTCTCCACGGTGGGCTCCCGAAGGGAGAAGCGAGTGATACCCTTCTTCTTGGTGCAGCTCACACCAAGCAGCAAGCTGGAGAGGCTAAGGACTATCACTTCCATAGCATCCCAGACTGTCAAATGGGAAACATTAAACAGGAGTGGAAACATTTTACAATGTATCCGCT
The DNA here is from genome assembly GCA_958301585.1 of Merodon equestris. NCBI lineage: Eukaryota > Metazoa > Arthropoda > Insecta > Diptera > Syrphidae > Merodon > Merodon equestris. Next base: position 68,991,871 of record OY284413.1, read on the forward strand.
GCCAAAGGTTCGGGCACGCCGCGTCGAACTGCGAAATGCAGCCTCGATGCGTTAAGTGCGCAAAGAACCACAAGAACGAGGAATGCGACCTTGGGAAAGCAGCTCGTGTGTGTCTTGTGTCGGAACCGAGGACACCCTGCAAACTATCGGGGATGTCCTAAGTTCCAGGACATCAAGAACGAAAACCTGGCCCGTAAGCAGAAGGTCGAGGAGAAGCGTCCCTCGGGTCGCTTCCACACACCAACCGTCACATCCCAGCTGACCTACGCCCAAATGGCGGCAGGTTCGGAAAAGACGGTTCAAAAGCCCATGGCTGTTCCTAAAGTCCCAATGCCTGTCTCTAAGGCACCGGAGGCGGAGGTGGATGTCTGTTCGATCTTGCTCGCAATCCAAGGGCAGATTGGGCAGCTCCAAAAACAGATCCTTGAGATGGCGATCCGAGTAGATAGTATCTGCTCGCTTCTGCCGGGCCTAGCGCATCTAAGGTCGTGATGGGTACGCTGGTAGAGAGCCCCTTTTACGAGCATATAAGAAGTATGGAACCAAATACATACTGCGAGTGGAATTCTCCTCGCCATCCTGAAGAGTTTATCAGGAATTTTGAAATGTGACATGGTCTTGTGTAGATCATCGCTACAGGTATGGAAATTAGTGGTTCTTAATCGAAGATTTTCCTGGAATGAAACCGCATGGTTTCAAGAGTTCACACAGCGCGGCAGAAAATAATTTAATAAATTTTAATTAAAATTCTTATTTCGATATATTGTAGTAGGCGCAGGTATAGGGATCACTTTCCTTATGTGTCGAGAAAACGAGAAAATTGGGGCAATTTCCCATCCAATACACCTCCAGCTGTTCAGTAGAGTTCGTCATCGCCAGTAGGACTTTTTTTGTGATTTATTTGATTCCATTTATTCCGCGAAATCCCCTTTTGTGTGCTTAGATGTAGGAATTGTGTGAATCTGGTTAAAAAAGTTACGTCTATCCCAATGTCCACTGACATGAATCCATTTTCTGATCTGGTGTAATGTGGATCAGTCTTCTTCCTCTTTTATAGGCCGTGAACTTATATTAAGCCATTCATAAGTCAGTTCATAAGTTCATTGCTATTCCAGTGCAGCGGTATTTATTCCCAAAATCTAATTGATCGAAGTGCCTAAGATTGTCCCGATTTTAGTTTCGAAAGTCATGTGCTCTTCATCCCATATAAAATTTCTTAGAGAACTTCTGCCGGGCGTATCAAATTAAAATTGATGTTGGATTTGAGGTGATTCAGTAGGTGACTCAGAGGAAAGTAATTTCTGCTTCCTGCTTTATTGCATTGCTAAATTTGCTGCGGCTTTGGGTGGTCGCTGCATCTGAAAATGGTAATGTTCTTGAGGCTAGTTGTACAGAATATTAGTTGTTGATCCTTCGAAACACTGCATTTAAGAGGACTTAGTGCCGCGTTAACAACATTCCCATTGTTGGGGGTGTCCTAACGACAAACCGAGTGAACCTCAGAATGATTTTTTTTTATTTCCCAATTTTTGAATACATCTGTGTGAAAGACATCTAGTATTTGGTTTTTACAGGTAGAGTTTTTGATTATATGTATTAAGACTGAGAGACCATTCTTTTCAGCACTTTTGATGGAAATTACCACTTATACCAGAGCGTACGAATATAACAGCCTTTTTTACAAAAAGAATATTGCATAACATCTGTTGGACGAATTATTAATTCTAGCAGTAGAGGTTTTAGAATATTGACCTCATGGCCCCTCTTTTTAAGTCACTCGGTCTGGTTCTCTAACTGTCGTCTTCCACAACTTCATTTTATTGGCAAAAGAATTATCTCGTTGTTAGGGTGAGCTGCGGTGTATGGATTCCTTTTTGTACATTTTACGGCTTTCTCAATTATTTTTGAGGAAACGGAAAACAAGGAGATTTGTAGATTGTCTTATCTTCTTTTTTATCATTTTTGAAAATGAAAATCACTTTATTCCGTTTTAATGTTTCAGGGGCGATACCCAAGTACATGCTCAAGTTGAGAAGATAAGCTTAAATATCGATATAATTTAAGGATGTCCTCTTAAGGATGAAATCGGAGATATCATCTTCGCAACGCACATTAGAATTGTTTAAGAAGTTCATTATTTTCAATAGTTTTAAACCCGATATGAGGTTTGTAGCTAGTATTACAAATTGTTCTATTTGCTCATAACGTCGTACAAGTTGCAATCGATATAAGTTATTCATGAAATTCATTCGCAACTACCACAGGATCTGATTTATGCTATCTATTTCGAGAGTTATAGAATCGTTATTGTTAGATATACGATTGCTAATACAGTTAACTACTTGCAACTCTTTTTGAATGTTTTCCTGCGCATTTTGGTGTTTGTTTTCAAAGTACGTACATATTACGGCACATATTAATTGCTTGGTTTGATTTTTGGTCATAACATATTCTTAATAATCTTTTCAAGTGGATGTATTAGAGTTTTGTTATGTAGTTTGTATTTGCGCTTTATGAGGTTTAGTCATGACTCATTCATCTAGGGCTTGAACTTAACTCCAGACTATCAGAGATCTTAGGAAACACTTGAACAGTTAATATAGTTTTGCAGGGTTATTAAAAACAGTAAAAACCCAGGGAAGCATTGTTTTCGATTGTACGACCCCTAAAGAGGTAAAGACACCTCCAACCTGGCAAATCTCCGGTCAATAAGTTTCCTTCCCGGTATCGGCAAGGTCCATAGAGTTCTACCAAAATGGGTGTAGGATAATAAAACCATTCCGGATAACATATTCGATTTCAGAGGGGGTCATGACACTATTAATACCACATCGAAACTCGAATCGGATATCCAAACAAGAAAACCAATGCATGGGTGCCTGTTTGATTGATTTGGAATAAGCTCTCGCCACCGTATGGTTAAAAGACCATTGCTATATAAAGGATTTTTCAATAAGGACAGGTAGTAACAAAATTTTCTTTTATTTCAAGCGCACACGTATGCCATCATGTATGGAACATGATGTCGTTCAAATGCCCGCCTCAGCTTCTTACGGTGGAAATGGGTCCAATTTACAATGATTTGTGATTTATTCGCATAGACCTGCGACTTCAGGAAACCTTTAAAGAAAAAATCTAGCGGGGTCAACTCGCAAGACCTTGATGGCCAATTTGTCACCTTTGCGAGAGATAACCTTATCCTTAAATTGTTCGTGCAGAATGTCAATCGTGGTGTTCACTGCGTGGCAAGTAGCGCCATCCTACTAGAACCATATGTCGTCTAGGTCCATATGGTTCAATTTGGGCCATGAGAAATTGGTTATTATCATTCTGCATCACTCGCCATCGACGGTGACCGCCTCAGCAACAACGTTTCCGAAATAATACGTGTGTCGTCCCATATACGACAATTTTGCTTGTTAATACAGCAATTCATCCAAAAATGCGCATCGTCGCTAAAGATGATTTTCGGCTAAAATTGGGATCCTCTTCCAAACGCGCCGAAACCCAGTCAGCGAACGAACCGGCGTCTATGGTCATGAACTTTGAGCTCCTGGATCAGTTGGATCTTTTACTGGCATATCCCAATCCACCAAGTCGAAGTCTGCGAAAGGCCGCGTTCTTGTGCACGGCGAGGAATCGACTGCCTCAGTCTTCTTCTGCTGTACACTTTTACGGACCGCGGCAATGTTCTCGGCCAATCTTACGTACCTTTAACGTATTGGCTGATTGATTACCGAATCGGCTGTCCCAAATTTGGCCACAAGACGTTGAAGAGTCGACTGTCTACCGTAAAATGGGCGCAACACTGGCACTTATGAGAACTCATTTTGAAAATAAAGTTTTATCATTTGGACCTGCTGTTCAATCGTGATTTGCCATAGTGATTTGTCTTAATAATTAACAATAGATTTGACAGATGTAACCAAAACAACATGGCCGCCACAAGCCGCCAAAATTTTCCCTCGCCAATTGAAAAGCCGTTTATCGGCGCACGCTTCCTTCATAAAAGGAAGATGGATGCGTCCCTTTTTTTATCTTTTTTTCTCTTTACATAAAAAGAATTCAAGGTTTTCTTACCTCCGTCGTTCTCTTGTAAGCTGTCATTTTAAATGAGGTCCTTATATGTGGATCAATAATTTTTTTCTTAATGATTGACAGTTTTGTGCAATAGCCACAACTTGCCAAATTACAATGTCTCTTCCAATATTCTGTAAGGAGTACACTTTCTGGCTGGATATGTTTTTTTAGTTGATTGAAGGAGTGTCTTCTCATCTGTAATATTGACAGGAAATATGTACATACATATGTACATACATACAAGTATTTCCAATCTATATTTAGTGCTGCTTCTTTCAATCAGTCCTAAAAACCAGCTTTCTTCAACTGTGTACATTGCCACGTTGGTATTGTGCTTCTTTGATTTCTGTTAGTTCGATTTTTTCTTCTTCTTGGAACTCGAGAAATTTAAGCGAAGCATGCAAATTTCGTGAGCAAAACAAAATCTATCTTATTCAGTTTCTGAGGAAACTTCACATTTTCAGAAATGTTACTCCTATATTTTAGCACACTTTTACAGTCCCTCACACTCAAAGTGGGACAACCTACAAAAATGTTCTCTCGTGAGTTTCAGGATTGATTGTAAAGGCATTGATTGGAATTACTTTGCTTATCGTATTCCAATTCACATTTCATATCAATACAAACATACAATGATAAAAAACAAACACAAATTCTACCAACAACTACTTTATTTTAAAGCAAATACATATGTGTGCAAGTTAAGATATTGCTTCACAATATCTTACACAAAAGTTAAGACAATGCTTCACATGTCTTATACAAACAAGAGCTATCGCTTAAAATTTTTCAAGTGTCCGCAACATAAACATTTCCCGCGGTCACTACTCATAATTCAACCCTTTCCGGGAACGTGACTGCATCATAACTTTTCTAAATCGATTCGATCCATTAACCACTTATCAAAATGGATTTGTCTCATTATGGAAACGCGACTGCGTCGGCATTTTTATCCTAATGGATCCGCGTAATCCGACACCTCTTTAGAATATCGCGACGCGCGCTTGGTGAGATTATGTTTTGTGTAGCTCGGAATAGTCAGTCCAGTTTTGAACGCCTTAGAGTAAGGAAGCACAGTTAGAAGAAAAATTGTAAAATAGTGTTAAGTAAAAAAATAAAAATATATTTTTTTAAAAAGAACTAAAGGAATAAATTTAATTGGCGCCCAGCGTGGGGCATCGCTTCCGAAGTAATATCCTGAAAAGAAAAAGTAAGGATCGGTTCCGCGAGTGCCCAAACTTAAAAATAATTATCCTGAACAAAAGGAGAAAAAAATTAGAAAGTATCCCCTAGAGGAAAAAGATAATTAATAAGTATCCTTGAAACAAGGAGAAAAAAAAAAACAAAAGAACATATTTAAAATAAGAAAAACGATAAATAAATGACTTAGACATATTAAACCCGAGTGTTAATCATTTCACAACCGATATATACTGGTAAAACTAAACCAACATTGATATAAAGGTGATTTTAATCAAGTGTGTAAGCAATTTCCTTCGAAGAAATATCTCGAAATAGAGTTAAAACAATATCTGTGCTAACACAAGTGATAACGAAAGAAAATTAATAAATGGTGGAAATATAAAATATTTTTGCATAGAAAGAAACTCAGTAACTGTGAAAATTGTGGAAATAAATAAGAAATATACCTGGCACATTTAAAAAACAAAAAAAGAACATTGCAACACAGTCATAACCAAGAACAATTGCCGTGAACAGAAAATCTCACCTTAGACGAAGAAGACAATCAGCCTAACAATTTAGTAAACATCCAAGCACCAAGCAGCAACATCGGAATCCTCTAGCAGTACATCAATCAACATTAATCGACAAGACAGCAAGTAACGTACTTTTAAGTTAATTTTAATATACCATACCAACTAACATTACTTAAGTTAACATTGTGAACTAATATTACTTTTCAGTATATTTTATTTTATTCATTTTAAATTTTACCAAGAGAAAGGGAGTACCTTAATATTAAAGTTAGGATGGCAACAGCAGAACAAATTAAGGGCCTAATAGAGGTTCAGACAGGGCCACTGTTTAGGAAGATAGAGGAGCTAACTAGGAGCTTGCAGCAGTTGACCTGTGTCAACACCGTGGCAGAATATCAGGTTGAACAAATAGACGAAAGGATTAGGTGCGAAGAATCACTTGACGTAGTAAAATCCTTGCCACCATTTAATGGCAAAAATTCTTACGTTAGTTGGAGGGAAGCTGCAAATAATTCAATGAGCCTGTACAGAAGAGGAAGCCGCAGATATTAAGCTGCACTAACAATACTTAGGAACAAGATTACTGACGAGGCAAATGACATACTAACAAACCATGGTACCGTTTTAAATCTTGATGCTATCCTTAGCCGCTTAGATTTTGCTTATGCAGATAAAAGACCGTTACATATCATTGAGCAAGAAATGAGCCAGGGTCCTTTAAGCATCATTGATTATTACAATGAAATTAACAAAAAATTAACCGCTCTTATTAATAAAACGATAATGTCACATGGTTCAAGTTCCGAACTAGCCAATGAACTAAATAGGAAAAATATACAATATGCGTTAAGAGTGTTTATAACTGGGTTGAACCCACCATTAGCTAATATTCTTTTTTCATTGTCCCCAACTGATCTTCCTAATGCCTTGGCGAAGGCGCAGGAACTAGAATCCAATAACATACGAGCAAATTTTGCCCTTCAATTTAATCGAGCTACTATTATAAATTCTGGAACTAATAACAATCAGAAAGCTCATAATCCATTGCGTTTTCCTCAGCGTAATCAAGGGAATATACGAAACAGTTTTGTCCAAAACCGGTCAATTCAACCAAAACCCGAACCAATGGAAGTAGGCAGTTCGGCAAATATAATTCAGAGATCACGACATTTTTTCCATAATAATAATGGGAATAATAACTTCTCACAAAGACCTAGCCCGAACAATTTTCAGGATTACCACCGAAAACCTACGGGCCTTAACAATTTTCAGCAAGTCGTTAGACGCCAACTCCCAAGCAGGCAGATAAGTTATCAGCCGCAATATAAGGCACCACGTATAAATAATCTTAACGAAGAGTCTTTTTTAGAAGAAAGCCCGGATTGCCCTATATCATCAAAAGAGGATCATCCGGAAGAACATATAAAATACTAATCGACAGCGGCGCTACTAGCTGCTACTGTAGCCCAAATACTTTCAAAGATAGGAAAGAGTTGGTCATAAAGAAAAGGGTGAGAACCATAAATGGTTACACAATTATTAAATATTTTTGCGGAGCGAGCCTTTTCGGAATTAGGGAACGATTTTATGAGATCTCTAATCTTGAAGCCGATATTCTAATAGGTTATAATTTTTTAAAAAAAGCAAACATAGTATTAGATTTTAAAAATGGAACACTGAGAAGTGGAAACCATTGTGAGAGATTCCTGAATTTCGATGAAACAGGAACGGAAGACACAGACCAGGAAGTAGACTCCCAACACGAAGAACAATTAGAAAATATTAATTACCTAAGAAAATATGAAGGAATTGAATATTTAAGACGAATAATATTTAAGGAAATTGAAGAACTTCATTCTAAAATAAATATGAGGCTACCATTTAGAACGGACATAAGGGCTGAAATTCGCACAATTGCTGAAACTCCTATATGGAGTAAGCAATACCCATACCCCATGTCTGTTAACACATTCGTAAATAATGAAATACAAACTTTATTAGACAATGGCATTATTCGTCCAAGCAAGAGCCCGTACAACTCGCCAATTTGGGTTGTACCCAAAAAAGGTATGAACGAAGATGAATCCTCAAAATTGAGGATGGTAATTGATTATAAGAAACTAAACGAACAAACGATTGCAGTGAATTATCCCATTCCTGACTGCAATGTTATTTTGTCGAACCTAGGTAGGGCAAAATATTTTTCAACAATAGATCTGGAATCTGGCTTCCACCAGATATTAATGAAAGAGACAGACATCGAAAAAACAGCTTTTTCCGTAAATAACGGAAAATACGAATTCATTAGGATGCCGTTCGGACTAAAAAACGCTCCGGGCATTTTTCAAGCCGCCATGGATAATATCCTTAGAAATTATGTCGGAAAATTTTGCCATGTCTACATAGACGATATAATAGTATTCTCGTCCTCGATAGAAGAACACACGAGTCATCTTTCGAAAATAGTAGAAACCTTGAGGGACGCGAACATGAAAATCTCGTTAGAAAAATCTGAATTTTATAAAGAAGAAGTAGAATTCTTGGGTTATAGAGTAGCATATAATGTAATAAAGACCAATCCAAGGAAAATTGAAACTATCCAGAATTACCCTTTGCCGACAACCCTACGTCAATTGAGAAGTTTCCTGGGGATGGCAGGCTATTATAGGAAATTTATAAGGGACTACGCGTTAATTACAAAACCATTGACAACGTAATTAGCAGGAGAAAATGGTAGGATATCACAAAATATGTCAAAAAAAACAGAAATTACACTAAATGAAGAAGCAGTTACGGCCTTCAATAAAGTAAAAACGTTATTAGTAGACCAAGTAGAGTTGCTGCAACCAGATTTCAATAAAAAATTTACCTTAACCACAGACGCATCGAACGTTGCAGTAGGCGCAGTGCTAACCCAAAACGGGAAACCTATCACGTTCATCTCCAAAACCCTTAACTCCACTGAAAGAAATTATGCTACAAACGAGAAAGAACTGTATTCTATAGTGTGGGCGTTAAAAACGTTAAGAAACTATTTATATGGTGTGTCAAATTTGGAAATCCAAACCGACCACCAACCTTTAACATTTGCAGTATCCACTAGAAATCCGAACGCCAAAATGAAAAGGTGGCACGCCTTTATTGAAGAGTTTGCACCCAAAATCATATATAAACCAGGAACACGAAATGTGGTTGCAGACGCACTTTCTAGACAAACATTAAACAACATTTCTGACAGGGATTCATTACATAGTACCCAACATTCAGCAGAGAGTAGCGATGAATTTAATATCCCCGAATCCTTGAAACCATTAAATGAGTTCAAACAACAAATTCTGTTAAGTAAGGCCAACTTTACAATACATGAATTAACAGTGAATTTTGGCAGAACCAGGCATGTCATCGAATATGACACTAGGGACAATTTGAAAACAATCCTTTTAGAATTCCTCCAGCCAAAATTGGTGAATGCAATACATTGCACTGCAGAAGATCTTCTCGATTTCAAGGAAACAGTAAAAAATGTCTTCACTAACAAATTCCTTTTCACAAGAATATTTCCAATCGATGTACCGAATCGTAATGACCAAGAAGCTATAATCGAACAAACACATATTCGCGCACATAGAAGTGGCAAAGAGAACTATAGACAAGTTTATAAAAAATACTACTGGCCTAAGATGTTAGATCATTTCAAACAATACATCAGACTCTGTGAAATCTGCAAAAACAAATACAATAGACACCCGCATAAGGTTGGAATCGGAGAGGCTCCAATTCCCAACAAAGAGGGGGAATGCCTTAATCTTGACATTTTCTACGTTCAAAACCTTAAATTTATAACTAATATCGATGCCTATTCAAAATTCTTAGTCATAAAACTTATAGAAGATAAGACTAGTTTAGGTGACAGGGTACTAGATGTTTTGCAAAGTTTTCCGGATGCGAAAAAACTCACTCTCGATAACGAACCAGGATTTACAACACCCCAGTTTAAAGCCCTTATGAAACGATTAGAAATTGAACTTTACTACTGCACCCCTCGCCATAGCTCTACAAACGGACAGGTCGAAAGAGTCCATTCTACAATCATCGAGATAGCTAGATGCTTGAAGGAAGAATTTCATCTTATCGATGATACAGAAGCTTTCTATAGGGCTGCCCAACAGTACAACCACACTATCCATTCAGTTACAGGATATAAACCCTCAGACATTTTCTTCAATAGAATCCCACATAGTTTAGGCGATGCATTGAAAAAAGCTCAAGAAAAAATGCTCCAAAGAAATGACTCCAATAGGGCGAAGACATACCAACCGGGAGACATTATCTACGAAAAAATAATCGGGCAACGCAATAAACTCTCGCCTCGGTTTAAAAAACAAAAAGTTCAAGAAGATTTAGGGAATAAGGTCAAAATTCAATTTCGCAATAGAATAATTCACAAAGACAACATTAAAAACTGACCGCATACCATAATTTCTCTCTACAGGAAATGATTACTACCATAACCCTACTTCTTGCAGTCTTTACTGCTTGCTGGTCCGAAGTCCAAATACTAGACTACTCCAATTCGCAAATGATTGCAATCCATCTAGGACAAACAAGACTACAAATTTTAAACTTGTTCACATACTAAACCTAACTGACTACGAACGAATAATTGATGATCTGAACTTAGAAATCAAACAAAAATTATTGACAAACAGCACAATTTTACCATTCCTCCTTCATGATATCAACCAGCTCAAAAACCAATTGAAAAGAATAAAACCTAGAAACAAACGCTCAATCGATGCTTTAGGGACAATATGGAAATGGATAGCCGGTACCCCAGACCATATAGACCATGAAATACTAGTAAACGAAATTAACGGACTATTGAAAAACACTGAACGTCAGAGGATCATTAATAAGGACTCTATCAACAAAATTAACGAATTAACCAATACCACTAACAAAATTTTAAGAACATTACAAACATTAGAAGAAATTCGGGAATCAAGAGAGGAAACTATTAGAAACAAATTAAAAATCATTAGGGATGAAATAACAAATATAGAATATGCCTTGCAATGGGCAAGGGTAGGTGTAATAAACTCGTTCATACTTTCAGAAGAAGAAATTTTAGAGGCAAAGAAATTTTTAGATTCCGAAGGATTCCCATATAACAATTTAGAGGAAGCTTTAGGATTTGCTGCCATTAGAATAGCCACAAAAGACTCAACAATATTATATATAATAAATCTCCCAGCAATAGATCAAAATATTTGTGAAAAAATACTTATTAAGCCTATAAAGCAAAATGAAATAATTGTAAGAATAAATTCAGAAAAAATTGTAAAATGTAAGGACAGACTCTATGAAATTAAAGAAAATTGTAATCAATTTAATGAGTTGTCCATTTGTAACAAAGATAAATTGTTAGACATAAGTGAAACAAATTGTGTACCACGACTTCTGAGCGGCGGAAAACATGATTGCGTCATAATTAACAATCAACATGTGCCTTCAGTACAAGAAATAAATCAGGGAACAATATTTTTAAATCAATTCAAAGGATTTTTAACAACACCGGGAAATAAGACATATCAATTATCGGGAACTTATTTGATTCAATTTCATAATGATACAATCACAGTGGGGAATCGAACTTTTGTTTCCAAACAACTATCGACCTTAAATCCGCTTCCAGCTGTGTTGCAGCTTTCTACCAATAGATCCCAATTACAAGAGGTCCTTTCTCTGGAAATGATAAAGGAACTACATACCAGCAATGTCGACGAAATCAGTTCGATTTCGACAAAAGGAAAAATTATGTTTTCATCCAACTTAGTTTTTTCCACAATATTAATTATCGGCATGATTGCGGCAATATACATATAAACTTAAAACCAAATCGAAACCAGATTTAAGTGTAACCACAGTTATTAACAAAGAACCTGAGCCAGTGGCCTCAATTTTGGAAGAACCGCCTTCCCATAACCAAAGACGAGAACTTCGAAGTGTCAATGACCTTCCAGTTTATTAACAATCGGGACGATTGATCTTACGGGGGGAGGAGTTAAGATATTGCTTCACAATATCTTACACAAAAGTTAAGACAATGCTTCACATGTCTTATACAAACAAGAGCTATCGCTTAAAATATTTCAAGTGTCCGCAACATAAACATTTCCCGCGGTCACTACTCATAATTCAACCCTTTCCGGGAACGTGACTGCATCATAACTTTTCTAAATCGATTAGATCCATTAACCACTTATCAAAATGGATTTGTCCCATTATGGAAACGCGACTGCGTCGGCATTTTTATCCTAATGGATCCGCGTAATCCGACACCTCTTTAGAATATCGCGACGCGCGCTTGGTGAGATTATGTTTTGTGTAGCTCGGAAGAGTCAGTCCAGTTTTGAACGCCTTAGAGTAAGGAAGCACAGTTAGAAGAAAAATTGTAAAATAGTGTTAAGTAAAAAAATAAAAATATATTTTTTTAAAAAGAACTAAAGGAATAAATTTAATTTGCATAACATATATTGCAGCTCACACTCAAAATGGGACATGTGTCGATTTCCATGAAAACGAACGGTTCTCGTTCGCAACTTGTATGATTCTGATGTATGTTCGCTCATTCCAGTCTCACAGTCCTTTCAGTACATTTGGGTGATCTTGAAGTTAAAAAGCAAAATGTCTAGACAAACTACTGTAGAGGAAAGATAAATTGTAATTCTGAATTATAAAAATAGTAAAACTGTTCGAGAAATTAACGAGTTAGTAATCAAAAAGAAATCTACTGTTTTTAGTATTATAAAAAGATATAAGGAAAATGGAAGAATCCAAAATAAATCAAAAAATACTGAAAGCAGGAGGAAAATAACCACTAGAGATGGGAGGTTTATTTTAAGAAAAATTCAAAATGATCCTTTGTTGTCGGCCATAAACCTTCAAAAAATGTTGAAGGACATTAAAAACACATTAGTTCGCCGGTTCTTAAGAAATAGCAACTTGCATGGAAGGGTTGCTCGCAGAAAGCCCTTAATATCTAAAAAGAACCGCCTTTTAAGACTTAAATTTGCAAAAGAACATGCAAATAAGGATATGACTTTCCGGTCAAAAGTAAGTTTTTTTTTTTGGTCTGTTTTCTGACTTTTGACATACTCCGAACCTTCTTGAAAGGATCTCTTTACAGACGAGACCAAAATCAATCTTCTTGGCTCCGACGGATGACCATTTGTTTGGAGGAAACCCGGCGAAGAATACAACGAAAAAGCTGTTAGGAAAACTGTGAAGCATGGCGGCGGGTCCTTGATGGTATGGGGCTGCATGTCAGCCGAATGAACTGGAAAATTGGATTTTGTACGTGGCAACATAAACGCAATGTACTACATTAACATTTTAAAATAGACCGTTAAGGATAGTGCGGAGAAACTTGGCATCAAAGACGACTTTATCTTCTACTAAGACAACGATCCCAAGCATAAGTCTTGGGTTGCGAAGATGTGGCTACTTAACAATTGCCCTAAAGTTCTTGCCACAACTGCTCAATCACCGGACTTAAATGTAATTGAGCATTTGTCGGCAGAACTAAAGAAAATAGTGGCTAAAAAAAAAGTCTTGAACATCACCGCTCTTAAAACAGCTGTGATTGAAGAACGGGAAACTATCGAGCCATCTTTTTGCAAAAAATTGGTTGAAAGTATGCCAAGGCGTCTTGAAGAGACGGTTAAAAACAATGGAAACTCGACAAAATATTAAAAACAAATTAACGCTACTTTAAGAAGCAGAGTTTAACGTGTTCCACTTTGAGTGTGACGTAGTGAAAAGGAGGCTGAGAGAATTCTGATTTTTTTTTTATTTAATAATATTATTTTATTGTTTTTGTTTTATTGTCTTTTGAATAGTTGAAGTCATCGATACAAAAGAAAAATAATGAAATAGTTGAAAAATTAGCCATGATTTTTTTTTTGCTTTGGAAAATTAATCATTGCCATGTTTTTAGGTTGTCCCATTTTGAGTGTGAGTGACTGTACATTGTAGCTTCGAAGCAATACTCGTGTCGAAGCAGTATATTATTATTATATCAATCATATGTAGGTACTTATGATGACATATGTATGTACATTTTCAAATCACGTTCAATAGCCCTATCAATACTTTGCCTATTACCATGGTAGCTACATACAAAATAGCCTTAGTTGTGATCCGATTGAAATGTATGATGTCCATATATACTAAATTGCTTAATCATATTCATTGGTATCATAATACAATTTAAATAACTTTCATTTACAGCTGATAAAAAGATTTTAATTTAAACTTTACTTTACTAAATTTCCTGGAAGTTGGTCATCGCTGTTAATTTTTAATTTATTACCCTTTTGTTTAACAAATTCTCTACAATGAAGAATAGTTGTATTTGGAAGACAATGTTTTCAAATTAAGATTTTTACCAGTCTTTAGTCATAAGGATCTGAACAGAATACCACAAATAAGGGGGCTATGTATGTGCACAGAAGGAACATTATGGCATAATAAACCTATATAACGGATTTTATAAGCCTCTACTGATTATTTAATAGTGTTAATTCGAGAGAATACATTCAGCCATTTATTTGCACATTTTCGACCTGTTCTTCAAGATATTTTTGTTTGTCAGCGTTTGTCTTGGAGGCCAACATGAAGGTATTTTATATGTATAAATATATACAAGAACAATTTGAAAGTAATTGAATAGTAGAATTGATAACATCAATTATTTATTTGATTAATTAATTATAATACTCTCATTTTATTTCGTTAGGTTGGGTACAAAATTAGAGAAAATTTACTCTAAAAATTAAATCTATTTCTTATTTCTTATGTATTTTCCAGAGTATATGCATGAAGACCGTTTTTGTGCATTTAATTAACTCTAAAAAGCCTTAAAAAATGTAACTAAGTCGAAAAAGTTTCCCAGAAAAACATTTCGATGGGCAGAAAAATGTCAAGAAGTAAAGATGAGCACGACAGAATTTTAAAAATCGAAAAAAGGAAATAGATTGGTATTGGTCAGAAAGTCATGAGCAAGAATTTAACAACTTTGAAAGAGAACTAAAAACTGCTCCAGCCTATTATGATAGAAACAAAGCAGTATCTTTATATGTTGACGCTTTGAAAAATGGCGCGGTAATTAGTCAGTAAAATAGGCCAATAGCATATGCTTCATTTACCAATTTGTACTCCATAAATAAATTTGCTTATGGGAAAACTATAAATGTTGAAACTGACCTTAAACCTCTCATTCCTCTATTTGCGAAACAATAATTATATAAGGTACCGGCGAGATTACAGAGATTCATGCTTAAATTACAAACATCCGATTTAAAAGTATGTTATATGCCTGGTAAAGAACGGTTTGTAGCGGGCACGTTATCCAGGGCAACACTTTCGAATCAGACCCTTAGTAAGTTTGATAAAGAAGTTGAAATTCACTGCAACTTACTAAAAACTAATTTGACGGTTACTGACGACAAATTGTTACAGATTAGAAACATTAAAGTTAGTCAAAGAATATTCTAGAAACGGTTGACCGGATGACAAAATATACGTTAATAGCTTAGCCATGCCCTATTACACTTTTCGAGATGAAATTCATGTCATTGATGCCATTGTATTTAAAGCAAACCAAATTGTTATTCCTTAAAAGATGCGTCCAGTGATTCTAAGATATATTCATTAAGGTCATATGGGCATACAACGATGTAAAAGTTTAGTCAGGTCACTAGTAATTTGGCCAAATATAAGCAATAATATAACCAATGTAGTCACTAACTGTGATGTACAATACATATGTGGACGAAATCGTCGTATGAACCAAAAAGAACCTCTAAAGCCATATGTTATTCCAGAAATACCTTGGCTGAAAATTGGAAAATTCCGCAAACAAATTTATTTATTGGTCGTAGACTTATTTTCAAAATATATTAAAATCGCATTACTCGGCAGCGGATATTCGAATACTAGTGTAGTTAAGCATTTAAAATCTATTTTAGCTCAGCACGGAATACCTGAAAGGCTCGCGAGTGACAACCGACCGCCTTTTGATTCACAAGTCTTTTAGCAATTTTGCGATGACTGGTCAAACGGGTTGCCAAAAAAATCAGTGCAGACCAATAAAAACTTATTGAAAAAATGTCAACAATCAAATACTGATCCATATATAGCTCTTCTCCATTACAGGACAACACCTAAAGCAAGTTCATATTCCCCATCGGAAATACTGATGTCAAAGAAACCTCGAACCAAACTAACAAACATTGAAACAACATCTCGAACCTTTAATTATTAATAAGCAATAATACAAACATCACCTGAATAAGTCTATGAGCAAAGTTAAATTAAAATATGACCAACAAGCTAAGCCTTGCCTACCTTATAAATACATAGGCGAAAATGTGTTTTACAAAAGAAATCCAAACTCCTCTTGGTTCCCAAGGATTATAAAAGGAGTAGCTAAAGATCCCAGATCATACATTATAGAAGACAGCAGCAGAGCTGAGTATCGAAAAAACCGGCTCACATTTTAAAGTCTCCAGAAACGTCGATTGACTTAGATTCGAACCAAATAAAGACGGAAGCAGAAAATGGAAACAAAGCAATATCATCAGGAAGTAATGAAGAATCATCCGTTCTAGAAGCTTTAAGCACAAACATGGAGAACATTGCGAAGTCACCTAATTTCACTCGCACCCTAAAAACAAAAAAAAGATAAATTTAGTATTAGAAGTATTTGATAAATACATGTGAATTAAATGGTTTATAAATAACGTTAAAAACTTAACTATGATGCTTTCATATTATTAAAAAGGAAGGTGTTGTAGTAGAACTCTTGTTCTAATTATATATATATACATATATACATGTTGCACATACTTGTAGAGAGCTTCTTTGTATTCATTGTTACATGCATCAGGTATAAGACACCTGTACATGCATCAGATCAGGAGATCTGAGAGTAGTGGTCAACCAATAAAGTCTACCTAGCAGCACAAGACATCATCGTGTATTTTATTTCACATAACAATCATTTGCACTTACCTGTATGCCAGGAGAAACATAAAATAATAGGTTGAGAATCAGCATTCATACTATCATAAGAAAACCTACCTTAATAATGCTTTTTTTCGAGGTTTATTTTAATTAATGGTTTCTTCTGAAAAAGACAAAGGCGAATGTTTTGGGTCATGTGAAAGGTAATAACAGTACCTTCGAAATTATGTGCATTACATTCCTCTTCGAACTCAAATAAAACTTAGTTTCTTCATTTAGCGGAAACAGAATGGCGAAAATATAACTTTACTCTGTGGAGTGTTTCTTTAAATTATTGGCATTACACTGTAATAGTGTTGATATTTATTTCTTTGTAATTTCCGGCGGATCTTGCCTCTCAATATCTATCTTTAATATTTAGCCATAAATGAAAGCATTTGAAGTTTGTTTATTAAATACCATTCCAGATATTTTAGCTTCGAAAATGAAGCACGTATAATACTAAAAATGGTAAGAAAATAATAAATTTTTAAAAGCAAGGTAAATGCAGACTCAAATACAAATGAAAACGTTGTTACACTATTCCTCATGATAAATGTATCTCTTACAGAAAAAAAAAAAAACTCTAACCGTTCTGACCTCATTAACGAAATGAAGAACAAAACTATGCCGCCTAGAAATGTATGCATTGCTGACAATTTTGTAAAATATCCCTAAAAGATCTGGACAGTAATTAGAAGCAGATGAATTTTTTTTTTAATTCATTTTTGTTTTTATATATTAAGAACACTACTCTAGAAAAAAATGCTTAAAACTAGCTTACATAACAACTAACATAAAATACCTTACTGGCCCTATACGGACACTCTAAAGCAAACAGAACAATTTAAGACTATGCCTTTCGGCCTCATGATTAATTTTCGATAATTAAAATAAATAAACAACTTAGGCTAAGAAAACTGATATTTTTAAAAAAAAACTTAGCATCAGATAATTTTTTTAGAAAAAAGCTTATAACTTAAAACAACTTAACCCTACGTTAACTAAAATATATATTCAAAAATACATACATGATATACCTATGTACCTTTTGTATGTATAATATATCTTTTTTTTCGTTATTGTTTTGTGATTTTTTTTTTGTTTTTGTTTTTTTAATTACAGCTAAATCTAAAGTAAGCCTTCCAGCCACCCTAGCTTGCCTTAGCCTGCCCTAACGTATCCTAACCTGCTCTAACCTCTTCTAATCTACCCTAGTCTATGTAAGCCTGCCACTGGCATATGGCAAGCTTTGCCTTAAAGAGGCTGACTTATTAAAGTTAACCACTGACGCAGTCTGCTCCAGCCACCAAGAGTAGCTTTATTAATTAGTTTATGCAATGGATAATTCATACAATTCACAGTAATTAATGAGTGCAGCTTATCGTGCTGCATAGTATGTCGATGAAAAAAGAATATCGCCAACCCTAGTTGCATACAAACTTCAGTATTTCACTTGAAGTAATTTTTTGTCATGAGGATTATCCTTTCCACCTAGCCAGCTCGTAGCGTGAAACGGTACAGTTTCAATGTGAGAGAGAGTTGACGTTTGCAGAAATTGTTAAATTATTCCGACGTAAAATCAGGCCCCACTATCGGTTACAATGTAATCTGGTAGTTCATACGTCTCATATACGTATAAGCTTTATATAATATATAAAGTTATAATGCCAGCTTTACTTGCAGGCACTTAGAATCTACTACCAGGAAGAACTCCTAGCCTTGATGTGACCAAGGCTCCAACGACTCTTCCTATGGGTGATCATACTTACATACATACTGTATAATTCATAAATCAAACTGACACTTAAATACTTCTTTTAAGATCTCTGCCAAATGTGAAGAATTCTTTCTAATAAAAATGTTGTCAAAATACACCACCATGCCGGCTATTCCTCGCAGAAAGTCTTCATTGCGTTTTCGGAAAATGGCTGGTAGATATACCAAATGGAAGAAGCTTCATGTGCTATGTGCCCATGTGGCTTAATAATATGATAATTCTGAACGTTCCTTCATGCACCGCCATCTGCTGGAATGCCTGGGCCAAATCTATTTTTTGGAATTTTTTTTAGGCAAGTATACTCGTATCAATAATTGAAGGCATTTGGAATAGTGTGATTTAATACTTTGCTTAAAGTGCACCGGTTGTCGCCACAAATTTGCACAGATCCCTCAGTCCTTCTATCGAATATTATTGGCGTCAGCTATTCGTTATATTCAGTCAGCTCAGAATTCCCAGTTTAACCTGCTTGTCTCGATCCTCTTCGATGGACTGCCGCCGTACGTAAAGGACTTTCTGAACTGGAAGCCTGAATCGATATATTTCTGGATCGAGGATTAATGTAATATGTTTCTTCTTGTAGCATCCCAGTTCATTCGAAACTTATAACGCGTATTTGCCCAACAAGTTACCAGAGTTGGACAGAATGAATCGTGGATAACCCGCATCACAATGCCCATAGACGAACCAGTCCCTAAGTGATGTAGTTTATAAATTGAGGAAGTTTATAAATTGTATTTTGGTTGTAGATAAAGTCGACCAATGAGAATGTGAGTACTTCCATAATCAACCAGATATAAACCTGTACCCTAGAACAGTGGTAGTTATCATTCCATATTGTCCTTGCATGATGTCTTCGACATCAGCGTGTAGTTAGAGTCGGTGCCAACCTCGAACTCGCATTGGACTTCGTTGATTATTGCTGAAGTTATTTTATTCACATTTTCTTGTAGATGAATGGCATTGAAAAAGACAGACCGGAATCAGGTGTGTATTACCACAGGCATAGCAGTTGAATGCTTTTTGCGTTATTTTGGACTTGATGTTGTCTGCACTACAGAAATATTGTTTCGGTTGTTTGCTCTTCATGGAGTATAGATACGCAGCTGCTGAATTTCCTTGGATTACTTGTCGCAGTCTCTGCAGCATTCGGTCTTGCTCGGATTAAAGGCTTTAGTTATTATTTCGTAGCTCACAAATAAGTCAAACTCTTAGTACACGATCTACCACGTCTCCACTAAAGTTGCAGTCTACGATTAAGTGGTGAATATATTCAAACACAAATTCTGAGGGTAGCTGATTGCCCATAAAAAAACTTGAAAAATGAGGTAATTTCAGATGAAGTAGGTGTATAATGTATGGTAGTTCTTTAAAGTGACTGGTACTCCACATCTTCAACATTTTTGGGGAAATAAGAGACACTACGAAGTCGAAACACTGCACCCCGCAAGAAACGCAGCTCTTCGTTTTTTCTCCTCCTCGATAGCGTTGGCTAGCAGCAATTAAGCATTTTTGTCTAGGGTAAGATAGATCTAAGAATAATGAATAAAAATGAATTTAAAAACTAAAAAAAAAAACTAAAATGCTTGGAGCTGAGTTCCTTGAGTTCTCGATTGGGTAATTTTCTTCAATTGCCTGTTTTTTTCGTCCTGTTTTCAGCTATAGATTCTCCTATAGTTCTTGTTTTCAAAGACCCGGAATCTATTTTCTCCCATCTAAGTTGGAGACCACTTTTCACATCCGTAAAGTGTCACTGGCACTATTATGGTTTTATAAATTCGGATTTTGGCATTGCAAGCCAAAAGAGATGTTTCGAATAGTCCCTTCATGGCAAAGTAACACTCGTCGTCCATACGCAGCCCTTTATTTATTTCTAAGGGTTGAGTCGATCCAAGTCGCTCAGTGACCATATATTTTGTTTTTTCTTCATTTACTTTTAAGCCCACTTCGTATCCTGCCATTATCAGGCTTTCAAAATTTCCCTTAGCTGCTTCCTCACTATCTCCCAGAAGATCCAGCTCGTCAGCTATAATGGTTATTCCCATTCCTTGAAGGATCTCATTACGAATTTCAGCAGTTAATTAAAAAGTAGTGGTGGCAGGGTATTTTTTTACAATAATCCTTCAAGTATCTTAAATGTTATTTTAATTTATGCTTTGTTTTTTTATTCAATGCGTTTTTATTCATCATCAGTTTTACCAATTTTCCGGAATTTCATTGTTACAAGAACGTGAAAAAATTTCGATCGGCTTATAGAGTTATGTACATCCCTTTTTAGTCTTCTGCCTTGCAAAGTTGGATTAGGGAAGACTTATGCAAAGGCTTTCCTGTCTGCCCGTCCGTACGCATATATCACACCAAACTTGCGAGTAGTTATGAGTCTGAAACTTGTCTGTCTTATAGAGGACATGATTCATGCGCATAGTGACTGGTTTTAGAACTCTGGCTACTGTGGTCCCTGAGATGCAGGTAAAAAATTCAATGTAGAAGACCTGGAATTGTAGTTTGGCTCCCGGCGAGCTGAACCCATTTAAAGTCTACGAATAGTTGGTGAACCGTTTCGTAAATTTTCTTTTTCTTTCCTAAAAGCTGCTATGTAGTAAAAACTGGTCCCTTGTCGAGCCTGAAACCACACTGGTAGTCTCCGATTATTTCCTTTGCGTATGAAGTCAGCCTCTTTAAGAGAATATTTGAGAGCACCTAGTAATAACTTGTTAGCAGTGATATTCCTCGGTAGTTGTTGCATTGTATTCGGTCAGCCTTTTCAAATATAGGGATGATGACCGAATTTTTCCATTCTTTGGCTCCTCGGTTGTTCCGTATATTTATGATGAGCTTGTGTAACTTCTCTATTAAATTTTGTGCTACATATTTTATTAATGCCATGGTATTAGATCGGTTCCTGCGGCCTTGATAATCTTAATGCTTGCTTGGATTTGTTCTTTTTGCTTCCTCAATGGTTGGCAATTCCACCTGAATCTCTGCGGGGTGGATGACACCGTTTTCCATATTTTCCTTGGCTTAAAGACTTAGAGTCTTTCCTCGTATTTTTTGCCGAAACAAATCTTTCCTTTGGGAGTTTTGGAATAGCCTAGTTTACTTTTCGCTGCCTCCTTTAAAGCACCTTTTATTGCTTCTACCTGTCTGGTTTTGTCGTTAGTTTCTATGCCATCTAATTTTCCAGGAAAAAAAAAACAATATATGAATACACATTTGTGTTTATATGAATAAATAAATAAAAAAATAAATAAATAGATAAATAAATAAATAAATAAATAAATAAATAAATAAATAAATAAATAAATAAATAAATAAATAAATAAATAAATAAATAAATAAATAAATAAATAAATAAATAAATAAATAAATAAATAAATAAATAAATAAATAAATAAATAAATAAATAAATAAATAAATAAATAAATAAATAAATAAATAAATAAATAAATAAATAAATAAATAAATAAATAAATAAATAAATAAATAAATAAATAAATAGATAAATAAATAAATAAATAAATAAATAGATAAATAAATAAATAAATAAATAAATAAATAAATAAATAAATAGATAAATAAATAAATAAATAGATAAATAAATAAATAAATAAATAAATAGATAAATAAATAAATAAATAGATAAATAAATAAATAAATAAATAAATATATCTTCTTCTTCTTCTTTTCCTTTTTCCGGCGTTGTTATGGTCAGAAGTGTAGGACCATAACCTTCCCACTTAACTGCATTCCTACTGGTCCGCTTGTGGGGTCCGCCGGTTTGACCTCAGAAAGTAGCGGCAGGCTTCCCGGTTTGGGATTACTTCATCGCTGAGGCCAATCAAATGCTGATGTTTTTGCATTTGTTTGCACCAATTGTTTTTCGGCCTGCCGTTTTTTTTTTTTTTTTTTTTTTGTGACACGGGCATGCTCCAGATTTTTTTGTTTGATCTTACTCTTACAACACCGGTGATCTCCAGTCGTGTCAGCCCACTGATTTGCATGTACACTTGTGGGGCAGTTTAATGGTGGTATATGTGTCCCTAGGCTCACCTTTGTGTTTTCAAAAATTGCCTAGATGTGATTTTTGTTTACCTTTGTTTTAGTCGCCTTTTACGACAAGCGAGAGGTATCGCTGCAGGGATATTCTTAACCCGTCCCTGCACGGAACAAATAAATATATAGATAAATAAATAAATAAATAAATAAATAAATAAATAAATAAATAGAAGAGTATGAAAATAAACAGATAAACAATCCAATAGATAAATATATTGTATCATAGTATATATATAATTAAAGCTATGATTACATAGATAGTTGATTCACTAGAGGGTTATCCGCATTTTGGCAGTTGTTCAGGAAATTAGTAGTGAGTCTTAATATTCTATTGCAGATCATTTCAACATTCGCTACTTTATGTAAGTCAGCAGTCGAATGATATCGAGGCAGATTTAGCATCATTTTTTACACCTTGTTTGATGCCACCTGTTGGCGTTTTAGGTGACAATTAGTGCAGTTTCCCCATACTGGGCAACCGTATAATAAAATTGCCTGAAAGATAACTTTATGTATTATAATTTTATTTTGATGATAGAGCGAAGATTTCCGGCTGATAAAAGTGTAGAGCATCCTGGTGGCAATATTTACTTTATGTATAGTTTTCAACACATGCTCCCCAAAAGTTAGTTTTGTATCTAAATATATTCCGAGATAATTATTTAGCACTTTTTTCCATTCGATGTTGGTTCCATTTAGTAAAATATAAGAACTTGGAAGATGGCAAGCTCTTCTCTTTCGAGTAAAAAAGATAGCTTGGATCTTCTCAGTGTTCAGTTTAATTTTCCATTTAGTGAAATATTTGAAAAGTATTTCGAATGCATTCCGAATATTTGTCTCAATATTACGACTAAATTGATGCGATGAAAAAATTGCAGTATCTTCGTCCATTATGTTCTTCACAATTTTGTTGTGGATGAAGAATGCAGTTCAAAGATTGTGAGTATTCGTTCCACCGCAAACGAAACCTGTCCTTAACGGCTGTTACGTTTGAAAGTCGAACTTCTTGTACCGGTGGAATGTCCAATTTATGCTAACTACTTTCATCCTTATTTAGTGTTGATTTCCTTTCAAGGTTGCTCTCCATTGAATAGTTCCCACCCAGGGGTCCGTTGGAGAAACTACCTCTGAAATGTTTTACCTAAGTAAGATCAACCATACGTATTTAACACCAAAGTGTGCCAATGACTTCTGATTTTTGATGTGGTTTTGAGGGTGGTATTGTAATGGTGCATTGTTGTATCGATGTGATCGTGCATAGTGCAGAGTCATCAGCTCTGCGCCTACCTCTGCCATTTATTTCATGGGACAGAGATTCATAAGGAATTTAGACTCTTCTTGCGACTGGCCGCAGGAGAGCTTGAAGGATATTTAACGTACAAAAATCAAGTCAAATTTAATATGATGATGTCAGCGGTTCGTATTTTTATTAAATATAAAATTATAAGAAGAAAATTTTGTCTTCTAATTTTTTTCAATAAACTAAACATGACGTGTTGTACCACGAATAAAAATATAAAAACCTAAAAGTTATTATACGAATTTGAAACAATAAATAATCTGAAGATTAAATGGCAGCAGTTCTGAGTAGCGACTATTATGCTCAATATTTCAGTCCGAAGAATTTTATTTTACAAGTCTTAGAAGGGAAACTTTATCTTAAAATGTGATCCCGGATATTTTTGGAAAAAAATATTGTTTTGCGAAAGTTTTCTGGGCAATAATAAATTCCCGAGGATAATAACCAATTGCAAGACTAGGTTCAGGAAACAGAATATTACTTTTCCCGCCCTTTTATACGATGCCCAAAAATATCAATACCCCAATGTTTTAAGTCCTAAGCAATCTTAATTTTTAAAAACAATTTCAGCAAGCACATGTGCGCAAATACAATCTATTTTTTTTTCCTGTTTGTTTTATTTTCATTTTTGTTGACTTAATCCAATTTTAATGCTCGCCGAAAATATCAATCTTCAACATTGCCCGGAGGAATAAACGCAATTTTCATTTCAAAGACTTATCTGTTACGAAAAAAGCGATACCATTGTTAAATCTGAAATACGAGCATACATCCATTGAAAAAGTAGGAAATTCCATTCTATATGTGGATGTATCCAAGGGTTGGTTTATTGTGAAATTTAAACATAAATTCAAATTGTAAATTGCATATTCCACGAGTGTATCCGTATCCCTTGCTGGGTATACAAAAGGTGATTTTGTTACCTCGGAGGCATATGTAATCCAAAATCAAAGTGTTTATATTTGGTAATGTGAAGCGGGGGGGAAAAGACCCCGAACGCTTGTGAACTTGAACAGAGATTTTTTTTTTCTTATGTTAGATCTAACGAGTTTGTCATATTACTGCTGCAACAATGGTAGATGGTTCGTAGGTATCTGATATTGCCACTAAGTATGGTGATGTGTCGCATTAGCATAACAAGAATGATACTTTCTCACTGATTCCTTCCTCTTTTTTTTATGGTCTTTGTTATCATTGGCGACTATGTGAAAAGGTAGTGCCCGCGGTCCTTAGGATTGGGAATATTTATTGTGCCGTCTATGAGCTTTGTTTACGCAAGACTTGCTCGCCCCTGTGGTTATGTTAAGTAATTGAATCCAAACAAAATAAAGTTCGTTTTTTATATTGCACTGTTTCGTACAGCACAAGACCACAAAAGCCAAAGCAAATTTACGGACAAAACGATAGAACAAGAAACGAAGAAGCGTTTGAATAATATCCATTTAGAAAATTGCTTTATCCCTTACAAAAATCGTGGCTGCGAAGGCAGACGAGGCAGCAAACTACTCGCACAATCAAGTGTAAGAAAAGGGTGCAAGAAGGACGTGCAACTTCATAAATATTAAATAAAATGTTATATTCTACCAAGTCCACATCACGACAATATTTCTACTGTTTATTTATACAAGTCCTTTGAAATGCCTAAAGGCCTGCTCACTTAAGAAGATTTTACTTAAATTATTTCTTTTGTGCAATATCACGGGAAAAATAAAAGATTCCATCCGGTCACTGCCTCCCCCATACTATCATTCAACATTTGAGCAGAAACCTACACTTTAATCGCTTCAACCGTATTAAGACCGTTTCCCAGGCTTTCGATTTTATATACAATGCAGTATAGTCTTGTGAAAGGGGATAGAAAAGAGGAGAGTTGAAAAAATAAATAAATGAATGGATACACTCAATCCTGTTCAGGATGTGGCGGGACCGTCCGATTTGAAATGCATTTCACCCCCTACTGTCAAAAGCCAAAATACAAAAAGCAAAGAATAAATAAAAATAAAGATGAAAATAATTGCAACAACAGTGTGCACTCATAGTGTGGAAAGTTATGGGGAAATGGTGTTGGATGCTGTACTAGAAACAAGGGCGTACAGCTTTTGATATTTTATGTCTCGCTGCTACCCTCCCGAGGCTGAATATTCAATGCATAGTTGTGTATGGTTGGGTTTTCGGGTTTCCCTTTTTTGCGGCTATTTAAGAAATGGAACAAGTACTACATCTCTTGCGAAGCAAATGCAGAACGATTCTCTGTGGAGTATAACATACTCGTACGTACGCAGACCAGAATAATGTACGTACGTCTCCCAATAAACAATTCAAGTAGAAATTCTACGGTGTTTCGTGGTTCAAATACACGAAGATGTTGTTACTCCTAGTCTGGGCTATAAATCTAAAATGTTCTTTGAAGAAATTTTGAGGTATCCTTTCCGCCGGTTAAGTATGTAGCAGAAGCAGAATCCACAAATTCTCATCAAAAGCAGCTCGCAGATGTTTAGCATGCAGAGGGTATTTCTGTAAAAATAAAGAAGTGGCCGACCATCATAGTAAATAGAAGATGAAATGCAGCGATATGTGCTGCTTATCCCATACCTTATACATCATCTTTTTCTAATATCCCTATATCATTCTCCATCAACTACTCCCTTCCCAATTACCTCTCTTTATCCTGCCTCTTCTTCCTTTTTATCCTCTCAATCAATGATTGTTCTCCTTCTGCCCCATACTGTCAAAAATACCTAACAAAGTATGAACCAACCAAAATAAAAAGCGTATGAGGCTATAAGAATGAGAAATAACAAACTCGGTTTGCCATGACTTTAAAACAAACCCAATCGTAATGGTCTCCCTATTGTGCTCGTAGAGCTCACGAGCGGCTCTCGTCTGTCTATGTAGCATGGCTTTGTAGGCGGTTTGCTTTGCTACATGGGCTTGTTTGCATTGCTCATCAAACCAGGGGTTTCTGACTGGTGGCGGTTTGAAACCCAGCACATCAGAGGCAGCGTCCCTGATGGCTCGCTGGCAATGCTTCCACTGCTGTTCTGTGGATTGCTCCGGTGTTGCCGGACTTTGTGGGAGGTTGAGGGAAACTTGATCAGCGAAGATCCTAGCGGTCTCCTGCGATTGTAACTTTCCAACGTCAAACTCTTGTTATCTTGCTCGATTCTGTAGCATCCTTGATATCCTCATTCGCACCTTGGTTACAACAAGGTAGTGATCCGAGTCGATGTTGGCTCTTCGGAAGGTTCGTACATCTAAAATGCTGGAGGAGTGTCTGGCGTCGATCGCAATGTGTTCTGGTTCATGGTCGACTGATCTGGTGGCTAGTTCCTTTATGGATGTTGTAATATGGGAATTGTGTGCTTGCTACGCCCTGCTAGGAAGTCAATTATTAGCCTGAATCCGCTGTCGGAAGTGGTATTGTGTAGGTTCTATTTTCCGTCTACTCAAATATGTCCTCTTTGCCCAGTTTTACGAAAAAGTAAAACGAATATGCCAGGGCAATAAAGCCAGAGCGGAAGCCTGTAGGGATGACGGACAGCTAGTAGTTGAGTCACAGTCGATACTGAGAATATGGGAAAACCACTTCTGTAGACTGTATTACGGCGATGATTGTCAAAATAGACTCCGGGAGTTTATGAAATAAATAGACAACAATATTGAATTGTACAAACACGTTTAATAAGTAGTTGGAAATTAAACTTTTAAAGGAAGAAACGGAAACTTTAACTTAACTCATTGACTATTTGAACGCAACTGAACTTTTACAAACTTCAATCTTAAATGTCAGTGACAATTTGCTGTCAACTGAATGTAAAACGAACAGTGTTACCATATACAAATTTAAGGATATAATTCAAATTAAAGTAATTTATGTCAAATTCAAATAAGCTCGAAGATTAGAAATTCAATTTTCGACATCCTGCGGGGGGCGGCCTTCGGTCGGCATCTCCAATGGGTAAAGCAATTGCACCGGTCGTCTGGTTTTCGTTCCATCAGCATATCGGATCTCACAGGATCGCACACGTCCGTCTCGTCCAGGATAAGTTCTCGTAACGAGTGCCAACTTCCATAGTAGTCTAGGTTGATTACCATCATGTACGAGGACAACCGATCTTTCGAAAATTTCTCGAGTCGAAGCGTTCTTCAACTGATGAGCAGATCTGAGCATTTGCAGGTACTCAGACTTCCAGCGTTTCCAAAAGGTTTTCATGTGCTTCAATCTACCTTGCCAGCCACGTCTCAATTGCTCAGGATCATTGCTTCTACCGTCTTTTATCAAACCAACAAGTGAAGAGGATTTAAGGAAATGGGCAGGACTTAATGGATTCAAATCAAGAGGATCGGAACTGATATAGGTTAAGGGTCTGTCATTTATGATTGCTTCTGCTTCAGTTAAAAACGTCCGAAGTTCCTCAGATGAAATTACATCTTTGCCAATAGTCGTCTTCAACAAATTCTTAACGATTCGGATGAGCCTCTCCCAGTAACCTCCCCACCAAGGCGCTCTCTCGACAATAAACTTCCAAACGATCTGAAACTCGGCAATCTCATGTTGAAAATGTTCGGAACAAATTACCTTTCCCAGTGCTCGCATCTCTTTGGCTGCTCTCTTGAAACTTCGTGCGTTATCGGACATGATAACTCGTGGAACACCTCTTCTTGCGAAAAACCTCCGCAACGCCAACAAACAGCTCTTCGTAGACATGTCAGGAACCAGTTCCAAATGAACCGCTCTGACTGCTGCACAGGTCATGATCATCAAATAAACTTTCGTTGTTTTAGTCGTATCTGCATCCGTGATAACGAATAGTGGACCTGCGAAATCTACCCCGGTAGTCTCGAATGGCTTCGATGAGACAAGCCGTTCCACAGGCAACGGAGCAAAGGGTTGACTTCCAGGCTTGACTAACAATCGTTTGCATACATAGCAGTTGCCAATTATAGTCTTCACGAGTTGGCGAGCTCGAGGAATCCAAATTTCCTCTCTTAGACGACACAATACCATTGAAACTCCAGAATGCATCGACTTCTTGTGGATATCTTTCACCCACAACCTGGTGAAGTGAGACTCCCTTGGCAAAATCACCGGTAATGGCTCACAGTCATCATTTGCAGCTTTCATCATCTTCAATCGGCTCCCGAGGCGAACAACTCCATCGCTGTCCAACACAGGATTCAGCATCGAGAGCTTGGAACTTGCTGGAACGGATTTACCCCTCTTCAGAATAGTGAGTTCCTCGGCGTAAAAATTCTGCTGCACTGCCTTGATCCAGACTAATTTTGCTAACTTCAGCTCGTCTCCAGAGAGAACTCTTCGCTCACTGACAACTCCTCTCTTCGTAGCCAAAAAACGCTTGGCATATGATGTTACCCGCAACAGCTCAAAGAAATCATCA
The DNA here is from genome assembly GCA_958301585.1 of Merodon equestris. Lineage (NCBI taxonomy): Eukaryota > Metazoa > Arthropoda > Insecta > Diptera > Syrphidae > Merodon > Merodon equestris. The sequence continues at coordinate 69,021,271 of OY284413.1, forward strand.
AATTTGCTAATGTCAAAAAAATACTTATCGTCAGTTCTACTCGAAATGCATTTGGATTCCGACGAATCCACAATAAACACCAACGGGTCAAAGTCATCATGTTTCAGCTCGTTGTCGTCTCCAGCGGGCCAATTGCTTTTGTCCAACAGCCAAGTTGGACCCTTAAACCAGACGTTTGATGTCGCTAAGTTTTTCCCAAAGTGATCTTTTGTAAGAAAGTCAGCCGGATTCAAAGCACCAGGACAATGTTGCCACTCGTCGACTTCAGAATTTCGCTTGATTTCTTCAACTCGCTTTGCTATAAAGGGCTTCAATTTTCGCTCGTCTCCTCTTATCCAAAACAACGCGATGTTCGAGTCAGTCCACATGTGCACCTTTTGAATTTTAATTCGGACGCTCGCGATGAAATACTTGCGAAGTCTTGCCGCCAAAGATGCTGCCGTTAATTCAAGCTTCGGGATGGTAATCCCTTTCTCATCCTTCTCGATCTTTTTCAATTCCTTCAGCGGTGAAATCCTGTTTCGCGAACAGCAAAACTTAATGGAAACACCTTGTGCGTCGACTACTCGTAGATATACGACTGCTCCATATGCTGCTGGACTGGCGTCTGCAAATATATGCAATTCAACATACGACTCGTCCGATGCTCCAAACCACCTTGGCACTGAAACATCCCTCAACTCATGAAACTCTTTCAGGCACGCTTTCCAGTTTTTAGTGGCTTCGACTGGCAACGGGTCATCCCAATCGATCTCTTCTCTCCATAAGCTCTGGAACAGAATTTTCACTTTTACAGTAAATGGAGCCAACAGTCCGACAGGATCATAAATTCGGGACAACAGCATCAAAACTTGCCGTTTCGTCACAGTCGCACCACATTGTTTAAGAAATTCTTCTGCGTTTTTCAGGTCAATCATCAATTCATCCGCTGCGTTAAACCAAACCACTCCAAGTACCTTTTGCCGATCAGGACGTGAACCTCCCAACAGATCTCGTCGAAGAGTTTCACTGTTGGAGTTCCATTTATGCAAATTCATTGAGATCTCTTTCAAGCATGATGTCCCAACCTCAAAGACTTTTTTCGCCATCTCTTCACTGTCGATACTGAGCACCAAATCGTCCATGTAAAAGGACCGTTTCAGCTGTTCAATAATATCATAATCGCCTTTGAAACGGTTAAACTGCGATTGCAATGTAGCTCCTAGAAGGAATGGACTACATTTTACTCCAAATGTAACTCGCGTCATTCTATACTCTTGTAATGCAGGAAGAGAATCGAGATCATCAATCGATTTATTAAACCAGAAGAATCTGTGCACATCTCGATCCTTTCTGTTCAAAACAATCTGCAGAAACGCTTTCTCAATATCTGCGACCAAAGCAATTCGATTAACACGAAAATTCAACATCACCTGCAGAATATCAGGCAGGAAGTTGGTACCTGCGCTAAGACAATCGTTCAGCGATAAACAACCAGCTGACTTTGCTGAGGCGTCAAAGACAATGCGCGTTTTACTTGTTTCTTTATCTTCTCGATATACGGGACGATGCGGCATGTAATATACTGGTTGGTCTTTTGATACAGGTGGTGCAGGTTCGGCAATTCCATCCGAAATTAGCCGATTCATTTCAAGCTCGTACGATTCTAACTTGGCTCGATCTCTCTTCAATCTTTGAATCAACACATGAAATCGTTTCAGTGCTCCACTGCGATAATCGTCCAATGACTGATTCGCAGAAAACCACAACAGAGAGACCTCAAATCTGTTTTCAACCGGTGTGACATAATCATCAATCTTTACAAGCGATGTATTATCTTCAGGCGGTGCTATTCCAATTGTCTCTAAATCCCACATCTTACTGACGCTGAAGTCAGATGGCGAACCATCCTCAGGAAACGATGGACTAAAAAATGTGGCAGCATCTTGGTCATGGCAAAATTCACCAGCCGATCCCTGAATTGTCCATCCTAACTTGGTGTTAACTGCCGTTAGATCCGGAGACAATCGCTTTATCTCGCCAGTAACAAATTTCCAGTACAGATCCATACCAATGAGTAAAGAAATTCCCTCGACCGGTTCCCCAAAATCCAGAGTGTCAGCTATGTTCATTTGAGGAAACTCAGCAACGTGAACATCAGGAACAGGCAACGTATCAATACAAATGTTGGGCACAACGATTGGAAAGATTTCGAATTCTTCATCGTTAAAAAGGCTACGACCGCTAATTTTAACTCTTTGATAAATCTGCTTGGTTGCTTTCTTTGTAGCGCCAAAGGGTAAAATTCCCATTTTTATTTTACCAACGACTGGCAAATTCAATCTGCGTGCAACATCCTCCGTGATGTAGGTAAAATGACTCGCGTTATCCATTATTACACGCAACAGAAGCCTTTGGTCGCCGCTATTCGAAGAAAACCAGGCGCACGCGGTTTGCAGAAATATTCTCGACGGACATTCACTCATTGAACACATGCTCGAAGCATTCGTTGAAGACTGTGCTTTTGTTGTTGCATCACTTGCTTTTTCTTTCTCAGATTTCATACAGATAACCGTTACATGTTTCCCTTGGCAGAAATAGCACTTCAACCCCTTGACTGGACATTTACCGGAAACATGGCCTTTTCTTGTGCAACGAAAACATCTTCCTTCTTTTTTCAATATTTCGAGCCTCTCTTTCACAGACTTTTTCTCTTTACATTGATCCGCAAAGTGATTATCTCCACGGCAAAATGCACAGAATTTCTTGTCCGAAGACGTTGTAAAAGCAGCCACGGTTCTGGTTTGCTTAATGTTTCCAGAATTCGATTTCGAAGAACCAATATCAGCCTTTTCTAATGCATCGATTTCACTCTTAAAAAACTTCAGCAAATTCCTGGTTTCAACATTCCCAGAAGCAAAGGCAAGCGAATCTGAAGTTTTCCGGGAACACATAGACGCGCAGTCATCTTCTTCGAAAAATTCGTCCTCTTTTTTCAATTCCGGAAACGAACTGTGCTTTCGATAAAATTCAACTCGCAAATCTTGAGGCAAATTTTTCAAAATTATTGACTTTAGCATGACACAATAATTATCAAATGGTACGCCCAGTGATTCCAACACCTTTGAATTAACAATAATTTTGTTATATAAGACACGTAGACTCACCGCATCATATCGGGATGCCACCTGGGAAAGCGCCATCAACTGTTGAATGTGCTTGTTAACAAGTCGCTCTGTGTCTCCAAACTGTTCTCGCAATAAATCGATCGCTGCCTGATAACAGCGTCCTGTTGTTTGGAGGCCAGCGATGGCGTCAGCTGCCTTTCCTTGTAACAGCGACTTCAAAAACACAAATTTCTCAGTATCACTAACCCCTCGCCGTTCGTGAATCAAGAGCTTATATTGCTCCCAAAAAGGCACCCATTCTCTAAAATCACCGTTGAATTTATTCAGCTCAATTTGTGGCAATTTTATTCGCGATAAATCGCCAAATTTCTGATTAAAATCCGATCCTCTATCAACATTTCTGAGAACACTGGCACTTTCGTGTGCGTCGCTCGCCGGCACATCATCATCCGATTTCTCCGAAGGCGTCACTGCTTCAGCATTCACCGAATTACCACTAACCGAATCACCCTTCATAGCTTCTTTTTCTTCGGATGCAACAATTAGCGATTGAAACTTTTCAATTGTCCCGATTCTAGTTTCCAAACGAGATAGTACATCCATCACTTTGTCTTCATATTCTGCAACTAAATCACATTCGCTTTCGTAATCTTCGTTTTCTACGAATTCCGCTGTTTTTCTATCTAATTCTTTCAGTTCACTTCGTATGTTCTTCAGCCTTTCCAAGAAAGACTTCAAGTCTTCTAGAACTGACGAGAATTCGTCCGCGTTTCCACGAATCGCTTGCGACTTCTTTTCATTTAAATACTCCCGCGATTTTATCACTAATTTAGTTGCTTGCCCTCGAACAGAGCGTCGTTTCACAATTTCACTTCTTTCCATGGTGTGTCCTTGACTTTAATAATTCAATTCACAAGAAAACTATTTATTTCATTCACATATGTCCACAATTCACATTCCCGGGTTTCGGCACCAATGTCAAAATAGACTCCGGGAGTTTATGAAATAAATAGACAACAATATTGAATTGTACAAACACGTTTAATAAGTAGTTGGAAATTAAACTTTTAAAGGAAGAAACGGAAACTTTAACTTAACTCATTGACTATTTGAACGCAACTGAACTTTTACAAACTTCAATCTTAAATGTCAGTGACAATTTGCTGTCAACTGAATGTAAAACGAACAGTGTTACCATATACAAATTTAAGGATATAATTCAAATTAAAGTAATTTATGTCAAATTCAAATAAGCTCGAAGATTAGAAATTCAATTTTCGACAATGATAGTTCTGATACTGCTGTCAGACAGAATGATCCATTCGCAACGCACGAAAATACAAGAGAATTCCATCCACCTGACCTAGATGAAATTAAGCTCGTTATTTCGAAGCTTAAAACTAAGAAAGCCGCGGGTGCAGAGGCCTGACTGCTGAGCTATTTAAAGTGGCTGGAGATGAGTCGGTAGGGTGCATGCACCAGCTCATCTGGAAAATATATGGTCCGAGGAAAGCATGCCCGGCGAATGGAATCTCAGAATCGTTTGCCCAGTCTATAAGAAAGGAGAAAGAGATAACTGCGCTAACTATAGAGGAATAAGTCTCCTTAACATCGCATACAAGATCTTCTCTGCCGTACTGTGTGAACGCCTGAACGCCCTTGTGGATAATCTTCCTATCAGTGTGGTTTCAAGCCAGGTAAATCCACAATAGATCAGATTTTCACACTGCGGCAGATCTTGGAAAAGACCCAAGAATTCCAAATCACACACCATCTTTTAGTCGATTTTAAAGCCGCATATGACAGTGTGCATGCGGACGAGCTATACCGAGGCATGTCTAGTTTCAATATCCCTGCCAAACTTGACAATGCAGAATTCTCGGTGCTCCATTAAGGTCGTAGTGAATGAACCGAGAGTTTCGATGTTAAAAAAGGATTTAGACAAGGTGACGCACTGTCATGTAACTTCTTCAATATGGTGCTTGAAAAGATTATACGAGACTCACTGGCCAATATAAGGGGTACTTTTTATTTCAAGTCTGCGGAATTGCTTTCGTACGCGAATGACATCGGTGTGATTGGGCGAGCACAGCGAGACGTTAAAAAAATGTTCAAAAGCATTAAGGCTTTTTTGGGTCTTTTGGTGAACGAGGGTAAAACCAAATACGAATATATGTTGTCATTCAAAAAAGACGTCTTGGCCAGAACATCACACTTGACGGCTACAAATTTGAAGTGGTCGAGGATTTCGTCTGTCTTGGCTCACTAGTGACCAGCGATAACAACTGAATTACTCTTGCCAACCGCTGCTTTTTTGGGCTCAAGAGGGCTCCTTCAAAAAACCAAGGTAGCACTATATAAATGATTGACCATCCCGGTCCTCCTTTACCTTCCTCCTCCTGGACCTTAACGAAAACCAATGAAGATGCCCTTGGTCGCTTCAAGAGGAAAGTTCTGCGTTCAATCTATGGTCCCGTTTCTATATACGGAGAGTAGAGGAGAAGATACAACGACGAACTGTACGGCCTGTACAGTGACGTTGGCTAGGCCATGTAAAGCGAATGAATAGCTCTGGCCCGAAGATTCTTCGAATCCAGTTATGAGAGACGTCGCAGCAGAGAATGATCGTATCTTAGGTGGCGCACACAGACGGTAGGGGACCTTAACCAACTGGGAGAGCGGCACTGGAAACAACTGGCAAAAGATTTTGCCAGCTGGAGACACTTGTTGGTTGAGGCCCAGGTTCACATTGGACTGTAGCGCTATCTAAGAAGAAGAAGGATAGTGACCTCTATAGATCTTGCTATCCTCAAGAGCCTCTTCACCAAATATAATCTGATCAATATTTTTCCCCAAAAGTATCAAATGATTTTGATACTTTCCGAAAATAACATACGAGTACATATCTTCAGACAACATTTTGCAAAAAAAATTGTCAAGCACCCTCATATCATCTATTAACTAAAAGTAAAGTCTTGTCTCAAAATCCTAATATTGCACCAGTCACAAGCATTGCGTTTTGAAGTCTTCGTACTGACTGAAGCAAACATAATCCCCAACGTAAATAACTTTAAACTGTTGACCTCAGAACTTAACGTGCATCGCGGCGATCTACTGATGGTTGTCAACGCGTTCTACTAGCCTTTCTTGGAATACCGGAATACCCCAAGGCAACCATTTAGGTTCATTTCTCTTAAATTATACAATTAACATTATTGAAATGATCATTAAACACTACTTCAGACCCTTTCCTCGGGACATATATTCTCCCTTATTCAATGGAATCTTAAGAGCTTCCTAACTAGTGCTCTAAAAACTACTTAGAGCTTAACATCCCTAAGTGTCAATCAATCATTTTTCAACTTAATCGTACCAAGTATCATGGCATCAGCTGATTCGTAGCCTTAGTATAATACTTTTTGATCATTTATGAATTCTCTAAGCCCGCATTATTCGATCTCTCTACGCAATTTTGTTGCTTTTAAAATGTAGACTCCTTACTGACTTATTCATATAAGAATCGTGCCGCATCCAGTGTCGGTTATTACGTTTTGTTTTTCTGTCTGTCCTGCACCTAACCTATTTAGTAAGACTGTCTTATACTAATCAAGTTAGTACGAAGTAAATGAAATTGCTAAACAATCGGATGTACACCGCATGTGCTGGCCAGAAATGACAGATCAGAAAAGATGACTGACAGACAAAACTCAGAGGTTAGGACTTCAAGAATAATACCAGGATATCTGTAAGCTTGCATTGGAACAATTCGTGCTGGACAACCCCATAGCGCGAGTATTTTGCCGCAAAAAAAAATATATATATATTTTGTAGAAACAATCAAAATAACACTCAGGATCTGAAGCTTCCGAGATCGTCAGACAATGAACGCTTGCTACGAACAGTCAGCTAGAACAGTCTTATACGAATTTTCGTGATAGAAGGTCCTCGGGATAGGGTGGAGATAGTAGGATTTTTCTTCCAGGGAATGTACAAACTGAATAATAGTATTCGCTCGAACTAGGACCTGAAGAATAGAGCATGGCTTCATCACTTCTACCTTCAAATTGAAATTGATCATTGGGGATCAGAGAATCTTAGTTTTACCAAATTTAGTGATGATTTCATGGCAAACAATGCCGTCGCCAACGATGGGTTACAACATATTCGATGGAAAATCTTCATTTGATCTTCGATCCACTGAAGCGCAAAAATTCGCGGAAACCTACGGTATATCCAGTTTGACGCTCGAACCTCCCATCAATGGCCGTAGAGATGTACACAATCCTATTCAACAACCCACTGGCCATATACCAGTGCATTGACAGCGGAAGTGTAGCTAATCCCTGAAAGATATAAAATCATCTCTAACCCGGCAAATCTCCGGTCGATAAGTCACCTTCCGAATCTCAGCAAGGTATTCGAGAAGGTGGTCAATTGAAGCCTGTCTAAATGGGTTGAGGACATTAAAATTATTCCGGATAACCAATTCGGTTTCAAAGCGGTGCATGACACAATTCATGCCGCGACGAAACTTGTGTCGGATATCAAGTAGAACATGTGTAACAAAAATGCAGGGCAGCCTGATTGACATTGAAAAAACTCAGCCAGCTGGGCATTAGGCAACTACAGTTATATATGATTTTTAAATATCAACGGGTAAAAATCATCTGGGAAAAATTTCCAACATGACTTTAACCCAAACATTTGAAATCAAAAATGCACTGCAACAGGGTACGGTGAACTCATCGATTCTTCCCAGCATTTACGGGTAAGTAAGCCATCTGATAGGTTCTCTTCGACATTCGACAGCTTACACGAATGAATTAATCGCGTACAGGTCAGGCCCAACGATCTACGTCATTCTCATTCTGTTGCAACGTGACTGATAAATTTAATAGTATTGTAATTACTGGAAGTTGAAAGTCAACTTTCAAAATCAGAATTCAGAACTCCTTTGTCTAGGGCCTCTCGAGCACTTTTGGGCCAGATGAGCGTCCACTGGCGAAATAAAGTGTGGTGAGATACGTTGGGATCATGGATTACGTTCAAGTCAAAGGAGCTTTCAGTTTTATTGGCCTTGACTCGACGAACCATCGTTTCAAAGTCTTGGGAATGGTCCATAGGCAAGGAATTTGAAATTTTGTACCGTACGGGTTGAAGACAAGAGACGTCGAAATATTTTTTTTTTCACCATCGAACTGCTGTTTTCGGCAAGAAAGGAATGTTTTTCTTCAAGGTTTTTCAACGCGGAACTCGCATAACGCCAAAGATGGTTAAGGGTTTTAGCTAGCATAGGGCAGTAATTTCAAGATAATAAAAATAAATCGGTCAAAAAAGAATCGAAACTGAATATATTTAGTGCTAGTATGGAGTCAGTTTTGAAACAACAATCTTCTAAAAAACAATATGTGTCTGCACCGTATAGTCACAATTTCTGACTAACACTTGTGGTAACTGACATATCGAAAACCAATAGAAAAGAGATTATGCGCGGAAAATACAAATGGATCGGACACACTCTTCGAAAAAGCTCTGACGAAATAGTGCTCTCGGCACTAATAAATTGAATAAAACTATTTTTTCTCGGCTTAGAAAATGTAAGAAATGATATATCTTCATATATAGTTGTCGAAAGTCATACATTTAATGTGTTTTCTTTATCTTAAAGGGGCTATCTAGGGCCAGTAAGATATTCAGATTAATTAAAATAGATGGTTTTAAAAAAAATTATCTAGATTAAGATAGATCTAAACGAGAGTTAAATAAAAATGAATTAAAACTGAAACTGAAATCTAGAAAGAGAGCGCGGCAAAAAATTAACTGGCATAGAAGCATCAAAAAGGAAAATACAAAGTGAATTGAAATACAGTGCTGAACATAAGTCTACGTACACCCCCAAATATGATGAGAATTCATAAATATCGTCATGAAATACATACATTTCTAAAGATCGTGATCGTTGCAAATCTTACGGAGATAGGCTAAGTTGTTAGTTACATCTTCTTGTTCTTAGATGGCGTTACAGCTCACGAAGAACCAGAGCCAAGCTTCTTTTATTCACTTATGTTGTGTGCGATTCGTTTTTCACACAAGTGAACGAAACCTACAGTTTAATGCTGATTCCGAACGGCGAGAAGCTTTTTCAAGGCAAATGTACTACGAGGGGTTTCGCCAGTACCCCGCCCAGGAGAAGAGCCGCGGAATAAATATTCGATCGCGTTGGAGTTATCGGGATCCAAACTTGTTCATCGTGCCTGCAAGGCTGACACACTACCCACTGCGCCACAGCACTAGGGTTATTCTAGTTACATCATTTATTTATAATATTATAATAGAACATGTCATCAATAATAATAATAATGAATGGCGTATCGTTCAGCTTGGAAGACACTGAAGAATGGTCCCAGTACTTCAGAAACTATGTAGTTTGGGCTCGGAACATAAACGTCAGTGCCTGATTCCATCTTCAGGCCATTCGTAAAGTGTTTAGAACCTTTAACATTATTTAAGAGATTTAATCGTTTTTTTTTTTTTAATTCATTTTTATTTATTTTACTTAGAGCTACCTTACGCTACACAAATATGCGCAAAACTTCACTAACTTAAGAGACCTCACTGGCCCTCTTCGGACACTCTTAAATAAGCAGAACAGCTTGAAATGAACCTTTTAGGTCTTATGATTAACTTATAATAATTAAAATAAATTAACAATAATGCATGCGAAAAATTATTGAATAACGTATTTTTTTTTATTATATGAAACACTTTTTTGTAATTCATTTTTATTGTTCTTATTCTATTCTTGTTTTTCTAGGCAAAGATCTTATGATCGTAAAATATTTACTTATTAATATTTAGTTGGTCTTTTGCCTTTCGGCTGAAATCTATTTTTTATTTTCATTCTATCATTGAAATTTGGTTTCTTAGGAAAACTTAATTAAAATACCACGATCCATTTTAATAATTAAAGTTTTTTTTCCCTTATTCATAATCTTAAGCTACCTTAAGCTGCTTAATTCTAGACTTAGGGTAGGTGGGACTATGGGTAGGTAGTTTTCATTTGTTGCGTTCCGAGTGGTCACCCCTTTAGCGTCTAGGTCTTAGCTATCTCGATCAATCTGCTATCCCGAGACCTTATCAAGGCTAACAGCCCTCAGTCTCCCAGGTTCATCTAAGTGAATTTATGCACCTTGCCTCCAAAAGATCCACTAGTCAACCCTTATCTAACTTACGAACTAAGGAGTGAGGAGGATCGTGCCAAAATAGTTGTGGGAGAATTTTCACACGACAACCACCAAAATAGTGCTGTTCATCATGTGCGTACACGATCGAATTAACTTTCTCTAATGGGTCCTCGACCACAAAAAAGCCGTGACCAGTGTCGACACTCTCTGGACCTATGTCTACGCTTTGCAGTGTCGATGTATTGTTCTTCGGCATATTGGATTTTATAAAACGAACTTTACTGCCCCGGTCCAAATTTAAAGCTTTTCTGTAATTTTTCTTTTAATATCCGTTGGAGATCTTTGATCACCGATTTTAGTGTCCTTATCTGGTGTGAGATCTGTCGGTAAACTGTCTCTATAACCGTTTATGCGCGGAAAGAACCCCACTTTTTCACTGTGAAGGTTCGTTAGTTTCGTAATGATCATTAGCGTACTCGATCGTTCGCAGACAACTTTGATTGTAACGATTTGTCAAATCAAGTCGTGCCGGTAGTGTCAATTCCAGAAAAGTGGTTATTCTTGGAAAGGATGGGGTATGCGTCGCTTAAAGCTCAAGTCTGTAATCGGTCGTATTTCGACACGACCAGTTAAACAGAGGTTTGCCTCTGGTGTTTGGTGTTTCTGTTTACTCAACTCTACTCCTTGAGGAAAAAAAACACTCCTTATTGTTCGCTTTGGGTCGATAGCTCGTAAAGGTGGTCTTTATTGTCTGGATATGTGGAAGAACAATGCCTCTTGTTCTATATATTTGTATGTTTAATTATCAGAATACGAGTATACTCGCATCTTCGATTCCATATATGAAAAATATTTGGTGGATACAACATTATCTCACTTATCAGTGGCTGATTTTACCCGGGTCTGCTTTAAAATACTAATTTGAGGTACGCTTGTCTGTGGCTCCAGTTACACGGAATAGCCATAAATTATTTAAATCCACATCCACATTAACCAATATAAACTTAATCTACTGTTCCAATCTCTTCAGCATAAGAAGTTATTATATATATATAATATTGTAGATAAGAGTTCACTTGTGAATATACTCGTAAACATATTGCATGGCTCGAAAGTCTTTACATTTCACGTTTAAAGTAAAATCCGTTGCTACTTCTACCTACACATCAACTTTTCCTCAATCTTATTGTAATAATTATTGTAAATATATCAATTGGCGGGTGAATGTTGGAATATCTTCGTTGGGGTAAATGACTTTATTTCAAGCATCTTAGCTCGGAAGACACGTTCTTAGCACAAAGAGTTACGAAAACGATTTCAATGCTTGTGGGCAAGAGGATTCATCAATGTTGTAACTATTGGTTGCGTCTTTGGATGTGAATGAAAATAAAGGAAATTGTCTTCCCGAATAAGGATACCGACGTTGTCATACTTGAGAAACAAGTTACTTCGCTTTTGGTTACGTTAACCAACATGCTTTGTTAAGTAAATGTTTTCCTAACGATTCAAATCTCACTTTGAATAACAGTTGTCCTAGTTCACTATTTGGATTTTTATACGTTCTCTTGTATAATAAAAATAGATCTCAACCATTCTTCCTTTTCCAAATTAATTTATGTGCAATTCTCATGGCATTTGACTCAAATAACTGAAATTGTTGACATTCATTACGAGTCAGTCCGTAAGTGTAACCTCCTCGTTGGGGACCTTTGCCGTTCCTGTGCAATTTGATAGGTTGACATTGTTATACTCCCTCGACTGGAGAATCAAAAGGAAGAAAAATTTGCATAGCCCTTAGGTTAACTGGAATGATTGACATTTTTTTCTCTGCTGTTGGCCAGAATATGCAATAAAACTTTAAACAATTGCGAGCCACGAGAATACCGAGAAAATATAATTTTGAGATGCCCAATGTAAGATGACCAGTAGGAATGGAATGGAATATATATCCATACCTTGGTTGGTGTGCGGATTGTTTATTTGAGTTACACCAGAATGAAAATTTTCGTACAGAAGTAGAACGGAAATTTACATATCAGTTTGAAATTCCATTTTTGGCTTTTGAACAATATGGTGTCGTAGAGATGATTTTAAGGTATTAGGAAGCTTGTTAAAAAATAAATATAATTCACGTAAAAAGCCACAGAAATGTTTTCCAATAATTTTAGTTATGCAGTCAATGTTTGTTAATTTTCAAATATTATTAAAAAAAAAAAATTAAAAAAGAAATTTTAGAACTTATACGTGATTCCCTAGGCGTTTGGTTTTTCAGTGTACTGTTTTCGACAGCTCACTTCTGACTTGTAACATGTAATGTGGACAAATGTTTTTTCGCGCATTTTGGCCCTTTTATGGTCGTCATAATCGACCTACCGGAGAGCGATTCAAGCCATACTGACCAAATTTCGCCACCTTTCCACCCTCTCAATCATGTTCTCTGTACCGATGCATGCTGATATTAAGTAAAATTTAATCAATCAATAAGTCTTAAAAGTCTTCTGCCAACCAACAGCCTAGAGTGCCCAGTTGATTAAGTCTCCTTTCCAGTCGTGGCCCCATATTTGCTTAGCCGACTGTTCGAATTGAAAAAGAAGTCTGTTCGGATAAGAGTTGTCGTTTTATATGATACAACCTTTTTACAAAGGTAAAACAGGCCATCCACCCGAATTTGTTCGCGAAATTCTCGCCATCCATTGACGAATATTTTCGAAGAATGACTGTGTTTCATGATAGTTCAATGACAGAAACATTTCTATTCCTTGCGTACAAAATGGCGAACACTGAAATCTGTTCGTGAGCACCTCCACTAAAATCGAACATTTTGTGGAATTGAATATATTCGACGAACAAATTTGAGGTGAATGGTTTGCTTGAGGTGACGAGTACTCGTCCCGATACAGAGATGGTATTCCAAATAGCAAAATATTATGTTTCCTTCCTGGGTGCAGGTATCATAAGTTCATATGTCAAGTTTCAACTTGTACACCTTCGAAGGGTGGCTTCCTTACGTAAAGAGGGTTGGGATCACTTAGACCAAGATCTTAGATTGTGCTACCACTTGAGTTGGCTTGGTCAGTACTATGTACTCTTGGAACCATTTTGCGTGCTGAATAAAATTCGAATTTTGTAGATCTCCATCTCGGATAGATCCGTTAATTCACTAAATAAATATTCTCCCAGAAATCATCTTCTTGAGGAGGCTAGGGTAGGGCAATTACATAGGAGATGGGAGTAAGATTATTCTTCTTCCTCATCATGATACCTACTGCAGTAGTCGTTGTATGGCAGTCCGAATCTTGCGGCATGTTTTCCTAAAGTGCAATATCCTGTTAGGACTCCCATTAGGCTGCTTCTAATCTGCCTGCATATTTTTAGCAGGCTTAAGGTTTTACAATGATTTCCTCTTTAACAGTCGAAAGCCCCAGTGTGGTGTATATTCTGGCTAGTTCGTCGTGTTCTCTTAAGTATAATAGTTTGTTTACAGGACTTTTTGCAGTAGAAGTCTTGCGGGTTTTTCGTTAAAATTGATATTTGATGATGAAATACCCTTAAGAAAGTTCATATGAAAGGAATGTTGTTCCTTTGATATCAACGTTGAAAGGTGGATAATTGAATTTAAACGTGGTAGCAATTTCCTCGAAAATGACCCATGTGAAGGACGGTGAAAAATCGTAACCACATTGGAAAACTATCGATAAAGTGCATAATATCGTGTTGGATGATAGACGAGTAAAGGTGAGTGAGATAGCTGAGGCTGTGGGAATATCGGAAAAAAGGATGCGAAACATCTTGCGCAAAAAATTAGGGATGCGAAAGCTTTGCGCATGATGGCCGCATTTGCTGAATGCCGATAAAATGCGCAAACGATGCACGTTGTAACTCAATGTTAACAAATTTTCCCTTGCCAATGTCATTTTTTTTTATCGTGAAGTGGATAGCTAGCTTTCTTTCTTTAAATTTTGTAGGGCTTGCTTGAAGTCTTAGAATTTTACTGACTTTTAATTCATTGTAAAATGATATTCCGGTAGCCTTGAGTATGTTTGAATGTTGTAGTTTACATTTTATGAGGTATGGAGGCTTTCTTCTACTATTGTATACCTGTATATCGCTCCGGACGATTTTCACGACAAGACGTGAGAAATTGTCAAATATTTCATTCATAGTTTCGTAAAATAGGTCCTTCAACTCTTCATATGTACAAGGTTACGCGAAATTAATCACACTATCGGAAGATGTTATATTTTTTTGCAAATGGCGTCATAAGTCGACATATTTGATATTTGCGAACTAGACAACGAAGAGGACGATTTTGTGTACGGATCATTATGAGCGATGAGGCGCATTTCCACTTAAGCGGTTACCTCTATGGGGCGTGTGATGCACGAAGAGCTATAACATCCACTCAAAGCCACTGTATGGTGCGGTGTTCACGCGGAAGCAGTGATTGAGCCGTATTTTTTTGAGGACGCCATCAGCAATATGGTTATTGTTATTGGCGAACTCTAAAGGGCCATGATAAACGACTTCTTACTGCCGGAATTAGATGACCGGGGCTTGGGGAACATGTGGTTTCAAAAAAATGTTTCAACTACACACACAGCACGAACCACAATTAATATTGCGTTTTTGGGCGCTTAATCTCATGTTTTGGCGATTTGGCATGGCCAGCAAGATTTAACTATCCCAGCTACTTGAAGTCGCGGAATAATGTCAACAAGCTTCAGACAATCACAGCCCTTAAGGAGAATATTCGACAGGAATGCGAACAGTTATCACCGGAAATAAAGCGGAAAGTCATTGAAAATGTGATAAAACGGTTACAAATATGTATCAACACTGACGGCAGCCACTTGATAGATATCATCTTTTCTACTTAACAAAAAAAGTATAAAGGTCCAAATAAAGATTTTTACTACCTACTCAAAATTATTTTTGTTTTTATTTAGAATAAAGTAGGGCATTACGTTCAGAAGTTAGTAGTTAAAGCGGTGACCCCGAATTTTAGCCATCGACTCGTCGACATAATGCCAATGATTGTTGAATAAAAAAAAATTCGTAAGAAATTGTACTAAATGTATTCGCATTTCTTATTCCAATATTTGGAACTAAACTAAGCTTTTTAATTCTAATTTTAAATATAATCAAGTTCGCTAGCACTCGCTGGTTTCGTTTCCATGGTTCACTCTGCTGATTGCGTCTTTCAGCGACAGGGCTTCGCAATCTCTCTCACTCTGCATATCCGAGACCTAAGACTAACAGATCTCAGTCAGTTCTCAGGGTCAACTAATTTTCGTGGCGGCAAACACCCCCATTTATTACGCTTAATGTAAGCTCACTTAATCTCAATTAATCTAATTTAATCTAACTTAGAAACTAAGAAGAACGGAAAAGGGGGACGCGATTAAAAGGACGGGTTTTTGAGCATAGAGTGCTGTGCTTAAAATCGAAGTAAGGATTCAAATTAACACTTCTCAGCATACGAGATATGGGTTCATTGGTGTCGCAGGTGGTTTGGAGGGTGGGTAGATAGAAAAGACAGGGATTTCGTATATAACGAGGGTTACTGATAGAAACAGAGTTGAAGAGGGTCGTCAATCAAGGGTACCTGAAAGGTGTCAATGGATGAAGAGAAGGTCAGATACAGTTTTTCTTTCCTCCAAAGTGCTCATGTTGATTAGTCTAAGACGGTCTTGATAGGGTGGTAAGAGCAAGGGACTGTTCCAGGGGAGACCTCGAAGTGCAAAATGCAGAAAACGTCGTTGGATGCTCTCGATTGTAGAAATATGGGTTTGTTGGTAAGGGGACCACACTTGAGAGGTGTATTCAAAAAGGGGCCGGACAAAGGTTATATAGAGAGTTATATAGAGAGATCGACCATCGCTTAACGAAACCAAATGCTGAATTAGCTTTAAGGATTATCTCGTCGATGTGTGCGCGAAAATTTAGCTCCTGGTCACATAATATGCGAATAGCCTGAACGGTGAAGATGGGCTGATTATTGAGGAAGTAGAGGAGGAGGTTTGATTTGTTTTGTCCAATATAATAATAATGAATAATAATAATAATGAATAAAAAAACAAAAAGAGTTTGGTCGGCATTTGGAAATGTTAAGCCCCAAGCAATTTTTGGAACACCAGATGAAAATAACTATTAAGATCTGATTCAATAGGTGAAGAGCAATAACTGGAGAAAATGATCTTGAAGAACTTGTTGACGTCGGCATATAGTAAGATGTGGGAATGTTTAATATCATTAATGGTAAGAACGAAAAGAAGTGGACATAAGCTTCTGCCTTGGGGAACGCCGGAAGAAGCTAAAGAAGGTTTAGAAAAGGCAGAAATTTCGTACAAAACAATCTCAAAGAGTTTGGGTATATGTGACAGTTTGGCAATGGGACGATAATTGTTAACATCGTTTTTCGGACCTTTTTTGTGTATAAGAGTTATAAAAGAGTTTTTCTATAACTGGGGGAAATTCATCTAGAGATAGAGATAAACTGAGGATTTGAGAGAGGGAGAGAGAGGGTTGAGGAGCATTCTATGGAAATATGGCAGGGAGAGAGCCAGATCTATGCGTGAATTCCTCATCAGGTTGATTTCAATTGTTTTCGATGACTGTACGAGCAAAAAATAGTCTAAAGGAGAAATTCGGTAAATAATCGAAGTAAACGCAGTTTGTCGGCGAAAAAATGTTTATAAAAGGTGACAAAAAAGTTGGCGATAATGTTTGCGTTATTTAAGGTTTCACCATTGAAGGAGAGTGAGGTAGGTAAGCCATCAGATTTTATTCGTAGCTATCAAACTTTAAGAACTTAGGATCATTTATAAGAGCTGTAAAGGGCGGTAAAGTGGAGATAGCTGTCCCTGTAGTTAGAAAAGTCATTAGGGGATTGAGTATGAAGGAAGACTGTCCACTGCTTATTTCTTTTGTTTCTCAGGGAACGAAGCCTCCGATTATACCAGGGTGAGGAGCTGGACCAAGTTTTGCGTTGGTAAAATGGAACCTAAAGAGAGGTCGATATTTCCCTGTAAAACATGGATATAGCATCATTTGCAGTTATATTATCAAAATTGAGAGGGCCTTTTTTGAGGTATTCATTGTATTTGTGCAATTTTGCTTCGTAGAAATCGTGAGAAGGCAGGACTGTAGGAAGAGTATTTTACAATGGAGAATCGTAAAAAAACTAAAGAAGGAATTATGTTAATGGCGAGTTGATATTATTTAATGGGTTGTGAAGGCAAGATGTAGAAATAGATGACGTACATCGCCTTCTGAGGTAGCACAATCTTAATTGAAACAAAGTCGAGATGTGTATCAAAACATGATAACGCGCCTCCAAAAGATCCCCTAGTTCACCCTAATCAAACTTACGAATTGAGGAGTGAAGAGGATGTCACCGGAGTCACGCGACGTTCTGAGAAACATCTTCACCCGACAACCACCAATAATCCTACCTTTTTAGCAACATCATGATATCATGGGCACTCATCGTGGATAAGCCGTTTGTACCTGGTGCCCAGGTGGTGAGGTAAACTACCAAGATAAACTCTCTAATATGGAGAAATGCTCCCGGGCGAATAAAGCCCGATCAGAGTGTGCTTTCGTGGCATCTACAATCGGGGTAATAAGTCGGAAATTTAGGTAATTGTCGTTAGTATTAGAACCTGAAATATGCTTTAGTATTAACGTGTCGAATACTGATGCCTGGTTGGTATGGAATTTGTTCTTCGCATGCCAACTTATATGGTGCTTAACTAATTGCTGTTCACTTTTGCTGCGCTGGTGTTTCAGCCCTTTTCTTTTAGCAAATTCCTTTTATGTCCAGATTAGTTGGTAGAATGGAATCCTAAAACGAATCCCTTTTCTTTTTTTTTATAAGGTTGGTCTTTAACCATTAATCATAAACATACGAGTATTCCATAACTCATTCATAATCAAACATTTCAAACACTAGGGTCCTAATTGAAGAAATAAATTAAAACGCTTTTTTATTAGAAAAATCAGCATCGATGATGGGATCTAAAGTCCATAATAAGTGATTTCGTTAATGGACCTGTTTTTCCTCTCTCAACCGAATGCTATTCACCCCCAAGTACAATATCTGTGTTCCCTAATCGAGTTTTCTTTTCAGCCTAGCGGTATGATTATTACCCTGCACTGACGTTATACTTCCATTTAAATAAAAGCATATTTAATTGGAATTTTCAGCTATTCTAATTTCATGCATAATAACATCTTAAATTTTTTTTATGGATTTAATGCGTTGATAAAAATAAATACGAGTATATCTGAAGAAGAAATACGGTTCACTAATTGAAAGCTTATCGATTTTAAAATAATACTTGTACGTATTGAGGAACGCAATCCAATTAAATGTTCCTCAGATTAATTTAATTTCCTAAGCCCAGTCTTCTCAGTGCACATATACAATCATCGTACATGAACCATTCCTTAATTCGCACGTTCTGAACGATAAAACATTCCAGGAGTTTAATATTGGTATCCGTACTTCAGAATATTCGAGCAGCTTTTCATCTACCTTTTGGCCTCGAAAAAGAAGAAATAAATCGAAAATGCAAATGACATTCCATTGACATTTTGTGGAATGAATAAAACCCTTATCGTGATCAATTCAAATGACGTTCGACTGGTCCATCTCGTCCTCCGGCTAACAGAGACTTATATTCCCTTCTCCACTCCATTCATGTAACGATGTACGAGTACTTGCTTTGGTGTAGGACCGTTGTAATACCGATTGAAATTGTAATAAAAACGATAGGAAGTCATGTATTGTAAACGTATGGATATCTATAGAAGATACTTTTATCTTCAAATGAATTTTTACTTCTGTTTCCAGTTCTGTTCTGCCTTTCTAATCATTAAGTTCGTTAACAACTCAAAGGAGAATTATGTTAAACATTCAATTGGATGGAAAATTAAAATTGGATTTTCGCATGGAATTTTTCCTACAATACTCATATGTAACATATGTCACGATAAAACGGCGATGTTGATGATTTCTATTTCGTTGAAATCTAAGTTTTTTTTTGGGAACGTCACATTGTAAGATAAGGCCCAGATCATGTCATAGTAAAATTTTGATTGAGTCCATTTTCTCTTATTTCTCTCTTGGCTTAATGAATCGTTTGGGCGAGAAAACGGCTGAGGCATAGTCATTTATATCTTATAGGTATACCCCAACCTAATCTGGCTAAGATTGTTAAATCTTGCTTATTTGTGTTAATTTACCTTACTGGCTATAATAACACCTGCTGATACCTACATCTTTCCAAATTGTTTAATTTAATTTAATTCATAATCATATACAGTGTTGAACATAGAAAATAACGCTGCCCATACTCTACTTTTCTATTGTGGTGTCAGAAGGTAGATACATACATATTTCATAAATAATATGTTAACGGCTTTTTATGGAAATTTAAATAATTTTTTCCAATGGGTTTGAAGGATATTGCATCAACTCAGTTTAAAAGGGTTTGCATTTAAAATGTCCAAATCTGCATAATCCCGCTTAGAAATCGAATGTTTTAGGTAAATATTTTGTTCAGATTTTATTGAAGGCACCTCACTTCCATAGCGCATTCATTATACAGCATACGTCGCATTCAATATTTCCCTCGATAGGAAAACATTTAAGACTTGCTGTCCCTCATAAAGCCATCCGAGCCATGAAGCGTAATTTGTTTGTTTGCTTTGTCAGCTTCTCTACATGCACCAAAACACAAAAGTTATCTGCCAGCTGTCAGTATTTGGACTCGTTGTTGACAGAAATGTGATGTCCTCTGGTTTCTGAACAGTCTGGAGAAGATGGACAAAAAGGGTAGTCTACTCTGGAATACAATGCGCTTGGCGAGATATTTCTCTTTTTAATTTTTGTCCTTATTATTAAATTCTTCACTATTTTGACAGCGGACATATGACAAAATGCTCATCTTTCTCAATGAGTAAATAATGGAACAGTGCTTCTGAAGTAAATGCACAGTCGCATTCTGTTCATATATTATACGAGCTTCATGAAGGCACAACAACACGTCCTTTATTCTCTTGATGTGATTAATATTGTTTAAGTTTTAATTAAAATTGTTTGGGAGGAGAGCTATTTCTGTGTGGTTGGGTGTTTTTGAATAAAGTCATTTATGTAACTTGTTTCCAACGAAATTGGTCAAGTTTTGCCGGATTGGGGACAACGTGTTCAAGGATTTTGAATTCTATGTTCGCTGCACGAAGGAATTGACGGGAAAACTATTTTAATTTTGGGTTAAAGCTAAATCGAAAATAAAATTGCTTCAAAAGTTATTAAGAATATTCCTTTACAAGTTTCGAGTGAAAGCAAGGAAGCCAATTAGTGAATATCCAGTCTCAATTGAATTGGTTGAAAGTTCCAAAAAAGATACTCAATTCATAAATGTACAATATATTAACCAATTATTGTGTTGTATATACAGTGGTATGATGTCTAAACGATCTATGTACATACACTATTTTCATGGAGTGTTTTAAACAAATCTTACAACTAACTACAATGCGTATATAACACATATATATGTATATGTATAATCATATGCATTATGTATTTTTTACAACTTTGGTGTTTTATTATATTTTTTTTTGTTTTTTTATTTTTATTTTTTTGTTTGTAATTAACGTAAACTACATTTAAGTTGCCCAGCACCCTGTTTAATATTTACTTACCTTAACCTACTCTAGCCTACTCTAGTCTATGTAAGCCTCCCATTACGGTTTGGTAAGCTTTGCCTTGAATAGGCTGAATTCCAGCTTCAGCTCCAGCCACCACAAGCGACGACTCCTCGATCTCGACGTAAAACCGACCTAACCTAAGGCGCTCGGGCTCCCGGAGCGCGACATCATGTTCATAGAGGAACTGGCGCTCAACGGAATTGCGACCCAATTGGAAGAGAGGGAGAACAACTTATCTGTTCTGGATTAGTCCATATCGATCCAAATGAAGGAATGCTTCTGGGGGGACAAACCCATTAAGGCGCATCCTCTTTTAGTACAAGTAATTGGGGTAGTAAGCCTCTGAGATCAAGTTATTAACTGAAGTCATGGCTATTTTAAAGTGGCTTCGAATCAGCTTTATCAGAAAATTGTCCACCCGCAAAATCCTAGCCATATAGTATAGGACCTCATTAAAATAAAAACCAAACGAACGCCCATCCGTTCCAAAAATTGGGAACAAAATAGATTCTGATTTCCGGAAGTTGATTTCAACAATACAAGTCATCACAATATTGCTGAATTTTTTCGCGTTGCAGAAAAGTAACAATGACGCCAATAATTGGCCCAGAGGTCCACATGATTAAGTCCGCTTTCTAATGTCTTTTCTCCTTTTAGGGATTGGTTGCACCACTGCTGTTTTCTAGTGAACTGAATAATACGCACTATCAAGAGTATTGTTGAACAAGATGGTGTACATATCTAAAGCCGCTGGTGGGGGATACTTGAGCAAAACTTTAGATATACCGTTAAATGAATCGAAGATCATATAGACAAGCTCCGTCGAAATGAACAGGATGTTAGCCCCTTCACCGATGACATGGCATTATTTGCCATGAAATCCTCATTGAATCTTATAAAACCAAGGTTCTCTGATCGCCAGTGATCGAAATAATAATGAGGTAGGGCTCTGTTTCCAGGCCGTGGTTTTGGCGAATGATGACATACATTCACCTTATATTTACACTTCATGTAAGACAGCTTCAACTGTCGCCACTTTCTCCTGAGGATGTTGAATTGATTTTATTTTTGTCTTTTTTTTATATTATAAAAGTATTTGTAATTATTTATCAATTAATTAATAATCCGTTCATTAATTTATTTTTTATTATTATTTTTTTCTAGTATTGAATTATTCATTATTTGCGTGTTTAATTATTTATTTAATATATATATGTCTTTTAATTATTTCTTTGTACATATGTTATATGTAGGTACATACACTTTTAAAATATTTCTTTTTTTAAAATAATTCTTTTTAAGGACAAACGACGTGTACATTTTGTATCAAATCTCTCTATTATTACTGTGCTCCATCTCCAGACGACTGTCATTCCAAATGGAAAAAATGGAAGTATTAAAAGGACTACGTCTGAGGAAATCTGACGGTCTTGACGGTATCACAAACTTATATCTAAAATAACTACCAAAATCAGGGATACGTTTTCAAACTTTTCTGGTGAACGCATATTGGAAACTCCAATATGTCCCAAGTACCTGAAAAATTGTGAAAGTTATTTTAAAGTCTGGAAAGCCAATTCCAGACAGAGTGCAGATAGTTACAGGCCGACAAGCCTACTCAGTTGCATTAGTAAATTTTTCAAGAAGAGAAGAGAAGCGTTTATTGTCGACGGGTGTGTCGATCCTGATGAGCAATTTGGGTTCAAGACAGCACGTCACATCAAGCTAGGAATATATCGGTATGTCAAGAGAAACCATACCTTAGACAATCATACGGGTTTAGTTTTGCTGAATATTGAGAAAGCTTTCGACTCCGTTTTTCACAATGGGATCTTTTATATAATAATTATCGGTATTCTACTGTATTTAGTCAAAACTGTAAAAAGTTTGCTGACCGAACGGAACTTTTAAAGTATACGGCCACAGTAACACATTATACAAATTTAGTCCCAATATTGAGGCTGATCCCCGTAACATGATTGGGATAGCTGTCAATTACTTCAATAAGTGGAAAATAAAAATTAATCACGAAAAAGTGCAATTGATTTTTTCAGTCGAAAAATAATAATTTGCTAATGCTAACCGTAAAGTATCTAGATATTCATCTAGTTGATAACATCAACAAGGTCAATATTGTCATCAAGATGTTTTACCCCGTGATTAATAGAAAGTCAATGCTAAGCAGCTTCAACAAAACCATCATCCACAAAATAGTTTTTCAATCAATACTACGATATGCCAAATGTTGGAAAATAAGGCAATATGTTTTATGCAAAAGTTACAAGTATTGCAAAACCAACTTTTGTTAAATGTTACTTAAATTATCTAGAAACCATTGCACCACTAATTTTCATCTCCAATCGAATGATAAATTGATCTCCGGCAGAATTACTAAGTTGGCGGTCAAATTGTTGAAAAACTTTGTTTTTTCATATAACTCCCTAAGAAGCCAATTAAATACTTAACCAATCTATGAACATACGAGTATCTGTTTACATTTTTATTTATTTTGAACTTATCTATATGTACATATGTATGTATACAATAAGTTAAAACATTCGTTTTCGAAAGTGATAAAAAACTGCTAAACAAGCCAACCGCAGGCTCGATAAAGACTCTTATTCACGTTTTAACAAAGCGACAGACCTGTGTCACAATCCAAATTCAACTTACTTAACTTACTCTATTAATTTATATCATAAGTTAGACTGCCGAATTACAGTTCCCACGCAAACCCAACGCACTGTCCAGTGGTTGCGCGTGTTTAAAATGCATTGCATGCATTTTTACGTTCCCATGGGAACTTCGACGCGCGCATTTAATTTCATTGGCAGATGGACATTCTATCGAATTAACCTGTATCTATTTGCTTTTATTTATTTATTTTTGGTTTGTTTTCTATAAACCTATCTGTCCCTGGTTTATCTAACTTATATATTTGCTTATTTATTTATTATATGTAACTACTTATTTATACATATATTTATTTATGTACTATTTGTTTGTACCTATATTTATTTAGTTGAATTTATTTACTAATTTATTTATTTTTATATTATGCTTATTTTTTCACTTATAATGTAGTTTAAAGTTTCAAAAGTTGATGTTTGAATTGAAAGATATATAATTAGTTATCGAATCTTTGTGTGTGCATTGTGTGGCACCCTCGTTGTAAATTTACTCGTATATAAGAAATACAATGTATCATTCTAATCTACATACCCTCAATTGAAAAATGCAATTTTAAGACTTTGGGAGTCATAAATAATGACATTATATTAATGGTGTTATTTATATTCTTAACTTTCAATATTTAAGATAATTAATAAAATATCATGGAGAATAATTATTATAAACGTTACATGGGCTCATGCCAGCTATATTTGATATCCCCGAAAAATCATTCTCGTAATGAAAAAGGCAGACCGAACACATTTCTTCCATTTTATTTATTATTAGATATGTGAAATGTACAATAAAATTAATATCGTACTTATGTAGATTCAACCTATAAAACATAAAATTTAAAACTATAATTCATAACCAAAGTGCTTAAATAAATTAACCAGGAGATAGGGGTTATAAGGACAAAAGGAGGGGCTTAAAGTTGAGTTGTTGAGGAAGAGAAATTAGACTGCGCTGTTAAAGTTTCCATGATTAGAAATGAGTTTCACCGTGGTAATGAATTTCATAGTTTGACAGCGTGAAAAAAAAAATGAATAGGATGAATTCAAATACTGGTAACGAAAAAACGGACATGTATTGTTAATAATTTTATGTAAGAGCAGAAAGTTTCTTATATTGATGTATTGCTGCATTGTGCACCCTAATAGTTTTATTTGGGTTTAAAAATATCTTCGAAGGCCATATATGTACATATCGAAGCGCACCATTGAATGCTAATTGTAGTTTGAGCGGAGACTGTGGAGAATTGCATATAAATAAGAAATTCAAGACTGGTGCAATGTTCAACAGCAGTAAATTTATTTTTGCTTCAGGATATGTCTGGTAGGTGGTCGAAATGTCTTCTGAATAATGGTGACGGACTAGACAGAAATTGAGATCATTATTAAAGAGGAGAACCAACTCATAGAGCTTATTAAAGGGTTTGCCCAGATGAAGTTGAACGTCATCAACACAAAGTTTCCCAGAAGTTGGCTGCAGACTGATGGGAGATCGTTGTTAAGCATACAGAAAAATGCTGGCCCAAAAATGTACCCTTATGGTACTCCTTGAACTAAAGTCCTTGGTGAAGAGAATTTGGGGAATTGGGGCTAATTTTCTTTTTTCGTTATTGGAAGAACCCTTGCGACTTCTCAACACAGAGGAAAAGTTGATATGCTAAAGCAAAAGGTAATAATCTGACTGAGATGGGCTACAATCCGAGGTAAAATACGTTTAATAAATCGTATTGTTAACTAAATAATCGGAGACTACCAGTCTGGTTTCAGGAGGATTTAGGGACAGATTTTCAGTATGTGACAGCTTTCAGAAAAAAAATGGGAATTCCGCAAGACGATCCACCAACTATACGTGGATTTAAATAAGAGATATGACTTTATAAGCCGATCGAAAATGCATCATGTCCCTGTAAGGCAAGGAAGGCCAAAGGAAAACAAAGGACGGAAACTCTTTTGTCTCACACTGTTGAAATTCGAATTAATAAAACCCTAATAATGCCGTTGTTTCGGATGTGAAATTTGGTCTCCGACTCAAAAGGAGGAAAATAGATCTGCATCCCTGAATGCAATATCTTAAGGAAAATCTATTGTGGAGAACAACACGAAGAGGCAGGTGAATGATGAAAACCGCAAATCAGAAAATCGAACAACTCTTCTTAGCCACAAACATAACCCGACTAATTAATTCTCTAAGACTAAGATAAACAGGACACGTCGAACAAATGGACAGTAGACAAACAGACACAGGACTGATGAGTGCAGCAGTGCCGTAGATGGAAGCGATAAAAGAGAACAGCGAAACATGAAAGGATGACAATCATATCACAGGAGGCATGGCGAGGTCACTCACAATGTAAGGGTTCACAGCAAAAGTGAATATGTTTTGCCATCTACGTTATTGTGTGTGCTTTCTAGAATCACGGTACCTTGAACTGTCCCTGAGTTCAATATACTCAAACATTAGAATATGTAGGTACCCATCATATCATAGGGACTCTGACGTCAATAGCTGAAGTTGCTAAATGTTTTCCAAATTATAGTTAGAAAATAATTTTTTCACATCTACTGAAGTCTTGGTAGATGCCCTAATATTCGAATCCATACTTCGATGCAAAGGTGTTAATTGTTAAAAAAATAATTTTCCAGTAGCTTTTATAAAACTGAATACAGGCAGCTGGAAATCTTCTTCCTCCGATTCTTGTTTTTTTTCTATTCAAATAAACTGCAACCTATACAAAATTTTTGTTTCTAACTTTATGTGTTTTAATAATGATTAATATTTAAGCCAAAGTGTTGACGGTGCCAAAAATCTTTAAATGTTTCACCTGATAGCATAGGACATGATTTCCATAATTCAATATGACACTTAAAAACATCAAATTACTTTTTTAAAACATCGTATATCGTCATCGTCATCTTGCATTTGATGTTGTTATTTTGACAATTCTTACGGGGCATCGAGATCAAGGACAGGGATGGCTATATGCTTTTGTGGCTTTAAAAGTTACAAATGGTGAGTTTCAGTTTGGAACTAATTTGTTTTTTTTTTTTTTGAGGATCTTGCGCTGCGGTAATTTTTGGTCTACATAGATTCTGGCTATATCTAGTTATTTTCTATTTCCAGACCGTAAGTAGCCCAGGATTAGCCTCGTGCAGGGACGGGTTAAGAATATCCCTGCAGCGATACCTATCGCTTGTCGTAAAAGGCGACTAAACAAAGGTAAACAAAAATCACATCCAGGCAATTTAGAAAACACCAGGATGAGCCTAGGAACACATATACCACCATTAAACTGCCCCACAAGTGTGCATGCAAATCAGTGGGTTGACACGACTGGAGATCACCGGTGTTGTAAGAGTAAGATCAATCAAAAAAAAATAAAAAATCTGGAGCATGCCCGTGTCAAAAAGGAAGGGAAGAAAGAAAACGGTCAAACCGTAGCATTATGGAAAAGAACGCTAAAAGGAAAAGCACTACCCCGCCAGGCACTACTAATGGTCGTGATCCTGGGACGAGCAGCAATGCTCGGGTCAGAGCTATAGGATTTCCGGGGGATAGCAAAGTAATGCAACGGCGTAAGCCACATTTAAGAGTCGCGAGTTGGAACGTTGGAAGCATGAGTGGGCGCAGCTATGAGCTTGAAGAAATGATGGTTAGAAGGCGAGTAGACATCCTGTGCGTACAAGAGACGAAATGGCGAAACACCGGTAATCGGGCACGTTTCTTGGACGTTAAAACAAAAGCCTACAAGATGTTTTACTATGGATTGGAACAAGGAAAAAACGGAATCGCCATCATCCTTGCGGCAGAGTTACTTGGCAACGTCTTAACCATTTCAAAGTCCAGTGACCGTTTGATGGCTCTCAAATTGGTGATGCATGGTGAGGTGTGGAACATCGTAAGCGCATATGCCCCTCAAGTAGGATGCGAACAAAAAGAAAAAGATGCATTCTGGCTAGATTTCCACAACCTTGTCAAAATCATCCCAAAGGAAGAGCTTTTGTTTGTTGGGGGAGATTTAAACGGACATGTCGGGAAGACAAGCGAAGACTATGAAGGCTACCACGGAGGGTTGGGATACGGCACCAGGAACTCTTCAGGTGAAGTTATCCTAAACATGTGCAAGTCATACGGTCTTATAGTGCTAAATACCATGTTCGTCAAACAAAGCCGGCACCTGATCACTTATAGCAGCGGCGGAAATGAAACTCAAATAGACTATCATTTGGTATCCAGTTTCATGAAGCCACGAGCTAAAGATTGCAAAGTGATCCTGGGAGACGCGATCGCCCCTCAACACCGTCTCCTCCTGACTGAATTTTTTATGGATGCGAGAAAGAAGTCAAAGCAGCAAACGAAGGTGTCTGAGAGAATCAAGTGGTATAAGCTGGATAAAGGAAAAGGCGAAGCTTTTATTACCATCATGGAAAACTACCTCTCTTCCATTATCGATGAGGTCGGTAATGAGGAGTGCAGAGCACAAGACATGTGGGATTCCCTACAACAATCTGGCCTGGAGAAAGCCAAATCACTGCTCGGAACATCTAAAGGCCCCTGCCAACACGCAAAAGAAACCTGATGGTGGACAGACGAAGCCAAAGCAGTGATACACGAAAAGAAAATGGCTTTCCAAGCTTGGTCAAAGTGCTCTTCTACTAATAGGGAGGAAAAAGCTCGCCGTGAAAAAGTATATAGATATTGCAAAGGTATCGCGAAGAAAAAGTGCGCCGAATTCAAAGCGAAAAGCGTGGAAGGCCTATATCAGGAGTTGGAAGAAATATCGTCTTCCGCGTCTGACAAGAACCAGGCTATCCAGGAGCTTCGACAAAGCAATTTGAACAAAGGAGCAAATATCTTTAAGATAGCCGCCCAGAGAAGAAGAAATGCTCAGGAGATTCGTTTCCCAAAGTTTATTAACAATGCTGAAGGCCAACTCCTTGTGGAAGACGAAAAAATTCTCCACAGATGGCGACAGTATTGCGAGGAACTTCTTAACGAACAGTTTCCCCGAGTGTACTTTCCAAGAGCTGCCCCGAATCATGCCGAAATATCCGACATCACAGTCGAAGAAGTTCGGTACGCGGTTAAAAACTCCAAGAAAAGAAAAGCTGTTGGGCCGGACGGGATACCCTCTGAGTTCTGGAAAAAGATGGGAGACATCGGGTCTAGATGGCTCATGGTTCTTATCTCCAAACTTATGAGAGGCGACACTATGCCTAATCAATGGAGGGAAAGCTATCTTCTTCCATTGCACAAAGGAAAGGGTGATACGCGAAATTGTGATAACTACCGTTCTGTCAAGCTGATGTCGCACACCATGAAGATCGTTGAACGGGTATTAGATAGCCGACTGCGAAAAATAATACGACTATCTGATGACCAGTGCGGGTTTGTCTCGGGTAAATCAACAACAGATGCAATCCAAAGTATAAGGATCATGATGGAAAAGCATCGTGATTCTTCAAAGGACTTGCATATGGTGTTGGTTGATTTCGAGAAGGCCTTTGACCGGCAACCAAGAGATCTTTTATGGGTAGCGCTAAGACAAAAAGAAGTTCCAGAAACCTACGTGCGAGTGATTATGGACATGTACGAGAGAGCAACGACAAGAGTAAGATGCACCGCAGGAGTCACCAAAGAGTTCGCAATCAAAGTCGGTGTACACCAAGGGAGCGTCCTCAGCCCACTGCTTTTTATAGCAGTCCTTGGTTGCTTGCTTGAAAGAAAAGTGACGGACCCCAATGTGCACCAGCTATTCTTTGCTGACGATGGGGCCATTATAAGTGATGATCTGGCGTCCCTACAACGAGCACTTGATGTGTGGGTGGACATTTTTGAGGGACACGGGTATCGTATTAGTTCAAAGAAGACAGAGCATCTGTGCTGCCCGTTCTCTGACCCTCATCAGCCTATTCCAGACATTAACTTGAATGGAAGAGTGCTTCCCAGGTGTGAAAAGTTTAAATATCTGGGATCTATGATTAATAGAGAAGCAACTTGTGATGACGACATCAACCATCGCGTAAGCGTAGGGTGGATGAAGTGGCGGGAAAACTCCGCCATCTTCTGTGATCGAAAAATGCCCCCTAAGCTGAAAGGAAGGCTCTACACTTCAGTTGTACGTCCGGCGCTCACATACGGTTCACAATGCTGGACAATGCGCAAAAAGTATGAGAGCAAATTAACGGCAACTGAGATGAAGATGCTTCGCATGACAGCGGGAGTAACAAAGCGTGACAGAATTAGAAGTTCAAAGATCCGAGGAAGCCTCCACGTAAAAGAAACCATCATAAGAAATATAGAGCGCGACCGACTCAGTTGGTATTGCCATGTTCAAAGGAGAGATCCTTTGAACCCCGTCCAAAAGGCGTTATCAATCAACATTCCAATTTCAACACGCAAAAAAGGCAGGCCGAAAAACAATTGGTGCAAACAAATGCAAAATGCAAATGCAACAAATGCATTTGATTGGCCTCAGCGATGAAGTAATCCCAAACCGGGAAGCCTGCCGCTACTTTCTGAGGTCAAACCGGCAGACCCCACAAGCGGACCAGTAGGAATGCAGTTAAGTGGAAAGGTTATGGTCCTACACTTCTGACCATAACAACGCCGGAGAAAAAAAGGAAAAGAAGAAGAAGAAGTAGCCCAGGATTACCGTCCCATAGGTAGTTGAATACCCAGAAATCAACAACGTCGTAGAGTAATGGATATTCATGTAAATAACATACAGATAGGCACCAAAAATAATGGCATTTTGTAGGGTTATTATTGAAAAAAGCATATTCAAGTAGAGTTTTAGTCTATAAGTTAGTTTGGGCACATGTTTCATTTAAATGAGACAAAGCTAAATTAAATCGTTCATTTTAAAATATTATTCAAACGTACAGAAGTCACATGAACTTTGACCACTCGCCAAACCGGAAGTATGCAGAAAATTGTGATGTTACTACAGAGCGTTACGCCCATGAAACTGACGCCTGAATTATGGTAAAATCTATTGACAGAAAGTTTCCTGATTTAGTTTGAATGAAACCGAAATCCAATTCGCTCTACTATAATTCGATAGAAAAATGTCCTTTGTGAGCGTCCTTAATTTTGGCAAATGGCAAAATGGATTTTTAGTCTCGTCGAAGACAGGAACAGAAAGAAAACATACGGAAATTCGAGCACCATTTCCAGACATTTGTGTGTTATCCTATATTGTAGTATTTTCGTAAGGGGTTATATTGTTCTGGATATACATATATTTTTTAATACTACTTCGCGGGGAGATTTCGTTAAAATGTCGGCTAGTAATTTGTTGAAAACTCATTATCAGTAATCCCTATTACTATTACTATACCACTTTTCTGTAGGTTTTTTGAATGCGCCTTTCATCATCAGTCGTTTTAGCATACCCTATGGCAAGAGCCGAAAAAGCAAGAGAAAACATAAAGGTTGCCAATTGGTTTGGGATTAGAGGTTGAACATAATTTAGTTTTTTCAGCCTCCTGTCACGTTTGCAATTTACGCGTTGTCACAGTTCTGTCTGGTCTTAGTTTCATTTGAGGATTTATTTTCTATTTTTCGACTGCTCTACATAGAATGGAGAATAGAATGAAAGGATAGCTAGAATAGTTATTATAAAAAAAAAAAAAATAAATCGGGAAAATATATCAATCTCTGTAAGGAAATAATTGCATGGGAACCAATCATGTTATTTGATATATATTCCAAATGAAAAAGTATTTCTTTTGGTACTGGCAGTTGAGTTACACATTTGGTTAGCAAAAAGAATCAATAGACAGGAAATAATATCTTCGTTATATTGTATAATACATTGAACCTTGCAGTTTACTTAATAGGTTTTGGGGTTACATACATATATTGACCATTTTTTATAAGATCGTTTTTATTCTGCCTTATTTAAATGTGATCTCTCCATGGTGATAATTGAAATGGCTTAGACGTATTTTGTTTGTTTTTAACAACAAACGTTCGATCGAGGATGTGTTTGATGGGTAAATTAAAAGGACGGAGGACTATAAAAATAGAAATTTAAGCATAACGAAATAGAGTCAAAATCGACTATATCGACTGAAGAATTTGGTCGTTGTAACCGATATCAAGGTCATATCAAGACACATCTGTTTTCAAGTAGATATCCTTCCTTTATTTTTTTTTTTTATAATTCTTATTTATTCTTAAGGCATACATGCATAAGAGACAAATGTACATTTACTATCTGTTAGAAAAAATTTAAAAGTCTAATTACTTAGATTTTGTTGTTATAAACTTTTTTTTTCAATTATTTTTTCCATTAATATTAGATTTTCGGTCAAATTGCTGCCCTAAGATCATTTAATAATAAAATGAAATTAAAAATTTTAAGTAACCCCCACACAAAAAAAAACTTTAAAAAATAAACAAATAAAATTTTTCTCTCGGCCTTATAACTTCATTAAAAGAACATGTTAATAGTTTTAACATACGCGTCGCCGCGTCGGGGCGTTATTATTTATATCTACATAGGTGTATGGTATAAAAAAATATCTACTAATTTCAAATTGTACGAATGAACTTAGTTTTGTACATAAATTTACCTTAGAAGTCTATCTGCAGTGTTGCGATATTGTTCCACTTCTTTATGAGGCGTTCGCTTGAGAGACGTGTGCGTTGCGTTAAAATATTGGATATGGTTGTTCGTTACTTACTTACGTTGTTTACATAGAGGAGGCATGCTTTATCATTATCCATATTATTTTTATTTGGATTTTGTTTTTTTCTATTTACCGACGTGACTGCCCTCAATATTGGTAATTATACACTTTCGCGGTCACGAAAGTTTTGGTTTTTCGGCGATAAAAAAATCATCCAATTTGTTTTTTAGATATTTTGTATCATTTAAAATTTACAAAATTTGTTATAGCACAATTTGCACAGGCATTTTACAGAGATGTGATATATTCGTATCTTCCCACTGAAACATTATGGAAGGTGTATTAAATTCAATGATGAGAAAAAAGCAATAAATTGAGGAAAATAAATGAGCAAAAACCTCAAATGAGAGTAAGCAAAAAAATATATATATGTACATATGTATGTATGTACAGTGGTGGAAAACTAATTAGAAACAACGAAAATAATGAAGACATTTTTTTCTCATATCTGTTTCACACTCAACATACGCAAGATAAATATATGTATATATGAAGTGTTTGGAAACCGAATGGAAATTGATACCAACATCCACAATAAAAAACCTTATCGAATCTATGCCCCGTAGATGCGCGGAGGTAATCAAAAATAAGGGTTATCACACCAAATATTAAAAGTTGCTTAGGTTTCGAACAGCTGTTTTCTGAGATGAATTTGTATAAATATTTTTATGTTTTTTTTTTTTATGAACTAATTATGTTTTTGTTTTTATCACACATATACTAGTATCAAATGTAATTAATAAAAATAATTTATGTTCACTAAAAGGAATACATACGTAAATATTGGACTTCGAATAATTCATAGGAAAAAGTTGCTTAGGTTTCGAACAATACGGCTTGTATGTTTAAACCGAGTAGCTAAGCGGAATGTTTGCCCAGTTGTGGCTACACGAATAGGAAATCGAAGTTGAAATTCACGAAATTCCGCCGACCGATTATTGGTCGAAAAAATTGACACAATTATTCCACGCTCTTGCGAATTATAGCGCTCCATTGCTTATTTGCTTGTATGCTGTAGCTGTCTAGTTCACTAACGTCAAATATGATTGAGGTACGACGCCATTTGCAAAAATTATAACATCTTCCGATAGGGTGATTCATTTTGCCCCATCTAAAAGAGCCGATGACCTTGAAACGCCTGAACAGATCTTCATAAATTGTAGCTAAAAACCATTTCGATCATGTTAGCTTTCAAACAAAAAAAAGGCATAAAAAACGGGACCTTCAGTCATATGCCGATTCGGAACTGCCAGAGTCAAGAAGCTTTTTCAAGGCCAATGCGCCACGACGTTCTCATTGAACAATATATCAGGTGGTTTAATTTTTTTGTCTAGTGAAAAACAAGTGAATTGAAACATTAACTTGTATATGTATATCTTAACTAATCAATAATCGATACTATTTATAATCTGTGTCACGAATTAGGTCTTACGAAGACTTTCCCGCAAGGCGGATATGCGAATTTAGGGAGAATTTAATTTTTTAGTGACTTTCACAATTTTTTTTTGGCAAATAAACATAAGAACATTTTATACAGTAAATATATTCAAATAAATATGTTCTTTTCTTTTCAACTTGAAATACCTCGGAAAATATGGAAGATATGAAGTAAGACCCATCGAAGGTCACCATCAGCAATTCTACATCAGATAATACTTCATCCCAACCGAGGTTTTTATCACAAGATATCTCTCAGAGGAGTTAAAAACCTATTCATTCTCTCTGCTTGACCATTCCATCACGACAAGCTGTAGCAACCAAAATTTGCTTCACACTTTCTTTGGTTAAGAACTCCTTAAAATCTCTATATATTTTCGTAAATTTGGTAAGGCTATCTACTACTAATAGCACAAATCGGTTCTTTCTTTTAGATAACGGTAGACCATAATATTCAATGTGGCTGGATCCACAAGAAAAAACTCCTTTATCTACTAAATGTAATTCATCTGTATAGCTGGAGTCTTTAGGCTGATAAGTAATGCAAGTAAGACAGTACAACCTTTTATCCGTAAGTGAAATTCCTTTGGAAGTTGTAAGACATACTAGATACTTGAATCGGTCAACAGCAAACAATGACAAACAATTGTTTTCCAATATACAATGATGATCATTTAATATTGCAGTGGCAATCAAAATAACACAATCCTAACCATTTATTAACTGACGAAAGACTGAATTTATAAATCTAGTAAGAGAATCAATCTTGCTTTATTCCATTCACTGATAATGAAAGTTCTCCCAAAAAATGTCGAAGATCTGTAACTTTTAATTTTTCCAATCTTTTACTCCAATATCGTATATTCCATTTTAAAAGCACGATCAACACAAATCAATTTCAAGAAAAACAGCAATAGAACCAGTAAAGACGATCGACTGTCCCGCCTACCGACGCAATTGGATCCGCGCTCTGCATGATTTTGCATGGGAACATAGAAATGCATGCTGGGCAATTCACGGTCACACATCCGGACTTGGATCACAGGCGACCTTGGGTCTGCGTGGGAAATGCAATTCGGTAGTTAGTTGTAAGATATAAAAATATTTTTTAGAAATGTTTTGGGCAATCTGGTGCGAATAGTCGAGCGATGCACATCGTGTAATAAACGAATTATTATAAAGTTTAAATTGATATTTAACTTACCAGAGGCAGGGGTCGGCTCTATAAAAATATTTTTTTTAAGGAACCTAGAACTTAAGGTTTTAACTAACCAATTAAATTTCAACAGTCAGCAAAACAAATTAAAGTTAGTCCAATGTAACACAATTAGTAATTAAACAAGTTTTCAATAAAATAGACCAAAATACTACAATCTTCGGCAATCCCACCTCTGAACTATAGAAGCTTGCTGACAGTTAAACACACTAATGTAAAGCTCTCATTTATGTACATCTTTATTTATCAGTTTCCAAACAACTGCTAAATTGGCAACTACATATTAAGCACTGTCTTATAGCAAAGTGTTATATTACAATATGTTATATCATATACCAATACTGTTAAAATAAAATAAAATAACAGTATACATAGCTTATTGATCTGTAGGATGTATGTAGGCTTAGTCAGATCCTTACTATGCTTGGGAATGGCTATTATTTCTGCCACTTTTCATGTTTCAGTAAAGTATTTTAGTCGAATTATTGCGTTGAATATGTTTCTAAGATATTTAAATGATGTAGATGGGAGTTTGCTTAGTAATCTAATACTATATCGTTTATTGTCATTTTTTTATGGGGGTGTTATCCGTTGATTTTCTATTTATTGTAACTGGAAAATGTATTGTACTGGTTAGTATAAATGTCTTTATATTTTTTTGCTAGAATATTAGCTTTGGCTTTATTTTTTCTTATCCATATACCGTCTGTTTTTTTAGTGGTGGTTGGTGTACTATTTTGTTGCCTAATTTTTTGTAGTTTTTTGCAATGAGTAATTTGTTTCAGATGTTTCTGTTCTACTCCTCTTTCATAAGTATTTTGAGTCTTAACTGCTTTGTTTAGTTTTATTTTCTCCTGAGTTGATCTTGTAGATTGCCATATTTTCTGAAGTTTTAATTTTTCTTTAATCTTTTTCTTGATTGTTCGGCGAATGTTGTGGTCAATTGTTTTTGATTTTTTTGTTGAGGTAGATCTAATAGCTTCTTCGCTTATAACGTCTTTAACCCTCACATGGGCGACAATTTTTGCCTCTTAATCAGTACCTTATTAACCCGGGTTAATATTGTTATTCCCTTTGTGTTTGTATAAGGTTTCTGTTTACAAAAGCGAATTTCTTACTCCCTCTCTGATTTTTTATTGTTTTTTTGTGGTTTCACACTGCAAGGGGAATCCCCAATTACTTTGATAACCATGTGAAAATTAATCCTTAACGGTCCGGAAGTATTTCAACATAGATAACAAGCAGAAAAAAAACTCACAGAAAGCCCATGGCAAAATACTTAACGCGTCACTAGCCAATATAGCAACAGTAGTAGTAATAAAGATAACACAATGGTTATTGTCGCCGTATACGCAACATTGGACCGAGTAAGTAAAAGTGCAATGCCGCCATATAAGAACAGAGCGAATTTCCTCATACATTTTATTTAGAAATCAGATTCTATCAGTGCGCTTGTGAATTTAATATTTGTGAATATGAATCAAAATGAATTTAAATTTCTTTCAAGTATGGCATTAGCCAGGTAAATATTTATATAGCAGATACAATTAGATAGATGTAGTATGATAAATTGAATACATTTGATTTTTGTTCGAGATTTCCGTACGAGGAGCAACAACAATACCTGAAATCGGTTTTGGATACACTTCAGTCTGATAATGATGAAGAAAATATTCCAGAGTCTTTATCCGGCCAGACAGCAAATGCTGAAGATATGAATTTAGCCCAGATATTGGATATGAATGTGGAATACAATGTGGAATATAACGTGGAATACAACGTGGAATACAACGTGGACCACGAATCCGAGGAGGATGAAGAAGATATGAACGCATCTAGTCAACACGATGGAAATAATCTTTGTTTTACTGGAAAAGATGGAACGGTATGGCAGAAAGCCCCACCAAAATTCAGTCGTGCTTGTGCTCATAATATACTGAAAGAAAGCAGTTTTTTCGGTCCAAATCTAGAGACAAAACCTCTTAGTAATGTTGGTACTTTTTGTACTATGATTAGCCCACCTATTCAAGCAATAATATGCAGGCACACAAATAAGTGTACAAAATTATTAATGAAAAATGGACCCGTTAGATGAAGAGGAGCTGTTGGAGGAGCGGTTGCAGAATTATGGGAAAAAAATGCCTATTCACTTTTCCGCGCAACCATGTCACACGCACTGTTCGATTGACAACCGACAAAGCAGCTCCCATAAGTGAAATATTTGAAATGATGATGGCAAATTTGGGAAAAAAATTTCAAGGCGAAGTTGGCGAATAGCTTTTTCCATATAGGGGGCGTACAAAGTTCACCCAGTATATTCCATCGAAGCCAGCGAAATACGGCATTAAATTGTGGTGGGCATGTGGCTCCGAAACTGGTTATCCCCACAAAGGCCAAATATATACTGGGAAAATAAATGAAACCAGAGACGTTAACCAAGGAGAGCGAGTTTTTTATTATAAATTATTATAACAAGACAGAGGGAGGTGTGGACATGATAAGCCAAATGCTTGGTCAATACACGACTAACAGGAAAACAAATCGCTGTTATATTGGCTAACAATATAAGCGCATCCAAAACAGTGCAGTCGAGCCAGCGCAGGGAGTTTCTGGAAGAGCTGGGAGAACATCTTTGAATACCTGCAATAACTAGAAGAGCCTAAATTCCTCGTAATGTGGCAAACTTTAACGTAAAAAGCGCAGTGGAATGCATTTTGGGTGTACCAATTGATCAAAAGGCACATAATATCCACCTGCCTTTTTTGCCCAATGATTCTTCTCAACAAGACGCTTCAGGTCGCCAAAAAATTGTGCTTGCTTTTTATGTTACCAGCAAGAAAAACGGAAAAGAGCAACACGAAAGAATTGTATACAGTGCAAGAAGCCAATTTGCCAGATGCACAGCTTGACAATGATGAAATGCGAGATTTGCCACATGTCATCGTAATCCATTTTTTTACTAGTTATAGGAATATAATTCAGTGTAATAAACAAGATATATAAAAAGCAACAAATTATTTTTAAATTATTTGAAGATTAATCTTGAGGTACAACGCATACATTCATATGTTATACATACTATGTTATATTTTATGTTGTGTAAAAACATGTATGTATGTACATATGTACATGCATATTTACCTATATGTGTATACATATGTATATACACAAACTTGTGTACATGTATTCCAAGAAAAACGAAAGTTATAACATAAACTAAGAGTTCTTTCATATAAAAGTTAAAATATTAACCTGGGTTAATAAAGTACGTTTGCTACAATTTGACGAAAAGTCAGTCGAAAAACCGTTAATTTTATTTTTTTTTTATTTTTCTAAATATATCAAATATTTAGGCACTGACTCTAAATAAAAAGTTATTTGGGTAAAAAGTGTTCAAGATATGATAAAATGAAACTGCTCATATTGACCCTGGTTAATAAAGAGCATGTGAGGGTTAAGGTGAACTATACTTCTTTCGATTTCGATGTCGGTTTTGAGAGATACTTTAAGGCAAAGAAATCGGCGCTGCGACTTAAGGAATCCGCTCATTGGAAGTTTTCCGTAATAGGGCGCGCTGGTATTCTACGCCAAAGCAATGATATAAGTAAAGTCAAAACAACAATTCCCAACCGGCGACAATAGGAGGGGAATAAATTTCCAATAAAAGGTAGTACACTGGAATGTGTATATTTCCAGACGGGTCTAGGATAAGCAATGGTGTGGGTGCCGATGTCTATGCACCGACCCTAAAAATCAGCCAATCCTTTAGACTACCAAACCACTGCAGTATATTACAAGCTGAATTAACGGCAATTTGTGAGGCATCGTCATCTACACAGATAGCCAAGCTAAAACAAAAGCACTCGAATCACCAATAATAAAATCAAAATTAGTCAGGCACTGCCACACGTCTCTAAATATGATATCGAATAGAAGCGCTGTAAAGTTGTGCTGGGTACCTGGACATAGCGAAATACCAGGTAACTGTGAAGCAGACAAACTAGCCAAAATAGGCACCACACTGGAGCTCTCAACTGTTAAAGTGGAAATCCACCCACCAATAGAAACACAAAAATATACAATCTCGAAATATGCACTGCAACAAGCAAATGAGAGATGGCGGGACCTTGAAACATGCAACTATGCGAGACAAACCTGGCCCAGGTATTATCAACGTAAAACCACAAGCCTGCTAAAAATACGCAGGCAAATTATAAGCAGCCTAATCGGAGTCCTAACAAGACATTGCGCTTTGGGAAAACATGCCGAAAGTTTAGGATTGCCAACAACGACTACTGCAGTAGGTGACATGATGAGGAAGAGGAAGAATACTCCATCCCATCTCCTATGCAATTGCCCTGCTCCAGCCGCCTCAAGAAAACGATTTCTGGGAGAATATTTCTTCAACGAACTAACGGACCTATTCCGATACAAAATATCGAACTTTTTTAAGCACTCAAAACGGTTCCAAGAGTAACGGTGAGTAAGCCGACTCTACTGGTAGCACAATGGACCGTTCCTGGTCCAAGTGATCCCCACCGCTTTTACGGAGGGAAGCCACCTAACCGTAACAGTCTGTTCTTTTATTGTACAGGTGTGTTTGTCTAGTAGTTAATATTATTTCCTTTGTCTAGGTCAGTCGGATAGACTGGTCGAAGCATAGTTCAAATAGGGATTTGATTTTGAGTTCTTTAGAATTAAGATTTTTAACAATAAAAAAGTATTTTTTTTTGTGTCAGCTGGCCAAAATGTGGGTTTACCTGCGCTCAAATACACTCCCTTATTGGTTCGTATTACATCAATAAGTTGCTTTCCTTTATGCATAGTTTGATAATCTCGATCCACACTACGTGCTTTGCGTTAACCTCGAACTATAATATATCGATCTCCTAGTGATTTCAGATAGTCGTCCTATTGTGCTGTTGTTATTTGATGCTTGAGTGGGTAGAACAGAGCTGATATGGATATTGGTACAATTCTGTCCACCATTTCTATTGTTGACGATTGAAAGCGGTCAGTTCGAAATTTTTGTGATTCAATACACCTTATGTTGATTTTAATTATGAATGCTGAATCAAACGAAAGTCAACTTTATTTTTCCTTGTGAAGCGTTTCAGCTCTATAGCGTGTTGGCTTAGTCCATTTGCCTTCCATATTATTATTTTAAAATTACTGTCCATTCTGTGCATTAAGTTTTTTTAAGAGGAAGGTGTTCATCATATTTGTCATTTTCTTGGTTTTCACCATTTCTTTCAATTCGTTTAAGTCACATGTGCTGTTGTCGTTGTTCTCTTGTCCAAAACTTGAAAAAAAAGTAGTTATTAGTAGTTTGGAAGTTCAGAGCCTCATTGACAACGCTTCGCCAAGCCTTGTTATCTTGAGTGTGTTGCTTACATGTCTCACTGTGTTGTACCATCTTTTATACATAGGTCCATCCTTGGACGGCGGCCTTTTGGTTTGGTTATCCCTTTTAAATATGAGGATGATGACTGATATTTTCCATTCTACCGGGATAGTTTCATTATTCCATATAGTTCTGACCAGGCCATGTAACTTTTCTTTTAATTCCTCTCCTGCGTTATTTTAAAGTCGACATTTTGCTTTCTTTACTTCCTTAATGGTAGGCAATTCTACCTGATACTTTGCTATGTGGATAACTTCGTTTTCCAATGCTGCGTTTTCTAGATGTACAATTATCAAAATATCTCCTCCACTGGGCTACAACACTTTCGTTATCCGAAACGAGCTCCGCATTATAAAGGGTCCGCCATCTAACGTTTTTTTTTTCAAGTAGTGCTTATTTCGTGAATGGTAACACTTAGCTCATGTCTGATTTGACAATAATTAGTTTTATCCTTCCGCTGAACGAATATGGTTGTGTATACGCTTCAACAACGCTTCGCTAAGTGGGCCTGCGATCGACTTACAGAAGATGCCGATTTTGCCAAAAATATCATCTTTTCAGATGAAGCTCATTTTGATATTGGCGGGTATGTAAACAAGCAAAATTGTCGCATTTGGGGCACAGAAAACCCGCACGCATACATTGAAAAGCCGGTGCACCCAAAACGAGCCACTGTTTGGTGCGGATTTTGGTCCAGAGGCATAATTGGGCCATTTTTCTTCGAAAATGAGCAAGGAGTTGCCGTCACAGTCAATGGCGATCGTTATCGGGCCATGTTGAACGAATTTTTGTTCACAAAAATTGAAGAGGAGGATATTGGCGACATTTGGTTTCAACAGGAAGGCGCTACGTGCCACACAGCCGAAGCTCCACTCGATGTTTTGCGCTGTTTTTGAAGATCGCATTATCAGCCGCAGAGCTGATGTCGTTTGGCCACCTCGGAGCTGCGATTTGACACCGTTGGACTATTATTTGTGGGGTGCCGTCAAAGATAAGTGTTACGCCGACAAGCCAGAGACAATTGACGCTTTAAAGGACAATATTCGTGAAGCCATTGGTGAAATACAGCTGCACACAATCGATAATGTGCTTAAAAATTGGACCGATCGTGTAGGCTACTGCATGGCCAGCCGAGGCAGCCATTTGAATGAAATTATTTTCCATTATTAACCGGAAGGATTGTACTTTCAAATAAAAAAAGAAATTTGAAAAAATATTCAGTAGTTTTTTTTATAGCATTTTCAAAAAAAAAAAAAGTTATTTGGCGGACCCTATATATGCGTTGATCTGGCATATTGTCCTTTTCGTTCAGCAGTCAGCCCTGAAAACACAAATCTTAAAATAGTAATAAAAACAATTATGTATATTATCAATGGACTACTAACAACATTTAACCCTACGTTATAATCCAATTATTTTGGTATTAAAATATGTGACATATTTTTCCATTTACTAAGCAATCTACATTTTAGTCCGAAGTGTCCACACTTGCCTCCACTGTCACGAATGAAGCTTATTATCTTATGTCACTTATTGTTACGACACTTTTTAATAGTCCTGAAATTTTATAGACTTCATTTGATATGTCCTAAACAGTGAAATTCAATTATTTCGATACAAATTATGCTTCCACACGTTTACGTTTCATATCCAAAACATACGAGAAAATTTCTAATTATAAGGAAGTTTCTACCGCAAAAATTCCCAAAATAAAAAATTAATACTTTTTAGGCTTTTCTGCAATTTATTCCATTCCTAACACTCAAGTAATAATCATTCGTAAGCTGTGATAATTGTAGCATGGACATAAATTGCGAATTCGAATAGCAAAAAAAATAAAAACACTGCAAGAGTTTATCGCTCCCCCAATTTTTCGCTCACATTTTTCACCAGTACCTTCGCGGCAACCCCGTAAACTTATTTTTTTTTCGTCTAACCCCGTAGTTAAAGTAGAGCCTGTGAATCACCAATGTATTCGGGCGACAGACTTATCATGTTTGACATGGAACTGCAATCTGAGCCCTACCAGAGAAAAAGAAAAAAAAAAGTTACTAGGTACTCCCATGTGGATCTTAACGGCATAAGCGTAAGAAAACATAAGGGAACTACGTGGCAGTAGCCAACTTCTTCTTGAGAAATCCATAAAAATAGCAAATTTATAGTGCCCAATTTCTGT
This sequence comes from Merodon equestris, assembly GCA_958301585.1. Lineage (NCBI taxonomy): Eukaryota > Metazoa > Arthropoda > Insecta > Diptera > Syrphidae > Merodon > Merodon equestris. The sequence goes on from OY284413.1 coordinate 69,063,895, forward strand.
TCAGCTCAACCCTTATTTAAACTCTTAAAAAGGTACCCTGTTCGCCCCATGAGTAATATATGTAAATGTTCGACGAAGAGATTTTCAGTGAAATGAGAGCTCGAGGAGCAACTGAAATTTATAAATTTACAAAAATAGCACTTGAAAACTAACTATAAGCACATGTGCACAAACATGTGCTTTATACTATTTACCGCTTTCACCTCCTAGTTTTGTCAACTTTGATATTATTATGTACAAGTTGAAGAATACTTCCCCATTTCTATGCATTGTCGCAAATGCAAGTTCTTTGGTCATACCATCAAAAGATGCACCGGTTCTACCAATTGCGAAACCTGTAATGTCAAGGATTTTCTGCATCGACTAGCACCCATCATCTTCCAAAACTTCAAACCTCTTCTTCTATGACTTTTTTTAAAAATAAAATCAATAAAAACATGTTTCACGACTGACGCTTTATTTTAAGAACAGCATCCGGTTGTTCGTTTTCTTCAGTACAAAGTTCCTCGTCATCAACCTCGATCTCTCCGCTATTCCAACTTCCATCCCCACAAATTCTTTCATCGAATCTTCTCCTATCTACACTATCCACAACCCCATCTTGAAATAAACGAAATCACACAAACAAACAACTCTTGTCATCAATTTTCTCCTCTTCCACATGTAAATCCACCCTGATCACTTATATCAATTCATCGTACGACAAGTAATCTTAGTTGAACAACATCAAACACCAACGACGCCTACTTTAACTCACACGCTGTCTCACCTCCACCAACGCTTCCACCTCAATTAACACCTACCACTCTGTCACAAACGCAATCGAACTATCCATCTCAAACCAAACATTCTTCTTTTAAACAACAATTATTCTATGTACATATAACCGATAATCAAACTAAGAGCTTGAAATTGAACCGCGCCAACAACTCTGCAGTTCAGGGATTTGGCTGCAGAGTTTAGTTGCTTTAAAATGCGGTACCCGCAGTCATTATCGTGAATACCAAATCAGAGCACCATCTCGAATTTATCTCATCGTAAAATTCTATGCGTTGTTAAAAATCACTCCCTCACTGCAATCCAGTTTTTCAGTGTGCTATAATGGAATATAAAACGCTTCTTTAACAACTTACATGAACTGCAACCGCTAATAAAAAAGATAAAATCAAACATTACTTTCCAACAAGGAACTCATACGTATCCCCTCCAATTTTCACTTCTCCCCAAACGATATTCTTCATCTTTTCATAACTTTTCATTCTATTTTAATTTCTAAACAAGGCATCCTGATTCACAAATTCGTTCACTAAAAAATTCAACATTTCAGGAAATCAGTCTGAATATACACTTAACAGTTATCTCTTTTTATATTCTGCCTGATCAAAAGATTACAACAGATGACCAAGAATCTATCACAATTGAAATAAACAGCCCAATATTAGTAACTTGCGACTTACATATGTATGTATGTCCCAAAAACTTTATGGGATTTTGAGAACGACAAAAATAGTATCTGAAATCGAATTATTTATCCGGAATGATTTTATGGTTCTCAACCCTTCTACTCTTAGAAGTGTGTTTACCCCTCTTAGGGATTGGTTTCACCACCGCTGTCTTTCAGTGCTCTGGATAATATGCATTATTCGAACAGGATGGTGTACCTCTCTACAGCCACTGGCGGGAGCACAACAATGAATATTCCGTCAGTTCCTGCGGATTATTTTGGTGTATTTCCCATAAAATAGTAATTAAATCTGGTAAAACCAAGGCTCTCTGATCGCCAATGATCACTAAGATTTTGAAGTAGAAGTGATAAAATAGGACTCCTTTTCCATTTTATGATTAGGGGGAATGCTGTCTTCACCTTATACTCTTACTGGAAGATAGCTGCCACGATCGCCGCCTGCTCCTATCCTCGAACACGAAAAATTCTTTATCCAAGACGTCGCTCTTCGGTTCAATGCTGACTGTTAGTAAGAGGCGTTCATTGTATGATGTTTACGGAGCTTTCGGATCTTAATGTCATTGTGATTGTTTCTCCGAAATATTTCATATATCTGCGGGAACATACTCGTACGAGTACTCGCGCTTGAAATTTAGAGGCCGAATTCCGTTGTTACAAAGCAAGATATTCTACAGATATTCTGTAACTTTCTTTGATCAACTGTTGGAGATTTTTGATCAGTGACTGCAGTATCCTGCAGTATAACTTTAATTTGTCGCATGTACAAGAGTTTGAGTGTTACCAGTGTATATACATACATATATCTCTGTGTAGTGCGTCGATTGTCGCGTTTCGGTCCATGTTCGTAGTATCGTAATGCCTATGGCGTGGTATTGTACTATCCATTGTCTGCTTAATTATATCATCCATTTTCTAAGGTACCTGTCAATCACGTCGTTTGTTTTTCGTAGGTTATTATTATAGGTTTATTCATCATTACGATTCTTGTATTTGATTTTATAGTATGTGTTTCATTCCCAGTTTATAATTCACATTCACTTGAGGCAAGTTTTTCACGGACGAAGGACAGACAGACATATATATATGCGTACAGACGGACAGACAAGAAAGCCTTTGCATAAGTCTGCAAAATTCAAGGTAGAGGACCTTGAATTTTAGCTTGGCTCCTGGTCGCATCTGCCTATATTTATAAGTAGAAATCTTATTTTTGAAAACAAAAAAACAAAATTTAAAAAAATCGTCCAGACACTCTAATTTTGTCGGTTTCGAAAAATTCGCTGTGAATATCAGTCCACTTTAACATTTTAACTTTAAGAGGCACGTTTTAGGCACACACTTAATGCAGTCAAAATAATCAAAGCCCACTAATCACCTGAGAGATTGAATATTTTAAGCAAATCTGAGATGAATCTTGTTGATGATTCGTCATTTAGCTCTACCATATGTAGACCAATGAAAAATTTTAACTTTCTAACCATTCTATCTTTCATGGTAGAGAGATATGACTCTACCATATCTTCTTCCATTACATCATCTATAAATATGGCAGAGATAGTCTCCTGTTTACATATAGTAAAAGGCTAAACACCCGGTTTTGGTCGCATTCTTGCGAAATGCTTAAAAATCCTGCTTCTATCCTTAAAAAATCGCTTATTATAATCGTATAACAACATCTTCAACACAGGAATAATTCCAATACCAAAATAAAAAAAAAACCTTACATCTATGTACCTCCGACGGCTAGCCAATCCTTCTTTTTTCTTTAAAATTCTAAAAAAAAAAAAACAATGTCAAGCACATATTTTGGTTCTTTCAAAAATAAAACTTACTCGTATTATACAATCGCCTCGTCACATTTTAATTTAGATTTAGATATTGATAAAACCCTTGACAGGATCGAAGCAGATGTTGTTATGTCACGAATTCTCAAATAGAAAATCAGCCCACAATGTTTCAGTAGGTCTTTTCTTACCGACAGGAGATTTTGCAGCAAATACTATAACATCTGCTTCAATGTTTAAAAGCTAAGAGGTAATATCCCTCAAGAATCACCATTATCTGTAGTTTTTTTTTAATATTAACCTGTACTGGAATACAGCCATATTATAGACAGTTTCAAACAAGAAAGACATGTAATGTCCTAAAGGAACTTCATTGGATTTTGCCATATTTGTAAAAAACATAAATGTAACAACATTTTTAAAGTTTATTTTAACGACACTTATACAAGGAATGTTAACCCTACTAAAATTATTGGCCTTATATTTAGAAGAAGGTTTACTTTTGAAAATCATTTTATTTACATTAAAAATGCCTCCCTACCTGGGCCAATTCAATTAAATTCCTGGCCTCAAAAACAGGATATTAATACTTGTATTGATATAAGCAAGTCTATTTTTATATCGAAAGTTAACTATGGTGTGCCAATTTACGAGAAATGCTCAAAATTTTCTTTAGAACTCATCACCACACCACACCATGTCATTAGAACAGTTTTGAAAGCTCTCCGCTAAACTTCTATCGACAACCTACTTTTTGACGCTGGACTCTCCACGTAACAAACATAGTATGGTATTTCATTTTTAGCGTCATTTAAAAAGTAAGCTCACCACATCACCCACCTGTCCGCAATGATATCAAAAAGTCCCTGCGTTGAAAGTGAATACAAAGACTACATTATATGTACGAGTACTATATGTATGTAATTTAAATGACATGTGTTACAGGCAGTCCCCTGGAATCTGTCAAGCTGCGTGATTAATACGGAACTGTGTAACTGCGCAAAATCTATAACCAATAATTACATCTACAGGGCCACATATTTTTCTTAACATCGCTGACAATCTATTTTTATTGATGTTCCTAAGATAGATAGCATCAGAGCATTTGCAATTGTCAGTGAAAATCGCTCCGTTCCTTTCAAAGTTATATTTTCGAATTTTTTATCCATTTTCACTGCAGGAGCATTTGCTTATTCAAAACAATAAAATACTCTAACAAAAAACAAACTGTTATATTTTCTAATATTTTGTATACTGCGTCGACTCTGAAAACGTCTTGAGCTTCATCGGAATTATCGCAACAAAAGGGGACCAGCACAAATCTAACAGGAAAAATTTACAATCTGGGTTTCTGGCCAGAAAGGAATCAGGGGCATCGAAACTACTAAAGCTGAAGCTAAGTCTGTGATAAAAAAAACATTAAATGATAATAATATGAAAAAGCATTAAAAACCTCCTCAACTTTCGCTTTCAAAAGAAAGAACAATAGGAAAAAGTGGTCAAGGTGTGAACCGTAAGGTCCACACGACTAACTTCCCATTGAGAAGAATGAAAGAACAATTTTCTTTTTTATTATTATTTATTATTATCATAATTTTAAATTTATTTAATATATTTTTTTTTTATAATTAACAACTTCTACTTACAACCGGGCCTTCAGTCATCGTTAATTTCTCAATTAACACATTTTTTTGTATGAATTACATAATAATGCTTGTTGTAGAAAAAAAGTGTTGTTTTTTTATAACTTTCTTTAATGACATTTTTCACAACTCCGATTACATTTTTGCTAAAATACTCAATCATAACAATGTGAATATGAAGGTATCTAAAATCTGCATGAATAAATTGTGCACTTAATTCATTTTAAAATTCAGCTTGTTTGCCTTTTTTCTTGGTTTTCTCGTTAAAAAAAAAACGGCTGGACCGATTTCGCTGAAAATTCATTCAATTCTAAGTTATGTAATTACGCGTCTTATGCATATAGTCCCATGTTAATATCATGTTTGGTTCTCAAGATAATCGAGACGAAAAATGATTACGAACACACATACACACATACACACATACACATATACACATGTACAAACATACACACATACAAACATACACACATACACACTAGAGCACTGCACGAGTGCATACTGCATCGTACGATTACGAATACAAATACGCATTCGACGAGTAAAACGAATATTTGTGCGTACTCGGCATCGCCCAGCCTAGAAGTATTCGCATCGTTCCGCATCGGCATCGGCGAATATTACTGTATTCGGCATCGTTCGCATCGGTATCGGCATTCGCATCGTTAGGCATCGTTAGGCATCGCTAACAGCGAAATTGTGATTATGCTGGAAAAATTTCTAACATATGAGGAATTTATAGGACGGATGAGAAATGTGACATTAGACAAATTCAAAACAGAAAGTTTACTTTATTAGCCACAAATAAATAAGGATAAAAATAATAATAAGTAATAGCAAGAAATAATAAGTAGTAAAAGTTAATAATAGTAAGTAATATGTACATATAGTATGATCGATCAACGATTGCTTCCTCAACAATACCATACATAAGCTGATAGCTCGTTTATTTATGTCTGTTCACTAGTGCTCTTGATTTTACCCGGGTAATACCCAACTTAGCAATTACCCGGGTACCCGGGTATTCGAGTAATGCGGGTAATACCCGATTTCGCGGGTACCTGCATACCCGGGTAATACCCGACAAACGCGGGTACCCGAATACGACAAGAGCTCTACTGTTCACGATTCACGATACCTACTCGCTACGATGCGCGATGCTACGATGCAGTTGTAACGATTATTACTCATAATCATTTCGGAAAAGGAATCGGCGATGCATTCGGAAACGATGCCGAGTATGTAATCGCATCGTTTGGTGATATACTCGGCGATTATGCCTCCGAGTACTTTTTACTTACTCGTGCAGTGCTCTAATACACACATACGCACATATGTACATATACACCTCTATAAAAACGTTGGATTTGGATTCTGGTGACCTTGAAACGTGGAGATATGTACATATGTCAAAATTTGGGATTCACAAAATCGGCCCCATTACAAAAACTTCCCACTGGGAAGTTAAAAATTACAATCACACATACTCGTACAATAACGTCTCTCGAAACAAAAACTAACGACTTACAGCAGATAATGACTTGACCATACAACACGCACAAACATCTATTCAAAACGGAACCACCTGCACTATGTCAACATTGAAAAAAAAAAACCTACGCTTTCCATATCTTATTTGCTTTAACAACTTGTAAAAACATAACAGACTAAGACTGAAACGTCAATACAGAACTAATCATCAAATATTATATTCAATATTATTATTTAATTTAATTTAATTTATTTATTTTCGTATCATAATTTACATTTGGTGAGCCACAAAAGTGGCACAGTTTACATACAGAGATATGATGTTTTGATTATATCTTTTTACTGAACAATTATTTTATACAATTATTTATGATAACAAATGCTTGACAATGATAATAATCTTTGAAGAAAAACTAAGGCAAAAACCTTCAATCCAAAAAAATAAATATGTGGCATGCTAAACAAATGTAATAGGAATGTGGAATAGAACGAAAGCTACCGGTGGTGAAATAGTTTAAAAGAGAGTATCAGTATGCCGTAGAGTGTCGTAAAGTTAAGACCTGTGTCTCAGAATAAAAAAAAGAATTAATTTGAGTTTACTGAGTTTTATTAATAAATCCCTTACGAATAATACCTAAATAATTAATAATAAGCAATCAACAATAAATAATAAGTAACGAGTTAAGAAATGAATAGTGTATTGTCGAATAGATATGGGTTCTAACAAAAGAGCATAAGGAAACATGATTAAACATTTAATTGGTTTATAAGGGGGTTTCGAAGATTTCACAGAGTTCACGAACTAATTCAATTTTTGTTCTGCTGTGAAGATCAGCGGTTGATTAGGAAGGCGGAAGATTTAACATCATTTCAAGAATTATATTTTTGAGAAACTTGTAATTTTTTAAGATGGCATTTTGCTGATTATTATATAATCGCCCTGAATCCCATAATCTCTATCTAATTTTATTCTTGTTTTGTAAACTATCTACTTACAAGCCAAGACTAGTTCATGCTATTAAATTTGAAACCCACATAAATACAAAATATTAAGTCTACACTAATAATTCACTTCGGATATCATAACATTAATTTTTTACTCAGCTATGAGCAGTTCTGTTGTTCTTTTCCATATCTTATAGCTTCATCCTTATACAATATTATCCTCCGATCTTTATTATTATTTTTTTTTTGACTATGAATCTAGTTTGGATCGATCAAAGTCGGTCAGGGACGATTTCGATTTTCTTTACCTTTCCTGCTATTATAAGAACCTCTGTGATCTCCTAGAAGATCCAGATCATAAGTATTCAGTCGGTGGCGTTGAAAAGATGAGGTTTTGTACTAAAAAGAAAAACTTTTCTGATAGCTTTGTAAGAAGTTGATTAAGTTTTGTTTGAGTGATTGTCAAATATTGACACCAGTACAGGTACTGTAACGGGCAAGCACGTTCTGGTTGAAGTAATTTCGATGTCAAAGGTGCACCACGTTCTGGAAGACTGATCATCGAAAATGTCGATAAAATCATAGATATCTTCGAATCGAGATATCGTCAAAAATATATCGATTGTGTCGGAGCTTAACATCGCACAAGACTGAATATGAATCGTTGTTGTTGCAATTCAGCAAATCGATAAATTCTGAAGCGGGTGGTGATTGGTAAAGAAAAGTGGATCGCTTACGACAACTTTACGCGAAAAGCGGTGAGCTGTCGAAAATGATTGTCAAGCCAGGAATGATGGTCAGGAAGGTTTTGTTGTGTTTTTTTTAGGATCGGCAGGAAATCATCTTCTATGAGCTGATCGCATGCGGCAAAACTTTTAATTTTGGTCTGTGCCGTCTGAAGGAAGCAATCGGCCAGAAGCGGCGATCTTTGGTCGAGGTATTGTGTTCCATCAGGAGAACGCCGAACGTCAAGTATCGGTAGTGACCCGTTGGAAGCTCCGAAAGCATGGGTTTGAAGTTCTTATGCATCCATTTTATAGTCCGGACCTAATACCAAAGTGACTACCAGCTATTTCTGTAGATGGCGGCCGATTTTGCTGGTGAAAACAAAAAATAAAAAATCTAAAATAAAAAATAAAAACAAATGGCAACAAGTTATCGAACAAAACAGCACATATTTGATTTGATTCGGATCATTCTAATTTCACTAGTACTAATTAAAGCCTTAAATTTCATGAAAAATAATGATTTCTTTTCATTACCACCTTAAAAGCACCCATTTTGTGTCGACTTTTTAATTAGGTCACTGTTGCCCTCAAGCAAAGATAACTTCTTGTAATTGGACGATGTTAACCATATATTCACGTGTTAAAGCATTTAATTAATTGAAACGGGACCGAAAACGCGTACTTTATCAACTGCACTTTCTTACAAGGAGACCATCTCTTCATCTCGTCCTGGAAGTTTATCTTACTTATGCACATCGACCATGAGTCTGCCCGCGAAGCCTCTTTCTCAGGGAAACTCACTCCTTCTCAGCCAAGCAGAATGCAAATGACTTGAATGTAATAAATTTCCTCGAAAACAGCAATTTGCATTTTTTTTTCGCAAACGCCTTCTTCCCTTTTCCCCGCTTCAAACCACTGAACTGACCGCAGACTGTGGAATAGCTGAGTAGTTGTACTCGCAAAACTATCCCTTCACCTACATGAATGTGTAGATTGCATGCCTTTTAACCATCGAGCCAGTTAACATTGGCGAAATAAACGGGTGCATATATAGAGGTCTTTTTGTCGTTGACAAAGCAAGTTTCAGCACTCAAGTCTTGTGCAAGCTAGCCATGGCCGATAGTAGTCCGTAATTAATTATACAAAATACCATGCGATCCGTTCACGTTTCGGTTAAGGACCAGCTTACTCGTACTCGACCCAAGGATGTACAAATCCAATCTACGTGGACGGGGCAGTGGGCCATTGAGCTGCGGAATAGCGATGGCGAAATGAGCGCTTTGTTTACTTAATTTGATATGCATAAAGTCGCGAGGCAAAGTTCTTCCTTTAATGCATTGTAAATTTATCAAAAATCTGCTGCGACAGGAACAGAGATTTATTAGCTGTGATTGGAGCCGAGACCTGCTGATGCCGGTCTATGGGTGGTAGTGTGCAAGATATTAATTATATGCATTTCATTAGCCATTGGTCAGCCATCGTCAGTCAGTCTCTTGTAAATATAAAACACAATTTATCGGCTATTATATTTTTCTCCTCAGTTTCGTTTATATAATTTGATTTTTTTTTGGTGGTAGATATGTTAATTAAACGTATGTGTTTTCACGAATTGGCCCTCAATTAATACTGCAATACTGGACAGAGGGCAATCTAGTTTACATATTTTAGAGATGTGAGTAATTGACTTTGACATCACATATGGCCATGTGAATGGTGTTTGTTTATAGGTGAAATTGATGTTGGACGTTGGGTTTCGGAAAGCTGGACAATGAGTTAGAAGGATGATTATTTGATACTGTAATTTAGGCTTCTAAATGTATAGACAAATTCGTGATATTGCGTTGAACCAGAAGGCTGTTTTTTACTGTGGGGACTGTTAAATGATTGATTAGTAAAGCGGTCGATCAAATAAAGTGGTGAAGCCATTTGAACAGAAATACATTTGATTAAAAACCGACTTTAGCCAACGTTTATATGTGCTAATTAATGCTAGTATATGTACCTATAATGTCTGTTGATTTTCTTAAATAATAATGAATCTGTTCGCGTCATAGACGTATGCCATTATAAAAACTCTTAATTAAGCCTTAAGCCGTATATGATCCATAACATCACGTGCACGGACTTAAATATCATATTTTAATGTTCATAATCCGCTGGCGTCATTCATTTATTTTGGCACATATTATAAATCAAAGAACCCAACATAACAGACACACGTTTTCGTACCGTTGCTTAGCAAACAATAAATTTTAAATTGGGAAATATCCTGTAAAGGATAAGTTAAAAGCCAGAATCCGATTTGAAGTTGAATTCTATTTAATCTGATAAATAACACACATAAGTACCCGGGTGAGTAAAACACGTGGAAAATGTAAAATCGAAAAAGCAATGCGAACTTGAGTACAAAATCCTTATACCCACCCTTGTCACAGGGATTTTAATAAATCAACGCACGTGCAATGGCCATTTGAAGACAAGGTGACCGCGACTAAACATAACCTAACCAACAGGACTATTGATTTGGTACCGAATAAAGTTATTAACTACGATTATGTTAAGTGCGAAAGGGTATTAGCAACATAGACCGTTTCAAGGAAGCGAATGTGGCGAGCATTTGGTGTTTCCGGTTGTGGATTTAAACTCCCAAATCGGATTTCAAGAATTTGCATTCGAGCCTCGGGAGTGTTTACCATAAGTGAATGGATTTTGCTTGTAGCCTCATTGTATCTACACGGGAATACACGTGTATGTCTATAAAATGTGTGTTTTTCGGTAACATTTTCATGAATATTAAGCTCCACAAAGGCCTTAACTCAGTTGGTGGCAGTAATTCGTGATTCTTATCTAAGTGAAATCGCCTTGTGTGCAGTGTCAATAGGTTCAGCACACTTCAGGGAAATTTAGCGAACAAACGTAGTTTTATTTTCAATTAACACCTGCTGAAACGACGAGATTAAATCATACGAAGGCAGGAGAAGAAAAATGGAACAATAAAATACAATACATCACACTGATATTACCGTTTCGAAAAGATAATATTAGTCTTATTGAGCTAACTATTAATTCACAAATATCATAAGGATGTATGTTACATTAGGAACCTGCATGATGTCATCACTTTTTTGCTAAATGGTGTCAAGTTTGGGTATCGAGGGGTTTGTTTTTATTCAAATGATTTCCTAACTTAAATAGATAATTTTGAGACTGCAATTTTTTTTTCATTGTGTGTGGCGGTCATAAAAACCTCACCATATAATAAGTTCTCAGAAACTGTGTTATTCCATCAAAGCATCAAAGTGGAAGGATTTTTTTTATTTCCCAAAGCGACATTCGGCTTGGTATTCAATGCAAAAAAAATCGGTTTAAATTGAGCTGTGACTCGAGACGAAAAAGTAAAAAAATTTACTTTGGTTTACTTAGATTGTACTAAAATAGGATGCTTTTATCATTTAAGCGTGCGATTGATGTAGGAAAAAGACAATTTTGCTCTATTGTATAGGAAAGGATCAGAGCAAAAATATTATAAAGATTTAGCGCGAAAGATCGTTTTAATAGTGTTGTTTGCGAATCCATCAAAGAGATTATATGAAGGTCGAAGTGAAATATAATAGATTAGAGTCTTAATCCCCTTTGTAAGGTTATTGGGGGTAGCAAACGAGAGAGAGCTGCTCGGCTCCTTTAACATGACGGTGGCTGAGTAACTCCCAGGATGGAATCAACGAAGAAGTCCATAGTTCGAGTTAGCGGAACTACTTGGTGAACACCTTAGTCGGACTACTACAACTTATTTGCATTGAAAGCGATGCATGCCGGCCCTTGTTCTTGGGGAAAGAGGAATCTGACCCTCCATGTCGGGGGTTGTGGTTGGGGCTAACTTCCCTATCTCGGAAAAAACAATTTGTTCCGAAACAACCACAAGCCTCGGATACTGACGGATACAAAGTTGACGACCCCTGCAAACGATTAAATGACTTGCGAGTCTGCACTTAGAATGTGAAGTTTCTTAACAGACAGAATGCAGGCAACTAATTGGAACAACCCTCAACTGCTATAAGGCAGATATAGCCGCATTCCAAGAGGTGGTGGGATGGACCCGGCAAAAGACGGATGAAAAACTACGAAATCTACCACGGAAATTGCGACAAGAAGACCAAACAATGCCTATTCGGATGGGAATTTATTATTCGAAGAACAATACAAAACTACTACAATACTACTACAAAAAGTCGTAAGCTTTCGACATGTAAGCGAACGCCTCATAACAATCTGCATCAAAACTAATTTCGGAAACATCAGCTTTATATGTGTTCACGCCTCCACCAAAGAAAATGACAATAGACTCAAGGATGACTTGTAGCTAGGATGCAAAAATAGTACTAGGGGATTTTAATGCGAAACTTGGCAAAGAGAACATATTTGTGTATGTTCTCTTCACGGGGAGTATAGCCTACACGACACAACGTCCGAAAGCGGTTCCGGCGTACTCGACTTCTTGGCGGGGCGTAATCTCCATCTAGCTAGCATACGATATCTGCAACTCAACATCCGTAAACGAACCTGGCGACTGGACTTGACGTCGGAAAGCTGCAATCGCAGGAGACCGCTTGGAACTCTGCCGATCGAGTTTCCCTCCATCTCTCACAAAATTCGATGACACCAGCACAATCCACAAAGCAATGGTGGGAGCATTGCCAGCGGGCCATCAGAGATGCTGCCTTTGATGTGTTGGGCTTCCGACCGCCACCCCTGGCTTGATGAACAATGAGACCAAACCAATGTAGCAAAGCAAATTGCTTACAAAACCTTGCTACATGGATGGACGAGAGCCGCTCGTAAGCTCTACGAGCAAAAAAGGAGGGAGAAAAAAGAGAACATAAAAAGCATGAGATCGAGGAGATGGAGAAATGCTGCCACAGGAATAACGCTCGCAAGTTTCACGGAAAAGTAAAACCAACGTGTCAGAACAGAAACATGGAGGGATGAAGACAGACAACTAGTAGTAGAGTCACAGTCGATGTTGAGAATCGACCGCAAAATATAAATATATGCCCGATGAATGGAATCTCAGCACCGCCTGCCCAGCCCATAAGAAAGGAGACCCTTTAACTCCGCCAACTATGGAGGAATAAGTCTACTTAACATCGCATACAAGTTCTTTTCTGCTGTACTGTGTGAACGCCTGAAAGCATTTGTGTATAATCTGCTAGGTTCCTATCAATGTGATTTCAGGTCAGGTAAATCCACAAAAGACCAAATTTTCACAAGATCCAAGAATTCCAAATTTACACATAAAGCCATTAAAGCCATATGAGATAGTGGTAGGGAGGAGCTCTACGGAGCCATGTCTAGTTTAAGCATCCCTTCCAAACTCGTCAGATTGTGCAGGATGATAATAAAGAATTCTCGCTATTCAATTAAGGTAGCAAACAAACTGAGACCTTTGATTTAAAAAAAGTAGTTAGACAAGGTGACGTACTGTCATGTAACTTGAAAAGATCATACGAGACTCAATGGCCTTCACAAGAGGTACGGTTATGGATCACCCCGTTCCTCCCTTACGACGCAGAGGCCTGGACTTTAACGAAAACGGATGAGGATGGTCTTGGTCGCTTCGAGAGTAAAATTCTACGTTTAATCGTTTATATTTGTATAAACGGAGAGTGGAGGAGAAGATACAACGAAGAACTGTACGGGCTCTACAGCGACATCGGCCTAGTACGACGTCTTCGGAACCAACATCTAATATGGCTAGGCCATGTAGAGCCAATGGAAAATACAGCTCCGGCCCGAAGAGTCTTCGAATCCTAACGAGGGACGACACGGCAGAGGAAGACCGAATCTAAGGTGGCGCACTCAGGTGGAAGGAGTCCTTAACCAACTGGGAGGCCCAGGTTCGCACCAGACTGTAGTGCCAACAAAGTAAGCAAGTAAGTGCACACTCTAAAATGTAAATTTCAAGGTTCGAAACGCGTGATATTTGGTTTGCCGATGCGCTGATATATTACTGATTTTCACCCAAGTGAAACAAGCCCACAAAGCTGGGTGAATTTCATCGAGTTAATCTAAGCGTCGAAATAATACGTATAAGACTACGGAAGATAGGGCTTTATAAAAGATGATCAGTGATAAAGGTTCTCTTAACTACAAAAATAAAAGCAGCCTGTTTGATGTGGGCGAAAAAGTATGGAAATTGGACGCAGGGTAATTGAAGATGTGTGAAATGGTCTGACGGAAGTAAATTTAATTTGTTGTGAGATGACATTTTGCCATACGTTCGACCACGAACGTTATGGGTTAAGGAAGGACGCACAGTCAAGTGAAGCTTACTCAAAGCCAAATTGTTTGGGGATGCTTTTTTTACATGTTGAACCTTTAGCACTATGTTAATGGGACTTTCAACGTTCAAAATCTTAGACTAGTAATAAGGGAGTTGTCGATTCCAGCCATTGAACAGCATCATTCCAATACTGACAAGTGCAGTTTTCAATATGATTCTACCTTTTCACGGAAACAGATTGAGTAGTAAACTGTTATAAACTAGCTTCTAAATGTCTACTTCATAAAGAATTAATAAAGAAGTAACCACAGTCTTTCAACAATTTACTGTTCAATAAAACATTTGATGACCTCGGAATTTACTAGACTAGACTAACCCGCAAATTTTCCCGATATACATACATAAATCCAATTGAACACTTTGCCTTGTAATGAAACGTAAGGTTATTGAACTTGAATTAAACTCTATGCCTTCTCAAATAAAAGTGGTTATTACTAAGCTAAAAGAGGAGCAACTCGGTATTAGTGATATTGTGATCAAACTAGGATATAAATCCGTCTTAAATATTCGTGTGTACAAGTTAACGAATTATCTGCCACCAAAAATGTGCCGACGAAGCGTCTACGATCCATCGGTCACCAGAGTATCCACGCCAGCGACGAATGCATTGGTCACCTGAGTATCCACGCCAGCGATGGATGCATCGGTCACCTGAGTACCCACTCCAACGAATAATGCACCGGTCACCCGAGTACCCACGCCAGCGAGGAATGCACCGGTCACCCGAGCACCCACGCCAGCACCTGCACTCGTAGTATTTAAGGTAGTCATAAGAAAGCTCGGAGTTTAGTTTATATCCAGTTGTTAAAGGCCGATGCTGCCTATTTTATAAGGAGATTTTTTTTTTTTAAATCCTAAAGAAAGGAAATTTGTGATTTACATACATAAAAAAATATACCGTTCGATTTTTTAACCAGGTCTTCGATGAAAATCGCCACAACAACACACTGTTCGTACGCCGCATTTAACTGCTGTATTAGCTCTATCAAAATAGCAACAAAACACACTCACTCACTGGCGAACAAACAAAAAGAACTAGCAAGTGCAATGCCAGCGGGGCAATCCCAAAAGAGTAGCAGGAGCAGCAGTTCAATAACCCTTCAGCTGCTGTACGAGAAGGTTATTAGTCTGAATAAAATTAACTACTCCAAGCCATACAACTCTAGGCAAGTAAATGTAACACTGCGGTCGAGAGTCACGAGCCTGGAAAGTAAACTGAACTGGAGAGAAGAAAAGCAGATGGAGGAAGAGATAGAAATTATTCGTGTGCCAGAGGTAAGCAACGAGAATGGACTGGACAGTGTGCAAAAAACTGCAGTGCAGCTTTTAATATTTCTAATTCCTCCTGGGAATTTCAAAAATGCTTCATGCATCGCCTTAACAAAAAAAGTAAATTTCTACTCTGAAATAAAAACAAATATTATTCGCGTTCTTCTATGTTCAAATGATCTTCTTCTTTTCCTTTTTCCGGCGTTGTTATGGTCAGAAGTGTAGGACCATAACCTTCCCACTTAACTGCATTCCTACTGGTCCGCTTGTGGGGTCCGCCGGTTTGATGTTAAACAGAAAATATAAGAAGCAAGATATGTAGGTGCGCGAAAAGACTCAAAAAACAAGTTATTTGGGGATGAAAGTGGGAAAAGAATACTCATTAACAACTATTCCACGAGTTATACTATGACTTTGTTTTTGGCAACAACAAAATTTAAATAGAAAATTAGAAGCCCACCCTTGCGTATGGGACCGTCATCCTAACGAAAGCAAGGCCTCTTCTTGTGAATTAAGCCATCTCTGTGTTGCGCCGAGAGATTTTCAACCTTTCTACGTACGGTGTGCTGCTAATGGGCAAAAAAATTGTTAATGATACTACATACTAGACCAGCTTTTGGTATTTTCGTTTCACAGAAAAATTAAACTCAAGCAGAAATTACATATTAAATGTTTGAAGTATCCTCTTAATTCTGTCTTAAAAAGTAATTTCAGTCATTTATGCAAAATAATTAATAAGATAAGTATTATTAGTGGCAACGTACCAAATCAATCAATATCTATGGTACTTAACCAGTTAACTGTTTCGACTTTGTTGGAAAATGTGGCCTAATATGTGACTTTAATATTTTTATTAACTTCCCAGTGGGAAGTTCTTGTTTCGTTATTTATTTCATGTATACATTTATTTATTTATATTAACATAAGTAGGAACCGAAAACATCAAAAATAAATGGCCACTATTGAGGACGCATGATGAAAACCCAAAATAAAAATAAAAATAACACAACATTTAAAATTTTTTTCATGACGAATATATTCGTCATAAAGAGTTAATTGGTTAGATAGATAGATCTTTATTTCGTTTAGTAAATTTTTACATATGTAGGTTTGTTACCGCACATTTTACATTATACAGGGATTTGATAAACTTATCTTTCCACTGAATTTTTGTTCATATAGCAAAAAAGAATTTATATTTAGTAAATCTTTGGTGTTAACAGAAGGAAAAATACGACAAAAAACCTTCTATGTGAGAAAAGGCAGAAAATTACCAGAACAGTAAAAAAATAAAAAATAAAAAAAATAACATAACAGTTAAGGATTTCTCCTTGGAGAAATCACAAAAAAAACCGCGAACGGAGAGACTTCTGTCTCCCCCCAACTGTTCGACTTACAATAATACACACGTTATTAGCTTCATAGGGTATATTTATTAGTCCCGTACGAATCGTTTCACAATCCAACTAAAACTAAACTCTAATTCTACTCCCGGTTGCACTCGAGGCCTTCGTCCCGTTCCCAAGCTGCGGTGTCATCATTTCTCCTGGATACCTGTATCCGCCGTAGTTCATGCAAGCGTCATGTGATACCTTTGCACTTGCAGCTGCATTCGATGTGTATGCACTTTTGTCGTGGGAACGCGTTCGCACATGAAAAAAGATGACTAAGCAAGTCTGGGTGATTTGCCTCCATGCGTACAGCTCGTGGCCCGAGTGCAGGGTGTTAACTCCTCCCCTTTTAAATATCTACGTCCCGTAGATTGCGCGTGACGTCACCGCCCAAAGCGTGTCTTTGCGATGAGCAAGGATGCGGCATGCGATCTCCCGGGTGGGCTTCACTCTCTTCCGGTTTCCTCCCTAAGGATGGTACTGTTATCGGGGGGATAACGACGCCGCGATTGATCTTTCGCCAGGTGATGCAGGCAAGTAGTATCAGCAGTATCAGGGTCAAGGCGCTGGCTGCTGAAGAGGCGTTGAGTTGGTCGTCTAGGGCCTTTAGCCGCTCTATGTTCCTCACGCTAAGGTCATGAATGTATCCCAGATCGATCTTTTGGTTGCGGCTGGTGATATTGACAAGGGCAGACGGTAGGGCTTGTACTTTCGTCGACGTATGGCTGAAGAATGTTCTATTGTTTAGTTGGATCATCTCATTGTTTAGTCGTATGACATAAGTTCCCTTTAGAGGCCTAGACACATTATAAGACACTATTTTACCATTAAAGTTTGTGACGTATATCGTGTCCTCCTTTATCAATTCAACGACCTCTTGGTTATTACTCCGGAAGGTGCATGCTGCATGTCCTCCCTTCAAAAGTCTGGGTATGCAACTTTCCTCACTTAATCGCTCCAGGGCCTTTTCTTCACATATCGTCATATTATTTAGTGAAAAACATTTCGTAACCACGCCAAATGTTTCGTGATGATTAACCAATATGGTTCCAAAGTCTAGATCCACTTGCGTTCCATTAATGATAGGTGAACGCGTCAACACCAGATTGAACTCTTCATTTCTCACCTTGGGCATCGAAAGAATGTATAATAATACTGACCCGTTAGAATATATGGTCGGCGTTCCATATTCTACAGCCTCAATTTCGTTCGCGTATGGCAAAGTTTCGAGTTCGTTAATAATTCTGTTAATTTCCTCGCCATCGAGAAGATTGGTATTAACCACGCCGTTTCTTGCCATCTGGCATGCTCGTACGATTTCATTGACCTCCTGTTTGACTATCAGTATTTCGTTTAATATGTCCTGCAGTTGTCTCCCGGTATTTGACGCTCTGATCTCATTCTTAAATTGATCGATTATCAAATTGGTTTTTTTCGTGATATCGTTTATGACTCCAAAAAGTTTGTCGTTAATCTTATATTGGTGATTGTTGTTTTCTACAATGTGCTGCTCACTTTGAAGAATTTTGTTCCAATCAGCAGCGTCCGGGTTCCCGGCGATCCACTTCCAAGCAGAGCCAATCCAATCTATTGATCTTGCTTCTCGTGGTCTTCCTTTAAGCAACCGGATTCTTTCTCGTATTTGATTTGAATGAAATTCGATTACGGCTCGTCTTCCGGGTTCTCTCACAGCTTCGTTTGCTGCCTTATTCATCGATTCGAGCAGGTCATCGAACTCCTGTAGCCGGATAACGTGCACCAGTTTAAAATATCCATTTATTATCCATGCCTTGCCTTCCTTGATTGAAACGATGGGTTCCTCATATTTAAAAATGTTGAATCCACGCACAGCGTTTAGGAACGGTAGTCTGAAATACAGTGATGTGGTTTGGGAACATTCGAAGGGAATGAAATAAATCAATTGAAATTTACATCGTGATTAGTTATTATTTATTACAGATAGCCTTAAAATGGGTATAATGGATACAAATCGTCAAAAAAAAAAAAATTCATTTGATTAAAAATAGGCTTATTTTAAGTAAAAATACATACATATATTGGTTAAGGGTTGTATGCGGGGTGTCACGAGAGTTGTGCGGATGTGAACTAGATATTTTTAATGTGTGCCTTATGCACTCTTCTGCCATCCGCGGTGATGACGGTTACTTTATTGTTTTTTGCCACTATTTCTTTGCGGTACAGTGGCTTATTTTTTGCTTTAATACCTTTGGAAGCTGTAAAGATAATGTCCCCCGTTTTATATTTCTTTGGAGGTGACCTCTTTTTATTTCTGCCATTGTTCGTACTTCTTTGTTTCCTCAAAATCTCAGCCCTCAAGTCTTTATTTACCTTATTTCGAAAATCGGTTAAATTCTGGTAGTTGATCCTTTGAACCCGACCGAAAAATACGTCGCTCGGCTTTCGTTTGGTAACCGAGTGAATCGTGTTATTATACCTGTCTACCGCTATCCCCAGCTGCTCCCTTAGCCTTAGGTCCTTATACTCTACCTTGAGGCAACGGAAGATTTCTATGATGGTCGAATGAAATCTTTCAACCTGTCCGTTGACCTCCGATCGGTGTACTGGAGTGCAGTAGAGTTTTATACCCAACATTTTTATATAATTGACTATGATTGGGCTTAGAAAGCTGCGCTCATTGTCAGTGACCAAAATCTTCGGCACTGTGAAATAATGAAGAACCTTAATAATTTTTTCCCTGAGGTGGAGAACCGATCTATTTTTGATATGGAATAGCTTACCAAATTTCGAAAACTTGTCAACGCAGCTGAGGAATTTCTCATTTTGGATTTCAATTATGTCTAGGTGTAGGATCTCGCATGGGTAGGAGGGTATAGGAGTTGGTTGGAATTCGGGATGGATGGGATGTCTGTCGTATTTGTTTTCGGTACAGATTTCGCAAGCTTTCGTATATTTTTTAACAAGGCTGTTCATCCGAGGGAAATAATAGTTCTCCAAAAGCTGTTCTTTATTTTCCCGTGGGTTACGGTGTGCTCTCCTGTGTTCTTGCATGATAAGTGTGCATACCCGGTCCGGATTTGTGACGTCTTCTACAATCCGTTGCGTAATTCTCAATTTATATGCCGTAAAGTTTTCCAAATAGGCTTGTTGTAGGGCTGCCAGACAGCTTTCTGGTATTTTGATCCCATTTATAACATTGGGCCTTAATCTAGTTTTAAGCATGGCTGTGAGGTTGTCTTTGTCTGGATTCATTATTGCCACGTAGTGTCGAGAGAATCCAGGGTGGGGTTCCTCATAGATTTCCAGGCCCTTACCTACCCTTACAATGATTTGATTGCGGAAAACATTGATAGGTGACTCGACGTGGGGGATGAGATCCGTGCTATCCTGCTCCGCGCTATGGGCAGTTTGCAGGGAAGAAGCACCTTCGCTTGCCGTATCGGTAGCGTTATCAAGGTCACCATTCGGGTTTCCCTGCTTAACGTTTTCCGTCGCTGTTTCGTCATGTTCTTCATTCGCTGATTCTGTGGCAGCGTCGCTCAAACCCTCGCCCGCCGTAGCAGTAGCAGAACCATTTTCGGGTGTTTTCGAACTTGTTTCCTTTTCGAGCAAAGCCGAGTCGGATAAGTGGTTCACCTCGGTTCTCAGTCTTGAGAGAGCATCAGCCACAAAATTGGATTTACCTGGCTTGTAAATCAATTCGTAGTTGTACTCTTCTATGCGAGCTTTCCACCTCTTGAGTTTCGCGTTAAAATTCCTATTGCCCAAAGCAAAGGTCAGCGGCTGGTGGTCGGTAAAGATGCGAACCTTTTTTGCCCCATAGACATAAGAACGAAGGTTGTCCAGGGCCCAGACTATCGCTAACATTTCCTTTTCGTTTGTTGCGTAATTCTCCTCGGTCTTGTTGAGGGAACGGGAAATGTAAGCAATGGGCCTATCCTTGCCAAACTCGCCCTGTGACAGTACCGCTCCTATGGCGTAGTTCGACGCATCTGTTGTTAAATTGAAGGGCTTTTCAAAATCGGGGAAAGCAAGTATTTCTGTTGACGTCAATAGACACTTCAAATCGGTGAAGGCCTGAAGTGCTTCATCGTTAAGATGGATAGCAACGCGCTTTGACTGGTTTGCTTTTATCTGAGCGTTTTCACCCCTAGTCAGATTCGTCAAGGGTTTTGCGATTTTAGCGTAGTCGCGTATAAATTTCCGATAGTAGGAAGTGAGGCCCAAGAAACTTTTTAATTCCTTAAGATTTTCAGGAGGCAGAATTTTATCTATTGCAGAAATCTTTTTGGGATCCGGTCGGATGCCTTCAGAAGTAATCACGTAACCCAAAAATTCCACGCTTGACCTCAAAAAATTCGTCTTTTCTAAGTTCACCTTAAGATTCGCTTCTCTTAATCTGGAAAACACGGTCTCTAAATTGTTGAGACTTTCTTCAATGCTTCCACCGAATATGATGATGTCGTCAATGTACACATAACATAATTTACCTATGTACTCCTTCAGGACATCATCAATCATCCTCTGGAAGATTGCCGGCGCGTTTTTCAGACCAAAGGGTAGACGAAGAAATTCGTATTTTCCATTCATTGTGGAAAACGCAGTCTTGGGTATATCTGACTCCCTCATTGGCACTTGATGAAAGCCGGATGTTAGATCCAGAGTAGTGAAATATTTAGCCTTGCCTAGGCTGGCAAGTGTAGAAGTTATGTCAGGGATTGGATATGCGTCAGCGACCGTTACAAGGTTCAGTCGCTTGAAGTCAATGACCACGCGATACTGTTTTTCTCCCGACGGTTTGGGTTTTTTGGGCACTACCCGAATCGGGGAATTATATGGGCTTTTTGAAGGTCGAATGATACCCTCCGAGAGCAGTGTTTTAATTTCCTTTTCTACCTCATCCCTCATACAAGCAGGGTACGGATAGCTTTTCGTATACACAGGTTCATCCGTTGAGGTTCTTATTTCAGCTTTAACAGCGGTTTTGATTGGTTCTCGTACATCGATAGGTCCGAAAATGACACTATATTTCTCAATTAAGCTTCGCAATTTGTTCCGGACTCCTTCGGGGAGATCCTCACCGAGCAAAGCATTGACTTCGATTGATATTTTATTTTTCAGCGGAATTTTAGTTTTTTGTGCCAAAATGAGCAGATTCTCCTTCCGATCAATTACCGCCTCTAACTGCTTTAAGGTGTCGTCACCTATGATGCCGGCAAATGAGGTCAACCCCGGGAGAACGTAGAAGGTTATTACGGAGTCGTTTCCGACTCCCTTAAAGAACGTGCCAGTAATTTTTTCGGTGATAAGGATATCACCGCCCGCCGAGTGGACTTTAAATGGTTTTGAAATTTTTATAGTTTTCCCCGACACCCGAGGGCTGATGAAGTTTTTATTTGTGCCCGTGTCGACAAGAAAACTGAGAATGGTACCATCCGCGAGGATGTACCCTATATATGGAACGCTGGATAGGCGTTTTCCATAAAATTTACTTCTTCCGTGGCTTCTTGGGCGGCTTCCTCGTACTCCCTTTCCTCCTCGTTACTGGATGTAGTCATGTTAAACATTTTCTGCTGTTTATGAGGGTAATTTTCGGAGGCTGCCCTTCTTTTGAACGGATTAGGGTGCCCTACCGGTCGGTTCATATAATCGATCTGTCGAGTTTGAATCGACCGATCTACATCCATTTTTTCATGGGGTTTAGGAGCACTTGGCCTTGGTGGCGGATTATCGTTACGAGTCGGATGGTGACGATTGAAGTTGTTAGTGGGGTATTTATTAAACCGTGGAGGAGAGCGAATATCCTTTTTGAAGGTTTGATTTATCGGAGCCGTTACCGTGTTAGAAAAATTCGTGGGATGGATCGCGTGACTCCTATAATTCAAGTTTTGGATTTCCAAACAGGCAGAATAAGCTTCCGGTAGGTTTTTCGGTTTCTGTATTATGAGCATGCGCGATAGGTCACCGTTAAGGCCTCTAATAAAGACATCAAGGGCGCGATTTCGATACGTTTCTACAAGAGCATTGACGGTTTCCTGTGTGTAGGATTCCGTCTTAATCTTATTAATAATCAACGAAAATTGGTGATTCACAGCAGCGTAAAATTCGTCTAGCCTCGAACCCCTTTGAGTCAATTGATTCAGTTGGTGTTCGAGTGTTCTAATGTCGCGCTTGTCGGCATAGTGCAACGATAAGCAGTGTTTGATCGCCGGCCAATCATCATCAAAAATGTTGTATGATACGAGAGCTGTATCGGCACCACCTCTAATCTTCTGCCTAATGTGCTGCAGAATCGCACGATATATGGGCTTATTTCTTACTATATTAAAATCTTTTAAAATTCCCTCGACATTATGTACCCAAGATACATAATGCGTCGGGTTACCTTCGAACGTTTGCAGCTCCTTAACGCAATCCGGAAGGCGGCTGATCTCGCGAAGGTCGGCCTCGGTTCTAGGTCCACGAAGTTCTGCGCTGACCTCGTCGCGGGTGGCGACTTCCGAGACAGACGCCTCCTCGACGCGTTTAAGGCGACCCTCCAAATCCTTGAGTTGGGACAGAATTACATTAACTGCCCCCGTTAACTCAGTTAGGGATGTCTGGACGGACTCCATTTTCACAGCTTCACAAATTTATTCGTAATTAAATTGATTCAAGTTAAAACACTCACTCTCTTCGTCAATAACGTTCGTCTCACCTCACTACCGCACAAACCTCCGGATTACCCCTTTTTTATACTTTAACTTCACTTTTCTAATTTATTAAATTTTTATTTATTTTATTTCTTCTTATTTTAATATTATTTACACAATTCACTTTATTATTTCTTATCTTATTTAATATATTTCTTTCCTTTACACTAGTAAATTTCTCTTTCACAAATTCTAGAAAATTAAATTCGATCAATTCTTCAAAAAATTGGCACTGGTAAATTCTTTGGGATTTCCTTTTAGCCTCTCCTATGTAATGATATTTTCTAATTCACCAATTCACTTTCTTTCGGATTCGTTTTTGGTATGGACTTTTTCTTTAAATTTCTTTTTACGGACTTGGCTCAAGGCTCTTGATTTTCTTTTTGAATTTGTTTTTTTGTAAGCAACTTTTTCTTTTTGTTTTTTTTTTTTTTTTTTTTTTTTCACTCTGGTACTGCACTTCTGCTTTAAGATTTTGTAATTTTTGATTCAAGTGATTAAAGGATTTTTTCCAATTATCGATTTCCTGAAGAGGATAGGATTAGATCTTTTTATTAGGGTTTGCGATAATTTCCGAAGAACCGGCAATGGAAGGGTCGTATTTATCCCTTTTAGTCGCGAACGTTAATAGTTGCACGCGACCTACTCGTGGTACGACGATCTTCACTATTGTATCCCTTAGCCTTCAAGGATATCCGCATGTTCCCATGGGTATGCGAAAGGTTGGTATTCAGAAATAAATGGTCAGCTGTGTTCCCATGGGTACAGTGACTCACACCCGATTAGGAGTGTTCTTCCTGATTTAATACCGATCCACAGGCGAAAAGGACACAATATTTGCCGGTCCCTGCTCGGGCGCCAGTTAAGGATTTCTCCTTGGAGAAATCACAAAAAAAACCGCGAACGGAGAGACTTCTGTCTCCCCCCAACTGTTCGACTTACAATAATACACACGTTATTAGCTTCATAGGGTATATTTATTAGTCCCGTACGAATCGTTTCACAATCCAACTAAAACTAAACTCTAATTCTACTCCCGGTTGCACTCGAGGCCTTCGTCCCGTTCCCAAGCTGCGGTGTCATCATTTCTCCTGGATACCTGTATCCGCCGTAGTTCATGCAAGCGTCATGTGATACCTTTGCACTTGCAGCTGCATTCGATGTGTATGCACTTTTGTCGTGGGAACGCGTTCGCACATGAAAAAAGATGACTAAGCAAGTCTGGGTGATTTGCCTCCATGCGTACAGCTCGTGGCCCGAGTGCAGGGTGTTAACTTAACAAATTGTACAAAATAAAATATATAAATAAATAAACAAATAAGTAAACAAGAAAATAAATAAATAAATAAATATATATATAAATAAATAAAGTAAATAAATAAATAAATAAAATATAAATACATAGAAAAATAAATAGATAAAAAAATAAACAAATAACTAAATAAATATATAAATAAATAGATAAACACGTAGTTGGATATACATATACTCGTAATTCACGGAGTGTTTAATGCGTTTATAAGTGGGTTTTCAGCAAAACTACATTGGTCTACAAATTTAGATTTAAGTTTTTCAATTCTTACAAAAATCAGTTCAACATTCGCTTTTTCGTGCAGATCTAATGTGAAGTAATGCCAAGGTAAATTGAGCATCATTTTTAGAACTTCATTTTGACATATCTGCAGTTTTTTAATATGGCATTTTGCACAGTCGCCCCAGACTTGGCAACCATATAAAAGAATGGCTTGAAAGATGACTTTGTATATTATAATCTTGTTTTCTGTAGACAATAGCGGTTTTCGGTTTATGAAGGGGTACAACATTTTGACGGCGACATCTGCTTTTTTAATCGCCCTTTTTATGTGTTCATGGAATATCAATTTTAAGTCGAGGTGTATTCCGAGATATCTAACACAGGACTCCCAGGGTATGCTTATTCCATTAATCTGTAGCTGAGTGGGGGGCTGGAAGCAACTCTTTCTTTTTCTTGTGAAAAAGATAGCTTGCTTTTTATTTTGATTTAACTTAATCTTCCACTTTGAAAAGTATTTTATTAATACTTCCATCGCATTCTGTAGGTTGTTTTCAATATTCGAACCAAACTCATGCGATGTAAATATTGCAGTATCGTCAGCAAAAATGGCTGCGTCACAGTTATGCAATCTGGGGAAATCAGATGTATAAAGGTTATAGAGGACTGGAACTAACACAGAGCCTTGGGGGACACCAGTATCGAACCTTAAAACGGCGACTCGAAAGAAAACTTTGAACTATTTTACAAATGTAGGACGGAAAGTTAAAGTTAATCATTTTAAACAACAATAGTTATGCCAAACAGAGTCGAATGCCTTTTCAATGTCTAATAGTACCATTCCTGCCGATTTTCCAACAGAACGATTTTGTTTTATGTAGTTGCATATTCTGAGTACCTGATGCGAAGTATTATGGTATTGCCTAAATCCAAATTGTTGCTTGTGATATATGTTATTATCACAAATATGCTTTAACATTCGCTCCTTAAGTATTTTTTCCAGTACTTTGGGAAGACTACTAAGCAGGCCTATAGCTTTCAGGACTTTCAGGTGGTTTTCCAGATTTAAAGACAGGGACAATTTTTGCTAGTTTCCCAGCATCAGGGAAGTACCCTATTTTCAGCGAGGCATTAATAAGGAACGTTAGATATCTTATGCCAGATTTTGGCAAGTGTTTAATGTATATATTTCCGATACCATCTATACCTCCGGCTTTCCTGAGCTTTAAGTTATTAACTATATGTTGTACATCTTCGTCTACAAGAAAGTTTATTGAAGTCGAGTAAGGAGCACTATGCGAAAAATATGTTTGAATTGTAGTGTCGACTCTATTTTCAGTTTCTCTATCACCTAAGTCTCTTGAGATGTTGTGGGTTTTGGCAAAGTTCACAGCAAGTGCATTTGCTTTGTCGACATCTGAAAGGTAGGTGTTAACTGAGTCTTTTAAGTAAGGTAATTGCCGTTTTTTGTTCTTGATTACCTTAATGATATTCCAAAAAGGTTTCGCATTTTTTTCTAGAGAATTTAGTTTCCTATTCCAGTCTTGGTTGCGAAAGAGTGATATTTCTTGCGAAATAAGCTTGTTCAGATTAGTTACCTCACGTCTGTTAAAGGGGTCCCGATATCTCTGCCAAATTTTCCGGTAGTAATTCCTTAATTTTATGAATATCAAGATGTAACGAGGAAATTTAATGCAACTTTCTTTTACTGGCTTTTTTGGCCAATTCCAATTGGAATACTTTTGTCAGCAGCGTTCAAGATAATTGATGAGAATCGACCTAAGATAACGTCAATACTTTCTTTGTGTGATACTTCTTCCAAGTCTACTGGTGTTTGTCGCAACATGGAATTAATTTCCGATCTAAATCGCGACCAGTTTGCATTTTTTATGTCTCGAATATATTGGAACTGTTTTTTACCTGAGTGTCTAAGTTTACAAAAAACAGGCATATGATCAGAACTAAGTAATTATATTATAATTGGTTAAATGCGAAAATATTATCGCCCAAATCGTGCAAAAATGCATTCAATGAATGCCTTCGGTTGGTAAAATGCTGGCTTCCGATGATCCCCCAAGACCGTGCAATTATTGCTGCCGAGCTAGCCTTGGTGCTCGTGCCTTTGCAAACAGCTTTTCTTTTTTTTTAAGGTCGTAAGGGATTTTTTTTTGTTTTTTTTTTTTTGTAATTCATTTTTATTTATAGTTTCTTGGATCTATCTTATCCTAGACAAAAATGCTTAAAACTAGTAAGGGATCATTTTAAAAACATGCCGTCTACTTTAAAATCTTCGCTCAGGGCCAGTAAGGAAGTTTTAATTAGTTTAGACAGTTAAGCTAGGTACCTGTGCAGGGACGGGTTAAGAATATCCCTGCAGCGATACCTCTCGCTTGTCGTAAAAGGCGACTAAACAAAGGTAAACAAAAATCACATCTAGGCAATTTAGAAAACACCAAGGTGAGCCTAGGGACACATATACCACCATTAAACTGCCCCACAAGTGTACATGCAAATCAGTGGGTTGACACGACTGGAGATCACCGGTGTTGTGAGATCAGTAAGATCAAACAAAAAAATCTGGAGCATGCCCGTGTCACAAAAAAAAAAAAGGCAAAAACACCAGCATTTGATTGGCCTCAGCGATGAAGTAATCCCAAACCGGGAAGCCTGCCGCTACTTTCTGAGGTCAAACCGGCGGACCCCACAAGCGGACCAGTAGGAATGCAGTTAAGTGGGAAGGTTATGGTCCTACACTTCTGACCATAACAACGCCGCAAAAAGGAAAAGAAGAAGAAGACAGTTAAGCTAGGCAGTAATAGAAACAAAAAAGTAACTACAGACCAATTTTCTTATGAGTACTTCCCCTAATTCTGAAGTTGTTGGAGAAAGCATTGAAAATTAGAGTTGAGACTTGATTCTAAAAAATAGTGAGTGGAGAATTTGTAAACATTGCAAACGTCTTTGATATGGTTGATCATGGCATTCTTGTGAAGAAATTGGATAGTGTGGAATTTGGAGATGAAGGATCTGTCTTTGGTTCCATCTTTTCACTAGCACTCCCATTTGATGGTGAAGTTAGGGCTTTTGCTGACGACCTGATTTTTGTATATAGCTCAACTAACTCTTTAAGTCTAGTTCCTGACAATAAACATGATGTCCATTAGCTTAGGCTTTGGTTCGCCGTACACAAATTAATACGCAATAATACTAGGCTTATATATTTTTGTTTTTGTTTTACTGTGCAAGAAGTACAAAATATTGACATTATATTCCATACTTCTGGTTGTTTAAGATATTAGTAGCCTGCTAAACTGTGCCTGTGATATGCCAAGCGCTTAAAAATCGAATAAGTTGAGCACTAGAAAGTCTTAGGAGTCCTTTTGAATTGGTGCGAACACATTCCAATGTTGAAGCAATATTTTTCAACCGGCCCACTCCACTGGAGCTATTTAATAAGGTTAAAATACATTTAAGGCATATTTACTTCTTTAAAGTCCTTTTTATCATAAGAGGTGCCTACTTGCAAAGCCCTATCACTGACTTCTATAACATACAATATATATCATATTACAGGTGTACTTAATCTCCAGTAAAAACGATTGTGACGAATCGCGGTGGTGGAATCTGGCAAACAATTCCAATTGGATGGTGGCTATCAATACTTCTTCTTAGATGGCGGCGGCAGCTCACGGAGAGCCAGAGCCAAGCTTCTCTCATTCACTTATGTTGTGTGCGATTTGTTTTTCACAAAAGTGAACGGGATCTACAGTTTAATGCCGATTCCGAACGTCGAACGCCGAGAAACTTTTTCAAGGCAAATGTACTTAGGGGGGTTTTGCCCGTACCCCGTCGAGGAGAGAAGCCACGTAATGAACATTCGATGGCATTGGTGTTATCGGGATCCGAACTCGCTCATCGTGCGCCAGAGGCCACGTGGCCACTGCGCCAAGGCTATCAATTACTGAATTCAAAATGGTTAATTTTCTGATAGATGTCAGAAGTTGTCAGAAATGTTTTTGGCAAAGCATTTTATGTTATTTGAACTAAAGGTGTTACACATTTGACTGTAACTGGTTGGTTTATGTACAGCCATTAGACCAACTATAACGTCGCCAATTCGCTAAATGGATCGTCAAGACAATTTGTCATCAAATTTGATATTTGCGGTAAAAGCCTGGTAGGGTACATGCCTGTAATAACTTAGGGACATTTCAGGACCTCGAACATAACATCCAAAAAAAAAATTTTTTAACCTACAGAAGTCATAGTCAAATGAGCTGTATTGTGTTTCTATTCATAATTGTTATAGTCCGATTTGCATAAGACAATTTAATTTTGTAATTTCACGAAAAAAAAATATTTTACGGAAACGTCCACACTAGCTGTTATCTCACCGTATACATGCAGTTGCCTTCACTTGGGTTGCGCATGTGTCGCAAACTTTTTCCCTTTAAGTGCTTGAGTTATATTTTCTACTTTTTATACTTTACACTTTAATGTCTTGCAAAACTTCTGAAGTAGACAGTAGATTGTAATAGGCCTTTACATGCATCATGCTCCAATGCAATGAGTTCATGAAAACAAGGTAAAAAACCAAAAACGGTGAAAATAATCAATCCAACAACACTAATCCGTCAAACATATCTCCACCGAGAGCATTCGCCACACTTGACATGTTAATTGCAGAGATATTTAAAGGCAACAGGTAGGAACACATGAAATGTGAATTGAAAATTCAGCTACTGTCTATTTCGAACAAAAGTTAATCATCAATGGAGTTGAGTTCTACAAAGTTCTCCATAATAACTTCCAACTTCGATTTGGCAAAAAAGTTATCGTCTATGGTTTGCTAGTTGATGTTTTAAAAGGTCTTTATTGTTCTATATTAATTCACCTTTCTCAATTAGCTGTGATGTGTGTGGTTATAGGGATCTATTGTTCATTGCCGAACGTCGAGTTTTGAGAAACTATTTCCAGGAAAAATATATTACAGAAAGGTTTGTCAGTCAGTCAGTTTGTCATGATGGTTGCGGGATTCGAATCCCGTAGAATGGGCATGGCAATTTAATAAAAATAACTTCTGCTCCCAATAAATAATATTGATTCTCTTAACTCTGTTCCACCGGGAGTCTCTATGAAGAGTATTCAATTATTTGGATTAAGTTCCGAATAGTACTCATCTCCGATTTTCTTTAAATTTTCTGTACATATGTTCTAATGTGCTGGAAGTAAAAATCCGAGGTGGTTTTTGGCGCAAATTAATAGAAAGGAATAAAAGGATGAAAGGATGTGCTAAGTTTGAATAACCTGCGAAAAATAAACTCAAATATCTTTATAATTATAACACGTCTATAAATGAATGATACCGCATATTAAAGCAACAATTAAGTACTTTCAGCTGGTATAAAAGTTAAATTGTGTTGGATTTACAAATGTGTTCATATTTTCAAGAAAAATGATTTTGTTTTTAAGGGGGTTATTTGAATGTATATTTCTTTTACGGAATTATAAAAAAAATTACATTTAATGGCTTTTTAACGATATTAAATATGTTGAATTTACTGCAATAAAATATATAATACAAACACTTAAAAAAATTTCACGTAAGATGGTTTCGGATCGGTGAATCGGTTTTCTTTTTGTAGGAAAGTTTGTATGGTAGCATTGATGATCAGTTCGCGAAAGTGAGGCAAATAGGAGGTTCTGAAATCATGGAAATTGATGAATGTAAATGATGATTACTATCATTGATGATTACTATTATTGTCTACTAATTTGGTTTTTTGCTTTCACCGATCCGACTAAATTTTGTGTGACAGGCACTAGAATTTTTCGCCACTCTTCAAGGAAAACAATCATTAACCCCTCTTTCGAATTAATTGTCTTTTTTTGTCAACTCAACGATTATATAAGTCTAAAAACCAAAACCAAAATTTAAAAAAATATTATACAAAATGTGAAGCTCGTATATTATACTGAACCTGCCTGAATCGTACCCAATAAAGCGTTGTTTTTTCTATTTTTTCGAGATGAATCTTAACATTCACAAATGAAATAACCCATAATAGTAATGCATTAGTGCTTAGAAATAACATCATCATTTTTCTTACCTATTCTACATGATGTGATCCGAAAATGTCTTTATTGTTAAGGCAGAGAAAATGCTGTGATTCCGTGAAAGTCTTAAGATCTAGATCCCTCACTACTTTGTTACTCAAAACCTTCAATCTTGTAATTGACTAAATTATTAAAATAAATAATTAAAATATAATTAAGAATTAAATAATTATAAAATAGTAAAAATGAGACTCCCCCATTTCGAGTTTGAAATATACAGACACAGTGTCAAAAGACTTTATGGTATTGTTATGATACTCTTCCATTTTTTTTTTTGCTATGATTTAATTTTTATTTATTTATCTATTGTACATCAATAAGAGATCTTAAATCTACAATAAGACTACCGAGAAAAATGAGGTCGATTAACTAATTTATAAAGTGCAAAAATAAGTTATTTTTTAAAGTCAATCTGCTCATGTGAAAATTAAAATCAATATAATTAGAGATGAGATTAGTTTCTATAAGGCAACGTGTTATAGTCTCATTAATAGCATAATTTACCCTATGTTCATTTACTTGGAACAAACAACGTTCTCTTAACTGTCTCGATGGGGCGTACAAGCCAATCAAATAAAAGAAAAGGGCATTTGATATGGTGTGACAAAATATCACTTATGAACATTATTAAGAACATTTTTCTTCTATTTTCAAGTGACTGAATTTCTAGAAGTTGGCATCTAGTAGAATACGGCGGGATTTCGATGTTCCAACCCAATTTCTGAATAGTAAAGCTTGTACATTTTCTTTGGATCATTTGAATTCTGTTTGAATAAGTGTTGTAGTACGGATTACAAATCACACAACAGTATTCTAAAATTGATCTAACATAAGAGTTATAAAGAGATTTAAGGGTAAAGGGGTCCTTAAAGTTGGAACCTAACATGGAATTTGCTTTAGCTACTAAATATTCAACATGCTTGACAAAGTTTAGTTTCGAATCAAAAAAACACCAAGATCTTTTTTCTCCAATACTTTTTTAAGGACAAAGTCACCAATTTTGTGTTCGAAGAACATTTGTGAAAAGTTACGACAATAAGTAAAGTATATTACATTTAGCGATGTTCAGGAAAAATTGGTTAACTCTACACCATTCTGATAACTTTTGAAGATCATTTTGTAAAAGAAGGCAATCATCTATAGATTTAATGCATCTGAAGAACTTTAAATTATCTGCAAATAAAAGTGGACTAGAGTTCAGGAAAATATCGGGCATGTCGTTAATAAAAATAAGAAAAAGAAGGGGCCCAAGGTGGCTTCCTTGGGGGACGCATGAGGTTACTTCAATTGGTCTCGAAAGCACCTCATCAATGCAAATAAATTGTGAACATCCTTAAGGTAAGATACCAACCATTTCAACATATGTGAGTGAAAGCCATATAATTTTATTTTTTTAGTTAAAATAGTGTGATTAGCTCGTTCGAAAGCCTTCGTAAAATTAGTATAAATGACATCAATTTGATATCCTTCTTCGAGTTTATTAAGAACGTAATTGGGAAAAATTGAGAGATTGGTGGTTGTCGATCTCCCTGCAACAAAGCCATGTTGAAATGCTGAAATATGCTCTTTTAAAAGAAAGGTTAACTTATCGTATATAATTTTCTCAAACAGTTTTGGTATACACGAAAGTTTGCAAATCGGACGGTAGTTAGATATTTCCTGTTTTGAGCCAGTTTTATGAATTGGAGATAAAAATTATTTTTCCACACAGAAAGATCTCGCGAGAGATCTATTGAAAATGTAAAAAATCGGCTCAGAAATAGCAGCTGCACATTTTTGAAGAACAATTGCTGGAATTTCATCAGGACCCGGGTTGCTGTCGCTATTTAAATTCAAAAGACCTACTTCGATTTCATAACTATTTAGCTCTAACTGACCAATGTAAACTTTACAATCTTGAGAGAATAATTCGGTTTCTCCTGACATAACTTCATTAAATTTTGTATAATTGGATTCGAAATAGTGAGCAAATGAGTTACAAATATTTGAAAGATCCGAGAATGTTGAACCAAGGTAATTCACACTGCTAGGAATACCATTGGTCGATTCTTTACTTTTAATAAATGACCAGAAACCCTTGCTATTTGATTTAAGGTTGGATTCAATTGACAGAATGTAATTCTACTACACAATTAGGAAATAAATGAGATGAGGGGATAATTGAGGGAAGTATTTCAGAGAAGAAAACCTTAGGCCTCTCCCTTCTATTCTAGCTCAGTATGAACGAACAAATCCACATGATGATATGTGCACCACGTTTTAGTATAGAATTAATTATTCTAAAAATTCCTTCAAACTTTCTGAGAACACCAAGTCTCACCAATATCATCCTCCTACAATATTGCGGCAGAACATCCCTACGACATGATGGGCCATTACCGAAGATATTAATATCAACTGCCTCGGAAATGCCCCAGCAATTACAGCTCTTGCAAATTCCTATAAATTTCCTAAAGAAACGTTTGTGGGTAAAGTGTTTCGTATTTTTAACTCTTTCGTGTAGGAATGGAGAAGGAATATTATTATCAAAGAAGTAATGTATCCCGACGGACGAAAAACTTCTTACGGATCTGAGGCAGAAAATTCTAAGCTTAATGGGAAGTTTTGCCCATAGAGAATCGTACCCAAACTGTGGGATACCAATTATAAAATTGGTGGCATCGACATCGCTTAAAATAGCCAGGTATTGAGAACTGCCTTAGACTAGATTACAATCATATTCTGTATTGTCAAAGAATGCTAAGGCTCTCTAAACCATACATACTCGTACAAGCAAAACAGATCGGTTAAAACTGTAACAAAGAAGTCGCTCGTTGCATCTTCCTTAAGTCCTAATTATATACACTTAATCACAAATGTAAATATCCAGCACGGCGAAAGACGTTTAATTAACGAAAACATCCACTAAATCAGTTTAAGACAAATAAGCGGTATATATTTTTTTTTTCAGTAACTGCCTAGGCTCTTTACGTAATAAATAATATTAACAAAATAATAAGACATAGCAGCAAGGATATTGAAATTATTTAAAAAAGTAAGTATACTCTAAAGTAAACAAAATAAAATAAGATAATGAAATAAGAAATGTAATTAATACCTTTAGACTTCATAACAGACGACACCTGTGCAGCGATACCTCTCGCTTGTCGTAAAAGGCGACTAAAACAAAGGTAAACAAAAATCACATCTAGGCAATTTAGAAAACACCAAGGTGAGCCTAGGGACACGTATACCACCATTAAAATGCCCCACAAGTGGGCATGCAAATTAGTGGGTTGACACGACTGGAGATCACCGGTGTTGTAAGAGTAAGATCAAACAAAAAAAAAAAAAAATCTGGAGCATGCCCGTGTAAAAAAAAGGAGGAGAAGAAAGAAAACGGTCAAACCGTAGCATTATGGAAAATAACGCTAAAAGGAAAAGCACTACCCCGCCAGGCACTACTAATGGTCGTGATCCTGGGACGAGCAGCAATGCTCGGGTCAAAGCTATAGGATTTCCGGGGGATAGCAAAGTAATGCAACGGCGTAAGCCACACTTTAGAGTCGCGAGTTGGAACGTTGGAAGCATGAGTGGTCGCAGCTATGAGCTTGAAGAAATGATGGTTAGAAGGCGAGTAGACATCCTGTGCGTACAAGAGACGAAATGGCGAAACACCGGTAATCGGGCACGTTTCTTGGACGTTAAAACAAAAGCCTACAAGATGTTTTACTATGGATTGGAACAAGGAAAAAACGGAATCGCCATCATCCTTGCGGCAGAGCTACTTGGGAACGTTTTAACCATTTCAAAGTCTAGTGACCGTTTGATGGCTCTCAAATTGGTAATGCATGGTGAGGTGTGGAACATCGTAAGCGCATATGCCCCTCAAGTAGGATGCGAACAAAAAGAAAAAGATGCATTCTGGCTAGATTTCCACAACCTTGTCAAAATCATCCCAAAGGAAGAGCTTTTGTTTGTTGGGGGAGATTTAAACGGACATGTCGGGAAGACAAGCGAAGACTATGAAGACTAGCATGGAGGGCTGGGATACGGCACCAGGAACTCTTCAGGTGAAGATATCCTAAACATGTGCAAGTCGTACGGTCTTATTCCCTACAACAATCTGGCCTGGAGAAAGCCAAATCACTGCTTGGAACATCTAAAGGCCCCTGCCAACACGCAATAGAATCCTGATGGTGGATAGACGAAGCCAAAGCAGTGATACACGAAAAGAAAATGGCTTTCCAAGCTTGGTCAAAGTGCTCTTCTACTAATAGAAAGGAAAAAGTTCGCCGTGAAAAAGTATATAGATATTGCAAAGGTATCGCGAAGAAAAAGTGCGCCGAATTCAAAGCGAAAAGCGTGGAAGGCCTATATCAGGAGTTGGAAGAAATATCGTCTTCCGCGTCTGACAAGAACCAGGCTATCCAGGAGCTTCGACAAAGCAATTTGAACAAAGGAGCAAATATCTTTAAGATAGCCGCCCAGAGAAGAAGAAATGCTCAGGAGATTCGTTTCCCAGAGTTTATTAACAATGCTGAAGGCCAACTCCTTGTGGAAGACGAAAAAATTCTCCACAGATGGCGACAGTATTGCGAGGAACTTCTCAACGAACAGTTTCCCCGAGTGTACTTTCCAAGAGCCGCCCCGAATCATGCCGAAATATCCGACATCACAGTCGAAGAAGTTCGGTACGCGGTTAAAAACTCCAAGAAAAGAAAAGCTGTTGGGCCGGACGGGATACCTCTGAGTTCTGGAAAAAGATATGAGAAATCGGGTCTAGATGGCTCATGGTTCTTATCTCCAAACTTATGAGAGGCGACACTATGCCTAATCAATGGAGGGAAAGCTATCTTCTTCCTTTGCACAAAGAAAAGGGTGATACGCGAAATTGTGATAACTACCGTTCTCTCAAGCTGATGTCGCACACCATGAAGATCGTTGAACGGGTATTAGATAGCCTACTGCGGAAAATAATACGACTATCTGATGGCCAGTGCGGGTTTGTCTCGGGTAAATCAACGACAGATGCAATCCAAAGTATAAGGGTCATGATGGAAAAGCATCGTGATTCTTCAAAGGACTTGCATATGGTGTTGGTTGATTTCGAGAAGGCCTTTGACCGGCAACCAAGAGATCTTTCATGGGTAGCGCTAAGACAGAAAGGAGTTCCTACGTGCGAGTGATCATGGACATGTACAATAGAGCAACGACAAGAGTAAGATGCACCGCAGGAGTCACCGAAGAGTTCGCAATCAAAGTCGGTGTACACCAAGGGAGCGTCCTCAGTCCACTGCTCTTTATAGCAGTCCTTGATTGCTTGCTTGAAGGAAAAGTGACGGACCCCAATGTGCACCAGCTATTCTTTGCTGACGATGGAGCCGTTATAAGTGATGATCAGGTGTCCCTACAACGAGCACTTGATGTGTGGGTGGACATTTTTGAGGGACACGGGTATCGTATTAGTTCGAAGAAGACAGAGTTTCTGTGCTGCCCGTTCTCTGACCCTCATCAGCCTATTCCAGACATTTACTTGAATGGAAGAGTGCTTCTCAAGTGTGAAAAGTGTAAATATCTGGAATCTATGATTAATAAAGAAGCAACTTGTGATGACGACCATCGCGTAAGCGTAGGGTGGATGAAGTGGCGGGAAAACTCCACCATCTTCTGTGATCGAAAAATGCCCCCTAAGCTGAAAGGAAGGCTCTACACTTCAGTTGTACGTCCGGCGCTCACATACGGTTCACAATGCTGGACAATGCACAAAAAGTATGAGTGCAAATTAACGGCAGCTGAGATGAAGATGCTTCGCATGACAGCGGGAGTAACAAAGCGTGACAGAATTAGAAGTTCAAAGATCCGAGGAAGCCTCCGCGTAAAAGAAACCATCACAAGAAAGATAGAGCGCGACCGACTCAGTTGGTATTGCCATGTTCAAAGGATAGATCCTTTGAACCCCCTCCAAAAGGCAATATCAATCAACGTTCCAATTTCGCAAAAAAAAGGCAGGCCGAAAAACAATTGGTGCAAACAAATGCAAAAACACCAGCATTTGATTGGCCTCAGCGATGAAGTAATCCCAAACCGGTGGCCTGCCGCTACTTTCTGAGGTCAAACCGGCGGACCCCACAAGCGGACCAGTAGGAATGCAGTTAAGTGGGAAGGTTATGGTCCTACACTTCTGACCATAACGACGCCGGAAAAAAGGAAAAGAAGAAGAAGAGAGATTTTGGGTTACTCCTTACTTTTCGAACAATATGCCTCTTTTCTGCTTCAGTACAGATACGGGGACGTCTCCTTCTAGCTCGATTTTCTGATATACCGTAGGTTCTATTTCTTTCTAATTTTTTTTTTACCGTAGCAGGGCATTTATCTATTAACCGCAACTGTGTGAATTAATTTTTCTTCCTCAGAATATTTAATAACTATTATAAGTTTTTAAGGTCATTTGAGAGTTCTTTTCGACGCAGTGCAATTTCAACTCAACAAACATTCTCTAAACTCATAATTTTTACTCACCTCAGAGATTTCTAAAACAATTCAATCAAAAATAGTAGATTTATAACAACACGTGTTTGCTGATCCGCGTTTTGAGTACAAAACATAACATGAATGTACCTATATTTACTTTTGTAAGGCTTTTTGGCATTTCGTCTTTAAAAAAAAATCATTCTCCTCTCAAACAAGACAAATTACTCCATTATTTTTGCTTAAATGCAACTTTGCGAATGTGAAACAACAGGTATGAGGTATGTTAGGTTGGATATTGGTTCAAATAAAATAAAGTGCTTTCTGAAGACTTTTGTTACACTTACATAGGTGTATACTTACTTTTGTGATGGTGAAGTGTTTCTCTTGCATAGGTCTACTACGACAATTATTTCTTCCCAGATTTACGTTGTGTCTTGCACTACAATTCAATATTTCATTCCAACATGTTCACGATGCTTCCTTTGATGCCTCAGTGAACCAAATCATTTTGTTAGATTTGTATTTTTTTTTTGTTTTGATTTAAAAAAATTCGACATATAGTATATCGAAATGATCCTTGGTGGCGATGGATTATTAGTAAATCCGATTGCAACGCATGGGTGACCACAATATTAATTTTACCGCGCTCTAGGAGATCCTGTAAAATGTCAAATGTAGATAATTTGTTGACTTTTGATGATAATAGGGAACGGAGTGCCGACAGTAATGAAAACAACGAATTCGTATTTCTCTGAGTTCTCGCTCAGCAGACATCTTGAACTAATAAAGTGACTGTCGTTATCCTTTCCTTATTTTGGTTCATCAGTAATTTTTCTGGCCGAATAGTGGTAATTCTTGTTTCATGTTGTAAACATTAGAATGTTTTCCCCACTCAAACACATTATAGATGAATGTTCACGCAGACTAAGACTCCGTGAAATTCCTTGTTAGGAATTAATTTGCAGCAAGTTCTGTTTACGAGTAAATATATGTAAGTATCAACGAGTATTGTCGATGGTTGTGCGTGTGTAGTAGAAATGAGGAGCACTAACGGCAAGAACAAAAGCAAAAAGTTCATTACCATTTTTATGTAGTTCGTGAACGGTGATCAGAAAAGTTACTAATGCCTAATCGAATTGTGTGTTACAGACATAAACGAGGTCTTCTTTGTCCATGCGGTGGGCATTTGAATGACCATTACGTCCAACACATTAGTGAATATGTAGATTCCATCAACATTGGTTATCTGATGACAGCACATTGATGAGCATCTTATGGCAAAGATACCCAAACAGGGCTCCACTTATTATTAGAAATTAATTTCGTCCAACAACACTTCAAGTTTCTTTGCCTTGATTAGAACGAAGGGTTCAAATACGTGTTAGAGCTCTTCCTTCAACTTTTTACGCCCGCCGTCTATAAGCTAATTACGCAAATAGGACGAGAAAGGAAATTCTTCGTTAGTGAACTCTTGTTTGTGTTTTTTCCTGCTCTCTGCCCGATATTTTACTGGTCGTTGCTTCCTCGTCGTATCAAAGTCCACCAAATATCAGTAGGATCAAGAGAGCTGCAGTTAAATTTTACGACATAATTGCGAAACTATTAAAATAAACATTCCCGAGATGCAAGAGTTGGCAAATCGTTAGACGCAAATTACATCTCATGTAGGGAGTTATTCAAGGGTGCTAGCGCACGAAAGCACGAGAGAGTAGCTAACAGGAATGAATAGGCGAAAGGGTGAAACTCGTTAGCGAGCATGCTTGTGCTCGAGTTTAACGCCAAATATTCCACCAGCATTTTATGGTCAAATTGATTCTGCGGGAACTTTGCTACTTTGGCCTAACGACTTTTCTGCTGCTTTGACTTTGACTTTATTTGCTAATTAACCCCCCTTTAGTCGGGTGCAGTCATTCAGCACTATAGGGTATGGGGTGGTAATAATAAAAGTAAATATTTGTGATAAAAAGAAATTCTTCGAGAAATTATCCAGCTATAGAACCGGATGGGGCCGAAGCGAAGGGGTGCTGGGCAACCCCCAACCAAGGGGTGTTGTAGCAATAGTTGAAATTAACTTCATGTTCTGGAATATTAAACTATTTTAGACCATAATCCAGGGACATGTCGTCGGTACTTAGGATTTATTGATGAAATTAAATTTTCGTGTTATCGCTCCCAACAGACTGCTTTGTTGTAACTGAATATACAATTAGGGTCCTTTTCTCTCATCCGT
Organism: Merodon equestris; assembly: GCA_958301585.1. NCBI lineage: Eukaryota > Metazoa > Arthropoda > Insecta > Diptera > Syrphidae > Merodon > Merodon equestris. The sequence goes on from OY284413.1 coordinate 69,103,950, forward strand.
TTTTGTTGTACTCAAGTGGATAATTTCATATTTTATTGTATTTCAGTACGCAGCAAGGCTTCATTAAATTTATGTCCTTAACACAATAAACATTACAAATCAATGGACTGGGATCAGGGAGATGGAAAGAAGTAGCAGTAGGTGTATTTGTGTGTTAACATTAAGTCGTCAAGAGTTGTTTATTGCCCCATTAGGAATTCCGTTTTATTTATACGTTCCTTTTATCCTCACTTTGATATTTAAAATAGGACCTGTCCTTTGTAAGCGTTCGAATGAAAAAATTACTTTTTTATAAGAAATAACTGATGCCCAAGCTGGGCAAATTGGCAAATAATATTGTACTATCTTGTGCAGTAAACATTGAAGACTAGTATTTCTTTTTTATAGTTTTGGACCCTATTAAACATTAACCCTTGGTATTCATTCGTATAACTTTCTACCATCGTGTTTCAAAGTTCCTTATTTTTGTTTTATAGTAGATCTGAATTTTGATTGCCATAATTTCTTCAATGGCTTTTATGACATTGCATTTCACAATATCTTCTACCGAAACTCCACAAGACCGAAACGGTCTTACAATAGGATCAGATTATACTTATTTTGCCAATGCTTTTCTATCTATTTTTTAAGCATTATGTCGATTTCTATAATAGTTGACTAAATGCAACATTTTCCCTGGTTGACAAAATTGAAAATCAATGGATTTTCTTTTTTAATGTCAATGGGCCAGCGCACTGGGAGTACTTCTACCAGGAAGAAAACTGGTGTATTGCTCTACTCTAAGCGCACACGGGATGAATTACTCCGGCAGAAAAAATTGTATACGTGAACCTCGTTTCATTGAGTTAGTGACGAATTACGATTGAAACGCAACACCAGACAAAAAATATGCAGCCTCCAAAAATAAAGAGTTGTGAATGTGTTAGTTTTCTACCCTGTTCAACCACTCAATACGCGGACGAAGATTTTAGTCCATTTCATACTGCACACTTCAGCTCACCTTCCAATAAAATCAGTTTTCTGCCGGCAGATATAATCCCGTATGCGCTGGCCCAATCAGATGTCATCATACCCGTTCAAAGTGAAGATGGCGCACGAGTACGATAACTTTGGCGCCAAAAATTGAAAACGATTTTTTGTAAAGGGGTATTTTTTACTATGGAGGTAGGTAAACGTCCCGTTTAGGAGGTAGCAGTAGGTAGAAAAAAATTACTTAAAATAAAAAAAAAATAATAAAAAACAACGGCAACACCTACAATAAAGTGCTCTAACGGTTTTGAAAGCCAGAAACTTGTTCGTTAATATTATATTTAAGTTAATAGTTTTTAAAAAATTCGCATGCAAACTCAAAAATTTGACTGAAAAATTGAAAAAAAAAAATGTTGACCTTATTTTTTTTTGAATGATGAATAGAAATGCTAAATTGGCTTTTTGTGGTTTTATGTCTTCTAGTTTTTGAGAAAATCGAAAATTACTAAAAGTACTTTTTTATGGGATATTTTGTTTTCTGGTATTTACGGTGATAATATGTATGAGGGAGCATGCTGCCCCCCTGCAACCCCATGCTTAACCCAATGTAGGATTTGGGGTAAGTGTGAGGATAAATGTATGTATGTATATACTTCCATTGAACCGATGCAAGACTTCGATATCAATATATTGATGATGGGTTCATCTTTGTAGGTAAATTACAGCAATTCCTTTAGCGTTACCCAGAATCGCAGGAGGTAGAATTGCATTGCATTCCACATCTTCGTTAATCGGGGTGTAAGTAAGTCTAAAGTTAATAAAAAATAGTTAAGTCAATTTTCAATGTATTAAAAAGGTATGTGAGTCTCGTCAATGAAGTCATCGTCCGTACTGGTGTTACTGTCGAGTTCGTTGAGTTCATCGCTGATTGTGAGAAGCCGAGGTTGTTTTGGCGGTAAATTAGCCTCTATGTTCTCACTGTGAACGGTGGGAGGGTCGTATTCCTTTAGTTGCAAACCCACATTTTCTTCACCATCGATAAAACCTGGAAACACATTTTTTACGTCTAGTAAAAATTCCATGATTTGGGAGCCCAAGTCGTCGTTATATATTTTTTCAAGACAGTACTTTCGATAAAAGAAAAGTGCCATATACTGCTGAAGCTGGTGCGTAGTTTTGCGGCATAAAAGAGATTTTTTCAGAAGTTTGTTCTGATTCGCCAGATCGTTAATAGTGTTGCTTGCATCGGTCTTATCAATATATTCCCCTTCGCTGTGTCGTCACTTCATGGGTCATAGAACTAGAAAACATTTTGTCGACACCTATATACTGGCGTGCGCTATCGCTACAAATACGACTGGTGTTGGAGTTAACGTGTTTGTAAATAAAAGGCCATAAACCTTCCTTACACTTAGAGTTCACTTTAAAGAAACGTCCGACCTTCTTTGCAAAACAACCCTAATACCACGATTGTCATCTTTTCGGAAACACGGCCTCTGTGATATTTTCTTTTTGTAAGAAAAGTCTCGTCGATTTACACAGTTTTTTCTTCGCCGCCAATGCTGATATCAACCTGAGACGCTATTATTTCGGCTAGTTCACGACAATAGTTAAAGTAATCTATTATAGTATATACTTAGTTGGCTTTTATTTTCGTGATGGCGCCAAGCGGTTAAAAGCTAATTTTAAAATAATGATTTACAATAATATTAAAAAAAAATTGTGGCTTAAGATTTAATTAATTTACCGGGAAAACCGTGTTCACAGGCATTTTGATGACAAAAGAAATAATTGCCGCAAGCACCTCTCGAATCTCGGCACGAGTACGATAACTTGGCCGCCAAGATTTGATAACGGTATCTTGTAGAGGGGTCAAAAACAAGCAGTACAGTAAAGTGCTTTTCAGCATTTGAAAGCCAGAAGTTTGTTCTATAATCCTGCATTTAAATTAAATTGTTCATGTTAATGGTTTTTGAGAAATTCACATTTAAAGTCCAAATTTTGATAAAAAACCTGAAAAATAAAAGTTTAAACCGATTGTTCTCAAAATTTTGAAATGAAATTGTAAATTAGCTTATATATGTTCCATGTAACTATCAGTTCTTAATCGAACACAAAAAACCGCATGGTTCGATGTCTTCTAGTTTTTGAGAAAATCGAAAATAACTAAAACTACTTTTCTATGAAATTTTTATTTTTTGCTTACTTACATAAATAAATCAGTGCTAGCTTCCAACATTCTTCTTCTTCTTCTTCTTCTTTTCCTTTTTATCCCGGCGTCGTTATGGTCAGAAGTGTAGGACCATAACCTTCCCACTTAACTGCATTCCTACTGGTCCGCTTGTGGGGTCCGCCGGTTTGACCTCAGAAAGTAGCGGCAGGCTTCCCGGTTTGGGATTACTTCATCGCTGAGGCCAATCAAATGCTGGTGTTTTTGCATTTGTTGCACCAATTGTTTTTCGGCCTGCCTTTTTTGCGTGTTGAAATTGGAATGTTGATTGATAACGCCTTTTGGACGGGGTTCAAAGGATCTCTCCTTTGAACATGGCAATACCAACTGAGTCGGTCGCGCTCTATATTTCTTATGATGGTTTCTTTTACGTGGAGGCTTCCTCGGATCTTTGAACTTCTAATTCTGTCACGCTTTGTTACTCCCGCTGTCATGCGAAGCATCTTCATCTCAGTTGCCGTTAATTTGCTCTCATACTTTTTGCGCATTGTCCAGCATTGTGAACCGTATGTGAGCGCCGGACGTACAACTGAAGTGTAGAGCCTTCCTTTCAGCTTAGGGGGCATTTTTCGATCACAGAAGATGGCGGAGTTTTCCCGCCACTTCATCCACCCTACGCTTACGCGATGTTTGATGTCGTCATCACAAGTTGCTTCTCTATTAATCATAGATCCCAGATATTTAAACTTTTCACACTTGGGAAGCACTCTTCCATTCAAGTAAATGTCTGGAATAGGCTGATGAGGGTCAGAGAACGGGCAGCACAGATACTCTGTCTTCTTTGAACTAATACGATACCCGTGTCCCTCAAAAATGTCCACCCACACATCAAGTGCTCGTTGTAGGGACGCCTGATCATCACTTATAATGGCCCCATCGTCAGCAAAGAATAGCTGGTGCACATTGGGGTCCGTCACTTTTCCTTCAAGCAAGCAATCAATGACTGCTATAAAGAGCAGTGGACTGAGGACGCTCCCTTGGTGTACACCGACTTTGATTGCGAACTCTTCGGTGACTCCTGCGGTGCATCTTACTCTTGTCGTTGCACTCTCGTACATGTCCATAATAATCACTCGCACGTAGGTTTCTGGAACTCTTTTTTGTCTTAGCGCTACCCATAAAAGATCTCTTGGTTGCCGGTCAAAGGCCTTCTCGAAATCAACCAACACCATATGCAAGTCCTTTGAAGAATCACGATGCTTTTCCATCATGATCCTTATACTTTGGATTGCATCTGTTGTTGATTTACCCGAGACAAGCCCGCATTGGTCATCAGATAGTCGTATTATTTTCCGCAGTCGGCTATCTAATACCCGTTCAATGATCTTCATGGTGTGCGACATCAGCTTGAGAGAACGGTAGTTATCACAATTTCGCGTATCACCCTTTCCTTTGTGCAATGGAGGAAGATAGCTTTCCCTCCATTGATTAGGCATAGTGTCGCCTCTCATAAGTTTGGAGATAAGAACCATGAGCCATCTAGACCCGATGTCTCCCATCTTTTTCCAGAACTCAGAGGGTATCCCGTCCGGCCCAACAGCTTTTCTTTTCTTGGAGTTTTTAACCGCGTACCGAACTTCTTCGACTGTGATGTCGGATATTTCGGCATGATTCGGGGCGGCTCTTGGAAAGTACACTCGGGGAAACTGTTCGTTCAGAAGTTCCTCGCAATACTGTCGCCATCTGTGGAGAATTTTTTCGTTTTCCACAAGGAGTTGGCCTTCAGCATTGTTAATAAACTTTGGGAAACGCTCCTTTGTTCAAATTGTTTTGTCGAAGCTCCTGGGTAGCCTGGTTCCTGTCAGACGCGGAAGACGATATTTCTTCCAACTCCGGATAGAGGCCTTCCATGCTTTTCGCTTTGAATTCGGCGCATTTTTTTTTCGCCATACCTTTGCAACATCTATATACCTTTTCACGGCGAGCTTTTTCCTCTCTATTAGTAGAAGAGCACTTTGACCAAGCTTGGAAAGCCATTTGTGTATCACTGCTTTGGCTTCGTCTGTCCACCACCAGGTTTCTTTTGCGTGTTGGCAGGGGCCTTTAGATGTTCCGAGCAGTGATTTGGCTTTCTCCAGGCCAGATTGTTGTAGGGAATCCCACATGTCTTGAGCTCTGCACTCCTCATTACCGACCTCATCGATAATGGAAGAGAGGTAGTTTTCCATGATGGTAATAAAAGCTTCGCCTTTTCCTTTATCCAGCTTATACCACTTGATTCTCTCAGACACCTTCGTTTGCTGCTTTGACTTCTTTCTCGCATCCATAAAAAATTCAGTCAGGGGGAGACGGTATTGAGGGGCGATCGCGTCTCCCAGGATCACTTTGCAATCTTTAACTCGTGGCTTCATGAAACTGGATACCAAATGATAGTCTATTTGAGTTTCATTTCCGCCGCTGCTATAAGTGATCAGGTGCCGGCTTTGTTTGACGAACATGGTATTTAGCACTATAAGACCGTACGACTTGCACATGTTTAGGATATCTTCACCTGAAGAGTTCCTGGTGCCGTATCCCAGCCCTCCGTGGTAGCCTTCATAGTCTTCGCTTGTCTTCCCGACATGTCCGTTTAAATCTCCCCCAACAAACAAAAGCTCTTCCTTTGGGATGATTTTGACAAGGTTGTGGAAATCTAGCCAGAATGCATCTTTTTCTTTTTGTTCGCATCCTACTTGAGGGGCATATGCGCTTACGATGTTCCACACCTCACCATGCATCACCAATTTGAGAGCCATCAAACGGTCACTAGACTTTGAAATGGTTAAGACGTTGCCAAGTAGCTCTGCCGCAAGGATGATGGCGATTCCGTTTTTTCCTGGTTCCAATCCATAGTAAAACATCTTGTTTGTTTTAACGTCCAAGAAACGTGCCCGATTACCGGTGTTTCGCCATTTCGTCTCTTGTACGCACAGGATGTCTACTCGCCTTCTAACCATCATTTCTTCAAGCTCATAGCTGCGACCTCTCATGCTTCCAACGTTCCAACTCGCGACTCTAAAGTGTGGCTTACGCCGTTGCATTACTTTGCTATCCCCCGGAAATCCTTTAGCTCTGACCCGAGCATTGCTGCTCGTCCCAGGATCACGACCATTAGTAGTGCCTGGCGGGGTAGTGCTTTTCCTTTTAGCGTTCTTTCCCATAATGCTACGGTTTGACCGTTTTCTTTCTTCCCTTCCTTTTTGACACGGGCATGCTCCAAATTTTTTATTTTTTTTTTGATTGATCTTACTCTTACAACACCGGTGATCTCCAGTCGTGTCAACCCACTGATTTGCATGCACACTTTTGGGCAGTTTAATGGTGGTATATGTGTCCCTAGGCTCACCTTGGTGTTTTCTAAATTGCCTAGATGTGAGTTTTGTTTACCTTTGTTTAGTCGCCTTTTACGACAAGCGATAGGTATCGCTGCAGGGATATTCTTAACCCGTCCCTGCACGAGTTGCTAGCTTCCAACATTACAATATATAAACAGTAAAGTATGTAAGGGGGGCATTCTGCCCCCCTGCAACCCCCCTGCTTGGCCGCTATAGGAATTGGGGTTGGTGCGAGGTTGGGTACATGCAAAGTTTCTTTTGCATTCACAGAATCTGTATTTAAAAAAATCAAATTTATTCTATTTATCCACTTTTATCTTTCAGGTTTTTTATCAAAATTTGGACTTTAAATGTCTCAAAAACCATTGACATGAGTAATTTAATTTAAATGCAGGATTATAGAACAAACTTCTGGCTTTCAAATGCAGTATAGCACTTTATTGTAAGTGTTGCCGTCGTTTTTAAATTTTTTTTTTTTCAATTTAAACCATTTTTTCTAAAAGTCCCTCTACCTCCTAAACGGGGGGAGATGGACCCTCCCCTCCTATAGTAAAAAGTGCTTGTTTTTGACCCCTCTACAAGATCCCGTTATCAAATCTTGGCGGCCAAGTTATCGTACTCTCCCCCGAATCTCTAACCGACATTGAGACCCATGGAAAAATGTGCCGATAGATGGGTTGATTGTATTCCTACAACTTTTGTCAACTTTTTTTAGACCTTTTGTTGAGCAAGTTATTACTTGTTATTACGCACTTGCAAATCTGCTAAATATATCCAAGATAGTTAGGAAATACTGTTTCTGCATGTGAAATATATCTATATGAAGGATTTGCAAGGGTTGAATGGCTTGTTCGGATATTTCGAATTTTAAAGGCTTTACCCTACGATCATATTTCAATCTTTTACAGGTTTCACAATTATTTATGACTCGGGTCACCACATTTTTTAGGTTCGGAAAATAAAACTGTATTTTAATATGTGCAGTAGTTTCAATTATACCTCTATGATTTGATGCTTCATGATATTTCCTAATAATACTTTCCTGTTCATCTTTTTCGAAAACCTCTTTTAGAAGAGCGTTACATCTTACTAATTTGACGACAGATTTGTTAAAGTACTTCGAAACCGATTGAATAGCCTTAAATATTATCTCATCCGCTAAAATAGCAGTAATCCTTTTTGTACTTATGAAATATTTAAAAATTCGAACAATTATATCTTCATTGGCTTTATTTTTACATTCTAATTTATAACGTTTCTTTCGTTTGAATAAAATATGTAACTTTGAGTGAAGAGATGCATGCTTTGGATTTACGATTAAAATTAATTGATTTGAAAATTCATTCAATGGTCTTTAGGAAATAGGGATACCATCGTCTAAATTCTCCTGACCTGAATGAATCGTGTTAATACAATCGGACTCACCAACATTGTTTTCGACAGAGACTCGGTCCAAAATTTCCATTTGACTTTCATTACTTTCGTTAGTGTTTATCTCAATACGAGATAAGGCATCTGCATTAGAATTCGACTTTCCCTTTTTATATATGATAGAGCAATCGAACTCTTCTAAACTAAAACGCCAACGCAGCTTCGAGTTGGGCTCTTTATGCGAGAATATCCGACCGAGCCTTGCGATAATACAGCGCCAATTGCAACGTTACTTGCATCAGTGGTAACATTGAATGGTCTGGCAAAATCTGGATACTTTAAGAGTGGGTCGTTGCATAAAATAGCTTTACACATTTCAAAACAATCGATATAATTTGAGTCAAGTATAATTTTATTCCCCTTTCGTAAACATTGAGTCATCGGCTTAGTCAATGCAGCAAAATCCTTAATAAATTTCCTGTAATAACCAAGTAATCCTAGGAAAGACTTAATTTGTTTTGGTGTTCTTGGGACTGGAAAATCTTTGATTGCGCGAATTTTATCAGGATTAAGTTTGACACCATCAGCCGTAAATAAATTCCCCAAAAAGGATACTTCCTTGCGTAAAAACTCACACTTCTCAAGCTGGACTTTAAAAATTGCATTCGCGAGTTTAATGAAAACATGCTCCAGGTTTTCTATATGTTCCTGTAAGGACGTAGAAAAGATGATAATATCATCCATGTATACAAGACAAATTTTTCCTTGCAAGTTATGAAGAACATTATCCATTATCATTCACTTGAATTTGATGAAAACATAATGCTAAGTCTAGTGTACTAAATACATGGCTCTCCCTAATTTATATAAAATGTCTGAAATATTTGGTATCGGATATTTGTCGTCAATGGTTTTCTCATTTAATTTGCGGTAGTCTATGACTAGCCGCCATTTTTGTTTCCCACTTGCAACACTCTTTTTCGGAACAATCCAAATCGGAGATGACCATGGAGAAAAGCTATAAAGTACCTACGATACCTTCGCCTAACATTTTTAGAATTTGCTTTTGTATCTCTTCTTTGTAGACTTGTGGGTGGCGATAAGATGGAATATCGTCCTTTGTTTTTATGTAGGGTTTGATTTGGTTTGAAAAGAATAAATCGTCACCTTCTCTAAAGAAAATATGCTTATATTTTTGGCAAATATTTCTAACAGCATTTTGTTCTTCTATATTGAGGTGTTTGATGCGAAGCAAATCGGAAATCTTACAATTACTTAGAGTCTTCGAGTTAGATACTGAATAGTTATGAACTTCTACCATGTTCAGGGGATCAAACAATTGCGTTTTTAGAGGTTGCTCTAAAGTAAAGGTAATTGGTGTGTTAGAGGAATTAACCACTTCTATAAAAGAATACCAATTGTTTGCTTGATAGATGCCTTCGGATATGCTGAGCCCCTTTTGTATTGCTGTAGGTTTTATATAAATATTACCTGTCTCAGTATCAACGGGGAGCTGACAAATAACCTTGCAACGTTCGTAAACATGATAAGTCTTTGATGTTAAGTTTGGTTTAAAGCTGAGCGGGATCTTGCAATTTTGATTTTCTAGATATGCATTTTTGAGATTTACTATCATTTCTAAGTTCTTCATTTTATCCATTCCAGTAAGGCGTCAAAATAAACATGGAATTTAAAAACAAGGAAAGGTAACGGCTGTCTAGTTCTTAATTGGTATTCCATCAACAACTTTCTCACTATCAATAAATTGCCTGTTGAAAAGTGTTCTGATTTCTATGGGATTAATGGTTCTCATTAGGAAATGTTTTGCAACCTGTGGAGTAACAAACGACCTGTTGCTTCCGGTATCTATTAAGAATCTTAGCGGAATTGGACTGATACTTTCTATTGTAATGTAGGGTAAAAGGTTCGAGTTAAAATTGTTGACATCTATGTATCTGATTGCTGGTGTGAGGCTTGTTCTAGAAAATTTGAGTCATCTATGTCACTTTTAAGGGTTTGTTTGGATGAGCAAGGCACATCAGGATTTTGATAGTAATACCGCTGTTCATTTTGTGATGTGGAATCGCAATCAAGATGCTTAAAATAATTTGACTGTACCATATTATCATCGTTGTTTGTATGTAATTCAACATTATTTAAATAAGATGGCTTAAAATTTTGTCTTTGATTTGAGGATGCACAAATGGTTTTAGCGTTACTATTAACAATATCCATGGATTCAAGTGTTCGATTTGTATATAAAAAGGAAGTATTGGGCTTATTTTCGTTAGAAGAATAAGTGCGTTGAGTGCCAGTTGGTTGAAAATTAATTTGGCTTGCCCTTGCATGGGAAGTAGATGGTGCATTAAACGGAACGAACCATTGCTTGAAGAAAAATTAGTATTGAGAAAGTTAGTATCTCTCTGGATATGCTGAACATATTTGCCTGATCTATTTTCTCTATAAAAGTTGGGTTGTTGTACATAGTGTGGATCTCTAAAATATAGACAATTTTGTTCTTTTAAGCAAAAATTCAAAGCGTCGGAGAGTTTGGTAGGTCGCATGGCTCTAACCGTTCAACCTAACGGCTCTCTAAGTCCTGAGAGAAAAGTGTTGAGGCACATTTTTTCGTACAATTGTTTTTTTGCTAAAATCACGTTAACATCTTTTTCATGTATTTTGACATGATTTACCATTGCAGAGAGTATCTCAATTATTTTTGAATAAAACAAGTCAACCGAGCACTAATTTTGAGAGCGCCGTGGCGCAGTGGGTAGTGTGTCGGCCTCTGACGCACGATGAGCGAGTTCGGATCCAGATAACACCAACGCCATCGAATGTTCATTTACGCGGCTTCTCTCCTCGGCGGAGTATTGGCAAAACCTCCCGTTTTTGCCTTGAAAAAGCTTCTCGGCGCTCGCCGCTCAGAATCGGCATTAAACTGTAACTGTTCACTTGTGTGAAAAAGAAATCGCACACAACATAAATGAATGAGAGAAGCTTGGCTCTGGCTCTCCGTGAGCTGTAACGCCATCTAAGAAGAAGAACCGAACACTGATTTTGCCTAAGTTTATAAAGATACGTATTAAATTGGTTTCGTTCCTCTTGACTGAGTAATGCGCTATGAGGTTCTGTTTAATTTCCTCCCAAATAAGAGGAGTACCATATGTGTTCAGCACTTCACTGGCTTGACCTACGATCCTGTTTCGTATTGTCCTGAGTCTAATTCTATGATATCCCGTTTCATTTGATCTATAAATAATGCATAAAATCTCGTCAACATTGCTGAGAAAATCATACAACAGATTTGGATTCCCATCGAACTGCGGTAAATCTTTAACTGCATCCGGGATTCTAAAAGAGTAAAAGATCTCTGTTGCAATATCGTTGTTCATTGTTGTATTGTTTCTCTCAGCAATATGTATAGTAGGACACTTATTTATCTCGCCCAATTTCGAAAGAGTATTAGGAACAACAATTCTATTAGATCGATTAGAATACGGGTTATGTGCGGAACAATGGGCTTTGAAAGCTTTCTTATTTTTTAATGTATAAGCAGGCATGTGAAAGGAACCGATATGAATACCAGGTAGGGCTCACCTGTTGAATCGGAGTTCTTCTTATTCAAATTTGTTACTGATGATTATTTGTCCACTTCTAGTGTTGTGACTATTTAAGACATATCCCACCAATTCGTGACTATTTTTCTCTATGTGTGTCTTAATATTTCTTCTATCTAAATTAACTACTCTAATACGACTAATTATTCTTCGAAATAAGACGATGTGCTTCACATAAAACGTATTTAAAGCTAGTAATTGTTGCTTTCTGCATAACTTCACTTGAACCGACTGCGCTAGCTATTACTTGTATTAAAACAATGTCTTTTTTATTTATAATTGTCGATCTTTATTATACTAAAGCTCAATTCCAACTGACCATCGGGTTAACAAACAACTTGCCACGCATTTTTATTGGGAAAATTATCCCAAGCTCCATTTTAGCGCGTTTGTTGTTCCCATGTTTAGTTTAGTTGACTTCCACGATCGCTGATCTGCAATGATGTAGAAAGTGGTTGGTGTCCAGGGTTGGCGCCAATTACCATTTACAATTTCCCCCTTGCTTTGCTTTCGGGTGAAGATCTCCTGAGTTAGATTTATCAAACCAGAAACAAATGCTGCATTCGTTTGCCGCTGTACCCTTAAATGTGTTACTAATGGTTTTGGCCACAACAAAAGCGTTATATCTCAATACAGTAAGGTAATAGGGCCCGAATTTAAGAATCTGAAAGCATGATAAAGAATTTTGGAGTAATTCGAATTCCGAAACAGCCAAATAACAAAGTCAACCAGAGCATTTTAACAACAACCAACAGTACGGGGCAAAACTGCAACTATTATAGAAATCGGTTTTATAGGGTCGGCCAAATAACTTTTTTTTTTTTTGAAAATGCTATAAAAAAACTGCTGAATATTTTGTCAAATTTCTTTTTTTATTTGAAAGTACAATCCTTCCGGTTAATAATGAAAAATAATTTCATTCAAATGGCTGCCTCGGCTGGCCATGCAGTAGCCTACACGATCGGTCCAATTTTTAAGCACATTATCGATTGTGTGCAGCTGTATTTCACCAATGGCTTCACGAATATTGTCCTTTAAAGCGTCAATTGTCTCTGGCTTGTCGGCGTAACACTTATCTTTGACGGCACCCCACAAATAATAGTCCTACGGTGTCAAATCGCGGCTCCGAGGTGGCCAAACGACATCAGCTCTGCGGCTGATAATGCGATCTTCAAAAACAGGGCGCAAAACATCGAGTGTAGCTTCGGCTGTGTGGCACGTATCGCCGTTCTGTTGAAACCAAATGTTGCCAATATCCTCCTCTTCATTTTTTGTGAACAAAAATTCGTTCAACATGGCCCGATAACGATCGCCATTGACTGTAACGGCCACTCCTTGCTCGTTTTCGAAGAAAAATGGCCCAATTATGCCTCTGGACCAAAATCCGCACCAAACAGTGGCTCGTTTTGGGTGCACCGGCTTTTCAATGTATGCGTGCGGATTTTCTGTTCCCCAAATGCGACAATTTTGCTTGTTTACATACCCGCCAAGATCAAAAAGCTTCATCTGAAAAGATGATTTTTTTGGCAAAATCGGCATCTTCTGTAAGTCGATGATTTTCAAAGTAATGTCGCAATATTTCCCAGCGTTGTTCAAGCGTATACACAACCATATTCGTTCAGCGGAAGGATGAAACTAATTATCTGTCAAATCAGACATGAGCTAAATGTTACCATTCACTATAATGTTCAATAAGCACTACTTGAAAAAAAAAACGTTAGATGGCGGACCCTTTACTTTCATATATTTTGAAAAATGCTATTTCAAAAACTTTTTTGTATATTTTATAAAAACTCTGTAGGAAAAAGCAAATAGTTTTCGAAATCATAATAAATACTAAGAAACCGCGGTTGAATTTTATCAAGGAACTTCGAATTAACAATTACAACAATTATTTCTGAGCTGTATTGCGTCAAACGCAATTTTAGGATAACGCACGAAAATATTTTATCAGAAAGCACATGTAGGTCCGGTAATATGGGTTTTAAAACGTAAATGTTTATAGGGCATAAAAAAATTGATTGAGTCCTTTTTGTGATGAATCAAAATGTAATGTCATAGGTAGTGATGTAATATTTTCGGTTAGAAGACCACTGAGCAAGCGACTGCAATCACGTAATTGTCTACAAACTGTTAAGAGTGGCGGAGATAGCCCGGTCAATGCGGATATCCTACAACATGTTATGTTGACATATGAGGAATGAGAAATATCATTGCGTTGGGTCTTCCAGTAATACAATGACCCAAAACATACATAGGTCGAGGCTAGTCAAAACATAGCATGACCATCGCAGTAACTCAATTTGAACCAAATAAAAAATCGTTCGAAGAACGTCGACAAGAATTTAGCAGGAAAGACAATCAAAATTTTCATTTTTAAATTATTTATAAATTATACAAAATTTATTAAAACCAGACGGTCATCGAATCCTAAAGTTTCGCCACTTAATTATTTATATTTTTTTTTTTGTATCTGAAAATTGTATTGTCGTGTACTAATTTGAAGTAACTTATTATAACTCAATAAGTTTTGATTCCTAAAATTATCTACTTTCTTGCCCATCTTAGTCCTCGTTATTTTATTACTCGAAAAATAATCAGCTCCAAGAATAGAGTTCCTCAAGTTCTTGATTGTGTTTCTCCGTTCTCTTTTGTACCATAGATTTTCCTTTAGATTTTGTTTCTCGTTGTGTATAAAGGGTCACTGACATTATTTCGGTCTCATAAATATGGATTTTGACAAATAACTTGTTTTGGATAATTTCTTCATCTCATGCGTTGCCTACATGCAGCCTTTTGAATTAAATATTTTAATCTTTACGCCATCTCTGGCAGTCAATATAGTTGTCAGCTATTTGAACTCGCCCACTTTCTTAAAACGAGGCTTGGATCGATCCTAGCCCTCAGTTATCATATATTTGGTTTTCCCTTCGTTTACATGTAAGCCTTTTATTGTGCTTTCATGCTATTGTTAGACGTACTACGTTCCTCTTAAATGTTTTTTACTTTCTTCCATCAAGTCTAGATCGCCACAGTCTGGGTCGAACAGTTGATAGTGCGTGTTATGGAATTCCAATTTATTTTCTAAAAACAATCTTATAGTAAAGATATATTTAGAAGTCAAGCGATTCCGCCTGAAACCACACTGGTAGCCTCCGATTATTTCCGTTGGCTATGCCGTTAATCTATTTAAGACATGTACTTTTGACATTGTTTTGAATGATGACTGAGTTTTTCCATATCTCAGGATTGTTTCATTCTTCCACATAGTCGTGCTGAGCTACTGTAACTTTCATATTAATTCCTTTCCGGGTCTATTCTGAGACACGACAAAAATTGTTTAAAAATAGTACACGCTCTTCACAGAAGGTCGAGAAGATGTTAATACCGATTTAGTTTTTTTTTTTAGTTTTTAAATCATTTTTATTCTTAACTTCTTAGATCTATCTTACCCTAGACAAAAATGCTTAAAAACTAGCTTAACTATCTTAACAATCTAGATATCTTACTGGCCCTAGGCGGACACTCTAAAATAGACGTAACAGCTTAAATCTATGTCTTTCGACTACTACATCAACTTACCACTAACATTACTATATCTAGCTTAAGCTAAGAAAAATGTTTTTTTTATTAAAAACTTAGCATATGATCATTTGTATTATATATAAAACTTAAGCCTACCTTAATGTAACTAAACCTAACTTATTCTACCTTAACTAAAATATATATATATAAATTATATACATAATATATATATTTAATATATATATCTTTTTTTTTTTGTTTTTTTTTTTTTTTTTTATATACAATATATATACCCTACTACTACCTACCCTACCCCACCTTACCCTACCTTAGCCTATGTAAGCCTGCCATTGGTGTTAGGCAGGCGATGCCTTGAAGAGGCTGAAGCTCTCAAAGTGTCCACTGACGTAGCTCTCTCCAGCCACCAAAAGCGTTGATGCTGTCGGACTACGTCTCCTCGATCCCGGCGTGAGACCGATCTACAGAACCTGAGGCGCTCGGGCTCACGGAGCGCGACATCGGGTTCGTAGAGGAATCGCCGTTCCACGGAATTGCGACCCACGTGGAAGATTAGCGGTATCGCCAATCTATCCTGGATCAGCCCACATCTATCTAAATAGAGGAATGCTTCTGGCGGCACAAAGCCATTAAGGCGCACTCTCTCGTGATATAAATCGTTGGGGTAGTAAGCCCCGAAGATCAGGCTATTGACCGAAGTCATTGCTCTCGCAACGTGGCTTCGAATCAGTTTGATCAAAAAATTATCTATCCGTACAATCCTGGCCCTATTGTATAGGACCTCGTTCGGGTAAAATTTCATGTACTCAGATTCGGGTGTCCTATGTAGCCCCAGACACGTCCTGAGACATTGTCTCTCAAACACCCGAATCCTTTCCATTAAGCTGGCTCTCACATTGAACCAGACGGGACATCCATAGGCAACCATGGGCCTGATTAAGGCCATGTAGCAGATTACCTTCACCCTAGAATCAAGTTGGCTGCTATGAAACAGCCATCTTGTCAGAGCGAAAGCGCCCCGGGCCCTTGCCAGAGCAGCATCTACATGTTTGTCAAAATATAGATACTGATCCAGCACGATCCCAAGATATCTGACCACACTTTGTTTCGCCAGTGGACGCCCATCCGGTCCTAAAATTAAGAACCTGCGCCAGTTTTTTCTAGTGTCCCGAGAGGCCCTAGACAAAGGCGTTCTGAACAATATAGATTCTGATTTCTGGAAGTTGATTTTCAACTTCCAGTCATCACAATACTGCTGAATTTTTTCGAAGTCACGCTGCAGAAGAGTAACAATGACGTCGATCGTTGGACCTGATCTGTACGCGATTAGGTCGTCTGCGTACGCTATTGAATGGTGAAGAGAAACTAGCAGATCGCTTAGGTAAATGCTGAAAAGGATCGGCGAATTTACCGTACCCTGTTGCAGTCCATTTTTGATTTCAAATGTTTGGGTAGAAGTCACGTTGGCAATTTTCACTACGAACTTTCTACCTGTTAACATGTCAAAAATCATATATAGCAGTGGTTTACTTATGCCCAGCCGACTGAGCTTGTAATAAAGACCTTCTAACCATACGGTATCGAAGACTTTTTCCAAGTCAATCAGACAGGCACCCGTGCATTGGTTCTTGCATTTATTCCATTGAACATCCGACACAAGCTTCGACGCGGCATGAATAGTGTCATGCCCCGCTCTGAAACCGAATTGGTTATCCGGGATGATTTTATTGTCCTCAACCCATTTAGACAGGGCCCTATGGATCACCTTCTCGAAAACCTTGCTGATACTCGGAAGGAGACTTATTGACCGGAGATTTTCCGGGTTAGATGTGTCTTTACCCCTCTTGGGAATTGGTTGCACTACCGCTGCCTTCCAGTGCACTGGATAATATGCATTATTCAGTGCATTGTTGAACAGGATGGTGTACCTCTCTACAGCCACTGGCGAAAGGTGCCTAAGCACAACATTGGATATACCGTCGACTCCCGCGGATTTTTTCTTCCTCAATGACTCGAAGATCATCTGAAGATCCTCCGTCGATATGAACAGGGTATTGACCCCCTCATTGGCGATGACATTGTTTGCCACGAAATCTTCATTGAACCCTGTAAAACCAAGGTTCTTTGATCGCCAATGATCGATATCATTTCGAAGATAGAAGTGATGAAGCAGGGCTCTATCTTCCAGGTCGTGGTTCGGGCGAATACTATCATTCACCTTGTACACTTCCTGGAAGACAGCTCCCACTGTCGCCACCTTCTCCTGAGGATCCTCGATCACGAAGAAGTCGTCATCCAGGATGGCGCTCTCCGGATCGATGCTAACTGTTCGTAGCAAGCGTTCATTGTCTGACGTTCTCGGAAGCTTTAGATCCTGAATGTCATTCTGATGTCATTGAATTGATGTCATTCTGTTTCTCCGAAATATTTTATTTATTTGCGGGAACATACTCGCGCTGTTGGATTTTACAGCACGAATTCTGTTGTTCCAATGCAAACTTACAGATATTCTGTAATTTTCCTTGATTAACTGTTGGATATTTTTAATCAGTGACTTCAGTGTCCTGACCTCCGAGTTTTGTCTGTCGGTAAACCGCCTGTACAAGAGTTTGAGTCTTGTCAGGAGTCTACTTTTTTGTCTGTGCAGTGCGTCGATTGTCGCGTTTCGGTATACGTTTGTGGTATCGTGCTGTCTTTGGCGTGGTATCGTACTGTTCATTGTTTGTTTAATGACATCGTCCATTTGTTTGAGATACCTGTCAATCTCGTAGTTTGACAGGTTCCTATTAGGCGGTGGAGAGGAGGCGCTCGAAGTGAGCGCTCTCGTCAGGGAATTGGCAAAGCGCGGCCAGCACACCCTACTGTAATCGTAAGGGTGCGTTTGGACACACTCTGCCATCTCCGCGAACTCGTCAGGTACTGTGATCACGGCACATAGTCCGCAATGGTCACTGTCGTATACAATGGTCCGTAGACAGTTAATAGACCATTCGTTCGTGTCTGCCAGTCTCAGTCGAGAGTCTATTAGCATGAGATCCAGATAGGAGCCGCTCCTAGGATACGACGGACTATCCGTTGCGAGCAACTTGACGCTATATTCAATGCTGCGAAGAACCCACCAATGGCTTAGTAGGCTCCCCCTAGTGTTGTGGAATGTTATTTCCCCAATCACTATGTTTGGCATTTAAATCGCCGGCCAGAATGTAAAAGTTTTCTACTGAGTTTAAGCGCAGAGATCGAAAAAGTGTCTCCAGCTCTGCGATAAAAATATTGGGTTGAGGTGCTTCAGGTGCATAGGCTGATACAATGTACATTCTCTTTCCGTTTCGGAGAGGAATGCACACAATACAGGCCTCTAGCACCTGGAACCTCCGCACTTCACCGCTATATATGACTTTATGTTTAAGATTATTTTTAATGAAGATCGCAACTCCTCCGCCTTGAGTAGCGTTGGGTCGGTCCCTTCTAATTATTCTATAAGTACTGTGCCGGATTTTGTGCTTCTGGTTTAGCTTTGTTTCGCTAACCAAGAGTACATCGGGGCTTTCGTCCTGCAACAGGTTAAAAAGTACGGCTCGTCGCTCGATCCTTATCAGTGAATTTACATTCACCGACAGGATCTTCAAGGGCCTCTCTACCAGCGTACCCATCACGACCTTAGGTGCGCTAGGCCCGGCAGAAGCGAGTAGATACTATCTACTCGGGTCGCCGTCTCCAGGATCTGTTGCTGGAGCTGCCCAATCTGCCCTTGGATTGCGAGCAAGATCGAACAGACATCCACCTCGGCCACCGGTGCCTTAGAGACAGGCACTGGGGCTTTAGGAACAGTCATGGGCTTTTGTACCGTCTTTCCCGAACCTGCCGCCATTTGGGCGTAGGTCAATTGGGATGTGACGGCTGGTGTTTGGAAGCGACCCGAGGGACGCTTCTCCTCGACCTTCTGCTTACGGGCCAGGTTTTCTTTCTTGATGTCCTGGAACTTAGGACATCCCCGATAGTTTGCAGGGTGCCCTCGGTTCCTACACAAGACACACTCGAGCTGCTCTCTATCCGCCACCTTGTTTTTCCCAAGGTCGCATTCCTCGTTCTTGTGGTTCTTTGCACACTTAACGCATCGAGGCTGCATTTCGCAGTTCGACGCGGCGTGCCCGAACCTTTGGCAGCGGATACATTGCAAAATGTTTCCGCTCCTCTTTAATGTTTCCCATGTGACAGTCTGGGACGCTAAGGTGGTGATAGTCCTTAACCTCTCCAGCTTGCTGCTGGGTGTGAGCTGTACCAAGAAGAAGGGAATAACTCGCTTCTCCCGTCGGGAGCTCACCGTAGTGAATGGCTTAACCCCCACGAATTTGAGGTCGTCACTCTCGAACTCTTTGAGCTCTGAGAGCATTTCCTCGGGGTCTGCAATCGACTCCACACCTTTAAGGAGCATTGTCCGCAACTTCTCGGCCTTCGGCGTGAAGGAGAAAAACTCCGTTGTGGACTCCTTTAATAAGCTTTTTATACGCTTATGCTGCTCCAGTGTCTTGCACCGAACAGCATAGCGTTTTTGGCCTAAACATTTGATTTCAAAATTGCCTACACCAATAGCATACTTACAGAGATCGATGGTCTCTCGTAGGGCCGTGGTATAGGTGAAGATGGGTGGCACTTTCTCCTTTTTAGGACGTTGCTGCTGCTTCTGCTGCTGCGGCTGTTGTTGTTGCTGCTGCTGTTGCGGCTGTTGTTTCTGCTGCTGCTGTTGCGGCTGTCGTTGTTGCTGCTGTGGCTGTTGTTGTTGCTGCTGCTTTTTCTGCGGCTGCTGTTGTTGTTGCTGCTTTTGCTGTGGGGCGGCTGTTGCCTGTTCTAAATCCCTCTTCTTTATCTGCTTCAGCTTATCAACTACGGCCTGCAGCTGGGCACGTAGGATACGCTCTTTCTCTTCCAATTCGCTACGCTCTTCCTCCGTAGCCGAATATAAAAGGGGGGCAAAGGGGTTATTGTCCCCCGTGTAGCGGCCTTCCCTACCATAGGAAAGGTAGGCAGTATCCGCTTCCACGGGGATCGCTGGTTTTGGTTGTTGTAGTCCAGCTGCTTTCGACGTTGATGGTGTTGGTGATGGCGCCCCTTTCCTCGCTTCGACCTGCAGCTTTTCAGTCGAAGCAGTGAGGGAGGGGCGCTTAGTTAGATCGGGCTTCTTGTTGGCCCTTCTGCGCCTCTTCATGACGACGGTCGGTGTTGCGAAATCGGATGATAAATCACCCGATTCCGACTCCGTACGACGTACGGGTTTTCCCCCGCCGTCTCCCGACATCCTCCGCCTGCTACTTCCAACTAATTGAGAAGCAGCAGAAAGAAACAGAAAACACACACAAAAAACTTTCCTCCCGACTTGGGATCCGAACCGGCGACCTTCCGACTGCGGGTCGGGCACTTAACCACCGGGCTAATTGGGGTTCCGCGAATATTTCGCCTAAATGCGCACTTATACGTTTTTATTGTTTTGTTTATATCGTAAACAAGCCGAAACCGAAACCGAAACCGAAAGCCGAAACACTACCTTCCACTTCACTGGTCTGTGATCAACTGATGTTAATACCGATCTCCACCCTGGATGCCCCAGCACGTCAACAACGGATGAAAACGTTGAAGCAGTGAAGAAAGTTGCTACTGAGAATCGTCACTATCAGAGAAAGTACTGAGGATATTGGAATACGGATTAGTTCATGACATAAAATTATTTTTTCAGATATATTAGATATGGAACGTGTGTCAATGAAGTTTGTTGGAAATTGATAAATTTTGATCAAAAGGCTCAGGAGCTATTAAATCACGTACAGATACAGATTTTTTTGAAAAGGGTTCTTATTTGTGAAGAAACATGGTACCGTATGGTTCTGAAGACAAAACCAAAGCCCAATCTTCTTCTTCTTTTCCTTTTTCCAACGTTGTTATGGTCAGAAGTGTAGGACCATAACCGTCCCACTTAACTGCATTCCTACTGGTCCGCTTGTGGGGTCCGCCGGTTTGACCTCAGAAAGTAGCTGCAGGCTTCCCGGTTTGGGATTACTTCATCGCTGAGGCCAATCAAATGCTGGTGTTTTTGCATTTTTTTGCACTAATTGTTTTTCGGCCTGCGTGTTTTTTTTTTTTTTTTTTTTTTTTTGTGACACGGGCATGCTCCAGTTTTTTTTTTTGTTTGATCTTACTCTTACAGCACCGGTGATCTCCAGTCGTGTCAACCCACTGATTTGCATGTACACTTGTGGGGCAGTTTAATGGTGGTAAATGTGTCCCTAGGCTCACCTTGGTGTTTTCTAAATTGCCTATATGTGATTTTTGTTTACCTTTGTTTTAGTCGCCTTTTACGACAAGCGAGAGGTATCGCTGCAGGGATAGTCTTAACCCGTCCCTGCACGGAATAAAACCAAACCAAAGCCCAGTAAAAGCAAGCAGAAGAGCCAAGACCGAAAAAAATCGCTCAAATGCAGACGTTTTGCTCACTGTTTATATAGTTTACAATACCATGATTCATCATGAGTTATTGCCGGAAGGTGATACGCTCAATAAAGAATATTGCTTAAAGTTATGTGCCGTTTGCAACACTGCCTTGAAGCAATAAGAAGAAAACGTCCAGATTTGTGGGGGAAAAAATCATGGATTGCATTACGATAACGCACCTGCTCACTCACCGTTGCTTGTGTGTACTCGTAAAATTTAGCCAAAATCCACCGTATTCACCGGACTTGGCCCTCTGCCGCATTTCTCTCTTCCCAAAACTTAAAAGACGGACGGGGACTTCTGTCGCTTAAGGACATAAAGACAGCATCGCTGGAAGAGCTCAAGGCTACCAGGAAGGCGCATATCAGAAGTGCTACGAGAGAGAGCGCTGGCGCAAGTGTATTATATCAGTGAAAAAACCTTTCTCGGTTTTTATTTAAAAAAAATATTTTATAAGTGGAGCTGAACGTCCTTTTGCCTTAATAACTCGAAGAACATTTACTTATCACCTAACTCACTTCTTAGAGCTCATGGTGTACGTGATGGAATGCTGTAGATGGGAAAGAGTCTTACGACACTTGCGTGCATGTTCGTGGAAGGTGATGGAAAGGCTTCATGTGATATTTTGGTGTGTTTATTGAAGGTGATGGAAAGGTGTAAGTTCATCGTATTGTTTGTGGATGATGGTAGGTGCAGAGTGACCGGATGCGCGCGGAGGAAGTTGACGCAAGTGCATGTTGCTGTAGGTGCAAGGTGATCGGATGACCGTGTGGGCTGAGGGAATTAGTTGTTCACAAATGTACTGCGCCGTGTTTAACTTATTTAAGGGGGATTAATGGAAATAAGAAATATTTTTCGACAAGAGTAAATAAAAACGAATAAACCTTGTAGAAACTAACTGAGCATTTTCTGTGGCCTCAAAATATAGGCACACAGGTAATTGTTATTTTAAACTGCATAAAGTTTCGAGTCTCACAGTATGTCGTAATATGGCGTTATTCTGGTGTAAACTAATTTCACCCAATGGCGAGCATGCGACTTAACATCATTAGGTTACTTTCATTGGATTTTTTTTTTTTAAAGTTAAGTCTACGCGGAAACATCAACAACAATTGAAAAACAATAATTGGTAATGTGTGGGCGAGTCCTTAAAAAGGTTGTTGCTCTCATGAACGCCTGTAGATGTAGTCGTTGTGGAAATGGAAATTTGAGCTATATTCTTATATGAGGCTATCAGCGCAAAAGTGGTGTAACCCCAAAAAACTCAATAGGAGATAATAGGGATTTTAAATTTGGTAAATATTTATTTGAAATTAATTTCTTTTGTGAACATTATTTTAATTGCTTTATTTTTAATTTATAGAAAGAACGCCCAAATTTACAATAGCTGTGTATTTTTGTATTTATTAAGTCGATATTAGAGGAAAAAATGTGGGTTACACCACTTCTGCATTTATGATATTTTGGCCTAATTTAAAATAAAAAACAAGTTACACCACTTTAGAACAAGTTTATTAAGAAATCAATCAAACTACATAGTACAAGAGCTATTCATCATCTGTCTCATCGTAATACACCTCATCCCTGACACTGTTGGAGCAATTCAGGTTGTTATAAAATGTGTGATGAACTGGCGGGATAAAGTGCAACAATTCAAGAAGGTCCTTTTTCTTTTTTTCGGCTATGGTTGGTTTTTCTAATGCTTCTAATTGTGTTATGGTTACTGACTGCCTTTTTTTAACACTGACTTCGTCAAAGAGGACATCTTCATTATTGGAATATTTGTAAAAAATTTAAAATTGATGGATTTTATGGAATCTTAGCCACTGAACTTTCAACCACTCCACGTTGCTGCTACTAACCGATATTTTTCTGTTGGTTATATTTTTTTCCAGCGATTTCGAAGAGAAAAAATCACTTGCACTCATTCGTATTATCTTGAATGGTTGTCTTTTTCGAGCCGTTTTAATTACTTCGAGCCAGTTTTCTGGAACATATATTTCTTTGAAGAATTTTTTATTCTTTTCTATTAGACCAAAATCTTGGTCACATGGTAAATATGAATGTCCACTGACCAAAAATTTATGATCTATTTCTTCAATTGTAAAGTCCGGGTGAGATACAACATACTGACAAAACAACGACATCTTTATGTTTCTATTCTGTCCCCCACATTGCTCAGAATACATGACTTAAAAGTAAAGTAAACAAGATCCAATTTCTTGGGGTCCTCGCGAAGCATCAGACTCGTCCCAAACAAACATGTAGGCATCATTTGTTCCCATGTTGTGAATTCCAAAGCAAAAAGTTCAAATTTGTCTCTTGTAATACACTATTCCAGTACTTAACACAGGGGTAGGTAGGGTTTTCATTAAATCAAAAGTGATTACAGTGACGTCAGCAGATGATTTTGCCAAGGTTGTATCGTCTTTTAAGCCTTGTGTGGCACTATCTGCTTTCCTTTGGTGTAATTCCAGTTCACGTTGCAACTCTTGTTTTAGCTGTTCATTCTTAGCACATTTAATTTTGTTATTAAGAGATCACATTTTTTGCAAGAATCACTGATGGGTGCATGGAACCGTAGGTTAAAACATTCATTAAAAATTTTATTGAAAATGAAAGATGAGACAGGTTCAGGTGTATTTTCTTTATAAAGAGAATACATTCGTCCAAGGCTCAGATCCGGTGAAAGATATCTCCTGTTCTCACTTTTATGTCTGGTATAATGAGACTCATAAACTGGAAACCGGCCAATGAATTCTTTTACCTCTACGATCTTATTGTCTGGTGTTCTGTTTACAGAGCTTTGTAGACCTCTCTGATCAATAGGTGGAACACTATGGACACATTTATGTTTCAACACCCTAGTTACACGTCCATCAGAAATTTGAAAAGTTCTTAGGAAGAATTTTTTACACACCTGAAACTCAACACCATCTTCACCTAATAAATAATAAATGTGTGTTTTTTGTCTTCTTGATTTCTCTGTTACCGTGTAACTTCTGGATTTGTTGTTTCACTCTAACTAATGAGAACAGTAATGCATTCTGAGCCTCGAAATTTGCCAATGCGTAAAAACTTCTAAATATTTCCAGCTGACGTTCCTCATTTATTCTTAGATGACACTTCTTGGGACATGGACACTCGCCTGTTTTAGGTGTCTTCGCAGGAACAATGTTCTTTTTGTGGTTCTTATATTGTTCGCCTTTTGCTCGTTCTAATTTAAGCACATTTCGCTGCCATGCCTATGGCTTTTTTAAACGCTTTCTACTTTTGAGGTTGGGAGTTTCAGTTGGTGACCCCATACTTACTTGCAGTTCTGATGTTATTGAACTAGACGTGCTTGGCTGTGGCTGTTGTAAATTTGTGGCTGAACTAGTTCTGATTTGTTGAACTTCTTCAGAGTCATCATAGTCTGATGAGGGTGCAGGGGATGGTAGATATTCAGAGCCAGATTCTTCAAAATCTTCAGCTGTAACCAACGTTATTTAAAAACATACTTAACTTTAACACGTTTGTTTCTAATTTGCACACAATATTTTAACTAACCTGAAGTAGTATCATCGTGTTCGTCCATGATTTAAGAATTTTGGTTAAGATTTTCAATGAAATTTCGTGTTGAACCTCTCAATTTTTACACTCTTTGACACTGTTTTTTATTTCGAACTACTTGCGCCTACTCTCGGCTGCGTCCAAAAACGAAGTGATGTGGAGACCATGGGCCGAAATGCACAATTATGGTGTGATATGTTGGCCAGCGAGATAATATACGCAGCTATTCAAATAATATGGAAAACCGCTGATAAGCAATATGCTTGTTTATTTTGAACCCTTTTTTTTCGAAAACTGATTAGTGCAATTATTTGCACAGCTGCATTGTTTTTCCTTATGATGCATCTCTGACCAATCATTCATTCCATAATGCAAAAGTGGTGTATTCAACTAACACCACTTTTGCTCTATTACATTGTTATATTATGCTCTGAGCAAAAACAATTTTTTCAGCTCTATCTGCTTTTAAATACCTAAAAGTGGCTTACACCACTTTTGTAATGATAGTTGGTAATGTAAGGAATGTATATAACACCAGAAGAGCAACCAACAAAATTTGTGGGTTACACCACTTTTGCGCTGATAGCCTCATATATATGTACATTGGTGCGGGTTTTGAAAGGCCATATTTAATACAATTTTTAATATTTCGAATGTATTGCATTCATTTCTGAACTTAAGAATTGAGCAAGTTTGTCATTACTTTAGTTGCCGACTACATTTTCCAAAGGTTATGATTGCTAGATGCAAGTGGTATAAGAAAATATAGAAAATAGTTCAAGGTATATCTTCCTCCACCATTGAACTTTTTAAGTTAGATCGTCTTTAAGTCAACGGTTGCCTGTTGTTAAGGATGTGCGATGCAGGTGACCTGTATTGTCCAATTTTGATAAACCTCCACCATGATGGTTACACCCAATTAGGCCCATACATTGCAGTTAGAGAAAACGAAAGAAAGAAGAAAGCTTTGAACCTCCATCGAGACTATTTTTTAAAAATGATTAATCTATAAGGTAGTCCATCACTTTAAGACCAATACTCATAATCTTAAAGAATAATATTAAACATACTAAGTATGTCTGTACATCCCTAATCAACTTACATATATCAAATTGCAACCAAACATATCCACTTCTAAGAAATAAATAAGTTGTCCAAGTCTGCGAATGCGAAAATATCACAATGTGTATATTGCAGTCTAGAGCAAAGTTGATACAAATCCGATTCTTAGAACCAATTCAGAGTAGAAAAATAATGTCATCGTAACTGGTTAGAAGACATAAAAATGTCCCCAACGATTGATATATTTTCTTCATACCTCACCCATAGATGTAACATTGCAGTGCAGAGGGACAAAAGTCGAGAACACATCTTCCTCCACATTTGAGTACATCAGTGCCAAACTCATGGAAACGTTTCAGACAGAAAAAAGAACATCCTCAGGAGGTAATAAAATCTCGGGAGCACTCTTCTGTTGTGTTTTAATATTGCGAGTAATAAATGTAACCATGTGAATCTCAGCACAAGTGCAAAATTAAGTTTGGAGATTTCACGACAAGAGGATTTGTAATGTCCTTACCTTTCGATTAGGCTAATCGATGTAGGTTGTTCATTTCGATTGCGACTTATTTGGGAAATACATGGGAAATACTAAAGGTTCTTTTGGTTGTTTCTTGGATTTTCGCTGATTCTTGAAAAATGAGATATATACTTGAGGATTTTTTTGGGTATTAGAATATTTTTAGCGCTTTAAACTAGGTGAGATTTCCAAGTGAATATATTATATACATATCATCAACATATGAAGCTTGAAACATAAACCATTATTATACCCGTCTTCACCTACATATGTACATACTCGTGTATGTGCCAAGCTACGATCCACTATTAATCAGTATCATCGAATTTTCTTTTCCTTTTCGAACTACCAAAAAATACCAAAAAATCGGTCATTTGTTTATTTGAATGCTTCACATTCTGGAATAATCAAAAGAAATAAAGAAACTTACTCGTAAACGTAACGGCAACTTATGTAAACGTAACACAACCTACCCCGCGAACGGGTCCTTTACCTATTCCTGTTTCTCGAGAGGAAATAGGATGAAGCATAATAAACTTCCGTTGTTCTGTCCCTTGTCACTAACGCTTCGCCAGACTGGACAATGTGTTTCGTTCATTCCCTTTCGGCCTGACGTTATAAGACAGGCTCCAGTGCTTTTTTGAACTGTGTATAGGAGGCTATATTCCTTTAATATAAGACCCAGTAATCGACTGCTGCAGTGTGGATGCATTAGTATATATACGTAAACGCGGTTTGTTCAGAAAATAATGTGGTAGGTAGTTAATTTGTCCCAAATAATATTTAATTATTCATCATCAATATATATATATATTATGATATACAAATGAACGGAACCCAAAGCTTAATGCCGATTCCGACCGCCGAGAGCCGAGAAGCTTTTCAAGGCAAGTGTACAACGGCGGGTTTCGCCAGTACCCCGCCGAGGAGAAAAGCCGATGGCGATGGTGTTATCGGGATCGGAACTCGCTCATCTTGCGTCAGCGGCCGACTCACTCAGTGGGTCTGCGCCACGGCGCTCTCTTACCAAGTACCAACTTAAGTAAATTATTTCTGCCCAAAAAATTACGCGCAAGCAACGAAGAGTGAGCAAATGCATTATTGTGATGAAACATTTCTTTCCCACAAATTCTGATATGTTCTTCCTATTGCTTCACGCAAACGGCGCATAGCTAGGTAATATCCCAGCGAATCGTCATTCACGTCTGTCAACAACTCCTGAGCGATGCTCATGCGATTGTTCATGTGGCCAACATTTTACAATATTCATGCCTGAAACATCAGAAAAAATTCATGCGAACATCATGCAAAAATTCGCAAACATCGTCAGCAACTTCTCTTATCCTCTATAGCAATTTTCTTCACTGCTTCAACGTTTTCATCCATTAATGACTAGCTGGGTCTTCCAGGGCGGGCATTAACATCTTCTCACCTCTTTTTTTTAAGAGCTTGTACAAGTTATACACGTTTATGTTGTTATTTTTTTTTACATTTTTTTCTTAATCGCTAAGCAAAAAGGCATTTAATTTTGAAAAATGTATGTGAAAAACAAACTAAATATCCAAAATGGCTGACCATTATAATATAATATAATTATGTTATGAGACATGTGAGTGAACATAACAAAAAAAATCGAAATCTCATGATATTTAAAAGAGCACTTTATATTTTGAACATACTTCGTAAATATCAGCGATATATAAAGTTTCCCCAATACTGGGGACTAAATGCTAAAAACATTTTCCGATATACCCAACAGACCTCACAGTCTGACCAAGCAGTCATTGCCTAGACTTTGATATCGTAATAAGTTGAGAATAACCACCATGTGAAAATGTTGTTTCAGTTCCTCAAAGCAGTTAAAGGAAAAAAGATTTCGTTACAATTGACCATGAAATTGGCCGACCAAGCTATCAGCATATATGCAATTTTTATTATCCCTCAGTAACTGAGTCCCGTCATATTTGAGTTTTATTCCGTGTTGGCAAGTTTGAACTTACATAAATAACTTTTTTTTTATTCTAAATTTCTAAATTTCATAATCGCAATTTCCAGATTAAAATTCTCTGAATGAGTTTCAAATTGTATGGTAACTTTGCTCCGATCAAAACCAACTTTGACTTTGTTTGGATGGATTTATATACTCTAGGCACGCATCTACATATGTATATTTCGGGCAGTGATAATGTTGGTTTCATCCAGTGAAGTACAAGGGAAATTTAAAACTCGCGTACACCTTCAAAAGCGCTCTTGACTACGATGATTTGGTGATGAACTATGGTATCATCACTTGTTCTGGTCGAATGTTATATTATAATTGTATCGACAATGAAGTAATTGAAATAGTAGATACTAGCAGACATAGAAGCTTGAAATTTAGAATACAATTAGTGTTTAGTGTATAAATCAAGGAAAAACTAAAATATTTTGCAATTTCGGTCCAGTTTTCTAGATACACCAAATATTATTGCTAATAGGATAGTGCCTGTATGTATCCTTTTTCAATTTATCTAGATGGCGATTAACTCCTAAAAATATGCAATGCAGCAATCAATTGGCGGTTGGGGAATTGGGTTTAGTGGTCAATGTGGTTCATGTATTTGACGGAATATAAAATAAACTACATAAAGGAATATTTAATTAAATCCGGTTTAAATCACTCCAGCATTAAGTTTTTGCTAAATTTTATTACATAGTGCACCACTTCAGACAAATACCTTTCCAACGGTGTATCGCACTTGATTGTGCGACTTTTAGTTTAGGAGGAGAAGCGTCTTCACTGGCGTATTATATATATAGATTAGCCTCTCGAAAATCAAGTATTTCCTTTTTGTAAGTGTTGAAATAATTACACGATGGCCGAGGTTGAGGTTGATATAATAAGAAAAGTTTATTTTAAAAAGTGGACTACAGTGTTCCTTTTAATACAAAGGTTGTTGAAGGAAGAAAGAGGATGTAGAAAAGAAGTTGAATATAAGAGATATTGATGTTTTAATATTGTTTAAGGTGTAAACACAATTAAGCTATGGAATTCAGTACAATATTTTAACAGTAAGTAATAACGTTCGTGCCTTTTCTATTCCTCATCAAACAGTTTTAAATGGTTATTTTCAGAAATCTCCTGCATCTGTTTGTTCTACTACGCTTTCATCCGATAGCAATTCTTTCCAGTAAGTGAATGAGTATACCGACGTATTCGTCATCTTTTTACCATTACATAATGAATGGCAGTAGCGATATTTAATACGATTGGCTATGAATCACCTTCAAATGAGTCTGTGTCTAAATCGGACGTATAATATGATACCTTGTTGAGAATCTAAAGATAAAAAAGGTATTGATGAGGTTAAGAACATGTGTATATCTAAAAAAAAAAATGGTAAAGATGGTCAAATATTTAACGTATACTTGTCGCAAAAAAACAATATTTCCTAGGTGACTGGAAACTTTCGGAAATAATTCCAATACCAAACGCAGGCAAACCACCTAATGATCCTAAAAGATGGAAGTCTTCCGTAAATTTCTTGGGCCTATATTTTGACCCAGGACTGACATTAAACAAAATTATTATGAAAACGTTTCAATTAAAATACATACTTTATCCATTTGCTAAGGGGAAGTTTTTATTTTCCCCTGAAAATAAAATTATTATCCATAAAAGGATATTCTGATATGTTGCACAGTGGTCAAATGTAGGCAATCGTGCAAAGTACCACATCAAAAATTGCAATTATGCAAAACAAAATACTCAAAATGATACTTAATTTTCCCTGTCATCATTCAAATATTCATCTGCATATTAGATATAATATTGTGGTGATCTCATCCAGAATATAGACATTTAATAGCACTTTTGAGACAAAATGGTGCATTCATGACAACCCATTAATTTTTTATTTTTATTTATTTTTTCATTTATTTATTTGTTAATTTATTTATTACATACATATATGTACATACATACATGGATTATATTTATTTTATATGTTTTCCATCACTGGTATGGTAATATTATTATAATTCGTTAATTTTCCTTTTCTTGTTTTAGTTTCCAACTGATTTTTCTGATTAACGCTAGTTTTCCTCAATATATACTATATGTGTATTCATTTAGCACATTTTTACCTTTTTTTTTGAAATAATGCTCGGGTAGAAAATTTTAAATACTATACATCATATCTCTGTAAATGGAAGTATATAAAATGTGCGATAACACATTTTTAAAATTATGAACGTAATAAAATATCTGTCTATCGTATATAATATTTTCCATTTTTTTTAAGTAAGTTCAGTTTATTATTATCTTTTTAAATATATATAAACATTTCATCGTAATTGCTCAATGTACAGAGTTGTGACTTAGTCTTACATCTGAACAATTATTTGTTTGGACATTAATCAAGATGAAAAGAAAACAAAATCGTAAGTCGAGAGGAAAATGATAAGTTAAAACAAAATAAAAAAAAATAATAATAAAAAGTAATAAAATGATATAAATAATTAAATAAATAAATAAATAAGTAAATGAATAAATAAATAAATAAATAAATAAATAAATAAATAAATAAATAAATACATGGATACTAAATTATTATGTTATATTTATCAGAAAGAATTAAAAGCTAAAATGTACAATATTGCTTATTCGGGACTGTACGCATGGAAGGAATAACATTAGCTCATAGTGGCTTCAACACATTATGACACTGGGTCGTACCTTATGTCACGATTAACAGACACCATTCCAGCGCTTCGCCGATGTACAGTCGCTGGATCAACTCCAAGATCAAATACAGCTGTTTACTCTGAAAGCGAATAAGAATTTATGCATCTGTTTAAGATATTGTCCTTGCCTAAAATTAACTATAACTATAACTTTTACTATGACTAGGTATTCATTTGAGGAGTCCAAAAAACTCCAATTGGCAGTAATAATCCAGAAGGCTCTGATTGCACCTGATTGCAACAAAAAAACGCTGCTCAATATTTTTGAAAATTTAATATTTTATTAAATAGAATAAGCTTTCCAATAAGTTGTTCAATTACATTTTAGTTTCATTAAGCTGTCTAGGTTTGCAACTTGCTAAAACTTTTCGAAGGTAGACCTAGTTTTAAACTTCGCTTCGTTACTTAAAGGATTGCGCTTGCATTGTTTTCGAAACAATATGATCCAAAAATCCTACTAAAAAAGTCACTTATTTCATTTTTATTCTCGGGTTTCAGATAAAGATAAATGACACCTCATCACTCAAAATAATTTTATTCTGTATCAATAAGCAAATAATCTAAGATCTTTTTAGTGATAGTCTCGAAATAGACATACATAGGTGAGTTTTCAGTTATATTTCAAGTTACTATGGCAGAGATATACATATATGTTAAGCTGGCCTCGTTAAGTTAGAGTCTTCGCATCGAATAGTTTCAAAAAAGTTGTGCGAAAAGGCACTAATATAACTAAACGTTTCCGCGCTATTTTCGCTGTTAATAGTGAATTTTCACTAATTCAACAAGTACCCGAGTAAACCTCCTAATCTTTGGTTATCACAAATCATCGCAATGATAGTTGGAAGTGAGAAGTTGAAAGGCCATTTATATATAATATATTAATTGGCAATAATGTAACTTAAGTTTATCGAATATCGCGCACAAAAACTAAACATAAAAAAAATGTTTTGGTTGTCCCCACAATTTGACAATTGCTGCAGGGGAAAGAATTAACCAAGGAGTGAAGGGAGTGAAGGATTTTATATATGTATATAGTAGTATCGTAGAGAGAGCCGTGGCGCAGTGGGTAGTGTGTCGGCCTCTGACGCACGATGAGCGATTTCGGATCCCGATTACACCAACGCCATCGAATGTTCATTATGCGGCTTCTCTCCTCGGCGGGGAACTGGCAAAACCCCCCGTAGTACACTTGCCTCGAAAAAGCTTCTCGACTCTCGCCGTTCGGATTCGGTATTAAAACTGTAGGTCCCGTTTACTTGTGTGAAAAACAAATCGCACACAACATAAGTGAATGAGAGAAGCTAGGCTCTGGCTCTTCATGAGCTGTAACGCCATTCAAGAAAAAAAAGAAGAAGAAGAAGGTATCGTTTACATGAGCTTAAAAACTCGCAATAATTGGTAAGTTGCAATGAGGTCGCAAATAACAACATTCACCTTTGCGCGAAGAGCTCCGAATTATTACGTTGTTCTTCGGAGGTTTTATTGTTGTTGTTACTCTAAAGATACACGAAACTTAACCAGAAATGAAATGCGAGTACTGACATTTTCCATGTTCACTTATCACCTTGATTCTTCATTTTATTTCCAACATTAAAAAGAAAGTGCTAGAAAAAGTTCTTTTGTTCGGAAACGGCACATCATTTTGGTTGGGAAAAAGTAGATTACATTTTTGAAAAGTATTTTGAAAACCAATGAAACACTTGTTCTTTAAAATAATATTTCCTTGCAGTCATACACATCAGGGAACATCATAAGAGGCGTATTTATTTAAGCCAGTTAATCTAATGTTTTAAATAAAATGTCTTAAATAGAGAGATGGTTTTTGCAATTTTTAAAAAGTAACTAAATAATTTTACTTTTTGACAACGATCCAATTTCGTACATTTTCATGTGAACGTGAAAAAAAAAAACAAGTGAGCTGTTCATATTTTTTTTGTCGATATTCTTGCCGAGATCAGCCCTACGACACACCCAAATCCTCCTCATCAAAGTTACGTTCACGGCAAGCCACATAGGAGAAGCATAAACGAGCAAACGGCTAATTGTAACAGGTGATCCTATATTGGCACTACCGTCAAGTAGTCATCTACCAATAACAGCGAGTTCTTATACGTTAGATAAGTAAGTCTTAAACCACATTAACCACTTAGACCATTGTGGCTAATTTAATTATCCGATTAAGCAAACAAATGATTCATAACACAATGAAAAAATGAGAGAAAGTATTGAAGACAGAGTGAACCTTGTATCAATTAGTCAATAATACCAAATATTCGATAACAAAATTATTGTAGCCCATCTTTTCGCTTTTTCATTAATAAAGCGACCAACATTGGATCGCTCTCTGTACTCGTACAATATTTTCTAACTACGAGCGTCAATGAAAACCGCACCATATAATGAGTTCTCAGAAAATGGGTTATTTTATCAAAGTGAAGGTTATGAGGGGTATTTCCCACAGCAACGTTCGGCTTCGTATTCAGTACAAAAAACAAAAAAAAACAAACAACGGTTTGAGTTGACTCATGATTGTGGCAAATAAAAAAACAAGAAAATTTAGATCCATTAAATAAAAAAACAGCCTCAGGGCGAAAACGCAAATCAACCCAGAAAATGGACAGTTTTACAAAGACAGTATTACAAAGAATAAGCATGAAAAATCTCTTTAAAAGTCCTGTCCATATAAGAGCTGCATGAATTTCATCAAGTTGACCTAAGCACCGAAAGGATATATAAAAGGTCAAGGAAGACCATTGAAAAGGACTATCTGAACCACAAAAAAATAGCTCGTTTGGCGTAAGCGAAAAAGTATGCAAAATTAACGCAGGATGAATGGAAATATGTGACATGGTCCAACGAGTAAATTTGATTTGTTGTGTGCCAACAATCTGCCACAAGTCCGACCGTCAGCAGGTGAAAGAATTGAACACAAGTGCATAGAGGGTAAAGTTTACTCAAAGCCAACTAGTTTGGGGATCCTTCTCTATTTGCGCTTTGAGCTTTTTGCTTTTGTTGATCGGACTCTAATATAATCAGCCAGCCATTGAACTGCATCATTCCCAAATTGACAAGTGCCTTTTTCAAGATTTATGATTCTGCACCTTGTCATCAAGCTAGATCGGGTAGTAAACTGCTATTAACTAACTTCTAAATGTCTACTTCATAAATAATTAATAAAGAAGTAAAGACAGTTTTTCAATAATTTTCTGCTCAATAAAACATGAGCTGACCTCGAAATTTACTACATTATACTAGGCCGCAAATTCTCCTGCCATGTAATGAGATGTAAGGCATAAAGCAGAGAGTGAGGAAAAGCTAAATGAAATTCTGGACCATGCACGGAATACTTGAAGCAAACTTGAAAGAATTAAAGCGGTTACGACTACCTCTTTTCAAATCTATACAGGGTGTCCCACGAGCAGTGTGCCAAAAAGCTGCAGCGTGTAGGTCTAGTCAAGACAAGAAAAAAATCGTATGGGAGGTGGGGGTCTATTTCCCCCCGTTTAGCCGGGAGGGGCAATTTTCTAAAAAACTGACTTAATTTGGAAAAAAAATTATTAAAAATCAACAGTTACATGCACAATGCCACGATATACCTTTTTGTAAAGCCAGAAACCTCTTCTTTCATATTGATTTTAAATGAAGCTGTTTGAGGGAGTAGTTTTTGAGAAATTAATTTTCAAACTCAAAATTTTGAAAAAAAATACTATTTTTTTTCAAAATTGTATGTAATTAAGTAGTAATTTTTTTTAAAAAATTCAATGCTCTCATTAGTTTTTAGTTAAAAGCAGAAAACCGGATGCAAAAATGTCTTGTAGTTTTTGAGAAATTAAAAAAAATAACCGAACCATTTTTTTCTAAGAAGAACCTTTTTTTTGGTTTTGACGCGGCTGGACTTGTAGACAAATTAATGTATGAAACATTGACCTCGTTTTTATTATTTTTAAAAAATTCGGAGTTTTATGAGGATACAATAAAGTGATACAGTATTGGAATAACCCTGGATTAATTCTTTTTTTTCATTGATAACGCCTGAAAACTGACCTGCGAATTTCGTCTGGGTCCGCCCGCCGCCGATGGGTTCTACCCGAATTTTGGATTTGGTCCGACGCAATCCCTCCCTTAGTACAAGGAGGATGGCTATTATGCTTGGAGTGCCCAAATCAAGAGTATGGAGAGTGCTTCATACCGAAAACTTACACCCGTACCATTTTAGGCCAGTTCAGGGACTCACCTCAAACGACAAGTTTTTGAGAGCAGAATTTTGTCGATCATTACTGCTTCGAGATGAAACTGAACGAAACTATTTTGCAAGGATATTCTGGACGGATGAAGCACAGTTTACCAGAGATGGGGTTACTAACTTCCACAATTTGCATCATTGGAATAGCACCAATCCACACAACAAGAAACAAAATAAATCAAAACACCGCTTTAGCTGTAATGTTTGGCTTGGTATTGTTGGACAAACTGTAATCGGGCCCCGGTTTTTGAATGCCGTTATTAATGGAGAATCATACCTGCAATTCCTACGAGACCTTTTGCCCGATTTGATGGACAACGTTCCTTTGGCCATAGCAGATAATTTAATCTACCAGCAAGATGGAGCACCCGCATACTAGAGCTTACGGGTTAGAAACTGGCTGAATGATCATTTTAGTGACCGTTGGATCGGAAGAAGGGGCCCCACGGAATGGCCACTTAGATCACCAGATTTAACTCCTCTAGATTTTTATGTGTGGGGATTCATGAAGAATTATGTTTACGAAGTGGAAATAGTATCTTTGGAACAACTGAAAGAACGGATTGAAGTCGCTGGAGTCAAATTGCAGGAAAATTTGTCAAGCATAGATATGTGCAGCCATTAGGAGAAGAAGGAGATATAATCTTGCCTTCTAAAAAATGGGGATCATATTGAAAATTTATTATAATAAAACTCCGAAGTTTTTAAAAATAATAAAAAAGAGGTCAATGTTTCATACATTAATTTGTCTACAAGTCCAGCCGCGTCAAAACCAAAAAAAAGGTTCTTCTTAGAAAAAAATGGTTCGGTTTTTTTTTTAATTTCTCAGAAACTACAAGACATTTTTGCATCCGGGTTTCTGTTTTCAACTAAAAACTAATAAGAGAATTGAATTATTGGAAAAAAATTACTACTTAATTACATACAATTTCGAAAAAAAGTAGTTCGAAAATTTTTTTTTTAATTTTTTTTGCAAAATTTTGAGTTTGAAAATTAATTTCTCAAAAACTATTCCTTAAAACAACTTTGTTTAAAAACAGAATGAAAGAAGGGGTTTCTGGCTTTACAAAAAAGTATATCACGGCATTGTGGATGTAACTGTTGATTTTTAATATTTTTTTTTCCCAATTAAGTCAGTTTTTTAGAAAATTGCCCCTCCCGGCTAAACGGGGGGGAATAGACCCCCCCCTCCCGTACGATTTTTTTCTTGTCTTGACCAGACCTACACGCTCTAGCTTTTTGGCACACTGCTCGTGGGACACCCTGTATAATGAGTCACCATTGCCTTATCGCTCTTTTTGATCATATCTTTTCAAACATTAAATAAACAAATAGAAATTAGGTTGAAACATTTATAAACTCAAGGGGAGTACTTAACAAACTTAACTTTAAGTATGTACTTAACTTTAAAATACATGAATTTCTGCTGCATTTGTTTCAATATAAGGTCTATCACCAAAACTTGAGATAATTTTATAGTTGAAATTGGAGATGTGATAAGATATGTCCATATCTTAGTTCTAAATGAAATTAATATACCGCAAAGTAGGAACGAATTGTATTACATATGTAGATGGATTCAATGTAGATTTTTTTAATCGGGAAGGAGTGAAAGGTGGTAGTGTTGCGATTTTTACTAATAATAAGATAACACCTACACAATCGTACCTATTAACCCCATTAACCACGAAGAAATTTATTTAGAAACAACTCATGGAAAGCAAAAAAATAAAAACGTATCCATGCCATCTACAGATGTCCCAAACTAAGTGCAATTCGATTTATTGAAAGCTGAGTACAGTTATCAACACAAAATGGGGAAATGTCGTATAAGCTAATATAAACTTGATGAGGACAACTCGATAGTTTTGAAATATATGGAAATGATATCATCAAAAGGTCTCACAAATGTCATAAAGACACGCGTTGATCTCAGACGAAACACAGCCACGCTTATTGACAACATAGCATCCCAAGGCAAGAGATATTTTCTGCAGTTGTGGAAACTGATCTTACGGCCACTATGCTATATTTTATGCTGCACAGGGACATAACGATCAATTGATCAAAAGAATAAATGCATTACATATAAATCAGCAAAGGGTTAATCAGCGCATACAAGAAACAAACTGGGTAAATATGAGTCAAGAAAACAATGTTTAAACTCTCTAAGATGAATGACCAACACTTTTCGAATGCACAATGTGACCCCAGAAAAACATGGAGACTAATAAGTGAGCTTCTGGGAATTATACAAAACAACTTTTCAACAAGAGATACTGACGGTGAAAAGTGCATCGTGGATTATATTGCGGATTAATGATTCATATGTGCAATATTAAAACCCAAACACTAAATCACGAAAACTTGCGAATACAACGGAGTATGTACATACATATATACGTGGAAGAAGCTAATGAAGAAGAACTACTAAAAATACTGTATAACATTTACACCAAAAAAGGGCCGTGAGCAGATAACATACGACCGACTGATCTTTAAATAAATGCCAGAATTCTCACACCTATTATAAAAATGATAATCAATCGTAGCCTTATACAAAGTTATATAGTAAAACTTTTAAAAACATCAATCATTTATAAAGGTGGCAAAAACAAACAAAGTCGAAAATATATAGACCAATTGCAATTGTTTAGAAGAAATAATTTTCAAACGATTCAATACATTTATTAGCAAACATCAAATCTTACACCCAAATCAGTATGGATTTCAAAAATAAAATCACCGAAAAACTTCTCGGAGAAATTACAAATACTATCAACGCAGGCATTAATCGAAACCATCACGTTCTAGCCCTTTTCATAGATTTCCGTAAAGTTTTCGATTCCCTCTGTCTGGAGAAACTCTTATAAATCTTAAATTGAATTGGTATAAGAGGATACATGTCAGAACTACTTAGCTAATAGGACCATCAAGGTCAAAGTGTCAAGCACTTTGAGCCAAGAAAAATGTAGTACATATAGAGTTTCACAAGGTTCCAAACTGGATCCCATTTTGTTTATTATGTATACAAACCAGATTTTAAGATTATTTGAAAGTAATACGGCTTGCAGACGATATAGTCATCGTAGTTAAACATAAGCAACTAAGCTTAGCCGTTGAAATACTTCAAAAGCAATTTGACGACTGGATGTAGTTCCGTTTAGGGGGCACCCCCGATTGGGATGAAACTTTGGGCATTTGTTGACCTTGGTGGGACATGAATAACCCCCAAGGAACTTTTGGCGCAAGTTTTAACGACTTTTAATCATTTATTCTTGGTGATGCTCCTAAAATAGGCCAAATATTGTGATTGTGGGGGTTTTCGTTTTTACCTCATATTCAATTGTTGATCAAGATAAAGACAAACTTTTCATGGGGGCTTAAAGATTTCCCGATTTTTTTATTCGTAACAATAACGCCCGAAGATGCCACAATTTTAAACAACTCTTGACCTATTAAATGTATCATCATCATCAATTGTCCGTGTTGGATTTTGCAATTTGCTTTTACCAAGTCTTGTTAGCTTTTAACCAGTCAACTGTTTCGACTTTATTCGTGGAATATATTCGTCATAAACGATGGTTTAGTATGTATAAATTGGTTAGTATTTCCATGTCCTATACCAGATAAAAAATATTTATACAGTCCAAGGGAAGAACATCATGTCTATAAGCAGAACTCCATAACAAGCAAACCAACCTACAAAATATGTTACCATCCAACTTAGTTGCAGCTGTAGACATTACAAATTACATTTAGTTTAACCCAGATTTCCAATGCAAATAAAAAGCGATCGACTAGCTACAATTTTGTAATCTAGATTTTTGAAAGCAGCTTTCGGTTAACTGCACTTGTTTGGAACCATAACGATACTGGAAAAAAATGCTTTTGATAGATAAAGCTGTTTTAAAATGTTGCAATCCATTTGTATACAAGAAAATAGGAACACAGAAATCTATTCCAGTCAAAGCTTTTTTTTATCAACAATATTCCTGTTGCAACAATACTTGATAGCACACAACATTCCATTGCAACATCATACTCCTGCTCAAATAAAAACTCTCCACTTTCCAGGAAAATGTTCTCAGAGAGTTATTTTAAGCGAGAGGCGGAGAGAATGAGAGCATGGGTTTGGCATAATAACTATTAGGTTGCCCCAATTGCCGATACTTATTTTCATGGCACTCTTGTCCTTCCTTTTGCGCTACGATTTTCAAACGGACAAGGAGCGGAAAAACACAGACGCACAGACGCGTTATGGGAATCGGGAGTGAGCATACTGTCCTGGTCAGTTTGCGGCTCATTTAACCGACACGATAAGGAAAGAAAGAAAATGCCATGAAACAATTCACTAACTTCTACTGTATTATCGCTATTTCCCGCCATATCCTCTCATTTTTGCTTGATATTTGTGCACGTGTAATTGTTCGCGAGGTTCCACTTAGGCATTTCCGGTGAAGGAACTACCCGATCCTTTTAACATTGCAGCCGAAACGGGTAACGAAACTTTGCTTAAGGTGCAAGACAAATACAAACAGAAAAACCTCAACCGAAACGACTTGAGTTGCGTCAATAGA
Source organism: Merodon equestris (assembly GCA_958301585.1). Classification (NCBI taxonomy): domain Eukaryota; kingdom Metazoa; phylum Arthropoda; class Insecta; order Diptera; family Syrphidae; genus Merodon; species Merodon equestris. The sequence goes on from OY284413.1 coordinate 69,144,156, forward strand.
ATGAAGTAGAAAAGGCAAAACAAATATTTGTCAGGCAACGACCCACATTGCATACATACACATACAATATAACGTGTCTCTAAATCGTCTCAAATTAATTATGCATATGAAAACTCCAGTTTAAAAATTCACAAGACACAACAGCTATATTAGATTCATTGCTCCATTTCTGCCCATACGAGCCTGCATACATCCGAGCTGGGGTTGTTGCTGGTTGCTGTTGAATATGAACCAAAATCTAGTGTTTTTTTTATTTGTGGTGTCCTTTTTCGTGTTTCCCACATTCGTGTTGTCATGTCAAAAAAGAAAAATACAAAACAAAGTAGCAGAAAAAAATTAAACAGAAAATGTTTAATGCTTAGTTATGTGTGCGACAACAATTCTCACGTGTGGTCGTTGCTTGTTTTCGGAAGTTTTATGTCCTTTTTGCGGTCGCAAAAATTGTTCTGATTTGAATATGTGTGTTTTTGCGGCGAATAAAGTTATTTAAAAAATAAAATAAAAAATAGAACGGTTAAAACTAATCAAGAGGTAAATAACCCGTCTACGGTTCTCGTGGCAAGCCCAGTCCTGCGGCGTACCATGATTAGCTGGAAAATTTCGGACGTAAATTGCTCTCATATCATTTGTGTGGATTCAACTATGTTGAGTGAGTATTATAGTCATGTAGTCATACCAATGTTTGGAAGGCCCTAACGGTTATGTGAATAGCTGGAGTTTGGCACGCCATATATTGAGGCCTTTGGGTTCTGGTCAGATTAAGAGATTAAGGAGTTTAGAATTTTGGGCTTTAAATGACCCATGGTGTGGCCGAAAGATTTCAAATCGGGTGATATGTCAAGTGGAAAAAATGGGTTTATTTACTCTTTTTATTTACATATGTAGATAAGTAGCACTCGTATGTATAATCACGTGACCTCTTTTGACTCATCTTTACATGCCGGATTGAGTGAGGATTTGAATGTCAGAATAATGAAAAAGGGGACCCTTTGCATGCCACATTTCTAATATGTTGTTTTTTCGAAAACTGTCATGCCAAAGAGCCGGTGTCATTCACTGGAGCGATAATAAGGGAAAGGCCGCATGGTTGGACAAACAAAGTTCAACAAACCTTAAGTGAGAAAAAAAATGGAAAAGTTTTTGTGTACATATGTATGCGAGTACTACAAATCTCAGGAGAAGGTGGCGAAAGCAGGAACTATCTTCCCGGAATTCTATAAGGTGAATGACAGCTCAAATTACAACCTGGAAAACAGAACGCTTCTTTTTCGTCGCAAGAAATGCAGTCGCCAATGAAAGGGTTAGCACTCTGTTCAAACCTCTGTTTTTTGGAAGAACTTCAGATAATGTTGTTCTCAGACACTTCTCACTAGTGGCTGTGGAGATGTACACCATCCTGTTCAACATTGCACTGAACAATGCATTTCATCCATTGCGTTGGAAGACAGCGTTGGTGCAACCAATACTAAAATCTCCGGTCGATAAAACCCCTTTCGAATGTTTTTGAAAATGTGGTCCATAGACCTCTGTCTAAATGGGTTGAACCCAATAAAATAATTTCGGACAACTAATTGGGTATCAGCGCCGGGAATGACACTATTCATGCCATGTCAAAACTCGTATCGGATATTCAATGGAATAAATGCAAGAACCAATGCACGGGTGCCTGTCTGATTGACTTGGAACAAGTTTCGACAACGTATGCCTTTGTAACAAGCAGAACCGGCTGGGCATAAGTAAATCACTGCATTATATGATTTTTGGCATGTTAATCGGTAGATATTTCGTTGTCAAAATTGCCAACGTGACTTCTACCCAATATTTGAAAATAACACTGGATTACAACAGCATACGGTGAATTCGATTATCCTTTTTAGCATCTACCTCAGTGATTTTACCGTTTTTTACCATTCAACAGCATATACGGACGATACAATCGCGTATAGATCAGGTCCAATGATCGTCGTCAATGTAATCCTGTTACAGCGTGTCTTCGGAAAAATTGTGATAACTGGAAGTTGAAGTTTATGCAGAACGTCTAGAGCTTCTCGGGACACGCAGGTTCATAATTCTCGGATCTACCTTGGGATATGACTTGACCAGTATCTATAATTTGCCTTACATATAGATGCTGCTCTGGCAAGAGTCTATGTCGCTTTCGCTCTGACAAGATCGCCATGATTGCCTATGGACAACAAATGTGGTTCAGTGTGAGAGCCAGCGTAATTAAAAGGATTCGGATGCTCTTGAGACAATGTCAAAAGATATGTCGCGGATTAATGAGGTCCTATACTCCAGGGCCAGGATTTTAGAGATGGGCAATCTGATTTAAAATCTATAATCAACAGCCTCTCCTTAACGTTTCTTAGAACACATTTCACAGCCGCAACGTCTTAGGTAGTTGATTTGTCCAAATGCGGAGTAACAACCTCAAGAGCATATGAGATGTCTGGCCTGCTTGCAATCACCACATAAGCTTACAGCCTCTCTGTGCAGAAAATTATGTACCACTTCATTTAAATTTATTAGCTCCTCGTAGGTAATGCCATCAGTCGGTATAGGAAGAGAATTACCACCATTCATCTTGAACTTCACCAGTATTCGGTCACCATAAGTAAATTGCTGTAGAAAAATCGATCCAGTCGTTCAATCTCTAGGCCCAAGAAGCAACGTGCCTGGACTTTGATTTCGAAAACCTTTTTCAAATAGTCTATAAGTTCATTGATGTTCACCTTATTCCCTACGATCAGACCTTCATCGATGTGATTGTCATTTTGACACTTCTTCGGACAAAATCGCTCGGATCGGCTTTTGTAGCCGTAAGTTGGAAACGAACGGAGAAAAAAGAACAACTGGAAGCCATAAAAGCTTTTCTTTAGCTTACAGACATTTTTTTTATCTAAAAAAATGATAAATTACAAGGTTGACAAATGTTTGCTAACACTGCGACTAGATGTCTAATTAACGAGCAGTTTGCTCTTCTTAATTAATAGGCGTGATATGGCTAACTACTATTTTGGCTAATTTACTACTTTTAAGATAATTATGAATATACGCATTTGTTTTTCACTTCTTTGCTTTAAATGACAGTAACAGGAGCATAGATAGGATTTAATCCATCTGAAGCGTTTAAGTCGGTTTTATTACGTTGTGTCGTTTCACGCCGGTCACGTTAAGACGATTTGTTACTTTGTCGTTTACATGCTCCTGAGGTCTTCTCTTGAGTGCTTTGGCTCTACAGTTGATCTCTTCAAAAACAATAGATATCTTGGGTCCTGATAGAGGTCGCTATTTCTGATGTGCCATGGACCATTCACAATACTTCTAAGAACTTTATTCTGGAAACATTGGATGACTGCAATGTTGGTTTGGCATACCCACAGTTGAGCTACATAGTTGAGCACTGGTTTTAAAACTTGTTTATATGTATAGAAGAATTTTTTTAGTAATTGATAGATCTGATTTCCCGCCTAAAGGCCATTCTATTTTTCGCCATTTGATATCTAGTTACATATATTATTTTTACTTTAATGTGCTCTTTAGAAAAAAATCTTGGCATGTAGGGTCATACCTAGATACTTCGCTGTATTAGCTTGTCGTGCTTGATATCACTATAGGAGAGTACGAGACTGACTTATTTGAGAAGTCATTATGAACAGATTTGCTCGAGTTTAGTTTTATTCGCAATCTTTGAGCCCAGCTACTGATTTGTTCTGTAGCAGCTTGCAGTTCTTACGTCGAATCTAACGCATAAACTGTCACACATGATCAGTTTTAACTTCAAACCCGTTTAGCGCATGTAAACTTCGTCCTTCAAGTCACCATTAGGAAATGCGGTCTTAATGTCGAATTGCTTGAATGACATATTTTTACCAACACTAAGAATTGCTCCAATAGTTTTATTTTTTATAGTCAACACCGAGTTATTGCGAGAATCCTCCAACAACTTGCCTAGATTTGTACCTCTTGGGTTCGTTGATATTTGCGTGCGTTATTATTACTAATAACCTTCTTTCGAGGTGGAAGATTGACCATTTTGCAGATATTGTCATATTAAATGTCCCGTCTTCCTCCATAGCTGCTTGCAATTTGCTTTGTCTCTGGATTTCAGAGCTTTTTTTCCTTATCGGCCCTACAAGATTAATTCTACTTTACTTGCCTCTACTTAGGATAATTCTTCAACGTTTAATAAGTCATCTTCGTCCAGTAATGTTTCCTCTTTCTTAAAATGTAGTTTACTTTTGCGTTGTTGTCTTTCTTCGTCGTTTGCCGGGATGCTTGCTGGCTTAATGCACTGTCATCGTTTTTGAAATTGGGACATTTTCAAAGACCACATCACCATTTACCTCAATTATTTTGCCAAACTTTTTATGTCAAGTCTTAATGATAAGTGAAGATTGCCGTACTCCAACTGCCACAGTGCGGCCGTCCTGCTAGGGCTGATTTACAAATTCTTACCCATTTCTGCATTTGACGAAACCAAATTTAGGTGAATATCAGCAACATATGTATGTATGTACATATATGTACATTATGTACATACATAAAATTCGATAGGAATTTTGGCAGCCAGGTTTTACGGTCGAACGAAAGTAGGTTCATTTTTCGTCTACCAAAATCACATAATCAGCTAGTTAATCCATACGAAACGTTATGTGGTGGCTTGCTCCAAGATCAAGCAAGCGTTGGATTTATTGTGGCTCCTTAAAAAAGAGAATTTTCCAATATTAAACGAGACTTTAGGCTTTCAAAAATCTTATCGCAATTCATTCGGTAGTGCTTATATTCCGGTGGTAAAATCATAAGAATGTTGGTAATCAGCGTTGTCGCCGATATGGGTTCACCGTATTCTTTTAATTGATTTACAATTGATCTGAGTTTTAGTAAATGTGTAGCAATATCATCAAAGGGAGTCTTTGAGAAACCACCTGTTGAATCAGAAATATGTACATATGTATAGGTTCAGCCTTTTGTTCATATACCAATTCTAATTTCTCAGACAAGGCAATCCATTGCATAAACAAGTGCTTGTGGACCTACGTTCATAACAATAATTTATTGTGCTCTCCCATCCCATTTTTTCCATTTCTGTAACTTTAAAGCCTGCTTCATATTCGGCATCTCTAATTTCTATTTACAATATCATATACTCGTATATCGCTGGCACTTAGCATGGATAATTTGACACTGTATTCAACTGGTATGCACTCAACAGCTTATCAATTTAAATTAAATCGTCTTCCAATTCCAAAACACGAAATCTTACGCAAAATAAATTAACTGCGCCTCCGAATATTCATTTCCTGCTATTCTTAAATTGCTGATAAAAGTTTAGCATCCCGAAATTATAACCGCAAAGAAAACTATTCATCGCTTTGGTTAAAGTATACAATGACTTTAATATAATGGAATGGGATCTGGGCCCATAACCTATCGAAATAAAACGACCGCTCCCGATGGAGTAGAGATCTAGAGTGAGTGTTTATTTCATATAAGGGCTTGGTATGTATATGTTATTTACATAGCTTACAAGGCAAAGAACCAGCGAGATAGTCTGCAAAGAGTTAAAATAAAGTAAAATAGACTACGTGTTTTTAAGTAAACACTATAAATATTACTGAATGAAATTTAGTAAAGGAAACCTGAAAACTGAAGTGCTAACAGTCTTGCTAATCTTAACGGACATTTGCGGTTTTAATACATCCCTCAAATAGCTTGCAATAGCAGTGAAACAGTTTGCTACTAAGAAACTTAAGTGGATGTTCCTGTTTTTGAGAAAATAAATTTAACTATATACAAGGGCATATTGTTTAAAAGTCGGTAGTTTAAAAGTAAATAGTCATGGAATATGGCCACATGATTGTTATACTACAATGACGCAGATTTAAAATAGAACGCAACCAAACTAAAAATACACTTGACAACGACTTGCATTGGCAATAATAACATAGCCAATGAATTTATGTCATGAAATCTTAGCGCAATTAATTTATCGACATATTTTATTTTATCGCAACGAAGACGATCGAAATCCTAATCCAAAATCCGAACATGTTATATGTAAGTTTTCGACGAAAGTATTGAGCGCCATCAAAAAAAGGGAACAGATTTAATAGTAAAAGAAAACATAGCAAGGAAGCATCCCCAGCAAACTGGTTAGTTACCTCTTACTTACCTCTTAGACTGAATGATTTCGAGGTGACCATTGAAGACGAAATTATTAGATGCGTATACAAGTACGTTATCAAATCCAACGTTTCGGTGCAGATATTTTTATTTGAAATCCTTTTTTATTGAAATCCTTCTCCCATACATTGACTCCCACCTTAGGCATGTAATATATTTTTGTGTAATTACATAGACTTTCCACAGTCGTGAAAAACCGCTAGAGTCATACCTATCGCAAAAAATCCATCCAAATCCACCCGACCTTAGATCAATCAGTATTCTGGCTCTGGCGAAAATAATAACTAACCAGATTACAATACATGATTTGTCTACCTAGTTTTTGACTTAATCAGAGGTGTTCGTCAGCCATGGTAAAGGTTTTCGAAAAAATAAAAGAATCTTTTGACCACTTCTCTGGTTTCGATAAAGTACATCATAATTTATTGGATTGGTTTGGTGAACACTGAACAGGAGTCTTTTCTCTTCGGTAGGTTGCAGAAGGTTGTTCCAGGTCAACACATCTCTCGTGGAGGTTAGTCCTCAAGGTTCAATACTAAGACCGATGCTCTTCTGTATGTTCTGTTCTGTATGTTCGTTAACGATCGTTCGTCGGTGTGCAAGTATTCCTAATATGTACGCTGATGACGTCCAATTACATCAACCCAAACCCTTTTCCAACTTTAATGAACTTGGTCTTACAATTAACAGATTACAATTGAACCCAACAAAATCCCAAGCAATTCCTATGTCGATAAGGAAGTTTAACTTTGCCCTTATACCCGACCTTTATCTAAATACCTCTGTAATTGAAACTCTTTAATTGAATACACGGGATCGCTACAGGTGGTAATATTTATAGGCTAATAACATTTTGGACAAGTTGTACCACGGACGAATAATCATCGAAAAAGGCTCTCATTGACTTAACATGGGAAATTTTTTTTCGCCTGCTACCACTTGAAAGAATGTCGATCAATTACGGTACACAAAAGTCAAGGCATCATCGTTGATAGAGCTGGAGCGGACATCAGCGCATGAGAGTTTCCATTTGGGCTAATATACGGAGCACTGTCGTGTGTTCGAACCTGTAATGCACTCTTGAGAGACCATGATTTTCTCATGACAGACTCTTTAAAAGCATCAATAAGAACTCGTCTTGGCAAGTTAAGAAGCATGAGCGTGCATAGCTGCATGCGAAGGCAAGTGAAAATTAGTGAACATTTTGCGAAAAGTAAACATTTATGTACTTGAATAGAGATTTTCTTGGCAAAAGTTAATCATTCATTGCAAAATTTATTCGAAATAACACAAGACCAAAAAAGCACCAAATTTGCGTTAGAATGTTTTACTCATTTCAAAAAACAAAAACAAAGATTTTGTAAACATGTTGCTTGCAGTGAATATGAAGCATCAAGGGAAAAACATCAAATCTGTACCACGACCCGAAAAAACTAAAGTTTACAAGAGAAAAAGCAATTATGTAAGGGTTGCTGAAGAAAAAGATGCACTTAGTAGACTGTACAGTGTCACACACACAAAAAATGTTAGATACTTGGATTTAGATAAATTTTCAGTTGAAAAAAAGGAATCACCGATCGTCCTAAAAGAGTTAAAAGTCATTCCAAAAAAATCAGATTTTAAGCCGCATTTTTTTCACAAAAAATTCTTTGGTTCTAACTTGATGACAAGCAAATCTCGTGGCCACAGTGACTTAAAAGTTTTGAAATCAACAAAAAGCAAGGAAATACGAGTATTGTTGATCAAAAAATACCATCTTGACACCATCAATATTCACTCCACACATACTACCAGAGTCAATAAAAGTGATGAATTTAAAAAAAGAAGAAGAATAAAACGGTTTAATAGATACTCGCTCAGCTCAATTATTTGCAAGCCGCGCATCGCCTTGCATCCTATACTAGATACGGTATACATGGATATATGCAAGCTGTGGCTTAAAGCACCCTACTCCACTCGAAAGCTTGTAATTGTCTTTATCTTGCTTCTTATAGCATACTCGTAAGCCGAAGTATTAGGTTGTACCACATGAAATGTCCGATTTTTCACTCAATTAAAAGATGTCGAGTGAACATCTATACAACACAGTGATTTTTTTTGTTTTTACAAGATAAAGTGGTATGTATGTTTGATGTGTGTGACTTCTAGGTACCGTTACAAGTACAGTTATTTTTTTCTAGGAATTTTTATATCAGCTGTCGACGGTTCAAATTCGTATTCTTTTCCGTTACGAGTCCAAACTGGGACATAATGCGTCTCTGACAGCTAAAGACATAGATCACGTATTTGAGAATATAGCGGCCAACGAATCCACAATTCGGTGTTGGTTTGGAAAGCTCCGTTCGGGAGACCTAAGCCTCGAAAACGAACCGTGTGGGAAACCGGAAACGGATTGGCGACGCAATTTTACGAGAAACAGTGGATGCAGACCCAACAAAAACGATACGGGGCATTGCACACAACATGGGAGTACCCCCATGAAAATAAGTCGACAACTATCTCAAACAGGAAAAGTGAAAAAACTCGACAAGTAGGTACTCCATGAATTAAACGAGGCCTTAAAACTACGCCGTTTAGAAACCTATGCATCGCTGAGTCTAAGACACCGAAATACATCGTTTTTGACCGGTGTCGTCACATAAGATGAAAGTTGGATTTTATATGACAACCGTAAAAGATCTGGGCAGTGGTTAGATGCAGACGAAACCCCAAAGCACACCCCAAACTTGGCCTTCACCCAAAAAAGGTTGTGGTGACAATCTGGTGAACATCGAAAGGACCAACCCACTTTTCATTTCTTCAACCAGGGGAAACGATAAATGCAGTCAAAAATTGTGAGGAAATCGACATAATGCATACGAAATTGACTGAAAAGCAACCTGCATTGGTCAATAGGCATGGTCCGATCTTGTTGCATGACAATAATAAATCAAACCCCATAAATCACACGTAACGGTGCAAAAGCTGCTACAGTTGGGATTCGAAATTCTTCCGCATCCACCTGACTCTCCTGATATTTCTCCGAAGGATCATTGCCTCTTCTGCAGTCTGCCGTCATTTTGTCGGCAAAAGGTGTTCCGAAACCGAGCAGAGGTCATAGACTTGACTAAATAAAATTTTATAATAAATATACATATATTGACGTTTAATCATTTCTTAAAAAAAAAAATCGGACATAATATACTTATGTATTGTAATCTTGACTTGTTATACATTTTAGAGCTAAAATGAAGGAAGCTGAAAATATAACATATGTATGCGTGAATTTATTGTATTAAGCCTATACGACCCTAAGCAAAGATAAATTTCGCATACTAAGCTTAAAGGGTAAGAAAATGATGGTATTTTTGATTAGACTGTCGAGTTGACGCAAAAAAAACCTCATTGACCCATTTCTGGAGGCGCAATTGGTATCCAAGCCAGGATAAATGGTCAGGAAGGTTTTGCTGTGTGTTTGGTGAGATTGACAGGGAAATCATCTATAATTCTACGAGCTGCTCCCACGAGGCAAAGCTCTTTATTCGGACTTGTACTGTCAACAATTAAATCGCCTGAAGGAAGCGATCGCTCAGAAGCAGCCAGTTTTATTCAATAGGAGAAGTATTGTGTCAGGATAATGCCAGGGCACACTAATCGATAGTGACCAGAAGCTTTTGGAGTTTGGTTTTTGGGATTTTTATGCATCCACCTAATAGTCCGGAATGGACACCAAGTGATTTCCATCTATTCCTGTCCATGGTGAACGATTTTGCTGATGAAAAATTCTGCTTTGTTTTGTTTTGCCAAAGGGGACGAGTTCTTCAATGAGAGAGGCATAATGATTTTTCATTATGATTAAAACAGTATGAACCTTACAAAACGTTTTCTCGATATTTTCATTATTCCGTTATGCGAGTATAATACATTTAACCGCCTTTTAGTCTTACTTCTCAAAATTAAATACAATGACATTGAATGTTGAGAGATCAACAATAGCCTGCAATTTCAACTGACATCTCTTGTTGGATAAGTACGATACGAAGCTTGTATTTTAATGTGTTCACAAAATACCAAGGAGGAAAAAGGTTTACTCATATTTATATTATACTTTCTCTGCAGTTTTTTATTAGAAGAAGAAACCCAATCCCAATCTCAATCGTGTTCAATTTTGTCCGAAGTTGATATTTTAATTTGTTTAATTAACGACGAAAAAAGTTAATGATACTATTTTATAGTAAGCTGGTTGTTCGCTGTCTAATGATGGGGCTAATTGACACGCTCAGTCGCTCAAACTTTATAAAGCCCAGTTTAACATATTCAAAAAACAGGAAAAAAAACGAAAACAAATTATTCTGTACAGATTAAAATTCTTTGAACTTTCAGCTACTCACCTTTTCCGAACAATGCGACCAATTTTATGCGCAATTACCTCCAGTTGTTGAAAATGTTCGTTTCAATTGCCTTTTGACTGGTGTACGGCTAATCCCTGATATTCATCGTTCCTGTTTTTTCCTCACTTTTTTAAAGGATGATTTCGTAAATGATTTCGTATGGAAGGTGAAAAAAGGGCACCAAAGTGTACTCGTCAGACTTTCATTATGCAAATGTTGTTTTTATTTCAATAATGCTATTAGGCAACATTAAGTGTTTTGCTACATAATGTAAAGGGCCAAAAACAGCAGGCGTATAAATATAACGCTTTGAAAGGAATACGCGGAATTACCTGACCGCTGTTGCTGCTACGAGGAAAAACTGATTTCGTAATCGATTTGAATTTCGTTCAAGTGTTGCAGGCCATGATGCTGTGTAGAATGAAACTTTCCCCGAGGAATACCTACATAGAAAAAGTTTAATTTCGGTCATGGCACACCTTTAATAACGTAAGAAGAAAAAGTCATCTGGATAAGCAGACTTTTAGCAATTCTATTTGATTATTCCAACAATCTGCTTATCGTTATTTTTTCTAGAATAATGTGGAATAATTTCCCATTGGGCCTTTATCTCACGATGGAGGAATATATTAGCCATTTTTGGGGTATTGGCTTTGGTAACAGTTGCAAAATACACAAATGCAAACAATGTTTAAATTTTATCTGAGGAAGATGCAAATATAATATTTTTTTGATTGCTTTGCTGCATGCCATTTTACTTTTTTAACATGCTGTGGGATATGATAAGCTAGAATTGGTTGAAAAAATTTAATCGAATAATTGAAATAATAACCATGGTATACCATAAGTCAATGACGCAAAGTATAGAAAAAGGTTTTTGAATAATACAACCACGATGGATAATATATGTATATGGGTATATCGTATGCATTTGTTAAGTGCGTCTCGTTGCAATGGACTTATTTTAATTAGCCTTTTTCTGCTATTTTTTGTATAGTTTTTAAAAGGATATTCAAAAAAACACATACAGTGTGGCTTCTACGTGTCTAATACCTATTTTTTTATTGCAAAAGATGATGGCGAAGAAAAAAAGATGACTAGCTTAGGTTAGGTTAGGTGGCTTCCCTCCGGTGGAGATCCATTGTGCTACCACTTGAGTCGCCTTGGTCACCGTTACTCTTGGAACCATTTTGAGTGCTGAATAAAATTCGATGTTTTGTAGATCTCCGTTTCGGATAGATCTGTTAGTTCCCCATCTTCCTCATCATGACACCTACTGCAGTAGTCGTTGTATGGCAGTCCTAATCTTGCGGCATGTCCCCCTACAGCGCTATGTCCTGTTAGAACTCCGATTAGGCTGCTTATTTTTAGGCAGGATTGTGGTATTACGTTGACAATACCGAGCCAGGTTTGTTTCGCATAGTTGCATATTTCAAGGTCACGCCATCTCTCATTTGCCTGTTGCAGTGAATTTTTCGAGATTTTATATTTTTGGTGGATGGATTTATGGTACATTGGTGGCTGAATTTCCCGTTTAACAGTCGAGAGCTCAAGTTTCGTGCCTATTTTGGCTAGTTCGTCCGCTTCACAATTATGCCCAGGTACCCAGCGCAACATTACAGCACATCTGCTCGATATTTCATTTAGAGAACAATTTTTTTTTAGTTTTTAATCCATTTTTTATTCATTGTTTTTTAGATCTACCTTATCCTAGATAATAATGTTTGAAACTAGCTTAACTATCCTTACAAATTTAAATATCTTACTGGCCCTAGGCGGACACTCTAAAACAAACTTAAAAATATGTCTTTCGGCTACTATACATAAACTTAAAATTAACATTATTATAATTAACATATTATAACTAACTTAAGCTAAGAAAAATTTGTTAGCAGCTTGGCTATCTGACGATGTCTTCTATCCTGTCGGTGAATGTAAATTCACTGATAAGGATCGAGCGACGAGCCGTACTTTTTAACCTGTTGCAGGACGAAAGCCCCGATGTACTCTTGGTTAGCGAAACAGAGCTAAACCAGAAGCACAAAATCCGGCACAGTTCTTATAGAATAATTAGAAGGGACGGACCCAACGCTATTCAAGGCGGGGGAGTTGCGATCTTTATTAAAAACAATTTCAAACATAAAGTCATATATAGCGGTGAAGTGCGGAGGTTCCAGGTGCTAGAGGCCTGTATTGTGTGCATTCCTCTCCGAAACGGAAAGAGAATGTACATTGTATCAGCCTATGCACCTGAAGCACCTCAACCCAATATTTTTATCGCAGAGCTCGAGACACTTTTTCGATCTCTGCGCTTAAACTCAGTAGAAAACTTTTACATTCTGGCCGGCGATTTAAATGCCAAACATAGTGATTGGGGAAATAACATTCCCAACACTAGGGGGAGCCTACTAAGCCATTGGTGGGTTCTTCGCAGCATTGAATATAGCGTCAAGTTGCTCGCAACGGATAGTCCGTCGTATCCTAGGAGCGGCTCCTATCTGGATCTCATGCTAATAGACTCTCGACTGAGACTGGCAGACACGAACGAATGGTCTATTAACTGTCTACGGACCATTGTATACGACAGTGACCATTGCGGACTATGTGCCGTGATCACAGTACCTGACGAGTTCGCGGAGATGGCAGAGTGTGTCCAAACGCACCCCTACGATTACAGTAGGGTGTGTTGGCCGCGCTTTGCCAATTCCCTGACGAGAGCGCTCACTTCGAGCGCCTCCTTTCCACCGACTAATAGGAACCTGTCAAACTACGAGATTGACAGGTATCTCAAACAAATGGACAATGTCATTAAACAGACAATGAACAGTACGATACCACGCCAAAGACAGCACGATACCACAAACGTATACCGAAACGCGACAATCGACGCACTGCACAGACAAAAAAGTAGACTCCTGACAAGACTCAAACTCTTCTACAGGCGGTTTACCGACAGGAAAATTACAGAATATCTGTAAGTTTGCACTGGAACAACAGAATTCGTGCTGTAAAATCCAACAGCGCGAGTATGTTCCCGCAAATAAATAAAATATTTCGGAGAAACAATCAGAATGACATTCAGGATCTGAAACTTCCGAGAACGTCAGACAATGAACGCTTGCTACGAACAGTTAGCATCGATCCGAAGAGCGCCATCCTGGATGACGACTTCTTCGTGATCGAGGATCCTCAGGAGAAGGTGGCACAGTGGGAGCTGTCTTCCAGGAAGTGTACAAGGTGAATGATAGTATTCGCCCGAACCACGACCTGGAAGATAGAGCCCTGCTTCATCACTTCTATCTTCGAAATGATATCGATCATTGGCGATCAGAGAACCTTGGTTTTACAAGGTTCAATGAAGATTTCATGGCAAACAATGTCATCGCCAATGAGGGGGTTAATACCCTGTTCATATCGACGGAGGATCTTCAGATGATCTTCGAGTCATTGAGGAAGAAAAAATCCGCGGGAGTCGACGGTATATCCAATGTTATGCTTAGGCACCTTCCGCCAGTGGCTGTAGAGAGGTACACCATCCTGTTCAACAATGCACTGAATAATGCATATTATCCAGTGCACTGGAAGACAGCGGTGGTGCAACCAATTCCCAAGAGGGGTAAAGACACATCTAACCCGGAAAATCTCCGGTCAATAAGTCTCCTTCCGAGTATCAGCAAGGTTTTCGAGAAGGTGATCCATAGGGCCCTGTCTAAATGGGTTGAGGACAATAAAATCATCCCGGATAACCAATTCGGTTTCAGAGCGGGGCATGACACTATTCATGCCGCGTCGAAGCTTGTGTCGGATGTCCAATGGAATAAATGCAAGAACCAATGCACGGGTGCCTGTCTGATTGACTTAGAAAAAGCCTTCGACACCGTATGGTTAGAAGGTCTTTATTACAAGCTCAGTCGGCTGGGCATAAGTAAACCACTGATATATATGATTTTTGACATGTTAACAGGTAGAAAGTTCGTAGTGAAAATTGCCAACGTGACTTCTACCCAAACATTTGAAATCAAAAATGGACTGCAACAGGGTACGGTAAACTCGCCGATCCTTTTCAGCATTTACCTAAGCGATCTGCTAGTTTCTCTTCACCATTTAATAGCGTACGCAGACGACCTAATCGCGTACAGATCAGGTCCAACGATCGACGTTATTGTTATTCTTCTGCAGCGTGACTTCGAAAAAATTCAGCAGTATTGTGATGACTGGAAGTTGAAAATCAACTTCCAGAAATCAGAATCTATATTGTTCAGAACGCCTTTGTCTAGGGCCTCTCGGGACACTAGAAAAAACTGGCGCAGGTTCTTAATTTTAGGACCGGACGGGCGTCCACTGGCGAGACAAAGTGTGGTCAGATATCTTGGGATCGTGCTGGATCAGTATCTATATTTTGACAAACATGTAGATGCTGCTCTGGCAAGGGCCCGGGGCGCTTTCGCTCTGACAAGGTGGCTGTTTCATAGCAGCCAACTTGATTCTAGGGTGAAGGTAATCTGCTACATGGCCTTAATCAGGCCCATGGTTGCCTATGGATGTCCCGTCTGGTTCAATGTGAGAGCCAGCTTAATGGAAAGGATTCGGGTGTTTGAGAGACAATGTCTCAGGACGTGTCTGGGGCTACATAGGACACCCGAATCTGAGTACACGAAATTTTACCCGAACGAGGTCCTATACAATAGGGCCAGGATTGTACGGATAGATAATTTTTTGATCAAACTGATTCGAAGCCACGTTGCGAGAGCAATGACTTCGGTCAATAGCCTGATCTTCGGGGCTTACTACCCCAACGATTTGTATCACGAGAGAGTGCGCCTTAATGGCTTTGTGCCGCCAGAAGCATTCCTCTATTTAGATAGATGTGGGCTGATCCAGGATAGATTGGCGGTACCGCTAATCTTCCACGTGGGTCGCAATTCCGTGGAACGGCGATTCCTCTACGAACCCGATGTCGCGCTCCGTGAGCCCGAGCGCCTCAGGTTCTGTAGATCGGTCTCACGCCGGGATCGAGGAGACGTAGTCCGACAGCATCAACGCTTTTGGTGGCTGGAGAGAGCTACGTCAGTGGACACTTTGAGAGCTTCAGCCTCTTCAAGGCATCGCCTGCCTAGCACCAATGGCAGGCTTACATAGGCTAGGGTAGGGTAAGGTAGGGTAGGATAGGTAGTAGGGTATATATACGTTTAAAAAAAAAAAAAAAAAAAAGATTTATATGTATATTAAATATATATTATGTACATAATTTATATACAGGGTGTCCCGCGAGCAGTGTGCCAAAAAGCTGCAGCGTGTAGGTCTAGTCAAGACAAGAAAAAAATCGTATGGGAGGGGGGGGTCTATTTCCCCCCGTTTAGCCGGGAGGGGCAATTTTCTAAAAAAACTGACTTAATTTGGAAAAAAAATTATTAAAAATCAACAGTTACATCCACAATGCCACGATATACCTTTTTGTAAAGCCAGAAACCTCTTCTTTCATTCTGTTTTTAAACAAAGCTGTTTTAAGGAATAGTTTTTGAGAAATAAATTTTCAAACTCAAAATTTTGCAAAAAAAATTAAAAAAAAAATTTTCGAACTACTTTTTTTCGAAATTGTATGTAATTAAGTAGTAATTTTTTTCCAAAAATTCAATTCTCTTATTAGTTTTTAGTTAAAAACAGAAACCCGGATGCAAAAATGTCTTGTAGTTTTTGAGAAATTAAAAAAACAACCGAACCATTTTTTTCTAAGAAGAACCTTTTTTTTGGTTTTGACGCGGCTGGACTTGTAGACAAATTAATATATGAAACATTGACCTCTTTTTTATTATTTTTAAAAAATTCGGAGTTTTATGAGGATACAATAAAGTGATACAGAATTGGAATAACCCTGGATTAATTCTTTTTTTTCATTGATAACGCCTGAAAACTGACCTGCTAATTTCGTCTGGGTCCGCCCGCCGCCGATGGGTTCTACCCGAATATTGGATTTGGTCCGACGTAATCCCTCCCTTAGTACAAGGAGGATGGCTATTATGCTTGGAGTGCCCAAATCTAGAGTATGGAGAGTGTTTCATACCGAAAACTTACACCCGTACCATTTTAGGCCAGTTCAGGGACTCACCTCAAACGACAAGTTTTTGAGAGCAGAATTTTGTCGATCATTACTGCTTCGAGATGAAACTGAACGAAACTATTTTGCAAGGATATTCTGGACGGATGAAGCACAGTTTACCAGAGATGGGGTTACTAACTTCCACAATTTGCATCATTGGAATAGCACCAATCCACACAACAAGAAACAAAATAAATCACAACACCGCTTTAGCCGTAATGTTTGGCTTGGTATTGTTGGACAAACTGTAATCGGGCCCCGGTTTTTGAATGCCGTTATTAATGGAGAATCATACCTGCAATTCCTACGAGACCTTTTGCCCGATTTGATGGACAACGTTCCTTTGGCCATAGCAGATAATTTAATCTACCAGCAAGATGGAGCACCAGCATACTAGAGCTTACGGGTTAGAAACTGGCTGAATGATCATTTTAGTGACCGTTGGATCGGAAGAAGGGGCCCCACGGAATGGCCACCTAGATCACCAGATTTAACTCCTCTAGATTTTTATGTGTGGGGATTCATGAAGAATTATGTTTACGAAGTGGAAATAGTATCTTTGGAACAACTGAAAGAACGGATTGAAGTCGCTGGAGTCAAATTGCAGGAAAATTTGTCAAGCATAGATATGTGCAGCCATTAGGAGAAGAAGGAGATATAATCTTTGCCTTCTAAAAAATGGGGATCATATTGAAAATTTATTATAATAAAACTCCGAAGTTTTTAAAAATAATAAAAAAGAGGTCAATGTTTCATACATTAATTTGTCTACAAGTCCAGCCGCGTCAAAACCAAAAAAAAGGTTCTTCTTAGAAAAAAATGGTTCGGTTTTTTTTTTAATTTCTCAAAAACTACAAGACATTTTTGCATCCGGGTTTCTGTGTTTAACTAAAAACTAATAAGGGAATTGAATTTTTGGACAAAAATTACTACTTAATTACATACAATTTCGAAAAAAAGTAGTTCGAAAATTTTTTTTTTAATTTTTTTTGCAAAATTTTGAGTTTGAAAATTAATTTCTCAAAAACTATTCCTTAAAACAGCTTTGTTTAGAAACAGAATGAAAGAAGAGGTTTCTGGCTTTACAAAAAAGTATATCACGGCATTGTGGATGTAACTGTTGATTTTTAATATTTTTTTTTCCAAATTAAGTCAGTTTTTTAGAAAATTGCCCCTCCCGGCTAAACGGGGGGGAATAGACCCCCCCTCCCATACGATTTTTTTCTTGTCTTGACCAGACCTACACGCTCTAGCTTTTTGGCGCACTGCTCGTGGGACACCCTGTATATGTATATATTTTAGTTAAGGTAGAATAAGTTAGCTTTAGTTACATTAAGGTAGGCTTAAGTTTTATATATAATACAAATGATCGTATGCTAAGTTTTTAAAAGTTTTTTAATAAAAAAACATTTTTCTTAGCTTAAGCTAGATATAGTAATGTTAGTGGTAAGTTGATATAGTAGTCGAAAGACATAGATTTAAGGTTTTACGTCTATTTTAGAGTGTCCGCCTAGGGCCAGTAAGATATCTAGATTGTTAAGATAGTTAAGCTTGTTTTTAAGCATTTTTGTCTAGGGTAAGATAGATCTAAGAAGTTATGAATAAAAATGAATTAAAAACTAACTAAACTAAAACGATGTCTACTATGTTGTTCATCGATCTCATAAAGGATTGGCTGATTTTTAGGGTCGGTGCATTGACACCCGCGCCCCGCCTTTGCCTGTCCTAGACCCATCTGTGTATATTTCCAGTGTAGTGCCTTTTTTTGGAAATTGATTCCCCTCCCATTGTCGTCGGTTGGGAATTGTTGTTTGTTGCTCGAGACTAAGTAGTCCGTGACTTCACGTAGACCATTGCTTTGGCATAGAATATCATCCTGCCCTATTTCGGAGAACTTTCAATGAACGGATTACTTAAGTTGCAGCGCCGATTTCCTTGCCAAAGAGATCCATGGGAAGTAGGTGAAGTATCGCGATGCATACCATCCTTTGAACTCTGTTTAGAAGTTTTCAATAATTAGATCTGCGTAGTGCTAGGTCTAACAACCGCAACATACTCGTACAGCCAGTGAGTAATATCGAGTTTGATACCCCATCTGGTGCCCAAGGCTTTTTTGCAGGTGTATAGCGCAGTTGTTGCTTTCTGGATGCGATCTTCCGCATTCAATTTGCAGTTAAGCTTCCTGTCGAGTATAACGCCAAGGTATTTGGCGTGGTCTGCGGATCTAAGATAAGTCCCATTGAGTTTTGGTGGAGTGATTTGAGGAATCTGCCGTTTTCTTGTGAATAAGACAAGCTCCATTTTGGAGGGATTTATTCCAAGTCCGCAATTTTCTGCCCAATTGGCCAGTTTGTCTAGGGCTGTTTGCATCAAATCCCTGATTGTTGCCTTTTTGTTTTTTTTTTTAGCAGTCGAATTTCTAATGAATCAATCTGTTTAAAGCATTTGCTTGATTCAAAGTATTATATTGCCATTTACCTATAGCTTGCTTAGTGCATTGGTGATGGCTAGTGGTTTCATGTTGTTGAAAGCTCCTTCAATATCGAGGAAAGCAATCATAGTGAATTCTTTGTTGGAAATTGATGAACTAAAATGATGACTAAGAGCTTATTGTAGTCGTATAAACGATATAGCGTTTTGATTCTACCCCTTGAACCGAGTATCTGTTAATTATGAATCTGTGCACAAACTGAGTTATTATTGATTATGGCTATGATTATGATTATTAAATCAACTTTGTTAATTTTATCGAAAAATAATTAATATTTTCTGATTTCAATATATGCATATTGCTCATCCTTAGCCCAATATGCATGGCTAATTTGCGAACCGATTTCGAACGAAACATTTTAAGAAGCATTCATTTCTTATTTAAAGCATATTATTTCCATTCTATAAACTGATTTACTAACACAGATTTTAAAGTGATATTATACCATGTCAGTAATGTACTTCACTAACTCGCTTAACAAGTTTACGAAAACTTATTTTTTATTTTAATCTTATTAAGAAGTTGGAAAAGCCCTTTTAACCGAATGGGCAATAAGATATGAATTCTTTAAAAAATACAAGAAGCCTTAACATTTTGTTTAGTTTTGTTATCTTACTTTTCTAAACTAATGCTCAACCAAAAATTTGAAAATCAAATTTACTGAAACAGCTGCATCTCATTGTACAGAACTTCGTATATATTATTTACTGTTAATGAATACAACGCTTGTTCATTAGGAAAAGGTATAAAGTCATGACTGATTAACCCTTTATTGCATAGCGTAGTAGATATAAAGGGTCCGCCAAATAATTTTTTTTTTTTTGAAAATGCTATAAAAAAAAACTACTGAATATTTTCTCAAATTTCTTTTTTTATTTGAAAGTACAATCCTTCCGGTTAATAATGGAAAATAATTTCATTCAAATGGCTGCCTCGGCTGGCCATGCAATAGCCTACACGATCGGTCCGATTTTTAAGCACATTATCGATTGTGTGCAGCTGTATTTCACCAATGGCTTCACGAATATTGTCCTTTAAAGCGTCAATTGTCTCTGGCTTGTCGGCGTAACACTTATCTTTGACGGCACCCCACAAATAATAGTCCAACGGTGTCAAATCGCAGCTCCGAGGTGGCCAAACGACATCAGCTCTGCGGCTGAAAATGCGATCTTCAAAAACTGGGCGCAAAACATCGAGTGTAGCTTCGGCTGTGTGGCACGTAGCGCCGTCCTGTTGAAACCAAATGTTGCCAATATCCTCCTCTTCAATTCTTGTGAACAAAAATTCGTTCAACATGGCCCGATAACGATCGCCATTGACTGTAACGGCCACTCCTTGCTCATTTTCGAAGAAAAATGGCCCAATTATGCCTCTGGACCAAAATCCGCACCAAACAGTGGCTCGTTTTGGGTGCACCGGCTTTTCAATGTATGCGTGCGGGGTTTCTGTGCCCCAAATGCGACAATTTTGCTTGTTTACATACCCGCCAAGATCAAAATGAGCTTCATTTGAAAAGATGATTTTTTTGGCAAAATCGGCATCTTCTGTTTCAAAGTAATGTCGCAATATTTCCCAGCGTTGTTCAAGCGTATACACAACCATATTTGTTCAGCGGAAGGATAAAACTAATTATCTGTCAAATCAGGCATGAGCTAAGTATTACCATTCACGAAATAAGCACTACTTGAAAAAAAAAACGTTAGATGGCGGACCCTGTACATACATCATACTATTTAAATGGTTGTAACGAACGTCTTACTGCGAAATTCAACTTGATTTCCTTTGCTTTTTAGTATGAATATACTGTTATTGGATACAGTATTGAAAAAATATTAGATCAGTGGGTGGATTCTGAGGACGATTTTGAGTTAAAGGCCCTTGTGACGAGTTGCTTAATGACAACGATTTGGTGGCTAAAACTCAATGCCACGGTGTTGATGAAGAAGATCGCAACGACGTCGACGGTTTGGTTGAAGATTCGAAAGTATCAACTTCCGACTCTTACTTATCTCATCCAGTTGTATCATTATCTTCGACAACTATTATGAGAGATTAAAAAAAAAAACTGAATTGAACACGAAATATACTCGTAATAGAGTTTTGTGGAAGCAAATCCATTTCCAATTTGATGAAAATCAGATAATGTTTACTGGAAAAGTTCTTTACCGAGTTGTATTCAAGAGCTTTCTACACCCCTAAGCACTTTCAATTACTTCTTCACAGATGATGTTATTAGTAGTATGTTATCCGAATCAATGCTGTATTCAACAGAAAAATATCCAAACCACGCTGTGGCACTAACAACAGCTCATGTAAAAAAGTTTTTAGGAATATGTAATCTCACATCTGTAGTACAAGTGCCAAATATTTGGCGCCATTCGAGTCCTGTTACCGGAAATGAGTCCATCACTAACGCGATGTCAATTAACGAGATTGAAAATATTCGTAGATTCTTGCATTTTAACCCAAATAGCAACATGCTTCCACGTCATCACCCAAATCACGACAGGCTTCATAAGATAAGACCACTCTTAAACCACCTTACACAAAAATGTTCATCCATTCCGCACGAGGAATGCTTGTCGTTAGATGAACAGATATGTTCCTCAAAGGCACGTAGCTATATGAAGCAGTATAATGCTATGCCAAGCCGCATAAATGGGGATTTAAATTGTTTGTGTTGAGTGGAATTTCAGGATTTTCCTACAATTTTGAGATCTACACGGGAAAAGAAGAAGCAGACAAAATGTTGTCAACCGAGCCTAACATGGGAACTTGTGCTAACGTGAACAGATCTGTGTCTTTTATACAACGTCTTCCGCTAGTTGTCGAACTAGCAAAAAAAGGAATATACTCCGTGGGAGCTGTTCGCCGAAACAGGCTTGTCAATAATAAATTACCTACTGAAAGTGATCTGAAGAATGAACCACGTGGAAGGTCTTTCGAATTGTTCACGCAAGTTGACAGCATTGATGTTTGTAAGCTTTGTTGGAAAGACAATAAGCCTGTTAACTTATTATCAACTTTTGTTGGCCCCCGCCCAAAGACGACTGTTAAGCGGTTTATAAATCAAAAAACAGTAAGTAGAAATACACTGTCCGAACATCGTAAAACAGTTTGATTGGTCGCTACCGAATAAAGCTCAGATCTAAAAAGTGGTACACAAGAATATTTTACCATTTAGTCAACATTACAATTGTAATGTCGTGGATTTTGTACAAAAGAGTCTGCATACTTCACAATGAACCGCCATTAAGTCTGTGCGATTTTCCAACAAACTCGCCGTCAGTTCTACTTGAAGTTCGAAAAAGAAGTTATCCACTAATATCCTACTAGCCTGTATATATGGAAAAGCGATTACGATGTAAGTTTCCAGACTGTGCCGGATTCACCATCTTATGTTTTCATAGGATCAAAAATATTAAAAAAATTAGAGTTTTCTACATACATACATATGTATATCTAAGCATTTTAGTTTTTCTTTTTACTTTTTCTCAAACAACTTGAATTATGATTTTCTTTTAATTCATATTATTATAAAGTCTAGTCTTCTGTTTATGTTTCGTTTTGTTTTTTGTTAAATAATATATTGAAATCATCTTTCGATTTTTAATTGAATTGCGAAAGGCAACTGTTTTTATTTTTCCTACACTTTTACTTACACATAGTACACGTATGTAACATATGTCGTTAATGCATAGTGTTGCAGATATGCAACATGGCTTGACGCTTCTTTTCTGGGAAAACCGGTAGAACATTTTTCTCAAAATGTACGATTCTGATCATTTGTAAGCATGCAAAAATATTTAATTCACTGCAAAAAAAAAATTATGCAATAAAAGGTTAACTTATGGCTTAAAACAAAGTGATTGTAATACTGCTGCTCTGCAGCTGATATCTGGCTGAAGTCATCGCAAGCCCATATTTATTTCCGCTATTCCAAAATTAAGAGCGAATTTCATATCTGATAGTGGTAATCTTTAGTTTTCGGTTCTTTTGAAATGAGGAAGAATAGATACCAATCCTTAGTTTCTTTTTTATTTGATTTAAAATTAAAATATTCTTCTTACTTTTGTTTTTTAGTATAATTGGCAATAATGGGGGGAATATTGGCATTTTTAAATACAAAAAGAAAATATTTCAAGAGCAAAAATAGTTCTAATAAATCTTTCCTTTTTTTTGTTTTATAGAATTTAAGGATTTGGAATTTTGTGTATTACGAGATACTAACATACGTAAACTTGAAAATCATCTATGTTATTATTTCTGTTTTTTTTTTTTTCAATTACTTTAAAAATAACTTTCTTGAAGCCAATATTCCTTATTGACCGTACAACCTTCTACCAAGAACTCATGATGAAGAACGCCATAGTAGTCGAAGAAAACAGGGAGCAAAATGTTTACATTTGACGGAGCTTTGTGCTCGGTCTTGGTTCTTCTGCTCGCCTCCATTGCTATGATTTGGGCTTTGGTTTCGATTTCACAACCATAAACTAATATTTCAACACCAGTGATGATCCTTTGCAGCAATCCGGATAATAATTCAGTAGCTCTTGAGTGATATAAATGTGGCGGTTCTTTTGGAAAAAAAATTGCAATTATGGAACAAACTTCGCTATTTCATGCTCGAAATATGTATTCGATGAGCTAACCGATATGCCGGTGTCCTCAGTAACATTTCTGATATTTTTCTTCGACGATTTCATCCGTCGTTGACGAGTTGGGATGTCCAGGGCGGATATAGTCATTAACCTTTTTCTCGGCCTTCTGTAAAAAGCTTGTAGAATTTATAAATATAAGAGCAGACACGCCAAATGCACCAGGCAATATTTAACGTAGTTTGGTGCACTTAATTCTATTTTGCACCCAAATTTAATACAGATTTTTTAACCCCCTTTATTCAATAGCTAAAAATCGTACCCCAAAACAGTTCTAACCCTTATGTCGGTGAAAAACAAACTAAATATGAAAAATGGTTAATAATGTCTAAAGGGACAAATCGAAAATCGTATATTATTTTTATTTATTAAACAAGCCTCATACATAAGCCAATTAATCTTGTCAAAATTGTCAAATGTCTACCTTTTTTTCTATAAATTATAAATTAAATCCAGTCAATAAATATATATATAAATTCAATAAATTCATAATAAAAGAAATTTTAGATTAAAATAATTTTTTTTAATATATTTTCAAAACACTTTATTTTTTTGATATTTACATATTAAAGGTCATTATTTAACTGAAGTGTTAATAACATTACTAGACTACTTTTTTTTCGTAAAGTAGAATTTTTTTTTTTTTAAACTTCTAGTGAAAATTGATTTGGCCATGAAAGTATTTATAATTTTTTGTTTTCAAACCAATGCTTTGAAAAGACCCAATTTGTATATCGTATCATTAATTTGCTGGAAATATGCTGAAGATAATATTTTTTTCCATTACGAAGCTCTCCGAAAGCAGTGACTGGCAACGAAATAAATGCATATGTTTTTTTTATCGCAATCATTTTAGAATCTACAGTTAATTAAGCGGGTTAGTCAAATACTATTTTCGTGTTTATTATTTTAGAAAATGATAATGGATACAATTTTAGCAAAACAATTTGTTCACGGTCTTGGCGGGTTTTTCCGAGCGAATACCTTGGCGATGAATTTTCAGGTTGTACTCTGGGTCCTCAGCCTTGGACAATGTAGCCTTCCAAGATGCAGTAGGCTTTAACGACTGTGGACTTAGCATGAAAAATCAAAATAAAATGTTGACTTAAAATATTGACACATTTTTTAACAATGAATATTGTCCGTCCACAGATCCAACTAGTTTTGTTTCTTGGCCAGGACAATCTGTTACGTATCAGTTTTTGGTATTAAAACAGTTCTACAATTAGTAATACGAACGCGCGAAGTATACCTCTTCTACTGAACAAATCCAGCAGTATTTCGTTAAACGAAACTCAGAAAAACAATTTTAACTGTAGATGACGATTCATTAATCCTTTTTTTTAATTTCAAATAAAACATATGATTACTCTGAGTGGTAGAAACTTTATTGGGGCCTAAAAGAATAGTGCATGGTATTTACCTTTACGTTATTGTTGCTCGCGGCTACGCTTTACATGCTCCATTCAGAAGGTCAAATTTTGGATCACTGCTTTAGCGTTGCGACCGATATTTGCCGTAACCTCGATCGCGCTTCGAAATCCTGGATCGTACCTGGCTTATCGGCGAAGACTTTTGACTTCACATAACCTCAAATAATAAATCTAAAGGTGTCTTATCACACGATCTAGGTGGCCAATTTACAGGTCCGAAACGCGAAATTAGCTGTCCACCAAAGTTGTTTCTTTATTCAGCCATCGTTTCGCGCGCTGTGTGTTCCGTTGACCCATCTTGCTGGAACTAAATGTTGCCGACGGCCTTCAATTTCCGGCAGCAAAAAGTCCGTTATCATGGTGGAATAGCTCTCGTCATTGACTGTTCTGTCTGGCCTCATTAACAAAAACCTCGGCAATTGTGTTTTTACATAACCGCTAAACTCATGGGGCTCATAACTGAACAAAATTCGATGCGAAAATCGCGGGTCATAATTGAGCTGTTTTAGAGTCCATTGACTTAAATTTAAGCGTAAATTCAAGTCTGACGGCTTCAATTCTTGAACGAGTTGGATTTTGTAAGCCTTTAAACCAAGATCCTCTTTTAAAATTGGCCAACTTGTTAAGCCCATATGTTGAGATCGGCGTCGAATCGATTGCTCACGGTCTTCAGTCACACTCACCACCACAGCCCCAATGTTTTCCTCACTATGGGCTGGATGTAGTCTATTCGGTCACTTATTATCCAATGACGTACACTGAGACTAGAACTCGCGGATGGTGAAGGCGGAATAACGGAATCGGAAAGTGGATGATGCACACCATATGAAAAACATTTTTCGCAGAACGCTGATTTTCATAATATTGCTGAATGGGGACGTTGCTGAGGTGTGAGCCATGATGATTTGTGAAGCAATACTAAATGAGAATGACAAGACACCATGAGGCCCGTTACGTGAGATCTGTAAGAAAAACTATTGAAAAAAAAAACAAGTCTAAATGTTATTTTTATCGTCCATCAATTGTTATTTGGGTTGGCTCAAACCTATTTTTTTTCTAACTTCGGTAACCTACAGAAGTATCATGGAAAGTAGATGTTCCGAAAAAAAAATATGATAAACCTTCTGTTCTGGCTATTATTAAAAAAATTCCATTAATAAATATTTCATCCGAATTCAAATTGCCTCCAGTAACATACAGAGAAACTAAAAGTCTTCCTTTCAATGATTAAAAAAATGAGGCTGACATGAAGTGTCACCGAATTGTTTTTTTCATTTTATTTATATTGAGTTTGATGCTGTGTTGAAGCTGTAGACATGCAAACATTTAGATCCTAGGCAGTCCAACAGAAGTCTGCAGCTTCCCACTAGCAAATCCCAGACCGTAATTAATTCCCCCGACACAATGGCTGTGAATTCTATCGAAATGAATTGATAAGTTTTTTGTGTCTGCGGCATTTTAAGGACAAAGGTTGACATTAAAAAAAAAATCGGACGTGCCCAAGTTAGCGCTTCGTCGGAAATTGAAACGCATTTCACAGACCCACTTGCGTGCGTGCAATACATTTATCGACCTTTTGAGAAAAGAGTTTGTGCCAAAGGTAACCATATCCAAATTATTAGTGAAATCCCTGAATTTAACTAAATTTCCGACATTATGGAAAATTATCGAAAATATTCACGATATAATCACCACCTGCGTATAATAACATTATCAGGTCTCAATTGGCAGATTTCCGCCTGAGGGACATCAGCTGTTTAGCACATATTGCAAAAATCAAAGAGTGTGGAACTATGTCACTCAATCTTCTTCACTCATTAATATTACTGAAAACAGTCCAGTAATCTCTGGCAACATAGGCAGTAGAAACCGTCACCAGCAATAACAGCAACAACACCTTGTTCACAGCTATGAATTAAACACTTTGACTGTGGAATTAATAATAAATGTCTCTGCATGTAAGAACAAATTCGACCTTTATTTACGTTATTACACGTTAACCACCAATTTTTTTTTCCTGACCTTAAATAATAAATATCTGCAATGTAAGACTTGAAACTACTTCATATGCAATCATATCTTGAAAAATAAAATGAATAAACCAACTGATCTTTAAATACTTACCCTTTGACAACAAAGCTTTTCACGCAATGTACTCGTTAGAAATGAGTATTAATAAACAAGTAACAATAAATTCAAATTACTGGAAACAATTACTAAAACTTCTCAAAAATGAGATGAAAATACTGGGAGAGTACTATAATAAATGGAAAATTTGACTGAATAAAGATGCAAGCAATTTTCTTTACAAGAAAAAGAAGAGCTTGCTATCTCCCCAGAGCACAATTTAATATAAAAAAAAAAAACAAAAATATCAGTTGGGTAACTTCGGTTAAATACTTTGGTATCCATCTGGACAACAAATTAACATTTGGAATGCATATAAGAAATACACTGAATAAGGTTGCGATCGCATTAAAATTATTGTATCCCTTTATTAACAGAAATTTAAAACTCTCAACAGCAAACAAAATAATCATATATGAAGTTTTCTTTCAAGCAATTTTGCTTTATGGATGCCAGGTTTGGGGAAATCTTGCTAGGTGTCATATTAAAAAATTACAAGTATTACAGAATAAAATACTTTATCAGCTCAATCTGCCTTGGCAGATATTCATAAAAAAGCAAATGTTGAGGTAATACTGGTAAGGATAAAACAATTATATCAACGTATTTGTGATCCCTGTGTTTCCGCCGAAAATCTCCTTGTGATTAACCTTATTTCCAACGACAATTAACCTAAAAAAGAAAAAAAATATTTTCGATTATTTTGATTGCATTTCCCTTCTCCCCTTGTGTTTATTTATCTATCTAATAATTAATAGTTGAGTTTAATAAATTAGTTATTTATTTATTTATTTATTTAATTGTTATTAAATTACGCATATACTTTATGTATTTATTTATTTATGTACATACATATTTATATAAGTATATAAGTATATACATATTATACAATATATACTTTTTTTTTTTCTCTTTAAGGGAGGTTTTTATTTGTGTTTTTCCTTAATTTATTAATATTATTATATTATTATATATTCGTATCGCAGCCAAATTATACTTGTAAGATTACAAATTCAGAAGTAAGATACTAGCTATCAAATTTCTGTATTGTAAAATATGTGATAACTTCAACTTTTGTCATTATACACGAAATAAATATTTATAAATATCTATCTACCTAATTACTAAGCCTTGGACATTTTTTTAATATTTTTTGTTTATTTAAAGTAAGTTTTTTTTCTACGTCGTTACAAATGTCTGTTTTATTTATATTTGAATGAAGAAACATAACATGACTTATCAAAACTGGGTCGTAATCAATTAAACTCCTTTTCTCAGAAATAAGCTGGCTAGCTGATGAAAAAGTTCTTCCTGAAACAGAACTAGTGTCCGTTCTACTTAATATTTTACAACTTACTTTAAATAGCAGTGGGAATTGAACTTGAAGTGCCACCATTGTAAAAGATTAAACTCTTCGTGAAAAGCACCATTTGAGTTTTCATGAATCTCCATTTCTTTATTTATTCTATCGTTGGTTGAACAAATTCTTCAAAAGAACAAAAACAAATCTTTATCGCCAGATAGAAAACTGTGCAACTCTTCATTTAGCATATCATATTCCAAGGCTTGCTCTTGTTGATCAGCAACGTCGTCTATATATTCTTGCATAATTTTTTTGCATTTAGACTTTACTTCATTTTCTTCGTCTTCGTCTGAACTAACTTGCTTGCCGGTGGAAATAAAAACAATTCAATTTTGTGATTGATTGATATATTTTGCAGCCCAATAGAATCTAAATAATAATTGAATTCAACTTTGAAATTGTGAAATAACTTTAAATCTCCAGAATTGGCCACACACTATTTTTTAACCTATGTACATATATATATGAACAATTGTTAAATGGAGCGTTGGATAGTTTTCTCCGTTTAATTTTTTATATGTTTCCTCGAAAGATTTTGAAATTTTGGTTGATTCATTTATTGACAATTATATGGCAATTCCAATAGGAAGATCAATTCAGCATTCGCTTTTGCCTATTGTGAAAACGCGCTAAATAATAAAAAACATAAATATAAATTTACTTAACATTTCTTAATCAAAGGGATGTGAAAACCTATTTTGTTTTACGTTACTCTCCTTTAGGTGGAATCGAAGTGGGAAAAAGCTGTGTTACGAACATCAAAATTCCTGTCCAAACGAGTAAATCTCAAACCTTATTTTCGATTACAATAATTAGAATTATAAACGCTTGATGTAAACTCGAAACGCTTTTTGAATATTGTCAAAGTGGCTGTTGGTGCGCCGCCAAATTCATTTCCAAATACAAAGCCCAATGAGAAATAAAATCCAAAATGGAGTGATGATGATGAAAGATGATTTTATTTGCTACAAAACTCATTTACATATTTCAAATTATATATTTTATCAATTTCTTCGGATACTTACATCCCTAGGCCTTCTCCAACATGTGTATATATAAAAATGACTGTGCGCCGACTCCCAAACGAAACTTCTGAATCTTCCGTCTTTGACCACGCCAAACCCATCCACGCAGCGCACGACGTGAACCGTCCAAAAATCCAATTCTGAAAGGCCACAGTAATTCTTTGAAAAGCCAAAGAAAGAGACAAAAATATAACCAGGATGGTCCAGAAGTTTCGTTAAGTAGTCGTCGCACACCACGGGCCAGGTTACAATAGTGATCAAATTGACTGATTTTAAACAATATAAATTCTTTAAAAAAAAAGGCTCGATGACAGTGGCTTATAATAAAAATAGACAACTTGTTTTTCTTAAGGACTTCGGCAATTCATTCTGTACGGATCTAGACAAGGTAAAAGCATTGGCTCTATTTTTTTTTCTTAAAACCATGAACTAAACTTCTTTTTAAGGATCGCGCAACAATTGATTTAATGAATCCAGCTATTAACACGCGCAACAATTGATTTAATGAATCGAGCTATTCACAATCTTACATCCTCAAGATTTTATATTGTATAACCACAGAAGATACTGAATTCATGGCCATTTGACGTTAAAATGGAATATTTTGCAAATATATCTAAAATTGCAAAGGATGTGCCTATATCCAAGGCTAGTAAGTCCTGCTTATATGACCACTTGTTACAGGCCAATAGGTTTACTTATTCTTAGTTCTTAGTAAAATCTATGCCAAAGTCCTAAAGAGAAACATTTCAAAGCATATTGTCGACAACAGTTAATTTCCTAACGAATAATTTGTCCTTTCGTGCAAGAGGTAATTCAACGGGCATGATGCTACCCGGCATTATAAAAGCCTTCGACCCATTTTGGCATTATTTTGAATATATATATTTTAATTTTCCTCGCATATTTGCAAACTTGTCCTTAGTTTCTTGCACAATTGTTGTCTAAAGTGCACATTAATGATGCCTCTAGTATTGTCGACCTTTGTTCTGGTGTTCCCTAAGGCTCTATCCTTGGACCTGTTTTGTTCATTTGCCGTGCCCGATTATGAAGCATGAATTCACTCTCGACATTGAGAGGAATCTTAACGATGGGATAAAAATATTCCAAACTATTTTCAATAAATGTAAAATAAAATTAAATGAAAACCAGATAAAAGGTGTTTTGTTTTGTTTTTGAATTACTTTTTTACTAAATAAAAAAATTGAGTAGTAAAAATCTTTATTTGAACCTTTGCAATTTTTTCTGTTAAGTAGCAAAGATGATAACCATCAAGTGGCTACCGCCAGTGTTGATACACATTTGTATTCGTTTTATTGCATTTTCCATGACTTACCGCGAGATTTCCAGTGATAACTGTTCGCATTCCCATCGAATATTCTCCTTAAGGACTGCGATTGTTTGAGGCTTGTTGGCATAAGCCCACGACTTGAAGTGGCCCCAAAGAAAGAAATCTGGGATGGTTAAATCGGGCGATCCTGCTGGCCATGCCAAATCGCTAAAACGGGAGATTTCGCAACTAGAAACGCTTCCTTCACAATATATATTGTGACTCGTTCTGCGTGTGCGATTGCACCGTCTTGTTAAAACCACATGTTCACCAAGCCCCGCACATCCAATTCCGGCAGTAAGAAGTCGTTTTTCATATCCCTGTAGCGTTCGCCAGTAACAATGACCGTTTTGCCGATGGCGTCCTCAAAACAATACGGGCCAGGTACTCCTCCCGCCTGAGCGCCGCACCACACAGTGGCTTAGAGTGGATATAATGGCTCTTCTACGGGGATTTTCAGTGCCGCAGAAACGAATATTTTGCTTATTGACGTAAGAGCTTAAGTGGAAATGCGCGTCGATGATTTTCGACACAAAATCGTCCTTTTCGTTTCTGAGATTGAGGATTGCTTGACAGTAATTCACACGTGACTGATAGTCAGCAGGCAATAACTGATGCACTGTTTGCAATTTGTACGGAAACATGTGTAAGTCTTTTACTAAAATTCCCTGTAAGATCCGTTTGATGATGCCCAATTGCGTGGCTCGTCGATTGGTTGATGTTTCTTCGTTCCCAGCGATATAGCCACCGCCACGATATTCTCGGCGTACGACAAGTCTGGTGGCGGCCGCACCCTGCATGGTCTCCTGTGGTTGCAGTCTGGCACCAGGTGGCGCGACACGATCAGGAAATCGACGTCGAAATTCCCGCTGCGCTAACACCACCGACCGATTATTGGTCAAATCGACAAAATTATTCCATGCTATTGAGGAGTATAGCGCTCCATTGCTTGTCTGTTTGTATACTGCAGCTGTCAAAATGTCAAATATGATTGACATACCACACCAATGCAAAAACTATAACATCTTCCGTTAGGGTGATGAATTTTGCGCCACCTTGCACAAGCAATTTTATTGTGACAATGTGGCTAATGATAAATCATGTAGGGCATGGCTTCGACTTTTTCAAAATAGCGGTTTCAAAGTTGAAGATAAGCCTCGCTCTGGACAACCAAAAAAATCGAAGACAACGAATTGGGGGCATTATCCGAAAAAGATTCGAGTCAAACGCAAATTGGGCTTGCAGATTCATTGGGAGTAACAGAAGCAAGGCAATAGAGATTATCATGAATTGAAACCGAAAAATATTGCGAGCAGCTGATTCAAAAGTAAAGAAGAATGGACTTTATACCTTCGATGACTGGATATGAAAAAAGATATTCTACGATAATCCCAAGAAGAAAAAAATTCTACATTTAACGTAGTACGTTAAAGTAAATCGTTACCATCAACTTCAACATAAACGCCAAAGCAAAGTTTAGCACAAAGGTCATCCTGTGTATCTGGGATCAAAAGGGTGTTGAGTACTATGAGCTGCTACAACCAGGCGAATCCGTTACAGGCGATCGGTAATATGAATGAAAGATGTAAGTAATCATATCCTTGAATTGTAAAACGTGTGGTTTCAACCCTTTGTAAATTTTTATGCGAAATAAAAAGCTATCTACATATCTATAATATGTATGTATTGTACAATTAAAAAAGAAATACAGCTAGGTGACACAGTTCCTGTCAGGCATCCTGGAAATAAATTTAACGTCAAAGATGGGATAAGAAATACTAATAATGTAGTGATCTGCGATATCCTCAGCAATTGACTTTCAATGAAGCATTTCAATCGATTTTATTTTGGTTGGAACAATCGTTATTGAAACCAAAACACAAAAATAAAATGTAGTAAAGGTGGTAACCTTTAAAAAAAATCGAACTTTATTTACATTCCCAATTCAATTATGTACTCGAATACACTAGAAACAAATTCAGAAAAGCTCACGTTACCTGGCAACAAGCACCTGGCAACAAATGGGTAACGGTACCTCGAACTGTCTGCTGAGGGGAATTCGACACCACAACAAAGACTCTACTCTTGTCGATCAATTAAAAGTTAATTAGCTCGAACCAAAATGTCTCTACTATCTGTTTGCGTACAACCATAGTCGATTCTATCCTTAGACATTTCGTGTTCATAAATTAAGCATAGATACATATGTGCAATCATTAAAGTTGATTTAAAGCCAATGAAAATAACAGATTCAGGCAGTTCCATTACCCTCATCAGCTGCTTTCAGTTGCTAGGAAAGCCACCATGCAGCGAAGCTGTGTTAAAGAAACAATCCGATATCTGAAAAATGACCCAAGGATAAGATTTCAATTAAAATCGTATCTCATTTTGCATTAAAAAAAAAAAAAAAACCTAAACGAGAAACAAAAAAAGCAAAAAACGTGGAAGAAACAATAAAATACAAGGAACTGCACGATCTTAGAATGTGTCCCCGATGGGCCTTTTCATTAAATGTACACCCCCAGCGATTAAATACGCAGATACGCCAACATAGTGTCATCGACCATGAAACAATGGGTTAGCTATAGCTTGTATGGATTCGCATACTATATGAAGGCTGTGCAACTCGTTTTTGTTGTCCTTCACGATTGTTGGGGGAATTCGGTTCGCTTCCTGTCAACTCGGCAAGTAGACTTGCCCGGCATGAAATCAAGGCTATTAAGTCCCTGAAATGAAAATCTGGTGACAGCTTAAACAGAAATTGGTATTTTTCGTTGATTGTTATTGAGAAATGATAATTTTTGTTATTATTTGCTGTTATTGTTTTTTTTTTTTTTGATTGTTGTGAAATAATTGGAGGCGGTTATCTAGATATTAATCTCACTTGAGAGTGAAAAACAGAAGCTGATGGTGTCTGTGGGGTGATTAATTAGCGAGGCAATGAGTTGAAAAATAATTCCACCACTTCTAGCCATGAGCCATGAAGCGTTCGAAGAATAATGGTCTTTTTACAATCCTTTAACGCCTTTTATTTTCATTTTATACTCTACATACAAATATGTGTGTACCTACGGGAATTAAATGTATAGTCGTATTCGGGTTAATGAGAGTGCGGTCGTATTGTGAGAAAGATGGAAGGATTTAAAGGTTTTTTTGATTTTATTTTTCATTGTAGGTATGTTATGTATGTTATGTATGTTCTGTTCGTAAAATGATGAGTAGGTTACACAATGTTGGCCTTGTGGCTATCAATGAATCAGCAACCACTGATTGCTCAAGAGTAATTGTTTGGTTTTTTTTGGTTTGTGTAGATTGCCATGAAATAAAAGGCTTAATTTACAGCTGTTCATGACCTCTAATAGGTTCGAAACCAAAATCATTAAAATAAATAAAGGTTAAAATTAAAAATATATCCTCGAACGAATAATTTTTTATATAAGGAATATGCTTGGAGCCTGCGCAAGGTTATTATAATATTATATTGCCACAATAATTATATAAAACATGTTATTGTGAAAACGTACTACTAGGGGACAGCAAGATAGGTATCTTGCTAAGCAGAAAACAATACTTGTTTCGAACAAGTTTCATGACCATTTGCTAAAACAGTTCTTTATTAAGTGATTCAAATATTTATCTTGCGTGCCGGAAGGTAATTAAAGCGACCTTTCTCTAATTGGCCATGATGTAAACCATAATGCTACTTTAATTATGGTATCCCACCCGACGGTAAGTTGACTGTAACTTGAGTAAGGAAATTATGTAGTTTTTTATATTTGTATTCTTCATTAAAAATTAAATTTTTAATTTATTTTGTTGTTTTAATTTTTTGTTTTGTTGCTTTGTGTTTTAAAGAACATAGGTTATGTTTGATAGTAAAGGTATATCCTTCTAGGCTTATGTACTCCTTATCGCGGTGTGGCTTTGTTTTAATAGGTCAGTACAGTTGTAAAGAATAATGTGTTTAAATCATCCATCTTAAAAGCGAAACTCTATTATTACTTTATGTCTGAAATGATTTTATAAGGGAAATTCTTGAAAAAGTTAAGATTATAAACATTCATTAGGTATGCTACGACACACAGGAGTATACTTTCCTACTTTCCGCTCGAAAGCAGAAGACGAATGTACCTATACATACATACATATGTAGTGCCTCTAAGACACCTCAATCTATTCAGTTTTTTACATAGCCTAAAACACTTTTTTGATAACTTCAATCGCATTCGGGTGAAAATTATTATTTCTTCGGACTACCTTGGACCTACAATAAATGGGCTTCGTCATAAAGGGCACAATGGACAAAACTATCCCTCGGATAAGGCAGATCAGACCGGGATCCACAGAAGAAAGACAATTCGATCGGCGTGTGCAGAAAATGTAGTTCCGTCCAGTTGCGTCCAGCTCCAAAAATTGAGGTCATCAATACAATGCTGCAATGTCACTTCAATCATATTAAGATATATTACGATAATTGGAAGTTGAAAATTAACTTTCAAAAGTCGGAAACGATACTGCTTAGGCATCAAGGAATACCAGAAAGAATTCGAGGAAATTTGCTATCATTGGGTAACAGTGAAAACCATTAGCTGTGAGAAACGCGGTTAGATATGTTTGTATTTGGCTTGACTAGCATCAATATTTCAGTAGACATACAAGCGCTTGTCTTGTTGGAGCAAGGAAAGCCTTCGGTATGACAAGGATTCCTTTTCACAGCAACTAACATGACTGCAGGGTAAAAATTATATCCTAGGTGGCTGCGGTTTAATGAACGACAGCTGATATGGAAAAGAGTCGTGTGTTCGATAGGCAATGTCCTAGGGTCTGTTTCAGAATATATTACACAAAACGCCAGAGTTATTTATTTATTTATTATTTTATTAGATAGCGTTACAGCTCATGAAGATCCAGAGCCACGCTTCTCACATTAGCTTATGCTGTGTGCGATTTGTTTTTCACACAACTTAACGAGACCTACGGGAAGCTTTTTCAAGGCAATTGTACTACGGGAGGTTTTGCCAGTACCTCGCCGAGGAGAGAAGCTGCGAAATAAATATTCGATTGCGTTGGTGTTATCGGGATCCAAACTCGCACAGCGCGCGTCAGAGACTGACACACTACCTACTGGGCTACGGCACAGAGTT
This sequence comes from Merodon equestris, assembly GCA_958301585.1. Classification (NCBI taxonomy): domain Eukaryota; kingdom Metazoa; phylum Arthropoda; class Insecta; order Diptera; family Syrphidae; genus Merodon; species Merodon equestris. The sequence continues at coordinate 69,180,380 of OY284413.1, forward strand.
TTAGTTCATTAATAACCTTAATAAGACCCTAACAACTTAAACAAAATTAACGATTTTTTTTTGTTAAAATGACGTGAGAGAACATGGCAAGGGCTATGACTAACGACAATAGTCTGATCTTCGGAGCTTACTACCCCAATTATAAATACCACTGTTACAGTAAGTGTCATACTTTATGCCAGTTGTTATACAGTCGTTAAGTTAAGTTATGAAGTCGTTAACCTTATTATAATACAATAAAGTCAGTCATCAATTGTCATCCAAGTATTTCCCTTCATACTACATGGTATCTTGTGTGAAAAAGTCTTGTGAAAAATGTCTTCTGAAGATCAGAAAATGCAGGTTATAAATAATAATTATAAGCAAGTGGTTGTAGACAGTGGAAATGTGCGTCCATTGAATTTGAAATCGCCCAAGGTAAGGTATGGAAAAAAAATTTAAATCACTGCCAGTGATCTGTGACCGATGTACACATGGACAAAAGTATTCGCCAACTTTCTTTTTCTTCCTTTTATTGATGCTACAAAGCTCAAAAATAAATAAAATATAAAAGACTTTTACTTAAACGGCAGTGTATATATCCATAATCAACTATTTAAACCAAAAAAAAATAATTAGTTAAACAAATGTATTAGAAAAAAAATATTTATTTTATGCACCTCAAATTTGGCCTGGACAAAAGTATTCGCCATCCTCATTTAATATAACTTTCTAAAGGACATGAGCTGTCTATTGAATACGAATTGAGTTGGCAACGCTGTATTTCATGATCTGACAAATCATTAGCATGAACTGTCAAATTTTTACCGTTATTTTAACTTTATTTGGTCTTCCGTCAATTAAGGTGAACGCAAAATTCGTGAAGATGGGTCGCAAAGGCAAAGAAACTACTTTGGAAGAACGAAAAATAATTTTAAATTTATTTCGAGAAGAGAAAACATTTAAAGAAATAGCAGCTCTTGTTGGAAGAAGTCGAACTACTGTGCGGGACATTATAAAACGCTTCCAAGAAAACGATGGTTTAGAGAACTTGCATAGAAGTGGTCGCCCAGGCAAGCTTACAGATGCTGATAAGCGAAGAATAATTCGAATTGTTAAAAAGGAGCCTAAAGTAAGTTCATCCAAAATTGCTGCAGAGCTTAAGGACAATACGGGAATTGAAATACATCCCCGTACGGTTCGAAGAGTCCTTAATGAAGATGGTTTCAATGCTAGGGTGTGCAGAAAAAAGCCTTGCATCAATCAAGTCAATAAGGGTAAAAGGGTAACATTTGCAAAAGAATATATAAATAAGCCTAACAGTTTTTGGGATAGTGTAATCTTCTCTGACGAGAGTAAATTTAATGTTTATCGATCTGATGGTCGAATATTGGTGTGACGAAGAAAAAACACTGAACTGGATAAAGGTAATATACAAGCAACAGTAAAGCATGGAGGGGGTGGTGTAATGGTGTGGGGATGTATGGCCGCCTCTGGTGTAGGATCACTTGTTTTTATCGACGAAACTATGAAAAAAGAACAATACATTAATGTTTAAAAAGAAAATTTACGAAGTAGTGCAGAAAAATTGGGTTTAGGCAATAACTACTACTTCCAACAAGACAATGACCCCAAGCACACCGCGGGAATCGTTCGTCTTTGGTTGCTGTACAACGTTCCACACCTATTAAAAACACTACCCCAATCACCAGACCTGAATCCCATCGAGCATTTGTGGGATGTGCTCGATAAACGAGTTCGGGAGCACTACATTACTTCTAAGGTACAGCTCAGAACCATTCTACAGGAAGAGTGGAACAAAATTACATCGGAAACTACTAAAAAATTAGTATATTCGATGCAAAACAGATTACAAGAAGTAATCAAAAGAAAGGGATTACATACAAAATATTAATTTATCAAAATTCTTAAAAATTAAATAACTTTTTCCTAAGCGGCGAATACTTTTGTCCAGGTCAAATTTGAAGTGCGTTAATAAAATATATATATTTTTATTATTTTTGTTTAATTAATGACTTTTTTTGTTTATGTAATTTATCATACCTATGTACACTGTGGTTTAAATAAAAGTCTTTTACATTTTATTCAGTTTTGTGCTTTGTAGCATTAATAACAGGGGAAAAAAAGCTAGGTGGCGAATACTTTTGTCCATGTGTGAGAAAAAACTCGCTTTTACTTCATCACATAGGACCGGAGTGCTTTGAGATAGTGGATTCTTTTGATGTCTGCGAGGAAACTATAAAACATGAAGAGCTAATACAGAAATTAGATGAATATTTTATTCCGAAATGCAATGTCATAATGGAGCGCTTTAATTTTTTTCCCGACGTCAAAGCGAGACAGAGTCAATGGAAGAATTTTTAACGGCCCTCAAGAACTTAAGCAAAACATGCGACTTTAACACTCTGAAAGAAGAACTAGTGCGGGATCTATTCATATGTGGAATAATTTTATTCGCGAAAGATTTCGAAATGAGTCTAGAAAAAAGCTGGATGAAATCATTCAAATAGCAAAATCTATGGAAATGGCAAAGGAGCAATCAAAGGAATTCAGCGAACATGGAAGTGACAGAGATGGCAAAGACACGTGGAGTTCATCGGTGGTATTCGGGAAAGACAGAGAGAACAACATATCAAATATGGTCAGCAACCTAGCGCATCGGAGGAAGAAAGACAAAAAAATATTCAGCATACGTGCAATAATGTGGTCAACAGCATTTTAACAAATGCCCCACTTGGGGAGTAATATATCATCAGTGTAAAAGAAAAAAATCGCTATGCAAAAATGTGCAGAACAGTTATGAACATGAGATTCAACAATATTGAAGCAGAAACAACTTATCAGTCATCATCAGAAGATCTGTTCATTGGAGACGTAACTGCAACAAAGCATACAAAAGCGTGGAATGTAAAAATATTAACCAACAGCCATACGATACAAACACAAGTGGATACAGGCGCAGAAGGAAATCTTATGTCGATCTATACATTTCATTTGTTAAAGTTAGATAAAACCATCATTAGAAACACCAATACAAATTTATTAACTTTCTCTGGTGAAAAGCTCAATGTCATAGGAAAATGTATACTTAATTGTGAATCTGAAAACAAAAATTTGTGATTAGATTTTTATATTATAAATTTGAATTGTATGACAGTTATTGGTTTAGACTCCTCTGTAAAATTGAATTTAGTTTGTGTTAAAAATGTTAATTCTGTACAAAGTTCCAAATAAGGAGATTTTTAGTGGATTAGGATGCCTTAACAACAAGTTTCGATTAGTTTTAAAAGAAATGCACAGCCTGTGGTTGAACCACCGCGTAAAATACCTTTTCATTTACAAACTGAACTCAAAGTAGAATTAAGTCGCATGGAAAGTTTACAAGTTATTGTGCCATGGGTGAATTCTATAGTTCTGGTGAGAAAATCGAATGGAAGTTTGAGGCTTTGTCTTGATGCCAGGCATTTGAATAAGGCAATAATGTGTCCCCATTTTCCTTTTCCAGCGTTGGTAAAATGAAATGACGGCTATCAAAAGCAAAATATTTCAACAGTTTAGACGCAAATAGTGGTTTTTGGGTGATACCTCTGGATGAAATATCATCAAAACTTTGTACATTCAATACTCCTTTTAGAAGATATCGATTCTGACGCCTTGACTTTGGTGTCAACGCAGCAGCTGAGATATTTCATTCGGAGATGGTAGGAAATTGTTCTCACATTCCAAATTTGATTATTTATATAGATGACTTTTTAATATATGCTAGTTCTAAAGAAGAACACGACAAATATTTAGAAATGATTTTAAAAGCACAAGAAATTGGTTTAAAATTTAATAAAACGAAATCACATACATACTTGTGTTAAAGAGATTAAATATATCGGTCACGTTTTTAATGATTCAGGAGTTCGCCCGGATGAGAATAAAATTTAAGCCATTTTAAAACTGCCACATCCGAAATGTGTTAAAGATCTCCAGCGCTTCCTGGGGATGGTGAATTATCTAGTGTAATGTAATCTCAATATATACTCGTATAAAATAACTGTATCACTCGTATATAATAATTGTACTACCACACAACTTGAACGTTCAAAGAGGGAAGGATATACGAGTACAGTTGGTCGCAAGGGTGCGAAACAGAATCATGAACGCAGCTGCGTGATTCCCCTTTTCGTGTGAGTCTTTGTACTCTTTTTGCTTTTGTTTTCCTTTCCTCTTTCGTTCGTTCGTGCAGATCGAAATCGAGCTCTGAGCAGAGTGGTTGTGTCCTTTCGTAGTTGGAATTGATATTGTACTGAAAGTTGCATTGCGTTTAATGTTTTTTGTTTTGCTATTTGTTTATCTTAAATAATCAGTTTAAATAAAAAACATAATAAAGGCAGATTGTTAATCACTTGCATTACATCAGATATGGGGTTGAACGTAATAGTAATTAAAAAGTGTTATAATATCATGGCGACAAAAGTCACCAAAGCTGATTTAGTGTGTGCCTTAGAGGAGGCAGGAATAAACAGTGATCAACTGATAACTGATAACTGTATCACTCGTATCTACTGCTACCATGACACAATTGCGTTGCCTGCTAGACTCTGCAGATGTCCATGGGAGTCAACTCGAAACAGAAACTGCCGATGAGGGTCCATCCGCCGATGGGGTGATCGACGACGCGGGCGATGCATGATGCTGAAGAAGGTAGCCTAGATGAACAAATCGCGTACCTGAAAAAAACGAAGCAGATGTTGCTGTTGCGCAAGGAGCTGAAAGAGTTAGAGGAAGAAACATCTAGAGGATTGCAAAGACTTTCGATCGTCGAAGTAGATTCCCTCGTCCCAAAGTTTCCTGGCGATAACGCCTACCCAATCGAAAAGTGGCTGTTGGATTTTGAAAATGTCGTCAAAATTGGCCAACAAGACGACCACTTTAAATGTATGTGCCTTCGCCGCCTGTTAACAGGAACAGCATTGATTTTTCTTCGCACGTCGACCGCCGCCAATTACGACAACCTAAAAGAAGAACTTATCAAGCAGTTCAAGAAAAATGTGTCAACCAGCGACGTGTATAAAGAACTGTACAGACGCCGTCGGTTGCCACACGAAAACATCATATGCTATATGCTTTGCATGAAGGAGATCGCTGCACAGGCTAACTTGGGAGAGAAGGAAACAATCAACGCTGTAATTGAAGGATTAAGGGACAACACTGCACACGCCTCCATCCTCTACACTGCAAGAAACCTAGATGAGCTCCAAGAACTACTGCTAAAGTACGAAAAAAAGCGGTTGATTGATCGCTCATCGAAGACAGGTATTCAGCGCGCAGAAGTTACTACTTCCGATTTGCGGTGCTTCAATTGCTCACAATTCGGGCATATATCAAGCCCGTGCAAGCAGCCGAGACGCGCCGTAGGGTCATGCTTCCGCTGTGGCAGCAAAGATCATATGATTAAAGACTGCAAACAGCCTGTGAAAAAATCAGTGAACGCCATTGGTATTCAATGAGAGGACCCAATCGAAATGCATCCGATCGAATCATACCAGACTGTAAGTATTGCTTTCCGTAATCGAAATCTAAAATACGGGAAATTTATAAATTGTGACTCTTTGATTGATAGTGGCAGTCCGGTTAGCTTTTTAACAAGGAACTCTTACCATTTGACATAGCTGACGATCTTCAAATAACTTCCGATTTTCATAGTCTCGGTACAGCTAAACTGAAAACATATGGTAAAATTTAATGTGAGCTCTTAATTCATAATAGATAGATAGATAGAATGATAATTTCAGAAGATCTTCTACCTAAACAACTTTTATTTGGTCGCGACTTTCTACGACTCCTTAACATCAATTTTTTCATGATTAAAGATTACCAATGTACTAAAGTCAAAAATGAAATAAACAGTTATGAACTAAACATGTGTCTGCCCCTATCAATCAGAAGTGTTAATCAGGTTCCGAAAATATACGTTAATGATTGCTTGGAGGATTGCCACAAACCGATCCAGAATGGTTATTTGAATCATGAACCGATTAATAATAATGGTGTTACGAGTGTAATTGAGTGTAAAAAATTGACCAATTGCCTTCCGAATGACGCTCGTTCCGTTGTTGTGAGTGATGCCAAAGAAGAGATATCTGTCGGCAGGTCGATAGGCGAGCGGTTGACATCGCTTGGCGGCTTAGAAGATTATTTTTACTACCACGATGACTGTATTGCCTGTTCGTTGGATGTTGATTCCATTTGTAGCGATAATACTGACAAATATGATATTAACTATAGCCTAGATAAAAACACACGATCTACTATTGAAAACATACTGCGTAATTGCTATTTAGACAATAAGAAAGATAGTATAGCCAACCAATGTCCATAAAGTTAACTTAAGAGCAACCCGTTTTTCGCATCCACGTAGATTCTCCTTTAGAGATCAAATTGAAGTGCAGAAAATTGTTCAGGACTTACTAGACCAAGGGATTATAAGGCATAGTGATTCTCCGTATGCTTCGCCGATAGTGTTGGTAAAAAAGAAAGATGGTGAAACCCGAATGTGCGTCGACTATAGGGACTTAAACAAAACAACCGTTAGAGATAATTACCCGTTGCCTCTCATTGAAGATTGCCTGGAGTACCTAGGTGGAAAAAAATATTTTACTTTACTAGACTTGAAAAGTGGGTTCCATCACGAATCAACTAAATTCACTTCCTTTGTCACACCCAGTGGACAATTCGAATACGTCATGATGCCATTTGGTCTCAAAAATGCCCCTTCCGTTTTTCAAAGATTTATCACATTCATACTCAAAGACTTTATTGCAAACGGGTCGCTGATAGTCTGTATGGATGACATTTTGCTGGCAACTGCGGAAATAAATGAGCACTTGTCGCTCCTAGAATCTGTTTTGAATCAATTAGCGAAATACGGATTCGAGATAATGTTGCCAAAGTGCAAGTTTTGTCATAGTAGCAGCCATGGGTTATGAGGTAAGTCACAAGGGCATTGAACCAAACTCAAATCATAAAGAATCCGTTGCCAAGTACCCATTACCAAAAATCCTTAAGGAACTACATTCATTTATTGGACTTTGCGCTTATTTTAGGAAAGTTGTTCCTCAGTTTTCAAAGATCGCCAAACCATTGTAGGATCTATTGAAGAAAAACACCAAATTCGAACTGAGTGAAGACTGTCTAAACGCAATAAATGAATTGAAGACAAAACTGATTGAGTCACCAGTTCTATCCATATACGATCCAAAAAGGGAAACTGAGTTGCACTGCTGAAAGTAGGTATCATAGTTTTGAATTGGAAACCCTCGCCATTATATATGCCCTTCGCCGTTTTCGAGTGTATCTGGAAGGAATTCCGTTCAAAATCGTCACTGATTGCAATTCACTAACCCTGACGCTTAAAAAAAAAACCTTAAATCCGGCCCTGGAATTACAGAATTTTGATTATGTTGTCCAACATCGTGGTGGTACCAACATGGGTCATGTCGACGCCCTCAGCCGAAATCAACTTGTATCAGCTAATGAGATGACATTGAGTTCCAATTACACGCAACCCACAGTAGGGACCCGGATATAGTTAAGATACGCGAAAAATTAGAAAACGAAACATTAAAGCTTTTTGATCTTAGGGATGGTTTGGTGTATAGGAAAGACATGAAAGGTCAATTATATTTTTACGTTCCTCGGGAAATGGAGAGCAATGTCATCCGATGTATACACGAAAAAATAGCCCATTTAGGAATAAACAAAACTTATACTCAAATAAAAATGCTATATTGATTTCCAGATATGAAGTCTACAGTCGAAAGGCTTATAAACAATTGCCTCAAGTGCATCCTGTATTCAGCCCCTGTCCGAGTGAATGAAAGGAATCTTTTCAGTATACCAAAGATGCCTCTTCCCGCGAGTTGGAACGTTGGAAGCATGAGTGGTCGCAGCTATGAACTTGAAGAAATGATAGTTAGAAGGCGAGTAGACATCCTGTGCGTACAAGAGACGAAATGGCGAAACACCGATAATCAGGCACGTTTCTTGTGCGTTAAAACAAAAGCCTACAAGATGTTTTACTATGGATTGGAACAAAGAAAAAACGGAATCGCCATCATCCTTGCGGCAGAGCTACTTGGCAACGTCTTAACCATTTCAAAAGCCCAGTGACCGTTTGATGGCTCTCAAATTGGTGATGCATGGTGAGGTGTGGAACATCGTAAGCGCATATGCCCCTCAAGTAGGATGATAACAAAAAGAAAAAGATGCATTCTGGCTAGATTTCCACAACCTTGTCAAAATCATCCCAAAGGAAGAGCTTTTGTTTGTTGGGGGAGATTTAAACGAACATGTCGGGAAGACAAGCGAAGACTATGAAGACTACCACGGAAGGCTGGGATACGGCACCCGAAACTCTTCAGGTGAAGATATCCTAAACATGTGCAAGTCGTACGGTCTTATAGTGCTAAATACCATGTTCGTCAACATAGGAGCAAATATCTAAAAGTAAGCCGCCCAGAGAAGAGGAAATGCTCAGGAGATTCGTTTCCCAAAGTTTATTAACAATGCTGAAGGCCAACTCCTTGTGGAAGACGAAAAAATTCTCCACAGATGGCGACAGTATTGCGAGGAACTTCTGAACGAACAGTCTCCCCGAGTGTACTTTCCAAGAGCCGCCCCGAATCATTCCGAAATATCCGACATCACAGTCGAAGAAGTTAGGTACGCGGTTAAAAACTCCAAGAAAAGAAAACGGGAGACCCTCTGAGTTCTGGAAAAAGATGGGAGACATCGGGTCTAAATGGCTCATGGTTCTTATCTCCAAACTTATGAGAGGCGACACTATGCCGAATCAATGGAGGGAAAGCTATCTTCTTCCTTTGCACAAAGGAAAGGGTGATACGCGAAATTGTGATAACTACCGTTCTGTCAAGCTGATGTCGCACACCATGAAGATCGTTGAACGGGTATTAGATAGCCGACTGCGGAAAATAATACAACTATCTGATGACCAGTGCGGGTTTGTCTCGGGTAAATCAACAACAGATGCAATCCAAAGTATAAGGATCATGATGGAAAAGCATCGCGATTCTTCAAAGGACTTGCATATGGTGTTGGTTGATTTCGAGAGGGCCTTTGACCGGCAACCAAGAGATATTTTATGGGTAACGCTAAGACAAAAAGGAGTTCCAGAAACCTACGTGCGAGTGATCATGGACATGTACAAGAGAGCAACGACAAGAGTAAGATGCACCGCAGGAGTCACCGAAGAGTTCGCAATCAAAGTCGGTGTACACCAAGGGAGCGTCCTCAGCCCACTGCTCTTTATAGCAGTCCTTGATTACTTGCTTGAAGGAAAAGTGACGGACCCCAATGTGCACCAGCTATTCTTTGCTGACGATGGAGCCATTATAAGTGATGTTCAGGCGTCCCTACAACGAGCACTTGATGTGTGGGTGGACATTTTTGAGGGACACGGGTATCGTATCAAAGAAGACAGAGTATCTAAGCTGAAAGGAAGGCTCTACACGTCAGTTGTACGTCCGGCGCTCACATACGGTTCACAATGCTGGACAATGCATAAAAAGTATGAGAGCAAATTAACGGTAGCTGAGATGAAGATGCTTCGCATGACAGCGGGAGTAACAAAGCGTGACAGAATTAGAAGTTCAAAGATCCGAGGAAGCCTCCACGTAAAAGAAACCATCACAAGAAAGATAGAGCGCGACCGACTCAGTTGGTATTGCCATGTTCAAAGGAGAGATCCTTTGAACCCCGTCCAAAAGGCGTTATCAATCAACGTTCCAATTTCAACACGCAAAAAAGGCAGGCCGAAAAACAATTGCTGCAAACAAATGCAAAAACACCAGCATTTGATTGGCTTCAGCGATGAAGTAATCCCAAACCGGTGGCCTGCCGCTACTTTCTGAGGTCAAACCGGCGGGCCCCACAAGCGGACCAGTAGGAATGCAGTTAAGTGGGAAGGTTATGGTCTTACACTTCTGACCATAACGACGCCGGAAAAAAAGGAAAAGAAGAAGAAGAAAGAAGCCTCTTCCCTTTGACACGATTCACATTGACCACCTGAGCTCCCTGCCGTCTCTAAAGTCGAAAAGAAAACATTTGTTAGTAGTAATAGATGCATTTACCAAGTATGTCAAGCTATACCCCGTTAATTCTACTAGTACCAAGGAAGTTGTAAATTCACTTAAAAAATATTTCCAATACTATAGCCGACCCAATAGGATAATCTCAGACCGAGGAACTTGTTTTACCTCATTAGATTTTAGTGCATTTTTGATAGATAATACCATGTATCAGATAATATACCATGTGAAAGTTGCTGTGGGTTCTCCACAGGCTGATGGACAGGTGGTTGAGTTTGCCTTAAACAATTCTGTTCACAGCTCAACGGAAAAGCCCCAGCAAACTTACTCTTCGGTACCGACCAAAAGGGACCTATTATCGACGAATTTACAGAATATCATCTGGAGCGACAGGTCGTTCAGACCCGCGATTTGAATGTACATATGGAGGCTGAAGCAATATCACAGTCTCAGCGGCGGAACGAGTGCTATTTTGAGCAAAATTATGGACCGGCCAAGGAATTTTCTGTGGGTGATTACGTAGTTATAAAGAATGTGGGTTCCTCCGTTGGCGGCAATAAAAAGCTTATTCCGACGTTTAAAGGGCCGTATATAATACATAAGAAACTACCCAATGATCGTTACATCGTAAAAGACATTGAAAATTGCCAAATTACACAACTACCGTACAACGGTACCATTGAATCACGTCTTATCAGGTTATGGAAAGAGAATAATTAAAGGCCATGTTAACTCCTCCAAGGAATCATCTACGGAAAGCAATATGTAATAATATTCAAATTAGAGTTTTGTTAAAAAGTGTATTATGTGTGATCGAGGTAGATCAATTATCAGATTGGCCGAACTAATGTAATCTCAATATACAGAGTGTCCCACGAACAGTGTGCCAAAAAGCTAGAGCGTGTCGGTCTGGTCAAGACAAGAAAAAAATCGTATGGGAGGGGGGTCTATTCCCCCCCATTTAGCCGGGCAATTTTCTATAAAGTTGACTTAATTTGGAAAAAAAATTATTAAAAATCAACAGTTACATCCACAATGCCGTGATATACTTTTTTGTAAAGCCAGAAACTTCTTCTTTCATCTTGTTTTTAAACGAAGCTGTTTTAAGGAATAGTTTTTGAGAAATTAATTTTCAAACCCAAAATTTTGAAAAAAAAAATGAAAAAAAAAAATGTCGAACTATTTGTTTATTAGTTTTTAGTTAAAAACAGAAAACCGGATGCAAAAATGTCTTGTAGTTTTTGAGAAATTAAAAAAAAACCCGAACCATTTTTTTCTAAGAAAAACTTTTTTTTTGGTTTTAACGCGGCTGGACTTGTAGGCAAATTAATGTATAAACATTGACCTCTTTTTTATTATTTTTAAAAAATTCGGAGTTTTGGTCGTCTGAATTCAATCAATTTTGTGATGCGTGGAATATTGAACATATTCTATCTAGCCCATATACACCTAGATCAAACGGCCTGGCGGAAAGATCAATACAAACGATAAAACGGTTACTAAGAAAATGTTTTGAAAGCAATTCCGACCCATATTTCGCACTTTTAAACTATATGGGAACTCCGAACATACTCACCGGCTCATACTCACCGGCCGAACTTTGGATGAATAGAAAACTTAACTAAAATACCAACCAATTTAAAAGATTTAAAACCTATCTTTTCGGTGGTTGTCGGGTGAAAACTAACTAACTTCTTAGATTGTTAGTTCGATTAGGAGTAATTAAGTAAGCTGGCTCGTCATCATGTTTAGGTGAACCTGAGAAAACTAGGCATATAGAGTGAGTGAGATGACGAATTGCAGTCGCTGAAAGACGCAGTTGGGAGACGGAACGAAATACACGAGTGATATTTTCGTTTAAAACTAAAATCGAATATTTTTTTGCAGAAAAGTTGGCTTAAAAGTTCCCATTCCCGTTATAGAGCTTTTTTTTAAAGGGGGCGTTGCTGCTAAAAGCAAATTTTTTTTAAGCTCGGCCCACAAATGTTCAATGTGTTTGATGTCTTATGACTGTGTAGGTGTTTTGAGCTGCGAGCGAGTATTAAAAAGCAGCCACATTTTGACAGAGTGAGCTGTGTGTTACACCCATTTTCGTGACGCTTTGTGCAAGTTTTTTTTTCTTTTGAAAATATTAAAACAGTCATACTGGTTCATTCTTTGGTCAGTAAACTTAATTTTGCCATCCCCGCTCGCAGATGTATACCACATCTCATTCGTACATTCGCCACATCTCATGGTGTATTGGGGTTCTGTTATTTTTTCCTTGAAAATTTGCCTCCCATTTACCTCGGATTATATTTTTTCGAACTCTACCTTTCCTATTCTAAACATCCCCAACTATGGTATACGGTTTTGCAACAAGTTCATCTGCCTCTCGGATGGTTTTGCCTCCGCAAACTAACTCTGAAATTAACCTTCGCTCTACTTATCAAGTTTCCGGGTGTTGTACATACATACATAGAATATATTGTATTGTATTGATATGTAGATGTGTTTTCGTTTTGGTTAAAAAAATATGTTTTTCAATTGTATGTGAAAAATAACATAATTTAAAATTCCACGACACCATTTTGAAGCACTCGCTTATAAATTATCGTATTAAATTCATCTATTGCGGTCCGAATATTATTTTGTTGGCATATCCATATAAACAGAACCCAAAGAAAGTAGTCCAATTGTGTTGAATCGAACAACTACCTGAACATAATCGACCTAGAAATTTAGACCGAATAAGCTCGATGTTTTCACATGAAATGTGACTCGTACCTCTAGTCTATAATAATCATCTGTATATATATGTATCTTCAAGTTGAGTTCACAAAAAAATTCTCAATCACTTGTTTATTGCTCTCTTCATTCAATCAGTAACATGTGAACAATCAGCAACATGTTTTGTGTTCTTATTTAAATTAGGCCTGGCCAGTCCACTTTTTGATTTAGCAGATTTTTTTAGTTCCCGACAGAATCAGTTTTTTTTTTAATGTTTGTGCTAAACTTTGTTGAGATATTTCGATAAACTGCTTAATGTATAATATATGAAGAGTGAGCAGCAATGGAAAACATTATTACCCACATAAAAGAAATTCATGCCAACCATCGGGTAGTAAAGAAATACATCCATTGACAAGAATAAAAAGGCCGCAGGAGTCTTCCTAAAACATCGGAATGAATAAAATATGAGAGGAGAGGGAAGTTACATGGGCTCGCTACAACTACATAAAAAAGTTCAGTTATCAATCCCGTATTTTATAAGGGTGACTGAACACAATACAACAATCACCGAGGCATTCCAGTGTTATGAAGTTGTTGCCAGGTGCTGTCAAATATTCTCTTAAAGAAGCTGCCATCATATGTTATGGAAATAATCGGAGACTACCAGTGTGGCTTCAGAAAGAATCGTTCCGCGAGTGACCAGACTTTGATTATATGACAGCTTTAGAAAAGAAATGGGAATTCTACGAATGGGTCTACCAACTATTGACTATATACGAGTATAAGCCGATTGAAAATGTATTATGTCTTTGTAAGGCCTAGTGTCCCGAAAAAGGTGATGAAAGTTAATAAAAGCATGCCTTCATGGAAACGAAGGATAAACTGAAGAAGAAAACGCCTTCAGTAAAATGAGAGGGACCCATTATGGACTCACATATGCACTAGCTTAAGCTGACAATCTGAATCTGTTGAGAAATAGTGAGGAAACGGTTAAGAGAGGGTACAGAAAGCCTAAAAATGACAAGAAAGGAATTAGGCTCTTAAGGAAATGAATGGCAACTGACCGACTGAATTTCTCAACGCCATGAGAAAGTGGAATGGCTCAAATACCTGGGAATGATATTGGATGCCAAAAACTACATTTAAATCGAAATAAATAAAAAAATCCCTCTAGAGGCACTTACATATATACACGGTTGTAATTGTGCTACTTTTTTCATGTCAGACTTAAAAAAAGGGTAGCGTCCGCAAATTATACAATCTTGACAACTAAGCGTGACTTTTTTTCCATTACATCCTTTATTTAAATTACAAAGTTGAACAACGAAGTGAAGCTTCAAATCACACCGGTTTTGGGGCCTCGTACGTGGATAAGGTGGAAAGTTCTCGGCCTGACACCGAAAGACTGTGATTTTCAGTAAAACAAATTGTTATTTTTCTAAACATCTTCTTTGACTTCAACATACGTGGTCTAACGTTTCTCCAGCATTCGTATTCTTTCCCGGAAGTGAGAGTCTGGAAGACTGTAAAAATATTCATTTGCAGCCCTCTCAACTTCTTCACTCACCTCTCGCCATCATGCACTTTTTCGATGGTTTCCGGTGTGCTTGCGGTTTTTGGTCGTCCTTCAAGTGGGTCATCTTGAGGGGATGTGCCCACTATTAAATTCAATTGCTCACTTTCTAGTGGCTGACGCCGAAGGAGCAGTTCCCCTAACCCTTTGTCACTTTCATATGACTTTCCTTATGGGGTAATCAATCTAAAACGCAAAATTTTTTGACCGTACGATATTCACGTTTATCTATTTTAATAAAAAAAAAAAAAAAAAAACACGCAAAACGTCTACTTTTGTGTTTGTGTTTATTCGTGTAAATAAACTTTTCGGGAAAACAAGTTGAAACTTATCATACTCGCTGAACGCTTGTGGAGTTTTTTTCATTTCGCATGTCTTGTGAATAAAAAAAGATATCAGCTGCCGAACAATTTTATTCGACGAATTCCTTTTACACAAAATTTTTGTTAACGCAACAAGCAAAACACTTTACAATTTGAATAATATTGACCAACGCATATAGCTTGAGCCACCAAAAAGCTAAAGCGCGTTGTAATTTTCGCTCATTTCCATTGTGCTACATATCTGCTTATACTCTGCCCGAAATAGCAATGGATTTGTATGTTAGGGAATTAATTCGTAGATTTTTACTGAGATGATGTATGTAGTATATTATGTTAATTAAATGTGGATGCGATTTCAGATTTCGTGATAATTCATGGTGGAAAAAGTTACGCAAGTCCGTACCTCCAGTGCCATGATGTAGTGTTTAACTTGCGGAATAACGCGGGAATATTGATCAATATCAAAAACAGATAGTAATATATTTCAATTCATTCTTAGAAATACACTTTTTTACTACTCCTTATTATACACTTCAGGGACAGAAAGCAACTGGCTGAGAAAACGAAAAAAAAAATTGAAGAACTACCATATATAAATAAATGCAAAAGCTTCATAGATATAGTCGTGTAGTCATATGTATATAAATGCACAATTCAATGCCAAAAAAGTTATTCTGGAATTCATTCGGATGATTATACTCGTAATGTTTTAAGGCGGCGCCAATGAAACCACTTGGAGACGAGCACGAAGTTGGCAAAAATCAATAAATGAAAAAGGATTAAAAAAACATTGCGTAGCAACTTCTATCGACTTTCGCCTTTCTTCTTAAACTTTTTAAACGAGGTTATATCCAACAGCAGCTCTTCAAGGATCTTTTTCACCTATTCTATTATGCCTTCTTTGTAACTAAACCTTCAAGGACAGTACTTTTATTGCATTCTTTTGAACCTGACGACCTCATGCCACACAAATCCCAGTCCGAGTGGTTTACTTTTTCACTTGGGCAAAACTTCCCGTCGAGTCTCTGCGAAAAAGTAAAAAAGAAACAGAGACAAAATAAAAACGTAAAGGAGATGCCTGTCTCTATGACTTAGAAAATCATGTTGTACATTCCAATTTTCTTTGACATTCCCATGAACATCAAGCGGATTGGCTAAGGCGAGGGCCGCCTAGCGAGAGGAAACCAAAAAGATATCGTTATTAGTTGCGAGAACGACCGCATGAATTTTTCATAACAAAAAAGACAAACTTTATCCTTGTAACGACATTTCATAAATCCTTGAAGGCTTAACACTGACCGAAGTGAAGCAACTTGGAGGCCAGCTCAGCGTGAAACTTGACAAATTACTTACTTTGCCATATTTGCTCTCGGTTTTTGTGTTTTTTTTATTATTTGCGTGGTAGGAGTAGGCTGTATCTTGGTGATGACTTCGCGCTGTTTGTGGAGTACTACAAAACACAAATTGAAGGTGAACTGTTGGCCTTTGACTGGTTGGATTACGATTGCAAATGATTCTTCATGCGAAAAATCATTTTTCACTGGGTGTTTTGAAATTTAGAAATTTCGTTTTGTTGACGTTGCCACAAACGGAGTGTTGGAATGGCGTGAATGTTTTCATTTATTGTTTGGTTGGATATTAATTATCGAATCTGACACGCAAATGATTATAAATGTAATTGCGAAAGAAGAATTGGTTTTTCGGGATAATTCCGGAATACAATCTCGGTATTTATTATATGTATCGGGGACTATTGTAAAACTTCAACCTTTCATTACATCTTTTCAAAAGCCTTGCTGAATCCCGAAAGAGACTTATCGATCGGAGATTAGCGGGGTCAGAGGTATCTTTACCCTTTTTGGAGATTGGTACATTCCTTCCTTCTTCAATGACGGCGGCGTTATCGGAAATGAAATTGTCACTGACTCTGGTAAAAGCAGTGTTCTCTGATCGTTAATGGTCGATAACATTTCGAATGTAGAAGTGTTGAAGCAAGGCTTTGTTCACTAGGTTGCGGTTCGGGCGAATGCTATCAATCAGATTGTACACTTTCTGAAACACAGCTGCTACTGTCGTCACCTTTTCCTTTGATCATGAAAAATTTACGATCTAGGACCGCGCTCTCTGGATCGATACTGACTGTATCATTGTCTGACGTCCTTAAAAGCTTCAAAGCTTTGGATGCGGGAACATATGCCGACTGTTGGGATCTACAGTACGAATTCTATTTTTCCAATATGTACAAACTTACGGACATACATACTGTAATTTTCTTTGACCAACTGCTGGTGATTTTTAGTTTTTATAGTTTTGTCTGTCAGTAAGCCGCCTATACTACGGTTTAAGTCCTGCCAGGAGAAAGACGCGTACATTTTTACGTTTCGACACACGTGTGTGGTACCATGGTGCCATTGGCGGGTATTGCACTGTCCATTGTCTGGTTAATTAAATCGGCCACTTGTTTAAAGCGCCAGTTAATCTCGTAGTTTGCAGGTTTCTATTGGTTGGTGGGAAGGTGGAGCTCGACGTAAGCGCTCTCTTCAAGGAATTTGTAAAAAGTGGCGCCCTATTTCAATCCAAGGATTGCGTTTGGACATAACCTGCCATCTACGCGAACTAGTCAGCAATGTGATTACGGTACATAGTCCGCAATGGTTACTGTCTCATACAATGGTCTGTATGCAGTAAAAAAACCATTCGTTCGTGTCAGGACTCAGTCGAGAGTCCGTCAACCAGAGGTCCCGATAAGAGCTGCTCCTAGGATACGACGGACGACGTTGCGAGCAACTCGACTCTAATTTAATTGGCTCCTCCTATGCTTAGTGTTTTAATTGCCGGACGTGTAGTTGTAGTGTAGTTCAGGCGCAGAGGTCGAAAAAGTGTCGCAAACTCCGGGATGAAAATATTGGTGGATATTTTCAAGTGGATTAGCCGCTAAGTGTTGGGTCGATCACTTCTAATTATTCTGTAAGAATTGTGCCGGATTTTGTGCTTCTGGTTTAGCTTTGCTTCGCTAACCAAAAGTACATCGAGGCTTTCGTCATGCAACAAGTTAACTTTGTAAGGAAGTAATGGTCCTAGCTGCACCAAGAAAAAATGCAATACCCGCTTCTCCCGTTTGACTCGTGCTATGGTGAACGGCTTGACTCTGAAGAGCTGGAGGTCATCGCTCTCAAACACTTTGAGCTCTGAGATCAATCCTCGGGGTCCGCGTGATCGCCTTTGAGGAGCATCGTCTGCAACCTCTCGGCCTTGGGGGTAAAAGGGAAGAACTCCATCGTGGCTAAGAGGTTCTTAACTTTCTTATGCTGCTCCAGTGTATTGCACTGAATTGCATAGCAGTTATAAACCTTCAAAAACATACTTCATACTTACATACGCCAAAAACATACTTACATAAATCTATTGTATGGTTTCTCGTAGGGTCGTTGTAGGGGTTGATGCTTCTGTTGATGAAGCTGTTGTTGTTGCTGCTGCTTCTCCTGCTTGTGTTGTTGTTGTTGCTGCTGCTTTTGCTGCTGCTTCTGTTGCTGCGGCTGTTGCTGCTCCTTCTGCTGCTGTGGCTGTTTTTGCTGCGCTTGAGGTTGTGGCATCTGTTGAGGCTGTTCGTTTGCTGCGGCTCTTGTTGTGGCTGCTGTGCCTTTGCAGAGTCTATTGCGGGCACCTGTCGCCTCCTCTTTCCCTTTTACCGCATCTTATTTAATTTGTCCACTAGGTTGCTGTTTTGGTTGTTGTTGTTGAGCTGCCTTTGATGTTGATGGTGGTGGCTTCCCTTTCCTCGCTTCAACCATCGGCTTTTCGGTCGAAATGATGAGAGAGGGGCGAATAATTAGATTTGCATTGACCTTTCAGCGCATTTTCATGCTATTCTGAGCCGGGCAATAATTCGATTGCGTTAACTCGGGTCCCGCGGGTACTCCGTCTAAACGCACACGCATATTTTTTATTGTTTATTTTACTTTCACTGCTGTAGCTGAAACACTTCTTTCTCCCGCACTGGTCTGTGATCAGTCCTAATCAGTAAATCGACATTCACTATAAGTTGAACCGGATGCTGTCAACTCGGGACGCCTGCTAATAGATCTGCCGTTGGAGCAGACCAATTGTTTTCGATTAAAATCGAACAGACAGCCTCTGGTACCTTAGAAACAGACACTGTGGCTTTAGGAACAGCCATAGGCTTTTGAACCGTATTTCTTGAACCTGCCGCCAATCGGGCGAAGGTGGTCAATAACATTGGTTTCAATTAACGTTTACTTAGAACGGACTTAAGGCCCCAGTGAAAACAATTCAATAAACGCTACCACATGTTGCAGTATTTAATGCAGAACAAAAGAAAAACACATGTCATTCAATTGCAATCAAACGAAAAATTATGTACATATAAGATAACTACTAGAAACAACAACAGATTCATTGATTGAGGCAGGCTATGTGTTATTGCCATACACAAATTATTTATTTTGAAATTAATTTTCTCGAAGTGATGTAAAAATATCCATCAGGAAATTTTTTCTATTCCTTAAAATTCGAATATAAGTATGCCGTGAATTTGCTAAAAAGAAAGTATTCCTTATTTTTTGAAGTTCGGAGAAGGACAGAGAAGTGTGTTCTTTCGATGTTTTGCTGCTCTGTTGCACCTCTTCTAGGTGTATCCTTGTATTGTCCTCTTACCGCGGCCTTCCTGGCAGTCTTTTTCCTAGGCTTTGTATTATTATTATGTTAGATGGCTTCACAGTTCATGTAGAGCCAGAGCCAAGCTTCTCTCGTCCACTTATATATTTTTTTTATTTTTTTTGTTTTCAAAAGGGGCTAGTGCCGACTATTATGCTCTATTATGCTTGCTAGCCGACCAGACGAAGATTTCCTTAACTTTCTCAATAAAGTTGAGGAAGTCTCTCGTAGGAGCTGAGATAATGACCTCAGGAGTTATAATTTCTCTGAGAAGGATACGCTTCCTAAGGTACGAGGGTGTTCCCATAGGAGGCGATGGCCTCCTCATCCGACTGAAATTTCTACCCGGCGAGTGACTTTTTCAAGTTTGGAAACAAAAAGAAGTCACACGGGTCCAAATCTGGAGAATACGGTGGATGGGGCAGCAGTTCGTAGCCCAATTCGACCAATTTGGCCGTGGCGAGGGCGGAGGTGTGAACCGGTGCGCTATCATCGGCCCAATAATTTCGCATAGTGCAGCCCTGTGACCGTTTTGCCCTTCTCTAGGTAGTCGAGGTGGATCACACCTTGTGAATCCCAGAAAACGGTGGCCATCACCTTTCTGGGCGATGGGACAGTCTTCGCCTTCTTCGGAGCACGGTTGCCGGGTGAAGTCCACTGTTTCGACTGTTCCTTGATGTCTGGTGTGTACCAGTGGATCCATGTTTCGTCGACTGTCATAAAACGACGCAGAAACTCCTTCGGATTGCGCTTAAACAGCGTCAGACACTGCTCTAAAGTGGTCTCACGGTTGCGCTTGTTGTTCGGAGCTAGCAAACGCGGCACCCATCGCGCCGACAGCTTTCTCATGCCCAAAATTTCATGCAGGATATGATCCCCGCCAAATGCCTACTGTCTCAGCTATCTCGCGCACTTTCAATCGGCGGTCTGCCAATACGAAATCGTGGATTTTTGTTACGTTATCCTCCGTGGTAGCCGTTTTCGGGGCACCTGAACGTGGCTCATCAAAAACCGACGTGCGACCACGTTGAAACTCGTTAAACCAATTTTTGATGGTCGCCATCGAAAGAATAACTCACCGTCTTCTTCGCTCCCTTCCGAAAACAAGAATCGAATCACCGACCGATATTGCTCTTTTTCCATTTTTCTAAAATCCGCGGACACTCCCGCTTCCACACGCGGTTAAAACAAAACTACGAGTCCGATCCGGCTGAAAGTAGCCGTCTACTGGAATGTACTACACGACAATAAGTTGCTCTTGTGATACTGGCGCCATCTGGTGGTGAGGCTAAGTACTTATCGGACCACCCTCGTATGTGCTCTGCAACCTGTTCAAAGGAGAGGCTAATCTTGCCCCGAAAGGTATGTAGCTGACCAGTCTTCTAATATCGTCTCAATTATATTTAAGAATGTTAATAGAGTATTGGTTCCGGGGTCGAAGTCTTTGAATGCTGTTCCAAAAGGGCAGGCGTTGAGATTTGTCCCTCTTGTCTAAAAGAAAATTTATCTTCGACTTGGGAATTTCGCAGAAGCTATGTACCTTTTGCTGGAACTTTTTCTAGCGAGTTGGTCGGCGATTTCGTTCCCTCAATGCCCTTACGCCCTGGTACCTACCAGAGTTTGACATTGTTTCCTTTGGCTTCCTTCGTGCTATAAGGGTTCAACGTTTTGAGCGCTGTTTGACTATCTGAAATGGATATATCTACCTTTTATGCCGGAATTTTTTTTTTTAAGTAAAAATAAAATTAAGTAAAATAAAATTGTGTTAGTTTACCTGCAAAGCAGAGGTGGTTGTACAGTACGTTATTTGAGATTTTAGGACTTAATTTAAATTAGTTTACGAGTGAATAACGTAAAGTTATTTCATTTAAACTTTACATGATTTTTACAATTCAGGTTGATGAAAAAGACAAAAAAAAATTAAAGGAGTATATAAATTTAAATATATAATTATTAGCTCACAGGATGCATTTGAAGTAAATATGTTTTTATCTCCTTTTTTCTTTTTTTTAAATTTTGAATGCATTTTAGCGATTCAGGAAGTGCTTTATTTAATTTAGGAACAACATATCGCAATTCTTGATCACCATGGGAGGTGTAGGTTTTCGGGATTTCGAACACGCCTCGGGCTCGTCTTGTATTAACCGTGTTTTGATGGGCTGTAAAAATCGTCGGTCTGCCATTTAGTGCACTAATGTGGTCATCCAGTAGATTGTCTTGACCTCTAGTACTTTGAAGGATCCAACTATTTTAACAAGTCGCTGCTGTAGGAATATCTAATATCTAATTTGAGACTCAGCTAGCGAGTAGTACACTTGCCTCTGCACTTCTCTAGTTGAATATCTTTTGAGATATACCATGGCAAAGATGGTAAAATGATAAAAAGTTGTTGTCTATCGTTTCTCCAAGATATTTGAAACGTGTTACTACTTTAATTACGTTGTTATCAACTGAATGTGGACAGCAGTCATTTCGGTGGTAAATGTGGATAGGCTCGGTTTGCATCGATAGGGTACGTACACATATGCATCACCTAAGCTTTTGCAGCATTTATAACCAGCCCGTTATCGTGGCCTCAAATTCTTCTTGTAGTATTTTTTGGCTACTTGCAGGTCCTGGTGTTTTACTACTATTGCTATATCGTCCGCATAGACATAGGCTGTATCTTTATTAAATATCCTCAACAGTTCATTTGTGAACAGAATGAATAAGTTCCAGTTTTGAGCCTTGTGGTACTCCATATTTGATCGACTGCTCGTGATGTCAGATACTTTGACTCTGATCGTTCTGTTTGTTAGATAACTCCGAAGCCAGTTTGCCACTAGTCCTCTGAGACTATTTCTGCAGAGACTTTCTATTAGTTTTTCAGGTGTCAAAGTGTCAAACGCTTTACTGAAATCAATAAAGAGTACAAGGACATGGTGGTTTTGTTCAGCCCAGCATTGACCGTATTTGTAAACTCCCCTAGAAGTGATTGGGTGCTCTTACATTTTTGAAAGGCGTGTTGATTTGTGTGTAAAATTTTATATTTGTTTATAAAGTTGTTGATGCGACTAACGATTATAGGTTCCATGCACTTTTCAACGGTTAATAGAATAGCGATTGGACGATAATTTCCTATGTTATCTTTACTTTCTCCTCTGTATATCGTACGGATAATCGACACTGATGCGGACTTTGATTTATAATTCTCGTTATTATTGGAGCGAAATGTATAGCATTTATTCTGAGGCCCACCGTTCTTATATTATTTGCTCCTGGTCCTTTTCTGATGTTCAATTGGGTCCACAACTTACATACCTCGGCTTCTCTTGTTTCTTCTATGTACATATATACTTTTTTGTAGCTCCGAATTCCTGTGTTTTGATATCTTTGTGTGACAAACATGGACGATTTTTGATACCTGTTCCGAGAATTGATCTACAAATTTGTTCACAATATCTTGTAGATCTATACCAGTATCATCTACCATAAATTATGTTCTATGGTTTCATCTACTGAGAGTTTCTTATTACCAACTAGTTCACTAATAATGCTCCACGTTTTCTTTGGATCGTTTTTTAGTGAGCTGGATATTTTTATTAACCGTATTTCTGTAATTTTTATATTCGTTTTGATACGAGATACTGCGAGGGCTATTCTTCCACTTCATGTAAAGCTCACCTCTTCTTTTACACATTGTAATTATGTCAGGTGTTTTCGTGCCTTAGGTTTTCGTATTCTTTGTGTTAGTTTTGTTTTGCATGCTGCAGCATATATGCTGTTCATTTCTTGTACCAAATTATTGTACAGCTTTTCTGCGTCATTTTCTTTGAGCATGTTTTGCCTATTGATATGTTCTATTATCTCATTGATCTTTTGTTGGTTTATTTGTTTGATCTCAGTTTTAGTAGGCGCATTTATTCCGTGTGGACTTTTTGTAGCATACAAAATGGTGTAATGGTGAGAAAGTTCGGTTTCAATTACTGCCGAAAATACATATGTCGAGCTTATTGACAGTAACATAAATATGGTAAATTAAGGTCGCGGTGTTTTTTATTAAATTGACACACGCTGGTTGTTTGATTACACAAGTCATTCCTTTCGAGGCCGTCATTTCCACATACTTTAGTACCAGTGAGTTATTCTCATCTTGTTAATATTTACGTCGCCCAGCAGTATATTATTCTTATTTTCATCAATAATCGCTTTTAATTCTTCCACGAATTTTGTTATACTAGACTTTGATCGTTTATAGATTGCATGTATACATTTTAGCTCACCATTATGATTTATCTCCAAGTGCATGCCTTCGTAATTAATTGGATTCGCTGGTATTATTGTGTAAGTTATATTATGTTTAATAAAAATTGCAACGCCTCCACCTTTCATTGCATCACGATTAATATAATTCCTGTTTTTTTATAGGTATATTAATTTCGTTCAATACTAATATGTATATCTTCATTAAATAACACATTTTCGATTTCCGCTATAAAAACATCCCATGTCTTGGTTATCGATCTTATATTAAAACTAATACAACTGAAATTTTAAGTTGACGTACATCAGAATGGCGTATATTTCAGCCTGGAAGGTACTAGAACTCATGCTCTAGCCAAAACCTAGATACATGTCTTCTTCTGAAAATCCCATGTTTGTACCATTTAGGGGAACGAAGCAAGGTTGTATTTTCCTCCTTTTTGTAAACGGGACTCGATAAACCCTCTCGGCTAAGCCAGTCAGAAATAGATTGAAGAGAGTGAAGTTGCATGCGTTCACAGGCAGAAATTCTTCACTTACCAATAACGACAAGATCATTGGCGTATCCGATGACCTCATAACCGAGATTAGTTAAATTGTAGAGTAGGTCGTCGACGACTATCGACCAAAGAAGGGGTGACTGGGACTGCACCCTGTCGACGCTCTCTAGTTGCCGATACTGTCACAGAGACCTCTCCGGATGAAGCTATTATAATACGGATCTCAAGGATCGCTCTAATCCAGGAGTTAGTCCGGTGGTCTACACCTCGGCGGGACAGTGCAGTGGTGCTTACGATCTTCTTGCATGTGAAGCTATTTTCAACATGCGCTACTAAGTGATGTAGTGCGCTCTCATTGTCGCATCAAAAGTATCAAGAAGTCTTTGCTGGCTAGTAGAACCAAGGAAATTCACCTTAAGCAGTGTCTCCAGAGTTTCCCTGCGATTGACAGTGAAACTACCTGATTTGCAAAGCAGCCCGGGTCTATTTGTATGCTCTTGAGATCAAGCCCTATAGAATTGGGCTGCACTTAGTAGCGAACCTATGCTTTCGCAGTGTTTTCTCTAAGACCTTCTCTTAGATTGTCACGAGTCGAGCTTGTACTTCGTTAAATCACATCTATATTCAGTCCAACTTTTTGTTTATCTAGCTCTGTTGAACAGAGATCTTTTCGTTCCCTCAGAGATTCAAGCTGTGCATTCCACGTACGTACGCATCGCTTGTGTGTATCTATTTTGAGTGCACAGCTGTTTATGAAAGATGAGGTTGATAAGCATTTTCAAGGCAAGTGTACTACCGGCGATTTTGCAAGTACCCCGCCGAGGAGAGAAGCGGCGAAATAAACTTTTAGTTAGTGTTATCGGGATCCGAACTCGCTCATCGCACACCTCGGATTTATCACTCATTATTCTTTTAACTGTTTGTCCACAAATGTAATATGTATAATTAAACTACATTGTTTATTTTACTTCTGTAAAATAATTGGCAAGCCAGGTATTTTGATCTTATAGGAGAGAGTGGCATTATTAGAGCTTTTATAATACTATAATATAAAATTATTTGGTTTGAGCTCTGCTATTTCTTTTTTGCCTTCTCTTAATTTTAAAGTGTAGACTTCGGATTTCCCTATTGAACAGTTAGCCATGCCTATCTTCCGTAAGGCAAACATGTTTTCATATATTCTTCTATATGTGGCTTTCGTATTTGCTCCTTTCTAATACCAATAGTAATTTCAAACTTTCTTGACAACTTCTCTATACCAATTTCCTGTTTTCGAATTTTGCATCAACTTATTCGAAATCAAATAAATTTTATGCTGTCGAGTTGCTTTAGCAGATATTTCACCTCACAATAAACCAAGATATTGGTTTGATATGGAGTATATTTGATTGATTTAATGTGGTATTTTCATTTTTGTGTTTCCATCAACTTTACTCCTTAAACCTCCCTGGCACCAAATATCAAATCTATGTGTGAATTTGCCTGTGACAGCTTTTTCGATAAATAGCCATTCGAAGCGGAAAGTAAACAGTAAGTTCCCTTCACCTGTGAAAAATAAAAAAGTTAGAAAATCTTTGGGTCTTACTCTCCATGAAATTTCAGGCCAACATACTTATATACGAGTATATTTGAGCAGCACTGCATTTTTCTGAACATTCAAGCATAAATTAAGTCGCAAATTGCTATATGGTCGACTTTTCTTCGAATTTTCTTTAAAGCAATTATTTAAAAAACAAACACCAATTCACATTTAAATATTTTGTTTGCACTACACTCTAGAAATTTAGCGCGGTAGACTTAAGACATAAGATTGCGTTGCAAACGCAATGGAAAAGCAGAGAAGGCTAGCCTCTACTTGACACTGGCAAAAACATTTAATTAGGTAAAGCCAACATCGTTCAAATGGTAAAGTGCCTCTCTACTCGCAGTAAAAGGAGCGCATTCAAATGCACACGACTTCAAATAAACGACCGCAAATAAATTGCATAGCCAAGTCGTGACCTAATTTAGAACTTCTGTTAAAAAAAAGTGTGTTTAAAACTCGAACTAATTTTTTCTTGTTAGTGCAATTATTTATTAATGTCGACGTCAACGACATTAGAGGACTAAATCAGTGGGCTGCAAATAAAATCTATGAAAAAAGACTTAACTATATAATCTGCCAATTAGATATAACGCGAATTATAAGAACTTTCCGGTTTACATTTATAATTAATATATTTTATTTTAATAAACGTAGTAATTTTATCGGAGAGCATAAATGTAATGTTCACTGCTTCACGGTCGGGGAGAGAGAAAGCTTGTGCTGGACTGCTACCTTCGATGCAGCTCAATATCACCGTGGTGAGAGTCACGCTGCATACTAAGTACGTAGTATGTTGCCAAATGCCAAGTAATGTTGATCAGGATAATGCAGGTAAAATGTGTACTATGTCCATACAATGCTGGGTAGGGTTGATCATGATGATGATGGTGGCGATGTACATATGTCAATAGTTATATAGGTTGCTAGGTAACTCGCTTAAACCAAATAAAAAACTATTTTGTAATGCTCTTTCTTTCCAATAAGCAGGCGTAGTTTAGTAACCACTCGATACATGTGCATCTCTTTAGAACTTACTGACCATAATGAAATGCCTTATTCACGCCTCTTGTTATGCTGTGGCCAGCGGCGACGCGTGATAAAAAAATGTAGTCGTTCAGTTTCCTAATCGAACAACTATGCCCTAGCTAGTCGTTTTTCTCTTTCCTTCATTCCATTTATTCAAAAATAAAAAGCTTTACTCGTTCAAAACTGATTTGAACGAAATGGTCCCTACAACGCGCGATCTGCTTTTTGTTTTTTCTTGTATGCTTCTAGTGAGCTGATTTCGTTGCTAAATCGTTTGAACGAGTTGGATAGATACACAAATTGGTTAAGAGGAAAAAAAAAGCAGTGACAGGTGGTTTGTTTTGCTCTATTTAAGTGGTTCACAGAAGGGATGCACGATGTGGAAAATCAAAAATAGGTATAAATAATCTATAAAATAAGAAGAAAAGTGTGAATATGTTTTGTGATGATTATTGGATGTACAATTAAATTAATATCAGCTGAAAGTTAGGCGTTCATGAACGAGTTGAACAATAGGACGCCTCGCCATTGGCTGTGGCAATAGTAAGGGTTCATAAGAACCAGTGGGTAGCCATACACACTTTGATCGATTGAAAAAATTCAGATATTTGAGAGGCCTTGCCTCAATGATCTTTTTTACAACACATGTAGGTTAGGGTGTCCCAAGAAAATCAAAATTGTTTTTTTTTAATGCGTACCCTCTTATTTTATTTGTTTTGTGTCAAAACAAGTAAAAATAAACTTTCATGTAATTTGAATCACAGCAACCCGTGCCGACTTGAATTTTAAGTTGACACTACTTGTTTACTTGAGCCATCGGACGTCAAGTCTTGATGTGCTTGTAATTTCTAATTGTTTTGTCGGTTAAACCTATTTGTCTTTATTAATAAATATATCGGAGTCGGTGGAATTACGAAGTTCTAAAAAATATATATACATAATAGGTAATGCACAACATCAAATAACGGGTTCGAAACTACCCTCAAACGGACAAGTTCTGTCAGTATTGTTTTATAATATTCGTGAAGTGAACCTAACTGTGAATGAAAGTGCTAATCACACTATTCGGGAATGTATAATCTTTTGGGAAAAGGCACGAATACTTACCAAATCGATACCAAATTGTGTAAAGAAACTTGTAGGCTTATATCATGTTTGGAGAGTCTTACAAAAAAAAATGCAAAGAAATCACAAGACGTGTTTAAGCGGCGTCAAGATGAATTTGTAACTAATCTAAACAATTTATTTGATATTGCCCATGACGATGCGCTTCAATCAATAAAAATAGCAGAAGACAAACTCTTCCTGCAGCGTCAGAGAGACCCGGGCCGACCTGGTCATTTAGGTGGAATAGAAAAAAATCTGACTGCTAAAGAGGAAGGAGCGCGAATTCGAGCTATAGAAGAGGAAAATCGGCGAATTAAATGTGCTTCTACATCAACTTCCTTGGTAGCACCTGAACCATTTCCTGATGATTCTTCTTCTAATTCTAGTGAATTAGGAGAATCACACGAAGACTTGTCAAAGGTAATTCGAAACACAGAACCTGGAGCCAGTCGACCACTAATGCGTAAAGACTTTATTACTCCAAAGTTAGTTGCCGCATTAGATAGGTGTCAGTTAAGTATGAGAGACTCAGTATTTATTCTTGGAGCTACTATTGAGGCATTTGGATATAATATTGACGAATTTCCGATAAGCAAATCGTCTGTGCAAAGGATACGCATGGAAAAAAGGAAGGAACGCGCAGAAACTATAAAAAATGATTTCCAAAACGAGGTATCAGACGTAGTAATTGTTCACTGGGATGGAAAATGATTGCCCGCTTTGGATGCTCGAAGAATCAAAAGAAGAACGTTTGCCTATAGTAGTTTCATACGAAAATAAACAACAACTAATTGCTGTACCAAAATTGGAAAATTCTTCAGGCAAAGAACAGGCAGAAGCTGTTTGGAAAGCGATTTTAGACTGGAATTTCGAAGACAAAGTGCAAATTCTCTGCTGTGATACTACAGCTTCGAACACATGTCATATTAATGGAGCCTGTGGGCTCATAGAGCAAAAGCTTGACAGAGATATGCTTATTTTTGCTTGTCGGCATCATATATACGAACTAGTATTAAAGAGTGCATTCGAAGTAAAAATAAAACAAGTAACTACAAGCCCAGATATTCCACTGTTTAAAAAATTCAGGGATCATTGGAAAAAAGTCGATCCTCTTAAAGTAGAATGCTATAGAAAAGAGGTAGAATCGTGCCTAACCGTTTCTGAAATTGAAAAATTGCTCGAATTTTACCGCGCCGAACTAACCAGCATAATTGCCAGAGATGATTATCGAGAACTGATAGAGCTTTCTATAATATTTTTAGATACAGACAGAAAAACCTCCGGGTGCCATGCACCAAGCTCGATGGATGGCTAGAGCAATATATTCCTTGAAAATATCATTACTCAGTTCCCAGATGACGCTAACTAACAAAGACAAGACAGCACTGTTAGATATCTGTTTATTTATTGTTCTAATCTACGTCAAACCATGGCTTCAATGTATTCTGGCAGTTAAAGCACCCTACAACGATTTATGCTTTTTAAAGCCTACGAAAAAATAGATGAAATTACCACGAAGGCTGCTTTGCAGAAGTTTCACCAACATTTATGATATTTAACTATTGAAATTGTAAATAAAACACGAGGAGCAATAGCACACGACAGCTTTATTGAATGGTTGAAAAGGAAGTGAAGGATATAAAAAATATGGTGGCTAACTACAAAATAACTACAAAGTAATCTTTAACACACCCCCTCAACGCTTAAATATTCAATCTTATACAAATGAACAAAAAACTAATTCAAAACGGAAAAGGAATTCATAAAAAATTAACGAAATTAATCAAATTTTAACTTAATCAATGTTATTAATTCAATTAACGTTTGGAAATAGATTATAATCTAATAAATTTGAAAAACAATAATGATGCTTAGATACTGTTGTAGGCTTAGTAAGAGCATCAGCTATCATTTTGTCCGTTGAGAGATACTTCAAGGTAACTGTCCCATCGGTTATTGCCTCACGAATGTAGTGGTAACGGATATGAAGGTGTTTTGAACGCGATCTCTTGCCTCGGTAGTTTGCGATGTATTGTGCACTTTGACTGTCCGTAAAAATTGTAATTGGTGTATCCTCATTAAGTAATCCCAGTTCAGTTAGTAAGAGTTTGTAGTACTTGGCTCGCTTAGCACAGGAGGTAAGTGTTACGTACTCTGCTTCAGCACTTGACAGGGTGATGAAATTTTGTTTTCGCGACTCCCAATCCACAGGTCCACCAGATAAAACAAAAACCATTCCAGACTGTGATTTCCGGTCGTCGGTGTCTTCAGCCCAACTTGAATCGGCGTAAGCGCAAAGTACTTTTCCTGTTTGGCGATAAGAAATTTTAAAATGTTGAGTCCCTTTTAAATACCTTAAAACAGATGGAGCAGAAAATTGTCGCACCATGGGATCTTGATTAAATTGGGAAAGTATGTTAACGCTATATGTTATGTCAGGACGGCTAAAGAGTGACAAGTGTATCAGGCTGCCTATTAGCTCTTGATAATCCTTTTGTTGTACTTTTTGTTTTTCTCCTTCGATATCGGGTTCCTTTTGGAGTTTGCATTTTGGCGACAATGGTGTTTTGTTTGGCCTGCAATGATCGAGATTATAAGCTTTTAATAATTTTTTTATATAACCTGATTGATATGTCGAGATTGTTCCCTTTTCTCGATTTCGAGAAATTTCTAGGCCAACTGTTAACTTTGGCTTCCCACAATCACGAATATCAAAATGCTTTGCGAGAAATAGTTTAAGTTTTTTATAAAACTTAGCAGTCATTGGTAGCAATGATTAAATCATCCACATATACAGCTAAGTATATGATCTTGTTACTTTTCTTCATAAAGTACATACATCTGTCTTAATTTGAGTTTGAAAAACTTATACCTTTTAGTTTATCGTCCAATTTCTTGTTCCATTGATGTCCCGATTGTTTTAGGCCATAAATCGATTTGTCAAGCTTACAAACTTTGTTAACATCTTCAACAAATCCGTCTGCTTGTTCCATGTAAATTTCCTCGTCTAGATCGCCATACAAGAAAGCGATGGAAACATCAATGTGGCGAAGTTATAAATTATCTTTTGCAGCGATGGCATATAATATTCGAATAGAACTTATTTCTGCTACAGGTGCAAATGTTTCAAGATAATCCGTTCCATATATTTGTGCGTATCCTTTAGCAACTAGTCTAGCTTTTCTGCGTTCGATTGACCCATCTGGGTTTCGTTTTGTTTTAAATACCCACTTACAACCGATATCAGTGGGTCGATCTACAAGTGTCCACGTTTTATTTTTGTTTAGCAAATCATATTCAATTTTCATTGCATCCTTCCAAGCATTTACGTGTTCCGATTTTTCAACATCTCTAATTGATTTAGGATCTCCGACTTCAGCCAGATTAGCTGTTTCACTCCGAAGTCTAGCTTTACGTATGGGATTTTAATTATCATTGTTATCTTCAGTAATGTGTTCGCTATCTAAATTTTTATTTATCTCAATTTTTGACTCAACTTGAGGACTTTCATCATCTAATTCTGTGTTTTTAATTTCAACCAATTTCTTTTTATCCTTATTTGAATCAAATTCATCTTTAACATTTCCTCCTCTACTATAACTATCCCTTTCTTCTCATTATCCTTTAAACCATATTCATAAAATATTTGTTTATTATTATTTTCGTTTGCCTTTTCAATGAATATTACATCTCGGCTTTTAGTAATCGAACGGGTACCCTTTTCCACAACCTATATACTTTGCCATCTTCACAGAAACCAACAAATTCTTTACTCCTCGGC
The DNA here is from genome assembly GCA_958301585.1 of Merodon equestris. NCBI lineage: Eukaryota > Metazoa > Arthropoda > Insecta > Diptera > Syrphidae > Merodon > Merodon equestris. Next base: position 69,212,000 of record OY284413.1, read on the forward strand.
TCAAACTTTCCTAAGTTGTCCTTTTTGTTTAAAACAAATGGACGAGAACCTACTTCTCTTAAGTGAGATACAGTTGGAATCTTTCCGGACCAAATTTGTTCTGCCGTTTTATTGCGATTCGGAGCTGTTGGGCATCTATTTCTAAGGTACGTCGCAGTATATACTAGTTCTGCCCACAAATAATCAGGTAAATTTGCTTCGACTTTTAAACATCGAGCCATTTCTACAAGTGTACGATTTGCGCGCTCAGCAATACCATTCTGCTGTGGTGTATTCGGACAACTAAATTCCTGTTTAATTCCATGCATGCAACAAAATTCAGTAAAAACTTTACTTGTATATTCTGTCCCGTTGTCTGATCTTATTCTTTTAATTTTTAAGTTTAATTGATTTTCGGCATAATTTTTAAATTCAATAAACTTTGACATAATTTCAGACTTTTTTCGAATAAAATATACAAATATTTTCCTTGAAAAATCATCGATAAACTTTACAAAATAGGATGACTTACTCAGTGATTCCGTTCTCATAGCCCCACAGATATCTGAGTGAACCAATTCCAAACAATGAGATGTCGATTTTTCCAACTTCAGGGTAAAAGGCAATCTTGTCTGTTTTCCTTGTATGCACGTTGTACACTTTAGGTTGCTATTTTTGAATTGAGGCAATCCGTTCACTAGGTTTTCACGTTGCAATTGTTGTAAAGCGGCACTGTTTAAATGTCCAAGTCGTCTGTGCCAGATTTCAAAAATGTTGTCCTTACCGGTCTTATGTTTACTGTGATTCTGCTGGTGGATTTCCGTATTGTAAAGAGCCGTGTTGATTTCTGTGTTGTTACTCGTATAAGCCGTGTTTTCTATTGTTTTTATGTCCATCCTGTTGTCTTGCTTTGATGACTAGTGACCCGTCCTTGCTAAACAGTTTTGCGTAGTTGTTTTCGAAGATAACTTTAATGCCATTTGATGTGGCTTTGGTTATTGATATTAAATTTTCCTTCAAATCTGGAACATAAAGAGTATTAAATAACGAACAATACGATACCCATATTTTCGATTTGTTTTTTATTTGCTAATTTAACTAGGCCAAAGTGACCTTCATTCAGCTCAGAAAATTATTTTTTATTTTGACACATGTGGGACGTAGCACCGCTGTCAACACACCAACGTGTTTCTTCAGCAGTACTGATTTCGGCACAAGAAGCATTGAGAAGCTCCTGCATGATGAATCCACAGTTGTCGCTTGTTTGTCTCACAGTCTCTGTTTGCGATTGACAATTTCTCGCCTTGTGGATTGAGACGATGCTTGGCAAAAATTGTTTTGCTTTTTATTACGGAAAGAAGAAGCTCTCATTGCGTTACTACTTACGATTTCTCTTTTTTTGTCACCAATTTCCATCAATCGACTGCGGATTGTGTCCAACAACGGGAATTTCTCCTGAGCATCAAAAGCTGCCTGTACACTTCTATATGAATCGTCAAGGCTGTCAAGCAGAATAATAGCTATCAGATCGTTGTCTAATTTAGCCTCCAATTCTCTTGAGTGGTTGATGACTGCATTAAATTCTCTCAAATCATCATCCATGCATTGAGCAGGGTCCATTTTCATGTTGAGAAGTTTTCTGAATTCCTCCGCTTTCTGTCGCACACCTTTTCTGTTGTATATATTCTCGACGAAGTCCCATACCTCCTTCGACGTTCGCAGGTGTCGCACTAATGCAACTACGTGGGGCTCCATTCCAAGAAGAAGCTCGGATCGAGCATCGAAGTACTTTTCTTCCCATTTTTCTGCCTCCGGTGTGTTACCTGCTGGTCGATCTTCCTTTCCTTCAACGATTTTGAGAAATCTTTGCCTGTGGAGGATCCCCTCCATCTGCGCACGCCATGTGCTATAATTTTCTCCACAAAGAAGCGTGATTCTGCCGTACGCTGTAGCACTAGACATTTTGCACTTATTACTTTTAATTTTATATAAAATGTACACTAGCTGGGCCCATAACATATTGAAGTTTTAAATAAAACACGAGGAGCAATAGCACACGACAGCTTTATTGAATGGTTAAAAAGGAAGTGAAGGATCTAAAAAATATGGTGGCTAACTACAAAATGGCGGTAGTAGGAAGTAAAAGTAATTTAAGTGTTGCCATTAATAAGTAATCTTTAACATTAACTGATGAAATAGCAGTTTTATCGCCCTTCGATGATGATGTAGATCTTGAAACAAAATAGTGGAAAATTTTGCCAAAGAAAATTTCTCGACCCATGGAAAACGATACATTCTATCGAAGCAAGAACTTTGTGGATCATTTTACGGTAAGTTGGATTTACATATGTATAAGTGTTGTACGTGCTTAATTGTGTTTATTTTTTGTTTATATAACTTTATCAGTATACTTAATTATTGATTTTTTTTTCAGAGAAAAATATTGACAATTTCATATCAGTCAAAAGCAAGACATTGTTTTCTCGTTTGAAAATTGATAATAGTTTTCGCAACAATGTTCCTTCTGCATGGGCAAGCAGTGCTTCGTTTCTCCATGCTTAAAAGACGGTCTCAATGCTAAGAACAGTGAATGATACTGCTGATCGGGCTGCTTAGCTAATGCAGGACTTTCGTGGCTTAATTACAGTTGAGGAGGAACAGAAACAATATTTGTTACGTTGCGTACAAGAACATAGGATGTTATATCCGGACTGTACAAGGCAAACATTGAAAAGAACATATCCTCAGTAATAAGTGTCCTAATGTAAAACACAATTGAATAAATAATAATACCTTTTTAATACAGTAGAGTCTTAAAGAAATATAAATTCGCCACTAATTCCATAGTAGGTTAGAGCCCTCGATTACACGTGTAATCGTGTACACGTGGTAGTCACAGTACAATTCCCTGAATTAAAATTTGACCACAAGTCGGCACGGGTTATCGTTATCCTATTGCAATAATACTTTTTATTTATGTTATTAAGGTCAAATAGAAAAAATATAGAGGGTATGCGTACAAAATTTTGGAAAAAAAATTTGATCCCTTATGTCTTGGGACACCCTAATGTAGGTATTATAATTTTAATAGAGAACAGGTTTCTATTGAGAGCAATGTCTTCGGAAAACAATCTAATTTCTGGTGCCTTCTACTCCAATTCTCAATATCCTCCAGGAGGCACTCTTACATCGGGATTCAATCCGTCAGATCCAAGATATGTAAGAAATGCCGCTAATTTACCTTATCGCCTGTTTCGCTGGTGTCATGGGCCTAAATCGAATGAACATAGAGCGCCTTCGGTTTAATAAAGCAGTAGCTACTCGCGATATTTTAGACCTCGAGCATCAGCGTCAGATCTTTTGGTGGTTAGAGAACGTGACTCCATCGTCAAACCCTTTTAAACCGTGATAACTCGTGACCGGCTTGGTTTAAGATAAGTAGAGGTTTATTTTATTTTTTCCAAAAATATTTATTTCGTCCCCTTTAAGAGCTAGAGCATTTTCCAATCTTCGAAGCAATTCTGATCTGCGCTTAAAAGTTATAAATATGTAGATACATAACTTAAAATAGGTACACAACTAAGGTTTGTTGCCGATCACCAACTTGAGGTAATAGTATAGAATGGTATACGGAACTTAGGGTATAGTGCAAAGTATCTTGAACCACTAAGTACTGATAAAGAAATTAAAAAAAATTAAATGATACAATAAACAAATCAAGGAACAATATCTCTATCATTAGAAGATACACAAAAGTTAACGACGCTAATGAACAATACTGTTTCAGTCAAGCCATTGAAATTGTGTTCCTTCACAGTGAAATCACACCACTTAGTAATATACTTGTATGATTATAATATCTGAACCAATAGATTCAGCTCCGAATCCCCGATATGGTGAGTAAGAGAAATTAATCAATTGGTTAGTTAGGACATAATTTTTATATGTGATTATGAAAATCGTAAAACGACTTCACATGCAGGTGCTTGAATTTGAATATTTCACTCAACTCGCATATACAACTAGACCACTAAATGGATTGAACAGCCGCATCTGCGACTGACAGTCAACTAACGACAATTCAACATGAAACCAACACCGTGTCAAACTCTGACATTGTGTCAAACTATAATAACTCGTTTCCTATTTGCCAACATGAAACCACTGCCATCGGACACTGTCATAAACTAACATCAGCCGGCCCTGTCATTGTCTAATCGACCACCACCTCGATACTGACATTTCTCATTTATCAAATTTAATTACTCCACACCAAGCTCAATGAACCATAACGCCTGAAACAATATGTCATTATTAATGCTTACACAAAACGCTTACCATACGCACATACTCATACACGTGGGCGTAACATCCAGCCGTCCCCCGCCTGTAACCAGTCTAATTGCTATTCACCAGACGCATAAACTCATTAAACTATTATCCCCTTAAATGAAAGGCTTCCGGTCCAGCTCTCCAGGCGTATGCAGAAATATATAATACTTTACGCCACCAACGGCAACGCCACAATATACCGACAACGCGAAAACCAACATCAAAACACATTTTCTCCATCTAAAACCCAGAAACACGTTTTACCCTAGTACCTCCTTCGGGATAATTAACAACTTTAATCATTATTCCATTTAAACTCCTACGAGACTGGAATTCATAAGGAAAAATGAGCCAAGGACAGAGCAGCAGGAAAGAGAAAAAAAATGGAAAATTCATGCTTCCAGCAATACGAAACTCCAACGATCTACGAATTCGATTCCGAATCGCTGCCTCAAGTGCCCACAAAAGTTTCCCTACACTCCTCAAAGAGCAACCGCGCCAACCAGCCAGTGCCCCGGTAATAGCAACCAGCTAATCATTATTCCTGATTTTATTTAACCCATATTTTCCCCAGAGAACTCGGCACCACTACTCGTATACAACTGCGAGTACTTGTACCACAACAAGGCTGGAGAAGAATAAAACAAAAAGAAAAAAACATTGAAGAAAAGGATCAGAAATTACGCTCTCAAAAAAGTTATGAGTGATGGCAAAATTATAGTACTCGGATAAGAGGATAACTAAAGAATTGAAAACACCCCCGTCCACATCGCCACACTTGGCCAATGCAGAAAAGACTTGACGAGACCAAGACCAAGACCAACTGTGGGCAAAACCATTCCCCACAAGGGAACGGCAGGGTAAGAAAGTTTTTCGCCCCAAAGGGGTATTGGGACGGTAAGGTTAAGGTGGTGAGGAGAAGATATCAATACCAAATCACTGGTATATACCAGACAACCGAGGAGTAGAACCAGGCTCTATCGGTGTTGGAAAAAAAGAAAATTGAAAAATAAACCCCAACAGATTTAAGTCTTTGATAAAGGGACACAAGGATGGCGAAACTTTTGGTCCAACTTATTTTCCATTCGTTTTTGTCTTTTTCCATTTTTATTTCTTCGTTTTTTGTTTTGCTTCTGCTTCTGCTCTGCTTCCCTGTCTCATTCTCCCTTCGGAGTTGAATGAATTAAATTAGAAGATATTTTATTTTTGGCGCCAAGTTTTGTGTTCGTGAGTGATGATGATGATGATGCTGGGCAGGAAGGAGTGGAAAAAGTTTTTTTTCGATAAGTTCCTAAGGCAATCAGGCGCCTATTCTTCAAGTTGGACGAGAGGGCTTTCCTTCTTTTAATTCCGAGAAGGAAAGTATTTCCTAAGGATGCTTTAAAAGCCAGCAGTTACGTTGCCGGAATGATTGTTATCTCTGGGCATATAAAATAGTGGTAACAGGAATTTGATTTTTTCCCATGCCATGTTATTTTTACTTTTATTATTTTTCGTCTTTTCCCTTCTCTTACGGGGAACTCGACTCTCTTGAAATCGTAATGACAGTCATTTTAAATTTGATTTCTTTCAACGCTTCTGCCTTTTACCCATGCTTTCTTTGCCAAACTGAATGGTTCTTTGATGTAGTTCCAAAAGGAAATGTGACATCGACAACTTTGAATTAGTTTTGCTAAAAGAGAACTAATTAATTCCGGGCGATGAAATATCTTTGCAAATAGCTATGTTGACGATATAAATAGGAATCTCTTTAGTTGTGAAATTGGTTAATACACTTCTAATATTAAAATACTTTTTAGTAGAAAAGGATGTTTTTCCGATTTCCAAGGACACGTCAAAACTAGTGGTTCATAACAAAAGTTTGGCATATATTGTATATGTACATAGATATGCAATATCTAATATGAGCGTTATCCATGTTTTTACTAGGATGTTCGAATACGACAAATATTACAACAGTGCAGGTCTGACAATGGTGAAAATGCAATTATTTTGGCATTATTTTTACAAAAAATATTTTTCTGATGTAAAATAAATTAAACCTTGATAGGTGCGCTGGCTCCTCTTAGATTTCACGCTTTTATTGCCCTGGCAATATTTGGGGCTGAATGGTGTCTCGAATTCCTAATTTTGCACTGGTCTCGATTTGTCCGTTTCTTCGTCCAGTTTTCCACCATAGATTTTCCTTAAGACCTTTATTACATATACTTTAAATTTAGTTTTCTCCTTCTTAGTCAGATGCACTGTATGGTGAATGGTTTTTTGTTTTGTAAATGCGGAATTTGACATAGCGGGAGCAAAAAAAAACTTTTTAATACTCGTAGTTTCTTTATCGCGAAGAAGCACGCCCATATGGTGCCTTTTATTTATTTCGATTGTCGCTTTTGGTAAACAATATGGTACCCACATAATTGAACTCTTCCACTTTCTCAAAACGTTTGTCGAGTACGGTTAGGTTAGGATCAGTGATTTGATATTCTCTTCATTAATTAATTGCGAATTAATCCTGATATGGCTTAGATTTTTTCGTACAGCGGGTAGCCCTGTATACACTGCTCTCGTTCTTCCTGAACATTCTTCCTAGAATGCTAGCAAACTTTTTTCTTTGCCACTTTCGTTTTGTATCCCGAAGAAGATGGCTGACTTATTTCTTAAGGTATGTCCTTTTATTTCTTAAGACCCATCCTTTACTTCGTAGGGCAATCGTTAGTTATAGCGGGAATCCCGGATTTTCGATTATGTTCTGCATAATTTTGTTGCTGTTTGTGTTAAAGAATCCCTTTAGCGCCACAAACGCAAGGTTAGCCATTTTTAACGGTTTAACGGTGCTATTAAATACTCACTGATTGGAAAGCACTCGTTTCTCAATTCTTGAATATTCTCTTTATGGGTGATTTCCCATAAAATCCCTCTGGGAACTATTGAATTCCCACCCGGAGGTCCGATCGGGAAACTAGTTTATCTCCGGAATACTTTATCCAGCGAAGACCGGCCTTGTGTAAAGTTAAGGTATGTTAACGATATTTGATGTTGTTTCGAGAGTGATTGGATAATAGTGTATTGTTGTAGTAATGTGAGTAGAGATAATACAGAATCATTAGGTTTTTTGCATGTTGCAGAGATCCATTAAGAATTTAGTCGCTTCTTACGACTGACCATGGCATACGTCCGGGTATATTCTTACCTCCATACCAAATATTTTGTTTAAAATAAAATTTAAATAGTTTACTACAAATAATTTGTATATGGCTTAGTTGCCATAACCATGACATGTTGGTCATGGTAGCTCAGTGTGTAAAGTTTAGGATTTTCTCCATGTCAATGTACACAAGATAATTCGAACTCGTTGAGTTGTATACAAATTCAGCGAAAAAATGCAAACATGTTCGTTTTTCTTATAATTCATAACTTATTTTATTAAGTTCGAAATAATCACAAGTAAAATATATGTACAAATTCTGAGGACATAATAAAAAGGCGAAAATCAGAAATACCATTTTCATTAGATTTCGGGTCTCTCAAAATAAGACACTTAGCAAAAAGACGCCTAGATAGGTCGCGCGGTAAATGGAAGGGAAATATAAGTAGTATAAGTATGGATCCAGAAGAGATGGGACAGAACGGCGAAACATAGAAGAAACAAACTCATGACAGGGAGGCTTGGCGAAGGGTGGTCAACGAGGCTCTGAACCTCTGAGTTCCAAATGGACGGTCATAATAATAATGTGCATTACGAACTAAAAGTCATATATTCAGGGCGATTTTGGTGTTCGAGAATCTATTTTATTGTGATGTATTATGTAATATCTGCCAATTGTTTGTAGCTATAAGTTATATTCCACTGCTTTTTGTTGTTAAAATCTTTGTTGTATTATATTGAATTCTGTTAAAATTAAGTTATACTCAGGCCAACATCGCGCCATCGGTAAGATCAGCCCATCATTACATCGAGCCATCGTCAAGCAGAACATACGATCCTCATTTTCATTCATTTCATTTCATTTTTATTTCATATTAACTTATATCTATTTTACCCTAGTCAAAAATGCTTAAAACTAGCTTAACTATCTTAACAAATGTAACTATCTTACTGGCCCTAGGCGGACACTCTAAAACAAACAGAACAATTGAAACATACTTATGTCTTTCGACGTCTACATGAATTTACTATTAACATTATTATAACTTACTTAAGCTAAGAAAAATGTTTTTTTTTTATTAAAAAACTTAGCATATGATCATTTGTTTTTTAAATATTTTATATAAAACTTAAAACTACCTTAAACTAATTAAACCTAACTAAACCTAATTTATTCTAACTTAACTAAAATATATATACACAAATATATACATTATATATATTTTATATATATATCTTTTTTTATATTTTTATTTTTAATTTTTTTTTTTTTAAGTTTTATTCTTTTTTTTGTGATTTTTCATTTTGTATTTTTTTTTTTTTTTTTTTTTGTCGTTTTTGCCCTAGCCTACCCTAACCTACCCTACCCTACCTTACCCTACCCTAGCCTATGTAAGCCTGCCATTGGTGTTAGGCAGGCCTTGCCTTGAAGAGGCTGCTCCTATCAAGGTGTCCGTTGACGGAGTTCTCTCCAGCCACCAAAAGCGTTGATGCTGGCGGACTACGTCTCCTCGATCCCGGCGTGAGACCGATCTACAGAACCTGAGGCGCTCGGGCTCACGGAGCGCGACATCGGGTTCGTAGAGGAATCGCCGCTCCACGGAATTGCGACCCACGTGGAAGATTAGCGGTAACGCCAATCTGTCCTGGATCAGCCCACATCTATCTAGATAGAGGAATGCTTCTGGCGGGACAAAGCCGTTAAGGCGCACTCTCTCATGATATAGATCATTGGGGTAGTAAGCCCCGAAGATCAGGCTATTGACCGAAGTCATTGCTCTTGCAACGTGGCTTCGAATCAGTTTGATCAGAAAATTATCTATCCGTACAATCCTGGCCCTATTGTATAGGACCTCGTTCGGATAAAATTTCGTGTACTCAGATTCGGGAGTCCTATGTAGCCCGAGACAAGTCCTAAGACATTGTCTCTCAAACACCCGAATCCTTTCCATCAAGCTGGCTCTCACATTGAACCAGACGGGACATCCATAGGCAACCATGGGCCTGATTAAGGCCATGTAGCAGATTACTTTCACCCTGGAATCAAGTTGGCTGCTATGAAACAGCCATCTTGTCAGAGCGAAAGCGCCCCGGGCCCTTGCCAGAGCAGCATCTACATGTTTGTCAAAATATAGATACTGGTCAAGCACGATCCCAAGGTATCTGACTACACTTTGTCTCGCCAGTGGACGCCCGTCCGGCCCAAAGATAGAGAACCGGCGCCAATTTTTTCTAGTGTCCCGAGAGGCCCTAGACAAAGGCGTTCTGAACAATATAGATTCTGATTTCTGGAAGTTGATTTTCAACTTCCAGTCATCACAATACTGCTGAATTTTGTCACGCTGCAGAAGAGTAACAATGACGTCGATCGTTGGACCTGATCTGTACGCGATTAGGTCATCTGCGTACGCTATTGAGTGGTGTAGAGAAACAAGTAGATCACTCAGGTAAATGCTGAAAAGGATCGGCGAATTTACCGTACCCTGTTGCAGTCCGTTTTTGATTTCAAATATTTGGGTAGAAGTTACATTGGCAATTTTCACAACGAACTTTCTACCGGTTAACATGTCAAAAATCATATATAGCAGTGGTTTACTTATGCCCAGCCGACTGAGCTTGTAATAAAGACCTTCTAACCATACGGTGTCGAAGGCTTTTTCCAAGTCAATCAGACAGGCACCCGTGCATTGGTTCTGGCATTTATTCCATTGGATATCCGACACAAGCTTCGACGCGGCATGAATAGTATCATGCCCCGCTCTGAAACCGAATTGGTTATCCGGGATGATTTTATTGTCATCAACCCATTTAGACAGGGCCCTATGGATCGCCTTCTCGAAGACCTTGCTGATACTCGGAAGGAGACTTATCGACCGGAGATTTGCCGGGTTAAAGGTGTCTTTACCCTTCTTGGGGATTGGTTGCACCACCGCTGTCTTCCAATGCACTGGATAATATGCATTATTCAGTGCATTGTTGAACAGGATGGTGTACCTCTCTACAGCCATTGGTGGAAGGTGCCTAAGCACAACATTGGATATGCCGTCGATGCCCGCGGATTTTTTCCTTTTCAATGACTGAAAGATCATCTGGAGATCTTCCGTCGAAATGAACGGGGTGTTAGCCCACTCACTGGCGATGGCATTGCTTGCCATGAAATCTTCATTGAACCTGGTAAAACCAAGATTCTCAGATCGCCAATGATCGAAATCATTTCTAAGGTAGAAGTGATGAAGCAGGGCTCTGTCCTCCAGATCATGGTTCGGGCGAATACTATCATTTACCTTGTACACTTCCCGGAAAACAGCTCCCACTGTCGCCACCTTCTCCTGAGGATCCTCAATCACGAAAAAGTCGTCATCCAGGATGGCGCTATCTGGATCGATGCTAACTGTCCGTAGCAAACGTTCATTGTCTGACGTTCTCGGAAGTTTCAGATCCTGAATGTCATTCTGATTGTTTCTCCGAAATATTTTATTTATTTGCGGAAACATACTCGCGCTGTTGGATTTTACAGCACGAATTCTGTTGTTCCAATGCAAACTTACAGATATTCTGTAATTTTCTCTGATCAATTGTTGGAGATTTTTAATCAGTGACTTCAGTGTCCTGACCTCCGAGTTTTGTCTGTAGGTAAACCGCCTGTACAAGAGTTTGAGTGTTGTTAGGAGTCTACTTTTTTGTCTATGCAGTGCGTCGATTGTCGCGTTTCGGTATATGTTTGTGGTATCGTGCTGTCTTTGACGTGGTATCGTACTGTTCATAGTCTGTTTAATGATATCGTCCATTTCTTTGAGATACCTGTCAATCTCGTGGTTTGACAGGTTCCTATTAGTTGGTGGGAAGGAGGCGCTCGAAGTGAGCGCTCTCGTCAGGGAATTGGCGAAGCGTGGCCAGCACACCCTACTGTAATCGTAGGGGTGCGTGTGGACGTACTCTGCCATTTCCGCGAATTCGTCAGGTACTGTGATCACGGCACATAGTCCGCAATGGTCACTGTCGTATACAATGGTCCGTAGACAGTTAATAGACCATTCGTTCGTGTCTGCCAGTCTCAGTCGAGAGTCTATCAGCATTAGATCCAGATAGGAGCCGCTCCTAGGATACGACGGACTATCCGTTGCGAGCAACTTGACTCTATATTCAATGTTGTGAAGAACCCACCAATGGCTTAGTAGGCTCCCCCTAGTGTTGGGAATGTTATTTCCCCAATCACTATGTTTGGCATTTAAATCGCCGGCCAGAATGTAGAAGTTTTCTACCGAGTTCAAGCGCAGAGATGTCTCGAGTTCTGCGATAAAAATATTGGATTGAGGTGCTTCAGGTGCATAGGCATAGACAATGTACATTCTCTTTCCATTTCGGAGAGGAATGCACACAATACAGGCCTCCAGCACCTGGAACCTCCGCACTTCACTGCTATATATGACCTTATGTTTAAGATTATTTTTAACCCTTATCCTGTATTTTTGGGTCAAAATTGCCCAAACACACCTTTCATATGGGTTATTTCGCTTATTTGTGAATATATTTATCTGAAATTTCTTGACTTTTATTTTTTTAAACAAATGAATAGAACTATAAAAAAAAATTATAACATTTGCTAATATATAAAATTTTATGAATGTTTTTTTTTCAAATAACGTACGTTGTATTTGTGGGTCAAAATTGCCCAATATATTTTTTCCAACAATCGTTAATTGGAACACCCTGCTTTCTTCGACATATTATATTATCTACATATGTATGTCCTGTCGACTTACTCGATCACACAATTTCTTTTTCTACAAACCTAACGGTAACATTTGTACATTGATAAGGGTTGATGCAATATCCATCGAAGCCTATATAGGGCTACTTTTGCTGGCCGGAATTTTTCGGTCCCATGGAGAGGCTTTAGAAAGTTTGTGGAATGACAGAAAAGGGCGACCAATTTTCAAAGCTACAATGAGTTTGAGAAGGTTTCAAAATATATCTCGAGTCATACGTTTCGATAAGAAATGCGGCAGAAACGAACGACATACTCGGGATAAACTTACCCCAATTAGAGATTTTTGGGACAAATGGGAATCTAACATGCGAAAAACATTCAACCCAGGCGAGAGCGTTACTGTGGATGAACAATTAGTGACATATCGTGGGAGGTGTCCATTCAAACAATACATTCCATCTAAGCCAGGAGAGTATGGAATAAAAGTGTGGGCTCTGTGCGACAGTAAAACGAGCTTTGCCTGGTCTTTGCAAGTGTACACCGGTAAGGATAGAAACTGTCGTCCCGAACGAAATCAAGGCTATCGTGTAGTTCTAGATCTCATAAAAGACTTGAAAGGTAGGAACATTACATGCGACAATTTCTTTACATCTCACGAATTAGGGATAGAGTTACTAAGAAGAAAACTTACCTTAGTTGGAACAGTACAAAAAATAAAACATTTTTGCCGCCACAAATTTTGAATGTAAAACAAAAACCCGAGCAATTTTCCCATTTCTTTTTCGACAATGAAAATAATACAACTCTCGTTGCGTATGTGCCTAAGAAAAACCGTCTAGTCATCCTAATGAGCACTTTGCACCATGACAGAAAGGTAACTGACGATGCAAAAAAGCCAGAAATAATAAAATATTATAATTCAACAAAATCAGGGGTAGATACTCTTGATCAACTTATACGCATTTACACCTGTAAGCGTAGAACAAACAGATGGCCACAGACTTTACTTTACAATATATTAGATATATCAGCATACAATGCTTTCCGTGCAGGGACGGGTTAAGAATATCTCTGCAGCGATACCTCTCGCTTGTCGTAAAAGGCGACTAAAACAAAGGTAAACAAAAATCACATCTAGGCAATTTAGAAAACACCAAGGTGAGCCTAGGGACACATATACCACCATTAAACTGCCCCACAAGTGTACATGCAAATCAGTGGGCTGACACGACTGGAAATCACCGGTGTTGTAAGAGTAAGATCAAACAAAAAAATCTGGAGCATGCCCGTGTCACAAAAAAAAAAGGCAGGCCGAAAAACAATTGGTGCAAACAAATGCAAAAACACCAGCATTTGATTGGCCTCAGCGATGAAGTAATCCCAACCCGGGAAGCCTGCCGCTACTTTCTGAGGTCAAACCGGCGGACCCCACAAGCGGACCAGTAGGAATGCAGTTAAGTGGGAAAGTTATGGTCCTACACTTCTGACCATCACAACGCCGGAAAAAGGAAAAGAAGAAAGAAGATCAGCATACAATGCCTTTGTTATATATGTACATATCGACTTTTCCAAACTGGAACAAAGAAAAACATTTCAGACGGAGAATTTTTTTGGAGGAATTGGGGGAAGCTTTGATTCAAGAGGAAATCTCTCGTCGAACTTCCTTCAAGATCTGCAAAAACAAAATAATCCAAAACAAGCTACGGTGTCAACCTTGAAGAGATCCCGTTGCTATTTGTGCCCGAATAAATCCAACAGCACAAAATATTCAACAAAATATACAAAATGTTCAAAATTTATTTGTAAAATGCATTCCGAACAAAAAATTACCTGTCAAAATTGTGATTTCTAATTAAAAATGTATTGGGCAAATTTGACCCATAAACACAACGTACGTTTTTTTTTAGAAGTACAGGATAAGGGTTAATGAAGATCGCAACTCCCCCGCCTTGAGTAGCGTTGGGTCGGTCTCTTCTAATTATTTTATACGAACTGTGCCGGATTTTGTGCTTCTGGTTTAGCTTTGTTTCGCTAACCAAGAGTACATCGGGGCTTTCGTCCTGCAACAGGTTAAAAAGTACGGCTCGTCGCTCGATCCTTATCAGTGAATTTACATTCACCGATAGGATCTTCAAGTGTCTCTCTGCCAGCGTACCCATCATGACCTTAGGTGCGCTAGGCCCGGCAGAAGCGTGCAGATATTATCTACTCGGGTCGCCGTTTCCTGGATCTGTTTTTGGAGCTGTCCAATCTGCCCTTGGATTGCGAGCAAGATCGAACAGACATCCACCTCGGCCCCCGGTGCCTTAGAGACAGGCAATGGGGCTTTAGGAACAGCCACGGGTTTTTGTACCGTCTTTCCCGAACCTGCCGCCATTTGGGCGTAGGTCAACTGGGATGTGACGGCTGGTGTTTGGAAGCGACCCGAGGGACGCTTCTCCTCGACCTTCTGCTTACGGGCCAGGTTTTCTTTCTTGATGTCCTGGAACTTAGGACATCCCCGATAGTTTGCAGGGTGCCCTCGGTTCTGACACAAGACACACTCGAGCTGCTCTCTGTCCACCACCTTGTCTTTCCCAAGGTCGCATTCCTCGTTCTTGTGATTCTTTGCACACTTAACGCATCGAGGCTGCATTTCGCAGTTCGACGCGGCGTGCCCGAATCTTTGGCAGCGGATACATTGCAAAATGTTTCCTTGCCTTTTTAATATTTCCCATGTTACACGCTGGGAAGCCAAGGAAGTAATGGACCTTAACCTCTCCAGCTTGCTGTTGGGTGTGAGCTGTACCAAGAAGAAGGGAATCACTCGCTTCTCCCGTCGGGAGCTCACCGTGGAGAATGGCTTAACCGCCACGAATTTGAGGTCGTCACTCTCGAACTCTTTGAGCTCTGAGAGCATTTCCTCGGGATCTGTGATAGATTCCACGCCTTTGAGGAGCATCGTCCGCAACCTCTCGGCTTTTGGGGTGAAGGAGAAAAACTCCGTCGTTGACTCCTTCAATAGGCTTTTAATACGCTTATGCTGCTCAAGTGTCTTGCACTGGATAGCATAGCGTTTCTGGCCCAAACATTTAAATTCAAAATTACCTACACCAATGGCATACTTACACAGATCGATGGTTTCTCGTAAGGCCGTGGTATAGGTGAGGATCGGTGGCACTTTTTCCTTTTTCGTGCGCTGTTGCTGCGGCTGATGTTGTTGCTGCTGCTTCTGCTGCCGCTGTTGTTGTTGCTGCTGTTTCTGCTGCTGCGGTTATTGTTGTTGCTGCTGCGGTTGTTGTTGCTGCTGCTGCTTTTGCTGCTGCGGTTGTTGTTGCTGATGCTGCTTCAGCTGCTGCGGTTGTTGTTGCTGCGGTTGTTGTTGCTGCGGTTGTTGTTGCTGCGGTTGTTGTTGCTGTGGTTGCTGTTGCTGCTGCTGTTTCTGCTGCTTTCGTTGTTGTAGTTGCTGCTGTTTCTTCTGCGGCTGCTGTTGTTGTTGCTGCTTCATTTCTTCGGCGGCTATTGCCTCCTTTCTCGACTTCTGCAACGCCTTAATTTTGTCTACTACGGCCTGCAGCTGGGCGCGTAGGAAGCGTTCTTGCTCCTCCAGTACAATACATTCATCCTCCGTAGCCGAACTTAAGAGGGCCGCGAAGGGGTTGTTGTCCCCCATGTAGCGGCCTTCTCTACCATCGGAGAGGTA
Source organism: Merodon equestris (assembly GCA_958301585.1). NCBI lineage: Eukaryota > Metazoa > Arthropoda > Insecta > Diptera > Syrphidae > Merodon > Merodon equestris. The sequence continues at coordinate 69,227,843 of OY284413.1, forward strand.
TTCGACCTCTGCTTCCACGGGGATGACACGTTGTTGTTGTTGTCCGGCTGCTTCGGACGTCGATGGTGGTGATGATGGCGCCCCTTTCCTCGCTTCGACCTGCAGCTTTTCAGTCGAAGTGGTGAGGGAGGGGCGCTTGATTGGGTTGGGCTTTGCGGTAACCCTTTTGCGCCTTTTCATGACGGCGGCCGGTGTTGCGAAATCGGATGATAAATCATCCGATTCCGACCCTGTACGAGGCACGGGACTTCCCCCGCCATCCCCCGACATCTCCTCCCGCTACTTCTAGCTTTTTTCAGAAGCCGCAGTAAGGATCACAGGAAACAGGAACAAAAAAAAAAAAAAACGCCTGGGGATCCGAACCGGCGACCTTCCGATTGCGGGTCAGGCACTATACCTCTACGCTAATTTGGGTCCCGTGAGTACTTCGCCTAAACGCGCACTTATATTATTTTTCTTTTGTTTTCTTTTCCACTTTAGCCGAAACACTACCTTTTGCTTCACTGGTCTGTGATCAACTGAACATACGATCCTTCTGCAAGAACAATGGTTACACCAGAGACCATCACGCCATTTACCACACTCTGTGTTCACATTCTCTTCCACACACACATACACACGCTGATGACAACATTGAATGTGTGCGAAGCGTTCATCGATGGTCTTTGTATGTATTTGTGTTAAATCATCACTCGTGATGGCTGCTGATTGTTGACCAAGGATGTACTCGACACTTCGGTCAGTGAACGATTAATAACGATTACATTATTATTATTAATAAACGATTTGTTCGATTTGTTTGGGATACCCGCTGTTTTCTTTTTTTTTACCTCGCTTTTTGGTCGTCGAAGTTCGTCGAATCCCTAATTTCCTAATTAAAAAAAAAAAATACAAGAAACGTGAAGTTATCTTATCGAACCTTTAGTATTATTTTCTAATTTCGATAAATTACGGCCGAATCTGGGCCTTCTGCAGCAATGGTTTACTTTGAGGTAATTGTCGATGACTTTTACGCCGGTCTTAGAATATTCTTGGCTACAACTTATCAGATATTAAATTTCAAATGCTCCGATGTTGTAGACTATTTTTAAGAGAACTAACAGAAATATCCAATGCCATTAACTCGCATGATATTACGGCAAATTGAAATTATGTGCTCTCTGAACTATTCAAGCAAATCATCATCAATCGTTGAAACTAAATCAATTCCACATCAATTATTTCGATTTCCTTCGCCCTCGGCTATCGGTTGCCGTTCATTAGCGGTCCAATTAAGATCCAATGCGTTCGACACATTTACTTGTTGGGTATGTAAAAGTGTCTCGTATCCTGATTTCATAAGACAATTTTTGAAATCAACATACATATCTAGAAAGTTAGAAATTGCCTTATCTGAAACTTGAAATATTCACTTAAAAATCGACTTCATTCTACAGCTGCTCTAAGTCCAATCTGCATAAATTCTTCCCACACTATTATCTTTAAACTTTATTGATTAGATGTAGGTACAAGTTATATACGAGTGTAATAAAATGCAACAAATGGAATCACATAACCAAAGGATAATTATGCGACGGGAATTGATCCCTAGTTTAGACTCTTCGGTGACGCGGGGATTCGCAGTAACAATATTCTACGGTGAACATTCGCCACGATGAAGCACTTACATCGTCTTTAGATCTTCCAATTTCTTAAAATGTTTATCATGCGAATTGTTCGCTCGGTAGGACGACTAAATCAACCACAATCTCCTAATAAAGTCCTTTATACAAGTATACATAGTTCGTAAACATTTGTTATTCCATTAAACCATTAAATAGTTTTAGCTTTGAGAGATGTTAAAGGTGTTGTTTTAAGTTAACGGCGCACAATGGGGCAGAATGACCTAATCGGTGGCAATAAATCGAATATCGGAATATGAAATGAGCGTATGGGGCCGATGTAATTTTTTTTTAATAATCAAATACCCCACTATTGATGTTGTAAAAGTTATAAATCGTTATCATAAACACATTTTGCATGACATGCATCGACGCAAGCCATTCTTGTTTACAGACAGCTGGAATCTGGTGTGAAAAAAATTGTAAAGTGTTTTTAATTGTATAAAACGGTGATTATCTTAAAAAAATAGAATTACTGTTAGTTTTTTTTGCTTTTTTGTGAAAACATTGATGGATTTAGTTGTGTTCTGAAGCAGTCCGAAGCTTCGTTTTTGTTTTTATAGCTTGTCTTACCTGCTTTAAGGAACTGTAAAAAAAAATTGTCCATTTTTGCGGTTTTTATTAAAAAGAGTCTTTGGAAAAATGGCTTTCTGACAACAAACAGAAAGAAAAAAAAGGGGAAAATTTCTAAAATTTGTTTTAACTTTTAGATACGAGTTCAAATATTATTTTTATATCCGAAGGGAACTTGTTAATATATTGCGGACGCCTAAAAATATTAACTTAGAAGCGCAATTTGTTTTTCTGGGAAAGAGTTGAAAAAACCAACACGAAACTTCGATAATATAGGTTTAACTAAAACATTTTCTCACTTCAAATCTGACTACAAATCTAGTTCGGAAAAGGCCTTTCGAAAATTCTAGATGTTTTCTTGAGACATCTGTTTCTTTTTTTTTTTTTTTTGCCCTGAAGCAAGGCTTAAGCGTGGTCGACCAAGTGTTTAAAAACAGCAAAATTAAAAGGGTCCACATCGATTTCTATGCTGAGTTTTGCAACTATAATGAACTTGAGAGCGGTGGGACAGGTTAATGCTTCTGAAGGATTAAAGGAGATAACAGCAACTACCCCCGACCGAGCAAAAAAATATAGGGAGTCTCTCAAAACAAACAGTTGTAAAATGGCAGGACAAGAAGAACTAGGGGTTGCAGTTGAAGCGCAACTATATCGGCATCTATATAATATTATCAGAGTGAGTGCACCAAAAAAACCAAACTGCAAAAAAACGTTATCGACCCCCCGAATGCATGATGAAAGTTAGCGAAACTTTAGTAGAGGTTACCCTTCAGGCACTGCTAGATTTAACAACAACGCGTTTGTTGGAATCGCAGAAGGAATTTATTAATCTACTAACAACAGTTGAAATTGAAAATCTGAGCTTTTTTTTGCAAGTGCGGACTTGATGGAATTTTGGGACACAGCTCCTACAAACAAGCTTTCCATGGTCTTGAAGCAACTGATTCTTCGGTCTTTTTTACTTGTGTTGTTCCGCTTAGACTTTCTTCCACTTCCAAGGTTCCATGCCCAGGTTTTACAAGACAGTGCAGGCCATTTAAAATAGAGGTTGTAAAGGAATCCACTAAAATATCTATTGCAAAAAAAAAATAGAGTTGAAAATAAGGTGAATAGTTTGCAAAAGGCAACAATGTTAAATGAAGAAAACAAGTACAAGTCAGTCATACTCTACTCATACTTTTTACAATAATTGATGGGAAAGTTTGTAATGCTATAACGAAGACGTCATCAACACAAAATTGTTTCATATGTGGCGCGTCATCTAAAAGCTTTAATGATATAGATAGCATGTTGACAAGGAAAAAATAGAAAACTTCGAGTTTGGCCCATCAGTTCTCCATGGATAGATAAGACTTTTCGAAAACTTACTTCACTTACAAAAGAGTTTAAAAATCGTTGTGGTTTGATAAAGACAAACCAAAGCCTGCATTCGGGAACTGTAATGATGACAGTACGGCCAGACTTTTCTTTCAAAATCCTGAAATTTCCCCAGAAGTTACAAAAATTGGTATGCAATTATGTTAGGATTGTTATGGCCAGTAGTTATGAAATTGATGAAGAGGAGTTCAAAAATTTCGCAATTTATACTGCCAGATATTATGTGGAAAAGTATCACATGTCACCAGCACTTCATAAATATTCCATTCATGGATCACAAATAATAGCCCATGCTCTGCTACCGATTTGGTCAACTGACTGAGGAAGGTCAAGAATCAAGAAACAAGGACTTAAAAAATTATAGAGAGAATCATTCTCGGAAATCCAGCAGAGAAAATACTAACCGAGATATTTTTTACTCTTTTTGTTCAATTCTGATCCCATAATCACAAGCATAAGAAAACTACCTGAAAAAAAAGGAGCAAAACCTGCCAATTGAAGCATTGGGTTTGCTTAAAACACTCTGTTGATAATACTAATTCTGAGGCTCAGGAGATAACAGTGGTGAAGAAAGCGAAGATTTTGTTTTAAATTAATGAAAAATCAATTCGATTATGTTTTATTTTATATATTGAAATTTGTTTTGCTATTCTGTTTTTACTGAAGAAAATAATATGTATTGTACTTTTTACAGAGGACATAAGTACAAGTACAAGTACAACAAGATAACTTGTTTGTAGGCGTATTTTTGGCCAAATTCGGCAGCCATCAATTTTGATACACTGAAAACGGTAGATATATTAATTTTTCGTTCGGCGTGGTCGTTGTTGGGCTTAGAAATATTAATAGATTGATCTGTAAATATTTCCAGAAATTTTTAGATTCCTAGCTCTAGTGAGTGATTTATTGCCGGTCATTCTGTCCTAGGGTTGCCAACCATACTATAATATATAGTATTGTACTGCAGACAGACCGTCGTCGTCAACATGAATGCGTTCCAAAATTTCTTCTATAGTAGACCAACTTGGATATTCCTTTGGTAGCTGATTGGCATTCAGTTGACACGATATGCAACAGGCTTCTGTTTTCTGTATGCCGTCGTCTATGCTGGGCCACCAGCAGTACCTTCTCACCATTTGCTTTATTCAAGTGAATGACCTAGATGAAGCAACCTTTGGACCTTATGCTGCAATTTTCTTTTCGTTTAGTTACATTCGAACTACCTTAACTGTGGAAGAGAAGAACGACAGCGCACATACTAAGACAAAACCTAAAATACTATCATTTCTTGATCGATTGTTAAGCGATTTGGCCAACCCTTCTGCACATACTCAATCACACGTTTGATAACCGGGTTTTTTTGCGAAACATCCGCGACTCTGCTGAGGTCAGTGAGTTTCATCCACCACCGCAGAACGTACTGCATCTATCTGTTGACAAAATTCAGACCGATCAAAATCCTCATCAGTGTCAACTGGCAAACGTGAAAGGCAATCAGCGTTTCCATGTTGCTTAGTCGGACGGTTCTTCTTCTTCTTTTCCTTTTTCCGGCGTTGTTATGGTCAGAAGTGTAGGACCATAACCTTCCCACTTAACTGCATTCCTATTGGTCCGCTTGTGGGGTCCGCCGGGTTGACCTCAGAAAGTAGCGGCAGGCTTCCCGGTTTGGGATTACTTCATCGTGGAGGCCAATCAAATGCTAATGTTTTTGCATTTGTTTGCACCAATTGTTTTTCGGCCTGCCTTTTTTTTTTTTTTTTTTTTTTTTGTGACACGGGCATATTCCAGATTTTTTTGTTTGATCTTACTCTTACAACACCGGTGATCTCCAGTCGTGTCAAGCCGTTGTTTAGTCGGACGGTATCGAATACTATATGTATACCCCATTAACATAATGCCCCAACGTTGAAGTCTTTGAATAGTCATGTGTGGTAATCTGTTACTTGGGTTAAAGATAGTGATCAGTTATTAGTTCGAATTGTTGCCCGTAAAGGTACTGATGGATTTTTTTTACTCCGAAAATATGTAGTTAACAAGGCCTCCTTTTCAATTTGGCTGTACCTTTTTTGAGTTTCATCCAGCGTTTGTAAAGGGAAAGCAATTGGTTTCACGGTTCCATTGGAATAGAAATGGGGAATCACGGCTCATATGCCGTGCATTGAGGAATCCCTAGCCAACGTTATCGGGAAGTCCTCCTGAAAATCGAGATACACTTAATAGCTCGTTTTTGAAAATATCAAAAGAACGTTGCTGATCCTTCCCCCATGCACATTTTTCACCATGCGCGCGCAGCTTATTCATGTAATTGCTATTTGAGCAAAATTATCGATAAACTTGGTTATAGAAATTTGGCTTTCTTATAAACGCTTTAAGTTTCTTTAAGTCCTTTGGCCTAAGTAAGTCTCGCATGGTTCGATGGACGTATACCGGTTCCGTCGATAATGTGGCCCAGATATACAATTTCAGATTTTGCGAATAGGCAATTCTAAATACGACATCGCAACCCATGAAGCTCAAGCAGTTCTAAAATTGTAAGATTTCTTATGTGCTCTTCGTTGATGCGACCCGGAACCATAACATCATCTAAGTATGTAGGAAACACAAAATTTCAAATCAGCCATCAACTGATCCATATTCCGTTGGAAAAGTTTCAAAAGGTAGAGGTTGGTATTCGAAGGGACCGAACTCTGTATGGATGGCACATAATTTCTTTGAATCATTATCTTATGGGCTTTGGAGGCATGCATCCGACAAATCGATCTTGGTGAAGTATCTACCTCCGCGCAACTTTTGAAAGAGTTCCTGAATTCGCAGTATTGGATGGCGATCAATCTCTAGCTGGTTATTAACTGTAATTTTAAAGTCAACACAGATACGTAACTTCCCATTAGCTTTTGTCACAATTTGGTGTCGCCGTATGTCCCTCCGACTGGACATAAAGGGTGGTCCAACGAAAACGCACGATGATAATTGTAAATAAAACAAAAAGTTTTCAGAGAATTATCTTAATATTGTTTATAATGATAGAAGGATCTATGACAATTATGTGTGGAACAAAATATCGGCCAAATGCTTGCCACGGCTTTGGTGGCATACCTCTATCCGATGGTGCATATTTTCAATGACTCTTAAACATAATTGAGGTTCAATGTCGTTAATGTGCTGAATTACATCCTTTAGCTGTTGAATTGTTCTTGGCTTACTGACGTACACTTTTTCTTTTAAATATCCCCAAAGAAACGGTGTCAAATCACATGATCGTGGCGGCCAATTAACATCGCCACGACGTGAGATAACACGGCCATTGAATTTCTCGCGCAAACGAGCCATTGTTTCGTTGGCTGTGTGGCAAGTGGCACACGAAGTCCATTATCATCTCGCGATAGTGAACACCATTCACGGTAACTACTTGGCCGACCTCATTTTCGAAGAAAAACGTCCCGATAACGCCGCCAGCCCATAAACCGCACCAAACATTCACTCTTTGTGCATGTATCGGCTTTTCAACAATCACTCGTGGATTCTCATTTGCCCAAATGCGGCAATTCTGCTTGTTAACGAATCCATTGAGGTGAAAGTGTGCCTCGACGCTGAAGATGATTTTCTTTGTAAAGTCACCATTCACTTCTGTCTGTTCAACCAACCATTTGGCGTATTGACGACGCTTGAAATGGTCAGTAGGCTTCAGCTCTTGAGTCAATTGAACCTTGTAAGCGTGTAAATTCAAATCTTTACTCAAAATTCGCATCAGTGATGTTCAATTGTTAGGCACGACGACGAGTCGAGGTTGACGGCTCTTCTGCCACACTATCGCGAACAACAGCAATGTTTTCCGCAGAACGAACTGGGCGAGCATACACAAGTGTTTTCACATTTCTTACAGACCCGGTTTGCTGAAATTTGCGCACAATTCTACCGATTGTGGACACATTTGGTCGATTATGCTGACCAAAAATATCACGAAGTGCACGAAATGCATTTTGATTTGAACGCCCATTTTCGTAAAAGGCTTCAACAATCTTAACGCGCTGCTCAATTATGTACCTTTCCATGGTTGAATTTGTCAAACACTGAAACAAAAAAATGTCAAATTAAGTTAGGCAAAAAAACTTGGCGTTTCATTATTTGTTTGTTTTGAGATGCGATATATTATGTATGAGTTTATCACACACATTTCCAACCCCCAAAAAAATAACTTAGAAAACTTAGGGAAGCATGCTTGTCTCAAAAAGTTGCGCTGAAATAACTCAATTTCCCGTAATCACTAATAAACTTGAATGTCCCCTGAGAGGGGACATCCGAGTGATATGCTAGAATTACGATGTCCCCTGAGAGGGGACAGCGGAGTGCAAAGGGTTAAAAGTGCTCAGCCCTTTCTCCGTTTCTGGAGTTCGTAGAGAAGAGCTTATAAAATGTAAAAAGCATGGGTTGAAACGACATGTTGGTACTAGATGACTTTCACTGGTATCTTGAATCGAAAACATACTTTTAAATTGAAAGGCTTTGAGTGATTATTCTTTTAAATTATGAAAGGACTGTCCTATGCACATTCAAAATGTTTCGATGATGAATGAAATTAATGAAAACAGTAAAGTTCAAATCGTTTTGCATTTTGCGAGCCATTTCTTGCATAACTTTCAAGTTGTTAAACAATTTGAAGGCAATAATATCATATAACTTTAAAATCGGCGCTAGAATAAAGCAAAAATGATACTTTTTTTTGGTTATGAAATCAGAAAAATGTTGCGATCTTTAGAAGCCAAATCCCCTGGAGAAAGTTATGAAATTTAAAAGATTTTTTTGGTATACTGATATATATATTTGGTATATTGATAACAGTTTAAACTATCTTGAGAGTGCCGTGGCGCAGTGGGTAGTGTGTCGGCCACTGATGGGCGACGAGCAAGTTCGGAATCGACATTAAACTGTTGATACCGTGTGGAAAAAAAGTCACACACTGTAACGCCATCTAAGAAGAAAAAGAATTTAGGCTATCTTAATAAATGGTTCGATTTTGGTGAAAGCAATTTGTTATGAAAAATCCAACAATTTAATCTAAGACAGAAGGTTTCATTTAATGACTGTTAGACAATATTAAAAGTTTTAAGTCAGTGAGTTTAGTGCCAAAACTACAGGCCAAAAATAGCAGCATATGTTAAAAAGTACTGAAAATGACTTACCAATTTTAATTTAAGTAATTTCATGCCTGCTTTCTATTCCCGTCACTTCGGCATTCATAGAAAGGATATTTTCGGATATGAATTCGAAATGGCGAGAAGAAAGCAGCAGAAGTATGTAGTATCTCATTAATAAAAAATAGCTTTACGTTTACATTAATCTAAAAATTGAATGTGATAAAGCATATGAAACTTTTATTGTAGACAAAAAAATGTTTAAAAATGCAAGAGGTGCAAACAAACATAGTTTTTTTATGAAAATAATAAGTAACAAATACGTATTCGTCTATTTTTTGCTTTTTCCATACGATTATTTTTTTGAGTGTACTATATTTTTTTATAGCTTAGTTTGAAAAATACTATATTTCGTCGGAAGAATGTTGGAAACCCTATTCTTTCCCCCTGTGCGGTGTTTGAAATACGCGGTATTATTACAGTTTGGCTAATATGAAAATAGAATGGGTGATTGAATTTGACCATGGCTCGTTTAAAGGACACAATACAAAACCATTTCATATTAAATACGTTCATGGTAAATATGTTTGATTATCTACGCTTTTCGATTGTTTGTTTTTTTTTATATGTTGGTGCACATAGTCGCTTGCTTTTGTTTTACTATTGAGAAAAATGAATCAAAGAACCTGTACTCCAACATACTTGGAATGTTGCCTGTGGTATTTGGTGACTGTACAGACTTGGAAGATGCCCGCCCTAGAAGCCCCTGCATTTCTACAACGGATGAAAACGTTCGAGCAGTAAAGCAAATTGTTATGGAGAATATCTGATTCACTGTGAGAAAAGTTTTTGTTGGTGCTTGTTGACATATCGACTGGCTTACTCCAATGGCTATTATGAGTTCCTGCCGGAATTTCGGACGGTCAGTGAGAAATACTACTACTAAATAATGCGCCGTTTGCGAAAAATATTACAAAGAAAACGTCTGGATTTCATGACTTTTTTCTCTTTCCAAAACTAAAAAGGACCATAAAACGATGGAGATTTGCCACGATTGAGGATATAAAACTCCGCACCGTTAGAAAAGGCCAATGCTATACCAAAAAGCGCGAAAGTGCATTGAGGATTGGAAAATGGGCTTGTGCATGTGTATTAATTCTGAAAGAGATATCTTCGAAAAAGGCAAAATAAATGTTGAAGAGTAAATAAATATTTTTCGAAAAAATTAATTTTTCGAAAAAAAAAAATTTTGAATCCTCTCGAAATCGAGAACTTATCGCCCGTTAATCGCAACACTTAGTCGAAACGGTTCTTTTTTCTTTTAAAGCTTGAATTAAGCTTTACTTTGTTTAAATTTTGTTATCTTCCAGATAATTCTTTGATAATTCCATGATTTATCGCGAAGCTAAAGAAAAACGAGTGTTGGAACACACACACATAGTGAAGCGAAATACCAAAATTATTTTTTTAAATTGCAACAGGAATTCATAAAAGCTTATTAGAAGTAGGCTCCAGCGACACAATTAATATTGTATCTGGCATCTAAACTACGATTATTGCTGCGAAAACTTCGTTAAGAAATGTAAATAAAAACCTAACAAATGTTAAAAAATTTAACATTCACTTAACAATCACTATGAACTTTTGAACAATTGATGTACTTAAATTTCCTACAATGTTCATTCAATGTTCATCAAATGTTCATTCAATATTCGATCTCTTTTGTTTGCAAAACTTAACATAAACGAAAGAGTAGTCCTAAGGAATACAAACGGATCTATCGAGTATAACTAAGGGAATGATTTAACTTGATGTAACATATGTAAGCCAAGGGGCAATCACTTTATTCAGAGCTAAAAGCTTCCCATCATCCATACAACTCATAATCATTCCGGCAAATCAAATTTGGAAAATCAAAACACCAAATATTCAATGTTGAATATGTGAAGAACTGCACGTTGCCTGCAATTGTTGGTACAAATGGACACTGGTTCTTGTTTTAAGAGTGAGGTCTAACGGAAGAGTTTTTTTTGTAATTAAAGTTTGGAGGTTAAGAACACAACTAACTCTGCATGGAAGTTTGTGATATCCAAATTTAATCCGCTACGTTGTTGCAACCCTCATTCAAAATATTTTACGAATTCCCTATAGTGAAGCGCTGGAACGGATAGATGTTCCAGTATACATAATATATACAAAGTTGGAACGCCAAAGCCCAAATACAAGACTTCATATTCAGTAAGTGCATGAAGCAAAATATATTTAGAGCCAAAATATATTATAACATTATTGATATGTCTTATATATATAAATAAATATATATAAATATAAATAACTCCATGGTCAGGCAATTCTTTTAGTATTCTTCCGTCTATCGGATCATAACCTGGACTTTTATTAACTTTAATACTATGTTTTATGTGCAAGCTAATTTCTTCGTTAGTTGTCGGTGTGATTGCAATGGGGTCGTTTGTGTTTTGGAAAAAAGGATTATGGATATGGAGGATTATGGAGGATAAGGACTGTGCCAACTGCCAAAGAAAGACCCCAGTGTTTCAGCTTTTTCTGCGCTAGTCTTAGACCATGTTTTGTTTTTGTTTAGCATTGGCGATTTACGTGAAGTGGTCGGCTTTAAGTCTTTAGTGGCTTCCAAAGAGAATAATTTTCTTAGTCAAGTCAAGCCAATTGGAGTCAAGTTTGCCAAGTAGTTGTCAAGACGCTTGTTTTTGTAATTATGCAGCAGATCCTTTAATTCTTTTATGGCCTTATTTAGTTTGAATTTAGTTGAGGATTAATTCGACGGTCATAGTTTTCGAATATTTGTTTTGTGTCTAATTTTCCTTAATACATATGTGAGGATCTGTTCAATGCACGTCATTGGGGTTAATAATTGCATTCTCTAGACTCTAGATTGTCAAGCTATTTTAGAGGAATATTAATTGGCAAGTCTATGATGATGATATCTTTGAAAGTATGCTAATCAGTTTTTTTGTTTTAAAGTCTGGTGTTGTGAGTAAATTTGGTAGTTTTGGTCACGTAGGTCATAATAATAAGAGCATGCAACTCTTTTCTTTTCGGATTCAAACAGTGTCACTCCGCTATACAACAAAAGCACGGAGTAATAAATAAAATTGCAAATGACTTAGAAATTAAAAAATACCATTCAACAGTAAGTTTTGATAAAGTCTGGCACATCTACTGTTTTACAACTCAACAAAGCCTTTATTATTATTATTAATTCCATACTCCTGTTAGGAGCTTAAGGATACAACATAAGATTTCCAGTTATTTCTGTTCGGTGGATTCGCTTAACGATTTGCCAGTTTCATTTTGTATGGTCCTTCTCCATCTCATCAGTGGTCTGCCTCTTCGACGAGTTCCCTGAGGGTTCCAGGTGAAGGCTGCATGCGCTATGTCGTCATAAGGCTTACGTAGTGTATGGCCTATCGAACCATATTTTCGCGTTTTTATTTCCACATTTATGCTAGTTTGGTCTGTCAATCTCCAGAGCTTCTCATTCGTTATTGTTCTTTGCCACCAAATCTGCAACGATTAATAAAGGATTGCAGTTTCGTTTTAGTTTCAGTCGTAACTAGCCAGGTTTCAGAACCATAAAGTAGAACCGACTTAATGCATGTGTTAAAGATTCTAATTTTCGTATTTATACGAAGGCTGCTAGCTCGCCATATATTTTGTAGCTGTGCAAATATTCCTCGCTTTTTGGATGCTCTGAATATATTTTTAGGCATCTCCATCAGTAGAGAGGATTTTTCCCAAATAAGTAAAGCTTTCAAATTCCTTAATAACTTCACCGATTATTTTGAAGTTTGTTGAATTTTGAGTCTTAACGCGCTTAGATTCCGTTTTTCTAATATTTACTTTTAGGCCAACTCTTATGCTGATATTTATGAGAGAGTAACACAATGTCGTTAGCATATTCTAAATCTTCCAGGTTGTCATTAATTCTCCGATTTATACCCCTATTTGACGTGTTAAAGATCTCAGACACCCAGTCTAAGACCACGATGAATAATAACAGTGATAAGATGCAACCTTGTTTGACACCAGTCGTTGACGCAAATGGTTCACTTAGTTTTCCATTATGCAACACTTTACATTTAGATCCTTTAAAATCCTTTCTTATTAAATTTATAATTTTTTGTGGCACCCCAATTCTCTTCAGTGCTAGCCAAATGCATTTCTTTTTAATCGAATCGAAAACTTTCTCATAGTCGACGAAGATGTCATATACTATAGAGCAGAGTTGAGTTCAATGCATTGCTCTATTATAACACGTACGCTATTGATGTTGTCAATACAAGAGCGGTTTGGCCGAAAGCCTGATTGCTGTTTGTGAAGCAGAATATGACTTTATTAAAACCCTGGCTAATTACTGATATTAGTACTATTCCCCTCCAATTGTTGCAGTTAGAGAGGCTACCTTTTTTTACTATACTTTTTACTATACAAGTAATTGATTCTTTCCATTCTGACGGTATCTCTTCGTTATTCCAAATATCTTTAAATAAGGGATATAGCATGTTCGCTGCACCACCTACGCCAGCTTTTAAGCACTCAGCAGGAATATTGTAATAAACATATTGCTGTGGTAATTTCTTCTTTTCTTGGGGGTTCGGTGGAAATATTGCGCAGTCGTCGCCTTTGTTGACCGATGTTCGGCAATTCTCTATTATTTGATAAAACATTGAAAGTTTTATCAAAGTGATCCCGCCATATTTTAAGTTGTTCTTCTTCCATTGTGACAGGATTTCCATTTTCATCTTTAAGGGTACATTGCAATTAGTGTTGTGATAGTGTAAAGTTCGTTCAGATCTCCTTTGGATGCTCCGGTTTCTGCTTCATGTGCCAGCAGCCTTTGCTTGCCTTTTTATGTGCTTAGTCAATGTTGCAATCTCTGCATGCAGCGCTGAAGAACTTCTGAGGTTTTGTGGACCTAATAACTTGTCTTTCTTTGTTTTTCTTGATTTAACTAATTGCCAAAACATTACACTGAGCCATTCTCTGTTGTCTTTTGTTGCTTTTCCTAAGATTTCAGTGGCTGCTTCTAGTATTAATGTCTCTGTGCTTTCTCATGTATTATGTATGTTTGCTGCATCACCCATTCTAAGACGATCTTGGTATTTCAATTCATTAATTGAGAGAAATTTAACTTAACAGCATCTTCTTTAAGATTTGAGATTTGAAACCTTTTCCTGCTAAAACTGCATTTGCGCACAGCTACCAATGTTTTATGTCTCATTTCCGCTACTCTAAGGTAATGATCACTTCCAATTTCTGCACTGCGTTTGTTTCTCACATCAAAGAGGGTGGGAATCCATTGCTTACTAACACAAATATGATCTATTTGAAATGCTTGTTGTTGCAGTGTCAGGTTGGGTGCGGTTCATGTTGTTTTGTGTACTTCTTTGTGTATGAAGAGCGATCCACCAATCATAAGCTCATGATTAGAGCTATCCAACAATTGTTATTTTACGTTGTTTGGTGTTTAAACGTGCTGTTATTATGCAATCAGATATTGCATGCCTTTCCAGCAGTGCAGTCTTAAATCTTCGATTAAAGTATGTATATACCGACTCCGTTTATGTGAGGATCATTTAAGTTTTTCATACCCGAATAACTTATTAAATCACCAAAATCTTTTCACTCATGCCTAAGACATCAATTCGTTGCCTCCTGCACCCAGATGTTGCGCTAATTTGTTTGTAGAGTGTCCGTTCATTCCACTGTGCAACAAAGCCTTACTACTTGATTTTTACCTGTTATTTAAGATCTACCTTGACCAACGGCATTTTTATGTAAAATACAAGGATGAATACTCCATACTGAATATCGTACAAGCTGGCGTTTCTGAGAGTAGCGTATTGTGGCCACTACTTTATGTGATGCATAGAGCAGATATACCTACCCCGACTGCGCAAGATTTCATGCTTACCACGTTGGCGGGCACAAACATACAAACCAAAGCTATTTGAATATCACCATAAACTGATTCACTCCCCAGAAAACTCCCAAGGTGCAACACATTCTTAAAAGGAGAAACCATATAAAAGACAAATTTCTGAAGATTGGAAGACTGGTAAAAACTCCAGCCTATTAACAAATAAGAAACTACTCAGTTATAATACCATGATAAAACCTATTTGGATATACGCACTACAACTTGGGGAACTTCAAAAACCACAAACATTCAAGTAATCCAACGTGTGCAAAACAGGAACTTAAGAACTATTATTATCAATGCAAAATAGTTTCCACCAAACAAGGATATTCACAAAGGCCTCCACATAACAACTGTCGCAGAGGAAATTAAAATGTCTTCCGGCAAATACAGGCAAATTATTGTACAAAATACAAACGATGAATAACGTAAGCTTCCAAGCGACCAACAAATACAGAGACAAAGTCTTAAACGCTACAGACCAATAGAGTTAATTTAAAGTTATAGGTAAAACTGAGGACACTTTCCAATATATGTACAACATATTAAACGGAAGGTAAGTATAATAAAAAAAAATAGGTATGTGGCGACAACAATGAGTGCAAAGACGCGCTCGGGTTGAACCAAACCTTCAATATCTCGGGTGGGTTGACCCACTCATGTCAACAATGTACCGTAATTTAAGGACACGATGTAAAGGACACTGGTCCAACACCATAACTGAACCCGTATGTATGTACCATAAAAACATTTACTTATTGTCAATAAATAAGGAGACAGACGTTAAATAAGCATACACGGATTTGAATGCCAAATAATGTTATTAAAAAGAGCAGGTTTGTTAGATCATACAAAGATAGCGTCCAACTGATCAGAGAGTAAGACTACAGAAAATGCTTAAAGACTTCATTTTAAAGTTCAGATTTTTAATAACTTCTTAAAAGCTTCCTTTCTTATTATCACCTTAATAAAGTTAGCAAAAAAATCTAGGTACGACGATCCAATCTACGACAAGTATTCGATGGCATATCATACTGCCTTTTCCACAGTTTCTCTGTGTTTTTAGATTTTTCAACTGCAATGAACCCCCGCAATGATTCTCCACAAAAATTTGAGGGGCTACGTACGATACCGATCCTTGGTCCTCCAGCAAGCCATATGCTTCAGATTATTTTCATGCATAAATTGCGATTCCAATGGCATCTCACGCCAGTATGAAAACATGACCTTCTTTAATACCTTGGCGTACAAATGCTGAGGCGTGGTCTTCTGAATCCAAAATACTTGACATAAGCCATACCACGAAAAACATGCCAATACTATTATGCTTTCGTCTCCATATATGACAGTCCTTTCAGGACACCTGACCTATCTTTTGCCATCCTATCCAACCAAAGTTATCTTTTTTTCACCGAACCAAAGATTGATTCGACATTTATGTTCATTTTCTGTACTTATTCAAAAGTGAATTTTAGACAGTTCTTCTGGTGCTATTTAGTAGGAAGAGAATCTATCGGTGTTCTTTGAGATTCTCCTTGCCCGACCATTCGGTTGCTTACAGACAAGTCCGATCCAATATTAAATTGCTCTTATAGTTTCATCCGTCATTGTAGGCATTTAAACGGCAAATCCGGTTATTATACAAGACACTTGACTTGGAGGAATCAAATGCGAAAAATTAGTCGTTATAGCTTTCTCTTCTAATGCACCTTATCAAATGGGAATTATAGAAAGACGAAGTGGTCTTTTAAACTACTTTCTCCCTTCCAATATAGATTCCAAGTTGAAAAACGTATTTTTCCTTACTAACACTCTTTCGTACTGTTAATTTTTTTTTTTTTTTTCTGGCCAAACGAATTTTGTTGAGAATGTTGCCTCAGTCCACTATGAACCCTCCTTTACTAAACATGCTGCTGTATCACCATCACAATCTGCTCAAGTAACGTCTGTCCGAAAATGAAACTCATTCAGTGACGGCATTAACAAGTGCACACATTCTCTCTATTCCGCTACAGTGGTTTTGTTTGTCATAAACACTGCTAATTCCATCCAGGACATACGGGGCTTACACACATACGCACTGAAGTAAAGCTTTTGAGGACATTTATCACATTTGAGTGTCTACATTGTATTTCAAATAAAAACTTAAAATGCATCCTCATTCCCATCTCAAAATTGAATACCCACGGACCTACATGCTGTGTCCTCATTTCGTCAGTCCGTCGGTCGTGCTTGGATGAATAAAAAAAAATCACTTTGAATGCATGTACCAAACATATTCGCATTCATTTCAGTCTATGACAAGGAAGCATTCACTAACGAGAGAAATTCACTTACCCACATTCTGTAAGGGATGCCTTTTACCATATTCCCCCTCCCATGGCCGCATATTCAAAGGACGTTCAACCCTAGCTTTTCATATTTTGAAATTTATGTGTAAAATGAGTCTCTCTAGTGGTTTCTTTGATATCCTAGGTGATGAAATATTCTTAGAATACGAACAATAGTTTTTGACTAATCCATTACCCTAGCCCCGGGCATTGCTGGTCTCTCCCTCTCTTACTGCAGTATCACCACGTCACTCTAAACACTATCTATGATCTAAATGTCACAAAAACGAGCGAGCTCCATCATACTTTACATCACCGTCCTCTGTGTCTTGCTGGTCTAAAACGGTATAGTGATGTCCAACATTTTTCAAAAGCACCTTCACATCATCCATTCAGGTCTTAAAAGTGGAACAACTCCTGCCGCAGTAAATGGCGAGCACAACTTTTCGAGGAGCACTAGGAGAATACGAATGTGGATGTGCCCACAACGACTAGAAGGCAGTAGACGGTTATGTAAAACTTTTTCTTCATGACACACAAGAAATTTATTTCGGTGTCGTGTTTGTTAGTTAGTTGGTTGATGGCAGCATGAGTAGCTCCAACTCCAGGATGGTTTCGCTGTCGAGATGCGTATGTGAGGAGATATTTATTACTTTTTTATATATTCTCTTTTTTGCGTTTCAAAAATGAACAAGACAAAGTGGCATACATGCTCTGTATTTTAAAATTACTTTCGAAGACACGAGAAAACGGAAGCCTTCATTCAGCTCCACAAGTCTCCTTAATGTCATTCGTGTCCCCTTTGAAATTAATGAAACATGAAACCTCTTTCATGATTGCGTTCCACTTTCATGCTCAACATTTCTCTTGGCTTAGTACTCGTATAGGGTACGAGTATATACATACATCCTATTTTTCTTTGCAATGCATGGATTCTTAAAGAAGTACTAAAGCATTCCATGAAATTTTTCGACTTATGATATGCGGAACTCTAATGACATTGAATCTAAGCCCATTGTCTATCCATTTCTGATTTCTTAGTCAAAGTATTTTCGTTTTATCCTTTTATTAAACTAAATACTTTATCTCAATTTCATGGAACGTACAGCACCTGCGCTCTTCTCATTTCGATACTATTAAACTTGTGTCTTGAGGTTCTACTGCATATTGACTGTGAAATCGTTTATCTACTACGATAAGTTGAAGAGTTGATCCGTATAGGGTTCCCAGTTTTGAGGTGATGGGTACGTTTGCGAATCACCAATAAAAAAAGTTTAGCAAACGAACAAATCAACTGACACATTCAATATGGCTATTAAGTAAACAATGGGCTAAGTTATGTATTTTTGAATGATGCGTATCAATGCCCAGACGGGCAAATATAGAACGCCTACTAATTACACACTACAGAAAAACAAATAGATTATCTTTAAAAATTAAAGGGCGATTAGAAATTAAAAAATTAAATTACAATATATGTATTTATAAGTTTGCACCGGCCTTACATTAGCTCTTGATTATCTCCCTTTGTGTCTAACCTGAAAATAGTTTTCCACTTATTGACGAAGTTACCGTGGTCCGCTCTGTGGCCCTGCCTTTAAGTGGTTCTCTTAATTCATAATGTAAATTTGTTCCATCCATCTAGGCCGAGAGACGTTTGAAGACGGTCTCAATAAATAGATATATGCCAATTATATAAATGGGTACAATGTTATTAATATTCCCGGCCATTTGGAACTCGGAAGTTCAGAGCTTTGTTGACCATCCTTCGCCAGGCCTCCCTGTAATGAGTGTGATATTTCGATGTTTCGCTGTTTCCATCTCTTTTAGATCCATCTTTATATAGTTGTCTCATCTACGGCGCGGCCTTCCTGGCGGATTTTCCATTCATTATTCCCTTGACTGTCCGTCCACTACCCATTCCATTTAATTACGATTTAATTAAGCGGACAATGCTTGGGGCTGGATAGAGCCCGTCGAGTTCTTGATTGTGTTGTTTCTTCCATTCGCCTGTTTACAACCATAGATTCTCCTTAAGATCTTATTTTCAAAGACTGGAATTATATTTTCCTTCTCCTTAGTTAGAGACCAGGTTTCACATCCGTAAAGTATCACTAGGATTATAAATGCGGATTTTAACATTGCGAGACAAATGAGTTGTTTTGAATAAACCTTTCATCGCGAAGAAACACAAGTTGCACATATGTTGCATTTTATATTTCGATCATTTTGTTATTTTCGGCAGTGAATATGGTATCCTGATATTTAAATTCATCCACTTTTTCAAAGCGTTTATCAAGTACAACCAGATGCGAGGTTTGGCTCGATGCAATTCAGTCACCGACCATATATTTGGTTTTCAGTTCGTTTGCTTCTTCTTCTATTTTCATTCCTACCATTATTAGATTTTCTACATTTCTTTTAAACATTTCCTCACTATCTCCCAGCCAGACCAGATCGTTAGCGTAAGCTAGAGCGGAGGTTATTCTAGAGTTATTCGCTTCTCCTTTTCTTGACGGGATCTCATTACGAATTCCAAACCCAAATCAAAAAAAAAGTGGTGACAAAGCATATCCTTGTTTTAATCCTTCACGTATCTCGAATGGTCCCCTTAACTTAATTTGTCCTTTGTTTCCATTTAGGCATACTTGGTATCAGTTTCACCAACTTTTTCGGGATTTCCAGCCTTACAAGGACGTGATATGTACATTTGCGATCGATTTATAGAAATTTGAAGTCTACGAATACGAATAGTTAATTTTAGTTTTTTCCAGGAATACAGATTCGTGAGAAAGTCTCTCGGAGACTGATAGTCTCCGATTATTTCCTTTGCGTATAAAGTCAGTCTCTATGAAAGAACAACTTTAGCAGAGATATTCCTCAGTAATTTTTTGCATTGTTTCGGTCACCCTTTCCTCAGAGAAACGAGTAGCCTCTTTGTTCCATATAGTTATAGATAGATGTGCCCATATAACTTCTCTTTTAAATTTTCTCCTGCATATTTTATAAATACCGATAATATTAGATCAATTCCTGTGGTCTTGTTATTTTTAAGCCGATGGACTAATTTTTTTACTTTCTCAATTCTGACAACCATTCCTGAACCTCTGCAATATATCGAAATATCTTCTCTATTGGTGGTAGTGTGTCGGCCGCTGACGCGTGAAGAGCGATAACACTTGCCTTGAAAAGACTTCTCGGCTCTCGCCGTTCGGAATCGGCATTAAGCTTTAGGTTCCGTTCACTTGTGTGAAATACAAATCGCACACTTATTCACTTATACATATAATAGAAGCTTGGCCCTGGTTCCTCATGAGCTGTAACGCCATCTAAGGTGTCTGCCTGGCAGTACAACAAAAACAAACCTACCTATCTTGTTTCGTTGTTAGTTCCTACGCCATCCAGTAAAGCGAACCGGTTATTAAATGCGTCCTGGTAGGTATTGATGGTACATACGAGGATTTTTTAACTTTTCAAAGTTAATTTTTTTTTTAACCCCCGATGCGAAAAGAGGATTGTCATAAGTTTGACGTGGCTGTGTGTCTGTTTGCTTTTTTTTTTTTTTTTTTTTTTTTGCATTTTGTTTTTATAGACAAAAATGCTTAAGCCTAACTTAACTATCTCAACTAATTATAATTACCTTACTGCGGGCACTCTAAAGTAGACAGGACGTTCTTAAAACTATGTCTTTCGACTTAATTAATAACTTAATTAGAATAAATGAAAAATAAAAGCTAAGAAAATTAAATAACTTAATTAGAATAACTGAAAAATAAAAGCTAAGAAAATTTAAGAAAAGCAAAAACTGATGAAGAATTTTGGATTTTATGTAAAACTTACAACTAATTAAAACTAACTTAACCTATCTAACTACAATACACATAGAACATATAATATACATTTACTAAATGCATTTTTTTTTTTTTTTTTGTTTGGATTTAAGTTTTATTATTTTTTTATATTTTTTTTTTATTTTTATTTTTTTTTTCTTGTTGATTTTTTGTTTTTTTATATAAACTAATTAATCCTAAAGATTACACCACCACCCGTATCCTAATCTAAATCTACCTTAACCTATGTAAGCCGCTTTTTTTTTTTGTTTGAAAGCTATCGTGATCGAGATGGTTCTTAGCTACAATTTATGAAGATGTGTTTAGGCGTTTTAAGGCCATCAGCTCTTTTAGATGGCGCAAAACGAATAACCCTACCGGAAGATGTTATAATTTTTGCAAATGGCGTGGCACCTCAATCATATTTGACATTAGTGAACTAGACAGCTGCAGTATACGAACAGACAAGCAATGGAGTGCTATACTTTGCAAGAACGGTGAATAATTGTGTGCATTTTTTTTTACCAATAATCGGTTGGTGGAATTTCGTGAATTTCGACGTCGAATTCCTACTATATTTATGTCGCGCCAACTGGGCAAACATTCCGCTTTGCTACTCGACTTGAGCCGACTTAAACCATAGGAGACCATGCAGGACGTGGCCGCCACCGGACTGGTCGTTCGGCCGAGAATATCGCGACTGTGGCTACCGATGTCGCTGAGAACGAGGAAACATTAACCAGACGACGGGCCACGCAATTGGGCTCAACCAGGCCTACAGCGAATTTTAGTGAAAAACTTACACATGTTCCCGTACAAAGTACAAACAGTACATCAGCTAATGCCTGCTGACCGTCAGTCGCGTGTGAAATATTGTCAAGCCATCCCCTTAATCTCAACAACGAAGAGGACGACGCGGAGCATTTACACTTAAGCGGTTGCGTCAATAAGCAAAATCTTCGTTTCTTAGGCACTGAAAATCCGCGTGTGATACACGAAGAGCCATTACATTTACGATCACTGTTACTGGCGAACTCTGCAGGGACATGATGAAAAACTTCTTACTGCTGAAATTGGATAAGCGGAATTTGGTGAACATTTGGTTTCAACAAGACGGTGCCACCACACATACAGCACGAGCCACAATGGATATTGTGAAGGAAGCGTTTCCTGGTCGCGTAATCTTCCGTTTTGGCGAATTGGCATGGCCTGCAAGATCGCCAGATTTAACCATGCCAGACTTCTTTCTTTAGGGCTAGTTGAAGTCGCAGGCTTATGCCAACAAGCCTCGGACATTCTCGTTCGCGGCCCTTAAGGAGAATATTCGACAGAAATACGAATAGTTAGCAGTCCCCCGACGCGGCGACGCTTATATTAAAAATATTAATAAGTCCTTTTAATGAAGTCAAAAGGCCGAGAGAAAAAATTCTGTTATATTTTAGGTATATGGGTACAAGCAAGTTATAATAATTTGTTTTTTGTTTATCGAGATAAGAATGAATCCGATGGATTTATAAAAGTGGCACTATAAGAGAAATATGAATTTAATTTGCGGGTAATGTTTGCAATTGCCATAAAGCGGTTTGAAGGGTGCTCCATCTAGCGGGGCAATATCGTAGTAAAGAGATAAATTTGAGAAAAAAAATCAATTATTAATGGAATTCGAAACCGAAATGCAGAACCAAGTTTTGTGAGTTTCAGTGTTCAGCCGATCAAATGAGGGATAAAATAATTCTGGGTTTGCATAAGAAAAAACTACGTCCAACCTCTCTAGAATCGAATCAGAATACGCTTGATGAAATCATCGCGAAAGAAATGTCTTAGTAAACCGTTAAGCTGCAAAAGAGGACAGCAACAACAAGCAACACGTAGGGGGTATGCATTATCATGGGCACTCTGAAAAGTATTGTCTGATATTATGGGAATGGCGCAAGTGTGAAGTTTGTGGTATGTTGGTTATTTTGCCGGAGTAGACAAGAACTTTGGTCAAGAATCTAACAATAGGAATCAAGTAAACGTCATACAATAGAATGCTTCTAAATCATCTTACACAATAAAGGAACGTGGAATTCAGTATTTAACTTTTTCCAATGGAAAATAATCTTTTTAAAAAGGTATAAGTGATTGTGGACGTGGGTAAGTTAGTTGGTACAAGTATTATAAATAATATTCAACAATGTCAAAAGCCATTTCAAGTGGGCTAAGGATCTGTACCGATTTTCATTAAAAACAATTTTAAATATAGAATCATATACATATAGCGCTGAAGTGTGGCAGTTCCATGTGCTCGAGGCCTGTATTATGTTCATTCCTCTCTGAAATGGGAAAAGAATCCACATTATAGCAGCCCATGCACCTGAAGCACCTTAACCCAAAATTTTCATTGCAGAGTTCGAAACACCTTTACGCTTTAAGATCTCTGCGTTTAAAAGTAGAAAACGACTATATTCTGGCCCTTGATTTGAATGCCAAAGATAGTGATTTTGAAAACAAAATACCCCACACTAGGGAAAACCTTCAAAAACATTGATGGAGTCAAGTTACTCGCAGTCCATCGCAGTCAATCTGGGTCTCATCCTGCTTCACTCTCGACTGAGACTGACTGACTCGAACGCATGATTTATTAACTGCCTCACTTCGTCCAATAAACCTGTCAAACTTAACCAAGTGGGTGATATAATTAAACAGACGTCAGACAGTACAATACCAAGTCACCGTCATCACTATACCACGAACGTGTACCGAAACGCGACAACCAACGCATTGCAGAAAAGTAGACCCATGTTAAGATTCAAACTCTTTAACAGGCATTTTACCGACATACAAAACTTAGAGGTCAGGACACTGAAGTCACTGTTAAAAAATCTCCCATAGTCGGTCAAAGATAGATATTTATTTTGTATGTAAAATTTACAATGGTTTGCTACCGCACATTTTACAACACAGGGATTAGATAATTAGGTTATATCTTTCCACTGAAAATGTTTGATATTTTGAATAAAGGAAAAAAACCAAAAGACAAAATAACAATATGCTTTAGAAGTAAAAAACGACAAAAACCTCCTATACAACCAAAGACAAAAAAATAAAAAAAAAATAAATAAAAAAAAAAAAATTATACATATAAATAAATAAATAAATAAATAAAATAAATGAAAATAATTAATTAAATAAATAAATAATAATATAAGTTTAAATAGATAAATAGGTACTTAACTAAATAAATAAATAAACTAATTAAACAAAAAGTAACAAAAATATAAATAAACTTAACAAAGTAAACAAGCAAGAATATAAATAAATAAATAACAGCGAAAGTAAAAACAATTTAATTATCACATATTTCTTTTACTAGGGGGCTGTCAGCAAAACTACATCGTTCTACAAATCTAGTTTTAAGTTTTTAATCCTTTCATGGATCAGTTCAACATTCACTTTTTTGTGCAGATCTAGGGTAGAGCGATGCCATGGCAAATTAAGCATCATTTTTAAAACCTTATTTTGACATACTTGCAATTTCTTTATATGGCACTTTGCACAATCACCCCAGACTTGGCAAACATATAGAAGAATCGCTTGAAAAATCACTTTGTAGATTATTATTTTGTTATCTATTGATAGTGAGGATTTTTTGCAGATAAAAGGATACAAAATTTTTATGGCAAGTCCTATTTTCTTAATCGTTCTATTTATGTGGTCATTAAAAATCAGTTTTGTGTCAAGAAAGATTCCTAAATATTTAACAGGACTCCAAAGGGATGCTTACTTCATTAAATTGTAATTGTGCGGAAGGTAGAAAGCAATGTTTTTTGTTTTTCTTGTGGAAAAGATAGCTTGCATTTTGTTTTCGTTTAGTTTTATCTTCCACTTTGAATAATATGCCTTTAATACTTGCATCGCATTTTTAAGATCGCTCTCAATGTTTGAAGCGAACATATGCGATGAAAATATTGCAGTATCATCCGCAAAAATAGCTGCATCACAGTTGGGTAATACAGGGAAATCCGAAGTATAAATATTATATAAGAGTGTACCAATTACAGAACCTTGGGGGACACCACTATTTTACGTTATTATGTTGAAAACACCACAATAAACATAAACTTTAAAACGACGATTGGATAAAAAGCTTCTAACTATTTCACAGATATGGAACGGGAAATTAAAGTTAATCATTTTGTATATAAGACCGTTATGCCAACGGTCAAAGAAAGTTACAGAATAGCTGTAAGTTTGTATTAAAACAACTTCACAACAATGCGTGCTACAACTTTACAACAATCAGCGCTGAGATCGAGGAGAAGTCGTCCGACAGCATTAATGATTTTGTGACGTGAGCGGACTTTTAGAAGCAAAGCCAAGCGCCACTGGCAAGCCTCAACATGGGGTTAAGGTGCTTCTAGTGCATAACCTGCTATAATATATTTATGTACATACATCCTGTTATCATTTTGGAGGGAGATACACACAATGCAGGCCTATAGCGTCTTAAACCTCCGCACTGGATTGCTATTTATGATTTTACGAGTATATTTGAAATAGTTTTTTTATGGAGATCGAAACTCCTACGACCCTGTGGCATTGGATCCGTTTCTTCAAATTACTTTAAATGAATTATGCCCATCAGGGCATTCGTTCGGCAGCAAGTTAGAAAGAAGAGCTCACCATTCGATCCTATTTTTTATTTTTCTTTTAATTCATTTTTGTTTTTACATATTAAGAACACACTTACCCTAGACAAAAATGCTTAAAACTAGTTTAAATAACAACTAACATAAAATACCTTACTGACCCTATACACTCTTAAGCAAATAGAACAATTTAAGACTATGCCTTTCGGCCATACGATTAGTTTGCAATAATTAAAATAAATAAACAACTTAGGCCAAGAAAAATGATATTTTTTAAAAAAAAAACTTAGCATCAGATAATTTTTTTTAGAAAAAAGTTTATAACTAAAAATAACTTAACCCTTCCTTAACTAAAATATATATATGTACAGAAATTCATACGTGATATATTTTTTGTATGTATACTATATCATTTTTTTCGTTATTGTTTTGTGATTTTTTTTTGTTTTTAAGTTTGTTTTTAGTTACAGCTAAAATTAAGGCTTACTTTAGTTTTACCAGCCACCCTAGCTTGCCTTAGCCTGCCCTAACTTATCCAAAACCCACTCTGACCTTTCCTCATCTACCCTAGTCTATGTAAGCCTGCCATTGGCATATGGAAAGCTTTGCCTTAAAGAGGCTGACCCATTAAAGTTTACCACTGACGCTGTCCGCTCCAGCCACCAAAAGCGTTGATGCGACACCGATCTACTAAAACTGAAGCGCTCGGGCTCGCGGAGCGCAACATCACGTTCGCAGAGGAGCCGCCGCTCCACAGACTTACGGGCCACGTGGAAGATTAGCGGAACCGCCATTCATCCTGGATCAGCCCACATTGATCAAAATAGAAGAATGCTTCTGAGGGGACAAAGCCGCTAAGGCGAACTTTCTCATGGTACATGTAATTAGGGAAGTAAGCCCCTGAGATAAGGTAATTGACCGAAGTCATTGCCCCCGCAACGTGACCTCGGATCAGTTTTATTAAAAAATTATCCACCCGTACAATCCTGGCCCTATTGTATAGGACCTCGTTCTGGTAAAACTTTATGTACTCACATTCGGGTGTCCTATATAACCCAAGACAAGTTCTGAGACATTGTCTCTCAAACACCCGAATCCTTTCCATTAAGCTAGCTCTCACATTAAACCACACGGGACATCCATAGGCAACCATGGGCCTGATTAAGACCATGTAGCAGATTACCTTCACCCTGGAATCAAGTTGGCTGCTATGAAACAGCCATCTTGCCCGAGCGAAAGCGCCCCGGGCCCTTGCCAGAGCAGCATTTACATGCTTGTCAAAATATATGTAGATACTGAGCCAGCACGATCCCTACACTTTGTCTTGCCAGTGGACGCCCGTCCGGTCCAAAAATTGAGAACCTGTGCCAATTTTTTCTAGTGTCTCGGGAGGCCCTAGACAAAGGCGTTCTGAACAAAATAGTTTCTGATTTCTGGCAGTTGATTTTCAATTTCCAGTCAACACAATACTGCTGAATTTTTTCGAAGTCACGTTGCAAGAGAGTGACAATGACGTCGATCGTTGGACCTGATCTGTACGGGATTAAATCGTCCGCATACGCTATTGAATGAAGAGAAGCTATCAAATCACTGAAGTAAATGTTGAAAAGGATCGGCGAGTTCACCGTACCCTGTTGAAGTCCGTTTTTAATATCAAATGTTTGGGTAGAAGTCACGTTGGCAATTTTCACTACGAACTTTCTACCGGTTAACATGTCAAAAATCATACATATGTATATAGCAGTGGTTTACTTATGCCCAGCCGACTGAGCTTGTAATAAAGACCCTCTAACCATACGGTGTCGAAAGCCATTTCCAAGTCGATCAGACAGGCCCCCGTACATTGGTTCTTGCATTTGTTCCATTGGATATCCGACACGAGTTTCGACGCAGCATGAATAGTATTATGCCCCGCTCTGAAACCGAATTGGTTATCCGGAATGATTTTATTGTCCTCAACCTATTTCAATCAACCTTCTCCAAAACCTTGCTAATACTTGGAAGAAGACTTATCAATCGAAGATTTGATGGGTCAGAGGTATCTTTACCCCCCTTGGAAATTGGTTGCAACACCGCTGTCTTCCAATCCGTTGGATAATATGCATTATTCAGTGAATTGTTGAACAGAATGGTGTACGTCTCTACAGCCACCGTTAGGGGATGCCTCAGCACAACATTAGATATTTCGTCGATTCCCGCGGATTTTTTTCTCCTCAGTGACTCGAAGATCATCTGTAGATCCCCAGTCGAAATAAACAAGGTGTTCGCCCCTTCATTGGTGACGGCATTATTTGCCATGAAATCGTCATCGAACCTAGTAAAACCAAGATTCTCGGATCGCCAATGATCGATATAATTTCTAAGGTAGGAGTGATGAAGTAGAACTCTGTTTTCCATTTCGTGGTTTGGCCGAATGCTATCATTCACATTATACACTTCCTGGAAAACAGCTCCCACTGTCACCATCTCCTGAGGATCCTCGATCACGAAGATCGTCAACGGGTGTGACGGCTGGTGTTTCTAAGCCACCCGAGGGACGTTTCCCCTCAGACTTCTGCTTACGAGCCAGATTTGCTTCTTTTATATCTTGGAATTTAGAACATCCCCGATAGTTTGCAGGGTGTTCACGGTTCCTACAGAGCACGCACTCGAGCTGCTCCCTATTCGTGACCTTGTCCTGGGTCAGATCGCATTCTTCGTTCCTGTCGTTCTTTGCACACTTAACACATAGAGGCTGCATTTCGCAGTTCGACGCGACGTGCCCGAACCTTTGGCAGCGGGTACATTGTAAGATGTTTCCTTGCCTTTTTACTTTTTCCCATGTTACACGCTGGGAGCCAAGGAAGTAATAAACCTTAGCCTCTCCAGCTTGCTGTTGGGTGCGAGCTGGACCAGGAAGAAGGGCAATACCCGGTTCTCCCGTTTGACTTGACCCCCACAAATTTGAGGTCGTCGCTCTCGAACTCTTTTAGCTCTGAGAACATTTCCTCGGGGTCAGTGATCGATTGCACGCCTTTGAGGAGCATCGACCGCAGCTTCTCAGCCTTGGGGGTAAAGAAGAACTCTGCTTTAAAAGATCTTTGACTCGCTTATACTGCTCCAGTGTGGTGCACTGGATAGCATAGCGGTTTTCGCCTATACCTTTAAGTATAAAGTTATCAACACCAATGACATGCTTACATACATCTATTGTTTCTCGTAGGGCCGAACGCCGAAGTATGGGTAAAGATGGGTGGTACTTTGTCCTTAGTAGGAGGTGGTTGATGCGGTTGTTGTTGATGCTGCGGCTGTTGTTGTTGCTGCGGCTGTTGTTGTTTCTGCGGGTGTTGTTGATGCTGCGGCTGTTGTTGTTTCTGCGGTTGTTGTTGTTTTTGCGCCTGCGGCTGCTGCTGCTGCTGTTTCCTTTGCGGCTGTTTCTGTTGCGGCTGCTTTTATTGTGGTTGCTTTTGTTACAGCTGCTTTTGTTGCGGCTGCTTCTGTTGTGTTGTTGTTGCGGCTGTAGTGGGTTTGTTTTAGCCCGCTCTCTTTCCTTCTGACGCATTTCGGAGAGCCTATCAACTACGGCCTTTAATTTAGCGCGCAGAATGCGTTCCTCATTTTCAAGTTCACGTTCCTCCTCCGCTACCGAACTTGAAAGGACGGCGAAGAAGTTGTTTTTTCCCGTGTAGTAACCCCCGGAGAGGTTGGTCACATCACTTTCCACGGAGAGTGGTGCCGGCAGTGCTGTTGATGATGATTTCGCCCCTTCCCTCGCCTCGATCCGCAGTTTTTCTGTCGAAGCGGAGAGGGAGAGGCGTTTAAGTAGATTACACCGTGGTGTGAGCTTTCTTCTTTTCTTGATGACATCGGTCATAAGAACGGCGAACGGAGTTGCGAAGTCGGACAGATCATCCGACTCCGACTCCGTTAGACGAACGGGATTACTCCCGACGTCTTTAGACATTTTTTTTTCTACTACTGCTGATGAGCTAAGTAGCAGAAAACACTCACTTAAAATGTCTTCCAACGGAGGGGTTGAACGCGGGATGTTTGGTCCTTGGTCCGAGCACTTTACCGCTGTGCTAAATTATTGGCGACACCACCAAAACACGCACTTAAGTTTGTTTATTTCTGCTTTTATTTTTTTAGTTTTTTTTTTAATTTTTGATTTTCAGTTTTTTAAATTTAAATTTTTTATTATTTGCTGTTACTCGCACAGCCTACTTAGCACGAATCAACCATTCGATCCTAATTACTAGGCCTAGGATTTCGATGTATTTGCATATATTTTTTGAGACACATTAGAAGCAATAATACAAGTTATCTTTCCGATTCATGAATTTTCCTTTAAATTGGCATCCAATCGTTAATGCATATTTTTTCATATTTTGATATAAATGCATATTTTGCATATTCTTTTTTGATGCTAATTAAATGCTAAAATAATGCTACTTCTGTTATTTAATTTTTCAAACGAAGATCTTAATCTTTCGTTAACCTTTTTATCTATTTAATTAACATTATTGCTTTTTAGTTCTTAAAATAAAAATACTGAATATTTGTAAAAACTGGATAGCATGTTTTTTTGTTTTTCATTATAAAAATGCAAAATTTAACTACAGTCGTGCAGTTTAACTGGTCACTGTAGCCAACGGTCGTTTTATCAGATTTTTCAAAAACGGAAAAATTGCTTGTGCAGAAACCAACCAAGTGGGGGAAAATTGGTCGTTAAAAGCGAATGATCGTTGTAAACCACGTCATTATAGGTGACTTCGCCATGTTTTTAAAGTGCATATTTTCCAATTTTAAGAGCATTTTTTAAGCGCATATTTTGGGTTTTTAAGTGCATGAAAATCCTAGACCTACTAATTACCATTCACCGACAGGATTTTTAAGAGTATTTTAGCAGGCGCAACTATTACGATTAAGCATAATAGGCTTTTACTTAAGCCTGGCAGAAGCGAGTAAATCCGATTCACCCGGGTAGTCTGCTCACGGATCTGCTTTTAGAGCTGGCCAGTCTGTGCTTGTTTGGGCAAGCTTCTCCACAAGCTTCTGACTTTCAAGCCTGATTTAATTTACTTAATTCTTTTAAATTAGGACATCCTCGATAAATTGCAGGATGTCCTCGGTTTCAACAGCCGCCCAGACGCTTAATGCAAAAATGTTCAGAAATGGCGTTCTTACATAAGTCAATGATTTCGAATAGATATATTTGTAAGTTCTTGGTGAACGCTGTTGCCGCTTCTTCTGCTGCACCACTTGTAGTTGCTAATATTGTTTCTGTTTTTTTAGTTGCTGATAATGATCTTGCTGCTATTGTTGGTGCTGTTGTCACCGTAGTTGTTTTGGCTGCTTCTATTGCGGCTGTTTCCGTTACTATTGCTTCTGTTCCGACTGTTTCTTTTGCAGCTGCTACTGCTGAGCTTGCATCATTCACTGTTGCTTTTCTTGCGGCTGTTTCTGTGGCTGTTGTTGCTCCTTCTGTGATGCTTACTGTTATTGCTACTCCCACACCCGTACATGTTCAGATGTGGTAACAATTTCTTTTTCTTCGTCGATATAGCGACCTTCCCCATTACCTGAAAGGTAGCTAAACTCTTTTTCACCCGCGGTTGTTCTTGTTCGTGTCGTTGTTCTTGTTATTGTTACTTTTATGCTGCATCTGATGTTGATGCTGTTGGCACCTTTTTCTTCGCTTCGAATCGCAGCTTTTTAATTGAAATGCACCTAATTTAGTTAGACTTGGTATTCAATCGTCGTCTCCTCTTCGCACCGACGACGTCACTTAGTGGAACATCGGATGGCATCGAGAATTCGGACGACTTCGTTGCTGCGTCATCGGATGACGCCGTGTGCCGTACGGGCCTCCCCCGTCGTCTTTCAAAATTTTAATGTTCGTAGTACGTAGTCTTGTACTTGACACTTTCTTTTTAAAGAAAATACTATTTTGCTCCAACCGAGGAAACGAACTCGCGTGCCTGGTGACACTTAACGGACCAATTTTGTATTTTTCAATACCTCACCTAAATGCGCACTAGGATTTTTGGCATGTTTGTCTACTCATTAATTAGTAGCAACACGTTCGTACCTTTTCTTAGTCTGTGGGGCTCCTGATTTTCAGACAACAGTGGATGATCCCTTTGGAAATGAGTATGGGAAAGTGTAACTAGAACCAAATTCAAGTGAAACAGAGCCGGTTCTGAGGCGGTGAAATTCAAACCAAATTCAAATCAAGTAACTAGAAAAAAAGTCAATAAAGAAAGCAAATTACAGACAAAGCTAGATTATGATATGTCTAAAATGTACACTCAAGAAATTAAAGTTTGGGAACAAAATTGCAACAACATCCTTGGCAGGAAGGAAAATCAATGTTCTGAAGAGTCTACTTCAATATTTCATTCCAGAAGACGTATCCGATGCAAGTACTGATGATGATTTATGGCTCGATTCTTTTGTCTGAGAATGAGGCATGAGTGCAATGTGCTGTGTGTACAAGGAGAGCACATAAAGATTTTCCTGGCAACGAGAACAGATAATTTATTTGCGATTTATGCCATTAACGAATTGTGTCAATTTTGGACCACCTAGCTCCTCATGTGACCCATATCAACCGTAATTTTTTAAAAATTGCTTTTTGAACCTAATGTTATATTTATTGTTTTAGCCTTCTAGGCGTTAAACTTCTCAATGTACCACCAATTTCCTGTTAGCCCTTGACATACTGCACTCTTGCGTTTGAAACAAAATATTTGGCACGCACGTTCATTTAGGAGAGCCTATCATCACTTACATTTAATTTTCACTAAATCTTAATTTCAGTAATCCTCTCATCGACAACGACAGCCCTTAAGACCCTTTATCTCGGAATAAAACAGTGCACAACGGTCAATAAAACTTCGGCTCCATAATTGGTATGCCCGCAGCCATTCGCCTTGGTATACGTAAAGCATTCCTTTTCCCTCAGCTTACCAAAAATAAAAAAATAACGTTTTTGCGTGTTATCGCAATAAAATATAAAATACGACCTTGCATCCTACCAATGGTTGTCGGTTACTTTCTCACATCCACAATGAGTTATTGGTGTTCGCCATGGGAAGAAATCGAAATAAATCTACGGGATGTGTTCGGAAAACAGTGAGCTTCCTCGCGTTTTTATGCTCTCTGTTCGCATTCGATGGGTGTTTGTTCGTTAGTTATTCGCGCAATCCGACCGTTCGTGTTTTATTTTTATTTTTTCTTTATAAACAAAACATTTTTAAAACCACTTGCACACATGCAACACCTTGCGTTCAGTGGTGGACCAGAATCGGAGTGCAAAAATGATATCAAACCTTGTGGATTGTGGAATCGAAAAAAGAAAAATATTTCATGCCCATCTGGGGAACTGTAAATCTTGACTGAATATTGATTTTCTTATAACCTCGTGTCCCTTTTACGTTGCTTCCTTTTCATCGATTCTTTTGACTCCTCTTACTTATTGTACTTTTTCTGTTCTGATTCTTAAAGAGGCAAGGATGGGAAGAAGCAGATTTCGCAGACTCCTGGGAATGGAGAACATTTGTCCTCATAACGAACGCCCAAGTTCGTTTCTTTTTTTTTGGCTGTATTGTTCAGCTTTGATTTTTTTTTCTGTTTGTGTGCTTGTAATCAAGAAGCATTCATTGAATTTTTTATAATCAAGATATGCCAGAGACCAGGTGATTGTAATTGGATTTGTGTGTTTATTTTGGGACCAATGACCGGTCAGACGTACACTTGAAAGCTTTTCATTAGTTCTATTGGATACGAGAATGGAAGAATCAAGAAACCATAAAACATGAATATCTAAACGAAACGCAAACGAAAGCAGGCAACATTTATATCTTGCATTTAAGGCGGGGTATATGTAAACCTCATCAATAAACAAAGATAAATTCCAAATTACGCAAATAGTGATGTACTTGCATCAATAACTAATATATGTATGTACATCACAGCCGCTTCAAACAAGCAATTTCAACGTCGATCGGTTCGATTGAATTAATACATTGCTTCTTACGGTGCATTTGAACCGTGGCGTGAATATGGAAACTGTATACTGCGAAGCTTAATACTTTTGAGACCCATTTTACAAGTATAGATAATAATTTGCACTTAAATCATAAGTAAGGTGACCAGATTTTTAGATGGGCAAAGCGGGACAACTCTGAAGGAGAGGGGGGTATCGACAAAAATGTTCATACAGAATAAAAATAATATCGTAATATTTGTTTATTTTTAACATAAGTACAATTTATAAATACATATAAAAAAATGGATAATATTTTATTCCTTGACATATTTTTTAATTGAGTGAATTTGTTTCAGTAGATTGTTGTCATTTTTTAAAATATTGTAAAAATCTTCACAAGAATTTGTCAAATTATATTTGACACATAAAATGGCTTTCAAAGTTTCAATACTTAATTTTGATTTTTCTGATGTCCACACTTGATTTACTGTAGAAAAAACGCGTTCAGTCGCAGCGTTAGTTCCAGGTAAAGATAGTGCATATTCCACAATTTTTAATACATTATTGTATGGAACATAGTTTGTTTCCAAATGATGAAATATTTCTAACCATTTGTTTTCTACTGTGATTTTTTCTGATGCCCAATATTTAAGCTTTTCCTTATTAATATATTTTTTTACTAATGACACTTCATTAAAAAGATCAATTTTCATCAATCAATGATAAAAAGATCATTTTCGGAAATATTACTAATTTTTTGAGAAATATAATCAAATGATTTTTGCACATCGTTCCAATTAAGTTCTGGTTTTAATGTAACCCAACGAAAATGATCAATATCATTATATTGTACCGTCTAGTCTTCCAAATAATCTTTGCATTTACTATAAAACTTTTTGACATGGTTCATGATATCTTGACGATTTATTGCACCTTGCTCTTCGAGCTGGTTTATACTATTGCGGATAGTTAACTATTTTAATAGGTTAGTAAAGTTAATTATTTTCTAATCTCTCTTGACATTGACATTTTAAATTATTAACTTCATTTGCTACTTCGATTGCCGATATTTTGTCACCTTCAATAAGTTTTATAACGTTTTGAAAAAGAGGAGCTTGATTTTGTAGAAACTCTAGCCAAATTTTTAAGATTCTCTTTCAAAAAACTTTTCTAAAATTCTAGGACATTTGTCCTGTGATAGAAAGTAGGATTTGAAAGGTTCATACATTTTCAAAATTCTTTCGATAGCTGGAAGAAGAGCTAACCAACGCGTTTTACTGTATCCAAGTATTTTCTGATATTCAACTTCCGCAGTTCACAAAATTCTTTAAGCATTTCAACGCGTACAGTGTATATATAGAAATAAGAATATATTTTAACAACAATATTTTCCACATCTACGGGTAACAAGTCAGCAGCTGTTTGAATAGCGTTATGTATTATATGCGCTGCACACCCAACACCAATAATATTTTGATTCAGATCATTCGTTAATTTATAAAAAATATTACTTGTACCTCTCCTCGCTTTTCCTCCGAAATTTGTATTCGTGTTGTCTGCACAATATGCAATAATTTTTTGTTTTAAATTATTTTTTCCAAAATATCAATAATGGAACTGAAAATTATTTCAGAAGTTCCACCGGCCAAAGAAATAAAATCTAAAATTCTAATTTTTATTCCAGTTTCTGAATCAAAATATCTTATAATGGTTGGAAATAATTTTATTTCTTTATTATAAGCTGCGTCAGAATATATGGATACAAAAATAATATTTTTTGTAAATTTTTGTTTAATTCTGAAAATGCATATAGGGAAAGCACATTACATACAATTGCCTCTGCCTTTGTTCTAGCACAGGTAATTTTTTTATTAAATAGCTTTCTGACAACTTGTGATGTACAATCCATAGATCTGAAGGAATGATTGTGATTAACAGCATGAAAAGACATAAGTCCTTCTGCTAATGCTAAATTCTTTTCTTCATCTCCATAAGTTGTTTTTCGAAAAAAATCCAGCATTTTGGAAGATGATGCAGCAGTATTTAAACATCTTTTATGTTTCTGTGTCTCCAAATGCTTTGAAATATCATTCTTCCCGCCGTGCAAAATACTAAATTCGCCATTACATGTCTCACATTTTACTATGTAATCGTTTTTAGATTTTTTAATAAAAGGAAATTCACTTCTTGAATTTACATCCTCTTTTCTTACTCATTTTGTTGAAATTCTAAAAAATTAAATCAAATTATAAATTATTATATACAAAAAAACACGCAAGTAACAATTCCATTTTTTAAATCGTCAAGCGTATAATTGTATGTTTTGATTCTTAAAGATAAATTCAAATTTAAAATTATTTGTGATTATCTAACTGTTCTTTAGTAAACTACAATATTATATGTCTATGAGAATTAAAAAAATTCCAAAAATGTTATAAACACATACAGTACAAATATTCATTTCACATCGGCAAAATTTCGCCGAATTAATTTGCTCTAAACATAATTTACATGAACATATTTTATTGTTGTTTATAACGAAATTAGTTTGATTGACTTAAAATATTTGCAAAATTTTATTCGTATATTTCTTTCTAAAATTTCCTTTAAGGTTAAGGTCGGTGATAAACTTTTTGTCATCAATATAAAATATGAAGACTACGAGTATTTTAAACTAAGTTTAAGAAAATTTATGTATTTATGAAATATATGAATAAATTACTTACCTTAATTTTCTATGGTAAGGAGCAGATTTGTAATATTTATTTGTTTAATTAGCTTGCTAGTACGAACACGAAGTGTATCATCTGAGAGACAAATACAATGTAACTGGGTAGCAAAAGCAATATGTTAGTCGTCGTAGCCCGTAGGATTCTTAGAACGCAAAACAAATTGAAGGATTCTTAGAACGCAAAACAATGATTTTCATAAATATAAAATTTAACTTAATTCTAAAAGTCGGGACTTTTGAAAAACGTCGCGGGACTCGGGACAAATTGTGAAAAATCGGGACTGTCCCGCCAAAAGCGGAACGTCTGGTCACCTTAATCATAAGTCATTTACTTGGAACAATAGCTTATATTCCAATAAGCACTTGAATAATGTTTCTAAAAGGTGATCCATCCGCTGGTTAGCTTCCTGTTTTAGAGTTTTAGTTGTACAAATGGGAATCCTCTCGTCATTTCTCTTATAACGTGGTTTCGAATCAGCTTTATTAGACAATTGCCCATACGTTAAATCCTAGTGCAATTGTATAGGACCTCATTAGGGTAAAATTTCGTGTACTCAGATTCGGATGTTCATTGTAATTCGAGACAAGACCTGAGATATTGTGTCTCAAATACCCGAATCCTTTCCATTAAGTTGGCTCAGGATATATAGTCACAGGCCTAATTAAGACCATCTAGCGAATTATCTTCCTCTGGAATCAAGTTGGCTGCTCTGAAACAGCCACCTTGTCAGAGCAAAGACAGCCCGGGCCTTTGCCAGAGCAGCATCTATATGTTTGTCAAAATACACTTTCATTCGGCGGTGGATTCCCATCCGATCCAAAAATTGAGAACCTGTGCCAATTTCTAGTGTCCCGAAATGCCCTAGACAGGGTCGTTCTGAATAAAATAGAATCTGATTTGTGGAAGTTGATCTTTAACTTCCAGTCGTCACAGTACTTGTGAGTTTTTTCGAAGTCACGCTGCAGAAAAGTAACAATGACGTCGACCGTTGGACCTGGTCTTGTAAAAAAGAGGTATCAGGTCACGCAGGTGAATACTATAGGTAAAAAGAACCGGTGAGTTAGCGTACCCTGTTGCACTATGTTTTAATAGAATAGGGTAGAACTCATGTTGGAAATTTTCATGACGAATTTTCTACCAGTTAACATGTCAAAAATCATACATACATACATATGTACATGGCTTAGTCCAGCCGATTGAACTTGTTATTAAGACTCTCTAACCATACGGTGTCGAAATTTTTTTTCAAGTCAATCAGACAGTATCAATCTGATACGAGTTTTGACGCGGCTTGAGTAGTGTCATGCTCCGCTCTGAAACCGAATTGGTTATCCGAGAGGATTTCCTTATCATAAACCCATTTACACTTAAGGAGACTTATCAACCGGAGATGCGCCGGGTTGGAGCTGTCTGTATCCTTCTTTGGGGTTGGCAGCACCATCGCTGGTTTCCAATGCACTGGATAATATGCATTATTCATTGCATTGTTGAACAGGATGGTAAAGATTTGTACAGCTAATAGTCAGAGGTGCAGGAGCCAAACATTAGATATAGATTTCTCTTCAATGACTCGAAGATAATCTGGCAATCCTTCATCGAAACGAACAGGGTGTTAGTCATTAGCGATGGCATTATTTGCCATGAAATCGTAATCGAACCTGGTAAATCCAGATTCTGTGAAAGCCAATGATCGATATCATTTCGAAGGAAGAAGTGATGAAGTACGGCTCTGTTTTCCAAATCATGATTTGGGTTGAATGCTGTTATTCAGGATACATGTTCGCAGTCGATGAACACTTCCACTTCTACTTAATTTCGTAGTAGTGTTGGTTTCCTTAGAAAAATAATAAGTACACCCACTTTAAGTTTTAATTAATGTGATGAAAGAAAGGGAGGTAGCGAATTGAAAAATTCGACCGAATTGCTGGTTGTTTCTCCTGGATCCATAACCCGGTTAATTGAAATGTATTCTGTACTTCGACCATCAACACGTGCCAATATCTCGCTATTCATTGCTGCACCGAAATCGGTTTTACATGCTGAATATTTTCCCTTGCATATTTTTAAATTTCACATTTGGAAGAGAGAGAAAACATGAAATGGAAGATCAGCTGCCAGGACGTTCGTGAGCAAATTTTCCTTACATGTATTCTGAAGTTTTGTTTGTTGAGTTCGTTTATTTGTGTATTGCACTTCATTTTCGTTTTCTATCGGCGGAGCACACACTCTTTCTTCGAAGTCCGTACTTCTTCTCTGCTGTGCATATTAAACTCACAGAACAACGAAACAGAAGTAAATAAAAATAAAATTAAAAATGTTAAGTAACCCGCGACACAAAAAAAAAACTGTAAAAACTAAAAAAATAAAATTTTTCTCTCGTCCTTTTGACTTCATTAAAAGAAGCTATTAATATTTTTAAGATAAGCGGCGCCGCGTGGGGGGACCGCTAAATGAAAAATTAGTAATATGTATCTACCTATGTAGGTGAAATGAATAAAAAATATCAACTTGTTTCAAATTATACGTATCAACTTAATTTTGTACATCAATCTGTTTTACAAGGTCTACTAAGCTCCTGCAGTGTTTCGATATTATACCACTTCTATAGGTGTTCGCTTGAAAGCCATGTACGCAGCGTTATATGTGATAGACACATAAATGCAGACGTCGTTGACGGTTGTGTCTATTTCACAAATTTTTCAGATTAAATGAATTAAGACTGAACACTAATTAAAAGATTGGATATGTTGTTTCGGTACTTGCGAGTATTTACGTTGTTTACATAGAATAGGTCTTTATATGTATAATACATTTTTTATCATTATCAATATTTTTTTTATTTGTATTCTTGTTTTATTCCCTGCCGCAGCGACGCTTATCTTAAAAATATTAATAGCATCTTTTAATGAAGTCAAAAGGACGAAACAAAAATTTAATTTAATTAATTGTAAATTACTCGCGGACCATAATTGCGCTAGGTTACTACCTAAATTACATTTTTCTTAAGTATTATGCAACAAGGCACGTTTTGAGTTTTGATCTGAATTCATTTTTTTGTTATAGGGCTTCTTGTACGTACAAAGTGGCGCAAAACTTATCATCCAATTTTATTTTTTTATTAATGGACAT
The DNA here is from genome assembly GCA_958301585.1 of Merodon equestris. Taxonomy (NCBI): domain Eukaryota; kingdom Metazoa; phylum Arthropoda; class Insecta; order Diptera; family Syrphidae; genus Merodon; species Merodon equestris. Next base: position 69,267,169 of record OY284413.1, read on the forward strand.
CTTTATTTGGACCTTAACATTTGTTGTATAAAAAAGATGATATCCGTTCAGTGGGTACCGCCAGTGTTGATACACATTTGTACATGTTTTATCGCATTTTCCAAGACTTTCCGCAAGATTTCCGGTAATAAATGTTCGTATTTCTCTCGAACATTTTTCTTAAGGGCTGCGAACACAAAGGTCCGAGGCTTGCTGACATAAGTCCGTGAATTCAAGTAGCCCCAAAGAAAGAAGTCTGGATCGTTAAATCTAGCGATCTTACTGGCCATGCCAATTCACCAAAACGAAGATTACGCGACCAGGAAACGCTTCCTACACACTATCCATTGTGGCTCGTGTTGTGTGTGTGTTGTTACACCGTCTTGTTGAAACTAATGTTCACTAAGCCCCGCTCATCCAATTCCGGCAGTCAGAAGTCGTTTATCATGGCTCTGTAGCATGCGTCAGTAACAGTGATCGTAACTTAGCGACATCGGTAGCCACAGCCGCGATATTCTCGCTCGAACGACATGGTCTCCAATGGTTCCAGTCTGTTCAAGTCGAGTAGCTAAGCGGAATGTTTGACCAGTTGGCGCGACACGAATAGGAAATCGATGTCGAAATTTACGAAATTCCATCGAACGATTATTGGTCAAAATTATTCCACGCTTTTGCGAAGTATAGCGCTCCATTGCTTATTTATTTATACATATACTGCAGCTGTCTACTTCACTAATGTCAAATATGATTGAGGTACGACGCCATTTGCAAAAATTATAACATCTTCCGATAGGGTGATTCATTTTGCGCCACCTAAAAGAGCTGATGGCCTTGAAACACTTGAACAGATTTTCATAAATTGTAGCTAAGAACCATCTCAATCACGTCAGCTTTCAAGCAAAAACAAGACTCATCAAAATCGGTCAATTCGTTCATAGGTTACGCAGACAGACAAGCACACAGGCAAACAGACACGTCAAACTTATAAAACCCCTCTTTTTGCGTCGGGGGTTAAAAAGGATTATTGCCATAAGCTCGATGGATGAACATGGAAATTCGAACGTTCGAACATGGTATATTTGCAAAAGTCCTTTAAGAGTCACCAAGAATATTTCCGCGTGTAAAAACTGATCCCAAATTCAGTATAAGTATCACTAAGTTCCTCTCCTTGGATGAATGAAGATTGATTAGTATACTCACAATCGGTTCTACTGGAGGCATATTAGTGGTCAATCTCAACTGCCTAGGGCCAAAATATTGTACCATCTTTCGAGTCGAATATCGGGTTCTGAAAATTCAGTATTCGTGATAATTGCGAATATTTCGGAAGTTTAATTGTATGTTACATGTTATACGGAACTTGTTTTCATTCGTCGCCTTCCAGCAAGATCACGCAATTCTAACTCATCATAAAGCAAAGAGGAGAATATTATTTCGAGATTTAAGGAAAATATCAGGCCGTTTTAACGTTATTAATTTTTATTATAAAAACAAAATTGGTTTGCGAGGTGAAATTTTTATAACGGTAGGTGACCACAAACGAGCATTGGGTATTTTGGATAATTTGAAAAACAAATTTAACATTTGGCAATAGCATTATCCACAATCATACTTTCTTAACACTACTGCGAAACGTGCATTCTCGGAAATCGCATTTCCTAGAACAACTTTCCATATTTCATTTTGGAAAAAATATGATGTTTCGGCTGGGTTTTCAACATGTTCAACATAACGGCAGTTTCGATTCCTGATTGTCAAGTTCAGACAGTTGTTGCGTATTTTGTGGTAGTTGTTAAATTGTATTGTAATTTTGTGTGTTAGGTCGAAATTGTCCATAATTCCTATGGATTTCCTTTTGCAGTTGAGATTGAGTTGCATGGCGATTGGCATTTCCGTGAAGGAGTGTATGATGCGGTTGCTGGCATATTCGACATCACGATTGGCTAACGCATTGCTGCGTTCTGTGGGTATATGAGAGACAATTAGAAACCGACTATTATCCATGTTAATGAGTGTGTAGTTTCCGACTTACTGACAATCACAAATGAATTTAATACATATTTTGTGAATATAGCTTGTTGTTTACCGTCTGTTTTAAATCCACCAGTTTGTGTTCAGTGCAATTGTCCATTGGAATTTAATGAACCGCTCCAAACTAAAAGCTTTGTTTTTGAGCCCATAACTGCTCTTGAGATTTTAAGGGTAATTGGTTATCTAAAGAAATCAAATTCTTGTGGCTTCGATGGTATTTCTAGTTTAGTTCTCAAATCAAGCGCTTGTTTTTTTGTAAATGTGTTAGCAGTTATTTTTAATCGTAGTGTCTTTGAAGGCATATTTCCAGAAGAATTTAAATGTGCAGACGTAGTGCCCTTGCTTAAGAAAGGTTCTCCTACTGAAATCTCAAATTACAGACCAATATCTCTTCTACCAACCATAAGTAAAGTTTTTGAGAGACTTCTAAAAGATAGGCTAGTGAGTTTTCTAACCACAACAAAGTTTTTTAATCCGGCTCAATTTGGATTTCAAAAAGGCAAATCTACTGAAGATGCTCTGTTGCAATTTTGTTCCCAAATAATGTCGAACCTTGATGAGAAAAAGCACACTGCTGGTTTGTTCATCGATATAACTAAAGCCTTCGATATGGTTAACCATAAAATATTGCTAGGAAAATTGGAAAAAGCGGGTTTTCGCGGCTTCACGCTTGAATGGTTAAAATCTTACCTAGAAAATAGGTGTCAGAGGGTGAAAATTGATGATATTAGAAGTAATGTCAAATTCATTAACTTAGGTGTCCCACAAGGTTCTGTATTGGGTCCACTTTTGTTCCTCATTTATATTAATTCTCTCTTTTCACTTGACTTTAAAGGTAGGCCTACTGCTTTTGCAGATGATATTGGTTTTTCATATGGATGCAACAGTCCTTTAGAACTGGTCTGTGCCATCAATTGGGATCTTGATCTTCTACGGAGATGGTTTGCGGAACATAACTTAGTAATAAGTTCAAAAACAAAACTAATGCACTTCAGCCTTTCATCGTATAATTTGGATGTAAATGTTCATTTTCATGCTTCAGATTGCAAAAAGTTTAAATTATCTACTTGTAACTGCATGTCTAATTTACCGTCATATACTTGTACTTCTAACTGTAGTGAGAACTGTTTCCAAGTCGAAAATGTTAAGGAATTTAAATATCTGGGACTCTTAATTGATTATAAAATGAGTTTCATTAATCACGTGGATTCTCTAAGAAAATACTTACGGAATGTGCTGCGGCATTTTTTCTACTTAAACAAAATCTGTTCTCAACACCTGCTTAAAACTATATATTATGGGATTTTTCACTCCAAACTTCAATATGGTATTGTATGTTGGGGTGGTATTTATTATAACCATATCCTTCCATTGATTAAACTTCAAAAAAAAGTTATAAGAAAAATTTGTCGTAAGTCTAGTAGACATCCTAGCTATCTGTTGTTCTGTGACACAAACATTTTACCTGTTCGTCACCTATATTGTTTTAAGGTATTAAAATTGTTTTATATGAGATCCGGTTGTCGTAATTTTCGTTTAATATCTACTCATAATTTACGTGGTAACTCCGCTAGCTTGTTATATGTACCGTCTTTCCGCACCACCGCTTATCGTAATTTTCATTCCTATCAGAACAATAACAGTATCTGGTACATTTTTACGACGTATTAAAAGCTGGCTACTTGACCAAAATTTTGATCATCTAGAATCTCTTATTATGCGCACAGAGTTTTAATCTCAATTTCTGTCGTACTGGTTAAATCTTAATTGCTTTCCTTAAATTGTAAAAAATGTACTTTTAAACACTATGCTCTTATATAATTTAAACATTCTTAACTGCCATACATTGACAATAAGATTTCTTTTGGTTTTATTTGTAGCAATTATTTTGATCTTTGTGTTTTAATTTTCTATTGTTGTTTTCATTTATTTATTTTTTATTGTTATATTTTCTTTCTATTCTGTCACCCCCAACATATTTATAAATAGGTACGTACTTTGTTATGACATTCGACACTATTTATTATTCATTGTAATTTTAAATATAGAATGTCACTATTTCCTTTATTATTTTATGTCACTAGTGCTAAGATATCCCAGACTTTGTATTGTTAACAACTTGAGAAATAATAAAAATAATAATCAATCAAAAAAAAAAAAAATCAAAAAAATCAAAATTAAAGCAAACTCTAATTTTAATTGCTGATGCTTTTCGTGTTTCAGGATCCCAACGCAAGAATCGTTTGCAGGATCGCACCGTATGTGCACCCCTATTGCAAATTTTACAGGAGATCTGTTTACCTGTGTGTTCCTGCACGTGAAAATTATTACCTTTTTTTGGTGTTGCTGGTTTTCGGGAGTTCGATGGGATCGATAACTTCTAACGTCCGGAATCTTGCCTCAAGGAATTCTGTGAACTCTTGAAACGTGCGTAAATCTGTTTGACTACCCAACTTCTCCTCCCACAATTGCTTTGTTTTTTCAGGTAATCTTAGAAAAATTACGTAAATTAATATGTCGTCCCAATGTTGCACTGGTAGTCCTAAATTTGCCAACGAATAACGACATTCATTGGTCGTGTCGAGAAGGTTCTTTAAGTCTGTGCCTGATTCCCGCTGTAGGACTGGCTGTGAAAACAGAAGCTTAAATTGGGTTTTCACCAATATTCTTTTGTGGTCATAGCGAGATTTTAAATCTGACCATGCTTGTTCATAATTACCATTGTCAATTGCTAGATGTGACAAAAGGCGTTCAGCTTCTCCCGAAATAAAGGATTTAAGATAATGGAGTTTTTGTATCTCTGACAAACTACAATTATTATGGATGAGTGAGGTAAACAAACCATAAATAGATCTCCACTGCTCATAATTACCCTCGAAATTGGGTATATTTATCTTTGGGAGTCTTAAACTATCTTGTTTACTAAATAATTTGTCTTCACTCATCCCAGATTCTGTACCAGATCCAATCAATGAAGGAGTTACTAGATGTTTGTCCAACGCGTCCAATAAACTGCTCCTATACTCCAAGTATGTTTCCTGGATGGTGTCAAACGCAGTAGATGCTTCCTCCAACGACGGATCTTCCAACGAGGTAAAGGATTTGGTATTTAATTCCTTCACTGAATTGAAATTATCTTCTAATATTTTCAGCCGCCCTATTAAATAATTTTTGGTGCGTTGGCTCGTACTCCGCTTACTAAAGTTGACCGCGTCCCTCGTCATTTGCGTCAGAATTCCACGCAAATGCTTCTCGAGTTCAGCCATGTTCCACTCGAAAAAATGTGAAAGGAAAAAAGAAGTAAAAAAGATGAAGGAAAGGATGAAAAGAAAATTTTAATTTTAATTAAATTTATTTTTTTTTGTTGCTGTACTAAATAATGTCGTTGGCAGAAGGTGGTGTGATGTTGAGTTCCCGTTAGGTATCGTCCGATACTCTGATGACGAATGTTCAAAGGCTCGAAGGACCAAAAATGTTATTTTAAAATATTATTTTAAAGTATGTATTATTAGCATTAATTGTACTAAAGAAAAAAACACGTCCGTTCTGGTTTGCGTCTGATACACGAGCGTGGTTTTTACTTTTCAAAAATGTCAATACAAACGGAGAGATTTGACGGCATTGTCAACTCCAAAGTAAGCAACCAAAAATGGAGTAGAATAATTACAATACATACACAATTATTACAAAATCCGGCTCGGAAGAATAATAATTTTGACCAATAATAATAAATATATTAATATAAATAATAATAAATAAAATAGTTATTATTTTTTACAGTTGTTGAACAGTACATATTACAAGACATGCAAACTACTTGTGTAAAGTCCTAGAAGTCCATCGGGAATTTAGATTTAAAATTTTTTTTTTGTTATTTTCTTCAAAAACCTGTTTTCGAAATCAAAAAACCCAGTCGGTCCCAGCAAGAAAACAAAAGCGCTGTGATTCTGATAGCAATCGCTGACAAGCCACATCTTTTATAGAGAGTTGTATGCATCAAAAGTTTCCATCACCTCTGGTGTGGACTCTGACCCCACCTTAAACCATCGCGATTAAGTTGCTTCTAGAAAGACTTTTCCGCCAATGCCAAGATCATATTCCTGACCTTGAAATGTTTAGTTTTTTAGTTTTAAATTCATTTTTATTTATTTTTTTTGTTTTGAAAACACTTACCCTAGACAAAAATGCATATTGTGAAATTTATTCCTTTTTCCTTATTTTCATTTTCCGAAGCCTTCCTTAATGGTGGAAAGAGAATGTACATTTGTCAGGTTATGCGCTTGAAGCACCTCAACCCACAGTTTTCATTACAGAGCTCGAATCACTTTTTCGATCTTTGCGATTGATCTCAGCCGAAAACTATTACCTTTTGGCCGGAGATCTAAACGCCAAACATAGCGATTGGGGTAACATCACACCCAACACTAGAGGGAGCCTACTAAGCAATTGGTGGGGGCTACACGGTACTGAGTACAAACTCAAAATCCTTGCGACAGATAGTCCGTCGTTCCCCAGGAGCGGCTCCTATCCTATGCTACTAAACACTTGACTCAGACTGGCAGACATAGACGAATGGTCTACAGAAATTTGTATACGACAGTGACCACTGCGGACTTGGTGCCGTAGTTAAACTACCCGACGAAATTGTGGACTTGGGAGAATTCGTCCCGGCGCACACCACCTACGACTACAGTAGGGTGCGCTGGCCGCATTTCACCAGATCCCTGACGAGAGCACTCACTTTGAATGCCTCCTGCCCACCATCCGATAGGAATCTGTCAAACGAAGAGATTGACAGATACCTCAAGGACATGGACTGTATAATCAAACAGACTATGGACAGAACGATACCACGTCAACGGCACAACGATACCACCAACGTCTACCGAAACGCGACCATTGACGCACTCCACAGACAAAAAAGTAGACTCTTGTCAAGACTCAAACTCTTGTACAGGCAGTTTACTGAAAGACAAGATCCGGAAATCAGGACGCTGAAGTCATTGATTAGAAACCTCCAACATCTAATTAAGGAAAATTACAGACTATCTGTAAATTTGCATTGGAGCAACAAGATTCGGGCTATAAATTCCAGTAGCCCGAGCATGTTCCCGCAAATAAATAAAATATTTCGGAGGAATAATCACAATGACATTCAGATGTTGAAAATCCCCAGATCGCCAGATAGTGAACGCATCCTACGTACTGCGAACATTGATCCAGAGGTGCGGATCTTGGACGACAACTTCTTCGTGATCGAAGATCCTCAGGAGAGGGTGGAGGCGGTGGGAGTCGTTTTCCAGGAAGTTTATAAGGTGAATGAAAGCATTTGCCCAAACCACGACTTGGAAAATAGAGTCCTACTTCATCACTTCTACCTTCGATATGACATTGAGCATTGGCGATCTGAGAACCTTGGTTTTACCAGGTTCAATGACGACTTTCCGGCAAACGGTACCGTCACCAATGCTAGGCCTAACATACTGTTCGTAACGAGGGTGGAGCTCCAGGGGATTTTTGATTCATTCAGGAAGAAGAAATCTGCAGGAGTTCACCAAGTACCCAATGTCGTGCTTAGACAGCTCCCACCAATCGCTGTAGAGAGGTACACTATCCTGTTCAACAATGCGCTGAATAATGCCTATTATCCGACGCATTGGAAGACAGCGGTAGTGCAACCTATCCCTAAAAGAGGTAAAGATACCTCGAACCCGGCGAATCTTCGGTCGATAAGTCTTCTGCCGTGCATCAGCAAGGTCTTCGAGAAGGTGATAAATAGAGCCCTGACTCAATGGGTTGAGGACAACAATATCATCCCGGATAACCACTTCGGTTTCAAAGCGGGGCATGACACTATTCATGCTGCGTCGAAACTCGTATCGGATATCCAATGGAACAAATGCAAGAACCAATGCACGGGTGCCTGCCTGATTGACTTGGAAAAGGCCTTCGATACCGTATAGTTGGAAGGGCTCTACTACAAGCTCAACCGGCTGGGCATAAGTAAACCACTGCTATATATGATTTTGAATATGTTAACAGGTAGAAAGTTCGTTGTGAAAATTGCCAACGTGACTTCTACCCAAATATTTGACATTAAAAACGGACTACAACAAGGCACGGTGAACTCGCCGATCCTGTTCAATATTCACCTCAGTGATCTGCTAGGTTCGCTCCACCACTCAATAGCGTACGCAGACGATCTGGTTGCGTACAGATCTGGTCCGAAAGTCGAGGTCATCATCTTGCAGTGTGACTTTGAAAAGATTCAAGGGTTTTGCGATAACTGGAAGTTGAAAATCAACTTTCAGAAATCGGAAACCATTCTGTTCAGAACAGCGTTGTCCAGGGCCTCTAGGGACATTAGAGAACTGGCGCCAGTTCTCAATCATTGGACCACACGGGCGTCCACTGGCGAATCGAAGTGTAGTCAGGTACCTCGGGATCTGGCTGGACCAGTATTTATATTTTAACAAACATGTGAATGCTGCTCTGGCCAGGGCTCGAGTCGCTTTTGCTCTGGCAAAATGGTTGTTTCATAGCAGCCATCTTGACCGCAGGGTAAAGATAATCTGCTACATGGCCTTAGTCAGGCCCATGATCGCCTACGGATGACCCGTGTGGTTTAATGTGAGTGCTGGCTTGATGGAAAGGATTCGGGTGTTTGAGAGGCAGTGTCTGAGGTCCTGCCTTGGATTGCACAGAACACCAGAATCTCAGTACATAAAATTCTACTCCAATGAGGTCCTTTATAACAGGGCCAAAATTATTCGAATAGATAACTTTTTGATTAAGTGAATTCGAAGGCAAATGGCGAGGGCCATGACCTCGACCAACAACCTGATTCTGGGGCGTTCTACCACAACGAGCGCTATTTCGAGCTTGCGCGCCTTAAAGGCTTTGTTCCCCCCCGAAGCGTTCCTCTAATTCGACATGGACGGGCTGATCCAGGATAGAGATACGGTGCCCGTAATTTTCCACGTGGCCCGTAACGCTGTGGAACGGCGACTGCTCTACGGGCGCGAGGTTGTGCTCCGCGAGCCGGAGCGACTCCGGTAAGATGACGCGTTTTATGAAACAAAAAATGAAATATTGGACAATTTCTCAAATAGGAAAAGAAGCGATATACAGGCCAACAATAGGAGAAGGAAGTATCAATTCTTCATCAAAGGATAATGTTCTTAGGACAATAAGTTTCGCCAGCTCAAAAAAATATGATCGTGAAAACTACAACATTTAAAAACAAGATCATACACAGGGCTACCTAGATATCACAGGATGGAGTAATGCGCAACTAGACTGATAATTTTCTGATAGATATAAGACACCGTACCAACGCAGACAAGCGAATTGCGTTTCAGACCACATCCTAATCATCGCCAAAATTAAAAGTCGAAACCATATTCACAGAAGTGGTGAAAAAAACAGAAGCCAGCGTTAATACCAGGACTAAAGTAATAATCGGTTTACCCTACTAGATGTGATAGAAACTAATGACGAAAGACGAGAGATAGAAGTAGTATGGTTAACAATAAAAAGTTGCAACAGAAAACAATCTAAGCTATTGCAAAACCCCTAAGATAAGGCCTTGGTTCGAAGAAGAATGCGAGGAAAAAGTTAAGCCCATAATGTTATAAGACTTTAAGCCCTAGCGATTAGATCACGCACACAAGTAATCATAGCCTGTTAAAATAGCCTGCATGTAGTTCTAAACGGCCTGTGAAAAGGATACCAGGCCAGATCAAGTTTTATTCCCAACGATAATGGGAAGTTCGTTTCGGACAACTAAAGAGGTACAACCCAAATGGAGGAGATATTTCGATAAACTAATGAATGTATATAGAGAGCCAGCAGCATTGGAAAACGTTGTTATCCACACAGCACAGGTTTAGACAGAACTGTCAACCGTTGAGGAAGTGAAAGAAGCAATCAATCGGCTTAGGAATAACAAGGTCGCAAAAATAGCCCTAACACCATCGGAATCAATAAAATATACAGGAGAAAAATTAACAGAAAAGTTACATGGGCTCATCATTGAAACCATCCCCGAGGAATGGAAAAACTTGGACATCAATACAATAATTACCGGTGAATTTCAGATAGCAAGATGTTACATGACTGATAATACGCTAAGGAAATAATGGGAGACTACCAGTGTGATTTCAGGAGGAATCGCTGGACAAGTGACCAGTTTTTCACTATACGGCAGCTTTTTGAAAAGAAATGGGAATTCATCGAAACGGTAAAATATTTCGTAGATTTTAAAAAGACATATGACTTTATAAGCCGATCAAAACTGTATCAAGGCCACGTAAGGCTAGGAATATCAAAAAGTTGGTGAAACGTGATGGCTGAAAGCCAGAAAAGGCGCGGCGTATATGGGAGGACAATTTAGGGATGGATCTAGAGAAGATGATAACGAAGAGCGAACATGGAAGCAACACAAATAGGAATGCTTTATGAAGGGTGGTCAACGAGGCACTAAACTGCCGACTTTCAAATAACCGGTAATAATAATAATAAGGGCACGAGTTGTCGTACTATTAATTTATGTTCTTCTTCCCCTTGTTGAAGATTTCCATTAGTAACATGCCGAAATAATTTTATTGGTTACCAAGAAGAAGTAAGCTAATGACGTGTGCTTTCTAATTAGCGAATGGAAGAATTAAAGAACCTAGGTGTAATAGTCGATCACAAGCTAAAATGGAAAGATTATCCATCCTACTGAAAGCAATATTTAAACAAAATAGTCAGACAAATGTATTATCTAAGTTCAGTTTGTGGTATGTCTGTTTTAAAATTGGTTTTTGATGGTGTAGTAAAATGGAAGCCACAGTCTGGGATATCCTGGCGGCCTTATCATATAAAAAAATCATGTAAACTTTGCCCCTCCATATTCCACGCTGGGCCAAGCAGTTTAAGATGAACAGAACATCCACAGAAAGTCAACGCCTATCCACGTCGAAAATGTGTTGATAGATCGAAGAGTGATCCTCCGACATATTTAGTACTAAGGTGACAGGAATCTTATGTGGCAGCGTTCAAAAATCCTTGCAAACGAATCGCATACAAAAAAAGTCTCTACCCGTTGGGCATTGAGAATGTTAACCGACGAGCAAAAGAACCGGTTCAGAAAGCCTTAGTTGCGATGGCTGTCATTCAAGAAACAGAATTCAAACCGCTCGAACACCCGTCTGTCCTATTCACTAAATCTACCTCCCAGTGACTTTTGCCATATTCCTCGGCTCAAGGAAGATATTCTAGGCAAGAAATTTGAAGACGATAGCGAAGTTATGGTCGCTGTTGAGGCGTTTTGGAAAGGTACACAAAGATTTTTTTTCTTGGGGAATCCTGAGTTTAGAAAAATAGGGACTAAGCGTATTGATTTGTTAGAAAGAGACTATGTAGAAAAATAAATAATTTTTTAACCATAGTCAACGTGTATTATTTTCATTATCATTACTTTTGGATCACCCCTCGTACTTATTAAGTTTTTGTGGGTTGTCAACTTTACGTAAAAGTCTAATTGGTCTATCTCTTCTCTTAAACGAAGCGTGAATTCCGTACACGAACGACAGTTGGAATTCTTGACATTCCACTGAAGTTAAAATGAATGCTGTTAAAATATTGTTCAATTTTCTAAAACCCATTATTCACAGTTTTCTTTTTTTTTAAAACCCTAATCAAAGACAGAGAAGACAGTCACACCAATATTGAATTTTTGTCACCATGTGTCAGAAACAGCTCACTTGGGGTTACCTAAAACTTCGGTTATGAATTTAAATTCACATATCCTTTGCGCTAGCTGCGTGAAACAAAGCCGGATGCATGGCAATTTTCGTAAACCCTTTAAACAGCCAGCAGATTGATTTACGAGTAAGAGCAACGCACAATTTCTCCACAACTCTACGGTTCATTTTTTGCACAATCGCACCGAAATTGAAAATCCCGTGCGACTTGGCATTGAATAACAAGATGAAAACTAAAAAGAACGATGTGTCGTGATAAATTTTCAAACTTACCCATGTTAGTGTGGAAAATTGCAGCGAAAAGGAAATGAACCAAGTGGCAGCACTGAGAATTCATGATGCAATTTCCCATTTCTATGTCCGGACGAAGGAGAGATATTTTTCACTTTTATTCCATTTTTTCGCTCTCTTCACAATACCGAGCGTTATCTGCCTAACGTTCTTTCCCAGGAAGACTGTTTGGAAAGCTCAAGTTTTAGTCCTCGGTGCAGGTTGCTTGTGTTGTTTTTACCTTTTTTTGTACTGTCTTACTTGTGAAACTGGTGTGGAATCCTTTGGATTATCAAGTCAATATATCAGCAGACAAATGTCCTAGTTTTCTATTTTCCTTTCCCTGTGGTGTTTCCCTCTCATCCATATATAGTGGCGTTTGAGTGCGCTTGGCCAAGAACAGTTGGTGGTGTTGTTTTGTACGATGTATGCATTTAGCGACGAATAATCCTCGAGGATCGATAGGAAAGTATAATTTGCCACTCTGCTACAGGATTAGTCTGGGTAAAGCAATGCGACTTAATAGCCTTAATTGGCTGGGATATTTCTTAAGCCTTTAGCGTTCTCGTTGATTGGGCTTAAATGTTGAGAAAAATTGAGGCTTCACAATTGTTTAAAAACATGTATACGACATTCCAAAGAAAGGATAATTGGAAGTCAATTATCTCTTGTCCGCACAATTTATCATAGCAGAGAAAATTAATGGGAAATATTAGGCATGTTTTTTGTTAATCTATTGAGTAAAAAGAAAAAGAAAACACTATTGAGGCTACCAAATCATATAAATTGGACTTGGTAGCCAATGATTTTTAATGGCACTTCAGCTAGTTTTGTTTTGTTTATTTCAAGTTATAATTATGTACTTAATTTCAGGTATCGGATATCAGTGCCGGCAGTGATTCTAATAAGTGTAACCCTGCTGAACCCTGGGCCGGAAACGATCAAATCTCAAATTCTCTATTAATATTGACCATGCCCTCAGTTATAGCATCCTTCAGTGAAGGATTGGTGCTATGAGGACGCTTATTGGTCTCACGCTCAACCGTGCCCAATACATAATAATCCATGGAATTAAGGTTTGAGGAGCTAGGAGCCATAAGTTCGGGGTGATGTGGTCATGGAATTTTTCGACCATGTAGCCCTATATCGCCATTGCTTTGTGTGAAGGAGCCATCAATCCAAGTTTCACAATGTTTTCTGTAGGCTGCAACATTAACCCAAAGTACTCGAAAAAGGGAATGAGGTGTATGTCCTTTAGTGCTCAGAACTCCCTAAACCAGTAGCATGGAACTGTCCTGTGTATAACATGGGAAACTCCTGTACGGTCTGAATATAGGCATCTATCATTTTTGCGGTTGGTTTTTTGATCTTGATTTTTTTTTATTTCCGTCAGAGAAAGACCAGAACATTTTAGGAGCTTCAGGGTGGTTAAGCTTGTTCAAAATATGCTTTGCTCGGATAATTCTATGTTACCAATTCTGTGCCGTCATTAACTGTCCTTCGTACATAACGTTAGACTTATAGCGAAGATTTTCATCGACAAGATGAAACAAGACTCTCCGAAACAATAAGGTCCATCCCAATTGACTTCGAAGGGTTCGCCAACGATTGCTTGTACTTGTTGAATAAATTGCTTAGTTCTTAGTGGCAGAGCGTTCCTCATGATTTTTACACTTCACTATTGATTCTGTATCTTAAACTGATGCTTCCAATTCACGGCAAACCTTATACGATGAGCAATTAAAAAAATTGGATATTTGGAAATCAGTGTGTTTCTCACATAGAGCGGCGGTAATCATCACGCATTTTCATTTCTCGCGTTAGTTTATAGTTCTGCATTAATGATCTAATAAGAAACAAAACCAAATAAAAAATTACCTTGAGAAATTCATACCACTAATATGGATGTCCTCAAATAGCATATGCACGCTCTACAGCGAACTTATAGCTTAGTTTCGCAAACTGTCATGAATTGTTCGTATTCATAATTTATATTAATCACCGAAGCTTTGACTTGCACTAAAGAACGAAAGCAACTAGAGAGACTTATACTTGGTGATCAGCTCAGCCATCAATAAGCTGGCTGGCACTGGCGTTAGGAACTCTGAATTGTTGCAGAAAATTCTTTTGGTCTGCTATTAATTGAAAAAATAAATTACGCCGTAGTTTTAGTAAACAAATGAAATCTTGTCTTTCCTCATTAAATTTCATTATTACCTTTTGTTTATAAACATTTTGCATATATCATCTTAACCTTTTCCATAATACCGTAAAATTTCCATATCAATTTTCAAAAATGACTTGGTAGCAGAGTTTTTATTGCGGATAGTCTGGATAGCTATCTTCTCTTTATAATCGTACAGGAGTAAAATTCTCACAAAATAATTCCTACAAGACATCATGTAACGAAATGAGCAAAATTCCACTGCCTAGAAAAAAATCTATAAGTTAGTATAAACCTAGTACAAAGAAAAAAAATCAAATATTCTTAGATCCAAGTAGACCTTAACTAAAATAAACAAACTGACTTCAATAAAACGTAATTCAAAATTATTTGCACAAAAATATGTAGATTAAAAAAGAAACTTATAATACATAGAATAAAGAAGGTGACAGGCACATCAGTATCTATTGCGTGACTTTATTGTTTATATTATAATAATAATGGCTCTTAGTCGTTTTGGCATACTATCGACAAGTCCTTAACAGAAATCTGGGCTGAAAATTTTCCATTTTATTGTAGAGTCTCTTGACGAAAGGCCTTGCTGATAATAACGGAATTTCGAATGTTTTACGTTCAAACTCAATCGGGTTGATGTCGATACTGTGGAAATATGGGCGAGCATTAGAAGCTGTAATATTCTGATATTGTTAGCAGTGTTTTTGTGGAGATTTCTTTTGAGGATGTTGAGGTAATTACATTGATTCATTCTATTGCCAATAAATTCCTCTCCCTCCTCTTCCACTCTCATATCATGACACTACCACCGCTATGTTTCATCGTTGCTCGAAGCTTTCAGCTCAGTAATTGATTTTGTTTCCTGCCATTGCCAAACAAATTAAATTTTTTTGTCATTGAAAATAACTGTATTGCAAAAGTCTAGTCTTGTCAACATACATTTTGGCGAATACGAGTTTTTCTTATATAGCTTGGGAAAAAATGTTTCGCGATATGTAACTCTTATTCGATTCTAAAATTCGTCTTACTATTTTGACAGAGAGTGTTTTTTCAATGATTTCGAACATCCCTAATTTTACTGGCATCTTGATTTTATTTAAAACTAGCTGACTTGGCGAACCTCGTACCGCCTCAGAATCAATTCCTTTTTTTACTAAGAGTACTGAAAATGAAGTAAGTTCAATAATAGTTAAAAATCAAAGTCATATACTCTTCTAGCGGATCCCGGCGTGCTTCGCTATGCATGAATATTAACATTAAATCAATTTCATTGGTTTGTTTTATTTTTTTTATTTGGAAAAAATTAAAAAAGAAATAGTTAAGCTATTCAATACAATAGCGTATAAAACATATTTTGTTTGGTTTTGTGGTGAATGAATAAATAAGTTTTTGGGAGCTCCCACTCTGGAACATGCTACGTATAATTGGTTGTGAGAAAAACACGGTTCCTCCAAATTCACTCCACACACTTGAAACGTTTGTCCTTGAGCTTTATTAACGGTCATAACAAAGAATAAACGCACGGGAAACTGAAGACGTTTGAATTGAAATGGCATGTCTGTTGGTATTAATGGGATCCGCGGTATCAGTACAACATCTCCTTTTGCTTTCCCGGCTTCAAATGGGGCATTAATTTTTTCACGGAAAGTTTCGTTCCATTGCAAAGTTTTGGTTAATTACGATTTCGAAAAAGTATGATCGATGAACCAACTTTTAAATTCAAACGATGAGATGGCATACAAAGATGGTTCCAAAGAATTCAAAAATTCAATCGGATAATTTACCGCGTCTTCTTTATTCGTAGCGGTATAAATGAATTTGTATGATACCAAGTCACCTGGCAATTTCTGTTGAATCTGAAAATTGATGTCATTAACATTTGCATTTTTTGGTGCTAAAATTACGCGTTCTCTTAACCAAACATGATTTTTATAGTTTTAAACAATGTTGGGAAAAAACGTGATCAATTGGTTCTTCTTTCGATTATAAAATTGTGCAAAAGTTATTTGGTAACGTGATAAAGCCATTTAAATTACTTGCAATTTTGCCATCGCAAATCTGCGAAGCAATTGCTTTGAAAACGCACGTGCTGTAGATTATTTTGAAGGCGCACACACATACTTATGTATGTCAAGCGATAACTTCTTCTTCCTAAAAAAAAAAACGAACTTTTCAAACATGATCTGGGTATGACAGGCAACGTTTGCTGACAATCACCAGATAGCAATATAAATTCACCTCCGAACAACTGTTGATTTCCACGGGCTCAAAATCAGATATTGATATAAAAATGCGTCGACCAATTTCGTTCAAACTTTACATCATCGACACGAACATACAAACAAACCCCGAAAATTTTACCGAAGTCGGTTTGACCATTCATGAGTTATAAAGTCACACCAAAACTTGCAACAGTTTCTTTTATATATATAGATATGCCTCTCAGTTACCTCCGAAAATATTTTTTTTTCGACTCCTACCATTTTTATTTTCTTAGTTGCCTTCATGTCTGATCTTATGCATAACACTACTAACTATGGTAATGGAATTTTCCAACAAATTCACCAACTTCTCGACAGGTTTTGCCTACATAAACTAACTTGAAAATACGTTTTCGCTCTTCTTCCGATTTGCACTTTGCTTTCTTCGTGTTTTTGAAAACAGGTCTTAAGGAAAATCTATGATGAAAAACAGAACAAGAATCACGAGAATGGAGAAAGCTACACTGTCAAGAACTCGAGGAACCCTTTTCAGACCCAAGCATTATCGGAGTGAAGGACTAAGGTGGGCAAGATGGGTGGAACGAATGGACAATGGGCGAACAGTCAAATGAATAATGAGTGAAAATGAGAAAGACCACCAAGAAAGCCATGACGTAGATAAGAAGACAACATCAGGATGGACCTAGAAAAGATGAAATAAAACATCGCAATATCGAAGGATCACACTCATGACAGGGGGACTTGACGAAGGTTGACAATGAGGCTCTGAGCTTCCGAGTTTCAAATGGCCGGTAATAATAATAATACTTTAGCTATTTTTTCGACTTGTTGTTTATCTGCTTTTCTCTTGTCATATTCGGAAAAGTATAAAAAAAACTACCCTTAAGAATGTATTGATCAGTTTAAACTCTGAATATGTTTATTAAATATGCAGAAAATACGAAAAAAAAAAACATTCCGTCTGTTCGCATCAGTTAACGAACATTTAACGAAACCTCGTATATGTATTCCCATTGTGAATATATCATATGCTTTGCATGTAAGAAGACATTCCCCTCTGCTTGCATATGCTTGCTCCTGCCTGGCCTTTACTTAGTTACATAGTAATATAAAAATATATTAAATAAATTAGCCTGTAAAATCTTTGTGAGAATAATTTTGTGAAACTTGTATAGGTTCAATTGTTGATGTAATAACCAAACAAAACAAGTTAGGTCTGTATAAAATAAAGTACAAACATTAAGTTTGTTTTTCTATCTGCTTGGAAGAGGTAAAATGACTTTTTGAATTGCGCGAGCTAATTTCATTCGTTTTTAAATTTTTGTTGTTATGTTGGTACAAATGGCCTCTAACATATTTCAACATTGTCAGCCATTTTAGACATCTAGCTTATTTTTCACAGACATAAAGATTAGATGTGTTTTGATATGCTTAGCCATTTTTTTATTGGTTCATTCCATGAATTTTTTTCACACATTTGTTCATGAAAGCGTGAATGACAATGTAGTCAAGTTAAAGAAACATGGGTATATGATTATGGCGTCAAAACCAAAGCTTAATCATTCCAATAGAAACGACAAAAAGGGCCAAGACCGAAAAAGCATGCAAAATTCGGTAAAATGTGAAGGGTTTTCTCACGATCACAATGTCGTGGTAAGAAGTCGTAAGTTCTTGCCGGAAGGCCGTTGGCGTGAAGCAATTCAAAGAAAACGTCCAAATTTGTGACACAATAATGCACCTGCTCACTCAATGTTACGGCCGCGTATATGCCTCAGCCGCCGTATTAGTTGGGCTTGGTCCTCTGGATTTCCTTTTCTTCCCAAAACCGAAAAGACCTATGAAAGGACGGAGGCTTGCCGCGATTGGTTAGATGAAGAAGGCTCTACTGGAAGAGCTCAAGGCTATATCAGTACTCCGAGCACTGATAAAAGCTCTGGCACAAGAAAAATATATCTGAGGGGGACTACTCTAAATACAAAATTAAATACTGATGAATAAATCAATCGAGACAAAAAAGTGTTCTTATTCCTTGATATACCTTACATGCACATAGATATAATATCCTGGTAATTAAAAAAATCCGTCGGTTTCCACCTCCTTAAATCATTATACATTTAATCGCAAGATCGAAGTGGATCGGAGAGGCTTTGTTCTATTGCATAGAAGTTCAAACAAGGTACGAATTTTATTTGGCAAGCATAAGTAATGAAATATAGTGTCTGGTCGCAGTCTTATCTTAAAGTGACATGTAGTAAAATTCAGAAATTCTGTCAAAGAAAAGCAATTCACCGTGGTCTTTCCAACAACTGTTATAACGTTCGAAAGCTCTCTTATAATCTAATGGATAACGAAACATTATTGCCATGGCCATCAATGCGTCATTAGCGAAAGTTCTAGATTCGTGTCTCAGATATAAGGCTACAAAACTCGATTACTTGGAAACAATTATTAGTGAGATTTTACCAGAGTAACAGATGGATTGAGGTTGTATTGTAGCAAAATAGAATGTTAACTGTGAAATGAACTAAGTGGGCTACTAATTTATTGAATTGCGTCCATTTTATAGAGTTATGAACTGGTGGACTTTGAAAGTATAGATAAACAATTGGAAATAGAGACAAATTATCAATAATCTTGTAAAAAGTGAATAATAGCTTTATACAAATAACATTACACAAAAAAGCATGTTTTAATGTTGAACTAGTTGTCAGTAGTTGGATATAAATATAAATAGTCTTGGTTTTGTGTGATTAATTTTTTTCCCATAGTTGAAAGAGATCTACTATTAATTGCTGGCACCAAACAACGAATTTCGACAAGCTTTTCGCAGATATCAGAAAAACTCCCTGTAAATGGGGCATCAGATGCAAACTCACTAGCTATCGGTTAACTGCTCTTTTTGAGTAAATCTGTCTATACGCTTCTGATTCTTAAAAGCATTTTTTATTTCAGTTCATTTACTTATGATAGAGCAAACGATTGTTGGCTGTGTTCAAACGCACGAATAAATTTTCTTCAGCAGTCTTTTTCGTCAGCTCCCAGAGTTCTAACATCGTATTCGAGAAGTCGCCATTATACGATATTGCGGCATCAATTGATATTTTTTTCAAATTACATGGTACGTGCGGATTGATATTTTTTATATTCTTTATACGACTGTATTAAGTTGTATTTAGTCTAAAATTATCTGCTGATTAAATGCAGATCCCATTTGAACAACAATCCAGTTCTATCCCGAGGTACTTTTAGCTGCTTATGTTTTCAATTAAGTCTGTGCAGCTATGGTTAGGATTCCGATGCCCTTGCTATGGGTTGAGGTTGGGGAGACATTGTGTACGGTGTTTTCGTTAAATTTGAATTTAAGTCTTTGCCTCGAATTCCAATGTTTTCTAATCTCTCAATTATTTTTTCATGTGATGGGGTATCAAAAGCCTTTCTAAATCTATGAAGAGTACCAAGATGTTGCGGTTTTATTGAGATTTGTATTACCAAGTTCTGACACGAGCGTATTCGTGTTTTTGTTTTTTTATGAAGCCAAATTGATTTTTCCTGATGATCCTAGCGTTACATTTGCCTTTTTTTTTACTTTGCGACAAAGAGTTGACATGAAAATGTTGCTTATTTCTTGCTAAATATATGCTTTTAAATCTATTTTCTTTTCATTCCTGCGTTTTGCAAATATTTTCTTGACCAACTGTAAGCTTTTTTTAAATCTGGTCTTCTAATATTTTGTGGATATTGGTTGGAAGATGGTCGGAAAAGTCGAGTCGAAATTTGAGTCTGCCTTGAATCTTCCGGTCTATTTCTACCTATAGCTTATCAGATATACATAGTAGTAGCGGATGTTCTTCTACAGGTGCTAATATTTATGGTTTCTTTCAGTCTAACTATATTCCTTAACTTACAGACATATATGATGTTAAATATCCGTTTCCCGAATGACGCAAATATGTATCATTATTTACATCGCTCTTGTTTTTGTTTGGTGTTGGCGTGGTTTGGCATTTCATTCAAAATAATTCTTTTAAATCAAAGTCATTGGAGCATTTTATCACTCCGCGAACGTTATATAACATCTTTTTTAATTTTTTTTTGGGCGAAAGTCTTGGTTATTCTGTGGGTTATTAGGTGGGCGGTATATAGAAACTCGAAGTCAAATTTATTCGAGTTTGACTATAGCTTTGGCTGCATGATTTCATAGAAAAACGTATTAAAATAATGTTTTTCTAAAAGAATAATGTTTATTGATGATAACATGTACCAATACGCCCTCCTCTCTGGACTTTCAGTTTGAAAATCCGTGTTTTTTTTTTTCTCACAAAATTATTAATTTAAGTCCATCGATAGCCTTTTTTAAATTCGATTAATAGTTTCACTATAAAATGTTTGTTAACATCGATTGTATATTATTAGTTGATATATGATAACTTGTTTTTTTTGCTTTAATATTTTCGCTTCTCTTGACTATACGAGCTTCAGCAACTCTCGATTTTTTGACAATTATGTACCGATTTGGGAGCCTAAGTTTAGTGGTTACTAGGTTGATTCAGGTATAAGGTATAATGTGACTTTTTTTTCTTGAAAAAATAATTTTATGTTTATCAATATTTGCTTTACCCCCTTGAACTTGTGTGCATTTTTCGGTCTGGGCTTTTCTGGTCGCTTACCATAACCATCATATGTTTCGTCACCCTTGATAACCCTTTTCAACAAATTTCCAACAACTCCTGAGCGATGTGATGGTTCGTTTGGTTGAAATTTAGCAATTTCGAATAAAATTCGCTGACACTCCTTCATTCTTCAAATGTATGAAAAAATTTCAAGGCATGGACCCACCGATATGTCAATATTTTCAGCAATTTCTCTGATATAACGATTCGGCGATTCACCAAAACTACTTTTCTTCACTGCTTCAACATTTTCACGGCTGAGCCGTGGATGGGCATGGTTACTAACATCTCTCGGCCTTCTATGAAGAACATTTTATGTGCTCAGAATTGACTGGGCAAATGCAACAGTCTAGATTTTGAGTACACTGGATAATTAAATTTTATTTTCCATACAAAATTCAATACAAATTCTTTGATCCATTTGTTTTCGATCGCAAAAAAGAATAAAAACAAGAGCACCAAAACATGCCTAACCTTTATATCTATGAGAAACCAACTAACTATCCAACCTGGCCGACAACGTTTACATATGTTAAGGGACATGTACCAATATAACAAAAAGAAAATGTTGCTACTTAGCTCGCGAAATTCAAAAAGTCACCTTATTTTTGAACAAACCTCGTATACGTGTACATTTTATGTGTTTCGTTATTAGTTTGTAGTATTTCGGACACAACCCGAACTGGCTTACCCGTTGTACTTCAAATATTAGCCATGATTTATATTTCTCTCTCCCCTGTTTTTCAACTAAGTAATCATTTCCAATATTTAGTTTATTTATTAGTTATTGTATCTTTCCGTTGTGGCCTGACCTTGCTGACAATTGAGATTTCCACCTGATTGAAAAGAAACGGTTTGTAATTTAAGATCCGAGGTGGTTAACATTCCTTGCCATCTTTAATATTGTTGTGTCTTTGTGCTCGGATTGCCTTTTTAAGTCTTAAATTTTATCCATGACTATAGTATTATATATACTTTAAATGAATATTCTTCTAATTGCATTTTCATATCCTTGAAGTAATTTTATAGTTCGTAATTTCTGGTGTCAGCATACGAAGTGGATGAAGACCTCGTTTTCACTGCTTCATATTCGGCAACAATTAAATTTGCATTTCCAAACCAACTTTTGTCTTGTGGTCATCTTTTTGAACGTGGCTTTCTCGAACAGATGTTGCAATTGAAATATTCCCTGCACAAGGCAGATGTCACAATGTCCACAAGATGTCATCATATCAAGTAGATCCGTCGATTTTCTTTCCAAGTTTGAAGATTTATTTCGGAAAAATGGTTACATATTTATTTTTGAAAGTGTTCATCGAGCGTTGTCGTGCTGCAAAATCATTTTGTGGGGTGCTATGTTCGGATGCGAGCTCTTGTCATGGTTTCAGCCGGTTCCAACAACTTTAAATAAACTGTACCACGAAAGCTGCACCAAATAAAGGTTGGGCGAAATACAAGTTTTTTTTTTTTTTAAATACAATAAAATGAATGGATTATTTAGTATAATGTATTTTTCCATGTATTATGGCTTTATTAGTAAGAACAAACATTCCCATTAATTTTGAATATAATGTCGTTCAAGTGGCTGCCTCGGCTGGCTTCGCAGTAGCGCATTTTGTCACCCCAATTTTCCAAGACCTTGCTGATGGTTTCGGGCTGTAGCTCACGGAACGCTTGGATGATATTGGCCTTAAGAGCTTGAGTCGTTTCCTGATTGTTGGCACAACATTGGTCCTCACGATTTGGAAATTTGGTGCGCAAAAGATCGATTGTGGTTCCATGTCTTCAATTTCAATAAAAAAAAGTCGGTTAACATGGCTCTGTAATGTCCACTGTTGACCGAAGCGTTGTACCCAGCCTTCGAAGAAAAATGGTCCAATGACGCCACCACTCGACAAACCGCACCAAACTGTCACTCTCTGTGGATGCTTTGGCTTCTCAACAATAACGCGCGGGTTTTCCGAGCCATTTCATATGTCATATTTGTTTGTTAACGTAGCCGCCGAGCTGAAAAGATGATTTTTCGCCCAAACTGCGAAGCGATAACGAAGCGGATGGTCGCGCGCCTTCAATTGCTGCGTCAATTGGCCCTTGTAGGCGACTTCGTCGATAGCGAATTGATGTTCGTGAATTGAGTCTCACACTCTCGGCCACAGCAGCCACATTCTCATCTGTGCGCACCGTACGACGACGGAGGTCATGAGGGTTGTCCAGTAGCATGCCAGTCTCACAAACTTACATACAGCAGTCGCGGTATGTGCTTCATTTAGGCCAAAACTTCTTTTTAATAAACGCACTGTTTGGGCTACACAGCTCTCACTTTGGAAATAAGTTTTTAATATTTCCCAACGTTGTTAAAGCATAAAGCGACTCATTTCGTTCCGCGCGGGTATGATACTGTCAAGATTTCAAGCGGGAAACAGCTGTCAAGGTCAAAATAACCTATGATTAAAAAAAAACCACTAGATGTTCCACCCTTTATACAGCATGAGTTTTGCTCCATGTTTGTTTGGCTTGACGGCGGGGCCTCGACGATTTAGTACACTTTGGACTATCATAATTATTCCACAATGCGTTAATAATAATAATAGCAGTTTTTAGATATTATCCTTCAAACATTCAAATTCTTTCTATTAAGCGGGGCACTCAAATTAAGCTACCGGGAACACCCATACATAGGTAAGTGTACAAAGAGAGGACGTTTCCTGCCTGGCAGCGCTTGTGATTGGTCAGTGTGACAGGTTTCAATTTTTCCTCTGAAATACATAGTTTGCTTACACCGTAGTCGTCTTGAATGTTATTCGCTGAAATGGATTGGAATATGATGGGGTCATACAATTCTTCATTCTTCATTATGGATCAAAAACTCCCAAGGATATTCATATATTCCTTCCTGTCAACCGTCAAAAAGTGGAAAACTGAAACTGAACGATAGGTGCGGCATTTGGCTAATACAGATCAAAAGCAGCAATCTTTGGATCGATTCAATAAAGATCCGATCGGTTTTGTACCACTGCACAGCCACTCCACCACATGCTACATGCAAGAAACGAAACATGCTCTTCCTGCCCTGTCTTCGCCAGTAAACGCCAGAAAAGCGACAGCAGTGGGTGGAATCCGGCGGTTCAGTGCCAAAGAAAGCGAAGTTGATCGCTTCTGCCGAAAAGGTCGTTGCCAGCGTGTTTTGGGATGCGAAAGGAATCCTGGATTACTTAGCAAAAGGCTGAACTATTAGAACTGAAAATTACTCCAGTCTTCTTGACCAGCTAGATGCCAAAATCGCAAGAAGGGGCCTGGCTAGAAGACGGAAAGAATCATCTATCACCAGAACAACGCACCTGAACACAAGAGTATGTTAGCGAAGGGAAAACTATGGAATTTAGCGAACGATTTATTTGGCCATCTGCCCTATAGTTATTCCTGATTTGGCACCCTCTGACTTCCATCTGTTTTCACTTGAAGGAATTTGTTTTTTGGAAGCACTTCTCATTCAATGAAGAATTTGAGAGGGCCTTAGCTTAATATTTTCACATCCTTTCAGACTATCGCTTCTGGGGAAAAATATGGTGTTGGAGAAACGAATATTCACAAAAATGAAATCATTTTTAACTGAAAATCGCAGTCTTTCATTGTTAGGCCGAAAATTGTATACTTCATCCCCTTTCCTTTATACATCGGGTTTTGGATTGAACAATCTCCTTTGCTTAGTACAGGTCACTTTTTGATCAATTGAAAATTCGTATGATCTCATTACCGGCTTTGGCTCCCAACGCTTACGATCCGTGGCATTCCTGTCGTTCCTGTTGTATGTCTGGCTTAACAAACTTCTTTGTTAATTGGCTAAAAACAGGGTTTGAAACTATCGAACTCAATGGTAGTAATCGATCACAATTCCACTGCCCTGACCCCAAGCTTGCGAGAATGTTGCAAAAACACGCATTTATATAGTGCCGTTCTATTGAAATTTAGTACCTTACTAGGCCGACATACATTAATACACTTTCGTTTACTGTAATCGACCGATTAGAAAATGTCCCTTTTTCTATCAAATAACGTCCCCAAAAATAGCACCATACATTCGAAACATTCCAATGTTTAATCGGATATATTCTTAACTAACACCAGACTTCACACATTAAATGAATCGATTCATCCGAATGCCTTTTGCAGAAGAATGCGAGTTTGTTCCAGCTTCGTTTTATGGTATGCAATGAAGTGCGAGAACGTAAATATTTCGAATGGCTCATAAAAGTAGCAACTTGCTGAAGTTCTCTGGTGAGTTATGAGAGAATTCAAATTGCCCAGTAACTCGACATTGTACTTCACACTATTATATTTAGTGTTTGAATTTCGTGGGTTGATTCTGCAATAATTACTGGGAAGCAATTACTTTCAGTGCCGTTCGTTACTGCTCCTCACCATCAAGCGTTTTCTTGTACTTTGACGCCCTTTTTATCATGCTATACTACCAACGGCGTCCGAGGTCGTCCAACTAAAACCAGCCACAACAAAATTTAACGTTCCTCTTAACTCCTTCCTCTCCCAAGAAAGCTCTTACAGAAATTAACAGCGCTACACTTAAGACATTTATAAGTACGCATACTCGTTACTTGCCATTAAAAAAAACTGAAGGAAACTATGTTTTAATTTCCATTAATGTTTATCCCTCTAGCATATTTAATTGCTCTCTGTCAAAGCTCAGTCAAGTTGTGTACATTTCTAATTGCATCGTTGAATGTTAAGAAATGTAAATTTTAATTAGAATTATCCTCGTTACCTCATGTTTGCCTTCGCTCACTAACGCAACACTCCTTTCATTCTCACCCGGATAGGAGCGGAAGTCAATATGTTTATTAGGCACGCCTGGCTAACACCAACATGCGATAACACATCATAAAATTATCCGCCTCGCAGCTACAAACATGAGTATATCTCTACATAACATGATATTTAATCAATTTGATTGATGCATGTTAGGAGCAAGCGACAGCATAACAATTCGTCGACAGGCAGATCTATTCTCACATTTTGGGAGAAACTACCGCGGGTGATGTTTCCCCGAGTAGAGATGAATGATGGATAAATATGACCGAGGGGCTATGGCATGCAGAGCTGTTCGTATGGACGAATCCTCATATTGATTGAAAGGAAGATATTTGCATTTCTGATGGAGGACGTTTAAAACGAACTACTCGTAGTCATTGCCACTGCCTTCAACCCTTCGCTTAAATTCATTCCCTCCCTACTGTCTACTATTGGCAAAGAAGCAGTGATTTGCAATGTGTAAGGTTCGGCACTATGTTGACTCGGAGATACTTCCCATGCAAGATGGATACGTCAATTGACATATGACCTTACCCGGGTGACAAGTTTGTTCCCATCATACGGGAGGAGTCGTGGGGAATTTATTAGTTTTCTAGTTGATTGACGTCTTGGTTTCAGTTTTTCTTTGTTCAATCCTCGATCCACTTCCAGATGGGGATTGTGTACAAATATTTGTGGCAACCTAAGGCAGGATAGGAAAAGAAACAAAAATGTGAGGTTGTCACTCCTAGTTCGTAAACTATACGTTTGGCACAGATACTTTTATCTATTGAATCTTTGCCAAGGGGGCATTTCTGTTTTCCCAATCGAATTTGTGTCTATGAATCGTTGTTCGGGTGTGTCCTTGAAAGATATACGAGTACAACAAAAGCGACATTTAACTTTCTTAAAGCCATTTGACATTTCTGTTCCTTTCAGGGTACCGGGAAACTATTCCCTATGTCCATTAATCAAAAACTCTCTTTTGGGGTCTAATGACTGTAGTTTGTGGTGCATAGAGCACATAAAATGGTCGGAGCAACCAGAAAAAAACAACGAATAAAGTTAAGACGAATAGACTAACAGGGATTACCACACAAGCCCATGCACTACACCCTAAGTGGATGAAATAAAAACTGCACTTCGCAAAATGGTGAAATTCAGGTAAATATCATGTAATGGAAAGGGGGAATGAAACAACGGACAGAAGAAAGAGTGAAAGATAACGTACGAGCAAGAAATCTCCAGCGACAAGTTTGTAGTGAGGTTGTCATTTAGGGAGATAGGTGGACGACACCATTTATTGTTGCTGCTCACTTTCCACATATCATCGCCGGTAGTCGCCCTATCTACACGGTGGACCTCAACGATGTCAGGATATATTCTTTTATTTTTTATTTCCACTTGATGCACCCACATAGGTACGCTTTTTATGTGTAGTAACTTGCTTTCGTGGTAGACGATCAAAATGTTGAATGTAGTTCCATTTGGAAGGAAAGGGAGGAATGAATGGCAGGAAAAAATGTATTGTGTGTCCGTTTCGTCGACGAGTTAATCCATTACGCAGGAGCATCTATTTACTTCACCTCAGTCGAGATAAACTATCGAGAATCAACAACATACGAGTATATTATTTAGAAATAGCTTCGGTTTACAATAAAGTTGTTTTAATTCATTCTCCTACTGCGATTGCACTCTGACTAGATATAGTGCGCAAAGCGAAGTTAAGGGCTTAATACATTGCGTTAGTTTAATTTGTATTTGTTTATTAGAATTAACAAAAAAAAAACACATATATGGGGCAAGAAACGAAATGATGTTCAATGGTACTTAAATATTGAGTATTGGCAAGTTTCCTTTGATATATATTATGCTGACTACACCACCTGTAGTACTACATTTTGGTATTAATATAAGTTTGTGTATTGGAAAATCAATCTCACACGACTTTCATGAACTACAAAAGCACCTAAATACCCGCAAAAATGGAGCTGGCGGAGTTTCAGTAGCCTGTACCATAATTGCAGGTTTTCTTTATGTTTTTCTTTTTTATTAGTTGGACCATTTTTCAACCATTTTTTAGACACATGTAGGGATATAATTAGCTCAAATCCAAAACCGATAAATTTGTTGAAAAAAAAACTAAAATGTAATTCAATGAAAAAGTACAAAAACTAAGAGCGACAATGTTCGAGGCTTACAACTTTTCTGCTTGACACTTGAGCTGAGAGTGAATCAAAAGGTTGGTAAAAAAGCAATAAAGTTTATTGTAAGAGAATTGTTATGAGTATGGTGTATGAAAATGCGCCTACATATGTACGTGGCTTCTACATTTTCAAAAAATAGAAAATTTTTAATTATTATTTTTGCTAACTGCCATTTGCAACTCGGCAGCTCTGAGCCTCGTTGACAATCCCTCGCTAAACTGCTCTGTCAATGATTTGCTACTTCCGTAATTCGCTTTTCCGGTCCATATCTTCTAGGTCCACCCTTATATTGTCCTTTCATCTACGTCGCGGCTTTCCGAGCAGTCTTTTGCCCTCTGAATTTTCGCTCATTATTCTTTTGATTGTTCGTCTACTGTCCATTCGTTCTACATGTTCTAGCTACTTTAGTCTTCCTGATTTTATTACTATGACAGTGAATGAAATTCCTTGAGTTCTTGATTGCGCAATTTTCTTATTCTTTCGCTTTTCGTCCTGTTTTCCACCATAGATTCTCGTTAGCACTTTCATGCCTATAGGCAACAATGTTATTACCGTAATTTCAGTTAATATCCATCGCCTTTTTTTTAGAATAGCTTGATACGTTTTACAGGTTTGTTGGAAAATATTTTATTGCAAGGAATGCTAGTGATCACTTTGTTGCTGATCTTCGTGGTGTTGACATGTACAAGTATATTAATTTTTTGTTCAAAAAGTATCTAAGTTTGCTATAACCGGCATAGTGATTTGGCCAGATCCACGGCTCGGGATACCAGTCGTAAGAGGCCACTAGATACCTCAAAGGTAGGTGCAGAGCTGATGATTCTGCACTTCCCACACTCACATCACTAAACCAATACACCACAAAAACACCACACTCAAAACAAGATCAAACATCGTTGACTCACTGAGGTGTAAATATGCCTGGTCTTCCTTGGATAACATTTTCCGGAGATAAACTACAATAGTTCCCCGATCGGGGGGGAACTCAATGAAGTTAGTAAGTAAATATTGTAGCGAGACAAGAAGTTCGATTTTCGAACGAAATAACCGTTAAGGACGGATATACTTTCGTTTGTGGCGGAACGGATATCCACAATCTTAGAGCATGATTCTTCTTCAGGAACAAAATTGTGTAGAACCGTAGAAATTTTCTCATCCTTCGACGTGAAAATCGTACTCGGGGATATCAAGGCGAAAATAGGAAAAGATAGGCAAACAATAGCAGAAGAAAGTCTTCATTTTTCATCAAACGGTATCGCCCTTAGGGCCATAAGTTCCACAAAAATATGATCGTGAAAACTACGACATTCAAGCACAAGAGAATGCAAAAGACTACATGGATATCATAAAATGGATTAACACGCAACCAAATTGAACATTTTTTAGTAGATGGCAGACACAAAACCAACGTTATAGATGTTAAGGCATACGGAGCAGCGGATTGCGGTTCAGACCACATCCCAATAAATCACAATAAAGTATATCAAAAATCAACATTAAAAAGTTAGAGGACCTTCGTAAGCAGCATCAATACAAGGACGAAATTAATAACCCGATCGCCATATTAGATGGCATAGAAACTAACGACGAAACAAGCCAGATAGAAACAGTATGGTCAACAATAAAATGGGTTGAAGAGAGAGGGAAGCAAACTAGGCTTTTGCAAAGCCCCCAAAGGAAACCCTTGGTTCGACGAAAAATACGAGGAAAAGGTAAACGCTCATAATGTTCTACAACTTCAAATCCTGACTAAATAGCTGTAAGATCACGCGTACAAGATGTCAAACCCTACGAAAGGAAGTCAGCCGTCGGCTTCGGAATAGAAAAAGATAATGGCAAAGGAAAAAGTTTGCCAAAAATTCAGAAGAATGTGCAGCTAAAAACACGTGTCAATGCAGGGCTAAACGTGGTACAAAAATGTTAGCAGAATTAATAATCCGCAACGATAATGGGGAGCTCGTTTCGAGCAACAAAAGATTTGCAGCCCAATAGAGGAGATATTTCGATTAACTTCCGAATGTACATGGAGAGCCAGTACCAATGGAAAGCGGTGTTATCCACACAACAGAGGTTCAGGTAGAACTGCCAACCATTGAGGAAGAGCCTAAGAATAGCCCTATCACCATGGGAATTAATAAAATATGGAGGAAAAAAATAAACAGAGAGGTTATATGGGCTCATCGCAACTATTTGGAACAAAGGAGCTATTCCCGAGGAATGGAAAAACTCGGTCATCTTTCCAATACTTAAAAAGGCTGCCAAAAATTCTCTGACGGACTTCACATTCAAGAGAAATAACCGAAGACTACCAATGTGGTTTCAGAAACAGCTTTTAGAAAAGAAATAGGAATTTCGCGAAACCGTACACCAAATATTCGCAGATTTTTAAATTGCATATGACTCTATAAACCGATCGCAATGTATCACGTCCTTGAATTCTGGGAATCACGTAAACGTTGGTGAAACTAAAGCGGGCCACACACCCTACCGACCAAATGGATCTGTTGAAACCCGTTTCGCCACACACTTGTGGATCTGTTAACGATCTTAATTCCACGTTGTTCAAGGCCGAATTAATAAAAGAAAATATTTCAATACGCTTCCTGAAAAGTTCATAAGACCCTAAGATAGGATCGTCAATAGCGTGTGTGTGGCGCGCTTAACACAAGTATGCCTAAAGGGTAATAAAGAACAAGTTAAAGTCGGAAATGTCTTATCGGAAACATTCGAGATACGTGAAGGATTAAAACGAAGAGACGCCTTATCATCTCTTCTTTTTAATTTGGTAATAAAATTCTTAATGAGATCCCTTCAGAAAAATGAGAGGGGAATAACCCTTAATGGAATCACATCCGTTCTAGCTTACACTGACTATCTAGACCTGCTGAGAGATAGTGAGGACGCAGTTAAAAGAAATGTAGAAAGTCTAATAATGGTAGGAAAGGAAGTAGGTTTAGAAGTAAATGAGGAGAGAACTAGATATTTATATGGTCGCTGACCGACTGGAATCGACCCAAACCTCGGACCTGACTATACTCGACAAACTCTTTGAGTAAGTGAACGAATGCAAATATCTAGGTAAATAGACCGCTGCATATGGTCTACTCGTTTTTCTTCGCGATGATGGAATTATTTAAAATAACTCTTTTGTCTCACAATACATATTAAAATCCGCATTTATAAAACCATAATCTTCTTTTCCTTTTTTTTCCGGCGTTGATATGGTCAGAAGTGTAGGACCATAACCGTCCCACTTAAGTGCATTCCTACTGGTCCGCTTGTGGGGTCCGCCGGTTTGACCTGAGAAAGTAGCGGCAGGCTTCCCGGTTTGGGATTACTTCATCGCTGAGGCCAATCAAATGCTGGTGTTTGCACCAATTGTTTTTCTGCCTGTCTTTTTTTTTTTGTTTTTTTTTTTTTTTGTTTGTGACACGGGCATGCTCCAGATTTTTTTGTTTGATCTTACTCTTACAACACCGACACCGGTGATCTCCAGTCGTGTCAACCCACTGATTTGCATGTACACTTGTGGGGCAGTTTAATGGTGGTATATGTGTCCCTAGGCTCACTTTGGTGTTTTCTAAATTGCCTAGATGTGATTTTTGTTTACCTTTGTTTTAGTCGCCTTTTACGACAAGCGAGAGGTATCGCTGCAGGGATATTCTTAACCCGTCCCTGCACGTTGAATTTATATATGACAAAACCTGCATCTGCCTTTTGATCCCCATTCAATTCAATTTGGTTAAATCGTATGGCTCTTGCTGGTTTCGCAACATACTCGTGTGATCTTTTATAAGAACTTGACAAACATTGCGATGGTGCTTGTAATGAAGCTGGTGATGGTGGATTTGAATTCATTATTGAGGGAAATGATAATGACAGGCCTTTTTTGTGTTTACCGGCCAAGTGGTAGTCGGGAGTTCAGAGCCTCGCCACGCCTCCCTATCATGTGTACGAGTATATTCCTTCCAATGTTTGGCAGTTCTGTTCCATCTCTTCCAGGTCCATTTTTATATACATACATATATTATTATGGTTTTATAAATGCGGATTTTAATACCGCGAGGCAAAGAAGTTGTTTTGAAAAATTCCTTCAACGCGAAAAAGCGTGGTTGCCCATATGCAACATTTTATTTATTCCGATCTCTATGTCATTTTTGGCAATCAACGTAGTACTCAGATATTTGATTTCGTCCATCTAAACCGTTAATCGAATACAATCTGGTGCGTGGTTTGGATCGATCCGAACTCAAATGTTTCTCGAAAATTATTTATTGATCGAGCGGAGCGTAGCGGAAGCGAGAGCAATCACCCACTTTTTGGCCTAGCGCGTGCATGTACGGGGAATATAGTGGTCCGAAAACGATTTCGGACTAATCTTGTACGCACTAAATGTAGATATCGGCTATAACCACACATGTGTGCAGCATGTCATTCGATAGATCTAGGTCTGTAGATGAGCCATAAATTATCAAATGAAATTGTTTGATTGAAAAATAGTGAGAAATAACGAAGTAAAGTTTAGAAAAGTGCCATGCGGAGCGAGAGCAAGGTTGATAAAACAACAAATTTGCTCGCTCGATCAAAAATTTTCAGTAGCGGAGTTAAGCCCGCGCATACTGATCTGCCTAGTTTATTCATCAATATCTACTTTGTCTCCTTGCAAGTAATCCACTTGTCCTTTTCCAGTCCTTTTTCCATACCTCGAAGCATTTCTGATATGCTCCTTTTAGTATACCATTGAGTTCATCCAGCGATGGGGTTCTTAACTCCCCATTTGAGGCAAATCTTTATCCTTAAATTGGTCTTTTCAGTTCTGAGAAGAGGAAAGAATTGTAAGAAGACTCAGGTGAATACGGTGGCATGATTACAATCTTTTTTTTTTAATAGCGCCTTGTCATAAGGCCAGTTCTGTTAAGAATTGGTTGAAGAAACAGGACACATCGGTCATGGATTGGACCACTTAGAGCCCCGATCGAAAACTCGTGGGCAATTGTAAAGAGACATGTCATGGCCCTAAAACCGAGCACCAAGAATGGTTTAAAATACCAAATGAAGTGTGTGCGGAGCTTACATGTTCGATGATTAAAGATGTACAGCTGTAATTACCCAAAAAGGGTATCCAACGAAATATTACGTTAATAATTCGTTATATTTTTCAGATTTCTCAAAAGAGTCTGAATTTTCAAAAAGTTTTCTTTTGTTTTTCTTTTTTTAATTAAACTACGAAAATGTTGACAAAAGTATTAAGTTTTCATGTTATTTATGTGAACACTTACATTTCCGATTCAATTTGATCTATTTTACATATTTTTATCTTATCCTTATATGTATGTGTTGTGATGTGTTGCTAGTAAGACGTGCGTGACAGATGGGCTAAAGTGGTTATATTATATACTCAAAGGTTTTGAAGTTCTATTTAAGACTATAAAGTTTACTGCCTAAATTGTGTTTTATTGAAATTTAAATTTATTTGGTTGGTTTTAATAAAACAATTAATTTAAAATCCGACTCAATTTGTTAAATTTATAAACGGCATTTCCGTCTCACTCACCAAATCGTATTACATAGCCTTTACTGAATCATAAAATTTCCCCTTAATACACCACAAATAGTGTTACATGCGTTCGCGGGAAGTATTACGGTCTGCCGATTTATTTTCTCCATCATACATAAGGCTCGTATCCGTACTGTTTTTCGCAGTACAGTACTGTTTTTTTGACCCAAAAACTGCGTACTGCTTTTTTGAGCAAAATACTGTTTTTTTCGCAAAAAGTACTTTTTTTTTTTCACTGAAGAAAATATTTACATTTTAGTTTTCAAATGCATCAAAATTAAAATATAATTGTGAATACACATCGCAATGTAAAATTGAGCCAATATTCACTGTTATTCCTGTATGCAAACAACGAAAAAACGAAGCGTTCATGGCATATAGATTGTCTTTTTCTCTCCATTTTAATTATTGTCCTATCATCATTCAATGTTGTTCGGAGCGCGAGTTACGACGGCTACCTCTATTCCCGATGCCCCGTAACCAACCAATAAAGATAGTTCCGGTCCGGAGTAGTACGAGTATTTAAGTTATTTTACAGATTGGCCTGATTAGGTTTTATTTGGGTTTTTATTAATCCTTAGCCTGTACTTTCATGTAATAAAACTAACGACCGGAAAGGACAAAAAGGATATTGGGAATTTTCCATCATAAAACATCGGTGGCCCACTCCTTGTATTTTTAGTATATTTAAGCAATAGTTTAAGACAGTGTCAACTCAGTCTCTTGTACATTTTTGCAACGATAAGCTCGTGATGTTCCAAATGTTCTGAATTTTAAAACAAAATAATTATTATAACGTTTTTTTATTGTATAATCCCGGCTTTTTTTTTGACTCATATAAATCGCGTCGCCTCGTTTTGTTTTGTTTGTTCATTTTAAAGAATGCCTAGAACAAAGAACACCTTCGGCGTAAAACATCGTGAAAAGTACCTATCCTTTTCTCGAAAAAACAAAAAATGAAAGTGATGTTTTGTGCAAAAAGTGCGGAGGTATTTTTTCCATTGCAAACAGCGGTAACGCTGATATTTGTCGTCATATAAAAGCAAAAAAACATCAAGACGCACTAAATGCCGCTTCTACCAGCACATCTATAAAATCGCATTTTGCATCGGATTTGGAAACAGATTTAGCAGCAATGGAAGGAGGTGGGCTTATCATGTGGTACATTCAAATCAAAGTTTCAAGTCGTCGGATTGTGCCACAAAAATATTTAAAATGTGCTTGAAAATGGAAAAGTTTTCGTGTTCACAGAAGAAGTGTCAGGCAATAGTAACTAACATTTTCACGCCGCATGCACAGCAATTACTTGAAAAAGACTTGAAAGACACTCGTTAGGTTTTAGTGTACACAGGTGCATCAAACCACGGAAATATTAAACTTTTTCCTGTGCTTGTTCGATATTTCGTTCTCACTGACGGTGTGCGTGTGAAAATTCTAAATTTAACCCAAGAGTCTGGTGAGAATTCAACAATGATATCGGAACTTATTGAGTCTGCCGCTAATAAATTTGAACTGAAAAAAAAACTGTCAGCTTTTGCGGCGATAATGCAAAGTGGTGGAGAGACTCGTGGCGGCCAAAATAACGTTTTTATCGATTGAAACAGTGGCTTCCGCATTTGATCGGCATTGGCTATGTGGCACACATAGCACACAATTCATTGAAATTCGCGTGTGATGAAATACCGTTCGATGTAGAATGGGTTGTTGTTAAAATATATTCTCATTTCTACCTTAACACTGTACGCGTGACTGCATTAAAAGAATTTTGTAGGAAGGCAGAAGTGGAATATGAAAAACTGCTCGGATATGCAAAAACACGATTCTTAGCTCTCGGACCAGCCATCAAGCGTATTTTGAAACTTTATGATCCTCTTCGGACCTACATATTTTCGGGAACTGACAAAAGGAGAGAAGAAATTGAAGGAATTTTTCGAAGAAGAGTCATCAAAATGTTGGTTAATGTTCGTGCAAGAACAGGTAGGAGAAAGAACGAAATTAACTCTATCTCTCACCCTCTGATTTAATTAACTCTGTTTCTTCTCTTTTATCAGGCTGAATTATTCGCCAAATGCGTGCTGAAAATTGAAGGTGACAATGTTACGGCAATTGATGTTATACGCTGTTTAAATGAGATCGAGATGACACTTAAAACGCGAAGATGTTTTTTTTACAGCAGCAGAGTTGCAACGACTTGTTGACAAAAGATACAATTCGGATGAGCTGATTGTTGTACGCAATGATTTTTTTGGTAATGTTTCCCGCTGTTGTACAACTCTTCAACAATTTAATACTAACTCAAACTTATTCACAGCCTCTGCACTCTCCTATTTCGATATATAGACAGTGCCATTACAGCCATTGATACTTTTTTCGTGGGCGACATTGAGAGAAACACCAAAATGGAATGATGTGGCAGCAGTCATGAATAAGTTAGGCGAACTCCAACTGTACGATGCCAATGAAAAGGCAGCAGATTTACACACACAATATAGATTTGTGAAAAACTACTGCACTGATGACAAAATATCGCAGTGGAGAGAGGCCCACGTTTCCACTGTGGATCGCTGGGTTGAAATCTTCAATCATCTAAGAAACACCGATTGTGATTACAATGAATTTGCTACGATCGTTAAATACATCTTATGCTTGCCAGGAACTTCATCGTCGGTGGAACGAATTTTCGCTGCAGTCAACAAAACCATAGATGTGGAAACATTAAAGGCGATTCTGACCATCAAATGCAATTTGAAGTATACATGTCTTGACTTCTTCAAATATCTCAAATCGAAGCCGGAATTGCTTCATAACATTGCATCAAAAAACAAATACAATGCAACCGCAGAAATATTCAAATCTCCAACGGATATTTAAGACGATGCAGCGGATAAAAATGTTATTTTGTCCCTTTTTTTTATTTTCATTGAATAAAAAATGTACTGCGTAAGTACTGTTTTTTTAATGCCGGTATACTGTTTTTTATTTAATTTTTGAGAGAAAAGTACTGTTTTTGGTCAAAAAAAAGATACTAGCGTTAATCATACACGAAGTTGCCAGCAAACAAAGAAATACAGAACAAGGCAATTCTAACACGATAGATAATATGTTTGCGAAGCTTGGGAAATCAATGGAAGCACAATTTAAAACGATCACGTCACAGATTGCAGAATCTGAGAAAAGAATCACCAAATAAACACTGACGTAACAGAACTAAGACTTTCAATTGAAAACATGAATGCGCGCCTATCACTGATGGAAGCAAAACAAAATGAGTTCGAACCATTAAAAGAAGAAATGTGCGAACTTAATCAACACATTATTCAACAAGATGAGCAAATTAAATTTTTTCTGGCAAGCTGTCGGTAGTTATTTTTGTTTTTGTAAATATTATTATAGTACCTTTACTGAATTCGATTTTTTCTTAGTTTTTTGAACTGTATATATGTAATAATCATTATTCAAAGTATACATATTTTTTTTCTTGTTTCAATTACTTTTCCTTTACCTTATTTCCCTCCCTCACATCCTTCAATCCCAAGTCATCATTTTTGATTTGCCTTGGTTTGCTCATTTTATTAGAACGACCTGCAACTTGTGCTACTCTTTGGTCACCGGCCTTTCCCTATAAATAGTTATGGTAGATCCGATTGAAGAAAATTATGGGAATTTCATCAGTAGGGATAATACGCGGATAATGATTAATGTTTTATGCAATCAACACAATGGATTGCAAGTTTGCCACATCAATGCACAAAGTCTGAGATGCAGAGAAAAATTGGATGAATTCAGATACTTGTTTGTAGGCTCTAAAGTTGATGTAATATGTGTTTCTGAGTCTTTTTTTTTTTTTTAGTTTAGTTTTTATTTCAACGTAACGATTTGCTACACTGTAAGATATAATATCTTTTAAATAGTAATAGCATTAAATAGTTCATACAATTTTAACAATTTTTACAGTTTTACAAAATCGGAACCAATATTTAAGAATTCAATGTTTAAGAATTCAAGCATAAGTGTGTTTTTAGTTTCTTTTTAAAACTTGTAGTGTTGTCTATTCTTCTTATACTGCGAGGCAAGTTATTCCATAAGCGAATGGAATTTATAAAAAATTGACGCTCAGATGTCAGACAAGTATGGCGTGGATAAATTAATTGTCCGGATCTGTTTGAAGAGGATATACGGATTCGTTCATATAGATAGGAAGGTTGATGTGTAAGTAGAACATCCGAAAGAAGGCATAAGGTGCGAAATTGGAGGAAATTTTCAAAAGTCATGTTCAGCAGGTGCTTGGTATACTGAGAGACTCGGTCATAACGCCGCAATCCAAAGACATAACGTACTATACTATTAAAGGCGACATTGAGTTTCCTCTTAGAGATATAGCTACAATTGTGAAATATCTCACAATATGTATGTAAGTATAGGTATGGCCAGTGTTTTAGCGAGTAAGGTCCTTGTTTTAATGGGGGTAAAAGATCGAGAGGCCCACAGTGTACGGAGTACACCGTACGTTCTCCCTACGGCTAGATTAACGTGGTTGTCCCAGGTTAAACTTCGGTTAAACATAATACCCAGATTTTTTAAAGAATCAACGTATTCGATATTGGCATTGTTCATGATGATTGGAGGAAAGTAGGATAGGTCCAAGGGTGTTTTAGAGATCACAATGCACTTTGATTTTTTAGAGTTTAACAAAAGACCATTTCGAGCTGACCATTGTGCTATGTCTGCGAGATCATTATTAATGTAATTTGCAGCATGTTCTATTAGACCTAAGGGACAGCTAAAAATAAGCTGTACATCATCAGCGTACATGTATATGGAGCAATTCTTTATAAAGTTCGGAAGTTCGTTAATATAGAGGGAGAAGAGCAGGGGACCTAAAATGGAACCCTGCGGCACGCCGCGGATGTTGGGGAGAAAGTCCGAAATAACATCTTTTATTTTTACAGCCTGTTTTCTGTTATCTAGGTAGGAGGATATTAGCTTGACAGCGTGACTCGAGAAGTTGTAGAGTCGATGCAACTTTTGACACAGAATACCATGATCGACTGTGTCGAACGCTTTGGAGAAATCTAGAAGAACTAAGAATGAAATACTTCCTTCATCCATGGCATACCGTATTTCTTCAGAAATACCTATAACAGCTGTGATACAGCTATGTTTCTGTCTAAAACCTGATTGCTTGGAAGATAGAATGTTATATGTTTTTATATCTGCTTTTGCATAATTTTCTCAAATACTTTCGACAGGAAAGACAAAATGGAGATTGGTCGGAACTCGTCACCTCTGGTAGACTTGGGAATAGGTATTATTTTGGCCAATTTCCATTGCGCCGGAAATATCCCCTTTGTTAAAATTGTGTTAAAGATGTGAGTTATATAGGGCAAGGTTACCGGAAGCACAATTTTTAGAAAAGATGGATGCATTTCATCTAAGCCCACAGCATTTGATTTGATACTGAGTATGCTTTCAAGTACGTCGGCACTATTAATACCTGAAAAGTTGAAACTGGGATAACAAGCTGGGGTAGAAGCGTTTTGTGGAGAACGGTGGAGATTATTATTGTTTACAAATGCTGATGAGGATATAAATCTATTATTAAGTGTATCCGGATCAATTCCCTCTAAATTATGATTCTTAGATTTACCAATGCCAGCATTACGTAGGTTTCTCCACAAAAGCCTCCCGCCCAAAGAAGCATTAAATCGCCTAGAAAAAATGTGAGATTTGGCAGCTCGTATCTCAGACACAACTTTGTTACGGAGCGAGCAGTAAGTACGTCGATGATCTTCCAGACGAAAACGTTTCCAACGGCTGTATGCAAAGTCACGCTGTAATATAAGTTGGCGGATATGATTAGTGAACCAGGGGGAAGTGCTGTTCGATGGCCTTTTTATTTTTAGGGGAACATGCCTATTATATAGCTGTTCAATATTTGTATTTAGGAAGTCAACTTGTTCATCAGGCGATGGAAGGTAGTAAACAGTGCTCCAACTAACATTTCTAGTCTGTCCCTCAAGAGCATTGTAATCTATGTTTTTAAAATCCCTGTAGCTATATGTCTTTGCAGAGGTTGCTATATGAAAATCAAAAGTGAGGTATATTAGGTCGTGCCTTGAGAAAGCTGGTGCATGTAACTGATCGTTTTTACATTGCTTCTATCACTAACTAGAAAAACGTCTAGCAAGGAGGATGAGTGGTCAGAGAAGTGGGTAGGAGCAGCAGTGTTGACAGAAAACAAGTTTAACGATCCCATTTCATCTATTAAGTAGTTATCATTAAGAAGGTTGCTGTTTAAGTCACCGCATAAAATGATGTTAGGACAAGTTAGGCAGATTTCTTCCACCGCAGTGATAAATGGAAGCAAGCTTGTATTTCTATGTGGTCTGTAGGCAGCACCAACTAAAATGCTAGTGTCAGCATTGACCAGTTCCATAAACATATACTCCATTTCACATCCATCCGGCGATAGATGTCGTACTCTGCAGTTTATACCCTCTCTAATAAACATAGCAACTCCTCCGCCAATACGCCCTACCCTATCACGACGAAAGACGTTGTACCCGCTGAGATGACAGATTTCATTATTGAGGCTATCCCCAAACCAGGTCTCCGAGATGCATATTATATCGACTCCTGATTTTTCAAACAGATCACGGAACTCATCAATTTTTGGTAACAGACTTTGTGCATTTATATGGCAGACACGAAGACCTTGACATCGGCCTGTTAGTATTTTAATCATAGTTTTTAAGCTTTGCATATTGGTATATCGGAAAAAAGAAGAATAAAAAACACAACAATATTTATATACAATACAATGTTTAAGAGGTTTGAGGGAAAAAAAGAAAAAAAAGAAAGAAAAATAAATTAATGAAAAATTAAAGATTATAAATTATAAGTTAGAGCTGGCAATGCTGTCAAGAACCTCCATACATTCGACAATTTCAGCAGTTTCGACCAATCGACGTTTAACATAAACCATTCCACGGAGAGCGAAGACAGAGGCGAGGTGTTTACTTTTTTTTAATTTTAATGCGGTATGCAAAATTTGTTGATTTTGTTGTGTTAAGCATTCGCGTAGATGTATGGTGGAGGTGGAGTTCATACCGATGTGTTGTAAACAAAGTTCTTGTTTACTATCTTTGCGGAAGTGCGCGATCGCTTTTAGCACAGAGTTACGTACGTATGGGGTATTAAATTTGATGATGATGCCGGTGTCTTTAGAAACTTTTTTCGGTCGGATGCGATAGATGCCCTATAAATTAGGTGGTGTTATTTTAATCGAGTTGCAAATGGAGTTAAAGATTGCTGTAAGATTTTCATCTACCGAGTGTGGGACTCCGAGTAGTATAGCATCGCATGCCACCGTGCGATTCTCTTGCACTTGAAGTGATTTTTTAACCGCCGTCAATTCGTTAGTGGTAGTGATATAATTGCTTTTCAAATCGGCTAGCTCCGATGCCTGATCAGTGAGAAGTGCTTTGCATACATTGTTTTTATTGTTGAGGTGGGTCAATGATGACTGTATACCAGAGACTTCCAATTTCAAGGAACTGATATCTGAGTTAGACGAAAGGAGTGATGATTCGAGGTGAGCAATTTTATTGTTTATTTGGCCCACGGCGTTTTTCAAATCATTAATTTGTTTATCAAGTTTTTCCGATATTTTGATCTCTGTATCAGCTATTCGACTTATGATGGACTCACTTTGTTTACGAAGTAGCTGATCCAGTTTCTCCCACATACTGTCGTCCTCTTCTTTGCGTTGGCTTGTAGATGTAGAGAACGAACACGATGGTGACAAAGAGTTGGGGGAATCCGTTTTGATGTTTCCCCTCAAGCGGGAGCTTGTACGGC
The DNA here is from genome assembly GCA_958301585.1 of Merodon equestris. NCBI lineage: Eukaryota > Metazoa > Arthropoda > Insecta > Diptera > Syrphidae > Merodon > Merodon equestris. Next base: position 69,308,696 of record OY284413.1, read on the forward strand.
TAGGTGGTGGAGACATTTTGGGTGGGAGACACTTTTCGCGATTTTTAATACGGAGAGTTTATTAGTTTTTAATTTCTTTAATTTTAAAGTACACTAGGAGAGGCACAATGACTTGAGAAATTTAGAACACTAGTTAATAACGAATTTAGAGGCAAAAACTACTCGATTTTAGACGGTTTGAGCAGAGGAATCAAGAAGCAAACACCAGACAGCAAATTATGCTTGAATCAACATCTGACTGCTGACTGGAACTCTATACGTCTGTTTCGTTGCGCGTACACTCATCGACTCCTGTCCTGTTTTTTTTTTTTTTATGTTAGTCGATATACAGGGTGTCCCACGAGCAGTGTGCCAAAAAGCTCGAGAGTGTAGGTCTGGTCAAGACAAGAAAAAAATCGTATGGGAGGGGGGTCTATTCCCCCCCGTTAAGCCGGGAGGGGCAATTCTCTAAAAAAATTGACTTAATTTGGAAAAAAAAGTTATTAAAAATCAACAGTTACATCCACAATGTCGTGATATTTTTTTTGTAAAGCCAGAAACCTCTTCTTTCATCTTGTTTTTAAACGAAGCGGTTTCAACGCATAGTGTTTGAGAAATTAATTTTCAAACTCAAAATTTTGAAAAAAAATGAAGAAAAAAAAATTTCGAACTATTTTTTTTCAAAAATTCAATTCTCTTATTAGTTTTTAGTTAAAAACAGAAAACCGGATGCAAAAATGTCTTGTAGTTTTTGAGAAATTAAAAAAAAAACCCGAACCATTTTTTTCTAAGAAAAACCTTTTTTTTTTTGTTTTAACGCGGCTGGACTTGTAGGCAAATTAATGTATGAAACAATGACCTATTTTTTATTATTTTTAAAAAATTCGGAGTTTTATGAAAAGATTCCGTATAGATATATTGTACAGTGCTTATCGTGTTCTGAGAAATAGGGTAACCTGCCAGATACGTGAGTCTAAAAGACGTTTTTATGCTCCTCGTCTTGATCCAACACAGGCTAAACAAAATCTTTGGAAAAATATAAGGGAATTGGGGTTAGGTAAAGAAATTAAAAGAAATTGTGGTAATATCGATTGTAATGAGCTAAATAGAACCTTTGCATCTGTTTCTTCCCTCAACGTCGATAGTACCATAAGTGACATGAACCATCGATACAGTGATGTTTCCTTTGGTAATTTAAGTTTTATTCCTAATTTAGTTTCTCAGCTATAGATGATGCAGATGTCCTAAAAAGTATTCTATGTATTAAATCCAAAGCGACCGGTTTTGACGATACAAGTTTTTGTTAAAATTATTCTGCCTTTTATCTTAAAATATATAACGCACATATTTAATTTCATATTTATGACAGGCGTTTTCCCACTTGCATGGAAACGTGCTAAAATAATACCAGTACCCAAAAACACAAATGAGTACAGACCGATTGCCATTCTGCCATTTCTCTCAAAAGTTCTCGAAAAAATTATGAGTTCACAAATACACAGTTTTATTCAAAATAACAAATTATTATGTGACAACCAGTCTGGTTTCCGACATAGCTGCACAACTGCTCTATTGAATGTGACTGAAGATAACAGGCAAGCCATTGATCAGGGTAAAGTAACTTTTCTTGTATTACTTGATTTTTCAAAAGCATTCGATACGGTTGATCACAATATTCTTTGTAGCAAACTTCGACGCCAATTTAATTTTTCTTCATCGTCTACGCATCTAATCGCCTCGTACTTAAATAGCAGATCCCAGGCAGTCGTTGTGAATAATACCGTATCTGATTTTCTTCCACTTAGCTTAGGTGTTCCACAAGGTTCAATCCTCTGTCCAATTTTATTTACCATGTACATAAATGATTTACCGAAATACTTATTGAATTCTTCGGTTGATATGTATGCCGATGATGTGCAATTGCGAAAGAGTTCTCCCTTGGGCCTAGTGGAAAACACTGCTTGTGAAATAAATGAAGATCCTGACAGAATCTTTCACTGGTCTCGAGCGAACCGTTTCTGTCTAAATCCATCAAAGTCAAAATGTTTAGTTATATCTAGGAAGCTGGTTGATATCTCCTCCCTGCCAAACTTACATCTGACCAACAAAGGCATCGATTTCGTTGATACCGCAAAAAATCTTGGTATAGTTTTCAATAGAACCCTCTCCTGGAATAAACATATCAGGATCACCCTGGGTAGAGTTGACGCAGGTCTTCGTATGCTTTGGTCTATTATATATTTATACATATATATACATATATATTATATTATTTTTGGTTTAAAAAGATATAACCACATTTCAATCTTTTCGAAATCAATTTATGGTATCACCCTAGAAGATCTCTTCAACATGAAAACGTTGACATTGCTTCACAACGTTATACAAATGCGTCAACCAATGTTTTTATACAGCAGGATATGTTTTACCCAATCAATTAGAACTCTACATCTCATTCCAATTCGATATAACTATCTGGTCTCTGAACGACAATTTTTTATCCACGCGATACGTCTATGGAATTCGCTTCCCCGAGCCATTAGGCTCATAAGTAGCACAACCCTGTTCAAAGTTAGGCTAAAACAATATCTACCTGAAGGTACCCCGATGATGACTGCATATTCATATGTTTTCCTTTTTCTTTTCCCTTCTTTTTCACTTCTTTCCTCTTCCCATTCTCTAACTCCTGAACACATATCGCTCCTCTTTACATATATACATACAATATAATAATACAACTTATAGCGTAATTCTTTTTTTTTTCCTTCTTGTAATTGTACAGAAATATGTGAATACCTTAAATATCATTATAATTTAAATTTTGGTACTGAATCTTTATAAATTTTTATGAGTTACAGTAAAACACCTCACTTAAATATAAAATAAAATATAACTTTTGTTGAAGCTTGCAATCTTCAATAACATATTGTATCTTACTGTGTAAAGTTATTAAATTTTGATTTGATTTGAAACATGATTTGTCCATGATTTTATCCTTTTTTCCCATGTTTGGAGTTGTGTGCTAGCTCGTGAAAAAAATTCAATTTATTTTATGAAAAGGCCTCGTATTTCCCTTCACTCTTTTGAAATAGTGTGAAGCAATTTGGAAATAAATTAGTTTCCTGAAAACGAATGTGTGATAAATACATATGTACGTATACTCCCTGCTGACAAGTAATTACTCGCACGACTCTATTGAATTTTCTAATCGTAGCATCAGATCAGAATGTTCGTGTGTTGACCAATTCTAATAAACAGCTTTCATTTTCGGATTTCTTCAAATGGTCGCAAGTTTGTTCTGAAAATGAACCATTCAAATGTCCAAGTACATATTCGATATGGCACATGTTGATTTTGTGCCATTATACTTGGTTGATTCTAGGTTCATGTGGTTTGCTCCAGAAACGAATACCAAGCAACCTCAGTTATATGAGGAAATTGAACTTATGTCGCCTTCTAATGAGCGCTTCACCTGTATTCCGAATTTAGACGTTTAAGACTATAAAAGATTCAATCTCTTCTTTTTCCGAGTACTTAAAGATGTACAAAAATTTCAAATTCAATGAGAGTTTCTAAATAAACAATAGAAAAGGAATTTAAAACAAAGAAAATCAAGAGAGAAATGTATTAGGAACATACACTATACACGAAATCCTGCCTATTCTCCAACGTCCTAGAGTGGATATTGGCTTTTTGATTCAATTCGAAGGATACAAGTCTGGAAACATTATAGATAAATGAATGGGCTTATTGAATTTTCGACTCCATCCCCGGAAAAGGACATTAAAGAAAGAGGTTTGTGTTTAAATATTGGGAACACGTATTCTGGAAAAATGTTTTTTGGCTATAAGAGAAATGAATCAGAGATTACCACTGTGTAGTTGTGGTTATGGGTTTCCTTGAATATCTCTATGACTACTGCCCTTTGCTTAGATAGTATCTGCTTGTTTGACGTGATTCTTTGCTCTATGTGCCAAACATGTACATAGTATTGGTATATCGATGCATGTGGTTGTATAGGTGTATGCAGTCTCCGATTGGTAGAAGAAAAAAGGTCAAAATACTTTTAGAGAATTTCGATGCAGTGATGGCTTTCGTTATTTAAGGAAAAGGAAAATTAATAATGATCAATAGTAATGAAAAGTCTTACAGGATATTCTGTTAAGAATTCATGACATATACATATGTACATACAATACATACAATATTACATATATAGAAGAAAACTTTTACATTTTGGCTGGCGATTTAAATGCCAAACATAGTGATTGGGGAAATAATATTCCCAACACTAGGAGGGTCATTGGTGGGTTCTTCGCAACATTGAATATAGAGTCCAGTTGCTCGCAACGGATAGTCCGTCGTATCCAAGGAGCGGCTCCTCTCTGGATCTCCTGCTGATACGCTCTCGACTGAGACCGGCAGGCACGAACGAATGGTCTATTAACTGCCTACGGACCATTGTATACGACAGTGACCATTGCTGACTATGTGCCGTGATCACAGTACCTGACGAGTTCGCGGAAATGGCAGAGTACGTCCACAAACAAATGGACGATATCATTAAACAGACAATGAACAGTACGAAACCACGCTAGTGACAGCACGATACCACAAACGTATACCGAACCGCGACATTCGATGCACTGCAAAGACAAAAAAGAAGACTCTTGACAAGACTCAAACTCTTGTACAGGCGGTTTACCGACAACCAAAACTCGGAGATCAGGAAACTGAGTCACTGATTAAAAATCTCCAAAAGTTGATCAAAGAGAATTACAGAATATCTGTAAGCTTGCATTGGAACAACAGCATTCGTGCTGTAAAATAAAATTCAACAGCGCGAGTATGTTCCCGCAAATAAATAAAATATTTCGGAGAAACAATCAGAATGGCATTCAGGATCTAAAGCTTCCAAGAACGTCAGACAATAAACGTTTGCAACGAACAGTTAGCATCGATCCAGACAGCGCCATCCTGGATGACGACTTTTTCGTGATTGAAGCTTTTTGTTTTTTTTTTTTTGAATTCATTTTTATTTATAGTTTCTTAGATCTATCTTATCCTAGACAAAAATGCTTAAAACTAGCCTTAACTATCCTTACAAATTGAGGAATGTTACTGGCCCTAGGCGGACACTCTAAAACAAACTGTATAATTTTAACCTATGCCTTTCGACTACTATATAAATAACTTACAATTAACATTATTATGATTAACTTAAGCTAAGAAAAATTTGTTTTTTAAAAACTTAGCATATGATAATTTTTCATATATATTTATATAAGACTTAAACCTACCTAGACCTAACTAAACATATCTTATTCTAACTTAACTAATATGTATATATATTGTATATATATAAATATATACTTTATATATATATACAGTATCGGACAAAACATTTGCAACTCGAACAGAAACTCGGAAATTTCATAAAATTCATAACTTTTTTATTCGAAATCATAACAATTTTCACATATTTTTTAAAGCTCTATATTTAAGGAAAATAAATGGGGTAGCCAATTCATAATTGTGTTCTTTTGGTTACTGAGCCACGATTTGACAAGCTTTGATGTGTGTTTTGGGTCATTTTCCTGCTGGAAGACCCAAAGCAACGGCATTTCCCATTCCGCATATAGTAGCACAACATCGTTTAAGATGTTTTTATATGGGTGTTGGTCCATTATACCATTAATGCGATGCAATGGGCCCAAACCAGCAGCAGAAAAACAACATCACACCATCACATTGCCCCCACCACGCTTAAAAGTTTTTAAGCAAAAGCGAGTTTGAAGTGGCTTGCCAAGTGGTCTCCTAACGTACGTAATTCTATCGCCCATGAAATTGGATTTTGACTCATCACTTAAAAGGACTGAGCTCCTCTTCTCAATGTCCCAACATAGATGTTCTTTTGCAAATAGAATTCGCTTTTTCTGGTTTCGGATCGAAATCAATGGTTTTTTGGCAGGTCGATAAGTGATATATTAACTTCGGTCAACCGACGAGATACTGTTCTAGCACTTACTGTCAACAGGAAATCTTGAACCAATTTCCGTGCAGATATGAAGGGATTGATTTTAACTTTTTGAGCCAACAAAGCGTCCGTTCGGGAGCTTGTTTTACGTGGTTGGCCGGAACGATGAACAACAGCTACTTCTTATGGTTTTTTATATCGCCCTATAATTCGGGAAACCAACAATTTATTCATTTTGTATTTCATAGCTATTTCCTCTTGTGAAAAGCCTGATGTGAAATCACCTACAATACGTTGCCTTAACGCATCACAAAATTTATAAGGTGCCATTATTACCCTTTTTCAAGATCACTCCAGAAACTGCGATATAACGGTAAATATACTGTTGAGCGTTGCAGTCACTTGAGTTGCAATTGGATTTTTATGAATCAGATATTTTTATTTTCCTTAAATATAGAGCTTTAAAAAATATGTGAAAATTTTTATGATTTCGAATAAAAAAGTTATGAATTTTATGAAATTTCCGAGTTTCTGTTCGAGTTGCAAATGTTTTGTCCGATACTGTATATGTATATATTTTTTTTTTAATTTTTATATGTAATAATAATAAACTTTGGGCCACAGTGAAGACTGCATGGAAAGATATACCATTGGAGAGATGTCAGGCCCTGGTCGATTCCATGAAGCGACGTTGTGAAGCCATACTAAAGAATAAGGGGTCTACAACAAAATACTAACCAATTTTTTTGTCTTTTTCAACAAATTATTGTTCCATTTCAAGTTTTTTTTTTAAATGAATACTGCTATTTTTTTGACCGACCTAATTCACTACTTTAAGGACAAAATGTTTTTTTATTTTTGTTTACGACATCGGAACAAAACCTTTTTTTACAACTGAAACTAAAATTAATATAGCTTAATAAAAATAAATATTTTATAACGATTTCTTAACAATAAGTGTTTATTTTATTGAATTGTTTGGTTATATAGGTTTATATGTATATATGTTTTTTTTTTTTTTTTATTTTTATATGTATATGTATAAATTTATACTTTTTTTTGGTTTTTATTCTTTTTTTGTTTTATCCTACCCTAACCTACCCTAACCTACCCCACCCTACCCTAGTCTATGTAAGCCTGCCATTGGTGTTAGGCAAGTCCTGCCTTGAAGAGGCTGAATCTATTGAAGTGTCCACTGACGCAGCTCCCCCCAGCCACCAAAAGCGTTGATGTTGGCGGACTACGTCTCCTCGATCCCGGCGTGAGACCGATCCACAGAACCTGAGGCGCTCGGGCTCACTGAGCGCGACATCGGGTCCGTAGAAATTCCACATTCATCTCGCGTATAATATTCCGATTTATCTCCGGATTTCAAACGATTGCATATTATGTGGCCTTAAATATTCCAAAGGATTTTTGTGTTTGATTTTTCAAATATTAAATAAATGCAAAAAGCCTGTATGGGACTATGATCCTTTGATAGTTTTTATGTGTATTTCGCAACAATTTTCCGAAAATCATTCATAAAATTACTCCATTTCGTTTGAAGAATTCAAGGAATAGCGTTTATTCAACATATTTATATTACTCTTACTTTATACTATCCGGTAACAGACGCTCTTGTTCTTTAAAAACAAATTAACATTCGCAGAAATAGCTGCCAATGCAGGGAGCCATAACAACTCGTAGGGAAACGTGCGGGTGCTGTATAGAATTTATGCGCAACATACCACCTGTCAGCAAACTCAGGATGCATTTAAAATGTTGTTCCTTTTTCAATAGCTACATACATATATATATACTCGGATACCAATGCATCATGCAGCGTGGTGTGCGACTACAAGCGCTTTTGACTATTAGCGACCGTTGCAATCCAACTGCGGCACCACCAACAACAACGACGGCAACAATCCCCAGACAATAGTAACTTTGCCGAAGAAGAAGGTTTCTCCCTCTGTTAAAAATTGTCCACCTCTCTATCCGCTTTATCGTAGAGAGGCGTTCGTTCCATCCTTCGTTTGACTTCGAATTTGCTCCTCTAAATCTCTGCGGCGTAAACTAAATGCGAAGTTCTGCATTAATTTCGCTCCGGTCTCTGCAAGTCCTGCACACTTACTGTACTGCTGCTAGTCTTCGTCCTTCTCCGAAAAGACCTAGCTAGGAATGCATTTATTCAAGTAAAACGAAAAACGAACAAGAAGAAAATAGTCACTCCTTTCGTCCCCCGACGCGATTTATCAGAAGCACTTGCATTGTAGCCGGGTGTTTTGTATTTCCCCGACTTCCATAATTTTTAACTTTACGATCATTGTTCGAGCTGTCACTATTTTCATGTGTTTTTCTGCGAAAATGGAGCACTGGTGCTGCTGGAGCAGCGGGCAGATAGTCGTCGTCGTTCCTGTGAACGTAAAAGCACTTACTTATGCATGTACATATGTATGCACACACATGTGCATCTCTACTTATTACAGCATCCCTGATGCCATTGTAATACTTTTCTTTTCATTTTTGTTTTCTTTTTGATAGTGTGAAGGAGGACAGGATGAGCACTTCTGAACAAATTGCCCATGGGATAGTGCTTCGCGTTTTTTTATTGAATTTTTTTTCTTTCATTTGTTTCTGTGCGAAACGACGCGAAGAGCTAAAAGCCGAGAGAAGAGTTAACTATGGACACGTCCTCGGCTAAGTGGAAGGAAGTTTATTCGCCTAGATGTGTACATTTGATGTAGCTACTATAGTTACCGGCCGTGTATGTATTCATACAATTATCTATGGGAAAGAACGGATATGATGTTCCATCAAAAAATAAAGTATTGTAGCAGTTTTCAATAGACGAGCAGAATGCAAATATGTATATCATTACAGCCTTGATTCTGCTCTGCATACTTACACACATGCAAGTGCATAGTGTAAACCGCACAATACACATCTCCGACAATATTCCGAAAACATTTCCATCCACAGGTTGGACCGAATAATTCCCTAGGTGTTACAGGTTTAAGTATTTGGAAGTCAAAATAGAAATTCACGTGACTGGGGACTTGGATGGAAAGCTGTGTGGAGTCAGAAATTATACATGCAAGTGCTTTTTGAAAGTCAAATAATTTGCAGTCATCAAATGCACCAGACACGAAGAGGGTAGAAGCCGGAATATGCTTAAGAAAATGTACGGCATATCTATGGATGGTGGAGTGTACTCGGTATCCTGAACACAATTTTCGATTTTCTTAAAATAATATATTCCTTGTTAGATATAATTCTGAAGTGACTGAGCCAGCCGTCATTGAAATAAAACACTTCTCTCGATAATTGAACAGTGAAATGGATAGAAAATATTATTGAAAGAGTCAAATTCACAGGAAAAATATCATGCACAGGTGCTACTGACAACATCAAATGGATCTTACTAGAGCAACGAGCCACGATATAAAGATTTTGTTGTAACTATGGTAACACCAGAATCGCTGTGTCTATGGCAACACCTTGTATTCAACTGACAATTTACAATTGATTGGAATACCCACTTCTTCTCTGACCACGCGATTGAACTAACCTAAGTGTCTAAATCCGGCAATCAACCTTTTTTTGTTTGTAATAAATGAATTACTAATATAATTAAAATATTTCAAAATTGAAAACCGTTTTGTTTTTTTAAATTAATTAATTTCAATTGGCGACGAGGAAGTTGGAAGCATGGACGCAGCATTGCAAGAACTTCTTTTCAACCAACAGTCTTGGATGGAGAAAATGTTTAAATCAAATGCAGAGCTGATGGAACGGCTGTTGAAAGCTACCACGGATACTGCAAAACCAGCGACAGCCACACCTTTTCGCGCTTTTGATGCCGAAAAAGAAAACTGGGAGAGCTATCTTTTTCAGCTGGAGCAGCATTTTGAGGCAAACGCCATCGTTGAGGACACTTCGCGAAAAGCGCATTTTCTTTCGACTTGCGGCAGTCCGCTTAACGAAATTCTTCGAAAATGTTTCCAAGTGGAAGACGTGAGTAGTTTCTCCTATAAAGACTTAACTGGAAAACTTACTAAACACTTTCGAGCAAAATTACATATTTTGGCGTCGAGGTGCAAATTTTTACAACGAAGGATGACACCGGGACAGACGTATGCGAACTGGATAGCTGAGCTACGAGGGCTGGCAAAAGATTGCGTATTTGTATGTGCTAAGGAAGGATGCAACGAATCCTATGCTGATTTCATGATTCGCGACATGGTGACTTTCTACACTCCACATGATTCAGTGAGAATCACGGCAACCTAGAAAAAAATCCTTCGTTGGAGGAGTTAGAGGAGATCGTAACAGCTTTCGAGTCCACTCGTATCGCGTCGGAAATCATGAAAGGTGGCAGCACCACCACCCTTGATGTGCACCAGTTAAGAAGCCAACCAAGTAAGTCCGACTATTTTCCGACTAGAAAATCATGTCCGGTACACCACCAGCGCAATCAGTGCAAGCATATTGATTCCGTTTGTGATATCTACAAACGTCGAGGCCACATAAAAAGTGTATGCTTGTCTGCTTTAACTAAGAATATTAGCAACTCACAATCGCAGCGAAGATCCAAAAGCCAGGGGCGTCGTCAGACAAGAGGTTACCGAAAATCCAGCGCATGGAACAGTCAGACAGACTTAGCCCACACTATCAATGTGGTAGATGATGGCAGAAAAATTAATTTGCCACCTGTAGAAGAAGTGTCAACCACCGAATTGGCAACTGAATGTCAACATCAAAAAAAATTTATTCAACTTCAAATAAACAATCGCCCGTTATTGTTCCAGTTGGACACAGGAGCTTCTTGTTCTATTGTAGGTCTGCCGGGGTATGAAAGTCTCGGAAAGAACCCATGTTCCTTAATGAAACGAAGTTTAAAAGCCTATGGTGGCGTCCAAGTGCCTGTAAAAGATGTGAGCTACGTTGATGTATGCTGGAACTATCAATTACCGCTATTAGTTGTAAACTGCGCTCGAGGAGCGAATATCATGGGACTGGATTGGTTTGACGTTTTCCAGCTTAAAATCGATTGTGCAGCCAAAGATAATGCATTGCAAGTATTCGAAGGTGAGTCCAGAGAAGCTTTGGTGTCCCAAGCAAAAGGTTTGTGCGAAAGGCATAAAACAATTTTTAATCCAGAACTTGGTCGCAGTACATTTCGCTCAGAAAGAAGGGGTCAAAAAAGAAATAGAGCGCCTAAAGGCTTTGGAGATCTTACGTCCTGTAAAGACGAGCGAGTGGGCAGCACCCATTGCAGTAGTCAGAAAGCCAAACGGAGCTTTGCGAATCTGTGGCTATTATAAGGTAACAATCAACCAATAAACTTGACATCGACAGCCATCCTGTGCCACGCATTCAGGATCTATTTCATAAACTACAAAGTGGAGGTTTTTTCACAAAGATAGATTTATCCGACGCGTACCGGCAAATCCCCCTGGACGATCAATCAAAGAAAATGTGCGTTGTGAACACAGAATTCGGACTTTTCGAGTATCAGCGTCTTCCTTTCGGCACATCAAGCTCAACAGGAATTTTCCAACGGTATATGGAGTAGCTTACGTCGGATTTGTGTCATACCTCGATGAGGTTATCGTATCAGGCAAATCTAATCCGGAACATCTGCAGAATCTGGATGTTTTTCTTGGTAGGTTGGAGCGTCACGGTTTGCGGTGCCGAATAGACAAATGTCGTTTTGCGGAAGCTGAGATCGAGTACCTAGGCCATATTATCGATGAAAACGGCATTCGATCATCAGAATCTCGAATAAAGGCCATTAAGTATTTGCCGCAACCCAAAAATTTAAAAGATTTGGAAGCTTTCATCGGTAAGATTAATTATTATAACTTATTTATTGAAAATTTCTCTAAATTGGCAGCGCCACTAAACAAATTGCGAGCGTCGAACGAACCTTTCATTTGGGGTAAGGAGCAGCAGACATCATTTCAACAACTTAAAGCTCGTATTGGCGATGTTGCTAAATTAGTTCAGACGATTTGCCTATCACCTTGGCTACTGATGCTTCAAGTCACGGCATTGGGGCTGTAATATCGCACATTTTTCCCGATTCAACGGAAAGGCCGATTGCATTCGCTTCTAAATCATTAAACGAAAGTCAAAAAAAGTACAGCCAGATTGAGAAGGAGGCACTATCAATTATATACGGTGTGAAAAAATTCCATCAGTATCTCTTTGGGCGGAGTTTTGAGCTCATAACCGACCATCCTCCACTAGTGTCAATTTTTCATCCGAATAAAAAGTTGCCACCGATGACAATCCAGCGCTTGCAACGCTGGGCCATCATATTAATGGGATACCATTACAGGATTCGTTATCGCTCAACAAAGCAACACGGGAATGCTGATTGCCTATCTCGCCTTCCCGTGGGACCAGACGTCGAATTTGATGAATCCGAGGATTCTTGTCATCATCTAGATCATGCGGCTGCTGCTTTTGTAGAAGATTTTCCTATCAACGCTAAAATCATCGCAGAGGTCTCTAAACAAGATAGGATATTGCAAAAAGTCTTTAAGTATGTTAATGAGGGTTGGCCAAAGGATTTGCCCACCGCAGAGAGTAATTTATTGCCTTATTTTTGAAGGAGGCTTAGCTTATGTATAACGTTCGGAGTTCTAGTATACCAATGCGAAAATCCAAGAGTTGTGATACCAACCAGACTTTATGATAAAGTCCTAAGGATGCTGCATGAGGGGCATTGGGGTGTATCTCGAACAAAGCAACTGGCCCGTCGTTTTTGTTGGTGGCCAAATATCGATGAAGCACTCTCGAAAGCAGTCAAGCTGTGCAGAACATGTTAATTGAATGCCAGCGCACCGTCGAAGGAGTACACAAGTTGGCCAGTCTCCGAGGACGTCTGGGAGCACGTGCATGTTGACTATGCAGGACCTTTCGAAGGTTGTTCATGGCTCATAGTAGTGGATTCGAAGTCAAAGTTTCCATTCGTGGTCCGAAAGTCCGCAACGACGTCAAAAGCGACGATAAGCGCCTTTTCACTCGAAGGACTTCCAAAGGTGTTGGTATCGGACAATGGCACTCAGTTTGCCTCTCAGGATTTCAAACGTTTTTGCGATTTTTATTCCATTCGTCACATTCGTTCCGCACCATTCAACCCTGAATCAAATGGAGCCGCCGAAAGGATGGTGAGAACTTTTAAAACTGCACTTTTAAAAATTTTGCAGGATACACCGAAACATGATGAGGCATTGTCGACCTTTTTGTCAACCTATCGCTGTTCACCAAATGAAAATGGGAGCTCACCAGCGGAAATGTTACACGGACGCCGCCATCGAAGTTTATTGTCGGCCATGATTCCAGAAACGCCTAAGGATAGATCTCTTAACGTCTCAAAGTTTTCGCCAGGGCAACCAGTATTGGCAGTACCAGCAAAATAGCAAGTGGTTGGAAGGCTTCATTAAGAAATCCTTAGGAAGAAGAATGTATTTAGTTGAAACCAATAAAGGAAGCTAGCGCCGACATCAAAATCAAATACGCAATCGTTTAACAAACGATCACCGTCCATTCATCGCGGATATCCGTAATGTGTTGAAAACAAATAATTTGTCACCAAATTTACAAGAGTCCGTTGTACCACGCCCAAGCTTGAATGACTTTGAAGTCTGGTTAAGTTCACCAAGGAGTTCACCAAGCATTGACCTTACTTCACCTGCCCTAGATAATCCCATACAGACATCTTCCTCGGGAACACCCATAAGGAGCTCATCACCTGAAGGAGTGCCAAACCAAGCAGAGTGTTCCGTTCAACCACCTGCAGAAGCAGTCATCACTGAAACAGCACTGAGACGTTCTGAGCGCTTGCGACATAGAAGAACTTTTAACTAAGTGGAGGGGTAATTGTTGTAACTATGGTAACACCAGAATCGCTGTGTCTATGGCAACACTTTTCATTCAACTGACAATTTACAATTGACTCGAATACCCACTTCTTCTCTGACCACGCGGTTGAGCTAAATGAAATTACTAATATAATGATATAATGAATTACTAATATAATTTAAATATTTCAAAATTGGAAACCGTTTTGTTATTTGAAATTAATTCATTTCAGATTTATTGAATATACTTCACTTATAAATCACTTACAGTGAGTGTGATTAATATTCGGTTTTTATCATATGGTATACTTTATGAGAATTGTCCGTACTAAATTTTAAGATAACGTTGATTATTTTTTATTATTATTAATTAATATATTATCCTCTACGTATTGCATTAAAAATAATGTACTTCTCTATCAACCAATACAGATGTAAACGCAGAAGGCCGAAATGTAAGCGCTCCATTAATATTCGGTTTTCCTTTTACTTTCCTGAATTTGACATTTCTCCCGAATAACGGTTCATCTGTTCAGTGAATCTGTTTTAGTAAACTACTCAGTTAACTATTGGAATACTTTTTAATTACATTGAGTTCAAGATCGTTTAGTTTAATTGAAAAAGAATCACAATGGGCCGAAAAGGAAAAAATTCAACTATAGAAGAACGAAATCTGTTATTTTTCAATTTAAAAAAGGTGAAACTTACAAAAAATTGCTGAAATTTTAAACATGAAGCCAAATACTGTGGGCGATATTGTTCGAAGATACAAAACTGAAGGCAGAACCGAATCAAGGAAACAATTGGGTCAACCGAAAAAGTTAACGGAGAAAGAAGAACGCTTGATTGTCAGAAAAATTAAAGTTAATCCTCGTCTGAGTGCACCGAAAATTGTGAAAGAAGTTCTGACTGAATGTGGGAAGCAAATATCTGCATCAACTGTGCGTCGTACTATTAAAGCACAAGGATATAATGGTCGTGTAGCCAGAAAAAAGCCATTTGTTAGCTTGCAAAATAGACGAATTCGATTAAAATTCGCTCAGGAACATAAAAATAAAAATGCCAGTTGGTGGGAAGACGTAATATTTGCAGACGAAAGCAAGTACAATCTCTTCGGTTCAGATGGAAGGATAATGGTATGGCGGAAAACAAATAAAGAGCTCGAAAGTCGAAATATAAAACCAATTGTTAAGCATGGAGGAGGTCACGTAATGGTGTGGGGTTATATATCGGCTAAAGGCGTTGGAAATTTGATATTTATAGACGGTATTCTGAATAAGGAGCGTTATTTAAACATATTAAGAGAAAATTTAAGATAAAGTGCGGAAAAAATGGGAATTTCAGAAAACTTTAAATTTTACCAGGATAACGATCCGAAACATAAGGCTCACATCGTTCGTGAATGGCTACTTTACAACTGCCCTAAAGTAATCCAAACACCTCCACAATCACCGGACCTGAACCCCATCGAAAATTTATGGGATTATGGGATGTCGGGTTCGTGAAAATACAGTTTCTTCTCTAAGTGCACTGAAGACTCGACTGCAAGAAGAATGGAGCAAAATCGGTACGGATTATATACAAAAATTTGTGAGAAATATGTATGCCACAACGTCTTAACGGGGTCATAACGAATAAGGGGTATCCCAGAAAATATTAAATTAAATGTATAAGTGTGTTTTTAAAATAATTTAGAAAATCATGTGAGAAAAACCGAATATTAATGGAGTGTTTATTTCTTGAGTTTTTTTGGTTTTTTTTTTTTGTTATATTACATTGTTTTTATTTAAAAAATAAACTGTGGATTTTAATTATCAAATAAAATCTTTTTAAGTAAAAAAAAAAGATTTGCAATCCGTTTGATTTCACGCCCAAGGTTTCGTGTTCCACTCGAGAGTAAAGAAAAACCGAATATTAATGACTGCACTGTACTGTACTATACTGTCACTGTATGTATTGTAGTAGGCTCACACCTAAATTCGAACACTCCTCTAGGAACAGGAATGTAAAGGAACTACCGGTGGAAGAGAAACACGAAAGGGAAAATCAATTCATTCGTTCGCAGCTTGCGCGAGAATAAAGAAGTGTTTTAAATTGATGCGTGTTTTATTTATTTTAGTTCAAAAGAAAGAAGTTAGTTACAACCTCAGAAGTGGGATTACCTCATAATTAAACAAAATCATAATTTAAAAGTGCTATGGCGGACATTGACATCGAAAACCTAAAAAAATACACCGCTGCGCAGCTAAAAGCTTGGTTGGGAAGATTAGGCAAAAAAACATCTGGCACCAAAGGCGATCTGTTGCTACGTTTGGTTGCCATTTCTCCGAACGAGAGGGGTGAGTTCCCAAATGAACGCGCTGAAACAACAGAGTTTTCGGAGAACGAGTCTTCTGAAAATTAATACAGCGAAACGTTGGACGAGAATACGGTAGAAGGCGAACGAGATGATGAACGAGAAGGCGAACGTGATGATGATCGAAATGACGGGAGAGATGATGATCGAAATGATGAGCGAGACAACGAGCGAAATATCGTGCGAAGCAATAAGAAGAGTGGAACGAAAAAAACGAGTGAAAAACAAACGAAGAAAGATGAAAGCGGAACAGAAAAAGAGTGGAAGTTAATGGAAAGAGAGTTAGAGGTAATGAAGAAAGAAGTAGAATTAGCTAAGAGAGAAAACGTTTTATTGAGAAAAGAGAATGAGTTCCTTAAGGAAAAAAGAGAAAATAATACAAACTAGCAGACATAGAAGCTTGAAAGTTAGAATACAATTAGTGTTTAGTGTATAAATCAAGGAAAAACTAAAATATTTTGCAATTTCGGTCCAGTTTTCTAGATACACCAAATATTATTGCTAATAGGATAGTGCCTGTATGTATCCTTTTTCAATTTATCTAGATGGCGATTAACTCCTAAAAATATGCAATGCAACAATCAATTGGCGGTTGGGGAATTGGGTTTAGTGGTCAATGTGGTTCATGTATTTGACGGAATATAAAATAAACTACATAAAGGAATATTTAATTAAATCCGGTTTAAATCACTCCAGCATTAAGTTTTTGCTAAATTTTATTACATAGTGCACCACTTCAGACAAATACCTTTCCAACGGTGTATCGCACTTGATTGTGCGACTTTTAGTTTAGGAGGAGAAGCGTCTTCACTGGCGTATTATACAGGGTGTCCCACGAGCAGTGTGCCAAAAAGCTAGAGCGTGTAGGTCTGGTCAAGACAAGAAAAAAATCGTATGGGAGGGGGGGGTCTATTCCCCCCCGTTTAGCCGGGAGGGAAAATTTTCTAAAAAATTTACTTAATTTGGAAAAAAAATTATTAAAAATCAACAGTTACATCCACAATGCCGTGATATACTTTTTTGGAAAGCCAGAAACCTCTTCTTTCATCCTGTTTCTAAACGAAGCTGTTTTAAGAAATAGTTTTTGAGAAATTAATTTTCAAACTCAAAATTTTGAAAAAAAAAATGAAAAAAAAAAATTTCGAACTATTTTTTTTCAAAATTGTATGTAATTAAGTACTAATTTTTTGTCAAAAATTCAATTCTCTTATTAGTTTTTAGTTAAAAACAGAAAACCGGATGCAAAAATGTTTTGTAGTTTTTGAGAAATTAAAAAAAAACCCGAACCATTTTTTTCTAAGAAAAACCTTTTTTTTTGTTTTAACGCGACTGGACTTGTAGGCAAATTAATGTATGAAACATTGACATCTTTTTTATTATTTTTAAAAAAATTGGAGTTTTATTATAATCAATTTTCAATATGATCCCCATTTTTTAGAAGGCAAAGATTATATCTCCTTCTAATGGCTGCACATAAGTCAAACAATTCGACTCCAGCGACTTCAATCCGTGCTTTTAGTCGTTCCAAAGATACTATTTCCACTTCGTAAACATAATTCTTCATGAATCCACACATAAAAATCTAGAGGAGTTAAATCTGGTGATCTAGGTGGCCATTCCGTGGGGCCCTTTCTTCCGATCCAACGGTCACTAAAATTATCATCCAGCCAGTTTCTAACCCGTAAGCTGTAGTGTGCTGGTGCTCCATCTTGCTGGTAGATTAAATTATCTGCTATGGCCAAAGGACCGTTGTCCATCAAATCGGGCAAAAGGTCTCGTAGGAACTGCAAGTATGATTCTCCATTAATAACGGCATTCAAAAACCGGGGCCCGGTTACAGTTTGTCCAACAATACCAAGCCAAACATTACAGCTAAAGCGGTGTTGTGATTTATTTTGTTTTTTGTTGTGTAGATTGGTGCTACTCCAATGATGCAAATTGTGGAAGTTAGTAACCCCATCTCTGGTAAACTATGCTTCATCCGTCCAGAATATCCTTCCAAAATTGTTTCGTTCAGTTTCATTTCGAAGCAGTAATGATCGACAAAATTCTGCTCTCAAAAACTTGTCGTTTGAGGTGAGTTCCTGAACTGTCCTAAAATGGTACCGGTGTAAGTTTTCGGTATGAAGCACTCTCCGTACTCTAGATTTGGGCACTCCAAGCATAATAGCTATCCTCCTTGTACTAAGGGAGGGATTACGTCAGACCAAATCCAAAAATTGCGGTTTTATTGTCTTAAGGTCCTAGCCGCTTGAACCCATTGGCGGCGGGCGGACCCAGACGAAATTGGCAGATCAGTTTTCAGGCGTTATCAATGAAAAAAAAGGATTAATCCAGGGTTATTCCAATACTGTGTCAGTTTATTGAATCCTCATAAAACTCCACATTTTTTAAAAATAATAAAAAGATGTCAATGTTTCATACATTAATTTGCCTACAAGTCCAGCCGCGTTAAAACCAAAAAAAAAGATTTTTCTTAGAAAAAAAATGGTTCGGGTTTTTTTTTAATTTCTCGAAAACTACAAAACATTTTTGCATCCGGTTTTCTGTTTTTAACTAAAAACTAATAAGAGAATTGAATTTTTGACAAAAAATTAGTACTTAATTACATACAATTTTGAAAAAAAATAGTTCGAATTTTTTTTTTTTTCATTTTTTTTTTCAAAATTTTGAGTTTGAAAATTAATTTCTCAAAAACTATTTCTTAAAACAGCTTCGTTTAGAAACAAGATGAAAGAAGAGGTTTCTGGCTTTACAAAAAAGTATATCACGGCATTGTGGATGTAACTGTTGATTTTTAATAATTTTTTTTCCAAATTAAGTAAATTTTTAAGAAAATTGCCCCTCCCGGCTAAACGGGGGGGAATAGACCCCCCCCTCCCATACGATTTTTTTCTTGTCTTGACCAGACCTACACGCTCTAGCTTTTTGGCACACTGCTCATGGGACACCCTGTATATATAGATAATACACATATGTAGTAAGAGTGGTGTGAAGGAATATTTTAACAACATTAGGTGTTTTTTATTATGCCATCCAGATCATGGTTTACATGATCCACAATAACAACACGTGATCCACCTCTTTATCTGGATCAATTTCCGAGTTTCATCCGATCAAGATCCGAGTTTGAGTGGAAGTGAGTTTACACTATTTCCACTGGTTTCGCTTTCAAATTAGGAGAATCATTGCCTGATGAACATATAAAATTGTGGCCAGGATTTGGTTAAACAGTTTTCGCTTCCGTATCGAGTAATTGTACTCAAAATGCTATAATATGTGTATTATCTTACATTTCTAAAACTCTTGAGTCTATTAGGGAAATATTACCTAATTATTATTATTGGTGTATATCGATAAAAATTATTATCATCAGCATTAAATCGATGGTATCAAATTTGTATGAAAAGAAACATTTTCTTTGATATGGCAATTCCACACTTACATTTCAAAGATTGTTTTTATTGTGAAGTGGAAATGGAGCAGGTGGACAAAAAAAGGTAAACATGTAAACTTAATTTAAATTTCGACCGGGAAATGTGTTACTTCTTCATGCAGCAATGAATATTCAGGTGTGCTGCTTTCTTCACTGTCTGTGTCACTTTCCAATAACCACTGTAATACAAATATTAACCTCTTAAATTCAACAAATAAACGCAATTTACCTTAATAGCAGCTGCTTCCATCTGCAATTTGTTTGTTTATTTTGTTTTCAAATGTCACATCTTTGACAGGACTGAACGAGGCGAAATGTCAAGCTGGCTATTCGTTGATCTGTAGTGTTTTATTATGTCTCGTGATCCTGAGTGGATCATGTGGCATAATAAAAAACACCTATTAAAGACTTGTTGGAGGAATTCTCAGGTGAGCAAGATTGCTTTTCAAACTGGGAGGCACAATTAAATAATATTTCAACCACGTACGATCTCGATGACAACAATGTACGAGTGTTGATATCCTGTCGCCTCAAAGGAAAAGCCCTTAAATGGTTTCACTCTAGATCAGACTACATGGAAATTCCAGTTGCTGCGTTATTGTCCGATATGAGAGCCATGTTCGGGAACCACACTAGTCGCCTAACTTTGAAGAGAGCAGTCAAGGCTAGGAAATGGTTGAGCAACGAAACGTTTAAAGAGTATTTCCACGAAAAGACCATACTCGCTAATAAAGCTCTAATGTCTGCGGAGGAGTTGTTGGAATGTTTGATCGATGGTATACCAGACCCATATTTACGATCACAAGCTTACATGCAGCGATTCCAAAATAAGGAACAACTTTTGGAAGCTTTTAATAAAATACAATTATCCAAACTAAGGACAACACCATCATATGTTTTGGGGCAAGGAACAGCAACAGAGGGTCAAGCAGCACGGGCGATAAGGTGCTACAACTGCAATATATTGGGGCATATCGCCAATGAGTGCACCAAGCCAAAGCGTGAACGGGGGGCATGTCATGTTTGTGCCGAGATGGGACACTTTGCAGCCACCTGCCCAAAGAAGAAGATGTCTCCACAAGTATGCTGCGTTCATCAGGAATCCCATGAGGATGAATATGTAAGAAATTTGAGTTTCACTTTTAAGAATATAAATTTTAATTATAACGTCACATTAGGAAGAACATTGTTAGACACCGGTAGTCCTGTTAGCTTTATCCGCCAAAGATTTGTACCACCTGTTATAATGAAGTGTTATGATGATAAATGTAATCTTTTTGGTTTAAATAAAAGCCCACTGCTTGTGTTTGGAAAAGTTGAGAGTATTATATTATTCGAGGGAAACGAAATTAATGTAACATTATTAGTCGTACCAGACTGTACAATGAAATATGCAGAAAAGACTTTTTAAAATTAGCTAATTTAAAAATTCAAAGCGTTGAGCGGGATAGGAAGACAGAAAATGAAGAGTGTGAAGAAGAGTGTTTGAATTTGATGAAGATAGAGTTAGACAGACAGGAAGAATATATTGAAAATAAAGATATAGACTTTGTATATAAAGAAAAATTTAATGAAATTTTGAGAGATTGCTACCTGAACTGCAAACGTCCAGATTTCCCAGAAGTGAAGTGTGAAATGAAGTTGGTACTAGGTAACGATAAACCTTTCCACTGTCCTCCGCGGAGGTTATCTTATTATGAAAAGGAGCAGGTGCAAAGTATTTTAGATGTATTATTGAAGGAGGGAGTTATAAGGGCAAGCAGGTCTGAATACTCCTCACCTACTGTACTAGTGAAAAAGAAAACAGTGGACATCAGGTTATGTGTTGATTATCGTGTATTAAACAAAGCTACGTTAAGGGATAACTACCCAATCCCATTAATAGAGGACCTGCTTGATAATTTAGTCGATAAAAAGCTTTTTACATTGTTGGATTTAAAGAGTGCGTTTCATCACGTTACAATGAGTGCCGACTCTATTAAATACACATCTTTCGCAACACCGTTGGGTCAATTTGAGTACCTAAAAATGCCGTTCGGACTTAAAAATGCTCCTTCTGAGTTCCAACGATACATTAATCGAGTTTTTGAAGACTTGCTGAGGGAGGGTAAAATTAGTATATATATTGACGACTTAATGATAGCTACAGAAACAGTTGACGAGCATTTGGAGATATTGAGGGAAGTTCTTGACAGGTTGGTCAAGAATAAATTAGAGTTGAGAATGGATAAATGCCAGTTTATGAGGTCAGAGATTCGTTACCTAGGATATATAGTGTCAAAAGAAGGAATAAGACCAGACGCAAGGGGAGTAGAGTCGGTTAAAAATTTTCCTTTACCACGAAGTGCAAAGGCGGTTCATAGTTTTTTGGGACTATGTTCGTATTTCAGAAAATTCGTAAAAGACTTTTCTATTATCGCGCAGCCTTTATATAAACTTATCAGAAAAGACGCTACTTTTAAATTTGGAACGGAAGAACTTGCTTGTTTTGAAAGTCTAAAACGAAAACTTTTGGAAGCTCCAATATTGGCATTATATAACCCAAAGGACGAGACAGAGCTTGCGATGCTAGTGCTTTGGGTTTCGGTTCGATATTAATGCAGAAGAAGGCTGATGGAAAATTCCACCCGGTGTTGTACTTCTCGAATAGGACGACGGACCAAGAGTCTAAGTACCACAGTTACGAGCTGGAAACTCTTGCAATTATTTATGCGCTCAAGAGGTTTCGAATATACTTGCATGGACTTCGATTCAAAATCGTAACCGATTGCAACTCACTAACGCTGACGTTGAATAAGAAAGAAATAAACCCCCGAATAGCACGATGGGCATTAGAACTTCAAAACTATGACTATGTTTTAGAACATCGTGGGGGATCAAAAATGCAACATGTTGATGCTTTGAGTCGAGCGTCGAATATCCTGATATTAGAGGAAAACACCTTTGAACAAACTTTATCGATCAAACAGTACAGATATCAAACTATAAACAAGGTTAGGGAACAGCTCGAGAAAGGCGAAAATAGTTTGTATGAAATGCGGAATGGCTTAGTGTACAGAAAATTAGAGCAGAGGCTTTTGTTTTACGTACCTGAGAGTATGGAGGGAAATGTGATTAGAATGTATCATGATGAGATGGGACATATGGGCCGAGACAAGGTGATGGGAGTTATTATGAAAACATATTGGTTTCCAAGGATGAAAAGAAAAGTGACAGAGTATATTAGCAACTGCTTAAAATGCATCGCTTACTCACCCAAACAGGGTAAACAACAGGGCCTTTACACAACATACCCAAAGGGAACACGCCCTTTGAGACTCTTCATATAGATCACCTGGGTCCGATATCTTTAAGAAACGCAAAAAAGAAGTACGTGTTCCTTGTAATAGACGCATTCACAAAATATGTCAAGTTGTTCGCCACTAAGTCGACTAGTACCAGAGAAGTTGTAAGTTATTTGCAGTCTTATTTCGTGTTATACAGTCGACCAAGATCATTGATTTCCGATCGTGGTAGCGCTTTTACTTTAAACGAGTTCGAAAGGTTTATGGAAGAAAATAATGTTCACCATACAAAAATTGCAACTGGGTCTCCGCAAGCTAACGGACAGGTTGAGAGGGTGAATAGAAGCCTAGGCCCAATGATAGCAAAACTGACCAGTGCTGGCATGAACCTCTCCCTCGATGGAGTATTGCCAAAAATTGAATTTGCACTGAACAATACCGTTCATAGTAGCACTGGGTCGACACCGAGCGAGTTATTATTTGGTGTTGGACAACGGGGTGTAATAATGGACCATTTGAAAGAAAGCTTAGACCAGTGTAACGAAAAAGTAGTAGAAAGGGATTTAAAAGATATAAGGGAGAAAGCGTCGCAGAAAATTATCAAGAGTCAGGACCGTAATAAGGCATTGAAGGATCGCAAAAGAATTGACGTAAAATACAAACAGTTATGTTATGGTCAAGAATTACGAGAGTAGAGCAGGCGCCTGCAAGAAGATTATTCCAAAATTCAAGGGTCCATATAGGATATAAAGGATTTTGCCGAACGATAGGTATTTGCTGACGGAGGTTGAGGGTCTGCAGCTAGGTCACGTTCCTTACGAAGGAATTTGGGAAGTAGCAAATATTTAACCTTGGGTTGTTGAGAGGGAAAGCAGTTACCGCCGAAATCGGGACGATTTGGAGTCAGGAGGGCCGAGTTGTAGTAGGCTCACACCTAAATTCGAACACTCCTCTAGGAACAGGAATGTAAAGGAACTACCGGTGGAAGAGAAACACGAAAGGGAAAATCAATTCATTCGTTCGCAGCTTGCGCGAGAATAAGGAAGTGTTTTAAATTGGTGCGTGTTTTATTTATTTTAGTTCAAAAGAAAGAAGTTAGTTACAGTATAAATTATATGTTTTTTCTTTTTTTTTTGGAAACACAAAGACTCTAGTAGTTTTCATTCTATTGCCTTTATCATTCGACTTGATCACTCCAGCGATTTAATTATTTTCATACCTTGAACATTTATAAGTAAATTTTGGAAATCATTTTCAATCAATGCGTCTGAGCGTTGCACTGTGACAAATAGACTGATGATTATTATACCTATGTATACTCAAAATCATTAAGCTGATAGAAATTTGTATTATATTGTTGTCAACAATAAAATTAGTTTATATATCAGTCTCAATAAATACTTTACCAATATATTGGGTGATTGGATGGTTGTTATGTTGACTATCCCGTAAGTCATTGCCTTGTATAAACTAAACCCCCTGTATCATAGTAAATGAGCTAGAAAAATCTTTTAAATTCGCCGGCTAAGGTTGATAGTTTACGGTAGCCCTTTTATTAATGGCACGAAATGAATCACAGACAGCATAGGTGATTGAGAGAAGTTTCGACTGTGGTCCATTCCGGATTGTAAAGCGAATTGTAAAAATGTCAATCATTTCGCTGGTTTTACCTGACTTACAGGATTTGCATAAAAGAATCGGAAACATTTGGGAAATATTGATTAATTCAGTTATTGTCACAAAATTATTCAAATTACATATCTTAAGCGTCGATACACTTTCGAGATTGACTTTTATACGACTCGATAGCTCCCTGGTAAGTGAACTCCGTCACGTGCATTGTCGTGACTAGGTGCACTGTAGCGATGCAATGTTAAATGTTCGACTATGACTGGCATCACCAGTTGACCCACTTCTTTTCATTCAAATCGAGCATTTGTGGGTTTTAAATTATAATATATAAAAAATGATTATAAAAAATATCCTTGCGTAAGTTCTCGTTGTTTCCCAAGAGATAACATACCAGAATAAAGTGCATTTAATTTGAAATGGGAACTCATCTACAAGGAAGCACTGCAGGCAAGCTTAAACTTACATGTACGCTTATAATAACCAACCGAAATGTTAGAAAATTTTGTTTGTAGTTCTAAACCTGACGCCTTTCGTGCCAAGAAAGAGTATTTGTGGAGAATTTTATTGCACTACAATATTTATTAAAAAAAAAAAAAAACTGCAGTTTAAGCGCACAAAATTCTTGTTCAGACTTACGGTGAGCATGCTCTATTGGAAGCAACATAAATGCTTTAAAAATAATGATTTTGATATTGAAGACAAAAAACGCTTTTGCGCACCGAAAAAGATTGAAGATCAAGAATTGGAAGAAGCATTACTAACCAGCTATACGTGCAAAGTCAAAGATAACATTTTCGAAACGTTTAAAAGCATTATTAATGATTCAGATTTCAATTCAGTTTCAGATATGTATATATTTTTTTTAATGTGAATGGCTGATTCAACCTAAAAAAGGAAAGATATTTTGAATATTTGTGACTGGCGATGAAAAATGGATACTGTATGATAACCCTAAACGTAAAAAATTGTGAATAGCCACCGCATGCATTAACAGTACTAGTAAGAGTAAATGTCTATGGTTCCAAGGTTCTTCTCTGCACTTCTTGAGATCAGTAGGATGTAATTTATTATGAGTTGCTCAGACTGAACGAAGCCATCACTGGAGATCAATGTCGAAAGCCTGAGGTCCGAACATTGAACGAAATGAGGCCGCTATACGAACAGAGGCACGCCAAGGTGATTTTGCTATGTGACAACTCACGGTCACTTGATGCAAAATTGGTGAAAGCCTACTAAATGACAAATCTCATCAGACCCGTTCCGCTCGATTCGCGTAGCCTGGCACTTCCATTCTTATGACGATGCCAAAACCTGGGTCGATTATTGGATAGTGTCAAAAGACCGATTTTTTTACTTGCCAGATAGATGGGAACAAGTGGTGGCTAGTGATGGGCAATACTTTGATTGACATAATTTGTATGACTTGCTTTAAATAAAGAGAGAACATATTCAATCATAATATACGAGGTATGTCAAAAACAAACGGTGACTTTTTGAAATTCTCGAGCTAAGTGCATTTTTTTTTGTCATACACATTTACCCCAACATGTTAACATACATTTTCAGTTATGATGGAAGATGTAAAAGTTAGACGTATTTTAGTGATTTTTCGCTATTTCATGTGAAATATAAAATTAGGTGCTCCAAAGTACTTGAAATGTTGACAGTGATATTTGGCGAGTTTGCTTTGATAAAAGAAATGTTTATAAGTGATATAAGCTTGAGTGCGACAACGAATGAATCGTTGAATCACTATCAGAGGAGTAAATTGCTAACTTTTTATCAAAACCAAAAAAATCGTAACATCGCTCAAGCGATGTCTACAGTCGTGAATGACGATCCGAATTTGCTGAAAACGGTCATCACTGGTGACAAAACATGGACATAAGATGTAAACCCTAAAGCCCAATCATTCCAACGGAAGCGACCAGAGGACCCAGACCAAAAAATCACGCCAAGTTCGGTCAAATATGTTTTGCTCACTCTTTTCACAATGGTGTGTTTCATTACGGGTTCTTGCCGGATGGTCGTTTGGTCAATAAGGAATATTATCATGAAGTAACGCGTCGTTAGAATAAAGCAATGGGAAGAAAACCACAGTTGAGGGGATGAAGATCGCATAACTGGAAGAGCTCAGGGCTATATCAAGCGCATATGAGGAGTGCATCAAGCACTTAAAAAACCTCTGGCGCAAGTATATTATATCTGAGATTACTTTTAAGAGAGCATTATACTCGTACATATTGATATTGATGAATAAAAAATATTTTTCTCGAGTCAAAGCTTTAACTGTCGCAGACTTGGGCCTCGAGTGTGGTCATCACGCTCGACCAGACTCTTCGGAGTTAAATCCTAAGCAGGAGTATAAACCATCATGTTATCAATACCTATTTACCGACAGCTCTAATTGTCATAGACCACACTACTCGCACTATTACGACATGCTTTTATACCTAAGGTGATTTCTTTCTCACTTCTAAAATACTTCACATATTTGTATGAGAGAATTTAGTTATATATTTTCTTTACATGAAAGTATGCAGCGAAGGAAACCTCATTTTAGAACACCGAAGTCTGGGCTAGAACATCATTCTTAACATTTAAAACTTAGAAGAAGTCAAAGAGTTCCTCTTGACTCAATAAACGACAACGACACCAATACTATCAGTCGCAGAATAACGGTTGCTAACCACTGCTTCTTTTGGCTCAGGCAGAGAAAAAGCTCTCTTTTGACAAATTGGGGTTACAAAACTTTAATCAATCCGATCCGTTAGGCTGAGAAGCTTCGACCCAGAAACCACCAATGAGACGTACCACTTAAAATGGCCGCCGACGTTTGCCTACAAGCTCGGGCGAGCACGTGGGTATCTCAAGTGCTGTCAAAATTTTGTAAACAATCACGCACATTGTTATAATTCCAAGAGTGTGTGTGGCGGGAGTACACTGCGGTAAAATGAAATGAGCTCACACGTATTCACGGATAGAAGCTTGTTTGTAACGGGTTTTGTCGCTACGAACCTGAACTTCTTTCAAAATTTCAGGGTGTCACGGGGGAAGACGTACGAAGGACGCACGTCTCATTCTGGTTTCTGCTTCGACTTAATCGGAAGCGGTGAAGAGCGTCTTGGCCGATTCGAAAGCAAAATTCTGCATATTATCTGCACGATTGTGGAGAATGAAGGAAATTATATAAGCGAGAACTGTGCGAGCTGTTCGTAAAAGGCGATGCAAGCCGACCGGTAAAAAGCGATCTTAACCAACACACAACACAAATGTAAGCAAAAGAATATTAAAGAATCTGTAAGAAAATTGAAGAATCTTCAGAATGTAATTATGACTAGATGCCATAACCGGAATAACAACAAAAAGTCATCCAAGATATTGAATTATTTTGATTCTCTAATGGAGGAAATGCAAGTTCCTTTATTTCCCACCATAACACAATTTATTACCAAATTCAATATAGCCACCAAGAGCTGCTGGCAAAGAATATTCTATTAATCCTAGTGACAAAGCACGGGAATAGCACCATACAACAATTGGACACAACTACAAACGGCTATATATGCGAATAAAATCAATTTGTTTTCCTTACATTTAGTTGACCTGATTTTCTCTGTAGACCATTATATTGTTAAATCTCTTAAATTATTCAGGCCCTTTCAAGGTATATGTTTTAGCACAAGGCGCAAAAAAAAACAAACAGAAAACATAAGAATTCAAGCTCTCAGCACAAAAAAACAATATTCCAACAAGAAAATTCGTGTTGGGAAATTGAAATAAAATTACCCTTCCCCACTGAACCCTTAGTAGCAAACAGATAAATTTGCCGTCATGTATTACATTCACACAAGTTCGAGAGCAAGCCGCATACCTTGTAAAAGTTTGCGGGCGAAATAGAATAACATCAAATGTATGTGAAGCAGAAGAGCAGCCTCGCCAAGGATGCAAATTACTTTCCGTTGGGCAAACAACGCCCTTGTGCTTCCATGTGCCACAAAATCAATTGTAACAAGGAGCTATTGTCGTCTGGAGAGAAAGTCGCCCCTAGCAATCTACATACATCTGTACATACCACACCCATCTCTTAACAAAATGAGCATAGTCATGCACATCTCTCCGCAATATACGTACTAAATGTCGCCTTGACTTAGATTTCCGGTTTTGCTTTTTTTTTCCATAAATTTGTGATGATGAGTAGATATAAAAAACGATACTCTTTTTTTCATTCCACTGCCTGCCGTCGTCGACTTGGATAAGACGCAGCGGCGAATAAAATGAAAATAGACTTGTCACGATGAGTTAGAGCGAGCCATATAAAGTAGTTGAATTTATTATCTTTATTGCATCTTCGAGTTGCATAAAAGTTTTCGCAGGAGTCCCAAACGGAGATTTCCCGAAGCTGAATGTCAAAATTTCGACGGTAGAACTTTTCTGTGGTCACTGAGTAGCTTCTGAAGAGAAACATCCTCACGTACCGAATCTATAAACCAAAAGGCTTTATGGGCATGTCACTTTTGTTGCACCCAGATACAAGATTTGACCCAGTTTCCTGTTGGATCCTGATGTTGTCTCCTATTTTTTGCTTCCGGTTAATTCTCGTCTGTATACATTCCATGTGCAAACGTCACAACTTGAAGAGAAAAGAAAACTACAGATAAAACAGAAAAGTTAAATTAGTGTTTTTTTTATGTTCTAGGACATTGCTGACCAGAAATCTCAGGATTCGACACAGCCTGGGAACATTTGGAAGCTGCAAAATAGCGATATCAGTTTGTACACACATGCATTTCGACTGGAAATGTCAACAAAACTGAAAATTAGTGTTGGAGTTCATTTGCAGATTGCAGGTAAGTGCTGGAGTACGAAATTCATCTTGTAGATACGAACAAGTATGTTGGAGATGTGCCCACAACCCGGATGTACTGGATTCTTCTCGTTGCATTTATCTGAATGCTATTAAAACTTTGATGAAGTTAGATAAGAAGTATGAGGTGACAAGTAAGGACAAAAGTTGTTAGGAGATAAGCTTCGTTATTTAATATGCAATCGTTTGCATATTCATAGGAAAATTATAGCGAGAAGTGAGAAGAGGCTGCTGGAAAAATATTGCAGTAGATGTGCTCTATTCTATAACATTTTCTGTTGTACGGGGGAACGTCAGCTGGAAATTGGATTTAAACTCATTTTATGAAATCGTGAACACTATAAACTAAGGGTCTAAAACGCGTAAACTAATTTGAAGGCAAGCATTAATTTAATTCATCATTAAATTAATATCTACAATGCAATTCTGAAATAAGAAATACTATATTTTTGGATAAGCAATTGTTGTGAGAAGAACTTGTTGATTTAAGGCTGACTCCAAATGGCAAATTTCGAGAAACTTTTTCCAGGTAAGTATACTATAGAAGGCTTTCTCAGTAGCCCACTTAGAGCTTCGTGAGTAGTCAGCTTGAAGTAACGCCGCGATGACTTGGCTGTTGCGAAATTCAATTCAATGACATAGGCGTCAAAGACCATCCCATCGACCTCTGAACGACGATCGCCTCAGAAAAACCTTACTCAATATTGGAAAAAAGAAAAAATCACGTTGTAATACTAGTTTTTTCGGGGCATTGACAGTGACATGAAAAGCACAGCAAGAATCGAATACCAAAAGCGTTATTGAGATCATTATTTACGATATATTGTTCATTCAGCCTGCAAGTTTTATTGTGCTAACGTCATGAAGATACTATAGAAATCCAAAATATGTATGGAGAGGGTGTTCTCAGCGGGTCCAAGTGTCGGCGTTAGTTGCAAAGTTTATGAACTTTGGCTAGACTCAATGTGCTGTTACTGACTTTATGGTTAGATAGTGAGGAAATAATCTATTTTGATCTGTTTACTCAAAACCTATCACCGCATAAATCTGCTATCAATAGCTGTTCAAATTGAAGTCGGAACTAGAGCGGAAGCGGCCAGGTCTAGTTAATCGAGGAGATGTTCTTTTCAATTATGCATCTAGGACCACCTGCTCACAGTTGAGTTTGGTTGGGAGAAATGGTGCATCCACCTTATTCTCCATATGTAGCATATTCAGATTTCCACTTGTTCCGGAGTGTGCAAAATTTCCTTCAGGGAAAAAATTTAAGATTTCCGACTTATAACCACGTTCTCTTTTAATTTTTTTTTCGTCAAAGCCAAACTTTTTTTTAGTGACAGCATTAAAAAGTTGCCTGGGTGGTGGACGGAAGTGTTGTCCAATGAAGGAAATTACATTGTAGTCTAAATTGTTGCATTTGGTGCAAATTATTTAACGTTAATCGCGCAAAGCTAATATTACAAACTGATCTAATTAAGAGCCTTGATTCTATAGTCAATCTACCTGTTTTTATATGAAGTGTATCGTATCAAACGCATTAAACAATCAGATATACAAACACTCCCGTAATGAGAGAGAACTGTGATGATTCGCTAGATTAAGGAAAGTACTCAGCCCTCAGAAATCGATAAGAAAAGGAAAATCAAATTAAGGTATCTAGTTAGTTGAATAAATCCTCAAATCGTGCGAAAGTTGTGCTTGAGATTATAGTTCTTTCTAAGTGCTTCGGTGGTAAAGCCGAAAAAAATATTTCATAAATTCTTTGAGTCAAAAAATTAGACTTCGCGACTTCGACTTTGAGTCAAATTAGATTTCTGCGAAGGTAAATCTCGTATCTTTACGCGTCCTCAACAATTATTGAAAGAAATATTTTCCGCCCGCACTTTCCATCATTCCACCAGCAGCATACCGCAATCTGGAAATATTCTCCCTGGAAACACAACAACACCCAAAAAATTCCGTCCATTGACTTCTACTACTGATTATCTTGCCGTTCTAATCGTTTAATTAAACATGAATAATTCTCCCACTAAAACTTCAGCTTCTGACGCTCCTATCATTTTCATTATCCGTCGGAACCGAGTAAACCAAAGTAGGTACAGCAGGATACCGAATTTCGTTGTAGCAATGTGAAATCAAAGATACTTCTGTCCTTGATATTGATACCCGTTTAATCTATCTTCTTTTGTTATGATTTATGCCATGATCATGGCAATATCGCAGTCAATTCGTGACTAGATCGCGACTGCTTTTGATTTGGATTTCTCAAATTTTCATAAATTAATGAAAGTCGGCACTCCTGTTTGTCAAATTCAGATTGTGTTGTTAAATTTCAACATATGGCAGAAATGAACTCGTGTTCACTTTTTTAGTTTCCGATAAGAAAACGACATAAGCAACTCACACACATACATATTTTTTTATTTTATTTTATTTTATTTATTTCTTTATTTCAAACAAACTAAAAATTTAATAATTATAACACTAGCAGATTTTTGCTTGAAATAGTATAAGATACACTCAGTTGCAAAGGGACAAGAGGCGAGTGCATCTATTCTAAAATAACATAAGCATATAATTATTGATGGGGATAACAACAAGTAACAAAAAAGAGAGAGAACTAAAATATTATTAACATTAATTAAGTTTAGAAAAGATATAGAAGATTCACGCAATTTAATTTAGGTTTCAGGTTCAAAAAATTTCTCGATTGACGAATAATTGAGAGAAAATAGCAATTTTTTGATGTCTTGTAAGAAAACTTTTTACACCCTTTCGCATCTGAGGCTTTCAGGTAGAAAATTAAACAACCGAGGAGCAGTAACCAAATAGAACCGTGAAAAATGTGACTTATTGATTGTCGGTAGCGCTACAAAATGTCTGGTATTTAGTCGCAAGATGTGATTTTCATCCAATCTAACCGCTTAAGAACCACATTTTTTAAAAAAAAAAATTGAACACTTTATAACAGTATAGGTGTCTCAAAGGTAGAATTTTAAGAGCCCCAAACAAACCAAAGCTAGGGGTACAACGATTTACTTTGCACATAATCCGAACCGCATGTTTTTGTTTCATCAACAAAGGCTTAATATTAATGAAGTAAGAACCACCCCAACAAGATGACCCGTACTGCAGCTTAGATTTCAATAAACCGTTATATACTAATTTCAAAATAGGTAAACTGCAATAAAGGCTGAGGTGGTGGAGTTGTTTAATTACTCTGCTAAGATACTGCTTAAGATTGAGAGTATGCTGTCTAATGTAACACCCAAGTATTTCGAAGCATGCATCACTACAATTCAATGAATCTTTGAACGCCGTAGAATGAAGGTGGCAACCGCATTGACTAAATCAGCTAGGTGAATGATTATATAAAGGAAAATCATTGCAAACTCTACCTTTGATGTTGAAGAACATAAATTTCGTTTTTGGGCTAATTACAAGCCTATGCTGCTTAAACTAATTCCGCAATATCTCTAGGTCGTTATTGACAGCCAAAAAAAAATTGAAAATGATTCGAACAAGAATATGAAAGGGCAGTGTCGTCAGCAAATGCAGTTAGTTTACCTTCAAATTGTTGAGAAAAAAGGGAGTTCAGATAAATTTAAAACAGAATGGGTCCTAAAACAGAACCCTGTGGGACACCCATAACAATATCTTTCCATGAACTTAGACAGTTTTTAATCTTTACCATTTGCTTTCGGTTTTTTAAATATGAGGCAAACCAATCATAGACAAAACCTCTAAAGCCCTCACGATAAATCTTATCTAAAAGTAGGGAAAGTTCCACCATATCGAAAGTTTTGGTAATATCTAAGAACAGTGCAGCTGAAGTCTTAGATGTGTTTACACTGTTATATAGTTCACACGTTAATTTAAGTAGAGCACTTTCTATAGATCTGCCACTTGTAAAGCCATACTGGCAATCACTGAAAAAATTAGACCTATTTAGAAACGAAAGGACTCTAGATTTCACACCCCTTTCCAGAATTTTTGAAAAATTTGACAGAAGGGGAATAGGATGGTAATTGTTTAATGCCGTAGTATCGCCTTTTTTATGGAGTGGAATCACAATCGCTGTTTTGAGGACTTCCGGAAAAATACCCTGCTTAATACTGAAATTAAAGATATAGCTTAAGACATCTGCGATTTGAAAAGAGATTTGTTTCAAGACGTAGCTGGAAATGCAGTCAAATGAAGACGAATGATATGTTTTTAGAGAGATAATAATTTTATTAATTTCAAGTGCCGTAAAAGCTTCGACAAAAATGTGTGATTGGTGAGAATCCTGAATTACACCCCAAGTACATTTGTAAGAGGAACTATCCTCATTGGAAAAACCCCCACAAGTTCAAATTGGAAAAGAAATCATTGAGCAAGTTGGCCACTTTCAAAGGCTCAGACACGTAAGTATTAGTATGGTTTATATCAACATTGTCCTTGGTTCTATTCAAAAAACTTCCCCCTCACATACATAATCTAATTATTTTAAGAAATATCGAAAGAAGAAATTGGCAAAGATATCAACACCCTACTTATAGGGATAATATGTCCTATTTAAGCCATCTGATCACTAAACATCTCGCACAACTATGTAACGAGGAATGGAATAAAAAGCTAGCTAGCTTA
Source organism: Merodon equestris (assembly GCA_958301585.1). Taxonomy (NCBI): domain Eukaryota; kingdom Metazoa; phylum Arthropoda; class Insecta; order Diptera; family Syrphidae; genus Merodon; species Merodon equestris. The sequence goes on from OY284413.1 coordinate 69,342,712, forward strand.
GATAGTAGAGCTAAACCATTCTGGAACGTGGTTAAGATAGTTAAAAATAAAAACAAACAACTACCCTGCTTACGAAATGGATCAAATTTTTGTTACACGGATGAAGAAAAAGCCAGTGTTCTGGGACATAACTTTCCGAAAAACCACTGTGTGTCAGCAGGCTTAGGCGACCAAGCCACAAATACCCTTGTAAGCAACACTGTCCATGCTCTTAACATACAGAGGCCTAGAACTCCCTTGAATTCCTTCCTCACCGAAGACGACGTAAGGTCACATATTAAGTTTCTCAAGGCTTAAAAATCGGATGGATTTGATCACATAAAAAATGTGTATCTCAAACATTTACCCAGAATTGGAATAATGTTTCTGACAGACTTTTTCAATGTATGTCTGAAATTCCAATACTTTCCTAACGCCTGGAAAATCGCTAAGGTAGTACCCATACTAAAGGCAGGGAAATTTCCTGATGAGCCCGAAAGCTATAGACCTATTAGTTTACTGAATAGCGTAAGCAAATTATACGAGCAAATTCTTAAGGAAAAAATAATAAAAATTATCACGGATCGTGGTATAGATATATCCTGACGTACAGTTTAGCTTTAGACCCCAGCACAGCACATCTCATCAAGTGCTTCGCATTTGCAACATTGTTAGAAAAAACCGCGATCGAAAAAGCATTCGACTCTGTATGGTCTAATATATAAAATGATTAATTTCGACTTTCCGCTGTGTCTATGTAAAATAGACCAAGGTTTTCTGTCAAATCGTTCTTTCAAGGTCAGTGTCAACAGTATAGTTTCTAGTCCAATTTGCTTCCAATCAGGGGTTCCGCAAGGTTCCGTTCTGGGTCCCATTTTATACAATCTATTTACGTCGGACTTTCCAAGCCTCGATAGCTGCGAATCGGCTATTTTTGCAGATGATACTGCAATACTCGCATCGCACGAATTTGCTCTCAATATTGAGCAAATCTTCGAAATGCGATGAAAGTATTAGAGCATTATTTTAACCGGTGGAAAATTAAGCTGAACGGAGATAAAATGCAAGCTATCTTTTTCACCCGAAAAAGGAAGCCATGCCACCTCCCGAACAGCCATATTCAAATCTTTGGATCCGCAATAAGCTGGAGCAATTCGGTTAAGTACCTAGGAATTCATCTAGACACCAAATTAACATTTAACGAACATATTTCCAAAACCTTACAGAAAATAAATATAGCGATAAAGATGTTATACCCCTTCATAAACAGAAAATCTGCACTAACAAATCACAATAAGCTGCTGATACACAAAACGGTCTTTCAAGCATTACTACTATATGGTCCAGTATGGGGAAATTGTGCGAAATGCCGCATCCAAAAGCTACAAGTGTCGCAAAATAAGCTACTCAAATTCATGCTTGACCTCCCATGGCACTATTCTACTTTAAAGCTACACCAAAGAGCGAATGTTGAATTAAAACTGACAAAACTGACAGGAAAATTTACAAACAATTGCGCTTACGCCGACAACGTCTTAATAAATAACTTAGTAACGTAAACTTGCTATTAGCTATAACTTTTTCTATCATTTATTCGCTTATTTATTTATTTATCTGTTTCTTATTTACATATTTAATATCTATTTATTGTTTATTATTAATTATTTATTATTTATTATTTACTATTTATTATTTATTATCTGTTATTCATTACTTATTATTTATCATTTGTTATTCATTATCTATTATTCATTTTTTCTTCTTACTTACTAACTTATTTTGTCTACATACATACATACATAGCTGCTAATTTAATAATTTAAATATACACTACCTTGTATTGGGGTTTTTTTGTCGCATTTTCCCCCAAAGTATAGATATGTCTACAAAATCCAAATAGTCACATAACAATAAAATAATGTTTCAGATGAAAGATATACGTATAGTATATCATATCACTGTAATGTAAAATGTGTGGTAACAATCCATTGTAACTCCCATTTGATATAAGAAATAAAGATATATCTATCTATCTATCTATTCAGTTTTTCATTGACTACGCCCCATTCTCTTTTAGGGTTGCCCATATAAGCTGTTAATTTATTTATGAAATAGGTATCCCAACAGTATGGTATTTCCGTTTTTAGTTCTGTACAGATCTTGTGGTAATAGTTTTTCAGTCTAGAATTGTTGGGGTGTTTTTTAACTCGTAGGAAAATGTGTTTTTTCTTTCTTATTTTACTGAGTAAGGATTGAGTCATCCATGGCTTCAGAAATCTAGACTTATTATTTTTAGGAACCATGCTCTTACTACAATTGGATAAGTGGGTTTGTAACTTATTTAGAAAATATCGAAATCAATTGATGGATCCCGTGCTTCGAAAACTTCGTCCAAGAGCTTAAAACTCAAACTTCCTTTCAGACAAGCATAGTCAATTTTATTAAAATTCGTATTTTACAATGGCTTGTCCCTAGATACACTGCAACCAAGTTGAATGCTGGTTAAACAATGGTCAGTAATACATAAATCGAAGGCCATAGTACTGTAACTTGCATTATTGTTTCTATCAAGTGTTATGAATATGTGATCCAGTTGAATTGAATTGAAGAGTATGGGGTGTGTCATTACAGGACACTTGCACTGCGACCATAAAGATCTATTGTACCCCCTTCTTTGATCTAGGATTTTAGTGTTGCTTTCATGAATTTAACAACTTTCCTTGATGGGATATCCTGGAAGTCCTTCCCTGTTAGTTGTGTCTTTGTTGACATTTCGAGTCGCTCTTCAGTGAGTTCTGGGCATTTTGTGAGAATATGTTCCATAGTTTCTTTATCCTGCCCACATCGTCTGCAAGACTCAGTGCTGCTGAGACCCATTTTGAATAGGTGGTGATTGCAAGGGCCGTGCCCTGTTAGAGCTTCACATAGCAGTTTTAGTTCGGTTTTATTTAGTTCTAGTGCCTCTTTTGCACGTTTTGGATTGTGATTCTGTTCCATAAAGATTTTAGAGTGTTTTAAGCCCTCTTGTCTGTTCCAGAATTGGTTCTTTTGTTTGATGACCCATTTGTTTAAAGTTTTATTTGTGTCTGTGTTGTCAAATCCATAAAGGGGGAAGGGTCCAATAAAAGGCATCTGGGCGCCTTTTTTGGCTTGTAAGTCCGCCTTTTCGTTGCCTTTATGATTTTCATGACCTGGCACCCAAATCAACTTCACTTTGTTGTTTATCGCCAGTTTATTTAAACGTTGGTGACATTCCCAGACAGCTCTAGAGTTAGATGTATAGCTTCTTAGAGCTTTGAGAACCGCTTGGCTGTCTGAGAATATGGATATCTTTAATCTATTGGGCTTTTGTTCACTAATGTAGTGTACCGCCGCATTTATTGCATACAGTTCAGCTTGAAAGATTGTTGATTCACCGCAGAGAGGGATGTGAAGGCTACATTTAGGTCCTATCACACCAGCCCCTACTTTATTTCCGGATTTGGACCCATCTGTAAACCACTTTTGGGCACCATCCTTCAACCAAGGGGGATTGTTTTTCCATTCCTCCCTGTTTGGAAGGATCCAAACAAGACTCAGATCGAGTAGGTTGATTTAAAATAGAATCGAAACCAAACGAAGCCAACATAGTTAGAAAGTCGCCTGCCTCCACTGAGTTGGACAAAATGTTTATATTTAAGTCACCCAACAAAATCACATTTTTACAAGACTGACACCCTAAGAACTTCGGAAACTCATCCAAAAAGACTCTTACCAGATATGTTACTTATGAAGTCTGTAGACACAAGTAAATAAGTAACGGATACCAGAAACATATAAACATATAAACGGTCGAACTTAGTGTGCGTATTGCCAAATATTCCTTTTTCTGATTATCATTTGGAAAGGTGGAGATATATTGATAAACTGCTGAATGTACAAGGAAAGCCACCAGCAATGGAGAACGATGTTATTCACACAAGAATAACAAGGATTCAATCGAATAACACTGGTATTAATAAAATATGCAGGAGAAAAATTAATGGAAAAGTTAAATGGACTCATCACAACTATATAGAACAATGAAATCAAACAACTACGAAATGCAACAATTACCGAGAAATATCTCTGCTACAAAGATGTTACAAGGTGCTGTCAAATATTCTCTTAAAGAAACTGATTTCATAGGCAAAGGATATGATCGAAGAATACAATGGAGCAGATTTTTACTGTACGGCAGCTTTTAGAAAAGAAATGGGAATTCGGCGAAATGGAACACCAGCTATCCAGATGAAACTGTATTTGGCCATGGCATTTTTCGACCGAAGAACTACATCAAATTTTTAATATTGAAAAGGATTCTATAAGACTTAATAAATTATTCGAAAGATAAAGCCGGTCTTACGACCAATCTGACTACCATTTGATGTCATGTTTGCTAAACAAAAAACAACATAAGGCATATTGAATTGATATATCACATCTACATATGAAGGTATTGCTGTTCATTAACAAGAAACTTGAAATCAGGAAATAACCTTTTTTAAATTTTTTTACCATTAAATTAAATTTTAACATTAATTTAAATTTTTTATTTGTGATAGTGAGGAAACAGTTTATAGAAATGTAGAAAGTCTAATAATGTCAGGAGAGGAAGCAGGCTTAGTCGTAAATACAGAAAAAGAGAATATATGGTCTCTGGCCCAATTGGATCGATCCAAACCTCAGGTGCGAGGTTAAATATGAAATATGTACTCGAATTCAAATATCTAAGTATCATATTGACTGCCAAAAACGGCACAGAGATCGAAATAAATGCATATGGGCAACTCGTGATTCTTCGTGATTACTTAACTTTTTAAAATAACTCTTATTTTTCTCGCAATGTTAAAATCCGCATTTATATAACTATAATATGCCAGTGACAATTTACGAATGTGAAACCTAATTTCTGACAAAAAGGAGAAAATCGGATTCCCCGACGCGGCAACGTCATCTTAAAAATATTAATAGGTTATTTTAATGAAGTCAAAAGGCAGAGAGAAAAAAAATATTTTTTTACTTTTTGGAGTTTTTTTTTTGTCGGGGGTTACTTAAAATTTTTAATTTTATTTTTATTTCATTCTTTTTAAATTACTCGCCCTAATTCCGATAGGTACGAGTAACTACTTGAATTAAATTTTTCGTAACACTCTACCGCATACAAACCCATACATATATAATTTACCACTTTCAGCATGACTTACACATGTGTGTCAAAAATGTAATTGCCTGTACGAGTATGATTGCGGACATTATTGTTTGATCACTCTTCTGCTATTCCAGTTCCAGTGTGTGAGTGTGCATAAACTGTTCGAGCTTATCGCTACATCAATGTATACGATATTTATTCACATTTTGTTTTTGGTTGGCTACTACGTAGTATAAGACATGTTCGTATGCATTTATCTTTCTTTTCGTTTTGTCTGTGATTACGTTGTTCTACAACATAGTCGTACGACCGCGTCGTTCGGACGTTCGGCTGGGTTGTATAATATGAACGCCGCTATTGATGAATTTCTAGGTTGAATGGAACTATGGATATGTTATCGTTCAGTTTGAGGAACGATCGGAAATGTTTCCGACTGAGGACATAGTTCCTGGAACTATACATGTCCTGAACTACCCAACTCTACTAAGATCCCTACCACAGCTAACAAAAAATGGTAATAACCTTGAAATGCCTGAACAGATCTTCATAAATTGTAGCTAAGAACCATCTCGATCACGGTAGCTTTCAAACAAAAAAAATCATCAAAATCGGTCAATTCGTTGAGGAGCTACGATGCCACAGACAGACACACAGCAAACAGACACGTCAAACTTACATATAACACCCCTCTTTTTGCGTCGGGGGTTAAAAAAATACATAGTCACTGGCCGACATGAACCGATTCAAACTGACTGTACTCAATAAACGCTTTGAGAAAGTGGACGAGTTCGAATAACTGAGAACAGTATTAACGCCAAAAACCACATAAAATTTAAAGAAATAAAAGGCTGCATATGAGCGATGCGTTATTCGCCGGGATGATTTAACTATTCGAAACAACTCTTTTGTCCCGCAATGCCAAAATTTGTATTTATGAAGCCCTAGTATTACCAGTGATATTTCAAGGCTGTAATAACACCCCTCTTTTTGCGTCGGGGGTTAAAAAGGAGGAAAATAGATGTCAGGCTTTTGAAAACAACATTTTAGGAAGAGTCTATGTTGGAAAACAAAACAAAGACACTAGCAATTGGAGATAATTATTCAATCAAGAAATTTTACCCTGCCCCAAGCATTGTCCCAATAGTCAAATGAATAATGACACGATGGAAAAAGACCGATTGACCTCGAAGAGATGAAACAAAACAGTGAAGAATTGAAGTAATGCACCCAAGACAAGGAGGCTTGGCAAAGGATTATCAACGAGGCTCTGGGCTCCCAAGTTTTTTCGTCTTTTTTTCATTTTCTGCCAAACTGTTGCTATTATATTTCTTCGATAATCTTCTTCTTCTCAGATGGCGTTACAGCTCATGGACCAGAGCCTAGCTTCTCTCATTCACTTATGTTGTATGCGATTTGTTTTTCACACAAGTGAACGGGACCTACAATTTAATGCCGATTCCGAACGGCGAGAGTCGAGAAGCTTTTTCGAGGCAAGTGTACTACGGATGGTTTTGCCGAGGAGAGGAGCCGCGTAATGAACATTCGATGGTGTTGGTGTTATCGGGATCCGAACTCGCTCATCGTGCGTCAGAGGCCGACACACTACCCACTGCGCCACGGGTCTCTTCGATAATAATCGATATTATTATTTAGCCTGTACATGATTTCTAAAAGATCACGTTTGCTACACGTGACATCCGGAAACAAGTATTCCAATGATGAACCAGGTAATGAAGATGATCTCTTAAATAAATTGCAGCACTACTCCCGCGAACATATCTTCCTCCCCTTAAAGCTTTACATCTTTGCATTGAGTACAACGTGTCTTTACGATATCATGTTCTGACTGATTGGCATCTTATGGCTGTGGTGGCCTGGAAGGCACAGTGTTCCTTTCACGAGGCCAGCCAAATTTGACCATTTTGGAGAGTATGTTTTGGTATCTCTTGATAAATAATTGTTTCTGGCTTTGACCCTTCGCGTTGACGGGTAGTGGTGGGCAATCAATGCTATGACACATATGATTGAAAGTTGTTTTGCGGATTCCGCTTAGAAGAGAGAAGATACCAAAAATTATGGCATCTGATGTTACTTCTCTGACCAAAACACCGTTACATCTTTCCACCAATCGCTCAGTTCAGATAAATACATCTCTTTTTATTACCAGAGGAAGGGCGCCAAAACTTCCTCTATTCCCAAAAAGTGCTATACGACATATCGCTCTAACTGAAAGTAATATACGATCAATGTATTGGAGACAGTGAGTTAGATTTTACTCTCTTTCTCGCTGATGGCCACGAAAATAGTGCCGCTATGCTCGCTTATCCTTCAAAACACCGACCTCCACTGTTTTCAACTTTACAAGCGCTGTAATATCTTTCTCGAAATGGAAATTCTGCTGTTTTATTTGTTCCTCACAACCCATTTATTGTTATCAACTCAAAGATTCTATATTTGATATCGGTGATCCCAATGATATTATCACTATCTGGTGCAATTTCAATCTTCCGTACTTGGAATGGGCTAAGTCCGATGATGAGAGTCACTTTGTCGCGACCAATACCTCGTCCGTAAGGAAATCTCTTCACAGATCGTCTCTCCGCCTCTGGTTTCCTCCAACTCACTCACATCACCAATAACATGAATCGGTAACCTGACCTAAACTTCTTATCTAATGCAGAAGATGGTGTTATTACCACAAGGAATCGACTCCTCTCTATCTTTGATACGTCCCATCCATCATATTCGGGAACACTTTTACTCGTGCGTAACTTCGTCATTCTCCACTCATTGCTTTTTCGACGAGCAGAATTAGCAAAACTAAATAACCTGCTCAACAATACTACGCATAAGCCGTTAGATGATACTCTTGGCGTGTTCTATTCCAAATTTATTACTTGCCTTATTCGTCTCATATTCGCCAAAAGAAAAACTGAATCTCATCTCCAGCCTGACTACGGCGACAGGCCCGCCTTAAGACCCATTCTGATTCCGACCTTTCTACTTACCTGCAGTCTTATACGGAATTCACATAACTATGCGAATCTCACTACCTCTAATACCTGAACTCAATCCAGTCCTCTATTATCACTGATCCCATAAACGTCTACCACTTTATAGTTGCAAAAACTAAAGCTGATTACTGTCCCACTACTTTTAATTTCCTCAATACTTCTTCCAGTGATCGGAAAATAGTTTCCATTTTTTTCCTTTATTTTTCAGCCAATTGTTGAAGAAGAGGTCTTTCAACCCGATCCTGACTACTTTCATTAACTGGTCTCTCCGGCTTAAAAGAGCAATAACCTCGAACATGAATGAATGGACAACCAAAAGCCTGGAAGTACTTCAGGTGGCATCCGCAATAGCGGAAATCCACCCGCGATCTCTTTCATCGCGGCCGGGGCAAAGATTCTGGAGGCTCGACCACTCATTCCAAACTCTCCGGCAGCTCAGAACGACACCGACTCCTGCGGCTTACTGTCCGACCACCTGGTTGGACTGGACATGAGTGGTACAACCAACGGAGGCGACACCGACGATGGCGCGGCGCGGGGTTGAACGAGGCTCAGAATTGGGACGTACAGTAGATTGTACTGCTAAATTTCAAAAAAAGAAGGTGAAAGAGGCGTGCCGTGCAAAGAGGCTGACACAGCTGAAGACATAATGGATGAGGGCAATTCTCTGGGAAAAACAGTTAACTGGGTTAGGCTGGCGGAAGTATCGCCTACCGAATCCCATACGACCCTCTCATCGGCACGCAAAAAACTTCGGCGGCTAGTACCGACTGCTGTAGGAGGCACAAGCATGCCAACACTTTCGGCATACGCCTCCAACACTTTTCCTCTTACTGGTGAGGTAAACTCCCCAACAAAAGCGTGCCAGGCTCCCAAACTGACGGAGCTGGAAATAAATGCCTGTGTGGTCTTGGTGGTATGCGTGATGCTACGATTCTTTATGATGAGCGATCCAAAACCTAAGGTCTTCCTCATCATATCGAACTCACTATCGGCAACCAAACTTGGACAATTCTGTGAAAAAACTTAGTGACTGCCAGGATAAGCAACAAAGTGCACGGAAAAATCGAACACTTCGTCGTTGCTTCTGCTTACTTCCTTTACGACTCGGTATTGCCTCCGCCAACGACGGCAGAGTAGAGTACTGTGAAATCAGAAAGATTGGACTTTTCATTTATTGCTTTGCTCATGTTCAAAACACTGTTTGGGGCAGCAACAAGTTCAAGCGGAAAAAAGACCATCTCTTAAACTTCGCTCTTTCGTCTGACCTTATCATCAACAATGTTGGCTCTCAACCAACCATTGTGACCTTACCCTGTCTAATAGGCATGTGAAGGCCATCACTAACTGGAGAGTCATACCAGATGCTACATTGTCAGACTATAGATATTTCAAATTCAAATTGAAGTGTGGGATCTTCACTTCCAAGCGGAATCCGAGAAACACGGACTGGGTAGGGCTTAGAGAGGAGCTTGAGAAGTCCACTCAAGCCCTACCTAAACTCAGAACGAAGCAATTGGTGGAGGATGCCGTTTATAACCTGATAACCACCATCACCAACTGTTTTGAATTCGCATGTTCTGTCAAAAAAGCTCCCTGCAGGAAATTGGTTCCCTGGTGGAACGCTGAGCTCGCACAGAAGCCAGAAGTCTCCTGAATAGAGCGCTTAAATCGAACTCAGAAGATGATTCGAATAAGTATCGATCGAAGCAGAAGGAATATAAGAAGCTTATTCGTAAGTCGAAGAATGATTCTAATAAGACCTTCTGCGAAAAGATCAAATCCTTGAGTGCGACCGGCAAGTGGGTTAAATCCCTCAAGCGAGGAAAATCGACAAAACTCGATTTACTCAGAAAATCTAATATGTAGTACCTTTACTGAGTCTAAAGCGGAACTCTAAGTTTACTGCTTCAGACCCATTTCCCGGGTAATCATCGGTCATCGGCTCGTTGCACACTCCGTCAATGATAACTGCCACCGAAACGATGAAAACAACTCGACGTAGCTGGTATATTGCGTCACGAGTGGGAACTACTTCGGCCATTGAATTTGCTGTGGCATCTTTCGATGGTTTCGGGTCGCCAGCTATTGATGGGATATACCCTGTTGTACTCCAAAAAGTTGCTTCAATTTCAATCAAAAGTTGGAAACAATTTTCACTGCTAGCTTGGCACTTGCCTATATACCTCTTCCTTGGCGCGCGGTGAAAGTGGTCTTTATTACCAGAAAAAAAGATTACTCACTCGCCAAGAGTTTTAGACCAATCAGTATAACATCCTTCTTGCTGGAAAGCATGGAGAGACTAGCAGAGTTGCACGTGCGCAAAGGTGCCCTTCGAATGCATCATCCGTCGAAGACGCAACATGCGTATCAGTGCGGAGAATCCTGCGGAACTGCGCTTCAAAACCTAGTTGGGAGAATGTCGATTCTCTGCTCGGTGCAAGATGCCTTTGAAATCTATGCCCGGCGACTGACTGTCGTAAACCACATGCGGTGCTAAATGTGATTGATGATGTGCACAAGTATGTAATAGGCTGTCGGTTTATCCTCTTACTGATGTCGTTCTCTTCACAAGAAGGAGGAAAAATTATGGCATTACTGGCCACTGGCTGGTGCTAAAAGGCAATCTACCTGGTAAGTACATGGGAGCCATCGTAGACAGCTTCTTTGGTCAAAGTATGTTGGGCAAAAACCACCCAAGCTTTTTGCAATGCAAAGGTGCTTTAAGCAAAACATGGGGCTTATCGCCTATAAAATAAAGATCCTATGGATTTACACGGCAATGATTAGCCGGATAATCTCATGTGCATCATGTGCGTTGTCTGGTGGAACAGGCTAATGCACAAACTCGTCGTGGCCTCTTTGACTAAACTCCAAAGAGCGGTTTGTCTCAGCTTTAACGGTTTTTTTTTCCAGCAAGCCGGAGGCTGCTCTACATGCTATGATGAACCTTTCACGCCTTGACATGTTTATCTGAGGGTGCGCACTGAAAGCCAAAGCTCGCCTCAAGAAAGAGCTTTTGGTACAAATCGCATTGGAGTGACAGTGTACTTGCGCGAGAAATACGAGTATTCTGCCATCCGTCTCATGGGTATGCCGTCCGACGTAATGACATCTGTCATCCTATTGCGCTATAATTTCACAGTCAGAACTGGCTCTGGCCAGGTACTGAACCTGGAATGGACTGTCTTCACATATTTACGGATGGTTGGGCGGGGGTCCGGCGCTGGAGTTTTCTTTGATCGCGAAAACATTCGACTGCACTTCTCATTAGGAAAATATGCGCCTGCCTTTCAATCAGAGATATACGCAATCCTAATGGTAATGCACTATGTTGTGAAGCACAAGTGGAAGGTAAAAAGCATATGCGTCTACAGTGACAGCCAAGCTGCACTCAAAGCTATATCCATCTCTCTATCCAGCTCCAAATTAGTGCAAGAACCCAAGATCTTTTTGAACAAAGTCGAAGACTAAATTCACTAAGGCTTGTATGGGTCTTGTATGTACTGGGATCCGAGGAAATGAGATCTCTGATAAAGTCGCTAGAAGGGGCTCAGAGGAGAGTTTCCCAGGACCTAAACCCTTAGGTCAACCCTTAGGTAAACCCACGGTCAAATCAAACAACAACGATTGGGTCTTTAATGCACACAGTTGTAGATGGAGGGAATGTCCAGGATGCAGCATCTCTACGTGGGGATGACACAGCAGAACACTCTCTCTGCGATTGTCCAGCCTTTACTCGCGCACGGTAGCGCACCCTTGGGAGTGACGTGTAGTGTGCCGAATTTCTAAGCTCTACATCATTGAAGCCTCTCCTCACTTTTTTCTGGGCAACGGAGAAAATACGATAAAGAAAGGTGTAGTCCTGGATCGGTCCTGACTACCTTCCGGCTCACCCTCACGGCCTTATTGTAAAGTTTCACCTCACGTTGACTCTTTTAACGACTTGGGAAAAATGCGATTCATATACAGTCTCGTATAACAGGATAACAGTTCGTTCTGACGTATATGACTGAAAGAGTTAATCAGCTCTAGACCACGCATATGATGACCCCACATAAAATAACGTTTTTCCTCAACTGGTAGGGAGGAGTAGGAATTCCTCGAAAAGGATAAGAACGGCTAAATCCTTCATATCTTTCCAGAAGCAACAAATTTTGTTGACTAACCTAATCCAAATAATACACACAACTAGGCGTACAACGATCGAATAATATTAAACGGTACATCCTTCGATTGGTAATTCTTACATCATTTCGTACATCATATGAATTCAATAGCTCATGAGAGACACGTCCAATTCATTATGATTCATAATCGACAAATTGTCAGACGCACCAATTTGATGTGTTGGAAAACCTCACCCCAAGCATGTGGTTTCCGCCATTAACGGAAATAAAATAGGGCTTACATATTGCGCTGTCAAACAACCCTCAGCCCCAGCTAACTTGATGATTTCCATCACGTACCGAACTCATCCCATTGGATTTCCTCCTTCTTTACATTTTCACTCCATTTATTGACATCTTAAATCTGCCACACGGTGCACGTCCTCTGCACATATCACCCTTGTTCACATGACTTTACATGCAGGAGCTTAGCATCTCTATTCCCTTCTCCCGCCCCTAGACGATCCTGATAGGAATGTGATGCATTTCATATGCACAGTAAAATTCAGAAATCGAGATATAAACCAGAATTTTTCTTGACAATAAACTCATACTCGTACAACGCAGCGCGCCGGATGTGTTTGGTTCTCGAATCATTTTTTTTACCCCTGCTCTATTCTGTCTATTGTAGTGTCATGAACAGAAGTACTGAGGGATCCTGGTCGATATGTCAAAGCTGTAGTACAATCATTCTACCTTGCAGAGGCAAGGAAGCACTTGAGGCGCAGACGTTCATTATGTGGTACCATGGCTCTGAGCAGCTTACGCCCTAACCCGCTCGAATGCAAATTGACAAGAATCTTCATGGAAGTAAAAGGGTGGTGCTAAACACGGTGAGTATCTGATATTTATAAGTGGGAGGTGTTGGGTTGTAATAAATTGCAAATAACCAATAACTGTCTGCGAATTGTGGCACCCATCGTTCATCTGCATTGCATTTGTGAAACTACATATTTACATTTTCTTTACGTTTCTAATGAGACGAGAACATATTTGTATTTAATCATTGATCGATTGTCTTATTCATGTATTTTGCACGATGTTTCATTAATCATTAAAGTAACGAAAAAAATAAATTCTGGCAATTACACATGTAGTCCATTGAAGAGCCACAGCGAAAAACTCATGCTGAATGTTATAAATGACGAGCACCAATGTGTCAAGCACAACAACGACACCCGACGTACAGGTCCTGGTTTTGTTTGCTCGGAGCACATAAATTAGGAATGAATTTTGTTTAGGAACTCATGTCATGCGTTAGTGAAAGTCACGAAGTATCTTATCCTTATCGTATTCATGATACAGATGTGTTTCATATATGTTTGCTTAATTAATAAAACTGACTAAACGCGATTTTGTGAATGTATGACTAATAGACGTTGACAAATGTTTTCGGGACTAAGTCAACAGAGCGTTTGAACGTTGAGCAATGGACGTGACACATCCAAATTAAAAATAATTGTGGCCTTCCGTTGATGTTTGTGTGACATGACTCTACTTTCAGCGTACTGAGTTAAAACTGACATTAAAGCTTTATGTTTAGATCAGAACATACTTCTCTAAGTGTTGAAAACTACCACGGCTATTATGGTTGTATATTTATTATTATTGCCAAAGAGTGTTTCAATTTAGAAACGGATACTGCAAGGTCGGGAAGCTGCAGTTGTTATCAATTTATAACAGTGCTCTTAGCTTACTATCTCATAGGTTTCCCAGAAATCCTGCACAACAGATAGCAGTATGAAAAATAAAAATGAGGGTTTATTTAATTTAAATCTGGAGACTGAGCAGGCCTTTTTAAAACTTCAAACCCGTGACATTCTTGATAATCTTTGTGACTGTGTTTCGGATCGTAATTTTGTTGGGAGGAGACATCCGAAATCGATTTATCCCATTTAGGTAAGAGGGGTCTGATTACTTTAATCCAGTCCTCTTCTCTGTGTGATTTTTACTTTTTAGCAAACATTTTATAGAGAGCCATACGCTATCTTGTTAGTACAGGCTTTTTGACTTTTGCTATACCATTCAGCCCATATTTTCGAAACACATTTCTTACTGTTTCAAACAAATGGCCGGAGTTGTGGAACAAGATGGTGTACATGTTTACAGCCATTGATTGGAGGTTCCACAGTACTGAACGAACATCTTCAACACAAACCATCTGCGCCCCGTCCAGGTTATGTGACAAACATTATAAGAGCGTACACTCTTGAACCTGCGCGAATTATCAAAAAAAAAAAAAAAACATATACCGTCGGTCCCTTCGGATTTTGTGCTCTTCAGTGGCTCGGAGATACTCTGTCGAAATTAAGAGAGTTAGTCCCTTCGACGTTATTAGTTTCCAAGAAATCGTTATTGAACCTGATAAAAATAAGGTTCTTTGAAGGCTAATGATCGTTATTATCTCGAAAGTAGCAGCTATAAAATAGGACTCATTTGATTATTTGCTAAAACATATTCGCTGAATTTCGCCGAATTCTGTTGTTCCAACACAAACTTATAGATATTTTGTAATTTAATAATAATATCAATAACTTGACACTGTACTCTATGCTCTGCAGAACCCACTAAAGCCATAGTAGGATCATCCCAATCTTGGATATGTTATTTGTCCTATTTCTATGTTTTACGTTTAAATCGCCCGCCCGAATGTCAGTTTTACGGACCGAAAAAGTGTATCGAGCTCTGCAATGAAAATATTGGGTTGAGGTGCTTCTGGTGCTGGCCATTTCGGTGAAATGTACACAATGCAGACATCTAGTACTTATAACCTCCGAACTTAAGCACTATATGTATGTATATAATTTCATGTTTAAAATTATTTCTAATGAAGATCGCAACGCCCCGTGTGGCATTGGGACGGTCCCTTCGAATTACTTTATAAGAACTGTGCGGGATTTTGTGCTTCTGGTGTAGCTTTGTTTAGCTAACCAAAAGTAATCGGGGCTTTCGCCCTGCAACAGGTGGAATAGTACGGCTAGGTCCAGTAGTCTGATTGAAAAAATTGTTCAAGTCCACACTATATGAACGCGCATCGATCTTCTGTCCCACCAAAGATATGACATCGTTCCAAAATACTTTTAAGAGGATTAATATTATTTTTGTTTTCTCCAAAAATACTACAATAACTGCGATTTCATTTCGTATCTATGAATAGTTGTGAACATTTTTGTGCACATGCAACAATTCACTGCAATCTAAAAGAGTACAGCTATGAACTTTTATCAAGTAGCTAGATTATCACAATTTTATCAGTGCTTGAATTCAATATTTTAAAACAACTCGATCGTAGCACTATATGCTTTAGTAAAAAGTTAAATCTTTAGGTAGTTAATGGGTAGATAAAAGTATTCGTCTAAATTTTAAATTATACCTATATAATCAAATTTTTATTAGAATGAATAGTAACTTCTCTGGTTCATGTTATGAAAAAGCACAGATTCTAAGAAACAATAAGTCACGGGCTCAAATTCCATTCATTTCTATTTCCTTTCCATCATTACATTTTTCCTCTGTCGCATTGACATTCCCAAAGACGCAGAGAAGGATGAACCGTCAAGCCCGCTAATTTTACTTACCGTGTTCTTGTAAAGATCGATGGACGTCCAGTTTGTATGAAAGTTTTTATGACTTTTTTTACGGAATAACCGTATATCGAGCAAGATCTAGCTTAAACTGAGAAATCACCTATTGACAGGCGCGAAAATAATGCTCCACGACTTCATACGCTTACCCATGGGGAAAGGAAGAAAACGATTTGCTCCCTAAAAGATTCAAAGAATCTGCCTACCTAAAACCAAAAATGCTAAACAAGGTACTGAAAAAAACCTTGATTACACTTTTTCTTATCAATCGTTCCGTAATATTTTTCATTAATCAAACAATTTACATAGATACACCAAAGACTCGAAAAAAAATTCAGAAAAAGTTACTGATGTGAAAACGAATTTGAGTAAGTTTTTGTCGCCCTTTTATGCTGAAGAGAAACCTGTTCGACCCACCGGTGTTGAAATCACTCTAAAATTGTCGAATCCCAATTAAAAAGTCAGAGTGGAAGGATTTACAACAACACTTTCCTTCAGAGACTAGATGCAAATAAGTTTTACCCAAATTTAACATTTGCCAACCAAGAAGAAAAAAGCAAATATGAATTTTGTTGATAACCCAAAGACATCTAATGGGAGAATGATATACGTCGCATTTTATTCTATTGTGATTCGTTTATTCAGTCAATAAATAAAAAAATATTTTAACTTTATCTTAATATATTTTTTGTAATATAGCGTTTAATTAATCAGTAAGCTTTAGTAATTTTTTTTTCTCGAAATCGATCGATCGAAGTTTTCGCTTGAAGTTGAATTAATGTTGATCCACTTTTCATCACCAGCCACCATCCGCTTCCGAAATAAGCAGTTTTTTTTTGCCTTAACTAGTGACATTAAGCTTCTTTTTATATCCAGCCTTATTCAAATTGTTCCAAACGGTTTTACGTACAATGTTTAACTCCTGGGCAATAAAAATAGTGCTTACATGACGGTCAGACCCGACGATTTCCATGATTTTATTGATAATTTCGACAGTTGGCCTTGTACAGCATGACTAACCTTTGACATCCAAATTACCGGAACGGAATTGACAAAACCAAGACTGCGCATGCTTAGCTGTTACAGAATCAGTACCACTATCTGACTAATGTTGCTGATGTAACACTATTCTCATATGACCTATTGTCTTTTTGCTGGTGTCCGAATTAACCAATCATAAAACTGCAAGAGGATGTTTTTAGTGCAAAACCTGGTCTATCTAACGCCGTCTAATGTAATGTTTTACACTTAATATTACCCGTATACATTTTATAGGTAAAATCTGGGTACAAATTCAAATTAAAATAAGAACGAAATTAGAATTTTTATGTCCATTTTACCATGTTACCGAACGCATCATAACAATCCGCATCAAGCTAGTTTCGGGAACATCAGCTTAATATTCGTTCATGGCCCAACCGAAGAAAAAGATGATCGACTCGAAGTGACTTCTACGATCTCCTCGACCAATATCCCAGCTACAATACAAAAATAGTACTAGGAGATTGTAATGCAAAACTGGGCAAATTTGACATATTTGAGTCGATCACAGAGAAGTATAGCCCATCTGACACCACATCCGAAAACGGACACCGGCTACTTGGCTTCTTGGCGGGGCGTAGTGTCCTTCTAACTAACCCACGATTCCCAGATCCCAACACCCATAAAGTAACCTAGCAGTCACCTGATCAGTCGGCCAGATTGATCACTTTGATTTTGATTGATCACTAGAGGGGCAACATCGACTCGGATCTGTTGTAGTCTTGTTGTAGCCAAGGTACGAATGAGAATATCAAGAATGCTACGGAGTCGAGCAGGACTGGCAGGACAAAGAAAATTTGACGTCCGAAAGCCACAATCGCAAGAGACCGCTAGGACCTTTGCCGATCAAGTTTCCCTCAACCTCTCACAAACTCCTATGAGAACAGCACAATCCACAGAACAACAGTGGGAGCATTGCCAACGTGATGGGCTTCCGATCGCCAGCAGTTAGAAACCCCTGGTTTGTTACGCAATACGAGCATACCCATGGAGCAAAGCAAACTGCCTACAAAGCCATGTTACATAGACGGATGGAGCCGCTCGGGAGCTCTACGCCCAGAAAAGAAGGGAGGAGCACACGCTTTTAAGGATGAAAAAAAGAGAGTACGAAAAGCATGAGATCGAAGAGATGGAGGGAATAGACGCGGGAATGACACTGTCAAGTTTTACAAAAAAATAAAAATTAACATGCCAGGGCTATAAAGCCAGAGCAGAAGCTTGTGGGCATGAAGACGGACAACTAGTAGTAGAGTCACAGTCAATGCTGAAAATATGGAAAGACAACTTCTGTAGACTGTATAACGGCGAGGATAGATCTGATACCACGGTCAAGCATAATGATCCATTCGCAACGGCGAAGATACAAGTGAACCGTCCACCCGATCTAGATGAAATTGAGCGTGTTATATCGAAGCTTAAAAAGACGAGCTAAGCTTCTTAAAGCGGCTGGAGATGAGCTGGTAGGGCACATGCACGGCTCATCTGTATAATATGGCCGGAGGAAAGCATGTCTGACGAATGGAGTCACAGCATCGTTTGCCCAGTCGATAAGAAAGAAGATCCAAGACGAGGCAAGATGACGCACTGTCAGCGTTTTCAACATCGTTCATCGTGCTTGAAAAGATCAACTAGACTCACTGGCCAACACAAGAGGTACGATCTATTTCAAGTCTGCGCAATTGCTTACTTACCGGCTAAAATGAACATTTCGGTAAATGAGTGGTAAATGAGCAATTATCAGCTGCAAATTCAAGAATGTTAAGGATTTCGTCTACATTGGCTCACTAGTGACGAGCGACATCAACACCAGCGTTGAGATTAAACGGGCTTGAGAGGCAATTGAAAAGGAAGGCCCTCACTCGAAAAATTAAGATACCACTATATATTGTAAATCAATGATCATCCCGGTCCCGGATCAGAGGCCTTGACCTTAACGAAAACGGAGGGGGATGCCCTTGTTCGCTTCGGGAGAAAAATTCTGCGTGCAATCTATGGTCCCGTTTGTGTATACGCACACAAGTTGAAGGGGACCGTAACCAACTGAGTGTGCGGCACGTGGAACAACTGGCAAAAGAACGTCCCAGTTGGAGATGCTTGTTGATTTAGGTCCAGGTTCACACCGGACTTTAGCGCAACCTCAGTAAGTAAGTAAGTTTAGCATGTTAGCAAGATCTTGTATTACAAATAAGAGACAAGAGTCAGTTGTTGCCAATAAGCCAAAAAAAGCTTTCAGGCTTTTGAAATTCGGTACAAGACTTTTTTATTATGTGTCTCATCTGCGCCCATTTATATTTTTGAAATTTGTACTGGTAAATTGATGTATTCTTTACAGGCATTGAAAAGGTAATTTTAAATTGGATAAGCCAGTGCGACAACAATGTCAGTCGTTTAATGAACACCTTTTGCGAAATAGAGCCATTAGACATAGTGAAGAGATGCGACAGGAAAATAATACGAAAAATCGGAATGTCCAAATATAGTAAAAATATATAACCCACACAAGGATGGAGTAGACTTGCTCTATTCATTGACAGCGTTATATCGAACCAAAATTCGATGAAAGAAATGGTATCATCGTGAAATGTTTTATTAATCAAATTTCATGGTGGTCGATGCTTGCCTAAAGTATAAAATAGATTGTTCGTCGAATTCCTTAAGCCCCAAGTACCATATTAATATTCTTTATTGAAATTTAAAACGTTTATTGCATCTTGTTTATGTCAAGACCACAAAGACACCCCAAGAATTAGTGGGCGTCTATATTTAAATTTCAAATTAATTAGAAGAAAAAAAGGTCAAGTACAACTTTGCCAGCACAAAATGTGCCGAAGAGTAAAGTGGAACATTGACTACAACAACCAGTTTATGACAAAATCACAGTTTTCTTTATGGCTCTTTCCGACGAGCAGTACCTATACTGACTAAGGGTACCAGGGCTAACGAGGTGAATGCCTCACAGAAAGGGAAGTTTCTATAGTACAAGATTGAAAGATTGCGTCTAACAGTTAACCTTCTCAAGAATTGTTTAACGTCTTACTGAAAATTTGAGAGGGAATTTTACGTTCAGTATACTCAGTGTGCGGATATGAGAATGAACAATTTTAACGTTCACAAACGACAAACCGGCTGCAATTAAAAATAGCATTTTGTCCGTAATTAAAGGATATGAAATAGTATATTGGTTAATAAATATCGAAGTCAATTAAACTGACGCTACAAATTATCCGGTAGAACCCTTATTATAAATAGTTCTCAAACGCCAAAGGTGGTTTATGCCGATCTAAGGAGCAGCTGCTCCACTCTCACCAATCTTCACGAATTTATTTTAACTAGAAATGAAAAAAAGAGCATACTTTTCAGAAAAAAAATCTTGTAAACAGTATTTTTGCATGTTATGTATGTTTTTCCTTGCGTACAACTTTTCATTTTTCCTCGAAAAAATATTTATTTATGTCATCAATATCTATTACGACCCCTTCAAAGTATCCCACCTCAGATATAATTCACTTAAGCCAGCGTTTTTTCCAATCCTCGAAGCACTTCTGATATGCGCTTTTTTGTATAACCGTGAGCTCTTCCATCGATGCGGTCTCTATGTCCTTAATTATGGCAAATCCTGGTGAATACGGTGGCTGAGGCGTAACTTCACTTAGATTATTGCTTTGACGTAGAGTACCAGCTAGCCCTATTTCGCAGAACTTCTAGTGAGCCGGTTCCTTGTTGCAGCGCCGATTTCTCTGCCTTATGCTTGCGGAGTGCTTTGTTTACAACTAGCACCCACTATAGCGGCGAGAGTACTCCTCCTTGTGGTGTGCTACGTTTTACTGCCCTTGTTGTGTGGTAGCAGCCGAATTTTGAATGAATCAACCTGCAGATTTGTATGGAAAGAAGCCCATTGGAGTTTCCTTTTGCTTACTATTTCCTTCAAAATTAACGGAAGACTCGGTATGCGTTGTTGAAAATTGTAGCTACTAGCCTCTGCGATGTCGGGAAAGTGATTACTGAACAAGAGGTCTAGTGAATCTTCGCTAGTCACCGTTACGGTGCCATCTGGTTTGTTGGTTAGGGCGGGTAGAGTGGGAGGACATTTCTTGGCCTTAAGAAAGGATGCAGCACTGTCATTGTCGCAATAAGTTTGTAGTACCGATGGAGCTACCCCCTATGAATGGCCCTCCTCACGGCTCCGATATATGATCACTACAGCTAGGTGATCCCTCACCACCTCATTGAGAGTGGGCGCCGCTGCAGTGTCCCTATGTCTCTTTGAGGTGGGTGGGGCATCATCGTGAGATCGAGGCCTTTTAGATTCCCATCCACTTCTTTTAGTAGTAGAAGTGGATGTGGATGTGGATGCGGAAGGTCCCTTTCTAGGTCGACTCTTCTGCTCTTCTATAGCTTCTGAATCCCATTGGTACTAGGTTGCGTCTTCTCGTCCCAATTGTCTTTGCCCTTTTTTTCCGTCAGCTAAGGACTTGAAGATCATCACGTCTCTTCCTATATGCCGCCGTGCTGGCTCTTATGTGCTTCCTTGAGGGCGATGTCGTTGCCCGAAAAGCGTTTTCATTCTCAGTTTTCTGAGTGTTTTGGGGGATAACCCCGTATGTTTTTTTTGTTTATTTTTCTCGTTAATTTTGGCTAGTTTAATCTCCGGCCTTCCATCACTCGGCATGCTTCTTTCGCTTACATCACCAGCGAGTTAGGTGTCTGTTGTTACCTCTTTCTCAATGGTCTACTGCGCACGATTGATGCATGCGAGTAAGGTCACGTGGAGCACAAGCAGAAGTGGATTTTTGCCCGCCGTATAACATAGTTAAAAACAACTTGAATATCCAAAGTGACAGACAATATCAACATATGTAAGGGGACAAATGTACCCGCATAACAAAAAGAACATTCGTAAATTCAATGTACAAAATTTAACTAGAGCAATTCAAAAAGTCGCCTTGTTTTTTGAACAAACCTCGTATATATGTATGAAGGTAGTAAGTTAAACTTGAGTTGGACAGGTTCCGGAAATGTTACCCAATATCGCATTTCCGCAAATTTTTTTTGTAATTAAATTTATTATAATATAATATAATATCATCATCCATTCGGCCCGGAATGAGCAACAGGGATGGTTTGTGAAATAATGTGAACAATAACTGAGGTATGCTTTTAGAAAAGAAAAAGCAATAAATTATGTAATACTTCCCTGTTGTGGAAAGAGCTCTTCCTTAGCTATCCTTTTCTGTTTTTTTTTTACGAAACCATTTTGCCTTGACGTTTAATTTCGTAGTATGTATTTGGGTCCTATGTACATATGTATATGAATTAGTTCTTGGCTTCTATTTTTTTCCCCACCCAATCGGAAATTACTCAAGCATACATAAATCGGGTTAATGTGCTCAGGAACAATAGGAATCACATCTAGAAGAAGAAAGCCTCCATAATCATCATGTTCGTCCAGTTGGAAGTAAGATTGTTGTCTGGGGTTCGATGGCCACATTAACCGTCGAATGATAACAAAAGTTAAAAGCGATTCTTAGAGTATACTGGGCTACCCACTAAATCTTATAATTTTTTTGTTGCGCAAAGATTCTTTAAAGGGACGACATTTTACACTTTCGGCAGACAATTTTTTTTTTATTACGGTGGACTGCGGCATTTAAACGCTTTGCGCACACACCCCGATTGTTGCTGTTGGCTGAGACCTTTTTCCCTCCAATTTGAAACTTTAAGATGACTTGGGGCAGCATGTGGCGGGATGTTCTGGCTCTAAAAGCCTATAGTCTGCGAATAACAACCAAACAATAAGCTATATTAGATAAAGCCGCCATGTAATTTGCCGTTTGGTGTATAAAATCAAGGAAAGACACAGCAAAGTCAGGGCTTTCAAGAAAGAATCAAACTACTTGATTCCCTACGAAAAGGGAACCAATTCACAAATAGCCATGCGAGATAGATGTTAAAATATACCCACAACTCGGGATCCCAGTCGTAAAATGTGACTAAATTCCTAACGGATCTTTCGTCTTAGATGGCGTTACAGCTCACGGAGAGCCAGAGCCAAGCTCCTCTCATTCACTTATGTTGTGTACAATTCCGAACTGCGGCGGATCTTTACTCAATGCAAAAATGTGGCAGAGATAGGCACAGAGCTGATGACTCTGTACGACGCGCACCCAATTCCACACTCAAAACAACATCCAAAATTGTTGACAAATCTTGGGTTGAAATATGGATAGTGTCCTTGAGTAAAATACTCCCGAAGTTAACTAGTTCTTCGATCGAATCTCTGGGTGGGAGCTATCCAAAGGAGAGCTCATGGAAATTATGGAGCCTGTACAAACTTGGTGTTCTCCAAACAGTAGTACGAGAAGTTCAACTTTCGTACCGAACAATTATTAAGGACGGCAACAAAATCTTTTGAGGCGGTACAGATACCTGCAATCTTGGTGTAAAATTCTTTATCAGCAACAAAATTGTGCAGAACTTAATAGACGTAGTATTTTTCAACGGCCGAATGTCGGTGGCCAAAATCAGAAGTCCCCGCTACAACTGTGTACCTCTCAACGTACATTACTCTATAGATGATAAAGACGAAGTCGTAAAGGGCGCATTTTAAAAAACAATGGATGAAATATTCAGCAACTTCTCATCTTTCGACTTAAAAATCCTTCTCGAGAATTTCAACGCAAAAATGGGAAAAGAAGCGATATAAATACAAACAATAAGAGAAGAAATTCCTGCCTCATCAAACGATATGTTAATACTCCTAGGACAAGCTCAAGAAATATGGTCGTGAAAAAAAACGACGCTGGATATCAGCGGATGGAGTAATGCGGAACTAAATTGAATTGATCATTTTCTGATAGGTACTATACAAACGTACAAGACGTTAAGGCATTCAGAGAGGTGAATTCCGAGTTCAAATTCACAGAAGGGAAACACAAGTACAATATACAATACATACGAGTATACAAAAAAATAACTTTGAAAGTTAAAGGACCTTAGTATGCCGCGTCTAACTAGATAGAAACTTACAGTAAAACAAGACAGGTAGAAGCAGTATGGTAAATTATAAATAGCGTTAAAAAGGAAGCAGCGGAAAACAAACTAGGCTATTATTATTAGATGGCGTTACAGCTCATTAAGAGCCAGAGACAAGCTTCTCTCAGTCACTTATGTTGTGTGCGATTTGTTTTTCACACAAGCGAACGAGACCTATAGTAGGCTTCAGAAAGTAAACATTGGTTCTACGAAGCATGAATGGGAATTCTAAGAGTCCGCAATATTTATGGTAAAGATTTTAAGCATTGGAAAATGGTGAAGAGATCACAGTACAAGGTATCAGACCCAATCGAAAACGCTAGCCTTCTCTTTCGGAATAAAAAACAACATTGGCAAAGGGAATAAGTTTGTATTCTTCCTTCCTCATATGCTTTATATGTATATGTATATAGAGAGCAAGCAGAATTGAAAAACGATGTTATCCACCAGAAATCCAGGTAAAACTGTCAAGTATCGTGGAAGTAAACGAAGCAATCCATCGGCTTAAAAATAACAAGGGCACGGCATAATACAGGGTGCGATTAAGGTGAAATTAAAATTAATTTGTTTATATTTTTCAGAAAATGAATTATATTTCCCTGAAACACTTACACAACTTTGAGTGACTACATGATTATAAAATTATTCAATAAAATCTCTGTTAGTAGCAACGACTTGCTTAATCCTGGGTCAGAAACGATTGCATGCCCGCTCTTAGCTTTTTTTTTTTTTTAGTGTCCATGCTGATAGTTAGAATTGAAGAAAATAGAAAATGTTTAGTATTCTCATACTCAACTATGCCCCATACAAAATATTCGAGGGGATTAATGTCTGAGTAGCTAAGAGAGCAAAAGTTCGAGGTGATGTGTCGCCATCGCATTATATAAAGGAGCAGAGTCCTGCTTGGTCTATCCCCGAGAACGTTGTCAATCCAGGGTTTCACAACGTCTTCTAAAACTTCTTTGGCAGCATTAAGCCAAAGTCCTTGAGGAAAGAAATAAGGTTGCGTAATATGCCCTTCGTTGTCACAAATCATAAAAACATAACAGTACAGTGAAAAATCTCTGTAGGGTCTGTACCTTGTTCAACATATTTATATCAGAGAAAAACCAGGACATTTTAAGAGCCTTAGAGTCCTTAAGCTTGTTCAAAAGGCTTTTCGCACGTATAGTTACCTATTCCCGAGATTGTGCTGAGGTAAACTGTCCTCTGCACATAACGTAAGATTTATAGCGTAGGTCTTCGATCACTAGTCGTCGGATTATGTCCTTGGAACTTTTGAGGTCCTCGCAATGGCTCTCACTGACTTCGAAGGACTTTCGCCAATGATCGTTTGAATTTGTTAATAATTTGTGATGTGTGAACAGTGTCTGAACCTTCAACATGTTTCAAATTTACTCGTCGCCCATCGTGGCGATGTTGTTTAACCCATCCGTAGGTGATATTTACTGTCGTTAATGGGACAAAAAAGAAATTAAGAAATTCTAATGAATGACGTTTAGCGTGACTAACGAAGCTTCTCTGGGACATTTATATTATGTACCTAATTTACCTATTTTTCTAATGCCGACTCTGAACGGCGAGCTGAGAAAAATACCGTCAGATTGAATGTATGAACTTGACTTTTGCGGCAGTTCAAACTCTCTGTCAGCGGTGTCAGATGCTTTGAAACTATAAATCTCTCGGATTGGTTCAGTACAAATCAACCTTCAATCTAAAAATCATTCTCAATCACGTAAAACCATTTATATCATTAACAAAAAAAACTGTTACATCTTCACTCAATAGCTGCCAAAACAGATGTACAATTGTTTCATATCTTTTACAAACGACCATCGGGGCGATACGTATTTAGACAAAGACATTTAATGACTAGTTTTGAGTAATTCCCTCAATTAGGTAGCCAGTGTTAGTTTCTAAAACAAATTAGTGTCCTTATCCTTTCAATACAAGCATTAAATACCCTATCGAGTAAAAAGGGAGGGAGAAAACGTTCTGATGGAAATTTTATGCAAATTACTGAGTGTCGAAACTTCGAACATCTGAAAGCTTTTAAGAATGCCATTTCCAGGAAGAGTCTCTTCCTTTTTATGTAAGTCATCGGAAGCGACAATGGCCGTAATAATATGGTGCCATGGATGATGGTCACGTTTGAGCGCGAGGATATTTAATAGGTGTCCTTTCGTGTTTCCGTTTTCTCTACCCCTGAAACGCATTTCATGTAACTTGAAGTGAAACACTGCCCTCGGATTTCATCATTAAATGCTCCTGTCGCGGTGGCGGCCCCAATTTAATGTCGATCAAGTTAAGTAATAAGTCAATGTGACATGAGTTCCATCAAACACAGTCACCGAAATGTCATACATACATATGCGTGTGGCAACGCTAGCACACTCCTTCAGACTTGATTGAGGACAAGGATTTCAGTCTGTAAACGGCAAATAAACCTGTCGAATCTTTGGAATTCTTAATCTGAGATTTTTACAAAGTAACAGCAATATCGTTTCAATCGATTACAACCGTTGTATTCGATATTTAATTCATATTGTCATTGAATCTTCGATGTCTGCCGAAGTAGAGGGCGTCCAAAAGCCGGAACACGAAAATGAAAGTCATTAAAAATTCCATTCTTACAATTTCGAAGGGGTTTCTAATTAAAACGAAAAGTCACTGTCAATAGTAGTTTAGAACATCTACCTGAATGCTGGATGGGTGACCTGCAAAAAAGGATACACTTAATGTACGTGGGCAAGGAATAAAGAAGGCAATGGAGGAAGGTTTCCGAAGTGAAATGAATTGGTTTTGGCAAGTCATTCCAAATCCAAGTTGGAATTTCGGTGGAAACAAATCGAAGTGAAAGGCGTAACGTCATTCGACTGTGGCTAAAATTAATTTAAAGTTGAATATTTCTGGATTGAGTGAAAATTAATTAGACGTCAAGGTTAGACTTCAATTAAGGACTGACTGTGAATTTTCAATTTGCGCGACACCGAAATGAAGGTTTCAACGGGTCGAATCCCTGTGTACATACATTCATGTGTATTGGTATGTATAAAGGTGAGTGATTCGGGCTAAGTCCTTGACCTCATCGGCGAGAGTTGTCAACATTAATTGATTCATTTTTTGTAATGGCACTCTTTTCTGTTTGAGATTTGTGTGGAAATCAGCAATTATGTTTTTTTTGTTTTTCTGCAAATTGATTTTCGACGAATGTGTGATTATATGGCAAGTTAATTGCAATAAGTTGGATTGATGGGATTGTATAGCGTGATACAAAAAAAACAAAAAAAAATATAGTCGCTTATATGTATGCTAAGGACGGGTCACTTATATTCGTAAGGCATCGTTACATTGCTTATTATGATCCAAAAGTACGATCGATAGCTAGTGAATATAATTATAAAGTGTATGTCGAGTGATCGCAGAATAGAGACTAACTCAATTACTCACATCCTAGAAAAGCACAACGCGATCAAAACACATTCTATAAAATGCACAGGATCGCACTATGAATCCCGGGGAACAAGCGATACCAACGGACGCCCAAAAACTTGTCGGAAACGAACAAGCGTAACGGCTGATCTTATAACCAATGGAATGCATGTCGTATCGTATTTCTCACGATCGACACTCGCCCATGAATATTTAAGCGGACCGTATGTTACTATATGCAATAAAGCGATAACTTTTTTCCCATCTTCTTGACAGACCTCGCATACCGTCACGGTGGAAGTATTCGTCTTTTGAGGCTATCCACGAATCAAGCCATTTTGATATGTCTTCATATGAATGGAACTGCGGATCGCGCAATATCTGGGGATTTTCTCGGGTGGGGTAGGACTTCCCATTTGAGCGTTCCTAAGTAGGTTTTAACGGGTTTGGCAACATGAGGTCGAGCGTTGTCGTGCTGTAAAATCTGCTTTTTCGTGTCTCTGCTCGTATTGTGGCCGCTTTTCGCGCAGTACTCGGCTCAATTGCATCAATTTAGTTCCATACCGTTCTCCATGATTTCGTTTGGTTTCAACAGCTCATAATAAATATTACCGCCCAAATACACAGCATAACCTTCGAGGCGTGAATATTCGGTCAAGCCGACTACGTAGAAGCATGACCGGGCTGTCCCCATGATCTTTCTCTCTTTGGGTTGCTGTAATAAATCCATTTTTCATCACCCGTAACGATGCGATGAAGAAAACCCTTTCTTTTTTGCCGCTGGAGCAGTTGTTCATAGGCGAAAAAACGACGCTCAACGTCTCTTGGCTTCAAATCATAAGGAACCCAAGTTCCTTGGCGGGTAACTCCTAATACTGAAGCAAGCTCTTTTTGCATTTGGCATGGATCCTCATCGAGGAATGCCTCCAATTCAGCAAAGGTTTTTGGCCTTCCTTCACGAGAACGGTCGTCAACATCGAAATCACCGTCCTTGAAGCGACGGAACCAATAACGGCACGTTGTTTCACTTAGAGCCGTAAACTTTTTGGAGTTCCCGATTCGTTTCAGCCGCCGTTTTCTTCGAAAGAAAGAAGAAAAGCAACACTTCCCATAAATGACGATTATTTGGCACAAAATCAGACATTTTCACATTTTCAAAAGTATATGATGTCTAAGCTTGGTTCATGATGTTTTGGATATGTCACAATCGACTACAGGAGCTATTTCTTGATAAACAGCGAGAACTTAGCTGCACACGTAATAGTTTTTATGTAAAAACCACAATGAAACAAACATTTTAAAATGTGTATGCATCTAGGTTAGGTTAGGTTAGGTTAGAGAAGGGGAGTGTGATGGTTGGACATCACTTCCACTCGGAGGCCAAGAGGCCCATTGTGATTCCCTTCGTTTGTGTGGGTACACATAAAATTAACCTGTCATATCACGTGGTGGCTGAAACCACCCCGTGCTCTTGATGAATCTTAGAAGATCCGATATATCTGCATTAGCCACGTCCGCAATCTCTGTAAAGAATCTTTGGCCTAGCGACACTAGGCGTCGATTCTGGAGAGCTGGACAGTGGCAGAGCAGATGTTGGATCGTCTCAGTTTCTTCCTCATCGCCGCAGCTCCGGCAGAGATCGCTGGATCCCGAGTCCCATTTCCGGAGCATTGCTCCAATGGGACAGTGTCCTGTGATCACCCCGACGAGCATACGGATCGAGTTACGGTCCAGCGCCAGGAGCTTCTTTGTTTTTCCGACGTTGAGCTCTGGCCACGATGATCTTGTCGTGTAGCTGTCGTTTCTTGTAAGCCAAGACGAGTTGGCCTCTTTTATAATTGTGTCGTTTATGATCCGGTATAATGCGCTGATCGGTGGTTGCAATGACGTGTCCGCTTCGCTGATGTCCATTTCAGAACCTTGCCTGGCCAGTTCGTCTGCTCTTTCGTTCCCTGCGATTGAGCTGTGGCCCGGGACCCAGCAGAGTTTAACTTTATGGTGTCTGATGGACTTCAGTGAGTCGCGACATTTCTTGACAGCCTTTGATCTCGTTATACAGGATTCTATTGACTTCAGTGCAGACTGGCTATCTACGAAGATGGTGATATCAGATGGTGGGATATCGGCTACCTGTAGGTGTTTAGCTGCTTTCTCTATTGCCAGGATTTCTGCTTGGAACACGCTACACAGATCAGGAAATCTGAATCATTCTCGCTCAGTAGGCTGTGCGAGTAAAAGCAAAAACGCAAAAAAGCAAAAAATAAAAAAATAATAAAAAAATAAAAATCACATCAACCGAAAAATAAAAATTTTGAATAATTTCAAATAAATTTTCATATACGCGTTTGGTTGTACATACTTTGTCCAGAGCAGTGCAATAGTGGTGGCAGGTACACGAAGAGATGTCGGGAGACGGCGGGCGAAGACCCGTTCGTCATACGGAGTCGGAATCGGATGATTTATCATCCGATTTCGCAACTCCAGCCGCCGTCATGAAAAAGCGCAGAAGGGTCAACCCGAAGACCGATTTGATTAAGCGCCCCTGCCTCACTACTTCGACCGAAAAGCTGCAGGTCGAAGCGAGGGAAGGGGCGCCATCTCCATCACCATCGACGTCCAAGGCAGCTGGACAGCATCAACAACAAACAAACCCAGTGATCCCGGGGAAGCGGACATTGCCTACCTCCTAGATGGTAGGGACGGCCCCTACACGGAGGACAACAACCCCTTCGCCGCCCTTTCAAGTTCGGCTATGGAGGAAGAGCGTAGCGAACTTGAAGAGGAAAAACGGATCCTATGCGCCATGCTGCAGGCCGTAGTCAATAGGCTTAAGCAAATGCAGCAGATGGGAAGGGAGCAGGCAACAGCCGCCACACATCAAAGCCAGCAACAAAAGCAACCGCAGAGGAAGCAGCAGCAACCACAACAGCCACAGCAGCAGAAACAGCAGGAGCAGAGGCAACAACAACAGCCGCAGCAGCAGAAACAGCAGCAACAACAACAACCGCTATAGCAGAAGCAGCAGCAACAACAACAGCCGCAGCAGCAACAACAACGCCCTAAAAAGGAGAAGGTGCCACCCATCTTTACCTATACCACGGCCCTACGTGAGACCATCGATCTCTGTAAGTATGCCATTGGTATAAGTAATTTTCATTTTAAATGTTTAGGTCAGAAACGCTATGCTGTTCAGTGCAAGACACTAAGCGGATCAAAAGCCTATTGAAAGAGTCTACGACGGAGTTTTTCTCCTTTACGCCAAAGGCCGAGAGGTTGCGGACGATGCTTCTCAAAGGCGTGGAGTCGATTACAGACCCCGAGGAAATGCTCTCAGAGCTCAAAGAGTTCGAGAGTGACGACCTCAAATTCGTGGTGGGTGAAGCCATTCTCCACGGTGGCCCATTCTCCGAAGGGAGAAGCGAGTGATACCCTTCTTCTTGGTGCAGCTCACACCCAGCAGCAAGCTGGAGAGGCTAAGGACTATCACTTCCATAGCATCCCAGACTGTCAAATGGGAAACAGTAAACAGGAGCGGAAACATTTTACAATGTTTCCGCTGCCAAAGGTTCGGGCACGCCGCGTCGAACTGCGAAATGCAGCCTCGATGCGTTAAGTGCGCAAAGAACCACAAGAACGAGGAATGCGACCTTGGGGAAGACAAGGTGGCGGACAGAGAGCAGCTCGTGTGTGTCTTGTGTCGGAACCGAGGACACCCTGCAAACTATCGGGGATGTCCTAAGTTCCAGGACATCAAGAAAGAAAACCTGGCCCGTAAGCAGAAGGTCGAGGAGAAGCGTCCCTCAGGTCGCTTCCAAACACCAGCCGTCACATCCCAGTTGACCTACGCCCAAATGGCGGCAGGTTTGGGAAAGACGGTACAAAAGCCCATGGCTGTTCCTAAAGTCCCAGTGCCTGTCTCTAAGGCACCGGAGGCGGAGGTGGATGTCTGTTCGATCTTGCTCGCAATCCAAGGGCAGATTGGGCAGCTCCAAAAACAGATCCTTGAGACGGCGACCCGAGTAGATAGTATCTGCTCACTTCTGCCGGGCCTAGTGCATCTAAGGTCGTGATGGGTACGCTGGTAGAGAGCCCCTTGAAGATCCTGTCGGTGAATGTAAATTCCCTGATAAGGATTGAGCGACGAGCCGTACTTTTTAACCTGTTGCAGGACGAAAGCCCCGATGTACTCTTGGTTAGCGAAACAAAGCTAAACCAGAAGCACAAAATCCGGCACAGTTCTTATAGGATAATTAGAAGGGACCGACCCAACGCTACTCAAGGCGGGGGAGTCGCGATCTTTATTAAAAATAATTTTAAACATAAGGTCATATATAGCGGTGAAGTGCGGAGGTTCCAGGTGCTAGAGGCCTGTATTGTGTGCATTCCTCTCCGAAATGGAAAGAGAATGTACATTGTATCAGCCTATGCACCTGAAGCACCTCAACCCAACGTTTTCATCGCAGAGCTCGAGATACTTTTTCGAACTAAACTAAAGCCTAAACTCGGTAGAAAACTTCTACATTCTGGCTGGCGATTTAAATGCCAAACATAGTGATTGGGGAAGCCTACTAAGTCATTGGTGCGTTCTTCACAACATTGAATATAGAGTCAAGTTGCTCGCAACGGATAGTCCGTCGTATCCTAGGAGCGGCTCCTATCTGGATCTCATGTTGATAGACTCTCGACTGAGACTGGCAGACACGAACGAATGGTCTATTAACTGTCTACGGACCATTGTATACGAAAGTGACCATTGCGAACTATGTGCCGTGATCACAGTACCTGACGAATTCGCCGAGATACCAGAGCATATCCAAACGCAGCCCTACGATTGCAGTATCACGCGTTGGCCACGCTTTGCCAATTCCCTGACGAGAGCGCTCACTTCGAGCGCCTCCTTCCCACCGTCTAATATGAACCTGTCAAACTGCGAGATTGACAGGTACCTCAAACAAATGGACGGTATAATTAAGCAGATCATGGACAGTACAATACCACGCCAACGACATAACGATACTACAAACGTGTACCGAAACGCGACAATCGACGCACTGCAAAGACAAAAAAGTATACTTCTGACAAGGTTCAAACTCTTGTACAGGCGGTTTACCGACAGACAAAACTCGGAGGTCAGGACACTGAATTAAAATCACTGATTAAAAATCCCCAACAGTTGATCAAAGAGAATTACAGAATATCTGTAAGTTTGCATTGGAACAACAGAATTCGTGCTGTAAAATCCAACAGCGCGAGTATGTACATATGTTCCCGCAAACAAATAAAATATTTCGGAGAAACAATTGGAATGACATTCAGGATCTAAAGCTTCCGAGAACGTCAGACAATGAACGTTTGCTACGAACAGTTAGCATCGATCCCGAGAGCGCCGTCCTGGATGACGACTTTTTCGTGATTGTGGATCCTCAGGAGAAGGTGGCGACAGTGGGAGCTGTCTTCCAGGAAGTGTACAAGGTGAATGATAGCATTCGTCCAAACCACGAATTGGAAAACAGAGTTCTACTTCATGACTCCTACCTTAGAAGTGATATCGATCATTGGCGATTCGAGAATCTTGGTTTTACCAGGTTCGATGACGATTTCATGGCAAATAATGCCGTCACCAATGAAGGGGATAATACCCTGTTCATTTCGATGGAGGATCTCCAGATGATCTTTCAGTCATTGAAAAGGAAAAAATCCGCGAGTATCGACGGTATATCCAATGTTGTGCTTAGGCACCTTCCACCAGTGGCTGTAGAGAGGTACACCATCCTGTTCAACAATGCACTGAATAATGCATATTATCCAGTGCACTGGAAGACAGCGGTGGTGCAACCAATCCCCAAGAGGGGTAAGAACACCTCTAACCCGGCAAATCTCCGGTCGATAAGTCTCCTTCCGAGTATCAGCAAGGTTTCGAGAAGGTGGTCCATAGGGCCCTGTCTAAATGGGTCGAGGACAATAAAATCATCACGGATAAGCAATTCGGTTTCAGAGCGGGGCATGACACTATTCATGCCGCGTCGAAACTCGTGTCGGATGTCCAATGGAATAAATGCAAGAACCAATGCACGGGTGCCTGTCTGATCGACTTGGAAAAAGCCTTCGACACCGTATGGCTAGAAGGTCTTTATTACAAGCTCAATCGGCTGAGCATAAGTAAACCACTGCTATATATGATTTTTGACATGTTAACAGGTAGAAAGTTCGTAGTGAAAATTGCCAACGTGACTTTTACCCAAACATTTGATATTAACAACGGACTGCAACAGGGTACGGTGAACTCGCCGATCCTTTCAGCATTTATTTCAGTGATTTGATAGCTTCTCTTCACCATTCAATAGCGTATACGGACGATTTAATCGCATACAGATCAGGTCCAACGATCGGCGTCATTGTTACTCTCTTGCAGCGTGACTACATTCACGAAAAAATTCAGCAGTATTGTGATGACTGGAATTTGAAAATCAACTGCCAGAAATCAGAAACTATTTTGTTCAGAACGCCTTTGTCTAGGGCCTCTCGAGACACTAGGAAAAATTGGCGCGGGTTCTTAATTCTTGGACAGGACGGGCGCCCACTGGCGAAACAAAGTGTAGTCAGATACCTTGGGATCTGGCTAGACCAGTATCTATATTTTGATAAACATGTAGATGCTGCTCTGGCAAGGGCCGGAGGCGCTTTTGCTCTGACAAGATGGCTGTTTCATTGCAGTCAACTTGATTCCAGGGTGAAGGTAATCTGCTACATGGCCTTAATCAGGCCCATTGTTGCCTATGGATGTCCCGTCTGGTTCAATGTGAGAGCCAGCTTAATGGAAAGGATTCGGGTGTTTGAGAGACAATGTCTCAGGACTTGTCTCGGGTTACATAGGACACCCGAATCTGATTACACGAAATTTTACCCGAACGAGGTCCTATACAATAGGGCCAGAATTGTACGGGTGGATAACTTCCTGATCAAACTGATTCGAGGCCACGTTGCGAGAGCAATGACTTCGGTCAATAGCCTAATCTCTGGGGCTTACTACCCCAATGATTTATATCACGAGAGAGTGCGCCTTAATGGCTTTGTCCCGCCAGAAGCATTCCTCTATTTAGATAGATGTGGGCTGATCCAGGATAGATTGGCGGTGCCGCTAATCTTCCACGTGGGTCGCAAATCCGTGGAACGGCGATTCCTCTACGGACCCGATGTCGCGCTCAGTGAGCCTGAGCGCCTCAGGTTCTGTAGATCGGTCTCACGACGGGATCGAGGAGACGTAGTCCGCCAACATCAACGCTTTTGGTGGCTGGGGGGAGCTGCGTCAGTGGACACTTCAAGGGCTTCAGCCTCTTCAAGGCAGGGCTTGCCTAACACCAATGCCAGGCTTACATAGGCTAGTGTAGAGTAGGGTAGAATAGGGTAGGATAAAACAAAAAAAGAATAAAAACCAAAAAAAAGTATAAACATATAAAAATTAAAAAAAAAAAAAAAATATATATATATACATATATATATTGTATATATACATATATATAAATATATACTTTATAGTTAGAATAAGATATGTTTAGTTAGGTTTAGGTAGGTTTAAGTCTTATATATATATATATAAAAAAATGATCATATGCTAAGTTTTTGAAAAACAAATTTTTCTTAGTTTAGTTAATCATAATAATGTGAATTGTAAGTTATTTATATATAAGTCGAAAGGCATAGGTTAAAATTATACAGTTTGTTTTAGAGTGTCCGCCTAGGGCCAGTAAGATTCCTAAATTTGTAAGGATAGTTATGCTAGTTTTAAGCATTTTTGTCTAGGATAAGATAGATCTAAGAAACTATAAATAAAAATGAATTTACATAAAAAAAAAAAAACGACCATGAGATCACCCTCTTCCGTCGGTGAAGAGGGTGATCTCATGGTCGTTGATTACGGCGTTTGATAGCCACTCTTCTCTGTCGGGGAAAAGGATAGGTATACTGAGAGAGAAGTCATTTTGGGGGGGAATATAGTCGGTCGTAGCTGCGAGGCTACTAAAACCATGTTTCCTTCCCAGGTCGTCTATTATCTTAAGTATGGCCGCATGTCCATAGTTGGCTTGCTTCCACAGAGAGGACTCTCTTAGTCTGAGAGCGCTCTTTGCGGCGTAGCCTTTTATGAATAGATCCAAAGGGAGGAGATGAAGAATCATGTCCAAACCGGCTTGCGGCGTGCTTCTCATATCTCCCGTTGTACAAACAGCTGCTAACCTTTGTACTTTGTTGAGCATGTTCATATAGCTTTTTGAGTCAAGAATGATGCCTAGATATTTTGCTTCCGCTTTGAGTTTGAGTGGAGTACCCTCCAACTTTGGGGGAGCAAATATCGGAATTTTCCTTTTCCTGGTGAACAAGACCAGCTCGGTTTTCTGGGGGTTTATTCTCAGACCGTTCTGTCTTGCCCACGAGGAGAGTTCACTAAGCGCAGATTCCATTAGTTCACTGATAGTTGGTAGAAATTTACCTTTTATCAAGATAACCAGGTCATCCGCGTACGCTATGATCTTTGTGTCTTTTTCCATACAGAATTTGAGGATCTTGTTGACTGTAAGAAGCCACAGTAGGGGGGAGAGAACTCCTCCTTGTGGTGTGCCTCTAGTTGTCACCTTCCTTATAGAACTGTGTCCAATGTCTGCATTGAGGATTCTGTTCTTCAACATATTCTCAATCCAGATTACAATGGATTTGTCTACTTTTATGTCCTCAAGAGCTGTTGTTATGGCCTCTGTGTTTACATTGTCGAAGCCCCCCTCTATGTCGAGGAAGGCTGCCATTGTAAACTCTTTTAAGTACAGCGAGCCCTCAATCTCACGCACAACACTATGCAGAGCACACTCCACTGATCTGCCTTTGAGGTAGGCGTGTTGAGTGTTGCATAGGTTTCGTGAATTTGTGAATCCTCTGATGTATAGGTCAAGGAGTCTCTCCAAGGTTTTCAATAGAAACGACGAGAGACTAATTGGCCTATAGTCCTTTGCGGCAGTATGGGATGGTTTACCTGCCTTAGGTATGAAAATTACCTTAATTTCTCTCCACTGTGTTGGGATGTACCCATTCGCAGGCAATTGGAAAAAATGCTTACGAGATGGGGTACAGTGTGGATCTGTGTTTTTTGAAGCATCGCTGGCAAGATATCGTCCGGGCCTGGAGATTTAAAGGGTTTGAACGAATTTATTGCCCATGATACTTTATCCGCTGTGATAATCTTGTTTATCACTTCTTCGGTTGTGTGAACCGTAGGAACCGTCGTCTCGAAGGAGACTGTGGTTTCAGGGATTTTACAGCCTGGGATGAAATCCACAGTCAGCAGTTCTAAAGATTCCCGACTGGATTCTGTCCAAGAACCATCTGGTTTAAGGATGAATCCGGGGACGCAGGGGTCCTTGGATAGGATCTTCCTGAGCCTTGCGGCTTCGTTGAGATCCTCTATTGATTCGCAGAACTCCCGCCAGGATTTAGATGTTGCTGCTCTTGTTTTGCTCTTGTATTCATTGAAGCTGGACTTGTAACTATCCCTGTTTAAGATCTTTGCTCTATTGAATAGAGTTCGGGCCCTGGTCCTGAGTTGCTTTAGCTCTGTAGTCCACCAGACTGTGCTGGTCTTCAGGGTTTGTTGAAAGCCGCTTTCAGAATTCTCACAAGATTTTTGACTGAATTCTCAATGTAAGTTGGATCAGGATTAGTGGTGTCTTGTGGCGGTTCTAACCTGTTGGCAACTAGGTTTGAGAAAAGATTCCAGTCTGTCTTCTGAGGGTTTCTGAAGGGTTTCGGTTTTTCTTTAATGACGTTAAGGTTGAAGAGTATCCGGCTGTGGTCCGAAAAGGAACAGTTAGTGGACACTCTCCAATCCTCTACTCGGATGGAGTCGGACTCACTTAGTAAAGTGAGGTCAATTACCTCTTCCCTAACCCGATTGCGAAACGTGGGTGTGTTACCTTTGTTGCAAATATTGAGGTTGGTGGAGATAATGAAATCGAAAATGGACTCACCCCTTTTATTGATGTCGCTGCTTCCCCATTGAGTGTGGTGTCCATTGGCGTCGCAGCCTATCAATAGGCACAGTCCGCGTGACGAGTGTTCGGACTGCGTTTGAAGGTGGATCCTCCTCATCGTATGGTAAGTAAGCGGACGATAGGAGCAAAATTGATTTGTCCTGTTGTTCGTACGTTACCACCGTGAGGTCTCCGTTGCTGTACGTACCTAGGAGAAACATGTTTAAGTATCTCT
This sequence comes from Merodon equestris, assembly GCA_958301585.1. NCBI lineage: Eukaryota > Metazoa > Arthropoda > Insecta > Diptera > Syrphidae > Merodon > Merodon equestris. The sequence continues at coordinate 69,380,381 of OY284413.1, forward strand.
TGGCGACTATACAGGTTCTTAGCTTACCTTCGGTGTGTGGATAGTATAAATTATACTCTTTAGACCTTAATCCCTGAATTTTGTTCCTAAGGAGCCAAGGTTCTTGGATTAAGGCTAAATCCACATCTTCCTGCAGCATGTGCATCATCAAGTCGTCGGTGGCTGTTTTGCAGTGGTGTAAATTAATTTGCACCACTAGCAGCCTCCTTTGACTTGCCGCGTTCATTGGGGAGCCTTACCTTCAGGGTTCCCAGCCCGAACTTGATGCTGCCAGATCTGCTGCGGATGTGGTCGAGTGACTTTTGGTCAATGGTAACCATGAGGTCCTTTCCCACTCCGTTCTTACTCTTGGCTGAAGAAATTATTCTCCAGCTGGGAGTATCAAGCTCTTTATTCTGCTTGCCAATTAGCTTCAAAATGGATTCGTCCTTTTCGGGAACCGGAGGAGGTATCCATATTGAAGCCAACGTGCGAAGCGGAAGCATCGAACGAGGGATAACCTCGAGTTTAGCGTTCTGCCAGATTTCGCCGCAATTGTCGATTGTGCGCTTTAAAAAGTCCAGGGACCTCTGATTGTCACAACCGACAACTTTGACTCCTTTCTGCCAGCCTGCCCCGTCGAAGTTAATCTCATCGCTGCTATCCGCGACAAGCATCGCTTCCAAAATTTTGGCTTCGACCGCTAGCCAATTGTCGGTAATCCTCCCATCCGGGTTAGAACGATCGACAATAGCCACTTGTAGACTCAAGGGAAGATTGAAGCTAGCTGATGTTTTTGCCTTTTTCGCTTCCCTAAGAGTTTCTTCTCCGGAGCGCCCCCTCTTGACGTTCTGCTTCGATCCTGAGGCAGTGTGTCCCATGGAGGTGCCCGGTTGCTGTACGCTCTTTTCGACAGTGGCCGGTTGTGTTGACAGTTGTCGAGTCACTTTGGGACGTTGGGTTTGATAGGGGCCGTGTTCGATGGCCTCTTATCTCGCCCTGTGTCCTTTTTCGAAGCGTGAGTGGAGGTGGGAGCCGATTTCTTCTCGAATTTGGCTACCTCTTTCTTGTGCTTCTTGATCAGGACTTTTTCGTGCTCAGAGAGCGTTGAGGGTTCTCTTGCGTTCATTTTCCTGATATACTGCACCGACCTCTTATAGCTACTCTTTGCTTTTTGGGCCGGTGTTTTTACCTTGCTCTTTACTACAGGATTGCCTGTGGCCTTGGGGGCGACCTTTTCTTCCAGCAGCTGGGCCTTAGTTTCAGAGTCCACTTGCATGGTGTTGCTTACCTGTGATGAAGCCAAGGATTCATCGTCGGTAGCGGTACCAATCTGTAGTCTCTGAAGGAGAGCCCCGGTTACGCTGTCTGCATCGATGGCCCCTTCGGCGGTGGCAACCTGCGCTATTTGCCTCTTCAGAGGATGCATTTTTTTATTTTTGTTTTCTTCTTCCATGTGTGTTCCCACGAGTCGCGCAGGAATGGGACCTGTACAGAGCCTCGCAGTATACAGGCAAGACTAATTGATCCAGGAGGGCGCCAGGTATCCTGGATACACCGTTTGCGACTGGGCTATTATTTAGACTGGGCCCCCAGCATGGCTGACTCTCGGCACGGTACGGTTAACACCTTAGTCCAGCCCAGGGGACGGGAGGGGGGAATGGAGGGGATACCCGGGGAAGGAAGGAGGAGGTGATGGCTGCAGCTTAGCTTCATGTCTCGTCATAGAGAATTCATGCCCAGCATGGAAAGTGAATTCTCAAGAGTCATTGACAATTACTGAGCCTTCGCACCGCGACAAGGTGTGCAGCCACGCGAAGGTGTATGCCTCTAAATGTGACAAGTTAATAGGAAATCCTCATAATAAAAAAAATCTAACAGACAACTGGGTATAACATTCGACCCATGCTTAACAAAAGCTTTTTAACTCAATAATGTAAAACAAGAAAAAACTCCTCAAACCTTCAAAAATCCGATCTCCTATCATAATTCTTTTGTTATTTTTGTTACTGTCTATTTTTTGTTACCGAATGGAATGTGTCCCAAAATAAAATATGCCACCGCTTTCACAGGCATTTTCATAATGTAACGAACACTATTCTCCAAGGATTTTTACGGTGCTTTAAATAAGTAGGGGATCCAAGTGATCATTCGGGTCGGGGCGTCTTTTTAATTGACACTAAGACGAAAACAGGCTTTTCAATGTAACTAATATGTCTAAACAACGTTGGCTTTCTTATGACTCAACGAAAAATATGATAAAGATATTTTTATTTTTTTAAGAAAACGTATTTCATGCTTAATTTTTTCCTTATTTTTGAATTGAAGAAAAAACAAAAATCGGAAGTCCCCAAATTCATATGATCCCAGGTTTTTAGTGTACAATAATTCTGCTAGATTTTACTGGTTGACTCGATTAAGTTGCTTAAAATGATGCTTAATCTTCCTTGGCATCATTCTACTAGGGACTTAAATAAAAAAGCTGATGTTGAATTGATCTCCGATAGAATACAAAAACTAATTTTATTAATAAATGTAGTAACTCTAACAATCCTTTGCTAAATGAGCTAAATTTAAATTGAATATCTATATACTTATTTGTCTATTACTTATTGTTATTTATTCATCACCGTTATTTATTTATTTACATTAATTATAATTAAAACAAACTAATTTATTTATTTATTCACTCATTTATATATTTATTCAGTTATTATTTAATTAACTAATTTATTTATAATTTAATATTTATTTATTTATTTATTTATTTATTAAATTATTATAAAATTTCATATATATTTATTAGACTCCCCAAACATTTATTTATGAAACTTTTTGTGGTCTTATTTTTGCTTCGTCTTCATTTTTGTCTTAATCAATCAATTTACTAATTTATTCGTTTACTTTTTTATTTATTTATTTATCCATTTATTTATTTTTACATCTTCTTATTTGTGTGTTTATATATTATTTGTTTATTTATCCATTTATTTATTATTTATATTTATTTATTTATTTATTTACTTACTTATCCATTGATCTTTATATCTATCTTTTATTAATTTGTTTATTTATTTTTATTTATTTATTATCCTAGCTACTACAAGCTTCTTCTTCTTTTTCACCTTTTAAGCTTTGACATATAATTAATATTACTAAACAGAGGGTTTTTGGTTTTCGTTGTTTCCCTCTTCACTATTTTCTTTTTCTTAATAAAAATATACCTTTAATTGTATTTTAAAATGTATTTCAGTAGAAAGATATTATAATTTTATCATATCTCTGTACTAATTGTAAATTGTGCAACATTATGTCTTCTATAAAACGAAATAAAGAAACTGTAACTGAAACTAGATTTAGTGCTCGATTAAAGGCATTTTATAGTTGTTTCCTATAATTATACCGTTGCCAGAATCGGTAAAAGTAGCTAAGATAGTACCATCTGTTAATATCAGTAAAGGTTGTTTTTTTAGAAGTATACAACTTCAATATGAAACAAAACACCTGAACCTCAAGTTAATGTCCATGGTTTAGCTTTATTTAATATATAATTTCATGCCACTGGTGTTTTAATATGATTTCGGGCATATGCGCCCGAATTAAGTGCAATCTTAAAGTTCAATCTTAGACAACTTTAGCGACAACTGGGGCCGTATAACAGCAAACACGGCGAATGTTGACTTCCAAATCGACCAACGTCTCTGGCTTATCGGCGTAGACAAGTGACTTTATGTACCCTAAAAGAGGTAATCTAAAGGTGTGAGATCAAAGGATCGTGGAGGCCAACTCACAGGTCTATTGCGCAAAATTATGCGCTGAGCAAATATCTCACGATAAATTGATGGTATTGTGCGCCGTTTAGCATGTTGCGCGATCTGAAACCAAAACCCTGTCACGTCAATGCTATTCAACTAAGGAACAAAGAAATTAGAAATTATGTTTCTATAGCGCTCTCCATTGACGAAAATATTCTGGCCGACATCGTCCTTAAAGAAATATAGGCCGATGAATTCACCAGCCCATAAAGCACACCAAATCGTGAGTTTTGATGGTTGTAAGGGTTTCTAGACAAGGGCTTCTGGGTTTTCTCCACTCCAAATTAGGCAATTTTGCTAGTTTATATATTCATTTAACCAAAACTAGGCTTCATCGGAGAACAAAATTTTGCGTTAAAATTTCGGATCAAACTGAATCATGTTTTCGGCCCATTCACCAAGTATATAATGGTCACGCGGTTTCAACTCTTGCACAAGCTGGATCTTATAAGTTTATAAGATCTTTCCGTGAAATTTTCAACAAAGTGGGCATAGCTCGAATTGAAGTGTACGATCTCGAATCGACTCGTTCGGATTCTCCTCAACAATGCGCTCCACAACGGCAGTAACTTCTTGTCTTCGCAGTGTTTTTCGTCTTTGGGAATGTGAACCATGGTTTTCAAAATAAGTTTGCACAATTTGCATGCATTATTCTTGCGCTAATACATTCATCGAAAATGACAAAACATACTAACCACAAATCAACTTTTAAATGTCAAAATCAACAATCTGTAGATAGAATATAAAATGGTCCTGGGACGCTCCCTTGTAGGAGCTAGCTGATTCGATGAACTAGAAAATGGGAACTCAGAAAAGAAATAGCGGATTTTCGATGTCAAATACTACATTATTAGTCTATCAAAAGGTACACTAGTCCCTATTCTTTGAAAAGAGAGATACGCCTGGGTGGAATTATTCTACCTGTAATGCGAAACTTGAAAACCGACAAAACTGATCAATACAGGCACGTTGTCATAAAACAAACAATGGACAAAACTATCCCGGTAATTCAGGCCATCTATTTTACCACCGAACATCAACAATCGACGCACTGCACAGAGAAAAAGTAGAATTTTCTCCAGGCTTAAATGTCTACATACACGGTATACAGACCCACACGGCCTTTTTGAAATACTTACAGCTGCGTTCAAAAATATAGACGGTGTTCAACAACGCTTTGAATAATATTCATTATTCAATTAGTTTGCTTCCGAATGTCAGCGAAGTTTTTGAAAAGTTAGTATAAATTAAAGGAAATTATAACGACCTTTTGTTTTTACTATTTTCAATTTGAACTTTATTTTAAACACAATTCACAAAATAAAACCGATTTCCCTTCATGGGGAAGTTTTGTCTAAACGGGCAGAACTCCAAATCAGCACTGCACTACGCTTCCACAGAGACCAGCCGCTTGGGTGTGAAAACATCAGCTCACCCACTCATGTACCGTTCACTTCGAGACTTGTTCCAGCAACCACGCGTGCAAGCGCCGCTGATGTTTGTTGGTATTGCTGTTAGTTACTGATCGAGGGTGGTGTTAATGTGGCGTGTTAATGTGGCGTGTTTGGTTACACATTTGGTACAGTCATGAGCCAGGCGACTAACCAAAATAATTGTCAATTGACTTGCCACTTATGATGATCCGTAACTACTCCCCCTTTTAAGTGCAGACGTCCACGGCTTTCTTTTAATTCAATTTCGATATCTTAACAATATTTATTACAACATTTTTAACAAGAAAAAAATTTTATGTACAATACCTAAAATTATTCGAATGTTTGTTTACAATTACATTTCTATGTATATTTATTTTCATATTTTTCATATATGTATGTATTACAATATCTGTTTTATAGATTAAGTGATTTCTTCTCAATATTTTAACTCTAATTTTATAATCGATCTTTTAAATTACACATCAATTATTAGTTTCAAGATATAATTACTTTTAGGTTTTCATATTTAACTAGGGATCAATACCAAAAAAATAAATAAATAAAAGGAGTAAAGAGGGAACGTAGTAAAAAAGGGTGAAACTTTTTTTTTTTTTTTTTTTTTTTTTTATTTCACGGGCAAATAACGTTTAAGAGTTCAGCGTAATAATAAGAACTTCTCGAAAGTGCCAGTCCCTAAAGAGCGTGATATTACCTTAGGTTGTTTTTGTGTACTTTCTTATTGTCAATAAGAACAGTTGTTCCTAGATCTTTTTGAACAGTCTTTTCAACAAAAAGCTTGCTAAATTTATTTCCAATTCTTTTATTTGTTCTTACGAAGACTTTTTCTCCAGGATCAAATATTCTAGTTTGTCTGTTTTTATTATGGTATTTTAAATAGATATTTTGGTTGTAGGCAATCTTTTTCCTAATTTCATCTCCCAATGCAGTCGGAATAGTATGGATAATGTCGACCGGTCTGTGATTAGTGACTGAATGAATCGTCCTGTTGTACTTGCTTGTGGCAAGTAAAAGGAGTTCAGCAGTATCACTGATGTTCTTTTCTAATCTTATGCACCTCGCTATTTCGGAAAGGGTACTATGAAACCTTTCCACCTGACCATTCGTTATACTATGAAAGGCAGGTGTGGTGAAAATAGTTATCCCAAAATGATCCCTTAGCAATGATCTTATACTTTCTGAGGTGAAAGACTTCTCATTGTCACAGACTACAGTTTTGATATTTTTGAAAAAATTAAGTACTTCTAAGAGCGGTTCTTTTATGTCAACAATTGCACGCGACTTAATTGGTTTCACAATTGCAAATTTGGAAAATTTATCCACACATGTTAAGAAACAAGAACCCGCTGTCGAATAAATGTCTATATGAAGTATCTCCCCAGAATAACTTGGTATAGGTGTCTCTCCTATCTCATTCTTAGGTGGATGTCTTTGATATTTTGCTTCATAACAGACTTTACAGTTCGTGATTATTTCCTTTAATCTTTGTTTTATTTTAGGAAAATAATAATCGCTAAGGACCTGTTGTGAATTTTCGCGGACAGATCGATGAGCTCGGTTATGCTCGGTAACCAGAATCTCTTGTTGATCGTTTGGGTTAAAAATATCTGTTACAATTTTTTCTGTATGATAGAACTTTACCGAAGGAAACAAAGTGATTAGTTTGTTTTGAATTTGTGCTAAAACAGATAAGTCGCAGTAAATTGCATTCACAACGTTGGGATTAATGACTTCTTTCAAAATTGGGACAAGGCTATTATCGTCACTAAATGTTACCATATGCCTTATCTGCGACATGAAAATTACTTTTGTCTCTTAAGAAAGACTCTGATCCTTGGTTAAGAATAATTTGATTTCTAAAACAATTCAATGGGTTTTGCACAGTGCGTATAGTTCTAGTTAAAGAAGTCTCACTATGGACTGACATAGAATTCAAGCTTTCGGATTGTTCCAGAGCACTTATATGTTGCCGCGACAAAGCGTCAGCAACAAAATTTTCCTTGCCAGGTTTGTAAAAAAAGGTCGGCGAAAACTCTTCTACAAAAGCTCGCCATCTTTTCATTTTTGTGTTTGGGTTTTTGTCCGAAATTGCAAAAGTTAAAGGCTGATGGTCTGTATAGATGTTCAATCGCGTTGCTCCATAAAGGTAGTTTCTGAGCTTCTGTAACGCCCACACAATTGCCAATAATTCACGCTCATTTGTAGCGTAATTTTCCTCCGTAGAGGACAATGTACGTGAAATCATTGTTATTGGTCTACCTCCTTGGGAGAGGACAGCGCCAAGTGCATGGCATGAAGCATCAGTTGTAAGGTCGAATGGTTTTCCATAATCTGGATAAAGTAATAAGACGTCTTCGGATGCCAGGATTTTTTTAATTCTATTAAAGGCATCAACCGCCTCTATGTCTAATTCTATTTTGATATTTTTAGACGACCTTGTCCCTACTCTACCATTGTCACCTCTCAAATATTTCGTAAGAGGTTTAGCTATTTGGACGTAATCTCTAATGAAGCGCCTATAGTATCCAGACAACCCGAGGAAAGATCGCAAGCTGCGTAGGGTGCATGGAACCTCGTAGTCTACAATATCTTTTATCTTTTCTGGACAGGTTCTTATTCCCTTACTGGATACTATAAAACCCAAAAACTCCAGCTCTTCTCTAAAGAATTTAGATTTAGTTGGTTCCACCCGCATATTGGCCTCAAATAACAGCTGCAATATTCTCTCTACGTCCTCTAGGTGTTTTTCTTTCGTCTGCGAAAAAATAATGACGTCATCAATATAAACATAGCAGCATTTACCTATTTCTGTTCTAATAACGTCATCTATTGCACGTTGAAATATGCTTGGCGCATTTTTCAACCCAAAAGGTAGCCTGCAGAATTCATACTTTCGTTTTCCCACCTCATCAACCCCTTTTTTGTCAACAATCCATATAGGATTGTTATAGGGAGATCGTGATGGCCTTATTATTCCGTTTTGAAGTAAATTTCCTATTTCATTACTAACAAAATCTGATGCAGACATGGGGTACGGATAGGCTTTGGAATAAACAGGGTCATTGTCAGTTGTTCTTATGGTTGCAACAACATTCGTATTAAAAGGCAGAGCTTCGTTAGGATCAGCGAAAACCTTTCTGTGCCGAGTTATCAACGAGGAAATTTTTTTATTTTCATCTAAAGAGACAGGTTTGCTTACTAAAGAAATACTATTAACATCGCTACAGTAAAAGTAGAACAACTTCTCCTCACCCCCATTGTACGCTATTATTCCTTTCTCTAAATTTAATTTTGCGCCTAATTCTTTTAAAAAATCAAAACCAATGATGCCGTCAAACGTTTTAAGATTAGGCAATAAGAAAAAGGTAGTATTACTATTGAATATGTTAATAACGCATTTCGATGTGACAGCATTTGTTCCGTGTATTGACCTAACATAAAATGGTTTTGTAACCGGCTTGACGGCCTTAAGGCAGCTTAGATTTCGGATATAGTTCTTTGCAGCTCCGGTATCCAATAAAAGCTTTACTTCCCTTCCTGCCCAGGTTCGACTGACGTATGGCAGAAGGGATTTTCCCCTAAAAAATTAATTTCATCAAATGTCTCTGGTAAGTCGTTATGTTCAATACTGCTATTCTTGATTTCATTAAACTCTTCATCACCGTAATGTTCTTCTCTTTCAGCTGAGCTTGTGTCATTACATCCGTAAGGACAGATTCGATTGTCTAAAGCTATGTTGTTTAATAATAGGGCTTGGTTCAAATGGTTGATTCTTTGCAGTTTAGGAAGCGTCTGCCTGTCAGATTCGCGATGTCGCTTGTATTGGTTTGGGTTATTGGAATGCATTTGGGAATTATTTAATTTCTGCATGGACCTTTGATATTGATTAGGGTAATGTGCCGATTGTTGAGAATTATTAACGATCGGTGCCATGGACATGCGAATATGATTAGGGTTCTGTACAGGTTTTCCAAAACTAGTTGGAATTCTATATTGAGAAAAAGATTGATCTATTTCCATGGCAGTTGGCCTGTTATGTATTTGGTTAGTAGAAATGTTATTGTAGTGAGGTGAATTATATGGATTGAACTGATTGTGGTAGTTATTTTGTTTAGATGAAATAGGGCTATCAGTTTTGCAAAGAAAAGAGTTCGCAAAATTATACCTTGCCTGGTTAGCTTGAAGTTCTTGTGCAAGAGCAAGAGCGGTTGGCATGTCCGCTGGTCTAGACGAAAATAATATATCGCACATAGGTTTTCTTAACCCGGAAATAAATATTCTAAATGCGTCTTGCCGATATTTTTGAGAAAGAGATCCTATTAAATTTTTATTGCCTTCATGCAGCATTATTGTTTTATTAATAAGCAGAGTCAATTTCTTCTCAACTTCATCATAGAACTCGACAATTGACATTCTGCCTTGGCATAAAGTCGACATGTCTTGTTCTATGAGATAAATGGGTGTCTTATCAGAATATGTAAAGTCCAATCTTGCTACGATAGCTTTAAAGTTAAGAACTGTATTAAAAGATGACAAAATCTGATCTGCAGAACCTACAATTTTATTTCTAATTATAGCCACTGCCTGGTAATGCTTTGAGCTACCTTCGTGGTTTTCAAACAATTTGTAGGCTGCGTGCGCAGCTTGACGCCAGGAAATATATCGAATCTGTTCGCCATTAAACTCAGGCAATGACTTTACTAAATCTAAGGACTCATTACAGATTATATCAGGTTCTATACTAACTGGTCTATATTCCTCAACAGCAATAGGAGTCTCTAATACCTTTAGCCGGGTCGTCAGTTCGTCAATACTTTCCTCAAATTCGTGTCTAGTCTGCTGAATTGCAGCTTGAACTGCAGCTGTAACTATCGCACTTATCTGAGTTTCGTCCATTATCTACTCTTAACAGAACAAAACAAATAGCTGAACTTAATTTAATTCACTTGAATTAAACAATAACGCTCTAATAATAACGGAAGCTTAGGCAAAGTACGATAGGTAAAAATAGTATTATTATTTTAGTAATATATAGAAAAGTAGAATATGGGAAAAAATATGTGGGAAATATATAGGAATATATTGGAAAAATCACTTAAATAATTAAAGGACACTTGTATTCTTACTTTTAAATAACTTATAACAGTAAAGATTAGATTATCAATTTACAAATACATTTAACAATTAGTTAACTATATATTGAATTTAACTTATAGATTACAAAGAAATTATATTTATTTTGATATAATGATTTTAAATAAATAAAAAAAACCGTTTTAATACTTATCTAGGAATAATAATTCTGATTATGAAATATAATCTTATATTTTTCTCAAACTTGAATACAGAATTACTTCTCCAACAAATGATGTATAAAGATGAGGCTAGCTCGTAATAGTTCCTCACCTTTTCCTTAAACTTTAATTATTCTAATTGTTGTATTTTTAAGTTTTTAACAATTGAATAAACAGTTTCCACTTATTTCTTCCGGTTTCAAATTGTTTCCTTTTTTTCACTTTACTAATTTTACAGTAGATATTTGTAATTTAAGATTTTATATTACCGGAAAAACTATTCCTATTTATTTTTCTGTAGACTTGGATTATTCCCTTTTATTCACTTTTTTTTTCACTTTAGTTGTTGAACACTTTTCAATGATTTTTCAATTTCGAAATATTTTTATTCTTTGCCATAGGGCAAAGTGCGAACAGTCTCGTGAGTCCGCTGTACCAAGCAACGCGAATTAATATTTTTGTATTTAAGTACAGTTTATTCCTTTTTTTCACGTTGCTCCACGTTGGGCGCCAATTAAAGGAAATTATAACGACCTTTTGTTTTTACTATTTTCAATTTGAACTTTATTTTAAACACAATTCACAAAATATAACCGATTTCCCTTCATGGGGAAGTTTTGTCTAAACGGGCAGAACTCCAAATCAGCACTGCACTACGCTTCCACAGAGACCAGCCGCTTGGGTGTGAAAACATCAGCTCACCCACTCATGTACCGTTCACTTCGAGACTTGTTCCAGCAACCACGCGTGCAAGCGCCGCTGATGTTTGTTGGTATTGCTGTTAGTTACTGATCGAGGGTGGTGTTAATGTGGCGTGTTAATGTGGCGTGTTTGGTTACACATTTGGTACAGTCATGAGCCAGGCGACTAACCAAAATAATTGTCAATTGACTTGCCACTTATGATGATCCGTAACTACTCCCCCTTTTAAGTGCAGACGTCCACGGCTTTCTTTTAATTCAATTTCGATATCTTAACAATATTTATTACAACATTTTTAACAAGAAAAAAATTTTATGTACAATACCTAAAATTATTCGAATGTTTGTTTACAATTACATTTCTATGTATATTTATTTTCATATTTTTCATATATGTATGTATTACAATATCTGTTTTATAGATTAAGTGATTTCTTCTCAATATTTTAACTCTAATTTTATAATCGATCTTTTAAATTACACATCAATTATTAGTTTCAAGATATAATTACTTTTAGGTTTTCATATTTAACTAGGGATCAATACCAAAAAAATAAATAAATAAAAGGAGTAAAGAGGGAACGTAGTAAAAAAGGGTGAAACTTTTTTTTTTTTTTTTTTTTTTTTTTATTTCACGGGCAAATAACGTTTAAGAGTTCAGCGTAATAATAAGAACTTCTCGAAAGTGCCAGTCCCTAAAGAGCGTGATATTACCTTAGGTTGTTTTTGTGTACTTTCTTATTGTCAATAAGAACAGTTGTTCCTAGATCTTTTTGAACAGTCTTTTCAACAAAAAGCTTGCTAAATTTATTTCCAATTCTTTTATTTGTTCTTACGAAGACTTTTTCTCCAGGATCAAATATTCTAGTTTGTCTGTTTTTATTATGGTATTTTAAATAGATATTTTGGTTGTAGGCAATCTTTTTCCTAATTTCATCTCCCAATGCAGTCGGAATAGTATGGATAATGTCGACCGGTCTGTGATTAGTGACTGAATGAATCGTCCTGTTGTACTTGCTTGTGGCAAGTAAAAGGAGTTCAGCAGTATCACTGATGTTCTTTTCTAATCTTATGCACCTCGCTATTTCGGAAAGGGTACTATGAAACCTTTCCACCTGACCATTCGTTATACTATGAAAGGCAGGTGTGGTGAAAATAGTTATCCCAAAATGATCCCTTAGCAATGATCTTATACTTTCTGAGGTGAAAGACTTCTCATTGTCACAGACTACAGTTTTGATATTTTTGAAAAAATTAAGTACTTCTAAGAGCGGTTCTTTTATGTCAACAATTGCACGCGACTTAATTGGTTTCACAATTGCAAATTTGGAAAATTTATCCACACATGTTAAGAAACAAGAACCCGCTGTCGAATAAATGTCTATATGAAGTATCTCCCCAGAATAACTTGGTATAGGTGTCTCTCCTATCTCATTCTTAGGTGGATGTCTTTGATATTTTGCTTCATAACAGACTTTACAGTTCGTGATTATTTCCTTTAATCTTTGTTTTATTTTAGGAAAATAATAATCGCTAAGGACCTGTTGTGAATTTTCGCGGACAGATCGATGAGCTCGGTTATGCTCGGTAACCAGAATCTCTTGTTGATCGTTTGGGTTAAAAATATCTGTTACAATTTTTTCTGTATGATAGAACTTTACCGAAGGAAACAAAGTGATTAGTTTGTTTTGAATTTGTGCTAAAACAGATAAGTCGCAGTAAATTGCATTCACAACGTTGGGATTAATGACTTCTTTCAAAATTGGGACAAGGCTATTATCGTCACTAAATGTTACCATATGCCTTATCTGCGACATGAAAATTACTTTTGTCTCTTAAGAAAGACTCTGATCCTTGGTTAAGAATAATTTGATTTCTAAAACAATTCAATGGGTTTTGCACAGTGCGTATAGTTCTAGTTAAAGAAGTCTCACTATGGACTGACATAGAATTCAAGCTTTCGGATTGTTCCAGAGCACTTATATGTTGCCGCGACAAAGCGTCAGCAACAAAATTTTCCTTGCCAGGTTTGTAAAAAAAGGTCGGCGAAAACTCTTCTACAAAAGCTCGCCATCTTTTCATTTTTGTGTTTGGGTTTTTGTCCGAAATTGCAAAAGTTAAAGGCTGATGGTCTGTATAGATGTTCAATCGCGTTGCTCCATAAAGGTAGTTTCTGAGCTTCTGTAACGCCCACACAATTGCCAATAATTCACGCTCATTTGTAGCGTAATTTTCCTCCGTAGAGGACAATGTACGTGAAATCATTGTTATTGGTCTACCTCCTTGGGAGAGGACAGCGCCAAGTGCATGGCATGAAGCATCAGTTGTAAGGTCGAATGGTTTTCCATAATCTGGATAAAGTAATAAGACGTCTTCGGATGCCAGGATTTTTTTAATTCTATTAAAGGCATCAACCGCCTCTATGTCTAATTCTATTTTGATATTTTTAGACGACCTTGTCCCTACTCTACCATTGTCACCTCTCAAATATTTCGTAAGAGGTTTAGCTATTTGGACGTAATCTCTAATGAAGCGCCTATAGTATCCAGACAACCCGAGGAAAGATCGCAAGCTGCGTAGGGTGCATGGAACCTCGTAGTCTACAATATCTTTTATCTTTTCTGGACAGGTTCTTATTCCCTTACTGGATACTATAAAACCCAAAAACTCCAGCTCTTCTCTAAAGAATTTAGATTTAGTTGGTTCCACCCGCATATTGGCCTCAAATAACAGCTGCAATATTCTCTCTACGTCCTCTAGGTGTTTTTCTTTCGTCTGCGAAAAAATAATGACGTCATCAATATAAACATAGCAGCATTTACCTATTTCTGTTCTAATAACGTCATCTATTGCACGTTGAAATATGCTTGGCGCATTTTTCAACCCAAAAGGTAGCCTGCAGAATTCATACTTTCGTTTTCCCACCTCATCAACCCCTTTTTTGTCAACAATCCATATAGGATTGTTATAGGGAGATCGTGATGGCCTTATTATTCCGTTTTGAAGTAAATTTCCTATTTCATTACTAACAAAATCTGATGCAGACATGGGGTACGGATAGGCTTTGGAATAAACAGGGTCATTGTCAGTTGTTCTTATGGTTGCAACAACATTCGTATTAAAAGGCAGAGCTTCGTTAGGATCAGCGAAAACCTTTCTGTGCCGAGTTATCAACGAGGAAATTTTTTTATTTTCATCTAAAGAGACAGGTTTGCTTACTAAAGAAATACTATTAACATCGCTACAGTAAAAGTAGAACAACTTCTCCTCACCCCCATTGTACGCTATTATTCCTTTCTCTAAATTTAATTTTGCGCCTAATTCTTTTAAAAAATCAAAACCAATGATGCCGTCAAACGTTTTAAGATTAGGCAATAAGAAAAAGGTAGTATTACTATTGAATATGTTAATAACGCATTTCGATGTGACAGCATTTGTTCCGTGTATTGACCTAACATAAAATGGTTTTGTAACCGGCTTGACGGCCTTAAGGCAGCTTAGATTTCGGATATAGTTCTTTGCAGCTCCGGTATCCAATAAAAGCTTTACTTCCCTTCCTGCCCAGGTTCGACTGACGTATGGCAGAAGGGATTTTCCCCTAAAAAATTAATTTCATCAAATGTCTCTGGTAAGTCGTTATGTTCAATACTGCTATTCTTGATTTCATTAAACTCTTCATCACCGTAATGTTCTTCTCTTTCAGCTGAGCTTGTGTCATTACATCCGTAAGGACAGATTCGATTGTCTAAAGCTATGTTGTTTAATAATAGGGCTTGGTTCAAATGGTTGATTCTTTGCAGTTTAGGAAGCGTCTGCCTGTCAGATTCGCGATGTCGCTTGTATTGGTTTGGGTTATTGGAATGCATTTGGGAATTATTTAATTTCTGCATGGACCTTTGATATTGATTAGGGTAATGTGCCGATTGTTGAGAATTATTAACGATCGGTGCCATGGACATGCGAATATGATTAGGGTTCTGTACAGGTTTTCCAAAACTAGTTGGAATTCTATATTGAGAAAAAGATTGATCTATTTCCATGGCAGTTGGCCTGTTATGTATTTGGTTAGTAGAAATGTTATTGTAGTGAGGTGAATTATATGGATTGAACTGATTGTGGTAGTTATTTTGTTTAGATGAAATAGGGCTATCAGTTTTGCAAAGAAAAGAGTTCGCAAAATTATACCTTGCCTGGTTAGCTTGAAGTTCTTGTGCAAGAGCAAGAGCGGTTGGCATGTCCGCTGGTCTAGACGAAAATAATATATCGCACATAGGTTTTCTTAACCCGGAAATAAATATTCTAAATGCGTCTTGCCGATATTTTTGAGAAAGAGATCCTATTAAATTTTTATTGCCTTCATGCAGCATTATTGTTTTATTAATAAGCAGAGTCAATTTCTTCTCAACTTCATCATAGAACTCGACAATTGACATTCTGCCTTGGCATAAAGTCGACATGTCTTGTTCTATGAGATAAATGGGTGTCTTATCAGAATATGTAAAGTCCAATCTTGCTACGATAGCTTTAAAGTTAAGAACTGTATTAAAAGATGACAAAATCTGATCTGCAGAACCTACAATTTTATTTCTAATTATAGCCACTGCCTGGTAATGCTTTGAGCTACCTTCGTGGTTTTCAAACAATTTGTAGGCTGCGTGCGCAGCTTGACGCCAGGAAATATATCGAATCTGTTCGCCATTAAACTCAGGCAATGACTTTACTAAATCTAAGGACTCATTACAGATTATATCAGGTTCTATACTAACTGGTCTATATTCCTCAACAGCAATAGGAGTCTCTAATACCTTTAGCCGGGTCGTCAGTTCGTCAATACTTTCCTCAAATTCGTGTCTAGTCTGCTGAATTGCAGCTTGAACTGCAGCTGTAACTATCGCACTTATCTGAGTTTCGTCCATTATCTACTCTTAACAGAACAAAACAAATAGCTGAACTTAATTTAATTCACTTGAATTAAACAATAACGCTCTAATAATAACGGAAGCTTAGGCAAAGTACGATAGGTAAAAATAGTATTATTATTTTAGTAATATATAGAAAAGTAGAATATGGGAAAAAATATGTGGGAAATATATAGGAATATATTGGAAAAATCACTTAAATAATTAAAGGACACTTGTATTCTTACTTTTAAATAACTTATAACAGTAAAGATTAGATTATCAATTTACAAATACATTTAACAATTAGTTAACTATATATTGAATTTAACTTATAGATTACAAAGAAATTATATTTATTTTGATATAATGATTTTAAATAAATAAAAAAAACCGTTTTAATACTTATCTAGGAATAATAATTCTGATTATGAAATATAATCTTATATTTTTCTCAAACTTGAATACAGAATTACTTCTCCAACAAATGATGTATAAAGATGAGGCTAGCTCGTAATAGTTCCTCACCTTTTCCTTAAACTTTAATTATTCTAATTGTTGTATTTTTAAGTTTTTAACAATTGAATAAACAGTTTCCACTTATTTCTTCCGGTTTCAAATTGTTTCCTTTTTTTCACTTTACTAATTTTACAGTAGATATTTGTAATTTAAGATTTTATATTACCGGAAAAACTATTCCTATTTATTTTTCTGTAGACTTGGATTATTCCCTTTTATTCACTTTTTTTTTCACTTTAGTTGTTGAACACTTTTCAATGATTTTTCAATTTCGAAATATTTTTATTCTTTGCCATAGGGCAAAGTGCGAACAGTCTCGTGAGTCCGCTGTACCAAGCAACGCGAATTAATATTTTTGTATTTAAGTACAGTTTATTCCTTTTTTTCACGTTGCTCCACGTTGGGCGCCAATTAAAGGAAATTATAACGACCTTTTGTTTTTACTATTTTCAATTTGAACTTTATTTTAAACACAATTCACAAAATATAACCGATTTCCCTTCATGGGGAAGTTTTGTCTAAACGGGCAGAACTCCAAATCAGCACTGCACTACGCTTCCACAGAGACCAGCCGCTTGGGTGTGAAAACATCAGCTCACCCACTCATGTACCGTTCACTTCGAGACTTGTTCCAGCAACCACGCGTGCAAGCGCCGCTGATGTTTGTTGGTATTGCTGTTAGTTACTGATCGAGGGTGGTGTTAATGTGGCGTGTTAATGTGGCGTGTTTGGTTACACATTTGGTACAGTCATGAGCCAGGCGACTAACCAAAATAATTGTCAATTGACTTGCCACTTATGATGATCCGTAACTACTCCCCCTTTTAAGTGCAGACGTCCACGGCTTTCTTTTAATTCAATTTCGATATCTTAACAATATTTATTACAACATTTTTAACAAGAAAAAAATTTTATGTACAATACCTAAAATTATTCGAATGTTTGTTTACAATTACATTTCTATGTATATTTATTTTCATATTTTTCATATATGTATGTATTACAATATCTGTTTTATAGATTAAGTGATTTCTTCTCAATATTTTAACTCTAATTTTATAATCGATCTTTTAAATTACACATCAATTATTAGTTTCAAGATATAATTACTTTTAGGTTTTCATATTTAACTAGGGATCAATACCAAAAAAATAAATAAATAAAAGGAGTAAAGAGGGAACGTAGTAAAAAAGGGTGAAACTTTTTTTTTTTTTTTTTTTTTTTTTTATTTCACGGGCAAATAACGTTTAAGAGTTCAGCGTAATAATAAGAACTTCTCGAAAGTGCCAGTCCCTAAAGAGCGTGATATTACCTTAGGTTGTTTTTGTGTACTTTCTTATTGTCAATAAGAACAGTTGTTCCTAGATCTTTTTGAACAGTCTTTTCAACAAAAAGCTTGCTAAATTTATTTCCAATTCTTTTATTTGTTCTTACGAAGACTTTTTCTCCAGGATCAAATATTCTAGTTTGTCTGTTTTTATTATGGTATTTTAAATAGATATTTTGGTTGTAGGCAATCTTTTTCCTAATTTCATCTCCCAATGCAGTCGGAATAGTATGGATAATGTCGACCGGTCTGTGATTAGTGACTGAATGAATCGTCCTGTTGTACTTGCTTGTGGCAAGTAAAAGGAGTTCAGCAGTATCACTGATGTTCTTTTCTAATCTTATGCACCTCGCTATTTCGGAAAGGGTACTATGAAACCTTTCCACCTGACCATTCGTTATACTATGAAAGGCAGGTGTGGTGAAAATAGTTATCCCAAAATGATCCCTTAGCAATGATCTTATACTTTCTGAGGTGAAAGACTTCTCATTGTCACAGACTACAGTTTTGATATTTTTGAAAAAATTAAGTACTTCTAAGAGCGGTTCTTTTATGTCAACAATTGCACGCGACTTAATTGGTTTCACAATTGCAAATTTGGAAAATTTATCCACACATGTTAAGAAACAAGAACCCGCTGTCGAATAAATGTCTATATGAAGTATCTCCCCAGAATAACTTGGTATAGGTGTCTCTCCTATCTCATTCTTAGGTGGATGTCTTTGATATTTTGCTTCATAACAGACTTTACAGTTCGTGATTATTTCCTTTAATCTTTGTTTTATTTTAGGAAAATAATAATCGCTAAGGACCTGTTGTGAATTTTCGCGGACAGATCGATGAGCTCGGTTATGCTCGGTAACCAGAATCTCTTGTTGATCGTTTGGGTTAAAAATATCTGTTACAATTTTTTCTGTATGATAGAACTTTACCGAAGGAAACAAAGTGATTAGTTTGTTTTGAATTTGTGCTAAAACAGATAAGTCGCAGTAAATTGCATTCACAACGTTGGGATTAATGACTTCTTTCAAAATTGGGACAAGGCTATTATCGTCACTAAATGTTACCATATGCCTTATCTGCGACATGAAAATTACTTTTGTCTCTTAAGAAAGACTCTGATCCTTGGTTAAGAATAATTTGATTTCTAAAACAATTCAATGGGTTTTGCACAGTGCGTATAGTTCTAGTTAAAGAAGTCTCACTATGGACTGACATAGAATTCAAGCTTTCGGATTGTTCCAGAGCACTTATATGTTGCCGCGACAAAGCGTCAGCAACAAAATTTTCCTTGCCAGGTTTGTAAAAAAAGGTCGGCGAAAACTCTTCTACAAAAGCTCGCCATCTTTTCATTTTTGTGTTTGGGTTTTTGTCCGAAATTGCAAAAGTTAAAGGCTGATGGTCTGTATAGATGTTCAATCGCGTTGCTCCATAAAGGTAGTTTCTGAGCTTCTGTAACGCCCACACAATTGCCAATAATTCACGCTCATTTGTAGCGTAATTTTCCTCCGTAGAGGACAATGTACGTGAAATCATTGTTATTGGTCTACCTCCTTGGGAGAGGACAGCGCCAAGTGCATGGCATGAAGCATCAGTTGTAAGGTCGAATGGTTTTCCATAATCTGGATAAAGTAATAAGACGTCTTCGGATGCCAGGATTTTTTTAATTCTATTAAAGGCATCAACCGCCTCTATGTCTAATTCTATTTTGATATTTTTAGACGACCTTGTCCCTACTCTACCATTGTCACCTCTCAAATATTTCGTAAGAGGTTTAGCTATTTGGACGTAATCTCTAATGAAGCGCCTATAGTATCCAGACAACCCGAGGAAAGATCGCAAGCTGCGTAGGGTGCATGGAACCTCGTAGTCTACAATATCTTTTATCTTTTCTGGACAGGTTCTTATTCCCTTACTGGATACTATAAAACCCAAAAACTCCAGCTCTTCTCTAAAGAATTTAGATTTAGTTGGTTCCACCCGCATATTGGCCTCAAATAACAGCTGCAATATTCTCTCTACGTCCTCTAGGTGTTTTTCTTTCGTCTGCGAAAAAATAATGACGTCATCAATATAAACATAGCAGCATTTACCTATTTCTGTTCTAATAACGTCATCTATTGCACGTTGAAATATGCTTGGCGCATTTTTCAACCCAAAAGGTAGCCTGCAGAATTCATACTTTCGTTTTCCCACCTCATCAACCCCTTTTTTGTCAACAATCCATATAGGATTGTTATAGGGAGATCGTGATGGCCTTATTATTCCGTTTTGAAGTAAATTTCCTATTTCATTACTAACAAAATCTGATGCAGACATGGGGTACGGATAGGCTTTGGAATAAACAGGGTCATTGTCAGTTGTTCTTATGGTTGCAACAACATTCGTATTAAAAGGCAGAGCTTCGTTAGGATCAGCGAAAACCTTTCTGTGCCGAGTTATCAACGAGGAAATTTTTTTATTTTCATCTAAAGAGACAGGTTTGCTTACTAAAGAAATACTATTAACATCGCTACAGTAAAAGTAGAACAACTTCTCCTCACCCCCATTGTACGCTATTATTCCTTTCTCTAAATTTAATTTTGCGCCTAATTCTTTTAAAAAATCAAAACCAATGATGCCGTCAAACGTTTTAAGATTAGGCAATAAGAAAAAGGTAGTATTACTATTGAATATGTTAATAACGCATTTCGATGTGACAGCATTTGTTCCGTGTATTGACCTAACATAAAATGGTTTTGTAACCGGCTTGACGGCCTTAAGGCAGCTTAGATTTCGGATATAGTTCTTTGCAGCTCCGGTATCCAATAAAAGCTTTACTTCCCTTCCTGCCCAGGTTCGACTGACGTATGGCAGAAGGGATTTTCCCCTAAAAAATTAATTTCATCAAATGTCTCTGGTAAGTCGTTATGTTCAATACTGCTATTCTTGATTTCATTAAACTCTTCATCACCGTAATGTTCTTCTCTTTCAGCTGAGCTTGTGTCATTACATCCGTAAGGACAGATTCGATTGTCTAAAGCTATGTTGTTTAATAATAGGGCTTGGTTCAAATGGTTGATTCTTTGCAGTTTAGGAAGCGTCTGCCTGTCAGATTCGCGATGTCGCTTGTATTGGTTTGGGTTATTGGAATGCATTTGGGAATTATTTAATTTCTGCATGGACCTTTGATATTGATTAGGGTAATGTGCCGATTGTTGAGAATTATTAACGATCGGTGCCATGGACATGCGAATATGATTAGGGTTCTGTACAGGTTTTCCAAAACTAGTTGGAATTCTATATTGAGAAAAAGATTGATCTATTTCCATGGCAGTTGGCCTGTTATGTATTTGGTTAGTAGAAATGTTATTGTAGTGAGGTGAATTATATGGATTGAACTGATTGTGGTAGTTATTTTGTTTAGATGAAATAGGGCTATCAGTTTTGCAAAGAAAAGAGTTCGCAAAATTATACCTTGCCTGGTTAGCTTGAAGTTCTTGTGCAAGAGCAAGAGCGGTTGGCATGTCCGCTGGTCTAGACGAAAATAATATATCGCACATAGGTTTTCTTAACCCGGAAATAAATATTCTAAATGCGTCTTGCCGATATTTTTGAGAAAGAGATCCTATTAAATTTTTATTGCCTTCATGCAGCATTATTGTTTTATTAATAAGCAGAGTCAATTTCTTCTCAACTTCATCATAGAACTCGACAATTGACATTCTGCCTTGGCATAAAGTCGACATGTCTTGTTCTATGAGATAAATGGGTGTCTTATCAGAATATGTAAAGTCCAATCTTGCTACGATAGCTTTAAAGTTAAGAACTGTATTAAAAGATGACAAAATCTGATCTGCAGAACCTACAATTTTATTTCTAATTATAGCCACTGCCTGGTAATGCTTTGAGCTACCTTCGTGGTTTTCAAACAATTTGTAGGCTGCGTGCGCAGCTTGACGCCAGGAATTATATCGAATCTGTTCGCCATTAAACTCAGGCAATGACTTTACTAAATCTAAGGACTCATTACAGATTATATCAGGTTCTATACTAACTGGTCTATATTCCTCAACAGCAATAGGAGTCTCTAATACCTTTAGCCGGGTCGTCAGTTCGTCAATACTTTCCTCAAATTCGTGTCTAGTCTGCTGAATTGCAGCTTGAACTGCAGCTGTAACTATCGCACTTATCTGAGTTTCGTCCATTATCTACTCTTAACAGAACAAAACAAATAGCTGAACTTAATTTAATTCACTTGAATTAAACAATAACGCTCTAATAATAACGGAAGCTTAGGCAAAGTACGATAGGTAAAAATAGTATTATTATTTTAGTAATATATAGAAAAGTAGAATATGGGAAAAAATATGTGGGAAATATATAGGAATATATTGGAAAAATCACTTAAATAATTAAAGGACACTTGTATTCTTACTTTTAAATAACTTATAACAGTAAAGATTAGATTATCAATTTACAAATACATTTAACAATTAGTTAACTATATATTGAATTTAACTTATAGATTACAAAGAAATTATATTTATTTTGATATAATGATTTTAAATAAATAAAAAAAACCGTTTTAATACTTATCTAGGAATAATAATTCTGATTATGAAATATAATCTTATATTTTTCTCAAACTTGAATACAGAATTACTTCTCCAACAAATGATGTATAAAGATGAGGCTAGCTCGTAATAGTTCCTCACCTTTTCCTTAAACTTTAATTATTCTAATTGTTGTATTTTTAAGTTTTTAACAATTGAATAAACAGTTTCCACTTATTTCTTCCGGTTTCAAATTGTTTCCTTTTTTTCACTTTACTAATTTTACAGTAGATATTTGTAATTTAAGATTTTATATTACCGGAAAAACTATTCCTATTTATTTTTCTGTAGACTTGGATTATTCCCTTTTATTCACTTTTTTTTTCACTTTAGTTGTTGAACACTTTTCAATGATTTTTCAATTTCGAAATATTTTTATTCTTTGCCATAGGGCAAAGTGCGAACAGTCTCGTGAGTCCGCTGTACCAAGCAACGCGAATTAATATTTTTGTATTTAAGTACAGTTTATTCCTTTTTTTCACGTTGCTCCACGTTGGGCGCCAATTAAAGGAAATTATAACGACCTTTTGTTTTTACTATTTTCAATTTGAACTTTATTTTAAACACAATTCACAAAATAAAACCGATTTCCCTTCATGGGGAAGTTTTGTCTAAACGGGCAGAACTCCAAATCAGCACTGCACTACGCTTCCACAGAGACCAGCCGCTTGGGTGTGAAAACATCAGCTCACCCACTCATGTACCGTTCACTTCGAGACTTGTTCCAGCAACCACGCGTGCAAGCGCCGCTGATGTTTGTTGGTATTGCTGTTAGTTACTGATCGAGGGTGGTGTTAATGTGGCGTGTTTGGTTACACATTTGGTACAGTCATGAGCCAGGCGACTAACCAAAATAATTGTCAATTGACTTGCCACTTATGATGATCCGTAACTTATACAAAGTTCTGATTAAATGGGTTGAGGAAAAAAAATAACACCGTATGATCAATTTCGTTTTAAGGCAAGCATGATACTATTTACGCTGCGTCAAAACTGGTTTGAACATTGATATAAGACAAAAAAACCAATGTACAGGTGGTTGTCTGGTTAACCTTAAAGACGCCCTCCAGGAAGGATCAAGACAAAGATTTTTTTTCTAAGGGAATCCTGGGCTTAGAAAAAAAATTAACTAATTTGTATTGACTTGTTAGGAGGCCTTGTAGAAAAAAAAATCATTTTTTTATTTATAATGACCTTGCTTTATTTTCATTATCATTACTTAACATTTTACTTACTTAAATACCAAATAAAACAGGGAGCGGTTAATTCTCCAATAGAGTTTAACGTCAACAAAAGTGAATTTATAGGTTTTCTCAGCCACTCAACAGCCCATGCAGTTAATTTATAATTATATTGTTATATAATACATCTTAGCCCCCTACCATCCAATAGGCGCACCATCACACTTGGCTCGTTTGAACCAAGCAAACATACCAAGTGTGTATATCCGCCAAGGCTAAATAAAGTTCGCTGCTCTAGCTTCGTCTTCACGGAAGACGAAGCCGAGTACTCTTCCTCTTTCTGTGTTATATAATACATCTTAGCCCCCTACCATCCAATAGGCGCACCATCACACTTGGCTCGTTTGAACCAAGCAAACATACCAAGTGTGTATATCCGCCAAGGCTAAATAAAGTTCGCTGCTCTAGCTTCGTCTTCACGGAAGACGAAGCCGAGTACTCTTCCTCTTTCTGAATCGAACCGCCACGGGAATAAGACGTAGGTAAAAGAAAGCTTCGGTAGCGAGTATAGAAACGTGTTTTATAAAACCCTGGTTTAGACCTACTCGAGTTATTATAAACTGCTTTGTTTAATTAAATTAACTAAGGCAATAAATCTTAAAATAAACTTATGACGAACTAATAAACGTAAATTATAAAAAACGTATTGTTTTATTCGGAGCGACGAAGCTTCAGAAAACTGGCGCAGTCGGAAACTCGGTAAAAGTGCGACTTATAGTTAAAATTGAAACGCTAAAATTAAAGAACTTAAAAGAACTAAAAACTTACAGTCAAACTATCTCTAAAAGAAGTGTTCTTGAAAAAGTAAAGTGTTCATGAGTAAACAAGTAAAAGACAAGGTTAAATCTTTGGTCTAAAAAAAAAACAAAAAAAAAAGTGTGAAATCGCGAGTGATACTAAAACTAACAAAACAAAAACAATTGTAAAATAAAGCATACCTACATAATACATACATATTACCAAACGCGCGTTTCGCACCTCGTTGTAAATTTCGAAACTACAAACAATTCAATTTCACTTCAAAATTCATACTCTGCGTGTGCATTTCCAATATAAGATCTTAATGGCATGGAATAAAGTTACTGTAAAACTACAATCAACGCGACAAATTCAGTCGAATCTCTCGAATCCCAAGACAACCACCCCCGGAGAGTAGTGAACGAACATCTTCGACACAAACCATCTGCACCCCGTCCAGGTTGTGTGACAAACATCAAAAGAGCGTAACTCTTGAACCTGCACGAATTATAAAAAAAAAAAAAAAAAAAAAAAAACTAGCAGAGAAAAAGAGACAGCGAAGGGAAGCCCAACATACTGCACGCAGTGAGAACGAAAGGAACATTACGCTAGTACAGGAAACATACGGTACATGGTAAGCCAGCTAAAATGGAACACATAAATGTAGTTGATAAATTTAAGCTATTATTAGAATTAATTAATAAAATCCCCGAATATAATGGGAATGAAATGTACACACTAGATTTCCTAGAAAGAATAGATTCTCTTTCACCAATGTTCCTCGAATTTGATGAAAACACCAACGTAATCCTTTTAGGTTATATTAAAGATAAAATTGTTGGAAAAGCAAGGTGCGAACTTCAGAAAAATGGTAGGTTAGAAACGTGGTCGCAGGTGAGAGAAATATTAAGGAAAAATTTTGGAGAAAAGGTCCCGATAGATAAACTTATTGATAGCATAAGAACTGCTAGGGTCACAACCACTATTGAGGTCTATTACAACAACATCAATAGTTTGCTAGGTAGAATTAACAATGCATATCTCCTGCAAAATAATTTAAATAATCAACAACTAATTGAGTCCAATAATCGTATCGCTCTAGAGGCTTTTAAAAATAATCTTCCTGAGCCGACGAAAACGATTATTCTCAGTAGAAACCCGACAACATTAACCAGTGCTTATGAAATTATTTTAGAAATAAACCATCAATTTTTCGGACCTAATAAACATACCAATAATTATCCCAATCCCAATTATAAAACTCACACATTCCCCATAAATAATCAGTCAGGCCAGAATTATACATCTAGACAATACGATAATAATTGCTATACCAACAATTACCGGTACGTACATAACAGCAATCCTCGACATAACTTTAATCAGACACAAAATGGTCAATGGAGACAAAATGCTACATACATACAAAGCGGTCAATCTAGACAGACAAATAGACAGAGACGTCAAAGCTCTCAAGAAGCTATGGATACATACAGTGGCCAATCGCGACAACCAAACGCACGCAACCAATATCCCAACACAGACACCATGGAAATCGCCACAAACGAACATAGACCACATAGTGAAAGCCGAGTGCAAAATAACTCAAATTTTCAGATAAGCCAAAGAAACAACTACCGTATATAATTATTAAAAATTCTATCCGTCCCTTGAGGTTTGTTATTGATTGTGGAGCAGAACATAGCGTAATCAATGAAAAACTATGCAATCCAAAATGGCAAATTTCTTCAAAAAGTAGTACTCTTAGAGTATTCGGTCGTAATATCGAAAGTAAGAGAGAATACAGTTTTCCCCTGTTTCAGGAATTCAATAAAGAAAATTATTTTGTACGATTTTTGGAGTATCGGTTTCACGATTACTTCGATGGTCTTATTGGCAATAACATTTTGGTGCCCTTAAATTCAATTATAGATTATAAAAACAGATTACTGATAACCGATAATGCAAGTATGCGAATATATTTAAATAAAGAAGAAGAGACTTATGATAAAAATTGCGAAGGCAGATCCTTAGAAATGTTTTGTAGCGAGGGGTTCGAAAGGGAAGTTAGGGATACAGTTTTTGCAAACCATTTAACGAGAACTGACTCTTCCAAACTGAAGTCATTATTACATTCTTACAAGTCTATTTTCTATAAAGAGGGCGATATTCTCACTTTTACAAATCAGATAAAACATCGAATAATTACAAAAAATGAAGCCCCAATTTTCACTAAGACATACAGATATCCGGAAATACATGTAAATGAGGTTGATCGACAAATCAATGAAATGTTAAAACTTAAAATAATTACACCAAGTAATAGTCCATACAACTCGCCATTATGGATTGCTTCCAAGAAGCCCGATAGACGCGAGAAACAAGAGTGGCGAATTGTAATAGATTATCGTAAGCTTAACGAGCAGACTATAGACGATAGGTTCCCTATGCCGAACATAAATGACCTTTTTGACAAACTAGGGAAATGTAATTATTTTACTACGTTAGATCTAGTGAAAGGGTTTCACCAAATTGAAGTTGAACCCTGTGATAGGGCAAAAACCGCATTTTCGACAAGGAGCGGTCATTTTGAATTCGTGCGAATGCCGTTTGGGTTAAAAAATGCCCCTGCGACTTTCCAAAGACTAATGAATCACGTCTTAAGTGAATTCATAAATAAAATATGCGTCGTGTACCTGGATGATATCCTAATATTTTCCACTAGCTTCGACGAACATTTAGATTCACTTAGGAAAATATTGCAGACATTGAAGCAATCAAATTTAAAAATACAGGTTAATAAATGTTCCTTTGCAAACTTATCCACAAATTTTTTAGGGCATACTATTATCAACAACGGTATTAAACCGGACAAAAATAAAGTCAAAGCCATAACGGCAATGAAACTGCCGCATACAATAAAAGGCATCAAACAATTTTTAGGAATAACCGGTTATTATCGGAAATTTATAAAAGATTATGCCACGGTAGCTTACCCTATTATAAAGTATTTGAGAAAGGACACAAGAATCAATATATCAGATCCAGACTACATAAACGCTTTTAAAACTCTGAAAACGTTACTAACCTCTGATCCAATTTTAAAAAGTCCTGATTTTGATAAAAAGTTTGTGCTAACTACAGATGCATCAAGTTATGCATTAGGAGCTGTTCTCAGCCAAAATGGTCATCCGATATGCTATGCGTCGCGCACACTTAACAACCATGAGCGCAATTATTCAACCATTGAAAAAGAACTTCTTGCCGTGGTCTGGTCGATTAAGTATTTTAGGATTTACTTATACGGTAGAAAGTTTACGGTTCGCACTGACCATAAGCCATTGGTCTGGTTGAATGGAATTAAAGAACCTAACATGAAACTCCAGCGATGGAAAATTGCTCTCAACGAGTATGATTTTGACGTCGAATTTTTGAAAGGAAAGGAGAATCTGGTGGCAGATGGTTTGAGTAGGTATGTTGACCAGAATGACACAAGTGAAACGTCTGTAAATAACGATGAAGTTAGCTTAACAGATCTATTCAATATTGAAACTGTTACGAATAATGGTTGTCATAACGATGAAGTTATAGTTTCACCCATGGTTCCTGACGAAAGCAATAGCGTCATTTCTTCCAATTGTGCTACCGCCCATAGTGCTTTAGAAGATGAAACCAGGCATATATACATTACGGAAAAACCCGTTAATTTGTACAAGAATCAAATTTACCTTTCCTACGGCAAAAAAGACAAGAAAACGATAAAAATTGTGCATAAAAAAATACAAAATCACATACAGATAAGTAAAAATAATAATAATCTCTTAAATATATTAAAACAAATACTTATAAGTAAAGGTATTATGTGTGTATATTGCGACAACATTTCTTTATTTTTAGAATTTCAAAACTTATACGTTAAATATTTTTCCTACAATAAAAATTTAAAAGTATTAAAGTCTAATGTAAAGCTAAAAGACATAACAGATAAAAACGAAATATTGACTATAATAAAACGTGAACACCTAAGTAAAAACCATAGAGGTATTAACGAGATGTTTGCCGAACTGAAAAAGGTGTATTTCTACCCAAATCTTCAGGTGGAAATTCAAAAACTCTTAAATAATTGCGATATTTGCAACATAGCAAAACATGACCGGCAGCCATTAAAAATTCCATTTGAAGTTACAGAAACGCCAACATATTTTAACGACATAGTGCATATAGATATCTGGTTTCCCGAACGACACAAGATGTTTATGACCACAATAGATAAATTATCAAAATATGCCACGATTCATAAGTTGCGAGATAGAAATTGGGTAGCTATTTTGAGTGCATTAAAAGAAAGGATTCAATTTTTAGGAAAACCAAACAAGATCATTTCCGATGGAGAAACATGTATTCTACACGCCGCTGTCGAGGAGTTCTTGAAAGAAAATGAAATAGAATTTCATCGAACAACTGCATCGCACAAAACTGGAAATGCTGATGTAGAGAGATTGCATGGAACTTTGAACGAACATCTAAGGATTATGAATGTAGCGAGAGACAGTACAGAACTAGACGAAAAAATTTTCAAAATAATTTGCATTTATAATAGCACTATACATTCCACAACAAAGCTGAAACCAATCGACTTTATTTGCAAAAATCTTAGCAAAGAGGATATCATTGCATTGGCTGAAAAGTATAAAACCGATAAAGAAACAAGAATTAATAACAAGAATAAAGGAAAAGCCATTACCTTAGATCAATGTTCTGATATCGTTCAGAATAGAACGGTAGTGAAATGCAAACCAAAATATAAAAAACTTACTAAAGCCGAAAAAGTAGGCAATTATTTACTGGATAAGTCAACTAAAAGAAACACTAAATATTATAAAAAACAGATAAAACGTAGGTATAAATATCAAAACAGGTAAAAAAAATAAAATAAAAAAAAAAAAAAAAAAAAAAAAAAAAAAATATATATTTACTTTATATTTACTCTTTACTCTTTACTTCTTTACTTTACTATCTACTCTTTAGCGACAGATTTTAGGTAGTTCGCACCATTGTATTTTGAATTAAAATTTGTATTGTTTTGTATTTCGAGGAACGTGCTGAAGGGATATCCTAATAAGGAAATTTAAGTGTTGAGTAACAAACCACAAAAAATTCAATAGAATTAGAGTTTGTTTAATAATTTATTAAGAATTTTTAATAAAGGAGAATACTAGAAACTAAGTTAAATAAATGAATAAATATCATATTTCTTATTGTTATATTACAAAAAACAAATGAGATGATTAATGCGAACAAATTAAATAGTAAAAAAAAAAAAAAAAAAAAAAAAAAAAAAAAAAAAAAAAAAAAAAATAGAATTAGTAATCCTATGAATAATCCTATGAACAAATATATTTAGTATTTATCGATGTTATTTTCTGAAACATGTTATTAATAATTCATGTATAAAATTTGTAAATTATCAAACTAGGTCATTTTGTAACACTCCCGAAGCTTTCGCAAAATTTGATATTGAAAAAATAAAGATCAGTGTTGCCACTGTAATTATTTAACAGCGAAAAAAAGAAAAAAGAGGAAAATTACATTACTAACTAAGAATTTTGGGGTCCAAAATTTTTTAAGGGGGGAGGTGTTATATAATACATCTTAGCCCCCTACCATCCAATAGGCGCACCATCACACTTGGCTCGTTTGAACCAAGCAAACATACCAAGTGTGTATATCCGCCAAGGCTAAATAAAGTTCGCTGCTCTAGCTTCGTCTTCACGGAAGACGAAGCCGAGTACTCTTCCTCTTTCTGTGTTATATAATACATCTTAGCCCCCTACCATCCAATAGGCGCACCATCACACTTGGCTCGTTTGAACCAAGCAAACATACCAAGTGTGTATATCCGCCAAGGCTAAATAAAGTTCGCTGCTCTAGCTTCGTCTTCACGGAAGACGAAGCCGAGTACTCTTCCTCTTTCTGAATCGAACCGCCACGGGAATAAGACGTAGGTAAAAGAAAGCTTCGGTAGCGAGTATAGAAACGTGTTTTATAAAACACTGGTTTAGACCTACTCGAGTTATTATAAACTGCTTTGTTTAATTAAATTAACTAAGGCAATAAATCTTAAAATAAACTTATGACGAACTAATAAACGTAAATTATAAAAAACGTATTGTTTTATTCGGAGCGACGAAGCTTCAGAAAACTATATATATAAAAGAAAGTCGTGTTAGTTACACTATTTATAACTCAAGAACGGCTGAACCGATTTGGCTAAAAATTGGTGGGGAGGTAGCTTAGAACCAGGAGACGGATATAGGATTATCCCCTTCGACCGCGTTCCCGTGTGACGTGACATAAAACGTCAAAGAGAATACAAGTCACTATAAAACTTGGAATAATAAAAAAGTATCTGACATGGAATAACAAAACGCAAATGACAGCTAAACATAATTTTGTCTATGGTTAAGTATGGGTGAAAATTTGATAATTATAAATTTTGTCAGAAATCAATAATCATCAATAATTTGTATTCTCTTTGAATCATCATTAACAATGCCACGACCAAGACGATCGAATCTTTTCCGACAAAGCCGTAATGCAAGAAGGATACGTAACATTGCGAATGAAAGGACTGAAGAAGAACAAGAAATCGCCCGTGAAGAGCGCCGCGTTAGTTTAAAATACGATCACCCGAATCCAAAAGTAAAATGAAAAAAGGAACGATCCGTTATGAATACACTTTATTACTTGAACTCTCTTTAAGCAACCAAATCGAAAGACTGACTATTCCAAAAAAAAAAGACAAGACATATCCGTAATGTCAGTTACTTAAGTATATAGAAGTTACATAAGATGATATTCAAAGCTTTCATTCTTACAAACACTAAGATATTCATATAGATTTTTATAGTTCCTACGAAAGAGTTAGATGTGCATTACAGATTCAAATAAATTTAAATATAATGAAAGAATAATACAAAGATTTTCAACATCCTCCCGCCAACAAGTTTTAGGACGAATTAGAAATCTCCAACAGATAGAGAAGTTGTATCGGCCTTCGCAAAATGGATCCGCTAGAGAGCTTTATCTCACAAGCACGGATTTTGCCGTCTCGTCCAGGAAAAACCTTTAATATAACAGCAAGATGCCAAAGGGTACGAGGTAACGAGGAATCTTCCACCAAAACTACATCCCCAACTTGCAGATTAGAGCCCAAACAGGATTTCGTATCATGCAAAGATCTCAGTTGAAGAAGATACTCCTTAAACCATCGCTTTTTGAAGACAGCTATGGACCGTACACGCTCCTTCCATTTCTTTCTCAGTTCACTGCCACTTTGTTCGTTGGATATACTCGTAGGTTCCTTCGAAAATCCATAGACTCCGTTCAAGAAGTGTGCCGGAGTAAGTGGCGCAAGATCTAATGGATCATTTCCCAAGTACGTTAAAGGTCTAGAGTTCACTACGCATTCCACCTCTGTAAGCAAGGTATGCAGCTGCTCCTTGTTCAACGTGGATCGTCGTATAGCCGCTCTAAGAGCCGATTTAATAACCCCTATTAGCCGCTCCCAGAAGCCACCCCACCATGGAGCTCGCTCTATTATAAACTTCCATTTTATGCGAGAGTCACTCAAAAACCCGATAAAACGTTCACTCCTTCGGACATCATTAAGCTGTTTCAATTCAGCAGATGCCTTCTTAAATGTTGTAGCATTGTCCGAGTACATTAGGCTTGGAGTACCTCGTCGAGCAACGAATCGCCTTATGGCAAGAATACAGCTTTCTGTAGTCAAATTGTTAGTGCATTCGAGGTGCACAGCTCGAACCGCTGCACAAGTAAATAGCAATATATAAATAATAAACACGTATAAGGGTCCAGCGAAGTCGACTCCAGTTACATCGAATGCTTTTGATGACAGAACTCTATCCTTAGGAAGCGGTGCAAATACTTGTGTAGCTGCTTGTCCACGGAGCATCTTACAAACAAAACAATTTTTAATGACACTTTTAGCTAGCTGCCTCCCTTTGATGATCCAGTATCTAGAGCCCAAGTTTGAAAGCACTGCTGATGTTCCACCATGAAATATCCGCTCGTGTGCATCAGCAACGATGAGCTTAGCTATATGGGATGCCTTCGGTAAGATGATAGGGTGGGCGATATTAACGTCATTTTCAACATCCTATAGACGACCACCCACCCGCAAAAACTGATCGGCTGCATCTAAATAAGGAGAAAGAGATATTAGCTTTGAATCATGAGGCATACCCTTGTTCGCTAGAAGATATGAAATCTCCTTATGAAAGTGCTCGTTTTGAACTTGATCGATCCAGTACCTCTCAGCTCGATCAATATCTTCAGGTGATATTTGACATCCAAAGATACGTTTTTTTAAATGCATCAACTGCTCGAAAGCAGCATGCTGTCACACGGAGAAGACGCCTCCACTTACTAAACCTTTCGGCGTCCATAATTGGTACGCGGAACTCCAAAGCTTCACACTCCGAATCTTCTGCGTGAGATGCCACAGTGCATAGTGAAACTGCATTATTACTTGTGGTTGATGGCCAGTTAATCTGCTCCTCCGTTAACCAAAAAGGTCCATTTAACCAAATTGAGGAATTGATGAGTGATGTTGCGCTTACCCCTCTGGTAAGCAAGTCCGCAGGATTCTCCACACCAGGGCAATGTCTCCAGGAGGATATTTCTGATAAAGACCTTATTTCCTTAACACGGTTCTCAACGTACGGCTTCCAGCGTTTGTTTAATCCTTGTATCCAGTACAGGGCGATTTGAGAATCTGTCCACAAATACACATCATCAATATGTAGTCGAAGATTATTCTGAAGATAAGATAGCAAGCGCGCAGCGATCAACGCAGCCGTTAACTCCAATTTCGGTATAGTCAGTTCGCTTTGACTATCGTTTTTAAGTGGCGCAACTCTGCTCTTCGAACAAATAAACTGCACAGATACTTCTCCCGTATTGCTCGTAGTCCTTGCGTAAGCTGCTGCTCCAAAAGCAAATTGGCTTGAGTCGGTAAATACATGAATTTGAATTGGTTGCTTGCTCGGTGAAAATTGCCTGGGTATGGCCAGATTGGTTAGCACACTAATTTCGTCCCGACACGTTGTCCAAATGCATTGTAACTCCGAGGGTAAATCCTCGTCCCAACCCAGCTTCTTACGCCATATGTTTTAGAACAAAATTTTCAGACGAACAGTCCACGGAGAGAGTACGCCAAATGGATCAAAAAATTTAGCCAAGACCCTTAACACACAGCGTTTGGTACCTTGAATGTATCCGGAACTCAGTAATTTCAGAACAGGGTTAAGGTCAACTTGAAGCTTGTCCGTTGGTATCACCCATCGCAAACCGAGTACTTTAGATGAGGCAGGAATTAGCCGTTCTTCGCCAAAACAGTCTCGAACACTGGCGTTGTTACAATTCCATTTACGCAGTGACATGGAGGCGCTCCCAAAAATGCTATTTGCTTCCCGATAAACCCTTCTTGCAAAGTCTTCATCATCCACGCTTGCGACAAAATCATCCATATAGAAGCTCCTTTTCAACAGCTCACATATATTTTGATAAGTCAGCATCTCGTCGTCACTTTTGTCTGACAACCTTCTTTAAACTTACACATAGCCTCCTTTATCAGCTCTTGAATCATAGCCCCCAGAATGTAAGGACTGCTCTTCACGCCAAAAGTAAGCCGCGTCATTCGATATGTCCATGCAGGCAACACCTTTTCATTGACTATTCTCTCAGCAAACCGCAAGCGATGGCTGTCTCTATCAGACGGCTGAAGCAAAATTTGCAGAAATGCCTTCTCAATATCTGCAATCATTCCAATCTTTCCTATCCGAAAATTTAAAAGGATTAACAAAAGATTAGGCAAAAGGTTTGGTCCTACATCCAAAATGTCATTTAGTGACAGATGATTCGGTGCGTGAGCAGAAGCATCGAATACAATACGAAGCTTTGTTGTCTCGCTATCTTCTTTGTATACCGGGCGGTGAGGCATATAATAAACGAGATTTTCTTTAACAGCTGTATCTGGAGCAATCTCGGTAATACCCGCGGACAGCAGTTCATTCATAGATGCATCGTAATCAATTAGCTTTCCAGCTGAACAAAGCTTTCGTACAAGCGATTGCAATCGTATAAATGCACCAGTTCTGTTGTTATGCAGTGGGGAGGACACAACTCTCCAAGGGAGGGATGCCTCAAACCTATCACCTTTCCTATGAACATGCAAGGAGATATCGCCACTTACCTCCCTTTTATCCTCGGGAACGATAACCAAAACATCAAGCTTCCAAAACCCTTGAATATCTTCGCAAGCGCAGACGTTAAGCAATGTTGCATAAGTATCGGAAGCTTTTGGTTCAATGTTCGATGGTCCTTGCATGGTCCAGCCTAGGATGGTATTAATTGCTGTTAACTTCTCCGTGAGACGCTAATGCTCCCCTGTCACGAACTGCCAATATGTATCAGCACCGATAAGTATACTTATTCCGTCCTCCAGATGTTGTCCAGATGCACAACTGTCCGCTAAGACCAGTTTGCAAGATGTGATTGCCTTTTCATTAGCAGGTGTTAACAAAACATCGTAGCAAATAGCAGGAACTTCAATAGCATCCATAACTACAGCTTGGTCATCATATTGGCTTCGAAGTACTAAACGAACCCTGTTGCACAACTTACTAGGCTTAGGTTTGTCGCTTCCGAAGGGTACAACGCTCAAACTGTGCTTTCCTACAACAGGTAACCCCAAACGTCGTGCCAGTGTTGACTTTATGAAAGACAGCTGACTACCACCATCCATAACAATACGTACAAACATGGAAAGGGTAGACATTTCACTGCTAGCATAAGCACATGCGGTTTGTAAATAAACATTACTTTTCTGCAATCTATCCGCCGTGTACAGATTAACAGCAGGAATGTTGTCCACAGTTGCAGGTATTGGACTATTTCGGTAAGAATACGATGGGTCGCACATGCTAGTAGCATGACGTCCATTGCATGTCTTGCAAGTAATTCCCTTTACCCGACACATCCTCGAATTGTGACCACCTCTACAGCATCTAAAACACCTTCCCTTGGTTATCAACAACCTTTTTTTTTCAGCAAGATCTTTTGAGCAACAGCAATCTTTGGCTTCGTGGTTTGTGGCGTTACAAAATAAACAATTCTCCCCTTTTTCAGATGTAAACAAACCGTTTTGACAGGTTTCATGCTCGTATTGGTAGCGTTAGAGCGGGATGGATGAATCCTTGCTTCGTTAGCCTTTTCCAGCGATTCAACCTCCCTTTTCAAAAATTTCAACAAGCAATTAACTTGCCTGTCGCCAATGGTACTCGAAGAGTTTTCCGTTCCTGACGAACTACTTGCTTCGTCATTTTCATACCCTGTGCGAGCGTTTGCTAGAGTTGCACTTAAATCCTCATAATAGCGATGAAAATCCACTCGCAATTCATTTGGAATACAGCGCAGCAAAACACCCTTCAACATTACAAAATATTGAGACGATGGAATGCCTGATGATGAAAGAGATCGAGTAGAGGCCAACACCGAGGTATATATCCGTCTCAAGCTGATGACATCGGTTTTAGAAGAAACGCGTTGGATAGAGAGCAACCGTTGCATGGTGTAATCTATAATTTTCTCATTATTGCCGTACTCTTCTTTCAACAAAGTTATGGCCGTATGGTAATTAGCCTCAGTGGGAGTGAGACCAGCTAATGTTTCTGCAGCCCTGCCGGTTAGTACTGTCTCCAGATAATTAAATTTGTCTATCGTGCTCAGCGAAGGGTTCTCATGAACGAGAGCGCGATATTGTTCCCAGAAGGGAACCCACTCCTTAAAATCACCCGAGAAACGTTTAGGCTGTAATTTATTTAATTTTACCACATTGGAGGATGACGACCCGAGGGGCGGTAGGGGGCGCGGTACAGCTGCTGTTGAAGTGGACTCGTGTACACCACCGATATTAGCCGACTGCCCTTGAAAAAGACGAAGTTTAGACAGACGACATTTAATGCGCGCTATTGTTGATATCGCCTTATCTTCGTACTCCGCCACAGTATCCGCCTCTTTTACCGATTCTTCTGCTTTAATTAAGGAGGCCACTTCCGTATCTGCCTTTTTTAAGTTTTCATGTGCTGCTGTGAGCCGATCCAACATGACAACTAACTCCTTCTCTATGTCGTCAAGATTATTGACGTTTTCCTTCATTTTAGAGTCTTCCGATTTAAAGTAATCCGTCGCGCTTTTCACTAGTTTTGTCACCTGCCCACGATAAGAAGCACGGCTAGCGAAATCCATTTCGTTAATTTTAGTGCACGTTATAATCGTTTTTTTTTGCGTTCAAAAGTCCCGGGTTTCGGCACCAGATTTAAAATACGATCACCCGAATCCAAAAGTAAAATGAAAAAAGGAACGATCCGTTATGAATACACTTTATTACTTGAACTCTCTTTAAGCAACCAAATCGAAAGACTGACTATTCCAAAAAAAAAGACAAGACATATCCGTAATGTCAGTTACTTAAGTATATAGAAGTTACATAAGATGATATTAAAAGCTTTCATTCTTACAAACACTAAGATATTCATATAGATTTTTATAGTTCCTACGAAAGAGTTAGATGTGCATTACAGATTCAAATAAATTTAAATATAATGAACGAATAATACAAAGATTTTCAACTAACATACTAACTATGGCTCGACTTCGTGCTTCTCAATCACAAGTGCAAAGCGAAGCAGCCCGTGAAACGAAGTTGCCATCCTGATTGTTGGTGAAAACTTGGGAACACGCGATATTGTGCTTACACGTCGCGATACTGGGCAACTGCAACAAATATCTGAAACACATCGTTCATATGACACATTGCAATACCCGCTGATGTTTTGGCAAGGAGAAGATGGATATTATATTAATATCAAAATGATAAATCCATTGAATGGTGAGTACCAATATCATAGTTCAACATGACATACATTTTGCAATTTCATCTCAACGAAAGAGGAGCTCATCAACAAAGTGTTTCCGAACATCATTGCTAACCACAAAAACTACGATTGGTTGAGTGAAAGAGCAATTTTAGCGGCAAAGAACAAGAATGGATCACTTAAATTGCACATTGTCGGTTCCCTGGATTCCTTCAAATCTATCGACTGCGTAACAAACGAAGACGAAGCAACCAACTATCCAACTGAGTTTTTGAATTCCTTGAGAAACCAAACATGAATCAAAAATTATCAAAAAAAAAATCTTATAATGCTTTTTTGATTGCTTGGCCAACAAGGAGTTAAATTATTGAGCAACAATATATTGGTTCATTTTTATATATTCCAGATAGATAAGTTTGTTTAAAATTACATTCTCACTTGATTTTTAAATTTTATTTATTTTTTTCTACTTCTTCCTACCCCATCCAATAGAACATATTTAGCTTAGACAGAATGACGTCTGTCGGGTCAGCTAGTAGCGTAAAAATCAGGTAAGTAGATCAAATTGAGACATTGCTATTAATGGAAGTTAAAAATTAAATTACAAAAATTGGAAACGGTATTGTTTAGGACTCTGTTGTATAGGGCCTCTGGGATACCAAAAAAAAAAAAAAAAACTGGAGGAAATTTGCAATCATTGAGTAACATGAACAACAATTAACGGTGAGAGACTTGGTTTGATACAATAACTTGGATATCTGAATTGCCCTGTTTCAATAGACATATAGATGCTTGTCTTGCTGAGGCTAAGATAGCTTTCGGTATGGCAAGGATGTGGCAAGTATGGCTGGTGTAGTTAAGTGTATCACGATTTTTTATGGCAAAGGTTCGTTTATTCGAGAGAGTGTGCTTTAGGGTCTGTCTAAGAATGTACAGAACGTCAAAGTCCAAGTTCATTAAGTATTACCCTAAGAAAGTCCTGTATAACGGCGCCAAGACAAAAAAGGATTCAAAAGCACGCTAGGGCTATTACTAACAATTTTGCAATTGATGAAGCAATTCCCCATATTGATCTTGGGAATATTGTCAAGCATCACGCCGATTTTTGGTGGTTATTAGGTGAAAATGATATCCAGAGCGGTGCGTTACCCGTTTGAGAGGCTGGACGCGTCATCACGATCAGATGTGCCTCAGATCTGACTGAGACCTGTTAGCTTTGATGAGGTCTCGAGCATGCAGAGCGAGTGATATGGCGGCGCCCAGTCGTGAAAGATGTTATTAGAATAGTAGCAGACAAAGTGTCGTTTCTTATAAGTATGGCGGGAAGTGAATTATATAAAATCCTCAATTCACTTGTAGCGCCAAAAGATCCACTTCTGGATTATTTCGCTCCTAAAACTAATGTTATTACTCAGCGTTTTACATTTTATAAGAGACAGCAAAATAAACACGAATCAATAGCCAAGTACATACGTTTTGGAGCTTAAATTCCTCGCAAAACCTGCAACTTCGAAGACTTTCCTGTGGAAGCAAATTTGTGTGTGGACTGTGGAACAAGAATATTCAGAGCAGTTGCTAAATGAAAGGCAATTGACTTTTCAAAGTGCAGTCGAACTTACTGAAACAATGGAGATGACAGAGAACGAGCTAAGAATGTTACATACCGCAAACACCAGAGCAGTACTGCAGTACTTCGAAAAAAAAAAACATTTAGAATCATAAGATAGCATTCATTTTATTGCTTCCTAATACTGTTATAATTTAAAATAATAAAAAACATAAAAAAAATATTTCAAAACAAACGAATTGTACTTTAATTAGAAAATGAATCTGCTATTAATAGTACAAGTTTTTTTCAAAATTCTCATCCAATAAGGAGTTGCGAAGCAGAGAGAACAGTCACTGTAATGGGTTTTATGGGTTTGTTTTTTATTGGTCAAACAATATAATGATAGTAATATTTGCCATTCTTGTAAATATTTAAAATAAAATATATTTAAATATGTTTTTGCAAGTACTTGAATACTGGTAAGTACTTGAAAGTACTTGAGATACTTGAGAGTACTAAAGATACTTGAAAGTACTTGAAAATACTTGTAAGTATTTTTTAAATACTTGAGACATTATTAAATTCAAGTACGTACTTAAGTCTTTTTCAAGTACAAGTACCAGGTACTGAAGTACTTAAGTCATAAAATACTGAAGTACCTTACAGCACTGGGTAAAATAAACCATTTACGTGGACAAACTGTGAAAAAAAAATTAAAAAAAGTAAAAAGGTTCTAGTAGAAAACAAATTACTTGCTCATTATAACCCCAACAAACCGATAAGTATTAATTGCGATGCTAGCCCTTACGGGGTACACGGACTTTTGTCACATGTCATTGATGGCCAAGAGCGTCCGATTTTTTTTTGTTTCGAACACATTAACTAAAGCTTAACAAAACTACTCACAAACGCATTGGGAAGCATTGAGTATTATGTTTCGGTTCGAAAATTTCATAAGTACATTTATGGTAGACATTTTACCATTTGCACTGATCATGGGGCCCTTCAGGAAATCTGTAATGGTAAAAAAAGGAAACTCTACAGTTGTTGTTAGCCTACTTCGAATATAGGCAACTGAGTTATCAATGTACGGTCATGAAGTGAAATATCGCGAAGGTAACAAGATGTGCCATGAAGACGCTCTGTCAAGACTGCCTTTAAGTAAAACAGTAGAGGACGAATATAATATTATTAATTAGTTTAATGTGTCTGAGGATTTTCCTGTTAAGACAGCAAATATTGCACAGGGAACTAAGGACATTCCCATTTTGAGTAGAGTTTACTATTTCGTTATGATTGGTTGGCCGAGTACAATAAACTGTAAGTTAACAGAGAAATATTTTCCAAAAATATTCGTTAGCTGTAGAAGGATTATGTCTGTTCAATGGTGAAAGGACTGTTGTTCCGGGTTGCATGAGAAGACAGATATTAAAACAATTGCATGAAGGGCACATTCGTATTGTTAGGATGAAGGAATTGATCGGCATATTCAGATTATATCAAATAGTTCCAAGTTTGCGCAATCCCAGAAAAAAAACCTAAGTCAGCAGATCTTAATTCTTGGCCGAGGGTGAGTGCACAATTTGAGAGAGTTCATTTAGGTTTCTGTGACTAAGATGGTTTTGACATTTTGGGTTTTAATAGAGTTTTAATAGACGCTTATTCTAAATTCATGGATCAAATTTATTAAATCATGCGACAACCCAAACATTGATCTCATCTTTACGTGGTATATTTGCATATTTCGGTCTGCCAAAGGAAATTTTGACGGACAATGGCCAACCCCTTGCTTCTGGAAAGTTCTTGAAATTCTGTAAGAACCTTCTAAATCTCCGCCATATCATCCACAACCTAATGCATTAGTTGAAAGAGCGGTGTACACTTTCAAACAAGCGTTAGAAAAGTTTTATTTAGACCCTACAAAAAAGAAAGAAAAGATGATGAAAGAAAGATGATAATTTTCTTTTTCAATACAGTAAAGCTCCGACTACAACCAAAAATATATCTCCAACAGAATTTCAAGCAAATACTGTGTTAAGTTTATTGAATTTAAGTACGGTTATCTTCTTCTTTTCCTTTTTCCGGCGTTGTTATGGTCAGAAGTGTAGGACCATAACCTTCCCACTTAACTGCATTCCTACTGGTCCGCTTGTGGGGTCCGCCGGTTTGACCTCAGAAAGTAGCGGCAGGTTTCCCGGTTTGGGATTACTTCATCGCTGAGGCCAATCAAATGCTGGTGTTTTTGCATTTGTTTACACCAATTGTTTTTCGGCCTTTTTTTTTTTTTTTTGTGTGACACGGGCATGCTCCAAATTTTTTTGTTTGATCTTACTCTTACAACACCGGTGATCTCCAGTCGTGTCAACCCACTGATTTGCATGTACACTTGTGGGGCAGTTTAATGGTGGTATATGTGTCCCTAGGCTCACCTTGGTGTTTTCTAAATTGCCTAGATGTGATTTTTGTTTATCTTTGTTTTAGTCGCCTTTTACGACGAGCGAGAGGTATCGCTGCAGGGTCCATCAACATAGATGTGAGTAATCTGGGCTCCTATTCCGTGCATTGAGGTATCCCTAGCCAACGTTATTGGTAAGTCCTCCTGAAAATCTAGATACTTTAAATAGCTTATTTCTGAAAATATCAAAGGAACTTTGCTGATCCTTCCCATATGCAAATTTTTCACCATGTGTGCGCAGCTTATTCATGGAGCTGCTATTTGAGCAAAATTATCGATAAACTTGGTTATAGTAATTTAGCTTTTATATAAACAAGCTCCTTTAAGTCCTTTGGCCTAGGTAAGTCTCGTATGGTCTTAATGCGCGACTTCGACGGACGTATGTATATCAATTACGTCGAAAATGTGGCCCAGATATAAAATTTCAGATTTTGCGAATTGCCATTTCTCAATGCGACATCGCAACCCATGATGTTCAAGTTGTTCTAAAAAAAAAAAGTGAGATTTCTATAACATCATCTATGTATCTATTCGAAAGGACCGAGCTCTGTATGGAACGCACATCATTTCTTTGAATCATTATTTTACGGGATTTGGAGGCATGCATCGGACCAATCGATCTTGGTGAAGTATCTACCACCGCGCAACTTTTGAAAGAGTTCTCGAATTGTCGGTATTGGATGGCAGTCAGTCTCTAGCTTAGGATTGACTGTAATTTTAAAGTTACCACAGATGCGCGACTTCCGAGCAAAAGGAGCAGGACGACATTTGAAGTATCTTCGCTGGCTTCCCGGCTTAAGTCGTAGATGAGCTACAAAAAACCGACACCAGCACAGCTCAGATCGAATAACAACTTCACGTTTTTCACAGAGTGACTTTGCATCCTTCGTCTACTGTTCACCTGTCTCTTTGGTTCTTTTGAATCTTCAACCGCACAACGGATTTGACAATTAAATGCTTAGAACCAGTCTAAACCCATTATACTGGCACCTTGTGCAAAGTCGGTATCCACCAGCAGCAAGTTTTATTCTTCCACTTAACATTTACCGTCGTCACCCCTTTAATAGGAACGCTCTTTTCCCTATACCCTTTTAGAGTACGTGTTGTAGGTTCAGACTTTGGACTACCCAACTGCCGGTAACCTTCCAGACCAACCAAGAAACAGATAGCGCTTATAACTAGGAGAAAAGTTGTTGATTTATGTGTAGTGACACCACTGCTATTTCTATCCGTTCCAGTTCTGCTGAAGCAACCTTTTCGATGGTTCTGCCATCAAGAACAGGCATGCGATCGCATGCGCGACTTTTGTATGCCTTGGATTCCTTCCACGATTATTATACACTGATGGCTTGTATGAGAATTTGCTAATTGGCTATCTACACGCTGTACAGATCAACATAGGCTTCATATATGCCCAGTTGTTGCATATCGAGGAAATACGAGTATGTTTTTTCCTTGAGTTGCATCTATTCGTTCAGTATCATGGGGGTCATAGTGCAATGGTAATCATCACCGAGTATTGAGTCGAAGGTCTGTAGTTCACGTCCGTCCATAATCAAGAACAATTAATCTATGGAAAAATTGTGCAACAACATCAGTTGTGAATGAGAGAAGATCAAAAAGTGCTGACGAAGACATAACACTCGCAGCATAAGATTCATATTCTGTGTGTGCATTTCCAATATAACACTTTAATGACATGGAACCGAAAGAGTTACTGTGAACTACAACCAACGCAAATTCAGTCGAATCTCTCAAATCCTATCTAGGATAACCACCCCTGGAGAGTAGTGAAAGTGATCGAACATCTTGGACACAAACCCTCTGCACCCCGACCAGGTTGGGTAACAAACAGCATAATAGCGTACACTCTTGAACCTGCACGAATTATAAAAAAAAAAATGTGGCGTGTAAAAAGCCACCATATTTCTAATCGAACTTCCGCTTAGAATGTGTAA
Organism: Merodon equestris; assembly: GCA_958301585.1. Taxonomy (NCBI): domain Eukaryota; kingdom Metazoa; phylum Arthropoda; class Insecta; order Diptera; family Syrphidae; genus Merodon; species Merodon equestris. Next base: position 69,423,863 of record OY284413.1, read on the forward strand.
CGTCCCTCCTTAGGACATACTCGTATAAAGGCACAATCTCTGGTCAATCATCTCACGTCGGCAATCCGATGCATAGAATCCGCAGAGAATTGCTCCGGCAGCATCTTCTGCTTCAAAATTTGCAGCTCGAAAGAAGTACATACAATTTTGACTGAAAATGTTTTTTTTAATTTCATAGAAACATCTTTAATAGTATGCGTACTTACGTCCTCTGTTCTAAACAGCTTCTTTAAAAGTTCGTTGGTGTTGATACCACATGTCGGTAAAAAAATGCACCTTCTTCAAATTGTTGTCTTCTAACCTATTTGCTGAAAAATGTTGCTGCAGCTTAAACAAATAACTGTCCCACGTTTCCTTCTCCGCATCAAATGGGTGAAATTGTGGAATTGTTGGGGTTGTCGATGAAACTTCCCTCAGGATGCGCTCCATGCACTCAATGTTGGATTTTAGAGCTTTTTCCATCCACACCATCTGTTGCCTGAGGATCTCCTGTATTGCTCCGGGTTCCATTTAGAAAATTACTCGTCGCCACTGTTATAACTTCTTGGTATAAATTTTATTCACAAAAGAGGGGAAGTTCAATTTGACACTTAACATGACTCTGATGCTGTTGATGTGATGTTTGTGATGGACCAGTTCAGCAATGCAAGACAGTTGCAGATGCGCTGGCTCAAGCACTCAGGGGGTCGCTCATATTGGCGATTTAAAAAAAAGGCTTACCATGTTAAGAGAGTTAGATTTGCGCTATTTCAATCGATAAGAATATATCGAGATTTAAATGGAAGTGTCAATAATGAACGCATGAAAAGTAGTCAAGTACCTCAGGAACATGAGGCAACGGAGTTCGAGAGTTTAAGGTGACCAGAGAGATTAAAAGTCAGACAAATAAACGAAAAGCATTTTAATATACAATATCTATATCATAAGTAACCCAATTGTAAAAAGGGAAAAGCATTTTTTTTCATAGATAGATTTACTAAATCAGGGACATTCCATCCTCATAAACAATTATTACAGTTCAGAGCTAGACAGGGAAGAGAAGTGAAGGTAAATTTAAGGACAAAAGATACGTAATATTCATATCTAGTGAATACAAAGCAAAATTGAAAGAATATGAAAATAAATATAAAGAAAATATTCTGCAACTAGTTGCGTTACATTACTACCAGCTACTCACCAACAATAAGAAAATTAAGTTTTAATAACTGGTATTTTATAAAACTTAATTGGAAACTTAGAAACAGAAAGTCAACAACACCAAAAAACCAAAGAAAAAAACAATAATTACCTGAAATTTTGCCAAGAAATCAAAATAGGAAATCATTGCCGTCAGTGCTACAGGGAAGGCAAATATAGACGTAGTAATTACTCTTGTCCTCTTTGTGTCGGTAATCCTGGATTATGATTGGGATAATGTTTTAAGCTCTATCATCAGCCAATTAACGTATAGGTACTTAACGATAAGTGTACTATTTTCTAAAAATGTATTTACAAATTATATTTTCTTTTTCATTACTGAAATACTGAGATACATTACCTGAGTACCTTTTAAGTTAATTTCTTATTTATATTATTTTCGTCATTATTCAAATTCCTTTTTTGATTTTTTACTATTTCTTGAAAATGTTCTTTGCATTACACTCTGCTCTTCATTGTTAGAAGCAAAAAAGTGATTTTATATTGTATTATCTAACTACAATATTTTTGAAATGAATGTTCATCAATTTTAATGATGTATTTTTATTTTAGCTTATATTGCGCATTTGCTATTCAATCCCCTCCTGGCTATAAAAAAATATCTGACGAGCAAGGTGCACACGCAGTGTGTAATCGTCTTTTTTTTTCACTTACCAATTTTATTAAAAATGCACAAAGTAAAGAAAAACCAAATTCTCTCCTGGGGACCGTGTTCGAACAAAACCCCGTCTCGAATGGATTAAGACATTAGTAATAATATTTTCCTGTTACTCTCTTACTATACAAATGTACAAACAAAGCCAATTGGACTATAGGTTGGGAGAGGAACTAAGCAAGGAAGAGGACAACTCTAACAAGCTTCATCTGATGAGATTGCCTTGAGATGGTATCATAAATTCAAATGCGAATTTATTCATTTCAAACAGGGAATCCTACGTATCGATTGGGAAAGTCTGCCGTCGGTGGAGTGGCTAAAGGCCTAAGGCCCTAAACTAAAGAAGTGGAAAAAGCAATGAGCTCCAATTGCAAGTCTGAAGGATACGCTGAGCTCTTCTGGTGCACATAATCATGGCCCGTTAACGAAAACGTAGATTACTTTCCATAAATGAATTAAAAGCGCTGGACAAATACTGACCCCTAGACTATATAAGATTATACATTAGCAACATTTCTAAAACAGCAACGATTAGGGTGCATTGGAAAAAAAAACTGCACTGTTCTTACGATTAGATCTAATAAAAATGCTCATCTCGATGAAGTTTCTTTACATATCCTTATTAAGTTATCTTCTCAATGTGATCAGGTATCGTGTTTGACAGAGACAAAACCTCATTGTGAACGACTAAATTAGATGTTCCAATTGAACAAACTGAAAGCTTTTCCAATAGAATCTAAATGTCCATAACAGTCTAAACATGCACAAAGCACTGGTCTATTATTTAGAATTTAAAAAAACGGTAAAATCGTTTACGTACCTTTTCTGTCCGTTCTTCGATACAGTTTAATCTACTAGGAGTAAGTACAGAAGAAATGAGCACTCATCAAAAAGCAAAAAAACCAAAATGCATAATACAAAGGATAAAAGATAATGAAAACCGCGAAACCAACCGCCTAGGGTGTAATTGTTTAAAGCAAACGCTTTAACTTCAGTTAAGCTAAAAAGATCGCCGATAAGGCTCAAAAACATGTGTGATATGTAGTAGAATTTAAAATACTTTTAGACTTAACACGTCTTAATCTTGTAATAAATGGAGCTGTAATCAGAACAATTTTCATAATGGCCAAAGAAGCATAACAAGAAATCCGTAACGTATTGTAGAAGAATGTTTTTTTTTCATTTAAACTAATACCACTGATATAGTATTCACTTGCGCCACCGCTTTTCAGTTTTGGGAAGAGAAAAAAGTCGCAGAGGACCGCCTGATGAATACGGTGGCTGAGGCATTATTGCGGTATTGTTTTTAAGCCAAAATAATACCCGCAAGCAACGATGAGCGAGCAGGTGCATTGTAGTAATGCAACAGCCATGATTTTTTTTTTCCCACGAATCTGGATATTTCCCTCTTATTGGTCCACGCAAACGGCGCATAGCTTTAAGATGATATTCCCTAATGACCGTACGAACTTCTGGCAAGAACTCATGATCAACCACACCATTGTAACCGAGGAAAACAATGAGTAAAACGTTTACATTTGATCAGTGTTATTCTCGGTCTTAACTCTTCGGATTACTTCCTTTTTGATAATTGGGCTTTGGTTTCGACGTAAAACCTTATACCAATGTCTCATGAACAGTGCTACCCGCTCGTCATTCTGGATCGCCATTCACATCATTCAAGAGTAACATTCCAAGTCACTTTATTTTTCGAACAATCCTCGGATATTTTAAAGGTTGATGCTCCTAACTTAAACTTGAATGAAGAAAATAATTGTGAAATGTTAATAATGTCGGGCACATAAACTCGGAACCGCAGAAAATATAGGCGGGGAATATATATATATGTAATATATGTATATATGTGCCTGTGTATATTGATTCCTTTCACTCCTAAGAGAAGCATAGGGCATCAACAAATCGTTAGTCCCCTTCTATTTGACGCCAATCTTTTGGCTCCATTCATCAGACTAAGTATGTGTGTGAAGAAGTGAATTTTGAGATGGTTCATGATGACCGTTCGTCACCAGAAGAATACGAGCCCGAGTATAAAAAAGGCAAACCCAATGATTATATTTAATTGGACTATAACACAAAGATTATTAACATTGCTGAGTCACACCCCACATGGAGTTTGATAACTTTACAAAAAAAAGGATGCAGTCGCTTGAAAAAAAAGAGTATCTTTTAAAATGGAAGGAGAATGTTAAAAAAGGAGAAACTATCTTTGACAAATATGCTATAGTTGATGGATTTATGATCGTTCTCTTAAAGCTAGACAAAACTATCAACAAGTTACAACGAGAAATTTACAGCAATGGGCATTGGCTGGAGCTGCACGATTCGAAGATTTCGATTTCAAAGCCCCAGAACATTGGGTGACAAATTTTAAGCTTATACTCTTATTTATTATTATATTATATATATATTATATTATTATATATATTATATATATTTATTATTACTTATACATGGAATTCGTCAGCGCAAAATCACCAAATATACGTCCAAAAAAGAAACCGTGTGTCATAGAGCCGTTTTTGTTTTTTATTTTTCTTTTAAGAAATCAAATATTGTTTTTATATCATTTAACTTGATCACTATTGTAACCTGGCCCTTGGTGCGCGACGATTACTTCCAGGAGTTGTAAGGAGTTATAGTTTTGTTTCTTTCTTTGGTTTTTTTTTAAATTACTGTTACCTCCACAAAATTGTGTTATTTACTGATCACGTTGTCCGCTGAATTGATGGGTTTGGCGTGTTATTTATACATTTACATCTTTAATCATCGAATCATCGCACACACATACCTATTTTTATACACCACATATTCTGACAAGGCCTAGGGATGTAATTAGTTGAAATGAATGTGATGTTAGTGTGAAATATTTGTAATATGTAATCAAAAACGAATTTATAGCGACTGTACCATACCTTGGTAATGTGGGAAAACTGACTGCGAGCTTCGTGAAGAAGGTTCGGAAAAGCATCGAATTTGGGGGATAATGTTAATACGTCTGCTTCAGGCAATGCAGATGGAGACATTTCAGTGGATTTCTTATAGAGGCAGCTCCTCAGCGCAGGCGTCTGTCGTGCAAAAGGACAATGAGCTTTTAGTCTTTCGTAAGCAGATGGAGGAGTTGCAGTTGCAGTTGGCCAAAGTTTCGAAAATTCCTGAAAGACCAGTTCTGGATGTTCCAATGTCTTCAGTTTAAAGGGACTCTGACTCCATAAAACTCAAACTTTTTAAAAAAATTCAGGAGAATCTTCATTCGTTACTGAACGACATACATAGATTACCAAAAGCAATCTTTTTCCCTCTCCCTCATTTCATCTCTCTTCCTCAGACGGTTTCCTTGTTTTGTGATGTTAATATGGCAAATTTATTAACAATTTTAAATAGAAACGACGTACAAGACTTACCATCGTTTTCAGGCACCGATAGAAGAGAATGCCCGTATTTCGAAGAACTCTTTAAATCCACTACAATTGAAGGTCAATTCAGTAGTAAAGAGAATGTTTCTTGGCTACGGAAGGCGTTACAGGGAGAAGCGTATTAGCTGATTAGTGATCATCTTAAGTTTTCTACAGATGCGAATGCGGATGTGATTATGAATTGGGAGCGAAATTGGACGTCATGATGTATTAGTTCACGACCTCACAGAAGAATTATTATGTTTTCCGGGACTTTTATCGAAGTGCGATCCTAAGCTACGTCTATGGCCGATCAAATTGAATGGTCTTGTCGCGGATAATAAGGATGATGATGGATGAAGATCTCGACCACGGTTTTGTGCTGACGTGTCTTGTCGGGACACTGGGTGCCGGTTCATATCAAGATTGGATAGCGCGTAAAACGTTGAATCCACGCGCCAACTTAGTTGACTTTGCCAAATTTTTGACGGAGAAAGTCATAGAACTTCCACCGGAGCTATTAAAACATGGTAAGCAGTTTGATTCAAGAAAATCGTCTAAATCTTCAAAACCGTCTGGCCGCGTATTGACTCACAATCCAATATCATCAATCGGTTCTTCAGTTCCCTGTGTGCGTTGTGGCCGAAGTTTCAATCTTGCCAGGGTTCAGTGTTTAAAAATCTGAGAGCAGTCCAAAGATTAACTTTTGTCAAAGACAAAAGAATCTGTTTTTCGTGTCCTGAGCCATTAAGGCATAATTGGAGGGCATGTCTTCAAAAGTCATCATGGGGGATCTTAGGCTGTTCAAGTCATCATCATTCGCTCTTTCACCAGTCTTCTGCAGATAAGACTGCCGAATTGAATGGTTCTGCTAAGCCCTTCGTACCAGCACATCACATTCAGTCGTATCATGTTGAAAGCAACTAACATGCCTTGTTTAGTGTTTGGCAATAGATTCAATGGAAGTTCCGAGAATTTAATTTTTCAATAGACCAAAATAGTTTCCAGACATGATCTTATTCGTTCGACCTTAGTAGTTTCGGGAGTCCACAATCGCAAACGCTATCGGCTGAAAGATGTCTACAGAGTTGAGAATCTGGAGTTGCCCAGTCAATCTATCGATGTCGCCAAACTGAAACGTGTTTGCCCAAACTTGCGTGGCCTTCCTCTTTTGGATCTTGTCGATACCAAGCCAAAGATGTTAGTATCAAACAGAGTTTTTATGGGGATGTCGTTGACCGTGACCCCATAGAAAGGAGGAGCGATGTGCCATCAGGACACTCTTGGGATGGATAGTTTGTGGGAAATCTGGGCTTGCAGACAACCAAGGTGCCAAGGTAATGCAGCTAAACCATCGATGCCCTTTCATTTTCATGATGCAATCAAGTATGAAACGGATCTTCTTGAACTTGTAAAGCACCATTTTTCAACGGAGGACTTTGGAGTTAAAGCCCCCAGTAGTGTTTTCGTTGGGCAAGAAGAAGCTCGAGGCGAACTTTGAGGCGAGTCGGTAACCAATACGAGATAGATTTGCTTTGGAGCTTCGACCAAGCCACCCTTCTGGATAGCTACCCAATGGCACTGGGCAGGTTAAGGGGTCTCGAAACCTCTTTAAAAAAGAAACCCCACTTACTGGAATAGAAGAACCAGCATATAAAAGACCTTGTGTCAAAAAGATATGCTGTCGGAGGACAACGTCAACAAGATGCTTGTAAGCATAAATCCAAATTCCTGTGACGATGTAGTAAGCAAGATTCTGATTATGTTTGGCTACCTTCTTCGGATCAATTCATATTTACGCTATCAAACTACGAAACTATTACTAAGAGGCATATGCTCAAGTACAGATTTTCGATCCTCTCGGATTAATTACTTTATTCGTAATTCGTGGCCGTATCATCTTTCAGTATGTGTGGCGAGAAGTTTTTGACTGGGACACTGCAGTGTCGGGCCCTATTAGACTGGCCTGGGTTGGTTTCATCAGAGAACTTCTAAACATCGAAACTCAAGATTCCCCTTCGCTACCTGGCTTAGCATCCGGATGACACTGAGATAACTTTAATTGTATTTGAGGACACGTCTGAATAAGCTTTCTCAGCAGTAGTGAGGTGGCACTGGTAATGGCTAAGGCCATTAGCCTCAGTCAAGAAGTTATCAGTGCTGAGACTGGAACTACAGGTTGCCGTACTTGGTCTGAGATTAGCAGAGACGATCAAGAGTGCTCACTCTATTTGTCTGCATCACTGTCTCTATCTGTCAGATTCAAGTACTGTAATAGCTTGGATAAACTCCACTACATTCTGGTTTCCATCGTTCGTTTGAGTAAGAATTGGCGAAATTTTAGATTCATCCTGTCCAAGTTAATGGTATCATGTGAAGTCTAAGGATAACGTTGCGGATGATGCAACGAGGTGGAAAGATCCTTAAGTTGGTGGTGCGATTCAAAATGGTTCCAACACCGTTTGATTATTGGCCTGTCAAAGGTAAAGTTAGTTGAAACTCCGCCACCTTCGAACCAGCGGAGCAAATTAAGTTATGCCTGCATAATAAGCAGGTTTCAGCGTCTTAGCGCATTTATGAAGAGCTCCGGCCAAGATTTCGAGCCAGATGGGCATCTTTTGTACGTGTCATCACACCTCTTCCTCGTTTTTGAGATATTTTAAAGAAGAACAATTTTGAAAAATATACCTTCGTTTCACCAGAGGAGTATGAAAGAGCCGAGAATTGGCTATGCCGAAAGATTCAAGCAGACGCCCTTGAGAAGATTTAGCAACACTTCTAGCGCGCATGAAAGTCAACTCTTCAAGCAAAATTATAAATTTTTCACCATTTCTTGATGAAGAAGGAACAATTAGAATGCGCTCATGGGGGCAGAAGGCTTTTCTCTCATATGCAGCATGAAACCCGGCAATTCTACCAAAAAGTCAACACTTGTAAGTCAGCCCTTGGGAGATTTGTTCATCAGTCATCACCATGAGAAGAACCTGTACGTCGGATTAGCATCTACTGTATCGGAAATTAGAGAACGCACTTGGATCATTAGCATCAGAAGCGCCTTAGCTAGAGTCGCAAGGTGTAATAGGTGCAAACTTTTAAAAGCGAAGACAGTGATGCCTTTAATGGGACAACTGCCTGAGGCAGGGTCAGCTTTCCATCAAAAGCCATTTATTCACGTTGGAGTGGACTGGTTCATTCTATGTTGGTCAAGTATGGCAGAGGAACAGTTAAGCGGTATAGTATGATTTTCATCTGTTTGACATTTAGAGCTGTGCAAATAAAGGTCCTGAATGATTTGAGTTTGGATCAATGCACTATGGCCATCCGCCGATTCGTAATCAACCGTGTTGTCACACGTTATTTTTATAGTGACAACGGTTTTAAATTCGTTGGAGCAAAAAACCAGTTGGAAAAGGACATAAGGAGAGGGACGCAGCCCTAGGTGATCACGTGTCAAGATATGAAGGAATCCTTTGGATGATCATACCAGCTTATTTTGCTTAGAGGGGCGTTGCTTAGGAGCGGCTGATACAATCCATTAAACGCAGCGTTGATTTCATCCTCAAAGGAGTCATTCACCGAGAAGACGTTTTACAGTACACTCGTTTGGAAGTTCAAGGACAGATTAATATGCGCCCACTGACGCACATCCCTGTCGATCCTGAAGATCAAAAACCTCTTACCCCTAGTTCGATGCTGTTTGGCGAAGTCGGTCGAGATGTCCCTGCTCCAGGAATCTATATATTATAGCAGGCTGGACAGTCGCCGGACTCAACATTTATTGAGCCAATTCATCAAGAGATGGTATGCTGAATACCTTCCCGAGATTACGCGAAAAAGCAAGTGGCATAGAACAGTAAGCTTGTAGAGAAAGGTGACGTGGTTCTTGTTATAGAGCCCAGCGAAATGCCGGACCTGATGGCGTGGTAAGAACAGCAGATGTCCAAGTGGATCCATCACGATGAGAAGGTCGGTCGGCTCGCCATTCCCGATTTGTCTTCACACTAGTTCCAGACGGGCTTCGGGATGTCATCGAGCGGTTTTTGTTTTTTATTTTTCTTTAAAGGTTCTATCGAGAACCAGTATAAGCACACAATAGGCCAAAATGCGGTGCTAAGTTCCAATTCTGCAGCACATATTAGAACAGACCCTTATATTACAGGTGAAATGAACGCATGTAAAGGGCGTTTTTTTTAGAGCTATACAAATTTAATATGAAGTAAAATACTTATAGCTACTGTAAGTGTCAATGATGTTAACGTTGTTTAATAGATAATTTTACGCCATTAATAAAAATATGATCTTCGAAAGTTCGCGAAATCTTTTCACCAACCTTAACTGGGACCGTATAAAGAAGTGTGATTACAGGATCTTGAAGGCTAGTTTATAGATCCATTCTTCTTCTTTCCTTTTTATCCCGCCGTCGTTATGGTCAGAAGTGTAGGACCATAACCTTCCCACTTAACTGCATTCCTACTGGTCCGCTTGTGGGGTCCGCCAACTAGTTTATAGATCCATTATGTGAAATTATGCGCTCGGCAAATGTTTCCCGCAACAAATTGATGGTGTCGCATGCCGTGTGGCATGTTGCACCATCTTGTTGAAACCAAATCTCTGATACGTCAATGCCATTCAACTAAGGTACGAAGAAGTCAGAGATTATGTTTCTATTACGCTCCCCATTGACGGTAATATTATGGTCGTCATCAGAAGTGGATTTAACTTGATGCCGCCCTAGGCAAAGGGAGTAATGCCGCCTCTTCCACACCACCCCCTTCCCCACATGCAAATAAATAATTCAATAAAAATATAAACATTTTTAAAAAAGAAGAATCCAAAAAATATAAATTTTCAAAAACTTTTTTAATATTTAAAATTTCTTTTTTCTACATTTCATTATAGCAAATTTTTCAATCAAACTATCAAAATCTATAGCCTCCGTTATTTCATTCTCTATATGTAAGAGTGACAGTGCATTTAATCTTTCTTGGGAGATCGAGGTTCTCAAATGATTTTCTATGCGTTGTAACACCGAAAATGATCTATATCATGAAAATATCCACGAAAATCAATATTTATGTGAAAGAGCAATTTTAGCACCTAAAAATGATGTTGCCAAAAATATTCAGACATGTTGAGTAAAGTACCAGGAGATACAACAGAGTATTTATCAATAGACACAGTTATGGATACAGAACAGAGCACATCATATCCCGTAGAGTTTCTAAATTCGCTTGAGCTGTCAGGTGTACCCTCACACAAGCTTCAATTAAAACTAGGCGTCCCAGTCATGCTTATGCGAAATTTGGATGCCCCGAGATTATGTAACGGGACGAGACTTCGTGTCAAACAACTTGGCCGCAATATCATTAGCGCCACTATCTTAACCGGCGTAGGAAAGGGTGAAAATGTAATGATACCACGAATCCCAATAATTCCTACAGATCTCCCGTTCCAGTTTAAAAGGCTACAATTTCCTCTTAAGCTTAGTTTCGCTATGACCATTAACAAATCGCAAGGTCAAACATTAAAGGTGGCTGGGGTGAACTTAGAAAAGCCGTGCTTTTCCCATGGACAATTGTATGTAGCATGTTCGCGTGTCCAATGCCCAGAATCTTTACATTATATCCCCAAATGGAAAGACATATAATATTGTCTACAGTAACGTATTAAAATAACATTCTGTTCCGAGTTCTCTTCTGTGTTCTAAATCAGGAAAGGGGAACCGTTTTACCCCGAATTTAACGCGAGCGAATCCGCGGGCAAAAGCTAGTATTATATACAACTTGAAAAAATATTTGTAGGTAAAAAAAAAATATATTAAAAATGAAAAGCGGTTTTTAAATATAATTATTACATGTATTTTATTCATTTTATTTATTTATTATTTGCCCAAAAAAAAAAATTTAATTTGAAAATTTGCCGCCCTCCTGAAGCTGCCGCTCTAGGCAATTGACTTGTCTGCCTATATATAAATCCGCCTCTGGTCGTCATCGTCCTTAAAGACATATGGGCCGATGATTCCATCTGCGTCTCCACTCCTTCTTCGCAATTTTGCTTGTTTACATACCCATTTAACCACAAATAAACAAATTGGGCATAGTTCCAATTGCTATGCGCGATCGACTCATTCGGAATCTTATCAATGCTGTGCTCCACAATGGCAATACTCGTAACTTCTTCTCTTCGCACTTATTGTCGTCTTTGTGGATGCGTGATTATGTCGACCGTAATACGGACGTAGTGCATGAGACAGAACCATGGTTTTCAAAATAATTTGCACAATTTGTTGTTCTGGTGGAAACAGTATTAATCAATTTCGCCAAACAAACTAAACCTCTAAAAACACCCCTTATAAAGTAAACCGATAACAATGCGAATGAAAAAGGAAAATATCTACCAAAACAGCTGACACTGACTTGAAATCTTTGTAAAACAATTTGCGTCAGTAAAAGTCGATATTACTATTTTTATTTAGCCATGTATCCGAAAAAAGCCTCTGTTTTTGGCCAAAGTATGGTAGTATAATCAGAGAATTCATGTTTAGGTTTTTCCATAAAACATTTTTTCATTATTATTCAAAGATTGAAAATTTAATATTCTACCAGATCATCTGATTATTTTAACCATTTTTGTTCATCTCCATAGCCAACTAAAAATTTTGTTTTATCTTTTTGTACAAGAATATTTCACCCAACGGAATTTATATTTCAATTTCACTATTCTGTTCATTTAGCTTCCCTTCACTTTACACTCATGTTCGTTAATTACTCCACGCAAACTGAAATTTTTATTTGCCTCCACTAAATTAAACTATAAAAACATCGTGGAAATAATAAAACAAAATTACATGCAAATTTTCAGGAAGTTCATAGCGCCACCCATTCATCCGGTTGCTGCACCCATGTCTTGCTATGGCGGATTTGTAAGTGCAACAGCTCATGTGGCGCAAGGAAAAAAGTGTTTTTTTCCCTTTTTTCGGTTTTTTTTTGCTCACATTTCTCGTATGCTTTTCATTATTCGTTTCCCTATTGCTTTTTTTTACTATTTTTTCCATTTCGCAGGTGAATTATCCGCTAAAGCGATAACTTGTTACCCTATCCGGTTCAGTTGGCGGAGTGCATGCGAAGGATATCCCGAGAAGAGCACTGGTGTTTTCTTTAATTATAGTCCAGACATGATATGCACACCCAACGGGCACTCGCTACTGAGTCGTGTAGGTTAATTATTTTTTAAAAACTCAGAACAGAATTTTAAATATAACAACAGGAGGAAATAAGTGTGGATACGTTATTTTATTTATGAATGAGTATATTCTTTAATAATTTTTTCCTGATTAAGAATTTTTAAAAGAAGAAAGAAATACCAGAGCAAAATAGTTTGCATTTGTATGTGAAATTGTGTTACAACACGTAACGTACCCTCTAAACTAAACGGGGTTTCAATTGGCACATCCAGATGATAAAAATCTATCATCAAAATGAGTGTTCGTTAATGCAAATGTTTCGCACGCTGCGCCCATTTTACGGCAGATGTGGTGACCCTTCACAGTCGACTCTTCAACGTTTGTTGGCCAAATTTGAGACGACCGGTTCTATAATCAATCAGCCAACATTCGTACATCAAAGAAACGTAAGGTCGACCGAGAACATCGCCGCGATCTGTGAAAGTGTGCAGCAGAACCCGAAACAGTCGATTTCTCGCCGAACACAAAAACAAGGTGAACATAACACAGACCATCGCTCAAATTCAGCCGAATATATGCAGAAGAGTCTTTGAAAATCGACTCGAATCGGTACCAACCGTGCAGGTGCGCATTTGAATTATTATATTTCATACATAATAACATACATAGGCCTTTCAAATATAAAAAGAAGGGCGGGTATACCCTTGAAATATCCCATACTTTTTTTAGCGAAATTAAAATAACTTCCTTTTTTATTGACCTCCCTATATTTGAAAACTTCCCTGGTCAATATAAAATAAGTAAATCATACACCGTCTTAGCCTATATAGGAGCGGCTCCTATCTGGATCTCATGCTATTTGACTCTCGACTAAGACTGGCTGACACGAACGCTTGGTCTACAAGCTAATACTCGTATACGACAGTGAACATTATACTTTTCCCTGACGAGAGCCCACAATTTGACCCACTCCTTCTTCCAATGGGAATTTGTCAAAAGACGATATTGACAGGTACCTAAAGGGGGAAGATATAACTTGAATTTAAAATTTAATTTTTTCTTTAAAAGGAAAGAATAATTTTATATTTTTGAAAAGTGTTATGTGGTTTATTCATACGTTAAAATAATACCAAAAAGAGTTTTTTTATATATTATCTATTATTCGTCTCAATCGACTCACATCGTAGCCTCGGTTTTATTGATCTGAAGATAAAATCAAAAAATTCAGTTTGTTCATTAACGTCATAATTTCTACAATAGATGAACCTAAAAAAAAGAAACAAAAAATACTCACGGAATGAAACACTTGAAAAGATTAATATAGATACATTTTCGACCGAATTTTGCAATTGTTTTTGCTTCGATAAAATTATTTTTTCAATAAATTTTCGGAAGCAAATAATGTTATTGAAAAGATATGTGCAAAATTTCAGAAAGATCGATCAATAACTTTATGAGTTATCGTGTAAGCCAATTTGAAAAATATGGTTTTGAGATAAACGCGTCTAAAATTTGAAAAAATGATGATTATAGTGACTTAACAAATTATCAGCAATTCCAGTGCCATATAATAGTCACTCTGTAGATTGTTCAATAAGTTGCTATCAATGTGTTTGACGAGCTTCTTTGGTGGTTGATGAGCTGCGCCCATTTTCTCGACTCACTCTCTGTTCATCCATTTTATAGGTTTATGATTTACACTGTCGGCCAATTATTACATCTGAACTGTTCATTATTTGTAAAATTGATGAATATCCTTCATTGAACAATCCAGCTGGAATATATGAGACACTTTCAATGAATTTTGAACACGAATTTAGTTGTTTTGAAGCGAGAGGCCAAACGAAAGAGTTGAAGCTTTCGTTTGCGGTTTACGTATGACCATCTAAAAATCTTTCCAGCAATTCATCTCGGAAGAAGATTTATCTTGAAATATACATACAGAAAAGGCAGTGATCACCGTGGAAAACTCAATAAATAAATATAATATGTATGTACTCTCGCACTCTATTGTTTGGCTTTATCATTCTTAGAATGCTGATTTTCATACAATTTTCGCTTATGCGGGCGTCTTGACTGAGTTGGTTCCATTTTTAGTTCCTGTAGGATATGAACTCATTTTTATATTTTTTCATTTTCCAAATCGTTCCGTATACTCCAAAACAAAATTAATAGCAACACCAAATCTGGCCTTCACTTATATTTTTGTAATAATTGTAAAACTTTTCTTAACTTGGAATTAGTTAGCTAAAGGGGCGGGGAATCGAAGAGACGGGTAAAGGCGCTTACTAAACCTCAGCCAACGCTCGAACACAAAGAATCAGGGCGTCACAGTTTACACGCTATAGTATAAGAAATACTTAAAATTATGTTCTAAAAATCTGGTGACATATTCTTAAAGTATTATACTGATATTTTATGTATTTTTTTTTTGAAAATTTTACAAGTATTTCTCCCCTTAAACAAATGGATGATATAATTAAACAGAGAAAGGGAAACCGATACCATGCCAACCGCCTCACGATATCACGAATGTGTACCGACAAATAAACAGAATTCGAACAAATACATATGTATGTTCCCGTAAATAAACAAAATATTGCGAAGAAACAATCAGAATGGCATTCAGGACCGGAAGCATGCGACAACCTCAGACCATAAACTCTTTTGCAAAGCGTCATTGATCCGGAGAGCGTTGTTTTAGATGACAATTTCTTCGTGATTGAGGATAGTCAGTAAGGCGACAGTGGTAGATGTCTGTTAGGGAGTGTGTAAGGTGAATGACAGCATTCGCCCAAGCCACGACCTGGAAAACAGAGCCCTATTTAAACACTTCTACCTTCAAAATGGTGTACGATCGCTGGCGATCAGAGAACCTTGATTTTTGCAGATCCAGTGACGATTTCATTACAGATAATGCCGCCATTGTAGGCGCTAACACCCTGTTCAGTTCAACGGAGGATCTTCAGATGATCTTCGAGTCATTGAAGGGGAAAAATCTGTGAGAACCGACGGAATATCTAATGTTGCCCAGGTACCTTTCATCAGTGGCTGTAGAGATGTACATCAATGTGTTCAACAATGCATTGAATAATGCGTATTATCCAGGGTAAGGACACCTCCAAGCCGGCCAATTTCCGGTATAACGATATGGTTGGAAGTGTTTATTACAAGCTCATTAAGTTAGGCCTAAATTAACCACTCCTATATAAGATTTTTGACATGTTACTTCTACCCGAGGAACTTCTGAACGAACAGTTTCCCCGAGTGTACTTTCCAAGAGCCGCCCCGAATCATGCCGAAATATGCGACATCACAGTCGAAGAAGTTCGGTACGCGGTTAAAATGTCCAAGAAAAGAAAAGCTGTTGGGCCGGACGGGATACCCTCTGAGTTCTGGAAAAAGATGGGAGACATCGATTCTAGATGGCTCATGGTTCTTATCTCCAAACTTATGAGAGGCGACACTATGCCTAATCAATGGAGGGAAAGCTATCTTCTTCCTTTGCACAAGGGAAAGGGTGATACGCGAAATTGTGATAACTACCGTTCTGTCAAGCTGATGTCGCACACCATGAAGATCGTTGAACGGGTATTAGATAGCCGACTGCGGAAAATAATACGACTATCTGATGACCAGTGCGGGTTTGTCTCGGGTAAATCAACAACAGATGCAATCCAAAGTATAAGGGTCATGATGGAAAAGCATCGTGATTCGTCAAAGGACTTGCATATGGTGTTGGTCGATTTCGAGAAGTCCTTTGACCGGCAACCAAGAGATCTTTTATGTGTAGCGCTAAGACAAAAAGGAGTTCCAGAAACCTACGTGCGAGTGATCATGGACATGTACAAGACGCAACGACAGAGTAAGATGCACCGCAGGAGTCACCGAAGAGTTCGCAATCAAAATCGGTGTACACCAAGGGAGCGTCCTCAGCTCACTGCTCTTTATAGCAGTCCTTGATTGCTTGCTTGAAGGAAAAGTGAGGGACCCCAATATGCACCAGCTATTCTTTGCTGACGATGGAGCCATTATAAGTGATGATCCGGCGTCCCTACAACGAGCACTTGATGTGTGGGTGGACGTTTTTGAGCGACACGGGTATCGTATTAGTTCAAAGAAGACAGAGTATCTGTGCTGCCCGTTCTCTGACCCTCATCAGCCTATTCCAGACATTTACTTGAATGGAAGAGTGCTTCCCAAGTGTGAAAAGTTTAAATATCTGGGATCTATAATTAATAAAGAAGCAACTTGTGATGACGACATCAACTATCGCGTAAGCGTAGGGTGGATGAAGTGGCGGGAAAACTCCGCCATCTTATGTGATCGAAAAATGCCCCCTAAGCTGAAAGGAAGGCTTTTCACTTCAGTTGTACGTCCGGCGCTCACATACGGTTCACAATGCTGGACAATGCACAAAAAGTATGAGAGCAAATTAACGGCAGCTGAGATGAAGATGCTTCGCATGACAGCGCGAGTAACAAAGCGTGACAGAATTAGAAGTTAAAGATCCGAGGAAGCCTCCACGTAAAAGAAACCATCACAAGAAAGATAGAGCGCGACCGACTCAGTTGGTATTGCCATGTTCAAAGAAGAGATCCTTTGAACCCCGTCCAAAAGGCGTTATCAATCAACGTTCCAATTTCAACACGCAAAAAAGGCAGGCCAAAAAACAATTGGTGCAAACAAATGCAAAAACACCAGCATTTGATTGGCCTCAGCGATGAAGTAATCCCAAACCGGGAAGCCTGCCGCTACTTTCTGAGGTCAAACTGGCGGACCCCACAAGCGGACCAGTAGGAATGCAGTTAAGTGGGAAGGTTATGGTCCTACACTTCTGACCATAACGACGCCGGAAAAAAGGAAAAGAAGAAGATGGCTTCTACCCAAACATTTGTAATTAACAGTAGACTGCAACAGGGTACGGTGAACTTGCCGACCCTTTTCCGTATTTACGTACCTCAGTGATCTGATATCCAACGATCGATGTCATTGCTTTTTTCTTTCAACGTAATTTTGAAAAAAATCAGCAGTATTGCAATGACCGGAAGTCTTTTTATGTATGATTACTAACCAAATTGCAAAGAATGAAAAAAAGACAAAATTTGTTGCCGAACTTCTTTATCCTGATATGTGGTCCTACAAAGTTAATTGCGATTTGAGGCACGTTCAAGCTGATATTATGATGACAATGACAACTAAAAATGTTCTTTCGTTTTTATTATAGTTTGTAGTTGTAAGAAATGCTACATTGTAAACACTGATCAACTAGCCTTCTTAACACATATTACACATGAAGTTTATATTTGTATTAAGAACATAAGTACACACATGTATGCAATTGTACTAGAATCTAATTATCTAAGCATTTGTATTGTATAAATACGAAATAAACGTATTGCGTTCCCTTCTTCTTCTATTGAACGTCAGCCTGTTAACTTCGTGTTTTTCTTTATAAATCCCAACAGGTTATGGGCCCAGAAAAGTAATTTAAAATTGTGTAGTGAAAAATGAATATGAACAATACTGGTGGCATTGAGAAGCTCAGTGAAGAAAAATTTGAGACATGGAAAGTGCAGATGCGGAGTGTTTTAATCTGTAGTGATCTTAGGTCATACGTAAGCGGTGCCAAGGAAAAGCCAATTATGAACGAAGAGAAAATTGAAGACTGGGTTCAAAAGGATGCTAAAGCTTTGGCTTTGATTTTGCTCTGTATTAAACCTAATCAGCTTGGACACGTTAAAAAGGCCGGGACGTCAAAGGAAGCATGGGATTGCCTCGAATCGATATTCAAATCGAAAGGGCCAATAAGGAAGGCGACGTTATACAAACAACTTTACCATATAAAAAAAAGAACGGACCAATCTATGGCACAGCATGTCAATGACTTCATGAATAAAGCAGAGCAATTGGAAGAAGCAGATATAGTCATACCTAGTAAGTTGAAATCTATAATGCTTCTTAATTCCCTACCTGAAGACTTTGAAAACTTCCGAATCGCAATCGACTCGCGAGACAAAATACTAAGTCTGGATGAGCTGCGAGGGAAATTATTAGAAGAAGAAGCAAGGAGAGAAGAAAAAAGTGTAAGAAACGATGATGAAAATCAAAACGCATTGTTGACAAAATCGAGAAATAGAAATTTTAAAGCGGAAAATCCCAAAGTGGTTTATAAAAAATTTAACGGTAAATGCTTTAAATGTGGTAAATATGGTCACCGTGCCTCTGTATGCAACAGTAAATATATAACTTCAAATTATACAAGCGCTGCAAAACAATACACTAATACAGTGTTAATAGCTTCCTTATGTGAAACCAACAGTGAGGACGAATGCAACGAATGGTGTTTAGATAGTGGCGCAACCACTCATATGTGTAATGACAGAAGCTTATTTACATATGTATGTAAATACACGGCTGAAGTGTCAGATCCAAACAGCTGCGCACACCACAATACATGGACTTGGCGTTGGTTCCATACATGTAACAACGAACAACGGGATCACTTTAACATTTCAAGACGTAGTTTATGTTCCAAATCTAAGACAAAATTTAATTTCCGTGTCGAAGATCACAGAACGTGGTTATCTAATAGAATTTGGAAAAAAGTTTGCCGAAATAAAAAGAAGAGACGGGTCTTTGATATTTACTGCAGAAAAGAGGGATAAACTGTACATCGCTTCCATGAAGGATAAACAACATCAACAAGCGACAATAGCAAGAGAAGAGAATCAACATTCTTCACACTGGCATCAACGATTGGGACATATTAATTTTTTTGACTTGGGACGTATGTATGTCAGACATGGTATTGGGTAGATATGAATTTAAAAACAAATAAAATGAAAGTAGATTGCACAACTTGTGAGAAAGCAAAGATAAAAACATTGCCTTTTCAGAACTCTGCGAACCGTGAGAAGGAAACACTTGAATTGATCCACTCTGACATACATATGTATGTGGTCCATTTAAAACATCATCGCTTGGAGGGGCAAAATATTTTATAACATTCATTGACGACCACAGTAGATACATGCACGTTTACTACCTGAAGCACAAATCCGAAGCTTTTATGGTGTTTCGCCGGTTTAAACTAAAAGTTGAAAATGAGACAGGCAAAAGAATCAAAAGGTAACGCACAGACAATGCAAAGGAGTATTTATCAAGCGATTTTCAAAAATTCTTAGATGCATCCGGCCTTAGTAGACAATTGACGGCAACTTACACCCCTCAACAGAACGGAGTTGCGGAACGGGCCAATCGAACGCTGGTCGAAATGGCAAGGTGTATGTTAATCCAAGCAAATCTACCCCATGGACTTTGGGCTGAAGCGATCCATACCGCTGTACACATTAGAAATCGTTGTCCAACGAAATCCCTGCCGAACCAGACACCATTTGAAGCTTGGCATGGGAGAAAGCCGAACATCGAATATATGAAGATCTTTGGATTAAAAGCCATCGCTCTCGACAAAAGACCAGGCAAGGGAAAATTCGAAGCCAAAGGTAAAGAATATATTTTTGTTGGTTATTGTGATGAATCTAAAGCATATCGATTATGGAATTGCAACACGAATAACATAATTATAAGCCGAGACGTAAAAATATTCGAAAAAATTAGACCTGTTGACCCATATTTGGATGAATTCTTCATACACTCAGGTGAAAATAGTGACTTAGAAGAAAGAAACATTAAAACTGAAAGAGGAATAGAAGATAATGAGAACTGCACAAATAATGATGAAAATAAACATTTTAATGGAGAAACTACTTGCCTAGAGGATTTGAAAGAGGATAAGGATAGTAAAGTAAGCAAAGAACAGCCGATTATATCGGAATTTGAAAAACCAAGAAGGAAAATCAAGGGCAAGGAACCAGAAATCGTTAGAGATGGCATACGATTAAGGGCTCGAGATCCTAAACCCAATTCAGTCACACTGGCGATAGAAGGAGGTGCTGTTGTTGTGGAGGATAAGAATGCGGATCCTGCGACCGTATCGGAGGCACTAAATGGTACAGAGAGAGACGAATGGTGGCGTGCTATGAAAACTGAATATGATTCCTTAATGGACAATGGAACCTGGGTATTAGTGGATCGACCAGGACTTGGAAATATTATTTCAAACAAATGGGTATTTAAACGCAAGTATGACAATGATGGGCTAATCGTTAAATATAAAGCTCGACTGGTTGCAAGAGGTTGCGAACAGCGTTACGGCATAGATTATGAAGAAGTGTTTGCACCTGTAGCTCGCCTCGAAGCCATAAGAACATTTTTTGCGATTTGTGCTGAAAAACAGTTTCATATTCATCAAATGGATGTCGTGTCTGCCTATGTCCAAGGTGATTTAAATGAAGATATATATATGGAACAACCGAATATGTTCGAGACCAATAACAATAAAGTATGTAAACTTTTGAAACCTCTTTATGGGCTCAAACAATCTGGTAGGCAATGGTATCAAAAATTAACAACCTTTCTTGAGTCACTACATATGAAGAAGTCTACCGCTGACCCATGCATTTTCTCGTCACAAGGGGGAGATTTGAAGGTAATTGTCATTATATATGTTGATGACTTGTTAATAGCGGCATCCGATTTGCGTAACATAGAACATTTTAAAGGCCTACTGAAAAATAAATTAAAAATGAAGGATTTAGGTCAAGTTGGAACTATTTTAGGAATAAACGTCACCATAGATAAATCTAACAATGAAATAAAACTCGATCAAAAGAAATACATCAAAGATATGCTACAGAGATTTCATATGGAAAATTGTAAGTCCGTAACCACACCATTTGATCACAAAATTAAGATCTCTAAAAGTATGTGTCCTAAAGTGGAGGAAGAAGTGAAGGCCATGGCACATGTACCTTACCGTGAAGTTATTGGAAGTCTAATTTATTTAGCCAACGGAACAAGACATTTCATTCGCCGTGAGCAATTTGAGCCGATTCCTAGAACATCCTGGGAAACAACACTGGATCGCAGCGAAACGAGTCCTTCGGTATTTAAAAGGTACATTGGAATACTCAATATGTTACCGGCCAAAGCAGAACAAAATGGTTGGGTATGTTGACTCCGATTGGGCAGGTGACATACATAGATGATAGAAAATCATGTGCTGGGTTCGTTGTACAAATGTGCGGTGGACCAATCAGTTGGAAATCGCAGAAACAGAAATCGGTTGCATTATCGACAATGGAAGCAGAGTACATGGCGCTTTCCGAAATAACAAGGGAAATTTTATTTTTGAGAAAACTCGTTTCAGATATTGGATTTAGCGACTTCAATTTGGAACCAACCACAGTTTACTGTGATAATCAAAGTGCCATTCAGTTTGCAAATAACATCACTCATCACGGTAAAAGCAAACATGTGGATATCAGGTACCATTTTTCTCGAGAAGCACAACAAAGGGGCGAAATCAAGATCCAGTATAAGCCCACCGAAGAAATGGCAGCCGATATGTTTACCAAGGGTTTACCCAAAACTAAAATTGACAAATGTATAGAAATTTTACAAATGTACACTAAATGAAATATTTATGTATTATATTTGGTGAAGTATAGGGTCCGCCAAATAACTTTTCTTTTTTTTTGAAAATGCTATAAAAAAAACTTCTGAATAATTTCTCAAATTTCTTTTTTTATTTGAAAGTACAATCCTTCCGGTTAATAATGGAAAATAATTTCATTCAAATGGCTGGCTCGGCTGGCCATGCAGTAGCCTACACGATCGGTCCAATTTTTAAGCACATTATCGATTGTGTGCAGCTGTATTTCACCAATGGCTTCACGAATATTGTCCTTTAAAGCGTCAATTGTCTCTGGCTTGTCGGCGTAACACTTATCTTTGACGGCACCCCACAAATAATAGTCCAACTGTGTCAAATCGCAGCTCCGAGGTGGCCAAACGACATCAGCTCTGCGGCTGATAATGCGATCTTCAAAAACAGGGCGCAAAACATCGAGTGTAGCTTCGGCTGTGTGGCACGTAGCGCTGTCCTGTTGAAACCAAATGTTGCCAATATCCTCCTCTTCAATTTTTGTGAACAAAAATTCGTTCAACATGGCCCGATAACGATCGCCATTGACTGTAACGGCCACTCCTTGCTCATTTTCGAAGAAAAATGGCCCAATTATGCCTCTGGACCAAAATCCGCACCAAACAGTGGCTCGTTTTGAGTGCACCGGCTTTTCAATGTATGCGTGCGGGTTTTCTGTGCCCCAAATGCGACAATTTTGCTTGTTTACATACCCGCCAAGATCAAAATGAGCTTCATCTGAAAAGATGATTTTTTCATTTTTTCACATTCTGCAACATTACCATGATTTTCAAAGTAATGTCGCAATATTTCCCAGCGTTGTTCAAGCGTATACACAACCATATTCGTTCAGCGGAAGGATGAAACTAATTATCTGTCAAATCAGACATGAGCTAAGTGTTACCATTCATGAAATAAGCTCTACTTGAAAAAAAAAACGTTAGATGGCGGACCCTTTATATGTTTTTATTTTTTTTTATTTTTTGGATTTGGTTCAGGCATAGTGGATAGGGGGAGTGTAAGAAATGCTACATTGTAAACACTGATCAACTAGCCTTCTTAACACATATTACACATGAAGTTTATATTTGTATTAAGAACATAAGTACACACATGTATGCAATTGTACTAGAATCTAATTATCTAAGCATTTGTATTGTATAAATACGAAATAAACGTATTGCGTTCCCTTCTTCTTCTATTGAACGTCAGCCTGTTAACTTCGTGTTTTTCTTTATAAATCCCAACAATAGTTACACCCACTAAATAGCTACCGCAGGTAAGTTGCCCACTTAGTTATTTGAAACTGCTGAAATCTCGTTGGGCGCAAGAACCTGATTTGTTCAAGCACGGAAATTAAATATCGATCCAATCCCGCAAATTGCATATTTGGGCTCCAGAGGTAATTGAGGGACAGAATCCTCTGTCCGAAAACCAGATTGACTTCATGCAACCCGTAATTCATCCTGATCCCACTTTATGTAAAGAAGTATTATCCTTCAAAAAACGGTTGTTCTTGACACTGCTGAAACGAGAAAGGGAGGCGGGTATTCTACTGCGAACCTTACAAGCTTTACCGCGGCATGGGCCTAGTTAGACGCTTTTGAAGAAAGCTATCAAAAGATTGCGATTGAAGCTTAACGCCTTCTTTGTTATTAAATGTAGCGGAATAATCCCAATACACATTTCCCTTTTGAAAAGAGATGTAACTTACACAATTGAAAATAATTATCGGTTTATACGATTCACACCCTCTCTCAGCACGTGGCATGAATATTTACAACGCTTCACAGAATTTAGCAAAACAGCACTTAAGAGTTGATTCTCCTCCATTCCTCCCATTCGTAAAAAACACTTTGCTGAACGATATTCTTTGAAATTGAATGATACTTTTGAAATCTTGAATGCTATTGGTTTCACACATGCACCAATTTTAAAAGATCTTCAGATATATGTATTACTTTCTGGATGACAATCCACACTGCCACAAACATATATTGTACGAGCAGATAGATATTCGTTCCTCAAAACAGATTTGAAAATGAAAATGATAAACTACGAGTTCTGCTCTGCTAAGCATTTTCTTTCCCTATTTAATGAAACGAGAAAGTTACTCATTAATTTTCTCAGCACAAGCACAAGTGAAATGCTCGAATAATTAAATTTTCATTACAGGATGAAATTTCCCGGCAATAAATTTCCATATTCTATGAATTAAATTTTCACATCAATGAAAATATCGTCGGAAAGTTCAACCGCAACTTTGGAATTTAAAACCGATTAAAAGGGGATATCGAATATAAAAACAAAAACCAAAAATCCAGTGGATTTCGATTTCGCCACTTGTGTCCTTTGGCAGTTTCATTAATACATTCCCATTGGGTGTGTGCGTATTTAGCGTAAGTGATAACTACTGTGTTCACCATTTAATTGTGGTGGAATTGTTAATTTGAGAAACGAATGAAACTAATTGCGGTCGTATGAGCCGTCCACAAATCTCATTTCATTTCCCTGCAACAGTTCCAACTTGGTAATAAATAAGAATGAATTTATTAAGAAAACCACAGACCAGAAACCGCAGAGAGTTTCACTTAATGTCAGGTTTTTACTTTTTTATTTTGCTTATTCTGGGAAAAAGGCGATCAAAAACACTTGCACAGTGTTTTTTTTATATCCTTCGTAGTAAACACTAAATGCTGCCGATTCGCAAGTAAAATAGTGATTGCGTTGATTAAGGGAACAACTTTTTTTTATAAACTTATTACTGCCGTTTACATGAGCAGTAAGGGTAGGATAATTGCCATTAAGGATTGAGTCATATTGAGCCATCTGACAATACATTTTTTCTTGTTTTAAATCGGTTAAATGGCAGACGAACATTTGCATGACCTCTTGACATTGCAATCTACGAGTATTTATTGTAACAACTGGAACACTTTTGGTCCTTTAAGTTGTTATCCATTACATTTTAGAAATAATATCGGACACCGCCATCTGAATTTTAATTTTATTTAAAAGCAGAAGTCAACTTTCCTGTGAAACTGTGAAACCCAACTTTCCTGTGAAATGTATTCAAAGAATAAAGACAAACTAAACAGATTAATAAAGTACCCAAAAAAGTTTATTTAACATAGATAAGAAAAAAATACCCAGGCCAGCCAACCCTAGAAACCCCTAAAAAAATTCAAAACAGAGGTGCAAAAATGCTGAATAAGTTGGCTCCTGAATTTGCGGGTGCTATGAGATATCCCCGTGTTAACCGGGAGCGAATCCCACAGCCGTGCGGGGTGAATTAAAAACAATTTATATGTCACCATGTTACTAAAACTAAGTACATAATATCAATATTCCACTTCTCTCAGACATAATGAACCGTTTGTGTCTGAAAAGGGTGGTTAGTATCCTAAACTTAAGGAAGCTTTGAAAGTCCATGCGAAGCAGGGCATTAGTAAATGATGACGTCGTTGTCTGTATATTAAATGCAATTATTAGCTTACTTGAGATTTGATTTTCGCGCAGAAGACTAGGGAGTCCCTAAAAATTGGGATCAATCCTTTCCTGACGAGCATTGATTGAATGCCAACAGGAAGACAATTTCCAGAGCAGCATAGTATGTGCAAGACGCCGTAAACTCTACTTGTTGATTTGGTGATGTGACCCCCCCCCCCCCCCCCACACACACACACGTAAGCTGTTGATCAAAGATAGCTCCAAGGTTTTTTAGTGGTCTTTACATAATCGATGTTGCTTCCGTTAGCTTGGATACGTGAACTTACTTAAGTCGAGGATAGTAATACTTGTGACAATGGCTTTGCTCTCGGTAGAGTTGAATATATTTTTGTTTTAATATGACCATCATGTAACGGCCTGAAGATCCTTATTTGACCATCCAGTTACGTCTATCTTTAGGAGAAATGAGTTCCTGAGACTCATATATGTATGTACCTTATAGTGTTTGAAAATGTCAGGAATGTCGTAATTAAGCAGTTAAAACAGTAACGGCCACAGGATGGATCCTTAAGGGACCCCCGTTTCGATTTTGAAAAGGGTTGGTAGCCATTAGCATATACAGTTTGGCTGCGATCTTAAGGTAATTTAATGAGTCCTAGCACTGAGGAATCAAAATTTAAATAATGTTTGAGTTTTTGGAGAAAGATTTGATGTGAGTTAATATCGAATGCTTCAGAATATTACCTACTACTAGCACCAAAGTGCTTGTTGCTTGTAGTACCACGAATCTTATGGGAACCTCACTGAAACAATGTTTTGTTAGTTCAAGAAAGATCTTAGATAGAGATCGGAAGACAGTCCTTACGATAGTGTAAAGCAGGAGTGATTTTAGAAGCCTTCCAGGACCTTCGGTAGATGGGGGTGGTATGGATGCTACTAAATGAGATGTGTTAAGACGGCATGGATGATTAGTTTAGATTTGATTGCAAAAGTAGTTTTAAGCGCATTTTCTTCTTAAGCTCAAAACAGGCATAGTTCTTGAACAAGTTGTATTACTATTATCTCCCTCGTTAGGATCGCCTATGCGATTGTCGGAGAGAGACTGAGCCAAACTTCTTATTTGCCTTTTCGACATTTATGCCTTCTGAGGTTTCAGTTTTGATTTGTTAGCGTCTTAACGATCACCCACATTTGATTAACGTTTAAGCCGAATTCAAATTAACAAGGTTCCGGTTGCGTTTGAAATCACAGAGAAACTCGGTGAATGTAAACTTCTTCCATCTTTGGTAGGCCCTGTCACAAATCTATAATTAGTTATTCAATATGACTAATTAGCCATTGACATTAAGTATTACGAATGGTGAGGTTTTTGGTAATGATGTAATACTCGTTATTAACGATGAATGTAAAACACTCAACATGTTGATGAAGACATGTAGTACAGGTTATTCTAAATGGAATTGAGAGAGTCCTTGATAAGGGTAGTCATGTTGATAGATTCAAAGTCTCGGTAGCTGACTGTAGTCTGTACGAACAATGTACCAAGAGTGAGGTAACAGTATAATGAGATATTGCTTTGAAAAGCCGGGAATATCAAGCTGGCTATTAAATTTCATGAGATCAATCATATAATCAATAAACAGATCGATGGCTCCTGAGCCTATAGGGCTAAAATAGGTGAGAGTCAAGTTGCTGACTGCAGATAGGTTGGTGGAGCTTGATAAGTTTTTGTAACGTTTTACTTGTACATATATCATTACGACTGATATATTGTACAGCAGATTAATGTTGAGGTCACCCGAAAGAATAACATGTTCATAGCAGACCTGAAGGATTTAATTCAACCAGCATGTCTTCGATACTATCGTTAGAACTTGAATTGCAGAGTAATAGGCTGGTTATTTTCTCCTTTACAAAAATTACAACATCGTCCACTCTACTCCCTACTAGCGTGCTTCTTTCCGACTTTGAAAATGGGGAAACTGGAATACCTATTACAGATAATATTCAGCATCAGACGATTTTTTGGTACATTATTGTTGGTAGAGATTACACCGAGAGAACAAAAGAATAGCATAGAAAATATTGGAGAATTAATCAATTATTTTGAGTGTTTAAAGCTGGGGAAAAATAAAAAAAACAAGCTAGCCTTATGGCACTGAAGCATTGAAAATTCAGGTAATAAGAGAGAAACAAGTAGAATTATTCCGTAAAATAATTATCACGAGTAATTCACGATCTTGAGTAATATAACATTCTATGGCTTGTCCATATGTATTCTGCGTCTGTTTACTTTAAAACTATTGGGGGTACAAATGAATTCGGTCCATTTTTTTGTTGTTAAAAATTTATTTATTTCAAGCAAATTCCATCTCGACAAAATTTTTTCGCCTTTTGAGGCGATCCCACTTTCGAGTAAGTGGGAATAGGTAAGCCGGGGACCTGCCAAATCATGCTGCATCTATCAGAATAACCAGTAATCAAAAGGAACAAGGTCCATAGAATAATATGGGTGCGATAGAACACCCCATTTGAACTTTTACAAGTATTTTTTTCTATGACGTTTGTTATATCGTCCATCGTTGTCGTGCGTTGTTCGTATTCCGAGTGTTTTCTTTTGTAATGTAAGGCTCAATCGAATTAGTTGTAGCCTTTACCGAACGCCTATAGCCTATACTTACACTACTTGCTGAGTTACTCCCAATGAATCTTCTGGTTCATTTGCGTTTTACTTGGATCTTTATTGAGTAATTCTTTGTTTTATTTTTTTTGGTTGTCCAGAGCAAGGCTTATCTTCAACGTGAAATCGCCATTATTAAAAGGCTGAAACCATTCCCTACATGAGCGTTTTCCAAACTGGGGGGCGAGCATCCCTTGGGAGGCGTGGACTAGTCTAAGGGGAAGCGCGAATATGAGCCAGGATTGACAAAAAAAGTTCACGTGCAACTAATAAAACGTAACATATATGTACATAGGTACATATTATAGGTACATTAACCGGAGAATTTTTAAGCATTTTCAAAAGTTTTGCAACCAAGTAACTACATAGTATAATAGTATTTAATAATAAATACAGATCGTTTTTAATCTTTCCTATTAGTATATTTTTATTTATCGCATTTTCTTTTGATTTTTGAAACTTAAAACGAAACCTTTCCTTGCTTTTATGTTCCTCTTACTAAGCAGTGGAACTTTCCGAGCAAATCAAAATCCGGGCAGATCATTTTATGAAAACCTTCTCCGGACAGTTGGAGCACTGACTACATTATCCAGTTCTGCGGCAATTGCCCTTGATGAGGGGTTCTTTTTTGCTGGAAGCCCAATTGGGAATCATCGGTACGAGTAGTTTTTTTTTTTGGTCTACCTCTTGTTTCTTGCGTTGGGGTTGTTGAAAGAGCGTTATAAACACAATTGATTGACCTTCCCAATGTGTTGGCAATAAATTAAAGGGTTTTTCCTTGGTCTTTCGAATTTGTAATAATGCGACCTTCTTTAGCGGTGCAATCCCATTTTTAAACCTGCATAGATCTTTAAATATAATTTTTTTTATAGTTCTAACGTCTGCGAAAAAAAAAACATTACCTTTCAATAAAAAATATGAACGAAACAAACAAAATTCTCTATTAATATGAACACTTAAAAATAGTCTTTTTTAAACATAACACCACAGGGTCAATTTCTCGAAAATTGGTCAGAGATGCATCATAACAAAAGCAATGCAGCTGGGCAAATAATTGCACTAATTAATTTTCGAAAAAGAGATAAAAAAGAAAAAAAAAATACAAGTTAACACCATAAATGTTAAATGTCAGATGCCGCATTCCACCAGCGGGTGCAACGCCCTAGCTTCCGCCAGAGTGCAAGACAACACCACCAGAAAGTCGAAAGCCGCATTGCACAATCAGGGGCAACACCCCCACTTCCGCCAGACTGCACCTATGGGTTCACATGTTACTCAAATTCCAGCGACACCGTCGAGCCAGACGCAAGCTGCCGATTCATCAACAAATGGCATTAATGGTTGACCCTATAAGTAGTCGTAAAAAGTAGATTGTAATTTAGTTCTGATTAGCATAATAAAGTGGGTAGTTGGCCCGAATAAAAAATTATTTTTTTATTTTCCCCTCCGCGCGAAAAAACGTAACTGGCGCCCGAGCAGTAAGTGATCCTTTCGCGAACAAGTAGTGACCCGAGCAGTATGTGATCCTGCCGCGAACAAGTAGTGACTCGAGAAATAGGTGATCCTGTCGCGAAGTGAAAGTAATCAGAAATTGAGAATCGCGATTAAGATAGTGACATATTAATTTGGGAGTTCCGCAGGGTTCCGTGTTAGGACCCATTTTGTTCCTTATATATATAAACTCTCTGTTTGGTCTAAACTTTAAAGCTACACTAACTGCCTTTGCGGATGATGTGGGTTGTTCCTATAGTTCAGATAGCTTATTAAACCTAATTTCGGATATCAACTGGGACCTTCATTTACTAAGGATCTGGTTCTCGGAAAATAAATTGAGCATCAGCCCTAAAACAAAAATGATGTTCTTTAGTTTATCCTCCCAGACCTATATCAGTGCAGAAGTTTACTTTCACGCACCAGAATGCCAAAAATTTAAATTGTCTTATAATCCCTGTGCCTCCGATCGTTTCCTTCCACCTTTTTGTAGTACAATCGATTGCAGTGATAAGTGTTTTTTGATTGAGAATGTGGAGGAGTTTAAGTATTTGGGACTGACGATTGATTCGAGGATGAGCTTTTCTAACCATACAGAATCTTTAAGGAAATATTTTCGTTATACACTTCGGCAATTTTTTTATCTGAAAAATGTTTGTTCCAATAAGCTCCTTAAGACTATATATTACGGTATTTTCAACTCGAAACTACAGTATGGTATTACATGTTGGGGTGGAAGGCAGCTAAATAAAATCAAACCACTTCTAATCCTGCAAAAAAGCGTCTTAAGAATGTTATGCCGAAAACACCGTCGATATCCTAGCTTTCCATTGTTTCGTGCTACGAAAATTCTTCCAGTACGTCATTTCTATTGCTTCAAAGTGTTGAAAACGTTCTTCATGAGATCGGGAAATCGTAATTGCAGAATAATTTCTGACTACAACTTACGAAGAAACATTTCAAATGTAGTGTCTATACCGTTTTATCGCACCACCGCCTTTCGTAATTTTTATCTGGTTACATCATGCCGTCTATTCAACAAGCTACCACTATCCTTAAGAACATTAACGGTATCTGGATTGTTTGAAATTCGTGTAAAATATTGGCTTATGGACCTAGACTATCATTGTTTAGAATCCATTTTATTTGACTTTCTGGTGTAATTATGTATACATTTTTGGTTTTTTGCTGTGTGTCTTATTTCTTCATTATCACTACCTTTGTTTTTCTACTCTTTTCCATTTTTACTTTTTTTTATTTTTATTTTTGTAAGGGTCACCCCACCCACCTTTTAAATTGTTTTTATACTATTAACGCTATTGAAGTGGCATTTTAAACTATTTCAATACTTAATGTATATGCAAATAAAAAATGTCATTATATTATTTCTTGAACCGAACCTACTGTTATAATGTATGAATTATGCTTTTGATTGTATGAAATAAAAATCTAAAAATCTAATCTAAATCTAAATATGTAGTTCGCTTAAAAAACCGATTCAAATTAAATAAACTCGCTTAAAAACTGAGGAAAAACCGCAGAACACATCTGCAAGTGTGCGTGAGGTGGAAAGCAACAGTGCTAACGACAAAAAACAGAACTCCTCCGGAGAAACGAGGCCCCCGAGTAGCTGCTGAAATATGTATTTACATAGTAAATTGCAGAAGAAAAGGAGACAGTGTGACCACTGCCAGGCGCTCCAGAGCATGATTCATCGAATTATTATTATGTATGTAAGCGTTTAGAATAATTAATTATAAAAAAAAACTTTTTAACACATTTTATAAATATACAAATCAACTAACGTAAAGCGAGAAAATTAGCTGTAACCTGAACAATTAACTCCATAGTTATAACTTTATAAGCAAGCACATATAAAAGAACTACAAGTCTATCAATTAAAAATTAGTTTTTATAAATTATTATTGTCCTATAAATATTGCGAAAATGTCCAACCCCAATAACCTCTTACGCCCACCTGTCCTAAATATTCCACCAGCTGAAAATACCCACGAAAATATTCCCCAAGCAGAAAATCCTCAGCCTCAGCCTCAATCACGGCCAGTAATTCGTCCGCACAGCTTGTTGGCTTGGTAACGGATATAGTTAATTCTATAGTTAATCCTAATGCTGATGTCTCTATAACCAGAGAGCAATGCATACGCCCCGATAACCGAAACGATCTTTCAGATTTAGATAAAATACCAGACGTCGTGAGATGCCTCCGAGATTCCGGTAAACAAGGAGAATATAGCTCTTGGAAGAAGAGCGTAGAGTGCATCCTGCAACAGTATGAACATCTAGAGCGAACGCCAAGATATTACGGTATCTTAAACCTTATTAGAAATAAAATAATAGGTCAAGCGGACGCGGTACTTGAATCATACAATACGCCTTTGAACTGGAACGCTATTGCCAGATGTCTAACTCTGCACTATGCAGACCAAAGAGACCTGGGTACGCTAGAGTACCAGAGTACCAGTCTCTCGTCCAAGGCAATAATTCTGTACAAGAATTTTACCAAAAAGTCCACGCGCATCTATCCCTAATTTTAAATAATATATAGTGCATGGACATAGGCAACGAATCTTTAACGGTACTAACTAACAATTATAGAGATAAAGCACTCGACACATTCATCCGAAGCCTAAATGGTGATCTACCTCAGCTTTTAGGCATGCGTGAGCCTTCAGACCTCCCGCAAGCTTTAAACTTATGTTTGAAGTTAGAAAACCAAAGATTCAGGTCAAACTACGCCAATAACAAAAATTCACTTACCCAACGGTTCAATCAAACAAATTCACCCCCACACCATATCAACAGAATAAACAAGCCCCCCTTTTTCCCCCAAATAGCTTACCCCCCACATTCATATCCTCAACAAACTACCTACAGTTCCCATAGTTATACACAACGTTTTAACGCGCAGCAACAGCTTCATTATCCCAGTAACAACATTTACCAGCAGCAACAACTTCATTATCCGAGTAATAACATCTATCAACCCCCTCCCAGACCAACTGCTCCTAAGCCGCAACCTAATCCAGAACCAATGGACACGTCCACCATTAGATCCTCAGCAGTAAATTATCAAAACCGTCCTCAATCTTTAAATATGCAGGAAAGAGACCCCCACTGCAAACACCCTCATTCAGGAACCAAATCCCACAAAAAATCCAGAGAAACTTCCATATAGATCTTGGAGATTCACCCAATACTCAAGGCAATCATTCGACAAGTCAACATCCCTCCGACTTCGTATTGCAACCTTCTGGTTATGTTCCTCCGGACCACCTATACGCCTTTCACCAAATAAGAAATACAGAAGAAGCTGGGCACGACCCTGATTTAGGAAATTATGTCTTAAACCAAAGGGAAGAACAAGACCAATTCGAAGACGAACCTCGAGATGCTACCGACATTAATTTTTTAGAATGAATTCTTCTTCGCTGCCATACTTTGAATGCAGAACGAAGAGTGGAAAAACTTTAAACTTTCTGATTGCTACCGGATCAAGCAGAAATTACATTCAACCCAATCTAATAAAAAATCCTATCCCAAATGAACAGTACTTCTTAGCAAAATCCATTGCTGGTGATATTCATATAACACACCATACTTTTATAAACCTTTTTGGCCAGTCAGATAAAGTACTTAAATTTTTCCTTCTCCCAACATTAAAAACGTTTCATGGAATTTTGGATAACGACAGCCTGAAGGACTTCGATGCCGTTATTCACACACAAAAAAGTTTTATGACTATCCTTGGTAAAATAAAAATAAAAATTAGGCAATTAAAATCCCCACTAGTTAACTCAATAAACATCAAAGTCGATCACATGTCTAACTCTCAAAAAGAATCCAACAAATCTTTAGTCCATAAATTCCCTGCTTTATTCTCAGAACCCAACGAAAAACTAACTTATATTTACAACTAAAATAGTTGCTGAAATTCCTACAAACACAGACTCTCCCGTATACTCGAAGTACTACCCCTATCCTGCGGCATTAAAAGATGAAATAGAAAAACAGATCAAAAAGCTCCTCGATGATAACATAATCCGACCGTCCCGTTCCCCGTACAATTCACCCGTGTGGATTGTTCCAAAAAAAGCTGATTCAAATGGAAACAAACAATATAGATTAGTAATTGATTATATTAAACTGAATACAGTTACCATCTCAGACAAATACCCCATCCCAGAAATTAAGGAAGTCCTAGCACAACTTGGACAGAGCAATTACTTTACAGTTTTGGATCTAAAAAGCGGTTTCCATCAGATTTCACTAAGAAAATCTGACATGGAAAAAACTGCATTTTCAATCAACCATGGGAAGTACGAATTCACCCGTCTCCCATTCGGCTTGAAAAATACACCTTCCATCTTCCAGGCTTTATTGTATCATCCAAAGGAATAACAACCAACCCTGTAAAAATTGTAGCCATCGTTAATTTCCCCATCCCCAAAACTCTCAAACAGCTTAGATCATTCTTGGGTCTAGCAGGTTATTATCGCCGATTCGTCAAGGATTATGCGAAACTAGCCAAACCTCTGACTTTCTTGCTAAGAGGCGAAGGAGGACGAATTTCTAAGATCCAGTCTAACAAAACGTCTATTTCTCTTAAAACAGATTCCCTTGCAGCCTTTCAAAAAATAAAAAACTCACTAGTATCCAAAGACTTACTTCTTGCTTACCCTGATTATAAGAAAAGCTGCGAACTAACAACCGATGCTTCCAACACCGCTATTGGAGCCCTTCTATCGCAAGATAATAGACCCATTATGTTCATTTCAAGATCGTTGAGCAAAACCGAAGAAAATTATGCTACCAACGAAAAAGAAATGTTAGCAATAATTTGGGCACTCAACTCTTTTCGAAACTATCTTTACGGAGCCGCACACGTTAAAATGTTTACAGATCATCAGCGACTAACATACGCTTTAAGCAACAAGAATTATAATTCCAAAATGAAACGCTGGAAATTATGAGCTATAATATAAACCAGGAAAAAGCAATATAGTCGCTGATGCTCTCTCTCGTTCCCCCCAAGTTTCCCAAATCAACTCTTTGTCAATATCCCCACACAGTGATCAGAGTTCATCTCATGAACTTATTCCAGCAGTCGAAGCTCGAATCAACGTTTTTAAAAATCAAATATTGTTGCTAACCGGAAATGAGAAGACATATCAATTCAAAATACCCTTTCCAACCTTTCACAGACATATCTTTATTCAACCTTCTTACACAAAGGAAGAGCTCATAGCAATACTAATGAAGTACCTTAATTCCAGCCACTGAACAACAAGAGCATATTGCCGAAATTGCAAAGAACAAAAATAT
Organism: Merodon equestris; assembly: GCA_958301585.1. Classification (NCBI taxonomy): domain Eukaryota; kingdom Metazoa; phylum Arthropoda; class Insecta; order Diptera; family Syrphidae; genus Merodon; species Merodon equestris. The sequence continues at coordinate 69,458,822 of OY284413.1, forward strand.
GAACGTCATCCCAACAAACCAAAATGGTTGGGCTTTAACCATAATAGGCAGGAGCAAGCAGAGGGGAATGTCTTCTTACATGCAAAGCATATGATATGCCCGCAATGGGAATATACGAGGTTTCGTTAAATGTTCGTTAACTGATGCGAGCAGACGGAAGGTCTTCATGAAAGAAGACATTTCGGCCGGAATTTTTGACAAGTGACATTTGAGGTTAGGAAAGAGAAAAAATATAAAAATAAATATGGAATACGAGTTTGTAAACAAGTTGATTTCAATTGTGCAGGACAATAAGTACCTTACACAAGCATATTGCTTATCAGCGGCGGCTATCTTTACCCCGTAGCAAATATTACGGTTCAGAAATATATCTGCATGGTAGGGATTGTATTGTCTATGCGCATACGCGAAAAGATTTGGCAGCTGCGTAAATATTCGGGCACATTGTCGGACCTCTCACTTTCTTACCAACGATATCCACTCATTGCAAGGATAAACCACCAGCGGTATGATACGTAACTTCGTCGACCAGTAGCTCTCCAAAAATCCAGACAATATCGACTCTGCATTGTTAGATTTTGTTTCTTATTTTATTTTGACGTAATTTGATTAAGTTTAATTTTTTTAAGAACAATAAATTAATTATCCTAGTATTTTTAGAAACTTTGTAAAATTTTGACTGGTTATAAGAGAAAATTCTCTAATAATGAAGAATCTGATGTTGGCACAAGTAGTAGGAATCAGGAAGGAAGAACTCCCAAGACAAGAAAATACGATTCATCTTATTTACCGTTCGGATTTACAAGTGTTATTACGGATAATGTGGAAAAACCAATATGTTTGTTATGTTCGAAAGTTTTGGCTTCTGATAGTATGAGACCCGGAAAATTAAAACGCGACATTGAAATTATGCATTGTCAATGCGTTGGCAAGTCCCAAGAATTTTTTTTCAAAGGAAATTTGATGAGTTCACTAAACAAAAGCAAACGTTAAAAAAAATAGTTCATATTCCATCAAATGCGTTAATAGCATCGTACTTAGTATCTTACAGAATCGCGAATTGTAAAGAACCACACACAATAGGAAAATCATTAGTTTTGCCAGCAACTATGATATGGTCAAAACAATATTTGTCGAATCATATGCAAAACAATTGCGACAAACACCGCTTGCTGATAACACTGTTGGCAGAAGAATCGATGATATAAGTTATCACCATTTAAATTCAAACTCCATACGACAACACAAGGGCATGCCCTTGAACCCATATGGCAATTGCAACATCAGCACCGGTTCCCGTGATATCAAGCCTACACGGTCCCCAACGTTGCGTCATCTTGCTGTCCATATCATCACCGAAATCATCACCCACCTGTCCACAACGAAATTCCCGGAACCTATCTGCCCTACTCAACTCAGCACCTATCCACAACAATGTTCTCAAAGTTGCATCACCCAATAGATGCAATGAAATTCTCGGAAAATTATCACATATCTGCACCAACCAACCTAGCACCTGTGGCAGTCGCAAGCTGCTTAGCTCTTATATAAATACGAATGAAAAATTTGTAACAATTTGAGTTTAAATAAAGTCGTGAAGGCGGACGGTTGACCGTCGGAAAAAAAGTATTTTTTTATTATTTTCCGTGGGAAAGAACATAACTGGCGCCCGAGCTAAAAAAGTAAAAATTATTAGAAGCCCGAGCTAAAAAGTAAAAAGTAAAAATTATTAGAAGCCCGAGTAAAAAAGTAGAAATTATTAGAATAAAGTGAAAATTGGAAAGTAAGGTGTGAAAAGTAAAAAATAAAAAATCAGAAAGTAAAAGCTAGAAAGCAAAAATTAAAACGTAAAAGTGAGAATATAAGGATAGTAGTGCATAAAATAAATCAGTGCTATTAGAATAAGATATAATAGTGGAAAAAATACCTAATATGAAATATTTAAAAGCAATAATATAATAAAGAACACAGAGAAAAGTGTGTCATAGTGCACAAGAAAAATAACAAAAACACAAAATAAAAGAGTGAAAATACCCAACTTAAGAAGAAAATTAATTTAGAATAAAGAACACGGAAAAAAGTGTGTCATAGTGCACAAGAAAAATAACAAAAACACAAAATAAAAGAGTGAAAATACCCAACTTAAAAAGAAAATTAATTTATAATAAAGAACACGGAAAAAAGTGTGTCATAGTGCACAAGAAACAGCTAAAATACAATCTGGTACCTTTAAAATAATTCACATCATCAACTTGAAAAAATATGAGGAAATACTTGCAACCTTGGAATACCAAACCCACTCCTATTTCAACAAAACCGATCCCAATTTTGCTATCCTTTCTAACCTAATAACAGACAATTTTAAAAAAATTAGAAAAGCTAAAACCAAAAAGACTCGAAAGGTCTCTCAATTTTCTAGGAAGCGCGTGGAAATGGCTCACTGGAAGCCCAGGCCACGACGACTTCCAAACCATTAAAGCTCATTTACATAATGTTTTAGAGAACAATAATAAACAAGTTATTATAAACAAATTGTCTAATGATAAAATAAACGAAATTGTAAACACAACAAATTACATCTTAAAATTTGTAAAAGAAAATGACAACAATAACGAAAATAAATATATACTAAACTAAGAAGAATAAGTTAATATTGAATCGCTTTTCTATGGGCAAAAACAGATATAGTAAACTCATTTATACTCTCAACAGACGAAATTATACTCATAAATAAATAAAATATTTAAAGAAAATTTGTATATGATTAATTTACTAATATTAGAATCTGGATCTTGTAAACATTTACTTGTTAAACCTATTAAATACAACAAAAAAATAATAAAAATAAATAATAAAGACATCTTAGAATGTAACGAGAATATATTCGAATTAAACCGAAATTGTAAACAAATTAAAGATTTAATTGTTTGTAATAAAAATCAAATTGTAAAACTAAATGAAGGAAATTGTATCAAAAATTTGTTAAAGAGCAAGCAAGCAAATTGCGACGAAACCAACAATCAACACATCCCAACTGTAGAAAACATCCATCCCGGAACCCTTTTTCTCAACCAATTCAACGGCAGCCTACGCATCAACCAAGAGAAACTACAGCTATCGGGAAGCTTCATCATTCAATATCACAACGCTACGGTATCAATTAATGGACAAAACTTTACATCCATTGAGATACCCCTATCAAAACCACTCCCGCCTATCTTCCACTCGGTATCTAACGTAACATACGAGGAATTCTTGACGCTGGAAGCAGTAAAAGAGCTCCACATCAATAATACTCTTCATATGGACCAGTTGAAGGAAGAAAGCGAAACGCATCGCATCACCAACTCTAGCGCCATAGCCGTACTAGTAATTGCTTTCATTATCGCGGTCCTCAAAATGTTCTTATCACACAAAAATATAACGATCCATAACACACCAAGCGAGCAGAGGGCCACCCCAGAGGAATCCCACAGCAAACCTACCCCAATAATCTTTATGTCATCGAGTGAGGACACCCGATTTTAAGGAGGGAGGAGTTATCACCATTTAAATTCAAACTCCATACGGCGACACAAGGGCATGCCCTTGAACCCATATGGCAATTACTACATCAGCACCGGTTCCCGCGATATCAAGCCAGCACGGTCCCCAACATTGCGTCATCTTGCTGTCCATAGTATTGCACCCGAAATCATCACCCAGCTGTCCACAACGAAATTCCCGGAACCTATCTGCCCTACTCAACTTAGCACCTATCCACAACAATGTTCTCAAAGTTGCATCACCCAATAGATGCAATGAAATTCTCGGAAAATCGTGAAGGCGGACGGTTGACCGCCGGAAAAAAAGTATTTTTTTATTATTTTCCGTGGGAAGGAACATATGTAACTTATATCTGACGATCTGTGCGATCAATTAGTTTCTCAGATGCGCACTTCAAAATTCACCTTACAAGTATATAGATGAAGCAACGGACGTAGCTAAAGACACACATTTAATTGCATATGTTCGATATGTTGAAGAGAATAATATAATTGAAGATATATTATTTTGCGACTCAATTCCTGGCAAAGCCACATCCAGTGAATTTTTTAATATAATCGACAATTTTTTGCTGAGAACGGCATATTGTGGAATAATTGCATTAGGCTTTGTACAGTCAATCAATGTCAATGTCAGGACACAAAACTGGCCTTCAAGCACTAATTAAAAAAAAATTACCCGATGTTCTTCGGACGCATGCATACATCCTGAGAGCAGCTTTCGTGTCAAAAAATATGAGTGAGGAACTTACCTACGTTTTTACAAAAGTAACGAAAGTTGTAAATAAAAAACAGTCCATTAAAAAATAGGTTATTTGCAAAGCTACATATATGAAGATATGGGAGCTGCTTACACCTCACATTTGTACTATCGTGGGGTGCGCTGGCTATCTCGTGCAAAAGTGATACAGAGGGTACTTGAACTCAAAGAAGAAATTGCAATTTTTCTCGAAGAAAATCATAATGAGGATGCAAATACATATATCTAGGGACGATCATTTTATTATTAAACTTACCTATTTGGTGGACATTTTTGGAAAATTTAGTGTTTTGAATAAATCGATGCAAGGGCCACAAATGCATTTATTGAGCAAACAAAAAACTATTTGTTGAAAACTTGGATGGTTTGTTAATTCATATTTCGAATTATTTTCATGATCTTGATTTTACAAAATATGCGTGGATACAGAATCCATCTATCGACGAAAAAGATAACGAATTTGATTTAACAAGTACATATTGAGAAAGAAAACTTGACTGAATTATCTTGTGATACTTCTTTAAAACCAAAATTTCAGAATGTATTTCTGATTCAATTTTGGCTAGATATTAAGAGTGAATATAATATTTAAAAGCTAAATAAATAATTAAATTTATTAAATTAAATAAATAATATAATTAAATAAATAATTGATAAGGTTTTAAAAGTATTGCTGCCGTTCGCAACATCTTATTTACGCGAAACAGAATTTTCTGTATTAGTTGCAATAAAATCGAAATATCGTTTGGTTTGGTTTGGTTGTAGAAAAGGAGCTTCGTGTAGCTATCTCATCAGTGACACCGAGATTTGATAGACTTTGAGCTAATAGGCAAGCACATCCATCTCATTAAGCGACAATTATGAAATATTGTTATTCGTTTTTTCTTGTGTATTATATAAGAGTTTATCTTAATAAATTTTTTACTACTAAAAATGTTTGTGTTTGTAGTACTTTATAAAATCAAAGAGGCGCCTCTCAAATATTTTTAAGGGAGCCGTAGTTAAATAAAGTTTGGAAACCACTGCGGCTACATGACTTGTCAGTAAGAGCATTGTCACCATAAATTTCCAAAAAAAATTAAAACCTCCCGCAAATGTTGCTTAGTTAACACAAATATTTGACATACTCAATACAATAAAAAACAAGGCTTTTTATCAAATATAAAGTGGTATACATAATCAGAATGTTATTGACAGATGTCTTACCTCTCTGCAACCACCGATATTAGCTCTTATTATGAATTATTTATAACAACCAGAGCCATCCAAAATGGACACAACTAATTTCTACTCCCAATATTTAAACAGAACTGACAATTGCGAAAGTTATAATATATTCTGATATCTTGTGGGCCATTTTCTTTCATGACTCACACCTAGCAAAGAGCCATTTCTTATACTACGTATCATAAATCTCAACTAATACAATTGCCCTCCGCTAATGTTGTAAGGCATCAAAGGCATCAATCCATCTAATTTACTTTCAATTACACTACTTCTATACAATAGAACATCGCTCTGATTCACTTTTCAAGTTATTCACTCAAATTATTCATTATTTAAGTCAATAATCATTAGCTACCTTTAGATAAATTCCTTATAACCTCTTTTATCATGGGGTATAACAAGTTCAAAGAATCAGTCTCAAACCGGAATCTATTCTTTTCCACTTTCCATGTCTGAAGTCATCCTGACCAATAAAATCCAATCCATTCATTCACACGATTGGTACCCACAAATACTCGGGTCAGATATTTTCAGACCAATTCCTCTTCAAGATACCTCTCAAACAACACTCCACCAAAACGAAACGGAAAAATAAAAACACTTTTCAACAAAACTTTTGACAAGAAACCATATCACTGATGCTTGAATACCCATATCAAGAGCAGCTCTGCCCACTCTCAGCTTTTCTCTCACTTTACAACTTTCTTCATTTGCTTACCTTTTCAAAAACTTTTGCAAATACAACTTGTACGAACGTAAAATATATAGACCAAATAGGGCCGAAAACTTCCCCGAGTTTCCTTATCACAATCATAACGAGGATCCAATTTGTGTCTATGAACTTTAACTTTAAATTAAAAAGTCAAACAAGACATCTGAGTAAATTATGTTTGGTGCTTAAAGCACGCACACGATTACATGCACGCACTAGCTATAGTAATAAGGACATTTGTTTTCGAAGTCAAAGTAGGGCCACAAAGGGCTGGTGGAATTTCTTTGGAAATGTTTTCAGGTACATTTGAAAATGTGAGTATTTTTCTGTTAAGTAATTAGTCAACCTTAGACCTCAACCTAGAAGGCATGTTATTCACTTTTATGTGTTCTTCGATTTTTACTGCAACCTGAAAAACAAATTAAATGCCCGCTCCAGGTACCACTGACATCTTTAAAATTACCTGCAATTAAGTAATGTTGTGTGGTGAATAAAATAAGTTATTTTATAGTTCTGTAGAAATAATTGCAATTTCCCACAATAGGTTCCTATGTCTATAGTCTTAACGAAGAAAATACTGATAGATACAAATAATAAAAAGGTGGGGTTGAAAAGTAAGTGAAGCCCAATTAAATACTGTAAGTTATATAAACAAAGAATAGTCATTTTAGTTTTATATGCCCCGTTTAAAACCCTTCGCCAAGCCTCCCTTTCATTAATGTGTCCCTTCTTGTCTCGCTTCTATCCATTTCTTCTAAGTCCATCATTATTTTGCCCTCCCATCTATAGCGCGGTTTTCCAGGTGGTCTTTTTTCTCAGGTTTTCCACTCGTTTTTTTTATTTTATTTATTTATTTCATTTTTGTTTTTACATATTAAGAACACACTTACCCTAGACAAAAATGCTTAAAACTAGCTTACATAACAACTAACATAAAATACCTTACTGGCCCTATACGGACACTGTAAAGCAAACAGAACAATTTAAGATTATGCCTTTCGGCCTTATGATTAATTTGCAATAATTATAATAAATAAACAACTTAGGCTAAGAAAAGTGATATTTTTTAAAAACTTAGCATCAGATAATTTTTTTATAAAAAAGCTTATAACTAAAAACAACTTAACCCTACCTTAACTAAAATATACAATATATACAAAAATACATACGTATACCTTTTGTATGTATAATATATCTTTTTTTTCATTATTGTTTTGTGATTTTTTTTGTTTTTTTAAATTACAGCTAAATCTAAAATAAGCCTTCCAGCCACCCTTGCTTGCCTTAGCCTGTCCTAACCTATCCTAACCTACTCTAACCTCTTATAATCTACCCTAGTCTATGCAAGCCTGCCACTGGCATAGGGCAAGCTTTGTCTTAAAGAGGCTGACCTATTAAAGTTCACCACTGACGCAGTCTGCTCCAGCAACCAAAAGCGTTGATGCTGTCGGGCGACGTCTCCCCGATCTTGGTGCGACACTGATTTACTAAACCTGAGGCGCTCGGGCTCGCGGAGCGCAACATCATGTTCGTATAGGAGCCGCCGCTCCACAGATTTACGGGCCACGTGGTAGATTAGCGGTACCGCTGATCTATCCTGGATCAGCCCACACTGATCAAAATAGAGGAATGCCTCTGGGGGGACAAAGCCGCTAAGGCGAACTTTCTCGTGGTACATGTAATTAGGGAAGTAAGGTCCGGAGATCAGGTTATTGACCGAAGTCATTGCTCTTGCAACGTGGCTTCGAATCAGTTTTATCAGAAAGTTATCCACCCGTACAATCCTGGCCCTATTGTATAGGAACTCGTTCGAGTAAAATTTCGTGTACTCAGATTCGGGTGTCCTATATAACCCAAGACAAGTTCTGAGACATTGTCTCTCAAGCACCCGAATCTTTTCCATTAAGCTAGCTCTCACATTAAACCACACGGGACATCCATAAGCAATCATGGGCCTGATTAAGGCCATGTAGCAAATTACCTTTACTCTCGAATCAAGTTGGTTGCTATGAAACAGCCATCTTGTAAGAGCAAAAGCGCCTCGGGCCCTCGCCAGAGCAGCATCTATATGTTTGTCAAAATATAGATACTGGTCTAGCCAGATCCCAAGGTATTTGACTACATTTTGTTTCGCCAATGGGCGCCCGTCCGGTCCGAGAATTGAGAACCCGCGCCAATTTTTTCTAGTGTCTCGGGAGGCCCTAGCCAAAGGCGTTCTGAACAAAATAGTTTCTGATTTCTGGCAGTTGATTTTCAACTTCCAGTCATCACAATACTGCTGAATTTTTTCGAAGTCACGCTGCAAGAGAGTGACAATGACGTCGATCGTTGGACCTGATCTGTACGCGATTAAATCGTCCGCATACGCTATTGAATGGTGAAGAGAAGCTATCAAATCACTGAAGTAAATGTTGAACAGGATCGGCGAGTTCACCGTACCCTGTTGCAGGCCGTTGTTAATATCAAATGTTTGGGTAGAAGTCACGTTGGCAATTTTCACTACGAACTTTCTACCTGTTAACATGTCAAAAATCATATATAGCAGTGGTTTACTTATGCCCAGCCGACTGAGCTTGTAATAAAGACCTTCTAACCATACGGTGTCGAAAGCTTTCTCCAAGTCAATCAGACAGGCACCCGTGCATTGGTTCTTGCATTTGTTCTACTGGATATCCGACACGAGTTTCGACGCGGCATGAATAGTGTTATGCCCCGCTCTGAAACCGAACTGATTCTCCGGAATGATTTTATTTTCCTCAACAAATTTGGACAGGGCTCTATGGACCACCTTCTCGAAGACCTTGCTAACACTTGGAAGGAGACTTATCGACCGAAGATTTGATGGGTTAGAGGTATCTTTACCCCTCTTGGGAATTGGTTGCACCACCGCTGTCTTCCAACCCACTGGATAATATGCATTATTCATTGCATTGTTGAACAGTATGGTGTACATCTCTACAGCCAATGGTGGGAGATGTCTGAGCACAACATTAGATATTCCGTCGATTCCCGCGGATTTTTTTCTCTTCAGTGACTCGAAGATCATCTGGAGATCCCCCGTCGAAATAAACAGGGTGTTCGCCCCTTCATTGGTGACGGCATTATTTGCCATGAAATCGTCATTGAACCTGGTAAAACCAAGATTCTCGGATCGCCAATGGTCGAAATCATTTCTAAGGTAAGAGTGATGAAGCAGGGCTCTGCTCTCCAGGTCGTGATTCGGGCGAATACTATCATTCACCTTGTACACTTCCTGGAAAACAGCTCCCACTGTCGCCACCTTCTTCTGAGGATCCTCGATCACGAAGAAATCATCATCCAAGACGGCGCTCTCCGGATCGATGCGAACTGTTCGTAGCAAACGTTCATTGTCTGACGTTCTCGGAAGCTTTAGACCTCCGAGTTTTGTCCGTCGGTAAACCGCCTGTACAAGAGTTTGAGTCTTGTCAGTAGGCTACTTTTTTGTCTATGCAGTGCGTCGATTGTCGCGTTTCGGTATACGTTTGTGGTATAGTGCTGTCGTTGGCGAGGTATCGTACTGTCCATCGTCTGCTTAATTTGATCATCCATTTGTCTGAGGTACCTGTCGATCTCGCCGTTTGACAGGTTCCTATTGGATGGTGGGAAGGAATCACTCGAAGTGAGCGATCTCGCCAGATTACTGGTAAATCGTGGCCAACGCGCCTTACTATAATCGTAGGGGCGCATTTGGACATACTCTGCCATCTCCGCGAATTCGTCTGGTATTGTGATCATGGCATTAAGTCCGCAGTGGTCACTGTCGTATACGAAGGTCCGTAGACAGTTAATAGACGATTCGTTCGTGTCAGCCAGTCTCAGTCGAGAGTCTATCAGCATGAGATCCAGATAGGAGCCGCTCCTTGGATACGACGGACTATCCGTTGCGAGCAATTTGACTCTATATTCAATGTTGCGAAGAACCCACCAATGGTTTAGTAGGCTCCCCCTAGTGTTAAGAATGTTATTTCCCCAATCACTATGTTTAGCGTTCAAATCGCCGGTCAGGATGTAGTAGTTTTCCACCAAATTTAAGTGCAGAGATCGAAAAAGTGTATCGAGCTCCGCAATGAAAATATTGGGTTGAGGTGCTTCAGGTGCATAGGCAGCTACAATGTACATTTTCTTTCCATTTTGGAGAGGAATACACACAATGCAGGCCTCTAGCACCTGGAACCTCCGCACTTCACCGCTATATATGACTTTATGCTTTAAATTAATTTTAATGAAGATCGCGACTCCCCCGCCACGTGTGGCGTTGGGTCGGTCCCTTCGTATTATTTTATAAGAACTGTGCAAGATTTTGTGCTTTTGATTTAGCTTTGTTTCGCTAACCAAAAGTACATCGGGGCTTTCGTCCTGCAACAGGTTGAAAAGTACGGCTCTTCGCTCAATCCTAATCAATGAATTCACATTCACTGACAGGATCTTTAATGGACTCTCTACCAGCGTTCCCATTACGATTGTAGTTGCGCTAGGCCCGGCAGAAGCGAGTAGATTCTGTCCACTTGGGTCGCCGTCTCATGGATCTGCTGTTGGAGCTGGCCGATCTGCCCTTGAATGGCGAGCAGGATCGAACGCAAGTCCGCATCGGCATCCGGTGCCTTATAAACAGGCACCGGGTCTTTGGGCGCAGCCGCGTGTTTTTGTACCTGCCGCCATTTGGGCGTAGGTCATTTGGGGTGTGACGGCTGGTGTTTCTAAGCGACCCGAGAAACGTTTCCCCTCAGACTTCTGCTTACGAGTCAGATTTGCTTTTTTTATATCTTGGAACTTAGGACATCCCCGATAGTTTGCAGGGTGTCCACGGTTCCTACAGAGCACGCACTCGAGCTGCTCCCTGTTTGCGACCTTGTCCTGGGTCAGATCGCATTCTTCGTTCCTGTGGTTCTTTGCACACTTAACACATCGAGGCTGCATTTCGCAGTTCGACGCGGCGTGCCCGAACCTTTGGCAGCGGATACATTGCAAAATGTTTCCGCTCCTCTTTAATGTTTCCCATGTGACAGTCTGGGACGCTAAGGTGGTGATAGTCCTTAACCTCTCCAGCTTGCTGTTGGGTGCGAGCTGGACCAGGAAATACCCGCTTCTCCCGTTTAGCTCGCGCCGTGGTAAAGGTCTTGACCCCCACGAATTTGAGGTCGTCGCTCTCGAACTCTTTGAGCTCTAAGAGCATTTCCCCGGGGTCAGTGATCGAGTGTACACCTTTGAGGAGCATCGATCGCAGCCTCTCGGCCTTGGGGGTAAAGGAGAAGAACTCCGTCGTGGTCTCCTTTAAAAGGTCCTTGACTCGCTTATACTGCTCCAGTGTGGTGCACTGGATAGCATAGCGGTTTTCGCCTATACCTTTAAATACAAAGTTATCAACACCAATGACATACTTACATAGATCTATTGTTTCTCGTAGGGCCGTAGTATGGGTAAAGATGGGTGGTACTTTGTCCTTAGTAGGATGTGGTTGATGCAGTTGTTGCTGCTGCTGTGGCTGTTGTTGCTGCTGTGGCTGTTGTTGCTGCTGTGGCTGTTGTTGCTGCTGTGGCTGTTGTTGCTGTTGTTTCTGCGGCTGTTGATGCTGCTGCTGCTGTTTCTGCTGCGGCTGTTGATGCTGCTGCTGCTGTTTCCGTTGCTGCTGTTTCTGCTGCGGCTGCTTCTGCTGCGGCTGCTTCTGTTGTGGTTGCTTTTGTTGCAGCTGCTTTTGTTGCGGTTGCTGTAGTTGTGTTTCTTGTTGTCGCTGTAGTGGAGTTGTTTTAGTCCGCTCTATTTCCCTCTGACGCATTTCGGAGAGCCTATCAACTACGGCCTTTAACTTAGCGCGTAGAATGCGTTCCTCATTTTCAAGTTCCCGTTCCTCCTCCGCAACCGAACTTGCAAGGGCGGCGAAGAAGTTGTTGTGTCCTGTGTAGTAACCACCGGAGATGTTGGTAACATCACTTTCCACGGAGAGTGGTTCCGTCACTGCTGTTAATGATGATTTTGCCCCTTCCCTCGCTTCGACCCGCAGTTTTTCTGTCGAAGCGGAGAGAGAGGGGCGTTTAAGTTGATTACTCCGTGGTGTCAGCTTTCTTCTTTTCTTGATGACATCGGTCATCAGAACGGTGGACGGAGTTGCGAAGTCAGATAGATCATCTGACTCCGACTCCGTTAGACGAACGGGATTTCTCCCGACGTCTTTAGACATTTTTTTCCTGCTACTTGTAAAATTTCTTCCACTGGGGGGGGGGGGGGGGGGGATGAGCGCGGGATCCTTGGTCCTCGGTCCGAGCACTTTACCGCTGTGCTAACTATTGGCGACACTACCCAACACGCACTTGAGTGTTTAAAGATTTTGTATGGGTTTACGCGGACAACCATGCCCTCATCGAATTCTTTATTTGAAAGTTTTCTTCATTTGCCTGTTGCTTCGTCTTATTTTTTGTCATAGACTCTCAATAAAATCTTGTCTTCAAAGACTCAAAAAAGACTCCTTGATTGATTTTTGACATTTCGGGAAAAAAATTGTTTTGAATAGTTCCTTCATCGCGAAGAAGCACACGCTGCCCATATTCAGCCTTCTATTAATTTCGATCTCTGTGTCGTTTTCGATAGTTAATACGAGTCCCAAATAATTAGACTCGTCCACTTTCTCAAAGCGTTCGTCAAGTACAATCAGGTGCGACGTTTGGATTGATCCAAGTCGGTCAATAACCATATATTCTGTTTTCTCTTAATTTTCTTCCAAGCCTACTTTTTTCAATTTTTGCGTTTCTCCTTACAGTTTCCTCATCATCTTCCAGAAATTTCAGATCATCAGTTGTATGTATGCTATATATGTAAATACATATGTATATGTCACCCATCATGGCATCAGATACCTTATTTATTCTAGCACATTTAATTTAGGTAATTGTTTGAAAAGGATGAATGTTCGGCTGAAACACGAGAGTAATGTATGCGAGGCTAAACGCTGTACTCCTGTTCGTACCAGGCTAGATCAGGATTTTTTTCGCAACAATAATCAGGAATTTGTTTTGGAGGAAGTGGAGGTACAAGAGATATTCCGATAAACTACTTAATATATGAGTACATAAAGAGCCAGCAGCTCTGAAAACGGTTTTATCCACACAGCAGATGTGCAGGTAAGACTGCCAACCATTGATGAAGTAAAAGAAGCAATCCATCAGTTTAAAAACAACAAGGCCGCAGGAATCGACCTAATGCCATCGGAATTAAGAAAATATGCAAGAGAGGAATTAAGAGAGAAGTTACATGAGTTCATCATAACTATATAGAACAATGGCACCATCCCCGAGGAATGGAAAAACCCGGCCAACATTCCCATATTTATTTATTTATTTATCATCAAGCAGAGCACAAGGTCTCTTATAGACTACTTAATAACAATTGTTGGATAATAATTACAATAATAACTGAATAAACTTAATAACTTAATAACTAACCACCAGTGTTCAATAAAGATAATAAGGATAATAATTCTTTCTTAAAGCAATCTCTACTTTTTTATTTATTTATTTATTTATTTACGTCAGATAGAGAACTTAATTCTACAGCAAGACTACCGAAAGCTAATTAAAGAGTCGAATGAAAGTTTAAAAAGTATAAAAGTAAATTACTCTTTAAAATTGATCTGCTCATATGAAAATTAACATCAATATGATAAGAGATGAGATTAGCTTCTTTAAGACAACGAGTAATTGGTTCATTGAGCGCGTAATTCACCCTACATATGTTGATTTACTCGGAACAAACAACGTTCCCTTAATTGTCTAGATGGAGCGTACAGGCCGATCAATGATAAAAGAGAGGGGCATTTGATATGATATGATAATATATCATTTATGAACATTACTGAAAATATTTTTCTTCTATTTTCCAAAGATTGGATTCCTAAAAGTTGGCACCTGGTAGAATACAACGGAATTTCGATATTCCAACCTAATTTGAGAATAGTATATTTAGTGAATTTCTTTTGGATCCTTTTGATTCTGTCAGAATAAGAGTTGTAATATGGATTCCAAATTACACAACAGTATTCTAAAATTGACCTGACATAAGAGTTATATAGAGCTTTAAGGGTAAAAGGGTCCTTGAAGTCTCTAGAGTTGCGTTTGATAAAACCTAGCATAGAATTAGCTTTAGCTACTATATATTCTACATGTCTAACGAAATTCAATTTTGAATCAAAAATGACTCCTAGATCTTTTTTCTCTGATACTCTTTTAAGGACAGAGTCCTCAATTTTATATTCGAAGGAGATTTGAGATACGTTGCGACAATAAGAAAAATATTGACATTTAGAAACGTTTAGAGAAAGCTGGTTGACTCTACACCAATCGCTTAACTTTAGGAGGTCATCTTGTAGAAGATGGCAATCATTTATAGATTTAATGCATCTGAAGAATTTTAAGTCATCTGCAAATAAAAGACGATTAGAGTTCAGGAAAATATCGGGCATATCGTTTATGAAAATAAGAAAAAGAAGGGGCCCAAGATGGCTTCCTTGGGGGACTCCTGATGTTACTATAATTGGTCTTGAAAGTTCGAGATCAATGCGAACAAATTGTGTCCGATCCATAAGGTAAGATACCAACCATTTCAGCATGTTAGAGTGAAAGCCAAATAGTTTTAATTTTTCAATTAAGATAGTATGACTAACTCTGTCAAAAGCTTTAGCGAAATCGGTGTAGATGACGTCAATCTGATAACCTTTTTCAAGCTTGTTAAGAACGTAATTAGTAAAAATGGAGAGATTTGTAGTTGTGGATCTCCCCGCAACAAAGCCATGTTGAAAAGGTGAAATATGCTCCTTTAGAAGGAATGTTAGTTTATCACATACAATTTTCTCGAAGAGTTTTGGTATGCATGATAATTTGCAAATCGGACGGTAATTGGATACCTCTTGTTTAGGACCTGTTTTATGAATAGGAGACAAAAATGATTTTTTCCATTCGGAAAGGAATTCGCCATTAGTGAGGGAACCATTGAAGATGTAAAAAATAGGCTCAGAGACAGCAGCTGAGCATTTTTGGAGAATGATTGGAGGAATATCATCTGGACCCGAGTTTGTGTCACTGTTTAAATTCGAAATGCTAACTTCGATTTCAGAGAGATTTAATTCTAAAAAACCAATATCAACTTTGCTATATTGAAAAAATAGATTATCTTCTCTTGAAATTTCTTCACTAGATTTGGTATAATTGGACTCGAAATATTCAGCAAATGAATTACAAATTTTTGAAAGGTCCGAATTGGTAGTACCCAGGTAATTCATACAATTGGGGATCCCAGTGGTCATTTTTTTGCTTTTAATAAATGACCAGAAACCTTTACTATTTGACTTTAGGTTGGATTCAATGGACAAAATGTAATTTTTATAAAGAAATTTGTTTAAAACATCGAATTCACGTTGTAAACGAATGTAAATATTCTTTAAAGCAATATCGTTGCCGCAAATGCGTAACCTTTTGTAAGCCTTGTTCTTTTTATTACTTAAGTTACAGAGCCTCTTGTTGAACCAAGGAGGCCTGGAATTTTTTCTTACTTTGACTTTAGGTACATACATATCAATTGCCGCTTTCAGATTATCGTAGAAGAAATTATAAAATTGCGATAAATTAGAAGATCTATACATTGTACGCCATTGGTATATCCGACAAAAAATTAGCTATACTTTCAAAATTAGCTTTCGAGTAGTTGAACTTAAAATTATTACATGTCATTACATCCATTTAAAAAGGATAACCGAGCAAAATCATACGCTAAGGAAATGGTCGGCGACCACCAGGGCGCTTCAGAAAAATTCGCTTAACGAATGAGCAAATCTTCACTATACGACAGCCTCCAGAAAAAAAAGTAGAAATTCCACAAAACAGTCCACCAACTATTCGTAGATTTTAAAGAGCCGTATAACTCTATAAAGTGATCGAAATTGTATCACGCCCTTGTAAGGCTGGGAATCCTGAAAAATTGATGAAAGTGCTACATGTATACCTAAAGAACAAAAGGACAGACAGCAAACAAAATGACACTTTTTTTGATAATCTGTTTTTTACGTGAAGCTTGATTCAAATTGATCATTTGCTTTCAGCAACGTTCAGTATCTACGGTTTAGCCAGGTTTTAGCATCTCAACATAGATAACACCCCTCTTCTCCCATCAAATACAGAACACTGTATTTCGTTCATAACGATCCAGTTTTGCAGACGGAATGTACGTTGGGGGTTCGCTTGGAGTTGGCCATGATTTTTTTCGCTTAGTATTTTCTGTACCTGCCCAACAGCATTTCGCTTCCGCTTTTCCTGGTGTCTTTCATTTAATTCCTGTGGAGCCCATTCTCCGATCTTTAGATGGTTCCCATAGCGTAGGAAAATCGCCCTTTTCTTTCCCATTCATGTTTATTCCTTATGTTACACTATTTTCTTCTATAAGTTGCTTTTTAAAATGTAGAATCTGTATGTTTCGTATTTACAATGTGCTACTTTTATTTGTTCTTGTAAATATTGATGGCTCATAAAAATCGTCATATGTCTGGTGGCACTACTGAAATTACAGTTCGTTCAATGATTAACATTCTGTCTAATTCGCGCGAAGGGTTCAAAGTATGCTATATTAATGCTCGCAGTTTAAACATGTCTAAGATAGATTACTTTCGTCACATTTTTAGTGGTTCGGGAGTTGATGTAATCTGTGTTACTGAGACTTGGCTGAAACCTGATTGGGAAGATAAGCTATACAATATCCCAGGGTACAGAATTGTTCGGAACGATAGGGTCACAAGTACAATAGGTGGCGGAGTAGCCATTTATTGTAATATTTCCTTGAATTGCCATATAATTGGGAAATCTAATTGGGAAAGTGATACTGAGTATCTTAGCATGGAAGTTACGGATGGTAACACGAAATGCATTATAGGGGTCGTTTATAGTCCCAATCGTAGCTGTTGTCCTGAACCTATGTTCTCTACACTCCGAGAGATCTCCCCATGTTATATGCGGCGATTTTAATGCTGACCTACTCAGATGTGACAGAAGATCTAACCAACTTGTAGACCTAGTTGCAACATCCGCGCTAGTTATTGTTAACACTTATGCCACTCGCATCACGCCTAACTGCTCTCCGAGTCTGCTTGACCTTCTGTTGGTATCTGATAGGTCGAATGTGTTACTATAGGACCAGTTGTCATTGGAGGGTGTCACAGATCACCATCTCTTATTCTGCACGTATAAAATTGACTTATCGCGTTCTTCATCACCCTCGACTTTTCAATTCAGAGATTTTACATCTGTGGATAACTACGCCTATATAACTAGTCTAATCCCTTGGCATAGTTGTTATCTTGTCTCAGATGTATGTGACAAAGTTGACTTACTGCAATCGCTGATACTTAATCTGTTCAATAACCACGTGCCCTTAAAAACAGTGATGGTGCGCAATAGAAACTGTCCGTGGTTTACATCTGAGGTTCATCATGCCATCAAAATTCGCAGGAAACTTTACTCGAAGTGGAAGCGAAATCCAACTATCCTGAATTGGGCACATTTCTGTCGAGCGCGTAATATCTTAACTTCCGTTACGAGGTCATCTAAGAAAAGATATTTCTTATCTAAGCTGGGAACAAACCAATATGCCAAAAAGCTCTGGAGCAACTTGCGTTCGATTGGTATCGGTAAAAAAGATATTATAGACGTCATCACTGATCTTTATGATCTTAATAATACCTTTTTATCCAACTCAGTAGAAAATACCCCTCTGCCCAACCTACAACGTTTTCCTGAACCGCAAACACCTTTTGAATTCGAAGTTGTATCGGAAACTGACATCATTTACATCATTCGATGTCTCAAGTCCGACGCTATTGGTGAGGATGGAGTCCCTATTCGGTTTATTAAAATGATCTTAACCCACCTACTTAGCGCAATTACACACGTAATTAATTTTTGCATAACTTCATCCTCATTTCCGTCTTGTTGGAAGCTGGCTAAAGTCATTCCGGTTCCAAAAAAACGTTTACCCTCTTTGGCTACTGATTTTCGCCCCATAAGTATCTGACCTTGCCTGTCAAAAGTCATTGAAAAGGTCATTGTTAAGCAGACTTCAGATCACCTACATCGACATAACCTACTTGCGTCGGTCCAGTCTGGTTTTCGAACTAACCACAGTTGCTCTACAGCTATGGTTAAAATTCTCGATACGGTCAACCACTCAATCCTTCTTGAGAAATTGAGAAGTTATTTTGGATTTAGTGAGAGTTCGGTGCGCCTCATCAGTAATTACTTAAGTAATCGCTGTCAAAGAGTTGTGGTTGGTGATAAATCCTCTCATGTTAGGAATATACTTTCAGGAGTACCTCAAGACTCGATTCTGGGTCCTATTTTGTTTTGCATATTCAAATGACCTCCCTGAAGTTTGTTCAAATATTAGCATTCACTTTTATGCGGATGGTGCGCAAATATACTTATCTAGACCTATAAATGTAGTTCAGGATCTTGTTTACCGGCTGAATGAGGATCTGTCTGCAATCTACAAATGGTCGCTCCGTAATTACTTAACTCTCACCCCAACAAAATCTCAGTTGATCTTAATTTCTAAAAAAAAACTCGTAATACAGAACTTTTGTCACCAATTTACCTCAACGGCACACAATTGCAGTTTGTGGAGACTGTAACCAACTTGGGGTTTAAAATTAACAGTTGTAATGGAGAGGTGGTGGTCTCTCTTTCTCCGCTCTTTGGAGAACGTTCTCAGGTAGGGGACCGACTGATTGTACTCAGCAAAATCCCCCTGAAGGGACAGTGAAACCCGTATGGTAGATTTTTTTAATAATTTTTATTACAGTAGAATTACTGACGAGAAAGGGTGGAGAACCTTTGCTTCGGGAAACCAATTGGTTTGCCCTCTACCGCAGGATATGCGACATAACGCAGTACCCCGCTGAATAGGCGGCAACTCAATTCGAAAGAGTAAACGCGGATCTAGTTCAAACCAGAGAGGCGGTATTGTACCTCCGTCACTGGGAACGTCTCAATAGAACTCAGTCCTCTAATTGTAAAGGCTTCAAACTCAAAAGGCAGTAGTATACCGTCGAATTGACCATGAAGCGATCACAACCAGAAGTGATCTTACATTGAATTTGCGCGGCCTTTTATACCCAAAATTCAGAGCTTTCAACTCTTGCTTAAAGCTTTATGTGAGCTTAATACATGTCTTAGCACATAGTTAGTACTACTCTAATTTTAGTACAATTATTAATTTAGTACAATTGTGATCTTAGTTCTAATTACAGGAATGGTCAAGTGTTTTTTATTATATAATATTGTATAAAGTTCTTTAATAAAATTCCATATTCACAAATTCATTTTTATTCATTTAATTCATATTTTAAAAATAAAGCAATAATGAAAAATAATAATAAGAAATAATAAGGAATAACAATAATAATAAATAATAAGGAATAATAATAAGAAATAATAAAAATAATTCAAAAAGCAAAATAGAAAAAATAAAATGTTGATTGGTGTTACACAGTTCTCTCTCGCCGGTAAGCCACATTAACTACAACATTATATATTAACTACATTATTGGACGAATCTATGCTGGTCTACGTAAGCTTTGGTTTTTCTCTGGTTTTACTCCTGTAAATACAAGACCTTACTCATTCCATATATTGACTATGCTTCAGTTGTGTACTGCAACTTGATTCCTTATCTCAGTATAAATTAACTGTTGCCTTCAATGATATGGTCTGATATGTATATGGACTCTGACGCCGTGATCACATATCTAATTACAATAGAAATATCCTTGGGTTCACCTTGGAGCAGTTTCTGCATATTAGGTGCTGTGTCTTCTTGCACAAAATAATACAGAAAAAATCGCCATCATACCTGTTCGAAAAACTTCAATTTGCCCGTTCAGCTAGGACGTTTGACCTTGACTCCTTCCACGAATTACTTGAACTCTTCTCGTCTGTTTTTCGTCTATGAAACTCTGGAACTCTCTGCTTACAACTATAAAACAAATAACTGGAGCCTTGGAGTATTTTTCTTAACAATTTTCCTCCCCTCCTATCCTCTCCTCAATCTAAACACTTTATTTTAGGCTTTTTTTTTAATTAAATAATTATTAAAACTAAATCCTGTAAAATGAAAATGTCATTAAGTACTATAAAAGACTAAGTCTTAGTTAAAGGATCCCCGCAAGGGGAATCTAAAAAAATCGCGAACGTCAGCCCGAAAGCTACAAAAAAGACAACTTTCGAATTATACTCGTTATATTTATTTCGATACTACAACTTTCGAATTATTATTGTTATATTTACATATTTCGATACTATTCCTCTCGGTGGTCACAGCCAACTGTCTCCCCGATCTGCCCGACTTGCGCTTGTCGCTTCGCATATTCCTCCTTTCCGTGCTGACACAGGTGTTTTGTCCCTCGCCTGTTTGTTGTTCCCAAGATCGTATTCGGTGCATATTCCACATCCCATATTCGAGTGCTGTTACCTGTTCAGAAACGCATCATCAGCATGCCTTCGTATGCATTGGCTGATGTAATCCATGGTCCGACTCGCGTATATTCGAGTCTATGCGATAATTGCCAGACGGAATATGATCCCCCTGTGCTTTTAGGTAACACGCGAAGTAGCAACCGCACAAAGTGCTGACTCAGCGAGTCCCGTTAATACGGGCTATCGACCTTTGCCCCTGGCCTTGGTCGATGGTGTTTTTTTTTTAGTTTTTTAGTTTTTAATTCATTTTTATTCTTAACTTCTTAGATCTATCTTACCCTAGACAAAAATGCTTAAAAACTAGCTTAACTATCTTAACAATCTAGATATCTTACTGGCCCTAGGCGGACACTCTAAAATAGACGTAACAACTTAAATCTATGTCTTTCGACTACTATATCAACTTACCACTAACATTACTATATCTAGCTTAAGCTAAGAAAAATGTTTTTTTTATTAAAAACTTAGCATATGATCATTTGTACTATATGTATATATATAAAACTTAAGCCTACCTTAATGTAACTAAACCTAACTTATTCTACCTTAACTAAAATATATACATATAAATTATATACATAATATATATATTTAATATATATATCTTTTTTTTTTGTTTTTTTTTGTTTTATATACAATATATATACCCTACTACTACCTACCCTACCCCACCTTACTCTACCTTAGCCTATGTAAGCCTGCCATTGGTGTTAGGCAGGCGATGCCTTGAAGAGGCTGAAGCTCTCAAAGTGTCCACTGACGTAGCTCTCTCCAGCCACCAAAAGCGTTGATGCTGTCGGACTACGTCTCCTCGATCCCGGCGTGAGACCGATCTACAGAACCTGAGGCGCTCGGGCTCACGGAGCGCGACATCGGGTTCGTAGAGGAATCGCCGTTCCACGGAATTGCGACCCACGTGGAAGATTAGCGGTATCGCCAATCTATCCTGGATCAGCCCACATCTATCTAAATAGAGGAATGCTTCTGGCGGCACAAAGCCATTAAGGCGCACTCTGTCGTGATATAAATCGTTGGGGTAGTAAGCCCCGAAGATCAGGCTATTGACCGAAGTCATTGCTCTCGCAACTCGCCTTCGAATCAGTTTGATCAAAAAATTATCTATCCGTACAATCCTGGCCCTATTGTATAGGACTTCGTTCGGGTAAAATTTCATGTACTCAGATTCGGGTGTCCTATGTAGCCCCAGACACGTCCTGAGACATTGTCTCTCAAACACCCGAATCCTTTCCATTAAGCTGGCTCTCACATTGAACCAGACGGGACATCCATAGGCAACCATGGGCCTGATTAAGGCCATGTAGCAGATTACCTTCACCCTAGAATCAAGTTGGCTGCTATGAAACAGCCATCTTGTCAGAGCGAAAGCGCCCCGGGCCCTTGCCAGAGCAGCATCTACATGTTTGTCAAAATATAGATACTGATCCAGCACGATCCCAAGATCCGGTCCTAAAATTAAGAACCTGCGCCAGTTTTTTCTAGTGTCCCGAGAGGCCCTAGACAAAGGGGTTCTGAACAATATAGATTCTGATTTCTGGAAGTTGATTTTCAACTTCCAGTCATCACAATACTGCAGAATTTTTTCGAAGTCACGCTGCAGAAGAGTAACAATGACGTCGATCGTTGGACCTGATCTGTACGCGATTAGGTCGTCTGCGTACGCTATTGAATGGTGAAGAGAAACTAGCAGATCGCTTAGGTGAATGCTGAAAAAGATCGGCGAATTTACCGTACCCTGTTGCAGTCCATTTTTGATTTCAAATGTTTGGGTAGAAGTCACGTTGGCAATTTTCACTACGAACTTTCTACCTGCTAACATGTCAAA
Organism: Merodon equestris; assembly: GCA_958301585.1. Taxonomy (NCBI): domain Eukaryota; kingdom Metazoa; phylum Arthropoda; class Insecta; order Diptera; family Syrphidae; genus Merodon; species Merodon equestris. The sequence goes on from OY284413.1 coordinate 69,481,431, forward strand.
AATCATATATAGCAATGGTTTACTTATGCCCAGCCGACTGAGCTTGTAATAAAGACCTTCTAACCATACGGTATCGAAGGCTTTTTCCAAGTCAATCAGACAGGCACCCGTGCATTGGTTCTTGCATTTATTCCATTGGACATCCGACACAAGCTTCGACGCGGCATGAATAGTGTCATGCCCCGCTCTGAAACAGAATTGGTTATCCGGGATGATTTTATTGTCCTCAACCCATTTAGACAGGGCCCTTTGGATCACCTTCTCGAAAACCTTGCTGATACTCGGAAGAAGACTTATTGACCGGAGATTTTCCGGGTTAGATGTGTCTTTACCCCTCTTGGGAATTGGTTGCACTACCGCTATCTTCCAGTGCACTGGATAATATGCATTATTCAGTGCATTGTTGAACAGGATGGTGTACCTCTCTACAGCCACTGGCGGAAGGTGCCTAAGCACAACATTGGATATACCGTCGACTCCCGCGGATTTTTTCTTCCTCAATGACTCGAAGATCATCTGAAGATCCTCCGTCGATATGAACAGGGTATTAACCCCCTCATTGGCGATGACATTGTTTGCCATGAAATCTTCATTGAACCCTGTAAAACCAAGGTTCTCTGATCGCCAATGATCGATATCATTTCGAAGATAGAAGTGATGAAGCAGGGCTCTATATTCCAGGTCGTGGTTCGGGCGAATACTATCATTCACCTTGTACACTTCCTGGAAGACAGCTCCCACTGTCGCCACCTTCTCCTGAGGATCCTCGATCACGAAGAAGTCGTCATCCAGTATGGCGCTCTCCGGATCGATGCTAACTGTTCGTAGCAAGCGTTCATTGTCTGACGTTCTCGGAAGCTTTAGATCCTGAATGTCATTCTGATTGTTTCTCCGAAATATTTTATTTATTTGCGGGAACATACTCGAGCTGTTGGATTTTACAGCACGAATTCTGTTGTTCCAATGCAAACTTACAGATATTCTGTAATTTTCCTTGATTAACTGTTGGATATTTTTAATCAGTGACTTCAGTGTCCTGACCTCCGAGTTTTGTCTGTCGGTAAACCGCCTGTACAAGAGTTTGAGTCTTGTCAGGAGTCTACTTTTTTGTCTGTGCAGTGCGTCGATTGTCGCGTTTCGGTATACGTTTGTGGTATCGTGCTGTCTTTGGCGTGGTATCGTACTGTTCATTGTTTGTTTAATGACATCGTCCATTTGTTTGAGATACCTGTCAATCTCGTAGTTTGACAGGTTCCTATTAGGCGGTGGAAAGGAGGCGCTCGAAGTGAGCGCTCTCGTCAGGGAATTGGCAAAGCGCGGCCAGCACACCCTACTGTAATCGTAGGGGTGCGTTTGGACACACTCTGCCATCTCCGCGAACTCGTCAGGTACTGTGATCACGGCACATAGTCCGCAATGGTCACTGTCGTATACAATGGTCCGTTGACAGTTAATAGACGATTCGTTCGTGTCTGCCAGTCTCAGTCGAGAGTCTATTAGCATGAGATCCAGATAGGAGCCGCTCCTAGGATACGACGGACTATCCGTTGCGAGCAACTTGACTCTATATTCAATGCTGCGAAGAACCCACCAATGGCTTAGTAGGCTCCCCCTAGTGTTGGGAATGTTATTTCCCCAATCACTTTGTTTGGCATTTAAATCGCCGGCCAGAATGTAAAAGTTTTCTACTGAGTTTAAGCGCAGAGATCGAAAAAGTGTCTCGAGCTCTGCGATAAAAATATTGGGTTGAGGTGCTTCAGGTGCATAGGCTGATACAATGTACACTCTCTTTCCGTTTCGGAGAGGAATGCACACAATACAGGCCTCTAGCACCTGGAACCTCCGCACTTCACCGCTATATATGACTTTATGTTTAAAATTGTTTTTAATAAAGATAGCAACTCCCCCGCCTTGAATAGCGTTGGGTCGGTCCCTTCTAATTATTCTATAAGAACTGTGCCGGATTTTGTGGTTCTGGTTTAGCTTTGTTTCGCTAACCAAGAGTACATCGGGGCTTTCGTCCTGCAACAGGTTAAAAAGTACGGCTCGTCGCTCGATCCTTATCAGTGAATTTACATTCACCGACAGGATCCTCAAGGGCCTCTCTACCAGCGTACCCATCACGACCTTAGGTGCGCTAGGCCCGGCAGAAGCGAGTAGATACTATCTACTCGGGTCGCCGTCTCCAGGATCTGTTTTTGGAGCTGTCCAATCTGCCCTTGGATTGCGAGCAAGATCGAACAGACATCCACCTCGGCCCCCGGTGCCTTAGAGACAGGCAATGGGGCTTTAGGAACAGCCACGGGCTTTTGTACCGTCTTTCCCGAACCTGCCGCTATTTGGGCGTAGGTCAACTGGGATGTGACGGCTGGTGTTTGGAAGCGACCCGAGGGACGCTTCTCCTCGACCTTCTGCTTACGGGCCAGGTTTTCTTTCTTGATGTCTTGGAACTTAGGACATCCCCGATAGTTTGCAGGGTGTCCTCGGTTCCTACACAAGACACACTCGAGCTGCTCTCTATCCGCCACCTTGTCTTTCCCAAGGTCGCATTCCTCGTTCTTGTGGTTCTTTGCACACTTAACGCATCGAGGCTGCATTTCGCAGTTCGACGCGGCGTGCCCGAACCTTTGGCAGCGGATACATTGCAAAATGTTTCCGCTCCTCTTTAATGTTTCCTATGTGACAGTCTGGGACTCTAAGGTGGTGATAGTCCTTAACCTCTCCAGCTTGCTGCTGGGTGTGAGCTGTACCAAGAAGAAGGGAATAACTCGCTTCTCCCGTCGGGAGCTCACCGTAGTGAATGGCTTAACCCCCACGAATTTGAGGTCGTCACTCTCGAACTCTTTGAGCTCTGAGAGCATTTCCTCGGGGTGGTCGATGGTGTTAACTGTCTTATTTGTACACCCATTCTTAAATAAATAAATAAAAAATAAATAAAAAAAAATTAAATTAAAATTAAAAGAAAGTTAAGTTGGTGTAAGTTTTATGAATAAATCTAAAAAAAAGTGTCGTATACTACATTTTTGAAATAAAACACTTATTCTTACCTTAAGTTAACATAATGTTAAGCGTAAGTTCAAATATAGTACCTCCTTATCAAAATTCATTCACAAATGTATAAACGATACCACCGAAAGTGTTTTATGCTTTTAGGTGTTCGATATGTAATTTAGTACGATCCCCAACGTTTGGAGTGTTCAAGTGTACATATTCTTGCAGGAACACCAATATTTTATAGCTGCCAAATAAAGTCATTGCTCCATAGAATATGTATGACTTTTGGTTAAGGATTCATTGCACTTCCTTTCTCGCTGAAAACCCTTTTGTTTTATTGCTCCCGTTGCTGCCATTGCATTCCGAAACACTCACGTACACTACCACAGGCCAACATTTTCACATGACATCCGCCCGGAGTCCCGCACTCATATCCATTTGTATAACCAACATCGGACACTGCTCGGAATAACTCCTTTTTATCGTTTGCAATTTTTCGGTTTCTGTTTTACGACTGTCACTATAACCGTGCCTCGGCGGGATTGGATTGTGCTGGTTGCACTGCAAATGGTGCAAAGTTGCACAAAAAAAGGAAGTTGTGCAACGTTTCCCCACCCATAAATAACAGAAAACAATTGGTCTTGGTCCTTTAATTTTTTTTTCTTGATTGCTAGCCCTAAGATTTTATTAAAACGTTTTCTTTGAATTCCCTTACGAAATAATTCACTTAAATTAAACGTTATTGTCAATTTCGTGGGAGAGGTTTATCCTTTTGCTTGAACGTACTTAGGTCCATTGGTCCATTTGTTCAAAATTTGATGCAGGAGTAATTGAAAAAATTCGCAATAAACTTGTAGAGAAACTCAAGTACCACACGAGTACGAACATGTCCACGGACGTATTTTTAATATTTGGTTGTACCACATGAAATGTCCGATTTTCCACTTAGTCCTCAATTAGAAGCTGTCGAGTGAACATCTGTACAACACAGTGATTTTTTTTTTAAAAGATAAAGTGGTATGCGTGTTTGTTCAGATTCGTACTCTTTTCCTTTATGAATGCGTTTCTTGCAGCCAATATATTGGACGAGGCCCAAAAACTACGCCGTTTAGAAACCTGTGCATCGCTGAGGCTAAGGCACCGAAATGCACCGATAACCGTGACGGTTGGGATTCCAAAATGTTTCGCATAAATAAATAAATAAATAAATAAATATTGACTTTCAATTTTTTACAAAAAAAATCGGACATTTCATGTGGTAAAACCTCATACAAAAATATTTCCACTGGTACACATTTCCATGAAATATGGGTTAATCAAATAAGGTTTCATATCTTTTACAGGAGGTTCAAATGCTCAAAATATATTTAGCTTTGTTGGTCAATTTTAAAAGAGTATCTTTCACAGACAGGCTATCTACTCGGTTCATTAAACAAACCGGACGTCCTAGCATATCAACTGATAAATTTTCTAAGTAAGCTACCCTATACAAATTAAACAATTATTTATTACTTTGTCATAAAAAAAAATTATTTTTATTTATCTGTTGTCGAGCAGCGGTTGCCCTTACACTTCAAACTTAAGATTTAGATTGATTACAATATTTTCTTAGACTACCTTAAATACTAATCGTGCGGAAGGTGGATAGGAGGGATCAAATAGCAAGCCGTCGGGAACTATGCTCTGGCTGGTGGAAGTGGTGCTTCGTAATTCTCCCGTTCACCGATACCTGCTGGATTGCGGGCGCACAGTCAGCAACCTTGAGGATGATATTTGCTCTAAAACCAAGAATTTAATTCCTGGGTAAAACTAATACAATCGTATCTGATGGAGATACTTGTCTATTGTACTCAGCTGTTGAATTATTTGTTAGAGAATATGGTTTAATTTTCCAACAAACAACTGCTTCGCTATAAACAGGTAATGCGGATGTTGAACGTTTACATGACACATTTAATGAGCACATCAGAATTATAAACGCGGCAAAGAACAGCTCTGATATAGATGAAAAACTGTTTTTAATAGTTACAATTTACAATATTCTTCACGACGATACTGAAACCAATTGATTTTACTCAAAACTCCAATTGATTTCTGGGCTAATAAATTTAAAAGAAACAGAGGAGCGAGAATAAGGTATAGTCGTATTAACAGGAAAAACAATAGCCTCCAGGAATTACATATGTGAAGACTCGAACCGTAGCAAAAATCAATCCCAAATACAATAAGCTTAGACAAAGCGGCAATTACTTATTAGATTCAAAAGGAACACGAAATACAACACCAAGCAATTGAAACGTAAATATAAACACCAGAAAGAATAACACAGCCCTGCAAAATTAAGGTCATAACTTCCCCTCTGGAATTTGATAGCTGATTCCAGAGTATTTTGATGCGCTGATTATGAATATGTACTTAGTTTTTCTCCATCACTTCCTGATTCTTAAAAAAAACTACACATAGAAAATTGAGAAAGAAGACAAGTTTTCACATAAAAAAATATATGTATATAAAAAAGTACATTATTTTTAATTAAAAAAAAACTATTAAAACATAATAACAATTTACTACTGGGCTAAACTACATGTACATTTTATTTGTGGAAACTTTTTCCTGGAAGCTTCGGTTGCGCGATTTTCGTTTAAATTTCCGGTTTGGATCATCGCGCTTCAATAACCAACAATAGTCCGCCATCATGATAGCATTCCATCTTTCTTAATACGGGGCTTCAAGCTCTTTTAAATCTTGGTGAAATCGTTCGCCTTGTTCTTCGCTAACGGTTTCTAGATTTTCTGGGAAGTGATCAATGTGCGAATTTAGAAAATGGAGTTTAATGTTCATATTACAACCCATTACACCAAAATTCGTAATCATTTTGGCTACTATTTCTTTATAGTCGGAGATTTTATTGTTTTCCAAAAAGTTTTATACCACTTCTTTAAATGATTTTCTTATAGCATGTCCAAAATAACTTTTGTAAATATTTTTCACTGTAATGCTGTGTCGTTGTTTTATCACCATAAATTTCCCGCAAATATAACAAAAACAATTCGTAAAATCCAAACAATTTTCTAATTCAGTATCGATACTTATAAAAAATCCCTTTTGTTTATCTTCATTATACCCTTTTCTAACAATATTAAGAAAAATTGAGCAATATCACCAAATCATCGTATATTAATGAGCTCATTAATGAAGCCAAAATGATATGGTTTTCGTTTTCGATATGGTTAATGCGAATTACTTATACGAGTACTTGTTATGTAGTAATAAACAAATTACTGATTTGCATTAATTTCTATGTCCTTTTAAACTAATTAAATGCAATAAAAATTAAGCTGAAGTAATTTAGTGACGTTTTATAAATTTTAAAATGTAGGCGCTCAGACATTTTAAGTTAAAATTTTAAACGTTCAATATCAAAGAATCCTGACGTGATGGAAAATTATTATTTTTCTCGTAATCAGCACATCAGTAGCTATGAAAAACGTTACTCAGATCCCAGAAAGGAAAACCATTGTAGACCTATGTAATTTATAAAAATGTAAGCTTCCTCATTTTTTCATTCATTCAAACGAGTAGATAATTATCCTTCAAATTTTAAGGTGATTCAACCTAATGCGAGCTGTTACCTGCCACCTTCTCTTAATTATAATTATTAATAATTATTATAGGCGTCGTTTATTTAATTTAATGCAGTCTGTTAAATTGATGTTATCTTCAGATATACCTATTAGAATTCAGATATAGACATCAAGAGGAGTAACAACGAGACAAAAACAGCTGTGTACCCAAGATAGACACACATAGGCGGTGTATACCTTGGTGGAATTCACAGCTTTAATCTTTGAGGAAACAGATGAGATCTCTGTTCAATAGAGCCAAACGAAAAAAAAGTTGGACTGATTATAGATCTGCTCTAACGAAATATAATCTGGAATTAAAAGAATCCAAGAAAAGGTATTGGAGAAAGCACTGCGAAAGCATAGACTCGCTACCAACTGCGGCCCGACTCTATAAAGCCCTATCCCAAGAGCATACAAATGGACTCGGGCTGCTTCACAAATCAAACGGTAGTTTCACTGTCAATCGCAGGAGACTTTGCGTAAAATGCATGGTTCTACTACCCAGGAAATACCTGTGTAGATGAACGTCACAAACTAAGGTTTATCCCAAAATGTTCTGTGTAAATAATGCGACACTAGTAATCGGGGAAAAAAATATTCAATTCTTCGAAGGATACCCAAAAATATAAAAATACACTCAAAATTCCTACTATTGACGCACGATGAGCGGGTTCGGATCGCGATAACACCAACGCCATCGAATGTTCATTACGCGGCTTCTCTTCTCGGCGGGAAACTGGCAAGACCCCTCGTCTTCAGAATCGGCATTAAACTGTAGGTCCCGTTCACTTGAGTGAAAAACGAATCCCACACAACATAAATAATTGAGATAATCTTGGCTCTGGCTCTCCGCGAGCTGTAATGTCATCTAAGAAGAAGAAATGTTATTTGCAGTCATTTGGGCAAACACACATAAAATTTAGTGTCCCATAAGGGTAGAACCAAACTCCGGCTGCAGTTGTTTCCTTTCTCTAACGGTAACATTTTAATATGTTTTACAATGTGTACTTCGTGGCTGTATGAATAGCGGTAATTTGCTCTCGATCAGTGTCGATCATTTTAGCTGCAATCGAAAAGAATGAAGTCGCAACCACCTCTTGCTATACAGCATAGGACGACTGTAAAATGTTCAGGAGAAAATGCGCAAGTAAGAACGAAAACCTCTGAGAATAAATTATATATATAATGAATTATAATGAATAGGCCGTCGTAGTTCCTTCCCGTCGGCCAACCTAATTTGACAAGACCTCACCTTTTGGTCTCTTCCTAGAAATGCTTGCTCTATTATAGCCATCTTCCAGTTAATCCGTGGACTTGATTGATCAGAGACTAGTACAACATCACCCACCTTAAGCTGCACTGATAGAAAGTTGGGTTTATGGTGGAACGAGCGCAAAAGTTGAAGATATTATAATTGCCCCCTTTTCCTTAGCTTAGTTGTGTACCTCATACGTTGTTTCCAGGCATTTAGAAGCAAGTTCCTATCGGGCTCTCTTGAAGATGACTCCAATATAAGATTCTTGGACTGAACCAAAAAGTCCGAAGGAGATATCGGGGATAGGTCCCGAGGGTGTGCACTCACATACGTCAAAGGACGACTATTAACAATTTCTTCAACTTCGACGGTTATAGTCCTCAACTGCTCAAAATTTAGTTTGGCTTTACCGATGGTTACCTTCAGTAGATTCTTCATTGTTCGTATTAACCGCTCCCAGAATCCGCCCCACCAGGGCGCACGCTCCACTATGAAGCTCCACTTGATTCTTCTCCGCGATAAAAATCCCTGTATGACTTCTTCGTCCCACAAGCACTCCGGACTCCTCAACTCCAAAGCAGCTTTCCAAAGCAGTATCATTGTTGGGACCCCACGTCTGCCGATGAAACGCCGGAGGGCCATTAAAAAATGTTCGGTGGACAAGCTTTTCACTAATTCTAAGTGTACGGCGCATACGGCTGCACAAGTGAATATAGCGACGTACACTTTGGCGGCATCAGATCCGTCATCGTAACAATAGAGCGGACCGGCAAAGTCAACTCCCGTGGTCCTTCTCTCCTGATGCATTTGGTGATAAGCTTTTTCGTCAGCGTGGAATTCTCTTCTTCGTCACTCTTGATGCCAATTGTTTCCAGCGAGCAGAATCTGGAGAGAATTTCATCTACGATCGTTGTTTTCACTCACTGCCACCAAGCTGGATGCCGTTGCTGGGGCAATCATTTTTGCTTTTGTATTGGTGTGTGAAACGCAACTCCTCTCCAATGCTTCGACTTCTCGTTTAAGAAACTATAAAATGCCCTTGACTTCATTGCCGCCAATTTGTGAGGGAGAGGATTCACGGTGGTCTGATGTCTGAACGGTTACATCAAAATCCCCTTCACATTCCTCCCGGCGATGATAATCAATGCGTATCTAGATCGGTAGGTAGACAGCGCAACAGTATGGATCTTAACATGACGTAATAATGGGTAGTTGGTACCTGTAATGCTGTGAGTGAACGGGTACAACTAACAACTGAGCTATACAGGGTGTCCCACGAGCAGTGTGCCAAAAAGCTATAGCGTGTAGGTCTGGTCAAGACAAGAAAAAAATCGTATGGGAGGGGGGGGTCTATTCCACCCCGTTTAGCCGGGAGGGGCAATTTTCTAAATAATTGACTTTATTTGAAAAAAAAATTATTAAAAACCAACAGTTACATCCACAATGCCGTGATATACTTTTTTGTCAAGCCAGGAACCTCTTCTTTCACCTTGTTTTTAAACGAAACTGTTTTAAGGAACAGTTTTTGAGAAATTAGTTTTCAAACTCAAAATTTTGGGAAAAAAATTAAAAAAAAAATTTCGAACTATTTTTTTTCAAAATTGTATGTAATTAAGTACTAATTTTTTTTCAAAAATTCAATTCTCTTATTAGTTTTTAGTTAAAAACAGAAAACCGGTTGCAAAAATGTCTTGTAGTTTTTGAGAAATTAAAAAAAAACCCGAACCATTTTTTTCTAAGAAAAACCTTTTTTTTTTGTTTTAACGCGGCTGGACTTGTAGGCAAATTAATGTATGAAACATTGACCTCGAGATCCTGAAGCCAAAAGACTCTACGCTGAAAGATATCCCAATCGAAGGTGTCCCAGTCGTAGCATGTTTTCAAGAATCCACCGACGTCTGCGAGAGCACGGAGTGAAAGAAGCGAAAGATCAGTTACAGATGGATCAGGAATCTTAGATGAAAGAATTTTGGATTTGGTCCGACGTAATCCCTCCCTTAGTACAAGGAGGATAGCTATTATGCTTGGAGTGCCCAAATCTAGAGTATGGAGTGCTTCATACCGAAAACTTACCCGTACCATTTTAGGCCAGTTCAGGAACTCACCTCAAACGACAAGTTTTTGAGAGCAGAATTTTGTCGATCATTACTGCTTCGAGATGAAACTGAACGAAACTATTTTGCAAGGATATTCTGGACGGATGAAGCACAGTTTACCAGAGATGGGGTTACTAACTTCCACAATTTGCATCATTGCAGTAGCACCAATCCACACAACAAAAAACAAAATAAATCACAACACCGCTTTAGCTGTAATGTTTGGCTTGGTATTGTTGGACAAAATGTGATCGGGCCCCGGTTTTTGAATGCCGTTATTATCATACCTGCAGTTCCTACGAGACCTTTTGCCCGATTTGATGGACAACGTTCCTTTGGCCATAGCAGATAATTTAATCTACCAGCAAGTTGGAGCACCAGCACACTACAGCTTACGGGTTAGAAGCTGGCTGGATGATCATTTTAGTGACCGTTGGATCGGAAGAAGGGGCCCCATGAAATGGCCACCTAGATCACCAGATTTAACTCCTCTAGATTTTGATGTGTGGGTATTCATGAAGAATTATGTTTACAAAGTGGAAATAGTATCTTTGGAACAACTGAAAGAACGGATTGAAGTCGCTGAAGTCAAATTGCAGGAAAATTTGTCAAGCATAGACTTATGTGCAGCCATTAGAAGGAGATATAATCTTTGCCTTCTAAAAAATGGGGATCATATTGAAAATTTATTATAATAAAACTCCGAATTTTTTAAAAATAATAAAAAAGAGGTCAATCTTTCATACATTAATTTGCCTACAAGTCCAGCCGCGTTAAAACAAAAAAAAAAGGTTTTTCTTAGAAAAAAATGGTTCGGGTTTTTTTTTAATTTCTCAAAAACTACAAGACATTTTTGCAACCGGTTTTCTGTTTTTAACTAAAAACTAATAAGAGAATTGAATTTTTGAAAAAAAATTAGTACTTAATTACATACAATTTTGAAAAAAAATAGTTCGAAATTTTTTTTTTTAATTTTTTTTTCAAAATTTTGAGTTTGAAAATTAATTTCTCAAAAACTGTTCCTTAAAACAGCTTCGTTTAAAAACAAGGTGAAAGAAGAGGTTCCTGGCTTTACAAAAAAGTATATTACGGCATTGTGGATGTAACTGTTGATTTTTAATAATTTTTTTTCCAAATTAGGTCAATTTTTTAGGAAATTGCCCCTCCCGGCTAAACGGGGGGGAATAGACCCCTCCCTCCCATACGATTTTTTTCTTGTCTTGACCAGACCTACACGCTATAGCTTTTTGGCACACTGCTCGTGGGACACCCTGTATAATATACGCAGACCACCAGCGTCAGTTCGGTCACATACTGGAGTAAGTGTCACCAACTGATGAATGTGTTTATCTATCAGCTTTTCAGTGCTTCCGTATTGCTCCTGTAGGAGAGCTACTGCTGCTTCATAGCACTTCTCAGATGCAGTAAAACCCGCTATCGTCTTCTTGGCTTCACCTGTTAACACCGCTTTCAAGTAATTAAATTTTTCGGTAGAAGATAGGCTTATATTTTCATGAACAGCACACCGAAATTGTTCCCAAAAGGGTAACCAATCGAAATAAGTTCCATCGAACCGTTTGAGGGAGAGTTTTGGCAACTTGGATCCGACGTTCATTGACCTCACACTTACGGATAATCTGCGATTTTTTCGACTGAATCGTCGTCTTTTAGTCCCTTTTGCCTGACTTCGTCGTTTATCGTATTAAGACTGTCATTAACGAAACGAGCTCTTCCTCGATTTCGTGGAACTTTTCCACATTGTTGTCCGCTAGCTGATTGTTTTTCAAATACTCGATGGAACTTTTCACTAGCTTGGTCACTTGACCTCTATATGCAGCACGTGCTGCCAATTCCATCTCTCTTTTTTTTTTTTGAGTCACAAGTCCGAAATAAATTCACGCTTTAAAAAAAACCGCCCGATTGCAATTTGTTTTATTTTTACCGATTTTCATTCCCGGGTTTCGGCACCAAATGTAAAATGTTCAGGAGAAAATGCGCAAGTAAAAACGAAAACCTCTGAGAATAAATTCTTTAATACAAAAAAACGCGGTAAAGCAACATTACTCCAATGAATATACATAGACTTGAACTGACTGGTTTAAATCCAACAATAGCTTATTTATACAAAATTCAATAAAGAGAGAAAGAGATAGACTGATTAATGTTAGCTTAAATTCAATATAAAAAAAAAGTGCTTCTTAATTTTTAACAACGACCAGATTGGACTGGGCTCCAAAGCACATGAACTTTGATGAAGAACGGATGGGCACACTTTTGGCATGATTTAAATAAGGAAGAAATTTCTCCAAACGTTAACATGGAGGAGGTAGTGTAATGGTATGGGGCGCCTTTAGTTGGTATGCAACACCCCGTTTAGCAATTCTTCGTAACAGGATGATGGCAGAGAAGTACCAAGATATTTTGGAGGAAACCATTGTACCATTTTCGATGAACTGGATCAACATTTCAAGGAATTTCAACAGGACAATGCGCCAATTCACGTGGCGGCTTCTTCTAAAAAGTGCTTTTCCGACAGAAATATTCCAATTATCTCATGGCCAGCACGTTCGCCAGTTTTGAACTCAATCAAAAACTTATGGGCCATATTAGAAGGGCTGGTGTACGCTGGGGACTTTCAGTTAACAACGTTCTTGAGCTTAAGAGCGCAATTATGGACAGTTGGCAAACAATTAAAAAAGAAACAATCCAAAAATTAGCAAGCTCAATACCAAACAAAGTCTACGACACAATTTCAAAAAATGAGGATTCATCGGACGTTAACTGTGCACAAAGTGCAGGTACAATCAGTGGCACTAACATTTTGGCACATCAAAATTGGATTTTAATTTAAATACTGTGCACTATTCAATTTGTAAAGAATTTTGGAAAGTACGATTTTTTCTAGATAATCGAGACATTAAAATTTTCATTATTAATGCTTTTGATTTATTGTCTGTACTTCCAAGTTTTTCGATGGCTCTATCATTTTGGGATACACCTTAGGTTGATAGTAGAACAAAAACCTCTCTGGCAGACTCTCCAGTTCCGACAGATTTAAACGTGCAATTGTTTCATTCAAACCCTATAAAGTTCCAGGTAAGGTGTCTTTCCGGATATTTTTCTAGATATTGGCCTTGATCATAAACTTAACTGAAACTCTAACATTAAAAACAAACCTCCCAAGGCGACTGAGGTACTGAGAGCTTATCAACGCACTTGCGGTTAAACGTGGGGATTGAAACCTAAGGTAACCTACTGATTATATACCGCGACAGCGAGACCTATCATAACTTATGCGTCTGCCATATGGTAGACAAAAGTTGAACAGAAAACTACAATTGTCCAACTTCCACACCTTCAAAGACTAGCATGTCTCGACATTACAGGTGCTATGCCAACCTGTCCAACGGCAGCTCAAGAGGCACTGATCGGAATTATTCCACTGCACCTTTTTATTGCAATATGCAGTGCAATCAGACTCCTTCGCTCAGGAGCAGACCATCCATGTAGAGCATGGGGTCACATGTCCATCCTACAATACCTTCCTCAGCTGGATATGATTACAGTTTCGGACGCATTATCCCCCACGTTCTCTTTCTCGACAAGAGGTTTGAGATATTTTGAGATATCAAAGGCCTCAGGTGGTACACAGATGGCTCCAAGATGGGTTCCGGTGTTGGCGCTGTCATCTTTGAACCAAATCGGAAAATCCCAAAGCTCTGAGAACAAGTCCCTACATCTTCCAGCGTTGCATCTGATACAACATGCTCTTGACATGAAGACTGTATAGCCAACATTCAATCGCCGATCAACTAGCTATAAAAGGTTCCAGGGAAAGGTATATAGGAAGCTTTCTGCGGAATTCTCAAGGCTAAAATTAATTCTCTTAGACAAATGCAAAAAACGCAACATCTGCAATTTTGGAATAGCGTTTAAGGATTCTGTAGTCCGAGATATCGTCTCAAAATCATAGTCTATTTTCATAATAAGTTTTTATTATTATTAATTATTATTATTAATTATTAAAATTAACCGCAGTGATTCTAATAACTAGCAGTAATTGACAGCCAACATCCGCACCATGTGTTTTCAACAACAGTAACAATAGATTAAGTGCATATAACCCCGTTTACAAATGTCGAAACAACTCTAATTCTAATGTTATTTGTCTGGCTCAAATATTTTTTCCGCTTTTAGGATTAGCTGTTTTATCTGAATTTAACGACGGATTTCAGAGACATTAAAAGGCCATTTCATTCCAAATCCCATTCGACACCGTAATGTAATTACCCTGTTTCCATGTTTTTTGCCAACCCTTAGCAATTGTGCGCGGTGTCCCTTTTCAACTTAATCACATGTTAATAGCTGCAGCAAGCAAAAGGCTTTGTTATTCTTCTTCTTCTTCTTCTTCTTTTCCTTTTTATCCCGGCGTCGTTATGTAGGACCATAACCTTCCCACTTAACTGCATTCCTACTGGTCCGCTTGTGGGGTCCGCCGGTTTGACCTCAGAAAGTAGCGGCAGGCTTCCCGGTTTGGGATTACTTCATCGCTGAGGCCAATCAAATGCTGGTGTTTTTGCATTTGTTTGCACCAATTGTTTTTCGGCCTGCCTTTTTTGCGTGTTGAAATTGGAATGTTGATTGATAACGCCTTTTGGACGGGGTTCAAAGGATCTCTCCTTTGAACATGGCAATACCAACTGAGTCGGTCGCGGTCTATATTTCTTGTGATGGTTTCTTTTACGTGGAGGCTTCCTCGGATCTTTGAACTTCTAATTCTGTCACGCTTTGTTACTCCCGCTGTCATGCGAAGCATCTTCATCTCAGTTGCCGTTAATTTGCTCTCATACTTTTTGTGCATTGTCCAGCATTGTGAACCGTATATGAGCGCCGGACGTACAACTGAAGTGTAGAGCCTTCCTTTCAGTTTAGGGGGCATTTTTCGATCACAGAAGATGGCGGAGTTTTCCCGCCACTTCATCCACTCTACGCTTACGCGATGTTTGATGTCGTCATCACAAGTTGCTTCTCTATTAATCATAGATCCCAGATATTTAAACTTTTCACACTTGGGAAGCACTCTTCCATTCAAGTAAATGTCTGGAATAGGCTGATGAGGGTCAGAGAACGGGCAGCACAGATACTCTGTCTTCTTTGAACTAATACGATACCCGTGTCCCTCAAAAATGTCCACCCACACATCAAGTGCTCGTTGTAGGGACGCCTGATCATCACTTATAATGGCTCCATCGTCAGCAAAGAATAGCTCGTGCATATTGGGGTCCCTCACTTTTCCTTCAAGCAAGCAATCAAGGACTGCTATAAAGAGCAGTGAGCTGAGGACGCTCCCTTGGTGTACACCGATTTTGATTGCGAACTCTTCGGTGACTCCTGCGGTGCATCTTACTCTTGTCGTTGCTTCTTGTACATGTCCATGATCACTCGCACGTAGGTTTCTGGAACTCCTTTTTGTCTTAGCGCTACACATAAAAGATCTCTTGGTTGCCGGTCAAAGGCCTTCTCGAAATCAACCAACACCATATGCAAGTCCTTTGACGAATCACGATGCTTTTCCATCATGACCCTTATACTTTGGATTGCATCTTTTGTTGATTTACCCGAGACAAACCCGGACTGGTCATCAGATAGTCGTATTATTTTCCGCAGTCGGCTATCTAATACCCGTTCAACGATCTTCATGGTGTGCGACATCAGCTTGACAGAACGGTAGTTATCACAATTTCGCGTATCACCCTTTCCTTTGTGCAATGGAAGAAGATAGCTTTCCCTCCATTGATTAGGCATAGTGTCGCCTCTCATAAGTTTAGAGATAAGAACCATGAGCCATCTAGACCCGATGTCTCCCATCTTTTTCCAGAACTCAGAGGGTATCCCGTCCGGCCCAACAGCTTATCTTTTTTTGGAGTTTTTAACCGCGTACCGAACTTCTTCGACTGTGATGTCGGGTATTTCGGCATGATTCGGGGCGGCTCTTGGAAAGTACACTCGGGGAAACTGTTCGTTCAGAAGTTCCTCACAATACTGTCGCCATCTGTGGAGAATTTTTTCGTCTTCCACAAGGAGTTGGCCTTCAGCATTGTTAATAAACTTTGGGAAACGAATCTCCTGAGCATTTCTTCTTCTCTGGGCGGCTATCTTAAAGATATTTGCTCCTTTGTTCAAATTGTTTTGTCGAAGCTCCTGGGTAGCCTGGTTCCTGTCAGACGCGGAAGACGATATTTCTTCCAACTCCTGATAGAGGCCTTCCATGCTTTTCGCTTTGAATGCGGCGCATTTTTTCTTCGCGATACCTTTGCAACATCTATATACCTTTTCACGGCGAGCTTTTTCCTCTCTATTAGTAGAAGAGCACTTTGACCAAGCTTGGAAAGCCATTTTCTTTTCGTGTATCACTGCTTTGGCTTCGTCTGTCCACCACCAGGTTTCTTTTGCGTGTTGGCAGGGGCCTTTAGATGTTCCGAGCAGTGATTTGGCTTTCTCCAGGCCAGATTGTTGTAGGGAATCCCACATGTCTTGTGCTCTGCACTCCTCATTACCGACCTCATCGATAATGGAAGAGAGGTAGTTTTCCATGATGGTAATAAAAGCTTCGCCTTTTCCTTTATCCAGCTTATACCACTTGATTCTCTCAGACACCTTCGTTTGCTGCTTTGACTTCTTTCTCGCATCCATAAAAAATTCAGTCAGGAGGAGACGGTGTTGAGGGGCGATCGCGTCTCCCAGGATCACTTTGCAATCTTTGGCTCGTGGCTTCATGAAACTGCATACCAAATGATAGTCTATTTGAGTTTCATTTCCGCCGCTGCTATAAGTGATCAGGTGCCGGCTTTGTTTGACGAACATGATATTTAGCACTATAAGACCGTACGACTTGCACATGTTTAGGATATCTTCACCTGAAGAGTTCCTGGTGCCGTATCCCAGCCCTCCGTGGTAGCCTTCATAGTCTTCGCTTGTCTTCCCGACATGTCCGTTTAAATCTCCCCCAACAAACAAAAGCTCTTCCTTTGGGATGATTTTGACAAGGTTGTGGAAATCTAGCCAGAATGCATCTTTTTCTTTTTGTTCGCATCCTACTTGAGGGGCATATGCGCTTACGATGTTCCACACCTCACCATGCATCACCAATTTGAGAGCCATCAAACGGTCACTGGACTTTGAAATGGTTAAGACGTTGCCAAGTAACTCTGCCGCAAGGATGATGGCGATTCCGTTTTTTCCTTGTTCCAATCCATAGTAAAACATCTTGTAGGCTTTTGTTTTAACGTCCAAGAAACGTGCCCGATTACCGGTGTTTCGCCATTTCGTCTCTTGTACGCACAGGATGTCTACTCGCCTTCTAACCATCATTTCTTCAAGCTCATAGCTGCGCCCACTCATGCTTCCAACGTTCCAACTCGCGACTCTTAAATGTGGCTTACGCCGTTGCATTACTTTGCTATCCCCCGGAAATCCTATAGCTCTGACCCGAGCATTGCTGCTCGTCCCAGGATCACGACCATTAGTAGTGCCTGGCGGGGTAGTGCTTTTCCTTTTAGCGTTCTTTTCCATAATGCTACGGTTTGACCGTTTTCATTCTTCCCTTCCTTTTTGACACGGGCATGCTCCAGATTTTTTATTTTTTTATTTTTTGATTGATCTTACTCTTACAACACCGGTGATCTCCAGTCGTGTCAACCCACTGATTTGCATGCACACTTGTGGGGCAGTTTAATGGTGGTATATGTGTCCCTAGGCTCACCTTGGTGTTTTCTAAATTGCCTAGATGTGAGTTTTGTTTACCTTTGTTTAGTCGCCTTTTACGACAAGCGATAGGTATCGCTGCAGGGATATTCTTAACCCGTCCCTGCACGAGTACAAAAGGCTTTGTTATTAGCCGGAAAAATAGGTTAGCCTGCATGACAAAGAGAGAATTCATTTTTAACTTCATTTACGTTTACGTAGTTTTTTTTTTTTAAGATTATCATGATCAAATCAATTGATACGAATGAAAAGCTTTAACTTTTCCTGCCCTGAAGATGAACTTTAATTCATTTTTGTTTACTTTGAGGAGCTGATAGGCCTGTTCCTTGATGCAGATGCATGTGCGGATTTACAGCACGTTGCACAATCCACAGGCAGTTTGGTTCCGTGCAGCAGGAAGCAATTTTCGTTCGCATGCATGTCCTTACATGTGTTTAACAGCTCCTGCAGTAATTTACCTGATTTTTCAATTTGCCTTTGTAGCATGTTGTTGTTCCTTCCATTTTTACAACTTTATTATTTTCCAGAATATCAGTGGCCTTTGATTCCTGTTGCTGACTGCACTTTTGTTTAATACTCCGACTTCCGTCCTGGTATTGCTACCACGTTGAAATTTGTGTTGTCATGGTTTTTTTCGACGGATATGGTCGCCGCCTCGAAACTGCTGTTGTCATGGTATTTTTCCAGTTTGTGTTCTTCGACAACGCTGCGTAGTCCGTTGGTGGTACTTCTGCAGAATTTTGTAAAGCACAGATTATCCTTTGTCGAGTTGATGCTCTGGTCTGGGCCAAGAGAGTATGGGAATATCGGTTGACTTTACCATGTCCCTTTTGATATGCTACTCTTTGCACACAAACACTATAAGGCTACATACTACCATTACCGGCTATAAACGGTTGAAATTAAATTCAGCACAAATTGGAAACAGAGTTCTTTGAGAGGCATGAAAACAACTCTCGGAGTAAACGGAGCGAAACGGAGTAAAGGAAGAACAGAAACAGGATGACGGCGAACAGCCCAATGCGGAGTTAAGCGAAAGTCTGAGTAAAAGAGGGATTTGCCAGAGTGAGTTGGTTTTGGAGCCGATACGGTGGGGGATTAACTGACATTTTATAGACCTTGGCGATAGCCTTTCAGCAAAATACAGTGTGGTAATGGAGAACGAGGCAAAGAAGCTGTCACTGAGTTTAACTTTGCACTGAATACCAGTTTACGACAACTGACTTTAGGGGAAGATAAGAGGGTCTTAATCGTTTAACGGAGAGGCAATTATTTTTATTTTCATTTTCCGAACTTTTTCGAGTGCAGTAGTTCTTGAAAATCTCGTAGCTGATGATTGAATTGATGGAAAAATAAAAATAAAAACATAATAAGCGACATCACGTGTACGAGTATTTCGATGGTATTGTAAGTACTTAAAATATATTATATTGACTGCGTTAAGAATAATCCTACATATAAATGTAATTATCATTGTAGTACATTGTTTTCAATTGTTCATAGATTCTTATGCACGAGTTGTTGTCAGTATAAGAAAAACGTATAATTTTCAAACTCGTTGGTCACTAACTTTCACTATCCACTTAGCCATTAAATTTATAATATTGTACTGTGTATTTCGTATTTCCCTTGTTTGAATAAGGGATTATCATACAAGCCCTTTTCCTAATGTTTCTTTTCCTTTATATACCCACCACGAACGAATGTACAAACGAACACCAGCATTTTCAAAGATTCCTTCACACCTCACCGCATCAAGTTCATCAATTTTGGTCGGAATGTTGTTAGTCAGCTGTGCAATTGTGGTGAACTTCTCCACATAAACTTGGCTCTTATGAAAAACCCCAATGAAAGTAATGTAATGATGTTAAATCGCATGATATATGTGGCCAGTTTATGTCACCATCACGTGCTATTAATCAACCTAGAAACCTCAACCGCAATAGCTTAATGTTTGGATGTGTTGGGTTGAAAATAACAGTCACCTGTGACTATATCTTCAAGTTAAGGCCACAAAATCATTTATTTGTAGTGCTCCCCATTAACAACTCTTGTCTTTGCATCTTCGAAGAAAAATGGAGGAATGATTGTATGTACGGATTTTTCTAAAATTAGTCGACACTAAAGACGATCTTGGGTGAAAAAGCAACATTATGTTGCAACCAAACAATTGGCGAAAGTTGTACGATAATTGGAATTTGTCGGTTTCAGTTCTTGTATTAATTGAATTTCAAAAGGATACAAATACAAATTCCTTATTTAATAACCTCGCCATTCGATGAATGAATGTCTAATGTCTGAGAATGTCGGGATATCTTTTTGAAGTTTCTTCAGCGACATTTTGTTGCACAAAGTGCTTGATGTGTTCCGCCTTAATATTTCAATTCAGGAAGATTTGAAGGAACTATGAAGATTTATTAAATAACAATCTTTATTGCAACCAATAACGTGAACGGCTTTGAACGCCATGCGTTCATTAAAAAAAGATATAATAGTAAAATTAGTAAATAATTTTATAAAGATAATAAAGTAAAATAAAAAGTCTGTCATCTACATATATTCCACCAGAAGTTTCATAGTGTACTATTAATCCAATCCAAAACATAAATGTGAAATGAAAGCCAAGTTCAATATTATGATATATGCCTTGGTTATTAAGTTCAACGACAAAAGAAGTAGATCTAAATGGGTGCCAAGTTCAATGGTCAGTCCTGACATTTATTAACAACATAAAATATTTTATAACAACTTAAAATATTTTATAACAACTTAAAATATCATTTCTTCTCATAACTTAGGATAATATATTGAAGCCTAAGTTCTGACTTGGCTAGTTTTCATATACGAATTATATAAGTTTTAAAGCTGTAAGTTCTCATTTTATTCTTCCGAAAATTTGGCTTGCTGGTAGAAACTAGCCATCGAACATAGTGCACACACTATAAATATTATCGGAAACGTTTACTTATTTTCCATCAAATACTAGCTAAAAATAAACAACATGGGATCAGCTGGCCGGGAGCCGAGCTACAATTCCAAGTCTTCTACCTTAAATTAAATCTGTGCAGACGGACAGCCGGGAAAGCCTTTATAAATTCTGTCATGCACAGTCACATGCAATAAATCGTTTTGAGGGATTTCCGGTATTCAACAAGCATACCACGTGGCTCGTCTCATTCAATCGTTTATTCGCGAATTTCCAAAACGCGTATTTTAAATTAGTGAACAGAGAAATTATCTCCAAAAAATAGGCAATGATAATACTGGCGGTTGGTGAACTGGATTTAGTGTTAATTACGGTTCATACATATATTTGATGGGTTATATTGTATAAAAATATTGGATGACAGATAAACATGTTTATAATTCACATTCCCTTCGCGTAAGATTTCAGATATATAATATACAGATATATGTATATACATATGTACGTATACACACGAACAGCCAGGAAAGCCTCAACCTCTAAGGTTGAACAAAATAAATTTTCGTTTACCAATTGTCCCAAAAACGAATAGAAATTATTATTACATGCAAGTTTCTGACATTTTCGTGGTATTGCCAGCTGCTTAATCCAGAGGTGATTTGGCATTTTAGCCCTTGACTTCTTCAGATCTCAGTCTCGTGTCCGAAGTTAACCTTCAAGATGTCGAGAGAAGGTTGACAAATTATCTTCCATATCGTTGACTGCTACAATCGGGATCCCATACATCCATATACCCATTGAATTCATTTTTAATATGATACAAAACTACTCCAATTGCACAACGGCAAATATCACTAAAAAGCATATTCGTGAGATACGATTTAAAAAAAAAAAAAGAAAGCTGTTGAAAAAATTAAGGCGGAGGCATTGGGATGAAGATATAAATGCGCACGCTGATGCATTGAGGATTTTCTACAAACATTGTTAAATCACCATTCCTTCCAAGCTTAAAAACGCCACAACGAATTGTTTTTTCTTTTATTTCCTATTTTCACATCTAACTTATTCTGGACAGAAATATTGATGTCTAGCTTAAGATAGCTTAACTTATAAAACTACTTTTCTCTCCCTATGCATATTTTAAATTATACACACGATCTTAAAACTAAGTCGAAAAGAGAGGAAAATTAAAAACAATAAGGAAAATCTCATTGAATTTTTTTTTTATAAAACTTCTGATTAACTTAAACTAACTCAAATTCCTAACCTAAAATACATATACCATACATATGTATGTATGTATAACAATTTACAGCACATGCATAAATCTTTTTTTAATTTTATATTTTAACCAGTTAATTGTTTATGACGAATATATTCGTTATGAAAAAATTGTAAAATGTTGTGTTATTTTAATTTTTATTTTGTGTTTTCGTCATGCGTCTTCAATAGTGAAGTTAAGGACTCTCAGTCCTTTCGAGATAAAAAAATTAATTTTTATAGAGCCTGCAACTGGCTCTTTTAGTAAAAACACTGAATTTTCTTTGCGTTATAAAACTTCAATTTTATTATTGATGTCCGGTCCTAGTGCTGTCCCAAAGCGAACTGATCTAACTTATTCTAACAATCAATTTCATGACTTAATACTAAACTGCTGAATTGTAGTTCCCACGAAACCCACTGCAACCTTGAACCTGAGTGACAAAGTTCTGTCTCCGCGCGTATGCATTTGCTTCTCACTTCGCATGCACTTCTATGATCCGCGACGCATATCGCGGATCTAATTTCGTCGGCGGGCGAGCGACTGATCGTGTTAACTGTGACCATTTATTTTTAATATTTCTGATTCCTACTTATGTTAATATATATAAATAAATGTATACATGAAATAAATAACGAAATAAAAATATTAAAGTCACACATTATGTCACATTTTCCAACAAAGTCGAAACTGTTAACTGGTTAATATTTTTTAGTTCATATTTTTTCTTTCATATATTGTTTATTTTTTAAATCCAACTTAACTAAAATTTAGACTAAGACTATTACTTTCCACCATCCATGCACAAAACTAAACTACCTAAACTAATCTACACCTAGCCATTCGTGTTGGGCCGGCTTTGTCATTAAGAGGCTGAACACTCAAAAATCGCCAACTTGCTCTAGTTACGAAATACATTCATGATATCGGTGTGTTTTCCCTAGCGGCCTGTATTATTATTTACCGATCCTAGATTAGCCCGTTTTGATCGTATTTGGGAGGACAAGAGGATAAAGCCGTCAAAGCGCACCGTCTGGTGATTCGAATTATTGGGGCTGTAAACCTCGGAGACAAGGAGATTGACTGAGGTCAATGCTCTTACAATGTGGCTTCAAATCCGCCTTATCAGAAATTTACTAATCCTATTGTATAGGACTTCGTCAGGAGAAAATTTCGTGCACTCAGATTCAGATGTTGTATGTAATCCGAAATAAGTCCTGTGACATTGCTACCCCACAAGTACTCTACGGTATATTTTTCGCCGTAATCTAAGTTTGTACCTGCACAGGGCATGCTACACTCATTGCGTGTTGCCACTTGGAAAATATATAACATATATGTATATATTAAAGTGTTCATTACAAATTTCACTCCCATTCGGTCATCCAGATATTAGATGAAGCACAGTTCACGCTCCCTGGTTTGTTAAATAAAATCTCTAGACAATACTCCAATTGCCTTTTCAAAATGATAACGTGGCTGTTTGGTACAACGTTGCGCCTACTAGGGTCGAACGTTTTCCATTATATTCATGTAAGTCTCTACATCATATGTAGGGAAAACACGTGTAACTACAAATATATAGTATATATACATGCAACATATATAATATGTGAAGTCCCTCTATAACTTTTACTTCTGAATTTATATTATCATACAGAAGATAAAGGCGAAGAGGTAAAGGACGCGTTTCACGATAATCAAATATTAGACATTCATCCTTCGACGTAAAAATCATGCTCGAAAAACTCATCCCGGAAATAGGACAACGACAACATTCAAAAACAAGAGAATACATGAGGCCTCTAATGCAAATCAAACTGAAAAGCACTATACCAACATACTTGATGCAAAAGCATCCAGAGGAGCAGATCATAAACCGAATCCAAATTCCCAGAAGAGAAACTAAGAAATGTATTTAATGTTGAAAAATTAAATTATCCTCATACTCAGCGCCAAGTCAGGCAGGTAGCAACAATACAGAGTGTTGTGAAGGGAGCAGCGGAAAACAAATCAGGATACTGCAAAGCTCCCAGAGGTAAGTCTGCTTTCAACTAAGAATGAGGGGACAAAGTAAAAGCCCGTAATTAGTAAATTGGAAATTGGTACGAGATATCAAACTACTCGTGCTACAAAAACAAATCGTAATAACTTTTTTCCCAATATAAATAATTGGCACCATTTTTTTAATTTTACAGGTTGTTAATTAAATTTATCAAAATGAATGCTTGGAATGACGAAAAACGCACTTGGGTAGTGCAGCGGTACCATACTTTGAAGCCCGTCATTTCCGTCCAACGAGAATTTAGGCGGACGTCTAGCGGCACTACCCCCAGCCGATGGACCATCATGAAGCTGGTAAACTTGTTTGCCGAAGTTTGGCAGTATCTCCAGAAGACCTTACCACCGAGATCCTTCCGTTCGAACACAGAAGACAATTGCGGCTGCAATAAATTCAAAGCCAACCGTTTCGATTCGAAATTTATTCCCGCCAATGAGAGTGAGCAGACGGTCATTACAGGCCATAATTCATGATGATTTAAACTTGTTTCCGTACAAAGTCCAAATTACTAGCCAATTAAACCCTCTCGGCTTGCCTCCTCGTCTGGAATTTCGCCGAAAAGTTATTCCAATGACCAAAAAGGATAACAACTTTGTAAACTGTTTGCTTATGTCTGATGAGGCTCACTTTGACCTTAACGGCAGTGTCAATAAGCAGAATTGTCGGATAAGGAGTGAGTCTAATCCAGAAATTCTCCATAAAATGGAACAGCACCCAGAAATGCTTGGTGTGCAGTTTCATCAAGGTGTATTGTCGGGGCATATTTTTTGAAGAAAGTGGTGCTGTAAGAGTTTCTTTTCCCAGTTCTGCGCTGAAAACGGATTCCTTTTAACCCCATTTGGTTACAGCAAGATAGTGCCATTGCAGATATAACCATGTCAGCTATGGCGGAGCTGCAACAGAAATTTACCAACAAATTGATTTCCAGGAACCAACTTTCCGCTGGCCCACAAGGTCACCTGACCTGACTGCACCAGATTTTTATTTATTGACGTTATGTCAGGTGGTCTATGAAACAAAACCCAGAAATCTGATCGAATTAAAGGAATCCATTCAGACAATAATTAAAGCTATCCCGATTATAACCCTTCAGGCTCGCGCTTACTTAAGGTCGATTGCTTTTAAGAACCATTAAGAATATAAAATGCAATTAAATTATCTTTCAAATTAAGTCAAAATAAATGAAATTAATAAAAAGTTATTCGAATTTCTTTATATAGCAACATTTACCCGCCATCCGG
Source organism: Merodon equestris (assembly GCA_958301585.1). Classification (NCBI taxonomy): domain Eukaryota; kingdom Metazoa; phylum Arthropoda; class Insecta; order Diptera; family Syrphidae; genus Merodon; species Merodon equestris. The sequence goes on from OY284413.1 coordinate 69,506,656, forward strand.
TACATAGAGAGCATGCTACATGGGAAAATGTTTGCATCCACATAATAGAAATTCGGGTAGAACTGCAAACCACCGAAGAAGTAAACGAAGCAACTTATTAGCTTAAGAATAACCAAGCCGCGGAAATCGAAATAATACTATCGAAATTAATAAAATACGTTAATGGTGAAATAACAGAGAAGTTACATGGCTTCATTACAACTGTATGGAGGAATGGAACTCCCCGAGAAATGAAAAAGCTCCATCAACGGATACAGAACACGATGCAATAATTACCGAAGAATATCATGGCTATCAAGTTAATACAAATGCTGTCAAATAATCTCTTAAAGAGACTAACATCATACGCTGAGGAAATAATCGGAGATCACCAGTGTGGCTTCAGGAGGCTCGACGAGTCCCCAGATGTTCATTATACAGCCGCTTTCACGAAAAAAATCTGGGGGCACGGCCCCCGCCAAGTCGAGCAAAAAAGCGGCACGGCCGTACCATCCTTTTCTCGAAGCAGTTCGGGCCATTTTCGACCCCCTATAACTTCGTTGTGGATAAAACTAGAAGCCTGAATTTTCAGTAACCAAGCAGGCATCCCATAGACACGGTATATTTCAAATTTCATTAAATTTGAACCAGTAGTTTAAGAATTATAACTAGTCAAAGTTTCTAATTCTGTCACTCACTCACTCACTCACTCACTCACTCACTCACTCACTCACTCACTCACCGATCATCAAAACTTTAGGGCACTTCTAGCAGACATAGAAGCTTGAAATTTAGAATACAATTAGTGTTTAGTGTATAAATCAAGGAAAAACTAAAATATTTTGCAATTTCGGTCCAGTTTTCTAGATACACCAAATATTATTACTAATAGGATAGTGTCTGTATGTATCCTTTTTCAATTTATCTAGATGGCGATTAACGCCTAAAAATATGCAATGCAACAATCAATTGGCGGTTGGGGAATTGGGTTTAGTGGTCAATGTGATTCATGTATTTGACGGAATATAAAATAAATATCTTTATTATGTACATATATTTAATAACCATTTGATGAACTTATAATTAAATCAATTTTAAAACAAATTGTATGTTCGGTGTCCGGCCACGGGTTTTCTAGTACATAGGATTACAAAGTTACATTTGCAGTGAATGAATCAGTGTACCTGTATATGTATAATATAAAAGAATAATGGTGTATAATAGATAGGTACCTAAATATAATTATGTTCAAAGGTAATTTGTAAAATGGTCAATCAACGGAATGAAAAAGCAATAATGGGACATGTCTTATGAAATTGTACCAAAATCCGGCAAACTATTAAGTAGACAAAATTGCCCGAAATTGCGATAAAATAAAGATCACTCATAATCATAACCGCGCGGCTTCCACGCTTCCTGTCCATCACAGAAAGGCGACCACTTTCTTCCAGGCAATCTTTGAGTCTTACTGCGATATCACAGGTACATATACACACAAACTACTTTTTATTTAACTTACGCAAATTGTATCAGTCAGTATGGGTATAATTTAAATAATCTTTATATAAATCTAATTCTATAGAAAAATAATGGGTTAAGTAATTTATTAATTTGAAAAAACGTTGAGTGCGGCAGGGAGTGCCGTACATTAGTTCAAGTTAATCCTCTATTAAGCTTGATGTTGTAATTTTCTCTGAGGTACATTGACAGTATTTATAGTGAATGAGAGATAACAATTTTACATAAGAATTAACTTTAACTGACGTTTGACGAGTGCGGCCCTAAATATTACTAACTAATGCAAAAAAAAAAGTTATTTTAAAATAAAGAACACGACGCGGCCGCTCTCGTCTCGTATGATGACTGTTGCCATGCCACCCACGTACGTGCGTATTCATATGTGCGTAAGTAAGGTTGTAAATAACCGCGCTCGCGGTGTAAGCGAGATGAATGCCCCCGAGCGAGCGGCAGCCGCGCTAATACGCGCGAATTACACATTGCCCAGCACCATACCAATAAAAGGATCCGGTCCAAGTTTATTATCATACGGTCTGATTAGGTTTTATTTGGTTTTATTTGGGTTTCCCTAAACCCTGGTAACAAATGTTGGACCGTTCGACCATAGGAATATTTCCGAAAGAAAACGAGGAAGTAGGAACACTAATTATCCAAAGACCCTTCGGTCGCTTTCTGTCATTAAACTAAGTTAGGATATTGGGAATTTTCGATAATAAAACATTTGTAACACAATATCCTTGCATTTTATAGCATATTTAAAGAGTAGTTGAAGACGATCGGGGATCAGTCTCTTGATAATTTTTAAGAACGCAACTTCGAATCTCCTCGTGTTCGGTTTCTTTTAAAACAAAGTAATATAAAATAGTGAATAATAATAACTTTGACATTCGTTTCTTAGAACGCAAGAACGTTTTTCAGAACGCAACTTCGAACCTCCTCGTGTTCGGTTTCTTTTAAAACAAAATAATATAAAATAGTGAATAATAATAACTTTGACATTCGTTTCTTAGAACGCAAGAACGTTTTTCAGAACGCAACTTCGAACCTCCTCGTGTTCGGTTTCTTTTAAAACAAAATAATATAAAATAGTGAATAATAATAACTTTGACATTCGTTTCTTAGAACGCAAGAACGTTTTTCAGAACGCAACTTCGAACCTCCTCGTGTTCGGTTTCTTTTAAAACAAAATAATATAAAATAGTGAATAATAATAACTTTGACATTCGTTTCTTAGAACGCAAGAACGTTTTTCAGAACGCAACTTCGAACCTCCTCGTGTTCGGTTTCTTTTAAAACAAAATAATATAAAATAGTGAATAATAATAACTTTGACATTCGTTTCTTAGAACGCAAGAACGTTTTTCAGAACGCAACTTCGAACCTCCTCGTGTTCGGTTTCTTTTAAAACAAAATAATATAAAATAGTGAAATAATAAAAAACTTTGACATTCGTTTCTTTTCTTTTAAATTTAACACGTTCTACTTGAGAACATCAATCGCGAGTGTCCTCTAGCTGTTTGGATGTGCCTAGAATGCGATTTTCGTTTATAACTTCGGTTATTACTTTGTTTGACGATTGGAAGGCTTACTCCTTGGATTACCTTTATTATTTGCCAACAATTTGGACGTTGTTTGGATAATTTTGAGGTATGTATATTAATACGTTGTAATCGTACCTTAAATTTGCTGTTTGTTGTTTGGATAATTTTAAAATATATTAATACGTTTTAAGTATTTTAAAATCACGTTTATCTATTAATCGTATTCCTTCACAAAAGAACTCTTGCGTACCAGTACTAGTAGTCGCAATGGATTCAGAAATACTGTATGTAAATGACCATCCTTGCCCACACAGGGTTGTCCCTATACCTGGCGATGGTTCGTGTTTATTTCATTCTTTGTCATTCTCTATGTATGGGAATATTGAGTCGTCGTATGAGATTAGACTTGCTATAGTCGAGTATGTGGTAGCGCATTGGGATGAGTTACAATTTTATACTTATGACGAGCGCGGAGATCCCTACGTTAACGCTGATTTGTACACGACGGCAATGGTAAAATCAACTACCTATGGTGCCACGTCTGAACTTATGGCGGCCGCCGCTTTGTATCCGTATGCTTTCGAGGTTTACGAAAACGGCCTTTTGAGAGGATCATTCGGTGGTGATTCTGGTAATCCGGTGAAACGTTTACGATTTTCTCGAAGTTTCTTAGGCGGTCATTATGAAGTGCTCCTTCCAGGAGTGCCTCCGAATGATGATAATGTGAATAAAAATAATAAAAACTTACCTAAAAAGGGCGGAAGACCTAAAAAGGTCAATAAAGGAAGACCTAAAACTTCGGCGCTATCCCGTTCTCAACAAATCAGAGAAGCAGCGGCTCGTTATCGCCAGAACAACCCCGAAAAACGTAAGGAGACATTAACTCGTTACAGTTCTTCATGTCCGGAAGTTAACAGAGCAGCTGTAGCGCGTTACACTGCGTCTCACCCCGAAGTTAACCGTGAAGCAGTGTCACGTTACACTGCTTCTCACCCCGAAGTTAACCGGGAAGCTGTGGCACGTTACACTGCTTTTCACCCCGAAGTTAACCGGGAAGCAGTGACACGTTACACTGCTTTTCACCCCGAAGTTAACCGGGAAGCTGTGGCACGTTACACTGCTTTTCACCCCGAAGTTAACAGGGAAGCTGTGGCACGTTACACTGCTTTTCACCCCGAAGTTAACAGGAAAGCTGTAGCACGTTACACTGCTTTTCACCCCGAAGTTAACCGGGAAGCTGTGGCACGTTATAAAGATGTACACCCTGAGCTAAATCTTGAATCTGTCCAAAGGAAAAGATCAAAGGAAAAATTACAATTTCGACTAAAAAAAATAGAAAAAATTACTCAAGCGCTAACAAATAGAATTAAGAACAGATTAGAAGCGGAGAAACTAATTAAATGGGCAGTTCATAGCAGGCAGCAAACATTAGGAAACTTTAATAAAACTATTGATAAATTGAAAGATAAATTTAAAGTATCGTTAGAAAAACTAAGTTCGTGCCCTCCAGATAGTTCTTTAAATGACAAGTTAGAATGTTTTCTTGGAAAATCAGAGCATAGAAGTAACCAGGAGCCATATTACGCAGAAGAAGCTTACAATTTATTTGAAAACAAGGACAAAGCCATCGAAATTGACGATACAGGAAAAGCGATCTTTGGCAATGTAAAAAAGCATGGCCATAGTTTAGTTTGGTCTTGTAATGATCTGTGTGAACTAGATGAAAACGTAATCATACAATTAACGAACATTTTCGAAAGCTTGGTGAACAAAAGTGCAGCTCAGTATTACACATTAATTGAAAAAGAAAAAATATTAGAGTATTTAAATTATATTAACACTCTCAAAGCGCATTTTCCTCGACTAAGGACAATTTCAAGAGAAATATATCAAGTACAGGGTATTTTTAACATTTTGAAAGATATTGATGAATCATTAGAAAAATCTGACGTAGAAAGAATAAAAGAACACGGAAAACAACAAAAAGTTGGCAGTATTGTTGTGGAAAGTGAAGAGTCACATGAAATTGTAGAGGATGAGGTCATAGATAAACACAAAGCTGCGTTTAAATCTTTAAAACTAAAGTGTCTTGATACTCCAAAGCTGGAGTGCATGTCGTGTATAAAACTTTGTTATTCAAGAGATATTTCATCTCTGAACAAATTAAGAAAAGCTATAGACACCAGTATTTGGAATAATCTTCTCAATTATTACAAAACCAACAATCTAAATCACAGCCCATATATTTGTCACTCGTGTTTACAAAAAATTAGAGCAAATCAGCTGCCAGCAGCCTGTGTTCTAAATGATCTACACGTTAGTGCTGTTCCACCACAGATAACCCAGTTAAATGACTATGAAAAGATATTAATTCAACGCGCCAAAGCATTTCAGGTAGTAATGCTAATGAATCCCGTTGCAAACAAACATTTACCTAATAGGCATATGGTGAAAAAAGTAAAAGGCAGAACTTTCCATCTTCCTTTACCTCTTGAAGAAACTTTGAAAAAGCTGCCTAGACCAGAACACCCGATTACTAACCCTGAAATGTATATTATAGTACGAGGTATGCCAACAAAATCAAAAATAGTGTGGGAGGATATTGTAGATGTCAATAAGGTTTACCAAGCCTTACAATATTTAAAAGGTATAAATGCTCTTTACTCTCAGATACAACTTCCACATTCACCTCAACAATTTATTGGTTATATTAACGAAGAGGACAATATCCATCATATAGTAGACCAATTAGAATCTCAAGTAGATAACGTTGTAGAAGGAAACGATGGGCTACTAACACAAGTTACATCAGAAAAAGAGGCTGACTATGAACAATACACTATTTACCCCTTGCATGAAAGGAGGAGAAACGCTCCTATTTCAGAACTCTACCAAATGCTCAAAGTCAACGCTGCTCCAATTGATTCTAGAGATAAAGATTTAGATGTAAAGTGCTTTCCTGATCTTTATGTTGAAGGTAAATATGGGCAGTTTTATGTTCGGCAGCAAAAGTTAACATCTAGTGAATATATTAAAGCAAGACTAATGTCAAAACACTCTCAATTCCGCCTAAATCAACAATATTTATTTTTTCTACTTAATGATGCTAATATACGTCAAATAAATTCAGGCATATTCTATAAAATGAATTGCGTTAATCAAAAAGAAAAAATTACAGCTGAACAGTATTTTGAGATGCTTAATAAAGATGAGTTAGAAGGTGACTTAACAGCGATATTTGGTAGATTAAGAAATACGGAACAGTTTTGGAAAAAACCGAGAAATGATGTCAACTGTATGACACAACACTACGGGCCAGCAACCTGGTTTCTCACCATGAGTCCTTCAGAATGGATGTGGGATGATTTAGGCGAGTACCTTAAAGAAGTTAATGGTCCTGAAATGGCGAACAAGAGCATTAGTGAATTAGTTGCACTAGATCCTGTCTCCACTTCTCGATTTATTGATAACAAGTTTAAAGCTATGTTAGACTTCATTATGTCATCCGATGAGCCGCTTGGAAAAGTAATACATTACTTTTGGAGACGAGAATATCAATCGCGTGGAGCGCAACACTTTCATTTAATGTTATGGGTAAAAGACGCCCCCATACTTCACGAGTCCTCGCTTGATGAGGTTGCATCATTCATTTCAAAGTACGTAACTTGTGCTATACCTGACAAGAATGTTTCACCAACACTCTATCAACGAGTTACGTCATATCAGACCCATAAACATAATAAGTATTGCATGCGCCAAAAGAAAACAAGAAGAGATTTCGTAAAAGTTTGTCGTTTCGGATTCCCCCGCCCGGTCAGAGAAGTACTTACTATTAGAGATATAATAGAATCAATAGCTGCAAGAAAAACATTGTCGCCTAACCGTAGACTTTACTATATTGTACGCAAAAAAGAATGGGTTATGGTTAATGATTATAATCCCGCAATTTTGCTAGCATGGAATGGCAATACAGACATTCAATATGTAGGCGAAAAAACAGCTATTTTAAATTATTACGTCACTAAATATACCACCAAAAGCGAGAAAACTCATGTTGCTGATATCTTTCAAGACATAAACTCTACAAAACCTTTAAGAAGCCGCCTGTTTAACATTGGCCTTAGAGTTTTATCTAATAGAGAGTGCGGCTCTTTGGAAGCCAGTGACACTCTACTTGGTATTCCTTTGTACGGTACAGATCCTACCACAACAATTCGATGGCTGGACGTCAACATCTTTCGTAACCGGCGCGTTAAATCTAAATCTGATATGATGATGCTGGAACCGGAGTCCACCGATATTTATTACGAGTCTTGGATTGATGACCACTATCCCAAACGGCCTAAAGAGTTGGAGACTACTAGTACAGTTTCGCTCAAAATTACGATATTGTTAAAACACGCCCAGTCTCCTCTAAAGTCGAGTGCTACGAGATAAATGACGGTAAAAAGTTCCTGAAAAGAAGAGATAACCCATATTTGATCAATCACTATTTCTATGACGGAGAACAAGTACCAGAGAAATACTTCTTCTCTTTACTTCTTTTATTCAAGCCATGGCGTTCCTTAGATTAACTCAAAATGGGGTGTGATACTTACACGGAGGCCTTTAATTTGGCGAAAGAAGATTTAAAAGAAGGAGTCGATTATGGTAATTCAATGATAGAGTCAAGATATAAGATACAAAAAGCATGTGAAATGATAGAATCTAAAGTTGCTGAGATAAACGAAGAAAGGGAAATTGTTGATGATGACGATGGTCCTGAAAACCCTTTAGACTTTGAAGCTGTGGAAGCTGCAAACGCAATGGATGACTTTCAGAGAATCAATCTGGTAGAAGAAGAGCAGACTGATCTTCAAAGTATGATCGCAAAACTTAATGCCGATCAAAAAAGAGTCTTCGATATGATCACACATAAAATGGACACAACTGATAATAACGCTGACGTTTTACGCTGTTTTGTGAGTGGAACTGGTGGCACTGGAAAGAGCTTTTTAATAAAAACTGTGAAAGTTTGGGTTAAGATGTATTTAAACAAAAAAGTGGCAGTTAGTGCTCCAACAGGCATAGCTGCATTCAATGTGAATGGATTGACTATACACAGACTATTGCAGCTGCCTGTGGAACACAAGCGAACACCGAGGTACAAGCCACTTTCCGATGAAGTGCTCCAAGTTCTGAGATCAGATTTGAAAGAAGTAGTGTTGTTTATCATAGACGAAGTGTCGATGATATCCAATGTTACTTTAACATATATTCATTTACGCTTGTCCGAGATATTTGACACAAGCGATGATCAGAATGGGTGGTTTGGAAAAAAACATCTTGTAGTTTTCGGGGATCTTTTACAGCTTCCGCCGGTAAGAGAAAAGTCACCTTTTGAAAAACTCTCAACTGCTGAAACTAACAAGTTGTTAGGTTCCCTCAGTATGCCGAATCTGTGGATTGAACTGTTCGTATACGATGAACTTACTATTAACATGCGACAGCTCAATGATTCTGACTTTGTTGAAATGCTAAATAGAATAAGATTAGGTGTGACTACACAAAAAGACCGCGACTTACTCTCAACTAGATTAATAACTCTAAAAACCAATTCAAATGAAAATAGATTGATTGAAATAATTGAACACCTCTCGAAACTTCCTGATGATACCGTTTGCTTATTACCTACAAAAAACATGTGTCAACAATTAAATACTGCAATGCTTAGATCTCTCCCACATCCCGAAATAAAACTTACAGCTGTAGATAGAATAGATTGCCCCAGATACCTAACAAAAAAAGCTCGTGAATGCATAAAAAATTATGAAGACGATGCTTCTATGACTGCGGGCCTAGAAGAGAACATAATTATAAAAATAGGAACAAAAGTCATGTTAAGGCGAAATATTGACGTGAGTCTTGGTTTAGTTAATGGTTCTATCGGTATAGTGCAAAGAGTAAAGGTTGATCCGGAAAATACAAAAATAATTAAGAAAATATACATTACATTTGATAAAGAACAGGTTTACGAGCTGGGTCCGGTCAAAACTAAATTTGAAATTATTAATAGAGCTTATGTTCATCGCGAACAGTTTCCCATATGTATAGCCTATGCTATAACTATACACAAAAGTCAGGGCCTAAGTCTAAATAATGCGCTGATGGATATCGGTTCTGCAGTATTCACATCCGGTCAAGCTTACGTGGCACTTTCGAGAGTTACAAGTCTGGGCGGCTTACATCTAATTAATGTCGACTTTGGAAATATTAAAGCGCAGGAATCCTCAATTTGTGAATACAATAGACTAAGAAGCATTTACCGTCCAGACTTGACAAAAATTGTAACATCAAAACCTCCGAGAAAAACCCATAGGGACAGGGAGTGGGCTTTGAGAAAAACTGCAGCTGAAGCTCAAGAAGTAGTACCGGAAAAGAAAAAGAGGAAGACAACCTACAAAAATAAGAAAAGCTCATAAGACACAGAGTGGGCTTTAAGAAAATCTGTTGTTGGTATTCAAAAAGTAGAAGGTACCGGAAAGGAAGAAAAGTAGGACTATCTACAAAAAGAAATGAGATGCCATCAAAAACATAACTTGTAAAAAAAACCAAGTCTCGCAACTCAGTTCTTCTACCGTAAAAAGTTGTGAGATCTATGTAATACCAAGTCGGTTAATTTATTCAGCCCCTACTTAAGAGACCTTCTGTCTTAAGTTATTACGTAATTAGCTAACCTAACAACATCTTATAGTGACCATATTAAATATTAAAAATCTTTTATGTTTTAAATAAATAGTTTTGACTTGGCAATCGCACTAAACAATCTAATTTAATATAATATCAATTACTTGTGAGATGCATGCGATGGACAAGTCAATCTATTTATTTAAAACATAAAAGATTTTTAATATTTAATATGGTCACTATAAGATGTTGTTAGGTTAGCTAATTACGTAATAACTTAAGACAGAAGGTCTCTTAAGTAGGGGCTGAATAAATTAACCGACTTGGTATTACATAGATCTCACAACTTTTTACGGTAGAAGAACTGAGTTGCGAGACTTGGTTTTTTTTACAAGTTATGTTTTTGATGGCTAGAAATTTACCAAAACAGTCTACCAATTATTCGAGGGTTTTATAATAGAAAGGCGTGTGATTCTATATACCGAAAGAAAATGTGACACCTCTTGTAAGGTTGGGAATCCCAAAAAAAAATGGTGAAAATGTTACAAGTACGCCTAAAGGCAAATAAGTTCAAGCACTAAAAGCCTTATCTGGAATATTCAAGTAACGTGAAGTATTAAAACAAACAAGTGCCTCCAAGTACTTCTCTTTAATTTGGTGCTGGAATACATAATGAGGTGAAAGAAAATGATAGCGGAATTACGTCTAATGGAATCACACCCACTCTAGCTTACTCTGACCATCTGAACTTTCTGGGAGATAGTGAGGAAACAGTAAAGAGAATCGCAGAGCCTAATAATGACAGGAGAGGAAGTAGGCTTAGTAAATGAAGGAAAAATCAAACATATGGTCACTGACCGACTTGGATTAATCCAAACCTTGTAAGAGAAGATTCAATAATTCACATATCTGAACACTGTACTGACTGCCAAAAACGACATAAATGTCGAAATAAATAAAAGGCTGCATATGGACCGAGTTAATGTTAAAAATAATTAGTGGGAGACTTGAGGAAGGGAACCTGACCATAAGGAAGACCACGCCATACATGAGCGGAATAAATACTAACAGACCTATGAAAGATGGAACAGGACAACCAAACAGAAAAGGAACGCACTCTTAACAGGGAGGCTTGGCAATTGACTTTGAGCTTTCGAGTTCTAATAATAATAATAACTGAATTTAAGAAAAATTACAGCGTTGTATCAAATTGCCAGATTATCTATGAAAGCCTTCACATTCTTGGCAAAGGGCTAGACAGGAAGACAGAATCCGACCAAGATCGGGACCTTGAGGTACACCAAACGAATAGCCTTCGGGTTGATTAGAACATTATTCACTTTGACTTTCTGACTTCGACCAAGTCAGCGAAATGGTATTTCGCGATATATCACCCTTGCAGGATACTGATTAAATCCCCTCCATATCACTCAGGAAAAATATTCTCGAAAGTCGACGTCTGAAGCGGAAAAAAATAAAATCACACAAAAGGTAGGCATCTAAGCGATACAATTTTTAAACCATCTATCTTTCATTTGTAAGAGCATCAAGCCCTTTTAGGGGGGCATGGAGCACTTTCAAAAATTAATTTTCAGAAGTACATTCCGAATGCTTTTAATTATATGTCGCAAAATTCCGTTGTGCGGTAAAGAAAAAGCCTACTTGCAAAAAGCAAAATATAATATGTGTAATCCTAATAGCTGGTTAATAAAGGACAAACACTACTCTACTCGGATTATACTCGGAAAGGATTCCATCCCCCAGGCTTTACCGTCCGGCTTAAATAACAGAATTCATGTTCGAAAATAGTCCTGAAAACACGAACGATAAGTAACCACAGGATTAAAAAATCCTTGAACTAGTACAAGGTTTTTTCTGCTTTCTCCAAACGCCTCCCTCCCTTCATCTCGGAAAGTATCCTCCCTTTAATGTAATACATTGCCGAAAAACGGAAACCAAAAAACACAAAATACCGAACTCAAATCAACTCAGTTAGACATATTGTGATCGGATTCTGACGAAAGTTTTATCTCCCACGAGTATATGGTGTACGAGGACGACGTGCATGTGGCAGCAAGTGGAGCTCTCATGTAGGCCTGGTAAAAAAAATGTAAGCAGCCCCTTTATACATGTTATGTGTTTGTTTTTGTATCCATTGCGTGTAATCCTTCAGGGCAAATAGGATTTATAGCGAGGACAAAACGAAATAAGGAAAATAACCAATACACCCACAACCAAAGCGACCGAGTGTAGTTCGAGAGTTAGGTGTGTTTGCTTTTAAAATTTTTGCAGGAATTTCAATTTTTCGTCCCTTGTCCCGGCCCACCGCATCACATCCATCCGACGGACCTTTGGGCATCTCTAACTTGATATGTTTTCATGCAATAGCATGCAAGGGAAACAACAATCTAAACGTGGAAAAACTTCCGCAAAGGCAACATGAGAACCGGTTTAAAAAAAAAATAGAACGAAAAAAAACCCCTCGGAATACCAGCGAGGGTGAAGGTGGTACATATATGCTCGTATTAACTGCAAAGGTAAAACTCGATAAAAAGAGTGAAATGTGGTTACACATTTGAAACTTTGATTTTGAAGGAATATTTTTGCTTGTTTTTCTTTTTATACAAAGGGGATGTGCGTTTGCATGCGCTTTTTGACAAAAAGATCGAGGTGGAAGGAGCGGATTTAACTTATCGAATAAATGTTTCAAAGTACTTTTTGGTGGCACGGGAATTGACTGACGTTTTTATGGAGGAACGACTTTCAAACATTTCACCGAGTCGACGTTCGCTGAACTGATATTGAGGACACTGATGGTGATGTAATTTGAAGCATGTTTATGTGAAATAAATTTTTAAACGGGTTGAGGTTGTTCTTGGGGGCAAATATTCAAGTGGATTCGTACTAAATTATGCAGACAATTTGATGGCATTGAAGAAGGCTTATATGACCCCTTGGCTATTATACATATGTATATACAAATTAATTAATTACTCTTATGATGGCAAATAGGGCTTGTCAAGCCTAGGAGTTAGTAGTGAAATGCGCATCGTGAATCACTGCCGTTTTGATGGATATTATGATGCTTCCTGCTTACGGTGCTTTGAAGAGGTGTTCAATTTTCATAGTTTTGAAATCACTTATTTAGAAATGATTGGCCCTATAGAAAACAACTGCTGGCCCACTAAAGAATGGGTAAAGAACGAGGAGCAATTATTAACACTTTTCTAAATAATTGTGGTTCGTAGAATACTTTTATATACAAAAATATTTTACGTTTGAACAAAATCAATTCAAGTGCAAAATATATTTGCTTTCATCACAAAAACAAAAATGATCCGAACTCCAAAAACTCTTTTAAAGCGATAAGATCTTAACCCGATAATATGTTTTCCAGCATCACATATCACCGGTTTAAAGACTGACAAAGGCTGGTAGACCTTGTTACACTTAGCGCAATTTCTGTACTATACTCTTTGCGAACTTGTCACATCGACTACCTGGAGAAGGGCAAAACGGTCACAGGGCTGTACTATGCCAAATTATTGGGCCGATTCGACGCCGAATTGAAGAAAAAACGGATCAACTAGGAGAAGAAAAAAGTGCTCTTCCACCATGATAACGCAGCGGCTCACACCTCCGCCCTCGCCACGGCCAAATTGGTCGAATTGGGCTATGAACTGCTGCCCCATCTACCGTATTCTCCAGATTTGGCCCCGTGCGACTTCTTTTTGTTTCTGTTGGGGAAAAAATAAAAAGTACCACTGTCAACTCTTCATGAAGGAATGAATGTATTTTAAGTAATTCTGGTTTTTATATGGACAAGTTACATAAGTAGTAGTATTGGAATTCAGCAATATATGTACATAGTTCAATAGTATAATAGTATTAATTCATCATATATATTATAGGAGAACATGGTAAGTATATATGATAAGTATATGAAATTACATGTATACATATGTTGGTATTTATTGTTTTGTCCAACAAACTACCCCTCAATAAATACAAACTTCATAACAATTCTAATTTATACCCAAAAGGTTTACAAATCTCATGTGTTTTATTTTCTTCAAACTTTTCGTTAAAATATCGGCCTTCATATCTTCTGTTGATATGTACTCAAGAACAATTAAAGATTTTTCATAAACGTCTCTCACATAATGAAAACGTAAGTCGATATGTTTGCTACGTTCGTGGTGAGATGGATTTTTCGTTAGATGAATGGCACTCTGATTGTCACAAAATATCTTTAGGGGACAACTCACAAGATCCCCGAAGCCAATTTCAGAAACAAGGTTTCGCAAATAGACTGCTTCTTTGGCTGCAGCTGTCAGAGCCATGTATTCCGCTTCTGTGCTGGATAACGCTATGGTTTGTTGCTTTTTCGTTGCCCAGGTAACAGCTCCACCTGATAGTTCGAATACATAGCCAGTGTAGGATCGACGGTCATAATTTGCTGCCCAATCAGCATCGGAATATCCACTCAAGGGATCCCCAGGTTTACTGTAAATCAGTGAAAAGTTAATAGTATTTTTTAAGTACCTGAGAATTTGTTTTGCAGCAGCCATATGCTGGATATGCGGGTTCGCATTGAACTGGGACAGTTTGTTTACCGAATATAATATATCGGGTCTAGTTGCCAACCCAATGAACAAAAGTGAACCAATTATTCCCTGATACTCCTTCGTATCAGCAAATTGACAGTCAGTACAGTTTTCACATTTTATTAATTTTTGACCAGGTTCTAACGGTGTCCCCCGTCCTTTACAGTCACTCAAGTTACAATTCTCTAGGAGAGATGAAATCGCCTGTTTTTGTGAGATACGTATGTGATCCCTGGCTTCATTTTGATGGACCTCCATACCAAGAAAATACCCCACGATACCCTTGTCAACCACGAGGAACTCATTTTTAAGCATGTTCTTGATTTCGTTCAGGCGGGCTCTCTCTGAGCATGCAAGTAAGATATCGTCGACGTAAATTGCCAAGATGTTTATTTCATCTTGTTTGTGGTTAGTATAAACACATACATCGTAACTGCATCTCTTAAAACCAATTTTCTTTAGAACTTCATCCAACCTATTATTCCATTCACGTCCTGATTGTTTGAGCCCGTATAATGCCTTTCTTAACTTGCAAACACGTTTGGGATATCTCGGATTGATGAACCCTTCTGGCTGGCACATGTACAACTCTTCTTTTAAACTCCCATTTAAGTACGCACTAGTAACGTCAAGTTGATGAAGATGTAGTTTGTACATAACAGATAACGCAAAGATCAGTCGCACTGTGGAGTAGCGGACAACAGGCGAAAACGTTTCGTAAAAATCTAAGCCCGGTCTCTGTGTACAACCTTTGGCTACTAGACGGGCTTTATATCTTTCAATATTACCGCTTTTATCTCTTTTTAAACTAAAAACCCATTTGCACTTTATTGGTTGCTTTTCCGGAGGCAG
Source organism: Merodon equestris (assembly GCA_958301585.1). NCBI lineage: Eukaryota > Metazoa > Arthropoda > Insecta > Diptera > Syrphidae > Merodon > Merodon equestris. The sequence continues at coordinate 69,521,819 of OY284413.1, forward strand.
TTCAACAAGTGTCCACGTGTCATTGGAAACTAAGGTCTCGTATTCTGAATTCATTGCCTGTTTCCAATATCTGTTTTCCTTGGAACCCAGAGCTTCTTCAACGGTTTGCGGAATTTTCTGCGCCTTATCCGAGTAGAATAGCATGCTCTTTTTCTCCAATGCTTTGGCTTTGCTCCGAGTAACAATACTTGATGGTGGAACTTTGTCTTCCACACCGTTTTTCTCATTTTGGTCCGAATCTAGGTCATATATGTCATTTTCGTCCATTATTTCTTCTATACTGTCTTCGAAATGGTCTTCATCTTCTTTGTGGTTATTTTGATTTAAATGGTTGACATCAGGTCCTTGCTCGTTTTGAATTGCATCTCTAAAGACTGTTACTTCGTTTTCTTTATTTGTTTCTTGAATTAACTCTGGCATTTCATGGTTGTTGTTAAGGACAGGCATGCTGAAAAATTTGACATCACGGCTTTTTAAGACCTTTCTTTGTTCCGGAACATACACTCTGTATGCCTTGGCTTCAGCCGAGTATCCAACCATTACGCAATCAACGCCTTTTGCTTGAAACTTTGATCTCCCGGGCTTCTTATTTAACATTATACCTAAACAACCAAATGATTTAAAATGAAAAACGTTAGGTTTCTTACCACACCAGACTTCGTAGGGGGTCATTGCAGGTATTGATTTTGTCGGTGATCTGTTGCGAATGTAAGCGGCCGTATTTATTGCCTCCGCCCACATCATTTCAGGAAGACCAGAATCCAGTAGCATGCATCGAGCCATTTCAACGAGGGTACGATTTGCGCGTTCCGCAACTCCATTCTGCTGGGGCGTGTATTCAACTGAAAACTGGCGTCTTATACCGTGGTCACTCAAAAATTTTCCGAAATTTTCCCCCAAATATTCGCGACCATTATCGCAGCGTAGTATCTTAATCTTGCGACCAGTTTCTAGTTCCACTCTAGATTTGAAGTTTTTAAAAGCGTTAAACACTTCGGATTTTGCCTTTAAAAATTGGACAAAAATTTTTCTCGACTTATCGTCAATAAACGTAACGAAGTAAAACGCACCACCGAGCGAACGAATGCGCATAGGGCCACACACGTCACTATGAACTAGGTCTAGAATGTTTTTAGCTTTCATTATAGGCTCTATTGAGAACGACTGGCGTGCTATTTTGCCCTTCAAACATATATCGCACTGGATGTTGTTGGGAACACTATTTAGGTTAAGTCCGCGTACCATGTTCTCTTTGAATAACCGCGACATACTTTTTATATTTAAATGACCGAATTTTTTATGCCAACTATGAACTTCACCTTCTCTTTCAGGCTTTAACATACGAGTAAACGCTTTGCAACTCGATATATTTATATTTTCTGTGACATACAAATCACCTTTTCTTTCACCACATAAAATTAATTTACCACGCTTGTCTCTAATTGTTGCTTTATTTCGACAGAAATTAATGTTCATATTATTATCGACCGCTTTACTAATTGAAATAAAGTTTGTTTTTAACTCGGGAACATACAATACGTCGCGTAGTTTGATTTTATAAAAATTGCTTTCAATCAAAACGTCACCTTTTCCCGAAGTATGCAGAAACTTATTCGCGGCAAGTTCAACTAACTCTATATGCTCTCTAATGTTTACAAAAAACTTTTTCTCCGAACACAAATGAGACGTCGCTCCGCTATCAAGGATCCATGTGTCTCTGTCTAGATCGGCAGAATTAATTAAATTCAGCAATGCAAAAGAAGTTGATGGCTTAGACCAATGTTTGTCTCTTTCGTTGCATTGAGAGGCAAAATGTCCCTTTTTGTTGCATTTAAAACATCTCCCTTTGTTGTTATGACCGTGTGACTTGTTCTTTTGCCGATGAAAATGTTGTTGCTTTTCTTTAGTTTTTGCCAGAAAAGCCATTTCCCCATCTGATTCCTTTTTGTCTCTGTCTCTCCTTTGTCCTTCTTCTGCTAGCTTTGTTTTTAATATGGCTAGCGTCGGTAGTTTATCTCTTGTCTCTATCGCTACAACGAAATTCTCATACGACTTAGGTAAGCTCGACAAAAGAATAATACATAGAAGTTCCTCTTTGAGATCAACGTCTATCTCTTTCAATTTTTCTACCACATCCAGGAATGCATCCATGTGGTCTGATATCGAATGATCCTCCGACATTTTCAATGACAAAAGCTTTCGGTATAGCGTGACTTTTCTTGCGGGTCCATCGGGCTGATGCAAAGCTTCTAACTTGTCCCAAGCATCCTTTGAGGTTCGACAGTTTCGAATATGATTCAATTGGGAAGTTTTAACACATAGGAAGATCGTTGCCAGCGCCTTTTCATCCTTCTGCTTCCAAGCGGATTGATTCTGAACAGTTTGTTCATCCAATGTGCTGCTTCCATTGACATACGACCAAAGCTCATGGTGAATAAGCACACTTCGCATTTGAATCTTCCATCCATCGTAGTTCTGTCCGTCGAGCTTTTCAATATTTAAAAACGCACTCATTGTCTTTTGATATCACAAAAAAAATGTTTAAAACGTTAAACAACACTTCAACTACTCGCGAACCTGGGCCCATAACCTTTGTTGGGGAAAAAATAAAAAGTACCACTGTCAACTCTTCATGAAGGAATGAATGTATTTTAAGTAATTCTGGTTTTTATATGGACAAGTTACATAAGTAGTAGTATTGGAATTCAGCAATATATGTACATAGTTCAATAGTATAATAGTATTAATTCATCATATATATTATAGGAGAACATGGTAAGTATATATGATAAGTATATGAAATTACATGTATACATATGTTGGTATTTATTGTTTTGTCCAACAGTTTCCAAATTTGAAAAAGTCACTCGCCGGACAGAAATTTCAGTCGAATGAGGAGGTCATTGCCGCCACGGAGGCTTACTTTGCAGACTTCGAGAAAACGTATTTTTCAGACGGGTTAAAGAAGTTGGAGTATCGCTGGGTCAAGTGTATCGAACTTAGAGGAGACTATATTGAAAAATAAATCGCAATTTCTCCAAAATTTTTGTTTTTCTTTGGTAGGTTAGGTACTTATCGGACCACCCTCGTATGTACATATACATAAAAAAAAACTGGAACCTAAATTTCTTACCTGTGCAAAAAAATCTCGCTAGCAAAGAATATCATCATGGTTTCCGTAATTCTTCATACATGAAGCGCCTGATTACATACGGGTAGATCAAAACTCAATCAATTTCCAATTATATGAGAAATCACCAGAATGAGATATCTCTCCAACGGCAGGCAAAATTAAAGAGAGGGCGTTTGATAGTCTTCTGCTTGAAAACTATCATATCGCAATGGCAAAATAAACAAAAGAACCAAAATTAATTATGATCATTTTAACGTTTCACTGTTGCTATAATAGTAATATATACCATTTGAAACTCGATATTTCAGAGCCTCGTTGACAACAGCTTGGCAAGAGTCCCTATCAATATTGGTTTCCTTCCATGTTTCACTTACGGCGCGGCCTTCCTTTCCCGCTCATTATTGGTTTGATTGGTCGTCCAGTGTCCATTCGTTCTATGTGTCTTGTCCATTTTAGTCTTCCCGATTTTTTTTCACTCGGATAATGCCTGGGGCTCGAGTCCTTGCTTGTGTAGTTGTCTCCATTCGCCTGTTTCTTCATCATGTTTTCTACCGCAAAAATTCTTTAAATCTTCTTTTCAAAGATCCGAAATTTATTTTTCTCCTTCTTAGTCAGAGAGCAAGTTTCACATCCATAAATGTCAATAACATATATAGGTACATATATGCATTTACCTACCGTTATGGACAAAAAAATAGGGTCAGACCTTTGTTGCCAGTAAATTTGATCTTAATATCGCATTCCTTTTATTGGCAACAGCGACATCTTGTTTCAACAATTTGGCACCACTTCGAAGGGGCATAGTTATAGGACATTCCAAGAACAGCTATTACTCGTGTAGAACAAAGGACGAAAAAATAGGGTCAACTTCACAAATATTTGAGAAAAAATTAAATTACCTTGAAATCGTAAGTATTTCGTTTTAGATTTGACAAATTAAAAGAAAACATGTAATTGTAGCCTAAATTCAAAAAGAAATAAATAACAAAATGGGCCGTGCAAAGCATTGCTCTGAAGAGGAGCGTAAAATTATTCGGAAGCTGAGAGATGTGATGAGCCCATGTAACTTCTCTGTTTTTTTTTTTTCAATTCATAACTATAAATACCAAAAACAATCACAATTTAAAATGTTAACAAGATTATCACTTCTGGGACTCTTACTTCATTGGAGATTTTATAAGTAGAAGCTGCCTATATTCTTTCATTTCCTCTACTTTTTGGTGGTTCGTCCTGAGCATTGCGCTTTTTATGTAAATAATTCGGTTCAAACAATCTTTATCTTTTATCGACTCCTTCCTAAGGAAATTTAATAGTTCCTCATTCTCTTTTCTTTTTGGGAAATTGGCTCAGAAGCCTCGGTAGGATCGTCCATGCTCTCGTTGTCTGTCAACAATTCCTCGTAGTATATCGATGCCTCTATATTTGAGAATGGAACAGTGATAGAATTCTTTAGTCCATAATTGGGGGACAATTTATATATGTACATACGAGTATATGGCTCCTCAATCATGAAATGCGATGGTAAAAGTCCTGTGGGCTCACTCTCTGTGTAGACGTAGACGACATTGCATCTAAAGAGCCCTCTACTATTGATCGAAGGATACATTACCTAATATGTTACAATAGTTTTTTTTTATTAAGTTCTACTTACAACTACCTCACGTTATAAAAGAATGCTTAAAACCAACTTATATTAAATATATTAAAATACCCTACTGGCTCCGTGCGGATACTCTAAGATAAACAGCACATTTTTAATTTGCCTTTCGACGCCTAATAGGTCAAGAAAATATATGTATTTGACAAAAAACTTAGTTAATTAGTTGTCTCCAATTACTCGTGTGAGGTGCTTTTTCACAATTAAACGCAGACTGCCGTCTCCTACAAGCCATCAAAGTGTTGCATAGAGCAGAAACAAACCGCCAGGCAGTATCGTTTACAATAGATAATTTGCAATTTTTTGTTGAAATTTATTACTGTAAAACTGAAAGATAATAATCAAGGACTAATTTTGCATCATGAAAGTTTGTAGCATTATCGCTCGAAACCCCTACAGGCTTCCTCCAAAGCGATCTAAAGTGATTAAAGAAGCAGTAGATATAAAGTCACTAATGAATTCTGAATGCCTTTTGTAACATAACGGACAACCATCGCAAACCTTCAAAATGTGCGAGTTTATACCACGACACAATTGCAACAAAATCGGACCAGTGTAGTCAAAGCCCACCCCACTAAAAGGTTTGCTTTCGAAACCAAGATATGGATGGACCCCTTCACGGACTAGATTTCGAGCACCTAGAATATAGTAGTATTGTTTGAAGAGGGCTAATAATTGAGACCTTTCACCATGCAAATATGTCTGATGATTGTATTCAACTATTAACCTGGTGATCGCATAGGTTTCGTTAAAAATCACTGGCTATTGTGCGGAATGTATTAAGTCAGATTCATGCAATCGTCCACCGACTCTAAAAGTGCTCTCTAAAAGTTTAAAAAATAGATTAATTTAGATGAAAATATTTGAATTTAATCGATGCATATACGCATTGACGCGAACGGACCGAATAAGTTAAATGATTTATTCAAAACATTTACAACAATGTTGGCTATGGTACATATGTACATATTTCGAATAAATTCTTTCTTCCAAGTCTTGTGAAGAAAAATCACTTTGATTCGATAAAGGTCATTTCAGCCATACTTCTTTTGTTAATAATAACGAAGGTAAAATCCCTCATGTAGCACTGGCAGCAGGATTAGTTATGAATATGACATCATTCCAGCTTGTATGAGGAGTTGAAGAAAGTATTTCCGACGTTCAGTTGGCAATGAACGCCGATCATTCCTTCGATGGAGCTGAAAGTCTATGCAACAATATTATTGGACCTGTAAAAAAAGTTATACCATATCTAGCCGCAGCGACGATTTTATCATATTCATGAATCTAGTATGTAGGAGAATCCAGCACAATTCTACTCATTGCAGAGACGAACCTTGCTTTTTGATGCTACTAAGTAGATACTCGTATTTATAGCACTATTATACTAGCATCCACACTTGAACAATAAATAATATTACAGATGCGTAGGCGTCTATTCAAGTCTCAAAAAATGCGTGAAATTCTTCGTTTTGTTATTAATTTTACAAATTTCACAAAATGCTTATGCCTTTAAGAACCACGGTTCAACAATTCGTTTGGGAAGCTTATTGTCTCATGTTAGATAATCGCGCGACGATTCGGACAAAACGCAACGCTTTGTGCATACGACCAATTTTGTGCTCTAATCGAGAATTGTTTTTAGATTGGCACCATTGCAATAAATTAAACTGAAATTGCTTTTTCGAAATCTGCTGGAGAGAGAAGAAGGTCTAGCGGGCATCTATCCTATTTGCCAAAAACGCTGCAGGTTCAACTTCCGATCCAAGTCAAGTCTCGTATGAAATGATTTCAGATCCTTTTCTAGGAATTACCTATATATGTCAAATAACCTGTCAGCACCTATTGATATCGAGTTGAACTGGCTAATTAAATTTAGAATCAATAGGTTAAAGGAAAATATATCATCCTTGATCCGCCTTATTAATTGGGAATAGAGTTAAATTTAATAAGACAGCAATCTACTTCGATACATGAAAGCATAATTGATATTCGTCCATTTGTAGTTCCATCTGATGGGGATGCTATTCCTTTTACTGGAATCCAAAAAAGTTTGTGCGGAAGTCCTAAGCGTTTGTTCAGAAATAGTCGAGACCTGAGATTCCATATCAAATAAAAGACTTAATGCTGGCGTTGTAAATATAGCTCAAGAATATCAGTGAATTATTTCATACAACAATGGCGCAGGTGCAATCGAATTTTGTTCAACTGAATTGTAAGTGAACGAGATCCCTATTTGAATGCACAAGTGAATGAAATTTGGATTTGCATATTTTGCATCGAAACTGAGATTTACATTTGTTTGGGATATATCCTTGGCGTAGAAAAAAGAAAAATCGACACAGTTGGGTAGCACATGATTTGCATTATGACATTTCGGAAAGAATTTTTTTTTTCAACGAAATCGTTTTGTATTGGATTGTGAGGTTTTCGTGTTTGGACCGCATTAGAATGCAATCGCATAGAGTATATGGAAATACAATAAAGTCAGTAAGAGTTAAATTGTCCTGTCAAATTACTTCCCTAGCATAATTTTTTTGGTCAAGAAGAAAAATAAGCCACGGTTTTTTAGACGATGCCACTTACGAGTACAAGCATGCGAAGAGTGTTTACTATTGTAGGCAAAACAATCAACTATTTTCTATCGCAACGCCCCTCAAGCCTCCCCCACGCTGCTTAATAAATTTCATCAGAACTAAACATAATATGATTTGCTGCATCGCCAGGTAGGATTGGCGTTTTTGCGTTCTTGTTAACGATACATTTCTATCCACCGATCCTATAAACAGGGTATGAAACCTGGCCAATCCTTATAATCGCGCGCTTGGCGAATTAAATGTTCGAAACAATCCGCATGCTCCTCGAATTTATACATACATATATTGAGACTCATTTCGCTGTGCACCTCTAAATCGCTTTAGTTACAACTAAATGGGCCCTTAAATATTAATTTTCGTTCTTTACATATTCTGTTTTGGGTCTGTGTAGTTGTCTTTTTCGGGATATTTGAAAAGCTCTTTTTTTTTAAACATCGAATTTAATCCATATTTCCTCAAGTTCACCAATGGTCACCGAATCCTCAAAATGCTCCATTCGCGCAATAAAGCGTTTTATCATACTTGACCAAAATCGGACTAGATTTTGAAAATAATATATGTATTTACTTGAAGAAAATGGATAACACGTGTATCGAAAATATGTGTCCGACGTTTAAAGTTCCAGTAGTGGAACTCACGTGCCGAAAGGTTTATTTTTCGGTATATGAACACGGATGAAAAATATCAAGTTGTAACAGATGTATTGCGAGATTTTTGAATGTCAGCTTAATGTTAAATAATTTGCCCCAAATGCAAAAATGTTGTCGTCAATGTAATTTTCTTTATTCTCTCCATCTCTCAGACCACAAACTAAAAATTTTTCTTGACTTTGACGAAAAAACACCCTAAGAACTTCTTGAACATCATCCCGAGATCGAATAACTTTTCCACTAAGGAAGTTTTCCAAACCTGGGAACAAGTACGAATCTGAATGTGCAAAATCTGGAAAATAAGGCGGTTTCACCATTTTATCACTACTGAACTCCTGTAACTGTTTGATTTGATTTGACGCCCCCATAGGGGCACTTTATTAGCTTAATGCAAGCCTTAACAAAAATCTGATAACTTAACTATAACTTATTAACTAGGTGGCGGCGTGGAGACGATTAAGGAGAGTGAGAAGGGTGGTGGTATAGGGCAATTCTAAGGCTGGACTTATTAAGGTGAAGGTCGAAAAGATTGGTGTTAGCTTTTCGAAGCATTCTGGACATTGGTTCATGGTAGCCATAATTTGTGCGGTGAGTGCTTATACGGAAAAGGGATGTGGACCGAAGGTTACGCGGGTTGGTGTTAAGCGGAATCATGTGTAATAATGAAGGGCTGTCAATGTTACCGCTGAGAAGGTCATGGATAAATAGAATGTCTGCAACATCACGTCGTTCTTTAAGGGGTTGGAGGTTGATTAATTTTAAGCGATCCGTATAAGGTGGTAAATTAAGGGGGTCGGCCCAAGGAAGGCCACGAAGGGCAAAACGGATAAACCTGCGTTGAATGGATTCAATACGCGTAGTATGGGATTCATAAGAGGGGGACCAGACTTGGCTGGCATATTCGAGAAGGGGCCTAACGAAAGTGATGTATAATGATTTCGTAACGTAAGGATTCGAGAATTCTTTGGACCAACGTTTCACGAAACCGAGGGCAGAGTTAGCACGTTTGATAATATTGTCGATATGGAGGCGAAAGTTGAGTTCACGGTCACAAATAACCCCTAGGTCAACCAAGAAGTTAACAGGGGGAACGGTTTCATTACGAATAATGTAGGTTCTAGGTGGTGAGGAAGAGCGTTTGCGGGAGTAAGTGATGGTTTGGCATTTACTGATATTGAGCTCGAGATGGTTTTTTTGACACCAAGTAGTGAACCTGTTAAGGTCCAATTGGAGAGAGCAGGAGTCGACAGGGGAAGATATGTGTTTAAATATTTTCATATCATCAGCATATATGGAGAGCTGAGAGTTCAGAATAACGCTGTCGACATCATTAATGGTTAGAATAAATATCAGTGGACCGAGATGACTACCTTGAGGGACACCGGAGGTAGCGTTAATTGGATCAGAAATAGAAGATCTGAAGATAACGTTATATTGACGATCTTCGAGATAAGATTTGATCCATGAGATAAAACCGGGAGAGAAACCGAGGGCAGTGAGCTTGAGGAGAATAATTTGGTGAGACATTTTGTCAAAGGCTTTGCTGAAGTCAGTGGCGACAACGTCTACTTCTTTGCCAGCTTCGAGTGCACACAAACATTGTGAAACAAACTCGACTAGATTAGTGGTTGTCGATCGACCTTTTAGGAACCCATGTTGGTTAGGAGAAAATATGGGTTTGCAGTGAAAGAATAGTGCATCATAAACGATGCTCTCGAAAAGTTTGGGTGCGCATGAGAGCTTGGCAATGGGACGATAGTTGGACACATCATTTTTCAGTCCTTTTTTGTGGACTGGAATGATATAAGCATATTTCCAAAGCTTAGGAAAAAGTCCTTGAGAGATAGAGCTTTGAAATAGAGCAGTAAGGGGTAAAATAAGATGGTTCGCGCACTTTTTTAATACTATGGCAGGCAGACAGTCGGGACCGGGAGAGTAGTCGTCCTTTAAGTTCCGTATTTTTTCGGCGATTAGGTCGGGAGTGATATTCAATGAAACAAGAGATGTCTGGGGGCAGTTTTTCAAATATCGAAAATAGTCGTGATCGGGTTGAAGATCTTGGTCAGTGAATGATTGGCTGAAGAAATGAGCAAAGAAATTGGCGATTACTTCGGATTCGTTGGAAGAGTTACTGAGATAGTTAAGTGTAGTGGGGTAGCTATCGGTTTTTCTTTTTGTATTAATGAAGTGGTAGAAACACTTGGGGTCAGAGATAAGGGAGGATTGCATTCTGTTCAAGTATCGGAGGTAGAGTGATTCACATAGCTGTGCAAATTTAGTGTAGGACTGCATGTAATTAGAAAGGTCTGATGCAGAGGAGGATCTAAGATAGGCGTGCCAATTTTTGTTTCTTTTATTGCGCAAAGAGCGTAGTTCCTTGGTATACCAGGGCGGAGATGAGGTGTAATTCTTTTTTGGTGAGTATGGGACTGAAAGAATGAAGCAGCTGAGGATTTTGGTGTAAAATAGCGCAAGGGTTTCGTTTAGGGATATATGTGAGTTAGGGTTAAGGAGGAAGTTAAAATTAACATTGTTGAGCAGATTATTTAGTTTCGCGAAGTCAGCTTTGCGGAAATTGAAACAGTACGTATTTTCGGAGGGAAGGATAGTGAGTTTGGTCTCGAGTGACAGAGTTACCGATAGAGGTGGATGAAGGGGGTCTAAAGTAGAGAGAAAATGGTTGCTTGGGTTAACAACGCAGTTTACGGCATCAGATGAGAAAATCAGGTCGAGTTGTCTGTCCATGTTATTGGTGATATTACTGAGTTGCAGAAGGCCGGAGTCAGAGAAATGATCCGTGAAAAGGATTTCTTTACCTGTGGAGGGGTTAGCGGCGATGTAGTGAGTCTCATCATCGGAATGAACCCATTTCAGGTGCGGGAGATTGAAATCGCCACAGATGATGATGATGTCATTGGGTTCGGTGATATCAAATATGGAGTCGACGAGATCAACGACGAGTTGGTAGCAGTGTGTGGGCTGTGAGGGTCTTAAGTAACAGCAGGCAAGATAAAGTTTCTGTTTAGGGAGTTTTATTGAGGCACTAGTGAAGTTGAAGTCAGCGGAATTCGACGATTTGAAGGGCAAGGGATCATAGCGATTGTGGATTGCTAAGAGAACTCCGCGACCGTCAGGATCGGCAGAGTTGTCGCGTCCGTCGGCCCGAAACAGAATGAAATCTGATGTGAATAACTCGCTGTCTCCAATACTGGAGCATAAATTCGTTTCAGTTAATGCAAATATATCGTAGGGTAGGATTTGGGAGTTAAGGAGTACTGCGGAGGTTTTGGTGCGTAATCCTCTGACGTTCTGATAGTACAGGGATATGTTATTATTTGATGGGTGAGGAGATGTAAGTGTATTTAGGTTAGGATTTAAAATAGTTTTTGAGATTAGAACGGGTACTTTGCAAGTGTGCAATGCGCTTTGAACTGACGTGGGCTGCGAAAGTGGAGAGGTCGTTATTTACATCAATGGGAGAAATATTAAGGCTTTCGTGAAATCGTATAAAGGTCTTTTTTAACGCGTGGGGGTCTGTGGGTAGGCCTTCTTGGTGGATTGAAACTAGGACGTTGGTTTTAGTTTTGCCGTCGATACAAATGGAGTCAGGTTTGTCGTGGAGGTAGGCCAGATAGAGGCGTACATTTTCGTAGATTCTTCTGTCTCTTAAACGTGACATAACATAGCGGTCTTCGGCGTTTAGCTCGGCAAGATGTTTGGTGAGTTTGGCTGTGGGAGGGAGAAGTGGATCTAAGAAAGAGGGGGAGGTGAGAGGGAAGGTCGAGTTGTGGGAAGCTGAGGAGGTGGAGGGGCTGGAGGGGGTGTTGTTAGAAGCTGAGGAGGTGGAGGGAGTTGGGTTCAGAGTGTGAGAGTGTATAAAGTTTGGGTACTGAGGATACGTGCGGCTGTTACGTGAAGCCTGGGTGTTGGGATTGGGTATTGAATTAAGAATGTTCGATGAGGGGGATGAGGGTCTGGAGCCGGGCGCAAGGTTGAAGGATACGCGGTTGTGGTTACGTGATCTGTTAGGAGAATTATTGGGTGGGGGGATGTTTAGGTGATCTGTTGATTTGGGAGCTATTGAGAGAGGAAGAGGTCGGGAGAAATTGGGGACTATTCCAGTCTTTAATTCCCAGTTAGTTCCTAAATTGCGAGGGGTTTGAGAAAGAGGCGAGGGTCCAGGTTTGGCTTGGTTAGGGGATTTGGGAGTGTTGAGCTTAGGTTTATTTTTAGGTTTAACGTTTGTTTTGTTCTTACGATCCCTAATGGTAATCCGCATCCTGTCGACTTTGATTTCCTTATTGGGGAGGCTGCGAAAAAGCCATTCATATTGTGGAGGGATGGTAATTTCAAAGCAGTTTCTGCGATGGAATTTGGGAGGAGTGAGCCGCGTGCACTTAACGAGGTTGATTGCATATCGTTTGCGGAAGAAGTTAAATACCCAGCGGTCGTCAGCGTCGCGTGGGGTGTCCCATAAGATGTAGGTAGACAAAGGCTCCTGTATCGTCGCATTATTCTTGTGCAGCTTGTTGATTCTCTGTTTCCAGTCAGATAGGGTCCAAACAGCTCCGAAACGTTCAATGGTCGGCGTTGAGATGGGAGGAGGTGTGGTAGATGGGGGCTTCAAAGGACTCATGCTGGTTTGCGTTTGGACGGAGGATGTAAGTGGCGTTGGAGTGGTACGGATGGTCGCGTTATCAAGCTCTTCCATAAGGGAGATGTTGTAGGTAGTCCTGCAATCGCAGGCGGTTACCGGGGATTTGGGTGGCGTACATTTCAGTTCCTCTATTATAGTGTTGACCGCTGACCTTGTGAGGCTGGAATCAATGTTGAGTGTGTGCAGCGTGTCTTCGATTTTATTCAGGCATTCAAGTTGGTCAGATGTTTTGTCGTCCAGGAACTTTAACTTTGCTGTATGCTCCGAGAGTGCTGACGTAAGCGTTGAGATGTCCCCCCGAATAGAATTAAGGTTCGGGGAAACGGGAGAGCAGTTCGCGTTTACAAGTTTAGTCGGTGTGGTTTCACGGTTATCCAGTTTGCAATTCAGCTGGGATATAAGGGAGAGCAGATGGTCATAGTTTTCCGCACTTTTTTTAGTTGACTCGTTGTATTTTCCGAAAGCTGACTGTTGTTTTGTTGCGAGGTTGTCTATACAAAGGTTTATGGAGTCAAGGTTGTCGGTGAATAGTTGAGACATCAAGTGCAAGTGCAAGTGGCCCTAACGTTATGAGGCGGACGTTACCCTAATGAACCTGACCGTTCTTGCTCTAGTGCCATCTTTAATTTGATAATAAACTTTAGCCGTGGTAGTGTGGCTATGAGGAAACAATTCAAAATATTGAATCTTTTTTCCTCATTATTCCACCATACGCTCAATAATACCTTGGGTGGATGAATTTCATCTCTGAGAACTTCTGAACTAAGTCATTGGTGACGATGTTTAACATTATTGCAAGCAACCCGTTCTTACCTCCGTTAACAATCCGGTTCAAAAACGGTTCTTGATTGAAACGCAACACAAGCGCATTGGAAACTTCGATTCTTTGCTGAAGATTATTTTGCAATATGAATGTGGTACCATTTTCCTAGCTTTACGACTTTTCCCATTTTTGTTAGTAGTCGGAGGATGGTTATACGGCTTCCGCCCTACTCGAATGACGTTCATCCTTAAGTTGAAAATTACCATCTCTAGGCTTTGTATACCAACGCCGACACTCGGACTCGCTGACAACATTCTCTCCATACACATTTTGGATTTCGTTGTTGACTTCTCCTACTTTCTGGTGAATATTTATGTTTAAAATATATATTATAAACATTTGAAAATATATTGTTCACCATTTTTATGTTAAAGAAATATTTTAAAACCTAAAAAAAAACTCTAAATGTAAGCGTTTATACCACTTTGAGGTACATAACGAACAATCACCTCATCATGAGTAATGTTGTTGAGTGTTATACATATACTTATGTACATAAAACCAAAAACTGTAAATAACTAAACTATCAGTCTGTATATTAAAGCGATTGAAATAAGACGTGTCTGCTCTTCTCATTTTTAAAACTTTTTGTGGTTTGTCCCAACAAAGGTTATGGTTATTTTTAAAGAAAATCAGTCTTCAGTTTAAATAATAATTTCATTTTCCTTTTGTGATGACTTCAACGCTTTACCAAATTGATAAATTGGATGACACCAACTATGACGCGTGGAAGATACAAATTAAATCTATATTACTGCATTGTGATTTGTGGGGCTACGTTTCAGGAGCAACAACATTTTCAGAAGCACCGGACGCATTGGCAGCATGGAAAATAAAAGACGAGAAAGCATTCGCAACTTTGATCTTAAGCATAAAACCTAATCAATTATTTCATGTAAAGAATTGTATCTCTTCGAGAGAAGCATGGGAAAAATTGATACAAGTGCATTCGTCTAGTGGGCCAGCACGTAAAGTCACTCTTTTTAAATCTCTATTGAATTTAAAAATGTGTGAAGGTTCAATGGGTGAGCATCTTAAAAAAATTTTCGATTTGTTTGAAAAATTAGCTGAGCTCGACATAAAACTGCAAGACGAACACCGAGAGCGAATAGAGCTAGCGGGAGGAAGCTATATTTTTTCGGAAGGCATTGGTGTCGTTCATGATGAAACACAAACAAGCAATCTCGCATTACATAATGTACTGTATTAGTCCGGGAGGTAGCGCTATAGTTGAGCAAGTCATTTTATACCGGCTGAAAATCATAACAATAATAGTTCTCCCCTAACACATAACAACTCCGAACGTCAGATGCTCCGATAGCGGTGGAGCTAAAGGAGACAGCATGAAAAAGTCTTTGGAAAAAAATCTGCTCCGATGAATTTTATACCGAGCAAAAATGTATGAACTTATTGTTTCAATCACATTTAAAGAAAAAAAATCGTCAGCTGTATTGAGGAGGGGAGGTTATATGTATGTTAGTCACGTGCATGAACCTCATTGAAAATTTGACAAATAAATTTATTTTATACCTTATGAAATTTATACCTCTAAATTTTCATAGTTTTAAAATAATAAAGAAAGTCGTCAGCTGTATTTTTGACGGGGATAAGACCGTCAGTCAACGTGATAAACATTTTGCGAGCTCAATGCATTTGAGCGTTGCATAGTTTCTTTGAAAAATAAACTGACGATCTTTACACCCACAAACAATCAGCTGACGACGAATTTTTGTTTTTTTAACATTTAAATTATCTTATACTTCGAATTCAGTAAGTATAATATTAATTTAATATAAATAACACCACATTGTTCTCGATTGAAAATGTCAGTTTACGAGCCGAATTCTCGTAAGTTGCGGGAGGTGTTATTGTTTTGTTTCAATATGAAGAAAACAGCGACTGAGTCTCATCGAATGCTCGCAGATACGTATGGTGAGAACGCTATTAGTGAAAGAACGTGTCGTGAGTGGTTTCAACGATTCAAGAACGGTGATTTTAACGTGGAAACCGGCATAGTGGTGGAAGAGAGTAGGTTTTCGAAAATGCAGAATTGGAGACATTGCTGAGTGAAGACTCGCGTCAAACTCAAGAAGAATTGGCACGATCAGTGGGAGTGACACAGCAAGCCATTTAAAAACGTCTCAAGGCCATGGGCATTATTCAAAAAGAAGGAACTTGGGTCGCGTATGAGTTGAAACCAAGAGACGTTGAACGGAGTTTGTGTGTTTGTGAACAGTTGCTTCAGAGACAAAAACGGAAGGGATTTCTGCATCGCATTGTGACCGAGGACGAAAATGGGTTCATCCCGGCCATGCTTCCACGTCGACGGCCAAACCGAACACCCACGGCTCCAAAATCATGCTCTGCATTTGGTGAAACCAACTCGACGTCGTGTACTATGAGGTGTTAAAACCAAGTGAAACAATCACAGATGCTCGTTATCGAACGCAATTAATACGTTTGAGCAGAGCATTCATTTTTTTTTTGCAGCATGACAACGCTCGACCCCACTTTGCAAAAGAGATCAAAATGTACTTGGAAGCGTTAAAATGGGAAGTCCTACCCCACCCGCCGCATTCTCCAGACATTGCTTCCTCTCACTATCACCTGTTTCGATCAATGGCGCATGGCCTGACTGACCAACACTTCCGATCTCATGAAGAACTCAGAAATTGGATCGATTCGTGGATCGCTTCAAAAGATGAACAATTTTTTCGACGCGGGATTTGTACAGTGCCTGAACGATGGGAGAAAGTAGTGGCCAGCGATGGAAAATACTTTGAATGATAAAGGTGTAACCTATTTGTTTCATTAAAACGTCAAATGTTGAGGAAAAAACGGCGGAAGCAAAGTTGTACACCTAGTATATTTATTAATTTTGTGTCGGTTTCAAATTACAGTGATATCTCTCTTGAGTGGACAGCCACGGGACCAGAGTTTTTTGCCCACATAAGTATATGCACATTTACACACATTCATATTAATTTTTAAAAAAATCTTCAATCCGCCTTTGGCGGAGATTGCAACCTCTTACTATCACTGATTCATAGTGAGATCGGAGAACAGATGTGAGCTGCATTGCCTTTCATCTCCAGCTTTCAAAGCAAATTTGCACAAAGTTTCACAAGCATTAAACGACTTTTTGTAGGAGTATGAATCCTTTTCTTATTCTGAATTCATACTCCTATGGACTTCTGGGTCCATATCCTCGCTGTCGTCACTTTGGTCATTCACACTTATAACGCTTGTATCATCTTCGGCCAAGTTTTCATTCCATGCTTCATCGGTTTGAACGTTGTTGCACATGCGGTATACTCTAAGAAATGAGCTTCTTCGCAACCAGTTTTTCTGATTATCGATGACAAATTTTGCAAACAGATCAATGGTATGTCGTCCTCTGGGGTGAAGTTCTTTAATTCGAAGGTGTGATTGCGTAGAAACACAGATTTTTTGAAGCAGTTTTTTTTTCTGGAGCAACCTTATTCCATGCAGATTAATTGCAGAAGAAAGCTCTCCTACACTATCAACCTTAGCAATTATGTGATTAAGAACTTGTTCACGATAAAATATTTTAAAATTTTTGATGATGCCCTGGATGTTTATCACGTTGACTGACGGTCTTATCCCCGTCAAAAATACAGCTGACGACTTTCTTTATTATTTTAAAACTATGAAAATTTAGAGGTATAAATTTCATAAGGTATAAAATAAATTTATTTGTCAAATTTTCAATGAGGTTCATGCACGTGACTGACATATAACCCCCCTTCCTCAATACAGCTGACGATTTTTTTTTTTTTAAATGTGATTGAAACAATAAGTTCATACATTTTTGCTCGGAGCAGATTTTTTTCCAAAGATTTTTTCATGCTGTCTACTTTAGCTCCACCGCTAGTGCGACAACTGACGCTCACTTTACTGATTTCTGAACATTAAACAACTGTTTGAAATAAAATTCATTCGGTATAAAATTCCTAGAAAAATTGCAACGCTACCTCCCGGACTATATGTTCCTCAGTTACAATCCAATTTCCTTTCCATAAGCAAGATCACAGACAACGAGTGTAAAGTAAATTTTAGCAAAAGTTTCGCGGAAATTCGAACTTTGATGGGCTTGTTGGTTATGCGGGCGAAGAAGATAGGAGATTTTCTTGTATACTGTGTGCAATGACAGTAAATAAAGAAGACATGTTTGAGTGGCACAGACGGTACGGTCATTTAAATTTGAAAAGCGTTGAGTGTCGACAGTTGATCACAGACCAGTGAAGCAGAAGGTAGTGTTTCGGCTAAAGTGGAAAAGAAAACAAAAGAAAATAATATAATTGCGCGTTTAGGCGAAGTACTCGCGGGACCCAAATTAGCGTAGAGGTATAGTGCCTGACCCGCAATCGGAAGGTCGCCGGTTCGAATCCCCAGGCGGGAGAGGAAGTTTTTTGTTTGCGTTGTTTTTTTTTTTCCTGTTTCCTTTCTGCGGCTTCTGAAGAAAGCTAGAAGTAGCGGGAGGAGATGTCGGGGGAAGTCCCGTACCTCGTACAGGGTCGGAATCGGATGATTTATCATCCGATTTCGCAACACCGGCCGCCGTCATGAAAAGGCGCAAAAGGGTTAGCGCAAGGCCCAACCCAATCAAGCGCCCCTCCCTCACCACTTCGACTAAAAAGCTGCAGGTCGAAGCGAGGAAAGGGGCGCCATCATCACCACCATCGACGTCCGAAGCAGCCGGACAACAACAACAACAACATGTCACCCCCGTGGAAGCAGAGGTCGAATACCTCTCCGATGGTAGAGAAGGCCGCTACACGGGGGACAACAACCCCTTCGCGGCCCTCTTAAGCTCGGCTACGGAGGATGAATGTATTATACTAGAGGAGCAAGAACGCTTCCTACGCGCCCAGCTGCAGGCCGTAGTAGACAAAATTAAGGCGTTGCAGAAGTCGAGAGAGGAGGCAATAGCCGCCGAAGAAATGAAGCAGCAACAACAACAGCAGCCGCAGAAGAAACAGCAGCAACTACAACAACGAAAGCAGCAGAAACAGCAGCAGCAACAACAACCGCAGCAGCAGAAGCAGCATCAGCAACAACAACCGCAGCAGCAAAAGCAGCAACAACAACAACCGCAGCAGCAGAAGCAGCAACAGAAGCAACAACAACAACCGCAGCAGCAGAAGCAGCAACAGAAGCAACAACAACAACCGCAGCAGCAGAAGCAGCAACAACAACAACCGCAGCAGCAGAAGCAGCAGCAACAACATCAGCCGCAGCAACAGCGCCCGAAAAAGGAGAAAGTGCCACCGATCCTCACCTATACCACTGCCTTACGAGAAACCATCGATCTGTGTAAGTATGCCATTGGTGTAGGTAATTTTGAATTTAAATGTTTGGGCCAGAAACGCTATGCTATTCAGTGCAAGACACTGGAGCAACATAAGCGTATTAAAAGCCTACTGAAGGAGTCAACGACGGAGTTTTTCTCCTTCACTCCAAAGGCCGAGAGGTTGCGGACGATGCTCCTCAAAGGCGTGGAATCTATCACAGATCCCGAGGAAATGCTCTCAGAGCTCAAAGAGTTCGAGAGTGACGACCTCAAATTCGTGGCGGCTAAGCCATTTTCCACGGTGAGCTCCCGACGGGAGAAGCGAGTGATTCCCTTCTTCGTGGTACAGCTCACACCCAACAGCAAGCTGGAGAGGTTAAGGTCCATTACTTCCTTGGCTTCCCAGCGTGTAACATGGGAAATATTAAAAAGGCAAGGAAACATTTTGCAATGTATCCGCTGCCAAAGATTCGGGCACGCCGCGTCGAACTGCGAAATGCAGCCTCGATGCGTTAAGTGTGCAAAGAATCACAAGAATGAGGAATGCGACCTTGGGAAAGACAAGGTGGCGGACAGAGAGCAGCTCGAGTGTGTCTTGTGTCGGAACCGAGGGCACCCTGCAAACTATCGGGGATGTCCTAAGTTCCAGGACATCAAGAAAGAAAACCTGGCCCGTAAGCAGAAGGTCGAGGAGAAGCGTCCCTTGGGTCGCTTCCAAACACCAGCCGTCACATCCCAGTTGACCTACGCCCAAATGGCGGCAGGTTCGGGAAAGACGGTACAAAAACCCGTGGCTGTTCCTAAAGCCCCATTGCCTGTCTCTAAGGCACCGGGGGCCGAGGTGGATGTCTGTTCGATCTTGCTCGCAATTCAAGGGCAGATTGGGCAGCTCCAAAAACAGATCCAGGAAACGGCGACCCGAGTAGATAGTATCTGCTCGCTTCTACCGGGCCTAGCGCACCTAAGGTCATGATGGGTACGCTGGCAGAGAGACACTTGAAGATCCTATCGGTGAATGTAAATTCACTGATAAGGATCGAGCGACGAGCCGTACTTTTTAACCTGTTGCAGGACGAAAGCCCCGATGTACTCTTGGTTAGCGAAACAAAGCTAAACCAGAAGCACAAAATCCGGCACAGTTCGTATAAAATAATTAGAAGAGACCGACCCAACGCTACTCAAGGCGGGGGAGTTGCGATCTTCATTAAAAATAATCTTAAACATAAAGTCATATATAGCGGTGAAGTGCGGAGGTTCCAGGTGCTAGAGGCCTGTATTGTGTGCATTCCTCTCCGAAACGGAAAGAGAATGTACATTGTATCAGCCTATGCACCTGAAGCACCTCAACCCAATATTTTTATCGCAGAACTCGAGACACTCTTTCGATCTCTGCGCTTGAACTCGGTAGAAAACTTCTACATCCTGGCCGGCGATTTAAATGCCAAACATAGTGATTGATGAAATAACATTCCCAACACTAGGGGGAGCCTACTAAGCCATTGGTGGGTTCTTCACAACATTGAATATAGAGTCAAGTTGCTCGCAACGGATAGTCCATCGTATCCTAGGAGCGGCTCCTATCTCGATCTAATGCTGATAGACTCTCTACTGAGACTGGCAGACACGAACGAATGGTCTATTAACTGTCTACGGACCATTGTATACGACAGTGACCATTGCGGACTATGTGCCGTGATCACAGTACCTGACGAGTTCGTGGAAATGGCAGAGTACGTCCACACGCACCCCTACGATTACAGTAGGGTGTGCTGGCCACGCTTCGCCAATTCCCTGACGAGAGCGCTCACTTCGAGCGCCTCCTTCCCACCAACTAATAGGAACCTGTCAAACCACGAGATTGACAGGTATCTCAAAGAAATGGACGATATCATTAAACAGACTATGAACAGTACGATACCACGTCAAAGACAGCACGATACCACAAACATATACCGAAACGCGACAATCGACGCACTGCATAGACAAAAAAGTAGACTCCTAACAAGACTCAAACTCTTGTACAGGCGGTTTACCGACAGACAAAACTCGGAGGTCAGGACACTGAAGTCACTGATTAAAAATCTCCAACAATTGATCAGAGAAAATTACAGAATATCTGTAAGTTTGCATTGGAACAACAGAATTCGTGCTGTAAAATCCAACAGCGCGAGTATGTTTCCGCAAATAAATAAAATATTTCGGAGAAACAATCAGAATGACATTCAGGATCTGAAACTTCCGAGAACGTCAGACAATGAACGTTTGCTACGGACAGTTAGCATCGATCCAGATGGCGCCATCCTGGATGACGACTTTTTCGTGATTGAGGATCCTCAGGAGAAGGTGGCGACAGTGGGAGCTGTTTTCCAGGAAGTGTACAAGGTGAACGATAGTATTCGCCCGAACCATGACCTGGAGAACAGAGCCCTGCTTCATCACTTCTACCTTAGAAATGATTTCGATCATTGGCGATCTGAGAATCTTGGTTTTACCAGGTTCAATGAAGATTTCATGGCAAGCAATGCCATCGCCAGTGAGGGGGCTAACACCCTGTTCATTTCGACGGAAGATCTCCAGATGATCTTTCAGTCATTGAAAAGGAAAAAATCCGCGGGTATCGACGGCATATCCAATGTTGTGCTAAGGCAACTTCCACCAATGGCTGTAGAGAGGTACGCCATCCTGTTCAACAATGCATTGAATAATGCATATTATCCAGTGCATTGGAAGACAGCGGTGGTTCAACCAATCCCCAAGAAGGGGAAAGACACCTCTAACCCGGCAAATCTCCGGTCGATCAGTCTCCTTCCGAGTATCAGCAAGGTCTTCGAGAAGGTGATCCATAGAGCCCTGTCTAAATGGGTTGAGGACAATAAAATCATTCCGGATAACCAATTCGGTTTCAGAGCGGGGCATGACACTATTCATGCCGCGTCGAAACTTGTATCGGATATCCAATGGAATAAATGCAAGAACCAATGTACGGGTGCCTGTTTGATTGACTTGGAAAAAGCCTTCGACACTGTATGGTTAGAAGGCCTTTATTACAAGCTCAGTCGGCTGGGCATAAGTAAACCACTGCTATATATGATTTTTGACATGTTAACCGGTAGAAAGTTCGTTGTGAAAATTGCCAATGTAACTTCTACCCAAATATTTGAAATCAAAAACGGACTGCAACAGGGTACGGTAAATTCGCCGATCCTTTTCAGCATTTACCTGAGTGATCTACTTGTTTCTCTACACCACTCAATAGCGTACGCAGATGACCTAATCGCGTACAGATCAGGTCCAACGATCGACGTCATTGTTACTCTTCTGCAGCGTGACTTCGAAAAAATTCAGCAGTATTGTGATGACTGGAAGTTGAAAATCAACTTCCAGAAATCAGAATCTATATTGTTCAGAACGCCTTTGTCTAGGGCCTCTCGGGACACTAGAAAAAATTGGCGCAGGTTCTCTATCCTTGGGCCGGACGGGCGTCCACTGGCGAGACAAAGTGTAGTCAGATACCTTGGGATCGTGCTGGACCAGTATCTATATTTTGACAAACATGTAGATGCTGCTCTGGCAAGGGCCCGGGGCGCTTTCGCTCTGACAAGATGGCTGTTTCATAGCAGCCAACTTGATTCCAGGGTGAAAGTAATCTGCTACATGGCCTTAATCAGGCCCATGGTTGCCTATGGATGCCCCGTCTGGTTCAATGTGAGAGCCAGCTTGATGGAAAGGATTCGGGTGTTTGAGAGACAATGTCTTAGGACTTGTCTCGGGCTACATAGGACTCCCGAATCTGAGTACACGAAATTTTACCCGAACGAGGTCCTATACAATAGGACCAGGATTGTACGGATAGATAATTTTCTGATCAAACTGATTCGAAGCCACGTTGCAAGAGCAATGACTTCGGTCAATAGCCTGATCTTCGGGGCTTACTACCCCAATGATCTATATCATGAGAGAGTGCGCCTTAACGGCTTTGTCCCGCCAGAAGCATTCCTCTATCTAGATAGATGTGGGCTGATCCAGGACAGATTGGCGTTACCGCTAATCTTCCACGTGGGTCGCAATTCCGTGGAGCGGCGATTCCTCTACGAACCCGATGTCGCGCTCCGTGAGCCCGAGCGCCTCAGGTTCTGTAGATCGGTCTCACGCCGGGATCGAGGAGACGTAGTCCGCCAGCATCAACGCTTTTGGTGGCTGGAAAGAGCTCCGTCAACGGACACCTTGATAGGAGCAGCCTCTTCAAGGCAAGGCCTGCCCAACACCAATGGCAGGCTTGCATAGGCTAGGGTAGGGTAAGGTAGGGTAGGGTAGGTTAGGGTAGGCTAGGGCAAAAACGACAAAAAAAAAAAAAAAAAAAAAAAAAAAAAAAAAAAAGATATATATATAAAATATATATAATGTATATATTTGTGTATATATATTTTAGTTAAGTTAGAATAAGATAGGTTTAGTTAGGTTTAATTAGTATAAGGTAGGTTTAAGTTTTATATAAAAAAATGATCATATGCTAAGTTTTTTTAATAAAAAAAAACATTTTTCTTAGCTTAAGTTAGTTATAATAATGTTAATAGTAAATTTGTGTAGACGTCGAAAGACATAAGTATGTTTCAATTGTTCTGTTTGTTTTAGAGTGTCCGCCTAGGGCCAGTAAGATAGTTACATTTGTTAAGATAGTTAAGCTAGTTTTAAGCATTTTTGACTAGGGTAAGATAGATATAAGTTAATATGAAATAAAAATGAATTGAATTGAATTGAAAGCGTTGAGTGTCGAAGCTGTCGAAGGAAAATATGGTGCGTGGAATGAAAATAAGTAAGAACAACAATCGCGAGTGTAATATTTGCCTTGAATAAGTGCTTTACCGTTTCCTAAGAATTTGACAAAAACTACAAAAAGGGTATTAGAAATCGTGCATAGTGATGTTTGCGGGCGTTCATGGTCTCGTCATTTGGTAGTGCTAAATATTTTATAACGTTCGTCGATGACTATACCCGAAAAATCTTTGTATTTTTCATAAAAAACAAAAGTGACGCATTTGAAACATTTAAAAAGTTTAAAGCCAGCGTAGAGCGTGAAACGGGACACAAAATTAAAACATTGCGCACAGATAACGGCCGCGAGTACGTAAATCACGAATTTGACAACTTTTTGAGTCGCGAATGTATCCGCAGACAGTTAACCGTTCCTTACACTCCCTAGCAAAATGGTGTCGCCGTACGTTTCAACCGTACACTGGTGGAAATGAGCAGGTGTATGCTGATTGATTCAAAGTTGCCTGAGTCGCTATGGGCGGAAACAATTCAAACGGCTGCATACCTAAGAAATAGTTCCCCGACAAACATTTTAGGAACTGTGACACCTTATGAACTATGAGAAACCAAAAAACCGGACTTCTCACATTTAGTAGTTGTTGGCCAAAAAGGAATTCATTTAAACAAACTTCCGCGTAAATCGAAATTTGCTCCTAAAGGTAGTAAGTGTTTTATGGTGGGATATTCGACGAAGTCTAAGGCATACCGACTCTACGATCCCATAAAGAGAATAGTGTTTTTCGGACGAGACGTGAAGTTCTTACATTCAGAAAATCCATGTGTTGTGAATCCTGCTTTAAATGATTCCCTAAAAGAAAATATGGAAAATGATTTAGTTATGGAAAATAGTGAACTCAAATTTTTTAACGAAAACAAGGATTTTGTCAATGATGCTGCTGGACCAAACTATGATGCCTGTGTTCCTGGTGAGTTTGACTTGAATAATGTTGTAAGCGATAGTGTTTCAGGTGACAATCCAAACGACAAGGATCAAAACGTTAATGGTCATATCAATGGTCATGGTATAATGGTCAGCAAGCCACTGTTTTTTCTTCTTTGCAGATTGTTGAAAATACTTGAACAACAAATGATGCCTTTAGAAAATGATTCTACTATAATAAAATCGTTTAAAGTCAGTTTTTCCAGCAATTTGCAAGAACGGTTTGATCTGCAGTGTAATGGCACACCTTATGTTTCTGTAAGGCAAGTAGCATCTTTATTTGACCCGCGATACAAAGACCTTGAGCATGAAAATTTTGATGTAAGAGCTTCTATAAGAGACAAACTAAAGATGCTCCTAATGGAAAGTTCTCCTTCGGACCATACTACTGAAGAAAAATATGAACTAAACTGGGTCGCCGCATACATATTTTCTTTAATTACACGTGTTATTCTAAATTCACGTGTAATATTAAATACACGGGTAAATATAAATACACGTGCTCCTATACGAACCTTTTAATTACACGTGTAACACGTGTACACGATTACACGTGTAATAGAGGGCTCGACAAGCAGCCCTCTCCGGATGAAGCTTCGTTCTTGGAAGCCGCCGCAAACGAACAACTTGATGAATAATCGTAAGCAGAATTCCCCAAATCCATTAACGCTGAAAGATGCTTTGGAAGGAGCAGATGCAGAAAAATGGAAAACTGCCATGCTCTCAGAATACCAGTCTTTAGTCAAGAACCCGACACGGGAACTTGTAGACATACCTACAAATGCTCATGTTATAAAATCAAAATGGGTATTTAACGTGAAGCGTGACCATAATGGTGATCCGGTGAGATACAAGGCGCGACTTGTAGCAAAAGGCTGCAGTCAGAGACACGGCATTGACTACAAATAAGTTTTCTCACCCGTAGCAAGATATTCCTCGATTAGATTGATCCTCGCTTTTTCAGCAGAGTACGATTTGTTCGTACACCAAATGTACGTGTCGACAGCCTACCTCAACGGAAAACTAGAGGAGCAGGTATATATGATGCAACCTGAGAATTTTATAGACAAAACGAACGCTAACAAAGTATGCAAGCTAAGGAAATCAATCTATAGGCTTAAACAATCTGGTCGGAACTGGAATCAGGAACTGGATCATGCATTACACGACCTTGGCTTTATAAGATGTCATGGCGATGCATGTGTTTACGTTTTGAAAATACAGAAAGAAAGAAATATTGTAGCAGTTTACATGGACGACATTTTACTCGCTTGTTCGGACCCCGAGCGATTGGAGAGCATCAACATAAGATTGGACTACGATTTGAGGCGGTGGACAAGGGTCCCGTTGACCACTTTCTGGGCATGGAGATCTGTAAGGAAGAAGATCGCATTAAAATATCCCAAAGCAGCTAGTACGTAACTTGCTGAGAGACTTCAAGTTGGAGGACTCCAGAAGCTGTTCAACACCTCTAAATCCTGGCACTAAATTCCAAAAGTGCGATGATTGTTCACAATGTCAAAAGGTGGCCCAAAAGTCATACCAATCACTGATTGGTCCATTGACGTATCTAAGCATCTGTATCACTCATTCTGTCAACAAACTTGCACAATTCAATACGAACCCGCATATCGAACATTTCAATGCAGCCAAACATTAGTTAAGGTACTTAAATACTACGATTAATCTAAAACTTAATTACTTTCGGACCAAATCAAAACTTAAGGGTTATGTTGATGCTGACTGGGGTGGAAACTGTATAGATCGAAAATCCTACACAGGGTTTGCCTTCTTTTTGGCTGGCGCAGCAGTGACATGGGATAGTAAGAAGGAAAGCATAATCGCACTAAGCAGCACTGAAGCCGAATACGTGGCTCTTTCCTCAGCGGCGAGGGAAGTTACAATACATACCTTAGAAGTTTTCTGAAAGAACTTGGATTCAGTGAGCTAGTTGATTCTCCAACGGAACTGTACAACGACAATCAAAGCGCACAAAAGTTGGCAAGAAATCCAGTATTTCATAATCTCACTAAACACGTCGACATCAAGGCGCACTACGTTCGTGAGGTTGCCGAGAAAGTTCTTGTTATTCTTAAATACTTAGCCACTGATAAGATGGTTGCAGACATTCTAACCAAAAATTTAAAGAAAATGAAACATGGCGAATTTGTAAATATTTTATGCCTCCAACCTTAATTGAAACTATTGTTTTTTTTTTATTCACATAGTCTTTATTTTTTCCTAAAAATGAATTAAATTTGTTTGTTAATGTTACATTTTAGTTATTTATAATTTTTGAGAGGAGGATTGAATGTTTAAATGTAAGCGTTTATACCACTTTGAGGTACATAACGAACAATCACCTCATCATGAGTAATGTTGTTGAGTGTTATACATATTCTCATGTACATAAAACCAAAACTGTAAATAACTAAACTATCAGTCTGTATATTAAAATGATTGAAATAAGACGTGTCTGCTCTTCTCATTTTTAAAACTTTTTGTGGTTTGTTAACACCTGTCCTTAATCAAAGAGAGAAGTCAGGAAGCTTACAATAAATACAAATAATGATTAAGAAATAATTAATAAATAAATAAAATGGTAAATAATACAATAAAATAAATAAATATATCAATAAATAAATTTATAAATAAATAAAGAAAAACAAAAAAATTAAAATAAACAAGTAAACAAATCAAACATGAGAGATAAATAAATACATGTTTAAATGAAAAAAAAAAAAAATATACGAGTACACTCATTACTAGGCAAGTAAATATATAATTAGGGTTGCCGGTTCGTTGAAGAGAAAGCACACTCCGAATGCCTTATTTCCACCGTCCAATAGAAACCTGTCAAACTACGAAATTGACAAGTACTTCAAACAAATGGACGATATAATTAAACAGACGATTGACACACTGCATGACAGAAAAATAGACTGCTCACAAGACACAAACTTTTGTACAGGCGGCTTACCGACAGACAAGATGCGGTGGTCAGGACACTGAAGTCACTGATAAAAAATCTCCAACAGTTAATAAAAGAAAATTACAGAATATCTGTAATTTTGCATTGAAACAACAACAGAATTTGTGCTGTAAATTCCAGCGGCGCGAGTGTATTCCCGCAAATAAATAAAATATTTCGGAGAAACAATCAGAATGACATTCAGAAACCAAAGCTTTTCAAAACATCAGAAAATGAACATTTGCTACGAACAGTCCGCATAGATCCCCGTCCTAGATGACGACTTTTTCATCATCGAAGATCCTCAGGAGAAGGTGGCGACAGTAGGGGCTCTCACCAGGAAGCTTACAAGATGAATGATAGCATTAGCCCGAACCACGACCTGGAGAACTACAGCCCTACATCAGCACTTCTATCTTCGAAATGGTATCGATCATTCGCCATCAGAGAACCTTGGTTTTACCAGGTTCAATGAAGATTTCATACCAAACAATGCCATCGCCGATGAAAGAGTTGATACCCTATTAATTTCGACAGAAAATCTTTAGATGGCAGTTTTAAGTATTTTTGTCTAGGGTAAGATAGATTTAACAAATTGTGAATAAAAATGAATAAAAAACTAAAAAGAAATTTAAAAAAACTAGTCATAGTTTGTTGTTCTGTTCTTCGTATTTTCGTCAGTGAGATTTCTTAAGTTAACTAAGTTATTTAAGCTAGTTTTAAACAGATTATTCTAACATAAGATAGCTCTAAAAAATATGAATATTAAATAAAAAAAAATAGAATAAAATGGGCCAATTTGAAATTCACTCAGAACTACGCTATGAAAGACTTCTCGTTATGAAAAAAACGGTCTCTACACCGATGAGAGCAAATATTATATTCTTAGATCAGATGAAAGAGTCAAAGATTGGCAAAAACCCAAAAAAAAATGAATTAAGGACATATACGCCCAACAGTTAAACACTGTGGAGTGATAGTCTGGGGTGCGTGTAAAAATGTTAGAATTGGTACTTTGTAATTCGTTGAAGAAAATATAGACAAATTTTAATATTCAAATATGTATTTTAAAAAACAATTTACAACAAAGTGTTCAAACATTGGGTATACATAGAAGAATTATTCCACTCTTATCAGGATAATGCCTCAAAGCACACGGGTTGAGCTGTTCAGAAATGACCCCTATTAAAGGTTTATTAAAATATCACCAAAGTTACCTGACTTAAATGTTATAGAGAATTTATGGCAAAAACTAGGGGTTGAAAATCAAAAACACTCGATTTTCAGCAGACGATTTAAAATCATTTAGTTGGGGGAATGAGATTCTCGTAAAATCAATTCCAAGTTGCTTAAAGACTAAAAAATATATGATTGCTTTAATTGAATTTTTGTTGAGGCTTAAGTTATCATAGGGCATTTTCAATGTGAGATTGAATTTGTTTCCTTTTTGTATATTTATTATTTTTGTTGTTCTTTTGCTATTTGAATGGTCAAATTTTCGTTATTTTTGCACTCTCATTTTTCTTTTGAGATATTTCGTTGAATTGTTTTGACAAAGAGGATTTGATGGGCTATTTTGACTGTGAGCCACTTTAGGTATATGTATGTAATTCTTTTCGAAAATTCACAATATATATTTTTAATATTGAAAAGTATTTTCCAGAGAAACACCGCAAAATAGAATTTCTGTGACTTGCAGTTGCGGATTTCTATCTCATATTATCAACATCAGTAGCCAACCCACCATCTCTGAATCACGGGACCAAGACAGCTATAAAATTATAAGTATCCGGAAGGCTTATCCTTTTCAATAAATTCCATCAACTTTAAAAATATTATTGAAAAAAAAAAACAATTTATCAAATCTAATTTTAAGCCCCACTGTAACCAACGCAATTATTGTATTATGTTGTCTTTGTCCTCTGACAAAACTTTAATTGTATTTCATATGGTAACTTCGCGTCTATTGCTTAATAAAATAGGTTAGCTCCTCTTGATTACTCAAACTCTTCGGTAGTTTAATTCTAGTAATCCTAAAAATATTATGCCATGTTTTTTTATGACAAACAGCCAGTGGATTGCCCACCTTTCCTAATAATTGTTTTCATCTTAAATAATATAATGTCATATTTTCTTCAACGGAACGCGAACGTGAGTAACTACTGCTACTTGTATATATAATATAATTCTTAGGTTCTAAAATAGACACGAGAAGGGGAATCATGGTGCTCCTATAAAATATTAGTTTTTTTTTTTTTTTTTTAGTTTTAAATTCATTTTTATTTCGTATTATCTTATATCTATCTTACCCTAGTCAAAAATGCTTAAAACTAGCTTAACTATCTTAACAAATGTAACTATCTTACTGGCCCTAGGCGGACACTCTAAAACAAACAGAACAATTGAAACATATGTCTTTCGACGTCTACATGAATTTATTACCATTATTATAACTAACTTAAGCTAAGAAAAATGTTTTTTTTTTTTATTAAAAAACTTAGCATATGATCATTTTTTTTTAGTATTTTATATAAAACTTAATCCTACCTTAAACTAATTAAACCTAACTAAACCTATCTTATTCTAACTTAACTAAAATATATATACACAAATATATACCTTATATATATTTTATATATATATCTTTTTTTCTTCACATTTTATTTTTATATTTTTTTTTTGTTTTCAGTTTTATTCTTTTTTTGTGATTTTTAAATTTTTTTTTTTTTTTTTTTTTTTTTTTTTTTTTTTTTGCCCTATCCTACCCTAACCTACCCTACCCTACCTTACCCTACCCTAGCCTATGTAATCCTGCTATCGGCGTTTGGCAGGCTTTGCCTTGAAGAGGCTGCACCTAGTGAAGTGTCCGTTGACGGAGTCCTCTCCAGCCACCAAAAGCGTTGATGCTGGCGGACTACGTCTCCTCGATCCCGGCGTGAGACCGATCTACAGAACCTGAGGCGCTCGGGCTCACGGAGCGCGACATCGGGTCCGTAGAGGAATCGCCGTTCCACGGAATTGCGACCCACGTGGAAGATTAGCGGTACCGCCAATCTATCCTGGATCAGACCACATGTATCTAAGTACAGGAATGCTTCTGGCGGGACAAAGCCGTTAAGACGCACTCTCTCATGGAATAATTCATTGGGGTAGTAAGCCCCGGAGATCAGGTTATTGACCGAAATCATTGCTCTTGCGACGTGGCTCCGAATCAGTTTGATCAGAAAGTTATCCACCCGTACAATCCTAGCCCTATTGTATAGGACCTCGTTCGGGTAAAATTTTGTGTACTCAGATTCGGGAGTCCTATGTAACCCGAGACAAGTCCTGAGACATTGTCTCTCAAACACCCGAATCCTTTCCATTAAGCTGGCTCTCACATTGAACCAGACGGGACATCCATAGGCAACCATGGGCCTGATTAAGGCCATGTAGCAGATTACCTTCACCCTGGAATCAAGTTGGCTGCTATGAAACAGCCATCTTGTCAGAGCGAAAGCGCCCCGGGCCCTTGCCAGAGCAGCATCTACATGTTTGTCAAAATATAGATACTGATCCAGCACGATCCCAAGGTATCTGACTACACTTTGTCTCGCCAGTGGACGCCCGTCCGGCCCAAAGATAGAGAACCTGCGCCAATTTTTTCTAGTGTCCCGAGAGGCCCTAGACAATGGCGTTCTGAACAATATAGATTCTGATTTCTGGAAGTTGATTTTCAACTTCCAGTCATCACAATACTGCTGAATTTTTTCGAAGTCACGCTGCAAAAGAGTAACAATGACGTCGATCGTTGGACCTGATCTGTACGCGATAAGGTCGTCCGCATACGCTATTGAGTGGTGAAGAGAAACAAGTAGATCACTCAGGTAAATGCTAAAAAGGATCGGCGAATTCACCGTACCCTGTTGCAGTCCGTTTTTGATTTCAAATGTTTGAGTAGAAGTTACGTTGGCAATTTTCACAACGAACTTTCTATCTGTTAACATGTCAAAAATCATATATAGCAGTGGTTTACTTATGCCCAGCCGACTGAGCTTGTAATAAAGACCTTCTAGCCATACGGTGTCAAAGGCTTTTTCCAAGTCAATCAGACAGGCACCCGTGCATTGGTTCTTGCATTTATTCCATTGGATATCCGATACAAGTTTCGACGCGGCATGAATAGTGTCATGCCCCGCTCTGAAACCGAATTGGTTATCCGGGATGATTTTATTGTCCTCAACCCATTTAGACAGGGCTCTATGGACCACCTTCTCGAAGACCTTGCTGATACTCGGAAGAAGACATATCGACCGGAGATTTGCGGGGTTAGACGTGTCTTTACCCCTCTTGGGGATTGGTTGCACCACCGCTGTCTTCCAGTGCACTGGATAATATGCATTATTCAGTGCATTGTTGAACAGGATGGTGTACCTCTCTACAGCCACTGGTGGAAGGTGCCTAAGCACAACATTGGATATACCGTCAATACCCGCGGATTTTTTCTTTTTCAATGACTGAAAGATCATCTGGAGATCTTCCGTCGAAATGAACAGGGTAGCTCCTATAAAATATTTGACAGGTATAGTGTCTTCCCAGTTAAAATAAACAGTTTTTCAATAAGGACGGATAGATGTTGTTATAGAGTAAAACAACAACAATTTGAAAGTCCCGTATATGCCGTTATGTATGGAGTATAGCATCATTCAAATGCCCGCCTCAGCTTCTTACGATGCTACGTACCCAAGTGGTCGAATTTTCAATGGGTCTTCCACATAGATCCTGCTGAGTTTGAGCGGTGGCCTGTATTATGTTCACCTTAAGGGCATCAGTCGATTGTGGATTATTCGAATAGACATGCAACTTCAGGAAACCCCACACGAAAAAGTCTTGCGAACTCAAACCGCATGACCTTGTTGGCCAATTCATGTCACCTCTGTGAAAGATAACGCTACCCTCAAATCGTTCATGCAGGATATCAATTATGGCATCCACTATGTGGCATGTAGCACCGTCCTGCTGGAACCACATATCCTCTAGGTCTTTATTGGCCATTGGCAGTGACCGCCTCATCACATTCGTTTTCGAAAAAGTATCGATCAATGACCCCTACGGCCCAAGATGCACATCAAACAGTAACTTTTTAAGGGGGAATTATTACCTGGTGACCCTCGTGTGAATTGATGTCGTTCTATACACGGTAAGGAGCAAAAATGCGCATTTTTTTGGGGTTCCGGCGTTGTCTATCGTAAAGAACTTTGAGCTCCTGGTTGAGTTGGATCTTGAAAGGGTGTGGACCCAAATCCCGAAGCAAAATTCGCTAAGTTGAAATCTGTGAAAGGCCGAGTTCTTGTGCATGAAGAGGACTCGTCCACCTCGTCCACATTTTCACGGACTGCGGTGATGTTCTCGGCTGATCTTGCGTTCCTTTGCCGAATGTTGGCTGATTGATTACCCAACCGGTTGTTTCAAATTTGGCTACCAAACGTTCAAGAGTCGACTGTGAGAGGCCATCACATCAAATGGGCACAACGAGCGCAGCGTTTGCATTAACGAATGCGCATATGGATACTTAAGTTTTATCATTTGGACATGCTGTTCAATCGTGTAACTTGCCATGGTGATTTGGCATCAGTAACTGAATAAAAAATGACAGATTTCACAGATGTCACCAAAACAACAGGGTCGCCACAGGCCGCCAAAATGTACCCGCTCAAATTGAAACACCCTTTAAAATCACCATCATTGTCCAAAGTGCAGCAATAAATAAAAAAAATGTACGGGGATAACTCGCGTGTCCATTGAAGTGAATTTTACAATACTAGTCCTGGTGTGTCACTAAGAATTCGTTTTAAAGTTATTCATTAAGGTTGATAATACAAGCAAGTGTGATTTAACTTTTTCATTTATCAAGTCTACAGAGCTTAGGTGACTCGTCAAGAAAGTAGTGATTTTTGATTTCATCCTCCTTTTCATTATTTCAATGGCTCTTGGACGAAAGTCATTTGTGAAATATCCTTGAGTGAGCTACCATCTCACCATACACTATCCTGAATTCCGATGTTGTTTTCGGTTATATCCGTTTCTGGCTTATTGCCAGAGAAACACCCACCGATATCCTCTTTCATGTTCACGTTCCATTGCTCCTCATTGATTCCTTTTGGAATTCACTTGGTTTTATTTTTCCTCCCTCATTCATTTTCAACATCAATTTCCAACTGGAGTTAGAAACCATATGTAATGACGTTCGCTTCAATTAAATTACAATAGCCAACCACTTATGCTCGCTTACCTGCAAACAAAGGATCATACGATTAAAAGCACTCCTCCTTACTAGAACTTTACTGCCGTCGCCGTTCTTTCTGTCCAAACTGCCATGTTGCAATTATCTATGAGCAATCACATCCTGGACGTTCCTCCACTAGTTCTCTTTCTATTCATTTATGCTACTTGTACTCCAAACTACATACTTTGGCATCGGTGACTGGTAGTATGTGAATGATAAGCGGAATGCAATAGAAACGAAGAGGAAAGCAGGCAGTGAAAGAGTACGCTCGTTGCTACATTCGACAGAAATTAATTCTTTGACTTATGAAGTGGAAGATGTTATTTCCAAGTCACTTAACTTTCATTCAACAAAGTGCTCCCATCCGTAATAGTAGAAGGCAGCATATGAATAACAAGGGAAACAAGCACTGGCTAGTGAACGTATGTAACCAAGCATCAGCCCAACTTATCACCAAGTCCTACTTCTACTCTGCTCAAGGAGTTCGTGGCTGGATGTACTGGGGAACCCTGTCTTTGAATTGTTACGCTTTGATTTGGACAGTAAAGGACGATGAGCGTTGCCTGAAGGTAATATAACATCAAACTTCATGTATCTTACGGGCAAAAACATTTGTAACATTTAGTGAAGTGAGAGAACGGTTTTTCTTATATCATCTGGCAAAGAGCTACTTACCAAGGCCAGTCGGATGATGTATGTTTGAAGTGGGAGGATTGAACATCATCATCAATTATGTTCCAGGGGTTTTCTAAATACGAATCGACCTTAATACAGAAAATAGGGTCAATTGGGAGAAATATTTTTGTTGTCTATTTGATAAATATATACCACTCAAGTGGATATGCTTCGACAAGGGGAAAGTTAATAGCTTTGTTTATACTTCTGCTTAAAGCTGAAAATACCTCGGTTGAAAATGTTTCTTTTAAAGAAGATAATAACTTGAAGAAAAGAAACTTATTGAGTACAGTTGTAGGCAAGAAGAGAGATTAAATTAAACTTTATAAACTTGATTTCACATAGGAAGACGTTTTAGGAAGAACTTTATTTTTTTTTTTTTTTTTTTATGTAAATTCATTTTTATTTATAGTTTCTTAGATCTATCTTATCCTAGACAAAAATGCTTAAAACTAACTTAACTATCCTTACAAATTTAGAAATCTTACTGGCCCTAGGCGGACACTCTAAAACAAACTGTATAATTTTAACCTATGCCTTTCGACTTATATATAAATAACTTACAATGAACATTATTATGATTAACTTAAGCTAAGAAAATTTTTTTTTCAAAAACTTAGCATATGATCATTTTATATATATTTATATAAGACTTAAACCTACCTAAACCTAACTAAACTAAACTAAATATCTTATTCTAACTTAACTAATATGTATATATTGTATATATACATATATATAAATATATACTTTATATATATTTTATATATACAATATATATATATACATATATATATATATATTTTTTTTTTAATTTTTATATGTTTATACTTTTTTTTGGTTTTTATTCTTTTTTTGTTTTATCCTACCCTAACCTACCCTACTCTACACTAGCCTATGTAAGCCTGCCATTGGTGTTAGGCAAGCCCTGCCTTGAAGAGGCTGAAGCCCTTGAAGGGTCCACTGACGCAGCTCCCCCCAGCCACCAAAAGCGTTGATGTTGGCGGACTACGTCTACTCGATCCCGGCGTGAGACCGATCTACAGAACCTGAGGCGCTCGGGCTCACTGAGCGCGACATCGGGTCCGTAGAGGAATCGCCGTTCCACGGAATTGCGACCCACGTGGAAGATTAGCGGCACCGCCAATCTATCCTGGATCAGCCCACATCTATCTAAATAGAGGAATGCTTCTGGCGGGACAAAGCCGTTAAGGCGCACTCTCTCGTGATATAAATCATTGGGGTAGTAAGCCCCAGAGATTAGGCTATTGACCGAAGTCATTGCTCTCGCAACGTGGCCTCGAATCAGTTTGATCAGGAAGTTATCCACCCGTACAATCCTGGCCCTATTGTATAGGACCTCGTTCGGGTAAAATTTCGTGTAATCAGATTCGGGTGTC
The DNA here is from genome assembly GCA_958301585.1 of Merodon equestris. Taxonomy (NCBI): domain Eukaryota; kingdom Metazoa; phylum Arthropoda; class Insecta; order Diptera; family Syrphidae; genus Merodon; species Merodon equestris. The sequence continues at coordinate 69,557,713 of OY284413.1, forward strand.
CTATGTAACCCGAGACAAGTCCTGAGACATTGTCTCTCAAACACCCGAATCCTTTCCATTAAGCTGGCTCTCACATTGAACCAGACGGGACATCCATAGGCAACCATGGGCCTGATTAAGGCCATGTAGCAGATTACCTTCACCCTGGAATCAAGTTGACTGCAATGAAACAGCCATCTTGTCAGAGCAAAAGCGCCTCGGGCCCTTGCCAGAGCAGCATCTACATGTTTATCAAAATATAGATACTGGTCTAGCCAGATCCCAAGGTATCTGACTACACTTTGTTTCGCCAGTGGGCGCCCGTCCTGTCCAAGAATTAAGAACCCGCGCCAATTTTTCCTAGTGTCTCGAGAGGCCCTAGACAAAGGCGTTCTGAACAAAATAGTTTCTGATTTCTGGCAGTTGATTTTCAACTTCCAGTCATCACAATACTGCTGAATTTTTTCGAAGTCACGCTGCAAGAGAGTAACAATGACGCCGATCGTTGGACCTGATCTGTATGCGATTAAATCGTCCGCATACGCTATTGAATGGTGAAGAGAAGCTATCAAATCACTGAAATAAATGCTGAAAAGGATCGGCGAGTTCACCGTACCCTGTTGCAGTCCGTTGTTAATATCAAATGTTTGGGTAGAAGTCACGTTGGCAATTTTCACTACGAACTTTCTACCTGTTAACATGTCAAAAATCATATATAGCAGTGGTTTACTTATGCTCAGCCGATTGAGCTTGTAATAAAGACCTTCTAGCCATACGGTGTCGAAGGCTTTTTCCAAGTCGATCAGACAGGCACCCGTGCATTGGTTCTTGCATTTATTCCATTGGACATCCGACACGAGTTTCGACGCGGCATGAAACCGAATTGGTTATCCGGGATGATTTTATTGTCCTCGACCCATTTAGACAGGGCCCTATGGACCACCTTTTCGAAGACCTTGCTGATACTCGGAAGGAGACTTATCGACCGGAGATTTGCCGGGTTAGAGGTGTTCTTACCCCTCTTGGGGATTGGTTGCACCACCGCTGTCTTCCAGTGCACTGGATAATATGCATTATTCAGTGCATTGTTGAACAGGATGGTGTACCTCTCTACAGCCACTGGTGGAAGGTGCCTAAGCACAACATTGGATATACCGTCGATACTCGCGGATTTTTTCCTTTTCAATGACTGAAAGATCATCTGGAGATCCTCCATCGAAATGAACAGGGTATTATCCCCTTCATTGGTGACGGCATTATTTGCCATGAAATCGTCATCGAACCTGGTAAAACCAAGATTCTCGGATCGCCAATGATCGATATCACTTCTAAGGTAGGAGTCATGAAGTAGAACTCTGTTTTCCAATTCGTGGTTTGGACGAATGCTATCATTCACCTTGTACACTTCCTGGAACACAGCTCCCACTGTCGCCACCTTCTCCTGAGGATCCTCAATCACGAAAAAGTCGTCATCCAGGACGGCGCTCTCGGGATCGATGCTAACTGTTCGTAGCAAACGTTCATTGTCTGACGTTCTCGGAAGCTTTAGATCCTGAATGTCATTCTGATTGTTTCTCCGAAATATTTTATTTATTTGCGGGAACATGCTCGCGCTGTTGGATTTTACAGCACGAATTCTGTTGTTCCAATGCAAACTTACAGATATTCTGTAATTCTCTTTGATCAACTGTTGGAGATTTTTAATCAGTGACTTCAGTGTTCTGACCTCCGAGTTTTGTCTGTCGGTAAACCGCCTGTACAAGAGTTTGAGTCTTGTCAGGAGTCTACTTTTTTGTCTGTGCAGTGCGTCGATTGTCGCGTTTCGGTACACGTTTGTAGTATCGTTATGTCGTTGACGTGGTATTGTACTGTCCATGGTCTGCTTAATTATATCGTCCATTTGTTTAAGGTACCCGTCAATCTCGTAGTTTGACAGGTTCCTATTAGACGGTGGGAAGGAGGCGCTCGAAGTGAGCGCTCTCGTCAGGGAATTGGCAAAGCGTGGCCAACGCGTCCTACTGTAATCGTAGGGGTGCGCTTGGAAATACTCTGCCATCTCCACGAAATCGTCAGGTACTGTGATCACGGCACATAGTCCGCAATGGTCACTGTCGTATACAATGGTCCGTAGACTGTTAATAGACCATTCGTTCGTGTCTGCCAGTCTCAGTCGAGAGTCTATTAGCATGAGATCCAGATAGGAGCCGCTCCTAGGATACGACGGACTATCCGTTGCGAGCAACTTGACTCTATATTCAATGTTGTGAAGAACGCACCAATGACTTAGTAGGCTCCCCCTAGTGTTAGGAATGTTATTTCCCCAATCACTATGTTTGGCATTTAAATCGCCAGCCAGAATGTAGAAGTTTTCTACCGAGTTTAGGCGCAGAGTTCGAAAAAGTATCTCGAGCTCTGCGATGTAAACGTTGGGTTGAGGTGCTTCAGGTGCATAGGCTGATACAATGTACATTCTCTTTCCATTTCGGAGAGGAATGCACACAATACAGGCCTCTAGCACCTGGAACCTCCGCACTTCACCGCTATATATGACCTTATGTTTAAAATTATTTTTAATAAAGATCGCGACTCCCCCGCCTTGAGTAGCGTTGGGTCGGTCCCTTCTAATTATTCTATAAGAACTGTGCCGGATTTTGTGCTTCTGGTTTAGCTTTGTTTCGCTAACCAAGAGTACATCGGGGCTTTCGTCCTGCAACAGGTTAAAAAGTACGGCTCGTCGCTCAATCCTTTTCAGGGAATTTACATTCACCGACAGGATCTTCAAGGGGCTCTCTACCAGCGTACCCATCACGACCTTAGATGCACTAGGCCCGGCAGAAGTGAGCAGATACTATCTACTCGGGTCGCCGTCTCAAGGATCTGTTTTTGGAGCTGCCCAATCTGCCCTTGGATTGCGAGCAAGATCGAACAGACATCCACCTCCGCCTCCGGTGCCTTAGAGACAGGCACTGGGACTTTAGGAACAGCCATGGGCTTTTGTACCGTCTTTCCCAAACCTGCCGCCATTTGGGCGTAGGTCAACTGAGATGTGACGGCTGGTGTTTGGAAGCGACCCGAGGGACGCTTCTCCTCGACCTTCTGCTTACGGGCCAGGTTTTCTTTCTTGATGTCCTGGAACTTAGGACATCCCCGATAGTTTGCAGGGTGTCCTCGGTTCCGACACAAGACACACACGAGCTGCTCTCTGTCCGCCACCTTGTCTTTCCCAAGGTCGCATTCCTCGTTCTTGTGGTTCTTTGCGCACTTAACGCATCGAGGCTGCATTTCGCAGTTCGACGCGGCGTGCCCGAACCTTTGGCAGCGGATACATTGTAAAATGTTTCCGCTCCTGTTTACTGTTTCCCATTTGACAGTCTGGGATGCTATGGAAGTGATAGTCCTTAGCCTCTCCAGCTTGCTGCTGGGTGTGAGCTGCACCAAGAAGAAGGGTATCACTCGCTTCTCCCTTCGGGAGCCCACCGTGGAGAATGGCTTCACCCCCACGAATTTGAGGTCGTCACTCTCGAACTCTTTGAGCTCTGAGAGCATTTCCTCGGGGTCTGCAATCGACTCCACGCCTTTGAGGAGCATCGTCCGCAACCTCTCGGCCTTTGGCGTAAAGGAGAAAAACTCCGTCGTAGACTCTTTCAATAGGCTTTTGATCCGCTTATGCTGTTCCAGTGTCTTGCACTGAACAGCATAGCGTTTCTGACCTAAACATTTAAAATGAAAATTACTTATACCAATGGCATACTTACAGAGATCGATGGTCTCACGTAGGGCCGTGGTAAAGGTAAAGATGGGTGGCACCTTCTCCTTTTTAGGGCGTTGTTGTTGCTGCTGCTTCTGCTGCTGCGGCTGTTGTTGTTGCTGCTGCTTCTGCTGTAGCGGTTGTTGTTGTTGCTGCTGTTTCTGCTGCTGCGGCTGTTGTTGTTGCCTCTGCTTCTGCTGTTTCTGCTGCTGTGGCTGTTGTTGTTGCTGCTGCTTTTTCTGCGGCTGCTGTTTTTGCTGCTGTGGCTGTTGTTGTTGCTGCTGCTTCCTCTGCGGCTGCTGTTGTTGCTGGCTTTGATGTGTGGCGGCTGTTGCCTGCTCCCTTCCCATCTGCTGCATTTGCTTAAGCCTATTGACTACGGCCTGCAGCTTGGCGCATAGGACCCGTTTTTCCTCTTCAAGTTCGCCACGCTCTTCCTCCATAGCCGAACTTGAAAGGGCGGCGAAGGGGTTGTTGTCCCCCGTGTAGGGGCCATCCCTACCATCTAGGAGGTAGGCAATGTCCGCTTCCCCGGGGATCACTGGGTTTGTTTGTTGTTGATGCTGTCCAGCTGCCTTGGACGTCGATGGTGATGGAGATGGCGCCCCTTCCCTCGCTTCGACCTGCAGCTTTTCGGTCGAAGTAGTGAGGCAGGGGCGCTTAATCAAATCGGTCTTCGGGTTGACCCTTCTGCGCTTTTTCATGACGGCGGCTGGAGTTGCGAAATCGGATGATAAATCATCCGATTCCGACTCCGTATGACGAACGGGTCTTCGCCCGCCGTCTCCCGACATCTCTTCGTGTACCTGCTACCACTATTACACTGCTCTGGACAAAGTACGGCCAATCGCGTATATGAAAATTTATTTGAAATTATTCAAAATTTTTAATTTTTCGTTTGATGTGATTTTTATTTTTTTATTATTTTTTTATTTTTTGCTTCTTTGCGTTTTTGCTTTTACTCGCACAGCCTATTGAGCGAGAATAGGAAGAACTTTATTTTTGTACGAGTATGTACCTCAATATGAGTCGCTTTTGTAATAACATATTATATTTTTTCGAATCTTAGCGCATCTGCGAATCTTCGAAATAATTTTTGAACTGAATTGATGATGAACTAGAGCTTGCGTTCAAGTCTCTAAGCCTTGGTAACCGTGATTGTTCTATTCTCTTTTTGTGCATGCATAATTTGTTCAGTTGAAATCTATGACCTTATCCGGGTACCTAACTTGAAGCGATTAAACTAAGCCTTATAATTTAAAATAATTTAAATTCGAAGAATATCTTATTTGACAGTTCTATATCAAATAGGTCTACCCTCTGTTCAATATAGCTAGTTACCTTGAAGTAAACGCACCTTACTGTTCTATCTGTCAGCTTTTTGGCAATGCAAATTTTCGTGGGGGTGAACGCCCCCATTTATTGGGCTTAATTCAAGCTAGCTTAATCTAATCTTAACCTAATCTCACTTACTAGGTAGGGAGACGGGGATGGTGGTTAAGAAGGCGGATTTTTAGGCATCGAGTGCTGAGGTTGAAATCGAAGTAAGGATTCGAATTAACAATTCCCAGCATACGAGAAATAGGTTCATTGGAGCCATAGGCAGTATGGGGGGTGATAAGATAGAAGAGACGGGGATTTCGTACTTTGCGGGGGTTAGTGTTGATAGAGACAGAGTTATAGAGAGTCGCGCAGTCAATGGTACCTGAAAGGAGACGATGGATAAAAAGAATGTCAGATACAACTCTTCTTTCTTCCAACGTGTTCATGTTGATTAGTTTAAGGCGGTCTTGGTAGGTTGGTAAAATCAAAGGATTGCCCCAGGGGAGACCTCGAAGAGCAAAACGTAGGAATCGGCGTTGGATGCTCTCGATTCTAGAAATGTGGGTTTGTTGGTAGGAAGACCACACTTGGGAGGCGTATTCAAGAAGGGGCCGGACAAAGGTTATGTAAAGAGATCGGGTAACGTAAGGGTCCGATAATTCTTTAGACCATCGCTTCACGAAACCGAGTGCAGAATTAGCTTTAAGGACTATCTCATCGATGTGTGCCCGAAAATTATGCTCCTGGTCATATAACATGCCAAGATCGCGAATGACTTGAACCGTGGAGATGGGTTGATTATTGAGGAAGTAGAGACGAGGAGGAGGTTTGATTCGTTTACGTGAAAAGGTAATTGATTGGCATTTGGAAATATTAAGCTCTAAGCAATTTTTGGAGCACCAGATGGAAAAGCTATTGAGATCAGATTGAATAAGGGAAGAGTCATGACTGGAGGAAATGGTCTTGAAGAACTTGGTGTCGTCGGCGTATAATGAGATGTGGGAGTGTTTGATCACCAATTCAAGATCGTTTATGGAAAGAACGAAAAGAAGTGGACCTAAGTGGCTGCCTTGGAGGACGCCGGAGGAGGCTAAAAAGGGGTTAGAGAAGGCAGATCTAAAACGAACATTATAATAGCGATTTTCCAGGTAAGAAGATATCCACTTCAAAGAAATGGGGTCGAAGCCAGGGGAGGACAATTTAAAGAGTATCAGTCTGTGGGAGATTTTATCGAAAGCTTTACTGAAATCGGTTGAGATAACGTCGACTTCTTTGCCGTTCTCTAAGGCTGATAGAGTAAAGGACACAAATTCAACAAGGTTAGTGGTTGTGGATCTGCATTTGAGGAAACCGTGTTGTCTAGGGGAGATTAACGACTTGCAGCGAAAACTTAAGGTTTCGTACAAAATACTCTCAAAGAGTTTGGGTATATGTGACAGTTTGGCAATGGGACGATAGTTGTTAACAACGTTCTTCGGACCTTTTTTGTGTATAGGGGTGATAAATGAGGTCTTCCATAAGCGGGGGAATTCACCTTGGGATAGGGATAGGGTGAAGATTTTCGAGAGAGGGCGAGCGATGGTTGAGGAGCATTTTTTTAGAAATATGGCAGGGAGACCGTCGGGTCCAGTAGTGAATTCATCATTAAGTAGATTTAATTTGTTTTCGATGACATGAGAATCAACTGTGTGTGGGAGAAATGGTCCAAGCGAAAAATTCGGTAGGTAATCAAAGTATGAGAAGTCTGGAGCAAACGAGTCGTCGGCGAAAGACTGTTTAAAAAAGGTGGCGAAAAAGTTGGCGATAATATTGGGATCATTCGAGGTTTGATCGTGGAAGGAGAGGGAGGTAGGATAGCCATCGGATTTTCTTTTGTAGTTAACAAACTTAAAGAAGGACTTTGGATCGTTTATAAGATTGGCTTGCGTTTCTGTTAAATAGCGTTGATAGAGGAAGTTGTGTAGGGCGGTAAAGTGGAGATAGGTGCCCAGGTAGTTAGAAAAGTCATTGGGTGATTGAGTACGAAGGAAGATTGTCCATTGCTTATTTCTTTTGTTTCTTAGAGAACGGAGCCTGCGATTATACCAGGGTGGGGAGGTGGACGAAGTTTTGCGTTGTGAAACGGGAACGTAAAGAGAGATAGAGTAAAATATTTCCCTGTAGAGTATGGATATAGCATCATTTACGGTTAGGTTATCAAAATTGAGAGGGGCATTTTTAAGGTATTCATTTATTAGATGAAATTTTGTTTTGTGGAAATCGTAAGAGGCCAGAACTGTATGGGGTTTATTCTGTGATGGAGAATCGTTAAAGAAGGAAAGGAGGAGGGGAGGATGGAAGTTATCGATGGTTGAAAGGGAAAGGGGACTAAGTGAAACAGAAGAATTGAGAGGATCGGTTGTGAATATGAGGTCGAGTTGTCTACCCATGTAGTTTAGTACGCCACTAACTTAGCTAAGGTTTGAATCTGTTAGGCGATCCAAGAAGAGACATTCTTTGGCAGTAGTGGGATTGGTGGCAGTGTAAGACGATTGATCGTCTAATTGGGTCCATTTAAGATGAGGAAGGTTGAAGTCACCGAAAACAAGGATTTCATCTTGCGGGTTTCTTAAATCGGTTAATTGGTCGATTGTGTTGATGGCGACTTCATAGGATTCAATAGGTTGTGAGGGCAAGATGTAGAAACAAATGATGTATAGTGTCTTCTGAGGTAGAGCAATCTTAATTGAAACAAAGTCGAGAAGTGGGGAGGATGATACTGCAATAAGGGAAGAGTCAATTGTAAAATTTGGTGGGAACAGTTCGAGGTTATTTATGCTGGGGATCAGGTTCGTTTCAGTCAACGCGAAGACATCAAAGGGCAAAGCATGTGATTGTTGCAGGATAGCTTGGGTTTTCGAGCGGAGACCTCTTACATTTTGATAATAAATAGTAAGAGGGAGGTTTTTGCAGAGGGTGTGGGTGACAGGGGGACGGCGACAATTAGGAACGAATAAACTTGTCGTGGTCGGCTCGGCTACGCTGGAGGTGCGATATCCGCTTTGAGTTTATACAGGGTGCCCCACGAGCAGTGTGTCAAAAAGCTAGAGCGTGTAGCCCTGGCCAAGACAAGAAAAAAATCGTACGGAGGGGGGGGTCTATTCCCCCCCGTTTAGCCGGGAGGGGCAATTTTCTAAAAAATTGACTTAATTTGGAAAAAAAATTATTAAAAATCAACAGTTACATCCACAATGCCACGATATACCTTTTTGTAAAGTCAGAAACCTCTTCTTTCATATTGATTTTAAATGAAGCTGTTTTAAGGAGTAGTTTTTGAGAAATTAATTTTCAAACTCAAAATTTTGAAAAAAAATTGAAAAAAAAAAATTTCGAACTATTTTTTTTCAAAATTGTATGTAAGTAAGTAGTAATTTTTTTTCAAAAATTCAATGCTCTCATTAGTTTTTAGTTAAAAACAGAAAACCGGATGCAAAAATGTCTTGTAGTTTTTGAGAAATTAAAAAAAAACCCAAACCATTTTTTTCTAACAAAAACCTTTTTTTTTGGTTTTAACGCGGCTGGACTTGTAGGCAAATTAATGTATGAAAGATTGACCTCTTTTTTATTATTTTTAAAAAATTCGGAGTTTTATTATAATAAATTTTCAATATGATCCCCATTTTTTAGAAGGCAAAGATTATATCTTCTTCTAATGGCTGCACATTAGTCTATGTTTGACAAATTTTCCTGCAATTTGACTCCAGCGACTTCAATCCGTTGTTCCAAAGATACTATTTCCACTTCGTAAAAATAATTTTTCATGAATACCCACACTTAAAAATCTAGAGGAGTTAAATCTGGTGATCTAGGTGGCCATTTCGTGGGACCCCTTCTTCCGATTCAACGGTCACTAAAATGATCATCCAGCCAGTGTCTAACCCGTAAGCTGTAGTGTGCTGGTGCTCCATCTTGCTGGTAGATTAAATTATCTGCTATGGCCAAAGGAACGTTGTCCATCAAATCGGGCAAAAGGTCTCGTAGGAACTGCAGGTATGATTCTCCCTTAATAACGGCATTCAAAAACCGGGCCCCGATTACAGTTTGTCCAACAATACCAAGCCAAACATTACAGCTAAAGCGGTGTTGTGATTTATTTTGTTTTTTGTTGTGTGGATTGGTGCTACTCCAATGATGCAAATTGTGGAAGTTATGTAGTAACCCCATCTCTGGTAAACTGTGCTTCATCCGTCCAGAATATCCTTGCAAAATAGTTTCGTTCAGTTTCATCTCGAAGCAGTAATGATCGACAAAACTCTGCTCTCAAAAACTTGTCGTTTGAGGTGAGTCCCTGAACTGGCCTAAAATGGTACGGGTGTAAGTTTTCGGTATGAAGCACTCTCCATACTCTAGATTTCGGCACTCCAAGCATAATAGCCATCCTCCTTGTACTAAGGGAGGGATTGCGTCGGACCAAATTCAAAATTCGGGTAGAACCCATCTGCGGCGGGCGGACCCAGCCGAAATTCGCAGGTCAGTTTTCAGGCGTTATCAATGAAAAAAAAGAATTAATCCGGGGTTATTCCAATAGTGTATCACTTTATTGTATCCTCATAAAACTCCGAATTTTTTAAAAATAATAAAAAAGAGGTCAATCTTTCATACATTAATTTGCCTACAAGTCCAGCCGCGTTAAAACCAAAAAAAAAGGTTTTTCTTAGAAAAAAATGGTTCGGGTTTTTTTTTAATTTCTCAAAAACTACAAGACATTTTTCCATCCGGTTTTCTTTTTTTAACTAAAAACTAATGAGAGCATTGAATTTTTGAAAAAAAAATACTACTTAATTACATACAATTTTGAACAAAAATAGTTCGAAATTTTTTTTTTTCAATTTTTTTTCAAAATTTTGAGTTTGAAAATTTATTTCTCAAAAACTACTCCTTAAAACAGCTTCATTTAAAATTAATATGAAAGAAGAGGTTTCTGACTTTACAAAAAGATATATCGTGGCATTGTGGATGTAACTGTTGATTTTTAATAATTATTTTTCCAAAATAAGTCAATTTTTTAGAAAATTGCCCCTACCGGCTAAACGGGGGGAAATAGACCCCCCCCTCCCATACGATTTTTTTCTTGTCTTGACTAGACTTACACGCTGTAGCTTTTTGGCACACTGCTCGTGGGACACCCTGTATATTGCCGGAAAATTTCGAGATCATTTGAGACTTTTTGAGGGGAAATATTGAAGAATTCGTGGTATTTTATGAAGAGGTTTTTGAGGCTAGCGAAGTCAACAGGAAGACCTTCCTGTTCGATTGATACCCTTACCGTGTTAGTTTTTCCTTCGTAGCAAACCGAGTCTGACTTATCATGGAGATAAGCTAGGAAGAGTCGGATGTTTTCGTATGTTTTTTTTATCCCTTAACCGAGAGAGAGCATAACGACATTCGACGGGGTTAGCGGTTTGCTGGGTAAGTTTGACTGTGGTGGGCAGAAGGGGGTCGATAAAAGATTGAAAGGAGACAGAAGAAGGATTTGTTATGGAGGGACCTGTTGATGTAGGGATTGGTGAGGAATTGGTTGTGTTGTAGGAGATGGAATTCGATTTGGGGGCAGACGAGCCTTTGGCAAAACATGGGGCTTATCGTCCTTTGGATCTACATGGCAATGATAAGACCGATAATCTCATATGCATCGGTTGTTTGGTGGAGCAGGCTAACACACAAACACGCTGTGGCTTCACTCACCAAACTCCAACGTGCGGTCTGTCTCAGCTGCACGGGGGCTTTCCCCAGCACACCAGGAGCTGCTCTAGATGCTATGATGAATCTTCCACCCTTTGACATATATAGGGTGTGCATTGAAAGCCATTTCTCGTCTAAAGGGAAATGGTCTTTGGTACAACTCGCATTGGAGTGAAAGTGTACTTGCGGGAGAAATATCCTACGACCACTGTCTCATGGATATGCCTTCTGACGCAATGACACCTGCCATCCTATTGCGCTGTAACTTCACAGTCATATTTCCACGGCATCAGGACTGGCTTTGGCCAGACACTGAACCTGTAATGGAATGTCTTCTCATGTTCAGAGATGGCTCCAGGACAGGGCAGGGGTCCGGCGCTGGAGTTTTCTTTGAGCGCGAAAACATTCGACTGCACTTCTCGTTAGGAAAATATGAGTCTGTCTTCCAAGCGGAGATTTACGCAATCGTAATGGCCATGCACTATGTTGTGAAACACAGGTGGAGGGGAAAAAGCATACATATGTGTCTGCAGTGACAGCCAAGCTGCACTCAAAGCTGTGTCCAACCCTCTATCTAACTCCAAATTAGTGCAGGAACTAAGACCTTTTTGAACAAAGTCGGAAGACTAAATTCACTTAGGCTTGTACGGGTCCCAGGTCACTCTGGAATCCCAGGAAAAGAGATCACCGATGAACTCACTAGTAGAGGCTCAGAGGAGAATTTCTCAGGACCTGAACCTGTCCTAGGTCTACCCGCTTCCACGGTCAAATCTGACATCAATAGCTGGGTCTTTAACATACACAGTCGTATATGCAGGATGACTAAGCGCGTACGCCCTGATGTCTGCAAAAAGTCGGCAACATTTTTCTTATCCTTAAGGAGAAATTATTGTAGAAGGCTAACGGGCGTCATTACGGGCCATTACACTTTTGCCAAGCATCTCTACGTGCTTGGCATCAGTGAGACGCCTACCTGTGCTGCATGATGCGAGGAGGATGACACAGCAGAACACTGCGACTGTCCCGCCTTCGCTCGCGCACGGTGGCGCACCCTTGGGGCCGACGTGGTGGGTGCCGAATCTCTTAGCTCTACCTCACTGAAGCCCCTCCTCACTTTTCTCCGGACAACGGGGAAAATACAATAAAGACAAGGTGTCTGTCTGGTAGTACAATGGACCAGTATTTGTGTCTGAGTGCTCCAACAGAATACAGTCAAAATCTTCAAGACTACATTATTCGCTTCTATCTCCGTCATATGCACTTAAGACACTTTTTCATGGGCACTTACTTAAATGAAGTAGTGGCTTTTGTATTAATCTTCAAATTTAATAATCATGGTTGATTGCGCTATATGTAATGTAGTATACCCAACGGATTTCGCGAAAATGTTAATAATAGCCACCAGATTTGTGCAAATTGTCAGATATAAATTGGAATACAGCAAATATGTTATCAGATTTATTGAATCATCTCCAAGATTCGCTGTATTCTCTACCTCTGGCAGACCATACCGAGGCAGGGATTCTGTAGGCCCCACCACTCATTCTCGACTCTGCGGCAGCCCGGAACGACACCGACTCTTGCGGCTCATTGTTCGACCAACTGTTTGGACTAAGCATGAGTGGTGCAACCAACAGAGGCGACACCGACGATGGCACGGCACGGGAAATCACTACGACTGAATGAGGAACAGAATTGGGACGTACTGTAGATTGTGCTGCTAAATGTCAAAAAGAAGGCGATAGGGGCGTGCCCGAAAATCGTGCAAAGGGGCTGACACAGCTGAAGGCATGATGGATGAGGGCAAATGCTTGGAGAAAAGCAGTTAAGAGGGTTAGGTCAGCGGAAGTATCCCCTTCTGCGGCCCCCGCCCTTCTGAGCGGCGTGCAACACAAAAAGCGTCGACGGCTAGTACAGATTAATATAGGAGGCACAAGCATGCCAGAACAACCCTCAAATTGGCAAGGCTGTCCGAGATGGGCGCCCGAAGGGAGCAGGAGCTCGAACCGAAAAAGATAAGAATCTGAAGACGAAGAATCCCAAAGACTACTCCTGGGAAGAGGGCACTTCATATAACAAAAAAAGATTCAAATGATCGTAAAGGGTCGAGAGAAGCAGTAATCTCCTCTGATAGGGTAAGGATAGCGAAAGTTGGCGGTGACAGTAGAATAACCAGCGAAGGAAGGACTGCGAGGATCGTCTAAGCTAACTTCGGCAACAGGCTTCTGCATACAAGCTGAGAGGTCTGCTCTGATGAATGGCACTTTCGTAGTGAGCTGTTCCTCACAGCGGACATCCGCCTGAATCAGGAACATGGTGCCGAGAAGTGGCCTTTTAGGGACTATCAGGTACTCTATCCCCATATTAACGCAGCATCTGCTGGATCCCGGGGAAACCTAGAAACGTGCGCAGGTTTCAGGACTTGACACGAGGGTTACGTTGTCAGACCATAGATATATCAAATTCCAGTTGAAGTGTGGAATCTCCCCCTCGGAGCCCAAGTGGAATCCGAGAAAGACGGAATAGGTACGCCTAAGAGTAGAGCTTGAGAAACCCACTCAAGCCCTACCTAAACTCGGAGCGAACAATTGGTAGCGAATACCGTTCATAATCTGAGTAGCGCCATCACCCATTGTATTGAATTCGCATATCCTATCAAATAACCGCCCTGTAGACAATAGGTTACAGGTGGAATGCTGAGCTCCAATGAGCTCCAATAGATCGCTCAAATCGAATTCGAAAGACGACCAGAATAAATATCGATCGAAGCAGAAGGTAAATAAGGAGCTTATTCGTAAATCGCAAAATGATTCTGCGAAGAGATCCTTAAGCGCGACCAGCAAGTTAGTTAAAGTCCTCAAACGAGGAAAATCCGACGTGGCGCCGAAACTCTTGGCTCTACATCACTGTAGCTCTTCCTCACTTTTCTCCAGACAGCGGGAAAATTATAATAAAAAGAGGTGTCTGTCTGGTAATACAATTGACCAGTATTTGGGTCTGAGTGCTCCAGCAGATAGCAGAAGCATCCAACAAAATAAAATTCCTTCATATAATATATAAAGATTTAGTCTAGGTTAACATTTGCATATCCTATTGTTATTTAAGTCGGACAGTAAAGCAATGAATTTCCCTGATAAAATGCCATCACTTGAGTCATGACTATCAAACACTGTCGTGCCCACTAGATGGTAAAATCTCAATGACCGCTTCCCGGCTTCTGTACCTAGTTACCTTACTCAGCTCCTTCCCAGGACCCCAGTCAAGTTAAGTGTGACCATGCTGATTTGATTTCAAAAGAGCTGGAAGCCTTCAATATTTAAGATAAACTTATACGAGTACATGACAACGCCCGTAGTGCGACTCCTATGACGTTAATAAACTCAACTGTCCAACAAAAGTGGAAGTATCTATTTCGGGTTGTTAAGAATGAAATTAAATTGTTTTCCTGTTAAGAAGTTGTCCAAAATGTGAATGAAGTGGCAGTCAGTTTAAACGGACATGTCGGGAAGACAAGCGAAGACTATGAAGGCTACCACGGAGGGCTGGGATACGGCACCAGGAACTCTTCAGGTGAAGATATCCTAAACATGTGCAAGTCGTACGGTCTTATAGTGCTAAATATCATGTTCGTCAAACAAAGCCGGCACCTGATCACTTATAGCAGCGGCGGAAATGAAACTCAAATAGACTATCATTTGGTATGCAGTTTCATGAAGCCACGAGCCAAAGATTGCAAAGTGATCCTGGGAGACGCGATCGCCCCTCAACACCGTCTCCTCCTGACTGAATTTTTTATGGATGCGAGAAAGAAGTCAAAGCAGCAAACGAAGGTGTCTGAGAGAATCAAGTGGTATAAGCTGGATAAAGGAAAAGGCGAAGTTTTTATTACCATCATGGAAAACTACCTCTCTTCCATTATCGATGAGGTCGGTAATGAGGAGTGCAGAGCACAAGACATGTGGGATTCCCTACAACAATCTGGCCTGGAGAAAGCCAAATCACTGCTCGGAACATCTAAAGACCCCTGCCAACACGCAAAAGAAACCTGGTGGTGGACAGACGAAGCCAAAGCAGTGATACACGAAAAGAAAATGGCTTTCCAAGCCTGGTCAAAGTGCTCTTCTACTAATAGAGAGGAAAAAGCTTTCAAAGCGAAAAGCATGGAAGGCCTCTATCAGGAGTTGGAAGAAATATCGTCTTCCGCGTCTGACAGGAACCAGGCTACCCAGGAGCTTCGACAAAACAATTTGAACAAAGGAGCAAATATATTTAAGATAGCCGCCCAGAGAAGAAGAAATGCTCAGGAGATTCGTTTCCCAAAGTTTATTAACAATGCTGAAGGCCAACTCCTTGTGGAAGACGAAAAAATTCTCCACAGATGGCGACAGTATTGCGAAGAACTTCTGAACGAACAGTTTCCCCGAGTGTACTTTCCAAGAGCCGCCCCGAATCATGCCGAAATATCCGACATCACAGTCGAAGAAGTTCGGTACGCGGTTAAAAACTCCAAGAAAAGAAAAGCTGTTGGGCCGGACGGGATACCCTCTGAGTTCTGGAAAAAGATGGGAGACATCGGGTCTAGATGGCTCATGGTTCTTATCTCCAAACTTATGAGAGGCGACACTATGCCTAATCAATGGAGGGAAAGCTATCTTCTTCCATTGCACAAAGGAAAGGGTGATACGCGAAATTGTGATAACTACCGTTCTGTCAAGCTGATGTCGCACACCATGAAGATCGTTGAACGGGTATTAGATAGCCGACTGCGGAAAGTAATACGACTATCTGATGACCAGTGCGGGTTTGTCTCGGGTAAATCAACAACAGATGCAATCCAAAGTATAAGGATCATGATGGAAAAGCATCGTGATTCTTCAAAGGACTTGCATATGGTGTTGGTTGATTTCGAGAAGGCCTTTGACCGGCAACCAAGAGATCTTTTATGGGTAGCGCTAAGACAAAAAGGAGTTCCAGAAACCTACGTGCGAGTGATTATGGACATGTACGAGAGAGCAACGACAAGAGTAAGATGCACCGCAGGAGTCACCGAAGAGTTCGCAATCAAAGTCGGTGTACACCAAGGGAGCGTCCTCAGCCCACTGCTTTTTATAGCAGTCCTTGATTGCTTGCTTGAAGGAAAAGTGACGGACCCCAATGTGCACCAGCTATTCTTTGCTGACGATGGGGCCATTATAAGTGATGATCAGGCGTCCCTACAACGAGCACTTGATGTGTGGGTGGACATTTTTGAGGGACACGGGTATCGTATTAGTTCAAAGAAGACAGAGTATCTGTGCTGCCCGTTCTCTGACCCTCATCAGCCTATTCCAGACATTTACTTGAATGGAAGAGTACTTCCCAAGTGTGAAAAGTTTAAATATCTGGGATATATGATTAATAGAGAAGCAACTTGTGATGACGACATCAAACATCGCGTAAGCGTAGGGTGGATGAAGTGGCGGGAAAACTCCGCCATCTTCTGTGATCGAAAAATGCCCCCTAAGCCGAAAGGAAGGCTCTACACTTCAGTTGTACGTCCGGCGCTCACATACGGTTCACAATGCTGGACAATGCACAAAAAGTATGAGAGCAAATTAACGGCAACTGAGATGAAGATGCTTCGCATGACAGCGGGAGTAACAAAGCGTGACAGAATTAGAAGTTCAAAGATCCGAGGAAGCCTCCACGTAAAAGAAACCATCACAAGAAATATAGACCGCGACCGACTCAGTTGGTATTGCCATGTTCAAAGGAGAGATCCTTTGAACCCCGTCCAAAAGGCGTTATCAATCAACATTCCAATTTCAACACGCAAAAAAGGCAGGCCGAAAAACAATTGGTGCAAACAAATGCAAAAACACCAGCATTTGATTGGCCTCAGCGATGAAGTAATCCCAAACCGGGAAGCCTGCCGCTACTTTCTGAGGTCAAACCGGCGGACCCCACAAGCAGACCAGTAGGAATGCAGTTAAGTGGGAAGGTTATGGTCCTACACTTCTGACCATAACGACGCCGGGATAAAAAGGAAAAGAAGAAGAAAAAGAAAGAAGAAGATCGGCATATAATGCCGTAACGCAATTTGGTAGTTGCGGAAAATCAGCGATGTATAAATTATACAGGATGGGTCCCAAAACTTAACCCTGCGGGACACCTGCGTTAAAATATGTTAGACTGAAATTGGTTTGATTGACAAACACTCTTTTTACACAAATATGGGGACAAACCAAAGTGTATTAGTTTGTGGATAAGAACATCGCCATGTCAAATGCCTTTTTAATATTGAATAGTAACATTTCTGTCGATTTACCAAGCGCGCGATTATTTTTGATATACATAGTTGCAAATTCTGAGTACTTGATGAGACATGTTGTGACAGGGTCTAAAACCAAATTGCTCATCTGGAAGAACTCATTTCTTATTGATTTCATTGTAAATTTTTTCTTTCAAAAAATTCTCAAAAATTTTGCGTATGCTACTTAATAGACTTATTGGTCTATAGCTTTCGAGCTTGTCAGGTGGTTTTCCTGATTTAGGAATAGGAATAACCTTACCTATTTTTCAAATATCTGTGAAATATCGTAGTTTAAGACATGTGATCATGTTTTTGGTCGTTTTGCTAATATCTCTCATAAAGATTGTTTGGGTATTGTTTTTGATCTGGTTATTACAGATCAGTCTATGACGGGCATAGTTCTTAAAAGTCTAAACTATATGGAACAAAATCAATCTCTACTTGAACGCAGGGTTACTAAAATTAACTACAACAAACTCAATGAGGAACTTCTTCATGCTAATTGGGATGAAGTATAGGCCGATGAAAACCCTTCTAGGGCGTATAACTTATTTTCTAAAAGACTAAGAAGTTATACTGTGTGTAAGAAAATAAAATTAAAACCTTGGATATTATATCCTTTGCTCAGAAAAATTGCTTTTAAAAATAAATTACGTTACAAATGTCAGAACATCCTCTTAACACAAATTTACAGTCTCGTTTGAAGAAATATTCTAGAAAAGTAAACAAAGAAAAAGGATTAAGTCGTGATCACTTTTACCGTAATAAAATTATAAATGTGTCGGGCAATCCAGGAAAGGAGTGGAATGTTATTAATAATATTATGAACCGACCCTGCAGAAATAGAAATACCTAATCTATTTAATGACTACTTTGTAACGATTGGCCAAACTTCATCTGGAAATAATTTGTCTGTTTCTTGCAGTTGTTGTTCAAATGGTGGTGTTGTAAACAGTGTTTGCAGTAGAAATAGCTTCTTCTTTGAAGACATTTCTGGTTCTGAAATTTTGAAGACAATAAGTTTCTTCAAAAACTCAAACTATGCGGTCAAGATGATATTTCGAATGTCGTGCTAAAAAAAACGGTACTGTATATAGTTGGCGTTCTAGAACATATTTTTCTGTCAGGTATTTTCCCTGACGACTTGAAGTGCGCTATATCCTTTTAAAAAAGGAGACAAAAAGGATAGAAATAATTACAGACCAATTTCACTTTTACCAACAATATCAAAAGTATTTGAAAAATGATTAAAAATAGAATTCTGTGTTTTCTTGAAAACCAACATTTTTTTAGTTCACTACAGTACGGCTTTAGAACAGGCTTTTCAACAGAAGATGCCCTTTTGGATTTTTGCTACTTTATTCAAAATGGATTGGATAGTAAAAGATGTTGCGGTGCACTCTTTGTTGACATTACGAATGCCTTCGATATGGTTAATCATTCTACTCTCTTAAAAAAAAACTTTATAATGCTGGTTTTCGCGGATGCATCTACAATTGGTTTGTATCTTATTTAAGTAATCGTAGTCAGAGAGTGAAAGTAAATAGCGTTCCAAGCGATTCAAAAGTTATTAATTTAGGCGTTCCTCAACTTTCTGTGCTGGTCCGATCCTGTTTTTGGTATATATAAATTCTCTATTCGAGCAAACTTTTGCTGGGAATGTAAAAGCTTTCGCGGATGATCTTGCCATCGGATATGATGCAGTAAGTCCTTTAAATTTAATATCAGACATAAATTATGACGTACGTGTCTTAAGATCCTGGTTTGCGGAACATAAACTAGTTGTGAGCAATGAAACTAAACTAAGGTTTTTTAATCTCAACTTAAAATAACTGCCTGATATTGAAGTTATCTTTCATGCACCTAACTGTCTAAGATTCAATCTGTTTAATCATAGTTGCCCATTACTTAGTTCCCTGTCTCTTTTTAATTCTCATATTAACTGTAGAGAAAATTGCTTCGATATTGACACAGCAAAACACTTCAAGTATTTAGGGGTAACATTTGACCAACATCTTAAATGGAGCGAACATATTTCGAACTTGAAACAATATCTCCTTTCATCTATTCGATGCCTGTATAGTCTGAGAAAAGTGTGTTCCAATGCTTTATTAAAAGCTGTATACTATGTGTTTAACACTTTAAACAATTACCGGCAGAGACTGCGAGCAACCAAAAGAAAAAAAATGTTTAAAGTAAAACGCGCCGAAAATGTAGAATAACAATTTATTGATCTGATTCGCACCGTGCCCAAAAGTCAAGTGACGAGATGCACTCTCAGCAGCAGCCATCTACCCAAACCAATCTCGCGAAAAAATGCAGTGGCGTGATAACTAGATATGGTACGATTTCGAAAAGTGCGGTAATAACGAACATCCGATGTTCGCAGGCGTGGCTGAGGTTGAGAGTGGGATAAGTTAGCATTCGTTGTGCATATAACACACGATCAATGACGTGTTACTTTGGTTTGGATATGTGATACATGTACAGTGAGTGCCAACTATCTCGCTAACAAATATAAAATTCAAATTTGATAATTTATGGTAAAAGGTTAATTACAATCTTAAACACTATGGAATATTTCATTCCAGATTAGAATATGGTATTTGCTGTTGGGGAGGTGCTTATCGCAACAAACTGCAACCCTTAATGGTCTCTCAGAAATGTGCCCTAAGAAAAATTTGCAACTCTACCCGCCTAACACATTCTATAGAATTTCGTAAAACAAAGATTTTACCATTAAGACACCTATTTTACTACAATATAAAATATTAAAAATCTTTTTTATTCGTAGTGGTTATATGCAAAATCCTATTGTTGGATCATATAACTTAAGAGGTTCTTCTCGTAATATTTTGAGCTTATCACCCCACACTGTAAATAATTGAATCAAATGTGGTATTTACTCTATTTTCTATTAAATAAAAATACCACTAACTATTCTCCTAAATGCCAAATTTGTAAATATTATATATCTAACTGTACCTTTACTTGTATTTTGTAAGCGAGAATAATGAATAAATATACAATACAATACAATACATGTGTTTAATGCAAAATTAGATATTTAATTCCAGAGATCGGCAATTTCTTAAGATACATATTTTTAATATTATCCTGACCACCTAATTTTTTGATATTAAGCTCTTCAATAAAGAATTTAACATCAGCTGCTGTACCTAAGCATGGGATGGTGTCGCTGGCGTAAATAAATTGAATGCATGAATAGAGTCGTTCACTTGAGTGTTTGTAACAACACCTCCAAGATGACGAGCGATAGTATGATTATAAGAAAAGTGTTGGCAGAGTGCATTGACTTTCTGATCCATTTTTATTACATGGAATATGTCTATATTTATTTCTTTTCCTGCCATTACTAGACTTTCTGCAGTACTCTATCTACTATCTCCCAGCAAGTGTATCCAAACCTTCTGAAGCTTAATCATTGACTTACCCATAGACATATACGTGTTAATACAAAATCCAAATCGTGCAAGGTCTAAAGGAAAGTGACTTACCTTTGCGAGAAACCTTCACAAAAACAATGCTCGAACGTTTTCGAACAGCAAGAACGCTTGGCAACATATTGTCGACTACATAAGTAAATAGAACTTTCATTGCTGGTCCAAACAACCCTAGAGAACGCCATTGAAAACGTTTACACTGTCCCAAAACGACGGTATGGTGTGCCATTTCTGCCCGAGGGATAATTGGACCTTATATTTTTAACCAACAAGACACAGTCACTGCTGAAATGTATTGCCGAATGATTGATGTGTTTCTATTGCCGCAACTGCAGCTGTTCCCCGGGCACAACAATAGATTGCTATTTCAGCAAGACGGTGCTTCACTACGGCTAGAATCTCGATGGAAAAGCTGAGGGCTATTTTACCAAACAAATTGATGAGCAATACCTCGCTCCCAAGACCACATACCATGTGTCTTTTTGTTTTTGGGGATACTTCAAATCAAGGATTTACAACGAACGATTCAGGTCCTGCAAGAGAATATTCACCGCGAAACTGGCGTGAACCAGCTATTTGTTCACGCATTATTACAAATGTGAGAGTCCGGCTACAAGCGTGCCGATATTCTTTTAAAAAAAAGATATTCTTTTTAAAAAATTAAATCCGGAACATGGCTGTACATTTTCCCAAAATAAAGTATTACCTTCAATTTTCAGTTTTTTTATTTATTAAATTTAAATTTTTCATATTTTATTTCAAACTTGAAAATTTTCCACTGGACATCCATTATGAACATCTCCAGGAGTTTCTCAATTTCTTAGGGCAGGACATTCTCATATACTACCTTGGTTATGCTCCTTCTGGAATACGCTAGTCAAGTCTGATTTCCCTCCTATGGAAAACACAGCGTGCATTGAGGCCGTCCAACGTAGATTAATTTGTATTGCGCTTTGATCTTCCCTGAGCTGGCATCTTAAATTTACCAATTAAAATCAATCAATCTACAAACCCTAGAAGAATGACACAAGATCGTAGACTTACCGGTAATATTAACTTTTTCAAATGATTTTCTATAACACCAATCCCCGAAACATTCGGTCCACGTCCCTCTTCCGCATCAACTCTCATCGAAGAGAACTTCGCTCTTTCCAACCTACCTCCTCTACCGGCAACATTCACCTACTTCTTACCCTTTTTTTTCCAATAGGCATTTAGCCTATTTTTGGTTTAGATTAATTAAGTACTTTTTTCTAAGTTCGGACTGCTTAAGCCAATCCTTTGTTAAGGTTTGCATTAGCAAATGAAGCATCGAGTAATGGCGAAGTTGTTGTCCGATATGTCTCGAAAAGTCATTAAAAATTACCTTGCCAGAATCGAGTCCTGAAAGAATTCTCATGGAGGAATTTGGAATCACTTTATATTCCATTCATAATGGCAAGGTAGAAGGAATATACAAAAATAAAAATTTGTTTGAAATCTAAATCATAAATGTGTTTTGTTTACTTTCGGAATCACAAATTGGATAACACTATAAAATATAATTTTCTATTTCATCACAAGTTTCCAATAGCTAAAAGAAAAAAAAGGTCTTTCATATTCAGTACCCCTTGCTTACAACATCAATAAATCGCCCTAAAGAAATCTTTATCTTTCCTGAGCGGTTACCTGCTTTATCAGCAGCTCCAAAGTGTAATTGGATGATACGAGTATTATCAAGCTCCTTCCTTAGTTCACTGTCTCTTGTGCTTAGCGTTGTTCGTTTGCTTTGTTCCTAATAATATCACGCTTACTACCTTACCAAAAACAAACAATTTTGACATTCACCCTTTAACTTCTGGGTCCTGTTCTTGTGTACAAGCTTGAAATCCTTAACCTCATGCCTCACATTAGTTCAGTACACAAGAATGCGATGTATGCCGAAAATTCAACTTTCTTGTTGGATAATTTGTGTAAAAGGAACGCAACATCGCTTGCTTCTCACACCACTTGGTCGACTTCAGGTGCCGGAGCAGAAGTTAAACTTTCTATGCGATTTCGTGTAAATCCTTTATGCCCACATGAACACAGGGATCTAGACTTGCTCATGCTGCCAGAGAACACCATGGATGTAACAAACTGCATCTCTGCTTAGGAGCGTCACGTCTTTATGACAGAATGATACATACCTGTTTTCCCTTGCTCTGACCTTTTGTGTGTCGATGTATGTGTTTAGGTATATGACGACGTGTTCCAAGTGCGAGGTGGTGAAAATACCTAAAAATTCACGAGGTAGGTAGTGAAGAGAACATGACACCTAATGGAAGTCTCTAGGTGCACTTACACAGCAGAGAGGTGTTAGATGTTAATGTGATTTAAAAGCTTAGTATACACAAGGGATCTGCGACTAGATACGATTGGATGGTGCAGATAGTGTGCCTGCGTATACCGCATCTCCATTGAATCAATTTTTCGTGCGAAAGCGACAAATGGAGCAAGCCACTATTCAAAGGATGGCTTCTCTTTGGCCTCTTTCAAGTCAGTGGTACTTTGTATGCGCTTAAATGATTCTTGAAATCGTGATTCATAGTGACGCTGCTGACTGAAGATATTCGGTAGGGTGGAATAGAGTGGTGGGTGATGCATTAATATGGCACAACCACCCCTGCTGCTTTGAAAATGAAATATGTTACTTGATGACATTGTAGACCGTGCTACAATTTGCTTTATCCACTAATTGATTCGAGTTTGTCAAGTCAATAATGAGGGGTAATACCTTTACCCTCTCTAGATTGCAATCACTCTCCGCTAAGTAGCACAAACCTCAAATCACACTGCAAACAGATCCTGATATCATTTGCAAAATATCTAGGGATATAATCAGGGATACAACGACACCAATCCGAAAATCACAATACGGAATAGGTTATCTCCGCCTCGATCTCGTCGAGATAAACAATAAGCCGAAGCACCCATTTGTACAATTAAAGTGCTGAAACACAAATTGTCATGTTAATGGATCCATCGTAGGTACCTAATGAAACTAAACGCTTTCGTGTTTCACGTGAGAGCTGTTCTTCCAACGCCCGCATGTACAAACATACACATACACTTACTACCAATAGTGATCATTAAGAGCGTCTACGACCACTTTCAAGCAACAACAGCCCTCCGGATCACCGCAACATATGACTCGGTGGCGTACGTAAAATCGAGTGACAGTGAATAAAAGCACCTGCACCGGTGTACACAAAACTAAGGGTTATTAAAATCAAATTAAACGACCAAAATTTTACCCTTAAAATAAGAGGGTGATGTTGATGGTTATTGCGATGGCGATAGTGGTGCCAGGGTGCCAGGCTGGCTGGCGTACCCCAAGGTGTACGTAAGTGTGCGACTAGCGTTATTAGCTTAAAAAGTCAATATGTCGTTAAAATGGTTTACTTGATAGGCGTCAGCCAGGATGGTGTGGTCGGGGTTGCAAAAGCCGTGTGCGGTGTTATGGGTTGTATTTATAAACGCCAATGGAACGGGCACATGGGTGCGGATGTACCGTTGTAAAATTCAATGGTCGTCGTAGTGTTTTCAACCAATTGAAGGGTGTTGTATTCCATTGGCTTGGAGATTTTAATCAGCTTCTAAGCCGCACTGGCGCACACTACTATTTGCAATAACCGTTAATTAGATGGCATTGATGTCAGCAGCTAATTTGAGTTTGTTTATTGATCCTTACACACATATGTATAGCGTAGGATGTGATAGAAAACAACAGCGGCAGCATGAGGAGCATCAACAGCAGCAACGAGCATAGCAGTTGTGCAGCGATGTCATGACGGGGTAGCACCGTCCACCAGTGTGGACGCTTTGCCAGTTAGTTAAGGGAATTCAAGTAAGAGATTAAGCAAATTTGAGTATACCCGAGTGGGGGGTGGTATAATGAATATAATTAACTGCCTTAGTCGCAATGCAGTTACAAACGACCGTGTTATTCTGGCTACGTATAGAGATGTTGTTTTTAGCCAGTTTTGTATGACGCTAAATTTGCATGGAAATTAGATCAAGAAGAATGTGGAAGGCTAGATAAACCAATATGTGGGAATTAGTGGGCATAATAAACTGCAGCTAAGTGGGGAAAAATAGAATGAAACAAACGAATAGTCATGTTACGTCATAATCAATAATGACTACAAATATTTTGTTGTGCAGAAACATAATGATTCTACGATAGGGTTAGGAGAAGTAAAGATGAGTGAAGGCGATAGTATTGAAGATTATTTTGCTTATCAGGAAGGTCGCGCCGTAGATGGGAGGCCAATATTAGGATCGAAACGTAGAAACGCAGCTAATGGCTGGGCAAAGGGTTGTCAACAAGGCTCTGAATTTCCGAGGGTGAAAGTGAAAATATTATAGTAACCTGAGATGCATTATTTCTTAGCGCCTTGAATGTTAGCTTCAGGATCAGAAAATTATTGATATTTGGCCTTCTGTACCGCATTTATTGAAATATTATGCATAAAACACAGTCAGATCTACATACATATATATAAAAGGAAAAAGTTAAACTAATTGCCACACTTCCAACATTTTTTTAAATAGCCGATTTCATTAAATTCATAAATAAAAAATGTAAGCTTCAGTGTTACATTTTCTTTCTTATATATCCAAATACATAAATATTGCAACACTAGTCCGATGACTCTGATGGCAACACTAGTCAGGGAAGGAAAGAAGACGAGATAGAATAGGCAGTAAGTCGTAACGTGGATCCGGAGGGGACGTGACATCGTCCGTAAAATCGCTCGTGAAATCATTTATTTTTTACCTTTTTTCCATATTGTATTAAATTTTTTCCCAATAAAACTCCATTGTATTGTAAAGTATTGTCTTGTCATTTGCATATAAAAATATTCATCTACTTATTTCATTAAGGCGGAAAGGTATTTTTGCAATTATGAGCGGTATTTCCCACCGCTTAGGTTTATATGACGACCACCGAAAAAAATTCTCTTAACCACAAAAATTAAAACAGCTCGTTTGTAAATTTGATTTAATGTGTGTCAACAATTCGGCATAAATTCGACGTCAACGGGTGAAAGAACGAGTGGGTAGTCAAGAAGGAAATTTTTTCAATGCCAATTGGATACGCTTTTCCTTTTAGGTTTTCTCTACTTCGTTAAGAGTACTATGAACGCTCAAGAATATGGTCAAGATGATTTTGCACCTTGTATCCGAACTAAATCGGTGTTATAAACTAACTTCTAAATGTCTGCTTTATAAATAATAAATTGAGGGGTTGTAAGTCTAAAGGGTCTAAGTGCCAATTTCATCATTAACCCTTAGATGCATGATTTTTCCAAATTTGGATTAAAAATTATCCTGACTAAGTATTGGCTATAGAAACACTTCCTCATCAATAATTTTTAGTTTTGTCAAATTATATGTTAATAATTTGCTAAAATATAGTTTGTGCCAAATATGGCACATCATGCATTTAGCCTTCAAAAAATTAAAACTAGAACCCAGTTGATTTGCTAAAGTTTTAATATTGTTAATAATTCAAATTTAATTTGTTCGTAATATTATAATATGTACATACATATGTTAATGTACATTAATAGAAATATCTACTTTTCATGAAATGTTGAACATTTGCGGCATGTTAAAAAAAGATTTCTATTTGCATGATGGGAACTTACACCTCGGACTTGGGAGAACTGACTCCAACATTTGGGGGTGGTCGTGGTGCAATGGTAATCATCACCGACTGTTAAGCGGAAGGTTTGTATTTCAAGTCTGTCCATAACCAAGAACAATTTCTATACGGAATAATTGTTCAACAACATAAGTTGTGAGTGAAAGATGATCAAAAGAATGCTGACGAAGGCATAACACTCGCAGTACGAGTATAAGATCACTTCAAAATTCATACCCTGTGTGTGCATTTCCAATGCAATACCTTAATGACATGGAAATAAAGAAAAATTTACTATGAACTACAACCAACGCAACAAATTTAGTCGAACCTCCCGAATCCTATCTAGGACAACCACCCCCGGAGAGTGGTGAAAGAACATCTTCGACTCAAACCATCTACACCCCGTCCAGGTTGTGTGACAAACATCATAAGATCGTAACTCTTGATCCTGCGCGAACCGGCGTATGGTTGACGCCAACACACTTGTTGAAGGAGAATTGAAGAAACAGGCTTTCCACGTTTTAACAAAGACTGTGAGCTGGTACAAATATTGCACTAGGTCTTTGCTGATTCGTTTTGAAAGCGAACTAAATTTATGTCATTGTGAGCCGAAGTTTATTTATAGAGGAGCCACGAATTTATAATAGCCAAATCGACCAAGTGATAGAAAATGCACATATACAACTTTTTGGATTTCATAGAAATAGTAGACCTTCCGATAAAGCTGGCCATCAAATCTACCCCTCCCATATATCGATTATTTTATTTTATTACAGCCGGAAATTTTATTGTTATGTAGGATTTAGTTTTTCTACCGGACCTTTCTATAATTTCCTTCAGTTCAGTTCAAACAAAGGTTGGTACTATGTTGACGCATTCATTATCTTTCCGTGTCAAATTGGAAATAGATGTTCCTTCAAAATCAGCACGAATTCGACTGAGGCCTCTCTAGCTGCGTTCTTTATTTCATCATCGCTTGGTAGCTTGCAACTTGGTATCCTGTTCCGCCTCATTATTTCCAAGGAAAGTATTCCAACTTTGCCAAATAATACTGAAGCTGAAAGATGGTGTAAAAATTATCAAATCAATCTTGCATGCCCTGGTTACTCCTCGACAACTACACAATATTGCTACTTGATCCTAAATCTGACTCTTTGTGTTATACACGTTCAGCAGCATTATCTTCGAGACATGTGTAAAATTCAAAATTGTATGCAGAACCAGACACACTATATAAAACAAAAATATATTGAAGTATTGCTCCAGATGATGTTTGGTTTTTGATGCACAAACTTGTTCATCGGCGGAAAGGTGAATTGATAGACATTTCCTTTTGAATCATTCAATAACTACGAATTTTATAAAATTTGTCAAAATCTGATGAAGTTTGTTTAGCTATCGTTTTGGAATTATTATTGAAGTGTAAAGAATGATTTTTTTCAAAGCAATTTAGTGTCATAAAATTCTTTACCATATCAAGGCCGATATCTCTATCTCAATAAATTCTTTAATTTGGGTACATTGCAGCTGAAGATAGAATTAAAACGCCGAGATAAAAGCCACATTTTACAGCAGACATTTTTCCCAACTAAGAAACATTACAAATACGTATATGCATGAATGCATAATGTGCCATATATGGCACAAGCAAACAGTCGCCCAAAAAACTGGTAAAAAACTTACCGTGAATTATTATATGTTTATTCCCCAATTCAGTAAGCTATAAACTTACTAAAAATATTTTTTGTAATAGTTAACTACACAAAATTATAATGTTAGACGATGTTCGCTCAACTGATTTGCACTAACAAAGAGATGCACTGTACAACAATTACGCTATGTCAATTTTGTAAATATTTATAAGAGAAAATCAACAACTGCACATATAATGCGTCCATGGATATAGATGACATGATATGGCGTGTTATTTGTACCAACATAATGTCTCCAAGCTCAAATATTGGACGGAAACTTGTTTGTGCCACATATGGAACATTATGCATCTAAGGGTTAAGAGATATACGAAAAAAAAAACATAATAAATATAAATTTTCTCGGTTACTTTTTCTCTGAATGTTTTGATCACTCGATGATGTAGCGTTCGTTTCGTACCGTGTAATTTAGTCAACTAACTGCTTACAAAAAATAAACCCATGCATCAGCCACCACCACCCGCTAATTCGCCCCGAACGCACACAGGCACAGACCCTTTTGAGCGAAAGTTTAATTCGCTCGATTTTAATCCAATCTAACACTCGTGACATGTAATGAAAGATAAGGTAGGAAGCAGTCGAGTGCGTGCTCTATAGGAACCGCAGACACCCTACATACTTTTGGGGACGTTCCAAGTTCCAAGATATCAAAAAATCAAATTTGGTTCGTAAGCAGAAGGCTGATGAGAAATGACCCGCAGGTCGCTTACAGATACCAGCCGCCTCTCCACAAATGACCTACGCCCAAATTGCGGTAGATGTGAGGCAGACAGTACAAAAGCATGTGGCTGCTCCCAAAGCCCAAGTGCCTGTCGCCAAAGCACCGGAGGCCGGAGTGGACTTTCAATCGATCCTGCTCGCCATCCAAGGACAGATCGGCCAGATCCTACAGCAGATCCATGAGCAGGCGACCCTACAGGACGGAATCTACTCGCTTCTGCCGGGCCTAGTGCACCTATAATCGTAAGGGTACACCAGTAGAGGGTCCCTTAAAGATCCTGTCGGTGAATGTGAATTCACCGATTAGTATTGAGCGAAGAGCTGTTGTTTTCAACTTGTTGCAAGACGAAAGCCCTGATGTAATTTTGGTTAGCGAAATAAAGCTAAATCGATTCGAAGAAACCGACCGAACGCCACAAGAGGCGGGAGAGTTCCGATCTTCATTAGAAATAAATTTAAGCATTAAATTATAGTTATAAATAAAGTGCAGAGGTTCCAGGTACTGAAATGAAAAGAGAATGTACATTGAAGCAGCCTATGCACATGAAGCACATTAAAGCATCAATATCTTCATCGCAGAGTTTGAGACACTTTTTAGATCTCTGCGCTTAGACTCTGTAGAAAACTTCTACATTTTGGCCGGCCAAACTAAATGCCAAACATAGTGGTTGGGGAAACAACTTACCCAACACTAGGGGTAGCCTGCTAAGCCATTGATGGGTTCTACAGAACATAAAGAACAGACTCAAATTACTAGTGACGAATAGTCCGTCGTATCCTAGGAGCGGCTCCTATCTGGATCTCATGCTGCTGCACTCTCGACTGAAACTTGCTGACACGAACGAAGGGTCTACTAATTGTCTACGGTCCTTCGTATACGACAGTTAGCATTGCGGACTTAGTGCCGTGATTACAGTACCAGAAGAATGCGCGGAGATGACAGCTATATCCAAACGCACCTTTATGATTAGGTACAGTAGCGCGTGTTGGCCACGCTGTACCAATTCCCTGACGAGAACGCTTACTCGGAATGCCTTATTCTCTACGTGCAATAGGAAGCTGTCAAAAAACGAGATTGATAGCTACCTCAAACAAATAGACGATAGACAATTCAATACCACGCCAACGACATGACGATACCACAAACGTGTACCGAAACGCGACAATCGACGCACTGCACAGACAAAAAGTGTAGAATCCTGACTAAACTCAAACCTTTGTATAGGCGGCTTACTCACAGAGAAAACTCGGTCAGGACACTGAAGTCACTAATTAAAAATCTCTAGCAGTTAATAAAAGAAAATTACAGAAAATCTGTAAGTTTGCATTGAAACAACAGAATTCGTGTTGTAAAATCCCACAACGTGAGAATGTTCCCGCAAATAAATAAAATATTTCGGCGAAACAATCAGAATGACATTCAGAATCTACAGCTTCCGAGATCGGCGGACAATGAACACTTGCTACGAACAGTTAGCATCGAAACAGAGAGCGCCATGCTGGATGACGACTTTTTCGTGATCGAGGATCCTCAGAAGAAGGTGACGACAGTAGGGGCTTTCTTCCAGGAAGTGTACAAGGTGAATGATTCGCCCGAACCCCTTTTATCTTCGAAATGATATTAATTGGCGTTTAGAGAACTTTTGTTTTGCCAGGTTCAATGAAGATTACATGGCAAACAATGCCAAACAATGCAAACAATAGCCTGTTCGACGATATATCCCATAGTGTGCTCAGGCACCTCCTGCCAGGGTATGTGGAGATGCACCCCATCCTTTCAACAATGCATTAAATAATGCATACTATCCAGGACACTGAAAGACAGCGGTGGTGCAACCAATCCTTATGAGGGTAAGATACCTCCTACCCGGCAAATCTCCGGTCAATAAGTATCCTTCCTTGTATCTATAATATCTTCGAGAAAATATTCCATAGATCTCTGTCTAAAAGGGTTGAGAACAATAAAATCATTCCGGATAATTAATTCAGTTTCAGAACGAGGCATGACACTATTCATACCGCATCGAAATTCGTATCGGATATCCAATGGAACACGTGCACGAAACAATACATCGGTGCTTGTCTGATTGACTTGGAAAAAGCTTTCGACACCGTTTTACAACCTCTGCCGGCTATGTATAAGTAGACCACTGTCACATATGATTTTCGATATGTTCAACGAACACCCGTAGAAAGTTCGTTGTGAAAATTGCTGTGACTTCTACCCAAACATCTGAAATTAACAATGGACTGCAACAGGGTACGGTGAACTCGCAAACCCTTATCAGAATGTACCTGAGTGATCTTCTCTTCATCATTCAATAGGACACGCGGACAACTTAATTGCATACAGGTCAGACCCAGGTTTTGAGTTTTCGGACCACACGGGCATCCACTGGCGATACAAAAAGTAATCAGATATTTTGGGATCTGGCTAGATCAATATCTATATTTTGACGAACATGTAGATGCTATTTTGAGCGCGTTCGCTCTGACAAGATGGCTGTTTCATAGCTGCCTACTTGATTCCAGAATGAAGGTAATCTGCTACATAACCTTAACCAGGCCTATGATTGCCTATGGATGTCTGGCTTGTTCAATTTGAGAGCCAACCTAATAGAAAGGATCCACGTGCTTAAGAGGCATCGTCTTATGACTCATCGCGGATTACATAGAACACCCGAATCTAAGTACACGAAATTTTACGTGAACGAGGTCCTGTAAAATAAGTATGGGATGTTACGGGTGGACAATTTTCTGATAAAGCTTTGTCCCACCAGAAACATTCCCATTTAGATCATTGTTGGCTAATCCAGGATCCACGTGGCTCGCAATTCCATGAAGCGGGGGTTCCTCTACGAATACGATATCGCGCTCCCCGAGCCTGAGTGCCGCAGGCGATGTATAATTTAAGTTTGGTTTAGTTTCGCTTAGCTTAGTTTTATTTTTAAAAAGAAAAAAAAAATTATAAAACACAAAATTAGAGTGTTCGCACATGGCCAGTATGATATTTCAAATTAGTTAAATTATTTGAGCTAGTTTTAAGCATTGTCTAGCATAAGATAGTTCTAGGAACTAAATATGCAAAAAAACATATTATGTTAACATTGTTAGCCATTTTGGGTATTTAGCTAATTCTCCACATATATAAAGGTTAAACGTCTGCTTATCTATTTTAGGCCATTTCAGAAAATTGGTGTTAACAATGGAGAAAAATTAAAAGTCACTTTATTTTTTGAATAAACCATTTAGACTGCTCAACTACTATTTATTTGAACGAACAGCAGCTCTGATCCGAAAATATACATATACGAATACGTCCCCTTGGTGCAATCATGCCGATCATGATGCAAACAATGTGTGAAGAGTGACAATTTTGCCAGCCCTTTTACATCCCAGACTTATCCATAACATTGGCCTGAATAGAAAGAATTAAACAAAATGAACTGCTGCCCAGCCACGAGTTGACAGACATGACGTCTCTGCCAACGTTTTGAAACATTTTTGGTGTTAAAAAGTGGATCGGGATTCATACCCATTTAAATTTAAACGTTGTCCAAATTTACTTAATGGAATCAAGATACCTGAAAACCAAATTCCATTACTGACGAAATATACAATATAAAAAGTTTTTCTCTCACATTAAGATAAGAATTAAAACAAATACAAAATAACTCAACAAGAACACAAACGAGCACGTTGAAACCATAAAGAAAACGAAAAACAAACTCTAATGAAATGTGTTCAGAAAAATGTACATTTTTACATAAATTCAAACGAAACCTAATTAATTTTGTTTTAGTAAAAATCTATGACACTAATTGGAGTAGTCGGCGTAGAAAAAAAAAGTCTTGACCATTCGGCCACAACCACCCTTAAAATATAATACCAAAGTTCCGATGCGTAATATAATTCTGAACGTTTTTTTATTATAAAAAAACATGTACAAAAAGCACGAACAAATTTATTTAATTAGTGCATCTAATTACAACAGGAAAAAAACAAACTCTGTCAGTAGTTGAATTGTATATCAAAAGTAAAGGATTATGAAAGTTTGTCATGCCAACAATTACAAGTGACGTGTGTGTCGCATTCCCACGCATTCCCTTTCAGTAATCCCTTAAAATCACTATAGTTTGCATAATCCGTAAAAATCCAATGCGATTTTATTTAAGCGCTAGTGACCCGTTAAATATTTTACATACATAGCAACGTTATAAATATTTAAATAAAACATAAAAAGTATTTCATCATAATCGCTCGAATTCGCTTATCACTAGAGATAAATGAGACTGGTTTGGTGCATTTCAAAAAGCATGAAATAACATTTAGCAATATGGAAAAAAACAAAATATTACTGAAAAAACACGTAGAATTTAAAAATAGAGTGAAATGCCACGTTGCCATATACAGAAGGCTTAATGACACATTCGCTTATGTCCACAAACAAATTAACAGTGTGAATTGTTTTTAAATTAATTAAATAAAAGACGTGAATATGTTGGCGCACAACAGAGCCGCATGATTAAATTCGTCAGGGAATTAATCTTTTTTTTTTTGTGGTTAAGAAGTGCATACGTAAATAAATTGATTAATTAAATATTTTTTTTTAACTCTACTTCTGTATGTAGCCGTTTAATTATGAAGTTTAAATATATCAATGCCAATATTGGATTGGATTGAATGGTACTGTGGAATGCATCATGACCTGGTTTTGAGTGCTGAAATTAAATACTATATCTTTACGACCCTTATTTTTTTATTTCACTAGCAACTGTGCCAAGAAAAAGACATTGCCCGATCTAAGTGGTAAGACCGATGAACCTTCAGTCGATTGGAAGAAGAGCGGAATGTAATCATCTCAAAGAGTAACTATAGGTAACATAGAGTAACTATATAGTAACATGTAAACGAACGAAGGAAGCAAAAGCGGTTAGGTCTTGTGATTGGGATGATTACTATTGGAAGGTGGCTTCATAATGTGCTTAGAGTTGGAATGCGGTGTGTTGGTTATTGAGATTATTTTTATGTGGACTATTGAAGGATCCTGTACAAAGGATGGTGAATTTTATGCAGAAAAAACGGGATATACAGAAACATTGTAAAGTGAATGTGTTAAAAAAAACCTATTTCCAGGTAGAAAGCTACTTTGCCGCGTAAAGAAATTGGAACTGAACTCGCAACTAATAGAACTGTCGCTAAAAATCGACTAAGAGCGCTACGTCTAAAGTTATCCAGAGAACCACCAAAGCAAAAATATGATCTACTTATGAAGGGATTTTGGCATCAGGATTTGCTGAATCAGCCAAAAACTCTGAATCGAAAAAAATATACTACATGCCACGTCGACAAGTTTATAGACCAGATAAATCAACACCAAAGTCCGAATTGTGTTTGAAACCTCTTCACAAGACGATGGTCAGCCTTCTTTAAACGATTGCTTGTGTACAGGATTCAATTTGTTGACAGGTATTTTGCAAGGTCTAGTAAAAAAGTTGGCTGGGGATATCCACAGACCTGCAGTCAAGGAAGATTCACATATTTGCTGTTGCAAACACAAAAACTTCTGGAACGATTGCTTTAATGCGAACTGAAAATACTTTGGATTAAATTACCACACTATCTTTGTGTACGAATTCTCGTTTGGTGTCACTCAAAGAAGACAAAGAAGCAGTTCTTACCCTGCCGAAACTTGAGTTGACTGCTACATTGATAGCTGGAAGGCTAAGCAACGGTTTTAAGGGGATAATGCTTCCAATCGAGCGATATCGTCTATGGACCGATTCAAAAAAAAACTTTGCACTGAAAACAGAATAAGTCGTTTTGGTTAAAAAAAAACCTAGCTAGTTGTATGAATTCGTATCATTTCTATACATCCACCTGGCCATAAGAGAAAAGAGCCCATTCTCCCATTCGAAAACTACAACTGACGATGTTTTTTTCGTGTATCTATATCTCGTACACTTTAACAGTGCTGTTCCATTTTTCGTTAAACGGTAGAGCCCAGCAAAGAATAAAAATTTCTAAGGTCGAATGAAATATAGGAGAAACATGAAATTATTTCATTACAGAGGTAAACCGAATTCAAAACTATCGAGCATAACATTAACACTTGATCAAGTGAGCTTGCGCCGTATAAGAGTTCGTTTGCAGACCCTTGAAGAAGTCAAGCCGCAAGACATGGTGAACGCCACCTTATTAACGAAAATAGCTTATATCACAAAGCCGATAATTGTTTACTTTCATGAGTTCGTATTGCACTGTGGAGTTAATGCTTTATTGCTCTTCTGAGTTAAGAGTGGACGGCATGTAATCAAAAGCGTCGAGAAAAATTGCCGGATCTATAGAAGATCAAAAAGTATTCGCTTAAGGGTCGTTGGCGCTAGACCCTTTGAAACTGTTGGTGTAAATTTCGCTGGACCCCTCTTCGTAATCCACTTTGAACGTAAACCAATAATTTTTCCATAAGCAAAAAAGAGCGGACCAGTGGGAACTGGATTTCACATTAACCACTAGAAGTTGCTTGCGAGGAGTTTGACAATTTTTAGCAAGAAAGGCAATTACAAAACCAATTTATTCTGATTATGCTTGCACATATAAAAGGGCTGCTCCTGAACTGAAAGAAATTTCGAACGCCATCGAAAGTGACGGTCGGGGTATTTCGTGAAAATTTAGCATTGACGAATATTTCGCATTTAGACCTAAGAAAGTTAACAAGTTTATTTAAGGCTTATAGATTCAGGCTTTACAGAATTTGCATTCGGAAATTTGGTATACAAACTATATCTTTAAACTTGACATTTTTATCAAAGAAATTTAAAATAATATGGAATTAAAAATTTCATTTGAATGAAAACTATAATTAAAAATCTTCTTTTAATATGAACCTTTTAATCCCATTGCATCTTTTGGCAGGTCAGTTTTCAACAGTTATCACCTTTTTTTTCATTTCATTTATTTATTTATTTATTTTTAATAACATAAAATACCACAAGATGTCATATCTTATAATAGATATTTAGAGCAAAGTTACAAAAGTAAGAATATTTTAACTCATGAACATATAATAATAAAATAATAATACCAAAAATAATATTACTCATATAATAGAAATATAATATTTAATAATAATAATTAAGGCATTGTTGAGATATGCAAGATTAGATTCCTCTGAAAAGTTGTTGATGAAGTTGTTCTCTGCAATTCGGCTGGTAAGTTGTTCCACAGCCTTATCACTGCAATAAGAAAGGATCGCTCTGCCACAGTGTGTGTAAAAGATGGAAAAATTAAACAAACACATCTACGCGATTGAGCAAACGTAAACATTTCCTTCAAATACTGTGGAGCTTTTCCATAGATAATTTTATGGAGATATAAAAGATTTCTCATTTTACAGTACTGATTTAGTGGGATTCCAAACAATCTACACTTATATTGTCCAACATTAATATATCTAGGTACATTATATATATATCTTAGGGAGTCATTAAAGGCAACATTTAATTTACGCCTACATTGAGAATCTAGACAAGGATACACACAACAGTTAAATGTTAAATATGGTAAAATAAGACTCTTTACTAGCTTTAGCTTCATATTGGGATGAAGTAGGTGAATTGAGTACCGCAGACTACGCAGTCTGAAGTAGATTCTTTTGACTGTGTCAGAAATAGCATCACAACATGTCAACGATTTGTTAATGGTAAACCCAAGGTATTTTACTTTATTCACATAGGTAATAGTTTCACCATTTATTAGGATGGGCGGAATGTTTCTAGGATAAAGGGTCCCATTAGAGCAGATTATCGCAACAGTTTTTTGTGTATTTAGTCTGAGTTTATTTTGTTCAGACCAAATTAGAATCCTATGCAAGTCTTCGTTAACTTTTGCTACGGAGTTGACTAAGAAATTTTTAGGACATGGCATATAAATACACACATCGTCAGCATACATATGAACTTTACAATTATGGACTACTTCAGGTAAATCATTAATAAATAAGGAGAATAATAAAGGACCCAAGACAGATCCTTGAGGGACTCCACAGTTGACCACAGTAGGGCTAGACATACCAAGATCAGTTTTCACAGTTAAGCGCCTATTTTTCAAGTATTCGCCCATTAACTTGAGTCCTGAATTTGCGAAGCTAAATTTATGTTTTAATTTATCTAATAGAATTGCATGATCAATACAGTCAAAAGCTTTAGAAAAATCCAGGAGGACTAATAAAGCTGTGCCATTTGAATCCATGGCCATACGTAGGTCAGTAGTTACTTTAATCACAGCAGATTCACAACTATGATTAAGCCTAAATCCAGACTGCCATTTCGACATCAAATCTCTTGTGTTAATTAAATGCTGAATTTGACTCGCAAACACCTTTGCCAGAAAGGGCAACAAACTTATCGGCCTATAATCAGACGGTCCGGATGGATTAGTTTTTTTTGGAACAGGTATAATAATGGCATTCTTCCATTGATCAGGAAACTTACAAGTGTATATGCATACATCAAATATATGGCGAATATATGGAATTATTAAAGGTAAAATAAGTTTTATGAACCTAGGGGAAATGCCATCAGCACCTTGACCATTCGACTTAATGGACTAAATAGCTTGGATAATTTCAGAGGTACCCACATAATCAAAAACAAATGATCCTTCAGTTACGTCTTGGAATGAAAAATCAATCTCATTATTAAGAGGATAATTCGCGGTAAAAAATTGGCTCATTTCATTCGGATCCGCGGTACATCTATATACGTTTTTGTTTTCAACCAACCCCATTTCTCTAATATTTTTCCAAAGCTCTTGCGGAGTTAAAGAAAGATCTAGCTTGTTAGAAAGATAGGTTCGCTTTGCGTGTCGAATTAAAGATGTTACTTTATTCCGGGCCACTTGATATTGTCTTCGGTTGCATTCTGTCGGATTATGCTTGTATCTACGATAAAATCGTTCTCGTTCTCTTATACTTAACTTAACTCGCTCATTATACCAAGGACAGTCTTTAGTTTTTATTCGTTTTGTGATCAAAGGAATAAATTCCTCATACAGTCTTATTATAAGGTTGTTAAATAATTCAACTTTGTTATTAACGTCAGTCGTAAAATAAATATCAGTCCAATTAAGTATTCTGTTTCTATTCATTAGCCCAGTCATATCAACATTACGAAATGATCTGAAACTTATAATTGTGTCAGTAGGACGTAGTGCTACGTTAAATTGAAACGAACAAAAAATAAACTCATGTATAAATTCTGATTTGGGTCTAAGCTGACAACTCCTCAGGATTTTTTTTATAGAACTAGTCAAAAACACGTCAATTAAAGAGGGATTGTTCTCCGATTGAAAACAAGTAGGGTAAACCTTGTTAACAACCGTGAGGCTTATTTTATCACAAAAATACTGAAACAATCGACTTACATTGTTGTTCAACAATAAATTAACATTAAAATCTCCACCAATCAAGATATTACTGTATTTTCGATTAAGACAGAGCAACGTATTTTCCAGCAATAAACTACTACTACAACACAAGTCTCAGCACAATTACGAATCTCAACGCAAAGAAACTGCAATTCAGAGGTGTTAGACGAATAAATTACTTTTGACAAAATATAGTCTTTGACATATATACACACCCCACCACCTATTCTATTAAGACGATCGTTTCTATACAGTTTAAAACCAGAAATATTTACAAGTTGTGACGACATACTTTCATCAAGCCATGTTTCAGAAACCATTACAATATCTAACTTCGAAGTACACAGTATTTGATGAATAATAGTAAATTTAGAGGAAATACTACCAGCGTTTAAATGACAAATGTTAAGGCCATTGTGCATATTACACATTACATTCAGAGCAATCCTTACATTATCAGGATCTATTGCGAAAACCATATAAATAATTAGTATCTAATATAATCAACAACCTACCAGAGGAAACCATTCTTGCAGATA
This sequence comes from Merodon equestris, assembly GCA_958301585.1. NCBI lineage: Eukaryota > Metazoa > Arthropoda > Insecta > Diptera > Syrphidae > Merodon > Merodon equestris. The sequence goes on from OY284413.1 coordinate 69,596,311, forward strand.
AAAAGTATAAAGATAAAAATAAGAAAATTATAAAAAGTAATAATCGAGTGTGGTCGTCAAACATTGTTTCAAATAAGAACATATGTAAGTCTCAAGCAACAAATTCATTATTTCAATATAAAAAACAAAAACAAAAACTACACTTTACTCTAGACAGTTACATTACTTTCATTTGGAGGCTCGTCCATCAGCTATTCATTTCGACGAATGTGATTCACCAACTCCGTTAGTTACAGACGCCGAACACATTGATTCAAGCGAATGCAAGTGAACAATGCATTTTGGTCTGCTTTCCGCTGTTGTTTTGACGAAAACCCTCCCGCTCCTTGTAAAGACTGAGTGTAAACACCTGCTGCGTCGGAGTTCCTTCGCCCTTTTGAAGAGTGTATGATTTTCTTTCGTTAGACATTCATACACACGTACAAATTTGTTACTATCAAAGCCCAGATCACTTAAACACACGTACTAAGATGTCGATTTATAGTACTCCGCATTTTTTTTTAATAAGCGTAATTTAATGTTTGAGTGACGTAAATTGACAATGATAACACTAGACGATGATCCTCTTGCTGATACAGGTCGACTTATGTGGTTAGGTGTTACTGAGGGAAAACCAATTTTTTTGCAGAATTTGTCAAAAATATTCAGAAGGTTTTCGTTGGGAGTCAAGGGAATTCCATGCAGGACAACATCGCCCGAGATGCTTTTACGAGCCACAGCATCAAGCTGCAGATTGAGGAGGGCACTGTTGTTTTGATTCTCAATTAGCTGCGATTTTGTTAATGGCAATTCATTCTCCAAGAATTCAATGCGGGAACCATCATTTTCAACTGAATTTATTTTTTCCTGGCAAGTGAAGACTGAGTGATTTATAGACGCATGTCTTTCACTGAAATCCACTTCAATAGCTTTTAATTTTACATTGAAATTGTCTTCAATTGCGTTGATGCGTTCAATGAATGAATTAACCATCGCGGCGATTTCAGCTTTTAATTGCCTTACAATAGTCTCCGTTATGCTAGTAGTTAGTTGCTCTAAACGATTTTCAATTTTCTCCCATAACTTGTTGGAAGTAACTGCAGCTGCTGAGGAGCTGGAACATGAGAGGACTAATGCAGAACTCTTCTCCGCCGATCTCAATTTTCTTTGTGTTTCAGTAACACTGGACATTTTAGTGTTGTAGTCGTATGTATGACTTTTAATAATATAGTTGTAAATGCACTCAGAGTCGATGCGATTAAAGTTAAATAAATTATTAAAAAAGGACGTATTAATCGCACTTAAAAAATTATATATTAGGAAATTATATATTAAGTCCTATTTGCAACTATATTCATTAAAAAAAAAATAAACTTTTACTTAAGAAATAAGAATTTATTGCAGAGCACAAAATGTTCACGACTTTCTCTGAGTCATAACGTAGGACCTTTGGAACCAGACTCACAACCAATTGTAAAGACCTGTTGAGAAAGCAGAAAAACGCTATCTCTCTTTTTGTGGCGAAAATGGAAGGGAGAACATTTGCGACCTCTGTGGCCCGCTCATAACACGGATGCAGTATTAAAAAAGATTGTTCGGGAAGGCGAATATGCTTGCTCATAATCAGACTTATAGTTGTTAAATAACGTTAACTAACAATTGCTGAAACAATGGTAGGGACAACAATGTTCGAACCAGTCATGTATTTTACAATTTGCTGACAGCAAGAAGTTTAAATCACCCATTCTCAAACAAAGCTGGGCCCCGAGGATATTAAAAATTGATTCTTTCTTTGCGATGTCATAATTACTTAATTGTTCGAATAAAATTCCATTTTTTTTTACATTGAACTCCCCCACACACGTATAGAGTGCTTACGCTTTTATAACTTTCGTTAAGTTAATATTAATGTAATATCTTATAAAAACTCTTTTTAAAGGGAAATAAGAACCATGTATTGTAACTGATACATCCTCTATCAATCGTTCAAGAAAGCTGAATTGATACACGCTTCGAAGTCGTAGAAACTAAAAAACAAAACGGAAGGATATCGGTCCGTGGTACCAGTGACATGTCAAATATGCATATGCAAAGTGTCAAATATCTCTCAAGTCCTCCTCTTTCCAAGCTTCTAACAAATTCTCTACGTTTGCTACTATTAAAAACTGGACACAGTATTATTGAGAGACTAAGAGCCGAATCCCAGATATTTCACCCCATTGGCGCCTTCAGTGACCTGAGTTTCATAGAACAAATCATCAGCAGCAAATCATTAAGCTGCCATTAAGCTTTCAGAATGCCATGAATGCAGTGAATGCCAGTACAGGCTGACATGGCCTAGAAAGGTTGGAATATACTAAGATGCCGAAAATAAAAATTATAGAACATGAATTTAAAAAGAAAAGTATAAATACGAGTACATATATAGATAGAATATTATGAACAATAGACAAATATTCTAAGTACCGATAATTTTAATAATGCCGATAAAATAAGCCAAGCCAAATGATTGTCTAAAACATATATTTTGGGAATCTGTTTACTTAGAAAGTAACTTTTCGTTTGTTTATCCCGATTTAAAAAAGAACACATTGATAATTGTACTTTTATATCTCCGCATGATTTTGGTAATAGGAAATATAAGCCCTTTAAGCCTTGGATGGCAAAATTATCGACCCATATCTCTGCTTCCGACTTGTTTAACCTATTTCAGAATCTTTTACAATTTTTGATTGATGAACATTTGTTTCTCTAATAAAACTCATCAACAAAGAGAAATGTTGCAAGCTTTTGTTTATCTTTTTTGACTAAATTAAGGGTGCTGATTATGATAGGAAAACTATTTTTTATCTAGCGGCTCTTGTTTTTAAATTATACACAGAGTTTTATATTCTTTTTTTTCTTACATAGTCATTTTAAATAATTAATGTGGATCGATAGAAAAGTGTTTTTTTACGAGTATATGATTTTCTTGAATGAACAGTTTCTTATAGATCTCGACAAAGATTCCAGCAGTAATCTGCCATCATATGAGTGTTCCAACTGCCCTGGTATCGTTCTTCCATAATTCGTATGTCATTGTGAAACCCTGTTCCTCACTATAGCCTGCAAGATTTTCAGGAAATCGATCTTAATGAGAGTGTAAATAACGTACTTTAATGTTCATGTTACACCCTAGATCTTTGGTATCGTTTCTCTCTCGATAGCTACACTTTTCGAATACAATGGTTCCACTTGACACGTCTGTCCCACAAACACGAAAAACACGGATATTCAGTATAATCAGCCTGTTAATAGGAAAAGATCCATATTTGCAACCGTTATGCAACAGTACACCCTTCAAACTTTTCTTACTGTTATCTTATGCTATTTTTGCATAAGACCTCTAACGTCATTACAGTCAACCAAATTCTATTCAGTTGCGAAAAATGATAGCAAGTCTTTTCACGAGGGCGATAGGATGTAATTTTTGTACCTGGTGTAAGTATGTAAATAAAATACGAGTACGATGAATTTGATATAAATATTTTGGGACCAGTGTAATCAATTTGGTTTTCGATCATGAAAGTCCCCAGAAGTTGCGATTCTTTAACTACTCGCAAGTTTCACTTTATATAAGGGCTTCAACTGTCGATATCTTTTAATTTAGTGGAGTACAATTTTCTTCGTAAAATAATATACTCCAGAATTCAAAAAGGCTATACACGATTGTTTTTATTTTTCAGATAGAAAGCAACCAGTCAATGTTGTCCATATTTTTAGTAGTTCCCTTACAATATTGAATAGTGTTCCACAGGATTCTGTCCTTGGACCTCTTTTGTTCTTGATCTGTATTCGCTTTTCAATCAGAAATTCAATATAGTATCCACGGCTTTTGCGGCTAATATAATTTCAAGACAGTCGAATTCTTGGTGCAATCAATTTCCTCAACTATACAATAAAACCAACAATATCTGTACACGGAAAGTTTCTGTATCCACTTTTTTTGGTTTTGAAAGAACCAAGTGAAAAATTTGCTCCTGTAGTAAAAAGAAACTTCTTTAGGCCAGGTAATGTGTATGTCGACACACCAAAACCTGGGAAAAAATAAAAAGCTGTTTGCACGGGGAGTAGGGTTTTTTTTATAGGAATTTTGTAACTTTCAAGCTTTTTTGATAATAATTAACTGGCACATAAGAATGTCCACTTATGCACGTATTGGCACAAAACATAAAATACGTATTCCTTGAAATTTGTTCGGTGGTGACACGTCGGGAGACCTTTCTTGTAAAAAAAAAATAAAATATGATTATCTAATATCGATTATGTTCATAATGAATACATGTGTGCCTTTGAGATATATATTTATAATCCAACAAAGGTCCAAGTTTCCAAATTCTTTCCTGTCTATATTATTTATTTTTGTTTTGTTATAATGATCTCTTCTATATTATATCCGGCAATTATACTGTTGTTACTTATTAATATTAAGTTCGAATGAATAAAATGTATGAAATTAAATCAAAAATATTTTTGGTGAGGGAAGTTCAGCTAATTAGTTTCAAGTTTTATGGAACCACAAAAATTCCATCAGTTTTCTTACCTTTATTTTTGTATTTACTTCAATTAAATTAATTACAAAGTCGGTGTGCATAGCTCTAAGTTTTTCTGTTTGCTTTAGGCTATTAGGGGTAAGTTAGCAAGCATATTTAAGACATGCCCCAAACGCTAATGCAAATTTATCGAATTTGAGATCACAACAAGTCAGCCCGTATTCAAGCAGTGTCGGTTATTGTAACCTCTTATCCATGTTCAAGGCCTGTCAAGACTACATACTACGTAGGCGTAAGTTCAATAAAACTTTAAACAGATAGTAATCAAACTTTTGAACTAATTTAAAAAACGTCTCAGATTGCTACACATAACATGTATAGTAGCCTTTACATTATTTATTACCTTACCTCTCAGAGGATGAAACTTTTCTCCTCACCTAAATTTTACCTTAACACTAGCAGTTTTATTCGTAGACACTAAGAAAACTTAAATCATGCCAACAATTCGCTTCGCTCATTCTCTCGTTGCCTTCGTTGTCTTATCTCTTACCGTAACACAAGCGGAACTCCTCCTTCATCAAGGCAAGGCAAAACAAAATGTGTAGAAGTTTAATTCCCTTGACTCAAAGGCAAAGTGCAATGCAATGTGCAACAGGATAGACAATCAAGAAATATATTTTTTACTTTTTTCCGCTTTATTTACACTTTTCTATAAGACTAACTTATGAAGAGAAAAAGATAGGAAATATGCTGCATATATAACATTCTACCAGTTGATTTGCAGAGGACATTAAGAAAGAAACAAGCAACGAGGACATTAAGAGGAGCTGGTATTTTTGCAGTAATTAGAACTAAGTGTAGGGAGGAGATGGCATGTTGTTTCCCCGTTTTAGTCAAACCCGCCCTGTAAGAAGGTCTTTATCCTAGTTAGGTTATGTAATTAAGGATGGAAATGTGAATATACAACTTAAAAACTTTTAAGCAAAGTTCAAATGTCGCTACTCGTCGCTACACTCCTCGAGCTTAATGATTACAGCGTAATAATAAGAACACACAAAACATGAAAAACACTAGCTTTTTAAAACTTTTAACGAATTTATAAATATTTCCTGGTAAAATAAAATCCTACATTCCTTTGCGTTTATTTTTTATTAATAAATATCATTATCAGGATGTTTAATCTATCGCACAATTTAATTAAACATACTCTTGTAAATTTTTAGTATTATGATTTTTGGTATATAATGTTTGGAGTTTCAGAATGAACGAAATCAGCCAAGATCAATCCTCAATTATTCAAATTTTATTTACAGGGTAATTGCGTCTTTTTCTTTTTTCTTTTTTCTTTTCTCTTTTCGAAAATTCAATATCTTACTGGACATTTTCAGGTTTATCAATTGCCCCTTGTGAGACCAGGCATGGTAAGCAAGCCTGTCGGGTCATTGGACTGTTTACGCTTTCATATATGAATTTGGTTTTAGTTTTTTTTACTTATTGAAATACGACTGATGGTGATAAATGCATTTGCGGATTTTCAACAAGCGGTCTGGATACGATCTATTGCTCCCTGCTGTTCAATATCCAGCCCCTGAAAGATTAACCCATTTAAAAAAAGTGAACGAAGTTGGGATAAATGAGATAAACTGGAGACTAGTCAAATCCTTTGCGTAAGACAGGATACGCAAAGACGCTCAATGCTTTGGTGCCGCATAAACCGACTGAAAAAGTTTATAGACTGAATCGGTATATTTGAAACACTACTGAAGCGAAACAGGTTAGGTTTTTTTAAGAAAACAAAAATTGATTTAATTTTGAATAAAAAAAAAGTCAGCATCAACTCGATGAAGTGGCTTAACGCCAACCACATTGAATGATCCTCCACTATATTTACTACGTGTGAAGCATGTATATTTGGGTTCGAACTGGCAATATTTATTTATCGTACAAATTGCTTATCATCAAGATTCTTTCGGTCCACCTACCCATAGCTGTATGTGCACATTTATAATTGTATGTCATAATGTGAGATGATACATACATACGGAAATTGTTCAAATTTTTTTTTACAATATTTTTCTCATAAAATATTTATTTATTTATCAGTGTCTATTTTGATACTTCAAAGTTATCCGCCTAAAATATAATTCACTTGCGCCAGCGCTTTTTCCAATCCTCGAAGCACTTTCGGTATAGCATTGGGCTCTTCCAATGATGGGGTCTTTAACTCCCCAATCTTGGCAAATCTTCATCCTTTCATGTTTTGGAAAAACATCCGAACGCCTCCTTCGTATTGCTTCACGCAAACGATGCATAAGTTTAAGGTAATATTCCTTATTGACCGTACGAACACATAATGAACCACGCCATTGTAATCGAGGTAAACAGTGAGCAGAACTTTCACATTTTAAAGAACTTGGCCTGCTTTTCTCGGTCTTTGCTCTTCTAATCACGCCCATTCTGATGACTGAGCTTTGGTTTCGACGTTATAACTAAAAACCCATGTTTTGTCACCAGTGACGGTCACTGGATTGTCGTTCACGACATTGAACCGTCCCTTAGCGATGCTCATGAGACAGTTCTTTTAGTAAAAATTTAACAATTTCGACACACGTTTCATGTCCAAAATATGCCAATATCCTTAGTTACGTCTCTGATTATGATTTGACGATTTTTTATAGAATTTTCTTCACTGCTTCAACCGTTTCATGCTTTGTTAAAGTGCTGGGGCACCCAGGATGTGCATCGTCATTAACATCTTCTCGGCCTTCTGTGAAAATTTGTTCCACTTATAAACATTTTGTAGGACTCACCAAATAACACAGTCACTGTTCAAGTGCGTTGGAGCACTTAATTTTATTTTTCACACAAAATTTAATACAGATTCTTCGATAATTTTTTTTCAAAGCAAAAAATCGCCAAGCACCTCAAATATCCTTTACCTTAATACCTTGATATATGTGGAAAACATACTAAATATCCAAAATGGCTGACGATTTCAACATTCATACATATGTATATTAGGGGACATGTCTGCTAACATAACAAAAATAATTAAAATCCAAATTAAAGATCTTACCTTATTTTTGAACAACTGTGCTGTACAAAAGGTAATTATCACATCTTTTAAGACAGTATACCTCATAATTGGAAAGTGTTCTTCTCTCTTAAAATTTGTTTATTTTTTGTGAATTGTTCAATATTTAATGGCAAATCACCGTATAAAGTATTGAAAGATTTCTACAAATCATCAAATTTTCATCCAAATCATTTAACAAAAGTTCCACGCATTATTTGATTTTTAACCTCGTCACAACTCTTTTGTTGACTAATCGACATTTGGTGGTCGAATTTTAGACAGCTTTCAAGAACTTTTCCTTTCTGGCTTCAACATGGCTATATTTGTATACCGTGGCTACAACTGACCTACGTACTTATGACATAGATAAATATCATACAATGTTTTTTTTCAAATTAGGTGGATATCTCACACACACCCACTTGTTTTATTTTGATTTAAAAATTGAACATAGTTATTGAGAAACCTTTTGAAAGGGGATAAGCTTCCCTTTACCTTACTTTGGCATGCCTTTTGTTCTAGCTAAGAAGAAGAACTTTAACTTAATTAAAATCAGGAAACAATTGTTTTTCATTGTCATCAGGGGATAATACAAGTAAACGAGTTGGGTGATTGACATTTACGGGCGATCCCAGGTCCATGGGTGAAGAATACTCCAAGTGATGCGGGGATTGATTTGAAAATCTTTTGAAATACTCCGGAACTGGGTCAATTGAGCTTCTACAGAAACTTTTCAGATCTTAGATCAGTAATTGAAAGGAACCAGATAGATGGAGATGACATGACAGCGGTTGAGTGCGGATGAAATACTAATTGATTTAACAAGAAATGGTTTATTACACAGATAATGTAGTGGGTTTGAAGGTAATGATATTGCAATCCTTTGTTGTGAACTTCTTTTGTAATATTAAACAATAAATATATGTATGCATATTTCAAGAGAAGGCGACCGGGTCAGATGGATAATATTGAAAGACAAATAAACTGAATAAACTTCAGGGAAACAATTATTGCTGCCTAATTCGTCCGTCCGGTTTTTAAAGGCGAACTTTTCCCCAAAGAACAACAAGTAGCCACGGACACAGAAAATTTATTCCAAAATGGTTTCCTCGTAACCTATCCCTCCGTTTTTTTATTTCTTTAAGTTATCTTTGTTCAGTTTTCCCCATGCTAATTTTGTGGCTTGTTTTTGCACTTTAGTAAATGTGTGTGGTTTATGGATTGTCATTCTTATATGGATTATAACTTTCTTTAAAGCATTTCTCACGACATTAAGGAAATTTGACTTGATGAACCGAGTATATCGGTTGTAAAACTGCTGCAGCTATGAGGGTGTCTTCTACGGATTAAATTGGACTTGGAGTCCAAAGAAGTTGCAACCTGCAACATAAAAAAGTGTGATGTAGCGGGTCGAGTAAAAAAAGTGACATTTGTTACAACTAGATACTTGTGTTAATAGCACAGTGATGGAGGTATTGTGACGTCATCTAAGTTATTTTGGAATCAACCTATTAATAAGAAAGGAGGGCGCCGTAGCCCAGATGTTGGTGGTTTCTGACACCGATGACAGGGAGTCGAATACCGTAACAGCCAAGTCATCAAAGTCGTACCTATTTTGCGATGTTTCTCCTCATCGGAGTACAATTGACAAAACATGTCTGGAAGCTACTAATCGGAAACCACCATTCGGAGTTGGCATTAAACAGTAGGCCTCTTTAACCTATGGTAAGAAATTATTCACACCCAACATAAGTGATTAAGAGAAACTTCGACTCTGGTCCTCCGTGGGCGGTTAGGCCAGAAAAAAATTATGTTACCATGCAACACGCGACTTCCTCATTCCAATGTCCCTAAACGCAGTTCCCAATCATTCAGCCATCAATAAAATTGATCAGGTGCTGTTTTCCAAGCCACCTCCTCCAAAATATCCTCTTTAAATTCACATTGCAAGTAAGACGGAGAGGTGTGTGTGACCTTTATAAAGAGAAAAGAAAGATCGGGCATCAGCTTTTCAGAAACAAAAAAAAAATTATTTCTGCAACCTTACTAAAGAGTTAAACACACATTCCACAACAATTAAGCCAGAACACGCTCAAAACAATGGAGGTTTCTCCATCTCTGCAACATGATCAGAAAACCGACAAAAGAGAAAACCCTTTATTTTATTAATTGTATAAGTCTCCTGAGCATCGCATGCAAGACGTCTTCTGTGATTCGACCAACACAACGAGACCTCAACAGGACGTGCTTGAATCGTCTATATTGCAGCACTGAGAGCAGCTGGCTAGAATTTGTGTGGAAGTAAGTGTTTTGAACTCAGGTTTATCAAGAACTCAAGGATTGTCCCATTTGTGGTCCGCATTTGACATCCCTGCTTCAATCATATATGTACGTCAAAGCATTTTACAATATGAATCGTTTAAAACGCACTAAACGTGATAAGATTGTGAAAACTTGCTTCAAACATATAGGTTCTGTAGTTCTAAAGTTCAACTCACTATTGCACATCAAAATTTTGAAACAATGGTTTCTCCAGCCATAAGGTTCATTTTCCATTCGTCGGATACGTTAAAATTAAATATATTGGGCAAATGCAGAAGTGAGAACCTACATGTTATTATTTTTATTATAACCGACCGTGGGAACTCGTAATTTCAGACCCACGTTGACAACCCTTCGCCAAGCTTGGCTGTCACGAGTGTGTTCCTTGCATGTTTCACTGCTCTGTTCCGTCTCTTTTAGGTCCATCCTTATATTGCCCTCTCATCTACGGCGCAGCCTTCCTGGGGGTATTTTTCCATCGGGATTTCCACTCATTATTCTTTTGACTATTCGTCGTTCATTCGTTCTACGTGTCCTGCTCATCTTAGGTTTGGCGGTTTTATTACTCGAACAATTGGGTCTGAATAGTGTTCTTGATTGCGACATTTTCTAATTTTTATACATTCCTTTTCACAGATGCCCTCCTTTGGATAGTTCTCACTCGGAAATCTGATCAGGGAACTACAGGGTCCGCCATCTAACGTTATTTTTTTCAAGTAGTGCTTATTTCGTGAATGGTAACACTTAGCTCATGTCTGATTTGACAGATAATTAGTTTTATCCTTCCGCTGAACGAATATGGTTGTGTATACGCTTGAACAACGCTGGGAAATATTGCGACATTACTTTGAAAATCATGGTAATGTTGCAGAATGTGTGCGAAAATTGCGTACGGATTTTGGAAGAAGAGAAGCACCGTCAGCTCCGTATGTTCGTTATCTTGTGAAAAAAGTGAAAGAGACTGGCATCCTCATCGATAAACCAAAGCGTGAAAAGCCAAAAACAGTGCGTACACCCGAGAATATTGCTGCTGCGGCAGAAAGTGTGCGTGAAGCGCCATCAACATCAATTCACCGTCGTTCTCAACAATTGAACATTTCGGAGACATCATTGAGACGAATTTTGCATAAAGACCTTGGTATGACGCCATACAAAGTCCAATTGGTTCAGGAGTTGAAGCCAACTGACCATCCAATGCGTTTTCGCTTCGCTAAGTGGGCCTGCGATCGACTTACAGAAGATGCCGATTTTGCCAAAAAAAATCATCTTTTCAGATGAAGCTCATTTTGATCTTGGCGGGTATGTAAACAAGCAAAATTGTCGCATTTGGGGCACAGAAAACCCGCACGCATACATTGAAAAGCCGATGCACCCAAAACGAGCCACTGTTTGGTGCGGATTTTGGTCCAGAGGCATAATTGGGCCATTTTTCTTCGAAAATGAGCAAGGAGTGGCAGTTACAGTCAATGGCGATCGTTATCGGGCCATGTTGAACGAATTTTTGTTCACAAAAATTGAAGAGGAGGATATTGGCAACATTTGGTTTCAACAGGACGGCGCTACGTGCCACACAGCCGAAGCTACACTCGATGTTTTGCGCCCTGTTTTTGAAGATCGCATTATCAGCCGCAGAGCTGATGTCGTTTGGCCACCTCGGAGCTGCGATTTGACACCGTTGGACTATTATTTGTGGGGTGCCGTCAAAGATAAGTGTTACGCCGACAAGCCAGAGACAATTGACGCTTTAAAGGACAATATTCGTGAAGCCATTGGTGAAATACAGCTGCACACAATCGATAATGTGCTTAAAAATTGGACCGATCGTGTAGGCTACTGCATGGCCAGCCGAGGCAGCCATTTGAATGAAGTTATTTTCCATTATTAACCGGAAGGATTGTGCTTTCAAAAAAAAAAGAAATTTGAGAAAATATTCAGTAGTTTTTTTTATAGCATTTTCAAAAAAAAAGAAAATTATTTGGCGGACCCTTTAGTTTGCCTCCGGAATATTTTTCCCAAGGGAGACCGGCCATATTCAATGTTAAGGTGTGCCAACGATTTTCGATGTCGTTTTTAGTTTATTGTTATAATAAAGTTTTGTTATAATGATGTGGGTGTGTGTAATTCCGAGTCATCAGTTCTGCGTCTGCTGTCATTATATCTGCAAAAACTCACTGTATGATAAGCACTTTGGTCTGATGGGGTCATTTGTCCATAGCTCTTCCAAAGATCGTTCTTATTCACGATAATCAGCAAATTATTGAGTTTTGAAAATGAATATTCGTCCGAGTTGTTACTCGATATGTGTGGACATTTGAATCATATTATACTCCATTCATAATGAAAAGATTCATAAAATACTCGTATATTGAAATATAAAATTGATACAAGTCTAAATTACAAAACTGTTTCATTTAAATTTACTTTCGAAACCTCGAATTGGATTACCCTTTATAAGTCATATGAATATATGAATATAAACAAGAAAGACAGTGAGAACTATGAGCGTATTTTGAATGCAATTGCTAATCGGGACATGTAAATTAAGATACCAATAAACAAAACTTAATCTATCCATAGAAAATATAAATTTTGTTTTGTCAGCAACAATTCTAACGGTGAACGGAAAGAAATATCGAAAAGTGAAAACTGGAGAAAGAAGACAACAAAGCCATTTTGTTTACATTGTAGTAAAATAATTTTTTTTATGTTTTTCGTAAAAACAAAAATTATCAGTGGTACAAGCTCTTCACAGGAGGCCGAGTAGATATTAATGACTATGCCCGCTCTAGTTGAAAACGTTGAAGCAGTGAAAAAAGTTAGTATGGAGAACCATCGAATCACTATCAAAGAAGCTGTCGAGGATATTTGCGTATCGGTTGGCTTATGCCATGAATTTATTTCCCAGATATTTTGAGCATGAAACCTGTGTCGTTGAATTTTGTTCCGTTGTTCCGGAATTGCTGAACTTCGACCGAAAAAACCTTCCTATATGGATGGCTCAGGAATTGTTGAATGACGTGAATGGCGATCCAGATTTGATAAACGCGACGAAACACGGGTATATGTTTATGACGTCGAAACCAAAGCCCAAAAATCCCAATTAAAGCGACCAGAGGAGTCAAATGTGAAAAAATTATCGTTATTGCATCACGATTATGCACCTTCACTCATCACTGTTTGTAATTTTTTGGCCAAAAATTGGCCAAGAGGCGAAAATACATATTAATTTCAGTTGTATTTAATATCAATATATGTACATACTTACTTTAATTGTGTTTAGTCACTAACGGCCTACGTAGCCGTTACATTTTAGCAAACTATGTTAAAATATCGGATTTCACCATATGAAACTGAATGGAGTAATTTAAATGCTACGAAACAATTCTTGTTGGAGCTTTTAAGCCCTAAAACCACGGACTACAAAGAGAAAAAAAGGTTACAGCAATTTTCAGTTGTGGCCATGCGACATACCAGACCTCTTCAACGGCACGTAATTTCCTTATTAACAACCAAAAAAACTAAAACGATTCGAGGACCTCCTATTGCCTATGAAATATATTGTTTTCCTTCCTCCCACTAAATATTTGTACAAGAACTGCTATGCAATTATTTTTTCATTATACTTGACTCTATCCCCTTCCCCATTTACAATATCACAATAGATGAAAGAATAAAAACAAAAGAAGAAAACATCTGTGGACCGTTATTATTGCTGTTATTATTTCCCCTTCTCAATTTTTCCTTTGTTCCTTGCCTTTCCTTTTAATTATACTCTCATTCCCCATTAAGTCTTCTTAATAGTTGGTTGAATTTGAATTCTTCGAATCGCAAGGACATTCCATGATTGGAATTGCATGATCACAGGCAAGGCAATGCACGAAGAGATTTTTCCGACAACATGCTTTCAGTGCTTTTGGAACAAATTTTTAATTACAACAATTCCCTAAAGAGCTAGTGTAAAGCTAATCCTTCCTCGGCGGCATATGCACACGTCTACCGTCAAGCAGGTAATTATAATACCAAGCATGAAATGTTCAAGCACAAATGCGCCTCCTTTGCACAATTCGTTCAGTTGGTTAAATATGAGAAGCATATAGCGTGATTACAAAACGAATAATGGTCTTTTATTTTCGGCTTTGCGTTTTAACCAGACAAACGCATGCTAATATGTTGTTCCTAAGGATTATAATAGAAAATAGCTCAGATGTATTATAAGTATCATAGTAGGTTTGGGTCCTTTAAAAAGGACGTTATATCATAGGATTCGAATCAATGCTATTACAAAAAATATAAAAACGTTTAACATCGCCATGAAAACCAACGGCCGAGTGCGGTACTTGAAAAGGTAAAAAGGAAAAGGGAAAAAATAATTTAATTTATCTGGTTTAATCGAATTTTATTGAAAAGCCAACAAATTTGTATATGCAACCTGGTTAGATCCAGTCATCATCGAATTAATCAGCACTATGCGCCTTTTGTATAATAAGTGACAACGGCTCCGCAAAGCAGAATCTTTAGACACACGTAGCGCTCACTTATCTCCTCATGGTTTCATCTGGTGTGTGCAAGTCGTGTGCACAGTAAAACTAAGTCAGTTTGTTGCTGTTGTAATAAGTGGCATTAAAGTCAAATGTCTTTACTCTTGTGCGTATATTAAAAAATGTGAATTCATTAGCAATTTAACTCCCTTTAAAATGAACGAACCACATGATGAAGACTCTATCTAAAACAAGAACCTAACATGCTACAAATTAGCTATCAACGCCATATAGAATGTACGGTGGGATAGGACGACAAGTAGAAGACAATGTATGCTCTATGTTTTTTATCTTTCAAGTCGGGCTAGAGCGTAAAGTATCATTATTTGCTCCCACGCTTCCTTGGGACAAGGATGGCTTCAGCTACTGCGTTATAAATATGTATACTAAAAGTTTTTTTCATGCGAAGCTGGGTACGGAAGTCTAGTTATTTCGAAACCTACATGACACTAAAATATTGAAATTTTACCGATGTTACATGACACATACCATACATTTTTCTCTTCTCCGACTCTCGCTTATAACCAATTTCATCCCCTTATCATCACCCTAGCAAGGAATGCACTTTTTCTCGTCTGCTTTTGTTTTTATTTTGCCCTATGAATATTTTCTAGTACGTATAATATACGTTCATAAATTCATTCATTATTTCATAAAGATTTAGTGGAGTAGAGTTTGTAACCTAAATGCTTGTAGCTTAAACGACATTGAATTATACTATTTAAAATAATTGCACTCAACTTCATGTATAGATGTTATATGCGCGAGTGAAACTTCGTTTAAACCAAATATTTCTAATAAAGTCCACGACATACGAAATTTCAAACTACATATTATGTATGTAGGAATAATAGAATTACATTACTGGTTGCGGTTTGAGAATTTAGTGTAGGTCAACCATAAAATCATACAGTGTCCCTAAATCCAATGGACCTGGTGTTGCGTTTGTTGCTGTTTCAATAAGTGGCGTTAATGTCAAATGTCTTGGTTTATTGTACGTATAGTAAAAACCGACTATGTTCCCCAGTTCCATTTTTTCTATATCTTTTGGAATGTTGCGTACTTCATGAGCATATAAATTAATTTATTTAACGTTTATTAAATTTAAAAAAAATATATATTTTTCTGAGTACAATTGGGCAGCGAGCCTTTTTACACTATCAACTTAAAAATGTACCACAATAATTTCTTACGCTACCTTAAATACTAAATAGTCGACGATAATGCTGCGACGGTGAAAGGATCAGGTGACCTCCTAGCGAACTCGTAGGCGGATGTGATAAGCCGTTCAGCGGATGGCGCGGTTCAGGTATCGGCATAGTTGCCACGAATGTATGGAGTTGAAGTGCACGGCTCGGGTGTTGACGTGTGCAACCTTGGACGGATGTTGGCCTCAAAGTGCATATTGGGCTAATTCTATCACGATTTTTATGCCGATTTGTTAAGAAGTGACTCACGCCCATTTCAGTTGAAAAATTCCCAACTCGTTTTTTCCAAGATTGTTCACCCAGTCTTCTTGAACTTATTATGGTTTCTGGTCCTAAGTTTGTCTTTCTTATTTGACCAGATGTCCTTTGATGTCTTTGGTATTTACATATTTATTCACTTAGCTTACAATACAGATTTATCTAAATGTGTTAGTATTAGTCCCCAAATTCAAAGAGATTGCAATTCTGTTGGCCATAATTCTCCTCAAATAGATACAATATCTGCCTCATAGATGCAGATGACAATGTCGATCTAACTGAACCTCATTGTTTAATTAACATATACTGACAAAAACAGTAAGAGTCCCAAACCGGAAGGTCCGGGCTTCACCTCTGACTTTTCATTAATGTAATTAAGATTCGCAATCGATTCGCACAGTAGATGGATGCTTTGCGTATGATGGAACCAGCGCGAAATTACTCGACTTTGATTATACGTGCATCTAAAGAAATTACTTTGCGTCAAAGCTAATTGTCTCCTTACGCGCCAAAAACTCTGGGGCAACTTAAAAAAATTAGTGTTTCAAAAGATCGTATCCCACAAAATGATTTTGGCCTCTATAATTTTAATAACATTTTCGTAGGTGAACAACTGCATGACTTACCTCAAATTGAAGCCCACCTCACTCACATTACTATCTTTTGCATTACCAAATTAAGCTTTCCTCAGAGTTCTTCTAATAGCAAGCATAAATACCCGCCAATCCCCTTCTGAATTCATAGCAATAAGCACACTATCTTGTATATCGACAATAAATTATTGAAAAAGTCTTAGAAAAACAAGTACTAAGTAACTTCGAACAACTTGCTCTACCTGACAGAGTCAGGCTTTAGAATAAATCACAGTTGCATACTTAACGAAATAAGGCATGATTATGATAAGAATATGTGAACAAGAATACTTTGTTAGCTTGATCTTTCGAAAGCTTCCGATAAGGTATATCATAGTATTTTAATTTGAAAGCTCAAAAACATATTTGGTTTCAGTGATACAGCTGTCAAACAGCCGTCAAAAGTTATCAAGACTACAGATATTAAAAGATATCAAATATCGTACTTGAATAGATCCTGCAAAGTTCAAATGCCAACAGAATATAAGGGACACAAACACAATAGAACGAACTGAGCGTGATGAACGAAAAGTTCATGACTATTGAGGTGCAGGCGCCTAAAATGTGACTTGTGATAAATAAAAAAAAACTGCACGTCTTTTGAGGTGATCTAAGAATCGACTCAATTTTTGGCATCTTCAAAAAATCGAAAGTGCTGATCAACCAAGGCATGCGCCATTGTTCAGCAGCGACGATGTCTGAATATGATGGTCTACGACATTAAAATTCAGTTTTTCCAGATGTTTTAACGACCTAAGCAACTTGTGGCCAAGTTGCCCTCTATCTTCTTCTTAGATGGCGTTTCAGCTTACGGAGAGCCAGAGCCAAGCTTCTCTCATTCACTTATGTTGTGTGTGATTTGTTTTTCACCCAAGTGAACGGGACCTAAAGTTAAATGCCCATTTCACACGGCAACCGCCGAGAAGCTTTTTCAAGGCAATTGTACTACGGGGGGGTTTTGCCACTACCCCGCCGAGGAGAGAAGCCGCGTAATGAACATTCGATGGCATTGGTGTTATCGGGATCCGAACTTGCTCATAGTGCGTCAGAGGCCGATACACTACCAAATGCGCCACGGCGTTTTTCCTTCGTTTGGTAGCGAGCTCCTATGATGGTTTACCACGCGGAGCTAATCCCCTCCAACTCACAAAATGAGCTTCGGTCCATAGATGTTTGGCTTGGACATTGATTTTTATGTGTGACCACTGCACTCCAACGTTATTTTTCCCAAACACAGTACGATGACAAAAACCGTGTTTGACGTCTTTCAGCTTCAACTCGTATGGCACCCCATTGCCTTGCTTTTGAATCATTCCCAATCAAACGATGGCTTGTTGAGTTACAGTCAATAAATCTACAAGTTCTTGTTGCTTTTTCGTGGATCTTGATCGGATAATGTCTCCAATTCTGCGTCTTCGATCTTATTAATCGATCCGAGATGCTCCTCGCCTTCCACCACTTTTGTGGCATTGTCGCATTCGCGACATGTTCTTCCAGAAGCCTCAATTGTAATTTTTATAATCATTGAACTCGACCCTGCAAGAAGCAAAACTTGCCGAAAATGAACTTTATTTAGCTGATAAGTTCAGTTGAATGGATGAAATTTAGGAAAATGGTAAAAGACAGTTCAAGAATATAATTTCAATTTCAAATCAAGAATTATTATTTAAAACAAAATAAAATCCTTAATTAATAACAAAAAGAAAAGTATTGTATTTCACTAAATTCTTTTTATACATTTGTGACCAATAGATCCGTCTGTTGGAAAACGAGGAATTCCCGCTCATACACTTGGTAATAATGGTAAAAAGCGATCTACTGTTTATTGTCGACTACAGATGGTGAACTTCCTTAAACCTGTCCCAGAACTGGGAGGTTGAAAAGTTAGACAGGGCAGCTACAGAAAATAAAAGCATTCCTGCCATAAATGGTTGCAGAGCAACGAGATGCCACCACTCAAATTGAGCTGGTTGTAGCAGCAAACACGTAAATGACTCTTACCTCTCGTCTCTTACCTAATAAAGTTTGAAATCGTCTGATAAAGTTTTATTTCGTCAAAAGCGAGACAAATGCAGTTTCTCTTGTTCAGGAGTAAAGTACCTTGGTCACATCTTGACAATTAATGGTTTCATAATAAAACTTGAAAAAAACGGAACCGGTACATAATCCATCAAGACCCAAAAATCGGAAACAAGCGCAGTCTTATCTCCAAACATGCTCATGGTGCAGAAGATTCAATCTAAATTTTACTAAAATTAACAAATCACTCACGGTTTTGATAACGAAAAACGCATAATAGAAATAGGAAAATGAAGATTTTTTTTTATCAACCGAAACAACTTTTATACATTGCACCAGAATGTTGTAATTCTGTAACCAAGACCTCTTGTGTTAAAAATCAATGCCAGCAACTATGCCAACAGCGGAGTATAAGCGAAATTAGAGAGAGAGAGATGAAACTTCCCGCCGAATACGCAAGACGTTTATTATTATAAAAAAAAACGTGATGACTCGACAACAAAAAGGGATGGTCTCTGAGTCATGATAGCGAAGAATGGTGCAACACTGCCACCACTTAAACGGTTTCAAGCCACCACTCTATTGGAAGATGTTATAATTTTTGCAAATGGAGACGTACGTCAATCTTATTTGACATTTACTAGACAGCTGCAGTATACAAACAGACGAGCAATGGAGGGCTATATTCCGCAAGAACGTGGAATAATTCTGTCACTTTTTTGACCAATAATCGGCCGGTGGTCAGCGTGAATTACGACGTCGATTTCCTAATCCTGTCACACTAACTGGGCAAACATTCCGGCGCTTAGCTACTACCGATGTCGCTGAGAACAACGAAACATCAACCAGACGACGGGCCACACAATTCAGCATCACCAGATGGACCCGTTCAAAGTGCAAACAGTGCATCAGTTCATGCCTGCTGATCATCAGTCGTGTGTAAATTACTGTCAAGCCATCCGTAATCTCACCAACGAAGAGGACAATTTTGTATCGAAAATGATCATGAGCGGCGAGGCGTATTTCTACTTAAGCGGTTACGTCAATAAGCAAAATCTTCGTTTCTGGGGAACTGAAAATCCGCGTGTGTGCCCGAAGAGCCATTACTTCCACTCAAAGCCACTGTGTGGTGGGGCGTTCACGCGGGAGGAGTGATTGGGCCGCTTTTTTTTTTAAGACGCTATCGGCAATACGGTCACTGTTACTGGCGAACGCT
The DNA here is from genome assembly GCA_958301585.1 of Merodon equestris. Classification (NCBI taxonomy): domain Eukaryota; kingdom Metazoa; phylum Arthropoda; class Insecta; order Diptera; family Syrphidae; genus Merodon; species Merodon equestris. The sequence continues at coordinate 69,616,091 of OY284413.1, forward strand.
ACAAGGAGAAACAACTTCTTACTGCCGGAATTGGATGAGCGGTGCTTGGTGAAAATGTGGTTTCAACAAGACGGTGCAACTGTACACACAGAACGAACCACAATGGATACTGTGAAAGAAGCGTTTCCTGGTCGCGTAATATCTCGTTTTGGCGATTTGGCATGGCCAGCAACTTAAGCTCCATACATACATAAATACATATCCATAACCTTTCATATGTATGTATCAGAGACGTAAAAGAATTAAATCTATTGATTTTAGAAATCAATTGATTTCATGCTTCTGTTTTTTAATTCTTGATTTCGCTTTGGAATTTAGACTTCAGCCTTGAAATCTACCATTCTTTTTGAAGTCTTGACTGGACCAGTCTTTACGACCACTCAATTGAATGCAAGTCTTTAGAATTATACTGCATTCATTGAAGTCACTATATGTATATAGCAAACCAGCTATCGAAAACAGCCTTTCCACAGCTACTGAGGCAGGTTGTAGAGTATTGTATATGTAAAGCTTCAAACTTGATATTGACAGAGGAAATATGGAATTTTATTTCTTGTTTTTATACTTTCATTTTCAGTAGATCTTTGATCATTTTCGGAAGCAATTTTCTTTTTGACCAATGAGCTTATTTCCTTTATTTTGGTGTCATTAAATTCTGGACACTAGGGCTTCTGCAATTGGCCGTAGGAGGTGTACATAGTCCTGTAGATGTAAAAAATCCGATTCGAAAAGTGGTTGTACTTCCAGCCTTTTGCAGAGTTCATGCATTTTTTCCTTATGTTTAATGATATCTCCGACCGAATCATATAAAGAATTCCATCTTGTCGGAACCGGATATTTTAACTGACAGCCCAGGACAGCAAGAATTTGCTCTGATGGTTTTGGTCTGTTAACCTTCGACCAAAGAGTTGATCATTTTTGAATTATCTTTATGAAAGAAAATATGAACGTTATATACAAAGAATTATTATGCCCACTTACTTTTTCGTGTGGAGGGGTATGTTGGATAGGGGTGTTTGTATGTGTGTGGGGGGACATACCTGCTTTACAATTTAAAAAAAAAATGCTGGATAAAATAAGCTTGTTCCCATATTTTTTTTTTCCATTGATTCCCCTGATTGTTGTGCTTCTGCTTCAATGCTGAAGGTTTATCGTTTGAGAAGGGCCTCTTGCGATTTGAAACTTGGCTTCCAAAAAAAAAATTAGGATCAGCGTCGTAGTCATCGGATGAAAATTCATTTTCTGTTTCCATATTTAAACCTTGTTCACCACAAATTTAAGTAAATATGAAACTACACAACACTTTCGCGCCGCTGAACTAAGACAACTGATATAACGAGACAAGTGAAAAGAGTACTGCACTTGTTATTTGTTTATGCAGTATGGGCTCGAAGGAGGAAAGCAATTTTTTATGATGTTTTCTTATATGCCCTCACGAATTTCACGTGCATCTTGCTTGAACATATATTTTGCATATTTCGCACATACGAGTATAATAGCATCTCTTCTTTTTCTGATTTGTTAAGTTGGAGTTAAATTAAAGTAAAATTTTCATTGGCATTAATCATACTCCCCTTCGGTAATATCCCTTACGTCCTTACCGCCCTCATCACTGATCATATAATGATCACCTCCGATGACCTTGAAATTTTAATATGTTATAGAGGCAATTATGCTGATAAATTTTATCTTCTTCTTTTCCTTTTTCCGGCGTTGTTATGGTCAGAAGTGTAGGACCATAACCTTCCCACTTAACTGCATTCCTACTGGTACTGGTACATGCTGCATCCCTGCAACCCCCTGCTTGGGATCACTGTTGGATTTGGAGTAAGTGCGAGGTTGGGTATATGCAAAGCTTACATTAACAGAATAAGACATAACTTACAATACCCCAACCTCGCGCCAACTCCAAATCCAACAATGATCCCAAGCAGGGAGGTTGCAGGGGGGCAGCATACCTCCCCATATGTGTTTAGATAATCATACATTGAGCAGTAAAATTGCTAATTCGACTCGACTTTCTTAATGAAATGACAATAATGTTTCCAGTAGAAATAGATAACTTTTTGAAGGAATAAATGACTATATTTACCTTAAAATTAACTTATGTATGTAATGTCCTTATTTCATTTTCCAATGCATTCAATGCAGGAGGAAGTTGAGAATAGGGACGTGGGGGAGGGGGTGATGGGGAGGTTGTTAAAAAACTGGTCGAATAATCATTTTCTAGACAACTTTTAAGCAACGATAGTTGCATTGTTTCACACGGTTCAAATGATCCCAGGTAACTTCTCTGTTAATTTCTCCCCAGCATATTTTATCGACTCCTATGGCCTTGTCATTCCTAAATCGATATATTGCTTCCTTTATTTCCTCGCAGGTTGGCAGTTCTACCTGAATTTCCGCTGTGTTTTCTTTAGTACTTGCAGTTTATAGCAGTAAATAGCATAACATAAAGCAGTTTATCGAAATATCACTTTCATTGCCCGAAAGAAGCGGATATGCCTCTAAGCTCTGACCTAAAATGGCGTTCTTTTGAAGCTCTCGTGCTTTTAGGCTTTTAGCCGCATGTTCTTTCTAAATGTTATGAAATACTACGTCCATTATGTTCTATCAAAGAAATTATGGTTGAAAGTCGAATTTCTTGTACCGCTGTGATATTCAATTTATATTGAACGTACTTATTTCATTGAGTACTGTCTGTAAAGCACCCTGTCAGTACAAGTTTTGTACGCTACATGAGCCTATTCTTATTTTTGTGTATTCCTCTCCCTTGAATACATAGTTCTAACCCGGACATTCGACCGGGGAACTAGTTTAACTTCGGCATATTTTACCCAAAAAAATCAGCCCTATTTAACATAAAAGTCTGTCAAAGGTTTTATAAATTACTTTGAATGTGGTGTGGTAGTGGTGTATTGTTATAAGAATGTGAGTGCAGAGTCACCAGTACTGCGCCTACCTGTCCCACTTTTTTTCCATGCGACAGAGAGCTATTAAGAATTTAGTTGCCTCTTACAACTGGTATTGCCGCGGGTGTATTTTAACCCCTATCCCGCAGGGGTTGATAGGGCTTATTTGTTTAATAAAGAATTAAAAACAGAATCTTTACCCCTTGGCTTTCACTTTTATTTTTTTATTATTTTTCTTGTTTTCATGTTTTTTAAATTATAACCCCCGTTTAACATGAAACCATACAAATATAAACATTTCTTGAAAAGATTTAAGATTTAGCAGAAGATTTACATATTGTAATTGATAGCTCTCTCTAATTCACATACGATTATATTCGTTTCATTTCCGTATTATTTTCACTATATTTTAACGTCAATACGTAAGCCTTCACTTCCGACTCAAAAGAGTCCAGTCAATATTGATATTTGCCTCCTTGAGCTGAAATTCAATTAAAATCACACGCACATACATACATCCTAGCTGACTCTTCACAACACAACAGTATAATTTAATTTATAGAAAATCCTATTTACCGAACTGAAGGAACGATTCTGCTGCGTCAACTATAATAATAATTTCATAACCAAAGTGTACATATTCAGGTACTGTGAACAGGTAAATAGCAGCCGTGCAATTGGATACAATTCCAACACCGCACTAGCACTCACACTTGCATTCGTACTTTGAGTGCAAATAGAATACGGACAGGAGTCTGTCCATGCCCAGTGCTATTCGGTTCAATCTAAATACGTAAAGCCGCAGGGAGCCTCCCTAGGCATTACATTCAACATCCGCAAATACCCACATCCTGATTAGATGGATTAAGTGCGTTACATTCCTTACCAATAAAATTGCATCACAGACCTGTTTTCGCATCATATGCTCTCGTAAACCGTGTTTGTTAGGCACTATGCGCAACCTACACGTCTGCATGAGCCTTATGTCAACATTTTTGCATGCAGCAGCTGAGTACCACCACCGCTATCAATGCTGGTAACCGAAGCAACAACAGAAGAGAATTTTCCGAATGAAGTTGTAGAAAGCCCCGCTCTACTATCTACAAGTATATGTTTGGATTGATTATACGATACGAATGACGTAATAAAGCAGGTAACCCGGGGAAATTTGTAATTTTTACTTCATTCAGAATCGGCTCGTCTCCCATCAAAGCGGAAAGTCACGAGTGTTAGCAAATAAGATTGATTGTTTCATCTTGCCACAACCAGTTGCCAGTTCACGACAAACATTGTGCAGTATGTATATGCGAATGAAGTAGATCGAGATGACAGTGGGTAAGAGGGTGGAGAATAGAATTGAATTCTCCCATTCAAAGCGGGAGCAACACGCGGTGCTACTCCTTCGGGGATAAGAAGAAAATCTCTGAAGTGATGTGGCGCGCAACCGGATGGAAAACGGAAAATAAATTCGTGTGTCAATCATTATTTCAATTTATTCAAGATGTATAGTACCTACCCGCGTGTGTTCGAATACAATTTCAATGTCTTATTTTCAATGGGCTTTAGCATACTTGTCACAAAGTCTAGCTGCATTAACCCAAGTCCACAATCAACACCACCGAACAAATTTACTCTAAGATAAATTAATCTCACCCAGTAGTCCCGATAAAACTCAAATAAAATGAGTAATTCCTTTACGACCCGCCATTATCTGACATTTTTGGACCCCGATTTGGATGTGTAAAAGGTCCTTAATCATTAACTCATTATTTGCGCCAGACTTTTACTTCTGAATAGCAAAGCTGCGTGCCTGACAAAAATCTTTGTCAACAATCTATTTAAACAGCAGCGCAGTCACATAAAGCTTTACGATAAAGGCAGCAAGCATTGTCGACTTATCCATAGCTCGAAGACTGGTTGCCTTTCGAAAGCAAACTGAAACAAAAGTTGGTCGCTTCCGTTTTGTCTACTGTCGGGCTCTTTCACAGCCTTAAGAAACAGGGCAAATAAAGTTTACGACAATCATAACAAAAGATTACAGACAAAACTACGCGCGCTACCCTTCGAATGCTGCCATGTAAACTCTGTTCCGCTGTATGTAATCAAATGAAACCAACACAATCGGGAATAATTAAAACACCAACCACCCCTATACCAGAATTCTAACAAAACCGTCATTGTAGTTACAAAAATCCCGTTTTATCATCATCATCATCACCAGAAGATACCAACAAGGAGAGCAGTGAAAGAAGGAACACGACTCACAAGAGCTTTTCCAGCGTTGCTCGCCTCAACTTATGTCGTTAAGCCGCCCTGGCCGCTCATTCGCACACCACGACATAGTGGTTTGCATGGAAGGACATTTTCGGTTCCTCCCGAGCACTAAATAAGCAATTTAACTCCATGCCGCCTTGAGAGCAAGAGGCGGATCCAGCACCATCGTCATCATCAACACTAGTGCCATTGTCATATCCGAAGCGTGAAGTGACGACCGTCAGCAGCAAGGACAGAGAAAAATATCCTGAAATGGTAACCGGATATGCCCAGCATCTCTTCGCTCTCGACAGGGACATGCTTCAATCCTCGGACAATTGAAGCGCGGTAGCAGGACGAGAAGTGAACGAAACTATCATCAGCTACCACTTCCAGCCTTCGGCCTAGGGCACCGCTCACCAGCTCGACCACCCCCTAATTATAATTATCGTATACATACTCGTACATACTCGTACGTACTACCTTCAGGCTGCTATGTACTAGAGGAATGTTTTCCACGAGAAGAGCTACCCTTGTTTTCGTGACCTTTTACCAGTCATGTTAGACCTAAGGAAAATAAGTTCAGTACTTGGAGTATTTGGATATCCCAGCTGCTACCGAAGTGAACGAAAGGGACTTCTACTTCTAGAGTGGACCAATGCAGAAGTTCCTTTCACGAGAATGCATGTTTGCGATGGCATCTCCCTCGTGCAGTACATTTTGCATAGGTTGCGCCACATTGTACGGGACAATTCTACCAAAAATTCTAGAATAGTGCTTATCAAGAACTCAAAGCCCAGCACTAACGAGAGAAACCACAGGAGCAGGTCGCGCGTCCTCTAGCTTGTGTGATGTAGTGTGGTGTTGTATGCTAAGGCATGGTGCAGTTTCATAAGGCTTGATGTGTTGTTAGTAAATTGCTTGGGGGTTTGTTGAATTTCTCTTGGAATTCAAAGGCTACACACATGAGGACGGGAGAAGTGCTCAAAGGTAGTGGAGTTCTGAATTTGTTTAATCCAGGCATTTTCAAGAGCTATGTCAAGAAGTTTGTCCTTTTGGTGGTTGTTAGTGCTGCTACTTCACCAGTTGTTGTTCGGATAAAGCCAAATAATCATCCCTGTGCATATAAATATATATGTATAGTGGCGTGCAAAATAAATACGCACGCGGCAATGTTGTGTGACATGTCGGGATATGGTTTGAAAAGTTTGCACGAGCTATCGCCGGATTTTAGATTGCCTTTCATGACTATTTAAAGCAGAGCTCTGCGGTAGTTGTGATTCGCCGGAATGGCATACGGGTCCCACATTCGGAAGAAGAAGTTCTCAGAAAAAGGTGCAATCATCTTAAAACTGGAAAGTGTTGAGATTTATCTTTTTTCTTTTAGTTTTATTGTGATGAAGAATAAAGAGAGCTTTATGTGGATCCACTATTCATCGAATATACTATTCAGAATAAAACCAAAATTAATATACGTAGGTGAATTCAATTGCATTCGCAGGCCATACATACAGTGACCCTTGATATCAGTCGGTGATGGGGTGTTAGCCGTGGAGGTAGTGGTGGTTGGATGAATATTCGCCTCTGTTGCCATATTGGAACTAGTAAGAACCTTCTTAATGTGGCTTATGTTATGTTGGAACACTCTAACCCCAGCTTTTACCGTGGCCTCGCTGTTCTTCCTGTTAATAACTTTGAATTCCTTTCGATTAAAATCAGGGTAAGTATGTCTGAAAACGCTTCATTTTTGATTAAGACCTTATCCCCTATTTTAATTTCTGAATATTTAGCTCTTCATACCTTACCACCTCTTTCCTTCCCTTTTTTTTATTCACGGAATCGCGGTTTCTAGCTTCCGAATCAAGCATCGGTTCTTAAATTGTACTATTGTAAAGTAACTCCGATGGAGTTTTTCCTGTTGTACCGCGGGGTGTTACATTGTACATGAGGGTGAACTTCTTCTTCAAGCGTTTTCAAATCTGTCGTTTCATGCTCTCTAGGGTGGTATGGCTATAGTAGTAGTTTTTAGGCTCGCTGACTAATTGACGTCAGTTATCTGCATGCTAAACTTGCGATTCAATATCTCTTTCAAAGGGTTGATTACGTCTCTGGAAGTTATCTTTGTTAGGAACTTAGACTCCTTGTATCTGGAGTGGTAGTCGATTGCAATGAGAATGTGGTCGTGTTCTGAATTTGACATATTTAACTTCCTCGGCCATCTTAAGCTTAAATACTTATAGTTTAAGCACCCACCTTCCAATGCGAACTAAAGGCCTTGCTTCTAGTGGCTTGTGGTCTGTAACTAACTCAAATGCAGTTCCCATTAGGTAGTAAGAAAATCTTTCAACCCTTCATACTAGAGCGAGACCCTTCTTTTCCCTCCAGAGTGTCCCCTCTCCAGGTCAATTAAGTTTTCGCTCGCAAATAATATCACTCTTGTCATTTAATTCTCAAACTGTATAAGGATTGTCCCTAATTTTAGTGGGTGGCGTCAGCTATAAGTCGAATATATGTATATCTCGTCAAAGAACGAAACAGGGGGCAAATCCGCTTAGACTTGTTTTAATCGTTAAAAGGACTTTTATTATGTTCCTGACCACTGTGACATCAGCCAACTCGATAACGAATTCTGCTAAATATCACCAAACAAAAGAAACCCCTTGTCCGTTCCTGAATTTGTGGAGGTCTAAATTTTAATAATGTCGTTATCTCTTTTGGGCTAATCAATGTCCCTCGCTGATTACTACTCTTACCGACCTTTCAGACAATATTGTATTCCATCTATTGAAGAAAAAAATGTTTCATCTTTTGAAACGATCCAAGTTTCGATTCAAGTAAACCGGTGCCAGGTCACCGTCATGTTGCATCTGTCGGAATAGCCAGTAACCAGAAGAGGAAAGGTCCGTAAAATATTTCAAATGCGGTAGAACATCCCACTTGAGCATTTCCAAATATTTTTCTTAAGTCGCTTACGATACGACGTTGAGTGTAGTCGTGCAAAAAAATACTATGTCCTTTGTTCGTATCCCAGCCGATTTTTTTTTCGTAATGCACGGCTCAAAGGAATCAGTAGCCTATACCGATCGTCCGTAATGGATTCGCCAGGTTGTAGCAGCTAATAGTACACAAAACCCTTTTGGTCCCACCAATTACACATTAGGATCTTCGAACTCAAATTTTGTTTGATGTTGATGTTAAGGTCGATGATAACGATTCAGCGCATATTTTTAACTTCTCATTCTCATTCTCATTTCTCATTCCCAGTCACAATACAATGCAACAAATCCTTACTTTTATGTCTTTGAATCAACTGTTGGCAAGTAAAAAATCGCCCTTCAGCTTCTCTTGATTTCAAGTTATGAAGAACCTAAATGCCTCGCTTCTAAATCATTCCCAAAGATCTCAATCGTACAAAAACTGCATAGTGAGTGGTATGAAAGGGGGTATTCAGAGGATTATTTCATAGAGTGCGGACATCAGGGGTCGTACTCTGCAATAAAGAAAATTTGGGGCACTTTGTAGCGGGACAGATGTTACGCTGGCAGGATATTCAATTAACAAAATAGCACCATAGAATAGGTGAAACAAGAAATACCACAAATCTAGTCTATTGGTAATCTTTTGAAGCACAAGTACAGGTTGAATATATGTATGTACGGAAAGCACCCCCCAGCACCCTAAGCCGTAGTGAAGTTTGGAATGAAATAAACTGAAGAAGATAGCCCCTAACATGTTAATAATGCAGTATTCATGAAAATGTTAATCACCATAGACAAGTGAATTGGCAATATATTTGGATCAATCCATATTATGATCAATATTCATCACGGTAGTTAATTTTAAAACAATGGGGATCTCACGTTGCATCTTCAGCAATCTCAGGTTCCAGAGAAGCATTAATACATGAGCAGCCCGAAACTTATACAATACCACGCATAACTATCGACATAAAAAAAAATAAAAATCAACCAAATCCTGCAAGCTAAGCATAAAAAAATCCTAATTTTTTTTAAGTTTAAGTTTTAAGTTTTGCAAACTAAATTCCTAACATGAGAACATAATGATTTTTGTCAGCCACTAAGATCAAATATGTTGCTAGTAGAGTCATACACAATACATCTAATAAGCAAGCACGATAACTTTTCTTGCAAATGGTTGAAAAACCAAAAAATTCGTGTAGACTAATGCGGAGATAGTAGGAGACAGGACACAGAATAGACCCTTGGCCTAGGTTAGTCCCCAATTCTCGTTTTGTACCTTCTTTCCTTCTATCCTTAAGATAACTTAAACCAGCTGTAAATAAATACTTTAAAACCTGGGCGATGCCAATTGCCTAAGAGCCTTTATTTATTAGAGGACAGAAAACCATAAGGGCATCATCAGCTTTCCTGAAAGCCATATTAGAAAAGAGTGATCTATTTAAAAATTGCAGAATTCAACAGATTTTGCTTATCTTCTTTCTTTGAGAAAGAAAAGAGCATTTCATTGCCCTTTTATAGGTAAGACATTTGGACTGTCGGGCATTTAGCAAATGGATATGTTTAAGTTAAAGAGGAAAGAAAGACATTTTAGTCTCGATTTCATGGAAAATGCATTTTTTATTAAGGGTGGTGTTTACGAATAAACTGAATGGGTAATTCAGAGCATTTCCTTGCATGTTTAAAACTGCTTAGCAAAATACCAGTCATGAAGTGATCTGTTATATGTATGTATGGTAGCTCACAATCAAAAGGGCTCACCCCTGACCAAATCCGTTTTGTCAAAACAATTCAACGAAATATACAAAATCTCTATTTAATTAATTGACTCAAATGTCCTGGACTCATGTCTTCATTGAATTTCCATCAAATGTCGACTCTTTCATCTGACACTAAATGACTATACTTGCTCTCATCGCTGAAAATAACGTTTTTCTAGAATGGGAAATCTTTCAAAAAGTAATTGTGAACGAATTCCAATCGATTTTAATCCTCTGGCTAACGAGTGGCTTCTTTCTTGCGATTTTCCCATTTAATCCAGTCCTGCGCAGAACTTTTCAAATTGTCTCAGCATTGCACTAAATTTTCAAGTGTTGCTCCACCATATCTCCAAGCTCCAGCGTACTTAACCTTGGATTAGTCTTAGATTCGTACATTATTCCACGCTTGTCGGGCTCCGAAAAAAATCTAATTTTTACATTATTAACTACACTTTTATCTTTTTGGAACAGCTTTGAATAATTTTATTACAATATCCTTGGCCATTGTTTGTTTTGAATTTCCTTGACAAAAAAATGTTGGGCCAAAGAAGTGGGCTATTTGACTGTGAGCCAATGAAGATCACATTGATAGGGAGATACATATTTTAAAAATTAATTTAATATTAATTGATGCATTAATCGGTATCACAATTCAATAAACTCTCACTTATACAACGATAATAAAAGTAAGGCTCGTAGTACTGTACGGTTTCTAAATTATTTAACGATTTTATAGTGATAACCCTACCCTTGTCCAATTTTTTCAACAATATTTGTAAGTTTTGAAACCTTCCTTATTTAATTTTCTTTTTCTGTTTTAAGTTTTTTGTCTTCCGTAAATAATTCTATGTAGTGGTTAGTAAAACTGTGAAACTGTGATTAGTATAAATTTAATCAAAAGACTCAGGAACAAATAGCGACGAGCTACATTTCTGCGCTGCATTCCTCTCAGCACTCATTAACTTAGTCGTACTTTTAAGTTCCATGGAAAATATGTAGATGTACACAAAAAAACTTCTCCTTAAATAGATGGCGTCCTTAACATTAGATAGTGGGCGGCTCGCTATTATCAGGGATGGAGTTTAAAACCAAAAATTACAGTTAACTCATTATCGATGTTGATGAAACAACAGAAGTTCTTTATTATCGACCTGTACAACCTGGCGAGTTTGGTTGTAATGTCATAATAAAGCGTGGCCCTGGACAGCTCTCATCCATACACACTATTATAGGATTTAAATGGGCAAAGGAGATTACAAATCAACATCCAATTACTGAGCCGCCTTCATGTTCTAGCAATGGTATGAATCGAAGGACATTTGAAGATTGTATCAAATTATTCCCTTATAACATAGTTTGTCGCTTGCTTGATCTTACTCTTACAACACCGGTGATCTCCAGTCGTGTCAACCCACTGATTTGCATGCACACTTGTGGGGTAGTTTAATGGTGGTATATGTGTCCCTAGGTTCACCTTGGTGTTTTCTAAATTGCCTAGATGTGATTTTTGTTTACCTTTATTTTAGTCGCCTTTTACGACAAGCGAGAGGTATCGCTGCAGGGATATTCTTAACCCGTCCCTGCACAGGTTGAAGGGCAGGCCGAAAAACAAATGGTGCAAACAAATGCAAAGCACCAGCATTTGATTGGCCTCAGCGATGAAGTAATCCCAAACCGGGAAGCCTGCCGCTACTTTCTGAGGTCAAACCGGCGGACCCCACAGGCAGGCCAGTAGGAATGCAGTTAAGTGGGAAGGTTATGGTCCTACACTTCTAACCACAACGACGCCGGAAAAAAGGAAAAGAAGAAGAAGAAGAAGAAGTTTGTCGCTTGCTAATAGTTTCCTCTTGGACATATTTCCTTCGGAAATATCTGAGAAAATTGGTGCGCTTCCAACACAGGCAGCACGTCTACAGCAGCAGTTTCATTAAAATAACTCTATCGGGTGGCGATATTCAAGCAATAATCTTTCCTGATTTTCTGCACTTATACTCTGCTAATTGTTTTGCATCTTCACCCTTGCAGGGAATTTCTTGTTAATATGTTACTGACGTTACAGCAACTCCTTAAATCACCTGCTGTTTGAAATTCATACTCAAAACGTGAGGAAGTATTTATTGACAAAAGGTTTAGTCGGTACTGAGGAAAAATTCAATTTCTATGACTCTTTTATTTCGGGGTTCGAAACTCTACTGACGTCAAAAGCAAACGCGCTTATCATTCCAACCACTGAGCTACTGTGCTCTGGTTTTATTGTCTAATTACATTTCTTAAGGTTTCGATACATTCTTCGATACTTGTCTGCATTCATTGTCGAACCAGTAATTTCGTTTAGGAATTGGTTCGAAACCAAGTACATCAGCCCTGTTTCGCAAATCATATTAAATTTTCGGGGAACTTGAAACTAACATGAGCAGCAAAGGTCCCCTGCAATTGCAGTTACCCGATGTTAAGTGTTGGTAGTACTCCAGAACTGAATCGTGCTCGCAAAGTACTCCCTTCGTATGATTTTTCGATAATCTCAGCTTCTACCCAGCACTCACACTACTCTACAGCATTGAGCGAAGTTAACCATTTTGTTTTTTAATGTTCTAGGTGCCAATTCTTTCATTTTGTCGTTTTTCAATGAGTTTTGCCTTTCGATAAGAATCGGCGCCATTAAGATTTATCGTATTTACCAATTGTACATAAATCTAATGTAGATCTGTGAATTTACAGCAGTTCAAAGTTGATGTTCGACAATATTTTTTTATATATGAAAAAACCGCAAAATTTGGAGGTTCTCTCAATGTACAACGTCGCGGCGAAGCTCTTTCTGTGCCGAAAATGCTCTCCTCCCGTCACCACTTACAATTCCAACAGTCACTGAAAAAGAAAAAGATATTCAATGAAATCAAAAACTTACAGAAAATAAACGAGGAATGCTTGGCTATGATCACTTCCTTACAAGGTGAAAATGTCCAACTTTAGTCCAGAGTGCGCGAGTTAGAAAACAAAAAAATACATTAGAACAATCCAAACTCAATAAATCGATTGACATTTTGTGCCCAATGTTGACAATACAACCGCAATTGAAGCTGCGTTGAAAATTATTCGCGTTGGTGTTGTGTATGATCTCTCTCTAGGTCAAAAAAATAAAAACATAAAGGAACCCCTCTTCACCTACAACGACAAGTAGTCATGGAAATGAAAAAGAAGAAGAAACAGCGACTAACAACAACACTCTTAAAAGAAAATTATGATAGTTCTCAAACTTTTATTAATACTTACTTCCAATATGAAAATATTGTACCTACATACATATATAATGAAGCAAGAAAAATTAAAGTAAATAAAAAATTTAAATACATATGGATGAAGAACAAAATATTTTTTTGCGTAAAAATTAAGGTAATATTGCTTTCAAGTTGGAGATACATATACATGGAATACATGTTATGCATTAAAATATCAAACAATTGTAAGGGCAATATAAAAAGTGAATGAAGAGTGATAAACAAGATTTTAAATAAAGGCAAAGAAATATCAGATATTTCAAAGGTTGAAGTTAATGGCTTGTGATCACTGATCCAATGGACTCTGCCAATCAGTTTAACACTTACTTCATTTCTATTGCTCTCTGATTCAAAACCGTATCTTGCCCAATACAGTTGCAGTTGTAATAAGTTTCCAGATTGATTTGAATATACTTCGATAAATAAAAGTTTTGTTTTCCAACCTTTTACACCTGTCGAAATCCATACATGTATAATGTCACTTGACAATAAGAGCTCTAGTACCTTGGATGGCATTACCAACAGCTTTCTAAAATGTATTCTTACATAATTGGTATACTGTGTTACCTGTGTGTCAATTGTGGTATCTTTCCGTCTGCGTTACCTGTGTGTCAATTGTGGTATCTTTCCGTCTGCGTTAACCCTATTTAAAAAAGGAAATAGAAATTTAATAACCCAATATAGGCTTATCTCTCTACTTCCAACCTTTTGTAAATTATTTGAAAAGTTCCTATTGTGTCATGTCTAAATAAAAATCACTTTTACGAAATGAATAGTTGGGTTTTCGAAAGGGTAGATCAACTGAAGATGCTATTCTAAAGCTGTGCACCGAAATCTACGATAGCTTTAATAGTGACAACCGTAATATGACACTGTTCATAGATATGACCTTTCTTTCTCTCTTTCTAATCGCATTTTATTCTATTATTCATATTCTTACTTACTAGACAAAATGCTTAAATCTAATTTAACATTTTACTTCATATTCTTACTGGCTCTTAACGAGCACTCTAAGCTAATCTAAATCTTAAATTTAATGTCTTTCGACTTCATTTTTATTTATTGCTTACGTATGGCTTATTTCTAAGAAAATATTAATAAAAACACTTAGACACTATAATTCATTTCTTAACTTTAAACTTAACCTACCTTAACTAGATAAATAAATAAACTTAACCTAAGCCTAAAATATTCTTAATCTATAATTAATGAGATGAACTTACACACCGGACATGTGTTCATCCCTTTAATTGCACCCGTTTAAGGTAAGGGTCGTTGTTGGAGCTATTTTCTACGTGCCGCCTACGGATTGATTTCACTTTCATGAGTGGTTTGTAAATGCAACCACCAGAACAAACTTTTTTGTCTGATCGCGTCTTCTTTATCCCGAATTGAAGCCGGACGACATCCGGGTCATATAAGAGTCGCCTGTCCCTCGCATGGTGTCGGAAGTGGTATATCAGAGGAATACCATTATCATCCTGTATATAGCCCTTAGTATCTAGATAGATAAATGCTTCTAGATACGGTGGGATAAAGCCAGACAGTCTTGTCTTTTCGTGGCTCCAAAGATCAGGCTGTTACCGCTCATAATTGCTCTTGCAATATGACCCCGAGTCAATTTAATAAGATAATTATCAATTCTAATCAACCCAGCCTTATCGTACAGAATCTTGTTAGGATAGTATTGTGACTGTGGTGTTCGATATAAGGCCAGGCAGCATCGAAGACACTGCCTTTCGTATAAGCAAAGCTTTTCTATGTCAAATGGAGCCACATTGAACCACACAGGACAGCCATAGGCGGCAATTGGCCTTATGAGAGCCATATAGCATATGACTTTTACTCTAGCGTCAAATAGACTGCTTTGAAACAATCTTCTCGTAAGAGCAAAAGCCTTCTTGGCTTTGTCAAGAACGGCATCTATGTGTCTATTGAAATATAAATATTGATCAATCCAAATTCCAAGATATCTCACTACATTTCGTATCGCCAATGGCTGCCCTTGTTATCCAATGATGGTCATTTTCTGGTCTGTTCTGAGAAGAATTGTTTCTGATTTTTGAAAATTGATTTTTAAATTCCAATCATCTCAGTATCTTTTAATTTTATCGAAGTCATATTGCAAGAGCGCATTGATGATTTCAATTTTTTTTTCCGATCTGTATGCCACTAGATCATCTGCATACCCCAAAGCGTGACTAAGGGAACCAACTAGATCAACTGTGTAAATGTTAAAAAGCAGAGGAGAATTTACTGCCTCCTGTTGTAAACCGTTTTTAATATGGTAAGTCCTGCTTGAAGTAACGTTGCTATATTTTACAACAAACTTCTTGTCTATTAACATGTCGTATATCAAATATAACAGGGGTTTGTTCATATTCAGCCTGGCTAATTTGAAGAAAAGCCCATCTAGCCACACGGTGTCGAAGGCATTCTCAAAATCAACCAGACAGGCCCATGTGCATTGGTTTTTGCTTTTGTTCCATTGGATGTCGGACACCAGTTTCGACGCAGCATGAATAGTGTCATGTCCCGCCCTGAAACCAAACTGGTTTTCCGGAAGAACCTTATTATGCTCAACCCATTTTAGTAGCGCTTTTTTAATTACTTTCTCAAAACCCTTGCTAATATTCGGAAGTAAACTTGTTGACCGAAGATTTGCTGGGTTGCTCTTATCGTTCCCCTTTTTGGGATTAGGGTGGACTTCCGCCATTTTCCAAATGCACATTATTCAGCATATTGTTAAAAGCGTCACTAATATATCGACTGCTAAGAATCCCATCAATGCTTGACGATTTTTTGTTTCTCATTGAATCAAGGATGCACATGAGATCATCTCTTTCGGCGAACAGATGGATTGATCGTTCGCTGGCGATATTTCCATTTGCTGGATTTTCATCATTGAATGTGGTGCAACCATTATTCTCAGATAGCCAGACACCAATTTCATTGAAAAGATGTATATGATTTAACCGTGCTTCATTTTCCAGATCGAGGTTCGGATGAACGGCGTCATTCACCATGTACACTCTTTGAAATTATGAACCGATTATATCAGCTTTCTCTTGTGGATCCGCAATTACAAAAACGTCTTCGTCTGAGTAAATTTCTTTTGGAGTCAACCTTGCACCGATTAGTGTCTGTCGTCCCTGGTCTGTCTGAAGGACTCGTAAACAAAGAATATCGTTATGATCTTTTCTTCTAAATACTTGATATTTTTTTGTTCCAATGCAAACTAATAGATATTCTATAATTTTCTTTGATTAATTGTTAAAGATTTTTGATCATCGACTTCAGTATTCTTATCTCCGTGTCTCGTCTGTCAGTAAATTGTCGGTAAAGTTGTTTTAGTCTGGACAAAAGCATACTTTTATGTTTTTGTAAAGCTCTAATTGTAGGGTTAGAGTATTTTGTGGTTTACGGAGGTTGAGCTTTGTTCGTTTGATAGCATTCTCCAATTGGAGTCGTCTATCTCTTCATTGGTCATGTTTCTGTTCGTTGGTAGGTAAATTTCTTGACGAAGTATTTCATGCTTTTAAGATCTTGAGAAACGTAACCCGTGTGCTCTTTGACAATCAAACGTGTACATTTGGTTATGTTCTTCCGGATCCATTCCCTCATTAGGAATATGTATTACAGCGGCTAATCCGAAGTGGTCACTATCTTATTCTACCACACGTAAACAGTTTCGCAGATGGCGAGTCGTGATACGGAGAATGAGTCTCGTGTTTGTAAGGGCTAAGTCCAGAAAATATTCTCCTCTCGGAAAGGAAGGGGTCTCCGTGGCGAGCAGGTCGAGTCAGTACTCAATCGTATTTTGACCTAGCCTTTGATATGGTCAATCATGAAACTCTGCTAGGGAAGTTATACAAGGCTGGGATAAGAGGTACAGTTCACAGATGACTCTCGTCATATTTATCTTGTAAAACTCAGAGAGTAAAAATGGGTGAAATCTTCAGTAACCAGTTACAGATGAAAAGTGGTGTACCGCAAGGTTCAGTTCATGTTAATTCATTGTTCCATCAAAATCTTTGTAGCAAAATTACTGTTTTTGCTGACGATATGGCATTAACCTATGACAGTAAAAGTATCCTTGACTCTGCAATACAGCTACATATGGACTTAAATATCTTACGGCAATGGTCCACCAAACATGACTTACTAATCAGCAGAAAAACTAGGCTTATGATTCTTAATTTAAAAGGATCTTTTCTACTTGACTGTAACGCCATTTTCCATACAAGCTCTTGTTTAAAACTGTCTTTATCTGTCCATACGTGTGGTGAATATAGCTTCCACGAAAACTTACCGTGCAAGGATTTCATCAAACATTTTCATTGCATCATAAAGCATTTGCAACAGTTCATATTACTTTTTGTCGCAACACCAGACTTGTATACCACTAGTCCAAACAGTCTTCTTATTCACAAGCAGCTTGTTCCTAATCCCGACTTTGGCATATTTTCCTAATAAGCAGATGGTTTTTGGATTTGCAGGCATCTCTTTTATTTTGATGTTGTGTCGAATGTCATTCCGGCTTAGACTGTCCAATAACATATTTTGCTTTGCTTAGTCTGTGGACAGATTTGGCTTATTTAAATTTGTGTAAAGCGCGATGTATCAAATTGATACTCTCATTTTGGGTATACCATAATACATTATAAATCTGCCATTACTTAAAATCCACGAAGGAATGAGAATAAAATAAATACAACAGTCAGACGAGGACGCCTTACTTCCATGTCAGAATAGACACGGAAATGTCTATTTCTCAAAAAAAGTTTTACAAATCAGATGTTGTTCTGATAAAACTTGTTTAAGTTTATACTTCAAACTTTGCAATTTCAGTTTATACTCCAGAAGGCAATGAACCTAATATACAAAAATAAAATGTAGACAATTAGGGATGAAGTGGACTGGCTTCTTGTACGCATTTTATATGTATAATAATAATGTATACAATCGGAGGTTTTGTCAGCTCTCCGCCTCCTACTCTCCGATTGGAATACCAATTTCATGATACACTTTGAAAGGTGGCTGCATACCGACCTAAAAGGTCAACACACTGTCCCTTGGGATTTCTTTTGCTTACAAGGCAGACGAGACTACCACAAGCCAGTGAAAGAAAGCATTTATCGGAAATCTGACATGACAGAGGAAAACCATTGAAACGCATGACAGCAATCTCACATGGGTATTCGCATTACCATCCTCAGGATAAATAAAAAAAATTAAATTATCACAAACAGCTGACAGATAAAAATAAGCGAACGGAAAGCCAAAATATTGAATGTGTGGCATTAAAAATTGCAGACTAATGTACTGTAGGTACGCTAAAAAATGAAACACGGACAAATTCGTTCGCGACAGTTTATTGGTAACAACGGAATGAGCGCCTAAAAATATTTCACGGCTCTATTTATATGAGACCGATTTACATATGTCAACGTCAGGATTATCCGATCTTTTTAGTATATAGAAAGTACATATGTAGATATAGAAATAGTAACTAGAAAGTACATGAATACATACTTGTTTCGGCCACTTACTAGACAGTGTCCTTTACGAGTGCAATTACACTGTCATTTAATTGCATTATTAAATAATTGCCTACAGTGCGAACTTTGTTCAAAAAATAAGGAAACTTTTTGAATTTCGCGAACTTAAGTACATTTGATTTTCGATTTTTATTGTGCTGGTATACATGCCCCCTTTCATTGTCAGTCATTTTGGTTATTAAATTCATTTTTCACAAATATATAAAGTTTAGGCGAGTTTTGGTTTTTTCCGTGCAGGGACGGGTTAAGAATATACCTGCAGCGATACCTCTCGCTTGTCGTAAAAGGCGACTAAAACAAGGGACACATATACCACCATTAAACTGCCCCACAAGTGTACATGCAAATCAGTGGGTTGACACGACTGGAGATCACCGGTGTTGTAAGAGTAAGATCAAACAAAAAAATCTGGTGCATGCCCGTGTCACAAAAAAAAAAAAGGCCGAAAAACAATTGGTGCAAACAAATGCAAAAACACCAGCATTTGATTGGCCTCAGCGATGAGGTAATCCCAAACCGGGAAGCCTGCCGCTACTTACTGAGGCCAAACCGGCGGACCCCACAAGCGGACCAGTAGGAATGCAGTTAAGTGGGAAGGTTATGGTCCTACACTTCTGACCATAACAACGCCGGAAAAAGGAAAAGAAGAAGGCGAGTTTTGGTTTGCTTGGGACATTTTTTGGTAGGTACTGAAAAAATGGATTAAAGAAATTTTGTGTAAAAAGTAAGATTAGGTGCTCCAACGTACTTGAAATGTTGAGTGTGGCATTTGGCGAGTCTACTCTGAGCAAAAAAATTATGTTTGTATGTAACGCATACTTTTCACCAATGGCCGAAAAAATGCAATAGTGATGATGACCCCCTGGACGCCCCAGCATGTCAACAACAGATGAAAACGTTGAAGCAGTGAAAAAAATGATTATGTGGTATCGTATCGATAGGGGTATATCGGTAGGCTCTTGCCATGAATTTTTTTTCAGATATTCTGGGTGTGTAACGTATTTCAGCCTAATTTGTTCCGAAATTACTAAATTTTGACCAAAAGAACAGTCGCTTGAGCATCACTCAAGATCTGTTGAATGATGTGGATTACGATCCAGATTTGCTGAAAAGGGTCATCTCTAGTGACGAAATATGATATATGGTAATGACGCCGAATACAAAGCCCAATCATTCCAATGAAAGCGACCAAAAAAGCCAAGGCCGAAAAAAGCTCGCCAAGTTCGGCCAAATGTGAACATTTTGTTCACTGTTTTATTCGATTATAATCGCATAGTTCATCATGAGTTCTTGCCAGAAAGACATACGATCAATAATGAATATTATTTGTTCATTGGACTTGGTCCCATGCGAATTTTTCTCTTGCCAAAACTTAAAAGGCTCATGAAAGGACGGAGATTTTTCACAACGGAGGATATAAAGACCGTATCGCTGTGTAAAGCCGCAACAGATGTAATTCAGAATAACATGTATTCCTTTTAGTCACTTGAACCGCAAATTTTGCGGATGATTGCTTGGCACACCCCAAGTGTTTTGATTATGCTTCTTTAGTTGTATACTCCATTCAATTTATAGTTCCAGTTCAATAATCACCTGCTTAGTCATTTCAACCACTTCTATTGCGACGTGCCTAATTGGTTTGGGTCCCTTTCCATCTCTCCCTTTCATCCCTTGGTTTTTCGAAACGAAACTCCGTCGCTTTAACCGCCCAACCATCGTTAAAGTTTGATCCATAGGCCCCTGATCTAGCAGATGGTAATGGTTCTAGCCATGATTTAGTTCATGGTTGGATCTTCTCTTCCACTCTCTGTTAAAAAAGGAGAGGAGACCAAACTGATCTTGCAAGTCTCTATGCCGTATTGAAAGCCTAGGGTGGTCAAGATTTTTTTCTCTGTGTTCAGATATTCAGATTTACTGAGGGCATCAGAGATCGGACTCTGCAATAAAAAAAGGCTCTCAGGTTCCAGAGAAGCATCAACACATGTCCGAAACTGTATGGCGAGCGTAAAGACGACATGAAAACAAAAATCGAAACGAGGCGAATCATTTAATCTAATACTAAAAAACGAACATAAATCATTAATGAACTCGCTAGCTTTTCCTACAAATTGTTAAAAAAAATAAAGAATTCATGTAGACTAATGTAACAATAGTAAAAAGACAGGTCCAAGGACACACCCCTGGGGTACGTCTAGATTATTATTTCTATATCTACTAAAATGTGTCCCAATTCTCGCTTTTTGCCTTCTATCCTTAAAATACGAGATACGCCAGCTGTGAATAAATCCTCGAAAACCTGGCCGATGCCTTAGAGAATACTGTGTTTTATCGTCTTCTATACCTACAGCTTTTTTCGATACCGGGCCTTTATTATTCATTGAAAACTGTTTCCCGAAAACTTATTGCGAAGGACTCAAAATGCTAGATCTCTTTAGAAACTGAAAAATTCTACTTTTCAAAGATTCAGATTTTTTTTTGAGACGGAAAATAGCGAAACATTCCTACAATTGTTTCCCTAGGTAAATCTGTGCCAACTTTATTTAAAGAGATGTGCTGTTAAACAAATCATAATCATCGCAACAAGGCAAATTATCAAGAATAGTATTTCAGTGAATGGTTCTAAGAAAAAACTTTGCTCTCCATCAAAAAATCTGTATTAGTGTGCTTCAAATTTTGATTGTGGCATTTGGCGAATCTATATTAAGCAAAACAAAAAATGCCCTCCACAAGACAAGATGTTAATGACGATGGACGCCCTGGACGCCCCAGCACATCAATAACGGATGAAAATGTTGAGGCAATGAAGAAAATTACTATGGGGAATCGTAGGATCGGTGTCAGAGAAGTTGCTTTCAACCTGTGTCAACGAAATTTGTTCCGACATTTCAAAATTTTGACCAAAGGAACCGTCGGATAAGCATCGCTCAGAAACTGTTAAATGACGTTAATGACAGCCAAATTTACTGAATAGGGTCATCACCGTTGGCGAAACATGGGTATATGGTTATGACATTGAAACCAAAGCCCAAACATCCCAACGGAAGCGTTCAAATATCAAAATTTTGCTGATTTCTTGCCGCAAAGTCACACGATCAATAAGGAATATTTCCTTGAAGATCTACGTGAAGCAATATGAATAAAATGTCGGGATTTATGGGGAAAGAAAGCCTAACTGCTGCATCACATCTGCGCACTCTTTCTTTTCCGGCCAAAAAAAATACCACAACCCAGCCACCGTATTCACCGGAACCCTGTGACTTTTTTCTCTCCCCAAAACTTATAAAATCCATGAAAAGACGGAGATTTGTCCCGACTTCAAGATCGCCGATTTCAAGATCGAAACAGCTATACCGTAAATACCTAAAACCGCGCACAAGGACTTCTTCAGGTCCCACAGGTAATAAACACAAAAGGTAACCAGTTGATTTAAAGAACATCTAAAACTTCAAGAAAAGAATCAATATTATTTGCACTTGATTTTTCAAGACATACTCATTTTCTATCTAGTAATGTCTCATATCTAGTATTTTATCGGAATTTTTATTATTATTTTTAGATGGCGTTACAGCCCATGAATAGCCAGAGCCAAACTTATTCATTTATGTTGTGTTGCCAAACGGCGAGAGCCGAGAAGCTTTTTCAAGACAAGTGTACTACGGGGGGTTTTGCCAGTGACCCGCCGAGGAGAGAAGTAAATATGGCGTTGCTGTTATCGGGATCCGAACTCACTCATTGCGCATCAGAAGCCGACACACTACCACGGCGCTCTCGTATTTTTTTCTTTAAGCTTAAAATTTTTCAATGTTTGCATAACTTGGAAGCTAACCACCTACAGATAAATATTCGGATTATTGATAGCATAAATAATGCAATGAAAGACTAAAAGGACGTTGAATGACGATCCCGTCATCCGATCGCGATTTCCTGACAAGGGTCATCACAGGTGACGATTCATAAAAAAACAATCGTTACTTGTAAGTAATTTTTTGGCCAAAAACAATACCGGTATCATGCCTTTTCATTCATTCAATGGTCTCGGTTCCCTGCTACTTTTTCTCTTCCCAAAACATAAAAGGACTGAGATGGATTTTGCTCAATAAATAATTATTTTTCGAGAAAAATTAAAAGTCACCTTATTTTTTGAATAAACATATATACATATATGCTCCTAAGAAATCACATGCACCCTGGTAGCGTCAATATATTATTATCCACATCCCCGAAACAACTCGGGATATTAGAAGGATACCAATAAAAAAATCGATAGTTATTTTCGAAAGCCCAAATGTCCAGCGCCAAGGTTTTCATTTGTATTCCCTGCACGACGAACAAATCAACTTCCAATTATACAGCATTCAACAATTACTTGCATAAAGTCCTCTTTCGAAAGCACACAATACGAAAATGGAAATAATAATAAAAGAATACTACTATTTCGACGCCCAAACACTGTGCATCATTTGTCATTATTATTACGATTATTGTTATTACTTTCATCTCCCGACCAAACGCGCTCTTCCAATCTCGACATTCTACGAGTATATTCCTCTATACTCGTATATGCATTTTGATGTCGTTTGGATAAACAGAATTCTTCTGCAGGTCCTTCCCCCGGCAGTCGCTTTTTCCAGGATACGAGGAACACAAAAAAATTGTATTTGAGTAGTAGAACGACGGATACAGCGCCTCTCGTTCGTGCATACTCGGGATACATTTTTAAAGATCATCTCAAGGGGAAAACTTTTTTATTTCGCGCAAAGAACTTTAACAATGCAAAATATAGCGGTAATTTAAGGATGTGCATCGGTGGGGTGCATTCTGTTCGTCTACCAAACGTAAAGGTTTTGTTCAATATTTTTTTCTTTTCATGCTTCTCTTTTCTTCAGGATTGCGATTTGAGTTCGCCTGCTGGTTTCACGACTCAGTTTTCGAAGGAATGACATTTTACAGAGGCAGTGTCTGTAAAGCGGATAAGGAAAAAAGAGGAAACACAACATACTTTTCCTGACTGTAGTCTATGGGATTTTTTTTTTCGAGCTTGACTTACCTTCAATATAATCTTAATGTTGTGATGCATAGGGGAGTGCAATAACTTGGGGTATGCTGGATATTTTCCTTTGTTTGGGGAAGCGTTGGTGCTATTTTGATTGTGTATCTGACATTCTGTGGTAATGTCCTGCTGGAAGGCCAAAAAACGAACAATTTTTCTGTTGTACACATGGAATGAGATGTTTGAGTGTTGCCGTTTTATATCAAACAACAGTACAACAGCCCGGGCGTATAGCCTATGAAATTCAAAGATACTCAACCTTGTATAAAATATGTCTTTTAATGTGACATTGTCTTATATAATTAATTTACACACAATGAAGTCGCTCGACCAAATTGATTGCAGAGTAAGGGTCATGTGCTACATGGCATTAATGTGGGGGTGGTTTAACATGAATACTGAATATAAAACTGTAAGCTACATATGTCTTCAAGCTCTATAAAATAAGTCAATAGGTGGACAACTGACAAGGTTGGGGTGAAATCAGGTTTCCAAAGGAATGAGTATGATCAACAATCTACTCAGGCATACTAAAAGGTGGTCCAACGAAAACGCACGATGATAATTGTAAATAAAACAAAAAGTTTTCAGAGAATTATATTAATATTTTTTATTATGATATAAGGATCTATGACAACTATGTGTGAAGCAAAATATCGGCCAAATGCTCGCCACGGCTTCGGTGGCATACTCGTACCTCTATCCGATGGTCCATATTTTCAATGACTCTGAGATATAATTGAGGTTCAATGTCGTTAATGTGCCGAATTATCTTATCCTTTAGCTCTTGAATTGTTCTTGGCTCATTGACGCACACTTTTTCTTTTAAATATCCCCAAAGAAAGAAATTCAACGGTGTCAAATCACATGATCGTGGTGGCCAATTAACATCGCCACGACGTGAGATAACACTGCCATTGAATTTCTCGCGCAAGAGCCATTGTTTCGTTGGCTGTGTGGCAAGTGGCACCATCCTGTTGGAAGCACATATCGTCCAGGTCCATAGCCTCAATTTCTGGCTACAAGAAGTCCGTTATCATCTCGCGATAGCGAACACCATTCACGGTAACTGCTTGGCCGACCTCATTTTCGAAGAAGAACGTCCCATTGACGCCGCCAGCCCATAAAACGCACCAAACATTCACTCTTTGTGGATGCATCGGCTTTTCAACAATCACTCGTGGATTCTCATTTGCCCAAATGCGGCAATTCTGCTTGTTAACTGAGGTGAAAGTGTGCCTCGTCGCTGAAGATGATTTTCTTTGTAAAGTCACTATTCACTTCTGTCTGTTCAACCAACCATTCGGCGTATTGACGACGCTTGAAATAGTCAGTAGGTTTCAGCTCTTGAGTCAATTGAACCTTGTAAGCGTGTAGATTCAAATCGTTATTCAAAATTCGCATCAGTGATGTTCGTGAAATGTTCAATTGTTAGGCACGACGACGAGTTGAGGTTGACGGCTCTTCTGCCACTCTATCGCGCACAACAGCAATGTTTTCCGCAGAACGAACTGGTCGAGCATGCACAGGTGTTTTCATATTTCCTGCAGACCCGGTTTGCTGAAATTTGCGCACAATTCTACCACAATTTAACCGATGCTGACCAACAAAATCACGAAGTGCACGAAATGCATTTTGATTTGAACGCCCATTTTCGTAAAAGGCTTCAACAATCTTAACGCGCTGCTCAATTGTGTACCTCTCCATGGTTGAATTTGTCAAACACTGAAACAAAGAAATGTCAAATTAAGTTGGGCAAAACAAGGTGTGACTCACGATTAACATCGTGCATTATGGTTGGACCACCTTTTACATAGTTCTGCGGTAAATTTAAGTTTACATTTTATAAAACCTTTCGGTCTTTATATTTTAACTGCAACTTTTTTGTTATTCTTTTACTAATCAAAAAAAACCTTTAGAGATGAAAATAAAATCGAGACATTGTTTTTGTTATATGAATGCTTACATGTAAGATAAAACTAGTTTACCAATAAGCTAACCCTAACATAAACCAGACATAAATCTAAAATTCCTACGAATCGCCTGTGCTGTCGTCATTCAGAATAAGGTTGCCATGGATAGGATGGTGGGTAATATGTGTATAGCAGATATTTTGTTGACTTGACTCATATACCATATACTATATATACAGTTCAGCGCGCCAACAAATCATGAGCTAGAGAAAGAGAAGCGGAAGGTTATGGATTCATATTCCTTCTGGCCACTCCAGCATCTCTATTTGCGGTAACGAAGATCAAGTAAAATGTTAAAGAGCATAGTTTTTTTCAGCATAGTTTTTTAGTGTTTCTCTGAGTAAAACCGTGTTTGACTACTTTCGGGAGTTTCGTCAAAACATAACAGATATGTTACCAGCGCCGTTGATAATGACAGTATTCAGCCACATTGCCACATTATTGTTATCGAGATTGCATCAGGCACATGTTGGAAGAATATATAATACGAGTATTTTATCGAAAGATTTTTGAAAAAGAAAATCATCGTCAAGGCGAATTCCACATCTTTTTGGCAAGGCAATATAAAATGTGCGGAAAGACATGTGTTAACGATTTTAAATCCCTTCCAGCAAGAAAAGGCGATTGTGCAGGACGGAACAAAACTTTATTTCTTCATGATACCCAAGAAAACAAGACGATAAGTATTAACTGCAAAATGATGGCACTGATCAAGTTCTCAGCTGTCAAAATTTAAATTTTCAACTTTCACTTCAACTTTAATTGTCCAGGGCTCTAGGTTGAATATAACAACCTTTGTCAACATGTTTTCTTTTGAATTCACAGACTCCACAATAAATCAGCTACTACCCAATAAAAATATCTTTCGAATATAACTGGCTTAATTTAGGACTTTCCTAAATGTGTATAATAAAACTCAAAAATGTATGGAATTAGGTTTTTATTACAGAAAAGGCTTAAAATTGAATAACGTTTTTTAAAGATCAACAAATTTGCCTTTAATCTAAAAAAGATAACAAATGCCGTTAATGGCATGTTTAATGTTTTAAGCTAATACATATTATAAACATGGCAACATCTAGCTTTATGATCCTACCACCGTAGAAATCACGAGCTTTGTCTATTCTATGGAAATCATTCGTTATCTAAATCAATTCAGTTTTGGCACATCCAATTTTTCCTATTATATCGCCGCATTGCATTTGAAGCAGGCATTCGAAGTGTTGCTAATTTCTTTGAGAGCTTCTTGGTTGCTTTTGTGGCGAATCTGGAACCTCTTCAAAATTATACATCTTTTTACATTTCGAGGAATATGTGCATTGTCTTTCCTTTTTCTTAAATGATCTTCAAGCAATGAAAGTCCTGAGATTACTTTTATTTCCATCAACTCCGTTATTGAACATATGATCATATGCACCATATCATATCCACCTCATCACGCGATGCAATGAAGACGTCACGAGGTCTTGGCATGTTAGACACAATAGCTATGACCTTTTGAAGTCCAATTTTAGAAGATTGCTTGTTCGATCTTATCAGATCAACAGCAGTCGATTTGTTGTTATGAAGTACATTTTTCAGTGGCCTTGTAGCTCATAGAAAATGATCCATTGTTATATTTCCTGATCGTGATAATCCACATCAAACCACATGGCCTACAACAACGAAAGGCTTAATACTCATTTCGTATGGGCTACCTTCAGGCTGTTTACCAGAGTCAATCTCCATGTTCATTGTATAAAATGTTTTTGCATCCACTAGCATACAAACTTTCTATACAAATTTGACTTGTTTCGACAGAATATATTGACGAAAAGAACATCTTCCTCGGAAGACCAGGAGGTTTTCGTCGGTGCTCAAGTATTCAAATGGTATATTCAAATGGTATACTAGTCGTAGTATTTCTAAATACGTCAGAAATCTATAAATCTGTTAGATCTTAACAAACCTGGTAATCCAAAACCTGTTCTGTAACTTTAAGAAAGGGTCATCCAAAGTTTGTTCCAAATATTCTTCGGATTCTTCTGTATTACTGTATTCGTAATCACTGCCAGGAAGGAAGGTTATGTCTTCTGAGGAAGAATCATTTTCTCCCAGCAAAGTTGTCACAATATCATCATTGCGTTCTTCTGATTTAGAATAGAAAGAAAACAATACGAGTATCAATACAATTCAAATAACAGAGAAATACAGGAATGCAAACATATATTTTTACCACCGTTCAGCACAAAATGGGATTAAAAACACCTAAAAGTCGGTTTGCTCGTGTGCATAAAGGAGTATCCAATACCGCGACTGAGCTGGGGTCAAAAATACCCCACCGACGGTTAAAAATCCAATATTTCTGCCGTAACATTGCTATCACAAGCTGTTGCCCACCATGCAATGGTTGGAGGTGTGTCTCAAGACAGGTTGTGAATATGGCAGATGTGCATTTCCCGTTTGCCCGCAATATGCAGTGCACCATGCCAGTTAACTCCACTTTGGAACAAGTTTTCCTTTGGATACCATTGCGTCTTCTTTAAAAGCTAATGCCTTTTCTGTGTGTATGAGTGGTCCCGTTACTTTTGTATCGAAGGTAGTGACTCGGTTAAAAGGTTACATTAAAAAAAATGTATTCACTGGGAGCTATAAATGCTTATAATACGGCACCCAAATATTATCATTTTATTCTTTAGCTCCTTAGGCATTCGGCCTTTAATTTGAGATGGGAAAAAAAATTAAGTCGATATTAGTCTCGATACTATAATATATCATCCAAGTGCGGTTTATGAATCACATCACAAAAGAGTCTGCCACTCTAAAGTTTCTAGTTTCTGGTCTTCAGAAATTTAGTTAATAATAGAGCTCTAACGCGCTAAAGGTGCAATCCGCGTTTTGACTATCACCAAGTCAGACATTCGTGGCTCAGTATTAGTGGCCAAGGATTTACAAAACTCAAAAAACTCACTCAGTTGCAGCCAAAATATTTTGTTTCCGATTTTTGTATTCAAGAGTCCTAGCAAGAATTGACATCATATTCCTAATAGGCTGTTTGAACATGTCCTTCGAATATATTCGGGAGCATCGTATAAACATCAAACGACTAGATTACATCCCATGGTTTTCAATAAACATGATAGTTAAAAGAAACCATCATTTTCAAATTAAGTATAATAGTTAGACATTTATCTTATCTCCAGGTCTTAATTCGACCTAAATCCGATAGACGAATATTAACTCTCAAACAAAGACAACGGCAACTCTGTGGGTTTTCTCCTCATTCATTACAATGTCGCGTTTTGTGTGTTTATAACACTCCACGTCATCCATCGCCCTGAAGAACTTCCTTAAAGCCTGTCAATTAGCTCCTTCTGTAGTCATAAGTGAGCGGATAAGTGCTAAGTGCTGGAGAGTGTGTACTTTTTTCTACTTCTTTCTTCTGCATCGCTATCTTTCTTCATACGCTCCCATATGAATTGACGCAGTACTCGGAACTGTAACCATCTTAATTATCGTTTTGACGACGTAATGCGTTTCTTCTCTTGCCCAGCAGCAGCCTCCACTGCCTGCTACACTGCCATTCAGTCATCTTCAAAAAGGATATATAGTTCTTCTTATGAGCAGGCGAGTATCTGTTTACTCTCAACATTGTTCCAACTCCTCACAAGCATATATGTACACACTCATATGGGGATATAGAGATAAGTATAGATTGGTAAGCTGCAACAAAACAAACGCCCGAGGAGAGGCACACACTTCTACACGGTCTTTCGACAATGAATGGCCCGGTGTAATGCATGCTGAATGGCTGCTGAATGCTTTGCTGAATGGTTGTAGCCAGGGCGGCTACGGGCTATATGGTACCGGGTATCGGGTGCCTGGTTAATGCTGCGGCTATATCTCAGCCATTTAGAAAGTGTATTCAGCTCCTATAGCCTTTGTGTCCAACTTCCAATGCGGAAGAGAAATATAATATAATATGAAATGGTATCCTTTCGAATATCCTTCAGCGAGTAAATATTGTTCCCTCGCATTGTAAGTGTCGCGAGGAGAGCTATGGATATAAAAGGAAATCACGAAGGGAGGAGTAGAAATACGCAGAAATGCGGAGAATGTTGAAATGTACAAATAAGTAGGCTAATGGGGTAAATGTTGATCATCATTACTACCATACTAAGAACGACTACGAGGATGCTGATGACGATGATGGTGGTGATAATAATGACAGAACTAAATGAATGCCAGCACGTGTGCAAAGGATGACTGGAGGACATACTAAGCACACATGAATACTTGCATTCTTTCACATTTACTTGCACCTTCGTCCCTGTGGCACGCTTAATATTCCGAAGAAGGAGCACTCCTTTATGATCAAAATGAAATTTTGAAATGTTCTTGGTTGCCGGCTGCTGGCTGCTCCTTGTCTTTTTTTGGTTCATGTCATTTTTCCACGTTGCACATTTGTGCAGGGGAATTGGAGTAATTCTCTGCCTGCCAAGGGAAAGATGGTGCAAACAGAGGTTTGTTTGTGCTGGGGCTTGGCGCTGCGCTACCGTTTGCTGTTTCGGTGGCAGAGTGGGCGTTAGTGTCGGTGACGATGCCGCTGGCAGATCGGGCCATGGTAGTGGCAAAGTAATTATGGAATGATGAATTATTTGAGTTTTGGGGAAAAGAAATGAAAACGAAAAGAGCGAATAGCGAATAGTGAACGGCGAAAAGCGAAAAGCATGGGTTTCTGGGTCAAATTTAATGCCTGGTTATGAGCAATTCAAATGGCGGTGAAACGACGGGGTAAAGCGAAGGAAAATAAGAACAATCATTTGAGATGGAAGCATATTTGACAGGACTCGAATGAAAAATGAGCTGCAGTTATTATTTACTTCGTTGAAAAAGAAAGTTTTTGTTTGCTTTTAACTAGGAGTTACAATTTACGTCGTTTCTCACTTCGTAAACCCAACTTTCCTTTTCGGTTTGCCTATTTTCCCTTTCCTTTTTAATTGTTGTTCATTTCTTAAATTGGAAACATACAATTGTAGTTAGCAAAGGACTCTTCATACCGGAATGAGTAAATTTGGAATTATTAAAACTTTGCTTTTAGTTTCCAGTCTACGAGTAATTTAGGTTGCATCTCGAAAGAATAGAATGTTATAGCCGACTTAATGAGTTCGATGGACATACGTCTTCACTATAGCCTTAGACTGAAATGGCCTCTGTTGAACTGAACAAAAGTGTACCTCCTTCATGACCACCGAGCCCAAGAATGGGAAAGTAGATAAGAAGATAATGAGGAGCTTGTTTCGAAGAACGAAAAGGCTGCAGCCCAAATGTTTTGATTAACTGCTTAATATACATCCAATAACGCAGAAGGGTTTATCCACACAGCAGAGATTCAGGTAGAACTGTCAATTATTGAGGAAGTAAAAGAAACAATCCATCGGCTTAAGAATAAAAAGGCCGCAGGAATCGACCTAATACTATGAAATATGCAGGAGAAAAAAACTCGGTCATCATTCCCGTATTTAAAAAGGTGAGACCGAACGCAATGCAACAATTACTGTAGAATATCTCTATTAAGCTACTAAAAGGTGTTAAAAGGTGCGTTCAAATATTCTCTTTAAAATACTGTCCGCATACGCAAAGGAAATAATCGGAGACTGCCAGTGTGGCTTCAGGATAAATTGCTGGACGAATGATTAGATTTTCACTCTGCAGCAGTTCTTAGAAAAAAAAATGGGAATTCCACGAAAAGGTACATCAACTGCTTGTAGATTTCAAAAAGGCATATGACTGTATTAATCGATCGAAAATGTACTACATACATACGTCCTTGTAAGGCTGGGAATCCCGAAAAAGATGATGAAATTGCTACATGTATGCCTTAAGGCAAACAAAGGACAAGTTAAAGTAGGAAATGTCTTATCTGAAACATTGAAGTTACGTGAATAATTAAAACAAGATGAATACCACTTCTGCTTAATTTTGTGCTGAAATTCGTAATGAGATCCCTTCAAGAAAATGAAAGGGGAATGACCCTAAATAGAATCACTTCCGTTCTAGCTTACGCTGACGATTTGGACCTCTTAGGCGACAGTGATTATACAGATCTGAAAACTGCAGAAAGTCTAGTAATGGCAGGAAAGGAAGTAGGCTTAGAGAAAATGAATTGAAAATCAAATATTTGGCCACTGACCGACTTTGATCGATCCAAACCTCACACCTGACTGTACTCGATAAACGCTTTGAGAAAGTGAACGAATTCACATTTAGATAACATATTAATTGCAAGAAACAACATAAAGATCGAAATAAATAGAGAAAACTACAAATTCAAGGATTCGAGGAACTCTATTCAGCCCCAATCATTATCCAAGTAATTAAATCGCAAAGAATAAGGTGGGCGGAACACGTAGAATGGACGAATAACTGAAGCTCAATCAAATGGAGAAACAAGTATAACCATTCAAAGGATAACCGGTCTTCGTATTAAGTGGTATATTATCATGCAACAACCGTTATACGTTATATTTGCTATTCCAATAAGTTAATCGCACCTCTTTCGGCGAGACTCTTTGCTCATATAAATTCGATCTTAATCAAACCTTAGACCCTGTACACTCGCTTCCAAGACTGGATGACTTTGCAGTAGTTAAAAACGAAATTATCCAAAGCGTAGAAGCTATCGATTCTGGTTTCATTGGGGATGATGGCTTCGATTAAACTATTCTTACATCCTGAATTATCTCTCATATTATAAACTGGTACATAGTGTTCTCGACTTTTCCACAGTTATGAAAAATCGCTAAGTATGTGTATCAGTATCTTTGTACGATCGATATCACCTGCAGCAAAGAAACCTTTTCCAGTAACTACTGCCGACCAATAAACATTCTACCATGCTTATCTAAGGTCTTCGAGAAAATTGTTGCTAAACAAATTAGAAAACACATATTCCTCAATAATCTACTGTATACTCGTAATCTGGGTTTTTGAGGCTAATCATAGCTGAGTTTCAGACATGGTAAGCCTGCTCGGGGAGACACAACAATTTTTAACAGGAACTACGTTTCTTTTCTCTGCTTCCAAGACTTTTCAAAGAGTTCTAATAAAGAAAACCACTATATCTTGTGTTGAAAGTTGAAGAACAAATGCGGCTTCAGTGATAGATAGGGCGATCAACTTCCTAACACATTTTCTTTCCGGTAGGTCGCAGAAGGCAGAAACACCCTAGTATTTCATCCCTCTAGGAAGTAAAACAAAGGGTTGCACAGGACTCAGTGGCCTTGGATATATAATAAGTCGAGGCTTCGCTGATTACCATTATACAAATCTGGTGAGTAGGCGTATCTAAGGATAGCTTCATATACTGTGTCCTAGTGCGTACTTTATACCACGTGATACACGTAGAAAACTGGTAACTTTCTTACACCTCATTACAAATGCTAATGTAGTATACGAGTATAGTAGTCTCAACTCATGGCCTTTGCCGATATGAACATATCCCTGTTTATTCCTGGGACTGGTTGCGATCTTGAAGAGTATAGTGTTCTATAGCCTGTCAACTTATATGCTGCTCCTATTTACTTCACAAATATCAAAACGAAACAGACAGTTGCCGCCATCCGCAAAAGTTATATTATAATGTCTTCCAATAGGGTGAAATGATCGTAAATGACATGCTTAACAGTGAATTTCAGAGAAAAATGCATGTAGTGATGAAGCTTACTGTGAAATCTACTGCAGAGTGAGCTGCAGATTCAGAAGGACGTTTGTTAGCATTGTATTGTAAATGTATTAAAGCTATTATCGGCCCGGTTCGTATAAGACCACACAACTAAAGGTATATTCTAAAATATTTCTTTTGTCGTGTCATTGAGTTATGAGTTAACAATTTTACGCGACCAATGAAATGACAAATTAATACTTCAGCGAAGAATTCAACCCGAGCGAAGGATGTAAAATAAAAAATTAATTCGTAGATGCCCCCACCAAACGTCACTTTTGTATCATTTAAAACTATTAAAGAAAAAATTAACTTATTCGGGGCTTCTTTATGCTAGTATTCACAAGATATGCAATATATAAACACAAACGTACACCCTCTCTCTAAAAACTAGGCATTCGAACTTTTATCTCTTAAAAGGCGGTAGTTTCAAGTTCTAGTAGTCTTGAAACGTGAAAATGTGTCAACATGTTTATATCGTGAAAATCGTTCAAATGTGTACTTAAAAAGGCATCCCAAACTTTTTTTCACGCCTCGATTGGCCCGAAATCCATTAGTTTGATCGATCAATTAAATGCATCATTTCTATTTGTCTGAGTTTTAAAAATATGTTATGCTGAATAGTTCATCAACGGGAAAATAAAAGGCGGCGTGCAACATTATTCAAAAAGAGAAAAACTGTAAGTTTGTATTGGGACAAAAAAGTTCGTTCTATAAAATAAACAAAATACTCAGAAAAAAAGATCATAACAATATTCCTTACTTAACAAAATGTCCGAAATCTCCGGACGACAGACAATAAAGTCACACTGCGGAGCGTGGGCTTAAGTCCCGAGAGTGCCGACGTTGGCAACGGTGGTCGAGGATCTAGCACTGCTCATCGCAATCACGAGCTTGAAAATGCGGCCTTTTCGAACCATATACAGCTTCATGCAAAAATCGAAAATTGGCGGTCTCGATACGGTTGCACCGTATTCAATGATGAATGAAATGTTATTTATGGGAAGCGATGAACTCCTCTGTATCCTGGACTCACTTAAAAATAAAAAGTCGATGAGAATAAATGATATCCCAAACGTCGTTCTAAGACACTTTCCACTTGAAGCAGTAACAATGCTGTTCAACAATACTCTGAATAGTATCCATTAGCCAACATCCCTAAACGGGATAGAGAGAGAACAAACCCTGCTTATCTCCCATCAATGAGTATGCTTCTAAATGTAAGCAAGGTTTTTGAAAAAGGAGTAAACAAGGCTCTGATCAAATGGGTTGTGGAAAAAATAATAATACCGAGCAACCAGTTTGGTTCTAAGGCGGGGGATGATACTATCCACGCCGCGCTCAAACTGGTTTCCGATATTTAGTGGAATAAGGCAAAGAAACCAATGTAAGGGTGCCTGTCTGATCGACTTCGGCCTTCTGGTATCTCGACTTATGGTTAAAAAACCCTGTTCTACAAATTCACCAGGCTAGACATGCCAAATCATCATGACTTGCCTAATGATTATGGGAAAAAGTTTGTTATTAGATGTGTTACTGCGGGCAGAATATTTGATATTAAAAACGGTTTACAACAGGGAACAGTTAACTCTCCGATACTGTTTAATGTTTATGTAGATGATTTGATAGCGTACAGATCATATCCATAAATGGAAGTAATCAATGCAATGCTGCGGTGCGACTTCTATCATTTTATGAGATATTGCGATGATTGGAAGTTAAAAATGAACTTTCAAAGGTCGGAACCTATACTATTTAGGACTTCGTTATATAAAGCCCCAAGAGATATCAGAAAGGACTGGAAGAAATTCGAGATAATTGGGCAACATGGCAACTATAAGCGGTAAGGAATGCGGTTATACATATATCTGGGGTATTTAGCTTGACAACTATCCATAGATATTTCAAAAGACATTTAAACGCTTGTTTGCTGGTGCTAAGAAAGCCTTCTGTACGACAAGGACTGCAGAATTTGACCACAGGGTAAAAATCATATGTTACATGGCATTAATAAAACCCATCATTCCGTATAGTTGTCCGCTGGGTTTAAAGTAGCGCAAACTTATATGGCAAAGATTAGTAGGTACATTCACGAAACAGTGCCTTCGAGTCTGTCTTAAAATCTACAGAACCCCAGACTCCAAGTTTATTAAGAATTACCATAATAAGGACCTGTACAACGGACCAGGCCTAAACTAAATCGATAACTTTCTTATTGAAATGGCTCGGGCTGTGACTAACGACAATACTTCAAGGCTTATTACTGCAATCATAGATACCATGAAGGCACAGCCCAATCGCTCTTTATTCCCCCGGAAACATTTTTTTCATATGGAAGCATAAGATTCAAATGAAGCAGCTTAGGGTAGGATAGGCTGTTAGAATAAAGAAAAAAAGCATAGATTTAGTTTTTTTACTTGATTTACCTAACAAATTGAATCTTAAATGTGTATATTAAAATAGAGTTGACAAATTTATGCCAAAGGCATTAGTAGTTTGGTAATATAAGTAGATTTAGAGTGCCCGCATAGGGCTAGTCAGACATTAAATATTAAAATAATTTTAATTTAGGTTCCAGCACTTTTTCTAAGAATTGAATAAGAATAAAAATAAATAAAAAGAAAGCAATGTATTATTCTAGAAATCTGTGTCGCAAGAGCAAGCCCAGAATTGCTTGGACGAAATTGAAAGGGAAAATAATCTTATACCTCCAGTATACTATTATGTTATACCCACAAAGAAAAAGGTCACTCCCAGGACTGTGGTACTCGATCTGTTAATTAGTACATCCGATCCACTTAAACACGCAGATAAATACTTTCAGTATCCTGGACCAGTACTTTCTGTAGCCTTTGTATTTATTAAAGCCCCCAAGACTTCATTCAAGACCCAGAGATAACAAACTTAAATCCGAGTGCCAAGTGGTCTGCATGAATAACTAATATATGCTTTATCCAATTATGCAACCTCAATATATCCAACTAAGCGTCGAGCAGTATAAAGTATTAATTACTTTAACAGAGGACGTCGCCCTGGTCCACGTGTTGAGAGCAACACCGTAGGTGACTGCCAAGAACAAGAACAAACAAGGTACACAAGCTTAAAACAAAGAGAAAGCTTTTAAATAATTGCGTGTTTTCATTGTACGAGTATTGTTTGTTTGTTTTTTGTATTTATCACTGCACTGCAGGATTACTCGGCTTCGTGTTTAAAGTTAGTTTACAAAACAACAAGTGGACACACGCTACGAGTAGTTAATGAGTACGAATGGCGATGATAGTTAGCGTGAAAAGAAATGGAAAATAGGGAAGTACATTAAGGGGACACTAAATAAAACTGCAGAGCTGCGTTCAACTTTTTCTATTGGAATCTTATGTTGATTGACAGTATCCTATCGTTAATGTTAGATATAGTAATGTAATGTGGATTCCTTCTAGCAGGTGACGGCGCATTTCAAGGAAGGATCGACATGGTGCCTGTTAGTCAAAGATAATGCAACCTCTAAATGTCGAAGCAAATACGCTGGTGTTAAGACGTAGGGCTCGCGTCTCTTTTGTTTCCTTACCTTTTCGATTACCTTGGAGAGAGGCTAAGAGCTGTTGTAGCTGGGTTTTCTTCGTCTTCTTTGGCACCCAATCTAAAAAAGTAAAAGTCTAGAAAGAGCCGATCCTATGTTTAAATATTTTTTGAAACCTTATATTCCAAGGTTTACTACATTAAAACGTATTAACCAGTCCAGCAAGCCTACCTGATTGAAATTTATTCATCTGGCAAGAAATCGACTCCTTTCGACTGTCGTTTTCGCCCATTGAGTTTAAAATGATTCACTTTTAGGCAATATATCTCGCCTATGGTGCACAGAATAAACCGTAACAGTAAGTGTTTTGTTCATTTCTAACTTTTAAGTGCAAGTCTGTAGGTCTTTTTAACACGTTGACTGCCACGGCAGATTTGCTAGTGCGTATACTGTACGCCAACTCTGAAAATCGCAGATGAAAAATCATATATGTACAAGGTTCGAGTATACTCGTAAGTGGCGTCCTGAAGCAGACGCTTCACTACGAGTATACTCGTGGTTGGCAGTCAACGTGTCAATACCATGACCTATAATGGAGTTGTTAATATTGATTTAAAAACGATTTGAGATGTGGTTGCTACGTTTTTCTAATCTAATTTCAGAAATGAAAACATAAATTACTGTAGTAACTTTCGCGATGTGTCTTCTGGTCTCTTGGGCTTACTGAAAATATTGTTTTCTTGGTACGTGCAAGTTTCATAGATAACTTTCCACCAATGATTATCCATGAAGCATCCATGAAACATACGAAGCTTGTACAGTACTCAACGAAATACGAGTAAATAGGTATAAATTGAATATCGCAGCGGTACATGAAGTTCAACTTTCAATGAGAAAAACCGTTAAGGACGGATATACTTTCGTTTGTGGCGGTACGGATACCCTCAATTTTGGAACGGATTCTCTATCAGCAATAAAATTGTGCGGAACAACGGCCGAAATGCCGATGGCCAAAACACGGGATCCCCGCTATAATTATGTACATCTGAGCGTACATTGTCTTACAAAAAATAAAGATGTAGAGGTAAAATGGATGAAATATGCGACAATTTCTTATCATTTCGCGAAAAAAAGAAAGAACTCATATACAGGCTAACAATAGGAGATCAAAGTCTACATGCCTCATCAAACGATAATGCTCTTAGGAAAACAAGTTTCGCCAGCTCAAATAATATGATCGTAAAACTACAACATTCAAACACAAGAGAATACACAAGATTACCTTAATATCACCGGATGGAGTGATCAACCAAATTGATCATTTTCTAATAGATAAAAGGCACTATACCAACGTACTAGGCGTTAAAGCATACAGAGAAGCCGAATCCAAATTCAGAGAAGCAGAACACAGGGATGTATAAAACAATGAACATTAACATGACGAAATTATTCTCCGGTTTACCCTACTAGATGATATGGAAACCAATGATGAAACAGGACAGGTAGAGGCAGTATGGTCAACAATAAAATGGGTTGTAATGGAATCAACAGAAAACAAACTAGGCTATTACAAAGCTCCAAAGTAAAACCTTGGTTCGACGAAGAATGCGAAGAAAAAGTAGAAGCCCGTAAAGTTTTAAAACTTTAAGCCCTAGAAAATAGTATAGAAATCACGCATACAGGATATCAAACCATAGCAAAAGCTAAATTGCTAACAATGAGCGGCTTAGAAAACGAGAGCAATGTACCATAAGTATTGCTAAACGCTGTACGAAAAGTATACCAGGCCAGATCAGGATTTATACGCAACGATAAGGGCCGTTTCGGACAACGAAAGGGTTACACCCCAATGGAGTTTAATGTACATGCAAGCAACAATGGAAACGTTGCGATTCGCACACCAAAAATTCAGGTAGAATTGCCACCCACCGAGGAAACAATTAATCGACTTAGGACTAACAAGGCCGCAGGAGTCGACCTAATATCATCGAAATTAATCTTTTTCTTTTCCTTTTTCCGGCGTTGTTATGGTCAGAAGTGTAGGACCATAACCTTCCTACTTAACTGCATTCCTACTAGTCCGCTTGTGGGGTCCGCCGGTTTGACCTCAGAAAGTAGCGGCAGGCTTCCCGGTTTGGGATTACTTCATCGCTGAGGCCAATCAAATGCTGGTGTTTTTGCATTTGTTTGCACCAATTGTTTTTTGGCCTGGCTTTGTTTTTTTTTTTTTTTTTTTTGTGACACGGGCATGCTCAAGATTCTTTTGTTTGATCTTACGGTGATCTCCAGTCATGTCAATCCACTGATTTGCATGTACACTTGTGGGGCAGTTTAATGGTGGTATATGTATGTATGTGTCCCTAGGAGTTAAGAAAAAACACTTTTTCTGTTGAAAAAGTATGTCTTCTTTTATTCGAATCTCTCTTAAGACTAAATTATAATATTTGTTTCCTACTATATATATCCCGATCGAAGTGATCGATCGTATTGGAAAAGAACTCGGAACAACGGAATGCTTAGTAGGCAGCTTTCGACGAATGTTGAAACGGCCTTTGTTTACTTAGTAAAGAAGTGGGTCAGTTTTGACTTTGCGCTTTTCCTCATTTTTAATGTTTATATTGTTTGGAGTGATTTGGGGTGAATGACTGAGTATGCGGCAAAATGTAATTTGGGTTATTTGTGGTTATTGACCACGGATCGTGTTACATATATGGATCTTCGGGTGGACGATTGGCTGTGGCTTACACAGCATAATTATATTATATGGTGATTGTTCTTGGTCGTAACACCTAGGCTCACCTTGGTGTTTTCTAAATTGCCTAGATGTGATTTTTGTTCATCATCGAAATTAATATACGAGTATAATGCAGGGGAGTAATTAACAGAGAAGTAATATGGACTCATCACAAGTATGTTATTATATGTATAGGTATATGGAACAATGAAACTATCTAGGCGAAATGGAAAAACTCAGTCATCAACCGCTCGACGAGTGACCAGATTTTCACTATATTCACTAACAGCTCCTAGAAAGGAATTGGTAATTCGACAAAAAGGATCCATCAACTAATCGTATGCATATTTATAAAAGCATATAATTTTGTAAGCCGATTAAAAATGACAAATTGGGGGGCATGGGCACGGACATACAGAGTAAAGTTGCTGAATGCTCTCAACTTGGCGAGATGCCAGCTACGATCTCTGT
Source organism: Merodon equestris (assembly GCA_958301585.1). Classification (NCBI taxonomy): domain Eukaryota; kingdom Metazoa; phylum Arthropoda; class Insecta; order Diptera; family Syrphidae; genus Merodon; species Merodon equestris. Next base: position 69,656,277 of record OY284413.1, read on the forward strand.
TCCAGGGGACAACTGCGGTTGTGCGGCGAGCCAACAACCCGCCCACGTAAAAAAACCAAGTTATGAATGAGCTAAATGCCTCGGATCAACGGACGGATACGCGACGACGACACTGCACGAAAAAGGAATACCATTTGCGAGTATGCTCCTGGAATGTCAGAACTCTGTACACCCCCAGAGCTGCTCATAAACTAAAAGGAATCCTCACGCAGTATAAGGCGGATATTACTACGGTTCAGGAAATGCGCAGGATAGGAAACGGTATGGTGAGGAAAAAAGACTGCGACATTTATTACAGCTGTCACAAGAGATTGCATATATTTGGATGCGGATTTAACGTGGGGAAGTGGTTAAGGTAGAAGATCATCGGCTTTAAACCTATAAATGAGCAAATCGACCATGTGCTCATTGACGCGAGACACTCGTCAAACATCATGGATGTGCCAACATTCAGGAGGGCGAATGTCGACTCTGACCATTACCTCGTAGCAGCAAGATTCAGAGCTCGAGTGTCCAATGTCAGAAAGCTGCACCAGTCCACAATGAGGAGGTTCGACATTGGACACCTGAGCATACCGGAGGTTATCAGATTTTACAGGGAGCAACTGAGCGGAAGACTCTGCAGTATGCCTATGTTGAACCTAAATGCCAACAGAGTGTGGCTGCATTGTCGCTCACCCATTCAGGAAGTAGCCGAGACCACTTTAGGCTACCTACCACCCCCGACAAGAAGCCCATGGTACTATGGAGAGTGTGAACAGAAAAAGGCAGCAAAAGCGCTACAGCGAAAAACCAGGGCAGAGCAAGATGAGTACCGAGCCAGAAGAAGGGAGGAGAAAAAACTACTGCGACAAAAGAAAAGAATCTTCATGGTCGCCCAGCTCAAGTATATCGAGGAGTCTAGGTAAACACAAAATTCAAGCCTTTTATAAGAAAGCCAAAGGCGTTGCAGAAGGCTTCAAGAAAGGCACCCAGGCTCTTCGAAACTGCGAGGGTAATCTTGTCACCGACCCGCAGGGAATAGTGGATGTATTCAAGCAGAATTTTCAGCAGCTGCTTAACGAGCACGACCAAGAGAGAGTGGTAGGAACCGAGGAAATTCCGACTCCAGCCACCGAAGTATTCCTCCCAGCCAGCATCGAAGAAGACGGAACAGTTATTCACAAGCTGAAGAACAACAAGGCCACATATAGCAATTATTCACACTTCGACAAATCCTGGAAAAGACCAACGAGTTTCAAATCGGTACACACCATCTCTTCATCGATTCCAAAGCCGCATACATATGACAACATTCATCGTAAAGAATTGTTTGATGCGATGGCTGAATTCGGGATCCCGGGAAAACTGATCCGGTGGTGTAACGCCACGCTAAAAAATACGCGATGCACCGTGCAGTTCGGTTCTAGGACCTCTTGACCGTTTGAAACATGCACCGGATTCCGGCAAGGAGATGCGCTGTCGTGTGACTTCTTCAAGCTGGTGCTGGAGCAAATAGTGCAAAGGGCAAGCTTCAACAGGAAAGGCACTATCTTCTACAAGTCTGTCCAGCTGCTAGGTTACGCGGATCATATTGACATCATCGCGCGGTCGCGCCGTGACGTTGTGGAAGCGTTCACAGCGATTGAAGAACAGGCAAAACGAGTTGGTCTTAAGGTCAATGAGGATAAAACAAAGTACATGCTGTTAAGCTAAAACCAATCCGTTGCTCAAGACCTAGGACAAAACGTAACAATTGACAGCTATAATTTCGAGGTGGTTAAGGAGTTTGTCTCCAGGGATAGACAAACGTAAATTTCACAATCGCCCTTTCCAAACAATTGTCCAAACAACTTGGATAACTCCTCACCAGAACCAAAGTCATGCTTTACAAAACGCTTATACTGTCACTCTTGGTGTACGGAGCCGAAAGCTGGACGATAAACAGGACAGCGGAGCTGATTTTGGGTTCTATCCGGAAGCCAAAGATCCGTCGACTAGACTGGTTTGGCCACATCGAGCGATATGTTTTATTCTACCCAAATATTTGAAGTTAATAATGAACTGCAACAGGCTACAGTGAACTCACCGATTAGCATTTATTTCACCGATCTGATACCTGCTCTTCACCAGAAACCACCAATAAGACAACATACCACTTAATATGGCCGCCGACGTTTGCCTACAAGCTGCAGCGAGCACGTGGGAATCCGGGGTTCTGTCAAAATTATGTAAACAATCACGCACATTTTTATAATTCCAAGAGTGTGTGTGGCGGGAGTACACTGCGGTAAAATGAAATGAGCTCACACGTATTCACGAATAGAGTTTGTTTGTAACGGGTTTTGTCGCTACGAACATGGACTTCTTTCAAAATTTCAGGGTGTCACGGGGGAAGACGTACGTCTCATTCTGCTTTCTGCTCTTCACCATTCATTAGCGTACGCAGACGATTGAATTGCGTACAGGTCGGGCCCAACTATAGAGATCATTGTTATTCTTCTGCAGAGTTACTTAAAAAAAAATCAGCAGTGTTGTGAAGACTGGAAGCTGAAGATAAACTTCCTGAAATCAGAATCTATTTTATTCAGTACGCCTCTGTCTAGGGCCTCTCGGGACACTAGAAAGAATTGGTTCAGGTTCTTAATTTTTGGACCGGACGGGCATCCACTGGCAAGACAAAGTGTAGTCAGATATCTTAGCAGCTTTTGTATTGTAGATGCTGCTCTAGCAAGGGCCCGGGGGCAGGGTGAAGGTAATTTTTTTCATGGCCTTGATCAGGCCTATGGGTGTCCCGTCTGGTTCTATGTGAGAATCAGCTTAATGGAAAGGATTCGAGGGTTTGAGGGACAATGTCTCAGGATTCGTCTCGGCTTACATAGGACACCCGAATCTGAGTACACGAAATTTTACGCGAACTATAAAATAGGGCCAGGATTGTACGGGTGGATAAAACAGATTCGAAGCCACGTTGCCAGAGCAATAATTTCGATTAACAATCTGATCTGCGGGGCTTACAACTACTTGTACCACGAGACAGTGCGCCCTAACTGCTTTGTTCCAACAGAGGCATTTCTCTATTAAGATCAATGTGGGCTGATGCAGGATGAATGGGGGGCTCCGCTAATCTGCCACGTGACCCGTAACTCCGTATAGCGGCGGCTCCTCTATAAACGTATTGTCGCGCTCCGTGAGCCCGAGGCCTCAAGCTTAGACCGCGGAGACGTCGTCCGAAAGCATCAATGGTTTTGATGGCTGGAACGGACTGCCTCAGTGGTGCCTTTGGGTCCAATAGCCTCTTCAAGGCAAAGCATGCCGAAACCCAATGGTCGGCTTACATAGGGCGGGTAATCTAAGGTAGGTTAGGGTAGGGTAGAGTAGGTTACAGTTGGTTAAGGTAGGTCAAGGTAGGGGGGTGGAGGGTAGGTTTAGTTTATTGTAGTTTTAATTAAAATAAACAGAAAAAAAGAATAAAAAATAAAAAATACAAAAAAAATATAAAAATGAAAATAGAAAATACAAAAACGCGAACAAAAAACCAATAATATGACAAAAAAATTAAAAAAATAACAGACCAAAAAAAAAATGATATCTATATATACATATATATGTATGTACATTATATGTATGTATATATTATACTATGTATATATTTTTGAATACATGTAAGGTAGGGTAGGGTTGAGGTAGTTTTAGATAGTTTTAAATATTATTTAAAAAAAAAAAAAGTTACATCCGATGTTCATGTTCATAAAAAGGCTGAAAGGCATAATCTTAAGTTGTTGTATTTAATATAGTTCTATGAACTGTAAAATAAAAATGAATTTAAAAAAAACCGATAGTGGTAGTGCTTGATAAGCGCAACAAAAAATTAAAATTTGAGGTTAAAGGAGTCAAAATGGTGTTCGTGGGTTACGCGGTCAACTGCAAAAGGCTTATAACTTAAAAGAAAGAAAAACAGTGATTGCAAGAGACATTATATTTTTTGAAGACGCGGAACTGAAACAGGAGAACATTTTTATGAATTCGATATCGAAACAAATGAAATCCGTAGCAGTGAACATGAAACATAAAATAAAAAGGAGAGGGAAGAAAGTGTTCAAAGCGCTAGTAAAAGTGAAAAAAGTGCAAAAACGAGTACGAAATTATCGAAACGATCGCAAGTCAATGAAGCCTACGGTGTAAAAAACTCGCGAATGGAAAGATGCTATGCGGGCGAAATATAACACATTATACATGCAGTATAGAAGCTGAATAAATTGCTGTATGGGTTAAAACAAACTGGAAGAAATTGGAACAGCAAGGTTAATTACAATATATTCATTGCAAAATTGGATTTAAAAGATTCAATGTGGACGATTGCGTGTATACGATGAACCGAAACAACAAAATCAACATAATCATCGTTTATGTCGATGACATTATTATTTTGGCGTGCTCATCAGAAAAAACAATAAAAAACATCGTTGGAAAGCTGCAGTCACACGTAGAAGCCGTTGACTGAAATACTCTTTGGGGATGGGAATTTGTCGTGATAGTCCCCACGGGTCTATGTTGGTACATCAGCAATCAGCATCGATATGTTACAGAAATACTTAACAAATGGCACGTGGACAAGTGCAAAGGAGTATCTGCATCATTTGCAAGCGGAAAAGTACACCGATTAAGATTGTGAAGGCTACGAGGCGAAAAACTACCAATCGCTCATTGGTGGTTTAACTTATTTGGCTACTATATCGGGACCAGATAAAGCGCACACAGTTCCTGGCACAGTTCCATGGGCGTCCACACAAATTTCATTTTATGGCTGCAAAATGGGTGCTTAGATACCTTAAAGCTATGCCTCGAGGTACAAGTTTAAGTTTTTACAATCAAACAATAGGTGGCGTTAATGAGTTGTGGCACCACTGTATTTGTGAACATTGACGTTTGTTATTGCGAAGCCAATGACAATTTAGAAATTGACTGCGTAAGTTGTTGATAGTGAACGTTTAAAAGAAGCAAGTTTGTGCAAAAATGGAAATCACCCGTGAAGGCTTACGTTGGATGATTTTTTATGATTTTAAAGAAGGCCTTACTCAACAACAATGGATAGAATCGCTTCGTGCAACTCTTGGTAATGCAGCACCATCAGAGAAGACTGTTTACAATTGGTTTGCAGAATTTCGTCATGGTCGTGCGTCCGTCAGTGATGAATGTCGAGAAGGTCGGCCAAAATTGGTTGTCATTCCGAGAAACATCGATGCTGTGCGCAACATGATTAAAGATCGGCATGTGACTTACAGACAGATAGAGGCGTCTCTTAGGATATCGCAGACTGCAATACAATCGATTTTGCATGAACATTTATGTGTGAGAAAGATATGTTGCAGATGGATTCCGCATAATTTGAGCGAAGGGCAAATAAAGGGTAGTGTCATCGAGCCGTTTGAATTGGAAAATAAGTTAATTAGTTGCGAGTAATTTTGTGCTGGCAACGTCGTGGGGAAAAAACTGTCAATTTGAGCTATTTGATTTCTGAGCTATACGTCAAATGCTTCTAGAAGGATTTTTTTTTGCTTTGGTTTTTTGTCGAAAAAGAAAGAAGCACGATTGACAGTTTTTCTCCCACGAGGTTGGCCGCTGCGAGGATTTACCTTTTGTCTTCCCTACCAATGTAAGTCTGAAAATTCTCTTTTAAATTAAAGTTTAATTGTCAAATATTGTTAGCAAATAAAATTGGAGTGATACAAGAATATTTATTTTGGAGGGGAAATCCGGAACTGAGCCGCGGCACAACATCATTTTATTTGATTGTGATTCATCGTTCGCAACATCTGGAGTTTCCGTACCACGATGCCAGTAGAACACAGCTGCACTGCTCCAAGCTGCCGCCTGCCCGATGACGACGATATGGTTTCGTGTGAAACTTGCAGACGCTGGTGGCACTACGCTTGTGCTGAATTCAACCCCGATTTATTTGACACAGCTACTCCTTGGTTTTGTGGCTCGAAGGATTGCGTTGTTCAAGGGAGTCAGAGTAGGGAGGGTGAATTTAGCTTAGCTGTGAAGAGAAATACTGGGTCGGATGTTTTACCTTCTGTGGACGTTCTGATTGAGGCGGCGAAAACAGCTCAGTCGACTGTTGAAGAGAGAGAGAAGGAAATCGCCACGCTGAAGGATGAGATGGAAAGGCTCAAGAAGCAGTTGGAAAGAGCTTCTGTGTCTCCAGTTCAACAGGTTTCAGATCTCGGACAATCCGTAGAAGTAAAGGAACTTACCAGCGATAGGCTGGAAGCAATACGACAAATAAGTTGCAGACACCGACAAATTTTGGCAAGTTCTCATCACGCTTCTCACTCCACACCCGAGGCAGGCAAGCCTAGAGATGAAAGGAGCACCCAGGCTAACGTTAAGTCTAGCCATCAAGATAATTCTGAGTCTAGTTTGTGCCATCAGACAGATATGGCGAAATTATTGACGATCTTGAATCGAAGCCAGGTGCAGGAGTTGCCCTCATTCTCAGGCCAGGACAAGAGGGAATGGCCTTATTTTGAATCCGTGTTTAAGTCATCCACGCCAGAGGGTGGATACAACGGGAGGGAAAATGTTGCTCGTCTAAGGAAAGCATTGACAGGCGAAGCTTATCATCTCGTGAGCGATCGTTTGAGGTATTCGACGGATGCAGATGGAATCATGGCTTCGTTGCGCGCAGTTTATGGGAGGCCCGATGTTTTAGTTCACAATCTAACTTCGAATCTGCTTAGACTGCCAGCGTTGAGTTCAGGCAGTGATACAAGACTTCGTCAGTGGGCTGTGACGTTGAACGGGTTTGTCGCGGACATGAGGTCCATGCAGTTGGACAGAGAGATCGACAACAACTACGTTTTAACGGAAGTAGTAGGTTTATGGGGCTTCTGATCCAGGTTTTATCCAGTTTTATCCAGTTTTATCCAGTTTTATCCACGTTTTATCCAGCTGTATCCATGTTTTATCCAGTTTTATACAGTTTTATACAGTTTTATCCAGTTTTATCCATGTTTTATCCAGTTTTATCCATGTTTTATCCAGTTTTATCCATGTTTTATCCAGTTTTATCCAAGTTTTATCCCGGTTTATCCATGTTTTATCCAAGTTTTATCCATGTTTAGCAGTTTTATCCAGTTGTATCCATGATGTATCCATGTTCTATCCATGTTTATCCGACTTGTCGTGATAGGGTGAGGTCACGTGACATTGAGTAGAGATAAGAGATATATTTTCGAGTCGTTGACCGCTCAACTCGGTTTGTATCTAGGTCACGACGGCGTACTACGTCTGAGTAGAGATAATATTTTCGATTCGTTGACCGTGCAAGTCTGCATGGAGTTTTTTATAAATTCCGCACGTTTACTCACACCATCGTTTATAGTATAACAATTAGAATGAATCGTTTTCTTATGTCTCACATAAGATGATTTATCGTAGAACGCTTTTCCACAAACTTCGCAAGAAAACATTTTTCTTTTATAAATTAGAATATACGCGCACACACAAACAGCTAACATAGAACGAATGATGAAAATATTGTAGTTCGGGTTCCTTTTTATACCTCAATAGAATAGTCTAAAAAAGAGGAAAATCCTATAAAGTCAAGTCAAATCAAAGCATATGTATGTATATAATTTTTCAAAAATAGTATACGCGCTTATCTGCAAACTTAATAGTGCTTCGAGAAGGGGTCGACGACTTGAAAATATTACACAATATTACACAATTGTTTGAGAATACTATCACTTTACACTGCACTCACTCACTCGAAAATATTATCTCTACTCAGACATAGTACGCCGTCGTGACCTAGATACAAACCGAGTTGAGCTGACAACGACTCGAAAATATATCTCTTATCTATACTCAATGTCACGTGACCTCACCCTATCACGACAAGCCCATCAATTCATACAAAATAGTATAACCCTCGCTATAAGTCCGCTCCCCGATCCGAAACCCCATGCCGACTTGCGCGGTCAACGAATCGAAAATATTATCTCTACTCAGACGTAGTACGCCGTCGTGACCTAGATACAAACCGAGTTGAGCGGTCAACGACTCGAAAATATATCTCTTATCTATACTCAATGTCACGCGACCTCACCCTATCACGACAAGCCCATCAATTCATACAAAATAGTATAACCCTCGCTATAAGTCCGCTCCCCGATCCAAAACCCCATGCCGACTTGCGCGGTCAACGAATCGAAAATATTATCTCTACTCAGACGTAGTACGCCGTCGTGACCTAGATACAAACCGAGTTGAGCGGTCAACGACTCGAAAATATATCTCTTATCTCTACTCAATGTCACGTGACCTCACCCTATCACGACAAGTCGGATAAACATGGATAGAACATGGATACAACATGGATACAACTGGATAAAACTGCTAAACATGGATAAAACTTGGATAAAACATGGCTAAACCGGGATAAAACTTGGATAAAACTGGATAAAACATGGATAAAACTGGATAAAACTGGATAAAACATGGATAAAACATGGATAAAACTGGATAAAACTGGATAGAACTGGATAAAACATGGATAAAACTGGATAAAACTGGATAAAACTTGGGTCAGAAGCCCCATAAACCTACTACTACAGTCAACGAATCGAAAATATTATCTCTACTCGACGTAGTACGTCGTCGTGACCTAGATACAAACCGAGTTGAGCGGACAACGACTCGAAAATATATCTCTTATCTATACTCAATGTCACGTGACCTCACCCTATCACGACAAGCCCATCAATTCATACAAAATAGTATAACCCTCGCTATAAGTCCGCTCCCCGATCCAAAACCCCATGCCGACTTGCGCGGTCAACGAATCGAAAATATTATCTCTACTCAGACGTAGTACGCCGTCGTGACCTAGATACAAACCGAGTTGAGCGGTCAACGACTCGAAAATATATCTCTTATCTCTACTCAATGTCACGTGACCTCACCCTATCACGACAAGTCGGATAAACATGGATACAACATGGATACAACAGGATAAAACTGCTAAACATGGATAAAACTTGGATAAAACATGGATAAACCGGGATAAAACTTGGATAAAACTGGATAAAACATGGATAAAACTGGATAAAACTGGATAAAACTGGATAAAACTGGATAAAACATGGATAAAACTGGATAAAACTGGATAAAACTGGATAAAACTGGATAAAACTGGATAAAACATGGATAAAACTGGATAAAACTGGATAAAACCTGGGTCAGAAGCCCCATAAACCTACTACTACAGTCAACGAATCGAAAATATTATCTCTACTCAGACAGTACGTCGTCGTGACCTAGATACAAACCGAGGTGAGCGGTCAACGACTCGAAAATATATCTCTTATCTCTACTCAATGTCACGTGACCTCACCCTATTACGACAAGTCGGATAAACATGGATAGAACATGGATACAACATGGATACAACTGGATAAAACTGCTAAACATGGATAAAACTTGGATAAAACATGGATAAACCGGGATAAAACTTGGATAAACCGGGATAAAACTTGGATAAAACTGGATAAAACATGGATAAAACTGGATAAAACTGGATAAAACTGGATAAAACATGGATAAAACTGGACAAAACTGGATAAAACATGGATAAAACTGGATAAAACTGGATAAAACTGGATAAAACCTGGGTCAGAAGCCCCATAAACCTACTACTACAGTCAACGAATCGAAAATATTATCTCTACTCAGACGTAGTACGTCGTCGTGACCTAGATACAAACCGAGTTGAGCGGACAACGACTCGAAAATATATCTCTTATCTATACTCAATGTCACGTGACCTCACCCTATCACGACAAGCCCATCAATTCATACAAAATAGTATAACCCTCGCTATAAGTCCGCTCCCCGATCCAAAACCCCATGTCGACTTGCGCGGTCAACGAATCGAAAATATTATCTCTACTCAGACGTAGTACGCCGTCGTGACCTAGATACAAACCGAGTTGAGCTGACAACGACTCGAAAATATATCTCTTATCTATACTCAATGTCACGTGACCTCACCCTATCACGACAAGCCCATCAATTCATACAAAATAGTATAACCCTCGCTATAAGTCCGCTCCCCGATCCAAAACCCCATGCCGACTTGCGCGGTCAACGAATCGAAAATATTATCTCTACTCAGACGTAGTACGCCGTCGTGACCTAGATACAAACCGAGTTGAGCGGTCAACGACTCGAAAATATATCTCTTATCTATACTCAATGTCACGTGACCTCACCCTATCACGACAAGTCGGATAAACATGGATAGAACATGGATACAACATGGATACAACTGGATAAAACTGCTAAACATGGATAAAACTTGGATAAAACATGGATAAACCGGGATAAAACTTGGATAAAACTGGATAAAACATGGATAAAACTGGATAAAATTGGATAAAACTGGATAAAACTGGATAAAACATGGATAAAACTGGATAAAACTGGATAAAACTGGATAAAACTTAATAAAACTGGATAAAACATGGATAAAACTGGATAAAACCTGGGTCAGAAGCCCCATAAACCTACTACTAATATTATATCGTAGGCGATACTCCTTGATAGTAGTTTGGGAATGCAAGAGAGTTTAGCAATGGGGCGACAATTGGACATCTTATTTTTTCGTACTTTTCTGTGGATTTTTCTCAAGCTGAAGAAAGAGTCCCTTTGAATTTGAGTTTATTTCCGGAAGGGGTAGGAGCGGTGGTTGGCGATTTTTTTTAAAACGTATGTTTACGTATTGTTACGTATTTTCTCCATGAGTAAGGACGGAGTTATATTCACTGAACCTAGAGGCTTCTGAGCGCAGTCTTTCATATAAGTCATGATCGGGTTGAAAGAACTGTTCAATGAATGACTGCCGGAAGAAATGAGCAAAAGAACTGGCAACTACGAGTATTTTCGAATCATTGGAAGAAGTATTGAGAAAATTCGAAGTTATCGGTTTTATTTAGTTTTTGCTTTTATAAAGTGGTAGGAGCTCTTGGAATCGGTAATAAGCGAGGATTGAATTCGATCGGAGTTAGAGAGATTTGCATATTGTTGCGAATTCTGTATAATACTGCAGAAAGGTCGGAAAACAGCGGAATTTAAGGTCGGCTGCTGTTGTTGCTGAGGGAGCGTAGTTCCTTGGAGAACCAGTTGGAGATGGGGTGCAGTTCTCCTTTGACGAGTATGGGACGGACAGGATAGGGTGTTAGGCTTTAGGAGAAAATGAAAGTTAATATTGCTGAGGCGGTTATTTTCCTCTTGCGAAATTTACTTTTCGGAAATTGAAGCAATGCGTATTTTCAGAGTGGAGAATGGTGTAGTTATTGTCGAGTAAAAGTGTTCTCGATAATAGTGGTTGGACCGGATTCAAGGTAGAGAGGAGGTGTTTAGTTGCGGTAAGAACGCTGTTTTCGATATCAGGTGAGAAGACCTGTTGTTGAAGTTGTCTATTCGTCCTGTTGGTGAGTTAGACGAGACCAGAGTCGGAAAGACGAACTGTGAAGAGGATTTCCTTACCAGATGAGGTGTTAAAGTGTGTTCCATCGTCGGGTTTAGCCCGTTTCAAGCACGGAAGGTTGAAATCGTCACGAATGAGGGTAATATGTAATATAAAATATGGAATCTATGAAATCGATGGCAAGTTGAAAACAAATAAATTCCTTGTAAGGAACGAATGCAACAGTTGGCGTTTTTAAAAATTAAAACGTTTTGAAGTGCAAGGACTCTGCGACCGTCCGGGTAGGCAGCAATGTCGTGGCCGTCAGTACGAAACAGAATAGAATCTGATGTGAATAACTCACTGTCTCTGAATTTTCATATACAAATGCATAAAAGTATAAAATCAACGCTAAAAATCGCGTAATCCGGAGAAATTAACTGAATGCTCACGAAACCTTCCGTTGATATTCCGAATAATTTTATTTCATTTGCATTTAAATTCCGTTCAGGTCGGCCGCCTTCAAAGTTGCCTCTAAAAACGGAACCAAATTCATTTACCGGAGACCGTCATCAAATTATGAGCATGTGAGTAGTAATGAAAGGGTAAAGGATGTGCAGCAAAACTGGCAGTTGCATTTTTTTTATCCGCGCCCGGACGCACTTACATTCTTCGTATCCATTCATATGTTTGAATGTGTAGTGAAATGCATTTATATGTAGATGCATTTGTATGTATTAAATTGAGTAACCCGTTCGCTGTACTAATTTTCCCTTGCATCTGATATGACGTAGGGTGACGGGTGCTATGTGGGTCCGGGAATAGTACTTGTACTTTTACGATAAATGCCATTGCTCCTAGCTGGACAGTATATTGCGACGGAAGTTGCAGTTTTTTTTTTTTTTATATCCTGTCACTGTGTGTTTAATTGAGGACGAAAAGTGTTAAGTTGAAGTATCGAATACGGTTTTTCAGTCGATTAAGTAATTAATTCGTTTGCAATTGGCTTGCACTTTCGAAATGAGATTTTATTTCACGATATACATATGTATTTCTTGGTTCATACTCGTATATGTACATATGTTCATATGTATTGTATAAACCTTTATTAGTCAATGAACTTTAATCATTCTGACTTTAATTAACACTGAAATGGAACTGTATTCATATACAGGAAATTAGCCAAAGCCGTGATATACATACCTGCAAGTGAAACGGCTCTTGGGTTTTTTATATCATAGATTCAGTTGCGATTTAGATTTTGACTTAGTGATATTGTCTTCGTAGCAATACGAGGTTTACTCAAAAAATAAGTTGACTTTTAGGATTTCAAGCACTATGTACAGCTAAGACACATACATAGATACATATGTTGAAATTGTCATTCATTTTGAATATTAAGATTGTTTTTCACATATATAAAGGTTATATGTGTTTTGGTGTGCTTGGTTTTTTTTGCTATTGAAAAAAATTGAATAAAGTTCTTTATTAAACAGAAATGTTAACTTGAAATGTTGATTGTGAAATCGAATCTAACGCGAATCTATTCTGAGCGAAAAATAGAATTCCTAGCGGTGCAAGTTTTTCATAGAAGGCCGAGTAATGACGATGCCCGCTCTGTACGCCCCATCACGTTAATAACGGATGAAAACGTTGAAAAAGTGAAGAAAATTGTTGTGGAAAATCGTCGAATACCTATCAGAGAAGTTCCTGACGATTTTGGCATCTTCTTTTCCTTTTTTTCCGGCGTTGTTATGGTCAGAAGTGTAGGACCATAACCTTCCCACTTAACTGCATTCCTACTGGTCCGCTTGTGGGGTCCGCCGGTTTGACCTCAGAAAGTAGCGGTAGGCTTCCCGGTTTGGGATTACTTCATCGCTGAGGCCAATCAAATGCTGGTGTTTTTGCATTTGTTTGCACCAATTGTTTTTCGGCCTGCCTTTTTTTTGTGACACGGTCATTCTCCAGATTTTTTTGTTTGATCTTACTCTTACAACACCGGTGATCTCCAGTCGTGTCAACCCACTGATTTGCATGCACACTTGTGGGGCAGTTTAATGGTGGTATATGTGTCCCTAGGCTCACCTTGGTGTTTTCTAAATTGCCTAGATGTGATTTTGTTTACCTTTGTTTTAGTCGCCTTTTACGACAAGCGATATTCTTAACCCGTCCCTGCACGGAATCCAATATCGATTGGATTGTGCCATGATTTTTTTTCAGACATTTTGGGAATGAAATAATTATCAGCGAAGTTTGATCCGAAATCGCAAAATTTGGGCAAAAACTGCCGTTGCATGAGTATCGCTCAGAAGCTATTGAATGATGTGAATGAAGATTCAAATTTGCCGAAAAGGCTCTTCATTGGTGACGAAACATGGGTTTATGGTTATGACGTTGAAACCAAAGACCAATCATGACAATGGAAGCGACCAGAAGAGCCAAGACCGAAAAAGCACGCCAAATACGGTCAAATGTGAAAGTTTTGCTCATTAGTTTCTTCGAACACAAGGACTTTTTCATCAAAAGTTTTTGACGGAAGCTTGTATGTCAATAAAAAATATTACCTTGAAGTAATGCGCCAAGGAAAAGTCCGGATATGTGGGAAAAAACAAACCATGGCTGTTGCATCACCTGCCCACTCATCGTTGCTTTTGCGTAATTTTATGACTAAAAACAATGGTTTTAATCGTAATTATGCTTCAGCCACCGTATTTATCGGACTTGGCCCCTTGTTTCTTTTTTCTCTCTCGAAAATTGAAAATAAAGGACGAAGATTTGCTACGATTGAGAAGATAAAGTCACATCGCTGGAAGAGTTCAAGGCTATACGAAGGTAAGCTGGTAAGTTTTCAGCCTGACAATGAAAGACGAGAAAGATTTTCAGTTAAAAAATGCTTTTATTTTTTCGATATAATCTCTCATGATTGCAGCACACTTGGTCTAGCGTCTCTCCAACATCACTACTACTTCACGTGAGTGAATGTCAGGAAGGCTATGAAAATATTCATCTACGGTCCCCTCACCTTCTTTGTTGAGCGCGAAGCGGTTCCCAGAAAATAAAATTCTCTAAGTTTGGGAACAGATGGAAGTTTGATGGTGCCTAATCAAACGAATAGCGGAGAGGGCCGAACAAAATGTACCCCACAGGCTAAAGTTCTCCCATCGTCAACGTACCCTTGAATACAGGTGCAAAAAAAGGCCTTCAGGCCAGGCCTCTACTCGCAAGTGTTGTAATCCAGCTAGCTAAGAAGGTTGGAGCAATAGTCGTCTGTGCCTTTTGTAACAGATGCGATCGGCTTTGCTTTCTTTGGTGCTGAACACTGGCATCCAACCACTGTTTGCACAGCTCTTTTATTTCTGGCGTGTAGCAGTGGACATTTGTCACATCCACGGTGACAAATTTCCGCACAAAATCGGTCGGATCCCCATTGAATCGGTCCAAAGATTGCTACGAAAAAAAAATTCTCATTTGCTTTAGATCGGCATTTAGCGGAATCCATCTTAGACAGAGCTTTCGCACCATTCGTTTTTTGTGCAAGATGTTTCGCAATCTAAGGAAAGTTATATACGTACATATAAACATAGACATAAGAGGGTGGTCCGATAAGTACTCAGCCTACAAAAGAAAAACAAAAAATTTGGAGAAATGGCGATTCATTTTTCAATATAGTCTCCTTTTAGCTCGAAACACTTGACCCAGCGATGCTCTAACTTCTGTAACCCGTCTGAAAAATATGTTTTCTCGAGGTCTGCAAAGTAGGCCTCCGTGGCGGCGATGACCTCCTCATTCGACTGAATTTTCTGACCGGCGAGTGACTTTTTCAAGTTTGGAAACACAAAGAAGTCGCACGGGGCCAAATCTAGAGAATGCGGTGGATGGGGCAGCAGTTCGTAGCCCAATTCGACCAATTTGGCCGTGGCGACGGCGGAGGTGTGAGCCGGTGCGTTATCCTGGTGGAAGAGCACTTTTTTCTTCGCCAAGTGGGGCCGTTTTTTCTTCAATTCGGCGTCGAATCGGCCCAATAATTTGGCATATTACAGCCCTGTGACCGTTTTGCCCTTATCCACGTAGTCGAGAACGGTGGCCATCATCCTTTCCGGCCGATGGGACAGTCTTCGCTTTCTTCGGAGCACGTACGCCGGGTGAGATCCACTGTTTGGACTGTTCCTTGGTCTCTGGTGTGTACCAGTGGATCCGTGTTTCGTCGACTGTACCGAAGTGACGCAGAAACTCCTTGGGATTGCGCTTAAACAGCGTCAAACACTGCCCAAAATTTCATGCGCTTGTTGTTCGGAGTGAGCAAACGCGGCACCCATCGCGCCGACAGCTTTCTCATGCCCAAAATTTCATGCAGGATATGACCCACGCGATCTTTTGAAATGCCTACTGTCTCAGCTATCTCGAGCACCTTCAATCGGCGGTCTGCCAATACGAGATCGTGGATTTTTGTCACGTTATCCTCCGTGGTAGCCGTTTTCGGGGCACCTGGACGTGGCTCATCAAAAATCGACGTGCGACCACGTTGAAACTCGTTAAACCAATTTTTGATGGTCGCCATCGAAGGAGAAGAGTCCCCGTACACAGCATCCAAACGCTGTTTGATTTCGCTGCGCAATTTCCCTTCCAAAAACAAGCATCGAATCACCGACCGATATTGCTCTTTTTCTATTTTTCTGAAATCCGCGGACACTCCCGCTTCCAAACGCGGTCAAAACAAAACTACAAGTCCGATTCGGCTGACAGTAGCCGTCCACTAAAATGTACTACACGATAGTAAGTTGCTCTTGTGATACTGGCGTCATCTGGCGGTGAGGCTAGGTACTTACCGGACCACCCTCGTATATGTGTAAAATATAAAAAAGGTTTCTTTTTCAGTTATAAAATCATATAAAATGGGTTTTAAGGCCCTAGGATACTAAAAAAACATCACAAGTAATACGGCTACCCACGACACATGGATTGATTTATATATTGTTGAGATATTGTTACTTACCTACTCTCTACTCGCGGACAAGCAGGAAAATGTATTTTCTTATATAGATGTAGAGATATGCAAACTTGAACGAAGTGAATGTGAATTATAAACTATGGATGGAAATTATAATTTAAAATCAATGACGAATTAGCCCACCTCAACAACACTGACAACAGAGTGTCAATAAACTTCATGAATGTTATATGTACAATACATTTGATACATTTGTAGATTTTGAGCGATTGGTGAAGTCGTGTCAGACAGATAGAACTTGCAAGTTCATTACAAGTAAATGACACAACATTTCAAACATTTTCAAAATGTGGAAAGTAGTAGGAATGATTTAGAAGCAAGGAGACTGAGCGCCGTACGTGTTGAAGCCGAGAGGCGTCGAACGGCATTTTTCACACGTGTTGTATTAACGTATTAACGGCAGTAAAGGAAAGGTTTTTTACATCGTATAGTGAGTGGTGATTAAAAGCGGATACTGTACGATAACCTTAAGGGTAAAAGATCGTGAGGAAAGCTGAGCCATAAATCAACATCTTAGGCAAATGTTCGAATGTTTTGCTCTGTGTTTGATGGGATCAGCAAGGTGTAGTTTATTTTAGGTATAAACTGCTCAAACACCATTACGGGAAATTGATATCGATTGCAATTGACGCATTGGAGAGTTGAAGGCAAAATTGGCACTATAAGAGCCGAGACACGACAAGGTGATTTTGCTACATGACAACGCTCGGCCATTTGTTACGAAATCGGTAGGATTTATTTGACAATGCTTAAATGGGGAGGATGTTGTATTCACCAGAAATTCTCCCTTTCGATTATAATATTTCAGATGGCACATGAGCATCACTTCCAGTCTTATGAAGATGCTAACAATTGGGTCGATTCTTGGGTAACCTAAGAAGAATTGTTTTTTCACAACGTGTAATAAATATGGTGCCAGAAGGATGACACAAAGTAGTGACATTTTTCCTCGAATAACTTCATTTAAAGCACTCATATTAGATATAAATTGCTTAAGCTTAGCGGAAATATAGTTGGGATTGTAGAAAAAGGCGCTAAATATGACTTTTGTATTTGGACTAAAAGAGCATTCAGCTACATTCTTTTTTTAACATTTTGAAGGTGAGATGTACTACGAGTTTATACAGAAACAAGCATTGCAAAGCAAAGAAGCCGAATAGCGGTACAGATTTATTCATATTGTAGCATCTGATGAAACCTCCGTGCAGGGACAAGACAGGTTAAGAATATCCCTGCAGCGATACCTCTCGCTTGTCGTAAAAGGCGACTAAAACAAAGGTAAACAAAAATCACATCTAGGCAATTTAGATAACACCAAGCTGAGCCTAGGGACACATATACCACCATTAAACTGCCCCACAATTGTACATGCAGATCAGTGGGTTGACACGACTGGAGATCACCGGTGTTGTAAGAGTAAGATCAAACAAAAAAAATCTGGAGCATGCCCGTGTCACAAAAAAAAAAAGGCAGGCCGAACAACAATTGGTGCAAACAAATGCAAAAACACCAGCATTTGATTGGCCTCAGCGATGAAGTAATCCCAAACCGGGAAGCCTGCCGCTACTTTCTGAGGTCAAACCGGCGGACCCCACAAGCGGACCAGTAGGAATGCAGTTAAGTGGGAAGGTTATGGTCCTACACTTCTGACCATAACAACGCCGGAAAAAGGAAAAGAAGAAGAAGTAGCATCTGATGAAAATAAGATACAAAGTTGGAGTTCATTGCATTAAGCATTCCTAATTAATTAAAAAAAACATGTCTGCCTTACATTGAAATTTTCCGGAATTCTTTTCTCTCGAATGTAAGGGCGCAGCTTTTGAATACGACGCTTTCAGTCCTCATTAAAAAAAAAAGATACCAAGGACATGTCTTTATCAAGCTCGGAATAGATAGTACAGACATGTTTACCATAATGTGTGTACTAGGAAAAAAATACTTTCAATGTTTCAATGGTCGAAATCATTAAATTACATTAAATGAAGTTATGAAAATAGACCACCCAAATAATTTTTCTCTACTCAGTCATTTTATATAATTAACGTAATGAAAGAAATCACGTGCATCTTACCCTTACTCCTGATGTTTTTTGACTGTATTCATCTGCCTTGAACTTGCCTAATTTAGTCGTCTGAAAACGAATACTTGACCTTGGAATTATTGTTGGTAGAATAAATTTGACTGCTATATCAAAACATCTTTTATCCCAGATGACAAGACCAATAATTCGGAATTTTGGGGAGAATTATTGTTTAAATAAACCTTGTTTCCGAAATAGTCAAACCCGTGTTCCACCTTTTTAATATCACTCCACTAATGTTGGAGGCCCTCAAATAAAATATGATTGAGATTCAAGATACTAAGTTTTGATTCAAATTTTTAATTAAATTAATTTTGAGTTCGAAAGACATAGTTTTAAGAACGTGCTGTCTGCCTTAGAGTTCACGCACACGGTTTTAATTATCTTAGATAGTTAAGCTAAGCTTTAGCATTTTCGTCTAGAATAGCTTAGATTAAAAAAATGAAAATAAAAATGCATGGAAGAAAAGACAAAAATTCGATGACAAGCACTATTTTAAACTGTGTCTGCCAACTTAACGTTGGATGGTTAGAAAAATTATATTTTTTCTTCAATTTCCCTGACGTATTCATATCTTCAATAACTAGTAATATTTTAAGTTAAATCTTGAAGATTAACTGCTAACATTAAGATATTACGATGTTGATGAGGCAATGGAAAATATTTTTTCTGTCATCTAGGGCTATAATTTTGAAAATGTTTCAATATGAATTTATAATAATCAAATCATACTTATTAAATTAATCATATGTGCGAAAAAAAAAAAAAAAAATTTTGTCCTTCTCATTAGGAAATGTATTGTGAACCACCTTAATTTCGTTTTCATTTCTGTGGAGAAATTATTTAAAGTGTATTTGTCCCATCTATCAAAATGAAGGAAAAATAAACACCATTCGATTTAAGGCCAATAAACAACAAGTTTACAAAGATAACAGTCTAATTGCTCGAAAGTGCTAGAGTTTTATTGTGGGTGTTATAGAGGCAAATTGTTTTGGCAATTTAATATTCATAGAGTGTATAATGAAATATTTATATATTTAAGGAAAAATGATTTGGCGAAATTGGATACTAAACTTAAGACTCTATGATGGTTATTTCTTCATTCACCATAATTAAGTTAAGTTAGTGTTTTGTAAAAGAATGGCCGTTATATGTATAATGTGAAAAATGTCTTTCGTTCTTTACTAGTTCAACATTTATAGGCCTTTATGGGTAGAGTGAAATGGAACAACTAATAGAAGTAAGAATTCAAAACGTTGCTAGCTACTCAAAAATCAGTGACAAAATTTGCTGGCTCACCGAGCCGAGTTTAAGCCTTCAAAGATATTCTTAAAATAAGAATATTTTGGATTATACTCGTAAATTTTAATTTTTCTTACCTTTACAATAGTGCCTTTAAACTACTAGGTGTACAACTTTGCTTCCGCCGTTTTTTCCCCAACATTTGAGGCTTTAATTGGTTACACATGTATCCTTCAAAGTATTTTCCATCGCTGGCAACTACTTTCTTCCGTCTTTCGGGCAGTGTACGAATTCCGCGTCGAAAAAATTATGCATCTTTTGAAGCGATCCACGAATCGATTTGTGACTTCTTCATGAGATCGGAAGTGTTGATCAGCCAGGCCATGCGCCATTGATCGAAACAGGTGATAGTCAGAGGGACCAATGTCTGGAGAATACAGTGGGGTAGGACTTCCCACTTTAAAGTTTCCAAGTACGTTTTGACCTCTTTTGCAACGAGGAGTCGAACGTTGTCGTGCTGCAAAATCACTTTATCGTGCCTCTCGCTGTATTGCGGCCGTTTGTCTTTTAATGCTCTTCTCAAACGCATTAATTGCGTTCGATAACGAGCACCTGTGACTGTTCTACATGGTTTTAACACCCCATAGTACACGACGCCGAGCTGGTCCCACCAAATGCAGAGCATGATCTTGGAGCCGTGGATATTCGATTTCGTCCCCGGTCACAATGCGATGCAGAAATCCCTTCCGTTTTTGCCTCCAATTCTGCATCTTCGAAAACTTTCTCTCTTTCACCACGGTCTTCGACGTTAAAATCACCGTTCTTGAAGCGTTGAAACCACTCACGATAACTTCTTTCACTAATAGCGTCCTCACCATACGTATCTGAGAGCATTCGATGAGACTCAGCCGCTGTTTTCTTCATATTGAAATAGTTTCGTTTGTAAACTGACATTTTCAATCGAGGACATCTTTATGATCAGGCAGATTATATTTTGTTCTAATAATCGAAAAGAGCTTTATAAAGTAGGGCGTTAACCGTTTCTTTTAGGTGTCCGACTTCACAAGGTGACTTATTGTACTTCTATAACTAAAAATGTATTGTAACAAAATATAGAATCGATCGGCAAAGGGAACAACCATGGAAAAGAAGATAATCTAAATACGAGAAATGTTAAAAGTTATTTACAAAACATGAATCCTTCAACATCAACAACTGATTATTTATAAAACTTCAAAATAAAAATTTCCCGATCGAGTTACATGGGTACATGGGTCTAAAGTGCTTACTTAAAGGTTGATTATTGGCATATTATTTAATATGCAGCAAAATTTCTATTCAAGTTCGCAAATGTAATGCAGATAATTATCGATTTTACTACAATACATAAAAATGAAAAAAATTATTTTGAAAGGAATTTTCACAAGCATACTTATCAGCGCGGAAAATCTTTTGAAACTACGCTTCAAAACCTAGTTATGACAATCGAATGCGCACTCGAAAGGAAAGAGTACATGCTGGGTATTTTCTTTGGGGATTATTACATTGGGGAAGAACATTTCAACAGCATATGTAACGTTGCTAGACGGCATGACAATGCTAGACAATCCTTGTGCATAGGATATGGTGGACGACTCTGCTCGATTCTATCTATGTATGTCTTTGGAATCCATGCCCGGTTCATGTTTAGCGACTGTCTCTCGTAAAGCATAGGCGGGGCTAAATGTGATCGATAATTGGTGCACTAGTAATGGGCTGTTGGTTAATCCTGTTAAGACTGATTTCGTTCTCTTTGCGAGAAGGGTGAAACATACTGGCATGACTCAGCTGGTGCTAAAAAACATTCCCATCCCGATATCGTTGGTCAAAGTATGTTGAGCCAAAAACACCAAAGCCCGATAACCTCATGTGCATCGGTTGTCTGGTGGAACAAGCTAACACGTAAACTCTTGCATCAAAGTTCAAAGAGCGTAATGGTTTTTTTGTACATCTCGCATTGGAGTGACAGTGTACTAGCGCGAGTAATATCCTACGACCCCTGTCTCAAGGTTATGCCTTCCGACCGAACAGAATTGGCGAGCAGCACCATGTGTAATACTACACGAACCATTAGGAGCCACTTTTGACCCCCTCATAACTCAAAAACTATTTCATATAAAGATGTCAAATTTGGCACATATATTGAGACTTGCGAAATATGTAGATATGTGCTCCAAATTTCATAAACACACCTTAAACCGTCACTTAGATATTAACGTCCAAAAATCGTCATTTTTATCCTTGACCTAGAGATCAAAACTCTAACCCACTTCCAGATGACCTAGAACTATGAAATTTGGCAAGTAGTATTGTCATATACGAGTACTATAAGTACAGGAAAAAATCTGAAAACTATATACATATTTGCAATTAAATCATAAGAAAAACAGTCTTTACTTAAAACTGTTTTAATGGAAGAGGGAGCTGAATATGAATTATTATTAAGTACTATTGTACTAAAACTTCCCAAACCGGGAAGCCTGCCGCTACTTTCTGAGGTCAAACCGGCGGACCCCACAAGCGGACCAGTAGGAATGCAGTTACATAAGTGGGAAGGTTATGGTCCTACACTTCTGACCATAACAACGCCGGAAAAAAAGGAAAAGAAGAAAGAAGAACTATTGTACTAAAACAGTTATGGAAGAGACCTATGTTCGATGGCTAGTTTCTACCAGCAAGCCAAATTTTCGGAAGAATAAAATGAGAACTGAAATTCGTATGTATATGAAAACTAGCCAAGTCAGACCTTAGGCTTCAATATATTATCCTAAGCTATAAGAAGAAATGATATTTTGAGTTGTTATAAAATATTTAATGTTGTTATACTATAAATAAATTTCAGGACTGACCATTGAACTTGGCACCCATTAAGATCTCACTTCTTTTGTCGTTGAAGTCAATAACCAAGGTATATATCATAATATTGAACTTGGCCCTCATTTCACATTTATGTTTTTGATTGGATTACCATTTCTGTTCTAGAAGCTGTCGTAAAGTAAAACGTTGGTCACTCACTACGGACAAACCGAGAATCAAAAATTCCTGCATACCTTTTCAGGTATTCACTATGCAATTATACCTTGAATAAAATTAGTCTAGAATTAATATACGAAGCTTAAAAAGGCGTGAACAAGGCAAGTACAGACGCACTATAGACATCTCGTACGAAACGTAAAGTTATGTATGCGTATGTCAATATTTTTAAAGAGAATAATCGGGCCCATTAAATTATATTCAATTTGGAAAAAATATTGTAATATTTTCCGTACTTTTGTTTTTGCCATAAGTATTGTTGAATACGCCATCATACGTCGTCCCTTGATTTTTCACCACTTCATAGCAAATGTACCAGAATAACTTGTTTTTTATCTTGGCAAAAATTACAAAAGGAAACAATTATTATTTTACATCTAACTTTTTTCATTGTTTTGAAGCAGAATTCAACTTCCCGTCAACGTCCCAAACAAAATAAATTTATCACTTATTTTGGTTACGAATTCAAATGGAAGGGAAGGGAATTCAAAGAGAAGTAGAAGCTAAAGTGACACGTCTCGTTCGTCTCTTGTGGGCCAGTGGGAGCTCACTCATTTTCGACACAGTAAGTACGTTCGATGAAAATCAGACGAAAATATGGGTTTCGTCTTCTCAGAATAATAAAACTGAAGAGGAAAGTAAATAGTGGATGATGTACGAGCATGTTTATCGTTATAAATAAAACCAAAGGAAATTTGATTAAATTTACACCCAACGCAAACAAAGTAACGTTCCATATTCTTTCAATTTTATATAATGGGTGTGAGAATAAATCAACTTTTTTTTTTTGCTATAAAAAAACTCAGTTATTTAAACAAAATAATAAATAAAGTACTGACCGTAGTAAGTTACAACTTTTCTCCCATCTGTCTTGCAATTGATGGGTTCTACGCCAATAAAACTTCTCGTCTTTTGAGACCAACCATCCATCAAGCCAATTTTTCACTTCTTCTTAAGAATGAAAGTGGCTGTTCCGAAAACGCGTTCTGCATCGGTCGAAACAAGTAATGATCAGAAGGAAATAGGTTTGGTGAATACGGCGGATGGAGCAGAACCTCCCAAATAATATCAGCCAAATAGTAGTTATTTGATTAGCAACGTGTGGGTGAGTACTGTCATGATGGAAAATAACTGATGCAACTTGTCCATATCCAGTTGTTGACGGTAGCGATTCCGAGTAATCGTTTCACTAGGTCTTTTGAGTTCTTCCCTTCTGGTCCCACCAAAAATACAGTATAACCTCATTTCTTTCCAGAAAGACTTCGTCAACAGACATTTCAATACACTAATGCTTACATAGGCCAGGATAGGTTAAGGTAAGGTAAAGAAAAAACAAAAAAAAAATCCAAATCCAAAAATCCGACAAAAAAGATTTAGTTAGTTTAACGTGTGATTCTGTTTGATATATACATATATACGTATTCCTATATACAGTGCCCTCCAAAAGTTTGTTGAAATCAGCTTTTATGTATGACAAAAATTTACTTTCGATTCTTTGCATTCGAAATGTTTTCAAGAAGAAAGCTTTCTGTAGAAGAAAGGCTGAAGGTAATTTTTGAGTACCGAAAATTGGAAGACTCTTTAAAATTAGTCCTGAAGGACTTAAAAATCATAATTAAAAATAGGGAAGTTGCTACATTGGCTGATAAAGCCCATTCCGGATGTCCCAGAATAACGTCAATTAGAGATGACCTAGATTAGTTGCTCGTGAAATAATAGAACAACTTGAAGAAACAGGGAGAACGATATCCCAAACTACCATTAAAAGACGACTTTATGAGCTAACAGGCCATCCCATTGAACATTTATAGGATGAAATCGACAGAAGTATCTCAACACTTTGTCGAAAAAGCAAAACAGTTTTCGTCGAAAAGATTTGGGAATCCTGGGCAAGTTTACCGGGTACTGTGCTGCAGAACTTGATGGAGTCAATGCCAAAACGCACAGAGGCTGTTTTGCAAAATGGAGGCGGTCAATTTGTATGATTAAATTGCCCAATAACTTGTAAAATTTAGCAAGAAGCATCAATTTAATTTTTATTTTAACTTGTTTGTGTTATAGTTGTGCTACGGAAAGCACGTATTACTAGCAAGAATAAAAACAATCAAATAATTAAACTATTTTCCACTTTTATCAATCATTCTGTGTCTTGCATGCTGATTTCAACTGACTTTTGGAGGACACTGTGTCTATTATACTCGTACATACAAAAAACAATCGAATGCTGTCTTAGCTTAAATTATAATACAGAAGTTAAAGACATAGGCTTAAGTTGTACTGTTTAATTTAGAGGGCGAGTTAGATACTTGTTTTAATTAAACTATTGTATTTTCAAGCATTGTTGTCTAGGTTAAGATAGATCTAAGAAATTGTGAAATAAAATTGAAATTAAAACTAAAACTATCCATATCTAAGTATTTGGTGTGGTCACTAATTTCTACGCTTTTTTTGATTTTATAGGAGCTGGGTCGTCGATTTTCATTATGGTGTAGTTTACTTGAATATGTAGTTTTCTATTAATTATTTTGGACTTTTTAATTTTGTTTGGAGTTTATTGTTTGTGTCCAAGTAAAGTAGTGAAATTAAAAAGCTACCTTGTGGAACGCCAGCTTGCAATATATAGTATTTGTCCTCGTATTTAGCATAAAAATGCGTTTGGTAAAGGTAGCTCTTAAGTAGCGGGTAAGAGTCTAGTGGTAAGATTTTGTTGAGTTTATCAGGAATCGTAAGATTTAGGTATGTCAAGAAATATTGTTGAGCATTATCTTGCGTATAATGTTGTCGAGAGACGTTATTTAAACCCGAATTGTTGATTCGGTACAATTTTGTTATGGTCGAGTATTGGTTGTAGCCTTTTATGTAGGATGTTTTTAATCTTCGACACAAATCATCTGCACCCTTTCCAGATTGTGTGACAAACTCTATAGGAGCGTAACTCTTGAACCTGCGCGAATCCTATAAAAGAGGTTAGATAAGGCTGACAATAGAAAAATTGGGAGTTACAAGTTTTTTTTGTCTTTTCCAGATCTCGGAATGGTATCTACTTTAAGAACTTTCCAAGTTTCTGGGAATGGTTCCTATGGAATGGTTCTCTTCATATTTTAGAAGTGTAAATAACGTGGACTGTTGTCTTTTTCATTTATGAAGCAGTTGGCGAGGAGGTCCCTAACTTTCTTTGCGTTTGTCTTAGACCATGTTTCTTTTTTCGTTTATTCCAGAGAGAATAATTTTCTCGGAAAGTCAGAGTCAAGTTTGCTAAACAGTTTTTGTTGGATGCTTCTGCTATCTGTTGGAGCACTCAGACACAAATATTGTACTGTGTCCATTGTACTGCCAGACGGACACCTTAGATTGCGTTACAGCTCATAAAGAGCCAGAGCCAAGCTTCTTTTATTCACTTACGTTGTGTGCGATTTGTTTTTCACACAAGTGAACGGAACCTAAAGCTTAATGCCGATTCCGAACGGCGAGAGCCGAGAAGCTTTTTTCAAGGCAAGTGTACAACGGGGAGTTTTGCCAGTACCCCGCCGAGGAGAGAAGTCGCGAAATAATCATTCGATGGCGTTGGTGTTATCGGGGTCCGAACTGGCTCATCTTCCGTCAACGACCCGCACAATACCCACTGCACCACGGGTAGTTTGCTAAACAGTTATTATCGCATTTGTTTTCGTAATTTTGCATCGGTTCCCTAAGTTATTTTTTGGGCCAACCAAATTAAATTGGTTTTGAGGTTTTGTAATGGTAATGTGTTGAAGTTGTGAGCGGTTCATATCCGTCTTCAATTTGCATGTTCGTCGCTTAGATATGTTTGGATTTGTAAGCTGCAGTCTGCATTTTGAAGTAAGTCTGAAAGTCTGGTATTTTGAAGTAGTTTCCGCCTGTTAAGCGTGTTTCTGAAATCCATAGACATCTTCTATGGCGTTGCAATTTTTGATCGGTCCATATTTTTAGTTACTAAGTATTGTTATTAGTATTGTAAGTGGATTCATCATATTATAATAGTAATTTGTGTTACAAGTTGTTGTATTATGGTTTGCTGAGATATTGTGAGTATTATGTGAGTAAATTGATTAGATGGCGGGTGTATCGTAGGAAATTCGGTGAATTTTACTTGTAAAGAAAAAAACGCACCAAGAATGTAGTCTAATGTTTTTTATTGTTTTTATTTTTTTCGGTTCCGACGATTAATTGTGGGATTTTACGAGTGCATTCGATGGTTGAAGATCCCGTGGATGATATGACAATGTAGAAAGCTGATTGCCGACCGCGAGTTATTAGCTCGTACAGTCTCATTTTTATAGCTCCCACTCAAACAACAACCGTTGAGGTCGTTCACCCAGGTTGTGGAGATCGGAGGAGCAAAAAATGGGGGATCCTTTGGCTTCCACATGTGCAACTTGTGGGTCTTGTTCCACTTCTGACCTCCCAGATTTCGTGCGAATGACGTTTTGCCGTCGGCTTTTTTGCACAAATGCAATTTGCCGACGGCACTTGCACATGATGAATTTATGTTGCGTCGCAACTGCGAGGCTTCCAACGGCGAGGTTGGATGGCCATTATTGATGCTAAGGGTGGCGCAACTAGATACTGATATGTCACCCACATTCCATACAATTTTTTCCCATTTTTATTTCTCTGTGAATAATTGTGTTACGTTTTTTGGAGTCATTTTGTTAATTTTGTTTATTCTTATTTGAATTGCCGAGGTAGTTTTAATAAGCGAACAACTCCGAAACAGAGACAGACCAACTCGACAGAGCTGCGCTTTGGATCCTGGACCAGAGAACAGTTGCTATGCCCCAGGCTTTGTGTGGGCAAAATGCAGTTCAGTTATGCTATAAGGTAACAGCGAAACCATCACAGCACGAACTCAAGAGGGAAAGAATAATGGAAATGACTATCAGGTTAGGTATCGACTTAGTAAACATCGGTAACATTCCAACATATAGACGACCGGAATACGGATCGGAGCCAATTCTGGGAAAATGAAAAAACTGTGAAGTCATAGAGGACTACTGTATGCTGGACACAACGGGAAAACTTCTGGAAAAGGTGACACTCAACAGTTGTGGCAATCTAAGAAGTGATCAAGGTGGTACACCTTTTTCATATGGTACGTAGAGTGGGCATTGATCATCGTTAGAAATCAAGCAGAGGCGGAGGGGAAGCTCGATCAGGTGATGAGACGAGTGCAGGGATGGATGGTTCGTCATAACCTAAGAAAGCCGAGATAGTTTTATTACCTCAGAAAAGGATATCGCGCTACATTGAGTTCCAAGTAGATACAGAGAAAATCACCAGCAAGAGCGTCATATACCTGGTTGTGACCCTGGATTGTAAACTTACATTGGAATTATATAAGATTGGCATCAGAGTGAGCGGCGAAAGTTTCGCGGTCTCTCAGAAGGATTATGGCGCAATCAAAAGGATATCGGAGAGCCAGTGCTGAGTAAGCGAAGACGACTTATATCTGTCTTTCATACTTTTATATGGTCGTCAGATAAGGGCTGAGGCATTCAGCCTGGAAAACGGTAGGAAGATAATGGCAGCAGTACAGAGAGGAGGAGCTCTCCGGATCATTAACTGCTAGTTACAGAAGATAGTACGACCACGATAACGAGATGGGAAATGGGAGCCGGACGGGCTGTGACTGCGAAGAGACAGAGTCCAGCTTGCCAGTATGGTGACTCAGAGTTCGACGGCTATCATACTTTCTTCGTCTCAACCTGATCCAGAACATGGTCTTGAGTGATTGGAAAAAACGCTGAGTTGTTGATAAATGATAGGAGTAACACTGAAGCATATGGATAAATAATACCGTTTTTGCATTGCAGGCATATAGTAAGAAACAATAATCAACTCGTTTCTGTTTTATGTACTAGAGTCTACGATTTTACTCAAATTAATTATGATATCAAAACTCCCAGCCCCAAAACGTTTTGCTGCAAAGTCAAAGCATTTTGTCCTTTGTCACGTTCCGTGTCAAATAACTCTAAAACGCTCAGGAACCTATCAATGCCGATTTAGTCATCGTCATCACCATCTACACGTTCCAGGATCCAGATACACTTCAAAGTTTCGTACGTGAGTACTTGAGTAATAGTGCAGCATTGTGTCACCACACAAAAATGCACACAAGACAGTTCTCGTTTCATCGAAATAGTTGCGAAGATCTTGAGATGGCAGCGGATACGAATTGCACTGAATTGCAACTATGCCAAAGTCATTTAATTTTAACATCGCATTTAGTTGTAAAAGCTTTATAATTTCATTGGATAAGGATTAAGATAGAATTGAGGTCCCATTCCCAACATTGGGGATGATGTTTGCGACAGCATATATGGCGATACAACTGACAATAGTAAATGTACTTAGTTTTGGATGGTAGCCCACTGGATGGATTTCAAAGTTTCACTGCAAGGTGGAATTGGAAAATTTTCAATTTGCATCGATTATTATGCCATCAAAATGCATCGGTACTGTCACCATCAGCCGAAGTAGCAGTGGCAATTGTGCGCAGTAAAGTGTATCGCTAATGTGTGCGGTTTTGTTCACGCAACAACAGGGATGCAGAAAATGTTCCTCATCAGGATCGATAGAGACCGCGACGTGAGTGTCATCGCATGTGGACGTTGAAAGTGTGTTAAATATGAATGGAGTTGTGAGCGGAAAAGCGCGATAAAAAGCTGGTTATAGACTAACGTGGTCTGGTCGCATATGCAAATGTGTGGTTAGTCCAACTAGGGGAACGGATGTGAAAGGATCACTAAGGGCGTTATATCCATCAGTAATAACTATAGTCGATTTCCAAAACTACTCTAAGTTAAGAGTCCTATGGTAATTGTCAGTGGTGGGGCCATTGCCAGTGGTTAGGTGTCATTAAGTTATGCCTCTAGCCAAATATGGATGTGGATATGGTATTAGAAAAGCAAATTCAATTGGAAGGCATAACGAAGATTACCGAAAGACAACATTATTCATTTTGGTATTTTATTTAAAAAAATCAACAAATTTATTAGCGGTGCTTTCCTCTTAATATTCGATCGGATGATATGATATAATGAAAGCTTCACACTAGAAATACCATATTAATTCTCTACAGGTGAAGTGGCATTCTCTGTTGTATAGGACAGAGGGGTGAATTGCATGCCCACTTTAAAAATAAGATGATATACTTTTACAGAACTTTACTGGCAATAAGGTTTAGAGGTAAACGCGGCACTCTCTCCCAAGTCTCCAAAAGTCGACACAAAATTGCCACTGTCAAGTGTTTGCCGCCTGTATTGAATTTACTTCTGTCCGCAGTTACACCTTCCGTTTGAGGTTTCGCCAGAGATCTCTGCAGATCCGCTCTTTTACTGAGCAAATGGTAAGTATTGATTTATCAACTCAAATAAAAATTCTTTGCAATTTTCCTGTGTTCTGTAACGAGCTTTCTTTGGCCGGGGTATACTCGCCGGACCAAGGTCCGTCTCATAAATTTATTGTTGTGACGCCGGCAGACTCACTAGTTTTCTGGGTTCGAGCCCGTTCGGGATACTGGTGCCTTAGTTGCCTTATTTATACTGTCGCATTGACAGTATCCAGTCAGTCTGGATTCTGACCTGCAGTGAAGCGTTGGAAGTAGCGACCCTTTGGGTGAAAATCCGAGTTGGGGCTCTAGTTGTTGTTGACTTGGGCAATCGAGTGTGGCTATAACGCTTGATCAGACTCTTCCGGGTTAAAACTTAAATCCTAGTGCTAGTTGCGTGGTATTTACCATTAGAATAGATACTGATAAAAGCTGATTTACCTCGTATGGGTTAAAACTCGAGTCGAAGTAATAATTACCGTCTTATTGGTTTCTACTAACCGTTTACTCCCCGAACAACACGCAGGTCCTCGCTTGTAAGCGACATATTCGTAAAATAATTATTCTTCTTTTGTTTATCCTGTGCACCTTAGGATCAAAACTGTGTTTTTGATGCTCGAAGCACCACTCTGACGGCACGACAAGTAGTACTCTTAGGGTCTAGATCTTCTCCTGTCTGTTGTCTAGATGTACTGTGACGGTTCACTGTACATACTTTGAGGATTGACTGCACTTAGCTCTTTGAAGACTTAAGAATGTTCATCAGCCAAATTGTTAGAGAAGGAGAGAAGTAGAGCACGAGTGAAGAAGTTAAAAAGGCATGACTTTAACTGATTCTTTAATAATAAATAAGAATAGTGACAGCAGATGTGTTGCCACTAATGATGTTGTCCGACTCTAACAAATTCTGCCTCAACCCGTTTGTGTTATAGTAACTAATATGAATTCATTGAATATCTTATACAATTAAAAGTATAATAATAATAAAAATTCAAATGGCTCGATACAATTCAAAATTTATAAAAATTCCATTTGACTCTATGCAGTTCAAAATTTCAATTTCATAGAGCTTGATGATACCTACTCGTGCTGACCCTTGGTCCAGTTCTTCGTTAATACAATATCAACAACATTATCCTCTGAAGTTACGTATTCGATGTCAATTTCGTTTTAAAGATATTATATTTGTCCCGAAGATAATGAAACGAATGTCTTGCTTCGCTTAAGATCGGCAAACACACGCTACTGTTACATTGGATCTGTTGAAACTGATCGTTTCGCCACCAGCGTTCCCACTTATTTTTTTCCAAATTGTAGTGACTAGCTCCAAAAACGTAATATTTCACAGTAAATTGAAGTGATTGTGATTTTTTTGTGGCATTGTTAACGAATTTGCCATCAATCGTTATTTGTATGTTGGGCATTTGAGTTGAATGCAGCTTACAAAATATTCCACTGAACTGTAGAGCGAAATATAGCTGAATGTCATTGTGAAATGGTTGCATTCAGATCACTTTGAAATTATTCAGTTTTAAATATTGAACCGTTAAAACATTGTACTACAATTATTGCATTTTTTGCATTTTTTTGATATCATAATTTTTTCTCAAATCGTAATGTTTTGGAATTTTTCGTAGTGACGTAGCGAAAATATTAAACAGCAGAAAAAGTGAAGTGAAACACTTCAATTGTAGTGTAAGTGGGAACGCTGTTCGCCACACACTTGTGGATCGGTTGACCATCCTCATTTCACGTTGATCATCGTCGACTAATATATGTATGTATGTATAAGTAAATATTCCAATACGCTTCCTGAAAAATTCGTAAAACCCAAAGAAAAGGTAGCCACATACACAACTGTCAACTTTCGATCTGTTGTAAACTGTGCCACACACATTGGATCGGTAGCGTGTGTGTGCCGCACTTTATGCACAGTTGGATTCTTTACGAGAAACTGCGCACTTTGTTTGTCACACATGATGTTGGATTCTTGGTGTATGTATTCAACGCAGCCCATTTCAAGCAGCAAACTTCTATGAAATGCTACTACCAGAACACATAGAACACCGACGATACAAAAACAACCGTAGAAATGAGGACTACGAAAGAGAATTTAAGCAATTTCGAAATCATCTTAACAAAGAAATCAACAATGCAAAAACAAGATTTTATAAAAATGAGTTTCAAAAGGCAAACAAAAATCCTAGAGAAACTTGGAAGATAGTTAATGCAATTCTTGGTAAAAAGCCCAGCAAATTAGATGATGTCCTAATTAAGAATTTCGAAAATGCGGAACAGTCTAACAATCTAGCAAATGAATTTGCAAAGAAACTTCTGTCCGACGTTTCAAGCACGGTACATGAATGTCAACATAAAACCTTTATCGGCCCAACAACCAACATACAAAGATCTATATATGTACATGGGATATACCACGGTAAAAGAGATAGAAAATATTCTAAGCACACTCAAGGACAACAAATCAGCTGGAATTGATGGTTTAAGACCAAGAGATCTGAAGAATAATGCGAAAGTGCTAGGTGGTACAATAACCAAATTGGTAAATATGAGTCTTGAACAAGCCACAGTTCCAAAAACACTTAAAACATCGATCGTACGTCCCATTCATAAAGATGGAAAGAAAAAT
This sequence comes from Merodon equestris, assembly GCA_958301585.1. Lineage (NCBI taxonomy): Eukaryota > Metazoa > Arthropoda > Insecta > Diptera > Syrphidae > Merodon > Merodon equestris. The sequence goes on from OY284413.1 coordinate 69,689,132, forward strand.
GAAATATCCAACTATAGGCCAATTTCAATATTATCTGCAGTAGACAAAGTGTTAGAACAGATAGTAGCTGAAAGATTGTACGAATACGTTGAAAAGTACAAAATCCTGGAGAAAAACCAGTAAGGATTTCGAAAAAATAAAAGTACAAATCGACTTCTCGGAGACTTCACCAACAGAATATATGAAAGCCTTGATAAAAATCACAACGTTATTGTTTTATTCATTGATTTTAAAAGGGCATTCGATACGTTAAATCATAGAAATATTCTAAAGCAGCTGGAAAAAATTGGTGTACGGGGGCACCTTCTAAGTTGGTTCGAAAACTATCTTACAGGCAGAAATTACGTAGTGAAAATAGGAGAAAACCTTAGCCAACCAGAAAATTCTTTATATGGGGTTCCCCAGGGATCAAAATTAGGTCCTCTTATTTTCATAATTTATGTAAATGAGCTACTATCGGTTCTAAAACAGAGTACAGGATACGCATATGCTGACGACACAGCTATTGTTGTAAGCCATAAAATCGCTGAATCAGCTGAAAAAATCATGCAGAAGGATTTTAACGCTGTTGTTGCTTGGTGTCATGACCATGGCCTCATCATTAACTCAAAAAAAACAAAAGTTATGCACATACGCCCTCCACATATCTCAAGATACCAAATAAATATCAAAATACATAGTTATGATTGCATCCATAGAACAGAAAATCATATGTATCTTTCACAAGAAGATGAGTGTTCAACATATATCGAAAACGTATCTGTATACAAATATCTTGGAGTTATTGTAGATTACAATTTCAAATGGAGTTATCAAATAAATGCTCTAATAAAGAAACTTCGGCAATCAGCTTATGCTATCTTTCACTTAAGTTACCTGTGTTCACATGAAGTTCTAAAACAATGCTATTTCGGACTCGTCGAGTCTCATCTGAGGTATGGCATTTTAGCTTGGGGAAATGCACCTCAACTTCGACAACTCGAAATGCTACAGCTTAGAATCCAAAAAATTATCTACAGAGCGAAAATTGGTCAATACAATGACTGGAGGCAAATAAACAATGACATGAGACTGGTGAGTATAAAACAACTCCATAAACTTGAGATCCTTTCACAGTTTAAAGACGACAACACATACAAAATTCCAACCCAACAAGTCCGCAATACCAGAAGAAGACAACAACGAAGATACATCGTTCCAAGATACTGGAATGCTTATGGGTGGCGTAAATACGATGTGACAGTTCCAACAACGTTTAATGAATTGCCCTCTGATTTCCAGAACTTACCAAAACCTATATTATTGCAAAAAGCAAAGTATTTTTATTACAACAAAGATCCATTGTCACTCTAAAAAAAAAAAAATACAAAAGACGACAACAACGAGCGATTAGGGGCGCTTGGTGTAAATAAAACCCCCAACGTCTTGAATGATTGAATGAATTAAATCTCATTTATGTCTTTTGTACTTTATACATATTTATGTATTTAGTTATCTATTGTATTGTATATATGTATATGTATGTATGTATCATTTTCTAACAAGAACTCAAAAATATGTTTTAAATGTAAACAGTCTTCTGCAGACAAACCCTCGGGTTTCGCAGAAACATTTTATGGAACATGAAAAGATAAATAATAAAAGAAAATTGAAATTGAAAAAAAAAAACATTGATACGATTTTCTATCTGTACAATAAGAAGCCCAATCAGCATCTGTAAAACATACAAGACTATTGTTGTGAGGACAAAAAGACAATATACGAGGGTTGCCTTTTAAGTTTTTACAAAAAAAACAGAAGCGAACAAGTTCGAAACAAAGTGTTTTATTGCTTTTCGAAATATTCGCCCTTAAGGTCTATACATTTTTGCATACGCTCAAACCAACAGCTTCTTGAGATGATGAAAATCGTTGTCCGCGCATCTTTTGTTTGACAGTGGGGATCATATGAATATTTCCAAGTTTCGTCTCCTGTAACAATGTTGTATACGGATTTTGAAAGCCCTCTGTCGAATTTTTTCAACATTTCCTGACGCCAATCAACGCTACCTGTTGTGCCGCGGCTCAGTTCCGGATTTCCCCTCCAAAATAAATATTCTTGTATCACTCCAATTTTATTTGCTAACAATATTTGACAATTAAACTTTAATTTAAAAGAGAATTTTCAGACTTACATTGGTAGGGAAGACAAAAGGTAAATCCTCGCAGCGGCCAACCTCGTGGGAGAAAAACTGTCAATCGTGCTTCTTTCTTTTTCGACAAAAAACCAAAGCAAAAAAAATCCTTCTAGAAGCATTTGACGTATAGCTCAGAAATCAAATAGCTCAAATTGACAGTTTTTTCCCCCCGACTTTGCCAGCACATAATTACTCGCAACTAATCAACTTATTTTCCAATTCAAACGGCTCGATGACATCCCAGGGCCCGTCTGATGCTCTAGAGCGAAGACTCCAAATCCAAAACAGCGAGCCTTCCAACCGACCTTTTCGCCATCACCGCTCCACTTGACAAGCAAACATCAGCAGTCCGCACAACTCCGTCCGGTCCCGGGTAAACCTTCATAACTCTCCCAAGCTTCCACGCAGATCGAACTTCACCCGGCTCCACCACCAGAACAATGCTGCCTACCACCACCGGCTTCGTGTCTTTGTACCACTTTGAGCGCCTCGTGATCTCCGGGAGATACTCAGAGTGCCAACGCCTTGTAAATTCTCTCATCAAATGCTGCGCTCGTCGACTATACAGCCTACTCCACTGATCATGTCCCGAGAAAACTCCAGGTGCTGTAACTTCTCTGTCCCCGTCGCCGAAAAGAATTGAATTCGGCGTGAGAGGCCTTGGATCCTCGGGGTCGACGGGTATATGAGTCAGCGGCCGCTTGTTGATCTGACCTTGAGCCTCCATTAGCGCGTTTAGAAGAACGTCTTCTCGAGGTGTCACTCCTCTTAAAATAAAATCCACGCTGGATTTGATGGATTTGATAAGCCTCTCCCATGCTCCACCCATCCATGGTGAATACGCTGGGATAAAACGCCAAACTATGCCCTCGTATTTTGCGCAGTATTCATTCAAAGCGCCCTCCATCTCCTTTATGTCCCGTTCTAAACGATTCTTTGTTCCGACGAAGTTGAGACCATTGTCACTATAAATGAACTTGGTGACGACACGGATGATAAGAAATCGGCGCAACGCCATAGTGCATTGGTCAAGACTCAGATCATTGAGCACCTCAATGTGCACGACTCGAAAACTTAAGCAAGTAAATATCATCCCATATCGCTTTGCCTTACCTCGTCCGTATTTGACGTTCATAGGCCCAAAGCAGTCCACTCCAACGTGGGTAAAGGGTCGCGTGTCAAAGGCTAACCGGCCTTCGGGTAGCTGACCCATCAGTGGCATAACTGGGCTCGCCTTGAGCCTCTTACACATGCAGCACTTTGATTTGACTCGCGCTACTGCTCCACGGATGCTAATAATCCAAGCCCTCTCCCTGATGTCCGAAATCATTGTTGCCGTTCCCGCATGTAGATTCGCCTCCTGATGATGTTGGACCAGCAAATCTACTAACGGATGGGTTTTGGGTAAGATAGCTGGATTACGTGCGGCGTAGGAAATATTCGCCTTCTGTACCCTCGAACTTAACCGCAATGCGCCTTCCTCATCCATAAACGGCGACAAACTCAATAAGGGACTCCTGGGGTCTAAACCTCGTTTGGTACTTCAGCTGGAAATGCTTCTTGTTGGATCTTCCTAAACAACCAGTTCTCAGCGCGAATAATTTCTGACGGTGTAGCGAAGACCTCCTTTTCGGTTACCCTCCTTCTTAAAATGTCCTTGAAACGAAGTAGCAAAGCCAGCACTCTGACCTCCGAAAACCATCTTGAACGAAACCTCGGCCGCAAGTCATCGAAAATCCCATAGGAAATGTCCCGCTGGTGCATGTTCACAGAGAATTTAGGATTCAAAACAAATTCGCTTACCTCGTTGGAAACAGCTTTGCCCAGACTTATGGGCCAATCTGCTCGGGGACGCTTCAAAAATGTAGGTCCTTCAAACCATCTCCTGCTGTCAAGGCTCACCGACAACTCACACCATCTACTTCCGTCGTCGGCAACATTATCCGCAGTGCCAACAAACCACCATTGATTCGGATCAGTAGTTTCCAAAATATCGCCAACACGAACTGCGACAAAGGATGGAAACTTGAACTTCGACGAATTGATCCATGAGAGAACCGTCTTAGAGTCGGAAAGGAAAATCACCTCCACAGGGTGGATTGCGTGGGATTTTTTAACTGTTTCTGCAACCCGCGAATCCAGCACGGCGGCCTGCAACTCCAAGCGGGGCACCGACAACTTCTTAACTTGTGCCACCTTCGCTTTTGCCATGGCGAGCGCTATCTCCACCTTCCCTTCTTGCTCGAAACGCCAATACGATACAGCAGCGAAGGCTTTCTCAAAGGCGTCAACAAAAACGACCAAACTCACCCTACAGGAATCAGGGCTCCTAGACGTGTACCGACGGGCAATCTTTATCTCTTCAATTTGCCTCAAACACTTCATGAATTCCAGCCACTGACATCTCAACTCACCGGGTATTGGCTCGTCGCAGTCGTAACCTTCACGCCACACCTCCTGCAAATAACCCGGCCTCGAATGATGAGACAGGAAATTAGGCCAAGAGGGTCAAAAATCCTCATGACAGTCCTTAACATCTCTCGTTTTGAAATTTCAGTTCCCGGCTGCGCCATCTTCTTCAAGCTTTCGTCGTCAGTCAGCTTATAAATCAGATAATCCGATGAGGGATGCCAGAACATTCCCAATACCTTGGTCACGTAACTTTCAGATTCGTTGGGATCAATGCTGACCAAGCCTGTCTTAATATTCGCTTCAGGTATCTGATCTAAAAACGCTCGACTGTTCGACTGAAATCCCACCAGGTCGAAATTCACTGATCTGCAGATTCTAATGGCGTCTTTACTCACAGCCACCGCTCCTTCCACCGTGTCGTGGCTATTGAAGTAATCGTCTACATACGTGCGGTTGACTAGCCCATCCACCGCCTCAGGGCACTGCTCTCGGAAGAGATTAGCGTGATAATTTTTGACGAATTGTGCCGAAGTGGGAGAACAACGAGACCCAAACATCATCACCTGCATGATGTAAACTGAGGGTTTTCGAGAAGTATCGCCATCTCTCCAGAGAATCCTCTGGCACTGTTGATCTGCTTCGCTGATCCTTATCCGATGGAACATCTCTCGAACGTCTGCATTTACAGCAATTTGTCGCTCGCGAAACTTGAACAGTCAAGCGTGAAGAGGTACCAAGTTATCTGGACCCTTTAACAAATGCGAATTCAAAGAAACTCCATTTACCTTTGCGGCAACGTCAGCAACGTCCCTTGGCTTTGGGGGAACCTTGTTCTTGTTCAAGACGATAAATGTCGGTGCATACCAAACTCTATCCCATTTTCGGCTTAGCTCCTCATCCGACGCAATCCTTGCGTATCCCTTTGCTACCAATTCGCGCATGTGCTGGTTCTTCCACTCTAGCAACTCAGGATACTTCAGCAACGACTTTTCCAAGCTAACGAGTCGTTTCTCAGCCATGGGGTAACTGTCCGGAAGCTTGACCTTGTCCGACTCCCATAGTAAACCGATTTCATACTGGTCTCCAACTTGACGCAGAGTCCGCTCCATCACCTCTAAAGCCCGAGCGTCTGCTTGGCACACGAAGTTACCCTTTGGAGGTCGCACTCCAAACTCTTCAGTGGTAAAGTGACGTCTGACTAGATCATGTAGCTCTTCATCCTGCTGTTTGGTGTCGTGAAAGTACAAGTGCGAGGGCCTTCTTGGCGGGTTAACACAAGAAACGTTGGCTGCCGAGTTTGTTTTTCCGAAAACGGTCCAACCGAGTATTGTTTTAATAGCATGTGGCTCTTCATCCAACCCAGACCGCTGGCAACGCCCCAGAAGGAACTTGGCTTGATCTAACCCCAGCAAAATCTTCGGCTGCTCATCACGGAGATCGGTCAACGGCAAACCCTTAAGATGTGGATACGTCTCATTTAAAACGGCTGTGTTGATATTCTGACACGGCAACTCCAGACCCTTCACAGTATATATGTCCCTTAGCACGTGCCGCTTACGCTTGTTCACGGCTGAAACGCTTAAACTGGTCCGCAAAGAATCCTCAACTCTGGAGACTCCCTTTGTCCATTGGAGTGTTAACTGCTCTGGTTCCCCCTCTAACTCCAGTTGATCGGAGACGTCCTTCTCATCCATCGTAATTGAGGACCCGTCATCAGGCAAACGTGTCCAAAGATTTATTGTTATTCCCGTATAAACGTATAGGAACAACTTTGAACATCACAGGAGACTTGACTCCTACATGCGACGAATGAATCTGTGGTGGTGGAACAAACGGTTGAGCTGATGAATTCAAAGATGGCTTAGAACCTGCTGGATGAAGTAGCGGATGATGGTGTTTCGCACAGCCGCCAAGACCTCATTTCTTCTCTTGCGAGCAACTTCTCCATTTATGTGGGGCCGCGTTCAAACATCTAAAGCAGATTGCCTTGTCTTTCGCAAACGCGAACCTTTGATCCGCAGTCAAGGCCGCAAACTCTCGGCAATCACTTAACGCATGTTGGCAATCACCGCACTTCACACAAGCACCACTTGGGGAAACTGGTTGATGGGTTAGCACTCTTCGGGATGAAGTTGAACCGTTCTCACAAGTTGAGGATCTTCCTTGCTTCGATAACTCCGGCGGCAAATCAAACAACTTTTCTGTGAGGAAAACCGCAAAATCCGCTAAATTCGCATGAAACTTCGTTAGCTTTCGCTTCTGCCAGTCGTGGTACAGCGTAGGTGGTAATTTGCTTGCTAGATCCGTTAGTAGTAGGTTTATGGGGCTTCTGACCCAGGTTTTATCCAGTTTTATCCATGTTTTATCCATGTGTTATCCATGTTTTATCCAGTTTTATCCAGTTTTATCCAGTTTTATCCAGTTCTATCCATGTTTTATCCAGTTTTATCCAGTTTTATCCAGTTGTATCCATGTTGTATCCATGTTCTATCCATGTTTATCCGACTTGTCGTGATAGGGTGAGGTCACGTGACATTGAGTAGAGATAAGAGATATATTTTCGAGTCGTTGACCGCTCAACTCGGTTTGTATCTAGGTCACGACGGCGTACTACGTCTGAGTAGAGATAATGTTTTCGATTCGTTGACCGAGCAAGTCGGTTTGTATCTAGGTCACGAGGGCGTACTATGTCTGAGTAGAGATAATATTTTCGATTCGTTGATCGAGCAAGTCGGTTTGTATCTAGGTCACGATGGCGTACTATGTCTGAGTAGAGATAATATTTTCGATTCGTTGACCGCGCAAGTCGGCACAGGGTTTTGGATCATCGAGCGGACTTATAGCGAGGGTTATATTGTGTGAAATGATATTATGTGGTGCCTGCGTGATAGGAGAAAGAGACCACAGGTTGTTATCCGTGCTTTACCCATGTGAATTGCTTTATTGTTTTGAAGAAGAAGTAACCGCAAACAGTTATTTTTATTTCTTTATTGTACATATGATTTTTACATATAAATCGATTTTACCTTTTAAAATAATCTATACAATATTCATTTCGTATAAATGTTTATAATTCTTTACGTTAATTATTTCGACATCTGAATGGAATGAAGTGTCTGGTGTTTTTATAACTTCAATTTCACCATTGCTTAAAATTCATTCGGATTCATGTTCACGATATTCGTAGCAATCTATGTTTAATGTACGATTTTCATAACTACTGTCATAAGTACAGCGAATCGTCAATTGGCCATTGTCATAGTCTAATCTAAAGTGTCTGTAAAATTTACTTTGACTTTCAATTATTCCAGATATATCCTTTTCTTTTCGAATTAAATCTTGCCTAAATGCTTCTATGGCCTCATCAACGGTAAAATATTTCACTTCATGCGTTTCTGTTGTGGGTGTTGCTAATGTTGTTGTCATCATCGATGTTCCATTATTTTTCTGAAACGTTTCCAGAATTCCGCTCAGTTTCATCAATTGAAAACTCAAATCAATTTTCAAAGTATCATTGCTTGGCAGCAATATATCAAATTCCAAGTTTCCTTTATTACTAGGGCCAATAGTCGACAGTTTTACTGGAATCGGACTACCCCTTATATATTGTATTAAAAAGCAAATTATAAAAAAAGAATATTGCCCCATCTCTTTATTTCTCTCTCTTTCTCTCTCTCTCTCTCTATTTCTTTAATAAACTTTTAGAGCATACACACGCACACTCTCTATGAAGGTTGAAATGAAACTAATAAATTTTTTTAAATCATTTCTTTTTATTTAATCTTTCATATAAGAACATTAGATTTTTAGTTTGTCTTATTATATTTGGTAGCATAAAACATCCGCAGGTGTCTGGTCCGACCTGACAATTATTTGAAGACCAACAGCATGTAGAGTAGTGTTGACCATGTTTAGATGTGAATAGAGGAGTATGTTCAAATCGACTTAATTTCGAATGACATGCAAGAAGCACTTCTATATGTTCATCTAATAAATTTTCCTTATGATTTATTATGAACTCTTGAATTTTGTTTAAAAACTGTGAAATATTTATATTATGTATCATCACTCCCTTTCTCTACCGTATATCTCTCTCTCTGGTTGACGTTTAAACGTTGACTGGTTCCCTTCGGTTTTTTCACCATTTTTCCTGCCGCGGCAGAAGAAAGCTTATCTATTATACCTTCCTATGAGTTTCCAGAAGCTCAGGCAATGGTGTTAAGGACGACGATGACGTCAATTTACTATCAAAATTGGAAAATTCACACGATTCTAGATGATGGCTTGTAAAGTTCACACGTTTTACACCGTCATATGTTATACCTAATAAAGTTATTGTGCCACCGTTTACTTCTATTTTTACATGTTCATTGATACTAAATTCATGTAACATGGATGTTAGATAATCCAATAGCTGACCACCTCTATGTATACTTAATAATAATGTTTTAATTCCATCAACCGGTGTCACGTGAACCGTTAAAACTTTGCCAATCACCTCTGCTCCTATAATGTGAAAATACCGCCACGATGAATGGCAAACGCAATATTTATCATTTGGCTTTAGTGTTTGAATCCAAAACTGACGTAGTGATGATATGTCGTAGTGATCTTTATTATCTCGTATATATATAATCGTATAATCGTATATTCGTATAAACAAAAAAAACAGAGCCGAGGGACCAAAAGTTGTTCACCTCGTCTACTGAACACCCTAACCTGGTTTCTGACCCTAACAGTCGTATTTCGTAATTATGAGGTGGCTCCAACGAAAAGCTGTATGCTCACTCAGTTGCTACTCAACAGACTGCGAATCAGAGATGAAGAATGAGATATGCAACTTTCGTACGTCTGTTCCCGTGACACCCTAAATTTTTCAGGAAATTTTGACAGGAGTTTGTGTACCAAGCCGACAACCCCCGTTATAAACGACTCTATCCGTGAATACGTGTGAGCTCATTTCATTTTACCGCAGTGTACTCCCGCCACACACACTCATGGAATTATAACAATGTGCGCGATTGTTTACATAATTTTGACAGGACTTTATGTACCCACGTGCTCGCACAGCTTGTAGGCAAACGTCGGCGGCCATTTTAAGTTGCATATCTCATTCTTCATCTCTGCTGCGAATTCGTCCAAGTCACATCGCCCTTTTATACTCGAATCGTAACAGTTACTTTTCTTTTCCTTTTATTCTTCTACGTCGATTCCGAGTATTGACAGACGCTGTGAAATGACGGACTCGGGTTGTGTATAGCACATATAGAAAGCTAAGGAGAGTGTGTTAAGCACATTTTCCTTTTACAAAATTAAATAAATATAAATTTAAAAAAATTGAGGATGGCCGCTACAAAACATTTTTTTCCGTTTTTAATTACTCAAAAATAACTCTTCTATATACAAGTGTAAAACATTTATTTTGCAATTCTTATTATTATTATTTATCTTGATTATCTGTTCAAAACATAACTAAACACTAAGTATCATATACGTTTGAACTCGACTATTTATAATATTTCTCTCTCTCTCTCTCTCTCTCCTCTCCACTCATTGTGATCCTCTTGATGTTGTTGTTGTTATTATTTTTCTACATTTTACTTAGTTTATAAAGAAATTTCAAACATAATTGACCCCAATTGAAAGAGTTATAATTTTGATGTTGAGTATAGTTGTAGGAGATATTTTTCCCCAGATATTTGATGATCTCTTGTGGCGGTTGAAGATTTCCAAAACTGTCAAAATATTCTATGTGATTTTTATCTTTATTGTATGCTACCCAATGTGTTCCGGGACCCTCTGAAGAATCTAGATTAATTATACCGCATTCCCTCTGAAGCGATCGTTTCGGTAAAGTATTACGCATGAATACCCCTCTGAAATGGGGTAAAAACTTGGTGTACTTTACTAAATCAATGTTAGTAAGAGCACGTCGTCTGGGTAGATTCCTTATAAGTTTTTTGATTGCGATTTATAAAATAGACCATATCCCTTTCTATAGGGCTTAAGAAATAAACCTTTTCCCATAGCAATGGACTCCAGGGTTTTATTGTGTCGATTTGCTTCTTCTAATTGTTTTCGAGCAGACGTTGCAGCATTTATTGTCTTTGCAATAGCGCTTCCACCCGATGCTAGACCTCCAATTGCTCCAAGGGCTGTTAATATTGGTACTAATGGTAGAAACCCTCCAATCTTAGGAATAGGTATTACACGCGGTATTTGTACTGTAGACTTTTTACTTTTTATTGAATCATTTATCACCTTCTTAGCAATATGTATCGCAGTTTCAATATCTTCCGGTTTCTTTTTATGTAGAATTCTTTTAGCATGTTTTATCATTGAACTAAAACAGTTTTTTCCATTCTTGCATTTCTTCTTCTTCTTCTTGTTCTTATATATACACTTTTTCCTTTTTCCTTCGAGTTTCTTTACTTTACTCATAACGTTACCCATACCGAATTTGACTTTAGTCTTCATTGCATTGGTCACAAACCAAGCGCTTGCACGTTCGCCCAGACTACTATCTTTGGACTTGACTCTGGACCAGGCTTTGTCAGCTAATATTTGATCTGCTTCGTGTCTTTTACTTATATCTCCTGATTGAGAGTAAGCAATATCGTGTTGCTTGCATGCAGCGTCTAGTGGATTAATACCTTTATCACCTCGAGCCAGACGTTCTTTAAGTTTAGTTCCGGGCCCGCAAAACTGATAGCCGCCCGGCAGATGAAGTTTGAATGGTAGAGAATTGATTAGATTATTTATTAGTCCGCTTCCGACAACGTTTTGCCCGCGACTGATTTGTTGTCGATAGAGTACAACCATTTTTAATTAGATAATCACCGCCGACTGAAACATATAAATTACAATGCATTCATTTTATAGAGACTAGTAGTTTGAATTAGTTACAAAAATGCGTTTCATTAAACAACATAAAGATTTTACGGTTCGAAATATTGATCTCTCTACTGTCGCCGACTTTAATAATAGTTTATCGAAAGCATCAAGACATAGCTCGCTTTTACCAAACTCAATAAGAGCCTTAATTGTTGGTCCATAAAACTGTGGAAAAACAAATGTAATGATTAGTTTAATAGAGAATCCTAATGGATTAAAGTTCAAGAATATTTATGTACCTATATTCAAAATCATTACATCAACCTAAATATCAATATCTACAACAATTAATATTACCAATAAAAGGTATAGGATTCTATACATTCTCGGCAAACGAGGTGTCCTTTCACCGGATAAAGCAAAAGCATACTCTATATCAATGTTAGATCTTATTTTTGTATGGGACGTCATAAATATATTGATAGCTTTTATTTATGTCAAACTTACACAAGAATTCCAAAGCATTTAATACGAGATAATGCAAATGTGATTATAATGTTTAAACAAGACGAAATGAATATGAAACATATATACAAGGATCACGTGGGAACGGATATGAATTTCAAAGAATTTACAGATATGTGTGGCGAATGCTGGAAGAATAAATATGGATTTCTTGTTATAAGCAAAGACGATCCTATAAATGGTGGACGTTACCGACGAGGGTTTGATGTTTTCATTCAACTATAAACAAGTATTGTTTGAATAATTTCATTTAGTACGTCATCTGATTTCAATCCAGTGGTACGAGATAACTGATCAAAGACCAAGGAATCTGCTGATATCAGATCTGATTCAATCTGATCCGAGTCGATCCAAGACCTGTTCGAGCTTTCATTCTCAATCGAGCATATAATCGCGGAGAAAATGAATGAGAAAATATTAAAAGATGTCATAAATACTAGAAAGGTATTAAAGAAAAAGTTACATAGTATCAAGAGACACGAACTGGCCACAGAAAACTTGTTGGAGGATACCTTTAAACCTATAACTACACCTCTGAAGCAATTAGTTGCAAGTTCAAAGCACAATATTAATAATAATGATGATGATGGTAATCATGACGACGATGAAATAAATAATAAAATAGATTTGAAAACATTCGAGAGAAAAAAAGAAAAAATGGTTGGACTCAAAACAAGTACTCCATTTAAGAATAAAAAAGGAAGAACAACTACTCTTAATACATCTGAAAATATATCAGATAACACAAACGATACCTTCTATTCAGAACTAAATGAATCCGTCGATAAGAGTAGCCTGAACAATGAAAACAATACCCTATTGGATCTAACAAATTTGGATGAGAAAAAGTTAGATAGCTTATATGGACCGTATCGAGTTTCAAATGCCAAATGGAAGTTGGGTAGTGATGCATTCGAATTAAGAGCAAATAGGATTTTAATTGATGATGATGAAAGCTGGTCAATGACACCCGGCCTCTATGAGTTATTGTTTTACAAAAGACCACAAAACTATAATGCTAAGGATTTACAAGCTTATAAGGAGATCCTAATCAAAACGAATGCTCATAAACGTAAATATAATGCAAATGAACAAATCAAAGGTACCAAAGCATTCAAATACAGGACTGTTATCAAAAAATTATTTAAGAATAAAGACTCATCGATGTAAATAAGCGAGGGATCCGGTTTAATGAGAGTTAATGAAGGAAAACCGAATTACATATATTGGGATGATCTAAATGAATTAGTAAATAGATTACAGCTTTTGATGTCCTCACAGTTGGCAGGTCATATAAATCATAATAATGAGATTGTATCCATTATTGAAGAACTACGCGAAAGCAATATAATTCTATAATAATACCCTTTTTTTATAGATACATAATCACAATTAAAATGAGTGTTGACAAGTTCGGTCATGCTTCACATGGTAGTCCACAGTATAGAAATGAAATAAATCGCTTCAGAAATAAGTTGGGTTTTAATTTCGATCGCGATAGGAATATTAATCTTCATAAGAAACGCTTAAAACATCTGGGTGAACCGGTTGAGGACAATGATGCGGTGACAAAAGCATCCCCATGTCGACTTGCGCGGTCAACGAATCGAAAATATTATCTCTACTCAGACGTAGTACGCCGTCGTGACCTAGATACAAACCGAGTTGAGCGGACAACGACTCGAAAATATATCTCTTATCTATACTCAATGTCACGTGACCTCACCCTATCCCGACAAGCCCATCAATTCATACAAAATAGTATAACCCTCGCTATAAGTCCGCTCCCCGATCCAAAACCCCATGCCGACTTGCGCGGTCAACGAATCGAAAATATTATCTCTACTCAGACGTAGTACGCCGTCGTGACCTAGATACAAACCGAGTTGAGCGGTCAACGACTCGAAAATATATCTCTTATCTATACTCAATGTCACGTGACCTCACCCTATCACGACAAGCCCATCAATTCATACAAAATAGTATAACCCTCGCTATAAGTCCGCCCCCCGATCCAAAACCCCATGCCGACTTGCGCGGTCAACGAATCGAAAATATTATCTCTACTCAGACGTAGTACGCCGTCGTGACCTAGATACAAACCGAGTTGAGCGGTCAACGACTCGAAAATATATCTCTTATCTATACTCAATGTCACGTGACCTCACCCTATCACGACAAGTCGGATAAACATGGACAGAACATGGATACAACTGGATAAAACTGCTAAACATGGATAAAACTTGGATAAAACATGGATAAACCGGGATAAAACTTGGATAAAACTGGATAAAACATGGATAAAACTGGATAAAACTGGATAAAACATGGATAAAACTGGATAAAACTGTATAAAACTGGATAAAACTGGATAAAACTGGATAAAACATGGATAAAACTGGATAAAACTGGATAAAACTGGATAAAGCCTGGGTCAGAAGCCCCATAAACCTACTACTAATATTTGTTTCACTGCAAGCCTATCTTTTCCCTAATCCACATAGGTTCCTGAAAGGGCGATTGACGTGATCGAGATGATTCTTAGTTACAATTTATGAAGATCTGTTCAGGCGTTTCAAGGCCATCAGCTCTTTTCTATCGGAAGATGTTATACTTTTTGCAAATGGCGTCGTACCTAAATCATATTTGACATTAGTAGGTCTGTAGTTTAAGTCCGACCATAGCCAAGAACAATTCCTATACGGAACAAAAAAAACATGTGCAACAACACCAGTTGTGAATGAGAGATGATCAAAAAACGCTGACGAAGGCATAACACTCGCAGTATAAGATCATTTGAAAATTCATACTCTGCGTGTGCATTTCCAATATGACATCTTAATGGCATGGGATAAAATTACTGTAAAAACTATAAACAACGCGACAAATTCAGTCGAATCACTCAGAAATCACAATCGACCCCGGGGAGTAGTGAACGAACATCTTTGACACGAACCATCTGCACCCCGTCCAGGTTGTGTGATAAACATCTTAAGAGCGTACACTCTTGAACCTGCACGAATTATAAAAAAAAATGAAGAAAAAAAAGTGAACTAGACAGCTGCAGTATACAAACAGAGCGTGGAATAATTGTGTCGATTTTTTTGACCAATAATCGTTTGGTGGAATTTCCTGAATTTCGACGTGGATTTCCTATTCGTGTCGCGCCAACTGGGCAAACATTCCGCTTAGCTACTCGACTTGAACAGACTGGAACAATTGAAAATCCGCGTGTGATACACTCAAGGCCACTGAGAGGTGCGGAGGAGTGATTGGACTGTATTTTTCTGAGGACGTCATCGACAATATGATCACTGCTACTATCGCACGCTACAGGGCCTTGATAAATTGGACTAGCGGGGCTTGGTGAACATTTGGTTTCAACAAGACGGTGGAACCACACACAGCACGAGCCACAATGGATATTGTAACGAAAGCGTTTCCTGGTCGCGTAATTTTCCTTTTTGACGATTTGGCATGGTCAGTAAGATCGCCAGATTTAACCATCCCAGACTTCTTTCTTTGGGGCTACTTGAAGTCGCGGACTTACGCCAGCAAGATTCGGACTTTCGCGTTCACAGCCCTTAAGAAGAATATTCGACAGAAATACGAACATTTATCACCGGAAATCTTGCGGAAAGTCATGGAAAATGCGATAAAACGGGTACAAATGTATATCAACACTGACGGTAGCCACTGGACGGATATCACCTTTTCCACACAACAGAAAAAATTCTAAAGGTCCAAATAAAGATTTCCATCCATAAAAAAGTTATTCAAAAACAAAATCGGATGATAAATTTTGCGCCACTTTGCACATACAAGAAGCCCTATGCGTTGTTGCATAATAATTAAGAAAAATGTAATTTAAGTAGTTACCGATCGCAATTATGGTCCGCAAGTAATTTATAAAAAATAAAATAAAAATAAAATTAAAAATGTTAAGTAACCCCCGACATAAAAAAAAAACTTCCAAAGTAAAAGAATAAAATTTTTCTCTCGGCTTTTTGACTTCATTAAAAGAACTTATTAATATTTTCAACATAAATAAAATAAAAAGAATATTTATACTGATAAAGTATGGATTATACTTTATAAATAGGTACTCTATGTAAGCAACGTTAGTAAGTACCGAAACAGCCATATCCAATATTTTAACGCAACGCACACGGCTCTCAAGCGATCTTCTTCACTTAGCCGTTCCCCGACGACGCGGCGACGCTTATATTAAAAATATTAACAAGTTCTTTTCATGAAGTCAAAAAGCCGAGAGAAGAATTTTATTTTTTTACTTTTTAAAGTTTTTTTTAATATTTTGACTGTATCTTCACACACAGTAACAAAGTCATTTTAAAACCTCATAAGTCTGCAATTAATTTTTTTCCAGATGTCTGTAATGTTATTCGACATGCGTCATGTTGGGGAATATTTAACAAGAGCCGTAAGAAAAAAATTTCTTCTACATAAGTAACAGACAA
Source organism: Merodon equestris (assembly GCA_958301585.1). Taxonomy (NCBI): domain Eukaryota; kingdom Metazoa; phylum Arthropoda; class Insecta; order Diptera; family Syrphidae; genus Merodon; species Merodon equestris. The sequence continues at coordinate 69,705,557 of OY284413.1, forward strand.
TAACCCATGTCTTCCACTCCATTCTCCATTACTTAAAGTCTCTTAACAGTTGAATGAGCCATAATGACAGTTGAAAGTTGCCTTAGATCAAATTAAGGGAAAGTGACCCAAAGCAATGATTGTAGCTTGAAAACAGAGTAAGTACACTCTTAAAACATTTACAATTGATGGACTGCCACAACTAAATTAGTGAGTATTAATCAAAAGATTCAAAACATCATCATTGATTATTGTACGAAGAAAAAAATCCAAGCGACGACGTCAAGTGTAGTATTAGGGTCTACAGGGAACAACCTCTGAAACTTTTTTCCTAAACTAATGGAAAAACTTTTCCAATGCTGAAAGTTGCGATTGGGGCTTCTTTAAATCTTATATGCACTCTCATGGGAATCTCAATCAATACTAAGCCAAAACAAATTTAAAAAATTAAGTTTTTAAGTGGTATTTGAGCCACCTAAGACGTGATTCTACATTTGACAGAATTTTTTTGCTGTATTGCTTGAATTAACCCTCCCATTAACTAAACCTATTGCAGCTATATGCTACTGCAGTTTCTACTGGTGCTACTTGTCTGTGACACAAATCTCTATTATCTTAAGCATCGTACAGTGCATCGGTAAAAATTCGTATAGCATGCGCCACAAAGCCAGCAAAAAAGCATGTGATGAATATGAAAACCTGGGACGACGGCGCAATTAAACAAAAACAAATTAATATAAAAGGGGGCTTGTATCCCTGCCTAACGGGGCATGGCTGCTTTCGAAGGTCTTCTTCTTCTTTCTTCTTTTCCTTTTTATCCCGGCGTCGTTATGGTCAGAAGTGTAGGACCATAACCTTCCCACTTAACTGCATTCCTACTGGTCCGCTTGTGGGGTCCGCCGCTGCTTTCGAAGGTACTCAGGATTAAGTTTGTAGAATACATGCTAAAGTAGTAATAGAGGGTATCACCATGGAACGCAGTGAATTATCTACCGGAAGTAATATCAACTGAAAAATATCCGTCCTTCAGGTTAGACACCTTAGACAGGTTAACCAAAACAGACAGATATTAGCCAGTACCGCATTCAAATGTCGTAAGTGTTTACGGCGACTGCTACTTGTACAAGTAGAACCGAACATTTTTATTTATCTATGGATTTGTTGTAAAGCTGGGAATCCTGAAAGAGGTGGTAAAACTGATACAAGTATGTCTAAAGGTAAACAAAAGACAAATTAAAATAGGAAATACCTTATCTAAAACATTGAAGATACATGAAGGATTAAGAAAACGAGGCGCCTTGTCACCATTTCTTTTTAATATGGTGCTTGAATTCGTAGTGAAATCGCTTCAAATAAATAAGAGGGAATAATCCTTAATGGAATCACATCCATTCTATCGACGATCTCGACCTGCATCGATCTCGATGGCAGGCAAGGAAGTATGCTTAGACATAACTAAAGAGAAAGCCAAATATATGGTCACTGACAGACTTGGATTAATCAAAGCCTCGCAGCTAACAGTATTCGATAGACGCTTTGAGTAAGTGGAGTTCAAATAACTGGAAACCCTACTGACCGCCAAGAACGACATAAAGACCATAATAGTGCCAGTGACAATTTACGGACTGACTAAGAAGGAGGAAAGAAGATTTCAGGTCCTTGAAAACAAAAAGTTAAGGAGTATCTGTGATGGATATGGGATGAAGAAACATACAAATGAAGAAAACTAAATATTCAAGGACTCGGGGAACTCTATTCAGCCCCAAGCATTATCCGAGTAATAAAAATGAGGGGAAAAACGGAAGGAAAAAGACCGCCAGGAAGGCCGCGCCACAGATATGAGGGCAATATAAGGATGGACGTAGATGAGATGGGACAAAATAGCGGAACATGGAAGGAACACACTCATGACAGGGAGGCTTGAGAAATGGCTGTCAATGAATTCTTGAAGTCCTTAGACCGGGGTAGTGTTGTTCATTGACTCTATTCCCATTTCATTAAGGTGTTTTTGTGCAGAGCTCTGTAGAGTCTGGCTGCGATAGGTAACGAGTCAATAGTTTCGCAATTCACAATCAATTTTCGAAAACAAATTTTGGAAAACTGTAGGGTGTTTGCTGGTTCGACAAAAAATAAAACTTTTTTTCCACTAGTCAATAGACACGCCATCATTTTTCGATTTCACAATTCATCAATTATTTTTAACTCATCAACTTTGTAACTTGTCAACAATCACAGGCCAACTTTCATTCTTCTTGAAACAGATATTGGTTTCACTTGTTTGAGTGAATCCATGCCGTCTTTGTCCCAATGCTTATATACCCGAAGGTTGAATCTACCTATATCTTTCCCTAACTGCGCAGATATGGAGTTGGTGTTTCGCCATCCAGGAGTTTAAAAGTTTCATTTATTACTGCTTCCGCTGCAGAATGCTGTGCAGGAAGACGCCTGAGATTCTGAATTATTCTGTTTTACGTAAAAGAAGATGAGAGCGTAAATGCAACTATTTAAATGTTCGTGCTAGTGAAACTGCTCACCGAAAAGTTTGACGAGCAGAAGACGGCTATGAATAACAAGCTGGAGTAGTAGAAGACTGCTCTGGCTAAGTAGTTAGGTGAGAAATTCTATGAACTGGAGTCTAGAGACGATATTCAACCAACAAATTTAAGATGTAAAGAAAAAGTTGAAAAGGGAATTCGGAGGTCAGTTCATAGAGCGGGACAAGAACAAAAGTCTTATCAATGAAGTCGAGGGCGTTAAAAGATAAAAACTTGGCGTGAATTCAATAGAAACTCCAAAAAAGGAAATGTAGACCCGAGCATTCGATGGCCAGACCTCATGGCCGATATATAAGGAACAATTCAAAGCCACTGCATTGGCGAACGATTTGGGCACCGACGATAAATCGATTGCACTTATGCTTCCCAGCTGCAGCTGCAGAATTGCTTCATACTCTTTTGGATGACGCAGGAAGCGCATAAAGGCTAACTTTGTGGGGCACCAGGAAATATACCGAGTAATTTGCCTGATTTTACAACTAAACAAACTTGCTCCTGCTGGCCAACAGGTGCGACGACTGCATTATCGGGGTGGCCTTAATGAAAATGCATAAAATCGGTCCGGTCATCGAAATACAAGTGCTGATGTACGAGCATGGTGTCAAACTTAAAGAAGATGAATTGATTGGCAATGTGTACCGATTTCTTTGATTGTAGTAGTTACAAAAGGCAATCCTCCAGCAATGTGGTCTATATCAAGAGCAGCAAGCCACCTGTGCTGATATATTTGCTTCACAGCCGGACACACCCAGTACAAATACAGCACCGCAGAGCCATCGGAGATGCCAGACTAATGACAGCTACTAGACGAATTCCCAAGCCAAGCATATAGACGTTTCTCTGATAGAGGGTAATGGATATGATTCAGCGTAATGCCATTCATATTGTGTAACGCTCCGGTAACTTTTGAGGGAACGCATTCTGCATGGATTGACCTGGAAAATATTCGACACCTGGAACATCGAAACAACCTATGGGAAAAGCTATAACCGTCTATGAATTCCCGATCCGAAGCTCAACAAGAATCCCGAAGAAATGTGTTGTCCCTAGACGAGGAGTGGAATACCCAGCGCACATCATAACGTCAGAGGAGGTTTAGATTTAAGATTTGGATTTAAGATTTTGGACTTGACTTAATTGTTCTTTTTAGACTTGACAATCAATTTGTATAAATTTCCTGCGAAGCCTTTAGGGCTTTTCTGGAGAAGGTTACATTGTCTGTCTTGTTAGATAGACTTCAAGTTTTCAATAATAATATAAACTTTTATTAAAATACATATACTTAGTCGTAATAATTTTTTGGATATTTTTGTTTTTTTTTTAATATTTATTAATAATTTATCATTGAGATGATAAAAAGAAGTGTTTAATACATTTTTTCTCTGTTTCCAATTTAATATTTTATATTTTAAATATTTTTTAAAATTTCTGGTATTATATTTAGAGCTGACGATTTACAGTATGATAGCTGCCTTATATGTTTCTTGGAACAGACCCTGGGAACACCTTTTTGTGCTGATCTTATCGGTGATAGACCTCTTGAACCGGATGTCATCATAGTAGTCAAGTATGAGGGTCATCTAAATATATTGTACTGGCATTACTCTGAATTACATCTCTGTTGTTGATGAGTTTCAGCGCCGACTTGTGTAGCTTTTGCAGTTTCATTATATGCGTTTAGGTTTGATGGGGTGTCGTAAGTGAGCAAGTGTAAAGCAACGCTCTTTATATCCGAGTGAATTTTCCCAATAAATAAACTCCAAATAAAATGGCTATTTAATGCACTCCAAGATATTTGTAGGATTCTACAACTTAAATCAGCTGAACAGGCATTTAAATTATTTTTTTTTTTTTCAAACTGTGTCTGTTGTTGTATAACTCGATGTTGTGGGCGTCGGATATGGATCATCTTGGTTTTTGATGCATTGATGACCAGGCAGTTATGACCAGAACACCATTTGACAGCATGTTTGAACTCCTCCTGCATTATTTTAGGAGCTGTCTCCAGAGAACTAAGCCGAACTACTTTTGCTGTGTAGTCAGCAAAAGCTAAAGTTATACTTTCCTTTAATACACCCAGTTTGTGTATAGTATAAATGAAATCGGGCTTGGATCCCTGTGGCACTCCGTATTGAACTTGTGTAATTGTCAGAATGTTCGTTTATTAAAGAAATCCAGAAGTTAGTTCGTCATAACTTCGCGAATGCCAAGATATTCCAGTGCTTCTAAAAGTTCAGTATGGTTCAGTGTATCGAAAGTTTTACTCAGGTCCGTGGCTTTTATTGAGGCCTCCATTGACATAACTTGAAAATTCAGTTAATAACTTATCAGTGCATTTTTTCCTGGAATCCATTCTGATTTTTGCAAATGAAAGAGTGAGAGTCCATCGATTAGAATATTTTCACGACGCGGAGTGCAAGTCGTAAGAGGCGACTAAATTCGTCATGGACCTTTGTCCCATGAAAAAAAATGGCAGAAGTAGGCACATAGCTGATAAATCTGCACTACGCATACCACATTCTAATCATCACCAAAATTAAAAGCCAAATCCTAATTCACAGAAGCGGATCACAGCAATGTATAAAAAAAAGTTAAAGGACACTCGTATGCAGCATCAATACGACGAAATTAATAACCAGTTTGGCCTACTAATGGCATAAAAACTAACCACGAAACAAGACAGGTAGAAGCATTGTGGTCAAAAATAAAAAAAAATTATAAAAGAGACAGTGGAAAACAAACTAGGCTATTGCAAGCCCCCAAAGTAAAGCCTTGGTTCGATGAAGAATATGAGGAAAAAATAAAAGCCGGTAATGTTCTAAGACTTTAAGTCCTAGAAAATAACGAAGGGATAACAGCGTCTTCCTACGTAAGGAAGTCAGCCATCTCCTTCAGGATAAAAAACGACTCTGGCAGAAGAAAAGGTTTGCTAAAATTCAGGAAGAAAGTGCGGCTAGAAACAAGAGAGCAAGCAATGTACGCGGTACGAAAAGGATTTTTTCGCAACGATAATAAGGAGCTCGTTTCGAACAACGAAAAAGTTGCAGCCCAATATAGGAGTTATTTCGATTAACTACTGAATGTACACGGAAAGCCAACAGTATTGGAAAATACTGCCAACCATTGAGGAAGTAGAAAAAGCCGCAGGAATCGACCTAATCCATCGGAATTAACAAAATACGCAGAAGAATAAAATACAGAAGTTACATGGAGCTATATGGAACAATGAAAATATCCCCAAGGATTGGAGAACTCGGCCATCATTCACTTATTTAAAAATGATGAATGAACACAATGAACAATTACCAAGCAATATGCCTGCTACCAAGTGATTATATGTAAGTTGCTGCCAAATTAATATTCTCTTAAAGAGACAGACATTATATGCAAAGCAAATAGTTACTCGGGAGTTATAAATCTCCAGGAGGAATGGCTCAACGAATGACAACATTTTCGGTAGCTTCTAGAAAAGAAATGAGAATTTCAAGAAACGATACAACAACTATTCGTAGATTTAAAAAAAAAAAAACTTGTAAGACTGAGAATCCCCAACAAGTTGGTGAAACTGATACAAAAATACCCAAAAGGGAAACATAGGACAAGTTAATGAAACAAATGTCTTATCGGAAGCATTCGACATTCGTGAAGGATTACAACAAGTAAATGCCTCGCCACCACTTCTGTTTAGTTTGGTGCTGGACGTCGTAATGAGATCCCTTCAAAAAAATGAGAAGGGAATTAGCCTTAATGGAATCTGGACCTGCTGCGAGATAACGAGATAACGACTTTCTAAATGTAGAAAGTCTAATAATGGCAGGAAAACAAGTAGGCTTAGAAGTACATAAATGAGGAGAAAACTGACCGACTTGGATCGATCCAAACCTCGCACCTGACTGTACTCAGGGTCTTCGAAAATCAGATCTAAAGGGGAATCTATGTTGGAAACCAGAACGAAGGAACAGGCGAATTGAGAAAACTACAGAATCAAGTACTCGAGGAACTCTATTCAGCCCGAAGCATTGTTCAATATGGGTCAAAACTCCCCAATTGAAAGGACAGTATTACAATGTATCTAGAAGAGATGGGACAGAATCCTCTATATTCATTTACACTAGGATATCTGAAGAAAGCGCAACTTATAATACATAAGAACATAAGTAGCAGCGCTTATTTATATTTAATTAATTTAAATCAATGCTGCTAAAACTTTTTTTTACTCTACAATCTATGTCAACAAATAATGTGTCGTTTTGTCCTATTTTCACCATTATTTTAAGTAAAGTGTTGTGTGTCTGTTGATGATAAACCATATAACACCTATACTAACCGTGTTATTTTCTCAAAATCGCAGGCCGTGTTGATGGCAACTACTTGAGTGCTCTCCTTTCTTCTTGCCACTACTTTCCCGCTACTTTCCCATACAAATCTCCAATTTTCTTGATAAGGTTTTTCTTACATCATAGTAGGTGTTTGTCTTGGCGTGTCAGCCGATTGCTAACATTAACTGTAGGACGAGGAATATTTGTGTTTACATTATTTTTGCTATTCGTGCTGTTATTGTTTTGTATAATGGCTTTAAGTTTGATAGGTCGGCTTGCGCGGGAGTTATGATATAGACTTCGCGGTTTAAGTAAAAAAAAAACAATTTAATAGAAAATTCGAATCCTAACTTGCGCAGGTGAACTTTCCGTAGCTCCGTAGATGTGCTTGGTTTGCACTTTAATATTCGGTTTGACCGGATATTAGTCAGACGCTGAACTTGTACTTATTGCATACGAAAAGTTCACTTAAGTTACCATTTGACACTGTATAGCATGATGGTCTTATCCACAAACTAATACACTTTGGTTTGTTCCCATATTTGTGTAAAATTGTTCAAAGTTTCTTGTCAAATCGATGTTTTAGAGTGTTTGTCAATCAGACCATTTCCAGTCTAACATATTTTAACGCAGGTGTCCCGCAGGTTCAGTTTTGGGACCTATCCTGTATAATTTATACATCGCTGATTTTCCGCAACTACCAAATTGCGTTACGGCATTATATACCGATGATACCGCCATATTATCGTCGGATGAATTCAGTCTCAATATTGAGACGAATCTCAAACATTCGACTGATATATTATTGAATTACTATAAAAAATGGAAAATAAAACTGAATGTTGAAAAAAACACAAGTCATCCTTTTCACACGAAAAAGGAAAGCTTGCTGTGTGCCAGCAAATGCCTTACCATTAAATGGACAGCAAATAATTTGGGCGAAATGTGTCAAATATCTTGCCATTCACCTTGACTCAAGACTAACCTTCAGGGAACATATTTTAAATACTCTAAAAAAAGTTAATATAGGAATATTTACTTTATCCCCTTATAAATAGAAAATCTCAATTATCAAATTGTAATAACACAATTATTCACAAAGCTGTTTTTCAAGCTATTCTCCTTTAAGGGTGTCCAGTTTGGGGTAAATGTGCTAAATGTCATGTTAAAACGTTACAAGTGTCTCAAAATAAGTTGCTTCAGATGATGCTTAATCTTCCATGGCATCATTCTACTTGGGATTTACACAAAAAAGCTGATGTTGAATTGATCTCCGATAGAATACAAAAACTTTATTTTAATTTTATTAATAAATGTAGTAACCCTGACAATCCTTTGCTAAATGAGCTAAATTTAAATTGAATATTTATACACTTATTTGTCTTTTTGTTATTTATTCGTCGCCGTTATTTATTTATTTACATTAATTATAATTAAATCAGCCTTATTTATTTATTTATCTACTCGTCTATATATTTATTTATTTATTAATTAATTAACAAATTTACTTATTTATTTGCTAATATATTTATTATTTATTTATTTATTTATTTATTTATAAACTTATTATAAAATTTCATATATATTTGTTAAACTCTTCAAACATTTATTTATGAAACTTTTTGTGATCTTATTTTTGCTTATTCTTCATTTAATCAATCAATTTATTAATATTTTCGATTACTTATTTATTTATTTATCCATTTAATTATTTTCAGATCTATTTATTTGTATATTTACATATTGTATTATTTGTTTATTTATGCATTTATTTTTATTTATACTTTATTATTTATTTATTTATTTACTTATCTATAGATCTTTATAAGTATCTATCTTTATATTAATTTATTTATTTATTTTTATTTTATCATTATCCTAGCTACTTGCAAGCTTCCGCATTTATTTGTTGGTAAAATAATTATGCAGTTTTGCTTGCCTGAAAGCCACAACATAGCTCTTTTTAAGCCTTGACATATAATTGATATTGCTAAATAGAGAGTTTTTGTTTTTCCTTGTTTCCCTCTTCACTATTTTCTCTTTCTGAATAAAAATATACCTTTAATTGTATTTTAAAATATATTTCAGTAGAAAGATATTATAATTATATCACATCTCTGTACTAATTGTAAATTGTGCAATAGCAACATTTAATCTTCTATAAAACGAAATAAAGAATAAACAATCAGGTTGCAATATAAGTATGTATTACTGCAAACCGTTAGTTTGAAGTGAATGTCTGTAAACGTCCAAGGCCGTGGTTTGTGGGTGAAGTGTGCGCATCTAATAAATACTGTTTGACAGATATACTAAGCAAATAACGACATTACACGATTATAGTACACTTATTAGAGATTTACAAGGGCTGATCCAAAAGTAATGATAATAGGTAATTTCCAGTCCGCACAAAAATAAAAAATAAATATTGGCTTGCTTATATACCCACTAAATTAGCAATAAAAAGTCATATTCGATTTTCAGGCAATACATTCGTTTGAATACGAATCGTCGAAGGAATGACAGTGGAGAAAAACCAAATTCGAGCTATGATCAAGATCCTCTGCTTGAAAAAAAAAAAACTGTTTGACAAAGCCACACACAGTGACATTGTAAAAACATTGGAGGACTCTGCTCCTCCATACGCCACAGTTGTGCGCTGAGCCAAGGAGTTTAATCTGGGCAGTACATCCACTAAAGGTTGTAACAAGCTTTCTAGGCTGGGGTATCCGGGTCCGTTACCAGACTCTTCTGAGCTAAAACCCAAATCGGAGTGCTAGTTTCGCGATATATACCTAGGGAGTAGTTTCTACCTATTGTAAAACTTAATTTATCTAATTTGGGTTATGTGGGTCTTTTATAAGGCTAAGCTGAGTGGCGATGTGGACGACAATTTCGTACTGGTGTTTTCCCTGTTTGCAGAATTTATCATAAGCTATGGTTGTTCGGTTGACCTTTGATCTGGGCACTTTGTAAGTATGCCAAAAAAAATATTTTGTAACTTATGTTTGTTCCTTTTTTTGTTATTGCCTTTTCCTTGGTTTTCTCTAGGTAGATTTTTTTATTTAGGTTAGGTCTTCGTTTGACCCCCCGCCCGTGTAAGTAAAATATAGTCGAGTATTGTGTGAAAAAATTTGTTTGCTTCTTTTCTTTTCGGGAAAATATGTAGCAAATTAAATGTTCACAAGATGAACATCGCGAAAGGCGCAAAATCCCCGTCCCTCAATGAAGATGTCATACAAAAAGTCGAATATGTTGGGTTGGCAGATCAAAGATCGAATATTCAGGCATGTAAGGATCTCATATGGCAGCGTTCAAAGAAACCTTACGAACGAATTGCATATGAAAAAGGCCTCTGCAGGTTGGGTATCGAGAATGATAACCGGCTAGTAAAAGTAAAAATGAGTGGACATATCCAGGGCGAATCTCATAAAGTTCCAAGCAGATCAGGAAAATTTGTTATTACGTTTCGTGACCCCGGACGAAACCTGGATCCATTTTGATCCTAAAATCAAACAACAATCGATGACTTGGAAGCGAGCTTCCTCACTGACGCCAAAGTGCCAAGTTCGGCGGGAAGGGCTATGGCGTCAGCTTTTTGGGACGCTGAAGCAATAATTAGAGAGCACCGTGGCGCAGTGGGTAGTGTGTCAGCCTCTAACGCGCGATAATGAGTTCGGATCCCGATAATATCAACGCCGTCGCGGTTTCTCTCCTCGGCGGGGTACCGGCAAAACTCACCATAGCATACTTGCCTTGAAAAAGCTTCTCGGCTCTCGCCGTTCGGAATCGGCATCAAACTGTGGTGGAAAATAATATGAAAAATAAATCGTACACACCATAAGTGAATGAGAGAAGCTTAGCTCCCACTCTTCATGGGATATAACACCATCTAATAGTAATAGAAGAAAAAATTATAGTGAGATATATCAAACGCCAGCTTTTGAGATGTTTTCCTATAGAACTCGATGAAATAAACAAAATACAAACGTAAATTTTGTTGATATTTTGCTTAGCTTTAGAGATAATGATCAGTGTTACCGGATCATTGACACATTGCCAGGCGGTATTGCTATTACTCATACTAGCAAGAAGTAGGCCTAATAATAAATAGAATCCAAATGAAGATTGTGAATAATAATAAAATATAGATCCCTTGTTGTTAGTTCTAGATCAAAACGAAGAACGTAGTCATCCTGAAATAGGATATTTTTTCCAAAAATAAGGGAATTTTTTTGTTTTTCTTGAAAAATAACATTTATTCATCAATATCTTTCTCCGCTTCAAAGTACACAAATCCCCTCAGATATAATATATTCGCACCAATGCTTTTTCCAATCCTCGAAGCACTTCTGATACCTATGCGTTTTTCTTTTGGTATAGCCTTGAGCTGTTCCAGCAATGTGGCCTTCATGTTCTCAACCGTGACAAAACTCTATGGGAAGAGGAAAAAAAAAACAGGGGTCAAGTTTGAGGCATGATTGTGGAGACGTGTAGACACAAGCAGCATTGAGTGAGCAGATGCATTATCATGATATTATAAGTTAACAAACACTTTCCCACATTCCCACTTCCCAATTCTCTCATTCTCCCATTCTCCTAATCCAACACCCAGACGTACCGAACACGAATCCCATATCCATATTTTCCCACACCCAGCCGACGACCTTCATCGAACCTGACACAGGAACCCGCCCGACGACCTGCACTGAACCTGTCCCACGGTTTCGCAAGCGGAAATGCAACATCAGCGGAACAGCGGAACTACGAGGGAATAGCTGACCTCATGTCTAGAATAAGTTATTATAAAATATGTTAAGGTAGATTTTAAGTTCAGTTGCGGTGTGCGAGCCGAAGAATAAAGATCGCTTTTTTTTGACTAAACCGGTAGAAGGGAAGTTAACTGGCGCCCGAGCAGGGACCAAAGTAATCAGTTAAGTGCGGTATTAAGTGCAAAATAGATATTTAAAATAAAAATTAAGTAACTAATAAAAAGTAGGAAAATTCAAGTAAAAATTAAGTAACTAATAAAAAGTGGAAAGGTCAAGTAAAAATTAAGTAACTAATAAAAAGTGGAAAATTCAAGTAAAAATTAAGTAACTAATAAAAAGTGGAAAAGTCAAGTAAAAATTAAGTAACTAATAAAAAGTGGAAAGGTCAAGTAAAAATTAAGTAACTAATAAAAAGTGGAAAATTCAAGTAAAAATTAAGTAACCAATAAAAAGTGAGAAATTCAACTAATAGAAAGAATTAAGTGTAAAATTTAAAGGAGAAAAGTGAGACTAAACCAAGAAATAAAATCAAGGAAAATATAATAAAAGTGAATCAACTAAGAATAAGAACGAAGTGCACAAGTGAAGTAATCCGCTAAGAACTGTTGGTACCCACACAAAATAAATAAGTTAACAACAAGACAAGCACATCGACGGAAGAAAAGAGGCCCCCGAGTAGCAGTACAGCAAAAAGGAGTCAACAGCATGATTGACAGCCGCTTCCTGTTCAAGCAACTCATCCTAATGTAAGCAATAATTTAAGTATAATAAGAATATACATACATAGTAATAGAATAAGAATATAAAGAATATAAATATAATACAAGGGAAAATAACATTAGTAGATTAACAGACTTAACACTGAAGAATTATCTTATTTTTGGAAAAACCCACTGCTATAGTTCATTAGTCAGAAATGGCCAGAAACGAAAACCTAATAAGACCCCCAAGACTCGAAACTAACCCCTCCGAAAACACTAACAATCAACCCATATCAGTAAACATGCAAACCCAGATCCGACAACTTGTGACTAATATTCTCGCACAAGAATGCCCTCGAATGGTCAACTATCTATTAAATCCCGCTTCCGAAAGTAACTGGGACACAGACCAAACTATAAATGAAGACCAAAGGGGTAATTTGTCCGAAATGGACAAAATACCCGACGTAGTGAGGAGCCTGAGAGAATTCTCAGGGCAAGCGGGAGAATTTAGCTCTTGGAAAAAGAGCGTCGACCGCATCCTCCACTTATATGAGACCACAAAAGGAACACCTAGATATTTTGGCATTTTGAATGTGATCCGCAACAAAATAGTGGGGCAAGCAGATGTCGTTCTGGAGTCATATAACACTCCATTAAATTGTGAACGCATATCACGTTGCTTGACTCTCCATTATGCGGACAAGCGAGACATCGGCACTCTCGAGTACCAGATGACCGGGCTTGTCCAAGGTCACCAGACAGTCCAAGATTTCTACCAATCCGTATACCATCACCTATCCCTTATATTGAATAAAATCGCATCCCTAGAAATGAGTACTGACGCTATGAACGTCATGGTGAAAACTTATCGAGATAAAGCTCTCGATACTTTCATCAGGGGACTCAAGGGAGACCTACCCAAACTCCTAGGGCTAAGGGAACCCACAGACCTTCCACAGGCACTACATCTCTGCCTAAAGTTGGAGAATTTAAATTACCGTACATTTCACGCTAACCAGACCCATGGCACCACACGAAAATTCGACAACCATTTAACTCTTCCTGCTCCTCCCAAAAGATTACCACAGACTCCTCAATTCTTTCCACAAACCCAGTTCTATCCAGAGTTGAAGCATGCACCGCCGAGACCACCCAAACCGTTTCCACAACCTCATATACCATCCATAAACCGCAACCCATTATATTATCAAAGATATAATCAACCATTCAACTCACAATTTAACCATCAACGTGGTCCAAACCATTATCAGAACAACTCTCCACAGAATCACTTCCCTCGTGTAAACACATTTAACAGATTTCAACCCGGACCTCGAGAACGAGGCGAACCCATGGACATATCTGTTCAATCCCGAGACGTTAACTATATGAACCGACCTCAACAGAGATCTTGGCCTCCTCCACCCAAAAGAAATATTCCAATGTCCCAACAGCACCCTCCTCCAAACAAAATACAAAGAACTTTTTATACTAACACCTACAACTACGAACCCCCCATGGAAATAAGCGAATACGAGCAAGTCCTCGGAAGTGAGGACCACAAATACGACCAAACCCTAACCGACTACGGAAACACGGAAAAACAGGATCTTGAAACCTGTTACGAATATCAAGAACCCGAAATAATGGATCAGTCAGAGGACAAGACCCCTCACGCCATACAAGAAACCCATTTTTTAGAATGAACTGCTCTTCGCTCCCATATTTTGAATATCGGACGAAGAGCGGTAACATTTTGAAATTTTTAATCGACACAGGGTCAAACAAGAACTACATCCGACCCAACTGTGTCAAAACCATTACCCGTAACGAAACTCCGTTCTACGCCAACTCCGTAGGCGGCAATATAAAAATAACCCATCACGCAATTTTACATCTTTTCGGGCCTAACAACATTGGTCTCAAATTCTTTGTACTCCCGTCACTCAATTCATTTCATGGAATCATAGGGAACGATAGTTTAAAACAGCTCAACACAGTAATACACACAGCCGAAAGCTACCTTGTCCTAGATAACAAAATTAAAATCCCAATTAAACAACATATCTCCCAATCGGTCAACAATATAGACGTTAGAAATTCTCACTTGAGCGAGACCCAGAAGATGAAGCTCGAAGACGTCATAAGGAATCATGCCACCCTATTTTCCGAGCCCAACGAAAAACTTACATACACATCAAGGGTAAAAGGCGAAATACGAACGTCCGACGATACGCCTGTGTACTCAAAATCATATCCGTACCCAATGGCCTTAAAACCAATAGTTGACCAAGAAATCAAGAAACTATTGGCAGATGGAATCATCAGACCTTCACGGTCCCCGTATAATGCTCCAGTATGGGTCGTGCCAAAGAAACTAGACGCCTCGGGTGAGAGGAAATACAGATTGGTGATTGATTACAGGAAACTGAACTCGGTCACCATACCCGATAGGTACCCCATACCCGAGATAAACGAGGTATTGGCAAACTTGGGCAGAAACACACTATTCACGGTTCTAGATCTGAGGAGTGGATTTCAGCAAATCCCCCTTAAATCAACGGATATAGAAAAAACAGCGTTCTCCGTGAATCACGGAAAATATGAGTTCACTCGCCTTCCCTTCGGGCTGAAAAACGCCCCTGCCATTTTTCAACGCACATTGGATGACATCTTGCACGAACACATTGGTGTAAGATGTTACATATATATAGATGACATAATAGTCTTCGGTCGTAATGAAGACGAGCACTTCAGAAACCTCGCAATGGTGTTTAACACCCTCGAAAAGGCCAACATGAAAATACAAATCGATAAATGCGAGTTTCTGCAAGAGTCCGTAGAGTTTCTTGGCTTCGTCGTATGTAAGGAAGGAATCAAAACAAATCCCAAGAAGGTCCAAGCCATCGTCAACTTTCCACCACCCACAAACCTAAAGGAGTTACGATCATTCCTGGGAATGGCAGGATACTACAGGCGCTTCATACCTGGTTACGCCAAGCTCGCAAATCCTCTAACCTCTCTCTTAAGAGGGGAAGATGGCCATGGACGTGTCTCCAAGAATTGCTCAAGGAAGGTAGAGATTAAGTTAACCGACGAAGGGATACTAGCATTCAACAAGATCAAGAGCTCACTAATATCTCAGGAAGTAGTCCTAGCATACCCCGATACAAATAAGGACTTTGATCTCACAACCGATGCGTCGAACTACGCGATCGGGGCAGTCTTAGCGCAAGGTGGTCGTCCCATCACTTTCCTTTCACGGACGCTGAATAAAACTGAGGAAGCGTACGCCACTAACGAAAAAGAGTTATTGGCCATTATCTGGGCACTAAACTGCCTAAGGAATTTCCTATACGGATCCAAGAAAGTCAATATCTATACCGATCACCAACCTCTGATGTACGCCCTCAGCAATAAAAATAATAACGTAAAAATGAAGAGATGGAAAGCCATCCTTGAAGAATATAACCATGAAATCATTTACAAACCAGGTAGAATGAACATTGTGGCTGATGCCCTGTCTAGACCTCCACAAAAGACTCTGATAAACTCAATGACAGCCACCCAACATAGCGCCGACAGTTCCTCTCAAAATCTTATACTTACAGTAGATACCCCAATTAATGCTTTTAAAAATCAATTAATCCTTCTTGTCGGACAACAAAGCAAATACGAACCCCAAAGACCCTTTCCCAAGTACTGGAGGCACACGATAACAGAACCCGGATACACTACAGAAAACCTTGTAGGGCTATTCAAAAGATTCCTCAATCCTAACGTTATTAACGCCATAAAAACAGAAGAAGGGATAATGGGAACAATACAAGATGTCTTCTCCCGTTTCTTCACCAAATATAAAATCAGATTTTCTAGGACAATGGTCGAGGATGTTCCTCGCGAATCCGAACAGGAAAGAATTATTCTAGAACAGCACAAGAGAGCCCACAGAAACGCAAAAGAGAACAAATTGCAAATAATCCAAAGTTACTACTTCCCGAAACTAAACGCAAAAATAAACCAGATCATCAAACAGTGCCGCGTGTGTAAGACAAATAAATACGATCGACATCCAAACGACTCCATGCTCAAACCTACCCCTATCCCTCACTATTCCGGCCAGATCCTTCACGTCGATATCTATCAAACCGAAAGACACCTAGTCCTTACGGCACTGGATAAATTTTCAAAACTAGCACAAGCAAGAATACTTGCCTCTCGAGCCGTGGAAGACATCAGGAAACCCCTAAGAGAATTGTTGTTTTTCTTTGGAGTACCAAAGCTTGTCGTCATAGACAATGAAAAATCCCTAAACTCGGCATCCATTATGTTCATGATCAAAGACCAACTAAATATCGAAGTCTTCACAACCCCATCCTACAAGAGTGAAGTCAACGGACAGGTCGAGAGATTTCACTCGACCCTGTCAGAGATCATGAGATGCCTGAAAGCAGATGGCATACGTCGCTCATTCGAAGAGCTTCTGGAGCGAGCGGTTTTTGAGTATAACTCGACAATTCACTCGGTAACCGGTAAGAAACCTCTAGAGCTTTTTTACGGAAGAACCGTAAATGTCACCCCAGATGCTTTCGAAAAGTCCAGATTAGATAACATCGAACAGCTGGAAAAGAGACAGCAAGAAGATCTCGCCTACCACAATAAAGGAAAAAAGGAGGCAAAGAACTATGAACCTGGACAAATAATATTTGTCAAAAATAACAAACGCCTCGGTTCGAAATTAACCCCCCGATATAAGGAAGAGGTCGTAAAGGAGAACAGATCAACGACAGTCTTAACTAACTCAAATAAAATAATACATAAAAGCAATATACGGAACTGAAAACCTTTTATCCTTTCCCCCCAGATCCCTCTTCATCAGCCTCAAGGCCAATGTCCAGATCCTTGATTACTCCAACTCTCGAGTCATAGCACTACATACAGGAACAGCGAGAATCCAAAATGGAAATCTCAAACTAATTCATACCGTTAACATAAACCAATACCAGCTTTTCCTTTCAGATGCTTCATCCTTAATAAACAAACACATTCCCAGAACCAACTACCTTTTCCCAATAATAGAATATGAACTACAGCAGATACAAAATCTGATAGATAACATCAAAGCTCATAGATCCAAAAGATCTTTGAATTTTATCGGATCGGCATGGAAGTGGGTAGCAGGAAACCCCGACCATGACGATCTTGTTTTAATAGAGAGTAAGATAAACAATCTAATTAAGAATGGAAATGAACAAATAAAAATTAATGAAGATTTTAAAGATAGAATAAATAAATTGACTAATGTCACGAATGAAATAGTTAATATGATCATAAAAGACAAATCTTTTCAAAACGAATTAGCCTTAAGTCTACAGTTCAAAGCAAAATTAATAAAGGAAGATTTAACTAATGTAATACACGCTATGCAATTAGCGCAATCAAACATTGTAAACTCAAATATATTATCGAAGAAAGAAATTGAACGAATAATGAATAGAATTAGCATAAGTAATATTCCATACGAAAATATTGAACAGGCACTATCAATGGCCAATGTTAAAATTGCCCTTAATTCAACCCAATTATTTTATATCCTAGATATTCCCAAAACAAACGAAAAAATGTATGAGAAACTCCTTGTAAAACCAATTAAAACAAACAAAAATATACTACCGAAAATACCATATAAATATGTACTAAGATGTGACGATGAAATATTAGCTGTAATAAAAACCTGTAAAAACATTAACGACCTAACCATTTGCAATAAAGATAATATTATAGATGTAAGCCAAGACAATTGTATTTCAAAATTACTTAGTAGTAAGAACGCGACATGTGGTCAGGTAAATGGTCAACACATTCCTCAACTAGAAGAACTTAGTCCCGGCACCCTACTTCTCAACAACTTCCGCGGTGAAATCGAAATCAGTGGAACAACGCGAACATTAAAAGGAACCTATATCATCAAATTCGACAACACCACCATCATGATCAATAAGCAGAAATTCACATCAGAGACACTTTCTAACACCCACATACTTCCACCCTTCCTTCAAGTAACCTCAGAGGATACAGAGGTAGAGGAAATTCTCTCACTAGAATGGATGAAGGAGCTACACATCAACAACACGAACAGAATCGACATCATAGATACCGAGAAGACAACCCACCAGTGGATCAGCTATTCCATCATGGCCACCATAATATTTGTGACAATATTCGCCAGTATAATGTGCCGAAAAAGCAGAGAAGTAATAACCATGGTACAACAAACCCCTACAAACCATCCACCATCCGGGGTAGGATCCAAAGAGTGGAACAGTAGCATCTTCAACATTCCTTACTTCTAACATCGCGAGGACGCTCAAACTAAGAGGGGAAGAGTTAACAAACACTTTCCCACATTCCCACTTCCCAATTCTCTCATTCTCCCATTCTCCTAATCCAACACCCAGACGTACCGAACACGAATCCCATATCCATATTTTCCCACACCCAGCCGACGACCTTCATCGAACCTGACACAGGAACCCGCCCGACGACCTGCACTGAACCTGTCCCACGGTTTCGCAAGCGGAAATGCAACATCAGCGGAACTACGAGGGAATAGCTGACCTCATGTCTAGAATAAGTTATTATAAAATATGTTAAGGTAGATTTTAAGTTCAGTTGCGGTGTGCGAGCCGAAGAATAAAGATCGCTTTTTTTTGACTAAACCGGTAGAAGGGAAGTTAACTTATAGCCATAATTTTTTTCCTCACATATCCGGACATTTTTTCCGATGCATTACTCTTTGGAAATTGAAATTCTGATGTCATTAGATTCACAAATCTTTTTTGTATTTTTTTTCAGCTTTCTATCTTAAAAATGTGGCCACAATTTCAAAAACAACAAAACAGCTAAAGTAATTTTTATTGGTTGATGAAAAACTTTAAACTGCCTCCTGACAAATGATGAAAACAGATTTTAGCGGTTTTTCCTTGCGACCGCAGATATATGTATGCATCTTCTAAATCATTGAAAACCGCATGCCGTTAAGAGATGTAAAACCTTTACGTGTGCTTATTTAAAACTTGTTGCATAGTCCTAGGCAAAACTATGATTGAACTAAAACAAGCCAAATCTGTATTTTGTATGGAAAACTCAACGGCTTATGTATATCTTTCAAACTAAGAAAGTCCAACCTTAAATACGAGTATATGTATATGTATGTATATTAAAATTATCAGAAATATACCTACTATCGCATATACAAATTTCATCAAAAAAAACACAGATTTTAGGGATATGACTAGGATTTTCTACCGAATTTAAGTGTTTCTAGGCAAGAGTACAATGTCCGTAGCGCAAACTTTTGAAAGTCTTCTCCGATAGAACTCGAGCTAAAAGGAAAAGATTAATTTATTGTAATTTCGATATACAGCGTTGGTTGCAAATTTTGCATACTTATCGGCTTATTTGCTTATCATTAAAATATGTTACAAATGTTGCATATTTTTTGCCGTGCCTCTTATTCATACGTATAAAGGGTCCGCCATCTAACGTTTTTTTTTTTCAAGTAGTGCTTATTTCGTGAATGGTAACATTTAGCTCATGTCTGATTTGACAGATAATTAGTTTTATCCAGAAACCAGAATGAGACGTGCGTCTTTCGTACGTCTTCCCCCGTAACACCCTGAAATTTTTCCGAGATTTTGACAGCGGTTCAGGTGCATAGCGACAAAACCCGTTACAAACGAGCTTCTATCCGTGAATACGTGTGAGCTCATTTCATTTTACCGCAGTGTACTCCCGCCACACACACTCTTGGAATTATAACAATGTGCGCGATTGTTTACAAAATTTTGACAGCACTTGAGGTACTCACATGCTCTTTTGACAGCACTTGAGGTACCCACGTGCTCGCCCGAGCTTGTAGGCAAACGTCGGCGGCCATTTTGAGTGGGACGTCTCATTGGTGGTTTCTGGTTTTATCCTTCCGCTGAACGAATATGGTTGTGTATACGCTTGAACAACGCTTCGCTAAGTGGGCCTGCGATCGACTTACAGAAGATGCCGATTTTGCCAAAAAAAACCTTCTTTTCAGATGAAGCTCATTTTGATCTTGGCGGGTATGTAAACAAGCAAAATTGTCGCATTTGGGGCACAGAAAACCCGCACGCATACATTGAAAAGCCGGTGCACTCAAAACGAGCCACTGTTTGGTGCGGATTTTGGTCCAGAGGCATAATTGGGCCATTTTTCTTCGAAAATGAGCAAGGAGTGGCCGTTACAGTCAATGGCGATCGTTATCAGGCCATGTTGAACGAATTTTTGTTCACAAAAATTGAAGAGGAGGATATTGGCAACATTTGGTTTCAACAGGACGGCGCTACGTGCCACACAGCCGAAGCTACACTCGATGTTTTGCGCCCTGTTTTTGAAGATCGCATTATCAGCCGCAGAGCTGATGTCGTTTGGCCACCTCGGAGCTGCGATTTGACACCGTTGGACTTTTATTTGTGGGGTGCCGTCAAAGATAAGTGTTACGCCGACAAGCCAGAGACAATTGACGCTTCAAAGGACAATATTCGTGAAGCCATTGGTGAAATACAGCTGCACACAATCGATAATGTGCTTAAAAATTGGACCGATCGTGTAGGCTACTGCATGGCCAGCCAAGGCAGCCATTTGAATGAAATTATTTTCCATTATTAACCGGAAGGATTGTACTTTCAAATAAAAAGTAGTTTTTTTTATAGCATTTTCAAAAAAAAAAAAGTTATTTGGCGGACCCTATATAATTTTATGACGCAATTGTGGCTGTGGAATATATTCTTTTGAACGTATTGTAGCATTCGATAGGGCATGATATCCGTAGCGCCAGCTTTTGAAGGTGTTTTCCTATAGAATTCGATGAGATAAACAAAAAAAATTAAGTAAAATTTGTTGATATGTATTTTGCTTAGTTTTCGAGATAATGATGTCTAAAATTTATTATTTTTAAGCTTTTTTCATTGGAATTTTGATATTTTTTTGTTAAAAGTGGTGCAGACTTTTCGGTCCAGAAAAAACTTTTTATAAATGTTGCATAACTTTTGGCTTACCGTATTATCAATGTAAGATTACATAAACGCGTAAGGGTGGGGATTCTGCCCCTCAACCCCTCTGCTGGATCGCACAGGGTTTTGCAGTGTGTCGAGTTTGGTTGTAACCAATATTTCTTTAAATTCATCTTTCGTAACGTGTAAAGACTACATAAATAAGCTAAAAAGTATGCAACACTCTTAACGAAATACTAAAAAAATTCCAGTGAAAAAAAAAACCTTGAAAGTGATCAATTTTAAAATCATTATCTTGAAAACAAAGCAAAATATCAAAAAAATGTCGTGTTTTTGTTTGTTTATCTCATCGAGTTCTATAGGAAAACACCTTCAAAAACTGGCGCCACGGGATATTGTAATCTCCCTTTCGATAGTGCAATGCAATATCCAACAATGTATTTTGCGGTAGCTTTCAAACTGTATATCAGTTATCAATTTCCGTTGTGGCCACTTAATGACGACCAACAGCGCCATCGCTGTGTCATCGACGCAATTTCTCCCTTGAGATTAAAAAATACTACCGCCATCGCTTTGCGATTAGTCTGAACGATGTAAATTTGTGTCTCGGGTATATAAATTCACACTTTCTATGTAAACCAATAAATATGAAAGTTGGGTTGCGATCGATGAAAAGTCACAGTGTTGAATCTATTGCTAATGTTAAAAAGTTACCATTCGCTACAATATGTTGTAAATGATATGTGAGCCAAAAGTTATGCAACACTTACTACAAATCTTTCCTGATAAAGAGACAAGCCGACAAGTATGTAACAATTCTAACCAACGCTATCTACCGAATCTACGCTATCTAGTGAAAAATACCAAAATACCAACTTTAAACATCATTAGGAATTTTTTTTTGTTTGATTTAAATTCTAGCACAAAAGCTGATGCTACGGATATTGTACTAACGTCCGTGCTTAGATAGCACATAGCTACGAAGCTTGACGTTAAACAAAATATGTATATTTTTTAGTATAGAGAAAATACTATCCACGTTAAGCTCACCTAGTATCATGCGACTTTGGCGACTAAAAAATTAACTCATCAGCTCATATCTGAACCTTAACATACAGGACAGTAATTCAAACGATTTAAGTATCAATTGTGAATGAATTAATTACATTCAACAAAACAAAAACAAAACTTTTTCGTTCTTACTGTCCGACTAGATATCTCCTCGGACATCAACCACTCAAACTGTCATTTAAGCGGCCGCCAATTGAATTTTCGAGGTTAGGTCGAATTTTGCACATCTTTCAAATTGACATCTGCCGTGTTTCGTGCAAAACGAGGATAAGTGAATTCATTTCCATCGTGCTGAGCAAGTGCTGAGCTTCTACTCAGTTCGTGATAATTCAATTCAGTTGATCGCGTAGAAGCCATCCGAAAATGTCGTTAACTTTTCAAAATGCCGATTCCATCAAACAGGCACTGTTCGAAGAGCTACAAAATATACTTAGTTCGGAGACAAGCGTTCGCCAATTGGCTGAGGCCCGCATGAAGCAACTAGAATATACCGAAGGTAAGCCTTAAACCTAATCGATTACATAGGAGGGCATAATTAATTTCTCCACCGCAGGCTATGGCGTATATCTATCTGAGTTGATTATGAATCAGTCGTTCGAACTTCCGTTGCGGCAAATGGCTTGTATTATGCTTACACGTTACGTCGAGAATCATTGGATCGAAGGCGATGCCCAAGACGGCATTGCAACGGAGCAAGCTAAAAAAACCATCAGAAATATACTACCCAATGGGTTGTATGACCCAAACAGCAAAATCCGTTCAGCTGTTGCTCACGCTATATCAACAATAGCCGCAACCGATTGGCCTGGAGTATGGACGGATCTATTCCCAATTATTATCAAGTGCCTAGGTGGGAATGAGGACTCTATCCATGGGGCTATGCAAATCCTGCAAGAATTTTCATACGATGAGAGTCAGATAAAGGAACTCGGCCCCTTTATCATATCCGAGGTTTATCGAATTTTTGAAAGTGAACAGTCGTACAGCATAAAAACACGAACGTCCGCAATTAAGTTACTGAAACCGTTGTTCATGTCGATCGGCTGTAATATAAACAACAAAGAGCAGCAGGCTGCGCTGATGGAACCCGTGTTAAACAATTTTATGGACAAACTTCTACAATGTCTGGCCCCCGACAGTGGTTCTGCATCGAATTTTATGCTCAAAACTGAAATCGTCAAAGGTAAAATGGTTGTTTTGCTAAATGGCTCAGAGATATATTGTCGCTTTTTCTTTTTAGTTTTCACGTTTTTGGTGACTGAAATGCCGAAATACATTCAACCCTTCATGAGGAGAATACTTCCGCCCATTTGGCAGCTTCTCACACAAATGGCTGATTTGTACGTTAAGGTTATTGTCAACCAAACCGAAGCCAATCCATTTCCAGTCTCTGAGAATGAAGGTAATACCGAATTTATTGCAGAACTGAATAGAACCCGAATTGAAGCTAATAGTTACTTGCAGAAGAGGACGAGGTATCAAATTTCTCAACGATGCTTATTCAAATCTTCGAATTCATCCAGTGCATCGTGTGCTCTGGCAAGTTTCGTTCGACCATCAAGGATGTTCTCACCGACCTTATTTACATCATGATTGTGTATATTCAAGTGCCAGAAGAACAGATTGAGGCTTGGAATGACGACCCGGAAAAATTCGTCGAAGACGAAGATGAATCGGGGGTTGAACTAACTTTGCGATTGTCCGGTCAGGATGTTCTTGCATCACTTAATGAAGAACTTGGTCCGAAAGTACTTTCGTCACTTTCGGAAGCTCTTGCTCGTCATATGAATGTAGCGGAAGCAGAAAAATCCTCGGGCAATCAAAATTGGTGGAAAATTCACGAGGCATGCATGGTAGCTGTACACACTTTCAGGGAGCTTATACTGGAAACTGAAGATCAATTCGATTTATTGAACTATTTATCACTTGTCCGAAATCTGCTCAGTTATGAGGCATCACCACATTTGATTGGCAGATGTCTATGGACATTGAGCTCGTACTCGAGGTCGACATTGTATAATCCGCAGATGCTCGAAGAAATTCTCTCCGTAACGCTGAACAGTTTATCACGTGAGAAGCCAATCGCTTTAAAGATTTCTGCAGTCAGGTAAGGAATTATTAATAAAAAACGTCTATGATATCGTCTGCTATCGATCTGCTGCATACGCTTGCCAACAGGCTGTGGGTATATTGATACTTTGTAAGATTATGTGTCGATACTATACAATTGACCCTTCACTATAAATATCGAAACTTAGAAACGTAATATCACTCGTCAAAAGGGCTCCTTTCTTCTTCTTCTTCCATTAAAAAGGCATAATGTGACTTGGCTTGGTTTTTATTTGTGTCCCCTGAAGTCTGTTAGATAAGCGCTCGCTAGATTACTTAGCGACAATTATGCCTCTATAATTGGCGCAGTTAAAAGGTATCCCCTTTCTTATGGCGTGGGCAAACGATGCTGGGACTTTATTTTTCAAGCATATCTTACAAATAAGTTGACGCACTTAATGGTCGTCACTCACGTTGATGACAAAATGATCCATTACAATTCTCTTCAACAGTTAAGCCTTTGAAATTGTATTTCAAGATGTTTCTCTTCAACATCATACTGAAAAAGCCATTGTAGTAAATTTAAGTTGTCTGAAAAAAGTATCTCGCTTGGAGTCGGCAATAACATGTAGGAAAAAATAAAATTACACACGACTACACACAACATAGGTGACTGAGAGAAACCTTTGCTCTAGCCCCTCATATGCTATAACGTCACATTTTCCAGTAACTCTGCAGCTCACTCCAGATACCTCGCGCACATTCTGATTCACACGGTTACTGAATCAAATCAATATTTCATCTTCACCATCAATAGGGCTCGAAAAAATGAATGTTATATATAATCTGCTCGCGTGGCACTAGCTACACAAAGTCCCATTGTCGCTAGTGCAGTCTTTTGTTGATTTTATTCTATTTGTTTTATCATATTGCTTAAATTTTTTTAATCTTTTATGTCGTTTTAGAGCAATCAATGGTTTTGTTCAAAGCCACGATAAATCTGAAGGCGATAAGCGAATGCTTATCCAATCCAAACTACCAGGATTCTTTGAGGGAATTATGGATTTGATTCCCGGATGCAAGAGTTCCGTTCTTGGACTCCTACTTGAAT
Source organism: Merodon equestris (assembly GCA_958301585.1). Taxonomy (NCBI): domain Eukaryota; kingdom Metazoa; phylum Arthropoda; class Insecta; order Diptera; family Syrphidae; genus Merodon; species Merodon equestris. The sequence goes on from OY284413.1 coordinate 69,731,158, forward strand.
CGGTGACTACTATCATGATGGTAAGTTGAATATCAAATCCTACAGGAGAACATAAATCCAACTTTTTTTGTTAATTCCAGTTCGATCAGGCATTTGCCGCTTCAGTTCACGGTAAATTGATTCCTCTGACTATAGCTATTTTCTTGAAGTATTCCGAGGATCCTTTCATACTCACATTAGTCCAAGATATGCTAAAAGTACTCTCTCAAAACCAGCATTGTCTGCAGCCACTACAGGAGAAATTTATTCCAACAATTGTGAGTAAAAGCAAAAAAAAAATTAATGAAAGCTCACATTCAATATCAGTATTCTATTTCGTAGGTAAGCATTTTGTCTCTTCAAGGCGAGCAAGCAAACCCAGCGAAGCAAGACATCGCTCTCGATGTTCTCACCACAATTGTGAAATATTCCCAAGCGCCGCTGAGCAGCAATCTGATCGACAACGCATTTCCCGCAATGGTTCACTGCGTCCTTCGTTCCGATGATCATTCCGTCATGTTAAGCGGCGGAGAGTGTTTGCGTGCATTTATTTTCGTCTCTCCCGACCAGGTCTGTTCATACAAGAACGGCGAAGGACTCAACTACATTATGCAAGTAACAACAATGTTGTTAAATCCAATGAACAATGAAATGACTGCTGGTCAAATTGGGCGCCTTGTTATCACAATTATCTCGAAAATCGGCAATCTTCTCGGAGAGAATATCGATCTCCTTCTAAAAGCTGTAATCAGCAAAATGCAATTGGTCGAGTGCCTTAAAGTAATCATGAGCTTAGTTATGATATTCGCTCATCTCTTCCTAACTCAAATGGATGCTGTTCTCAACTTCCTATCTACAGTGCCCGGACCAACAGGCGAACCGGCCTTGCAGTTTGTATTCGCCAACTGGCTATCTAAGCAAACTATGTTCTTTGGTTCCTACGAACGTAAAGTAACGACAATGGCACTTTGTAAACTTTTCGAATATGGAGTAACAACCCAAGACACTCGTTTAACCTCAATTACAGTCAAAGAACTGATTACCAATGAAACATCCGGCAAAGTCAAAACACGTTCCCAAACAAGCCAAGCCCATTGGGTCACTATTCCTGCTTTGGTCAAAATATTTAAACTTCTCATCAACGAGCTGAGCTATTTGCGTGAATCGAAGCTTGCTCAAATAGAGTCTGACGAAAACACCTCGGATGAAGAAGATACATCCGACAAAACATCACCAGGAAAAGTGCGTTACGTGTCCGATTTATATTTCAACGATGATGAAGACGATAATACCGAAGAGGACCAACTGATTCAGGAATTGATGAAGGACCCACTGTTTCAAGCTAATATGGAAGACAATTTGGTGAAATTCATACATAACTTTAGTAGTAACGAGCATTTTGGAATGTTTGTTGGGCATTTGAACGATTTGGAAAAGGGGATCCTCAAATCCATTCAAGTCGAAGCCTAACTGCTTTGATGTGAAGAATTACGTATCAGTTCTGGCGAGAATTCGTATTTATTATTTTAATTGTCCTTGTTATTGTAGTAAAAAATATTTTTTATACACATATTTCTACGCTCGCAATAAAACCTATTTATAAGCGGCGTAAATATTTATGGTAAACGAAATAAAATGATAAAAAACAGAAATCACAGTCGTATCCTTAAAGCGATATCAACAATTTTAGTAAAACCTGAAGCTGAATAGCCCAGTTTTATCCTTGTCGTAATTGGTAAAAAAAAAACTTTTTAGAGCATCTTAGAGCTCGACTTTGAAGGGAAAAGTATATACATTCTTAGAGACCAGCAAACCGATCTGGCATCCTACTTTTTACGGCTTGGTGCTTATCCGCGAGAGAGATCATCAGCACGACATCGAAAAGCTACGATCATAAGGGAACTTTCACGAAATGTACAGTCCGCACCAACCGAGAGGGTTTCCCCTCTGATGTATCAAATTTGAAAACAACATCTTCAAAAAATCCTTGGTTTAATGGCGAGTGTAGACAAATGTATGTAGTAGAACATCAAGCTTGTAAAGCTACAGGACACGAGTTGCTCGTGAGCATTAATCATTTTAGGGAGAAATAGCTACAAATCCTGAAAGAAGGGAAAATAGCTACAAATCCTTTAGAAACACAGTGGACAAATAGAAATAGCACTTTCACACACTGTAAACATTTTTAATAACCAAGACTTCACTGTCCGGTAGTGCAACAATTTTTTTATTTTACGAAGGTAGGTGAAAATCTCTAAAAAACACTATGAGGGACCGACAGCGCGTGCTCATAGTAGTGTCAGATTCTTACTCACTAAAAACACCTCCCTTCAAACGTATTTTAATACAATATTTAGACTACAACTGAGTTCTTGCACTCATACAGCAGTTTTTTATTCAAGTCAGAAAAAGAAATGTTACATAAATTAAAATGTGGCAGGTCACCTTCCAGCGATAGTTCCTGCAGAGCTTGCCAATTCACACGAGTTACACGAGCTATTTATTATCGAGGTAGTACAGCGTTGTTAACGTGTTCCTCTAGTCGGCGTTTATGTCTACGAGCAAAATCTCTAACTGCGTTGTAAATTGTTACGATTCCGAGATCTCTATGGATATCGTCATTGCGCTGATACCACGGGGCATTAACAATTGCCCGTATTGATCCGTTTGCAGGATCTCAGCATTACTTTTTTTAGTATAACCCCATAATTGTATACCATAAGTCTATATAGGTTTTAGCACTTGCTTATATAAAAGCCGTTTGTTATAAATACTGAGTTTGGAGTACTTTCCTAATAGCCAGTACAATTCCCGATACATATGTTCCAGCTCTCCTCGTTTTTTCTTAACGTGTGCTTTCCATTTTAATTTCGCATCAAGTGGCATTCCGAGATACTTCGCCTCGTTTGCGAACGGAATTTGAGCAGCGTTTATTTGGAGCCTTCTGTCTGTGGTATGTCACGAGTGTAAAGTAAGTAAGTACAACAGCGGGCCTAAAACACTACCCTGTGGTACACCGGCCATTATCGCTTATAGCTAGGAATATTCATTTCCGTGCTTAACACGGAAAAGTCTGTGTGAGAGGTGGGATCTTAGAATATTATATAGCTGTCCTGGTAGAACAGGTCGTAGTTCGTACTCCAAGCCTTTGTACCATAACTTATCAAAGGCTTGTGAGATGTCAAGAAAAACGGTTGAACAAATTAACTTTTGTTCTAGCGCTTTTTCAATTAAATCAGTTATTTGATGTACTTGATCTATGGTGGAATGCTTGCTTCTGAAACCAAACTGATGGTCCGGTAAGAGACCTTCAAAAATTGGCTTAAGTCGATTAAGTAGAATTCTCTCGAATACTTTGGAGATGATCGGTAGAAGAGAAATCGGTCTATACGACGAGACGTAACTTTAGTCGACGGTTTCCGGGGTTTCGGAACCATGATAATTTCTGCGACTTTCCATTGGCTAGGTACATGTTCTAATCCAAGTGCCGCCTTTACCTGGAAAAGAAGTTTAAGAAGCGCTTTCTCCGGCAATGCTTTAAGAATTTCTCTCGTGATTAAGTCGTAACCAGGAGCTTTGTTCGACTTTAACGATTTTACTACTTTTTTTAAATTTCGAGGGCGTAGCAACTGATACTCAGTAGTCCGTTTCTGTATTCAAGCGATTGTCGTTGTCCTGCACCGGTTGGCCCTGGAAGGGTTTAAAAGTTTTAGTTTTATACGGGACTGCATCATCAGATGGATTTCAGAATTCAAGCATACATATGTCAATATTTATTTCGCGAACGAAAATGTCTAGTTCATTAATTTTGTTTATAAATCCATTGACGTTCCAAGAAAGAATTTTAAACATTTTAGTCATATTTTAAGATTTATGTTGATGACCGTTAGGCCTTTCGAGGCCTGCCGATCCTGACGGTCGCGGAGTTCTCTTAGCAATCCACAATCGCTATGATCCCTTGCCCTTCAAATCGTCGAATTCCGCTGACTTCAACTTCACTAGTGCCTCAATAAAACTCCCTAAACAGAAACTTTATCTTGCCTGCTGTTACTTAAGACCCTCACAGCCCACACACTGCTACCAACTCGTCGTTGATCTCGTCGACTCCATATTTGATATCACCGAACCCAATGACATCATCATCATCTGTGGCGATTTCAATCTCCCGCACCTGAAATGGGTTCATTCCGATGATGAGACTCACTACATCGCCGCTAACCCCTCCACAGGTAAAGAAATCCTTTTCACGGATCATTTCTCTGACTCCGGCCTTCTGCAACTCAGTAATATCACCAATAACATGGACAGACAACTCGACCTGATTTTCTCATCTGATGCCGTAAACTGCGTTGTTAACCCAAGCAACCATTTTCTCTCTACTTTAGACCCCCTTCATCCACCTCTATCGGTAACTCTTTCACTCGAGACCAAACTCACTGTCCTTCCCTCCGAAAATACGTACTGTTTCAATTTCCGCAAAGCTGACTTCGCGAAACTAAATAATCTGCTCAACAATGTTAATTTTAACTTCCTCCTTAACCCTAACTCACATATATCCCTAAACGAAACCCTTGCGCTATTTTACACCAAAATCCTCAGCTGCTTCATTCTTTCAGTCCCATACTCACCAAAAAAGAATTACACCTCATCTCCGCCCTGGTATACCAAGGAACTACGCTCTTTACGCAATAAAAGAAACAAAAATTGGCACGCCTATCTTAGATCCTCCTCTGCATCAGACCTTTCTAATTACATGCAGTCCTACACTAAATTTGCACAGCTATGTGAATCACTCTACCTCCGATATTTGAACAGAATGCAATCCTCCCTTATCTCTGACCCCAAGTGTTTCTACCACTTCATTAATACAAAAAGAAAAACCGATAGCTACCCCACTACACTTAACTATCTCAGTAACTCTTCCAACGAATCCGAAGTAATCGCCAATTTCTTTGCTCATTTCTTCAGCCAATCATTCACTGACCAAGATCTTCAACCCGATCACGACTATTTTCGATATTTGAAAAACTGCCCCCAGACATCTCTTGTTTCATTGAACATCACTCCCGACCTAATCGCCGAAAAAATACGGAACTTAAAGGACGACTACTCTCCCGGTCCCGACTGTCTGCCTGCCATAGTATTAAAAAAGTGCGCGAACCATCTTATTTTACCCCTTACTGCTCTATTTCAAAGCTCTATCTCTCAAGGACTTTTTCCTAAGCTTTGGAAATATGCTTATATCATTCCAGTCCACAAAAAAGGACTGAAAAATTATGTGTCCAACTATCGTCCCATTGCCAAGCTCTCATGCGCACCCAAACTTTTCGAGAGCATCGTTTATGATGCACTATTCTTTCACTGCAAACCCATATTTTCTCCTAACCAACATGGGTTCCTAAAAGGTCGATCGACAACCACTAATCTAGTCGAGTTTGTTTCACAATGTTTGTGTGCACTCGAAGCTGGTAAAGAAGTAGACGTTGTCGCCACTGACTTCAGCAAAGCCTTTGACAAAATGTCTCACCAAATTATTCTCCTCAAGCTCACTGCCCTCGGTTTCTCTCCCGGTTTTATCTCATGGATCAAATCTTATCTCGAAGATCGTCAATATAACGTTATCTTCAGATCTTCTATTTCTGATCCAATTAACGCTACCTCCGGTGTCCCGCAAGGTAGTCATCTCGGTCCACTGATATTTATTCTAACCATTAATGATGTCGACAGCGTTATTCTGAACTCTCAGCTCTCCATATATGCTGATGATATGAAAATATTTAAACACATATCTTCCCCTGTCGACTCCTGCTCTCTCCAATTGGACCTTAACAGGTTCACTACTTGGTGTCAAAAAAACCATCTCGAGCTCAATATCAGTAAATGCCAAACCATCACTTACTCCCGCAAACGCTCTTCCTCACCACCTAGAACCTACATTATTCGTAATGAAACCGTTCCCCCTGTCAACTTCTTGGTTGACCTAGGGGTTATTTGTGACCGTGAACTCAACTTTCGCCTCCATATCGACAATATTATCAAACGTGCTAACTCTGCCCTCGGTTTCGTGAAACGTTGGTCCAAAGAATTCTCGAATCCTTACGTTACGAAATCATTATACATCACTTTCGTTAGGCCCCTTCTCGAATATGCTAGCCAAGTCTGGTCCCCCTCTTATGAATCCCATACTACGCGTATTGAATCCATTCAACGCAGGTTTATCCGTTTTGCCCTTCGTGGCCTTCCTTGGGCCGACCCCCTTAATTTACCACCTTATACGGATCGCTTAAAATTAATCAACCTCCAACCCCTTAAAGAACGACGTGATGTTGCAGACATTCTATTTATCCATGACATTCTCTTGCAATCTCTCTACAGGTTTGCGTATGCTTAAAACCTTGACAGCGCTTGCACTGAGGAATTAACGTCCTATTCTGTCGAGGTGGTTCCTTTTAACTACAACATTTAATATCATTTTGATTCCGTAAATTTCCTCTCGATCTTCGGTTTTATCGAACGTTGGTCTAAATAAGGGAAGCCCGCGCTTGACTACGGGTTCTTTCCCTTTGATCTGGTATTTTTCACGCGAGTTATGGAATAAAACACAACCGTAGTGTTTTGGTTCGGTCTTAAGACTGTCTTTATTTTATTATTATTTGACAATGAAATTTCTTATGACCTAATTAAAAATACTTAGTAGCTAGCTCAGCACAGAAGGTTCATTACTTCGATTACGAAATTTGGACAACGGGAATTACGGCCGAAAGAGAATAAAAATATGCCAAAGCGCATCGAACTTAATTTTGTCGATCAAGCAATAAACCTTTTGTGCGGAAGTAGCGAGCTCCGGGGTTCGGTCAATGCCTTTGAATGCATTGTAGGCATTGACGTAACACTTCCCCCCCTAGCTGTGAGATACTCCTGGATCTCACTATATACTTACATATTAGTTATTATTTTCTTATGTTTTAAAAAAAAAATATTTTTTTTGTTCTTATATTCTATTTTATTCCATAGCTTTCTTTAATCTTATTGATAGAACAAATATGTACGTCGTTAGGAATGATTCCATTTTCCTTAATCTCATTAACACTAGTATTTAACTGTAATTTTAATCTAGTTTGCCTTTGGCGTATTATTTTTATTACTACAATAATGACAATCAATATAAGAATGGTTACACTTACGAAGCTATAATTTAAACTTTTGTGGAAATTTAATTCATCGATGGCTTTAATATTACTTTCTTGTTTCAGAACTATGTCGTCAAATGTCAGTATTTTTTCAATAGGGAGCGTTTGGTTTTTATTTGGAATAACAAAACTATCTTTATATTCGAATACAGTATTGGAAAATTGTATATTATTAAATGAGATTGTGCAATTGTTAAAGGAAAACAAATAATTTCCATTGAATGCAAAATTTCTTTCGTCACAATTGCTTTGAAACCGTTTGTTTTTCATGTTTTTTAAAATTAATGTTGTGCTATCGATTTCTATTATTTGCTCTAAAGCATTTGTGTTAAGGGGACAATTTTGTTGAAAAATGCAGTTTTTACTCTTTTTTAATTCCTTTAAGGATTTATTTTCCTCGAATGTATAGGCTATTCCTTCTATTTCAACTATAATTTCGAAATCAGAAACTATCTCAATGTTGTTCTTGTTCGGCATGGGCATTAAAATTTTTTTATTAGTGATCGTAAAATTGGCTGGTAGCTTAATGGCAAAAATTATTTTATTATTATTAAAAGTAGCGACGCCTGTTCGAATATTTGAGAGTTTCCTAAAATCAATATTGTGGGTTACGATTTCTTCATAACTCAGCAGGTTAGGATGTAGAACACCTAATCTTGCTGAAGCTATATTTTGTTGTAAGATTTCAACCATTTCCTTGAGAGCCCCAAGCTTAAACATTTGTTCGATGAAAAAGGTTTCAGCGTGAAGCCTTGCAGAGAGACCTTCGATTTGGTTAAACTTTTCTAAAATTCTTTGTCTATCTGTTTCGATTGTCTGTTTCAATTTTGAAATGCTCTCGTTATAATTTTCATTTATTTTAATCTGTTGGTTTACGGTTCTTATGATCTCATGGTTATTTTCATCTGTAACCGAAAAATGTTTTTCTATATTTTGTTTATCCTCATCGTCGAGTGTTCCAAAAAGCCATTTGAAGGCGCTGCCTACGAAATTAAAGGGACTCCTCTTATACCTATGTGGGATTATGGTTAAAACTTTACCCTTAATATTTTCTACTTCTCCTACTAACAAGTTTTTTCGGTCCTTGTCTATGTCAATATGGTCTAGAATTTTAGTGAATTGTTTGAGTGTATCTAGTATTTCGTCAGGGTCTATTATATGTAAAATTATGTCATAGTTACAAACTATTTCTACTTTACCAATATTTATCTCTGAGTATCCGAGGTGCGAATCGATTTTTTCAATTTGCAAGGTTTGGAGTGACATGGGTATCAGAGCCAGTAGTAACAGATGAGGAAGTACCACCTGTAAATTTAAAGGGACGTTTAATATTTGACTCGTGAACGTTGCTCAAAGGGTATTTTCTAAACTTCGGTTGTTCCTTATGTCTAACACTTGTATAATTCTTTATGAACCCTTCTTGGCGAACTTCATTATATTCTTCTCGAAACATGTTCCTAGTGGTAATGACCTTTCATTTGTAATTATTTAACCTATCGCTTATTATATTCTTATCAATTCTATTATTTTGAACTTCAAGGGGTGTGGTCTGGATAGAAGAGTGAAAAGAACGGTTGTAAAGTTCTACGGCTTTAAAGATTTGTTCTTTAATTGGTATCTTATTCTCTAAATTCAAAACACGTATTCGCTCCGTTAGTGTGTTATTAAGTCGTTCGACGTCGCCGTTTCCGGTGTGGCTGTTTGGTTTTACAAAATGAACCTCTATGTTTTCTTCTTTAAAGAAGTTCTTCAAATTGACATTGTTAAACTCGTTATCGCAAACTACTTTTGTCATTTTTCCTTTGATGGAAATGTATTGGCGTATTTTTTCAATTAAGGTCCTACTGTTTCTATCTTCAAGGTAAAAGCTGACCGCATGTTTAGAAAACTTATCTATGAAATTTAGGAATGAATGCTTAGAATTAACATAAGTATCTATATGAATTATTTGGTTAAGATCAGTAGGTGTTTCGCTTAACTGGAATTTCTTTTTAATAGGGTTTCTGTCGTATTTTGCAGCTGTACAAATGTCACAATTATTTATTACTTTGTTGATTAAAATCTTAAGTTTTGGATAAAAGATTTTGTGCTTCATACCTTCATAGTTAGCGATTATACCAGAATGTCCAGATTCTACTTTGTGGTAGAGAGAAATTTGTTTAATAGCTTCATCCTCATTAGTTAGATCTTTTGCGAAGTGGCAACATTTAACGAATCTTATACCAGAATTAGCTGGGAATATCTCTAGCAATTTTCGCTGTGCTTGATTGAACATAAAACTATTTAATTGTGAATAAATTCCAACTTTTCCCTTACTGACATGCCTTCGGACGATATCAGCAATATTGTTTGGTATGTCATTCTTTTCAATAAATATCCTTTTGTTGTTGAATAGATTTGTAGATTCTCTTTCCTTTGTTTCACATAGTATCAATTGTGTTTTGAACCGATTCACTGTTGTGTCTAGTATAGGGATCTGGTCGTATGTATTTGTTTCCAACAGGTTAATTTCGTTAGTACTCGCATCAATTCTGCAAAGAAAATCAGCCAATTTATTTTCTTTGCCTCTTACATAATCGATTTTAGCTTCGTATTCTCCTAACTGTACAAGCCAACGTTGGAGTCGTGGATTTAAATCTCTTCCTATATTCTTTGTATGTAACCAGCGTATTGGTTGATGGTCAGTACACAAATCGAATTCTTTCCCAAAGAGATATGGCCTGAAGTATTTAACTCCCCAAACTATTGCAAGCAGTTCCTTTTCGATCGTGGAATAATGCTTTTCGTGATCGTTAAGAGTACGAGAAGCAAACGAAACTGGGTGTCCATCTTGCATTAAGGCGGCACCCAATGCAAAATTGCTTGCATCAGTTACTAATTTGAAGCGTTTTTTAAAATCGGGATATTTTAATATTGGGTAGTCAGTAATAACGTCTTTTAGTTTCTCAAATGCGGAAATATAATTGGGATCATTAACGTTTACTTTAGAATTTTTTTTCAAGTATTTCACCATTGGGTATGCGATTTTGGCATAATCTTTGATGAATTTCTTATAGTAACCAGTTAACCCGAGAAAAGATTTAATTTGTTTTTGGGTTTTTGGAAGCTTAAGGTTTCGGATGACGACAATTTTGTCAGGGTTAGGCTTTACCCCTTCTGAAGTAAGTATGTGCCCCAAATATTCCGTTTCTTTAGCCAAGAAATTGCATTTGTTAATCTGAATTTTGAGTCCCGCTTTCTTAAGTGTTTCAAAAATTTTTCTAATATTAGTTAAGTGTTCTTGGAGTGATGTGCTAAAAATGAGTATATCATCTAAATACACAACACAAATCCGGTTAATATACTCTCTAAGAATAGAATTCATTAACCTTTGAAACGTTGAGGGTGCATTTTTTAAGCCGAATGGCATCCTCACGTATTCAAAATGGCCAAATGGTGTCGAAAATGCAGTCTTCTTTCTGTCCTCAGGCCTGACTAAAATTTGGTGAAAGCCTTTAGCTAAGTCAAGAGTAGAAAAATAATGCGATTTACCCAATTTGTCCAATATCGCGTCAATATTAGGTACTGGGAATTTGTCGCTTACTGTAACTTCATTTAACTTCCTATAGTCGATAACAATCCTCCATTTTTTATTTCCATTTTTGTCAGTCTTCTTTGGGACAACCCATAGCGGACTATTGTAGGGAGAGTTGCTTTCCGTTATAATGCCCTGCTGTAGCATCTCGTTTATTTGGTGCTGTATTTCTGTTTCGTGTACTCTTGGATACCGATATATTTTAGAATATATTGGATTACTTGTTGTAGTAATAATCTCATGAGTAATTTCGTGAGTGAATGTTAAGTTATCGCCTTCTTTATAAAAGAGATTGTTATATTCGCTAAGTAGTTTCTTAATTCCAATCTTTTCTTCTCCATTAAGGTGATCGACATTAACGTGATCTAACAAAGGATCTATAGGTTCTAGAGAGCAAACACTATTGGGGTCAATGGGATAATTATTTGTAATAAATTCGAATTGTTTTCCTTTAATTTCAACACATTTCTGATTCAAATAAATATTGACTTGATATGGGACAAGAATGTTTAGACCTAAAATTGCGTCATACTCCTTACTATTTATATTGAAAACGTTCCAATTTATAGTACCCGAAGTTCCAAATTCGGAAGGCGCAGGAGTTTTAATTCTTGCGGTAATTACAGTTCGACCATTAAGAGTTAAATAGTGCTTAGGTTTGGGTAATGTTTCCTGCTTATAGTTACGTAATATATTTGGCTTTATTATGCTAGTTGTTGATCCTGTGTCAATTAAACATTTTATGGTTTCGTTTCCTAATGTTACCCTGACTATCGGTAGGTCTTGTTTTGAGGCGGTATTTGAAAATTTTCATTGGATTCCCTTGGTTTGTTAGTACTATGGGGTGGTTGATCTAAGTTAAAATAGTTGCATTGGTTTGCATTTGAAAATTGATTTCGAACAGAGGGACTGGCTCCCGAAAATCTTTGGTTGGGGTTTCCATAGTGAGTGTGAAAGTTATCTTGTAGTGAATGTCGTTGTGCACCTTCATCTGACATGTTCTTACTAGGAATATTATTACCTGATCGAGTTGAATTATAATTCCAATTACAAGGAAAAGTTTTATTTTGCTGTATTATATTTCTACTGTTAATTTTTTTGTGCCTTATATCTATTGTTCTCTCGTCATCTAATAACTTTAATTTTGAGTATTTATTATAAATATCTATCACACTATGATCTAGTTCAATATATAATCTAATAATGCCATCTATTTTCTCTACGAGGATCTCTTTGAGATCTCTTTCTATACGACTAGGATTATATAAAGCTGGCTTTAGTTCATCATAGTCGTAAATTTCGTTTAACTCAAGATTGGCATTATTAAATATATTAAAAAGTTCTCTTAAATTACTAACCTTAACATATCGCAAATAATTGAAGACTTCCGAGTAGGTCCTCGTTGGTCGAAAATGTTGTCGCAATTGGTCCTTCACCGCTGTCCATGTAGCATGATGTCTCAGTAGTCGAATGCACACTGCAGCTTTCCCTGATATTTTCTCAGTTGTAACTATATTTACAGCATAATTGTAGAGCTCCTCATTATTGCCACATAACTGTAGTGTTGCCTCCACAGATTTGAAGAAGGATGCTAGACTGTAATCATCCATTCCATTGTAGGGCTTAAGTTGCCGGAACTGATTCAGGACTTTATCTGGGCTCATCCCGAACTGGCAGTGGTAACTTGCTGGACGGGGGTCTGACTGCTGCATCCTTTCTTCCTGTGCCTGGATTATCGCCGTGAGGGTTGATATCTGCGCCCTCAGTGCTTCCTCTGTTGTCGGTGTTGAGCTGGTTGCCATTGTTTAAATCTTCTTTGTTTTTGTTTTTTTTTTTTTTATAAGCGCTTATGATTCGTTTTTCACTTTTCAGTCACTTCACTTCTAGCCAACTTATTTTTGTTATATATTCTTCGCGATTCGAACTTAGATATCTTTTGATAACAAGTTAACCGACTGCGCCAGTTATGGAATAAAACACAACCGTAGTGTTTTGGTTCGGTCTTAAGACTGTCTTTATTTTATTATTATTTGACAATGAAATTTCTTATGACCTAATTAAAAATACTTAGTAGCTAGCTCAGCACAGAAGGTTCATTACTTCGATTACGAAATTTGGACAACGGGAATTACGGCCGAAAGAGAATAAAAATATGCCAAAGCGCATCGAACTTAATTTTGTCGATCAAGCAATAAACCTTTTGTGCGGAAGTAGCGAGCTCCGGGGTTCGGTCAATGCCTTTGAATGCATTGTAGGCATTGACGTAACACGCGCGAGAATGTTTTCCGCACCTTTGGTTTTCAGGTCCGCGATAATGTCTTCCTTTGTGCAAGAGGGGTGCAGACCAGCTACAACGTACGTGTACGATTGCACTTTCTCTGCATTAAACTTTTGAGAAACGAGGCGATAGCTATCCGGCTCGTTGACTTTAATAGTCCATGTGTTATTATTTCGCAACATTATTCGATAATCACTCGATGGTAGTGATTGTAAAATTGCGCGCAATTTATAATAATCCGCGATTCCGAACACATTTATCGATGGCGGTAAGGGTTGCTTAGATTTTATTTGCTTGGGAATTTGATCGCTGCACGTACCAGGCGATAATTTAGGTTGTACTGTGTTTGACACTGCTATTGAATCGCGTTCTCCGGTGCGTATAACTTCGGGCGATGTCTCCGCCTTCCGTTTTTTTTCTTAAAATCCAGCCCGTTTCACGACTTATAGTTATTCTTCGTCCGTGTGATAACTTTTGTTATGCGTGCGGCTAGGAGGCGAAACAGATGTGGTTTGAAGTTTGTTCATTGACCGAAACTACCAGTTTTGAAGAATTAGCGTCGCACGCTTGTATCGCTGTTCCCGTCGGTGGGGATCTTGGTATTTTCTTACTTCTCTGAAAAGGGTCTAATACTAAATTTATTGGAATTCATTATGTTCCGACGAGTAGCGGACAGGGTGATCCGTCTATCCACAGATCCGCAGTAGACAGATAAGGCTCGCTGATCCGGAGGCCGCCAGGTATCCGGAAGCTCCGTTATAGAGTGAACTATTTTTTAGACTGGGCCCCCAACGAAGCTGATTCTCGGCACGGGTCACGTTATACCTTAATCCCGCCCAGATATCAGCAAAACTAACGATGGATTTTAGTCGCGTCTTACGGCAGGCATGCCTTACCTCGGGTGTATTCTGGGCGAAGGCAACTTATTGGCCCACATACTCGAGGTGGAATAGGTTAAGGTAGAATTACTAAATGAAATGTTAGGATTTGGGGAAGCAGAAGGACTTGATGAGAACCCTGAAAAGCATAAGACGCAAAAGCAATAATAAGAACTACGAGTACAGAAAAAAGTCAAATATGTAGATGAAGAGATGGAGAAAAGTTAAAGTGGCTCACTGGATGTACGCAGTACAATAAAAAAAAGAACTAGTCACACCTGGACCGTGAGAAATAACTTATCACAAGGAAACAGCGGGTATATCATCGTTAGAAGTTAGAATCGTAAAACGCATTATCCAGACCAAAAAGGAGTGCTGATAGGTAATCACGAAACGATCTGGAGCAGCCCGACATTGAGACCGCAAAGTTTTGCAATATACATATCTTGGGGCAATTTATGAGAATATATATGGTATCCAAAGACTCTTTAACACAGCCTACGTCAGTGTGCCAGCTCAATCGGATCCAGGGTAGGACATCCTTAATTAAAATTCATTGGGCAACCGGCCTGAGGCATAAGGTACGAGAAAATGCCGCTCTTTAGCCGGAACTGTCCATTACGTAGGAATGAAGGGATAACGTACAGGCAAATTGCTCATCTGTGGGAAGAAAAGTAAATGCCTGAAGGCGATGAAAGCAAATAGTCGCAAGGTCACTTTGGTTACATGCGGCAATTTACAAAGAACAGTAGGATGTTGACTAGGACTGATTAGTATGAAATGCCCTTTCCTCGTACCAGCCTAACTTTTGAACCAGTCTCAGGAATGACAAGTCGTATCAAAACTATAACTTAGTGACAGCTTAACGAAAACCGAATCCCACTTGTTAGTCAAAAAAAAGATTAGATAAAAGCATTCAAAGAGGAAGATTGTACTTATAGCGACAAGTTGAATGTGAGCACAGGTAGGAATTTGACACGAACTAAACACTGAATTCATTATTCCACTCATTATTCGTTTGATCTCATTACGAATTCCAACATCAAACTAAAAAGAAGTGGTGACAAGGCGTCTCCTTTTCTTAATCCTTCACGTATCTCGAATGTTTCCAATAAGACGTATCCTGTTTTAACTCGTCCTTTGTTTTTCATTAAGCATAATTTTGTCAGTTTCGCAACCTTTTTCGGGACTCCTACCCTTACAAAGTATAACGTTATACATTTGCGGCTTTCGCGTTTTCTGTACCTCTGTGTTTAATATTTAATTTGTCTCTCCAGTCAGGAAATTTTTTGAAAGATTGGAAGAGTTCCTTTTTAATCTGGATCTAGGCACGATATTACTAACTATCGTCCAATCTGTAAAATTTCAACTATTCCTAAGTTATTTGAAAAACTAGTTTGTGACAAACTTACACCTCTCTTAAAGAGATTTATCTCCCCGTCTCAGCATGGCTTCGTTGCAGGTAGATCGACTACTACCAACCTTTCAATTTTTTGTAATACTGCTCTAAATTACCTTGAGAACGGCTTACAATGTGACGTAATTTATACAGACTTTGCTAAAGCGTATGATCGCGTTAACCACAGTACATTAATTTCAAAATTGACTAGCCTAGGATTTCACTCAAATTTGCTAAAGTGGATTCATTCTTACTTAACTGATCGTACCCAGTATGTTCGCATTAATGACACCCTCTCCTCACCAGTTTATGTTATCTCT
This sequence comes from Merodon equestris, assembly GCA_958301585.1. Classification (NCBI taxonomy): domain Eukaryota; kingdom Metazoa; phylum Arthropoda; class Insecta; order Diptera; family Syrphidae; genus Merodon; species Merodon equestris. The sequence goes on from OY284413.1 coordinate 69,746,776, forward strand.
GGAGTACCTCAAGGTAGTCACCTGGGTCCTCTGCTCTTCCTTTTATTTATTAATGACATTCCAGATTTGTTTTTAAGTTCCCAATGTCTTATGTTTGCCGATGATTTTTATTCATTTATTCATTTATTTATTCATCTACAAGCTACTTACGTACTAACAGATTTGAGAAATAGTATTGTACAATTTTATTTATTTAAAGTACATACAATGCCTAAAAGGAAAGGTTTTAAAAGATAAAACGACTTAACAAATTCCTTTTGAAGTTAGGTCTAGTATCAGATAAGTCCAATTGTGTTGACAATTCGTTAAAAGCCCTAATTATTCTTGTTAGTGGTTCGTTTTTCCCATAGGCTGTATTATGGAATCTTTCGTTTAAAATACGTCGAGTATGAAGAGGCCTGGGGGGCACATAAAATTGTATTAACTCAAGAAGGGAAGAGCACTTTATGTGATATGAAAGGATGTCCCTGGCAAACATTACATCATAAAAAGTGCGTCTAGATGACAAAGATTTCAAACCAAGTAATTGACACCTTGCTTTATAGTTAGGACAAAAATTCCAATGCAGTTTAAAGATTGCGAACTCTGTGAATCGTTTTTGGACCTTCTCAATACACTCGGAAAAAGTTATGGAGCTAGGATTCCAGATTACAACAGCATACTCAAGCAATGGTCTGACGAGAGAAGTGTATAGTGCCGCCAAAGTAAATGGGTCGGTGAACCCTTTAGTATTACGTTTAATGAAGCCTAGTGTTGAATTGGCTTTGGCCAGTGTCTGGTTGATGTGAGTATGAAATGAGAAAGAAGAGCTGAGCCTAACATTGAAATCTTTAATATTATTAACCCTTAAAAGACGTGACGAGTTAATAGTATAATTAAATTCTGTAGGAAGGACTATTTTAGAAAACGAAATTGAATAACACTTGTCTAGGTTAAGTTTAAGTCCATTGATTTTGCACCACTGAAAGATTCTGTGTAAATCTAATTGAAGCAAATTGCAGTCATCAACATCTTTGATACTTTTGAATATTTTCATATCGTCAGCATATAGCAGACACTTGCTGTGCTTAATCGAGAGAGTAATGTCATTTACAAATATAATAAATAATAGAGGTCCTAAGTAACTACCTTGAGAAACGCCAGAATAACAATGAGAGTGAAATCCAAAAGCCTCAAGCTTGCTGATCAGTATTAAATGATTAACAGAATCAAATGCCTTACTAAAATCTGTATAAATAGTATCTACTTGCTTTTTATTTTCCATCTCATTAATTACGAATGAGGAAAAAACTGATAGGTTGGTAGAGGTCGAGCGACCAGATATAAAACCATGTTGGGCTTCTGATATATAAGATATATAAGAACATACATTCTTTAGTTAAAAAATCAAGTTTGTTCTTGACTATGCCTTCAAACAGTTTTGGAATAGCCGACAGCTTACAGATACCTCTGTAATTTTCAACATTATTCTTTGATCCAGATTTATGTATAGGAACTAAGAATGACTCTTTCCAGTCGTCAAGAAAAATACCTTCGGACAAGGAACAGTTAAATATAATTGATAAAGGATGGGAAAGTGTGTCAGCACAATATTTAAGAATAATTGGTGGAATTCCATCGGTCCCATAACTGGTATTTACCTTTAAATTTTGCAATGCAAATAAAACGTCGGTAAGATATAAGGCTGAAGATCCAAGATTTAATGAAGTTGGAAAACTGTGGCCAAGGGTGCGACTGGGGTTGAGGATGGAATTGGAAAAGGTTGATTGGAAGAAATTTGCAAATAAATCAAGGGTAGAGTCGATATTATCTGACTCATTATCTTTAAAATACATTAATTTGGGCATTCCTACAGATTTTCTTTTTGAATTAATGAAGTGTCAAAATGATTTGCTATCAGCTTTAATACTATTTTCAATGGTGAATATGTAATTTTTGTAAACTTATTAAGAACAAAAAAGTCTCTACGTAGTTTGCTGAAAATTCCATAATCAAGGGGATTCTTTGAAATTCTATATTTTCTAAAAGCTTTGTTTTTTAAATTTTTAGGGGTAGATAACTGCTTATTATACCAAGGTGGTTTAATTGATGTGCGGCACCTTGCTAAAGGGACGCACTCCGAAAAACCTTTTTTAAGGATTTCAACGAAACGGCAATACATGGAAGTTAAATTTAAGTTTTGTAACTCGTTAAGCCAATTTATACTCCTATATATATCGTTAAGTTTAACAAAATCAGTTTTAGAGAAGTTAAATTGCAATTTAAATTTAGATTCTTGTGGTTTAAGATATTTATACAAAGATAACTCAACAATAATTTGCTTGTGGTTAATTGAATCATTTAGAACTTGCAATGGAGCAATTGCGACCGAGGTATTAATCTCGTCGCAGCATGTAAAAATTAGATCCAAAATCTTTGAATTAGAATTTGTTATTGAATTGATCTGTTTTAAATTTAATGAGGTCAACAAATCAAGAAACTTATGTTCATAATCATGGGCACATTTTCTGGCACAAGATAATTATTTGAATCTAAATTAATCCATTTTAAACCGAAGAAGTTAAAAACTCCTTAAATACATAAGTTATCAAAATCATTACTTATATTATTAACTAGCTGACCCGACAGACGTCATTCTGTCTAAGCCAAATAAGTATGTTCGATTGGATGAGGTAGGAAGAAGTAGAAAAAAATAAGTAAAATTTAAAAATCAAGTGTAAATGTAATTTTAAACAAACTTATCTATCTGGAATATAAAAAATCAACCAATATATTGTTGGTTTAATTTAACTGGTTGGTAATAATTTAACTCCTTGTTGGCCAAGCAATCAAAAAAGCATTATAAGATTTTTTTTTGATAATTTTTGATTTAAGATAGATATTAGAAGGAAAATTCATGTTTGGTTTCTCAAGGAATTCAAAAACTTAGTTGGATAGTTGGTTGCTTCGTCTTCGTGTGTTACACAGTCGATAGATTTGAAGGAATCCAGGGAACCAACGATTTGATTTTCAATTGTGCAATTTAAGTGATCCACATTCTTGTTCTTTGCCGCTAAAATTGCTCTTTCACTCAACCAATCGTAGTTTTTGTGGTTAGCAATGATGTTCGGAAACACTTTGTTGATGAGCTCCTCTTTCGTTGAGATGAAATTGCAAAATGTATGTCATGTTGAACTATGATATTGATACTCACTATTCAATGGATTTATCATTTTGATATTAAAATAATATCCATCTTCTCCTTGCCAAAACATCAGCGGGTATTGCAACGTGTCATATGAACGATGTGTTCCAGATATTTGTTGCAGTTGCCCAGTATCGCGACGTGTAAGCACAATATCGCGTGTTTCCCAGTTTTCACCAACAATCAGGATGGCAACTTCGTTTCACGGGCTGCTTCGCTTTGCTCTTGTGATTGAGAGCACGAAGTCGAGCCATACTAACGCGGCGCTCTTCACGGGCAATTTCTTGTTCTTCTTCAGTCCTTTCATTCGCAATGTTTCGTATCCTTCTTGCATTACGGCTTTGTCGGAAAAGATTCAATCGTCTTGGTTGCGGCATTGTTAATGATGATTCAAAGAGAATACAAATTACTGATGATTATTGATTTCTGGCAAAATTTATAATTATCAAATTTTCAACCATACTTAACCATAGACAAAATTACGTTTAGCTGTCATTTGCGTTTTGTTATTCCATGTCAGATACTTTTTTATTATACCAAGTTTTATAGTCACTTGTATTCTCTTTGACGTTTTATGTCACGTCACACGGGAACGCGGTCGAACGGTATAAAAAGTATCCTATATCCGTCTCCTGGTTCTAAGCTACCTCTCCACCAAATCGGTTCAGCCGTTCTTGAATTATAAATAGTGTAACTAACACGACTTTCTTTTATATATGTATATAGATAAGATCAATATTAAAAGCATGCTTTTCATAAATTTGTGGTATACTTTTAGGTGGAGCATAACTACAAATTAAAAACAAATTACTTTTTGTAGAAGGAAAAGAAACTGAGATGCAGATTTGTTCAACATCAGTGAATAACAAAGAAATTTGCCTACAAAAAAAACATGTACGGACAGCAACAATTACACCGGCACCTCGTTCATCCACAGATTTACATCGGTCGATCCTGAATACGTTGTACATTCTTGAGTCGAAGATCTCGTTTGATGAAATGTCCGGGTAGAGCCATGATTCGACAATAACGATGACGTCATAGAATGATTGAGATGAGTTATTGAATAAATCCGATGTTTTGGTCCGAATTCCACTTGCGTTGTGGTAATAAATGTTTAGGGGGAGGGGCATTGAGGAAGCACAATTTAAGTTTGAATCGGCTGGGTGTCCATGTTCCCGTTTTTTGACTTTGGGAAATGGGAGAAGTTTTTAATTTGCACTCCTAGTGGCCAAATTGAGGCATTAAGAGCCTTTTCATACGCATAGGCCGGGATTCCCAATTTAAAGTTAATATAATGTAGGGAAAGGGGATCCACATCCTTTTTTCTTTCTTTTTCTTACAGCGAAGCACATTCTTTGGAAGCTGCAGCTTAAGTGACGTGTAAGAAATTATATTCTCTTCAGTTTCGTTCGCACTCAGCCGAGAGAGATGGAGAAATTTTAATTTCGGAACCGATGAGAGTGATGCACCTTCTATTTCATTCTCCGCAGTGCCATACAGTTTAGCAGTCCGTTGACCTCCTTTCCTTGGTTTTTGCTTAACTTGCACCCACGGGTCATTCATATGTTGTTGATGGTCAGTGGCACTGTTGCTTTGGTTACCGGTGTTTTTTGGCAATGAAGATGAATGCCGTGGTGTTGTTAAGACAGGTGAGGGGGGTGGGGGGGGGGTTTAAGGCAGCTGATTGATCCACTGTTGGTGGGTGTTGGGGTGGTGCCGGTTGGGGTACGGTTAATGGAATAGGCGAGTTTAATGATTTGAAGGTGTTCCGACCTATACGCTCAATACAGGACTGTATCCTTTTACAAGAGGATCTTGAACGACTTTCCATATGGTGTAATAATAATGACCTTCATCTTAATGTCTCTAAATGTCAAAGCCTTTCTTTTCATCGAAACCTCTCTCCATTTCCCTTTACGTACGTTATCCATCATACCCCTCTGTCCATTATTTCCTTCAAAAAAGATCTAGGAGTTATTTTTGACGCAAAACTAAGCTTTTGCAAGCACATTGAGTTTTTGGTTGCCAACGGTAATCAGATGCTAGGTTTCATACTGCGTAATTCGAAAGACTTCCAAGATCCTTATACTCTTAAATGTCTATTTTTCACATTTGTCAGATCTCATCTCGAGTACTGCAGTATAGTATGGAGTCCATACTATGAAATCCATTCTCTTAGAATTGAAAAGATCCAAAAGTGTTTTACCAGAGTAGCTGTTCGTAGATTGCGATGGAATATTGAAATGCCTTCTTACGAAACGAGGTGCAAATTATTCGGTATCTTACCTCTTTTCAGACGGAGGCAATATTATTCAATTATGTTTATTCGGGATTTGATAGAAGGTCATATCGATTGCCCTTTTCTATTATCTTTAATTGGATTTTATGTTCCTGCGAGAGTTCTGAGAAATCGCTTTTCATTTTATGTACCTCATCCTATGATGCTAATTGTGGATTCAATGAACCTATTTCCAGATGCCTAAGGGTAGCCAATAAATATAGCAATATAATAGAATTTCATCTTAGTAGGGATTCCTTTAGGAATAAATTAATTCTATTGTTAGGCTTTGGTGGTCATCTTTAATTATTTTTTATTTTTGTATTATGTAATCTAACGAGGACAGTAAATGTACAAATGAGTACAATCAAATGAGATTGATTGAAAATAAATAAATAAATAAATAAAGTCATATGCCATTTTAAAATCTACGAATAGTTCGTATATCGTTTCTTGGAATTTGAGCATATTTTGTTTATTCCGAAGGTATTAGATCGATTCTTAAGCCGATGGATTGCTTCTTTTACTTCCTCAATGGTTGACAGTTCCACCTGAGCCTCTGCTGTGATTTACGAAAAATCTCCTCCATTGATCAGCAATTCTTTCGTTGACCGAAACGAACTCCCCATTATCGTTGCATATGAATCCTGATCTAACCTGGTATTTTTCGTACCGCGGTTAGCTATTCATACATTGCTCTCGTGTCATGATTAATGATTACAATAAATATTAATGAGCGCAGTTGGCTACCCTGAGGTACTGCAGAAATTGTTATAATTGGATCAGAAACAGAAGGTCTTAAAGACACGTTATACTGATCGTCTCCTGGGTAGAATTTGATATATTGGATCAAACCGGAGGAGAAGCGAAAAGCGGTCAATATGAGAAGAATGATGTGAAATTTTGTCGAAGGCTTTGCCCAAATTTTTTGCAACAATGTCTACTTCTTTGCCATCTTCGAGTGCACACAAGGATTGTTAAACAAACTTAATTAGATTGGCGGTAATGATCTGGTTAAAAAATCTAGTCAGTGAATGATTGGCTAAAGAAATTAACGGAAGAGTTTCAACTATTTTGGACTCACCGGAACAAGTATTAAGAAAATTAAAGCTAGTGGGGTAACTATCGAATTAAATGAAGTGGCGGAAACGCTTGGGAATGGAGATGGGAGGGGATTGCATTAAGTTCAGGTATTGGACGTAGATAATTTAACATAGTAGTGCGAATTCAGTGCAGCTACGAAAAGTTGGATGCAAAAATAGGTCTGTCACCGTTTGGGTTTTGCAGGGAGAGTTTTTTGGAGCGTAGTTCCATCTTTACCAGAATGAAGAAAAATGACAATCTGAAAAAAGGTTGTGCCTATCTGCAGAACCGTTAGTCGCAGCACCATCGGACTTAGCTCATTTCAGATACGGAAGATCGTAATCTTCACAGATGATGATATCATTTTTCGATAAAATATCGAAAACAGTAATATCATGGAAAACTGATAATAGTAAGCTATGAGGGGCGATTACAGCAAAAGGCAAGGTAAAGTTTTCGGTTCGAGAGCATTGGAGCAAAAATTCATTTCAGTTAGGGCAAATACATATGTCATACGACATTTTTTGGTATTAATGAGTGTTGTTTTGATGCGCAATCCTGAAACATACAGATGTGGGAGGCGTTTATTGATTGAGGCTGACAGCGAACGTTGAGAGAAGGTTAATTTCGTCATTCGCTGAGGTATTAAGGTTCTCGTTAAACCAGATAAATGTTTTTTCATTTCGTGATGGTCAGTTGGTTTTAGGTTTACCCTCAATGTGGCTGGAGTCAGTTTTGTCTTAGGCCAAACCGAGATGTACGTTTTCTTAAATTCTTACGAGTATGTCTCTCAATCATGATTTAATCATTGCCATCATTAAACTCAGCAAGATGTTTAGTTTGACCATGGGAAGGAAAGAAAAGAATCATCTAAGAACGATGAAGAGGGACTGACGGGGTTGTTGGGGGAAGCAGAAAAGGTGAAAGAAGTTGGGTTGAGGGTGTAAGAATATATAAAATGTAGGTATATGCAACGGTTTTGAGGATCCGGAGGGATGAAGAAGGCTTGTTGTATTAACGTGAGTCTGTAGGTAATGTTTATGGGTCGTAGGACAAGCGTCAACTTGAAAGATACACGGCTGCACTGGGCTGGACTCGAATGGGAGCGTTCGTAGTAAGTTACTGTAATATTAGGAAATGGGAGAGTATTAAAGTAGTTATCGTTTTGGGAACTTATGAGAAAGGAAGCTGATTAGGTGATTTCAACCCCTAATCACTAATAAACGGTTTCCGGAGATTCGAATGCTATGAATTTTATTTATTCTGTTGAGTGACTTTTGAGTTTATACATATAGGTGTAACTCAATGCTAAGCTCGTAATAAGCGCCTTCCATTTTGTCTATGAAGTTGGTTGAATGTTTTGTCGTCGAGGAATTTGAGTTTCGTAAAAAAGCGGCACGGCCGTACCATCCTTTTCTCGAAGCAGTTCAGGCCATTTTCGACCCCCCACCAAATATTATTATTAATGGGATAGTGTATATATATAACTCCTAAAAATATGCAACAATCAACTGGCGGTTGGGGAATTGGGTTAAGTGGTCAATATGGTTCATGACAAATTAAAAAAATTAACTCCTAAAAAGAAGCAACCAGCAACTGGCGGTTGGGGAACTGGTTTGGTCGTCATTATGGTTCATGTATGTGACGGAATATAAAATAAATATCTTTATTATGTACATATATTTAATAACCATTTGATGAACTTATAATTAAATCCATTTTAAAACAAATTTTATGTTCGGTGTCCGGCCACGGGTTTTCTAGTACATAGGATTACAAAGTTACATTTGCAGTGAATGAATCAGTGTACCTGTATAGGTATGTATAATATAAAAGAATAATCGGTGTATAATAGATAGGTACCTAAATATAATTATGTTCAAAGGTAATTTGTAAAATGGTCAATCAACGGAATGAAAAAGCAATAATGGGACATGTCGTATGAAGTTGTACCAAAATCCGGCAAAGTATTAAGTAGACTAAATTTCCATGAAAGAATGAACACTTACATATGTATAATCATAACCGCGGCCGCCGGAGGGGGCTTGTCCGCGCCGCGGCTTCCATGCTTCCAGTCCGTCACAGAAAGGCGACCACTTTCTTCCAGGCAATCTTTGGGTCTTACTGCGATATCGCAGGTATATACACACAAATCACGTTTTAGTTAACTGACGCAAATTGTATTAGTCAGTACGGGTATAAAAATTTAAATAATCTTTATATAAATCTAATTCTATAGAAAAATAATGGGATGTCAATAAGGGTTACCAAGCCTTAAAATATTTAAAAGTTGTAAAAGCTCTTTACTTTCAAATACAACTTCCACATTCACCTCAACAATTGATTGGTTATATTAACGAAGAGGATAATATCCATCATATAGTAGACCAATTAGAATCTCAAGTAGATAACGTTGTAGAAGGAAACGATGAGCTACTAACACAAGTTACATCAGAAAAAGAGGCTGACTATGAACAATACACTATTTACCCCTGCATGACAGGAGGAGAAACGCTCCTATTTCAGAACTCTACCAAATGCTCAAAGTCAACGCTGCTCCAATTGATTCTAGAGATAAACATTTAGATGTGAAGAGGTTTCCTGTTCTTTATGTTGAAGGTAAATATGGGCAGTTTAATGTTCGGCAGCAAAAGTTAACATCTAGTGAATATATTAAAGCAAGACTAATGTCAAAACACTCTCGATTCCGCCTAAATCAACTATATATATTTTTTCTAATTAATGATGCTAATATACATATGTACATACGTCAAATAAATTCAGGCATATTCTATAAAATGAATTGCGTTAATCAAAAAGAAAAAATTACAGCTGAACACTATCTTGAGATGCTTAATAAAGATGAGTTAGAAGGTGACTTAACAGCGATATTTGGTAGATTAAGAAATACGGAACAGTTTCGGAAAAAAACCGAGAAATGATGTCAATTGTATGACACAACACTACGGGCCAGCAACCTGGTTTCTCACCATGAGTCCTTCAGAATGGATGTGGGATGATTTAGCCGAATACCTTAAGGAAGTTAATGGTGCTGAAATGGCGACCAAGAGCATTAGTGAATTAGTTGCACTAGATCCTGTCTCCACTGCTCGATTTATTGATAACAAGTTTAAAGTTATGTTAGACTTCATTATGTCGTCCGACGAGCCGCTTGGAAAAGTAATACATTACTTTTGGAGACGAGAATATCAATCGCGTGGAGCGCAACTCTTTCATTTAATGTTATGGGTAAAAGAGGCCCTCATACTTCACCAGTCCTCGCTTGATGAGGTTGCATCATTCATTTCAAAGTACGTAACTTGTGCTATACCTGACAAGAATGTTTCACCAACGCTCTATCAACGAGTTACGTCATATCAGACCCATACATATAATAAGTATTGCATGCGCCAAAAGAAAACAAGAAGAAATTTAGTAAAAGTTTGTCGTTTCGGATTCCAGAAGCACTTACTATTTATTAGAGATATAATAGAATCAATAGCTGCAAGAAAAACATTGTCGCCTAACAGTAGACTTTACTATATTGTACGCAAAAAAGACTTGGATTGATGACCACTATCCTAAGCGGCCTAAAGAATTGGAGACTACTGACTTGTACAGTTCCGCTCAAAATGATGTTATTGTTAAAATACGCCCAGTCTCCTCTAAAGTCGAGTGCTACGAGATGATAGAATCTAAAGTTGCTGAGATAAATGAAGAAAGGGAAATTGTTGATGATGACGATGGTCCTGAAAACCCTTTAGACTTCGAAGCTGTGGAAGCTGCAAACGCAATGGATGACTTTCAGAGAATCAATCTGATAGAGGAAGAGCAGGCTGACCTTCAAAGTATTATCGCAAAACTTAATGCCGATCAAAAAAGAGTCTTCGATATGATCACAAATAAAATGGACACAACTGATAATAACGCTGACGTTTTACGCTGTTTTGTGAGTGGAACTGGTGGCACTGGAAAGAGCTTTTTAATAAAAACTGCTTCAACAGGCATAGCTGCATTCAATGTGAGCACTGAAGTACAAGCCACTTTCTAATGAATTGCTCCAAGTTCTGAGATCAGATTTGAAAGAAGTAATGCTGTTTATCATAGACGAAGTGTCGATGATATCCAATGTTACTTTAACATATATTCATTTACGCTTGTCCGAGATATTTGACACAAACGACGATCAGAATGGGTGGTTTGGAAAAAAACATCTTGTAGTTTTCGGGGATCTCTTACAGCTTCCGCCGGTAAGAGAAAAGTCACCTTTTGAAAAACTCTCAACTGCTGAAACTAACAAGTTGTTAGGTTCCCTCAGTATGCCGAATCTGTGGATTGAACCGTTCGTATACGATGAACTTACTATTAACATGCGACAGCTCAATGATTCTAACTTTGTTGAAATGCTAAATAGAATAAGATTAGGTGTGACTACACAAAAAGACCGCGACTTACTCTCGACTAGATTAATAACTCTAAAAACCAATTCAAATGAAAACAGATTGATTGAAATAATTGAACACCTCTCGAAACTTCCTGATGATACCGTTTGCTTATTACCTACAAAAAACATTTGTCAACAATTAAATACTGCAATGCTTAGATCTCTCCCACATCCCGAAATAACATCCCGAAATTACAGCTGTAGATAGCATAAATTGATACCTAACCAAAAGAGCTCGTGAATGCATAAAAAATTATGAAGACGATGCTTCTATGACTGCGGGCCTGGAAGAGAACATAATTATAAAAATAGGAGCAAAAGTCATGTTAAGGCGAAATATTGACGTGAGTCTTGGTTTAGTTAATGGTTCTATCGGTATAGTGCAAAGAGTAAAGGTTGATCCGGAAAATACAAAAATAATTAAGAAAATATACATTATATTTAATAAAGAACATGTTTACGAGCTTGGTCCGGTCAAAACTAAATTTGAAATTATTAATAAAGCTTATGTTCATCGCGAACAGTTTCCTATATGTATAGCCTATGCTATAACTATACACAAAAGTCAGGGTCTAAGTCTAAATAATGCGCTGATGGATATCGGTTCTGCAGTATTCACATCCGGTCAAGCTTACTTGGCACTTTCGAGAGTTACAAGTCTGGGCGGCTTACATCTAATTAATGTCGACTTTGGAAATATTAAAGCGCAGTAATACTCAATTTGTGAATACAATAGATTAAGAAGCATTTACCGTCCAGACTTGACAAAAATTGTAACATCAAAGCCTCCGAGAAAAACCCATAGAGACAGGGAGTGGGCTTTGAGAAAAACTGCAGCTGAAGCTCAAGAAGTAGTACCGGAAAAGAAAAAGGGGAAGACAACCTACAAAAATAAGAAAAGCTCATAAGACACAGAGTGGGGTTTAAGAAAACCTGTTGTTGGTATTCAAAAAGTAGAAGGTACCGGAAAGGAAGAAAAGTTGGACTATCTACAAAATGAAATGAGATGCCATCAAAAACATAACTTGTAAAAAAAACCAAGTCTCGCAACTCAGTTCTTCTACCGTAAAAAGTTGTGAGATCTTTGTAATACCAAGTCGGTTAATTTATTCAGTCCCTATTTAAGGGACCTTCTGTCTTAAGTTGTTACGTAATTAGCTAACCTAACAACATCTTATAGTGACCATATTAATTTCAAAAATCTTTTATGTTTTGAATAAATAGATTGACTTGGCAATCGCACTAAACAATCTAATTTAATATAATATAGGGTCCGCCAAATAATTTTTTTTTTTTGGAAATGCTATAAAAAAAACTACTGAATATTTTCTCAAAATTCTTTTTTTATTTGAAAGTACAATCCTTCCGGTTAATAATGGAAAATAATTTCATTCAAATGGCTGCCTCGGCTGGCCATGCAGTAGCCTACACGATCGGTCCAATTTTTAAGCACATTATCGATTATGTGCAGCTGTATTTCACCAATGGCTTCACGAATATTGTCCTTTAAAGCGTCAATTGTCTCTGGCTTGTCGGCGTAACACTTATCTTTGACGGCACCCCACAAATAATAGTCCAACGGTGTCAAATCGCAGCTCCGAGGTGGCGATCTTCAAAAACAGGGCGCAAAACATCGAGTGTAGCTTCGGCTGTGTGGCACGTAGCGCCGTCCTGTTGAAACCAAATGTTGCCAATATCCTCCTCTTAAATTTTTGTGAACAAAAATTCGTTCAACATGGCCCGATAACGATCGCCATTGACTGTAACGGCCACTCGAAGAAAAATGGCCCAATTATGCCTCTGGACCAAAATCCGCACCAAACAGTGGCTCGTTTTGAGTGCACCGGCTTTTCAATGTATGCGTGCGGGTTTTCTGTGCCCCAAATGCGACAATTTTGCTTGTTTACATACCCGCCAAGATCAAAATGAGCTTCATCTGAAAAGATGTACGCAATTTACGCACACATTCTGCAACATTACCATGATTTTCAAAGTAATGTCGCAATATTTCCCAGCGTTGTTCAAGCGTATGCACAACCATATTCGTTCAGCGGAAGGATAAAACTAATTATCTGTCAAATCAGACATGAGCTAAGTGTTACCATTCACGAAATAAGCACTACTTGAAAAAAAAAAGTTAGATGGCGAACCCTTTATGTATTACTTGTGAGATACATTGTGTTTTCATGCTCTATATGGGCTTGTAACCTACGATTAATTAATTTTTGGAAGCATTTACTTAATTAATTTAACAAACTGATAGGTCTATAATTAGAGTGTACATTTTTTCCCGGTTTAAATATACCAAATATACCAAAAATACCAAAATAGGAATGTATCCCAATTTGATGCAGCTATCAAAATACCCTTTTAAGAAATTGAGACCTTTTGGAAGAAGATGTTTTAAATATAAATTCTTAATATGATCGAAACCAGGGACTTTTCTTGTTTTCAAAGTGGATATTACTACTTTCAGCTCAGCGAGATGTATAAGATCATTGTCTACAACTACCGGGCTTGAATTGAGAAAGCTAATAGGGCTCTCGATTGCAGAATTGATTAAGTTGCTGCTTGTTATATAATGATTCGCAAAGAACTGGGGAGCACATGTATTTGCCTTTTCCTTATCCGATAACAAGACAGAATTTCCTTCTTTGAAAGCTGGAACACAACAGTTTTTTTCTTTTAATTACTTTAATGATATTCCAAAAGGGCTTACTTCCTTTTTCGAATTTTCATTTATGTTCCAGGACTAATTTCTAATATTTGCGATAAGCGCTAAAATTTGCGAAAGTCGAATAATGATTTTATAGCGGACTCCATATCCTTGCTCAGACTTATGCCACTCTTGATGGGCAACAGATCAATTAGCAGATCCAATGCATTATGCATTGGGGTGAATGCTAAACACTCACTTGTGTTTTTTCTCAATGCTTTTTTGTTTGTTTTTATTATTATTATTAATTATCCAATTCGTATTGTGTATTCACTGATAATGATAAGGGAAGCGAATTTCAAAGCGGTAAGTAAATCGATGAAAAACATCGATATATGTAGCTACTCGTATCTTCGTCACCTATGCCTTAGGATTTTAGACCTTAAGTTCGGCATACTTGATGTCAAGCCGGAGCTTAAAATCTGCCTATTCCAGAGTTTATAAACACTCATCAGAATTATACAGCTTGAGGCATCACAAAAGGCATTAAGGGCCATAATGAACATTCAGATACGGGCCTACAGTTTCATATTCACGGTGTCATATTTGATGACTATATATTCCTTATTGCGTCAATTGACATTAAGAGAACGCCTGAGCCAAGCTGCTCCTTAAAACGACACACAACAACATAAAAAGCAATGCAAATTTAAAGGAATTGTTATGGGAAATATAGGAAAGCAGGTCAATCATGACCATTAATTACAACATCTTCTTCTTCTTCTTTTCCTTTTTCCGGCGTTGTTATGGTCAGAAGTGTAGGACCATAACATTCCCACTTAACTGCATTCCTACTGGTCCGCTTGTGGGGTTTGACCTCAGAAAGTAGCGGCAGGCTTCCCGGTTTGGGATTACTTCATCGCTGAGGCCAATCAAATGTTGGTGTTTTTGCATTTATTTGCACCAATTGTTTTTCGGCCTGCCTTTTTTTTTTTTTTTTTTTTTTTTGTGACACGGGCATGCTCCAGATTTTTTTGTTTGATCTTACTCTTACAACACCAGTGATCTCCAGTCGTGTCAACCCACTTGATTTGCATGTACACTTGTGGGGCAGTTTAATGGTGGTATATCTGTCCCTAGGGTCACCTTGGTGTTTTCTAAATTGCCTAGATGTGATTTTTGTTTACCTTTGTTTTAGTCGCCTTTTACGACAAGCGAGAGGTATCGCTGCAGAGATATTCTTAACCCGTCCCTGCACGGGTCACCATTAATTATAACATGATGTAGTTTATTTTCATTTGTGCTTCTGGCATTAAATTTTGGATATCCAAACATTATACAAATTTAAAAAGCCTGAATCTAATTAATAAGGTTGCCTTCAAGACTTATGCGTGGTCATACCTCCGCATATTCTAGGTAGTACAAAATAACAATAAATTCATGAAAGAATTTGAGTTGCATTCTATCAGTTCGTTATCGCCGCCATACCGACATGCGAGCAACATTATATATTTTTAAATAACATTATCTAAAAAAGTATTATCTTTATCTTTTGTTTTAAAAAAAGTTATCTATTACCGTCATAGCCATCATAGCTATCATTAACGAACCTTTCGCAACGAAATTAATATTAAGTTCTCTGTGTAATTATCACTCAATCCAAGTTAAGCTGTCTAAATTATAAAAATATGACCCCAAAATGTTGCAATCTCAAATAAATAATTGGTTTAAAATTATATAATTCAACGCCAAAGACAAGTCTTGTCTTTAAATAGATTAATTGGTGTTATACATAATAATAAGTATTACATAATAAAGAATTGTTTAATCAGACACGTTAAGTTAATCACAT
This sequence comes from Merodon equestris, assembly GCA_958301585.1. Taxonomy (NCBI): domain Eukaryota; kingdom Metazoa; phylum Arthropoda; class Insecta; order Diptera; family Syrphidae; genus Merodon; species Merodon equestris. The sequence goes on from OY284413.1 coordinate 69,762,276, forward strand.
TGATTATAAGTACAGAATGTCGTACCTGGAAATCTTAAAACCGCAAATCTTATTAAGGCGGATAATTTAGTAGTTGACTCTTTGTCACATTTCGACGGTCAGAAAGGCTGACGTTTGGGTACTACACCAATTCGCAATATTATGAAATTACACGGCTTGTTACCCCAGAGATATTTCCTTATATCTGTTGATGACATTAATAAAGTGCAAATTTATTTTGTATTGATTAAGAATTTGTTATTTTTGCTTTTGTCGATGACATCAACAAAAAGTACACATTTATTGTTGGAAGGCTTAGGTCAACAGTTTTTGTCTTTTGCGTTAGCTAGCAATATTCGTGATTTCTTTTATGCTGATTGTCGTGCTTAGGCAAACAATTTTTTACTATAAATTACATAAATAAAATATTCATGGGTAAGCCCATTACAAATAAAAATTCAAGGTATTTGAATTTTTCAATATCAGTGAACTGAGGTTGATTCAGGACTGATTGATACCATGTCCGGTGATTAGATAATGGCGAGCGGTTTTACTATGACCGACATATTGCACTTCAGTTTAATAAATCAGCCTCAGATAGTGCCATTTTAAATACTGAGCGACAATACAGACTATTAATAGAATAATGTTTAAGTCAATGAAATAGGTGGGAGTATTTAATTTTTGCGCCACCTGCGGGATAACGGTTAGAAAATACCAACGGCTCGAAGTGCCTATTGTAAGAAAATTAATGGATCTCTGCCGCTTGAAAAAAAAGGCCAGAGGTAGGCGCAGAGCTGATGACTCTGCACTGCACATACTCACATCACAATATACCAAACTCAAAACAACATCAAAAACCGTTGACCCAAGTGGGTGTTAAATATGGCAGGTCTTTCTTGGGTAAAATATTTCGGAGGTAAACTAGTTCCCCAATCGGATCTCCGGGTGGAATTTATCCAAGGGGGATCATGAAAAGAAATTCACAGAAATTAAGAATAGGCTTGTGTAACGTACGCAGATTGTAAAGACCGGGTACTTTCCAAACAGCACTCAAAAATATTAGTAAACGGAACAACTGTTAAGCACAGGTATACTTTCGTGTGTGACGGTACGGATATGTTGGAACATAATTCTTCATCATCAACAAAATTGTGCAGAATGTAATGGAAGCAGTTCTTCTGAATGTAAAGGACGCGTTTTATGAAATAATGGATGAAATATTTGACAAGTTCTCATCCCTTGACGTGAATATCGTACTTAGGACGTTTCAAATAGGAAAAGAAGCGGTATATAAATATGTAGGCCAACAATAAGAGAAGAAAGTCTCCATGTCTCACCAAACCAAACCATAATGGTCTTAGGACAATAAGTTTCGCCAGTTCACAGAATATGATCGTGAAAACCAGAACATTAAAACATAAGAGAATACACAAGCCTACATGAATATCATCGGATTGAGTAACGTGCAATCAAATTGATTATTTTCTGAGAGATAGAAGACACTATGCCAAATAGGTAGCCGTTATAGCATACAAAGGAGCGGAGTGCGATTTAAATTCATAGAGACGGACAACAGAAATTTTAAAACGAAATTAACGTCAAAAAATTAAAGGTCCCTCGTATGCAGCATCAATATCAGGACGAAATTAATAACTGGTTCGCCCTATTAGAAGGCATAGAAAATAACGATGAAACAAATCTACCTGGCAGTATGGTCAACAATAAAATGTTGTAAATGAGAAAGCAAACTAGGCTATTGCAAACCCTCAAAGGAAAGCTTTGGTTCGACGAGGAATGCGAGTAATGTTCTAACAATAAGAGGTCGAGCTCTAGAAAATAGCCAAGATATCACGCGTACAATATATCAAACCCTACAAAAGGACGTCAGCCATCTCTTCGGGATAAAATTCGAAAATAGCACAGGAAAAAGTTTGCTAAAATTCAGAAAGAATATGCGAAGGAATAAGACGTGATTTTGATAAGGGGAGTCTGACTCTTCTCTGTCTGCTTGATTTTTCGAAAGCGTTCGACATCATGATATTCTCTGCTGGAAACTTGAACACATATATGGATTCAAGGAGAGGGCTCTAAAAATTATAAAGAGTTTTCTTACTAACAGGATGCAAAGAGTTGTCAACGGCGACTCTTTCTCGGCATTCAAAATTGTCACCCAAGGCGTTCCTCAAGGTTCTATTCTAGGGCCTATCTTATTTTGCACTTTTATAAATGATTTGCCACTCGTATGCCGGAATGCGTCAAAACACCTTTATGCGGACGACTTCCAGCTATACCTAGGTCGCCCTTTCCATGAAACTGATGAGCTCGTCTGCTTAATGCTGACTTGGCAAGCATATACCGATGGGCTACACTGATTTACTAATTTACTAATTAACCCAACAAAATCCAAAATTTTATTAATTGCAAACAAAAAATGTCAGCTTGATACCTCATCTAGGTATTATTTGCCTGGGAAACAGCAAATTGGACATAATTGAATCTGCTACTAGCTTAGGGTTTGTAATTAATATAAATCTCTCAGGATATAATCACGTAAATATGGTGATTGGGAGGATTTACAGGTGCCTTCGTAAACTGTGGATAACATCTAGCATCACACCGTCTGAAACCCGATGAAAACTTGTACTGAATATTATTGTTCCAGTAATAACATACTCTGAAGTCGTCTATGGCAATCTGGACTATTTATCTCAGCGTAAACTTCAAGGAGCTTATAATGATGCGGTGCGTTCAGGGACGGATTAAGGGGGGGCTAAAAGGGGCTATAGCCCCGGGCCTCACTTGTGAGAGGGGCCTCATGAGGCGAAGAATATATTTTTGGGTAAAAAAGAGAACCCGGGGTGCAACGATGCCAAGCGATCGGAGACAATGCCATGAAAAATCCAATTAACTTTTCCCCAAAGCTGTTAGCCCCACAAACCCGGGGCGCAACGAGGCCAATCTCTCGGAGACGATGCCATGAAAAACCCAAGCAGCTTCTCCCCAAAGCTGTTAACCCCACAAACCCGGGGCGCAGGGAGGTCAAGCTCAAAAAAAAAAAGAAAAAAAAATTAAATTAATTAAAATTAATAAACATAAAAAAGAATAATAACTAAAAAATGATCTAGTGGTGAAAAGCAAGTTGTCGATCAAAGTGGTTCTAACGCCAGAAACCAGAAAAATAATAAAAGACAAATCTCCGATATATCTTTCGGAGCGAAGAAGTGTCGGCAAGAACACTAAACCTAGTTTCAAATATGTATATATTAATTCTTCTGGACTGTTTTTCGTTCATGCTATAAGACTTCGGAATAGCTTACCAATATGCATTAAAAACTTAAATAACACCTCAAGCTATAAGAAGGCAGTCTTAAAATATGTACTTTTCAAACGTGAACTAAAATCCTCTACACCTTTTCCTCTCCCCTCCACCTCTCCATATCTTTAGAAATATCTACTAACTTTAAGATATAATTATATAATTTAAAAACTTCCTAATTGTAAAATTATAATAAGTACTATAAAGGACTGTGTGTTACTGAACAAATTTATTGTAATAAAATTGAATTGAAAAAAAAAACTACCTTGGGCAGGACACATAGAAAGAATGGCCAGTGGACGAACAGTCAAACGAATAATGAGTGGAAAATCAAGTGGAACGACAGAACAGCGAAACATGGAAGGAACACACTTATGACAGGGAGGCCTGTCGAAGGGTAGTCAAGGAGGCTCTGAATTTCCGAGTCCCTTTGGCCGGTAATAATAATAATAATAATAGTAATAATCATATATGGAGTCCGTCAATCGAATAAGTTTGCTTAAATAAAAATTAAATTCTTTGTAATTTTTGGAAAACGGGGTGTTTTCTATTATGTTTCAGCTAAACATCCAGAATATACACCATTATTTTCTTGGATTTTTCTAATTCACTGTGGCATTGAGCCGATGTTGAGGCATGTTAGGGGCATTGCACTGCTCCGTTTTCAAGTCATTGTCAACTAGATTGAGATCATGGCATTGGCGTTATCTCAACTATAATATTTTCAATGCTTCATCTCAAAACAACCTTTACCTTAGTTTTATTGCCACACCAAGCGATAGATGTGGATCATGTACTCGTATTGATATTACTAAACATAACGATTTTTTTTCTGACCATTAAACCCATAAGGGAGGTACATATACAGGGTGTCCCACGAGCAGTGTGCCAAAAAGCTAGAGCGTGTAGGTCTGGTCAAGACAAGAAAAAAATCGTATGCGAGAGGGGGTCTATTCCCCCCCGTTTAGCCGGGATTGGCAATTTTCTAAAAAATTTACTTAATTTGGAAAAAAAAATTATTAAAAATCAACAGTTAGATCCACAATGCCGTGATATATTTTTTTGTAAAGCCAGAAACCTCTTCTTTCATCTTGTTTTTAAACGAAGCTGTTTTAAGGAATAATTTTTGGGAAATTAATTTTCAAACTCAAAATTTAAAAAAAAAAAATTTCGAACTATTTTTTTTAAAATTGTATGTAATTAAGTACTAATTTTTTTCAAAAATTCAATTCTCTTATTAGTTTTTAGTTAAAAACAGAAAATCGGATGCAAAAATGTAGTTTTTGAGAAATTAAAAAAAACCCGTACCATTTTTTTCTAAGAAAAACCTTTTTTTTTGGTTTTAACGCGGCTGGACTTGTAGGCAAATTAATGTATGAAACATTGACCTTTTTTTTATTATTTTTAAAAAATTCGGAGTTTTATTATAATAAATTTTCAATATGATCTCCATTTTTTAGAAGGAAAAGATTATATCTCCTTCTAATGGCTGCACATAAGTCTATGCTTGACAAATTTTCCTGCAATTTGACCTCAGCGACTTCAATCCGTTCTTTCAGTTGTTCCAAAGATACTATTTCCACTTCGTAAACATAATTCTTCATGAATCCCCACACATACAAATCTAGAGGAGTTAAATCTGGTGATCTAGGTGGCCATTCCGTGGGGCCCCTTCTTCCGATCCAACGGTGTTTTTCAATAAAGAAAAATTGCGGTTTTATTGTCTTAAGGTCCTAGCGGGTAGAACCCATCGGCGGCGGGCGGACTCAGACGAAATTGGCAGGACAGTTTTCAGGCGTTATAAATGAAAAAAAAGGATTAATCCAGGGTTATTCCAGTACTGTGTCACTTTATTGTATCCTCATAAAACTCCCACCTACACGCTCTAGCTTTTTGGCACACTGCTCGTGGGACACCATGTATATCGTATCACAACCAGATCTGTGATTAATATAATTGTATAATAGTGTTAATTATAATTAACCAGCTAACAGTTTATTAAAATCCTATTTCAAAATTCAGAACCTGGAAGCATCTAGTTGCACGCTATACCAATTATCAAACACAGCTTTGAATGACCGATCAAGGCATCGAGACTTATTTATAAGACATCTGCTCAAATTATTTACTGGAAGTATTTTATCCTGATCTTAGCGATAAAAAATGTGAAACCTCAAATTCCAAACCGTTAGATGAAGCAAATTAATTTTTGAATATGGGCTGCGTTAAAAAAAACAACCTAAGTCAGAGTTAAATATGAATGAAAAGGTATAAGGTATAGCTAGTAAGTTGTGAAATCATATTTTGCAAAGTTCAAATCAAACTTACCTCGTTCTACGAATTTTGGTTTTTTATGATTGATTCCTCGTAAATGATTTGGAAATATAATAATTGTAAAAAGTGGGTTACAGAGAGACGTCTCCCCTTTTCCTTCGAGCCGGATTTGAACCAGCGACCTATGGATTTCTACGACATGTTATTACTTCTACAGTCCACCGCTCTACCAACTGAGCTATCGAAGGCGCTGAAAACTCCCTGCCGAAGTAACTATTTCAGAAAATGCACCTTCTGCACTACCTTGCCAACGAATTTAAGAGGGAAAATCAAATTGCCACTCTATCAGATACACAGATACACACTTATACCAATTCAAAAAAGCACGACTCCAACTGGAAATAAGATTGGAAGTCAGACGAAGAGGCAGGCAAATTGGTGATGTAGTTGAAGTAAAGTACAAAAAAACAAATCCATATACATATAGGTATGCCGGCTTGCCGACGGAGTGACACTAGGTACTAAAGTGGATTTTCCGTTAGTATCAGTTTGCTTTTGCACGCCGTTCGACAACGACTTATTAAGCAGGTTCCCGTCTCCTTATTAGACCGTACTTCTTTTTGGTTTCATTAGTTACCGAAATTACTCGTTGGATCTAAAACTCAGTTTAGAATTATAATCAAGATGTCGTACCACAAGCCAGAAAGCAAAACTATTCAAGAACTTAAAGATATTGCACATAGGCTGCGTATTCACTCAATTACAGCAACCCAAGCTTCGAAATCCGGGTAAGTTATTTTGTAATTAAATGTTAAAGTAAGCTAGTCATAGCAACAAAATGAATGGCGACCCGCTGCCGCCCTTTTGTTCATCGTAAGTACTATGCACATTATAAGTATGTACTGTGCATATATGTACTGTGTGCGAGAACACGTGGTTTGGAGTGCAAAAGTGCGCCGGTTCTAGCTCAGTTTGAAAATGATCATATCGGTGAGTGAGAACGTGTAAGGCTGTTATCAATATTGTGTTTAGATTAGACATGACTTTCATAAATCGTTATGACTATAATATGGGAATGACCTTTTCGACCTTCGCGTGGGTTCTATCGTGATGTGAAAGGTTCTCCAGCGAGAGAGACTCTGACATTGACATTGAAAACGCAACAGAAATCCGACTTTCACCAGCTTGTATTTAGTTTTCTGCACGTATATGTACATATATTTATATATGCATAAGTAATGATTTTATATATTTACATACATACATAGACCTTGGGATGCAATCATTCGGTTGTGGTCGACTGGTCGGGTGTGATGGCCTGATTTCTATTTCCTTCAAATCATTTACCTACAGTCGAGCTAGAGATTAACTTGTAGTTTTTATTTGATTACTACCCAATCGAATGTGTGTGTGCGTAGGATGACTGTATACTTGTTTAGTCTGGCATGCTTTTTTCCTTGGAAAGAGATTGGAATGATATTGGAATGCTAGGTGATGTAGTCGAGTCGGCATGAACCTTAAGGGAGGTCGAACAAGTGTTTTTTTTCTTGCTTTTTTTTGCCGTTTAGATATTTAAAATTGTTGCGGGGCGCGAAGCGTTTTTTAAGATTATTTTGTTCTCTGTTCTTCATACGCAGCTAGATGTACGGTGAACGTATGTACATAGCCTGTTGAATTGAACAAATATGGCAACTCTAGCAATGGTAACGGGGGACGTACTAACGTCTTGGTTGTGTTTAATGGTCTTACGATGACCTAGTAAAAAGCTATCAACAGCCTGGGAAATAGTTATGAGTTTGAGTCAAATATGAGCAAACCATATAAGCAATAAATGCAAGGTAGATTTGTAGACACTTTCACATGTACTATGTACCTACACCCGAACTTTTATTTAGTAGGCATCGCCGCTCAGCCGATTGTACCTGCAATAGAGCTAATAATAGATATTTGAACCAAAAGTTGATACTTTTCGATTCAAAACTGATATGGAGGGGCACAGTGACTCAGAGATTGGATGTTGCCTTCTAACACCGATGTCACGAGAGTTTTTAGAGTTTAACATATTTGCATGGGAAATACTTCTCGAGGTTCGCTATACGAAGTCAGCAGTTAACAGTGTGGTACAACATATGTATGTAGGTGATTGAGAGAAGCTTTGTCTCTGGTCCGCCACGGGCTGCAACAAGTTATACCTAATAACAAAAAAAATTAAGTGAACTGGAATTCGGCAATTATGTTGAGTTATTATGTACACTATAGACCATATTAATTATCAGATCTCCTACATACATAATACACTGATCAGAATTGCAGCAACTCTACAGAGCTATTAAGCAAAGAGTCGGCAAATCAACACGATACTATACAATAAGAATGCAATGAAACTAAGGCTTCGGCACACACAAACTTAGTTCCAAAGAGCTGACTACAAACGAATACCCAAAATAAAGGCTCATTTTTCTTTTTTTTTCTTGCAAAGAAACAAAGTTATAATTTGTGTTATAGAAATGTAGGTATGTAGGTAAGTTCAGACCTCGTGATGTGCAGATGAGTATTTGTCTTATCAATTTTGTTCTTGGCCAGAAGCGTTAGGTCAGACCAAAAGAAGATAAGCATTTAATGGACATCGCCTGTTTTTTTTTTTTAGTAATTTTCCTTAAAAAAAAGAAAACGTTTATAGTTTCACTTTCATGGTGTCGACCTAATCATTGACAGCCCCTAGTTCTGATTGCGATTTTCAGTTAAAAGGTGATGTGGTTTTTCTACGTAATCTCCTAGGACTTCAACACTCTTGGTCCAGCGCTTTTCCAACATCAGTTTTCTTTCCCGGAAGTGAGAGTCTGGAAGTGGATAAATATATTCATCTACGGCCCTCTGAACTTCTTTATTAGATGCGAAGCGCTTCCCAGAAATAAATTTCTCCAAGTTTATTTAGGAGAATAAGGGAAGTGGTTAAACAAACCGTACCCCAAAATCACGTAATATTCCCATCGCCAACGCACCTTTGTGCACAGATGCGTTTCATGGTGAAAGGTGATTTTTTTTTCTCAAACCAGGCCATCTAGCTGGTCAGGAAGGTTGGAGTATTATTCGCCTGTAATTGTTCTGCCTTTTGCAAGGTTATCAATTAACAGGATCCCTTTCCACCCGTGATTTGGACTACTGTTTCGTTTCTTCGTTAGCATATAGTATGTACATAGTGGTGGACCCATATCTCATCCATGGTGACAGATTGGCGCAGAAAATCGGTCGGATCCCTATTAAATCGGTCCAAAGATTCCAAAGATTGCTGCGAAAATTGTTTTCGCATTTGCTTTTATTCGGCATTCATCAAATGCAGCACCCATCTTATATCAAATAACTAATTATTTTTGCAATATGTTTCACAAATATCTCTTCTTTTAATATCTCTACAGTCTCAGATATCTCATTCATCTTTCGCTCGCATAGGTGAACATAGACAGGAAACATACATACATTTTTTGCTGATCGGAACACCTTAGCTGTGCCATGCCGAGAACTTTTCAACTTATTCTCGTAACAAAGGAAGTTCAGGTTGTGTAGGAGTATTTATCTAATGAATTAGAGATTATAAACATCGTAAATACATATATGTACATACATAAATTCTAGTATCGTAAAAGAACGATATTTTCTTGCATAAGGAAATTGCTGTCAGAGATGGATGGAGCCATCTGACATTACTTAATTGGATATTCATTTTTTTTTTGTTTTTAGTGTTCAATCATTTTTATTGACATAACTTAACACTCTGAAGTAAAAAAGCTTAACTTAATAACTTAATTAAAATAAATATTTACTTCAGTTCGGGAAGAATCAGGAGGTCCACTTACAAGCGGGCACATTGTTTAGGCAGCTAATTATAGTGCCGCACGCCCACTTGCTGGAGGTGGTACGCACTACCTAAGATGCGGCTTCCTCTGCTGTGCCGTCTCTTGGAGTTAAAGTTTTGTACTTCTAAATTGTCTTTTACACCCAAGGAACCAACGGTTGGTAGATCCTACTCTGTGTCTGATCCTGTACCTAGCGGCCGTATCGTTGCCGTGTAGCATTAGGAACCCAGTAAAACGAAATTCTTAACAACATTACTTCAAAGTTTTAGATGTCAAAGGTAACCTTTTGGCCCAGACATATGTACATATGTATGTAGGTACTCGTCTTTAAACGTCATTAACCTTCAGGCTCATTACAGCCCCATATGTTTCAGTACTCTCAGACGCTTCATTGACGTCTCGATATGTCCATCCAACCATGTGTATCAATATCATCTAAATATGCAAGCCAGTGAGTCCTGTACTATCTTTCTCAAAATGGTGTTGAAGAAATCATGATGAAATCACATGACAGCGCGTCGGCCTGCCTAAATTCTTGTTTTACATAGAATTTCTCGATTATTTCATTAATGGAACAACGAACCATAGCTCGTTTCTATAGAACCTGCGTCGGTGTGTGTCGAGCTGACATTCGTGAATCTTCTCTCACGCGGTAAGGTGACTGTAGGCCGTATTTGGTTTACTTTGAATTTTCTTGGTTTTAAATCACACTGATGTAAGACCACGATAATGAAATTCATATTGCGACCAACTTTGCTGTACCAGTAATTGAGTGAGTGCGGAAATATAGCAGAAGCCACCAATAGTTTGTTTTCATTTACTCAATTTAAGCCGATTTTTTTATAATTGGGATTATATAAATCAGTTCCCGGAATCCTTTCCAACCAAACCAATGAAACTTGCATGCACTCTTGAACTAGAATCAATAGATTTTAAAAAGTATGTTTGTATATATGTATGTACATACCTATGTATACATATGGTTATGTGGGTTCCTCCAGCAGGTTCCCTACATATAAGATATCAACGAAAAAGTTTTTAAGACAAATTTTTAAATAATTGTTTTTTTTTCTAATGAGTGTTGCGCTCATCATATACGAGTACCTACATATGTATGTATGTATGTACATACATAAATAAAAAGCAACGACATTAGTATGTGATAAATACCAAAGATGACTAGCAGTAATTAATAATTGTTTTGCAGCTTTAAATCATAAATAAAAGTACGCAAAAATAAACGGAGCCTTTATTCAATTTAATACTTGTACAAGACCGCCTTGCAATTTACGCACATGACTTATACCTACTTCGAAAGGATTATCACAATTTTCCATTAAGGGAAGAATAGTACCTACTGAAATATCGGTGTTCGTAAAATGTGTGGATCCCATTGTCAGATTTTCATATCTCATTTTCGTCAACAATATTACTATCTAGGAAAAGGTTTTACCCGCTCTTATATAAAAATTCGAAAATTACTCTGGCTCCCTACACACATTAAAATAAGAGTTTGATAGTAAATAGGTTAGACAAGCAATGGTACTTAAAAATGTTATCATTGTGGCATGCTGAAATTTTCCATGATTTAGTTTATCATTTTAGAATTTACACTTTTCAATACATATAAGGAAAATAGAAACACTTATCTCCATTACGAAATGTTTATTTTTTATAATCGACCGCATTGCTGAGGTCGTTCACCACAAAACTAAAAATACATTTGGAAAATACATGCAAACGTGAGAAATGTCTGGTCTTCAAACAAGTTCAAAAAAAGTCTTGAGTGGTTCACTTAATACCTTACATTGCCAAGACTACTCTAAGTAACGTGTGGAAAAAATTGGGTCATGTCGCGGCACTAGTATATCAAAGCCCGAGTGGGGAGTCAATATTGACATATTTTGTCACTGACGATGTCATATTTACATTTCTTTCTGTCTGTTTTTGATATGTACATACAATCAGTCGTATGTATAGCCCTGAAAAGTTCTACATCAATGCCTATATTTTAAGTTTAGTTTCCTTAGTAGATAACACATTATTTTTTGAAAACGTGTTTCAAAACAAAAGCAAGCAATTGCGTCAAAATGATTCAAGGAAAATAAGAAAAATACAAGAATTTAAACTACGAAAGTGTACATACAGCTGCGTACAGACGAATATCCTCTTCAACGGAACAAAGTACCGAACAAAGTTTTGCAGAAAATATGAACCTTTCTACATTAATAAGCGGTGGATACCTTTTGCACCAAAATGAGACCTCCGAATTTAAATGGCCGCTGACGTTTACCTACAAGCTGTAGGGAGCAAGTTATAACTCCCTTGCAAGTCCATGTAACTTTTTTGTTAATTCCTCTTCAGCCTGTTTTATTAATTCAGACGGTATTAGGTCGATTCCTGCGGACTTTTAATTGGACATTGTCGATGGATTGCTCCCTTTACTTCCTCGATGGTTTTCTAATGCTGCTTGCCCTTCATGTACATTAGGTTTGTCGATAAATTCTCCATTGGACTGCAACTCTTTGGTTGTCCGAAACGAACTTTCGATTACAAAAAATATACAAAACAGTTAATATTTTGTTGCATATCCTTTATACTTTTGCCTTTATAACATCCATACATTTTTCCAACATAGAATTTATAAGCCTATATATCACAGTCATAGGCATGTTTGTCCAAGCGTTATCCACTGCCTTGTAAAATTCATCCAAGGTTGTGCACTAGTCCCAGTTCTCAATTGAGTTAAGGTCAAAAGAATGCGCGGACCAATCCAAGCCTCGATGATTGGCATTAAACCAAGTCTTGACAACTTTACTTTTTTTTTGGATTGTTATCTTGTTTAATTTTTTTTTTTTTTTTTTTTTTGTTAATTTTCGTGGGGGCAAACACCCGCATTTATTGAGCTTAATTCAAGCTAAACTTATTCTAACTTAATAACTAATGAGAACGGGTGAGGGGCGCAGAAACTAAGACTGGAGGGGGGGAAGGTTATTGAGAAGATGGAGTTTTAGGCCGGGAAACCATCGGGTCCAGGAGTAAATTCATCATGGAGTTGATTTAATTTATTTTCAATGATATGGGATTCAATAGTACGTGGGAAAAATGGTCCAAGGGAATAATTTGGTAAGTAGTCGAAATAGGCAGTATCCGGTACAAAGGAATCATCGGTGAAAGATTGTTTGAAAAATTTGGCAAAAAAGTTGGCGATCATTTTGGGATCACTCGAGGTTTCGCCATTGAAAGAGAGTGAGGTTGGGTAGCCATCAGATTTCCGTTTGTAGTTGATAAACTGAAAGAAGGACTTAGGATCGTTAATAAGATTGGCTTGCGTCTCGATTAAATTAATTAAATCAATTAATCGTCCATTTCAATGGCATTTCTTCTTCAGCTTAAGGAAACATTACTGTTTTTAAAATATCTTAATATTTGAAACGATCCATGATGCCATTTATACTGTAGATTGGCCCGATCCCCCAACAAGAGAAGCATCCCCAGACGAGCACATTTTTCCACCGAATTTAACTTGTTGGGACGCAATATTTCGGATCCATCCTTTTTCCTACTAGTCTCGCTATTCTGGTGATACCATCTGAAGTTTTTTTTATTGTAATTGGATTCATCAGAAAATATGATGTTTTTCCACTATGTAACTGTCCAACTGAGATGGCACAAAGGCCAATCTTTTCTTGCGATTCTTCTCGCAAATGAATGGTTTTTGTGCTGGGCGGCAACTTAAACAAACCCAATTGGACAAAACTTCAACGAATCATTCTGGTCGTGTAAAATTTAATTAGAGGAAGATCTGGGATCTTATAGGATTGCTCGTTTTATAATAGTATCATTTTTTGCAGTCGTTTTCCGAAACCTTCCTCCGGAATGTTTGATAGTCGTCTTACCGGTAATCTCATACTTCCGTATCAGCTGCGAAATAACTGATCTATTAACCTCCTTCTCTACTTTGACTTGTATTCTAAAAAAAAAATATTTATTTTTCCCTCACTTACAGCCATCCAACATCATGTGCTTCAATCGCAGAAATCATGTCGGTTCTTTTCTTCAATACGATGCGTTTGAATCTGAAAGAACCTCGCGATCCATCAAGCGATAGATTTATTCTTTCCAAGGGTCACGCAGCTCCGATCTTGTATGCTGCCTGGGCTGAAGCAGGTCTATTCCCCGTGTCGGAACTACAGAATCTTCGCAAGATCGACAGTGATTTGGAAGGTCATCCTACTCCTCGTTTGAACTTTGTTGATGTGGGTACTGGATCATTGGGGCAAGGCGTAGCCGTAGGTGCTGGTATGGCTTATGTGGGCAAGAATTTCGATAAAGCTGGCTACAGGTACAATAATACTTGAACAAATTACTTTGCTTTTCTTTATTGAACTAAAATTTATATTTTCAGAACCTATGTTGTCGTTGGCGATGGTGAGTCAGCTGAAGGCTCAATTTGGGAATCTCTCCACTTTGCTGGACACTACAAGCTCGACAATTTGTGTGTTATATTCGATGTTAATCGGCTGGGTCAGTCGGAACCAACTTCTTTGCAACATCAAATGGAGGTTTACCGCAAGCGATTGGATTCATTTGGATTCAACGCCTTAGTTGTCGATGGACATGATGTCGAAGAATTGTGTAAAGCATTCTTCGAAGCTGCTAATACTAAGAACAAGCCCACAGCAATCATTGCCAAGACTTATAAAGGTAAATTCTTTCCAAACATCGAAGATTTGGAGAACTGGCACGGAAAGCCTTTGGGCGATAAAGCCGCAGATATTATCAAACACCTACAAGGATTAATACTTACGGAACAGCCAACATTGCGCCCACAGTCGCCTGTTAAAGCTAAGCCAGCTCCCCAAGTCAACATTTCGAATGTTCAGCTCTCGACACCTCCGGCTTACAAATTGGGTGAACAAGTAGCCACACGTCTGGCTTATGGAACTGCTCTCGCTAAAATTGCCGCAAATAACGATCGCGTCATCGCATTGGATGGTGACACTAAAAACTCAACTTTCTCCGAAAAACTGAAGAAGGCTTTTCCCGAACGTTACATTGAATGCTTCATCGCCGAGCAGAATTTGGTTGGCGTTGCAATAGGAGCAGCATGCCGTGATCGTACCATCGCTTTTGCGTCCACATTTGCGACATTCTTTACAAGAGCATTCGATCAGATCCGAATGGGAGCCATTTCGCAAACAAATGTTAACTTCGTTGGATCTCACTGCGGTGTGAGCATCGGCGAAGATGGTCCCAGTCAAATGGGCTTGGAGGATATCGCTTTGTTCCGCACAATTCCCGGTAGTACTGTGTTCTACCCATCAGATGCCGTCAGCACCGAACGCGCTGTAGAATTGGCCGCCAACACGAAGGGAATCTGCTTCATTCGTACTTCACGTCCGAATACAGCCGTCTTGTACCAGAATGATGAACCATTTACCATCGGCAAGGGCAAGCTTGTGAAGAGCTCGGCAAAGGATCAAGTACTGCTGATTGGCGCCGGCATCACCCTATACGAATGCCTCAAAGCCGCGATTGAATTAGAGAAGAGTGGAGTGAATGCTCGAGTGTTTGATCCATTCACCATTAAACCAATTGATGCTGCCGCTATTCTTGAGAATGGCCGTGCATGTGGCGGTCGTATTGTTGTCGTCGAAGATCACTACAAAGAAGGTGGCCTCGGCGAAGCCGTCAGTGGAGTTGTTGCCGAACATCGTGACTTTGTCGTCAAACATTTGTATGTTCCCAGTGTACCCAGGTCTGGTCCACCAGAGGTTCTCATTGATATGTTTGGCATTTCGGCACGAAATGTCGTTAACGCTGTTAACCAGATTTTGAAGTTGTAAATGGAAAATGTGGTTATATAACGTTTTAAAACAGCCTGGCCTTACGTCGATTCACTGAAACTGCTGTGCGTTCCTTCGTAAACTTATAGTTGGTAAAGTTATATTTGGAATTGTGTTGAAAGTTTTATTTCAATGATATTATTGTGAAAAATAGTTGTTACGCTTCCAAAGCCTCCTTTCTCTTAAATTTATATTTTATACATAACAGCAAAAGTTGCGCATCTTTGTTCACAAATTAATTTCGTTTTCTGGTGGATTTTTTTTAATTAAATATTATTTTCCTCTTGAACGTTTCGTTTATTTTTATTATCTGTTTATGTTGAACATAGTAAACTTGTTTATTAGTAATAAAGGCTATACTGATCAGTGGAAAACGTACAAGAAGAAATTGATCATTTGAAGAAGCACAGCCAAATAAACTGTAATATGATACGTATGCAAATGGATGGATTACCATTATCGGTGGGAATCAAAGTTGATTTTGCTATTCTGGTAGATTCTACTGATAGTAGTCCATACTCAATTCAGTAAATCTCTAACCTACGCACAATTGTTCAAGCATGGCGTTAAATATCTTCATTCTGGTCTTAGGGTATATTTAATACTATCTGGGAACACTAGATCATATATGTACATACATATGTACGCTTTTGGTAAATTGGATTGATTGACCTTTCCAATCAAAAGGTTTGCATCTGGAGCAAATTATATGTATACTAAAGGTAGCAGTACATGCTGACCTTTAAAACTTATTTAAGGCTATCCAGAACCAGCTCTGCAACGAATGAGGAGAAGGGTATGTACAGAGAATAATATTATTATTGTTACCAGCTATTTGGAACTCGGAAGTTAAGAGCCTCATGGCGAACCGACACGAATGCTCTACTAACTGCCTACGGACTTTCGTATACGACAGTAACCAATGCGGACTTAGTACCGTACTCAATTTACCAGACGAATTCACAGAAATTGCAAAGTAGGTATATCCAAGTACTGTCTCATGGATATGCCCTCTGACGCAATGACACCTGCCATCCTACTGCGCTGTAACTACACAGTCACATTTCCTTGGCGTCAGGACTGGCTTTGGCCAGACACTGAACCTGGAACAGAATGTCTTCGCATCTTCACAGATGGCTCCAGGACTGATCAGGGATCCGGCGCCGGAGTTTTCTTCGAGCGCGAAAACATTCGACTGCACTTCTCGTTAGGAAAATATGCGTCTGTCTTCCAGGCGGAGATTTACGCAATCCTAATGGCCATGCACTATGTTGTGAAACACAGATGGAGGGGAAAGAGCATGTGTGTCTGCAGTGACAGCCAAGCTGCACTCAAAGCTGTATCCAATCCTCTGTCCAACTCCAAACTAGTGCATGAACTCAAGACCTTCTTGAACAAAATCGGAAGACTTAATTCACTTAGGCTTGTATGGGTTCCAGGTCACTCTGGAATCCCAGGAAACGAGATCTCCGATGAACTCGCTAGAAAAGGCTCAGAGGAGAGTTTCTCAGGGCCTGAACCCGCCTTAGGTCTACCAGCTTCAACGGTTAAATCTGACATCAATGACTGGGTCTTTAACGTACACAGTCGCAGATGGAAGGAATATCCAGGATGCAGGATGACTAAGCGCGTACGCCCTGACGTCTGTAAAAAGTCCGCAACATTCTTCTTATCCTTAAGAAGAAATGACTGCAGAAGGCTAACGGGCGTCATTACGGGCCATTACACTTTTGCCAGGCATCTTTACGTGCTTGGCATCAGTGAGACGCCTACCTGTGCTGCTTGTTGCGAGGAGGACGACACAGCGGAACACTTTCTCTGCGTCTGTCCCGCCTTCGCTCGTGCACGGTGGCGCACCCTTAGGGCCGATGTGGTGGGTGCCGAATCTCTTAGCTCAACATCACTGAAGCCCCTCCTCACTTTTCTCCGGACAATGGGGAAAATACAATAAAGACAAGGTGTCTGTCTGGTAGTACAATGGACCAGTACTTGTGTCTGAGTGCTCCAGCATATAGTAAAAGCCTCCAACAAAAAAAAAAAAAAAAAAAAAGGTATGTCCAAACGCACCCCTACGCTTACAGTAAGGCTGGTTGGTCACGCGTTGCCAATTCCCGAACGAAAGCGATCGCTTCGAGCGCCTTTTCTCCACCGTCTAATAGGGCGACGGGATTAGCAGCCTCCTTAAACGCGCTGCCTTAGATGACGATTTGTTCTTGATCGAGGATCCTCAGGAAAAGATGGTGACAGTGGGAGCTGTCTTTCAGGAAGTGTATAAGGTGAATGATAGCATTCTCACGACCTGGAGAAAATAATTCTGCTTCACCATTACTACCTTAGTACCTTCGAAATGGTACCGATCATTGGCGATTGGAGAGCCTTGGTTTTACCAGACTTAATGTATGCCGAGTGAAAGGGGGCGAACACCTTCTTCATTTCGACGGATGATCTTCGAGTCATCCGCGGGAAGCGACGCAATATCTAATGTTGTGTTCAAGCACCATTCACCAGTGGTTGTAGAAATGTACACAGTGGTTGTGGTGATGGACCAATCTCCAAGAGGGGTAAAGACACCTCCAATCCGCAAAATCTCCGATCAATAAGCCTTCATTCGAGTATCAGCAAGATCTTCGAAAATGTTGTTCTTGGAGCCCTGTCTAAATGGGTTGAGGGCAATAAAATTATTCCGAATAACCAATTCGGTTTCAGGGCATATCACTATTCACACAAGAACCAATGCAGGCATGCCTGTCTAATTGACTTCAAGAAACCTTTCTACGCCATACGGTTAGAAGGTCTATTACAATCTCAGTCGGCTATAAGTACCATAAACCACTGCCATATATGATTTTTGACATGTTGATTGTTAAAATTTCCAACGTGACTTCTACCCAAACATTTGATATTAACAATAGACCGCAGGGTATGATGAACTCGCCAATCTTTTTTAACATTTACCTCAGTGATTTGATAGCTTCTCTTTGCCATTCAATAGCGCATGCGCTCGATTTAATCGGGTACAGATCAGGTCCAACGATCAACGTCACAGGTAGAAAAAAATTGCTTTCAGTTTTCTATTCTTGGACCGCATGGGCGTCCACTGGCCAAAGGGTAGTCAGATATCTTGGGATCTGGTTAAACCATTGTATATATGTATACAGGGTGCCCCACGAGCAGTGTGCCAAAAAGCTACAGCGTGTAGGTCTAGATAAGACAAGAAAAAAATCGTATGGGAGGGGGGGGTCTATTCCCCCCCGTTTAGCCGGGAGGGGCAATTTTCTAAAAAATTGACTTAATTTGGAAAAAAAATTATTAAAAATCAACAGTAACAGCCACAATGCCGTGATATACTTTTTTGTAAAGCCAGAAACCTCTTCTTTGATCCCGTTTTTAAACGAAGCTGTTGTAAGGAATAGTTTTTGAGAAATTAATTTTCAAACTCAAAATTTTGAAAAAAAATTGGAAAAAAAAAATTTCGAACAATTTTTTTCCAAAATTGTATGTAATTAAGTACTATTTTTTTCTCCAAAATTCAATTCCCTTATTAGTTTTTAGTTAAAAACAGAAAACCGGATGCAAAAATGTCTTGTAGTTTTTGAGAAATTAAAAAAAAACCCGAACCATTTTTTTCTAAGAAAAACCTTTTTTTTTGGTTTTAACGCGGCTGGACTTGTAGGCAAATTAATGTATGAAAGATTGACCTCTTTTTTATTATTTTTAAAAAATTCGGAGTTTTATTATAATAAAATTTCAATATGATCCCCATTTTTTAGAAGGCAAAGATTATATCTTCTTCTAATGGCTGCACATTAGTCTATGTTTGACAAATTTTCCTGCAATTTGACTCCAGCGACTTCAATCCGTTGTTCCAAAAATATTATTTCCACTTCGTAAACATAATTTTTCATGAATCCCCACACTTAAAAATCTAGAGGAGTTAAATCTGGTGATCTAGGTGGCCATTTCGTGGGGCCCCTTCTTCCGATTCAACGGTCACTAAAATGATCATCCAGCCAGTGTCTAACCCGTAAGCTGTAGTGTGCTGGTGCTCCATCTTGCTGGTAGATTAAATTATCTGCTATGGCCAAAGGAACGTTGTCCATCAAATCGGGCAAAAGGTCTCGTAGGAACTGCAGGTATGATTCTCCCTTAATAACGGCATTCAAAAACCGGGCCCCGATTACAGTTTGTCCAACAATACCAAGCCAAACATTACAGCTAAAGCGGTGTTGTGATTTATTTTGTGCTACTCCAATGATGCAAATTGTGGAAGTTAGTAACCCCATCTCTGGTAAACTGTGCTTCATCCGTCCAGAATATCCTTGCAAAATAGCTTCGTTCAGTTTCATCTCGAAGCAGTAATGATCGACAAAACTCTGCTCTCAAAAACTTGTCGTTTGAGGTGAGTCCCTGAACTGGCCTAAAATGGTACGGGTGTAAATTTTCGGTATGAAGCACCCTCCATACTCTAGATTTGGGCACTCCAAGCATAATAGCCATCCTCCTTGTACTAAGGGAGGGATTGCGTCGGACCAAATTCAAAATTCGGGTAGAACCCATCTGCGGCGGGCGGACCCAGCCAAAATTCGCAGGTCAGTTTTCAGGCGTTATCAATGAAAAAAAAGAATTAATCCAGGGTTATTCCAATAGTGTATCACTTTATTGTATCCTCATAAAACTCCGAATTTTTTAAAGATAATAAAAAAGAGGTCAATCTTTCATACATTAATTTGCCTACAAGTCCAGCCGCGTTAAAACCAAAAAAAAAGGTTTTTCTTAGAAAAAAATGGTTCGGGTTTTTTTTTAATTTCTCAAAAACTACAAGACATTTTTGCATCCGGTTTTCTGTTTTTAACTAAAAACTAATGAGAGCATTGAATTTTTGAAAAAAAAAATACTACTTAATTACATACAATTTTGAAAAAAAATTGTTCGAAATTTTTTTTTTTCAATTTTTTTTCAAAATTCTGAGTTTGAAAATTAATTTCTCAAAAACTACTCCTTAAAACAGCTTCGTTTAAAATCAGTATGAAAGAAGAGGTTTCTGACTTTACAAAAAGGTATATCGTGGCATTGTGGATGTAACTGTTGATTTTTAATAATTATTTTTCCAAAATAAGTCAATTTTTTAGAAAATTGCCCCTCCCGGCTAAACGGGGGGAAATAGACCTCCCCCTCCCATACGATTTTTTTCTTGTCTTGACTAGACTTACACACTGTAGCTTTTTGGCACACTGCTCGTGGGACACCCTGTATATCATTAAACATGTATAAGCTGCTCTGGCAAGGGCCCTGGGCAGCCAACTTGATTTCAAAGTGAAGGTAATCTGTTACATGGCCTTAATCATGCCCGTGATTGCCTATGGATGTTCAGTGATTCAATGAGAGAGCCAGTTTAGAGGAAAGGATTTAGGTATTTGAGAGACAATGTCTCAGGACTTGTCTCAGATGACACACAACACCCGAATCTGAGTACACGAAATTTGGGGATAATTTTCTGATTAAGCTGATCTGAGGCTGACTTCGATCAATAATCTGATCTCCGGGGCTTACTACCCCAACTATGTACATGTATCACGAAAAAGTACGCCTAAGTGGCTTTGTCCCCCCAGAGGCATTGCTCTATTTTATCAATGTGGGCGGATCTAGGATGAATTGGATGAATTTGATTTTGCGCTCCATGAGCCCGATCACCTTAGGTTTAGCAGATCGTTTAGCAGATGTCGCTCCATGATCTAAGGGACGTCGACAGCATCAACGCTGTTGGCTGGAGCGAACTGCGTCAGTAGACTAGGGTAGGTTAGTGGATACGACAGGCTAGGTAGACTAAGAGGTAGTGGGTAACTTACGTTTAGTTTAGTTTGGTTTTACTTTTAATAAAATTGTTATATATATTTTAGTTAAGGTAGATTAAGTTAGTTTTGATCAATTGTAAGTTTTACCTATTTGAAAAAAAACAAGACCTGTTGTGAAGCTTTTATAAAAAAAGTGTTCTTAGTTTAATTATGACATACTTTAAGTCGTTCTATTCACCTTAAAGTGTCTGAATAAGGTCAGTAAGGTATTTTAAGTTTAGTTAGGTTTAGTTAGCTTGTGGAAAAAGTTCAGTGCATCGTTGACCATCCTTCGCCAAGGCTCTCTGCCATGAGTGTGTTCCTTCATGTTTCGCTGTTCAGCCGCATCTATCCTTATATTGTCCTTCCATCTATGGCGCTGCCTTCCTGGTCATCTTTTTCCTAAGGTTTTCCACTCATTATTCGTTTTACTGTTTATACACTGTCCATTGGTTCTACGTTACTTGCTATCTTAGTCTTCGAGAATTAATTATTCGGACAATGCTTTGGGCTGAATAGAATTCCTTTGGATTGTATAGTTTCCCTCATTCGCCTGTGTTTTCGTCCTGTTTTCCATCATAAATTCCCCTTAAGATCTTATTTTCAAAGACCCGAAATCTATTTTCCTCAATTCTTAATTGGAGACCAGGTTTCACATCCGTTAAGTGTCTCTGACTTATGGTTTTATTAATTCAGGTTTTAACATTGCGAAACAAACGAGTTGTTTTGAATAATTCCTTCATCACAAAGAAGCACCAGTTGCCCTTATGTAGCCTTGTTCGATTATTTATATCGTTTTTGGCAGTCAATATGGTACCCAGATATTTTAACTCCATCTTCTCAAAGTTGTTTCTTGAGTATAGCTAGGTGCGAGGCTTGGACCGAGGAATGGAGTGACCATATATTTGATTTTATCTTCATTTACTTCTAAGCCTACTTCCTTTCCTGCCATTCTTTTCTATGTTTCTTTTAACTGTTTCAGCACTATCTCCCAGCAGGTCCAGATAGTCAGCGTAAGCTAGAATTAATGTGATTCCATTAAGTATTATTCCCATCTTCTTTTCTTGAAGGGATCTCTTTCTAGCACTAAATTAAAAAGAAGTGGTGACAAGGCATCTCCTTGTTTTAATCCTTCACATAACTCGAATGTTTCCGATAAGACATTTCCTACCCTAACTCATCCTTTGTTTTTTTTTAGGCATTATTGTATTAGTTTTACCAACTTTTTCTGGATTCCCAGCCCTACAAAGACTTGATACATTTTCGTCGGTTTATAGAGTTAAAAACTACGAATAGTTGGTGTACCAATTCGTGGAATATCTTTTCTAAAAGCTGTTGAATAGTGAAAATCTGTTCACTCGTGTGTCGATTCCTCCTGAAGCCACACTGGTAGTATCCGATTGTTTCCTTTGCGTATGATGTCAGTCTATCAGTCTATTTAGGAAAATATTTGACAGTACCTTCTAACAACATGGTAGCAGAAATATTCCTCGGTAATTGCACTGTGTTCGGTCATCCTTTTATAATGATCACTGAGTTATTCCACTCCTCGGGGATTGTTAATTGTTCCATATCGTTGTGATGAGCCCATGTAACTTCTCTGTTAATTCTTCCCCAACATATATTATTAATTCCGATGGTATTAGGGTGATTCCTGCGGCCTTGTTGTTCTTAAGCCGATCATTGACAGTTCCACCTGAACCTCTGCTGTCTGGTTAACACTGTTTTCCATTGCTGCTGGCTCTCCATATATATTCAGCAGTTTATCGAAATATCTTCACCATTCGGCTACAGCTCTTTCGTTGTTCGAAACGAGCTCCCCATTATCATTGCGGATAAATTTTGATCTAGCCTGGTATCCTTTTCGTAACGTGTTTACCCTTGCATACATTGCTCTCCTGTTTTTAGCCTCATATTCTTCCTGAATTTTAGCAAACTTTTTCCTGTGCTATTTTCGTTTTTTATTCCGAAGGAGATAAACCGCCTGTCGTATTTTAATATCTTGTACGCGTGATCTTTTAGCTATTTTCTAGGACTTGACATTTTAGAACATAACGGGCATTTACTTTTTCCTCGCATTCTTCGTCGAAATAAGGCTTTCCTTTGGGGTTTTCGAATAGCCTAGTTTGCTTTCCGCTGCTTCATTTACAATATTTTATTGTTGACCATACTGTTTCTACATGTCTTGTTTCGTCCTTAGTTTCAGTGCCAACTAGTAGGGTGAACCGATTATTAGTTTCTTCATGATATTGATGCTGCACACGACGGTCGTTTAACTTCTCTTCGTTTAATTTTTTTCATACTTTTTAGATCATACATCATAAATTTTCTTCTCTGCCCTTTATACCGCTTCTTTCCCTATTTTCGCGTTGAGGTCCCCAAATACAATTATCAGGTCGAAGTACGTTCAAAAGTACATAGTTTTCGCGGGGACCCCGGAATTGGGCCATCAGCATTCGATCGTTGTAAAATACTACGTCGATAACATTCTCCACTAATCCTATTCCAATATTGTGGGTATCCCTACTGCCACGAGAGTATACCCGTCCTTAACGGTTGTTCCGTTTGAAAGTCGAACTTATTTTACCGCTGCCACTAGTTTACCTCTGTAATATTTTACCCAAGGAAGACCAGTCATATTTAATACCCAGTGGATCAACAATTTTTGATTTTGTTTTGAATGTGGTTTTGTTATAGTCTATTGGTGCAGTGATGTCAATGGGGGTAGTGCAGAGTCATCAGCTCCGCCATTTTTTCATTCGGTCAGAGATCCATGAGGAATTTAGTCGACTCTTACGACTGTCACTCTGAGCGGCGGATATATTTTAACCCTTATCTCGTAGGGGGAAAAAGCGGACACCATAACAACTTGGATCCAAAATCATTTAAAAAAAATTCTATCTAACACATTTTTGATAAAAAGTTTGAGACACTGATGGATAACCAAGGATGACTAGCGTGTAATTCCAGTTTTCAATGAAATATTCAACTGTGTCATATCATTAATTCAGAAATGACGACCATTGAAAGGGGTACTATAATAATATTAGTCCATAGAAGGAACTCCAAACAGATTTTGAAAGATGGCTATTTCCGTTTACTTGCAGGATTAACCCTGGAGTACAAAAATTTTTCTTTTTAACAATTAGATTTACGATAGTCACCTTGCACATCGCCTTTTAAATACTTTAATAATTGGAATTTCTTAGAGAATTCTTTTCATTTATTCGTATTATTTTCTTCTCAGAACTACCTTATGCAGGACAAAAATGCTTAAAATTAGCTTAAATATCATAACTAACTTAAAATACCTTACCCGTAAGATAAGCATATTGACAACTAATGTATGTATGTCTTTTGGCTAATTTATACATATAAAAACTTCCGGGATAACTAATCTAAAGCTAAGAAAATGTTCGTGGAGAAACCGCCGCTCCCCAGAATTACGGATCGCGTGGAAAATAAGCAGTGCCCCTAATCCAGCCTGGATTAGCCCACATTGATCCAAATAGAGAAAAGCTTGGGGGGGGAGGGGGGCAAGGCCGTTAAGGCGCACCTTCTCTTTGCACGAGTTATTGAATTGGAGTCATTTGAAACGTGGCTTCGAATCAGTTTTATCAGAAAATTGTCCATCCGCACAATTCTAGGCCTATTATTTAGGGTAAAATTTCGTTTACTCAAATTCGTATGTTCTATGTAACAGCCATCTTGTCAGAGCGAAAGCGCCCCAGGCCCTTGCCAGAGCAGCATCTACATGTTTGTCAAAATATATGTAGATACTGATCCAGCACGATCCCAAGGTATCTGACTACATACACTTTGTCTCACCAGTGGACGCCCGTCCGGTCCAAAAATTAAGAACCCGCGGCAATTTTTTCTAGTGTTCCGAGAGGCCCTTGACAAAGGCGTTCTGAACAATATAGATTCTGATTTCGGGAAGTTGATTTTCAACTTCCAGTCATCACAATAGTTGTGAAATGGCAACTTTCACAACGAATTTTCTACCTGTTAACATGTCAAAAATCATATACATACATATAGCAGTGGTTTACTTATGCCCAACCGACTGAGCTTGTAGTAAAGTCCTTCTAACCATACGGTATCGAAAGCTTTTTCCAAGTCAATCAGACAGGCACCCGTGCATTGGTTCTTGCATTTATTCCACTGGATATCCGATACGAGCTTCGACGCGGCATGAATAGTGTCATGCCCCACTCTGAAACCGAATTGGTTATCCGGAATGATTTTATTGTCCTCAACCCATCTAGACAGGGCTCTATGGACTATCTTCTCGAAGACCTTGCTGATACTCTGAAGGAGACTTATCGACCGGAGATTTGCCGGTTTAGAGGTATCCTTACCCCTCTTGAGGATTGGTTGCACCACCGCTGTCTTCCAGTGCACTGGATAACAGTACATTGTTGAACAGGGTAGTATACATCTCTACGGCCACTGGGGGAAGGTGTCTGAGCACAACGTTAGATACGGATTTTGTTCTCTTCAATGACTCGTATATCATCCATCTTCCATAGAGATCAACACACTCATAAAATATGTATTCTGCAATCTCATCACCCTCAAGACAGAATGGGTACTCTATCTCTGGGAGACACTCAAGACGCAGTATCCCGATAGAAAGCTCACTAGTCTTTTGATCTCATCTTTCTTAAATTTTAAAGAATTAGTTTAAGGGTTGTAAAGTTTTCTTTGATTGAACAGGTCCTTGAATTCTGTACAGGCAGATGATATTTTTCCTTTCAGATTTGGGAATACCACAAAAAAGTTTTGTCAAGAGATAAACTATTTGATTGTCACTGATGCCAGGAACCCGCGAATACTTAACATTATTATTATTTGATAAATCCTGCACAGCATCATGGTAGTTTTTAACTGATTTCGAGTTCTCACTACCTTAGACGCGATTTATGTCGGCTTATGTGTAGACGACGTATAGCTCGTCTTAAAAGACAATAGAGAATGGTCACAGTTCCATGGCAGTTTGGGTACATAACATCAATGCTAACGCCAGATTCGATCTAATCGTCATCTTTGGACTATCTAAGATCATTGAGGTTTTTTCTCCGGGGATCACCGCTCTCAGGTTCAGGATCATGTTAAACGGGTAGGGATCAATGTCCCAATTTGTTTGTCAAGGTGTACATTTGTGGTAGAGTATCCGATACCTTGCTTACCACTTCGAACCCGAGAAGTTAATGAAGAATAGACATTACCGATAATTGAGGTTTATGAGCGAAAGCTGTGTGCCTCCAGGTTTTAGGCTTAGGCTACTGTTGAGCAATGTTGAGTATGTCTTAGGCTACTGTTGAGCAAGTTTACATGTAGCCTGTTATGATCTTTTGCTCACTCTTTTCTCACGATACTACAGAAGCATATATGTATGGTGATAAGAATAACTGTAACTAACATGAATTTCTGGAAGATAACGAGAGGTTTTAATCTACAGGTTTTATCGTAACTAATTGCTGAAATGCCACATCCAATGGTTCGCTTAATAGATGTAGGTTAGGTTAGGTCAGGTTAAAGAAGGGGAGTGTGATGGTTAAGCATCACTTCCACTCGGAGGCCAAAAGGTCCATTGTGATTCCCTTCATTTGTGAGGGTACACATATAATTAACCTGTCCTATCACGTGCTGGCTGAAAACACCCCGTGCTCTTTATAAATTTTAGAAGATCCGATATATCTGCATTAGCCACATCCACAATCTCTGTAAAGAATCTTTGGCCTAGCGACGCTAGGCGTCGATTCTGGAGAGCTGGGCAGTGGCAAAGCAGATGTTGGATCGTCTCAGTTTCTTCCTCATCGCCGCAGCTCCGGCAGAGATCGCTGGATCCCGAGTCCCATTGCCGGAACATTGGTCCAATGGGACAGTGTCCTGTGATCACTCCGACGAGCATACGGATCGAGTTACGGTCCAGCACCAAGAGCTTCTTTGTTTTTCCGATATTGAGCTCTGGCCACGATGATCTTGTCGTGTAGCTGTCGTTTCTTGTAAGCCAAGACGAGTTGGCTTCTTTGATGATCGTGTCGTTTATGATCCGGTATAATGCGCTGATCGGTGGTTGCATTGACGTGTGCGCTTCGCTGATGTCCAGTTCAGACCCTTGCATGGCCAATTCGTTTGCTATTTCGTTCCCTGCGATTGAGCTGTGGCCCAGGACCCAGCAGAGTTTGACTTTATAGTGTCTGACATTTCATGACAGCCTTTGATCTCGTTATACTGGATTCTATTGACTTCAGTGCAGCCTGGCTGTCTACGAAGATAGTGATATCCGATGGTGGGATATCGGTTACCTGTAGGTTTTTGGCTGCTTTCTCTATTGCCAAGATTTCTGCTTGAAAAACGCTGCACAGATCAGGGAGTCTGAATGATTCCTGTTTGTGGAGGGTATCAGAGTAGAACCCGGCCCCAGTGCCTATGTCCATTTTCGATCCGTCGGTGAAGAGAGTGATCTCGTGGTCGTTGATTACAGCGTTTGATAGCCACTCTTCTCATACTTAAGGATTGGTATTCTGAAAGAGAAGTCATTTTGGGTTAATAGATGTAAGAAATATCCCAACCACCACATTGGATAAAGCTCAGACAGCCCTCATCAGAACAGGAGACAAAAAGGTGCCTGAGCCGGATGGAATTTTCCGACAAATGCCTGTCGCAGTGGTATACACGTCGCTGGGGGCTTTGGAACAAAAACATCACGACGTGTAGCGTAAGTAATTTAATTTGATCTTGTTGAACCTAGCTGAAGCACTGTGCATAGATAGATTATTCCTTTCTTTTAATCACACCATATTTCATACTTGAAACTGATATGTATGTAAAAAGATACTCGTTTTCATTCGTTTACCTAGTTATTTAGGAACCATCAAACTGACTGGATGTTCTGCAAAATGGTACGCGCATAATACATATTTTCAAGTAATATAGCGATTCATCCGAATTGGCATCACTTTTTAACAATCAGGTACGCTGTGTTTGTACATACCATAATTACTTTTATATAAATCGTTTTTTTATTTTATTTTAATCGTAATACCAATCCAGGAATAACAAAGTGAACGACATAACTAATAGAAAGAACAAGGACCAAACACGTAGGCCAGCATTGCGTTGAATCGCCTGTTTAATTTGCTCATTAGCATCTTTTACGTTCTCCGTTGCACCTATGACCGCATTTGCAATACGCTCAATGCTGTGCTTTTGCAACGACACCTTTAAGTAGAAATTCAATAAAAATCAATTTAACACAAGAAATATAACATGTCATACCTTTTCCGTAAAGATGTCTTGCAACTGCGCTATATCCACGACGTTCTTCTCGATAAGCTCTACTTCTTCAGATAATCCTTGCAGCTCCTGATACAAGTGAACATTTTCCTGCTCAAACATTTGAATATCTTCGGGGCTCAGTTTTTTTGCTTCCTCATCCACCAGTTGCTGAGATTTTTGAATGTCTTCATCGAGCGCTACTCTCGCCACAATAGTTTCTGAATTCTTTCGACTCTTTTCCTTTCTAGTGATCGAGGCTCTCTCTGCGTAAAGGGAGTCGTCTTCAGCTACTGAATGACCGTTGTGGTCATTTTCGGAATAGTCCCGAGTATCATCATCACTTTCGTCCAGAGAATATTCCTCTTCGCTTGATGTTGATGAAAGTCTACCATTGGGTTGCTTCTTAGTTACTTCGCCACCAGGACGCACCGGAATTTTTTTCTTATCCGATGCTAATTTAAGGAGCCGATAACTATCCAGCTCATGTTGCACTCTGTATTTCTTTTGCTCCAGAAATATATTATACACATTCCTAAGGTATTCAGTTAGAAGCTCCAAAACACCCTCTATGTGCTGATGCTGCTGACGTTTTCTCTTTATTTTCTTCCAATCGCCTCGCATCTGTGCTATATGCGCTGTGTAGAAGTTGACAAACTTTTCCGACTCCCGATCAATTAAATCGCGCTGTGCGTCAGTCATCTGCGCAGAGGATTTTAAATGCATTGCAACTTTCATATAGGCTGCCCGGTTTTCGAGCAAAAAATTTCGTAGCGCAGTGATCTTGATGCAAACATCTTTCGCTTGTTTTGCAAATTCGTCTCGAGGTCGAGTCTGAAGTATACGATTCTTATTTGGAACTGGTAGACTATCGTCCTTTACCGTATTGACACAAGCCTTGAATATGTGTGTGATGTCCATGTTCTAAAGCACATTACTCTAAAAATGTTTAATCTATTTCGACTAATATTTTCCCGTAAAATTAAGACAAATCACTTCGAAAAAAAATGTATTCCACGTCCGATGTCAGCAATGTCAGCGGTGCGATGACAGTCTGATGACATCTTCATGTTGACCGACGATGACAGTTCAACAAATCTAGAGAAATTCATTTTAGGGTGGTGCGCACATCAATAAGTATTTATAATATGTTTTCCCATTAACGAAAATTCTTTAAATATATTTTTTACAATTAATCAATCTTTTTTTTATGCTTATACGAAGGTCGTTCAATAATTTATTAAAAAATATTCAAGAGATGGCGCTCCGAGCGCTCCTAAGTAGTATAACTTCTCAACAGATGGCTGTCAAAGGATTGAGTCTAAGACGCATTCATTTCAAAATATATTTAAATTTCATTTATGGGAAATTTAATAAAAATACATAAAAGTCATTTTGGTATGTTTTTGTTGAAATTTGAAATAGCGGCTCGAAATGGGGTTTTTCGACGGTAAACATAGCTTGTAATCAAAACTGTCGGTCCCAATTCTGTCCGTTCACATTGGCCTGAGAAAGACCATGGCTGGTTCATAAGCTAAGTTTTTTTTAAGCAAAACAAATTTTTCTAGCTTAAGTTATTATAAGATTAAAATAATATTATAATTCTAAGATTATATTTAATTGTCGAAAGACATAGCTTTAAGTTGTAGGTGAGGTTAGGTTAGAGAAGGGGAGTGTGATGGTTGGACATCACTTCCACTCGGAGGCCAAGAGGCCCATTGTGATTCCCTTCGTTTGTGTGGGTACACATAAAATTAAAAAATTAACCTGTCCTATCACGTGGTGGCTGAAACCACCCCGTGCTCTTGATGAATCTTAGAAGATCCGATATATCTGCATTAGCCACATCCGCAATCTCTGTAAAGAATCTTTGGCCTAGCGACACTAGGCGTCGATTCTGGAGAGCTGGACAGTGGCAGAGCAGATGTTGGATCGTCTCAGTTTCTTCCTCATCGCCGCAGCTCCAGCAGAGATCGCTGGATCCCGAGTCCCATTTCCGGAGCATTGCTCCAATGGGACAGTGTCCTGTGATCACCCCGACGAGCATACGGATCGAGTTATGGTCCAGCGCCAAGAGCTTCTTTGTTTTTCCGACGTTGAGCTCTGGCCACGATGATCTTGTCGTGTAGCTATCGTTTCTTGTAAGCCAAGACGAGTTGGCTTCTTTGATAATTGTGTCGTTTATGATCCGGTATAGTGCGCTGATCGGTGATTGCAATGACATGTCCGCTTCGCTGATGTCCATTTCAGAACCTTGCCTGGCCAGTTCGTCTGCTCTTTCGTTCCCTGCGATTGAGCTGTGGCCCGGGACCCAGCCGAGTTTAACTTTATGGTGTCTGATGGACTTCAGTGAGTCGCGACATTTCTTGACAGCCTTTGATCTCGTTATACAGGATTCTATTGACTTCAATGCAGCCTGGCTGTCTATGAAGATGGTGATATCAGACGGTGGGATATCGGCTACCTGTTGGTGTTTAGCTGCTTTCTCTATTGCCAGGATTTCTGCTTGGAACACGCTACACAGATCAGGAAGTCTGAATGATTCCTGTTTGTGTAGGGTATCAGAGTAAAACCCGACCCAGTGCCTGTGTTCATTTTCGATCCGTCGGTGAAGAGGGTGATCTCATGGTCGTTGATTACGGCGTTTGATAGCCACTCTTCTCTGTCGGGGAAAAGGATAGGTATACTGAGAGAGAAGTCATTTTGGGGGGGAATATAGTCGGTCGTAGCTGCGAGGCTACTAAAACCATGTTTCCTTCCCAGGTCGTCTATTATCTTAAGTATGGCCGCATGTCCATAATTGGCTTGCTTCCACAGAGAGGACTCTCTTAGTCTGAGAGCGCTCTTTGCAGCGTAGCCTTGTATGAAAAGATCCAGGGGGGGGAGATGAAGAATCATGTCCAACCCTACCTACGGCGTGCTTCTTATGGTACTTTGTTGAGCATGTTCATATAGCTTTTTGTGCTGCTAGCAGTCCACCAGACTAGGGCCCCATAAGTTAAAATGGGTCTGATGATTGCTGTGTACATCCAATGAATGATGTACGGTTGCAAGCCCCATCTTTTCCCGAAGGTCTTTTTGCATGCATAAAAAGCGTTCAATCCTTTTTTCATCCTTTCCTCCAGGTTCCTTTTCCAGGAGAGTTTGGAGTCAAGAATGATGCCTAGATATTTTGCTTCGGCTTTGAGTTTGAGTGGAGCACCCTCTAACTTTGGGGGAGCAAATATCGGAATTTTCCATTTCCTGGTGAACAATACCAGCTCGGTTTTCTGGGGGTTTATTCTCAGACCGTTCTGTCTTGCCCACGAGGAGAGTTCACTAAGCGCAGATTCCATTAGTTCACTGATAGTTGGTAGAAATTTACCTTTTATCAAAATAACCAGGTCATCCGCGTACGCTATGATCTTTGTGTCTTTTTCCATAAAGAATTTGAGGATCTTGTTGACTGTAAGAAGCCACAGTAGGGGGGAGAGAACTCCTCCTTGTGGTGTGCCTCTAGTTGTCACCTTCCTTATAGAACTGTGTCCAATGTCTGCATTGATGATTCTGTTCTTCAACATATTCTTAATCCAGATTGACTTTTATGTCCTCAAGAGCTGTTGTTATGGCCTCTGTGTTTACATTGTTAAAGGCCCCCTCTATGTTGAGGAAGGCTGCCATTGTAAACTCTTTTAAGTACAGCGAGCCCTCAATCTCACGGGCAACACTATGCAGAGCACTCTCCACTGATCTGCCTTTGAGGTAGGCGTGTTGAGTGTTGCATAGGTTTCGTGAATTTATGAGTCCTCTGATGTATAGGTCAAGGAGTCTCTCCAAGGTTTTTAATAGAATGATGGATGGTTTTCCTGCCTTAGGTATGAAAATTACCTTAATTTCTCTCCACTGTGTTGGTATGTACCCCGTTCGCAGGCAATTGGGAAAAATGCTGACGAGATGGGGTACAGTGTGGATCTGTGTTTTTTGAAGCATCGCTGGCAAGATATCGTTCGGGCCCGGAGATTTAAAGGGTTTGAACGAATTTATTGCCCATGATACTTTATCCGCTGTGATAATCTTGTTTATCACTTCTTCGGTTGTGTGAACCGTAGGAACCGTCGTCTCGAAGGAGACTGTGTTTTCAGGGGTTTTACAGCCTGGGAAGTGGGTTTCAGTCAGCAGTTCTAAAGATTCCCGACTGGATTCTGTCCAAGAACCATCTGGTTTAAGAATGAATCCCGGGACGCAGGGGTCCTTGGATAGGATCTTCCTGAGCCTTGCGGCTTCCTTGAGATCCTCTATTGATTCGCAGAACTCCCGCCAGGATTTAGATTTTGCTGCTCTTGTTTTGCTCTTGTATTCATTGAAGCTGGACTTGTAATTATCCCTGTTTAAGATCTTTGCTCTATTGAATAGAGTTCGGGTCCTGGTCCTGAGTTGCTTTAGCTCTGTAGTCCACCAGACTGCGCTGGTCTTCAGGGTTTGTTGAAAGCCGCTTTCAGAATTCTCACAAGATTTTCGACTGTATTCTCAATGTAAGTTGGATCAGGATTAGTGGTGTCTTGTGGCGGTTCTAACCTGTTGGCAACTAGGTTTGAGAAAAGATTCCAGTCTGTCCTCTGAGGGTTTCTGAAGGATTTCGGTTTTTCTTTAATGGCGTTAAGGTTGAAGAGTATCCGGCTGTGGTCCGAAAAGGAAAAGTTAGTAGACACTCTCCAATCCTCTACTCGGATGGAGTCGGACTCACTTAGTAAAGTGAGGTCAATTACCTCTTCCCTAACCCGATTGCGAAACGTGGGTGTATTACCTTTGTTGCAAATATTGAGGTTGGTGGAGATAATGAAATCGAAAATGGACTCACCCCTTTTATTGATGTCGCTGCTTCCCCATTGAGTGTGGTGTCCATTGGCGTCGCAGCCTATCAATAGGCACAGTCCGCGTGACTTGGCGTGTCGCACGAATGTTCGGACTGCGTTTTAAGGTGGATCCTCCTCATCGTATGGTAAGTAAGCGGTCGATAGGAGCAAAATTGATTTGTCCTGTTGTTCGTACGTTACCACCGTGAGGTCTCCGTTGCTGTACTTTTAAGTTGTAGGTACTGTTTGTTTTAGAGTGTCCGTCTAGGGCCAGATAGATAATTAGATTTAAGATAGTTAAGCTAGTTTGAAGCACTTTTGTCTAGCGTAAGATACTTATAAGAAATGTTAAAAATAAAATTTAATTTCAAATTGAAAATTGAGAACCAGGGTTGGCATGAACATTGGTGAATACAGAAGACAAACATTTTGGACGAATGGAAAATTGAATCGGGCCATTTTCTTTTTATTATTCTAATCAAAGGTAGCAGATAAACGCCAGAAATGAAATTAAAATGTCAGAAATGTGAAAAAATACAGCCTCACGACTCGTGCTTTATTTTAATGTTCACACTAGAACCTCATAAGTAGGTCACGGACCTATTAAAAGAGACCACAACCGAGTTCTTCTCATTTACCCCCAAGACCGTTAGATTACAGACGATGCTCCTCAAAGGCGTATATTCGATTACTTACCCCGAAGAAATGCTCTCAAGGCTCAAAGTGATCGAAAGCGATGACCTCAAATTCGTGGGAGCCAAGTCGTTCACCAAGGAGCGGGATAAGCGGGAGAAGCTGAACTCACACCCATTTTACATCCCAGTCTGTAAAATGAAAAACATTAATAAGGAATCTTACAATATATCCGCTGCCGACGGTTCGGACGGTTTCGGACACGCCGCTTCGCTTAAAGAGTCACTTAAAGATCCTGTCAGTGAATGTTAATTCATTGATTAGGATTAACCCTTAAAGGCCACTGAGGTGCAAATCAGGCAGGCCAAAAAATTCAAAGTTCCCGCACTCTTGGCACAAGCGCTTTAGCGCCATCTAGTGTGCATGGTAATTATGTCCTACTATAGGGCTACCAACAGGTAAGTAATGCGGCGTCAGTCGCTTGAAGCCCTTGGTGCAGTAGGCGTCATAAAGTGCACGTAGACCCAATTTGCACCCGTGTGGCCTTGGCGTCGAAAACTTCGCAATTGAAAGTGTTGTGAAAAGTGTGAAAAAAAAATTTGTTTTCACTACTGCTTTTCAAAAAGCAGTTTTTACTGTGTAAGTATACATTATTATTAATAAATATATTTTTTTTTGCTTCATTTTCTATTTTATGCATATATACGCATGTATACCACGTTGCACGAAATGACGCAATAAAAAAATAATAACGTATACTTCTTTTATGTGCGTAGGTACTATGGCTACTCGCTACAATTTACGCAGTGCTCGAGCGGTATTTAATGCTTTATCGGAGGATAGGCCGGCATCCGAAGACGATCGATCGGACATGCCCGAAGAAGATCGCCTGTCGTTGCAAAGCGACGAAGCAAGCGAGTTTTCCGCCATTGATGAGAACGAAGGAGAAGAGAGAACGGAGCATGCGTTAGAGTCGACTCAGTCAACTACGTCACATGACGAGGGAGCAGCAGAGAGAGAAGCCGAGCCAGCGAGTAAGCGGAAACGGCTAGTGGAAGCGGCGGGTCGAGAAGAAGGAGAGGTAGGCGCCGTCTGCCTTTCTCGCATGTGCGATGAACATAGAGCAGGCATATGTGTTAATTGTATCGCTTCGATAAATTAAATACAAATGTTTCATATATTTTGTAATTTTTTTATGAAAAATTTTGCGAAATAAAACCCATTTCATTATAAATAAGCCTGTTTTTTACTTTTTAAAATGTGCACATTTCAAGTACCCGGGAAAAATAGTAAAATTGTCCCATTCACAAAAACTTTTTCTCATTTCTGTCTACAACTTTTTAACTGCAAATATACAAAATTTCAAAGCCCAATATACATATATACATATATTTTTTTTTCAGGCTTATATACGTAAAACACGATTTATCAAAAAAAAATTTCATGAATCGCATATTTTTTATAAGATAAAAATTTTGTAGAATTTTTTAAATAGCACCATTGGATTCCTGAGGAAATTTCCTATAAAAAATACTGGTTTTTGATTAAAATAAATTAATATGAATAGAAGTTATACGATGTCGAAAGTATGAGATCCCAATTTTCACCCGTGTGGCTTTTAAGGTTGAAAAAAGAGGTGTGGCTTTTGAGGGTTAAGCTAAGAGCCGTACTTTTCAGCCCGCTGTATGACGAAAGCCCCGATGTACCTTTGCTTAGCGTAACAAAGTTAAGCCAGACACAAATCGCGATTTTAATTAACAATAATTTTAAACATAAAGTCATATATAGCGGTTAAGTGCGGAGGTTCCAGATGCTAGTGGCCTGCATCATGTGCATTCCCCACTTTTTCGATCTCTGCGCATAAACTCGGTAGAAAACTATTACTTTCTGGCCAGATTTTAAGCGCCAAACATAGTGAATTGGGAAACAGAACACCATAGGGGAGCCTACTAAGATATTGGTGGATTCTGCTGAGCACAGAGTACAGAGTTAAGTTACTCCCAACGGATTGTTCGCCGTATCCTAAAAGCGCCTCCTAGCTAGATTTCATGCTACTTAACTCACGACTGAGATTCACGACTGATGATTCGAGCAGTCTACTAACTGTATACGAACCTTCGTATAAGACGATGGCTATTGCGGGCTTAGTGCCGTAATCAAATTACCAAACGAATTCGCGGAGGTGTCAGAGTATGCCCCAACCAACCCTAACGATTATAGTAGGGCTCATTGGCCCTACTTTGCAAATTCTCTGACGAGAGCACTCAATTCAACCGCATCCTTCCCATAGTCCAAGAGGAACCTGTCAAACTACGAGATTGACGCCTTAAACAAATGGACGATACAATTAACAGACGATGGGCAGTAAGTTGTCCTAATATCCGCTCCATCATGTTGTTGTACTGGAGGTCTTTTTTAATTCCAGAAGTTGGCATGTTTTCCGGAATACCATAAACTCGAAGTTTGGTCCTTGGTCCAAGTGCAGTTCCATAGATTACCCAAGCCTGCTTACCTATTTGTTAACGAACTCTTATACGAGGATCTCAGACTGTTTGGGAATTTCAAAAGCTTTATCAATTGCTTGTCGGTCAGGAACAAGTTGTACTGATTCATCTCTCCCCATATTTTTATATTTGGTCATTTATGTTCCTTGTACTGAGCAAGTAGAGTGGTTCCCGTACTTTCTCTAGCTATCTTTTCCGGATATGCCGCAATGCTTTTTTTGTAGCTTTTCATGCAGTTTTGCACCGAGTTGCATGTTAAGCGTATCTCAGTGTCGCATCAAGAACCTGTCTTGAACATAGGATTGTGCCCCATTTGTTTTGAGAGCAGAGCTTTTATGCTGATTTCTCGGACATCACAGTTCCTCCCTGGGTTCTTTCCAGGTTATTATTGGTTTGATATCTGGGTCTTTTTTTCTCGACGTTCCGGATCACTTCAATATTCTAGGTAAGTTCAGCTCTGAATATTTGGACAGGAGCTAGCTCTTTCTCCTAAATCATATACAGAAAGCGATTTGGCCGTCCATTTGTTTTTTACCTTATTCCACTGAATGTCGAAAATCAGTTTTGACGCAGCGTGAATAGTAGGTACCATGCCACGCCTTAAAACCAACCTGGTATTATAGTATTTTCCTCAACCTATTTGATCAGAGCCCTGCTTACTACTTTTTCAAAAACCTAACTAACATTTGGAAGCAAACTAATTGATCGGAGATAAGCAGAGTTTGTTCTATCTCTATCCCGTTTAGGGGATACCGCTGTTTTCCAACGTTCTGGATAATGAATATTTTTAGGAGCGTTGTACAAGAAGTCTACCTACCTACCTACATACCTACTGATGGTTACGGACCTGAGCTTTACTTTTTTTGGTCCCTGACACCATAGGAATTTCAATGTGTTAATACCTCAACACTTGCATCCCGAAGTCCAGGACGATTTTATCACGCTTTCTTGAAGTCCACCCCCATGATTTAGGCGGTGCTCAGTAATCTACATACTTTTTTAATGACGCAATAATGGCTGTGGTGTGCCTTCGTCCAGTGTCTGAATTTTGTCTTCCAGTAATCTAGATCCTTCATTAATAGCGCAGGGATGACATTAGTAAACAGAGGCAGAAAGATCAAACACTTCCTGCATTTTCCCCATACCTGGCATTCGGATATGCGTTGAAACGGATATTTCCCATAAAACGTCAAGAGCAATGCAAGAAATGGGCGAATTACTTTAGAGAGCCAATATTGAGCAATGTTAGCTCAGCCTAAGCCACAGTTATTTGGTTTGACAGTTCCGACTATTTGCAATTGACGCATAACAATTAAGACTGTCATTCCGATAAACTTATTTTTATTAACTAATTTGGTGGGCTTTGGGCTTTGTTGAATACAACTGTACGAAAGCTGGTTGAAATAGACTTTAGAAGTTCATGTAATCACTCATTATATTAGCCAAATATAAATCCATTAACATTCAATATCCATAAAATTCAATTGTGAATTCCCATTTACTTCCGTAGGTCCATAGGTTAATAATTCATTTATTGTTAGTTGCATTTATCACTGGTCACTATATTTACTGCAAAACCCACAATACCTATGCATGTTCACCCCGTTTTCCCAATCCTGCTCATCTACGATCAGCCAGATTTAACTTTCGTACGATGCATAGGGAACGTCTCATATTCAAGTCGCCTCTCTTTCAGATGTTTAAAAGTGCAATCACGACAAACAGACAATCGACTCATAAAATTTTACAAAAGCTTACACCATTCGTTCGCAAGTGCAGTACAAGTGATTCCTGTGAAAGTAACCTAATGGAGCGGTTCAAGTTACCAAAGCGGTTTCAGGGAAGTGCAACAAGTGTTTGGTGAGTCGATATACGTTGCGTGTATGTTTATGTCTAAGCCAGTTTCATATGAAAGGAATGAATATGTCCCACTTGCCCTAAAGTATAAACCACTCAATCTTGGTCAAGG
Source organism: Merodon equestris (assembly GCA_958301585.1). Classification (NCBI taxonomy): domain Eukaryota; kingdom Metazoa; phylum Arthropoda; class Insecta; order Diptera; family Syrphidae; genus Merodon; species Merodon equestris. The sequence continues at coordinate 69,800,604 of OY284413.1, forward strand.
ATTTCCGGATTTTGCTGCACCAGAATACGTTACTCAGGCTCTCGCTAAAGTAGCATTGAGTGATAATCCACTTATGAACCAGTATACAAGAGGTTTTGTAAGTGAATGATTTACTGTTTCAGCGTTTTCGTAAAAAACTGTATCCCTCCAGGGTCATCCACGCCTCGTACAAGCCCTGTCTGCCTTATACTCGAAATTGATCGGGCGAACTATAAATGGAAACACGGAAGTAATGATAACTTCCGGTGCCTATGAAGCTCTATATTGCGGAATCATAAGCAATGTTGACGCAGGGGATGAGGTTATTATTATAGAGCCATATTTCGACTGCTACGAGCCAATGGTACGAGCTGCTGATGGTGTTCCCAGATTTATTCCCTTACGGCCTGTAAGATATACTATCAAATCCTCAACATATATTGAAATATAAAATCCGTGAAAAATGACAGACAAAAACCGAAGGAGTAATCACCTCAGCCGACTGGGTCCTGGACGAAGAAGAGCTTGAAAATCTGTTTAATGAAAAAACAAAAGTAATTATAGTAAATACCCCACACAATCCTATTGGAAAAGTTTTCAGTCGCAAGGAACTGGAAAAGATTGCAGACCTGTGCAATAAGTGGAATGTTCTCTGCATTTCGGATGAAGTCTATGAATGGCTAGTATTCGATGGTGTAGAACATATCCGTATGTGTACTCTTCCAGACATGTGGGAGCGCACCCTTACAATTGGTTCAGCTGGTAAGTCATTTTCAGTAACTGGTTGGAAAATCGGCTGGGCATATGGACCGGAAAATCTCATCAACAATCTGCAAATGGTCCATCAGAATTGTGTATTTACATGTGCAACGCCACTACAGGAGGCAGTTGCACAGGGCTTTGAGCTAGAATTAGGACGATTGGACTCGCCTGAATGTTATTTCAAATTCCTACCAGCGGACTTAAAGAAAAAGAGGGACTTTATGGCTAAATTCCTCGAAGAAGCTGGGATGAAACCCACGATTCCTGAGGGTGGTTACTTCATGCTTGCTGACTGGTCTAGTCTAGGTAAAGTTCTTATGTTTGTCCTTTGTGTCACGTGACTATATAATTCTTTAAATCATTAGCGCACAAAGTAGACTTAGAGTCTGAGACAGATAAATATAAGGACTACAGGTTCACCAAGTGGATGACAAAGAATATGGGCCTTCAAGGAATTCCTCCGACTGCGTTTTACAGTGAAGAAAATAAGCCATTAGCGGAAAACTATGTTCGCTACTGCTTTATAAAAAAGGATGAGAACCTGAAGAAAGCCGCGGAGCTTTTCCAAAAATGGAAATAATATTTGTTCTACTCTAGAAGAAGTCAAGTAAAATGTTTTCTCGACATGCATTTGTTACTGTGAATTTATAATAAATTGTAAATGGGAAGAACTCGATTGGTTGATTTTTGTTATAACTTGTAGGACTAAATTCCACTCAAAGGTATGAATTGTATGTAAATGGTGAAAGTAATGATAAAGTAAGACTTGTAGTTGGCTGCAACCTCTTCACGAAGGTAAGAAATTTGCCCTCTATGAACCTCCGACAGGATCACTAAAGTGAAACTATCGTGCAATTATTGCGTCAATGCTACAAAGACAAAGAAAACATCCTTTCACCTAATTTAGGACCTTCCATTCTTAGCTACTCGCGGGAATAAAAATAAACAGATGTGCACAAAAAATTACAAAACAGTAACGGCGACTATTAACTTACCTCTTCGCCCTCACCACTGCCCCCTCACATTTATGTGTAAAATGTTAAGTGACGCTGATACACATGATATACTGCCCCGTCAATAGTCATAACGTTCAATTTATTGAATCAAATTTCATCCTAGTAGAGAAATGAAGAGCTTCCGGTAGCTGCTCATTCTCAGACTATTTAATATAAAAAACAAGGGCCATATGGTAGCTCTCCAAAAGCCGACTGAAACCTCATCTCTAATCTATTTGATAGAAAGTTACCCGAACCACATTCAACTTTAATGTCGAAATCAGTCGAAAATCTTTCCCGCCAGAGAGCGGGAAATAAGTAAACGAGCTGAGTTCAGTGAAAAATTAAAATCCAGCTTGAATGAATATAAGAGTAAAATAAGAATTGTAAAACGTAGCGCCTCTAACCCGGAATACATCCGTAAACTTAATAGACTAAAAAGAGCATTTAGAGAAGAAACTCTTAGATTGCGATTTATTTATGTTTAGCGATTTACTTCCAAAACTGTAAAGACTATGAACCACAATTCTTAAGACAGGAAAATGAAGCCACACCGTAAAATCAGTCATTCGAAACACTCAAATATCTCCTAACGAAGATCTGTTAACAATTTTAATATTCATTGAAGGAGTTTATGACGGTCTTCAAAATCGAAGTCGATTTTAGAAGAAATACAAATGAACGCGTCTACCACACTCTTAATTTGTAATTATTCCATGAGAAAAGTGGTTATCTGGTTCACACCATTTATTCTGTTCACCAGAAAGAAAAGTTCCCTTCTTCAACACCGCCCAAGCTTGAAGATGTTACACTTAAACTTCCTATGGCCAGTTATAATATAGTCCATCTATGTATAACATTGTTTAACCTAGCGGTATTTGGTCAGGGTTCATTGACTTTAACGTTTATTGTGTTTTATAAGCATAAAAAGTAAAAACAAAATGTTGCTGCGAATGATTGTAGTGAGAGGCGATCAATAAGTACCCGTGTTGGAAATGAAAATGCAAGTTTTTAGTTTTTTTTTTTATTTTTCAACGTAATCTCCTTTTCAATAAGTCAATACACTTTATCGACGTTTTTTTCCCACTTCTTTAACCTCTCCAAAAAATATGACTTCTCAAACTAATTAAAATAAGCCTCGGTCTCGAAGATAACCTCCTCGTTTGAGCTGAATTTTTTTCCCCCGAGCCATGTTTTTATGTTGGGAAACAAAAAGAAATCACAGGCTGCCAGATCAGGAGAGTACGGTGGGTGCAGCAGCATTTCATAGCACAATTCATTTAATTTCGCAGCAGCAATTGTTGAGAGTGCTGGTCCGTTATCACTTTTTTCTTAGCCAAATGGGGACGTATTTCCTTCAATTTCTTGTCGAATCGGTCCAATAATTCACTTTAGTCCATGATGATTATTCCCTTCGAATCCCTAAAAAGTGTGGCCATGACTTATCCGGCCGATGCAGACTTATCGGAGCAGATTTATTACCAAAAACCCATGGTTTGGACATTGTTTGGTCTCTGGCGTATAACAATGTATCCAGGTTTCATCCACGGTAACGACCCGACCCAAAAACTCCCGAGAATCTTGATTAAAGAAGTCCAAACACCGCTTCCACAATGTCAAACTTATCCGCTTGTTGTCCATTGTCAGCAATCGCGGCACCTATCAAGCCGACGGCTTTTTTACCTGTAATTTGTCACGTACAATATTGATTGGCACTTTTGTTCGTCGATTTGAGAAAGTGGATAAATTCAAATATCTGGGTACCATATTGACAGCCAAAAGCGACATAAAGGTCAAAATAAAAGGCTGCGCATGGGTAGCTCGTACTCCTTCGCGATGCAAGAATTGTTCAAAACAACTGTTTTGTCTCGCAATGTTAAAATCCGCATTTTTAATGTCAGTGACATTTTACGGATGCGAAACCTAGTCCCCGACTAAGGAGGAAAATAGATTTCGGGTATTTGAAGATAAGATCTTATACAAAATCTATGGTTGAAAACAAGACGAAGAAACAGGCGAATGCATAATCGAGAAATCGAGGAACTCTATTCAGCCCCAAGCATTGCCCGAGTAATAAACTCGCGGCGACTAAGAGGGGCAGGACACGTAGAACGAATGGCGAGTGGACGAACAGTCTAACGAACGAGTGGAAAAACCCGCTAAGAAGCCCGTAGTCCGTAGATGGGAGGACATGACTAACATCAAAATTTCGAATTCCACTATAAACATGTTATTGGCAAGACTCCTTAAAATAAAAAAATTAACTTCCATCCTTATTTGCATATTTGGACGTCATTCGTAACTTTGCTCATCCGAATTGGGCGAGATAAAAGGACAAAGAACCTACCCCTATACTAATAGTAAGGGACTTTAGAATGAACCCGATTTAAAGTGTTAGTCGAATACGTATTTTATACCTTAGCCATTTGAGTTCACTATTTGTAGAAAAGCGATAAAATAACCTCTCTTTCACAGAAAACCACCATTGATTACATAACCCCCGTCGATTCTGTTGAACATTTTTGTAACATTTATTTTAAATATGCTTTCGCAATCATTGGTAGGTAGTACATGTTAGTTTCACAATTTATGAATTTAGATCGTGTTTATTGATCAAAAACTGTTTTGAGGGCCAATTCCGGGCAATCGTAACCCATTTCTTCAGGTGTGCTTACGCCCAACTCTGACAAAGTTGGTTTGATTTCATTAAGAAGGTATGGATAGATCTCAGCTTTTTTATCTCCACATTTGTCTTTCACTCCTTCCAGCCACCTTACAGCCAAAGCATAGTCGTTGACGCGACGGCACGCCTTCAAACCAGCAATGATGATCTTTGGATCTGGAACCAAGTCCATACCTAGCAAATCGTTCATACCCTTCCGGATCTCCCAGCCATCAATCTCATTGCGATTGAAATAATCGTCATAACGCTTGTCGAATTGTTCATCGGTCTCGCCGGAATCATGCGACATACGGACTGCCCCAACTGCCGACAGGCGAGTGGCAGTCAGTCCCAATGAGCCCCGAAGGACTGTGTTAATTCTCGATGCGGCCGTTCGCAACATTCTGAAACTAAAAAGTTATTAAATCAGATTGTTTTTAGAAATCAATGAGATTGTTCTATATTTCAACTGCTATTTCTGCGTTTTGGGATGTCTGTTTAATTAAAATATAGTTAAGTAATACCTGGATGAAAATATTTGACACAATCAAGCACGGTTGCTGCAAAACAAGACTGAAAAAATATGATGAGATTGACAGGCCTCGATGAGTGCATTCAGGGTTTGAATAAGTTTGTTTTACTGTTTCAGAGGGCGCACACTCTAATAAGCTGCTTCTATCCGCTATGACTTTAGTTGGAATTAAATTCGACTTTTATCGACCGGAGGCCATCTTCCGAGACTTAGTACTCAAAATGGCGGCGATTGATTTGTCTGCTAGGAACTTAACACTTAGGGGGTTGAAATCTGAACTAAAGGCGACCTTGCTGTTTATCTCTGTAGATAACATAAACCGAATATTTCTGCTTAAATTGAAAATCATTGGATAATAAATTATGGTTGCCCTGTATATTCGATTTTGCACGTTTCGTTTTATTTGCTCAAAACTGCCAATATCTTGAGTTTCGAATAATGGGATACTGTTTATACGATTTTGTTTTGTTGATTACTTACAGGCCTACTTGGACTTTTATCTGAGTCGGGTTTTCCATTGCATGTGTTGAAATTCCATAAGTGGAAGACAGAGGGAGATGTAATGGTAGATCAGCCGCCCGGACAGTTGCGGGTATGTTTTTTGATGTTTTGTTTGTTAAGTGTTATTATTTACATATGTAATACCCACGCATCCGATCCGCGTAGGCGCCTTGCGCCCTTTTCCATCAGGAACCGCCCATGGCGCCTTGCACCCTTTCTCAACGCCAGAGCCGCCCATGGCATTGGCACAGCGGATAAACGGTACAGACATCCAACGCGCGGGTATAAAAGCAGCTGAGTTGATCGAATAGTCGGAAGTCGACGAGTAGCAGTATATCAGTATCAGGAATAACATATGGGAAGTGTTCTGAGTATAGTAATAAAGGATATATTTGAAGGGAAGTTGTCTTTTATTTGTCTTTGTTTTGGGTTCGTGTTTGGTGGTTTGCTGATTGAGGTCGTTGATTCCGCTTTGTGCCTTACAACTTCAGAAGTGGGATAAAGTCCTGGTGCGATATTTAATTAAACAATCGATTGCTGTTTGAAGGAATGGGAGGAGGACGAGCAAAGCGAAGTGGAGAAGCTGAGGCAAGAGATCCAGTCCATGAAGGCAGCTTTGGAAAGCATCAAGATACAGAAGGGGAGTGAAAAGACGGAGAGTGCTCCAGCGCCTAAACCAAGAGCAACAAGTTGTGTGGAGGAGAGAGTCGAGTCGAGGAGTTGCTACACAGTGAAGGATGTGACCGAAATGCTTTCCGAATTTAATCCAAGGAACCCAACAGGACTTTCGTCAACCGCATTCGTCCGAAGGGTTAGGGAAGTTAGAGACGTGTACCAGCTAGATGGAAGGCTAGTCATGATGGCGGCGATCGGTAAGCTAGTGGGAGCAGCAAAGCTTTGGGGTAGTTCATTCATCGTTGGAAGAGTTTCTTCGAGACTTAGTCGATAATTTCCCAGCAGACGATGATGTGGCTGATCTGCACGAAATGTTGCGGAACAAAAAACAAAATCCGTATGAGGATATCGAAGAGTTCATGTATGAGATGAAAGCTATTGCGTCTAGGGGGCATATAGAAGAGAAAACTGTGGTCAAATATATAGTGCGGGGCATCACCGATGTAGAGTGTCGTGACGCACTGAAAGCGGCACAGCCAGAAACTATTCAGGAGCTGATAAAGAAAGTTCGGTGGACCACCAGCGTACGATCGCAACAGAGGTCAGCATCAACAGCATCACAGAGACGGGGAATATCTGGGAGCAATAGTGCAAACTCAACATCAGTTGACACTATCAGGTGTTTCAAGTGTAGTCAGATGGGGCACATAGGGCGCAACTGCCCAAAGGTCAGGTGCTTCAAATGTAACCAATCCGGGCACATAGGTCGCAATTGTACGAGCGCGGCAACGACGAGGGCAGCAGAGCAACACGCTACCGAACAGCGGCAACCTACAAGGCCAAGTCAGTTGTGGCTGTGCGAAGACATAAGTGTGTATCACAAAATTGTGACCGTCAACGGGAAGCCAATCGAAGCTTTCATAGACCTGGGCAGCGACTGCGTCACACTGCAAGAGTCAGTCGCTATCACCAACAATCTTCGCTACAGCGATGATGCTAAGAAACTGAGCGGGTTCGGCGGAGGAAGATGCCGAACAATAGGAAAACTTTATGCCGAAGTCGGGGTAGATGCTTTGCGAAGCTGGTGTGAAGTATTAGTTGTCCCAGACGACAGCCAACCATACAATATAATTGTCGGTAGGCGTTTGCTTGACCAACCGCAAGTCAAAATCGAGAAGACATACCATGAACTCAAAATCAGCGACTGCACTGTGAGTGATGAAGGCAAATCGTTGATTATCTCAGACGAGGCGATTGCGGAGCAGCAGGTGCGGAGTAGAATCGATATTGATGATATTGATGCGGGAGACATCACAGCCAAGGAAAAGGAGCTACTCGGCGAATTAGTAAATGAATACCGAGATTGCTTCGCTCTAGACGCCATCGAACTTGGACTGTACAACTGGGGTGAGTGCACAATCGAAGTAACGGCGACACAACCAGTGTGTGTGCAACCCTACCGATTACCTTTCGCTAAGAGAAGGATAGTAGAGGAAAAGATCAGCGAAATGTTGCATCAAGGAGTCATTCGGCCTTCAGGAGTCATTCGGCCGGGAAGAAGTATTTCACAACACTGGACCTTGCTTTTGGGTCACGTCTTCCCCCGTGACACCCTGAAATTTTGAAAGAAGTTCAGGTTCGGAGCGACAAAACCCGTTACAAACGAGCTTCTATCCGTGAATACGTGTGAGCTCATTTCATTTTACCGCAGTGTACTCCCGCCACACACACTCATGGAATTAGAACAATGTGCGCGATTGTTTACAAAATTTTGACAGCACTTGAGGTTCCCACGTGCTCGCCCGAGCTTGTAGGCAAACGTCGGCGGTCATTTTAAGTGGTACGTCTCATTGGTGGTTTCTGCTCCTAGGATACGATTTACTTTCCGCTGCGAATAGCTTCACTCTGTATACTATGCTCTGAAGAAATCACCGATGGCTTAGTAGGCTTTCCCTAGTGTTGGGTGTGTTATTTCTCCGCTTGCGATTTAAATCATCGGTCAAAATTTATAGGTTTTCTAAAAGGTGTTTCGAGCTTTATTTTTGTAAATTTAATGTTCATTAAAATTTGTTATGGGAAAATAATATGTACATAAGTAATTGTGCGTAGCATAAGTTTCTAATAGATGGCGTTGTGAGTTAATTTACCGACACAATACCAACAATACTTGCTTATATAGGCTGGGTAAATATCGAGTAGACGGCGTGGTTTGCCATTTCTTCGGCCGCCGATTATTTTCAGGTTATCTGATGTCTTTTAAATCAATCGAAACTCTTGTATATGAAAATGATAGTGTACATTTTCTAACTGGGCTTATACATTCTCTAGATATACCAGGAATGCCACCAAACAATCTTCAGTTAAAGACTGATTCACCTATTATTCTGCTCCGTAATTTAATCCACCTAGATTATGCAAAGGTACGCGTTTTGTCATCACAAGGGTCACCGGAAATGTTATCGAAGCAACTATTTTGACTGGAAAATTTTAAGGAGAAATCGTCCTGTTACCACGTATTCCAATGATACGGTCAGAATGTCCAATACCATTCAAAAGGCTTCAATTTCCGATTCGTTTGGCTTTGGTAATGACCATAAAGAAGTCTCAGGGCTAAACAATGTCCATTTTCAACTTAAAATACGGGTTTTCCCATGGACAGCTGTACATATGTCGGCTGCTCACATGTTGGGAAATCATAAAATTTATTCGTATAAGCAAAAGTCAGGGTAACCAAAAATATTGTGCACAAATTAGCACTTAGATAAATTATAATAATAATTTAAAATAATGAAAATAATTATTAAAATGTTAAAAACCAACTTTATCCACCTCATTTATAAAACTCAATTTTCAATTTATTGTATAATTATGTAAATAAAAAAATTATTTATTTATTTTTTACAAATATCATTTTGTAAAAAAACAATCTGAGGAATTTGTAATAAAATGTAAAATAAAAAATGTTATGTTCGTTTGTGCTTCATTTCAACTTTCCGAAACTAGTTACCAATTACTCTTGAATTGACTATTTTAGTGGAAACACAATCTGGCTTTGCCGCGTGCCGACTTTGACAGCATGAGTAGAAACAACGAAATCTTATGGAGGTTCCTACAATGTTACCTCAGGCTTTTGCTCGACCTCATATCGTAAATATCGTAAAGTTAAGCAAAGCGCCAGAGTAGAGCTACTGCCTACTCAGATGTGCGTTTGACAGATGAATTGTCTTTGACTTGTTTGATTTTAGCAAAAGCGAGTAACGTATTGTGCTCCGAGTTGTTCGTTTCAATATGCATATATTTTCATAGCTTATTATTGGACTTTTCGATACAAACTAATCATGATGGAGGTTAGAGTAATAAATTCTTTTCTTTTTTCATATTCGTAGACCTTTATTTGAGCTGATTTTTTATGTTTCAATTAAATCATATAAATAATAATAACACCAGTCTACACTTCTTTTGCACTGAAATCATACGTAAAGATTTTGAGGAAACCGAACTTAGTGTTGTCATATTCCTAAGTTCTATACGCGCTCCTGTGTCAAAGCCACATTGTGAATGCAAATTGCGGGTTGCCGGCGTTTTGACACATTTTATCGTAAGAGATCGTAAGTCGGTGAAAAGCAGTGCAAAGCCTGTCAAAAGTCGGCACGCGGCAAAGCCAGATTGTGTTTCCACTATTTAGGAATGCTACGAATGATTACAACATACAACTTGACTGCAAGTAAAGGTCAAGGTCAATTCCAATGATAATATCTTAAACGCAAAAAAATATAGATACTTGATTATTTATATTTATATATTATATTATATTATACATCTATATACTTGATCCATCTATCCGCCTCGGTCTATAACTCTCATTTTGAGATATTAATGCATATTTTTTTTAATTAATGTTACGCTTTTGTTTTTTTTTTGTGTTCGCAACAAATTATCCATTACAATTAAAAAAATAATTAGTTTAAAAGTAGTTAACGTCTTCCTTTTCTTTAATTACATGTATTTGTTAATTAGTTTTTTTTAATTACATTACTTGTAAGTGTCACCTTTTAAACGCGCGACAATATTACGCAATCTAATTAATTAGTTCTGAACGATATTTAACACCAAACACCCGCTGTTGACAATAATTTTTCTCCAAACTGATAAGACATACCATATTAACTTTCCTTCAATAGGCTTAATTTCCTCTGAGCTTCTCAACAAGTTCATCGATTTGAATTGATCAGTGGACAGCTAGCAGCTTGTTAGATTTAAGTTCTAATATTGCTGTCTTAACTTCATCTGAGTAAGGGATCGACTTTTTGATAAAGAATTTTTTTCTCTTGTCGGTCGGTCGGTCTTATAATATACGATATGTTAAGTTAATGCCCGACGACGCTCAATAGACCACTTGTCCATTTTCATACACAAAGGACACTTGTGTAAACAAAACTACAGTAATGCGTCCGATCACTTAGCGACCAAGGGACACTTAACCCAACAACCCAATATCCCAGAATTGCGGGTCAGCATTTCAGATCCATCAACGATCAATAAATTATGTTGTCCCAAGAATTGTATTGTATCCATCTAGCCCTAAGAATTGACATGTAGCTAGTTTAAGATTCAAAAATGTATTCATTCGTTGTGCAGCGATCGAACCGACCACTTCGGCATAAATAAAGTGTTGAATATTTTTAAAAAATGTTTTTCATTGAGTGAAAAATATAATTTGTTATATACGATAACATTCCCCGACTTTATTTCATTTTTATTTTATTTAAAGGACTTTTACACATTTCAAGGTAAACACAGTGAACGTGGATCATCAAGGTATCTAATATTGGTGTAGTATTGATCTGGGAACCGCCAGATTCCTTTGTAGATGTCGTGATGTGAAAGTCGCATGGAACATTGCGTCTCATAATAAAATGAAATAGTCTGATCCATTTTAGGACGGAAAGGTGTGTAATCCTTGTTTGCCACGCCCACTTGCAAAGACTTATTAATTTTACTTTATTGACTTCATTAACTAGATCAAAAGGCTTACATTTTACTTTATACTTCTTTTAATGAACCCGCGACGTTGAACAGAAGTGAACGAGCGAACCAGACGAAAACATGATGTGAGCTAAGATTGATTTCACCGGCTACGTGTAGGAGTGTCCATGGTCAGCAGTTTTGCCAAAGCGAACATGGTCACGTTTCTACGACCATATAATATTCGTTATTCATTCGAAAAGTTCAGATAATCAAGTTCTAGTACTTGTGCATCCCCATTAATATGATTAAGGTTTTGGGTCATATCTATTGAGCCCCTGCGAAAGTTGGGATCTCGAGTGGTAGTTTACATATGACCTTACTCTGTTTCGCACTAAATCTTCTAATGTGATATTTATATCACACATGTTATCACCCACTGAGCATATGTTCCCTTCAGCAGATCCTTAAATTCGTCTTCGATTATGCCATCCTTTCCTCTGTGAGAACGGGAATGCAGATGAGGCTGATATTGAATTCCGCTTTGAAGAAGGCTGTTATGAGATTCTGACTTACATGTCTGGAGTTAAAGACGCAAAGCCTAAGTTTGTTTCGAATAAATGCTTTCGTGCAGCAATCACATACATATGACCTATCCTATTACATTTCCAGGATGGCAGTAATATCGTCATGCAGAATTTAAGAACCTCCGAGAGTTGTTCGGCCGCACATGGTTTCCTCAGGGATATCACATCTAGCACCTTGTAGTGTTTTCAATTGATTATGGAAATGTTTACTATATGAAAAGACTACGTGCAAACACTAATAGTGGAAACACAATCTGGCTTTGCCGCGTGCCGACTTTGACAGCATGAGTAGAAACAACGAAATCTTATGGAGCTTCCTACAATGTTACCTCAGGCTTTTGCTCGACCTCATATCGTAAATATCGTAAAGTTAAGCAAAGCGCCAGAGTAGAGCTACTCTCTACTCAGACCTGCGTTTGACAGATGAATTGTCTTTGACTTGTTTGATTTTAGCAAAAGCGAGTAACGTATTGTGCTCCGAGCTGTTCGTTTCAATATGCATATATTTTCATAGCTTATTATTGGACTTTTCGATACAAACTAATCATGATGGAGGTTAGAGTAATAAATTCTTTTCTTTTTTCATATTCGTAGACCTTTATTTGAGCTGATTTGTTATGTTTCAATTAAATCATATAAATAATAATAACACCAGTCTACACTTCTTTCTGCACTGAAATCATACGTAAAGATTTTGAGGAAACCGAACTTAGTGTTGTCATATTCCTAAGTTCTATACGCGCTCCTGTGTCAAAGCCACATTGTGAATGCAAATTGCGGGTTGCCGGCGTTTTGACACATTTTATCGTAAGAGATCGTAAGTCGGTGCAAAGCAGTGCAAAGCCTGTCAAAAGTCGGCACGCGGCAAAGCCAGATTGTGTTTCCACTATAATAGTCTAAATAGAGTTATATGAAGCCTCATGAAACTGACTCACACAAGTGTAAGAGAGAAAGGAGATGAGGGCATATACGATTCAAAACAGAATTTTCAGTGAGACGCGCTCAATATGTCTGGCGACGGTTTTTGACATTTGTCTTTTTTTCGTTGAGTAGTTCTTACTTTCGATTCATCTGTTTTCGTCCCTTGTTGTGTAAAGAGCCATAAGCAAAAAAATGTTGAAGGAATGTGTTTGAATCCGGGTATGCTTTTTATGAACGGAGCGCTATTTAATTTGTCAACACATCAACAGAAAATGAAAAATAAAAGAGAACTGTCAATTTCTGTCGAATAAGAGAATTGTTCACGAGGCTACATGTAATACCCGACTAACATATCCTCGACTTTAGTTAATATTCCTCACACATAGGTGACGCCACGTGGGATAGAGCGCAATGCAAATCCATAAAAGCAATGCTCACTCACTGGTTTCATTTTTCCCTGCGGATAGGTTTTTCACATTTGTAATTTTTTGCGGGTGTGAGTTTTTCTTTCAATCAGTTATAGTTCGTTAAATACGGAATAATTGAAACCTATTATAAAAAAGAGAAAAGCAGCAATGTCAACGGCACCTGTGTAAGTAGAGATACCAAGGTCCATTTCATTTAAATAAATCGAAAAACACATTTCTTTGCGGTGGTGTTAATTCATACGCGTGCTTTCTCCCCCCGGCGTCCATCTTAAAAAATCGTCTCTTTCACTCTGCAGCAATTAGAATTGAAATTGGGAAATTACAATCAATAAAAAATGTATTAACGCATTTCAAAATTGTCATTCGCCGCATGGCGACGCGGTACTTATTGATGATATCTTTAATTTGCATATACAGGTTAAATGTCTGAACAGACAACAGACAATGGCCAGTAAGTGGTGGTTTCTTTACGATGATGACTTTGCATTGTGAGGTTATGTTTCACATCGGAACGGAGTTTTCCTTGATGTTCTCATGATGTACGACCGTCGTCCCCTACGTGGTAATATTCCGCGCCATATTTCATGAGAATACAGGTCAAATAGGATAGGGTTGGCTACTATGGTCTGAACATACATAACTATCATTAGCGTGCGATGATTCTTGGAAGGGGTGGAACGGATGTGTGTGGTCATCGTTATCGTATTTTTGTCGGTACTCAGTTTGCCCCAATGTCATTGAACTTGATGGTAGAGTTTAATACGAAGTTACTGGTTGTTAAGGGACACTACTGTAGCAAACGGCTCTTTCCAGTTCTTTCCAAACAATTTCCTTCCGGTGTTTGTTAGATATCGACATTGATAAACAAAGTTCGAATTAGATCGAATCAAATAAAGTGATCGGGGCCTCTCACGTGGTGCTCTTTGGTATTTTTCATGATGATTAAGTGAGTAAGAACTTTTGTGGTAATCTTATTCCAAAAAAAAAAAAAAGTCCTATACCCGTTAATTATGTTAAATTGTTTACTCTGGTCACTCTGTAGTCCAAATAAATATGTTACCGCTCCAAGGGCAGTATCTACCTGTAGACTTGGCGTTGTTTTTGCATTTGAATTGCCCTGCGTTACAGGTATTCAGTACTAAAATTTGATAATGAAGTTGGGTTTTTTAGGACCCCAATTGGCTGAGTGCTTAGCTATTAAGTATCTATTCTGTATCTGCGCAATTATTATGCAATCGAGCAAAATTTCTCTTCTTAGTATTAACATCGACGTATTCACTGTACCAAAAGCCCATATTCCCAAAGTTAACAAAAATCCAATCAAATCAATTCAGATTTCTTAAATCATAAGACCTGGGACAATTTAAATTGATAAAGGCGTGCCTCTGGCAGTTTAGTTTATGAATTTTTTAGGGAAGGACTTTTAGTAGAACACCATGTTCGTATAGTCGAACTTGTACACAAATTAGTTTCAAATAATAGACATGATCCGCATGTAACTAATTTTTACTACTTTCTAGTGTGGTTCCCCCTTCAGTTTCTTGGGCTCAACGAAACGATCTTTTATACATCATCATCGAAGTGGAATGCAAGGACGTTGACTATAAGTGAGTACTCGATGGTCGTTGTAAATATACGAATAAAATTAAAACCATATTTCCATTTTGTATAGATTTACAGAGAATTCCATGAAATTCCATGGAAAGGATGCCCTAGACAGCAACAAGGAGTACGATCTGCAGTTAAACTTCCTAAAGAGCGTAGATCCCGATCGAGTAACAAGTAAAAATATCGGTAGATGTTTGGAGTTCACCGTCTACAAAGTGAGTTTTTGAATCTCCTCAGCAGAATATTTAATGTTTTCGTTCCCTCAACAGAAAGAATCAGGTCCTTTCTGGTCGTCACTTACAAACGACAAAATTAAATTACATTTCCTCAAAGCGAATTTTAATAAATGGATAGACGAGTCAGACGACGAAACCGACGCTGGTCTGTATACTTTATTAAATACATTTTTCAAATTATTGATAATGTTACTTTGAATTATAATATTTCTTAGAGCGACAAATCGGCTGGGGCGATTTCGTCAATCAATCACCCGACCTGAAAAATTTCGATGACTTCGAAGAAGACGATGATTCGGATGACAACATCCCCAGTTTATCACCATGGGACGCAGATGGTGATGAAAATTCGAAGGACAAGGAAAACAAAACTGAAAAACCAGAAGAGGCGGATGAAAAGAAATAGGTCGATATCTAATCTTAATCATTAAATTTTAAATAATATTAATAATGAGCGTTAATAATATTAAATTAATAAAATAATTTGCGCGCACGGGATTATATGAAAAACAAAAAAAAACACCGGATATTTTGCATGTATGGTAAACATGGAAAAACAGAACATGAACTCTATCACTTCGACCAAAAAAAAAAAACAGATTTTTTGTTTTCTTTCCTCATATTTTTACAGAAAGATTGAATACGACAGGATCAGTTTGCATTATTTTACTTTAACATTTTGTAATTAAATGGAGGGAATATTAGTTTTCGAGTTAACTTTTTTTTTTTGTTATACACTACAAAAGCAAACAACAAAAGATATAATAAAATCGAAGCTAATTTTATGTTTTTATTAAAATAATTTTGTGTGTAGACGGCTTTTACGAAATTCTGTAGCCATTATTCAGTGACGTGATCTGGCGCAGCTATTGAAGCGGCGGAAATAAAATCGAAATCGGTTCCAAATAAAACTTTTTGTTTTTTTAGAAAACGTTGATCAACACCGAAAACGGCAGTTGTCAACAGGTACAGAGATGCCGGGATGAAATGCTTATTAGTATTACATGTAACATATACTGATGTAGACGCTTCTTCTCTTGAAATTGCGTGACAACTCCAACGAAACAATCTGTTCATCCAAAAATGGACTTAGAAAGAAATGTTGCGGCCGGTATCGTTAACTTAAGTGAAAAACAAATCACATACAGTTACTGCAAAATGTTTGCGTACATTACCTCATATTTTAGAAAAAAAGCTGCAACGTCTACATTTATATTAAAAATGATTTCTAAATCTTCTTATCGAATTGTAACTGTTATTTCATCATTCACATTCAAGAACTCGACTGGCGCCAATAATTGGAAGACACCACAAAAACTCTGCGTGCAACCATTTTTTATGCAGTTTTTTGCGAGAATTTCCATTACCGTTTGCTTTAACTTATTTCTATAGGGTCCGCCAAATAATTTTTTTTTTTTTGAAAATGCTATAAAAAAAACTACTGAATATTTTCTCAAATTTCTTTTTTTATTTAAAAGTACAATCCTTCCGGTTAATAATGGAAAATAATTTCATTCAAATGGCTGCCTCGGCTGGCCATGCAGTAGCCTACACGATCGGTCCAATTTTTAAGCACATTATCGATTGTGTGCAGCTGTATTTCACCAATGGCTTCACGAATATTGTCCTTTAAAGCGTCAATTGTCTCTGGCTTGTCGGCGTAACACTTATCTTTGACGGCACCCCACAAATAATAGACCAACAGTGTCAAATCGCAGCTCCGAGGTGGCCAAACGACATTAGCTCTGCGGCTGATAATGCGATCTTCAAAAACAGGGCGCAAAACATCGAGTGTAGCTTCGGCTGTGTGGCACGTAGCGCCTTCCTGTTGAAACCAAATGTTGCCAATATCCTCCTCTTCAATTTTTGTGAACAAAAATTCGTTCAACATGGCCCGATAACGATCGCCATTGACTGTAACGGCCACTCCTTGCTCATTTTCGAAGAAAAATGGCCCAATTATGCCTCTGGACCAAAATCCGCACCAAACAGTGGCTCGTTTTGGGTGCACCGGCTTTTCAATGTATGCGTGCGGGTTTTCTGTGCCCCAAATGCGACAATTTTGCTTGTTTACATTCCCGCCAAGATCAAAATGAGCTTCATTTGAAAAGATGATTTTTTTGGCAAAATCGGCATCTTCTGTAAGTCGATCGCAGGCCCACTTAGCGAAGCGAAAACGCAATGGATGGTCAGTTGGTTTCAACTCCTGAACCAATTGGACTTTGTATGGCGTCATACCAAGGTCTTTATGCAAAATTCGTCTCAATGATGTCTCCGAAATGTTCAATTGTTAAGAACGACGGTGAATTGATGTTGATGGCGCTTCACGCACACTTTCTGCCGCAGCAGCAATATTCTCGGGTGTACGCACTGTTTTTGGCTTTTCACGCTTTGGTTTATCGATGAGGATGCCACGTTTTCTTAAACTCTTTGTACAGAAGAATGTGGTTTACCAATTTCTTTTAGCGTTTTACCCTTCGAACGCAGTTTAACTACAAATTTTCGAATATCTATTGATAATGCCTTGCTCATATCCAAACTACTCGCCACTTTTTTCACAAGATAACGAACATACAGAGCTGACGGTGCTTCTCTTCTTCCAAAATCCGTACGCAATTTTCGCACACATTCTGCAACATTACCATGATTTTCAAAGTAATGTCGCAATATTTCCCAGCGTTGTTCAAGCGTATACACAACCATATTCGTTCAGCGGAAGAATAAAACCAGAAACCAGAATGAGACGTGCGTCTTTCGTACGTCTTCCCCCGTGACACCCTGAAATTTTGACGAGATTTTGACAGAGGTTCAGGTGCTTAGCGACAAAACCCGTTACAAACAAACTCTAATCGTGAATACGTGTGAGTTCATTTCATTGTACCGCAGAGTACTCCCGCCACACACACTCTTGGAATTATAACAATGTGCGTGATTGTTTACAAAATTTTGACAGCACTTGAGGTACCCACGTGCTCGCCCGAGCTTGTAGGCAAACGTCGGCGGCCATTTTGAGTGGGACGTCTCATTGGTGGTTTCTGGATAAAACTAATTATCTGTCAAATCAGACATGAGCTAAGTGTTACTATTCACGAAATAAGCACTAATTGAAAAAAAAAAACGTTAGATGGCGGACCCTTTACATTTCCGGCATTCATTATTCATTCAGTCATTTGGAGTGTGAGAAACAGTATTATAATTCTTCTCTTCCCTTTGGAGAGTAGTTTGGATATGAGCAAGGCATTATCAATAGATATTCGAAAATTTGTAGTTAAACTGCGTTCGAAGGATAAAACGCTAAAAGAAATTGGTAAACCACATTCTTCATTCTCTGACGCAATTTACTTTTACGGGGAATTTTACTTCTAAGTATAGATCTGGGCGGCCAACACTTTTTACAGCCACAGTAAAACGGTTAGTTTTGCATGCACATTACAACTTCTGTTGAATAATCAGTTAACTTCATTAGGTTAAAGCCATTGGTAAGTAATGTCAACCTAATATCCTAAGGTGAACTAGATAGATAGAGATATTATGTATACACAACCTAAAAAACAGAAAGTCATCCGGTTTTGATGGGCCCAAAAAGTGTTTCCTTCTCTCATATATGTAGGTACATATGTACATATGTATGTATATGTTAAATATTTTTAATAGCTGTCTTAGGCTGGGATACTTCCCGAAAAACTGGGAATCTGCCCAGATAATTCCAATTTTGAAATCGGGCAAAACTGCAAATTTGCCCTGTAGTTATAGGCCAATATGTATGTATGTATGTATGTAAGTCTGCTGAGCTCTCTCAGCAAGTGTCAAAGCTAATAAAAAAAGGATTATATCTTTTGACGATTACCGAATATTACTTAATGAGCAATTTAGGGCTTTACATAGCACTACTCACCAAGTAGATCGTATAACAAAACAGATTAAAAGTAATCTTTCTGGTGGCAAAAGTACTAGCATGAAAATCTTGGACGTAGAAAAAGCATTCGATACCGTTTGGCCTAAAGGTTTGGTACAAAAGCTTCTGAGTTTTAATTTTTCATTAGGTATACCTTATAAAAATTATTCAACCATTTCTTTCTTCTCGAAGTTTTAACGTGTTCTTAAATCACCCTCGGAGATAATAAACTGATTAATGCGGGAGTCCCACAAGGATGAGTACTTCGGCCAGCCTTATTTAATATATATATCTCTGATTTTCCCATTTTGACGAACTGTAAAATCATACAACATAGAAATTGATCATTATCATCATTAACATAGAAATTAATTTGAAATATAGTGCCATCATACTTGGAACATAAATATGATATTAATGCTTGGAAGGCCAAAGCTATCTTTCACACGTAAAAGAAAAGCCTGCTTACTTCAACCTTCGACTTAACGGTGATCCAATTGAGTGGAAATCAAGTGGAAAATATCTAGATAAACACTTAACTTACAAGGAGTTATAAACAGGATCAACGTTACGATTAAGATTCTCTACCCATTCATTTGCAGAAACTCAAAACTGAACAAAGAAAACAAAATATTGATATTCAAGGCTATTTTCCAAGCGATCATGTTCTACGGGTCACCTGTGTGGGGTACATGCGCAAAAAGTAATATTCGTACGCTCCAAACAACACAAAATGAATTATTAAAAATGGTCTTAATAGTCCGGGAGGTAGCGTTGCAATTTTTCTAGGAATTTTATGCCGAATGAATTTTATTTCAAACAGTTGCTTAATGTTCAGAAATCAGTAAAATGAGCGTCAGTTGTCGCACTAGCGGTGGAGCTAAAGGAGACAGCATGAAAAATTCATTGGAAAAAAATCTGCTCCGATGATTTTTATACCGAGCAAAAACGTATGAAATTACTATTTCATTCACATTTAAAAAAAAAATAATCGTCAGCTGACATACTTATGTCAGTAACGTGCATGAACCTCATTGAAAATTTGACAAATAAATTTATTTTATACCTTATGAAATTTATACATCTAAATTTTTATACTTTTTAAATAATAAAGAAAATCGTCAGCTGTATTTTTGACGGGGATAAGACCATCAGTCAACGTTACAAACATTTTGCGCGCTCAATGCATTTGAGCGTTGCATAGTCTCTTTGGAAAATAAACTGACGATCTTTACACCCACAAACAACCAGCTGACGACGATTTTTTGTTTTTTTAACATTTAAATTATCTAATACTCAGAATTCAATAAGTATAATATTAATTTAATATAAATAACAGCACATTGCCCATGTAGAAAAATACCAGTGGTAATTTACCATAAAAATACCACTGGTACTTACCACTGGTATTTTAGAACAAAAACCATTGGTAACTCACCACTGGTTAGCACCACTGGTCACTGGTCAACCAGTGGTATGTAACCAATGGTTTTTGTTCGAAAATACCAGTGGTAAGTACCAGTGGTATTTTTTATGGTATAATCTACCGTTTGATGCAATCGGAACACCGAGGTACCGGATATTCTATACGAAATCACAAACAGTATATTAATCAGTTGAGAACGTAGACACACATCCCCACACTCATTTTTCCAAAATAACAAGCATTTGTGAGAAAAATATAAAACCATTAAGTAATCTTACAAGTTGATACGAGTACTTACTTCTATTCTTGTAGATAACAAATTCACGATTAACACATTCGTCGTCAGAACTATCCATATGGCAAACTTCTGGCAGTTAATAATGGAATGAATACAGGACACAAATCCGGATGTGTTTCAAAATAATTAAAACAGAGACGAGTTAGATTTCGTAAAAAATTATACTAATTATAGATATGATCCTGGCAGAGAAAATTTATATGATAAATATGGTAAAATTCAACTTCGAACATTTCTACTTACGTTCTCTATACGCGTATCTCAAATTCATTCAGTGAATTTTCAGAATTTTCCAAAAAGACTACGCATGCACTTCATTTACGAGTGGAATGAAGTAAATAAGCTGCAAAAACACGTGCTACGATCAATATAAAAACATAAATATAGCTTTCTGCTTTTATATAAATTCATATCCAACTTACTTTTGTTATTCAACTACGATTATAAAATGTAAATGTACAAATATGCAATTACAAAGGGAAATGACTGGTTCCTTGTGGAAACAACAAACATGGCGAAACACTGTCCAATTTCACTGTACACAATACATTCGAAGAAGATTCCAAACAAAACGTAAGAAGGCACTCAAACAACCCCGCTGTGTTCAAATTGAACATTTCTCTGAATGAAATGAATGTATCGCTAATTCCAGGATTTCATAGTCGCCATCGCAAAGATATCAGCTGTTAATATTCAATGTGCAAAGAAATCTGTCAATCATATGGTTCCCGTCAAAATGTCCAAAAACAAATACATTTCACAATTTCGTGTAATTACAATATAAGAGAGAATTTTCTCTAATTGAAGAAAAAAAGATGACAATAATGCAGCCTATTTATTAGTTTTGAAAAAAATTACAAAAAAGTCAATATTTTATATTGTAAAAATCATCACTCGTCCCATCCCAGTGGTCTACATTCAATAAGTAGTAAAAACCAGTGGTTCACCAGCAGTTAGGTTGGACCAGTGGTAAAATTCACCACTGGTATAATGATATACAAGTGGTAAATATTTACCACAAGTAACAACCAGTGGTACACCAGTGGTATATTTTGAACCAGTGGTGAGAACCCGTGGTACTACCACTGGTATCGTGCAATACCAGTGGTATGTGATTACCACTGGTAGTAACCACTGGTATACCAGTGGTTTACTAGTGGTCAATTTTTTTACCACTGGTATTTTTCTACATGGGTGTTCTCGATTGAAAATGTCAGTTTCAAACCAAATTCTCGTCATTTGCGGGCGGTGTTACTGTTTTGTTTCAATATGAAGAAAACAGCGGCTGAGTCCCATCGAATGCTCTCAGATATGTACGTACGGTGAAGACGCTATCGGTGAAAGAACGTGTCGTGAGTGGTTTCAACGCTCCAAGAACGGTGATTTTAACGTCGAAGACCGGCATAGTGGTGGAAGAGAGAAAGTTTTCGAAGATGAACGTCTCAATGCCATGCGCGTGATTCAGAAAGAAGAGACTTGGGTCCGGTATGAATTGAAACCAAGAGACGTTGAACGGCGTTTGTGTGTTTGTGAACAGTTGCTTCAAAGGCAAAAACGGAAGGGATTTCTGCGTCGCATTGTGACCGGGGACGAAAAATGGGTTCATTACGATATCCCGGCCATGTTTCCACGTCGACGGCCAAACCGAATATCCACGGCTCCAATATCTCTGCATTTGGTGGGACCAGCTCGGCGTCGTGTACTATGAGGTGTTAAAACCAAGTGAAATAATCACAGGTGCTCATTATCGAACGCAATTAATGCGTTAGAGCAGAGCATTAAAAGACAAACGGCCGCAATACAGCGAGAGGCACGATAAAAATATTTTGCAGCACGACAACGCTCGACCCCACGTTGCAAAAGAGTTCAAAACGTACTTGGAAACGGTAAAATGCGAAGTCCTACCCCACCCGCCGTATTGTCCAGACATTGCTCCCTCTGACTATCACCTTTTTCGATCAATGGCGCATGGCCTGGCTGACCAACACTTCAATCTCATGAAGAAGTCACAAATTGGATCGATTCGTGGATCGCTTCAAAAGATGAACCATTTTTTAGACGCGGGATTCGTACACTGCCCGAAAGATGGGAGAAAGTAGAGGCCAGCGATACTTTGTATGATACAGGTGTAACCTATTTGTTTCATTAAAGCTTCAAATGTTGGGGAAAAAACGGCGGAAGCAAAGTTGTACACCTAGTATATTTATTAATTTTGTGTCGGTTTCAAATTACAATGAAATCTCCTTAAGTGGACAGCCACGGGACCAGAGTTTTTTCCATATAAGAGAGCCTTTGGCGAAGATTGCAACCTCTTACCATCACTGACTCATAGTGAGATCGGAGAACAGATGTGAGCTGAATTGCCTTTTCATCACCAGCTTTCAAAGCAAATTTGCACAAAGTTTTACAAGCATTCAACGCCCTTTTGTAGAAGTATGAATCCATTTTAGTGCTGCTTTTACTTCTGCGTCCATATCCTCGCTGTCGTCACTTTAGTCATTCACATTTATAACGCTTGTATCATCTTCGGCCAAGTTTTCATTCCATCCTTCATCGGTTTGAATGTTGTTGTCACATTCGGTATACGTATACTTAAGGCTCGTATCCGTACTGTTTTTCGCAGTACAGTACTGTTTTTTTTTTGACCCAAACACTGCGTACTGTTTTTTTCGCAAAAAGTACTGTTTTTTTCACTGAAGAAAATATCTACATTTTAATTTTCAAATGCATCAAAATTCAAATATAATAATTGTGAATACACATCGCAATGTAAAACGTTAGCACAACTATAAAACCGCATTTTGCATCGGATTTGGAAGCACATTTAGCAGCAATAGAAGGAGTGTGGGCTTATCATGTGATACATTCAAATTAAAGTTTCAAGTCGTCGGATTATGCCACAAAAATATTTAAAACGTGCTTTAAAATGGAAAAGTTTTCGTGTTCGCAGAAGAAGTGTCAGGCAATAGTAACTAACATTTTCGTGCCGCATGCACAGCAATTACTTGAACAAGACTTGAAAGACACTTGTTATGTTTCAGTGTACACACATGCATCAAACCATGGAAATATTAAACTTTTTCCTGTGCTTGTTCGATATTTCGTTCCCACTGACGGTGTGCGTGTGAAAATTTTAAATTTAATCCAAGAGTCTGGTGAGAATTCAACAATGATATCGGAACTTATTGAGTCTGCCGCCAATAAATTTGAACTGAAAAAAAAAATTGTCAGCTTTTGCGGCTATAATGCAAAGGTTAATTTTGGTGGAGAGAAAGAATTTTGTAAGGAGGCAGAAGTGGAATATGAAAAACTGCTCGGATATGCAAAAACACGATTCTTAGCTCTCGCACCAGCCTTCAAGCGTATTTTGAAACTTTATGATCCTCTTCGGACGTATTTTCGGGAACTGACAAAAGGAGAGAAGAAATTGAAGGAATTTTTCGAAGAAGAGTCATCGAAATTATGGTTGATGTTCGTGCAAGAACAGGTAGGAGAAAGAACGAAATTAACTCTATCTTCGCCTTCTGATTTAATTAACTCTGTTTCTTCTCTTTTATACGCTGAATTATTCGCCAAATGCGTGCTGAAAATTGAAGCTGACAATGTGATCGAGGTGACACTTAAAACGCGTCAAGAATATGTTTTTTTATCGCCCCTTACAGCAGCAGTGTTGCCACGATTTGTTGACAAAAGATACAATTCGGATGAGCTGACTGTTGTACGCAATGAATTTTTTGGTAATTTTTCCTGCTGTTGTACAACTCTTCAACAGTTTAATACTAATTCAAACTTATTCACAGCTTCTGCACTCTCCTATTTCGATATATGGACAGTGCCATTTCAGTGCCATTGAAACTTTTTGCGTGGGCAACATTGAGAGAAACACCAAAATGGAATGATGTGGCAGCAGTCATGAATAAGTTAGGCGAACTCCAACTGTACGATGCCAATGAAAAAGCGGCAGATTTGCACACACAATATAGATATGTGAAAAAACTAGTGCACTGATGACAAAATATCGCAGTGGAGAGGGCCACGTTTCCATTGTGGATCGCTGGTTGAAATATTCAATCATCTAAAAAACACCGATTGCGATTACAATGAATTTGCTACGATCGTTGAATACATCTTATGTTTGCATCTGCAGTCAACAAAACTTGGACGTCAGAAAAAACTCGATTAGATGTGGAAACATTGAAGGCGATTCTGACCATCAAATGCAATTTGAAGTATACATACATGCCTTGACTTCTTCAAATATCTGAAATCGAAGCCGGATTTCCTTCATAATATTGCATCAAAAAACAAGTACAATGCAACCGCCACAGAAAAACTCAAATCTCCAACGGATATTTAAGACGATGCAGCGGATAAAAATGTTAATTTGCCCTTTTTTTTATTTTCATTGAATAAAAAATGAACTGCGTAAATACTGATTTTTCAATGTCGGTATACTGTTTTTTATTTCATTTTGGGCGAAAAGTACTACAAAAAAAAGATACCAGCGTTCGTATACTCAAAGTAATGAATTTGTTCGCAACCAGTTTTTCTGATTAGCGAATCAGGGCTGTATGATATCAAGTACAAGTACCAGTACTAGTATTTTAACAGGTACTTGTACTTGTACTTCAGTACCTGGTACTGGTGCTTGATTTAGGCAAGTTTTCCAAAATCTCCTTTAGCTCCACCGCTATCGAAGCAGCTGACGTTCGGAGCTGTTATGTGTTAGGGGAAAACTATTATTGTTATGATTTTCAGCCGATATAAAATGAAATGCTCAACTACAGCACTACCTCCCGGACTATAAATGTTCCCTGGTTTATTTCTCGACAGAAGAATTACATAACATAGCAGGCATCGAAATGGTTTCAACTAGAATTCAGAAAAGTCATAGTAAATATATTTTATGTTGTTTGTCTTCTGACAACGATTTGATTTTAAACCTAGTTACATAATGTGCAAATCAAAAGTGCGATTTTTCTCATTTATTATCTTCTTAGTACTTGTTTTTGTTTCTATTTACATACGATCTATCTATTTAACTCAAATTTCGGTTTATGTTTCACATTTATCCGATTATTTTCATATATACATATTTATTAATTTATCCTTTTAATTATTAATTTTTGTTTTCAATTAGTTTCATTTTCGTTATTTAATAATAATGAACTTATTTCTTTACTATCAATATGCTGTATATTTATGTACTTGTCTATTTATTATATTTATTTCATTTATTAGTTATATATTTTGTATTTATTTATTTATATATTTATTTATTTATTTAAATATATACCTATTTAAAAATTTGTATATATAAATTTTCTTTGTAATTATGTTTATTATATATATTTTCATCTTGCACTAGTATAGCATTTTAAACAATTTTTTGCCAATGACTCCTTCGTACCGGATACTACTTACTTCGATTACTTACCAAATTTCTTCCTTGGACCATTTCGCCCACGTACTATTGACCCCCATATCTTTGAAAATAAATTGAATAAATTGCATGATGAATTTACCTTACTCCTGGGCCCGATGGTCTCCCTGCCATATTAATAAAAAAAAATGTTCCTCCATTATTTCTGTCCCGCTCTCAAAAATATTCAACTTATCCCTGTCCCTTGGAGAATTTCCCCAGAAACGGAGAATCGCTTTTATAACTCCTGTTCATAAAAAAGGTCCGAAGAATATTGTTAACAACTACCGGCCCAACGCCAAACTGTCACACATACCCAAACTATTCGAAAGTATTTTGTATGCGACTCTAAGTTTCCACTGCAAATCTCTTATCTCCTCTAAACAACATGGCTTCCTCAAATGCAAGTCTACAACCACAAACCTTGTCGAATTTGTGTCCTTCACACTCTCAACATTAGAGAATGGAAATGAGGTCGACGTCATTTCAACTGATTACAGACAAATTTTCGACAAAATCTCCCACAAACTAATACTTTGAAAATGTCTTCCCTTGGCCTTGAGCCCAATGCGTTGAAGTGGATATCTTCTTATTTAAAAAAACCGTTACTACAGTGTTCGCTTGGATCTGCTTGGATCCCTTCTTAGCTTCTTCCGGCGTTCCCCAAGGCAGCCACCTAGATCCACTTAATTTTATTCTTACCATAAATGACATTGAGTTTGTCATCAAAAATTCCCACCTCTCACTATGCGCTGACGACACCAAGTTCTTCAAAATCATTTCCTCGCAACAGGATTCTTCCCTTATTTATTCGGATCTCAACAGCTTTTTCGTTTGGTGCTCCAAAAATTGTTTGGAACTTAACATTTCCAAATGCCAATCAATTACCTTCTCACGTAAACGAATCAAATCTCCTCCTAGTCTTTACTTCCTCAATATCAGCCCATCTCCATCGTTCAGGCTATCCGCGATCTTGTCATACTATGTGACCAAGAGCTCAATTTTCGCACATATCGACGATATAATTCATAAAGCCAACTCTGCACTCGGTTTTGTAAAACGTTGGTCTAAAGAATCTTCCCATCCCTTCGTGACTCGATATATTACCTTTGTTCGCCCTCTTTTTGAATACGCATCTCAAGTGTGGTCCCCTTATCAACAAACCCCCCATATCTAGAATCGAAAGCATCCAACGTCGGTTCCTACGTTTCGCTCTTCGAGGTCTGCCCTGGAACAATCCCTTGTTCTTACCGCCCTATCAAGACCGTCTTAAAGTAATCAACTTGAGTACTTTGGAAGAAAAAAGAAGAGTATCTGACATCATCTTCATTCATAGACTCCTTACAGGTATCATTGACTGCGCCACCCTTTATAACTCCATACCTCTTAACACTAACCCCCGTAATACACGCAATCCTTGTCTCTTCTATCTATCCACCCCCCGTACCTCATACAGCACCTATGGAATGGGTTCCCCGTATACTGGCAAGTGGTAATTAGAATATTAACTTCGACTTCAACCTCAGCACTCCATGCCTAAAACTCCGTCTTCTCAATAACCTTCCCTCCTTCCAGTCTTGGTTTCTAAGGATCGCGCCTTTCACCCGTTCTCATTAGTTATTAAGTTAGATTAAGTTTAGTTTGAATTAAGCTCAATAAATGGGGGTGTTTGCCCCCACGAAAATTAAATTAAAATCAAGTGTTAACACCACTTCTCTTTTCCTTCCAAAATAAGGTATTTATTTACAAAGAAGGTTTTTAGTGGCTTTTCTAACTGAAAGTATTTCTGTGATATATTATTTATACAATAAATATTCTAGATGTAAGGTAATGGAAACCAACTCTCTTAATTGTATAACTTTTGCCAAAATAAATATAAATATATAAAACGGTTCGTTTTGGCTGAAGTAAGAGCAAATCCTCGAATACGCCCTTCAAAAATAGCAAAGACAATTCAAGAAAAGATTAACAAGGCAGTTAGCAGATGTACTGTCAGAAATGTCCTTAGAGAAAAAGTTTATCATGGACGCTCCGAAAAGAAAAAGCCATATATTTCCAAATCAACTGAAGGAAGTCCGTTGCTTTTGCCAAATTGCATATTGACCACCCGGGTAATTTTTGGAATACTATGTTATTTTCAGATAAAATCAAATTCAGCACATTAGGGCTGAATGGGCGCGGTATTGTGTGGAGAAAACCAGCAACTGGGAGTTTATTGAAAGTAAAATTGAGTAGTTATAGTATTTTAATATTATTAAGAAAAATCTACGTGCGGGTGATCATTTTATCTTTCAGTAAGATAATGAACCCAAGCATACTGCTTACATTGTTAAGCTCTGGCTACTGTATAATGTTTCGAAACATTTGCTTACATCCCCGAAATCACCAGAAACCATTCCCATCGAATATTTGTAAGAGTTGCTGGACAAGCTTATCCGTCAACATAGCATATCGTCCAAAAATATGTTAAAGGAAAAGCTTCTTGAGGAATGTCATAAAATTATACAAGAAGATACGAAATGCTTGGTTGATTCAATGAGAAAACGAATGAGAGTAGTCATATTCGCGTATGCCCAACAAAATATTGACCTTTCTGGCTTTCGTATTGTTGTACGTGGTGCACCTAGACTTTTTGTGTGTTGTTTTTGTGCCCAGTTATTTAAATCCATGTTTTTTTTTATGAAAATTGTATCATTTATATTTGTTTTTTTTTGTTTATGGATGGATAATTTTCTGATTAAACTGATTTTCAACAGAGTTTCAAGAGCAATCACAGTCATAAGATGCGCCTTAACGGCATTGTCCCGCCAGAACATTTCCCTATTTAGATTGAAGTGGGCTAATTGAGGATTCAAGTCTACCTTCCACATGGGTCGCAATTCCGAGAAACGATGATTCTTCTACGAACCGGAAGTCGCGCTCCGCGATCCCGGAAGCCACAGGTTCTGTAACTCGGTTTTATGCCGAGATCGAGGAAACGTAGTCCGCCAGCACCAACTCTTTTCATGACGGGAGATGACTTCGACAACGGATACCTTAATTGGTACACCATCGTCAAGGCAAAGTCTGCCTAACACCAATGACAGGCTTACATTGGCTAGCGTAGGAAGCGATCATATAGTAAGTTTTTAAATAAAACAAAATTTTCTTAACTTTAGATATCATAAGGTATTGTACATTTTAAGTTTCTAAATTGGAGTCGAAAGACGTAGGTTTAATTCGGTTTAGGTGTCCACACAGGGCTAGTAATAACTTAAATTAGTTAAGATATTTAAAGTTGTTTTAGTCATTTTGTCTAGCATAAGATTTGAGTGGAAGTTTATATGTTTTTGGGTTAAACATATACCAACATCATTAGTGGAAATTAGATTAAATAGATTACTTAGGGTGGACACAGTGTTACTAGGTTTTTGTTGCGGGTAAAGCGGGATTTTGAAACCTTTTGATTGAAAAAGCGGCATTTTTACGTCGAAGAGACACATAAAAAAAATATCAGTAATCAGTAGTTTTTTATTACTTATATTTTTATTTGAGATTCAAATTAAAGTTAAAACTGATGATATACATAGAAAAAAATGTTGGCTAATACCATTACTTATTTATATTTTTCTGAAGACTTAACTTCTCTTAATATCTTTAATTCTTCTTTAATATTGTTTAGAGATAATCTAAACATGGTAATCTCGAGAAATGATGTACGAGATGTTGACAAAGAAGGAGAGCAGACGACGATCAGCGAACCACGATAAGGCAGAAGACAACTGATATAATTCAGCTGCGCTCAAATGTTCCCTGTCGAGGCGTCATTTGACACTTTCGTTATCAGCGGTCGAACCAACGCATCCTTAGCAGCAGCCTTATCTAGGATCAGGCCATCATATCTTTTATAATGTATTTATCTCGACTCTGGAGAGGATCAGCCATCATATCTTTTATAATGTATTTATCTCGACTCTCGAGATAATGATTTAATGTAATCCATATGTTTGAAATAGTATATAAGCTAATCGTAACGTAAAATAAATTCAGTATCCTACAAATACTCAGCGATGTTATATCTTTTAACAAATATAGTTAAAAAACTCTGCACATGATAACTCCAGATTGAATTGGTTGAGTAATTCAGCTTTAATTAAATTTACGGAACATTTATTTCTGGTATCCCATCATTTTAATTTCATTTGCGAAAAAACGCGTTCGGGAAAGCAGTTCGAAGTTGGGACACTTAATATAAAGGAAACCAGTTTAAACATATTTTTGGAAACTGTTTAAAAAGCTGATGCCATTTCTGTGCAGTGGTGTCTTCACAATTTTTCACTAATACGTCCAAGGATGATTTCAACAAGCTAAATTCTTCATATAAATTATCAAGTGAAGAATCGCCCGACAAGTTTAACATGGATACAGCATTCTCAACCATTTCAAAACCACATGACCTTAGCTTATCAAAATAATATTTCAAAGCAGGTTAAACCTTGATTATTATTTTAATGGCAGGACAGAGAGGCAGAAATCTTGTATTAACGTGACGCAATAATTCGACCCACTCCAATGCCATAGCATCAAATATTTCCATTAATTCCATACGACGTTTAGCTGAATGTGAGAAATGGCCTATATTTTTAAGATAATAGCTTCTATATCGATCTATAATCTATCACATGCAAATCTGCTCATCTTATGTAAGATGTGACCTGAATGAACAGTTCGCTTTTAAAATTTATTCGTTGTTGTCAATGAGATTTTTATAAACGGAATGATTTAAACCGAATTTACATTGCATTTTCAGCTCCATATGAAGTTACTTGCGATAATTTTAGGTTATGTTTATCCAATGTTTCACAAAGTACCCTTGTTATTTAATCGACTGTTTCACCATTACTCTCTACAAAATCTCAAAATATAATATACATAATTTGTTTTGTATACCTTTCTCAAAACTGAAATATTGCACAAATATTGGCAACATTTTCCGGTTTCTCTTATTGCTGGCACCCGTAGAAATCGAGAAAAAAACAAATCTTCTTTTAAATTTCTTATTGTATCCTTCAGAGCTTCTTTTACCAATACTTCACAAACATTTAATATTCTTAGCTACCTTAGAATCGGTGTACATGAAGGCAGTGGCGTAGCTAGCATGGGTGGCACCTGGGGCGGCAATTATGGTGTCACCCCCAGAATGAAAAACAGTAAAATAAATGAAATTCCGCTATTCCATATATGTATTATGACTTTTTTATTTAAATTCAAATAAAAAATTAAAAAAAAAAAGGAGAACAAAAATGTATACACATTATAGGCATAAAAAAAAGCAGAATAAAAATTAATATACACATATACACATTGTATAAAAAAAACAGAACAAACATTTATATAATATACCCATTATAATATTTGTAGAAACTTAAAACGTCTTCTTCCTAGCTTTTACAGCAGAAAATTCGTTGATTTCGTCATCAAAGTTTATTTGCTGGGTCGCCTCATGTTCAATAATTAAAATTCCCAGATTGTTGAGCCTCTTTTCCGTTATTGTTGCCCGCAAGTAGTTTTTAATTAATTTTAGCTTACTAAAACTCCTTTCACATGATGCAACTGATACACATATTGTCATAAACATTTTTAATGCGACAATGAGATTCGGAAGAGATTCTGCAAAGCCCCATTCAACGATAAATTTCATAAAGTCTAATGATAATCAATTAGATGTTGTCAGTTTAGACGCTTTCAAATGACTTCTCAACCTTGGTATCTCTGAGAGAAGTTCTGACTCTGAAACCTCATCATAAACACTAGCAAATTTTGAAACACCTATTTTCAAATCATCAATGTTTGCTAAAAACAAAGTATTCGCCTGTACAACTTCAAACAATGAAGCCACCTCCTTAATAGACTCTGTTCTTGTTCGGAGTTCAGTGATAAATCGATCAAGGCACTCGAATATGTCTTTCCGTAGTTCAGCGCTCAGTGAAAGTCCTGCATCGGTTGCCAACTCACCAGCCATTTGCTTTTTACGACGAATTCTTCTTTCTGTTGGAATGTCGTATTTCTCCGATGTTTTCATACCAAGGTTAATTGCGTTTTCTACGATTTTCGCCCGATTTTCTTCAACGTAAATGCGAAAGGCTTCTATTTTTTTAGCCAAGTGATCAACACTTAATCCCTTAGCTTGTAGTGCAATCTGAGTACAATTTATTTCTTTAAGGACATTATTCCAAAAGAAGAGAAAAGAAAGAAATGCAAAATCAGACATTGCAGATTTTAGGTTCTGTGCAGCACCTCTGGTTTCTACATTTTCTCTCGCATCATACAACTCTTCAACTGCAGCTAAGATTTCATCAAAATTTTCGGCCAAAACTTTCACTGCAGCATAATGAGCACTCCAACGCGTTATTGAAAGTCTTTTCACGGTTGATTTGCTATGCTTAAGAAGCACTTCCCAGCGATGAGTGGAAGCAGAAAAAAATGTAAAAGTTGTCTCTACTGTTCCAAAAAATGTTACACAAGATATATGTTGAGCAAATGAATGTTAGCCACATAAATTAATTGAATGATCTATACATCCAAAGAAAATTGCTTTGTTGTTTTTTTCTTTAATAATAGCTTGCACTCCCCCATGTACACCGCTCATAACAGCTGCATTGTCATAACCCTGAGAACGACACATCATAATATCTAAACCGTCGTTTTCAAGATTCTTAAGAATTTCTTCACTTAAATTCGCAGCTTTTTTTCCATGTAAAGGAAAAAATCCCAGGAATGCTTCTTTGATTTCTACTTTTCTATTATCAATTTTAACATAACGGATCACTTCAGACATCTGATCAATATGTGAAATATCAGGTGTACTATCAAACATAATTCCAAAATATTTAGCTGATTTGATTTCATTGACAATTCTGCATTTGACTTGCTTCGCTAAGATATTAATGAATTCGTTTTGTATTTGTGGCGATAAATATGAGACTTTTTGTGATTTTCCTTGCTCCAAATTCAAGATGTGCTCTTTCAACACAACATCGTACTTTGGCATAAGACTGACTAGTTCTAAGAAATTACTTTTATTTGAAGAGTCTTGTCCTTCATCATGTCCACGGAATGCTAAGTTTTGTTTAGCCAGAAACAATGTTATGTCTAACAATCTAGATAAAATGTGCCTCCACTTCTGTTTTTCAGCATCCATTAATTGCAAGACTGAGTCATCTATTGTTTTATGTAATTTTAAACCCATTTCAAAAGTTTTCCACTTTTCAAAATGTTCTATGTGTTCATTTGAAGTCTCATGATCCGGGTTCAGTTTCCACCATTTCTGAAATCCATTCATGAATGCTGTTTTTGTATCAACATTATTGGTGGCAGCAAATAAACGACAGCAAAAGCAGTACAGGCTATTAGTTATAGGAGAATATACCATCCATGATCGCAGAATCTTGTCCCCGTTAGGCAAAACTTTGTAAAACCATTCTTCTGTAAGATGACGAACATAACCTTTTATTTTTACGCCTGGTCTGGAAACAGTGGTGAATGGTCCCTCCCGGTTTTGGAAATGTTCAAATCCTTTTTTGATGATTTCAATTCGAACTTTATCAGAAACGGGTATACTCCAATATGAGATATCTCTCATGTTCTGAAGTTCATCCGTGTAGGAATTCTCTTCAATACTTGATTCGTAATCAGTACCATTGCTGTCATTTTGAGTATTTTCGTTTGATTCGACTTCTTGAATTTTCAACACTGATTCTGTTTCTTGGCTGTTGCTTTCTGTACATGAGCCTGTATTTTCGGAATCATTCTCTTGATCAACGTGACTGTCATTTGCTTTTGACGAACTTTGGCTGTCGTCTATTTTTTTAACATATTTGAAAATGGATCCAGACATGCTCCGCAGAACGTTCACTTTAGCCTGTTTGGATTTTCTCTGCTGTGCACCACTCTTTCTTTTTGTTATATGAACTCCTCGAGGCATATTTCTCTTGTTTTGTACGCGTATTCTCAAAAATATATTCCATGTAGGTATGCTTCGTCGATGTATTCTAAATATATTTATATAAATATATACTTATTTAAATTAGAGTTGTCGTTAAAAAAACTTCACTGTAGATGGGCATAAATCAGGTCCAAATAATCAAAAACTTATTCTATATTTTATTCATATTTGTATATTCATCCCTTTTTATACCCTGTAAACGATGCCTTAGGTTGTTATGATATCTTATTCAAATAAAAATGTATTCAATAACAATAATTATAGTAATAACATAGTAAAAAATAATGAATAATGTTTAAATAATTTGGATCTGATTTATCTCATCCAAACATAGAAATCTAATTAAAACAAAAGGGCAAACCTAATAACGATAGTGTGCATTCATTACATACATTCATAAATGTTAACTACTAATACAATTAATTATTTACTTCAAACAATAGATATATTAAATTTAGTTATACAGTGTATCAAACTCATATTCGTACACCTGTCGCCCACAACTTTCAATTGCATTCTATCAAAAATCAATACGAATTAAATGATTATGGGGTAGTTTTTGATTAAAGCAAATCTCATAGATAATGCTATATCTAGTTTTGAAATTTATCAACCATCATGATCATATTTCATATTTTGAGTGGAAATACTCATTTTTAGTGATTGAAATTTTTTCATATATTTTGGTAACTGTTTTATTAAAATTAGTGTTAAAATGTCAAGAAAGAGTAGAGAAACATCGAATGAGCTTCGACAGTTAATAGTAAAGTACTACAATGATGGAAAATCATACAGTGAAAAGCTAGTTGAGTAAGCCGACCCAGATCAACAATACAGTCAATTATATATCGTACACCGAATCGAAAATAAGCCGCGAAATACCAATAGAAGAATTTTTAACGAACATGACAGGAGAGTTATAATTCGTGAAATCAAAATAAATCCTCAAACAAGCGCTCCAAAGCTTGCGGAAAACTTGAGCCGTGAACTAAATAAAGAGTTTTCCACAGAAACATTGCGAAATTGTATCCGCGAGCATGGGTATTATGGGAGAGTTGCACGTAAAAAGC
Organism: Merodon equestris; assembly: GCA_958301585.1. Lineage (NCBI taxonomy): Eukaryota > Metazoa > Arthropoda > Insecta > Diptera > Syrphidae > Merodon > Merodon equestris. Next base: position 69,835,490 of record OY284413.1, read on the forward strand.
CATTTATCAGTCCGATTAACAGAAGCAAGAGATTGGAATTCGCAAAACAGTTCCAATTTAAAGATCTTGACTTCTGGAAAACAGTTATTTTCACAGACGAATCCAAATTTAATGTCCATTATTCTGATGGCCGGCAAATGGTTTGGCGAAAACCAAATGCAGAACTGTTACCAAAAAACACCGTTGCAACAGTAAAACATGGTGGAGGTTCTGTTATGGTGTGGGGGTGTTTTTCTGCCGCAGGTGGAGGAAAGTTGCAGATAATCGATGGAATAATGAACCATAAGCATTACATCGATATTCTTAAAGAAAACCTAGCGGTGAGTGCTGTTCAATTGGGTCTGGAGAATAACTTTGTGTTTTATCAGGATAACGATCCAAAGCACAAAGCCTATGCAACTCGTCAATGGTTACTCTATAATTGTCCAAAGGTGATGGAAACACCTCCACAATCTCCGGATATAAATCTAATAGAGAATTTGTGGAACGAGCTGGACAAAAGTATAAGAAAAGTTGCCATAAGGAACACAAAAGACTTGAAAGAGTAGCTAATTCAAGAATGGGCGAATATTTCACCAGAAATTACAAAGACCCTTGTTGAATCGATGCTAAAGCGACTTAAACAAGTCATATCAAATAAAGGATATGCCACTAAGTATTGAAAGTGCAAGATAATTTGTGAAATAAGATTCAAAAACTGATGTACGAATATGAATTTGAGCACATTTTAGTTTGTTACTTTGCTTTTCTTCTGAATTATGAATTTATATTAAAAGTTTTTGGTAGAATTCAAGTTTATGTTTGTAATATATTCATACATTTTTAGTGTATAAGGCACTTTGCTTGCTGCAGATACTGTTTGCATTTCTATTCATTAAGTAGAATTGTTATTCCTCTTATTCTTTAATGTCAGAATCTCAGAATCTCTCTCAGAACTGCGTGCCCACATCAGAATCCAGCAACCGAAAAACACTCCATACACAGAATTTGCTTCTCGCTTGATGCATCACGCCAGACAACAACTAACGGTTTTATTTCGAGTCGCTTTCAGTGTCATTTTCACGGTCATCCAGGTATTGGGTTTCTTATGTGGTGGCGAAGTTTTGAGAGTTCAGTGTTCAGACGATAGTGCCTGCGTGCACAACTAACTCCTTGGGTGAAAAATTTAAATATAAGTAAAAATATCAATTTGTAATCGGAAAAAGTTTAAATAAAATAAAAAGACCACTTTGCATCATTACATGTTACTTTATTTAAATTAAGATTAAATAAAAAATATAATTTACGAAGTAGACGCCTCATTTTATTTAGTTATTCTTTAAATTCTTTCAGTTAGGTAGGTGTACGAATATGAGTTTGATACACTGTGTATGTGTTTCCGACAAAAACAAAAAAATAAATTTAAGCTTATTTTATAAAAATCTTGATCTATGCAATGAACTTACCTTGTTTTTTACAATATAAATGTTTCTTAATATATTTTCTTTAGCAGCTATTTAAATTTTTACAAGACATTATTTAAATAAAATATCTTAAAGTGAACCACAACTCACGAATGATTATACGAAATGACATAGGCAACTTCAGGGACCACGGATATAAGAACAACAAATGCAAAACAATGTGCACGTGCACTAAAAAACCAAAATAATAAAAAGAACTCCAAAAGCTAGATGATAGAAATCGCATTAAAAAAAAAACAGAGCTTAACAACCAACCAAATAGAGCAAAACAAAAAAAACAAGTAAGACAATCGTTGACGGCGACCGACCCGACGGGAAGATGGAAAGGATTTAAAAAAAAACCAATAAGAGCATGCTTTTCACAACCGCAGTCCAAAGTTCGGGGAAAAATAGCGGTTTCTCTTGACTATGTACCTATTGCAGCCGCGATTCACAACATCTTCATGCTATCATATCCTCATATAGAGTAGAGCATGCTTTTCACAACCGCAGTACATAGTTCGGGGAAAAATAACCGTATCTAAGAACGATCCGAGAATTACTTTTCTTGTCGACACACTTGCGTGTGGGACCAGGGCGACACGTCGATGGACTTTATTTACAGAAGACAAAAACAAAGCCTAGCCGATAATATTTTTTTTGTGCAAATAGAAACTGGTAGGTAGGCAGGTTAGGCACAATGTCGCAATTTTCTTTTAATACTCTGCGATCTATAAGGCCATAGTACCTACATATACATACATATATACTCCTTGTAGTTTTGGGTGTCACCCCCAAATGGGTGACGCGAGAACTCGTGATTTTCGAGTGGATACTCGTTTTTGAGCGCTTCACTATATCATGTAGTACACCATGAGAAATGCAGAAATATTTTTTACACAGTCTACCATAAGCTCGATACTAACTAGAGCCCGCAATACACAGCCAATTACATACATATGTACATAGTATAATCATTCTCCCGATTTGTATTGTATAGTATGTACATACAGTATGTCAAGAATGACTTCACACATTGGAAATAAATAACACAATTCAACTTAATTAGCTGGAAAACACAAGTTTTTATTTCATTATATATACTTTTTCGATTCATTATAACTATATACAGTATATACAACATTTCAAAGAAAAAAAAAACGAAGTTCCTTGAAAAACAAAAACAAAAATACAACAAAAACAAATACAACTCCATTTTTTTACTGTCAAATAACTCTTTTCACAAATGATAAAATACGTGCTTATGTTAAATGTAATAATTTGATAATATATTATTTAGCAATTTTAATATTTGCATCTAGCACACATTGCAGTCGGTTTTTCATGGAGTGAATCAATTTTTGTAGGTCATAATTGTTCGGTATTTTTTGCCACTCTTCCAATATTGCGGTTTTAAGTGCAATTTTATTTGTTGGTTGTCGTCTGGCGACATTTTTCTTCAAATGATCCCACAAGTTTTCGATAGGGTTCAGGTCCGGACTTTGAGGAGGAGTTTCAATCACTTTGCCGCAATTATAAAGTAACCACATCCGCACCATATGTGACTTATGCTTTGGGTCGTTGTCCTGGTAAAATTTGAATTGTGGTTTGTTGTCCGTTACGAATCCAAATTTTTTAGCACTGTTTACCATATGGGTCTTAAGAATATTTAAATATTTTTCTGCATCCATTGTGGTCTCAATAAATGCTAATTCTCCTACTCCTTTGCTCGAGATGCATCCCCAAACCATAATCGACAATTTTCCAAATTTTACTGTTGGAATTATGTTCTGTCTTTCTAATGATGTTAGAGGCTTTCGCCACACTCTAGATGGTGCATCATTGTAATACAACATGATTTTGACCTCATCACAGAATATGACGTCGTCCCAATAGTCGATCGGATGTAAAACGTTAATTTTGGCAAAGGAAAACTGCTTCTCTATATTTGTTGTAGAAAGCATTGGTTTTTTGCGTGCTACTCTTGATGTGTATTTAAATTTTACTATGGTTTGCCGAACTGTTTCATGGGAAACAGAAATACCACACTCTTCCTCGAGCTCCCTTGCAACTTTTCTAGTCGAGATTTGAGGGTTTTTATTAATTTTTCTAAGAATTAAGCGCTCAACCCGTTCATTTATTTTTGGTTTCGGGCCACCTCCGCGCTTTAACTCTAATCTACCCTCGTTTTCAGCTCGATTAATGATGTTATAAACTGTCTTACGTGTCACTGAAAACATTGTCGACAGCTCCTGCACACTTCTTCCCAATTTGTGATTGTAGTAAATCAGCTGAATCACATCAAATGATAAACGCTTGCCTGGCATTTTTCAGAGAAGATGTTTTATGAAATGATGCGTATACAACAGAAACTTATCACCAAATGAATAGCAAACTCATAATAACTGACATCGCAGATCAGATAACGGTAAAATACCGTATGCCATTTCAGTGTAAATAAGTGCTAGACGCAAAGGATGTATAGACTTATGATTTGTGAAAAGAGTTACTTGACACAAAAAAATGGGGTTGTTTTGGTTTCTGTTGCATTTTTGTTTTTGTTTTTCAAGGAACTTCGTTTTTTTTTTCTTTGAAATGTTGTATATACTGTATATAATTATAATGAATCGAAAAAGTATATGTAATGAAATAAAAACTTGTGTATTCCAGCTAATTAATTTCAATTTTGTTATTTATTTCCAATGTGTAAAGTCATTCTTGACATACTGTATTTCATTCGGCGATGTTGGCGATGTTTTACTAGTTTGGTTTTCTTCTTCGATGTGATGTCTTCCGCCTTCGACCAATCCGAAACAACACTATCGGCTTCTTCATTCATCTTTAAATGATTCTAATATGTATAGTTAAATGAATTCCAGGGTTTTAAGAAAACACAGAAAGTAAGCTTATCCGTGCAGGGACGGGTTAAGAATATCCCTGCAGCGATACCTCTCGCTTGTCGTAAAAGGCGACTAAAACAAAGGTAAACAAAAATCACATCTAGGCAATTTAGAAAACACCAAGGTGAGCCTAGGGACACATATACCACCATTAAACTGCCTCACAAGTGTACATGCAAATCAGTGGGTTGACACGACTGGAGATCACCGGTGTTGTAAAAGTAAGATCAAACAAAAAAATATTGAGCATGCCCGTGTCACAAAAAAAAAAAAAGGCAGGCCGAAAAACAGTTGGTGTAAACAAATGCAAAAACACCAGCATTTGATTGGCCTCAGCGATGAAGTAATCCCAAACCGGGAAGCCTGCCGCTACTTTCTGAGGTCAAACCGGCGGACCCCACAAGCGAACCAGTAGGAATGCAGTTAAGTGGGAAGGTTATGGCCCTACACTTCTGACCATAAAACGCCGGAAAAAGGAAAAGAAGAAGAAGACAGAAAGCTAAGTAAACTTTTGCTTGTTTAATGTAATTAAAGTAAGCAACTTAATACACACTTGCGTTCAAGCTGTGACGCTGTTATGATTATGGTCTGTGGATATTTGGAAAACCGAGTTTATGAAATCTGTTCTCGGATGTATCTTTATGATATTATCGATAACGGTAAAGAGTTGTAACTGGTCTGCACTTACTAAAAGAGTGTTTCTTTTTTTTTGTTTTGCGTTTTATTTGCCAATGTGGCATTGTGCTAGAACAGAATAGTTCATATGTGTGCACATGCAGAGTATCCCTTCTCATTTTTCAGCACATTCTGAGGGTGATGTATTGAATGAAAAAAATATTTAAAAGAGAGTAATGAACAAATGTATTCAAAGCGAGACTGTGCCTGTCCTAAAAATCGAGATATCTTACAACGCTGCGAGGACATCCATGAAGAACATAGGCACATAGGTCAATATTCGATTTTTTTGTGATACTGAGGGGTATTATACGTGTAAAGTGTGTGCTTCAAAATAGAGCTTTATTTGTAGGATGGACAAATACAGAGGAAGTGGGTTGGGAAAAAAGCCCATTCTTCTATCGTCCAAGCCAATGTACGGCGGACGGTAAGGATCTGTAAAACCCGCTCAAGCTGAATGAAATTTTTAGGTCACCGCTTGTTCGCATTATTGCCACAATAGGCATGATACTATTTATGTTCCGTCAAAACAAGGCAAAGAACCAATGCAATGCTGCAGTGTGACTTCGATCATATTAAGAGACTGGAAGTTTCCCAAAATTGGAAACGATACTATATAGGACTTCGTTGTATAGGGCCTGGTATCCAGAAAGAACTGGAGGAAATTTGCGATCATTGAACAACATGGACAAACATTAACGGTGAAAAAGGCGGTTAGATATCTTGGTATCTGGTTTGACCAGTATTTTTATTTAAATAGACATATAGACGCTTTCTATGACGCTAAGCTAGGAAAGCCTTCGATATGACAATGAATCAAGGAATCAAGGAATAGTTGGAAAAGATTTATGTGTTCGTGAGACAGTGCCTTACAGTCTGCCTTAGATTAAGGTTCTTCTTCTTCTTCTTCTTCTTAGATGGCGTTACAGCTCATGAAGAGCCAGAGCCTAGCTTCTCTCATTCACTTATGTTGTGTGCGATTTGTTTTCCACACAAGTGAAAGGGACCTACAGTTTAATGCCGATTCCGAACGGCGAGAGCCGAGAAGTTTTTTCAAGGCAAGTGTACTACGGGGGGTTTTGCCAGTTCCCGCCCATCTTTTTTTTTATCTTTTTTTCGAAAAGTAAGTAAGTAAGTAAGATACATCTCTGGTCAATTCTTCATTCGTGTTTTTCGTGCCGTGGTGTTAAGTGTGACTAAAGGTTTTTTCTAAAGTTTTCAAAATAACGAGGAATTTTGCTGTTTCGTTTTTTTATCGTTCGTATTTCTGTCAAAAATCATTGAAAAGGTAATTTGGTTTTTCGTTGACGTTAGAATTAGACAAATTTTACATTTTTAAAATCTATGCAGTGTTAAAAATGGGACGCAGTAGTCATTGCACTGTTAACGAAAGTCGCATAATTAAAAATTTGAGAGACAGGAAAAACCCTTAAATTTATAGTCAATACACCGGGAAAGTCAATTAATTTTGTTTTGAATGCGCTTTCAAAAATACCACCACAAGAAACTAGAGGTAGACAAAAAAAAACTACTTCCAGCGATGACTCCCATATTGTGCTGCTGTCGAAGAAGGATGACTTTATATCATCAAGGGCGGAATTAAATAATGCAGTTTATGCACCAACTATCCGAAGAAGTTTGCTCGAAAATAAACTGCCCGGTAAAAGTTTATATAGAAAGAACTAAAAAGCGAGAATTGCGTTTGCTTTGCTTTTTTTTTTAATTCATTTTTGTTCTTATATTTTAAGAATTCATTTATACTGGACAAAAATGCTTTAAACTAGCCTACTGGCCCTATACGGACACTCTAAAGCAAATAGAATAACTTAAGGCTATGCCTTTCGGCCTTACGATTTACTTGTAATAATTAAAATAAATAAACAACTTAGGCCAAGAAAAGTGATATTTCAAAAAAACTTGGAATCAGATCATAATTTTTTTTTTTAAAAGAAACTTATAACTAAGAATAACTTAACCCTACCTTAACTAAAATATATACATTTTTTTTTTGTTTTCGTTATTGTTTTGTATTTTTTTTAAATTAAAGCTAAAACTAAACTATACCTACCTGCCACCCTAGCCTGCCATTACTTACTCTAACCTAACCTACCTTAGTCTATGTAAGCCTGCCATTGGCACGTAGCAAGCTTTACCTTAAAGAGGCTCACCTATTAAAGTTAACCACTACCAAAAGCGTTGATGCTGTCGGACGACGTCTCCCCGCTCTTGGAGCGACACTCATCTATAAACCTGAGGCTCTCGGAGCGCAACATCACGGTCGTAGAGGAGTCGCCGCTCCACGGACTTACGGGCCACGTGGAAGATTAGCGGAACCGCCAATTCATCCTGGATCAGCCCACGTTGATCCAAATATAGGAATGCTTGGAATGTGATACATGTAATTAGGGAAGTAAGCCCCGGAGTTCAGGTTATTGACTGACGCCATTGCCCTCGCAAAGTGACCCCGGATCAGTTTTATTAGAAAATTATCTACCCGTACAATCCTGTCCTTATTGTATAGGACCTCGTTCGGATAAAATTTCGTGTACACAGATTCGGGTGTTCTATGAAATCCGAGACAAGTTCTGAGTCATTGTCTCTCAAACACCCCAAACCTTTCCATTAAGCTGGCTCTCACCACCCATAGGCAATCATGGGCCTGATGTAGCAGATTACCTTCACTCTCGAATCAAGTTGGATGCTATTAAACAGCCATCTTGCGAAAGCGAAAGCGCCCCGGGCCCTCACCAGAGCAGCATCTATATGTTTGTCAAAATACAGATACTGATCTAACCCGATTCCAAGGTACCTGACTACACTTTGTGTAGCATCAGTGGACGCCCGTCCGGTCCAAGAATTGAGAACCTGCGCCAATTTTTGCTAGTATCTCGAGAGGCCCTAGACAAAGGCGTTCTGAACAAAATAGTTTCTGATTTCTGCCAGTTGATTTCCAACTTCCGGTCATCACAATACTGCTGAATTTGTTCGAAGTCGCCCTTCAAGAGAGTGACAATGACGTCGATCGTTGGACCTGATCTGTACGCAAGTAAATCGTCCGCATACGATATTGAATGGTGAAGAGCACCTATCAAATCACTGAAGTAAATGTTGAAAAGGATCAGCGAGTTCACCGTACCCTGTTGCAGTCCGTTGTTAATATCAAATGTTTGGGTAGAAGTCACGTTGGCAATTTTCACAACGAACTTTCTACCGGCTAACATGTGAAAGATCATACACAGCAGTGGTTTTCTTATGCCCATCTGACTGAGCTTGTAATAAAGGTCTTCTAACCATACGGTGTCGAGAGCTTTTTCTAAGTCAATCAGACAGGCACCCGTGCATTGGTTCTTGTATTTATTCCACTGGATATCCGATACGAGCTTCGACGCGGCATGAATAGTGTCATGCCCCGCTCTGAAACCGAATTGGTTATCCGGCATGATTTTATTGTCCTCAACCCATTTAGACAGGGCTCACAGGGAATCACCTTCTCGAAGACCTTGCTAACACTTGGAAGGAGACTTATCGGCCGAAGATTTGATGGGTTAGAGGTGTCTTTGCCCCTCTTGGATATTGGTTTCACCAATATATAATATGCATTATTCAGTGCATTGTTGAACAGTATGGTGTACAGCCAGTGGTGGGAGATGTCTGAGCAAAACATTAGATATTTCGTCGATTCCCGCGGATCTTTTTCTCTTCAGTGACTCGAAGATCAGCTGGAGATCACCCGTGGAAATAAATAGCGTATTCGCCCCTTCATTGGTGACGGCATTATTTGCCATGAAATCGTCATTGAACCTGGTAAAACCAAGGTTTTCTGATCGCCAATAATCGAGATCATTTCTAAGGTAGGTGTGATGAAGCAGGACTCTGTTCTCCAGGCTGTAGTTCGGGCGAATGCTTTCATTCACCTTGTACTCTTCCTGGAAGACAGCTCTTACTGTCGTCATTTTCTTCTGAAGGTCATCGGTCACGAAAAAGTCGTCATCCAGAATGGCGCTTTCTGGATCGATGCTAATTGTTCATAGCAAGCGTTCATTGTCTGATGTTCTCGGAAGCTTTAGCGAAATATTTTATTTATTTGCGGGAACATACTCGCGCTGTTGGAATTTACAGCACGAATTCTGTTGTTTCAATTCAAACTTACATAATTTCTGTAATTTCTAATTTTACTTGATTAACTGATATTTAACGGATATTTTTAATCAGTAACTTCAGTGTCCTGGTCCCGGAGTTTTGTCTGTCGGTAAACCGCCTGTACAAGAGCCTAAGTCTTGACAGGAGTCTACATTTTTGTCTGTGCAACGCGTCAATTGTTGCGTTGCGGTATATGTTCGAGGTATCGTGGTGTGTTTGGCGTGGTATTGTACTGTCTGTCGTCTGCTTAATTTTATCATCCATTTGTTTGAGGTACCTGTCAATCTCACGATTTGAAAGGTTCCTATTGGATGGTAGGAAGGAACTACTCAAGGTGAGCATTTTAGAAATCAGATGTTTCGCAATATTCTTTGGAATGATGAAACTAAAGTAAATTTATTTGGTTCTGTCAGCGGCGTCCTCAGGCGAAAGAGTTTCACTGCCGATTTACTAAAAGAAACCGTGAAACATGGTGGTGGTAGCGTTATGGTATGGGGCTGCTTTTCTTGTTTTGGTGTTGATTATGGACAAAGGATGTCATGCTACCGTATGGCGAAGACAACATGCCGTTACGATGGCACTTTCAACATGACAACGATCTTAAGCACTAATCGAAATTGGTTTGTGCAAGATCTTCAAGTGTCAATGGCCCCCTTCGTCCCCCTATCCCAACCCCATGTAGCATTTGTGGGCCGAATTAAAAGAATCTTGTGCCACACAGGCTTTCCAAAGTAATAATCTGTTGTGGACTGCATTTGAAACCCATTGGAAACATATTCCCATCAGTAAATGCCAGAAATGTCTGGGAAAAAAGTGTGATCATTTGGGATACTGATATACTATAATTCTTTTTAAATTTTTTAATTAATAATCTCAACAAATAAGTATTAGTTTTATTTTATTATTTAAAACTGATGTCAACTATAAATTTCCCTGTTATTTTGAATAACCAAATTCGAACATATTTCAATTCATAAAAAAAAAACACGGTGAATAAAAAAAATATATATATATACTAGCGGACCCGACAGACGTTGTCCTGCATGATATTTCAAGCGATTAGGATATTAAACAAAGTATGAAATGAAAGACAAATAATATAATAATTTCATTATTCTTTATTTTGAAATGACATAAATTTTTCTAAAAACAATTCGTTATAATTAATAATGTTTGTTTAATTTTATCTTAATGCGAGTTGATGAACAATATTTTGAGACAATTCCTGAGGAGTATAAATGAATAAACTTGACGGTTTTCCAACGCGAGAACACGCCACATATAATTGGCCATGTGAAAAGACCGGATTTTCTAGATCCAACCCACAAATCGACATTGTTTGACCTTGTGACTTATTAATAGTCATGGCAAATGCCAATGCCAAATGGAATGGGTGAGTCTGAAGGGATCATTGGGATTCGTGACAGGAGAACAACTTCAGCTTCAAATTTGTCGTTCAAAATTGTAACTTCAAGAACATTGCTGCTGATGTATCGGCCCATTGGATACCGTGTTATTTCATCGTTTTCGTTAACATTTTGAACAGCAAATACAGCCATATCACTGCCCTTATGGACATATTTGCATATATATTTTATGGACTTCACCGAACTGCAGAGCTCAATGTTTATGTGTGCTTTGCAGATTTTACACAGCAGTGGTGAATACGGAACCACCCATTGATTGTCAATGTCAACTGTTGTACCGTTTAACATGCGTAATTGATGTGATTGACCAGTGTCTCTACGACGATACAATGGATAATCATCGATATTAGTGATTGTATCATATATACAATTTTTTGGAAAACTTTTCGTACATTTTCCATTGTCCATGCACGGCGTCGTCATGTTTATAGCACCGCATGGACCATGGATCATGTTAGCCGTAACAATCTCATACAATTCTTGATCGATATTCCGATCCGGAATTTCTGCTGAGATAATTTTATCAATTTCTTCAGACTGTATTTTGTCGACCAACCAAATCAAAATATGCGCGTGTGGCAAACCTCGTTCTTGCCATTCAACAGAATACAGCCAGCAAGGTGTTTTGCCAAATAGAGAGGAATGTATAATCAAGTTCATCAACGATTTTAACTTTTGTCTGAAGACACGTGCAGTGATATCGTGCCGATCTACTGCAGTTTGACCTGGCAATAACGCATTTTTAATTTCATCCCATTTTGGATTACACGTAAATGTAATGAACAAATCTGATCGTCCGTACACGCGCACAAAAGTCATGGCGTCTTGAATATATTCTTGCATATTACGTGGGCTACCAATATATGATGATGGAAGAATATATGAAGTACCGATGTCGTTGATATTAGTTATTCCATCTACCTTACCAACAATAGCATCACGCAAATGAATGCATTCCTCAGCTCGAATTTTCGCTTGATTATACCTGATGTATCGTAATCGCTCGCTTTCAATTTTCGCATACATATCAACGATATATTGATGAAACGGCTGGCGGCATCGGAGAATATTATTGTCTTCATTGGCACGAATCATCAACCAATATGCGTAGAAGTTCATCGCGCTCACTTTCTTGCTAGTTTCTGCACCTGCAAAGTAAAAATATAATTAAGACAAAAAGAAATTAATAGTGCATAAAAATAAAATATTAGGTAATGACATGTGTAGATTGTACCTGTTGCTGGATTTCTTTGTTTGATATTAAATGATATCCATCTTTTCCTTCCCAAAATATCAATGGATATTGCAAAGCGTCGTGAGAGCGATGACTGTCTTCAATCGTATGCGTTATCTCTGTGTTATCTCTGCGTTTGATTCGTATATCTCGACGTTCAAATGCGTCGCCAACCATAACAATTGCAACTTCATTAATGGTCGGAGCATTATATCGGCCCGCGTGCTGCCAGGATGGTACTTTGTCTGCTTTGATGACGATCGTATAGTTGTCGTTTTGCAGTTTGTTTGAAACGGTATTGAACAACTGGACCAACTGGTTGTGATTCTGTGAAAACGGTTCTAAAATACCCACAATTTCTCGCTCCTCCATCTGCTCGATATGGTTGTACTGGCAGCGTGCGTTTATTTGCTCCTCATCACCCATGAAGTAGATTTGCAGAAATTTTGAATCGGTATCAGGCATTGGCAATAAGGAACCAATTTGATGATACACTTGGCCCTGAATCTTAAACGTTGATTGAACATTGCGACCATCCTCATTCTGAACGATTTTTGTTGCTCCAAATGATGTCATTTGAAAGCACGAATTGAATTTGCGAATTTTACGCAAAAACAATTTAGATTGAGATGTAGCTCCAGCCAATAGTGCTTTTAATGGTTCTGGCGGCGAATTCAATGGTGGCAATACAACTTTTCCAGACGCGCAGCAGAAACCGGCCGATTCACCTTTGTATTTGAGCGCATGACAGTAGTGTTGGCATTGTTTGTTCATAGCACCGATTACAATTTGTGAATGCGACGAATAATCGATGTCCGACCCATATTCAAACGCAAGGCGAAGAAGTGATGCACGTGTCAATGCGCGATACTCTTGCAAACGCTGTTGTTCCCGTGTTCTGAATGTGTCGGTGACTCGTTGACGGGCCAGTCTTTGTCTCAATGCTGCATTAGCTCGAAGGCGTTCGTTGCGTTGCTCTTGACTTTCATTAGCACGTGTGATTGCAGCCTGGTTTCTTAAATTTTCATTGTCCGTAAATTGATCTTATGCCGATCTATTTAACCGACGGTTCTGGACTAATTGTGAATTCCGAGTCCATCGACCAATATTTCCTCCTCGTCAACGAAGACGTGGCATTGTTTTATGTACGTAACTTATATGTGAATATAATACGCTCAATATTTACGTAAATGCGATACATATAATATCAAAACACAGCGTACAAAAAAATTAAATGCATTGAATGAATACATACCATACACAAAATGAATGAAATGAATGAATGCATAAGTACACAAAAATTAATTCAAGTCGATCCAACCGTTTAGTTGCAGTGTAGATAAATAACTAGATACCGACTTCAGCGCCATCTGCCGGGCTGATTTGTGAATCTAAATCATCCAGTTCGCCACCCAAACGCATACAAAAATATTCATTCAAATCGGTCCAGCCGTTTAGGAGGAGTTCAGTGACATACACACGTACAGTAGGATTATATATATATATAGTAATACAGATTGGAAACTACGTGTTTTAGCTATTAGATACTAATACTCGTATGTAACTATTCGGTTACAACATTTCGGAAAATCCTTAGAAATTCTGATGATTCCTTTCCCTATTATTTCGAACGGCCCTGTATGTTTCAGTAAAGCAGTAACCACACGTTTCTGATTAAGTTGTTGAAGCTAATGGCTTAACAAGGTATTGCGTAATGTACCAATTTGTACGACGAGCAACTTTCAACATCAATTGTGCAAAGCAAAATACATCTAACTAACACCGACACAGTTTTTGTGTAGTCTATGGCAAAACGGGAGAAAACTCGCATTTTTTTTCTCAATCAACTATTCTTTAACCTCGCCGTATGATAAGGCGCACCCATGGATTTATTAGTAATCCCTTGTTATCCTGGGTATCAGGAGCAACCTCGACTAATATCACGTATACGTCCGCCAATTAGCGAATATCGAAATGGGGAATACGAAGGATGATTCAAAAGTAATGATAAAGTGTGCTTAATATTGTAGAATAACAATAAATGACACCAATAAGGTTTAAATGACATTCTTGACTCAGGCGGGCTGTGATAATACTATATAAGCAAGTTATGTCAATTTACTTCTCAGGGCCACCCATATTTATGTTTTTTTTTTTTACCCGAAGTGAAGTAATTTTTGTTTTTCCTCACTCTAAAACAAATTCAAAATTAAGAATATCAGTATAAACGCAAGTTCTGATAAGAACCCAATCAGAAAGTTATAGCAAAAGTTGCGTTTTTGAACACGGCCCTATCTGGAAAACAATGGCCTCTATTCGGCTCGTTCTCTACATACATACAAACATTCCAAACGTCAAACTTCAAAAATTGCGGACGAAAACCGAAGGGACGAACAGAATACCGAACATTTGTGTTTTTCATCACTCTGTTTCTCTCTCACCTCTCAGAAGAAATGTTCGTTGCTTTTCTCATCGCGGAGAGAAAAAAATCTTGCACCAATCCATTTTTGAAATAAACGATCAATTTCCAGTCTACGCTGCTCAAATCAAAGGCGAAGCAGTACGGGGCACAGTTTTTTTCATTGTTAGACTTTCTCGTGTGTGATTTGTTTTCACTTATTTAATTTTTATTTTATTCGTACGCTTTTATAAACGAGGAAATCGTATTTAGAGAACATTAAAGTGCAGAAAGATAAGTGAGCTATAGACATTGACCGACGTACGGAAAGAACGGTAAGTGTTTACGTGCTTACGAGAAGAAAATTATTTTTTCCACAATTGCATTGTGCCATGGAGCTGCGAACCGTTAATGATTCGCTTTTCCTTTATACATAATATAGAAGATGGAGCCTACATTCCTGAGGTGCTCCTACTCTTAGAAATGGGGCGACCACAGCCTGGCAATGGCAAATTTCCAATGTCTTCTCACATTTTTTCTCCTCGGAGAAGAAAAGGGGAGCAAGTTGTCTAACCCAAAAATAAAATTGTCTTGTGGATGGAGCTCGGCTAAATCGTAGAGCCACTTTGAGAGGAACTTGTGTTTTTCGAAGTGATTCTGCCCCGAACGTCTGTGAATGTAAATGCATTATTGTTCTATTTGTTTGTCGCTCGCGATGCCGAGCTAAATATACTGGTGTCCATAGATTAGGATAAACGCAGCCGGTTGCATTTTTTGCTTGGCAGATGGAATGAAGGAATTCGGAGTGGAAAGCGAAGCTAAAAACAGATGCATCTTGAAGAAACTCGTTGGCTTGACAAACAAGTAATGCATTTGCCATAGACTTGTCCAAAATCGATGAGAATTCTGTTATTTTGCGTTTTCCTTTTTGTATTCTTGTGTAGTTTTTTTCTCTTATTTTTGCGCTCATTCTTTTGTTTCTGTTTATGTTCATGACAGTTGGTTGCGGACAGTAGTGCTCAAAGTGTATGTATCACGTTGGGTGTATGAGAGGAATCAAGACGAACCCTGATTCGAATCAGAAAATGCAATCTAAATTGACATCATAATATGGTCCTTATGGTCTATAATAGTCTTCACTTAAAACTTTTTATTGGCATCGTTTTTTTTCCCTCGACATGGTAGTGTTATTTTGCAACACCTTCGCCCACAAGTGTTTTTGTTCCCCACGCCAAATATATGTTAGAATTTTTTTTTGCTTCCCCGTTTATTCGCTCTCTTTTAAGTTGTCATCCGAAGTGAGGCAAAAGGAAAGAATGTTTAATGAAAATGTTTGTCGTTTTTTCCTTGTTTTTATTGATAATACCCGCCCTCTTTTAGTGCGAGAATCTGCGGCTCATCGGTCAGTTGTCGTATATCCTGTGCTCAGCTCTTAGTCATTGGTAAGAGGTTCGGTTGTGGGTTGATGGAAGCTTAAAGTGCCCATTTGCGGGGAGTTAGGGTGTTATAGTTGTTAATGGTTGCGTCGTTTTTGCTAAGATGCTTTTTCGATTGTTTTCATCTTATTGTTGTGTTCTATTAGCCGATAAGTGACACAATTCGTCGTAATTGTGCTTATTGCTCGTAGTGAATGAAGTGACGGCAGTGACTTGCTGGTGAATCACTAGTTAATTTTGCCAATATTTTCGTATATTTTTTCATATACCTACGCATGAATCGGTTGGGATAGTGGCAGACTTGTGGGGATATATGAAGCATATCAGGGCTGTCCGACGGATGATAAACATGTTACTTAGCCAATATCTTTATGCAAGGAAGGTTTTTTCAGTTTTATGTTGTGTTTATTGTTGTTGTTGCACAGTGACAGAGACAGTGGACTGTTATGATTGGTGTTATTGATTTACGTAATTTGACCAAGAGAAAATCACTCTGTAACGGCGTCGAAATGGTGTTTACGTCGCGATAATTAAGATATTTTGCTTTTACGGTAAAAGAAATGAATAATTTTGCTTAATCATAATGTATTGTTAAATCTGACGATGAGATCTGCCTAAAACGTATTAACATTTATTCATTATGCCATTTGTCAATGATTTAATATGTGGATGTGCTAGTGGGAGAAGAAATATAGTGAATGGCCAAAAATACCATGCTCCTTGCTAATATCCTCAGCAACTCTCATAACCTTTTGTTATTTTTTGTTTTTCCTCCGTTAAATGGTATTTGCTACCGGGAAATCCAGGGTTATGACACCTTCGTGTAAATGTCTATATTTTATTAGTTTATTTGCGTTTACATTACGGGAGATGATACTTTGGAAACCCTTCATGCATGTACTTCGAAGTTTGCAGTCACGGGCCCGGTAAAGGAACGATCCAATGCACTGATGACAACACTTTTTCAAATTGTCGATGATTAGCTTATCTGTTTTCATGATCATAAACTTTATTTTGAAAACTTAACTGACTAATTTATATTGATTGATCTTAAGCAGATCATGCTTTTCGTATTGAGTCGCATTAAGAGTAATTTTTCATGATTACCATATGAGGTTTGTTCAAAAAATAAGGTGACTATTTTTCTTTAAAAAAAAAAAAAATATTTATTCATCAATATCTCCCCTTAACTGCTGGAACACATTAGGTTTGTTCCCGTACTTTTTGGGCAGAAATTCACAAATTCTCATTTTTCAAAGAGTGGGGATGAAATTCTCTCAAAGAGAAGTGGAAACACCAAAAAGTACGGGAACGCGTTGAACCACAAAAGTTGCACACATTTTAAATGTCAAAAACATATGTTTGAATTCGATACATTCGTGGATTCGTTTGTAGGTGCAATATACTAATTTGCAAAAACATACATATTTTCAGATTACTATTTATTAGGTATCCATGCACTAATCATTTAGTAACGTCTTATAGAGATAATGGACATCTTACAAATGCACAAAAGAATTTTAATATAAATAGTCCAGTCAAATTAGTCCTTAAAATAGAGGTAAGGTTACAATAATTCCCATAGAGCTAAAAATTGGTATGAATGTTCAGAATACCATTATAAATGAATTGTGAAAAGTCCCCATCAATCCCCCTTGTGCAAAAAATTTTATCGATGGTGAAAGTTTGCAAAAATAGGTTTTTCGCGTTTTTCAGCTTAACGGTGAGTTTTACAGCAAAAATAGTTCAGACAAAAATTGTAGATCATCCGATTCTCTACAAAAAATGTATCTACACTTTTTTTCATAAGTATTGCCATTTCCGTGATATAGCGGTTGAAAGAATTGAAAAAAATATTTTATTCGTAATATGCACACGTTTCCACACCACCTATGAGGTAGTGTGCTTGGCGCTTTTTTTTTAACGTGGTTTCCCCGGTAGGCCTATTCCACGATCTATTATGA
This sequence comes from Merodon equestris, assembly GCA_958301585.1. Classification (NCBI taxonomy): domain Eukaryota; kingdom Metazoa; phylum Arthropoda; class Insecta; order Diptera; family Syrphidae; genus Merodon; species Merodon equestris. The sequence goes on from OY284413.1 coordinate 69,853,106, forward strand.
TCCTATTGAATGCAAATGGAGTATTGAAAATGATGAAAGCTGCGTAAATTATGTAATACATAAATGAAAAAATAATTTGGAAAAATTATTCATCGGATTCATAATAATCCAATGGAACTTCTAGTATATTGTCTTCGTTTTCTTCTTCTTCTTTTTCTTCATCTTCTTTTTCCTCATCTTCCTGCTGGACACAAATATGTTCTAAAAGTGATGGATCATATGTCTCATCACTGATATCGTAATTATCCTCATCTAATATCGATTCAACATTGGAGCACGACTGTCCTTGACAATTGGTGCATGCTAAAGAACAAAACAGTCCAACCTTTTTACAGCCGCATTTAGCATTGCAACCTTTTTTGCAATTGCAAAAGATGGTGTTAAGGAGTTTTTCTGGTGCAGGTGGGAGTAACGTATGAATTGGTTCCAATGCATTGTCAACTAACTTCCAACCCCAGTCTTCTGGATCCATTTTATTACCAAGCCACACTTGAACTTGATAATATACCCGGAATAGATGTTGTTGAGCAGCAGCAGAGGTTGGGGGAAGACAAGCTAATTGCACTTGTTTTTTATTATAAGTTTTTTTTGCAAAAGATAAGTATCGGAGCTTATCCAAGCAGGTAATTTTTTTTGGAGCTCCGTACATAGAAAAAAGAAAGCGAATTCCATTAGTGATTATAACTTCTGGAGTAGAGTTACTATCTTTAAAAACTTCAGCACAATTAATTAAATTTTGTTTCTCGAACAATTTCAAAACCGTTGTTTTGCCCCTCTTGAAAAATGCTGATGTTGTATCGCAGCCAGTTATTGCGTGTAGAAAAAGTATATGATTTTGGCATTTTGGAAAAGCACAGAGACTTTTTGATGAATATATTTCCGATTGCTGCTGAGTCTTTCCCGGTTTAAAAAAATAAATAATTTTTTCTGTTGGAGTTCGAGCAGTAAGTAATACTAATAAATCGACATCTTCACCAACAACAATAGTTGTATTTGTTGAGTTGAATTGTTCTATTGCTGTTTCAATGATCAGAACATCAGCATCATTTTCAGCTTGTTTTACAAGAATATTTTCAGTAGTAAATTTTTCTTTTAACATTAAAATAAACCGAGACTTGTTGTGGGTATTTGCAAGAAATTTTTGTTTGCTTGTGGGAAGATGAAGATGTTGTTGTAGCTCGACGTCGTTGTTCTGCGGCTTTGATATTTTTTTTACAATCGGTGTAACCATCAAATACTACAGTCACTCTATGGCCAAAATGTCTACGTACATACTGAACATATTTGTCTAAAATATGCTCTAGTACGAGGAGGACTTATTTTTGATGAACCAGCTTCTTCTTCTTGGCGCCGTCTTTTCACGGCATCAATGCTACTTTTTCGAGTATAATTTTTTCGACACTGCACATGAATTTTTACAGATGTCTGGTCTTTCAGGTACTCCGAAAACTCATCACCTCTTTCAATACTTGCATCAATTAATGCTTTCATGCCGCGATCAACAGTAACAACTCCACTTTCAGTCAAAGGTTGACTACAAATAAAGCAGAATTGCGACATTTTTTTTTAAAAACAGTAAAATGCACAAACTTTGTTACAAAATATAAGCGATAGCCACGAGTTGTCACTACGAAGGAATGCTTACGACTAACAGTATTTTGTTGAGTATGAGACCTTCGAAACGGAGCAGGTATACGAGCATCGCCACGCTGACAATTGAATGGAAGACAGATGTTACTCAAGGCCATGCGACTAAATGAAAATAGGGGAGGAGTTTTTGACGTTCATTTATATTCTAAGAATTTTATAATTTGTATGTATAAGACATAGGGACTCATGTATTTACTCATATAACGGTTCAAAAATGTATATAAAAGTACATTAACGTGCATATTACGAATAAAATATTTTTTTCAATTCTTTCAACCGCTATATCACGGAAATGGCAATACTTATGAAAAAAAGTGTAGATACATTTTTTGTAGAGAATCGGATGATCTACAATTTTTGTCTGAACTATTTTTGCTGTAAAACTCACCGTTAAGCTGAAAAACGCGAAAAACCTATTTTTGCAAACTTTCACCATCGATAAAATTTTTTGCACAAGGGGGATTGATGGGGACTTTTCACAATTCATTTATAATGGTATTCTGAACATTCATACCAATTTTTAGCTCTATGGGAATTATTGTAACCTTCAAAGTCTTATTTGACTGGACTAAAAACTGAGCTCTTGTCGTATGACAGAATGACAGAAATCAGCTGATTTCACAAAGCTGTGACAAATTACCCACATAAATTTCTTGGGCTAAAATTCGCAGCATGGGGAAATTTTTTACTCTCTCGAGAGCGCTCTCTTTTGTCCAAATGTGTGAATTTTTCGAGTACGGGAACAGACTTTCGTAGTTTTTCGTTAATTTGGACTGTTTATGTCAGGTACGGGGACAGACCTAATGATGTCGCAGTCGGCAATCTGCCAAAAATTTCGTCCAAAATGAGGTCGCTTTGTTATGTCAGATTTTAAACAGCTGTTTTAATTCAAATTGTAATTTTAAACAGCTGTTTGAATTGAATTTGTGCTTTTGTTTGAATATTGGAAATAATAATAAAAGTAATATGGATAAATGATAGAAAGTTATTTTTATTACAAGTTTTGTGCAAATGTTCTACTTGGCATATAAATTTTTAAAAACAAAAAATGATGGCAAAGGTTCCACAAAATTTCCCTCTCCTTCACCGCTTCAATTATTTGTTCTTCCTTTTTGCCTGTTTTAATAAAGAATAAATATCCCTAAAATATTGCAAATTTCACAAAATAACACATTTGTCCAGATACTTACAATTGATCGTCAACCGTCCGATTTGAAAATTTCCTTTGAATTGTTTTTTTCCCTACAGCTGTCACAATGTCGTACGACCGAGTTAAAAGTTAGCCAACTCTCGCGACACACCTTACGACCGCGACATTATTGTGTTTACGTTATGGGATTTACGTACATTCAATTTTTGACATGCGACAGCGACCGCATTGTGTTCCGCGCTTAAAGGTCACATATTATATACTCTTCCTTGAAGCATCTCGGATATCCGGTCTTTGTCTGCTTGATCGTGGTAAATTCTGTTCTTTCGTGAGTCTCAGTTTTGAGAAAAGGAAAAAGTTGCATGGGGTCAAGTCACAATTCGGCCAAAAAATTACGCACAAGCAACGATAAACTTTTTCTTCGCATTGTTTCAAGTGAACTTCAAGGTAATATTCAAGGACTCATCATGAACCACACCGTTGTAATTGAAGAAATGAGGGAACGAAATTTTCACATTTGACCAAACTTGGCTTGCTTTTTTCGGTCTTGGCTGTTTTGATCGCTTCCATTGGAATGATTGGGCTTTGGTTATAACCATATGCCGTCACCAATGATGACGCTTTTCAGGAAATGCGTCATGTCATTTACAGTTCATGTCCCTCACAACGATGTTCATTCGACGCTTCTTTTGGTCAAAATTTAACAGAGTCGTGCCCAAAATATTTGAAAAAAATTCATGGCATGAGCCAACCTATGTATATACAGTGAACCAAAAAAAAACTGGGACACCTAGTACCCCTAAGTTTAATTTGAAATATCTCAGCAATTTTTTAGTATATTGAAACGAAGTAAATTTCATATTAAAGCATGTTTTAATGCGATTTCAGTAACATAAGCAAATTTGTTTTTGTTTCTCTAATTTTGACAACAATAAAATAAAACTTAAAATACCACAAATTCATCAGCCAAAAAAAAACTGGGACAGTAACAAAAAATGACAATAATAATAAATTTCAATACTTTGTATGTTGCCCTTTTGCTTTCAAAACTTCTTGCAATCTTCTATTCATCGATCCGACCAGATTTTTTGTTACAGTCGCTGGAATTTTTTGCCATTCTTCATGTAACGCTGTCTTTAACTCCTCTCTGGAACGAATCGTTCTTTTTCGCACTTCTTTTTCCAAAACAGCCCAAAGGTGCTCTATGGGATTAAGATCCGGACTTTGGGGAGGATGCGGCAACACCTTTTATTTTGGTGTATTCCAAATACACCAATCTTTCGTTATACCAGCTGTGTGTTTTGGATCGTTATCGTGCAACAGTATTACACCTGGTGGTAGACCAAATTTTTGTTTTGTTTCGGGGATATAACGCTTCAGTATGTCAATGTATCCAAATTTTGTTAAATTCCCTTCAATTATATGAAGGGAACCAACTCCGTCCGCTGCCATTGCACCCCAAACCATTATGCTTCCACCACCGTGCTTAACTGTCGAAGTAATATTTTTTGGATCCAAAGCAGTTCCGTCCCTCCTCCACACAAAACGTCGACCATCGCTACCAAAAATGTTGAATTTCGATTCATCACAAAAAATCACTTGATTCCAAAACTCATCCGTTTTTTGCACGTACTCCTTGGCATACTCCAATCGCTTCTTAATATTTCTATCCGATAAAGACGGCTTTTTGCGAGGTGTGCGGGCTTTGAAACCTTCTTTATGTAAGAAATTGCGCACCGTTTGCGGATGAACTTCAGCAAGTTTATCTCTTTTCAAAGTTTTGGCAATTTCGACAGCTGATTCCTTCGGGTTTGCATTTATAATCCTTAATATTCGACGTTTAGTTTGGTCCGTGGACATTTTTGAAGGCCTTCCACTTCCCGAAACACGATGAAGAAAACCGTTCTCTTTAAATGATTTCACTATGTTAAAAACGGTTGACTTGGGTTTATTAATCAATGAAGCAATTTCACGAATACTGTGTTTTTTTTTCATAATAATCAATTATTACAGCTTTCATATCGCGAGATGTCTGTTTATTTTCCATTTTTTCCACAACGAAGCTTGATGACAACAATATGCACCTGTAAACAATTTGACTGAATAGCAGAATAAGTATTTGATCTAAGATAAGGAAACCGAGTAACGGTCCTTTAACAGTGGCCTTGTAAAACAACTGTCCCAGTTTTTTTTTGGCTGATGAATTTGTGGTATTTTAAGTTTTATTTTATTGTTGTCAAAATTAGAGAAACAAAAACAAATTTGCTTATGTTACTGAAATCGCATTAAAACATGCTTTAATACGAAATTTATTTCGTTTCAATATACTAAAAAATTGCTGAGATATTTCAAGTTACACTTAGGGGTACTAGGTGTCCCAGTTTTTTTTTGGTTCACTGTATGTACATAGCAGTATGCTAAGCAATTTCTCTGATAGTGTTTGATGATTCTACGTAACAATTTTCTTCATTTCTTCAACGTTTTCCATCCGTTATCGATGTGCTGGGGCATGGTCATTAGCATATCAGTCTTCTGGGAAGAGCTTGTACCACTTGTAAACATTAGAGTAGACTCTCCAAATGCGACATTCAACATTGTAAGTACTTTTGAGCGTTTAATTTTATTTTTCACACTAAATTAAATATAGATCCTTTGATCCATTTTTTCCAATAAAATAAAATCGCCAATCTCATCAAAACACTTCTAACCTTTATATCTGTGAGAAATAAACTAGGATGATGTCAACATATGTTAGTGGACATGTGTACCAACATAACAAAAAAGAATATGTGAAAATCGAATGTACTTAGTTTGCGAAATTCATAGTAACCTTATTTATTGAAAAAACTTCGAATTAGTTCGCACCACATTGTTATGAAATTACTATTTTTAATCATTTTTTAACTCGAAAAGTTTCAGTTCAATTTTCATAAAGGAGTTAGGCTCAAATTTCTTGACATCAATTATTTGATTCAATTCGTTTAAGCTTTTTCTACATGATAACTTCATCGTAACATTCGCAGTTTGATAGGTTGCGCTATGCCTTGGTGAATATAGGTAAATATAAGGTGTAGTAGAAGGAAATCATTCTTTTTGCATGAAATTAACGGTTTCATTTAGCATATTAGGCAACTAAGTTCTCTGTTTATCAAGAGATGGCTCCAGTAGAAAGAAAGAAAGTTTGTTTTTTGCGTCATATACATACATTTGGCTGTGGAAAATGTCGTTTTTTTGCCAAATAATTGTCATTTGCTGGAAGTGTTGCTTTTCTTCTTTCATCCTAAGAAAACGACGGCTGAAGCGCATCGAGAACTCAAAGTTTACGAAGATGTTGCTCTAAGTGCAACACAGTGCCGTGATTGGTTCCGTCGCTTCAAAGACGGTGATTTTTCAAAACGCTGAATTGGAGGCATTGCTCGACGAGGATCCATGCCAAACGCAAAAAGAGCTTGCTTCAGTATTAGGAGTTACCCGCCAAGCTATTTCCAAGCGACTGCATGCGTTCGATATGATTCAAAAGCAAGGAAGTTGGGTTTCTTATGATTTGAAGCCAAGAGACGTTAAGGGTCATATTTTCGACTGTGAACAACTGCTCCAGCGTCAAAAAAGGAAGGGTTTTCTTCATCGCATCGTTACGGGTGATGAAAAATGGATTCATTATAGCAACCCAAAAAGAAAAAAATCATGGGGCCAAAACCGGTCATGCTTTTACGTCGTCGGCTCGGTCGAATATTCACGCTGCGAAGGTTATACTTTGTATTTGGTGGGATCAGGGCGGTGTTATTTATTATGAGCTGTTGAAACCAAACAAAAGCATCACTGGGGAACTGTATCGAACTCAATTGATGTGATTCAGCCGAGCACTGCGCGAAAAGCGGCCACAGTGTGATCTATGAAAAAGTGATCTACAGCATGACAACACTCCGCCTCACGTTGCCAAACCCGTTAAAATCTACTTAGAAACGCTCAAATGGGAAGTTCTACCCCACCCGCCATATTCCCCAGATATTGCGCCGTCCGATCATCACTTGTTCCGTTCGATAGCACAGGGTTTGGTTGATCAGCAGTTCCATTCATGTGAAGACATTTCAAAATTGCTTGATTCCTGGATAGCCTCAAAAGACGAACACTTCTACCGTGACGGTAAGATGGGAAAAAGTCATCGCTAGGGGTGTCCAATACTTTGAATGATTCATTTGTAACCGTTTTTTTTTCACAATAAAGTTGCAATTTCATCAAAAAAAACAGCGATAACTTTATCTTATCATGGAAGTTACGGATGGTAAAACGAAATGCACTATAGGGGTTGTTTATAGTCCCAATCGTAGCTGTTCTCCTGAACCTATGTTCTCTGCACTCCGAGAGATCTCCCCATGTTATGAACACATAATTATATGCGGCGATTTTAATGCTGACCTACTCAGATGTGACAGAAGATCTAACAAACTTGTAGACCTAGTTGCAACATCCGGGCTAGTTATTGTTAACACTTATGCCACTCGCTTCGCGCCTAACTGCTCTCCGAGTCTGCTTGACCTTCTGTTGGTATCTGATAGGTCGAATGTGTTACTATAGGACCAGTTGTCATTGGAGGGTGACTCAGATCACGATCTCTTATTCTATACGTATAACATTGACTTATCACGTTCTTAATCACCCTCGACTTTTCAATTCAGAGATTTTGCATCTCTGGATAACTACGCCTTGCAATTGGAAGTGAGTCTAATCCCTTGGCATAGTTGTTATCTTGTCTCAGATGTATGTGATAAAGTTGACTTACTGCAATCGCTGATACTTAATCTATTCCATAACCACGTGCCCTTAAAAATAGTGATGGTGCGCAATAGAAACTGTCCGTGATTTACACCTGAGGTTCATCATGCCATTAAAATTCGCAGGAAACTTTACTCGAAGTGGAAGCGAAATCCAACTATCCTGAATTGGGCAAATTTCTGTCGAGCGCGCAATATCTCAACTTCCGTTACGAAGTCATCTAAGAAAAGATATTTCTTATCTAAGCTGGGAACAAACCAATATGCCCAAAAGCTCTGGAGCAACTTGCGTTCGATTGGTATCGGTAAAAAAGATATTATAGACGTCATCCCTAATCTTGATGATCTTAATAATACCTTTTTATCCAACTCAGTAGAAAATACCCCTCTGCCCAACCTACAACGTTTTCCTGAACCGCAAACAGCTTTTGAATTCGAAGTTGTATCGGAAACTGAAATCATTTACATCATTCGATCTCTCAAGTCCGACGCTATTGGTGAGGATGGAGTCCCTATTCGGTTTATTAAAATGATCTTAACCCACCTACTTAGCGCAATTACACACGTAATTAACTTTTGCATAACTTCATCCTCATTTCCATCTTGTTGGAAGCTGGCTAAAGTCATTCCGGTTAGAAAAAAAACCTTTACCCTCTTTGGCTACCGATTTTCGCCCCATAAGTATCTTACCTTGCCTGTCAAAAGTCATTGAAAAGGTCATTGCTAAGCAGATTTCAGATCACCTAAATCGACATAACCTACTTGCGTCGGTCCAGTCTGGTATTCGAGCTAACCACAGTTGCTCTACATCTATGGTTAAAATTCTCGATGAAATTAGGATTAGCTACGACTTAGACTACGTGACAATACTCTGCCTCCTTGACTTCTCAAAAGCTTTCGATACAGTCAACCACTCAATCCTTCTTGAGAAATTGAGAAGCTATTTTGGATTTAGTGAGAGTTCGGTGCGCCTCATCAGTAATTACTTAAGTAATGGCTGTCAAAGAGTTGTGGTTGGGGATAAATCCTCTCATGTTAGGAATACACTTTCAGGAGTACCTCAAGGCTCGATTCTGGGTCCTATTTTGTTTTGCATATTCATTAATGACCTCCCTGAAGTTTGTTCAAATGTTAGCATTCACTTTTATGCGGATGATGCGCAAATATACTTATCTAGACCTATAAATCTAGTTCAGGATCTTGTTTGCAGACTGAATGAGGATCTGTCTGCAATCTAGAAATGGTCGCTCCGTAATTACTTAACTCTCAACCCAATAAAATCTCAGTTGATCTTAATTTCTAAAAACCCTCGTAATACAGAACTTTTGTCACCAATTTACCTCAATAGCACACAATTGCAGTTTGTGGAGACTGTAACCAACTTGGGGTTTAAAATGAACAGTTCTCTCTCGCCGGTAAGCCATATTAACTACACTATTGGACGAATCAATGTTGGTCTACGACCTTATAAGTTCTTCCTCTAATTACTTCTCGTCTATTTTTCGTCTGTCACCAGACTCTGGAACTCTCTGCCTACAACTATAAAACAAATAACTGGAGCCACCCAATTTAAAAAAGCCTTAGAGTATTTTTCTTAAAAATCCCACACTTCCTGCCTACTGGTGTAGGTACCTTTGTAAATATTATCTTTACCAAATCTCCACACCTAAAAAAGCGGACCGATTCTGCAAGGCAGTTATTAAGAGCTGATCTTCTTCAAGCCAGCTTGTTCAATCCCTTATTTTCTCCAAAGTTCAGATGAGAGATGAAGAATGACATTTTTAACGTGCGAATTGCCGCCCAAGCCACTGTGATTGAGAAATGAAAAATTACGATAATACAAAGCGAAATAAATCGCGGAGGTTTTGGGTCATGCATCAACATCGATGGCTAAGCTAAACATCCATGGATCAAAGCCTTTTTTTGTCAAAATGAATACTTAATGCGTAAAAACAACCTGTCACCCAAAGTATTGCCTATTCCAATTGAGGAGAAAAAATACATACATCTGAGGTTATCCAAGGACAAATTTGTTAACATCTTCGTAAGAATGGAATTGCTGCTTTCAAGTGATTTTGCAACATGTGACCAAACGTTGTCATATAGGAAATCAACTTTTTCGTGTCTGGCTCTTTTCGTATATGGCCACTGTTTTTCCTTAAAAGGTCAGCTCAAACTCAACAATGGCATTCGATAGCGATCCACCGTTATGGTCTTGTTCGGTGTGAGCACCTCATAAGCTATGCTTGGTGATCTCACCAAATGCAGGGAAGAATCTTAATTTAAAAAATCAACCCAGTTGAGTTCCGGCCCATTGTTATTCGCCGGGTTTTATCCAAAGTATTTGAATCTGTCGTTAGTTGAAACATCAAAGATCACATTGATGCGATTGATGAAGATAAACGACCTCACTAGTCTTACTTGGCTTAATCAATTCCTTACTACAAACTGTCCTCCCAATTCCAAATTAATCCCGTATCTTACTAGACGCGTCCAAGTTGTTTCTAAACTTTTTTCCTTTTTTGTACGACAATTTTCCATCTTTGGTCTTATTGTACATTTCATACTTTGCGGATGATGTTCAAATTTACTTAAGATTTTGTCGACTAACATGGAAAGACCATATCGATAGTGTAAGGTCCCTAGTGTCTCTTAGAAGTTCGTCAATTAGCAAAATTACACTCCCTTTAAATGTCAAATTAAAACTTGCCAAGAGCTCTCATAGTGCCAATCTTAACCTACAGCTGCAAGTTAATTGCTGACTGCGATTACTTCTCTTCTCAAAAGTGGTTAAAAGCAATCGATGTGACTATACGTTACGTGATTAGCCTTCTTAGATTTGGCCATGTTTCAGAGTTAGCCTGCATACTCCTTGGATGTGATATGGAAGCATTTTTTGTCAACAGATCATGTATATTTTTGTCGAAAATCATTTACAAGAAACAGCTTAATTACCTCTATGAAAAAATAGCTCTCTCGATCGAGTCGTAATATTACGATAAAACCTTTTGTTCATACTTGCATTTCTTCATTCATGCCGTACATCTCTGGAATTACCTACCTTCACATGTAAGACATATGGTCGAATACAGACAAGATCTTGCTTGAAGAAGGAAAAAATCATCTTTCACCGGGACGACGCACCTACCCACGAGAGTGCGCTGGCGATGGGAAAATTGCGGGATTTTAGGTCCCATTTTCTCGGCCAACCGCCTTATTCTCCTGATTTCCATCTGTTCCCAAATTTGAAGAAATTTGTTTCTGAGATGCTCTTCACATCCAATAAAAAAGTTGAGAGGGCCTTAGATAAATATTTTCACAGCCAACACTCTCACTTTCTTGAAAGAATATTAATGTTGGAGAAACGCTGGATCAAGTGTGTTGAAGTCAGGGATGTAAACAATCATTATATTGATTATTATATAAATATTATATTGATTATGAATATTAAAATATTTTTTTAACTGAAAATCAAAATGTTTCCTTGTCAGGCCGAGAATTGTTCACCTTATGATCTTATTTTATTTTAGTTAAAAGGAAAAATGCAAATCTATTTACAAATATTTCAAGAGTTCATGCAACCAGAAAATACATATACATATATTGGGCGCTTCCGTTTCATACAGTGTAAACAGTATCCTTCGCGTGGTATAACAGTTCGAGTTTATTGTTTTACTTACTGACAACAAGGGTTACGACATTTGTCTCATTTCATAACATGCAATGTACTGAAAAGCATTTGTCTTTTCTTGTAGATTAGCTACAAGAAACCGGTTTATTTTATTATTGTATTTGGCTCGTCCAGAGTTGAAGTTTTCAAATTTCATGCTTTCGATGTACTTTCTATTAATATTATGTAATTCTAATCGAAAGTACATCTACTCTAATTAGTTATAGACATAATTATATAATTTTTTACCACTTTGGGCCCCTGCCGTAATTTTTAAGAAAATTAGATCGTTTACCCACATAAATATTTTTTTTTATTAAGAGCAAAACTGGTTTAGATATAAATACAATACAATACATACAGGCATGATTGTATGTTTAGCTCCGGTTTAACAACAACACATTTCAATTAGTCTTAACTCACAATGCCAGAAGAACAATTCTTTGCGAATGATTGCATCCTCTCGAAGCATACAATTGTTCGAAGGCAAACAATTGTTTCCATTAACAATCAACAGACATTAATTGCAGAGGCATTTTTTAGAAGTATAGAACCAGATATCTTTGCTATAGTCCCATAATATTCCCAGACGGCTCAACAAATGAAAAAATTATCTCCTTCACTACATTTAATCATTCAGTAGTTAGTTCCAAGGAAAAAAGTCATCCTTGGTCTCTTTACTTTCGTTTTACTATTGCTAACGTATGTATATGGCATTTTGACGAGTGATATTGATTTCCGAGCTTTAAATCTGGACATTCGTTCAAGGATACTTATACTAGTGGTACTATTAAAAGACATATCTTCAGAACTATTGACATTGGGGAATATTGCAGTTCATTTTTAGTCGCAATATGGTTTTACACTAACTGCACGGCAAAGCCGAACATCATTTGATCGTTGTTTTTTTTTTATCTCAGTTGAGATTTTTCTGCTCCCATTTCATCGTGTGGGGATACCATGAATGGATGTATGTCAGGTTGCCAAATGAATCGAGAAAAAAAAAACATTGATTTACCTTATTCACTGGGGGACATGTAACTTGTTTGCATAATCCCAAATGGATTTATATGGTGAAGTTGCTTTTTAGTTATTTACTTCCTAGTGAAATCATGTTTGGATTGGGAATGTGCATGGTGCCAATGGAGTCATTGAATATGGTATGTAATGCAGTCATTTACCTTTTAATCGTAGTTCATATTTGAATACACTTGTACTGCAGCATATCGAAATAATTGAATTATTGTTTATAACTACGATCATTGTTTTTGTAATGAGGGAGAAGAGAGGGTAATGAGGGAGAGCTCCCCAGTGGTTTATGAGTATTTCTACCTGATTTAATTTTTTTTATTTAATGTTAAAGAAATCGAGTATAATTAAGTTTTATTTAACTGTAATAATGTCACCTTGAAGTCATCAAAATTCAGTAATATCCATTGGTATTTCAGTATTCAATACTTGAATTCAATACCAGAACTTCATTTAGCTGTTTTTCACTTTCTGGTTTATGTTCAGCTACTTAACGTTTTGTTATATGCCATATAATATTGGATTAGATTTAAATCGGATGAATTCGCTGGACAGTCTAGCCTAGAGTTTCCAAGGTCATCAAAAATTGTATTAACCTGAAAATTATTTAAAGACTATCTATTTCTGGCTCGGTGACAAGGTGCAGGATCTTCTTCAACCATGTACTTGACAGTATAATAATGATCTTTTAGTGTTTGATACCAAAAACTCCCTTATTACTTGTCCACATCTTGGGGCATTCATAGTTCAATTATCCGAACATAAGAATGCAAACAAACCATTTGACTTTGAGGAATCTTCACTCTATAGACTATGCACTCGTCCTTAAACCCTTCATCGGCTGACCTTCGAACATATGGCAAATTGTCGGCGCACAACAAATAAAATTTACTTTCGTCAGACCACATCACACATCTTCAATCATCTTGCGTCCAATTTTAAAACTTTTTCGGCCTCGCCAAACGAGCTATTTTCATTTTTATCGTTAAGAGAGGCTTTTTCGCTGGTCGTTTTCCATATTAACCTTCTCGCAGCCTTCTTCGTATCCTTTTGGTGTTTAGATTAACTTGAGATTTACTCGGCTTTGTTCTAATATAATTTTCTAATATACGAAGGATGATTCAAAAGTAATGTTAATGAAAATAAAACACGGTGATTATAGTTTAAAAAATGTTTTTTTTTTTTTTCATAGTATGCTAACAAGTCAATACATTTAGTCCATCTTTTTTCTAAATCAAGGATTCCAAATTCTTGGTCTTGACAAAACTTCCCAACAGCGGCCATAACTTCGCTATTTTCTCCAGATGTGCTGTTCATTGAGCGGAGGAAAGAGATAGAAGTCACTCACAATAGTTCGAGAACTCGAACACCGCCCAGTTCGAATCCTGTTTCTTGAATGGCAGCCATCGCAACTGCGGGTTTTTGAGCCTATTCTTTTGTTCGTCGATTAACATTCTCGGTACCCAATGCGCAGAGAATTCTTTGAACGCTGCCATATGAGATTTCTGTGCCCTCAGCTATTATATACGAGTATGCCTGATGGCACCCTTCGATCTGCCAACATAACATTTTCGACTTTTTTCATCTTGCCTTCAGTTAGAAGGAGAAGGAGCAATATTTTCACTAAGTCGCTATGTATGTTTTTGGCACACAGTTTTTCCAAGCAGAGTTGCTTGGTGACAGCTCTTATTTCGTTTTTCTTCATTTTGATGTCGTTGGTTCGTTTTCAAATGAAAACCTAGTGGGTATAAAGACAAACAATTTTTTTTTTGTTTTTGCATTTCTATGCGGACTGGAAATAACTGATTATTATCAATACTTTTGGATTACTTCCATTTTCTGCGTTGATTTGTGTTTTCGTTTTGAATCTTTTTCCTATCCAGTGGATCTAAATTTCCTTTTTTCTTCACCAGTCGCCCGATGATTGAATGAGAGCATCCTATTTTAGCCGCAATCTTACAAAAAGATAGCCCTTCTTCAACCAAAGTCAGTATTTTAACTTTTTCGTCTCGAGCCAGTTGCTAATATTTACCAGATGTTTTACTTCTATGTAATTATCACACTCACAACGGAAGTCAAACTGATTTTTTTTCGTTCTCGATATGAATGTCGCTATGGGGATACTACTCATACTGTTTTCAATTTGATAAAATAACCAATTTTCTGACAACTCATTATATGGTGCGGTATAAGTAGAAGTAGGCGGTATTCTAGACTCTTTACACCTATATGTGAACTGAAAAACAGATCCGCCTCTATTGGTTGTGAAATCGCATTGAAATGCCGGTCATCTGAACTACCAAATACAATTCTAAACTTTTTCTGCATTGAGCTACATTTTGGGAACACTAACGTTACCAAAGGCCTCAGAGACTAAGGCTTGACTGGTAAATTAATGAGGTTATTCCAAAATGTTGAACACCTTATCCTCCTTTTCTACTTTTGAACAAATTATCGTAACTCAATCTGAGAATGTCAAGATCAGTAGATATTAGTTTCAATATAGCAGTTTACATTCACGTTAAAATATCTTAAGGATGGCAAGCTTTTCTCCAAAAATTTAAACCAGAAATTTCGGTTACCTCATAGTTGTGCCGAAAGTGCTATTTTTTCTTTATCTTCTCACCTCTGCCAGGATGGCTATAGTAGCAAACGTTTTTTGTTTTTCAGTCATATTTAGAAAGAATATTTTCTCTGATTCAGATTTACACTTTGTAAGACGGTATTATCCCTACCTGGAGATCTGCCTTTGTTCAGACTTTTTATTGAGTCTAAACTGCAGTTTGTCTCACCTGTCTACTTGCGATTTACGTTTACCAATCAGTTGTTGTGGAGTAGACAAAGAGGTTACCACTAATGAAGATGAAAATGTCAACGTCAAAGAAATCTACTGACAGCTGCTGCTGATATTTGTCAGATTTTTGAGAGTCCGCAGAGCGCCAATATATTGTAGCAGCGAAAAAATGTCTCGAGAGTTTGATCCCAGTATTGATCAAGGTCAAGTAGTAGATGATGTGCCTTTTAAGTTATGTGAAACGGGGAAAATGTTACGTCATTGATTATCTTTAAAAACATAAACGAAGTTGATCCCCTGCCCGTATGCAGGAATGCGCAAATAGTAATATTCACTATTGTTAGGATGCACTGTAATCTCTTCTCTCCCCGTAATTAAAAAAAGGCAATCATTTTATTTATCGTATATTCTGAATATGTCTTAGGTTGTTGCGGCTAAAGTAAATCCACCGATCATGAACATTCAGATATGAAAGTATAGAAAAAGTCTTAATCCACCAAACTGATTCTGGTGTACATATGTATATAGAATGCAGATTGGTATTCTACGTCTTTCTTGGTCGATACCTTTAAGAGTATTTACGCATTTTCCTTCCGTAAAAGCATTGTTCGAACTTTATAAAGGGTCCGCCATCTAACGTTTTTTTTTTCAAGTAGTGCTTATTTCGTGAATGGTAACACTTAGCTCATGTCTGATTTGACAGATAATTAGTTTTATCCTTCCGCTGAACGAATATGGTTGTGTATACGCTTGAACAACGCTGGGAAATATTGCGACATTACTTTGAAAATCATCGACTTACAGAAGATGCCGATTTTGCCAAAAAAATCATCTTTTCAGTTGAAGCTTTTTGATCTTGGCGGGTATGTAAATAAGCAAAATTGTCGCATTTGGGGCACAGAAAACCCGCACGCATACATGAAAAGCCGGTGCACCCAAAACGAGCCACTGTTTGGTGCGGATTTTGGTCCAGAGGCATAATTGGGCCATTTTTCTTCGAAAATGAGCAAGGAGTGGCCGTTACAGTCAATGGCGATCGTTATCGGGCCATGTTGAACGAATTTTTGTTCAAATTGAAGAGGAGGATATTGGCAACATTTGGTTTCAACAGGACGGCGCTACGTGCCACACAGCCGAAGCTACACTCGATGTTTGCGCCCTGTTTTTGAAGATCGCATTATCAGCCGCAGAGCTGATGTCGTTTGGCCACCTCGGAGCTGCGATTTGATACCGTTGGACTATTATTTGTGGGGTGCCGTCAAAGATAAGTGTTACGCCGACAAGCCAGAGACAATTGACGCTTTAAAGGACAATATTCGTGAAGCCATTGGTGAAATACAGCTGCACACAATCGATAATGTGCTTAAAAATTGGACCGATGCTGTGGGCTACTGCATGGCCAGCCGAGGCAGCCATTTGAATGAAATTATTTTCCATTATTAACCGGAAGGATTGTACTTTCAAATAAAAAAAGAAATTTGAGAAAATATTCAGTAGTTTTTTTTATAGCATTTTCAAAAAAAAAAGAAGTTATTTGGCGGACCCTATATTATAAAAATTTACAAGAAAAATGAGCCAAATCCGTCGAGACGTTCTCAAGTGAAGCGATCACTAATAAGCAGCATTTTATTTATATTTATGTATTATTCACTTTATGAATTGAAGCTTGATTTAAAATTTGAAAATAACTTTAAACCAATTGAAACCGGGAAAAAAATACGGAATATAATGTCTCAATCAAATACGTGCTTCGAGAGATAGCAAAAAAGACCGTGCAAACTGATCAACTGTCAAATGACATTTGCGCACGTTTCGCAATCTATTAGAATCTAATGGAATAGAAACGACATAACGACATTCGTTGGGCAGATCGGGAATTAACACAAAAGAAAACAAATGTAATTTTCAGTAAATGATATTTCATTTTACCGAAGGTAGGTACCTCTGGGAATGGTGGTCTATTTATATGATTTTTTACGCCAACCTAATGGATATACATATGTATAAATCAGTCAAAAAAACTTACTTTTATCCAGACCGCTGGTATATATAAATGTAACTAAGGCGTTTAAAAATGGTCTTTATGCGTACGCTCTAACATTATTAAGTAATCGAGAGAGTTTTATTTCAACACACTTGGTCCACCGTTTCTCCAACGTATGTCTTTTCGGAAGTGAGAGTCTGGAAAATATTCATCTATGGCCCTCGTAACTTATTCATTGGATGGGAAGCGCATCTCAGACACAAATTTCTTCAAGTTTGGGAACAGATGGAAATCGGAGAGTGCCAAATCAGGGGAATAGGGCGGATGGCCGGGCAAATCGTACCCTAAACCCGTACCCTTACGTACAAGTTTATTGTCCTGGTGAAAGATGATCTTATCTTCTTCAAGCTAGGCATATTAGCGACTTTTAGCATCCAGCTGGTCAAAAAAGTAATCAATTAATAGGATGCCGAAACGTACTGGCCATTACCTTTTAGGAAAATACGATCGACTAAGCTTTCTTTGGCGCTGAACTACAGGTTTCTACCTACTGCTTAGACTACTGTTTCGTTTTTGGCCTTTAGTGGTCTCATCCATGGTGATAAATAACCTTACAAAATCGGTCAGATCCCTAGTGAATCGGTTCGCTTTTAATAGAAATTCAGCAAATACAGCCCTAATATTGCGCAGAGCATTTGTATCTTTAATTCTTGGTGCGGGATGTTTCGCACCCTTTCTTCCAGTATCCCCACTGCCTCAGCTATCTCACTTATATTCCTTTGTCTGTCGTCCAACACGATATCATGCACTTTTTCGCTTCCTTCTGGTGTAGGTGCGGTTTTTTTCCACG
This sequence comes from Merodon equestris, assembly GCA_958301585.1. Lineage (NCBI taxonomy): Eukaryota > Metazoa > Arthropoda > Insecta > Diptera > Syrphidae > Merodon > Merodon equestris. The sequence continues at coordinate 69,871,005 of OY284413.1, forward strand.
TAAGTCATCTTTGAGGGGGTGTGCCAACACATTTAGTATTATTCTTGCCCAGGCCAGGAACATTTCACCTTACCTTACCTTTACTTTGCAAACATTTTTACCAACACCATGATTCTGTAGCTAACAATTAATTATTATCTTGCGTTCATCATCCAATGATGATTATTATTAACATATCGAATCCTGGCGGAAGGTATGAACGCTCTCAATCTATCTTCATTTGTTTACACAATTGATTTTGGTTTTTAGAGAGTAATACAAATGTGCAGGAACTATTATATTTAAAATATCTTCGCAGTCTGGAATCGTTCGCATTTCGCCTATATGAGAAAGACTTTCGAAAGTACAATTTATTATGTAATTTTTTTTGCATATGTGAGAAGTTTTAGTCTATAATTTCCACACTACATCGGTTCCAATTGAATGATTTTCATATTGCACTTCTGTGTATACGTATCATAGATGGCTAAAAGCATTTTGTCCATTTTATTTGCAGCTTTGAGGAGGCAAAGACTGTTTTCGGTTTGGTGATTTATTTGCCGTAGCCGTAGAAGAGCACAATGGCCGAAGATACGGAATATAAGAAACTATCAGTCGACGAAAGGTGCGTCCATAAGTTATGGAAGGCGCGTGTGGACGGCTATGAGGAAGCTGCAAAAATATTTCGTGAAATTGACGACGAGAAATCTCCTGAATGGAATAAATTTGTCGGCCTCATCAAGAAAATGGTCGTCGATTCAAATGCAGTTGCTCAGGAGAAGGGTCTTGAAGCGGCACTTATATTCGTTGAGAATTGTGGTCACGCTGGCAAGACAGTAGGAGATGTCATGTCGGGCATTGTACAGAAAAGTATAGCTGCACCAAGAGCAAAAACAAAGGAATTGTCTGTGCAAATCGCTTTAATGTACATAGAAATTGAGAAATATGAAGCGACTCTTGAGGAACTGATTAAGGGCATGGAACACAAGAATCCAAAAATCGTTTCAGCCTGTGTGTCTACAGTAACAATAGCGTTACGTGAATTTGGCAGTAAAGTAATCAGTGTTAAGCCTTTGATTAAGAAACTAGCCCCCCTGATGAGTGATCGTGATAAGACAGTGAGAGACGAAGGTAAACAACTGGCAGTTGAAATTTATCGGTAAGTTGACACATTTAGGAATGCATTACGGATGTTATATTGAGAGTTAATCACTCTTCTTCAGGTGGATCGGGGCAGCAATGAAACCACAAATCGCAACTTTACCACAAGTTACAATAACAGAATTGGAAAATGAATTTGATAAATTAAAAGGAGAAAAAGCTGAGCCAACTAGGTAAGAATCTGATCTTTTCAACTTACTTCATTAAGTTAAAAATATTCCTCAATTTAATAGATACTTAAAGTCACAACAAGAGAAACAGCAGGCAATTTCTGCTGCAGCCGCGGACAATGATGACAATGGCGATGGTAATGTAACAAACGAATTTATCTACTTCCTGTTTTGCATTTGTTTTTTTCTTTTCTTACTTTCCTTTTCCTTTTTGGTTCTTTGTTTATTGGTTTTCAAGTTTGTAATTTAAAGCATATAATTCTAGACAATATTAGCAGATCTACATTCGGGGATATATTGTAGTTATTTTTAGAAAATTTCAAAAAAGAAATTTTGTCATAACTTTTACTTGATTTTGGACATGAGACAATCCATCGAATCATCTATTTCTGTTGAACTTTGTATACGATGTGTTCGTCTGTGACAGTCTGTCAACATTAACACTCACTACCTATATCGAACAATCACAAATAATGCTGAAGTTCCTTGTGCAGGCCACTCTGCAGTCAAATTGTGACAAGGGCCAAGACCCTGTTTGGTAAAAATGCATTGGAATAATGAGAACAAAAATATGATCGAGTTTGTGTAGTGATAACCTTTTGATATTTTGCTGCCAGTGATATCTGCATTTATTATTTTTGTTGTTTGCATTGCCGGACAAAGTAACTATTGAGTCCGGAAAATATCTTCAAGTTTCTTTGACTCTATCTTCGCAAGCTCATTAGGATATTGTGAGAAGACTAAATTGACGGTTCAAAGTATTAACCTATCCTACTTTGGGCCTCAAATTATCTTTAAGAAGACGTGAAACCTATAATTCAGAAAGTACTCTTTTTAGTTCACTTTATATTTTTATCTTCGAAATTAATTCAAAATTATATTGTTACATTGAATAACTTCTAGCTATTTTCTAACCGATGACGTTACCAGAACTGCGTGCATGTATTTTAACATTCTAGCGCATCTACAAAGAAGTACTTTAGACAACAAGGGTTTTTGTGGAGACTTGTTGCACTATTTTCTTCAAAAGAATCTGAAGATGAAGCACACATTGTTCTCATTAAGACTTACGCTGATCATGGTCTGTCAGAAACGTCATTCGGAGATTTCGATCATTCAGAAATAATTATTTTACTGTTAAACGCTCTTTCGCACCGAACAATTTTGGAGACAAAAAGTCAAAAATTTAAGGCTTTACTTTACTTCATAAAGACGGATGTCAGAGACTAGCTGAACTTGCAAAATCATTACAAGAACATGACCCAACAATTTCAAAACTTTTGAATGCATTAGGATCGATTCAGAAGCAAGGGCATTGGATATCTTACGCGTTGAAGTCGAAATACGAAGAAAAGCGTTTTTTTTTTTCACTTTTTAATTGCTGTTTTAACGGCAGGAAAGAAAAGGTTTTTTTCACCGTATTGTGACTGTCGATGAGGAGTATATTTTGCACGATAACCCTAAACAAAAAAGATTGTGGGGTACGCGCGGAAATCCATCATAATCGTTGGCTCTTCATTTGGTGCGATCAGAAGGATCCAGTTTAGTTTATTATTAGTTGCTCAAACCGAACGAAACCATCACAGGAGCTCGATTGTAATCGATGTGTTTAAGGCAAGCAGACTTGACAAGATGATTCCGCTACATGACGACGCTCGGTTACATTTTGAAAAATCGGTGAAAGCCTACTTGGAGATGCTTAAATGGGAAATCCTACCCCACCCGCCGTTTTTATTAGGCATTGCTCTTTCGATGAGACAATTCCAGGTATTCTACATTGAAAAACTTTTTTCCTGGATTTGTCCAGACGGACAGACAAGAAAGCCTCTGTATAAGTCTTCCCTACTCCAGCTTTAAAAGGTAGAAGACTAAAAGGCTATTGCGACTTACTTTGAATATAATTAAAAATGGAGCAAAAGCAAGAAAACATAGAGAATTTATTTAAGGTCCTAATAATTTTGTTATTCGTTTACACCAGTGTTATCCCCTTTTAATTAGTTCGTATTAGTTATTATACGAGGTTTGTTAAAAAATGTGACTTAATTTTTCTCCAAAAAATGTTGATTGTGTTCTCTTCAAAGTAACCCGGCGCAGATATAATACACTTGTGTCAGTCCATTTTTCAATCCTCGAAGCACTTCTGATATGCGTCTTGGTATAGCCTTGAACTCTTCCAGCTATTTCCCCTATCGTGGTAAATTTCCGTCCTTTCATGAATTTTTCCAGTTTTGGGAAGGAAAAAAAATGTCGCAGGAGTCCAAATCCGATGAATACTTGTTTTTGGTCACAAAATCATACACAAGCAACAGGTGCATTACCGTGATGCATTCATGGCATGAGCCAATCGATATGCCTATATCCTTAGAAGCTTCTATGATACTAATTCGACAATTCTTCATAACAGTTTTCTTCGCTTCGTTGTTGATGTGCTGGGGCGTTCAGGGCGAGCATCGTCATTCTCATTCTTTCATACATTCTCATTAATTTTGATAAAATCGCGAAGCACACCAAAACATATCTTAGCTTTATATCTGTGTAAAAATGCAAAGTGACTGTCAATATCAAAAAATGTTTGGGGATATATGTATGTATGTATGTACCAGCATAAAAAAATAAACTTAAAAGATGAAAGTCACTTTATATTTTGAACGAAACTCATACGCTTATGCCTTTCTTACAATCCTCCAAACACTTCTGGAACTCGATCTTTGCGCAAAATTAATCATCCAATTTCGTTCTTAAATTACTTTTTTACTAAATAATAAAACAATGATTTTGAATGATGGAAATCTTTATTTGGAGCTTTACAATATGTTCTGTTAAGTGGGTACCTGCATTGTTGATACACCTGTACCCGTTTTATTGCATTTTTCATGACTCCGCAAGATTTCCGGTGATAACTGTTCACTTTTCTGTCGAATATTTTCCTGATTGCCTGAGGCTTGTTGGAGTATGCCCGCGATTTCAAGTAACTTCATAAGAAAGGAATCTGGGATGGTTAAATCTTGCTGGCCATGCCAAATCGCCAAACGGGAGATTACGCACCAGGAAACGTTTCCTTCATAATATCCATTGTGGCTCGTGCTGTGTGTACGGATTTTCAGTGCCCCAGAGACAAGATTTTGCTTATTGACGACCAGTCCGGTGGCAGACAACCGTGCATGGTCTCCTGTGTTTCCAGTCTGTTCGAATCGAGTAGTTGGCGTGACGCGATTTGGAAATCGACGTCGAATTTCACGCTGCGCTAACACCACCGACCGATTATTGGAAAAAAAGAACGTAACAAGCACAGCGCTGCGTTGCTCATCTGTTTGTATACTGCAGCTGCCTAGTTCACTAATGTCAAATATGATTGAGGTACGACGCCATTTGCAAAAATTATAACGTCTTCCGGTAGGGTGATTAATTTTGTGCCACCTTGTATACTTACTATTTGTTTAACCCTACGCTATGTTTTTTTGTAATGTTGTGCTACAATAATATATTTCATAACCGACAATGTACATATATACGCCCATACACGATGGTCCTCGTCATCAGGAGAAATTAACAGAACTGGTTAAGACGAATCTAATAAGCCCAAACTTGATGGGCTTACTAATAGGCAATCCGGAATTTCGTTTCCCACCATAGAGTGCCATCATCGGAGTAGTTCAGTGGTACCAACAAACATGTGTGTTTGACAGTAATGTAAATACCCATTATGCATCTAAGATCCCTACAGCAGCAAATAAAAAGAGGTGACGACCTTGAAAGTCTGAACAAGTCTTCTTAAATTGTAGCGAAGAACCATCATCAGGTTAGCTTTCAAACAAACAAAAAATCATCAAAATCGGTCCATTCGTTCAGGAGCTACGATGCCACAGACAGACACAAAGCCTTATAACAGCCATCGGTGGTTGAAAATAAATGGTTGGTTTGTATGCTAGTGTGTGATTTATAACAGGCCGATGGGGCGGTTCGTTGTTGAAAAAAATCCGTAATCATTATTATTAGTTTCTGATTTAAGCGACACAAAATATGTGATTTCATACTTTACACGCCTTCAATGACAAATTTGCTTGTCGGACAGAATCTTCACGCGACAGCTAGTCGTCTAATTGTTAAATGATGCACTTCAAGGTCTCTAAAAAGTGAATACATATATCACTCTGATCACTGTTTTATATTCAATGAAGCGTGGATTTACTACTCCAAATTCTCCTAACATCACATAGTCTTCTCGTCACAGTTAGATATATTATAAAAGTCTTCGCCATCCAATTAAGCTAGGTATCAAGTAAATCAAACCAATGAGCCATGTCGAACGTGAAATCACTTACCCCACCCTACTTGATTCGCAAAATTAATTTCATACGTTCTTTCTTCTAATTTGACACCCTCTTTGATTGATATGCGATTTGAGTTTTTAGTTTTAAGCTTTCATCGTAAAGATGAACATGAAAAAAGTAGTTTCCTCTCCAAATACGCTAAAGAAAAGTCTAACGAAACGTACGATTTTTCCCACAGTGGACGAAGAAGATGGGGGAGGGGACGATGTCGACCCTATGGATTTGATAGATCCAGTCGACATTCTGTCAAAATTGCCGAAAGATTTTTACGAAAAGTTGGAAGATAAGAAATGGGCTATTCGTAAAGAATCATTAACAGCACTCGAGAAACTAGTCACTGATCACCCAAAGCTGGAGAGCGGTGATTATGGTAATGTTGTTTTGGCTTTGAAAAAAGTCATCACAAAGGATACGAATGTAGTTCTCGTTGCCATGGCTGGCAAAAGCCTGGCGCTTCTGGCAAAAGGCCTGGGCAAAAAATTCTCAACCTATTCGTCGGTGAGTTTTTATTTTTCATAAACCATTTGAACTTGGGTATTAATAGAAATAATTATTTTCCAGGCTTGCGTCCCGGCTATACTGGAAAAATTCAAGGAGAAAAAAGCCAACGTCGTTACGGCTCTCCGTGAAGCAATCGATGCTATATATCCTTCGACTACGATGGAAGCAATTCAGGAAAATATTGTAGAGTCATTAGCGAATAAAAATCCGAGTGTTAAGTCTGAAACAGCGTCGTTTTTGGCCCGCGCATTTGCTCGAACCCAACCCACAGCTTTAAATAAGAAATTACTCAAGCTCCTTGTGACCTCTTTGCTAAAAACTCTGAACGAACCGGATCCAGTTGTTCGAGATTGTTCAGCAGATGCTATTGGGACGCTACTGAAATTGACGGGAGAGAAGGCTGTGGGTTGTTTCCTGACTGATGTGGATGCTCTTAAGATGGCCAAAATTAAGGAGTGTCAAGAGAAGGCGGTTATTACCGTGAAAGTAGCCGGAGCAAAAAAAGAACGTCCTTCTACAGCGCCTGCAAAGAGTGTAGCAGTTCCACCTAAAGGTGGTTCGACCGAACCAAAGCCTGTAGCAAGACCAGCAACGGCTGGCGTTAAGAAACCTATCGTTAGAAAGGCTGCAGGGGTTACAAGTCACAGTGGTGGCGGCGGAGGGAATGGGCAAGCTTTAGCAAAGTCGGCCAGTTCGGCTAAGGTACTGGCAACAGAAAGGGAAATGTCACCCGAGGAGGTCATCGGAAAGGCTGAAGAATTACTTGCGGCTGAAATACTTTCCGGTTTAGTCGATTCGAATTGGAAAAGTCGGTTAAGTGCTGTGGAAACTCTGGTCGGTCAAGTTAAAGATTTCGATCCGAAAACGCCAGGAATTTCTCAAATTCTTGTGCGAACCATAAGCGGAAGAAAGCCTGGATTAAAAGTAAGTCTTCTACTTTGCTTTTCATTTTTAACTTAGAACACATTTTTCTTTGATTTTAGGAAATGAACTTCCAAGTCCTTAAGATCAAGCTCGACATCATTCGCTTAGCCGCAGAATCTCTCCCATTCACCACTACAACAGCCGAGTTAGTTACTAACGAAGTGACCGAGAAATTGGCTGATGTGAAGAATGGCTCAGTTGCCGCTCAAGTTTTAACCGCATTTGCCGAAGCAACGAAGTTGGAATACATGGTTTCCAAGGTAATGACATTCGCCTTTGAACAAAAATCACCAAAAGTCCAATCAGAGGCACTGAATTGGGTTAATCAATCGATACAAGAGTTCGGTTTTCAATTGAATCCAAAAATGCTCATTGAGGACGTTAAGAAGGGTGTGCAGAGCACTAATCCCACTGTTCGGGGTGCGGCGATATCGCTGGTGGGCACTATGTCCATGTTCATGGGCAATGCGTTGATGATGTTTTTCGACAGTGAAAAGCCAGCTCTAAAATCGCAAATTCAAACAGAGTTCGATAAGTATATTGGACAGAAGCCACCGGCTCCGATTCGAGGTGTGAAAAAATCATCGGATGGGGAGAGTCGTAATCAATCAGATGGCGAAGATGATGAAGAAGACCAACAGGAAACTGTAAACATCGCTGATCTCTTACCACGCATTGATATTTCATCGCAAATAACTGAATCATTGTTAACTGAAATGTCCGATAAAGACTGGAAAACTCGTATTGAGGGTCTTACGAAACTGCAAAACATTCTAAATGAGGCAAAGTTGATCAAACCTTCAATTGGTGACCTTCCAACTGCATTAGCTCATCGCTTAGTAGATAGTAATGCGAAAATCGCTCAAACCGCCATAGCCATCTGCGAGCAGTTAGCAACGGCAATGGGACCTTCCTGTAAAAGTCATGTGACTACCCTATTTCCGGGATTTTTGCATGGCTTGGGAGATAACAAAACATTTATTCGGTCAGCTAGTTTGGCGTGCATTAATGTCTGGGGCGAACAATGTGGATACAAAGAGTTTTTCACTTCAGAAATGATTGCCGATGCTTTGAAAACGGGTAGTCCTGCACTGAAGACTGAACTGTGGGGATGGATCGCTGAGAAATTGCCCGGCATTCCACCCAAAACGATATCCAAAGAAGAACTAGTCTCCATGTTACCTCATCTGTATGCAAATATTTCAGATCGTAATGCGGATGTCAGGAAGAATGCAAACGAAGCAGTACTTGGCATCATGATACATCTGAGTTATGAGTCTATGATGAAGGCACTGGATAAACAGAAACCTTCATCAAAGAAGGACATCCAGGCAGCCCTAGACAAAGCGCGCCCGAACCTTCCAATCAAACCGTTGCCAAAGGGTAAACAACAGGCACCGATCACCGAAGAGCCAAAAGTGGTTAAAGGAGGTGGAGGAAAAGTTCCTAAGCCAATGGAGAGGCAAGCCAAAACTGGAGAAAAGACTTTGGCTTCGAGGAAGAAAGAAGAAGAAGTAGATACTTCACCTCTTTTAGCAATCAACAATACGAAGAATCAACGGCTAATTGATGAACAGAAGTTGCGTGTTCTGAAGTGGACATTCACGACACCACGCGAAGAATTCACTGAATTACTGCGAGAACAGATGACCACGGCCAACGTTAACAAGGGACTAATGGCAAATATGTTTCATGATGACTTTAGGTAATGCTTTTCATCTTATTGGGTAGGCGAACGACTTGATGTTTTTCTGTTTTATAAGGTATCACCTAAAGGTTATTGAATCGTTAAATGAAGATTTGCCGAACAACAGCAAAGCATTAGTCTGTAATTTGGATCTTATACTGAAATGGCTGTCGTTGCGCTTTTATGATACAAACCCTTCAGTTTTGCTGAAAGGATTAGAGTACCTAAACCTGGTGTTTCAGTCGTTGGTCGAGATGGAATATATACTGGCGGAAAATGAGGGCACTGCTTTCATTCCTCACTTGTTGACAAAGGTTAGTTTGTTGCTAAGGTCGGAAAACGTATCGAATACTACCTTGTCTTCTCATTTCAGATTGGCGATCCCAAAGATACAGTGCGCAATGGCGTTCGCACACTCCTACGTCAAATCGTTTTGGTTTATCCTTTCACAAAGGTTTTTATCTATGTGATGGATGGCCTTAAATCAAAAAATGCACGCCAAAGAACTGAATGCTTAGACGAATTGGGCTACCTCATCGAAACGTATGGTCTTTCCGTGTGTCAACCCACGCAACAAGTTGCTCTCAAGGAAATTGCCCGCCACATCTCCGATCGTGATAATTCAGTTCGCAATGCAGCTTTGAATTGTGTTGTGCAAGCGTATTTCCTAGCAGGCGATCGTGTCTACAAACTCATCGGACATTTGTCGGAAAAAGATCTCTCCATGCTCGATGAACGCATAAAGCGTGCAAAGAAAACGAAGAAACCGACACCTCCACTAGAAGTAACAAAAGGACCACAGTCGGGCACATCGCCAACTATTGTCCAGCAAGATAGTATTGAAATCGAGGATCCCATCGCAAACACCAGCGATGAATTGCCACCGCCTGACGAGCAGCAATCGCCGATTACACAGAGGTATGTCTGTCGCAATAATCCACTGCACACCGGCCTTTCTTAAGGACGAGAAAAGAAAAAGCATGACAAAAACTGAGTGGTTGAAAGCTTTCTTAATATTATGATTTCCTTTAATTGCATTGTTATGGTTTTTTTTTTATTTTCTTTTCCTATTTATGATTTTACATGCATCTCGATATATTGTACTCTACATGGATCTCTTGTAGTTGTGAATATTCGGCCGACGTGAACAGCTCGAACGAAGAGAGGGAATTGCGAAGTTCTCTGATAAGACAAGCGTAATTTTCCCTTTTAATTGTAATTTATTCTTTAATTGTTTATGTTGTCGGGCAACTGTTCAATGGGTTTTGACTATAATATTCATTTTAGATGTTTTTTTTTTCATATATACATATATATAAATACGATACACACCTACTGTATGTATGTTTAGTGTACCCGGTCCAAATGATGAATGGCCGTATTGTTTGTGGACATGGGGAGTGTTTGTACTTTATTTTATTCGTACTAAGCTGGACATCCACATTGACTCATGAATGATATTCCTCAATTGGCAATCGGAGTTAAGGCCTGGGAGTCATTCATAAGTGATCGTGGACGATCATCACTAGTAGTCAGAAGTCGAAATTTTATTTTACTTTATCGTGTTTGTTGTTTCTGTCTCGATGTATGTTCATTTGTTCACATATTGTATCAATGTTCTCCTTTTTATGCTCTCTCCCTGTACGTTTTACTATGTGTATATCCGTCCATTTCACAATTGTATGTATGATGTGTCATAAACACACATGCACACGTACACATGTATGCCTATTAACAATATATCCTGTTCTGTATGTAAGCCAAGTAAGTAATGAGTTCTTTTGGATTGATTATGATTCAATTATCAAGTAGTGTGTTTGTATTTGTAACTTGTGTTATATGGTAGATATATTTTGTAATTAATTGTTTATTTCTCTGTTTAATTATTACATATCGATAAAACACAGCTCTAGGTAGCAAACTTAGGTTTTCCATTTTAAATTTATGAGTTTACATGTTTAAGATTTTGGTGGTGTCTGTTCTTCCCTGGTTTATACTTTGACCCGTAAATTTTGGTTTTCAAAAATATCCAGCAGTTTCTATGACTTTGATTGACAATGATGTACATAGGCATCATCAACTGATGACTACATCAGTAAAATAATAATATGTACATGCCAACATAGGTGATTGAGATGAGGTTCGGCTCTGGTCCTCCCCGGACTGCGCCGCCAATCACAGTAGCAGTAATAATTTATAGTTTTTGGTCTCAGATTTTTCTTTTATCAAACAAAGGTTTCATTTAAATCGGATTTAAATATAAATTTCAAGTTTATTAATTCAATTAATCGAAATAAGTTTCGCTGTTTTTTTGCGAAAATTCTTTATTTAGGAAAGGTTGTAAAAACTTATCACTTAAAGTATTATCCATCGCCCAACACCATTGGCCTTAACGTTCCGGCAAAAACGAATGATGAACGACACCGAAAGTTGAAGAAAACAGAGAACTAAGCTTAGTGTTTTGTTTTTTTTTGGTCTTGATTTCGACATCATAACCATATATCCATGTTTCGTCTCGAGTGATGCCCTTTTCAGCAAATATGAATCGTCTAACACGTCATTCAACAGCTCCTGAGCGACTGTTCTTTTGTTCAAAATTCATAATTTTCATGAGTTTCATGCCCAACATTTGAAAACAGTTCATGGCATGAGTCCACCGAATATGCACAGCAACTTCTTTTATAGTGATTCGGCTACTCCCCATAACAATTTTCTTCACTACGTCGAAGTTATCATACGTCATCGGAATGCTGTGAAGAGCTTGTACCACTTATAATTTTTTGGTCACAGTGGACTCGCAAAATGTCATAGTCAATATTTCAAGTACGTTTGTGCACTTAGTTTTTCAAACAAAATTTAATACAGATTCTTTGATTAATTTTCTTCAATCGCAAAGTACATTAAAACACGCCTTACTTTTACATCTGTGAAAAATAAACTGAATATCCCTAATCGCTGGCAATGTCAACTTTACTTTTTAACAAACCTTGTATATCGACCGTTTTTCCTTTAATGCTCGGTTTAAACGCGTTCATTGCAGTCAATTACTGTCTTTCGTGGTGGGTTCATGCAGCCTCAGCAGTTTATTTCATTAAATGCAAAGCAGTACCTTCAAACCATGGATATGTGATTTGCCCATGATGTAGATGCATGGCCAGGCTTACCCCACGCTTAGGTTTTCATCGGTACGGTGCAAAAATAACTTTTTCTCTTCTGGCGTTAAGACCGCAGTTTACATGTGAAAAGACGCTGTTCGACGATTCTCGGCTTCAACTCGTATGGCACTTAATATCCTTGCGTCTGAATCCTACCTAGTATTTTCAAACTGTCGAAACTGTTGTGTCATCCACTTGTAATGATTTTGTAAGTTCAATAAGCGTCTGAAATGTCTGACATCAGTCTTTATAAAGTAATGCCTCCAATTAGTTTCTCCATACTTTTTCGATGCCCTAGACCGTTTTTATCTTCAACATTAAAATCATTGTCAATCTCTGTTTGTCGTGTCCGACAGAGCATGCTTATCGTGAGTGCCTACGAGATGCCACCGCACAGTGTTAGAAGTGGGAAAGAGGAAAGAGGTCACCTAAATATCACTTAATTCAATAAAGAAAAAAATGAAAGGCTAGACTTCAGTTCTGCAAGTTATATTGTATAAGGACGCATATTGGAAATGCGTTATTGCGTCTAAATCTAAATCTGGTGAAAAATAATACTATCGGCACAACATCCTTGTTACCATAGGACTAACAAAATGTGAAATCTGGTGTATGCAACATAACAGTGTGGAGTCGTATCTAAAAATTGGTTGTAGAAGACCCAAAATAAATCATATTTTGGTAAAATATAAAATAAAAAAACTTCCGAAAACTCGGAACTTGACCTGCCAGACAACTCAAGCAAATTGTTGAAAATAATTGAAAACAAAATGCCGAGCAGGAATATAAAATGTAAAACTTATAAAAAGCTCCACGATTTTATTACTCGATAAATGCTTGGGGCTGAGTAGAGTTCCTCGAGTATTTGACTGCGTAGTTTTCTCCATTCGCCTGTTTTTCGTCCTGATGTACTTCTTAAGTTCTTGTTTTCAAAGACTCGAAATCTATTCTCCTTTTTCTTAGTCAGAGACCAGGTTTCACATCCGGTAAAAGGTGGGTACTCAGACCTGAGCTGACCCTCTAGATATACACAGCCGTCCGTCCTGTCCTCAATTATGGCTCCCTCGTTTGGTGGCCAGCCCTTACCAAAGCTTATAACATCGACAAACCTAATATTGTACGATCCAAAGACCAACAATAATCGGAACCACGGGACTCATGGGAACATGCCACTCCGAAGCACTTAATAACATACTGCATCTCCTCGCCTTGAAACTTTAGATCAAATACACAGCAGCGTGCAGCGCCTTCAGACTTAAGGAAGCGGGCTTCTGGTCACCCAAACCGTATGGCCACGAAGAGAGCTCTGTCACTTCTGCCTCGCTTCCTACAGACGATTTCAGTAGTGTGGTGCACTCTCATTTTCCTCCCAGATAAGAATGGAAAGCGTGTAACCCATTGCGAAATTTCAACTTCTGATTTACTTTAATGGCTCTTAGCTGGAGCACTGTGTAGGATCGGGAATATTCTCGACACAATTGAATATCACAAATTCATTCCGTTTCGCCGATCACTCGAGCATCTTTCAAGCTGAAGTGCTAGCGATCCGGGCAGCGTGCAAAATACCCAGCACATCCCGCCTCAATTTCAGGCCCACCTTTATTTGTAGCGACATTCCACCTTCTCTAAACTGGTGGATCAATGCAACAAAGAAATTAAGAAATTAAATTAAAATTATCAATGCAGGGTTTCACAACGTTTTCTAAAAACTCACTTTAGGCGGCAGCATTAACCGTAAGTCTTTGAGGAAAGTAATGAATTGGCATAATATGTCTTTATTTGCTCACAACTCCTAAAACCATGACAGTAGCTGGGAATTTCGTGCGCATAACATGGGGAACCTCTGTAGGATATAACAAACATAGCCATCAATCATTTTTGCCTTGACCAGCTTCCTTGTTCGTCTGAGAAAAACCAAAATAGGGTACCCAAAAGAGTACTTAAGCTTGCTATTTGCAAAGATAATTCCGCACAAACTCGGAAAGAGACATCTTTAAGATCTTTTAGGTCCCTGGCAAAGGCTCTCATTGATATGAAGAGTTGAAGATCGCTTACAATTTCGTAGTTCTTATAGTCTCCGAACGTTCCTCATATTTTTTAAGCTTTGCAACAGAGTCCAATTTACAGCGAACCTTATGTATGAACGATCGGGCACAATTCAAAAAATTGGATATTTCTAAATCAGTCGTTTCACCCATATAGCGACGATATCAGCATGTCTTTTCATTTCTTGCGTTAGGTTATAGTCCTCCATAGATGAGCTTAAGAGACAAAAGCAAAAAAAATAAAAAACACTTTGAGAAATCAATAGAGATGTTTAATATTGTCTAGTTATCTTATTGTAATGTTCTGCTACTTGGAAAATTTTAAAATCCCATGTCCACCTTGTCGCAACACATATTCCCAGTTTGGTCTTCCTTTATTACATTTATTGCTGTCTTTAAGGCATATTGTAAATCAACCGAAATATTGTTATAAATTCAATTAAACATATCTGATCAAGATAACTATTTCCGTGCTATAAAGTGGGCTGTTTTTGAATTTTCTTCACAAATAAAAATAATTTTTCCATACTTTCCTAACGAGTCAATAAATTTAGTCCATCTTTTTTCTAACCCCAGGATTTCCTTAGAAAAAAAATCTTTGTCTCAAACTTCCTAAAACGCCTCGACAGCGGCCATAATTTCACTATCGACTTCTAATTTCACGTCTCGGATGTGTTCCTTGAGTCGAGGAAAGAGAGTTAAATCTGGCGAATAGGCCAAGTGTTCGAGCAGTTCGAATCCCGTTTCTTGAATGGCACGCAACGCAACTGCGGCTTTGTGAGCCGATGCGTTGTTTTGGTGAAACAGCACTCTGCAGTGTTTGTTTTTTTCTTTAAGGACCTTCCGTAATCTTCTTATGTGGCACGCATAGTACGGCCCCGAAATAGTGGCTTCCTACCAAACATTCCACCATAATTAATCTCTCGGCAACCCAATAACACGAATACTATAGACAGGAGGCTCGCTTCCATGTCATCGATTGTTGTTTGGTTTCAGTCACGAAACGCAACAAAAACATTTCCTGATCTGATTGGCACTTCTCGAGATTGACCTTCTAATTGTCGACTCGTTTTTCGTTGCTCAGCGCGGATAACTTTTTCATATGCAATTCGTTCGCAACGGTTCTTTGAACGGTTGCATTTGAGATCACTGTGGCCTCAGCTATAGCAGCATGATCGTCACTCTTCGATCTGCCAACACAATATTTTTTAGCTTGCTACTGTGGGATGTGGAAAAGCAGAGCTTGTACCTCTTGGGAATCTTGGTCTATTTATATGATTTTTTTTACCCTAACTTGGTGAGTATTTAAGCAGGAACACTTTTTGGATTTTTATGCGGTCCGATTATCATTACTTTTGGATCATCCCTCCTTGTAAATATACATATGTACATAAGTAGGTTCAACCCTGTATATTTGTCGTCGTATCAGTTCTTTCTTGTAGCTGAGGCAAAAAATATTAAAATTCCCTTCGTCAAGGATATTACATTCTAGCCAGATATAATCGTCTACTGCGAAGATGTTAGTTAGAAAATTCAAAATTCGGTTCACATGTGGTCTCTTAAAATTGGACAGGGGTTGAGAATCCCTTCGCACATTTTGGCAGTGCCCATCGTTTTGCTATCAATGATATAGGGATCAATGAACTTCCTGTGTTTTCGATGGACGCTCTATTAGAAAAAAAAAACAATTTTTGCGATATTAAGGTCGACTTCACTCGAAATTACGAGTAGCCTTATTAGACCAAGGCTTGTATTAAATTTTGATCAGTTATTGATCACTTCAATTGTGGTTTACTGAATTTCTTTTTGAATACCACTGAATGTTTGAACATACAAGAACCTAAACCATTGCCGGTTTTGAGAGTTTTTCAATTGCAAGACTCTTATATATTTTACGGTAATTGATTTTCTGAATGCAGATATAAAAAAAAAGATATAAAAAAAATTGTATTAACAAATCGTTAAATCTTATACATTGTTTGTCACGACAAGTGACAGTTGATTTGGAAAACCCAATGCACATTTTTAAGAAAACGAATTCACCTTTAGCCCCAAGCATTTGAGTGCCATTTGAGTTGCATTGTCAATCACATGTCGGAATACAAATCATTTTTCGTATAAATTTTTTTGTGTGTTTCGCTTTTGTTTGTTGTTCGATGTTAAAGTTTTAATGTCCTTCTAAAAATCGCCCTGAGAACTATACATTTATATATAACACACGGTATTTACAGAACTTTCGACCAGCCTGTGATGTCCACCAATCCGCCAAAGCCATCCGGTCCATTCGGGCTCGATCCTAACGTTATAGCGGAAATCGAAAAGGACTGGGTGCGTGTGGATCAAATGAAGCATTCTGATCCGCCACGTGTAGATATTTCACTGCTTTACGAACCCATTAAAATAATACCAACTCGTGACGGTGTCCGATATCCCGAAGACAAATTCGAGCAATTAATATCACGATCTCGATTAATGCAATCGGCCGCACCACCACCAGCCGGGCAACAACCGTATAATGCATACAACTTGAGCCCGCAACAACAACAGCCAATGATGTACACCCAACAACGGAATACGATTAACAATTCACCAAAGTACATTTGATCCTTAATTCCAACTTAATCTTAATCATATTTTATACTTTTTAGTTTGGCCGATGCTTTGCCTAAATTGGATCCAAATCTGATCAGAGTTATAAAGTCAATAGGAAATCCTGATTCCATCACGGCCCGGGCAGCCCTGAATGAGCTTACCGATATTATAGAATCGCCGGAAAAACAAGCTGTTCTCAGAGACTACGAGGAGATATTTATACAAAGCGTGCTGGCACAATTCAAGGTAGGTTCCAATGGTTTTTAACTTCGAAATTTATTTTAGTCTAACCGTTTTTTTTTTTTAAGAATCTCTCACAGCAACCCTTAACAGAATCCCTGATAATGTATCAGCCACTACTCTCCATTACCTATGCTTTCTTCAACTCGAAGAATCTTGGCAAGACGCTTAGCATTCCATGCTTGAAAAATATTATGTCTGTACTGCTAGGATTAATGGCTGATCAAAAACTAAACAACGGTGATGATGGTCAATACACAAAAGTGATAAACGGAATTTGCCTCAAGATTTTGGATAAAACAAATTTTACGAATTTGAATTGGTAAGTGATCCGTAAAATCTCTTGAAAGCTTTTGTTCTGTATATGATCGCTCTTTATTTAGTGCCCTTATACGCCTTCTGAAAGAGACCTGTCCCAGTGCCGGTTTACCAAAGTTCACGGATCTATTAATGAAGTGTATTTGGCGTAATGTAAAGACAATGCCTGAACGGTCGAACGAGCTGGATTATGATGCAGTATTGTACGAAGTGCATGATTTCATGTTGGCATTACCGAGTACGTGGTGGCAGACTCGACCTACCGACACGCCTCTGAGGACTGTAAAGACGATTATCCATAACATGGCTAAAATTAAGGGAAATGCAATCCTGCAGCATTTAAACAAAATTCCTTTACATTCAGAGCTGCACGCTTACCTCATACGAATATTAAAAGTGAGATCATTTCGGGAGTAATGTGATTGCATACTTTAATAAATCGTTCGAATTCGTTTAAGAACCTGCAGAAAGATGGGAACATACCAGGTGCATCACCACAGCGATCTTCGTCCGGTAAAGACATTCAAGCAAAGAGGATCTCAAATCATGCGCACGAAGCAATGTCACAGATTTTCAAACTGATTTCGGATAAGGAAACGAGTCAACAGGGATTGATAAAACTATATGAATTTAAGGTAAGACTATTAATGAGCATGGCGCTTTGTGGCACAACTATAGTCTTTTTTTTATTAGGAAAGATATAATTTTTTTAGCATTGTCTAATCGAGTATCAGATGCATCGCACCCTGACAGAAAACTAAAAAATTGTAATTGTATTTATATTTTATTCAATCTTCGATAAGAGTAGACATTTTAATAGAAACTTCCTTCTTCGCCGTATTTGGCAGAATACGTAGCTAAGGTGGAAAGTTCAAAGTCCGACACCGAGATGGCGCTCCGATTATTAAAAAATTATGTTTCATGCCTGGTGCACGTGTCATCACTATGTATGACAAGTTTCAAGTTGTTCTCTCCAGCAGTTTGTTTACATGAATTTGTGCAGTAGTCGTCTTGTGTGTTTTTCGTTTAAATGAATAAACTTCAATATCATGCCATCATAAATTCGGAAGGAAATTCATTGAAGTTAACAAAAGTTTACGGGAATTCTGCTCCTTAGATGTCATCCGCTGAATTTTAAAGGTGGTCGCACATTCTTCGGAGATGACCGTGAAGGGCGGCTAAAAACAGAAACCATACCGGAATCCATTAAAAAAGTGTATGACGTCATGTTGGACGATGTCGTCCAAGGGAGTGCGAAGCATCTTGGAATTAGGAATACGAAAACTCTGCAAAAGATGATTGCCGCATTTCTTGAATTATTATTATTACCGACCTCATGGAACAGGGAAGTTCAGAGTCTCGTTGACTACCCTTCGTCAAATCTTCCTGTCATGAGTGTATTCCTTCCATGTTTCGCTGTTCTGTCTCATATTTCCTAGATTCATATTTATATTGTCCTCTCACCTGCGACGCGGCCTTCCTAATGGTCTTTTTAATTCGGATTTTCCACCCATTATTTTTTTGACTGTCGTCCACTTTCCATTCGTTCTACGTGTCCTACCCATCTCAATCTTTTACTCGGACAATGCTTGGGACTGAATAATATCCTCGTGTACTTTATTGTGTAGTTTTCTCACCTGCTTCTTCGTCTTGTTTTCCTCACCACGTTTCGCCCTACATACGAGGGTGGTCCGATAAGTACTTAGCCTCACCGCCAGTATCGCAAGAGCAACATACTATCGTGTAGTACATTCTAGTAGACGGCTACTGTCCAAATTTCAGCCGGATCGGACTCGTAGTTTTGTTTTGACTGCGTGTGGAAGCGGGAGTGTCCGCGGATTTTAGAAAAATGGAAAAAGAGCAATATCGGTCGGTGATTCGATTCTCGTTTTTGGAAGGGAAATCGCGCATCGAAATCAAAGGGCGTTTGGATGCTGTGTACGGTGACTTCTCCTTCGATGGCGACCATCAAAAATTGGTTTAACGAGTTTCAACGTGGTCGCACGTCGATTTTTGATAAGCCACGTCCAGGTGTCCCGAAAACGGCTACCACGGAGGATAACGTGACAAAAATCCACGATCTCGTATTGGCAGACCGCCGATTAAAGGTGCGCGAGATAGCTGAGACAGTAGGCATTTCAAAAGATCGCGTGGGTCATATTCTGCATGAAATTTTGGGCATGAGAAAGCTGTCGGCGCGATGGGTGCCGCGTTTGTTCACTCCGGACAACACGCGCAACCGTGGGACCACTTCAGAGCAGTGTTTGACGCTGTTTAAGCGCAATCCGAAGGAGTTTCTGCGTCGTTTCGGTCGACGAAACATGGATCCACTGGTACACACCAGAGACCAAGGAACAGTCGAAACAGTGGGCTTCACCCGGCGAACGTGCTTCGAAGAAGACGAAGACTGTCCCATCGGCCGCAAAGGTGATGGCCACCGTTTTCTGGGATTCACAAGGTGTGATCCACATCGACTACCTGGAGAAGGGCAAAACGGTCACAGGGCTGTACTATGCCAAATTATTGGGCCGATTCGACGCCGAATTGAAGAAAAAACGGCCCCACTTGGCAAAGAAAAAAGTACTCTTCCACCATTATAACGCACCGGCTCACACCTCCGCCCTCGCCACGGCCAAATTGGTCGAATTGGGCTACGAACTGTTGCCCCATCCACCGTATTCTCCAGATTTGGCCCCGTGCGACTTCTTTTTGTTTCCAAACTTGAAAAATCACTCGCCGGGCAGAAATCTCAGTCGAATGAGGAGGTCATCGCCGCCACGGAGGCCTACTTTGCAGACCTCGAGAAAACGTATTTTTCAGACGGGTTAAAGAAGTTGGAGCATCGCTGGGTTAAGTGTATCGAGCTAAAAGAAGACTATATTGAAAAATAAATCGCCATTTCTTCAAAATTTTTGTTTTTCTTTTGTAGGCTAAGTACTTATCGGACCACCCTTGTACATTGTTCTTGTGTTTTCAGCCCCACATTCTGAAATTTAGACAACTTTTCTCATTGCCACTGTCGTTTTTTATCCCGAGGGAGATGGCTGACTTTCTTTCGTAGGCTTGGATATCTTTTATACACGTGATATCTTGGCTACTTTCTAAGGTATGAAGTCGCATTATTCGTTGAACCAATGGAGTTCTTTTGGGGGATTTTGCAATAGTCTAGTTTGCTTTCCGTTGCCTCCTTTACAACACTGCCGAAACTTATTGTCCTAAGACCACGATCGTTTGATGGGACATGGAGGTTTTCTTCTTCTATTGTTGGCCTATATATCGCTTCTTTTCCTATTTTCCCGTTGAAAGATGAGAATTGTCAAATATTTCATCCATTGTTTCATTCATGTGTTTTTACCTCTTCATCCTTGCATTCCGTTGGACAGTGTGCGTCGAGAACTATATAGTCAAAGCGGGGACCCTGGAATTTGGCCATCGACATTCGCGTGTGGTAAAATACAATGTTCGTTACGTTCTGCACAGTTTTGTTCCTGATGAAGAATCCTGTTAAAGGACTGAGTATCGGTATCGCCACATACAAAGTATACCCGTCCTTAATGGTTGTCCCATTTGAAAGCCGAACTTTTTGTAATGCTGCGAAGTTTAATTTATACTTACTACTTTCATTGAGTGCTATTTGGGAAGCACCGGTCTGTAGCTGCAAAAAGGCAGGACAATTTCAGGCGAATATTACTCCAACTTTCACGACCACCGGGATGTTAAATTTCCCGAGAAGAGGTCTGGCTTGAGGAAGGAAGAAATTATCTTTCACCAGGACAACGCACCTTTACACTAGGGTGCGTTGATGATGGGAAAACTGCGGGATTTGGGGTAGGATTTACCTCTCCTGATTTAGCCGACCTCAGACTTCTCTTCACAAACTTGAAGAAATTTGTTTCTGAGAAGCGCTTCGATTCTAATTAAGATGTTCAGAGAGACGCAGATGAATATTTTCACAGCCTTCCAGACTCTCACTTCCAGAAAGGAATAAGTATGGAAGTCAAGCTAGATTGTGTAGAAAAATCTTTTTTTTTTAAACTGTAAATTGCAGTCTTTCATTGTCAGAGAAAGGGACTTCTTTTAACTTTACCCACGTAACATGGAAATGTTCGATTGCTAAATCTACAATTTAGATTTGGGTGCCCTACAATCCTCAACTGGGCCAACTTGACCTTAAAGTTGATTTCTTGACTTTTTTCAAAGAGAATATTAAAACCTTTTTCTCTTTCCAGGTTAAGAATCCAGATATCGATGTTGTGGCGTTTTTAAAAGGAGCGAGTCCTAGTTTTCAGAAATATATAGAAGATGGCCTGTCTGAAATCGAACGAACCCAAGGACAAACACAGCCAACCGCAAATGGTGACAATAAATTTGGTAAGCACACAAGACTTACTGGATTCAATTGATTTGAAAACCGAGTCTTCACCTTTATACAGATTCAAATGTTCAAATATCGACGGGCAATCATTTTACAACTTCAGGAGGCGGAGGAGGAGATAAAGCCGATCCCGACTTCTGGATGGATCGACTTAACCACTTAAGAGCTAAAGCCAATCTGGGGCCACATCGCAGTCCTGAGATGGGCGGTCACCTGCTGGACAACAAAGTTGCCGATGAGAATTTAAACCTAAATCAGATATCGCAAAAAATCTCACTTATTCGAAAAGATGTAAGTTCTAGCAGAAAAGCTTTTATTTGGATAATTATTATTATCATTTTGTTTTGGTTTAAGAAACCTGAACTTTCTCCAAACCGCCTGCAACACATCCAAGCTAAACTGGCTCAAATCAAACAACAACGTCAAAGCTAAATCATCTCAATCGTATCGCAGGTGTGTTTAAACGAATGTGTGGCAGCAATCAGGATAAACTCAGTCCGAATTCAACAAAGCATACAGAAGACGAACAAAAACAGAGAAATTTGTTTAAACTACCAGGAACACACGTATCCACATAATACACATTTTACCTAACGCTGATATTTATTACTACGCTAGTATTCAACTATGATTTTTAATGAGAAACAAAAAAGATTTTTAACCGTTAAATATCATCGCATAACCGAGGTTCCCGCGTCAACCATATAATGATTTCATTTTCCTTTTTATATTATGTTTTAAATATTTATAAATACATTATAGGTATAGTCTGTTAGAGAATATAATTAGAAGGAAAACAATAACAAGAGAATGCAAAGCACTGTCCTTGCATGATATATCTGATCGCTACTCTCCTGTTTATTTTTGTTAGAAAATGTATCACAAAGCCATGCTGAGAAACTGCATCCATCCATCGTCGCAACTCCCATGCATACATATACGTTACATAGTATTTGTTGATTTGTTTAAATAGACAGAAAAAAATGAACACGTTTTCAGATAAATAAGTTGTTAAATTCTTTAATTTATATTAATTAAACTTATAATTCCAATTTCAATTAATAAATACACACAATTATTATTCTTTTTTAACAGATGTCCTTTTATTTATATTAACACGAAAAGCAAGACGATCCACAAGCTCATCTAGTTCTGTAGCGAAATATATATGTTTTTACCTAATTGACCGTATTGACTTTATTTTGTTAGCTGTGCTCGTTTTAACGCTCGTGCAACTTTGAAAAGGAATGCTCTCTTAATTTTTTTTTCCTCTTGTATGTTTTTTAATTAAGATTTTACCCTTTGCTACTTTATTTTTAAGTTAATCGAACTGAAATAAACTAATTGGTTGAAAAACGTTTGTTGACAAGTTTTTGTTTTTGGCTATACGAAATATTTTTTTATTTTTTATTTTATTGTAGCTCTTCCTGTATGTTCCTATATAAACGGCATACATATTCACGTCTTTTTTATTAATCTTCCGTGATTTTATAGGGCAAAATATTTCTAGGAAATGTCTGCAAACTTTCGTCGTTTAAAGTTTAAGATTGACAAGAAAATAGTAACAAAACAAAAGTTACTAGAATATAAATATGAGGTTTGTTCAAAAAATAAGGTAACTTTATGATATATCAGAAAAATATTTATTTATTCATCAATACATTGTGTCTCCTCGAAGTCTTCGCTATCAGATATTGGGTTGTATAATACACTTATGTCAGCGTTTTTTCCAATCCTCTATGCACTTCTGATATGCGTTTTTTTGCATAGCTTTGAGCTCTTGCAGCAATGCGGTCTTTATCTCCTACTTAAGGACAAATCTCTATTCTTTTCATGGGTCCTTTCAGTTTTGGACAGAGAAAAAGTTGCAGGAGGCTATGTCCGGTGGATACGGTGACTGAGGCATGATTATGTTATTGTTTTTAGCCATAAAAGCAATGCTCATATAACGGTTCTTTTGGTAAAAAATTAGCAATATCGCAACAAACTTCGCTGACAAACACGTTTCATGCCCACAATAGCTGGAAAACTCATGGCATGATCTAACCGACACAAATATTCTCAGCAACTTCCCTTATATTGATTCGACGATTACTCACAACAGTCTTCGCTGCTTCAACGTTTTCATCCGTTTTTGGAGTGCTGGGGCGTCTAGGGCGGACGGCGTCATTATTATATAAACTTTTTTGTTTGTTAGAGTAGACCCGCCAAATGCCACAGTTAACATGTCAAGTACCTTAATTTTATTTTTCACACAAAATTTAATTCAGATTCTTTGATCTACTTTTTTTTTCAAAACACGTCTAACCTTTGCATCTGAAAAAAAAAAAATATCTAAAATGGGACAATGTTACATATTAACGTCAGCATGTATACCAACATAACAAAAAAAATCGAATTTAGCTTGCGAAATTCAAACCTGAACAAACCTCATATGTATGTTTTTGGTCTTTCAAATTGATGTCGGTAGTGTTTCTGCCAATGACATACAGTTTTATAGAATGTTGTTGACTGCCTCTGGTTTATCACAGTCACAAAAACAAAAAAAAAAAGTTTCCGCTTGTTTTTGTATTGTAATTTCTTGGACAATCAAACTCGTCCATTTACTCTCTGAATGGTCATCCATGTATTGTGTTGCTATTCGCCTAATAAGAAGTTATTGTTCAGCTTTGTTTTGACCCATTGCACTTCGTTTTTTAGAAAATCGAATTTTTAATAATTGAAATATTGTTAATAAATTGCACTGTTTTTGCAATGAAAGGAAGGTTTTGTTGAGTATTACTCAGCAGTTTATGAGTTTTCTCCATCTAATTTTGAAATAAATATGCGAAAACATGAGTTTACTGTTATTAGATAAGAAACATCCATTTTTTTTATATTTGTCATTATCATTAATACCGAGTTGCTCCGCTATTACCGCTAAAATAATCGCTTTTTTTTCTAAAAAGCATCGAGTTTATTAGCTTCATTTAGCTTTTTTAACTCTGGCTTACATGCCACAAATGTTCGGTTGTATTTAAATCGCGTAAATTCGTCGACCAGTCTAGCCTGAAAATTCCAGTCATCCAAAGCTTTATTAAACTGAAAATTATTGGAATTCTGTGGTATGTAACTCCATTATTTAATGTTTATAAAGAAGACATTTAGAAGCTAGTTTATTACAGTTAAATTTTTAACCTTCATATCATCAAACATGTGGCAAATTGTCGGTGCACAACAAATGAAATTAACTTTCGTCGGGCCATTTCACATATGTACATACATATGTACGTGTCTCCAAGCAGCCTGCGTCCAATTTTAATCTTTTTCGCCCACGCCAAACGAAAAATTTTTCATTATTGTGGCTAAAAGAGACTTTCTCTGGTGTCTTCCATATAAACCCATCTCCAGTAGTCTTATACATATCGTTTCGGCACTTAGATCAACATTATTAAATATTCTTCTACGGACAATACTTTTTAAGCAATCTTTCATGTTAATTCTTTGTAATACACTGTCCGTCTTCCTGGTTGATTTGCGATTTTGCGCTGATCCTTTTTCCTATCCAATAGATCTACATTTTCTTTTTTTCTTCATTAGTCTCACGATGGCTGAATTTTTACTTTTTCGTCTCGAGTCAATTATTGATATTGTAAAGGGTCCGCCAAATAATTTTTTTTTTTTGAAAATGCTATAAAAAAAACTACTGAATATTTTCTCAAATTTCTTTTTTTATTTGAAAGTACAATCCTTCCGGTTAATAATGGAAAATAATTTCATTCAAATGGCTGCCTCGGTTGGCCATGCAGTAGCCTACACGATCGGTCCAATTTTTAAGCACATTATCGATTGTGTGCAGCTGTATTTCACCAATGGCTTCACGAATATTGTCCTTAAAAGCGTCAATTGTCTCTGGCTTGTCGGCGTAACACTTATCTTTGACGGCACCCCACAAATAATAGTCCAACGGTGTCAAATCGCAGCTCCGAGGTGGCCAAACGACATCAGCTCTGCGGCTGATAATGCGATCTTCAAAAACAGAGCCCTGGTGCATCCCATCGCACTTCTGCCGTTATATCTGCTTTGTAGCAGTCGAGGGTTTTTTTCCAGTTGGTTGTCTGCATCTGGTTTATTAAGCGACTGCACATTCCAGGTGCATATTTTTTCGTTTATATGGGTCGTCAACATAGTACTTACCCGTCCGTATCCGAGGCTTATTGTTGCTTTGTTACAAGATTTGTTTTTCGCGACAGGGATGTTAACCCTAAGTACAACTACCCGGTGAATGTTAGGCCAACTATCTAGGAGAGGCCGCTTGGAGGCTCAGCTTGGATTGAGCAGGGACAGAGGTTGAAGATGGTGTTTGCACGATAAACATCTTTACTCTTTGTTCGCTCTCTCACTCCCGAGGGATTACTGTAATCTAAATTTTAAAAATAAGATTAAGCCAAAAAGCTATCGCGCATTTTGCGCGATTGATCCATTATGTTCCTTTCAACCACGTATTCGCTGGTATATCCTAAATATACAAATATCGATCGGATAAAATTACTTACGGCAATTAATGATTCAAAAACAACGCACCTTTCGCTCTCTTTCACTATTGAGCTATTTTCAAGATTATATTTGTGAGGAACATTTTTTTATAATTTTCACTTAGATTGCGATTGGAAGCTGCTGGAATTTCACGCCCGAGTTTTATGTTTAAATCAGGCACAGATTACATACATTCCGACATTCAATTTCTTTACCTAAAGCTTGCTATCGGTAACTTACTTGGTCTTGTCTTTCTGTTCCGGTTCAGTTTAGTTGCGATTCCTTGGAAATCAAAGAGTACGGGGTTGTTCGAATGGTTATGTTTAAAAATGTCTGCCTTAGTTTGCATATCTATCGCTGTATCCAGAGTAAATTTAAGTGGTATCGCTCTTATATATTCAGTCAGTAAAAGTCAGACCTTTTTGATTTCACTGTTCTCGGTATTGAGTATAAGATAACTCAATACGTTATCTTATATATTATAGATTTTAATCACTTGATACTGCTATTCTTTTAAAAGTATCAGGTTTTCGAACAATGCATTTTGTTCTTAGTGCTGTCAGGTGTTGTGTTGTGAGTCCGTGCCAGGCTCCTAATACTAGACTACTACAGTGCAGTGTAGGGGTGATAATCGATAATAAATGTCCAATATCAGGCGATTGTTGCGTTTACATCAATACAAGTAAGCACAAACTCAATAAAGTCATCCGTTGAACCTCAGTAAACCCTTACTTTGTTACCCTTCTTAGCCCCTTCGGGACGCAATTCAGGTGATTAAGTAACATATGTATGTAGATACATATGTTTTTCATGCTAGGATTTGATTGGGATTTTTCAATAGCACATACATATTTACATCCATATGTTTCGGTATGTTTTGTGGTTCAATGGTGTGCTATATGAGTTTTATAACACACAATACCATAAAACCTATATTCTTAAACAAATTAATTTTATTCATCAAATTAGAAAAAGGAAAAAATTGGCAAATGTCTTGTTACTGATGAATGCCCTCGGTGGTTCAATCTGTGAAAGTGTACTTTTTCCAACCACTGAGTGATCAAATTTACTAAAAATCTGAATGACTGTTTCCCCTGTTAATTTCAAAGCAAATAATCCATGCCTTGTGGGCGACCAACATACAACAACAGTCAGTAAAATGTCTTTTTCCATTATTTATCATGCTTGCCATCATATTCGTAGCACATAGTCATTTGACCTGTTAAATCAACGCTTCCCATTATTTCACAATAAAATTTTATCATGCGTGAGCTTGAATCTTTTTTTCATGTTTTAAAAGTTTTTGTGACAATTTCAATTTCATTAGTATTGATACTGCTCACTACTAAAATCTTTTTTGTGTTTGAAATATCATTTCAAATATAAATGATCAAACGAAGTGCCTTAAAACTCTCCTTCGTTTGTCCCCGAAGTTGGGAACATTTGTACGATTGGATATAATTGTTCCATTGTTGGGTGTGCTATAGAATCCAATAGTCTTGCCTAGTGATCATACCAATTTATTTATCATTCTTTCGCCCAATATTAATCCTAGTTCCGTTCATTCTTTACCGCTGTAAACGTTGAAGTCGTGCGTGTATCAAGTTGAGGCATCACATCGAAGTCATTTGTATTCCTCGCTTTAATAGCTTTATTTACTGGCTTTTATATAATATATAATATTATAAAATATATAGATAATATAGTAGCGAAGAGCGGTATATAGCAGGTTGTTCAAAAAATAAGGTGACTTAATATTTCTCTCAAAATATATTTTTATATTCATTTAGTCCCCTTCAAAATATTCCCTCTCAGATATAATACACTTGCGCCAGCGCTTTTTCTAATCCTCAAAGTATTTCTGATATGCGCTTTTATAGCCTTGAGCTCTTCCAGCTTTGTGGTCTTTATCTCCTTAATCGTGGCATTTTTCCGTCCTTTCCACGCGTCTTGTAATGGAGCAAGTCCGAGAATACGTTGGCTGAGTCATGATTACGATATTATTTTGCCACAAAAATTATGCACAAGCAACAATGAGTGAGCAGATGCACTTTCGTGATGCAACAGATATGCATTTTTTCTTTACAAATCTTGACGTATTTCTTGTATTCTTTATGCAAACAGCCCATAACTTCAAGATAAGATTCATTATTAACTTTATGACTTTGCGGCAAGTCTCATGATGATCCACGACATTGTAATCGAAGAATACAGTGAACAATACGTTCACATCTTACTGAACTTGGCGGGCTTTTTTGGAATGTTTGAGCTTTAATTTCGGCGTATACCCATGTTTCATTATTAGTGATGAGACTTTTCAGCGAATCTGGATCGTCATTTACGTCATTTAACAGTTCTTGAGCTATGCCCATGTGATGGTTCTTTTGGTTACAATTTAGCACTTTTGAAACAAACTCCGCTGACACACGTTTCATGCCCAAAATATCATGGTATGAGCCAAGTGATATGCCAATATCCTTAACAATCTTTCTGATAGTGATTCGTGAATTCTCCATAACAATATTTGTCACTACTTCAACTTTTTTATCCACATCGTACCATTTATAAACTTTTTTTTTTGCTCATTTTGACAAAATTCGCCGAGCACACCAAAACACGTGTAACTTTTATATCTGTTAAAAACAAACTAAATATCCAAAACGGCTGACAATGTCAACATATGTATGTAGGGAACATATGTATTAACCTAAAAAAAGAATATGAAAATCGAATGTACCTACTTAGCTTGCAAAATTCAAAAAGTAACTGTTTTTTTTAACAAACCTCGTAACCAACATTAAAGGCGAATGGTAAATACGAATACTAAATTACCACCTACGTTTACTTTTTGACAACAGCTAGATTTTGTTTCAATAATATAACCTATTGCAAACAATTACCTTTGATAAAAGATCATATTGTGAGGTGAGAATCGATCGATCAAATGTTAATTTAACGTTGAAAAATTATAACTTTAGTCAGTAGATTTGTTTTTTTTTTAGGTGTTAAACAATTTTAAAATAACTTTTCATCCGCTGTTTGCTTGAAGTAGAATTTATATATGTCCAACATGAGTTTTCAAGTTCCTTCAAAATAAAAAGTAAATATTTGGTGCTTGTTAATGCTTTTTCGATTAATGTGCTCACTCGTTTGAATTATTTTTTTTACGCATGAAAAACAAAGATTTACGTATGATAACAATATGAATTATGTTTTATTCATACGGGTATATAATGTAAAGAGTCTTCGAAATAAGTAAAGGGAGAAAGTGGAGTTTTGTTGATTTTTAAAATACGAATTAAGTATTCTAGATATAATCGAAAGAATTAAAATAAAATATTTATTTATTGTACTATTATACATACTATAATGTCGTAAGTGAGATTGATGAAAGAAATACATCAGATATGTCCTATATGTAGTTGAAACTCAGTAGAATCTGATATACTATTTAAGAAAACAATACAATACGTGTACAATGTATAAGAACGATTCAGTCCTTTATATGAAACAGGATTTAGAATGACAGGCTAATAAACATTTAGTAACCGAAACGGAAATTGCTTTGGTGCTTAATAAATCTGAACTTCTTAGTCAGTGATCTACGGGGATGGATTATGCTCTAATTATCATGCTTACAGACATTCCATAGGTTGAATAATCTAATATGCATTACCTGACAAAGTGATATCAAATCTGTTGATGACACTTCAATAATATGCTTGTTAAACTGAAGTAAACCTAATTCTTATTAGTTTACAATAATTTTTCGATTGATTGTCCTGTAAGAAATCCAGATATCATGCGATTGAAGCTTTGACCAAGGATGAGGAAGGCTGACGATGCCAATTGAAGCTATAATGGGGTAGCGCACACGGGAGTAATTCTACTAGGAGGAAAACTGGTGTAATGTTCTACTCTAAACGCAAACGGGATGAATTACTCCGGTAGAAAAACTTGTATGTATATATGAACCTGGTTTCATTGTGTTAGTGACGCATTGCCATTTAAGCGCAACATAAGACAAAAAACGTGCAATCTCGAAAAATAAAGAATTGTGTATGTGTTAGTTTCTAGCCCATTCTACCACTCAATACGAGGTAGAAGATTTTCCTCCGTTTCATACTGCACACTTCAGCTCCCTCTCCCATAAAATCAGTTTTCTGCCGGTAGAAATACTCCCGTGTGCGCTGGCACAATAAGTTTTCAATAAGTTTAGTCGTTTTGTCGTCGAATTTTATGAAGCCGTGTAAAGTTTTATGTAGATCTGTCAAGTCATTCGTATATTTGAAGTATATTTTATATTTAGTTTTGTACAACGGATGGAATTGAATATCGTGAAGTAATAAAATTCTTATTTTTGGAAGATGTAGCACCAAAACAATTTCATGAACGATTGTTAAAAGTGTATAGGGACTCTTCACCTTCGATTCGAACAGTGCAGTGAATTGACACCAGAAAACAGCAAGTATAGGATATGATTATAAAAGATCGTCGGCTAACCGTGAGAGGTTTAGTAGAAGTCCTAAGGGCTAACCATAATAGGCAGGAGCAAGCAGAAGCTTATGTCAGATCCGAACGAAATTCTCCCCTCTGTTTCAACGAACCGTCACGATACCCACAATGAACAGATGCAAGCGTCCTGCACAAGTGAAATCAACTTGTTAACAA
Organism: Merodon equestris; assembly: GCA_958301585.1. Lineage (NCBI taxonomy): Eukaryota > Metazoa > Arthropoda > Insecta > Diptera > Syrphidae > Merodon > Merodon equestris. The sequence continues at coordinate 69,901,669 of OY284413.1, forward strand.
GCTCGTATTCCATATTTATTTTATCTTTTTTCTCTTTCCTAACCTCAAATGTCAATTGTCAAAAATTCCGTCCGTCATGTCTTCTTTCAAGAAGACCTTCCTTCTGCTTGCATCAGTTAACGAACATTTAACATATCTTCCCATTGCGGGCATATCATATGCTTTGCATGTAAGAAGACATTCCCCTCTGCTTGCTCCTGCCTATTATGGTTAGCCCTCTAGTCATCTCATTAGGCAGAGTGAGTATAATTTTATAAAAAGTTTTTGTTTACAGAGAGATGTGTGCAAAATTGTGCCGCATTTTTTAACAATGAAACAGAAACACACTCGTACGCGATTTTTGGGATGCAAGAGGAATTATGTTTTGTGGATTACCTCCAAGCTGGTAAAACAATAAACGCAGATTATTATTGTAACCTTTTGGATCATCCAGTTGGCCAAAATAATTTTTTTTTTCAAGGAAACGCACCGTGGGTGATGTGTGGACCTCTGACGCACGATGAGCGAGTTCGGAACCCGATAACACAAACGCCATCGAATATTCTTTTCGCGGCTCCTCTCCTCGGCGGGGTATTGGCAAACCCCCTCCGAAGCTTCTCGGTGCCCGCTGTTCGGAATCGGCATAAAACTGTAGGTTCCGTTCACTTGTGTGAAAAACAAATTGCACACAACATAAGAGAATGAGAGAAGCTTGCCTCTGGCTCTCCATGAGCTGTAACGCCATCTAAGAAGAACGCATCCTCCCACACAGTTCAGAAAACCATCGGGAAATCAGTGAACTAAATTATACGTTGTTGTTACATCCATCCTATAGATCGCCGGATTTGGTTCCTTCAGGTTTTTCTCACATCTCAAAAAATACACAACGATTTTCATCAAACGAAGAAGTGATAGCCGCCATGGAAGCTTACTTCGATATATTTCCGGAGTCTCAGTTCAGGGATGGAATTTATCAATTAGAAGAAGACACTGAAACAGGTAAATTGATGGTGAGATTGAAGGAGATTATATTAAATAATAAAATATATTTAAAACCATAAAATTGTGTTTTTCTTTTCGAACGACTGAACTTCGTTAACAACTTGGCCGATCTATTTAAGGGAAGTGAATTTTCCTTTCTGGATCTCCAGTGAAATCAAAAACAGGTTTTGAGATTTCAATTTCTTTTATGAACTTGAGAAAAAGTTTAAGGTATTGGAGAACGCCTTCCGAAATTTGGAGAACGCCTTCCGAAATTTGTAAGTTCAAGATTTCCCATATTTTCTAATTCACTTCAAGAGATGTCTGGCTGAGGTTTGATTCGATTTGTTAAACCAAATAATATACAAGATTTTCCTATAACGCCCATCGTTTTCCTGAAGTGCCATTCATATTTACCCAGCATTAATTCGGCATCTTTTTAACATATCAGGCAGGCAGTGAATGTTTATTCTTCAGCGCAACGTGAATTCGACGTCGATTTCCTATTCGTGTCGCGCTAACTGGGCAAACATTCCGCTGACCATGCAGGACGTGGTCGCCACCGGACTGTGGCTACCGATGTCGCTGAGAATGAAGAAACATCAACCAGACGACGGGCCACGCAATTGGACATAACCAGGCGGACCCTACAGCGAATTTTAGTGAAAAACTTACACATGTTCCCGTACAGGGTACAAACAGTGCCTCAGTTAATGCCTGCTGACCGTCAGTCTCAACAACGAAGAGGACGATTTGTGTCGAAAATCATCATGAGCGATGAGCGCATTTACACTCAAGCAGCTACGTCAATAAGCAAAATCTTCTTTTTTGGGGCATTGAAAATTCGCGTGTGATACACGAAGAGCTATTACATCCACTCAAAGCCACTGTGTGGTGCGGCGTTCACGCGGGAGGAGTGATTGGGCCGTATTTTTTTGAGGACGCCATCGACAATACGATCACTGTTACTGGCGAACGCTACAGGGCCATGAATGACTTCTGACTGCCAGAATTGGATGAGCGGGGCTTGGTGGATATTTGGTTTCACCAAGACGGTGCAACCACACCTACAGCACAGGCCACAATAGATACTGTGAAGGAAGCGTTTCCTGGTGACGTAATCTCCCGATTTGGTGATTTGGCATAGCCAGCAAGATCGCCAGATTTAACCATCCAAGACTTCTTTTTTAGGGCTACTAGAAGTCGCGAACTTATGCCAACAAGCCTCGGACGTTCGCGTTCGCAGCCCTTAAGGAGAATATTCGATAGAAATACGAACATTTATCCCCGGAAATCTTGCAGAAAGTCTTGGAAATTGCGATAAGACGAGTACAAATGTGTATCAACACTGGCGGTAGCCACTGGACGGCTATCATCTTTTCCACATAATAGAAAAATTTGTAAAGGTCCAAATGAAAATTTAGATCACAGTCTTTTTTTTTATTTAGTAAAAAAATTATTCAAAAACAAAATGGGATGATAAATCTTGCGCCACAAGAAGCCCTATGCGTTGTTGCATAATACTTAAGAAAAATGTAATTTAAGTAGTTACCTGTCGCAATTAGGGTCCGCGAGCAATTTAGAAAAAATAAAAAAAACAAAAATAAAACTAAAAATTTTAAGACAAAAAAAGGAAAAAAATTAAATTTTTTCTCGGCCTTTTGACTTCATTAAAAGAACTTATTAATATTTTTTATATAAGCCCCACCGCGTCGGGGAACTGCTAGGTAAAAAAAAAAAAAACAATACAAATAAAAGTAATATTGATAATGATAAAATATGGATTACAAAAAGACCTAGTGTATGTAAACAACGTAGGTAAGTATTAAAACAACCATATCCGCTTTGAAATGACGGACTCGAGTTGTGTATAGCACATATACAAAGCTAAGGAGAGTATGTTAGGCACATTTTCCTTTTTCTTTAACAAAAAATTAAATAAATATAAATTTCAAAAATAGAGGATGGCCGCTACAATTTCCCCTACTGCCTCAGAGATCCTCCCGATGACGTGGCAGGAACAGGTGCAGTCAGGCTGCGTGTAGATTTTCTATCCAAGTAAGATATGCGGATACTTCTTCCATAACGTCCTTTCTAGGTATTTTAGGTTTTTGCTTCTCTTCAGATGATCGGTAATTGCAATTGTCTTGATTCTCAGTTGGTTTCAATACACAGCTCTTTACCAATTTGAAATCAAATGCTGTTGTTGGATCATCCACATCATCATGGAGTGGAGATCATGAAATGATCTTTGTGCAATATTTAAGACAATTCCACATTGTTCCATGAAGTCAATTCCGAGTAGCGTTCGATTTTCTTTTGCTTTTGGCAGCGCGATTAACCGAATTTTGCGATATCTCTTCCCAATGACAATGTCGGCGACTGTAGCATGAACGACATCTTTTCTAGGTACACCGTCAGCAAAAGTCAACTCCGCATTAACTGGCTTAAACACACAACCTTTCTTCAAGAGGTGTTGATATAAACTTGCTCCCGCTACACTAGTTCTAGCCGCCGTATCTAAATATGCTTCTCCGCGAAGTCCATTTATGTTAACGTCCACTGTAGGAACATTTCTTTCAATCATAAGAGTATCTACCAAATTAAAGTCGAGCGAATTCGAGCTATTTGCATTTTTATTACTGCAGGTGGGACAATTTGTTCGATAATAGCCAGAAGCTCCACAACCATAGCAGTTAAATGCAGGTTCCTTTTTTTATCGTCAGTAACCATTTTTGCATGCTCCGTGCTTTTAGTTTTCTTAAAACATGTGTCAGCTATATGTATGTCCTTTCTTTCTACAGAATGTGCAATGCATCTTATTTCTGTTTTCTGCAAGGTTCTCATCATTGAACATTTCCACTTCCCTGGTTTACTCTAATAGATCCTGAAAAGTCTTAATTGAGCTCCTAGGAACTTTTTCTCTTATTTTAGGCAGAATTTGGCCATAAACCATATTAAGTATAATGGATTCAGATATCTCATCTGTTAATTGTGCCAGCACTGATCTTTTCCTACATACAAATTGATCGATCGTTTCCCTCCTCGTTGTTTATCTTCGAACAACTCAGTGTAGATATGCCATGATGGTTTAGTTGGTGCGAATGCTGCTCGAAGCAGTCAAAACTTTTGGCTTCGTTTTTAATGCCTTGCCATCAGGTTGATGCGAAACCTTCCAACAAAAGCGGAATACCAATGAGTGCGTTAGCATCCGTGATATTTTCGGACTCTTTATATACCGTAATTGTTGCAATAAAATCATCAATTTTTGAAACATTTCTGGTCTCATCAAAACGGGCGGTACATCTGCTAAACGTCCTATGATTTTCTTTATCATGGATAGACATTATCAATCATTGTAGTTGTTCTTCCGAAAGTGCCGTTAATTCTCCTGCGCTTGTCGAAGTGACAGAACTTGCAGCTGATGACATATTATCAGCCATTTCACTCTCTCGTAAAGGATCGTTATTCGAGGTTTTTGCAGGTATTTTTGACGCTATACGTTCACTTTCCCTCGACATCAAGAAACGTATTACTCTTCCCACCTTTCAATGCCTTGGTGAAGTAATTCCAAGCGTGGTCTATTTTTAGGGGATCTACTGTGATTTCCAACTTATTCCGTTGCAAAACACGTGGCCGCAACGCTGGGTGCCAATGAAGTAGATTTCTTTATTATTTTTTCTTTTAACGCAGAATTACGCAGAATATCAAAAAAAAAAAAACAGAGCCGAGGGACCAAAAAAATGTTCACCTCGTCTACTGAACACCCTAACAGTCGGATTAAATAAATTTGAGGTAACAGATGTAACTAATTACCCTTCTACAGATGTAACGCTACAGATGTAACTAATTACCCTTCTTCACTTAGCGGTTCCCCGATGTTAAATATTTTTGGAACTTACGAGTATTTATTACTTCCGGACTGTTATTTCTCTTTCTCCTTCCAAGAGGCCACTTACCTTAGTATTAAACCGATTCAGATACCCCGAGTACATGACTTTATCCCTATTTAATGTACGCAGGATTCAACAAGCATAACTAATAAAATGTTTATTCATTTACATGGGTTGAATGGTACACTGTTTGCTTAATAAATTGCATTTAAGTAGTTACTGTAATTTCTGTGCCTGTTTCTGTTTCCTCAAATTCAGTTCCTGCATATCCGTCGTCATTCGAGTTCTCATCCCCAGAACTTTTGCCACCATATTGCACTGCAATTATAGTTACGCGAATTGCAGCCTTAAACATTACCCTTGCCTTCATTTTGGCCAATTTTAGTTTCCAACTTTCATCGCGAGACGGCAGTCCGCTTAGATACTGAACCATTGCTTCCTTTGTTGAATCAACAATAGCTAAAACCGACATGCATCCATCTACCGTTCCCAATACCAAACATTGCCCGTCTTTCGTACTTTTTATTGCCGTTAATTCGGCCTGCAGGCGATAGTTTGCAATCATTTCCGTATCTCCAGTTCGGAATACACGGATAGTCTTGCGCCCACTATGGTAATAGCAAACATAATCATCGTTCTCGGTGAAAAGGCAGATAACAGAAAAGACTCCTTCAGCAACTTTTGGAATAAAGGTCTTCACTGTAGTGCCCTTACGGAGCTCGAGAAGTTCTAGTCCACCTCTAGTTGGCGCATATAGCCCGAACTTTCCGTCTTTTGTTATATTGCCTCCCCACTTGGGAATAGAACGGATGTGTTTCTTGTTTTTAATATCCATGACGCTACCTTTTTCGCTGCTAATCACTGCCACTTGATGGGCTTTATGCGGCATGGGGACGAGAAATATGACTTCCTGATTAAAAACATGGAATTAGGATCAGGTTCATCATAACAACTTATTCATACCTTAATTGAGCACCCTTTTAGTAAAATCCTCGAAACGTGATTACCACTGGAAGCATTGTAAACAGCTAAGCAGTCCTTGTTTGCTTTATCTACTGTGCAAACAATGATGTAAGCCTCATCCGCTGAGATAACTGCTTGTCGAAAGGGAAGGCCAGGTATTATCCTGACAGGAAATTCAAAACGGAATAATATATTCCCATCGGGAACTGATCTCATTGTGGTTATAGCAGTATGTCGATTGGCTTCATCGCCTCCAATATCCTTTTGATTTATATTTGTACAGGACACTGTCATCACCCTAGCGCCCGAATCTAAAAACGTGATCTGCTGAATTCCAGGTTGATCATCACGGAAGATAACTTGCTCGGAGACTCTATTCCAAACGAGGAACTTTCCGGTTTCTGATGATATAATGTACTTTCCATCTGGTGTTATCTCGGCATGGGTAACGATAGCACCTAGAGGACTATCGGCCAATTTGGCCAACAAGCGACCAGATCGTGTTTCCCATACGCCGACGCAGCTACGAGTAACGGTGACAGCCAGATCCACTAGCGACAAGCTGCAGCAACAAAAGTTAGTAGCTAATTTTGATTCACTTTGAATACTTATCGCCTCACCTGATACTGTCAATTTGCAGTTCATGTCTATCAATAACGTGGACTTTTTCGAATATATTATTGATGTTCCATACCTTAACCGATCGATCAATGGACGAAGTAATGACACTGTTCCAATTGCCTATAGTCAATGCTTCTAGCTGAATGATTCTTCCAAAATGAGCGTCCAGGACTTTAGCCATCTGCCTGCTTTGCAAGCACCAAACGTAAAGGTTTTTTCGCACCCCTGCTACCGCATAATTTAGCTTTGAACTGATCATAATCGAGTTGGACTGCATCATCTTTGTTGTAATGTTACGGACCCCGTGTGGCAGCGCAAGATATATGGCATTCTCGTCAAGTCTGGAATCTTCTATTCCAAAGTCCCAAATAACAAAGCCTTTTCCAGCTGTGCCGAGTAGCATACGATCGTATTGGTCTAAGCGTAGTTGTAAAAGCGTTTCTTTATCGTCATTTTCAAAACGGGGTAGATTTTCTTTGTGCACCCACTCTTTTGTGTTGGTGACAACATCCTCTTCAAACTCGTACATGCTTACCTGGTGAATAGAAATGGGTTTTATAAGTGGTTGTGATTTGTGCTGGGATTAAACTTTAGGAAAATTGTATAATATACATATATGATATACCAAACGCGTTTAGGTCTTTTTCTCTAGAATCATCTGAGACTTTCAGAAATTCAGTTCATATTGCCACGACGGTCATTTAAAGTCGGCAGTGGCACTGTGCACTCTGTGGTACTATGTATTTACCAAAGGAGAGTAAAGAGCATATTCCTATTAAAGTAGTTAGAGCCGAACCTACTTATGGTTGGAGTACAGAAAGAGATCTGAAGTAATCAAAAACAAGAGCCAAGTATTGACTGGCTTGGAAGGAGAGCATGGAGAAACCTCACGGTCGAGATAAGTATCTAAGGTTACTGTCTGAATGTTCAAGACAGCGTCTTGGTGCGGAAATGAGATAGGTGGGATGGAAGGCTCGGAGCATCGCGGTGTCAAACGTGAATCGCATATGCAGGTAGCGTAGGACTAAACGTAAGAACACAAGGAAAAATGAAGCGGTACAACGTGGATGCACGGTTCAAACAAATCGCTGTCCACATCGCAAGCCGGTTTCCGAAAACCGAGATATGGATTATTTAAACAAATGGCTTAAAGGTTTTAAAATTCCCAACCACGAGTCTAAGCCCCTCGTGGAACAGTTCGTCAACAATTCGGACTCGGACCAAAGACGAAATTTCGAGTCCAAAATATTACAGTAAATGTGCAAACCACCAAAATCAAAATACCAAATCAATAAAAAGGAATGTGTTCGAAGCTTAAGGAGAATGGGAGGGTCCCTATATGTACACTGTTTACATGAATCAATTCTCATATCATTCGATAGGAATTGAGAGGTAAGCTGAAAGTTGTGCATGTCGATCATTTACATCGTTACCATGGAAACAGTACCGATGCTTTTATCAGGGACGAGCAATGAAATTAGTGCAACATCTGTAACAGCGACATCAGTTGGAGTCCGTCGGTTGTGGTGAAATACAACCTACTTGAGGGATGCGGCCCACCATAGTCGGTCCACCACCTGTCGCAGTCCACTGCACAACATCATCGCCATCACTAAGTCATCAATAAAATATCTAGATTATTGGATGAAGAAACATTATCGTTACTGAAGGTGCTAGATCCGTACCTCGGGATCGGATTCGAAATAAAGTCAGCCCATTTCTCAGGAATGTTATAGCGTCAGATGAAAAACAGGCAAACTACGAGAATGTCGTTCGAAAGAGAGTGCTTGGCTTTCGATGCATCAAGATCTTTCCCCTACAGATTATCATTTGTTTCACTAAGGAGAAGTTCCTCAGTTTTAGTTCTTTCGCTAAAAATCCCAGAAGTTCAATTCTATGGAATTGGCCAAAGATGGCAAAACCTCATATATATTATATCAATGGCCAATATGTACTTATATAAAACGCATTTTGAATAAAAGGAATAGTTATTGAAAAAATGACAAAAAATCTCTTAATATTTCTTCCCAAAATCAATAGAAATTCTTGGAGAGCGGCAGAACAAGAAGAACACAATGAAACGTTTCCCTTCGATTTTCGCAGGATTCTTTGACCTAGCTTGCCTAGAGCAGTGAATTAATCCATATGCATACTGAGATCTGATATCTGAAACTAAATGGAAAACACCAAAAAAACAGTAAGTAAAACAATCAATACCATAAATTCAACAACATATGGCAACTGATGCCTTATTGCACTCGAGACTTAAATGTCGAAAGGGTGAGCCAACAGATGGTGTGGATGTTGGTTATCATTTACCATCACTTACTGCATTCAATATCGTTGATTTTTTCAAAAAGTACAATTAAGTTCATTCGGTCTTTGGCGATTTTAGTCTTTTGGCAATCCTCGGACAGCAAGTAAACGCCGAATCATCACCGCTATTGCTGATAACTGGTCGTCCAACTCAACATTGGGACCTCACTTATGGCTTGCTCTATCTAAAGGGACCGCCATCTAACGTTTTTTTTTTTTCAAGTAGTGCTTATTTCGTGAATGGTAACACTTAGCTCATGTCTGATTTGACAGATAATTAGTTTTATCGTTCCGCTGAACGAATATGGTTGTGTATACGCTTGAACAACGCTTCGTTTTCGCTTCGTTAAGTGGCCCTGCGATCGACTTACAGAAGATGCCGATTTTGCCAAAAAAATCATCTTTTCAGATGAAGCTCATTTTGATCTTGGCGGGTATGTAAACAAGCAAAATTGTCGCATTTGGGGCACAGAAAACCCGCACGCATACATTGAAAAGCCGGTGCACCCAAAACGAGCCACTGTTTGGTGCGGATTTTGGTCCAGAGGCATAATTGGGCCATTTTTCTTCGAAAATGAGCAAGGAGTGGCCGTTACAGTCAATGGCGATCGTTATCGGGCCATGTTGAACGAATTTTTGTTCACAAAAATTGAAGAGGAGGATATTGGCAACATTTGGTTTCAACACGACGGCGCTACGTGCCACACAGCCGAAGCTACACTCGATGTTTTGCGCCCTGTTTTTGAAGATCGCATTATCAGCCGCAGAGCTGATGTCGTTTGGCCACCTCGGAGCTGCGATTTGACACCGTTGGACTATTATTTGTGGGGTGCCGTCAAAGATAAGTGTTACGCCGACAAGCCATAGACAATTGACGCTTTAAAGGACAATATTCGTGAAGCCATTGGTGAAATACAGCTGCACACAATCGATAATGTGCTTAAAAATTGGACCGATCGTGTAGGCTACTGCATGGCCAGCCGAGGCAGCCATTTGAATGAAATTATTTTCCATTATTAACCGGAAGGATTGTACTTTCAAATAAAAAAAGAAATTTGAGAAAATATTCAGTAGTTTTTTTTATAGCATTTTCAAAAAAAAAATTATTTGGCGGACCCTATATTTGGATATAAAATCCATATTGCGTGACAATTGAAGCTTTTAGGCTACCATATATACATATATACCAAGTCGCCGATTAATAAAATGGCGAAGATCAAATTCGATCTTTTCTGATAAATGTGATTTAACAACTTCAGAATTTTTTCTGCGAGATTATTTGAAGAATAAGATACATATATGCTAATAACCCAGCGACAATTCGCGTATACAAACTGGAATTGCAGCCATTAACCCATTTATATTTCGAACAGTTTTTGATAATTGTGCCCTTCAGATGATCAACCGCGACGGGTACATTGACGGTGCTCATAAACTCATTCGTTTTAGTATCGCAATGGCGGACTGGAATCTCGCCGATGCTGCTAAACGCCCGGCGATTTATTTGTTTTTGTCGGGTAAAAACGCTTCCCAGAGCGGTGCGTTACTCCGGTGAGATCCTGCTCACTCCTTAATTTGTAAGTTTGATTAGGGTTAGGCTAGCTAGGGTGTCTTTTGGACGCTAGGTGCGTCATCATGCTTAGATGAGCCTGAGAATTAAGTAAGGCCTGTTAGCCTTGGTGAGGTCTCGGACGTCCAGAGTGTGCGAGATGACAAAGCCCAGTCTCTAAGACCCAATCAGGAGGGTGACCACTCGGAACGAAACCAGCCTGATTATATTTAAGACATCGTAGGGTAGGTTAAGCTTTAGGATAAGATAAGAAAAGGATAAGAAAAAAAAATTATCTAAGTTTATTAAAGAAACTTTTCCTAGAAAATCAATATTTGAAATGTAGTATTCTGTAAACAGAATAGATAGATTTAAGCCGAAAGGCATTAGCAATTAAGAAACATAGTTACACTTAGAGTGCCCACACAGCGCCAATAAGAAACATTAAATGTTAAGATATTTTTAAATTAGATTTAAACATCTTTGTCTAGTAAGTAAAAATAGAATAAGAACAATAAAAAATGAATTAAAAAAAAACATTATCCCTGCAAGAAGTGGTGCAACATGGTGGTCACATGAACAATGTTGTGATCCATTCTTGCCATACATCAAATTTCATTAACCAATAGAGATCAACATTAATTTCATAAAAAAATTATATTTAATTTTTCGAAAACTTCTATACCCGCCACATAAGAGGTTAGTTTAAAAAATTAGATGACTTTTAGACTTTTTAGAATTTAGCGAGCAGGAGAAGGCAGCATTTAAAGAAGCAGTGAAGAAAATTGTTATGGAGAGCCGTCGAATCAAATTAGAGAAGTTAGTGAGGATTCTGGCATCTCGGTCGGCTCATGCCATGAACGTTCTTCCGATATTTTGGGCATGAAACGTATGTCAGCGACCAGAAAAGCCAAGACCGAAAAAAGCACGCCAAGTTCGTTCAAATGTGAAAGCTTCGCTGACTGTTTTCTTCCATTTCAATAGCGTGATTGATCATGAGTTCTTGCTGGAAGATCGTACCGTCAATAAGGAATATTACCTTGAAGTTATGCGTCGTTTACATGAAGCAATTCAAAGAAAATGTCCGGTTCTGGAATGTGGGAAATAGCTGTTGAATAATCATAACGCACCTGCTCAATCATTATTGCTTTTGCGTTATTTTTTGACCTAAAAACAATACCGTAATCATACCTCAGCCAGCGAGCACACCAACTAGGTATGTATTGATGAATAAACAAATATTTTTGGATAAAAATAAAAAGTCGGCTTGTTTTTTGAGCAAACCCCTTATACTAGGTGGGGTGGAAAGTAACCTCCTTGACCGCTAGAATGCGCTGCTACTGCAAAAAAGGTTATGGTGCCTTGTAGTCCGTTCATATTTAGGCAGACATGCCAAATTTCAGTGCGATACTGCCCTTAGTCAAATATTGGTTTCGAGAGTTTCGTGGTGGCCGCAACTCCACTACCGATGAAGTCCGCAGCGGCAGGCCCCCCGATGCGGTTACAGAGGACAATGTCAAAAAAATACATGAAATGGTGTTGGCTGACCGGAAAGTGAAGGTGCGCGAGCTATCAGATGCCATAAAGATTAGTACTGAGCGCACACACCATATTTTGGGCAAGATTCTGCATATGAAAAAGTAATCCTGCCGCTGGGTGCCGCGCATGCTCACTCCGGACCAAAAACACGAACGCGAAAGCACTTCGAAAGAGTGTTTGGACTTGCTGATGCGGAATCGGACGGACTTTTGGCGTCGATTGGTAACTGTTGATGAAACCTGCATCCACTATTACACGCCAGAGAACAGAATGAGTGCCCGGCAATGGACTGAAGCCAGCACGAGTGCTCCGAGGCGGCCGAGGGAGGCTCGATGGGTCGGAAAGGTTATGGCGTCGGTTTTCTGGGATTGTCATGGCATACTTTTCATGGACTACCTCGAAAATGGAAAAACAATCAACAGCGAGTATAACTGTGCATTATTGGAGCGATTGAAGGCCGAAATCGCTGCAAAACGGCCTCACATGAAGCGAAAAAAAATTCTGTTTTTGTAAGACAATGCGCCGGCGCACAAGAGCATCGAAACCACATCTAAAATTAATGACTTAGGGCTCTAATTGTAAATTAAAATAAATCCTCCGACTATTATCTCTTCCCAAACCTCAAAAGACGGCTCATCAATAAAAAATTCAGATCACGCGAGGAAATCATCGACGCCAAGGAGGAGTATTTTGTAGATCTTCCGGAAAATTACTATTCGGACGGAATCAAGAAGTTGGAAAATCGCTGGAATAAGTGTATCGAGCTTAAAGGGGACTACATTGAATAAAATAAAAAAAACATTTAAAAAAAAAAAATGTTCACCCCACCTAGTATACAAGCTGCATATGGTATGGCGTCTTTAGAACCAGCTTAACCACTCTGAAGCTTCTTAAATCTTATAAAGATCGAAAAAACCAACCGCAAAAACTAAAGAGGGCTTATGCTCAGATCCTGCAGAGGTTCCCTATGTTTGCTCACGAAATTTTCAGCTACTGGAATGGTTTTATGAGTTGCGAGCAACGAATAACATGTTTTGCCACGTCATTTCTTTTCTCAAGGACTGTGCTAATATTGTCGCTTACATTGAGGTTTTAGAAAACGCTGTGAACCCCGGATTGAAAGCGTATGCGCGGACAGATCATACATACATATTACAGCAGGCTCCTTCACACCAAGCGTTGGAGGCACAGGATTGGATGGCCAAACATTTGTATGACAGCATCACCCCGAACTTATGGCCTCCTAGCTCCTAGATTGAGCAGGTTATTGCCGCGGAAATGTTATTGAATAATTTTATAATCAAGTACTCACTAAGTGTTGTGTAAAACCTTCGTGGAAATGTAATTAATTTTGGGAGAAATGTAAGCAAATTGTCAGTTTTAATTTCAATTTGTCCTCAAGTACCATACGCACTCTGTACATATTTTCTGACATACGCGATCCATTTGGAGAAATTACATTTGTATAATCTGTAAATTTGCATTTGAGCAAAAAGCCGTTCTAGTTCAAGCAACTGAATTAAATATTTAAAACTTTATAAGATAGATTGTTGTTAAGCAGCGCACATTATCTAGCACGTTAAGAAATAGCGGTAGTGGACGCCAAAATAAATAGGTAAAAATACTCTTAGCATAAAGAGAGCTGAACTCTAAAATCCTTTATATAATTAAGGCTTATTATAATTCTTTGTATTTAATATAACGGTAATATAATATATAATATTATTTAATGATATGTATTAATTAATTTCCGTGCAGGGACGGGTTAAGAATATCCCTGCAGCGGTACATCTCGCTTGTCGTAAAAGGCGACTAAACAAAGGTAAACAAAAATCACATCTAGGCAATTTAGAAAACACCAAGGTGAGCCTAGGGACACATATACCACCATTAAACTGCCCCACAAGTGTACATGCAAATCAGTGGGTTGACACGACTGGAGATCACCGGTGTTGTAAGAGTAAGATCAAACAAAAAAAATCTGGAGCATGCCCGTGTCACAAAAAAAAAAAAAAAAAAAACCGTATGGCAGTACGGTTGGCGTTTTCCTTGGCCTGTATAGAACATCAGAATCTGAGTACAATAAAATGTTATCGTTCTGTACAACGAAATTTTAAGATTTTCACATGTAACTGACATGATCGTGAACTGATCATGAAGTCAGGATAATGAATAGTAGCAATGGCCTGATCCGTGGGCCTTTCCCTTAATTTATCGCTTGATTTAGTCGCTCAATTCACACATATCTTTCCTAATGGTTCTTAACACGCTGACTAACATGGGGGTCAATGGTGACCGGCACTCGACTTGGCTACAGCGCCGTGGGGCCACCGGTGACCGGCGACGCAGCAAATAATAAAAGTACATAATTATAATAAATATGGGTACTGATAAGTTTAGTTTTTCAATAATACCATTGTTACTATAATGCTTTGAAGAAATCAATGCAATATAGAACATACAAAAATGATTTTATAACTGCAAATAATATTTCAACATAATATGCATCGCATAATAAAAAGTTCACGTCGGCGCCTTGGGCAAACCATGGAAAATGCTGTATCTGGCAGTCAACGTGTTGATTCAGACTTTATATTGCTTAAATTTAATCTTATATTAAGGCATATAACCTCAGTTCGATAGGCCGCTCTTGAACTGGAATCTGATAAAAGATGCAAAATGACTAACTGGGTTCAAGTAGCCATCATTTTGTGTTAAGCTTTTATACCATACGGTATATTTGTACCTTCGTTGAAAAAAGAAAGAAAGAACCTTACTTGATAACTATTCTCAGTAGCACAGCAATAAATCCGCGTCCTTTTCTTATTAGCCGCCATGGCGCTATGGAACAGAAATGACTTAGATTGGTTTGCTTGTCTAACCGAATCCAGCCGTAAATTTGTTTCGTTGATTGTTCCGGTCCAAAAAATTATGTTGTAGTCATCAACTGTAAGGAATTCCATATCTAAAATGAAGCGGTGATAAAACAGAGCTTAAAATGCAGATTCGTGGGCATTACTAAGTATTTCCCAATTAGACGCATCATCTGGTGCTGAAAAGTGTTTTACTAAGTTACCACGCATGTCAAACCGAGCCCACTTTAGCTTAGTATTAATAAATAAGCTAAATTGATAAAAACCCTAAACGATGAGTATTAGATGAATTTATATACCTTACCTGTGATTTAGCAAATACAGGCCTGTAACATTCTTATGTTCCTCGAATGGGTTTTCAATGACCACAAACTCGCTAGAGAGCATGTTAAGCAACACTGTTTGGTTGTTATTCGAGTAAGCCGCTGCCCACTTGTTGTCAGGACTCAAAACTAGCTGTTGCATTATGCCCTCTATACCAGGGTTGACATCTCTCGTCAGATCGGATGTGGAGAGGTCGAAAGTGATAAAGTGCGTTGAAATCGAAACCATGTACCGATAGTCACTGGTTAAGCAAAATGCAAAAACTGCAAACTGATGACCTTCCAGCGAATACTAAAAGAAAAGCGAAATTGTCTTCAAAAAAGATTAGAAAAAGACATTCATTAATACTTTTAAAGGACCGCCTGGTGTATGCAAACAATGGTTAACAGGAATAAGTGAGCAGTCATTGGGCCCACATCGGTCGCACTCCCGTAGAAGCATTTTGATATTCTCATTTCCTCCAATTTCTGGTAGGAGACGGCCTATTAGTTGCGGAGCCAGCATGTTGGGGTACACTGCTAAAATTGCGCCTCCCAATCGGAGGGCATCAGCAACGAGCATCAGTTCTCGTCTTGCTTCTTTATCTTCGATGTTAGTTGAGGCGTCTTCGAAATCAGCCAAAACAGCTTGTAGTGGGCAACTGGAGAGTTTAGCGTGCAGCCATTCATAATTGAACAACACATGTGCGAAAAGATCCTTAAACCTTCGTGAACGGACGAAATGATAAGGAAGTTCACCAAACTGTAATACACAAGGGATATTCAAGATTTATAAATACGAAATAAAAATATGATTGCCTTTCTTAGATTGTATCGCGTAACCGAGCCATCCTTACTGGTGAACATGAGGGGTTGAACAGGCACCTTACGGTCAGCTGAACCTTCCTTATCAGTCAAATTGAACCTTTAAACATATTTTATGCACATAATCTATTCTTATTAAAAAAAGAAAAACAATTTAACAATCTTAACCTGTGTCTTTGAATTTCAGTAAACCTGAAAGGCTTAGGCACTCCACCGCCCCAAATACCCAAGTAATAATCTGCTATCATGGAATGGAAGTACATGGCCATGTTCATATTTTTGAAATACCTCTCCTTAGCCGTATCACGGAACTGTCTATGGTACCAGTTCATCACATTCACGCCATCGGCTTCTCGTTCGCTTAGGTAATTCGGAAGATCATTCCGGATTCGAGTCCACAGTAATGGAGGGATTCTTCTCACCGGGGGCAAATGGTACTGATAGACATCGTCCAGCACTTTATCATCGAGCGAAATTAGATCCTCCAGTTCGCTTTCCGACAGACCTGACTTAGCTGCTGTTATATAAGCTAAGGCGTGAAATACCAAAATCCGTCCGTGCTGTTTTTCGATCCGCTCGAACAACATCATAATCGAGTCCATGACGGTCGATGCTAAATGAGTTTCCTGCGGACGAGTGTAGCTTCGCCAACGACAGATCTCCGCGAATACAAGTTTGACGAATATCGGAAGAGAGCACTTGCTTATGGCATTAGCCACTAAACGCCATTGATAGTTATTCAAGTCCCGGCATGCTGTTTTCATCCACATTTTTATGACATTCATAGCCAGCTCTTCGCCCAAGGCCGTCACTTCAATGAAGTTCTCTTCCAGGTCAATCATTTTGCGCAAGACATGATACTCTTGCGATACGGTAGGGTTAGAGTCTTCATTCGCACACGAGATTATAATCTGAAATCAAAACTTGGGATTTTTACACCAACTGAAAATATGTGATCCATGAACTCAGTCACTCAGCTTAGATGACATGAAATATATTTACAATGGTTGCTTATGAGTCTCCAGAATTTCCCCATGAATCTTGATTATGAGGTTTAACACGGCACAAGCCAGGCAAATGAGAACTTACGCATTATGCAGCTTCAAAATATGGTTACTTTTACATTTATGATTAAGTGAAAGAATGTATATGAACGGCAGTGGCATGTTTATATACAGAGAGAAAATATATCTTGGAGAATGATAGTGATTCTTTTGGGGTTTAAGGTTATATGTACATTTAATCAGTATTTTATTCATATCTGCAGCTAAAAGTTTAAAAAAATCATCATCATCATCAGATCTATATAATAAGCATTATTATCAGTCTTGCCAAAGGTCTTTTTCTTGATTCAATTTGTTTTTCGATTTTTTTCTACAAGCAGCATGTTATGTAAGTATGAGCATCCCAAGATGTCAACGAAACCTGACAAAAGAAAATTTTTCTTATGTAGGTGAGGTATTATGGTAAACTTTCGAACGGCATTAACGAAACTCCTGAAATGAATTGACGAAAATCAGTCCACTAATATTCGCCAACAATATCAGAAATAGGGTGATAAAAATGAAAAGATGGGTATTGCCGTGCTAAACTAGGTCTCTGGTTAAGAAGGAGGAATGCAGATTCCGATTTTATTGAAAACAGGACCTTAAAGAAAATCTATGGTAGAAAATAGGACGAAGAAAGAAGCAAATAGCTTCGTCGCAAATAGCTGATAACAAGGCTGGGGTCGATGCTTCTCAAGGGCGTGTGTTATTCACTGATCCCGAGAAAATGTTCGCAGAGCTCTAAGAGTTCGATGTGACGACCTTAAATTCTTGGGACTCAAGTCGTTCACTAAAGCCCGAGTCAAACGGGAGAAGCGGGTATCACCCTTATTCCTGGTCCAGCTCATACCCAACAGCAAGTTGAAGAGGTTTAGGTCAATCATGAGAAACAGTAAAAGGGCAAGGGGACAGTGTTAAGTGTTATAAAATTCACAAGAACGAGAAATGCAATCCAACCCTGGATAAGGGTAAGGGCAGGGAGCAGCTCGAGTTCGTGCTCTGTAGGAACCGAGGACACCCTGCAGACTACTGGGGATGTCCTAAGTTCCAAGATATGAAGAAAGTAAATCTGGCTCATAAGCAGAAGTCTGAGAGAAAACGTCCCTCGAGTCGCTTACAAACATTGGTCTTCGCACCCCAGATGATCTACGCCCAAATGGCGGCAGCTGGGACAGACGGAAAAACCCATGGCTATCCCCTGAGCCGCGCCTGTTTCAAAGGTGGATCTGCATTCGATCTTGCTCGCCTTTCAACGGCAGATCGGCCAGCTCCAACAGTATATCCATGAGCAGGCGATACGAGTAGTAGAATCTACTCGCTTCTGTCAGGCCTGACGCAACTACAATCGTAGAGAGTCCCTTGAAGATCCTGGCGGTGAATGTGAATTCAGTGAATAGGATTGAGCGAAGAGCCCTTCTTCCGTACTTTGTTGTAGGACGATAACTTTTTTACTTTTGGCTAACGAAACTAAGATAAACTAGAAGCACAAAATCCGACAAGGTTCTTAGGAAATAATTCGAAGAAACCGAACCAACGCCTCGCGAGGCGGGGGATTTGCGATCTTAATTAAGAATAGTTTTAAACATAAGGTCTTTATAGCAGTGAAGTACGGAGGTTCCAGGTGCTAGAGGCCTGTATTGTGTGCATCTCTCTCCGAAATGGAAAGAGAAATAGCGGCACCTGAAGTATCCCAATATTTTCATCACAAAGCTCAAGACGTTTCTTCGATCTTTACACTTAAATTCGGTCGAAAACTTCTACATTTTGGCTTGTGAAATAATATAGAGTATCTACAGAGCACAGAGTTAAGTTACTCGCAACGGATAATCCGTTATATCCTAGAAGTGGCTCCTAGGAGACTAGCTGACACGAACAAATGTTTTACTAACTGTCTATGGACCTTGTATTCGGGAGTGACCATTGTGAACTTAATGAATTCGCTGAGTTGGCAGAATATGCTTAAACGCTCCTCTACGATTACAGTAAGGTTCGTTGGCCACGCTTTACCAGTGCCCTGAAGAGAGTGCTCACTTTGAGTGCTTCCTTCCCAGTGTTTATTAGGAACCTGTCAACGAGACTGATAGGTCAGGATTGTACGGGTGGATAATTGTATAAACTGATCCGAGATGATGTTACAAGAGCAATGACTTCCATCAATAATCTGATTTTCGAGGCTTATTACCTCAGACGAGTGGGTGCGCCTTAACGTCCTTGTCCCGCCAGAAGCACAAATGTATATAGATCAATGTGGGCTGATCAAGGTTAGATTACGTGGCTCGCAATTCCGATTCCTCCACAGACATAATGTCGCGATACGCGAGCCAGAGCGTCCCAGGTTCTGTGGTTGGACGCTTTAGGTGGTTGGACAGAACTCCGTCATCGGTTAGCTTAATAGGTATAGCCTCTTCAAGGCAAAGCCTGCCTAACACCAATGGCAGACTTACATATGCAGGCTTACATAAGGTAAGTTAGAGTAGAATAGGACAAAAGAAAAAACAAAACAAACAAAAATTGCAAAATCAAAAAAAAAAACCCAAAAAAAGATTTTAACAAGAATAAACAAAAAATATAAATATAGGGTCCGCCAAATAACTTTTTTTTTTTTTGAAAATGCTATAAAAAAAACTACTGAATATTTTCTCAAATTTCTTTTTTTATTTGATATTATATTTATAATAATGGAAAATAATTTCATTCAAATGGCTGCCTCGGCTGGCCATGCAGTAGCCTACACGATCGGTCCAATTTTTAAACACTTTATCGATTGTGTGCAGCTGTATTTCACCAATGGCTTCACGAATATTGTCCTTTAAAGCGTCAATTGTCTCTGGCTTGTCGGCGTAACACTTATCTTTGACGGCACCCCACAAATAATAGTCCAACGGTGTCAAATCGCAGCTCCGAGGTGGCCAAACTACATCAGCTCTGCGGCTGATAATGCGATCTTCAAAAACAGGGCGCAAAACATCGAGTGTAGCTTCGGCTGTGTGGCACGTAGCGCCTTCCTGTTGAAACCAAATGTTGCCAATATCCTCTTCTTCAATTTTTGTGAACAAAAATTCGTTCAACATGGCCCGATAACGATCGCCATTGACTGTAACGGCCACTCCTTGCTCATTTTCGAAGAAAAATGGCCCAATTATGCCTCTGGACCAAAATCCGCACCAAACAGTGGCTCGTTTTGGGTGCACCGGCTTTTCAATGTATGCGTGCGGGTTTTCCGTGCCCCAAATACGACAATTTTGCTTGTTTACATACCCACCAAGATCAAAATGAGCTTCATCTGAAAAGATGATTTTTTTGGCAAAATCGGCATCTTCTGTAAGTCGATCGCAGGCCCACTTAGCGAAGCGTTGTTCAAGCGTATACACAACCATTTTCGTTCAGCGGAAGGATAAAACTAATTATCTGTCAAATCAGACATGAGCTAAGTGTTACCATTCACGAAATAAGCACTACTTGAAAAAAAAAAACGTTAGATGGCGGACCCTTTATATTATCGTAAAAATAAAAAATAAAACTACCGTAATATAAGTTTTTAATTAAAACATTTTTTTCTTAGCATAAGCTATCATAAGGCAAATCGTAAGTCTATATAGAGTAGTCGAACGACATGTAGGCTTAAGTTGTTCTGTTTATTTTAGAGTGTCCGTATAGGGCGAGTATGATAATTAGATTAATTAAAACAGTTAAGCGAGTTTTTAAACAGTTTTGTCTAAGAAAATTGTTAGGTGTTATCGGAATTCGAGGAATATTACAGTCTCATTAGTATAGATCTGTAAGTCGGCCTGTTTAGGCACGAAGGCACCTGAAAAAAAGTCATGACAGAAAAGGGATTACAAGTAGGAATATGATGCTTTTGCGATTTTTTTTTGGGAAAGAAATGTATGAACGTTTCCTAACTTCCCTAGGAAATAGAGGTTAAAAAGGGGACATTGTCGGAGTAATTCCTGATGTTATGTAAGTAATCACTTTTTTCATAAGGACCAGCGAGCTTGGTGAAAAAACAATCTTTTTTATATTTTACATTTTTGTTTAATGGAAGCGAAGTCCATTTGTGCCAACTGGTAAACGTCAGCTTACTTCCTTAAATCTGCAGTGGCGAGATAATAGTCTTAAACTTGCTTCCAATTTAAACACTAGCATCTAATACGAACCTTTCAGAAAAGGTTATTTACGCCTAGCAGCTCAATATATATTTGAACAAGAAGTTTGGAAAATATTTTCAATAAAGGAAAAAAGCTCGTTATTTGTAAGGTACTACCATTCAGACAAGTAACAGGCAGTACTGTCTAGGGCTTATAAAGATCTACATTTTTTTGTCTAAGCATCATGCAGTAAAAAAACGAAAACAATTTAATTGTATTGTAAATGGTGAACACTAAGTAGAAAATAAATTTAAAATATTGCTTCATGCTTTCAAGCACTCGCAGGCAAGTTATAGCCAATAGTGGCCATAATATGGTTCCATTGTATTGTCACCGAACCATGCTCATGCATTCGAAAACAAAAATTCATTTGAATCCGCATTGATGGATTTTTGAATGGCATGCATACACGAGCATACAAATGTGGAGTCCTTACCTTACAATGTGGTGGTAGTCGCGTGGGTATCCAAGAGACTTTATTCGCATCTTGTGTACCAGTCAACTGGTCTACCGAATCAAGATACAGAGTTAAAGGTTGTGCGGGGCTTGCATAAGTTAACAATTGCTTAAAATGTGCTGTTAAAGGAACTAAATCGTCGGGAATATTCTCGAAAGGTAACATGTAGTTATAAGATATCTAGAATTGAAATTTCAATAACAATTTTATTAAGATATTTTGTTAAGTTTCTTAAAATATTTTAATTGCTTTGGTTTACTTACTTGCTGACAGATTGAAATCAACGTCGGAGTTAATGCACTCGAATCAGGGGTGGTACCTAGAAACCTTATTACGTTTATTGGACGTTTATCGGCAAACCATTCACTCGCGACTAATGAGGCACTTTTTGCTAATAACGAAGTCTTACCGCAACCTCCTTCGCCATAAAGGACAAGTGGCTTATCTGAATCCCCCAGCATATAGCGCTTGATATGTTCGAGATTTTCTTCCCGACCATAAAACACCTTAACCGAGTTGTTACAAGCGTGCAAATGCTGAAGGATCTCAGTTACTATTTGCCCCTGTGCACTGGAGTCTTCTTTACGCATCGCCCGATCGACTAACTTTACAATGTTCTTATAGAAATGAGCTATAAAGTGATTAAGATATTCCTCATGTGTTTCGATGTCCAAGCCTTCGCGACCGATCCATTCGACTGTGTACCTGAAAGGGGAATCATTTTATAGATACGTCCGATAGGTCTGCAGTCATAAAATAACTCTACTTTTGCATATTTGATGATTCAATTTTATTCGGAAGTCGTTCATCACGCAAATTGCCCAGAAGCTTAGAGGATTCTGTATCCAAACTGCGATTAATGATGTCAACAAAGAGCGAAGCCTTCTTCAAGTTTTGCAAATTTATGTTGTTAATGTAGCGGATGTAGGCCAAGCAATGATTTTTCGTATTTTTTACATTAAGAATACCGTTGATGACTTCTCGTTCAGTCACTAAAGAGACAAAATTAACGTTTTATCGAAAGTGGTCTCAGTGGAATAGTGATGATACCGACCTGACATGAAGTAGTTATGCGTGCACTCTTTATCCATTTTGCCATTGGTGAATAGAGAACTGGCCGCTTTGCGGAGGAGTTTTTGCATTTTGTTCAATGTATCCCACCAAACTGCTTGGTCTTCGGCTTGAAGCTTCGGCACTCTCTATTGAATGTTTTTCACTTATGGTATAAGTCAGGGAGTGATAGCTTTCGTTCGATTTTACCTTATTGTTAAAATTGATGAGAATCGAGGAGATCGGTTGAAGTACCGATACCGGTGGAACCGCATTGCTATCTTTTTTATACCATAGATCCAGAAGAGCCCCATCTACTCCCATTGAAGTCAGCTCATCCCTGTAAATTTGGTTCTTAGTTTACAAGTTCTAATCAAATATGTATTTGCAAACCTTATAAGTTGTAGTTCTGATGATACAATGTAGGTCGGTATCGGTCGATATCCATACTTTTGGCCAAGAAATACGACAAAGTTTGGACCCATCGATAAGCGTTGACAGTTGGCAATCTCTCTCATGCAGAGCTCAGTGGTCATGTGATCATCTGTTGCTTCATCTCTGACACCCCAACGCATGTCGACAACCTTTAGATGTAAGCTCAAAATAATTTCACCCTCTCAATTCGATATGGTAAATGTAATAATATAATATATAAATTCTAAAAATTGAGGATTAAAATAAAAATTACTGGGGTAATTGGAATCCAATAAGATGGAACCTGGTGTCATAAAAGTCTACCTCCTATAGGTGGGCCAGGTTAATTTATTCAATTAGGTGGCCGTTATGGATAAAAGGCCTTCCATATTGTTGTCTTGCTGGCAAGTTGTTTGAGATGTGCCATCATCTTGTTGAAGCCACATGTCTTTCATTTCCATACCTTCGATTTAAGGCCAAGAAAAACAGGATACACTGTGCTTGCCGTGAAATCGATAGGTTTGAACTTTCTCAAATACTTTCACTAACGCAGCCAAGGAGACATCTGCTACGGAGCCGGTGGACGGTATGTCGACCATAATTTGTTCATAATGCGAGAAAGATATCTACTAAAGAATCCTATCAATCTTTGTAGTATGTTTTTACAGTTTTAACACGTTCAACGATTATTAAACGATCCATATTGTAAAATGGCTAGCCTTAAGCTAAACATGTGCAGTCTCCTTGCAATGCCCTATCTTCTCTAAGGACACTAGAAAAAAATACTGAAAAATTAGCAGGGTCGCAAATCTTCCATGTGTCCTGCAATTCGCTACAAATAAGATGTCGCGCTATGTGAGCTGGAGCGCCTCAGGTTCAGTAAAACGATCATACCGAGATAGAGATAGAGGAAGCTGCATCGTTCAACCTCTTCAAAACAAAGCCAGCCAAATACTGGCTTAATAGGTTAGTCTAGGTTTACCACTGTCAAGTCAAGTGGACTTGTACCATGGAAGATTCTACGCTCTCAAGTACAGGCGGAGACAAAGTGCAATCTGGGAGCGTTGATCTGGCTGTAAAATGTGCGGCTAGCAGATTGGCTTTGTTTAAAGAGCTGACAGCTGGGATATCATCGCAAATGAGAGTAGAAATTGAGGACGAGGCACAATTCTTTATGTTTTTCACAAATGAACAAAAGTTTTTGCTACTTTTGGTAGATACAATTTAGGATTTCGCACGTCGAATCAATGCATTACAGTCATTTCTGGCTCAAAATTCGGCACACAAACATCGAAATATCCAACTCCGGCTCTACTTACGGTAAGCGGAGTTGAGAAGTGCAAATTCGGCGTTACCTTCCCAATAGCAAATCGATGTAGACCATACAATTTGCACTCTCAAACAGTCGCGAGAGGTGGAGGGTAGTCCTGTTTTTTTTTTTTTTTTTTACGCTATTTGGACGTAGAGCAGAAACGAATCATACGCGTCGGGAGGCAGCACGGAACGGCCTTGTGAGCCGTTGCGTTATCTTGGTGAAATAGCACTCCAGCTCGGGATTCGCCGCGTCTTTTTTCTTTAGTGACTTCCCTCAATCTTCTCATTTGGTCTACTCATTAAGTCCCGAAATAGTGGTTTTCCTTTCCAAATATTCCGCTATAATTATTTCTTCGGCGTCTCAAAAATCGGATGCCATAATCTTTCCCACCGAACTTGACACTTTGTATTTCTTTGTCGTCGGTGTCGTTCGCAAGTCATCGATTGTTGTTTGGTTTCAGGAACAAAATGATGGATCCAGGTCTTGTTTATGATCACGAAACGTAACAAAAATATTTTCCGATCTGCTTGGAGCTTCTCGAGATTCAGCCTCAAAATGTCGACTCATTTTTTTCTTTTGCTCGCCGGTTAACATGGTACCCAAAGTGCAGAGACCTTTTTCATTTGCAGTTCGTTTGCAAGGAGACGTCCCTGTGACCTCAGCTATGTATATGTATGATCCTCACACTTTGATCTGTTAACATAACATTTTCGACTTTTTTCACGTTATCTTTAGTGAAGGACGTGGATAGGCGTCCTTAGTTCATCTTGAGTGGATGTTCGCTTAGCTTAAGCTCATTGTGCTAGTCGAGAATGTGAAGGAGCAGAGTTGCCCAGTGTTTTTACCAAGTCACTGTGTAAATTTTTGGTAGGCAGTTTTTTCAGATGAGATGACAGTTCTAATTTCGTTTTTCTCCATTTATTGTCATCCATTCGATGACTCGTATTCCAATTATTATATCTCCAGGGAATCGTGGTCTAACTATTTACAAGATTCTTTAACGCTTACCTAGTGAGTATATAAGCAAGCAAAAATATATTTTTTGGATTTCTATGCGGACTGGAAAAAACCGATTATTGTCATTACTCTTAGATCACTTCTTGTAACTAGTTACGATTAAACTAGGCTGATCAGTATGCGCGGGCTTAACTCCGCTACTGAAAATTTTTGATCGAGCGAGCAAATTTGTTGTTTTATCAACCTTGCTCTCGCTCCGCATGGCACTTTTCTTTTTCGTTATTTCTCACTATTTTTCAATCAAACAATTTCATTTGATAATTTATGGCTCATCTACAGACCTAGATCTATCGAATGACATGCTGCACACATGTGTGGTTATAGCCGATATCTACATTTAGTGCGTACAAGATTAGTCCGAAATCGTTTTCGGACCACTATATTGCCAAAAAGTGGGTGATTGCTCTCGCTCCGCTACGCTCCGCTCGATCAATTAATCAAGAGTTTTTTTTTTTCTTATACCCGGGTCAGCCGTTTCTTCCTACAAATACTCCTCCGGAGCCATTCAACTGATTTTGACTAAACTTACCAAGGTGATCATGTGGACATCGCTGAGTGTCCATACGTTTTGTTTTTTCAAATCCGACTTATTATTGAGGAATAATCACCGAAAACTCTATTTTCCTATTGGTACGATAGAGGAAAATCTGCACGTGCTATACGGAAAATTCTGTCTTAGCGATAAATATGTATTTCGAGTTTGATTGAACTCTTCCTAGAAGGTTCAACCGATATGAACCAAACTTGTCACGTTGATAGTGTGAACATCGGTAAGACATCGGAGTGTTAAGATCAGACTCACCATCGGGAAATAGTCACCGAAAAACTAATTCTCAATTGATGTCTATGGGAAAAATGGCACGCGCAAAATCGAATTTCCCGCAGAGAAAAAGATTCTACGGATTGTTTAAAAACGGCGAAGCCCTTGCCAGTTTGCGCTGCGCACCTCTCGCTTCGAACTCAATTTTTTCAGAACTTTCGGACATTTTTCGTCTTTTTATTTTCCAAAAATAATCATAAATATTTAGGCAACTTTTTCGTATAAGGTAATTAGAAATTGATGTTATGACAACTACTAGACTTACTATAGAAAAAAATACATAGGAAAAAATAACACTAAAGGATAAACACCATAAAAGACTCAATATATCAATTGAGCTAAAAAGAGTTAAATAAGACATTGTGTTATAAGCGAATATCTTTTTACTTATAAATTGCTTAGATCATGCCAAGGTTGCGTCAAAGAACTAACATTGGGAGACGAACAGTGAATGCCAGACGACACGACAACGAATCGTCCTCCAATCAATCTAATGGCAACAGTGAGGACACACGAATTGTACAAGAATTCAAACGAAATCTGGATAACAAGTCGTACTACATGTGCTCAAATTGCTACCGTTTAGACTACACGAATACAACTGACAACTACATCTGCAATGCTTGTGTTAAGAATCCAACTAAATTCACACCTGTAAATAACATGTACCCTGGCGACGTTCCATCAGAACTCAAAGAACTGACCATGGTTGAGCAATTGTTTATAGCTAGAGTATATCCCGTAATGAGAATACATCAAGTTCGCACCTATTGTTCAAATGAACAGTATCATTACTCTGGAAACGTAATCAATGTAGCTCAAGATATACTTCCACCCGCAACTTCACTTCCTGTTGCACCAGATAAATTAGGTATAGTGATCGTCAGACGTGCTGGTATGGATGGTTTTACTGATTTCGGAGTTAGAAAACATGTTGTTCTGAATGCATTGATATGTCTTCAACGAATCAATCCTTTTTACGCTGATGTAGTAATTGACCAAGATCGAATTTCAAGTTTACCTGATGATGGCAATATTGCGAATGATTTACCGTTCATTGAAGATGGAGAAATTCCAGAAAATGAACCTGAAGTTGTAACTATAGAAGAGAATGTTGTCACGTTTGCTCCAAGACCAGGTCAAGAAGCAGCAGTTTAAGCTACGTTAAATTGGCCTACAGCAAACAGTGATCCCATTAACGAATTCCGTCAGAGTGGTTACATTATGCAAGCTTTTCCTCACCTTTTCCCCACTGGTTTCTACGATTTTCTTAACTTCAGTCGTGGTTTCAAAGTAACTTTTCGAGAGTGGTGTGAACATCTCATGAGATTCCGTGACCAACGATTTGCACAACGCTCGATTCCGGTTTTTCTGCCTAAATACTATGCAACGCCACGACGCTTGTAGGCAGAGCAGTGTACTAGCCAAGACGAGTGACCTTCAAAACGTTCAAAATATCCAACAACTTGCTCAGAAAGTTCAGCAACAGCCAACTCTCATTAAACGTATTCTGTCTTGGGGTGCAAAGATCCGAGCCATTCAGCTTACTACTACCAACAGCGTTGTGAGCTTCTTGCTTTGGTTAACCAGCTTGGTATCCCGACACTAAGCGCAGCTGATCTCTGGTGGCCATGTCTAATTCGTCACTATGGGATATCTGACGAACAACGCGACACTTTGAGTGAACGTGAATTAGGACGATTGATGCAGAAAAAATTGAACGAAAACCCATTAATCGCTGATCAATATTTCACACGTCGTGTAAATGAGTTTATGAAAATCCTCAAAACTAAGCTGAAAATTGTTGACTTCTGGTTTCGATTTGAATATTAACACAGAGGTTCGCCACATGTACACATGATTATTTGGGTTACAGGAGCTCCTAACGTGTTGTCATTCGACACTGCTAGCTTCGAAGAGTTGCAAGAATATATACGTTTCTACGATGAGCTAGTGAGTGCTGTCAATCCATCAGTACAACAGCCACCAGCTGAGTCGTATCCATTACGATTGAAACCAACTGAAGTTACAATTGGAAACCCAGTTCAATATGCTGAACTTTCGAATATAGTAAACCGTCATACAAAGCACAGCATCTACTGCAAACGTCTCGTGAATGGTCGTGATACCTGTCGCTTCAAATATCCTCAACCTCTTCAAAACGAATCAAAGCTCGAAAAAGATGAATCAGGCGTCTGGAATTTCACTCCAAAGCGTAATGACGATCTACTAAACGATCACAATCAATTTGTAGCCCAAGTTTGGCGAGCTAATACCGATTGTAAAGTTATTGCTTCTGAACATGCAATCATCAATTACCTTTCAAAATATGCAGCAAAAGGAGAAGCTCAATCTCAAAACTACAGAGAAGTCTTCCAAACGATTTTGAATTCATGTAGCAAGGAAGATTCAAGCAAACGAGCTATATCTAAGCTCATGATAAAGCTCATTGGTCAACGCGATATATGTAAGTGCATGTGAGGTTATGCATTTGCTGACAGGAGAACCATTGAAACAGTGCAGTAGAACATTCGCTAAAATGTACATAGGTCCGGATCAGTACATGATGATTCCTGTAGATAATGTTGAAGGTGATCAAGTTATACCGAGCTCGTTGCTTGTACACTATGCCTCATGGAATGCGCATATGGAAGATTTATGCTTGAAACAGCTGGCTACCGAATATCATTCGTCTCGCGGTGAACTGCGAAAATGTCGCTCGAAACGTATCATTCAAGTTCTGCCGAAAGTCATGCCTCATATCACCGACGAACAAACTGAAATTTATTACAAACAAAAATTGGTATTGCATAAACCATGGCGAATGAATTGAAGTCTCATGCTACTTGGAAAGAAAGCTTCGAAGCAGCTAACATCACCATCTGGGAAATTGAGGAATCTGATATACCTAATGCCGAAAATGAAGATACTGAGACCCCCGAGAATGAACCATTTGATGGACTAGCTCTTGCTGCAGCATTGCCACACCATTTACCTAACGTAGTCTCTCTTGGCTATCGTGACGTTGATCGTATGTTTAACTGGTATTCTGCGTATGAGAAATATCCTGATATTTCAAACAACATTGCATTCATCAAAAACTCTAAAGAAAACCACATATCGACAACACCATCTTTGGATCATGCAGCGTCTAGCGTGAACGAATTGCAATCTCAAGTGTTATACCACCTACGTCAACAACTTCGTGGAGAGTCTCGCCACAATCTGACTATCATCCAAGGCGCTTCTGGTACAGGCAAATCTTTTCTAATCAATGAGATGGTTAAGACAGTTAATTTGCTGCATGGAAACGGTGCTGTCCTACTTATGGCTCCTACTGGTGTTGCCGCTAACAACATCAATGGCCAAACAATCCATTCAGCTCTCAGGTTAACAGTCTCGCGTGGAGTTGTCAACGTTTTGAGTGGCGAGTCTGAAAGGAATTTTCAAAATGATATGCAGTGTTTCAAGGTCTGCTTAATCGATGAAATGTCGATGGTTGGCGTTCGTACTTTAGTAAATATCGACAAACGGTTGAGGCAAGCATTCCCTGAAAACCAACATCTTGCATTCGGTGGAATAATTCTCTATCTTCTTGGCGACTTCAATCAACTTCCTCCAGTATTAGACAGAACTATGCTTGTTCCGTGTGTTTCTGATAATGCGTTATCGCTCCAAGGTAGAATGCTCTTCGAACAATTCACAAAAGTTTATGAATTGAAACAAATAATGAGACAAACTGGTGAAGCTCAACAACGTTTCCGTGATACTTTGGAACGAATGGCTTCTGGCCAACTAAGCCATGAAGATTATACGTACCTTCAAACCAGATTTGCTGTAAACAACTTCGCATCTGCAAACGACTTCAAAAATGCATTGAGAATCCTGTCCAAAAAGGCTGAAGTTGCTGCTTACAATCAAGATATGCTTAGATCACTCAACACACCAGTAGTTTCCATAAAATCAGAAAATAAAAACGAAACAGCATCAAGATGCTCTGATGATGAAGCACATGGTTTACCGTCATGCCTAAATTTGGCTATTGGTTGTTGAGTTATGCTGAAAATGAATCTGTGGACTGAGCAAGGTTTGTGCAATGGATCTCTTGGAACAGTCAAAGATATAGTGTATCAACCAAAACCTGAAGATACGCATTTGGATGACTTTCCTCTTTGTATTCTGGTGAAATTTGACAAATACACAGGCCCTTCTATATACAACGGAGTGATCCCTTTGGTTCCAGTAACAGTCAACTTTCGTAAAGGCAGCGTATAATGCAAAAGAAAGCAGTTCCCTCTACAATTGGCTTACGCTATCACAGTCCACAAAAGTCAGGGCATAACTGTCGATCAAGCAGTCGTCGATATTGGTTCATCTGAATTTGCACTTGGTCTAACGTATGTCTCATTATCTCGCGTAAGAACTATTGAAGGCCTTCTTATAGACCCTGCCTCTCCACCCGACCGCCTTTTGAAATCGATCAACCAAAATTCATCTTGGGCTATTAAGAAACAAGAACTTTCAAGACTTCGCAGGCTAGCAAACATTGACTAATTAATTCGATTCCAAATATGTCTATTTCGATCATCTTCTTCTTCTTTTCCTTTTTCCGGCGTTGTTATGGTCAGAAGTGTAGGACCATAACCTTCCCACTTAACTGCATTCCTACTGGTCCGCTTGTGGGGCCCGCCGGTTTGACCTCAGAAAGTAGCGGCAGGCTTCCCGGTTTGGGATTACTTCATCGCTGAGGCCAATCAAATGCTGGTGTTTTTGCATTTGTTTGCACCAATTGTTTTTCGGCCTGCCTTTTTTTTTTTCTTTTTTTTTTTTTTTTGTGACACTGGCATGCTCCTGATTTTTTTGTTTGATCTTACTTTTACAACACCGGTGATCTCCAGTCGTGTCAACCCACTGATTTGCATGTACACTTGTGGAGCAGTTTAATGGTGGTATATGTGTCCCTAGGCTCACCTGGGTGTTTTCTAAATTGCCTAGATGTGATTTTCGTTTACCTTTGTTTTAGTCGCCTTTTACGACAAGCGAGAGGTATCGCTGCAGGGATATTCTTAACCCGTCCCTGCACGGATCAAATATGTCTATTTCGATATTGAAGATAAATAAAAATATGAACTCCGTCATCTCTCTGCTTCCAATTTCAAGATGTGAACATTTAAAGGTCATCAGGTGCGATGTCTACTAAGCAGTAGTGTTTTATGCACACTTTGGAGGGAGCACGCGGCTTAGTTAAGTGTGCGACCGTTCAAGTGCACAGTAAACAGGTGATGTAAATCGAATTTAAACAGTGAGACAAAAGGGTTCGCTCAGCTCAATTTTTTAAAAGCAGCCCACCTGCATTGAATTCCTAGTTTTATTTAAGTTAATCTAGACTTAAGCATTTTTGTCTAAAATAAGTTAGATATAAGAAAAAGAAATATGTATGAATGTTTTGAAAAGAGAAACAAATGGATAGTTTATTATAACATCAGGTAACAAAGGTATTGTGTATCTAGGAAGCAGCCAAACGATCAATTTAGATGTGTATTGTTGCCAATTGGACAAATTTAAATTTAGAATTCAAGAAAAATAGAGTTGTTGAATCGTAAAGTTGTTGTATTCCTCCATGACAACGCTAGACCACACACATCATAGGTCACTCGGCACTTGGTTGGGAAGTGATGCCACATCACCAGTATAGCTCTGCCTTAGTGACATCGAATTACTATTTGTTCAGAATCTTACAAAATTAATTAAATGTAAAACTTTTAATAGTGATGATGCTGCAATATTGGACCCAGATCTAGCGGAGGTCATTGATCAAAATGGAAAACTCATTATTGAATAAAGTTTAATGATTATAAAAAAAAAGTCATGTTTCATTTGTGGATGGAAATCGGCAATTATTGTACTTTGTGGTCAACACAATAGTTGTTCAGAAAGCTTATTTACTTTAGAAAAACCAATACATGACCCCTTCAGTTGATGAATTCATAACCCCCCACTATTCACAAGTAGTCACTACCTGCAGAGCACCTTTTTAACCCATTACAACTTCTGTCCTTAATTACTTAGTTCAAAGTTTACCACAGTGATTTGATGAAGTTCTGACACGGATAGTGGAGTAGAAGACCTTTTGACATGAAACATTCATGGAGTGGAGAATTTGGTTGCTCATTTCAATTTTATGTGGGATGTTTGTACTAGGGGATGTTTGTACTATACCAACTCGAGCGACATTCTCACACCTGTTACAAAATGTTAATGTCCTTTTTCTCTACTCTGACGCTTATTCATGTGAAGTATCTAGGACATGCATAATGTACCACTATTATATTGTAACACACTATCATATGATCAACAACAATTGGGTCCTTAGGAGACCCTAGCATTCCTGTAGAAACAATGTATACTAATTTGGCAAAAAGCGATGTAATGGAGAATATAAAACCTGAATAATACGATTTCATACCGCGTTATAGTACGATTTGCACATGTGACACACACATTTTTATAGCATATCACGATTACATCAATGAGAAACTCTGTTTTCATGCTGGTGCTTTGCAAGCTGTTTTTATTAACTTAATAGTGGTAACACGCTAGAAGAAGAAAGACGATTAGCCCCTTATTGTGCCTACACCCCTGTCGGATCCAACAATTTAGTTATCACGAGAAAGTTTGTGAACACGCATTGTGCGATGTGCAGAATATCATACAGAACGTTGTTGTAACCTGTGATGGGGCTATGTCTAGAAAAAAACGAAGAAACTGCTGATACGATGAAATAAAAGCATTAAGGAGAAATCGCATTAAGACTAAACCCAAAACCCAACGGTCTAGTGGGGAGTTGACTTCTAACAAGATTTATTCCCAAAAATAAAATGATTAGAACCACTGAGGAGCACCTGTTTGCCCAAAAGCTACATATAGTACTATGCCCTATGTTGCTGCGCCAGCCTCTGATTCCAGATATAACTATCGCTTTTAATTGTCTAATTAGAACTCTTGAAATAAATAAAACAGTCTCCAAGAGTTGGACCGCGATTTTATTTCCTGTGTTTAAAGGTTTACAATAAGTTTAACTATTCTTCTATTTGTTATAACATTTAATTTATACTCACATCCGCGAATCGGCCGGCTAACCTCAGCGACGTTATTTCGAAAGTGACAGCCGGAAAGAGGTTAGAGCCTCACAATAAAAAAAAACGTGTTTTTTTTTGACGAAAAAGACAAAGAGCGAGAAGAAAAAGGTGTGAGAGAAGTGATGGTATTATGGCTCGATGACACTCCGGGGGCCGTCTGAACTTTCAGGTGAAGACTCCAAGTCTAGCACAGCGAGCCTTCCAACTGCTCTCTTCCGTTTAATTATCCCATTCGCCAATCGTACATCAGCGCTGCGAATCACTCCATCTGCACCTGGATAAATGTTAATAATACGCCCCAATTGCCAAGCAGAACGGATCTCATTCGGTTCCACTAGAACCACAACACTACCAACTTCCACAGGCTTTGGCGTACTGTGCCACTTAGAACGCGTCGTGATTACCGGCAGATATTCCTTATACCATCGTTTCGTGAATTCGGCCATCAGATGTTGCGACCGGCGACTATACAATTTGCTGTATGCGTCATTACAAGAAAACATACCAGGGGCAGTGGTGTCTCTATCTTCGTCTCCAAAGAGTATAAAATTTGGGGTTAGTGGTTTAGGGTCTTCTGGATCGACTGGGATGTGGGTGAGAGGGCGACGGTTAATTTGGCTCTGAGCTTCGATGAGGGCATTACGCAGTACTTCTTCACGCGGTATAGCTCCCTTGAGAACAAAGCTGACAGTGATCCTAATGGATTGTATAATGCGTTCCCAAGCACCACCCATCCACGGGAAATAAGCCGGAATAAAACGCCACAGGATCCCCTCGAACTTCGCTGCACGATCGCTTAGGGCGGCTTCCATTTCTTTCACATCCTTTTCTAAAAGATTTTTGGTTCCGATAAAATTTAATCCATTATCGCTATACAAATATCGGGTAACTACTCTGTTCACCAAAAAACGACGAAGTCCCATTGTGCATTGGTCCAGACCTAAGTCATTTAGTAGCTCAAGCTGGGCCGCTCAAAAGGTGAGGCACGTAAAGATCATCCCATACCTCTTAACAGTCCCTCTTCCATACTTAACAAGCAAAGGGCCGAAACAATCAACTCCGACGTGTGTAAAAGGCCTACATTCGAAACTCAAACGCGCTCGAGGAAGAAGACCCATCAACGGCATAACTGGCTTAGCCCTTATCCTCTTGCACATGTTGCACCTTGATTTAACCTTATGGACTACTCCTCGAATGCTTATAATCCAGGCTGACTCCCTTATGTCCGAAATGATTAGCTCTGAACCCACGTGAAAATTCCGATCATGGTGATGCTGAACGAAAACATCTACTAGAGGGTGATTTTTGGGTAAGATCGCCGGATTACGAGCTGCGTAGGAAATGACAGCCTTTTGCGCTCTCGAACTCAAGCGAAGCGTGCCTTCTTCGTCCGAAAAAGGGGATAACGTATAAATAGAACTAGAGCTGGCCACTTTTTTGTTTGCTTGTAATGATGTTATTTCGTGCTGGAAAACATCCTGTTGAATTTTCTTGAATAACCAAGCCTCACCTCGACGGTACTCTTCTGGGGTGACAAATATTCCCCTATCCCCACCCCTTTTCCGACAGATATCCCTGAAGCGTAGTAAAAGGGCGATGACGCGAACGGAAGAAGACCATTTTGCTCTAAATCTTGGCAGCAACTCGTCATATATAGAGTAACTAATTCTTTCAACTCGCCCATGGACAAAAATCCTTAACTCATTACCATCGCACATCTCTAAGGTTTCATCTGGCTTACTCGGCATGATCGGCCACTCCGCAAATGGACTCCTTAGGAAATCCGGACCATGGAACCATCTCGCATCAAGCTGTCTCATCGATGAATCACTCCATCTTGTCCCATCATCTGCTACATTGTCATTGCTTTTGATATAGAACCGTTGACGGGGAGAAGAGGAGTCTAGAATTTCCCCTACTCTAACTGCAACAAAAGAAGAAAATTTAAACTTTGATGTATTGATCCATGCTAATACAGTCCTTGAGTCAGAGAGGAAAATGACTTCATGGATTGGAATAGTGTGTTTTTTTTTTCAATTCAATTCATTTTTATTTCATATTAACTTATATCTATCTTACCCTAGTCAAAAATGCTTAAAACTAGCTTAACTATCTTAACAAATGTAACTATCTTACTGGCCCTAGGCGGACACTCTAAAACAAACAGAACAATTGAAACATACTTATGTCTTTCGACGTCTACACAAATTTACTATTAATATTATTATAACTAACTTAAGCTAAGAAAAATATTTTTTTTTATTAAAAAAACTTAGCATATGATCATTTTTTTATATAAAACTTAAACCTACCTTATACTAATTAAACCTAACTAAACCTATCTTATTCTAACTTAACTAAAATATATATACACAAATATATACATTATATATATTTTATATATATATCTTTTTTTTTTTTATTTTTATTTTTAATTTTTTTTGTTTTAAGTTTTATTCTTTTTTTGTGATTTTTAATTTTTTTTTTTTTTTTTTTTTTTTTTTGTCGTTTTTGCCCTAGCCTACCCTAACCTACCCTACCCTACCTTACCCTACCCTAGCCTATGCAAGCCTGCCATTGGTGTTGGGCAGGCCTTGCCTTGAAGAGGCTGCTCCTATCAAGGTGTCCGTTGACGGAGCTCTTTCCAGCCACCAAAAGCGTTGATGCTGGCGGACTACGTCTCCTCGATCCCGGCGTGAGACCGATCTACAGAACCTGAGGCGCTCGGGCTCACGGAGCGCGACATCGGGTTCGTAGAGGAATCGCCGCTCCACGGAATTGCGACCCACGTGGAAGATTAGCGGTAACGCCAATCTGTCCTGGATCAGCCCACATCTATCTAGATAGAGGAATGCTTCTGGCGGGACAAAGCCGTTAAGGCGCACTCTCTCATGATATAGATCATTGGGGTAGTAAGCCCCGAAGATCAGGCTATTGACCGAAGTCATTGCTCTTGCAACGTGGCTTCGAATCAGTTTGATCAGAAAATTATCTATCCGTACAATCCTGGCCCTATTGTATAGGACCTCGTTCGGGTAAAATTTCGTGTACTCAGATTCGGGAGTCCTATGTAGCCCGAGACAAGTCCTAAGACATTGTCTCTCAAACACCCGAATCCTTTCCATCAAGCTGGCTCTCACATTGAACCAGACGGGGCATCCATAGGCAACCATGGGCCTGATTAAGGCCATGTAGCAGATTACTTTCACTCTGGAATCAAGTTGGCTGCTATGAAACAGCCATCTTGTCAGAGCGAAAGCGCCCCGGGCCCTTGCCAGAGCAGCATCTACATGTTTGTCAAAATATAGATACTGGTCCAGCACGATCCCAAGGTATCTGACTACACTTTGTCTCGCCAGTGGACGCCCGTCCGGCCCAAAGATAGAGAACCTGCGCCAATTTTTTCTAGTGTCCCGAGAGGCCCTAGACAAAGGCGTTCTGAACAATATAGATTCTGATTTCTGGAAGTTGATTTTCAACTTCCAGTCATCACAATACTGCTGAATTTTTTCGAAGTCACGCTGCAGAAGAGTAACAATGACGTCGATCGTTGGACCTGATCTGTACGCGATTAGGTCATCTGCGTACGCTATTGAGTGGTGTAGAGAAACAAGTAGATCACTCAGGTAAATGCTGAAAAGGATCGGCGAATTTACCGTACCCTGTTGCAGTCCGTTTTTGATTTCAAATATTTGGGTAGAAGTTACATTGGCAATTTTCACAACGAACTTTCTACCTGTTAACATATTCAAAATCATATATAGCAGTGGTTTACTTATGCCCAGCCGACTGAGCTTGTAATAAAGGCCTTCTAACCATACAGTGTCGAAGGCTTTTTCCAAGTCAATCAAACAGGCACCCGTGCATTGGTTCTTGCATTTATTCCATTGGATATCCGATACAAGTTTCGACGCGGCATGAATAGTGTCATGCCCCGCTCTGAAACCGAATTGGTTATCCGGAATGATTTTATTGTCCTCAACCCATTTAGACAGGGCTCTATGGATCACCTTCTCGAAGACCTTGCTGATACTCGGAAGGAGACTGATCGACCGGAGATTTGCCGGGTTAGAGGTGTCTTTCCCCTTCTTGGGGATTGGTTGAACCACCGCTGTCTTCCAATGCACTGGATAATATGCATTATTCAATGCATTGTTGAACAGGATGGCGTACCTCTCTACAGCCATTGGTGGAAGTTGCCTTAGCACAACATTGGATATGCCGTCGATACCCGCGGATTTTTTCCTTTTCAATGACTGAAAGATCATCTGGAGATCTTCCGTCGAAATGAACAGGGTGTTAGCCCCCTCACTGGCGAGTGGAATAGTGTGTGAAAGCTTGATTGTGGACATCACCCACACGCCTAAGACTGCCGCTTGTAACTCCAAACGAGGCATGGAAAGCTTCTTAATGGGCGCGGCCTTAGCCTTGGCCATGATTAGGGAAACTTCCACCTCGCCAGCTCGCTCGAAACGAAAGTAGGCAGCAGCAGCAAACGCCTTTTCCGAAGCGTCGACGAACACGACAAGGCTTATTCTTGACTCGTCAGGAGTCCAAGAAACGTATCGACGTGGAATCTTAAGCTCCTCAATGCTTCTTATCTCCTTAATAAACTCGAGCCACTGCACTCTTAGAACCGATGAAACTGGTTCGTCCCATCCAAAACCTTCGCGCCACACTTCTTGAAGTACCAACCGGCCCCGAATGATGTAAAGGGAAATTAATCCAAGTGGGTCGAAAATTCGCATTACGGTTTTTAGAATCACCCTTTTGGAAACAATGAATCCTGGGCACTGCATTTCCTCAAAAAGGCCATCGTCCGATATAACATACGAAAAGTGGTCAAGCGATGGGTGCCAAAACATTCCTAGAACTCTAGCGACGAAGCTTTCAGATTCAGATGGGTCTACACTTACGAGTTTGGGATTCACGTGACTCTCCGGCACTTCCAAAAGAAATTCACGGTTATTCGACTGGACCCCAACAAGGCTAAAACTCATTGAGTTGCATATCCGGATTGCGTCTCGCGTAATTGCAACCGCTTGCTCAATCGTGTCATGGCTATTAAAATAGTCGTCTACATAGGTCCGATTAGTTAGGCCATCCACAGCCTCAGGGCACTCAGATCGAAAAAGACTTGCATGATGGTTCTTTACAAATTGGGAACATGCTGGAGAGCATCTGGGTCCAAACATCATGACCTCAAAAATGTAGACAGTGGGAACTTTAGAACTGTCTCCGTTCCTCCACAGAATTCGTTGACACTGTTGGTCTTCCGGTTTAATACGGATCTGATGAAACATCTCTCTCACATCAGCATTTACCGCCACTTTGCGCTCTCGAAACTTAAACAGGCCAGCATGAAGCGGAACAAGGTTGTCAGGACCTTTGAGCCAATGGCTGTTTAACGCAACACCATGAACTTTAGCGGCTACATCAACTACGACTCGGGGCTTCGGTGGAAGTTTTTTAGGGTTGTGAACTATAAATGTGGGAGCATACCAAACACGCGGCCATTCTTTCTCCAGTTCTTCCGAAGAAGCCATTCTTGCATAGCCTTTTGATAATAAATCCAGCATGTAGTTGTTTTTCCATTTCAGCAATTCCGGCTTTCTCTTCAACGATTTTTCTAGGCTGATGAGCCGGTTTAAAGCCATAGGGTAGCTGTCAGGGAGCTTAACGTCGTCAGAATCCCAGAGCAACCCAATCTCATAACGGTTGTTCTCCAACTTCAGAGTCTGTTCCATGATATCCAATGCCCGACTGACCTCTCTGCTTACTAATTCTCCCTTTGGAGCATTACACCAAATTCCTCTGTTGAAAAGTGACGCCTGACTAAGTCGTGAAGAACGTCTTCAGTCTTAATAGCATCGTGAAATAACAGACGCATATTTGGCTGAGCTGCTTGGGTGGAACATGATACACTGACCGAAGGGGCAGAGGGTCCGAAAACAATCCAGCCAAGGAGAGTTTTTAAAGCACATGGTTCCTCATCATTCCCATGCCGATGTCCATGACCAATTAAAAAATTTGCTTGATTTAAACCGATTAATATCTTCGGCTTGGCCTTAACCAAATTTGTCAGTGGAAGACCACGGAGATGCGGATATAACTCTTTCAATTTATCCACGTCCATCGACTGACTGGGTAGCTCCAAATTCCCGACGGAATAAACGTTCTTTAAGAAATGTTGCTTTCGACTCTTAACCCCAGATATAGAAACGTCCGTTCGAATCGCCTCTTCAGACCAAGACACTCCCTTAGTCCACTGCACAGTTAGGTCTTCAGAAGTACCTTCTAAATCCAATTCCTCGAAAAGATCCCGTTCCAACATTGTCAAACTGGAACCATCATCCAGGAAGGCAAAGGTATCCACGAATTTGTTATTATTCCCATAAATCCGGATTGGGGCAATCTTGTACAAAACAGGCAGATTAAGCCTAGCATGCGAGGATACGAAATTTGGTTGAGGCGTAAAGGGGACCGCTGCCGAGTTCAGTTCCTTGTCTTTGTTGGAAAACGTTGGGTGCATGGTCTTTTTTTTGGAACATGATCGCCAATCGTGCTGCGAAGGGTTCAAGCAGCTAAAGCAAATTAATTTCTCCCGAGCGAAGGCCAGCCTCTGCTCTGGTGTCATAGACTTAAACTCCTCACACTGCCATAAGGCGTGTTTTTTACGACCACACTTAGCACAAAGTGTTTAATTGATGTTAGATGCGACTTGCTGATGTGTTAGCACTTGTCGTGCAGGTTTTGGGAATTGAGTTTTCCTATTAGCTGCAGACTCCAAAGGCTTCACAAGATCAGGAGGCAATTCCACAACTTTCGCCGTCAGAAAATCAGCGAAATCCCTAAGAGAAGCTCGTTTAATTGACAATTCCCTTTTCCTCCAGTCTTGATATACACTCGCCCCTAGCCTACAAGCAAGATCTGTTAGCACATACCCATTGTAGAGATCCTCATCTTTTCCCATTGACTTAATATCCGCTACGAAACCACTAACCCTGACAGCCCACAGATGCAGATTCGGATCGCAGCGAGATTTAAATGGCGGAAGTTTAAGCAAATCCGCGGTCAAGCCATGAACGAGTACATCCGATCGACCGAAAATAGCTCGCAATGAATCCATTATGGCGAGGTCGTCAGAAGAATACCTCAGCCGATCACTTACCAGCTGATAAGCCTCGCCCTTGAGTGCTTTTCGTAAACGAGCGACATTCTCTTTGCTGTTGTACTTGCCTTCAATTGTGGTTGACTTGAACACCTCTTCAAAATAGGGCCATTCCCTCTTATTAGCACCAGAAAATGTTGGTAATTCTTGCACGTTACTTTTGTTCAGAATAGTCAGCAAACTGGACATCTCATCATCCTGAATTGACGAATGGGGAAAACTCTCATGTCGGTTCTCACTCCCAGTAATAGGTGTCGACTGAAGATGACCATCAGAACTTGCACTGATCACAATAGGATGCTGTGAGCTCCTCAAAAGAGCCTGATGATTTGCTTGGATGGTACGCAACATTTCTAATTTCTCAGCAGACATCTTGACACGTGGTTGACAAGGATAACTCGAGCTTTTTTCATTCACAAGCGGCTGCTGTGATGGAATTGAAGCACTGGCTAATTTTAATTTTACCTCCTCCAATTCTTTACGTAAGGCCTCCAATTCGACGTCCTTTTGAGCAGCAGAAGCTTGGGCTACGACAGCAGCTTCCATCACAACATCCAACGACGATTCCAGGTCATCTTGCTCAGAGGGTGTCGGTGGAACGAGATCCTCGTGCTGATGTACATCATGGTGCGTCCTCTTCAGCTACTTCCACACAGGTGCTGTCGCCGCAAAACCAAGGAGTCGCAGTGTCGAACTGCTTAGGATCAAAACGAGCGCACGAATAATGCCACCACCTCCTGCATCGATCGCAGCTCACCATGTAGGAGTCGTCCACCTTTCTACATTTGGCGGCACTGCAGCTACGCTTGTTTCCGCCCATCACACACACAGATGAGATGGGAATTCATAACCAAACAACAACCAGTTGGATAAAATGCACCGGGATGAAATAAAATTATGTTGCTGCGCCAGCTTCTGATTCCAGATATAACTATCGCTTTTAATTGTCCAAT
Organism: Merodon equestris; assembly: GCA_958301585.1. Taxonomy (NCBI): domain Eukaryota; kingdom Metazoa; phylum Arthropoda; class Insecta; order Diptera; family Syrphidae; genus Merodon; species Merodon equestris. The sequence continues at coordinate 69,943,040 of OY284413.1, forward strand.
TAGAACTCTTGAAATAAATAAAACAGTCTCCAAGAGTTGGACAGCGATTTTATTTCCTGTGTTTAAAGGTTTACAATAAGTTTAACTATTCTTCTATTTGTTATAACATTTAATTTATACTCACATCCGCGAATCGGCCGGCTAACCTCAGCGACGTTATTTCGAAAGTGACAGCCGGAAAGATGTTAGAGCCTCACAATAAAAAAAAACGTGTTTTTTTTAGACGAAAAAGACAAAGAGCGAGAAGAAAAAGGTGTGAGAGAAGTGATGGTATTATGGCTCGATGACACCCACATTTGTTCGAAAAATAGGTGTACAAAATATCCCAGCCATCACATTGGTTGAACTACAGAGAGTCACAATAAGGGATAAACAGGCCCATTGGAATTACTAACAAAGCATCGATGTACGTTGTCCAGAAGAAAACAGACATATTTATTGTAATTTTGCACAGGAGGCATGTTCTTAGAAATATGAAAGCTACAACAGCTAGTATTTCTACCAAAAGAAAAGTCATCGTCATATCGCCCCATATGCCTGCTGGATACAGAGGGAAGATCCTCGAACGAATAATATTCAACAGACTGCCCATCTTAGCAGAGGAGCCGGGAGCTCTATCAAATCATCCGTATTGCTTCAGAAAATTGCACTCCACTGCCGACGCCATTAAAAGACGCCAGACATTGCCTCTGAAGGCATAGAGGGACACTCTTGGAGGCGGGGGGTCATCAAATACTGGCAACGCAAGTGTGACACTAGACGAAAGAAGTTGAAATATAAGCCAGAAGAAGGAGTTGAACATTGGTATGTCCCCACGGAAGTACCTTAAGATTCCGTGTTGGATCCTCTCCTAAGGAACCTTGGGTTCGATGGCGATCTGTGACTTATGCCACCACGAGGAGTCAATATAATCGATTTCGCCGACGACATAGCTTACAAAACACATTCAAGTCGTCGAGTCAGCCACAACGACAGCAGTTGCTAGATGAAGCAGTGGTTTGAATCAGCCGGTGTCGAATTGTCGGGGTGTCCATGAAACGAAGGTCGTACTGATCGCGAGTAGAAAACCATGAAATACTCATTCATAAGTATATCAATATCCGATCAAAGAAAACGATAAAATGCAAGGTAAAAGGTTGCGGTTTAAAACACTCGTGGACTATGCCAGCAAGAAAACTCTCCAGCATACCACCGAAAGTGGTTCGAAGATACACGAAGAGGATCCTACGTTCTAGAGAAGTCGCTTCTGTTTTTCTCAGTCTGGACAGAAACCCTATGTCTAAAGAGCATCAAGAAGGAAGAAAGGTTCTATGGCAAACTCGGTAGAATCATAACACTAAAGCAGATGGAATTTAACTCTGATATGTATGTAAATCGAGGACAAGGAAACTTCAACTAACTACAAATACCTGTACCAATTCGGTCATTAATTGTCCAACCTGTCCCAACAAGGCGGAGACGTGCACCACGCAATCTTTGATTGTAGATGCTTTATGGAATGGCGAGGTACTCTACCGAACCTACCGAACCTACACTACAATAATTAGATGAATGGTGGAAGCGAAAGAATTCCGAATACATTTTGTTTTTTTTTTGTTTTTTAATATTCGTGCAGGTTCAAGACTGTACGCTCTTATGGTGTTTGATAGGATTTGAGAGATTTGGCGAACTAGTAAGAAGCGTGCAAGCTGAATTATGGAAAACCGAGTCTGTAAGGAGAACAACAGAAGCACGGAGTTAGCATGAATTGCTTGCCGGGAAATAATTCCGAGCGGTGGTCTCTGGCAGGAAAAGGGGAATGGGGAAGGATAAGAAGGCGCCAAAGGAGAAAACGAAATTATAAAGAATATAGTCTAGTCGATTAGTCTTGCGATAATCGAAAAAAAATATTAAAACAAGTAAATTTGGAGTTTTTTTAAGAAACACGTACAAAAATTGACAACCAGACGGTTAGCAGGAGACCAAGAAAAAAAACATTTCTAACTACAAAATTAAAGCTGCGAGGTTGCAATTTGTTGACATTCATTCACATTCACATTCACATAAATTCAAAATTACTGGAAAGTTGTTAATTTGACTGATGAGGGCAAATATATTGTATCTTCAATTCATCCGACCGTATCCAGTACGTATGGCGGGTGTGCGAAAAGATTAAAGAAAAGTGCGTTTTAACAAGAAATAAATTTCACTTAGTTTTTATGGGCCGCATTTCGTATCTACAGCTACACCAATGACACAAGGCGTTACCTAATGCCTTTCATTGATGCTCTCTTTTCAGTCACTATTGGCTTTTATACATCAAACAAAAAAGTTAGTTCTCTCAATATAAAGATCAACTGAGCATTGGAAATGAAATGGTGTGAATAATTCATCATGAAGGATTATGGTGACAAGCACATAAAAAAATTATATTGGCTTGGAAACATCAAACGCTGGGCTTTTTTAAAGACTAAAAAAGTATTAGAAATCCAGAGATCAAAGAAAAATATAAAACAGCAAAGATGACATAACAAGAGAATGATGTCAAAATCGAATAACCTCTATGCGATGGAGAAATCAAGTTGTGATAAGAGCCCATGGTACTCACACAGAGCATTAATACCTTAACCTTCCTCCAATTAGGTACTTCTGTTTTACAATTTTCAATTTTCTTCAATCTTCAAAATTCGATCAAATGTGCCTGAAATCACTGAATGTACTCGTATTTACATACAATTTCTTTCTCTAAACATTTTATATCATAGTTGTAGAGATAAATTGCCAAAAATTCTTAAGTATCAACTTTTATTCATTAATTTAAGAAAAAAAAACTAAGAAACAGTTCTATTTTCAATGATAAAAAAATAACAATAAGCCCCGATATAATAATTGTTTTGTTTTAAAACGATTAAAAAAGAATCCTTATTGAAGTAAAAAGAAAACAATTGTTTTTTACTTTTTAGTTCGATTGCAAGAAAAACGTGTTTTTTAATTTTTCTCAGAAGTTTTTATTCGAATTTGACTTTATCAATTAACTTAAATTTTCATTAAAATTTTAAAAAAATCCTACAGGTGTAGCAGACAGGCACGTTGTCTTTTGGACACTTAATAAAGGTGTCCAAAACCTTATCCCTATAGGTCTGTGTCAAGAGTCGCACAAACTCAGGACCAATGTCCATACAGAAAATTTTGTTTGTTATCAGGGTTAGCTGCGACTTAGTTAGTTTAAATAACTTAAGTGTACAACTTTGCTTCCGCCGTTTGCCGATATGTGGCGATGAACCTCAGTCAACAGAACAATATTCAAACATTAATCGATTTGTGTCTGCATCATAAAGTTGTTATCGATTGAAAATGTCAGTTTACGAGCCAAATTCTTGTAATTTGCGGGAGGTGTTACTATCTCAATATGAAGAAAACAGCGGCTGAGTCTCATGGAATGCTCTCAGATACGTATGGTGAGGACGCTCTTAGTGAAAGAACGTGTCGTAAGTGGTTTCAACGCTTTAAGAACGGTGATTTTAACCTCGAAGACCGGCAAAGTGGTGGAAGAGAGAAAGTTTTCAAAGATGCAGAATTGGAGACATTGATGAGTGAAGACTCGCGTCAAACTCAAGAAGAAACGTCTCAAGGCCATGTACATTGTGAACAGTTGCTTCAGAGGCAAAAACGAAAGGGATTTCTGCATCGCATTGTGACGCATTCTGAGACAAAAAATCATGGGGATATCCCGGCCATGCTTCCACATCGACGGCCAAACCGAATATCCACGGCTCCAAGATCATTTGGTGGGACCAGCTCGGCGTTGTGTACTATGAGGTGTTAAAACGAAGTGAAACAATCACAGGTGCCCGTTATCGAACGCAATTAATGCGTTTGAGCAGAGCATTAAAAGACACACGGCCGCAATACAGCGAGAGGCATGATAAATTGATTTTGCAGCACGACAACGCTCGACCCCACATTGCAAAAGAGGTCAAAACGTACTTGGAAACGTTAAAATGGGAAGTCCTACCCTACCCGTCGTATTCTCCAGACATTGCTCCGCTGACTATCACCTGTTTCGATCAATGGCGCATGGCCTGGCTGACCAACACTTCCGATCTCATGAAGAAGTCACAAATTGGATCGATTCGTGGATCGCTTCAAAAGATGAACAATATTTGGACGCGGGATTCGTACACTGCCCGAAAGATGGGAGAAAGTAGTGGGCAACGATGGAAAATACTTTGATGATACATGTGTAACTAATTTGTCCCCTCAAATGTTGGGGAAAAAACGGCGGAAGCAAAGTTGTACACCTAGTAACTTAAAATATCTATTAAATGACCTTATACGGACACTCTAAAGTGATTATGATTAATTTACATGGATTAAAAGGAAAGAAACAATTAAAGCTAATAAAAAAAATCATAAAAAAATATATTACAACTAAATAGAACGAACTTAATCTACAATAAATTACCTAAAATACATATTATAATATGTAGATAAACAAAATATATATTTATAAGTATTTTTTATTTTTTATTTCGTGTTTTTTTTATCAAAAATAAAATTAAATTAAACTAAACTAATCTTAAGCTACCCATTACTTCTAAGCCTACCCTTAGCTACCCTCTTCTATATACTAAGCCCCGGAGATCAGGTTATTGACTGAAGTCATTGCTCTTGCAACGTGGCTTCGAATCAGTTTTATTACAAAACCACCCGTAAAATCCCGCCAGATCCCACGGTGTCTGACTACACTTTGTTTTGCCACTGGTGGGAGATGCCTGGGCACAACATTAGATATATCGTCCATTCCCGCGGATTTTTCTTTCTTCGGTAACTCGAACATTATCTGAAGATCTCCCGTTGGAATGAACAGGGTGTTCACCCCTTCATTGGTGATGACAATAATTGCCATGAAATCGTCATTGAACCTGGTAAAACCAAAATTCTCTGATTGCCAATGACCGATAGTATTTCTAACATAGAAGTGATGAAGTAGGGCTCTGTTATCCAAGTCATAGTTTGGGTGAATGCTGTCATTCACCTTATACACTTCCTTGAAGACAGTTCCCACTGTCACCACCTGAGGATCCCCGATCCCGAAGAAATCATTATCCAAGACGGCGCTCTCTGGATCACTATTGATTGTTCGTAAAAAGAAAACGTTCTCGGAATCTTCAGATTCTGATTGTTTCTCTGAAATGTTTTATTTATTTACCGGAGCATACTCGCGCTGTTGGAATTTACAATTGGAATTCTTTTGTTCCAAACTTACAGATATGCTGTACTTTTCTTTGATTGACTATTGGAGATTTTTAATCAGTGACTACAGTGCTAGATGAACTTGTTTGGTATGAATTATTAAGATTTTAGATGAGTTCAATGACGAAAAGATCAGAACAGAATAGGTCAGGGCAGCACAGATTCGTGAAAACTGTCAGATCAAGTTCGAAAAGAAAAGTACAGCCGTATGTTAGTTGTTAAAAAACGAAAAACCTCTTATGTGTCAGATTGTATTAAACATGTTTTAGAATTAAATAATAAACCAAAATTAATTCACATAAAAATGCTTTGGAAGAGTTGTGGTGGGCACTGATAGCGAAAGTGGTGTGATTAGTGACTCGTCAACAACATATGTATGTATGTACTTCAGTGATGATATGTATGTTCTAGCGAGGAATTTAGTGTTTTTTCAATGACAGCTGCTTTTGACACTTTTCACGAATCTGTTCTAATTCATGAGCAGGTGCAGAAAATCGTGCTCTGAAGTGTCCGGAACATCCTCACTGAACACAAAGCAGAACACTTTCAGAAAAAAAATTTTCTCACTAAACAGCAAAACGTGTACTTGTCTGTCCGGAACAGTCCAGAACAGCCTCATTGAACATACTACTTGAGGTTGGAATTAGCAGATTAGCTTGTGCAAGGGCTCCACCTAAGGTACCAGGAAGGTTATACAATACATATGTGTGTTCACTGGAAGAAGAGTAATGTTGGGTAAGACGGTGTCTCAGGGACGTAATGACCTGTAACAAGGCAGAAATAAAATATTTTTTTTCCTTCGCTTAAAAACTTGATTTGGAAAAAGAAAAAAAAATTCCTCTGGTTTGATCTTACTTTGAGAATTTTGTCTTTGTTCTTCTTTTGTCCTTTCCTTAGAATCTCTTATGCACTAGGTTCTTAAATGTTTTAATATTTTCTTATATATTCTTTCTTTACTACTTTCACTTAAAATTAGTATAATTTCTATTTTTTATATCGATTTTTCTTTTTGGTTTTTTCGTAAATTATTAAATGTTATTAAAATTTATTTCTTTTCATTTCTTGTTTCACGTATTTTAAACTTTTATTTCTTGTTTTACTCGCCTCTTCCTTCTAATTTCGTTTAAGTTTTTTATATATACTAATAATTCTTATTTCTGTGGTAAATAGCTTAGACTAAACTTACATTAATCCAACGATGGTCATCCTCATAGCGGCTGACATTCCCTTTTATCTCTTCTGAGACTATCAAAGGCCTCGATTCCCTGCACTTTTTCACCATAATTTTGTTCTCTTATAAAATGTTGAATAATGTCCTTAAGGACACACTTTTAGTTCACTGTAACTCTCTTTTAAATAATGACACTTCACTATTTTTTCTTTGTTAGGATTAGGGGAACCGATTACCGAGCCTACTTGATATCACAGGCACTAGGATTTCCTTTGTTCAATTCCCTTCTCGTGGCGGTGGAGCTTCTTGAGTTCGTGGGCATATTTCGAGCTTTTTACGACGGTAAATCGGTCCCTGCTCGGGCGCCAATTAAGAACATTATTTTCCGGAAAGGCCTTTTTTAATTTAAATTGTACTTTAAAGCTGTAGATCCTTCCTGTATTATCAGAATCCACGACGCTAACTTAGCTTTTAATGATGTATTGGATTTTTTCAATAATTTTTGACGAGGATTTTTATGGTAAAATATAAATTGAATTTTATTTGGCTTAAGCGTTATACAGATATTGGCAAATCCATTAAAAATGTTACTCAGTCTATAAGAGGAATCTTTTATTCATATAGATATAAATAAATGATATAATAAATAAATAAAGAGAAGAAAACGGAGAACCAACTTTTGGAAGACGTAAAGAAGAAGTAAACAAATCATTGGTTTTGTGGCTATTTATTTGGTGGTATTTAAATACATGATTTTACCTCGAAATTTCCGATGGGTACAGATAGGGACTTACTTGAAACTCCAACCCGTGTTTCTCCCTGCAATAGTCCTTTATTCTTGGATAACACTTTGCCATTAAAGTATTTCTTTCCATGGTTGTATCTGAATGAATCATATGTGGTTACATAATGCGTTATTTAATAATTCACATATTCAAGCGTGTGCTAGAAGCTCACCCGTAAATGTAGAGCTCGTGAAGATCCGGACAATTTTCGAGCTTACTGGAGGCAATGACTCCAGCGACCCGGCAAATATCAAATCTATCGTCCTGTCGTCCATTTTAAGAAGGCTTTGCCCTTCAAAAGGACAATAAACGAGGCACTATATAATAGACAAAATGATATTTTATTTTAAACGGCTCCGATTACTATAGCTTGAAATTCGGATTCAAACTGAGCAGAAAGAAATCCAAGTAAAAGTTTTTATCCAGAGGGTTGTGGGATATTTTGTTTGATCGATAGATGTTTTTTTGTTTTGTTTCGAAATTCATTCATTTTTTTTTGTTTTCATTCGCGTCATATAGTTGTCAGCTGGAGATGTTTATATCCTGAAATCGGTATTTTCTCTTTTTGGAAACCTTTTCTTTTAATTCAATTGTTTTGAAACCTGTTGATATTGGTTTAAGGAATTGTTTTTATAACGGATAACCCCTTCAACAAGTATGTAAACAGTGGAAGAGAAAGTAGCTCAGAGAGTTCTTGAAGGAATCAAGTTCAGTAGGATAGGAAGCTCAAAGTCAAGGACAAGCAATCACTTACCAGGTATTGCGTGCTTCGGAAATTGTGCCATTATGGGAAGTTTATTTTAACATCGAAGGGCAATCATGATTGATTGGCATTGATTTTCTACATTCAACAGTCCCGACAATGAACTACATTGGCAGGTCCGGTACATTTTAAGGAGGTTTTACGAAAATAAAAAAACAAAGTATTAATTTTATGAACAAAGCAGGCATGAATTTGGCCTTCTTGGAAAAGAACTGTAGCTGCAAGCTGTTGAACTAGTATTTATTAACAGATGCCATTTTATAAGTACAATTTTTGATTACTTTATGGGATAAATTGTCTTGTAGTAAACATTGGTAAAACAATATTTTTCTTAGGATATAAATAAATCGAAGTTCTTAATTCCTGTATCGAATGTTACATATTGCTAGAACTTCCTGCCGGCCGAGTCAAAGATATTCAAATTTAGGAAAAAGCAAACGAAGTCTGATGTTGTTATGGGTGTAAGCCAAGTCTTTTACGGTACAGGTGTTTGTCTCACTGATGGCAAATACGCTGAGTTACTTAGCGAACTCTTCTGCACTCAGTTCTCATTAGTGATAATAGGAAAGACACAAACTTTTTGCAGACCTCGGGGCAAAAGTTTCGTCATCCAACACGCAAGACAGTTTCATTCTCCGAGATCGCATATTGACCTTGATTCGTTAAATTTAGTCAACTTTATTTGGGAAGATCGTGAGCCCATTTTTATGGGAAGAGCGGAAGGGTTGAAGCACAACTTTGAGCGCTATTACCAGGTGCACTTTCCCTTGCACTTTCATAATACAATGCCTGGCCTGTAGGATGAATAATTGCCTAATGATAAGCGCAGTTGAACGTCGTCGTGCTCCATGATATCCCCAGCACGGCAAGCTGTCTGTGTAATTCTGCCGCAATTGAATGGAGCGTGTCATTGCCTATCTATAGGACAGGGGTCCTAAAATTTCGTTCGCACAAGCTTTCACCATTCACTTAAGACGAGATATGTTCCACATGGTGATAAAAATACACCACCACCCAGCTCTGATAGACTGTTCTTGGGTCCTTCTACCAGACAATTATATGAGATTATATATAGGGTCCGCCAAATAACTTTTTTTTTTTTGAAAATGCTATAAAAAAAACTACTGAATATTTTCTCAAATTTCTTTTTTTTTTTGAAAGTACAATCCTTCCGATTAATAATGGAAAATAATTTCATTCAAATGGCTGCCTCGGCTGGCCATGCAGTAGCCTACACGATCGGTCCAATTTTTAAGCACATTATCGATTGTGTGCAGCTGTATTTCACCAATGGCTTCACGAATATTGTCCTTTAAAGCGTCAATTGTCTCTGGCTTGTCGGTTGTCGGCGTAACACTTATCTTTGACGGCACCCCACAAATAATAGTCCAACGGATAATGCGATCTTCAAAAACAGCGCGCAAAACATCGAGTGTAGCTTCGGCTGTGTGGCACGTAGCGCCTTCCTGTTGAAACAAAATGTTGCCAATATCCTCCTCTTCAATTTTTGTGAACAAAAATTCGTTCAACATGGCCCGATAACGATCGCCATTGACTGTAACGGCCACTCCTTGCTCATTTTCGAAGAAAAATGGCCCAATTATGCCTCTGGACCAAAATCCGCACCAAACAGTGGCTCGTTTTGGGTGCACCGGCTTTTCAATGTATGCGTGCGGGTTTTCTGTGCCCCAAATGCGACAATTTTGCCTGTTTACATACCCGCCAAGATCAAAATGAGCTTCATCTGAAAAGATGATTTTTTTGGCAAAATCGGCATCTTCTGTAAGTCGATCGCAGGCCCACTTAGCGAAGCGTTGTTCAAGCATATACGCAACCATATTCGTTCAGCGGAAGGATAAAACTAATTATCTGTCAAATCAGACATGAGCTAAGTGTTACCATTCACGAAATAAGCACTACTTGAAAAAAAAAACGTTAGATGGCGGACCCTTTAGTAGGTCTCATACAAGAAAAGTTCTCTGAGCGTTGGGTACCCAGAATGTTTACCGACGAGCAATAGATAAATACGAGTCGACATTCGAAGTTAAATATCGAGAAGTCCCGAGAAGATCAGAAAATGTTTCTGCTAGATTTCGTGTCCATGGACTAGACCTGGATTCACCACCGCAACTTGGAAGCGAGCCTCAAAGTGGCAAGTTCGGCGGGAAAGGATATGGCATTCGTTTTTTGGGATGCTAAAGGAATAATGATGGTGGATTTGATGACAAAGTAAATCGTATCCCAAATTCCGCAATTTTCCAATCGCCATCGCACAGGTGCGTTTTGGCATCCAGCTGGTGAAGAAGATTGGAGTAATATTCGCCTGTAATTATTCTTCCTTTGGTAAGGTAATCAATCAACAGCATTCCTTTCACATCCTAAAACACGCTGGCAGATGCAATTTTTTGGCGTTCAACCATCGGCTTCCACACTGCTTGGACAGCTGTTTCGTTTGCAGCGTGTAGTGGTGAACCCATGTCTTACCCATGGTGATAAATCGCCGGATCCGTATTGAATATGTCCAGGGATTGCTGCAGAAATATCTGCTTTTGATGGGCATACAGTAAATGCGACATCCATCTTGCGTAGAGCTTTCGCATTTCCAATTCTTTGTGCATTTTGCACCTTTTCTTCTGATATTCCCATAGCTCGCCTATCGTGTTTTTTTTTCGTTTATATCTTATACCATATAATATCTTAACCAATTTATAATACCTTACTGGCCCTATACAGACACAGTAAAGTACACTGGACCGCATTTACTATACCTTTCGGTATTAATAATTATAGTAATTGAAACAAATGAACAATTTAGCTAATTTAACTAAGGTAAGAAAAATTTACCTTTGGATTTGTTTTCTATATAAAATTTGAAACTATTATTAAAACTTAAAACTAGCTTAAGGTGAATGACTGAAGTTATCGGCTGTTACAATATATTAGGTTGTACCACATGAAATGTCCGATTTTTCACTTAGTTCTCAATTGGAAGCTATCGAGTGAACATCTGTACAACACAGTGATTTTTTTTATAAGATAAAGTGGTATGTGTCTTTGATGTGTGCGACTTTTAGGGTCTGTTGCAATTATTATTATATTACAATATTATAGGTAGTACAAATATTTTTTTCTGGCAATTTTTATAACATGCTGTCGACGGTTCAAATTCGCACTCTTTTCCTTTACGAGTTCAAACTACATAATGCGTCCCTGTCAGCCGAAAATATAACTGACGCATTTGAGAATATAGCGGTGAACGAACGAACCATTCGGCGTTGGTTTGGTAAGTTCCGTTCGGGAGATCTAAGTCTCTGGGAAACCGGAAACGGTAATTGACGACTCTATTTTATGAGAAACGGTGGATGCAGACCCAACAAAAACGATGTGGGGTATTGCACACAACATGGAAGTATTCCCCATGAGTATCCCCCCACCTATCACAAATAGTAAAAATGAAAAAAACTCGACGAGTGGCCGTTCAGAAACCTGTGCATCGCTGAGTCTAAGGCAACGAAATGCACAGTTTTTGCACCGTATAATTCCATGTGATGAAAAGCGGATAAATAGATAAATAGTGGACGTAAAAGATCTGGGTAGTGGTTGGATGCAGATGACAACCTAAAGCACACCCTCAAACTTGGCCTTCACCCAGAAAAGGTGAAGGTGGGAAATAATAATTGCAGTCAAATATTGGCTGAAAAGCAACCTGCATTTGTCAATAGGCATGATCCGATCCTGTTGCATGACAATGCTAGACCCCACACCTCGCACGTAATGGTGCGAAAGCTGCTGCAATTGGGATTTTAAACTCTTCCGCATCCACCGTACTCTCCAGATATTTCTCCAACGGATTATCACATTTTCCGCAGTCTGGCGTCATTCCGAAACCGAGCAGAGGTCATAGAAGCCTTTGAAAACTTTTTAGCGTTAAAAAGTCAAGCCTTCTATAAAAATGGAAAAATGGACTTGGAAGACGGTTATAGATGTCAATGGTTCACATTTTGACTAAATAAAATTAAATAAAAAAATTAAAATAAAAAATAAAAAAATATATATAGGGTGTCCCACGAGCAGTGTGCCAAAAAGCTATAGCGTGTAGGTCTGGTCAAGACAAGAAAAAAATCGTATGGGAGGGGGGGGTCTATTTCCCCCCGTTTAGCCGGGAGGGGCAATTTTCTAAAAAATTGACTTTATTTGGAAAAAAAATTATTAAAAATCAACAGTTACATCCACAATGCCACGATATACCTTTTTGTAAACCCAGAAACCTCTTCTTTCATACTGATTTTAAATGAAGCTGTTTTAAGGAGTAGTTTTTGAGAAATTAATTTTCAAACTCAAAATTTTGAAAAAAAATTGAAAAAAAAAAATTTCGAACTATTTTTTTTCAAAATTGTATGTAATTAAGTAGTAATTTTTTTTCAAAAATTCAATGCTCTCATTAGTTTTTAGTTAAAAGCAGAAAACCGGATGCAAAAATGTCTTGTAGTTTTTGAGAAATTAAAAAAAAACCCGAACCATTTTTTTCTAAGAAAAACCTTTTTTTTGGTTTTAACATTGACCTCTTTTATTATTATTTTTAAAAAATTCGGAGTTTTATGAGGATACAATAAAGTGATACAGTATTGGAATAACCCTGGATTAATTCTTTTTTTTCATTGATAACGCCTGAAAACTGACCTGCGAATTTCGTCTGGGTCCGCCCGCCGCCGATGGGTTCTACCCGAATTTTGGATTTGGTCCGACATAATCCCTCCCTTAGTACAAGGAGGATAGTTATTATGCTTGGAGTGCCCAAATCTAGAGTATGGAGAGTGCTTCATACCGAAAACTTACATCCGTACCATTTTAGGCCAGTTCAGGGACTCACCTCAAACGACAAGTTTTTGAGAGCAGAATTTTGTCGATCATTACTGCTTCGAGATGAAACTGAACGAAATTATTTTGCAAGGATATTCTGGACGGATGAAGCACAGTTTACCAGAGATGGGGTTACTAATTTCCACAATTTGCATCATTGGAGTAGCACCAATCCACACAACAAAAAACAAAATAAATCACAACACCGCTTTAGCTGTAATGTTTGGCTTGGTATTGTTGGACAGACTGTAATCGGGCCCCGGTTTTTGAATGCCGTTATTAATGGAGAATCATACCTGCAATTCCTACGAGACCTTTTGCCCGATTTGATGGACAACGTTCCTTTGGCCATAGCAGATAATTTAATCTACCACCAAGATGGAGCACCAGCACACTAGAGCTTACGGGTTAGAAACTGGCTGAATGATCATATTAGTGATCGTTGGATCGGAAGAAGGGGCCGCACGAAATGGCCACCTAGATCACCAGATTTAACTCCTCTAGATTTTTATGTGTGGGGATTCATGAAAAATTATGTTTACGAAGGGGAAATAGTATCTTTGGAACAACGGATTGAAGTCGCTGGAGTCAAATTGCAGGAAAATTTGTCAAGCATAGACTTACATATGTGCAGCCATTAGAAGGAGATATAATCTTTGCCTAATAAAGAGGTCAATGTTTCACACATTAATTTGCCTACAAGTCCAGCCGCGTTAAAACCAAAAAAAAGGTTTTTCTTAGAAAAAAATGGTTCGGTTTTTTTTTTAATTTCTCAAAAACTACAAGACATTTTTGCATCCGGTTTTCTGCTTTTAACTAAAAACTAATGAGAGCATTGAATTTTTGAAAAAAAAATACTACTTAATTACATACAATTTTGTAAAAAAAAATTGTTCGAAATTTTTTTTTTTAATTTTTTTTCAAAATTTTGAGTTTGGAAATTAATTTCTCAAAAACTACTCCTTAAAACAGCTTCGTTTAAAATCAGTATGAAAGAAGAGGTTTCTGGCTTTACAAAAAGGTACATCGTGGCATTGTGGATGTAACTGTTGATTTTTAATAATTTTTTTTCCAAATTAAGTCAATTTTTTAGAAAATTGCCCCTCCCGGCTAAACGGGGGGAAATAGACCCCCCCCTCCCATATGATTTTTTTCTTGTCTTGACTAGACCTACACGCTGTAGCTTTTTGGCACACTGCTCGTGGGACACCCTGTATATTGACTTTTAATTTTTTTACAAAAAAATCGGATATATCATGTGGTAAAATATACATCCAATTAGTTATAATCAGAAAATTGTCTACTCATAAAATCTTAACTCTATTGTATAGGACCTTGTTAGGGTAAAATTATGTGTACGTGCTCAGATATGGATGTTCTATGCAAAGAGAGACAAGTCCTAAGACATTGTTTCTAAAACATCCAAAACCTTTCCATTATGCTGGCTCTCACATTAATCATACAATCATGGCAGTCATGGGCCTGATTAAGGCCATGTAGATTACCTACACCCTGGAATCAAGTTGGCTGCTAAGAAGCTGGGCCCTTACTCTGTATTGCTATTCTAATATAAAATTGTTTCAATTCGCAAAATCGGTTCTCTCTATTTCTATTAGCAATGAAATATTTTCGAAAATCGAACAGCCTTACATTGCAAACTGAAATATCCTTTGTTTTCGCAAAATCGGTACTCTGTATTGCCTATTTAAATGTCAAACTCATTCGTATTCGCATTTTTTCGTTCGATTGTATTTAGGTATTCGAACGGTTGTTAAGAAAGAGAGTTTAATTCAAAAATGTAAGTATTTTTTATAAAATAGTGTTGCAATTATGTTACATATTTGTAAATATTTTTGAAAGTTTGAAATTATATTAATATATATATCCGGAACTGGGTGTTGTTTTTTCCTCCGAAACTACGCGGGGAGGTGGCCATATAAGAACGTCCTTCTTTTCCTTTTTTTATGGTAGGTACGTTTTATTTCCCGTAATTTTTGTAATATATTTTCATAATTCATGATGCACAAGGATTTTCCCATACCTACACTTTGTGTGTCCTCCCCGTTCAAGCGTCGCTTCTAAAGTGCCGGAAACTGCCAAAGGAGTTCCATTGGTCTTCAAAACCATCGCGATCCACTGAACTTCAGTGTGGCACAATATGCCGAGTGGCTGCGCTGAACGCTCTACTATTTTTGACACTTGAACAGAGCGCTTACAAAGTTTTTTTTTTTCTTTTTTTGGTAATGGAATAATTTTTCAGATTCCACAACACTGTGGGTGGTCCTAGTAAACAATGCGTCTTATCCTCAATTGAAGAAAAGGTAATCGAATTGCTTGATCTCAGCCAAGCATTCGAAGGAATGAGTGAGACTTCAGTTTGACTTTTTTTTGAATTTCGAAATTAGCAAGTTTTTATGAGTCCGTTGGCAATAGTAGCATTCCATTCTACTTCCTTACAGAGTACCGATAAGAAATAGAATCGCAAATCACTTTCGCATGATTTTGAAATTAGAATAGCAATACAGAGTAAGGGCCCAGCCATCTTGTAAGAACGGAGGCGCTCCGGTCATAACACAGATACTAATCTAGTCCGATCCTAATTCACCAGAGGACACCCATCCGGCCCAAACATTGAAAACCTGCGCCATTTCTTTATTTCTTATTTCTTATTTGAAAATCAACTTCCAGTCATCACAATACTCGTGAATTTTTTCGAAGTCACGCTGTAAGGTAACGACAATGACGTCGATCGTTGGATCTGATCAGTACGTGATTAAATCGTACCAGTACGGTATCATGCACTTATTCGATAATTTCCAATGTGGTTGCGGTTTTTGCCCTTCTTGGAGGGATGTTGGACTACGTTTAAATTCAACTGCCTACTTTTCAACGATTGTCATTGACCTCTTCGGAGTCTCCGTAAACTTTTGTCAATTTCGGATAAATTTCCTTATGGGTTAAACCAGTCAGAACGAAGAATTCTATGATCAAACAATATTTAAGTTTATTAAATTTAACGAAAAACACGCAAGACGTCTGCTGCTAAAACTCGTGTAAACAAACTACTTCACAGAAAAAATTGAAACTTGTTATACGAACTAATGACACGTGCGCCCAGACAGGAAATACACATTTTTGCAAATTGGAACGGCATCTTTGTGTCAGGCCGATAACTTTTCACCTTAGATTTCTGGCGTCGTTAATTAATTCTACAAATTAGGATTGCGTGGGTCCGATACATACATTTTGGTAACAATATAACCAGCTTTTGAATGCCTTGTTTACCTTTACCGGTTTGCTTCTTGCTATACCCGAGTTTCTGATACCTTGGTTATGAGAAAAAAACAAACATTTATGTATTGAGTAAAAAATTAAAGAAAACAAATTTTTTAGTTTTTTTTCAAATTTATTTCCTGCAAATTATATGCACAAACTATACGTATTCCACATTCTTTTCAAGAAATTGTTATTACAATGTGCTATAAAAGTTATAAATATTTTTTTGTATATTAATTACGCAATTACATATATTATTATCATGAGTCTACATACTAGAATATATATTAATGTATTGTATAACTACATATCAAATATATTCAGCAACTTGAAATATATTAAAAAATAAAATAAATGTTCTTTGATCGTAGCAATAAAAAAGGAAAAAGAAATAAAAGGAAAACAAAAAAATAAAAACAATTACATGGTTTAAAAAATCAATTCGTTTTATTATTCAGTAAATAACAATATAAATATTTAAAAAATAATAATAATAATCAAAAAATCATCCTATTGCTTACGTTTCTGATTTTTTATTTTTTCGTATTTAGCATGTGTTTTGAAATTATCTACATTTGTTCTATTAAATTGGTTGCTTTATAAAATAAAACAAAAAAATCTTTATTATCTAACGATACAGTTCATACACATTATGATGATTGGCTATTATTTTATTACTCATTTCCCTTACATACCTTTACGATTTGGAGACTCTGGTTATAAATTAGAAAATATATTATCTACACATAATATTAACAGATTCCTAAACGCTTTAGAATATAGTTAAGTAAAAGATAAACACAAATATAATAAACGAAAGCAAAATTGCATTTCAAGTCTTATTGATTATATTGTTGATGACAAAAATTGGTGTAATGATGTGTTATTCTTTTCCCTTTATTAAGTTCATATTCGTAGCATATAAATGTATTTTATATCGATATTAAGGCTTATAATGAGAGCAGCGTACGTATAAGGTTTAAATATGTATGAATATATGAAAAAAAAATCGTTTTCCTTTTCCTTGAGCGCTCACTTTATATGTGAGTTGTAAGCTTTTTTATGCGTATGATGAATCACCATTGTTCAGACTATTTCTAATAGAAGTTGCAATGCCGGCGATTGATGTAGTCGATGGTGACGTCACTGTGATCCTACAACAAGAAAAAGCTGTGTGTTACCGAACACGCGGAATGCGTACAAAAGAAAGAACAAACACCAAAAAGACAAAAGAGAGAAAACAAATATGATGGATGACAAGATTGTTAATTAGTGAGAAATGTATTTATTTTTTAGTCACTGACTGTAAGCTGCAGTTTATTTGTGTTGAAGTTCTTCAGTGCTAGGTGTGATGAAAAATAAAAACAAAGAAACGAAAGTGCCTACTTAGTGAAAACGAATGGGGTTCACAAGAAATGATTTTTATGTAAATATGTAAACTGATTGAATAGGCGAACGAATAACAATGCAAAATCATAAGCAATAAATCTAAAAATGAATATAAAAAAGCATTTAAGTTTTTATCAAACCTTCAGTTGATGGATTCTACGAATACTGTAATCGAATAGATTAGATATACAGCGTTCGTGTGGCCTTTGAGGACATTCTTATCAGTGGTATTTATTACTCAAAGTATTTTTTTTTGTTTTTGTTTCTTATTAGATCATCAATGGAGTACTAAAACCTTACGCAAGATATGGAAAGACATGATGTTATCGTCGCTTTTTGTGCGAAACACACTTTTAGAAATATCCGATTTTCAGAATTGCACCCGATCGTTCATACATAAGGTTCGCCGTGAATTGAAAGGAATCAGCTTATCATACGAAATCTGTTGCAAAGCGCTAAAATCATGAGGACCATTCGGACACAATCAGAACTAAGCAATTTATTCAGCAAGTGTAAGTACATTGCATCGTTAACGAAAATCTTTCAAATTCAATGAGAGCCATTTTTAATTACCTTATTTTTTTTTAATTAGGCAACCTAATCAATCGATTTGTCCACGAAGACCTTCGATATAAATCCCACATATATGCTATAAATCGCATAGAGAACTATGCGTCTTTTGAACAAACTAATCCTCTAAAGGTCCTAAAATGTTGTGGTTTTATTTCTGACCAAAGACCGCAAAAGTGATAAATGATCCTACATGTTGTACACACAAAATCTTTAGCTACTGTCATGGCTTCAAGCGTTGTGAGCAACGAAGAACATGTCATGCCACGTCATATCTTTCCTCAAGGACATCAAGTAAATGCGGCCGTCTACATCGAGGTTTTAAAAAACGTAATGAAACCCTGGATCGGCTTTTCCTCAAGGGTCCTCATATGTACTGCTAAACGCTGTACGAAAAGGATACCAGGCTAGATCAGGATTTATCCGTAACATTGGAGAGCTCGTTTCGGACAACGAAAGAGTTGAAGCCCAACGGAGAAGATATTTCGATAATCTGCTGAATGTACATGGAGAGCCAGCAGCAATTAAGGAACCGCTCGACGAGTGACCAAATTTTTACTATGCGGTAGTTTTTAGAAAATAAATGGGGAAACGATACACCAACCATTCGTTAATTTTGAAAAGGCATATGACTCTATAAATCGATCGAAAATGGATCACGTAGAGATACGTGAATGATTAAAACAAGGAGATGCTTTGCCACCACTTCTTTTTAATTTGGAGTTGGAATTTGTAATGAGATCCTTTCCAGAAAAGGAGAGGGAAATAACACTTAATGGAATCATTCGTTCTGGCCTACGCTGACGATGTGGACCTACTGGGAGATAATGAGGAAGCAGTTAAAAAATGTAGAAGGTCTAATTATGACAGGAAAGAAAATAGGCTTAAAAGTTAATAAAGAGAAAACCAAATATATGCTTACAGATCGAAGTGGATCGATCCAAATCTCACGCCTGACTCGATAAACCCTTTGAGAAAGTGGATAAATTAAAATATGCCGGTACTATATTGACGGCCAAAAAACGACATAAAGTTCGGAATAAATAAAATGCTTTTTCATGGAAGAAGAAACAGGAGGATGGAGAGAACTACACAATCAAGAACTCGAGGAACTCCAAGCATTTGCCGGGTAATTAAATCGTGACGATTACGACATGTAGAACGAATGAACAGTGGACGCATAATCAAACGAATATTGAGTGGAAAACCCGTAGGAAAAAGACCGCCAGGATGGTGGTAGATGAGACAATATAGTGATGGACCTAGAAGAGATGGAACAGAAATATGGGAGGAACACACTCATGACAGAGAGGCTTGACAAAGGGTGGCCAGCGAGGCTTTGAACTACTTACAATAGGACATACGATAGCTATAATTATTGATTGCATAGCGTTCACAATGTTATTAAGATCTGTCGCTCAGTTACAAGTTTTACTCGATGATAGTAAGCTTTTGTTAGTAGCTAACATCATGAAGTTGATTTATTTGTTGCTTAGTCTGAGACTGACGATCATTCGTGTATATACCGTGCAATAAAAAAAGGCATAGTGGAGGGAGGATCTCGAACCTGTATAGAGAGAAATGATTTTACTCTGGATTTAGGTAAATCAACGAGTGTTTTCTTCTCCCGGGAGAGTCTTTGATTAACTTCTTGCGCCAGCAATACGTATATGATATTATGAAGGGTCAAGTATTGGAATGCTGTTATTGAGAAGGCTCCCACATGCTTATACAAATAGTTCGAAGTCAAATATGAATAATATTTACAACATATTTTTATTATTTAAAATGAATATGACTCCTGTCTCTCCTGTCATTCTACTCTCTTTAAGAAACTACTTCAAGACGTTACTGTTACATTTGTTAAGATATATTCACCAGTAATGTATAACTAAGTACTCATATTGTAAAAGAAGTTGTCTTTTGTTTACTTTCAAACAACTGTCATACGGTTCTTCATAGAAACAATTTTCACTCTCATATACAAAGCCTAAACTAAAGTTAATGACACTCAAAAGTTGCTTTATACTACAAGTATATTTACATACGAATAACATCAATAATATTGAAAGAAACTAATTATAATACAAAATGCGAATCTATTGTGCTCTATAAATGTGTAATATACATCCTTAATAAATACGTTCAGACTATTTTATTTTGAATCTCAGCTGTTAGCATGCATGAAAGACAAACTATTAAATGAAAATTGTGAAACGCAATCGTGCATCGAGCTTAAGAAGACAAATGCAAAACACATTGACGAAGAATAAAACATCACGACTATTCTCTGACCTACCTTGGGCTGTTTTCACTTATTTTTTCTCTTAAAACTAGAGTTGTATCACTACCACCACCAACGCCGTTGGTTGCTTCTTTGTTTTTCGTTGAAATCGATGTTCGTTTCACTTGAATTGGTTTAAGACGCTCTTCTAACTCGCTCAGCGATGCATCCGTGCTATCACTGTCACCACTACAATAAAATTAAATTAAGGACTTATGTGCTATTAACGTAAAAATGGTTACCTTTCGCTGACATCGTCGTCCCCTTCTTCCATAGCTTGTTGTAGATCAGTGATCCTCTGCAATGCTAATCGTAAATCATTACGCAATGATACAATTTCTGATTCGGCGTTTTCCAATTTCTTCTCAATATCCTTTCTTCTGGTAATCGATTCTTGTTCTCGATTTGATACAACGTGGAACTCTTCGCGTAGTTCGCGTAGGCTCTTTTGTGCCTTTTTCAGTGCATCTTGGGCGTTCAGCTCTCGCATCTTTGACTGGATGACTTCGTTTTGTATTTTTTCAACGGCCTCCTTGTGGCGCGTAATTTGCACCTCAAGGCGTGACCGGGTGGCCTGTTCTAATTCTAAGCGTGATTCGAGTTCTTTGGTGCGTATTTCAAGACTGCAAATGAACGTTTCATTAGACAAAACACCATAAAAACAAATTACAACTAAAATTACCGTTTTGTGAGCATAGTAGCCGATGGATCACTCATATTTTCCACATTTTCCAGTCGCTGTTGCAGTTCTGTGACTTGATCCTTTAGCGTGTTTCGTTCCGCCTCCAATTCTGATATCCGGAACTCGTATTCAGACATAGCAACCTGTTCAGTGTTTAATTGCTTCACTGTTGCACTGTATTTCTTCATCAATTCTGCCATTTCTTCTTCGTTCTCTTCGATTTGTGCTTGCAGTTCGGCACGATCTCGTTGCGATGCGGTTGCCCGGTCTTCGGCATCGTTACGTGCTCTTTGCGATTCCTCGAATAAGGCTTGAACTTCAGCCAATTCTGCTTCGGCAGTTTGTCTTGCTTTGACTGCAAGGGTCCTAGTCGATTCCGCGTCTTCCAATTGGTTACGTAATTGCCGGATAAGTGTTTTACCGGGCGAATCCGCCTTGAGTCGCTCTAATTGAGCATGCGCATCCTTGAGCAGTGCTTTGTATTTACGAAGATCGCGTTTTAGTTTTTGTGTTATAGCCTCTTCAGCTTGACGATCTACGCGATCCTGGTCTTCGAGTGAAGCTAAGCGGCGTTCCAGTTCATGCTTCTCGCGAAGTAGTAGTGTTCGTTCTTCGTGTTCCGTTTCCAATTGACATTCGAGAGCTTAAGCAAGGAAATATAAAATTAGAAATGGACTTAAATATTTGATTGCAAATTTACCTTTTATCTTCTTATATGCACTGCCCCGTGCTTCTTCCAGTTCATCGTCTCTCTGTTGGGCTTCGCGACGTGCTTCCTTACGCATTGTTTCCAATGTCATTTCAAGTCGAAGCTTGGCTTGTTCCAACAATTGCACTTGTCCTGCCATTTCATCAAGCTCTTCCTCTTGCTCTTTTAAACGACGATCCATGTCCATTTTCGCACGACGGAGCTGTGCGATTTCTTCCTCGGTCCCGCCGCCAAAAGTCATCTCTTCCAATTCACGCTGCAACGACGCCAACTTCTCCTCCTTGAGATCGAGCTCAAGACGAGTGTCCTGTAAGAAGCAAAACATACGAGAACATATAGACAGAGTACCATACAATCAATGGTTTTAATTCTTTTGTCCATGTAAACGATAATTTCAGCTTTAGCCCATACGCCCGCATTAAAAATGAATTGATTCCAATTAAGTAATTAAATCAGTCGCACTTCTGTGGGAAAATGATGACAAATGATACAATAAGCGCGTTGACGATGTTACTTATTTGATTACGCGACTTCCCCCTTCTCGATTCTGACCTTTTAGTGTGTGTAACGACATCAACTCGTCGTTAAAGGCTTAAGGGGATAACAATATAGACTGAACGTGCCTTTTTCCTTTTCATAAAAAAAAAAAACTATTATTAGGTAATCATGAACTTTATTTACTCCATTGAAAGTTTAATGGTTCTATTAACACTTGTGTGTGTTTAGCTTTGTTTATGCCTTACATGTTTATAGGCAAACAAAATGAATATCATTTCGATTTGAGATATTTGAGATGAGAAGATCAAAAGCGTGTACATATGTTATAATTGATACTGGAAAGTCTCGGGACTGAACATTAACTTTAAAATAAGATCCGCTTCACATTTAATGATAGAAAAGGAGGACACATAGTTAAGTAAAAAATGGCTGTGTGGGCAGTTGTACGATGCCATCATTTCGGATATTATATATCAAGAGTCCTTTTGCTGACGTGACTGCATTTCGCAGCAGGCTCACACTGAACAGAATCGGTGGGAGGGAGTTTACCTCGACAAACATCGATTTTGCCCCGTTTCGCATAAATTTTTTTTCAAAAGTTCCATTTCGCATAAACCCCATTTCGCATAAAGCTTATTTTAGGTTCCGCGAGGGGGATATTTTTATTATTTCGACGCGAGAGGGGAATATGGAAGGGGGGGGGGCTTGCTGTCCCCCTGTAACCCCCCTGTAACCCCCCTGCTTGGGATCGCTGTTGGATTTGGAGCTTTATGCGAAATGGGGTTTATGCGAAATGGAACTTTTGAAAAAAATTTTAAATTTTATGCGAAAAGGGGTGCTCCGCAAACATCAGTCGTTTGTGAATGTTCGTTCAGGCTAGATCGAGTTTTTAATAAACCTCTCCAGAGTGACCCTGTGCAAGCTCAAAATACTGCGAACGATTGAACACAAATTTTGTGTTAGACTGCGGAAATTGGGTACGTGGGCATGATTTGCCAAGTGTTCAAGGATGAAAGAATACTACAAATTGCAGTCTTTAATTGGCACAAGCTCTTCAAAGATTGGTTGAGAGAGTATGGAGGACGATCCTCGCACTGGACCGCCGTCGAAGACGAGAACATGTAATGTGTGTATGAAGGGTTAAATTCAGACCGTTGCCGTCGGTCAAGTGTTGTTTATCTAGAAGTGCTAAAAACGCTGAAGCCAGCCATTGCTATAAATTAAAAATTAAATCACGTCAATGCACCCAGCTACACTCACTCCAAGATGGCGAACTACTTGACGCAAATAGGCACCGTGAAAATTCCTCAGCCTCCTCACAGTCCCGTTTTGGCTCCGGCCCATTTTTTCTACTCCCAAAAGTGAAATTATCCATCAAAGGACACCATCATAGGACCCAAGCGTCGACAAAGAAGCTTTCACGTGTACACTCGTTCGTTTCGAGATTTTTTTTTCTTCTATTATGTTGGTACACAGGTGCCTTAACATACATATTATATGATTTATCGTATTTATCATAACGACATGTCACCCCAATGTGCACCAGCTATTCTTTGCTGACGATGGAGCCATTATAAGTGATGATCAGGCGTCCCTACAACGAGCACTTGATGTGTGGGTGGACATTTTTGAGGGACACTGGTATCGTATTAGTTCAAAGAAGACAGAGTATCTGTGCTGCCCGTTCTCTGACCCTCATCAGCCTATTCCAGACATTTACTTGAATGGAAGAGTGCTTCCCAAGTGTGAAAAGTTTAAATATCTGGGATCTATGATTAATAGAGAAGCAACTTGTGATGACGACATCAAACATCGCGTAAGCGTAGGGTGGATTCTGTGATCGTAAAATGCCCCCTAAGCTGAAAGGAAGGCTCTACACTTCAGTTGTACGTCCGGCGCTCACATACGGTTCACAATGCTGGACAATGCACAAAAAGTATGAGAGCAAATTAACGGCAGCTGAGATGAAGATGCTTCGCATGACAGCGGGAGTAACAAAGCGTGACAGAATTAGAAGTTCAAAGATCCGAGGAAGCCTCCACGTAAAAGAAACCATCACAAGAAATATAGAGCGCGACCGACTCAGTTGATATTGCCATGTTCAAAGGAGAGATCCTTTGAACCCCGTCCAAAAGGCGTTATCAATCAACATTCCAATTTCAACACGCAAAAAAGGCAGGCCGAAAAACAATTGGTGCAAACAAATGCAAAAACACCAGCATTTGATTGGCCTCAGCGATGAAGTAATCCCAAACCGGGAAGCCTGCCGCTACTTTCTGAGGTCAAACCGGCGGACCCCACAAGCGGACCAGTAGGAATGCAGTTAAGTGGGAAGGTTATGGTCCTACACTTCTGACCATAACGACGCCGGGATAAAAAGGAAAAGAAGAAGATCATAACGACATATCGAATTTAGTGCCAAGAAAAGAGAATTCGTGGAGATTTTTTTTTACACTAATTTTGCAGCTGAAACAGAAAAGAATTCTTGTTGAGACTTAAGGTGCGCATGCTCTCTCCGAAATGACATATGGAGATGGGTTTGAAGAGTCAAAAATAATGTTTTCGATGTTTGAGATAAAGAAAGCTCTGGCGTCGAAAAAGATTCTAGTCAAAAATAATGTTTTCGATGTTTGAGATAAAGAAAGCTCTGGCGTCGAAAAAGATTGGAAGAATTAGGAATGATTCAGAAGCATGGCGCTGTACGAATTGAAGCCGAGAGACATTCGATGATGGTCTCTCACGAGTGAACTGGTGTTTAGCCGGCAGAAAAAGAAAGTTTTTTTTTGTGTCGTTATGTGGATACTGAAGGGTTACCTTGGGTGAAAAATCGTAAGGTAAAAAAATTCCATGGCGTCCTTGGTTCGAAAGTTCTGCTCTGCATATGATGAAATCTGCGTGTAGTTTATTATGAGCTGCTCTAACCAAACGGAACCACCATGGAAGATTACTATCGACTGCATTTGACGCTTTTGAGTCAAGAATTGACGGAAAAAGGGTCGTGCAGAGGCACGAGAAGATGGAAGTGCTACATAACAAAGCTCGATCAGATCTTGCAAAATCGATGAAAAAACTACTTGAAAACGAAAAGTCCTACTCCCCCAATGAATTGAAATGAAATTCACAAGACATTGCCCCTTCCGATTACCGTTTGTTGCACATAACTTTACTGAGTAGCGTCTCCATTCGTATAATAACGCCAAAAAATGGG
This sequence comes from Merodon equestris, assembly GCA_958301585.1. NCBI lineage: Eukaryota > Metazoa > Arthropoda > Insecta > Diptera > Syrphidae > Merodon > Merodon equestris. The sequence goes on from OY284413.1 coordinate 69,968,470, forward strand.
TCGATTCCTTGAGAGTCTTAAAAGATATGCTTTTGTCGACATATACTGCCAGAAAGATGCGAAAAGATAGTGGCTAACGATGGGTAATAATTTGAATAACATATTTTAAAGCATCAATTTTCACAAAAAAGAGAAAAATAAAACATCAAGATATTATCCATGGCCCTGAATGGTGCGATTAAAGTTAAGTATCATTAAAGAAGAATTATTCAAAGGCTCTGATCAAAGAAGAACATTTCAGCTGTATCGAGTTTGTGTAAAGTGGTTGTAATAAATAGGTTTCGGGGCTGTAGAGTACTTCTTTTACCAAAAAAATAAAATTAAAAATTAAAAAAAATATTGATGCAGCATAAGTAAATCTTTCTAACAGTAATAATCTATATTTAAACATTTTTGTAATTTCAGTCTGGTAAAGGGATTATTAAATAATTATTGGTTTTGCTCGAAAGTGGAATGAGACTGGATACAATCCTTGAAATCTGTCCAATACCTAAGCCTGAATCATTAGAGTAAAGTGAAAAGTTCACGGCCTGACGCAGAGGTAGCGTTCCAATCAGCAAAAATGTTGATAAGTTCCATTTTGTTCTCTCAAGTATTTTGATTACATGAATTTGTGGAGTAGACGTCTTGCGTATTTTTTGGAAAATGGATTAACTTGAATATCATGCGGTCATAAAATTCTTCTTTTGGATGGATTTACGGGTATTCTGCTCCTTCGGTATCAACTGTTAAAAAGTGGGCAGCTTGGGCGAACATTCCTCGAAGATGACCTACGTAAAGGACGGACAAACCACACCGGAAACCATCGAAAAAGTGCATGAGATCGTGTTGGACAATATGCGAGTGAAGGTGACTGAGACAACTGAGGTTGTAAGAATATCGGAGAAGAGGATGCGAATTAGGGATGCGAAAAGCTCTGCGCAAATTGGATGTTGCATTTATTGAATGCTGATCAAAAACATCTTCTCCCATTTTGTGTGGCGATTTGTTACCTGGATCAGACATGGGTCCACCACTACACGCCAGAAACGAAATAGCAGTCCAAGCAGTGGTTGGCAGCTAGTGGTCCAGTGCCCAAGAAAGTGAAATCAATTGCATCTGAAGGACATGGATTCTGTTAATTGATTACATTGCAAAAAGTAGAACAATTAAAGGCGAATATCAGTGCAACCTTCTTGACCAGCTCAATGACAAAATTTGCGAGAAGAAAAAAATCATCTACCAGGTTAACGCGCCTGTAGGGTATGTTGGCAATGGGAAAACTGAGGGATTTGGGATACCATTTGCTCAGCCATCTCGGCTCAGACTATCATCTGTTTCCAAACATTTCCAAATTTTAGAGGGCCGTAGATGAATGTTTTCATGCCCTTCACAGCTTTAATCTCGTACTAATCCATAATTTTCTGATAGATAGGAAAAGAAAATGGAATTAACACTGAAAACTTTTAGACTTGTTAGTACCAATTTTGTTTTCACATATTTTACCAACGAACAGATTACAGAAAAAATTGCTTAACATTTAAACGGGGTAACATATAAAGGGTCTTTCAGGAGGGGAGCGTTGTGCGTTCGTACCATTTAACCACTTCAATTAATATTTTCCGCGCATCTAAATTTTGTCCGGAAATCCGTTCAGTTACATGCAAGCCCAGTATTCAATTGATTAGCGAATATGGAACATAAGAACAATGTATAGCGAGTCGAGATAGTAAGTAATATCAAAAAATAAGAGAACAAATTTTTAAACAGGAAACGGCCACAGAACTAGAACAAAACTTGATATTATTTGGATAAGAAATGTACTCCATTCGTGCATGACTGTTTGAAACTTCTTGACTTCGGAATTGAACGAAGCTTATCACGCAGCTTGTACTGTATGTTAATTCAGCAGAGCATGAAAGTGAAAGTCAAGAAAATGGATAATATGTTTGGGACTGTAAAATAGCAGTTTGCTTAAGAGGACCGGCAAGGAATAGACTCATTCATTGTTACTTTCCAAGTCGTTAATAAGCAAATAAGTCTCGATGTAACGCAAAAAAGGTATAACCATTAAAGTGAAAGCTCAATTCTGCATATAAACTCCAAGTGAGATACAGTCATATAGAACATAACTATACCCGGAAAATAGATATACAATTGAAGGAAAATAATTAGTAAAAATAGCTTATCAATTCGGGGAAATTTTAGAGATAAAAAAACACGCTTCTGACTGATCGAGTACATAAATGTCACTCAATTACTTGAACTTGGGCTGCGAAAAAAAGAAAAAAGTCTGACCTTTGAATGAAATGTGTATGAACATAAGCACGAATATAATGTCTGCATTGACGAGGTCAATTGCGTACTTGAGTTCGTCAGCACAAAAAAATTCTTGAATGATTTTTATACGTACTTGAAGAATGGAACACTTGACACTCATGGATGCACTTTAAGAATTCGTTAATCCAATAAGAAAATCCTTCGGTGGTTTATAATAATAGTGACTTTGAAAAAAAAACGTCTTTGGTTTAATAATTCCTTTTATCGTAAAGTTTTGCCTTCTCACTTGTCTATCGTAAGACCACTCTCTGCTTATCGAATAGTGTTTTCAGCAAAACAAATACCAATCAAATGTTTATGTTAAGTTTATACAGAACACTGGCAAATATATTATAATTCTTTTGCTAAGCCCCCGACGGAAGGAGGAATTGAAACCAAAGTGTAAAGAATGGTAAAGAGGCAATGATATATGTACTTAAGGAGCGAGAAGTTATCTTATCGCAAACGAAAAGAAAACGACGTCGGCGCGCGACGATAAGTATTGTGCAACACGATCAACGCACGCACTATAACTGAGATCGTTTTTGACAACATTTCAAACGCTTGAGACGGTCTTAGCATAAAAAGAAATGTCGGTTTGTTGTTTTCGTTTTTTTTTGCCTCTCAATTTCTTTTCTTTTATTTCGTTGACAATAGTTTGGATTGTGTGCTATAATCAGTTTTCGTAGTGTTGTCGTCGCTTGGTTCAGGGCATGGTGGAGGGTATACATATATCGTGAAGAAAAAAACATGAAATCTGGCTTCGTTTCAGTTGAATGGTCTTTTTTAATGTGCTACCGAACGAATGTGCGTTTATAGTCACTAGCATTTAAATGAACAAATTCAAAGGGTTGGGGAGGCTTCGGACGAGTAGTGAAATGAAAGGGACCACTGTTATTTTCAGTTACTTTACCTGTCCAGAATTAAGGTATGTTGGAGTAGAGCGCTATGCGAATAAGTAATTATGAGATGGAATGTTGAATATTTAAAATGTATTCTCGCACTCGTATTCGCAGCGAATACTAATGAGCTGAAATGTTTTCTTACTAGACCTAAAGTGAAATTGTTTCATGTTTGTTATGTATCGTTATGCAACTATGAGATAAGGAACATTAGGGTAAGAATATTGTTTTTTGTATAGAGCAGCTCAGGAAATTTAAATCGGATTTCTTTGAAATAATGATGTATTGAGTACAAACTTACACTCTATATACTCATATATCCATATATATGGAGAGGGCCGTGGTGTAAAAGGTATTTTATTGTCCCCTGACGCTGATGACATGAGATCGAACGCCGGCTGAAGCAGAGAAAAAAAACCCGTATAAGTAAACGACTGAGTGAAGGTTCATTTCTAGCCCTCCATGGTCAGCAACGCCAGCAACATATGTATTACAAAGATTTGCAAAATAAAAGCATACATGCCTTAACGGTTGAAGTGAAAACGCAGTAAGCTTGTATTGCATTTTGTTTTTGTTGCTAGCCAAAGTTGAAAATATGGGAATAGCAAACGACAACATCATTGAATTCAGAAGCTCAGAGAAACGCATGGGTCTTCAAAATAGTAGACAGTAGTAGTATTGTAATTAAGAAGAAGCAGCTTAGAAGAATTTTTTTTTCTAAGCAGCTTGTATTACAATACATCTAGCAAGAGGAGGAATGTATTGCAACCTAATAAGATCTTTTGTTTCAAATAAGTCTATTAGGACTTCTTCAACTTTCTTGCTGTAATTGTCACTTATCTCCTAGGATTAGAGTTCATTTCTTCAGGAAACACAACGTCTCTAAGAAAATATATGTGCGAGAGGTGATCCAAAAAAATGTTTTGCATGCTTATATACACACTAGGTTAGCGTAAAAAAATCATATAATAAATCACAATTACAATACGAACCGTCGAAGGGTTGACATCAACATCGAAAAACGAAATTAGAACTGTCAGAACTGCTTGAAAAAAAAAAAAAACTGCCCAAGATATACACAGTGACTTTTCATAGTAGCACGCTGGGCCAAGGAGTTTAAGCTTAGCAGGACATCCACCGAAGATGAGGATCGCGAAGGACGCCCAATCACGTAATTCACTGAAGATAACGTGAAAAATATCGAATATGTTGTGTTGACAGATCGAAGAGTGACCATCCGGCATATAGCAGAGGTCACATGGATCTCATTTGGCAGCATGCAAATAATTCTTGCGAACGAATTGCATATGAAAAAGGTCTCTATGCGTTGAGTACTGAGAATGTTAACGGACGAGCAAAAGAAAAAAACGAGCCGACATTTCGAGGGTCAATCTCGAGAAGTTCCAAGAAGATTAGGCAATGTTTTTGTCACATTTCGAGACCATGGACGAGACCTAGATCCACTATTTTGATCCTGAAACCCAACAATCGATGACTTGGAAACGAGCCTCCTGACCAACGCCAAAGAAATTCAAAGTGGCGGGAAAAGTTACTCGTGTAGCTCCGTTTTTTTGGGACGATAAAGGAATAATTTTGATGGAAAACATGGAGAAGGGAACCACTTTTTCGACGTGTCTTACTACGCAGACCAAATAAAAATATTGCGGCAAGTCATTAAAAATGACAAGTTGCCAAGTGGAGTGTTTCACCAAGACAACATACAGGCTCACAAAGCCGCAGTTGCATTCAAGAAACGGGATTCCAGCTGCTCGTACACTAATTTCCAGTGACTTCAACTTCTTGCCTAGACTCGAAGAACACATTTGAGGCAAGGAATAGCATTTTAGAAGGGGTAAGAGAAAGGTATCCTGGGTTTAAGAAAAATATGGACTTGTAAGGATACTATATAGGTAGAAAAATAAATCATTTTTTAACTATAATCAGTATGGTTTATTCTCATTATCATTACTTTTGGGTCATTCCTTGTTTGATATCGGGGTCAGCGCTTTGAGTGTTACTGGCTTCTGATACGTTTACTGGTGTTTACGAGTATACCTTTGATGCCAGTCTTTTGCGCTATACAGTAAGGGAGTAGTTACTGTTGACACTTGCCTTAGCCTTTGTGACGTGCTTTCAGCGTAAGAACCAAGAGTATTCCTCCACCCAAACGCCTTGCCGATGTGTCCGGCACTTTTTCAGTCGACCCATATTTCCCCTATTTGGGGGACCGTCAATGTTTGTGACAGCTATAACTGTTAATCTTTGTTGTATCTGACATGTGGTCTAAGGTCTTTCGTTACGAGATAAAACATATTGTTTTTTTTATTTATAAATTTCTTTCATTATTTTAAGGATCTGACGATGTGATCTGGAACTACTGGGAGATAATGAGAAAACAGTTGAGAGAAAAGCAGAAAGTCTAATTATAACAGGAAAGGAAGCAGGCTTAGAAGTTAATAAAGACAAAGCCAAATATATGATACGACTTGGATTGATCAATCCTGATTGTACTCAATCAACACTATGGCTATCAAAACGATATTAAGATTATTAAGATTGAAATAAATAAAAGGCTGCATATGGGCAACTCGTGCTTCTTCGCGATGAGGAAATTATTCAAAACAACACTCTGTCTCGAAATGTTAATATCCGCATTTTAGAAAACCATGATAATGCCAGTGACACCTTTATGTATGAGAAACTTGGTCTCTTTCTAAGGAGGAAAATAGAGTTTGGGTCTTTGGAAAGTAGATCTTAAGGAAAATCTATGGTGGAAAACAGGACAAAGAAACAAGCGAATAGAGAAAACTACACAATTAAGAACGCGAGTAACTTTATTTAGCCCCAAGCACTGCACAATAATAAAATTGTGAAGAATAAGAGGGGTCGGACACGTAAAACGAATGGACGAACAGTTAATAAATTAATGAGTGGAAAAACCGTAGGAAAACGACCGCCAGGAAGGCCGCGCCGTATATAAGGACAGAATTAGAAGAGATTGAAAAGAAAAACGAAACCTGGAATGAACACACTCATGGCAGGGCGCCTTGAGATTGCTTGGGAAAAATATATTCGTGTCTTCTTTTGCCGTGGAAGAAGAAATTTACTAGTTCTCACAATTGCGAGAAGTGATTTCCACCCCTGATATCGTCGCCTAAATGACGACAATGCCATCACTGTGTCATAAGCGAAGAACTAGATTTCTAGTTGACGAAACACCCTCCATCTTTGCACCATTAGCGAAAGTTCTTGATTCTTGCATCGGGTAAACGTGAAATAAATCAAGTGATTTCGTCCAGCGTAAGAGTTGTATTGAGATCAAAGCGAAGCTAAATTTATTGTTTTGAAATTTTAAGTAAAGTAAAAAGCTAAGGTCAGTAAATGTAAGTTTAAAGAGCACAGATAAACAGAGATTGTGAGCAATAGTGAGGTGTATTATAAAGAGAAAAAGCTTTATGAACATATGAAACCAGCAAACCAGTACAATATTTATTCGTAAATACAGATGGCGAGAAGAACATCTACCAAATGCTATACTTAACCTTCACAAATCCATTATATATACCAGGTATAACAGACGAATATCGTTAACAGGTATAAAAGACTAGATCGTTAACGTTAACTGATTACGATTTATTTCGGGAATGGATGCAGGCAAGTTAAATATTGGTTAAAAGATCTTAACGAAAATATTCAGGACCGATAGATATGGTAATATTATATTCTTTAGAATAGCGGCCTCCAAATCATGATTTGATGTCAGTTGGGTCCCGACAACCAAAAAACAACCAAATTTATTTTTCAGGGCGTTTTTAAATTTCTAGATCTCTAAAGGACATATAAAAAAAATAAATATTTACAATACAGCATATCTTGAAAAGCACTTTGGAGAAAAGAATCCACATCCACTTAGTTTTGCGTTACAAGTTTTACTGACCTCATCAAAGTCTGTGTTACGGAATGTATAACAAGAGATATCATACTGACTAAGATCATGTCATCGCGAGCATGGAAGTAGTGCACCAGGTCGGGGAATAAAAATACCTATAACGTTCAATAGAAATTGTTATTTATGTGGGGCAGTAAAGTTGGTGCACAATGAGCGCATTTCACATATGGGGAATATAAGTATGTGTGTGGTACTCCGGTCTAAGACAGGTAACTATCTAATCAACTTCCACGCATTGTTATTCGCAGGTATACAAGAAATATCATTGCACAGAGGATTGGTACTGGTAGGTAAGTAAAAATGTTCGTAAGGTGTTCATACGATTTGAATAAGATTTGACTGGGCTATACGGTGAATAATTCAAAACTTCCCAGACAAACACTGCGTCGTTAAAAATGTGTGTCTGGCGTTGTCATAATGCCTTGATGTCCTTAATAACCTGGTCCTACCACCTTATTATGTACGTTAACCTTTCAATCCTACCATGCCCACAACATAGCATTTCAATAGCGGTTCACATTTACTGATTCAGTCTATAAAATTGTTCACATTCAAATGATGCCTTGAACATTGAACGCCTTTGTATATCTTGTTTTCTACAAATAATTCAAAACGGTTTACACGAGAGCTTATAAGGCGATCTTCACACATTTTTTTGCAATATTTCGTCAAATTTTTTCACAATAGGTCGATTGGAGTGAAGGTATCTTTCACACCGAAATTTTCAGCACTGAGACCAGCAAAACCCCTAAACGCATGAGACCGTCTTGAACGTATACACCGCAAATTTTTCCGGACTAGCGTAGCGCGTTTATGTTTTTCGTAGTAAAATAATATTCACATTAATATAAATTTTGATGCGACTGACAAAATACGAAACAATTTACATGAAATTTGTAGAATGAAATGTCGCCTTTAAGAGGCAATTTGTTCCAAGGAATAATCGGGTTAGGTTTTGCAATTGTGTGTTTTCTTTTTTACATACCCACATGACAAGCGGAAGGCAAGTCAGCTAAGAAGTTAGACATTTAATAACTGAATTTGATGAAAAAGAAAAAACTGTTTGAGAAATTGTTGATTTATTTGGAACAGTCGTTCCACGGCCCACGATATAATTACAAGATGCAAAAAAAAATTAAGACTGTCGTACAAACAGGGGAAAAAAGGAGCATTTTGGTGAATGTAAAGAAGGATCCCTTTAAAACGGCAAGAAAATAAAAAAAACTTCTTTAGAAAACAAGATTGGAAAAGATGTGTGCTGGGGACACCATCCAAAACGCGTTGCACAGGAATAAAATAATTCTATGACGGAAAAGCCATATAACATATAAACCCCAAAAAGAAAACCTTAAGAATACAATTCGCCAAATAATACTTCCAAAAAACGGACGACTTCTGGAAAACGCTAATTATTCAAGGGTTATTTTGTGGTTTTATTTTTTTGTTGTTATATTCTAGGCGTCTTATATACAGATGAAAGTGAGTTAAATCTGTTTGGATCGGATGGTAAGCCATGCATATAGCGAAACCGAATGCTGAATTTCAACCTTAAAACATGCATGTAACAATTCAGCATAGAAGAGACTCTGTTATTGTTTAGTCGCTAAATGTTATTATTGTCACATGTAAAGCGCTAGAGAAAGCTAATTATACTTTATAGACAGTAAAATGGATAGATTTGTCGACTTCATCAAAAGGAAATGGCAAGCAGAATGCAGAGAAAGTGCATATTGCAAATAATTGATATTCTACCAAGATAGCAATCCCAAGCACAAACGGGTGGTTGCAAAACTTTGGTTGATCTGCAATTGTCCCAAATTATTTCAGACTTCTTCTTAGTCACCTGGCTTAAATGTAAATGAGCATCTATGAGAAACAGTCTGCGAGAAGATTTAGCGAATTAAAATAACAATTCATACTGACAGAACTGAAACACGGTTCTCTATGAAGGAGAAAAATGATTTGGACCTTTGAAAACAAGATTTCAAAGAGGAATTATGGTGGTAAATAGGACGAAGAAAGACGAATGGAGAATACTGCACAATCAAAAACTCGAGGAACTCTATTCACAGCTCCAAGTATTTTCCGACTAATAAGATCGCGTTGATTACAATGAGCAAGACAAAGAGAACGCATAGACAGAGTGGACAATTTGACGGACAGACAGCAGGCGAAAAGCACGAGGGAAAAAAAAACCTAGAAGAGATGGAAAAGAACAGCAAATCACGGAAGGAAGATACTGGGATAGGGAAGCTTGGCGAAGGGAGAATAATTATAACAATAATAATAAAGTGAAAGAAGAGGACCCAACATTTCATCCATGCATTAAGAATATTGTTAGCAATAAATACGAGCGCCGTGGCGCAGTGGGCAGTGTGTCGGCCGCTGGCGCGCGATGAGCGAGTTCGGATCCCAATAACATCAACGCAATCGAATGTTCATTTCGCGGCTTCTCTCCTAGGCGGGGTACTGGCAAAACCTCTCGTAGTACACTTGCCTTGAAAAAGCTTCTCGGCGGTCGTCGTTCCGAATCGGCATTAAACTGTAGGTCCCGGCCACATGTGCGAAAAACAAATCGCGCACAAAATGAGTGAATGAGCGAGGGTTGGCTCTGGCTCGACATGAGCTATAACTCCATTTAAGAAGTAAGAATCAAATACGAAATTTGTTAAAAAAATAAGGTGCATTTTTTGAAATTAGCGTGCTACCATAAGTAATACATGCTGGTACTAAGACTCTGGCATTTGGCGAGTCTATTCTGAGCAAAAAAAAAAAAAAAAAGTGATGGCACTGAGTGCTACAAGCTGTTCACAGAAGGCCGAGAAGATGTAAATGATGATACCCTGGACGCTCCAGCACGTTGATAATGGATGAAAACGTTGGAGCAGGGAAGAATATTGGAGAATTTTTGAATCACTATTAGAGAACTAGAGAAGTTGCTATATATTCCCGCCTGTAGCTCGACATTGAGATTGATGTTTTTATTAATTTCTTCCTCTGAAGTGGAACCTTTTGAGTTAGTGACAGACGCAAGCTTCTTAAGACGAAGAGGTTGATTTTTGGTTAGAGTAGATTCTCTACTAAATTTATTCAACAGCTGATAAGAACACATAAGCCTCTTCGAGATATGATTTCGAGATCTCAGCCTCTTCGAGACATAATTTCGAGATCTAAACCTCGCGAAACCTAAGCCTTTTTGAGATCTAAGCTTCTTCGAGACCTAAGCCTCTTCGTGACATAAGTCTCTTCGAGACCTAAGCCTCTTTGAGAGAGATGCCACATTATATAATTAAGCCTTAGATATCTGTCAGTAAGTGATAACCTGTTTAAATGGGAAAAGATATTATTGGTACCGTTTGATTTGAGATTTACATTAAAGTAAATCTCTCGGGTCATTATACAATATTATACAATTTAATTCCGACGAATTTAATGTCTTAAAATAAATCTTTCCCTATTCATTAACTAAATGCCGATATACGATGTGACTAATACAATTCATACATCAGTAACCAAACTACCGAGTTGAAGGAAAGTTGAACACATTCTTTAAACAATAAGCCTATTGTCTTGCTCAAAAAAGAACATCAGAGAATACTATCAATGCTTTTGCGTAGATTTATACCAAACGCTTTGAGGTACGTCAGTGTGCTCTGCACCATCGACTTACACTATAAATTATCTAAATTTTGACATTTATGTTTAGGAGTACTATTGACTTACCGCTAAATTTTGCTCTAAAGTAAATTTCTCTGCAATAAGCACGTCTTTTTCCCTCGATAGACGATCTCTTGCCTGTCTTTCCAGCCTAGCTGCATCCTAAAAAATAATTCATTCTTCTGTCAATCATGCTCACTAACTTTTATATTATTTTTTCTATTCACCTGCAGAGCTTGACATTCCGAGTCGAATTTCCTTTGCTTCTTTTCTAAGAGATTGTTACGACCGTTTTGCTCTTCGAGAAGCATACGTAAATCATTCATTTCGTTTGTCATCTTTTGCGCTTTTCGTTTCCACTGGCCCACTACTTGGCGCTGTTCTTCAACTTCCTCATATGCATCTGAAAGCTGTAAATACAATGTTAGTTAGTTCATTTATGGTAGAATGTGTTTAGAAGTATTCATACTAATAGCCTATTTACGAAATAGATTTTTCATAAGTTACAGCTAATATTTTACCTTCTTCTCCAACTGCTTTTTGAGTCCGACTAGTTGCTCTAAATCATGCTCATGCTGTGACTGAAGACGTCTTTTCGTAAATTCCAATTCTCTCGAGACCCTTTCATACTTGAGACGGTACACACCACTACTTTCTTCATTGTCAGGATCGTCATCCTCCGAGATACCATTCAGTTCGGATTTAGCACAAATCAACTCCATTTCTAGTTTTTCCGATGTTTCCTGCAGATTTTTCACTTTAGACTGCTGTTCAAGCAGTTCTTTCTCTAACTTTAAACGTTCAGCAGTTTCAACTTCAAGACGCTCACTGGCTATGTGTGAGCCTGACCGTTCTTCAGCCAAATCGACTGTCATCTCGGATAACTGAAAGGAACAAAACAAAAACAAAACGGATGAGAATATTTCTTGAATACTGATTGCTTAGTATATTATAGCTTCCGTTGAGATAAAATGCGGTTATAAAATATGGGAGACAGCACCGATAGAAGATCGCATACTAACTGGTCGACACAGCATGTACATAGATATTTTATCTATGAGACGTTCTTAATGAGGTTTCCCTGTTCTACGACACGTTCTCTGGTATTAGATATGAAGCACAAGTGAGGAAACAACACGACGATAGATCGGAGGTAATAATGACATCGCTGTCATCATTGCACTTGAACCTGTTCTGTTCTTCACTGTTTTCCTAGTTGTTTGTTGTTTTTTCACGGAAAAAGCAAAAATAATTTGTAGGGCTCCTAGAGCAACAATTCGTCTGAAGATGTTGTGCGGTTACGATGCACTGAAAATCTGCATTGCGGCTAAGGTAGCACATAGCATACTAAAGCTATAGTTTATCACATTGCAGTGCAATAGCATTTAAACTGGAACGAACTACGTTGTGTTGTGGCTGCCTATAGGGGCGAGTGAGGGTAGTGAGCGAAAAATCATAGCGTGCACTTCGAAACGAATGTGTGAACGGTGCAAAGGTTATATGATAATTTAAATCAATACTTGTGAGGTGAAAGCGTTTGTGGTGTCAATGGATTTTCTAACACCTTATGCAAGTATCGACCAATAATAGGCGTACATATGCACCAGCTGAAGATTGCCAGACCTGAAAGATTAAGCAATCTACTATCTTAACCATTGGACTTTGATAAGTTTAGCTGACCTCGAGGCTCGGGAAAGACGGTGCAAAAGTCCATGGCTGTTCCTAAAGCCCCAGTGCCTGTTTCTAAGCACCGGAGGCGGAGTTAGACCTGCGTTCGATCTTGCTTGCTTCTGCCGGGCCTAGCAAACCTACGATCGTAGAGTCCTTGTCGGTCAGTTCACTCATTAGGAATGAGGGAAGAGCCGTATTTTAAATTTGTTGCAGGAAGAAAACCCCGATATACTTTTGTTTAGCCAAGCTAAGCTAAACCAGAAGCACAAATTCCGGCACAGTTCTTACAAAATAATTCGAACAGACCGATTCAAAGCCATACGAGGCGCGGAAGTTGTGATCTTCATTAAGAATAATTTTAGATTTTAAGTCATATATAGCGGTGATGTACGGAGGTGTTAGGTGCTAGAAACCTGCATTGTGTGTATTCGTCTCCGAAATGAAAAGAAAATGTATATTATAGCAACCTCAACCCAAATTAGACTCCTGACAAGACTCAAACTCTTGGACAGACGGTTTACCGACAGACAAAACTCGGAGGTCAAGACATTGAAGTCACTGGTCTTCAACAGTTAATCAAGGAAAATTACAGAATATCTGTAAGTTTGCATTAGAACAACGGAATTCGCCCTGTTAAATCTAACTGCACGAGTATGTTCCCGCAATTAAATAAAATATTTCAGAGAAAATGACGTCAGACAATGAACGCTTCCCACGATCAGTCGTGGGCGCCGTCCTAGATGACGATTTTTTCGTGATCGAGAATTCACAGGAGAAAATTGCGACAGTAAGAGCTGTCTTCCAGGAAGTGTACAAGGTGAATGAAAGCATTTACCCGAACCACAGCCTGGAGAACAGAGCCCTACTTCATCACTTCTCTTCAAATTGATATTGATCATTGGCGATCAAAGAACATTGGGTTTACAAAGTGCAATGAAGATCTTATGGCAAACAATGCCCCCGCCAGCGAGGGGCGAAAACCCGATCTCGGGATGATCTTCGGGTCATGGAAAAGAACAAAATCCGCTGGAATGGACGGTATATCCAATGTTGTGTTCATGCACCTCCAATCAGTGGCTGTAGAGATGTATACCATCATGTTCAACAATGCACTGAATAAGGCATATTATCCAGTGCACTGGAAAACAGCGGTGGTACAACTAATCCCCAAGAGGGGTAAAGACACATATAACCCGGCAAATCTTCGGTCGATAAGTCTCTTTCAGCAAGATCTTCAAGAGGTCCTGTCTACATGGATTGACGACAACAAAATCATTCCAGATAACCAATTCGGTTGCAGAGCGGGGCATGACATTATTCAAGAACCGTTGTACCGGTGACTGCCTGATTGACTTGGAAAAAGCTTTCGATACCGTATGAGAACTTGCTGATTCTTTTTAGCAAGATTAAACAGATCAAGTCTAATCAAGTCTAACGATTGACTTCATTGGTAGTCTTCTGCAGGGTGAAAATCAACTTCAAGAAATCAAAATCTATTTTATTCAGAACGTCTTTGTTTAGGCCTCTCGGAACACTAGAGAAGATTGGGACAGGTTTTAAATTTTCGAACCAGACGGGCGCCCACTGGCGAAACATGGCGACTGGAATCTGGAATCTTGTGATCTGGCTAGATCAATGCCACATGGCGTTGGTTGCCTATGGATGTCCCGTCTGGTGAGAGTGTGTGAGCCAGCTTAATGGAAAGGATTTGGGTGTTTGTTGGACAATGTTTGATGACTTGTCACGGGTTATATGGGACACCCGAATCTGAGTTCACGAAATTGTACCCGGATGAGGATACAATATGGCCAGGATTGTACGAGTGGATCATTTTCTGATTAAACTGATCAGAGGTCACATTGTAAGAGCAATAACCTGATCTTCGGAGCTTACAACCCCATTGACTTACTCGTATGTCTATCACGCTAGGGGTATAAACCTTAACGGCCTTGTCTCTTCGGAAGTAGTAGATCGATGTGGGTTAATCCAGGATAAATTATCAGAACCGCTAGTGTAGCACGTGGGTCGCAATTCCCTGGAACGGCGATTCCTCTGCAAAACCCGATGTCACGCTCCGCGAGCCCGCGAGCCCGAGTGCCGGTCTTTAGCCGGGATCAGGGAGACGTATTCCGTCAGCATCAACGCTTTCAGTGATTGCAGAGAACTTCGTCAACAGAGACTTCAATAGGTCTCTGTAGGGTAGGTAAGGTAAATTCTAAGTGTACATATACATAGCAGTCGAAAGACGTACGTTTTAGTTGTATTACAATATTTGGTTTAGGGTGCCCGCCAATGGCTAGTTTTATTCATTTTGTCTAGCATTAGACAGTTATAGGAAATGTTTAAAGAAAAATGATTTTAAGAAAAAAAAATCTCTGACACAGTTTTCCTATTTTCCACAAACGCATTGAAATACACTGTGAAAATATATCTTACTTACTGCCAAATTTCAGAAGGCCATAAAAACATTATTGCAACGCTAATACAAAAAAAAAGAAAACATCACTTTACTACTGACCTAAAATCTTTTAAAAAGTAAACATTCGAATTTGCGATCTAGTGGAAAGGGGCGATTTTGGATTTGCCTTGTCTACTTTTCGTTTTTTTTTCAGACATATCGCCCACATGTTGATTTAAAAAAATAAATTGTTTCAGCTAGTGCTTATATTTTGAAATCTAGGCAAATTTGCCGTAGACACATCTTCATGGGCGATGCGTATGATTATTTATATAAGCGAAGACAGATTAACTTTACGATACATATAATTCATTCGCTCGGGCGATTGACGTGGTTATTCTTGGGTGAATCATATGGGATTCCTTGTTTTTTCTTTTTGAATTGAATGATTTATTTTCCCCATGACACATTGTTACTTTTATTTAATAATATACAATTGGAAATCCTTTAATTTTCAAGGTCGCTCGCGAAAAGTTCAGGATTATGGCTGTTTTGATTTCCTTGACTCACATTTTCGTCTAAAATTATTTCAAGAACCAGAACAATTATTGTTTCTAGATTCTTCTATATGATCTCCTGATATTTACTTTGAAAGAAACATATGTTTTTTCTCTTGCCAAGATTGTAGAATTTTGTTACGAAATATAATTCTAAAACAAAGAGAAAGTACAACAATCAAATAAATGAGGGAGATGGTATCAGTATATTCGAGAACATATTATACATATTTTGTTTCAAGTGGCATTTTGTTAAAATTTGATTTGATTTTTTTTACAAAGGTCAGGGCACTACGTGTTTTAAAATAAAGTGATTCCGTTTTGGTGTCGAGAAGAAGCATAGTGAATGAAGAGATTTGATGTTGTATAGTGAATTGTGCAACATGTAATAGGGAATGTGTATCCACAAAATAGCGTAAAGATTAGTTGTGACCATTAGTAATAATAATCGGGGCATGATCCTAACATGAGGGACATCACTAGTTGCTCTCTGGAGGTTATTCATCATCGTCAATACTGGTTTGTGATAGTGTTAAACAAAGCCTGAGTGCTTTTTAATGGTTACGAAATCGTCAAATATGTGTGTTACTACCTCCCATGTGAATGTAATCATTGTTTTTTCTAACCAATTAAGTAAGTAGCTTGTACTAAGGTACAGCTGATACGTACAGCGTGCGTGTGGTATTTGAAGAGATTTTTTTTTTGTTTTTGTTTCTTATTATATCATAAACGGAGGATTATACCCTTACGCAAGAACTGAAAAGACATGCTCTTATCGTCAATCTATGTGCGGAACACACTGATCTAGAAATATCCAATTTTCTGAATTACGTTGGATCGTTCATACTTAAGATTCGCCATGACTTGAAAGCATCAGTTTACGATACAGAATTTCTTGCATAGCGCAAAGAACATGAGGAACATTCAGACACTATTAAAACTACGCAATTTATTCAACAGGTACAAGAAAACCCTTCGAAGTCAATGAGAGCCATTATGGGGGATCTTAAAGTTACGGGGAATCTATACCGTTGACTCGTCCACGAAAACCTTCGCTACATCTTACGTTTTGCGCAAGGAACAACTCATGTCGGTACAAACTCGAGTATAGAGATCTATCCGTGCAAAGGGTCTTTTGAGCAAGGTTAGGTACCCTGAACCATAGAAAAAGTGCATAAGACGGGCGTGTGAAGGTGAGTGAGATAGCTGAGGCTGTTGGGATATCAGAAGAAAGGGTGCGAAAAGTTTTACACAAAATATGAATAGAGAAATTTCTGCGCAAGATGGGTGCCGCATTTGCTGAATGCCGGTCAAAACCAAATGCGCAAACAATTTTTGGCCGCAATCTTTGGACCAATTCAATAGGGATCCGAACAATATTATGCGGCAATTTGTCACTAGGGTTCAGACATCAGTCCACCACTACTCGTACCACCCAGAAACTAAACAGTAGCCCACCCAGTGATTCAGCGCCAAAGGAAGCATAGTCGATCGCTTGTATTTTGGAAAGCAAAAGGGATTCTGGTAATTGATTACCATGCAAAAGGCAGAACAAATTCAAGCGAATATTACTCCGAACCTTTTGACCAGCTGGATGCAAAAACCTGCGAGATGAGACCTGTACACAAGTGTGTTGGCGATGGGAAAATTGCGGAATTTGGGATACTATTTGCTCGGCCATCTCGGCCTAGATGATGTTGAGAGGGCTCTAGATGAATACTCGTATTTTCACAGCCTTTCAAACTCTTACTTCTAGGAAGAAATACTGATGTTAGAGGAACGATGGACCGAATGTGTTGAAGTCAATGGAGATAATGTAGACAGATATTGTCAGGTCGAGAACTTTTCATTAACTTAGTAAGAAAAAAAATTAGTACTTAAGAAAACTTGAGAACTTGAAATTTGAATGCAACAACTAGTTCTTCTTCTTTCTTCTTTTCCTTTTTCCGGCGTTGTTATGGTCAGAAGTGTAGGACCATAACCTTCCCACTTAACTGCATTCCTACTGGTCCGCTTGTGGGGTCCGCCGGTTTGACCTCAGAAAGTAGCGGCAGGCTTCCCGGTTTGGGATTACTTCATCGCTGAGGCCAATCAAATGCTGGTGTTTTTGCATTTGATTTGTTTGCACCAATTGTTTTTCGGCCTGCCGTTTTTTTTTTTTTATGTGACACGGGCATGCTCCAGATTTTTTTGTTTGATCTTACTCTTACAACACCGGTGATCTCCAGTCGTGTCAGCCCACTGATTTGCATGTATACTTGTGGGGCAGTTTAATGGTGGTATATGTGTCCCTAGGCTCACCTTGGTGTTTTCAAAATTGCCTAGATGTGATTTTTGTTTACCTTTGTTTTAGTCGCCTTTTACGACAAGCGAGAGGTATCGCTGCAGGGATATTCTTAACCCGTCCCTGCACGGAACGGGTGCAATTTTCCAATTCTTCTCAAAATTTGATTTCTCTTATAAAAAAAAAAAGAATAAAAGATTGACTTATTCATTGCTTAATATTTCGGACTTTTATTCTAGTATCTATCATTTTTTCTGGTATATATCATAATTATATGGATATTAGAGCTACTGATTTGATTTGAAACGAATTTGATAATCGCATGATTTCCATGGATAAGCAGTGACTTATATGTAAGTCTACATTGGAGCACATACCGTATATTAGTTGATAATAATATCATGTGGAACTTTATCATAGAAAAAGACCGTCAGAAAGGTCGCGCCTTAGATGGGAGGACAATAGAACAATGGAAGAGAACAGCGAAACATGGATGGAAGGATACACCAATGACAGGGAGGCTTATCGAAGGGTCAACGAGACTCTGAACTTCCGACTTACAAATAATAATACTTGTAATCACAAAAAAATTGTTGTTTTCATCATGGCATTGTTCAAAAAAAAAATCTCAATGCGCCTTTTTAAATATATTTTTCTATCAATATTTTTTTAAATCTTGATCACAGAAATACTTCTCTTTTATCGGTGGTTTTGCAAACATCTTTCTCGACACATCTTTATATTCTCATTGCTCTAGATACAAAATATTCAAACACGTAGCAACAACTTTAAATACTAAAATATGGGCGGACATTGCCTTTATACTAAGGGATGTCCTTAGTTTTTTTACTGACTATAAGCACCAACACACAACTGAAAGGCCAATCGTCGAAAAGTCGATAAAATCATGGATATGGCTGAATCTGGTAGTCATGTAAGCACTGTTTTGATTGCCCAAGCACTAAAAATTGCACAAAAAACTTTTTGGAACCATTTAATAAGGCTGGATATGACACGACGACACGAGTTAAAGCAAAACCTCAGGGAATGAATTTCCATAAGTGAATCGCTACTGAATCAAAACAAACCCCACCCATTTCTGATGTGGATGGATGGTGACTAGTGATGAAGAGTGGATCACTTACGACAACTTCAAGCGAAAACGTTCGTGGTCGAATCGCGGTGAGTCGGCGCGAACGGTGGCCAACTGGTGTTTAGTGGAATTGGCAGGGAATTATGTACTATGAGCTGCTCCCCTGCGGTAAAACCGTTCGAAAGAAACAATTGTCCAGAAGCGACCAGCTTTGTCTAATAGAAGATGAATTGTGTTTCAACAAGACAACGCCATGCTACTTACGTATAGTCTTGTCCATGGCAAATGATTTTGTGGGTGGAAAATTCGCCTAATGATTGGCTTTTGAAAAACGACTGCCCCAGTTTTTTTATCAATAGCGACAAGGTCTTCTATGAGGGTGGCATAATGGAATTTTCTTTAAAATAGCAACAAGTTATCAAACAAAACAGAGCATATTTGACCTAAATCGGTATATTCTAACTATGCTAAAAAGCCCCAAAAAATAATGAATTTATTGCACCTTGAATGTGTGAAGTAATTTTAGTTACAATACATACTCGTACACCCATAATAAATCAGACATCAACAAAGAAATTGGGTGATTAAAGAAATGAAGAAGAGAAATCCCTAATAAATTATAAAACAATTATTGCCATGTTTTTCAAGTCCGAAGATCTCTTGATTTATAGCTCTGTTTTCGATTTGCAAATTTCTGATCACTGTATGACTTGTTTAAGTATTAAATTCAATTGCAGTGTAAGTCCAAATATACTTCCTTCGTACTATATTTACTCTATCACTGATTTCTATGCGCTAAACGAATTTCTTCGTTATGAAAGTTGGCTAAATATTTTTAATGAAGATAATCCTTCTCGGGCGTACAAAGAATTTGTTGAAGTTCTTAATAAATATATTACACTTTGCTCAAGGAAAATAAAAAAAAGTAAAAGTAAAACAAAAAGACTAAAACCTTGGATTACGACGGAATTGCTTCAAAAGGTTAAGGAAAAGAATAAATTATATAAAAAGAAAATCAAATCTTGTAACAATCCTACTATACTAAATGCTTATAAGAAAATATGTAAAGATATTGCCAAGGATGTTAAAAAGTGCAAACATTACTACTATATAAACAAATTTCGAGAATTCAAAGGAGACTCGAAAAAAGAATGGAAATTGATTAAAGAAATTCAAAATAAATCTATTGCCTCCAATCTCTTCGAAAACCTAAAAGATAATGACACTATCATCAGTGATCCTAATGAAGTTGCTGAAAAATTTAATAACTTTTTTTGCTTCTATAGGTAGTAAAGTGGTATCAGACAGCTGTGCAAATGCTTCCAAATGTGATTGTCCATTGGATGATGTCTCTTCTAGCGTTAGTTTTTATTTTGAACAAATCACGTCTTTCGAGTTATATAATATTATCACTTCTCTGAATAACTCAAGCTCTAAGACCAGCGACGGTTTTTCAAATAGCTTTGTAAAGAAAATAGCTTTAAATATATGTGACATTCTATCTTATATCTACAACAAAAGTATCGCTACTGGAATTTTTCCTGATGATCTGAAACAGGCCGAAGTGATACCTTTATTCAAAAAAGGCGATAAAACATCAGTTAATAATTTTAGACCCATCTCTCTTCTACCTGTATTTTCAAAAGTTTTTGAAAAAGCTGTCAAAAACAGAATGGTAAAATTTTTAGAAAAAAATAAGTTTTTCAGTAAATCCCAATTTGGCTTTCGCTCTGGTTATTCAACTGAAGGAGCACTGTTAAACTTCTGCACTGATGTTTATAATGGTCTTAACAATAAAAAACTAACAGCAGCTCTTTTTATTGATATAACAAAAGCTTTTGATACAGTAGATCATAATATACTTTTGGAAAAACTATACAATTGTGGTTTCAGAGGAATGGTACACAAATGGTTTTCTTCTTATCTTACCAATAGAGGACAAAAGGTGAAAATTAGTGGTACAATGAGTTCAAGCATATGCACATCTATTGGAGTTCCTCAAGGCTCGGTACTTGGTCCGATTCTCTTTTTAATTTTCATCAACTCGCTATTTTCACTAAGCTATCAGAGTAAGGTCAACGCGTTTGCTGATGATATGGCATGCACTTTTCAAAGTAATTCTGCTTTGAATCTTAGTGCTGATATAAATCACGACCTGGAACTTATAAGTCACTGGTTTCAACAGCATAAATTGGTGATAAGTGATAAAACTAAAATCATGTTTTTTAATGTGTGCGGAAAGAAGCTTGATTTTGGATCTTTTTCCTATCATTGCGCTAATTGTACTAAATTCAAACACAGTTTTCACATTTGCAAATCGTGTACAAGTTCGCAAACTTTTTGTGTAATGGGATCTTGTTCTGAAAAATGTTTCACTATTGAGAGAGTAGATTCATTTAAGTACCTTGGTGTTATGCTTGACTGGAGGATGTATTGGTCTGTTCATACTAATGCACTTAAAAATTACCTTATTGCTGCCATTAGGCAATTTTTCTTTTTAAAGCCGTATTGCTCTCAAGACCTTCTTAAAAGTATCTACTATGGATTAATCCATTCTAGGCTTGAATATGGTTTAGTATCCTGGGGTGGTACCCATGACAACAAAATGAATTCGCTGTTAATTTCTCAAAAGCATGTTATTCGCCTAATATGTAATAAAAACCGTCGTGTTAGTAGTCTACCACTTTTCAGGAATCTTAAAATTCTCCCCCTAAAACATCTATACTACTATAAGGTTCTAAAGATCTTTTTCTGTAGGTCGGGCTATGAATTAAATCGAGATTCTGCTAACTACTATCTTAGAGTTAACAACTCCAATCTTGCTTTGGTACCTCATCACAACCTACAAATATTCTTTAATTTCTATACGGCAATAGCTCCTAGACTTTTCAACAAATTACCGATTAGCACAAGAAACTTAAGATCTAAATCTATTTTTCTAAAGGAAATAAAACTCTGGCTTTTACATAAAAGCTATGAAGATATTACAAACCTAAAATATGTTACCATCTGAACTATTGCATAAATATGTTATTTTATTTTATTATTATTGCTACCTTTTCCATTTTCTCTTATAATTGTATTTCGTATTGTAAACAAATATTGTAAAAAATTAGTTTTGCTTTTATTCTGCGACCCCACCGCACGTATTTTATTTTTAATTTTTGTATGTAAATTTGTTATTAGTTAATGCTATCGACTCTAGTTCACTTTGTTTATTACTTTAATAATAAAAAAAAAAAAAAAAAAAAAAAAAAAAAAAAAAAAAAAAAAAAAAATGTCCACTACTATATATGAGGTAATCGAGGCTCAGAAGTTTGTGTGTTAGCCAAGTCATAGAAATCTTATTTCGCGGTGTTTCTATTCGGCGGGATAATGAAAAACTTTCTGTAAGTTGTCTTGAAAAAAAAGTCCAGACCGACAGTATGTTTTTTTTAATTATGGGAAGAAATGAAGCGCACACAACATACGTGATTAGGAGAAGCTTCGACTCTGGTCTTCCACGGATTGTAATGATAGTAACGTAATGCACAATATAAAATTATTCATACACAAGAATGATGGTATAAAACTCAATATGCATAGAATTTCAAGTAGGTATGTCGTTCAAGTGTCTTGATAAAGATTTTTTTAATCAGATGTACATAAGTACAGATCAGTTTTGTATTATTTGTATAGGTAAGCTCATTATAACACAATTAAGTCCTTCCTAATCCGATCCAGTCGGATGCATTTATAGCAAAAGACTTAGGGTAGCGACTAAAGCAATGTAAATCTTTTGATGGTTCTCCTTTTTGATTGACGGTGACTATTTTAGTTATAACTTTTCTCTGATGAACTCTTGGGAGCTTATCTTTGGATTTTCGAGTCTGTTTTTAAAATTCCGTTAACCCTTTTAACATTCTATTCAGGTTGCTCATATGTTTCATATTTGAAAGAAAAGAAGCAACAAATATGTATGAATATATTGAATATACAGTGAACTCTCGATAATTCGAACCTCCATAATTCAAAAACCTCTGTAAATAGAAGCATTCTCACAGTTCAATGAAAAAACCTCTATAAATCGAAGAAAATCTATGCAATTTGTCCCTTTCGAATTTACTATTGTGCAAAATAATATGAAAACCTCTATAATTCGAAAATGATGGCTTTTTTACCTCTATAATTCGAGCTCAAGTTTATTTGTATTTCAACAACTGTTTATGAGAACGAGAGAAAAAAGTTTGCAATTTTTCCATTCTTAAAGACGCAATCGTATTGGACTAACGGTACATTAAAAGTATTCTAATCCCTTTTCAAATCTTTATTTCTTTGTTAACTTAATTATTTTACCGATGATTTAATATAGAAATGAGTTCCAGAAAGTACAAGTGTTTGCCTATCTCTGAGAAAATTGTCCAGGCCGTAGAAGGACAGAAGAAAAAGGGATGTAGCGGTACGTTACGGAATTCCATCATCTACTCTGTCAACGATTTTAAAGCAAAAAGATAGGATTGTCGCAGACATGTCACATAAGGCAAGAAAAAGAAGTAGACCAGGTGAGTTCCCTCAGCTTGAAGAAAGCTTGCTTAAATGGTTTACGCAATGTAGACATATTCCTGTCGGAGGATTTATGTTAAAAGAAAAAGCAGAATCTTTTTCACTTCGTTTGGGCCTTATAGATTTCAAAGCTAGTGAGGGATGGTTGGTAAATTTTAAAAAACGTCATAACATAGTGTTTCGGAAAATCTGCGGTGAGAGCGCAAGCGTTGACGGCGGCATTTGTTCAGATTGGAAAAATGCACTAGAAGGACTGTTGGAAGGTTATGAACCGGAAAATGTTTTTAACGCTGATAAGACAGGACTGTTTTTTAAATGTCTTCCAGACCGAACAATGTCGCTTAAAAATGAAAAATATCACGAGGGAAAAAACATCAAAGAGCGAATCACACTATTGCTAGCTGCGAATATGGATGGGTCACAAAAATTTAAACCGCTGATGATAGGAAAATATACAAAACCGCGATGCTTTAAGAACATAAAATCATTTCCGATGTCTTATCGTTCAAATAAAAAAGCGTGGATGAAAACTGAGCTATTTAGGGAATGGCTAACTAGTTTCGATATGGAAATGAAAAAGCAAAAGCGGAAAATCCTATTGTTCATTGATAACTGAACTGCCCACAGTGACATGCCAACCCTTACCAACGTCAAAATACAATTTTTGCGAAATACGACTTCTAAGCTTCAACCACTTGACCAAGGTATTACAATAACTTCAAGACGCTGTACCGTAAGGAAGTAGTTACAAGAATGTTAGACTGTATAGTAGAAGGGAATGAGTTTAACATAACAATCCTGCTTGCAATGAAAATGGCTGACAAAGCTTGGAAGAATGTTACCAAAAGTACAATCCGCAATTGTTTCAGAACTTGTGGCTTTCTTCGGGGAGAATCACATGAAGCTCAAGACGAAGAAGAACAGGAAATTGATATACAGGTCGAATGGAATCTCCTATCTCATTCCGATGAAATCTCAGTCTCATTCCAAGAGTTTTTCCACTTTGATGACAACTTAGCAGTCATTGGGCCCTAATGGATGCAGACATACTACTATCTGAGGAAGAAAACTCAGATCATAATGAAGATGAGGACGGGGAACCAGTTCTGTCCGTAACTTCAAAAGACGCGAAATTATCACTTATAAAACTACGTACATTTTTAGAGAGGACGAATGTCGACGATAACGTTTTTTCAGCTTTAAACACAATCGAAAACTCCCTGGACCGAGCTTGTTTGCATTCGCTAACTCAGAAAAAAATTACAGATTTTTTTGTGTAATTTGTACAATATTAAAACTTTCTTTATTCTACGCAGCATTACTTAAATGTACACATATATATACTTACGAGTAATAAAGATTTTATTTGCCAAAAATATTTTTTTCTGAAACCTCCGTAATTCGAAAAACTTTTTAATTCGAAGTTTTTCCCTGGTCCGATGAAATTCGAATTATCGAGAGTTCACTGTACTTATATCTCATTCCTGGTAGTCACATCTAAAAGACTTTTGCTACTCCAAATATTTATCATTTTAAGGAACATCAAGTGTACGTACATAATGAAAAGTTATTCAAGAGTAGCTTGTTCGGAGCAAATTATAATACATATGCGAGACTCCTCTGATCTAAGACTGAGATAAAAATGTTAACTTTCGAGTTTGACTAAGTTTGAGCTTTTTCAAATATCGTTTTTTAGGCCCGATAATTATATTGGAGACTCCGTTTATTGTTTCCTTTCACTTTCGTTCGTAAGATAGCATGCAAAATACAGTTCAGATATTCACCCTTTTTTTTAATTGCGAAACTAGCTAAGCGTGGAAATGAAAAAAATATCGGGAAGAATAAAGCAATTAGAGGAAAGACCAGATTATTTTTAGAAAAAGCGTTAGAGATCGTTTCAAAAATGCAGTCTAGAAGTGCATCAATCATTTCAATAATTTCTCAACAAGGTTGAAGATATCGGCGCCTCCAAATTTAAAATAATTTTACCAGCTATCTCTTACAGTTTTCTTTTAAATGATTAAATTTGTTCCTGGCTCTTTAAATTTGCGTAACGTACACCTGCCTCAAGATTAGAAAAATCGAAACAAATGTAATGTGGTTTCTCTTTTGCTTTGGATGTATGCTCAAAGCAAAAGAAAAACCGAAACTGAATTCACTTAAAATAAATATAAAACAAGAAATAACCTCATCTAAATTGTTATCTTCCTCCTCTTGTATCGTGCGATCATCATCTTCGGAAAAGTCTCTCGCCAATGAAGCGCTCCTCGAACTAGTTGTTCGCGGAAGTGTTCGTGTCAACTGGAAACCCTTTATTAAGATGTTTGTTGCACTTCGTGAACGGCCTATTACGTTGCCGCGTTCCGAGCTTCGTTCCCTTTGTCGCTCGATTAGGCTGATTGTGTCAAATTGGTCATCAAATCGGGATGATGCAACTGATGATGACCGCGAACCATTCTGTCGGTTTTGTTTAGCTTTATATCCTAAAGCCGCCCATTCTTCATTTATATGATCCGTTCGCTTTAAGAAATTTTGTATTTTCTCTGATAGGTAATTCGATGCCGTTTGCGGATCAGTGTGTGACGGCGATGGCCGGAATGACTGTCGAACTGGTTGCTTGTTACATCCAAGAACAAATTGTAAATTTGCGTCGATAACAACTGGGGACGATTCCAACGAGCGTAGTTTAAAGATGTCCATCGGGTCACCACGGGTGTAGGTCTGAGGAAACACGCGTCTGGGCATTGAGGCCGATGAAATGAGGGATCGACCGGAATAGTTTGATCCATTGCTTCGAAGCGAAAGCGATGGACTTGGAGAACGTGATGCGTAGCTGGAAGGTTCTTTTGACTTGATCATTTCGACTGAAGTTGCCCGCCTATTAATTGGAAGTTTTAATGACACTTCAACTGGAGCAGTGTAATCAGTTGGGATTTGCTTTTTATCGGTTCCGGGGGATATGGATATACGCGGTGATAGTGGAGTTATTATTCCGTTCGGAAATTCGTTACGCAGTGTTGGGCTTTTTGCTCGTTTCTTCGGAATCAGACGAATTTGCTTCCGAACACGAATATGGGAGGAGGAATTGGGAGTAGGCGGTTTGTTTGGTATTTGGTTGTAATCGTATTTCATGCCATAATTGGGTTTTATAGAAATATCAGAAAAATCGGGATTTGTGAAGTTTTTTTGCATCGAAATCATTCTTTGATTTCCCACTATCGTTGACGAGTAGAATTTTGACGGCTCGGAGCCATACGTGACTGAAGGCGGATTTGGCGACATTTTAGTTGAAAACTAAATTACTACTTGTGAATGCGTGTTAAGAAAATCACATGCTGGGAATAATAAGTTTGCAAAAGGATTTTATTTGGATTCGAGGGCGTTTCTAAAGAGTCACACTTGAAAACTGTATTTTAAAAAAAGTCAAGATATCCTTTTTTTACAAACTGTTTTTGGGATTAAAAATGAAACAAGAACGCACTGCCAATATTATTCTTCCCGGCCCGACGGCGACGTACACAAGTATCCACTTGTTAAGAACGTGACGACGCGCTTTTTCTCTTGGCTACTTCTCGACACTGACTAAAAAGCAACAGAAATCTTTTCACCCATCTCCCATATCCGAATCCGAAATAATCATTTCGCGTTAGCGACTAGTGGAGATTTGTGAAAACGTATTCTGTTCAAAGTGATTTTTTCAAATTTGAAATAGAAGTTCTATTTTTGATTTTTTTTTTTCTACAATGCGAAACACACTCGCCGATAGAATAGAAAACTGTAACAGAGACAAAACGCAATGCGATTGCACAAATGCAATAAACTTAAGATAGAATTTTTTTTTCACAATAAAATAAGTTTTCTGTATTTTTGATTTCTATTGTACAAGAACACATTGAAATTAAATTTAAAACAAAATCGCCGGAGCAAAATGGAAAAAGAAAACAATCGGTTTTGACTAAAAATTGAAATTGTATCTGTTATTTTTCTGGCACGCGCACGCTTAATTTATTTTATTTTTTTTGTTTGTAAAAATAATGAACAGCATTTCGCCTTGGATATGTTATACATTGGATTTTTTAATAACGAAAGATAGAAGCGGATCCCTAAATTTATATGTTTATGCTTGAAGGCTCTTGAAGGGATCTCTTTACTCAATTTAAACGTTGCAACCGGTCGTTAGTAGTCGCCGGTATAGGCGAAAGAGGCTATATGCGTATAAATAGATGCTTCTTTTTTATTTTGAAAATAAATATATTTTAGTGTTCAATAGATTACGGCAAACATATTTATGTTCTGGCGTATTGGTGACTGAATTAAAAACGAGAGTAATGAATTGTTTTCGAGTAACTGAGTCTTCCATACTGACTATGATAGAGGAAGCTTGCCAAGTTTGCTTCTGTCGGTACGAGATATGATATGGCACAAACTGCTTATGTAATTTTGTTCAAGGCTGAGAACATTTGAAGAAAAATAATGAAACAATATTATATTACAGCTGCAGCAGACTGATAGAATAGTGGACCAAGGTTAGCAATACTTGTACCAACATCGACCTGCCACGTTTACCAATAATTCCAATTTATGTAATACATGGTATTGAAATGTCTCAAGCAAATTCCAACATGAAAAATAATAATTTAATCATTTTAATTGCGTCCAACACGTTTACGGATGGCTTTATTGAGTTTGTGCTTATTGACATAAACGGAAACGTCGTCTCACAATTGCCGCAGGATCTTGCATTAGATATAGTAGCAATTAACCGTCTGATACTGGACATTTTATATCATTTACCTTTACATTTTATCTTACTCCTTTTTTACACATAGTGCGAATAGTCCAACATTAGAAGTCTGCCAAGGACTCAAAATACAGCACCCGACAGAAATAAAAGAAAAGTACATATTAGCTTGAAAATTTGATATTTTTGAAAGAATAATAGCATCAAGTGCTCAAAATCTATAACGCGTTAACATCGAGTTTATGGGGCACAAGAACTGTGGAATCAAAAAGAGCAGACTTTTACTAACTGAGTGTATTAGAGCGACACCTTTTAAGATCGGTACTCTTAGGAGGGATAGTCATAGATCTGCAAACTAAGCCAGGCATTTGCGAACATAACGATTCGAACAACTCCGGACACTATGATTTCTAAGGATTCACTACTATACTGAACTAAAGACAATACCAAGTAAGTTACCGATAGCAACCTATAGGTGAACAAATTGAACGTCGGAATATACGCAGTTTGCCGATTTAGTGAGGTTAAACAGATGCGATTTAAGCCAAAATTGTAAAAAAAACATTCGGCACAAATACGATATTTGAAAGAACTTAATAGTTAATGATAGCGAAAGCTGCGTTATTTTTGAATCAATAATTACCGCTAGTAGTTTTAGTTTTAGTTTAGATTTAAGAAAAACCAACGAATACGTGGTTGAAAAGAAAATAATGGATCGATCGATAATTCTTAAAATTTAGACTAAAGTTGCCAATAGAGCTAGACAAATTTATCAACAGCAATGCACAGGCGCTGTGAAACGAGGAAGGACTACATACACTTGCTACTATATACTTGGTCATAAAAACCACACCATATAACGAGTTCTCAAGAAACGGGTTATTTCATCAAAGTTTTTTTTATTTTAGTTATTTCCCACAGCGATATTCGGCTTCGTATTCAGTCCAAATAAAATCAATTTGAATCAAGTGAGTAGATAGAAGTGAAATGTCTGGTAAATATCAGCGATTGACTCGAGACGATAAAGTAAAAATAATGACTTTTGTTGAGAAATGGCTATCTTTACGTAAGTCTGTTGCCCTCATTCATTCATCGCGACTGACGAAAAAGTTTAGATCCACTGGTTCACTTGTGAAAACGCAAAACAACTCAGAAGACGGGCACTATATTACAAAAAATTAACATGAAAAAATCGCTTTAAAAATGGCCGTATAAAACCAAGGTTTAATTTCGCCAAGTTATCTAAGCGTTGAAATGATACGCAGAAGACTACGGGAAATAGATTTTTATGGAAGAAAAAATCCTCTCTTAATCACAAAAAGGAAAACAGATCATTTGTCGCGCCCAAAATGTATGAAAATGTAAGTTGGAGGTGGGTGGTGACGAGTGCAAAGTCAAGAGAGTGAAGTTTTATCAAAGTCAAAGGGTGTGGTGCTTTTCTTTTTACGTTTCGGGCCGTTTCCACTTTGTTAATGGACCTATGAACGCTCATAGAAATAGCCATGTAATAATGGAGTTTATACTTATGATGACATTTTTCAAGATGATTCTCCACCTTGTCACCGAACCAAATCGGTAAATAAACTGTTAAAAACAAATTTCTACATGTCTACTTTATACGAGGTTACGGTAAAAAGTTATCGGTTTGGCACAGAGATGGCGTTCCAATCGTATGGCAAATTTCAACTTGTTTTTTTAAATAATTTTTTTTCGTAGTAGATGTCTTGCGTGTTTTTCATGAAAATGAATAAACTTAAATGTCGGTTCTTCGTTTTGGATGAATTAATCTCTATGGAAATTCATCCGAAGTTGAAAAAGTTTACGAGAACTCTTGCCGCATTTGTTGAATGCCGATCAATAGCAAATGCGAAAAACGAT
Organism: Merodon equestris; assembly: GCA_958301585.1. Lineage (NCBI taxonomy): Eukaryota > Metazoa > Arthropoda > Insecta > Diptera > Syrphidae > Merodon > Merodon equestris. The sequence goes on from OY284413.1 coordinate 69,998,440, forward strand.
TTTCACAGCAGTCTTTGCACCGATTATTGACCGATATTGTGCGGCGATTTGTCACCATGGATGAGACATGGTCTCATTCTTCTTCTTCTTCTTTCAGTGGCGCTACAGCCCGGTGTGGGCTTGGGCCTCAACCAACAATCGTCTCCAGCCAGCGCGATCTCCTGCCAGCCTTCTCCAGTTACGCACACCAAGTTGGTTGAGGTCCTTTTCCACTTGTGTGCGCCATTTGAGTCGAGGACGTCCTCTGTTGCATTGTCCCAATGGCTCGGATTCAAAGACTCTTCGGGCCGGAGCTGTGTTGTCCATACGCATCTTAAGTGTTGTATCCGTAGACGCTTCAGCAGGCACATGCCGCCGTACAGCCCATATAGTTCGTGATTGAATCTTCTCCTCCAGATGCCATCAACGCAAACAGGACCAAAGATCCTTCTGCACCATAAAGCAGGACTGGGATGATTAAGGTATTGTATAAAGCCAACTTGGTCCTTCGAGAGAGGGCTCTATTACTCAATTGCCTCTTGAGCCCAAAGAAACAGCGGTTGGCAAGAGTGATTCTGCGTTTGATCTCGGTACTGTTTATGTTTGTTTATGATGTATTTATTGCAGAGCCGAGGTAGACGAAGTCCTTGACTACCTCGAAGTTCATGCTGCCCATTGTGACGCTCTGTCCGAGACGTCGATGTTGTGTGTCCTTTCTTGATGCCCTCATTTACCACTAGACCCATTTTAGCCGCCTCCGCTTCAATGCCAGCAAACGCCTCATTGACGGCTCGCTATGTTCGACCAAACACGTTAATATCATCCGCGTAAGCCAGCAGTTGAACGGACTTCTGGAAGATCGTGCCTCTGGTGGTGACTTGTGAGTTTCGCACGATCTTCTCAAGTACTAAGTTGAAGAAGTCACATGACAGCGCGTCGCCTTGCCTAAAACCTTTTTTGACATTAAAGGTCTCGGTAAGTTCGTTGCCGACCTTGATGGAGCAGCGAGAGTTCTCCATCGTCATCCTACACAATCTGACGAGTTTGGTAGGGATGTCAAAACTAGACATGGCTTTGTATAGCTCGTCTCTATGCACGCTGTCATATGCGGCCTTGAAGTCGACGAACAGGTGGTGAGTGTCGATCTGCATCTCTTGGGTCTTATCTAGGATCTGCCGTAGTGTGAAGATTTGGTCTATTGTAGACTTCCCTGGCCTGAAACCACATTGATATGGACCTATCAGGTTGTTGACGAACGGTTTCAGGCGTTCACACAAAACGGCAGAGAAGATGTTGTAGGCGATGTTAAGGAGACTTATTCCTCTGTAGTTGGTGTAGTCAAAGTGGTCTCCTTTCTTGTGGATTGGGCAGACGACACTGAGATTCCACTCATCGGGCATGCTTTCCTCCGACCATATCTTACAGATGAGCTGGTGCATCCTCCCTACCAGATCATCCCCAGCTGCTTTAAACAGTTCCGCGGACAATCCGTCCGCTCCAGCAGCTTTGTTTGACTTAAGTCTCGATATTGCTATCTTGACTTCGTCAAAGTCGGGGAGACGGAATTCTTGTGTATCGTCGTCCAAATTGAGTGGAACATTCTGCCTGACAGCGGTATTTGGGTCCTCGTCGCCGTTTAACAGTCTGCAGAAATGATCCTTCCAAATTCTCAGCATCGACTGCGATTCTACTACCAGTTGTCCATTTTCGTCCCGACAGGCTTCAGTCCGAAATTTATATCCACTGGATAATTGTTTTACTTTCTGGTAAAACTTTCGGACTTCATTCCTGCTGTAGCACCTTTCCATCTCTTCGACCGCGCGCTTCTCATGTTCTTTCTTTTTCTTTTTGAGAAGCCGGTTCTCTTCCCTCCTCTTCTGTTCGTAGAGCTCACGAACAGCTCTCGTTGTTCGATGCAGCATTGCGTTGTAGGCGTCTTGCTTGGCTGCATGGGCCTGTCTGCACTCGTCGTCAAACCATGGGTTTTTCCTGGGTGGTGTTGTAAAACCCAGCACATCAGTGGCAGCTTCCTTGATGGCTTTTTGACAACGTTTCCAGTCTTCTTCTATGGTCAGTGCAGGCGATGTCGAACTTTCAGAGAGTTTTTGGGAGACTCGGTCGGCAAAGTTCCTAGCGATCGTTTGCGATTGTAGCTTTCTGACGTCAAACCGTGGTGTTCTTTCACGACTCCCTTGTTGTTTTGATATCCGTGTTCTTACCTTGGCTACAACAAGGTAATGATCCAAGTCAATGTTGGCTCCTCGGAACGTTCGGACATCGAGAATACTGGAGGAGTGTCTGAAGTCAATCGCAATGTGATCAATCTGGTTGACCGCCATGCCAGGTCCCTCTATGGATGTTGAGGTGTGGAAACCGCGTACTTACTACAGAGAGGTTCCGCCCCGAGGCGAAGTCCACGAGCCTGAGTCCGTTCCCGGATGTGTTGTCGTGCAGGCTGTGTTTTCCAATGACTCTAGCAAAGATTTCTTCTTTTCCCAGCTGTGCATTAAAATCTCCTAGAACGATCTTCGTGTCGTAGCTGGGACATTGGTCGTATGTTCTTTCTAGGAGATCATAGAAGTCATCTTTGCTGTTGTCATCTCTGTCTTCAGTCGGAGCGTCGATCGCATCTGCCCCAAAAATAATGGCCAACGTGATTTGGGATGCGGAAAGGGATCCTGTTAATCGATTACCATGCAAAAAGCAGAACAATTAGAGGCAATTTTATTCGAATCTTCTGGACCAGCTGAATGAAAAAATTCGCGAAATTGAACGCACGTGCATTAAAACGCGGGTGCATTAATGATTGTACCACTGTGGGTTTTTGGGTGCATTTGCTCAATCATTCTCCCTTGTTCTCCTGATTTGGCATCCTCAGAAATGCATCTGTTCAGTTGAAGAAGTTCGCCAACGATGTGGCATGTAATGAAACGTATGGTGGGTGAACAGAAACTAGAGATTAAAAAAAGCTAAGTGTAATACCCACGCATCCGATCCGCGTAGGCGCCTTGCGCCCTTTTCCATCAGGAGCCGCCCATGGCGCCTTGCACCCTTTCTCAACGCCAGAGCCGCCCATGGCATTGGCACAGCGGATAAACGGTATAGACATTCAACGCGCGGGTATAAAAGCAGCCGAGTTGATCGAATAGTCGGAAGTCGACGAGTAGCAGTCAGGGCGATAGGAATAACATATGAGAAGTGTTCTGAGTATAGTAATAAAGGATATATTTTGGGAAGTTGTCTTTTATGCGCTTTGTTTTGGGTTCGTGTTTGGTGGTTTGCTGATTGAGGTCGTTGGTTCCGCTTTGTGCCTTACATAAGTGAATTTCTGGACCATTATGGAATACTGAAATACTGAAATATTACGGGATATTATTGAACTTCTAGTAAGTTCGATGCTTTTTACAGCAAAAACGGTTATTACCGCTAAAGAAGAAATAACTCCGTATTAATGATTTTCTGCTCAAACTAGTATATACATACACTAGCTGACCTGGCGAACTTCGTACCGCCCCAGAAATAATTCAGTTTTTTACTAAGAGGAGTGAAAATGAAATAAGTTCAATAACAGTATTTAGAATAGTAATATAATATACCCTTCTATCGGATCCCGGCGTGCTTCACTACCCATGAATATTAACATTGAATCAAATTGGTATAATTGTCCGTGAGAAAAGCACGGTTCCTCCAAATTCCCTCCAGACACTTGAAACGCTTGTACTTGAACTTTATTAACGGTCATAGCAAAGGATTAACGCACGGGAAATTGAAGACGTTTGAATTGAAATGGCATGCCGGTTGGTAAGGCACTCTAGAGGCCGAAAAAAATGTGTAATTTTGCGGATTTTTCATGGGATTAGTATTGTATTGAAATTTACAGGGTTTATTCAACACATTGATATGTGACGAATAAAATTAAATCATCAATTAAGTATTGGCAAAAATTGAAAAAAGAAGAGCTACAGTTGAAAAACTTCTAAATGATACGGCAGCATTTAAAGAAGACAATAAATTACGTCGATTCCGCTGTAGACGTGAGCGGGTGGCTCTTAAACTTTCACCTGAAGGACGCGAAAGCACTCTTTGAGGCATTTAGGTTGTTCTATAACAAATAAAATTGTAAGTTATGCCTCTGATGTTCACAACTCACCTTAGTTTAAAAACAGTTATTTTATTTTTATCAGTTTGTTGTCAGTCATATGTGACGAATAAAATTTTAATTGCTACTAAATCACGCGCTGAATCTTAAATCCAGTTTAAATCGCGTTTAAATTAACTTTTGAATGATTTTTAAACCTTATCCGGCCACTTCAGACCATAAGCTTTCCAACGGTGTATCGCACTTGCCTGTGCGACTTTTAGTTTAGGAGGAGAAGCGGCTTCCACGCGCTGAATCTTAAATCTAGTTTAAATCGCGTTTAAATTAACTTTTGAATGATTTTTACACCTTATCCGGCCACTTCAGACCATAAGCTTTCCAACGGTGTATCGCACTTGCCTGTGCGACTTTTAGTTTAGGAGGAGTAGCGGCTTCCACGCGCTGAATCTTAAATCCAGTTTAAATCGCGTTTAAAGAGCCACGCATTTATTCGGTAGGTACTGAAGTTCTCCAATTATGTGATTTTGTTGTTACCTACATACATATAAATTATCTTCATAATTAAAATTTTCTTGTAAGTCTTGAATTACGAGTATATAGGCTAGATTGTCACAGACGCCATTTAGTAAGACGTTACCAAGATTTGAGCTTTGCAATAGATTATTCCTAACTACTTATTATGTTATCTATTGTATATACAGTCAGCGACAAAAGTCTACGTACGACTCCCATTCTTGCTACCTGACAAGTTCAAAAGCATTATGAAAAAATCGAATGATGCAGTTTTATTTCAAACCTCTTTTTGTTACACAACATAAAATAAATTAATTTAATAACAACTGAATTTTCTTCCTATGGGAAGATCTAATTGACTATTCCCTCTGCGCAAGAGAACCGAGTAATAGTTCAGAGTTCTTTAGCTTCCTCACCCTTTTGGAGCTTCATAACCCATCACTTATTAATTTTGTAGGATTTGGCGCTACTACTGGCGAATCCATATGATTTTAGGAAGTGCGGACCCTCAAATGATATATGTTAAAATGAAAATCTGACGTTTAATTCACACCTTTTCAGAACAATGGAAAAATCTTTCGGACAAAGCAATGGCTTGACAAGTGTGACTCTTCTCCCACGAGGCAAGTAATAGAAGTAGTTGTCTGATATATTGCCCTACAAACACCAATGATGCTGAATGCTCTGGTCGCCCAAAATTAGCTATTGTTCCTGACAAAATAAAGAAAAATCCACATAATAACCGAACCCAACGTAAGTCAATGTTGTGTGAGATATCAGAGACCTTAAACACAGAGGACAGCAATATGTTCACCACTTTGCATGAACATTTGAGCGTTAGAAAGCTGTGTTGGAAATGGAAACTGCGTTTGTTTACAGTTGATGAAAAACAACAACGCGTTGACGATCCGGTGCAGACCAGCGCACTACAAAGATATTTTTTTCATACGGTATGTGAGCATGGATCCATCACCACCTTTATAGTAGGCAGGCAGTTGAACAAATAGCAAAATAGCTATTGAAGTATTTTATTCATCGATAACATTGACAAGGCAGAACCATAAGCAGCGAACATGGCGTTATTGATGCGTTTAAAGGAAGATATTGCGATAGTACGACCTTAAGCTAAAAAGAAAAAGTGCCCTTTTAATAAGACCGTGTCATAAGTTGATCGATACAACGGCAAAATTGAGAAATACTACTTGACTTGCTTTCCCATCCGCTGTATTCTCTGGAGCTGGCTTGCTTAGACTACTACTTGCCCTGAAAAAGATTGGCTCCAAAGGACGAAGTGAATATCAAAACTGAAGGGTATTTTAAGGCCGAAGATAAATTTTAATACGAAAATTCATCGAAATGTTAGAGCAGCGTTGGTATGAATGTATTACTCCTCAAGGAGACTATGCTGTTGAATAAAATCGAATTTGGCATAAAAGTTGTTGTTTGATTTGCCATCCTACGAACTTGTTAAGTTATTTGTTACACAATATGCCAAGTTGACTATTTATTTATTAACGAATGGACAGTGAAAAGTATAAGAAATAGAAGATCCCGGGGTAGAAGGCAGTTAGGAAAGCCGCGACGTAAATAGACGAAGATGTCCTTGAAAAGGGAAAAGAACAGCGAAGCATGGAAGAAATACACTAGTGACAGGGAGGCTTGGGGAAGAGTTGTAAACGAGTAACTGAACTTCCAAGTTCCAAATGCCCGTAATAATAATAATTATTGTATAAATATAGTTATGAGATGAGCATAGCGTATAGAATTGCGAATCCGCTGTTTGATTCTAAATTTAAATATTAATTTCGAAAAAAAGATAACATGTTTATATTTTTGAAAATATTGTATATTGCTAGCTAGAACTTCTGCTCATTTTTAAGCACACGAATTCCACTTTGGAAAAATTGCATGTCTTTTGAGGCGACTTGACCCTTTCTTCGAAAAACTGAAAAGAATGGTCAATCAGGTAATGTGTCATTGAACGGAACAGGTAGTAGTCAAGAAGGAACGATACCTGAACAAGACAAATCCGACAAGAACTCACAATGAACCACGCCAAGCAAACAGTCAGCAAACCTTTCATATTTGACGTTGTGGTGTACTTTTTTCAGTCTTGGCTTTTCAGGTCGCCTCTATTGGGACTATTGGGCCTTCGCTTCAACGTCATAATCATGTTTCGCTGTGATGACCCTATCTGGATTGTCATTCACATCATTCAACAGCTCCTGAGCGTAGTTTGTTTTTGGTCAGAATGTAGCAATTTCGGAACAAACTTCGTTTCGAAATTCGTTCTTCGTTTCATATCATGGCATGAACCAACCGATACGCCAATATCCTGAACAACTTCTACGATACTGATTCGATTATTCTCCATAACAAGTTTCGTCACTGCTTCAACGTCCCATCCGTTGTTGCCGTGCTGGGGCGTCCATGGCGGACATCATCATTTATATTTTCTTGGCCTTCAGTGAAGAGCTTACCACTTATAAACAGGTTTTTTGCTGAAAGTAAGCTCGCCAAAATGGCGACAATATAAACAACATATGGTAAGGGACATGTATTTTGGCATAATGAATCTGCAAAAACTTTGTTGCGTTTGCCATAGACCCTGGTTCAATAATGACGGTCTGGAACGCATCTTGTTTTCCAAGTCGAAATCATTAGTTTTGAAGGGTTGAAACCATTCGCGATGTTCTTTCATTAGAAGCCGCACCGTTAATTCCTATAATTATTCCATACATCTCAGCAACAAATTGTTTCGAACTGAGGGTGAAAATGAGAACTTCTCACATTTAGTTTGTAAGTCACATAGAAACATGTACATTACGGTGGATTCCCATTTTTATAGAACATAAACATCAAAGGTTAAATGTTTATTCTGTAAATTTGTAAAAAAAAATTATAGACTTATTGCTAGACACCAAACTCAGAAAATCCAGTATCCTTTGAATCTCTTCAATCCCGACCAGATTATGAATCATAGTAGAGATTCCCCCTTTATTTATCTTTCTTTAGTAAGTTTTTACGACCCTTATTCGCATTTATTGGCAATTAAATCATTTACATGTTTGTGGATACATTGAGAGTAGACATTAAGTGTGGTGCTAAAATGAAAAGTTGAGGCAGGCACAAACCTTAAAAACTAGCTTTGTTTGTACTTGTCAGTGCTAAGCAGTCGGAAAAGATGAATCGAATTTGAGCTCCACTGAAAAGTGCTTTTCTTTCTGAAGCAACTAAGCCGTATAGGTTTGCGATGACTTAACTTTTCTCAGTTTATTATACACATTTTCCTTTTTCTATATCGGACAATGAATTATTCGTTGATAGCGAAAGACTCGTACATTTCTTATGGAAGTTTTGGTTACGTACTTATGATAGACTGTAGCGGATCAGCTCAATGAAATCCAAAATTTCAATGCACATTCCCATTATGACAATAGTCTTAATTGCAGTTGAGCAATATGATATTTATATAGGAGGCATAACAGGTGGCATAACAGCATTATGTCTGAGGAGAACATTGTGATATACAATTTCTTATATACCTACCTTGCTGTAGCTGTATTATTTATTATTTCGTTTAAAGAATGGCTCATCATTTTTTTTTCTATTCCATGTGTCACTTGGGGTGCTACCCGTCTATAACACTTCATAAATAAAACAGGAAATTACTTAAAATCTTAAGACCGTGACACATGGCACGTATAAACATACTTTGCAGAAATTTTAAAATTGAACTTAAATACGTATTCGAATGTTGGCCGAGATTCAATGTCGATCGGACGCATACAATTGTTTATTAGTCATCGCATATCTTAGTTCTCCGGTGATGTATTTTTAACTTTTTTCCCGTTTAGATTTTCCAAGGTGTTTTATTTTTGTTTTCTTGATTATATTTATCTTAGCCGGCTGCATGTATTTATAAACGCATTTTTAGAATTTACATCGTTCAAATTCCGAGTTTAATCAGAGTCAAGGTAAAGTCATTTTGCGGACAATTGAATTTTAGCGTTCGAAGGATTTAGAGGAAAAGACAACTTCGAATAAATCATAAGCAAGCCAAACAATCCAGTCAAGAGATTAATTTAGCAGAAAAGATACACTTTTTCAATTCTTAAAACAGATGGTCCACCATTACCATAAGGAACGTATTATCTTTTTTGTTGATGTACTTATTTATCCATTAGTGTTGGTTTGTTAAAGAGAAACAAAAACGCATTTATGCATGTTGCATTAAGGTGAAACACAACAAATAAGTTGTCACATACCTACATAATGTCGGATTCCAAAGTGAAGCTTTAAATGGCTGTAGCTTTTTTGATAGTTACCGAGCTGTCAAAAATCGTAGACTCAATTTTTAACATTTTTTCCAGAATATTTTTAGGAAATGAATTTTTATGCCTGAGCAAGTTATTCGTTTAACTCTATCACTCTTGGTGGTTAATGTCACTAACCACCTTTTTTTTCCGAATTTATACCTTAACCAGTTAACTGTTTATGACGAATATATTCATCATGAAAAAATTGTAAAATGTTGTGTTATTTTTACTTTTATTTTGTGTTTTCGTCATGCTATGTTAATATAAATATAATATAAATGTTAATATAAATAGATAAATGTATACATGAAATAAATAACAAAATAAAAATATTAAAGTCACATACATATGTATTAGGTCACATTTTCCAACAAAGTCGAAACAGTTAACTGGTTAAAATATCTGCCATCTAGCGACAAACGATTGAATTATTATGAAATTTTGAACCATGCTTGACAAAATGCGGCCGATTGGAGGTACATATATTGAATGAATGACAGTTAATTTGTGTTGAATGGAATATTGCCCTAACGTACTTTTAGTCGCGTGTTTGATAAAAAAATTGTGAAATGGGTAACTAAGCTTTTTTTTGTGTTTTCGATGTTACGAGTAATTCATAAGGAAAATAAGACTGTTGTGCTTTTATGATCATAATCTACATGAAACTTATGCATGTAACTATGAGAGTATTTGTAGCGATGAGGATGATAAAGAATATACAGAAGATCAGCCAAACCCGCTGGTGTTAAGCGATTTTATTGAATAAGTTCAAGTTACCGATTATGATAACTTTGATTCCGATGATAACCTCCCTTTAAGCCTATTTTGACAATTACTTCAACAGTTACCCTTTACAAGTAAAATTACGAGAGGACAAACTTTCGCCTTTGGAACGTTAAACTCAAACAGAAAGTTCTTGCCAACGCTAAAAGAAGACAAGCATTTACAAAGAGGCGAACATGATTACCGGATTAGTGACACACAAGTAAGCTTGCTGAAATGGAAAAATAAGAGATGGCTATCATGATCTTAAGAATGTCGGAAAAGTTAACCGCAGAGAGCGCGATGGTTCCAGTGTTGAAGTGTCCTATCCAGAAAACGTGAAAGACTACAACGCGAATATGAGTTTTGTCGACAAATTCGATCAACTAAAAGGAAATTATATTGTTGACAGAAAATCTCACAAGTGGTGGCACAGGATATTTTACAATTTCCTGGATTGTTCTGTAGTAAATGCTTTTTTAATTTTTAAAGAACTGCAGTCCTCTTCATGTCCCGACCTAAGCACATTGAGTCTGAAACAAATCAGACGAAGCGTATACCAGGGTCTACTGGTGCAGGCATACGTCAGAGACAAACAAAGGCTCAAATCAGTAAATAGCAACCGTAGTTCCGTGCTCTCTTCTCCAGGACCTGCATTTATAAAACGTCATAAGCCTACAGTCTCTCAGGAAATTCGTCTAGAATGCAGTCGTCATCAACCTGAGAGAAGCACTTCGAGAAGATGCTTCAAATGTAGCACTAAAATATCTCCAGTGCGTATTATATGGCAGTGCAATATGTACATGTAAAGTGCCTATTTGCCTACGCAAAGGAAAAACATGCTTTTCAGATTTTCATAAAAAATAATTTTTACGTTAGTTTTGCCTGTAGGAAATTTCATTATAACTGATAATATTAATAAATAATATACATAATTTATCGTAATTTTTTTATACCAATAGTCATGTTGAATAGTGTCACTAACCACCTCATTCTTCGAAAGCCTTAATGCCTAATTTTTTTTCAGCTTTTCGTGATATTTGAGTTGTAAATTATGCTAAAACTAAAATATTGGGTATATAACTTAATTCGTGCGGTTTTTTTTTTCAAAATTTGAACGTTTATTTAAGAAAAACATGTACAATAGTATTATTCAAAGTATTGCCCATCTGAAGCTATGACTTTTTCCCATCTTTCTGGCAATTTGTGGATCCCATCCCAAAAGAACTGCGCCGGCTTGGCAGCCAAGAATGAATCAAGCCAATTTTTGATATTCTGCTCTGATGTGAACCGTATTTCAGTGAGGGCGTTCTGCATCGACCGGAACAAATGGTAGTCAGAAGGGGCAAGGTCTGGGCTATAAGGCGGGTGGAGTAAAACTTCCCATCCACTGTTTTCCAAATAGTTCTTAACCGGAATAGCAACGTGGGCCGAGCGTTGTCATGATGGAAAATTATTGCCTCGTATCTGGTCGCATATTCCGGGCGTTTTTCGTTTTACTGCTCTCTTCAAACGGATTAATTGTGTTCGGTAGCGTTGTCCATTGACGGTTTCACCCGGTTTTAGCAGCTCATAATACAGCACACCCTTCTGATCCCACCAAATACAGAGCATTACCTTCGCGCCATGGATGTTCGGCTTTGCCGTTGATTTGGCTGGTTGGCTGGGTTTCACATATGATTTTTTGCGCTTGGGGTTGTCGTAATGGATCCATTTTTCATCACCAGTAACAATCCGATGCAAAAATGACTTCCTTTTGTGGCGTTCCAGCAGCATTTCGGACATGCAAAACCGCCTTTCGACGTCTCTCGGCTTGAGTTCATGTGGAACCCAATTTCCTTGCTTTTGAATATATCCAGCTGCTTTTAAAGGTTTTGAAATGGCTGCTTGACTGACACCCAAAGATTCTGCGAGCTCGACACTCAAAGATTCTCGAGTTTGGCAACAATCTTTATAGAGTAATGCTTCCAGTTCTTCATCTTCAAACTTTTTTGGCTGCCCAGGACGTTCATCGTCTTCCTCCAAGCCAAAATCACCACTTTTAAATCGTGCAAACCACTTTTGGCACGTTCGCTCAACTAGCGCATGTTCACCATAAACTTCCACCAAAATACGATGACTTTCGGCAGCAGTTTTTTTCATATTAAAGTAATAAAGAAGAACTACCCGCAAAAACACTTTTTCAGGCACAAAGTTCGACATATTTGAGTGAAAAAAAAATTATTGTTGTTTACGCTTCAAATGAATAACATATACTGAAATGACGTACAATGACAGTAGCTTACCAACGCATGTTCCAATGGAATAATACAAGATTATTTTATTTTTCATGTCAAGTCAATTCGTTTAGTCGATCTTTTTTCTAAGCCCAGGATTCCCTTAGAAAAAAAATTCTTCGTCTTAACCCTCCTAAAACCCTCAACAGCGGCCAAAACTATTGTCTTCCAATTTCTTGCTGGATGTGTTCCAGCAACTCATTGGGTACATCTCGGAAAATAGGGAGGGTGTTCGAGCAGTTCGAATTCCGTTTCTTGAATGGCAGCCATCGCAACTGGGGCTTTGTAAGACAGTAACATGTCTTGGTGAAACAGCACTCCAGCTCGCAGTTTGCCTCGTCTATATTACTCCTTCAGCTTTCCAAAAAACGGAGCTATACGAGTAACGAACTTGACACTTATAATTTCTTTGGCGTCAGTCATCGATTGTTGTTTAGTTTCAGGATCAAAATGGTTGATCCAGGTCTCGAAATGTAACAAAAACATATCCTGATGTGCTTGGAACTACTCGAGATTCACCCTCGAAATGTCGACTCGTTTTTTATTTTGCTGGTTCGTTAACATTCTCGGTAGCAAATGCGGAGAGACCTTTTTCATATGCAATTCGTTCGCAATTATTTTTTAAAGGCTGTCTATGCAATCTATTCTTCGATCTGCCAAAACAACATTTTGGATGGATTTAATTACTACTGGCACGATTTTCGGAAGGAAAGAAGAATCATGCACAGAAGACTATAGGGAAATGGACCTATTGTGGTTAAGGCAATTTAAAAAAAAAAAAATACTATGAATTACTAGAAGAACAACTTCTACTTTTTGTGACCAGCGTTAACTTCTAACCTGAATCCCACAGTACAGTTATGGGGAATCTTAGCGATTTCCCAGGTAAAACCACCCATAGAACTGAAGGAAAGAATAGGAGTGTAATGAGGTATCAGATGGAGTAATTAGTAATTTTGGTAAAAACATTCCGAGGGGAAATTATACAGTGTCAATGATTTTTAATTATAACAGATTTTAGCGTGATTTTTTATGATAACTTTTTTAAATTTATTTTAGAAGGAATCCTTTTCATCCCAAGGCACATTATTCAAGAAAATACACAGTTATTTAATAGTAACTGATAGCTTTTTCATTGCTAAATCGTTTTCTCACCAAGACTCTCATGCTGCCAGAACAATGGCAAAAATTGTATTAAGCAACGGTCAATAATTAGAATGTAACGTAAATAAAGCTCATTGAAGAGAAAGAAAGAAAAAAAAAAAAACGTTGGATTTCTATATATGTATATATACCTCTCATGCAAGTGTGGCTGCCATGAATGACTAATTCGAATAGCTGGATGTTTTTTAATTATACTTTTTATTGAATCCAAAGAAAAAAAAAGTTGGAAATTTACTTAAATTCGAGGATCTAATTAATATTTTCGATATGGCCACATTTGGCAGGAATTAATTTCGGTCAATAAATTTTTCGCATTCTGCGATATTTTTAAATTCCCGGCGAAGCATTAACTTGAGCGCGTCTGTTGTTTGGTGTTATTTAGTGCCAATTTTAGCCTTCGAAATGCTTCGGATAGAAAAATCTAATGGATTGGCATCGGGAGAATTCGATACCCATTAAGTCGAAGAAATCAATTATAGAATATTTTATCACTTTTATTCTTGATTTGCATCGGGTAGATGCGGAGTCTTGTTGGCATATTTACAGTTTCACGGCGTGAATACAGCTTCCAGGAGAGTTTCACGACAAAAAATCGCGTTTATCTTAATGCTATGATATATGTATACAATATGTTCGGTTTGGCTATAGTCATTTCGATGGAAAAGTAAGCGAAATAATGATAAAAAAATAAATTAAACTTAAATTCGTATGGTGGCAGATTGAGCGTGGTAGCCCATGGGAGACCGCGAAGGGGAAAATGAAAAAATCTACGTTGATCCAATTCAATTCTGCGTGAACAATTAATGTGTCGTGGAAACCAAACCAAATGTAGAACGAATTCAAATTCTGCTGCTGAGAGTCCTTCGCGGTGGATATAGTTTTTATGATTTTCATATCATTTGCGTACCTGAATCCATCAGAGTTTTGAATAAAAATGTAGGCATCGTTAACGGTCAAAACAAATTTCAATGGACAAAGGTGACAACTTTGTGGAGCATCCTACGTGGCGTTTATTGGATCAGAAACAGATGAATGAAACATAATTTTGTATTGGTGCTCTTTTTGATTTATTTTAACCAGGAAAGAAACAGAGGGGAGAAACCGAGTGCTTTTAGCTTCAGATAAATGAATTAATCAAGGCTTTTTATATTTCTCTCGAGTGATAAGAGTTTTGGAGGCAAATTCGTAGAGGTTGGAGGTTGTTTATTTTCGCTTCAAAATGCCGTTTTGTGTCCACCTGCACTGAAATTGTAGATGATACTTTCGAAACAACTTAGGAACTGTAGGCAGCTTGACAATTGGGAGATAGTTAACAATTTCTTTCCCCTTTTTATGGATGGAAAAGTTGTATAAATCTTTTCACAGTATAAGAAAAATAATAGTGGAGAGGGAACGCTGAAATAGGGTTGTGAGGGGCCTGGAAATGTGTATTGACACACTTTTTTTAGACGATTGCTGGCAATCCATCAGGGCCATGAGAGTAGTTGCTTTTCAGTTTTACTTGGCGAGACTAAAGAAGTTTAGGTGCAGTTATTTAAATAATGGAAGAAATCGTAATCGGCTGCGCGAACATAATTACTGTAAGAGGACGCAGTGAGATTTAATATTCTCTCTGAGTTGAAGAATGAAACAGTAATAAAACTGAAAGACGAAGGAAGACCGAAAACAATGCAACAATTACCGTGGAATATCGCTGCTATTAAGTTTTTGCAAAATGCGGTCAAATATTCTTTTAAAGACACTGATTTCATACGCTAAGGAAAAAATCGGAGACTACCAGTGTGCCTTCAGGAGGAATCGCTCGATGAGTAATCAGGTTTTCAATATACCACAGCTTTTGGAAAAGAAATGAGAATCCCACGAAACGGTACACCAACTATGTACTTGTGCTTTTAAAAAATGCATATGACTCTATAAACCGATCGCAAATATATCCTTGTAAAGCCAACAACCCGGAAAAAATGGTGAAACTGATACAACTATGCCTATAGGGAAGCAAAGGACAAGTTAAAGTAGGAAAAGTCTTATCTGAAACATTCGAGATACGTGAAGGCTTTAAACAATATGTCTTGTCATCACTTCTTTTTCGAGGATATTCTCGATAAACGCTTTCAGAAAGTGTATGAGTTAAATTATCTGGGTACCATATAGACTGGTAAAACCGACATAAAGATCGAAACAAATAAAAGGCTGCATATGTGCAACGCGTTCTTCTTCGCGAAGAAGCAATTATTCAAAATCACTCTTTTGTAATTCTAAAACCCCCATTTTTAAAAACATAATAATGCCAGTAACACTTTACGGATGTGTAACTTGGTCTCTGATTAAGAAGGAGGAAAATAGATATCGGCTTTGGAAAAAAATTCTTAAAGAGAATCTATGGTGGAAAACAGGAAAAAAGGAGTAAACTACACAATCAAGAACTCGAGGAATTCTATTCAGTCCCAAACACTGTCCGCTCAATTAAATCGCGAAGACTAAGTTGGGCAAAACACGTAGAACGGATGGACAGTGGACGAACAGTCAACCAAACACGTAGAAAAAATACCGCCAGAAAGACCGCGGCATAGATGGGAGGATAATATAAGGATGAATCGAGCATAGATAAAACAGAACATCGTAACATGGAAGGAACAGGAGAGGAAATAACACTATTGCGGTTGAATTCACATGCCGATAATTCAAAAACTGAACATTCGATAAAAAAAGATTATTACACAGACCTGTCAACTGGTCAACAATAAACGACAACCAAAGTTTTAGCGCACTGTCATTCGTAATTTGCTAGATACCCCGACGGGAAGTTGGTAGTTCATGCCAGCTACCTGCAATTTGAGAAGAAACTCGAAAGCGCAGATGACAAAAAGATGGTGAAAAAAGATACTCCTAAGCAAGATCACAATGAGTCAAAAACATAATCCCATGAATTGAAGAAAAAATGTGAAAACTTTTGTACATTCCCGAAAACAGCTTATTTCTTTGAATCATTCTCATCTTTCGCTTGGATTGCGTTTGTGTTATCTTACTACGACTGCAAATATAAATTGAATTACAATTGTGTCACATCTTTCAATATTCCAATTATAAAATTACCAGAATGACATAATAGTGGTTTATGCCAAAACGCTTAAAAGAAAACAATTTTAATTTCCTCATGGTTTTAATCAAATATACATACATATGTAGTTTGAACGCTTGAACGACATATTTCTTATATAAAAAGTACCATATGTTCCCATTACAGTACCATTATTACAGTGGATAGTCGTCGAGTGTTCACGTACATACGTATGTATTTGCAGCAAGTCACTCGAATTCGGAAGGAAGTATTAATTGATTCACACTAGACATGTACGAGTACAAATGCCTATTTTCAATTTGCCTTTACGCGAATAATGTTAAGTAATTTAATTTGGCGGAACCTAGTCTTACATTAGAGAGAGGTTAGTAGCACCAGAGGGGTTAGTGGCATCATTAAACAGTTGCCAAAATTAGATTTACTATAGGGCTCTGTCTCTTCGTGCCAATATACAAAATACAGTATTTACATATGTATAGTAAGAACAATGGGGTCCAATTATTTGTTTTCATCTACTTATACACGAGAATATCGACAATTTTCGATCTGCCAAAAGGTATTTATTGAAATATTGAAGATACAATCAATAAAATGATGATGGGTTCCAACGAGAAGCTATTCCCACTTATTCCAGTTTTGTTCCCCACTTACCTTGTTTTCCAATTTTTCGTTTTCAGTCTTAAGTGCATTTCGATCATTTTCGATTTTCTCCAATTTCGCCCGTAACATATGCAATTCATCGCTTGCTGATTTTAATTGCTCCTCAGTACGGTGCACATTTAATAGTGGTTGGACACGAACCAATAGACGCCACCACGGCCAGTCGCGCACTGCAAGAAATGCTTTAACATTACGTTGTATACAGCGGACAGCTATTTCCTGAAATAAAACAAAATGTCAAAATAAAAATCATTATTATCAGAGGAATTATAATAAACAATATTTAATTGCTATGTTGTTAAAAAGCCGTTAAACAGAATAAAGTCATCTAGACGCGCACGAATGTAATTCCCAAATTAGTTTACGAAATATCTCTAATCTCAGGGACTACATTTAGGAGAAAACAGATCTTATAACTAAAAAGTGCATATATTACATACAGTTTTGATCAAGTAATTGTAGATTGCACCACAACAACACATCATTGAAATTGTTCGCTTGTTTTCACGTGTAAATTTAATTGCTGTATTTGAAAAAAACTAACGGTATACATCAAACCAAATTACTACAAAATTGTCAGTCCAGCGTAATAAAACAAAATATTAGTGACAATAGACAAATTAAATATAAATATTAAAACGACAGTGGAGAGATTGGTAACTTTTTACATCAATAAAAACAAAATTTTCTTGATCAAAAATCTACTGAAGAGGAAAACGAAATCATTGTAATGAAAATCATATGTTATTAGAAAATCAAGAGCAAAAGGTAAAGCCTTTGACGAAATACAAAGTTTCCTAAGCTTGTTTCCTAAGGTGCTATATTAGGTGTAGAAAATATAAATCCATAATTTTTGCACGAAATTTAATTTAATTTCGTTCAATAATTTGTTCCCATTTTAAAGGTAATTCCATTATACTTCTTTCATAGAAGACTTCGTCTCTATTGGCAAAAAAATGGGACGATCGTTTTTCACAAGGTTTTCTTAGGCGATTTTCTCTCCAGCAAATCGTTGGTTATGGGCAGGAACTGATGGTAATCACTTGGTGTCAGGTGTGAACTATAAGGTTGATGCATAAGGACTTCAAAGCCAAGCTCCCGCAGCTTCTGGAGAGTTACTATCGACGTATGCAGCCTGACGTTGACCTGGTGCAACGCGATTCCTCGCCTCTCTCCTATTGGCCAAAGATGGCCGCTTCTGGGCGATTGTTTCCTTGAGACAATTAAATTGTTGATAATATACATAGGTCCCGATCAAGAGTGTTAATTGTAATTAATTATCTGCCAATCCCAATCAAATACACAGCAAAACCTTACAGCGCTGGCACACCGCGGTCCGACTATGACCGTTTTTGTTTTAAGTTGTCGTAAGTGATCTATTTCTTATCACCGGTCACCATCCAACTCAGAAATGGGTCGATTTTGTTGCGATCCAGTAGCGATTTGCAGATGGAAATTCGATCTATGAGGTCTTTCTCATAGGTCTATCGAGCTTCTTTTCATATCCAGCCTTATTCAAATGGTTTTTTGTGTAATGTTTAGCTCTTGGGCAATCAAATTAGTGCATGACTATCAGACACGGCGATTTTCATGATTTTGTACAATATTGTAGATAATTTCGGCAAATAGCCTCCCCAATGTGTAGCGCGTCTTGGACATCGAAATTACCGAAATAGAATCGACGAAACCAAAACTGTGTGTGATTGGTTGTTACAGTATCAGTTCCATAAACACTATAAAATATGGCGTATTTTCTCTTTTCAGGGGTCCATCTTTGATACTCGCTTAAACCAATCACAATATTGTCACAGAAGTTTTTTTTTTAGTACGAAACCCTATCCTTCTAACGCCATCTAGTGTACGTCTGATAGGACATGTAAAAAGCGAGATAGAGAAGCCTTAACTACATCTGATATGTTGAAAAGGCAAAATAGAAAGTAGAGAAATAAAAAGACATTCAATATCTTGTATAGGTAAGTGCAGTAAGTGTTCGCAAATGCCCCCTAGTGTAAGACTTACTCGCAAAAACCCGCGAAAACTACTTTTCTTGACAAGAAAAAATAAATACGGGGTTGCGCAAAGGAACCTGACACATTTGTTTTGTGAATTGACAAAAGCACTGAAGACCTAAATGAAAAAACTGACCAGCAATAAAAAGTAGAAGAATGAAGGTTTAAAATCGTTTATTTTTTGAAAACAATATTTGACAAATGATGGCCATTACTAGATACACAATTTTCGAGCCGTTTTACAAAGTTATTGGCCACTTTTTTCAACGTTTCAGCCTCAATTTCCGCGATTTCATGGCGAATGTTGGCCCGCAGGTCGTCCAAGGTCCTTGGCTTGTTGACGTAAACTTTACTTTTTAAATAGCCCCATAAATAGAAATCGCAGCTCGATAAATCTGGCGATCGCGGTGGTCAAGCAAAGTTCGTGTTTCTGGAGATTATTCTGTTACCGAAGTTTTTTTTCAACAATGCCAACGTTTCTCGCGAGGTATGGCATGTGGCCCCATCCTGCTGGAACCACGTTCGTCTAAGGCGACGTTTTCGTTTCAATTCGGGTAAAAAAAACGTCCGCAGCATGTCAGTATAGCGCTCTGAATTAACCGTGCCATCGAAAAAGAACGGTCCGATAACGCCCCACTCCGCTACCGCGCACCAAACAGTCACTCTCAACGAATGGAGGGGCTTCTCCACAACCTGTAACGGATTCGCCTCGGCATAATAACGACAATTCTGTTTGTTTACTGCTTCGTCGAGGTGGAAGTGTGCTTCATCGCTCATCATTATGTTGCTTAGAGAAATTTCGCCACTGCCTAACATTTCAAGCATCTTATTCGCGAACGATAAACGAGCTTCATAATCCGCAGGTTTCAACTGTTGGGTGATGACGATCTTATATGGATGAAATGACAACTCTTCCTTGACTATTCGATGAAAAGAACGACGTGAAATTCCAAGAGCAGCCGCATGTTTCTTACCCGAACGCAAGGGACTCTTCACAAGAGCGGAGCGAACTCGTTCAACATTCTCTGTGTACGGACAGTTCGTTCGTGGCCCGGAGGTTTTATTTTGGTTACAGACCCCGTTTTTATAAAAATTTTTAACCACAATTTCACTGTATTACGCGAAGGCACCGTTTTTTAAATTCACGAATAGTTTTCACGTAGGACTGATTCTTTAAAAACTCGTTATAAATAAAAACGCGGTGCGTGACACTCCAGTGCTCCATTATAGAAAACTACTAGATGAAAATAAACCTTCACTCATCTGCTTTCTGATGGCGTATTTGGTTTCTCCCTCCCTCGTTCGGTTCCAATGCCACCCGTGAACAAAATGTGTCAGGTTCCTTTGCGCAACCCGTTATATGTATAACTCGAAAGCCGTTTTCGCCATAAAATAAATAACATATCGAGTAGAAAAATTGCGCAAAATATGGTAAAACGAAAGTAAATCTATTCTTTTTGGCGGAGTTAGTCTCGAGTGGAATATTCGTCCTCCACCTAACACAGAATATCGAACTAAACACTTAGGCAGAAAGATACTAAGCCAACGGCATCACGATGCCACGAACGTGTACCGAAAAGCGACAATCGACCCTGAATCGGACCTGAAGTCCAAAATCTCCAACAATTAATCAAAGAAAATTATAAATTTACCACTCTCAGGCGCTACTTTCCATTACAGGAAAAATAAACCATTTGGGGCGCTGAAAGCGCACTTATGATTTGACAGGGTTGAAATGTATCATTTGGTCGAGGCACTTGCTCAGTAATGTCCCATATATGTTAGATACTTCTAAGAAAATCATGCATATTATTGCAAATTCTTGATCACATGTATCGATCAAGCAATGCTTGAAATATAAACGGCCTAAACCGTCATTGTGCCTTCAACGTCACAAGTGGATAATATTTGTCGAAATTTGGTCCAAAATAGAGTATAGTAATGGAGACTTGTCAAAACACGGATATCTGCCTGATGCTTAGTTTTAAGCCGCCACCCAGCATGCAATAAGCCCCTGATTTGATATGTGCTGACAGAGGACCTAGTAGAGGATTTGAAAAGACCACTTCAGCAGATAGTAAAACAACAATGACATTTTCTCTGCTTCCAGGCAGAACTTACCATCCACAATGGATAAAGACGGGAGAGCACTCCGGCTACTCGACGGGGCTAAAACAGCGATATCGAAGCTGAAATCTACTTAAGTTGCTAGCGCAAGCGGACTTCCTCGGACATTTAAAGTAACCGGAGATAAGTTGGGTGGGAAAATGCATAATCTTATTTGAAGATACGGGTGGAGGCAAGCATGCCTCATTGATTTCGTAAGTGTCAACGACAAACGAATATACAATATAATACGGCGACATTGACGTATTTAAGTCTCTACGGATCCAAAGTCTCAACTAGCTGGGACATGTATGGCGAATGGACACCGCTGCCCTAGCCAGAAGATTTTTCGTTTCCAATCCGAAAGAAAAACGTAGCAGATGACGACCGCAGCTACGGCGGGTCACGTAGGTGGAAGCGGACTTCACCCAACTGGCATTGGATATAGTTAGAAACCCGCATTGGCTGGAGAGGCTTTGTTGGTTGTGGCCCAGGTTGGCCCCGAACTACAGCGCCATCTAAGTAAATAGGTAAAGAAAAGTCGGTACAAAATGGAAAAAGGTAAACACAACATCTCGAAATCGTACATAAGACACGCCTTAACTTTTGTCTTGTAAATTCTTCTCTTAAACTATACATGTTACATACTATTTCAAATCCCTTGTTACATTCTGGAAATGTCAGCTTTCTTACTGATATTAAAGGCTAATAAAAATCTACTTACTTGCACACGCCGTTGAGATACCCTTTTCCTTGCTAAGTAACCACGACAATATGCTTGCAATTGTATAATTCTGTCGGATAGGAGTTCGTCGCGTTTCGCTTCTAATTGGCTTAATATACCCGCTCGGAATAATACCTGTAGAATACAAATAAAAAAAAAAAAACACATAAAATAGATATAAAACTGAAATGGTTTTTATATTCTGATTTAAAATAACACATACATACTCGTATGTGCAAATAAAACTCTCCAAGTATAATACTTAATATTGAATACATTTAAAGGATCTTTCATCAGATACTTCTACAACAGATTCGGAATAAATTATGCGGCATTATGCAAAATTCTTTATTTATTGATGTGGTTATTTCAAATTCCAAGGAGGCAGAACAATTCATAAATATTCTATCGATTTTCTTTGCCTTTAGTATTTTTGTCATGAATTCGTACGCAATACGCCTATAAAAGTGGTAAGTTATGCATGATTGCTGTCTGACTGATAAGTGCTAGATTCATTGGAATCAGGGTGGAGACAAAATAGTGAAGGAAAAGAATGTAAGAAGAACAATGGGAAAAGAAAGAGAGGTGTCTTTCTTCTATAATATCCTACAATTTAATAAAGAGGATATTGCATATAAGTCATCGCTCTTGTCCATTTACGTTTTATTCTATTTAGTAACAAATATTAAAGCAACATCCTTTAGAAGAACTTTAATCAAAATCTCTGGATTGTATTTTGTTTTTCCGCGAAAACATATTTCTCAAAATGTTTGGGTTGGAGCAAATCAGCGAAAGAGTATCATAATAAAATTTGCCATTTTTTACAATATAAAATATGGTCGAATGATAAAAAAAATGTTCTAAGCTGTTCTTTAAAATATCAGTTTAGTAAGATCTTTGCTGAATTCAAACTTCAAGTTTCTTATGCTTAATAATTTGGAGAAGAAGTCCAAATTATAAAATTAGATTTGCCGGACCCATTTATATTATCTAGGAAAATTTAGGGGGCTTGAAATCGGCAGATTAGCAGTGTGACTAAGAAATAGACTTGTTGAAGCCAAATTCAAAGCAAGAAATCCGCAGAAAGCCCGCTTTTCGTCGAAGAAACCTAGGAATGCTATTCGCTCGAGATAACATTCAATGATCACTGCAAAAATGCAGAAGTATTCTCTGGAGAGATATGTAAGTCAAAAAATAGAAGCACAGAATACCGACCTCAGTATATGCTACTAACTCTAAAGCACGGAGGTTAGCCAAGTGATCAGTTGGGTAAGCCTAACTTATAATAGATTTGGTCCAGTATTTTAGATTAGATTTGTCATTTATAGATACTTTATTCGAAATGTTATGTTGCCATATGCCATAATGCTTCTTAAATGCAAGATAAAGATCTGAAGCATAGTTCCAAAACAACGAAAAAATGGTTTGATGAGATGAAGTAAATGATGTGAGAAGTGAGCAAAAAACATGGGAGGCTATCAAGGAAGATGCCGAAATTCAATTAATTCTAGGCTCAGCTGATGCAAGAAAATTATATAAAATAAAGGATGGTATTAAAGGAAATTACATTTTTATCAACAATTGTAGAAAAATTAACGACTTCGTCATATCTTTTAGCACTATAATTTTATCAAACAAAGCGTACGTAGCTACGTTGAAAAATAATTCTCTGGTGTTCTTTAATATGCACTGGTTGAAGAAAATATGGATATATTCTATAGTTTTAAAATCAAGTTTCGAATGTATCCAATTCATTATTAATATCAATGGACATTAAAATGGTGGACAGAATATTGTAAATCAACACATGATTCAAATATTACATAAGCAGCATTCTCAGAGGGCAAGTAAAAATTAAAAAGAGCAATTAAAGTACTGTCCTGATTAATTTGTAACTTCTCGATTGCAAAGAAATTACTAGTACTATCAACCGACAATGTATTAAAGTTTCAGTGCCATAAATAGAAAAAATTAAGTGGTAGTAAATGTTATGCAGTGGAGCAGCTGAAGCCATTTAACCACCAGCACTTCGAAGCCCATATATATTTTTTATGCTACGTTTGCAATTCGATTAAGAGAATAACCATCTTTCATAAAGAAAATTATCAGTACATTATAAAACTATAATAATGTAGAGAAAGTTTTTGTTTTTAGCCATAAAATTACAAGCGTGGATGAGTGAGCAAGTGAATTTATCGTGTACTTCGACAACCTTCGCTGACACAGTTTCATGTCCAAAAGTTATGAAAAAAATCATTGCATGGCAACCGATATCCTCAGCAACTTCTCTGATAGTGATCGACGATTGTGTATTACAATTTTTATCACAATGATATGCTGGGGTTTCCAGGGCAGACCTTCTGTGACGAGCTTTTTTTCTTTCTCTGAGTAGACTAGCCAAATAAAACAGCTCACACTTCTTTACATTGGAACACTTAATTCTATTTTTCATACAAAATATAATACAGATTCTTTAATTCAATTTTTCGAAAGCAAACAAACGCCAAGCAACAAAAACACGTTTAACCGAAAAAAACGAAACACGAAAAACAAACCAAATATCCAAAATGGCTGAGAAGGTCAACACACCATATGTAATGTTATTCGCATGTACAATTACTTAATTCGCGGAATTCCAAAAGTTACCTTATTTTTTGAACAAATCTTCAAAAGTAAAACGTTTGGATGAACAGCATATTTCAGTAGTATGTGTACTGTAATGGATAAATTACCTCCGAATTTAGAATAGGATAGAATTGTCAGTAAATGCTTCCAATCAGAAGACCCTAATTGGAGGATGACCAAATGATTAATACTTTGTAATTACCGGGGGCTTTGATTAGAGCTTATATTATTCATGGCATAGAGGTTATTTGATTTTGAGGGTATTCTTTTGTTATTCTATTTTTTTAGTAATTTTTAAAAGTGTCACATGAGTAAATCCAATGCTCATAGAAAAAGTCCGGGCTGAAAGACCTTTATTCGAAAACTCAATTACACATTTTCATTAACTAAAAAGATTTTATCCATTTTGACTGCAATGCACTAAGAACGCAACTGAATTGAACTGTTTATCATAAGAGAAGAAAAAAACATGAAATGTGACTGTTTTTCAATCCCCATCCAGTTTTTCATTGACGTTTATAAGGATTTGATCATAAAGAGTAAAAATTAGAATCCCAATTTTAGACAATTCGTTTTGTCTATTACGATATGTTTTGTATGTGAAAAATCTCTGTCAAATGTCTCAGTGTAAATACACTTCTATTTTAACTAACTTTGACTAATAAATCAGGGTCTTAGCTTTTTTAGAGTCGTGGTTACCGACAATAATATGATCTAAGGCGGGAAAACAAAAATATGAAAGAGTTATCATAAATCGGCCCAAATCAAAAAATTAACAAATAAAGGGCATGCCAAGAAATTATCATGATGTCTACCATTGGCTCACTTATTCTTAAAAAAATTGTAATCGTTGTAAATTATAATCGTCACCGACCAAACATTATTAACCGATAAAGATCAACTTTGATTTCACAAAAAAAAAAAATTATTTTTGATTGGTACGATACCACCACGAGGGTGGTCCGATAAGTACTTAGCCTACAAAAGAAAAACAAAAATTTTGGAGAAATGGCGATTTATTTTTCAATATAGTCTCCTTTTAGCTCGATATACTTGACCCAGCGATGCTCCAACTTCTTTAACCCGTCTGAAAAATACGTTTTCTCGAGGTCTGCAAAGTAGGCCTCCGTGGCGGCGATGACCTCCTCATTCCACTGAAATTTCTGCCCGACGAGTGACTTTTTCAAGTTTGGAAACAAAAAGAAGTCGCACGGGGCCAAATCTGGAGAATACGGTGGATGGGGCAGCAGTTCGTAGCCCAATTCGACCAATTTGGCCGTGGCGAGGGCGGAGGTGTGAGCCGGTGCGTTATCATGGTGGAAGAGCACTTTTTTCTTCGCCAAGTGGGGCCATTTTTTCTTCATCGGCCCAATAATTTGGCATAGTTCATCGCTGTGACCGTTTTGCCCTTCTCCAGGTAGTCGATGTGGATCACACTTTGTGAATCCCAGGCAACGGTGGCCATCACCTTTCCGGCCGATGGGACAGTCTTCACCTTCATCGGAGCACGTTCGCCGAGTGAAGTCCACTGTTTTGACTGTTCCTTGGTCTCTGGTGTGTACCAGTGGATCCATGTTTCGTCGACTGTCACGAAACGACGCAGAAACTCCTTCGGATTGCGCTTAAACAGCGTCAAACACTGCTCTGAAGTGGTCTCACGGTTGCGCTTGTTATCCGGAGTGAGCAAACGCGGCAGCTATCGCGCCGACAGCTTTCTCATGCCCAAAATTTCATGCAGGATATGACCCACGCGATCTTTTGAAATGCCTACTGTCTCAGCTATCTCGCGCACCTTCAATCGTCTGCCAATACGAGATCGTGGATTTTTGTCACGTTATCCTCCGTGGTAGCCGCTTTCGGGGCACCTGGACGTGGCTCATCAAAAACCGACGTGCGACCAAGTTGAAACTCGTTAAACCAATTTTTGATGGTCGCCATCGAAGGAGAAGAGTCACCGTACACAGAATCTAAACGCTATTTGATTTCGCTGCGCGATTTCCCTTCCAAAAACAAAAATCGAATCACCGACCGATATTGCTCTTTTTCCATTTATCTAAAATCCGCGGACATTCCCGCTTCCACACGCGGTCAAAACAAAACTACGAGTCCGATCCCGCTGAAATTTCGACAGTAGCCGTCTACTAGAATGTACTACACGATAGTAAGTTGCTCTTGCGATACCGCCAACTGGCGGTGAGGCTAAGTACTTATCGGACCACCCTCGTATTTAGTTCCTAACGATACAGTGGCTTTCACAAAATTAATTTTCTAATTTAATTATTTATTTTATTTCGCTCAGACAAGAAAAAAACGCCAAGATAGCATGAATCCTCTATAGCGTATCTAATTTTTGTAATTTGGACTACCATGCGTAGTCTTATGTATCAAAAGCTTTTGTAATGTGGTAGAGCAGTGGTAAATAACATTTACCAAAAATTATGACATTTGTCAAAAATATTTAAAAAAAAAACTGGAAGATAGGCCTGTGAAATATGTCTGCAATTATTCACTTTTTTGTATCGTCCTTTTTAGAGAATTCCAGAGATATAGCAAGTAGATGCTTCTATTAAAAATATGAGTTAAGACATAGAATATATTGAAAAAATATTTTTAATTTTTAAAAAAATAAGTATCTAATCCGAGACGACGAATTTGAATAATTTAAAAAGTTGTTTGCCATAAGAGTATTAGCCATACATGAAAATGAGTAAAAAGATACTTTTGTATGATGCAGTTCACTTACAATAGCCCATTCTTTCTTTGGATTATACATATATGCTTTTCTCGTGAAATAGGAATTTCAGAAATTTCAATTTCTCGCATCATAAGGCAAGATTTAGATTTGGCTTACAAAAGGCATACTGGCAATTTGCTAACTAACGCGCTAACGCGAGAAAAAAGGAGAGAAAAGTCTGAACGCCTGTTAGCTGATTACGCTGGTGCTGAATTCAGCCGAATTCTCCTTACGGATGAAAAAACAATAATAAACGAAATGAGGGGTTTATGCCCGGTTATCTAAAAAGCTGCTGAGCTTGTGCCAACGGAACAAAAAGGGCATCACCCTGCGTCTGACATGGTTTGATGAAGGCGTTATAGAAGTCAACTTTTGTGAAAAGGGAGTAAAAACATTTGCAGCAGTCTACCAGGAAACTGTTTTGGAAATCAATCAGTCCCTCTTACAAAACCAGCCGTGGTCCTTCTAATAGGACTTGGCTCGCAGAAAATATTCCTCACTTCATGAGGATTGATCACTGACCATTAGCAAGTCCTGAGGTTAATCATTTGGAATACAAACGATGGTCCTTTTTAAAGGCTATGGTGTGCACTAAAGGATGCCTCGAGTCGCTAAAAAAAAGAATCTAAGGAGAATAGTCGACAGTTTTCCAATGGAAATTGTGCATTCTGCTATGTTATTGACCAATGGTCAGCTCGTCTCAAGGCCTGTATAAGGGCAAATGGTGAAAATTAATTTTTTTATGTTCACAATAAATTAATAAATGTATGAGGAAAAGATTAACTTAATATCTTTTGTCTTTTTTTCTTTTGAGACATATTATGTCTCTAGGATGTGACCTACAGTAGTTGTGATAGTACTAGGTACAATACATTTTAACTTTATTTCTGATTTCTATCGATATTTTGTCCTAAAGACTGCGGAGTAGGTTGTTGTTAGAATACTTTTTATATTTAATTTGCATTTCATTGCATTATCGCGTTATTTTTTCTAACAATAATTTATATAATTGGAATATAATAATATAATTTGGAATTTATGGTTTGAGTCTCTGTTTCCTAAAGTGTGGGACCCCACGGAATTTCAAATTACAATAAATATTAAAAGCTATAGAGGAATTATTTTCATTTATTGACTGCAGTAATAGATGTTAAGACTCTAATATGCACTAAATACAAGTTAATGGGTTGAGTCCTTAATACAACAAGGATTCTACTCTTTGGAATAACCGCATAGGAGGGGTGATCCAAAAACAAACGAACGGTTAACATCAAAATGGATAAAAAAAAAAGACAGCTGTCATCAAGTCCGCTGGGAAAAAAATGTCTACCAAAGATTAACACAGCGACTTGGTATAAACAGTAGGGACTCTGCTTCCCCATATTCCACTGTAGCATGCCTGGCCAAGGAGTTTAAGACGAACAGAAGATCCACTGAAAATTAAAATCGCGAAGATAAGTTTAAAAAAGTCGAAAATGTTGTGTTGGCAGATCGAATAGTGACCATCAGGCATATACAGCTAATGAAATAGGTGTGTGAACATTTTTTTCGAAAAATGACAAAAAATAATAATTCAAACTGTAAATAATTAGTTTTTCCAAAAATAATTTTTAATTTAACGCTAAATAATTCATTTTGGGAAAAAATTACAAAAGAAAACAAAAGACTTATTAACAAAAATTTAAGCTTTACAAAATGTATGGTGGTCAAAGAAATAGGTGTAAATTCAAAAAAGTGGAAAAATGAAGTGTAATCAAAAGAAAAATGTTATTATTAATAAAATTCATATTTTTGGGTTAGTACTTAGTGGCGTGACCCTTATTTTTCAGTACTAACTCACACCGACGTGGCATAGAATCAACAAGTTTTCGGCATGCTTCCACCGAGATGTTTTTCCATGCTTCCTGCACCTCTTTCCATAAATCCTCAAGATTTCGAATTTTTTTGCTTGCAATAATATCCTTAACCTCATTCCAAAGATTTTCTATAGGGTTAAGGTCCGGTGATTGAGGTGGCCATGACATAACTGAAACACCATTGTCTCTGAACCACTTCTTTGCTTTTTTTGATGTGTGTTTCGGATCATTGTCTTGTTGCAATGTCCAAATCAAAGGCATTTCGTATTCGGCATAAGGCAGCATGGTATTTTGAAGAATGCCAACATAGGTATCTGCTGTCATTGTTCCCTCTATACGGCATAAAGGCCCTACTCCATGCCAGGAGAAACATCCCCATACCATCAGACTGCCTCCACCATGTTTGACGGTTTTTCTTGTATGACGAGGGAGTAGTTCTGTGTTGGGTGGTCGTCTAACAAATGTCTTTCCATCCGGACCTTTTAAATTAATCTTTGTTTCGTCCGTCCAGAGGATGTTTCGCCATTGTGCTCCAGTCCAATCAGCATGTCTTTTTGCATATCCGATTCTCTGCGCTACATGCCTAGGTCTTAAAAAGGGAACTTTCCTCGCGATTCTGCCAAATAAATTTGCCTCATTCAACCTTCTCCGCACTGTTCTAGCGCTGATGTTTTCGTCTATTTCCTTCGCAATGTCTCTAGAAGACTTAAAAGGGTCTGCCTTTGAGAGTTGAATTATTCGTCGGTCAGTTCTTGTTGACGTTTTTCGAATTTTGCCCCGTTTATCTTCCAGTTTTCTCGGCTTCAGTGCATTTGTAATCATATTCTGAGAGCATCTCATTAATTTTGCAATCTCAGAATATGTTTTATTTTCGGCTCTCAACTGAAGAATCAATCTTCTTTCTTGTTCGGAGCAATGTGGCCCGCGTCCCATTTTAACTGCAAATTATCTTAATGACTAAGTGTAAATATGAATATCCCTCCAGTATATGAATCGTACTCACTTATTATAACAAAAAAAAAATCTCTGTAATGGTTAATTAAATTATTGTCACTTAAAATAAGCAGCACACCTATTTCAATGTCCAACACTTTTTGAAGCTTTGTTTAAAGTGACGAATGTCCTTTTTAACAGCGTGAAACATATCTGTGTTGGTAGGCGACAAAGTGTAGTTAACGGTATTGCAAATATTGTGAAATAAGAACAGATGTGATGTGTGGAGAGAAAAACAAAGAAATATAAGAAAAAATGTAAACGTATGAATCACACCTATTTCACTGACCACAGCTGTAGCTGAGGTCATAGGCATCTCATACGGCAGCGTTCAAAGAATCCTTGCGAACGAATTACATATGAAAAAGGTCTCTCTGCGTTGGGTACCGAAACTATTAACCGACGATTAAAAGAAAAATCAAATCGACATTCTGAGGCTCAATCTCGAGAAATTCCAGGCAGATTAGGAAATGTTTGTTACGTTTCATTGACCATGGACTAGACCTGGATCCAACATTTTGATCCTGAAACCAAAGAACAATCGTTGACTTGGAAGCGAGCCTCCTGACCGATGTCAGAGAAATTAAAAGTGTCAAGCTCAGCGGTAAAGGTTATGATATTCGTTTTTTAAGACGATTAAGGAAGAATTATGGTGTATTATTTGGAAAAAGCTATCACTTTTTCGAAATCTTACTACGCAGGCCAAATAAGAAGATTCCAGGAGGTCATTAAAGAAGAAAGACGCGGTAAACTGCGAGCTGGAGTGATGGAAGACAACGCACCGGTTCAGAAAGCCACAATTGCGATTACTGTCATTCAAGAAAAAGGATTCGTACTGATCGAAAATGCGCCGTATTCGCCAAATCTAGCTCTCAGTAAGTTCTGCCTCTTATCTATAATCATCGTTTATTATTTATGCGCATATATTCGTCGGAAAATGATACGAAAATTGATATACTCTTGGTTCTCGGAGAAATGGTCATTGCATTGATGAAAAATGTTTGTGCTATTTTAAAGCATGATTTGCCAGATTGACGTAGCCTTCAGCCCGCGGAAAGGAAATAAACAAAAATCATCATTGAAAACAGTCCGAAAAAGTCAGATAAATGTAGATTCGATGTTAACCTTCCGACAACAACACTTTTTAAATAACATGAACAACAAAAAGGATTTTTGGATAACAAATAATTTTTTTTTGCACATTAAACTTCAGAGACTTTAACTTTTTTAAGCAACTAACAACTGACATATTAAACGACAAATATACATATACTTATTATGGTTGCAAGAAAAATTAAGGCATACGGGTCACCCCTGTTTTTGTCCGAAGGTTAAATGTTCCAAGGCGATGCTTGTCAGACCATAAATGGTTATGGTTCTGTGGTTATGGTGGAATGCTAAGGAAGTAATCCAATTTGAACTGTTGCCCCTTAATGCAGATTAAAGTCGGCACTAGTGCAAAAACGGCCAGGTCTGGTTAGTCAAAGACGTTTTCTATTCCATCAGTATAACGCTCGGCCTCCTACAGCACGTAATTGAAAGAGTTCGGTTGTGTAAAAATTGTACATCCACCTTATTTTCCAGATTTGCACCTTCAAATTTTTACTTGTTCTGAAGTCTACAAAACTTCCTCGATGGGAAAAATTGTAGATCTCAACGCTTTCGATTGGTCTGAATTCAGAATTTCAAAAACTATTTAAAAGTTTAAGATTTAAAAAATAATAATAAGGTTAGGCTCAGAAGAGTAAGGTAAATGACATTACAATAAAGGTCACATGATATAAAGTATTTGCAAGATCATCTGTGGGAAAGATATAACCGTTGTGTTAAGGCATTTTTTTTTGTGGACGTAGAAACACCTTGAAAATAGATTTGGTGTGAATCAAAAGCGATTCTTTACGAAACTAGAAACAGATGCACTGCATGCTTTCTAGGCAAATCGTCTTTGAATATCAATTGATATTTAACATACTTCAGCCGTAAAAAATAGGACGAAATAAAATAGATATACATATCCCATGGCACACATATACATATGTACGTATAATTTCTCTTATGTCTTCTCACCATGTTAAAGTTCATTACCTTCTATGTATCAATCATTATAAATTACACGCTCAAAAGACTTTTTAACCTCCTAAGATAATAAACGGTTAATAGAAAATGAACTCAATTGAAAATCTTGTTCTTGACAGGAAATACGTTACGACTCTGGGTATAGAGACATGAAGAGCTAATGACACCTTTCACCCTAATTTGTATCGTCTTTTAATCGTCTTTGGGTTACATTGATTGCTACCACCAGTATGACACTGCACTCGGCTGCACATAAATATGTACGGCTTCATTCTATGCCACTGTAATTTACGTGCCCCTGAGTGCACTTAGCGGTTTCAACAATTAAATACCATTTTGAAACCGACGAGCGTCGTAATTGCCATTTGAACATGGTGATATAAATAGCAGTCAATACGAGTAGTTAGGCTTTTATGGGTAGAAAGAAAAGCGTAAAACAAGGCAAGAATTTCTAGGAAGTGTACATCGAAGGCAGACAAACGTAGGATCATAGCATTTAGAAAATTCTTAAAATGCATACTTATACGGTTAGGGAGTTACCCTTTAAATAGATTCGCTTGGACGCCGTCACATTGAGCGTTACGAAGGTTGTTGTAAAAGGGAAAGGCGATCATGAATGACAATGTGATTTGAATGCCAAGAATGTTTTAATATTGCAAATCAAGCATCTGAGTTCCCCTTTTGGTTGGCAATTTTTTTTATTCTTTTTTGAGGTGATGGAATGCATAAACATCCCATTAGCCTAGTGCCAACATCATCATGCTCGGGGAGAATATCTTACCTATTTATAATGTTATGCATTTCGAAGGGGTACAATGTCCCCGACTTTGTTGAATTTAATAGTTTTTATTTGCATTACTAATATTCCAGTTTTCGTCTTTAACGGATTGTAACTTAAGTATCATTCGTTGTTTTTTTTATATCGATTAGCATAAGTCGCATCAAAGATAACTGTCTCGTCTCTTTTTTTTAAGTTATGTCAGTAAAGTAGGTAAACCGCCAGGAAGATACATACATACATGTGTGCCAAGAGCAATTTCGACGTGTGCAAGCCTAGCTACATTGCATAATTTAAAATACTTTCTGTCTTTATAAATTTATTTGTGTTGTAAAAAGCACTTTTCGTTTCGATAAATCACATTCATTAAGCCGGTGCCGTTTAATGGAGACTGAAACACAAAAATCCCATGTGGGCCACCACATGTGATATCGCAAATAGTCCACTTTTCATCGACTCGTTGGGCGACTCTTGGCTTTAAACCATTCCCAAGGCTTTCATATGCTAGGAAATGGCTTTTTGAGTTACGATAAATAAATCTGCAAATTTTTCTAATAATGTATACAATTCTGCGTTTTCAAATGTGTCACCGCTCCTTGTCTTCCACCATTCGCGATAAGTCCTTTCACTATTGACAATAAATCTTTGGTATCATTCGACGCGCTTCATTCTCATTTTTTTTCGAAATGAAGGCAATAAGCAAAACTTCTCATAAATGACGATTATTTGGCTTGAAAGTCGACCTTTTCCCGCACAAAAAGAATTGTAATGATGAAAAGTTGCTGTCAAATGCACAAGCTTACCATGTAATGTTTCTGATCTGACATTTTTGACTAGTATGTACCACTAGCGCCATCTATTGGTAATTGATTTCTGAGTCATTTCAGGGTAATTTTCAAAATTGATAAATCTATAGCCTGATTAGTTGCTTTCATAAGATTTGTACAAAAGTCTTGCATTGAGAGTTTTAACTTTGTTCTGCCTTGGTTTATACATATTGTGTATCTAAATATGACAGTGTGGATATACATACACTAAATAAATTCTCGTTTAGGGTTTATGATTATGATATTTCTATAACACCCAGACAAATACTAGAAAAACTGATAGCTAAATTATAATGGGACGCGATTATATATCGAAAACTTCTCTGGAAATGCTCGTAGATCCTTATCTTTTCTGGTACGCATACTTGAAGTGGTTTCACTGATCATTCTTTGTGAAATGTTAACGAAAGTTTTAAAAGGGAAAGTGATATATCAAAAAGACAAACATTATTGAGTATTTTCGATGGAGAAATATATCCATTGTCTAAATGGTAGATTTTAAAATAACTAACTTGACTTGACATGACTTTAATAACAGTTCCCTTTGTTGTTTTTACACTTGTGTAACGAACAAGCCATTACTTGTCATATGTCAAAGCCATATATAGGTAAATAGGTAAGATGTACACAGAAGGTGTCACTCTTTTTATACAATAATTACGTCTTATAAGGTAATGTCAAGGGCCACGGGTTTTCTTAGCCGCTTTAAGGAAACAAAACTTTAATGGCCATTTACCGAATAAGCCCTGCAAATCTTTTATTATATATTGGGTCCTATCAATTCCCTGGGAGATACTCATTGTCGTTTGAAAGTACAAACAACAAAGGCATATTTAATGTTTGAGGAATCAAATTTATGATTTTCTGGCATTCACATTGACACTTGTCATGCTCTAGTAACACACATTTTACTCATTTCATAGTAAGATTAATTCGTTAGCATGAAAGCTGTGGAAATGATGCACATGAGTTGTCTTTAATTGTTGGAGTACAGCGTACAGGTTTATTTCATTTTTATAGTCTTTATGCATCATTTTCCCTTGGTCTTTTGCTTTTTTCTTTTCCTATGTCTATGTATGTAAGACGTGAGTGACGTGATTTTGTAAGAGGAAAGTATAATTCAATTCAAGTATAATGCAAACGGCTTGTTTATTACCTGGAAAGTAAAGATTTGCGTTGCATGTTAAATGCTAATTATGTACTAGACTATCTATGGTACCACTGATATAAAAATAGGAGGAAAATTGTTGTACCATCTAAAGAAGCTGACCAAACAGGTATTTCCAATAAATTGGAAAAATAATGCTATGAGCTTAATTATGCTGAGAGAATAGCATTCGAAGGAGTGCGATTTATATACATATACTTGTAGATTGCACATCCGCACATTGCTTGCGTTCATTTATTATCAGAAAAGTGTTAACTAAGCAAAATGCTGGATTCATAAAGTCTTCATAGAGTTGATTGAACTAATACACTTATGTACAATATAATACCTAGTTTATTAATTTATAATAGATACCAGATTTAGAAGAATAATGCAGACTAGATATCCAAAGAAGTTGGACTAGTTCTAAATAATAGATTTAACATATTTTTGAAAGCCTTAAGTTGGCTACAATTGGTACTGTAATTAGTAAAAGTTAAAAAATCATCTTGGCTGCCGCACGCATAAATGCAATTTCTATGAAAGCAAATAGATGTTTATTTGTGCGTTTTCCACATAATTATATCAAACATTTTTCCTACTTAGTGTTGTTGTCACCTGACTTTGAAACTGTAGAAATGGTTTGTCGTTGCGAATAACGAAAAAGATCGGTTTTATTTTTCTTGTGTCGGTTGAGAATTAAAATGCGAATTTGGCTCATTTAAACGCAAAAACGGTATCCGAACTAACGCATTATATTTGATTTATTCCGTTCATCAAAACCAATTCATTTCAAATGATCCTCAGATCATCAGAACCAAGAAAGGAGTGCAAGACTCAACTAGAGTGCAATAGCAGTTGCATGATCTCAGAAAATTCCAGGAAAATCGGTGTATGAGGAAGAAAAACATTTCAGGTAGTCTGAAGGATTTTTCCTACTACCAAATCATATCTTCTCGAAACATTAAAATGAATTTGAAGTTAGAAATAAATACGAGCACTTTTCAATGAAGACTTAAACAAGCAGCCTTGAAGCCAGAATTTCCAGAAAAATTGCCCTTAGGAATCTAAATATACTTGAATTGGGCTGGCCTGGCCTTGCTTTTTTTATTTGTTTGTTTTCAGGTTTTGTTGAAATTTTAGAATTAGCTATAATAATAGTATCTCAAAGAAACATTTTAAGTAGTGCAAGGTGGCTATTAATATAACTGTATGTAGGTGAATGACTTCGTCTTTGGCCTACCATTGCAAGGGCAAATAATCATAAAATGCGTTGATCTTTGTGCCATCCCATTTAATAAGCTGTGTGCTGCATTCGTCACCAATGGCACAAAAACACATCATCTGAATGTGATATTTTTTTCAACGACATTGAAAAGGACAAAAACAACTTTGAGCGGGGTTTCATCACCATAGATGAGTCTTGGGTCTACTACTATTCTCTTGAATCCAACAAGTAGTTTAGGAGTGTGGTAAGCCCGGCAATGCGAAAGTAATTTTGTCCAAAATGGTGAAACAATAAACTCAGAATATTGTGAAAATTCAAGAGAAAAACTTGATTTACAAAAGAAAAAATTCTTTTGCAAAACATAGTGGAAATCAGTGAATTATAATACGAATTATTGCAACACGCTCTAGAAAACGATTTTCGTAGAAAAAAAAATAACAGCAACAAAAATAAGATTCATTTTGAATTTCGCCAGCTAAGTACATTTAACTTTCGAGTTTTTTTTGTGTTTTGTTGGTATATACTGATATTGTCAGCCATTTTGAGTATATAGAAGAATTTGTATTAAATATTGTGTGAAAAACAAAATTAAGGTACTCCAACGTACTTGAAAAGTTGAATGTAGTATTTGGCGAGTATACTTTTGCCAAAAGGCCGAGAAGGTGTTAGAACGATGGCCGCCTTGGACGCTCTATAACGTCAACAACGGATGAAGACGTTGAAGCAGTGAAGAAATTACCTATGGAGAATCGTCGAATCACTCTCGGGCCAGATACTGAGATTATCTTTCAGATATTATGGGCATGAAATGTGTATTAGTAAAGTTTGCATGAGCATCGCTCAAGAGTTGAAAGAATGATGATCCAGATTAGCTGAAATGGGTCATCACGGGCGACGGGACATGGGTATATGATTTTGTCGGCGAAACTAATCATCCCAATGAAAGCGACCAGAAGAGCCAAGACCGAAAAAAAACACACCAATTTCGGTCAAATGTGAAAGTTTTGCTCATTGTTTCCTTTGTATATGGTTCAGTAGGATAATAGGATTTTAAGCTTAAATGTATGCACCGTATGCGTGAAACAGTATAGAGAAAAATTCTGGATTTGTGAGAAAAATCTTCATGGCTGCTGCATTACGATAATGCACCCGCTCACTAATCGTTCCTTGTGCCTTATTTTTTGGCCAAAACAGCGTAATTATGCCTCAGCAACCATATTCGCTGGACATGGAGCCCCGCGATTTTTCTCTCTTCCCAAAACTGAAAAGAAATTCGAAGATCACTGGAGATTATACTGAATAACAGAGTAAAAAAAACTTATTGAACAACCTGGATAGACACGGAATCGTTAACCCTTTTTCCATTGATTAATTTTAGAAAATTAAAACTAAATTTCACAATTGCAGTTAAAAGTACGAGGGTGGTCCGATAAATACTTAGCCTCACCGCCAGATGGTGCCAGTATCGCAAGAGCAACTTACTATCGTGTAGTACATTCTAGTAGACGGCTACTATCGAAATTTCAGCCGGATCGTAGTTTTGTTTTGATCGCGTGTGGAAGCGGGAGTGTCCGCGGATTTTAGGAAAATGGAAAAATAGCAATATCGGTCGGTTATTCGATACTTGTTTTTGGAAGGGAAATCGCGCAGCGAAATCAAAGAGCGTTTGGATGCTGTGTACGGTGACTCTTCTCCTTCGATGACGATCATCAAAAATTGGTTTAACGAGTTTCAACGTGGTCGCACGTCGGTTTTTGATGAGCCACGTCCAGGTGCCCCGAAAACGGCTACCACGGAGGATAACGTGACAAAAATCCACGATCTAGTATTGGCAGACCGCCGATTGAAGCTGCGCGAGATAGCTGAGGCAGTAGGCATTTCCACAGATCGCGTGGGTCATATTCTACATCAAATTTTGGGCATGAGAAAGCTGTCGGCGCGATGGGTGCCGCGTTTGCTCACTCCGGACAACAAGCGCAACCGTGAGACCAATTCAGAGCAGTGTTTGACGCTGTTTAAGCGCAACCCGAAGGAGTTTCTGCGTCATTTCGTGACAGTCGACGAAACATGGATCCACTGGTACACACCAGAGACCAAGGAACAGTCGAAACAGTGAACTTCACCCGGCGAACGTGCTCCGAAGAAGATGAAGACTGTCTCATCGGCCGAAAAGGTGATGGCCACCGTTTTCTGGGATTCACAAGGTGTGATCCACATCGACTACCTGGAGAAGGGCAAAACGGTCACAGGGCTATACTATGCCAAAGTATTGGGCCGATTCGACGCCGAATTGAAGAAAAAACGGCCCCACTTGGCGAAGAAAAAGTGCTCTTCCACCATAATAACGCACCGGCTCACACCTCTGCCTTCGCCACGGCCAAATTGGTCGACTTGGGCTACGAACTGCTGACTGCGAACAAGATTTGGACCCGTGCGACTTCTTTTTG
This sequence comes from Merodon equestris, assembly GCA_958301585.1. Taxonomy (NCBI): domain Eukaryota; kingdom Metazoa; phylum Arthropoda; class Insecta; order Diptera; family Syrphidae; genus Merodon; species Merodon equestris. Next base: position 70,036,841 of record OY284413.1, read on the forward strand.
TTTCCAAACTTGAAAAAGTCACTCGCCGGGCAGAAATTTCCGTCGAATGAGGAGGTCATCGCCGCCACGGAGGCCTACTTTGCCGACCTCGAGAAAACGTATTTTTCAGACGGGTTAAAGAAGTTGGAGCATCGCTGGGTCAAGTGTATCGAGCTAAAAGGAGACTATATTGAAAAATAAATCACCATTTCTCCAAAATTTTTGTTTTTCTTTTAAGTACTGAGTACTTATCGGACCACCCTCGTATTTTCTCCTCAATGCTGACAAAGTCACTATGGGAACATGAAAAACGGAGTTCCCAAAATGATAAACAAAAATGAATGCATGTCATTACAAAATTCAACTACCTAGGCAATATGACATAACACTTGCAATACTGGGAGTAAGCAAAGCATAAACACTGTTGCTGGTGTTAATAATTTATTCAAGCATTTACCCTGTTTCGGCTTCATTGATCTATTATAACAATACGACCAGATTATGTAAGCTAGTCCATATTTCTATCTTCTTCTATGTGACCGCTATGTAAAATACCTCACAACCAGTCTGACACAATCGATCTATTGAATGTATCCACAGGCCGAATACCTTATTATGTATATTTCTCAACTCAACAAATCATTCGTAACAATGAATCTTTACTTCTGAGATAGTCGTGGCCCGCCCATTAATGCCAAGTCAATCATTAGCTTTTTGGTGCATCGAGTGCGAGTGTGTTGCATTAATTAATTTGTCATTTGTTTATTCAGAAATTTAGATTGAAATTAATGGTAAACATGGACAGGTTTTCTTCGTTGATTTTCTTTGGTTAACAGTCAAGTTTGAAAGTTGTACAAGTGGATGGGGGGGCATAAAATAAAGTATTGGTTTTATGATAAAGAGTTATGAAAATTTATTACCTACAGGGGCGTTGAACCCACTTAATACATGCATTTTTTTGTTTAATGGTTGCCCCAGATGGCATTCGATTGCATACGTGATGGCGCATTAAAAAAATCAAATCGAAATGTTTGAGGCAAAGCTTTACAGTATATGCATATAATAGTACATTATTATGGCGAAAAATAGAAAATATATTATCAAACGTTAAGACAATATATGTACTTTCTTTAAATTGCTGATAACTATAGAATAACATCATTCAAACCACCTGGAATCTTTTCTTCAAAACATAAACTTACCTTAATTCAAAATTCATCCATTCCAGATAAGCGACTCCATCGTGCATTCACAAACTCTATGGTCAACCGCTCTCTAACTCAAACAGAATAGTGCAGCAAGAACTATAAAAATCACCTGAGGCAAGTTCGTAATTAACTTTGAACGAGATGATACTATGAAGCGTATGCTTTAATTGTGGGAAAGTGAAAGCGATTAGTTGGGCTTATGGATTTTCCTTAAAAAAAAAAAAACCTTATACATAACACATATAAGATTGTGTTTTGCATTGACAGGTTCTTATATGCCTTTCACTAACTGCGAAATCTGAGAAAATTAATTTTTTAGAGATTGGTATCAGATTAGATTGTATTCCGAAGAAGAGGGTTATGGCCGGCAAATCATAAGAGGGCACCCACTCGTTCAGGAATTGTATATTTGGAAAGTGATCAGAAATGCTAATTTTACCACAGACAAATCTTGAACACCTGGTTACTTTGCTGACTATTCATTGGTGGTCGAATAGGGAACAATTCTTATATATTCACGAAAATAAAAGAGTGCGATAATGCTTAAAACTCAAAAGGACATGTGTTTTTTTTTCTAAAATACCTTGAACGGTTTTATTGTACGCACATTAAGATGGCCTATCGAAATATTTCGAGCTCTGTTGAAAACAACAGTATTTGTGTAAAAACACATATTGGTTATAAACACCCAGCTTGCCACCAAGAAATAGCTCACTAAAATCATGTATAATACATCATGACTTTTTAAGCAAGATGAGACTTTGCAGTCGCATTGCTTATAAAGATGGTTTCAATAAGCGCGGGTAGACTTTGGTGGCCATGTTGTTTTGGTAACAGCTGTCAAATCTGTTTTTTATCTTTTATTATTCACCATGGCAAGTTACACGATTGAAAGGCACGTCCAAATGATTGAGTAGACGTGGTGCCCCTTGACAGTCGACTCTTCAACATTTGGTGCCCAAATTTGAGACAAATTTATACAGCAGAACCCGAGGCAGTCAATTCCTCGCCGTGCACAAGAGCTTGGCTTTTCGCAGACTTCAACTTGCAAATTTTGCATCGACACTAGGGCCTACACCCGTACATTATCGAACTAACCCAGGAGCTCATCTAATATACAGTAGCTACTGACCATAGACAAAGCCGTTTGTTCGCTGACTGGGCTTCGGAGTGATTGGAAGAGGACTCCAATTTTAGCCGAAAAATCATGTTTAGCGACGAGACACATTCTTGGATGAATGGCTGTGTTACCAATCAAAATTGCTGTATATGGGACGACACCAACCCTAATGAGGTTCACAAGGTGAGAATGCATCCTCAAAAAGTTACCGTTTCATGTTGATTTTGGACCGGCGGCGTCATTAGTCCGTATTTTTTTCGAAAACGACGTTGGTGAGGCGGTCATTGTCAGTGGCGAGCGCTACAAGTAATAACCAATTTTTTTATACCCAAACTTGAAGCATATGGACCTAGACGACATATGGTTCCAGCAGGACGACGCTACTTGCACTCAGCGGACGCCACGATTGGCATTCTGCTCGCAGATGTGAAGTGATTTAGCCACCAAGTTCATGTGATTTGATCCCGTTAAACTTTTTCTTGTGGGGTTTCCTGAAGTTACAGGTCTATGCGAATAAACCACACTCGACCGACGTCTTTAAGGTGAACATAACACAAGCCATCGTTCAAATTCAGCCAGATCTATGCTGAAGAGTCATTGAAATTTTGACTTCTCGGATCCGCGCAACCGTAAGAAGTCGAACGGGCATTTAAACGATGTCATATTCCATACATAATGGCCTTCCAAATGAAAAAAGAATTCCTTACTCCAATCTTTCACCAAAGGTCTTTTCAAAGCGTCCCACACTCTCCCTCCCTGGAAATAATATTGATATTCAAGACACACTAGACCAAGTTTATTGAAATCAAGGGAGATTATATATAAGCAAAATAAAATGTATTTTTTAATTGAAAATCGCAGTTTTTCATTGTTTCACCTTATCCTCGTATACTACATACTATCGACTGGTAGAAATTGCAATCAAAAGCAATACGAGTATACGTACCTAAACATAACAAGATCACTTTTCTGTATACGACTAGAGACAATTGCCTAAATTGAGCAGAGATTTATTGAGGTTGACAGACTAATGAACTGACACCAAGAGACACGTAACTGGGCCAGCAAATTAAATTAGACCTTGCCATGGCAGACGTGGCACCATGACATTAAACACATCCACCTTTTACCTTGGCAGCTTCCAGTTAAACAGAGACCTTCGGGGACATCTAGTATAAATAGCGCCGACAATAAAAATAGAACGACATATGTCATTTTTGAACCACGCACTAAAATTATTAAAATTCACTTGCTAAATGATGGACATTTTACTGAAATTTTTTTAAAAAAATTCTCTTGATCGATGTGAAGAATCGTTCAGAAAATTATTTTGAGCATTGCTATATTTTGTTGTTTTCGTGATGGAAGTCGAAAAACCAGGAATGCCAGTTTCAGGAATCCGTCACATCAACAGCAATAAAGTCATATGGGCCTTAATCCTGTTAATCGCCAGCATAGAATTTGAACAAAAAAAAATCCGAACAAACACCTAAAGGCACGTAGTCGATAAGCAGAATTAGAAATGTTAAGAATGATTAGCTTTCAATCGAGACGTGTCGCAGTATTTGTGCTGAGGTCTTATTTTTTATTTTCCTTGTTTCTTCGGATATTGATTATTGCTATAAAGGGATTGTGCTGTCTAACTATTATTAATGAACTTTTATGACCGGAGCTTGAAGGTATGAAAGTGGGCGATGATAACCTTATGTAACACCGATCTGATATAATCGTTGCACTTTTACAAGTTTCCTGGCCCAGTCATTTAATGAATCGGTGATCAACCTTGCCGAGCTTAGTTTCTCATGAGAGAGACGTTTGGTGAACGGTTATCAACGGGGCTCTGAACTTCCGAGTTTCAAATGGCTGGCAACAATAATAGTAATCATTGTTCCTCTGTATTTAAATTCTTGTACAAAGTCAAAGAAAATATAATAGATGCCGTAAAATAATAGGTAAATAAAGAAATAAAGTTTTAAATTGAATAGAATATCTTCCGAACCAGAAAAAAGAAATATTGGTCTTTTACTAACTACGGTATGAGAATAAGAAAATGTCTTCATAGTATAGTGCCCTGAAAGTAATCTAGTTTAAACGGCCATATACCAACAGCTTCTACATCCTATATTTTGACTTAGTCTAAGAAAGATATGGAAAAGGTATTGAAAGCAAGCCAACACGCGTAAGAGTAAAAGCCAAATACATACAAATTTAAATTGAATAAATAAAAAACATTACAATTTTCATTTTCTTCAGTGTATTTTATTTGTTTCTTCGGAAATATATCTAATACTACATTTTATTTTAAACTTACACCTTTAATAAAATAATAGAATCTACAGTACAAGGTAGTATAAGCGGTATAAAAGCAAGTTAACCAGCATAAAGTGAAGCAAAGTGTTAATTTAAGTCAAAAGTATCTCTACATTTAATTGTTAAAAAAATATTTATAAAAGATTAAATAAATACAAAAAAAAAACGTTTAATATTTTAAAGAAAGCGGAAAGCTCCCAACTGAGGGTTTTTTTGATTTGTTTTTAGAATCATTACCATCAGGAAGCGAACGTTGCTTTACGTTCTTTTCTTTTTATAACAACCGTAAAATTACCTCTTTGCTATACGTTGGATAAATTTCTATATGAGTTTGTATGCATTTGACTGGTTCTACTTGGGCGATTTTCAATGCCGTGCAGATTTTCTTGGATGGAGTCTGCAGCTGGTGATGTTGCCTTTGGTGGTGGATAATGTTGTTGTTGCTGTTGATAGTCGCACTGTGTTCAAATTTCTCCAAAAGTTCACTGATCTTTGTCGATGCTGTTATACGCTGATGGACTACAGTCGATGGTAATCCTGTCTGCAGTGAATTTACATCGTTACAGCTTCCATTAGATTTGTCGCTACTACCTCGGCTACTAGCGCATTCAACGCCAGTGATGATGGTGAGGGGCTCGTCGTTTTCGTTAGAAATGTGCCCGGAATCGTCTGAATCATGGTCGGAATCTGTGTATTGATTATTGCATATTCGATCGATTAGTAGTTTTGTTGTAGCCACTTCCGTCGGTTTGATTTCGGGTTGTTTCGTTTTGACACTGACAAGGAGTTCGGTGTGTTCGTCGGATGTGCTACCTAAGACGGGAGGAATGATTTTACACGATTCGAGGCGAGGAAATTTGATTGTTTCCTCCTTGGCGTAGAGAAGGGATTGTTGTGGCTCATCGATTGTGTCTTGATTTGTGATAATTTGGTCATTACTGGGTAATTGTATGATGTCAACGGTCTTCGTTGATGGTTTTGTGTTTTTAACTTCCTTTGAGCTATTCGAATTTGCGCTTGAATTGTTTGGTTTGTTTGCTAATTTATTCGCTGCACTCTTTGAATTTCTCTCCTTTGCAGCCCTGGCGTTACCCTGTTCTTTGATTTTTGCATAACTTCGCGGTGAAGTGACGAAGGGCTTTTTGGCATTTCCCGGTGACGTCCTTGTTTTAGTATCTAGTCTTGTAACATTTCCTATCGATTCGACTTTCCTTAAAATTTCGTTCCCCTTTTCTATGCACTTATCCAAGAGTACATCACTGCTCTTTTGTTTTCGTAAGGTTGCACACTTATTGGTTACACTTGAAGCAGGTTTTCTTGAGGATGTTTCTATTGCGTTTGATTTTGGTTTACTTGATGTTCGATTTTGAGGCGAACTACCAAGTTTGTTAAGGGAATGAGGTGTTGAAACTGATGTGATAAGGCTTCGTCGTCGTTGATTCGAGCCTGTAGGCGAGACTTTCGATGTTGAAACAGCTAACGAAGATGTTGTTCTACTAAATGATGGCTTCGAGGAATTTACTGATTTCTCATTAATGTTTTTAATTATCTTGCTGACATTAGGTGGCGAACGCGCCTTTTGTGTGTTCTGAACGTCACAGAAACTATTGCTGCGGCTGTTAAGTGACTTTATGGATGAGGATTTCATAATAGGAATTCGACTGCGACTCGCTGAAATCGATTGAACTGATCCTGACAACTCCCAGACACTCTTTGAACGTAACGAGGGCACCTTTACTGGTGTCGATGAAGCACTACACACTGATTTATTCGGTGAAGTAATTCCAGTATAGACAGGCAGTTTGCAGTTCTCTAGTTTTTCGAACTTTCTGCCCGATTTTGCGAATTCCTCAAAGTCTTTCAAGTTCCAGAGGCTCTTGGTTACGTTGAAATTTGCTTGTTTTTCCATTTTGACGGTGAGATTATCCGTATCATCTTTTTCTTCTGAAATTGATTTCTTTAAAATACATCGAGATTCTATTATACTGCACGTTTTTGATTTTTGAAGTTTTTGAGGTGGAGTTGTGGTCGAATGAATCACAGTTGGTAATGCCACATCCAATGATCGGAATTCGTTGGCCTTGGTTTGTTTATCTTGATTGAAGTCAGCCAGGATTTTATCGAAATTTTTCAAAACTGCATTCAATTTCGCCTCGTCATGTGCTACTTTCTCCAGCTCTTCAAATATCTCGTCTTCAAGCGATATTTTCGAATCATTCATACTAAGCCTACATTCTTCATCGCTGTCCACATAAACTGTGGCTATTCCGCCTTTAGGGTTGCTTGAGACTACTTCGATTTTTTCATAAACCGAATCTTGTTGCTGTGGAAGTGGGGTTTTTACTTTATTTACCGACGGAGGTAAAGTTTTACGGGAGTCCTTTATCGGCGAAGTTTGAACTGATTTTGTGACCAGGCGTTGGGGTTGTGATTTTGGTTTCAATTTTGAGGAAGCACTCAGCGATGTGAATTTCCCTACTGGAGATAGTGTTGCTGCCGTTGAACGTTTGGAATTCTTGTGTAATTTCGCTGTTATCTTGGGAGGAAGATCCTCTATTTTATGGCGAATTTTCGTATAGAACTTTTGAACGCCTTTCGTCGTCGACGACGACGTTGTTACATTTGAAGTTGGCGCTGACACCGATGTTTTACGAGACTTCCCAGAATCCATTATAACTTAATTTATGTAATCATACAAGATCAGTCAGCCGAGAAGTTACTCGTAAACTCTACTCGTATTGTAGACACGACTGATGTCAAGAACAAGTTACAACAAAAAAAAAACAACTGACTACTATTGAAATCAAACACGCTGAATCCAACTGATACGATTCCTTGTTCATCTACCGAAAAAAACTCGATTCAGTTACGACATGATTTGCTCACGTGCACATCATAATTCTAGTAGAGCACACCCGAGAACACAATAAGGGACACGAAAAAAAAAAAACAAAATTAATGAGCACAAATCTAGGAACGACGTTGATATGGATGAATTAATTTACATTTCCTTTCTTTTATTTCATTTTATTTTATGTTCCCATATACCGTGGAATCAATCGATTCCGTAACGATAAGAGCAAGTAAAAACACAACATAAAACCACGTTCACGGAAAACCGATCCGGACAATGAAAAAAAAGAAAAGAAGACATTCGTTAAGCGAGTCAGCAGTGAGCGCTGTTTGAACCGACGTTGCTGAAGTCTTTCATGAAACTGAATTGTCCAAGTTGCTGCTGGTAGACTAAAACTGGTGAAGACACGAAGTGTGCGCACCGTACGATGAGGGCTGGATGCATCGATGAGGTGCTTATCAAAACATAGACCCATGCGGTGATTGCTTTCAAGTGTGCGGCGAAGTCGACTGACTGGGCAACGTAATAAGAAAGAGAAAATACTTGTTTGAAGCGAAAAGTTATTGGAAATAGCGTCTCTGATGGATTGAGAATGGATAGGACAAACTTGAACTTGACAAACACAGGAAAAAGAATTAATAAAATCCACATGTGAGCAGGTACAAACATTCTCAGTCTTTTGATATAATTATTTCATTAAAGCAAAAAAATCTTTACTCCCAAGGGATAACAAGACTAGCCAATGCCAAGGACAGAATCTAGAAGCACAATCTTAACGTATACACCCATGCCCATGATTAAGAAGTGGTTCCCACCCTTCATCATCGTGGGTTCAACGTTCCTAATTAATACTAGCGGCAAATGAATCTGACAATGTGCACTTCCTCCCAACTGCAGGTGAGAGAAAACCTTGTAAAATGGCAACAAAACAATGCAAACAACAAGAAAAAAACAAACGACTGCAACTTCAGTCATTAAATCAAAAATTCATAGTCAGTTGCTCGACATAATTACGCTTTCTTCAATGGATAGCTCACAAGCCCATCCTATTTCTTTCCTTCCTTCCAACCAAATGTTTCTTCTTTTGTTTTTCTTTTATAATTCAATCATGTACACAAACTTCCGGATAAAAAAATTAAACCATGAGAGAATGCAAGTCTCACGTCTTTCGTCTTTCGCAGGTGCTTATGACCTATGCATAGAGCTATTGTAATTAAATACATTCCAAAACGAGATGCGCTGTGTACGCGAGATTCTCATAAATAAATATTTGAATATTAATTATTCGAAGTGTGAAAAATTTGTTTCATTTTCATTTTTTATTTATTTTTCGTGACCCTATAGCCTACTGATGAACGGGCTGTCTTAGTGAAGATACTATGTAAGAGTGTGAAAGCCCTCAGCGGATTTGCTTTTGTTTCTATATTTTATCTTTGCTGTTTGACGGTCTCAATTGGGTACGATAAACCTGAGCGATTCCGTGTTGTTTTATAAATAAAACATTTGTTGACGACGAAGGTAACAATTGCCATAAAATGGGGAATACTGTTAAGTAAGATTAAATCGGAAGATACGGTTTTCAAATTCAAGTTCAAGTCTATGCGATTTACATTTTCCGATTCGCAGCGCAGATTTATTGCACTCAGGGCGAGCGATGTGGAGATGAATATTTGAAAGTATTGAGCCAATCATAAAGAGAATTAATTTCGTTCGAGTAGTTCCATGGGCGATGTTCTCTTATTTCTCGTTTATCGCTGAATATTAAGGCCGATTTTTGCATTTCAGACTCAGAGACTATTCTATTAACGTAATAGGTATGTGAGTATGAAGTGCCGACGTCTTGATCAAAAGCTAATTTATTTTAGAACACGTAGGTAATGAATAAATTTTATAAAGAAAGTATGACATTGGTTAGTTATGACTTTTTTCCACATTCAGATTTTTTGGGTATTTTCAATTGATTTAAGGTATTTTTTACATGTACGAGGTTGGTCCGATAAGTACTTAGCCTACAAAAGAAAAATAAAAATTTTGGAGAAATGGCGATTTATTTTTCAATAATCTCTTTTTAGCTCGATACACTTGACCCAGCAATGCTTCAACTTCTTTAACCCGTCTAAAAAACACGTTTTCTCGAGGTCTGCAAAGTACATAGGCCTCCGTGGCGGCGATGACCTCCTCATTCGACTGAAATTTAGCCCGGCGAGTGACTTTTTCAAGTTTGGAAACAAAAATAAGTCGCACGGGGCCAAATCTGGAGAATACGGTGGATGGGCAGCAGTTCGTAGCCCAATTCGACCAATTTGGCCGTGGCGAGGGCGGAGGTGTGAGCCGGTGCGTTATCATGGTGGAAGAGCACTTTTTTCTTCGCCAAGTGGGGCCGTTTTTTCTTCATCGGCCCAATAATTTGGCATACATAGTTCAGCGCTGTGACCGTTTTGCCCTTCTCCAGGTAGTCGATGTGGATCACACCTTGTGAATCCCAGACAACGGTGGTCATCACCTTTCCGGCCGATGGGACAGTCTTCGTCTTCTTCGGAGCACGTTCGCCGGGTGAAGTCCACTGCTTCGACTGTTCCTTGGTCTCTGGTGTGTACCAGGATCCATGTTTCGTCGACTGTCACGAAACGACGCAGAAACTCCTTCGGATTGGGCTTAAATAGCGTCAAACACTGCTCTGAAGTGGTCTCACGGTTACGCTTGTTGTCCGGAGTGAGCAAACGCGGCATCCATCATGTAGAATATGACCCGCGCGATCTTTTGAAATGCCTACTGTCTCAGCTATCTCGCGCACCTTCAATCGGCGGTCTGCCAATACGAGATCGTGGATTTTTGTCACGTTATCCTCCGTGGTAGCCGTTTTCGGGGCACCTGACGTGGCTCATCAAAAACCGTGCGACCACGTTGAAACTCGTTAAACCCATTTTTGATGGTCGCCATCGAAGGAGAAGAGTCACCGTACACAGCATCCAACGCTCTTTGATTTAGCTGCGCGATTTCCCTTCCAAAAACAAGAATCGAATCACCGACCGATATTGCTCTTTTTCCATTTTTCTAAAATCCGCGGACACTTCCGCTTCCACACGCGGTAAAAACAAAACTACGATTGATTCCGATCCGGCTGAAATTTCGACAGTAGCCGTCTACTAGAATGTACTAAACGATAGTAAGTTGCTCTTGCGATACTGGCGCCATCTAGGGGTGAGGCTAAGTACTTATCGGATCACCCTCGTATACCGAAGCTTAGTCTTGTTCACTCCAAGGTACTTGACGTAACTAGCCTACGTTATGCCAAAGTTATTAATCGTTGTGGATAGTGGTAAGGTGATCTTTTCTTGGTGAAAAGATTAATTGACACTTTTCAGCACTGATTTTAGCTCTTCGGTGAAATATTAATAGAAAGTATTAAGACCACTTCGTAAATTATTATTTGTAATGACTATTTCACTTGTATTAAACATATAAAATTATTCAGCATATAATGTTATATGGAATGTCAGGAAAGTCACAGGTGGATATATTAAATAAAATTGGTATCAGAAACGAGCCTTAGATATGGGACAACGGCAAGTACAAATTTCGCGAAAGTAAGGGCTAAAAAAGATTTAGAGAATTTTTGTGAGGTATTGCCGACAACCGTATTGCAAATTAGAGCGAATGGAGAAAACTACATAATCAAGAACTCGAGGAACTCTATTCAGCACCAAGCAATATCCGAGTATTTTAATAGCGAAGACTAAGAAGGGCAGAACACCTAGAACAAATGGACAGTGGACAGTCAGTCGAATAATGAGTAGAAAATCTGTAAGTAACACCCGCCAGGACGGTCGGGGTCTGTGGTTCTTTGGATTGTAGCCCCCTTTTGCCGGTTTCAGCAATACAATTAGTTTTGCTTTTTTCCACTTTATAAGAAAATAATTTAACTTGAAACTAGCATTATAAATATACTGGAGGTACTTTATTTCTCTTAGATGAATGATGATAAATTCAACATCATCTAAGGTAACAGGCACGTTTGGCGAGAATGACGGAATTACTGCTCTCAATTATGATATTCGAGTTTCGACTTCAGATTTAATTTTAGATACAATGTGTTAGGAAGCTAAATGTTTTTTTTAAAAAGCATCTACTAAAATTTGGCTTCACTATCTATGATTAATGAATTATTTGCAATTTCGCCCGAAGCCCACGTATGGTCCCGCTTTTGATTAAGAAACACCTACACGCCCGTATCTAATTTGCCAAAAACCACGCCACGTGGCCCAATATTCTTTGGTCGGATGAAAGCAAAGTCGTCCTGTTTGATGGAACTGACCGACTAACAGGAAATATTTACTTCAATACACCCAAAAAAACATTAATCATGGTGGAGCCAAAGTCATGTCAGTCAAAGTCAAAGTCATGTCAAGTCAGCTTGTGCATGCTTCTCTTATCATGGAGTGGGACCCATATATTCAACATCTCTATATTAAAATACTAAATGAAATTACCCTTATGCCGAATATGTAATACCTCTAAAATGGGTGTTTCAACATGACGACGCGACGACCGGAAACACACCAGCAAGAGGACAAAAGAATTGATGGTGTGATGTTAAAGAATATGTTGTCAACGCAAAACTAAAAATATAAACAGTAGCTTTGGAGTGTCGTTAAGGAAGCCTCGCTGCAAATAACTCCTACTCGTTGCTATGCGTGGACTCTATGTCACGTCGGTGTTTGGCTACGTAAAGGATATACCTTTTTGGTCATCTACCTTGCAAAGCTGGGGTAGGTAAGACTTTTTCAGTTCATATTTTGCAATTCTTTTGTTGCTTTTGTATTTTTAATTTTTTTCTTGAGGAAAGCTTAATACGTCTTCTACCAACCATACTCACTAATAAATGTAATAGATATATCTAAATTTTGTCGAAACTTTGGCAGGTGATGCTGAGATGGGAAGAAAGAGACCTTAATAAGCTTGCACTGAAACACTAGATTGAATTGAAGGGGGGAATCATATATCATGCCTTATCAAAGGCATATCAACATCAGTAAAATTTTATCGATGGAAAATGTATGGTCACAAACCACTGTTTCATACAAATTACAGCGCATTAGCATATATATATAATATATATGTACATATATTATTTTCTAAAAAAAATAATTCCAATTATCATGTTCTTTTCATACAAACAATTTCCTGATGCAGTAGAAGGATTTATAGGACACACCTGAGTAACTTATCTGTTCTCCGAACATCTGAGTAAGCAAGACCCCTTTGCGGTCCTCATAAATTGGCGCAATTGGAAAATAATTATAAAAATAACCAATTCCTTGCTCCGTGCCTTTCAATACTGATCCCTGAGCCAATAGTCGACATAACGCAAAACAAAATGAAAAAAAATAATTTACCGACAGCGCACTTGCGCAGAAACCGTGGAAAAAACAAGATATACAAAGCGAAAGCATTGATTGACAACGACAGGAAGGCTACGGGTACCCATGAAATACAAGCAAGGTCAAGACAGGGGATATCCAATTGTATATTCTGCGCAAATCGAATAACCAAAGTGAAACAAAAAAATTAATGAACTACACAAGGCACCGAGTAAATTTCAAATCGCTTTTAAGTATATGGCAGACATACGAAACGAAATAAATAAATGAAAAAAGTGCCATCAAAACAATAATAGAAGGCTTTCACCCAAGTCTCAGGCTCGTTAGATACATAATGGACAATCGTATTTCTTGTTTTAAAGTCAAGGTTAGGTTTTATTTCGAAACACCTGTTACATTATGTGTTTAGCCCTTACTTTTGTTACATTTGGGCTATTTTCGTAATATGGGGGAAAATATAATGCTCTTTTCAGGCTTTGATAGTATTTTAATTTTCTAAGCGTGTCTTGCCATTTACACACTACTTTTCAAGACAAATACGAGTAGACAATAAAACAAACCAACTAGCATTGCTGTCAATAAAAGACAGATAATGATGAAACTAATGGCTTACGTTATACAAACGTTTATGCTATAACACTTAATCTTGAGAAAATGAGCATAATACGATTCTATTGAGAAAGTACTCTTCTTTGTTTATAAAGGGCTAGAGCTGGCTTTCAACTAGTAAAACCGGAAAAAAACTAATAAAACAAATTTGAATTTGAAATTTAAAGGCAAAGAAAGCAGGGATGTATGAAGCAGTTAAGGGTTCAATCGTTTTTCTGACCCGTGAATGGCCGTAAACATATTTCGATGTTGCTAAACTGCTAATACTATTAATATTAACCAAACTACGTATTTGGACCTCAAAATAATAATTGGAATATTTCCTTAGAATATATTGCAGGAAGCTAGGGGTAGGCAATTGCAATTACAATATACAAAACATTTTCAATATAAAGAGCTACTGGACGATATTTTTTGTCGAGCCCTTTGGTATACACAAAGGTTGCGAACATAACGCTTACACAACATCGTTTTTATTTTAAGCTTATGGGACACTTAGTACAATAGATAAGGAAATTCGGAAGTAAGCGCGTATGGATTCTATCATATAACATACATACATTGTCTTCACCTTGCTATTAGAAAGCCTTGTTGGCCTCGAATGCAAAAAGGGATCAAACCTGATGTTCTTTAAAATATGTAGCAGTGTAGTAAGTCTGTAAAGAACCGTTAAATAATACTTTAACTTCTTGAGGAGTTGTGCTTATAGTGCAATAAGTATTACCCTAATAATGCCCTGTAAGATGGGGTAAAGCTTAACAGAATTGACATTTTCTGCAAGGGCAATAACTCGGTTATTACCTGGTCTCCGGGACTTACTATCCCAAATACAGATACCGCGAGAGCACACTCCGATAGAGTTTTATTCCCCCGGAAGAATGTCTTCCTATTGATTCTGAATAGTTAGTGCACAATAGAGATGGTATCTTAAGGGACGGGGCTCATCCGCGACGGTTACGTTCATAGTGCCCAAGAGATCATAAGTTATAGTACTGCAATGGCGAACTGGGATCTCGCCGATTTTTGGTGGTTGTCAGGTGAAAACGCGTGACTGTTACGCTTGCTGAGGTCTCGGGCATGCAGAGTGAGGGGGATAATGAAGTAATTAAGTAATATATATATAGGTAGTTAGACACAGGGCCAGTGTGCTTTTAAATAAGATTTAAACATTTTCAGCCCCAACGATGTTAGCCGTCAAAAAGTGGCCAGCTAAATTTAAATGTAGTCGCACTTCTCTCGAAGATGACCCACGTGAAGGACGGCCAAACTGCAACCAAGCCGACAACAATCGAAAAAGTGCATGATATCGTGTTGGACGATAGGCGAGTGAAGGTGAGGGGTAGCTAAAGCTGTATCGAAAGAAAGGATGCCGCATTTGCTGAATGCTAATCAAAAACAAACGCTCAAAGGATTTTCGCAGCAAACTTTGAACCGATCCAATAGGAATCCGATCGATTTTGTGCGGGGATTTGTCACCATGGATGAGACATGGGACACCATTACATGCTAAAAACGAAACAGCAATCCCAATAGTGGGTCGAAGCCGGTGCCTCAGCGTCAAAGAAAGCGAAATCTATCGCATCTGGCCAGCGTGTTTTGGGATTCGAAAGGAATCCTGTTATTTGATTACCTTGGAAATGGCAGAACAATTACATGCGAATATTACTTCAACCTTCTTTACCATTTGGATGCTAAAATTCGCGAAAAGGGGCTTGGCTTGAATAAGAACAAAATTATCTTTTAGAAACGCATCTGTACACAACGGTGCGTTGGCGATGGAAAACTGAGATTTGGGGTACGACTTGCTCGGTCACCTTTTGAAATTTGTTTCTGTTAAGCACTTCGCATCCAATGAAGAAGTTGAGAGGAATATTTTCACAGCCTTCCAGACTCTTTTTTTTTTAAATGAAAATCGCAGTTCTTGTCAGGCCGAGAACTTTTCACCTTACCATCGTATTACTTAAATTTTGAGACTTGGCAATAGCAACACCAGTGTGACTACGCCAAATATTAGATCTACATCGTTAGTTATATTTTAACACGAATGCTTTTTAAACTTTTTTACGGACTTTAAGAAAATATATCTCAGCCTAAAATAGAATTAAATAGTAACATGGATCAACTTCACGACAATCACCCGATCAACTTATTTCGACCATAGGTGAATAAGCGATATTAATACAATATATCGTATTGAAGAAAGGATTTCGTTAAAATTATCCAAAATCGATTGTCGGAAAACGTTGATGGCAATCGAATTTATTAATAGTATTACAAGGGTACATAACATAATGCATTAAAATTCAACGGTGAATTTGGATATTTGTCTTGTATACAGTATAAATTCATTATTTTAAAAAATCATGCAATCTTTAAACTAACAATAAGTAGAAGTAAAAACGAGCGAAATCCAAAAAAAGGTGTTTGTGTCTGAAGGACTTCCAGTAAGTGGGACGAGTACATAAAAAAGAGAAAGAAAGGAAAACACTTTCCACCAAAGCTTTCCGATGGTAATTTTGTTAATTCTGTATATCTCAATGTTATCTTGAGTTGAACTTGTACTTGAGTTGTCCTCTTAACTACAACTTCACCCGGGTAACGAATGTCGGGCACCCCATATTTGAAAACCTTAAATCTTCCTTCATTTTTCATAGTTCTTTCTTAAAACATGGACACAGTTTTTCAAGTTTCTCAACTTGTTTCTGCCCATCCTAATCCAAAGAGCTGCTTGTCAATATTGATATAACTTAATCTTGAAAACTGATTGAATATATCGCTGAAGTATTTTTATAAATATTTAAAAAAATGGGTTTAGAGAGCGCTCTAAACGAAATGGAAAACTATTTAAACTCGTCTTTTAATGCTTTTTATTGAAAAAAATTACAGATATCTTCTTCGTGATTGAAAAATTGACAAAAATTACAATTTCTAGTTTCGGAATGTTGATTAATTAGTGGGTACAGTAGTGATGTGTCATTTAAGATAACACAGCTCACAAGTACATACGTCTTTTACCAATTGCCATTTGCACCTGAGGTACAGGGACACGGATTTCTGAATGGACCATAATAAAATACATAACAGCATAATGATGTCTTATCATTGAAATAATAAGCTAAGCTAGTTGAATTCCTATTGAGGAAGATCCAAAACTAAACACTTATTTTTATAAACAAATCATCAACCTGGGGCACACGCTCAACTTCAGTTCGGTAAAGGGTTTCGCTAAAGACCTTAAATCGGCAACAGCTTGAGCGTGGATATTATTAATACAAAGTGTTTATCTCCTTAAGTGGTCATTAGACGAAAGTAGAGAGTGCTGCAGTTGAAAGTAAAATTGCATAGCGGTCGCAGCGGCAAAAGATGTAAATTACAATGCACATACATATTGTAATTGCATATGTGATGTACGCCGCGCCACGCTCACTTGTTTAACTCATCGCAAGTGGTGACCAAACAACGAAAAGCAAGTGCTTGTGCTTCGCTGGAGAAAGTCATATGGTCCCTGTAATGTAATGTAATCATGCCCAAACAAAAAACCAAAAGCTCTTATACATGTATGCTTTTAAGTAAATTGTATTTCCTGTAGAACTATATACGTCTTCATTTTTCTGGCTCTCGCCCTACACTTCCGGCTCTGACTGTCAACGCGTTACATCCATCAAGATTTCATTAAGTCTTTTTTTTTCTTATTACTGAATTATAATTGTAAAATTAAGTTGTAATAAAAAACACTTCTTATTACACAACATACTGGCGACGAGGAAATTTAAAGATATCAAATAAAAAAAAGAGGATTGCAGTGAAACAAGTAGATTCAACGAGCTGGTAAGTCGAACCTCACCGATGGATGCTAGTCAATTTGCACAGTTTATGCAAGCACAGCGCGATCTTATAAATCAGTTAGTGGAAAACTTAGGTACCCGACACGAAAGCCTTGGTGGAAATGTGCCCAACAACACACGTAATGACATCAGTCGCATTGTCAGAAGTTTTCGTTGTGAACCCTACGACGCATCAAGCCCAGCAGAAACATTTATCGATTGCTTCGAAGCACGATGCCGTATGTATGGCCTTAACATACACGAAAACGATGTTGAATATTCCAATACCAAACGTGAATTATTCTTATCGGTCCTAAAGCCAGATCAGTATCGAGAAATCAAAGTGGCATTCTCCGACGCAACAGAAAAATTTGAGGAACTACCATACGAAGTCATCAAAACGAAATTCATTCGACTGTATCAAATCAAAACAACAAGATTCAAAGCTTTAACCACGTTTTGGAATTGCGTCAGGAGCAAGACAGAATCATTCGAAGCCTATGCAAATCGGTTGAAAGAGATCAGTCGAGATTGTGGTTATGATGGCACTCTCCTTGACCGACAATTAAGAGATAGGTTTGCCACAGGGTTGCAGCACAAGCGCCTAGAAATCGAATTGAAGCAAAAGTGGCCAGACTTAAAAACAACAGACGAAGGTGGAGAGCGAGAAGTCTTGTTCGCGGAGATTTTCGCCGTGGCATTATCAAGAGAGGCAGCGGAGAAAGACTTAGAAATCCAGAGTGACACCGAATCATCTGTTAAACATTTGACTAACGGAAAGACCGCTTTAGGCAATAACCACAAAATACGGAAGCTGAATAAAAATCAGTGCAAATCATGTGGATGGAAGGAAAGACATGCACGCAATAAGTGTCGTGCGAGAGAACACACTTGCGAAGCTTGCGGAGTAAAGGGTCACTACGGATCATGCTGTATTTCCACCGGTCGTGCAATTGTAAGTACAAATCAACGCTCAAAAAAACAAAGGGGGAACAACCACCATCGATTCTCGAAGAGAAACACACACGAAGCCAACTACATTGGCACATTAAACACAGGCGAGCTTTCAAACGGTGAGGACGAGCATATTTTCAACATCGAACGAAATCGCCACGGCAAGCAAATTGATCTAAAGATTAATGGACATACCTGCACGATGGATTGGGACCCCGGAGCATCAGTTTCCATCATCAGCTCAAAGTTTTGGAAAAATATCGGAGCTCCTAAGTTAGTTACAGGGCCGCGGTTAAAAACATATGGGGACTACACACTGCGATCCAGAGGGAAATGCGAAGTGTCCGTCCAACTAGCTGGAAGGACAAAATTATTACCAGTAGTCGTAGTTGACAAGGCAGCACCGATGTTATTTGGTCTCAAGTGGTGTGAAGAATTTGGAATGGAGTTCCCAAAGGAAGTTTACTCGCTTAGGGATCAACAGTGCAGAGGCAATAACATAGGACAACGTGCAGAATGCAAAACTAATCCCACACTTGAAGCATTATTGAAGAAACATGCAAAGCTGTTTGAGAGTGCGAGGCAACCGATTAAAGATTTTCAGGTAAATATTCATATAAAAGAAAACGCTAAGCCTATCCATTTTCCAGCCAGACCAATCAAGTTTGGAATTCGGGATAATGTAGAAAAGGAGTTGAATTGACTTGTGGGAAATGGTATAATTTCGCCAGTAGACCCAAACAAAACACCAGTTGAGTGGGCTACTCCAACAGTTAACGTGCCAAAAGGTGACGGAAAAATGCGCATTTGTGGGGATTTCAAAACGACAATCAACCCAGCTTTAATAAAAGACACCCATCCAGTTCCACTCTTTGATCAGCTCCGAAGCCAATTAGGAAATGGAGACAAATACTCAAAGATTGATTTGAAGGACGCATACCTACAGTTCGAAGTAGCACCGGCTTCAAGGAAATTTTTAGTAATTTCAACGCACTTGGGATATTTTCAATACAATCGTTTACCATTTGGATTAGCCAACGCACCGGCGATTTTTCAGCGCTTTCTGGATAAATTATTATCGGGTATCCCTCGTATAGCTGTGTTCTACGATGACATTGGAATCACTGGAGCAGATGACAAGGAGCATCTTCAAACCCTAGCAACTGTCTTAGAGAGACTAGAGCGAGCGGGATTTGCCCTCCAACGCAGTAAGTGCACTTTTCTTGAACCTACTATTGAATTTCTAGGTCACACATTTCATAAAACTGGCATAACGCCATCTGAATCGAAGCTCGCAGCTATCAAAAATGCCCCCAGTCCCACAAATAAAACAGAACTAAGATCATTCCTCGGGATGCTAAATTTTTATGAAAGGTTCATTCCCAATCTACATGGCATATGTGCACATCTACATTCAGCAACAAGGGTCAACACGCGTTGGAAATGGGGCCAGGTAGAACAGAAAGCATTTAATAAGGTCAAGGAGAAACTTTCACAATTATATACACTAACCCCTTTTGATAATGCTAAACGATTATTTTTAGCATGTGATGCTTCAGAAAGAGGGCTGGGCGCAGTTCTTTTTCACCGTGATTCGAATGGACAGGACCTTCCAATCGCGTTTGCATCACGAAAACTTTCAGACGCGGAAGCAAAATACTCTGTCATCGACCGTGAAGCTATGGCAATTTTTTTCGCGGTTAGGAAATTCGACCAATACTTGAGAGGTACAAAGTTTACCCTTATCACGGATCATAAGCCGCTTACGCATCTCTTTGGTCAAAAGAGACAACTCCCAAAGCTAGTTAATAATCGTTTAACCAGATGGGCTTTATACGTTGGCCAATACGACTACGAGATTGAGTACCGGAAAGGAACGACAAATATAGTCGCAGATTGTTTGTCTCGACTTCCTAACGCCATGGAGGAAGTATCAAGTGACGAAAACATAATACGGATGGTGAGTGAGGCACAGCATTACCAAAAATACAATGACATGCAACTGTCGGAAACATTATTGCGAAAAGCAACAAAAAGCGACCAGACACTAGGTCGGGTTGTATGGGGTTTAGAGCGAAACTGGCAGTTTGCATCTATAAGCCCGGATCTCAAGCCCTACTACGGCAAACGCAATGAGTTATCAGTGGAAAACGGAATCCTTATGTGGCAAGGCCGAATGATAATCCCAGAAGCACTTAGAGGAACCATCCTGAATCATCTCCACAAGGGTCACCCAGGAGTAGTTACTATGCGTGCATTGGCTAGATACTATGTCTGGTGGAACAACATCGATCAAGACATTGACAGTTTTGTTAAAAATTGTCAGAACTGCCAAATAAACCGCCCGAATGCAATAGAGCTTCCAGTGTATTCGTGGTCTATACCCAACAATGTTTGGGAGAGGTTGCATGTTGATTTCGCGGGCCCGTTTAAAAGTAAAATGTGGCTCATCGTTGTGGACGCTTTATCCAAATGGGTCATCGTTAGGCACATGAAAACGACAACAACGGAACATCTATGCGCACACCTAGAGGATATTTTCTCCACCTTTGGACTTCCAGCGATGATAGTCTCGGACAATGGGCCACAATTTACAGCAAAACAATTTCAATTATTTTGTAATCAACGGGCTATTACACACGTCACATCATCCCCATATCACCCACGGACCAATGGCCTAGCTGAACGTTTCGTGAGAACATTTAAATCGAGAATGTTGGCCAGTAAGTTTGATCCGGAAGAAGAAAAACAACAACTTTATAATGTGCTTTCGACCTATAACAATACCCCTCACGGAACGACAGGAAAATCGCCATCTGAAATGATGTTTGGAAGACGTTTACGAGTCATCTTTGACAACATTAAGCCAGACAACAGGCGACGTATTCAATATAAACACATTCAACATGAGATACATCAAAATGAATCAAGCAACAAAGAATTCAAACCATATCAGTATATATATTGCAAAACAAAACTAGAAAACGAGTGGAAACCAGCAAGGGTAATTAAGCGTACTAACCGATATTCTTATATTATAGAAACAGCTGATGGTGTCCACCGCAGACGACATGCAGATCACTTACGAAGCAAAGCAGAAATAGGGGTGCCTCGCAAGGAAGCATTTTTAGCCGATAGTATGCTCTCTAATTGTCAGCCTAATTCTAAGTCTGAACCACAGTCGACATCACCACTAAAACAACAACAGCATAATCGAGAGAACCCAGTGGAACCACCAAAGGAAATAACTACCGACAATGTCAGCCAGGAGAAAATGCAAGACACTCCACACGAAGCACCGACAGTTAGACGAAGTACGCGCATCAGAAGGGAGCCTGATCGATTAATTTATTAGCAATTCACTTAATGAAGTAGGGAGGAATGTAATGTAATGTAATCATGCCCAAACAAAAAACCAAAAGCTCTTATACATGTATGCTTTTAAGTAAATTGTATTTCCTGTAGAACTATATACGTCTTCATTTTTCTGGCTCTCGCCCTACACTTCCGGCTCTGACTGTCAACGCGTTACATCCATCAAGATTTCATTAAGTCTTTTTTTTTCTTATTACTGAATTATAATTGTAAAATTAAGTTGTAATAAAAAACACTTCTTATTACACAACAGTCCCTAGTAAGATTGATAAATCGGTTAATGCGGTATTTTTGAAGTTTATTTTTTCCCATCAAACCAAATAAATGACTATGATCGATTGGAAAGACATGATTGTGGTGGGATGTAATTTTGAACATCTAGGGCGCGTATTAATGCATTCGATAAGCGCTACTAATTCCAGTTTAAAACGGTCGGAGCATTGTGGCATTACTGTGTTGTAGGTAAATTTTCCATGGTTGCAATTAAATTGGTTATTGACCAATAAATTCTACAAGAATGTTTCAAAAGAAACAAGAAAATATAAAATCCCTTAATCATTTTTGTCATACTTTTTGATGAAACTAAGGTCAAGTAAACTATAAGAACATACGCGCAAATTGGATTTGAAAAATCTATTTCACATTAAAGAATTTAAATGAGTTAAAATCGTTACTTTTTGGAGATTTAAATAATTCTTATAGAGAAAACACTAACTGGAAATCGAATCGAAAAACGATCTTTGGAAGAAACCAAAAATTGGTTCAATTCGTGGAATGCCTGAGAATACGTGCAGTTGTTCCTACGTGGAATTCGTATTTTGCCAGAAAGATGGGCAAAAGGTCTAACTAAGAAATAAAGCTATAAATTTTGGAAAACAAAAACCTTTTATTCCCATTTGTACTGCATCATTAAAGGCCAGATGTAGCTTATATTGGAATAACGAGTGGAGATTGCAGTATAATGCTTTAACATATACTATAAGAGGAAAGATTAGTGCAATTACGAGCTTTCGATGTGTTTCGAGGGGAGTAAGGTATTAAGCCACAGCTTGCGTAGATATCCATATATGCGACCAAAAGGCTATATTTTGTGGTAACCGGGTAGATCTACTCGTATACTTATTACATATTCTAAACTGAGTAGTCTCTATAGTTTTAATTATGAGGTATTTAGGTAACGGTCGGTTAAAAATTCAAGGTTAAGCTTTCTTTTTGATATTGGGATTTATTGGGTTCAAGTGTAATCCGTTAGCGATAGACCAGGCAAGGATCCTTTCCAAATCATAAGCAATGAGAAGGCCAAGTTCATTAGTTTGAAAATGGTTCGGATAGATAGTAATTGGACATCATATACATATATACATTGAGGAATGCCTGTAACCCGATTGACGATCTTTAATTGAAATACAGAAGAGAATTCGACTTAGTACGCATCAATTCATTACATGCTTAGCAATGCAGAATTATTTTGACAGAAAGTGTTCATATGCCATCTTCTTTGCATACCAATGATACTTTTTGAAACACCATTATATTCTTGTTATGCTAACACGTTTAAACGTTCGCGTGAGTGATTCATTTTTCGTTGTTTGAATTTAAATATTTAGGATTGCATATTAATATTAATTGCACAATTCTTTTGTTTCGCAAAGTTAAAATCTGCATTTATAAAACCGTAATAATGCCAGTGACACTATTCGGATGTGAAACCTAAGTATGTGACTAACAAGGAGGAAAATAGATTTCGGGTCTTTGAAAATAAGATCTTAAGGATTATCTATGGTGGAAAACAAGACGAAGAAACAGGCGAATAGAGAAAACTACAGAATCAAGAACTTGAGGAACCCGAAGCATTGTCCAATTCATAAAATTGTTAAGGCTAGGGCAGGACACATAAAACGAACAGTCTAACGAATATTGAGTGGAAAACCGGTAGGAAGAAAACCGCCAGGAAGCCCGTGGCGTAGATGGGAGGACGATATAAGGATGGATCTAGAAGAGATGGGACAGAACAGCAAAACATGGAAGGAACACATTCATGACAGGAATGTTTGACGAAGGGTGGTCAACGAGGTTGTGTACTTTCGACTTCGAAATAGTCGGTAAATATAATTATTTGTTATAGGATAATACAATAATACAACAGAATTAGACGGTTGATAATTACTTAGTCCATAGAATGGGATGTATCAATTCTGATGCAAGTAATGGATAAAACGAAAGTCATAGAGGCTGAATCTTTTCGAAGCACGGTTTCAAAAAGAATATTCACATTGAGTACAAACAATTGGAGACAGAGTGTTAATTTAGTCGACACGAGCTTCTGTTATTAAGCTACTCTCCCAAAAACCACAAACCAGATAAAGCTAGAGTAACGTTATCGTATTCAAAAGAAAACGTCCTAAATTAAAATGCACTTCCATTTTTGTGTGAATGCAGTTGAGCATAGATAATGAATACAATAATTCCACATAAACACTTCATTCTAGTCATTCGGTTCCACTGCTTGATTATCTGCGACCGCAGTTTTAAACCATGCTTCCAAATAAGCCGTAGTTAATTACTGATGACCAAAAATATTAATTTGAAGACCCCGTCAGCGTGACCCATATTTTCATTTAAGAATTATTGATAATTAACCCATTACTGGACTGACATGAATAACACATGCACGAGTATGTCTTTTAGAACCGCTTGTTTATTTTCGTGTCACACTCTATCTTTCATTGAAGACCTAGAAGCAAGGAACATACTCGTAAAAGTGGAATAGAAAACTACTCACATGGTAAACAATAACAAATCCATAGCACAACAAAATCAATTTCCACATCTCTTACGAGCTTCCGCATTTCTTTGAGCCAAATTTAAACATAAGTGTCACCATCATTCAAATTCAAAATGTAATTAATGCTTTTTAACAAAAATAGATAGTCGAGGTACATATATATTCTTTGGAAAGAAATAATTTCGCAACATATTGTTTCCCGGATTCGAAAAAACCTCATTCGAGTAGTATAAAGCATCGCGAACTAAAATCAACATCCGACTTAGCAAAACACCCGAAAAAAAAAAACAAAAAAACAGAACACAACTCACTCGTGCTGTCGTGGCTTCAACCTGAACTTGACCGTAAAAAATAAATAAAGCGAATGCAGCATGGCATAGATACGAGTGCTTCTGGGAGGAAAATCTCAGCTCGAAGATCTGGAAATGGGACGGCGCAGCAGCACATTCAGTCACTTGCAATTTCCAGATAAAATCAACAGACGAAGACAGCCAATGTGGAGCGGCGTCACTGATGAGATGCATTGTGTACAGCATTTTCTTTTGTTTTCTTGTCGATCACGCCAGGTAAATTAATGTTATTAAGGTGGCAATGCGAATGCGACAATAGGTGACGTACATTGGTTGTGTGTAGCGCCGTCAATATGGGTATCAAAGGGAGCCCAAACGCTCCAGCAAATACAACAACAGTGACAAAGGTGCACCATCTGTATCATCATAGAGCAAAACATGTAGACACTATTGCGATTTCATACAAAGTTTTATCCATCTGTAGTTGAAGGCGATCAGCATTACAAGCAACAACAATGACGATTATGGCGATACGACGCAGACGATGCGATGATGACGACGATTCACATGAGAAATCGATCCTTGAGCCGTGCTTCGGTTTGCACGTTTTTGCTCCAACCAAGCCATGTGAGCGCGTACAACAATTGATAGTGTCTACGAGTACATATGAAAAAAGGGGAAAAAAGTAAATAATTGGCATGTAATGAAAATCATGGATGCAAAACAGTCCGAAGGGCTTTGCCATAAGGCGATGACGGCGGGAAGAAGCTACTTGCAAGAGAGCACGCTATTGAAAATTATGTGTGCGTGTTTCGACGACAATCGTTATTGTAATTCAAGATGATCGTGAGGTGAGAAATTTACAGCGGTTATGGTTGAAGTACGTAGATACAGAGGTACGTATGTATATAGATTTACTATAATTTTTTTTCATTACAGATAAAGGATTAGATGGAGTTTTATATGATTTTTTCCTGCACATATTATTATTGTATGATTCATTCATAAATTTGAGTGTTTACGTTGATTTGAAAACATAGGTTGTGCATCTCTTTTCTCAATTCATGTACGAGAGCCAGATAGGTTTGTAATATTATGTTGCTAACGTAGAAGCATGTCATCGATTCAGAAAGATTTACGGTATAACTTTTAAAATAAATACGAGGAGATTCCAAGACAATGTATTTAATAAAGATAAACAGCCACATCGACGAGTATTTAACAAATACATATGAGATGAACAATTATAAAATAATACACCCAATAACAATATCCTAACACCAATCAATAACTTCGAAGTACCTACCAGAATTCTTTTCATAATGAATTGAAGATTTTGCGACTCTGAAAACCGAAAATTTTAGATAAGCAAAACATACGAGTATCTCTATCGCAGGAAACCCCGTGCCATGTAACACCGAAAAAGTTCACTAAATAATATTGGACAATGTGGAAGTACAATATTTGAGAAGGTGCTGGCATGCACTGTGATAAACGATAATATACAAAATTTATAAATTTAATTTCTAGCTGGCTTTATACTTTATTATCGATAATCTCTTGCCACCATCGAAGAAAATCATGATTCAATCCTCTTTTGCTAACTCGCTTCGTTAGTTTTTTTGCGGGTCTTCAAAAACATTTCTGCATTTCTATAGTTCTTCACGTCTATTCTGGCCATAGAATGGAAAACACATGAGCCGTCTAATCGTTTAGTCTGGCAGTAGCATCCCATAATGCATACCAAACATACATTATAACATTCATTTCTTTGTGGTCAGTCCCGGCTTTTCAATTTTTACCTTCGTCCTGGCAACTACATTTTTTTATTATAGTTATCTGTTCTTGGTAGCTACCCTTGTGTGATTGTTATTTAAATATTGTGGAAAGCTTGTTAACGATTTCACAAGTGCTCATGATCTTTTCAGCAGTTGTGAAGGGCTTATTTGCTTTCGTGGTCGGATATTAACCTTGCAAAATTTCAATCTTTCTTTGCAATAGCTTTTGAAACAATCCAATCTCAATAACATTCTCATCATAAATCATCAGTTCAGATGTAAAAAACCAACAAACCAATTCCTTTTGCATCCCGAAAGACTGATCCTAAAACCTTCTTGGTCGATTTCTGTACCCTAGTTCGCTTTAGAGTGGAAGTACCGGGCTCATACCATTCTACACACATCTTCCTGTAACGCCAAACTTTAACTCAAATATTGCTTACACTGCCTAATAAGATGCCTAGAGCTTCTACTAAATTTGTCTCGGTTATCCGGCGATCTTTTATTGTCATATCCTGTATTTTCGCTATGTTTTCTGGTGTTGTTGTACTTTTTGGACATCCCACACGATCATCTTTAAAACTTGTATGACAATTTTTAAATAAATACGATATACAGTTGTGGTCAATACAATAGGTGCGAATCTTGGAATTCCATATTTTGCATATTTCTTTATTTTTCCTCACGCTCATAAGATACAATATGTTCTTATATCACGATGTTTGTCAAAACGTTAGTTTCATTCTCCCATTATGCAAGGCAGATATACAGACGACGTTGAAAGGAATACAGGGTGCGCCATCTCATATGGGTCGATGTAAACTTCGAATAACTTCAACAATTGTCAACCGATTTTCATATGTCATAGCATTTTGGAAACGTCAATTCAGTACAATTTTAACCATGAATCGCTTCACATCAAAAGAACGCGCGGAAATAGTCTCAATATTCATTAAAAATTAACGCTCGATTGTGCTAAATCAACGTGCGTATCGTGCAAAATATCGTGATCGTGTTGAGCCCAAAAAAGATACAATTTGTCGTTGGGCCTCGAATTTTTTTTTCAATTTGGTTCTGTGACAAGCCCTCGTGAGCAATCTAGGCCACGTCTGCGGCGTTCAAACTTATCTATTCAGTCTGTGACGGCCAGTGTTTGTCATATCGGCGATGTTGGCAGCAGTTAGGCATCAGTGGGACCACTTTACGGAGAATTTTAAAGGGTGATCTTCACTTATTTTCATACAAAGTGCAGATAACTCAAAGAATTTTGCCACAAGATGAGCCACGGCGCTTGGCATACGCACAAAATGTCGTTGCAATGATTAATGCTGAGCCGGAGTTCTGGCAGCAAACTTTGGTGGACGATGAAGCACATTTTACGCTCTCTGGCTCAGTTAATAAACAAAATTGTCGCTTCTGGGGCACCGAAAATCCTCACAATATTATCCAAGAGCCGCTATGTGATCAAAAAGTTACTGTTTGGGCCGGTGTATGCGTTAAAACCATCATTGGAACGTATTTCTTCAAAGTTGGCGATACAGTGGATGGCGATCGATATCGGTGGAAGTTGGCCCATTATGTGGTCCCAGAAATGCTAAAAAAAGGCTCATTTCACTTTTGGTTTCAACAAGACGGCGCGACATTTTTTTTTTTTATTATTTCTAATTCTCATAACACTACATACATATACATACAATTAATTACAATTCTATTCATTTTGAGAACAGTAGTGACATTTATTATTTATACAAAATAGAGATTAATGCCACTTTATTTAACATAATTATTGCAATTCATAGTTGTTGTGGGGTGAACTAATTCATTATTCCTATCTAACTACATACATATATACACATTGTTTAAGAAGAGAACACATTGTTTCCAAGAGAACTCATAAGACTAAATGGTGTAGCGCACAAGAATTTCGATTTCATTGGGTCTTAACCCTTAATATCCCACTGGTACCGCCAGGAACCAACCAAAAATAATTACAACTTTGTTAAACCATTTTTTTTTAAACTTCCCCCCGACAATTTAAAAATATTTCTTAATACAATCGCTACCGTTTGCGCCGATCGCCACTTGAAACCGAATTTATTTGACTCGTGTATGTTCAGTATAGTGTGACAACCTCTAAAAAAAAACTTTTGCGAAATTGTGTACTTTAAAAAAAATATTTTTGTGTTTAAATACGTAAAAATTGAAGTTTAAAAAAATATTTCCTTGATCGTTATAGTGCCTAGAAGCTATTGTAAGTATATGAAATAATTATTTTCTTTTATTTAAGTCGATTTTTTCAAATTTCCGGTTGGTCCCTTACGGAACCGTCAGGCACCGGGAGTTCGAAATTTCCCAAATATAAAATTATATAGTATCGTTTTCGTTATGGTTTTTTTTCAGTTTGTTGATTAGAATGTCGCATAGGATTCGTGATTTTAGAACAGAAGAAGAGCTTTCCGAGTTTGTCAATTCGGTTGCGTGGTCGGAAAGTGAAGATGATGGTGACTTTGCTTCTGACGACAGTGATTATGACCCAGATTTCGATTTTGATGCTGCTTTCCGTAGTGAACATTTTGAGGATGACGAGCAAATAGGACATTTACATGGTGAAAACGAAGCGATGGAAGTAGCAGATGTTCAGAACAATGCAGCAGTCGATTTAAGCTATGTCGAAATAAGTAATGCCGAAGACGCAGTTATTGGTGGTGATCGTTCCCGATGGAGAGAATATGCGACAATGTTTGAAGGCGTTTCGATTGAAAAAGATTCTGATGTTTTTAAGAAACCATTGTGGTGTAAAAGACATCTTCAATTATATTCGAATTGTGTGACATTTCGAGGCGATGACGCTTTGACACCGGAGATATTGGCATTGAACTCACCGCTTCAGTTTTTTTCGTTTTTCATGTCCAACGATATTATTTCAAATATTGTCGAACAGAGCAACTTGTACGCAGTGCAACGAAACGTTGAAAAACCACTGAATAGCACACCAGATGAAATCAAACGATTCATGGGAATCAACTACTACATGTCGGTGTTCAAGTATCCGAGCGTTCGATCATATTGGAGTAACTATGGTTTCAAACCAATAATGGATTGCATGACTCGAAATCGTCATGACAAAATTCGCCGTCGACATCAGATCATCAGCAATCAACATCTGATCAACAGACTTCGGCATCTGATCACCAGCCATCAACATTATCCGAAGATGCGCGCAGTCGTAGACGTAATCGTGCTGAAGAAGCAGTTCGAATGTATGGACCCATACCACAACATGATGGTTACGATCGTCTGTACAAAATACGTCCGATCATCACTGCATTGAACCGAAATTTTCAAAAAGTACCAAAATGAGCTAGATTGTGTGTTGATGAGCAAATTTGTGCGACAAAGATTAAACACTACATGAAACAATACATGCCATTGGTGATATTTTGTTGTTATTAATTATTTATTTTTTTGTAACTTTTCTGAATTTTCTGAATAAAGTATGTTGATTTTTGTTAAAAAAAAAAATCTTTGATGGAAAATACACCTATAAAATGTTTGATCTCCGGGTGCCTAGTGGTTCCTCAAAGAACCAACCAGGTTTTTCTTTCCTAGCACAGGTAAACAAAACCTATGAACAAAGTCGTAGAACAAAAGTTGTTCAGAAACGCGAGTTTTATAACATTATTTTTTTTTAGCTCAAAAAAAAAATCAGGCCTTTAAGGGTTAAACCCAAAAGCCAACTTTTTACTGTAGCTAAAAAGATTTTTAAGGTTCTAATGACTCGGATATTCTCAGGGAATGTATTATATAGTTTGTGAGACACGATGGAGTAAAAGTGTCTGTAACTTGAGGTGTGGAAGATTGGGATATTGACCAGCGGACTAAAATTACTACGCAGATTGTGGTGGTCATTTATTGGGCTTTGCAGGTAACCTTCCCTTATAAAAAATATTTTTAGTACTTTAAAATAATAGAGGTGTCTTACTGGTAGAATTTTCAATCTGTTGAATAGCATAAAAGTATTAGTTGGTCGATTTGCATGACATACTTTTCTTATGACGTATTTTTGTAATATTAACAGGGGTTTGATTTTGCTAGCATAGGCGCCTCCCCAGCATATAATTCCATATTGTAGTTTCGAGTGAAATAGACCGTAGTAAATATTCTTTAAGACACTGGAGGAACAGTACTTTCTAAGTTTGTAGAAGTTGCGTAGAGTCGAGAGTAAGTAATTTCTCAATTGGGTGATATGATCATGCCAGTTCAAATTTTGGTCGATGATGACACCAAGATACTTATATTGTTTAACTATTTCTATACCAAAACAGCTTGCATTACATTTAATGGTATCATTAAAAGAGGCTTTACACACGCACTCTATCTAGCTGAATTTTTCACAACATGCTGAATGGAATAAAATATCAACATTCGGAGTCTCAATAGATGTTAAGCTGAAAAACATTTATTTGGTCTTACTACTCGCGATGAGCTTGTGATATGCAAACCAAAGTCTTATGAGATGGATGTCATGATTAATGTCGGCCACTAGCGTAAAGAGATTGGATGACCCATACGCAAATGCAAAGTCATCAGCAAAAGCCCTTAACTTTCCGATGAATGGAAGGCAAAAAAACGGAATTAACATAAATTAAAAACAACAGGGGGCCAAGGACAGAACCTTGAGGAACGCCGATGTTGATGATCTCGACCCCACTAGAAGAATCCCCTATTTTCACTTTTTGTCTTCTATCCTTGAGATAAGAAGTAAACCATTTCAATACGAAGCCGCGGAACCCTGCACAGTATAATTTATCTAGGAGAATTTCGTGGTTGACCATGTCAAAAGCTTTGGTTATATCTACAAATAATCCAGCGCAGCAGTTTTTGATATCTAGCCCCTTGTAGATGGACTGAAAAAAGTCAAGAAGTGCCGAAGAAGTTCGGTTGAGCAGTTTTCTCTGAAGCCAAATTGTTTTGTACTTAAGAAGTTTATAGATTTTAAAAATTTTAATATTCTACATTTCATAGCTTTTTCAAAGATTTTAGATACGACCGGGAGCAGTGAAATTGGTCTGTAGTTTGTTTTAAGGTTTTTATCTCCCTTTTTGTGAATAGGTATCACATTCGCACATTTAAGCGCATCCGGAAATACACCTGTGTAGACACTTAAATTGAATTTATAAGCCAATATATCAACCACGTTGAAAGCGATTCTTTTTATAACTTCATTTGATAAACCGTCATTCCCACACGAGCTGGAGGTGTTTAGCGAATTGATAATTTTTAAAAGTTCGAATCCTGAGATCAGATTGAAAACAAAACTTTTATCACAGAAATTTCTTGCTTGGGATAAACTCGCAGAGCAGTTCCCACAAGATATAGTCCAGCAAGGGAGGAAAGACGTCCGTGCTACAGAGGTAAAATACTGATTAAATATTTCTGCGATAGCTGTAGGGTCTGAAATGCATATATTGTATCGATGATTCAGTATGATATTTTTGATTTCGATTCAGAATGTCATTTACTGTATTCCATACTTTTTTTAGATTACCCTTTGCATTACGTAGTTTATTTTTAAAGTAACTATCCCGACAGAATTTTACATTTTTATCAGTTTCTTTACATAAATTGATGTAGCGGTTTTTTTAAAGCAGTATTTGCGGGATGTTTTTAGACTTTGAGGCGTAATTTGTGTTTAAGTTTGATTTGCTTTAGAAGTGAAAAATTCATCCAAGGTTTTAGTTTTGCATCACTTTTTTTTACAAAAGAATTGCTGGAACTCCTGATGTACTTACTTAACGTTTTTGAAAACCGTTCATAGGCTAAAGAGGCATTTTCCTCAGAAAGCACATCAACCCAGTTTTCATTAAGGAGTTTTGAATTTAACATGGTATGATTTATGTGCGTCTGTTTAATATATATCTTTGAGGGTCAATTTTTTACGCTAAGGCAGCTAATTATCAAACCTGTCATAGAATGATCGGTAATCTTTAGATCCAAAAAAAAGACATGCTATTATGCGGACAAAACAATGAACCTTTTGCGTAAGAAGTTCCCTGGAAGATTAGTGTCAAAAAAGGGCGATATTGACAGGGCTCCGAGATCGTCGAATTTGGCTCCTTCAAACTTTTTCCTTTGGAGATACTTGAAAAGCAAGGTGTATGCCAATGGCCCGAAGACAATAGAACAGCTCAAAAGAAACATTCGTGCGGAAATCGCAGAAATTTCGACCGAAATGCTCGAAAATGTCATGGAGAATGCGCGAAAACGATCCCATTTTTGCATCGGCAATAAAGGCGGTCATTTAATTGATATTGTTTTCAAAAATTAATCAAAATAAATTGTAAAGGTCTAAATTGAATAAAAGTTTTTGAATTTCCAAAATCGGTTGAGAATTGTTGAAGTTATTCGACCCATATGAAATGACGCACGCTGTATTTGCGTAAGCTTTAGAAGAAGTTGGACATAGAAACAGGTGCGTTGCTTGTTTTAAGTAACAGCAATTTTATTGAGATACACACAGTCCTGTTTTTGTCAAAAATAAGTGAGTTTGATTCCATATCCTTAAAGTATATTCATATTTACAGTATATCATTTAAGTAATTCGTAGTAAAAACGGGACGAGGACCACATTGCTTTAATGATGAAAGAAAACTAATTCGGCAATTAAGAAGTGAAAGGAAATTGCAAAATTAATGAGATGCTCTCAGAGCATGGTCACAAATACTTTCAATTCGGAAAAATCTGAGGATAAACGAAGCAAAGTTCAAAAAACGTCCACAAGAACTGACCGACGTATTATTCAGATTTCTAAGGCTGACCCTTTTAAATCTTCAAAAGATATTGTGAAGGAAATCGAAAACAATATCAGCGCTAGTACTGTTCGGAGAAGACTAAATGAAGCAAATTTGTTTGCAAGAACCGCCAGGAAAATTCCTTTTTTAAGGCAAAGACATGTAAAACAAAGGCTTCACCAGCAGAATGCACTGGTACATCGGGCATTAAGCAATTGAGAAACATCCAGACGAAACCAAGATAAATTTAAAAGGTCCCGATGGTAAGACATTTGTTAGACGGCCACCTTGGACAGAATTGCTACCTCGACTTCTTCTTCTTCTTCTTTTCCTTTTTCCGGCGTTGTTATGGTCAGAAGTGTAGGACCATAACCTTCCCACTTAACTGCATTCCTACTGGTCCGCTTGTGGGATCCGCCGGTTTGACCTCAGAAAGTAGCGGCAGGCTTCCCGGTTTGGGATTACTTCATCGCCAAGGCCAATCAAAAGCTGGTGTTTTTGCATTTGTTTGCACCAATTGTTTTTCGGCCTGCCTTTTTTTCTTTTTCTTTTTTTGACACGGGCATGCTCCAGATTTTTTTTTGTTTGATCTTACTCTTACAACACCGGTGATCTCCAGTCGTGTCAACCCACTGATTTGCATGTACACTTGTGGGGCAGTTTAATGGTGGTATATGTGTCCCTAGGCTCACCTTGGTGTTTTCTAAATTGCCTAGATGTGATTTTTGTTTACCTTTGTTTTAGTCGCCTTTTACGACAAGCGAGAGGTATCGCTGCAGGGATATTCTTAACCCGTCCCTGCACGGAATTGCTACCTCGACACACAAGAAAAACCGTCAAACCTGGCGGGGGTAGTCCAATGATATGTGTCTTTATGTCGCACAGAGGGAAGAATGGCAGCAGATACTTACGTTGATATTCTTCAAAATACTATGCTCGCCTACGCCGAATACGAAATGCCTCTAATTTGGACATTGCAACAAGACAATGATCTAAAACATACCTCAAGAAAAGCCCGGAAATGGTTCCAATGTTTCGGTATATCGTGGCCGGCTCAATCGCCAGACTTAAATCCAAACGAAAACTTATGGAATGAAGTTAAAAGCATCATCGCACACAAGAAAATACGAAATCTGGAGGAACTATGTAATAACATGCAGGAGGCCTGGAAAAACATCCCACTCGCAAAATGCCGAAAACTTGTAGATTCAATATCACGTCGGTGTGAATTAGTACTTAAAAATAAGGGTTACACTACTAGACAAAAAATATGAATTTCATTAAAAAAATATGTTTTTCTTTTGATACTTTTTAATTTCATTTCCATTTCTGAATTTGCACCTATTTCTTTGACCAACATATTTTTCTTAAAGCCCTTGTTTTTATATAATAGTTCCTTTGTTTGCCTTTGAACTTTGTTTCATTATTATGTATTATTTTTCTCAAATGAAGTGCTTATTGTATTATTGTTTTATTAAAAACTATTTTCATTGTTTACGGTTTGAGTTATTGTTTTGTGCAATTTCTGCTTAAATTGCCCATGCACCTATTTCTTTGGCCATAGCTTACTTACTTCACACTTGTGCATAAAAAGTACCACTTTCAGAAAATAAAACAATGAACCTAATAGTCCACATCTAAACGGCAAATCTTATTGAACAACTTAGTATGCAGAGGATTTCGTCAGCACTCCGCTGAGAAGAAAAACCGTAAAATACGATTTTGATGACTTAGCCTTTTCTAATCCCGAGTAATTGTTCTAATATTAGAACCTCCGAGCCACGGTGCCGCCTTCGCTGAGTAGAGGACACAAAATGTACCGTGTCCATGAAATGTATTGCTGTTACATAACGCGAATCAGATTAGGTGCATTAGATCTCTCTTAACCTGCAATACCGTTATCATGCCTCAACCACCATATTTACCGGCCCCCTGCGATATTTTTTCTCTGAAAACTGAAAAGGAAAGTACCACCATGAAAAGCCAGAGATTTATCACGATGGAAGAGATGAAGACCGCATCGCTGGAAGAGCTTAAGTATATACCAGAAGATTGTAAAAAGCGCTGGCGCAAGTGTATTACCTTTGAGGGGGATTACTTCAAAGGGAACAAAAGAGATTGATGATGAATAGGGCTAGGATTTTGATGCACTTAAAAGCGCAAAATATGCGCTTAAAATATGCTCTTAAATAGGGAAATATGCACTTTAAATATGCATTTAAAACCATGGCGAAGTCGCCTATAACGATGTGGCTTATAACGAACAGTCGCTTTTAACGACCGATTTTCCCCCACGTGGTTGGTTTTTGACAAGTAATCTTTCTATTTTTGAGAAGTCGGATAAAACCGTGGGCTATAGCGACCAGTTAAACTATACGACCATAATTAAACTTTGCATTTTTATAATGAAAAACAAAAAAAAAACATGTTATCCAGTTCTTAGAAAAATTCAGTATTTTTATTTAAAGAACTAAAAACCATAATGTTAATTAAATAAATAAAAAGGTTAAAAAAAAGGCAAAAATATCTTCATTTGAAAAATTAAATAATAGAAGTAGCATTATTTTAACATTTAATTTAGGTTTTCAAAATGAAAAAAGAATATAAGAAGTTTAATGGTGTGTGTGCATTTTTATGGGTTTTTTATTTTAATTTTTAGTTCATTTTCTCGGAATCATGCACAAAATATGCATTTATTATTAAAAATATGCAAGAATATTCAAAATATGCATTTAAAGTAAAATATGCAAAAATATGCACTAACGGTTATATGCCAATTTAAAGGAAAATTCATGATTCGGAAAGATAACTTATTCTATTGCTTCTAAGTTGTCTCAAAAAAAAAAAAATATGCAAGTGCATCGAAATCCTAGCCCTAATGATGAATAAATAAATACTTTTTTCGGGAAAAAGTCACCTTATTGGGTTTTTAACGAATTTCGTATATACCTACCTATGTATATTCTAAGTGTATTATTCAGTTAGGCTCCTACGTCTTATACTTTCTTTAAAAAAGTAATAAAAAAATGGAAAGGAAGGGTCCTTTTCCATCCGATTGATTTAATCATAGTCTTAAGTGAGGAATAAGAAATTTGAGAATGTAAAAGTTGTACCCTGAAGAATTAGAACGAATTTGGTGTAAATACCGAGCTATAGAGCTTCTGTTCAATCTTTCTCTCACTCAACTGTACTTCGTTAGACATTTGGTAGTGATATGCGATACTTTAAAGCAATAGCATAGCACAAGCGCTGTAAAGATAGATGCATTTTGTGAGCCTTAACTTTGGTCAATCATTGACAAATAGTCATCAAGCTTAATATACCGTTGATAATTGGCATCATGAGATGATAATGAACCTCTCTATATTTAATAACCATATATGCCTAAGAAAAACTTTGTAGGCAAAATAGTTTTTTTTGGGAGTGCCTACAGTCTGTCCGATTTTGAGATCCTTTAACGAGAATAAAGTAGTTAACAGCAGTTATAATAGTCACGAATACAATTTAAGCCTCAGTTCTAACGGAAATAAAATGCAATCCTAATGTATGTTTATATACTCGTATGTAGGTACATATGTATGTATTTAGTCTATAAAGTGATGAATGTTATATAATAAAACCAAGTTTTCCGCATTCCATCCATATAAGGGATGCGATTCATTTAGCTAATGGGCAAGAACTGGAAGCAAGTTTGCGGACCTGCCAATTGATGTTAATTGAGAGTTAATGTTTTTCACCATGGATGACAAGATGAATGACTTGTATCTACGGGACTGCCGACAGCCATCGCCATGTGCGTTTCGCATTATGGTAGTCACTTCATTGGTAGTCACCTAAAACCACCGAATTCCTTTTCGACTGAAAGTGAAAGTGCGATTGCGCACGTTTTGCCGGGAGACACAGAGTTCGAAACTCGAAGATTCCCCTTTTTCACTCGGACTGCCATCGGGGCTTGACTCCAATGAAATTTGATTTTTTTCTCTTCGTTTTGTTGTTATCATTTCATATAATTTTTTTTTGTTTAGTCACCATAAATACCTGTTGCCCTCGTTGAAAGCAACCGCATAAGCAAAACTTTCTTTTGAAAATTCTCAAAACACTTGTGATGATACGTAAACGTACACACTTGTACGTGCCCAGAGTGACCCATTCGACACATGCGCGAAAGCGCATGGAAACGATGGATTTGGTCAAAGGAAAATCCACGTACACCAATCAGAGACGTGCGCGGGAATAAGATTTACAGTAGCCATATCGGTGTCATTCTCCTTTATTGTTACCAAACCACTAGTCCTACACGTTTTACGATCATAAATTAAGTTTGAATTATGCCAACGAGAAACAGCCTAAAGACTAAGGACCGTTAAACACTAACATTTACATATCTACTATTGTTTGAAGGCTTTATTGGTTCCGCAACCGGCAACAATTTACACTTTAGTATCTTGTCTAAGGGAAACGGCGTAAAGCCACCAACTAATGTTTGAATAAAAATAGTTTTTTTGTTGATATTCGTTTTATGCATTATACAAATTCGCTTCTTTTCTCATCTGTCATAAAACGCAACCTGACTGTCCAATTATAAGACGTGAAAAATAAACAAATCCGAGGTAAATCGATTTTTCATCAGTACTTTCACTATCCTCTATTTATCGCTTAGGAAAAATCGCAATCAACGAATGCGATAAAAATAAAGAAGCAAATACTAAATACTTGTTTGTCTCCCATATCTCTACATCCAATTTCATATGCTATACTGGCATACTCACGTGCCCAAGCAACCTGTCTTTACGGTAGAGACTTCATCTCTTTGAGAAGTTGAACATGATGGCCAGTTAACATGGTCATATCTGCACCAGGTCTTATACAATTTTCTCTATGCTTCGTTTCGATCTTTTTTCATAAACAAGTGTACTTGTGCATCGATAGGATGCGTTTTATTATTATAAAAAAAGTCACATTCAATCGAGTTAAACTGGTTCAACATAGTAAGCGGAAATTTCATTCGCCTGTTCACTTCAACTCTTTTTCCTTACATGCGGTCACATAACATAGTAAACAATGGTTAGACAGGATGAGCAACAATTATTTCTTATAAATAGCAATTATATAAATCTAACAGCACATTTTTCTATAATGTTGGAAATTCCAAATGGTGAGTACAGATATTCAAAAGAAATATAAGAATTATATTTCTCGTATTGCAATTTCGACTTATAGAGCCATCTTGACATTTTTATAGTCCAACTCTGGTAAATCCTAAGATAAATAATCCTCTACTTTTAGTTGTCTAAGGTATCAAACATTATTCAGACCATAATCTTGTTCTAGCCTGTTTACAAATTGTTGATACTACGAAATAAAAACCTCTTGTTGAATATAGTGAATATCAAGGTTATCCTTAATATACAAATAGGAACATAACAAAGTTAAACACAACGCAATAAGGGGGTAGCATGTAGGATTTTTCAATGGGGATAACAATATTTGTTTTTTAATAAAACAGACAACCTTGTACAGAAGATTTATTTGACAGATATGACCTGGATATTAGGATACTAAAATCATTGATTAGAAATACTAAGTTACTACACTATAAACTTACGGGAAATCTGTAATGGAACAACCAGATTCGGGCTGTGAAATTTAATAACCCGAGCATGTCCCGCAAATAAATAAGTTCTGTCGCCGATCGAACATCCGCAGAATAAAGTTGAAGAAATAGGCGCTACTTTCCAGGAGATATCTAACATACTCGTATACAAGGTTAAAGAAAACATTAACATTTTGGAATGTGACGTAAGAAGGGAGGGAAGAAGGGAGCAGCTGATCGTATTTAATTTATAAACAAGCGATCTAATAGGCTCTCTTCATCATATAATTTCGTATGGAGACGATTTGGTTATGTACAGATCAGGTCTAACAATCGAAACCAGTGCAAGTAAACTGTAGCGTGACTTCGAGACGATTCTTGGTATTGTGACGATTAGAAATTAAAAATAAATTGTCAGAAGTCGGAAACTAAGCCGTCGCCTGAGGCATATCATTCTGACAGAGTCCTCTGTCAGTCCAGATGATCTTCGAGTCATTGAAGCAAATCGGGAATCGAAGATATATTAAAAAAAAATATTATAAAAAAAAACACATTGGAAAGAGCTTTCGACATTGTACGAGTATGGTTAGGAGGTTTTTATAACAAGCTTAACCGGCTGGGTATAAGTAAGCCACTGCTGTATACTAGGAATTCAATGCAGGTGGGCTGCTTTGAAAAAATTGAGCTGAGCGAACCCTTTTGTCTCACTGTTTAAATTCGGGGGGTTTTGGTTTTCGTTCAACTTTTTCTGCATCAATCGTCCTAATTCACGTTCACTCAAAGTGTCGCGTTGTTCGTCAGATATCCCATAGTGACGAATTAGACATGGCCACCAGAGATCAGCTGCGCTTAGTGTTAGAAATAGAGTCGGAATACCAAGCTGGTTAACCATAGCAAGAAGCTCACAATTTGTTGGTACCAGTAAGCTGAAGTGCCTCGGATCTTTGCACCCCAAGACAGAATACGTTTAATGAGAGTTGGCTGCTGTTGAACTTTCTGAACAAGTTGTTGGATATTTTGAACGTTTTGAAGGTCACTCGTCTTGGCTAGTACACCTCTCTGTCTACAAGCGTCGTGGCGTTGCATAGTATTTAGGCAAAAAAAAACCGGAATCGAGGGTCTTGTGCAAATCGTTGGTCACGGAATCTCATGAGATGTTCACACCACTCTCGAAAAGTTACTTTGAAACCACGACTGAAGTCAAGAAAATCGCATTTACCAGTAGGGAAAAGGTGAGGAAAAGCTTGCATAATGTAACCACTCTGACGGAATTCGTTAATGACATCACTGTTTGCTGTAGGCCAATTTAACGTAGCTTGAACTGCTGCTTCTTGACCTGGTCTTGGAGCAAACGTGACAACATTCTCTTCTATAGTTACAACTTCAGGTTCATTTTCTAGAATTTCTCCATCTTCAATGAACGGTAAATCATCCGCAATATTGCCATCATCAGGTAAACTTGAAATTCGATCTTGGTCAATTACTACATCAGCGTAAAAAGGATTGATTCGTTGAAGACATATCAATGCATTCAGAACAACATGTTTTCTAACTCTGAAATCAGTAAAACCATCCATACCAACACGTCTGACGATCACTATACCTAATTTATCTGGTGCAACAGGAAGTGAAGTTGCGGGTGGAAGTATATCTTGAGCTACATTGATTACGTTTCCAGAGTAATGATACTGTTCATTTGAACAATAGGTGCGAACTTGATGTATTCTCATTACGGGATGTACTCTAGCTATAAACAATTGCTCAACCATGGTCAGTTCTTTGAGTTCTAATGGAACGTCGCCAGGGTACATGTTATTTACAGGTGTGAATTTAGTTGGATTCTTAACACAAGCATTGCAGATGTAGTTGTCAGTTGTATTCGTGTAGTCTAAACGGTAGCAATTTGAGCACATGTAGTACGACTTGTTATCCAGATTTCGTTGGAATTCTTGTACAATTCGTGTGTCAATTAGATTGATTGGAGGACGATTCGTTCTCGTGTCGTCTGGCATTCACTGTTCGTCTCCCAATGTTAGTTCTTTGACGCAACCTTGGCATGATCTAAGCAATTTATAAGTAAAAAGATATTCGCTTATAACACAATGTCTTATTTACCTCTTTTTAGCTCAATTGATATATTGAGTATTTTATGGTATTTATCCTTTAGTGTTATTTTTTCCTAAGTATTTATTTCTATAGTAAGTCTATCAGAACGATTTTCATTAATATCTCAGTTGTTATAACATCAATTTCTAATTACCTTATACGAAAAAGTTGCCTAAATATATATGATTATTTTTGGAAAATAAAAAGACGAAAAATGTCCGAAAGTTCTGAAAAAATTGAGTTCGAAGCGAGAGGTGCGCAGCGCAAACTGGCAAGGGCTTCGCCGTTTTTAAACAATCCGTAGAATCTTTTTCCCTCCGGGAAATTCGATTTTGCCCGTGACATTTTTCCCATAGACATCAATTGAGAATTAGTTTTTCGGTGACTATTTCCCGATGGTGAGTCTGATCCACATAGGAAAATTGGGTTTTCGGTGATTATTCCTCAATAATAAGTCGGATTTGAAAAAACAAAACGTACGGACACTCAGCGATGTCCACATGATCACCTTGGTAAGTTTACTCAAAATCAGTTGAATGGTTCCGGAGGAGTATTTGTAGGAAGAAACGGCTGTCCCGGGTATAAGAATAATTTTTGACATGAAAATGTTGGCTTGAAATTAAAGTGGACTGCAACAGGACACATTGAGCTCACCCATTATTTTCAGCATTTACCCAAGGAATCTGCTAGTTTTTTTCTCTCATTCAGTAGCCTACACTGATGATTTCAGTAGGTACGGATCAGATCGACGTTATTTTTACTCTTCTACAGCGCGACTAAGAAAAAAAAAACAACTAGGGTTATGAAAATTTGAAAATCAACTTCTAGAGTTTTATTCAAAACGCCTTTGTCTAGCGTCTCTTAAAATACAAGAAAAACTGGCACGGATTCTCAATTGTTTGACCGGAGGAGCGTCCACTGGTGCAACAAATTGCGATCAGATGCTTTGGGATCTGGTTAGAGTATATTTTAACAAAAATATACAGTGGTGGCCATATTTATAGGGACAGTACACACCTCCTTATCTTACTTTGCATATCAAAAATATTAATGGGCAAAATATTAATTATTTTTTTGTACAGCTAAATTATCACAATGATTCTTTTAGTAACAAAAAATAAGTTTAAACTCCTTTTGGATTTAAAGAAAAAAATATTTGGTCGTCCGGCCAAAGGGACACCCCCATAAATTTAATTTTTTTCTTGAGAATATAAAAGGAAAAGCGCAAAGCTGTTCCAAATTACCGGCGAAGATCAATTTAAAGTGCTCAGATTAGATTTTAGAAATTTCGAAGTGTTCGTTTTTTTATTTTTGAAATGGGAAATTGTTCTCAATTATAACTAAGACACGATGGCAAATCTATTCGGGAAATTGGGAGGTTAATTGGATGCTCAAATTCTATGGTGGTTAATGCCATAAAACACGGAAACAAAAACAAAAACCAGAGCCAAAGTGAAAAACAAGTGTCCAAACTGATCGTTAAATTGTGAACATTTTCAAAAAAATCGGTTTAAATCCTCTAGCGATATCAAAAAATAACTGGATATTTTTGAACGCACCATTCGTAGACGGCTTCAGGAGGTTAATCTTTTTGGGCGATGCGTTCTAAAATTTCCTTTGCTAAGCAAAAAAAATATCATGGAACCTTTGAAATTTGCCAAAGAACATGAGTGTTATACCGGAATCAAAAAAGTGGCAAAACATCCTATGGAGCGATGAGTCGAAATTGAATTTAATTGGTTCAGACGATCGACGTACGTACGAAGACCACAAAATGCCGAACTTCAGCCCAAATATACCACGAGGGGGCAATATTAAAGTTTGGGCTTGTTTCTCGTGGTATGGGGAAGGGTCTATTTTCCGTATCCGGGATATAATAACTGCCAGCTTTTACGTTGAAAACATCTTAAAAGAAGTCATGGTACCATATGCCGCTTTGATGGACGTTCATGCAGGACAACGATCCGAAACATACGGCAAAAGCTGCGAAAGACTTCGGAACAACAACATCCATCTGTTGCATTGGTCAGCGCAGTCTCCGTATCTCAATCCCATCGAAAATTCCTGGAAGATCGTCAAAGACCAGATTGGGAAGGAAGGGTTTACCAAACAGGATCATTTATGGGAAAAAATCCAAGAAATATGGTATTCTATACCGGTGAAAACTTGCCCGACACTACCACGTCGGTGCCAAGCCGTACTGAAAAATTGCGGCTATACCATTAAATATTAGGTGGTTATAATATTTAACCTGGTTGAGTTTGAAATTATTATATTTATTTGTGTTTTTTCTTTTCAGGAAACGTATTGTGTCCCTATAAATATTGCCAAG
This sequence comes from Merodon equestris, assembly GCA_958301585.1. Classification (NCBI taxonomy): domain Eukaryota; kingdom Metazoa; phylum Arthropoda; class Insecta; order Diptera; family Syrphidae; genus Merodon; species Merodon equestris. The sequence goes on from OY284413.1 coordinate 70,080,130, forward strand.
GATATGGCATAGAACAAATGATTTTTTCTTTTTTTATAATTTAATTTGATTTTAAGCAAATGAATTATATAAAATACATATATGTTTATATTTATTAAATTAGAAAAATTAAAAAAAATCATGTCCTTGTATACCATTTGGTCTAATAATATGTATTCTGTATGGTCTATAAATATGACCACCACTGTAGATGCTTCTCTGTCAAGAGCCCGAGACGCTTTCGCTTTGACAAGAAGGCCGTTTCATGGCAGCCAACTTGATTTAAGAGCGAGGATAATCTGCTGCATGGCCTTAATCACACCATGATTGTCTATGAATGTCCCTTAGGACTCGCCTCGGATTGCATAGAACATGGAGGTCCTAGACAATATGGCCAGGATTGATCACTAGGGGGACAGTTTTCCGATGAAGGTTATTCAAAGGAGCGTAAATATAAGAAATAATCTGATTTCTGGGTCCTACCATCTCTATTATTCGTATCATGTGATACGAATTTCCCAAGAATTTCTCTATTTTGATAAAAACGGGTTGATCAGGGCAGATTAGCAGTTCGACTTATCACCACGGCGACTATGAACACGATTTCACACTCTGTGAGCCGAAGCGCCTCAGATTCAGTAGATTGGTGTCATGTCGTGATAAGAAAGACGTTATCTGACAACTTCAACGATTTGTGACTGGAGAACTCCCGTTGTCGACTTCTGATCGTTCAGCCTCTTCAAGGCCTATCACCAACGGCGGACTTACATAGGTTAGGCTAGATGTAGAAAAGTTTAGTTTAGTGAATGGGTGGCGGGTAGTTTTATTTCGGGGTTGTATTTAATTTTAAGCTCTAAAGACATAGTTTAAAGAACGTACTGTCTGCTTTAGAAAGCCCATACAGGTTCAGTAAAGTAGTTTTATTTAGTTAATAAAGTTAAGCCAGGCTTAAGCATATTTGTCTAAAAAACATTATATATAAGGAAATGAAAATAAAAATGCATTGCAAATGACAAAACAAAAACACACTTTTTACTCCAAATCGAATCTACTTGAGCATTAAATGATTCTTTGTAGCACTGATAAGCTAGTTTTTCATGCACTGGAATTAAGCCCTGAGTTATGGATGAATCGATTTAAAAAAATAGGTCAACTAGCGTTAAAGTGGTTATGCCAGTGAGTAAGCTTTTGACATTAGCAAGTAGCAAAATAACCTAGTTTTCAGAAGACACAATGCATTTTTCAACTGTATTTCGAGGTAAAAACTCACGGCACTTCTAGACTAATACCGAGAATACCATAATTCTTACTTCAAAGGGATGTAATGATTCAAACACAAGAATTACTCAAATAAAGTTAGTTTCTTTATGAGCTTTTCATACAATTTTGTTTAAAAATGTATTGTTTTTCCTATTTGCAAATGAACAAACTGTTAATATGGAATTAGAAATCGGAAACAATAGAGTTCATGGGTTTCATTGATAATTAAAATCCATTCACAACACAAGCTCATCTGTTCGGTGCTTCGCTATGCCTATTAAACGACGAACAATTTTAAAATGAATCACAGCTGGTGGGAATCACTTTTACTTAAAATGTCGAGGCGCAACAGATGGCATGATGACTGGATACTTGTACTGCCGGAGATGCTGCTTATTTTAACGTATTAAGTGGCAGCGCATCATCTTAAGTCGATGGACATAAAACTAAACTAAACAACACGCCGTCTCTCGCAGGAGCTAATTGAAATGAAAAACGTTTTGCTGTTTTATGGTTTGCAACAGAATTGGTGGAAAACTCTCAACGTGCAGTAAACTTTCGCCGCACGCTATATGCCAAGAGGCGGATAGCCAGATATTATGAGGTTTGTTTACACTTTCAATACATAATACGGCGGACAATGAAGCAAGCGAAATCCATGCCTTCATATATAAATCTGCATCATATTTATGCTGCCCGTTTAAAGACCAAACAAAAAGTATGATTGATTTATGAAGAGGAAAAGCAGTTTATGATATACTCGTACTATTCATTCTGAAGGCACATTGAAGTTATTAAAAGAAATTTGCACTTAATAACGCCACCACATTTAGAAAATCTAAGTGAACTATTACGGTTTACTTCCTTAGCGAGGTAGGCTAGTGAAACCTCCTCGGTAGGTAGGCAACGTAGAATACAAAATCGGGTTTTACATTTACCATTGCGAGCTTATAGCGGGCGTCTGAGGTATACCCTTGTGTTGAATATTTAATTCATCGTGAATGATGTTTACTGAGTGGATACTATTTGCTGTTTTGTTTTTGTTTAAATAACATTATTGTGTGCTTAATTTTTCAGTCGAGTTTTTTTCATATTTCAAGCACCCATCAGTGCCTTGCGGAAGATAGAAGTCGATTAGAAGCCGACAGCTTCTTATATAAACATGAATGAATTGTTTTTATGTTAGTAGTAAGATAACAATAGATGAACGATAATTTCGTATTCTTCTTAGACAGTGTTAAAGTGAAGTATTAACCGGGCCATCCGGCAAAATCTTGAGGTTCGTTGAGGTCCCTTTTCAATCGCATGCACCATCAGTCGTAGATGGAGGGAATATCCAGGATGCAGGATGACTAAGCGCGTACGCCCTGACGTCTGCAAAAAGTCCGCAACATTTTTCTTATCCTTAAGGAGAAATGATTGCAGAAGGCTAACGGGCGTCATTACGGGCCATTACACTTTTGCCAAGCATCTCTACGTGCTACGGGCATCAGTGAGACGCCTACCTGTGCTGCATGTTGCGAGGAGGATGACACAGTAGAAAACTTTCTCTGCGACTGTCCCGCCTTCGCTCGCGCACGGTGGCGCACCCTTGGGGCCGACGTGGTGGGTGCCGAATCTCTTAGCTCCACATTACTAAAGCTCCTCCTCACTTTTCCGGACAACGGGGAAAAAAATACAATAAAGACAAGGTGTCTGTCTGGTAGTACAATGGACAAGTACTTGTGTCTGAGTGCTCCAACAAAACAAAAAAAAAAAAAAAAAAAGGCACCATCTTCGATGCCCTCGTTAGAACCGTTTTGGTTGAACCGAATGTCGTATTCAGATTTTTTATTTTAAATCGGCCAAGGAATTCTATATCTGCTGCTGATAGTGTTCGTGCTTTTGCACTGTATAGTAGAATCGGGATGATATGCGACTTGATTTCAGTAATTCTGGTCACCTGAGCCCAAAGGACCAGCGACCAGAGTGACTATGCACCAGAGTTCCGAATAGGACCCGAAATAGGCGAAATTGCACAACAACATATTGATGAATAGACAATTGAGGTGTTTATATTAAATCGGGCTAGTATACATACCTTACTCTGATTACTAAGTATTCAGTTTGATACTTCTGTATAAAACAGAAAAATGCTAAATCTAGATTTCCATTATATAGTGGCTATAATGTCAAAGAAAATGCACATTTTTGCAATTGTCTGGGCACTTCCGCAGCTTCCGAGTTCGTCAGAAAATTAACACTCGCTACGAATAGTCAACATGGATCCAGTGAGCGCCATCCTACATGACGACTTTTTCGTGATCAAGGATTTTCAGGAGAAGGTGGCGATAGTAGGAGATGAAATAGCGGTATATCCAATGTTGTGTTCAGGCACATTCCAACTGTGGCTGTAGAGATGTACACTATCCTGTTCAACAATGCACTGAATAATGCATATTGCATAATTCTGATAACAAGAATTCAAGACAAATAAAACCTCTGATTTGTTCCGCTAGAAGGATGGTATTAACAAAAAAGCCCTACCTTTTTTTGACATCAAATATGACAATATATCAACATTTAAAAGCCTTCTTCTTCTTTTCCTTTTTCCGGCGTTGTTATGGTCAGAAGTGTAGGACCATAACCTTCCCACTTAACTGCATTCCTGCTGGTCCGCTTGTGGGGTCCGCCGGTTTGACCTCAGAAAGTAGCGGCAGGCTTCCCGGTTTGGGATTACTTCATCGCTGAGGCCAATCAAATGCTGGTGTTTTTGCATTTGTTTGCACCAATTGTTTTTCGGCCTGCCTTTTTTTTTGTGACACGGACATGCCCCAGATTTTTTTGTTTGATCTTACTCTTACAACACCGGTGATCTCCAGTCGTGTCAGCACACTGATTTGCATGTATACTTGTGGGGCAGTTTAATGGTGGTATATGTGTCCCTAGGCTCACCTTGGTGTTTTCTAAATTGCCTAGATGTGATTTTTGTTTACCTTTGTTTTAGTCGCCTTTTACGACAAGCGAGAGGTATCGCTGCAGGGATATTCTTAACCCGACCCTGCACGGTCTAACATTTAAAAGCCTTCAAAAGAAATAAATATAATCTGTCTACGTATCGAACATAGAGCTGTAGAGAAGTTCTAAGGAAAGGATCTGGTTCTTTTTGCATGAGAAAGGTAACGAATTTGTAAATAAATCTCAACCTAAAGGATAACATCAAATAACTTTGGGTGACCTTCAACAATCAAGTAAAATTCTTCGGTAATCTTACCGGGTAGTGGGTACCCGAAAAATATTGGAAAATGGATACCCACAAACAAGTACTTAGTATTCAGAACTGAATAAAGAGTTAATATTTCTGGAGCTAAACCTATACAAACATCGTCAGTGGAGAATATAGAGCAGTAAGTGGATGACAGGAACTTGAAAATACGGCCTTTTTGAACCATTCACATCTGCGTGTCGACATAGAGAATTGGCGATCTCCGAATAACGGTTATTTAATGATAAAAACCTTTTAAATAGCATTGTCGCCAATGACCGCGTTCAACTCCTGGGTATCCTGAGTCACTTGAAAACAAAAAGTCGACGGGAATTGATGGCATCCAAAACGTCGTTTTAAGACACTTGCAACTTGAAGCAGTAAATATTTCCGGTTAACCTGTTCTCCGGGACTTATTACCCTAATTACTTATACCACAAAGGGGTGTGCCTTAACGGCTTTGTCCTCCAATAAGCATTTCTCTATTTGCATCAACTTAGGCTGATTCAGGAAAGATTGGCGGTTCTGCTAATCTGCCACTTAGGCTGAAAACACACCGGATAAAGCAAAACTTTTTTTTTTTGTTTCGTGAAACAAGAGAACATTGTTTCTTATGAGACTGCACACACCAAATAAAGCGAAACAAAACACACGTTTTTGTTTCGAAGTGTTTCGGTGACGGTTGTCGAAAATACATGCCATTGTATACGAGCAACACACACCGAATGAAACAAAACTGTTTCGAGCCAGCGTCGTTGACGATAATTGCCTTCTTTCTTATGGCGCAAACACACACCAAATGAAGCGAAACACAAAAAGCAAAGCAAAACAGAAAAACATGTTTCATTGCCGATAGCCGGCCTGTTGTTTTGGCAAAACAAAATTTTGATTTTATTCGATTTGATTTTTTTTCGTCGCAATTTACAGCTTCTATGTTTACTCTGTGCGCAAATTTTAACAAATATGGACGTAGGAGAAAAATTTATTTTTTCAAGGATAAGTTCCTAACTCTGCTATTAACTTTACGATGCACCCACCCTTTATGTAAGATTGGCACACTTTCATCGTCTGAGTTCGACCACATGTTGAAAAGCAAGTCGTGAATTCCATTTTGTTTTATTTCAACACACACCAAACGAAACAAGAAAACAAAACGTTTTGTTTTGTTACATTCTGTTTCGCTTGGTGTGTGTTCAAATAAAAAATGTTTTTTTGACTAACGAATCAAAAATGTTTTGCTTTATCCGGTGTGTTTTCAGCCTTAGCGCAAACATGATGTCGCGCTCCGTGGCCCCGAGCACCTCAGGTTCGGTCGGTTTCATGACAAGATCGAGGAGACGTCTTCCCACAGCATCAACACTTCGCCCTTGGTCGACTTTTAGTTCAGCTTCTTTAAGGCAAAGCGTAACAAACTGTGGCAAACGCTAATCGCATAGGCTAGGATAGGTTAGGATAGATTTTGGTGGTGGGTAGCTTTGGCGGTTTAGTTTTACTTAATTATATAAAAGACATACAAATATAACATACGTGTTGTTTATGTATTGTATTTAAGGTAGGTTAAGACAGATGTAGTTTAGTAAATTTTTATAAACAAAAAAAAATCTCTGATGCCAAGTTTTTAATTTAAAAACTAACTTCCAGAAGTCGGAAACGATACGATACTGTTAAGAACTCCGTTATATAGGCCCTCAGGATATACCAGAAAGAACTGAAGGAAATGCGCGGTCAACGGGCAACATGGACAACCATTAGTGGTGAGAAACCCGGTTAAATATTTTGGTATTGTTGCTGGGCAGCACGCTATTATTTGGAGGTTGTCGAATGAAAACGCTTCCCAGAACCACCCAGAACGAACGACCACTTTGAACGAAACACACCAGTACTAGCTAACTTGATTATATTTAAGACTAGAATTAAGCAGTTTAGGGATGGCTTAGCTTTGTAATATAAAAAAAAATAATCTAGGATTTATACTAAGGTATTCCTAGAAAACCAAATTTAAAAAAAAGGATAGATAAGTTAACCCGAAAGGCATTAGTATTTAACAAATATAGTTAGACTTAGAGTGCCTGTGCAGGGCCAGAAAGACACATTAAATATTAAGATATTTTTAGGTCAGATTTAAACATTTCTGTCCAGTAAATAAGAATAGAATAAGAAATACAAGAATGAATTTAAAAAAAAATCATGAGTAGTGACATTTTACACTAGAAAATCAAGTGTCTTGAATCACGTTATTGTTGAAAAACTTTTAATCATGACGATATGATGGTGTGGAGTTTATTTTCTGAAACGGATAAGTATGCTGCGGTATGTGAAATGGGGAACGCCGTCTTCCAGTCACGCAATGTCCTAAAGTACACGCCGAGGCTGGTCAAAACGTGGTTCAGGGATTACAACACAATTTCAAGGTTAAGGTTGGCCACCGCATAGAACAATTTTGTGTGATCGATAAACAAGAAATTAACCGAAAAAATGTTAGAGATGTCTTGGAATGAAATGAAATTCTAGAAAATTTAATTGAATCGATTCCACGTCGCTGCAAGACAGTGATCGAAAACAAAGGTTTTGCTACTAAATACTGATTGTTTTTTAATTTTTTTTGTAAATAAATTCAACACGAATTGTATATTGACTTCGAAAATTACTTTCTTTTGTCGACTTTAAATGTAGAGCTTTCTTGATATTTGAGCAATACTGTTTTTGATTAAAACGTTTGTGAGTTTGAGAAAATCAATTAGTTTCACTTCTAGTTACAAATGATTTCTATATGAAAGATGCACCTCGCTCCGGCCGAGCTATTGTAAAAAATGTTGAAGAAACAAAACGTAAATAAAGATTGCCATGTAAGCACTCATTTAATTGCTGAAAAACTAAACACTGATCACAAAACAACTTTGAACCATTGCGTAAGGATACACAAGGACGCTCAATGTTTGGTTGTTGGATCAATAGAAAAGTTTTGATGAATCGAACTTGAAAGGCTATTGAAACGAAATGAAATCGTTAGCGGCCGATTAAAAAATTGTGAAATGCGATAATGTCGTTTGAGAAGATCATGGATAAAGCTGGGTGAACCAACACTAACGACTTCGAAGGGTTGACGGTGAGTGATAATGTACGATTATGACGTGTTGTTTTGAGCGAAAGTGTTGAATTGTGTGAAACAATTGATTCTAATCTATACTCTCAGCAACTAACAAGATTACAGCAAAGAATTCAGAAAAAAAACATTCATAATTGGTCAATGGAAAGAGCATGCCTTCCATCATGAAAATGCTAGACCACGCATATTTTTACTGATGCACCAAATATTGAGAGATTGGGATGCTGAAGTTTGACATACAGCCCAGACTTTACATTTATTGTACTTAAACCAAAAATGTTTCCAAGGATTTATGATATGAACGCACTGGCTTATAATAAATCTGCAAAAAAAAAATTTTTTTTCAATAACAGGAACTAGTTTAAAATCAATTTGAAAGACAAAGGCAATAGACCACAGTTAATAAAATCACCGTCTGGCAATATACTCGTCTTCGTCCCTTCTGGCAGTATACAGATGATGAAAGAGATGAATGAACATAGCAATATTCGTTTTCGATTCTACCGCAGATATGCATGTATGCGACACACACTTGCTTTGGTAACGTTAATTTACCCGAAACAACTCTACCCCATACCGGGTACTCGGGTACTGACCAGTTTCCTAATCTCCGAGTACAACCCTGGTTTGCTGATCCCTCTTACTATGATTTTACTAAAATTTGTTATTCTTTCATATGTTTTCAATAAACCAGTAGCATTTTAAATCGCAAACCACTCTTCCGAAAGGATCAGCCTACAAACTTTTGAGTCACCTTTTAGGAGCCAAATTATTTCTACAACATAAACCTATTGACCCCAAACAGTATGCAACGTATTTACATTTTTTTTTTTTAATGCACACAAGCACTCTATTAATCACTTACTTGACTTGGTCCGATTCGATACGATGAGGGATCGATCTCGTTTACCATTAATATCTGCTCCACCGTCAAATCTTTTGAGGACGATACATCAGCCAATAGTCCAAATCGGCGGACAAATTCATTTAAAGGAACTGATTCGGGGAATCCCAAACGGTGTAGTCTTGCTGCTTCGAGAAGTTGTGAGCCACGAATCTAAAAAAAAGTTGAATCAAATTGAATTCTCATTTGCACCCTCTCGTTTGTCATAGCTTGTTCTATTTACCTGACTTCTCAATAGAGGAACATTAACCATTTCTTCCGAGCCCTGGAGTGAATTAATTGGTGACCCAGCTGTTGAACCCGAATGTAGTCCAGCGTTGTGTTGCAATAAATAACAGTGAACGAAATGTGTTCCCGTGCGTCGCAAAGTATCGATGACGCCATCAACTGTGAATTTCATTTGCAACATTACAGAATTACGCTTCACACCAGCCGATGTGAAAGACCGACGAATACTTGAAACTCTTCGAAGTGATTGTGTGCCTTCCATTCCGACTATCGATCCGCAGAAGGTCATTCCACTACCTCGTGTCAACGAGCCGACATATAATCGATTAATTTCATCTTTGGAGCTGTCCTGAAGGAGTGAAACAGCATTTCGGATTGAGGGATGCTCTCGACTTTGTTTTAGCCATCCATGAGCCGAATAAAGCACGGGGTTAGTACCCTGTAAATGTTGTAGGATAAATTGCTTCATCCCGCTGGCCTTTCGGATAAGACTCTGGTGCTCTCTATCGCCGTAATGCGAAAATAGGCGTTCTAAGAAGGAATCGTCATTTGAATTAGGATACATAGACTCTTCATCAAGAAGCCACAACAGGCCACGTCGATCTTGTTCGCGAAGATCCCTCTGAGATGTACGGACGACATGATTCTGTGGGGCTTTATCAATGAGGGAAACCAACGGTCCCGGATGCGATTCTGGAACACCTTCTGTGTCGATCTCAACAAGTTCCTAGAAGAAAGATTTCCTTTTCTGTGTATTTATGTGGTCTAAGGATAAATATTTTATTTACCTGGGCATATCGATCCCTTGGAGCTACCAAAGTCATATGATGGAATAACAGTTGCAGTCGCTCCTGTAAATAATTATGACGTAAATCGGATAAAGAAGCTCCGGTTTGAACGCCACAGCTTGCAGGATTTTGGAACCCAGGCGAATCAACTAGGAGTATGGAAGCAATTGTATGTGTAGATGTGCAAATGGCCTTGTTGATTAAAGCTGCCACTGCAGACATAGCCTCCGCATAAAGTCCCACTACTAAGCCCTCTAAACTCTCCCAAGCTACGTCGGAACTGTCAGTCGGAGACTTAGACGGACTTGAACTGCCTTGTGTATTTATAGAAAAGGCAGCTGCTTGGAGATCCTCGAAAGAAACTCCCAAGAGAGCAGACGCCTTTCGAGCTGCTGATGGATTGGCAAACTGAATGCGTGCTGTCGGTCCAGATCCAACTTGAAAATCGAATACGGCTTCTTAGAATTTTATCCAAATAACGAAATTGATTTTCCAATTACCTTTAGTTACTCCGGCAATTCCTAAATGATAAATTGACGCCAAGATTGCCCAGATTCCTTTTACCGCTGCCGGATCGATATTAAGAGTGTCGAAAGCTAGTGCAGTTCGAGTGAATTCGGAAGCGGCTCGATGACGGTCTTCAAGTTTCTGCGAAAGCGACACAAATGGATGATTGTCTTCGGAGGAAATATTTTCCAAGCACAATTCTTTCTGCATTTGACCTTCAGCTCCCGCCAACAGCCTTGTCATAATATGAAAACTATGTTCGTTCAAGAAGCGCCTACCAGCTCTCTGACGTTCGGGCAGTAAAACCTAAGACATAAAATAAAAAAAAAACCCAATGAATGAAAAGATTCTTTACGTCGAATTGTATTCTATTATGCTTACCTGCACAGAGGCCGATGCGATTTGTCCGCTTTGATCAAAGTCAAGGCTTAGAATTTGCGTGAAACGTGTCGCATTAGAGTTGAGACTAGTTTTGGTATTGCCAAAGGCTTCTAATATCGTGTTTATGGCATTTACCTTTTCGGCAGTGAGTAGTTTATTAACAGAACCTGGAAATGTAAATATTGCATTTATTATATTTGTGCAGACAAGAGATATCGGAGTGCGGGAAATAGTTTTCCACTGCTATCCGATAACTTAAACAAATTTCATTTTGAATAAAACAAAAATTTAAATTTATAGTTCCAAACAGAACTACTCAGTTTATCGTAGATAGTTAACAGCATAGAAAAGGAACCTGCAAACCTTCATCATAAGAAAAGAACTACATATTACTGGCTAAAGCATATATGAGAAATACAATACTGTTTATATATGTATATTATAAATTGCGATCGAAGTATTTCACCTATACAACTTCGGTTAGGTCCCTGCCTTTGATCGAATTGCTCGTGGAGTAAATGCCAGGTTGGCAGTGATAAAATAAGTATTTAGTTCACCACAGCTTTTGACACGATAACGGAATTCTTATAATTCAAAACGTCCTAATGAGCATGCGAGAGCATGTTCAATATTCGAAAAAGGACGTTCTTTTTAAACGTTATAACAAGGACAAGGTTACAAGAATTGTTGACAAGTGAAAAAAAAAAACAAAAACGGAATGAAATGGGAAAATAATGGTTTGCTGCGCCCGAGAATTCAGTCTGAAGACAGATTTTCACTGCAAACAACCCTTAAAAATGGTTTCCTTTCTTTCAAACTCATTAGCGTGATTCCACCAAAGTGAATAGGCACAAACGGAATAATGGACGGCTACACCTTCGCTTATGGCGGTACGGATAACCACAATCTTGAAACTGGCTACTTTATCGGCAACAAAATTGTGTAGAACGTAATGGACGTAGTATTTTACCTACAATAGTATTTCGATGGCCAAAAGCCAGGGTGTCCGCTATAACTAAGTACTTCTGACTGTACAATGATAATAAGATTCGTCAGCCCAAACAATACGATCGCGAAAACTACAATAATTAAGCACAAGAGAAGGATATTTGGCTATGACCAGATGAAGTAACACGCAAACAAATTAATCATATTCTGATAAATCGAAGACAGCACATTACTAGATGTCAAAGCGTACCGAATTGCGATTCTAACCACATCCTAATAATTGCTTAAACCAAAAGCCTAATCTAAATTTGCAAAAGCGGAACACAGAAATGTCTTATAAAATTAAACGCTGAAAAGTTAAAAGGCGGCTCTCGGACGCTGGATAGCTCCAATATCAAGACGAAATTAATAATCGGTGTCCTATTAAATAGCATGAAAACTAACGACGAAACAAAACAGGTAGAAGCAGTATGTTCAGCAATAAAATGTGTAGTAAAGGAAGCAGCGGATAACCAAATACACTATTATAAAGCTCCGAAAGCCAAGTGTCGGATCGAAGAAGAATGCTTGGAAAAAGTAAAAGGGAAGTAGTGAAGAGATCATGTGTACTAGATATCAGAATCTACGAAAGGAAGTTAGCCACCTCTTTCGGGATAAAAACTCGCAATGGCAAAGGAAAAATTTGCTAAAATTCTGGAAGAATATACGGCGGAAGAGACGAGAGCAATGTATGCAAGGACAAACGCTGTACGAAAAGGATACCAGGCTAAAATAGAATTTATAGAGAACTCATTTCGGACGAACGAATTGCAGGCTAATGAAGGAAATATTACGATGAACTGTTTTATAATATGGAGAGCAAGCAGCATTGGTAAGCGATGTTATCCACATCAGGTAGAACTGCCATTCATTGAGGAAGTAAAAGATGCAATCTATTGGCTTAAGAATACTAAAGTCGGCAGAATTGACCTGATACGTAGATAAGGTGAAAAGTTTTCGGCTTGATATAGAGAAGACGTTTCAATCAACAAAAATGTATGTTTGCTGCTTGGGTGCACTTGTCATTATTTTGTATGAAAAGGTTAAACTTATTTTCTCAAGTAGTTTGATTTCACGTAAGGGGATTTGTCAACAAACAAAACAGTAGTCCAAACAGTGGGTGGAAGCTAGAGGTATAGCGCGAAAGAAAGCGAAGTCGATCGCATCCGCCGGGAAGGGTATGGCCATCGAGTTCTGGAATGTGAAAGGTATCCTGTTATTTGATTACCTTTCAAAGCCTGTTTTGGAGAAAGAAAAATCATCTTTCACTAGGAAAACGCACCTACATATACGCAAGGGTGCGGTGGCGATGGGAAAACTGTGAGATTAAAGATACAATTCTCCCGGTCAATCCTATTTTTCTGGTTTGGTAATCTAATTCCATCTGTTCCCAAACTTGAAGAAGTTGAGAGTCCCATAGATGAGAGTCCTATCTGGACTCTCACTTCCAGGAAGGAATACTGATGTTGGAGAAACGCTGAGAAACAAGTATGTTGATGTCAAGGGAGCGCCGTGGCGCAGTGGGTAGTGTGTCGGCCGCTGACGCAAGATGAGCGAGTTCGGATCCCGATAACACCAACGCCATCGAATGATTATTTCGCGGCGTCCCTCCTCGGCGGGGTACTGGCAAAACGCCCCGTTGTATACTTGCCATGAAAAAGCTTCTCGGCTCTCGCCGTTCGGAAACGGCATTAAGCTTTAGGCTCCGTTCACTTATGTGAAAAAACAAATCGCACACAACATAAGTGAGTAAAAAGAAGCTTGGCTCTGGCTCCACATGAGCTCCAACGCCATCTAAGGTGTCTGTCTGGCAGTACAATGGACCAGTATTTGTGTCTGAGTGCTTCCACAGATAGCAGAAACCTCCAAAAAAAAAAAAAAAAAAAAAAAAAATGTTGAAGTCAAGGGAGATTATATAGAAAAATATATATAAAGGGTGTCTCGGTAAGAGTGCACTTTTTAAAATTGGAATATTTTTTTTTTCATGCAGGTGGCAACTCTGAAATTTGACAGCTGTCACCTCTGTTTATTCCGATTATTAAAAATGGAGCGCTTTTCGAAAGAACAACGCGTTAGAATTGTGTGAAAACTCATTACAAAAATGGGGAAAGTTACGCTGAAAACGCCCGCAAACTTCGCCAAATTTTCAGCCGCGAAAGTGCACCTAATGTGTCAACCATTCGAAGAGTGGTCAAAAAATTTGAAGAAACTGGGTCAATTATGGATAATAAGAATCCTTTGCGTCAACGTACCGGTCGGTCTCTTGAAAACATTGCTGCTGTAAACGAGAGCGTCGCCGAAAACCCGAAAACATCAACTCGACATCGTTCTCAACAACTGCAAATTTCACGAAGCACTACGCAGCGAATTTTGACTAAAGTCCTCCACCTTCATGCGTACAAGATTCAGTTAACTCAGGAGCTCAAACCAGCAGACCACGGAAAGCGCCGGCAATTCGTTCAATGGGTAAGGTAATGGAGCAAAGTGAAGTCGATGCCAATTTTTCGAAAAAAGTCATTTTCTCCGATGAAGCGCATTTCCATATGAATGGCTTCGTGAATACATAAAATTGTCGAATTTGGGACTCAGAAAATCCTCATGCAATCCATGAGAAACAAATGCACCCACAACGAGTAACTGTCTGGTGCGGATTTTGGTCAGGCGGCGTGATCGGACCTTACTTTCCTGAAAATGACGTCGAAATTGCAGTGACTGTGAACGGCATTCGTTACAGGAATATGATAACGGACTTCTTGTGGCCTCAACTGGACGGCATGAATCTGGACAACATGTGGTTTCAGCAGGACGGCGCAACCTGCCACACCGCGCATGAAACAATCGACTTATTGCAGCAACGATTTCCAGAACACATTATCTCACGAAATTCTGGTGTCAACTGGCCACCAAGATCGTGCGATTTTTTTCTTTGGGGTTTTGTGAAATCTCGGGTTTATGCGAATAAACCCGAAACAATTCCTGAGTTCAAATCGGAAATCCAACGCGTCATCGGTGAGATACAGCCACATCTCTGTGCAAAAGTCATCGAAAATTTCATGAAAAGAGTAATGGTCTGTCATCGGAGCCGTGTGGGTCATTTGCCGGATATTTTATTCCATACTTAATCGGAACATGTCTTCTTTACAATACAATAAAAATATCACAACTCTGTCATAAAATACTTGTTTTTATTTTAAAATGAAAAAGTGCACTCTTACTGAGACACCCTTTATATACATATGTATGCATGTATGTATATTTTAACTGAAAATCGAAGTCTTTCAATGTATGGCCGATAACTTTTTAATTTACTCTTGTACCATAGAAATAAATGAAATATTCTAAAGGACACTAATTACTTGGCCTTTTCGCAGAAAATGTAATGGGAACAATAAAAGTATCCCTGAGGGATGGAAAAACTTGGTTATAATTTCCGTATTTACAAAAGGTGGTCGAACACGAACACAATGCAACAAGTAACGAAGAATATCGCTGCTATAATTGTTATTAGGTGCTGTCTAGGGGCTGCGTTCGATAAGAAAATAATCTGTGGCTACCTGTGTGGTTTCAGGAAAACCGCTCGACGACTGACCAGATTTTCATTCTACGATACCTTTTACATAGAATTGGGATTCCACGAAACGGTCCACCAATTGTTCGTAGAATTTGAAAACGTATTTCACTATTTAATCCAATGAGTCATGTTATTAAAGTCCTTGTAAGATTGATAATACTGAAAATTTTGGTGAAACTGATACAAGTATACCTAAAGGCAAAGGACGAGTTACAGTACATTCTAATTACGTGAAGGATTAAAACAGATGACGCCTTGTCACTTCTTGGTAGTAGTAGAATTCAATTAAGAGAAAACTAAATACATATATGATCACTGACCGACTTGGATCGATCCAAAATTCGCAATGAATGACTCGAATGAAAGGCTGCATATGGGTAACGCGTGCTTCTTCAGAAGTAAGGAAAACAATTCTTTTGTCCCGAAATGTTAAAATCTATTTTATGAAACTATAGTAATGCCAGTGACACTTAACGGATGTGAAACTTGATCTGTAATTAAGAAAAAGGAAAATAGATTTCAGGTTTTTGAAAATAAGACTCTATCGTGGAAAACAGGACGTCCAAGTTCTAAGTGATTGTTAATAATAATAATAACATGCATTTTTCAAATTGAGTGGCCACATTGGACTGCATAGAAGAATCAAACATAGAGGGGGCGATAACCGAAAAGCTTGAGCAGAGCGGAGAGAAACCAGCCTCCACGGAACAAAGATATCGGTTTTAAGCTCGTTAATTTTTTCAACTTTCATCCATGTTCACAAATTTTAAATAATGATCGGAGAAAATATGATTTTGAATTCTTCATCAAAGTTATTCATTCCAGAAAAGTAAAAAAGCTTGAATGGCTATTGCAGATCAAAGGTAGATAAGTATCTATTTCCTTCAAAGAAAGAGTTATATTTTTCTGGGCATGCGGTAGGAACACTTCCCAAACACGGTTTGAATTTAAAAATACAAGATATATGGTCGCTTAGCGGACCTAAGGTGAGATGGTTGAATGAAATGCGACAGCTCATTGGACTTGAGGGGATTACGGTAATGTTAGGGAACTAAGCAATTAACACTAGTCCTCGTTTGCATAGTGATTTGCATAATAGTATTAAAAGCTTAAGCTTAATTCGAACGCTACATTTTTAAGGAACTACAAAGACCCTTGCCTAATCTTGATTGACATGTAACATATTATGATATAAATAATTGGTTGTTCTGAAAAATTAAACAGCAACCAACGCGAGACTTCTGAGGCTCACGTTGTCACTTATGTTCGTATTTTTTTGCTCGTGTGTGGACAACTTATGCACGCCTGTGTAATATTTCGTGACACGTACTTCCCCCATATATCCTGAAACTACTCGCACTCTAAATCGACTTACATACGTCTCGATGAGTTTTTTGTTTTTTTTTTTTTTAGAATAAGGAAAAAATTACGAGTACTATCCCACTCAACACTTACCAGCGGCTAAAGCTAAATAATACAAAGCATGTTTAAAACTTGTTGTCTTTCCGGAACCCGATCGTCCCATAAATATCAAACTTTGATCGCGACGTGTCTCCAACATTGTCCTGTAGGCAGTCTGAGCTAAAGAATAGACATGGGGAGGCATATCCTCCGTTTTACATCCACGGAACATGGATACAACCTGAAAAACAGCAACAATGTTTAATTTTTTTTTTAGTTTCAATATAACAGGTACTTCAAATGAAAATTGATAGAATGCACGTATGGATGAAAAATTGAAGTCAACTTATGTAATGACAAGTTAAGTGCGAGAGGCGAATTCAGAAGAGGCGGATGTAGAAGAGGCGTAACACCTACCTTTTCCGAATAGAGTGATAGTGGTGCCATTGGATTGACCACCATTAGAATGGGTCCAGCCTTAGTATGAATCAGATTACTAGCATATCTTTGGCGGAGGCAATGCAACACGGACGCCTCGTTTAAGTGTTTCAGTTGACAAATGTCTTCAACCAAGTCCAATGCGGATGGATTTGATTTTTCGATATCATCTTCGTCGACTGTTAGCTCCTCGCCATTGTGTAGAAGCTGAACGACAACCTTGTGATTTTCAATGTGTTCTTTTTGCTGGGGTAGTCGCACTGCGGCACAGAAGCCACCGCGATGCACCAACCAGACTTGTTCCCCGGTAGCAGGAGTTGATGATTCATCTTTGAATTGTGACTGAAAAGAAAATTCAAAATAAGATTTAATACGAGCTATTGCATTTATCATTAAGAGATACCATAAAAGACTCCGCAGTCATGGCAATCAAATATTCATACAATGAACCACAATAAAAACGTTGATTTGAAAATTAAAAAAGGAAATATTTAAGAACCAATAAATGTCAAATAATTCAGGACGTTCCTAGTATGTACATATTTGTGTTTCGTCGTAACCTCCCGATTTCTCGATGACTAAATATAGAAAAATTCCAAAATGGCTTTATGCAGGCATTTTTTTCGTATTCCCATGCATACACAATAATTTTTGGATGCAACGTACGTAATTACTAAAAATATTAAAGACAATTCCAATCCCCAAATGCGTAAGTAAACAATTTTAGGACGAATTTGAAGGCACTAGTGAATCAAATGAAATGCCAAACTTTAAAAATTACTTAATTTTTGTTAGAGGCTTTAGTAAAAATGTTCTTTTTTTTTTCTAAAAATATACGTCTGAATGAACGTTACCATGGTTCCGTGCTAGACAATATTAATTTGTAGCTGTGTGACTTTAAGAGTGCCCGCACACTACAGACTTTCTATCGGCCGATAGTTGGATCGGGCTGTTAATCAGTATCAAGGTACATGAAAGTGCGCACACTTCAACGATTCTGTATCGGCCGATAAAAAAGTATGAAGGGCTACCTGATTGCGTTCAAACTAAAGTATCGACAAATTTCAAAATCAGTGTGGCGCTATAGCGGACCCACACTACCGATTTTTTAGTCGGTCGATAGTTCAGTTTGCTCCGAAATTCAGCGCTAAATGGTCGTATTTTTCCGTGAGGGTTCAGTTCACTGAAGCTGATAATGCTCATTCGATAAAAAGCGACATTTTTTTTCGGATAATCCAGTACTTTGGAATCCATCGTGTAAAATGTTTGACACAATAATCTGCCACTGTTGATGGGCATCAATATTCTCGGTTTCTCTTCTTGGTCCTAATCCTCCGCTGTATAATAAAAGCAATGATAATACTTCTAGAAATAACCGAAATACTCTAGAAATTGCGACCGTTCTATGTAAAATCCATTTCCCAACTAACAAACCCTTCGAGGGCAGTCGGCCGACTGTTGTCTAGTATGTGCACTCACCTCCAGCTCGACTATTTAATCGGGCCAGTGTTCGCGCTAGCAGGCCAACCCGACCAGACCATCGGCCGACAGAAAGTCTGTAGTGTGCGCGGGCTCTAATATTTAGTACACAAACAATTTTATGTGAAGAATTTGATTGAATATCGTATACTTTCTTTATGAATCTGAGGCGAAATTTCGGAAATTAATCAAAATTGATGAGCCAATTCAAAAATGATCGCCTTTTACTCGATATATTGCCCAATGCGTACATTGAGTAATCGAAAGAATTTCTTGAGATGACCGATACTGGTGTATTTTTTTTTTTTGGCAATCTTTTGGTCTCCGGAAAAGTTGTTATCCATCCTGTGGGAAAACAAGATTCTTAACCATTTTTGGTTCACATGCACGATATGCAAGAATGCTACCAGATTTTTGCATGCACAATGCTTCAATTAGCGTAAAGTACATCGTTACGGTCTAAGATCATGCACCTTATGGTGTGAACTGACTTTAGCCTGAGTTATCATCCGATTTTACAGAGTATAGTTCAGTAGTCACTATTCAGAAATGGCGCGGGTTTCGCTCAACTTCCGGGTTTATGAAGGAAAATTTAATTTGCTACATACATATTTTCCCGAAAAGAAAAGAGGTTCAAACAAAGACCATTAAAAAAATTACTTAGAAAAAAAAAATTTATAAATAAAGATTTTGAAATATTTTAAAATGAGGCCAAAGGTCAATGAGAGCGAAGAGGAACAAGCATAGCTGGAGTAACCGTAGCCAAATCCCGCAAACAGGGGAAATGGCAGTGTGGCAGTGAGGACTGGAACATTGCCATTCACAACCCCGTTCACCTTTAGTCCTATAAAAGGCCGGAGCATTTGGCTGAGGGACAATCTTCAGTGAATCTTCGGTGAGTCAGCTGAACATATTCACGGACAGTGTATCAAGCCGCCAACAGACAAAAGGGAAATATAACAACAAGGGTGGGAGAACTAATTGTTGTGCTGTCTGATTGGGGTTTCGCGCCATCGACAAAGCTGTGTTGATCTTAAAGCAGTGTTGATCACACTGCACGAGAAAATAAAAGAAAAACAATTGATTTTTTTATGAACACGTCGCTTATAAGTGAAGGGTGAGTCGAATGGCCTACAATGACTGGAACTGTCGCTAGGTGAGTAAAACGGTGAGTAGAGATTGGAAACACGGTTTTACCGGTTTTAAGCCCGGAAGATTTGGGTCAAGCATTATTGCCGCACTCGAGGGTCCAAGCCAACAAGAGTTAGAGCTTGGCCTCCCACTACTCGCAAATATTCGTTATCTGTCAGAACCGAGACTCTGGATTCTTACACAGAAGGGACTGACTGGATACTGTCAGCGTGACAGTGTCGATAAGAAGGCCACTGTGGATAAATGTTCCAAACGGGCCATAACCTAGAAGGACAGAGTACTGCAACCGAAGCGCCGACACAACTAGCGAGTCTGCAGGTGACGGATCCTACCCGGCGAGTATACCCCGGCCCAGAAAACTCGTTACAGGTTTATCTACATTTTCTGTTGATGGTTTTTTGGATTAACATCATAACATTTTGCAACGTTACCGGTTTTATCGACAAACATTTTATTATTAGAAATTGCTTGTAAGTTTCCAGTTAAATATAACCCTATTATTTTCCATTATAACTTCTTTCTACTGTACTTCAAAATGTATCAGTGTTAACAGTCCATATCCGAAACCTTGTGTTCATATCTATTGGAATAATCATTCAAAGCTCCATAGTAGGTTTGTATGCTTCAGAATTTCTAAGCATTGTAATTGGATAATCCTACGAATAACATCTAATCGCCGGATAAAGAGCAAATAAGGAAAAAAGACACAAGTGAAGCCTAATATTGGTTTTGGAGAAAAAGTTTTGAGAGATATGTTTGTTACCCGATGGTGGTGCATTTGAAAAGTAACATTTCAGACTACAATTTTCATGTGAACAGTTTTGTATTTTATCAATCGTGTCAAAGACTTTATTAATGTGAAAATTCTGAAAATCGCTATATTTTTTTATTTTAGTACGAAAAGGCAGAAACGCTAGGCAGGCGCAGAAGAATTGTAGTGTTTATGGCCGTTGCTTTATCAATTGCAAAAGCATGAAGATGATTTACTCGCTTATGTTATGGAAAATTCAATGTGAAAGATGCACTTCGCTTCGATCGACCTTCTCTGGAAAATGTTGATAAAATATTGCAAAAAAATCCATGAAGATCGCTAGGTAACAAAACAGTTTTGAAACATATGCGTAAGGCTGGATACACAAAGCGGTGGTTTGTTGTTATGAGATTTGTTTAAAAAATAACGTTTTTAATTTTCTTGAAGGATAAGTAGGTATTTATATCAACTATTTTGTCCCCTTCAAAGGAAACCCCTCAGATGCAATATGGTGTGTATGGTGGGATTGGAAGGGAACCGTACATTATGCGGTGCCAGGCCCGGGCCAAGCAGTTAATTCTAATCTGAACTGCAATTGACCAGAAAAAATAGTCCAGAGTTAATTAATTGGTATTATTGGTGATCATAGGTTATTGTCTTTCATTCAGTAATGGCAAACCACAAAAATCTTTAATAACCCAGCGAAAATTGAGAGAGCTTGGCTCTCATACCATACAGCAAATATTTTCAGATTACCATTTGTTTCGATCTCTGCAAAACTTCCTTAATGAAAGGAACTTCATATCAAAAGAAGACTGTAAAAGCGAGATGTTTAAGTTTTTTCGCCAAAAATCTCAGTAGTTCTGCTCTGATGAATGCAAGAGGTCTTATGTATGTGTTTTTTAAGCTTTTGGTTTTTAGTTGGGGAAAAGTATAATTTTTTTTTTGAATTGATAAATCAATGATTTATTTTGAAAGGTTATTTCGTAGAAATTTCGACAACGACTACGTTTTAAGCGTTCCATATGGAGAGTCCAATTTTGAGTCGCTCATCCAGCTGATAACTTGTGAAATGCTGGCTCATCGGTGGAGACGAGTGATTTGACGTAATCCCATAAATAAAGTCTGAATGCGTTAAACGCACGATCTAGTCGGCCAATTCACCGCTCTAAAAGGGGAGATAAATTGCTCACCGAACTCATTTCCCAATTGGTATTATACATCGATTGGCATGCTGTATGATGTGTAGGGTTATCTTCCTGGGATCATATCTCGACCAGGTTCAGTTCGTTCATTTTGAGCAAAAAAAGTTTCAAAATCATTGAACGATAGCGGGTGCCATTGACAACGTTACCGTCGTTCTCAGGGTCATCTTTGAAAAAAATACGGGTCAATGGTTGTGCCGGATATAAACTGGACTGAAATATAAACTGCACATTTTTCCGGGTACATTGGCAGCTCTTATGTATATTGTCTAGGAATGCTCTCATTCAACCAGAAATCAGGCTCGTCGCTGGAGACAATTTTTCGATAAAAAAAGCGGATCTTCCCCCAACTTTTCTAAAGACCACTCACGGAAAATGTGCCGCTGTGTCAGGTCGTTTAATTCTTGCACGAACTGTATTTTGAAAGGTTATACCAAGAAGTAACACGATCAAAATTGCTGGGAACGTTTATAAATGGACAAATCACGGTGTTCATTAACACTGGCGGATACAGCAATATTTTTCTGTGTATGTAGTCTATCCATACAGGTAAGCGGCTTAACGTCGAAACGCGTCAAATTGGTACGAAATTTGACCACTATGGCTTGAGTTGCTTGCTCAGCAGATCGGCTATACTGACCGTAAAATGGTCGTAGTGCACGAAAAAAAAATTTCACTTAGCACGGATTTTGATAATAAATTTAATAATTTTTAACCGTTGTTCGGGTAAGACATTTTATAATGGCAATGGTAACTGAGCATGTTTAACTTTGACACATGTCTCGAATCACGCGAGAGCTGTTAAAAATAGAACACTGAAAATCCAAACAAAAAAAAATCATCCTTTAGATAACAGCGAATAAAAAAAAATAAAAAAATTACAAAAAATCTTTCAATACTTTTTCAGTAAAATATTTCATATATTGCAGCCCAAGTTGGTTATATGTATGTACATCTAATTGTTAAGCTATATCCTGAAAATAATTGTCAACATGCACGTAAGGCTCGCAGAATATGCCGCATAGAGGAACCAGTTTTAAGCCATTCCAGCAATAGTTCCGATATGGTTCTCGTGATTTTTTATAGCTGCTTATGAGTTTCTAGCAATGCCCAGATAATTTAAATTAAACATATCAATTCCTATTGCACATATGGAGGCTGTCACATCTGTTTAACCCCATTTCCGCCAATGTAAAAACATATGCGCTGCATACGATATCCATAACCATAGTCTAAACATCACAACTCTCAGTAAATAGACCAGCATCATCAAAGCATCATTCCCAGCTGATTGAGCATGCACAAATTTCCGCAATGATTTCTGGTCGCATACAACTAATATACGAAAGATTTTTCTCGTGTCAATTTCAAAAGCGAGAATGCTTCAATTTGCTCTGCATTCACAATGACGCAGCTTGATAGGAAGTTCCGTCAGTCTATAGTGAAGTGTGATGAGAAAAAAATACTGTGTCACGATATCTAAAAACACATCTAATTCAAAGGCAACAGAGCATCATTGCACAGTGGGAGTAACTGATCTGCGGGCTTGAAGAAACCTCGATTGACAGATAGCTATTATACCTATTTAGTGTTAAGTGAAATGGGTTAGAAGTGATTGTTAAGTGGGGTTAAGTATTTCAATTAAAGCAAATAGGAGGATCAAATTAATATCTTGACACTGACTACAGGGCATTGAAATCTGTGCACTGCCCTAAGAAAATGCCATTCTAAATCATATCCCCGACATAATGATATATCACGTGAAGTACATGTACATAAGCACATAGGCGACTCATGAAAATGCTGTTCACGTTTGAACTCATGTCCATTTCGCATATTCAATCATCAAAGCAGACAGGGCTATTCACGTTTTCCACTTCTAGCACATGTGAGTAAACATTCATTTCTTCTCGATAGCATGCAATTTTTAGGCGAGGTCGAAGCATCTCCACTGTTGTTGGTGGTTGAATAACACTGATTGAAAGCCAAGCCGAAGCTATGGCATTCCAAAGGTGTGATTTAAGGTGGGTCCGAAATGCGAAGGTCAGTGGATTTGACTTCATAAATTTAGTCTTTTACCGGGCGGACATAATACACTAGAACTTAGGAAACCCTATCTTTAGTTCGGGATTTTGATTTATGTACTCGTATATACCTGTTTCTTGATCCGTCATAAATCGACAACTGTCCAATTCACATCCAAATCTACATTGGGATCAGATATCTTTGAGAATAGCTACATCAGGTAGTGGGATGAATCTCCATGTGGACTGGTGATTAAAGTTGATGAACTTTTATCGTAATTTAATTTAGACTGGTATACTATTAAAGATTTGATTTTGTGATTAATAGTATCTGTTCTCTGTGTATTGCTATAATTTGTTCGGTCATAGTCGTACTATGTGAATATACGAGTACTAAATTTTGTTGGGTAGTGAATATATTTCATCAAATATCTTAAGAATGTTGGTTATGAACACAAATCGTGCGCATGATGATTTGAAAATATGCATCACTTGCTTCTGAAGCCTTCTATTCAAATCAAATTTATTTTTTTATTGGAAAATACTCGTAAATCTCGTATAGAGAACCAAATATAGAGCGGAAATTCGAGCATGCATACGTACACATAGTGCAAGAATTCTGTGTACAAATTATTTAACTTTCTTTAATATGAAAAAAAAACGAACGATTTTAACAAAAAAATGTAAATTTTTTTTTATGGAGTTCACTTAAAACTGCTTTCATTATCTAATTCATAAACAAAAAGCAAACATAACTGATACAATTTTTACTCCAAAAAATGGATTTAAATAACAGGGCAAGAAAACAACGCACAAAAAGTCTGCATATGCCACATATAATAATACAAGAACAAGAAATGTCAATATTTTGTAGGGTACATGACCTCTCATTCGTTTTCCCATTGAATCAACTAAACTTTTGAATCTTCTTGAGTAATTTTATGCCATTTCTCAAGCAGCTTTTCCTTTAGCATATTTTTGGACGATATGCTATGTTGACAGACACGCCTCTCCAGCAACTCCCACAAATGTTCGATGGGACTGAGGTCTGGTGATTGCGAAGGTGTATGCCACTGTTTTGGAACATTATACAGTAACCATACTTTCACGGAGGTTTTTTTTTAATAATATTCAAATACTGGAATTTATCCATTTTACTTTCAACAAACACGAAGTTCTCTGCCCCATTTGCTGCCATACACCCCCAAACCATGATTCCACCACCACCTTGTTTCACTGTTAGAAAAAGGTTTTCTTGGTTCCACTCAGTTGCTGGTTTTCTCCACATAATACCGCGCCCATTCAGCCCAAATATGCAAAATTTGTTTCCGTCTGAAAAGAACACAGCATTCCAAAAACTTCCCGGCTTGTCAATATACTCCTTTCAAAAAGCAAAACGCTTCTTTCTGTTGATTTTCGAAATATAGAGCTTTATCTAAAGAAGCTGTTATCTAAAGGATGATAATCTTCTTCTCTAAGGGCATTTCTAACAGTGTATCTGCTAACTGTCTTGTTAAACTTTTCTTGAATCATCTTTTCTATTTGTGGAGCACTTTTTCGAAGATTTGATCTTACTTCAGACAAAACTAACCGTTTTTTTTTTCGTGTTGACCACCCTGATCTGTACTTAAAAGTAAAACTCCCGGTTTTTGCGTAGTTTTCTAAAACTCTTTGTACATACGAATGTGGTTTACCAATTATTTCACCAATTTTTCTTAGCGTTTTACCCTTCGAACGTAGTTTAACAACCAATTTTCGAATATCTACTGATAGTTCTTTGCTTATATTTGCCGTTTCCAAAAAACTCTCCAAAAGGAAGAAAATAATTATAATACTACTTCTCACACTCTAAGTGATTGACTGAATGAAAGAAGTAAATTTAAAAATAAGTAGAAACGAGAAAAGTAACGCAAATGGACATCTTCGCAAAAAAGACTGCATAAGAAATGTTTGTACGCACAATTTTTGTGGTGCCTTCCAATAATACAGTAAATTTTGAGTACTAATTAGGGTTATTTAGCAACCATCATGTGCACTCGGTGTAATTCATCAATACGCACTAGCACTAAGTTAGCACAACACGCTTGGTTTGATCTATTTTGATTGAGAGTTTAGAAAGCGAAGAAAAAGCTCATATGACAATATAAGGTTCCTGAAATGTCATCATTTGTTTTTTTTTTAGAGTCTGTTTCAGTTTTTTGTCTGCATTTCTCTACCCCCGGAAATTCAGAGCCTCGTCATGAATGTGTTCCTTCCATGTTTCACTGTTCGGTTCCATCTCTTCTAGGTCTATGTTTATATTCTTTCCCCATTTCCGGCATTTCGATGGGCGGTCTTTTTTTCTCGGGTTATTCATTCACGGCTCTTTTGTCTATTCTACTGTATATTCATTCTACGTGTCCTGCCTATCTGTGATATTATTCTTCGGACAATGCCTGGAGTTAAATAAAGTTCTTCGAATACTCCTTAAGAACTTGTTTTCAAACACTCGAAATCTACTATCCTCCTCCCTAGCCAGAGACCAAGTTTCACACCCGTAAAGCCCAACTGACGTTACTATAGTTTTAAAGAGTCTGGTAATAAGAAATCCATTATTTTTAGGTCAAATATGCGCCGAATTTGCATTTCTCATAATAGCCCTCGTCTCTATTGGCAAACAAACTTCTAGTGAAGCTAACTTTTCACCAGAAAATCGTTCGCCATGGACAGGAGCAGGTGGTAATTATTTGGTGTCAGGTCCGAACCATAAGATGGACATAAGAGCCTCAAAACCAAGCTCCGGAGCTTCCGATGAGTCACTATCGATGTGTGTGGCCGGCGTTGTCCTGATGGAACTCAATTCCAATCTAATTTTTACCATTAGTGAGAAACTTCTCATTAAGAGTTTTGCCGTAGGGGACCAGCTGATAGTAGATAATTTCCTGCCAATCTCACCAAACACACTGTAAAACCTTCCGGTGCGGCTCACAGCGATTCGACCACCATCGTTTCCGAAGTTGTCGTAAGTAATCCACTTTTCATCACCAGCCACCATCCGCTTCAGAAATGGTTCCATTTTGTGTAATATTTAGCTCCTGGGCAATCGAAACACAACGATCAGACTCAAGGTTTTCCATTATTTTACAATCGTCAATTGGCGTTCCAGAGCGTTATGAATCTTTGATATCAAAATTGACGGAACTAAATCGACGACACTGTTTCAGCTGCCTGGCGTGTATTTATCGAAGAAAATGCGAGAAACAAATTATTAAAGCTATCTAATATTTTATACATGATTATACGGGGTAAAAGTAGCCTTAAGCTCAGTAGCTTTTGTGTCTTTTTCACCCACATACTGAGTTTTATCGCTTTTCCGGCCTACTTATTTTCTTTTGCATATATTGAACTTAATTTGTAAATATTGAATATTTATTGCTCCATTCATTTGCATTTGTTGCTCTCCATGTGTGGTCACGTCCATTTATTAGAACAAGATGGATGATAGAAGAAAAATTATTATAAATCTTGCTGAAAGCGGGAAATAAATTAGGAAGCTTTAAAAAAGCTATACCATGATACCATAAAAGACATAGTAAAACGGTAGGAAAATAACTTGACGTTGTGATAAGAACCAGAAGATGCTGCACAAACATCAAGGGACAAGAGAAAAATAATTGCTATGATTTAGAAACAACTGAAGACGTAGTAGAAGTCAAAATATATTCTTTCGTGGAACCCGCCGACCACACCCATAGAAACGTCGAAAGCTGATTAATAGTAGGTTGCTAAGTATATTGCAATTACCCGTTGGGCGTATCCTGCACTGATCTTCTTCTCCTTTTTTTCCGGCGTCGTTATGGTCAGAAGTGTAGGACCATAACCTTCCCACTTAACTGCATTCCTACTGGTCCGCTTGTGGGGTCCGCCGGTTTGACCTCAGAAAGTAGCGGTAGGCGTCCCGGTTTGGGATTGTTTTTCGGCTTGCCTTTTTTGCGTGTTGAAATTGGAACGTTGATTGATATCGCCTTTTGGACGGGGTTCAAAGGATCTCTCCTTTGAACATGACAATACCAACTGAGTCGGTCGCGCTCTATCTTTCTTGCGATGGTTTCTTTTACGTGGAGGCTTCCTCGGATCTTTGAACTTCTAATTCTGTCACGTTTTGATACTCCCGCTGTCATGCGAAGCATCTTCATCTCAGCTGCCGTTAATTTGCTCTCATACTTTTTGTGCATTGGCCAGCATTGTGAACCGTATGTGAGCGCCGGACGTACAACTGAAGTGTAGAGCCTTCCTTTCAGCTTAGGGGGCATTTTTCGACCACAGAAGATGGCGGAGTTTTCCCGTCACTTCATCCACCCTAGGCTTACGCGATGGTTGATGTCGTCATCACAAGTTGCTTCTTTATTAATCATAGATCCCAGATATTTAAACTTTTCACACACTTTTCGCACTCTTCCATTCAAGTAAATGTCTGGAATAGGCTGATGAGGGTCAGAGAACGGGCAGCACAGATACTCTGTCTTCTTTGAACTAATACGATACCCGTGTCCCTCAAAAATGTCCACCCACATATCAAGTGCTCGTTGTAGGGACGCCTGATCATCACTTACATATAATGGCTCCATCGTCAGCAAAGAATAGCTGTGCACATTGGGGTCCGTCACTTTTCCTTCAAGCAAGCAATCAAGGACTGCTATAAAGAGCAGTGGGCTGAGGACGCTCCCTTGGTGTACACCGACTTTGATTGCGAACTCTTCGGTGACTCCTTCGGTGCATCTTACTCTTGTCGTAGCTCTCTTGTACATGTCCATGATCACTCGCACGTAGGTTTGTGAAACTCCTTTTTGTCTTAGCGCTACCCATAAAAGATCTCTTGGTTGCCGGTCAAAGGCCTTCTCGTAATCAACCAACACCATATATAAGTCCTTTGAAGTCACGATGCTTTTCCATCATGACCCTTATACTTTGGATTGCATCTATTGTTGATTTACCCGAGACAAACCCGCACTGGTCATCAGATAGTCGTATTATTTTCCGCAGTCGGCTATCTAATACCCGTTCAACTATCTTCATGGTGTGCGACATCAGCTTGACAGAACGGTAGTGCGTATCCTGCACTGATTTTTTCCTTTTTCCGGCGTTGTTATGGTCAGAAGTGTAGGACCATAACCTTCCCACTTAACTGCATTCCTACTGGTCCGCTTGTGGGGTTTGACCTCAGAAAGTAGCGGCAGGCTTCCCGGTTTGGGATTACTTCATCGCTGAGGCCAATCAAATGCTGGTGTTTTTGCATTTGTTTGCACCAATTGTTTTTCGGCCTGCCTTTTTTTTTTTTTTTTTTTTTTTTGGTGACACGGGCATGCTCCAGATTTTTTTTGTTTGATCTTACTCTTACAACACCGGTGATCTCCAGTCGTGTCAACCCACTAATTTGCATGTACACTTGTGGGGCAGTTTAATGGTGGTATATGTGTCCCTAGGCTCACCTTGGTGTTTTCTAAATTGCCTAGATGTGATTTTTGTTTACCTTTGTTTAGTCGCCTTTTACGACAAGCGAGAGGTATCGCTGCAGGGATATTCTTAACCCGTCCCTGCACAGGTAGCGTATCCTGCACTGATATTCCTCAAAATGTTACTGCTAACGCATGTTGCGTTGTAAATGACAAATAGGCGATATTAAGTTCTGTTATGAAGCCTTTACCGAGACATTTCAATATTTGAAAGGGGAAAAAATGTTGATGCATTTTTATCCTACAAACGAGCTCATAAGTGGTAAATTGGCCTTTCCGGTAATGCAGATGGAAACTATGACCAACATATCGACCAATCTAGAATTGTGATAATTCAAAGATGACAGATTTTCCATACCACTGGATTGAGACTACGCTGCGTCTGAGAGGATGCTAATCATTGACCAACTGGGATTTTTGTGAGAAAAAGCTGTGTTTAATAAAATTACTCATTCACCTATATTCGGAAAAATTATATTTTTAGATGTAAGAAAAAAGTGATGTTTACGTTAAGCTTACACCAACATTCATCGTCGATCTTTCCAAATGCTATAAAAAATGTAAGTTCTAGTTACTCAATCTGTTTAAGTTATTTGATAAGACTAAACTAATTAAATTTGGCCACTTAGATATCAGGGCTAGTGATGAATGCATAGTTTTTGCTGACATACAGATCTGGCAGGAATTTTCAGTAGAAATCACTCAACAAATTTGTATCACTAGCTAACACAGAATGTAAGAAAAATGAGATCAGAAACCCTAAGCAAAAACCAGAAGTTGTGGAAGCCACCAAAGTTCAAAACTATAATTCTACAACAATAATGCAAGTTTTTGTGGGAACCATCTATGCAGCTGATTTTTTTAAACTGTCTACATGCAGCAGAGAACGAACGAAAAAAGAGGAACACAAAATAAACGTTCGTACAATTTCTTATAAGCTTCGATGCAAAGATTTAGAAATATTCTTGGATATAGATATATGTAAGAGAACTTTGAGAAGAAACAACGAGGTGATGATATTAAATTTATATGACCTTGACTTGGTTCAGTGACCCAAAAGTGAGGACAACTTCGCCCTTTGAAGTGTTGCTTAACTGGTGTTGTTAAAAAATAAATGTTTAAAAATACTATGCGATGCTGACCTTTATCATTTGCCACGACCGAAATTTTTCCTTTTAACGTTAAAAATTCGAATTTTATGTTTGCTATTGTGTGGCAACAATTGTACGAAGCTAAACATATATAAAAACAGGCATTGTAGTTATGTTTCTAAGGCGCATGTCTTACCACATACATAGACGCACAATTTGCCATACACTATAGACATCTGTAAATATCCCCCATACAATGGTAATTTCTTAATTCGTTTAGACAAAAAAGAACAACAAGCAACAATACTAAATGACAATTGTCCCAATCTAAGACTAGTCTGCACTCTACCGCAGAAAATTCCCAGATGGCTGCTAGACTGCACAACTTCTAATGGCACCATCCATTTTCCGTGCTTCAATTGGTATGCTGCCAACATTTATGACTTGGCGCCAACTCTAGTGCGCTTGTTGATATTTTGGACACCCAACGAAAAGTAACCCGGAAGAAAATGTTCGGAGAAATGTTGCGTTTTGCACTTATAGACTTCCACGTACAAAAAGACCGAAGGCACGATGTAATGCAACTTTTCAAGATGAAGAATCAAGAAAACAATTTAAATGACTTTTACCACATACCAACAGTCGTCGTATGGACCCGATCGCAATTTGTTTTGATTTACAACCTTTTAATTGCACAACGATAATTGTAGGTAATTAGACTGGGGAGAGAAATGGAATCAAAGGTATTAATGTTTATATATTAAAAAAAAAACGTTAAGGTTATACGATAAAACAAAGTGCAAGTCATAATAACAGTGATTAATTTAACGCTTTGATGTTACAAGATGAGATTAAGTTGCACTTAAGATGAGAGCCGAGTGATGTGCGGCAAATGGCAAAACGTGTGAACTTCAGCAATGCCATTGTACATTATGTACGTGCGCGTGTAACCACATACGTACTGGTACTTATAACTCTAATGAGCTTATGGTATTTTTTAATGTGAAAGCTAGCCTTGGATAAGTTATGAATCTTGGTAATTGCTTTATTTTATTAAGTTATTGTGTATTGTCGAACTGATTTGGGCAGTTTTTTATGTTTTATTATCGGATTATTAGTTGAAATCTTGTTATGTGAAATATTGAGAAATCTGCAAATTTGTTTGCATTCATTTCGGGATAAGATAGATAATCTTCTGACCTTTTCTCAGTAAGCTCTGATTTTCAAGGCCTTTGACACACATACATATGTATAAATATCCACGTACAATATTAAGGGCGCTACATAGATGCAAAATCCAACGTTTTTAGAGAGAAATGCATGTGTGTGTATTCTCATATGGACATGAATGGACATTTTTGCATTTGAAGGAGTTAATATATGTATCAACTTCGGACCATTTTTATTCGTCTTGTAAAATTGTGTTTTTTAATCGAAAAACTATAAGTAAATATTTAATTTTATTTTTTGTGAATAAATCAGGTTATCAACGCTGTACTGGTATGTATGTATTTATAGAGCTATTTCCAAAATAATAGGAACGGTAGCTGTTTTTGGTAATTCAAATGAAAAAAAAGTAGTCAAACTAACCTTTCTTTATATGAGCAAATACTTATTCCTGGTATGCACATCTGTCAAGAACAAGCAAAAATGCGATCAGTTTAGATCATTGTGTTACAGTCTGGATAAAAAAATGGAACACTGGGTAAATTCCAAGAAAATGTTTTTTTTATGTTGGTGATAGTTCAAATATTGGTAAGCTGTAGTTAACACCACGCTCTCCTGATGAGAGGAAAGGGAAGATGTCACCTTGAACTTCCCAACCATTCGCATATGCAACAAGACATCATGCATTTGCTAGATGCATGAAAGAATATGATCGAGCGTGCATACGTTCCCACGAGTACACGAGTGAAATGCTGACACTGCTGCCCTTGCACACGCAGGCTGCCCGGCGGACGCCGGCATAGGAGTTAGATTATGTTTAAGATAGATTTGTAAGTTCATTCTAGTTTCGTACGTCTGCCAATAAAGTTGTCATTAAAATTCGAACAAAATTAATTGCGTTGTAAGTCGAACAGTTGGCCTTTTCAATATTCGGATAAAAATCTGGATCTAGGTAAGCAAACGACATCCTTCTAGTTTTACTTTGTATCAAGAAATAGTAAGTATTCCTATTATTTTGGTCATAGACGTAAATATTTCAAATCATAATATTTCCATAGAGGTTTTCTTTTTTTTTTGAGGCATCTGCTATCTGTTGGAGCACTCAGACACAAATACTGTGTCCATTGTACTGCCAGACAGACACCTTAGATGGCGTTACAAGCTCATGAAGAGCCAGAGGCCAAGCTTCTTTTATTCACTTATGTTGTGTGCGATTTGTTTTCCACACAAGTGAACGGAACCTACTGTTTAATGCCGATTCCGAACGGCGACAGCCGAGAAGCTTTTTACAACGGGGGGTTTTGCCAGTACCCCGCTGAGGAGAGAGGCCCAGAAATAATCATTTGATGGCGTTGGTGTTATCGGGAGCCGAACTCGCTCATCATGCGTCAGCGGCCGACACACTACCCACTGCGCCAAGGCGCTCTCTAGAGGTTTAAGTTATAACTGAAATTGCCGAGACGTCTTACTCGTAAGTGCACAGGTCTCTAGTCTTAATTTTTTATTTTCGTCTTACAATCTGTGAAAATCCAGAACCGAAGCTACTGTCAATCACCTTTATCCGTTGTGTGTGATTCATTTCTTCCCATAGGGTAAAGGGCCTTGGTGTTTATTGCTTACTCCGACTAAGGGTTTTTCAGTGCCCTCGGAGCCTAAGAAGAAATACCGTGAACTACGATTTTGATGACTTGGCTGTTGCGGGATACGAGCTTCATTTTTCATATGCACACACAAAAATATTGAGAAATTTTGCACAGATTGCACACCTACATATACTCAAGGAGTCAAGTACTTTACCTCGGCTTAGTTCGAAGATCAGCCACAAAATCATTCTCGCCAGTCGGGGTTGTTTTAGATTCAAGAGGCAACTGAGAACGCTTATCTCTCTCGCAATACTAGATCTAGTTATATGGCATAGAAGCATTGACAGAATAGGAATGATTCATTTGCCTATTCTGTATACGATTTTCAGTCCCTAGTATATTAAGGGAAAGTGGAAAAGGAAATTTAATTGTCAATTGAAATGGTTAGATTGAGATATCGTTAAGCGTTTTAATATCTAAGCCGAAAATGGTTAGGCCATATTGAACCATGGTGACCCTATTAGAAATAATGCACGTACTTGGAAAGAAACCTCAACCAATTTGGAGTACAGCACTGGAAACAGCTGGATAGAGATCGTGGTGATTGAAGTGACTTGTTGACTACGGATCAGGTTGGCCCCGGAACGAAGCACCTATCAAGAATATGTTTTTGGGATGTACACAATACTTTATCCATTAATCCATTATTACCCCCTCAATTGTTGGTGAACATTGCTCTTTGAACAGATATATTTTACGAGTTACAGATAACATACATATGTATATTGTTTAACGTCTTCCACATGTGCTTTCCAGGTAATATTCTTATCTATAAGTACGCCAAATATTTATAATCCTCAATCTCTTTTAATTTAAAAGTGGACTATATATTATATCCTATTGCTAGTTGATTTAAGTACTTTTAGAAACAGATAATAATAATTTGGAACATGAACTAGAATGGAAGATGGCATCAGGGTCAAGCGACCTTGTACATATATCATTAGCCTCATTTTACTACTTATGAATTTATGTTTGACAAACCATTGACGAAGAGCATTTTATTTCCATATTTTAACTGAGCTGATTCCAGATAAAAATATTTTCGTTATTATATATTCAACCAATAATATCAGCAAAGCTGTAATATTAATGGTGAAGTCTTTAACTCCTAGAGTTCTATCTGACAAAATAAGAAGAAAACCACTCATGAATTACACCTCATAAATCTTATACAGCGTATCGAGGAGAATATCATGATTGACCATATCAAAAACTCTGGGCATATCAATAAAGAATACTGAAACAGAGTTGTTATAAATTTCGCTACGCAACTTAAGAATAGCATCTCAAATGGAGCTTCGTTCACGAAAACCAAGCTGTTTGCTTCAGAAAAGCTTGTTTTTTTTAGGAACGATATAATGCGTACTTTTTAGTTTTTCAAACAGTTTACCGAACGTTACAAGTAACATAATGAGCCTGTGTTCTGTCACCTTTTTTGAATAAAGTAATCACCTCAGCACTTTTTAAGGATAAAGGAACAGTATCACAATAAACGCTTCAGTTAAACGCATGACAGCACGTTAATAATGCTTCAAAGATATACGTTTCAAAAATCTGTTGGTGATATAATCAGATGTGCAAGAATTTTTAATATCGAGCGACATATGACCAATAAATTTATAAATTTCAGTTGATGTACATGGTTGAGACAAAATTGATACATTAACAGGTATCATTCAATAAACCAGGAAACATATTACAACTGCAACATTAGGGACTAAGGGAGAGTTTTATATCTGAAGCGATAATGGTAAAACCGAATTTAATTGGTTGACAATCTGCATTGGGTTTGTTATATGGCTACCATCAACTTCAAGCATATTGATAGCGTTCTTTCACTGTCTCTTTTTAGAATACTATTAACTATTTTCCACTTTTGTTGAATAACAAGTATCAACCAAGATGCAATTTCCCTTTTTAAAACTCATATAATGACTAATAATCTTGCAAGGGAGAGTTTACATTTTTTTTCTTTTTGTTTATTTTATTGTTCATCCATGATCTTAGACGTTTTAGGTTTTAATTATCAGAACTAAAAGGAACATTGCAACTTTTTTAGTGGTTTTTGAGTGGGCTTTTTATCGTGTGCCCACGAATAAAATTGTATTCATTGGATGAAAAATCATCATTTATGGCATGATTTTACTATGTAGCATCGGACAAATCGAGATAAATTTATCAGAGATAAAAAATTAAGGTAAAAAAAGCTGTTCTAAATGCTATTTTGGTTTAATATATTTGATATGAAGATTGATTTTAAATAAAAATATGCCTAATCGCAGAAGGTGTGTACTTTCTCATGTTTCTATTGCGCATGTTATGATTAAGTTCCACTATTTGTCAGGAGATTGGTATTTAGGCACAAGATTTGTGTCACACTGAAAATTACTCTTTTTTTTTGATTATCTTGATATTATTTGTAAAAATTCAATGTTTGGACTATTCCGCAGTCAAGTTCTTATTATTTCGGATCATAAACTAGCGGACATTCGTAAATAAACAAGAAAAACCTACATTCCAACTATTTGACTATTCCAACTATACCGAGAGAAGTCGAATCTATTTCTACCATAAATAAGAGATTTAAAGATTTTCAGATGACGCTGCATTCAAAACACAAAGATTCTAATGGAATTCGGAACATTGTTTGTTTCGCCATTAGTTTCAAGATGAATATTTACACGTACTCGTATGGGAATTGAGCTCCAATAGGATGCTGTATATAGTATAATATACGTTTACTTCAAGTCTATACAATCTATTAATACTGTGGTTTTTGCAAGATCAAATTGTTTGTTGTAAAAAGAAAATTGAGATTTCACTTTCTCCTTTATGAGCGAATGAAGTTCCCTTTTTCTTGTACCATTTAATATCTGATAATAGTAAATAAGTAGTAAATAATAATAAACAAGATTGGATCAGCTCGCCGGGAGGCAAGTTACAATTTCAGGTCATCTACCTCGAATTTTGCAAACTTATACTCTCTCTCAGGATACACAGTAGATAGGGTTCTAAAACCGGTGGCTATAACACTGTCAAGTTTCAGACTCATAGCTACCCGGCGAGTTTGATTTGATATATGCGTACGGACGGACAGACAAGAAAGCCTTTGCATAAGTCTTCCTAACCCCAGCCTTCCAAGGTAGAAGAAAAATGGTAAAAGCTGATTAATGACGTTCATGTCTTCACTGGTCCACAATACTGTCTGATTTAAACGTTGGAAAATGTATAAGATTTTTCCATATGAAATTGCTGATTATTTCGAAAACTATCGTTATGGTGTGAGATTTTGAAAATAAATTGAAACTACAAAATTTTTATTATTTTTTTTAAGAGTGAAAAATAGCCTTTTTGATGGTAAAAATATGTTTTTAAGAATCTTTATCAATAAAAAAAAAAAAAAACATGAATGAGTGCGCAGCTACGGGACTTTTGATTCGGGTATGGGTAGCAAGACAACACTTCGAAACTGGTTTACCAAATTCGGCAAAAGAAATTTTCTTTAGACAAGAGCAATTAAAGGATTAAAGGAGCGCCGTGGCAGTGTAGTGTGTCGGTTTCTGATACACGATGAGTTCGGATCCCGTTAACATCAACATCATCGAATGTTTATTTCTTTCCTCGGCGGGATACTGGCAAAAGTCCCGTAGTACGCTTGCCTAGAAAAAGCTTCTCGGCTCTCGCCGTTCGGAATCGGAATTAAACTTAGGTCCCGTTCACTTGTGTGAAAAACAAATTGCACACATCCTAAGCTCTTCATGAGCATCTAATAATATTAATAAAGAACCAGGCTCGAGGAGGTTATTGATAATGATGAACTTGTGGCAGCTGTTGAAGAAAATTCAGCTACAGCTCTTCCACCAACATAAGTCGTCAGCTTCCAGCTTCGGTCTGGTAAAATACAAAATCAGAGAGATGTTTCAATATCTTTATCTAACCAGCAGCGTGTGGATCCTCTTTTCTCGCGCCGCGATCAGCGACAAGAAGTAAATCCTAAATGATAATTTGATGAGATCGGGAAAATGGCTAGTAGATGAGAAAGAGAACTAGTAGATGAAGGATGCCAAAACTAAACTTCAACCACTATAGATATTGGCGGACACACAATTGTGGTGCATACAATTGTAGTAGAAAATCATCGAGATAAAGCCTTTGAGGTACCTGAATAATTATTAAAAATGGTCAGGAAAAATTCGAAGATTAACAATTCCTAGACCCATAATAGCTCAAGTCCAGCTAAAGATGTGTGATGAAATAGACACTTCTTGACGAAATCTTCTGAAACTGTACATACAACACAATGTTTTGTTTTGCTCTAAATAAAAAAAAACCAAAAAATCTCACCGCCTTGCCCTTAACATGAAGCTCCCACTATATATCACATAGTCCGATTATCTCTACCTTCAATTTCTTGTCGAAAAAAGACAAAAACGAAAAAGATGAACAAACGTGAGTATAGCTCACTGTATAGTCAAAACAGTAACTTAAACGGCAGACAACTGCCATAAATCTCATTAAATCGGGTACGACAAATTTTTCCGTCCCGTCGTCGTCCCGAAATAACCGCATATAGAGAAGCAGCAACTATGTATACACATCCATCTCCCGAACGCTTTTGATTTCCTTTTATTCATTTCTTGTCTTCTTCTCCATATTTTTCCTGCTTTTCCCACTTTTTCCAAGATGTTCTCTTCGATTTTCTGTTAAATTGGCCGGTTCCTATTTTAAATCACAAGAAAAGGGAGTGTAGGTCTAGGGGGCGTGATACTTTTAGTTTTCCGTTAGCCTCCCTTCGCGCGCTACGTTGGGTGCGCAGCGCACCATGTTTTTGTGCACTAACAAAACACTACCATTTGCGTCTGATGCAACAAGTCAGTCACGGTAATTTTCATATTTAGCGGAAATTAAAAGAAGCCGGATAATTATAAATGTTAAATAAAGATTAAGAGAGAGAGACATTGCACAGAGGCACGCACCGTGAAAACGTACACAAGACTTTGGTCGCATTCAAGGAGCGCTACAGCGAAGGAATGATATAAAGCTGACACAAAGGTGGGCTGCATGGCCGAGTAGTCTCGGTATTAGTGCATGTGCATTGCAGAGCGACATTTGTTGAATGAAGCTAATTGAAATTTGTGGAAAACTGAGCCACAAGTCGATCTATTAATACGCTGGCGCAATTGAATCAATTAAAAATAACTTAAGATGGATCAAAATCTTACCTTTTTGGTGATTGCTCCATCGAATCCTTTTAACAACCCGCCACCACTGCCGATGCATCTTAGTATGAACGACTTTTCGTAGAGTGCATTAAAATCAACAGACTCCTTCCGACGCAATGAGCTTCGGAAGGACATTGTTTTATTGAAACTGTTGTTCCTGGACGAAGTGTTTGAAATGTTTCCAACGACCACGAATCCATTTCTTGGACTGCTGTTCCCATTATTACTATTTGAAGACGGCGTTGGTTTGCTTTTCGAAAACACTCCCTGCCACGGAGGTTTGCTATTGCCAGCAACACTTAAGATATTCCCTCCTGTTGATGGATTACGATTTTTATTGCTGCCCAAAACTCGAAAACTCCGGTTACGCTGAAAAGCCAACTTGTCATTCATCACCGACTGGGTGTTACCACAGTCTGTTGGACTCTCTTTATCCCCATCACTGTAAAGCCGAGTACGACGCTGCAATACCAATAGGGGCGATGAACGACGATCGGTCTCGTCAACAGATGGTGGCTGTGCGAGTGTGTCAACGATCTTCTTCCGCCTTGCGGCTACCGGAGAATTCAGTATACTCAGTTTTGCTGTTGCTATTGTTTTCATTTCATAGTCGCCACCGCTACCGCCACCACAACCATTTACTGCGACGACACTATTTCCATTGCTGCTGCAGCAATTATTAATATTCTGTTGCTTCCGCAACTGCGATGATAATCGCTGTCTTGGATTCAGCTCATTGGAATTCCATGAAGAGTTCTCAGATCCGCTATCGCTTATCGTTTCCGAGCTAACACTATTCTTTCGATGGTTTGTGGTGGAAGACGACGACGAAGGCGATGGACTATGTGTTGACGAGAAATGCTGATGGTGATAGTTATTGGTTGTTGGTTCCCCGTTTGAATGATGGTGACGATGACCATTATGCGTTTTGACATTCACCACTTTCGACTTAAGTGTGCCACATGCATGTGCCTTTCCGGTACATCCTCTATGAATTTCTGGCTTAAGACCAGAACCAGGCTTATTTGGGGTAGCTGGCGATATTGAAGAACGGAGCGATTGCTCGAATGATTTTGGTAGTAAAAACATTTGTTAAACTCTTTTCCCGCGTGTTCTGCCCTCTTTCTTGCTGCTTCTCATTCACTCACTAATGGTGTGTTTTGATTTACCATGCACTTGTTTACATTTCGTATTTCACTGTTTATAAACAAAGTTTTTTTTTCTTTTTTGTATTTTTATCTACATTTTTCTCTTATTTTCTTTTGTAATCTTGCCTGTAAATAATTAGCAAAGGGATTTTTAAAGTGTCTTTTCAAAGAGATATGGGTGATACTGAGTAATTGCAAACACACAGGTACGTTAGATATCAGCTCCCAACTATCTCTAGCTGAGGAGATGCTAGAGATAGAGATGTCTTATCTAGTAGGTCTTAAAAAAACACGGTTGGTGCTGAGATTAGGCTAATAATACCTGAGACCCCATAATTTCTATAAACACTCGGGTCTTCGACACCATAGATTCGACATCTTAATGGATTTGACCCCCCATCGATACCAAGATCGCATTCCTAACCCTTCTATGTTCTAATATCTTTTCGGCAACAGACGAACGGCGGACACGGAGTGAGACAATAAGTCTGCATGGAAGCCTGAAAACTGACTCAAACTTCCAATATGCAACATGAATTTCAATGAAATATGCAGAACGTGACGCATGGCCTTGATGCGATATGAATAGTCTAAGTCTGTTTGTCATCTAATTAATAGCAGCAAACCTACAAGTGAAGGCGACCCATTGTCTTCTGCTCAAATAGCTTAAAGCGCCGACTAGTCTTCCTAAAATGTCCCATTTTTGGTACACATGTATCATATTTTATCTCCACATGCAATATCCAACCCTTCTCCGCGCGGAAATGTTAATAAAACTCAAGACGCATACAAAAGGTTGCCCATTGCACAGAAAAGCACACACATGGGCAGCGTTTATGCCAATCGAAATGAGACCATCAGACCCGATCGAGAACAATATTACATGCGTTAATTATGACGTACACCGCACACAAGTAACTCGCGACGATGCAGTATCAATTCCTCTATATGGAGCAACAGGCGACGGCCACGGCATACAGTTGTCATGCAGTCATATAATGTCAGACACCACAGAAGATCCACAATTAAGCGAATTTAACTTCTCGGGTGAATATTGGACACATAGTCGTATGATTCAACCAAATCTTTAGATGCGTGCAATGCACACTGTGTAGGCCGGAGCCTGGAAATAACCTACATACATACATACATGTGTGTATAAAGCCATAAATCCACAGCATCGATTGTCATGATAAAACGAAAACGAAACCATAACCTGGGACACGGGAAATGTTTTATTTAAGTGTTGGCGGTGTTGTCAAGTTAATGTGTCGCATTCTATAAACTCTAATACACACTGCATACAAACTTAGGAACGGAACCTACTCTAGGAAATCTAATATCGGTTTGCAAGACTGTGAACGATCTAGAATTATGTGACTTTAGTTGCTGTACCTTTTGTATCTGCTGGCGTATATGTCAAGTATAATTATTCTTAGAAATATTCTTGAAGCATATCCGACCTTGATTTCGAGTTGAAATATATACGCCAGGTATTAAATGGCATGCTACTAAAG
The DNA here is from genome assembly GCA_958301585.1 of Merodon equestris. NCBI lineage: Eukaryota > Metazoa > Arthropoda > Insecta > Diptera > Syrphidae > Merodon > Merodon equestris. The sequence goes on from OY284413.1 coordinate 70,120,818, forward strand.
GCTTTATAGGCAGACAAACAAAAACAAAAATGTTTGTAGGCTGAATTAAGACATGTAGGTACAGTCATCATGAAATGATGTAGGGCTCGAAGGATGATATAATTTGACATAATTGAATACAATGTCTACATACTCGACAGTCGACGACAAAAGTTTAAATCACTCTTAATTTAATGCACTTAGGGTCTATTCTCTATCTAAAGCTAATTTTATTCAGCAGACTAGAGGTGATAATTTAAGGTCACTTAAACATTGTCAGTCAGCCGGAACGATACGTTACAAATTGGGGTCATTTGGTGGAAGCATGCAGTTAGTGCGCTTATCAATGAGTCAAATGTACTGACCGAGTACAATAAGATTTTGTGCCTTTTACTCGGTATTAAAGCACGGATAAATCAATGAATTCATGGGTTGAAGAATCACGACATGTTTAGCGGTTAAAATAAGGTTGAAGAAATGTAATAGCTGGTTTCAGTTATAGAAATATAAACGAGAGAGTTATCAATAATGCAAACTGTGGATGGCCAGCGACTAAGATTTTGTTATTAAAACGGTTAAGAGGTTTTAATTGACTACAAGAGGGTTTTCCAGGACTCCACTGAAATGAGGTCAGGAGAGCGTACATGTTTGTGAAAAAAATAAGGTGACTCTTTGAATTACGCGAGCTAAATACATTCAATTTTCAACTTTTTTTTTGCTATTTTGGTATATATGTATACCCCTTAACATATGTTGATATTGTTAGCCATTTTGGATATTTAGTTTCTTTATCACAATTATGACGATTAGATATAACGATGCTTGGTGGTTTTCTGCTAATGAAAAAATTGGATAAAAAAAAACTATGTGCTCCAACGTACTTGAACTTGACTGCGGCATTTAGCGAATCTACTTTCAGAAAAAAAATTATTATGAGTTGTACAGATTCTTCATAGAACGCCGAGAAGATGTTAATGACGGTGCCCGCCCTGGACGCCGCAGCACTTCAGTACCGGATAAAAATTTTGGAGCAGTGAAGAATATTACTATGAAGAATAGTCGAACCAGTATCAGAGAAGTTGCTGAGGATATTGGTATATTGGTTGGTTCATGCCATAACATTTTTCCAGATATTTTAGGCATGAAACTTGAGTAAAATTTATTCCGAAATTGCTAAATTTGGACCCACGTCACTCAGGAACTAACATGAATGACGATCCATATTTGCTGAAAAAAAGTTATCACTGGCGACGAAATGTAGGTATATAGTTATGACATCGAAACCAAAGGCCAATCATCCCAATAAAAGCGACGAAAGAAAAAAAAACCACGCCAAGTTTGGTCAAATGTGAAAGTTTTGCTCACTGTTTTCTTTATTTATAATAGCGTTGTTCATAATGAGTTCTTGCGAGAATGTCGTACGCTCAATAAGGAAGTTTGCGCCGTTTGTGTGAAGAAATTATTTATTGATTTATTGAATAAACCTCGTATAACTTGCGAGATTTGCTTTTTAAATTTTGAGAAGCGCCATGTGAATTATTTCTTCTTGATGTGAAAACAGTTTTAGGGGTACCCTCAGAACATTTTGCTATAGGAGTTTTGCTAATAGGAAATCCAAAAAAATTATCTTCAACAAACTGGAATTAAATCGGGAAAAAATTTCGTGCGTTGTGTTATATTTCTACGCTCCACATAAGTTAATATATCAACTTGTTAAGGCTTTGGTGATGAAACATCATTCCATTGTGGGTCATTGTGTTTTTCTGGAATTCCTTTTAAAAGCATATGGGCTGTCTAAAATCGGTTCTTTTGGAAAACCTCGGACTAAGCACGAACTGATATGCAATATCATCATGTTACTTCGTGCTCTTGAAGCGTTCTTGGATATTAGCATGACAAGCGTAAATAGGATCTTACATGAACATTATGGAAAACAATTCTGCAAATTTAGTTTGGTATCGATTAGTGGAAAGAAATGTTCAAAAACAACAGTCAACTGTTTGAAGATCAATTTCCAAGATGAACCAAATCTAAAAAAAACTGTTTGCCCCCGAAGCCCTTGTAAGCCAATGGTCGGAAAAATAAATCAAATCGAAATCGTAACATTGCAGCAACAGATAACGGTCAATTTTATCTTTTTGTTCATAAAATTTCATCGAATTCATGGCAATACAGCCTTGATTTTTTGTATCCATTCCTTTCCATTATTTTATTTCCATTCCTTTTGTTTCCAGACATCAAAAATAATTTTGCGTATTTATTTTGGACCATGAGCGATGATACCACTTCAAGGTTGTTCGAACAAAGAACTTAGGAGTATAGTCTAAATATTTTTTGGAAATGCATTGGGCTGTTCAGAAAGTCTTTCATTTTTCCCCACAGAGGACTTAATTGTATTTTTTTTCCAAACCAACTTAACACTTAAGCCGAATAATGATTATATATTTTGACAGCAAGGCTGGCTTGTGAAAAAAATAGGTTGATTTTAAGTGCAGTCGTTTTTGGTTGATGCCGTTTCAAAAATGCTGTTCAAGCAAGAAAAAGATAATCCAAGGTCTATGAAGAAAATGTACTGACTGTACAATGTCAGTGTCAAAAATGGTGTGGAAAGTTTCGATCCGGCAATTTTGACGTTGAAGATGCATCATGTTCTAATAATTTAGTTGAGTATGATAAAGACATAATTAAGACATTTATTAATAACAACTCGTGACATCGCTGATCATTTGAAACGCCTCTGTTTAATTTCAAAGCCCGACATAGGGGTTCCTCATGCTCTTATGGAAAGAAATTTGTGCCGTGCGTTAACGTATGTGATTTGCTTCTCAAACATAAAAAAATTATCAATTTTTGAAGCGCATCATCACTGTGGCAAGAATGGGATTTCTACAACAAGAGCTCATAGAGTAAAAAATATAAACCGCTTCAAAGTACTTGGAAAGCCGATATTTATCATAAGGTGATGTTATCTGTTTGGTGGGATGTCAAAGGAAACATGTCTTTTTTGGCTTTTATCGGAAAACACAACGATAAAATAAAATATACTATCATCAGCTGGACTAATTGAATGATGCACAAAAAAGAATTGATCACCAGAAAAAGGTTTGTGTTCCACCAAGGTAATGGGAGACCTGATACAAGTTTGGTAACTAGTCAACAACTTTTACAGCTTGGATAGGATGTACTGTCACAATATTCTCTAGATCTGATACCTGCCGATTATTATTATTTGTTTGATCTTCAAACAATATTTTAGGCGAGAAAATCTTTTATTCAAATGTGGAGGTCCAAAATCACCCGGATCAGTTTTTTTTTTGCTAGCAAAGAGCAAACATTTTATGAGCGTGAAATTATGCTACTACAAATGATGGGAAAAGATACAAGACCAAAAGCTCAATATATAATTCAAAAAATATTTATTCACAGAAAGATCGCCTTTCATTTCCGAACAACCCAGTAGTATTCCATAATATAAAATAGTCTAGGTAAAGAATATTATCTACTATAGCCCAATTCTTTAGGAACGTCTCTAAGGAATTCCTATTCAAATGAGTTTAATTGTACCAAATTGTATTCCAATACATTACCATATAACAAACAACGCACAAAATGTAAGACACGTAGGCTACAAAGCCGCAAAGAGAGTCTCACCGCAGAAGGAATTTGTGATTCTAATTCAAAACAAATATATCTACTCATTTTCTCCCATTCCCAGGTTCGTTAAATGCTTTTTTTTCTATTAAAAGCCACATGTTTCAAACAGGAATCAAAAACCTAAACTGCTTAACATCTGCAAATTATAAGCAGAATATCAAGCTGAGAAATTTGAAAGGCTTCCAAACCAACTACCAGCCTTATCTCACTCAACCTTTGTGTTCCATTTATATGTAACATTCTGTATGTGGTGTAGATACATAATTGAATTTAGAAATCAACACACAATTCGACAAGTTGCTACATTAAATGTTTATGTTTCTCAACAGAGTGCCATAAAAGCGGTTCGATAAGCACAACAAAACTGGGATCAATGTGATATTGATTAGTCGAGTGTAAATTGATTTCATCATTCATACTGTTTACCGGTGATCTATAACATTTTGGTTGAACAATTTAAATAGATACAAAGGAAACGGGGCCCGATCAACACAAATTGAAGTACAAGCAGGCGAAACAAAAGACCCAGGTATTTGCGTTGACAGATTTCTGCGAATCATTCTCTACTAAGGTCAGTAGTGTTGACAAAAAAAATGATTTTGTGAGGAAATAATGTTGAAATTGTGCTAAAACTCGTTTTCTGATTGTCATCCGTTTTCAATTGATTTGACGTTAGGTTTGATCTAATGAGCAGTCAGAAGGCTGTAACTCACGGACGACAACTTTGGGTTTCATTTAACATTTATACGACGGGTATGAAAAAATTAAGAGATCCGCCTTGTTCATAGAAAAAAAGAAAGCGAAAACATTAAAAAGCAAAATATACTCGTATGTATACGAGTATGAATGTCATCTGAAAAGTTTTCTTTATAAATTTTGGAAGTAAGCGAGATTCTTTAGAGAATGTTTGATATTGCTTCTTCAGAAGCCCAACATATTTCATATAACTAAACTTTTTTCTATTTTTTGATAATCTTTAAGGGTGGCAAGTGCCCAAAAATATATGTATCAACCTCGGTTTTTATCACACGTTTGCAATTCATTGAGCAAATATAAGATAGGGGAGCACTGTGTGGCTTCAGACACCGATTACACAATTTCCCGGTGTTTTTCCTCGGCAGGGTTATGAAAAGAGTCTAAAAAAGAGAGAGAAAGGGGAAAAGTACTCTACCTGATGTCGAATATACTTCGAAATCGGAAACATAGGCGATTGTCAGAAGTTGCAGCTGTCGTTCTCCATCGGCTGTAAAGCCAATTATAAGTTAAGGGAAAGTTTGAACGGATGTCCTTTTGTCACCGGGACTGTCTATATGCGCAAGTATGTCTTCAAGAGGTAGTCGTAACGTCCCAAATTAAGTCATGCTTTCCAATCTTACCGGGAGAGAAGAGATATAGTTCAGAATGGATATCTATATTCCGGAAGCAAACGCAGCCATGCTCCACAATTATGATCTTGTAAAATGCTATTTTAAACAGATAATCTTTTACCCTTAAAAATTATTTTTCCTGTACGAAAGCCTGCTTTGAGACAAAAAGTTATTAAAGCTTAAATAAAGCCAATGACGGGCTGGGGCATAAAAATAATTATAATGCACTGCATATACATATACTGCGCACAAAAAAATAATATGAATTAATGAATTTGCAAAAGCGGTAGATTTATAGTGTTATAAGCTTAGAGATCAGTAAAGAGGTTCGCAAATAGTGGCAAAGAATGCTGAAGTCTCTAATATTTCTAAGTAACCTGAGCGAGGTTTGCCATTTATGAATACTATTTGTAAGGGACATTTACTCGCAAAGCAACAATAATCTGAAATATTTTATATCAGTCGCGCAATTCTTTTTAAATTTAAAATTTTTCAGGATATAACTTAAAATGGTAAATATGGCAGTGTTTAAAAGGGTTCATACGATAAAAAATATTTTATCTAAAAACATCGATTTCATTTTATAAAAAAGATCCCCAAGATGCCTCTTTGAGCCTTCTGTGAGAAAAATTGGCACAAAATTGAGAGAAAAAAAAAACAAACCGACAATGTACGTAGGTAAGCTGGCGTTCAAATCAGCAAAAGGTTAAGTTTCTTGTCTGGATGCGCGTGTCATTACATATATTGTAATTCATATGACAATTTTTAACTTATTCTCTCAATTATTGTAGTTTGTTTACACGAATTTTTGCAGCAGACGTCTTGCATGATCTTCGTTAATATTGATAAACTTGAACATCGTGCGCTCATAAAATTCTTTTGGGTGGATTAACACCTAAGGAAATTCATCCGAAAGGGACTCTGCTCATTCGATGTCATCAGTTAAAAAGCGGGTAGCTAAATTTAAACGTGGTCATCCACATCCCTCGAAGACGACCCACGTGAAGGACGGCCAAAAATTGCAATCACACCGAAAACCATCGAAAAAGCGCATAATATCGTGTTGGACGATACGTCAGTGAAGAGATAGCTCCGGCTGTGGGGATATCGGAAGAAAGGGAAATATGTATCTCGCATAAAGAATGAGGGATGCGAAAACTCTGCGCAAGATGGTGGCGCATTTACTGAAAGACAATTAGAAGCAAATGCGCAAACGATTTTCGTTGCAATCTTTGAACCTATTCAATAGAGATCCGACAGATTTTGTGCGGCTCTTTGTCACCATGGTCAAACATGGGTCAACCGCTATAAACCAGAAAAGAAACAGCAATCCTAGCAGTGGGTGGAAGTCGGTGGCCAAAGAAAACGAAGTCGATCGCATCTGCCGGAAAGGCCATGGCGTGTTCTGGAATGTGAAAGGGATCCTATTAATTAAGTACCTTCCAAAGGCCTTTGGAGAAGAAAAAAATCATCTTTCACCAGGAGAACGCACCTATACACAAGGCTGCGTTGGCGATGAGAAAATGGGATTTGCCCGATCATCTCCTATTCTCCTGATTGGGTGCTTTTAAAGGAATAATTTCCAGCCATCTAGACTCTCGAGGAAGGAATACTGAGGCAAGTGTGTTGAAGTCAATGGAGATTATGTATTGAAAAAAAAAAACATTTTCTAACTGAAACTTAAAGTATTTCATAGTCAGATCGAGAACTTTTGACCTTACCCTCGTGACAAAAATGTTCGATTGCAGTTAACATATGGAAAAATTAACTTTATCTTCTAATTTGTTTATGTACAATAGAATGATTATAATAATAAGCTTCTATTTTCCATTGAGGCACCTTTTTCTGTTTGATATTTGAAATATTTACGTTAAGCATTGGCTAGGGTGAGGAAGAAAATTTAATAGGGACAGCTGTCTAACATAACAGTTTTCGCGGTCCATTATTTTAAAAAAAGCTGTATTTTTGTAAAGAAAACCTAAGTGTTTATTTTTGGCTTAAAGTTTTCTGGATTCTGTTTTACCACGGGTAAAATATCGTTTAAAAGATAGAAAACAAAAACTTTAAGAAATAGAACTAACTATCTAAGAGCATAAATTAGTTAGAAACATTTGGATGACTAAATATTTAAGACGGCTGGAAAATAGGCTAACATATGTGGGTAACAATAACAATTCGCCAAATCGTTAGATCATAAAAAGAAAGAAATCGATAAATTTAATAAGCACTACCAGTATTGGGAAATTATTTCACAGTTCCCAAGCTGTGTAATTAAGACTTGTAAAAACAACTACTTCGAATTTCCGTCACCAGATATAAAACCACTTTTGGGGAGACTTAACAAGAGAAACATTAAGGGCCAAGATAATAAAATTGTGTTCAATTCTGACAGGTGGTCCAAGAAACATGAAATACTCTTCTAATCGAAAAATTGCTGAGTAATATACGAATGAATGAATGTTGATTGTCCATATATCATATTTTTCCAGTCAGATTAAAGTAAATATTCCGGTTTTATGTTAAAACAAAGACCGCATTAGACACGTTTATATATATGTATATAAATGGGTGCAGCACCACGATACAAAATATTGAACTAAATCTACAACATAGACAAATTTACAAAGAAAATGCTTTTAGAATCTTTTTGTCCCTATTATTTTTGCCACCACTGTTTTCAAAACTGTCCCTTAGAGTGCAAATTTCGCCTACAAAGATTCAAGTCTGACCGTAACAAGTGACTTATATTGGATTGATTAGAAAAAAAAATCACATTTTCGATTTTATTAGAAATAGACAATTTATTAAGGATCGTCCTAGTTAATAATTTCTCATTTAAGGTGGAGAATCATTGTAGGGGATTCGTGCAAGCTGGAGTCCTTTCTTTAAAACATTAGGCCAAAACCCATAGAAAAACTCATTGCTATGAATACTTTAGGGACTATGTTTCCACACTGGTTATTTTGAAAAGACACTTTATGGTTAATTCCCAAATGCACCATATAATCGCACTTGAAACTGAATTAATTTCAAATCTTTCACGCATCCTTCGAATATCAAGTTCAGTTAACAGGTAAGTATTAGACAGGCAACACTACTTATTTCTTTTTACTTGAATTTTTCACAAATTATTCGTACTGAACCGCTAATGAGAAAAAACGACAATATTATTATCATAGGGCGATAAACATTCGTGACAAGTAGTTTCGCAAACAAACTTTTATTCCCCGTGCCTACATCCAATTATTCGAGAAACAAATCTGCAACAAATACATTACGTCAAAATACTACATGCAGTATGTCCCGAAAAGACACAACACAAATCGAGAACGAATGAACGGCAATTCAAATATCCAGACAGACTATCCACAGCAATTGTCACTTTCTCGCCCGAAACATCTCCACGATCAAACACGATCCAATCTTTGCCGAGACTCTAAGCGCACTAACGTGATCAAATTGGAGTTTGGAGCACGTACCCAGCTAATGCTCACTGCTTAGATCATTCCCCTACACTACCACTACAATCAAACACTAGGTTGGACATTTCTCTCTAGCTCCACGCACTGCTGTTTTTCTGTTTATTTTCCATTTCGACTTTTGTTTTCATTTGAGTCATGTTCATACGGCTGGAAGTAACTTCGGTCATTCATGTCTCAACTGTTGCACAACCAATGAGTGAACGTGGAGTAGATTGTAGAATTTTGAGTGAAACTGATTTCAGTTCTTAAGTATCCAGAAGTCGAATTTCATTAACAACTTTTTTAATCAATGAAATTATTTTAGATTTGCGCTGCCTGTTTGCAGTTTATTACACTTAGTCGCGTGTGTTTTTATTACCTAGAAACCTTGCGAACAGACCGCGAATGGATGTTTTTGGGGACCGAGTTAATATAATATACGTATACATATGTATATGCATGAGTGAAATTTCAATAAATCAGAGCTTAATCGTTAGAGAAGTATTGAAGTGCAATAAAACTGAAAACTTCTGATTTATGAGATAAAATAAACGACGTTCCTAATTAAAACTTGTTTTATGTTCACATCTATAAAAATGTTTATATGTATGTATAACCGCTTTAGCGTTTCAACGTATAATCTTTTTATTTCTTCATACTTAAAAGGATTGAAAAGCTTTTACATAGTTAGAATATACGAAGTGTAGGCCTAATCATGCCTTTTATTCTATTTCCTTTTTTATACTGACAGTAAATGATTAATTTTATACTTATATTCTGCAATGTTTCTTACACTGCACTAATTGTGAAACGAAGCAGATTAGTAGGGTGTATAAAAAGCCTTTAGTCCTCAATGGGAACAGGCCGATAACCCTTTTTTCAAACATTCATAGAAAAATTGTGATATGTTTTGAAAGGATAGGAATCCCCTAGTCTGGGAGATGTGGCTTTATAAAAATAAAAATAACATTATATTTTACAATACTATTGCGGAAAGAGCAGAAAATTGGCAAAAAAATTGTGCCGTTCACGGGAGAGAAATTTTATTATTGCACAACGGTAAAAAAGTTACACTGCCGGTATTGATACGATACTAGGCACTGAAAAGAGCCTACTAAGCCAACTATGGGGTTAGTAAGAAAGTAATTTTGGTCTCACTCGTAGGTGGAGTTATGTCCTGTTAAATGTCATGTGTATTACCGTTAGGAATTTATTTCTCTTGACATTTGATTATTGAAATTTTTAGTTTATTTTAGAAGCAAATCGAGAAAAAAATTGTTTATAACCAGGATGAAATTATTTGTAACAATCGGTTTGTCCTGCATAGAAATTAACGACGAAACAAGACAGGATAAGCAGTAATGTTAACAGTGAAGGAGGCAGCAGAAAACAAACTAGGCTATTGCAAAGCCGAGAAATTAATACATGGCCTCCTACATATATGGATTAATGGAATAATGAAACCCTTCCCGAAAAATGAAAAAAAACTAGCTCCTCATTCCCGTATTTAAAAAGGATGACCAAACACAATTATAGCAATTATTACAGAGGAATATCGTTGCTATCAAATTGTTACAAGGAAATAATTCACATACAACATCCGTATATCATTTAAAGTCCCTTAGATTCACATGAATTGAAAGAGATTCACTTAAAGGGAGCCAATATTTGCGATTTTTTTTAAGCGAATCAAACAGAAGATGAAATGTGGATTGTTTACAACAACGTCAGTCGAAAACGATCAAGGTCTAAGCATGATGAACCTGCCCAAACCACATCAAAAGCCAAATTGCACCAACAAATATCATTCTGTCTATTTGGTGGAATTATACATAAAGGCAAATTCACATGTTTACTTGTTTACATGTTTACTGCCAACAACTGAGAAAAACCCTTTTTAAAGTCTTAAATTAGTTTATTAAAAGGTTTTTTCTCACTAAAGGTAATGCTTTATCAACAGAAGAAATTCTAAAAATCCATTGTAACCTATGAACTAAACGCAAGAATGTCATAACATTTTGACACGTAACGGTTTGAGGTTTGTCTTTTCCCAAATCATTGTTAATATTAATGCCATCTATATGTCATGCTACAAACCTATTGAGTAAAGTGTTAGATTCAGCTCTTTAACCAGAAATCACCGTATGTTAGTTCTTCAATGATGGAATTAATTAACTCGAAAAAAAAAACAAAACAATTACATTGAAAATTGAATATAGCGCCCTGTGTGAACATCTTTGTTTCACACAATCACAAGTACTATTATCACATTATGTATGTGATAAGAAACGTGAGAAATTGATACTTTTTTTTCAAAAAAAAACATTGCTGAAAAACTAAGTGTTGCGAAGGCAAAATAATCATTGGTGATTTGACATAACAAGCTTAGACATTTTTATTAAAAGACTCCAACATAACACTCATCCTTTTTAGCTTACTTATAGCTTCCAAATCCACGGCAATTATGAAATGAGGTTGCCTAGGTTAGGTTAGGTAAGAGTAACATACGGAAAACTCAGACAAAAATAGCACAATAATGCCATCTGGGTCTGAGACATGTCACTCCATCACATTAGAGAAGTTCATATCTATAATGATATACAGGAAATGGTTGTGCCTAACATCAGGATTACAACCAATATATTTTAGTAATGAATCATGTGAGGTTTTGTATTCATTGCAGAACGCTTTTGGTGAGCAGTGTTAGTTGAAAAAAAAGAAAGTTGAAAGTAGTACTAATATTTTCAAGAAGGCAGAGAACGTGTTGAAAAAAATGTAGTTTCTAATCGGTTAAAAACGCCAACTGAGCAACAAATTTGGGAGACCATTAACCATCAGACGTCTCTCGTCTCGTTTGGTTCCAAAAACACTCAATTTCTTTGAAAAATAATGTCGCGATAACAACTATTAATAACTGGAGATGAGAATTGCACTTAACTCCATGCGATTTCTGGCTATTTAATGAACTAAAATGAACCATAAGCGGACACCATTTCTATGCCATCGACGAGATTTGCCGTGAATCGCTGCGTGAACTGAATAATACTCACAAAATTACCCATAAAATGTTTTTTTTTATTTCTTCCTGTACTTTACAGTACTTGGGGAAGTCACAATTAAATTTGATAGTTCAATATAGAACTTAAGAAAATTGCTAGAAATTTTATTGATAATAACGTGCCAAAAAAAAAAAAATAGATAAAAAGAAATTTCAAAGGAAACCCGATCGTATTTGTAGCTTTAATAGTGCATGTCATATACATATGTATATTGCATTTTGCGTCTATGGAAGAGAAGGTAACACTAAATTTTAAATTAAAGTGCTAGTGGATGCAGAATACCAATTATGTATATCTGTATTCCCAAAAGCAAGAAGAGAAATTACCTCTTTTTTATTATTTTACAACTTCAACGAAAATTAATTATGCTAAAAAATTATATATTCAAATGGGACTTAAGAAAACTTCATAATTTTATAGTGCATTTCCGTCCAACACCGAATGCCAACAACCATGAATAAACAAAAAAGAACAAAACACAAAATGAAATCATTTAATCAACCGCTGAATTCGGCAGCTGTCGCCACAGTATCTAGTCCGCCTACAGTACATACTCTCTGCTTGTAAACAAAAAATATATGTATATCAATATAGGGTAGTCGGACTGGACCACAAACATGCCCACGTGCCGAAGAAAAAGAAAACATTTATGCAGTATTCTTTACTACATCGATAGCGGACCACACTCAGTCTAATTAGCAGTCTATGTCGAATCTATGAGATATCAAAATTCAATATTTGTCTCGTTTTTTGTTTTTAAATTACATTATTAAAGGCGGCATTCGGTTTTGTTCTTTGTTTTTACAGTTTTTGCCTTAGTATAGTAAGGGGCGGTTACTGTGTTCGGTTAACGTGCATTCAAAAGCTGCATGAATACTTGCAGCCAAAATACCTTCAAGTTAAAATATGACTGCCGATTTTACAATAACAAGGAATTTAAGAAAATTGGAAGAAAATGGAGGAAAATTGATTTATGCTTGGCATTAGAAAACTATACTTAGAGCAGACGTTGCTATTTATCAAAAGATTATAGAATATGCTGATGATGATAGAAGTCATTTATCAGCTGAATCAAAAAGACCATGACCTAAGTTATAAACATAGGGAGAAGCAACAGGGTACGTTAACATGTTAATTGAATCTAAAAACTCTCAAAAACGACCTTGGAATATTGTATTTTAAGAATTGATAAGATCCCGCTATTTAAAGAAAATATAGACATTATAAAGTAAAATCCCGATCAATCATAGTGCCAAGGGACATAGAGCTACGTTCAAAAAACAAAAGAGACACGAAAGAAAACTCCACATTTATTGCATATGAACATATGCACAATAAATAAAACGAAGTTCCAAAAAAACAAAAAAATAAAACTAAAAATTGAAATCAGTATATTTTTTCTGACGGAGGGATTCATTGCACTCTTGACAAATTGCATTGTCTAAGGTCACAAAAGCATCGTCAGAGACATCGACATAGCTATAAAAGTACTGAGACAAGTTTTCGCCATCTTAAAAAACACAGTCAGAAATCTTTTCCGTCTACAGCACTATTTTCATTTTCGTCACCTTTTGGCAGCGCCAAATAGTCGCTGTCCGCAAGAACTACTGCAACAGCTGCATAGTCGTCAAAGTGAACAAAATCATAAAATCATTGATTGATTAACATTTTTCACGTAGGTTCAAAGCTGAGATCTTCCTGCGAGCGCCGTGGCCTCTGACGCGCAATGAGGGAGTTCAGATCCCGATAACACCAGCGCCATCGAATGTTTATTTTGCGGCTTCTCTTCTCCATCAAAATTTGGATTGGCAAAATTTTGAATTTTGGCCTTGAAAAGGCAAGTGTACTACGGAGGGTTTTGCCAGTTCCCCGCCGAGGAGAGAAGCCGCGTAATGAACATTCGATGACGATGGTATTATCGGGATCCGAACTCGCTCATCGTGCGTCAGAGGCCGACAAACTACCCACTGCTCTCTCATAGTCATCTTCTTCTTCTTTTTTCTTCTTTTCCTTTTTTTTCCGGCGTCGTTATGGTCAGAAGTGTAGGACCGTAACCTTCCCACTTAACTGCATTCCTACTGGTCCGCTTGTGGGGTCCGCCGGTTTGACCTCAGAAAGTAGCGGCAGACTTCCCGATTTGGGATTACTTCATCGCTGAGGCCAATCAAATGCTGGTGTTTTTGCTCTCTCATAGTCATAGTCTTTGATAAATCACATATTTCCAGGGGAAGTCATTCGTCCTCATACCATGATAATCAAACTCCGTATTTTACAGTTGGAATTACATTTACTGGTAAATACATATACACTACACTATACATGATGGCCTTTTGATTCAAAAACAACATTGAAGCTTTTCTTGATCACCTATATTGTGCGTGATTCATTTCTTCCCATAAGTATAAGGGACCTATCCCTTTATTACTGAAAGGCGAATTTCGAGAACTCTTTCCCAGTCGAGTATACTACTGAGGAGAAACAACACGAAATACGAGTAAAATTTCGACATCTTGCCTGTTGCTGGACCCCGTGTCATTGGCGTCAATGGTTATTGACTGGATTACTGAAAGGCGAATTTCGAGAACTCTTTCCCAGTCGAGTATACTACTGAGGAGAAACAACACGAAATACGAGTAAAATGTCGACATCTTGCCTGTTGCTGGACCCCGTGTCATTGGCGTCAATGGTCAACACACTAATCCTTGGACACGGTGTCTATTACTAATTTAAAAATAATATCGAAGCGCAAATTTTTAAAATAAAATAATTTTTTTTCTTAGCTTGTCGAAAGCCATAGGCTTACTCATAAGTTGTTCTGTTTATTTTAGAGTGTTTGCACGGGGCCGGTATGATACTTAGATTAGTTAAGATATGTGAGCATTTTTTCTAGGGTGAGATAGATCTTAAAAAATTATGAAATAAAAATGAATTTCAAGCTAAACTAAACTAAAAAACTATAAATAGTATTTTAATTTTATTTCGAAAATTTCGGACGTTGGTACTTTGGATATGCCTGTTTTGTATACTGTTTTTGGAAGTTGGCTCTTCATCGATTTAATGCGTTCCAAATAGATTGGACAATTGATAATTTTCTCTAAACTAATGAAATTTAATAATTTAATCATTGTGATGGATTTTCTAAGAGTTATTGGAGATACTGAATTTTAAATTCGCACAGCAGAAGATTTAGGAATAAGTCGATCCAGCGTTTCAAGATTATTTGGTCCATTTAACCAAAAAAATAATGAAAAAAAAGCCAGTACTGAATGAAATTTACTGGGTGCTGAGGAAAAGTTGCCCAATTCGTTAAATGGTGCTAGAAAACCGTCGAATTAAAGATAGAAGCGTGTATAGATGTAAACGTTAGACTTGTTTTGATATGCATGCTGTTTTTTTGCCATTGAAAAAAATGGATTAAAGAAACTGCAAAAATGTTGCGTGAAAACAAAACTTAAGTACTCCGAGACGTCCATGAAACGATGACTGTGATATTTGGCGAATCTACTCTGAGCAAAAAAAAAAAACATATTTATAAGTGGTGCCAGATCTTCACAGGAGGCCGAGAAGATGGACACCCCAGCACGTCAAAAATGGATGAGAACATTGAAGTAAAAAATTCAGGGCTGTTGCATTACGATAGTGCACCTAGTCACTGATCGTTGCTAGTGCGTAATTTGTTAGCCAATACCGTAATCATGCCTCGGCCACCATATTAACCGGACTTGCTCCCCTGTGACTTTTTCTTTTTCCAAAGCTGAAAGACCCCTGAAATAACGGCGATTCGATTGAGGAGATAAAGATCTCATCGATGGAAGAGCTTAAGGCTATACCACAAAGCGCATATCAAAAGTGTTACGGGGATTGAAAAAAACCGCTGGCACAAGTGTATTACATCTGAGATTGATTATTTTGAAGGGAAAACAGTAAATATTGATAAATAAATAAATATTTTTGATAAATTTTTTTTAACAAACCTAGCATAAAAATTAAATATAAATGGTAACGTCAGAATTGCCCTGGTGTAGAACGTTCAATTTTCACTATACTGCATTACATTGCAGAGAAAATTAGCGAACATTAACTGATCAGCCTTCAACTTTAAATGAAAGACAAATCAGTCTTAATTAATACGCAACATGACAATAATGACCACACGCATACGCAAGAAGAGTAAGAATAATGCATTTTCGATTAAGCCTACACGACCATAAAATTATCACAATGAAAAACAAATCTCGAATTCATTGAACTCACATGTACTATGCCTTTTCTGCTTGTTTATCAAATGCGAGCGCATCCTAATCTATGAATACGTTTCCTTGGGTGCACGAGAATTTCGTCTTTATGTAAACAATTCATGTTTTGTATATTAAACGAAAAAATATTCTCTTTATTAAAATAGTTCTGAGCTAAAAAAATCATATGTAAGTACATATTCATATGTTTCCGATGCGTGGGACATAGAATAAACGTGATGTACGAGTACATACCCGACACTGGAAATTGAACTGCGTGAAGCAGTGTTCGATGCAGTCTAGCCATTGACGGTCAAAGAGAGTTGCAGTAGAACCATTGGTGTAATAATTATTACCGTTATTCATAGCATGGACGAATAAGGCGACTATTGTTATATGGATATCTATGCATAGAAATAAAGCAAGAAATATTTAAGAAGCTATCGTGGTTCTAAACGTGGTCTTTACGTGATGAAATGTCGTTATTTAAAACAATTTTTTTTACATATTCTTAGGAATACATGCTTATGTAAAAGCTCCCAAAATAAGCAGAGATTAAAGTGTAAAGTGAAATTCCATTCGAAGAGAGGAATACTTTTTCTCGATCAGAAAATCTCGACTGCATGCCTGCATTCACGAGCACATTGACAATTTATAAATTACTCAAAATATCTTGAATCTTTTAAACAAAAATCATTCAAACATTTGTCCATTCATTTGGTTTCACCCCTTACCTTCCAGCCAATTCGAATTCATATTGGAGGAAAAATATTAAATGCACAAATATGCCGTGCATTGAATTCTTTTCTCAGCTCATTCGCATGCTGACATGCATGCTACCAAACCTTAATAATAAACGCCTATCCCTGAATAAACGACAGACCAGCACCTGTGGGTGTCATGACAACCTATCGCCATTGTCAATTTCGTGTTTTTTCCTTTTCTCAAAACACCTACGAATGAAATTCCCTATCTGCAATCAATTGAGACACTTTAAATACCAACCTCAATATGAAAATTGAACAATATGCTTCGAAGATTAACCGGTTGATGCTTTGGAATGGCGTTAGCAACTTAGTGAACTAAAGGTGTATTTTCTCGCAAATTTATGACTTGATTGATTGCATTAGCACTTAATGTCACCAAGCAAGTTTACTTTTTTTATCGATGTAATGAATTTTCCAGTTGGAGAAAATAAAACTTATTTTCATTTTAGAATTTGTGACAGTAGGAGTAGGATATATTGTCAAGGTTAATAGTCCAATCGATTGTTTGGTGTGGAACAAGGCTTGACAGATGACGTAATATACATACATGTACGAATCGGCTGGACCTGTTCAACATTTAATTCAAGTATCGGCGAAATATTTATAAAAGGCCCACACCTATACGAAATGAGAGATTATCTGGTACGTAAATTTGAATTCGCCATTTTCTAATATATGGCAGATAGCAGTATGTGATAGTAAGACATTTCAGATTATAAGGTAAATTTCGTTATTTATCAACAATTATCCGTTTTTACTTTTGTGAATATTAGCTTTCGAGCCAAATAAGATACGTTGAATCTCACATTTTCGAAAGAATGTGTCGCGAATGCATCCGGGATGATTTCGGCATGGAAGACAAAGTGCGTCTCAAACTAGTCAAAAAATTAGAAGATGTGGAAAGTTTGAAACACGAGTTATAGCCGAGACGCGAAACAGCGTTTTTCCATGATTGAACTGCTCCTCCAGCAACAAGAAAGGAAAGGTGTTTGAAATAAAGATGAAATAATCAAAAACAAAAAAACTCGTGGTGTTGCGGCATTCATGCGTCAACATCGATGATTACGCCAAGCATCCATGAACCGAAGCTTATACTGTGTTTTTGCGCTACCAATGTGACGTGGCATATTACGGACAAAGACACGACAAAATGATTTGGCGCATTTGCTCAGAGACTCCTACCCCACCGGCTATGATTTCCTGACATTGCCTCTTCCAGTTACCACCTGCTTCGATCGAAGGTCTAGCTGAGCAGCTGTTCCAATCTGTAAAAGCTGAAAAATGGGTAGATTCGTGGATCGCCTTCAAAGAGGTGAAATTTTTCAACGCGAAGCTCATATGGAGCTGAGAGATGTAGGCAGCGATGAATAATACTTTCAAGATTAAGCTTGTAATCGTTGTTACGAAATAAAGCTCCAAATTTTAAGAAAAAAAAAAGCGGTGGGGAAGCACTGAACGGCATGTATGGAATGTATTATTTACTTTATTATTGACCTTTCATCATGATTGGTGACTTGAAAGAACTTCGCCGTGCTCATATTATACTTATAGACGGTGCCATTCATTCATATGCCAAGTTCTTAGAAAATCAATTTTTCTTAGTTTAAATTATCCTAACGTTAATTGTAAGTTTATATTTTGTAGCCGAAAGACATAGATTTAAATTGTTCCGTTTATTTTAGAGTGTCCGCATAAGGTGAGTAAGATTATTAGATTTAAGATACTTAAGCTAGTTTTAAGTATTTTTTCTAGGGAAGGATAGATCTAATTTAAAACTAAAACTAAACGGTCTAAGTGTCGAACCATTGTTAAACTTCAACCTTCAACTACTACTGTAAATAAAGGGTGTCGAGCGGGAAATTTTCAACTTTAAATTTCGAATGTTCGAAAACCAAGGGATTGAAGTACATAAGTGGGGGAGGCATCGTTCGATGCGCATTTTTTGCGGATTTATCAATTGCGAAGAGTCATTGCACGGGAGCATCGGCATCAGCAGCGACGCCGGAACATGTCGCTCAAATTTGACACGAAATTATGCGAAATCCGCGTAAATCCATAAGAAAGATTGCGGTCTGTACGGAAAAAAAAAATCAATTGTGTACGTTATTTTGAAAAAAAAGAAGAAAGTAATGTTCCACCCATACAAAAAGTGACTATCCTTTGCGAGAAATATTCGCAAGAATAATGCTCGAACGTTTTCGAACAGTACGAATGCCTGGCAATATATTGTCGATTACGTAAAAAAAATAGAACTTGCGTTACTGGTGCCCAAACAACCCTAGAGAACCCACCCAAAGACGTTTACGTCACCCCAGAACGACAGTATAGTGTGCTATTTCTACCCGTGGGATAATTGGCCCTTATTTTTTTAATCAACAAGATGGACGAAATTCTGTTGCCATAACTGCAGCTGTTCCCCAGCCACAACAACAGAACGCTATTTCACCAAGACAGTGTTAACACGGCTAGGATTTCGATGGCAAAGCTGAGGGCCTGAACAAATTAATCAGCAAGTATTGAGACATACCCTGGCCACCTCGCTTTCCGGACCTCACACCATACGGATTTTTCTTGTGGGGATACCCAAGCCAAGGGTTTACAATAACAATCCTCGAATAATTCATTCCCTTCGAGAGCATATTCGCCACGAAACTGCCGCCACTGAACCAGTTCTTTGTTCACGCGTTATTGAAAATATGTTGAAGAACAGAATTATCAATGCAGACATTGGACACAGTTCTATAAGGAAAGTGACAACTAGATGCACACCACAAGGAGGAGTTCTCTCCTCCATACTGTGGCTTCTTACAGTCAACAAAATCCTCAAATTCTTTATCGAGAAAGACACAAAGATCATAGCGTACGCGGATGACCTGGTTAACTTGATAAAAGGTAAATTTCTACCAACTATCAGTGAACTAATGGAATTTGCGCTGAGGGAACTCTCCTCGTGGGCAAGACAGAACGGTCTGAGAATAAACCCCCAGAAAACCGAGCTGGTCTTGTTCACCAGGAAAAGGAAAATTCCGATATTTGCTCCCCCAAAGTTAGAGGGCACTCCACTCAAACTCAAAGCGGAAGCAAAATATCTAGGCATCATTCTTGACTCAAAACTCTCCTGGAAAAGGAACCTGGAGGAAAGGATGAAAAAAGGATTGAACGCTTTTAAGCATGCAAAAAGACCTTCGGAAAAAGATGGGGCTTTCAACCGTACATCATTCATTGGATGTGCACAGCAATCATCAGACCCATTTTAACTTATGGGGCCATAGTCTGGTGGACTGCTAGCAGCACAAAAAGCTATATGAACATGCTCAACAAAGTACAAAGGTCAGCCGCTGTGGGGTTGGACATGACTCTTCATCTCCTCCCCCTGGATCTATTCATAAAAGGCTGCGCTGCAAAGAGCGCTCTCAGACTAAGGGAATCCTCTCTGTGGAAGCAAGCCAAATATGGACATGCGGCCATACTTAAGATAATAGACGACCTGGGAAGGAAACATGGTTTAAGTAGCCTCGCAGCTATGACCGACTATTCTCTCTCAGTATACCTATACTTTTCCCCGACAGAGAAGAGTGGCTATCAAACGCCGTAATCAACGACCACGAGATCACCCTCTTCACCGACGGATCGAAAATGGACACAGGCACTGGGGCCGGGTTCTACTCTGATACCCTCCACAAACAGGAATCATTCAGACTCCCTGATCTGTGCAGCGTTTTTCAAGCAGAAATCTTGGCAATAGAGAAAGCAGCCAAACACCTACAGGTAACCGATATCCCACCATCGGATATCACTATCTTCGTAGACAGCCAGGCTGCACTGAAGTCAATAGAATCCAGTATAACGAGATCAAAGGCTGTCATGAAATGTCAGACACTATAAAGTCAAACTCTGCTGGGTCCTGGGCCACAGCTCAATCGCAGGGAACGAAAGAGCAGACGAACTGGCCAGGCAAGGTTCTGAAATGGACAGCAGCGAAGCGGACACGTCATTGCAAACACCGATCAGCGCATTATATCGGATCATAAACGACACAATCATCAAAGAGGCCAACTCGTCTTGGCTTACAAGAAACGACAGCTACACGACAAGATCATCATGGTCAGAGCTCAATGTCGGAAAAACAAAGAAGCTCCTAGCGCTGGACCGTAACTCGATCCGTATGCTCGTCGGAGTGATCACAGGACACTGTCCCATTGGAGCAATGCTCCGGAAATGGGAATCGGGATCCAGCGATCTCTGCCGGAGCTGCGGCGATGAGGAAGAAACTGAGACGATCCAACATCTGCTTTGCCACTGCCCAGCTCTCCAGAATCGACGCCTAGTGTCGCTAGGCCAAAGATTCTTTACAGAGATTGCGGACGTGGCTAATGCAGTTAGTTAGCCACCACGTGATAGGACAGGTTAATTTTATGTGTACCCACACAAACGAAGGGAATCACAATGGGCCTCTTGGCCTCCGAGTGGAAGTGATGTCTAACCATCACACTCCCCTTCTCTAACCTAACCTAACCTTGTTCACGCGTTATTGCAATATGAGGGTCTGGCTTCAAGAGTACCTGGAAAGAAAGGGGCGTCATTCTTCGGGAAGATATTGTTTTTAAAAAATAAAATCCGCAGCATGATTGTACATTTTCCCAAAATAAAGTATTACCTATAATTCTTAGTTTCCACGCAAACGACGCGTAACTTCAAGGTAATATTCCTTATTGACCGTGCGACTTTCCGGCAAGAACAATTCATGATGAACCACGCCATTGTGATTGAAGAAAATAGCAAGCAAAACTGTCACTTTTTCAGTCATGAGTTTTTTGGTCACTTTGATTGATGATTGATTGATTTTATTGTATTGGTTTAGACGTCATATCCATATACCCATGTTTCGTCTCCAGTGATGACCCTTTTGCACGTTATTCAGCAACTCCTGAGTGATTCTCACTCAACGGTTCTTTTGGTCAACATTTAGCAATTTCGGAACATACATCGCTGACTTACGTTTTATGCTCAAAATATCTGATAAAATTTCATAATATAAGCTAATCGATATGTCAATTTCATCAGCAACGTCTATCTATAGCATCTGGTATTTCGTTTGTATTATTTCCAAGGCAAGCAACCACTATTAAGTTTATCACTTTTATCCTATAGATCGAATTTTTCGATGCAGTGAACATACGTCAGATAGACAGTATCAACGGTAGGGAGAAGCATTCTACCCTAATCTAAGACGCAGTGGAGGGCATAGTGTATGTATATGGATGTTCTGATACCCATCATTGCGACTCGTTACAATAGTCTAAGAGAATCGATATAAGGGCTATTCAAAGAGTATTTATTTCCAAGCAAGATGATCCACTATTATACGTTTGAATGTGACATCGTGTGGTTTCAAGTTTAGTGATTAATATAACGGCTGCATGGCACAATCAACCTTATTGTTGGTTGAAGAGCATAGTGAATGGTCTTCATATTTCACTTATACCCGATCGCTGTAAATTCTTCAGCTTTCCAGTTCTTTCAGTTCAACAAAATTCAAGAGCACTACACTCCTCTCAGCTTCTGACTAAAATTGTAGGTGTTTAAAAGAGTGGGTTGACTATAACCGACGATTAGAATATTTCCGCAAAACTTACAAGGCATCGTATCAATGTTGCAAAATAGAAACAATCATAGTTCTATTACTTTATATGTTATTTTCCTATCAGGCTTTTATGTTTTCATAATTTGTTATTGAAACCTACTGCCAGACCTGCCTACAATTAATTAACATCATTTTTTTAAAATGTGACCTCGATGACTACAAAATTATTATATGAATGGGTTGTATTTCCGCACTTCGGTTTGCAACTGCTGTTGCAGCTTGACACCCATGCCGCGCGACTAGAATTAGATGCTGAATGTAACGTTTGCATCTAATAACTGAACGTCAATATTTGTTTTGTAGGTTTTTTTTTTATTTTCTATAATAGTTGCAGTAGACATCAAGCACTTCAGCTTCAGACATTGATTAATTGCAGTCTTGTGCGATCATTAAGATGTAAGTACATGTGTTAAGCCGGGGTGTTGAGAGTATGGTATAATTGGTTGTCATTTCAACTGTGATTAATGATTTTTAACTTCAATTTCTACAAAGAATCTTAGGCAGATGTTAAGACGTAAGATTCCATTCCATGATTTGTAAGCAATTTTAGGTGTGGACTGCAAACAACCTACAGATTATTTGCGAAACAGGTCTTATTCGTGTTCAGGTTGAGCAAATAAAATAACTCAATTCATCTTAAGGGTCCTAACAAAGGGCCTAATAGATGACGCCTAAGTCATCCAGGCGATCAACGTTAAAAGGTTTGGAAAATTTGGCCACTTCAAAAATACGAGTTTTGTTTAAAAAATAAGGTGGCAATGTAAGTACATTCGATTTTGGTATTTTTTTCTTAAGTTGGCACACATGTCCTTTAACATATATTGACACTGTCAATTACTTTGGATATTTAGTTTCTTTTCACATAAAAAGGTAAAGCGTGTTTTGATGTTCTTGGCGATTTTTTGCTATTCAAAAAAATTGATCACAGAATCTGTATTAAATTTTGTATAAAAAATAAAGTTGAGTGCTCCAACGTGCCTCAAATATTAACTGTGATATTTAGCGAGATTATTCAGAGTTTTTGCTCAGAGCGTTTTTTTTTTTCTGATGGTGAGTATGTTAATGACGATGACCACTCTGGGCGCGCTAGTGAAGAAAATTGTCATGGAGAATTTCTACCAAAGAAGTTCCTATGGGTTTATATTATGAATTTTTTTTCAGATATTTTGAGCATGAAACGTGTGTCAGCGAAGTTTGTTTTGAAATTGCAAAATTTTGACCAAAAGAACTGTCCATGAGCATCGCTCAGGAACTGTTGAATGACGTGAATGCCGATTCAGAATTGTTGAAAGAGATCATCACTGGTGACGAAACATGAGTATATGATTATGAGGTTGAAATCAAAGTTTAATCACCCCAATGGAAGCGACCAGACGAACGAACAGTTCGGTTAAATGTGAAAGTTTTGCTCACTGTTTTCTTTGATTACAATGGCTTAATTCATTATGAGTTCTTGCCGGAAGGAAAATTGCCTTGTGGTTATGCGCCGTTTGCGTGCAGCAATACGAAGAAAACACCCAGATTTGTAGAAAAACAATTCAACGATAACGATAATGCACCTGATCACTCATCGTTGCCTGTGCGTAATTTTTTGGCCAAAAACAATATGCACCGTAATTATGTCAAGTGTTTCTAAGACTGCAAAAAGCGCTGGCACATGTTTATTATATGTGAGGGGACAAAAAAATATTAATAAATATGTAAATATATATTTTTTCTAAAAAAATTAAGAGTCGCCTTATTTTTGAAATAGTATATTCCATATTCAGTGGCACACAATATCGCAGCTATTCAAGTGAGGTTGAGGAAATCCACATCGTTCACAGCAATGTCAGCCTTTGGATTAAAGGTTTAGAATATTCAGCTCAGGTAAGAATTGAAGGCGAATGGTCATCGTCTGCGTCAAAATTCAAAGAATAAAATCAATTGGTATTAGATCCGCTGTTTTGTCGAAAAACTGTGTTCAGGGATTTATCTCATTTCTGCCTGAAATGAATCGAAAATAATCCAAATGAGATTATCGAGACACTGTTACTACCTGAAAAGTAAACAACAGCACTACACGCCATTCAAGCAATCAGCTTATGGGAGGAAGCATTCGACTAATGCATATTTTCGACTTGTAAATTCTCCTCCAAGATCTTGTGATTTGATGCCTTTGTTTTTTTTAGTCATGAAAGAGTCGCTTGACAATTGCTTGTCACCAAACCATTTGTTTGCATTATTTCCAAACAAATTTAACTTACGGCATCCTTTCCCATTTTACGTATTCTCACATACCATATCTGCCTATTGACGAGACTAACCATCATTTCCCAATGATATAATTCTATTTATCCACTAATTGCCAAATTTCCCGTATTCCTCATATTGTGGACTATATGCCAATTTGCCAGTCGGCCGGTATGTCTTACCTTTGTTAACTAATTAAAAACCTTTCCTTAAGTGCAATACAGTACCTCCAATTTATTTATAATTTTTGCTCTAAGTTAAACTATTTTCCCATAAAGTGGAAAAAAGCAAAAGTAATTGCATTGCTGAAACCAGGAAAAGACCACAGCTGCCCAAACAGCTACAGGCCCATCAGCTTACTCAATGGATTCAGCAAAATCTTAGAAAAACTTATAAAAATCAAGCTGGATGCATTTCTGAACAATAGTAGGCTACTGCCGCAAGTGCAATTCGGTTTCCGTGAACATCACAGTACTTCTCATCAAATCTTAAGAATTTGTAACGAAATAAAACAAAGCTTAAACGGAAAAATGTCCACCGGGCTAATACTACTAGACCCAGAAAAAGACTTCGACTCTGTTTGGCACAACGCTTTAATTTACAAACTCATAAAAATCGGTTGCCCGCAATACCTCACAATATATTATCCAACACTTTTTGAGGGACAGAACCTTCCTTATTTCACTTAATAGCGCGGTTTCTTCTGTGAAAAATGTACCTGCTGCTGTACCACAAGGCTCGATTCTGGCACCAACTTCATTTAATATATTTATCTTCCTGACATTCCAAACTGTCATATAGCACTATATGCTGACGACACGGCTTTGTATACATCTCATACAAGTGAAAATGTTATTACAAATCACTTACAAAATGGCCTTAATATTTTCTATGAATATTTTAAGCACTGGAAAGTTAAAATTAATGTGAAAAAATGTCAATCAATCTTTTTCACCAGAAAAAGATCGGATTTTCCTCCACACAATTTAACTTCAAATAACTGCGACATACCATGGGCTAGTTCCGTCAAGTACCTGGGGGTGTACCTTGACCCGAAACTAACCTTCGGCTTACACATAAAAAATACTTTAAATAAATTAAACATAGCCACAAAAATCTTATATCCCCTGATTAATCGAAAATCAATGCTAAGTTGTCAAAACAAGCTGATATTGTTTAAAGTGGGTTTTCAAGTGGGGTTTGCGCAAAGACACACATTAAAAAGTTACAAATAGCACAAAATAAAGTTCTTAAAATGATGTTAAATCTTCCCTGGGATTTTTCAAGAGATCTTACACGAACGAACTGGCATCATTCAAGTTGCCAGAAGAATTGATACTCCTAATGAGAAGTTCTTTTCCAAATGTCTAACTGTTGACGCCACTCTAATTACTTTTTTTTTTTTTTGTCTGCTGGAGAACTCAGACACAAGTACTGGTCCATTGTACTACCAGACAGACACCTTGTCTTTATTGTATTTTCCCCGTTGTCCGGAGAAAAGTGAGGAGGGGCTTCAGTGATGTTGAGCTAAGAGATTCGGCACCCACCACGTCGGCCCCAAGGGTGCGCCACCGTGCACGAGCGAAGGCGGGACAGTCGCAGAGAAAGTGTTCCGCTGTGTCGTCCTCCTCGCAACAAGCAGCACAGGTAGGCGTCTCACTGATGCCAAGCACGTAAAGATGCCTGGCAAAAGTGTAATGGCCCGTAATGACGCCCGTTAGCCTTCTGCAGTCATTTCTTCTTAAGGATAAGAAGAATGTTGCGGACTTTTTACAGACGTCGCGGCGTACGCGCTTAGTCATCCTGCATCCTGGATATTCCTTCCATCTGCGACTGTGTACGTTAAAGACCCAGTCATTGATGTCAGATTTAACCGTTGAAGCTGGTAGACCTAAGGCGGGTTCAGGCCCTGAGAAACTCTCCTCTGAGCCTTTTCTAGCGAGTTCATCGGAGATCTCGTTTCCTGGGATTCCAGAGTGACCTGGAACCCATACAAGCCTAAGTGAATTAAGTCTTCCGACTTTGTTCAAAAAGGTCTTGAGTTCATGCACTAGTTTGGAGTTGGACAGAGGATTGGATACAGCTTTGAGTGCAGCTTGGCTGTCACTGCAGACACATATGCTCTTTCCCCTCCATCTGTGTTTCACAACATAGTGCATGGCCATTAGGATTGCGTAAATCTCCGCCTGGAAGACAGACACATATTTTCCTAACGAGAAGTGCAGTCGAATGTTTTCGCGCTCGAAGAAAACTCCGGCGCCGGATCCCTGATCAGTCCTGGAGTCATCTGTGAAGATGCGAAGACATTCTATTCCAGGTTCAGTGTATGGCCAAAGCCAGTCCTGACGCCAAGGAAATGTGACTGTGTAGTTACAGCGCAGTAGGATGGCAGGTGTCATTGCGTCAGAGGGCATATCCATGAGACAGTGATCGTAGGATATTTCTCTCTCAAGTACACTTTCACTCCACTGCGAGTTGTACCAAAGACCATTCCTGGCCTGCTCCACCAAACAACCGATGCATATGAGATTATCGGTCTTACCATTGCCGTGTAGATCCAAAGGACCTTTTTCGGCGATAAGCCCCATGTTTTGCCAAAGGCACCTTTGCATTGCCAGAAAGCTGACAGCGCTTTGGTGGTTTTGGACTCAACAAGTTTTGACCAGAGAAGTTTGTTATCTAGAATGACTCCCAGATACTTAGCTTCCTTGGATATAGGGATGGGAATGCCTTTTAGCACCAGCTGAGCAATGCCAGTTGTTTTCCTCCTTCTCGTGAAGAGAACGACATCGGTCTTAAGAGGATTAACCGACAGCCCATTTCTCGTGCACCAGTCATCGATCACGTTTAGCGCCGCCTGCGCTTTGAGACAGACATTCGCTAAACATGAGCCGACAGAGAGAACAGTAACATCATCCGCATAGGCCTGGGCATAGATTCCAGAGGCATTGAGAGCATCTAGCAGAGAGTCCACCACCATGCACCATAACAGCGGAGACAAGACGCCACCTTGCGGGCAGCCCCTGTTTACTCCAGACTTGACACATTGTTCGAGGCCTGTATCAGCGATCAATGCCCTGTGCACAAGCATTGCTTTGATCCACAAAACCAGTGCTTCATCTACGCCATGCCGTCTAGCAGCGTTACACATGCTGTCGAAGGTAGCGTTATCAAAAGCTCCCTCAATGTCGACGAAAATGCCTAGTACGTACTCTTTCCTTTCGAGAGCGCATTCAATTCTCCCAACTAGGTTTTGAAGCGCAGTCTCGCAGGATTTTCCGCGCTGATAAGCATGTCCGACAGAGGATGCATTCGAAGGGCAACTTTGCGCACGTGCAACTCTACTAGTCTTTCCATGCTTTTCAGCAGGAATGATGTTAGACTTATTGGTCTGAAACTCTTGGCTAGTGAGTAATCCTCTTTCCCTATTTTGGGAATAAAGACCACTTTCACCGCGCGCCAAGGGATAGGTATGTAGGCAAGTGCCAGGCTAGCAGTGAAAATTCTTTTCAGTGTAGGAAGCAGCTGTCATATACCTTTTTGCAGCATAACGGGGTATATCCCATCAGTGCCCGGCGACTTAAAGCCATCGAAGGATGCCACAGCAAATTCAATGGCCTCAGTAGTTGCCACGCGTGACGCAACATACCAGCTACGCCGAGTTGTTTTCATCGCTACAGCCGCAGTATCCAATGAGGGAGTGTGCAACGAGCCGATGACAGTCTGATTTCCCGGAAAATGGGTCTGAAACAGTAAACTAAGAGTTTCTGCTTTAGACTCGGTAAAGGTACCATCAGACTTTCTGAGTACCTCCAGCCTTGTCGATTTTCCTCGTTTGAGGACTTTAACCAACTTGCTGGTTGCGCTCAGGGATTTGATCTCTTCGCAGAAGGACTTATAGGAATCATTCTTCGATTTTCGAATAAGCTTCTTATATTCCTTCTGCTTCGATCGATATTTATTCCAGTCATCTTCCGAATTCGATTTAAGCGATCTGTTCAGAAGACTTCTGGCTTCCCTACGAAGCCGTTGGAGCTCAGCATTCCACCAGGGAACCGGCTTCCTGTTGGGAGGTTTTTTGACAGGACATGCGAGTTCAAAACATTTGGTGATGGCGCTGTTCAGGTTATGAACTGCATCCTTCACCGATTGATTAGTTTTGAGTTTAGGCGGGGCTTGAGTGGAATTCTCAAGCTCCTCCCTAAATCGCACCCAGTCTGTTTTTCTCGGATTCCGCTTGGGCTGCGAGGGGGAGATCCCGCACTTCAATT
Organism: Merodon equestris; assembly: GCA_958301585.1. NCBI lineage: Eukaryota > Metazoa > Arthropoda > Insecta > Diptera > Syrphidae > Merodon > Merodon equestris. The sequence continues at coordinate 70,149,487 of OY284413.1, forward strand.
GGAATTCGATGTATCTATGGTCTGACAGCGTAACATCTGGTGAGACTCTCCAGTTAGTTATGGCCTTCGCATGCCTGTTAGATAAGGTTAGGTCAATCACTTCCTGTCGTCTCGCCGTCACAAAGGTTGGTAGAGAGCCAACATTGTTGATGAAAAGGTCAGACGAAAGAATGAAGTTTAAAAGATGGTCTCCTCTCCGGTTGCATTTGCTGCTGGCCCAAAATGTGTTTTGAGCGTTAGCATCGCAACAGATGATGAGTCCAATCCTTCTGGCTTCACAGTACTCTACGAGTTCGGAAACCGCCTTAGGGGGCGGGGGTAGTACCGAGTCGTAGGGGAAGTAAGCAGACGCCACGACGAAGTGTTCAATTTCTCCGTGCGCCTTGTAGCTCACTTTCGCAGCTACCAGATCTTGACCACAGAATTGACCAAGTTTGGTTGCCGATAGCGTATTCGATATGATGAGGCAGACCCTGGGCCTTTCGGATCGCTCATCATAAAGGACTGTAGCATCACGTATGCCACCAAGCCCACACAGGAGTTTGTTCCACACCCATGGTTCTTGAATGGATACAATGTGATGATTTGTACTACTGCATGCAATTCTGCTACTTAGAAGAGCGGTAGCAGCCTTGCAATGCTGTAGGTTGATCTGAGTAAAAATCATGGATTCATACTGGGGAACACATTCCATCCTTCGACTACTTGACATCAAAATGGAATACAATCCTACCAAGGCCGAAGTAGGGACGTGAGTCGTACGCGGTTTTCAGGGCCTCAACAGAGCCATTGTCCATTCCCACTACCAGAGTGAAGCCCTCTTTTTTCAGAGAGTTCTTTTTCTCCTTGTAGGAATAGACAGTCCAGGCCCTCGTGTCGAGTCCCGGGTTCTGCGCACGTAGTCGCGTCAGCACTTTCAGCTTGTTTCCGGGTTTTCCCGGAATCCAGCAGATGGCGCCCGTTAGTTTCGGGAGACTAACTACTTGATAAGTGCTAGTTCCCAGGGGGGGGATTTTCGGCACCATGCTCCTGATCCAGGCAGATGTCTGCTGAGAGGAACAGCTCACCACGAAGGTACCATTCATCAAAGCAGACCTCTCCGCTTGAATACAGAAGCCTGTTGCTGAAGCTAGCTCCAGTAGATGATCCTCGCAGTGTTGGCAATCTGCGCTGGTCATTCTGCTGTCACTGCCAGCCTTCCCTATCCTGACCTTTTCGGAGGAGATGGCTGCCTCTTTGTAGGAGAGGTGCTTGTCTCGACTCTTTACGGTCATTTGTGTTGCCTTTCCAGAGGAAGGGGTTTTTTTGTGTGAAGTGCCCGCCTCCGATGAGCAGCCTTTGGTCCTCTCCGTCTTCAGGTTTTTGCTTTGATCTTTATTGATCGCCGCATCTGCCTTTGGACTCCGATTTCCCGCCGCCATATCAGAGGAGGAGACATCACGTTCTCTCTCCCCAGCAAGATTGTCCCCGGCGGCCATCTTCCGCTTGCAAGTTCTCTTACCTTTTTCGGTTCGAGCTCCTGCTCCCTTCCGACGCCGCTTTCGAACAGCTTTGCCAGCCTGAGGGTTGTTATGATCCAAGACCGCTTCGCCTTCTGCGATCAGAGTCTGTCTGCCAGCATCATCACCTTTTTCGGCGGTGGCACCGACCATGACCCTGAACATCTTCAGCTCCGTCAGTTTTGGAACTTGGCACGCTCTTATTGGGAGTTTGACCGTCACCAATAAGAGGAGGAGTGTTTGAGGCGCATGCCGAAAGTGCTGGCATGCTTGTGCCTCCAGCAGCAGCCTTTACTAGCCGCCGACGTTTTCTGCGCTGCGCGCCGGCAAGAAGTGTGGGATCTGCAGGTGAGAGGGTCGGATGGGCTTCGGTAGGGGATACCTCCGCCGATCTGATCCTCTTACCTGCCTTTCCCAGAGGTTCGCCCTCAATCTTCGTGCCTTCGGCTGTGCCAGCCTCTTTGCACGATTTTCGGTCACGCCTCTTCCTCCTTCTTTTTGGGCACTTAGCAGTGCAATCTACAGCACGTCCCAATTCTGGGGCTCGTTCAACCTTGCCGGTTTCCCGTGCCGCACCATCGTCGGTGTCGCCTCTGTCGGTTGCACCGCTCACGCTCAGTCCAACCAAGTGGTCGGACAATGAGCCGCAGGAGTCGGTGTCGTTCCGGGCTGCCGGAGAGTTAAGAATGACTGGTGGGGCCTCCAGAATCCTTGCCCCGGCCGCGATCAGGGAGATTCCATCCATTTGGTTGTCCATTCATTCATGTCTAACTCGGGGTTCTCCGGGTCTTAGTTCGAGGTCATTGACCTCTTAAGCCCCTCCGCCGCGACAAGGCGCCCGAAGAGCGAAGGGGCTCTTATTACTTAGTCCTTTACATATCTATATTAATTTTCTCTTTTATGATATATCACTGCTATTTATTATCACTGTTATTTATTCTATAGTAATTTATTATTCCTTATTCACTATTTATTATTTATCATTTATTTATTATTTATCCATGATTTATTATTATTCGTTGCTCCATTGTTATTATCTAATATCTACATTTTCCATTTATTTATTTATTTTCAATATTATTAATATTTATTTCCTTATCTACTTATTAATCAATTAATTTATTTATGTATCTATTTATTATTTATGTATCTATTTATTATTTATTTATTTATTTATTATTTATTTATTTATTTATTTATTATATATTTATTTATTTATTATTTATTTATTTAATCTTTTATTTCTTTTATTTATATACAATATATATATATTTTTTCTTTTTCATTTTTTTTGTTTTTTAAATAACTAGAGGTTTTTGCTAATAGTTTTCCTCTGATATTATTACAACTATAAATAAAGAAAGCACGTAGAAACAAAACGATTTTTTTCAGTAGTAAGATTTGTAATTTATCATATCTTATCATTTATCATATACTTAATTATTGTAAAATGTAAAATTGTGCTATATGAAATAAAGTATCTATCTCTCTTTTTTTTCGATTTTCTTTGAGACTTTTCAAAATATTTTACGCTTTACTATGATTTTAACATTGTCGGCTATCGTTTCGATTTTGGTATCTCTTAGCATGAATCCGATTAAGAAAAACGACATCACAATTTTTTTAGGGAAACCTTTTACTGGCAGTGCATTTTGAGGTCGAAGCAAACCGAGAAAACATTTATTTATGTTTTATCCTTGTTTTAATCTCTGAGATATTCACATCAGATTAATAGAAAAATAGTAATAAATAATGATAATTTTAATCTGTCGATTTTTATAAAAGTGTGTTTAAAATTGGCTCACAATAAGTATGAGACACGAACAAAGAAGACGACATAGCCTAGATGAAGCACTGGTTTTGTGGATCAAATGCTTATGCACAGGATATTTATCGTTGATGCAGGACTATAATGTGTCAAATCTGGCGTAAACAGGGGCTGCCCACAAGGTGGCATCCTGCCTTTGCTGTTTTCTGGAGTCTATGCCCAGGCCTATGCGGATAATGTTGCCGTTCTCTCTGTCGGCTCATGTTTAGCGACTGTCTATCTCAAAGCACAGACGTTGATAAATCTGATCGATGACTGGTGTCCGACTAAAGGGTTGTTGGCTAATCCTCTTATTATTGATGTCGTTCTCTTCACGAGAAGGAGAAAAAATATTGGAATGAGACAGGTGCTAAAAGACATTCCGATTCCGTTTTCCAAGGAAGCCAAGTATCTGGAAGTCATCTTAAATAGCAAGCTTTTTTGGTCAAAAATTATTGCCGAAAAAGGCCCTCTGGATATTCACGGAAATGATGAGACGATAATCTCATATGTATCGGTTGTCTGGTGAAACAAACAAACAGGTCGTGGCCTTTTTCACCAAACTCCAAAGAGCGGTTTGTCTCAGCTGTAAGAGGCCTTTCCCGAGCACATGGGCGCTGCTCTAAACGCTATGATGAATTGCCCCTTGACATATTTATAAGTGGGTGCGCACTAAAAGCCATGTCTCGCCTCAAGAGTAATTATTTTTGGTATAACTTGCACTGGAATTACAGTATATTTGGGCGAGAAATATTCTACGACCCACAAAGAAAGGTGTCTCTCTTGTAATACAAAACAAAAACAAAAAGACACTGTCGCATTGAATCAAAAACGTAAGCAAAAACGAAAAGCTTTCTTAAGACGGTATACTAAAAGTGCTCACAGACAAATTCTGTCCGACGACAAAATCGTAACCGCCAAAGAAAATTTTAATAAACAAAATGATTGAGTGTATCCTCGGACATCAAAATAACCTTCAAAACTTATTTCAAAGGGTTAATGATAATTATGATCGCATAACCAATTTTAATTTTTGTGAACACTTTGGCGAAAGTTTAACGAAAGATGTCGTTAAGCCTCTAAGCTGAACAATGTTCACAAACAAGCACTGGACATTCCCACAAGATTCTGCTTAAGTCAATCCGAATACCTATCAAATTAATATACTTATGAAATGATCCCACATAATGATTTACAGTCTGCTGTTTTTGGGGAAACGTCATGTACGTTTTCAGAAATCGTTAGATTATACGTACATGGCATTTTACTTGTAGGTTTTACACTCTACTATGTACTAGACATTATTCCTAAAACAAATAAGAATTGATCACCGCAAAAATAGAGTGACTTCCTCAGGAGCTACCATTTCTCAGAAAACGATCTGTTTCCCGATATGGCAGTAGACAGACACGTCATTTCATTTTCCTCACAATAGAAACTGCGTTGTGTTTCGGAGGTAAGGTTCAATTGATGGAGGTGGTGCCTCAGGCTACTATGTCCTAGAAAGTAGTTACCAAGTTCAGGTTCCAATAATTCGTCTTTTTTTAATTCGTTTGATTCTTGAACTGTGTTCTAATGTGGCAGATGTTATGATTTTTTCCAATAATTTAAAGGCATGGTAAGTTTAGATTTGGGAACAGCGTCAAAGGGAAAAGCCATTTCTAGCTACCACGTCGTCACCATTGATATCTCGAGGATGAATAGCCCGTGACCAAGGAAATTGAGAGACGATATTATAGAGATTAACTTCATGCTATTGACAGCCAAGATTTCGCTGTCAGGCGGAAAAATGCTTTGCCCAAGATGAAAACAACCGCGTAGTCCATTTAATCGGCTCAGATTAAACTATAACAAACAACCTCATCTTCTAAATAAAGACGGAGAAAGCTTGTCCGATATCAGTAATCAAAGAATAAATATCCTGAAAAGCGGCAAAATATGCCTTAAATCCTTACAATAGCTGGCATATGCAGATGTGAATCGTAAAACACAGCGCAATGTCTACGAAGCGTTTGCGTAGTTGAGATGATCGCCGTTGAAAAGTACAATATATAGGCGAGAAGAAATAAATACAATATGTGCTATTGTCAATAAAATACCTACAAAAAAGAATTAATATATTTATGCTGATGAACGAGATACACAACGTCGCAGATTAAATAAAAATCAGATAAAAAATAAATTCAAATATAAAACATGCAGTGCAGTTTGAAAGCGACTGGCATCATTGGTTATTTTTATTGCACTAAACGTTGCATAGTTTTCGGGCTTCGATTTGGTTTACGAAAATGCTAAACTTGTTAAAACTGAATTTAGCCGCAATAATAATACTCGTAGTGCTCATTTGAAAGTAAGTTGTAAAAAAATAAAATCCAAACTTACTTGCTGTTTGAAGCGTTTACTAGCACTTCTTTTCAAAGTATTGCAGTCAACGTTGATGACCTTTCTATCAACCTCATCAGTCTCAGCTGGACTTATCATGCAACGACGACTTAGCTCGACTAATTCCGACACGGGTTGCACCTGCAAACAGACAAATTAATAGAACAAAAATGAAATTAAAATGTTTGCATTGTAACTTACCTCAACTGTGACAGAGTCACCACTGTTCCGAATCATTTCGATAATTGTCTCACGTGTCAATTCGCTTACGGTAGCACCGTTCACCTTGAGCAATCTATCGCCGGGTAACAAACCCGTCGCACCACCACCAGCACCTGGTTCTGCGAATATCACGGGCTTGAAAACCGGCGCCGTCAAGCACTCACTCCGATCCAGACACATAGCCTTCCGTAAGCTAAATCCGAAATCGTTTCGAGGTGATTTCTGTCGTTTTATGACAAACTCTCGCGGCGGCGGGAGTTTGACTAGCGTAATAGGAGGCAATGGTAAGTCGATATCTTCGAAAGTGTGCACCCGTGACCATCGATCTGTGCCTTGCGATTCACCTATCGGACTCAGCGAAAATGGAGGTGTGGCAAACGATGAATTTGTTGTGTCTGTAAGACTTTCGGCGCTGGGCGACGGCGATGTCATTACATGAAGATTACTCAATGGAGATTGGGTGCCCAGACGTGGTGACAGACCATATGAGCTAGGATTGTGTGAATAATAGTTCGATGGACCAACAGCTGTGCTCGGGCCGATGTCGCTGCGAAGACTTTCGGCTGAAGTGTAAGCAGGGTTGCCGGATCGGTGCTCAATTGACTCGAATCCAATTTCGTTTTGAATTGTGTTGCGCATTAGAAGTACACGAGAGTCAGCTTTGACATCCTGGGCTAACTCCTCTTGTATGCTGCTACGGGAACCCTTAAGAATACCACGTTTCGGCGGTTTTGGCGGAACGGGGGGTAAGAATCGATTCTGTAAAACAAAAAAAAACAAAAAAAAAAAAAAAACATTAATTTTCTGTTGTTGCAGTTTGCAGTTGCTTGGTTCATTTAATTAAAAGTTATTCTGGTATTCTAACCCTTCCTATGTAGCCACCTTGAACTGGAATATTCTTCTCAAGCCTTGAAAACGGAAAACAAAAGAATGTGATTGATAAACCTTGAATTTTTCTATCGATTTTAGATTTACATATGCTTATGCAACTCGAATGGACACAAGAGACGAGCAGCGCATACTGTACAATCGGAATAACCTGCTGGCCTAATATGAGCTGAATTAATTCATGGCGTTCTTGTTTTACATAAGTTATCATAAGGAAAGTAACTTTTAACATTCAGTGCCTGCAATCAGTAATTGCATTCAAACAGGCGACTGCAAAAACCGTCTGGCACAGACATTCCTTTCAGTGCATGTACATTCAATACATTTCTTCTTTTTTATTGAAATAATTAACTAATAAAGTTTCACAACAACTACGCAGTGAAGTAAAATAAAATCGCAATGAAATCACCTCTCCAATACCCCCCATCTTTATCTCTAACTCGCTCGGGCCCAAACATAAAGACCACATTCCAAATCCAGTTTTACCCGTTGAATTTACCATTTGGTTCTCTGATATACTACATACGAGCACAATCGTAGTGGATGCTTGAGTGTAAACAACCACCACTTAGGTGTAGTCTGTTTGTATAAGGCGAAAACGTGACCAACTCACCTACAGTACGAGCCCGAGTACGTACATGACATAATCTTAATGCCATCTACTAGACTGGCCCGATAGACCGAAGGAAGAATCAAAACAAAACGAAATAACTGTACCGTGCTAATTTCAATAAATTACAAATTCATTCACCCAATTTCGTTGCCTGGTTCATCGGCTCATTCGGTTCCATCTGAAGGATCATAACGAAAACGCAAACCAAGTCAATCTAGAGGAAATGATTTGCAGGTACGGCAGTAAGACTTTATAGTAAGTATCACTTGTTCGTAACAAGACTAATTAGCGGGAAATACTGTTTCCTCTAATCGAATATATAAATGTATAAAATCAATCGTTTAGCGTTTAAGGTATTTTTTTTAATTACTCCCTATTTACAAGGTTTGTTACAGTAAAATAAATTGAACACTGCTAAGGCATATTTGAAATCGCTATTGTTTTAAGCTCGGAAAAAAGCTAGGCGATTGCTTCCTAGTTACCAGTAACTGGTTTTGAAGAGTAAACTTGGTAAGAAAATATTAAAAAACCAACAATTACAAGGCCATTGGATTTGATGAGTAAACCTGTTGAGAGTCATTGAAAGCCAATGACGCTGAATTTGAAGTCGTATTATAATTGATGGTCTTCAAGTCCTCAAGATGTACTGAATGGAATAACATGAAGGCCGCGTATTTATAACTGTATTGAGATTTACTTTTGTATTGAAAGATTCTTTATTAACTTTACGAGCTTTGATTGCAGCATGACTATTATCCCATGACGTAACAAGGTTAGGTTTATGAGAAATAAGGAGGGTCATACAGTTTATTTTTAAGAACCAAGCCCTTTATGCGTAACATAGGTAAGGTGAAATCAGCAGGAATGTATGTTTCCTACTTGGTGCATGTGTCATTAGTGAAAAGTGTCAAATTGTTTTCTCAAGAAGTTTGTTTACTCAAATTTTTGCGTAGACGTTATAAAAACGTGAACATCGCGCGGTAAAAAAATTTGAAATGATTAACCCCTAACGAAATTCATTCGTAGTTGGCAAAAGTTTACGAGGATCCAGCTCGTTAAACGTTTAAATGTGGGCAGCTGTAATGAAACGTGATCGCACATCCCGTGAAATTGACCCACGTGAACGGCCAAAAACCAATCACACTGGAAACCATTGAAAAATGCATGAGATCGTGTTGGACAATAGGCGAGTGAAAGTGAGTGAGTTAGCTGAGTCTGTGGGGATACCGAAAGAAAGGGGGGCGAAATACCTGGCATAAGGTCTACGCAGCATGGGTGCCGCATTTGCTGAATGCCGATCAAAAGCAAATGCTTAAAGGGATTCAATAGGGATCTGACCGATTTTGTGCGGCGATTTGTCATCATGGATAAGACATGGATCCACCATAACACGCTGTGGATGGAGCCGGTGGTTTAGCGCCAAAAAAAGCGAAGTCGATCGCACCTGCCGGAAAGGTCATGGCCAGCGTGTTTTTGGATGTGAAAAAAATCCTGTTAATTGATTACCTTGCAAAGGCAGAACAATTACAGGCGAATATTAGTTCAATCTTCTTGACCAGCTGGATGCCAAAATTTGAGAGAAGAGGCCCGGCTTGAAGAAAAAAGAACAATGCACCTGTACAGAAGAGTGCATTGGCTTTGGGAAAATTGCGGGATTTGGAGAACGATTTTTTCGATCTAATGACTTTCATCTGTTCCGCGACTTGAAAAAAATTGCTTTTGGGAAGCGCTTCGCATCCAATGAAGTTTTTACAGCCTTCCAGACTCTCCCGGGAAGGAATACTGATTTCGAAGAAATGCTGAACCAAGTATGTTTACTCGTGCAGGGACGGGTTAAGAATATCCCTGCAGCGATACCTATCGCTTGTCGTAAAAGGCGACTAAACAAAGGTAAACAAAACTCACATCTAGGCAATTTAGAAAACACCAAGGTGAGCCTAGGGACACATATACCACCATTAAACTGCCCCACAAGTGTGCATGCAAATCAGTGGGTTGACACGACTGGAGATCACCGGTGTTGTAAGAGTAAGATCAATCAAAAAATAAAAAAAATAAAAAATCTGGAGCATGCCCGTGTCAAAAAGGAAGGGAAGAATGAAAACGGTCAAACCGTAGCATTATGGAAAAGAACGCTAAAAGGAAAAGCACTACCCCGCCAGGCACTACTAATGGTCGTGATCCTGGGACGAGCAGCAATGCTCGGGTCAGAGCTATAGGATTTCCGGGGGATAGCAAAGTAATGCAACGGCGTAAGCCACATTTAAGAGTCGCGAGTTGGAACGTTGGAAGCATGAGTGGGCGCAGCTATGAGCTTGAAGAAATGATGGTTAGAACGAGTAGACATCCTGTGCGTACAAGAGACGAAATGGCGAAACACCGGTAATCGGGCACGTTTCTTGGACGTTAAAACAAAAGCCTACAAGATGTTTTACTATGGATTGGAACAAGGAAAAAACGGAATCGCCATCATCCTTGCGGCAGAGTTACTTGGCAACGTCTTAACCATTTCAAAGTCCAGTGACCGTTTGATGGCTCTCAAATTGGTGATGCATGGTGAGGTGTGGAACATCGTAAGCGCATATGCCCCTCAAGTAGGATGCGAACAAAAAGAAAAAGATGCATTCTGGCTAGATTTCCACAACCTTGTCAAAATCATCCCAAAGGAAGAGCTTTTGTTTGTTGGGGGAGATTTAAACGGACATGTCGGGAAGACAAGCGAAGACTATGAAGGCTACCACGGAGGGCTGGGATACGGCACCAGGAACTCTTCAGGTGAAGATATCCTAAACATGTGCAAGTCGTACGGTCTTATAGTGCTAAATACCATGTTCGTCAAACAAAGCCGGCACCTGATCACTTATAGCAGCGGCGGAAATGAAACTCAAATAGACTATCATTTGGTATCCAGTTTCATGAAGCCACGAGCTAAAGATTGCAAAGTGATCCTGGGAGACGCGATCGCCCCTCAACACCGTCTCCTCCTGACTGAATTTTTTATGGATGCGAGAAAGAAGTCAAAGCAGCAAACGAAGGTGTCTGAGAGAATCAAGTGGTATAAGCTGGATAAAGGAAAAGGCGAAGCTTTTATTACCATCATGGAAAACTACCTCTCTTCCATTATCGATGAGGTCGGTAATGAGGAGTGCAGAGCACAAGACATGTGGGATTCCCTACAACAATCTGGCCTGGAGAAAGCCAAATCACTGCTCGGAACATCTAAAGGCCCCTGCCAACACGCAAAAGAAACCTGGTGGTGGACAGACGAAGCCAAAGCAGTGATACACGAAAAGAAAATGGCTTTCCAAGCTTGGTCAAAGTGCTCTTCTACTAATAGAGAGGAAAAAGCTCGCCGTGAAAAGGTATATAGATGTTGCAAAGGTATCGCGAAGAAAAAATGCGCCGAATTCAAAGCGAAAAGCATGGAAGGCCTCTATCAGGAGTTGGAAGAAATATCGTCTTCCGCGTCTGACAGGAACCAGGCTACCCAGGAGCTTCGACAAAACAATTTGAACAAAGGAGCAAATATCTTTAAGATAGCCGCCCAGAGAAGAAGAAATGCTCAGGAGATTCGTTTCCCAAAGTTTATTAACAATGCTGAAGGCCAACTCCTTGTGGAAGACGAAAAAATTCTCCACAGATGGCGACAGTATTGCGAGGAACTTCTGAACGAACAGTTTCCCCGAGTGTACTTTCCAAGAGCCGCCCCGAATCATGCCGAAATACCCGACATCACAGTCGAAGAAGTTCGGTACGCGGTTAAAAACTCCAAGAAAAGAAAAGCTGTTGGGCCGGACGGGATACCCTCTGAGTTCTGGAAAAAGATGGGAGACATCGGGTCTAGATGGCTCATGGTTCTTATCTCTAAACTTATGAGAGGCGACACTATGCCTAATCAATGGAGGGAAAGCTATCTTCTTCCATTGCACAAAGGAAAGGGTGATACGCGAAATTGTGATAACTACCGTTCTGTCAAGCTGATGTCGCACACCATGAAGATCGTTGAACGGGTATTAGATAGCCGACTGCGGAAAATAATACGACTATCTGATGACCAGTGCGGGTTTGTCTCGGGTAAATCAACAACAGATGCAATCCAAAGTATAAGGATCATGATGGAAAAGCATCGTGATTCTTCAAAGGACTTGCATATGGTGTTGGTTGATTTCGAGAAGGCCTTTGACCGGCAACCAAGAGATCTTTTATGGGTAGCGCTAAGACAAAAAGGAGTTCCAGAAACCTACGTGCGAGTAATTATGGACATGTACGAGAGAGCAACGACAAGAGTAAGATGCACCGCAGGAGTCACCGAAGAGTTCGCAATCAAAGTCGGTGTGCACCAAGGGAGCGTCCTCAGCCCACTGCTTTTTATAGCAGTCCTTGATTGCTTGCTTGAAGGAAAAGTGACGGACCCCAATGTGCACCAGCTATTCTTTGCTGACGATGGAGCCATTATAAGTGATGATCAGGCGTCCCTACAACGAGCACTTGATGTGTGGGTGGACATTTTTGAGGGACACGGGTATCGTATTAGTTCAAAGAAGACAGAGTATCTGTGCTGCCCGTTCTCTGACCCTCATCAGCCTATTCCAGACATTTACTTGAATGGAAGAGTGCTTCCCAAGTGTGAAAAGTTTAAATATCTGGGATCTATGATTAATAGAGAAGCAACTTGTGATGACGACATCAAACATCGCGTAAGCGTAGGGTGGATGAAGTGGCGGGAAAACTCCGCCATCTTCTGTGATCGAAAAATGCCCCCTAAGCTGAAAGGAAGGCTCTACACTTCAGTTGTACGTCCGGCGCTCACATACGGTTCACAATGCTGGACAATGCACAAAAAGTATGAGAGCAAATTAACGGCAACTGAGATGAAGATGCTTCGCATGACAGCGGGAGTAACAAAGCGTGACAGAATTAGAAGTTCAAAGATCCGAGGAAGCCTCCACGTAAAAGAAACCATCACAAGAAATATAGAGCGCGACCGACTCAGTTGGTATTGCCATGTTCAAAGGAGAGATCCTTTGAACCCCGTCCAAAAGGCTTTATCAATCAACATTCCAATTTCAACACGCAAAAAAGGCAGGCCGAAAAACAATTGGTGCAAACAAATGCAAAAACACCAGCATTTGATTGGCCTCAGCGATGAAGTAATCCCAAACCGGGAAGCCTGCCGCTACTTTCTGAGGTCAAACCGGCGGACCCCACAAGCGGACCAGTAGGAATGCAGTTAAGTGGGAAGGTTATGGTCCTACACTTCTGACCATAACGACGCCGGGATAAAAAGGAAAAGAAGAAGCTGAACCAAGTATGTTGAAATCAAGAGAGATTATACAGGGTGTCCCACGAGCAGTGTGCCCAAAAGCTAGATGGGAGGGGGGGGTCTATTCCCCCCGCTTAGCTGGGAGGGGCAATTTTCTAAAAAATTTACTTAATTTGGAAAAAAATATTAAAAATCAACAGTTACATCCACAATGCCGTGATATACTTTTTTGTAAGGCCAGAAACCTCTTCTTTCATCTTGTTTTTAAACGAAGCTGTTTTAAGGAATAGTTTTTGCGAAATTAATTTTCAAACTCAAAATTTTGAAAAAAAAAATTTAAAAAAAAATGTCGATTTCTTTTTTTTCAAAATTGTATGTAATTAAGTACTAATTTTTTTCAAAAATTCAATTCTCTTATTAGTTTTTAGTTTAAAACAGAAAACCGGATGCAAAAATGTTTTGTAGTTTTTGGGAAATTAAAAAAAAAACCCGAACAACTTTTTTCTAAGAAAAACCTTTTTTTGGTTTTAACGCGGCCGGACTTGTAGGCTAATTAATGTATGAAACATTGACCTCTTTTTTATTGTTTTTAAAGATTTCGCAGTTTTATTATAATAAATTTTCAATATGATCGCCATTTTTTAGAAGGCAAATATTATATCTCCTTCTAATGGCTCCACATACATAAGTCTATGCTTGACAAATTTTCCTGCAATTTGACTCCAGCGACTTCAATCCGTTCTTTCAGTTGTTCCACTTCATAAACATAATTCTTCATGAATCCCCACACGTAAAAATCTAGAGGAGTTAAATCTGGTGATCTAGGTGGCCATTCCGTGGGGCCCCTTCTTCCGATCCAACGGTCACTAAAATCATCATCCAGCCAGTTTCTAACCCGTAAGCTGTAGTGTGCTGGTGCTCCATCTTGCTGGTAGATTAAATTATCTGCTATGGCCAAAGGAACGTTGTTCCTTCAAATCGGGCTAAAGGTCTCGTAGGAACTGCAGGTATGATTCTCCATTAATAACGGCATTCAAAAACCGGTGCCCAATTACAGTTGTCCAACAATACCAAGCCAAACATTACAGCTAAAGCGGTGTTGTGATTTATTTTGTTTTTTGTTGTGTGGATTCCAATGATGCAAATTGTGGAAGTTAGTAACCCCATCTCTGGTAAACTGTGCTTCATCCGTCCAGAATATCCTTGCAAAATAGTTTCGTTCAGTTTCATCTCGAAGCAGTAATGATCGACAAAATTCTGCTCTCAAAAACTTGTCGTTTGAGGTGAGTTCCTGAACTGGCCTAAAATGGTACGGGTGTAAGTTTTCGGTATGAAGCACTCTCCATACTCTAGATTTGGGCACTCCAAGCATAATAGCTATCCTCCTTGTACTAAGGGAGGGATTACGTCTGACCAAATCCAAAATTCTTTCATCTAAGATTCCTGATCCATCTGTAACTGATCTTTCGCTTCTTCGATGCTCTAGCACTCCGTGCTCTCGCAGACGTCGGTGGATTCTTGAAAACATGCTACGACTGGGACACCTCCGATTGGGATATCTTTCAGCGTAGAGTCTTTCGGCTTCACGATCTCGACCATTAGCTAAACCGTAGCAGAAGTGCATGTCCGTTAATTCTTCTCGAGAGTATGAGTTTGACATAGTAATGTGTTGATGAGTTAACATCCAATTTGGAAATGGTTTTTATTAAAAATGCGACGCCTTTTATTTACATTTGGTTGCAAATATTTTGTTTTTCAATAAAGAAAAATTGCGGTTTTATTGTCTTAAGGTCCTAGCGGGTAGAACCCATCGGCGGCGGGCGGACCCAGACGAAATTGCCAGGTCAGTTTTCAGGCGTTATCAATGAAAAAAAAGGATTAATCCAGGGTTATTCCAATACTGTGTCACTTTATTGTATCCTCATAAAACTCCGAATTTTTTAAAAATAATAAAAAAGAGGTCAATGTTTCATACATTAATTAGCCTACAAGTCCGGCCGCGTTAAAACCAAATTTTTTTTAATTTCTCAAAAACTACAAAACATTTTTGCATCCGGTTTTCTGTTTTTAACTAAAAACTAATAAGAGAATTGAATTTTTGAAAAAAATTAGTACTTAATTACATACAATTTTGAAAAAAAAGAAATCGACATTTTTTTTTCAAAATTTTGAGTTTGAAAATTAATTTCGCAAAAACTATTCCTTAAAACAGCTTCGTTTAAAAACAAGATGAAAGAAGAGGTTTCTGGCTTTACAAAAAAGTATATCACGGCATTGTGGATGTAACTGTTGATTTTTAATATTTTTTTCCAAATTAAGTAAATTTTTTAGAAAATTGCCTCACCCGGTTAATAGGTGGGGGAATAGGCCTCCCCCCCTCCCATACGATTTTTTTCTTGTCTTGATCAGACCTACACGCTCTAGCTTTTTGGCACACTGCTTGTGGGACACCCTGTATAGAAAAATAAAATAATTTTTTAACTAAAAATCACAATTTGTCATTGTCACAAGGGACAATTACAGGGCGTGGTCGTTTTCTTTTTCTCAGTGACTCTTCTAACCTCAAACCATCTGCAATTTTACACATTTACTAGATTTGTTCAACAAAATAAGGTGATAAAGCTACTTTATCCAATTCACCTGTTTTCTTGAACGAATTTTATCTAATAGCAGATGTCGAAGTTAAAGAATTGATTAAAGCGTCTAAACCCAAAAAATCAGCTAGTAAATCAGATAAAGTCAACAATAGGTTGCTTAAGGAGCTCCCACCCAAGGATATCAATTATTTAACTTTTATTTTTAACTCGTGTCTTAGACTGTGCTATTTTCCTATACAGTGAAAAAAGGTGCTGGTTGTACCTATTGCAAAACCTGGTACAGCCAAATAAAGACCCGACAGCTATAGACCCATTAGCTTGCTCAGCTCTATAAGCAATATATGTATGTGAAACAGTTATCAAAGAAAAAATGGATATAATTTTAACCGACGAAAACATAATACCTGATTTGGGGAGAGTACGATAACTTTGGCGCCAAAAATTGATAACGGTTTTTTGTTTACACATCGTTGGTAAAATGTATTCGCCATGGTGTTCTCCAAGGATCCGTTCTAAGCCCAAATATTTTTAACATATACGTATCGGACTTGCCTAGACTTGGTAACAGTGTTAAGGTAGCAATGTTCGCAGAAGACACTGCGATCTTCGCAGCCTGAACTTTATTTATAGATGTATACAATATACTCCAACCTGCTCTTTATAAGTTCGAAAAATTTTGTCAAAAATGGGAGATCAAGTTTATGGCCCAAAAAAAACCCTACTCCAAGCAATGTTAAATTAAGTTTATGTTCCATTGATATAAATTGATCAAATAACTGCAAATATTTGGGTATCATTCTAGATAAAAAGCTATATCTTGATGATTCTAAGAGAAAATAAATAAATTAACAAAAGTAAAGAAAAAGAAAATAAATAAATTAACAAAAATCCATTGGTTGGCAGAAATTCAAAGCTTCGTTGATAATAAATTATTAATTTATAAGACAATTTTCCATGACATTCTCTTGTATGGAGCTCCTGTTTGGTTTGATTGCGCAAAAACTCATAAATTAAAATTACAAAGATGTCAAAATAAATTATTAAAAATGATCTTATTCTTCCGTGGCACTACTCGACCAGAAAACTTCACGATAAGTTTAATATCAACTTGCTAGATTTCCTTATTGATAAGTCTAAAATATCTTTCTATGAAAATGTGACTTTTAAATGAACAATCGACGGGCAATTGCAATACTAGCTTTAAGTAACAGTCACATAAGGGCTTTTGTTTGTAGTTTTCCCTTGAACAAAACACCATTGCCAAAATATATTATTGTATGATATTATATCATAGGAACATAGTCTCCAAAATCACTAACATAAATCACATGAATTGTTTGAAATTTATAACTTTGGCTACTTGAAATAAATAAATAAAAAAATAAAATAAGGTGACTTATTTTTTCTCGAAAAATATTTATTTACTCATCAGTGTTTATTTTGTAGATATAGTATAGCATTGAGCTCTTTCAACGATACGGCCTTTATCTCCTGAATTGTATCAAGTCTCCGTCCTTTCATGGGTGTTTTCAGTTCAGTCCTGTCGGGCTGTCGATTCTAATATTACGTTATGTATGAATTCTGTAAGTGTCTTTCAGACGTCAGCAACTCCATTGAGAATAAGTCTCAATAATCTAATACTCAGTCGGTTTCACTAAATTCAAGTCACATGAGCAGAGGAGCTAGAAGGCCCTGGTCTACTTTAGATCTTCTCACACCAAGGGAACCCGGTACCCGAACGAAATCGGTCCGCGAATAGACAGCGCCAGTTATAGCTGTATTGTTGATGGAGTCAAGAAGGGATATCGTCCGCAAAAATCTGGGTCCCCCTTAGTATAGAACAGATGATTGATACAAGGGGCAATAATTGATAAATTAATAGAGCTTCAGGTCAAAGCTCGCAAGCCTCTCTTCAAACTCTCTTTTCTCTTTTTTTCCACTTGCTCCAAGATCAGCACTACTATCTTCATGATTACTAATTCTATGTCTATCAAAAGATCATTAAGTATATTGTGCATTCTGTTCTGACAATTAACCGAAGGCTGGGAATTCTGACAGGGGAATGCAGAAAACTAAACAAGCAAGAACTCCCAAACATTGTCCGAGTCGGGAAGACTAAGACGGACAGGACTCATAGAACAAATGGCCGGTGGACGATTAGTCAAAAGAATGGAAAAACAGTGGAAGACGCCTAACAAAAGACATGCAGGAAGTCGCGCCGTAGATGGGAGGACAATATAAGGATGGACCTAGAAGAGATGGAATGGAACAGAGAAACATAAACGGAACACACGCATAAAAATTAACAATCAGTTCCAATAACCTGATTATACGTTTATTCATTTGGCTGCTCACTTCGGCAAGATCAAAAAGCTAATGAGAATGTAATACTTGATTAATATCTTAAGAAACATATTAGCCGGTGGGTGTAAAAGCAGTATTTCAAATCGACACCTTTATCGAAAATGAATATCTGCCATTTACATAAATACAAACAAAGCTTTTGTCTTTCCGCAGACTATTTGCAAAGTATCCTAAACAGGGGTACAATCGTAGAAAGTTACCCAGATGAAAAATAGCTGCGATGGTTTTAAAAAAACTTATTATTAGTCGGAAATAAGAAAAGGGGCCAAACCCTCCAAACCATATTGAAATCATTGATTGTGTACGTAGAACTTATTGAAAGAGAATACTCGTAGCTGCCTACAATCGACATCTGAACTAAATTTCAATAACTGGCTTTGCAAAGCTGTAGTTTGCTGACAGACAATAAATTCTAATTATTTTTATAATTTACCTTAATACTATTAATGGTGGAATGTGTTCCCGACTCTGCATTATCAGATGGATATGATGATCTGTTCGGTCCTCCATTTGTTGGTGATCGATCTATAATTGTAATCGAAGAAGCAAGTATTTCCTCATTGCCACGATCCAATTCAACGCCACCCTCGGGCATAACACGATCAGATTCCAGGTGCCCAAAGAAATCCGCTGTAATATCAGCTGCTGTTAACTTATCCTTACGTCGGCCACCAATCTTCAATGTTTTTCTAACCTAGAAACAAATGCAAAATACTTATTTAAAATCCCGCATCATAATTGATTATTCTGCAATATGTAAAAATACGAAAAAAAAAATCAAATAATGTGTGAAAAATGTTTCTTATGCTAATTATGCATTAATAATTAATGAATAGTACGATTCTCCAAGAGGCTTTTTTGCATTTTCTGCTTGGGGAGATAGTCGCAGATAAAAATGAATATGAATACCATTTCCCTAGCATGAGCACTAATGATGAGGAAGACAGCAACGTATGGATTCAGCTTGATTTTATGTGAAATATTTCCAATATGGGGGAAAGTGAATGTAGATTTCGTCATAATTAATTCTTTTCCTTTTGCAAATTGTTTTGTTTTGCGATTCAAATATGTAACGGTCTATCACCCCTCGACAAAATTTCACTTTTGCTCGTCTCGAGGCAGATTAAATATTTTTGAATAATTAATCGCTTCTTTCATTGTGAATCTAGAGAAGGGAATCAAATATGTACATACATACTCAGTGCCAAAGAAATCAAAAGATTTAAGCAGAGTAAACAAATATTTTCAGGAAAAATATGATAAGTATGACAACTTGTGCTTGGCGTTTGTCTCTTAGTGACTCCAAGTCACTTCTAATAAGGGTATTGGTAATCCTATCCTATAAATGATTTTCTTATTTGAATAAAAAACAATAACGTAGCTACATCAGTAATACTCCAATTGAGTTGGAGGTTATTCCAGTCAGGTTTTCGTTTGCTGAAATCGAGCTGCGTAGTCAAAGGAGAACAAGCACGTTGAATGAACCCTTATTACCATTCACCTGGTATACAGGAAAGGAGATTCTATTGACTGCTCTAAATTCGAGGGTTAAATGTACTGAAGACTGCCTACAACATACTTGTTGCCGTCTTGTGCGAGCTTGTCGAACTATTTAGAAATAAAGTTGCGGTCCATATCAATGTGGTTTCGAACAGTTGTTTGTATTTGTTGAATTTAAAGCCACATATGACAGTATGCTTCGGTCGATCTATACAGCGTTATGTCTGATTTGAGAGATGGTCAAAAAGTGCTGATGAAGGCATAACACTCACAGCATAAGATCACTTCAAAATTCATACTCTGTGTGTGCATTTCCAATACAACACCTTAATGACACAGAAACAAAAGTTACTGTGAACTACAAGCAACGCAAATTCAGTGGAATCTCTCCAATCTTATCTAGGACAACCACCCCCGGAGAGTAGTGAACGAACATCTTCGACACAAATTATTTGCCATCCGTCCAGGTTGTTTGACAAACACCAAAAGAGCGTACACTCTTGAACCTGCACGAATTATAAAAAAAATTCTGACAAAGTAGTCAGGTAATATTTCTGGCTAGTCAATAACAGTTGGGAGTGATTTAACCGACGCAATACAAGGTGGCTGGAGGTGCTATTTTTGGTCCAATTAAAACTAGCAATGCGTCTATGGATTTAATGACTATAATGGTTGGCTTCAAACGTAGTGTACAACAATTTAAGCGGGAAACTTCCTCAAATGCAATAGTGATCTTGTTTTGGGCCCATTCACCGCCAGCCGTGGCGGTCATATGCCAGAAATTATATTTAAATTATATTTAAATATCAGAAGATTATATTTCGAATAAGTCAATTTCATGTCAATTTAAAAAAATCATCTTTGTTTTATTCCATTTCAAAGTTCTATACCTCTATAAAAAACACGCTTTACTAAGCTTATCGGAACCTAAAAACTCTTATATTCGTAGATAAAAAAAAAAAAAAAATAAACAAAGTTGATGCTCGATCAACAATGGTCTTACCATTGCATTGGATTAGTATATATTTTGGCATTATATTTCCTTTGGGGGGATCTGCATACCCATCATAGAAAGTAATTTACAAGGGTTGGATTATCAATTGACAATTAAACTAATGAAATTAAATACAAGACCTGAGATAGTACATGTACTCGTATTGTATTGCAGTTAATCTTTAATATTAGTCTTTCTTGCAACAGTATATCCCAAATAATTGTATTTCAAATCGTGTTAAAAACCAAGTGTGGATTAAATAGTACAGTCATTTAGTGAAACTTAATATCATTAACATAGCGAGTATTATTTTACCAAAGGTTTAGTCATGTGCATGAAGCTTACACAACGGAACAAAGTTATGTGATTTAAATTCAATTGAGACATTTTTGTTTTGCACACACAGCTTTTGTTGACGATTTTTTTTTGAGGGTTGAATGCCTATATGATACAGTGATGAGTTTAGGGATGATTTTGCATATGTAGCTATTGAAGCATATTACTCCACACCGATTTCACAAAAAAACAAGTAATAGGTACATCCTACCAGCACAGAGTTGTTGACTTTTGCTTCTTCCTTTTCTAAAAATATATTTTTTTAATAAAACTTATTCTCGTGCATCTACGCTAACCTATCTATTCTAGGTAAATTATAAGGCACAGTCGGTATCGTTTAATTCTACTGGTTTCCTTAAATCGCTGAAAACAGGCATCAGGTTAAAAACATGTGGCATCGCCACTAAAGAAAAGAGGATAGTGACTTAATTCCTTCTTCGGTAAGACTAACACAATGAGTGACCTTTTATCCAATACTGAAAATAAGAACATTTTTAGAGCAACTTAATAGTCAGCAAAAGTTCAAATATGTATAGTGCGTTGGACAGACATTCATTTTCATTGAAGCATATGAGTGGTGTCTCGGTTTTGTTCTAAAGTTGTTTTTGTTGTATATTGAAAAACACCAACAACGATAGTCTTTCAAGAGAAAACTTCATGTAAGGTTCCGATGAACGGGAAAATCACAAAACTTACTAAGCACGGAGCACTCTGGCTCAGGTGTGTGTTCTCTGCACCGATAACACGAGAATCGGATGTCGCAACCACTAAGCTGTTGTCCGCGAAATATAATATTGTTCTAGTAATTCGTCGTTCAAAGTCGGCAATAAAAATAAGTCCGTTTTACCCACAGTAAATATGAACTAGACACAAGCATATATTATTGGGAGAAGTTTAGGATTCGACCTACCAAGGACTGTGACACCCGCTATATATTCGGTTGTCCCGAAAGCCGGTGCGAAATCTGAACGGGTGAGGTTTAAAGGCAAATTTGAGGATCATGTCAATATGACGTTTCATGATGGAAGGAAATAACGTGTTATTTCGGTGCATCATGCTTTTATATTTCAGTAAAGACAATAATGTGGCACAAATTAAAAAAAAAAATGTTCCGTATACAAAGTGGCCGCATTTGCTAGGAGTATGCTTTAATTTGTTTGCTTAAATTTGTTCAGTTAAAACTGGTATCGACTAAATAATAGTTTTCGATTCCCAATGGCAAATTAATTTTCGAAAGATCACAAAATCGCAAGATCGATTTCCCAAAATTAAATAACCTATTCCGCAGTATTAACTTGTTCATTAAATTTTCCTCTAAGCCCAAACGCGTACATGACCTTAGATGATACTTTGCTCTTATCCTATCCTTTCCATATTCACCAAAAAGTTGCACCTCAACTCCATCCTGGTGCACCAAGGAACTACGCTCTGATATTAATCTCGCTCTGCATTCATTCTATATATTTACTTATATGCAGTTTTAAACTGAATTCGCACAACTATGCGAATAGCTCTATCTCCAATAACTGGTCCGAAAAAAGCCGATGATCCGAAACTTCTCAACTTTTTTGCCCATTTTTTCAGCCAGTCGTTCGGATCATTAAACCAGATCATGACCACTTTTTGTATATCCTAGAGGTCTCTAACGTCAGTGAATATAACTCCTTAGTCATAATAAGTCATTACGAAAATACGTAACTTGAAGGATTACTATTCCCCGCTTTAATTTTAAAACAATGCGGCAATCACTTAATCTTACCATTATCACGACCATATTTCAAAGTTAAATTTTACATCCCAATCCATAAAGAAGGACGAAAGAATGAGATGTTACCTGTGGGCGAGAACTTAACTTCCGATTTCACATCGAAAACATTATCAAAGTGTCAATTTTGCCCTCTGCGTCGCTCAGAGTTCTCAAATCTTTAGGTTCCGGAATCGTTATATACGACCTTCGTTAGACACCTTTTTGGGTATGCTAATTAAGGCTGGAGCCTCTGTTACCGTGTCTACACTGCGCGTTCAACGTAGGTTTATCCTTTTTGCCCTTCCCTGGGCTGATACCTATAATTTATTAAAAACTTAACATACAACCCCTAGAAGAACGACACAAGGTCAATTATTGACTGCCACACACTGCATCAAATAGTTCCTTTTAACGCCAATACCCGAAACCTTCGGTCCACGCCCTCTTCCGCATTAATTCCCATCGAACGAACTATGGCTGGCATGAGCCAATATCAAGTATGGTGCGTGAAGCGAACTCCACCATTTTCGACTTCACCAAACCCATTCTAAGAAATGTCCCTTATCGCTGCCATTCACACTCTCCTAAATCCTTTTTTCCTAATAGATATTGGAGATATCAAACTTAATATAAATTTAAATTGTTTTTTTTTCTTTATTAAGGATTGCATTAAGCTAATAATGTGACCTTGTGAGGTCGTGACAGCGTAGACATTGTCTTGCTTACTAATATTTGAGTAAACTAATAATAATTTAACTGAAAAAAAAAATGTTTTTGAAATGAATCGTAACATGCGACGGGAAATGGCTAATTTATAGCGACAAGCGGAAAAGGTCGTGGAACAAGGGAGGTGAATTGAGGTATCAATGGAAGGGGTAGTATAGAATGAGTTCCTACATACCTGTAAACGAAACAATCAAATTTGACAAGTACTATTTTCAGCTGGGTCAATTAAAACAGCAAAAAATGATCAGTTAATAGGAAAGTCCTTGATTTCCTTTTGATAACCTAAGTCCTCATGAAGGTTTGCGGACTGGCCTAAAATTATTATAATTAAACTAGGATGTTTTGCCTCTTCCGTAGTTCCCCAATTTGCGCCAGCTCTTTTTTTATCATCACAGCTGTTCCAGCGATGCAGTCTTTATCTTCTCAATCGTGGCAAATCCGTTCTTTCATGGGTTTTCCCAGTTTTGGAAGAGAAAAAAGTACGGTGAATACAGTGGCTGAGGCATGATTACGATATTGTTTTTGGCTAAGAAATTACGAACAACCAACGATGAGTGAACAGGTGCATTATCGTGATGCAACAGCAGTGCATTTTTTGCTACAAATCCAAACGTTTTCTTCGTATTATTTTACACAACTGGCGTATAATTTCAAGGTAATATTTCTTACTGACCTTCCGGCAAGAGTTCATCGTGAACCAAGCCATTGTACTCGAAGAAAATAGTGAGCAAAATTTACAAATTTGACCGATTTGGCGTGCTTTTTTCAGTCTCGGCTCTTCTGGTCGCTTCCATTGGGATGATTGGGTTTTGGTTTCGACGTCGTAACTATATACCTACCCATGTTTCGTCACCAGTGACGACTCTTTTCAGCATATCTGGATTGTAATTCACTCTGATCAACTCTCTCTTGTTTGGGCTCATGTGATGGTTATTTTAGACAAAATTTAGCAATTTCGGAACGAACTTCGTTACCAATATCCTCTGAAACTTCTCCAATAGTGATTCCACGATTCTCCGTAACAATTTTCTCCACTGCTTCAAAGTTTTCTTGTGTCGATACCTAAATTCACATTTTGCTTGAAACTCCGTACGGAATTTCCGGACAACCGTGATTAAATTAAATCAAACATTACAGATGAAGTTATCTGTAACTCGCGTTGTATACGTGCTACTGCAAGTACAATAAATGGTGCTAAAAAGATGAGATTTCGTACTAAAAACACTTTTCTGCCGATGCACCGTGATTTGGAAGGTCAATTGTCGAAATGTCGATAAAATCATGGAAATCGACAAGTCTGATAGTTGTGTAAACTCAAGTTCGACAAACATTACATGAAAAAACCGAATTAACGCAAAAAGACATCATGGAATCGAGTTTAAAACTCCGAATCGCTTCTAAATCACAACAGAATCGACCCATTTCTGAAGCGGGTGGTGACTGGAGATGGTTCACATACGACAACTTCAAGTGAAAACGGTCGTGGGCGAGTCGCGGTGAGAAGGCTTTATTGTGTGTTTATGTGGTTTGGCAAGGAATCATCCACTATGATCTGCGACAAAAATCTTAATTCGGACATTTAGTTACTGTCAAAAGTTGGTGTGTCTGAAGGACACAATCACCCAGAAGCGGTTAGTTTTAGCCAAGAGGAAATGAATTATGTTCCACCAAGACAATGTCAGAACGCACACATCGATAGTGACTCCCCAGAAGCATCAGGAGCTTGGTTTGCGGTTATTGTGTATCCACCTTATAGTCTAGATCTGGCAAGAACCATGAAATAAACTCCTTAATATTTCGACATATGAATATTTCGAAACAATTATGTGTGCATCTTTTTTTATTTCATTCTTAACAAATAAACATAAAATAAATAAGAATTTAAATTAATTATTTCAATGACATAATACTATGAATTGTTCCAGTTGAGGCTAGACAACAAAATAGTTCACTTTTTCTAAATTGAAACAAAAAATATAGTAATATCATAATGACATAGATTTGGTTGTGAAATTACTTACTCAATTAGTATTTAGGAGAATAACCAT
Organism: Merodon equestris; assembly: GCA_958301585.1. Taxonomy (NCBI): domain Eukaryota; kingdom Metazoa; phylum Arthropoda; class Insecta; order Diptera; family Syrphidae; genus Merodon; species Merodon equestris. The sequence goes on from OY284413.1 coordinate 70,174,473, forward strand.
TATTTAAAAACAAAAAAAAAACACTTGCGAGATAAACTTTCTATGTATTAACTTTTGGAATCTCTCCAAAGGAATAGCGTAGGGGCTTTGTGCCGGCCAGTCAAGAATCGATTTTTTTTCTTAGGAAAACCAATCTTTCCCGCCGTTTTCTGTAGGCTTGCGGTCCTTATCATGCATAAAAATCCAGTTCATTGATATGTACTCAAAGCAATACGGCTCCATTTTATTCTTAAGTATTTCAAGATTAAGATTGTTTCGTGCCAAAAAGGTATTCTTTTCCAGCATTTGATGTCTTTGGGCATTTGCGAAAGACAATCGCACCTTAATATTCTTTTTGGATAGTAGTGTTTTTTTCTGTGCTAAGTCGCCCATAAAGTTTATTTCCATTAAGATGTCTTCGCACAAGTCTATTTCACACATTCAGTCCATATTCTTCATTTATTTCCAACATTATTGTTCGAGAGGATTTGAAAGAGTCAAGCTTACTCTTCCTGACGATTGCCCTGTCCACGCAGGTTGCCCGCGTATTTCTTCCTTTCTATTTGTAAAGCATATTGATGTCCGCGCTTACACATTTGATAACATTGTATCTAAATCATTTTTTTAGAATAGCCTACTACTTCCTTGATTTTTGTCTGTTTTGTTCCATTTTGTTTCAAAACAATATTTTTATTAAATTAAACAGAAATTTACCAGAAAAATTTGTACTAGCTACCTAAAGTGACGATCGAAACAAAACTGCGCTATTTTGTTGTCTAACGAAATAATATGTACTTCGAACAAAAAGAATAGGGGACAAAAACTACTGATTAGATAAAGGGTTATCGGTCATTTGCTTGTAATTTGGAGATAAACAAAGTAAAAAGTAAGAGCTGCACCAGAGTAAAGGTGAAATGCATTTTATTTGTTTAGGAACAACAATTCATATTGTGTAAACTATAAGTGCGCCATTTCTCTGTCCAAAGTTTTGGCCAGGTAAACATGCTTTATGCTCCTAGACAGAATATGTACATAATCACTACCAGTGTTCTAAGAGAAGGATAAATCCGATGATTGGGTTCCCAGCACTTCAACAAAAGTATCCTTTGTTCAAACCCCTTTCTTGGTTTAATTTTATGCTCCGCATTCCGTCCAAATTTCATTTTTCAGACACGTACAATATGCCACTCCACAATATACATAGATAGTATATCCCAAATTCACTATGTCTCGTATAATTGGTGAATTCATCGTCACAGGATTTTATTAAAAATATTAACTTACTACGGCATCATGGTTACGATGTTTGCGGAAGGGAGGTCTTATTATTAAAGTAGCAAATCGAATTATAACATTAATTAGCTCTGAATCTCAAAGGATCTTTACTTCACTTCCGTCAAGTAACATTCATAGCCAATTGAATGCCGCGTACCTTTTACAGCCTACATATATTGTTCGAATTTATAATTACACTAGCCCCCGACATGTTTTTATACTGTTTCTTAGGTTGGTTGGCAGCTGGTTGGAAAGAATTGTGTTACATTTCTACTTCATCGTCATCTGTTGATGTTTTCTGCTTTTTAATAGACAGCCTTCAAGTAATCGCACGCAGAATGAACGTACACATATGCACCACATCGACCGCACGACACGGGTAACTACAATTTTCCATTATCTATCGGCAGACCTTAAAAGAACGAAACACAATGAAGGCTATACGCTGCAGAATGCATCTAATCGATGTTACATACCCTGGACCATATATAGAGTGATTCTTTGTTTTAATGAAGAAAAACAAAAGATACAATCAAATAGATACAGACAGATTGATTTCGATTTTTTCTTCCGCGCAGAAAGAGGCCATTCGCCAGCATCAGTTTCATTCCCTACGTTCGCCAAGTAGCAATAGCTTTAAATCAACAGAAAAATATTCATCCACTTAGGTATATGTAGGTTTACATTTATGCACGTTTCTCACCGAAAGAAAGCTAAATCAACTTTCCATATATTTCTATTTTTCTTTATTAAATAAATTTGGCTATAATTCGATTTTCCTACGAACAGTATTCATATCCGTGAATACTAAAATCTCTTTTCAAATTTAATAATAAACATACATGCAGATCCTTAACCATGAAGCATTGTGATATTTACATAAAGTAAAAGTAAGGGAAGTTGATTCAAACGCCCCGTTTGAAAATTTCCATGAGAATGCGTGTGGAAAGCATAACAAAAGGTCTTCGTTCTGCTTCAGATTTTCTTTTCTTCTTTACTTAATTGTATCTTTTCAAAAAGCAAATACATACATACATACACATGTAGCTGCAGTAAATGAATGCGTGCGTGTATAAAAGGAAGAATATTAAGCCACCCACTCAGGTTGAGTGCAAAGAGTAAGACGTCTGAAGATTCGCGAATACAAGCAAAAATATTTTTTGTTCCAGCTCTGAATACAAACTCGAATGTATCTTCTTGTGTATTAGTTGTTTTTAATTATTTGCTATTGTAAAAGCTGCTATCAGTAATATAATTCTCCTATCTTATCGTGTCCAAAGTGTTCAAAGATAATGAAATTAAATTCGTTTTGGGATGATTTGCTCCCACGAATAATGTAAACATTGCTTTTTTGTGTCAACATTCGCTTATTATTTTCTGGCAATAAACTGCAACTAGCAAACACGTTATTTACTACAAGATAGACTTAAAAAAAAACCGAAATATTTTTTTCTCTTTTCCGTATTCTGCACGATACAGTCCGACTGGACAAACCTAGGCCATACAAAATATAGACGAAATACCTTTCTTCTTATTTTCAATTTCAATCGGGAAAAAAATTAGGTTTCCGATAAAGGTGAAATGTCTTCTATCAAGAGAAAGCCTGTTTCTGATGCGGATTCAAATTGTCACAACAACAAAATCCTCGAGAATATATAAATATGTCGTTGCTTCTTTCCTTCGCGGCATACTAACAAATTTAAAGACACACTCAAAAGTCCCCATAAAAGAATCCTGTATAGTGATAAAGAGTAATCATTTCAGATGGTCAAGTTGAACGCCCTTCATTTGTATAAATTGGAAATGATTTTTTTTATAGAATGCATTTCAAGGTCTAAAAATTCCCAGCAATTTTATTAGCACTTGAGATGTTATTGGGACCTTGAAAAAGTTGTCGCTGTTTCCCAACAGATGGCGTTCCCAGAATTACACACATGTAATTTAAGATGGTAACGCATCTTCAAGGATGTACTGTAAACAAGCATGACCAACATAAGCGTTAATCATGTCTCTTACGCCAAGAAAAGATTATTTGCGGAAAATGTTGTTTCACTATTTAAAAAAAAGGGAGATCTGCAGCTGAAGCATATAGAATTTTCGTTCAGATCTACGATGAGCATACTCTGTCGGAAACGACAAACGACGAAGCGAGATTGATTTCGATGCTTCAAAGTAATGATTTTTATATTAAAGATCTGACGCAATGAAAAAAGTTTGAAGGCGAAGAACTGGAGGCATTAGGAGGGTAAGGTGAAAAGTTCTCGTCCTGAAGAAAGACAGCTGATAACTCATTTACTGTTAAAAAATGATTTTGTTTCTCTACATAATCTCACTTGACTTCAACACACTTGTTCCAGCGTTTCTCCAACATCAGTATTCCTTCCCGGAAGCGAGAGTCTGGAAGCCCCTCTTAACTTCTTCACTGGATTCGAAACGCTTCTCAGAAACAAATTTCTTCAAGTTTGTGGAACAGATACATAGAAGTCTGAGGATGCCTAATGCCTGGCGTATGGTGGTGACAAACGCCCCCAAAGATAACTGCGTTAAACGTTTGCGCATTTGCCATCTGGCGCAGAGCTTTCACATGCCTAACTTTTTGTGCAAGATGTTTTCCACCCTTTCTGCCGAGATCCCCACAGCGTCAGCTATCTCACTCACCTTCACTCCTCTGTCTGTGGTAGCGGTTTTTGACCGTCTTTCACATGGATCATCTTCGAGGGATATTTGACCACGTTTAAATTCAGTTGCCTATTTTCCCGCGATTGACACCGAGTTACTGTAAAGTTTTGTTAACTTCGGATGAATTTCCTTAAGGATTAATCCGTCCAAAACGAGGAGATTTATGAACGCTCGATATTCAAGTTTATCCATTTTAACTGCAAAATTCGTCCAAATAAACTACTTTGGAGAACAAATTGAAATTTGACTCGTGCACCCAAGTAGGGAACATAAAGTTTTGCTGATTGGAGCGCCATTCCTGTGTCAGGCTGAGAGCTCACCTACATACTTAATGAAGACTTATATCTGTCGCTAACTGAACTTAAAAAGTCATTACACGTAGGTAATACAACAGTGTATTAGTGAATTAGGAATGATTCAGATGTAAGGACCTTTGATGCCGTGCAAGTTGGAGCCGAAAATGCTGCTTCAGCGGCAAAAAAGGATAGCTTTGCATCGTATCGTGACTGACGAAGAAAAGTGGATACTGCATAATAACCTAACATAAGCTAATCGTGAGGTAAGTCCGGCCATGTATCATCATCAACAAAGGCAAATATGTATCCATGGTTCGAAGATTCTGCTCGGCATTTGTTTGGTTTAGTTTATGATGAGCCCAATCGAAACCATCACGGGAGATCGCAATTAATATTATAGTTATGTTTGAGCCGAGCATTGAAAGAAAAACGACCGCCATATAAACAGACACAGGCAGGGTGACAACGCTCGGCCACATGTTGTAAAATCGGTCTTACTTCATCTGCCGTGTTCAACAGACATTATCCCTTCTACGTAATTATCACTTGTTTCAAATGGGTCGATTCTTGAATGACCTCAAAGGACGTGGAATTTATAGGCAGCCTAAAACATGGGGAAAAAATTGTTGCAACCGATGGGCACTTTGAGTGACACATTTTTTACGACTCATATTAAATAAAACATTTTTCCAAAAAAAAAAAAACGAACATTTATTCAAGGTTCGAATAGAACCTCCTAACACGAGGTTTCCGGAGAAAGACTGAAAAACTGGGTAAAGGGGAATACATAACTTCGAAAGAATTTGACAGCATACTAAAAAACATACCAACCTTTTCAATACTCAGAGACGATTAACAAATATACACTATGAAATCTATTTATGCGTTCCCATTCTTATATATGTTTCAATTATTTGGGAACCAATCTATACCAATCCAGAAATTCGTAATGAAAAGGTTTAAAAATCTACTTTGTAAAACAATTATGTTCAACAAATAATTGATGAATTTTTAAAATGTATTTGTAATTTGTAAAAATTTAATACTTTAGATGAATAAATAAATAAAGCCCCAATTTAACCTTACATGGAATTGCGAAATAACAATATACTACATGCATTCTCCCCACCCTGGTATAATCGCAGGCTCCGTTCTCTAAGAAACAAAAGAAATAAGCAATGGACAATTTCCTTCGTACTCAATCATCCAATGACTTTTCTAACTACCTGAGAAGCTATCTCCACTTTACCGCCCTACAAAACTTCCTCTATCAACGCTATTTAACAGAAACGCAAGCCAATCTTATAAACGATCCAAAGTCCTTCTTTAAGTTTGTTAACTACAAAAGAAAATCCGATGGCTATCCTATCTCCCTCTCCTTCCACGATCAAACCTCGAATGATCCCAATATTATCGCCACCTTCTTTAAACAGTCTTTCGCCGACGGTTCGTTTGCTCCAGACTTCTCATACTTTGATTATCTACCGAATTTTTCGCTTGGACCATTTCTCCCACACACAGTTGATTCTCATGTCATCGAAAACAAATTAAATCTACTTAATGATGAATTCACTCCTGGACCCGACGGTCTCCCTGCCATATTTCTAAAAAAATGCTCGTCAACCATCTCTCGCCCTCTCTCGAAAATCTTCACCCTATCCCTATCCCAAGGTGAATTCCCCAGCTTATGGAAAACCTCATATATCACCCCTAGTTATACATAAAAAAGGTCCGAAGAACGTTGTTAACAACTATCGTCCCATTGCCAAACTATCACATATACCTAAACTCTTCGAGAGTGTTTTGTACGAAACACTAAGTTTTCGCTGCAAGTCATTAATCTCCCCTAGACAACACGGTTTCCTCAAATGTAGATCCACAACCACTAACCTTGTTGAATTTGTGTCCTTTACCCTATCAGCCTTAGAGAACGGCAAAGAAGTCGTCGTTATCTCAACCGATTTCAGTAAAGCTTTCGATAAAATCTCCCACACACTGATACTCTTCAAATTGTCCTCCCTTGGCTTCGACCCCATTTCTTTGAAGTGGATATCTTCTTACCTGAAAAATTTATTCATTTTACAATGTTCGTATTTATTTTATATTACAATGTTCATTTTAGATCTGCCTACTCTAACCCCTTTTTAGCCTCCTCCGGCGTCCCCCAAGGCAGCCACTTAGGTCCATTTCTTTTCGTTCTTTCCATAAACGATCTTGAATGGTGATCAAACACTCCCACATCTCATAATACGCCGACGACACCAAGTTCTTCAAGACCATTTCCTCCAGTCATGACTCTTCCCTTATTCAATTTGATCTCAATAGCTTTTCCATCTGGTGCTCCAAAAATGCTTAGAGCTTAATATTTCCAAATGCCAATCAATTACCTTTTCACGTAAACGAATCAAACCTCCTCCTCGTCTCTACTTCCTCAATAATCAACCCATCCCCACGGTTCAAGTCATTCGCGATCTTGGCATATTATGTGACCAGGAACTTAATTTTCGGGCACACATCGATGAGATAATCCTTAAAGCTAATTCTGCACTCGGTTTCGCGAAGCGATGGTCTAAAGAATTCTCGGACCCTTACGTTACCCGATCTCTTTACATAACCTTTGTCCGGCCCCTTCTTGAATACGCCTCCCAAGTGTGGTCTCCCTACCAACAAACCCACATTTCTAGAATCGAGAGCATCCAACGCCGATTCCTACGTTTTGCTCTTCGAGGTCTCCCCTGGGGCAATCCTTTGATTTTACCATCCTACCAAGACCGCCTTAAACTAATCAACATGAACACATTGGAAGAAGGAAGAGTTGTATCTGACATTCTTTTCATCCATCGTCTCCTTTCAGGTACCATTGACTGCGCGACTCTCTATAACTCTGTCTCTATCAACACTAACCCCCGCTACGTACGAAATCCCCGTCTCTTCTATCTACCCACCCCCCGTACTGCCTATGGCTCCAATGAACCTATTTCTCGTATGCTGGGAATTGTTAATTCGAATCCTTACTTCGATTTCAACCTCAGCACTCGAAGCCTAAAAATCCATCGTCTTAACCACCCTCCCCTTCTCCCTACCTAGTAAGTGAGATTAGGTTAAGATTAGATTAAGCTAGCTTGAATTAAGCCAAATAAATGGGGGCGTTCGCCCCCACGAAAATTAAACTAGGCAGATCAGTATGCGCGGGCTTAACTCCGCTACTGAAAATTTTTGATCGAGCGAGCAAATTTGTTGTTTTATCAACCTTGCTCTCGCTCCGCATGGCACTTTTCTAAACTTTACTTCGTTATTTCTCACTATTTTTCAATCAAACAATTTCATTTGATAATTTATGGCTCATCTACAGACCTAGATCTATCGAATGACATGCTGCACACATGTGTGGTTATAGCCGATATCTACATTTAGTGCGTACAAGATTAGTCCGAAATCGTTTTCGGACCACTATATTCCCCGTACATGCACGCGCTAGGCCAAAAAGTGGGAAAAGTTAGAATTAAATTCTAACTAGGACACCCCTTGGAACTAATCGACTATAATTCCCTAAAAATCCTGGGAAACAACTAAGCCTGCAAATCTTAAACTATAAGCTCTTTCCTAAAATGATGATGACAAAACAAAGTATGAGACACCGGATAGTTTAATGAACATAGGAAACCTGCACGCAACCATACTTTAAGGATGAAGAGATAGTAATCAAAGAAAAATTAGTAAACAAAAATCCATAATATTAGAACTGTCATAATAGAATCTCGAAATCCTTCATCTTGCTCTAACTTATATGGAATTGTGTATGAAACGATGGCATTTATAATTTAAATTTAGAGCGAATTTTGATAGATAATCTTTTTTCCACAGAAATTTAATATTTAATATAAAAAGGATGGCTTTGTCCTAAAACTCAAACTTAATACTTTCTAATTAGACAATCTGTATTCAAGTCTTCCCTATCTTCCAATCGCCATTCCGAATCAATAATAGCTTAACGTCAGATAATAATCCAAAATAATACTGTTCAAAAATATTTCACGAAAATTAAAATAAGCGATAACTTGTCCGAACACATTCCTAGGTTGTTTTAAAAATATATAAAAAATACAGACAATCATTTCGAAGCCAGAAAAATAAGAGAAAAGTTATAAAATGGCACAACTATTGGATGAAAGTGAAAACAGGAAGAAAGTGGCGATTGGAGCGCCAAACAAACGAAGATCTTTTGGGTTTAAAAAAAATTAACCCAAATTGACATAAATGTCATTATTTAAAAATATTCCATACTAATAAAGGAAACAATTTTCGGATTTCATTATATACGAGTATTTAATAGTTGGAATTAACACAACTTCCACTTGCCTTTTGAAGATTATTGTTTTGTTTGGAATTGGCTATAACAGAGAAACAAATCTATCGATCTCTATCTCGAGCTACTAACACCACTCGTACCTATCTTAATCTATAAGATTTGATTAATGAAATCAGTAAAGACTATACGGTTGTTATCTCACTTTTCGAGTGACAATACACATTTTTCACGCTTTAAAGAGACCTTGAATAGTAACATGTGACAAAGTAAAAAGTAAAGTGACAAAGTATTATATGATAAGCCTTGCTACACCACACACTAAACAAAAAAAACGTCCTTACATTTTAGCATTAGCACTTTAATATTAGTTACAGACTATGTCACATTTGGCATTTAAATACTCCGACGAAATTTCTTCTTTTTTAATCACTTCTTTAGTTCAATAGTAGTTCTGAGCTTTTTATCAATATTGGCTGTTATTTGGCGCCAAACCTCTTTGATTGGATTGAAGCCTGGGCTGCTGCCCCAATAATCTAAAGAAACATGCTCTATGAAAAATCGCGGAATCATCTTGGAAAAAATGAACAGCCTCAAAAAAAGGCAAAACTTTGTTTTATCGGATACATTCATAATTTCTCAACATTCTCTGTACCCTCTAACATTAACATCGACTACGTTTTACCCTCCGTGCAAAACAAAAAACCGCCGCACTTTAAGCACTTAATCTCATGATTTTAGAACATACATGATCTCATGATTTATAAAAGAAAAAAAAAAACACTCACGTCGATATCGCATTAGTGCTCTAGGGATAAAGTGCCTTGTTAAAAGTTAAAGACTTACGCACGAAACCTGCGAATCATATAAAGGACACATCTTCGCTCTTTATCCCGATCAATTTTCAATGAGGCGAGCCTTAGATGTCGTGGGATGTCACGAAAGCAATGTCAGAAGGCTTTTGAAGAAATTAAGCGGACAGTACGACAGCTTGGGAAGCAAAAGACAGCAGAGACCAAAAAAAAAACGACACAGCGGTTAGATCTGATTTCTGACATCTGTCTGAGAAATGTTTATATAATTTGTTTGATCTTGACGGAAAGCAGACACTGCCAAGTAGAGCTAAGGAGGCATAAGCCAAATATGGCCTGGAGATTGTTCAAAAATTAAAAATAATAAAATATTTTTGAATTTCGCGCGCTATGTAAATTCATTTTTAAATTTTTTTTGTTATGTTGGTACACATATCCCCTAACATATGTTGACATTATCACCCATTTTGGATATTTAGTTGATTTTTCATAGATATAAAGTTTAGACATGTTTTTGTGTGTTTGATGTTTTGCTAATTGAAAAAATGGATCAAAGAATCTGTGTTAAATTTGATGTGAAAAATAAAATTAAGCACTCCAACGTACATGAAATGTTGACTGTGAATTTCGCGAATCTACTTTGAGCAAAAAAAAATGATACGTGGTACAAGCTCTTTACAGAATACCAAGAAGAAGTTAATGACGATGCCCACCCTGGACACCCAGGATCAACGGATGAAAACGTTGAAGCAGTGAAAAAAAGTATTATGGAGAATCGTCGAATCATTATCAGAGAAGTTGCTCATGGCATAACATTTTTATCAAATATTTTGAGCGTGAGTGACAGCAAAGTTTGTTCCGAAATTTAGAACCAACCGAATCACCGCATAAGCAAATATCAAGTGTTTTTAAATGACGTCAATGACGATCCGGATTTGCTGAAAAGGGTTATCACTGATATACCCATAATAGAGAACTCAATTATGTTCCAGAACTATGCAAAAAGGCATCTAAAACAATTGAGGAACTCAAAGAGGTCATAATGGAAGTGTGGACCATATATGTACATATATAAAAACATCCTCATACCATCACATAGGGAGAATGCTTGACCCTGGGAACAATAGTTTCAATTGGCAACATTCAATCGCGTTCAAGTACGACGTTGCCAAAATCATCGAGTCTTATGAGGTTAGGCATATGTTCGTCCGAATGTATGACAATCGGATTTACTCCAATTTTATTTGCTTCTAGCTTAATTTAAACGGATTTTCTTTTTCATTCAAAAAAGGTTTTTATCAAGGTTTTCCTGCTCTCATACCCATATCCCCGCATCCATGAATAATTAGTAAAGGAAAACAAATAATATTTCGTATTTGAACATTTTTGTGTATGCGGCTGGTTTGCGTTGCGTTGCTATGTAACATATGTAAGTTATATTCATGCATGTCAAAACAACAGCTTTAATGTAAGACTAATTAGTTTTAGCCTAGTGGAACATATTACAGACCAAGCAGCAAGTTATATACTCATCCATACCACCTCATCGTGATTTATGCAACAGCAGTAATTTACTATAATTTATCAAATATCTTTCTCATCATTATGATCGTCAATCGTCATCCTCATCATAGCCATAGCAGGCTTATAGCACTTTTCGGATTTCAGTAACGGAATATTCATTTCCAGACTCAGTTACTCATGTTTTCTTTAAATACACTCGGGATGGGATGGGAAAACTGTGGTTTCTACCATACATGCTCGTATCTCATAACTTTTGTCATCTTTGAATAACGCCGGTAATTCAAGACACACAAATATAACTGCTCGTGAATACCACTGGATTTAAAACACATCCACTGACTCGAAGAGACCGGCAGAAAAAAAAAAAAAAACAGATTCGTACACTTCTTTATGATGTACATACATACATACTCGCATACTGTGTGTGATGTGACTCCTAAGTGACAACGGTCAATGACATACTATCTGAAATGACGTCGCTAGAGAGTGCTAGCTTTTGCTTGATGGGAATGTAGGCAGGCACTGTAACATGGTTTAGATGTTGGTTTAGGCTTATAAGCATTCATGTACGGGTGCGAGTACGGTTTACGTGGGCTCTGAGAGCTAAGCACATGTCATTTATTCACCACAATACATCTCAGCACCTTCGTATTTACCTTCCTCTATTCTTCTTTAATATTTCATCGTTGCATGCATTCAAAGATATGTAGACGTGTGTATCTATTTCGAGGCATAGTAGTTATGTCGGTTGCTCATTAGCACGGTTGCCCTCTTGCCCCAGTAATTAAATTGGCCGACTGTTGAATTTGAAAAACAAAAAGTTTTCTTTTCTTTTGTTTTGTATTATTGTAACAATTGTTCCGTGTCAAGCCGCGTTATTTTCCTTTCTTTTTACGACAGGTAACACCTACTGTTAAGGTGTTACATCTTATTCGCAAGAAGAGACGACTATACGTAATGAAAATTAAAGCCTTTTAGTTTCCTATTCTGATAAGTGCATCACTTATTTTTGTTATAAATTATCGAGGATATAATAGTCGGCGTTGGATCATAATAGAAAGTGTAGCAAAATTTAAAGTTTTTTTGAAAGGAAAAACGAACCGCGTTATATGTAGAAGCATGAACCAAGAGAATATCATTTTTGTACATGCCGAACGTGGTGCCACTATCTTAGGAGCTTTAAGAATTAAGAAATGTGGAAACCTATATACATAGTTAGTAAGATTTTTTTTTTAAATCTATATTATTGTATATTTAACAGGGTTTCATTGAGTCTTTCTTTGAGCCCTCAACAAACGATTGCTAATAACTACTTTCTGGAAAACGGAATAACTACACAGCAATTTTCCTCAGTAGCATATTGGGCTAAGAGTAACAACAATCCCATGGCATGAAAGATCTCGTTAAATCTCTCCGTTTTCTTTCAGAATAAGAAGAACCGTTTCTGCTAAGTTTTATCTTGAAAGGTATTGCAATAGTCCCGATTTTGGAATTAAAAATTGCGATATATCTCCACGTTCCAAGGCCTAAAACCAGAATCCATCCTTTTCAGAAAAATGACAGTGTGTACGTGTATTCGTATGTTCGTATATTTGTTAATTTTTTTTCGCCTCGTGTATCTCAAGAACAAATAAAGATATCGACTCCGGGCCAATTTCCTTCAACATATAATAGCAACGGTTTGTCTTTATATCAAAATAAAAAAAAAACTATAAAAATGTAATGAAATGCTTTTTGATATCGCCTCCAGATCTATATACATACATACATCATTTGACGTATAGCTAGTCTTTTCTGTCTTATTATTATAGAATTGATATTATAGAATGAATATTAATTCCGGACTAATTTTACTCGAGAAACTATTAGTTGTACTCGTATAATAGTAAAAAGTCATCAATTATTTTAACATAAAATTTTATTTAGCATAGTTAGGATAATCTGATTTAGGTCAAATATGCGCCGTTTTGTTCGATAACTTGTTGTCATTTTGAAGGTAATTTCCTTCAAGGAATAGGAACTCTCGTAACCACTAACAAAAAGTTAGAACAGTCATTTTCCTCAAGCCTCTCTTGAGCCAAATTTGTTACCACCAAATCGTTGCCATGGACAGGGACAGATGGTATTCACTTAGTGCCAGACTGGACGATTTCCCTGATTTCATAGAAATTTTCGACGAATGGTCTTCCAAAGCGTGGTACAATTTTGACATCGAAATTACCAAAACGAAATTGGTGAAAGCAAAACTACACATGATTAACTGTAACAGAATCAGTACCATAAACACTATTCACATTTTCAGCTGCCTGGCTTGCACTTTCATCTTTATCGAAGAAATACTGTAAATTATGGCATATTTTCTCTTTGCTCGAGTTTTTGAAAACATTTGGGGACCCTGCTCCTCCATATTCCACAGAAGCACGTTGGGCCAAGAAGTTTAATCTGGGCAGAAAATAGAGTGAAGATGAACATCGCGGAGGATGTCCATCCACGTCCCTCACTAAAGATAACGTGAAAATAATCGAAAATGTTGTGTTGGCAGATCGGAGAGTAACCATCAGGCATCTAGCTGGGATCAAAGCGATCTCATATGACAGCGTAAGAAGAATTTTTGAGATAAAATTGCATATGGAAAAGGTCTCTGCCCGTTGGGTACCGAGAATGGTAACCGACAAACAAAAGAAAAAACAAGGGGTGGTCGTGGTGCATTGGTAATCATCACCGATTGTTGAGCGGAAGGTCTGTAGTTCAAGTCTGTCCATAGCCATGAACAATTTCTACGCGGAAAAATTGTGCAACAACATCAGTTGTGAATGAGAGATGATCAAAAAATGCTGACGAAGGCATAACACTCGCAGCATAAGATCACTTCAAAATTTATACTCTGCGTATGCATTTTCAATATACCTATAATACCTTAATGATATGAAAACAAAAAGTTACTGTCAACTACAACCAACGCGACAAATTCAGTCGAATCTCTCAAAAAACCCTATCTAGGGCAACCACCCCTTAAGAGTAGTGAACGAACATCTTCGCCACAAACCATCTACACCCTGTTCATGTTGTGTGACAAGCACCATAAGAGCGTACACTCTTGAACCTGTACGAACCCTTTAAAAAAACAAAAAAAAAAAGCCATTTCGACTGTGAATCTCGAGAAGCTCCAAGCAGATTAGAAAATGTTATTGTTATGATCCGTGACCATGGACGAGACCTGGACCAACCATTTTGATACTAAAACCAAGCAAAAATCGACGCCTTGGAAGCGAGCCCTCTCACCTAAGCCAAAGAAATTTAAAGTGTCAAGTTCGGCGTTATGGTGGAATATATGGAAAAGTGAGCCAATATTTCGGGATTTAGAAAATAGGATAAAGAAAATAGACGCGGCAAATTGCGAGCTGGAGTGCTATTTCACCAAGACTACGCACCGGCTCGCGAAACCGCACTTGCTACGGCTGCGATTCAAGTTTCGAACAACTCGAACACCCGCCCTATTCGCAAGACTTAGCTCCTCGTGACTTCCACCTCTTTCCACAGCTCAAAGAACACATTCGAAGCGAGAAATTTGAAGACAATAGCGAATTTATTGCCGCTATTGAGTCGTTTTGAGAGGGTTTTATTAGGGTGAAGACATAGATTTTTTTCTAAGGAAATTCTGGGTTTAGAAAAATGATTAACTAAATGTATTGACTTTCTAGAGGACTATGCAGAAAATTAAATCATTGTCCCCGTTTCATTTGAATTACTCCAGTTTTTAAGCGTACCAAATCGAAATCGGAAGTTGGTAGTTTGAGAAGACCGACCGTATTATTCCTTATTGAATAGTTGTGACGTTAAGTCGCATTAATTTCTTAAACTTTATGTGCATATTTTATAATTTCTTTGATAAAAGTTTTCTTGAATATGTAATATGTAAAAAGTAGTTACACCATTTTAAAATTCTCAAAAGAAATAAGTATCTGAAGTACGTTGTTTAAAGTTCACATTAAATAATATTTCTGCTCGTTCTTTGAATTTTGTTCATAGATTCAAAAATTCTAACCTTACCTGCGGTTGTGTGATAACAATATGCGTTCGCAAAAGTTTAGGATCGTTAAGTGCTATGTCAAAGTATTACTTGTTATATTTCAAGCTTAGCCAAATACTAAGGATACTACAGCATAAACAATTGAGGGTTGAAATTGCTAAAGAACTCCCACAAAACACTAGAAAAATCAAAGGAGAGACATGATACAAATAATAAAAAAAAAAACCTACCTACATATAGATCAGGTATTTTGGGATGTTAAATTTAATACCATACTTATATACAGGGTGTCCCACGAGCAGTGTGCCAAAAAGCTAGAGCGTGTAGGTCTGGTCAAGGCAAGAAAAAAATCGTACGGGAGGGGGGGTCTATTCCCCCCCGTTTACCCGGGAGGGGCAATTTTCTAAAAAATTTACTTAATTTGGAAAAAAAAATATTTAAAATCAACAGTTACATCCACAATGCCGTGATATACTTTTTTGTAAAGCCAGAAACCTCTTATTTTTTTTGTTTTTGAGAAATTAATTTTCAAACTCAAAATTTTGAAGAAAAAAAATTAAAAAAAAATTTCGAACTATTTTTTTTCAAAATTGTATGTAATTAAGTACTAATTTTTTTTTCAAAAATTCAATTCTCTTATTAGTTTCTAGTTAAAAACAGAAAACCGAATGCAAAAATGTCTTGTAGTTTTTGAGAAATTAAAAAAAAACCCGAACCATTTATTTTTAAGAAAAACCTTTTTTTTTGGTTTTAACGCGGCTGGACTTGTAGGCAAATTAATGTATGAAACACTGACCTCTTTTTTATTATTTTTAAAAAATTCGGAGCTTTATTATAATAAATTTTCAATATGATCCCCATTTTTTACAAGGCAAAGATTATATCTCCTTCTAATGGCTGCACATAAGTCTATGCTTGACAAATTTTCCTGCAATTTGACTCCAGCGACTTCAATCCGTTCTTTCAGTTGTTCCACTTCATAAACATAATTCTTCATGAATCCCCACACGTAAAAATCTAGAGGAGTTAAATCTGGTGATCTAGGTGGCCATTCCGTGGGGCCCCTTCTTCCGATCAAACGGTCACTAAAATCATCATCCAGCCAGTTTCTAACCCGGAGTTTTATGAGGAGTGCTAGAGCGCGTTAAAACCAAAAAAAAGGTTTTTCTTAGAAAAAAATGGTTCGGGTTTTTTTTTAATTTCTCAAAAACTACAAAACTTTTTTGCATCCGGTTTTCTGTTTTTAACTAAAAACTAATAAGAGAATTGAATTTTTGAAAAAAAAATTAGTACTTAATTACATAGAATTTTGAAAACAAAATAGTTCGAAATTTTTTTTTTCAAAATTTTGAGTTTGAAAATTAATTTTGAAAAAACTATTTTTTAAAACAGCTTCTTTTAAAACCAAGATGAAAGAAGAAGTTTCTGGCTTTACAAAAAAGCATATCACGGCATTGTGGATGAACCTGTTGATTTTTAATATTTTTTTTTCCAAATTAAGTAAATTTTTTAGAAAATTGTCCCTCCCGGCTAAACGGGGGGAATAGACCCCCCCTCCCATACGATTTTTTTCTTGTCTTGACCAGACCTACACGCTCTAGCTTTTTGGCACACTGCTCGTGGGACACCCTGTATATCTGAACGATTTTAGATCAATTTAGATTTTATGAAAGTAAATCTCTTAATATATGTGCACCCGATGCACATATTAAATTCACGATGACCTTCTGAAATCTTGTATGCGGAAACAGGTATAAACACCTTGAAACAAAACGGAACTAAAGATTAAAACTAATTAGCATGACAAAAATCAGACAGATTAAATCGGTTCTCCGCAGCGTATTGCATAACTAGTAACGGTCTTAAAAAAATATATATATAGTTAATGAAGAAAGGAGAGAAGGTATTGTGGAACCCGCACATATGTTTATAGTATACAGTATATTCACTAAACAGTCATTAATAGACCAAAAATGATAAGTGGTATCAGAAATGTATTTTATATCTATGATCGTAATGCCGCAAAACTTGCTTTTAAATATATTTTCTAGTGTAATGTAGGCTGATAATAATCCTGTTGCTAGACAACCAAATAGAACTGATATTGTCAGTAAAATAAACATTACAATTTTTTTATAATTAATAGTGGCCAGTGGGGTCATTATGCATATCTGACTTAACGGCAAAGAATTCGACGAGTACAACCGTAGAGCAGAGGAAAAACGTGAGTTTATAGCGTATATGTACTCTCACCCAAAGTGCATAATGAACAAAGCAAGTATTTATCTTAACTAATACTAAATAGCCCCGAAGTTTTCTGAAAAACTCGGGATAAACAGTTGATGTCAGATTAATTATGTATTTTTATCAAAAAAAAACCGTACAAACTTGGATGACGACTTTCGTCTGAAAATTTGCCAAACGTGTTTTTAGTACCTACATAATGATTGAATTGTTTTAATTTGTATCCTCGATTATTGTTTTGATAACTGGCATATTGAATATGATAAATGGGTCCCTCCTGCGAATAGGAGGTAGAATATACCCGCGACTCGAAAGACTTCTCTTTTCTTGGCACTGACAAACGGCTCCCACCCACTGTTTGTACTACTGTTTCCATTGTGGTGTGTAGTGGTGTAGTTAACTTAACTTACTTAAAACACTTTACAAAACACCTTACTGGCTCTAACAATCTCAATCAAACAGAAGGAATTAAACTAACTATGCCTTTCGGTATCATGCATAACTTATAATCATTAAAAAAAATTAAATAACTACTTATTAAACTAAGAACATTTATGTTACTTAAAAACAAGCTTCAGATTTATGGGATTTTATATAAAACTTAATACTAACTAAAAACTTGCTTAACCTACCTAAATTAATATATATACATATATGCTGCGAGCAAAAAAATAGCAGTGCTTCGAAAAAATAAGTTTAATCATAAAAACAAATAAATTTAAGTTGATTTTAAGAAATATTTTAATGTCAATTTTTTCGTTATATTTCATAGTGTTTTTTTAATTAAATTCCATTGTAATTCATTCAGTATTAATTAAACAATAACACAAATACAAAAAAAAACTTAAAAATTAAGGGAGAAAATAAAAAATAATTTAAATTTGATATTTTTTTAGGTTCTATGATGTTAGTACTTGGTAGCATCACCTTTATTTTTAGTAATTGCTTCACAACGGCGCTTCATCGAGTTGACGAGATCCTTACATCTTTGCGGTGATATTGATTTCCAAACCTGCTCAACTACGTCCCATAGCTCTTTGTTATTTTTTGGTTTTGCATTCCATACTTCTTTTTTCATGTCTGCCCAAAGGTTTTCAATTGGGTTGAGGTCGGAAGACTGAGCAGGCCAATCCATAACCTTAATATTATTGTCCTGAGACCACTGTTTAGCTGTTCTACTAGTGTGTTTTGAATCATTATCCTGCTGGAAGTCCCATTTGAGCGGCATTTCGAAACAAGCATATGGTAGCTTGATATCCGACAGAATTTCCACGTAAGAATGCTGATTCATTATACTTTTTATTCAGTATATTGGACCCACTCCATAGTAAGAAAAACATTCCCATACCATGATACTAGATCCTCCATGTTTAAGAGTTTTTGTTGTGTATCTAGGATCATATTCGGTATTTGGTGGTCGTCTTACATACTGCCGAGATCCTTTACCACCATAAAGTACAACTTTACTTTCGTCAGTCCAGAGAATATTCCTCCGCTGTTCAAGAGCCCATCCCAAATGGTCTCGTGCAAATTTCATTCTTTTTGTTATGTGCGTTTTTTTCAGAAGCGGGACTTTTCGTGGGCTGCGAGCATTCAAGTTGTGGTCTCTTAGTCGTCTTCTTACTGTATGGACACCGCACGGTAAATCAAGTTCACCCACAATCTCTGTAGCTGCTGCAGTGGGGTTCATCTTCGAAAATCTAACAATTCGTTTTGTTAAAGATGCTGTTAAAACTTTTTTGCGCCCGCGTGTTTCAGTTGTTTCTTTGTATTTTATGGCGTTTCGAATCATTTTTGCAGAGCACCCAACAAATTCTTGAACTTCCTTATAAGTTTTGATTTTCTTAATCAGATTTTGAATAATTTGTCGTCTTTCTGGTGTGCAGTGTTTACCACGACCCACTGCATAAACCGAAATGAAAGTTTTTAAGCGAATTCGTTGGAAATACGAGTATAAAATAGAAGTAACTATAAAACTTATTTGTTATTAAATCAAAATCAATTTTAAATTGGAAACACAATTTTTTAAACCAAACTTGGCGAGCGCTGCTATTAATTTGCTCGCCTGAAACACCTAAGCACACCACAAAAAGTGACATTTCAAAAGAAAGGGAGAAAATTAACCGTTAGATAATACTTCAAACGGTAACCTTAATAGTCATCAGCACCACACAACAGTAGAAGCCGAAAAAATGTCACGCATTTTAAATTAATGAAAACTTATCCTTTCTATTAGTTGCCACTGCTATTATTTTGCTCGGCACTATATGTACTCGTATATATAGATACATACATAATATATATTCCTCGTTGACAACCCTTCGTAAAGCCCTTCTGTCATGAGCGTGCTCCTTTCAAGTTTGGCTGTTCTATTAGGACCTCTTATAGGCCCATTCTTATATTGACTTCCCCTCTACATATGTACGTCACGCCTTCCGGGCGGGCTTCCACCTCATTTATCTTTTGACTGTTTCCACTGCCCATTCGTTCTGTGTCCTGCCCCTCTTAGTCTTAGTCTTGGCGATGTTATTTATTGGACAATGCTTCGGGCTAGAGTGTAGTTTTTTTCATTCACCTGTTTTCCACTGTAGGTTTTCCTTAAGATCTCCTTTTCAAAGACCCGAAATCTATTTTCGTTAGTCTTAGTCAGAAACCAAGTTTCACACGTAAAGTGTCACTGGCATTATTGTGGTTTTATAAGGAAAGCAAAGTTGTTTTGAATTGTTCGCAAATGGAAAACGTTGTTATCCCCACACAGAGAATCAGCCACTTCGACGACTGAGGAAGTAAAGGAAGCAATTCATCGACTTAAGAATAACCAGAGATTAGGATTCGACCTAATACCTACGGAATTAATAAAATATGTTGGAGAGGAATTAACAGAGAAGTTACATGGGCTCATCGCAACTATATGGGACAATGAAACAATGAATGAAAAAACTCGGTCACCATTCCCTATTATAAAGGGGAAACGGGCATAATACAACAATTACCGAGGCATATCACTGCTATTAAGTTGTTGCAAGGTTCTGTCTAATATTATATTCTCTTACTGAAGTCACACGCTAAATAAATTATCGGAGAATTCCAGTGTGGCTTCAGGGCAAACCGCACGACGAGTGGCCAAATTTTCATTATACGACATCTTTTGGAAAAATATGGAATTTTTACGAAACGGTCCATCAACTGTTCGCAGGTTTTGAAAAGGCATATAACTTTATAAACCGATCGAAGAGTATCATATCCTTGTAATGCTGGGAAACCCATAAATGTGATGAAACTGATATGGACAAAGGGAAACGAAGAAAAAGTTATAATTATTAAAGCAAATTGTAAACATTTTTGTCTGGGTTAAACTCTGAGTAAAAAATTAGTAAAAATTAATGAATAAAAAATACAGAAAAGGAAAAAATGTAAAATTTGCGAAACACAATATAATATTTAATTATTAAAACAGAATGTTTTTTGACCATTAAACACACGTGTTTTAGTACGATTCAGTAAATTGCACATAAATATCACAGGATTTTGGAATTATTTATTAAGGAATGTATGAAAAATTAATTAATAATTATTGCATAAAATATTCGCCTGTCTAAACAATTTATTATTGAATCTTTTGAAATTATTCTTTTTGTGATTCTAATGTAATTTTTTTTTTAAATACATTTTCTGCATCTTACTGAAACGTGGTATAATCTTTCATCGCCGCAGGATAAGCTCTACGAATTTTATGCTGAGGAAGATTTCGTAAATACTGAAACGGAATTCGCTCAGTACGACACGCGCGATTCGCGAAATATCGCCTCCAAAGCCTATCGAGGAAAAATTCGCTAGTCCTTTCATTTTGAAACATTTAAAAGCAAAAAAGCCGCCAAATGCTAAATTTGTTGTATGCGAATTTCAAATCCTTATATGAAAATTGCATGGACTGTTTTAAAGATCTTTTGATTGGAACAATTGATCGTGTAATTCACCGATTACGGAAAATAATTATATCAAGGCATGGAGCAAAGTCGAACGCGTTTCAATACAAAATATTTAATTGTACAGACATTAATAAAAATAAACTTTCTTTTATTGCCGTTGTCCAGTTCATTAAACATTTAAACTCTTCTGGACTCTAACACTAGGGACTCTTGGATTATCTACATTTGGTTGCAAAAATTTGAGCACGAAACCGAGCAGGAATGAGCAGAAGAGGTAGGAACCGTGCAATAGATCAATTCCTCGAATTTTTAGAAGCTCGCTGTAGCTATATTAAATACTGCTATATTCTATTCCGTCCATCGAATAGCACATCTCAAAACATCCTTTAACATATGATGGAAACCATTAGTACGACCAAAGTGCAAAGTAATTCATCTCGTTCCTTTTTGTCAATCGTTCATTACACACGGGATCAATGCTCCTGGCAATTTAAACAATAGTTGCCTTGCCATTACTGCCTTCGAAAACGTCATTCTTCAAGCAAATGTTGTTACACTTACGGTGTAAGATGTGCAATTCTGGCCACATCACACACTTGTTCATTAAACACAAAATATAATTTTAGAATCAGAAACAGCAGCAACGGAAACAACAACAACCGCTACTAAGGACAAGGTACCACCCATATTCAGCGAGACCATAGATCTGCGTAAGTATGTCGGTGTTTTTAAAACTATAGACGAAAAGTGCGATGCTTTCCAGTGCACCACACTGGAGGAGTATAAGCGAGTCAAGGACTTATTAAAGGAGACCACGACCTCTAGGTCGATGCTCCTCAAAGGCGTGCATTCGATCACTGTCCTCGAGAAAATGCTCTCAGAACTCAAATAGATCGACGACCGCAAATTCGTATGAGTCAACAGAAGCTGGGGAGGCTAAAGTCCATTATTTCCTTGGCTTCCCAGTTTGTAACATAAAAAACAGTAAAAAGGCAAGGAAACATTTTACAATGTATCGGAACTTTCAAGTTTTAAAAAGCCGGTAATAATAATAATAATTATTATTTTTATTATAATTAATGATACATAGGCCCTTCATTCGGAACAAGGCGAACCCAATCCCGTTTCAAGAATAGATTTGTAAAATTGAAGATTTTCAAGAAATTTGAATTTGCCCTTAGTTATGAAGATTTTTAGAGGGACTTTAGAGTCCTAATTTGCTGTTGTGAGTTGTGGGAGTACGTTTGTCTAATATTGATAATTTTTTGTGGTTCACATCTTGTGAAAAAGTTAAGGTATCAGTTTTATCAGTTTTATTCCGACCAGTTTTATTCGACAGTATCTTTGGAACAACTGAAAGAACGGATTGAAGTCGCTGGAGTCAAATTGCAGGAAAATTTGTCAAGCATAGACTTACATATGTGCAGCCATTAGAAGGAGATATAATCTTTGCCTTCTAAAAAATGGGGATCATATTGAAAATTTATGATAATAAAACTCAGATTTTTTTTTAAAATAATAAAAAAGAGGTCAATGTTTCATACATTAATTTGCCTACAAGTACAGCCGCGTTCTTCTTCTTTTCTTCTTTTCCTTTTTTCGGCGTTGTTATGGTCAGAAGTGTAGGACCATAACCTTCCCACTTAACTGCATTCCTACTGGTCCGCTTGTGGGGTCCGCCGGTTTGACCTCAGAAAGTAACGGCAGGCTTCCCGGTTTGGGATTACTTCATCGCTGAGGCCAATCAAATGCTGGTGTTTTTGCATTTGTTTGCACCAATTGTTTTTCGGCCTGCCTTTTTTCTTTTTTTGTGACACGGGCATGCTCCATTTTTTTTTGTTTGATCTTACTCTTACAACACCGGTGATCTCCAGTCTGATTTGCATGTACACTTATGGGGCAGTTTAATGGTGGTATATGTGTGCCTAGGCTCACCTTGGTGTTTTCTAAATTGCCTAGATGTGATTTTTGTTTACCTTTGTTTTAGTCGCCTTTTACGACAAGCGAGAGGTATCGCTGCGGACCCCACAAGCGGACCAGTAGGAATGCAGTTAAGTGGGAAGGTTATGGTCCTACACTTCTGACCATAACGACGCCGGGATAAAAAGGAAAGAAGAAGAGAGGTATCGCTGCTGGGATATTCTTAACTCGTCCAGCCGCGTTAAAACCAAAAAAAATGGTTCGGGACATTTTTGTATCCGGTTTTCTGTTTTTAACTAAAAACTAATGAGAGAATTGAATTTTTGATAAAAAAATTAGTACTTAATTACATACAATTTTGAAAAAATATAGTTAGAAATTTTTTTTTTCAAAATTTTGAGTTTGAAAATTAATTTCTCAAAAACTATTCCTTAAAAAAACTTCGTTTAGAAACAGGATGAAAGAAGAGGTTTCTGGTTTAACAAGAAAGTATATCACGGCATTGTGGATGTAACTGTTGATTTTTAATAATTTTTTTTCCAAATTAAGTCAATTTTTTAGAAAATTGCCCCTCCCGGCTAAACGATTTTTTTCCTGTCTTGACCAGACCTACACGTTCTAGCTTTTTGGCACACTGCTCGTGGGACACCCTGTATAAAAACACCGTGAAGGTCGTGAGTAGTTTTTAGAAAAATAATTGATTCATCCATTGGAATCATTGGTCCTGTGGGCAAAAAAAAGCATGCTTTAAAGGATCGAAGAATATGAATGATAGTACTGGCATTTTTCGAGAAGATATTAATGAAATGGAAAAAAACAACCAATCCTTTTGTACGAGAAAGCCGGCTTTTACACTAGTCGGACAAGACTTTTCACCCTCACAGTCACCCAGACAGAGATGGCGTTCCAATCATGTTTCCTGCCTGGGTTCGAATTATTTCCGAAAATGAGAAATGAGAATTTGAAACCCAAGAAAGGGAGCACCATTCTGATTTAGAAAAAAAAAAAAAAAAAAAAAACCTTTTAAAAAGTGATTTCAGATAAGGTAAAGCATATGAATTTAAAGGAAAATATTTAAAAAATCAATAAAGCCATGTCACAAATAAATTTTCTTTATTTTTGCAACCACCTATCGGAATGTGGTCCTTGCCTTTGCCGAAATATACCTTTGATAAAAATGCAATCTTTATTGCATGTGATAATAACAGTTTCCATAATATTCCCAACTATCACTACTCTTAAACTCACCTCATCTAATCGTAATAGTTCCTCTGTACTCATACTCCCCGACACTCCTTTTGCTTCCTTTCGCAGTTTCTTTTCCTTTTTCCGCCTTTCCTTCTCCTCCCGATCTGACTTTTCCCGGTCCTTTTCGCCGGTTCCTTTTTTCATAAAGTTAAACATCCTGATGCGTTGAAACTTGTTAATGAAGGGTGGGACGACAATCCAGGATGTATATTCGATTTTCTTCTCCTTCTCTGGTTGCGTTCTGTTGTGCTTCTGGCACCGGTTTTCACTTATTTTTGGTATACACACAAGTCGTTCGATTTGCAAAATTCACTTTTTCTTTTATTCTTAGATATGCAGCTTGGCAATTTTCAAAACCTGAGGAAAATATCAAACATACACGCACCATAAGACTAAATCAATAGTGGACTCGACCTTTGAAAACACTCCCGACCGACCAATTGCCAAGCGAACAGAACAAGATTCAAGCAGAATTCCTTTTCTAATTTATTTGCATAGAAAAACAAAACACAGCCGAATTGCTTGAAATAGATATTTCTTAAGATATTTTCCGCGATCGCGATTCTGAATGGACAAAACAGAAATCGATGCACTGTAGTGGAAAATGGGAAATAAACAAACGAAAAATACGAAAAACTCTGCGAAAAACCACACTCCCATCCGCGGTCAACATCCCGTTTTCCACTAGACTGCGACTTCTGTGCGGAAAATTCGTTTTCTCCCAACACTAGACCAACAACAAACAACCAACCATTCACACACACATGCACTTCTGGTATGAACTGTCAAAAGCAAATTAAACGCCCCTTGTGGTAATGCTTGCTTTTTTCACCTCCGCTCTTCGTTTTTTCCTTATTTTTTATGCATTTATTATGCTTGCAGCAGGATATTTTTTGTAAAATTCTTGCATTAATATGACGTGATGGAAAAACAAGAACAGAATTTTCGCACTTTGCACTCGAGTCCGCGAGTATTTGACATTTGCATTGAACATACACTAGTGTAATCAAAAAAGTACCGCAAGTAGAGTGCAATACTCCCGAGTTGTGATGCGTTTTTGTTGTTTTTCGCGTCCGTCTTTAGTGATCAAAATTTGTCTTACTACTTTCGAATTAGTTTTAAAAGAATTCCGTTCTAATCTAATTCCACTGTAAGCTTAAATATGAAAAAAAAAACGATTTAACGACCGAGACAAATAAATACAGCTCCTAGGCCGGTGACGACCAATCGCGAACTCAACTCTACTAAGCAATCATAATTTTTTCTATTAGATTTCACCTCGGAATGAGATTTCTCTTACATTTACTGACGGCTCAAGCATTTTCTCTTTAGTTTGTGCATGTGTAGCTTTGTTTTCCAATTTTTTTCCGGTTGGATCTAACCGGGTTTTCGAGTTTTCTCAATAAAATGTACACATGCGTTTAGAAGAGTTGATTGTGTTGGTAATTGGCATTTATTTGGTTGGATTTGTTTTGATTGATTTTTGTAAGAGAGAATTAAGTTCTTACTTTCTGACAAGTGTCAAATTGGAATTGTAGTAGATTCTTCATTTGGTAAAAGTAATTACTTATTTGTTATCAGAGTTTTTTTTTTTGATTGTTCAAATTAAACAATTTACATATAATTTTTGAGAAACATGTTGATAAATTTTTTTATTGCATTTAATTCGACAGAGGCTAGAACGGAACTGGATTAATAGCTATACTAGCGGCTCCCAAATTGTGAGTTAGTCAGTAGTGAGTTCATACTCAAAAACATAGGTTTGGAGAAAAGATATTCAGAGATAACCACCAGATGGTGGTTGGTGTCATAAACAATCGGAAACACTAATTAGATTAGGTCATACTGACGCGCGTTTCAAACGGGACACGACAATCTGCGATTTTTATTAAGACAGTTTTATATTTCATCAACGGTGTTAGAAATTATTTTGTTATTTGACTACGAAACAATTTATGTTTACGATCAAGATGCTTTATCAAATGGATTTTTCGATCTGATTCGGGTGACCTTTGTTTTTTTTTTGTTGTAGGCTTCTACTTTCTGTTGGCGCACTCAAAAATACTGATCCATTGTATTACCAGACAGACACCTTGTCTTTATCGTATTTTCCTCGTTGACCAGAAAAAAATTGAGGAGGGGCTTCAGTGATGTAGAGCTAAGAGGTTCGGCACACACCACGTCGGCCCTATCAGTTTCCGGCGACTTGAAGGCATCGAAAGATGCCAAAGCAAATTTAATGGCCTCAGTAGTTGCCACGCCTGACGCAAACTACCAGCTACGCCGAGTTGTTTTCATCGTTTCAGTCATATTTTCCAATGAGGGAGTGTGCAACGAGCCGATGACAGTCTGATTTCCCGGGAAATGGATCTGAAGCAGTAAATTAAGAGTTTCTGCTTTAGACTCGGTGAAGGTACCATCAGACTTTCTGAGTACATTCAACTTTGTCGATTTTGCTCGCTTGAGAACATTAATCAACTTGCTGGTCACACTCAGGGGTTTGATCTCTTCGCGGAAGGACTTATAGGAATTCATCTTCGATTTACGAATAAGCTTCTTCATCTTCTTTTGCTTCGATGGATATTTATTCCAGGCATCTTTCGAGTTCGATTTAAGCGATCTATTTAGGAGACTTCTGGCTCCCCTACGAAGACATTGGAGCTCAGCGTTCCACTAGGGAACCGATTTCCTGCTGGGAAGTTTTTTGACAGAACATGCGAGTTCGAAATATTTGGTGATGGCGCTACTCAGGTTATGAACGGCATCCTCCACCAATTGCTTTGTTCTGAATTTAGGCAGGGCTTGAGTGGATTTCTCAAGCTCCTCTCTGAATCGTACCCAGTCCGTCTTTGTCGGATTCCGCATATCTATGGTCTGACAGCGTAACATCTTGTAAGACTCTCCAGTTAGTGATGGTGTTCACATGCCTACTAGACAGGGTTAGGTCAATCACTTCTTGTCGTCTCGCTGTCACAAAGGTTGGTTGAGAAACTTTAAAAGATGGTTTCCTCTGTTACATAATATGCTGTTGCCCCAAACAGTGTTTTGAGCATTAGCATCACAACAGAAGATGAGTCCAATCCTTCTGGCTTCACAGTACTCTACGAGTTCAGAAACCGCCTTCGGTGGCGGGGGCAGTATCGAGTCGTATGGGGAAGTAAGCAGACGCCACGACGAAGGGTTCAATTTCTCCGGGCGCTTTGTAGCTAACTCTCGCAGTCACCAGATTTTGTCCACATATTTGACCAAGTTTGGTTGTCGATAACGTGTTCAGGCGCTTATTCTACACCCATGGTTCCTGAATGGATACAATGTGATGGTTCGTACTACTGCATACAATTCTGCTACTGAGAAGGGCAGTAGCAGCCTTGCAATGCTGTAGATTAATCTGAGTAAAAATCCGAATACTTGACACCAAAATGGAATAAGATCCTACCAAGGCCGGAATAGGGACGTGAATCATACGCGGATTTCAAGGTCTCGACAGAGCCGTTGTCCAATCCCACAACCAGAGTGAAGCCCTTTTTTCCAAGAGAGCCCTTACTCTCTTTGTACAATAGGTATAGACAACCCAGGCCCTCGTGTCAAGTTACGGGTTCCGCGCACGTAGTCGCGTCAGCACGTTCAGCTTGTTTTCAGATTTTCCAGGAATCCAGAAGATGGCGCGCGTTAATTTTGGGAGACTAACTACCTGATAGGTAGTAGTTCCCAGGGGAGGGAATTTCGGCACTATGCTCCAGATCCAGGCAGATATCTGCTGTGAGGAACAGCTCACCACGAAGGTACCATTCATCAGAGCAGACCTCTCAGCCTGAATACAAAAGCCTGTTGCTGAAGTTAGCTCCAGTAGATGATCCTACCGTCCTACCAGCTTTCCCTATCCTGACCTTTTCAGAGGAGATGGCTGCCTCTTTGTAGGAGAGGTGCTTGTCTCAACTCTTTACGGTCACTTGTATCTCCTTTCGAGAGGAAAGGGTTTTGTTGTTTGAATTGCCCGCCTCCGAGGAGCAGACTTTGATCCTCTCCGTCTTCAGATTTTTGCACCTACCTTCGGACTCCGATTACCCGCCGCTCAACCTTAGCGGTTTCCCGTGCCGCGCCATCGTCGGTGTCGCCTCTGGTGGTTGCACCACTCATGCTCAGTTCAACCTGGTGGTCGAACAATGATCCGCAGGAGTCGGTGTCGTTCTGGGCTGCCGGAGAGTCGAAAATGAGTGGTGGAGCCTCCAAAATCCTTGCCCCGGCCGCGAACAAGGAGATCGCGTGTGGATTTCCGCTATTGCGGGTGCCACCTGGAGTGTTACCATCTATTTAGTTGTCCATTCATCCATGTAAACTCAGAATTCTCCGGGTCTTCCGGTCCCCTCCGCCACGACCAGGAGCCCGAAGAGCAGAGAAGATTCAGGCGATCTACTCTACAAAAAATAAACTTTTGCCTGTGCCTGATATCCTTATATTGCCTGAATAATCATTTGTTAGGCTAAGGCCACGCACTGAGCGGCAAGCGGCAAAAAGCTGAGCGGCAAAAAAAATTTAAAACACATGAAATCGTATGGCTGTGGCCACACAGTCTCTGAGCGGCAAGCGACGTTTTTGAGCGGCAGAGCGGCGTCGCTCAGCTTTCAATTCTGTTCTATTATTTTAGGGTAGTGCTGAGCGGCAAGAAGGAATAATGGCAAATTTAAGAAATATTAACAGCAAATCAAATGATTGTATTGACATACGTAGGTATTGTCTGAATCGGTCTTCGTGTTGTCGAAGATTATTATACAAATGGTGAAATTCGCCATAACCTGATCTTTTTCGGTTTATTGGATGAACTCCAAATCTTCTTTTTTTAAGCTTGAGATAACTCTGTAAATGTTAAAACGACTTTCTTGTAAAATATTGCGGCGAACAGCACTCATTAACGACATTTTCAGAACTAATCGCTAAGAATTGCCGCTCAGTGAGCTGCCGCTTAGAAAATTGCCGCTCAGTAAATAGCCACTTGCCGCTTAAGTTTGTCGCTCAGCTTTTTGCCGCTTTGCCGCTCTGCCGCTTGCCGCTCAGTGCGTGGCCTTAGCCTTAGACAAAATGTTTAAATCTAACCCAAAAATATATTAATATTTTTTGTGTATTTCTGGCCCTGTGCGGGATAAAGTCTAACTTTATTTCTGAATTGCTTTCAGCTTAAATCTGTCTATGCTATAACATACGACATTTCAGAATTGGAATTTTGAGGAAAAATTTATTTAAAACCTAGATTCAATTTTTTTTCCTATCCTAAAGCTTAACCTACCCTGAGCTGCTAAATTTTAGTCTTAAATATAATCAGGTTGGCTGGCACACTTGTATCTCTTTCCGAGTGGTCACCCTCTTGATTGCGTCTCAGCGACTGAGCTTCGTCATCTTGCTCACTCTACATTTCTGAAACTAGCAGGCCTCAGTCAGTTACCAGGCTTATTTAAGCATGATGTTGCGCCCAGCCTTAGCAAGCCCTAATATAACTTACGAACCAGTGAGTGAGGAGGATTTCACCAGAGTAACGCACCGCTCTTGCGTGCTGTTTAGCAACATTGTCCGCCATTGCCGTAGTAAAACGTATAGGCTAATGGACACCATCAATATACTCGTCATGGATTAGTCGTCTGTCCCCGGCGTAGTAGATTACCAAGATGCCATCGCTATTTTGCTACCTATTTTGATACCTTTCGGAATCTTGTATATGGAGAAATGCCTGTGGGGGAATAAAGCCCGATCTTTATAGGTGATACCCATAATTGGGATACTAAGCTCTGGAGATCAAGTTGTTTTTGCCCTTACGATGTGCTTTCGAATCATTTTTATAAGAAAACTAGCTGACCTGGCGAACTTCGTACCGCCTCAGAGTCAATTCAGTTTATTACTAAGAGAACTGAAAATTAAATAAGTTCAATAATGGTTAAAAATCAAAATCGATAACTTCTGTACATTTCCCTAAAGAAACGAACTTTTCTAACATGCATAAACTCATCAGCTGGAGTTGATCTGGGAATGACGGGCAACGTTTGCTGAAAATTACCAGATAGCAATATTAATGCACCGCCGAACAATTGTTGATTTCCACGTCAAAATCACAAGTTGATATAAAAAATCATAACTCACAAATGCGTCGACCAATTTCGTTCAAACTTTACATCTACACGACAATACAAACAAACCCTGAAAATTTGATCAAATTCGGTTTGACCGTTCGTGAGTTGTAAAGTCACACCAAAACTTGCAAATTTTTTTTATGTACATATATAGAATATTATCGAAACGCGATGATGAGCTTTTAACTTCCAATCATCGCAATATCACTTAATGTGATCGAAGTCACACTGCACCATTATATTAATTACCTCAATTTTTGGACCTGTTCTGTACGTTAAATCATCTGCACAGAGGCGGCGTAAGGCTAAGGCCACGCACTGAGCGGCAAGCGGCAAAAAGCTAAGCGGCAAAAAGCTGAGCGGCAAAAAAAATTTAAAACACATGAAATCGTATGGCTGTGGCCACACAGTATCTGAGCGGCAAGCGGCGGTTTTGAGCGGCAGAGCGGCGTCGCTCAGCTTTCAATTCTGTTATATTATTTTAGGGTAGTGCTGAGCGGCAAGAAGGAATAATGGCAAATTTAAGAAATATTAACAGCAAATCAAATGATTGTACTGACATACGTAGGTATTGTCTGAATCGGTCTTCGTGTTGTCGAAGATTATTATACAAATGGTGAAATTCGCCATAACCTGATCTTTTTCGGTTTATTGGATGAACTCCAAATCTTCTTTTTTTAAGCTTGAGATAACTCTGTAAATGTTAAAACGACTTTCTTGTAAAATATTGCGGCGAACAGCACTCATTAACGACATTTTCAGAACTAATCGCTAAGAATTGCCCCTCAGTGAGTTGCCGCTTAGAAAATAGCCGCTCAGTAAATAGCCACTTGCCGCTTAAGTTTGTCGCTCAGCTTTTTGCAGCTTTGCCGCTCTGCCGCTTGCCGCTCAGTGCGTGGCCTTAGCCTAAGGCATGGGCGACGTGGGCCACCGTCTACGGCCTCGCGGTCTAAGGAGCCTCGCGCCTCGAAAGCCCGCGAACGCAAATATAGATATACATAATTACTCATCTAGCAATAAATAATAAAAAACCGGCTAGCAAGTATCTGGCACTACTAACCTACCACATTCGTTTTTTAAAGATCTAGTCTGGCAACATTTGCTGGCGTTGCGAGCGGTGAATAACGCGGAGACTCCTCGCTTCGCCCGCTGGGGATTTCCCATTCTGTTTGCTCCATCTATGTTCGCGCTTTTAAACACATGCAGTCATGCAATCATGCGACGACGCATGTACCTAATATTTTAATGTATTTCCAACAGATTTCGATGAGAGAATAAGTGTTGCGTTTCATTGTTTGAAAAATTAGAAATAAATAAAGAACTGTATTATATTTATTTGAACTGTTGAGTGTGAAAAGTGTGTTTTTAAAGAACAACACGTCCTACCCACTTATTTATTAAAAGCAAGGTAAGAAAATATTGATAAATTTTGCAGTTTTTAAAACTTGTTTGTATCATGCCTTCGATTTGTTATGTGTACGTACGCAAACTACCTAATAATTTTTTAAATATTATTTACAGATTATAATATTTCAGGCCTACTTAACATGTCAGGCCCAGGCCCCAGTAGAGATAGAGATCTCGAGAGAAAATGGGAATCTGGTTCAGCAAAACGAAAAAGAAAAGCTGAACGAGCTGTAGCAAATCAGGTTGTAAGTTCAAGTATGATGAAGTTTCTCAAAAAAAAACTCTTTCAGAATCATCTGAATCTGCTTCGACTTCCACACTTCCGATTCCGGGACTCCGTCAACTTTGGAAAGCACTGAGTACCGAACTAAAGTCAGAAATACAGGTAGAATCAAACTCTAGCCTATCAGACTCTGAAAATTCTGAAACTCTCCTGTTAAGCAGTAGAATTCACGAAGAACAAGTAGTTTCTCCGACAGTTAGCAGCGATACCAGTGATGCAGTCAAACAGTGTTCGGATCCGGCACTGTGAAAGTTTCCCATAACGGATTGTCAGCGCCATGATATACGTAGTTCAAAGCGGCCCTACACAGCAGTTCAAAAACAGTGATGAAGAATATCCCAAAGATGAAGATCATAGGCACTTTTCCAATTTTTATTTCACAAGAAAACTAAATAATGGTGAAATTCAACTTCGTCGCTGGTTGGTTTATTCTAATTCCCAAAATAAACTTTTCTGTTTTCCATGCAGACTGTTTGGCCATTCACAAACTCAGATGGTTGAGAAAGGGTGCTGTGACTGGAAACACTTAAGTAGTATTTTACAAAGGCATGAGAATACATATGGCATATACATATGTATGTACATATGTATGTTCCAATGGATGACATTAGAGAAAGGAATAAAACATGGAAAATCCATAGACCAAGAAAACGGCATTTAGGGGTCACAGAGAATCTCTCAAGACAGGAGACGAAAGTTCTGGTACGAATTCTGGTAACTTTATAGACTTATTTAAATTGATATCTAAATATGATCCTACATTACGGGAACATATGAAGCGCATTAACGACAAACAACTTGCACACCAATATCTAAGCCAAATGAGTTGATCACATTGATGTCACAAACAGTTACTGATGTAGTGATACGTAGAGTAAAAGAGGCAAAATATTATTCCATTTTACTTGACTGCACCAGAGATTCTAGTCGAGTTGAACAAATGTCAGTAATCTTAAGATTTTGTGATACGTCAACCGGCACAATAGCAGAAAACTTTATTGGATGTCTTGCTGTCACTGAGACGACTGGAGAATATCTAACTAATGCAATACTGGAGAAATAGAAAAATGGACTAGATATTCAAAATTGTCGTGGGCAAGGATACGATAATGATGCAAATATGATAGGCATAAACAGTGGAGTTAAAACTCGAATATTAAATATTAATCCTAGGGCATTTTTTACACTGTGCGGGTGTCATAGTTGGAATCTGCTTTTGGTAGATGCAGCTAATTCTTCCGCGGCAGCAAAAACATTTTTTGGTTTTATTCAGAAAATTTATTTGCTATTTTCAAGATCCAGCAAACGCTGGGAGTTAATAAAAAACAAATTAAAGCTTACCATAAAGCCTTTATCAGACACAAGGTGGGAAAGCAGAATCGAGGCATTAAAGGCCATATTATTGCAATTTGATGATGTTGAATGCATTGAAACCTTAAAAAAGAACACGGAAGACTCTGAAACTCTCAGTGATTGTAATTCAGTTTTGAACGAAATGTTCAGTTTAGAATTCATCATATCGTTACATATATGGTATGAGATATTATCGCGTGTTAATATTATAAGCAAATTATGGCAATCTGTACAAGTCCATTTAAGCCTTGCTCTTGAACACTTGCGTACTTTTTGTGACTGGATTAAAGAATATTGACAAACTGGGTTTGAACAATGCTTGTCTGATGCTCATCAATTTATTAACAAAAGCAGTTATGATCTGCCAAAAGACTTTAAAAACAAAAGAGTCGCCAAAAAGAAAAGAATGTTCGATTATGAAAGAAGCGATGAACCTATACAGTCTCCCAAAAGCATGTACGAAATAGATTTTTTTAACACCATGCTTGATTCCATAGTGAGCAATATGGATTCAAGATTTAAATCTTTGAATCAACATTTTGAGAATTTTGGTTTTCTCTACGATATAAGAAAGTTGAAAAATGTTTCAAAAGAGTATATATTAAAAAATTGTCAAGATTTACACACTGTCCTGCGAGTGGGTGAGAGCAGTGACTTCCAACCTTACGAATTATATGAAGAATTACAAACAATGGTCCCAAATTTACCCGACTTCATGAGAGATGTGAAACAGCTGCTTCAATACATAACTGAAAATAATTTAAAAGAAATTTACCCGAATATTTATATTGTCATTCGAATTTTGTTAACAGTACCAGTAAGTACAGCCTCAGCGATTTGTCTCTCACATAAGTGAACGGGACCTACAATTTAATGCCGAAGCCGAACGGCGAGTAAGCATTACTAATTTTTACAAGTTGATTACGGTTTGACAAATAGCAAGAAATCCATTTATAAATGGAGCCTCTGAAACCCGCTTTATAAAGTTTATCAAGTAGCAAATTATGATTTACCATTTCAAAGGCCTATCTTATATCAATAAATAATGTAGATTGTATCTGAAAAGTATATATTTAAACGTTTATATACTCGCATTTCACCAGTTAATTTCAAAAAGACACTTTCAGTCGATTTGCCACATCAAGGCTCAAATTGAAAATCATTTAAAAAATGAGTGCTTTCTAAAAATGATAACATTCTTTAATTAAACCCCTCTTCAAAAATAGATAAAATATTGTAGAAATAGGACAAAAACACTTTATCACGTTTTTTATGCAGCGGTAGTACTACTGCAGTTTTCAGGCTTTCAGGAAAAAACTCCTTCATGCACACAATAGTTAAAAATATAAAAAAGGACATCAGAAACATAAAATGCAATTTGTTTAATACGAGACTCGAAAGTCTTGAGTAACACAATAATTTAAAAAATTTGTGGCGCAGAAAAATCTTCAAAGTAAAAACTGTCCGGTTGTCCATGATTTAAAACGACATTTACAAAAAAAATATTAAACAAATTAGCTACGTCCACCAGTTTAGTTACAATTTGATTAATATTTTGAATAAAAATATTTGACTGAGGTTTATTTTTATTAATTATATCATTAACACTCTTCATACCTTTTTAGAGCTGCCAATGTTTCTCACTAATTTATTACTTAAATATGAATTTTTATAAAGTGGAATTTCTATTTTAACTTCTTTACATAACTTCTCATAATATTTCTTAAATCTCTGGTTACTTGGATGTTTCTTGATAATAAAGGAAAGCTTAGTTTTCTTTCTGATTTTTTTAAGTAATCCATTGATTAAGACATTTTAATTTGTTATTTTTCTCTATATTTTTTGGCTACAATTATTAATACATTTTAATTTGTTTAGAAACAAATAAAATGCAACTGAGGGATCGGCTGCAGAGTAGACCTCATCCCAAAAGTCTGTATTTAAACTTGATCCTTAGAACGGCAAAATCAATTTTTTTGAAATTCAAATTTTTCAAATTTATTTGTTCTATATTGACAACAACTGAGTTAAATAATGACCAGTTATCATTAAATTTTGGAGTATTAATTGGATGAACCAAAGGATGGTAGTACAGCCGTGTTCCTTCTTTTTCCTTCTCAGAAGTGCATTAGTTTACGATCGGACCTCATGCGTTAATGCAACTTAGCCTATGAGCCTTTCTCTCTACTCGCTATCAAATCCGGGTTTTCATATAAATGGGTGATGGACCCCAAGTTTGGCCTCGCTGATGGCGTTTTAACAACGTCCATCTTCCAGTTTTAAGCTTAATGAAGATTGCTTCGGGTCTTGAGAAAATTTGAGAGAGACCTGATCTGCAAAGGTTCTGCTGTTATCTCTCGACTCATTTGGCATCTATTTCCTAATAAGGTAAAAGTTCGAATCAATTTTGGCTCTTCGACAGGTTTGGACATCAAAAATGCTGAAAGAGTGTCTGACATCAATCGCAATATGATCAATTTGGGTGGTCAATTTATTATGGGATCACTTTTCCTTTATGTATATAATGACATGGGAATCGTGTGCTGGCTGTTGGGAAACTACACCCCGTCGCGATGTCCACTAACCCGATTCTGTTTTATGACGTGGTGTTGTACGGGTTATGTTTTCCTTAGACTTGTTCAAAGCTGTCGTTATTAACCAGCCACACGTTGCAATTTCCTTGAACGATATTGGTGTCACAACTTTGGCATCCAGCATATGTTCTCTCTAAGAGGTCATAGAAATCGTCCTTGAGCCAGCCCTATTTTTTTGGTGGTGGCCTGAACTTATGTTTCCGAAGTTATCCTTGATGCGGATTTTTATGATTGCGTAATCTTAAGCCTTTCTGCCTAAGCTGGCATAATAATAATAGATGTCATAGTTTGTCAAGTGCGGTAATATCTGCTCTATAGCCGCTTAGGGCTAGGAATTCCTTAATGACTTACATTTTAAATACATTGTAGCAGGCCATTAAGGTGTTCACCAAGTAGTTCTTCTCACTTAAACTATGGGCTTTCATTTCTAGTCTCGTCTCGTCTCGTTTCTAAGTAGTGCAATACAGATACCTTTCATAGTTCAGCAGGTAATATCTCTGCTCCAGTACTTATTTTAATTGAAGTTGTGAATAATTCATTGAGTTGTGAAATTGCTATCTATGGCCTAATAATAAGAATCACGTTCTGTACTGTAATCGATGATGAAATTAATCCCTGGAATATTGGGCACAATCCTGTGCCTTTGCCTTAGTTATTTCTGTCTTAAGGCCTGAGCTTCGAGTATTCCGATATATGTTTAAGATACCTTCAAACTATAGAAATTTAAGATGTCGTTTCCATTAATCAATGAATTTGTGGCGAATGATTTCAACTCTAAAAAAATAGTGGTTTCGACATGGAACGATCGGTAAAAAATTAACTATCAGCGAAGATGCAGAATTAGGCATTAAAAAAATGGTCCAAGAGCAGAGAAATTAGGTGTCATACAAATTGAACTCGTAAGACATTGAGCAGTGTTTTCATACGAGTGAGCTGCAAGAAAAAAATACTGAAACACTGAAATGTGCATATCATCTATTACTTATTCCGATCGATAACATGGTCTAGCGGAGCAGCAGTTTCGATCTTTCGAGGATGCAAAAAATTGCGTTGACCAAAGATTGCTTAAAAAAACGTGGCGTTTTTCGAACGTGGAATAGTTACGTTGCAAGAAATATGGGCATCAGTCAGAGCTAGCAATGGGTATTTAATGTAATGTAATTCTGTCGAAATAAAGCAAAAGATTTTGGAAAAAACGGAGGTTTCCCATTCATAAACCGGATACGAAACCTCTGAGTTTATTGCTACTTAATACCTTAAAAACAAAGACCCATATTTTTTTATTGTATCTTACAGTTGATTCAAAACTCCGATTCCATTGAAAAATATTTTATTGTTAATTCTAACTACTAACGAAATACATAGCTTAATACTTGTTATAAGTTACACTTACATAGACGAGTCCCCATTGTTTCAAATTTACAATTACAATCTACAATAAATCCATAGCTGCACATATTCATATATATACAATGCGTTCTAATGAATAGTTAACTCAAGAAT
Source organism: Merodon equestris (assembly GCA_958301585.1). NCBI lineage: Eukaryota > Metazoa > Arthropoda > Insecta > Diptera > Syrphidae > Merodon > Merodon equestris. The sequence continues at coordinate 70,211,971 of OY284413.1, forward strand.
ATTTTGTCGAAGGGCACTTTCGTAAATATTTGATTTGAAAGTTCCTTAAAGACTTGGCCCATGCTTTTCTGATATCCAATTTTTAGCTCACTGAATACCGTGTCCCAATTGTCGTTCAGAAACTTGTTCATGGTCTCGGAGAGAGTTTTATCGTTGAAGAGATTCTCAAATTGCATGTAGACACGTTTTGGATTAAATGATACCTTATAATCCTTAAGACGCATATACTTTACGCCGTCTTTTTCGAAAGGTTCACCAATGAGGCGATGTTCAATCTTGGTATTAACTAGAGTCAGATTGGCCTTTCCGTTTCCTGTGATTGGTAGTAGTAAAATTCTCCCCGTCATCACGTAGTCAGCGAGAAGCTCCATTCTGTCCGTTTTGCTGTCACATATGATCAGATATTTGTCCAGATCCGTTCTAAAATATCAAGTTAATTTATTTCTTTTTTAACTCAGTTTTTAAACAATTATTTTAAGTATCTTACCGATATCTTATGACTTTACTAGTGCTTATTAAGTCATAGACTTTAATGTCTTTAAGAGTTTGCCTCAAGTTGATTGGAGCATTTCCAGCATCAATGGTCAGACCTTTAATTTCAAGAGGTTCTAGTGACGGCAAATCGAAATCCGCATTACCTAAAAAACATAAAATTGTATACATATGTTTTATATAAAAATTTAAAAAGGAAAGTAATTTGTGCCAACTTGCGTGATTGAAAATTGGAAAAACCAAGTGAATAATGGTTACACTTTTTAATAACAGTTAAAAGAATAATGAGTTGAAAACACGCACACTTCTTCTTCTTTTCCTTTTTCCGGCGTTGTTATGGTCAGAAGTGTAGGACCATAACCTTCCCACTTAACTGCATTCCTACTGGTCCGCTTGTGGGGTCCGCCGGTTTGACCTCAGAAAGTAGCGGCAGGCTTCCCGGTTTGGGATTACTTCATCGCTGAGGCCAATCAAATGCTGGTGTTTTTGCATTTGTTTGCACCAATTGTTTTTCGGCTTGCCTTTTTTTTTTTTTTTTTTTTTTTTAACGGGCATGCTCCAGATTTTTTTGTTTGATCTTACTCTTACAACACCGGTGATCTCCAGTCGTGTCAACCCACTGATTTGCATGTACACTTGTGATGCAGTTTAATGGTGGTATATGTGTCCCTAGGCTCACTTTGGTGTTTTCTAAATTGCCTAGATGTGATTTTTGTTTACCTTTGTTTTAGTCGCCTTTTACGAGAAGCGAGAGGTATCGCTGCAGGGATATTCTTAACCCGTCCCTGCACGGAATGAGTTGAAAACACGCACACTAAGCGTCATTAATTTTCGGTTTTTAATACAATAAAGACAAATTACTTAGAAAAATATATTTTAACATTTAGTAATATTTTGTGAGATAGCTCTTGTTTTTAATAACCTCGTTAAGAGGGTTTAGCATATTAGAAACAACTTGTTTGGGTTCTCAATGCTGATTTTTTCCCATTCTTCCTGAAGTCTTATTTTCACTCCATTAAAGAAGATACTGGACTGTCACCATAAATTAATATCAGGAGATTAGGCAGACGTTCCGATCATGTTTGGACAATTATACCTACAAAGCAGCCATTCACGAATAGCATGGGCCTTATGCTTTGGATCATATGCTTGGTATAATTTAAGAGCTTGCAAAATTGCCATTTTTGCGGCAGATTGCCTTAAATTTTCTCTTAAAATATTTGAATAAGATGCCTATACTTTACTGTTGGAATGATATTTCTACTTTTTAACTCCTTATTTCTTCCTTCCATGCCTTCCAAAAAGACTGAATTTGCTTTCATCTAGGAATATGATGGCTTCCCACCACTTTAGATCCTTTTCTATATGTTCCTTTGCAAATTTTAAATACTTTGTGTGACATTTTTTATGGATGGTACGGCGTACTGTTGAAGCTGAAACGGCCGCTCCACATTAACACAAAACTTCGTTAATAATTTTCGGTTGGGTTTTCCCTGTTTGCTTTTTATATTCAGTTCTGTCTTAATTTTTTCATACTCAACATTTCACCAATTTTTTTATTATGTTTCGCATTTCCAACAATCGTAAATCACTAATATTTTTTGTTCAAGTGTCGAATTTTTCCCTTTACGGCCGCCCATTGTGATTTAAAGTAAAAAAAAAAATTAAATAACTTTATTTATTTCATCCACTATCAATATGATCCTCCCCGTTTTTTATGTAAGTATTACTAGGATTAGTTAATGAAATAGAAGCATTCTACAGAATTGTATTGTATTTTAAGGGAAGGCAAAAGCAAAGTAAAAGAACCAAATAATAATTAAGCCTGTAATTTTGAGTTATTTTTTGGTTTTTGATTTTTATAATTTTTTTGAATTAATGCTTGTAAATTTAAAATCCCACGAAATGATCTCCAAATATATCTTATGTAATATAAAGTATAATATATTAGTCTTTTATGGTCATCTTAAAAAAAAACATTAACATGAAAACCTGTAAGTATGGACTTAGAAAAGATGAAACAAAATAGCAAAACATAGAAGGAACACACTCATGATAGAGAGAACTTCTGAGTTGCGAGTGGCCAGTTTTTTTTATTTCTAGAAGAATTTTCTCTTAATGAGAATATTCTAAGCTTGGCAATTTGTTTTTTGTTCCTGCTCTGTTAAAGATCGCGCATTAGAACTTACGACAGCCATGTTCAATTTGTTCAACATGTTCCACTCGTTGTCGTCTTGTAGAACCCAGTCATCATTATTGTTCCATACAGAGTTTCGGCAGACTTTATAAACCCATTCTGGTAAAATTTCACCATAAATTGAGAAAATTTTGGGTAAACTTCAGTATTAACTTTCCGAATCCCTTGGCAAAAAGCATCTATAAACTCGATCCTTTGTTGTGTATTTACGATGCATTGTGGCAAGTTTTAAACCTGATTCTTGGTGACTTTCTTTTAGTTGAATTGAATAAAAAACATGATTCATATAGGTATATCGGTTACTCCAATCCAATCCTTATACAAATCCTGCCTTGCTCTTAGTTTTTTTCAAAGTGTCTTCAGTTCACAAGCGGTATGTAACTGCTACTTCTGCTTTTGATGACAAATTCTGCAAAATACCGCAGTATTGTTTTGATAGACACACTGATTACCTTTCGAAATAATTTTTTTTTTCAGAATTATTATAGAGTTTTTCGAAAACAATTCCAATCAAATGTCTCTGATGCTTGCAACTATTTTGTTGCCGTTTAAACCCTTTTGAGTTAGGAACCGAGTAAAGTGTTGTCGATTTGTTCTGGTGTTTTTTTTTTTTTAACATGGCTGTAAACAATTATATATGAAAATGAACATCATTAATATTTCCTCCACGGCTAGGGGCTTCCATAGTAGCATCAACATGTTCAAAAACTGTCATGGCATTAAGTCATTAAGTTCATAAATTTTGGTCCTAATGTTGTTTTTCAACTGTTGTTATTTTTTCAATTGTGGTTGGCTTACCCATATAGACTTCAATTAAAAAAAAAACCAAACCAGTAATCTAGTAGTGTTAAATTTAGGCGGCAAGTTTATGTCACCTTTACGAGAAATTAACAGCTTTTCCATTTGTTTTGGAAGAAAAATGGCTAATGATCTCAACAGCCCAAAATCAGAAAGTAAAATTTTGTAGTTTTTCGGAAATTATCCTATGTAAAAGAGTTTTATCACTAAAGATGAATTTACGTGGAAAAGCAGCATCATGTCTTAAAAACCAATTGGCAAAAATTTGTGCGTTGATTGCGATATGTTGGCTTGCGATATGTTGACTAATGCCTGATAAGGTCGAGATATCCATATTGAAGACTCTTCAGCGACACTTTGTGCCACAGCAGCAATATTTTTCGGCAGAGCGTCAACTTATAGATCTGCTATAGCTTTTTCGTTCCTCGTAAGAACGGTTAGCAAATAAGTAATATCGGTTTCACTTATAAGTGGAGTTATGTCTGCCGGTTAGGATTATTTTCTCTTTAAATTTGATTGCAGAGATTCTTAGTTTAATTTAGAAGCAGTTCGCATGTAATTTTGATTTACAACTATAAGCTCAACGTTATTTTGCCATGGAGTACAAAAAAGAAAAATTTCGGCACATTTTTCTGTTTTAACTCCTAAAAGACAAGAAAGCCGCTAAGGCTTAGAAGGATATACACGAAGAGACTAAGCGTATCACACACAAAGTTATAAATAATTTTAAAGTCTCTTGGATTCGTAAAAAGATTCGATAATATGTGCCACTTCACTCTGCGATGTTTATTAATTTTAATTATTGCAAATTAATCGTAAGGCCGAAAGGCATAGTCTTAAATTGTTCTATTTGCTTTAGAGTGTCCGTATAGGGCCAGTAAGGTATTTTATGTTAGTTGTTATGGAAGCTAGTTTTAAGCATTTTTGCCTAGGGTAAGTGTGTTCGTTCTTAATATATAAAAACAAAAATTAATTTAAAAAAAAAAAAAAAAATCAATACTTGTGATATGTAGTTAAATTGGTGCTTTTTTTTTAACGAAACATACGAGGAATGAAAAGTGGATTGTTTGTATCAACGTCATTCGAAAACATGAAGATCATGGTCTAATCGTGGTTAACCTGCCCAGACTACAACGAAAGCACAATCGGCAATTAAATGCAGAAAAAAAAAAAAAAAAACAAGAAATAGATTGTCGGTGACGACGGGATGACTGAAGCCCAGGCATCCGAAAGAGTCGCTTTCAAGGAATTTCCTTCCATAGTCTTACATTTCTGAACCCTCCGTTCCAGTTCATCTCAGATGTGTCAGATGTCATTAAATCTGGAGATTGCGGAGGTGGGTTAAGTTGTTTCGTATATAATTTTTACGGTACGGTTAGCGTCTTTGTCTTGTGTAGTACCAGCTTTTCTCAAGCCCTCAACAGAGGCGTGCAAGTTATCACGCAAAATATTAAGATGTTGGTATCGATCCATATTACCTTCAACGAAAATTAGCCTTCCGACACCAGAAGCTACCATTGCTCCCCAGACCATCACATGCCCATCACCATGTTTCACTGTACGTACAAGATTCTTCGCCTCCATTTTTTAATTAACTTTGCACTATACATTTTCCCTGCCGTCAGATCCGAACACATTAAACTTACTCTCGTCCGTGAAAAATACTGTTTTCCAAATATCGAGCTACTCCAATTTGTAACAATTTACGAACTCTAGCCGTGGTTGGTTTTTTTTTTCCTTGGAACTCTTCCCTTAAACGTTGCCAATCTTAAAACTTTGCACATGGCTTCTTCTTTGTCCGATGTAGATGTATTTGCAATGTCTTCCGGCAATTTTGGATGTCATTTAACTTTTCCGATCGACCAGAATGCGGTTTATTCGATTTATTCAATTATAGTCTGAATATTTGTAAGACTTTCACCGACGATTTTTGAAGTTTTGAAATATCTATTAGCATTGATGTAGAACTTTTCAGGGCTATATGTAGACTTTCGTGACTACTGACTGTAGGTAATTAAGGCAAACTACTCGTCCAAGAAAGTACCATGTGAAACTCATTGGACAACACACGAGGTATGATTTATTTTAAATCAACACCATTAAATCATAAATATTGACGTGATTAGACGAACATAACGAGAAGTCAATGAAGTTTTCAGCAGCATTCCAACAGAAGCGATTGAAGCGTATTCGATAATAGAGGAGAACAAAACATTTTTTTTTCTCTCATCAAAATATTGTAACAAGTCCGTTCCAGCTTCCACTGTTTAAAATGAACGTAGAGGAATCGCGGATTGATTTAAAAATTAAAATTTAAATCATCGTAGCGATAAGGTCATTCAATTTAAAATTCTCAATGTAGTTGTTAGTATTTCCTAAGTTTCGTTTTTGCGGAAATTATTGTACTTGCATACTTAATACTCGTAGATATGAATTTACATTTCTATATACGAACATATTATAAATACATATATGTGTGTATGTACATATGTACGTATATATGCATACATATTATACTTTAAATTAAAAGACCTTAAAGCTAAATCGGTTTACTAATGTCGGCACAAAATATTTTAATTTACATATGTATCTACACTTATTTTAACTATGTACACATATATAATTTTTTTTAAACTATTTCTTTACCATGTTTTAAAAGATCCAACGCCTTGTTTACTGCCTCCACCAAACATTTGTCAAAATTTTCATCTCTTTGGCATTTTTGAAATGATTCAGCTGAAATTAAAAAAGAAAGTTTTATTAAATTATTTTAAACGGCTTTGTTTAATTAACGGGTTCTTGAAAACTTTCTATTTTATTACTAATTCAAAGATAAGCTCCTCGATAAACCAGTCAAATATTGATTAATAGAATGTATTTGCCAAATGCTTAACAGGATTATTAAATATCCTATAGAGGATAAACGACCATAAAACCGTCAATGATCTCTAATCTATGTCAAAAGAAGAAAATTCTGAATACCTTTATATTATAATATAAATTCAACCTAAAATCAAGGTTGGTATCCTCACTAAAAATTTGGATTTCGGTTTCATGTAATTTTTTAACATTCGAAATGGCAGTGCAAAACTCACTTGCCTTTCAAATGATAGGCCATCACCATTACCGTGGACAATAAGACAATAGACTTAAGTGGGCTTAAGTCAGGTTATTAAAGCGTCCCGTTCCATGCAAATCGTATAGTATGACCATAATGAGATTATGCTCCGTCTCGTTGAATTTTCGTTACCTTAAGTAGGCTTGCAGAAGGTCCCAATGAAATGACACATTCGGCGCAGAATTTTCAAGCTCAAATAAAAAATACGAAACATATGGATAAATCGAAGGCAAACATTTAAGCAGTTCATTTATCAATGGGTATTCCGCGAGACGGTGCACCGACTATTCGTAGATTCTGTAAACCGATCGAAAATGTATCATGTCCCTGTAAGGCTGGGAACTCCTATAAAAATGTTGAAAAATATAAATCTGCGCTTGGTCCTTAGGTTCTCGAAACTCATGAGCTTGGACAGCTCAAAAATCAAGCGTCAGAGTCTCTTCCTGGACTTAATCTAAGCTATGATGCAGTAAAGCTATATAACACAATATTTGTCTGTGTTATATTTACTGTTATTTATTTCATCCCTTTCAGGTATGCTAGTGCAGTATCTTAGTTTAACATTTAAGTTGTTAGGGTTGTAGACGATATTTTTGTCTGTCGCCGACCTAGCAATGTGATATTACTGATATATGATAGGAACGTTATTTTCATTTGAAAAGTACCCCTGTGCGTCTAGGTATAAGAAGGTTTCAGATGGAATAAATCCATTCTTCAAAGTTTTTGAGAAATATTATAATGTATTAGGATAAAACCAGCCCGAATTAAGTCTGTTCTCTGTTATGGAGGCTGAACGTGCAAAGTGATTCCTCGAAGAAACCAGAGTAATATTATCTATTCTGAACACATTGGAAGCATCCAGTAGAATCTTATTAGATACGGAACGCCGGAAGTCGGAATATTCTCTTCTATACTTATGCAAGTAGACTCGAAAACTTTAGGGAACGTCATGGCGCAGTGCCCGCTGACGTAAGATGAGCGAGTTCGGATCCCGATAACATCAACGCCAACGAATGTTTATTTCGCGGCTTCCCTCTTTGGCGGGGTACTGGCAAAACCCCCCGTTGTACACTTGCCTTAAAAAGCTTCTCGGTTCTCGCCGTTCGGAATCGGCATTAAGCTTTAGGTTCCGTTCACTTGTGTGATAATCAAATCGCACACACAACATAAGAAAATAAAAAGAAGTTTGACTCTGGCTCATGAGCTCTAACGCCATCTAAGGTGTCTGTTTGGCAGTGCGATGGAGTGCTCCAACAGATAGCAGATGCCTCCAAACAAAAAAAAAAGACTCGAAGACATTTTCTTTCGAGTCTCAGTTCCAACAAATTGCACTCGCGTATGTCAGAATGGCCAATAAAGGCTTGGTAGTAGATGACTTTCACATCGGATCGTAGATACGAGTATCTAGGCTTTACTGAGACATAAATGCCACTATTTTCTTTTTTCAGTTATGTATTTATGTGTTAGTTAAAGTATAAAAATGTCTCTAGATGGACGTCTAGATATTTAACGATTATTTTTCATTCGATGTGAAGGCCGTCGCTGCTCTGTATGCTGAATCGCCTCAGATCACTGTTTCCCTGCCTTACTGGAGGGCAAAACAGTATGGTTTCACATTTTGCGTGGTTAATCTTGTAATGCCAATCCGAGCAGCTCGTCGAGTTTTGTTTGAATATCGATTGATTTAGTATTGATTTGTATATCTTCGAGCCACTGACGTATAATATCACATCGTCAGAAAATGCTATAGAATTAACCTTGTCTCTAAGCATTTCAGAAATAAAAAAAAAAGATTAAATAAGAGTGCGGCTGTAATTGTACCCTATTAAAATCCTATTAAAAACCTTAGCCGTAGTGTATTTCCTATCTGTTAGGAAGAATTGTTTTCCATAAATCATAGAAGAAATCATTCATATTATTTAGTAAGGAAATTTCCATTCGAAGTATAGTTCAAAAGATCGGATAGATCCTTCCCTCTTTTTACAATCGGAAAAACCTTCAGTGTTTTCCTATAGCTGGGGAAGTGATGGTTATTTAATAAGTTGTTAAAAATGATTATTCGTTCGTTGAGGAACATAGTGCTGCGTGGCGAAGCTACATTCGTTAATTCAAAGCTAAATTAAATTACTCAATATACATACATTTAGTGCAACTATTTGAAGAGCTTCTGCAAGGCATCAACCTTCACTGAAAGTTTTGCAACAGTCTTGGTCAAACTGTTCACCTGTGTTTGAAGCTCATCGCAAGGGGACGTCTTGTCACCACTTCTTTGGTGTTGAAATTTGTAATGAGAACCCTTCAGGAAAATGAAAGGGGAATAACCCTTAATGGAATCATATCCGTTCTAGCTTACTGAACATCTGAACCTGCTGGGAGATAGTGACGAAACAGTTAAAAAAACTGTAGGTCTAAGGGAAGGAAGTGGGAAGAGAAAACTAATTATATGGTCACTGACCGAATTGGATGGATCCAAACCTCGCACCCTCGACAAAGCGTTTTGACGGGGAGGCTTGGCGAATGGTGATCAATGAGGCTCTGTATTTCCGAGTCCCAAATGACCGGTAATAATAATAATAACAATAACTGAAGTCAGATTCCGATAGATTGTCAAAATACACTTCCACGGCCTCTATCGCCTCTTCGTTCAATGAACATTGTTATCAAGTGCTGTCAAATAGGGTGGATTTTGCAACAATTCATACTTTATTCCACTGCTTGTCGCGATGGTTTTTTGAGTTGTGTGAGGATGTGTGTTGTCTTGATAAAAAACCAGGTCTTTTCTCACGGATTTTTACATCCAATCCAAAAGTTTACTATGATAATCTGCGTTTATTGTTTTATCAGATTGGAGGTAATCGGAAAACAAAATCCCTTTGACATCTTAAAATACTAAAATCTTCTTAGCAGATTTCTGGACACTAACTCGCTTTGGAGCAGGAGTACCGGGTTCACATCATCCCTTAACATCTTGTTTTTATTCAGGATTATGGTGGTAAACCAAATGATTGAGAAAGTCGCGCACGATATATGTATGTGTTTTTGTTCCATTGTTAGCGGATCCGGCAAATAGGTGGACACATCTTTCTTTATCCCAAAACTTCATCCAAAATGTTGCTCGCACTGCCAAATGGGATGTTTAGGGCCTCTATCAAATCTGTCTCAGTTAACCGACTATCTTTCATCATCATATTTTTGCTACGTTTTCTGGTATTGATGCACTTTTTGGATGTCCTTCGCGTGGATCAACTTTAAGACTTGTATGACCATTTTTAAATGCAACAACCCGTCTTTTTACTGTTCGAATCGAGGTTGAAGATTACTCATACACTTTTGGCAATCGTTCATGAATTTATTTCGATGCTTCACCTTCCAAAAATAAGAATTTTAATATCGCAAGCTTTTCCATCGTACAAAACTACTGTGATCCGTCAACTTCGAATGACTGCGTCACACGTCTTCATATAATATAAAACTAGTACCACTTTTAAACAAATTTTCTTTCGTCTCGCATATCCCAAGATAGTGATACAAAAATCTGATGAACATTTCAAGAGATTTTAATTGGTAGTATTCGGTTTATTTGGAGAGAATATGTGTGGGTTTGTGAACTTTTCGTGACACGTATTTTATGAACCATTTGGCGCGTAATTGCATAATAAAAAAAACATGATTAAGGTTTCATAATTTTAATTCAGTAGTTGGGAATATATTTTTGAGCTATGATTATAGCAATGGAATATTAAAATCCGATAGATAAATAAAATTACCTTAATATTAATATTTGCAAGGTTTTTTTTGTAAACTACAGAATATTAAGTGAATAAATTGAAAACCTATTTGTACTTTATGGAATATGAAGGAGTTTATAGTAATTTTTCGGAATAGCATTTAAATACATTAAATTTGTTGAAGCAAATTTCTTAATAGAAAATATTATAAAAACACTAGCTGAAAAATTAAATCGGATAATTTACCGCGTCTTTTTATTCCTAGCGGTATCAATGGATTTGTATGTATGATACCAAGTCACCTGGCAATTTCTTTTGGAATCTGAAAATTGATGTCATTAACATCATTTTTTCATTAAGCATTTTTTGGTGCTTAAATTCCACGTTCTCTTAACCAAAGATGATTTATATAGTTTTAAGCAATGTTTGGAAAAACGCGATCAATTAGTTCTTCTTTTAATGTTAAAATTGTGCAAAAGTTATTTGGTAAAGTGATAGAGCTGTTTATATCACCTGCAATTTTGCATCGCAACAGGATGTCTCTTATGTATTGGGAACGATAAAATTCGCCAAATAGCTTCGTTAGTACTAATATATCTTCCCATTTGGTACTGCAAAATTTCATCATTTCTATTTTCAGCAGCCACTCCGAAAATAGCCATATCGCTACCTTTATTAACATACTTGCAAATGTATTTTATTGATTTGACTGAATTGCATAATTGACATTTTTGTAAACACTAAACATTTTTGATAACAACGGTGAATACGGCACTATCAACTTTAAAAATTTGGTTACGAATTTTAATAATACATAGTCGTTTTACCATTATCATAAGTGGATCGTCGACGATACTGTGGATATCCATCATTACTGTGTATTGTTTCAGCAATCAATTGTTTTGAAAAACCGTTTGAACATTTGCCGTCGATCATACATGGTGAATTTGTATTAATTTCACCGCATGGACCGTGTATCATATTTTTTGTGACAACTGCGAACAACTGTAGATCGATGGTTTGATCTGGAATCCAGGCCGATATAAAACTATTAATCATATCTGGTGTTATTTTCCGTACCAACCATATCAAAATGTGAGCGTGCGACAATCCTCTTTTTTACCATTCAATTGTATACATGTAGTAACGAACTTCTCCAAATATACGGAGTTTGACAATTAGATCCATCAACTTTTTCAATTTATGGTGGAATATGTGAGTAGTTATATCGTATCGATCTGTTGCCACCTTGTTTCACTTAGAGCAGTATCTCCGTAAACTTTTTGGAGTTCACGATGCCTCGCCGTTATCTTCGAATGAAGGAAGAAAAGCAAAACTTCACGGCAATGACGATTATTTGGCACAAAATCAGACATTTTTACACAACCAAAAGTATATGACAAATTTAAAACAAAATTACTGATGTGTCAAAACGGTTTATTTAGCATATGTTTAAGCTTGGTTCATAATGTGTTGGATATGTCACAATCGACCAGAACTTACTACTGGAGCCATCTCTTGATTAACAGCGAGAACTTAGTTGCACACCTAATATAAACAGTCATAACTCACGAATGCGTTGACAAATTGCGTTCAAACTTTACATAAACCATCTACACGACCATATAAACAAACTCTGAAAATTTTATCAAATTCGGTTTGACCGTTCGTGAGTTATAAAGTCACACCAAAACTTGCAACAATTTTTTATATATTTTTTATATATATGTATATAAATGTACATAGATTTATCAATGTAATATGAAAAAATAAAAAAAAATAATATCTGTTTAAAAATGCCAAGTAATGGTTCGCGAATGTTTGGGGTAAATTCTAATAATGTTGGCTTTAAAACCGACATATTTTAGGCTTGTTTAAAAACTCTATGTCAATATGCGGAAATGTTTCAAGCTGATTTGCATTAAAATATGCAATGTGTCTTACCAACGAATTTAGGCTGAGCGAGGAATGAATGATAAATGCGGCATCATGGAAGAATACACGGAAGACGTGATCGAGATTGATAAGTATATGTTACATCCGACAATACTCTACCCATAAAAATAGATAAGAAACAATAAATAAATTATGTACTGTGAGAGCTGATTTTGTCACTTGTATTTGCAATGGAAGGCGAGGTATAGTCGCGATGAAAATATATTTGGATTACAACTTTTAATTATACAGATTGTCAAGCATGATTTGCATACGCCTTCATTGCATAGCTAAACATCATTAAACGTATTTGTTTTTCTTTTTTTTGTACATATGCGTTGACTTCTACAGCTAAATGTTTTTCATAACTCTTCAAGTGAAGTTTGTCACGGCCAAATGACTGCCTGCAAATCGAAACAGCCTTGATAGTTAGCAAATCAAAAAAAAAATATTTTAAGAAGCTGTTTGGAACGGCGCCACTTTGGAAAGTTTTCTTTTTTAGTGTAGTTGTTGGTCTTGAACCGTACACACCACTTTATTGGCTATTCTTAAAGAAAAAAAAAATCATAGTTTTAACTTATTTGCAAACTCAATATATTTGCAGTTAATAGACAATACGAGTATGTCGATATGGTATTCCATTTTTTTTAAATTGCCCTGTTTAGTCATTTACCCGACCCTGCTAATTTAGCTTCTTATTCGGAATTATTAATCATACTTAGAACAAGTTTGTGTTTTACAACTAATACAAAACTTAACAAATCCACTATCAGAATGAGAGCCAACAGTTAATCCCAAGACAGTTCCCGACGCACATCCACACAATGTTCATATTGCATATGATACTTATTGTTGTTCAATAAGTTTCATCGTCATTCGAAGTTGATGTGTCACAGTAGATTTATACAATGGAAACACTTGACTATCGGGCAGTAATAAGATTCTTATTTTCGGAATGTGTAGCATCAAAACAGATTCATGAAAGATTATCAAAGGTGTATAAGGACTCTTCACCTTTGATTGGAACAGTAGAAAGATGGATTGCTGTATTAAAAAGTGAAGAACATCAAAAAAATGCATCAAAACCCGACAACATAGCAAAAAAGTTATGAAAGACCGTCGGTTAACCGAGACAGATTAAGTAGAAGCCCTAGGCATTTCATTTGGCAGTGTGGGCTGAAATATTGGGTAACAGAAAGATAGATTGCGCATTCGCTAATTTTTGTGTAGTCTTATCACATAGGTTCATCACCATGATCCTGAATCAAAACAAGAGGAATTGGCCAAGCATCATCTCTTTGGGATGCAAAAGGAATTTTGTTTGTAGTAAAACACTAAGCGCTGATTTATAAGTTAACTTTTTGAACTAACTATATGTACACATTTGTGAGAAAAGATCTGATTTACAGAAGAAAACGAAATCATCGCGAAAATTAGTGAATTAAAGTATAAGCTGTTTCATCAACCACCCTATTCGATAGTCTTGGCTCCTTCAGATTTCTGGCTGTTCTCACATCTCAAAAAATACAATACATGCATGGAAAACGATTTTCATCAAACGAAGAGGTAGCAACGGCGGCTATCCGACAGTTTCCGAAGTCTCACTTCAGGAATGAAATCCATTAATTGCAGGTCACTGGAATAGTGTATTGATGTTCAGCGAGATTGATCTATGTTCAGCGAGATTAAATAATAAAATGTATTTCAAGCCATAAGATCAAAATGAAAAAATGTTATTATCGAACGCCAAAACTTATTTAACAACTTGGCATACTTGTAAGGAAACCATTCGAAACAGAATTTTTTTCAATGAAACACAAATTCTAGTGGTTTATTGGAGAGAAAAAACTGCTGTTTTGGCGCAAATAGTATAGCCGGACATGGTGGGCTCAAAATTGTGAAATAACCAGACATTTTCCAATTAAATATCTCTTATAGAAAATTTTCGAACCCCGCTTTTCAGTGTCAGAGCAGAGGAAGCTGGTCTTCGTTTACAGATGGAACATATTAACATTTTTAATTTAGGGAATATGTCATTCACTCCTTCCTTTTCTCTACGTACAACAATGCACGAGTCGGTACGAATTATTCTAACTTTTTCAATCATATTTTAGTCTTCGTATTTCGTTTTTGTAATCGAATGTAGAAATAATGAATAGAATATTCCAGTGTGATAGGTGCTCAAGAAGAAACAACACATCCAATTGTAGTAGTGGATATATGTAATTTAGTCATTGCTGTTTTTACAGCACAAGTTTTAGTCATTTACAAGCATCATGCCATGTGTATTAATTTTATAAAAGATTGTCGAAAGCAACATTTACGCCATTACATTTTGTTACTCAAGCGACGGAATTGATTAATTCGGCTTTGCATGGACAATCTGTGAGTCAATGAACAGTATAAAAGTGTTTTGTGAGATTTCGTAATGGAAATTTTAGTCTTGAAGGCAGCACAAATCCAAAACTACATGATACCCTCGAAGTTTTTATAACCGAGAATCCAACTCAAATTTAAGACAGGCTTGCAAAACTGTTTAGAGTTTCTTACAAATTAATAACACTTCGATCCCATGAAATGAAAAAGATGAAAATGTCATAAAAACAGTAGAATTGACTTCCGCATGAATGAAATGAAGAAAGGGTTTTTAGTGCTGAGTCATTGAGTGTGATGAAAATCATATTTTTTGTCAATAACTTACCATTAACACAAAAAGCAAAGATTGATCCAACCCATCCATTAATATTAGATGCAAAACGAATATTGATGCTAAGAAGATATTACTGTCGTCTGGTGGGGTTGAGAAGGAGTTATTTACTATAAGCTTGTACTCGTAGAACTCTCACTGTTACATCAGAGCTCTGGAGGTAAAATACTATTTAGGGGCAAGGGACCGCGGGCAGTGGAATTTCTGCATGACAACGTTTGTCCAGCTTAATCAAAAAAGGGACAGTTCTTCTACTTAATCTGGTAACTTGACCTCACACCTGCCTCCTTCTGATTACTATTTATTCCGATCGAAGCCGAAAGTTGAAAACTAAGAGAATGGCCCGACAACTTATTTGCTTTAAAATCAAATTGACAGGCATTCATCATGGCTAGTGGCTAAAGACCACAGATAATAATGGTTAGTATTTCGACTATTTTCTTTGTAACAAGTATCTTTCCAATTAAGTTGAATTTGACCAAAAATAACTTTGTTCTCTAAGAAACAAAAGAAATAAGCAGTGAACAACCTTCCTTCGTACTAAATCCCCTAATGACTTTTCCAACTACCTGGGCAGATATATCCACTTTATCGCCCTTCCCAACTATCAACGCCATTTAACTGAAACGCAAGCCAATCTTATATGTAAATGATCCCAAGTCCTTCTTTAAGTTTGTTAACTGCGAAAGAAAATCTGATGGCTATCCTATCTCTCTCTCCTTCCATGATCAAACTTTGAATGACCGCAATATTATCGCCAACTTTTTTGCCACCTTTTTTAAACAGTCTTTCGCCGACGACCCCTTTGCTCCAGACCTCTCTTACTTCGATTATTTGGACCATTTCTTCCTCGCACAGTCGATTCTCATGTCATCAAAAACAAATTAAATCTACTTAATGATGAATTCACTCCTGGACCTGACGATCTCTCTGCCATATTTCTAAAAAAAATGCCCTTCAACCATCTCTCTCCCTCTCTCGAGAATCTTCATTCTATCCCTATCCCTAGGTGAATTCCCCTTCTTATGGAAAACCTCATTTATCACCCCTATACACAAAGAAGATCCGAAAAATATTAATAACAACTATCGTCCCATACCCAAACTCTTCGAGAGTATTTTGTACGAAACTCTAAGTTTTCCCTGCAAGTCTTTAATCTCCCCTAGACAACACGGTTTTCTACAACCACTAACCTTGTTGAAGTTATGTCGTTTACCCTGTCAGACTTAGAGAATGGCAAAGAAGTTGACGTTATTTCAACTGATTTCAGTAAAGCTTTCGATAAAATGTCCCACACACTGATACTCTTCAAATTGTCCTGCCTTAGCTTCGACTCCATTTTTTTGAAGTGGATATCTTCTTACTTGGAAAACCGCTATTACAGTGTTCATTTTAGATCTGCCTTCTTTAACCCCTTTTTAGTGCCTCCGGCGTCCCCCTAGGCAGCAACTTAGGTCCATTTCTTTTCATTCTTACCGTAAACGATATTGAAATGGGAATCAAACATTCCCACATCTCACTATATGCCGACGACACCAAATTCTTCAAGATCATTTCCTCCAGTCATGACTCTTCCCTTATTCAATCTGATCTCAATAGTTTTTCCATCTGGTGTTCCCAAAATTGATGGAGCTTAACATTTCCAAATGCCAATCAATTACCTTTTCACGTAAACGAATCAAACCTCCCCTTCGTCTCTACTTCCTCAATAATTAACCCATCTCCACTGTTCATGTCATTCGCGATCTTGACATACTATGTATGTATAAATTTTCGCGAACACATCGATGAAATGATCCTTAAAGCTAATTCTGCACTAAGGAATTCTCGAACCCTTACGTAACCCGATCTCTTTACATAACCTTTGTCCGGCCCCTTCTTGAATACGCCTCTCAAGTGAGGTCTCCTTACCAACAAACCCACATTTCTAGAATCGAGAGCATCCAACGCTGGTTCCCACGTTTTGCTCCTCGAGGTCTCCCCTGGTGCAATCCTTTGATTTCACCATCCTATCAATACTGCCTTAAACTAATCAACATGAACACGTTGGAAGAAAGAAGAATTGTATCTGACATTCTTTTCATCCGTCCACTACTTTCAGGTACCATTGACTACGTGACCCTTTATAGCTCTGTCTCTATCGACACTAAACCCCACAATGTACGAATATTGCCATCTCTTCTATCTACCCACCCCGCGTACTGCCTATGGCTTCAATGAACTAATTTTTCGCATGCTGGGAAGTGTTAATTCGAATCCTTACTTCGATTTCAACCTCAGCACTCCATGCCTAAAAATCCGCCTTTTTAATGAATTTCAATTGAAGACTTAAGACCAATATTAACGTCCCGACTACTGCTGAAGAAACAACCCTTAACGCTTCATAAAGCAATATCACACGCAGAAGAATTTGAAATCGAACCCCGTTAATGTGCCAGGATAAACGGTACATCCGCGACGGGTACGTCGACGGTGCTCATGAGCTCATTCGTTTTAGTACCGCAATGGTGGACTGGGATCTCATCGATATTGCTAAACAGCACGCCGAGTATTGGTGGATGTCAGGTGAAAACGCCTCCCACAACGGTGCGTTACTCCGATGTAATCCTTCTTACTCCTTAGTTCGTCAGTTGGATTAGGGTTAGCCAGGGGATCTTTTGGAGCCTGAGAACTGACTGAGGCATGTTAGCCTTGGTGAGGTCTCAGACATACAGAGTGAACAAGAAGCCCAGTCGCCGAAAGACTCCAATCAGGAGGGTGACCACTCGGAACAAAACAAACGAGTGTTAACCACCTTGATTGTATTTCAATTTTTCCAAGAAAATCAAATTATAATAAGCCCAAAAGCATGTGCTATTGGATATAAGATTAACTATAATCATTTAATTTTTTGATCAATATACAATAATAATAATAATGATAATAATAATAATATAATAATATATTTAACAACATAACAAATAACAATGAAAAGTAATCGAATTGATACTTCTTTATGCAAATGTGGCCGTGGAGACCACTACTTGTGATATTTTAAATTAAAATATTGTACAATAAATACGGATTTATTTAACTATCAACTGTTTGCAATCAGTTGGTCATATTCAATAACAAATGTCAGTAATTAGCTTTAACGCAACCGGCAATTACATACAAGGACAAAGACAAGGTTAAAAAAAAGGTGAATTAACTATTTCATACTGTAACAAGTTACCAAACTTATGTTGTTATAATAAAATCCAACTCGAGAGAGACACAATCATGTGCAATAAAATGTTATAACCAGACTCTAGACACGCTCACACATATGTAGAAGGTAGAGAACGCAAGAAACTTATGAAAACCGGACGAATAGACGGAAGAAGGTTATTGGTCTTTTGGCCAACATTTGTGTGATATCATGAATGTCAATAAAATGATGTGGGTACATACATAAATACTTAAATACCAGTATGTTGATACACATGGCTGTATGCGAGTAATTTCGCTTTCGCCGGTTGCTGACATTGAACTAGAAATTCGAAATTGTTTTGATTTATTTTTAAACCGGTTAGTTTGTTTCTACAGACTGGCTGTATTCGTGAAACAATAAATTGTAGAAAAGGGTTCGTGATGCGAATATCGGAATTTTCCCAAAGATTCATTGGACTACGGGAAAGGTCAGTTTAGTTGTTAAACAACAAAGAAAATATTGGTATGTTGGTCTTTTAATACCAGTGTATGAGAAAAAAAACTATTTTCTTGTAGATAATTTTCAGAAGTTAGCCGTCAACATGCTTCGAAACACTTAAAAATAAATATTTTATGGCACACATATATCATAAGTCCCTAAAGTTCGTTTTTTTAGTTTATTAAGCTTAATGATATCACAATTTATCCCTTAGTATAATATTAATTTTTATTTCTAAAATCCGGCAAAAAAAGCCGGCATTAATTACTTTTGAACAAACCAAGTTTATCATTCCTTGTTCTAAATCCATAAATTTATAAGCTTGATGTGCTTGATGCCTTTTTTTGTTTTCAAAAAATCCCATAAAACTTCAAGTTCAAACTCAAACTCAAAACTAAAAAAAAATGTTTTGAAATTAATTTCATTTGTATTACTTCTCTCTCTTTATAATAAATTTTATTTTGTTTTTAATGTACAATAAGCCATTGACTAGATTATACGAGTATGTATCAAGCAAACCATGAAGGATAATTTGATATAAAATTAAAAAAAAACTAAGAAAATCCCATAACTTTGAATCACATAAAAGGAAAATTGACTTTGTCTCTTTTCATTCTGTTGTTGTTTATCTCAGTGTTTAAATCGAAAATCCTTGGAATGCGTATTACGTTCGTTAAACAGCCGGGAAAAACATTTAGTTTTAAAAAGATTTAAATGCATATATCATTAATAATTAACTTCAATTTGCATCTAACAACAAAGGCCGACAAACTAGCCGCTGAAGCACGACCTTCTCCGTGTGCGAGGACAGTAAATTTTATTTTCAAGTCTTGAAAGTAATTTTCCATTTCGTTCATAAATTCGTTTTTTCGAAGGCCTCTCTAGAGCTTCTAGATGCCTGCAAAAATGTCAGAATTACAGTCAATGTGAACAATTATGGTATAATTCCTTTACGATTTTATTCACTTATTTTTTATAACAAAACGATCTGTTATACAATGAGTGGAGTTTGATGAGTGATTTTTCAAAGAGAACTCAATGAGTGATTCTACGTCCCAAGGGATGAATACTGGAATCCGGGTCATTTATTGTTTATATGTAGGTAAATGCTGTTACTTTAAACTAGCAACAATAAAACGGTGTAGTTTAAATATTTTTAATGGAACAACAACAAGACAAATTATTGTTAATCTATTTTTTTTGTGTCTTTTATAGGGACCTATTATAATACTATCAGTGAGAATTTTGCGGGTCCATTCCCCGTTCTCCCTGCTTAGTTAATAAAATGCCTGAGATTAGGTTTAGAGCTTTGATAATTCATAGAAATTGGCAAGAATAATTTTGTGTGATATTGAACACGAACAGGATGACAGATTTCTTAAGCTTCATTATATTGTAAAATTTGGAGGCCTAAAGGGCCGCCTTCACGACCAAAAATCACCTTTCAGAAATATATTGGTTAAGCCTATTGGTTTTATGAGTTTAGGACTAAAGAAGGCTTTAGGCTTTACGACGTAAGCTGTTTACTGCAATTTTGAAATATTATATTTAATATTTTAATTAGAATAATTATTACTGAGTATAAAACTTTTAAACGAAGAATGTCAACAATTCTAGTTGAATAATAAACAAAAGTCAAAAATGTATTCACTTTCGTTGCTAAAAGAAATTGAAATCCCCACAGACTAAGAGTCCCCACAAGAAGAAGTGAAAAAATCAAATGAACTTTAAGAGGTGACTGGCTGTGGCAGGCTGTATCAACCTTTCAACCTCTAAAAACTTATGGGAAAACCTCATGTCGAACTTAAGGCCTAGGTTTTGAGTATTAAGGCCATAATAAGCCATCGTTGCGTCTGATTTATTGTGTCGCTTATAATACATATATTGTAATTATGATTCTAACCCCAAGATTAAGGAAATCGGGATATTTCCCGTCTGTCTTCATTTTATAATTTTCAAAAACCTTACTAGTATGCGAATATGCACAACTTTACCCTCGTAAGCTCTAAGCTAACTGAATTTTACTAGTTTCTGAAAGGCTTCAGCCTGGTATATAACTGTTATATTAATTTAATTGAACAAACTCAAGACAATCTAGCTAAATACTCCAATAAATGTTTGTCAGTACGCTATTAAGAGTGACGCGCAGTTATCATAATTTCAAATTGCTGTTGTCGGGAAGAGAATCCACGATATCGTTGCTATAGGCCAACAACAACGAGGCTCATATTAATATGTTGAAAGATTTGGCGTACAATTTGTCACAATCATAAAAATTAATTTTGAAAAATATCAACTCGTACGATTTGCGATTTGGCGTTTTGCAAATGTACGTGTCTCCTCTGCAACTTCTTGCGCCGAGCTATTCCTACATTGCCAGTATGGTATATTCCAAAAACTAAAACATAGTTTCTCAGACCCAGCGAATCACTTTCATTTTTCTATTTCAACTAGCACTTAACAGATGCGGATTTATAGATTGCATAATGCAATTAACACTTCTCTACTTGCGCTTTAGCTATTTTGTAATCTTATCCATTTTACACCTCCCCTACTGTCTTAAACATAACATACGAGTATTTCCTCATGATATTCTGTAAAAAAATAAGAAATACATTCCATACCTCAATATAAAACAAAATCACTGACAAGCTTAAAGGAGCAAGTAAATTTTCCATACGAAACTGGGGCAAGTTTCTGCAATCTCTTCAGATTACAGCGGTGGAATTAGCAAATACCAAAGGAGTTGTGAAAAAAATAATTAACTGACAGAAACTTGTAACCGTCTTACCGATTACAGTAAAAACAACACAGCCTAAACGTCTTAAGGCAATACGGGTAGCAACTATGAAAACCGATCATATATCCATTTCCCTGCTCTGTCAGTTCAGGTAAATAAAATTGAATCATACGTACGCAATTCTTTCGTAGCACCAAATCCTATATACAGGAGACACAGCACGATAGTAGAAACTGGCTTCATATTACGGTAAGTTTTATTTATCACAGATTTTTCAACGAACCACCGCGGATAGTTTGAAAAAAAAACGATTTGAATAATTTGACTCCTTTTTAACGTCTAAGCTCAGTACAACGCGATTACCAGGTTTGTGTTAGCTGAGGCGCGCTGAGTTCTCACGTTAAATTATCACTAAAGTCTGAAATGGATGTTACTCAATTTGAGCTTTTATACGCCGATACCTGATGAGGCGGCGGCATAACTTGTCGTCCGGTTTTTTTTCGTTTTCTTCATTCCACTTGCGCTAGCTGTTTGAACTATGCTTACACTACAACGATTTATCGGGTGTTAAATGTGCTTGTACAGTGGGGTCAAATGTATATCTTTTGTCTATTTTTGCTCAATTCTTGAATAAATCCTATAAAAATTTAAAATATTCATAAACTCGTCTTTGAGCTTTAAAGAAGTATGTCATTCGAAACTAACGGTTTTTGTAAATTTGTAAATCATGTGGAGTGTAGTTAAGAGGACTATTGAAAAGCAAAGAAATCGAATCGCCGATTCCACCGATTGGCACCACTATTTCCAGTTGTCGAGTTGATAAATGCAAGCTTTCGGACTAGATGCGTTTCCACTACTCTTTTTTTGTTTGTTTTGGTGTAGTATATGGTTTAATCCAATGTTTGTCAAATTACTGGGCTTCCACTCAATTTTATGATATTCTCTTCGATTGGAAGGTATTTTACTTTTCTTTTAATATTTAAATTTCAATGGTAAGTTATTCAAATTAGACGCAAGTTTAGACTAACAACGATAACCTTGATGCAGTAATATGTGTCTTAAAACGTCTTTGACTACCATCTATTTCCCCTCAAAGAAAAATCTCACTTTTATCGTTAATTCAGTTTATTTTGATTAATTAAAATGTTACTCTAGCATTGGAATTCCTTACTTTTTTTTGAATATCTTGAAGACGACTATGATGGGCACTCTTTGTGGAATTTAATGAAAAAATGTTGCGCTTAAGTGGTTTAGTCGGATTGGAATGACCTTGTAAATGGACAATTCAAATGAAAATTTAAAAAAAGCATCGCCGGAAATGGAGGAAATATATGTATACCTTCCTATCGTGGATGCACTTAAATTACATAAACATTGACCAAAATTTGTCTAAGTTTGTGAGAAATAACAAACAAGGTACTGTTTCAACACCACACACATGAAAGGAACAATGAATAGATGACTTGACCAAAAAGCATGACTTTAAGTGAAAATCAAAATATAATGTTAGTTCAGTTCGCTTTATAACCAACTGAGGTAACGTGAGACCTTCACAGACCCTCCACTTAACCATAAGACAAGTACATCACCTAGGAGCGCAAACCCTATTTTAAGAATCTCAAGGTTTTTTTTTTTTTTAAATCCCACACGAATTAAGAATGACACAGTAATGGCATTGGCGTCATCCACTGGATTATAACAGATTTAATAGTTGTTGAATGAACCAGAGTGAATTACTTCTCTCAGCCGGAGGTGCCTATACTTTACACTGCGACTGGATGTCGCAAATACAATCGATGTTACACTGCTTCCATGTTATATTTATTCGTTTCGACTAAGAGCATCTTCCATGATGTAAATGATACACAAATAAAATAATAGCTTGCTTCCCAATGCTTTCAAATTCTATACGCGACGTCGTCGATATTTGTTATCCTTAACGAGGTTTACTCAAAAAATATAATTTTTTTTTTTATCTCAGAAAATATTTATGTATTTATTTATCAATATCTATTCTGTCGCCTTCAAATTAGGCTCCCTCAAATATAATTTACCTACACTAACGCTTTTCCCAATACTCGAAGCTCGTTTGATATGCTCTTCCAGCGATGCGGGCTTTATCTCCTCAATCGTGGCAAGCCTCTACCCTTTCATAGATCTTTACAGTTTTGGAAAGTGAAAAGAGTCGCATGGGGACAAGTGCTGAGGCATGGTTATGATATTTTGACCAACATATAACGCACAATAACGCAGATGCATTATTGTCATGTAACAGCCATAAATAGGTAAATTTCCGCCAAATCCGGACATTTATTTACTATTTCTTCATGCAAACGGCGCATAATTTCAAGGTAATATCCCTTGTTGACCGTAAGGCCTTCCGACAAAAACTCATAGTGAAACATGCCATTGTAATTGAAGAAAACAGTGAGCAAGACGTTTACATTTGACCGAACTTGGCGTGTTTTTTTTCGGTATTAGCTCTTCTGGTCGCTTCCATTGGGATGATTTGGATTTGATTTCGGCGTCGTAAATATATGCCCATGTTTCGTCAGCAGTGGTGACCCTTTTCAGTAAATTTGGATCATAATTCAAGTCATTCAATAGGTCTTGGGCGATACTTATGCGAAGGTTATCTTGATCAAAAGCACATGTTTCATGTCTAAAACATCTGAAAAAAATTCATATGTAGAATGAATCAATCGAAATGCAATATCCTTAAAAACTTCTCTTCAGCTGAATTCGACCATTCTTCATAGCTATTTTCTCCACCGTTTCAACGTTTTCATTCATTTTTAACTTTCTGGGGCTTACAGGACGGGCATCGTTATTAACATCTTCTCGGCCTTATATGAAGAGCTGGTCCCACTTATCAACATTTTTTGCTCAGACTCGCCAAATGCCATAATTAATATTTCAAGTACGTTGGAGCACTTAATTTTATTTTTCTCACAAAATTTAATACAGATTTTTTGGTTTATTTTTTCATATAGCAAAAAATCGCCAAGCACACATCTAACCTTTATATCTATTTAGAATAACGGATGCGGTCCATCCAGCAACTCTTTTTATAGCCCATCCTTCCCTTTCAGTCGACTATCCTCTCTACTCACTGGAAACATTACCTTACTGGAAACTTAACTTAACTTAACTTCTGAACCACGGTATACATACGGTTTCATTGTATTATGACATACATTGAATAGACTGCCAATCCTCCCATCGAGCGCGGAAGCCCTTTGTAAGTGCGTGTTCACATTGGCGCAAGAAGGACAAGCACAAGAAGGCAAATAGTGTTCACATTGGTGGAAGCACACTTGAATTTTTGACAAGTGGAACGCATGAATCGGGTCATTTGCATTCAGTTTCATTTTATTACCAGCAGAAAGAGTGAACCCAGTTAAACGCGATAATAATATTGGGATATAATATTGCATTTAAATGGAAGAGGAGTTTATGTTGGCTTTTGCAGCAACAATGTTTTCATGTAGTGCTGCATTGTTCTTGTATCTTCGTAAGCTAATTCAACTTCTCTGTCCAACAGTTTGTCCAAAAATGAAGAAAAACTGTCAAAAATGGAATGAATTAAGAATGGAACGGTTTGCTTCACCCGAAAATCCAAATTGAAGATGGATTTTCGGTGCAAGCAACCCTTCTCGTTTCCACTTACTAAAAATCGTTCCCTCTCTTTCAAGCAATTTGGTGCGCTTCTACCAATGTGAACACGAACTAATGGTTGAAATATCAAATGTCTTTTGACGACTAAAAAACTGGAAAACTGCCTTTTCATTAATTATTTCACAAGAAAAAGTAAGGAGTTGGAAATGACACTACAGGTAGTTGGATGCTTAGAATTTACAGTTTTGACACTGACTACAGTAATAATAGTGAAAGTTCTAGAATGTTTCATACAGCCATGCTTAACTTGGCCAATAAAGGCAACTGTACCACAGGAAAAACACCATATGACAAATAGTTTAAGAAAAAAATATATAACGCACACCATCACCAACACTAAACGCTCTCTCGAATGGATGATTCGTAATTTCTTATCAGATTTCTCTGACGAGAACCCCAAACCTTCAACCTGGTAGAGGAGAGGCATTAACATTACGTTTAAGCATCTAGCTCATTGATTGCTTTGAAAATGGATAGCCTAAATAAATGAATAGTCTTCAGAGATGCCGAAGTAGTATATAAAGCGTCGTACACAAGGTAAACGCGACATAAGACAAATCCAGGAAATTGAAGGTAAAACTGGAAAGTGAAAAAGATGGATCCGATAAAAAAAAAAGGTGAACTACGCTTACCGCAGAAATCCCTAACAAATTGTTAGCAGCCGACAAAGTACGCATTGGTTAGGCTTACAAAGAAGGTATTGGCTAGGATAAGAGAAAAGATTTCAAAAAATGGTTTATATGCCTCGCATTTGGGTACATAACAAGGGCATGCAATTGGTTCCAATATGAAAGAAAGAGAAAATGGACAAAAATTCAAGGATTGCATGGAGGAACCAAAGTGCCATTGCAGTGCAAACGATTCGATTCGAGACATACATACATACATATGACATGTAATTCAGATGACTAGAATGCAAAAAAAAAACATTAGAAAGCTTACCGGCGGAACCATGAGAATCATACAATTGGTCCACGAACTTAAGTTTGACACAGCAGTGCCACAGTTTGATTCGGTGTTGTTGATACTTAAAACAAGGCAGCGATCTGAACATGGGATAATGCCTCGTACCAGAAATCTCCAACTGGCGTCGGAACCCTTTTTTTTGTTCGGATTAAGATAAACATACATAGCTGATATCATGGGCGCTGTGGTTCTGTGGCATAGACATTGCTTTTGTCTGTATATTTATCTGGAAAGATCTTGAAATTCACAAAATGTCTCTTTTACATAAATACGAGTATAAGAAAAATGACTCACAGACAACACGGGTGATTAAGAAAACTTCAGCTTAGATCCTACACGGGATGACAAATAAAATGAAGTTTCATTGATGTTCTTTGTAGCTAAGAGCATGTCATAATTAATATCGAAAACAATAGCACTTTCAACAGGGCTGGTACGTGATTTATTATTAACGTAGCCTTTGTTAGTAGTCAGAGCGAGTCAGTGATCACTATACGAACAGTGAAAACAATGCTATTAGTGCCTGTTCACATTGGCGCAGGAAGGACAAGCGCAAGAAGGCAAATAGTGTTCACATTGGTGGAAGCACACTTGAATTTTTGACAACTGGAACGCATGAATCGGGTCATTTTCATTCAGTCGCCTTCGTCCAAGTAGTCATTTTCATTCAGTCGCCTTCGTCCGAGTAGTCATTTTTGCAAGCCAAATGAACTTGTCTGTCCAACAGCCACGAATAAATGAAGAAAAACTGTCAAAAATGGAATGAATTTAGAATGGAACGGTTTGCTTCACCCGAAAATCCAAATTGAAGATGGATTTTCGGTGCAAGCAACCCTTCTCGTTTCCACTTACTAAAAATCGTTCCCTCTCTTTCAAGCAATTTGGTGCGCTTCTACCAATGTGAACACGCACTTATACTTGATCTCCCTTGTGCTCCAGGTATTCAAAAAAATCGATCTAAGTGCGTGTTCACATTGGCGCAAGAAGGACAAGCGCAAGAAGGCAAATAGTGTTCACATTGGTGGAAGCACACTTGAATTTTTGACAAGTGGAACGCATGAATCGGGTCATTTGCATTCAGTTTCATTTTATTACCAGCAGAAAGAGTGAACCTAGTTAATCGGGATAATAATATTGGGATATAATATTGCATTTAAATGGAAGAGGAGTTTATGTTGGCTTTTGCAGCAACAATGTTTTCATGTAGTGCTTCATCTTCGTAAGCTAACTCAACTTCTCTGTCCAACAGTTTGTCCAAGAATGAAGAAAAACTGTCAAAAATGGAATGAATTAAGAATGGAACGGTTTGCTTCACCCGAAAATCCAAATTGAAGATGGATTTTCGGTGCAAGCAACCCTTCTCGTTTCCACTTACTAAAAATCGTTCCCTCTCTTTCAAGCAATTTGGTGCGCTTCTACCTATGTGAACACGCACTAAGTGGAATGTCAATATTTTTTACGAAGTTCTTTTGAATACGCAATCGCTGAAGCAGCGGTAGAATCGAGAACAGCTTTCCTTACGGGCCATAAGCGACAGACGCTATCAATGCGGTAATAGATAAAGTTAAACCGCAATGAAGCATAATTATTGTAGAGGAATGAGAAAGAAATACTGCCCTGAACTTGCTCAATATTTGCTGTCCAAGGAAAAAGAGAAAAAATCGCAAGAGTAGTGATAATAATAAATATAATGTTCATGATATGAACAAAAAATACGTGTATAGATATGAGCATTGATATTCTCGCTAAAATAAATAAAAGATTAGATGATGAGGACTTCTCTAAGCGAACTTAGTGACGAAGCTAACGTCGTCACTGTCTCTGATGATGTATTGGTAGTTGGAAAAAAATGTCGATTTAAAATGAAATTGAAAAAGTATCTCAGTGCTAACCTCTATTTTTCCACGAATCAATGAATCGACCAAATTTGTGCAATCCTCAGAAGATGCTTCTGTAAGGACGAACTTAAGTCCTCGATCGGGACAAGTGATAATCCGAAGGAGTAAGGTCTGAAGAGTACGGCAGGTGGAGTAGGCTTCCCATTTAAGTCTTTCCATGTATGTTTTGACCGATTTCACGACGTGTGGACTCCGACCATTTTTCCTTCAACGCACGACTCAATAGCATTTATATAGTGCGTTTCATTCGCTTTGAGTAGACTACACCCTTTTGAAGCATGTTTCGCTACTTGAGATTTTCGTAATGGATCAGCTTTTCATCCCCAGTAACAACTCGATTCGCTTCCTATTCGACTGTTCACAGTTAAGGAACACCTTCTACTCTCCTTGGTTTTAGTTCGTATGGGACACAGTTTCCTTGCATTTGGCGATTTTTTTACCATAAACATTAACATGTCAGCTACCAACGATCAGATAATTCTTGAAGTGTTGACATCAATCTTAGCAAACAGTTGTTCCAATTCTTCATCTTCGAACTCTCCAAATCGTTCCATGTCTTCAAAGTTGAAATTGACACTTTTAAAATGTAAAACATCTGCCGACACATTTACTCGACTGATGCCTAGTCACCATAAATTTCCAGAACGACAGAACATTTTTTTTTATATTAAAATAACGAAGTAGGGTTCCCGCTAAAAGCGGTTTATTTGGAACAAAGTTCGACATATTCGACGAAGTACGATGTTGTTATTCACGCTCCAATCAAACTTTCCTTAGCAACTTAGTTCTAGTCTTAAATATATTCAGATCAGCTAGCACTCGTGTTTTTCATTCCGAGTGGTCACCCCACTGATTGCGTGTTACTTGTCTCCGCCATCTCGCTCACTCCGTATGCCCGAGACCTTACCAAGGCTTCAAGTTCATCTAAGCATTATGACGCAACCAGGCTTCAAAACGTCCCCAGCCAACTCTAACCTAACTTACGAACTAAAGAATGAGAAGGATCTTACCGGAGTAACGCATCGTCCGATATAGCGGTGTTAAAACGAATGATCTCATGAGCACCGTCAACGTACTCGTCGCAGATGAGCCGTTTGTCCCTGGCGCCCCGTTGGTAGTGTTAAATTACCGGGATACCATCTATATTTTGCATTAACCTTTCGGAATCAATATGGGCTTCTCTGGGAATAAAGCCCGATAGGAGTGTGCTCTCGTTTTACCCACAATTCGGCTAATTAACTCCAGAGATAAGATTATTATCATAAGTCATGTCATATCCCTTGCAATTTTAACAAGAACACAATCGATTCTGTTTATACCGTCCGTCCCTCTTAGTAGGGTAATACTTCATAAACTATGACTTTGGCCTTCTGTACATTCTAAATCAGACTCTAAGACAGGAATCAAATAGAGGTATTCAGCTCTTAAAGGCCCTTCCTAAAAGCTACAAATGTTCGAATACGTCTTGAGAATAGCATTAAATTTCAAGTAATTCGTCTTGAGAATGCATGAGTAAGCATGACTGCCATGGATTGATAATCACTGCCAGGGATAAATAATGGGCGATATATCCGAAATTCCCTTCTTGGTTGCTGTCGATAATATAACTGGTGTGGGGAGACATTGTTTATTTTTCATTTTTGAATCTGACGACGATCGCAACCGACGAGCATTTTCGAATATTAATGATTTATTCCAAGTTTGATTACAAAATATAAATGATGGGAGTCATCAAATGTTCGTTTAAATGCCCCCAGATTATTTTCACTCATATGTACATATATTCATAAATAAGTTCAACATTTTTTCATAATTTAAAATGGGTGCCAAATAAAACAATATTTTTAAATAAGTTAGTTAGAAAAATAATAATTTTGTATTCAAATAAATTCTTCAAAAGTGAAACGAAGGACAAATCAAAACAGGAAACGCCTTATCTGAAGTATCCGAGATACGTGAAGGATTAAAACAAGAAGATGCCTCGTCACGATGTCTTTTTCATTTGGTGTTGGAATTCGTAATGAGATCCATAATGATATACATAATGAGAATAACCCTTAATGAAATCACTTTCGCCTTATCTACGTCTAATGTGTTTTACAACAAAAACAACTAACCCTTGAGGGTATTCATGGTAAGAGGAACGAAAGCTGTAGGTGTCTATTAGTGCTATTAGTATATTAGTCCATCTTTCTATATAAGATGATGCTACATTAAGCCCCATCGAACAATCATATCTTATAAAGGCCACGTAGCATATAATTTTTACCCTGCGGTCAAGTTAACTGCTGTGAAATAGATAGCTTATCATACAGAAGGCTTTCTTATAAAGACAAGCGTCCATATGTCTATTTAAATATAGATTCTGGTCAAACCAGAAACCAAGATCTTACCGCGTTTTTCATCGCTTATTGTGGTCCATGTTTTCCAATGATCGCGAATTTTACACCAACTCTTTATGGTATCCCATTAGACTCTATATAACGGAGTTCTAAGACATATCGTTTCCAATCATCAAAATACCTCTTAATATGATCGAAATCACATTCTTCAGCATTGCATTGATGACCTCAATTTCTAGACTTGATCTTCTTTTCCTTTTTCCGGCGTTGTTATGGTCAGAAGTGTAGGACCATAACCTTCCCACTTAACTGCATTCCTACTGGTCCGCTTGTGGGGTCCGCCGGTTTGACCTCAGAAAGTAGCGGCAGGCTTCCCGGGTTGGGATTACTTCATCGCTGAGGCCAATCAAATGCTGGTGTTTTTGCATTTGTTTGCACCAATTGTTTTTCGGCCTGCCTTTTTTTTTTTGCGACACGGGCATGCTCCAGATTTTTTTGTTTGATCTTATTCTTACAACGCCGGTGATCTCCAGTCGTGTCAACCCACTGATTTGCATGCACACTTGTGGGGCAGTTTAATGATGGTATATGTGTCCTAGGCTCACCTTGGTGTTTTCTAAATTGCCTAGATGTGATTTTTGTTTACCTTTGTTTTAGTCGCCTTTAACGACAAGCGAGAGGTATCGCTGCAGGGATATTCTTAACCCGTCCCTGCACGGAAGAATTTCTAGACTTGATATGCTGACGAAACCTATAAGATCGCTTAGGCAATCTCAGCATAGGGGAGTTAATTGCTCCCTTTTGTAAACCACTTTTAATATCAAAGATCCTGCTCGAAGTAAAGTGGTCGCATTTAAAAACAGACCTCTTTCCTATAGTCATTACGAAAATCATTCACAGAAGGTGATTTGGCATATATAGCCTGGTGAGCTTATTGAACACACCGTACAACCATACGAAGTCAAAGGCCTTTTCAAAGGCGACCAGACAAGCACCCGTACGTTGGTTTTTTTTACCTTATTATGCCTCGCCTTAAAATAAAATTGGTTGCCCGGTATTATTTTCTTTTCTTTAAAGATCTGAGATACCTACATATTTGTAGATACCTACAAATTGTAGCTGTCATCAAGTACCTCTGCATGAAAAAAGTGTCTTCCAAAAATATACACAACGACTTGGTGAAAACATTGGGGACTCTGCTCCTCCATATTCCACAGTAGCACGCTGGGTCAATGAGTTTAAGCTAGGCAGAATATCCACAGAAAGTGAATATCGGAAGGGGAGCCTATCGACGTCCCTCACTGAAGATAATGAAAATATTATGTCGACAGATCGAATTGGCATATAGCTGAGGTAACAGGGATCTCATATAGCAGCATTCAAATGATCATTGCGAACGAATTGCATATGAAAAAAGTGTCTTTTATAACGCTCTATACCGAGAATGTTTACCGACGAACAAAAGGCAAAACGAGTCGACATTTCGAGGGTGAATCTCGAGAAATTCCAAGCAGATTAGGAAATGTTTTGTTACGCTTCGTGACCATGGATGAGACCTGTAGCCACCATTTTGATTCTGAAACCAAACAACAATCGATGACTTAGGAGCGGATTTTTCCACCGTCGCGTCGTCAAAGAAATACAAAGTGTCAAGTTCGGCGGGAAAGCTTATTTTTGGGACGCTGAAGGAATAATTATGGTAGAATATTTGGAAAAGAGAGCCACTATTTCAGGATCTTACTACGTATACCAAATAAGAAGATTGCGGGAGGTCATTAAAGAAAAAGGACGCCGCAAGTGCAACCTGAGTGAAACAACGCGACGGCCCAAAAAGCCGCAGTTGCGGTGGCTGTCATTCAAGAAACGGGATTGGAATTGCTCGAATACCCGCACTATTCGCCAGATCTCTCTCCCAGTGACTTCTACCTCTTTCCCTGGCTCAAGGATGCCTATTGCAGACAGCTGATTTTTAAAAAAGGTCTTGAGTCGTAACTCTGTCTAGTTGCAGGTCCGAATCAAACTACCAATCCTTTAGAAAATAAGTATCCAGAAGCCATACTTTTCATGCGACTTATAGGCCCGTTTCATAAATCGTTTCAGCATGATTATTTATAATGTTATTGTAAAGAAAATTCCAAGCCTAACGGCAAGTCCTCTGTTAGTTTAATTGCCTTGGCAAACAAGCACTGACCTAACAAAGAGGATATTTGGAGGGTCATTATAAGAAAAGGTTTATTTTTAGTATGAATCCGTATACAATACACAATAATAAATCAGTTTTAAAATCCGCCAGTGTTGAGTTCTTACATGAATTCTAATGCCAATACCAATACAAACAATTTCCTATGTATATTATATTCAATTCATTTAAACCAATATGAGTGAGAAAAAAGTGGCGACAATTTGCTCGCAGTTAAATGTCATTTATATTCCATGAGCTCATATTGTTGATTTTGCCTTAAACTCTTTAAAGCCTAAATGTCACAACTATTTGCAACATGATGGGCCACGATTTGAATCCAAATGCCACGACAATGGAACTACAATGGAAATGTATTGTTTTACTCTTATTCAAGAGAGTAACTCTGACCTTACTAGATATGTTCTGGAATGCGTCATGCATGTCCTTTTCACACTCTAACAAAAACTATTACTAAAGTTAGTCAATTGAAGTTATATGCTTTGCTAAGCTAAGCTGCTAAATCACCAATATGTACCTAATATCAATATTAGCATATTAATTAGCATTTTCAACTCATTTTATTTGAATTAAAAAGCTACATATTCTCTATAGATATTACAGTCACAACAGGGGATAAAGAAAATAATTTCAGTTACGAATTTGTTTTCCATCTTTTAGTGACCTTTGCTGTTTGTTGTACACTTCAACACTTAAGTGCATACAAAGTTGAATTGTAAAATCCAGCAGCCTCTCTAAACGTTGTTTTTTTATTTTGTTTCTAAAATATCAAGGAAAATTTATTTCTAAGCCGAAACGCAAAGTTTATATTAGAAATGCAAACAAATCAATGAATCCAATCCGCATACATAATAAATCAAAAACAAAACTTAGTTTTTCAAACAAAACCTTTATTCGGAACAATAAAATCACTCGTAGTGAGTCAGGCTAGGTGCTTTTTGTTAAATCAAATTAAGCAAAACTTTGTTAGATATTGCCAAATACAAAATACGGACAAGCACAAAATATGCATGTATATCTGCGTAATGAAGCTATGAAGATATTGGCTAAATAAACTTGAGCGTAATACTAATTTGGACTTTAACCGATGTTTGTAATTTTCGTACCACTGCATTTAAATGCTTTTATTTTGTCTATGTGCATTCCCACAAACAGATAAAAGCAAGTGCGAAAAGCATGTGGACAATTGATTATCATTAAAATGGTGTAAGGTATTGGTAAAAAAAAAAACTGTTGTTTGAAAGGTCATTGAAATTATGTTTTAAAAGCTTTTTCAAGGTCAATTAAACTACTACGGGGATTGGGCCACTAGCGACGAATGTGGTATTTCACTACATAGTTTGGTAAGTCTGAACAGAGAATTTGTTTCAGCCAATATAAGCTAAGGTGAAGTAAATTCTCATCAACCAACTTGTCTATCTATTGTCTTCTATGAAGCTCGAATTTATTTGAGCATTGAAAAACTTATTTAGCACATATAGTCTAACAATACATTATTGCACTCCCCGATGGATAAGGTCCCCTTCCACCTTTGGACGAAACTGGGATACTAGCTATTTCACTCAATTATCTCCTGAGCACAAAGACAGTGTACAATAATTGGTAGGAAGCTAAATTCCTTCAAACTCGAGACGGATGATGTCATAGGCTAGCTTTTAATGTATTATCTGCTTACATCGAGGTTCTTACATTTACATTTACCATCATTGCCATGTAAATGCCCTATACCAATCAATGTGGTCCACTCATGCGAGTGGTTATAAAGTTAAATCAAGCCTCAGGTGCTGGCCAATATTTTCACAGACATCATACCATAAATAAGAAAAGAAGCGACATACGTGACACCAATAGGAAAAGGGTCTCAATGACTCATTAAACGATGACAATAGCCTTAGGACAATAAGTTTCGCAAGCTTAAAAAATATGATTGTGAAAGTCCCGACATTCAAACACATGACAATATGGTACAAAGGGCTACTTCTATATCACCGGATGGAAACCAAATTGGTCATTTTTATAGATATAGGACACCATACCAACGCACTAGATATCAAAGCATACAGAGTGGATTAGGATTTTGGCCATATTCGTAGAATACGAGGAAATAGCATATAATGTTCTAAAAATTGCTAAACTTCAAGAACAATATACACAAGAAAAAGAAAACATTGCTTTCTACCTTCCGCTCAATTACAATTTAATGAAGTGAGCATGGGAGTCCTTGGGAGTCCTGTGTTAAATATTTAGGAATCTTTCTTGACACAAAACTGATTTTTAATGACCACATAAATAGAACGATTAAGCAAACAGGACTTAAAAATGTTGTATCCGTAGAAAATCTGTAGAAAATCCTCATTATCAATAGATAACAAAATAATAATCTCCAAAGTGATTTTTCAGGCGATTCTTCTATATTGTTGCCAAGTCTGGGGT
Organism: Merodon equestris; assembly: GCA_958301585.1. Taxonomy (NCBI): domain Eukaryota; kingdom Metazoa; phylum Arthropoda; class Insecta; order Diptera; family Syrphidae; genus Merodon; species Merodon equestris. The sequence continues at coordinate 70,246,873 of OY284413.1, forward strand.
GATTGTGCAAAGTGCCATATAAAGAAATTGCAAGTATGTCAAAATAAGGTTTTAAAAATGATGCTTAATTTGCCATGGCATAGATCTGCACAAAAAAGTGAATGTTGAACTGATCCATGAAAGGATTGAAAAACTTAAAACTAGATTTGTGGAACGATGTAGTTTTGCTGACAACCCCCTTGTAAAAGAAATATTTGATAATTAAATTTTACTTCCGCTGTTATTTATTTATTTATTTTCTTGCCTGTTTACTTTGTTACGTTTATTTATACTTTTGTTACTTTTTGTTTATTTAATTTATTTATTTATTTAGTTAAGTACCAATTTATTTATTTAAATTCATATTATTATTTATTTATTTAATTAATTATTTTCATTCATTTTATTTATTTTTTTATTTATTTATTTTATTTTTTTTTGCTTGTATAGAAGATTTTTGTCGTATTTTACTTCTGAAGCATTTTGTTATTTTGTCTTTTCGTTTTTTTCTTTATACAAAATATCAAAAATTTTCAGTGGAAAGATATAACCTAATTATCAAATCCCTGTGTTGTAAATATATGCGGTAGCAAACCATTGTAAATTTTACATACGTTATAAATATCTATCTATCTAATATACAGAAAAAATACGAGAGCTACTCGTATGTATGCAGGAATAAACGCTGTTTGAAAAGGATACCAGGCCAGATAAGGATTTATACGGATTTATACTACGATAAGAGAGGGAACAAAATAGCGAAACACGGAAGGTATAAACACAGGTCATGGAGGCTTGGCGGAGGATTGTTTACGAGGTTCTAACCTTCCGAATTCCATATGGACGGTAATAGTTATAACAATCATGCCATAAAAACCTTTTTCGACATCGAAGTTCGTAGTACGATCAATGCTGTCTTAAATAGAGCAGTGAAAGAACGCAAAACTATTGTAGATATGGCTCGTTGTTATGCCCGCTATTGGTCTCTAAAGCAATACACGTGTAGCCTGGCTTTTTATTATTATTATTATAGCTAGCTAAATAAAATTCAAAGTCGCTTTCAATCATCTACATATGTTGTGGGTTGATTAATTTTGCTTCATAGATGAAAGAAACCCCTTGGAATATTTAGGATTCTATTGTATTATATGCTCCATCTAAAAAGGTAAAATTATTGGAACTCAATTATAATATTTATAGTCAATCTGGTTAATTGAACCGATAACCAAACATCTTTGTGGATGTTTGAAATTGGGAAAATTGAAGATTTACTCCCGCCACAGATTTGACTGACCTGAACCCATTTTTAGACCTATTTAGGCCTTCGTTAAGTCGGCTTCCTAGTCTAGCTTTGTATCCTCTAATATGATTTTAAGAGTATACTATAAACATGGCATTTCATAAATGTGAAATTCTTCATTGTTCGCATTGGTCATCAGTCCGGCTTATTAGTCCTGCGATTTTCTGGCCAAGAAACTTAGTACTTACCCTTTCCTGTTAAAGAATTCCAATCAAAATCTTCAACCGGCGTCGAGTGCAGTCGGAAATAGGACTTAATAAGTATTCCGCCAGTTTGTACAATTAGGTGGTTTTGCAAACTCTATGAAGGTTTTTCGGCTATTAGGTGGTACCTCTCACGATATATTTTTTTTTAGTTTTTAAATTCATTTTTATTCATTATTCTTAGATCTATCTTACCCTAGACAAATATGCTTAAAACTAGCTTAACAATCGAAATATCTTACTGGCCCTAGACGGACACGTAAAACGTAACAACTTAATGTCTTTCGATGACTACATATAAACTTACGATTGACATTATTACAACTATTAAATCTTAAGCTAAGAAAAGTATTTTAGTCAAAACTTAACTCTCACGATATATTTATACGAAAGTGCCATCGTTTAACTTTTTTTTGTAAACTAAAGTGCTCTTCACGTAATTAGACGCACAATTTTTTTTCACATAAATTTCATTTTTTTGCAAGTGTGTGTAACAATTATCAAACAATTGTATTTATTAGTAAGGTTATTAAGTTCTCAACCAAAAAACACAGACAAATGGTAAGTGAGTGGAAGTTAACGAATATTTTTTCTTGCCTATGCTGTAAAAAAAAATGCAGTTTTTTTTATTCACATGATTAGACGCACCTGTAAAAATCGTTAAAATGAAACATACTTTTTTATTTAATTTTTTTCTCTTTTATTTTTGTTTTTTTTTTATATTTTCAGTACTTTGTAAAACCACCGCGTTTTAAAATCACAGCAAAAATTCTATTTTTTAGTGAATAATATAATTTCTCTAAATAATTTAAGGGAATCGTCTTCCAGACTTCTTTGATTGTGACAATTAGCTCTTCACAATTCTCATACTGCGTACCTCCTTGTACATTTTACGCGTGAGACATTTCCAAACATTTTCAATTATATTGAGGTCAGATGGCCACGACAAGAATTCCTTATTTTCGTTGGCAAGAAAGCTTTTGACTACACGAGCGTTGTGGATTGGCGCATTGTCTTATTGAAATAACCACTGCAGAGGTCTGAACAGTTCTTTCATAGCGGGGAAGGCTAATTGCAAAAGGGCTTGCAAGGGACACACTTGCAAAAAAATTAAATTTATGTAAAAAAAATGTATGTGTCTAAACACTTATAAAATGAATATATCTTTTGCACTCTAGCTGTTAAAATATTGGGGAAACGTCAAGTAATTCAAAACGATGGGGAAATCTTTTTTCCGTTTATAAGTTGTTACACTAGTAGTAAACACTGGGTTCAAAATACTTTGATACTTCACGTATGAAAGGTTTCGCCGGTCTGCAGTTCACCAATAGATAATACTTTTGAAAATTTATTAATTATTCTATAGAATGGTGCTAATACTTCCTTAGAGTTCATTCACTCCGGATTGGCCCCTTTCGTTTCCATTCCCTGTACATAGCCCAATTTAAACTTAATTTAGTCAGTATCATACAATTCTTGGCTTAATCATTTTCTTCACTTCTTCCTCAATACTGTATTAAAGTTGTAAGTAAAATTTTATTTTTTTAATAAATAATAAGAAAGATAATACCGTCCATCCGACTTAAACAACGTTGAGAAAACGATATCGATGCTAAACTCTAACAAAACTACAGCGGAGACCGATTAGATTAAACTATTAAAGCAGATGGAGATGAGTTGCACCAACCATGCGTTAACTTATTTTTAGTTTATGGTCGAAAAAAAACCTTTTAATACTTAATTTAGAATTGTCCTGTACAAATATCACATATTAACATCCCAGCCAAACTCGTCTGACTGTGCAGGATCACAATGGGCAGTACTCACTGCTCTATTAAAATCGGTAGTAAACTAACCGAAACCTTCAATGTCAAAAAACTGACCAATACAGGGTATACATACATACATATGTATACTGTTTCAAATGAGTTAACAAAGACAACACCAAAGCGTGACCAGGGTAAATAAAGTCTTTGATCAGGGTAAATAATGCATAATTTGATGGAAAAAATCAAAAGTTCAAGCGTCCTTATCTGAAGTAAAACACAAGTGATCAAGTGCCCGACAACAGGTAGAGTATGGTCTTATGTACCGGGTGGCTTCAAGTTGCGGAGAAGAGTAAACGCAGTGGATACCACATTTCGTAAACTTATTCGATCAGTTTTCACGCATAAATTCATATTTTATACGCAGCTCCTCTATGCAAGATGATATAAACTGTTTACTCTGACCTTGAACTCTAACAATTTCTGCAAAGGGTGCTTGGATATGACGTAGATACCCGCAAAAACAATTCTTTTGTTTTCTTTTGTTTATATGAACTTTTCCCTTTCAGTTTAGTGTTCTACAATACCTCGAGTCACGTTCGTATGCATTCGAGTAGTATTTGTGCACATGGATGCGCTTTTACGAAGTCGCATTGATAAATCATTTTTATTTTTAAGATGTTTTCTTAACTTTTGTTTGCTTTTCACCTTAGCGAAGTCTACTAACCACTCAAAGAAAGAACCGGGGAACAACAAAATTGATGATTCGAACCTTTTGTTAAACTGTCAACATGGAACGTTTCAATTTATTTTCTAACCACTATCAATCTTTGTCTGTTTTTTAGTATATTTAAGATTAAAGTTAACAATCTTTACAGCGCAAAGTAATATTTAACATTTGTAGGAAATATCGGAAACATGCTAATCGTCTTTGTGCTTCAAGGATTCTAGAACGTGTTTGCGCCATTAATGCTTTGCGGTGCAATAACATCTCCTACGTGTTTTTTATCTGTCTTTTCCGATACTTCCTTATGGAATCTGCCTCGTAAAGCATTCTGAATAAACAGTCGTTTCTCTTTATTTTTATAAAACGATACATTGTATATCATATAGTCTTGCCGTGAAAGTACCAATTTATTTTGACATCAATAAATGAGATTGTACCCCTAACTATTGTACATGATTACACGCATCCGAATTATTACAGCTACCGTTTTTATAACAGTTGACAGGGCATGTTTTCCAAGTCCATTGACACAACTACTGCTTTAATCTGTACAAACGTGTATACCTAAATAAAACTACTCAAAAAATTCTCTCTTACTTGCCTGCTGCACATTCTAATGCCCTTAACGTCATGAGCGTTCCATTTTTCAAAAATAAATCTGCAATCCTTTTTTCGACTATTTCAAAGAATAATGGGGACTTTTTTTTTTCTATTTATTTATTTATTCAATATCTATTTTGTCCCCTTCAAAGTAAACTTGACTTCTGATAAGCTCTTTTTTTATAGCTAAAAGCTCTTTCGATTTCATTATTTCCTTAATCAAGGCAAATCTTTGTCCTTTCAGTTTTGAGAAGAGAAAAAAGTCGCAAGAGACTAATTCCGGTGAATACGGTGGCTGAAATATGATTATGTTACCGTTTTTGGCCAGAAAAGTACACACAAGCAACAATGAGCAGGTGTTGCTTCACGCAATGACTTTGAGGTAATATTCGTTATTGACCGTAAGATAATGCTTGAAGACAACTCATAATGGACCACATGTTCAAAATTGACCGATTATGAACAAATTTCGCTGACGTAGGTTTCGTACCCAAAATATATGAAAAAATTTCATGGCATGTGCCAATCGATAAGCCAATTCTCAGCAACTTCTCTGATAGTGATTCAACGATTCTCCATAACACTTTTATTTACTGCTACAACGTTTTAATCCATTGTTGAGGTGCTGGAGCGTCCAGGGCGGACATCGTCATTACCTATAATATCTTCTCGGCCTTCTGCGAAGAGCTTGTACCAATTATTTACATTTTTTTGCTAAAAGAAGCCTCGACCAATTGCCACAGTAAACATTTTGATTACATTGGAATATCTCATTTTATTTTTCACACCAAATGTAATATAAATTCTTTGATCAATTGTTTGTTTCAATAGCAAAAAATCGTTAAGCACGTCTAAAATGCGTCTAATGTTTATATCCGTGAAAAACAAACTTAATGTCTAAAATTGTTGACAATAATAACTGTATGTTAGGGCAAATGTGTGACAATATAACAAAATAGAAAAATAAAAAAATCTAACGTACTTAGATCGCAAAATTTCAAAAGTCACTTTATTTTTTTGACAACCTTCAAAGCTTAGAAAGTTTTTGGGTTATAATTGTTATTGCAATCACTGAGGTTGACTGACCGAAGCGACCCGGATCAAGTTGATGATCAAAAATATGCAACAATTATTGGGCTTCAACTAAAAAGTCTCTTCAGCTGGCACGATCAGGCTTTCTCGCAGAATTTTTCTCTCACATCAGAAAAGGGCGATGATGACGTCCATAGAGGACTGAGATGCAAGTAGGGTTATGGTGGTTTTCCCAAAGAGGACGCTACTTCTCAATGGCCTCTCGATCCTAGCTCTGGTGTCGTGCCGTTTGACACTAATGAGCAAAAGTAGACGCTTGTGCTAAGGCGTCAGTATTGTCTTCTTTGTTGATAGCATATGGTATTGATATATTACGTCAATATCCTCCGCACATGCAATCAATTGAGCATTGTGTAATAATAAAGAACGTGAATCTTATATTGGCGGGCAGTTCTGTTCGATCTTGATTGTCATCAAAGGTTTTGGCTAATTCATTATCGAATTTAAGCAATATAAGATCACTCCGTCCATATCGACGCATGAGTCTTCTGCCGTAGTATAAATATTTGGTCTGATGGAGTCGTGAGCGCTTTCAGGCGCACGGCAGAGAAGAATTTATGATGACTGTCTGGAGATCTGGATCTGGAGAAGGCCGACTAGAATGACGGTTACTTCGTGATCGAGAATCCTCAAAAGAAGGCAGCGACAATAGAAGCTATGTATCTTCCAATAGGTGAAAAAGGCGAAAGACAGCATTCGCCCAAAAAGAGAACTCGCCTCCACCACTTCTACCTTCGAAATGATATCAATCAATGGCGATCAGAGAACCATGGTTTTAGTAGATGCAGTGACAATTTCATGGCAAATAATGCTGTCACCATTTAGGGGATTTATGCTCTTCAAGTCACTGAAGAGGAAAAAATCCGCGGGAATAGGCGGAATATCTAATGTTGTGCTCAGGTAACTCCCACCAGTGGCTGTAGAGATGTACAAAATTCTGTTCAAGAATTCACTAAATAATGCATAAAAGTATTATCCAGTACATTGGAAGACAGCTGTGGTGCAACCAATCCCAAGCGGGGTAAGACACCCCTAACTCAGCATATCTCCGGTCGATAAGTTTCCATCCAAGTGTCAGCTAAGTGTTCGAAAAGGCGGTCCATAAAGATCTTCTGTCTAAATGGGCTGAGGACAAAAAAATCATTCCGGATAGCCAATTCGGCTTCAGAGCGGGGCATACTTTTCATGCCGTGGAGAAATTCGTATCGAATGTCCAATGAAACAAATGTATGCTATATGATTTTTAACATGCAAACCGATTGATTGGCTATGGGCAATTTTTGATACCAATCAAAAATTTAAGACTGATGAATATGATACAAATAAAAGTACGAATTCTAAAGCGAAAAGAGATTGTTAAAATAAATAGGCGATTATTTGTTTTACAACAAATTATTTATTTAAGAGCATATTGAAATTCAAAATACAGAAGAGAACGATAAAAAGCTTAAAATACCGAAAAAGAAAAAAAATGGGCCAAAGAAAAACACTTGTGAATTTGACATGCACTTAAGTTTTAAACGCATTGCATTAACGTCTCAACCGAAATACGTAAAGGATCAAAGCAAGAAAATGCCTAGCCTTGATTTGGTGATAGAATTCGTAGTGAGATCCATTCAGGAAAATCTGGGGAAAGAAGCCTTATTGGTGAATCCGGATGTGAATCATCCATTTTATCACTGACGATATGGAGGTGCTGGGAGATAGGGAGGAAGCAGTTAAGAGAAATGTAGAAATTCTAATAATGGAAGGAAAGGAAGTAGGTAAGCTTAGAAGTAAAAGAGGAAAATAGATTTCGAGTCATTGAAAACAAGATCTTGAAGGGAATCTATGATGGAAAAGAGGACGAAAAAACATGCGAATGGAAAAAACTACACACTTAAAAACTCGAAAAACCTAATTAAGTCCCAAGTCCCAATCATGGCACGACACGTAGAACGAATGGACAAACAGTCAAATGAATAATGAGTGAAAAACCCATAGGAAAAAGACAGGGAGTCAGGGAGCCACGCCTTAGATGGAGTACAATATAAGAATGGATCTAGAAAAGACAGAACAGATCAGCGAATCATGGAACGAACACACTCATGACATGGATGTTTGGCAAAGGGTTGGCAATGATTTATAAGTTAATTATCAGGTCGAAAAGCATATTCTTATGTAGTTCTGTTTACTTTAGAGCGTTCGTAAAGGGCCAGTAAGGTATTTTATGTTAGGTATGATTTAATCAAATTTTGTCTAGCATTAGATAGCTCTAAGTAAAAAAATTAATTAAAAAAAAGAACTTATGTGATGCTCAGGAGACTCATGCCCCTATAATTTATGTAGGCATAGAAATCCCCTTTCTTCAAGGATTTGCATTTGCATTGAAGCAATAATAAGCAATAACAAATATTAAGGAGAAGAGAAGTACTCGTATGCTTACGAATTCATCCGAGAAAGAACAATCAATATGCATTAACAACTGCAAGGTTAAATTCGACTTGATGGAGTTAATGTAATTGAGGATCGACAGAAGAAAGCTGACCTGGTTGGTTCAAATTCATCATAGAAAATTAAGTCTTTTCACATCATACCCATTTTCGCAACGAAATTTTAACTGAACATCTGGAATCAATTTTATGGTAAAAATCTAACTAGGGAATAGCGCGAAAGGATGATCCTCTGGGTACCTTTAGTGCAATGAAGAATTATCAATAGATGAAAAATCTAAATGACTTCCTCATTGACTATACCTGATATTCTGAGTTCTAGTTCTTTTACTTTACTCCTGGTGAGCCAAAGGTAGTGTCCACTGACGTATGATGATGAAGACATCATGGCCTGCGATTCATCATATTTTAAATGCAACATCTTCATATAAACACAATTTTATTGAATGACGTCTACAAATGTGAAAAGATAACAATAACACGGTGAACATAAATTTAAGCTTAAAATGTAACTAAACTAATTGATGAATAACTAAATTTTTATGGCTAGGAATCAAATAATTTAATAAGTCTTTTGGTATTTTAATGCTAAGCTACTTTCAGGCAAACAAAGTGCTTTTTTAATAAACTTCTCCTTCGCGGGTTCGGCTTTCAGTTTTTGATTCAAGACGTCCCTGACTGCTAGTTGTGTATTCACTCCATTTGTAACAGATGCAACTTTCTTTATGCTGCTTCCCTCGCTTTGATCATCACATATTTCAAGTAAACCTCTGTTACTCCGCTTGTATATTGGCCGAATATCTTCTGCAACTTTCTTCGGATCTTTTGACGTGTGTTTTCTCAACATTGAGTACTTGCTGGATACGCTAAAGCATTCATCGGCATTATTCAGTCTAAACTTTTGGAGTCCTAGAATATCGTGGGTACGCAACGGAAATGGCACAAGACCCTGCTCCATTGCTGCGTGACTTTTGAGCATTTGGTTAAAAATTCCTTTCGATCGTTCGTATAGTTCCCTCCTCTCAGTCAACTGGGAGTAGTGTGTGGGGGTAGAAGGCGTTTGGAATGAAGTGGTTTCCGTTTGCGGGTAGCATGTACTTGTTGTAAAAGTGGAGGAATGTGACGAGGAGTACTTGTTCTTGTTTGGGTAGAATTTAACAAATTTATGTGTCGCCTTAGCGCTCTTGATTTTTTCTCCGGGTTTCGGGCAACAACAGAACTTTCCATTTTGGCAGTAACACTTGTTTTTATGTTGAGCACTGCAAGATGATTTATTGTAAGTTAATTGCATTATTCTGCCAACAAGCAAAGTTACAGCATTTCCTGGTACTTCCACTTTTTGTTTTTAGATAATTGTTTTTATTTATTCAACAGTTGTCATGACATCTATAATTTTTGAATTTCTTACCAACTAGCATGTAAAGAAGTTAGTTATTCGAATTTCTGTTCTGTTCTGTTAGAGGGCGCAGCGCGCATTCCAACAGGAAAAGCTTTTAAAAAAATTAACGAGCAAATGAACATACTACATTTATTCTCCCATTTTTTAAGAAGTAATTGAAATTGTACACCATCAACAAATTACTTTCACACGATAGTCGGATAAGCTCAATATCTCCTGCGATAAGCTCATTAACTAATATTAGTCGAATTGTTGTTATTGCTGGGCAAACTATATTCAATCAGGACTGAAAGTAAAGGTTTTTACAATTTTGGGGGAGAGTAGAATAACTGAGGCGGCGCAAAATAATAATAGATTCTTGTAGGGGTGTAAAATATACATAAAAATAACAATTTCACTTACAATAATTATAAATACAACAGATGTCTTTATCGATCTTATTTTAAAATCCAGAAGTCAATTCTAATATTTCATTTTTAATCAAGTTATTTCTATAAATACGAAGGGTAATCCAAAAGTAATGATAATGAAAATACAACGCCGTGATTATAGTTAAAAAAATGATTTCTTTATCTACATACTGTCCTAACAAGATAAAACATTTATTCAATCTCATTTTTAATGCCCGTATCACCGTTCGCCGTCGAACCACCAGGCGAACTTAGCTGATCGAGGTACCTATCACGGTTCGCGAATCTCTTCATTCGCCTGAAATTCACTCGCTGGCAATTGAATGACTGTCAATGGTTGTGTCAAGTGTCAGCAAATATTGTGCATTTGAAAATAGAAATACAGGAAAAGCAAAATGATAAGTAGTGTTTTATTTTTTTTAAATGAATAGAATGAAAGCAGTTCAGCTCGCTCGCAAATATTTCCGAGTATTCATTGTGTTTTTGTTTGGAAGATCCGAATGCCCCTATGTCCTTGGCAATGTCTGGATTTGCCTTCATAAGTTGCACCAGCTTGCCGAACTGGTGACTGTTGGTTTTCTTTAAACTTGAAAAAGAGAAAATAAAACGCCGATCACTTTGAAATTCATGCATTTTATTTGTTATTACTTACTTACATTTTCCTATTTTCTGTCATTAGGTGTTTTTTATTATGCCATCCAGATCCTATCCGGATCATCATTTACATGCATTACAATAACAACACGTGAACCAGCTCTTTATCTGGATCAATTTCAAGATCCGAGTTTGAGTGAAAGTGAGTTTACACTATTTCCCACTGGTTTCGCATATAAATTAGGAGAATCATTGCCTGATGAACATATAAAATTGTGGCCAGGATTTGGTTAAACAGTTTTCGCTTCCGTATCGAGTAATTGTACTCAAAATGCTATAATAGGTGTTTTTTATTATGCCACATGATCCACTCAGGATCACGAGACATAATAAAACACTACAGATCAACGAATAGCCAGCTTGACATTTCGCCTCCTTCAGTCCTGTCAAAGATCTGACATTTGAAAACAAAATAAACAAACAAATGGAATATGAAAGCACCTGTTATTGAGGTAAATTGCGTTTATTTGTTGAATTTAAATAGTTAATATTTGTATTATAAGTTACAGGAAAGTGACACGGACAGTGAAGAAAGAAGCACACCTGAATATTCATTGCTGCATAAAGAAGTAACAGATTTCTCGGTCGAAATTTAAATTAATATACATGTTTACCTTTTTTTGTCCACCTGCTCCATTTCCACTTCACAATAAAAACAATTTTTGAAATTTAAGTGTGGAATTGCCATATCAAAGAAAATTTTCTTTTCATACAAATTTGATACGACCGATTTAAATGCTAATGATAATAATTTTTCTCGATATACACCAATTGGGAGTAATATTTCCCCAATAGACTCAAGAGTTTTAGAAATGTAAGATAATAGAAATATTATAGCATTATGAGTACAATTACTCGATAAGGAAACGAAAACTGCTTAACCAAACCCGTGCCACAAGATTATATGTTCATCAGGCAATGATTCTCCTAATTTCAATGCGAAACCAGTGGGAAATAGTGTAAACTCACTTTCACTCAAACTCGGATCTTGAAATTGATCCAGATAACGAGCTGGTTCACGTGTTGTTATTGTAATGCATGTAAACGATGATCCGGATAGGATCTGGATGGCATAATAAAAAACACCTAATATGTGTATTATCTTACGTTTCTAAAACTCTTGAGTCTATTGGGGAAATATTACTCCCAATTGGTGTATATCGAGAAAAATTATTATCATTAGCATTTAAATCGATCGTATCAAATTTGAATGAAAAGAAACATTTTCTTTGATATGGCAATTCCACACTTAAATTTCAAAGATTGTTTTTATTGTGAAGTGGAAATGGGGCAGGTGGACAGAAAAAGGTAAACATGTATATTAATTTAAATTTCGACCGAGAAATCTGTTATTTCTTCATGCAGCAATGAATATTCAGGTGTGCTGCTTTCTTCACTGTCTGTGTCACTTTCCAATAACCACTGTAATACAAATATTAACCATTTAAATTCAACAAATAAACGCAATTTACCTCAATAGCAGCTGCTTTCATCTTCAATTTGTTTGTTTATTTTGTTTTCAAATGTCAGATCTTTGACAGGACTGAACGAGGCGAAATGTCAAGCTGGCTATTCGTTGATCTATAGTGTTTTATTATGTTTCGTGATCCGGAGTGGATCATGTGGCATAATAAAAAACACCTATTGTTGCAATGTTTTTTTTGAATGCACAAACGTTCGCCTCCCAGTCACCAACTTTTTGCGTTCGACTGAATTTGACATAAGAAACAGCAATTCAGTCGAACGTTCGCCAACGGTGATACGGAAAAATCGCAACTCGCCGAAATCGTGACTTTTGAGTCGAATGCAATCTGCGCGACTCGCGGACGGTGATACGAATTTGTGTGGTCCGACTCATTTTTCGTTCGACTCGCGAACGGTGATACGGGCATAAGCCCAGAATTCCCTTTAAAATATACCAAGGATCTCGTACTTCATGGTATTCCTGTTGCGGCAAAAGAAAATCTTAGCGCTCTTTTTTAAAGTTATTGTGAGCTGATTGACTTGCAACCACCGACACCTATAAGCATTCTTCGAGCTAAACCTAAAAACAACTCTAAGTCAAGTGCAATCATCGTTAAACTGCCTCACGCGCTTGATAAGGTCAAAGTCTTGTCTAATGCAAATGCATTCTACAAAAATAATAAGAGACCTGCTACGTTAAATGATCTCGGCTTCGTGGGTAATAAGTTTGTACGTGTATACGAGAGCCTAACGAAGTACAACCACATCATTTTTCGAAGAGCATATGAACTAAAGAAGGGTGGTTCTTTGCATTCTGTTTTTACCAGACGTGGAAGAGTTTTTGTTAGACAAAGCAATGATGTGAGCAAGAGACCAATTTGTATAAAGAGCTTGGACTCTTTTGAAGTCTTTCTCAATACTTCTCCCAATGGTGCAACTCGCTCTGAGTAAAGAATCGTCGTTACTCTCTCCACCTGCGTGCCATTCTCCTGTTAATGTTGTCACTTTGGATGATGTTGTTGTGAACGCTGTGGGTGATGGTGTTACCGATGCTGTTGTCGCTGATACTGCTGTTGGTGTAGATACTTGCGATGTATGATCTTTTTCTATTTTTGTTTTTAAATATTTACTTTTGTAATTAGAGCATTTGTAGGTACTTTTTTTTTTTTGTGTTTTATTTATTTATTTATTTATTTTTCTCGAGCCTTCACTCTTACTATATATTATAATAGAATTTTCAATTCGGATTATATGCTTAAAATAATGTTCATTTCTCATAAATATTTTTTGAAAATGTCGTATAAACCCACAGATTTTAATTATAATTTTTATGTATATTTTTTTATTTTATGTTTACTGGCATGGATCCTAATAATGTAAGACGTGTTCTGAATGTACTGTGTGGAGCGTATGATAATGGACTCAAAGTTTGTTGTTTAAATGCAGAGAGTATTCGAGCTAAGTATATGTACGTTGTTATATCAGATATTTAGTACCTCTATGTTGGATGTTATTATTATCAGAATCTTGGTCGAACACTTATACCCTGGATGCACTTGTTTCCATACCCGGCTTCAAAATATTTAGAAGTGATAGAAGAGATAGAGTTGGAGGTGGAGCGTGTATGTACATACATACGTGAACATTTGTCTGGGATTGCTGTTTACAATTCAACTGTGAATTATGTATATTAACTTTGTTTGTGTTGAGGTGAGGAGTTCGGTTGAAAAACTACTGCTTGTTGCCATTTATTATCCACCAAATATGTTTAAAGAGAATTACATTACCGAGCTTGAGGAAACCTTAATGCGACTTAGTTCAAAGTATAATCATATTTTGGTTGGAGGTGATTTTAATGTAAATCTTTTGAATGACAGCATTTCTAAGCGATTTTTCATTCACTTTTGTGATAAGATTGGTCTTTCAGGGGTAAATAATCAGTGGCCAACGTGTTTCAAATCATAAAAGAATCCTTCCCTTCTCGATATGTTTTTGACTAGCTCTAGACATAAAATTGTAAGAAGTGACCAAATTAAACCATCTTCAGAGTTTATTCATGATTTCATTTTCTGCTCCTTCTATCTGGATTTAGACAGGTCTAACCACATTAAAACTATTAGGTATAGATCCTATAGAAATTTTAATTCTGAGACTATAGAATTCAATAGATCTGAATGGGATGATATTTTTTACATGCAAGACCTTAATGCTAAAGTTGCTCGGTTTAATAACTTAGTATCTAGTTTGTATGATTTATGTATTCCAATAGTGACAAAAGAAGTAAGGAGAAAAAAATGTCCGTGGTTCACTGATAACATAAAATTCCTTATTAGGGAAAGAGAACGTTTTTCGGAAGATTTAAGAATAATCCAACTGAGTTCAACAAAAGTCAATATGTAGGTATACGCACGAAACTAGGTCAATACCACCATTCGTAATTCCAAACGTACATATTTAACGCAAAAACTAGATCCATCACGTAGCTCTTGAGAGCTGTGGAGCAATCTCAAACAACTCGGCATAAAAGAAGACAAAAACAAACATACATAAATGTCCTTTCGGCCCTGAAGTAATGGTTGATGCTTTAATCCCCAACCAATTAAGCTTAAAAATTCCCCAAAGCATCTTTGACATACCTGACAATGAAAACTATTTCAGTTTCGTTTGTATCGATGTACCCGATGGTCCCGATGATGTTTCTCCGAAGTTTGTAAAGCTCATTTTTCCATTTATAATGAATTACTTCCTCCATATTTTCAATTTTTGTCTCTATAGTGGGAAATTCCCGGAAGTGTGGAAAAACTCAAATATTATCCCAGTACCTGAAAAAGCAAACCCTCCGAGTTCAGGCCTATCAGTATCTTATCGTTTCCTGGCAAGTTACTGGAAAAAATAATGCACGATCAAATACAGTCATACCTAAACGAACGTCGCTTGCTTTCTGTGTGGCAATCTGGGTTTTGCAGCCTTCATAGTTGTGAAGCTGCTGCAATTAAAGTTACTACAGATATCCGATTTGAGCTTGACTCGGGCAAGTTTGGAGTAATGGTACTCTTAGACTTCTCCAAGGCCTTCCACAGTATTGACCACTCAATTCTTGTTTCCAAACTAAAATCGAACTTTAATTTCTCAAATTCATCTCTCAAGCTTTTACGCAGCTACTTAGTTAATAGAGTTCAACGTATCAAAACTGAAACTGGAACCTCAAATTCATTTGTCAGTAATATACATAGGTATTCCGCAAAGCTCGGTACTAGGTCCGCTGCTATTTTCATTGTTTATTAATGACCTCCCGGATATCATCTCTAATTGCCAGGTTCATTTATATGCCGACGATGTTGTTCTTTATATTTTTCGTCCTTTTGGTCTGATGGATGACTGCATCGTAAGATTGAATGATGATTTAAGCCGTATCTTTGCTTGGTCTAGAAATAATAGTTTAACACTTAACCCGTCCAAATCCGTTGCCATGCTGTCCGCTAGAGATGATCTCAACTCTGATGATTTTCCCTCTGTCATTCTTAACGATGAAGTTATAGCCTATGTTAAAGAAGTGACCTATTTAGGTTTCAAAATAAACAGCAATATGAGTTGCTGTAAAGCAATCTCTGACGCTATCCGGAAAATTTACTCTGGTTTGCGTTGTTTGAGAACTTCCTCAGACCTTTTGATACCCAACTTAAAGAAACATCTCCTCAAATCTTTAATAATGCTTTATTTTGCTTTCAACTCGTCTGTTTATCCATCTTTGGACTGTGTTTGTAGAAGAAAACTTAATGTTGCTCTAAATGATTATATTCGCTATATTTACCGTATCCCTAGGCACATAAGTGTATCCCACTTGCGGCATAATATCTTTGATTTGAGTCTTGATAACTACTTAAATTTTAGGCTACTCTGAAGCTTCACAATATACCTCTCAGATACTCTCAACTTTGCTCACTCACAAAGAGGTGTTATTTTAACTTTACCGCTTATAACTTTATAATTCCTTTACCGGTATTGCTGAACGCTCATTTTATGTATCTGCCATTTGTTTGTGGAATTTACTCCCAAACGGATTACAAAGCACTACCTCACTCTCAGCCTTCAAGAGAAAATTATTTTTGCACCTTCCCAATCATGATTAGATACACTGCAAATTAAATTATTATATTTTAATGTATTTGTTATTTAACTAAGTTTATTTATTATTTGTTCACTTATTTATTTATTTTATTTAACGTCCTCTTTCTTCAAATGATTTTTGTCGAAACTTTATTTAGATGCTCTAAAAGATTTAAATCTTAATGTATCCATGTAATCATTCTATTGGAAAAAATAAATGAAAATGAAAAAATGAAACATTCTGTCTTGACCCTGTCAAAGCAGCCATCATTTCCCAACTTTCTTTATGTCTCGGATGTGTTCCTTGAGTCGAAGAAAGAGGTAAAAATAACTGGAAGCTACATCTGACCAATATGGTGGGTGTTCGAGCAGTTCGAATCCCGTCTCTTGAATATCAGCCATCCAAAGTGAGGTTTTGTGAGCTGGTACGTTATCTTGGTGAAACAGCACTCCAGCTTGCATTTTGCTGTGTCTTTTTATTTGAAAAAGAGAGAGTGGCTCTCTATTTCAAATATCAAAAAAATTTAATAAAAAGCGATAATAAGATTGCCTTGAAGATTAAAAAAACACTGGCCTAAATGTATTAAAGTTGGAAGTTAAAAGCTTATTTAAGGCTATTGATTAATACTCAGCTTATTTAGAGATATGATATTCAATCTATATCTTAGAAGTGGAATATTTTCTTAATATTTTTATAATAATTTTGAACTAACGATGATGCACTGATTATGAAAAAAATAGAAAAATTATAAGTCATCTTATTTTTTGAACAAACCTGTTGTATGGTGATGCTTGCATGTACCATTTAAAATTACAACTTATTTGCATTATGACATTATCTATGAGGAAAATGACACACTCTATTTACAAACCGGGTCAAACTCAAATTAAATACTATTGATCATATACCTACCTATACCAAGTCGTATAAATACCCGTATGCAAATAAGGAAAGAAAGTAAACCCCCAATCGAACGAGCAAGTAAATAATTTACGAAATATTTATAACGTAATAATATAAATAATAATGTTAACGCATTCCTTCCCGAAACATACACCGTATGAACTTTGGAAGATCGTAAAAAATTCATGAAAGCTCTTAATTTTTCCAACGAACGATTATATCTCCACAAGCTAAATTCCTTCCTCAATGAATTGTATTTCAAAAACCAAGAAAGGGATCGATCATATGCTTAAGTTTTTTTTTAATAAAAAACATTTTTCTTAGCTTAAGTTAGTTATAAAAATGTTAATTGTAAGTTTATTTACCCCCGACGCAAAAAGAGAGGTGTTAGGTATAAGTTTGAATTGTCTGTGGCATCGTAGCTCCTGAACGAACAGACCGATTTTGATGCATTTTTTTTTGTTTGAAAGCTAACAACGAGATGGTTCTTAGCTACAATTTATTAAGATCTGTTCAGGCGTTTCAAGGTCATCAGCTTTTTTAGGTGGTGCAAAGTTAACACTCTATTGGAAGATGTTATAACTTTTGCAAATGGCGTCGTACGTCAATCATATTTGACATTAGTGAACTAGACAGCTGCAGATAATCAATGGAGTACTACACTTTGCAAGAGCGGTCGGTGGTGCTATCCCAGCGTGAATTTTGACGTCGATTTTCCAATCGTGTCGCGCCAACTGGGCAAACATTAACAGCGTTTGGCTACTCGACTCGAGCAGACTGGAACCACAGGAGACCATGTAGGGCGTGTCCGCCACCGGACTGGTTGTTCGGCCGAGAATATCGCGACTGTGGCTGCCAATGTCGCTGATAACCAAGGAAAATCAACCAGACGACGGGCCACGCAATTGGGCATCACCAGACCGACCCTACAGCAAATGTTAGTGACTTACTTGTTCCCGTACAAAGTGCAAACAGTGCATCAGCTAATGCCTGCTGACCGTCAGTCGCATTTGAATTACTGTCAAGCCATCCTTAATCGCAACAACGAAGAGAACGATTTTGTTCGAAAATCATCATGAACGACGAGGTGCATTTCCACTTAAGCGGTTACGTCAATAAGCAAAATCTTCGTTTCTGGGTCACTGAAAATCCGCGTGTGATACACGAAAAGTCATTACATCCCCTCACAGCTACTGTGTGACGCGGCATTCACGCGGGAGGAATGATTGCGCCGGTTTGGGATTACTTCATCGCTGAGGCCAATCAAATGCTGGTGTTTTTGCATTTGTTTGCACCAATTGTTTTTCGGCCTGCCTTTTTTGCGTGTTGAAATTGGAATGTTGATTGATAACGCCTTTTGGACGTGGTTCAAAGGATCTCTCCTTTGAACATGGCAATACCAACTGAGTCGGTCGCGCTCTATATTTCTTGTGATGGTTTCTTTTACGTGGAGGCTTCCTCGGATCTTTTAACTTCTCATTCTGTCACGCTTTGTTACTCCCGCTGTCATGCGAAGCATCTTCATCTCAGCTGCCGTTAATTTGCTCTCATACTTTTTGTGCATTGTCCAGCATTGTGAACCGTATGTGAGCGCCGGACGTACAACTGAAGTGTAGAGCCTTCCTTTCAGCTTAGGGGGCATTTTTCGATCACAGAAGATGGCGGAGTTTTCCCGCCACTTCATCCACCCTACGCTTACGCGATGTTTGATGTCGTCATCACAAGTTGCTTCTCTATTAATCATAGATCCCAGATATTTAAACGTTTCACACTTGGGAAGCACTCTTCCATTCAAATAAATGTCTGGAATAGGCTGATGAGGGTCAGAGAACGGGCAGCACAGATACTCTGTCTTCTTTGAACTAATACAATACCCGTGTCCCTCAAAAATGTCCACCCACACATCAAGTGCTCGTTGTAGGGACGCCTGATCATCACTTATAATGGCCCCATCGTCAGCAAAAAATAGCTGGTGCACATTGGGGTCCGTCACTTTTCCTTCAAGCAAACAATCAAGGACTGCTATAAAGAGCAGTGGGCTGAGGACGCTCCCTTGGTGTACACCGACTTTGATTGCGAACTCTTCGGTGACTCCTGCGGTGCATCTTACTCTTGTCGTTGCTCTATTGTACATGTCCATGATCACTCGTACGTAGGTTTCTGGAACTCCTTTTTGTCTTAGCGCTACCCATAAAAGATCTCTTGGTTGCCGGTCAAAGGCCTTCTCGAAATCAACCAACACCATATGCAAGTCCTTTGACGAATCACGATGCTTTTCCATCATGACCCTTATACTTTGGATTGCATCTGTTGTTGATTTACCGGAGACAAACCCGCACTGGTCATCAGATAGTCGTATTATTTTCCGCAGTCGGCTATCTAATACCCGTTCAACGATCTTCATGGTGTGCGACATCAGCTTGACAGAACGGTAGTTATCACAATTTCGCGTATCACCCTTTCCTTTGTGCAAAGGAAGAAGATAGCTTTCCCTCCATTGATTAGGCATAGTGTCGCCTCTCATAAGTTTGGAGATAAGAACCATGAGCCATCTAGACCCGATGTCTCCCATCTTTTTCCAGAACTCAGAGGGTATCCCGTCCGGCCCAACAGCTTTTCTTTTCTTGGAGTTTTTAACCGCGTACCGAACTTCTTCGACTGTGATGTCGGATATTTCGGCATGATTCGGGGCGGCTCTTGGAAAGTACACTCGGGGAAACTGTTCGTTCAGAAGTTCCTCGCAATACTGTCGCCATCTGTGGAGAATTTTTTCGTCTTCCACAAGGGGTTGGCCTTCAGCATTGTTAATAAACTTTGGGAAACGAATCTCCTGAGCATTTCTTCTTCTCTGGGCGGCTATCTTAAAGATATTTGCTCCTTTGTTCAAATTGTTTTGTCGAAGCTCCTGGGTAGCCTGGTTCCTGTCAGACGCGGAAGACGATATTTCTTCCAACTCCTGATAGAGGCCTTCCATGCTTTTCGCTTTGAATTCGGCGCATTTTTTCTTCGCGATACCTTTGCAACATCTATATACCTTTTCACGGCGAGCTTTTTCCTCTCTATTAGTAGAAGAGCACTTTGACCAAGCTTGGAAAGCCATTTTCTTTTCGTGTATCACTGCTTTGGCTTCGTCTGTCCACCACCAGGTTTCTTTTGCGTGTTGGCAGGGGCCTTTAGATGTTCCGAGCAATGATTTGGCTTTCTCCAGGCCAGATTGTTGTAGGGAATCCCACATGTCTTGTGCTCTGCACTCCTCATTACCGACCTCATCGATAATGGAAGAGAGGTAGTTTTCCATGATGGTAATAAAAGCTTCGCCTTTTCCTTTATCCAGCTTATACCACTTGA
This sequence comes from Merodon equestris, assembly GCA_958301585.1. Taxonomy (NCBI): domain Eukaryota; kingdom Metazoa; phylum Arthropoda; class Insecta; order Diptera; family Syrphidae; genus Merodon; species Merodon equestris. The sequence continues at coordinate 70,267,258 of OY284413.1, forward strand.
TTCTCTCAGACACCTTCGTTTGCTGCTTTGACTTCTTTCTCGCATCCATAAAAAATTCAGTCAGGAGGAGACGGTGTTGAGGGGCGATCGGTCTCCCAGGATCACTTTGCAATCTTTATATCTGGATACCAAATGATAGTCTATTTGAGTTTCATTTCCGCCGCTGCTATAAGTGATCAGGTGCCGGCTTTGTTTGACGAACATGGTATTTAGCACTATAAGACCGTACGACTTGCACATGTTTAGGATATCTTCACCTGAAGAGTTCCTGGTGCCGTATCCCAGCCCTCCGTGGTAGCCTTCATAGTCTTCCCGACATGTCCGTTTAAATCTCCCCAAACAAACAAAAGCTCTTCCTTTGGGATGATTTTGACAAGGTTGTGGAAATCTAGCCAGAATGCATCTTTTTCTTTTTGTTCGCATCCTACTTGAGGGCCATATGCGCTTACGATGTTCCACACCTCACCATGCATCACCAATTTGAGAGCCATCAAACGGTCACTGGACTTTGAAATGGTTATCCATAGTAAAACATCTTGTAGGCTTTTGTTTTAACGTCCAAGAAACGTGCCCGATTACCAGTGTTTCGCCATTTCGTCTCTTGTACGCACAGGATGTCTACTCGCCTTCTAATCATCATTTCTTCAAGCTCATAGCTGCGACCACTCATGCTTCCAACGTTCCAACTCGCGACTCTTAAGTGTGGCTTACGCCGTTGCATTACTTTGCTATCCCCCGGAAATCCTATAGCTCTGAATCGAGCATTGCTGCTCGTCCCAGGATCACGACCATTAGTAGTGCCTGGCGGGGTAGTGCTTTTCCTTTCAGCGTTATTTTCCATAATGCTACGGTTTGACCGTTTTCTTTCTTCCCCTCCTTTTTGACACGGGCATGTTCCAGATTTTTATTTTTTTTTGTTTGATCTTACTCTTACAACACCGGTGATCTCCAGTCGTGTCAACCCACTGATTTGCATGCACACTTGTGGGGCATTTTAATGGTGGTATATGTTTCCCTAGGCTCACCTTGGTGTTTTCTAAATTGCCTAGATGTGATTTTTGTTTACCTTTGTTTAGTCGCCTTTTACGACAAGCGAGAGGTATCGCTGCAGGGATATTCTTAACCCGTCCCTGCACAGGTACAATACATACATATATATTGTTATTATTATATTTATTTACATATAATATTAATATTATATTAATATGTATGTACAGACATGTTAACAGTTCCATCTCGATTTAGAAAACATATTCAAAGATTTCTATTTCAATATAAACAACGAGACATAGTGGTGTAATAGTCTTTGCGAACAAGTCTTATGGATTGTTTCGTAATCGAACCATTTCATCTAATGCTTTACTATTACATGGGGTTCTTCCTGACTTCCACGACTAAGTGCTACATAAGCTTGTCCAGCAGCAAACAGTCGTGAGCCTAAATAAATGACTGCATGATCAACTGTACAACCTTGCATCTTGTGGACGGTCGATGCCCAACTCAGGATTAATAGCAACATTCGTCTCTCAACAGTTCCATGGCTGTATATTGCTGGGAACTGTATCGATATTGGTTTAATTACGTGAACACCATCTGAACCAAAATCGATACTAACTGAAGGAATGTCTTCGGCATATACAATTTCAGCTGTATGGTGACGCGCTTGCTGTAAACTAGCTTCTCTGGCTTGTTCTGACTGTTAGGCTCTATAATTTTCCATATAGAGCCTTCTTTTTTTCTTTCTCTCTTCTAATTCTTCACTTCAGAGTTTTGATATTCTTCTTGATAACAGTTGTCTTCTTTTCTCCAATGTCCTTCTCCTCTGTGTTTTGTTAATTTTAATTTGTTTGTTTTCCATAGTGTTTCCACGAATATTGGACAAATATACGGTCCACCCCTCCAAAGGTCCAATAGAAGGGTAAGGCACTTATACAACAAGGTGGGCCTGGTTCCCTGAGGTTGACGCTAGCGACATAATATTTTTACTCGCCCTCTTGCCATTCATCCCTCGGTACGTTTCTCATCAATATAGTATATTGGATTACGTGAATTTTAAATACATATATGGCTTCATAACGCTCGTGTACATCTAAAAACCAGCTAATTTCCCTCTGATTTTCAAAACCATTAAGAATCCGCAACAAATACGTCGCGAAGATCCCAGAGTTGCGTTGGTTTCCTCTAGTATGCAATGACCGTAAAACTGTACCGACGTTACCTAACTCTTGGCGTAATAGTATGTGTATTAGATTTGTCAGTACATTTATGTATGCATACGGAACAAACAAGTTGACACCGCAACTACCTCGAGAAAGTCTCTGCTGCGTTTTGTTGAGCTGAGAGCCGGAATCATAAAGTAAGTCTGGAACTGCGCTCATGCGTAGTTCGCGCACTAGCTCTATCTCTCTTACTCTCATGCAAAGGATCCCAAAAGAAATTCATGAATCTTGGCGAACCTAATCAAGATAAGTCCTCGGCCTTTGACGAGTGTGCAAAGTTTTAACCAAATCTGATCACTTGAAGTATGGCAAAATCGTACCCCAAAGAGTCAGTTACAAACAAACAGACATACAGGTGAAACTAATAAAAGCGTATAAATAAAAAATACTTTTTTTCTCTCGGCCTTAATAATATTTTCAAGATAAGCGTCGCGTCGCCGCGTCGGGGAACCGCTAAGTAAATAAAATGAAACAAGAATACAAATAAAAAGGATATTGATAATGACAAAGTATGGATTATACAAAGACCTACTCTATGTAAACAACGTAAGTAAGTACGCTCATCGTAAACAACGTAAGTAAGTACGGTGTTATGCTCCGCCACCCTGCCCACATATCACGCAACGCACACGGATCTCAATCGAACGGTTTATATAGAAGTGGTACCATATCGAAACACTGCAGGAACTTAGTAGACCTTGTAAGATAAATTGATGTACAATACAAAACTAAGTTCATACGTACAATTTGAAATTAGTAGATATATTTTTATATATTACACCTATGTATGTATGTAGTACATAGATATAACTACGAGGGTGGTCCGATAAGTACTTAGCCTACAAAAGAAAAACAAAAATTTTGAAGAAATTGCGATTTATTTTTCAATATAGTCTCGTTTTAGCTCGATATACTTGACCCAGCAATGCTCCAACTTCTTTAACCCGTCTGAAAAATACATACATTTTCTCGAGGTCTGCAAAGTAGGCCTCCGTGGCGGCGATGACCTCTTCATTCGACTGAAATTTCTGCCCGCCAAGTGACTTTCAAATTTGGAAACAAAAAGAAGTCGCACGGGGCCAAATCTGGAGAATACGGTGGATGGGGCAGCAGTTCGTAGCCCAATTCGACTAATTTGGCCGTGGCGAGGGCGGAGGTGTGAGCAGGTGCGTTATCATGGTGGAAGAGCACTTTTTTCTTCGCCAAGTGTTGCCGTTTTTTCTTCAATTCGGCGTCGAGTCGGCCCAATAATTTGGCATAGTGCAGCCATGTGACCGTTTTGCCCTTCTCCAGGTAGTCGATATGGATCCACCTTGTGAATCCCAGAAAATAGTGGCCATCACCTTTCAGCTATCCGATAGGATAGTCTTCACCTTCTTCCTAGCACGTTCGCCGGGTGAAGTCCACTGTTTCGACTGTTCCTTCGTCTCTGGTGTGTACCAGTGGATCCATGTTTCGTCGACTGTCACGAAATGACGCAAAAACTCCTTCGGATTGCGCTTAAACAGTGTCAAACACTGCTCTGAAGTGGTCTCACGGTTGCGCTTGTTGTCCGGAGTGAGCAAACCCGGCACCCATCGGCTGACAGCTTTCTCATGCCCAAAATTTCATGCAGTATATGACCTACGCGATCTTTTGAAATGCCTACTGTCTCAGCTATCTCGCGCACCTTCAATCGGCGGTCTGCCAATACGAGATCGTGGATTTTTGTCACGTTATCCTCCATGGCAGCCGTTTTCGGGGCACCTGGACATGGCTCATCAAAAACCGACGTGCGACCACGTTGAAACTTGGTAAACCAATTTTTGATGGTCGCCATCGAAGGAGAAGAGTCACCGTACACAGCATCTAAACGCTCTTTGATTTCTCTGCGCGATTTCCCTTCCAAAAACAAGAATCGAATCACCGACCGATATTGCTCTTTTTCCATTTTTCTAAAATTCGCGGACACTCCCGTTACCACACGCGGTCAAAACAAAATTACGAGTCCGATCCGGCTGAAATTTCGACAGTCGCCGTCTACTAGAATGTACTACACGATAGTAGTTGCTCTTGCGATACTGGCACCATCTGGCGGTGAGGCTAAGTACTTATCGGACCACCCTCGTAATTACGCTTCTTCGCTTAGCGGTCCGCCGACGCGGTGGCGTTTATATTAAAAATATTAAAAATATTAATAGGTTCTTTTAATGAAGTCAAAAGGCCAAGAGATAATTTTTATTTTTTTGTGTCGGGGGTTACTTAAAATTTTTAATTTTATTTTCATGAATGTTTTTAAAGTCAGTATCAGTGTTATATTCCTTTACACTTCACTAATGTGAACCAAGTTGTTTAGAGTTTGATCAAAATACCACTTTATTTTAGAGCGAATTAAAAACACGTCTACTAGCTCAAGCTAGGTTTATGCATTAACTCAGCTTACTAATCAGAAGCAAAAAGGAATTGTTGTATACTATGAGGCTCAAGCAGAACGTCTTTCAAATTCTACATCAGATTCCTAATTATGTTTCGAAGCCAAAGGGAAAATATAGAAAATATCTAGATTTTTTGTGAATCTGTTCGGTGAATTGTTGTCCAAAATAGCACACAAAGAAAATGCGAGTTCTAACTGTGCTACCTCTTTAGCAGACATTGAACGGTGAAATTATAATGTATCCAGAATCAAGTCGAGACCGAACATAATTTTCCAGATTTAATGGTTACGATGGATGAAGAAGGCGTTATTTTGGAGGTGTTCCATCGAGATCAATAGTATATCATTAGTATTACATATGGCTAGTTCATTTTATATACAAACAATGAAATTATTTTAGCCATTACTGCTTTAATAACAGAATTTTTAAGTGGGTCATATACATAACATTTAGTTCGTTATCATATGCCTTGCATTTAGTTACCTAGTAGTTTACGCTATGTACGTATATAATATTTGTGTGCCTATATTTGTTTTTTTATCGGTTTACATTAAATTTATTAGTTACATATTAGAAAAAGAAATTGTAGAAATGAACTTTTGGTTTCATTTCTTGATTTGCTGTTGCCGTGATTGTTGTAAACTTTTCCATGTTTTTCCTTTTTTTTCTATTGTTTGCTCACTTTCTTCAATACATGTTTTTGACACGATCCTTTTCCTCGCATCTTCGGTTAAATGTTAGTTTTTCATTTTGATCATTAATAGAAAAATAAATAAAAAATGTTTTTTTTTATTTAAAAATGAAAAATTAATAAGAATTATAAGCAAAATTAAATTATAGCAATAAAATACATTACCGATAATATCGAAAGTAAAACATTAAGTTGCAGAAATAAGAAGTAAACCGTTATACATCGAACATCCGAAATAAATAGGCATATTGCCTACTTTGTGTCAATTGGATCCCTATCAACTAGTTTAAATAATTTATTTTATTTTTTTTAAAGGTTTTTAGATCATAGAGAGGAAGGAAAGATTAAGCAGTGAAGATGAGTGACTTGTTTACACTCTCATAAAAGACGCAAACCAGTCTCTTCACTGACACGCAGCATTTTGTTAAAAAAATTCATATACACAGCTTTACTCAGATACTAACACAGAACTCAAGCGAATGGCTCCTGCTTTTCATGAAAAAGGAATGTGATTACTAGGATAACTAGTGTCCAACGGCAATGACACCAGCGCCAATATCAGATGCTTATGTCTTACAAATCGCTCCTTTTTGGGGATTAAGCCCAAGGAGGCGTTTAAGAATTTGAGCCCTCTCTCGAAGATTAAAGTAACTTCTACTTTACGGCGCAGAATCTAGAACATTTTCGAAATTAGATGAAGAGGAAAAGGTTTAAGAACAGTAAAGGACATACGGTGACGAACTGTAGAAGCTGTACAGCGACATCAACTTAGTCGGGCGCCTTCGCCTCCACCATTTAATATAGTTAGGCTTTGTAGGATAAATGAATACACCTGCTCCGGCCCGAAAAGCCTATGATTCTAACTCCAGGGGACGACCGCATTTGAGAAAGTGCAAACAAGTGGGAAGGAACCTCAACCAACTGGACGTATGGTACAGGAAGGTAAAATTCTTGCCAGCTGGATGAGCATATAGATTGAGGCCCAGGTTCAAACCGATCTCTAACGTTATCTAAATAATTAAATACAGTGACGATTGACTTAAGAATAAAGACGTAAAAGCTGTGTTCAATGATGAAAAGATCAGAACAGAACAGAACAGGATAGGACAGTACAGATTCGTGACAACTATCAGATCAAGTTAGAACAAAAAAGTATAGCCGTATGTTAGTTGTCAAAAAGCGAAAAACATCTTATGTGTCAGATTGTATTAAGCATGTTTTAGAATTAAACAATAAACTAAAATGAATTCACATAAAAATGCTTTGGAAGAGTTGTGCTGGGCACTGAGAGCGAAATTAGTGTGATTAATGACTCGTCAACAACAAATTTCAGTGATGATATGTATGTTTTAGCGAGGACTTAAGTGTTTTTTTCAATGACAGCCGCTTTTGACACTTTTCACAAATTTGTTCTGACTCCAGAGTAGGTGCAGAAAACAAAACAGAACACTTCCGGACAAAAATTTTTCTCACTGAACAGCAAAACGTGTACTTTTCTGTCCGGAACAGTCCAGAACAGCCACATTGAACAGACTAAAAGTGATCTATTTTTGACAGCTCACAGTGTCATTTGTCAAAGTTAAGTATACTCGGTTTGCATTGCCATTTCATCATGAAAACAGTAGTCTGAATCAGAATCTACACTCCGTGGTGATCTTTGTAGATTTCAAAAAAGCTTTCGACACACTTTGCCACACGAGAATCATCCATATGCTGGAGAAGATAGGTATTCGTGGTCGAATACTGGATTGGTTTGCGAGTTATCTTCGGAACAGAGGTTTTATGGTGAGATTATCTTCCAGTTGTAGCAATCTGCAAACTATTGACATGGGTGTACCTCAAGGATCTATTCTGGGGCCTCTTCTCTTCATTATATACGTGAATGATATGTTATCTGTGTTGCAAAATAGCGTCGGTTTCCAATATGCGGATGACACTGCCATAGTTGTGAGCAACAAAGATCTTGGGATTGCTACTCAGACAATGCAAACAGAATTTAACAACATTCTACGGTGGTGTCATGACAATGGATTAGTTATAAACTCGAAAAAACCAAAATAATGCATATCCGGTCAAACCAAATGGTAAGTAACCCAATTAAAATACGATTCCATAGTTTTGATTGCCTGCACAAGTCTCAACAAACACCTGAGACAGATGGCTGCGCAGAGTATATTGATGCAGTTAACGTGTATCGATATCTCGGAGTGGAAGTAGACTGCAACTTTAAGTGGGACTACCATATAAAGTACTTATGCAGGCGACTTCGGCAGTCGACATATGCTCTTTACCATCTGAGCAACCACACGTCGTTTGAAGTATTGAAGCAAGTATACTACTCTTTGGTGGAGTCAGTACTTCAATACGGAATAACAGCGTGGGGCAATGCAGCGCACTACAGAATTATGGAACTCCAAAAGGCTCAAAACCGAATTTTAAAGATTCTTCTACGAGCTAAGTATGGTAGTCGTGATGTAGAAAATTTGTATAGTCCTAGTGAAAATTTAAATGTACTAACCGTCCAAAAACTTTTTCTTTTCAATTTAATTAATGAAACGTACAACGATCAACGCTTTACACAACCGATAAATCACGGCGTCAACACAAGGCAAAGAGCTAATGGACTTTTGAAAATACCAAGGATATACAACTCGTATGGAAGAAAGCAACTTTCCTTTGTGGTACCAACAGTATACAACCAACTCCCACGCTCTTTATGGAGTATACAGTCTGTGCACACCAGAAAAAAAGAACTAAGAAATATATAATATTAACCAATATTAACATATAAAATCATACAACAATTAATCTACATTCCCAAATAATGAGAACTTACTCTATATTATTTTATATGTAAAATCTATCTTTTGAATAATCTTCTGCAGAAAAGCCTCTAGGCTTCGCAGATCTTTCTATTGTCTTTATGTAAAGCAAATGTAAAACGGTTCATAAACAATGTTGTAGGGCTAACTGACGTCTCACTTGGACTCTCCTCTACCGCTTCAAGGTCTCATCCAGCATTGAAGAGATAACTCCATGGAGACGTCGGAAGGTATTGTAAGGTGCATAAGATATTGCAGTGTATATTGAATTTTGTAATTATTTATAAATGACAATAAACTCACTCACTCACTAAAAAAAAAAAAAAAAAAAAAAAAAAGACATACACGAACCAAATTTCCTCACCAATTTCAGCTGTAGGATCCCAAGCCACCTATCTGTGCTTACAAAGAAAAATATTGCTGCTCTTCACAATAATTGGGATTGTGCTAATCGACTATGTGGAACATTATACGCAAGTATCTTGGTCCAAAATCCTACAAAATGCGCTTCATGTAAGTAAAACGACCGGACACAGCCGGTCCCGGTGAATATGCCCTAGATAAGCTTTCTTTAATAGAAAAATCGTCTTCAGCAAGGAAGCTCGTTTCTGGTTGAATGAGTATATTAATAAATGAAACTGTTATACAGTGTAACCTCAATATAACGAATTTTTCAAAATCCCCTAGGAGTGCCCGAAGAGCTAATGCAAAATATACCCTTATATTACGAATACATTTATCCAAAACCTTTTTATAACGAATTTTTATTCACTGCAATATATAGATAGAAAGTATTATTGACCTCTATATAACGAATTTTTTTTTAACTTAGAACCTTTACATAACGTATCCCACCGAATATTCCCACTTAATTTCACAATACTTCATGTCTCAACATCTTCAGACACTTTAAATTCAATCATTCTTGTTTGATTATTAAGTACATATGTAGACGAGAATCTTATGATGAAAATAATTGAAGTCGCTAAAAAGTTCGATATTTCGACAAGTAAATTGGCGACAATTCTAAAATTTAAAGAAAAATTTTCCGAAGAAAGTGGGCTGAGTGCAAACAGTAAAAGATTGAAATTATGTGACTACACGGACGTACAGGAATGTGTTTTGAAATGATTAAAACAGTGCCGGGACAAAAATGTGGCAATCGGAGCCCCATTCTTCAGGAAATAGCTCAACAGTTCGCAGTAAAATTGGTACATGCAGAGTACCGTGCTAGCAATGGGTGGCTTCATGATTAAAAAAAAAGAAACGAGATTATTTTTCTAAAAATATGTGGTGAAAGTGCAGAAGTAAATGAAGAAGTATGTGATGAGTGGAAAGACCGAGGGATATGACCCCGAAGATATCTTTAACGTCGATGAAACAGGACTTTTCTACAAATGTTTACCTGACAAAACCTTATCATTCAAAGGCGATAAGTGTCATGGCGGGAAAAATAGCAAACTTCGTTTAACAATATGGCTAGGGACAAATTGTATCGGGACATACAAACTTAAACCACTCATCATTGGAAAATATAAAAGGCCACGATGTTTTAAAAATGTCATTAACATTTTACCAACAGAGTACACGTCAAACACTAAGGGGAGCGCCGTGGCGCAGTGGGTAGTGTGTCGGCCGCTGACGCAAGATGAGCGAGTTCGGATCCCGATAACACCAACGCCATCGAATGATTATTTCGCGGCTTCCCTCCTCGGCGGGGTACTGGCAAAACCCCACGTTGTACACTTGCCATGAAAAAGCTTCTCGGCTCTCGCCGTTCGGAATCGGCATTAAGCTTTTGGTTCCGTTCACTTGTGTGAAAAACAAATCGCACACAGCATAAGTGAATAAAAAGAAGCTTGGCTTTGGCTCTACATGAGCTACGCCATCTAAGGTGTCTGTCTGGCAGTACAATGGACCAGTATTTGTGTCTGAGTGCTCCAACAGATAGCAGAAGCCCCCAACAACAAAAAAAAAAAAATTAAAAATCTTGATAAGGAGATGAAGAAAAAGAAGAAGAAAATTCTTATGTTCGTAGATAATTGTACTGCACATGGAGACATTCCTAATCTTATAAAAATAAAAATAAAGTTCTTGCCTACAAACACCACTTCGACACTTCAACCATTAGACCAAGGCATCTTTCAAAGCTACAAAATGAATTATAGAAAGGAAGTTGTCAGACAGTATCTTACTGATATTGAACACTAAACGCCAACTACAATTTTATGTAACAAGCCATGTGGATGATTGCCAAAGCTTGGAATCAAGTCAGTCAAAAAACAATTACAAACTGCTTTAAGAAAAGTGGATTTAAGGTTCCATGTGATGATGAGAATGATGACTTGCCACTCGCAGAACTTGCTAAGACTTTAATTTAAAATAAAATTTGCTGAAGAATTTAATGTTCAAGGGACTGAGTTCGAAGAGTTTGTTTGCTTTGATGATGATTTAGCCATCTGTGAAGAACTCACTGATCCTGAAATTGTCACATCTATTTTGCCAGTTGCTAATGAAGAAGTGGAAGAATGCGAGGAAGAAGAGAGTAAAATTAACCAACGTGATTTTACAATAAAAGATGCTCGTAACGCTCTATATGTTCTAAAATGTGTGTTTCTAAAAAAAGGAGGTTTAAATGACGGTGTAGTCGAATATATTACGGATTTGGATTTTGCTTTGGATATGATTACTAACACCGTTAGTAAGCAGACCACAATTTATGACTTTTTCTCTAATCAAAAGAAATTAAATGAAGACTAAGCTACCATAACCTCATTGTGAATTTTCTATGTTTATATGCGAATATTGTTTATTGATTTTGAATTCTATTTTGCCAGAAAATTGTATAAACTCTTTTCAAATAAAAAATACTGTTTTCATTAAAGTGTGTTCACATTAATTAGTGGAAATCGTTCGCTTTAACAGGGTAAACAGGGTTGAGGTTAATAAACTAGTTTTCTTACCTTGTTAAAACGAATCCAGTCCAACCTAACCCCTTTATAGCAAACCTCATTGTAACGAATTACTTTGTAAAACGAATATTTTCTAATCCCCTTCAGTTTCGTTATATCGAGGTTGCACTTTATTTGGTTCGATGAGCAACCCCAGGCAGTACAAGTGCTGCCAAATCTTAGTCTTGGGAAATCATTGGGTCGGCACGTGATTCCAACACGACGGAAGTTACTGAAAATTAGACTCTCCTTAAGGGTCTCTTAAAAGTAGTCGTGCTAAAAATACGCGAAATAATTTTTAAGAACTAAATGGCAAGAATTGATTGTTAAATCAAATGAAATTTTTTAGATTTTTTTTTCACAATTAAAAACCAAATGCTTAATCACTTATTATTATATATATGTATGTATATATGTATATATTTTTATATTAGATTAACAGATGGCGGAGCTACTTTACATACAGGGTTAATGCTAATAATACAAATATGGGATCTGCTTGATATTCCATACGCCTCCAATTATGGCACACGAAATTTCTCTGCAGTAATTCATGAAGTCTGTCATAAACAGATGTTACTGTCAAAACTCTCTAAAAAGCCATATGTTTCTTCTGCGTATGCTTTTAAGCTTGATGTTTAAAGTGCCTGTTCACATTGGCATATGACACGAGTCCAATGAACTTCGCGATCACATTGGTGGAAGTATACAAGACCATTAGGCCATTTTCATTCTTACAAGCAAGGAAGCGGGCAGATAAACACATGCTGATTATGAAGTGTACCTTGTCTACGTTTCCAAGGTTACCTACAAATCAGGATGAAATATCAAAAAAAATGGAAGTAAATGGGAAAAAATGTTTTGCTTCACCCAAGAATTTAGTCTGAAGATGGATTTTTAGTGCAGGCAACCTTTCTCTTTCTCCCTCTTTAAAATCGTTTGCATCCTTTTACAAAATGTAGCATTTTTCCACCGATGTGAAGAGGCAAAAAAATTATTACATTTCGTAGCTTTATGTTTTTTTTGCTTAATTAATACCTTTACTCGAAACTTTATAACCTACGAATTTTAGTGCAGAAAGTACGCGAACATACCTATGGTATTTTAGAGGCCAATAAAATTCAATATGTCATAGATTTTAATTGTACAAAAGCTTTTTTTGTCGCCTTGAACATGGCCCGCTGTTGAAAGCCACAGGTAATGAAAAAGCCTATGGTGAACGTGCTTAAATTCAAAGGATTTGTAAACGTTGGTCTGTTCTTGATTTGGGTATCGGCAACAAAACCGTGAAAGACCAGAAAAAAAATTGGAAGATGCAAATTGCAAGCATTATTAGATGAATACTCGACTCAAACAAAACAAAGTCTCCAAATGCATTGAAAGTTAATAGTACTAATCCTTCCAAATGTTTAAAAATCCGGAAAAAGATACAAAAAGGAGGAAAAAGGTTTCCATTTGACAGAAAGAAACATCGAAAGCCAGAAACCATTTCAAAAATATGTTATTACTGGCCATGAAAATTTACGTATTTTGGCATTTCATACTCAAAAATTTATTTAAGGACCTAGACTCACCATCAGCCCCGCAACCAGTACGCATTGTCTGCGAAAAGGTTATGCTATGTATAAAGTGGATCCAAAAGAGGATGGTATACTATAAACAGCTTTAATCTGACGCGATTACTAAGAATCGCTACCACCAAATTGAATAGAGTATTTCAGCAAAACCGTCGAGAATATCCCCAAAGACACGCATAATTTATTTTTCATCATGGCAATGCCCGTCCACAATATTTATTGGGAAGTTCTGCTCCATCCTGCATCTGATGAAATGATTTCGGTCTACAATCGATGGTCTTCCAATTTAAGTAAGAGAGTAAGGAAATATTTGTTCTCATTTGTTGCCTGGAAAATGGCAGTTATGAAACGGCTGAACTTTCTTGTTATATATGTACAATATATAAATAAATTTAATTCATGATTAAAACAGCTGCACAAGGAAGATATTTAAATAGTAAGAATGTTCTGTTTTAGCATTTTGAGGACGCCCATATCAGTGGGATTAATTTCACAGGGTAATTTTAATTATTATTTCTTATTAGAATATCAACGAGCAGCAATGCTCGGGTCAGAGCTATAGGATTTCCGGGGGATAGCAAAGTAATGCAACGGCGTAAGCCACACTTTAGAGTCGCGAGTTGGAACGTTGGAAGCATGAGTGGTCGCAGCTATGAGCTTGAAGAAATGATGATTAGAAGGCGAGTAGACATCCTGTGCGTACAAGAGACGAAATGGCGAAACACTGGTAATCGGGCACGTTTCTTGGACGTTAAAACAAAAGCCTACAAGATGTTTTACTATGGATTGGAACAAGGAAAAAACGGAATCGCCATCATCCTTGCGGCAGAGCTACTTTGGCAACGTCTTAACCATTTCAAAGTCCAGTGACCGTTTGATGGCTCTCAAATTGGTGATGCATGGTGAGGTGTGGAACATCGTAAGCGCATATGGCCCTCAAGTAGGATGCGAACAAAAAGAAAAAGATGCATTCTGGCTAGATTTCCACAACCTTGTCAAAATCATCCCAAAGGAAGAGCTTTTGTTTGTTTGGGGAGATTTAAACGGACATGTCGGCAAGACTAGCGAAGACTATGAAGGCTACCACAGAGGGCTGGGATACGGCACCAGGAACTCTTCAGGTGAAGATATCCTAAACAAGATGCAAGCCGGCACCTGATCACTTATAGCAGCGGCGGAAATGAAACTCAAATAGACTATCATTTGGTATCCAGTTTCATGAAGCCACGAGCTAAAGATTGCAAAGTGATCCTGGGAGACGCGATCGCCCCTCAACACCGTCTCCTCCTGACTGATTTTTTTATGGATGTGAGAAAGAAGTCAAAGCAGTAAACGAAGGTGTCTGAGAGAATCAAGTGGTATAAGCTGGATAAAGGAAAAGGCGAAGCTTTTATTACTAACATGAAAAACTACCTAAGAAACCTGGTGGTGGACAGACGAAGCCAAAGCAGTGATACACGAAAAGAAAATGGCTTTCCAAGCTTGGTCAAAGTGCTCTTCTACTAATAGAGAGGAAAAAGCTCGCCGTGAAAAGGTATATAGATATTGCAAAGGTATCGCGAAGAAAAAGTGCGCCGAATTCAAAGCGAAAAGCATGGAAGGCCTATATCAGGAGTTGGAAGAAATATCATCTTCCGCGTCTGACAGGAACCAGGCTACCCAGGAGCTTCGACAAAGCAATTTGAACAAAGGAGCAAATATCTTTAAGATAGCCGCCCAGAGAAGAAGAAATGCTCAGGAGATTCGTTTCCCAAAGTTTATAAACAATGCTGAAGGCCAACTCCTTGTGGAAGACGAAAAAATTCTCCACAGATGGCGACAGTATTGCGAGGAACTTCTGAACGAACAGTTTCCCCGAGTGTACTTTCCAAGAGCCGCCCCGAATCATGCCGAAATATCCGACATCACAGTCGAAGAAGTTCGGTACGCGGTTAAAAACTTCAAGAAAAGAAAAGCTGTTGGGCCGGACGGGATACCCTCTGAGTTCTGGAAAAAGATGGGAGACATCGGGTCTAGATGGCTCATGGTTCTTATCTCCAAACTTATGAGAGGCGACACTATGCCTAATCAATGGAGGGAAAGCTATCTTCTTCCTTTGCACAAAGGAAAGGGTGATACGCGAAATTGTGATAACTACCGTTCTGTCAAGCTGATGTCGCACACCATGAAGATCGTTGAACGGGTATTAGATAGCCGACTGCGGAAAATAATACGACTATCTGATGACCAGTGCGGGTTTGTCTCGGGTAAATCAACAACAGATGCAATCCAAAGTATAAGGGTCATGATGGAAAATCATCGTGATTAGTCAAAGGACTTGCATATGGTGTTGGTTGATTTCGAGAAGGCCTTTGACCGGCAACCAAGAGATCTTTTATGGGTAGCGCTAAGACAAAAAGGACTTCCAGAAACCTACGTGCGAGTGATCATGGACATGTACAATAGAGCAAAGACAAGAGTAAGATGCACCGCAGGAGTCACCGAAGAGTTCGCAATCAAAGTCGGTGGACACCAAGGGAGCGTCCTCAGCCCACTGCTCTTTATAGCAGTTCTTGATTGCTTGCTTGAAGGAAAAGTGACGGACCCCAATGTGCACCAGCTATTCTTTGCTGACGATGGAGCCATTATAAGTGATGATCAGGCGTCCCTACAACGAGCACTTGATGTGTGGGTGGACATTTTTGAGGGACACGGGTATCGTATTAGTTCAAAGAAGACAGAGTATCTGTGCTGCCCGTTCCCTGACCCTCATCAGCCTATTCCAGACATTTACTTGAATGGAAGAGTGCTTCCCAAGTGTGAAAAGTTTAAATATCTCTATAACCTAATCCAAGAAATGAAGACATTCTGTTATATGTGCAAAAAACGCTCGTACATAAGGCTTGTTGTTTTTATCCAGAGCAAAAAACCAATCGTAAAAATGATAGATGGCTATGTTCAGCTCCTTCAGAGGTTCCCAACGCTATGCACACGAAATTTCAAGCTTATGTCATGGTTTTAGGAAGGTTGTGGAAAACGAAGAACATGTTTTACATCGAGGTTTTAGATTGATAGGATCACCGAATTTATGGCTTCCTAGCTCCCAAGACCTTAATCCCCTAGATTATTATGTATGGGACGTACATAGTTGAGCGTAAAACCAATAAACATCCTCATAACACCTTCACTGAAGTATGATATAGCATTGATCTTGTTCCAGAATAGTAGGAATTAAGCTATACATAAACATTAAAAAATAAGATACATTGACTTCCTCTGCACACCAAAATGCCGATCTGCCCTTTTGGAAGAATGCTATTATTCACCAACAAGAGCAAATACATTTTTAATTTTTGGTCACGACGACCTTCCAGGAATTTGGCGAAACAGCGGCAGAGAAATGGAAAACTTCAAAATCTTCAAAGATCTGGTGGGGGTGACTGGCAGTGTTCGGCATGGTTGAAGGTAACATGGACCAGCACATGTATCTTGACATTCAGATGCTAAATCCTTTTTTTGGTAATTCTCTTAGCTCTCTTTATTCATTTATTTGAATTAAGTTCATAATTAAGTTGGTAAACATACTTTTAAGAATGTGCTGTCCGCTTTAGAGTGTCTGTATGGGGCCAGTAAGGTAATTTTAATTAAGTAGGTAAGCTAGACTTAAGTATTTTTGTCTACAATATTGTAAGTTCGATATAGGAAAAGATATAAAAAAAAGTACAAGTAGAGAAATTAGGTTTGGAACCTGGCTGAATACCAGCAAGATAACGACCCTAAGCACGACGCCCGAAAAGTGAAGGAATGTTTGTTATAGTATGCTCCAAGACAGTTTAATTCTCTCCCACACAGTTCGAACCTTAATCCAATAGAACATTTGTGAGATTACTTGGAAAAGCAGCTCTCCAAAGAAAAATCGGGTCGTATATCCAAAGATTTTACGCAAAACCTAATCTCTTCTATGGCAAGTCAACTACAAACTGCGCTTAAGTCTGATGAAAGCCTAACAAGATGGTGATATTCCGTCTCCATTAAAATATTAAAGTCAAAACTTACCGAACGATGGATTTTGTCGTTTGAATGAAATTAATTATTCTTTTTATTCAAGATATAAAAAAATAAAAAAGAATTTCAATTTAATCTAATACCTAAATAAAATTTGTTTTTTGTTTTGATTCTTAAATGTATGTTCAATTATTTAAGTTAATTTAAGTTTTTGAATGAACTGTATAGGCATTTATGTGTGTCATACGATGAATTATATCGGCCGGTGTAAGCATTACAAGTAGGTCACTACGCGTGAGTTCATTGCTTGCCAAAAAGGTATACCGTTTCAAACAAGCAACATTTACAGACATCTGTGGACTTAATTCGATGAGCTTTTTTATTTATAATTTTTTGTAACGAATAAATGGCTTATGTTGTTCAAAATGAATGAGTCTACATTCAAACTAAAAATATAAAAAAAAGTAATTTGAGAACAATGTTGTTGATCCTTACAGTTCCATTGCCGTACGCAAAACTTTGTGGAATACTGTTATTTTTAATTAGATTGATAACTATTAACTAATATTCGGTTTTTGATGTTTTTTCAAAAAGCTGTGGAAATTTAATTTTAAAAATGTTTCCAAAAAACAAGAGTTGCCAAACGCCCACTATTTTGGCAGGTTGCCCATGATTTCTACAAAACATTCGGTTTCCGACGTCTCTAGTTGATATACAACCTCATACCATGACATACCCTCCTCCATGCTTTAAGGTAAGAGGGATATTAGTTGTGTTCAATGAGGAAAAACCAGAACTGAACGGACAGGACAGAACAGATTCGTGAAAACTACCAGATGAAGTTAGAACAGAAAAGTACAGTCGTATATCAGTTGTCAAAAAACGAAAAACATCTTATTTGCCAGATTGTATTAAACATATTTTAGAATTAAATAAAATGAATTCAAATAAAATTGTTTTGGAAGAGTTGTGGTGGGCACTGATAGTGAAATGAATGTGATTAGTGACTCGTCAAGTGATGATATAGATTTTTTAGCGAGAACTGTATATTTTTCCAATTAGAGGCTTCTTTCGACACTTTCACAAATCTGTTCTGACTCAAGAGTAGGTGCAGAAAATCAAGTTCCGAACAGTGTCACGGAACACAAAGCAGTGGACAGAACTTTTTTCTCACTAAACATCAAAACGTGTACTTTTCTGTCCGGAACAGACTTATTGAACACAACTATTTAGACCTTCTAACTCTCATTTTGCCTTTGCCATACCATATCCTTCCATCTCTTTTAAAAATATTGAACTTGCTTTCATTTAGGAATATAACGTCCTCCCATTACTTTGAATCCTTTTCTGTTATTTCGATTGCGTATATTCACAAATGGCTTCTATCTAGCTACTCAGCCGTTGTAATATTTACTATTGATGGTATGACGTACTATTGAAGTTAGGACTGCCTTTCCACATTCAGACAAAATTTCGCTCACAATTTCCGGATCACTTAAGTGAGTATTCATGTTACATTTTTCGTACCACGTGTGTCAGCTATCGCACTTTACTTCCAAAATTCCAAATATAACTATGATCAGAAACCGAACTCCCCAGTAACCTACATTGGTACTTACTCTACCTATGTATGTATATTGTAACCATTTGAGAAGTTGCACACAGTTGCGTTCAAAATGATAGCAGTGCAGGTTTCGTTAATATAGTCAGTGATAGCGAATCTATTCCTTTATCCAGTCTATGCATGTGTTATTACTAAAATATCAATCGGAAAACAATGTTTGCAAATATAAAGATTGTTTTCTAAATGTAATTTTGTTTTTTTTTTGGGTAGGAATATTGTATTATTTTGTTGGATCCTATAATGGAAATTTTCATTCCAGAATGGGAGGGGCAATGCATTACGCGATGCATAGGGCGATCTATTAACCGAAGGCCTCTTTTCGAAGGGGAAATATTCAAGGAGATTGAAAAAATATTTGGCTGTTCAGCAAAAATGAGTTCTTATGCCAAAAATATATGAAAAAAAGCCTGAAGCTCGAAGTCGAAAAAGAGTTCTCTCTTCAAAAATGGTGGAGCACTGATTTTATTCAATTTTCAATGAACTTTTCCATAAAGATATTCAACATAGAAATCGGTATAGTGACGGTGAGACGGATACCTATTGAAAGTAATTTATCCTCGTAGGCCAAGAAAAGTCCCACTATTGAGAAAGCACCACCTTTCAAAAACTCAAGTTTCCTTAAGCTCAGTGAGAGCAAAAATTATTTTTATGGCTGCTCTGGGTCTCGCGAATATGTGAAACATACACCAAACACCGAATACCACCTTAAATGTACGAGATACAATTTTAAAACTTGGAGAGTTCCTTATAGTGATTTTGGTATGCATCTCGTACTACGGTGTAGTCCCAATATTTTGGATAAAATGGACTATGGGCTTTCAACAAGGTTACGACAAAAAAGCAAGAAATTGATTTTAGGTCCTCAACCCAATTGAAAACCTTTGGGTGGATGTAAAAAAAAAAAAAACTCTTTCCAAGACAACAACCAATTAGGAAGAGAAGTAAGTAATTCATGGCAAGTAATACCTTTGCTGTCATTTTCTCTTCAGTTTCTCTTTAACGATGTTTTTGTTATAAAAACCTTTCACTGCAATTATTTTGATTCCTCAGTTGGGTACCATATTTAATTTTTTCTTTATGTTTTTCCTTGATATGTAAAGTTTTATTTCGTATTTTCATTTTAAGGTAATGTTAGCCAATAAACAAAAAAGGTTTTGTCACCCAGGCATAAACAAATTTTATAAAACACAACTTTTTCCAAATTAAGTACTATCACTGCTATTTTTTCAAACGTAACTGTGCATATAGAACAAATTTTTAACTTTATGTTGGTTACCTGACGATTGTCCAGACAAAACACGCCTACAAATTATTTCAAAAAGTAGGTGGTGTTAAGTATAAAACGAAAAAGTTTTAAATAAGAAAAGAAAAACAAAAACAGTAAACCAACATTAAAGTAGAAAATATGTCCAATTCATTCGTAGGCCAAATATCCAAATATATTTATTCCTTTCCTTCATTATCCTTGTCCTTATACAACAGTTTACTTTAAATATTACTTCTTTTTCATATAAGAACATTCAATAATATATAATATATGTATAACGTCTTTTTTTATTCATATTTCTTACCAAGTAAATATTTATTCATTTGTTTGCTGAATGTTTATTCTTCAATTTTCATCTGTTTGTATATTTTGTATTTGTTATATATCTTAAGTTTTGTTTGCTTCTTTTTTGTCTTTTTCTTTAAGAAAGAAAGAGAGAGAATGGTTATCTATTACACGTTTTTTTTTTAATGTAAATTAGAGAAAACAAAGAATTCCTGATCTTCCACATTGTAACACCTTAATATTCTTCGCAATTTCCTTCTCTAATTAACTAAAAATTATTTAAATTGTATACGTTACACATGTAAGGATGTACATGTATATGTATATTCTTAAAGGACCGACTGCATGTTATACAAGGCCTTAAGAACCAGTAATTCATACCAACCTTTGTATCGAAGGAAAATAAGAGAGGCAACAAATTAATACAACTGTTAAGCAAATAGTTGAATGGTTGCTGGAGTTTATTCTTTTTGTGAATTTCGTCCAAGAACCAGCAAGTCATGCAAGAATTACAAACAACAATGTTCTTAATATTTAAAACAGTAATTATATAGACGCAAAACATAGCATGTCGGGGTGTTTGTTTTCAGGCATTGTACTGAGTGTGTTTGGATTTGAAGAGCATATTGTGATGGTGATTGGCTGCTGTTTTTATCGTTTTCTTTTCTCATAACAATATTTAGTTCGTTTGTTATTTAAATGTTATTGTTTTTCGTTTTGTTGTTTGAAAAAAAACATTCATATTTAAACATAGAATTTTATCGGCATAAAAAAGAAACAAGAAAATCTGTATTTGTGATCTAATATTATTTTATTTCCATAAATCATGTATCTGTTGTTAATTTCGATAATATAATTCCTTTGTAAGGGCAGCATATAAATTATGCGTCGTAATTAGGTAGTAGAAGGAAATAAGCAGATAAACGAATGGGAAGAAACGATACACACATTTAACGCACAAACTGAAGAGGGAAAAAAAACAAATGATACAAAAAAACAAAATGAATTTTATTCTCATTGGACCGATTTTGGTTTATGTTGCTGTTTTGTCATCGTTTCAGTTTAACTTTCGAGTATTTCCTATCATCAGTAGTTGCAAGCAAACAAGTTTACGTTCATTTTTGTGTTGTCTTTCTTCAATGAGAGTTGGAAGGGGGGCGAAAGTAGTAAAATATACACATTAAGGCTATATTTTAACATCGAGTTCAAATTTAATCTTGAAAAAATATTACAATTATTTTCTTAGCATTTACAGAGTGTTTTATTACTCAAATAAGTTTTGAATTTAATTTCTATATTAATCCACGTTTTTTTTTCTATCGTCATATTTTGATTTTATTTCTGCTTCAATATTTTTTTTTGTCTGCGTTTAAGTGTATATAGGAAATTAAATTAGAGAAAAAAAAACTAAGTCTAAGAATTGTATGCTTTTTTCTTGAAAAACCAACAAGAAATTAAAAATAATTAAGAAAAAAAAAAACAGAAACAAATATTAAAGGTCAATTATTGAAAAAAAAGAAAGATTAAAATAAGAGCAAGCATCGTTCTAGTTAAGTTAGGTTTTCTAAGTTTGTTTTCTTTTTTGTTTAATTTCCTTCTATTTAATATATTTAATATTTATCGAAAAAAGTTTTTTTTTTTTTTTTAACTTTTGTTGTATGTGGATGATTATGAAGAGAAGAGAGAAATTGATTGAAATTTATTTTTTGCCTGTAAGATAGAAAAAAAAATCTATTAGATAGCGAAACTTACGTTCATTCAATTTTTGTTTGTTCGAAAATACGAAAATACTTAACTAAAAATGTTTGATCAAAAACTAAAAAAAAAAAAAAGTATAGACAAACTAAATACTAATTAACCAAATATAGTATTTATGCCGACAAAATTCTAGTTCAAATTTGGCTTAAAACATATTCTTTTCTGATCGAGGGTGTTCACGAAAATATTTTTCCATTTTCTCAGTGTTCATTAGCTGGACAAATTGATATAATTATCGGTGATCAAATTCTTTCTTTTTTCATTTCTAATTTGTACTTGCGTTCTTAATTAAATTGGTTTTGACTTTTATTTAGCTGATTGTGTTAGGCACTGTTTGTTATATTAACACTATTTCTATATCGAAAAATTGTACGTACTATGCTTGAATGGTTTTCATACGTGAAACATAGTTTTGTCCTTAAACCAGAAACTTGGAGAGATGTAGATGTTTGACAGACTCATAAGTACCCAGAACAACTTCAAGAATATAAGCACCATACAAAGCAGTTAATAACATTTCAACAATATATTAGTCATTTCCCCAATTATTTATTTCTTTTTAACCATTTCATTCCATTTGCGCTTCTATTTATAATTCAGTTGTAACGAAAATTCTTAAATTATTGGGTGAGATTGGAAACTTATCAATAAAATGTATTTCAATGTTCGTAGAAAATATTCAAAAGTATATTTGACATATTCCCGGCGAACAACAGGTGGGTATATATATATATATTATAACTGACAAAATCCACAATAATTTAATGTAAATAGGTAGATGCTTCCGTTTTCGAAACATGATTCGGACGTCCATAATCTGCTTATTCAATTTATATTTTAAATTCGTAATAAAGGAGACAAAAGAAGAATGTATCGAATACAATCACAATGTTTTTGTTTTAATTTGAAATCTAAAAGTAAATTTAAAAATTATTTACGATAAACAGAACACGTATTCCAAAAAAAAAAAAAAAAAAAAACAACAATTTCACATAGATATTATGCAGTTTGAAAAGAGTTTCATTGTTTTTAGTAAGACATTAGAGCAGATTAAAACACTTAAAGAAGAACATGAATTTCAAACCAAATGAAGATGTGTGATGAACATGAATTAATATTACATAAGCAGAAATGAGAATGAAAGTACCATAAAAATCGGCTTCGCCTCCCTTGCCAAGATGCAAATCGATATTTTTTATGAATGATCTGTTTAGAAGCGAATTATTTAATTAACTAAACGACGGATAAGGAGATAATAATGATGTAAAATGAATATGCGATTGTTCAACAACTGCACTTTACACATAGACATATCTTCGTTTTTTATGTTTCCTTAACTTATCAGGCAAAATATTACTGTGCTTCACTTAAATTGTGGCGTTCGTTTTTGTGTATTTTATTCAATCGACACAAACCTTATTTTTAACAAAACGTACACAGCTACTACTGTATATTATTGGGTGTATGCATTAATTTTAAAGGATATATACGAGATAGCGCTGTTACGTATACTATACGCAATAAAGCTACGTCATCTGGCTTCAGCTTGTAGTATGTATCCATTTCTCAACGTGTAAACAACATCCTTTTTGTTATCTGCGTCGAAATATGTGCAAACGAAAGTTTTCTTTTTCATATTCCATCGATTTCAACCTGTAAATACTGGTTTTGTCGCTTTAAAAATTGTGTTTTTGACAGCCGGGAACAGTTGTTATGACTATCCCAAGTCCAGATATTGCGCCACCCGATTACCATTTGTTTCAATCCATGCAGATTGCCCTTTCTGGAATACGCTACGCTTCACTTCAGCCGAAGGTATCATAAATTGGCTCTATTCATTCTCGGACTCGTTTTTTCTTTTGGGAGAAAGTAGTAGCTGGCGATGGACAATACTCTGAATGAATTATTTTGTATCCATTTCATTTTTACCAAAAAAAAATCATTTAAAATAAATGCATACACCCCTTACTAAAACTGAGAATTACAATTCACTTACCCTCAATTTAAATTCTGTCCTATTATTTATTTTTTTGTAGTTATTATGTTCTTTTTTTTCGTTTGCCGTAATTTGAATAAAAAAACCTTAAAACTTACACTTAATTTAAATAAAAAAAGGAAAAGTTTGATCACCGATATGCAATCTAAATATTTAAAAGCCTTGTGTTGTGTATCTGTATGTTTGCGTGTATATTTTTATCCAATTTGACATTCCTCAAGCCCGACGAAACGAATGCGTGTCTTTTGTTTTCAAGTATCGAAAATGAAAGCGTCTAATGTAACGAAACATTAAGGAAAGAATAGGTAAAATGCCAACGCGAATATACTGTACGATTCGGAGCGAACAATTAAAAGCGATTTAATGAAAAGACTCTTTTTTTCTTTTTCTTTACAAAGTATTTTGGACTCTTTTATCAAGAAAACCTTGAATAAAAATGTTCGCTTGGAATGCCAAAAATAATTTACTTCAATTAAAAAAAAAAAGAAAAAAAAATCAATTTTTACGATTTAAAAAAAAAGAATAAAAATAAAAAAAGTAAAATATAATAAAAAAAATAATTATGGTGGTCGGGGTGGTCATGATACGTCTTTCATTTCTTCACATAAATTCTATTTTATTTTTACTTATCTCACTTTGCAAAAGCATTTAATTTTTTTTATTTCCATTTTGCAAATACGCAATATGCATTTAAATTTAAAACAATAAAATAAAATGTGAATTTTCAGGTCTTTTAACTTAGTTTAACTTGTGGCGCAATTAAGAAAAATAAACTGTTGATTACTAATTCAGATTGACATACAATTTGCATCTGTGCATTTTAAATTAAACATTGTTTTGGATTTAAAATCCTTATTATTACTATTATCAATACTTTTTTGCTCATTCTATTTAAATATTTAAATCTATAAAAACAAGTTCGTACTTATAAATAAAGTTATGAAGGGAAAGAAAAAGAAAACAAATAAACTAAGTTATTATGTAGTATCGTTAGAGTACATGTAGTATGTGCTTGTGTGGTAAATATTGCAAACTAAAGCACAACAAACATTTACGTAGGTTTCCTTGTTTTTTTTTCGTTTGATTTTTATGTTTTTTCATTTTTTTTTGCTTATTTTAAAATGTAGTTTTCATAAGTTTAGTGAACTTATTCTTAGCTTAGCCGTACATAGTAAATTAGTTTGATGTGATTGAAATTTAAATTCATGCAATTTGAGGTGTGTGAAGTAAATTCGGAAACTCAGGGCAATAATCGGATGCAAAACTTCGTTTTCAATGTATTTAAAGATGGCAACTTAAGAGTTAATACAAACTAGTCTGGTGCCAAAAAAAAATGAATTCAATGATAAGAAAAGAGATGGAGAATAGACAAAAACTTAAGGCATTCTTACTTATTCCTCGGAATCTGATGGTAGATTTCCTTTCATTGAAAAAAATGTTAATTTTGTTGTTGTCTAGCCTACTTGTTTTTAAAGAAAAAATAAAAGTATAGGCATGAAAACATACTCGAAGATTGTAACAAGTGTAAATATTTACGGCTGAGAAAAAAAAAATTAAACTGCTTTCTTTATAACTAAAATTATTTTCTTCAGAAACCAGCCTTCAAATAAAATAATTTTTTTCTAATCTGTAGTTACAACTTTTGTGTAGAATGTGTTTTATAAATATATTTATTTCTATTTGTATGTTTTTTAATATTTCTGTTATATAAATTTCATTTTTAGTTTATTTGTTTTGTTTTTCTTATTTTACTATTTAAAAAAAATTGGAAAAGAAGACAAAAAACTTATAAAAAAGATAGAAGTTAAAAATAACTTTAGACATTTCGAGAAAATGACGAAAAACTTGAAAAAAGGGAATATTTTATCTTAGTGAAATAATAGTAATAATAAAAATTTATTTCTTTTTATTTTTATTATTTGCGCCACGTGGTGGAGTCACTGGTCGCCCCGAACCACCAAAGTTAGGATAAACAAGTCTACGTTTATCTGCAGGTTTCAATATCTGGAAGGAGCACATCAACGTATCATCCACGGACATCATTGCACCTGGAACGGTTATTTAATGTAATATAAGTAGACGTGTTGCCAGTAGTCATCGGAAACGGTAAAAAAATGGAAAAAAAAATAAAAAAAATTGATATTATTATCTTATCTTGGATTATGTTGTGTTTGAAGGATTTATTATTCCTTTCTGGAACATTTGCATGTTAGCCCACTTACCCGCATTATCGAATTCGCCGCAGTAGTTGGGAGCCGAGAAAAGTGTGACTAATTGTCGTTTGGCGAAAAATTCATAGCCATCCTCTACTACTTGATGAGCGCGGCATATGAGGTCGAAATCATGCTTTTGCAAGAATTTATTTACCACCTGAAAAAACGTCACAAAATTTAAGCTTTAAATATGTCACATCATCTTACGAGTAATAGGGGAGTTTATATAATCAGAAGACATGGAAACTTTAACTAAAACTTTCGAAAAGACTTAACTCATGCCGCAAGGTAATTGCAAGAATAAAACAAGGACAGTTAACAAAACATTTCAAGAATTCAATTTGACTTTAAGGTTCAAACAATGTGTGAATACCCCTTTCTTAGAAATGATTTCATTTCATAAGCACGGTACAAAGGTAATTCATGGCTTCTTTTAATGATGCAATGTATGGAAATTGCCTACCAGACTCACATTTTCCGTGAAAACCACTCAAGTGCATACAAGTTTTTGTTACGATTACACTCCCATTATGCGTGTAGTATAAATTAGGGCGCGATCATGTTAAAAAGTCAATGACACAGGTCTAAAACACATTTTAGCATATAAAACCCCTTTCCAGTATGGGTTTGGTGGAATTCACGTTGACCATAAAATATCGTCGCCCACACTTTTTTTTGTGTTTTTCTGTGCGATAGCCATTATTATTATACCGGTATTTAGGAACTCGGAAGTTCAAAGACACTTTGACAACCCTTCGCCAAGTCTCAGTGCTATGAATGTGTTTTTTCCATGTTTCCATGCCACCGTAGGTCGACCTATCTACGGTGGCATTTTTCCGACAGATTGTCCACTCATTATTCGTGCTGCCCAGCTTAGTCTTCGCGATTTTATTACTTGGACGAAAGTTTTACATCCGCAGTATCGCTGACATTAATGTCATTTTATAAATACTGATTTTGATTTCTCCTAACTGTTTCCTCGCTATCTCCCAGCAGATCCAAATCCTAAGCGTAAGCTCAAACATGGAAATTGTTAACCATCAGAGCCATCTAAATTAATTTGTTTTTCGTTCGGAAAAACAAGAGTCTGACGCCATTGGTTGTACATTATGATGTAATTAAGAGCAAAAAGTTGACGAGCTCTGATAAGATTTTTTTTGTTTCAATTTTAATCTTTCCAGATGTTCAACCCCTCGTACCGCTTGTTCAATTGTATGAACACTCGTAGTATTTCCCAATTTTGTTCGGATTTGTGATATAGGACAGCGCAAATTTGAGAAATCTGACAAACCTGTCATCAATAGATGTAATAGCTTTTTTCATATTTTTTTCGTAGTTCGACTTACGAGTATTTTTAGAAAGTTAAAAAACCATCGACCTGCTTCTCCCAATTTGTTTGGGAATTCGGTTTACACACTTAAGCAATTGTCTCTGACTATATACAACTGCTGCAAAAAAGCTGTTTTCTGTATCTTCAAAACAAATGTAGAGTAACAAAAAGACTCAAAAATCGAAAAGTCGTTTTACTCAGTCTGACATGATGGAATCCTATTTGAAATGATAAACTTTGAGTTTCCCCTGCGTCTTGTTCGAGTCATCCAGAGTTTTAGTATAACCGTTTATTTCGTCTTTGTATATGGGAATGTATCTGTTTCCCAGGCAATTGCAGGGGCTCTACACCTTTATCAACGTAAAATATCTGCTTCTTCTTCTTCTTTTCCTTTTTCCGGCGTTGTTATGGTCAGAAGTGTAGGACCATAACCTTCCCACTTAACTGCATTCCTACTGGTCCGCTTGTGGGGTCCGCCGGTTTGACCTCAGAAAGTAGCGGCAGGCTTTCCGGTTTGGGATTACTTCATTGCTGAGGCCAATCAAATGCTGGTGTTTTTGCATCAATTGTTTTTCGGCCTGCCGTTTTTTTTTGTGACACGGGCATGCTCCAGATTTTTTTGTTTGATCTTACTCTTACAACACCGGTGATCTCCAGTCGTGTCAGCCCACTGATTTGCATGTATACTTGTGGGGCAGTTTAATGGTGGTATATGTGTCCCTAGGCTCACCTTGGTGTTTTCAAAATTGCCTAGATGTGATTTTTGTTTACCTTAATATCTGCTTAATCATAAAAACAAGCTTATAATGTATAAAGTAACCTTTCTAGCAATTCTACTATACGGCTGCCTCTTCTTAGGTAATTTTAAGAATTGTCATTTGAAACGGCTGTAAGTTGAACCAAATAGTGTTAAAATGTGGCTCAATCTACCATTATTTGACCGATGATTTGCAACTTGTAGCGACTGTTAAGCTGATCTGAAATAGAATAGGGAGGCTCATTTCCAACTACCTAAACAACTGCCCAACCGCTGAGTTCATAAAAGTATCCTACCTCGACTTTCTAATTTATGTCGTATTCAAATTATTGGGTATATAACTTAATTCGTGCGTTTTTTTTCAAAATTTGAACGTTTATTTAAGAAAAACATGTACAATAGTATTATTCAAAGTATTGCCCATCTGAAGCTATGACTTTTTCCCATCTTTCTGGCAATTTGTGGATCCCATCCCAAAAGAATTGCGCCGGCTTGGCAGCCAAGAATGAATCAAGCCAATTTTTGATATTCTGCTCTGATGTGAACCGTATTTCAGTAAGGGCGTTCTGCATCGACCGGAACAAATGGTAGTCAGAAGGGGCAAGGTCTGGGCTATAAGGCGGGTGGCGTAAAACTTCCCATCCACTGTTTTCCAAATAGTTCTTAACCGGAATAGCAACGTGGAGCCGAGCGTTGTCATGATGGAAAATTATTGCCTCGTGTCTGGTCGCATATTCCGGGCGTTTTTCGGCTACTGCTCTCTTCAAACAGATTAATTGTGTTCGGTAGCGTGGTCCATTGATGGTTTCACCCGGTTTTAGCAGCTCATAATACAGCACGCCCTTCTGATCCCACCAAATACAGAGCATTACCTTTGCGCCATGGATATTCGGCTTTGCCGTTGATTTGGCTGGTTGGCCGGGTTTCACATGATTTTTTGCGCTTGGGGTTGTCGTAATGGATCCAGTTTTCATCACCAGTAACAATCCGATGCAAAAAATTACTTCCTTTTGTGGCGTTCCAGCAGCATTTCGGACATGCAAAACCGCCTTTCGACGTCTCTCGGCTTGAGTTCATTTGGAACCCAATTTCCTTGCTTTTGAATATATAGAGCTGCTTTTAAACGTTTTGAAATGGCTGCTTGAGTGACACCCAAAGATTCTGCGAGCTCTTCTTGTGTTTGGCAACAATCTTCATAGAGTAATGCTTCCAGTTCTTCATCTTCAAACTTCTTCGGCTGCCCAGGACGTTCATCGTCTTCCAAGCCAAAATCACCACTTTTAAATCGTGCAAACCACTTTTGGCACGTTCGCTCAGTTAGCGCATGTTCACCATAAACTTCCACCAAAATACGATGACTTTCGGCAGCAGTTTTCTTCATATTAAAGTAATGAAGAAGAACTCCCCGCAAAAACACTTTTTCAGGCACAAAGTTCGACATATTTGAGTGAAAAAAAATTATTGTTGTTTACGCTTCAAATGAATGACATATACTGAAATGACGTACAATGGCAGTAGCTTTCCAACGCATGTTCCATGGAATAAAAACAATGGAATAATACAAATTACGCCATCTCTTAGCAAACCGCACGAATTAAGTTATAGACCCAATAAATAGATAAAATATTAAAATTCTTAACCCACCAATGTTATGTGAAATTTTTACATCCTTTGGCAGACTAAACAAGTGTATGTGGAAGAGGTTTTTTAGTATTAAGCTGAGAAAAGAAACCACAAAATACGATTTCGACCACTCAACTGATTCCGGGCCATCATGACGTTCTCATGGCACTTAAAACATAGAGTTTGGTTTCACAAATAATACCATTCAGCTTACAATCCAGTAACAATTTGTTAATTTAGTTTTATTTTGGTTAAATTGTAAATATGGTTTATTTAATTCAAATTGCTTATTTTGCGACTCTAGGTCGTAACCGAAGAAATTGCAAATTCTAATTCGTTCATACCGGTATTGGGCTTACATATGTATTTTACTGCCTATGAAAAATGTTCGTATTTAAAAGCAAACCTCGATATCATAACTATCATCAA
This sequence comes from Merodon equestris, assembly GCA_958301585.1. NCBI lineage: Eukaryota > Metazoa > Arthropoda > Insecta > Diptera > Syrphidae > Merodon > Merodon equestris. The sequence goes on from OY284413.1 coordinate 70,297,198, forward strand.
TTAAACAAAAGTACATTGTATTGGGGAAATGGCATTTTCATGTTAGCCTAAATGTCCTCATTAACTGTTATCAGCGAATGCTTTACCTCTTTATCCACTGGCAGAGCATTTATGAATATTGACAATTTGCGAGGAAGTGACTAACAAAATACAAATTATTGAAGATGCATATGTATGTGCATGCTCAGTGATGAGAGCAAGTTAATTATTAATTAGAGTTATCAGTAGAATAACTGCATGGATCTCTGTACGAATCGATTTTAGAGCAAGAAAATGATGTTAACATGCCGGGGTTTTGTATTGCAGTATTTCCTAGTGTTTCCTAAATATATTACTTTACTATTGCAATGCCTTCGTAAGTTATCAAGTCATTAATATATTACTTCAGCCTTGTGAACATATTTACAAATTGATAGCTTGGTTTGACGTTTGTCCTATAACGATGTTTCTCAATAATCCTTTTAAGTTGGACTGAAAGAATTTAACGCAATTGGCTTGATGTAGTCTTCTTCTTTTCCCTTTTTCTCCGGCGTTGTTATGGTCAGAAGTGTAGGACCATAACCTTCCCACTTAACTGCATTCCTACTGGTCCGCTTGTGGGGTCCGTCGGTTTGACCTTAGAAAGTAGCGGCAGGCTTCCCGGTTTGGGATTACTTCAATTGGCTTGATGTAGTAAGATGGACAATTATTAATCAATTAATTGATTACTATATCTTTTTTTGGTTTGATAGATGAAAAGGAACCGTGGTTTTAAGATTGGTAAGTTGACTTCTGACGCGTTGAATCAGAGTTTCAATCCCGCAACAGCTGAGTCATCGATATTGTATTAGGTGAAATACAAGGATATACATTTTTCTCCAACAGATGGGTTTAGTAATCTGTTTCCCGGGTTGTATAAGCCCTTTCGGACGTATAATAGATGGTTTTAGAACGATGAGTTTTAGCAATTGTTTTTTTTTTTCCTGACAATTTTGTGATTTATTGATTCAGTTTTGTTTGAACGCGCGTCCAAGGAAGATAGCAGTAAAGAGAAAAAAGCCAATTTCTCGCAGTTTTTATTCGTTAAATGTGAAAACGAAAGCGAGTCGGCTGAAAATGTAAAGTTTTTATGGCACTAAGCAGCTAATCACACGCAGTTTTGGTTTCATCTAATCCGTTCCGGTAATTTCGATATCAAAGATGCATCATCCTCTTGAAGCCCAATTGCCGAAAATGTCGATCCAATCGTTGAGGCTGATCGTAATGTAGACAGTGTTTCGATTAACCAGACGAGTTAACGTAAAAAACCTCACGGACCGAATTTCTATCTGCGAATCGCTGCTGAATCGCAACAAAACCAACCCAAATCTAAAGTGGACGGTGACTGGTAATGAAAATTGATCACTTACGACAACTTCAAGCGAAAACCGTCGTAGTCGAATAGCGATAAGTCCGCGAAAATAGTGGCCAGGCCATGATTGACACCCAGAAAGGTTTTGCTGTGTGTTTGGTGGGAATGGCAGGGAAGCGTCTACTATAAAGGGCTTTTCTACCGCGAAATACGGTTAAAGTATCATTATATCGCTGTCAGTTCGTATGGTAACATATAGATGACAAATACATATAATTTTTCTGAAATACCAAGCTTCAAACGATACGTGTCGAAGTGGTATGACAATCCAACTTTTGTAATTTCCAGTTTAATGCAGAAATTTGAATTTCGTGTGCTGATGAAGCATTGTTTTTTAATTGGAAAAATACGGTCCAAAAATCAATGGCTTGATAAGTGTTATTCGGATCTGTTCTATTGAGAAGTGGTTTGTTGATTTTAAACTGAAGATGCTGAACGCATTGGTCGCCCAAAATAGGCACCGGTTCCAGAAAACATAAAAAAGGCCACAAAATGATTTTGGAGGATCACAAACTGAAGTTGCGTGAGATATTTAACACCATGTTGTATTAGCATTTGAGCATGGGAAAACTCTGTTTGAAACAGGTACCCCGTTTATTCATAGTCGATTAAAATCTATTTGGAGCTCTATCAGCGCAATAAAAAGATTTGTTTCATGCGGTATGTATCACTGGATCAAACTTGGTTTATCACTACACCGCAGAGTCGAATGGGCAGTCAGCAGACGGACTAACATAAAAACAGTCAAAAGCAACCAAAAACGGAAATGTTTTTGGGAAGCCCATGGTATTTTATTAATTGATTACGCTGAGAAAGGAAAAACCATCAATGGGCGCCATTGAAACGTTTGAAAAAAGCTCTTTCACCAAGCCATTTGATTACGTCCGCATTAACCGTATTTTCCTGATCGGGCTCCTAGCTCGTACTACCTATTTGCACATCTTAAACGATTGTTCCTGGAAAACGTTTTGCAAAAGGGGCATCTAAATAGTAGAGAAGCGTTGGGATAAATCACCCTTGGAGGAGACTATATTATATATTGGTATATACGAATAAAAGTTGTTGTTTTATTAGCTACAAACTTATTGAATGATGTGTTACTTGTGAAAAAAAAAAACGGTTTTGTGAAGAATCACTTCATTTGAAAAGCCGTAGACAAGACTTTAAAAACCAGACAGGCGCTGAATTATAACCTTTTTATAAATTTGGTGATATTAAAATCGCCAAACATCTGATATCTTGAAACTCTGATTACATGACTCGAAAACTTTACGGTTTTGGGCAGACCTTTCGATTGATACCAATACCACATTTCTCACTACTAGGTCCTAGATCTATTCGGAGATAGACGGACACACAGACAAACGCGGACTATACGCTCTACATAAAAGCCCTTAATTTTAAAAATATTAAACCAATCTTTAAGCTGGAAAGGACCACGACACATTGCGTGCGACAAAATACTTCAATTAAAACTTTTTTTTTTTACGATACATCAGAGTGGAGAAAGAAAAAATTACGAAATTAAAACGCGTTTATGTGTTGTGACAAATTTACTCCAAGGCACATAGTTAGGGTTAAGTACCATACAATCTAACCAAAAAAAAAAAAAAGTCATGCAAAATAATCTGCCTGACCAAATGATCAACTCAGAAATTAAAAAGATAAAATGAAGCACTCAAAAAAATAAATGAGGAGAAAGGGCGTCGTCCACCACCAAACTACATATAATTCTGATGACTCGACAAAACTGAGGAGATAAGCTGGATTTTTTGGCATAAAAATGCTTTGTCTGTGCTTTCGGGCACACAAACGTGGAAATGAATGATGAAGAAATAACGATTTTGTCCGAAATATGGTAAGAGGTCAATATCAATTATGGTTTAATAAAAACCCATCTCTAAAAGAAAGTTGTCTTCAATTTATGGGTAAAATCGGTAGACTACCATTTCAAACATTTGTTGGTCTTAAAAAAACACTTTAAACTTACCTCTGCTCCAAATGTGAAACTCACACCACGATCATTTTCACCCCAGCCCATTGTATCTTTGTCAGGATCAGACCACAAAAGATCACATAACAGTCCTTGATCCGGTACGTCTGTTGGTCGCATAATTCGTCTAATTTGTTCCATCGATGACAAATCTGGACTTAACCCACCATGACAGCAGAAAATTTTCTCATCAACTGTGCAAACAAAACATTATATCTTAACTTCATTCAATATAGATTGTTCTTAACAGCTTACCAATAGCCGCAACTGGCAAGCAATTGAAGCAGTCTGTAAATGTTTTCCATAATTTAATGGTGTAGCGTCTTTTGCATTCATCGTAGAAACTGAAAACAAACTCATTGTAATTTTTGGATTTACTTAAGACTATTTTCTTACCCATAGATTCTGTTTATGCTGGCACACTCATGATTTCCTCTGAGCAAGAAGAAGTTTTCTGAATATTTTATTTTGTAAGCAAGAAGCAGACATATCGTTTCTAGCGACTGCTTGCCACGGTCAACGTAATCGCCCAAAAACAAATAATTCGACTCTGGTGGGAATCCACCGTATTCAAAAAGACGTAACAAATCATAATACTGTCCGTGAATGTCACCTGAAAAAAAAAACACAAATTAAACGAATTATAATTCTGTTTAATAGATTATAAAAATTCACGTTGGCAACATCCAAAGACAATGAATCGAACATTCGAACATATGAGCCAACCAACTTTATGGGCGTGTTTGCTAACATTCTTAAGTTTCCTAATATTTGCATGAAAATAATTTTGTTTACGAACAATTAAAAAAGTTGAGTGTAGCAATGATACTTTCGGTAAATTCAAGGAAAGACAAATAAAAAGTGAGATATTTTTAATTGGACGTAGTATAAACAAAAACAAAGGCGAAAATAAATGAAATCAGCGTCCCCACTGGGAAAACTGTATTTGGAAAAATTCACATAAACATCTCGGCTGAAGTAAAGAACACATCTGCCATTCAGGTATCATACACACAACAAGCCTACGAGTACAGTACGTCAACATCAAACAAAACTATGAATATTTTCTGAATGTAGGGACATTAACTGGATTCAGTTTAGTTACAATATAATTGAGAGTAAACAGTGAAACCAAGATATCCCTGAATTTTTCGCGACGAAATGAGGACTCATATATGTATATGAAAACCGATTGCCTTTTTCGATAAAAATAAGTATCGTAATGGGGCTATTTAGGTCCCTGTCCCTTGTGATACACATAGCCCAACGGAGCTATCGACTTAGTACCTATTGTACCTACCTATTTAAAAAAAATGTAAGGAGTTAAAATTGAGATCATATGCTCTCCTTAATTCAACAAGAAAGATCGATCACAGGTTTGAAAATGCGTAGACGACTTACTAATAAATAATTTCATCTGCATTCTCTGCAACGATAACGGGGAGCTCGTTTCGGACAACGAAAGTGTTGCAGCCCAATGCAGGAGATATTTCGATAAACTCTTGAATGTACAGCCAGAATGCAGGCAACAATGGAAAATGGTGTTATTCACACAACAGAGGTTCAAGCAGAACTTCCAACCATTGAGGAAGTAAAAGAAGCATTTTTTAAGCTTTAGAACAACAAGGCCGCAGGAATGGACCTAATACCATCGGGATTAATAAATTATGAGGGAGAGGAGTTAACAGAGAAACATGGGCTTATAACAACTATATGCAACAATGAAAACGTCTCCGAGGAATTAAAAAACTCAATCATCATCACGTACCGCTGCCATCAGTTCTTACAAGGTGTTATCAAATATTCTTTTGAAGATACTGACATCATAAGATAAGGAAATAACCGGAGACTATCAAAGTGGTTTCAGGAGGAATCGCCCGACGATTTTTACTATATGACAGCTTTTAGAAAAGAAATCGGAATTCCGCGAAACGATGCACAAACTATTTTAAATAGGCATATGACTCTAAAAACCGATCAAAAATGTATCATGTCATTGTAAGGCTGAGAATCCCGAAAAAGTTGGTGAAACTGATACAAACATGCCTAAAACGAAGCAAAGGACAATTATAGTAGGAAATGTCTTAATAAGATCTTTAGGAGATTCTATAATGGAAAACAGGATGAAGAAACAGGTTAATGTACGAAACTACACAATCAAGAATTCGAGGAATTCTGTTCAGCTACAAACATTGTCCGCATAATTAAATCGCGAGATAGACAAGCCACGTAGAATGAATGGACAGAGGACGAAAAGTCAAAGGTACAAGGGTGGTCCGATAAGTACTTAGGCTGACCGCCAGATGGCGCCAGTATCGCAAGAGCTATCGTGTAGTACATTCTAGTAGACAGCTACTGTCGAAATTTCAGCCGGATCGGACTCGTAGTTTTGTTTTTACCGCGTGTGGATGCGGGAGTGTCCGCGGATTTTAGAAAAATGTAAAATATGTGATCTTCTTCTTTTCCTTTTTTTTCTCCGGCGTTGTTATGGTCAGAAGTGTAGGACCATAACCTTCCTACTTAACTGCATTCCTACTGGTCCGCCGGTTTGACCTCAGAAAGTAGCGGCAGGCTTCCCGGTTTGGGATTACTTCATCGCTGAGGCCAATCAAATGCTGGTGTTTTTGCATTTGTTTGCACCAATTGTTTTTCGGCCTGCCTTTTTAGCGTGTCGAAATTGGAACGTTGATTGATATTGCCTTTTGGACGGGGTTCAAAGGATCTCTCCTTTGAACATGGCAATACCAACTGAGTCGGTCGCGCTCTATCTTTCTTTTACGTGGAGGCTTCCTCGGATCTTTAAACTTCTAATTCTGTCACGCTTTGTTACTCCCGCTGTCATGCGAAGTATCTTCATCTCAGCTGCCGTTAATTTGCTCTCATACTTTTTGTGCATTGTCCAGCATTGTGAACCGTATGTGAGCGCCGGACGTACAACTGAAGTGTAGAGCCTTCCTTTCAGCTTAGGGGGCATTTTTCGATCACAGAAGATGGCGGAGTTTTCCCGCCACTTCATCCACCCTACGCTTACGCGATGGTTGATGCCGTCATCACAAGTTGCTTCTTTATTAATCATAGATCCCAGATATTTAAACTTTTCACACTTGGGAAGCACTCTTCCATTCAAGTAAATGTCTGGAATAGGCTGATGAGGGTCAGAGAACGGGCAGCACAGATACTCTGTCTTCTTTGAACTAATACGATACCCGTGTCCCTCAAAAATGTCCACCCACACATCAAGTGCTCGTTGTAGGGACGCCTGATCATCACTTATAATGGCTCCATTGTCAGCAAAGAATAGCTGGTGCACATTGGGGTCCGTCACTTTTCCTTCAAGCAAGCAATCAAGGACTGCTATAAAGAGCAGTGGGCTGAGGACGCTCCCTTGGTGTACACCGACTTTGATTGCCAACTCTTCGGTGACTCCTGCGGTGCATCTTACTCTTGTCTTTGCTCTATTGTACATGTCCATGATCACTCGCACGTAGGTTTCTGGAAGTCCTTTTTGTCTTAGCGCTACCCATAAAAGATCTCTTGGTTGCCGGTCAAAGGCCTTCTCGAAATCAACCAACACCATATGCAAGTCCTTTGACGAATCACGATACTTTTCCATCATGACCCTTATACTTTGGATTGCATCTGTTGTTGATTTACCCGAGACAAACCCGCACTGATCATCAGATAGTCGTATTATTTTCCGCAGTCGGCTATCTAATACCCGTTCAACGCTCTTCATGGTGTGCGACATCAGCTTGACAGAACGGTAGTTATCACAATTTCGCGTATCACCCTTTCCTTTGTGCAAAGGAAGAAGATAGCTTTCCCTCCATTGATTAGGCATAGTCTCGCCTCTCATAAGTTTGGAGATAAGAACCATGAGCCATCTAGACCCGATGTCTCCCATCTTTTTCCAGAACTCAGAGGGTATCCCGTCCGGCCCAACAGCTTTTCTTTTCTTGGAGTTTTTAACCGCGTACCGAACTTCTTCGACTGTGATGTCGAATATTTCGGCATGATTCGGGGCGGCTCTTGGAAAGTACACTCTTAAAGATATTTGCTCCTTTGTTCAAATTGCTTTGTCGAAGCTCCTGGGTAGCCTGGTTCCTGTCAGACGCGGAAGATGATATTTCTTCCAACTCCTGATATAGGCCTTCCATGCTTTTCGCTTTGAATTCGGCGCACTTTTTCTTCGCGATACCTTTGCAATATCTATATACCTTTTCACGGCGAGCTTTTTCCTCTCTATTAGTAGAAGAGCACTTTGACCAAGCTTGGAAAGCCATTTTCTTTTCGTGTATCACTGCTTTGGCTTCGTCTGTCCACCACCAGGTTTCTTTTGCGTGTTGGCCTTTAGATGTTCCGAGCAGTGATTTGGCTTTCTCCAGGCCAGATTGTTGTAGGGAATCCCACATGTCTTGTGCTCTGCACTCCTCATTACCGACCTCATCGATAATGGAAAAGAGGTAGTTTTTCATGCTGGTAATAAAAGCATCAAGGATCAGCAAAGAAGGATGATGGCGATTCCGTTTTTTCCTTGTTCCAATCCATAGTAAAACATCTTGTAGGCTTTTGTTTTAACGTCCAAGAAACGTGCCCGATTACCGGTGTTTCGCCATTTCGTCTCTTGTACGCACAGGATGTCTACTCGCCTTCTAACCATCATTTCTTCAAGCTCATAGCTGCGACCACTCATGCTTCCAACGTTCCAACTCGCGACTCTAAAGTGTGGCTTACGCTGTTGCATTACTTTGCTATCCCCCGGAAATCCTATAGCTTTGACCCGAGCATTGTTGCTCGTCCCAAGATCACGACCATTAGTAGTGCCTGGCGGGGTAGTGCTTTTCCTTTTAGCGTTCTTTTCCATAATGCTACGGTTTGACCGTTTTCTTTCTTCCCCTCCTTTTTGACACGGGCATGCTCCAGATTTTTAATTTTTTTTTGATTGATCTTACTCTTACAACACCGGTGATCTCCAGTCGTGTCAACCTACTGATTTGCATGCACACAATATGTGCAATATGTGATATATCTACATTTATTCATTTGCTATCACTAGCTTATAAGATTTATCTACAATTTCAATAAACTTAACTAAACTAAACTAAGAGCAATATCGGTCGGTGATTCGATTCTTGTCTTTGGAAGTGAAAACGCGCAGTGAAATCAAAGAGCGTTTGGATGCTGTGTACGGTGACCCTTCTCCTTCGATGGCGAAAATCAAAAATTGATTTAACGAGTTTCAACGTGGTCGCACGTCGGTTTTAGATGAGCCACGTCCAGGTGCCCCGAAAACGGCTACCACGGAGGATAACGTAACAAAAATCCACGATCTCGTATTGGCAGACCGCCGATTTAAGGTGCGCGAGATAGCTGAGACAGAAGGCATTTCAAAAGATCGCGTGGGTCATATCCTGCATGAAATTTTGGGCATGAGAAAGCTGTCGGCGCGATGGGTGCCACGTTTGCTCACTCCGGACAACAAGCGCAACCGTGAGACCACTTCAGAGCAGTCTTTGACGCTGTTTAGGAGTTTCTCGCTCGTTTCGCGACAGTCGACGAAACATGGATCCACTGGACAACACCAGAGACCTAGGAAAAGTCGAAACAGTGGACTTCACCCGGCGAATGTGCTCCGAAGAAGACGAAGACTGTCCCACCGGCCGGAAAGGTGATGGCCACCGTTTTCTGGGATTCACAAGGTGTGATCCACATCGACTACCTGGAGAAGGGCAAATTGGGCCGATTCGACCCCGAATTGAAGAAAAAACGGCCCCACAGGGCGAAGAAAAAAGTGCTCTTCCACCATGATAACGGACCTGCTCACACCTCCGCCCTCGCCACGGGCAAATTGGTCGAATTGGGCTACGAACTGCTGCCCCATCCACCGTATTCTCCAGATTTGGCCCCGTGCGACTTATTTTTGTTTCCAAACTTGAAAAAGTCACTCGCCGGGCAGAAATTTCAGTCGAATGAGGAGGTCATCGCCGCCACGGAGGCATACTTTGCAGACCTCGAGAAAACGTATTTTTCAGACAGGTTAAAGACGTTGGAGCATCGCTGGGTCAAGTGTATCGAGCTAAAAGGAGACTATATTGAAGAATAAATCGCCATTTCTCCAAAATTTTTGTTTTTCTTTTGTAGGCTAAGTACTTATCGAACCACCCTCGTATGAGAAGAAAGTCCATAGGAAAAAGAACGCCAGGAAGGCCGCGCCGTAGATGGAAGAACAATATAAGAATATATCTAGAACAGATGGGACAGAACACCGAAACATGGAGGGAACGCACTCATGACAGGGAGTTTTGGCGAAGGGTGGTCAACAAGGCTCTGAACATCCGTGTTTCAATGGGTAGGTAATAATAATAATGGAGAAAGTGTTTCCAGCGAGTCCAAGTGTCAGCGTTGGTTTATAGAGTTTAGAAATGGCAATTTTACAAATTTAAAGGATACATCTCACTGGGGTAGGCCAGAAAAGTTAGAAGATGAGCTTCTGAATCCCACTGTCAAGAAATGCCACTGTGCAGTAAGGAAACCCGCGAGGGAATTCAACGTAACCCATGTGATCATTCACCAACACTTAACAAAATGGGAAAGTGATAAAGCTAGACAAAAGGAAAATAGTTTTCAGCAAAGAATCAAAGCTTGCTCTATGCTGCTGTCGCATCACAATCAAGAACCGTTTTTGAATCGGATCGTTACCGGAGATGACAAATCGGTTACTTACAATAACAATAAACGTCACTACCAATGGATTAATCCATAAGACCGACTAGCACAACATTCCGATTTCGGCTTCACCTACTCAAGATGTTACTGATTCATTGGTGAGACGCTAAGGGAATAATCCATTTTGAGCTGTTGCCTCACTAGAGCAGAAACGGGCTGGTGTGGTCAATAGAAAATGTGTTCTATTCCATCAGGATAACGGCCACCCTCATTCAGCTAGGATCTCCTGCACACAGTAATAGAAGTTCGGTTGGGAAAAAATGTATTCACCTCATTCTCCAGACTTTCTTGATGGAAAAAAGTTTGATCGTGGAATGATGTCCAAGAGGCTGCCAATATTAAAAATTGTTTGAGAGGTGGGCATGTGTTTTTCAACTAAATAAATTACATTGACATTTTTGCATTTGGTGTGAATTATTTAACGTTAAACAGACATTCAAAAATCGCGCATTACAACCCGATAGATTCGATTTTTTTTTAAATCAAAAACATTGACATATTTCTGCGTTATACGGCCTGGGCTTAAATTTGTGTATGTTATGACTGCATTTCTATATTTTAATTATTACCGACCACGTTCTTGTGTTTTTTCATTTGCAGTGATTAGCAAACATGTACTCGCATTGTTTTAGATGAAGATGTAGGAGATGTAGGCAACTGATAATGAACATAATATCGAAAACACATTTAGAGAACATTTAGAACTTTATAATTTGTCCATCAAACATTGCAAATACACGTATAGACACTTTGAACATTCAAATGCATATCCAGACACCAACCACACTAACCTTTCGTTAACTTATCATCTGTAGTACTTTCGATGTGCTTAAGTCGAAAGAAATGAAATATTCCCCAGCGTATATCTGTATACGTTTATATCGACTGATTGATATTTTCCATATGGAATTATTTATAGACAACTATAAGTTACTATAAAAGTAAAAACATTTCCATTCAGTTAAGAGCATTTCGCCCACTACAAAGCAGGAAACCACATTGCCAAAGCAATTCGTTTTTATTAACATGTTTCCACAGTCAATGATACGGAAATAACTGAAGCATCGAACATGATGATTTACATCATGAATTACATTATATACTTTGTTCAAGTGGAAACTGTGATTTTGTTTGTCTAATATGGAAAGCAGAACACGAACGATGCGACAGACGACTGGTGCAATAGAAGACACTTGATAGGTGTGGTCACTGAATTTGAATTACTTTGTAGATGAAACCACAACCGCATCAAATGTGAAAGTGATAAAGATTTATTTTGAGAGTGAATTGAAAACAGACGCCATGCTTACATTGATAAACAAATTTAAGCAAAACACGCGCGTGCAAAATAATCTCGTTTTATATAACACTACGTTTAGAAATTGTAAATTTAAAATTTCCAATTTGTAAACTAATTATATATTTGTAAAAAAGAAAAATACATTTAATGACATGATGAAACCTAGCAACTATCGATGACTTGGAAGCGGGTCTCCTCATCGATGCCGAAGAAATTAAAAATGTAAAGTTTGGTGGGAAAGCTTATGGCATCCGTTTTTTTGGGACGCTGAAGGAATAATTATGGGATTCTACTAGGCAGACCAAATAAGCAGATTCCTTGAAAAAGGACCCGGCAAACCGCAAGCTGGAGCGCTGTTACACCAATCTATGGCTGCCATTTCAGAAATGTGATTCGAACTGCTGGAATACCCGGCCTATTTGAAGACGATTATGGCCGCTGTTGAAGTGTTTTGGGAGAGTCAAAACCTTTTTTCTAAGGGATTAGAAAATTCTTCTGGGTTTAAAAAAAGATGGACTAAATGTATTGACTTGTTAAGAGATTATGTAGAAAAATAAATATTTTTTTTAATTATAATCACGGTGTTCATTATCAATATTTTTGCATTACCCAATCAATGTTTAGTATTTTACCCAAGGAAGACTAGTCATATTTAACACCACGGTATGTCAACGATTTTTGATGTTGTGTGGTGTTGTAATGTTGTAGTGTGCAAGGGCAGAGGTATCGAAAAAAAAAAATTGCAGGTTGGAATCCCTTGTTCAGATAATTTTAACGGTGTTAATCGTAGAAAAAGGAAGTAAGTACCTTAAACAAATTTAATTTTTTAATACATATTGTAAGAATCTGGAGACAACACTAACTCGAATGTTTGTTGAGCCAAATTTAACTTCGATAATAAATCAAAACTTAGTTTTCTGCTTGTTTTTGGCAAGCAACAATTAGCTAGTACTTAGCAACTCTCAATCGTTGTTCGCATAGACACCCCACATGAACACATTATATTGCGTTGGTTTTTTGAAGCAAACTTGCTTTCTTGCATAGTAGTTTTTTACCTGCTGTATTAGTTGGTATATTCTATTTATCTTTGATTTATTTTTAACTAAGCACTATTCTTCATTGAAAAAAAAAACTAAATAATTTAATCAGTCGTGCATTTAATGTTTGAGTTATTTTTCGAATGAAAAGCAATATTTTTCAGGCAAAATCTTCTGAAGTATTTGGCAGTGTAGACACGTTATTTTCGCACCTTTGCCTGCTTTTGTTCTCATTTCAAGTAATTCGCATTTTTTAAGGCGATTACTATGAGCTAAAGAAGAAAATTTACGACGTCATCGTCGTCAGACGCTGTCAATCTTTCTTTTATTTTTTATTTCACTACGAACACATGGGGATGTGCCAAAACTCATTTGGTGTGGTATATAAAAACAAGACACGCGGCCAGCTCATGATCGTGGAATGAATATCTGCATTCTCTATATTAAAAATGGATGTCGACGGCGCCCAGTTTGGTATATTAGGTAACTGATTGAGAAAAAAACGTGATTCAACTGAGTTCATACATTTTCCATGTGTATATATCGAAAATATGTATGCTGTTTAGATGTTATAATTCTTACTGCAATGAATGCGACAATAGATTATTCAATTGATGAATAAAAAATAAAACAAAAAAACCCAAAATTACTCTCAACAGCGAATTGAACTCTATTCTCACCCGCCGACTACAAATCAGTTCCATCAACAATTAGTTGGCCCAGGTAAAAATAGAAAAGTGGTGGCATTACTATGCATGCACACATGGCATTGAACATTCTGTACATATCCTAACCAGACAGTTTCGCTTGGCTTAAGTCCCAGACACTTTTTTTGTTACGTACATATAATGTGTGCTTCATGATCATGATTTTCTTTAAAAAAAAAAAGTGATAATACGTAATCAATCATTGACAATCAAAAAGAAAGTTTACATTTCAACAGTGCATTTGCATAAAGGCACCTAAATGCAACTTGAAATACAGTAATAAATACCCATAATCAGTGATTTACTACCCGCCTGAAGTTAAGCAACACTCAACGTTAACTTAGCTGGCTATTTGGTATCGATTTCCCGTCTGAAAGTACAAGGTAACACATACATTCGAAAAATACTAATAAAAATAAGTAATCTAGAATGAAAACGAAATCGGAATGTTCTTTAAATCAATTTAATTCCTGTTCATTCTATTTAATGTTATGCATTGAAATTGTACACCCTACTGAGGCTCAAATATAAGTACATGACTATCATCATAACTCCTCACACCCAAATATCATATGCATAAATATAAATATTACTCATCTGAAGAAAGGCTGGTAACGCGCGTAATACTACCAAACGATTGTGGTCATAGCAACTTAGGGTTACAAAAAGCTATTCAATTTACTTGCAGTCATTGACATTGAACTTGACTCCGTGTGAGACGAAAGGCAAACTAGAAAATTCCGGATTAACAAATAGGCTCACGCCGCTCCTCCGCCCATTTTTCGAAACCAAACGTGACCGCGCAATAGAATGAACATTGCATTATTTCTCTGTCTATAGAGTATGTGTATGTATATATTAACTTGTATAGAGATTTTATATATTTAAGTGGCTATTCATCCACCTACACTTGTATATCGAGTTGGCTGAGTATATTCGATTAAAAGATCGATCGATTTTTCCGTCTAACATAATTACAAACTTGCAATTTCACGTAATAAACGCGATGACAGTCACCGCCTACGACTGTTTATAAACGCGCCTAATTTCCATGCCCTTTCTCAATGAAATACTAATAAACAAGCAATTTATTGTGGTTGCAAAACCGGAGGTAAACCTAGTTATTTCTGTGTTCGGCCACAAATGAACACATTTATTTATACTATGCGTTGTGTGTAAGTTTGTGCCTTTCCAGTGTTCATCGTTCATCAACGACTCCACGCAGTAGTCTTACTATTAACATTGTAGCAGAAAAATTGTATCTTGTCGATAATTGGGGAATTAGGAAATATATTTGGCCTTCGAATCTACTTCGTCGCCTTGTTGAATATTTTTTTGTTTATTAAATTCCATGTGGGAGATGTATCGAAAACATGAATAACTCCCAATGGAAACTTTTGAATGAAATATCCTACTACTTAACATCTAAACAAAACTTTATTTATTACCTTGAACATAAACATGGAATATGCTATTTCAATAGTACCTATTAGGAGCAGCCAGCAAGAAGTATGACTCAAATGTACTCCAAATCATCATAATAACTTAAGCCATCTAATCTTATCGGTAACATTATTTAGTGAAAGGGCTAACTTATTTTCCTGGTAATATTAGTTTCCTCTATGATTTCATTCATAATATTTTTTGAACATTGCATTTCCTGTTCAAATCAAACATTTTTTCTTAATTCGTGACACGAAATTTCATCGAATTATTCTCTCTTCACTCTGTGTATTTTTATATTTCTAATTTGGATCTTGTAGACTAACGTTTTGTTAATAACCTTCAATAAAAAAGCAAAAATTTCCACATTGAGAGCTTGCCAAAATGATCAGATGTACGTAATTTGTCTATTTTATTGCCTTTTCATAAAAAGAAATAATCTCGTAAACAATATCAAGTCTCGAGGAATGATCTGTTTTTGGTAACATTTAAATATCGACTACGCAATTTGTAGTGAGACAAATAGGCACGTAATTAAAAACGTTGAGGACACTTGAAACCTATTACTCGTATGCAAGACAATAGCCTTGTCGTAAAAAAGTGTTACTAAGCGTGTATATTCGCATCCACTTAGCACTATCAAAATTCTTGATATTATTTTTTTTTGCGTTTTCGATAAGATCCGCAGATCCGATATAACGTTCATATGTAATTGAAACTACCAGGTATACAAAAGGGAATCTGTCGCTTCTTTTTCTTGAGAATATTGTCTGTCATTGGCTATAACTTTTGTTCACCTTTCTGGCAGTATATTTATGTACGAATGGCTTTCGAGGCGATCAACGAATCGACCTATTTTGACATTTCTTCGATAGATTGGTAGGATAGTCGGAATGCCGTACATTTCTATAATCATTCGACGTACTTAAGTCGCACATTTTTTACGATTAACAAACACAATAGTGCCATCTATTTGAAAACGACAAATTTGTACACCTGATACCTCTAAATCTGTGATATTTAAGCTAATTTTAAGCTTTTTTTTCAAGGGAAAGTTTGTTCTAAAAAAATGAATTTAAAAAAAACAAGAACTTCCCAATGGGAAGTTAAAAATCTGTGTGAACAGGCAAATAACTCCGTGTCGTCAGTGAGGGGAGCTAACACCCTGTTCTTTGTGACGGAAGATGTCTAGATATTCTTCGAGTCATTGAAGAGAAGAAATTTCGCAGGAACCAACGTTATATTTAATGTTGTGCTCAAGTATCTCCCGGCAGTGGCTGTGGAGATATATACCGTCCTGTTCAACAAAGTACTGAATAATGCATGCTAATCCTTAAGAGAAGTGAACCCAGCAAATCTCCGGTCGATAAGTCTCCTTCCGAGAATCAGCACGGTCTTCGATAAGATAATGCGTAGTACCTCGTCTAAGTGGGTTGAGGACAATAAACCCATCCCTAATAACCAATTCGATTTCAGAGCGGGCCATGACGCTATTCATGCCGCGTAGAAACTCGTATCGGATATCCAATGGATCAAATGCAGGAACCACTGCACGGGTGACTGTCTGATTGACTTGGAAAAAGCATTGACCGTATGTATGGTTAGAAGGCTTTTATTACAAGCTCAGCCGGCTGGGTATAATTAAGCCCCTGCTTTACATGATTTTTGACATGTTAACCGATAGCAAGTTTGTTGTGAAAATCATGACTTCAACCTAAATAAGGTGAAACAAGGTGTAGTGAGATGCTTTGGATTCTTTGGGATCTTGTAAATGCTCTGGCACGAGCCCGAGGTACTTTCGATCTGACAAGAAGTCTGTTTCATAGTAGCCAGCTTGAAGGTAGTCCAGAGTGAAGGTAGTCTGCTATATGACTTTAATCAGGCCCATGATTGCCTATGGATGGCTTGCGGGGTTCAATGTGAGATAAAGCTTAAAGAAAAGATTCGGGTGTGTGTGAGACAATGTCTCAGAATTTATTCCGGATAACATTGAACTCCCGATTTGAGTACACGAAATTTTACCCTAACGGTGTCCTATACAATAGGTCCAGGATTCTGCGGATGGACAATTTTCTGAATAAATCATCCGGAGTCAGGTTGCAAGGGCAATGACTTCGGCCAATAATCTCATCTCGCGATCTGATCTCTTCACTCGAGACTACTTGTACCACGATAAGTTACACCTTAACAGCTTTGCCCCCCATCTCTCCCCATTTTTTCTGTTTGTTTCTAAGTGACCGTACACGGCATATAAAGTATTTTAGGTTAGATAAGTTAATTAGTCTAGTTTTAAGCATTTTTGTTTAGGGTAAGATATTTCTAAAAAACATGAATAAAAATGGATTAAAAAAAAACAAAAAAAAAAATCTGTGTGAACAGGTCATATTTTTATTTTTATCATCTGTAATTAATTTATTAAAAAAAAGACAATATTCGTTTCTATTCTGTGTAGGCGAATCGAGGTGAACCAAAAAAAAAATCAAGAAACCATAAACGTTCCGGATAACAAAGCCGAAAAGATCCAAAAAGATCACAGAATAATTTATGTGAATGGAAGGGGCACAAAACTAAAAACCTATTCTCCATTTATATCTGTAAACTACTTAATTTGTAAGCTAATACATTTATAATAAGGTGCAATGCCAAGATCAACACATGAAATATGACTTCATATGTTTTTATATTACGATGAACTCATAATCAATTTTATTGGTCGTCATTATCGTATTGTAATAGAAATTTTTTTTTCGTAACAGGTCGGTATAATGTGAAATGCGAAAACTAAAAAAGTTAGAGTATCAATAAAAGTCCTAGGATAATATGAGTTACAAATGTATGAATTTAGTCATGTGAGTCATCGGGTTTTGATGTATTCTTAAGAAAGGGAGATCCGAGAGGAAGAATCCAAAAGCAATCATATTCGAGGGGAGTAGGGAAATGGCACACGCAATTGATAAATTTATGGCTTCAAATTCTTAATGACGTCAGTATGGATTCTCTATGTACTTTATACTCGCTGAGACAATGGATCACACTTTTTACACGGATAAAGCCCACAAATTTAAGACTAGACAGTATATTTTTAACTACAGTTTAAGTTGGCAGCGTTTGTTGGCGTAATCACCGAAGAGATGCATAAACAACCAGATAAAAAAAAAATCATTCAAAAAGTGATAAAAATGTGTCAAGATAAAGTGCATCAAATCTGATACTTATTTCTCAGCATTTCACCATAAACTTCACACTTACATAACACGAAGCCTCCGCATTGAATCAAGCAAAAAAATTGCTAATTTACCAGAACATACTAACAATGTCTCAAATGTTCCAAATAATACTACAAATAATGCGGTTCTCTATAAGATTGTAACTACAAATACTGAGATTCTCATTTACAACTGTAGATCTACAGGCATACATTTGTTTATTTACAGTGTGTTCATTTTTTTGGAAAAGAAAAAAAATTTGATTGTGTACTTACCACAGATTTTAAGTGGAGCTTCCAATTCAAGAAGTATTGGTTGTGATAGAAAAATTTCTCGCGATTTGAGACATAATCCACGGATCTCAGTTTCAGAGAGTTGGACGTTTTTGCCAGGCCTAGCTCCGCGAACTGAAAAATAAAATAAAAACAGAAAAATTAGTTAAGCTTTACATACAAAATATTTTAGAAATGTGTATAGCTTTTGAAAATCGTATTCAACCGACATTTTCAAACCTAATTGAAATTTAGCTGTGGTTGTTGTCCAATTTTTTAGAAGGTTATAATTCAAAGTCATACCTTAGGATGCGAACAAAAATGTCAGATTGAAAAAAAGGATGACACTTGTGGTAGTCCAATGTATACAAATCTGCACTCCGCATGACAATGTAAAGGAAAATATGCATATACCCTTGTCATCTCTCGGCGTCAATGGAGAAGCATTGAAAGTACAATTGTGGTCAGAATAATAGCAACAAATAGCAGTAGAGGCTACTATGAGAATCTTGTGTGGATTTTAAATAAAATAATTTCAATTCTTACGGTAAACCTTCTAACCCCCACGGTATTTACACAAATATACTAACATTCACTTATGGTATGGGCCGCGGTAAAAATTGTAAAAATTGTACTCCGGAGCATCGTTGACTCATTCATCGTCTTCTTATGGATGTTAGAACTTATGATATTAAAGAAACTCTGGGAATATTAGCAAAAATAATAGGTCTGTTCCCGTACCTGACATAAACAGTCCAAATTAACGAAAAACTACGAAAGTCTGTTCCCGTACTCGAAAAATTCACACTTTTGGACAAAAGAGAGCGCTCTCGAGAGAGTAAAAAATTTCCCCAGCTGCGAATTTTAGCCCAAGAAATTTATGTGGGTAATTTGTCACAGTTTTGTGAAATCAGCTGATTTCTGTCATTCTGTCATACGACAAGAGCTAAGTTTTATATTAAAACTCTTTTGTGCCTCTATAAGGCGTTACTAAATGATTAGTGCATGGATATGCTGAATCACCTAATAAATAGTAATCTGAAAATAATATGTATGTTTTTGCAAATTAGTATATTGCACCTACAAACGAATCCACGAATGTATCAAATTCAAACATATGTTTTTGACATTTAAAATATGTGCAACTTTTGTGGTTCAACGCGTTCCCGTACTTTTTGGTGTCTCCACTTCTCTTTGAGAGAATTTCATCCCCACTCTTTGAAAAATGAGAATCTGTGAATTTCTGCCCAAAAAGTACGGGAACAGACCTAATAATACCAGCTTAAAAGTATGAGCAAAAAATCAACCAAAACCCGGGGCAGGGAAAATACTGTATGAGCCGGTGCGTTATCATGGTGGAAGAGCACTTTTTCTTCGCCAAGTCCGGCCGTTTTTCCTTCAATTCGGCGTCGAATCGGCCCAATAATTTGGCATAGTACAGCCCTGTGACCGTTTTGCCCTTCTCCAGGTAGTCGATGTGGATCGCACCTTGTGAATCCCAGAAAACGGTGGCCATCACCTTTCCGCCCGATGGGACAGTCTTCGCCTTCTTCGAAGCACGTTCGCCCTGCGAAGTCCACTGTTTCGACTGTTCCTTGGTCTCTTCCTTGGAACTCCTTCGGATTGCGCTTAAACAGCGTCAAACACTGCTTTGAAGTGGTCTCAAGGTTGCGCTTGTTGTCTGGAGTGAGCAAACGCGGCACCCATCGCGACGACAGCTTTCTCACGCCCAAAATTTCATGCAGGATATGACCCACGCGATCTTTTGAAATGCCTACTGTCTCAGCTATCTCGCGCACCTTAAATCGGCGGTCTGCCAATACGAGATCGTGCATTTTTGTCACGTTATCCTCCGTGGTAGCCGTTTTCGGGGCACCTGAACGTGGCTCATCAAAAACCGACGTGCGACCACGTTGAAACTCGTTAAACCAATTTTTGATGGTCGCTATCGAAGGAAAAGAGTCACCGTACACAGCATCCAAACGCTCTTTGATTTCGCTGCGCGATTTCCCTTCCAAAAACACGAATCGAATCACCGACCTATATTGCTCTTTTTCCATTTTTCTAAAATCCACGGACACTCCCGCTTCCACACGCGGCCAAAACGAAACTACGAGTCCGATCCGGCTGAAATTTCAGACAGTAGTCTACTAGAATGTACTACAGGATAGTAAGTTGCTCTTGCGATACTGGCGCCATCTGGCTGTGAGGCTAAGTACTCATCGGACCACCCTCATATTGACGTAAATTATAACTAAACATTTTAATGCCAGTAGTGAACCGGCATTGTTACCAGTTCTTCACAAAAATATATCACACAAAAACTGAAAAGATTGATTGGAAATCTCGTAATTTGGAATTAAATCTCACAAAGCTACATATATGAACGCAGATTCGCAACGCTGTGTCTTTAATGTTTCTGAATTTAATGTATTTTATATATAAACATGTATACAGTTACTGCATTGATCACTTGTTGCAACGGCTGCACCATTATTTGGATGTAGGACACTTGGGTGAATATATTCATTGACTCATTCATTGATATAGAACCGAGATGTCATAAACATTTGAAAATCTCGTATTAATCTCATTAGTTTAGGTTTTGATCTCCGACCACAATAGTACACCAAATCATAGAACTAACACGATTTTTTTTAACATTGACCAATCACGAACCTATTTGCAGACACTTTATTAGTACCTTTGTAAATTGTATTTTATTGTTCGCGAGTGCATGTTCCAAGGAATCTATTGTCGTCGAATAACACGGTTCTTACCATATCCTCGACTCCCCTGCATTAATATCGATTTAAACTTCCCCGTCAATACCAAGTATCGACACTTGCGGTCATAAAAACCGCACCATGTATCGAGTTCTCAGGAAATAGGTTATTTCATCAAAGTTGATGGGTTTTTTTAAAGAATTATTAGCGGTAATTCCCATTCTGACATTCGTACAGTGCAAAAAAAATCAGTTTTAATTGAGTTAAGTACATAGAACTGAAATGTCCGGTAAATATCAGCAACTGACTCGAGACAAAAAAGTAAAAATATTGACTGAGGAAGGACTATCTTTTCGTAAGATTGCGACTAAAATAAGATGTTCCCATTCAACCATCATGCTACTTTTGAACAAAGAAAATGTAGATACAGTGGATAGGGGAAAAGGTTTAGGGTGAAAACGCAAATCAACGCAGAATCGTACAGTGTATTACAAAGAATTAGCATGAAAGATTCCTGTACTTATAAGAGCAGAGCTGTGTGAATTTAATCAAGATGATCTAAGCGTCGAAACGGTGGAAGGTTTCGGCAGATAGGTTTATGTGGAAGACAGCAAAAAAGCTTCTCTTAACCACAAAAATGATAAGAGCTCGTTCGGTGTGGGCGAAAAAGTATGATAATTGGACGCAGGATGATTGGGGTTGTGGGATATGGGCCGATGAAAATAAATTTAATTTGTGTTGACAATTCTCAATACCTTCGTTGGTTAGCAGGTAAAAGGTTTAAGTACGAGTGAATAGTCAAGAGAGTGAAGTTTTCACCAACCCAAATGGTTTTGGGAGGCTTTTCTTTTTACGTTTTGGGCCTCTTTCACTTTGTTAATGTAACTACTCGTATAAACGTGATGACAATAAATAAGGATATAAGGTATTGAACAGCATCATTCCTATACTGAGAAGTGTATTTTTCAAGATGATTTTGCACTTTGCCACCGATCCAAATCGGTAATTAAAACCATACAAACTAACTTCTGGAACAAATAAAGAAGTAACCATAGCCTTTCAATAATTTTCAATTAGAAAATTGATAACCTGGCAATGACCAGACTACACTGGCCAGCGAATTCACCCGATTTAAGTCGAAACGTACGTTTGTGGCATATAATGAAACGTTAGGTGGCTGAACATAAACCAGACAAAAAAGAAACTAAAGGGAATTCTGCACTATGTATGGAATTCTGCGAGTGTTATTGAACTTCTAGTAAACTCGATATCTTCTAGAATAAAAGGTGTTATAACGGCAAAAAAAGGCGCAATTCGATATCAATGATTTTGTGCTCAAACTAAGAGAGATACACAAATATAGTTATGTCATTAAATTTCTTATCCAATAACAGTAATAATAAAATGTCAAAATAATAAAAAATTTAATTGTTCTCACTCATTTTGGTCATAACTTTTTAAACATTATATATACAAAGGGAAATGTGGCAGAAAAAGTTATTACTGAGGAGTACCTCACAAATGCCTCCTTTTATTAGAAACACTCTGATCGAAGTTATAATCAATTTTTCAATCGAAAATAAAAATCGCATAAGGTTCTTATGGCCGCAAGGGTATATTGTGTGGCGTTTCTCCTCATATGTGTTGGAGATCTACTATTATTCATTGACTCCGGACGGGAGCGTAGGCTATTTTGCCAATATCACTCTTAAGAAAACATCTTGGAGCATACTTTCGACGACTTTGAAATCCGATCTTCAACTTCAGCCCTTAAAGAAAAAATAATACACATGTAGAACGAAGTTTCCAGCAAAGTAAAATATGCTTACAATGTTCATACTGATTTGTAGATGAAGAGTTTGTAGTCATCATCTTTAAGGGTGAAATGAAGCGAATGTAATGCATGCGGACGAATCTGAAGTTATAAATATCTTCAGAAAAACTTGGGATCAACAGGAGAAGCCTTGGTAAATTGTTATTAAAATGATTAGGCTAGCTTAGTCTCAGATTAATGGATATATCATTAAAAAAATCGAATTTAGTGCAGAGGGCCTGATAAAGGGCCACAAAATACGATATAAGAAAGTGAGAAATACAGGAGTGCCTTCAAGTTTCAGCGGCTGGTTCTTTGAATAAAAATAAGATATAAGAATAAAAAGGGGCCAAAGGGGCGAAGGATCGATTTCAATGGATAGCTCATACAACTGACAAAACTCCTAAAATAAAGTATTTATTTGAAGATAAATTTCAACAAGAAAGGGAAAGAAACCAACTGATATTTTAAAATTGCCTTATTTTTTATTAAATGTAGTCTAGAATAAATAATCATTCAAACAATAGGCAGTGGAATACATCTGGCAACGTCGAAACTAGGGTGCTCATTTTAATTTTATACGGCAGGTTATGATCAAACTGCGAAAGCGATAAAATGTTCTAAGGATACGGTTTTTAATGCTGTACAATATTTTTTAAAATGGTACTACGCAAAAAATTAGCCAAAGGCTTCGGGAGAAGATAAACTCAATGTTCGTTATATTAAAACAAGATGGGACCAGCTCGCAGGGAGTCAAGCTATAATTTCAGGTCTTCTAACTTGAGTTTTTCAAACTTTTTTTCAAGAACCACAGTACCATATATTCTATAAAATAGCCAAGACTCATAGCTTCTCGGCAAGTTTGGTTTGATATATGCGTAAGGACAGCCAGATATACATATGTACGAGGGTGGTCCGATAAGTACTTAGCCTCACCGCCAGATGGCGCCAATATCGCAAGAGCAACTTTTTTCAAATTTTTTTCAAGCGGATTTTAGAAAAATGGAAAAAGAGCAATATCGGTCAGTGATTCGATTCTTGTTTTTGGAAGGGAAATCGCGCAGCGAAATCAAAGAGCTTTTGGATGCTGTTTACGGTGACCAGGAGAAGGGCAAAACGGTCACAGGGCTGTACTATGCCAAATGATTGGGCCGATTCGACGCTGAATTGAAGAAAAAACGGCCCCACTTGGCGAAGAAAAAAGTGCTCTTCCACCATGATAACTCACCGGCTCACACCTCCGCCTTCGCCATGGCCAAATTGGGCTACAAACTGCTGCCCATCCACCGTATTCTCCAGATTTGGCCCCGTGCGACTTCTTTTTGTTTCCAAACTTGAAAAAGTCACTCACCGGGCAGAAATTTCAGTCGAATGAGGTCATCGCCGCCACGGAGGCCTACTTTGCAGACCTCGAGAAAAAGTATTTTTCAGACGGGTTAAAGAAGTTGGAGCACCGCTGGGTCAAGTGTATCGAGTTGAAAGGAGACTATATTGAAAAATAAATCGCCATTTCTCCAAAATGTTTGTTTTTCTTTTGTAGGCTAAGTACTTATCGGACCACCCTAGTATAATATATGTGTACGGAGGAACCGTCAGACAGGAAAGCCTTTGCATACGTCTTCCCTACCCCAGCTTTGCAATGTACAAGACTAAAATTGCCTCATGGCACCAATAGGTAAATACGAAAGAATTTAGTGATAATGACAGCGAGCCACTTTTGACTGAGCAGTAGAAGCCACTTTTGACTGAGCGAAATCGCAAGAAAAGATTAGTTTGCCAAGAAATACAGACATTGGACCATTGCTCAGTGGAAAAATGTTTAGTTTCAATATTATTGAAATCAGTATGAAAGTTTCATTGCGTTAAATTGATTGTAAGAATTTTTAACTGGAAGCAAAACCGAAGGAAAAACAAAATGAAAGTTGTGAAAAAATCAAAATGAAATGGGGAGGGTGTTCCCTGCAAGTAAGCCATATCCACCGACAAAATGGGAAAAATCATAAAGCTAGGAAAATAGATATCACACCAACTATCGCAAAATAGTCTTCTATCGCTTCTATCAGCTGATAATCAAGAAACGTTTTTGAACCAGATTGTTAGCGGCGATGAGAAATGTGTTCTTTACATTAATATAAAACGTTGCCACCAATGGTTTAGTCCGACCAACACAACTACCCAGAGGTTGACTTCACCCATTCAAGTTGTCACTGGGTGTATGGTGTGATGCTGAGAAATAATCCATTTTGAGCTGTTGCCTCATGACCAGACTATCACCGCAGCTGTGCGGATCAAAGGCGACAATAGAAAAAAACTGTCAGGCCTGGTTCACCGAAGAGGTGTTCTATTCCATTAGGATAACGCTCACCCTCATAGCGCTAGGACCACCTGCACACAGTTACAAGAGTTCAGTTGGGAAAAAAATGGTGCCTCCACCTCCAGATTTCGAAGTCTGCAAAACTTCCTTGATAGAACAAATCTAAGATCTCGGGATGAAGTCCAAGAGGCTTTCGTCAGGTTTTTATTTTTAATTGGGTGGCGACATTCAAAAGTTGGCTGAGAGTCGGGCAGAAGTGCTGTCCAATGAATGAAATGCAACGAAATTGCATTAGCCAATGAATGTTCTGCATTTGACGCGAATTAACATGAAAAAGGCGTTCTAAATTCGCGCAATATTAATGTTACAGCCGGTTACAATGGGTTTTGTAGGCACCGCTCTGAAGAGCAACAACGTAAAATACGATTAAGATGACTAGAATGTTATAGAATTGAAACCTCATCGTCGTCGAAAGGTTACAAGTTCACTGCGGTATCCCTTGTTGCCCAATATGGGATAGTGCTTTCCGTACTTGTCCACTTGTTCACATTTTTAATGCGCCTGATATGGTGTAAAATCAGTCGAAAAGCCTGAGCCCACACACTGAATAAAACATATCCGAGCATCATTGCGACACTTGCCAACGAGATGAGTGCTAGAAACACCACTTACGGAAACATCTCCCCCTTCTATAAATCAACTTATTGCACTTTGAGTATTATTTGACGTCTTTCGAGAACAGGAATCGATTGTATTACAAAATTTTGTTTTCCCCTACAATACATGTCATTGATAATGCTGTTCGTCGATGGTTTCCCTGTTATCTGTTTTAATAACAAAATCACTGATTAGACATGTTGTGCATGAGCTAACATTATCACTCCACTTGAACGTGACAATTGCTATTATTTCCGTTGATAAAGAGATTTGCGCCGGTTTCCAACCGGTGCACTGGCGCATCAAAACCAAACACATATCTTCTTGATTAGAATAAATGCCAATAAATACGCAATTCAATTTCCTCGACTCAAATCTAATTTCGACCGATTTCCCTTTGCTCATATATCTCGAGCGCCTTTCCTCTCACTTCAGCCAATGATGAAAATCGTGTAATGCACATCATCTCATGAAAATTCGTTCGCAACTCATTTAGCACCATCGCGCATCCGGTAAAGAAAGCGTACGACATACATATGTATGTACAAAGATATCGCGACAAAAAGTAAAAAGCAAATTCCTGACAACACTGGACAAAAACGTCGAGGGAAATTGATGCAACACTTGTTCGGAAAACAGCTTCACGCCAATGTAATTTTATCTATGCCTGCCCTTCCAATACCCCGATACCACGGGCGTTGCCACCGCATCTCAATATTTTCACTTAAGCATAACACACTCGTACTAAAAGAAAAACAACAAACGAATAATGCACAGAATTTGTCTGGTAATTACCTTCCAAGAGCCGCGATATTATGCTATCAATGTTCATTAACTCGGCCATAGTTTTCCTCTTTCACTCCCTTCGCTGCTGGTGCTGCTACTATGTGCTCTTTTTATATCTAGTTTCTTACTTTTTCTTTCTTGAATTTGATTTTCTTTATAAGTTTTCTTGCGTTGTAACTACATACACACGAATCGGGATAGAAATTTTTCGCAGGACCAATTATTTTTATTCTTCTTGAATCAGTCACGGCACAAATCCACTAATTATCGTGTCAACAGTTGCAAAATGATTGATTGTTAAAAATATGTTTTTGACTTTTTGCCGTAAAACTTCTTTTCTTGAGGTTCCTACGGAGAATTGGAATGAAAAATAAAATGTTGGACTTTTTTTCTCATCTTTTTTTTTCTATGCTTTTATGCTGGCAATTCAGTCACAATTACTCCATTGTGAATGATTTATTTGCTCTTTTTTTGCAAGGGAATTTAATGCATGGACTTTTTTATTCACGGTTTTTCTTTTCTTTTCTCTGCGTCACGATCTCAGACTGGCGAGAAAGGTTAAATCTTTTTTTTTTTTTGGTCTTTTTAATCAGACTAGTAATAGGGGAGAAAAGAAAAACTATATCACACGCGCGATAAATTCGCCTACACAGTTGGAAAGGAAAAAAAATATAAAATAAAAGGGGAAAGGAAAATCGGAGCTGGAAAAATTGAGAAAGAAAAAAAAACACTAATTTCAGAAAATCGAAACGCGAATAAAAAAAAATGTTCGTCACCAAGTCAGGAAATCGTAAACGCATCGAATGGGAAGAAAAGAATCGAAATCCAGGCGAATAATATCACAAAACGATTGAGCACATTGTCAAAACTGAATTTTTTACCGAAAAAAATAATGTGGGAAATGTTTAGTGGATGGTTTTTGACATTTTTAAAGGGAAAATTAGTTTTAATTTCAGTTGTAATTTAGTTCACCGACAATTTCCTCACACAAGCGACGTTTTCAGAACCTCAGAAATGGCGGCGATGCAGACGACTTTTGCCAGGCCTGTCTCGGGAAGGCGAGTTGACTGGACTGCTGTGGAAGTGGAACGAATCGTGGAAAAGGTATTGCGTTGCTGTGCGTTTCGTTGGGAAATTTAACAAACAGTTCCCAATCATATAGTCAGCTATGAAGATGGCGCAACCAATAGAAAGGAGCGCGTTCGAAAGCTACTTATACTTTTAATTAAAACATTTCGGAATCTACACCTTGTTTTACTATTCAAAATACAAATTGCATGTCATTTTACTTATTATACAATGGTAAGAAAGAAAAATTAAAAATCCTTGAAATATTAATATATTGTTCGAGGAGCGTGTAGCGGGCCGGGCCTCTTCTTCTTCTTTTCCCTTTTTCCGGCGTCGTTATGGTCAGAAGTGTAGGACCATAACCCTCCCACTTAACTGCATTCAGCTGGCTGCAACCGCACTCATTCGACACTCAGACGTGTTCGTTTGGTTGGCCTTAACCCAAAATGGCAAGTGTTTTTCGCCTTTAAGTCTTTTAACTACGCCAGAAATGGGTTCCAACAATCTGCGCTTACTAGCTTTGGTTTGCACCACCTGGAACTTGATCTATATTAGCCAAGTCTATTTTGAAATTTGAATATTGCATAATATTTTTCTGAACATCTCCACATTTCGGAGAATCATGGCGATATTCTATCCACGCAGAAGCAGCAGCAAAATCAATGAAGTGAACTATTATTTTATGTCTTAAATGCCCAAAATATCACTTGCGATACGAAAGTAAAACTCTAACTAAATTAATAATCATCGAATTTCGATTATTGTTTTAAGTAGAATGCACGATTGATCTTCAATTTATTTAAATCAGACAAAAAAACGAGCACAAGTCTGTTAAAACTGAATATTTACGATACTAATTCGTCGCCATGCTGTCACTTGTACAAGTTTGATTTACGACTGGATATAAGCAACCGTCAAAACCTTTCAGTCGAATAACTGCCAACCATTGATCAAAGATAGGTTCATATAGTTGCTAATTATGTACTCAGTTAAAGTATAAAATGTTAGTTGGCCGAAAAAAAATTGGAATACAGTATCAAAGGTGATACCTGAGGTCTCAGGCGTTACGATATTGCCTTAGAGTGTCTGTAAGTTCAGATTTGTAAGTTCCATTTTTTAAGTGTTCGAAAACACACATAGGTTGATGGTGAATGATTGCTTTTTAAATGCTAGAGTTTGGGAGTTAATCCGCTTTGTTGCCCAGCAAACTTTTATCTACTTATGTTAAGTCTTTAGCCAAGATGTCTCGGTACACTATTCATTTTCTACAATAACTGCACATGATCTGACTATCACGGAATATTTCAATGCTCCTAATTACTATAGATGTAATTATTAATTATAATATAGATGTAAATGGTATAAATGGCAAGCCTTTCTAAAGATCAAAACACTCAATTTAGATGCTTGCTAGATCGAAGCAAAAAAAAAACTTTACCTTCAATCTACATAATATGGACTTCTTGGGGCATACTGCCTTATCGAAACAAGTGTTTCCAATCGTCACACCCCGGATGACCTACGCTCAAACGGCGACAGGTCTAGAATAGGCGATTCGAAAGCGTATAGCTGTTGTTAAAGCCTCAGGGCGTGTTTCCAACGCATTGGAGGTCGAGGTGGAGCTGCGGTCATTCCTGCTTGCTATACAAGAGCAGAACTACCAGCTCCAACCCCCGATCCATCAGCAGACGATCCAGGTGTACAAAATCTACTCAATTCTGCCTTTGCCTAGCGCAGGTTCAATAGGTCGGTTTTACGCCGAGATCAAAGGGATGTCGTCCTTGGTTAAGGCCTGCAATGTTCTAAGCCCTATGAAAGGAAGTCAGCAATCTTCTTCAGGATAAAAAGACGACGGGAAAGGAAAAAGTTTGCTTACATTCAAGGGTGGCCAGATCAGAATTACTTGGCAACGACAATAGGGAGCTCGCTTCGGACAACGAAAGAGTTGCAGCCCAATGGAGCAGATATTTCGATAGACTGCTTAATGTACATGGCGAGCCCGGAGCAATGGAAAACGGGGTTATCAGTTATATCAGAAACCATAAATGCAGCTATATCAGAAACCGTAAATGCTAAACCTAACACAACACAAAAACACAAGAGCATAATATAGGTCACATCGCATATTCACTGCAACTGTTGCGACATAAACAAAATTAGTACAACGATCGCCCAAAAAGCTGACATCGCGATAAACATAAACAGACATGACCATTTTAGAATTGTTACAATGTCCGCCCAAAAGCTGACATTGTAACAAACGTAAACAGACGAACGTCAACAAACGAAACAACGAACTCCACAAACACTCCATACCAAATATAGGTCACAGAAAACACAAAATCATAGTCAAGCATAAAAGGCTAAATACAGGCCAACGCCCAGACAAAGGCACTCACGCCAATGACCGACCCCACTTAACGCATTGCGACATCATCGCAACACGCAGTGAATCGATCTAAGAACACCCTATATAAACCAAGGCAAAACCCCTCATGTTATGTTGTTGTGCTCCCGACTTTGACCATATCTGACGTGCTCTCGAAATAAAGATCCAGACTAAGTATTCTTCTTGAGTTTTATTTTATAAAGTAAATGTAATTGTTATCCACACAGTCGAGATTCAGGTAGAATCACCAACCATCGAGGAAGTAAAGAGAACAATCCATCAACTTAAGAATAACAAGGCCCCAGAAGTCGAGCTAATACCATAAGAATTTATAAAATATTCAGGAGAAAAATTAACAGAGAAGTTATATGGGTTCATTACAACTATATGGATCAATGAAACTATCCCAAAAGGATGGAAAAACTCGGTCATCATTCCCAAATTTAATGGGGTGGCCGAACACAATATATTGTAACAATTACTGAGGAATATCTTTGCTTCCAAGTTGTTACAAGGTGTTGTCAAATATTATTTTAAAGAGACTGACATCATACGCTAAGGAAATAATCGGAGACTATCAGTGTGGTTTAGGGAGGTATCGCTCAACGAGTGATCAGATTTTCACTTCAAAACAGCATTCGAAAATTTATCATTTATCAAGTATGCCTAAAGGGGAAAAAAATACAAGTTAAGGCTCCATCAAACAGAAAGCGTCTTTAACGCCGCGGTGAGATAATTTTACCCCACGGTCAGTTTATTTTGACGGTAAAGAACGTCAAACAGAGAGCGGTCAAAAATAATTGAGATTTTAATTTCATTAAAATGTCAAGCAGCTCGGATGAAGAAAAATTATTATTTGTCATGCTACGTTCTTGAAAAAGCAAAAGAATTTGGGCTCTCAATATAAATAAAAAGAGAAATGAAGTCGGAGAATACCACCGGTTGTGCCGATAATTAGAATCAAATTAGAATCAATAATGCTGAAAAGAACCATAAAATTGAAAAGAACATAAATGAAGGGTTCATGTGCTGTCGCTCTGTGGGTGGCGGAAAGACAATTGGCTATCATGACTCGCGTCGACACCGAATGATGAAAATAATCTGTAATTTAACGCGTTGAATTCAACGCGACGTTAAAACGCGCCCTGTGTTACAAGGGGTATGTGTTTTAGTATAATACAACGCCGTGGTGGGACGCGGCGTTAAAACGCGACGTTAAAACGCGCTCTGTTTGACGGAGCCTTTAAAGTAAGAAATGCCTTACCGGAAAATTCGAAATACAAGAAGGGTTTGAAACGAGGAGATGTTTTAATATGTCGCCAACCAACCCCCAAATTATGATATGTAAAGATATTAGCCCTCCGGGGAGAGGGAAGGGTGGCAGCCTGGTATAAAAATGTACCGATCGAGATGTTAGGTGGTACCTTGACTTGTACGTACCACTCGTCCGGTTTGAAATAAAATAAATGAAACACTTTCTTGGAAAATGCAAAATATTTATTGAAAGTTTAAGAATGGAAAGGCGTAAAACATTTTTTTACACAAAAAGAAATCGCACTCCTTGCGCATTAGTTTTGTGTGCGACTGTTTTTTTTTTACTAGGCTGCAACTATAACATCGACGTCTAGTAGATCCCTCGACTGGCAAATGTTTCACACCTGATTCTCTTTGGGGCCGGGCACCTCAGTGAAATGATCTACGGATAGTTGTTGTTTTCAAACCTTGCTTGATCAAATCCTCCGATAAACTCATCAAAAACGTTTTGAATGGTATCCAAATCAACGCCTCCCATTATTTCACGGTAATTGATTGAATTGATTATATCTGGACATGGCACTATTATTTTTTCTCCAGTTTTCAATGTTTTTCTAACATTTTTTCATTTCATCACTGTGAAAATTACTCAATGCTAAGACCTCTTTTGTGTCTTGCCATTTTACACATAAGAGACTAGAGGAAGTGCCTCTGACTCTGCTTCCCCTCTTTGTACTTTTTTTGGCAAATTTGGGTACATTTCATCGATTAGACATTAGTGTACCAACCGCTGCATAGGCAATTGTGTTCAATAAATCAACGGGCGTGAAGAAACGGTCAAAGCATAAGATTACATCCGGCTCTGTGATTGTACTGGCCAATTTCTTGATAACTCGTTCTCCAGTATATGCAGAAATCATAGGTATAGCCGGTCTTAGCGTCACAACGTAGCCACATTTATATTCCCCTTTTGACAGGCTTTAGAGGCATGTACTGCTTTAGCGAACTGCGCCCTTTGAACTTGGTCATCGATTCGTCGATTGATACACGCTGTCCTGTCTACACTTTTGGAAAGTTTTTTTGAAACATCCAATCAAATCATTGACATAGTACGTTTTCGAACTATTTGAAGCCTTCTCGGGAGCAGTGAAATACATTTTTGAAGATATCATTGTAAATCGATCCCGGATAATTGCGTTTTTAATTGTTTCGTTTCCCATTGATTTGTGCAATGACCAATAATCTTTTAGGCAGGGAAGTCGATTGTAGCACATTACGAACATACATCCAATCATAACTTCGATTTCACCTGCATTTGTTGGTTGCATATTTTTATTCATTTTGTCAATGCGTGATAGATGTTTAGACCCTCGTTAGTAGATTGTGCTATGTATTTTACATGTAAAGAGACCGTGGCAAGAGTTTGTGAAAAAGTTGGTTTCTACGATTTTACAGTCTAGTGGAGGAAAACCATTTTTTTTTTAGGAATGAATGCTTCACCTGGCGTAGTCCAGACAAAACCTTCACCATGTGCCATTTCTGAAGTATTTGGAAAACCTGGTACTTCAGGTTCAACATAACTCCTCAACGCTAGCCAGTTCACCATCCAAGTCATCTTCAGAAGCGGATTCTTCGTGATCATCTCCAGAGTCTGTTTCCGAATTATTTCTACCTGGGGGTTCATAGAAATCGTCGCTATCGGAAGAAAAGTCTTCTCCGTTTGATATAGCAGTCTCTTCCCCCAATGTCACTCTGATTTGGTCATTATCCCTTAGAATATTGAAGCAAAAAGAAACAAAGATGGTACCTAATGTAACGCAAAACAGACGACTGGTACATCTATGAACCACTATAAAAGATGCATAGCACATTTGAGTACCACCTACGAAATACTGCCAATAAATCCCATATCTCCACTCAAAAGACTTTTTTTTTATTTTATTTTTATTTTGGAGGCTTCTGCTATCTATTGGAACAGTCAGACACAAATACTGGTCCATTGTACTGCCAGACAGACACCTTAGATGGCGTTAGAGCTCAAGAAGAGCCAGAGCCGAGCTTCTTTTTATTCACTTATGTTGTGTGCGATTTGTTTTTCACACAAGTGAACGGAACCTAAAGCTAACACCACTCTAGAGTCCGAAAAAAGGTGTACTTTTGCGGATTTTTCATGGGATTATGGGAAAAGGGATTGTATTGAAATTTACAGGGTTTATTCAACATATATTGAATTATAAAAAATACAAAAAATACGATACAAAGTTTTTTTGAAGACGCTCCGCGGGCGTACCCATTCCTCGGCAACCGTGAGAGCTGGAACAAAAATCCAAACTTTTTTTAAAACTACATACTAATGGCTATCGAAGTACTTAGGATTTTTCTTCTTTTTTAAATTTTTGTAGAAACTGTGCATATCTGAACAAAAAGTATGAATTTTCGACTAAAAAAAGAGCAGTAAATTGTTAACAAAACAAGTAATTTTCAAAATATCAAAAAACGCTACGTACTTCGGAGGAGAATATACATATATATGAAGCTACTGTAAAAATTTGAAGTCGATCCATGCAATAGTTTTGAAGCTACGAGTACGCCCGATTTGACAAAAAACAGTTTCGAGAAAAACGAGAAAAACATTGAAACCGTTGAAATTTTTGTTTACCTCTAGTCTGCAATGCCTGCGCCGTACATCTGGCCGTCTGTGTTGATGTCGGACTCTTCCTCTTCCTTCCTTGCAGATTTTATGGACATCCGGGCCTCTCTGGCTTCGTTGGTCAACGATCGCTCCACGCAAAAATTGTAGCAATTCGGTCCGAGGCGTTGCGGCAGATTTAAGAATTAGACCCCTTCCACATTGAATTTCAATATAAAACCAATTGGATATGTTTTTTAAAGTCCTTAAGTATACTTTAAGCAAAAAAAAAATCGAATTTTTGAAAATCCTAGAGTGGTGTGTTACCCCTTAATGCCGATTCCGAATGGCGAGAGCCGAGAAGCTTTTTCAAGGCAAGCATACAACAGTACCGAGAAGGGATGCCGCGAAATAATCATTCGATGGCGTTGGTGTTATCGGGATCCGAACTCGCTCATCTTGCGTTAGCGGCCGACACACTACCCACTGCGCCACGGCGCTCCCTACTTAAAAGACTTACCTTCTGCAATTATTTTATTATTTCGAATTATATCAGCTGAAATATCACTTTTTGATAGATACTAGTCAAGCGCGATTTGGTGCAAATTTGAGCCAATTCTGACGCAAATGAGAGATTCTAGGGTTGTTTGAACTTTTGTTGGTACATTAATGTACCATGCGGGGCGAAAGGGTTCATTTGATGTTGAAATTCGTAATGAGCTCCCTTCAGGAAATTAAAAAGGGAATAAGCTTTAATGGGATCACATCCATTCTAGCTTACACTGATGATCCGGTCCTGATGGGAGATAGTGAGTACCTAAACAGATAAAAGAAATGTGGAATATCGAATAATGACAGGAAAGACAGTATGCGTAGAAATAAATGAAGAGCAAATCAAATATATGGTCACTGACCAATTTGGTTCAATCCAGACCTCTCACTTGAACGTATTCGATGGACGCTTTGAGGAAGCGGGCTAAATCAAATATTTGGTACCATATTGATAGCCAAACACGATATACCTAAAGACCGAAATAAATAAACGGCTGCATATGGACAACGATGGATGAACTACTCAAAACAACTCCTTTATGTCGCAATGGTAAAATACGTATGTATATATAAAACCATAAAAATGCCAGTGAAACTACGGATGTTAAACATGGTCTTTGATTAGGAAGGAGGGAAATAGATTTCGGGTATTTGAAAACAAGATCTTAATGAAAATCTAGGGTGTAAAACACACAGCAAATGTAAAAACTACGCTATCAAGAACACGAGCAAATCTATTTAGAACAATGTCTGGTTCCAGTAATTAAATTGCGAAGACAAAGATGGGCAGGACATGGAATGGACGGTGGACGAAGAGTCAAATGAATAATGAGTAGACCCAAAAGAAAAAGACCGCCAGGAAGGCCGCGCCGTACATGGGCAGACAATATAAGAATCTAGAAGAAGTGGGACAAAACAGCGAAACATGGAACACACTCCTAATAAGGAGGCTTGGCGAAAGGTGGTCAACGAGGTTCTAAACTTCCGAGTTCCAAATGGACGGTAATAATAGTAGTAACTACTCTTCCATGAACTGCAATCGGGCATCTGGCATTTATCCCTCATCTACCACTGCAACCTTGAATTAATGCTTCCTAAGGTCAGCGACTAATACCTAAGACGGAGAGTGGACCTTTCCCAATCAAATCTCCTCTTGACCATTAACCATTTTACGACAGAATGCACAAGTCTGTGAAATTTGTAAAAAAAAATTCCAACACTTACTTCAAAAGCCGTCTTTCTTCCAGCAGTCACGACTGTCCTCCTTCCAGTCACATGCTCTACGTTTTGAAATAATTGTTCTGACCGAAACAAATCTGATCTTCTTCTTCTTATATGGCGCTACAGTCCGCGGTGGACCTGGGCCTCAACCAACAAGCGTTTCCAGCTGGCACGATCTTTCGCCAGTTGTTTACAGCGCCGCACGCCCAGACGGTTGGGGTCCCCTTCCACCTGCGCGCGCCACCGAAGATTCGGCCGTCCCCTGCTGCGTCGTCCCTCCGGGTTAGATTCGAAGACTCTTCGGCCCGGAGCCGTGTTGTCTATCCGCTCTACATGGCCCAGCCATCTAAGACGTTGGATCCGGAGACGTCGTACCAGGTCCATGTCGCTGTACAGCCCCTACAGTTCTTCGTTGTATCTTCTCCTCCATACACCGCTAGTATAAACGGGACCATAGATTAAACGCAGAATTTTCCTCTCGAAACGACCAAGAGCGTCCTCATCCGCTTTAGTTAAAGTCCAAGCCTCCGCGCCGTAAAGGAGGACTGGGATGACTAAGGTTTTGTACAACGTTATCTTGGTCTTTCGAGAGAGGGCTCTACTTCTCAATTGCCTCTTGAGCCCAAAGAAGCAGCGGTTGGCAAGATTATTCTGCGTTTTATCTCAGCGCTGGTGTTGTTGTCGCTGGTCACAAGTGAGCCAAGGTAGACGAAATCCTTGACTACTTCGAAATTGTAGCTGCCAAGCATGACATTCTGGCCTGTTGTGTGTCTTTTTTCGATGACAGCATATATTTGGTCTTACCCTCGTTAACGCTAAGACCCACTTTGGCCGCTTGCGTCTTAATGCTTATGAATGCCTCATTGGCGTCTCACTGCGATCTCCCGATCACGTCAATGTCATCTGCGTACGCAAGCAGTTGGGAGGACTTGAAATAAATCGTACCTCTTGTGTTGGCCAGTGACTCTTGTACGATCTTCTCAAGTATGATGTTAAAGAAATTGCATGACAGTGCGTCGCCTTGTCTAAATCCTTTTTTAACACCAAAGGTCTGGGTTAGCTCATTACCGACCTTAACGGAGCAGCGAGAATTCTCCATTGTCAACCTGCACAATCGGACGAGTTTGGCAGGGATGTTAAAACTAGACATGGCACCGTATAGCTCGTCTCTATGCACACTGTCACATGCGGCTTTAAAATCGATGAAAAGGTGGTGCGTATCGATTTGAAATTCCAAGATCTGCCGCAGTGTGAATATTTGGTCTATTGGGGATTTGCCTGGCCTGAAGCCACACTGATAAGAGCCGATCAGGATAACCAAAAGGATTCAGGCGTTCACAGAATACGGCAGAGAAGATCTTGTATACGATGTTGAGGAGACTTATTCCCCTATAATTGGCGCAATTATAGAGGTCTCCTTTTTTATGGACCGGGCAAACGATGCTGAGATTCCATTCGTCGGCCATGCTTTCCTCCGACCATATTTTACAGATAAGT
This sequence comes from Merodon equestris, assembly GCA_958301585.1. Classification (NCBI taxonomy): domain Eukaryota; kingdom Metazoa; phylum Arthropoda; class Insecta; order Diptera; family Syrphidae; genus Merodon; species Merodon equestris. Next base: position 70,334,178 of record OY284413.1, read on the forward strand.
TGGTGCATGCGCCTTACCAACACATCTCCAGCCGCCTTGAAAAGCTCAGCAGACAGGCCGTCCGCGCCAGCGGCTTTATTAGACTTAAGTCTCGATATCGCTATTTTGACTTCGCCTATGTCGGGTGAACGGGATTCTCTTACGTCATCGCCCGTGGCGAATGGATCATTCTGCGTGACAGCGGTATCTTGTCTATCATCGCCGTTATACAGTCTGCAGAAGTGGTCCTGCCATATTCTCAGCATCGACTGTGATTCTACTACTAGATCGCCGTTTTCATCCCGGCAGGCTTCTGCTCTGGCTTTGTAGCCATGACATGTTCGTTTTACTTTTTGGTAAAACTTTCGAGCTTCATTCCTGTTATGACATCTCTCCATTTCCTCGATCTCACGCTTTTCGTGCACCTTTTATTTCTTTCTGAAAACCGCATTTTCTTCCCTTCTTTTCTGCTTGTAGAGCTCGCAAGCAGCTCTGGTCCGTCTATGCAGCATGGCTGACAAATCTGATCCCCAGCATAAATAACCTCGAACTGTTCCCATCAAATTTTAATGTTTATTGTGGTGACGAACTCAGTCGTGAGTCGACCCACTTGTCGAGGCGTTCTACTAACCGTCCTCAATACAATTGACTCTTCCCTTATTGCAATATCATCCTCCCCACTTCTCGACTTTGTTTCAATTAAGATTGCTCTACCCCAGATCTACTCGCCTTTAGCACAATTGACCAACTAACCGTTTTAAGAGAGCCTCAGGATGAAATCCTTCTTTTCGATGACAGCAACCTTCCTCATCTTAAATGGACCCAATCAGACGATCAATCGTTTTATACTGCCACCAACCCACCTACTGCCAAAGAATGTCTTTCTTGGATCGCCTTGCAGATTCAAAACTTAGGCAAGTTAGTGGCGTCCTAAACTACAAGGGTAGACAATTAGACCTCATATTCACAAACGATCCCCTCAACTCTTCTGTTTCACTTTGTCCCTTTTTCCTTTCAACCATCGATAACCTCCATCCTCCCCTCCTCCTTTCCTTCTTTCATGATTCTCCATTACAGAACAAACCTCCTACAGTTCCGGCCTCTTACGATTTCCACAAAGCAAAATTTCACCTAATCAATGAATATCTTAAAAAAGCCGCTCTCAATTTTGATAATCTAACCGTAAATGATGCAATATCCATATTCTACAGGGAAATATTTACGTTCCCATTTCACAACGCAAAACTTCGTCCACCTTCCCACCCTGGTACAATCGCAAGCTCCGTTCTCTAAGAAAGAGAAGAAATAAGAAGTGGAACGAATCTTCCTTCGTACTAAATCCCCTAATGACTTATCTAACTACCTGTGCAGCTATCTCCACTTCACCGTCCTTCACAACTCTGTCTATCAACGCTATTTAGCTGAAACGCAAGCCAATCTTATAAACGATCCTAAGTCCTTAAGTTTAAGTTTAAGTTTGTTAACTATAAAAGAAAATCTGATAGCTATCCTAAGCCTCTCTCCTTCCCCCAATATTATTGCCAACTTTTTCGCCACCTTTTTTAAACAGTCTTTCGCCGACGACTCCTTTGCTCCAGATCTCTCTTACTTCGATTATTTACCGAATTTTTCCCTTGGACCATTTCTTCCACGCACAGTCGATTTTCATGTCATCGAAAACAAATCAATCACTCCTGGACCTGACGGTCTCCCTGCCATATTTCTAAAAAAAAATGCTAATTAACCCTCTATCTCCCTCTCTCGAAAATCTTCAGTCTATCCCTATTCCCCCGCTTATGGAAAACCTCATTTATCACCCCTATACGCAAAAAAGGTCCGAAGAACGTTGTTAACAACTATCGCCTCATGGCCAAACTGTCACGTATACCCAAACTCTTCGAGAGTATTTTGTACAAAACTCTAAGTTTTCGCTGCAAGTCTTCGGTTTCCTCAAATGCAGATCTACAACCACTAACCTTGTAGAATTTGTGTCCTTTACCACATCAGCCTTAGAGAACGGCAAAGAAGTCAACGTATGCCGACGAAACCAAGTTCTTCCAGACCATTTCCTCCAGTCATGACTCTTCCCTTATTTAATCTGATCTCAATAGTTTTTCATCTGGTGTTCCAAAAATTACTTGGAGCTCAACATTACTTTTCACGTAAACGAATCAAACCTCCTCTTCAATAATCAACCCATCTCCACTGTTCAGATCATTCGCGATCTTGGCATATTATGTGTCCAGGAGCTAAATTTTCGCGCACACATCGATGAGATAATCCTTAAAGCTAATTCTGCATTCATGTAGCGATGGTCTAAAGAATTCTCGAACCCCGATCTCTTTACATAACCTTTGTCCGGCCCCTTCTTGAATACGCCTCCCAAGTGTGGTCTCCTTACCAACAAGCCCAAATTTCTAGAATCGAGAGCACCTAACGCCGGTTCCTACGTTTTGCTCTTCGAGGTCTCCCCTGGTGCAATCCTTTGATTTTACCACCTTACCAAGACCGCCTTTATCTAATCAACATGAACACGTTGGAAGAAAGAAGAATTGTATCTGAGATTCTTTTCATCCATCGGCTCCTTTCAGGTAAAATTGACTGCGCGACCATCTAGAACTCTGCCTCTATCAACACTAACCCCTGAAATTCTCATCTCTTCTATCTACCCACCCCCTGTACTGCCTATGGCTCCAATGAACCCCCAATGAACCCGTTTCTCGTATGCTGGGAAGTGTTAATTCGAATCCTTACTTCGATTTCAATCTCAGCACACCATGCCTAAAAATCCGCATTTTTAACCGCCCTCCCCTCTCTCCGGTTCTTCCTAGCTAATAAGTTAGATTAGATTAAGAGTAGATTAAGATTAAGCTCAATAAATTGGGATAAATAAAGTTTAATAAAATAATAGCTTTTGCCGGAAATATTCAATATATGTAGTTGGAAATCAATTCTTAAGAAGCTTGGGTTCGTACACGATCTGACATTGAAACCCGTTTTTAAATTTGATCTTAATCTTTTTTTCTTTTGTTCTTCTGTTGATATATTCATCTTTTGTTTTCCAAAAAACAAAGATTTTTTGTTGGCTAAGGATGAAATGGTTAGGCAGAAACGATAGCTTGACTTCAGTCGTCTTGTCAAAGCCATAAGAAGTACAAAAACGTGATAAATAAGAACGTTATTCAATAAAGCGCGACGTCAAAAGAGCAGGTTCATCATGGGAGCCAGTATGACCCTCATCGTCCTTGGACCCAACCAGAACCTGGACCTTGTTAGGTTAGGACAATACAGCATTTAACCTCTAATCTTGTTAGGCGTCTTTAAATATAACAATCGACTCCAACGGCGAGGGACGACACAGCAGCTATCTAGGTGGAAAGGGAACCATACTAAAATTTGGAAAACTGCTATTATTGGAGTTGTTTTAAAAATACAATACGAGTTTTGGTACAATGAAAAGTACGTCTTCCTAATCCAGGGTTATCAAGGTAATTCTTTGCGAAAACTTAATCTTCCCGATCTTTAATCCATAGATGTGTGGCCGATTCTAGAGAAAAAAATTGCCGTCTTTGGTACCGTTTATATATGCAGAGAGCGGTGGAGAAGATAAGATAACGTCTAGGATGGGTGACATAGAGTGAATGTACGTTACTTCTCCTGCCCAAGTAGTCTTAGATTAATGGATGGGGACGACCGCATCTAAGGTGGCACACTCAGATTAAGAGAGATATCAACCAACTGGCCGTGCGACACTGGGAGCAGCTGGCAGCAGAAGCTCGTTTGTGGAGGCCCTAGTTCACTTCGAGCTGTATCTAGGTAAATAAGTATTCAAAATATCCTCACAACTTATTCAACCTAATCGCTGAGCTTTTACAACTTTTTCTCACTTTATTCCAACAATGTTAAGGACCCGAAAACATATGTTGACCACCAAACGATCTCTATCACTAGCATGAAGGTATCAGATTCTCCCCATTCCAGGTACTTGTTATTAACGTCATTTAGTTACTCATAATACACTCACAATTGATTCGTAACAGAAAAAAACACGTCCATATCACTTTACCCAATATTTTATTGCATCATTCGTCTCGTGTCCATTGATTCCAGTGAACACTGCCCTCAATTTCGTATTCATTTCTACTTATAAAAACATACTTCAACAAAATGTGAAAAGAATTTCGTACAGTAAGAAAGCCTATAATGTAGTAATACCAAAAACAAAAAGAAAAAACATTCTATATAAATTATGTTAGATATCTGCAGTACTTTAGCAGCAGCGCCTATTTCCTGCCCAGTAGTTTGTTCATTTCTTTGTTCTGTTTGCTCATCTTCAAGTCGACGTCTTCTATCTTGTAATTCATGTTGTCCAGCAAATCGTTCTGGGTTTCGATTTCCCCCCTCATGTCTGTCGCAAGACCTTTAAGGCGATCCAAACTAGTGCACATATCTGCCAGGTTGGATTCTAGCTTTTTGTCGAAGGCAATGTTATCGCCCTGCGGCCTGATCTGGCTCATGCCACCATCAGATCTAATTCTGTTTATTGGATGGTTGTTAAAGACATCGTCGGGTGACATTGGCGAGGATGTTGGATATTCTTCATCGATTTTGCTACCAATAGGTGACGGTGCCATACGGGGACTCATGTTGTCACGATTGCCAGAGAGATAGTTCTTAAGACCACCGAATATGCTTTTCAAACCATTTAGATGACGTTGACTGGTGCGCAGAGTTGAGTTTATTTCGTCTAACTGCCGTGACGTCTTTTCCAGCTGTTCCCTTTGTTTGGAGAGCTCAACAGCCGTTGCCTTGCCAACTTCCTCAGTCTCGTATAGAAGACCTATTTGTAAGTAAGATTCTATGTAAAACGTTTCTAATCTAAACGCACTTTGTTTACCTAAACTTCTTTTCGACGCCTCCAAGGTGCGTGACTCAATTTCTTTGCGTTTTTGCTCGAACATTTGCTCTTCATCTTCAAAAGGATTTGTGTTTGGTCTTCGGGAATTTGCCAAGAACGTATCGTCGTCAATATCGTCATTGTCAAAATGATTATTCACAGGTGTTAGGTAATTATTGCCAGACATTTTTGTTCTACTATTACGACGTTGTCTGCGATGAGAATGGTATTTTAGAATTAAAACAAGATATGTGTTGTAGATATTTTTTCCGCCCTCCCACTTTTTTGTTAATTTGACATATGTAAGATCGTCAATGATATTTCGTTGTTCAAACACAGAAATGACAGCTGGAATGAAAACCAAGGGCACGGTGGTTTTCCAATATAACTTGTTGGAATTACAGTCAACTGTGAAAGTATGCGCACAGCGATTGTAATTTATTTCGTCGTTTTCAATTAGTATTTGTTATTTTTTCTTGAGTTTAATTTAGATGTATAATATGAACTGTACAATATAAAATGGCAACACAGATTGGTAATTGATTTTTTAATTCAATAACATTTTAAAAGATCTCGAACGAATACTTGATTCATATTCATGGACAGGGAACTCAATACTCATATTTTTTTTTACAATTCGTGCAGGTTCAAGAGTGTACGCTCTTATGGTGACGGGGTGCAGATGGTTTGTGTCGAAGATGTTCGTTCACTACTCTACGGGGGTGGTTGTCCTAGTTAGGATTTGAGAGACTGATTTGGGTTGGGTGTAGTTCACAGTAGCTTTTTTTGTTTCCATGTCATTAAGGTGTTGTATTGAAAGTGCACATAAGAGTATGAATTTTGAAATGATCTTATGCTGCTAGTCTTATGCCTTCGTCAGCACCTTTTGATCATCTCTCATTCACAACTGATGCTGTTGCACGGTTTTCCCGTATAGGAATTATTCTTGACTATGGACGGACTTGAACTACAGACCTTCTGCTCAACAGTCGGGGATGATTAGCATTGCACGACGAATGACCTGGGTACCAACGTTTCTTTCATCACTGTTGCTTGAAGATAAATCAAAACTCTCAACGAGGACAGTCCTCGTCTCTCTATACAGTCTAGCTATACTTCCCCACTGGCTGCATTCTTTATTGCGTCGCATACAAATGGTTTCTAATTGATCGTTTGAAGCCAGCTTATTAACGACGGTAGTGATTTTTTACAATTTTTTGATGTTGAAAATGTGATCCGACTTCACTGAATTTGTCTTATTCACATTTTAGGTACTCCCACTGCTAATAGGCACTCAACTAAAATAATTGCTTAATTATTCCAAACCCACCTAAGCCACCGGCTCTATGTGACCAATTTCCAAAGGAATTTATACTTTTCACTTTAGATCTTCGTATCCATATTCATCAAATTTGTATGAATCGTGAGCCCCCTTACCTCTGCCACCAGCCCTTTGGCATACAATGGGGCACTTTATTTACTTAATGCAACCCCTAGCAAAGAGCAAAATAACCTATTATTATTATTACCAACCATTTGAAACTCGGACGTTCAGAGCCTCATTGACAACTCTTCGCCAAGTCTTTCTATCATGTGTGTGTTCCTTCTAAGTTTCGCTGTTCTGTTCCATCCGTTCTAGATTCATCCTTATATTGTACTCCCATCTACGGTATGACCTTCCTGGCGGTCTTTATCCTACGGGTTTTCATTCATTATTCGCTTGACTATGCGCCCACTGTCCATTCGCTTTACGTGCCATACCTATCTTAATCTTCGCGATTTTATTACTCAGAAAATGTTTGGGGCTAAATAGAGTTCCGCGAGTTGTTAATTCTGTAGTTCTCCATTCATCTGTTTCTTCGTCCTGTTAGTTTTTTTTCAGTTTTTAAATTCATTTTTATTCACTATTCTTAGATCTATCTTATCCTAGACAAAAATGCTTAAAACTAGCTTAACTATCCTTAAAAAATTAAAGATCTTACTAGGCACTAGGCGGACACTCTAAAACAAATAGTACAACTTAAGCCTATATCTTTAGACTACTATATACAAACTTACAATTAACATTTTTATAACTGGCTAAGGCTAAGAAAATTCTGCGTCCTGTTTTCCACCACAGATTCACCTTAAGGTCTTGTTTTTAAAGACCCAAAATTTGTTTTCCTGTGTCTTAGTTAGGGGCCTAGTGACCAGGGTCACAGGCATTATTATGATATTATAAATGCAGATTTTACATTGCGAGACAAAAAAGTTGTTTTGACCTCCATCGCAAAGAAGCATACGTTGCCCAAATGCAGCCTGCGAGGTTTTGATCGATTCAAGTCGGTCAGGGACCATATATTTGGGTTTCTCATCGTTGACTTTTAGGAATGCTTCCTTTCCTGCGATTATTAGACTTTCTACATTTCTCTTAACTATCTCTCCGTTTCACAAACTTTTTCCTCCTAAGGATATGATATATTTTCGATCGGCTTTTAGAGTTGGTGGACTATAGTGAAAATCTGACCACTTCTCGAGCAGCCCCTCCTGAAGACTCACTGATATTCTTCGATTATTTCGTTAGCTTATGATGTCAGTCTATTTAAGAGAATATTTGGCAGCACCTTGTAACAGCGTTATTCCTCGGTAATTATTGCTTTGTGTTCAATCACCTTTTTTAAATACGGAAATGCTGATTGAGTTTTTTCATTCCTTGGAGATAGTTTCATTGTCCCATATAGTTGGGGTGAGCCCATGTAACTTCCCTGTTAATCGACTCCTTTATTGATTCCGAAGGTAATACGTTGACTCCTGCGGCCTTGTTATTCATAAGTCGATGGATTTCTTCCTTTACTTTCTCGATATTCATTACTTTTGGGCGTAAAATCTTAAAACATTAGGGGCCTTTGCTTTCCTCGCCAAGAGGAAACCGTTTTTCTTTTGGGGGCTATGCAATAGCCTAGTTTGTATTGCCCTGCTTCCTTTAGAATACTTTTTATAGACTTTAGCATGTCATCTACTAGTGTGCACCGGTTGTTTATTTCGTTCTCTTAGTTACTGAAGATTTCGGGGATTGTAGATTACCTTCACCCCGTAATCAAGTTGGCTGCTATGAAAGCGCCCCGGGCCCTTGCCAGAGCAGCATTTGCATGTTTATCAAAAATACGAGCAGGTATTAGTTGAGCCAAAATGTCTAGTTTCCCGAGAGAATATAATTCAGAACTTCTAGTTGTCACAATACTACTGAATTTTACTGACAAAGTGATCGTTAGACCTGACCTGTACACGAATAAGTCATCTGCGTACGCTTTTGAACGGCGAAAAAAGCTATCAGAACACTGAGGTAAATGCTAAAAAGGATCGGCGAGGTCACCATACCCTGTTGCAGTCCATTGTTAATTTCAAATGTTTGAGAAGAAGTCACCTTGACAATTTTCACAACGAACTTTCTTCGGCTACCTTGATTACAGGGGTTATATAAATTTATATAAATTTGTGATTTTGAGGAAGTTGATTACACTTTTTATGTTTTTTATGTTACTATTAGAAAGGAGGTTGATTAAGTTGTTATGGGCGGGGAATTGAAGTCTGGATGAGTGGAGGGCAAGTGGAGGGTTTGTTCCTGTCGAGGTAGTGTGCGTGGGTAACTTTGGTGTGTCCAAGTCGTAGTCTGATTATTTTAGTAAGGTCTGTTCTTGATGTGATTGGGTGTCGTGGGTCGTTGGCGTGGTTTTTAATAGATAGTCTGTCTTTGTTAATGGTCCGATACCAGTGGGATGATTTGTCGAAAAGGTATTGTTGTTCGAGGCAGTGAAGTGTTCTAATATATTTGTTTATGGCTTGCGGGTTGAAGTTTGGGAGTGAAGGGAGGGGGTACGAAGGGTCCGTTTGGCGGTGTTGTCAGCGAATTCGTTGCTGGTGTTGGATGTTGGTGTTAATGATGGCGTCGATTGATGATAGGGAGTCGGTGCAGATGGCGAATTCAGTGGTAGAAGTGTTAGTATACTGTAGGGCTGTTAGGATGGCTATAATTTCGGCAGAGAAGGGTTATGTGTATGAGGGGAGGAGAAAGGAGAAAATTGTCTCGTTTTCTGTGGTGACGCTGAAACTGGCGTTGTCTTCTGTTTTGGAACCATCAGTGTAAATGAAGTGTTGATCGTTGAGTTTGTTTTTGATTTCTGAGAAGAGGGTTCGGAAAATGTATGGGATTTCCTGTAGGAGCGTAAGGTTTGGATAACAGAGAAGGATGGGAAGAGCAGGAGGATGACTTATAAATCGATCGAAAATGTATCGCATCCTTGTAAGGCTGGGCTACAAATGTCCGGTAATAACAATAACAATTGTAATCTTTATCTTTGTAGGAATTTCGCAATTAGTGCTGTTTATTTGTTTTTTTTTTAATACTGCAATTTAACGCGACATTCAGTTTCTTGTTGATTACTGGAGATTTACATATGTTATTGACGTCTTGAAATCAACGGCTTGCTGCATTTTGAGAAACAATTCACACTACATTGCAAGAAGTACGAGTACATCAAGAGCCCAGACATGGAAAATGAAAAAAAAGCGTCATGAAGGAGTTCTACAACACAGCTCGATTTCCAAGAAAGATCACAGCAATGATTGTATTCATGCGCGAATTCAATCGCCAGATAAGCAAAAATTCGATGGTCCTATTGAAATTAGAAGAAATTAGTTACTTCACTCATTGTGCAGGTCGAAACAAAGCAGAACTGTTTTAGAACAGGAAAGAATACTTTTCATTCAATGGTACATAGGTTGTGTGATGCTTCCCTGACATTTTTAGGATATTGTAGCAAGATGACCAGAAGCAAGTCATGACACAACTATTTTCAATAACTCGGAAATTCAGTCAAGCAGGGGAACTTGGTAACTGCATTATTATAGCTTTTATATTATATTATAACAATTATTGTCATTTTTCTGCGTCCATTATCCTCTTCGCAATAGTCAACACTTTATTCTTTCTCCTTCTCGTTGAAGATTTAATTCAACTTATTGTCGTCATTTGTTCTGACTGTTTTTTTAAATTCTTTCTGCTATTCTTCACTTTGGTATGCAGCTCTGATTAACGGTTCGACCAACCTGACTCGTTACAGCTTTCATTCGCTTCATCCAACATTTTCTTGGCGACTGACCCAATGAATCCCGGTAGGTTCTGCAAAATTTAAAATAAATTCATAAGAAAGAGACAAACCAGTCAAATAATTGCATCTCACCATTTAATACAATCGTGCCCTGTGGTACAGTGACCCAAGACTGTAGGGTTGTAGACCAATAACCTCTTTCATTATTTCGTCCATATCATCTTTCGATTTTGGGGACTTTGGTGGGCCTCCACCAGCTCCAGATAAATATTTTCTTTCCTCGGCAGTCTTCTTATTTGTTGTGCTTCATATGTTAACAAATAAATTGAAGTGAGCTTAGATTAAGACATATTCATAATTTAATACAAATTTAAGATAATTTCATATGTAAAACAAAAAATTAATCAATTTACATTTTGTATGAGTACTTCAATATATCTCATTCGATTAGGTTAACGTTAGGATTTAATATTTTAACATTAGTGTTAAATTAGATTCAATAGTTAGTTGCTTGGGTTTGTATTTAGCAGATAGTTTTTAATACATTTTTTTCTGGTTTTAGGATTTCTAATGTTGCGCAGTTCATGAGGAATTGTGTTTAGGATCTCAGGTACGCTGCATTTTAATTGTCTTCTGCCGTAATTATTGCAGAATCTAGGTTCGTGGAGCATACCTTGGGCACGTCTTCTTGTATTAATCCCATGGTTAATTGGGGTGATGAATCGTCTGTCGTCGTAATACTCTAACAAAAGGGTCATCTTAAAGATGTCATCAATCTGAAGAACACTAAAGCTTTCCTGTTCATCATTTCGACGTGTAGATGCATTTATCTTTTTGATTGCTGCGGTTTGTAGTTTCTGTAGTTTTTTTATATGCGTAGCTGAAGCGTTTCCCCAAGCGAGTATTCCATATCTTAGTTTGGATTCGACCAGGGCAAAGTACACTTGTTTCAACACATGTTTTGTCGTATGGTACTGCAAATGGGTCAGCGCGTAAAGCGTTTTTTTTTTAGTTCATACGTAGCTCATCAATATGCATATTCCATAGAAAGTTACTGTCGATGATGACTCCTAGATACCTGTAGCTTTCTACTATATCTATAGGGCAGCTAGCGGAGGTACTACAGGATTCATTCCTGAAGTATATTTGCTGTTGAGTTGCTTTAAACTGCGGATTTCTAATATGCATCATTTTAGTTTTGGATGCATTGATCGTTAGACTCTGATCATGACACCATTTTGCTGCTTTGTCGAATTCATCCTGAATTATTGTTGTTGCCGTCTCCAAAGATTTATGGCACACCACTATTGCTGTATCATCAGCATACGCAAATGGTTTGGCTCTCTTGAAAATACGAAGAAGTTCATTGGCGTACAATATGAAAAGAATTGGGCCCAGTTTCGATCCTTGTGGGACTCCGTATAGAGCGTGTTCTTTATGGCTATATGTTTCGCTGATCTTAACACAGTAACGCCGGTCGTGTAGGTACTCCTTTAGCCAATCTGCCATTAACCCTCGTATCCCAATACGTTCCAGGGCTTCAATTAGCTTTGTATGATTAAGTGTGTCAAAAGCTTTACTGAAATCCATAAATATGACTAGAACATGGTAACTCTTGTCAAGGTTTTCGTTGACATGATTAGCAAATTCGCTTAGTAATTTACCTGTGCTCTTCGCTTTCTGAAAGCCATACTGACTTTCGTGTATTAATGTTTTCCAATAAAGTTTTGCAACCTGTTAACTATTACCTCTTCAAGGCATTTTTCGATAACTGGCAGTATTGAGATAGGCCTGTAGTTGTTAAGTTGACTTTTCTTACCTCCTTTATATATCGGTCTGACAACAGAAGTTTTTAAAGTTTCTGGAATTTTTACTTGTGTTATGCTTAGGTTGACAAATTTGCACAAAATTGGAGCAAAAATTGCCGCATGTTTTCTTATGTCCACTGCTCTAATTCCATCGATACCAGGCGACTTATTTTCGCCAAGCAGACTGATTACTTTTAAAATTTCAGATATATTACTTTTTTGAACAAAAATTGATCAGTCTATTAATCTATTTGTGTGTATCGATGTAACCGAGTTGCAGTGGTGCATGATGTTTACGATTTGTTCTTTGAAATTTCTTGCGCATTCATTAGTGAGATCATTAAGAGACATTTGACCACTAAAGTTCTTCACTATGGTTTCATCAACGTAAGGCTTTTTTCTTCCCAATATTTCATTTATCAAGTTCCATGTTTTGCGCGGGTCTAATCTTATCTGATTGAACTGTGCTTTGTAAAAAGTAGATTTTTGTGCTGCTATCTCTTTATTTAGCTTGTTTCGAAAAGTCTTATAACCCAATTCATAAGTCCTATTTAACCTATTATTTTTCCATTTTTTGTAAAGGTCATCCCTTTTTTTACATTTATCTATTAAGTCTTTGGACATCCACGGATTATGTTTTCTTTTATTTTGTATTGTTTTAACATATGTCGACTCTTCGTAAATGCTTTTCATTTTTTTGACGAGTTTCTGATATAGAGCGATAGCATCATTTTCGTCCATCACTTCCTCCCAGTTGGATCCAGCAATTAGTTCATTTACCTTCGCATTACATATAAAGGACTTGCTAACCCGTTTGTCTTTAACATTTGATTGTAACGCACTTGTGAAGTAAAGCGTTGGGTAGTGATCCGTAATGCAAGTTTCAATCACCGCAGAATTGATTGCAGAGTTTGTTGCATTGGATAATATGTGGTCAATTGACGATTTTGCTCCGGTTTTCGGGTCTACTCTTGTGAACTCCGTTATTACATTCATCAGACCTAGTGACGCCAACATCTCTAAATATTCTTTTACGCCATATAAGATCTTTCACATTTATGTTTATATCGCCCATTACTATAATCTCGTCTTTTTTTCCCATTTGTTCTATTTTGTTTCTAAATTCTTCGATAAACGCTTTTTTACTGTAGCCCGGTGGTCTGTATATTCCGAAAACATATTTGTATTCATTGTTAGCTTCAATACGAATTTGAATGCTTTCGTATGATACACTTTCTGACGTAAGGCGAACATATTTTAAATCATTTTGAATAAGTATTAATATTCCACCACCTCTGCGTTTATCTCTATTCAGAAACTCAGTTTGAAATCCATCAAGATAATAAAACCCTTTTTCTTCCTCGTCTATATTCGTTTCTACTAAAACAATAACTTTTAGTACATGTACAATGTGGATTATATTCAGACATAACATACACTGATCGAAATTATGTTCCAAATTTTGAATTAAACTCGAATTCGACGTGCTTCCTTCCACGTCTTGTAACTCTGCTTACCCTCAATGTTGTGTTTATATTTTGAAAATAGTGAAAACAATAAGCTTATTTCACTTGCTTTTTGTCGGTTACAGTCACATTATTTTTAAAAATTGTTTAAAAGATCACAAAGTGAAAAATTCCACAATTTATTAACCAACTTATTAAAAAAATATAACTGTTTCAACCACAGTGGCCTGCAAGAATCCAGTGAATTAAGTCCGCTAAACTGAGCAAAAAAGCAAAAGACTTGGGCTTGAGCTTAAACTTACTGCTAAGATTTAGTTGAGCGGACACTTCAGCCGACACCAAAAAACCGAATGTTACTGGATAAATTGTTAATGTTTTCCCAATATGTAAAGTATTTTAAACTAACAAATATATTTAAACTAATAAATTAAAAATAATTATTTAGTTACCATTGCTTCCCTCTGATACCACATTATCGTTGAATAAAGAATAATAATGGAACAGCACATACATATGTATTAACTACTAGAACATGAGTCGTGCGACTAACAATACCCCACGTATGCAGTGCGCCTTTCACAATTTTCCACTGGAAGCATGCGTTATGTCAACAAGAAATATTGGAAGCGAGAAACCGAGAAAACAATTTATTCCTTTTTTCTTTTGTTTTGATTTTCATTTTCTTTGCAATTTAATTTGCAGTCGGCTGCTGTTTTTTGAAGCCAATCCAATTTTTTTTTGTAAGTTCAACAAGTTATGGATTTACCTTTGCTCCGAAATTGACATAACCATGTCAACCACCTCCCATTGGCAATCTAAGTTTGTTTGAATAATATTCTTATCTCTTTACACAGGTGCCCGACCGTGCAAGTGCGGCATTATTGCGGACCTTTGATTGATGGATGAGTCACACTTCATTTTCGTCTGCTTGGATAAAGTTTGTGGTATCTTTGCGTTGTGAAAGCCCATGTTGTGCCTATTTTAAATCCGAAGCTTATAGTTGTGCGTCTAATGAAATAAATAGTTCCTCGAAGCGGTAGTTAAGTGATACGAAAAAAGAAATGAATAAAGAAAATTCGTGTGTGGAGACTCCCGCAGCTCCGGAATGGTTGTCGAAGCTGGAGAGCCGTCGGGAGGAATTAATGCGTGGGAAGTTGGGCCATGAGGCCGGTGCCGGTGCCCCCTGTAATGACTGCGGTACGAATTGTTTTTTATTAATTACATTTTCATTTCCCACAATTGTAGGCTTTTATGACATAAGATAATTACTTGCGATTTCATCGTACATTCGTGTAAAATTATTTAATAACTGTGCACATGAAGGTCTTGCGTGCTAGAGGAAATTTGATTTATTAGCCGTTACGAGAGTTTTTTTCTGTAAACGAGTATCGATCTGTCCATCATGAAAAATATCAGTTCCGAGATGTTAATTTATTAATTATTAATGCTTGAGGAACGGTAGCCAATAAACCTATAGTTCGGCAGAATGAGACACTTCGAACAATTTCATACCTCACCGACACTTAACCATTGTCACCGTACGGTTTTTGACACTCTGAAATCATGAAATCCATGTATCTAATATGTGAATAATTTGTTTTACACCATTGCTCAAGGGTGACGGTATAAGCAGTTCTATCTTCCTTTGTCAGTTTATACCAGATGGTCTACCTTTAGGGAATTCATCACATTCACTATTTGGATTGCATTTAAATTCAATAAAACTATATTTCGCCAGTGTTCGACGAAGTAATTCTACAAATAATATCGCTCGAAGACTTATAAACTTCCATTTTTTCAAAAAGTCTACTTTAGATTGACCTCGTAGGTAAATAACTTCACCTCTTTAGCCCTTTTCTCTCCATCCTTATGATTTCATCCAACCTTGTATCGTTGGTTTGGAAGATCTCCATCACAACTCAAAAATAACATATTTGCAGGAGATATGGTTAAAGATATTACTTAACATGATGTCAATTCGAAATACATCCTGTCAGCCCGTCATCTATCGGCCGCAGTGTGAACTACGACTGGGGACACTTTCACAAACAAATTACAGTTATAATGTTTTGAACTGTGCCGGTCTTCTTCCAAGTTAACTATATATAAAATTGTATGTCAGCAGAATAGGTGTGAGGTCTTTAATAAGATTGTTATCACATTCCTGTCGTATCTTAATTAATATATTTCACGGCTGTAAATACTAACTCTGAAATGTCCCTACCGATAACTAAACCCAACCAACGGTTATTGTTTGTTTATTTGTCGATTGAGCAAAATCAAAATCAATCGATAAAATCGATAATTATCAAGCCGGATGTTAATAGACACTACAGAACTTGCGGTTGGCAATATTGCTTCATTAATACTTTATAAAGTAATTTGCTCCAGTACATTAATATAAAATTGGGGAAAAAAACATGAATACTTGTAATCGCTGGAAAATATCTTCTTAATTGTTTCCAGTGAGGAAACAGTCCAAATCAAAGGGCAAAGGACAACAAACTAAAAAATTATCAACTCACCTTTTAATTTGTTAGGAATCCCGGATATATTGAAAAATTAATTGCTCAGAACAGCATGTGTGGTTTTTGCCAGTGTTGGCAACTGCACAGAAAGTGGAGAAAAGAGTTTTTCTTAATACCCACAATACAGCCAGAACAATACGGCTTGTGAGAAGACATCTTAAGATTTGTCTTGTAGTCTTACCGCCTTAAGATTTACTGTAACTGGGCCAAATCTTTCTTTATATGGTGTAGTTCTCTAGCCTCTGTCATCCGAGATTGGCTAAATCTAGAAAATAACTTCTGAGAAGATTCTGCGTCAACTCCGAAGTCCATGTTTGAACGATCTGTGCAGATTATTGTGTTATAATCGCTAATTAATTATCCGAAGATTTCGCAGCAATGAAGTTTCTTGATATAATTTTTAGGATCTTACCATAACCGAGGGGACAACTAAACAGTAGCCCATAGCCGTGTTTTTGATGAATAGCTAAAAAAGGGAGCTATTGATGCGTATGTTGGCCAGAATCTAATAGTCCCTATAGTTCCTATACAAGGCAGCTCTTGGATTCCTTTTTTTTTGTAACGTCTATGGCTTTTTAAGTTTTGTTTGTGTTCACCACACTCCGTATACGCAAAAGCTTTTATTCTGGATTAGTCTAATCTCGCCAGAATGTTGTCCATTGCCAACAAAGACATACATTATTATTATTATTATTATTACCGGCCATTTGGAGTTCGGCAGTTCAAAGCCTCGTTGAATACCCTTCGCCAAGTTTCCCTGTTATGAGCGTGTTCCTTCCATGTTTTTCTGTTCTGTTCCATCTCTTCTAGATCTATCCTTATATTGTCTGCTCATGGACGCGGTGTGGTCTTCCTAGGGGGCATCCTTCCACCATCGATTTTTTTTAAATTCTTGTTTTCAAAGACCCGAAATCTATTTCTTAGTTTCAGTTTCATCAACTTTTTCGGGTCTCCAAACCCTACAAGAATATGATCGATCGGATTAAAGAGTCATATGTCGTTCCGTAGAATTCCTATCATATTTTTATTTATTTGACAGCATCTTGTAACACTGTGTTGCCTTTTCGGTCACCCTTTTTAAATACTGGAATGATGATTCAGTTTTCCCATTCCTCGGGAATAGTTTTGTTATTTCATATGGTTGTATGTGCCCATGTAACGTCTCTGTTGATTTTTCCGCTGCATATTTGATTTATTATGATGGTACATATTACGTTATTGTACCTTGGCCCACGGTACAATAAGTACACGGCAATAATGTGTTTATCCCATTTAATAAAGAATAATTAAGACAATTATTAGACTTACATAGCGTAATATGCATATAGGTGACGGCAACTCGAAGAGAAAAGGGATAAATTCACAGTTTTAGACATATGAAACAGGAGGTCCATTCCTTACAAAACCAACATTTTGACAAATGCACTGAAATTATTAGGTGTGCAACTAATTTCTCGCTGTTTATCAAGAGATGGCTCCAGTAGAAAGTGCTGGTCGATGGTGACGTAACCAAAACATCATGAACCAAGCTTAGACATATGGTAAACATCGAGAACTCCCAAAAGTTTATGGAGATGCTGTTCTAAGTGAAACAACGTGCCGTAATTGGTTCAGTCGCTTCAAAGACGGTGATTTCGATGTTGACGACCGTTCGCGTGAAGGAAGGCCAAAAACCTTCGAAGACGCTGACCTGGAGGCATTGCTCGATGAGGATCCATGCGCTGGGAATGATTCAAAAGCAAGGAACTTGGGTTCCTTATGATTTGAAGTCAAGAGGCGTTGAGCGTCGTTTTTTCGCCTTCCGGCCAAAACGGAAGGGTTTTCTTCATCGTATCGTTACGGGTGATGAAAAATAGATTCATTACAGCAACCCAAGAGAAAAAAAGCATGGAGACAACCCGGTCATGTTTCTACGTCGTCGGCTCGGCCGAATATTCACACTGTCAAGGTTATGCTGTGTATTTGATGGGATCAGGGAGGAGTTATTTTTTACAAGCTGTTGAAACTAAACAGAACCATGACTGGGGAACGGTATCGAACTCAATTGATGCGATTGAGCCGAGCACTGGGCGAAAAGCGGCCACAATACGAGGTGAGGCATGAAAAAGTGATTCTACAGCATAACAACGCCCGGCCTCACGTTGCCAAACCCGTTAAAACCTACTAAGAAACACTCAAATGGGAAGTCCTACCCTACCCGCCATATTCCCCAGATATTGCGCCGTCCGATTAACACTTGTCCCGTTCGATGGCACATGGTCTGGCTGATCAGCAGTTCTATTCATATCAAGACATCTCATAATGGCTTGATTCGTGGATAGTCTCAAGACGAACACTTCTACCGTGATGGTATGCGAGCTCTGCCAGAAAGATGGGGACATTTTATCGCTAGCGATGGGCAATACTTTGAATGATTTATTTGCAACCGTTTTTTTTTCACAATAAAGTTGCATTTTCA
This sequence comes from Merodon equestris, assembly GCA_958301585.1. Taxonomy (NCBI): domain Eukaryota; kingdom Metazoa; phylum Arthropoda; class Insecta; order Diptera; family Syrphidae; genus Merodon; species Merodon equestris. The sequence goes on from OY284413.1 coordinate 70,352,401, forward strand.
TAAAAAAAACAGCGAGAACTTAGTTGCGCTCCTAATAGGTTAAAAATATTTTTTTTTTTCTTTATTTTTTTCCAAAACAGAAACCAAATTAAGTTTCTGTTATAAAAAGTTTTATTCCAGATGGATACAAGAGTACCCGTTAACGAATATGAAAATGCACCCCGTATCTTTGAATATCTTTTTTGTGTCATTTACATATATTTCCAATGTTTGAAGATAAGTGTAATACTACTATGGCTGACACATAGAGTGATGCCATATTAATTTGTTTGCTTACCATGCAGGCTAAACCAGAGATTCGGTGTCAAGGATAACAGCTAATGGCTGTCATCCATGTAACATACACGGAAATTGTGTAGTGGATTTGGAAGTTATTATTCATCAGACACAAAATCCTCTGATCGGTGCCAATATATCAAGCTCTTATCTAGATTCTCAGGATGATGTGTGATCTAATCGTTAACAACGAAGTATTAACGGTATGGAAGTTTAGAAGAAGTCACATTAGAAACAAAAACCCATCCAGTTCCTTAATTTGCCAAGAAAGCAAGAAAATTCAAATGTGATATTGTCTTAGGCATCATTAGAAACCAAAAAAAATAAATTCTTGTTATTCTTAAGATATTTATTTGTATATTCTGGAATTAAACCTACAATATTCTTCTAAAACTAATTTAAAAAGCAGCCTTACTCTTAGGATTTTTAGCTTTGATTTTTGGTCTGTTAAATACAAACTGATATTGTGAGATCTTTGTCTTATTGCTTGCTTAACTAGCACTTGGATGAAGACAGACCTGCTTCATCCTTCGATTCGCCTTCACTATGCTCAGAGTCAGACCCCCTCACCGTTGTTCATCAAAATTATCTTACATGCCCAATACGTCGTCACTTTCATCGAATTGCTTTTGCTCCTCTTCATCATCATTTAGCTTGGCTGAAATATCTTCTACCATATATTCAAGTGGTGGCTCAACGTCGTGCTGTGTTACTTTGATAACTGTCAAAAAAAGCATAATAATGTAGTGATATACTCGTACTCATTAAAGTTGTACTACACCGAATATGATACATATAAACAAACTTGGGAAAGTATCGGTCATTTAACAAATTCTTGTAGAAGCGTAAAATACAAGTATCCTCCGTTTCGGCAGAAGGTGGGGTTAAAAAAAATTATTTAAAAATAACGCCAACACTTACAATAAATATTTAAACTTACTTACTGATTTTACTTGAATAATGGTTAATCTTGATAGATTGGTCAACTTTGAACATTACCGTATCAAACATGCATATAAAGAAAGTATATAAATATCCTTTAGAAGAATATTATAGAATAGTACCTTAAACAACGAATTTTATACAATGCATTATATTTTCATGTGTGTAATGTGATCTTTGTAACTCTGGGATACGTACTGTATGCCTTGCGATTGAAAGTACCTTAAGCGGAGCAACGAAGTTGCGTGAGCTGGATTGACCCTCAAAGGGAGCTTAAATCCTTATAACCCAAAATGCATTTTTATTCTACGCGGCCTAAGTAATCGTACTAATGCCAACAGGTTAATTGTTTGGCAATCTATTAAAAATATTGTATTTTTCACTAACTTATAATTTTCGTGGGGGCAACCACCCCCATTTATTAAGCTTAATTCAAGCACATGAACTTACTTAATCTACCTTAACCTAACTTAAACTAGCTTAGTTGTTAAGGGGAAGGGAGAGGGGGGCATGAAGAAGAAAGGTTTTTAAGCATGGAGTGCTAAGGTTGAGGTCGAAGAAGGGATTCGAGTTGACTCTTCCGAGCATTCATAAGATGGGTTCGTTGGAGCCATAAGCGGTACGGGTGGTGGGTACATAGAAGAGACGGGGGTTTCGTACATTGCGAGGGTTAGTGTTGAGAGAGACATAGTTATAGAGGGTAGCGCAGTCAATGGAGCCTGAGAGGAGTCGATGGATGAAGAGGATGTCAGATACAGTTCTTCTTTCCTCCAAGGTGTTCATGTTAATTAGTTTAAGGCGGTCGTGATAAGGTGGTAAGAGCAAAGGATTGTTCCAGGGGAGACCTCGCAGAGCAAAGCGTAAGAACCGGCGTTGGATGCTCTCGATTCTAGAAATGTGGATTTGCTGGTAAGGAGACCACACTTGAGAGGCGTATTCAAGGAGGGGCCGGACGAAGGTTGTGTAGAGAGATCGGGTGACGTAAGGGTTAGAAAATTCTTTAGACCATCGCTTCACGAACCCGAGTGCTGAATTAGCTTTAAGGATTATCTCGTCTATATGTGCGCGAAAATTTAGCTGTTGGTCACATAATATACCAAGATCGCTGATAGTTTGAACGGTGGAGATGGGCTGATTATTGAGAAAGTAGAGACGGGAACGGGGTTTAATACGTTTACGTGAGAAAGTGATTGATTGGCATTTGCTAATGTTAAGCTCCAAGCAATTTTTGGAACACCACATGGAAAAACTATTGAGATCGGATTGAATAAGGGAAGAGTCGTGATTGGAGGAAATAGACTTGTAGAATTTGGTGTCGTCGGCATATAGTGAGATGTGGGAATTTTTAATCACTATATCAATATCGTTAATGGTAAGGACAAAAAGAAGTGGACCTAGGTGGCTCCCTTGGGGGACGCCGGAGGAAGCTAAGAAAGGATTGGAAAAGGCAGATCTGAAACGAACACTATAATACCGATTTTCCAAGTAAGAAGATATCCACTTCAATAAAATGGGTTCGAAGCCAAGAGAAGACAATTTGAAGAGTATTAGATTGTGGGAGATTTTATCAAAAGCCTTACTGAAATCGGTTGAAACCATGTCGACATCTTTTCCATTCTCTAAAGCCGAGAGGGTAAAAGACACAAATTCAACAAGGTTTGTGGTTGTAGAACGGCCTTTAAGGAATCCGTGTTGTCTGGGGGAGATTAAAGACTTGCAGCGAAAGCTTAAGATTTCGTACAAAATGCTCTCGAAGATTTTGGGTATATGTGACAGTTTGGCAATGGGACGATAATTGTTAATAACATTTTTCGGACCTTTCTTGTGTATAGGGGTTATAAATGAGGTTTTCCATAACTGGGGGAATTCACCTAAAGCTAGGGATAAACTGAAGATCTTTGAGAGAGGGAGAGAGAGGGTTGATGAGCATTTTTTCAGGAATATGGCAGGGAGACCGTCTGGTCCAGGAGTGAATTCATCATTAAGTTGATTTAGTTTGGTTTCGATGACATCGGGATCAACTGAAGAAAGGGTCCAACGGAAAATTTCGGTAAATAGTCGAAGTAAGCGGGGTCTGGATGGAAGGAGTCGTCGGCGAATGATTGTTTAAAATAGGCGGCAAATAAGTTGGCGATAGTGTTAGGGTCATTAGAGGTTTGATCATTCAAGGACAGAGAGGTAGGGTAACCATCAGATTTTCTTTTGTAGTTAACAAATTTAAAGAAGGACTTAGGATCACTTATAAGATTGGCTTGCGTTTCAGCTAAATAGCGTTAATAGAGGAAGTTGTGAAGGGCGGTAAAGTTAAGATAGCTGCCCATGTAGTTAGAAAAGTCTATAGGGGATTGGGTACGAAGGAAGATTGTCCACTGTTTATTTCTTTTGTTTCTTAGGGTGCGAAGTCGACGATTATACCAGGGTGGGGAGGTGGACAAAATTTTGCGTTGGGAAATTGGTACGTAAAGAGAGATAGAGTTAAATATTTCCCTGTAAAATTTGGATATTGCATCATTTATAGTTAGATTATCAAAATTGAAAGGGGCTTTTTTAAGGTATTCATTGATTTGGTGGAAATTTGCTTTGTGAAAATCGTGAGAAGGCAAAGCTGTGGAAGGGGTGTTCTGTAAAGGAGAATCGTGAAAAAAGGAAAGAAGGAGGGGGGGATGGAAGTTATCGATGGTTGAAAGAGAGAGGGGACAGAGTGAGACAGAGGAGTTGAAGGGATCAGTTGTAAATATGAGGTCTAGTTGTCTACCCATGTAGTTTAAGACGCCACTAACTTGACTAAGGTTTGAATCCGCAAGGCGATCCAAGAAGAGGCATTCTTTGGCAGTAGTGGGATTGGTGGCAATGTAATGCGATTCATCGTCTGATTGAGCCCATTTAAGATGAGGAAGGTTGAAGTCTCCGAAGAGAAGGATTTCATCCTGGGGGTCTCTTAAATCAATTATTTGGTCAATTGTGTTAATAGCCAGTTGATAGGAATCAATGGGCTGTGAGGGCAAGATGTAGAAACATATGATGTAGAGTGTCTTTTGGGGTAAGACAATTTTGATTGAAACATAGTCGAGATGGGGGGAGGACGATATTGCAATGAGGGAAGAGTCAAAGGAGTCAAGGACGGCTAGTAGGACTCCTCGACAAGGGCAACCCGAGGTAATGAGGTAATGATAAGATTTAACTATTTTATCAAATAAGAATTCCCAAGTCTATTATCAGAAATACGAGGGTGGTCCGATAAGTACTTAGCCTACAAAAGAAAAAAAAAATTGGAGAAATGGCGATTTATTTTTCAATATAGTCTCCTTTTAGCTCGAAACGATGCAGGAACTCCTTCGGACTCCACATTTCATGCAGGATATGACCCACACGATCTTTTGAAATACCTACTGTCTCAGCTATCTCGCGCACCTTCAATCGGCGGTCTGCCAATACCGGATCGTGCATTTTTGTCACGTTATCCTCCGTGGTAGCCGTTTTCGGGGCATCTGGACGTGGCTCATCAAAAACCGAAGTGCGACCACGTTGAAACTCGTTAAACCAATTTTTGATGGTCGCCATCGAAGGAGAAGAGTCACCGTACACAGCATCCAAACGCTCTTTGATTTCGCTGCGCGATTTCCCTTCCAAAAACAAGAATCGAATCACCGACCGATATTGCTATTTTTCCATTTTTCTAAAATCCGCGGACACTCTCGCTTCCACACGCGGTCAAAACAAAACTACGAGTCCGGCTGAAATTTCGACAGTAGCCGTCTACTAGAACGTACTACACGATAGTAAGTTGCTCTTGCGATACTGGCGCCATCTGGCGGTGAGGCTAAGTACTTATCGGACCCTCGTATTCGAAAACTTGAGGATTTGCAGTATAATTTATATAAATAAGTTGTGATTCCGAAGACATTATTCAGCCGCATCACTTATTCAAAAGTTACCAACGAAGTTGCCATAGACCTAGACGAAAAAATATATTTTAATAAAAATGGTGCAATCCTTGTTATGGCCAAAACTCTTGAATAAAAACCTAAGTACTGCTTGTAAACAAACTTTTTTTCAGATTTTCACTAACGCATGCATTAATCCCTCACGAAGACTCAGCAATACTTCGAACAAATGTGTTTTTTAAGAGTATAGTCCTATATCTGTACGTGCTATATTGTCAGACTTTTCCACTCCAAGAGCCAACAACGACAATGATTATTGTATTTGCGGTTGATATAATACAACAGTACTCAAAATAAACCTAAACATTTTCCAGAGTACTTTTAAAAAATTAAAGTGAATCTCACATAAGAACCAAGAAGATAACATTTAACAAGCGGCTTTCACAGTTAAAGAAAAAGTATTGACATTATGCAAATCAGTTATAAAATCCTTTCGAATCTCTTCTAATAAAAAAACTAACTTCAGGTTTAAATTTAATTAGAATAAAGATTAGAAATACCAATCACGAAGAAATTTACCAGGAAATTGGAGCGGAAACCAAAATTTAGTACAGATCATCATTCGAGACAAGGGTTAGAAGCCTAATGTTATGGCCCATTTCTAGGGGAAAGCGATGGGTAATCCATTTGGTTAATAGCATTATTTAAAAAATGAAATAGGGCACCGTGGCTCAGATGTTGGGCAATTGGCGAAAAGCAAATAAAGGACAGTAAGTGCCTTTTACCTATGGGAAGAAATTATTCACACACAATAACTGAGACGCCATTTTAGTAATAATAAAAACAGCACTTAAGCGCATATCATACTATGTATTTTTTTTGGAAACGAATGTATTATATAAAATTAGTCGTAAGAAACATATTTCTGGCAGCATACAAACTCTACCCGATAAAAATTGTACGGCTTTAGAAGCGATCCAACTGAATTTTTTCTTTCTCGAATGATCGACAGTGCTACTCAGCCAGGGTATGTGTCATTGATTGGTCGTAACTGGAAGGGAAGATTTCTGGAGAGAACCGGGGTAGGTGTAGGACATTCTATTTCCAGGTTGATTTTAAAGAATGTTTTATAGTGGCCGTTTTTCCTGCAAAGGTCGGCCGGTTTCGTTCGGTTTGAACAGTTCATAACAAACTCCACGAAGCTGATCTCATGAAATGTGGAGCAGAACCTTAGAACCATGGATTATTGCCTTTGCCGGCAGTGTTGATGCATAGTTCGACTTACCGTTCGATCTTTGGCACTTAGGGTTTTCGTACATACATATTGTATATACTTTTAATTGACAGTTACGATACGATGCAAACTACTTTCCTTCCTTTTCTGCGTTGAAGCAGCAGCTCACGCATGAATAAACGCCGTTCGACATCTTCCGGCTTCCGATACCCAATATCTTTGCTTCTTCATTCTATTAATGTTGTGTCATCTACTGGTAATGATTGTGCAAGCTTAGCTGGTGTCTGGCATGCCTCCAATTCTTTCAACTTTTTCGGTGACACAGAGCGTGATTTTAAATCTTTCCATGTCGTTTCCAACAGAGCAGTTCAGTCTCAACAAGAATTTTGTGTGTATCAGCTGTAGATCTTTAATTTTTTTGTTTCAATAAAATGGTGCAAAAGAATTCCTCGCAACAAATTTTTTCTTGCCGCGAAATGAGACATTTTTTAAACTAAATATAAAAAAACTAATATAGATGCATTACCATCTTAAATTATACGCACGACGTTCTGGCAACGTCATCTGTTGGCAAACAGCGAGAACAGGGGTCTTGAATAACCCCAATATTTTTCTTCGACAACTTTCATATAGTTTGGTCATATTTGATTTACTTAGGTTTGGCATTCCAAAATTTATTTGTTTTATTTCTTAACATTTTGACTGCCATGCACATTTTAGATGATATATAGGATTTTACATGGGTTCGTATTGTATGGCATCTGCTGAACATTTCAGTCTAATTTACGTGGCGGACGTTTGAGAGAAACGTTAAAGATAACGTTTGAGAGAAATAAATGAAAAATATATTTCTTGTTGGTTTTTTTTACAGATTTTTGAATTAATTTATTAAAAACTATGCAAAAAATATTTGAAAAATTTTATAAGAATAAAAATATAAACAACAATTTTATTTCTTGAGAAAGGAACTTATAAATTGAAAAAAAAAAAATACTTCATTGCTCAGTTCATTATTGCTTACCCTAAAAAAGGAAAAGAGGGAATGAAAATAAAAAAAATATTTATTTTCTATAAAGAAGTTTGGCTTACTTATTTCAAGAGAAATGTTAGATCTTTTGGAATGTGAATACTTTGGAAAGCACGCAACACATAGTTGGGGATTGTTGGGACACTCAGGACAGGTTGTTTTTACCGTCAGCATCCTGTGACGAATGTTGGGACAGTAGATCGAGTAAACCTTCAGTAACCTCCTCCCTAAACTTTCTTACCTGGATTCCACTTTTTGTGGCCTTTTTGTAAACCTGGAATGCGTTCACAACCGCAATACCCAACATAAATTCTATTGCATCTCTCCTGGACCACTTGAGTTCTCTTCGCAGTAGGAAGCCATTGGATCGGAGAGATCAATCCCCGACTTTCCTTTGTTGTAGTCTATTATAACCAGACGATGGTAAGTGTGGGTTAGAAATATCTTGGGCAGGTTGTTGTTTGGTCGAAAGCATCCTGACATCTCTGGTGTCCTTCCACTTGAGAACAACAATACCATTCTCTTCTTCACGGGCTGTCATTTCACCTCTCCTCAGCTTAGCACCCATAACTTCGTCAAACATGGAACGCACAAATTCGTAGCTCGTATAAAAACTGCCAACATAAAGAGTGTGATCTTCTCTTTTCGATAAAGTGCTGAGTTCTTCGCAATTTTTTTTTTGCCAGACCAACTTCTTGAACTCCTGTCGAACTTTTTATTTATTTATTTATTTATTTCATTTCATTATATACTACCACATTAAGACATTGTCTTGTCTTTTAAATTTGTGATAGATTTACATTATAACAATTGTATAAAATATCGTCTTCTAAAATAATTACATGCATATATGTATGGTATTGATAAGATAGACAATTTTGATAAAAAAACAAACAAGATAAATAAGGAAGAAGTATAAAGTTAAGGAGTAAGTGAAAAGAAGGTTAATGCGGAAAGAAGAGAACTTAGTTACTTTGGTGGTCAAAAAGGATTTCAATTCCTTTTTAAATGTAATAGTGCTATTTTGGTCTCTTAGATATTGCGGGAGTGAATTCCACAGGCGCACAGTAGCGATAAAAAATTGCCTTTCAGATGTCAAACAAGTAAATCTCGGTAAAATTAAACAATTGGACCTAGCTGATACTGAGAATTGTAGTTTATTGTAAAGATACCGTGGTGCACGCAGTCGTAGTGTTTTGAATAAGAAGGACAGTGCTCTGAATTTCATATAATTTTCCAGCGTCATTCCGAGGAGGTTTTTCGACAGATGTGATATATGATCATGCCTTCCGAGCCCATAAACGTATCGAGTAATACTATTAAATGCAACCTTAAGTTTCCTGAAGCTATAGGCATCACAGTTCTGGAAAATTTCGCAACTATATAGAAGTACAGGAATTGCGATAGTTCTAGCGAGCAGCAATCGGGTGTTGATAGGGATAAATTGTTGTGATATCCACAAAGAACGAAGAACGCCATATGTTTTTCCCACCACAGTGTTAATGTGGTCATTTCAAGTTAGGGTTCTGTTAAACGTTACGCCTACATTTTTGGAGGTGTTAACGAACTCTAATGGAGCATTGTTTAGCATTACCAATGAAAAGTAGTCAAGTGTCAGAATCCTTTTGGAAATTACTAAACACTTGCATTTACCTGGATTTAGTAGCAAGCCGTTTCTCAATGACCATTGGTATATTTGCTCCAGATCCTGGTTGATGTTGCAGACACAGTTATCAATAAGTCCAAGTGGACAACTTTGATATGCTTGCACATCATCAGCGTATATGTGAGTTGATGAATTATTAACTATATTTGGAATTTCGTTAATATACATAGAGAATAAAAGAGGTCCTAAAATGGATCCTTGAGGTACTCCTGTCGATAGTGATAGCAATTCTGACATCGTATTTTCCACACATACTGCTTGTTTACGACCGGAGAGGTAGGAGGATATAAGATTCAATGCAGACGAAGATAGGTTGAAGTTGTTTCGTAATTTATTGATTAGCACGGAATGATTCACCATATCGAAGGCTTTAGAGAAGTCCAAAAGCACCAGAAAAGTGACTTCATTACCATCTAGACTTGTTCTAATATCATCAATTACTTTCATTAGGCCTGTTAAACAACTGTGGTTTTGTCGATAGCCTGATTGAAATTGAGTTATCATATTACCCGAATTAATATATACATTTAGTTGTTTTTGCATAATGCGTTCACAAACTTTAGACAAGAAAGGAAGAATAGAAATGGGTCTAAACTCTTCACATGTAGAGTTTTTTGGTATTGGAATGATTTTTGCTATTTTCCACTGATTTGGGAAAGTTCCGCTAGTCAGAATTGTATTTATCGCATGCCTTAAGTGCGGTAATAAAAGAGGGAGGATAGCTTTAACAAAAACAGGATGGATACCATCGAACCCGACCGCGTGTGATTTTATGGAGAGGAAGCTTTCCACCACATCAAGCTCATTCACATTGCGGAATTCAAAGACCGTCTCACTCGTTGGTTGACTAAGCGTCACAACTCCTGCACTTATTACTTTCGAGCCAGTTGATACAAATTTGCGATTAAGTTCGTTTACCTCGACATTACTCAGAGAATGAAAACGTTGTTTACCAATTCCTAAATTTCGCAGTTTGCTCCACAGTTTTTTTCCATTTGTGTTCTTATTGAGACGATTGAAAAAGAACCGTCTTTTGGTTGTCTTTATTACCTGAACAATTCTGTTTCGCAGGCTCGGGTGTGGACCGAGAACAGCTGTTTGTGTCGTTTCAAGCGAAGGGCTTGTTGGAGTAGTAATCTGTTTTTGGTTGTCAAACTCCCATGCATGTAGATGTTATTGTTTTTCCCGGTGTCTACGCCAATGTCTCGGAGACACAACTGCCGTTTTGTTGTTTTACAATAAAGGGAAATAGCTTTTAGGACGGAGTTTCTCTCTGTGGGAGAATTGAATTTAAGTATGATGGGAGAGTCATACTCACTATTCCGCTGCTTAGATCGAAATACAGCCTTCAATGTGGGAGGCATACAGTCAATTGTGTGGCAGAGGTGATGGAAAAGCGATTTTAAATTCTCTTGCGGCAGTTGTGGAATACCGAATAACACGGCATCAGCTGCAATCTCCCTCCTCTCGAACTCCTCACATTTTTTCTCCAATTCTGCTACTTGCCCGTAGAGAGATTTTGTGTCACTCAAGTGCGTTTCCATGTCCTCAACTCGTTCTTGCAGGTCGTGGATAGATTTTCGCATCTCATGGACATGCGATGCTACATTTTTCTCAACGAGTTCAATTCGTTTGATTATATCGCCACGAAGGCTATTCACCTCCGCTGTAATTCTGTTGACGTTTTCCTCCGTCCATTTAGTGATTCTCTGCTACAGGTCGGTGAGAGGTATAACTGGTGGTGGATGGTGTCGACCCGTGCTTAGGAGTAGAAAGAGAATCCTTTAATAGATTGGTCGTGGAACGCGTTTTACCCGCCATTGTTCGTAGAGGACAAGGAATGTAAGACAGATTTTAAATTTAAACTTGCCCAAAAATAAACAGAATACGTCTGTTGCAACTATCGTGATAAACAAACCCGTATAGGCTCACACTGTCACGCACTTAAAATAATAAAGTTGGTTTCTGTTTTATTGGTATAGAACTATAAGCTGGACGAGAAAAAAAACACGTCTGTTCACTATTCACTGTACATTAGTCTTTTGCCGGAGTAAATTTTTGTTAATCAAGTAAACCTTCCGTGGAACAGAGTTTGAACAACTTTACACCATAAGGATATGCTTTATCAGGAATGTATTGTCTAAAAACTAGGGGATCCCTCCAAGGAATAACAATTTCATCAAATACCATGTTTTCTCCAGGTATCGGCACGCTCTGAAACTTTCCCTACAGCTTGTCCAAAAGAGATTTCAGTTGCCCAAGCCTATTTCCTTCTGCCATGGTAGTTTTATCAGCAAAATGAATAAAATTAAGGATAAGTTGAAAACGGTTCTAGAACATTGTTTTCGCAGGAATCCCAAAGCTATAAAAGAAATTAAAGTTATTTGGCGAGAAGAAAACTCAGTCCAGCATACAAAGTTAGTTATTTCAATCACAGTCTGTATTTCTACAGCTTCGTCATGCACAGTCATGCACCTCTTCTTCATCATTTTCTGATGATTCTGCATGAGCTGCATTCAAATTTTCAGGTCCCGAATCTGTGTCCAAGTCAATTCAATTATCATCGAACTTCAAGTCATGACTTTAAAAATCGTCGCCACTCCCTTCAAATTCTGGCTCTCTTTCCATCCCTCCATCACTCAAATATTGTCTTTCCATTTTTTTTTTACTTTTTAACTTTTTAGAAACCTATAACTGTACAAAAAATATTATTGATAACTGAAATTAATTCAAATGAGACTTATTGAAAATACACAAGATAACACGAGGAAACTACTGTCGTGCGACGTGGCATAACCGGGAACTTCTCCTATCATAGGGCCACGTCGTGCAAAAACATGCGAAACACAAAAACTGAAGTTCACAGTTTTGATGAGAAAAAAAAATTGTCCGTACGTATGTACATATATACTAAGCCAAATTTGCCGTGAAATCAATATGAATTATAAACATGAAACAAAAATTGGTGTACGTTTTAGTTTTCTATCTTGCAAAGCTGGTGCAGGGAAGACTTATGCAACAGTTTTCCTGCCTGTCCGTCTGAACAGATCCAGGTAAAAATTTGCAAAATTCTAGGTAGAAGATCTGGAATTGTATTGTACTATAGTTTGGCTCCCGGCGAGGTGGTCGCATTTTCTTTAGATACTAAAAAACAGAAATTTGAAAAACAAAAATACTTTGTCCTGGCGTAATCCAAAATGTTAAATTGACAGTTTATTGAAAGTGTTTAGGATTTGCTGTAAAAATTGTGTTTGACTAAAAATATTTGTATTCATTTTGAGGAATGATTGCTATTGATATGCGATCTCGCTTCAGAAGATAGGCCCTCTTGTTGCTGCTTTGACAGAATAGACTCAATTTGGAGCTCTGTTTTCTCAATGATGTATTTTAATTTGATTTTGTAAGCATTAAATATTTTGTATGGTTTTGTATGGTCATGTATTTGGTTATGAAAAGCATTAATCTTATTAATTGCCGATCATTACTCAGTCAAGTAGTGCCAATACAAGTGCCGACTCAGTAGTATACGAATGTAAAGAGTTTCATTTCGCAAATATGTATTACTCACAGTGGGCCAATTACAACAGAGTTATTGTGACTGATGTCAGATCGACAAAGTCAGGTGTTTCACTCCTTGAGACTAAAATTGTTCTTATCTCGCCGAAAAGACTAGATAAATTTAATGTGTTTTTCTCGTCTCTATTATAAAAATATGTGTTTCTAATCGAGAGCACTTTAGACGATCTTTCATGAATCCTGATTAAGGAATTTAAAAAAAAAACATTCAGAGACTTACATACTGCTCTCATGTGTAATGTGTAAAAAGTCAACACACTACTCTCTAAGGCCCAAAGCATAACCTTCATATTTCACGTGTAATGACGTGAGCGAAGAGAAAGAATTTCCCGACTGTCAGATCGCCAGCACCTTACTGAAGTACTTTGTTCTTTCATTCACAGGTGATAAATGTCCGGGCCTGGATTTACATTTTTGGCGCAAGGTTTGCCGGAATTGTAAGTGTCGTAAAGATCAACATATGTGCACTGATGATGACCTCACCGGATGGGCCCAATTCGAGATTTTAGGTCAAATTCGATCTAAACCTGCATGTAAGCCAATAATGCATATAATTAATATACCAATAACATATTTCATTTTAAAGATATTAAAATCAAGGCCTTAGCTAATCAGCCAGTTCAATTGGATTGGATACCTCCAAATGTAGCGCCAGATTTAGTATCCGATTATATGGACAAACTCGGCACTTCACAGATTCCGGTCGCTGGAAGTGATGCAGCTACTAAACGAAAACAACAATTGGAATTCCAAGTTCCTCCTCATGACTTGGATGCTGCTCTCTGCGATAATCTAACCGAGTCCGAAGCAAACCAACTGCAGCAATATGTTCAGAAGATAAGGGAGAATTGTGTGGGTCAAGGTAATGTAGTTCGTGTAGGCAATGTGCTGCATGGGAAATTGGGTCATATTCCTAACGTTCAAGAAATTATTCCGTTCACTCCACAACAGTTGAAGGCAATTGAAGCCCTTCACGAGCTACCATCAACAGTCATGATTGATCCCGTTTTAGTGGAGATTCTAGATTCGGATAAATTGGTTAATGCATTAGCCAATGAACCAGCAAGCCTGTATCCGAAGATTTTTATGGCTTTTTCAGAACCGTTAGCTCGGGAAGACATGGAGAATGTACCAATAGGAATAAAACAAAAAGTCAAAGAGCTTAACAAGGCAGCTATTAAAAACTTGGCGGAGAATGGCCCAATCTACGACAAAATGTTAAATATTCTAAAACAAAAGAATTTAGATATTAGTAAGGACCCCGTTTTAGGGCCAATTGCTGATTTCAGAAAAGAATACGTGGCTAGCCCACAATTCAAGCATCAGGTCAACTCTTTCCTAGATTCGTTTTCCCCCGCAAAAGTGCAATACTGCACCCCAATTAAAACAAGACATGATCCAAATGAAGCTTTTAATTCTCCACTTCCTCTTAAGAATCCTATCCAGACTAAAATCGGATCGATGATGAAACAGGACACACCTATGAGAAAAGTGAAGTTCGGGGGCGTGAGTATTTTATACGACCTGGGTTTGCCTATCGACGCTGAATATGAAAAAGATCAAATCTTCTCCAAAGTAATTAATTCAGAGCAACTGAAGAATGCGCTTCAACAAAATCCGAGTCATTGGAGGGGCAAGCAGGTTGCCATTTCCTTATCTCCACTACCGCCGGATTTCGAGATAAATCCTGAACTTGCGTCGGAAACTAAACAAAAGCTTGAGGATCTCGGTTTGAATACAATGGCCTTACAAAGCGGCTTAGTCAACGGACCTTACTATGACAAACTCTTTGGAGCGCTTAAAGACAAAGGCATAGATTACGGGGAATGCAAAATCTTGGCTCCCATAGAAGGTCTGCGACAGGAGTTGATAATAAACAAGCCTTTCCAAGATGAAGTTGTTAAGTATATTAAGAAAATTCCAAGTACCGCACAAATGAGCATTTCGGAAAATGCATCAACAAACCCATTTCGAAACAATCTTTCAGGATCTGGAAGCTGCGACTCCGGTTTTGGTTCAAAACCATCCACACCAAATTACGCTACCCATCCGGAACTACCGGCTGCTGACAACACTCACTCGCTTTTTGGAATGAATGCTAGTTTTGGAAAGTTTTCATCCATTCCAGGAATAGAGGATATGAACATGTATCCAGACGTGCAACCTAGTATCAATTACAATAATCCGCTTGAGAAATCATTCGATGCTCTTACCTTGGGCCCACCGAAATCATCATCATCTCCATTCCCGGTTGCTATTCTGACCTGTCGCGATTGTCTTAATCCGATAATGAGCGGCGAAGTGGCGGTAAAGGCTGAACGTGCTGGTAAAGAAATAGCTTGGCATCCAGAGTGTTTTAAGTGCCACAAGTGCCGAGAACTTCTCGCCGACTTGGTGTACTTTTTCCACGGCGGTAAGGTTTACTGTGGTCGTGATCTCGCTATAATACTGAAAATACCCCGCTGCAAGGCATGCGATGAGTTAATCTTCACCAAGGAGTATACAGCTGCTGAGGGAGCTACATTCCATATAAAACATTTTTGTTGCTACCAATGTGATGAACCACTTGCTGGGCAGCAATACATTCCTGATGAGAAGACTAATATGCCCCTCTGTCTGAAGTGCTACGATGATTACTTTGCGGAAGCTTGTCAGTATTGTCGTAAGCCCATAGGTCCGTCGGATCAGGGAGTCGCCTGGGGTACCGTCCACTGGCACGGTCCGTGCTTTATCTGCGCAGGCTTAGATTGTGGAAAATCGCTAATCGGCGGCCGGTTCTGCGTAAAAAATAACATGCCGTTCTGCAGCCCTGCATGCGTTAGAAGTGTTGTGAATTAATCAAACTGCTTTGCCTTATAAACAATAAAGTATTTTTTTACACAAAGTATATGTATATGCTATAAAGGGAATTTATACAGTATTTTTGATACGCCTAGATATGACTTATTATATGAATTTATGTGTCAAATTTTTGGACGTTTTGTGTCCAACTCGAATGGATAGTTACTTTTAAGACATTCAGTACGTACATATATTTATAAGTCCATGCATTGTGCCTATATAATAACATAACGCTATTTAAAAGCTCGAAATCAATACAAATATATATTTTTACAAATTGTAAAAGAAGCAGTTTTTTT
Source organism: Merodon equestris (assembly GCA_958301585.1). Lineage (NCBI taxonomy): Eukaryota > Metazoa > Arthropoda > Insecta > Diptera > Syrphidae > Merodon > Merodon equestris. The sequence continues at coordinate 70,368,146 of OY284413.1, forward strand.
TATTTAAGCAGATGAATCGATGAATATGGTGGTCAAAAATGTGATCGGTAAATGAAGGGTATGGGAAAACAGCATAAATCCATAATACAGTTCAATAGGGGAACATGTCAGTGGAATAGAGCATGAGAAATCAGTGCGAAGCATGTTGGTATTCGGAGAGTTTCTATTGATTGCAAAACAGGCACATGTTTTATTTTCTCTTAAATTGGTATCCACAATGATGCCCATTTTTCTTCTAACCTTTTGCCGAGTCTAACCAACCGGAATCGTGTCTCCTTTAATCCCAAGCCTAACAGTTCATTTCATCTATAAAGTAAACGTGTGCAGATCTACGAGTATAAGGTGAAACGTTTTCGGACTGGCACAGAGATGACGTTCCAATGAGCAAAGATGTATGTTTCGTGCCCGGGTGTATGTGTAATTAGTTTCAATTTGCCCTCTCATGAAGGTTTACATGAATTTTTGCAGTGGACGTCTTGCGTCTCTTTGTTGAAATGGATAAACCGAAGTATCGTGCCGTCAAAAAAATTTGTTTTGGGATTAAGCCCTACGGTAATACATACATCCAAAATTGACAAAAATGTACGGGAACAGTACTTCTCCCATGTTAAAAACTTGACAGCTGAATTTAAACGTGGTCGCACATGCCTCAAAGATAACCCATGTGTAGGATGCCAAAAACTGCAACCACACCGGAAACCAAATGCATGATAGGCTAGTAGAGGTGAGTGGGAAACTGAGGCTGCGGGGATATCGGGAGAAAAGGTGCGAAACATCTTGCACCAAAAATTAGATATGCGAAAGCTCTGCGCAAGATGGGTACTGCATTTCCTAAATGCCGATTAAGGGTAAATGTCCAAACTATTTTCGCAGCAATCCTTGGAACGATTCAATAGAGTCCACCACTGCATGACAGAAACGAAACAGCAGTCCAAGCAGTTGGTGGAAGACAGTGGTTCAGCGCCAAAAAAAGCGGAGTCGATCGCATCTGCCGGAAAGATAATGGCCATCGTGTTTTGGATAGGGTCATCCTTATTCATTACCTTGCAAAAGGGAGAACAATTACAGGCGAATATTACTCCAACCTTCTTGTCCACCTGGATGCCAGAATGCACGAAAAGAGCCCTGACTTGAAAATAATCACCTTTCACCAGGATAACGCACCTGTACATAAGGGTGCGTCGGCAATGAGAAAATTTTGGATTTACTCGGCCATTCCCTCTATTCTCTTGATTTGGTATCCTCAGACTTGTGTCTGTTCCCAAACTTAAAGAAATCAAACCCAAACTTATCCTCTGGATTATTACCAACAATGTGATTGTATGTGATCATTAAAACTATTATGACCATATGGAGGTTTTACTTTACATTATTATCAGGTATAAGCTTTAACTTACCTTATTAGGAGTTGTATAGTAAGTTCTGATGTACATTTTATTATAAGGCTTATTATAGGAGCTTCTTCTTCTTAGATGGCATTACAGCTCATGAAGAGCCAGAGCCTAGCTTCTCTCATTCACTTATGTTGTGTGCGATTTGTTTTTTTCACACAAGTGAACGGGACCTACAGTTTTAATGCCGATTCCGAACGGCGAGAGTCGAGAAGCTTTTTCAAAGCAAGTGTACTACGGGGGGTTTTGCCAGTTCCCCGCCGAGGAGAGAAGCCGCGTAATGAACGTTGATGGCGTTGGTATTATCGGGATCCGAACTCGCTCATCGTGAGTCAGAGGCCGACACACTACCCACTGAGCCACGGCTATCTATAGGAGCTAGTTTCATTATATATATAAGGCTTTTATAAGGCTTTAGGGACCTAATGTAGGCCTGTTGATAAGATTTATTATGGGCGTTTTATATATCTTCTTATAAGGACTTTATAGTTCTATAGTTCCTATAGTTCATGAATCATAGTTATAAGAAAAATAAGAAAAAATCAGCATTCAATCAAACACAACAATATATTTTATCTATCTTTATACTTATATATATACATAAGTATATACGAGGGTGGTCCGATAAGTACTTAGCCTACAAAACCCCGTCTGAAAAATACGTTTTCTCGAGGTCTGCAAAGTAAGCCTCCATGGCGGTGCTGACCTCCTCATTCGACTGAAATTTCTGCCCGGCGAGTGACTTTTTCAAGTTGGGAAACAAAAAGAAGTCGCACGGGGCCAAATCTGGAGAATACGGTGGATGGGGCAGCTGTTCGTAGCCCAATGCGACCAATTTGGCCGTAGCGAGGGCGGAGGTGTGAGCGGGTGCGTAATCATGGTGGAAGAGCACTTTTTTCTTCGCCAAGGGGGTGGTTTTTTCTTCAATTCGGCGTCGAACCGGCCCAATAATTTGGCATAGTACAGCCCTGTGACCGTTTTACCCTTCTCCAGGTAGTCGATGTGGATCACACCTTGTGAATCCCAGAAAACGGTGGCCATCACCTTTCCGGCCGATGGAACAGTCTTCGCCTTCTTCGGAGCACGTTCGCCGGGTGAAGTCCACTGTTTCGACTGTTCCTTTTTCTCTGGTGTGTGCCAGTGGATCCATGTTTTGTCAACTGTCACGAAACGACGTAGAAACTCCTTCGGATCAACAGCGTCAAACACTGCTCTGAAGTGGTCTCACGGTTGCGCTTGTTGTCCGGAGTGAGCAAACGCGGCACCCATCGCGCCGACAGCTTTCATGCAGGATATGACCCACGCGATCTTTTGAAATACCTACTGTCTCAGCTATCTCGCGCACCTTCAATCGGCGGTCTGCCAATACGAGATCGTCCATTTTTGTCACGTTATCCTCCGTGGTAGCCGTTTTCGGGGCACCTGGACGTGGCTCATCAAAAACTGACGTGCGACCACGTTGAAACTCGTTAAACCAATTTTTGATGGTCGCCATCGAAGGAGAAGAGTCACCGTACACAGCATCCAAACGCTCTTTGATTTCGTTGCGCGATTTCCCTTCCAAAAACAAGAATCGAATCACCGACCGATATTGCTCTTTTTCCATTTTTCAAAACAAAACTACGAGTCCGATCCGGCTGAAATTTCGACAGTAGCCGTCTACTAGAATGTACTACACGATAGTAAGTTGCTCTGCGATACTGGCGCCAGGTGAGGCTAAGTACTTATCGGACCACCCTCGTACACACTTAATTATACAAGAAAAGATAATTTAATTTATATTTCTTATACTTCAAGTTAAAGTAGTAGTGGAGGATTAAAACAAGAATCTATGGTTAATAACAGTACGAAGAAACAAGCGAATTTTAGAAAACTGCGGTGATGTTCTAGTAGGAATCATGCACTAGATCATCTGTCAAATTTGGGAGGATGAAACCATTCCCGACAACTAGCATAACAGCTCTATCTCCACCACATTCAAAAACGGCTATGTCTAGCGCAAACTATCTAGACATAATCCTGCTCAATGTCGCCTAAAAGATCCTATTTTTATTTTTTTTTTTATAATTAATTTTTATTTATAGTTCCTTAGATCTATCTTATCCTAGACAAAAATGTTTAAAACTAGCTTAACTATCGTTAGAAATTTAGGAATATTACTGGCCCTAGGCGGACACTCTAAAACAAACTGTATAATTGTAACGTATGCCTTTCGACTACTATATAAATGACTTACAAGTAACATTATTATAATTAATTTAAGCTAAGAAATTTTTTTTTTTTTAAAAACTTAGCATATGATCATTCTTTTATATATATTTATATAAGCCTTATACCTACCTAAACCTAACTAAACATTTCTTATTCTAACTTAACTAATATATGTATATATATAAATATACATATACTTTATATATATTATATATTTATATATATCTTTTTTTTTAATTTTAATATATTTATACTTTTTTTGGTTGTAATTCTTTTTTTCTGTTCTATCCTACCCTAACCTACCCTAACCTACCCTAACCTAACCTATGTAAGCCTGCCATTGGTGTTAGGCAAGCCCTGCCTTGAAGAGGCTGAAGCTATTCGAAGTGTCCACTGACGCAGCTCCCTCCAGCCACCAAAAGCGTTGATGTTGGCAGACTACGTCTCCTCGATCCCGGCGTGAGACCGATCTACAGAACTTGAGGCGCTCGAGCTCACTGAGTGCGACATCGGGTTCGTAGAGGAATCGCCGTTGCACGGAATTGCGACCCACGTAGAAGATTAGCGGTACCGCCAATCTGTCCTGGATCAGCCCACATCTATCTAAATAGAGGAATGCTTCTGGCGGGACAAAGCCGTTAAGGCGCACTCTCATTGGGGTAGTAAGCCCCAGAGATTAGACTATTGACCGAAGTCATTGCTCTCGCAACGTGGCCTCGAATCAATTTGATCAGGAAGTTATCCACCCGTACAATCCTGGCACAATATTGTATAGGACCTCGTTCGGGTAAAATTTAGTGTAATCAAATTCGGGTGTCCTATGTAACCCTAGACAAGTCCTGAGACATTGTATCTGACTACACTTTGATTCGCCAGTGGGCGCCCGTCCTATCCAAGAAATGAGAACCCGCGCCAATTTTTTCTAGTGTCTCGAGAGGCCCTAGACAAAGGCGTTCTGAACAAAATAGTTTCTGATTTTTGGCAGTTGATCTTCAACTTCCAGTCATCACAATACTGCTGAATTTTTTCGAAGTCACGCTGCAAGAGAGTGACAATGACGTTGGACCTGATCTGTACGCGATTAAATCGCCCGCATACGCTTTTGGTGAAGAAAAACTATCAAATCACTGAAGTAAATGCTGAAAAGGATCGTCGAGTTCATCGTACCCTGTTGCAGTCCGTTGTAAATATCAAATGTATGGGTAGAAGTCACGTTGGCAATTTTCACTACGAACTTTCTACCTGTTAACATGTCAAAAATCATATATAGCAGTGGTTTACTTATGCCCAGCCGACTGAGCTTGTAATAAAGACCTTCTAGCCATACGGTGTCGAAGGCTTTTTCCAAGTCAATCAGACAGGCACCCCTGCATTGGCTCTTGCATTTATTCCATTGGATATCCGATACGAATTCGACGCGGCATGAATAGTGTCATGCCCCGCTTTGAAACCGAATTGGTTATCCGGGATGATTTTATTGTCCTCAACCCATTTAGACAGGGCCCTATGGGCCACCTTCTCGAAGACCTTGCTGATACTCGGAAGGAGACTTATCGACCGGAGATTTGCCGGGTTAGTGGTGTCCTTACCTCTCTTGGGGATATAAAAGATCCTATCCAGTGTACTATGTGAACGTCTTAAGCAAGAAAGCAGGAATGATTTTGGGCGATTTTGAAAGAAGAATTCTCTGTCGGATACATAGCCCTATCTGTGAGGAAGGCGAGTGGAGGAGAAGACCTTGCTGATACTCGGAAGGAGACTTATCGACCGGAGATTTGCCGGGTTAGTGGTGTCCTTACCTCTCTTGGGGATATAAAAGATCCTATCCAGTGTACTATGTGAACGTCTTAAGCAAGAAAGCAGGAATGATTTTGGGCGATTTTGAAAGAAGAATTCTCTGTCGGATACATAGCCCTATCTGTGAGGAAGGCGAGTGGAGGAGAAGACGCAACCGCGAAGTCTACGAGCTGTATAATGATGTGGACGTAGTCCGAAGACAAAAATCCGTCGACTACATAGGCTTAGCCACATCAAGCGCATGGACTACCGCGTTCCAGTAAGGAGGGTCTTCGAATCCCGGCCACCTGGTTCGAGAGGGCAAGGGTTATCGAATCTACGGCTTAGAGACCAAGTGATCGCGCACATCAGGAAACTTGGACACTCCTGTTGGAAGCAGCGTGCGCGGAACTGACATGAGTGGCAGCAGGCTTTCGTTCAGGCTCAGACCTACAAGGTCTTACTTACAACGAAGTAAGTTAAAAGAACGAGTGAATATACTGTTTGAAATTTAACGAAAGCAAAGCGTAATCATATGTACTCACTAAACCTGTATATTATCACTTTAGCCTGGATCTCGAAGAGGTGAATATGTTAAACCAACACCCCACCCTTTTAATCAAAACCGAAACATGAATGTGCCTCTGGCATTAGCGTGCTCATCAGTGATCATAATCTCACTACCATCCGATCTGCTTCAGATGCCCTCCTATTATAATATAATATTGCCCTTGTGTTCGATGATTTTTGCTTGCATCATAGACAGATGTGAAATTATTCGTTGGCATAGGCACCGGCTTCGAAATCAACATAACACAACTACCCCTATGTTCCGCACGTTCAATTCATGTGCGATACAAGTACTTGTACGCGATTACTAATCGATTTTTTTTTTTTTTGTTCGCCGATAACCACTTCCATAGTGCTCCGTAGTTTTGAATATGAGTTCGCGCGATATTGTGGACAGAGTGGTGCAATATACCCGCTTTTCCGGATCTCTTACAATCGAAAATCTTGAAAAGTGCTAATTTTCTGCGGAGGCACTAAGATCTCAATTCGGACCAAAAGAATGTTAATCATTGCACTGAAGGTGAAGTGAGTGACAAGGTTTCAAACACGCCCGTATGTTGCGTAGTCAGCATATGAGGGAAAAGGTTTGCACCTTGAGCATGGTCCACATTTTCATGACTTGAGTTGCTATAGCGATACGGGCCACTTTGTATAGAAATGGAATTGAATGAAGGAATAATGTCAACTCCAGAATGAATTTCATGAATTCGCTGCATGGTATCCTAAGCGGAGTATTCAATACGAGTATACCACCTGAAGTTCAATTAATTGGAACCCTTATTATTTTCTGAGGCAAACATTGTGGACGGTTTAAGTTACAATACGTTTCGAAGAGCATTTGATTGTTGTCGTTAAGCAAATACAGCCGGCCATGGTACGAGCGGGGTATTGCGGCCGTTACTTCCGAGTTTCGAGTTCCGAAGAGCGAGATAAGATGGGACGAGAATATGGTATATGCGCGGGGCAGGATGTGATCAGCACATCCGTCTATTATTTCACTGAGAGATATATTGTGGGGGAGAGTGTAATCATGTGGGAAGGCATTTAATTGAGTTGATGTGTGTATATATTCATGGACATTAGGATGTATGTAACAACAGATACGTTTGTAGGACTTCAATATCTTTTTTTTTGCTGAAGCAGATGTTTTAAGAAAGTGACAGTTAAATGTTAGAAGCATTTATATGTACATACTTAATTTATTATTACATACATATGTATAGTATTACATATACGAGTATATAGTATTACAAACCTATATATAGTATGCGCTCTTCAGCATGTACTAAGACTCTAAGCGACTTGATGTACATACTATATTAGTTAGAAACATAATTCGGACCGATATATCACCTACATACATATATTGTGCAACACTGATCAGATTGCGCACTGACGTGCGTTTGAAGGGTGATATTTCAATCTCCAATTTTTATTTAGACAGTTTTTTATTGTGTCAAAATTATATTAATGTTCTGAAAGTTAGTGAAGTTTGTGAAAAAAAAAATCGTTACATATTGGTATTTCACAATGAAAAATCAAGCCCGGGAAAAATATTGAGCTCTTTACGGTCAAGGTAATTTAGCAAATGCAACAGCATGTAGATTGTTTACTCACTTTTGATCTGGAAATTTCCACATGAAAGGTGCAAAGGAATGAAAATGTTGAAGAAATATTGCAAAAAATCCATGAAGCTCTTCATATAAGTGCTCGTTTATCACTAAAGAATTAAACATTGATGACGAAAGGCTGTCAACAATTTGATGGACCGAATAAGTACATACATACGCTTTTGAAATGGTACCACATTGACCCAATTTTCGTAATAGCGGGCGATAAAAAATGGGTAAAAAAGATCGTCGAAAAGGGGAGGCGAACCAACACAAACAAGTTCGATGCCAGAATTGATGCCTCATAAAGTTATGTTGATGGTGCAATTGAAAGGAAATCGTACGTAGGCAAGATGAAAAGTTCTCAGCCTGACACAGAGATGATGTTCCAATCATCAAAGGTGTAGGTCTGCCTGACTACACATTAAAATTCATCGAAAGTCGGCAAAAGCATACGGGGACTCTGCTCCTTCTACAGTAACCCAAAAAAAAAAGTTGGACGGCATGTAGACTGCAACTGCAACTTGAATATTTTAGAGGCATGTAGGGATATTGATATCAAATAAACTGGAAAAGAGACTTCATTTTTCGAATATTCCAAACGACATTATTTCCTTTTCCTAAGGCTAAGGCCACGCACTGAGCGGCAAGCGGCAAAGCGGCAAAAAGCTGAGCGACAAACTTAAGCGGCAAGTGGCTATTTACTGAGCGGCAATTCTTAGCGATTAGTTCTGAAAATGTCGTTAACGATTGCTGTTCGCCGCAATATTTTACAAGAAAGTCGTTTTAACATTTACAGAGTTATCTCAAGCTTAAAAAAAGAAGATTTGGAGTTCATCCAATAAACCGAAAAAGATCAGGTTATGGCGAATTTCACCATTTGTATAATAATCTTCGACAACACGAAGACCGATTCAGACAATACCTACATACGTATGTCAATACAATCATTTGATTTGCTGTTAATATTTCTTAATTTTGCCATTATTTCTTCTTGCCGCTCAGCACTACCCTAAAATAATAGAACAGAATTGAAAGCTGAGCGACGCCGCTCTGCCGCTCAAAAACGTCGCTTGCCGCTCAGAGACTGTGTGGCCACAGCCATACGATTTCATGTGTTTTAAAATTTTTTTGCCGCTCAGCTTTTTGCCGCTTGCCGCTCAGTGCGTGGCCTTAGCCTAAGTTGCTTCACATTATTTTAAAACAAATAATCGGCTGAAAATATAATTTCTTAGAACCAAAAAAAACTTGGACAGTTCTTCTTTTCTCTGGAATTTTTTCCTGGTATATCGTATTTTTATATGTCATTTTAAAAGTCATAAACCTTTCAAGTCACTTCGGGCTTATAGTGTTCAGGAGTATTTTCATTAGCGATTATTTACATATGTACGTATAAAAATTAAAAAAAAAAAACAAACATCCATTGATATGAAAGAACTAATTATAAAGTTAATTAAAAAAAAATAATGTTATAGAAATTGCCGAAATTTTGAAAAAAAATCTAGACCAACAGTACATTATGTTATTCAAGAGTATAAAAAAAATGGTTTTGCAAAGACCCAGTGGTAGGACGACCCGAAAAAAATGCAACTTCCCAAACCGAAAGAAAAATTGTTCGAATAGGTGTAAACGACCCTAAAATGTCTGCGGTAGAAATTGCTAAAGAACTTCAGGAAAATGTAATTCTAAATGTGCACCCACAAACAATTAGAAATTTATTACATTTAAGGGATTTAAAAGCCTACACACCTCGAAACAAGCCCCTTTGGTTTGCTAAAAACATAAGGAAACGCTTGGAATATGCACAAATTTGTGTTTTTCAACCTTTAGAATTCTGAAACTCTGTCCTTTTTTCAGAGGAATCGAAGTTAAATATATATGGATCTGATGGACGTCATTTTGCTTGGAAAAGACAAGGTATAGCGTTAAGTCCGGCAAATGTAAAGACCACGGTGGTGTAGTATGTGATATGGGGTGCAGTGGGGTCAAGTGAGTAGGAAACATGGTATTCGTTGAAGGTAATATGAACAAAATTGATTACCTTAACATCCTCAAAACAATTTACCAGCAACTGCTAATAAGCTAGGCATAAGTAATAGTTTTTGTTTTATTCACGATAACCACCCTAAGCATGCGTTCCTAATTGTATGGGAATGACCGCTCTATAATGTGAAAAAAGTTCTCCCCCATCCGCCCCAAAGTACAGACTTAAATCATATAAAGCATCTCTGGGTGTATATGGAGAAAAAAATTGAGGGACAAGCCTTCAGGATGTATGGGCCTATATACCAACTGATGTCACAAATACTTTAGTAAATTCCATGAACAGCATGCTACAGGCCGTTTTGGGAGCCAAGGGCCACCATGCTAAATATTAATATGTTTAACTTTTTCGATATGTTCCGTTTTTTCTAATGAATTTCTTAAGTGTCTAAGTTTTTTTTTTGTTTTGAAAAGTACTTCTATTTATCTTTTCGGTGTCTTAAATTACAAAAAAAATGTTTCGGAAAAATGAATTAAAGCCATTTGAAAAACTAAAAAAGAATGTTTCATTTCCACTTCCTCTGATTTCAATAGCACTAAGGGTTGCGATGTCAACCTTAAAAAAGAGGGCTGCTGAATTCAACCGTAAAGAAAGCCTAAAAACCACAACTACACCAGAAACCACCGAAAGAGTGAAAAATATCATGTTGGATGATAGACCACTGAGGGTAAGTTAGTTAGCTGAAGCCATGGGGATATCGGGAGAAAGGGTGCAAAATATCCTGCACAAAGAATTAGAGAAGCGAAAGCTCTGCGCAAGATGGGTGCCGCATTTGCTGAATGCCATTCAAAAGCAAATGCGCAAACGATTTTCGCAACAATCTTTGGACCGATTCAATTCAGGGATCTGACTGATTTTGTTACCATGGATGAAATGAATGGATGGAAACGAAATAGCAGTGGGTAAAAGCTAATGGTTCGGCGTTAGAGAAAGCGAAGTCGATCGCATTTGCCGGAAAGGCCATGGCCAGGGTGTTTTGGGACGCGGAAGAGATCTTGATAATTTATTACCGTCCAAAAGGCAGAATAATTGCGGGCGAATATTACTTGACCAGCTGGATGCCAAATTTTGGGAGAAGAAGAAAAAATCATCTTTTACCAGGACAATTCATTTCTACAGAGGGTACGTTGGTGTTGGGAAAAGTGTGGTATCTGGGGTACGATTTGTGGGCCATTCCCCTGTATTATCCTGATTTTGCACCCTGAAGCTTTCATCTGTTTCTGAAGAAATTTGCTTTTAGGAAGCGGTTTGCATCCAATAAAGAAGTTGAGAGGGCCGTAAATGCAGCCTTCTAGACTCTCACTTCCGGGAAGGAATTCTGGTGTTCGAAAGTGTGATGTAGTCAGGGGAGATTAGAAAAATAAACTCAGTTTTTAACTGAACGTCGCAGTCTTTCATTGTCAGGCCGAGAACTTTTTACCTTTCCCTCGCACCTATTAGATATATTGGGAGTACAAATTGATTCCGTCCAGTTGTTTGTTTTTGTTCGTATTCCTGCCGTTTTTCTCGTAATGCACGGTTCAAACAAGTCAGTTGTAGTCTATACTGTAATAGATTCGCCAAATCGTAGCAGCTCAAAGTACACAACACCCTTTTTGGTCCAATCAGGTGTACAGCATGATCTTCGGGCTCAACCTATGCTTTGGTGTTGACGTTGAGGTCGATGCTAACGATTTTTTCTTTTTAGGATTATCGTAGAGCATCCGGTTCTCATCCCTCGTCACAATGCGATATAAGTGTACAATCGCCTTTCAACAATTCTCGGTTTCAATTCATGAGTAATCCAATTGCCTTAGTTCACAGTCATTTCCGTCGATTTTAATCGAACAGAAACTGCTTACTAAGTTACTCCCAGTGAATCTGCAAGCTCTATTCGCGTTTGACCCGGATCTTCATCGAGTAATGCTTCCAATTTTTTGTCTTCGAATGTTTTTAGTTGCCCAGGAAAAGAGATATGTATTTAGGTACGCTATAATATCTTTAACGTTGAAATCACCATACTTGAAACGTCGAAGCCAAACTCATGATTTATCAGTTGGAGCCATAAATTTCCACAATACGACGTACTTTAATTGCATTTTTGCATTTTTATTCCAATTAAAGCAAAAATTAAAATCTCCTGCAAATGTTGCTTAGTTGACACAAAATTTGACTTATTTAACACTATAAAAAAACAAGTTTTTTTTTTGTGAAACTAAAAGTAATATAAACTGAATGTTATTGAGAGAAGTCTAACCTCTCTGAATCACGGAGATCAGCTGTCACAATAAAACATTTATGACAGCCAGAGTTATCTTTTGAAAACCGGACCGAACTTATTATTCACTTCAGTATTGCCAATCTTAAGTCTCAAGAAAGTTCTGAACATTTTTTTGTAACCATTTTTGACTGATATATGAATTATGTATCAAATAGAGTTCTACTAGAGTCATCATTGCTGATTTAACCCTTATCCTGTATTCATGGGTCAAAATTGCCCAAACACACCTTTCATTTAAGTTATTTCGCTTATTTGTGAATATATTTATCTGAAATTTCTTGACTTTTATTTTTTTAAGTAAATGAACAGAACTATAAAAAAAAAAATTATAACATTTGTTAATTTATAAGATTTTATGAATTTTTTTTTTCAAATAACGAACGTTGTATTCATGGGTCAAAATTGCCCAATATATTTTTTCCAAAAAACGTTGACCGGGACACCCTATTTTCTTCGACATGTAATATTATCTACATATCTAGGTATATATGTATGTGTATATACTTACTCCTGTCGACCCACTCGATCACATAGTTTTTTTTTCTACGAACGTAACGGTAACATTTGCACAGCAAATAAAGCTGAACGTGTTTCACATCATAGCAAAGAAGTGTTCTTCGCGTGTGGATCTTTGGATATATAAATATGTACTAAAAAGAAACGTTTGAACCACGTGTAACCAAATGATTTCTAGTTATCTTTCATAGAATTCATATGGCCGGATTGAGTCGCGAAGAAATTGAACAACTGCTTGATCGTGGTGAAAGTGGTAGTATTTCGATAGATACGGCAAGCGAGGTAGAACAGGAACATTTATCGTATAATAGTTCCTTATACGAAACTGATTTATTGGGTGGGGAAAGTTTACCCATCATAAATGAGGAGAATATTAGTTTGGATGACGAAGCACTTCCCACTCCAACGCAATTTTTTTCAAAAGATCAGAAGTATAAATGCTGCAGGTGGCCAATAAGAAATTTATCCGTCGGGCGTCATAGAACGGAAAATGTTTTGAACACTTCCCCAGGACCGACTGCATATACTACCTCCAGAATATCCGGCATAAAATCTACTTTTCATTTGTCTTTACCACCTGATGTGATTATTGTAAAGATGACAAACATTGAAGATTAGAAGTGTTTTTTTTTGTCTATGATGTTTTTTTATATCAATATACTATATTTGTTTATAGGAGAGAGTCTATTTAGAGACACATGGGTAAGGCAATATCCATCGAAGCCTATATAGGTTTCAAAATATATCTCGAGTCATACGTTTCGATAAGAAATGAGACAGAAACGAACGACGTGCTCGGGATAAACTTGCCCCAATTAGAGATTTCTGGGACAAATGGGAATCTAACATACGAAATCTAACATACGATGAACAATTAGTGACATATCTTGGGAGGTATTCATTCAAGCAATACATTCCATCTAAGCTAGGAAAGTGTTAAATAAAAGTGTGAGCTCTGTTCGAGAGTAAAACCAGCTTTGCCTGGTCTTTGCAAGTTTACACCGGTAAAGGTAGAAATTGTCATCCCGAACGAAATCAAGGCTGTCGTGTAGTTCTAGACCTCATAAAATACTTGAAAGGTAGAAACATTACATGCGACAATTTATTTCACGAATTAGGGATAGAATTACTAGGAAGTAATTACCTTAGTTGGAAAAGAACGAAAAAATAAAACATCTTTGCCACCAAAAATTTTGGATGTAAAACAAAATCCCGAGCAATTTTCCCATTTCTTTTTCGACAATAAAAATACTATAGGTACAACTCTCGTTTCATACGTGCCTAAAAAAAACCGCTATTCAATTTAATTAGCACTTTGCACCATGACAAAGAGGTAACTAATAATGCAAAAAAGCCAGAAATAATAAAATATTATAGTTCAACAAAATCAGAGGTAGATACTCTTGATCAACTTATACGCATTTACACCTGTAAGCTTAGAACAAACAGATGGCCACAGACGTTATTTTATAATACATTAGATATATGTATCAGTCTATAATGCTTTTGTTATACATATATGTACATATCGATTTTTCCGAACTGGAACAAAGAATAAGCATTTCAGACGGAAGATTTTTTTCGAGGAATACTGGTCCGGAAAGATCGTTGGTTCAAGATCTGTAAACACGAACAAATCCAAAACAAGCTACAGTGTCAACATTGAAGATATCCGGTTGCTATTTGTGCTCGAATCAATCCAACAGTACAAAATATTTGACAAAATGTACAAAATGTTCAAAATTTACCTTTAAAATGCATTCCGAACAAAAAATTAGGTGTACAAATTGTGATTTCTAAATAACAATGTATTGGGCAAATTTGACCCACAAATACAACGTACGTTTCTTTTTTGAAGTACAGGATAAGGGTTAAGGCATATTTTACTATAAAGTGAACAAACAACTTCTTTCAGAACTGCTTCTTGATGCACTTTATCCGATATTTTAGTTGATTTACCACGATCTACGTATTCCACGCTACCGGTCTCTTGGAATGCCTAGATACTCGTAATTGAGCGTGATTTCTATCATCACACAATTTTTTTCACTTATTTTTTTCATCCGCAAACAATTTTTTTCTATGAAAGTTGTGTGCGTATTTCGAAGGATGTTTTGATTTTTTAATTTCATTGGCAGGCGGACACGTGTTATGCTAACATCTATCTGGAAACCCTGAAATGGTTGTCATATTCCACCCGCCATGTTTTCCAAAAAATGGCCTTACGTTAATTAAAGTGTTATTTATTACAAAAAAAAACAGCAAGAACTTATTCAATGTCCTAAAATTTCCTTATGGTATTTTGTTTTTCCAGTCTTTAGTCTCCTTAAATAATTTATCGGATACACATCGATCAAATGACACATTTTGGTATATAAAGTTTCAAGATCCCTAGAACTGAAATCCGTCGTTTTTAGAGAAACATATGTTGTGTGTGTATGCGTACGCACGTATTCGTATGTCCTTGCGCCTTTTCTCACCTCGTATATGTATTCTGAATCACGAATTGCGTTGTGAAGAACTAAAAGTTTGAACTTGCAGTTTCTTTGTTATATCGAAGAAAATACTTTAAAATCATCAAAAATATTACCAATAATATCAATATCAACTACAATACCAATAACATTCGACGCATTATTTCATGGCGAACACTTACACTGACGACTTATTTTTTACTTTACTTTTTATAAGGGACTCTAAAATCCGAAACATTATTATTTATTGTTGAAAGGGTCATTCGTATACTGAGGATTTTTCCTGCCTCATTTTATGTATGAATTAAAATATTAAATAGTTTTATTCGACCTGTGCGCATTTGCATAAAAAAGAACTGATTAAGGTTGCATGTTCATCAATATACAAGTATTTCTCTAGTTCTTGAGGATACCAAATGGAACAATGGTTTGGCAGGCCAGTCGCGAACTAAGTTACTTAATTGTGACTTACTCAAGTTAAGGGTTGGGCGGATTTCGAAAAGAAATATTTTGAAGGGTCAAACAGTTCAAGAAGTAGGGTGACTTTTAATTTTTCTCTAAAAATTTATTCATTATCATCATCAATCTCCTTTTTGTCATCTTCAAAGTGCAATTCCTCAGACATAATACACTTACGCCAGCGATTTTTCCAATCCTCGATGCACTTCTGATATGGACTTTTTGATATAGCCTTGAGCTCTTCAAGCCATGCGTCCTTTATCTTCCCAATAGTGGCAAATCTCCATCCTTTCATGGGACTTTTCAGTTTCGGGAAGATAAAAAAGTCGCAGGGAGCCAAGTACGGTAGTTAAATCCTGATTAAGGTATTGTTTTTGCCTGGAACATTGAACACAAATTATGCATAAATGATGCAACTTCAACAGTTAAGAAAATATAACGAAAAACAGAGAAATTCAATGAAAAAAGCTGCGACAAAACTAAAGCACGAACATATTGCACCAGCTGTGTTTTTTTGCTTATCTTTATTTCTGTATTGCGGTAAATTATCTGTTGCATTTGAAACAATGACACTATGTTGCAAGTCATACTCATTTACAAGTTATATATATGTAAGTGACACAGAGTAATTGGATTTCTAAGGGTAAAAACATTTTTAAAATGGCGCGTAACAAATACACCACCGAATTTAAACAAAAGGTTATCGCGGTCAACTACCTATATTGCTAAAAAATATGGGCTCCACCATTCGGTCATTTCTCGGTTTCGCAATACCGGATGCCTTGAAACTATCCACCGTGGCGGAAGACCTCGGAAAAATACCATGCGGTATGATCACGCAAAAGTTCGGGTTATTAAAAAGAATCCATTTATATCTGCAAGAGCGATAGGAAGTGAACTGGACTTGGACATGTCCACCAGATCTATCCAGCGAAGGATGGTGGAAGTCGGTTTTCTTTCTTACCGGGCTCTAAAAAAAACCATTTATTTCACCGAAGAATCAAAGGGCGAGACTTGCGTTTGCAAAGGCGCATATTAAATGAACTATCGCCAATGCGAGACGGTTTTATTCTCAGATGAATCCAAGTTCAATCTGAAGGATTCTGATGGAATGAAACAAATGCGCAGACCAAAAGGCAAACGGCTAAATCCACGCTTTACAAGAGGTACAATAAAACACGGTGGAGGAAATATTTTGGTCTGTGAATTTTTTTCCAGTCAGGGAATTCAGCCAATTCATAAAATAAGTGGAATAATGGATCGTTTCATGTAAAAGGATATCCTTCAGAACGTGGTGCTGCCATATTCCGAAGAAGAGATGCCTTTGAAATGGATATACCAACATGATAAGAATTGGCTTTCAGAAAATAAAGTTAACGTTTTGAATTGGCTAGCACAATCAATAGATCTGAATCCCTTAAAAAATCTATGGGAGATTGTAGATCGGCTGATTCGGCCAATTGCCATTGGTGCTATTGTTTTGTCCGACACTGTATGTACATACATATGTACATACCTACACATGTATATGTTTATCTTATTAGAAATATTTCGTTTTTTACACATTCCTTTCCCACGGTTTTGACAAATTTAAAAAAAAAACGGCCGGATAATTTGGAAGGGATGAAAAACTTTTTTCAGCACCACCCACAATTGCCCGAAATATGCAACAAATAGCAATATCTCATCTACTAATTCCCACACGTAAATACGGCAGATACTCTTGGCACATAATAAAAGAACAAAATCTCCCAAGAGACCGACCGAATAAATACTAGGCATTTCGACGGGCGTCGAGCTACTGTGCATCTATTGTTCTCATAGGACATCAGTGTTTTTTTCTTCACGGGCTTACACTAAAGACTTGGGCTCCTGTAACCGTGTTCCCATATAGAGTTCGCTCTTTAGCAAACCTGCAAAATCAATTCCCTGCTTTAAGTATGCGACTTCTAGTAAAGTGAAAACGCAAACAAAAGCGAAAGGGAAAAATCGAAATGCATTATACTGAGCAAGCATGTAGCCATGGTACGGTCCCTAGAACTACCACCATCGTTCGATGTCCCATCTGAGTAACCAGGCGGGTGAACTTGTATCATACAGTGTTTACCGTGGCGCTTTTGGTGTATGGGAAGATTTGAAAAAAAACCAGGACGAAGGAAGCGGGGGAAGCACATACATATATAGGTATACAGGATTCTGTGAGGAATTCGGGCTGCACAATACAATAAAGGCGGAATTAGACGAGCGAATAGAAACTTGAAAAATTGCTTTGTAATATGTAAACCGTATGTGCCTACATATGTATGTATGTACGTGATACCGACAGGAGAGGCAAGATGAAATGATTTTCTAAAAACAGTTTGGTATATTAGTTCGAAATGTTTGCCATCTTACTATAAGTATTTCAAAATTCGATTTGGATACAATTAGGATGTTCATTAATTCAGATATATGTTCAATGAATAATGTAGTTATGTAATTGCGATTTTTTTTTTGTAAAATAAACATTACAATTGCGGCCTATGGTTGAGAACGATCAAGCTCCTATTCTTTTGGTTTATAACTGTAACAACTATTTCATACTAACGTGGAAAACCAACTAGGTATGTACCTATGTATATGCGGTAATATTTTAAATTCTCAAAGACCATGTGAACCATTTCTCGAATGAACACCCTCGGAAATCAGGAAAATGCATCCCTATCGAAAATCATTATTTACTTCCTGTTGGGTTGCGCTTGGATTGTTTTCTGTTTGCTCACGAACTTTTAATTTACTGAAATATTCTTGCATCTGTCATTAGATAAGAGTTCTGGTTTCGGGGGTGTGATTGTGAAAGTGGTTCGGGCTTTACAACGATACGCAGCTCTGGGTTGTTTGTCGTTTTGCTCGCAGTGAAAGTGAACTGGAACGATCGAATTGCAGTACATGGATTGGATACCATGCATTGTGAAAGGGATTGAGCGGTTCGTGCTTGATGAATGTGATGTAATTGAAAGCGATTTTTGATTTCAAATAACTGCGGGGACACTAGATGTATTGTTTAAAATACATATTTAAGTCGTCATATATTTTAAAAATATATATATATCATAAAATATATCATATATATTAAAAATGTAGACAAATGACTTCCGCTGGTTATGAACATATTTTGATTAAAAAAAATCTGTTGGATAGAATACAACATTTGAAATAAGCGAAAAGAAGAAACAATATCATCACTTTGTCATAGATAAGAAGAGGTTAAGATTATAATACCATATCTATGCAGCAAACCTATCCAGCAGTTAATCGTTTTAAATTTTATATCTGCAATTAATCGAACCATTAGTGGAAGAATTAAGAGCAGTACAGAGCTGTTCAAAATAATGATAATTATTACTGATGACCAACAGCCTGTTTGTTTTACCTCTTTTTTATGTACTTTCGAACAAAAGCATTGTTTTTCTTATGATGTAAATCGCAAAAAAATCTTTTCCTTGATATTTATTGTATAAATATATCAAAACTCATTTAAAAGCTTTTTTTTTTCATATACATACATACATACATATGTATGTATGTACTTAAAAATTGTACAAATTTTACCTTTTTAAATTCGTTACGGTGGTAAAAATGGGACACAATATCCCGATCTCAATCCTATTAGAATTTGTGAACGGAACTAAAAAAGTGCTTAGAGACACAGATTTTTCAGAAGAAAAATAAGTTGTGGGTTGCCATTCTAAGCTATTGGGAAAATATTCCCGTAAGCACTGCTGAAAATTGATTTACTCAAGGCCTGGTCGAATTACTGCTCTCCTAAAAAACAAGTGGGATCATTCCGGACATTAGACTGACGTTTACTTTTATTTTAACAAATTACGTCTTTCTTCACTTAACAAAAACTGATTTTCCTTTTATATTAAACAAGCCATTTCGACGAATATAAATTTATTTTCGAAATAAATAAAACTACAATATAATAAAAATAATAAAGTGAAATGATATAAATTAAAAAAAATATGTGTTTTAATTACTATTTTGTCATATACATACATACATAACAGCTGTTCCATTTTAAGATTTGAAAAATTCTTCACAAAGTTATTCGGTTAATACATGAAGTCTAATAATGACTACACAAAATGAAAACGTTCTCGTTTGCAATTTAGAGATAAGTGATTAGAGATAAGAGATTAAGATGAAGATTAGTATCCTAAGGTCACTTATTAGAAGCCTTAAATATTTGACAAAAGCGAATATGGAAGTGGGACTACAAAATATAGTCTTTGAAATCCACCAACAACATTTTGAAGCAGTTGTTAAGTTCATAAAAACACCCATAAGTCATCATTTCAAAGAATAGAGAAAATCGTCTTGAAAGAAATCATTTGATCTCTGCTCCACCTCTTCAATCTTCGAAATTACGAGTATATTGAATGATAGTAGTCAATTAAGCGGCAGACATTTTATCTGCAATTGCATTTATTTTCCACGAATCCTTAAAGAAAAATAAATTCACATGAATCAAAGAAAATTGTCTTCTTCAACAAGGTTCGATTCAAACATTGGGAGACTACTATACATCACCTTATCTAAATATCTTGGACCAGGTTATTTTGAATAAATAATTTGCTGAATTATAGATATAGATTTTTAATTGTTTAATTCAATATTTTTTAGTGAGCATTAATAACGGAAACAGCCGCAAATTTCAACCAGAATGACAACTCTAGCGGAGAGAATATTGTTCGTAATGACAATGAATTGAATGTGTATCGGCCTTTCTGCTATTATTTCATAAAATATTTTGTAAATGCGACGATGTAAGTTTATAATTAAATTAGTATTTTAAAAGACGTTGAAAGATTGATTTAAGATCTTAACCGTTAATCTTTCGGTTATTATTTGCCAAGATTGTAAAGCTATATCCAATATAGTCATTGCATAGAGAAGTTAAGAGAAACCCATTATTTCATGGCCAAATTTTTATGAAATTTTCAAAGAAAGGCTTACTTAAAACTCTGTATTTAGTCTAAAATAATACTTAGCAAATCTGCGTTTTGAAATATTTATAACATGGCCACATTTATCTGGATATGATGACAATAAACATACACATAGTTAATGGGCAAGGAAAACTAATTTGTACAATTAATTTGATGCAAATCATCCTTTTTTTTTTAATGTCCTTAATAATTTGTTTGAAATCAAGCAACTATATAATAGCTCCCATGAAGCCGAAGCTTCTTATGTACATATATCTTACCAAATACAGACATATGTGTATACATCTATTGACTAGGCACCTGACATATACATACATATCTAATTCTGAGTCTTTCAAAACTCATGCTTATATGTTTTATTTTATTGTTTTTACTAAGATTTTGACTGGTGCTTTTTATTTTTATAAAAATATGGTTCTTGACAAATACATATGAAAAATATCACCAGTTAAATGTCCTCTACGCACATGTATACAAGATTTCATATGAAAATCAGCATTGTAAAAGACTTGATCATACATACATTCCCTCATTTCCGTCCGAATGTTGATTTTCAGCTCCGCAATTTTTGTTGACAAATCCATATAAATTTTACTTTTGAAAAGACTCCAAAGAAAGTAATCTAAAACCATTGGAAGATTATTCAATGTCATCATTGACATTAATCGTGCAATCTCCATTGACAGTTACAGCTTCTTCACTTGGTCTTTGCAGAAAAATGGATCAATGAATGATCCTACCAACCCAAAAAAACACACCAAACAGAATATTTGTTGTTGTGGATGCACATTTTTCTTCTCCTTAAAAATGAAAAACTCCTGTGCTTTTAAAGTTGTATTCCTTTAACTTTTTTTCCTTTCTTTAGCTTTACTATTATTTTTCGTTCATCTATTGTATATTGGAATCAAAAAATTTGCAAAGTTTTTATTTGCATTACAATTCAATTTAGAGATCATTAATGCAGATTTTTTCTGTAAATTAGTTTAGAAACAGTCTTTACTGTTTATCACCGGTAGCAAGCATTAGAGTCAATCATTTTTAATCATTGAATCTTCATATATTAATAATAATCATCTCATTGCCTTAAGGTGTTATATTAGAAATGCACAGAGAGAGTATGAATTTTGAAGTGATCTTGTTGTTATATCTTGTGTTATGCCTTCCTCAGCATTTTTTTTTTGATCATCTCTTATTTACGACTGATGTTGTTGCACAATTTTTCCATATAGGAATTATTCTTGGCTATGTACAGACTTGAACTACAGACCTTCAGCTCAACAGTCGGTGATGATTACTATTGCACCACGACTTCTAGTCTTAAGTATAATCAGTTTGGCTAGCCCTTGGGTGTTTCGTTCCGAGTGATCATTCACCTGATTGCGTCTTTCAACGACTTGGCTTTGTCATCTTTCCCACTCCGTATACCGCAGACCTCACCAAGGCTAATAAGCCTCATTCAATTCTCAGATTCATCTAAATATAGTAGCATCCCAGGCCTCCAAAGGATCTCCTAGCTAACCTTAACCTAACTTACAAACTTAAGAGTGAGAAGACTCTTATCGGACTAACGCATTGCTCTGGGAAACTTTTTCAACTGACAACCACCAAAATTCGGTGTGGTGTGAAACGGCACTATAACGTATAATCTCATGAGCCATTTTTCCCTGGCACCCCGTTGGAGGTAGTAAATAGCCAGGATACCATTTCTTTTTTGTACTAACCTTTCGGAATCAACATGCTCCTGGGGGAATACAGCCCGATCGGAATGTGTTCTCGTGTATCTATAACTGAGATAGTTAGCCCCGGAGATCAGGTTATTGTCGTCAGTCATATCACTTGCAATGTGCTTCCTAGTCATTTTAACAAGAAATTTGTCGATTTTATTTGGGCCTGCTCCGGTGTACAGGACCTTATTAGGGTAATGCTTAATCACCTAGGACTTTGACTTTCTTATCTTCAGCAAGGCAAGTGTCTCTATGTCTTTTGAAATAAAGTAACTGGTCAAGCCAGATACCAAGATATCTAATGATTGTCTAAGTTGCGAAATGTCGAATTTCCTCCAGTTTTTTCTGATATCTATAGAGGCTTTAACAACGGAGTCCTAAACAATATCATTTCTGACCTTTGGAAGTTAATTTTTAACCCCCAATTATCGCAATATCTCCTAATATGACCGAAGTCAAAATGTAGCATTGTATTGATGGCTTGCATTTTTTGACTTGATCTTTACACTACTAAATCATCTACATACCCTATTGAGTGGCTGGGAAAACCTACAAGAGAAATACTATCGCCTAATTAATGCTTCCTGTTGTGAGCCGTTTTTAATATCGTGCTCGAAGACCCGTAGTCACATTAAGCAACAAACTTCTTTCCAATATTTATTTACATAGGTAGTCTAGAGTGCATCTAGAATATTCTTATAAGCTTTAAGAAAGTTCCAACCTAAATTATTATATTAAAGAAATTGTTATATTAAAAAAAATACTTTATTTGTCAAAAATATTATTACATGGGTAAAAAGTCGTAAAATACATATCTATCAGATATCTATACAAATAATTTATTCTTATCATTCTATTCCCTAGGTTTAATCTTTAAATTTCGCTTATGTTATTTAAATATCACATTTATTTAGCTTAAAAATATTTTTCGTTTGACTCAAGTGTTTATTCCTCTATAAAAATAAATTATTTCAATAAAAAAATATTTATATTAATAAGTGGTTATCCGCCTTAAAAATCTACCTAAAATTATATTTTCCATAGATATGATTATTAATTTTTTTTAAGCTAGATGTTCCTCTTTCGTTAACTACAACCTTGTACTTTTCAGATCAAAAATTATATTTTTTTATATTTTCATTTTGAAACTCAAGGAACAGTAACGTTGCGATATATTCGTTGGTTTGTATTTAATATTTAGTACAACCAATCAAAAGTAAAAAAAAAAAATGCTAAAAATATTCGATTTATTTTTAAATTATAAATAAATGCTTAAAATCAAAGTTTTTGGTTTGAGCTGTAGTTTTCGTTTCCTGGTAGTGATAAGCTGGTTTACGTGTTTTTGTTTTTATACAAATTATACTTATATGAATAACTAAATTATGTTAGACAGTAAACGTAAGAATTACACATTTCTGCTGGCTTATAATATAATCTGACTAGAATTTACTCGACTTTAGTTGTTCCTTGATGCAAACTCACTGGTTTTTATATACATAAATCTTAATATAATCATGCAAATAAAATAAATAAAAGTAAATGGAAATAAAGTTAGGTTAATAATAAGACTTTTTCATTCAGATTTTTATTGCAATTTCAATTAATTCCAAAAATAAAAATGACTAGGATAGCTCCTATTTTACAATAAATTCAATAAAATAAAATTAGATGAAATATTTTGTTAAATGATATAAGTATTTGTTTCTCTTGTGTAGATGTTTTTAAAATTAAGCATGACTAGATCGAACCCAAGTTTCTATATTTTTTTAAATACATATACACACATTAAATACAAAATAATTTATTTGATACTATGTAACTAGGCCACCAAGAAATAGTGTTTGTGCGTTTATGACAAGGTAATGGTGTTGAACAACTGTTAAAAATTGAAACAAAGAACAAAAACTGAAGAATTCAATGAAAACAAAACAATTATAATTGTTTAGGTGAAACATGAAGTAAAAACATAAATGGAACACAACACCTCCCCAATGGCAATAAATAAATAAATTAATTTGAAATCGTTTTGTGCACTTTGCTGATTGCCTACCGCGTTATACGTTCTTCAGCAAAACACCT
This sequence comes from Merodon equestris, assembly GCA_958301585.1. NCBI lineage: Eukaryota > Metazoa > Arthropoda > Insecta > Diptera > Syrphidae > Merodon > Merodon equestris. The sequence goes on from OY284413.1 coordinate 70,392,254, forward strand.
TAGTGAGCCATAGCAATCACAGTCGTATGCTGAATCACCGACGTACAGTTCCTCAGATTTGTCAACGCAGTCGCAGCGATATTTTCCTCTTCAGTGAGGTTATGTTCAACAATTTGTAAACGTCCCGAACTCGAGCTACAATCAGACATGGAATCAATGTCGTAGTCGTTTGTATAGACCCCTTCATCCTCATTCGACTGGACGCTTTGACGACCAATCGGAATGTCAAAGGCCTGCACAAGGTCTTCTTTGACCTCTGATGCCTGCTCGCCGACCTGCTTCTTGTGTGTCAACTTGTGCTTTCTCAGGTATGCCGCTCGCTTGAAAAATTTACCACATTCGTCACAATGAAACTGCGATTCAGTCGAGATGTTGTCCTGACCTTGATTTTCCTTTTTTCCTTCGTTCTTTCTTGGCTTGTGCCACCTGCGGTGCGATGCCAGATTTGCAGGGCAGTTAAACTGCTTGCCACATTCCGGGCACCTGTATTCAAGCAAAACTATGCAAGAGCACCTGTGCTGCGCCAGACCGAAAGCGTCTTCAAATTTAATTTTACATAGTTTACACACATAGTCGCCTATGACGTTCTTTATGGCTGCTAACTCGGCTTTTGTTTCCTCGGTTATCTCGACGATATTGTACTTTGGGTCTATATCGCCATTACTATACTGAAGCATACCTTGGTTGATTTCTTCCAAGGGGCGTATTATTGTTCCGGATACCGGCGAACTAGTATCTTCATCGAATTTTAACTTCCTGGTAGCTTTATTGCGACTGGGTTTCGAAGAAGGAGGTTGAGCCTTGGCGGTCTTTGGTGCCGAGTCGCATTTGATTGGTTTTGAGGGGGTGATATCTCGTTTAATTCGAAATTGAATATCAATTTTTTTCCCATGTTGGACAGATTCCAAAACCTTCGATGAATTCGAATCAAGGGTAGCGGCACCGATTGATGACAAGGCGGACATTGAAGAACGTGATGATTCATCGGAAGTTTGAGAAAACTTACGTTTACGAAGCGGCGAGGGTGGTGGCGTTATGGGTGGTTGGTCATTGTTCTGACAATTATTTGCACCATCTATGCGGCCAGTGTGGGCGTTGATTTGGTCATTCGGCGAGAATGGTTTTACCGACAGATCCAGTGGAATTTCCGTTTTAGTCTTGAGATTTAAGTAGCGACTGCGATACTTCGGTGGAAGTTGGGCAACAGTAGTTAGCAGTCCCAATCCATTTGTAATACTGTGCTGATGCGGGTGGTGTGATAACGTTGCCATTTTCTCATGCTCTCTTAAGCCTTTATTCACTTAATACACTTTTTTAACTTTAAGACACAACCTAACATTAAACTTAACTTTAAAAATTAAAAAATAGTAATATTTACAGGCGACTTCGACAACAAGAAAACAAAATAAACAAAACTGAAACAATGTTAGAGCTCCTTCTGGAGGACGTTCCAGGACCACGACTCAGCATTGAATGACTAACTCAATATCTGTTTGTCCTGCATTTATGGATGGGTAGAAACTCTGACTCGAAACTAAACATCCCCTGTATTGAGTTGCCCCGTGCTCGCTATACCACCAATACATACGTTGGTGCACGTATAGTGACTCTTGCAGGAATCTCGCATTGTTAATGACATATTAGTCACCCTTTTTCCCGATACGTCACAGTGTTATCCCGTGCCTACGCCTATGGTATCTTTCTCTGGTGGGGTAGGTACAGCGGCAAAACAAAGTGAAAAATTCCTTCCCTCAGGGTTGCACTTCGTTTCGTAGTTTCTATTTTGTGGCAAGCAACAGAAGATGGCTGGTTACTCTTTGTGGCGTTTAGATTAGAGAATTCAACTCGGAACAATATTGAAAATTATTCCTGTTCTTCCCTATGGAAGTTAAGGGTGGCGTGGCAACGAACAAGTACAATACAATACCAAAAAGAGAAAGCAAAATATTGGAAAAAAAAACATTTAAGAGATGCATGGTCGTTCGCTTTCAATCTGGTCTGGTGACGATCGCAAGGGGTGGTTGCAATCAAACGTGCGCATGGAGTGAATAGGGGATGGAACAAGCAGGCGTCAAGTGAACTTAAGTCTACGCCTGCGTTATCCGACAGCAAAAAAGGTTTAACATAACATGGGACTGACATGCTCTCATTATGATACCTCCCTACTATATGTGGATTTTTTTCTTTTGGGCTTCAAGCTTTAAATTAGGTAAAGGGAAGTATGTATATCAATAACTACATAATACATTTTCTTAATGTGCTTAAATACTTCACGTGCATATTATATTTTATATTGCCTTTTGCTGATCTCGAGCAGCTTTATTGACAACAGCATATTATTTACAATAATCAAATCAAAAACTAAGCTAAAAATTCGAATCCTCATCCTAAAGGCTTAAAGATAAAAGTCCAAGTAGCTAAAGCGAACTTCACTTATTTGATATTCCAGTTTTAAATGCTTCTTATAAGATTGTGTTTCCGTATTCTCAACGAAAAAATGGGCTAAGATTTTTTTAGCCTTTTAAGTCTTCTTTAATGATATTATCACCCTTGATATAAATTCCGATTTCCCATGGGCTGAATTAGTGGAACAAAATGTTCATTATAAGATCTATTGAAGCTAGGTTAGGTTAGGTTAGGTTAGAGAAGGGGAGTGTGATGGTGAGACATCACTTCCACTCGGAGGCCAAGAGGCCCATTGTGATTCCCTTCGTTTGTGTGGGTACACATAAAATTAACCTGTCCTATCACGTGGTGGCTGAAACCACCCCGTGCTCTTGATGAATCTTAGAAGATCCGATATATCTGCATTAGCCACGTCCGCAATCTTGGCCTAGCGACACTAGGCGTCGATTCTGGAGAGCTGGACAGTGGCAGAGCAGATGTTGGATCGTCTCAGTTTCTTCCTCATCGCCGCAGCTCCGGCAGAGATCGCTGCATTGCGAGTCCCATTTCCGGAGCTATGCTCCAATGGGACAGTGTCCTGTGATCACTCCGACGAGCATACGGATCGAGTTACGGTCCAGCGCCAGGAGCTTCTTTGTTTTTCCGACATTGAGCTCTGGCCACGATGATCTTGTCGTTTCTTGTAAGCCAAGACGAGTTGGCCTCTTTGATGATTGTGTCGCTTATGATCCGGTATAATGCGCTGATCGGTGGTTGAAGTGACGTGTCCGCTTCGCTGATGTCCAATTCAGAACCTTGCCTGGCCAGCTCGTCTGCTCTTTCGTTCCCTACGATTGAGCTGTGGCCCGGTACCCAGCAGAGTTTAACTTTATGGTGTCTGATGGACTTCAGTGAGTCGCGACATTTCTTGACAGCCTTTGATCTCGTTATACAGGATTGTATTGACTTCAGTGCAGCCTGGCTGTCTACGAAGATGGTGATATCAGATGGTGGGATATCGGCTACCTGTAGGTGTTTGGCTGCTTTCTCTATTGCCAGGATTTCTGCTTGGAACACGCTGCACAGATCAGGGAGTCGGAATGATTCCTGTTTGTGTAGGGTATCAGAGTAAAACCCGGCCCAGTGCCTGTGTCCATTTTCGATCCGTCGGTGAAGAGGGTGATCTCATGGTCGTTGATTACGGCGTTTGATAGCCACTCTTCTCTGTCGGAGAAAAAAAAAGGATAGGTATACTGAGAGAGAAGTCATTTTGGGGAGGAATATAGTCGGTAGTAGCTGCGATGCTACTAAAACCATGTTTCCTTCCCAGGTCGTCTATTATCTTAAGTATGGCCGCATGTCCATAGTTGGCTTGCTTCCACAGAGAGGACTCTCTTAGTCTGAGAGCGCTCTTTGCAGCGTAGCCTTTTATGAATAGATCCTGGAGGAGGAGATGAAGAATCATGTCCAACCCTGCTTGCGGCGTGCTTCTCATGGCTCCCGTTGTACAAGCAGCGGCTTGACTTTGTTGAGCATGTTCATATAGCTTTTTGTGCTGCTAGCAGTCCACCAGACTAGGGCCCCATAAGTTAAAATGGGTCTGATGATTGTTGTGTACATCCAATGAATGATGTACGGTTGCAAGCCCCATCTTTTTCCGAAGGTCTTTTTGCATGCATAAAAAGCGTTCAATCCTTTTTTCATCCTTTCCTCCAGGTTCCTTTTCCAGTAGAGCTTTGAGTCAAGAATGATGCCTAGATATTTTGCTTCCGCTTTGAGTTTGAGTGGAGTGCCCTCTAACTTTGGGGGAGCAAATATCGGAATTTTCCTTTTCCTGGTGAACAAGACCAGCTCGGTTTTCTGGGGGTTTATTCTCAGACCGTTCTGTCTTGCACTCAGCGCAGATTCCATTAGTTCATTGATAGATGGTAGAAATTTACCTTTTATCAAGATAACCAGGTCATCCGTGTACGCTATGATCTTTGTGTCTTTTTCCATAAAGAATTTGAGGATCTTGTTGACTGTAAGAAGCCACAGTAGGGGGGAGAGAACTCCTCCTTGTGGTGTGCCTCTAGTTGTCACTTTCCTTATAGAACTGTGTCCAATGTCTGCATTGATAATTCTGTTCTTCAACATATTTTCAATCCAGACTACAATGGATTTGTCTACTTTTATGTCCTCGAGAGCTGTTATTATGGTCTGTGTGTTTACATTGTTGAAGGCCCCCTCTATGTTGAGGAAGGCTGCCATTGTAAACTCTTTTAAGTTCAGCGAGCCCTCAATGCAGAGCACTTTCCACTGATCTGCCTTTGAGGTAGGCGTGTTGAGTGTTGCATAAGTTTCGTGAATTTGTGAGTCCTCTGATGTATAGGTCAAGGAGTCTCTCCAAGGTTTTTAATAGAAATGACGAGAGGCTAATTGGCCTATAGTCCTTTGCGGCAGTATGGGATGGTTTACCTGCCTTAGGTATGAAAATTACCTTTATTTCTTTCAGTGTGGTACAGTGTGGATCTGTGTTTTTTAAAGCATCGCTGGCAAGATATCGTCCGGGCCCGGAGATTTAAAGGGTTTGAACGAATTTATTGCCAATGATACTTTATCCGCTGTGATAATCTTGTTTATCACTTCTTCGGTTGTGTGAACCGTAGGAACCGTCGTCTCGAAGGAGACTGTGGTTTCAGGGGTTTTACAGCCTGGGAAGTGGGTTTCAGTCAGCAGTTCTAGAGATTCCCGACTGGATTCTGTCCAAGAACTATCTGGTTTAAGGATGAATCCCGGGACGCAGGGGTCCTTGGATAGGATCTTCCTGAGCCTTGCGGCTTCGTTGAGATCCTTTATTGATTCGCAGAACTCCCGCCAGGATTTAGATTTTGTTTCTCTTGTTTTGCTCTTGTATTCGTTGAAGCTGGATTTGTAATTATCCCAGTCTTCGGTTCTGTTTGAGATCTTTGCTCTGTTGAATAGAGTTCGGGTCCTGGTCCTGAGTTGCTTTAGCTCTGTGGTCCACCAGACTGCGATGGTCTTCCTGCGAGCACGCTGCGAAGGACAGGATTTGTTGAAAGCCGCTTTCAGAATTCTCACAAGATTTTCCACTGAATTCTCAATGTAAGTTGGATCAGGATTAGTGGTGTCTTGTGGCGGTTCTAACCTGTTGGCAACTATGTTTGAGAAAAGATTCCAGTCTGTCTTCTGAGGGTTTCTGAAAGGTTTCAGTTTTTCTTTAATGACGTTAAGGTTGAAGAGTATCCGGCTGGGGTCCGAAAAGGAACAGTTAGTGGACACTCTCCAATCCTCTACTCGGATGGAGTCGGACTCACTTAGTAAAGTGAGGTCAATTACCTCTTCCCTAACCCGATTGCGAAACGTGGGTGTATTACCTTTGTTGCAAATATTGAGGTTGGTGGAGATAATGAAATCGAAAATGGACTCACACCTTTTATTGATGTCGCTGCTTCCCCATTGAGTGTGGTGTCCACTGGCGTCGCAGTCTATCAATAGACACAGTCCGCGTGACTTGGCGTGTCGCACGAGTGTTCGGACTGCATCTGAAGGTGGATCCTCCTCATCGTATGGTAAGTATGCGGACGATAGGAGCAAAAAGGAGGATTGAAGCTAAGAGCACCACAAGCCGTTTCTACTTTTGATTGTAGAATTTGTTTGAATGCATGCTTACCTGTCGCCAATATAAGTCCAATATTGTTAGCTGCATTTTATACAAGCTTAAGTCAATCTTTACGTAAACTCTTTTATTTTTAATATAGAGGGTTAAATCATTTTTCTAACTTTCTTTTATTTTAATTTAAGACTATTATTCACTTGAGTTTTAAAAATATTTCTGGAAAAAAGCATCCTGAGAAAACGCAATAGGAGACATCAAAATTTAACTTTTTGATACATTTTTTCTATAACAAAGGTAAGTTTAGTTGGTTCACTGCGACATATGCTAGCTTGGATTCTTCATTACAGCAAAGTATGTACTCAATTTATTTAACTCGGCAAACGAATGGATTTTTCTGAACTACGAGTAGTACTCGCATAAACTCGTATAATGAAACGTAGTTTGATACTTGCAGAAATAAATCAAACATTGCTTTGGACCAAATCGGAAAATATCGAAGGTCCTGGAAACTAGTCCTAGTGTCTTCCAAGCCGAACTGTATGCCATCCTAATGTGCGTCAACCTAAATTAGGAGACTGGCATAAGGGGTATTATCATCAAAATACTCTCACACAGTCAGACAGCGCTCAAAGCTTGGGCTCGTATAGTACGAACTCAAAATCCATCAAGGAATGCCACGATGCCCTGCAAGACCTAGGCAAAATAAATAAGGTCAAACTCTGGTGGGTGCCGGGCACAAGGGTATAAAAAGCAACGAACTCACCGACCAACTCCTGGTTCCAGCGAAAGGTACATAAGTGCCGACCCTTTCTGCGGAATCCCCAAGTAAAAGAATAATTTTCTCTTTGACAAGTGGGAAAAATCGCAACACCTGCACTTTTGGAACAGCTTTTAAGGACTCCGACAATCGAAGAGATTCATACGGCCCATGAACAAACACTCAATCAAATCCTGAAAAATTTAATAGATTTGGTCAGCTACCTTTCGGGACACTGTAGTCTGAGATATCATCTTAACAAAATTAACTTCTGAAACTGAGTGTTAACTCTGTCTAGAGACGATGAAACTCCGGAGCACATACTATGCGAGTGTGCTGCCCTCTGCCACCTAAGAAAGTGTATCCTCCTCAAAGAAATCATGACTTCTGAGGGGATCAGCTTAGCTCCTACGAAGGACACTTCAACTTTATTAAAAAGGTAAAAGAACTCCTCGTGTAATTGGCTAGCAGGCACAAAAGACCCACACTAGCCGCAGTGCCCTATGATATTTGTTAGCACTAGACCCCTTTTAAAAAAAAAATTACATTGCTTGTACTGGATCGTGGCAACAGCTAAGTCATTCACTCATTTTGATAGGCTTATAGATGAAACTTTTCTGTGAGGTTGTTTTAGACTTATTCCATTTAGTCCCAAAACCAATACGAATTAGCACATACTCGTATAAGCAAATGCCTAAGATCGTAATAAGCAATTTCCTGAAGACCGTCAATAAATTTATCGTCCGTTGCACGAAAATGTGTCTGTGAAATGTGTTTCTATTCTCGGCGTCCTAATACTAGTCTTGGCCTTCAAAATGCCAAGTGTAGAGAGAGAAAAGTGTAATGGATTCCCATCGGGAGCATTCGACAGCCATTGCGTCAAGAAAATGAAATACAGAATACTTTGTCTCAGCTTAGACTTGTACTTTGACTTTCTTTCTTATACTTTGTCTTGGGCTTTGCGGGAAAGTGCAGGCCCTGTGGGAATGTCCAGGATCTTTTGCCGAATTATTTTCGTACCCACGGCTTCAATACAGCTTCTAAGGTAGTTTCACGATTAGCCATTGCGTTTATCTGAACGCCACGACCCAAAAAATATGGAGAGAGTTCATCGGCAGCCACTGTGGTATAAGCCATTAATACCGGGGGCGCTTGTTACCTTGCGGCCACTTTTTGGTCGAAGTCATATCTCTTAGAAACTTTTTAAGCCTTGAGGCCGAAATCATTTTTCAGAATGGGTTCATCCGTTTTATCCGGATATTGTTAGCTCAAGAACTAAAGTGGTACAAGCTCTTCACAAAAGGGCGAAAAGATGTTAATGACGATGTCACGTCAATAACGGATGAAGATTCTGAAGCAGTGAAGAAAATTGTAACTCTGAATCGTCCAATGACCATATCGGTTGATTCATTCCATATAATTTTTTTCAGATATTTTGGGTTTGAAATGTATGTCAGCGAATTTTGTTCCGGAATCGCTAAATTTCGGCCAAAAGAACCATCGTATGAGCATCGTTCAGGATCTGTTGAATGACGTGAATAGCGATCCAAATTCGCTGAAAAGGATCATCACTGGTGACGAATCATGGATATATAGTTATGACGTCGGAACCAAAGCCCACATCCCAATGGAAGCGACCCGTCAAGAGTGAAAACCGAAAAAAACTCGCAATGGTTGTTCAAAATTGAAAGTATGTACTTATTGTCCTTTTCGATAATAACGACGCAGTTCATCATGGGTTCTTGCTATTAGTCGGACTTGGCTTCTTGAGGCTCTTTTGTCTGCCCAAAACTGAAAAAAGACCCGATTGCCACGATTGAGAAGATAAAGACAGCATTGCTGGAAGATTTGCAGGATATACGAAAAACTGCATATAAGAAGTGCTCCGAGGATTGGAAAAAGCATTGAATTGGCGCAAATGTGACGGTTTATTTTGAAGAGGGCAAGATAGATAATGATGAATAAATAATTATTATTTGAGAAAATAAAAAAGATATTTTTTACCTTATTTTTTTAACAAACTTCGTAAAAACATTTTGTTCACTCGTGAATTTCCAGCTCATGTACAATAACCAGCTATGATTTTTCAGTCATAATAGGGGTAATAACACTGTTGCGTTTGAATTACATTGTTGATAGAACAAAAACTAAAGAGGCGGTAAAAAAGGTCCTTACACCCGTTTGTCAACAATAAAATGTATTCGAAATTTCAGCGTCCTGTCATTCGTAGTTTGGCAAATAGAGCGAAGTGAACTTGGTAACTTTGCTCAGTTTCACGTCGGCCTTAAGTGTAACATATAACGATATTTGATGGTGCCATAGATCGGAGTGAAAATGGGCTTCCATCAATAAACTTCTCTAGTCGCCACCCTTTTTAGCCAGCTTCTGGTTCCATGGGTTAGAATCGAAAACGCTTCGGGTTGAAGCACTGGTGTCAATAGCTCTACATACTCCAGCGTTCTTATACGTTGGGTTCATATAAACCGAATTGTCGCTCTACAGCCCGTCTAGTTCTTAGTTGCATGGAGATTCTTCTGACGCATCGGGCCCTAGCTTTTCCATCTACTTACGAAAATATCCAAACTTCTGTACCGTAGACTCCATGATTAAAGTTTTGTACAGTTACCTTGTTTTTTATCACTATAGCTATAGCCGTCAAAAGTGACGTCCTGGCCTAGACGTTTGTGTTGCGCATTCGCCTTTGGCGGCAGCATACATTTGGTTTTGGCCTCGTCTACAATCAGACTTATCGAGGCTTCGCTGTGTTCTGCCAATGGCAATATCATCTACGCATGAAATAGACCACGTCTCTTCTATTGGCCAATGATTGTTTTGTATTGTGTTGGATATGTCAAATTTTGTGTTAAGTAAACAACATTTGTGAGAGGTTTCAATTGTTTTTGCTCTAATGGCAGTAAAAGTGCCGATGATGCGCATCAAATGCTTGTGGATACCTATGATGACAGTGCTCTAACTGAAAAATCATGTAGAAGTTCGATTTTTTAAGAATGGTGATATCAGCGTTGAGGATAAGCCTCGCTCTGAACAACCAAAAAAAATTCCAAGACAAAAAATTGGAGGCACTACTCGATGAATATCCGAGTCAAACGCAAATGGAGCTTGCAGAATCATTTGGTGAAGTCAGCAAGCAGTTTCTGAATGATTAAAATCCAGGGGAATGATTCAGAAGCAGAGCAATTCGGTTTCTCATGAATTGAAACCAAGAGATGTTGAAAGGCGATTTTCCACTTGCGAGCAGCTGATACAAAGGCAAAAAAGAAAGGTTTTCTTACATAGGGTTATGACTGGGGATAAGAAATGGATATTCTATTATAACCCAAGAAGAAAAAATACTACGCCAAGAGTGATGAATAGTTACAACGACCTCAACTTCAACACCAAAGCAAAATTTGGGTTTATCTGGTGGGACTAAAAGGATGTTGTGTACTATGAGCTGCAACAAACTGACACATTCATTATAGGTAGTCGGTATAGTCTACAACTGATTCGTTTGAACCGTATATTACAAGAAAAATGAACTTATTTGTACTCGTAATATATTAAACTTCCTGTATAGCTCACTACACGAAGGCTTATAGTTGTTTAAGCAAAATTTGAGAAATAGGTTAGCTGAGACTCAGGAAAGAAATATGTGGTTTATCTTAGAGTATCCCTACAGGACCAGTAAGGTATTTGAAGTTGATTAAAATATTTAAGCATGTTTTAAGCATTTAAGGAGAGATGGAACAGAACAGTGAAACATGGAAGAAATATACTCATGGCAAGAGACTTGATGAAAGGTTGCCACCAATACTCTGAACTTCCGTTATGGAATGGGCGGTAATAGTAATAATATGAATAATGAGATAGTATAGTAAATAAATATTAAATTTAACCAAAAAAAAAAAACTGAAACTCCCTTAACAAACTGATATGACAAAAGACATTCATTTCGAAAAGTAAATACTGATCTCTACTGACATTTATACAATATAAGATGAGGACGAAGGCCGAAGTACAACAGACCTCTGGAGTGATGTCCGTCTATTGAGCTATTTAAGGATCAACCACGCAATTAGACTGATTTTTTTAGGAATTTGTTTTTTGGATTGGCGAGTTAAGTTTGGGAAGCGGAACTTGATCATTTTTCATTTTAAGGCATGCATGTTCGAGAAATAAACTTGGAATATCTATGAAAAACGTTTACACCACTCGTACCTTGATGCTGTTGTATGCGTAATATTAAGAAGTATCCAAAAAATATGATTCGAATTGGAGTAAGATTCATTCACTTTATGGTCCTTTTTTTTATATTACAAGTAGAACGAAACTATCACGGGGAATCTTTTTTGACTGCTAAGCGATATCCGTACATTACTATGCTCAACCACATGTTGCAAAATCGATGAAAACTTAATTGAAAATGCTGAAATGGAAAGTCCGACCCCATCCGTATTTACCAGACATTAACCCTTCCGATTATCATTTATTCAATAACAGATGGCCTGGCTGAGCAGCACTTTCATTCATACTTCCACTTCACGTCTCAAAAGACGTGTGGTTTTTCCGTGAAATGCAATATATGTATGTACATATACAATATAATGCCAGAAAGATGAGAAAGAGTAGTAGCCAACGCTGGGAAATACGTTGCGTGATTTTAAACAAAGCATTTATTATCTACGTAATGTTACTTATGGTGAGTGTCGATCCCATAGAGAAGCGGTTGATTTCCCCTTCTCCACGGATTATGAAGAAACCGCGAGCGTACACTCGAAGGTACCAGAAAAACACCAGATATTCTCGCGGCGCGACTTATTATGATACTCGTACAATACAACCGCCCACGCTAAAGTCTGAACTAAATCCAAACATAATGTGAACTAGAAGATAAAGCTCTACGGCGACCTTCAACAATTATTGCATGCTGACTTGCGAATCCCACTGCAGATTCCCACACAGCGCACAAGTGCTTGCGCTCTAATCCTCCACGAGCTAGTTTTTAGATCCATTTTTATTCATACTTCTTAGAACTATCTTTCCCTAGACAACTTTCTTTTATTTAACTTACAACTTACTACGTCTATCTTAACCTACCTTAACTGCAATACATATGTAACGCATAATTATACAATGATATGGATTATCAGTTGTATTTTTTTTTTTTTACAATTTTTTGTGTTTTTTTTTGTCTGTTCTTATCTTTTTAATTTTAATACTTTTTTTTATATTTTACTGTAACTACACTATAACTAGCCACCATAATAGCCTACATTAACCTACCCTAACCTACGCTAACCTACCCCAGCCTATGTAAACCTGACATTGATGTTTGGAGGTTTTTCCTTAAAGAAACTCACCTATGAAAATTGATGCTGTCGGACGACGTCTTCTCGATCCCGGCGTGAAATCGATTTACTCAACTTGTGGGGTTCGGGCTCTCTCATAGAGGAATTGCGACTCCACAGACTTGCGGGAAACATGAAAAATGTTATAGTAATGCTAATCGATCTTGATCAGTTTAAATTGATAATAAAGGGATACCTGCGGCGGTGAAAAGATGTTAAGATGCATCTTCTCTTAATATAAATTATTGTAACCGGCGATCAGGTTACCGAGTTGCTCTTGCAACGTGGCTTCAAATCAACTTTATAAGAAAATCGTAAAAATCCCATCCTATGATATATTTTATAGAAACTCGTTGGAGAAAAATTTCGTGTACTCGAGATTCGAGGGCTCTATGTATTCTGAAACAAGTCTTGAGACATTGTCTCTCAAACACCCGAGTTATTTCCATTTGGCTCTCACATTGAACCACACGGGACGTCCGATTCAAAGGTATTTGACTATCCTTTGTTTCGTCAGTGGATGCCAATTTTTTCTAGTGCTTCGAGAGGCCCCAGAAAAATGCGTTCTGAATTAAATAGATTCTGATTTCTGGATTCACAATACTGCTGTGAAATTTTTCAAAGTCACCCTGCAAGAGAATGACAATGACGTCGATCGTTCACCTGACCTGTGCTCAATTTAATCGTCCGCGTACACTATAAAATGGTGAAGAAAATCTATCAGATCACTGAGGTAAATGCCAAAAAGGATCGCCGAGTTGCAGTATATTGTTAATTTCAAACGTTTGGATAGGAGTCAGTTGGCAGTTTTCATATATACATAGCACTGGTTTACTTATGCACAGCCAGCTGAAATTGTATTAGATTTTCTAACAATAAAGCTCTATCCAAGTCAATCAGATCGGCACCCGAATTGGTTATCTGGAATGAATTTATTGTCTACCTTCCTTCCCGAAGACCTTGCTGATACTGGGAAGGTGTCTTAATAAGATTTTCTGGACTGAGGGTGTCATTACCCCTCTTGGGAATTGGTTGGGCCAATATGCATTATTCAATGCATTGCTGAACAGGATGGTACACATCTCTGCAAGCATAACATCGGATTCACTATCGATTCACACAGATTCAACAACTCCCATTATCGTCACTTTTTCCTAAGGATCCTTGATCACTATCCTCTACATGTCATGTGTTTGCGTATGTAGTTATGTGCACTTTTTCTAGCATAGTCCTTAAACTTTTAAACAAACTTACATAAGTATGTGGCTTTGTTGATAAGCAATGCGGAACAGTGAGGGAAAGTGCAATTGTATGTGATGTACCCGAATTACAATCGAAAACCAAAGCTGTGTTATGCTGATATTAATTTAAATAAATTAGTTGAAAGTTGAAAATCCTTTCTATGAGGATATTCCGGCACATATTAATTTTTTATATTTATATGCTGTAGGAAAGACTTAAATATTTTGTTTATACACGTGCCGACCTACTGCGATCAACCAAACAGCATACAAAAATTAAAAAAGAACTTGCTTAACGTATACTATGTACTTTGTTGTGCTTTTGATAAGAGTACATTAAGTAAATAAAAATAATTCTAAGGAACAAGACCGCACAACGACAACAATTTAACTACCTAAACTCATTTTTGGCTGATACTCTATTTATCATAGCATGTACATGCCTACATATGTACATAAGTATACATATTTTGTTATGTCCATGTGAATCAATTTATTTACCAGCGCATTTCCTAGACCCTCGGCAACAAATCCATGCATTGTCATACTCTCTATTGCTCTGATCTACTCGTATGGTTTAATCACAACCACCTCACAACCACCTTGTTTGTCAACGGACCCCTGGCTGTTCTGACGCGTTCACAAAAAAAAAACTCAAACAAGCTTGGATAGTACATAAAGCCGACGATAGTGAGTCTCGGAGCACTCCGAACACGCGACCAAAAATTCACTCCTCGTGCTTGTACGAGTAGTTTCATGGCATGTGCGGCTAGAAAATCCTTCCAGGTGCACTTTTCGGGAGAAATTGTTTTATAATGCGATTTAAGGGAACTCGCAAGGTCGACGGGTGAGGGACCTAAAGTGCACATGAGAAGGGAGACTGCGACAAAGCAAAAATTCGAGTAGGAAAGAGATTTTCAGTCTTTTTTTCTCGCTTTTGTTTTTGTTATACTTTCGCAGGAGTGTTCCTGCGATCCTTGCCTTGTCGTTGCTCAGAGCGAATAGGGGATGTTGCGTACACGATTGTTAGTTGTGCGCGGCGTTGCGCCACGAAACGATTATGATTTCCTTTACACGGCCGTAAATGCTGTTAGAGATTTGCCGCAGCACTACCCTTAAATACACCCTTAGTGTATAACTATGCTAACGCTTATGAATATGGAAATGTTGAAGGCCTTTTCCCACTGTTCTCGGATTTTCTGTTCGATGGGGTCAAACAACTTTAGTTGGTTCTTTTTCTGTTTGGTACCGCGCTGTTGGCACAAGTCAAAAAATTCTCGAAAACAAATCTGCCCAAATTGATCGACGAATATGCCAGTGAATTCAGATAGGATGATATGAGCCTCGTGCATTGTGTTTCGGGAACAGCTGGATTCTTTTTGTTTTGCCCGTTGTTAGGTAGATATGCCTGCTATCATAGATTATTGGTGATTTTGAAAATAACCAGGGAAGCGAACTGCAAAAGCAGATACTCTCATTTTTTTTGTATCGGGGGGTTGAAAATGAATGAGGTTGCAGCTGGGCAAATACGAGACTTGGAACTAGAGTTATGTGCTTGTTAAGTTGTTACTATAGTAACTCGATGATAGTATGTTATGCTTGACAAAATGCATAGTTTGTATGTGAACATCTATGAATAAGGATGTTCATTGAAATGAAATGTAGTTAATTTACATTTTTATTGAAACTTATTGATTTTCATATTGCGGAGGATGGCTGGGGAATATATTGTTGTTCTTATCAAAGCATTAAATCATCATCATCCTTATTTAAATATCTATTCTTCATTTCATTCTTAAATTGGGTGAATAGGTTGGTTAACCTTAATATGTACAAGTACAATATAAAATATGCTTTCATACTTAATACGCCGAGGTTGCTTCCGAATATTAGCAAGGTTTTTTGAAAAAAAATAGTTAACAGAGCTCTGATTAAATGGGTTGAGGACAAGAAAATAATACCGGACAACCCGTTTGGTTTTAAAGCTAAGCATGATACTATTCACGTTGCATCAAAGCGTCCGACATTCAGTGGAATGGGGCAAAAACTATTGTACGGATGTTTGTCTGGTCGATATTGAAAAGGCCTTCGACATCGTATGATAGTCGATTCCTTGCCGTGCACAAGAACTCGACCTTTCGCAGGCTTCATCGTGGCGGTTATGCGTCGGGACTTGGACCTACACCCGTAGAAGATCCAAGTTACCCAGGAGCTCAAAGTTCTTGACATTCTTAGCTATGGCAAATGATATTTGGTCCGTATTTTTTTTTTAAAAAAAGGACGTTAGTGAGACTGTCACCGTCAAACTACAGAACGATGATAACCAATTTCTTACGGTCCAAGTTGAATGACATACATACATATGTATATCGATCTAGGCGTCGTGTGGTTCCAGCAGGACGGCGCTACGTGCCACATAGACGCCACGATCGACATTTAGCATGAATGGTTATCTCTCGCATAAGTGAATTGGCCACAAAGGTCATGTGATGTGACCCTGCTAGACTTTTTCTTGTGGGATTTTCTGAAGTCACAGGTGTTTAAGTTGAACATAAGATAGGCCATCGCTCAAATTTAGCCGGAGATATGCAGAAGAGTCATTGAAAATTGGAGCACTCGGATCCGTGCTACCGTAAGAAGCCGGGGCAGATATTTGAATATCATATTCCATACATAATGGCATAAGCTTTTCAAATAAAAGAAAAAGAATTTTGTTAATACCTTACACACAGCTCGGTTTATTCCACTTCATCGTCTACCCGCCGTTATTGAAAAACCTTGACACATTAAATATTAAATTTGTCTAGTAAATAAGAATAGAATAATAAAAATTGTAAAAATAAAACGGCGAGCTGTTGTTTATAAGAATTAATTCAAGTTTTCGGGTTTCGCTGAAGGGTAATGTAGTTAACTAAATTAATGAAAATAAACTTTTTCTGTTGGAGGCTTTCTATTGCTTATTTTCATTTTTAGCAGTTATAATTTCAACATGCTTTCTAAAATTGTTTGAGCACTCAAAACATTTTCAAATTAAACATCCGTTTACCCGTGCAAACTAGGTCAATCAACTCTAACTAAAAATTTTAATATTTGTCTGTCTACCCAACTCGAAGCAAACATTTGCATATTTGTCTTTTAAGTACATTTGTCATTTCGATAGAATTGAATAAAAAACCGTTTAAAAATAAAATGTTGTTTTGATTCTTGCTTTGAATTACGATTTTAATTGTTTGTCTGGCCATTTTTGCTAAATAATATCGGTTAACTGCTTAGTATATTCGTTGTTATTTTTGTATACCTATGTACATACATATATGTATATTGTATTATGACACTCAGCCTCTTTATGTACATACATATATGCTCTCAACAAAACTCGAATTACCGTTTGAATACACGAAGAATGAAAAACTCTAAATCAACTCAAACCTGTTGATAAGGTACTTAGTATTTTTTTTTTTTATTTCTAACCAGAAAAATTAAGCAAATTAAAAAAGAAACCAGTTGAGACACACAACTGCAATGCAAAACCGCACACTCATCATTCGCAGCAACAAAATAAAATATTTAATTCACTGTAATTATTTCCAAACAACCCCTAGAAAATCTTTGCCTTCATTATCGGGGTAAGTTACCAGCAATTTTTCTCTTTTTTCTTTTTGTTGGAAACGACAGAAAAAATACTCCTACGTTTCATTTTTTGTTATTTTCACTTTTAAAAGATTGCGTGCTAACATTGCTCCAAAATGGTGAGAGTTGTCATTAACCCTTCTCTTTTTATCCACAATCACCCAACCGAAACGACAAAAACACTACAGCAGCGTGTACTACTGAATCACAGCTTTAGTCACATACTTGCATAATAAGTTGACGGTAATTCAATTTTAAATGAAATTAACAGCAAATTCATCCGCAGTCGAATATTTTTAAACTACGATCCAAATCACCGCACGATACAGCACACAATGGTAAAGGTATTTGAAATTCCTTCGATCTTAGGATCGGGCTGAGGTAAGAATTCAACTTCTTTTAAGGGGTCGCACAAGATTGTGAGGTAGCGATAAAAAGATATTGGAATAAAGACGTAAGTACGGCCAAGGAGGAGCAATTGTGAGTCAAGGGAGACCGTGTTTTCGTATACCTAAAAAGAGGGCTGAATTCTTAAGTCGTTTTTGCTGTATTCGTGTAGTGATGACTAGCAACGCAACAATATTTGATAAAGGAGCGTAAATGTTTGTGTGAACCTGATTTGAATTGGAAACCAACACCTGTAAGGCAAAGGGGTATTTGAACTGATTGTAAAAGAGATTAAAAAATGTGGTTCCCTTTCAGAAGCAATTAACATATTATTTGTAGATTATGAACACAGTCACGTATTTGCATAGCGTGTGGTGGCAAATCATTATTCTAATTTGTTAGTGCATTCAAATTTTGTCGCATATTTAAATTAGCATAAATCATTATATTGAATATATGCTAATAATAATTAATAATAATTTCTGCTTAAACCCGGGAAGTATTACCTCCTTGTAATGGACGAATTGTAATTAACGATTTCGTTTAATACGCCTAATAAATATAAATAATAGTATACGAGGGTGGTCCGATAAGTACTTAGCCTACAAAAGAAAAACAACAATTTTGGAGAAATGGCGATTTATTTTTAGCTCGATACACTTGACCCAGCGATGCTCCAACTTCTTTAACCCGTCCGAAAAATACGTTTTCTCGAGGTCTGCAAAATAGGCCTCCGTGGCGGCGATGACCTCCTCATTCGACTAAAATTTCTGCACGGCGAGTGACTTTTTCAAGTTTGGAAACAAAAAGAAGTCGGTCGGGGGCCAAAAATCGGCCCAATAATTTTGCATAGTACAGCCCTGTGACCGTTTTGCACTTCTCCAGGTAGTCGATGTGGATCACACCTTGTGAATCCCAGAAAACGGTGGCTATCAACTTTCCGACCGATGGGACAGTCTTCGCTTTCTTCGGAGCACGTTCGCCGGGTGAAGTCCAATGTTTCGACTGTTCCTTGGTCTCTGGTGTGTACTAGTGGATCCATGTTACGTCGACTGTCACGAAACGATGCAGATACTCCTTCGGATGTCGCTTAAACAGCGTCAAACACTGCTCTGAAGTGGTCTCACGGCTGCGCTTGTTGTCCGGAGTGAGCAAACGCGGCACCCATCGCGCCGACAGGTTTCTTATGCCCAAAATTTCATGCAGGATATGACCCACGCGATCTTTTGAAATGCCTTCTGTCTCAGCTATCTCGCGTACCTTTAATCGGCGGTCTGCCAATACGAGATCGTGGATTTTTGTCACGTTATCCTCCGTGGTAGTCGTTTTCGGGGCACCTGGACGTGGCTCAACAAAAACGCGACCACGTTGAAACTCGTTAAACCAATTTTTGATGGTCGCCATCGAAGTAGCAGAGTCACCGTATACAGCATCCAAACGCTCTTTGATTTCGCTGCGCGATTTCCCTTCCTAAAACAAGAATCGAATCACCGACCGATATTGCTCTTTTTCCATTTTTCTAAAATCCGCGGACACTCCCGCTTCCACACGCGGTCAAAACAAAACTACGAGTCCGATCCGGCTGAAATTTCGACAGTAGCCGTCTACTAGAATGTACTACACCATAGTGAGCTCTTGCTTTATGATACTGGCACCATCTGGCGGTGAGGATAAGTACTTATCTGACCACCCTCGTATACCTGAAAACTGCCTTTGTTTTATAGCAAGGCAACTTGTTTTATGGTTCCTTCAGCGATCAACCAGATTAATCACAATATGAAAAATATAAAACATGGATACGATCGGATATCTTAAACCGTCCAAGGAATCAACAAAGCACGAGTGTATGCGTATCCATTAACCTCCTCTACTTCAAGCAGAACCCCATACTCGTAGATTAAGAAAAATACCGCTCCTGGGAAAAAGGCTCATAGAGCTTTTAATAATTTGGTTGTGCAGACGTATCCACTCACTGATGTTATTGGACGATCGTAGTAAGTAATATAAATCTGTCCTCAAGCAGTTAAAGTGGTAAGCGAACGACTATGACAAACTATGTACATGTTTTCATTCAATGAGAATTTCCCAGTTCAAGTATCAAGGTTTTCAAAAATGCCCTCCTTAGTAACAGGCAATAGTATGACTAGCATAATCCAGCAGTAAAATCCTTCTAAGTTCTAGTATACCCAGGGAAACATTCCTAAACAAAAACAAGAATCGTCGAAACATGCATTGACACTTAAGTCTACGTCATAAACTCCTGCTCTCACCTCAACGCGGTGGTTCCTGGATGCCTAAAACTTTCAAAGTAGATCGGGCAAATCATTTTGTAAAATTGTAACAACCGGCTGTGGCGGAGTCCACGCTGCCATTAAGCTCGGATCGTTCCTCCGGACGGCGGCAGAAGAATTCCCAACGGTCTACCATTAGAATGAAAAGAATTAATTGGTGAACAATTTATTCGGGCTGCTAAAACAAATTTACAGGTACAATCCGCTCTCTTGTTCTTCTAGCAAACAAGAACTCAAAGCTTTAGATTATGAGCTAAGTTAAGGGGTAGCATCCCTTGCACAGAAAATTTTGTCAGTTTTCAATCAACAGCAATGAACGCGAGCAATTCACATTTTGGCAACCCATGCAAACGTTTAAAGAGATACAAGTTCTGTATCTGGAATGCAACTTCCCTTAACAGACCGGGCTCAGCCAAGCATTTGGTAAAAACCCTAAACTGTTAAAAAGCAGACGTAATTGCACTCCGAGAAGTAAGATGGGATGAAACGGGAGCGGATAAAAAAACTAAAATCTGCTATCAAATATTGCTCTAGAGAAAACAAACAACGCTTTTTTGATGCGAATTTGTTATTCGAGTAAGATTTAATCAAAAATGCTTAAGCTTCCCGCATTTGAGTGAACGTCTCGTGACAATTCAGAACGTCTCGTCAAAGCTAGCATCGGAAAACATAAGTTAATCTGGGTTGGGGCCTCTACAAGCAAAAGCCGATCGACTCAAAGCGTCTCTTCAATAACTCCTTGGGGGGAGCATGTGCTCAGTACTCCAGTTATGAGACCACAATTGTTCAAATAGATTTTAACGCCAAGCTGGTTAAGGAGAACATCTTTAAACGAGCGAAACTTCGTGATGGAACGTCATCTAACGATGTGAACATACATAGGAGTGCCTAGGGTTCCAAATCAATCATATTGTGATCAACGCCAAATTTTCCTCTAGCATCTGGAATGTCCGAGGAATCAACATCGACGTGGATCAAACTTAACCTTGGAAAGCTGCATTTGCAAGATATTGTTGGAATCTTTGCTGATTGTGTCTTCCAGGTTTTCTCAAGATCTGGTTAAATCTGCACACAGCAATGGAGATGTTGATAAGAAGTCATCAGGTGAACCGCCTTTGTTACGCTCGGTTTTTATGCATCCTCTTCAAGAAAAGAAGGTTTATCGATGAGTGCAAGCAGATCCATGTAGAATTACAGAATGTACTCGTATCTAAAAAAAAGGAAGAGCACGAGAAGCATAGGATCGACACGATGGAGAGATGTTATTTTAAAAATATGGTTTGAAAATTTTGCCAAAAACTAAATATTCAAGGCCAGAATGCAAGCCTGAAGGGATGAAAACGGACAAGTAGTGGGATTTCAGGCAGAATGAATTCTGTCCACTCGAACTAGGCGATATATCAATAGCGATATCGAAATTTAAATCTAGTAAAGCTTCTGACGCAGGCGGACAGCCTTTTACATTTCTTACAGCAGATGAGTTGGTTAAGGATATACACCAACATAAGTATCAGTAATTATTATTTACTATTATTACCAGCTCTTTGGAACTCAGAAGTTCAGAGTCTCGTTGAACTTCCTTCGCTAAGTCTCCCTGTTATGACTGTGTTCCTTTCAGTTTTCGCTGTTCTGTTCCATCTACGCACTATTCTACCTAAGTAACCTTTGTACACCAGAAGTACTTAAACAGTGCTATCACGGATTGGTCGAATCGCATCTAAGGTACGGTATATTAGCGTGGGGAAGAGCGCCGCAAATGCATTCGCTTCAAAGCTTTAAAATAGGCTACAAAAAATGATACGAAGAGCAGGATGTAGTAACGCTGAGCAGCACCAGAGAAACCAGATAACAGATATGCTCAACATCTCACAAGAAATTGGAAAACCTCGCAAACTTCGGCAACAATAACACATACAGAATACAGACACAGCAGACGGTAAACACCAAAAGACGACAGCAGCTGTTCTATGAAGTCCCGAGGTTCTGGAACGAGTACGGCCGAATGACTTTTGACTTCGCAGTTCCGATGATCCTTAATGAACTCACAAGAGAGCTTCGAAACATACCCAAACAAGAACTTTTGCGTAAAGTAAAAGAAATTTATCTAAGTTCCTCACGACAACAAAAAAAAAACAGAATTCAATGAAGTACCTACGTTTGTAACTAGTCATCAAAATCTTGTATTTTTGTTACAGTTACAGTTTTTTTGTATTTTGAATTAATATTGTCAACAATGTAAATCAATGAACTATGTTTGTAACCAGTCTTCTGCAGACAAGCCCTTCCCGCTTTGCAGATAAACGAATGTAAACAAGTCACATTTTGAATACAATAAAATTGAATTGAATTGATCTCTCCTAGATCCATCCTTATATTGCCCTCCCATCTATGGTGCCGCATTATTCCTTATTCTTTTGATTCTACTGTCCGTTGGTTCTACGTGTTCTACCCATTTTAGTCTGCATGGTTAAATTACTCAGTTTCCATCGTAGATTCTCCTTAAAATCTTGTTTTTAAAGATATGGTCGGGAAAAAAATATGGGCAACGAGTCAGGCAAAAACCCACCACTTTTATCACGGTATAAGACGTGCTATCTATATCTATAGAGACGTGCTATATGTACAAAACCATGTCATGGTCCCTACTAAACCCGTCAGGCTGTGGAATGTGACAATGAAAAATACGCTTTGCTCCATTAATGGTGTGAACTTACCAAGACTTTCGATTTAAAACAAAAAGATTCTGGTAGATTTCCTCAACATTTTCCTTGAAAATATTGTAAATATAAGACTGATCTGCACAATAGCTTGCATACGCAGACGATATTGATGTGAATACATCGAAAAATTACGTCCGAGGTTTCTGGTCAAAAATAACTAAATTCGATCACATTATATAGAAGGAAGTTTAGAAAGAGGATATGTTCCAAAACGATATATGTAGGTCCAGTAAATGGCTAACCAATTTAAGGCTTGAGATATTTAGGACTTAGAATAAGAGTAAATAGTACTATTTAAGTACTATAGTAAGTAGCATTTTAATTTCTGGCTTAGACTCATTGATTAACACTTTGAAAGTTTTTTTTTTCAATAGACAGATATGTAGATATAGCTAAACATTAAGTTATGAAGCGCGATGTAAAAAAATAACTAAAAGATTTGCCATCATCTTTGAAGAAGGGCCTCTCTAGTGCTAGAGTTTTCAAGCAGCAAACTTTATAACCGCAGTGGAATAAGTATGTACATTCAGATCTGTAGACACGTACTTAAAATATACCTGTAGACATTTTAGCTGCTAGTACTATACAGACGCAAGCTGTATTTTATACATTAACACAAAAATCTCCAGCTGTAACCCTACAAGAGTCTTTGCGTAAGGCACGTGTGCATTCATTAATGATACTACAAAATAAGGGGAGAGAAAAAAATTGTTTTACAGGACTTTACTACAAAGAATAGCATCGGACCATGAAAATCTTTCACCCTTGGCGTAGCTCAATCCAACACTACATATCGAATCAAATACAAAACAGCAACTCTAATGTCGATAGATTTCTATTCAGTCTTTTCGACTTTCCAAACCCACTGCCTGAGATTCAAACGTATCCTTACATTCAAGTTGACATTTAGAGTAGCACAATGCAGCCGACCAAAATTATTTCACGAAATAAAAGGGGTGAATACGAGTCCGGATACCGATATGTGTGTATGTATATTCCAGGCAGCAAGGAAATACTTAGATATTTGTATGATTTTTATATACTCGCACGCATAATGCAAAATTATCTTTTCGTTGAGGGGGTTGAAAATGCCATGAAGCCCAAACGCCGTCTTTATGACGGACGCCCTGCCTTCAATCAATACATGAATGCACGTTCTCAAATGCACATTATTCATCTCAGAAGGGCTTAAATGCTCTGCAATCTGGAATTGCTGCACCGCTTATGTTTTCCTGTTTTTTTGGTAACTCCATAATTAATGTGGCAGTTTTTGCAGGAGCGCCCATTCCCGAATTTACTGTCTAGCAATCCGAACACATTGCCTTTATTTGCCGAATGACACCAAAGGAATCTTAATTGCGGTGAAGATGTCTTTTGAATCCATGAGAGCGCCATTCCTCTGCGTAATGCATATGTTCCGCAACCCTTTTGTTTTATTTTTATGAAAATATGAAAATCACTTACGTATAATAGGTACGTCTCCAGCCAAACGTGAATGCTAGGTAATATAAACGAGTTGGGTTCACTGAAGTGGTGGCACGTGCCAGAGTTAAATTATAAATTAAAAAAAAAGAATCTTCGCTTAAATTTAAATAAATATCAGATTTAAGATTAAGCAATCCATCAGCCTCGGGCAGCCTAAGTACCAGTTAATACTGAAGATGTTTCCGCTTTCATGAAGGAATATTTATTAATATTCATGGAATAAAATTTCTTAAAAATACGTAGGCATCTGCCTAATATTTTCATACAGATCCAAGACTAATTTCTTGCCTTATCAATTTAGACCTCGATCGGAATGTGCATTCGATGTACCCAGCCGATGCGAAATAATGGTAGCAAACAGACAAAGAAATCATTCTAACTGAAGTGTCATTTGGTTTTGTGCTAAGTATGCCCTTATAGGTTTCAGCATATACATATGTACATTACATACTCCTACCCTGCCTTAGGAACAATTATGACATTGTGCGCGTTATTCATTTTTGATTGCATTAAGAAACGCCCCAGAAACTCTAACGAGGACGGAACCTCAGCACTTTAAGTCCACGATGCTAGCATTAATGAGACTCCGAACGAAAGTGAGAGTTTGCGTTCTATTTATTCACATTCACACCATTGCATGGCATATAATGCACTTTGCGGTATCACATCACACGCCTTTAATGGAATACCCAATCCTTTCATTGGTGTAAAAGCTTTCAATTCAAATCTTAGATACATACGAGTACTTTTGCGTTATTTTACTCAGAGTCGAATGTACCAGAAGGTACACCAGAAGGGTTTGCATACAAAGCACTGAGGGTTAATCCTACTCGAGAGATTATGGGTAGTAACATGTGATTCGCGTATCATGTGACCATTTTAATTGAATATGCTATTAATGTCAAGGTTAAAACCCTGGACCACGACACAAATAGCAAACCAAGAAAATTGAAATGAATACAGTTCATACAACTCGCTTTCAAAGAGGAAAATGTAATTTGTCCTATATCGGGGGTAATTTTTTTTTGATTTCTAGATAAACCTGGTGTTGGAACCGTATTTATTGAACATCCCAATCACCGATACTTTGTTTGGAACTTTCTATTCATTCCAAACTTGAATAATTTTTATTTTTTATAAACACGCTGTCACTTTTATCTCTGGATGACAAGACATTCGGTTTCATGAGTTTATCTCATTTTATTTGTGATATGCGGACGCAAATTTGAACCCTAAACAAAACGTTGAAGGTTAGAAATGACTTTGTCATATGATAAAGTGGAAGAAATTGTTCAGTGTATAATACCGAGACACTAATAGCTCGAATCACCAATATGTACGATTTACATACATATTTAGATAATCACTAAACGATTAATTGGTGGTGTTTCCTGCACGAATTCGTTGCCATTGATGATTTAATTCTTATTGGTGAATTTAAGCTCTTGCAATTTGCGATGTTCTCCTTCAGAAAATGTTTGCTTCCTTGTTCCAACTAACGCTGCCACAGAATATGAATTCCACCTAATCAAACACCTATCCGATTCAGGTCTGTTTTAGTTAAGTGGTATCATTAACAATATTAATATATAGTTACGAGTAGATCCGACTTTTTCCCTCAAATGCTCAGAATTCATCGGTCACTGCGAATACCCATCTTCTCTTCACTCTTCCATTCCATTTTCGTTTTCACATTCTTTTGAGAACAAGACCATCTTACAATCGACTCGGAACATTCATATTTTGTCCCATACGCCCCCTTGAAAACTGCTCTTCAATACCTCTCTGGTATAATAAAGAAAAAAATAATCCTGGGGTTCACATCTTAATTCTAAATCAACTTCGGACTACTTAATTTACAAAGCAGTTTATTTTCGTTATTCCATCGGCTTTACCATCCATCCATCCATCAGATTACCTCATCAAAATGCGTCTAAACACAGATCCTAGGCGGTTTCATAAATTTATTAATGTCATCCTTCAACTCTATGACAATATCAAATTTCTTCCGTTCTTTTTCAGTCAATCATACAGTAATATTCGCGAACCCGACTACGATTTCTTTCATTATTTAAATAACTACATCCTTCCGCAATGTGGTAGTTAACAAAACAAGTGATTTGAAAAACAACTACTGACCCGGTCCTGATAGATTGCCAGCAACCGTCTTGAAAAGTATGTCAACATGCTTCGTAAGCCCCTCACAGCCTTTCCCTCTCTAGTGCTATTTTCCCTAAATAGGATTTGTTCATCTTTCCCATGGAACAGAAACGAAATTGTTAACTACTTGTATTGTCCGATTGTCAAGCACTCTACAATTCATATAAGTTGTTTGAGAATATGATCTACGATTCCCCATACTTTCAAAAGGGCAGATCAACTCTGAAACTCTTCTTGCAAAGGAGGAATATAAAGAAGTTGATGTTATCACCACCGATTAAAGCAAAACCTTTGTTTAATCTTATCATGTCGCAACGGTAGTAGCAACAGTGCTTCTGCGCTTTCTGCACCAAAGTAATTAAAGTCCCTGACTATCTCAACGTCAAAGCGGTCAATACCTTAATTTAGGCAAAGTTGTTGGCGGCGACATTCCTCTTTTGATGGATGACAGCATATCCCACGGTATCTGACACGGTCTAAAAATTGAAAACCTGCGAATTTTTTTCTAGTGCTCCGAGAGGTCTCGGAGCTATTGATCCGGTTTTGTTTTTAAATGTTCAACAGTTGTTCTTTAGCACGATCCAAGTCCAATTCGAAAATAGAAATTGAAAACGAAAAAGTTTAAATTTTACTGGATGAGAACCCATGTCAAACTTAAAAAGGGCTTTATTTATATATAAGGGCTTAAATTAATAAATTAAAATTACTCACCCAAGAGTTGACAGCAAATAAAATATAATTTTTCATACAAAATCATTACGGATGATGGGGTGGATTTTATTCGAAAATCCTTAACGAAAAGCATTAGGCCAGCGATCAATATCAGCTGTAAAGTACATATTGAGGCCCACTGCAACTGTTATTGGTCAAATTGTTTCAACGAAACATTACCAGGCCCAACTGATCAAATTAAGTAATGCTCTAATAAAAATATCAATTACGCGCTAATGGATGTGGAAAGTGATATTGTTGCTTGACAACTCTCGCTCAAATGCTCGTATCGAACAATGAAAGAGCTTAGCCCAATTAAAGTATTTCGATAAGCTGCTTAAAGAAATAAAATAAGCTGGAAAGCAAGCAGCAATGGGAATTGGTGCTATCCACACATCAGAAATTGAGGTAGAATTACCAACCAATAAAGCAATTCATCGACTTATATAGGAATAACAAGACCGCAAGTCTAAAACCATCGGAATTAATATTATTTGCTGTAGAGGAATTAATAGAGGAGTTACATGGGCCCATCACAACTATAAGGAACAATGAAACTATCCCCAAGTAATGTGAAAACTCGGTAATCACAGCATTTTTAAAATGGGTGACCAAACACTATACAACAATTAGTGAGGAATATAATTTCTACCAAATTGTTACAAAGTGCTGTTAAATATTATCTTAAACTGACTAACATCATACCCTAAGGAAAAATCGCAGATTAGCGCTCGACGAGTAGACGGATTTTCACTATACGACACGTTTTAGGAAAAAAATGAAAATTCTGCGAAACGGCTCACCAATTTTTCGTAGATTTTAATAAACTGATTGAAAATGTTCATGTCCATGTAAGGACGGGAATGAAAAAGTTGGTGAAACTGATACAAGTATGGCAACAAAGGACAAGTTAAAATAGGAAACACCTTATCTGAAACATTCAAGATGACGGAGACGGAATTCGTAGTGAGATTTTTTTAAGCAAATGAGACCAGAATAACTCTTACTGGAGTCATATCCGCTCTATATTACGCTGGACCTGCTGATAGATAGTGAAGAATCAGTCAGAGAAAATGCAGAAAGTCTAATAATGGCAGAAAAGAAAAAGGCTTGGAAGTACATAAATGAAGAGAAAACCAATTATATGGTCACTGACCGACTAGGAGCCATGTAAACCTCGCACCACACTGTGCTCAATAAACGTTCAAATATTTGGATGCCATATTGACTGCCAAAAATAAATTAAAGATCATACTGCGCATGGGCCACATGTGATTCTTCTCGATGACGGATTTATTCAAAACAACTCTTATTTATTATACAGGGTGTCCCACGAGCAGTGTGCCAAAAAGCTAGAGCGTGTAGGTCTGATCAAGACAAGAAAAAAATCGTATGGGAGGGGGGGTCTATTCCCCCCCGTTTAGCCGGGAGGGGCAATTTTCTAAAAAATTGACTTTATTTAAAAAAAAATTATTAAAAATCAACAGTTACATCCACAATGCCGTGATGTACTCTTTTTAAAGCCACAAACCTCTTCTTTCATCTTGTTTTTAAAAGAAGCTGTTTTAAGGAATAGTTTTTGAGAAATTAATTTTCAAACTCAAAATTTAAAAAAAAAAATGAAACAATGACCTATTTTTTATTATTTTTAAAAAGTTCGGAGTTTTATGAGGATACAATAAAGTGACACAGTATTGGAATAATCCTGGATTAATCCTTTTTTTTCATTGATAACGCCTGAAAACTGACCTGCCAATTTCGTCTGGGTCCGCCCGCCGCCTATGGGTTCTACCCGCTAGGACCTTAAGACAATAAAACCGCAATTTTTCTTTATTGAAAAACAAAATATTTGCAACC
The DNA here is from genome assembly GCA_958301585.1 of Merodon equestris. Classification (NCBI taxonomy): domain Eukaryota; kingdom Metazoa; phylum Arthropoda; class Insecta; order Diptera; family Syrphidae; genus Merodon; species Merodon equestris. The sequence goes on from OY284413.1 coordinate 70,420,845, forward strand.
CAAATGTAAATAAAAGGCAGCGCATTTTTTATAAAAAAACATTTCCAAATTGGATGTTAACTCATCAACACATTACGATGTCAAACTCATACTCTCGAGAGGAATTAACGGACATGCACTTCTGCTACGGTTTAGCTAATGGTCGAGATCGTGAAGCCGAAAGACTCTACGCTGAAAGATATCCCAATCGGAGGTCTCCCAGTCGTAGCATGTTTTCAAGAATCCACCGACCTCTGCGAGAGCACGGAGTGCTAGAGCATCGAAGAAGCGAAAGATCAGTTACAGATGGATCAGGAATCTTAGATGAAAGAATTTTGGATTTGGTCCGACGTAATCCCTCCCTTAGAGGATAGCTATTATGCTTGGAGTGCCCAAATCTAGAGTATGGAGAGTGCTTCATACCGAAAACTTACACCCGTACCATTTTAGGCCAGTTCAGGAACTCACCTCAAACGACAAGTTTTTGAGAGCAGAATATTGTCGATCGTTACTACTTCGAGATGAAACTGAACGAAACTATTTTGCAAGGATATTCTGGACGGATGAAGCACAGTTTACCAGAGATGGGCTTACTAACTTCCACAATTTGCATCATTGGAGTAGCACCAATCCACACAACAAAAAACAAAATAAATCTCAACACCACTTTAGCTGTAATGTTTGGCTTGGTATTGTTGGACAAACTGTAATCGGGCCCCGGTTTTCGAATGCCGTTATTAATGGAGAATCATACCTGCAGTTCCTACGAGACCTTTTGCCCGATTTGATGGACAACGTTCCTTTGGCCATAGCAGATAATTTAATCTACCAGCAAGATGGAGCACCAGCACACTACAGCTTACGGGTTAGAAACTGGCTGGATGATCATTTTAGTGACCGTTGGATCGGAAGAAGGGGCCCCACGGAATGGCCACCTAGATCACCAGATTTAATTCCTCTAGATTTTTATGTGTGGGGATTCATGAAGAATTATGTTTACGAAGTGAAAATAGTATCTTTGGAACAACTGAAAGAACGGATTGAAGTCGCTGGAGTCAAATTGCAGGAAAATTTGTCAAGCATAGACTTATGTGCAGCCATTAGAAGGAGATATAATCTTTGCCTTCTAAAAAATGGAGATCACATTGAAAATTTATTATAATAAAACTCCGAATTTTTTAAAAATAATAAAAAAGAGGTCAATGTTTCATTTTTTTTTTTAAATTTTGAGTTTGAAAATTAATTTCTCAAAAACTATTCCTTAAAACAGCTTCGCTTAAAAACAAGATGAAAGAAGAGGTTTCTGGCTTTACAAAAAAGTACATCACGGCATTGTGGATGTAACTGTTGATTTTTAATAATTTTTTTTTCAAATTAAGTCAATTTTTTAGAAAATTGCCCCTCTCGGCTAAACGGGGAGGAATAGACCCCCTCTCCCATACGATTTTTTTCTTGTCTTGACCAGACCTACACGCTCTAGCTTTTTGGCACACTGCTCGTGGGACACCCTGTATAAGACCATAATAATGTCGGATGTGAAACCTGATCTGAATAGGAAAAAGGAAAATAGGTTTCAGTTCTTTGTAAAAAAGATCTTAAGGAGAATCTGCGATTCGAAATAGGACGAACATATAGGTGAATGGGGAAAACAACATAATCAACTCTATTCAGGTCCAAGCATTGTCCGAATAATAAAATAGCAAAGACTAAGATTGGTGAGACACGTAGAACGAATGGACAGTAGACGAATAGTCAAATGAATAATGAATGGAAAACCGTAGGAAAAAGATCTTCAGGAAGGCCGTAGGGAGGACAACATAAGGACAATCTAGAAGAGATGTAACAAAATAGCGAAACATGCAAGGAACACACTCATGTCATTAACGCACATAACAGATATGATAATTTTTTTTTCTTTGAAATATGGAGATATTGAAATCAAGGATTTCGCCTTTACCTCTTACTGTGAAATCTATAATCGGTAACATGTAATAAGCAATGAAAGAATAGGAAACTCCCCATTTTAATGCCTGCCTCCTAAAACACAGTCCATAGACTATGTATGTCTTTTACATTAATGCCACAGCAAATGAGAAAAAAAAAATCATCATAACGACCCAAACACAAAACAATTAAGAACACTTACTGTCATTTTAAGAAATGTGCGTTTTCACGCTTTCCCTTCACTCTATCCCAAGGGCATCCGAACAAGAATAATTACTTAAATATGCATCTCACCCATTACGGTAGAATAAAAGGTTCGGTACGCTTCATTGAATTGACGAATTTTCATTTCAAATTTCATGCGCGAGGGTGGCTCCTGTCTGCACACGGCGGACGCAGACAAGTAGAGCATGTAACCACGGGCAACATAACCGCATTCGGGCACAATCCAAATATACTCGTACATATTCTATATGTATACGTGGTGCATCCCTTCTCTGAAGATCCTCTTGCAAGCACAACAGTCTCGTGCAATATGCAATCGTTCCGGAAGATGAAAATATTTACTAGAAACATACACTTTTGGTGGAAGAAACGTTTAAGTGGGCAACGTCCTCTATGCGGAAACACCTGGAAAATTAAATTTCGCTACGGCCTAAGGGTGTGATAGTTCGAGAGATTCCAATACTGTAATTTAAGGGTACACCTTCGATCGCGTGTTCAAATGCAATTAGAGTTGAATAACCAGAAAACCATAAGAGCGCTACATTAGTGTCTTCCTTTGGACCGCCTGTGGGTTGAAAACTCAACGCGTTCAAGCAGATGATTGGGAATATTTCGATGATTATGCCCTCAGTGGATTTCTTTGTTTGCTAACAGCCCTTGTCGTTTGAAGCATTTTTGTGCTTGAAAGGCAAATACAATAAACCGAAATTGTCAATACCTATTAGAATACGAAAAAAAAACAGAAAAATTGACAAGATAGGCCTGATAATATAGAAATATTGCTAGGCTTTTGTCATCCACTGGAGCATCTAGACACATCTAGTGGTCCACTGAATGCTAGATAAGCAACTCAAAATATAACATGATATTATATTTTCTTCGATCTTCGGCGAAAAATAAGAAGAAGCATCAGTGATGTAGAGCTTAGGGGTTTAACACGAATCGCGTCAGCCCTTATGGGGGTACGGAATAACACAGACACCAAGAAAACGGTCCGTCGTGTCGGCCTCTTCACCACATGCAAACAGATGCACATCTCAATTATACCAAAAACATTGAGGCATTTAGCGAAAGTGTAGTCGTCATAATGATACCTGTCCTCCGCGGTCTGTTCTCCTAATACACTCGTATTAGACGAATGCCGGGGACTTTCATCAGCCTACATGCTGCCTAATGTAAAAAGAAACCCAGATGAGTTCTCGTCATATAATTTCATATTCCTACTGTACATAATGGGTAAAATATTGAAGCTAAGCATATACCACCGGTTGGAGATGATAATTGATAAAACAGTAATATTGATTTAGAAAGCTCATTCTAAAGGGAACAATGGTACATGGTACAACTCTAAACATAAATAGCGAAGAAATATGATGTCATATTTAAATTTGACGTTAAAAATGTATTCAACTCAACAGGCCGGGAAATTATAGTGTACTCCTTTCCGTCAATGATGCTTAAAAAAACACAGACCCACACTGTACCCCACCTCGTAAGCATTTTTTTCCAATTGCGCACTCCACACGCTTACCTTAAAGGCAGATCAGTGGAAAGACACAGTGGGGGAGTTCTCTCCCCCCTACTGTGGCTTCTTACAGTTAACAAAATCCTCAAATACTTTATGGAGAAAGACACAAAGATCATAGCGTACGCGGATGACCTGGTTATCTTGATAAAAGGTAAATTTCTACCAACTATCAGTGAACTAATGGAATCTGCGTTGAGGGAACTCTCCTCGTGGGCAAGATAGAACGGTCTGAGAATAAACCCCCAGAAAACCGAGCTGGTCTTGTTCACCAGGAAAAGGAAAATTCCGATATTTGCTCCCCCAAAGTTAGAGGGCACTCCACTCAAACTCAAAGCGGAAGCCAAATATCTAGGCATCATTCTTGACTGCAAACTCTCCTGGAAAAGGAACCTGGAGGAGAGGATTAAAAAAGGATTGAACGCTTTTTATGCATGCAAAAGACCTTCGAAAAAAGATGGGGCTTGCAACCGTACATCATTCATTGGATGTACACAGCAATCATCAGACCCATTTTAACTTATGGGGCTCTAGTCTGGTGGACTGCTAGCAGCACGAAAAGCTATATGAACATGCTCAACAAAGTACAAAGGTCAGCCGCTGTTTGTACAACGGAAGCCATGAGAATCACGCCGAAAGCAGGGTTGGACATGATTCTTCATCTCCTCCCCCTGGATCTATTCATAAAAGGCTGCGCTGCAAAGAGCGCTCTCAGACTAAGGGAGTCGTCTCTGTGGAAGCAAGCCAACTATGGACATGCGACCATACTCAGAATAATAGACGACCTGGGAAGGAAACATGGTTTTAATAGCCTCGCAGCTACGACCGACTATATTTCCCCCCAAAATGACTTCTCTCTCAGTATACCTATCCTTTTCCCCGACAGAGACGCCGTAATCAACGACCACGAGATCACCCTCTTCACCGATGGATCGAAAATGGACACAGGCACTGAGGCCGGATTCTACTCTGATACCCTCCACAAACAGGAATCATTCAGACTCCCTGATCTGTGCAGCGTTTTTCAAGCAGAAATCCTGGCAATAGAGAAAGCAGCCAAACACCTACAGTTAGCCGATATCCCACCAACTGATATCACTATCTTCGTAGACAGCCAGGCTGCACTGAAGTCAATAGAATCCTGTATAACGAGATCAAAGGCTGTCAAGAAATGTCGCGACTCACTGAAGTCCATCAGACACCACAAAGTTAAACTCTGCTGGGTCCCGGGCCACAGCTCAATCGCAGGGAACGAAAGAGCAGGTGAATTGGCCAGGCAAGGGTCTGAAATGGACATCAGCGAAACGGACACGTCATTGCCACCACCGATCAGCGCATTATACCGGATCATAAACGACACAATCATCAAAGAAGCCAACTCGTCTTGGCTTACAAGAAACGACAGCTACACGACAAGATCATCGTGGCCAGAGCTCAATATCGGAAAAACAAAGAAGCTCCTGGCGCTGGACCGTAACTCGATCCGTATGCTCGTCGGAGTGATCACAGGACACTGTCCCATTGGAGCAATGCTCCGGAAATGGGACTCGGGATCCAGCGATCTCTGCCGGAGCTGCGGCGATGAGGAAGAAACTGAGACGATCCAACATCTGCTTTGCCACTGCCCAGCTCTCCAGAATCGACGCCTAATATCGCTAGGCCAAAGATTCTTTACAGAGATTGCGGATGTGGCTAATGCAGATATATCGGATCTTCTAAAATTCATCAAGTGCACGGGGTGGTTTCAGCCACCACGTGATAGGACAGGTTAATTTATGTGTACCCACACAAATGAAGGGAATCACAATGGGCCTTTTGGCCTCCGAGTGGAAGTGATGTTTAACCATCACACTCCCCTTTTCTAACCTAACCTAACCTTCCGTTAATGATGGTGCAATGGGTCTTAATAAGTATATTATAAAACTATTTTGAGAAACAGTTTCTGGTCTACGATACTGACTATGAAGTAAGACAGTACCACATGACATATATGAACCTGCATACATCTGGCGTTATAGTATAAGGCAGTGATTCTAAATCTTTTTTTTGTTGCGGCCCTCTTTTAACGATTTTAAAATTTGGCGGCACAAAAGAAAAAGATAAATTTAAAAATTATTTACTTACTCTTTTTGCGTCGAGGGTTAAAAATAGAGATCATCAATTTTGTGGAGTCATCAAACTTTGATGCAGAGGATGATATACCCTTGTCTTGCTTAAGCAATTTGTCTTCGCTTATCAGGCAAATCGGTTGTGAGGAACAGATAGATTCTATAGAATATGCAATGTCTTCACAGACGAAGGATGGAATATGGAAAATAGTCCAAGTGTTCTTAATGTTGATGTCTCAAGTGAATATGAGGAGTCGGAAGAATTGGAACTAGACACCGATATAATTTCCCGAAGTGCTATAACTGCTTGTGATTGCCTTCGAAACTTTGCTTTGAATGTTGGAGACCAAAAAGCCTTACAAATTTCAACTGATCTTCGATCATATTTTGAAAAAGTTGTGTTTTCTGGAGTCCATTTACGGCAAGGCCTAATTCAAGACTTTTTTCATTAAATATAAGCTTAAAGTTCATGTGTACATACGTCAAAGTGTCCAAAAAATAAAAGTGGTTGAAGTTAACACCGTCGACCGAGGCCAAGGGCAAAGGTCGAAACGGCACTACGAACGGGACTCGCTGCGTCATCATTTTGTGTGGTTCACATTGCTCCGCATGTTCGTACGTGTTCATACGCGATCGTGTTGATTCAAGTGCACTCGGATCATATTCAGTCTGGTGCAATCGGATGCGCATTGCAACCAGCCTGGGAAGCGGATGCGTGTACACCGGAGAAAAGTCTACGTTGCAGATTTGGGCGAAGCGACGAGGCTTCCTATGGAAGGGGTTTTAGTTGATAAGTTAGTTCTAGTTGGACAGTGACATTGTCGAGACGGAATAAATTTTGTATTTTAAATAGAAACGCGGTTTAATTTAGTAAGTCGAACTGTTGGGCCAGCCTTCGGGCTGGCGTTCGCGATTTTTTTTGGATTGCCCTTCCGGGGTAGTGTTGGGTTACTCATACAAGATGCACTACAAATGTCCCATACATCACTACAAAAATGTCGCAACACCTCAAAAAAATTATTTGTCCCACTTCAATTCTTGTCATAGTCAGAAGCACCTCACGTCCTCATGTCCCATACACCACTACAAAAATGTCCCAAGACCTCAAAAAATTATTTGTCCCACTTCAATTCTTGTCATAGTCAGAAGCACCTCACATCCTCATGTCCCATACACCAGTACAAAAATATCCCAACACCTCAAAAAATAATATTTTTCCCACTTCAATTCTTGTCATAGTCAAGGCACCTCAAATCCTCATGTCCCATACACCAGTACAAAAATATCCCAACACCTCAAAAAAGAATATTTTTCCCACTTCAATTCTTGTCATAGTCAGAGCACCTCACATCCTCATGTCCCATACACCAGTACAAAAATATCCCAACACCTCAAAAAAAATATTTTTCCCACTTCAATTCTTGTCATAGTCAAAGCACCTCAAATCTTCATGTCCCATACACCAGTACAAAAATATCCCAATACCTCAAAAAAAATATTTTTCCCACTTCAATTCTTGTCATAGCCAGAGCACCTCACATCCTCATGTCCCATACACCAGTACAAAAATATCCCAACACCTCAAAAAAATAATTTGTACCACATCAATTCTTGTCATAGCCAGAGCACCTCACATCCTCATGTCCCATACACCAGTACAAAAATATCCCAACACCTCAAAAAAATAATTTGTACCACTTCAATTCTTGTCATAGCCAGAGCACCTCACGACTTTTGCATTAGTACATATTGCAAGCTATCAATGGGACATGTGACAAGATGTAAAGGGTGTATTTTATAGAGTTATAGAACTTTGAAATGGAATAAAACAAAGATGATTTTTTTAAATTGACATGAAATTGACTTTATTCGAAAGATAATCTTCTACCATTATAATTTAAATATAATTTCTGGCATATGACTGCCCAAAACAAGATTGCCATTGATCCCAATTTTCATAAGCGAATTTTGTTTAGCGATGAAGCTCACTTTTGATTGAATGGATACGTTAATAAACAAAACTGCCGCATATGGAGGGATGATAATCCTCAAGTGTATGTTGAGGCACCGTTACATCCACAACAACTGACTTTTTGGTGTGCTTTATGGGCTGGTCCGTACTTCTTTATAAACGATGCTGGCCAGAACGTTACAGTCAATGGTGACCGCTATAGAGCGATGATTACTGAGTTCTCCGTTCATCAATTGAACAACCATGATGTGCAGGAGTTGAGGTTTCAACAAGACGGCGCAACATGTCACACAGCTCGTGCCACAATTGATTTATTGAAGGAAACGTTTGGTAACCGCATAATTTCACGTTACGGACCCGTGAATTGGCCTCCAAAATCCTGCGATTTAACGCCGCTTGACTATTTTCTCTGAGGATATGTGAAGTCGCTAGTTTACGCCGATAAATCCGAAACGATTGACCACTTGGAGGACAACATTCGCCGCGTTATTGCCGATATACGGCCACAAATGTTGGAAAAAATCATTGATAATTGGACCTCCAGATTAGACTACTTTCGAACCAGCCGTGGCGCTCATATACCAGAAATTATATTTAAATTATAATGGTAGAAGATTATCTTTCGAATAAAGTCAATTTCATGACAATTTAAAAAAATCATCTTTGTTTTATTCCATTTCAAAGTTCTATACCTCTATAAGAAACATCCTTTACCTCAAATGAGGTGGGACAATGTACCACTTCACTCCCCCAAATGAGTACCTCATACAAACTCAATAAAAATGCGTGTCCTACCCAACACTATTCCGGGGATCCTTTAACTTTGATTTTAAATAAAAAAAATATTTAAAACTAATATCTCAACATTTTGTTATTATGAAAACAATGTTCTACATACTTTAATTTAATTACTTCAGCGTAAATATTTTTTGACAATTCCCATAAAGCGGACACTCTCTTAAGCGGACGAAAAATGTCGGTCCCGCAGGTGTCCGCTTATAAGAGATATCACTGTAATTGTATACCTATGTATATCTAAAATTTGGCGGGACACCTTTAGAATTTCGCGCACACAAAAGTGCCGCGGCACAGTGGTTGAGAATCACTGGTATAAGGGGTGGTCTTGGGAACCTTTTTTAGGAAATCCTATATGACCGGGTTCTATATTTTGAGGCATTTGGCACTGCTGGGACCTAGAGTTCATTTGTTATAAATGTGACCCAAAAGTGGGGCGGTCGATGATTACAGTTGGATTGGAGGTCGAAGAATATAAAAAGTCCCAGGGAGATAATTATATCATGACTGGTGATCGTGTTAAACTGGCTTCGTTTACAGTAAAAATTAAGTCGTACGTACGAGTAAGAATGGTTATGTTGGTCAACCGAATATGTGCATTGAAGCTCTACCGTTTAGATCATGCAATATGTGTTATCTCAGAAATACTACTATTTCTACTGAAATCCGACCCTAACCGTTTTAAGAAATTTCCTATTTGCCTTAACTAGATGGAAAGAGTAAATATTGGTTTCTCACTTAGCAAAGCACAGCAAACGCTGAACCCAATGTTGAACCATCAAACATAAAAGAAGAGTATAAATGCCAAGGCTATCCTACGAAATAATATTTATTAACGACAGTAAATCGCCGTTATAGGGATGAAGGGTTAGTAACGCGATGTAACAAAACAAAAGCCTACATCCAAGACAACGACCGAGTCCTTGGCAAAGGAAGAGTTATCAGATGCTGAAAAGTTCTTCTCTGGGCCCATTTGGCAAACTGATCCGAGATGTAATTTTTCGAGATCTCCAATTGAACTATTGTATACTATCAAGTGGTACAAGCAATACAAAAAATTAAGACATGGATTCAACTATAAGGAGATCAGTTTCAGCAGATATAATACTGTCTTTAGAACCATTATTATATGGGCATATACAGGGTGTCCCACGAGCAGTGTGCCAAAAAGCTAGAGCGTGTAGGTCTGGTCAAGACAAGAAAAAAATCGTATGGGAGAGGGAGGTCTATTCCCCAACGTTTAGCCGGGAGGGGCAGTTTTCTAAAAAATTGACTAAATTTGGAAAAAAAAATATTAAAAATCAACAGTTACATCCACAATGCCGTGATATACTTTTTTGTAAAGCCAGAAACCTCTTCTTTGATCTTGTTTTTAAACAAAGCTGTTTTAAGGAATGGTTTCTGAGCAATTAATTTTCAAACTCAAAATTTTGAAAAAAAAAATTTCCAACTATTTTTTTTCAAAATTCAATTCTCTTATTAGTTTTTAGTTAAAAACAGAAAACCGGATGTAAAAATGTCTTGTAGTTTTTGAGAAATTAAAAAAAAAAAACCCGAACCATTTTTTTCTAAGAAAATCCTTTTTTTTGGTTTTAACGCGGCTGGACTTGTAGGCAAATTAATGTATGAAACATTGACCTCTTTTTTATTATTTTTAAAAAATTCGGAGTTTTATGAGGATACAATAAAGTGACACAGTATTGGAATAACCCTGGATTAATCCTTTTTTTTCATTGATAACGCCTGAAAACTGACCTGCCAATTTCGTCTGGGTCCGCCCGCCGCCGATGGGTTCTACCCGCTGGGACCTTAAGACAATAAAACCGCAATTTTTCTTTATTGAAAACCAAAATATTTGCAACCCAAATGTAAATAAAAGGCATCGCATTTTTAATAAAAAACCATTTCCAAATTGGATGTTAACTCATCAACACATTACGATGTCAAACTCATACTCTCGAGAAGAATTAACGGACATGCACTTCTGCTACGGTTTAGCTCATGGTCGAGATCGTGAAGCCGAAAGACTACGCTGAAAGATATCCCAATCGGAGGTGTCCCAGTCGTAGCATGTTGTCAAGAATGCACCGACGTCTGCGAGAGCACGGAGTTCTAGAGCATCGAAGAAGCGAAAGATCAGTTACAGATGGATCAGGAATCTTAGATGAAAGAATTTTGGATTTGGTCCGACGTAATCCCTCCCTTAGTACAAGGAGGATAGCTATTATGCTTGGAGTGCCCAAATCTAGAGTATGGAGAGTGCTTCATACCGAAAACTTACACCCGGACCATTTTAGGCCAGTTCAGGAACTCACCTCAAACGACAAGTTTTTGAGAGCAGAATATTGTCGATCATTACTACTTCGAGATGAAACTAAACGAAACTATTTTGCAAGGATATTCTGGACGGATGAAGCACAGCTTACCAGAGATGGGGTTACTAACTTCCACAATTTGCATCATTGGAGTAGCACCAATCCACACAACAAAAAACAAAATAAATCTCAACACCACTTTAGCTGTAATGTTTGGCTTGGTATTGTTGGACAAACTGTAATCGGGCCCCGGTTTTCGAATGCCGTTATTAATGGAGAATCATACCTGCAGTTCCTACGAGACCTTTTGCCCGATTTGATGGACAACGTTCCTTTGGCCATAGCAGATAATTTAATCTACCAGCAAGATGGAGCACCAGCACACTACAGCTTACGGGTTAGAAACTGGCTGGATGATCATTTACGTGACCGTTGGATCGGAAGAAGGGGCCCCACGGAATGGCCACCTAGATCACCAGATTTAATTCCTCTAGATTTTTATGTGTGGGGATTCATGAAGAATTATGTTTATGAAGTGGAAATAGTATCTTTGGAACAACTTGTCAAACTTGTAGGAAAATTTGACAAGCATAGACTTATGTGCAGCCATTAGAAGATATAATCTTTGCCTTCTAAAAAATGGGGATCATAGTGAAAATATATTATAATAAAACTCCGAATTTTTTAAAAATAATAAAAAAGAGGTCAATGTTTCATACATTAATTTGCCTACAAGCCCAGCCGCGTTAAAAACAAAAAAAAGGTTTTTCTTAGAAAAAAGTGGTTCGGGTTTTTTGTTTTTCTCAAAAAACTAATAAGAGAATTGAATTTTTGAAAAAAAAATATTACTTAATTACATACAATTTTGAAAAAAAATAGTTCGAAATTTTTTTTTTCAAAATTTTGAGTTTGAAAATTAATTGCTCAAAAACTATTCCTTAAAACAACTTCGTTTAAAAACAAGATGAAAGTAGAGGTTTCTGGCTTTACAAAAAAGTATATCACGGCATTGTGGATGTAACTGTTGATTTTTAATATTTTTTTTTCCAAATTAAGTAAATTTTTTAGGAAATTGCCCCTCCCGGCTAAACGGGGGCAATTGACCCCTCCCTCCTATACGATTTTTTTCTTGTCTTGACCAGACCTACACGCTCTAGCTTTTTGGCACACTGCTCGTGTATAGCAATATATAATTTAGGAGATGAATTCGGGGATGAACTAGAAATTCCAGACTAATAAAATTTAATCAGGGCAAATCGTATGAAATGCTGTAATTTCTAATCGGCTTCATTTGTGCCATATAGACAAACCAAGTTCTTAATAGCATTGATTGCGTTGCTTCTAAAAGATCAGTGTTTACTGTGTTTCTTGTTATGATTTTTGTTTCATTGCCCCTCTCGGACGAATAATTCCAGCTTGTCTGAAATGACAACTAAAGCGAAAGGTAATTTATATTGGCCATTAAATTCGTCTATTAGGGTGCGGAACCAGTATCTTCTCTTTCTATGATACTTTAACTCTTGAACTCATGCGTCTAGTTTTCCGGTCAAAATCCGTTAATTTTATAGAGAGCACTTACAATTTCTTATATGTACGAGATATACATATGTTATTTATTGCGGCGGAAATTTTACAATCTTTGTCATATACAATGTTAATTTTCAATAGATATGGTTCTTATGTTACAAAATGCTACAATTTCTTATATTAAAAAACTTTAGCAAAAGGTTCTTCCAGTTTCAGCTCCCCAATAGTTGTAGCAATTATTATTATTATTACCGAACTCCGAAGTTCAAAACCTCGTTGACAACCCTTAGCCAAGTCTGCCTATCATGAGTAATTAGGTACCATGTTTCGCTGTTCTGTCCCATTACTTCCAGGCCATTCACCTTTTACTTCGTTTTATTTTCCACCACAGATTCTCCAAAGATCATGACCAAAGACCCTATTTTCTTCTTTGAGGCAAGGTGACGCACTGTCATGTAACTTTTTCAACATCGTGCTTGAAAATATCATACGAGACTCACTGGCCAACACGAGGGGTACGATCTATTTCAAGTCTGTGCTTGCGTACGCGGATGACATTGACGTAATTGGGCGAGCACAGCGAGACATCAATGAAGTGTTCAAAAGCATTGAAGCAGAAGCGGCTAAAATGGGTCTTTCGGTGACCGAGGGTAAAACCTAATATATGCTCTCATCCAAAAAAGACGCACAACACCAACGTCTTGACCAGAGCGTCACAATTGACGGCTACAAATTTGAAGTGGTCAAGGACTTCGTCTACCTTGGCTCACTAATGATCAGCGACAACAACACCAGCGCTGAGATCAAACGCAGAATCGTGCCAACCGCTGCTTCTTTGGGCTTCGAATCCAACTCTGAGGGACGACGCAGTAAAGGACGAATCTAAGGTGGCACGCACAGATTTAAGGGGACCTTAATCAACTGGGAGTGAGGCACTGGAAACAACTGGCAAAAGATCGTGCCAGCTGGAGACGCTTTTTGTTTGAGGTCAAGATGCACACCGGACCGTAGCGCCATCTAAGAAGAAGAAGAGAAGAAAGTAAGCCGTAAGTTTAAATATAGTAGTCGAAAGACATAGGTTAAGTTGTACTGTTCATTTTAGAGTAAGTAAGGCTGGTAAGGCTGGTTTTAAGCATTTTTATCTAGGGTAAAATAAATCTAAGAAATTATGAAATAAAAATTAATTTAAAACTTAAAAAAAAATACTTCCTTTTCTGTCATTCTCCATCAGTTTCACCAACTTTTTTAGGATTCCCAGCCTTACAAGGACATGATACATTTTCGATCGGTTTATGGAATCATAAGCCTTTTTAAGATATATAAATAGTTGGCTGACCGTTCCGTGGAATTCCCATTTCATTTCTGTCGTATTGTGAAAATTTGGTCACTCGTCGAGTGGTTCCTCCTGAAGCCCAACTTGTAGTTTCCAATTATTTAATAGGTTATGATGTCGTTCTCTTTGAGAGAATATTTAAAAACACATTGTAACGACTTAATAGCAGCAATATTCCTCGGTTTGTTGTTGCAAGGAATGACAACTGAGTTTCACCATTTTTCTGGGATAGTTTCACTGTTCCATATACAATAGTTCTGGTGGTCCTATGTAACTTCTCTCCTGCATATTTTATTAATTCCAATGATATCAGGTCAACTCATACGACCTTGTTATTCTTAATTCGATGGATTGCTTTATTTACTACCACGATGGTTAGCAGTTCCACCTGAATTTCTGCTGTTTTCCTTTGCTGCTTGCTCTCCATGCACATTAGGCAGTCAATCGAAATATCTCCTACATTGGCCTGCATCCCTTTCGTTGTCCGAAACCCCTCATGTATAAATCCTGGTCAGGCCTGGTGCCCTTTTCGAACAACGTTTATCCCTGCATAGATTGCTCTCGTGTTCTCGCAAATTCTTCGAAAATACTTACAAATTTTGCTTGGCCGTTCTTGAAAGAGATGGCTAACTTCCTTTCGTAGGGTATGATATCTTGTCTGCGTGATCTGTTCACTATTTTCTTACAGCTTTTACTTTTAACACTCTTTATTGTTGACCAACTGCTTCTACCTGTTTTATTCCGTCGTCAGTTTTTCTTCCATCTAGTAGAGTGGTTATTAATTTGGTATTGATATTGACGCAGGATACGAGGGTTATTTAACTTTTCAACATACTTTTTTCTTTACATTCCTGTGTTCCTTATCTTTGAATTTGGATACGACTTTTAATTTTGGATTTTTTACAGGTGTTTGCCCGGCCAACTTTTGAAAGGCTATGGTTAGAAGGTCTTCTACAATCTCACCTGGTTAGGCGTGCCAAGTCACCTTCTGTACATGGTTTGCGTAATGGCTATGAGAAATAAGTTCCCATAGTTCTATCAGTTTATAACAGAAAGCGTTTAACTCTCCGATGCTGTTTAATAAGCCATCTTAAAGCTACTCGATAGCGTATGTAGACTTTGATATTGCGACGATAGCGAGTTAAAAATTACCTTGCAAAGTCGGGAACCATACTATTTGTGACTCCGTTGTATAGGGTCTCAAGGAATACCAGAAAAAAACTGAAGATAAACCGCAGTCATCGGGCAACATGGACGAAAAGCCTTCGATTTGACAATCTGTTTCCCAACAGTCAACTTGATCGCAGGGTAAAAATCATATGCGACGTGGCCCTAATAAGGCCCATCGATATGGTTTAATGGTATCTCATATTCATGTTATCCAGAGGTAGTGCCTTAGGGTCTAAGAATGTACAGAACGCCAGAATCTAGGACTTTGACAAACGACAATAACCTGATTTTCGGGGCTTACTACCCCAACTATAGATGCCACGATAGCACACTCCAGCCGGGGGGGGCCTATTCTTCCACAGGAATTTCTCCACATTGATTCCGAAAGGTTAGTGCACAATAGACATGGTAATTTACCACCGAGGCGGGTGCGTTGACAGTGTCCAGGTCATGGCTTACACGTTTTAGTCGCTAGTCGCCGCTTTCGCTAACCAAGAGCTCGAATTTTGGTGGTTGTTAGATGAAAACGCTCCTCAAATCGGTGGCTTTCTCCGGTAAGAACCTTCTCAATCATTAGTTCGTAAGTTTAATTAGGGTAAGCTAAGGAAGGTATCTTTTGGAGGCTGGGTGTGTCACTATGCTTAGATGAACCTAAGAACCGAGTGGGGCCTTTAATGCTTGATGAGATTTCGGACATGCAGAGTGAATTGGCGATGACCGAAACGAATCACATGAGCCAGTCTGGTTATATTTAAGACTAGAATTAAGCAGTTTAGTGTACGTTAAGCTTTAGAATAAGAACAAGTTTTAAGTTCTTATTCTATTTAAGTTTTCCTAAAAGATTACATTTTAAAATGTAGCTATAAGAAAAAAGAATAGATAAGGGTAAGCCGTAACGCATTAATTAAGAAATATATTTAGACTTAGAGTGCCCCCACAACGCCAGTAGCACAATAAAAAAGATATTTTTAATTCAGATTTAAACATTTTTATCTAGGACATAAGAACAGAATAAGAACAAAAAAAGTAAATCGACAAATAATAATAAATCATAAAGATTCAATTCTAAAGGATTCTAAAGCAAAAGAGCAATGTACACTTAAGCCAAATGGCCAAGAAGTTTTATTAAAAATGTACATTTAACTTCTCCTGATATTTGCAATTTTAAATTTCGTCGTCAAGCATTTACAAAAAAAAAAAACAAAAAAAAAAAGAAGCCAATTGAAAACAATTCAAGTTTGGAACTAGTCTATACAAGTATCTGCACCCAAGCAACATTATATGTATACAATTGTTCAAAAATAACGACAATTTGTTGTCAGTTGTTAATGACTGTCACGAAGATATCTTTTTACCCACCCCAGCCGATTTTGCTTCTAGTTCAAGTTCAGATTTTGCATCGGACAGATCTGTCAAAAGTATAATTTTCTCAACTCAGTGATATTAAAAGACTTAAACTGTAATTAAATGTGTTTGATTACATGGTGGTCGCTAGCGAGTGAAGTGCATTGCTCCATGTAATCATTGTTTCGTGATAGACTCAATCAACTGAAATACTCTATTAAAAGAGTTTCGTTACACTCGCAATAGTAAGTTAGTTAGCGTTTCCTCGTGCTTGATTGGATTGCATAAAGTCAAACGGTGGCTGGATGAGTTGTTTCTAGAGCCATTTTCAACAGGTTTTCGATTACTTTTATGCTTTGTTTTAGTTTTTCTTTTTCACAATTTCCAGATCCAATTGAATTTACCCGATAATATAATTGAGATACGAGTATAGAGTGTTCGATAAGCGCTGGCAATAGATGCTAGTCATCAGTTTTACTTTCAATCGTTCGACTAAACGTGCTCGATCCTCTGCATGATTCGGTCATTAGTACTCGTGTAAAAAAATAAAAAAAATAAATAAAGCACGATGATTCTTGCTAATGTGGAAGAGCAGTATCGAAAGTTTCCGGAAATGAAAAGGGATGAAGTTCTCAAGCTAGTTCAATGGATCCGACAGCAGCCACACATGCCTAATCTGTCTGAGTTGGATGCTATTCTTTTCTTTCATGCCTGCCACTATAGCATGGAACTGACCAAACGGACAATTGACCAAAACTTGACCATTCGGACCCACTGTCCGGAGTTCTTTCATAATTTGGATATCGATCGACCGGAATTGAGGAGAGCAATGAATGTTGTGTAAGGGACCCAGACAGTTCAAGTGAACAATAAGTGGATTTTTTTTTTTTCGTTTTAGAGCGATTCTACCGCTTCCCCGAGCCACTCCGGAAGGATATAGAATAATCATTGGCAAATTGGTTGATACAGATACTTCGAAATTTAATTTTACAGACATTATGAAATTGTAAGTACATTTTTCGATATATTTTTTTGTCCTCTTATTATTTTGTATCCTTAAGACCTAATTACTCAGATTGAGTTAGGAATGTGTAACACGTTTGGATATGTATCTCAAATAATTAAACCAACTGAAAGTGGTTAAGCTTGTGGTTTTGAATTGAACGAGTTTATCTCCTTAAACTTGTTTTCATAAGCCGATAAAATCGATATCGTTTATTAAGGGTTTACCGATGTTACTGACTAATTTATAAACCTGACCTTTGTGTGCATTGTTATAAAATGTTGGCATATATGTTCGAGTAAAAGTTATCGTTATGAGTATATACAGAGTGTCTCACGGCAAATTAAAATTCTAAAATTAAATATTTAAAAAAAAAATGAATTGGCGATGGGGAAGGGGTAATGCAGATTCATTTTTCGTGCGGATTCACACTACACATCAGACGTGTATGAGATAAAGCTAACTGAATACATACTTGGTTCGTAATTAGGTACAGACATTTTAAGTAATGGGTTCAGCGACGCCTGATCTCGAGCAGAATTTCAATAATTTCTTTCACAAACGTAGTTTCAGCAGGATGGAACCACATCCCATTCCGCTATAGATCAACTTCATAAGCTATTTCGTCAAAAATTGATGGTATCATATTGCGTCCCCGATCACCAAATTTATCTGAAAGCTAAAAGTTTTTCTGCTTTCTTTTTCTAAAAGCTTATGCTGAACTAGAAGAATATATTTATCGTAAAGTAATCAAAATCAATCATGTCATAAACAGACTCCATGAGTGCATACAATGAAAAACGTTTGGAAATCTAAATCAAGGTAATTGCCTATCTGCTGATTATCTTTGAGTAAAAACGTTTTTTTTTTCCAAAAAGGTAAGATTTTTTTTTTTTCATTTGATATATAAATAAATTTTAAGCGATGAAAATGTCGATTCTATTCGTTTAAATAGCTCGCACCTACTTAGCAAGTCAGTGATCTTTGTCTATAGGTCCTACCACTCTTGGATGTATCGTGAAGTATGTAGTAAGTTAACTCGTGCAGGAACGCCTGACAGTCGGGCTTGTTACCTACAATACAAACTACTTTTTGCTCTGGTTTTAGGCCCGCGACGGGGTATTAATATATCTCCAATAAAATTACCACAATTTATAATTTTCTCAATAGTGAATGCTTCTTTTTAAATCTTTTTATGGCCAATGTTGTTGCGGTCATTTGGAATTAGTTCTCAAGGAATTGAAAACACCGATTACATTTAATAGTACCTATTGGTAAATGCGTATTAGTGTGATGTTATTGACCGACATTTTCCGCTCTAATGATCTCACGACATTAGCAGATCATGTCATTGTTATTGTTATCAGAGATCATTTAGTTTCCGATTTTTGTCAAACCATTGTATTCAAAAGCTTTCGGTTGCTTTTATTGGTCACTAACATATTTGTTCTTCTCTCGTTTTGTTTACATTCGGTAGTACAAGCAATACAAAGTATGTTCGACGCCTCGTGATGAAATTGTCTGAAGTTGAGATTACCTCATCAATCCGAAATTTATGGCGAGTGTTGATAATCACTATTTCATAATCTTTGATTGGATTCAACTTAGGTGTCTACATACGAGGTTTGTTCAAAAAATAAGTTTTTTTTTTTTCTCGAAAAGTACTTATTACGCATCTGTCTATTTTGTCCACTGCGAAAGAATCCCCATCAGATATGTTACACTTACGCCAGCACTTTTTTCCGATCCTCGAAACACTTCTCATATAAACTTTTTAGTACAGCCTTGAGCTCTTCCAGCGACGCGGTATTTATCTCCAATCGTTTTGAGTCTTTTCAGTTTTGGATAGAGAAAAAAGTCGCAGAAGACGGTGGGTGACATATAATTACGGTATGGTTTATTGCCAAGAAATTACGCACGAATAACGATGAGTGCGTTATCGTGATGCAACATGAGTTTCTTTTTATAACAACATTTTTTTCGTATTACTTCACGTAAATGGCGCATTAATATTCGGTAATATTCTGTATCAAAGAAAACAGTAAAAAGGAAACAGTGAGAAAAACTTTACATTTGACCGAACTTGGTGCGCCTTTTTTTGGTCTTAACTCTTTTTATCGCTTCCATTGGGATGATTGGGCTTTGGTTTGTAATGTTTGCTGATGGCCTATCCATATCTGGATTGTCATTCACTTTATTCAACAGCTCCTAAGCGATGCACATGCCACGGTTCTTTTGGTCGAAATTTATCAATTTCGGATCAAACTTTGCCCAAACACTTTTCATGCCCGAAATACCAGAAAAAACTGACTTGTCATGATACAACTGATATGCCAATATCCTCAGCAATTTCAACTGATAGTGTTCAACGATTCTTCATAACAGTTTTCTTCACTGCTTTCATCCGTTGTTAATTCGTTGGGACGCCCAGGGCGGGCATTGTTATTAAGATCTTATCCGCCTTCCGTCAAGAGCTGATACCACTGCTGCAGTCAATATGTCAAGTACGTTGGAGCACTTGATTTTAATTTTCACTCAAAATTTGATGCAGAATCTTTGGTACATATTTTTTCATTAGCAAAAAATAACCAACACCTCAAAATATATCTAGTCGTTATATCTGTTAAAACCTAAATGAATTTACAAAATGGCTGATATTGTTAACATTTCTATGTTAGGGGGCATTTGCACCTTCATAAAAAAAGTCGAAAATCGAACGAACTTTAGTTAGCGAAATTCAAAAAATCGCCTTATTATTTTAATTCTCATGTTTCGTGTATTTCTTTAGGCCTTCTAAAACTGTGGTAGTAGACACGACCATGAATAGGACAATGAATGAATGAATAGGACAATAGGACCACAATCTGGATTAGTAGAGGATTGTATTATGTGGAAATATTCTGCTCTCTGTCGTGCTTTTTTTTTGGCATGTGCATACTAATTTCCAGTCTTAAAATGTCAGTACAAAGTCAGTAGATTAAATGCTGAGTCAAGGTGTTCCTCCTTGAACATTTTTTGCTAAACAATTAAAGTAAAACCTAATCTTGTAGAGTTTAGTTTAAGTTTTAAATAAATTTTTAAAATTGATTTCTAGAACTAACTTACTCCAGAAAAAGATACTTAAAACAGACTTAAATGTCTTCATATATGTACATTAAATACTTTAATGGCCCTCTGTGGGCACTCTTAAGCATTTAGGACCAGGGCTGTATGAAATCAAGTACAAGTACCAGTACCAGTATTTTAACAGGTACTTGTACTTCAGTACCTGGTACTGGTACTTGATTTTAACCAAGTACCAGTATTTTCTGCTAAGAAACTTAAGTATTATGTTAAAATACTTAAGAAGTACTTGAGAGTACTTCAAAGTACTTAAGCAGTACTTCGAAATACTTGAGCAGTACTTGAGGGTACTTCTAAGTACTTGAGAGAACTTATAAGTACTTGAGCAGTACTGCCAAGTACTTGAGCAGTACTGCAGTACTTCCAAGTACTTCGAAAAAAAAAAACTTTTAGAATCATAAGATAGCATTAATTTTATTGCTTCCTAATACTGTTATAATTTAAAATAATAAACTTATTATTTACTTTAATTAGAAAATGAATTCGCTTTTAATAACACAAGTTTCTCAAAATTCTCATCCAATAAAGTTGCGAAGCAGAGAGAACAGTCACTGTAATAGGTTTTATTGGTTTGTTTTTTATTAGCCAAACAATATAATGATAGTAATATTTGCCATTCTTGTAAATATTCAAACTAAAATATATTTATGTTTCTGCAAGTACTTGAATACTTGAGAGTACTTAAGATAATTGAAAGTACTTGTAAGTACTTGAAAAAGTACTTGTAAGTATTTTTTAAATACTTGAGCCATTATTGAATTCAAGTACGTACTTAAGTCTTTTTCAAGTACAAGTACCAGATACTGAAGTACAAGTACTAGTACGTGGTACTTGTACTTATCAAGTACTTAAGTCCTAAGATACTGAAGTACCTTACAGCCCTGTAGGACAAATATAAAACTACGTCTTTCGACCATAAGACCTGTTTTTTTTTTCTTTGTATTCCCTAATTTTCTTTTGTATTATTTAAAATTAAAACTAAACTTACTCGTTACCCTAATATTCCTTATCTAATGTAAGACAGCCACCAAAAATGTTGATGTTGTCGGACGACGTCATTTACTGAACCTGTGGCCCGAGCGCCAGAAGGTATCCCAAGCAGACTACACTCTGTTTTGCCAGTAGACGCCCTTCGGTCGAAAAATTGAGAACCTCTGCCAGTTTTTCCCGACCTCTGCCAGTTTTCCCGACCTCTGCCAATGTCCCGAGAGTACCTAGACCAGTGATTCTCAACCACTGTGCCGCTTTTGTGTGGCGCGAAATTCAAAAATTGTGCCGCCAAATTTTAGATATATAATTACAGTGAAATCTTTCATAAGCGGACACCTGCGGGACCGACATTTTTCGTCCGCTTAAGAGAGTGCTGAAATAATTAAATTAAAGTATATAGAACATTGTTTTCATAATAACAAAATGTTAAGATATCAGTTTTGAACATTTGTTTATTTAAAACCAACCCCTTTTATTTTTTTAGACAGTTTGATGTACGAGTATGTACACCCACTGTGCCTAGTTAAAATACGTATGTACATATGAACTTTAAGTTTATATTTAATGAAAAAAGACTTGAATTCGGCTCTGCTGTAAATGGACTCCAGAACACACAACTTTTTCAAAATATGATCGAAGATCGGTTGAAATTTGTAAGGCTTTTTCGTCTCCAACATTCAAAGCAGAGTTTCGGAGAGACTCGCAAGCAGTTATAGCACTTCGGGAAATCATATCGGTGTCTGGCCCCAATTCTTCCGACTCCTCATATTCACTTGAGACATCAACATTAAGAACACTTGGACTATTTTCCATATTCCATCCTAGAGTCTGTCCGTTCGTCGCAACCGATTTCCCTGATAAGCGAAGACAAATTGCTTAAGCAAGACATGGGTATATCATCCTCTGCATCAAAGTTTTCATTTAAAATGCTTTCAGTCCTTATAAACCCACATTTTTTTAAACAGTTTTGAATGTTTTCCGCTGTAACTTTAATCCAGGCTGAAGCAGCCCATATAATAGCATCCAACACATTTATTGAGGATAAAAGTTCCATGTTACATTGGAAACATGATCCATTTTGGCAATTAGATGTCTAAGAACCTCTCTTCAATAAAAAACTTTGACATTTTTACTATGCTTTGATCTAAAGGTTGACAAATCGACGTTGTATTAGCCGGGAAAAAAAAAATATTTTCACATTACTCAACAAAGGATGTGGATGTGACGTTGCGTTATCCAGGAAAGTAAAATTTCCTGTTCTGACTCCTCATTTTAAGGTTAAAATACATTAGCCATTCTGTCAGTAACTGAGTCGTCATCCAAGCTTTTTTGTTAAAAATATATTTAGCAGGCAAGTTTTTTTCGAACGAGGATTTTCTGATCTTCCAATAACGAGCAATTCCTCATGTTCTCCAGAACGTTCTCCTGACATATTGACACAATGCATTAGCGTTAACCGTTCCTTGAATACTTTTCCCCATAACAGGGCTCTCCGTTAATGTGAAATGTTTTTACAGGAAGAGCTATAAAGAAAAGCGCTGTTTCATCAGCGTCGAAAATATACTTAGGGCTATATTTTTGAATTAAGGTTCCAATGCGATTTGTCCATTCACTCACGGTTTGTGAGTTAAAATCAGTAGACTCTCCGGATATTGCTCGATACGATATTTCGTGTCGTCTAAGAAACCTCTGCAACCATCCATGCACATTTAAAACTATTATCATAAACTATTTTACGCAGTGTGTTATATGTAAGTAAACAATTTTTAAACTTATCTTTGTGCGCTGCCAAATTTTGAAATCGTTAAAAGTGTGCCACAACAAAAAAAACACGTGCGTTCTGAATAGATTCTGATTTATAGAAGTTGAACAACTTCCAGTCGTCACAATACTGCTGATTTTTTTCGCTAAAGATATAAGAATGACTTCGATCGCTGGACCTCTTCTTTAAGTGATTATATTGTCCGCTACCCTAGTGATTGATGATGAGGATCAATCAAATCACTCAGGTGAATGCTAAAAAGGATAGGCGAGTTCGCGGTATCCTGTGGCAGTCAATTTTTGGGTAGATCTCACGTTGGAAATGTTCACAACGAACTTTCAACCGGTCAACTAGTGAATTATGATTTATTTATGCCCAGCCAGCTGAGCTTGTAATAAATACCTTCTAGCCATGCGGTATCGAAAGCTTTTTCGAGGCACGCGTGAAATGGTTCGTGCATTTATTTCATTGTATATCCATATATTCCATTGTATTTCTGACGCGGCATGAATAGTTTCAGGCCCCGCTGTGAAATCAAATTGGTTATCCAGGTTGGAGATGTCTTTACCCCTCTTGGGGATTGGTTGCAACACCGCTATCATCCAATGCACTGGATAATATGCATTATTCAGTATATTGTTGAATAAGATGGTGTACATCTCTACAGCCACTGGTGAGAGGTGCCTTAGCACAACATTAGATATACCGTCGATTCCCTCGGATTTTTTTCTTTTTAATGACTGTAAGACCATTTTGAAATCCTCCATCGAAGTGAACAAAGTGTTAGCCTCTTCACTGTCGGCGGCATTATTTTCCATGAAATCATCACTGAACCTGGTGTAACCAAGGCCCTCCTAACCATGTAGAAGTCTAAATACAACTGAATTCAACTCTTTAGTTTTTAAGCGGGCCGTTACAGTACGTGGAGGCTCTAAGCCAAAGCTTCTCCCATCCACCTATCCTATACCTACATATGTATAGGTAGTCTCATTGGGTACCTATAGGGGAAAGAGACCTACTGTCACCAATACTGGAAAAGGCGAATTTTTAAAGGCTTTTTTTAGACTATTCGGAGCTTGCACGATATCCTGGTGTAGAAAAACGCCACGAATACAAGGTCGATGACATGGCTGATGCGTTACATAAATCCCATATGATCGTCGTCTCATGCCAAGATTTTTTTTTTGTTGTTTTATTTTTGTTTGTTGGAGGCTTCTACTATCTGTTGGAGCACTCAGACACAAATACTGGTCTATTGTACTACCAGACAGACACCTTGTCTTTATTGTATTTTCCCCGTTGTCCGGAGAAAAGTGAGGAGGGGCTTCAGTGATGTAGAGCTAAGAGATTCGGCACCCACCACGTCGGCCCCAAGGGTGCGCCACCGTGCACGTTGGGATGCTTGGCAAAAGTGTAATGGCCCGTAATGACGCCCGTTAGCCTTCTGCAAAAATGTTGCGGACTTCTTGCTGACATCGGCATACGCGCTTAGTCATCCTGGATCCTGGATATTCCCTCTACGACT
Organism: Merodon equestris; assembly: GCA_958301585.1. NCBI lineage: Eukaryota > Metazoa > Arthropoda > Insecta > Diptera > Syrphidae > Merodon > Merodon equestris. The sequence goes on from OY284413.1 coordinate 70,445,485, forward strand.
GTGTACGTTAAAGACCCAGTCATTGATGTCAGATTTGACGGTGGAAGAAGATAGACCTAAGGCGGGTTCAGGTCCTGAGACACTCTCCTCTGAGCCTCTTCTAGCGAGTAGTTCATCGGAGATCTCGTTTCCTGGGATTCCAGAGTGACCTGGGACCCATACAAGCCTAAGTGAATTTAGTCTTCCGACTTTGTTCAAAAAGGTCTTGAGTTCATGCACTAATTTGGAGTTGGATAGAGGGTTGGACAGAGCTTTGAGTGCAGCTTGGCTGTCACTGCAGACGCATATGCTTTTTCCTCTCCACCTGTGTTTCACAACATAATGCATGGCCATTAGGACTGCGTAAATCTCCGCTTGAAAGACAAACGAGAAGTGCAGTCGAATGTTTTCGCGCTCAAAGAAAACTCCAGCGCCGGATCCCTGCCCAGTCCTGGAGCCATCTGTGAAAATGCGAAGACATTCCATTCCAAGTTCAGTGTCTGGCCAAAGCCAGTCCTGACGCCATGGAAATGTGACTGTGAAGTTACAGCGCAGTAGGATGGCAGGTGTCATTGCGTCAGAAGGCATATCCATGAGACAGGGGTCGTAGGATATTTCTCCCGCAAGTACACTTTCACTCTAATGCGAGTTGTACCAAAGACCATTTCTCTTTAAGCGAGAAATGGCTTTCAATGCACACCCATCTGATATATGTATACATATGTCAAGTGAAACCACTTTTCCGTGCAGGGACGGGTTAAGAATATCCCTGCAGCGATACCTCTCGCTTGTCGTAAAAGGCGACTAAAACAAAGGTAAACAAAAATCACATCTCGGCAATTTAGAAAACACCAAGGTGAGCCTAGGGACACATATACCACCATTAAACTGCCCCACAAGTGTACATGCAAATCAGTGGGTTGACACGACTGGAGATCACCGGTGTTGTAAGAGTAAGATCAAACAAAAAAAAATCTGGAGCATGCCCGTGTCACAAAAAAAAAGAAAAAGGCAGGCCGAAAAACAATTAGTGCAAAAACACCAGCATTTGATTGGCCTCAGCGATGAAGTAATCCCAAACCGGGAAGCCTGCCGCTACTTTCTGAGGTCAAACCGGCGGACCCCACAAGCGGACCAGTAGGAATGCAGTTAAGTGGGAAGGTTATGGTCCTACACTTCTGACCATAACAACGCCGGAAAAAGGAAAAGAAGAATGTCAAGTGAAACCACTGCGTGTTTGCATGTTAGCCTGCTCCATCAAACAACCGATGCATATGAGATTATCGGTCTTATCATTGCCGTGTAGATCCAAAGGACCTTTTTCGGCGATAAGCCCCATGTTTTGCCAAAGGCACCAAAATGCATTGCCAAAAAGCTGACAGCGCTTTGGTGGTTTTGGACTCAACATGTTTTGACCAAAGAAGCTTGCTATCTAGGATGACTCCCAGATACTTAGTTTCCTTGAGATGGGAATGCCTTTTAGCACCAGCTGAGTAATGCCAGTATATCCTCCTTCTCGTAAAGAGAACGACATCAGTCTTAAGAGGATTAACCGACAGCCCATTTCTCGTGCACCAGTCTTCGATCACATCTAGCGCCGCCTGAGCTTTGAGACACACATTCGCTTAATATGAGCCGACAGAGAGAACAGCAACATCGTCCGCATATGCCTGGGCATAGATTCCAGAGGCTTTGAGAGCATCTAGCAGAGAGTCGACCACCATGCACCATAAAAGCGGAGAAAAGACGCCACTTTGGGGGCAGCCTCTGTTTACTTCAGACTTGACATATTGTTCGAGGCCTGCATCAGCGATCAATGTCCTGTGCACGAGCATTGCTTTGATCCACAGAACCAGTGCTTCATCTACGCCATGCCGTCTAGCAGCGTTACACAGTAGCGTTATCAAAAGCTCCCTCAATGTCGACGAAAATGCCTAGTACGTACTCTTTTCTTTCGAGAGCGCATTCAATTCTCCCAACTAGGTTTTGAAGCGCAGTCTCGCAGGATTTTCCGCGCTGATAAGCATGTTGCATGTCCGAGAGAGGATGCATTCGCAGGGCAACTTTGCGCCCGTGCAACTCTACTAATCTTTCAGCAAGAAGGATGTTAGACTGATTGGTCTAAAACTCTTGGTGAGTGAGTAATCTTCTTTCCCTATTTTGGGAATAAAGACCACTTTCACCGCGCGCCAAGGAATAGGTATGTAGGCAAGTGCCAGGCTAGCAGTGAAAATTCTTTGCAGAGTAGGAAGCAGCTGTCTTATACCTTTTTGCAGCATAACGGGGTATATCCCATCAGTGCCCGGCGACTTAAAGCCATCGAAGGATGCCACAGCAAATTCAATGGCCTCAGTAGTTGCCACGCGTGTCGCAACATACCAGCTACGCCGAGTTGTTTTCAGTCGCAGTTTCCAATGAGGGTGTGTGCAACGAGCCGATGACAGTCTGATTTCCCGGAAAATTGGTCTGCAACAGTAAACTAAGAGTTTCTGCTTTAGACTCGGTGAAGGTAGCATCAGACTTTCTGAGTACATCCAGCTTTGTCGATTTTCCTCGTTTGAGAACGTTTACCAACTTGCTGGTCGCGCTCAGGGATTTGATCTCTTCGCAGAAGGACTTATAGGAATCATTCTTCGATTTACGAATAAGCTTCTTATATTCCTTCTGCTTCGATCGATATTTATTCCAGTCATCTTCCGAGTTCGATTTAAGCGATCTGTTCAGAAGACTTCTGGCTTCCCTACGAAGCCGTTGGAGCTCAGCATTCCACCAGGGAACCGGCTTCCTGTTGGGAGGTTTTTTTGACAGGACATGCGAGTTCGAAACAGTTGGTGATGGCGCTGCTCAGGTTATGAACGGCATCCTCCACCAATTGATTTGTTTTGAGTTTAGGCAGGGCTTGAGTGGATTTATCACGCTCCTCCCTGAATCGCACCCAGTCCGTCTTTCTCGGATTCCGCTTGGGCTGCGAGGGGAAGATTCCTTCAATTGGAATTCGATGTATCTATGGTCTGACAGCGTAACATCTGGTAAGATACTAATCGCTATTCATGGTACTCTGTTATCTAGACCCCAATTCATTGGGACAAAGATCTAAATTCTACAACAAACATGAAATATTGTACAAGGAAATGGGTTGGCAAGAAATTACATTACTAAAATTTAGGAAGGGTATCGAAGTTAAACGGAGCCTTGATAAGTCGGAAACAAAGTGAATATGAACGGCCCGAAAAGGTAATTTTTAATCTATAAAAAAATAGCGAGTCGATGATACTCGCCACATATTATAAAACTTTTGGGGCAGAAAATTCTATTAAATACGTCGGAAATACATTACGATATAGGAGTTGATGCCACTGTTTGGTCAGTCATCATCAATCACCAGCCTATTTTTTCTATGACCGTATTTATCAGCTAACAAATAAATTAGTGTTTCGGCCTTAGAAAGAAGATGCGAGAAAACTATCGTCCCTATAGAAACACCACGGGTTTCACTGACTTAAGAGGGCATCAGAGACAGTAAATATGGACTTCAGTGGCATAGTTTTTTAGTTTCAGTTTTTCATTCATTTTTATTGTTCTACTTAGAGCTACCTTAGGCTAGACAAAAATGCTTAAAATTTGCGCAATTATGATTTGATTTGATTTGACGCCCCCATAGGGGCACTTTATTAGCTTAATGCAAGCCTTAACAAAAATCTATAACTTAACTATAACTTATTAACTAGGTGGCGGCGTGGAGACGATTAAGGAGAGTGAGAAGGGTTGTGCTATAGGGCAATTCTAAAGCTAGACTTATAAGGTGAAGGTCGAAAAGATTGGTGTTAGCTTTGCGAAGCATTCTGGACATTGGTTCATGGTAGCCATAATTTGTGCGGTGAGTGCTTATACGGAAAAGGGGTGTGGACCGAAGGTTACGCGGGTTGGTGTTAAGGGGAATCATGTGCAATAATGAAGGGCTGTCAATGTTACCAATGAGAAGGTCATGAATAAATAGAATGTCTGCAACATCACGTCGTTCTTTAAGGGGTTGGAGGTTGATTAATTTTAAGCGATCCGTATAAGGTGTTAAATTAAGGGGGTCGGCCCAAGGAAGGCCACGAAGGGCAAAACGGATAAACCTGCGTTGAATGGCTTCAATACGCGTAGTATGGGATTCATAAGAGGGGGATATAATATCTTAAAATACCTTACTGGCCCCTTGCGGACACTCTAATGAATTAAAATTAAAAAAAAATAAAAAAAATAAAAAAAAAATAATTGCTAATGAGTATTGGAATTAAAAACGAAACAGAATTTCAATATTTATTGCCGTCATTGCTTACTGTGATGAGGAGCATAATAAAGAGTTAACATTTGTTTCTTCAATTTTATCATAAAGGCATCCTGCTCGATTAAGACTTTTTTTAAATATCTAAGTTGTTTCAATATAAGAAATAAGCTGAGCTATGAATGTTAATTTCAGCAAAGACATTTTATTTTTTTTTTCTTTGGACAGCTACTGCATGTTGTTTGATTTTTGGCTTTTTGAAGGAGGCATTGAAGCAGGGCATATTATCGTAATCGACCTTAAAGGTGTCACTTTAGGACACATTGCAAGACTGGGACTTCTAACGTTGAAGAAATTCTTAATTTTCTTACAAGTAAGTTGTCAAGCAAATATCGTGATAAAATTATAAATTTATTTACTTAGGAAGCAGCAGCTATTCGATTGAAAGGATTTCATTTTATCAATATAGTCCCTTTCATGGACAAAATTCTAGCTTTGATGAATCCTTTTATGAAAAAAGAACTTGCAACTATGATAAAAACCCACGGCACCTTAGAGAAATTTTACAATTACGTTCCAAGAGAGGTACTTCCGTCTGACTATGGCGGTTATGATGTTGACAGTAACACAATTAAAGGTTTCGTAGTGGCTTTTACAAATCAAAATCAATTTGTAATTTTTTTCCAAATTACAGAATCAATTTACAAAAAAATGATTATGAACCGAGAAGTGATTATTGAATATGGAGAAACTCATCAAATCAATGAGAATCTTCGCCCAGGCAAACCAAAGAACGCGTCTGATTTATTTGGAGTAGAAGGGAATTTCAAAAAATTAGAAATTGATTAATTGTTAAATTGTTTTCTATTCTTTTTGGCGGGTTGTGGTGGTTATACTGTAATTTTCTTACTAAAATAAAAAAGTAGAATCGAAATTTGCATCTAAAAATGTTAGAATTCTGAATTAGAGTTTACGAGTTATTATTTCCATGAGTCACCACAGAATGTGGGACGATTTGGCCTTAGTTTTAATATAGACTTGCTCACATCTGTCAAATTATTTATAGTTTTTGTTCCTTTTTTTAGTGGGTTATTGTTCAACGGTCTAATTGATTAATCCGAATAACAATGTCATTTCCACAAATATCACAATATTTACCAAAGGCGTTATCGTTTTCAAAACCCGGGTTTCATAAAGTGTTAAATACGACGACACGCGCAATATACCAGATTGTTCAATAAGTTTTGTCGTTTATGGTTTGAAATACATTTTATTATTCAATATAATCTCCCATAACTTCAATACATTTGTTATGGTGATCTTCTAATTTATGGATTGTATCACTGAATTGATTGTATCATTGTATCACTCCGGAAGACTATCGAGAGATGCTTCCGGCCCGCACGGACCTCTTTCTTTGATGAAAATCGCCTTCCACGCATGTACATATGTAGTTTTTGAGATGTAACAATAGCGAAGTCTGTTCACTGATTTTCCGTTTTTTACATTTTTTATTTTTATATTTATTTCCAGTTCATCCAAAAAGGCACAAACAATATTCCTTTTGCATCCCAAAACACTGCTACTGAAAACTTTTTGGCCAATACTGTACTCTAACTCGCTTTGGAGGTAAACCGGGTTCTCACCATGTCTTAGCCACTTGTTTTAATTCAGAATTTTGATTCAGACACAAATTTCTTTTTATTTTTCCCATAAGAGTGTGTTTTTGTACTATTGTTAGCGAATGCCTTACCCCCTTTGCACATATTTTTATATTACCCAAAACTTCGGCCAAAATATTTATGTCAACGATTTTTCATAGTAATCCATAATATACAAATGAATCGCTGAATGTGTTGCTAAGCGCAAATCTCGAGAGCAGCTGAACCGATTTCGCTAATTCTTTTTTTATAAATATTCCTTGAAGTACGAGGATGGTTCTTACGGAGAGAAAAATTTAAAAATTGCCTGAAAAAGTCTAAAAACAACACTTTTCTATTTTCCCATACAAAAGATTCGTAATAATACTTAAAAGTCAATTTGAACTTTAATACCATACCATAAAGTTTAAGTGTTAGTGGAGGGGTTCCGGGAAGGCAAAACAATTGAGTGACGTTGGTATCGTATAAATATTAATGTCAATATTTGTCAATATTTATACGATGGTAACATTACTCAAAAACAAATTGTCTATGGTAAAATGTAAATTGTCTGTGGTACAATGTCACTTGAAATGTAAACGTCTCTTTGCTGTGCATCTATAATATTACTAAATCTGAAAGCCACAAATTTCTATAAAATTAAAAAAGTGTCGTGTGTTTGTGACTTACTAAATATGCCTCCTATAAGGCGGCGGACAAATTTAGGCAGAAGAACCCGAAATGTAACGATTCAAATTAATTATCAATCTAATCGTACTGCCCAGGAACGTGAAGATCGCAATGAACGTGAAAAAATTCGGTTAAGACAGACCCGTGAAGCGAGACATTCGACTAATAATGGTGCAAGTTTGAATCGAGCTGCTTTCTGTTACGATATGTCAATTGATTACAGTGCCTACAACTGTGTTGCTATTGGACCTATGAACTCAGTTTGCCAATATTGTAAGGCATTGAAATACAAAAATGAAGCCAATGGATTGCGTTGCGCAAATGGAAAGGTGAAATTGATACCATTGCTTCCACCTCCAGAGCCATTGTACTCATTGGTTTTAGGAATAGGAACAGATTCCATACACTTTTTAAAGAATATTCAACAATACAACGACTGCTTTCAAATGACTTCATTTGGAGCAACAAAAGTGGTTAGGGAAAATTTCATGCCAACTTTTAAGGTTTGTAATAGTATTTTCAGTTGTATGTTTATTAATCATAACAATTATAACCCATAAACATTTTTACAATACATTTTTTTCCTTTACAGATACAAGGTCAAATATATCACAGAGCAGCTTCTTTGTTACCAGTGCCGGATAGCAACTACAAGTTTTTTTATTTATTTTTATGGGGAATATGGGCAAATTTATTTTATGGGCAATTCTCCACAAGAAATCAATCTACGTTGTGCACATAACAATTCAGTGAAAAGGTCAATAGTTGAACAAAATGATGAATCTGGAGGGATTTACTTCTTGGACGCTCCTGGTGGTACAGGAAAAAGTTTTTTGATTACTTTAATATTGGCAACAATTCGCTCAAATGAAATTGCTCTAGCTCTTGCTTCGTCAGGCATTGCAGCAACTTTGCTTGAAGGCGGTCGCACAGCCCATTCAGCTCTAAAATTGCCATTGAATGTGCAAAGCAATGACACACTAACCTGCAACATTTCCAAAAATTCGGCAATGGCAAAGGTTTTGCAGCAATGTAAACTAATAGTGTGGGATGAATGCACGATGGCGCATAAAAAATCTTTAGAGGGTTTAGATAGAACCTTAAAAGATCTACGGAACAACCAAAACCAATTTGGTGGCGCAATGATTTTATTATCAGGAGATTTTCGCCAAACATTGCCAGTGGTTCCACGTTCAACGCAAGCTGATGAACTGAATGCATGTTTAAAGTCCTCCAATTTGTGGAAACATGTCAAGGTATTACATTTAAGCAAGAATATGCGGTTCATGATGCAAAATGATCAATCTGGAGACATATTCTCTAAACAACTCATTGATATTGGTAATGGCAAATTTCCTATAGATGTGCTGACTGGCTGCATCACCTTTCCTGAGAGTTTTTGTCAGTTAACGCTATCAAAAGCTGAACTCATTCAAAAAGTGTTTCCAAATGTTGCTCAAAATTACTTATTCCATGATTGGTTGAGCGAACGAGCTATACTGGCTGCCAAAAACACTGATGTAAATGAATTAAATTTCAAAATTCAAGATGACATTCCTGGCGAAATGAGGACATATAAATCAGTTGATACGGCAACTAATGAAGATGATGTCGTGAACTATCCACCGGAATTTTTAAACTCACTTGATTTGCCAGGATTGCCGCCTTACAATCTTCAATTAAAGGTTGGATCTGTAGTTATAATGTTGGGAAATATTAACCAACCGCAACTTTGTAACGGCACACGATTAGCGATAAAAAAATTACTGAATAACGTAATAGAAGCAATCATATTGAAAGGAAAGTATAAAGGAGAAGACGTTTTGATACCCCGCATCCCAATGATTCCGACTGACGTACCATTCGAGTTTAAACGACTACAGTTTCCAGTACGGCTTGCTTTCGCTATGACTATAAACAAATCCCAGGGGCAGTCATTAAGTGTTTGTGGTATTAATCTAGAAAACCCATGTTTCTCGCATGGTCAATTGTATGTTGCCTGTTCTCGTGTTGGAAAACGCACCAGGTAATCAAACAAAAAATATCGTGTACCATAAAGTACTACAATAAAAATTAAACTTAATTTAGAATAAGTAAAAATAAAATGAAATATAATCAGTAGGTATCATAATAAGAAATCAGAAATTGTAATTTTCATTGTGATTTTTTAGTGACTATTAAAAGAATTTTAAGTGTTTTATAATTTTTATTTTTTGACATAATGTAATTGTTGACTTATCAACTTTCCATTTTCTTTTTTTATCTTACTAGCTAACCCGGTGTCCTGAATAGCAGAATAAGTATTACAAAAAAATTAAAAAATTAAAGAATCGACTGTTAGGCGGTACGAAGTTCGCCGGGTCAGCTAGTATCCTATATTTTTGCTATGTCATCTGGAGTTGATACACTTTTTGAACGCCCTTCACGTTGATCATCTCTAAGATTTATATGACGAGTTTTAAATGCCGCAACCAATCTTTCGATTGTACGTAGTCGTTAAAAAAATTCGAAAGTAACCTTGGTAAGAGTACACGTGCCCAAAGTACCTAAAGTGCGCGAAGTGTTGAACTTAAAAATTCGACAGAGAAGTAATTTGGCCTAGTAGTGACAGGCTAGAATTCGACTTTGTGTTATTTCTTTCTGTAAGAACTTCGAAAAAAAAGAGAGCGGGTCGGGGTCGATAGAATCTGGCTTACCGGTGCCCTCGTCAAACGTGTGACGTCTGACGTTATGAAACGCCGAGACTGACTATGAAACTGAAAGCAAAAAAAAAGTTAACGATGAATTGGCGGGTACGACAGACGATGGTGTTCGCTACAGTGAGTACAACAACAACTCATAGGAGTCAGCTGACGGCAGAACATCTTATGACGGCAGGACACTTTATGACGGCGGAGAAAACCAGTTCTACAAATTTATGCAACAAGAATAGAAAAAATACATCTCCAAAGAAGAGGTCGAACTAAATAGGGTTATTGAAGAGCTAATGGCAAAACGGCAACAAAAAAAACAATAACAAGAATAGCAGAAGCAGCAACGACTGCACTAAAAATAACTTCTTCTTCTTTTCCTTTTGTCCGGCGTCGTTATGGTCAGAAGTGTAGGACCATAACCTTCCCACTTAACTGCATTCCTACTGGTCCGCTTGTGGGGTTCGCCGGTTTGACCTCAGAAAGTAGCGGCAGGCTTCCCGGTTTGGGATTACTTCATCGCTGCGGCCAATCAAATGCTGGTGTTTTTGAATTTGTTTTCAGTAATTGTTTTTCGGCCTGCCTTTTTGTTTTTTTGTTTTTTTGTGACACGGACATGCTCCAGATTTTTTTGTTTGATCTTGCTCTTACAACACCGGTGATCTCCAGTCGTGTCAACCCACTGATTTGCATGTACACTTGTGGGGCAGTTTAATGGTGGTATATGTGTCCCTAGGCTCACTTTGGTGTTTTCTAAATTGCCTAGATGTGATTTTTGTTTACCTTTATTTTAGTCGCCTTTTACGACAAGCGAGAGGTATCGCTGCAGGGATATTCTTAACCCGTCCCTGCACGGTAAGATTGCACTAAAAAGAACAAGAACAACAAAAAAGACGGAAAGAACAGAAGCAGCTACAACATTGGCAGCAGCCGAAACCTCCACAAGATCAACAGCAGAAACAGTAAAAACAGCAACAGAAGCAGGAACAACAGCCAAAACAACAACAACAGGATCATCAGCCGCAGGTACCAAAAAAAAAAAGAAAAGGACTCTACAATAAGCGTAACTTAACATGTAAGGATTTCTGTATAAAAAAATAAAATTAAAAAAATTATTTTTTTTCTCTCGACCTTTTGACTTCATTAAAAGAACCTATTAATATTTTTAAGATGGCGTCGCCGCGTCGGGGGACCGCTAAGTGAAGAAGGGTAATTAGTTATACATATGTATCTACATAGGTGTTATGAAAAAAAGAAAAACTTATAGTTTCAAATTGTACCTATGAACTTATAATAGTACATCAATCTATCTGACTAGGTCTACTAAGTTCCTACAGTGCTTCGATATTGTACCACTTCTGTATGAGATGTTCGCTTGAGAGCCAGGTGCGTGGGGGCGGAGCGTGACAGAATGTGGCATCCCGAATGGGCAGACACATAAGGGCAGACGTCGTTGTCGGTTGTGTCTACTTCACGAATTTTTCAGATTAAATTATTAACACTGAACACTAATTAAAAGATTGGATATGGTTGTTTCGGTACTTACTTACGTTGTTTACATAGGGTAGGTCTTTGTACAATACAATATAAATAAATTTATTATTTATTTATTTAATTTATCTACCTTTTTTTACCTTTAATTGATCTTTGACTTTTATTTGTGTGAATCTTGCTTTGCATGTTTTAAAGTGTAGGTGGTAAAAGTCTTGATATCTTGAAATCCCATGATATCTTCGATTGTGAAGATAACATTAATAACGCTTGGATTCAAATGTCGTTTAAGCAGTTCGGCTAAAATCTCTTTAGAGTAATTTTGTGTCTATGGAAGGTGGGAAAGGGAATTTGGAACTCGTAGCTGTCTTGGGTTCCAGTAAGAAACATTATTTGGTTTTTAAATGCGTTAGTTGGTGTTTCTACGGTCAATATTAAACCGTGAGCCGAGCTTTCGCCGCTGTGCTGGGTTGTCGTCATTGTGTTCACATTGTGCTCGTGACAGCACATCCGCAACGACATTAGTCTTTCCCGGTTTGTACACCAATTCGTAGTTATATTCCTCCAAAAAGGATCTCCACCTTTTCATTTTGGAATTGTGGTTTTTGTTATTTAGAGAGTATGTTAGGGGTTGGCGGTCCGTGAATATTTTAACCTTGGTTGACCCATAAACGTATCCTCTGAGAGAGCCGAGCACATACTATGGCCATCATTTCCTTTTCGTTGGTCGCATAGTCTTCTTCAGTCTTGCTGAGCGTTCTGCTTATAAACATGACTGGTCTATTGTCTTGCTCGAGCACGGCTCCAATAGCAAAATTGGAGGCATCGGTCGTAAGATGGAATTACCTGCCTAAGTCTGGATATACCAAGAGTGTGTCATTTGAAGCAAGAATGCGTTTTAATTTCTCGAACGCTTCCATTGCTTCTGCGTTTAGGTGGATAGCTTTTTTACTTGAAATGAATTTGGACCGTCTTCAGTCGTGAGTGTTTTGGCGACCTTGGCGTAATCCCTTACGAACCGTCTGTAATAGCCGGAGAGGCCAAGAAAAGACCGTAGGTCTCTATGGGTTTTGGAACATGAGAATTCTAAAGGCCCAACCTTAATAGACAGGAGCAAGCAGGAGCAAGCAGATGGGTATGTCTTCTTACATGCAAAGCCTATGACATCCCCATAATGGACAGATGTGACGTTTCGTTAAATGTTCGTTAACTGATGCGAGCAGAAGGAAGGTCTTCTTGAAAGAAGACATGACGGATGGAATTTTTGACAAGTGACATTTGAGGTTGGGAAAGAGTAAAAAGATAAAAGTAAATATGAGATACGAGTTTATTAACAAGTTAATTTCACTTGTGCAGGAAAATAAGTGCCTCTATGATAAAGCAGATGGCTTTTATTTCAACAAAAAGGAAAAAGCCAAGTTGTGGGAAAACAATTTGAGAGTTCCTTTCCGTCTGCTTGCTCCTGTTGCTCCTGTCTATTATGGGTATCGTGACGGTTCGTTGAAACAGAGGGGAGAATTTCGTTCGGTTCTGACATAAGCTTCTGCTTGCTCCTGTCTATCATGGTTAGCCCTTAATATGGATTTTACTTTAGATGGGTTTGTTTTCATTCCTTCTGAAGATATGACGAAACCGAGGAACTCGTCCTCATTCCTGAAAAACTCACATTTGTCAAGTTGTATTTTGACATTCTCCAGGGTTTGAAAGATCTTTTTAATGCTTTCCAGATGCGTCTCCTCATCTTTCCTAAATATTATAATGTCATCGATATATATATAGCAGATTTTGCCGATATACTCGCACAGTATACCGGCAATCTCTCGTTGGTATATCGAAGGCGCGTTCTTGAGGCCAAATGGGAGTCTCGTAAACTCGTATTTCCCCTGGTTCACTGAAAACGCAGTCTTTTCAATGTCAGATTCCTTCAAGGGAATCTGATTAAAGCCGCTTTTAAGATCTAATGTAGTGAACTGTTTATTTCGAGTCCGAGTTGAAAGAGGACATCGTTGATGTCCGGAATTGGGTATCGGTCTGCTATAGTTACAGCGTTTAGCTTCCTGTAGTCTACAATATAATAAGTCTATATTTCTTTTCCCCGGAAGCGTCAGGTTTCTTTGATACTATCCATACAGGTGAGTTGTATGGGGAGTTAGACCTCCTTATGATACCGTCTTCCAGTAATTGTGCAATTTGCTTCTCACCTTCGCTTTTCAAAGACATGGGATAAGGATAGTATTTTGAGTATACGGGAGTTTCTGAGGAAGTTCTAATTTCTCCTTTGACATTAGTAATATATGTGGGTTTGCCATCAGCTTCTGAGAATAGCCTCGGAAAATGTTCCACCAAAGCATTGAGTCTTTCCTTTTGGTGTCCGTTCATATGACTGGTTCTTAAGTTTGATAGGGTTTTTGTTTTATTCTGATCTTTTAGGCTATCGTTGCCTAATATTGCATGGAAGGACATTAGTGTTGGTAACAGGAAAAATTTTATCTTGTGATCGTTAAGACCGAAAAGGTTGGTTTCGACATAGTGAGATATTTTAATACTACCGCCTATCGAGTCGGCATAGAAACATTCCTTGTTCGGGATTGGATTATTTACTAGATGGGATTGGATATGCATAGTTACGGTTGGAGCCGGTGTCTATTGGGATTTCAATGATCTCCCCGTTGTCCGTCTTACTTTCGAAGTACGGTAACGAAGTCGGTTACTTCTTTAGCGTTTGGGCTGATACCCTCATCGGATTCTTCTAGTGGTTGAACATAGTCATCTAATGTTTGATCGTGGATGACGTCTTCGGCCTGCATGGCTTGGTCATATTCGCACTAATATGATAGTTAGGTTAAGCCTGTGGGAGTTAAATGGAGGTGACTTTATTGCTAGTTGGTGAGGTCTTGGTGTTGTAAATTGTTGGGAGAATTTGTGTTTTCTGGTTTGAGAACTCTGCGGTTCCAACTTAATTTGTTGATTCGAGAAAGAGGGGAATTGTTGCCTAGGTGGCAGGTTTTGTCTAAAATTTGGATGTGATTGGTACTGATGTCTAGATGCCATTTGTTGGTTTTGAAACGGTGGTCGTGTCGGTGGTTGATGATAGGATGCGAAACCGATCTGAGGTGGTATTGCTTATTTATCTCGTTGATTTGCGGGGACGCTTGGCCAATATCCGCGTGGAGTTTGTGGGATTGGGTGATAAACCTTCTTTGGGATGTTTGGCTTTGCATAGGCATGGTTTGCCCTATAATTCTGATTCTGTAGTTTTAAACAGAGGTGAAGTGCTTGGGGTAGGTCAACGGGTTCCCTGATTCCCAGCAATCGTGAGAGATCGCCCTTCAACCCTCGGATAAATGTATCCAGCGCTTTGTCTCTATAGGTTCGTGTAAGAAGACCTAGACCCACATCCATACAGGATATCTTATTTAATATCAATGATAGATGTTGATAAACCATCTGATAAAATTCCTGTATTGGACAAGCGAGTTAATTTGGTACTCTAGTGTACCGAGATCTCTTTTATCACCATAGTGCATGGTCAAACATTTGCAAATGGTTCTCCAATCCTTTGAAATTCGCGGCGGACTATATTCGCTACAAGGGTGTCAAGTTCGGGGGTTGCCCTAACATCTTGTATGGGGTCAGGATGGGGTGTCATTGACATGGAGGACTGGTTCAGGAGTTCAGTCTCGACATTTGAGGAGGCTGTATTTGGGGGAATACCAACGCGAGGATTTGAAGTGCCACTGGTGCCGGGTATGTTAGCCGGGCCAATGGATCCACGAGGATTGCTTTTAGGGGGATGGTTAGTAGTTCCGGACCGTAAGTCATGCATGATTTGAGAAAAATATTAGATAGATACTAATCATTTTCTTATGTTTGGTTTGTAAGGTAATAGTTTTATTTGTTCGCTTAATATTATTAATTTAGTCAATTTCTATGCAATTTCTTGTTTTCTTTTCATTATCCTCTTCTCACAGCTAATTTTCATTAAAATTCTTTCTCAATTATTATAAATATCTATAACTTATTACTATAACTTACAATACTAAAACCAGCGTCGTCTCCATGTCGGTGTCCTGGATTTTTCCTTTTTATCGCTGCCGATGACTGGGGCTCCTCAGACACACACTTAACAAGGTTTGCTAAAGGCGTTCCTAGGGCCTTCTAACAACAATGGGGAGTTTCCTTTCTGTCTTCTCACTTTGTACCCCAAAGGATTTCACTGGTGCACTTGTTGTAAGATTCCACTGTCACTGTTTTATGTTACGTCTTTCTCATTTATATTTATTTCTTTATTTATTTATATTTTATTTTTTCACTTATTGTAGTGTTAGTCCCACTGACACTTTTGGGTTGCGGACCAGGGGGCCTATACGAACTAGGCACCACGGACGCGTACGCGGACCGGTGAAGAGAACTCGCTACTATACGCAAATAGGAGATAGAGAAGGCTATTTCTATAGCTATCTTGTTGCCCACGTACCGTTTAGAGATGAAAGGAGTTTGGTGGCGAGTTATGAAACATGTGAAGAAGCTTTTATGGCATAACGAGATCGCTTACGTCCATTTCAAGGCGATTCTATTAAGCAATTTCAATACATAGAACGCGAGCTCCAGCAGGTTATTGGGCAAGTGTTAGCACTAACCGAACCTGCACAATGTAATGCTGCCAATGAGCAAGACGTAAATGCAGAAAACCAGGACATAGGGGCCATCGTGGATGGATCCTGTCCGATGTTGATATCGATGTAGAAGAAGTTGAGGAAGAAGTGAGTGTCAATATCACCGACGAAGAGTTTCAGGCCATGGTCAGCAGTATCAATATTGAGCAGAGAAAATTATTTGATGAAGTGACAAAACGTATTCGACATGAAGTAATACCACAAGTGACACAAGTATTCTCTTAAAATTATTTGTAACAGGAGGAGCTGGCAGCGGAGAGTCCTTCGTGCTGAAGACAATAGTACATCACATTCGTCGATGTTATGCTCTAACAACAGACCAATTAATAAATGCAACTTTTGTTGAAGTTACTGCACCAACAGGAGTAGCAGCGCGTCTTGTTAATGGAAAAAACATTCACAGTGCATTTGCGAACCATTCATCTACGTTTACAATAGTTCAAAAAGTGCAACGATATTTTTGGTGGGGTCCTAGTTTTCGAAGATATTATGCAATTGTCACCTGTTAAGGGCAGTTGGTGTTTCAAGCAATCGATTATATACATACCAAGGAGAGCCACAGTTGCGGCATTATTTTAGACTTTGTGAGTTAAAGGCCAACGTTCGACAATAAAAAGATAGCCAATTCATAGACCTTCTTAATAACCTCCGAGTAGGTGAATTGAGTATGGAGCAGTACGAGATTTTACTTGAAAGAAGTCGCATTCCGTTGATTGATGATTTTGCCGATGGAGAAGCTGTACGTATTTTTCCCACAGTCAAACTAGTGAATGACTATAATGATAAAATGGTGGAATTAATCGCTAAAACAGTTAAAGTTTAAACGTTGAATTCTCACGAAGAATTCAAGGAACCTTTCACTTATGGTCAAAAACCCAATGTAGCTCCCATTCCCCAAGATCCAAACTGTACGGGAGGTTTGCTAAATTCTATAAAAATCGGATTTGAAGGTTAGTCAATGCTAGCATGGGTATTGGGTATAATCAGAAAATTTGAATGGAATGGACTTCGCAGAGACCAGTTGGAAGAAGGGGAACTTCCGAAAAAGATATTTATAGAATTCCATGACAAATCAATCGGAGGAAGTTTTAGAGATGAACACGTATGGATTCCAATACAGTCACAAAGTCTTACATATCAAGGTCTTAGAGGAAAGAGCAATATAGAAAGAATAATGTTTGCTATCATTTTGAGTTGGGCTGTTACGGTTCATAAATTACAAGGAACCACCATAAGGCTGTCGTTTATTTGGGAAAAGGCCAAGCTTGAAAAATTACAAATAGTTGTTCTAAAAGGCATTGATCCTTCGGTTACTACAGCTGAACTCAACAACGAGTTTACGAAATTTGAAAGCGATAACTCTAAGTTCGTCGTAGTGAAACCGTTTACCATGGCCGCGACTAGAGGTAAAAACCTCTAATTACCATTCTATTTAGAGTTATTATTGTAACAGCCAATAGTAAATTTGAAAGACTGCCACATATTCAATTCCTGTACTATCAAACTGTTTCCTGCGAAAAATTAAGGGCTGAGCAAGTATTTCCATGTATTCGTTGCCATAGGTACGGTCATGTCGCAGCTAACTGTAATATGTAGTATAGAAGTTTCAAATGCCATAAGGACCACAATCACGGAGAATTATCTCTGTGGAATAACAGAATAGAAGCTAGGAGTCAGCTCGTGTGCGTGCTCTGTCAAAGCTGGGAATACCCCGCTAACTACAGGGGATGCCCCAGGTTCCAGGAGCTAAAGAAAAATATCCAGACTTTGAAACAAGCAGCTGAAGAAGAGGAACGTCAAAGAGTCACTTGTTCTCCACCTTGTCCTTTGTCCAAATGACATCTGGAATAAGCAAGATCAAAGCTCAAAATGGTAAGCACAACGAACATGCGACTGGAATAGACGTCATATAATCCACGCTGTTCGCCGAGTCTATTATGCCATAAATCATAATGGATGAGACCACCATTAGATATTTGCAATGAGTGTTAATTCTCTGGTCAGAACTGAGAGAAGAGCAACCCTATCGAATATGTTGCTAAACGAATACTCCAATGTGCCTTTGGTTAGCAATACTAAGCTGAACCAGAAACACAAACTGCGCTACAAAAGCTACCATGTAATTATGATATGTCCATGAGATCGGCTGCCCTCAAAAGGGGGTGGGGTTGCTGTCTTAGTATGAAAAGGATTGCGCCAAAGCATTGTGTATAGAGGGTGCGTACGAAGGTTTTAAGTGTTAGAAGCGTGCATTATCTCTAAAGTAAGAGACGAGTGTATGTATTGACCCTTTATGCACCTGAGGCACCTTAACCCATCCCGTTTATTAAAGAGCTTAAAAGCCTTTTTCGACAACTTCAATTGTATTCGGAGAAAATTATTATTTCTTCGGCGGGGACCTTAACGCCAAACACATAACATGAGGAAATGCCACCACAAACACCAGGAGCAATCTACTATTCAAATAGTGGTGTCGAAATACATACAACCGAGTACAGAGCTGTACATGACAGATACTCCATCCTTTCAAGGAACTGACTTGAACTGACAAGTACAAATCACTACAATCGAATTCTTTCTATAATATCCAATAGTCCGAGCATGTCCCCGGAAAAAAATAAAATATTCAGGAGAAAAGATTATAACGATATCCATTATGTCCGAGTCATTCGGCCGACAGACAATATAGCGACACAACGGAATGTGGTCATAAGTCCAGAGAGTATCGACGCAAACTGTGGTTTTTTTTTTAGTCGAAGATCCATAGGATAAAGTCGATTCGAATCCATGCTCTGCTCACCATAGTCACAAGCTTGAAAATTCGGTATTTTTGAACCATTCACAGCTTCGTAGTGAAACAGAGAATTGGTGATCTGAGAATAACGGCTTCACCGAATTCAATGATCTAAACCTTGCGAATGGCATTATCGCCAACGACCGATATTTTGCCGGTTTGTTTGTGAGATGCACTCCCATAAACTCACCTGGCTAGGCATGCCAAATCACCTTTTATACATGATTTACGTAATGACTATGGGAAAGAAGTTTGTTGATAAATATGACAACGTTGCCTCGAGCAGGATCTTTAGTTTTACAATAGGGAGCCCTTCATTCTCCGACACTGTTTAACATCTACACAAGTGATCTGATTTTTTCAGCCATTCAATAGCGTATGCAGATGATTTAGTAGCGTACAGATCAGGTCCAAAAATTGAGGACATCAATACAACTATGACTTCGATCATATTAAGAAACAGCGACAGTTTTAAGTTAAAAATTAATAATAACTTCAAAAAGTCGAAAACGATACTGTTTAGGACTCCGTCGTATGGGGCTTAAGCGACACCAGGAAGAACTGAAACGAATTCGCGATCACCAGATAACATGGACATTGGACAACCATTAGCGGTGAGAAATGCAGTTCGATATCTTTGTATACTTCAATCGATATATAGATGCTTGTCTTGGTGGAGCTAAGAAAGCCTTTGGTATAACGAGGAGTGTGTTTCACAGCAGTAAACCTGAACGCAGGGTAAAAATCATATGCTACGTGGCCTTCAGAAAGCCCATCATTCTGTATGTTTGCCCGTTGAAGTTCAATATAGCACCATCTTATTTGGAAAATATTCTTATATTATTAAGTATTACCCATCTGTGCAGGAACGGGTTAAGAATATCCCTGCAGCGATACATCTCGCTTGTCGTAAAAGGCGACTAAAACAAAGGTAAACAAAAGTCACATCTAGGCAATTTAGAAAACACCAAGGTGAGCCTAGAGATACATATACCACCATTAAACTGCCCCACAAGTGTGCATGCAAATCAGTGGGTTGACACGACTGGAGATCACCGGTGTTGTAAGAGTAAGATCAAACAAAAAAAATCTGGAACATGCCCGTGTCAAAAAAAGGAGGAGAAGAAAGAAAACGGTCAAACCGTAGCATTATGGAAAAGAACGCTAAAAGGAAAAGCACTACCCCGCCAGGCACTACTAATGGTCGTGATCCTGGGACGAGCAGCAATGCTCGGGTCAGAGGTATAGGAGAGGTGGATAGCAAAGTAATGCAACGGCGTAAGCCACACTTTAGAGTCGCGAGTTGGAACGTTGGAAGCATGAGTGGTCGCAGCTATGAGCTTGAAGAAATGATGGTTAGAAGGCGAGTAGACATCCTGTGCGTACAAAAGACGAAATGGCGAAACACCGGTAATCGGGCACGTTTCTTGGACGTTAACACAAAAGCCTACAAGATGTTTTACTATGGATTGGAACAAGGGAAAAACGGAATCGCCATCATCCTTGCGGCAGAGCTACTTGGCAACGTCTTAACCATTTCAAAGTCCAGTGACCGTTTGATGGCTCTCAAATTGGTGATGCATGGTGACGTGTGGAACATCGTAAGCGCATATGCCCCTCAAGTAGGATGCGAACAAAAAGAAAAAGATGCATTCTGGCCAGATTTCCACAACCTTGTCAAAATCATCCCAAAGGAAGAGCTTTTGTTTGTTGGGGGAGATTTAAACGGACATGTCGGGAAGACAAGCGAAGACTATGAAGACTATCACGGAGGGCTGGGATACGGCACCAGGAACTCTTCAGGTGAAGATATCCTAAACATGTGCAAGTCGTACGGTCTTATAGTGCTAAATACCATGTTCGTCAAACAAAGCCGGCACCTGATCACTTATAGCAGCGGCGGAAATGAAACTCAAATAGACTATCATTTGGTATCCAGTTTCATGAAGCCACGAGCTAAAGATTGCAAAGTGATTCTGGGAGACGCGATTGCCCCTCAACACCGTCTCCTCCTGACTGATTTTTTTATGGATGCGAGAAAGAAGTCAAAGCAGCAAACGAAGGTGTCTGAGAGAATCAAGTGGTATAAGCTGGATAAAGGAAAAGGCGAAGCTTTTATTACCAACATGGAAAACTACCTCTCTTCCATTATCGATGAGGTCGGTAATGAGGAGTGCAGAGCACAAGACATGTGGGATTCCCTACAACAATCTGGCCTGGAGAAAGCCAAATCACTGCTCGGAACATCTAAAGGCACCTGCCAACACGCAAAAGAAACCTGGTGGTGGACAGACGAAGCCAAAACAGTGATACACGAAAAGAAAATGGCTTTCCAAGCTTGGTCAAAGTGCTCTTCTACTAATAGAGAGGAAAAAGCTCGCCGTGAAAAGGTATATAGATGTTGCAAAGGTATCGCGAAGAAAAAGTGCGCCGAATTCAAAGCGAAAAGCATGGAAAGCCTATATCAGGAGTTGGAAGAAATATCGTCTTCCGCGTCTGACAGGAACCAGGCTACCCATGAGCTTCGAAAAAGCAATTTGAACAAAGGAGCAAATATCTTTAAGATAGCCGCCCAGAGAAGAAGAAATGCTCAGGAGATTCGTTTCCCAAAGTTTATTAACAATGCTGAAGGCCAACTTCTTGTGGAAGACGAAAAAATTCTCCACAGATGGCGACAGTATTGCGAGGAACTTCTCAACGAACAGTTTCCCCGAGTGTACTTTCCAAGAGCTGCCCCGAATCATGCCGAAATATCCGACATCACAGTCGAAGAAGTTCGGTACGCGGTTAAAAACTCCAAGAAAAGAAAAGCTGTTGGGCCGGACGGGATACCCTCTGAGTTCTGGAAAAAGATGGGAGACATCGGGTCTAGATGGCTCATGGTTCTTATCTCCAAACTTATGAGAGGCGACACTATGCCTAATCAATGGAGGGAAAGCTATCTTCTTCCATTGCACAAAGGAAAGGGTGATACGCGAAATTGTAATAACTACCGTTCTGTCAAGCACACCATGAAGATCGTTAAACGGGTATTAGATAGCCGACTGCGAAAAATAATACGACTATCTGATGACCAGTGCGGGTTTGTCTCGGGTAAATCAACAACAGATGCAATCCAAAGTATAAAGATCATGATGGAAAAGCATCGTGATTCTTCAAAGGACTTGCATATGGTGTTGGTTGATTTCGAGAAGGCCTTTGACCGGCAACCAAGAGATCTTTTATGGGTAGCGCTAAGACAAAAAGGAGTTCCAGAAACCTACGTGCGAGTGATCATGGACATGTACAATAGAGCAACGACAAGAGTAAGATGCACCGCAGGAGTCACCGAAGAGTTCGCAATCAAAGTCGGTGTACACCAAGGGAGCGTCCTCAGCCCACTGCTCTTTATAGCAGTCCTTGATTGCTTGCTTGAAGGAAAAATGACGGACCCCAACGTGCAATCTATTCTTTGCTGACGATGGAGCCATTATAAGTGATGGTCAGGCATCCCTACAACGAGCACTTGGTGTGTGGGTGGACATTTTTGAGGGACAAGTGTATCGTATTAGTTCAAAGAAGACAGAGTATCTGTGCTGCCCGTTCTCTGACCCTCATCAGCCTATTCCAGACATTTACTTGAATGGAAGAGTGCTTCCCAAGTGTGAAAAGTTTAAATATCTGGGATCTATGATTAATAGAGAAGCAACTTGTGATGACGACATCAAACATCGCGTAATCAAAGTAGGGTGGATGAAGTGACGGGAAAACTCCGCCATCTTCTGTGGTCGAAAAATGCCCCCTAAGCTGAAAGGAAGGCTCTACACTTCAGTTGTACGTCCGGCGCTCACATACGGTTCACAATGCTGGACAATGCACAAAAAGTATGAGAGCAAATTAACGGCAACTGAGATGAAGATGCTTCGCATGACAGCGGGAGTAACAAAGCGTGACAGAATTAGAAGTTCAAAGATCCGAGGAAGCCTCCACGTAAAAGAAACCATCACAAGAAAGATAGAGCGCGACCGACTCAGTTGGTATTGCCATGTTCAAAGGAGAGATCCTTTGAACCCCGTCCAAAAGGCAATATCAATCAACGTTCCAATTTCAGCACGCAAGAAAGGCAGGCCGAAAAACAATTGGTGCAAACAAATGCAAAAACACCAGCATTTGATTGGCCTCAGCGATGAAGTAATCCTAAACCGGGAAGCCTGCCGCTATTTTCTGAGGTCAAACCGGCGGACCCACAAGCGTACCAGTAGGAATGCAGTTAAGTGTGACGGTTATGGTCCTACACTTCTGACCATAACGACGCCGGAAAAAAGGAAAAGAAGAAGAAGATTAAGTATTACCCTAATATGAATCGACAAGTTTCATCCCAAGGGCAATGAATAACGAAAATAACCTGATCTCCTGGGGCCTACTACCCCAATCATATATTCCATGAGAGCACACTCCGATCGGGCTTTATTCCCCCAGCAGCATTTCTCCTTATTGATTCCGAAAGGTTAGTCCAAAGCAGATGGTATCCTAAAATATAATGGTATCACGGTTATTTACTACCGCCACCGAGGCGCCAGAGACAAACGGCTCATCCGCGAAGGGTACGGCAACAGTGTCCATGAATTCATTCTTTTTAGCACCGCAATGGCGGACTGGGATCTCGCCAGTGTTGCTAAACAGCACACCGATTATATATTGGTGGTTGTCGGTCAAAAAAACCTCCCAGAGCGGTTGGTTACTCCGGTGAGTGCTCCTCACTCCTTAGTTCGTAAGTTAGATTTGGTTTAACTAGGGGACCTTTTGGAGGCTGGGCGCGTTATCATGCTTAGATAAACCTGATAACTGACTGAGGCCTATTAGCCTTGGTGAGGTCTCGGGCATACCGATTGAGCGAGATTGCGAAGCCCATTTGCTAAAAGACGCAATCAGGCGGATAACCACTCAGAACGAAAGATACGTGTGCTAGGCTAGGGCAGGGTAAGTTAAGCTTCAGAATAAGGAAAATAGTGAAATAGTAAATAAGAATAGAATAAGAACAATAAAAATGCATTAAAAATTAACTGGTCCAAGCTTCAGCCAAAATATTGCTCAAACTGTCTTATCAGGTGCCCTAGGGATTCTATTATGTTTTCTGTTGATGCACTTTTTGGACGTCCTTCACGTGGATCATCTTCAAGACTTATTTGACCATTTTTAATTGAGCAACTCATCTTTCCATTGTTCGAATCGAGGGCGAAGAGTTGTTATATACTTTTGACAATCATGAATCTGATTTGATGCAACAGGAAATAAAATTAATCAATGCGCAATGAAGGCAAGTCTTATCGGAAAATTCAACGCACATTATCATGCTCAGCTCCGAAGATATTAAATGCGATAAACTACCAACGGAAACCGGAGAAAAGAGGAGCAAAAAGAAAAACTACGCCACAAGACGATCGTAAGATCGTTAACTTAAGCTAAAAGGATCCTCTCAAGACAGCCGTGCAGATAAGAAACGAGACGAACCTTTCTGTAAGTGCGATGACGATACGTAGACGACTACTGGAAGCTGATTTATCTGCACGTAGTCCGCGAAAAAAGCCATTTCTATCATATTCTATATGCTGATTGGCCAGCATCCAAATGGCGAAATGTTTTGTGGACTGATGAGTCCAAAATTGTTCTTTTTGGTGGAATTGGTTCTCGCCAGTACGTCAGACGTCCTCCCAACACTGAATTGCTGCCCAGGTATACCACAAAACCATTAAACATGGAGGGTCCAAAATAATGATATGGGACTGCTTTTCCTACCACGGTGTCGGACCTATTTATCGAATCATGCAAAATGGGTTTCATGCAAAATAAAGGGTCCGCCATCTAACGTTTTTTTTTCAAGTAGTGCTTATTTCGTGAATGGTAACACTTAGCTCATGTCTGACAGATAATTAGTTTTATCCTTCCGCTGAACGAATATGGTTGTGTATACGCTTGAACAACGCTTCGCTAAGTGGGCCTGCGATCGACTTACAGAAGATGCCGATTTTGCCAAAAAGATCATCTTTTCAGATGAAGCTCATTTTGATCTTGGCGGGTATGTAAACAAGCAAAATTGTCGCATTTGGGGCACAGAAAACCCGCACGCATACATTGAAAAGCCGGTGCACTCAAAACGAGCCACTGTTTGGTGCGGATTTTGGTCCAGAGGCATAATTGGGCCATTTTTCTTCGAAAATGAGCAAGGAGTGGCCGTTACAGTCAATGGCGATCGTTCATCGATTTGTTCACAAAAATTGAAGAGGAGGATATTGGCAACATTTGGTTTCAACAGGAAGGCGCTACGTGCCACACAGCCGAAGCTACACTCGACGTTTTGCGCCCTGTTTTTGAAGATCGCATTATCAGCCGCAGAGCTGATGTCGTTTGGCCACCTCGGAGCTGCGATTTGACACCGTTGGACTATTATTTGTGGGGTGCCGTCAAAGATAAGTGTTACGCCGACAAGCCAGAGACAATTGACGCTTTAAAGGACAATATTCGTGAAGCCATTGGTGAAATACAGCTGCACACAATCGATAATGTGCTTAAAAATTGGACCCGTCGTGTAGGCTACTGCATGGCCAGCCGAGGCAGCCATTTGAATGAAATTATTTTCCATTATTAACCGGAAGGATTGTACTTTCAAATAAAAAAAGAAATTTGAGAAAATATTCAGTAGTTTTTTTTATAGCATTTTCAAAAAAAAAAAGTTATTTGGCGGACCCTTATGCTGCCGTATGCGGAGTGGGAAATGCCTTTAAAATGGGTCCTACAGCAGGACAACGACCCTAAGCATACCAGCAGGCGAGCGACAGAGTGGTTCCGCGACAATGGAATTCAAGTTTTGGAATGGCCAGCCCAATATCCTGACTGACATTAAAAAAGCTGTCTTCAACAATAAGCCCATGAACAACAACCAATTGTGGGAGGCTGTACGAAATGCATGGTATGGCATATCACCAGACCGCTGTAAGCGCCTTGTTGACTCCATGCCAAGAAGATGTGAGGCGTTTATAGCTAATAAAGGTAGTTCAACTAAATATTAAGAAGCAAATCATTTTTGAATCTCCATTATGTTAATAATACCAAAAATGTCACAATATTTGAAGGCGCTACTATTTTTTTGTTAAGAGTAAAAATTTAGTTTTTTTTTATTTCTGTAAATATTGTTTTTATAATTGAAATGTGTTTGAATTCTAATGTATTTTAAGTTGTTATTAAGAAAAAAAATATGAAATCTAGAAAAAAAATTGTTGTTTTCAGTTTATTCAATTTTTTTCACATATTTTTGCCCGCTACTATTTTTATGTTCACAGCTGTATTTACATAAAACTTCACATGCGTTCATGAAAAATGCTATCATTTTCAGAAAATAAAAAAGGAGCCTAATAGCGCCCTCTTCTATTGAACGACCTAGTAGATTTGGCAAAATAATTTTGAAAATTCTTCGAATAGAATCTTGTGTCAATGAAATTGATTACCCCGAGTAGTGCTCGTGGAAGTAATATAGGAGATGATAAACAGCCTTTAAATCGCCTAGACAATTAATAAATTTCGAGGCAATTAAGAATTTTGTCCATCTAGATTAACCGTCAAAGCCACAAACATACAAATACATATTAATGTGTGAATAGGGAGCAGAACTTGTTTTATCAATCGCTGTTTAAGCTTTAAATTCATTCTTGGAAAACCAAAATCTCCCCGGTTTTGTATACACCACAGTGACATAAACCAATTTTTGAATTATTTATTAAGTTCCGCCTTGAAGTACAATTCCAAGTAAAGATAACATAAAAAAAGCGCACAGAAATGGAAAGGAACGTCTTCCAAATTGGAGCGCGAAACCAGAAGCAATTATTTAGAGAACGTATTTGTTTATAAAAGTTATTGGTTGATGCGTCACTCTTTTTAGCGTCACCTAAGTTGGTAGGTAAGAAATCCATTTTTGTATGAACGGTGTATGAATTATCTGTTAAGTCCAATTTGTTTTCGAAAAAGAAAAAAAGGGACATAATGCAGGCCTCAAACGATTTCAAAGATGAGGTATGTAGGTATCCCCTTAGTTGTATTTATTTACCCTTCTCCAGTATACATAAAAACACGCATCAGAGAAAGCTTTTCATGCTTTTGCACACCGTAGCTTTGTAACAAAAAACCTCAGATAACGACTTTACCAACTAACCAAGAGGCGCCTATCTGCACAGGCATCGTCTTTGGTCGAACGTGAATACCGGTCTGTTCATATTGGTGTTCGTTATACATATAAAATCATATGCTGATGCATCTGTATGCGTTTAAAGCACGATACTTTTGCTAACTTTAAATCAAGTTTGTTTTTACGGATTCCACTGGTAAAATGCTGCGCATTGATTTGACCATCAGTTTACGATCAGAATTTGATAAAGTCAGATCCCAAAACGTGAGCTCTTAAACTTGTGCCAGTCATTTACTAAACTCCCAAACCTCTAAGCTATACATACTTGCTGTGGAATACTGAAGAATAATAAAATGAAATCAACACTTATAGCGGTAAGCACGTTCAAACCTTATATTCAACTGATGTAACTAGGTCAGACAGTTGGGCCTGCACGCACAACAGACTTTCATCTCTGATGCAATAACACATTTCGTTCGCTATTAAGTGCAATGGTGCAAGTCAATACGAATATAAGTGTACATCGTACAAGAAAAATAACGCAGATTACTCGTAACTACAATCGAATATAACGAACAAAAATCTCATTTGGAATTCAAGGTCGCCCTGTTATACACCGTCTCGTCTGCCGTTGCTGACGTATCGCATATTTTAAATGAATACGACAGTTCAACACATCCGCCTCCACCGAATCCGTATGTGTTCAGCTACAGTGCTGGAAGAGCCCCCGGACATGTCGATCGAACTCATACGGAAGTTTCAGATGGTTCTGGCGTAATTCGAGGTGCATTCTCATACATTGATCCCAGACAACAATTGCGAACAGTGAAATACACGGCTGATGAGAATGGATTCCATCCGGAACTAAGCCACGAGCCACAAGACACCGAGGCTAATCAACTGGCTAGAGCCAAGCACTTGGAGTTGTATAATAGAATAGCTGAACAGCATGCCAATCCACAAGTCCCACTCCAGGTACGTAACACGCAGTTTTTTTGTGTAGAACTAGGTAGTCAAGTAATTTTTTGAGAAGAAACATTCGTCTTTTAATACATATATCTTTTCAATATTCTTAATCTGGTTTGGTTATACTTATATACGAGTATATATGTACATTCCTACAAAAACGCCTTCACACACCTTCACAAACAGCATTATTTTGATTATTTTTCTCTATGAAATTCGCAATAAGTTTTTCCTTTTTATTGCCGCTGTCAGTTATCATCATTTGACCTCTGGCTAATGATGTAGTAGTTTCAAGGTTTAATATTATAATTTTAAAAATAAAATAATACGTAGAAAGGGGAAGTAATTTCCCATTAATTATATACAGTAATCATTTACTTGTAAGCTTATGATTCAATTAGGAGGATAGTGGTAAGTCGCATTATGAAGAGTATGGCAATCAGCAATGAACTAAGAGTTAGTCGTGCAGTCGAGATAGCGTTTTCACAGAAAAATTACTGTAATGCAAGTACTCACAGTAATGCTAGGACTCACTACAATGCACTAGAAAGCCTATTAAAAATCTTCAAACGAGACAATGAAGATATTTTTTACTTATCAAAAACACCTCAATTTGGGCTTACGCGCTGAGATTCGATTCAGCCCGGGGTGATAAATTCCGAACATCGAAACACTGCAAGCTGTTTCTTCTGACGCTATTTTGAGTCATGTCTCAGTAGATGGTTTCTGTCCATCATCCTCAAGACAAAATCTTTACTCTGCCCCCTGGAGGTTAATTTTAATACCTCAATATCGAATATCTCAGGCCAGAGTGTTCTGAAACAGATTTGTTTAGAATGTTTGCTCAAAGGTCGCATGATTTTCTTTTATTGTTTCAATAGGATAGATGCTGTGATTTTTCACTCTCTAAGTTTAGAGTTTAGGTTTCAAGACACTGCATAAGCGATAAGCAGCGTATTTGCTAGCTGAAAAAGTAAATAAAACTATTTCTTTACTTTTTTTATCTCCAAGGCACACATTATTCTTCCTTATACAAGGCGGCGCAAAATTAATCATACAAATAAAAAAAATGATTTTCAATGATGGAAATCTTTATTTAGACCCTTACAATTTTTTCTGTTAGATGGAAAAGATAATATCCGTCAAGTGGCATTGATGATATACATTTGTACCCTTTTAAACGCATTTTCCATGATAAGAACTCCTATGATAACTGTTCGCATTCCTGCCAAATATTGTCTTTAAGGACTGCGATTGTCTGATTCTTGTTGGCATAAACCCGCGACTTCAAATAGCACCAAAAAAAGAAGTCTGGGATGGTAAAACGGGAAACTATGCGGCCGTGAAATGCTTCCTTCACAATATCCATTGTGGTTCTCGCTGTGTGCGGTTGCACCGTCTTGTTGAAACAATATGTTCACCAAGCTCCGCTCATCCAATTCCGGCAGTAAGAAGTCTTTTATCTTGGCCCTGTAGCTTTTGCCAGTAACAGTGACCGTATTGTCGATGGCGTCCTAAAAAAATAAGGCCCATTCACTTCTCCCGCGTGGCGCACCACACAGTGGCTTTGAGTGGAAGTAAAGGCTCTTCGTGCATAACATGCGGATTTTCAGTGCCCCAGAAACGTAACCCCTTAAGTGTTAATGCGCCTCGTCGCTCAGGATGATTTGCGACACAACATCGTCCTCTTCGCTGTTGAGATTAAGGATGACTAGAATAAGGATGGTAATTCACGCGCGACTGCCGGTTAGCAGGCATTAACTGATGCACTGTTTGTACCTTGTACGGGTACATGTGTAAGTTTTTCACTAAAATTCGCTGTAAGTCTGGTTGTAGGTTTGGCCCGTCGTCTGGTTGATGTTTCTTCGTTCTCAGCGCCATCGGCAGCTATACCCGCGATATTCTCGGCCGAACGACCAGTCCGATAGCGGCCTCGCCTTGCTGTGGTTCCAGTCTGTTCGAGTCGAGTACCTAAGCGCCGGGCTGTTTGCCCAGTTGGCGCGACACGATTAGGAAATCGACGTCGAACTTCTCGCTGGGCTAACACCACCGACCGATTATTGGTTAAAAAAATCGATACATTTATTTCACGCTCATGCGGCCACCTTGTACAATTTCCCAATTATAATTAACAAATCAAATCACAATTTTTCTTAAGTTAACCAACAATAAATTTAACATTTTGTAACGTTGCCACGATCGCAACCCAACTTTTACCCTCTTTAAAATTTCACACTTAATTGGTTTCCATGTAGTCGCTGAAACCAATCTAGATCTTTCGGCAATGACATGAAAAATTGGTGTCATGTACCAGTAATTTAGATCCTTCATCAACAGCGATGGTGCTGGTCTCATGTTTTCTAGTGAAGTAAAAAAGAGGTGGACTGCATTTCGCCACATCCTATGGAAATAGGACTATTATACTTGGCAGATATCCCTGTCATAAACGATATTATCCGATATAACAATATCTTTGGGAGCTTTGACTAATAGGCAGTCGATTTTGTTGTCATTCCTCGGTTGCCCCAGATTTTAGCTTAATGTTTCTTGACTAAGACATTATCAGTCAGTCCTTAACGGATTTTATGTTTTGAAGATACAGGAAACTGTGTAGTTATAGTCAAAAATACCATCCCAAAAACCTTAAAACGAAGGAGTCTATTTAGCAACTGAGTTTATAACAATCATAACTATAGTTTTTGTAACATAATTTCTCTAAGTTTGTAGTCCAAGCCCTCATGCCATCCTTTGGTATGAAGGCTTCAAAATTTGAGAAGCGTCAAGAAATGCACTCGTAAATATCACTCACCTATAGTTGAATGTTTGCTCCTTGCTACTGTTTAAATAATACCAAGAAGCTTTGCTCAAGCTTACGAAAACACCAACGCCATCAACTGTTTATTTCGCGGCTTCTCTCCTCGGCGAGATACTGGCAATACCTTCCCTATTACTCGTAACTTGCCTTGAAAAAGCTTCTCGGCTCTCGCCTTTCGGAATCGGCATTAAACTGTTAGGTTAGGTTAGGTTAGAGAAGGGGAGTGTGATGGTTAGACATCACTTCCACTCGGAGGCCAAGAGGCCAATTGTGATTCCCTTCGTTTGTGTGGGTACACATAAAATTAACCTGTCCTATCACGTGGTGGCTGAAACCACCCCGTGCTCTTGATGAATCTTAGAAGATCCGATATATCTGCATTAGCCACGTCCGCAATCTTGGCCTAGCGACACTAGGCGTCGATTCTGGAGAGCTGGACAGTGGCAGAGCAGATGTTGGATCGTCTCAGTTTCTTCCTCATCGCCGCAGCTCCGGCAGAGATCGCTGCATTGCGAATCCCATTTCCGGAGCTATGCTCCAATGGGACAGTGTCCTGTGATCACTCCGACGAGCATACGGATCGAGTTACGGTCCAGCGCCAGGAGCTTCTTTGTTTTTCCGACATTGAGCTCTGGCCACGATGATCTTGTCGTTTCTTGTAAGCCAAGACGAGTTGGCCTCTTTGATGATTGTGTCGCTTATGATCCGGTATAATGCGCTGATCGGTGGTTGAAGTGACGTGTCCGCTTCGCTGATGTCCAATTCAGAACCTTGCCTGGCCAGCTCGTCTGCTCTTTCGTTCCCTGCGATTGAGCTGTGGCCCGGTACCCAGCAGAGTTTAACTTTATGGTGTCTGATGGACTTCAGTGAGTCGCGACATTTCTTGACAGCCTTTGATCTCGTTATACAGGATTGTATTGACTTCAGTGCAGCCTGGCTGTCTACGAAGATGGTGATATCAGATGGTGGGATATCGGCTACCTGTAGGTGTTTGGCTGCTTTCTCTATTGCCAGGATTTCTGCTTGGAACACGCTGCACAGATCAGGGAGTCGGAATGATTCCTGTTTGTGTAGGGTATCAGAGTAAAACCCGGCCCAGTGCCTGTGTCCATTTTCGATCCGTCGGTAAAGAGGATGATCTCATGGTCGTTGATTACGGCGTTTGATAGCCACTCTTCTCTGTCGGGGTGAAGGATAGGTATACTGAGAGAGAAGTCATTTTGGGGGAGAATATAGTCGGTAGTAGCTGCGAGGCTACTAAAACCAGGTTTCCTTCCCAGGTCGTCTATTATCTTAAGTATGGCCGCATGTCCATAGTTGGCTTGCTTCCACAGAGAGGACTCTCTTAGTCTGAGAGCGCTCTTTGCAGCGTAGCCTTTTATGAATAGATCCAGGGGGAGGAGATGAAAAATCATATCCAACCCTGCTTGCGGCGTGCTTCTCATGGCTCCCGTTGTACAAACAGCTGCTAACCTTTGTACTTTGATGAGCATGTTCATATAGCTTTTTGTGCTGCAGCAGTCCACCAGACTAGGGCCCCATAAGTTAAAATGAGTCTGATGATTGCTGTGTACATCCAATGAATGATGTACAGTTGCAAGCCCCATCTTTTTCCGAAGGTCTTTTTGCATGCATAAAAAGCGTTCAGTCCTCTTTTCATCCTTTCCTCCAGGTTCCTTTTCCAGGAGAGTTTGGAGTCAAGAATGATGCCTAGATATTTTGCTTCCTCTTTGAGTTTGAGTGGAGTGCCCTCTAACTTCGGGGGAGTAAATGTCGGAATTTTCCTTTTCCTGGTGAACAAGACCAGCTCGGTTTTCTGGGGGTTTATTCTCAGACCGTTCTGTCTTGCCCACGAGGAGAGTTCACTCAGCGCAGATTCCATTAGTTCACTGATAGTTGGTAGAAATTTACCTTTTATCGAAATAACCAGGTCATCCGCGTACGCTATGATCTTTGTGTCTTTTTCCATAAAGAATTTGAGGATCTTGTTGACTGTAGAAAGCCACAGTAGGGGGGAGAGAACTCCTCCTTGTGGTATGCCTCTAGTTGTCACCTTCCTTATAGAACTGTGTCCAATGTCTGCATTGATAATTCTGTTCTTCAACATATTCTCAATCCAGATTACAATGGATTTGTCTACTTTTATGTCCTCAAGAGCTGTTGTTATGGCCTCTGTGTTTACATTGTTGAAGGCCCCCTCTATGTCGAGGAAGGCTGCCACTGTAAACTCTTTTAAGTTCAGCGAGCCCTCAATCTCTCGGACAACACTATGCAGAGCACTCTCCACTGATCTGCCTTTGAGGTAGGCGTGTTGAGTGTTGCATAAGTTTCGTGAATTTGTGAGTCCTCTGATGTATAGATCAAGGAGTCTCTCCAAGGTTTTTAATAGAAATGACAAGAGACTAATTGGCCTATAGTCCTTTGCGGCAGTATGGGGTGGTTTACCTGCCTTAGGTATGAAAATTACCTTTATTTCTTTCCACTGTGTTGGGATGTACCCCGTTCGCAGGCAATTGGAAAAAATGCTTACGAGATGGGGTACAATGTGGATCTGTGTTTTTTGAAGCATCGCTGGCAAGATATCGTCCGGGCCCGGAGATTTAAAGGGTTTGAACGAATTGATTGCCCATGATACTTTATCCGCTGTGATAATCTTGTTTATCACTTCTTCGGTTGTGTGAGCCGTAGGAAACGTCGTCTCGAAGAAGACTGTGGTTTCAGGGGTTTTACAGCCTGGGAAGTGGGTTTCAGTCAGCAGTTCTAGAGATTCCCGACTGGATTCTGTCCAAGAACCATTTGGTTTAAGGATAAATCCGGGACGCAGGCGTCCTTGGATAGGATCTTCCTGAGCCTTGCGGCTTCGTTGAAATCCTCTATTGATTCGCAGAACTCCCGCCAGGATTTAGATTTTGCTGCTCTTGTTTTGCTCTTGTATTCGTTGAAGCTGGACTTGTAATTATCCCAGTCTTCGGTTCTTTTTGAGATCTTTGCTCTGTTGAATAGAGTTCGGGTCCTGGTCCTGAGTTGCTTTAGCTCTGTGGTCCACCAGACTGCGCTGGTCTTCCTGCGAGCACGCTGCAAAGGACAGGATTTGTTGAAAGCCGCTTTCAGAATTCTCACAAAATTTTCGACTGAATTCTCAATGTAAGTTGGATCAGGATTAGTGGTGTCTTGTGGCGGTTCTAACCTGTTGGCAACTAGGTTTGAGAAAAGATTCCAGTCTGTCTTCTGAGGGTTTCTGAAAGGTTTCGGTTTTTCTTTGATGACGTTAAGGTTGAAGAGTATCCGGCTGTGATCCGAAAAGGAACAGTTAGTGGACACTCTCCAATCCTCTACTCGGATGGAGTCGGACTCACTTAGTAAAGTGAGGTCAATTACCTCTTCCCAAACCCGATTGCAAAACGTGGGTGTGTCACCAGTGGGTGTTACCAGTGGGTGTGTTACCAGTTCGCGTGACTTGGCGTGTCGCACGAGTATTCGGACTGCGTTTGAAGGTGGATCCTCCTCATCGTATGGTAAGTAAGCGGACGATAGGAGCAAAATTGATTTGTCCTGTTGTTCGTACGTTACCACCTTGAGGTCTCCGTTGCTGTACGTACCTAGGAGAAACGTGTTTAAGTATCTCTTGGCGACTATACAGGTTCTTAGCTTACCTTAGGTATGTGGATAGTATAAATTATACTCTTTAGACCTTAATCCCTGAATTTTGTTATTAAGGAGCCAAGGTTCTTGGATTAAGGCTATATCCACATCTTCCTGCAGCATGTACATCATTATGTCGTCGGTGGCTGCTTTGCAGTGGTGTAAATTAATTTGTTAATCTCATCGCTGCTATCCGCGACAAGCATCGCTTCCAATATTTTGGCTTCGACCGTTAGCCAATTGTCGGATGTAATCTTCCCATCCGGGTTGGAACGATCGACAATAGCCACATGTAGACTCAAGGGAAGATTGAAGCTGGCTGATGTTTTTGCCTTTTTCGCTTCCCTAAGAGTTTCTTCTCCAGAGCGCCCCCTCTTGACGTTCTGCTTCGATCCTGAGGCAGTGTGTCCCATTGAGGTGCCCGGTTGCTGTGCGCTGTTTTCGACAGTGGCCGGTTGTGTTGGCAGTTGTCGAGTCAATTTAGGGACATTGGGTTTGATAGGGGCCGTGTTCGATGGCTCCTTATCTCGCCCTGTATCCTTTTTCGAAGCGTGGGTGGAGGTGGGAGCCGATTTCTTCTCGAATTTGGCTACCTCTTTCTTGTGCTTCTTGATCAGGAAATTTTCGCGCTCGGAGAGCGTTGAGGGTTCTCTTGCGTTCATTTTCCTGATATACTGCACCGACCTCTTATAGCTGCTCTTTTATTTTTGGGCCGGTGTTTTTATCTTGCTCGTTTCTACGGGTTTGCCTGTGGCCTTAGGGGAGACCTTTTCTTCCAGCACCTGGGCCTCAGTTTCAAAGTCCACTTGCATGGTGTTGCTTACCTGTGATGAAGTCAAGGATTCATCGTCGGTAGCGGTACCAATCTGTAGTCCGTGGAGGAGAGCCCCGGTTACGCTGTCTGCATCGATCGCGCCTTCGGCGGTGGCAACCTGCGCTGTTTGCCTCTTTAGAGGATGCACTTTACTGTTTTTATCCGTTTTATCCATGTGTGTCCCACGAGTCGCGCAGGAATGGGTGGTCGACCTGTACAGAGCCTCGCAGTATACAGGCAAGGCTAATTGATCCAGGAGGGCGCCAGGTATCCTGGATACACCGTTAGCGACTGGGCTATTATTTAGACTGGGCCCCCCGCCTGACTGACTCTCGGCACGGTACGGTTTACACCTTAGTCCAGCCCAAGGAAAGGGAGGGGGGAATGGAGGGGATACCCGGGGAGGGGAGGAGGAGGTGATGGCTGCAGCTTAGCTTCATGTCTCGTCATAGAGAATTCATGCCCAACATGGAAAGTGAATTCTCAAGAGTCATTGACAATTACTGAGCCTTCGCACCGCGACAAGGTGTGCAGCCACGCGAAAGGGCATTAAACTGTTAATCCCATTCATTTGTGTGAAAAACAAATCGCGCACAACAGAAATGATTAAAGAAGCTTGGTTCTGACTCTTCATTCCCAAATCGTTGACTTAATTCCTATTATCATCATGAATGATGTAATTTGAAAGTATCCCCAAAAGTGTTTCAAAATTGTATGTTGAGATGGTAGCCAACATATCCATATTTACGATTTACGGCATAGCCACGATTTTGAATAACTATCTGCAATCTTCGGTGCATGAACTCCACCAACTTTTGACAATAGTTCTGTGGGATGCAAGCAATTGTGGGTGTTGGAGCTTTATTTAGGAGATGCCATGAATTTTCAACTAGATTGAACCAGATTTACTCAAGGCCAGTTCGAAATTACTACGCATATGGCAGCAATGTCGCAATAATGTTCTCCAATGTCGCATAATATTTAAATCTGTCTCTACCTCTTACCACGTTTTAAGCTTGTGTGCTGAAAGTAACTGTATCACAAGTAACTTCCATGATTTTCGTAAAAAACAAAGATATGGGTTTGTTAAGGTAAAAATATATAAATAAACACTTAAGGTCAGCTTAAGGGTTTCTGAGTACGTGCATGTCAATAATCCTACTTGCAGATCTGGCTTTTGTGAAACTTAAACTCTGGTACGCTTTTCTTCTGCATGTGACAGCCGATTTGACATTAGAAACGTTCGTTATTGTTTTTCTCCTCCTGTACGAGTATGTATCGATGTTTAGCAAGTACTTGGAACTTGTGTTATATGCTATCTCAATATTACCATATTTGATCCTTAGGTATTATGGCGGTGATATTGACAATCATACTTTTGGGCACTACTGAACCCTTGGGCGATAACGCTGAAGTAGCATTGACAATACGAAAATCGTTCAATTTTGTGTTGACAAACATACGATTTTAGGCAGTTTGTGCCAACGTGATTGTTTTTGGTTGCAATAGAATTGTTGGTTTTATTTCTAGATCACATTTTAAATTGATTTCTATGATTCCAAATACCCACATCCCACATCTCTTATAAGAGTCTACACAAGGAATAACAAAAACTCAACAGCAAAAAGTATGCGGTAGTAGTTAAGTTGAGTTGACACAGCCACATAAGGCAGTAGTTAAGTTGAGTTGACACACCCCAAGCACTAACTAACTAACTATAGCAGTTTTCGTTCTTGTTATTGATTGACTTAATTCCTTTTACTACATTAATCAAAAGTCAACTATAAAATTTGTTTAATTTACACACTTTTCACTGAATTCTAGCCTATTAGTCCACACGAGAGCGAAGCTGTAGTACGCGCCACAAATAAGCATCTCAGCCTTTACGACAAAATTGCAAGGCAACACGCATTGATCGGAGCAGAGCGAGAAGCCGAGCGCTTGGCATTTGAAGCCACATCTGAAGTCAACCAAATTGGAGAAGTGCACTATCAACATTAAGCTAACTTCCTGGACACACCTATCTATACATGTACATTTTGTAATATAAATTAAATAAAGAAAATGATAAACTGAACTTCATGCAAAAGGAATTCGGTTATAAGTCTATCATTTATAATACACAAACCTGCATTGTATACAAAATCTCGAAGGAATATTTATTTTACCATTTTATACTATTTATTCCATGACATTTATTGCTTCACATTTTGTGTGTTGGATGCACCAGTGTCTGCTCCTTTCGCGCCCATGTTACCCATTTCTTTTGGATGTTCATCTCCACGTGGTGGTGGTGGTGGCCCATTCATTGCTCCTGTTGGTGGTGGCCCATTCATTGCTCCTGTTGGTGGTGGTCTTTCACCATGGTTGCCTGGAGCATGTCGCTTAGCAATCGAATGATAGATCCCTCCATCGGATACAGAGAATTCCTTAAACAAGAAAATTTAGGCGTTAAACTCATGTTAGGCTCTAGATTTCTATAAAGTAGCACCGTCAACAGAATTAATCCGAGTAGGACGATCACGAGCTTGGTCGACAATTTCATCTTCAATGAGTTCTACCTGAAAGATTACAAATTGATTCAGCTTGCGCTTAATGTTCTTTTATACTCGGATTTATTTGACGCCCGCACCAGATTCAAAGCTATGATTTAACTAATTGCATTTGATCCAATAGATTTGCAATTAGTTGGGGCACGGAATGAATTTGTTCTCTCGGACATGCTAGCAATAATACGAAAAGATAAATATCAACTGAAACAACATTCTGAAAGCTCATAAATGAATTATTGCATTATCTGTCCTATCAATCGTGCTTTTCCATTTATTAATTAGTGTGTTAATTAAATGAGCGCAAATAGAGACAATGTTTCATCGCAACGGTGACAATGTAATTTTAATTTTTTTAGTTATGTGAAGGATGAATAAATTATACTTGGAAAAAAAATGTCCGACATTGTCCACGCCACAAATTTATATTATAGGTAGAATGGTTTGCGTCGTATCTGATTAATAGATCACAGAAAGCCAGAATTGGGCATAATCTAAGGTATTCCTCAAGGATCTGTCCCTGGTCAACTCACGTGCATTTCCATTTGCTGGTATAGTCAAGTTCAATGCCGACTATCCAAATTAAAAAAAGGCATTGCGAATTTCAAAAAGGACATAAAAAGGGTGTTGCAACCAGGACGGTGAATTATTTGTCATGGCGGCTAAAACATTGGAGTCGCACTGAATGTTAATATTTTTTCAAAAGCCACCATTGATGGTAATTTGTACATAACAAATGTTGTTGAAACTTTTCCAGTTGTATATCGTGAGGAGTTAAAAAAATTGCATGTGAAGAGTGCTTTTATTTAAACATAGTTGCCTACTTACAGGCAAAATGAAGTCGTATTTTGTATAGAGAATTTAAAAGCAGGGCCTTTTTCCGAATAATTACTGAATCAATTTCTAAAAATGAGTACCTCATATAAATATGAAAACGTGAAAAAAACTATGTATATGCATTATTTGTCTAGCATACAGTCAAGCGTCACAATATTGTTTTAATACACGCAGGTGTTACTACTGTCAACAGCCACACCACTTTCTTTTACACAACAGCCCAAATAAATCCCCTGCTTAATCAAATGCTCTCATTACGCAAACGAACTAGCTTTAGTCACAATCATTCTAACAGAAACAATTACAAGGGCCTATAACTACAACAAACTCAACCATACATATGTACGTCAACCAGTTCTAGCATAAGGAATCATCAC
The DNA here is from genome assembly GCA_958301585.1 of Merodon equestris. Lineage (NCBI taxonomy): Eukaryota > Metazoa > Arthropoda > Insecta > Diptera > Syrphidae > Merodon > Merodon equestris. The sequence goes on from OY284413.1 coordinate 70,483,870, forward strand.
ACTACACATAATGCCAATACACAAGTTTTGCTAGCCACAGCTTTAGTCAAGATAAAGACGTCTACCGGCAATCCAGAACTGCTCCGGGCATTGTTAGATTCAGGTTTTGAGGCTTCGTTTATCGTCAAAACAGTGCAACAAAACCCACAGACGTCGAGGTGTCAGGGTAAATTTTGGTCAGCAGTGATACATGTAAAAACGTCATGGACGACATCCTTGCATCGAAGTACACAGCCTTCGGGACGACCCTACAAACCATCTCATCGGCTTGCAACTAGCAGATCCGTACAAACCAGCTAAAAACGACTTATGGGCAGCGATGAATAAGCTAACATAATCTTGTCAGAGCCCTCCCAAGAAAACCATCCCCATTGCACAACACACCAAGTCAGAGTGTATTCTGTTTAAAAAAAAAACTGTATATTTGAAGAAACATATCGTACGCAATGAATAGACCTTAAAAGAAGGCAAACTAAAAAAAAAACTCATCGCAACCGCAAAACAATGGAAATAACTTATCTGCCCATTGTTCGATGTAAATTAAACTTCTAAACTATTTTTTCCTTTAAAAAAAACTTTATTTAGTCGGGCAGCACTTCTGCCTTCCAAAATTTAACTGAATACATTTTCTTCTTACAACTAGCTTAAATACTTAATTTCTGCTGCCACTGCACTTTGTCGCTTCTCCCACTCGGATGCTGATCTCGGGAAATGCTGCTGACGCGGTGATTTGTCCAGAGGATGAATTATCCGAAATCGATGCGTGTTTACATTATGCTTTACGTAGATGACCGTATTGGATTCGTATGCGTATTGGATTCAGAGTCAAGTGTTTCCTGTCCGTTGTTGATATTAATTTCCGTTAACTTGTATCAAGAGAAATCTTTTTATGACCTCTACGAACATCAAAAGCGAGCTAAATAAGGTTGGTATTTCCTTGGTAAGGCGAAGGCTAATCGAACAAAATTTAAGAGCTTGTCACCAAAGACTAAAAATGCAAAATAACAGTTCGAAATTGATAATATTTTTAAGATCTACTGGAAATAAATTGCTTTGGAAGTCTTCTTCCGTAAATATTAAAGGTTTCTCAAAGTTCCAAAAGCTCATAAGCTCGTTTTCTAGTATAATGATTATGGCGTATAATTTGATGTGTTGATCATTATAATGTTGAAGCAATACTGTCTTCATAAACATGCCAAACATAGATATGTTTATGTTTAAATTAAAGCTATTAATATAAATAATTCTGAAAAGTCTATACTGAAAATTTAGTATCTTATCAAGGTGGGTTTTTGATTTCTCCACTCTAATCTTCTCTACATCTATAAAAGAGAACACATTTTCCTGTTTGTCCGCGAGTAGGGAGTAGGTACGTAACGATACCTCAGCAATATATATTAGAACAGAAAAGTACAGCTGTATTTAAGTTGTCAAAAAACAAAACAACATCTTATTTGTCAGATTGTATTAAACATGTTTTAGAATTAAATAATAAACTAAAATGAATTCACATAAAAATGCTTTGGAAGATTTGTGGTGGGCACTGATAGTTGGGCACTGATAGTGAAATTAGTCTTATTAGTGACTCGTCAACAAGATATTTCAGTGATGAAATGTATGTCTTAGCAAGGACTTAAGTGTTTTTTTCAATGATAGCTGATTTTGACACGTTTCACGAACCTATTCTGACTCAAGTGTAGGTGCAGAAAATCGTGTTCTGAAGTGTACGAAACACCGTCACTGAACACAAAGCAGAACACTTTCGGATAGAAATTTTTCTCACTGAACAGCAAAACGTGTACTTTTCTGTCCAAAACAGTCCAGAACAGGCTCATTGAACAGACTAATTAATGTATCAATAATTATTTTGTGATTGTTACAACCGAAGTAATAAGCAAAAATGTAATTATTTGAGATTAACATATTTCACAGATATGCGTAATAAATAGGAATGTCCATTTTTGTCATTTTGTTGACCTTTTATAACAACAATATGTCAATTTTGACTTCATTTTCTCACAAGGTTCATCTAATCTATTATCCTTAGCGTAATAGGGAGCAACAAGTTTGTTTCTTTGTTTGTTTCTTTCGTAGCACATAGACTCCTCCTACTTTTTACGTGTTTATGCGTTTTTCGAAAAGTTTACTGTTCTCATAAACAGAGGAAATCGTACAAAAAGTGGTCAAGGTCCCCCCTTGATTAAATCCACAGCTTAACTTAAACTCGACTTGTGTAATTCTCGATTGTACTCGTAGCTTCGAGACACAGGTGTCCTCAAAGTGGTCAACTACGCAATGGACACCTTCAGAATGCCAACTTGTCAACTTTCCCACCCAATTCCTTTCAAAGGCATGTAAGCTCATTCTCGTCATGATTATGTCACGCATTGTTTCGGAGAAGCGGTATTGAACATTTAAATATGTTTGTGCGGCTGGCATTTCCGGTGGGATGACAATTTTTAGTAAAGTAAAATCAGTAAATCGACACATTTAATTTTAAATCATGCGCATATAATTAGGTACTCAAGATTTTACTGCCAGTTAATTAATAATATTTAATACAGTAGAGCGTCGATTATCCGAACTAATTGGGACCAAGGGTGGTTCGGATAATCGAATTTGATCAAAAAATTCGGATAATCGAACACATAAGCGAATCGAATAAAAATCAGTTGGTAGTCGCTTTTCAAATGTCATGTAACTGAGACCAAAGGAAAATATGTACATAAATTAAAAGAATTTCATGCCCGCACTTTATATTTTGTATATTTCACATTTCGTATCTGTGGCATAGTTATTTCTTTATAAAATATGTAATCATAAATTTTTTTTTGAATATGTTTTTTTGCCTTTTTTTTTTGTTGTTCGCACCAGGACATTGCAGTGTCCAACGCTAAGAAAGCTTCTGCATGAATCGTTCTTTTGCTATTTTCCTCGTTTTGTTCATCCCCAATATCTTCGCCATCGATTACTGCCTGTTGTTCTTCCTCCAGCGTGGACAAAATTTCATTGTCGTTCAAAATTTGAAAACCTGGATCATTATCATCTTTTAGCCACGATATAGCATCATCTTTGTCACAATCGCAAAATCCTGGGGTTTCCTGGAACATATCAACGATTTCATTTAAGTCTTCGTTAAAGTGTGTGTCCAGTTCTTCATTTTGTTCGTCCCTTTGCAGTTGTAATTTATTCCAAGCCTTTCTCAGATTCTCTTGCGATAGTGTATTCCAAGCATCAGCTATCATATAACAGCAGTCCTTGAGATTAAGTTTCTTTGAAAAGCTCACCACACTTTCCTCATCTTCTGCCAACAGCAAACGACGTAGGACTTGCTTCCTGTATACCTTCTTGAGTTTTTCTATAACTCCCTGATCCATTGGTAGAAGGATTGCTGTTACGTTGGGTGGTAAAAAAATAACTTTAAAATTTTCGTCGACGGCATTCAATGTTTCCGCTTCTGGATGAAATGGTGCATTGTCCAGTAAAAGAATAACTTTTCCCGTCTTCTTTTCTCTATCCCTGAACTTTTTTACATTTGGAATGAATTCATTGGTGTACCAATCCAGAAACAGTTTACAGCTCATCCAAGCGTTCTTCTGGGATTTGTATTGAAGTGGAAACAAGTCACATTCTTAAAACATCGGGGCTTTTTAGCTTTGCCGATCATTAACAAAGGTAAAGAATGACTTCCCGAAGCATTTGCGGCTACCATAATTGTTACTCGCTCTTTACTGACTTTAAAACCAGGTGCTGATGCTTCCCTTTTAGATGCAAGGGATTTTCGTGGAAGTGATTTCCAGTTTAAACCAGTTTCGTCAGCATTATATATTTCATCGAGACAATAGCCTTCTTTTATTACCAGCGCTGAAAAGGCTTTTTAAATTTTTCGGCTGAAAATCCATCACCAGATAATGATTCCCCTTAAATTTCCAACTGCCGTATACCATGACGAGATTTAAAGTTTTTAAGCCAACCTGTAAATCCAAAAAATTAATATTATGCCATAAGCAGCCCATACAACCAACCTATGCTTGCCTTAAAATCAGGAGGGCCACCAAGTCTTTCATTTAATTCTTGCTTTCTCACATAAAAGTGGCCCAGAAATAGGCTCTCCTTTGGTTCTTTTTTGGATAAACCACAAATACATAGCCTTTTCCAATTGTTGGTCCTCTGGTTTTCTCATTGTCTTTCTTGTTTTTGATCCATCTTCCCTATCTATGTAGTTCCGACGCAAATTTCAAAATAAAGTCCTTTTTGCTTTTAATTTCAGAGACTGTAGCTTTCCCAATATCGAAAAACTTCGCCAGCGATGCTCCACTTTCACCTTTTTCTAATCTCTTTATAATTTCTACCTTTTTCCTGATTGATAGAACGTTTCGGTTCCTTTTTCTTGCTGACATTTTAAATACCAACGCTCTTCACTGAACCACAAGACACGAATAAATTCAGAAATATCCTCGTACAAACATACATATTATATATGCTATGAGTAGATACGCACGTATGCGAGCGTTTCAAATGAAATCGCTTTAAAGTGTACCATTAAAATCAAGAACAATCGTGTTCGTTTTTGTTTTCTGTTTTTGAAGGTTAGTTCGGATAATCGACTTTGCGGCTGATTTCGTTCGGATAACTGACGTTCATTTTCGGAAATTGACGTTCGGATAATCGACGCTCTATTGTAATGCAATATGTGAGTGTGTGAGAAAATGAACCTTCAACAGTAATAAAACATTTATTACAATATATTGAATAACTAATAACCATAGTTAAATTACGTAAGAAGTTACAAAACTTCATGGTACACAACATTCTTTGTGTAAAGTTCACCTTCATTTCCGATTCATTGTTTCAGACTTTGATTGATGAACAGACAGGGTTAGGGAGCCATAGTCCTACTGGGCGCAAACTTCGTCCTTGCGGTTTATTGATTGTCATTGGAAAGACAAGCTGCAGCGGAAACTGTAGGCGAGTCATCTTAAATGAGAATGAATTTTCGGCTGGTGAAACCCTGATTCGCGGAATCAGAACAGTCTCGCCCTTCGATATTCCCGTTAACACTTGACAGGTCACGCAGTTGTCTTGAAGTCGGGTAACTTTTAGTCGTGTTCCATTTATCAGAACTATTTGAGTGTTGAAGTTGCGCATCAGAAGGACAACAGCGTTAACTTTAAGCGGAAGACGGTGACGGGGCAATCCTGATCCCGCTATTTTGTTGAGAAACTCCGCCAGAAGTTGCAACATCTCGCCTTCCTTGTCCTTTTCCACAGTATCGAAACTTAAGAAAACTCTTGCTTCTCCTGGTATTCTGTTGAGAACTTGGTGGTTGATCACAGCACTGTCATCATTCTTGGGAGTGAAAATTGCTTTATTTGTTCCATTACGAATTGAGGCTTCAATGTCAGAGTACACAAAGTCAATCACGTTTCCTTGGCCTGTAAGTTGACGGACCAACTTTACGTTATCGTTATGCGCAGATCCATTTCCTATCTTTAAAAGATAGCCTGCAAATGCATTCTCGCCATCGTGCGCATGTTTCTGGAGAGTATGAATTCCTTAACTCGATTCCTTTATATACACTGCTGTGCAAAATAATAAGCACAGGCATTTCAGAGACACTAATTGCGGTTTTCAAATCAAAAGCTATGTGCAAACGTTTAAATTTTATGTTTTTTCGATCTTTATTCAGTCTTTAAATAAAATTCAAAACATAAATATGGAATTCAAAGAGTATAATTTTTAACAAATCAAAAACCAGATTACTTATTCAATTTAAGCTGTGCAAAAAAATAAGCACATTTAACTAAAAAATCGAAAATATTTACATAAGCAAAAAATATTGAAAATAAATTATTTATAATGAATTGTAATGTGTGTTAGTATTAATATTTAGTAGTGCTACCTTTATTTTTTAAAACGGCCATGCACCTACGAGGCATTGAGTCCACTAGCTTTTGGCAAAGTAAATCTGGTATTTCATACCAAATCTTCTCTACATTTTGCCAAAGTTCCAATCGATTTTTGGGCTTTGAAGTTTCTTTGAGCCTCCTTTTAACGTGCCCCCACAGATTCTCTATGGGATTTAGGTCTGGGGACTGTGCTGGCCATTCAAGAACAGTAACTTTTTTATCTACAAACCACTTTCTCGTCACTTTGGCAGTATGTTTAGGATCATTGTCCTGTTGGAACTGCCAAAGCAACGGTAAGTTGTATTCTGCATATGGAAACATGATTGTTTCCAAGATATCTACATATTTTCCTTCGTTAAGATATCTTGGATCCAATGAATTGGTCCAACACCATAATAGCTGAAACATCCCCAGACCATAATGTTTCCACCACCATGTTTAATTGTTTTGACTGTAAACCTTGGATCATATTCCTTTCCAGGCGGCCTTCTTACATACTGTTTAGTGGTATCCGGACCAAACAAATTAATTTTTGTCTCGTCAGACCAAAGTATATTTCGCTGGGCTCTTTGAATTTATCTTGGCAAATTTCATTCGGTCTTTAATATTTTTTTTAGATAGAAGTGGGCATTTATTTGAATGGTAGGTTCTCAAATTCTGTTCTATCAGCCTTCTTCTAATTACCGAGCTGTCAATACTCAGATTCAATTCGCTTTTGATCTGACTAGATGTTATAAATGGATCTTTTTTTACACATCTTGCTATTTGGAGGTCAGTTTTTTGCGATGTTTTGCGTTTTCTACCCCGTGTTTCTTGACAATATTGGTATTTTAAAGCATTTCTTACCATTCCTATGGAGCAAGATAGAGTTTTTCCAATTTTTGCAATGAATCTAAGTGTCTGTCCTTCCTCTCTTAATTTTATTATAACGCCCCGCTGTTCAATGGAACAATGTTTCTTTCGACCCATTTTTCTATGAAAACAATCAATCAATTCTAAGCAAAAATAAACCTTTTATCGGTTTTTATATTGTACTTACAAGGAAAAAATGTAGTAAAAAAAAAACTAACCCGAACACTTCTCTGTGCTTATTATTTTGCACACCATAAAAGGGACTTCCTTATGCAAATTCCTCCGGGCTACTGAATATTGTAACATTGAGACAGTTTGAGAGTTTGTTATTTTAACCGTTATTTCAGAGCAGACGAAAAAATCCTAAATTAGTTTGTTTCATTATCCTGAATGTGTAAAAGAGAAAGAAATTGCCAACAGTAGCGCGTGTGCTTATTATTTTGCACAGCAGTGTAAGTCAAGTCAAAATCACTTAATGGCGCCTTTATTTTCGAGGGTTAGAGTCAGCTGAACTTTGACCCCTTTTTGCCACCCTCTACACACCAAACCTCAGCTCTTTAAGTCAACAGGTGTCTCCGTGAAGTGGCCGCATATTGGGGGGTGGTAGCTCTTTAGTATATTTAGATTCAGTATCTTATTGATGTGATATTTTATTGTTTTGACCACTTCGATAGCATCACTTCTTGTTGTCATAAGGTAGTCTTCATTTTGGTGGTATATATTGAAGGAAGGAAAGTTGGAAAAATGGAAATAAGTTGTTTTTTAAATTAAGTAGGTCGAAGTGTATTTGGAATTAAGGTATGAACGCCAGGATTTGTTTCTTGCGTCCCGAAGAGTTCGCAATTACAGGGAGGTAATGAAGAGCACTCTTTAATGGGTGCGTATAGGAAAGGTAGAGTGAGGCAATTGCAAACTACCAGCTTAGTATCAATATAAATATATTTATATCAAGGAGAATATCGATCGATATTGAATTTACTAAGCAAATTGTTAAGTTCAGTGAAATCTGCTTTGGGAAAGTTGAAAGAATATGAATTCTCTGAGTCGATTGTAGAATGGTCATTCTCTTACGAACAAGAATGTGAAAGCGACAAGAGAGTTATCCAGAGTGGAGAGAAGATGGGTACTAATTCAGAAATGAATTCTGAATTGAAAAATAGATCAGATCTAATTGTCTATTAATATTGTTGATGATACCGGGAACAGACCTGAATTGGATAGGTTTCGATTAATAGGGTTTCACCTTCTATGGAAACAATAGGTGGAGCAAGTACGCTTACTGTTGAAAGAAACCATCGAAAATGCAAGAAGCTAAGACAACAACAATTGAAGGGTTGTAAGTCTAAAGGGTCTAAGTGCCAATTTTATTATTAAGAGATATACGAAAAAATACATAATAAAAAGAAATTTTCTGAAATTTTACGTTTTCTCTGAATGTTTTGATCACTCGATGATGTAGCGTCCATTTCGTACCGTGTAATTTAATCAACTAACTGTTAACAAACATAAGCCCATGCTAACAGCCACCACCATCCGCTAATTCGCCCTGAACGCAGACAGGCACAGACCCCTTTGAGCGAAAGTTCTTTGGCACCTAGACCTTACCAAAACTTTATTTGTGTGTGGGTAAAATTTTAAAAGAAAAAGACACTTGGATCCATTTGGATATTATTAAGCTTGGCACTTAGATTGTATTTTCCTAAAAATATTGACTTTTGATTTTTTGGCACTTAGACCCTTTAGACTTACAACCCTTCAATTATTATTACAAATCATCACTGCGATGATGAATTTACAAATTGTGGGCATAAACACCATCTGTACCAAGCAGGACAAAAATAATCCAACGGCGACAAATCACATGATCTTGGTGTCCAGTTCACATCACCATTTGAGGCAAAATAAAAAGAGATATTTTCCGTAGAGTATACATTGCTGAAGACTTCTGTAACTGATCCAGCGTCTTCGAATTTACAGTTTGATTATTAAATGCTCAGATGCACAAATTTATCGATTGAAATACGCTCGAAACGTACCGACTATAGAATCACTATTCTTGTAGTAAGTTAAATTATTAATAATTAAGTTTAGTTATTCATAATTAAGTCAAATTTTAATAATTAATAAGAATTTTAATCCAATCTAAAATCGTTTGCAGACCACAAATGGATACTCTTCAATGTGAATTTCAGTGCCGACCGCTCCATCCCCTTCAGAAATCCTAAACGTACTGACTGGAAAAAAATCAGCAGGATCATTAACTCCAAACTCAATCTACCTACCGATCCAGACATGGAATCTGTAGAACAACTGGACACGAAAGTTAGGACCTTAGAAAAGGCCATGGTCACGGCCTTCAAAGTTTCGTGCCCAGTTAAGCACAGCAAAAAAACCTTCCCACCGTGGTGGAATGAGGATCTCTCCGTTTTAAGGAAAATGACAAGAGACCTCTTCAACATCTGCCACAGACACAAATACTGGAAACCCTACAAAGACTGCCTTAAACTCTACAAAAAGGCCATTAGCAAAGCCAAAGCTCAGGCGTGGTCAGAGTACTGCCAGTCTATCGAAACACTAAAGGATGCTGCCAGGCTGAGCAAAATCCTATCCAAACAACACCAGAATCCATCCTACATTAGACGTAACGACGGTGTTTGGGCAGATTCCACACAAGAGTCCCTGGAACTTCTCTTGAACACCCACTTCCCCGGATGTAAAGACTACGGGACTACTACGCAGGTCCCTCATCATACGCAGCACACACCACGGGACGATGCTAATTTGATCATCAACCCCGATAATATATCTTGGGCCATCAGCAGCTTACCTCTATACAAGTCACTGGGACTTGACGGGATATTTCCTATAATGCCACAAAAGAATTTGGGCAAGGTTATACCCTGGCTAACGGTGATTTATCGAAGTTCGCTGAAACTCAACTACATCCCCCTAGCCTGGAGAAGAGTTCGATGTATCTTCATCCCGAAGGCTGGCAAGCGCGGTCATGAATCCGCAAAGGATTTCAGACCTATCAGCCTCACATCCTTCGTCCTGAAGACCCTCGAACGCATCTTGGACAGGCACATCCGCGACTCCCTAGGAAACACAAAGTTTTCGAAGTCCCAACACGCTTACATTAAAGGCAAGTCCACTGAGACCGCCCTGCATGAAGTCGTGCAGACAATCGAAAAATCCATCCACCATAAACAATTTACCTTAGCTACCTTCATAGATATAGAAGGTGCTTTCAACAACATTCACACTGAATCGATCCAAGAAGCCCTCACCACGGCAGGGGTAGAGGGACTTGTTAGCAGATAGATCATATCCATGCTCAGAACTAGGATCATTCAGGCCCAGATGGACAACACCACTATAGTTAAGACCGTAGATAGAGGCACACCCCAAGGTGGGGTAATATCGCCTCTACTATGGCTCTTGGTTATCGATAAAATCCTGAAAGAATTCGAGAGAATCGGAATAAAGGCGGTTGCTTATGCTGACGACGTGGTCTTCCTAGTATCGGGAATGTTTCCCTCGGTAATTAGCGAAATCTCAGAGAGAGCTCTGACTAAGCTAAGCGCCTGGGCCTCAGGATGCGGCCTAAGCGTCAATCCGAGTAAAACAGAACTGATGCTGTTTACCACCAAATATAAGATACTGTCCTTTAATCTCCCTCGACTCAACAACCAGCCACTCTCCTTGTCTTCCGAGGCTAGATACCTAGGAATTATCCTAGACCCCAAGCTCAGTTGGAAGATAAACATTGAACATCGGGTACGGAAAGCATGTGTCGCTTTCTATGCCTGTAGCAGAACCTTCGGCAAAAACTGGGAACTCCGACCCAAAATGGTGCTGTGGATGTACACGGCTGTCATCCGCCCCATCCTCACCTACGGAGCGCTCGTTTGGTGGCCTGCCCTAAGTAAGGCATACAACATCAAAAAACTAAGCCGCGTACAGAGATCGGCCAGTATCGGGGTAACCGGTGCCCTTCGGTCTACTCCGACCGTGGCACTTAACTTATTACTAAACCTCCTCCCTCTGGACCTCTTCATCAGATATAATGCAGCCTGTAGCGCCATTAGACTCAGAGAATCTGGGTTCTGGTCATCTAAACCCTACGGTCATAGCAAGGTGCTGGACCTATTACCTAGTGACCTGGCCACGACTGCAACCGATTTCACGACAACCATACACAACCCAAATAAAGCCGCCCATGTCCACTTCCCATCCAGGATGGCATGGAAACAGGGACTGCACTCTGAGAACCATCAGGTAGCTTTTTTCACCGACGGTTCGAAAATGGAGTGTGGGGCTGGCTCGGGTATCTTCTCAGCGGAACTGAATATCTCCAAATCGTTGCGACTTCCAGACTCGGCCAGCGTGTTCCAAGCGGAAATACTGGCGATTAAGGAAACTTGCAAGTTACTCACGCGCTATCCTATTACCAAGAGAGATGTAAATATATATATTGATAGCCAATCAGCTATCAAAGCTCTCGACTCTCACTCCATAAAATCCAAATTAGTTGCACAGTGTAAGGATGAAATCAGCTGTGCAGGAAACTATTTCAACATTACTCTCATTTGGGTTCCTGGCCACAGCAAAATAGAGGGAAACGAAAAGGCTGACGCTTTAGCAAGGCACGGCTCTTCCCTCGACTGTTCTTTGGCGGAGGCAGTACTCCCCCCCATCAGACTGGTCAAGGCAAACCTTCTACAACACTTTCTCTCGAGGGCGAACTCCAGATGGTGCAGTCTTAGCAACTGCGTCATATCAAGGAAAACATGGCCCTCCTATAACAGGAAAAGAACCCTCGACCTAACTAACAGACCCCGACAAGAGATTGCCAGAATTGTAGCCATCTGTACTGGCCACTGGCCTGTCGGTACCCACGCTGCTAAGTTAGGCATCCCATTCAACACCTACTGCCGAAGTTGCAAGAACCCACTGGAAAAGGAAACTCTCACCCATTTCCTGTGTGAATGTCCGGCTCTAGCTAGAACCAGACAGCGCCTACTCGGCAAAATCTCCTTCGACGATCTATCAGAATTCAGGGAAATAGGATTCTGTAATATCATCAAATTCCTTAATTCCACAGGATGGATATGAAACTCCAATAATAGCACACTAGGTCACTGAGTGGTGGCATCAAAACGGCGCATAAGCGCTAATTGGGCCTGGCATCTCGATATCAGGCGGCCACTCCTACCTACCTACCTACCTAAGAATTTTAATAATTAATTAATTAATAAATAATTAATTTTAATAATTGAGTTAAATTTTAATTTAAAGTTAAATTTTCAAATATTCAGGAATTGTTAAGTGACCCAAATTGTAAAATGGTAAATCTTGAATTAAACTCGTACAATCTCCGATAATAGCTTGTTTAATGTATGTGATCAGAATAGGCATGTCAAATCCGGATCACGAGTTCTGCCCCGCTACAGCCGCTGCCTGCAAATAGTTTATCAGGTTTACACCTACTTCCGGTATGGTTTGGCTAAAAGCAGCTCTGATATTTTCTTTTATTGCATGAAGCATTGTTGTACACTTTCGCTTTAATATAATCCTAAAGAATATAGATCCCCATTCGGGATATCATATATCATTACATCATACAATAATCATTTGCGCAGGCAAAGGCTGTACTTTTCTTGAACACCCGAAGTAGTTGATTGATGAACAAGATAAAAAGGAATAGTCCTCGTTAAAGAAACAGCCAGACCATTTGAATTGAATTGAAGAGTATGGGGTGTGTCATTACAGGACACTTGCACTGCGACCATAAAGATCTATTGTACCCCCTTCTTTGATCTAGGATTTTAGTGTTGCTTTCATGAATTTAACAACTTTCCTAGATGGGATATCCTGGAAGTCCTTCCCCGTTAGTTGTGTCTTTGTTGACATTTCGAGTCGCTCTTCAGTGAGTTCTGGGCATTTTGTGAGTATATGTTCCATTGTCTCTTTATCCTGCCCACATCGTCTGCAAGACTCAGTGCTGCTGAGACTCATTTTGAATAGGTGGTGATTGCAAGTGCCGTGCCCTGTTAGAGCTTCACATAGCAGTTTTAGTTCGGCTTTATTTAGTTCTAGTGCCTCTTTTGCACGTTTTGGATTGTGATTCTGTTCCATAAAGATTTTAGAGTGTTTTAAGCCCTCTTGTCTGTTCCAGAATTCGTTCTTTTGTTTGATGACCCATTTGTTTAAAGTTTTATTTGTGTCTGTGTTGTCAAATCCATAAAGGGGGAAGGGTCCAGTAAAAGACATCTGGGCGCTTTTTTTGGCTTGTATGTCCGCCTTTTCGTTGCCTTTATGGTTTTCATGACCTGGCACCCAAATCAACTTTACTTTGTTGTTTATCGCCAGTTTATTTAAACGTTGGTGACATTCCCAGACAGCTCTAGAGTTAAATGTATAGCTTCTTAGAGCTTTGAGAACCGCTTGGCTGTCCGAGAATGTGGATATCTTTAATCTATTGGGCTTTTGTTCACTAATGTAGTGTACCGCCGCATTTATTGCATACAGTTCAGCCTGAAAGATTGTTGACTCACCGCAGAGAGGGATGTGAAGGTCCTATCACACCAGCCCCTACTTTATATCCGGATTTGAACCCATCTGTAAACCACTTTTGGGCACCATCCTTCAACCAAGGGGGATTGTTTTTCCATTCCTCCCTGTTTGGAATGAGTATTTCAAAGTGTGTTTTAAAGTTCAGCTGAGGGGACATTAGGTCACTTACACGAGTTAGTTCCCAGACGTTGTCGACCTTTTCTAGAATCTCTAGATGTCCAGTCAGGTTCCCTTTTTTGTAGTTATAAGTTCTTTGTATCTTTAGGGCTTGTTTGGCCGCTTCTGCCTGAACGGCAGTGTGTAACTGCGGAATGTTTAGGATTGCCTCCATTCCAGCGGTTGGAGTGGTTTTCATTGCTCCAGTTATACAAATACATGCTAGTCTTTGTATTTTGTTGAGTTTGCGTATTGTTCCTTTTTGTGCGCATTTCCTCCACCATTGGACACAGTTCTATAAGGAAAGTGACAACTAGAGGCACACCACAAGGAGGAGTTCTCTCCCCCCTACTGTGGCTTCTTACAGTCAACAAGATCCTCAAATTCTTTATGGAAAAAGACACAAAGATCATAGCGTACGCGGATGACCTGGTTATCTTGATAAAAGGTAAATTTCTACCAACTATCAGTGAACCAATGGAATCTGCGCTGAGTGAACTCTCCTCGTGGGCAAGATAGAACGGTCTGAGAATAAACCCCCAGAAAACCGAGCTGGTCTTATTCACCAGGAAAAGGAAAATTCCGACATTTGCTCCCCCAAAGTTAGAGGGCACTCCACTCAAACTCAAAGAGGAAGCAAAATATCTAGGCATCATTCTTGACTCCAAACTCTCCTGGAAAAGGAACCTGGAGGAAAGGATTAAAAAAGGATTGAACGCTTTTTATGCATGCAAAACGACCTTCGGAAAAAGATGGGGCTTGCAACCGTACATCATTCATTGGATGTACACAGCAATCATCAGACTCATTTTAACTTATGGAGCCCTAGTCTGGTGGACTGCTAGCAGCACAAAAAGCTATATGAACATGCTCAACAAAGTACAAAGGTTAGCAGCTGTTTGTACAACGGGAGCCATGAGAAGCACGCCGCAAGCAGGGTTGGACATGATTCTTCATCTCCTCCCCCTGGATCTATTCATAAAAGGCTACGCTGCAAAGAGCGCTCTCAGACTAAGAGAGTCCTCTCTGTGGAAGCAAGCCAACTATGGACATGCGGCCATACTTAAGATAATAGACGACCTGGGAAGGAAACATGGTTTTAGTAGCATCGCAGCTACTACCGACTATATTCCTCCCCAAAATGACTTCTCTCTCAGTATACCTATCCTTTTCCCCGACAGAGAAGAGTGGCTATCAAACGCCGTAATCAACGACCATGAGATCACCCTCTTCACCGACGGATCGAAAATGGACACAGGCACTGGAGCCGGAATCATTCCGACTCCCTGATCTGTGCAGCGTGTTCCAAGCAGAAATCCTGGCAATAGAGAAAGCAGCCAAACACCTACAGGTAGCCGATATCCCACCATCTGATATCACCATCTTCGTAGACAGCCAGGCTGCACTGAAGTCAATAGAATCCTGTATAACGAGATCAAAGGCTGTCAAGAAATGTCGCGACTCACTGAAGTCCATCAGACACCATAAAGTTAAACTCTGCTGGGTACCGGGCCACAGCTCAATCGCAGGGAACGAAAGAGCAGACGAGCTGGCCAGGCAAGGTTCTGAATTGGACATCAGCGAAGCGGACACGTCATTGCAACCACCGATCAGCGCATTATACCGGATCATAAACGACACAATCATCAAAGAGGCCAACTCGTCTTGGCTTTCAAGAAACGACAGCTACACGACAAGATCATCGTGGCCAGAGCTCAACGTCGGAAAAACAAAGAAGCTCCTGGCGCTGGACCGTAACTCGATCCGTATGCTCGTCGGAGTGATCACAGGACACTGTCCCATTGGAGCAATGCTCCGGAAATGGGACTCGGGATCCAGCGATCTCTGCCGGAGCTGCGGCGATGAGGAAGAAACTGAGACGATCCAACATCTGCTCTGCCACTGTCCAGCTCTCCAGAATCGACGCCTAGTGTCGCTGGGCCAAAGATTCTTTACAGAGATTGCGGACGTGGCTAACGCAGATATATCGGATCTTCTAAGATTCATCAAGAGCACGGGGTGGTTTCAGCCACCACGTGATAGGACAGGTGAATTTTATGTGTACCCACACAAACGAAGGGAATCACAATGGGCTTCTTGGCCTCCGAGTGGAAGTGATGTCCAACCATCACACTCCCCTTCTTTAACCTAACCTAACCTAATAAAATTCTTCAATGGAGTAAATAAAATCTGATCCATTTTAGAAATCATAAATGTAGTGTCGTAACCTATTCTAAGACTAAAAATCCTGTGTATTTCGAAATACAACAGTTAGCAGTTAGCTCTTTACCTGTGCGGACGTGCCTTTGAGTTTCCCCAGTTCTCCTTACCCAAACGTAGAAACAAAGTGACAAAAAAACAAAAAAAATAATAATAAAAATAATTTTGCCTACCCTGCAATTTATTTGTCCGTGCAATCACCCCATCACCCAATTACAGCAAAATAAGAAAAAGCAAAAAGTGAAAAAGTGAAAAAAAAAAAAAAACAACAAAAAAAAAAAAAAACAATAACAATAATTCCGCTTAACCTGCAATTCACGTTGCTCTACTGACCCAATAATTAAGTTTACCTGTCCGCGCAATCACCCCAGTTGCATAATGCCTTCCTGCGGATCCGCTAATTGTTCGGTGACTGCCCATTCATCAGAAATGATCGATTGTAAGGGGATTTGTGGGAAAGCCTTCCACCCGATCTGCATTGGCCTTAGCAGGAATGCGAAGAACTACCTTCACGAATATGATGGTATATTTACATTCTTCTGTGAGGAATGTAAGTCCATATCGGCTGCACATATTCTGCTTGCCATTAAATGTAACAATGAGCAAATGTGTGCAGTAAATGACTCTCTGGCCGAACTTAAATCCGAACTACGCTCGTATTTGCAAAAAACGTCTCAACTATTCACCGACAACCTTGACTCCATAAACCTTTGTATAGACAACCTCGCAACAAAACAACAGTCAGCTTTCGGAAAATACAACGAGTCAACTAAAAAAAGTGCGGAAAACTATGACCATCTGCTCTCCCTTATATCCCAGCTGAATTGCAAACTGGATAACCGTGAAACCACACCGACTAAACTTGTAAACGCGAACTGCTCCCCCGTTTCCCCGAACCTTAATTCTATTCGGGGGGACATCTCAACGCTTACGTCAGCACTCTCGGAGCATACAGCAAAGTTAAAGTTCCTGGACGACAAAACATCTGACCAACTTGAATGCCTGAATAAAATCGAAGACACGCTGCACACACTCAATATTGATTCCAGCCTCACAAGGTCAGCTGTCAACACTATAATAGAGGAACTGAAATGTACGCCACCCAAATCCCCGGTAACCGCCTGCGATTGCAGGACTACCTACAACATCTCCCTTATGGAAGAGCTTGATAACGCGACCATCCGTACCACTCCAACGCCACTTACATCCTCCGTCCAAACGCAAACCAGCATGAGTCCTTTGAAGCCCCCATCTACCACACCTCCTCCCATCTCAACGCCGACCATTGAACGTTTCGGAGCTGTTTGGACCCTATCTGACTGGAAACAGAGAATCAACAAGCTGCACAAGAATAATGCGACGATACAGGAGCCTTTGTCTACCTACATCTTATGGGACACCCCACGCGACGCTGACGACCGCTGGGTATTTAACTTCTTCCGCAAACGATATGCAATCAACCTCGTTAAGTGCACGCAGTTCACTCCTCCCAAATTCCATCGCAGAAACTGCTTTGAAATTACCATCCCTCCACAATATGAATGGCTTTTTCGCAGCCTCCCCAATAAGGAAATCAAAGTCGACAGGATGCGGATTACCATTAGGGATCGTAAGAACAACACAAACGTTAAACCTAAAAATAAACCTAAGCTCAACACTCCCAAATCCCCTAACCAAGCCAAACCTGGACCCTCGCCTCTTTCTCAAACCCCTCGCAATTTAGGAACTAACTGGGAATTAAAGACTGGAATAGTCCCCAATTTCTCCCGACCTCTTCCTCTCTCAATAGCTCCCAAATCAACAGATCACCTCAACATCCCCCCACCCAATAATTCTCCTAACAGATCACGTAACCACAACCGCGTATCCTTCAACCTTGCGCCCGGCTCCAGACCCTCATCCCCCTCATCGAACATTCTTAATTCAATACCCAATCCCAACACCCAGGCTTCACGTAACAGCCGCACGTATCCTCAGTACCCAAACTTTATACACTCTCACACTCTGAACCCAACTCCCTCCACCTCCTCAGCTTCTAACAACACCCCCTCCAGCCCCTCCACCTCCTCAGCTTCCCACAACTCGACCTTCCCTCTCACCTCCCCCTCTTTCTTAGATCCACTTCTCCCTCCCACAGCCAAACTCACCAAACATCTTGCCGAGCTAAACGCCGAAGACCGCTATGTTATGTCACGTTTAAGAGACAGAAGAATCTACGAAAATGTACGCCTCTATCTGGCCTACCTCCACGACAAACCTGACTCCATTTGTATCGACGGCAAAACTAAAACCAACGTCCTAGTTTCAATCCACCAAGAAGGCCTACCCACAGACCCCCACGCGTTAAAAAAGACCTTTATACGATTTCACGAAAGCCTTAATATTTCTCCCATTGATGTTAATAACGACCTCTCCACTTTCGCAGCCCACGTCAGTTCAAAGCGCATTGCACACTTGCAAAGTACCCGTTCTAATCTCAAAAACTATTTTAAATCCTAACCTAAATACACTTACATCTCCTCACCCATCAAATAATAACATATCCCTGTACTATCAGAACGTCAGAGGATTACGCACCAAAACCTCCGCAGTACTCCTTAACTCCCAAATCCTACCCTACGATATATTTGCATTAACTGAAACGAATTTATGCTCCAGTATTGGAGACAGCGAGTTATTCACATCAGATTTCATTCTGTTTCGGGCCGACGGACGCGACAACTCTGCCGATCCTGACGGTCGCGGAGTTCTCTTAGCAATCCACAATCGCTATGATCCCTTGCCCTTCAAATCGTCGAATTCCGCTGACTTCAACTTCACTAGTGCCTCAATAAAACTCCCTAAACAGAAACTTTATCTTGCCTGCTGTTACTTAAGACCCTCACAGCCCACACACTGCTACCAACTCGTCGTTGATCTCGTCGACTCCATATTTGATATCACCGAACCCAATGACATCATCATCATCTGTGGCGATTTCAATCTCCCGCACCTGAAATGGGTTCATTCCGATGATGAGACTCACTACATCGCCGCTAACCCCTCCACAGGTAAAGAAATCCTTCTCACGGATCACTTCTCTGACTCCGGCCTTCTGCAACTCAGTAATATCACCAATAACATGGACAGACAACTCGACCTGATTTTCTCATCTGATGCCGTAAACTGCGTTGTTAACCCAAGCAACCATTTTCTCTCTACTTTAGACCCCCTTCATCCACCTCTATCGGTAACTCTTTCACTCGAGACCAAACTCACTATCCTTCCCTCCGAAAATACGTACTGTTTCAATTTCCGCAAAGCTGACTTCGCGAAACTAAATAATCTGCTCAACAATGTTAATTTTAACTTCCTCCTTAACCCTAACTCACATATATCCCTAAACGAAACCCTTGCGCTATTTTACACCAAAATCCTCAGCTGCTTCATTCTTTCAGTCCCATACTCACCAAAAAAGAATTACACCTCATCTCCGCCCTGGTATACCAAGGAACTACGCTCTTTGCGCAATAAAAGAAACAAAAATTGGCACGCCTATCTTAGATCTTCCTCTGCATCAGACCTTTCTAATTACATGCAGTCCTACACTAAATTTGCACAGCTATGTGAATCACTCTACCTCCGATACTTGAACAGAATGCAATCCTCCCTTATCTCTGACCCCAAGTGTTTCTACCACTTCATTAATACAAAAAGAAAAACCGATAGCTACCCCACTACACTTAACTATCTCAGTAACTCTTCCAACGAATCCGAAGTAATCGCCAATTTCTTTGCTCATTTCTTCAGCCAATCATTCACTGACCAAGATCTTCAACCCGATCACGACTATTTTCGATATTTGAAAAACTGCCCCCAGACATCTCTTGTTTCATTGAACATCACTCCCGACCTAATCGCCGAAAAAATACGGAACTTAAAGGACGACTACTCGCCCGGTCCCGACTGTCTGCCTGCCATAGTATTAAAAAAGTGCGCGAACCATCTTATTTTACCCCTTACTGCTCTATTTCAAAGCTCTATCTCTCAAGGACTTTTTCCTAAGCTTTGGAAATATGCTTATATCATTCCAGTCCACAAAAAGGGACTGAAAAATGATGTGTCCAACTATCGTCCCATTGCCAAGCTCTCATGCGCACCCAAACTTTTCGAGAGCATCGTTTATGATGCACTATTCTTTCACTGCAAACCCATATTTTCTCCTAACCAACATGGGTTCCTAAAAGGTCGATCGACAACCACTAATCTAGTCGACTTTGTTTCACAATGTTTGTGTGCACTCGAAGCTGGCAAAGAAGTAGACGTTGTCGCCACTGACTTCAGCAAAGCCTTTGACAAAATGTCTCACCAAATTATTCTCCTCAAGCTCACTGCCCTCGGTTTCTCTCCCGGTTTTATCTCATGGATCAAATCTTATCTCGAAGATCGTCAATATAACGTTATCTTCAGATCTTCTATTTCTGATCCAATTAACGCTACCTCCGGTGTCCCGCAAGGTAGTCATCTCGGTCCACTGATATTTATTCTAACCATTAATGATGTCGACAGCGTTATTCTGAACTCTCAGCTCTCCATATATGCTGATGATATGAAAATATTTAAACACATATCTTCCCCTGTCGACTCCTGCTCTCTCCAATTGGACCTTAACAGGTTCACTACTTGGTGTCAAAAAAACCATCTCGAGCTCAATATCAGTAAATGCCAAACCATCACTTACTCCCGCAAACGCTCTTCCTCACCACCTAGAACCTACATTATTCGTAATGAAACCGTTCCCCCTGTCAACTTCTTGGTTGACCTAGGGGTTATTTGTGACCGTGAACTCAACTTTCGCCTCCATATCGACAATATTATCAAACGTGCTAACTCTGCCCTCGGTTTCGTGAAACGTTGGTCCAAAGAATTCTCGAATCCTTACGTTACGAAATCATTATACATCACTTTCGTTAGGCCCCTTCTCGAATAGGCTAGCCAAGTCTGGTCCCCCTCTTATGAATCCCATACTACGCGTATTGAATCCATTCAACGCAGGTTTATCCGTTTTGCCCTTCGTGGCCTTCCTTGGGCCGACCCCCTTAATTTACCACCTTATACGGATCGCTTAAAATTAATCAACCTCCAACCCCTTAAAGAACGACGTGATGTTGCAGACATTCTATTTATCCATGACCTTCTCAGTGGTAACATTGACAGCCCTTCATTATTACACATGATTCCCCTTAACACCAACCCGCGTAACCTTCGGTCCACACCCCTTTTCCGTATAAGCACTCACCGCACAAATTATGGCTACCATGAACCAATGTCCAGAATGCTTCGAAAAGCTAACACCAATCTTTTCGACCTTCACCTTAATAAGTCCAGCCTTAGAATTGCCCTATACCACCACCCTTCTCACTCTCCTTAATCGTCTCCACGCCGCCACCTAGTTAATAAGTTATAGTTAAGCTATCAGATTTTTGTTAAGGCTTGCATTAAGCTAATAAAGTGCCCCTATGGGGGCGTCAAATCATACAAATTTGGTAACGATTCTTTACAAAGGTGTGATAACCAGAAGGATCTTGGACTGATTTTCAATTCCAACATTAATTTTTCTCTTAAGGCTCGCTCTTGAAATCATGCTAGCTCGATGTTGGGATTTGTAATTCGTAATTTAAAGTGTTTCGAAGATCCCTAAACACTTAAAACCCTTTATATGAGTATTGTCATATCACTGATTGAGTATTGCAGCGATATCTGAAATCCCTATACAAATTCAAATATACAACGAATTGAAAAGGTTCAGAAAAAAATTACTAAATTTGCTTACGAAAAACCTTTAGTAGTGTCCCATGTTATGAGAACAGATGTATTCTTATTGGCCTTAAACCTCTCGTCCGGTGTTATTATCAATGTTTAATATATATATAGTAATTACCTTGTCGCAGTATGGGATCAAGGAATGGAGATTTTTTAAATGTTCCCTACCATAGTACAAGTTATGCCCAGAGCAATCCAATTAATAATGCATGTATTGATTTTAATAAGTTTGATTATGCTATTGATTTCAATGTATTATAAAATGGGAGGAAATTAAAAAAAAAGAATGCGTTTCTTGTAAACTTTATTATATTTAATTTACTTTGTGTTGTCTTTTAGTCTTAATTGTAGTCTTTACGAAGCTTGTAACTCGAAAGACGGTAAATATATAAACAAATAAATAAAATGACTCGAAAGCACATTGTAAGAACTATGATAAACGACAAAACCTGATCTCCGGGGCTTTTGCAACACTTAGCAATACCACGAGACCACACTACGATCGGGCTTTATTCTCTCAGAAACATTTCTCCACATTGATTCCGAAAGGTTAGTGCATGACATGGGCTCATACATTATAGTACAGCAATGGCGGACTGGGGGCTTGCCGATATTACTTAACGCCTATTTTTGGCGGTTGTCGGGTAAAAACGTTTCCCAGAATGGTGCGTTGCTCCATTTTGAAGTTAGGTTAGGGTTAGCTAGGAGATGTTTTGGAGGTTGGGTGCACCATTATGCCTAAATCAATCTGAAAACTGACTGAGGCCTATTAGCCTTAGTGAGGTCCCGCGCGCGCATACAGTGAGCGAGAAGACAAAGCCCCGTTGCTGAAGACGCAGTCAGAAGGATGACTACTCGGAATGAAACACACGAGTGCTAACAAAGCTGATTATGTTTAAGACTAGAATTGAGTGGCCTAGGATAGGTTAAGCTTTAGAATAAAAAAACAAAATGATCCTAGGTTTTTTAATAAAGTTTCCGTAGAAAACTAAATTTTAACATGTAACTATACCAAAAAAAAAATAGATAGGTTTAAGCTGAAAGGCATTAGTAATTAAGAAATGTCATTAAACTTGTGCCCACACAGATCCAGTCAAACAATTAAAGATTTTTTAACAATAAAAATGAATGTAAAAAAAACCGAGATGTTAATGATGTTGCACGCCTTGGACGCCCGAACGTTAACAATCATTGAAAACGTTGAAGCAGTGAAGAACATTGTTGTAGAGAATCGTGCCTCAGCCACCGTATTCACCGGGCTTGGCCCGAGAGGATTGGAAAAAACAATGACGCAAGTGTATTATATCTAATGTGAATTACTCTGAAGGCGACAAAAAAGATATTGATGAACAAATATTTCCCGATAAAAATGAAATCACGTTACTTTTTGAGCAAACCAAGTTTTGACAAAAAATTATGTAACACATCCTCTCGTTTTCTATTAAATCTATTATTTCGCCGCTTACCCTAGCTTTTTTGACGAATCACCAAATGCCAATACACGCTAATCATGTAGGATAAACTTGAAATAAGTTGTGTCTCGTCAACAAAACCCTGATTGTATATTTGATACATTTTTTAGAAGAGTTTTCAAACCTTTAATATTAAAACATGTACGGACTGTTATCCTCTTTTGTACAAATAATATTCACTCCTTTAAACTACACTCATTATAACAATTCACTGCCCCAATATCTGGCCCTTTGTCGGGTTACCTTCACACATAACAGAGAAAAGTTCCCGCCATCAAACACTTGCTTTTATTTCTGCACATGAATTGTACTCGATCTTTTCTTCTTTTATTTAACAATAAAATGTATACAAATCAAGTAATAGTCTTAGGATCCATCAAAGAATTTATTGTAATTGTCACTTGAACAAAATATAAATATGACGGTTAAATAAAATATGTTTTATACAGTTAATAAGAGAATCTCGGAAAATAGAATCAGAAGAATTGAACTTGGTTTTCTACTTGGGTTAACTTTCGTATTTGCATATGACACTGAACGTGTCGCCTCCTAATCTGTTTGCCAACCATTTATTTTTTATAACAGCCAATTTTAGAGTTTCACAACGAAATTTTGCATAGAGATTTGTATGAAGAGCCCGTCCCATTCCTTCAATAATAAGTAAATCAGTCTCGTTGCTTTCTATTGCATTATTCAACTCTGAAAATAGAAGACACATGAAAGAGGTAAGTGAAAAATCAATAAAATGGTAAAATTTGAAACCAACCCGGTGTTAATCTCCGCATATCTAAGCATGGCCCTTTCTGACCATTTGCGTAGACTAGAAGCTTCTCATCCCTGAGAGCTTGACTTATTATATCACAGTAGCAACTGCATTTTTGCAGTATGTCTTCGAGTTCTTTATATGTTACGTCGTTCAAAGCTGGTTCAGAGTTTGCACACAGCAGAATTTTAGTCTGTCGTTTTAGGAACTCTCTTGCTAAAGGTAGTATGCCTAAAACTATATCGACACCACTGTTATCAACGAATATTACCGCGCATTTGTGTGGTGGTCTCTACAAGGTGAAAAAACAAATTTATAATTTACACATATATTTCTAACAAGAGACCGAATGATAGTACAAACCTGAACGCGTTCTAGCCATTGACTTAAATTATCAATTAACCATGGCCTTTTTTGAATTTTTTCCAAAGCGTCTTGGAGACCAAAATTTTTATCGTTTTCAAGAATGTCAGAAACTGCTTTTGCTCCCCAATCGAATATATTGCCTTCAATATGAAAAGAAAACAAAGGTACATGATCAATAAATTTAATGTTTAGGAGACAAATATATAACAAAAAAAAACAAGTTCGAATATTATTATTATTATTATTACCAGCCATTCGGAACTCTATTTTTTATATAATTTGAATTTGGGAGAACTTAACTTTTAGTGAGAAATAATAATAAAAATGTTTAAGTGTAGAAACATCAGGCTCTTCCTTATTGGCCATATCGAAGCCGAAATTCTTGTCAAGGTCAGCTTAAGCTCACGGGGTATTTTGGAACAGACAACACATTATTTCATTTATTCTAATACGAGTTATCGTGATAAATTCCTGAGGAAAATTCCTCTCTCCATTTTGACATGATGAGCTTGATTAACTCCGTACTCACTGACCATACTGATGTCCAAAATTCGGTAGAAATGGGTCATATCATAAGGCAACGCCTCATTCGGCGGCCAAAACTCTTCCACTCCTCCTTTTTTGGAACTGTGTGTATCGCCGAATTCCTATCGCCTCACAAGACTCCAAAAAAAGTTACGGCTTGGTGCATGCCCGATCACCCAACCTTACCAACCGGCAAGGTCCTCACTTGGAGAAATGAAAAAAAGGCCAACACAGAAAAACTTAATTGCCCACAAAAAATGATGCTAAATTAAGAAGCTTTAAGAAAATGAACTCTGTAAAATGCACCAACAACTTCACATCGCAAATAAACCCCAAAACGTCCACAAAATATACATATATGGCAAAAATACTAAAATCAAAATATTCTAACAGCTCAGAAAGAAATTTGCAATTTTTTTGCTAACTCTAACAACTCAAACTGTTTGTATTTAGAACAAATAAAAAAAGAATACTCACAAATGTTTCCACAACTCACTTCCAATGCCCAGTGCATAGAGCAAAAAATTACAGCTCTCAAGCTTGAACATTGTCTGTTTAAGGGCGTGATAAATTATGCTACAACATGCTCAAAAACACGCCCATAGTAGAGAAACACTACCCTATACAACACCACCTTTGATTACGGTATAAGTCCCCAATCCTGGAAAACAGCTGCTAATATTCGAATCCTCAAACCTAACAAGGTGGTTGATAAAGCCGACAGCAAGATACTAGATAAAATAAAAAGCAACCGAATCCTCAAGTTCACGAAACGTAAAAGGCTACTGAGCAAAAACTAGTTAGCCTTTAAACCCAAACGAGGTTGCGTCGATGCTCTCTTACACATCGACTTTACCGTAGCAAACGCTCTTTCTTCTCACAGCCACGGTTCAATCCTGGTACTCGACTTTGAAGAAGCAGAAGCATTCGGACATTCTAGTTCTAAAAACAAAATTAAATCTTCGGATATATAAAATCCTTTTCAGCCTATAAACAATTATGCGTAAAAAACTGTAACTCGTTCTCTACAAAATGGAATTCCACAAGGACCTCCGTTGTCGGCAATTCCTTTCGTTATTGCATTTAACGAAAGTAGCTTAATTATACTCGTAGATAAATATACATACTTATATAGATCATTGTGTATATGCAGACGACATCTTCATTTAAAAAGTCATACTAGGTCACTAGCAGCACGGCTTAATATTAAATTGCTATCTTACAAAAATGATAATATTAAGTAAAATAGACTATCCTCTGGCCATTTATGGTAGCTCGCCAAAGGCAACACTGAAGATTCTACAGTCGACATATCATCAAGCAGTAAGAAGCATCAACGCATTCCCCACATCTCCAATTAAAAATATTATGGCTGAAGCTGGGCGACCGACAATAACAGAAGTCTGAAATGAGAGCATATCTCTACCTAAACTGTTCTTTTAAACAGACATGATCATCAAAAGAAAGCCTTTAACTACAGAAAGGACAAGCGAAATCGAATACATTTTACAATCCGGCACAGAAATGGATATACCATTCCAACATTCTCCCAGCTACATATATATCATCCCAACCACCCTGGTCATTCACAGGTAACTCGGTGATATTAAATGTTAACGACATGTAAAAAGCACCAACAGTCTAAGCTAACTATATTTCAAGGTTTCTAGAAATATCACAAGAGCTTAAAGCTGATGGATATAGCTTTGTTTATACCGACGAT
Source organism: Merodon equestris (assembly GCA_958301585.1). Taxonomy (NCBI): domain Eukaryota; kingdom Metazoa; phylum Arthropoda; class Insecta; order Diptera; family Syrphidae; genus Merodon; species Merodon equestris. The sequence goes on from OY284413.1 coordinate 70,510,234, forward strand.
TCTAAACCAATGACGATACAGCTTTTGCGGTTGTATCGCAACTAGGCACAATCCGTATCCAAGGTATATTACCTAATTTTGCTTCCAGATTCAAGGCCGAAACTATGGTAATACTGCAGGCGCTAAAAAATGTATAATCTGATAATACAACCTATCTATTGTATGTTAAAAGCAGTCGTGGACACAAGAACAAAATAGATAAATAAAAATCTTAAATAATTTTTTCAAAAACTCTATTAAATATGGGAAGAAGTGAGATCCGTCTCTAATTGCTCATATCTTCTTCTCAACCTTTTTTGAACAATGGAATTACGTCAGCGTTTTTAAGTTTATCAGGAAAAATTCCCGAAAATAGTAGCTACTACATCACCTATATAATAACCAACATGTTTTACAATTCAATTTGAAATGCCATACAATCCAAAAGGATTTAAATTCTTAGGAGAAGCAATTGCATTGAAGATTCCTGATGCAATTTTAGGCTCAAAGGGAAAACTATTTCCCTGAACTGACCCACGAGAGTTAACAGAAAACGAGCACAGCTTACAAATCGGTTGGTTAGTTTGACTTGTTGAACTGCTCGCTACTGAAGCCAAGTACTTATTAAAACCCTTTGCAACGACAAGTTTATCTGAGACTACCCCATCATTTAGAGAAATAATAATAGGTAGCAATCTCAATAGAAGTAAACACTCGGAAGTTCAGAGCATCGTTTACAACCATTTGTCAAGCCCCCTTACTATTGATTTGTTCCTTCAATAAAGCTCAAATATGTACAAGGCAAATATGTCGATATTTCCCTTTTAAGGAAAAACAATTACGTTTTTGAATATGATCACTCATCCTAAAAGAGTAGCAAGCTACGAGTGGAAGCCTGAACAGATAACAAAAAATTAACAGATCAAAATAACGAGAATATAATCTGTACATAAGGTAGAAAATAGCTACATTAGTTACTGCATTAACAAACGATAAAATCTTCTAGAGAGAAACAATACAAAACCGTAAAAATGTTACTACCTGTATATTCGCATCCTGGAAGTCTTAACTGTGATAAAACTGTTACTATATGAAACCTTATCATTCCGATCCTCCTTCATCGCGCAGAGACTTGGAGATCACCAAAACTGGATAAAGACGACCTTCCTTCGAGAGGAAAGCTCTGGGTGCAACCTGTTGTGCTTTTTGCATTATTGAAATGTGTAGAAAAAGATTTAACCACGAATTGTTCCACAACATTTGATTAGTTAAGCGTGCATGAATTCAAAACCCAAGATAGCCAGATCTCGATCTCAGTTATTTTGACTAACTAATCATTCATTTATTTTATTTTATTTAAGTCAATTCTAAAGTCGAAAGATATATCTTTAAGTATGCGCCATTAACGATCAATATGTTGAATATGATTAATTAACATATTTAAGCTGGCCATGCGCAATGTTAATCTATGTACAGTCTGTCGCATAATTGTTTGCAAAAGGAAAAATTGTTTGCAATTTATGGAAACGCATTGCTTTTGTAATTTTTTTCTTTTTATAATATTATTAATAAGGTTATTCTTAATAATAACAACAAAAAAATTATCAAAATTCAAACAAGAATGCAGGAAAATAACAAAAATGAACAGCCTTTGCGATAAATCGCGAACGACGGTATAATTGAAAATAACCTACAAAATTTTGCGATGGAATGAAAATAAAAAACTTATTAATTATTTTAAATGCGTGTACATATTTGATATTACATTTTTCCTGTTTTTACATTACATTATAATTTTTATTACATTCTTTTCCTGCTCTGTCAATACTGAACAGAATTAGGAATATCTTTAAAAAAAACGAAATATTTCTATCTAGCAAACCTGTCACAAATTCATGATTATTTATATCAGATCTAGTAATATTTTTTACACCTAATGAATTATTATAAACATTAACCAATAACCCTCAATTATGCGTAAACGCATAATTTTAGCAGCCGTATACAGTATACTAGGAATTCAATGCAGGTGGGCTGCTTTGAAAAAATTGAGCTGAGCGAACCCTTTTGTCTCACTGTTTAAATTCGATTTACAATACCTGTTTACTGTGCACCTAAAGATATCCCATAATGACGAATTAGACATGGCCACCAGAGATGAGCTGCGATTAGTGTTAGAAATAGAGTCGGGATACCAAGCTGGTTAACCATAGCAAGAAGCTCACAACGCTGTTGGTACCAGTAAGCTGAAGTGCCTCGGATCTTTGCACCCCAAGACAGAATACGTTTAATGAGAGTTGGCTGTTGCTGAACTTTCTGAGCAAGTTGTTGGATATTTTGAACGTTTTGAAGGTCACTCGTCTTGGCTAGTACACCGCTCTGTCTACAAGCGTCGTGGCGTTGCATAGTATTTAGGCAAAAAAACCGGAATCGAGGGTCTTGTGCAAATCGTTGGTCGCGGAATCTCATGAGATGTTCACACCACTCTCGAAAAGTTACTTTTAAACCACGACTGAAGTCAAGAAAATCGCATTTACAGTGGGGAAAAGGTGAGGAAAAGCTTGCATAATGTAACCACTCTGACGGAATTCGTTAATGGGATCACTGTTTGCTGTAGGCCAATTTAACGTAGCTTGAACTGCTGCTTCTTGACCTGGTCTTGGAGCAAACGTGACAACATTCTCTTCTATAGTTACAACTTCAGGTTCATTTTCTAGAATTTCTCCATCTTCAATGAACGGTAAATCATTTGCAATATTGCCATCATCAGGTAAACTTGAAATTCGATCTTGGTCAATTACTACATCAGCATAAAAAGGATTGATTCGTTGAATACATATCAATGCATTCAGAGCAACATGTTTTCTAACTCTGAAATCAGTAAAACCATCCATACCAGCACGTCTGACGATCACTATATCTAAGTTATCTGGTGCAACAGGAAGTGAAGTTGCGGGTGGAAGTATATCTTGAGCTACATTGATTACGTTTCCAGAGTAATGATACTGTCCATTTGAACCATAGGTGCGAACTTGATGTATTCTCATTACGGGATGTACTTTAGCTATAAACAATTGCTCAACCATAGTCAGTTCTTTGAGTTCTGATGGAACGTCGCCAGGGTACATGTTATTTACAGGTGTGAATTTAGTTGGATTCTTAACACAAGCATTGCAGATGTAGTTGTCAGTTGTATTCTTGTAGTCTAAACGGTAGCAATTTGAGCACATGTAGTACGACTTCTTATCCAGATTTCGTTGGAATTCTTGTACAATTCATGTGTCCTCACTGTTGCCATTAGATTGATTGCAGGACGATTCGTTGTCGTGTCGTCTGGCATTCACTGTTCGTCTCCTAATGTTAGTTCTTTGACGCAACCTTGGCATGATCTAAGCAATTTATAAGTAAAAAGATATTCGCTTATAACACAATGTCTTATTTACCTCTTTTTAGCTCAATTGATATATTTAGTTTTTTATGGTATTTATCCTTTAGGGTTATTTTTTCCTATGTATTCATTTTTATAGTAAGTCTATCAGAACGATTTTCGTTAATATCTCAGTTGTTATAACATCAATTTCTAATTACCTTATACGAAAAAGTTGCCCCAATATTTATGATTATTTTTGGAAAATAAAAAGACGAAAAATTTCCAAAAGTTCTGAAAAAATTGAGTTCCAAGCGAGAGGTGCGCAGCGCAAACTGGCAAGGGCTTCGCCGTTTTTAAACAATCCGTAGAATCTTTTTCCCTCCGGGAAATTCGATTTTATACGTGACATTTTTCCCATAGACATCAATTGAGAATTAGTTTTTCGGTGACTATTTCCCGATAGTGAGTCTGATCTTAACACTCCACATAGGAAAATCAGGTTTTCGGCGATTATTCCTCAATGATAAGTCGGATTTGAAAAAACAAAACGTACGGACACTCAGCGATGTCCACATGATCACCTTGGTAAGTTTAGTCAAAATCAGTTGAATGGCTCCGGAGGAGTATTTGTAGGAAGAAACGGCCGGGTATGATCAATGATCAGGTTTTTCTTCTCCATTATCCATACGGCATATATCCTCATAATAAATTCCTAGGAATGATAATTCCTCTGCATGCTCATCAAACGAAAGTGCTAGTGGTTGTTTACCCATTGTTGAAAATAAAATCAGCATCATCTCTTCTCTCCAAATCATCGTGTGTTGATGCATCTAAGTATTTTTTTCTGCTTCTGATGTTTCTTCGATACCGGGAAATTTTCTTTATATTCTTCTTCGATATCGACCTATTTATCATTATTGTAGTTTTGTAAAAAATCATCATCAATTTGGATATTATATTTTTCATATAAAGGCGACTGTATCGGTTATTTTAACCACGATTTAATTGTGGTTTTTTTAACACACCCTTCCAAATATCCAGATTTATGGGGTTTATCCCGTTTTATATTGACGTTCATCGCATAATCGGCATCTAATTGTCTTGATAAAGCAGTTACCACATTATTAACATCAATCTGCCCACCAACTTTTTCGCCCCAGAAAACCAACGTATTTGACGTGTTGTTAAAAAAGGCAACCGGTTCGAAATCAATCTTTCGCGAATTGGACCGAGCAATGGCAAATCTTTGGCATCGGCAGATATTTGAATCCATTTATTTTTGCCATTAGTGAAATTTTGTGCAATTTACATGCGGTATAACATGTTTTACACGCGATGTAAAGTTCATTTACGGTTTCAACTAGTCCATTTAAGAAGATCATAATTTTCTTTTGGACAAGTCACCTGAACGACATTGGATTTCCACCGCAATCGGTCACAAACATCATAAACACAGTTTAACTTGTTGCCGTAAAATTTCGTTTCAAAATAATTTTGCAACCAAGTTTTGCGATTTTGTGACAATAATTGTTACCGATATTGTTTTTTTTCGGCATTTGATGTTTGATGGTTTTGATTGAATTGATTCAGCATCTTGTTATGCTTCATCAAACAACTTTTTTCGGCAACCCGTTTGCGTCTTTCCAAAATGACCGACAAATTCCAAATACCCCAACCATCATCGCCCGTTTTCACAATTCACAAGAAAATATTTTTAAACACACATTTTTTATCCATTTATACCATGCAAATATTGGCCTGATTGTTTACGACAAAAGCAAATAACTGGCAAAGTCGCACAATGACAAATTCTACTTTCGTTGTGTAATTAGACGCTGTTTGTACCGTGTTTGCCGACTAATAAGCAATTTAAAACGCGCCTGGAAATCGAATTGATAGCAAAGTAAGAGAGTTGGATTATTTCAATTATTATAAGGGAAAATCTCCTAAAGAAATAGCCGAAATGTTATCAGTTAAATTGAGGACTGTGGACAACATTATAACACCAGTAGAAAAGGAAAATCGGTTGGAGTTAAGAAACTCTGGAGGCCGACCAACGAAGCTGTCCTGAAAAGATGAAGCTAAAATCCTTAGAGCTGTGATTAAAAAGCCCCAAATCAGCTTAAGGCAATTAGTGGCCTAGGTAAACTTCGATTGCATGGAGATGAGACTAGTCGGCGTGTAAACAGAAATAGATACTCGTCGAAAATAGCCCGCAAAAAGCCGTTACTCTCCGGGACAAATGTACATAAAAGGCTGACTTTTGCACTGCATCACATTGTACAACCGCCAGGGTTCTGGAATGACGTAATTTTTTTGTGATGAGATAAAAATTATGTTGCATTACAATGAAGGACCTCAAACTGTATGGCCGAAACCAAATACAACTTCGAAAAACAAAAATATTATCACCACAATAAAGTTTGGCAAATTGTCCGTTATGAATTGGGGATGCATTTCATCAAAGGGCGTCGGAGAAGTGAGGTTTTTCACCAATACAAGGACCAAGGAGTATTACTTGGACGTACTCCAAAATTAGCTGTGCAAAATTGCTGCAAGTTTCGGATTTGTTAATTCCAAAAATCCTCAAAAGCTGCAATACAAGTTATACCAGAATAATGACCCGAAGCACAAGTCAATCTTGTGCAGGACATGGTTGCTTTACAACTGCAGCAAGTTTTCGATGAACCTGCGCAAAGTCCCGATATAAGCCTCATTGAAAATTTGTGCCCATTTTTAAAAAAGAAGGTGGCAAAACGGATTTACACATCACAAAGCACACTTGTTAGTGTAATCCAGGACGAGTGGAAAAATATACCGGACTGTGATATAGAGCACCTAATTGGATCAATGTCAAGACGGATATAAGCCGTTATTGATGCCAATGGTAGACACACTAAATATTAGAGCAATTTTTATCTGTGTTCCCTTTTTTCGTTTCCTTTTATGTTCTGTTTGCTTTTTGCAAACAATTAATTGACAGCTTAAAATATGAAGATGTTTTTATTTTTGTTATTTTCCTGCATTCTTGTTTGAATTTTGTTAATTTTTTTTGTTGTAGTTATTAAGAATAACCTTATTAAAAAAATCATAAAAAGAAAAAAATTATTAGCAATGCGTTTTCATAAATTTTAACATTTCAACTGAAATTGCAAACAATCTTTCCTTTTGCAAACAATTATGTGACAGACTGTATGGACAAAAAAAAATTCTCAGCCTAGCAGAGAGATGACGTTCCAATCAGCAAAAACGTATAGGGATCCACCACTACATGCCAGAAATGAAACAGTGGTCCAAGGGGTGGAAGGGAGCCAGTGGTTCAGCGCCAAAGAAAGCAAAGTCGATCGCATGTGTCGGAAATGTCATGGGGTGTCAGCGTATTTTGGGTTGCGAAAGAGATCCTGTTAATTTATTACCTCGTTAAAGGCAGAACAGGCAAGTACGAGAGATCATCCAAGAGTAGTGATAATCGAGTATTTCCAGGCCACAGATAAATGCAAAAATAACTTACATTCAGTTGAATATTAACGGTCGAAAGGATGACATCAACATGCAGAAAAACGAAATTAGGGCTATCATCAAGTACCTCTACTTGAAAAAAAAACTGTCTACCAAACACATACACAGCGACTTGGTGGAAACATTGAGGGACTCTTGTCCTCCATAGTTCACAGTAGCACGCTGGGCCAAAGACCTTAAGCTGGACACATCCTCTGAAAGTGAACAAGGCGAAGGACGCCCATCCACGTTCTTCACTGAAGACAACGTGAAAATCTTATGTTGGCAAAAGTGTGAAGAATGACAATCAAGCATATAACTAAGGACACATGAATTTCATGACACATGGTTTTCATATGACACATGGATTTCATAACACATGGATTTCACATGACAGAGTCCTTATACCGAAATGTTAAGCGACGAGCAAAAGAAGAAACGAGTCGACATTTCGAGCATGAATCTCGAGAGCTTCCAAGCAGATCAGAAAATGTTTCTGTTACATTTCGTGAATTTACCTGAATTCAGCATTTTTATCATGAAACCAAAAAAAATAACAATCGATGGCTTGGAGTCTCTTCACCGACGCCAAGGAAATTTAAAGTGCAAAGTTCGGCGGGAAAGGCATCCGTTTTTGGGACGCTCAAGGAATAATTATGGTGGAATATTTGGAAAAGGTAGTCACTACGCACACCAAATAAGAAGATTGCAGGAGGTCATTATACAAAAAAGACGCGGTAAGCTTCGAGCTGGAGTTTCACCCAGTCAGCGCACCATGCCGCAGTTGCGATGGCTCCCATTCAAGAAACGGCAATCGAACTGCTCGAACACTTGGCCTATTCTCCAGATGTAGCTCCCAGTGCATCAACCTCTTTCCTCGGGTTAAGGACACATCCAAAGCAAGAAATTTCAAAACGATAGCGAAGGTATGGCCTCTCTTGAGGCGTTTTGGGAAGGCGAAGGGAAGGAAGAATTTTTTTTCTAAAAGAATCCTGGGTTTAGGAAAAAGAGGGACTAAATGTATTGACTTGTTAAGACATAAAATAAATTAATTTTTAGCTGTAGTCACCCTGCTTTATTTTTATCATCATTAATATTGGATCATCCCTGCATCAAAATGCAAAAACACCAGCATTTGATTGGCCTCAGCGATGAAGTAATCCCAAACCGGGAAGCCTGCCGCTACTTTCTGAGGTCAAACCGGCGGACCCCACAAGCGGACCAGTAGGAATGCAGTTAAGTGGGAAGGTTATGGTCCTACACTTCTGACCATAACGACGCCGGGATAAAAAAGGAAAAGAAGAAGAATATTGGATCATCCCTGGTATTATTCCAATCTTCTTGACCAGCTGGTTGCCAAAACACGCGAAAAGAGGACTGACTTGAAGAAAAAATAATTTCACCAGGACAACGTAAGTACCTGTACACAAGGGTGCGTTGGCGATAGCAAAACTGCGAGAAAACTGCTATCCTATTCTGATTTGGAACCCTCGGATTTTCATCTATTCCTAAACTTAAAGAAATTTATTTCTGGAAAGCGCTTCGTATTCAATGAACAAGTTGAAAGAGCCGTAGGGGGATTTCGTCGAAAAATAAAATAATTTTTAAATTTGAAAAACGCAGTCTTTCATTGCTAGGCAGAAAACCGCACTTACATCATTTTATTTGCATAGTTGTTTAAGCCATTTTGAGTGATTCCATTTTACAATGTCACCTAAGCCGAACGAACTTTTGCATGAACAAAGTAATGAAGACTTAATGCTGTTCTTACATGATTGTCCCCATATTATGACAAACAATTATTATAACTGATCTCCAGATCCCTCCTCCATTTAGCTCTATATAGGTTTCAAATACGTTGGCACGTTTTCACAAGATTTTATCATGTTTATATAAAGAACAGAAAATAAATCTTATATACAGATTGCATTACGACCAGAGGATCTAGACGGAAAACAAATAATGAAATACCTCATAACACTACTCGTAATAATAAATATCTGTATACCATATGTACATATATTCATATATCCCCGAGATAAGATTGTCTCGCAGATGCCTCTGGTTTTTTTTTACACAGGCGTGTAAAAACATGGCGTGGAAGAATTGGACCAAACTACTATCACAGCAGTTGAGGTCATAGCTGAGATCTTCCTCAATCATGTGTGTCGTGGGATGTATTATAGTATTTAAAACAAAGACGGAAAAACTGTTTATGACCAAATCTGAACAAGTTCTCCTATGGGATATTTTGATAGTTTATATGTATCCGAGATTTAATCTCAGTGCCATTGGTATCAAAAACCAACACAACACTCAGGGACCAGAGTACTTTCATATTTTTGTGAACATGCTTCCGATTAATGCCAGACGATTGTTTAGAAAGAAAATTAATAACATTGTTCAAGGCGTCTAATCTATCATTTCTGATAATTAAACGCCATTCGTCACAATTAAGTCATAAAATCCTTTTCAGTGTAGTCTTCTTACTCACCAGCCAAAACGCCTCTAATCAATTCCGTCCACTTTTGATCTTCATTTAAACCGTCGATAACGTCTAATCTGGATCTGAAATTTTTTATCGAAGCTTCATTTTCCTCAGTTTTTTGCTTCAACCATGGGTCTTGAAATCCGTACAGTCTTAATGTGGTTTCATTTAATTCTAATAGTTCTCTAATGCTAAGAGGATTATTGCTGGAAGAAATCGAAATAAAAAATATTAAAGAACTAAAATGAATAGGACGGCTTAGTTGATAGCAAATGCCTAAAGAAAGTTGAATTGTCTATTGACCAAAAGTAGAGTTGACTTGGCTATTGACTTTCTTAATTATTTGTTGATGCGGACTTTTTAATATAACGTGAAGCATATTCAGATTGTTCTCGTTCCGAAGGGAGTAACCGAGTGAGCCCATCATTAACCAACAAACAAAATATTCTATTAATATTCTACTTCCAGGCTTAAAAGCAATGGCCCTCTATGTACAACTCACCTAGTCAATGAATTCTTCAAGTTTTCAACCTTCTCTTTGTATGCTTTCCGAAAATTTTCCGCCCGTTCCTGAGATGTACTGTCCGAGTCCTTTTGACTTTCCGCAGCCTGTGCGGTAAATTGATTAATCATATCGTCAAATCTGTTAAACCAGTAACTCGCAGCTTCAGGATCTTTGCTCAGATCGAGTGTGTCTGGTTTGTAAGAATCGATGTTCTCAAGAAGTGTAGCACACATCGTGTGACACGTTTATATTTTGATGTCCCAGTCAATTGTATTGTCAGCTTCCGCCTGATTAACTTTCCTTCTATTTAATTGAATTGTATAATACACAATTGTTTTGTACTTGTTTGGTAATTGACTTCGTATTCATGTATGAATGCTGTGTTTTAATAAACATAACCCGTTGATGTTAGAAATTTTCGCACATAAAATTGAATCAGAGATTTTCTTGCACGGAACAATTTGCTCGAGGATTAGCTTCTTTATGGATGGCTGGTTATGATAACGTTGCTTCAAATAAGGGGGCTAAATGTTTCTATTTATTGACTTGGGGAACGTAAAGACTTTAAAAAAGAAGAAACCGAGATAGTAGATTAAAAAAGTGACCACTAGTGACAGTTAAAAGTCGCGGTCACAATCGCCTTGCCTTCAACGTCAAATAAATTAGGTCACGGTGAGAAAAGTACAATTCTCTGTGGTTGATATTTAAATTAAAAGTGGTTGTTTGGGAATTGATAATTTTATTTCTAAAGTAGTTTTGATTATAGGTCTATCCACGTACTTTCAAGGAGTGGGGAGGTAATAAAATTCCCTCAGAGGTAAATAAAATTACAAAAAAATAAGAGAAGGCGTATGCAACGAAAGCACCTACTTTTTAGACGTCAAACTTAAGCAGAAGGGTGTATGAAACATGAGGTTTTTCTTTTTTTTTTTGAAAGAAGTTTGACAGTAACGTTTGTTGTCGACAGATTCCATAAATCAGTCCAAAGAAGTAAAGAAGTTAGGAAATTTCTTACTCTCTCAAAGAAAACGACTTTTATTTTATTCTTTACTTAGGAAATACACTATTATCTTAGCAATAGTATCAGAACTTGGCTAAATAACTAACCGACAATTTGTCCAACTTTGAATATAGAGAAAAGTACTGTCGGTGCTGCCATTTAATTATACGAAATGGTACGAAATTAACCTTTAGCTACCGTCGTGCGGATTTGGAAGAAAATGTTAGATTTCACTGTGTGAAATCTTCTTCCCGACCTGTGCGTCTCAGTACCAGCGTTTTAGTTGGGCTGACCGTCATAGCGGGTAGAAATTGTATCGCCGGGTGAAATTATGTCTATGTAACCAGACTTCGGAGAATATGTCTTTTTTTTTTTATTGTAGTTAGAATTTAATATTTTGTTTTAAAGGCCCGGTTTACCGTGACAATCCCAAAACCTGGACCAACACAGACAAGAAAAAAATAAATAGGGTCCTCTTCGTAAACAAATGGGAACCTACGCTAAGGTGAAATGTTAGAGTCTTACCTAAACGAAGATGAGAGTGGATCATTTTAAGTGGTACGTCTCATTGGGCCTGAGCACACGAGAGTAATTTTATCAGGAGGAAAACTGGTGTAATGCTCTGCTCTAAGCGCACACGGAATGAATTAATCCAACTGAAAAAAATGTATATGTGAACCTCGTTTCATTGTGTTAGTGTTTTCTCGTCTTTCTGACATTTCATTTGACAGAGATATTTCGCAAAAGACGTCTCCTCTCCATTTGGTTTATACAGTGTTCAATGCTTGAAGGGCAAATTACGATTGAGACGCAACATGAGACAAAAAACGTGCCGACTCGAAAAGTAAAGAGTTGTATATGTATTAGTTTTGCGCTCTCTTCAACCACTCGATACGCGGTTGAAGATTTTACTCCGTTTCATACTTCACACTTCAGCTCCCTCTCACATAAAATCAATTTTCAGCCGGTTGGATTACTCCCGTGTCATGAATGAAATATTACAGATTACGCATTGCGCATGTCCGCCATGTTTGCTACCCATCTGTCAATGTTTTGTGACGTAGGCCGTGACCAGCGCGATTCACTTCTATACAAACGAATACGGATGAGTTTTGTTTACGGTTTTCGCGCCTTGAATTCGAAAATATAAAGTGGAAGTTTGTGTATGATAATTGTGTGATATAATATTATTTTTCAAAATGAGGTGTGCAGTTTACAATTGTGACGAAAATAATAACAAGGGAAAGAAAAATTGATGTGTCAAGATATCGAAGGAAAGACCGACTCATAAGAACGCTAACACCAGACTGCTTTATTAGAATTCAATATAGTGCAGTTTTAGACTTAACATTCCTAGGTATTTACAGAGTATGTGTTTGTAATATATATGTATAAATGTAATGTAAGTATGTATAATGCATGTAATTGTAGACGTAATACACTACACTCTTACCTTCTTTAATTCGTGGCGCCACCTAATTTTGTGTAATTAAGCCGCTGTGGAATACGCCGATCACGTAATGGCTGGCTTCTTCCTTCGGGCCCAGTATTTCCAGAAGCGGTTGCATGTGCTGATATGTCATCTGCCTACGGTACTGGAACGTCCAGTGACGTGTTCTTGAAGTCGGTAGAAGGACCTGGTATGTCTTCGCTTAGAGAATCCGTCAGAACATCTTGTTTTGCTGCATTTCCATCTCGTTTTGCCTGTTGCTCTATTTCCTCAATGTTAATGTTTGAGGACCTTAATTGCTGACGATGAGCTATCCTCACTCGACCATTGACACTAATTAGATATCTACTCTTTGACAGGAGTTGAAGGATTTTTCCGGGGACCCAGTTACCTTGTGACCATAGTAAAACATTGTCACCTGAGCGGTATAACTTTTCTGGAAAAAACATATAGTTATTTAGGTGTGTTTTACCCTTACCGTGAGATACTCCAAAACTTGGACGTAATTGAGTGAGGAGAGTTCTGGGAGTGTACTTAAGCAGAAAATCAGATGGACTACGTGATGTTGCCGTATTGGGTGCAGTTCGATAGTTGAAGAGAAATTTGCTTATAGCCTGCTCCAGCTCATCGTCTGATACTACTCGTCCATCCCCATCAATGTCCTTTTTCAGCGAACGCTTTACCACCCGAACTTCCGTTTCTGCCAGTCCATTTGCTCGTTGCAAACAGTCTTTCAAAACACGAAATGACTTCCTGCGCTGATGTTTTTTCCATGATATCTAACTCGATCCACTTGGAGGTGGCATCAACTACTAACAATACTGCCCTTCCATAGATGTGAAAAAAATCTGCATGTAGTCTCGTCCAGGGAATTTCACATTTAGGCCAGCCTTCGTAAATCTTTTCCTGAGGGTTAGCACTTCTTACTTGTTGACATGCCATACACAAATTTATTGCCGTCTCTAAGTCGCTGTCTATGTTCGGCCACCAACACACGGAGCGGGCTAACATTTTAGCTTTCACTATGCCAGGGTGACTACTATGTAGCTTTGCCAATACCTACGATTGTAGACTATTTGGGATTACTACCCGAATACCCCACACTAAGCAATCTTGCTCTATAGTTAGGCTATTGCGCCGACAAAAAAATGGCTGTAAGGCGGGATCATTCACCTGCGCTGGCCACCCGCACATTACTAACTGGCTTACCTTAAGCAATACTATATCTTTCTTGGTAGCGACCGCAACATCTCTGTAGTTAAACGGAACCGACATATCATCTGTCAATGAACTTATCAGACTTTCTGAGATATCATGGTAACCCGCGGTCGTAATTGGTAATCTTGATAGCGCATCGCAATTAGACATATCTGCACTTTTCCGGAATCGTATGCTGTAATTATATGCCGACAATATTATTGCCCAGCGCTGCAATCTCGACGATGCTGAAACTGGAATTCTCTTGCTGGGCTCGAAAATCGCACGAAGTGGCTGATTATCAGTGTAAAGCACAAATTGTCTTCCAAACAAGTATTTATGGAACCGTTTCACACCAAATATTATTGCTAATGCTTCTTTTTCCACTTGCGAGTATTTTTTTTCCGCCGCATTTAACGTGGACGAAGCAAAAGCAATCGGGATTTCTTGATTCTTCTCCATGTGGCCTAGTACTGCTCCTACACCTCTACAGCTTGCATCGCACGCCAAGACTAGAGGCTTTGTCACATCGTAAAACGTAAGAAGACTTTTTTCAGACAACGAGCGTTTACTGCTGTCGAATGCCTCTTGACACTTTGGTGACCAGTTAAATTCACAACCCTTTTTCGTGAGATCATAAAGCGGCAACAAAACTGATGATTGCATCGGCACAAACCGCCTATAGAAATTAATGAGCCCAAGAAAAGATTTCAGCTGGCTGACGTCTGCTGGGGGCGGGGCATTTCGGATCGCTGTCACCTTTTCCGGTAACGGTTGAATTCCATCGGCAGACACTACGAAACCAAGGAATTCAACCCTATCGACAAAAAATTTGCACTTGGTGACGTTGATTCGTACTTGTGCAGCGTTCAACCGTTTAAGCACCTGACGAACTGTATGCTGACACATGCTGATATCCTTACCACATATTATAACATCATCAATATAGCAGCTTGTATTCGGGATGCCTCTTAGGATCTCGTCCATTACCTTTTGAAAAATCGCGGGGGCAGTTTTCAACGCTTTTCCAAAGGAGAGAGCCTCTTCTGCTAATAGCTTTTTTTGAGTACTCTCATTTGATATACCACAAATGAAACGATCACGGAGTGCTTCGTCTAAGAACGCTTCGAACTTACATGTTCGTGCATGCTGCCGCAATTGAACAATATATTCCGCAATTGTTTCGTTGGCTCTTTGATCTCTTTTATTAAACTTAAAACGCTCCAAGACAACCAGCGGCTCTGGATTGTAATGTTTTTTTAGCTGCTCGATACAATCTTTATAACTTTTCGTTAATGGATCTTCTGGCACGGAAAGATTTTTAAGTAATTCGTATGTTTCACCACCGACTAAAGTAATAAAGAGCGGTAATTTTTTTTCTTCCTCAACACCATTTACCTTCACGATTTGCTCAAATCTTTCAACATACGATGTAAATGAGTTCTTTGATTGCTCAAAGCGTTCGATATTACCAATCAGGGACATTTTTCTGATACAATTCACAGATCTGGTTTACTATTTTTTTTTACTTTTAAACGCGTGGTTGTTCAATTCCTCGTCGCCAAAATGATGTGTCAAGATATCGAAGGAAAGACCGACTCATAAGAACGCTAACACCAGACTGCTTTATTAGAATTCAATACAGTGCAGTTTTAGACTTAACATTCTTAGGTATTTACAGAGTATGTGTTTGTAATATATATGTATAAATGTAATGTAAGTATGTATAATGCATGTAATTGTAGACGTAATACATTATCGGTTTATTTCGGTTTTATTGCTTCCCAAAAGACAATATCTTGCGAAAGCAATGGATTCATTTTTGCAAAGGAAAAGATAGTTTCAATCCAAGCTCAGCTCGAATTTGCTCTGCACATTTTACTGCCGATGACTTGGAAAGAAATTTACAGTTTGAAATGGGTAAATTAATATTTTGTTACTTCTTTTACACGACGGTTAATCGCAATTATAATTGCAGGACTTTGCAAAAACAATGGATACAAGTTGAAGATGGGAACTGTTCCAACAATTCAACCGCAATCAACAGCTACCACTTCATCTCGTGATATCAGGATGGAATTAAAAAACAAGAAGTAGGTAATAGCACAGAATAAATAGTATACAGAAGTTGCATCTCATACAAAGCAAATTTTGTTCTAGGGTTCCAATATTGGCACCCTATTGAACAGAGAGTACAAGCATGAGAACATGCAAAAGAGTATACAAAAAATTGAGAAGCTGGTGCGAGCGAAAGAGAGTAGCATGTGCGTTTTCGGTGGTTTTGTTTTTACGAGAGCAAAGCAGCTTACGATGTGTATGCAAGTGTGTGTGCGTGTGTATGCATTGATAGCTTCTTCTATCGTAAGCTTGCATGGTGTTGTATTGCTTCTCTTGTTTTCGATTGTGTGGATTGGATTCGAAATCACTTGGGAATTGTACTTTCATGCGAATGGTTGTGTTTTCCTGCGCTTATATATCGACTCCATTTTTACTTTGTATTTTGATATTTAACTCTATTTTTGATTTTGAATTGTTGCTTTTATAATTGCTGACAACTTTGCATACGACTTGGATTATTCTTTGGACTTATTATTATATATTGATTGTTGAGGGGTTGTCATACGATTTTGAATAGGAAAAATGGATTCTGTACCGGCTGTTGGTAAAATTTTCCAAAAGTCCGGCATTCGATGCTGCATAAAAACATGCGGTAAATCTAGGCGATATGGTGAAAAGATAAGAATGTTTAAGTTTCCTCCCTATGACTCAGCTATGGATCAAATTTGGCGAGAAAAATGTAATATTCCAACAAAATATTACACAAAAAAATTGTTGATTTGCGCCAATCACTTCTCAAGTTCTGACATTGGTAAAAAAAAGTTGAAATTCGGAGCTGTTCCGGTATTTAACTTAGAAGTTATTGAGGAAGATTACAAGTCGTTGGAGCTTGATTGTCCAGCTAAAAAGAGCCGAACAAGTGACTCCGTAGATGGATGTTGTAATGACTGTGAAAAATATCTGAAATCAGCTAATTTTTACAGAAAAAAATATTACGACATGGTAGCAAAATATAAAAATCTCCAAAGCCGCAAACAAATAGCAACAAAATCAAGCGTATTTCAAACCATCGACTCTTTTCAAATAAGCAAGGAGTCAAAAACATTTTGCAAACTTCTTCTTAGTCCACGACCTAAAGAATATAAGCAAGATGTAAAAGATTTGGTTCAAAACATTTATTATGTCTCACAGTCAACGTACCAATTTTTGAAGAATAAATTGCATCTAAATTTGCCACATATCTCTACTGTTTATCTATGGGCCCCTGTAAATTCTCTACAACCAGGTTTTAAAAATAACGGTTTAGAGTTAATAAAAAAGAAGTACTTAGATTTGAACCAGTACGAAAAGAATAATATGATTCTGCTGATGGATGAAATGGCGATAAGAAGGGAATTGCGATACAATTCCAAATTAGATTTAGTGGATGGATTTGAGGAAAATGGGGTTGAAAGAACGAACCAGATTGGTAAACAATTGTGCGTTTTTATGATTAAATCAATGTTTTCCAACTGGGCGCTTACATTTAATTACTTTGTTTCAAAAAATGGACTTTCTGCCGATTTACTAAAAAAGATAATATTACGAAATTTAGCAATTTTGAACAGTTTTGGCATCATAGTTAAAGTTGTAATTTGTGACCAAGGGTCCTCTAACAGGAAGTGTTTCTTGGAATTGGGAGCTACTTTAGAAAAACCCTATTTTATGTATAATGGTAGTAAAACTTTCTGTGTATATGATTTTCCACATCTAATCAAATCATTAAGAAATGGTTGGCTTCAATGTGACCTTACGACACCAAATGGAGTTGCTAATTTTAAAGTAGTTAAGGAACTATGGGAAATGGAGTGCAAATCTAATACAAAAATGTGTCTTAAACTTACAAGCCAGCACATATTTCCGAACTCTTTCGAAAAAATTAAAGTAAAACTAGCCACCCAAATTTTTAGTAGGACTGTTCAAGCAGCAATTAAAACTGTTATTGAGACAGTAGGCTTTAAAAGTTGCTCAAAAGAAGTTTGTTTATCTACGGCATGCTTCATAGGAAATATTGACAAAATATTTGACTGCCTAAATAGTGGTTCGCTATCTTCAAAGAATTGTTATAAGTCTGCAGTTCAACTTAACAGTCCATCACACGAATATATAAAATTCTTCCTTGAATACCTCAATGAAATCTCATTTGTTGACAAAAAGAAAAAAGTATTTTTTTTAGATGGAATGAAATTTACCTTAAACGCTGTATTACAATTGGTAGACGAGCTATTTCAAAAAAAAATCCCAAATATTTTTTTTAATGACAAGAGCATTAAACCAAGATAAGCTCGAAAATATGTTCTCGGTTCTAAGACAAAAGGGTGGAAATAATATGAACCCCTCAGTTGCTGATATAAACACTTTATTAGCACGCTTAATGTCTGCAAATATAGTGCAGTTGAGTTCTTATAGTAACTGTGAAGAGCTGAGTGATACCACATTTGAAACGCTTTCAAATATTTTGTCAAATATGGAGTTAGCTGATACAAATAATGAAGAACTCAGTCGAAATGAAAACTCTGAAATAGATATTAACATAGAAATCATTGATGATTTCGTATTAAATGATGACTTTCAGAATTGTTCGGAATTTAGTATCGATTTGGCGTCTTTAAGATACTTCATAGGTTATATCGTCTACAAAATGATACCGAAAATTAACTGCGATATTTGTGTTTCTATATTGAGAAAAGAAGACGAAGTATTAACAGTTCCTAGTGAACTTTTCATATTTCATAAAAATTACAATTCTCTTAAAGATTTTGGTAACCTCGTTGCTCCTTCACAAATTTTCTTGGAAATTAGCAAGAAACATATTACAGTGTTTAGCAATATTTTTGACACACAACCACAAACCGTTGGTATAAAAAACTTGATAAAATCCAAATGCAAAAATGCCACACCGCAATGGTTTCCACATGTTCTGATCATAAGGAAATAATATTGGACTTCATGATCTTAGTACTCTTGAGGAAACATTGCTCGTGGGCTTCAGAGACAAAAAAATTTTACTAAAGCCCGCAAACTTAAAATCCTGTCGCACTAAAGTTTTTGGGTTATTCTTCCCTACATATGTATATCAGATTGAAATTTGCACAAAAATCCCAAATAATGGAATAACGTTAATTGGTGTTACCCGGCCCTTTTAGTTCACATCGAAAAAGTACGCGTACGAATACCAAGCGCAACTTTCAACTGAAGAAAACTAAATATAGAAATCTAAAACTTGAAACAAAATTTTGTCAACACCACGTGCATTCATGACGTTGGATAGCAACACAATACACACACACACATAAGCATTTTAAGATTGCTCTCTCGTTGATTCTCTCTGATCGTGGCTGCTCTCTGGTTGTTACTCTCTGATCATGCTTGCTCTCTCGTTGCTTGATATTCCCTTCAGTTGTTCCGCCCGCACCTTTAAGTGAAAAATCATCGCAGGCCGAGATGCGACTTCTGTATACTAAATATTTATTCTGTGCCTATACATAAGTGTGGAAATAGCAACTTCATAGACAATTTGTGTTGCATCGAAAATTGTTTTAAGATCGAATCAGTTCCTTGTTTTAAGTACTTAGGTGTTGTAATTGATTTCAATTTAAATTGGAAAGATCATATTCAAATGATTAAAGCCTATTTGTGTTTGGTCATACATAAAATGTATTTAATAAAGCCTTTCTGTTCTCAAAAAGTTCAAAGTTGCAATACGGCTTAACAAGCTGGGGAGGTTCGTATACAAATACCCTAAAACCTTTATTAACTGCACAGAAACATTTAATAAGAATTATATCTAATAAAAATCGTTTAGCTGGAAGTTGGCCTCTATTTAAGAAATTGCATATTCTACCAATCAGACATTTATATGTTTTTAAAGTTTGAAGAGAATTTTTCAAGCGAAGTGGTAATATTCCTAGTAGGAATATTCAAATGTACAATCTACGTGTTAACAATATGAGTTTAGTAAATGTACCCTTTGCACATAAATCCCATTTTTCACGTTTTTATACATGTACAGCTCGAAACATTTTTAATAAATTGCCCTCATTTATAAGATATACGCATTGTTTTGCACATTTCACCAAGGTTAAAGAATGGCTATTAACTTTAAGCTACGATTATATTGAATCTTATGTTTAATTTTTCTATTTTCTTTTGCCATAAAGAGCACAAATACATATATAGTAAATAAAATTAGAAATTTAGTTATATTTTACTGGATTGTTACCCCACATCACATCACATCACATCAAATCTATATGTACATACAGTGATGTGAAAAATAATAAGGACAGTTTCAACATCATGTTTCAAAAGCTCCTCAGTTATGCACACAACGAGCAAAACAAATAAATCTAACGGGATCATAAGCTTTGTTTCTCGAAAAATAAAATACCGCTTGCAGCATTCATATATTTTGCATGTACACCAAATCCAGTCATAAGTTTGCCAAGAGCGATCAGTATCAGTTGTGAAAAAAAATAAGGACAAGCAGGCGATTTTGTGTAAAAATTTAAAATAATCTGATTGAGCTGAGTTGTTTAATTATTAGAAGGGAACATTAAAACTTTGTATTATTACAATAGGAAAAAAAACATTTTCATTGAAAAATAGGGCAAAAATATGGGAAGAAAGAAGCATTGCACCTTTAACGAAAGAAGTCAAATAAAGCAATTATATAAAAACGGTTTTTCCTATCGCAAAATAGCGGACATTGTCGGGAGATCAAAGACAATGGTGGAGAAAGCGGTCAGATTCCAATCCAAAGCCGAAACTCGTGGAAGAAAACCGAAAATAAACTATTCTTTAAAAAAAAAGATTTTGAGGTATTCAAAAAAGGAACCTTTTGCTTCATCGAGCGAAATAAAAAAAGAATTTAGTTTGGATGTCGACACATCAACAATCCGGAAGATTTTGATTGAAAATAATTTAAAGGCCAGGAGCGCCAGAAAAGTGCCTTTGCTGTCCAAAAAAAAACATAGCCCAAAGGTTAGAATTTGCGGAAGAGCATGCAAGCTGGGGGGAAAGCAAATGGCGGAATATCCTTTAGTCGGATGAGACCAAGGTGAACTTATTCAATTCTGATAGATGCAGCCACCTGGTACGGAGACCTCCCAATACGGAATATTGTAATCAATATACAATAAAAACAGTTAGACATGGTGGGGGAAGCATCATGATTTGGGGATCATTCTCTTATCATGGGGTAGGTCCCATTTTCAGAATTGAGGACATCATGACAGCTGTGTCCTACGTGAATATATTGAATAATATTATGCTTCCCTATGCTAGCGACAATATGCCTCTCCGATGGGTGTTTCAGCAGGACAATGATCCGAAACACTCATCAAAACTGGCGAAAAATCGGTTCCGTGAAAATAATATTAATGTTTTGGGTTGGCCTTCTCAATCACCAGACTTAAACCCGATAGAGAATCTGTGGCGTGAGGTTAAAGTCGCAATTAGTGATCAAAACTGCTCGAACAATGATCAGTTGTGGTCATCTATAAAAGCAGCGTGGGAGGCAATACCACCAAGTACTTGCCAAAAGTTAGTAAACTCCATGCCACGGCGTTGCTTGGCCGTAATCAAAAATAAGGGTTATTCAACAAAGTACTAACATAGGTATACGACCAAACATTTGGTTTATTAAACTTTAGTATCATTTTTTTTTTCTAGTTTACAACAAATTCGAAGATACTCCTGCGATTACTGTAAGGTGTCCTTATTTTTTTTCACAGGCAATATAGGAGACAATGAAACATTTATATTCTTTTCTTTTTGTATTCTGCAAGTTGGATTTTTCTTTTATTATTTAAATTTAACTAAGACAAGTATCTATAGAAAAAATATAAAAACGAATTTCAAAAATCGATATTTAACAATTTTTTTTTTATTTTTTAAAATAGGGTTGTGGCTGTCCTTATTATTTTTCACATCACTGTATGTATGTGTCATTCACCACTAACTTCGTAGTTACAGAATGAACACGAATATCCTATTTAAGCTTGTCAAATAGTTTTAAGTTTATGTTTAATGAATGAATAGAATAAAATGAATGAAAAAAAAATAAATATTTTCCCCTACTTGTAAATTTTATTTTAACTTTCTATTTTTTTTATCAAAACACGGTTTCTAGCCAGTAAAAACTATAACTTCCACCAAAATTAAATATTTATTTCAATTTGCGGCCAAATCATCATTGTGAACAGATCACGTAAATAAACTAGTAGCAGCGAATAGAACTGTCAAAAAACATTCCCGAAAATCGCGGAGAGTAAGGCTTTTTAGTACTCCTTTTTCCTGCCCAATTTAGGCCAATAAAACTCCAAATGAATTTAACAGTCAAAATTCTAAAGGGCGAAGAATGCACTGTAAATGTAAGTACAAATAATTGATTGTCCATTTGAGTTATGTATACCAGATACTTTGCACTGACAGGTGACGCCGGAGACGACCGTAATGGAAATGAAGCAGCAGATAGAGAGACTCATGAAAATCCCCGTCATTCATCAGAAAGTTGTCCTCCTGGGCCGAGCAATGATTGACGAAAATCCAATTTCCTTCTATCCCAACATAAAGGAAGGCACGAAACTGAACTTGGTCGTCAAGAAGCCAGATCCACTTAAAGATGTCATATTCCGGTCGTTCCGAAAGTATTACAACGAGGAGCAATCAGAGAAGCTAACCAAGGAGTTCTTAAACGATTTCGAGAAGCAGTTGCAGAAGTTAAGCTTGGATGATATCGAAAGATTAGCAGAGAACATGTTAGAGGCTTCGGCTAATTAGACAAGACGAGGACAAGGAGAAATTATTGTTTTGTACCTTTATCAAATATATGTAAAATAACTTAACTTACGATCCAATTTATTCTATTAAATCTTCGGAATCATTTATAAAGAAGACTATGCTTATCAGTTAAATGTAAGAATAGTTTTCATAAAGTACGCTTTGGGGACACCTAAGCCATCATTCTGGTTTCTCTGAATGACTTAATACTGTCGCGCAACTGTTAATTGAATCTAAGTAGTAATTAATTAAATTAACAGGTAAATTAAATCAAATTCTTGAATAAAACTGCTCTGGTTCTAAGTAGTAGAAAAGTCATCTGGAATCCGTGAACGATTAATTATCGTCTGATCTGAAGACCTCGGTTTCACTGTACTTGTATTCGGGTGACGACTGCGACGGTTCAAGCCGCTGGTAGCCCCGCCCGTGTGAGGGGTTGATTGTGGTTAAGGCGGTTTGAGAATATTCGTTAATTTTAACCGAATTCCTTCGAAGCGTACCCAGTTGTGCTTCGAACAGGACATCGTTAATCGCCTTTTCCGCAAAAAGCCTTTGCATTTGATCCAGGCATTTCAATTTTGATGCCCACACCCTCGCGACGTCGCACTCTGTATCGTACATAATGTCGAGTGAACTTACCATGGGGTGCGCTTCACTGTGCTTGAATTCTGCATATCTCTGTCGCTTGGCTGGTGGATAGTGAGAATAACTTGGATACATATCCTCTATGTGACTTATATCGTTGTGATTTGACTGCATTAAAATTGAAAAAACAAACTACAACAAAGCCACTTTGCCAAAATGTATTGCCATTTACCAGTTCATTATCCTCGTATGCTGCGAATGACGCTTTCGCCCACGAGCCGGGGTTTTCCAAGTCTTTTAGAAACATCAATTCCTCGTACATCCACGATGACGGTCTGTACTCAGACCCCACACCGGCAGCCTCAATGACTTTCTTCAGTTCCTTACGAAAATTGCTTCGCATCGAATTGATTTTCTTCTTCACATCCTCAACTGTGGCATCGTATTTTATTGTTCGAAATACCTGAAGTAGTATGTCGTATGCCTTGTTGCGTTTATCCTTTTTGGTGTAGTCAATACTTTTTACATCCCACAATACGGGCAAATCGCGGTATGTTGTTATGAATTTTCGCAGTTTTCCCCGTTCGTCTTTGATCTCTTCTATTGATGCCATCCTCATCAATAACTAAATGTCAATACTACTGAAGAGCAACTCGGTAAGGATTAGAAGTTTCCTATTGAATACGATGTCAATACTGTCAAGTCAATACGTATAATATTGACCGTACCGAAGAGGTTTGTGTATATGGTTTCAAACTTCAGTATTCAATTTTAAATTTGAATTATTTTTAAACACACCTATCCTTTGGACGTTACTTTTGCGAACACCGAACACTCAACTAATCTGATTCATAGTGATCAAGATGAAAGATGCGGCAATCTGCGTATGAGTGTATTTTATTGAAGAATATAACCAATTAACAAGTGGGTATAGTTTATGGCTGCAGATACGTTTGTGGGGCCTCGTCAAAACAAATCTAGATTTCAAACTGAATCAATTAACATAGTTTGTTGGTCGAAAAAAATTACAGGTTGGTTGTGGTACCAGGCTGTAGCTAATATGTTACATATATAAAAATGGGAAAATAATCTAAACAAGATGATAACATGACAACTATTAGCCATTATAGAAGAACGTAAGCACCTGAGAGACCTAAACGCCAATGATCGTAATATAAAAGTCATCATTTCAAATGGCTCTATAAGGACGTAATGGCTGTATGAAGAGCCATTTTCCTTCGCCAAGGAATAGAAGACTTGGTCACTACATGTCACGCTATGCTCCCTGGTACACACAATGGGGAGCACTCAACATGGATATGACAAATTTCAACAAAAACATCACAACATCACGTTAGTCCTAAAAATACTGATAAAACCAAAGGCAACAAAATATGCCTAAAAGGTTAAGGCTTAAATCGGTGCTTAGTCTAGGTCAAAAAAATAAAGATTCACAATACAATACAAATTAATTGTATTGCCGTTATTATTAACGAGTTCAGAGCATCGTTGGCCGCCCTTCGCCAAGCTTTCCGTCCATGTTTTGCTGTTTCGTTCCTCTCCTAGGTAAGAGTATAAGGCGAAAAGTTCTCGGCCTGACAATGAAAGATTGCGAATTTCAATTAGAAAATTATTTAATTTTTCCACATAATCACTCTTGATTTCAACACATTTGGTTTCGCCTTTCTCTAACATCACGGAATCAAGAGTTTAGAGGGCTGTGAAAATATTCATTTACGCCCTCTCAACTTCTTTATTGTATGCGAAACTCGTCCCAGAAGCAAATTTTTTCAACTTTAGGAACAGGTAGAAGTTTTCCCATCGCCCACGCACCTTTAGGTATGAATGAGTTGTCGTGGTCTTCTTTAAACCAGGCTTCCTCTTGCGAATTTCGGCATCCCGCTGATCAAGAAGGCCTGTTCCGCCTTTTGCAAGGTAATCAATTTCTCTTCCGAAAACATACTGGTCATTTTCGCAGAAGCGATAGACTTCGCTTTCTTTAAACTGAACCATTGAATTCTAAGCACAGCTTGGACTGCTGTTCCATTACTGGCAAGCGAAATGTTCTTAATAAAAACGCACTGACGACTGACTTACTTATACTAACATAGGTTTGTTACATGCTAGGTTTTATGTCTGTAGGTACTCGCAAGAGTGAGCAAATCTCTCTCATCTGCTCTCAACTTTATATCAGCAAGTTGTTGCGGACCCATGTCTCATCCATTGTGACAAATCATTGCACAAAATCGGTCGGATCTCTATTGAAGTCTAAAAATTTCTGTGAAAATCGTAGAGGTTTCGCATACCTAATTCTATGTGCAAGATGTTTCGCATATCGTCCAACACGATATCATGCACTTTTATGATGGTTTCCGTTATGGTTGCGGTTTTTGGCCTGCCTTCAAGTAGGTCATCTTCAAGGGTTGTGCAACTGTTTAAATTGAACCGCCCTTTTAACAGTTGACATCGGTGAATTTCTTTAGGCGTTAATCCAACCAAAACGAAGAATTGTACGATCACATGATATCAAGTTTATCCATTTTATTGAAAAACGAATAAGACGTATGCTGCGAAAATTCGTGTAAACAAACTATTTGAGAGAACAAGTTGACACTTTTCGAACGAACTAATGACACACGTTCACCCAAGCAAAAAACATATGTACATTTTTGTTGATTAGAACGCAAACTCTGTCCTGTGTCAGACCGAGAACTCTTCATCTTACCTTATATTGTCTTCCCCTCTGAGGTGTGGCCTGCCTGGAGTTTTCTTTCTTACATACTAGTTTTTCACTCCTAGTTCGTTTGACTGTTCGGCTACTGTCCATTCGATCTACGTGATCTGCCTATTTTGTCTTCGCCTATGCTTAGGGCGGAATAGAGTTACCCGAATTCTTGAATGTATAGCTTTGTCTTCGACCATAAATTCTTATTAAGATCTTGTTATCAAATACCCGAAATCTACTTTCTCATTTCGTAGTCAGAGACCAAGTTTCACTGTGTTTCTGGCATTATTATGATTTTATAAATGTAAGTTTTGACAGAGTTCCAGAGGAGTTCCAGAAACCTACGTGCGAGTGATCATGGACATGTACAAGAGAGCAACGACAAGAGTAAGATGCACCGCAGGAGTCACCGAAGAGTTCCCAATCAAAGTCGAGTACACCAAGGGAGCGTCCTCAGCCCACTGCTCTTTATAGCAGTCCTTGATTGCTTACTTGAAGGAAAAGTGACGGACCCCAATGTGAAACAGCTATTCTTTGCTGACGATGGAGCCATTATAAGTGATGATCAGGCGTCCCTACAACGAGCACTTGATGTGTGGGTGGACATTTTTGAGGGACACGGGTATCGTATTAGTTCAAAGAAGACAGAGTATCTGTGCTGCCCATTCTCTGACCCTCATCAGCCTATTCCAGACATTTACTTGAATGGAAGAGTGCTTCCCAAGTGTGAAAAGTTTAAATATCTGGGATCTATGATTAATAAAGAAGCAACTTGTGATGACGACATCAACCATCGCGTAAGCGTAGGGTGGATGAAGTGGCGGGAAAACTCCGCCATCTTCTGTGATCGAAAAATGCCCCCTAAGCTGAAAGGAAGGCTCTACACTTCAGTTGTACGTCCGGCGCTCACATACGGTTCACAATGCTGGACAATGCACAAAAAGTATGAGAGCAAATTAATGGCAGCTGAGATGAAGATGCTTCGCATGACAGCGGGAGTAACAAAGCGTGACAGAATTAGAAGTTCAAAGATCCGAGGAAGCCTCCACGTAAAAGAAACCATCATAAGAAAGATAGAGCGCGACCGACTCAGTTGGTATTGCCATGTTCAAAGGAGAGATCCTTTGAACACCGTCCAAAAGGCGTTATCAATCAACGTTCCAATTTCAACAACAATTGGTGCAAACAAATGCAAAAACACCAGCATTTGATTGGCTTCAGCGATGAAGTAATCACAAACCGGGAAGCCTGCCGCTACTTTCTGAGGTCAAACCGGCGGACCCCACAAGCGGACCAGTAGGAATGCAGTTAAGTGGGAAGGTTATGGTCCTACACTTCTGACCATAACGACGCCGGAAAAAAGGAAAAGAAGAAGAAATTTTGACATTACGCGACAAAAGAATTGTGTGGCGAAAAAGCACGCGAGTTACAAGAACAACATCCTAAATACCAACAACAATACCCCCTACAAAGCCAACGCTAAATCCAACGAACGTAGCACCCAAATCAACGGACAGCAGCAACATTACGCACTATCAGCAAGTCAACAGCTTCTAAATGCAATATGAAAAGTTGAAAAGGTGATTTCGGGTGAATGCTTAGACAACGTCTGCTGAATTTCTGTTCCCATACGACCACCTTTGCAAATCATAGGTCGCAAGTTGAGTCAGAATGTATTTTTAGGCAGTTGATAAGTTACCTCTGTTGAGTGGACAATAAAATTAATTTTTTTGTAATCCCGAGTTTGATAGATACTCAAGTCGCGCTGCCTAAATGCAGATTTTTATTTACGAGTATTTCGATCTTTATAACGTTTTTGGCAGTCAATATAGTACCCAGATATTTGAGTTCGTCCGCTTTATTAAAGCGTTAATCGAGAGCAAATCGTCAGCATATGTTAGCGCCGTTGTGATGTTATTAAGGGTTATTCCCCTCTCATTTTCCTGAAGGGATCTCAGTACATATTTCAGAGTGGTGACAAAAAGAATTAAAAAGAAGTGGTGATAAGGCGTTCAGAGAAGACCCTGAAGACTCCTACTCCAACAGTTTCAACAACATTTTCTTTTTCAGTCCGTTTATAGAATCATATGTCTTCTTAAAATCTGCGATTAGTTGGTGAACCGTTTCCATTTCCTTGCTTAAAAAATATACATAGTGAAAAGAGATTACACTTCGAGTGGTTCCTCCCGAATCCACGCTGGTAGTCACCGATTATTTCCTTCCTCGATGGTTGGCAGTTCCACCTGTTGTTCCACTGTGTGAATAACATCATTCTCCATTGCTGCTTGCTCTCCATATATGCACATACACTAAGCAGTTTTTCTAAATATCTCAGCCATTGGGATGCAACACTTTCGTTGCCCGAAACATGCTCCTTCTTATCGTTGCGTATAAATCCTTATCTGGTCTGGTATCCCTATCGTAATAACTCACCGAATTAGTTTCTAAATGTATCATTTTCTAATTATTATTGTACAAAAAATCCTTTAAGTACAATAATAGCGGTGCGAGAGAGTCATTCGGCTGAATCATGGTTGGTTCTCATACGTCGGCGGAATTAGGCCGAAAGATAATTTCGTGGTGACTATTATTACACTCTAATGAAGACAAGCTTCACTTATAGAGAAAATTGTAGAAATATATCATGCAGATAATTTTGACTTATATTTCGACAAATAAATTGGTTCTGGCGTCAGAAGCAAATGCTTTATCTACTAAGTCAAGTTGAAAATATCATTTTGAAAGTGCAATTAAAAGCAATTGATGTCTATGCAAGGTCTTTAAGCTTAGGAACATTTTATGTAGTCGTGACCAATTTTATAAATCTTGTCCTTCTTAAAGGAGGACAGGAGTGGATACACAAGGCTTGAATCGTAGATATGCTTAAAAAAATACTAACTATGATAATATTATATATGTTAACATTAACTGTAAGCATAAGGTGTGGGATATTGGCTATAAGGGAACTTAAGTTTATAAAGGGTCCGCCATCTTTTTTTTTCAAGTAGTGCTTATTTCGTGAATGGTAACACTTAGCTCATGTCTGATTTGACAGATAATTAGTTTTATCCTTCCGCTGAACGAATATGGTTGTGTATACGCTTGAACAACGCTTCGCTAAATGGGCCTGCGATCGACTTACTCATTTTGATCTTGGCGGGTATGTAAACAAGCAAAATTATCTCATTTGGGGCACAGAAAACCCGCACGCATACATTGAAAAGCCGGTGCACCCAAAACGAGCCACTGTTTGGTGCGGATTTTGGTCCAGAGGCATAATTGGGCCATTTTTCTTCGAAAATGAGCAAGGAGTGGCCGTTACAGTCAATGGCGATCGTTATCGGGCCATGTTGAACGAATTTTTGTTCACAAAAATTGAAGAGGAGGATATTGGCAACATTTGGTTTCAACAGGAAGGCGCTACGTGCCACACAGCCGAAGCTACACTCGATGTTTTGCGCCCTGTTTTTGAAGATCGCATTATCAGCCGCAGAGCTGATGTCGTTTGGCCACCTCGGAGCTGCGATTTGACACCGTTGGACTATTATTTGTGGGGTGCCGTCAAAGATAAGTGTTACGCCGACAAGCCAGAGACATTTGACGCTTTAAAGGACAATATTCGTGAAGCCATTGGTGAAATACAGCTGCACACAATCGATAATGTGCTTAAAAATTGGACCGATCGTGTAGGCTACTGCATGGCCAGCCGAGGCAGCCATTTAAATGAAATTATTTTCCATTATTAACCGGAAGGATTGTACTCTCAAATAAAAAAAGAAATTTGCACGTAAAGATGCCTGGCAAAAATGTAATGGCCCGTAATGACGCCCGTTAGCCTTCTGCAGTCATTTCTTCTTAAGGATAAGAAGAATGTTGCGGACTTTTTACAGACGTCAGGGCGTACGCGCTTAGTCATCCCGCATCCTGGATATTCCTTCCATCTGCGACTGTGCGACTGTGTACGTTAAAGACCCAGTCATTGATGTCAGATTTAATCGTTGAAGCTGGTAGACCTAAGGCGGGTTCAGGCCCTGAGAAACTCTCCTCTGAGCCTTTTCTAGCGAGTTCATCGGAGATCTCGTTTCCTGGGATTCCAGAGTGACCTGGAACCCATACAAGCCTAAGTGAATTTGATCTTCCGACTTTGTTCAAAAAGGTCTTGAGTTCATGCACTAGTTTGGAGTTGGACAGAGGATTGGATACAGCTTTGAGTGCAGCTTGGCTGTCACTGCAGACACATATGCTCTTTCCCCTCCATCTGTGTTTCACAACATAGTGCATGGCCATTAGGATTGCGTAAATCTCCACCTGGAAGACAGACGCATATTTTCCTAACGAAAAGTGCAGTCGAATGTTTTCGTGCTCGAAGAAAACTCCAGCGCCGGATCCCTGACCAGTCCTGGAGCCATCTGTGAAGATGCGAAGACATTCTATTCCAGGTTCAGTGTCTGGCCAAAGCCAGTCCTGTCGCCAAGGAAATGTGACTGTGTAGTTACAGCGCAGTAGGATGGCAGGTGTCATTGCGTCAGAGGGCATATCCATGAGACAGTGATCGTAGGATATTTCTCTCTCAAGTACACTTTCACTCCACTGCGAGTTGTACCAAAGACCATTCCTCTTTAGGCGAGAAATAGTTTTCATTGCACGCCCTCTGATATATATGTCAAGGGGTGGAAGGTTCATCATAGCATCCAAAGCAGCTCCCGGTGTGCTGGGGAAAGCCCCCGTGCAACTGAGTCAGACCGCTCTTTGGAGTTTGGTGAGTGAAGCCACAGCGTGTTTTCGTGTCAGCCTGCTCCACCAAACAACCGATGCATATGAGATTATCGGTCTTACCATTGCCGTGTAGATCCAAATGACCTTTTTCGGCGATAAGCCCCATGTTTTGCCAAAGGCACCTTTGCATTGCCAGAAAGCTGACAGCGCTTTGGTGGTTTTGGACTCAACATGTTTTGACCAGAGAAGTTTGTTATCTAGAATGACTCCCAGATACTTAGCTCCCTTGGATATAGGGATGCGAATGCCTTTTAGCACCAGCTGAGTAATGCCAGTTGTTTTCCTCCTTCTCGTGAAGAGAACGACATCGGTCTTAAGAGGATTAACCGACAGCCCATTTCTCGTGCACCAGTCTTCGATCACGTTTAGCGCCGCCTGCGCTTTGAGACAGACATTCGCTAAACATGAGCCGACAGAGAGAACAGCAACATCATCCGCATAGGCCTGGGCATAGATTCCAGAGGCATTGAGAGCATCTAGCAGAGAGTCGACCACCATGCACCATAACAGCGGAGGCAAGACGCCACACAATGTTCGAGGCCTGCATCAGCGATCAGTGTCCTGTGCACGAGCATTGCTTTGATCCACAAAACCAGTGCTTCATCTACGCCATGCCGTCTAGCAGCATTACACATGCTGTCAAAAGTAGCGTTATCAAAAGCTCCCTCAATGTCGACAAAAATGCCTAGCTTCAGGTGGAACCGGTCGAAGAGTGACAAGATTTTCATTGTGAGGGAGTTCTCCATCAAACGGTCCAGCGTTGACTCCATAAATCTAAAAATAGAGAATCTTGAAATACTGGGCAACATTTATACAAGTATACCTAAACGATAACTATCTGAAACATTCGAAATACTTGAAGGACTAAAAACAGGAGACAACTTATCGCCTCTCCTTTTTATTTTGGTGCTGAAATAAGTAAAGGATCTCTCTTGACGGAAATAATAGGATAATGACCTTTAGTAGAATCACAACCCATTTAGCTTACGCTGACGATCAGGACCTGGCTGATTTTTTTTTTTTCTTATTGGAGGCTGCTGCTATCTGTTAAGAGCACTCAGCCTACCAGAAAGATACCGTAAATAGCATTACAGCTCATGAAGAGCCAGAGCCAAGCTTATTTTTATTCACTTATGTTGTGTGCGATTGTTTTTCACACATGTATACGGAACCTAGAAGCTTAATGCTGATTCCGAACGGCGAGTGGCAAAAAGCTTTTTGCAGACAAGTGTACAACGGGGGGATTTTGCCAGTACGTTTTGCCGTTCATGTTGCTGATTACGTTGATGAGTGAAGGTACTCGGTAAGATAGGTAAAGAATTAACTTTAATAAATAGAATATGGGAGTCTGGTAAAGAGTGCCGCCAAATAAGTCGATTTTCCTGAACATTTATTTTTCGTTGCAATAATTTAATTCACGTGACTGTACTCAACGCTTGAGAAAATGGAGGAAATCAAACATCGGGAGCGGTACTGGCTGCCAAAATCCACATAAAGATTGAAATAATTAAAACGCTACATTTGAGCAACTCGTATTTCTTCGCGATGGAACAACTATTCAAAACAACTCTTTTGTCTCGCAATGTCAAGCGCCAGTGACACTTTACGGATGTGAAATTTAGTCTCTTACTAAGAAGGAGGAGAATTGATTTCGGGTCTTTGGAAGCAAGATCTTAAGGATAATCGATGGTGAAATACAGGGCGAAGAAACAGGCAAATGGAGAACACTGCACAATCAAGAACCCCAGGAACGCTATTTAGCCCCAAGCATTGTCCAAATAAGAAAATCGTAAAGAATAACATGGGCAGTGCAAATAGAACGAATGAGCAGTGAACGAAAGGTCAGAAGAATAAGTGGAAAACTCCTAACAAAAGATCGCCAGGAAGGCCACGTCGTAAATGAGAGGATAATATAAGGACGATAATATAAGGTGAGCGTTATCACACAGACTTCCATGAGGTCTGGCTCTTTTCCGATTTCGTCTTTCGTGGACTCACTGGGTATTCCGTTTTCCACTTCATTGCAGCTCAATTCCTTTCTCTGTTGCACTTGTATGTATAAGTCGCGACTCATTGGGCGGCGTGTAATAACCGACCTATCACTTGCCTTGAGTAAACGAAAAATTGAAATCTGACCGAAGCATTAACAGGCTTATTGTAATATCCGTAGGCAGACTTCCTGCATAATGAATGTTTGCTATTACTTTGAATTCGGTATAAGAATTGAGGGCCTGTATGATTCCTGTTGGCGATCGGCCGTGAATTCGTGTAGGGGGAACAACATGTAGTACTTAAAAGTGCACGTGCCGTAACTGCATCGAATACATGGTAGTGCAACTAGTACCTCCCCGCGGTGATCGCTGGTAACAGCAAGCTCAGTAAGGTCATGTCTCTGCTGAATTGCTGGCAAAATCTAGTTCGGTGAGGAGAAGACTAACTCCTTAAAAAAAAAAACTCCCTAATCCAAGGTGGCACTGCATACGCCGAAGGATGAATGGCTAGTGGGATAACTAGTCGCTAGTATGCGAACTTGGGATGCCCTGGCGAGGTCCCATTTAAATAAAATAAATGCCCATTCGAGCTAATCCGGAGCTCTGGTTCGAATGAAACTCCTTTCTCGCGGGACTCGTGGGAATCAAAATCTCGAACACAATTTCAATTAAGGGAGGGGACTGCCCTAAAAGTCCCAAAAACCTTATCAAAGAGGCTGAAGAAGCCTTAAGTAACAAAGCAGCAAAGGGTGCAGAGGGACCTAGTAACTCCGCCCAAAAAGATGCTTGCGATGTCACGCTAAAGATGGACAAACTCAGTGTCCATGAAAAGCTAAAGAGGTTAAGCGGTGCGGGGAGAAAACGCATGGCCTTCCTCATAAAAAAGGGCATGGACCCTGAAAAAGCAAGGGTATCAGCAATGAACCCGATTACAGGAGCAAGAACACCAGCTCCATAAAGACAGAGGTCGGATGATAAATCGCCTCAAATAATAGCACAAAGCAAGAAGCTTTGCACAAAAGGACCTCGTCCTGGCTCTGGACCTGGTCCCGTTCCGGTACCTGGTCCTTCAACAAGCAAAAGGAGGCCAGATACCACCTATGGAGAGGCGTGCATTGGCATAAAAATGGCTGTCCTAGCCAAGGATTATCCAAACACGACCTTGACTACAGCTCAGCTAACGGAATTGCAAGAGGCGATACTCGAGAAAGTCCTTTGTCAAAAGGACAGCATGGTAAAGCCTCAATTTCAGAGCTGCACATTCAAGGCGGGCTTTTTAACCCTAAACTGTATGACGGAAAGTACAGTGGAGTGGCTGAAAATAACCACACCGCTGCTGAAGCCATGGGAGGGAGCCGAACTATGGGCTACAAAAGAGGATTCGATTCCTCAACCATGTACCCTAGTTGGATACTTCCCAAACAGTCACAGAATGAAGGCCTAAAAGCTGACTCTTGGAGGATGCTTAAAAGGGTTAATAAAAGCACAGCTGCCATGCTAGTCCTCTCTATGGACCGGTCAATCGCCAAAATCCTAGAGTCGATACAAATTCAAGAGGTGAGTCTCTCCTAGAATTTCTCGTCGATACTAACCTAGATATAGCAAATAGAGGCAAAGAACCAACTTTCCAAAATGCAATAAGGAAAGAAGTTCTAGACCTCACACTAATTACTAACAAAATATCTAACTTGATTAAAGAGTGGCAGGTCTCGAAAGAAAACTCCTTTTCTGACCACAACCACATCACTTTTAAACTTAACATGGGAACTCAGGCTGAGGCCCTGGTGAGATATAGATCTCCCAAAGCCACAAACTGCGAAATGTACAAATCCCTCCTAAATGAAAAACTATCAGGGGTCCATCTGAACACCAACACTCCAGAGGAACTAGACAACTCAGTCGAATTCCTCACGGACACCATATTATCTTCCTACCATGCAAGCTGCCCACTAAAAGAAAAAAAGTCCAAAGTATCCGTACCCTGGTGGAACTCCAAACTGAGCAAACTTAGGAAGTCTGCAAGAAAAGAGTTCAACAGGGCAAAAAAGACGGGCAACTGGCAGCCATATAAGGAAGCTCTCACCAATTATAATAAAGGAATTAGGGCATCCAAAAGGAAATCATGGATGAACTACTGTGATAACCTTAAAGACTCACCAGAAACAGCAAGAGTTTACAAAGCGTTATCCAAGGGAAACCATGATTCCTTAGGTCTGCTCAAAGACCTGGATGGAAACCTGACAAATAACTTCACGGACACCCTAGAATTACTCCTAAAGACTCACTTTCCTGGCTGTACCGTGGCAACTAGCTGTAATCTCAGCCATAACTTACCAAATTATTATCAAAATAGTAATAACAGCGTGAGGAAATATATAACGTACGAGAAGCTAGACTGGGCCATTAACAGCTTCAAGCCATTTAAAGCTTCGGGATCTGACGGAATATTTCCAGCTTTACTAATACATGGGAACAATAAACTAAAGGCACTGTTGGTAAAAATTATCCGAACCAGCCCTGCCACTAGTTACATACCACGTACATGGAGAAGGATTAGGGTCATATTCATACCTAAAGGGGGTAACAAACCACCAGAAAATCCTAAATCGTACAGACCAATCAGTCTATCCTCGTTCCTACTAAAAACAACGGAAAAACTGATAGAACTAATTATAAGAACAACACTGGAGATATCTCCACTCCATAAACTACAATTTGCATACCAAAAAGGCAAATCTACGATAACCGCACTCCACAAAGTTACGGAAATCATTGAAAAGGCCTTAAATTCAAAAGAAGTAGCAATTGGAGCATTTATGGACATAGAGGGAGCATTTGACAATGCAAATCACTCATCACTAACTAAAGCATTACATGCAAAAAGGGTGGACCCCCTAGTAGTTAGATGGATCAATAATATGCTAAAAGATAGACGCATAACAGCCAAGTTAGGTACCTCAGAACTAGTTATCAAAACTATTAGAGGTTGCCCGCAAGGGGGTGTTCTATCCCCGCTTCTGTGGTCAATTCTGGTAGATGAACTTCTCTGGGAACTCAACAACAAAGGCTTTACTGCCAATGGATATGCGGATGACATCACCATATTCATAAAAGGCAAACAAGAAGACATTCTAGGGAATCTTATGCAAAACGCCCTAAAAATAACATGGAACTGGTGCGATAAAGAACAACTCTATCAATCCCAGCAAAACCCAAATAATTAGGTTTACCAGGAAAAGATCAATTGATCTACCAAACCTTAAAATAAAAGACACCTGCATCCCAATAAAGAAAGAGGTAAAATTCCTAGGAATAACACTGGATCATAAACTCTCATGGAATGCACACCTAGATAACATATACTCAAAGGCTGTAAAGGCCTTATGGTCCCTAAAACAGCTGGTGGACAAAACATGGGGACTCAACCCAAAAATGAGTATATGGATATACAATCAGATGATCAAACCAACCATACTATACGGCGCTGCGGTATGGTGGAGGAAATGTGCACAAAAAGGAACAATACGCAAACTCAACAAAATACAAAGACTAGCATGTATTTGTATAACTGGAGCAATGAAAACCACTCCAACCGCTGGAATGGAGGCAATCCTAAACATTCCGCAGTTACACACTGCCGTTCAGGCAGAAGCGGCCAAACAAGCCCTAAAGATACAAAGAACTTATAACTACAAAAAAGGGAACCTGACTGGACATCTAGAGATTCTAGAAAAGGTCGACAACGTCTGGGAACTAACTCGTGTAAGTGACCTAATGTCCCCTCAGCTGAACTTTAAAACACACTTTGAAATACTCATTCCAAACAGGGAGGAATGGAAAAACAATCCCCCTTGGTTGAAGGATGGTGCCCAAAAGTGGTTTACAGATGGGTCCAAATCCGGATATAAAGTAGGGGCTGGTGTGATAGGACCTAAATGTAGCCTTCACATCCCTCTCTGCGGTGAGTCAACAATCTTAGAGGCTGAACTGTATGCAATAAATGCGGCGGTACACTACATTAGTGAACAAAAGCCCAATAGATTAAAGATATCCATATTCTCGGACAGCCAAGCGGTTCTCAAAGCTCTAAGAAGCTATACATTTAACTCTAGAGCTGTCTGGGAATGTCACCAACGTTTAAATAAACTGGCGATAAACAACAAAGTAAAGTTGATTTGGGTGCCAGGTCATGAAAACCATAAAGGCAACGAAAAGGCGGACATACAAGCCAAAAAAGGCGCCCAGATGCCTTTTACTGGACTTTATGGATTTGACAACACAGACACAAATAAAACTTTAAACAAATGGGTCATCAAACCCAAACACTTAAAACACTCTAAAATCTTTATGGAACAGAATCACAATCCAAAACGTGCAAAAGAGGCACTAGAACTAAATAAAGCCGAACTAAAACTGCTATGTGAAGCTCTAACAGGGCACGGCACTTGCAATCACCACCTATTCAAAATGGGTCTCAGCAGCACTGAGTCTTGCAGACGATGTGGGCAGGATAAAGAGACAATGGAACATATACTCACAAAATGCCCAGAACTCACTGAAGAGCGACTCGAAATGTCAACAAAGACACAACTAACAGGGAAGGACTTCCAGGATATCCCATCTAGGAAAGTTGTTAAATTCATGAAAGCAACACTAAAATCCTAGATCAAAGAAGGGGGTACAATAGATCTTTATGGTCGCAGTGCAAGTGTCCTGTAATGACACACCCCATACTCTTCAATTCAATTCAATTCAATGATTCCTGTTTGTTTCGGATAGAACCTGGTCTCCGTACCTGTGTCAATGTTTGACTTTCGAGACAGTTTTCTTATGCGAGTACTCGTTGTGGATACGTAAGTCGTTCTGCGGTGGAAGTCATGATAGGAAGTAATTTAGTCCGCTGGTGTTATGAGGCAATATTTCTTTCCTAGATTACTTTTATTTATATCATAGCCAACATGATCATTCATTTTAAAGTAAATTTTAGCAAAATGCAAACAAATGGTTTTCAGCGGGAAAAATTGGCGCACAACAGAGAGCACTCTTCCGACAAAATTGCGAAAATGCCAAAATAGTTTAGTCGAAAATTGATACGATGTTAAGCACTTTTAATTTCACAAACTTGTATTGTATTATTTTCCCAAATTCTCTACGAATATCATAATTATTGAGGGATGACATTTTGTATATGATCGCAAAAATTAAAACGATATGAGAAATAGTATATATGTGCCTATAGACTTCTTCTTAATGCATTTGCAAGAATTTAAAAAGTTATATTGTACAAATACGAGAATTTAACCTCCTGGAGCAATCAATTGTTTTAAAAACTTTATAAATCTAACTAAAATGATAAAAATTCGTTATTGTGAGCTAGAATTTGTGCGTAAGTCACGGTGGCAGAGCAATTCGCCGGATGTCATCATCTGCAAATGTGAAAGAGAAATTTTCGCCGCACCAAACAGGCCTGTTTGTCAAATTGTAAAAAAGGTGTATTCTCCGAAAAAGAAATTATTCGTGCGTCTATGCCGCTGAAAACAATATTCAAAAACACCTAAAGTACTCAGAAAAACAAATAAACTCTAATATATAATTCAAGTGATCGAACAGTGTACGAATATTTAATCTTGATAACCTGTGTTGGACGTAATATAGCCTTTGGAAAGGTGACCATCACCAGACACCCGAGAAGGAAGACATTGAAAATATACTATGGAACATATAGATATCGCAAGACTGGAAGAAGCTGTTGTGGTATTTTATCGTTCAACATCTCAGGAACAAGCCATCACTCATGAATGGTTGACTAAAGCACAGGCCAGTCCGCAGGCCTGGTCATTTTCTTGGCAGCTAATGCAACCCGGAAAAGCAAGTTTGACTTGTAAATAAAGAAGTGGAAACGTTTTCATTTCAATTTGTTTTAGAGTCAAGAAGTTCAGTTTTTTGGAGCAGTCACATTGCATTCAAAATTGATGAAATTTTGGCATGAAGTTCCAGCGGAGAATCGTGAAGAGTTGAAGCAAAAAATTCTAGAAAGCATCATCACTTTTGCTGCGGGCCCGAAACTTGTGCTGAATCGCTTATGCATTGCTGTAAACAAGTGAAATGCACCGAACTCATGCTTGTATTTATACACATTTTTATATTATAGCTAAGTGCGTTTATAGTGCATATGTTGGGGGAATGGCCAACAGCAATAGAAGACGTTATCAACACCTTTCAGAATCAACAAATCCCCAATGTTACAAAGGAAATACAACTATGGATAATGCTTGAGGTGCTTCAAGCAATCCCAGAAGAAGTATTCATATGACTTACACATGCAGCTAGAAGTGTATTATGCTAAATGTTTTCATATTTCATTAGATGACTGCTATATATACATCCGTGAAAAGGGCCACTTTACGAGGAGAGGTAGCCAAAAGGGCCCCGTTAGTAATGGAGACTACAGAGGCATACCTTCAAATGCAAATCGACCGAGAATGGGATACTGAAGTTTTTAGCAATATGACTCGCGCTGTAAAGTGCGTTGGAACTTGGGTTAGGTAAATTAAACATTTTCTGGGTCACATCACATGTGTATTTAATCGATTTTTTTTTTCAAAGAAACATTGGTTTTTCTATAGAAAATTGCCAGAATATTACAGCAATTCTCTTGAAAGTTGTCAATAAATGCTATTGGCCATGCGTTCAAGATCCTGATTCCGATGGTTGTATGTCAGCTGACGAAAACGAATTGTCAGAAACTTGTCTCAAGACTTTGCTTAGCATTATTATTCAACCAGATTGCCATAATTTCCCCAAGACTGCATTCATTTTAATAAAAATGTTCCTTGACTCACTCTGCGGAATAACAAAGGCTGAATGGAAGAAAGATAACAACAATGAAGATATCGTGGTTAACATATACGCATTATTTGTGTCAGCAATCGAAAGGCATTCGCAATTACTTTTGAATGGAATCACTACAACCGACCCAGACTTGGCTGATCTAAATCATCGGCTAGTAAATGAAATCCTCCAATGTACTGATAAGCCAGGAATCTACCCAGTGGAGGAATCCTGCAGTAGCCTGGCAATGGGCTTTTGGTACTTGTTGCAAGATGAAGTGTTTGCCATGCGTAACACCGAGGAGAGAAATAAATGCTGGGAATTTATAAAACCTTTGTACGCGCATTTGACTCGAATTTTGGTTAGGAAATCGGAGCAGCCGGATGAGACTTCGATTGATAAATGGAATTCTGACGATCTTGAATCATTCAGGTGTTATAGACAAGACATTTCCGACACACTGGTAAGAAACTATTGTTCTTGAATAAAGCAATTTTGAATTATCTGTATTTTTCATGCAGATGTACTGCTTCGATGTACTTCATGATTTTATTTTAAATATACTTGCCTCCGTATTGGACGAGACTATCGCTAGCGTGCAAGCCAATCCGACAGAGTGGACAAAATTAGAAGCATGCATCTATGCATTTCATTCTGTCGCCGAGCACATTGACACTACCGAATCAATTCATATTCCCAAACTCGTGCAAGTTCTTTCTGAGATTCCATATGAGAAGATGAATGAGAAATTGCTCGGTACATCCCTGGAAACCATTGGCTCCTATTGCCTATGGTTCAAAGATAATCCTGTATATATTGCACCAGCTATTCAGCTCCTAGTACGGGGCTTAAACTCTTCAATGTCTTCGCAAGCAACACTAGGATTAAAGGAACTATGTCGAAATTGCCAACTGCAGATGAAACCGTACGCGGAGCCGTTGCTCAGTGCGTGTCAAGCGTGTTTAGCTAGTGGAAGACTGAAAAATTCGGATTGCGTGCGACTAATGTTTAGCATTGGAAAGCTAATGAGCCTTTTGCCAGCTGAAAATATACCGTCCTATTTGGATATAATTGTCAGTCCATGCTTCGAAGAGCTGCAGACTATTTGTCAAAGCGAACTTGTAGGTTTAAAAAGATGTATTTGCATTCAACATATATTTTCCTTTAACTATCTTAAAGAAAACCCCGTCAGCAAGAATTCGTACCGTGTTTCGATTAAACATGATATCAACCTTGTTTTCGTCACTCAACACAGACCTGGAAGACGATGAGCAAATCGAAGACTTACAAAACGTTCAGCCCGTGTTAATAGTCATGCAAAAGACAATGCCAATATTTAGACAAATAGCCGAGTTATGGGTTGATGAAATCGAAGTTTTGGAAGTGAGTAAAAAGCAGATACGAACGAGTAGAAAATTAATTTAACGCGAATATTATGTTTTCCCTTCTAGACCGCTTGTACCGCACTAAAGCATGCAATTATCAACTTGAAATTTAGCTTTAAGCCTATGTTACAAGATCTTTGCTACTTCATTGTAGCAATCTTCCAAACGAGATGTTGTGCACCAACTCTGGAAATTTCCAAAACCGTAAGTTCAGTACAAAATGAAGTTGCTCACTATATTACATTTTATTAGTACTTTTATGTATACATTGGGAGTACAAGTTTGTTTGGCCCGTTTTCAAATGATCGCTCTCAACATTTAACATTCAGTTTATATCACCTTAAGTTTCACAAAAAAGCTTGCATTTTATTCAGTTGAATATGTAAAATTTTGTGTTAACTAAATAGCATTCGCGGGAGGTTTTGATTCTTTCTTTTAATTGGAATAAAAATGCAGCTGAAGCGCATTGAAAGCTTGTGGAAGTTTTGGTGACAATGCTCCAACTGATAAAACATGTGGGGAATGGTTTCGATGTTTTAAGA
Organism: Merodon equestris; assembly: GCA_958301585.1. NCBI lineage: Eukaryota > Metazoa > Arthropoda > Insecta > Diptera > Syrphidae > Merodon > Merodon equestris. Next base: position 70,551,436 of record OY284413.1, read on the forward strand.
ATGGTGATTTCAGCGCTGAAGATAGGCTCGGTCTAAACAACCCAAAAAATTCGAAGACAAAGAATTGGAGGCATTATTCAATGAAGATCTGAATCAAATGCACACTCAATGGGAGTTACTCAGCAAGCAATTTCTGTACTATTAAAATCCATGGGAATGATTCAGATGCAAGGCAATTGGGTTCCTCGTGAATTGAAACCAGGAGATGTTGAAAAACTAGTTTTTACTTGCGAGCAGCTGATTCACAGGCAACATAGAAAGGGTTCATCCATTTTATGAAGAAATATTTGACAATTTCTCATCCTTTTACCTGAAAATTGTACTCAAGGACTTCAACATGAAAATAGGAAAAGAAGCGATATGTAAGTCAACAATAGGAGAAGAAAGTCTCTATGCCTTATAAAAAGTTAATTGCCTTGGGACAATAAGTTTCGACTACATGGATATCACCAGATGGAGTAATGCGCAACTAAATTGATCATTTTCTGATAGATACACCGTACCAACGTACTATATGTTACAGCTTACACAGATCGGATTGCTTTTCAGACCACATCCTAATCACCGTCAAAATAAAAAGCCGAATCCAAGTTGATTGAAGCGGAACACGGGAAAAACTGAAAGGAGAATTAACATTGAAAGAAAGCCCTGGAAAATAGCGAAGAAATCAAAATATCAGACCCTACGAAAGGAAGTCAGGGACAATGCTAAAATTCAGGAAGAATGTGGGACTAAAAGCACGAGAACAATGTATGCGGGACTAAGAGTTGTGCGAAAAAGATTCCAAGCTAGATCAGGATTTATCGACATCGATAATGGGGGGAAAGATTTGCAGCTCAATGGAGGAAATATTTCGATAAACTACTGATGTAAATGGAGAGCCATCAGCAATAAAAAATTGTGTTATCCAATTGGCCAATCAAATGCTGGTGTTTTTGCATTTGTTTGCACCAATTGTTTTTCGGCCTGCCTTTTTTGCGTGTTGAAATTGGAATGTTGATTGATAACGCCTTTTGGACGGGGTTCAAAGGATCTCTCCTTTGAACATGGCAATACCAACTGAGTCGGTCGCGCTCTATATTTCTTGTGATGGTTTCTTTTACGTGGAGGCTTCCTCGGATCTTTGAACTTCTAATTCTGTCACGCTTTGTTACTCCCGCTGTCATGCGAAGCATCTTCATCTCAGTTGCCGTTAATTTGCTCTCATACTTTTTGTGCATTGTCCAGCATTGTGAACCGTATGTGAGCGCCGGACGTACAACTGAAGTGTAGAGCCTTCCTTTCAGCTTAAGGGGCATTTTTCGATCACAGAAGATGGCGGAGTTTTCCCGCCACTTCATCCACCCTACGCTTACGCGATGTTTGATGTCGTCATCACAAGTTGCTTCTCTATTAATCATAGATCCCAGATATTTAAACTTTTCACACTTGGGAAGCACTCTTCCATTCAAGTAAATGTCTGGAATAGGCTGATGAGGGTCAGAGAACGGGCAGCACAGATACTCTGTCTTCTTTGAACTAATACGATACCCGTGTCCCTCAAAAATGTCCACCCACACATCAAGTGCTCGTTGTAGGGACGCCTGATCATCACTTATAATGGCCCCATCGTCAGCAAAGAATAGCTGGTGCACATTGGGGTCCGTCACTTTTCCTTCAAGCAAGCAATCAAGGACTGCTATAAAAAGCAGTGGGCTGAGGACGCTCCCTTGGTGTACACCGACTTTGATTGCGAACTCTTCGGTGACTCCTGCAGTGCATCTTACTCTTGTCGTTGCTCTTTCGTACATGTCCATAATCACTCGCACGTAGGTTTCTGGAACTCCTTTTTGTCTTAGCGCTACCCATAAAAGATCTCTTGGTTGCCGGTCAAAGGCCTTCTCGAAATCAACCAACACCATATGCAAGTCCTTTGAAGAATCACGATGCTTTTCCATCATGATCCTTATACTTTGGATTGCATCTGTTGTTGATTTACCCGAGACAAACCCGCACTGGTCATCAGATAGTCGTATTATTTTCCGCAGTCGGCTATCTAATACCCGTTCAACGATCTTCATGGTGTGCGACATCAGCTTGACAGAACGGTAGTTATCACAATTTCGCGTATCACCCTTTCCTTTGTGCAATGGAAGAAGTTAGCTTTCCCTCCATTGATTAGGCATAGTGTCGCCTCTCATAAGTTTGGAGATAAGAACCATGAGCCATCTAGACCCGATGTCTCCCATCTTTTTCCAGAACTCAGAGGGTATCCCGTCCGGCCCAACAGCTTTTCTTTTCTTGGAGTTTTTAACCGCGTACCGAACTTCTTCGACTGTTATGTCGGATATTTCGGCATGATTCGGGGCAGCTCTTGGAAAGTACACTCGGGGAAACTGTTCGTTGAGAAGTTCCTCGCAATACTGTCGCCATCTGTGGAGAATTTTTTCGTCTTCCACAAGGAGTTGGCCTTCAGCATTGTTAATAAACTTTGGAAACGAATCTCCTGAGCATTTTTTCTTCTCTGGGCGGCTATCTTAAAGATATTTGCTCCTTTGTTCAAATTGTTTTGTCGAAGCTCCTGGGTAGCCTGGTTCCTGTCAGACGCGGAAGACGATATTTCTTCCTACTCCTGATAGAAGCCTTCCATGCTTTTCGCTTTGAATTCGGCGCATTTTTTCTTCGCGATACCTTTGCAACATCTATATACCTTTTCACGGCGAGCTTTTTCCTCTCTATTAGTAGAAGAGCACTTTGACCAAGCTTGGAAAGCCATTTTCTTTTCGTGTATCACTGCTTTGGCTTCGTCTGTCCACCACCAGGTTTCTTTTGCGTGTTGGCAGGGGATTTTAGATGTTCCGAGCAGTGATTTGGCTTTCTCCAGGCCAGATTGTTGTAGGGAATCCCACATGTCTTGTGCTCTGCACTCCTCATTACCGACCTCATCGATAATGGAAGAGAGGTAGTTTTCCATGATGGTAATAAAAGCTTCGCCTTTTCCTTTATCCAGCTTACACCACTTGATTCTCTCAGACACCTTCGTTTGCTGCTTTGACTTCTTTCTCGCATCCATAAAAAAATCAGTCAGGAGGAGACGGTGTTGAGGGGCGATCGCGTCTCCCAGGATCACTTTGCAATCTTTAGCACGTGGCTTCATGAAACTGGATACCAATTGATAGTCTATTTGAGTTTCATTTCCGCCGCTGCTATAAGTGGTCAGGTGCCGGCTTTGTTTGACGAACATGGTATTTAGCACTATAAGACCGTACGACTTGCACATGTTTAGGATATCTTCACCTGAAGAGTTCCTGGTGCCGTATCCCAGCCCTCCGTGGTAGCCTTCATAGTCTTCGCTTGTCTTCCCGACATGTCCGTTTAAATCTCCCCCAACAAACAAAAGCTCTTCCTTTGGGATGATTTTGACAAGGTTGTGGAAATCTAGCCAGAATGCATCTTTTTCTTTTTGTTCGCATCCTACTTGAGGGGCATATGCGCTTACGATGTTCCACACCTCACCATGCATCACCAATTTGAGAGCCATCAAACGGTCACTGGACTTTGAAATGGTTAAGACGTTGCCAAGTAACTCTGCCGCAAGGATGATGGCGATTCCGTTTTTTCCTTGTTCCAATCCATAGTAAAACATCTTGTAGGCTTTTGTTTTAACGTCCAAGAAACGTGCCCGATTACCGGTGTTTCGCCATTTCGTCTCTTGTACGCACAGGATGTCTACTCGCCTTCTAACCATCATTTCTTCAAGCTCATAGCTGCGCCCACTCATGCTTCCAACGTTCCAACTCGCGACTCTTAAATGTGGCTTACGCCGTTGCATTACTTTGCTATCCCCCGGAAATCCTATAGCTCTGACCCGAGCATTGCTGCTCGTCCCAGGATCACGACCATTAGTAGTGCCTGGCGGGGTAGTGCTTTTCCTTTTAGCGTTCTTTTCCATAATGCTACGGTTTGACCGTTTTCATTCTTCCCTTCCTTTTTTGACACGGGCATGCTCCAGATTTTTTATTTTTTTTTTTGATTGATCTTACTCTTACAACACCGGTGATCTCCAGTCGTGTCAACCCACTGATTTGCATGCACACTTGTGGGGCAGTTTAATGGTGGTATATGTAGAACTGCCCACCATTAAGGAAGCAAAAGAAGCAATCCATCGGCTTAAGAATACCAAGGTCACAATAATCGACCTGATGCCATCGGAATTAATAAAATATGAAAAAGAAAATTTAACAGAGAAGTTATACGGCTCATTACTGTCCATTCATTCTACATGTTCTAACCATTTTAGTCTTCGAAATTTTATTACTGGGACAATGCTTGGGGCTGAACAAAGTTTTTCGAGTTCTTGATTGTGTAGTTTCCTCCATTCGCCTGTTTCTTCGTCCTATTCTTAAGATTTTGTTTTTAAAGACCCGAGATCTACTTCTTTTTCGGAGACCAAGTTTCACATCCATAAAGTGTCAGTGACATTATTATGGCCTTATAAATGCGGATTTTAATATTGCGAGACAAGAGTTGTTTTGAATAATTCCTTCATCGCGAAGAAGCACGAGTTGCACGAATATGCAGGATTTTATTTATTTCGATCTTCGTCTTTTTTGGCAGTCTATATGGATATTCGTCCACTTTCTCAAAGCGTTTAGCGAGTACAATCAGATTCGGTCGGTCAGTGACCATACATTTGGTTTTCTCTTCATTTACTTCTAAGCTTACTTCCTTTCCTGCCATTATTAGACTCTGCAGTTCTCCGATATGTTTCCTCACTATCGCCCAAGAGGGCCAGATCGTCAGCGTAAGCTAGAGCAAATGTGGTTCCATTAAGAAACCTCATTATGTATTCCAGTACCAAATTAAATAAAAGTGTTCACAAGATAGCTTGTTTTAACCTTTCATTTAATTCGCATGTTTTTGGTAAGGTGTTTCCTTCTTTAACTTGCCTTTTAAGAATACTTGTATCAATTTCCCCAACTTTTTCGGGATTCCAAACCTCACAAGCATGTGATACATTTTCGATCGATTCATAGAGTCACGTGCCTTTTTAAAATCTACGAATAGTTCATGCACTCTTTCGTGGATTTCCCATTGCTTTTCTAAAAGCTGTCAGGTAGTGAAAATATGATCGCTCATTGTGTGCTTCTTCCTCAAACTACTTTGAATAGTGAGCACTTTGTAACAACTTGATAACAGCGATATTCCTCAGTAATTGTTACATTGTGCTCGACCACACTTTTTAAATACGGGAATAATGACCCAGTTTGTTCATTCCTCAGGGATAGTTTCGTTGGTCCATACATTTGTGATGAGCCCAAGTAACTTCTCTGTTGATTCGTCTCCTGCATATTTTATTAACTCCGACGGTATTAGGTCGAGCCCTGCGACCTACTTAACCCGATGGATTGCATCCTCAATGGTTAGCAGTTCTATCTGAATGTCTGCCATTTGGATAACACTATTTTCCATGTACATTCAGCAGTTTATCGAAATATCTCCCCCATTGGGCTGCAACTCTTTCGTTGTCCGAAATGAGCTCTTCATAATCGTTGTGGATAAACTCTGATCTAGTCTGGTATCTTTTCGCGCCCTGCATATGATCTCGTATTTTTAGTCACATATTCTTCCTGAATTTTAGCAAATTGTCGCTGACTTCTTTTCATAGGGTCTGATATCTTGATCTCTTCGCTATTATCCAAGGCTTAAAGTATAAAAACATTACGGGTTTTTATTGTACTTTTTCCTTGCATTCTTCACTAAGGTTTTACATTGGGGGTTTTGCAATAGCCTAGTTTGCTTTCCGCTGCTTCCTTTACAACATTTTTTATTGTTGACCATATTGCTTCTATGTACCTGTCTTGTTTCGTCGTTAGTTTCTATACTATCTGGAAAGGCTAACCGGTTATTAATTTCGTCCTGGTATTGACGCCTATTACGGGGGTTGCTTTGATTTTTAATGTCAATTATTTTTTTTACACATTCCTGTGTTCATTTTGGCGATGATTAGGATGTGGTCTGAATTGCAATCCGATTTCTGTATGTTAGTATGGTGTATCTATCATGTAGCCTTATGTTTGAATGTTGTCACTTTCACGTTCATATTTTTTGAGCTGGTGAAACTTATTGTCTTAAGACCATTATCGTTTGATTTGACATGAAGACTTTCTTCTCCTATTGTTGGCCTGTATGCCGCTTCTTTTCCTACTTTCATGTTGATGATTTTCATGGGTATGATTTTCAAATCGAAGGATGTGAAGTTGTCAAATATTTCATCCATTGTTTTATAAAACTCGTCCATTGCTCTTCATCCTTATCTTCCGATGGACAGTGAACGTTCAGAAGTACACAGCCATAGCGGGAACCCCGGATTTCGACCATCGACAATCGGTCGTTGTATCCATACCGCCGCAAATGAAAAAATCAGATCATAACGGTTGTTCCGTTTGAATGTCGAACTTCTTGTACCGCTGTGATGTCCAATTTATACTTACTTCGAGTAATTTCATTGAGTGCTGTTTGGAACGCAGCCAGTCTGTACAAGCTACGTACGTTCTACGAGCATATCCTTAATTTTTTCCCTTTTCATGGATGATTTCCCTTGGATAGTTCCCACCCGGAGATCCAATCGGGGAACTAGTTTGCTTTCGAAATATTTCACCCAAAGAAAACTAGCTATATTTAACACCACGGTGGGTCAACGATTTTCGTTGTCGTTGTGATGAGAGTGTTGGTAGTGCAGATAGTACAGGTCCGTGCCTTCCCCTGCCATTTTTTCATGGGGCAGAGATTCATGAGGAACTTAGTGGTCTCTTACGACTGGCACCTCGATCCGCAGGTATATTATTAACCCTATCCCACAGGGCAGACCAAGAATCGAAGCTTGCACTACGCTTCGATCGCGTCGCAATCATGAACAGTTTTTGAACCGGATTCTTACCGGAGATAAGTAATTTTCTTTACAAAAACATGAAAAGCCGACACCACACACAATCTACTGTCAACAGCTGTGCAGTCGGTCAGATCTGGTTAATCGAAGAGGTGTTCTTTTCCATTAGGATAACGCTCGCCCTCATACGGCTAGGACCGACTGCACACAGTTACAGGAATTCGGTTGGGAAAAAATGGTGCATCAGCATTGTTCTCCAGATTTAGCACCTACAGGTTTCTACTTGTTCTGCAAAACTTCCTTGATGGGAAAAAAATTGGATCTCGGGGTGATGTCCAAGAAGCTTTAGGGGTATTTTTTTTGCCAAATCTAAAAATGAAGGAAATAACATTGACAACTAAGTTTTTGCAATTGACGCAAATTATTTTACGTTAAAAAGACATTCGAAAACCGCGCAATACTTATGTTACTACCTGATACTTGATTTTAATAGCCAATTTAGCCATAAGTCCCAGATCATCGTCAATATGAAACATATGTATTATGACTATTGAATCGTTCAACACTTGATCATTACGCTGTTGACGTTTGTAAAAACATAACTTTTTTTATGCTTACATCATCTTTTAAACATGTTGATGGTGTTTTCAATAAATTTCTCATTTCAGGCTATAATCATATTTTTCAAGGACGAGACTGTGAGATCTCTCATGCAGCAGCTTCTTGTCGAGTTCGTTCTACACACGTTTAAACTGTTTGAGGTAACATTGATTGCTTCAGAATAAGTGCTCCGATTTTATTATGATATTCAATTTTAGACAACACCTGAAAACAGTTTTTCAAACATCGCAGAAACAATAGAAATGTTTTATGCTTGCCTTATGCAAATCATCAAGAAGATTCCCATGTCAATGGAGGACAAGTGCATTGCATTCGATAAACTAATCTTTTATGCATTGAAGGCAATGACTTTACCCGAAAATGGACCAATTCGAACTGGTGTACAATTCCTATCTCATTTTATCTTGCAATCCCGAAACTATCCTAACATGACACAAGCTGTGTTGGATGCCGGTGAAGAAATAATTCGGACATCAATACTCTGCGTTGGTTGTGTGACACCCCGTGCGCAAGTGGATAAATTTGCTGACATATTTCTCTCCATCAACAAAAAATACCCATCGGAATTGGTTACATGGATGAAAGTGCTGTCGGCTCCGAACTTCCCCACACCGCTCATTAACGATAGTGAAAAGTCTACATTTGCATCTCAAATCATCAAGTAATTCCTATAATTTTCCTACTCGTAATGCTTTAATCATGTAATTGATTTTTATTTTTCTGTATCAACAGAGAGAAAGTCAACAAGCGGCTTATCCAGAAATACTTAAACGACTTTGCGATCAAGGCACGTGGTCTCTCCGAAAAATACCAATAAGTAGTAAGCGGTAACAGAAGCGTGCAATCACGTCAAAATAGACGTACGAATAAACGTAAACGTAAACAATTCTTTTTAAGACAATTCTTTTATTATCCCTAACGTGCTTTTGACACATATTCAACATAAGAGTCCATGTATACATTTGTATGTTTAATCTCAATAGTAACTAAAGTACATTAACAATCTATTCAGTGTATGTACCCCAAGAAGAGTTACAATAGTTTCCTTCATCATATATGTATGTGTAGTCTTAAGATATGCAGAAAGTTGAGGAGTGGTTGCTAAAAGACGGAAAGTAAATTGACGTAAAATTGTGATAATAGCATTTTAGTATTATCCTCTTAAAATATTAGAAAGAATAACAAAAGCGAGATATTTTATTAGTTGTATAGTATGGAAAGGAGAGAATTATAGCTGTAAAATAAATACATAACTTTTACCCTAATTTTGTACATTAATTATATGCGGCGTACGTTTGTCGCTGCGGCATTCGGTTCCTTGATTTATGATTGTAATCTATTGCAAAGGTAATTAGGAACCTGTCGTACGGCGCCGATGCAACTACATCTTTCAAGAGTTTACAATTGTGTATTTATGTAAAAACAAAATAATGCAATTAACAAATCAAAGTTCCATAACCCTACAAGTTGTAATAAAATAATATACTTTCGAATCATTTTTTATTTATTCAATCATTTTTTAGGTATTCAATTGTTCGAAGATATTGCTTGATTCACATCTTTCTTTATTAATAAAGAATTACACTGTGCAGGAGATCGTAGGTAGTGATGGGCATATACCCGGTAAATACCCTTTGAGGGTAAATACCCGGGGTATTTACCAAAATGGGTATTTATTTTAAATGAGGAACTATAGTGAAAATACGAGTATGTATATACATTGGGTATTTTATTTTTATTTAATTCGATTTAAAAAGAGAGTGCAGGATTTAACAAGAGAATATTTTGATATTAACTAATCTGAGCCGCTGGAATTTGATGGTATTTTGAATAAATTTCTGTCAACAGATGTGAATTCTGCTGATTCCTTAGATTTTGATGTGCAGGTATGTTAGCATTGTCACTGCAACTTTGTGCATTTATTTCTTTTTCGGATGTGCTGGGTATGTTAATATTTGAACTGGAACTCGGAATGTTTTCTTTTTTTCTGTTATAGTTTTATGTTTTGTTTGTGTGTACAATTCAATATGCCAGTTATGCGATATGCACGTTAATTTACCCGCGCGTTCAGTAGTAAGGCGATTCCGTTTCTTGTTATGTATCCAACTAAAAGTGCTAAACGAACGTTCTGTGGCTGCTGAAGTAACAGGTGCTGATAAAATACGTGCTGCGACTTTGCTTATATTTTTGTTAGCAAAAAGACCTTTCCACCAAATTAATGGTTCCATGGAGTAAGCACTTGACCAGACGAATTCTTTTCCCCAAATGCCTTCTTTAGAGCGATATAGAGCCAAATCGGCCATGACTTCAATTCCCATATTTTTAGAGACATCATAAATAAACTCCATAGCTGTGATTTGATCAGAATCACTTAAATAGCATCCTTGATTTGATGGGTCAAAAAGAGCAGCGGCGAGATATATAGGTGACTCTCCTTTCCTTACATTTTTCGTAGAGTTGTTTCTTCTCTAAATTATTTAAAAGTCGAACTTTATCAGTTTCAATTAAATTTGACATTGAATTGAATTGAATTTTGTAGTTCTTTAAGAACATGATGGACTTTATGTATTAAACATTTATCGGATTCAAATGTTGTTATCCACATGACAATTGGCTTAATTATTTGTATCAAAGCAATCTTCATCTAGCAATGTCTTTTTAATGCCTCTGGCGAGAGAGGAAGCCTCATTGACTAGGCTTTCTAGGCAAAATACATAACTTCCCCACCGAGTTTCACTTGGAAGTTTTAGCGAAATTTGTTTACTATTCTCTTTATTTGTCTTGCTAAGGAAAGCACTAAGCACTTGACTGTTTTTTATTGTTTTCACTATTGCAGCTGCTTTTTCTATTACGTTTTTTATAGGAGAACACTTGATAATATCATTGCAACACAAATGCAATGTATGTGCTATGAAGCCTAGTGGTACAATATGGCTATAATTGTCTTTAAGTAACCGAAAACTTTCTGCATATTAGCCGCATTATCTCCTATTACAACAAAGAATTTGTTCGCTTGGTATTTTTCGAGTATAATTTTCATTTGCTCTTGTAGGTATTTTGCCGTGTTCTTTTGATCTTCAGTTATTAGAAAATCAATAAAAACTGGGTCAGGTTTAGATACTATAAAGTTTATAATGCCTTCGTTGCGGATATTGCTCCAACCATCACACTGAAGATGTAAATGTTGTGCATTATGTAGTTGCTCTGCAATATTACTCTTAACTGCGTTATATTCATCCTCCAGATAATTTGTAGCCAACTGCTTTCTTGATGGCAATTTTAGTAATGGTTGCAATTGTCAAAAAAATTAAATCCACAAAGGATGTTCAACCAACGATAAAGGTGACCCACTAACATATATGGCTCTTGCTAACATTTTATTCAAAGATTCCTAAAATTTATATGGAATTTATTAAATTATTTAGCACACCTACAAATGTATATATTTTATGTAGAAAAATCTCACGTTTTCCGTTTTCGATAATGGCTGGGATGGATCTGCAGTTTTCACATTTGATTGATGATTGTCTAGGCTTTGAAGTGCATCACAGGAAGTTTCAGCATCTTTTTTAACATATTTCGCAGGATTGTTTGCGGATTTTTCACTATTTACACCTGTTTTAATGTCCACTGGGCATTTAAAGCAATTCATCAAATGCTTCGTTATCTATCTATCTATATATATAATACGCCAGTGAAGACGCTTCTCCTCCTAAACTAAAAGTCGCACAATCAAATGCGATACACCGTTGGAAAGGTATTTGTCTGAAGTGGTGCACTATGTAATAAAATTTAGCAAAAACTTAATGCTGGAGTGATTTAAACCGGATTTAATTAAATATTCCTTTATGTAGTTTATTTTATATTCCGTCAAATACATGAACCACATTGACCACTAAACCCAATTCCCCAACCGCCAATTGATTGTTGCATTGCATATTTTTAGGAGTTAATCGCCATCTAGATAAATTGAAAAAGGATACATACAGGCACTATCCTATTAGCAATAATATTTGGTGTATCTAGAAAACTGGACCGAAATTGCAAAATATTTTAGTTTTTCCTTGATTTATACACTAAACACTAATTGTATTCTAAATTTCAAACTTCTATGTCTGCTAGTTTTATTTATTTACGGGTCGATGGAAATTCGAAAGTTACATACCTACATACATCGCACTTCTTTTATTTTCAGCCTTATTCAAACGGGTCTAAACGATTTTCATGCAATATTAAGCTCGAAAGAGTGCTTACATGACGATCCGACTTGACTATTTCATGGTGCATTTTTGACATCAAAATTACCGGAACGGAATCGACGAAACCAAACTGCGTGATACCAAACAGTCGAGGTACCCATCCACGTCCCTCACTGAAGACAACGTCGAAAATGTTGTGCTGGCAGATCGAAGGGATCAGGCATGTAGCTGAGGTCTCATATGCCAGCGTTAAAAAAAAAATCTTTGCGAACGAATTGCATATGACAAAAAGTCTCTGCGTGTTGGATTCGTCAAGCATAAGAATAAACGAGTTTTCGAGCGTGAGTCTCGAGAAGTACCAAACAAAGCAGGAAATGTTTTTGTTACGTTTTGTGACCATGGATTAGTCATGTGACCATTATATTAGGGTAGTACGTCTTTTCGCAAAATTTACATTTAGCCATTTTATCGACTTTATCGAAATATTTCCAAACCGAACTCTTATTTCTTCCCATATTAAAACAAAAATAACTCAAATCACTAGCAAGAACACTGCACCAATTGCAATAGCAAACTGAAGTTCACTAACGTTTGTTAAACCAAAAACAGTTGAAGTATATTACTTATATGCACAAACATCAACACCAACACCAATTCATAACGAGCATACTGCATAACTATATATCTATTCTCATCAATGCTTTACTTCAGTACATCCTCGCTGAACGAAATATAGACCCATAATGATCAACATATCCTATCTTTGACCTACCCAATTTTCGGTTTTTCCCCCAAAAAAGCAAATTAAGGGTTTCTTTTCAGAAATTATTTTATGACAGTACGGTCTAATAACATTGATTGTATGATCATAATGATCAGATTTTGCGAATATTACACACATTTAGTTTTTCTAAAGAATTTAGAAGATGTTTTATCATTTTATCACGGGATTTATGACCGCAAAAAGGGTTGTTTTTTTAGACCTACTTTGGCAATACACTAATTACCGACCACAATAAATACTGCTTTGGCGTTATCATTGATTGCTAAATGGAATAAATACCCGACTTTGGGTGGGTAAATATGATTTTGGGTAAATACCGGGTATTTACCCTTTAATAAATACCCACCGGGTAGGTAAAAAAAATGTGCCCGTCACTAATCGTAAGTGAATTCTTCGTGAAAAAGAGCGAAAAAGAAACTTCGGCCTTTTTGGCTTACAAAAAATTCATTCACTTTAAGACAATTTTGCATAATTTCGATAGCAGTACAACGTTTACCATGTAATACCGATATGAGTATATAGAGATATGTATATTGCACATGAGCCCCTATCTATTAAATCCGATTCTCACCTTCACGCGATAACTCCTGGATGCCTAGTACCTCAACTGCAGATCAGGCAGATGTCTTGTACAATTCTTGGTGGCGGTAAGCAAAAGAGGGGGCGTGTTACTGTCGCTGTCAATTTATGAACCAAGATGGCAGCGAAAAAATTCGCAGGACGGAATCAACGGTGATGTGATGATTTTCGAAGAAGCACGTCTACTTAAATACCGTAACATGGGGCTAATTTGCCCCAGCAGGGGTTACTTTGCGCCACCGACGAAAAGTGTTTTTTTGTTGGTTCACGCTCAGACAAGTTACGTTCTATGGATCGAAACTACCGTTACGTATACACACATATATTTGTATCTGCAACGATGTGGAATAGATCGCTTACCGGCAGATGGAAGGAAGCAGTTGAGCTGTGAAGTTCTGTTCTTAGATTCGTGTTTTTTTTTGTGTGACAAATTTGGTGCGTACAAATAGTGTAGTGAACTTTGAACAAGTAAGTACACATTTTTTAGTTATAATAAGGTTTTGTTATTAAATTAGACGTGATATTTATTTACCTAATTAATAAATATAATTTTTAAGTTTTTTTTTTTGTATGACCATGCAGTTTTTTTTTATTTTTGGGGTTAATTTGCCCTGGAGCCCCAATGAATTAAATATTGCTTGTTTTAAATTTTTATGTTTATTATAATTGAAACCGGATGCTTATGTGAAAAACTAACTACAATTTTTTTATGTAGAAATGCCAAGAAACTATAAAAGGAAATTGGGAGCAAGGAGATACGCCGATTACACGGAGGAGACCCTAAATAATTGTCTGGAAGAAATTAGAAGACGAGGATGAGGATCAGCCCACTACATCTGCCTTTAGAATGGAACAAGCCATGGTTTTCGATGACGACTCTTCGGACGATGTTAATTTCGAAAAAAATGCTAACGAGGAACAAGATGAAAACCGATTTGTCGACTTTTTAGAGAGTAACTCTGCAGCAAACCGTTGCGAAGTCGTTATGGAGAAAGTTGTACGAGAGGTAGGCAAGTTCGTCGCATTTATTTACGAAGGAAAAATATACCCTGGAGAAATTGTTAAAATCGAGGAAGAAAACGTCATAATCAACTCTATGCAAAAGTCCTTAAAACTGTGGAAATGGCCTTCTAAAAGGGATGAGTCAATATAGTCTTGGAGTGATGTTTTAGGCTCCATTCAACCACCAAAACCGGTTTCTAAAAGAGGAACATTTGCCGCACTGGAACTTAATTCAATATTTGAATAATACTTTAATTTTTATAATTTTTGATTATTGAATTCCATATTGTTATGTTTTTATTGCTTTTTGAATGAATAACCTATGTTTCGTTTTTTTTGGTTTGTTCAAAATTGTTATTTATGTTTATCTAATTACATTATTATTTTACATATGCTTATTGAAAATCTTTTTGTATTATATTAAATAAGTTTTTCTTGTTCCATCATAAATTATAAGCTTTTTATGAAATAAAAATAACCTGTTTTGTTTTTTGTTCAAAAAAAAAAGTAACCATTTTTTTTTTATATATTTTTTTTCATAGATATGATCCTTGGAGGAATGTTAATAAAATGCTTTAATAACTCTGCTATAACTCTTCAAATAAAGGCACCATAGCGAAAAGTTTTAGATGGAGCAAAGTAACCCCGTCCCTTGGACAACTTTGCCCCACATTTCGACTAAAAAAAAAACATTTCAACTTTCATTCAAATAGTTATCCACCAATATATGTGATATTTCATATCGTTGAAAAAAAATATATATTTAAATCAGACTTTAATATTTTTTAAGAGCTTTTCTAGAAACGGTCCGAAAAGTGGTGCAAAGTAACCCCGGTATCTTATTCGATGTTTTACAACAGGTAGATGACGGGCAATATATACCGAACTTTTGTTAGTCTTATGTCCCTATATGGACCTTCTAAAGTTAACAGGACAAATACTCAAATCTACCCTCTTCGACCTTAAAATTGATTAAAAATGTATGGGTGATTTTGTGCTTAGATCAGATTTTTTTTGATTGTATATAAAACTACAGGGAAAACTCTCTTAGCGGACACCACTTTTAAGCTACAGCATATTAAAAAATAATTAATAGTAAATTTAGAGCAAAAGTAGCAAAAGAGTTAAAAAGACTTTTTGCCATCTAAAGCAATAAAAAAAAATCGAGTCATAAAAGTTCGAGTTATAGAGGAAAAAAATCATGAAAATAGGATAGAAAATGCAAAAAAAAAACATTTATAGAGTTATAGAGAAATTCGACTTGCGGAAGTTCGCTGTATCACTTTACCATTCATCCACTCAAATTGCTTCAAAAATGTACAAGACAACTACTAAAAAACACGCTACAGAAGCTGATCTCATTTTGATAAACGATAGATTCGCAGCTCTACTTATTCCAAAAATGCAAACATCTTGGAAATCTTCGGTCATACTGGACACCAAAGAAGCTCTATTTTGGAAGGAAACTCTTTATCACCCATCTGTCATTCAAACACTCCATTCACCAATCTGGTCTTAAATTTCAACTACAATTCATACACTGAGAGCTTAAACATCGCTAATGGACCTTCGACGAACCTTGTACATCCTCCACCGTCACCATATCCATAAATAATCCATATAGGCTTGGTGCAAGAATTCACAAATTCAGATTGAATTCCCCTATTTACTGACATGTTTATGACTCGCGTGATATTAAATGTTGTTAATCAAAGCGTCCTGCCGCAATTTTCTCCAGTCTTCGCAGCTAAAACATGGCAGTTCTGCTTACTACATATCAAGAATCTAGCCACAGAAAAGGCACACACAGCTGCGGTAAAAAAAAAAATAGCACTACCCAGTGTAATGAAAAGGAACATTGATTACGCGGCATAACTACTGTTGCAAAAACTATAGCAAATCCAATTAACTTAATTATTTTAAGAAGAATTAATCAAGTATACAGTAGTGTGCAAAACATTTGCAATTTTTTTTATTTTTCCCTTATTCTGTTTTAACTTCCGAGCTATTCAGATCAGGTTAATAAAAAAGTATTCTTTATCCAATAAATCATGTTCATAGGCAGTTCTGTTACTCAGTTTTCACTAAATTTACGTGTAAAAAAAATGGCTGGCAATAAGTATGATACCCGAACAAAAGAGCTGGTAACTGAGCCTTTTAAAAACGGATCGAGTCAAAGAAAGATAGCTGAACGATTCAAGATTTATGAATCGACTGTTTCCCGGATAATCTCAAAGTTCCGAAAAAAATTATCAATTACAACGCTTCATTCTGGCGGTCGTTCTCGAAAAACAGACATGCAAACTAAGAAAAAAATCTTGAATACTTATTATCCAGCGAAACCCTTTCCGGTCCTCAACTGCAATCGTTAAGGACCTCAACTTGTCAATCGATGCAAGCACAGTTCACAGACGTGCAATAGAAAGAAATGTGAGGGTCTACCGAGCTGTTAAGAATCCTCTATTAACTCTGAAACACCGTCAAAAAAGGTAGTCTTTTTGTTTGATAAAAAACTGCTTCTAATTTCCTATTATTTAGAGTTCAATTTGCTCATAAATATATAACTTGGTGCCTGACACAGTGGAGAACCGTTTTATTTAGCGACGAGAGCAAATTCAATATCTTTTCAACCGATGGTATTGCTTACGTTCGTTGAGGGCCAGGTTCACGGTTAAATAGGGGAAACATCCGAATTACTTTAAAGCATGGGGGTGGTTCCGTTATGGTTTGGGGATGCTTTTCGGCTCAAGCTCAAGCATGTGGGAAATAAAGGGAATAATGGATCGCTTTGTGTATAGGGACATCTCAGATACAGTCATGCTTCCATACGCTGAGGAAGAGATGCCAGAGATGCTTCGATAACGACTCGAAGCACACCCCAAAGTTCGTTAAAGAATTTTTAGGGGCTTGGGGAGTTAATGTTTTGGATTGGCCTCCACAGTCGCCCGACTTAAACCCAATAGAAAACTTATGGGGAATCCTAAAACAACGGATAAAGGAACAACGATTTAGTTCGCAAAAGGCTCTTTATCAAGCCTTAAAGGATGAGTGGGAAAAAAATCCCTGTGAGTTAATAAACTCCCTTATGGCTTTCATGCCGAACACAGTCCCCCACTTAAACCCAATTGGAAACTTAATAAACTCCCTTATTGCTTCCATGCCGAAAAGGTGTGGTAAAGGTTTTAAGACCAAATATTGATATACTAAAAAAACTTGCATATGTTTTGCAAAGAATTAAAATGAATAATCTCGTTCTTTTACGTATTAAAAAAAAACTAGAGTACATGTTGGTAATTTTTTGTTTCCTTTTAAATATTAAACCGTAACACTTTTGACTAAAAATTTCATAAGAATTTTTTCTTTCGAGCAATAAAGGATATTATTGTATTTGAAAAAAACTTGCAAATGTTTTGCACACTACTGTATCTACAAACATAATTTTCGAAAAAATATTTTCTTCACATAATTTAATTCGTTCCCGGGAAAAACAATAACACGAAGTCAAAATAAAAACTCGAAATAATTTTGATTGCAAAAATTGTTTCATTATATATAATTAATATTTTGTCGCATGACCCTCGCTGGAAATAAGTGCCATGCAACGCCGTGTCATTGAATCAACCAATGATTGACATTTCTTTCTAGGTATTGCATACCAGCGGCGTTGGATCACGTCCCAAAGTTCGTTGACTTTTCTTAGCTGGTTCTCGGTTACACATTTTTACCTCGGCTCATAAACTTCCGAAAGGGTTAAAGTCTAGAGATTGAGGTGGCCATTCCGTGATATTGACATTGTTTTCTCGAAACATTACTTTGCCTTCTTGCTGGTGTGTTTAGGGTCGTTGTCTTGTTGGAAGACCCCAACTAACGGAATTTAGTCGAAGCAAATGACAGCATGAATTCATTCCTTATTTGAACATAAAGTTGTTGATTCAGTACAGATTTTATTCAATAAATTGGACCAACACCATGGTTTGAAAAACATCTCCATCCCATAATGCTGCAACCAGCATGTTTCACCGTTTTTATGGTGTAAGGCTATTTAAATGCCATGTTTGGAAGTCTTAGAACAAAACAAAGAGATTCAACATCACCAAAAAGCATTATTTTGCTTTCATCTGCCCATTCACCACTTTTGGATTGGCCAATCGATCGATCAAACTTCAACCTCTTAGTTATATAACATAGTCTGAGTAGCGGAACTTTTCTTGGATTATAGGCCTTCAATTTTTATTCCCTCATCTCTGACGAATAGTTCCAACGCTTGCCGAAACATTCAGCTCCGTTTTATTTCGACGGCTGACTTGAATGGATCCTTTTTTAAAAGTTTTACAATACGCTTGGCCAAATGCGGTGATATTCTTCTTCTACTGCGACTTTCCGCTGGTATTTAACTGCGTTTCAAATCATTTTGTTAGAATATCCAAGAAACTCCCTGACTTCTGAAATTAATTTTATGAGTGTATTTCTCTTTTCCAGAGTACAGTGCTTATCACGACCCATGACTACAAAAAAAAACATTGCTATTTTTTTTCAAGAAGAAAGTACATTTACCTCAAAAAAAAAAACTTTTCGCTCAAAAGCTTTCGAGCTTCTTGCTCGTGCTATTATTTTGACTGCAGAACAATGAGCTTATGACTAAAAACAACGAAATCGACCGTTATAATTGCAAGCGGATTTCTTCATAATTTTAGAGAGTTCACTTTAGGTAATTGTTTAGAACAGTAAAGTGTAAAAAAAGAATATATATTATAAGAAGAAAAGATTGTGGTGCTATTTTTTTTACCGCAGCTGTATATGTATGTACTCGTATATAAGACCTCATACTCGTACATTGAACAATCCAAAAACGAATAAGTCATGCGTTTCTGAGTTGTTTTAGTGAAACTGACTTCCAGTTAATAGATTATAGTTGAAAGACTTGCTGACTTATTCCAGTACAAAAGACTTTCAGTTGACTTCAAGTACTGGAACAAGTTAAAAGTACTGTAGTTAGCTGGCTTTTAGTTAATTAACTGCTTTTAGTCACTGATAAGTTAAAACATTAGTACTAACTGCTGACTACCTCTTTTGCAGTTAATTACTTTTGTAAGTTAAATGACTAAAGAAAATTAGTCGTTTTATTCAATTAACTGCCGTACTAAAAAGACTGTAATTTTAACAACTCTGAATCAAGACTAAGCAAATTTCTAGTAATTTATAAACTGCAAAAGCTGCAATGAGAAGTCCTCTAGTTGTACTCGTATTTTGCGCACCCAACAAAAGAGATTTTCGGATATATGTAAATTAAAACCGTTTGGAACGATCTTCTGCGGAACCTATGTATGTAAACACAATTTTCACCACTATAGTAAGAGTAACCCTCTACCAGAAATGGCTTTAAGCCGCACTAACTGCTCTTGATTACTTGCTTTCTCCGTCTAGAAATGTGACACACGCACCTTAAAAACACTCACCTACTAAGCAGAAGTGTACTCCTACCCTGCCTTGTCTGTGGTATTAAAACCGCCGCTAAAACTTTCTTTGACTTGCTGAAAACCTTTACGTGCAATATTAAAGCTTTAGATATGTTTAAAAAAAAAAACGGATGGAAAATTGTGACATACACTACGGTAGCGGCCACAAGAAGGAGAAGCAATACATCAGACAAGAAATTCGAAAGTTCTGGCATGTAAGATAAGGCCTCAAAGTAATCCGAATAAGGTATGGGATCAAGATCGTCCAAAAAAATCGCGCAATGTTTGTTTTATTTAGAGCGTAACCACAATTATAACTTTGGCTTCCAAGTCATCGGTTGTTTTTTGGTTTCAGAATCAAAATGGTGGACTTGGGTCCATGGATCCAAGGTCACAAAACGTAACAAAAACATTTCCTGCTTTGTTTGGTACTTCTCGAGACTCACCCTCGAAAACTCGTTTATTCTTATGCTTGACGAATCCAACACGCAGAGACTTTTTGTCATATGCAATTCGTTCGCAAAGATTTTTTTTTTAACGCTGGCATATGAGACATCAGCTACATGCCTGATCCCTTCGATCTGCCAGCACAACATTTTCGACGTTGTCTTCAGTGAGGGACGTGGATGGGTATCTCGACTGTTAGGTATCACGCAGTTTGGTTTCGTCGATTCCGTTCCGGTAATTTTGATGTCAAAAATGCACCATGAAATAGTCAAATCGGATCGTCATGTAAGCACTCTTTCGAGCTAAATATTGCATGAAAAATCGTTTAGAGCCATTTGAATAAGGCTGAAAATAAAAGAAGTGCGATGTATGTATGTAACTTTTGAATTTCCATCGACCATAAATAAAACAAATAAAATATAAATAAATTAAAACGGATAGTAATTGGTGATGAAAAGTGGGTCACTTCAACTTCATGCGCAAACGGGGATGGTCGAATCCCTGTAAGCCAGCGCAAATGGTGGCCAAGCCAGGAAGATTTTTCTGTGAGTTTGGTGGAATTGGCAGGTAACTATTTAAGCTGCTCTCCCACGGCAAAGCTCTTAACTCGGATCTGTATTGTCAACAATTGGACCGTCTGAGTAAAGCAAATGCCCGAAGTGGCCACCTTTGGCCAATATAAAAGGAATTGTGTACCATCAAGACAACACCAGGAGTCACATACTCGGATCCAAACCCTTACCATATGGTCAAGATTTGCGTATTGCACATACAACAACCAGGTTAAGGTCATGGATGACCGAACCAGGTTAAGATCATGGATGACCGAACCAGGTTAAGATCATGGATGACCGAAATTGTGTTGTGCATCATCTGCAGACAAGAATGGCATATATGTATATACTTTGTATCACCCAGCAACATGCACTTTGTTCGACGATCTTGTTGCTATGTGAGTTTCGAACCTTTTATGTATCTCTGTTGTTTGTTTTTTCTAAATTATGTATTTGGAGTTGTTTTTAAGTTTGGATTATGTGTTAGGAATTCGGTTAGGCTAAGAGCGTTGTTTTCGATTCATTCTGGATTGGACTGTGAAGACGAAAAGAAGTAAAAATAAAAAATAATAATAAAAAAAATAAATTTCACTGGCGCAGTCGGAAAAACAAAAAACAAATCATCTTGAAATTAAACTGATAAAAAGTGGTGACTATATAAAATTAAACTCAGTGCATTAAAAGACCAGAAAAAAAAGAACTCAAATAAAATTTAAAATTCTAACTATAGCAGTTATAGTGGCTGTGTATAGATCAGTGCAACACAGAAAACAAAGATTAAGTTTATGTAATTTAAAAAATAAACTTTTTCATGTGATTAATATATCCAAATAAAATAAGTAATACTAGAAAAAAAAAATTCAAACCCAGCGGAAGAAGAACCGGATCAGAAAAAAGAAGACTTAACTTATACATACATACATATATACATATATAAAAATAAGTAAATAAGGTAAAAAAAATTTATGAGAGGTATGGCTAGTTTTATTTTATTAGATATGATAAAAGACGTTCCCGATTTCACGGGCTTACCAGAAGAATTCGATTTATTCCTAAAACATATAGATTATATATATACATTTAGTACTAACTTAGATGCAAATTCTCAAGGCTTTATTAATTTAAGAATAAGGCAAAAAATTAAAGGAAAAGCGAATTTAATTTTAATTAATAATAATAATCCAACTCATTGGCCTGAGATTAGAGAAATTTTAATAACAAACTGTTGTATCGACGAAAGCGTTGAAAATATCATCACTAAAATAAAAATGTTAAAATTTGAAAAATCTGTAAGTGCATTGTTTGAAGAAAGTGTCAATCTTTTAACAAAACTTAATACAAAATGTCAAACCTTAGAAAATCCGGCTTGGTTTAGTTGTGCTGAAAATGAAAAAATGGTTCTCAAACTCCTTATAAGCAAGTTGCCAACAGAACCAACACTTATTCTTAACGCTAGAGATCCTTCAAATTTACGGGAAGCCCGAACAATTCTTGTGGATACTGACACATTCAATATCCAATACACAGACAGACATGGCAGGTCTATACGACGCTTTCCCAGACAAAACCAATCTAAACAATATAACGAAGTTAGTATTCAAAATTCGCAATATATTCCAAATACCAACGCAGGGAAATTTCAGAAATTTTCACACCCGTTTCGGCAAACAAATCCAAACAAATTTGATAATAGAACCTATTTTGGAAACTTTGAGAAACATCAGCCCCTTTTTCATCAAACACGAATAATCCTGAAATTTTGACGAGTAGCCAACAGAGTAGAATGATGGATGTTGATCATCTACAATCTACAAATTTGCATACTTGTTCTGGATTACAACATTTTCAATCATCAGGCCCCGACCACTTCCCTGTATAATAGTCCAAACAACACCAAATCCCATTAAACTCTTAATTGATTCAGGAGCGAGCACCTCAATAATTAAACAAAATCTTTTCCATGAAAAATTTAAAACTCATTTAACTAATCCACTCCTTCTAAAATCAGTAAATTCAGATATCTTAGTTTCCTCCAAAATTACTATCCCTCTTTTTAAGGAATTTAATAGACCGAGTACAATTGAAATGCTTGAGACCGAAATAACTGGCGACTTTGATAGAATAATTGGATGCAATATTTTGAAGCCATTACAAGCCAAAATAGATTTCGAAAACTCAAAGCTCATTACCAAAGATGCATCTCTTCCTTTGATATTTAGTGTTTCTGAAGCAAAAGTAACCGAAGATGAAATTAAAAATCTACAAGAAAATATGGAGGATATTCACTTTAAACCAGTTAATATAGATTGCATAATTGATAGATTGAAATTAGACAACCTCAACAAAGAGGAAATCAAGTCTCTTATTTCAACTATTAAGAAATTTAAGCAGGTCTTTTACCTCGAAGGTCAAAATTTGACTTCGGTGGTTAAATATAGTCACAAAATCCCAACAAAACATGACATCCCTATATTTTCAAAAACATATAGTTACCCCGAAGCACATACACATGAGGTAAATAAGCAAATTTCCGAAATGCTCGATTCTGGTATCATCGTGAACTCCTCTAGTCCATATAATGCTCCAATTTGGGTGGTCCCCAAAAAACTTGACAACTCTGGTCAACAAAAATGGCGCATTGTTGTTGATTACAGAAAGCTCAATGACATAACAATAGAGGATAAGTTCCCGATTCCTAATATTGAGGATATCTTGTCAAAATTGGGAAATGCGCAATATTTTTCTACCCTTGACCTCGCAAAAGGATTTCATCAAATCCCCATTTGCAAAGAAGATAGGCATAAGACATCCTTTTCGACATCAAACGGTCATTACGAGTTTACACGCATGCCGTTCGGCTTAAAAAATGCGCCTGCATCCTTTCAAGGGATGATGAATAAAGTTTTGCAGGACTATATAAATAAAATATGCGTAGTCTATCTAGACGATATACTAGTTTTTTCAACGTCATTACAGGAGCATATCGATTCACTGAACAAAATTTTCAAAAGGCTTTCTAATTATAACCTTAAAGTTCAAATCGATAAGTGCAATTTTCTGAAACACGAAACTGAATATCTCGGGCATATTATTTCGAAGGATGGCATCAAACCAAACCCCAACAAAATCGAAATCATTCAAAAAATAAAAATTCCTCGAACGGCAAAACAAATTAAGTCTTTTCTCGGTATTACGGGCTTTTATAGAAAGTTTATCAAGGACTATTCAAAAGTAGCCCTTCCGATGACAAAATGCTTAAAGAAGAATTCGAAAATCAACATTTTAGATAGGCACTATACAGGGTGTCCCACGAGCAGTGTGCCAAAAAGCTAGAGCGTGTAGGTCTGGTCAAGACAAGAAAAAAATCGTATGGGAGGGGGGGGGTCTATTCCCCCCCGTTTAGCCGGGAGGGGCAATTTTCTAAAAAAATTGACTTCATTTGGAAAAAAAATTATTAAAAATCAACAGTTACATCCACAATGACGTGATATACTTTTTTGTAAAGCCAGAAACCTCTTCTTTCATCTTGTTTCTAAACGAAGCTGTTTTAAGGAATAGTTTTTGAGAAATTAATTTTCAAACTCAAAATTTTGAAAAAAAAATTAAAAAAAAAAATTTCGTACTATTTTTTTTCAAAATTGTATGTAATTAAGTACTAATTTTTTGTCAAAAATTCAATTCTCTTATTAGTTTTTAGTTAAAAACAGAAAACCGGATGCAAAAATGTTTTGTAGTTTTTGAGAAATTAAAAAAAAACCCGAACCATTTTTTTCTAAGAAAAACCTTTTTTTTGGTTTTAACGCGGCTGGACTTGTAGGCAAATTAATGTATGAAACATTGACATCTTTTTTATTATTTTTAAAAAAATTGGAGTTTTATTATAATCAATTTTCAATATGATCCCCATTTTTTTAGAAGGCAAAGATTATATCTCCTTCTAATGGCTGCACATAAGTCAAACAATTTGACTCCAGCGACTTCAATCCGTGCTTTCAGTCGTTCCAAAGACACTATTTCCACTTCGTAAACATAATTCTTCATGAATCCCCACACATAAAAATCTAGAGGATTTAAATCTGGTGATCTAGGTGGCCATGCCGTGGGGCCCTTTCTTCCGATCCAACGGTCACTAAAATGATCATCCAGCCAGTTTCTAACCCGTAAGCTGTAGTGTGCTGGTGCTCCATCTTGCTGGTAGATTAAATTATCTGCTATGGCCAAAGGAACGTTGTCCATCAAATCGGGCAAAAGGTCTCGTAGGAACTGCAAGTATGATTCTCCATTAATAACGGCATTCAAAAACCGGGGCCCGATTACAGTTTGTCCAACAATACCAAGCCAAACATTTCAGCTAAAGCGGTGTTGTGATTTATTTTGTTTTTTGTTGTGTAGATTGGTGCTACTCCAATGATGCAAATTGTGGAAGTTAGTAACCCCATCTCTGGTAAACTGTGCTTCATCCGTCCAGAATATCCTTCCAAAATTGTTTCGTTCAGTTTCATTTCGAAGCAGTAATGATCGACAAAATTCTGCTCTCAAAAACTTGTCGTTTGAGGTGAGTTCCTGAACTGTCCTAAAATGGTACGGGTGTAAGTTTTCGGTATGAAGCACTCTCCGTACTCTAGATTTGGGCACTCCAAGCATAATAGCTATCCTCCTTGTACTAAGGGAGGGATTACGTCAGACCAAATCCAAAAATTGCGGTTTTATTGTCTTAAGGTCCTAGCCGGTTGAACCCATTGGCGGCGGGCGGACCCAGACGAAATTGGCAGGTCAGTTTTCAGGCGTTATCAATGAAAAAAAAGGATTAATCCAGGGTTATTCCAATACTGTGTCAGTTTATTGAATCCTCATAAAACTCCAAATTTTTTTAAAAATAATGAAAAAGATGTCAATGTTTCATACATTAATTTGCCTACAAGTCCAGCCGCGTTAAAACCAAAAAAAAAGATTTTTCTTAGAAAAAAATGTTTCGGGTTTTTTTTTAATTTCTCGAAAACTACAAAACATTTTTGCATCCGGTTTTCTGTTTTTAACTAAAAACTAATAAGAGAATTGAATTTTGGACAAAAAATTAGTACTTAATTACATACAATTTTGAAAAAAAATAGTTCGAAATTTTTTTTTTTCATTTTTTTTCAAAATTTTGAGTTTGAAAATTTATTTCTCAAAAACTATTCCTTAAAACAGCTTTGTTTAAAAACAAGATGAAAGAAGAGGTTTCTGCCTTTACAAAAAAGTATATCACGGCATTGTGGGTGTAACTGTTGATTTTTAATAATTTTTTTTCCAAATTAAGTCAATTTTTTAGAAAATTGCCCCTCCCGGCTAAACGGGAGGGAATAGACCCCCCCCCCTCCCATACGATTTTTTTCTTGTCTTGACCAGACCTACACGCTCTAGCTTTTTGGCACACTGCTCGTGGGACACCCTGTATAGAGTCTTTTAACAAGCTTAAAACACTTATATGTAGTTGTCCAATCTTAGCATATCCCGACTTTCGGCAGCCGTTCACTCTTACCACCGATGCAAGCAATGCTGCATTAGGAGCAGTGCTATCGCAGAACCAACATCCGATAGCATTTGCTTCAAGAACTTTAAATCGGCACGAATTAAATTATAGTACCATCGAAAAAGAGCTTCTATCTATCGTATGGGCTACAAAATATTTTAGACCCTATTTATTTGGCCGTAAATTTAAAATTCAAACCGACCATCGACCGTTAGTGTGGCTACATTCATTAAAAGAACCAAATTCCAAATTACAGCGCTGGAAAATAAGACTAAATGAATATGACTTTGAAGTTGAGTATATAAAGGGGAAGGAGAATAATGTTGCAGACTTTCTAAGTCGTTTAGATATCAACAATATAAAGGAAGAAGATATTAAATCTGATGTTGCAACAGTGCACAGTGGTAAGGAAAATCTCGATGATCATATTTATATTTCGGAAAGACCATTGAATATTTTTCGCTATCAATTAGTTTTAGAAGAAGGCAAATCAGATTCCTCCGCAAACAAAATCTTGTACAGGCAAAAAAGGCGAACAACGATATTTTTACCCACATACAATGAGACATATGTTCTCAAAACCCTTAAAGAAATTTTACCAATTAAAGGTTTCCTCGGAATTTTTTGCAAAAATGATAAATGGTTTATAGAACTCCAGAAAACCTTAGTTAGATATTTTTCCTGTTCCAAGTCTATGAGAATCCTAAGATGCACTAACTTTCTCAAAGATATTACTTGTCCCGAACAGCTGTTAAGTATTATTGAAAAAACCCATTTAAATAAAAATCATAGAGGAATAGATGAAACTTATTCTGAGCTTAAACGCCTTATTTATTTTCCAAATCTCAAACTAGAAATATGTAAATATATCAACAATTGTTTAACATGTAATATGTGTAAATATGATAGGAACCCTATAAAGCCATATTTCATGGTATCTGAAACACCTCAAAAGTCAAATGAAATCGTACACATAGACATATGGTTTTTTAACAAAAACACTATGTTTCTTACTTGTGTAGACAAGTTAACAAAACACGCGTCCATTCATTTCTTGTCAGATAGGAATTCCATAACAATAGTTGATATTTTAAGGCAAAGGTTTGCAGTATTAGGCAAACCTTCTAAAATAGTAGCCGACAACGAATTCAATACGGCTTATGTTAGGAACTTCCTAAATAAAGAACAGGTTCTGTATCATTTTACATCCCCCAATACCCATGCGGGTAACTCAATTATAGAACGATTCCATTTAACACTTAATGAGCATATGCGGCTATTAAAACTTGACAAGGAAAATGCGAACATTTCAGATGGTAACTTAGTTTATAAGGCTGTTGAAATCTACAATGACACGATTCACTCCGCAACTAAATACAAGCCTAATGACTTTCTATATGCAAATTTAAATGAGAACGAATGGAAAAGTCTTATAAAAAAAATTCATGAAAGTAAAGAAAAACTTATAAACAAACTTAATGAAAAACGAACGAAGCCAAATGAATTTCAAGAGCGAGAATTAATCAAAAATGTACATAGATTTTCATAACATAAAACACTTGCCTAGGTATATTATTAAGGATGTGGAAGAAAAAGGTCCCACATATTTTAGAGATAAGAGTGGTACTAAACGTGACAGACAACTTGTTAAAAGATCTTACAAATACCAAAAACCTATCGAAAACATTACATTTGAGAGAATATTTACTGGCAGAGATTATTCAAAGCGCAAAAAAAAAACAAAAATTAAAGAGTAAAAACTTGTAAAGTCTACCCAAAAGTAACTTATATTTATGAATTATAAGATAGTTGTATTATATAATTTAAATAAGTTATTATATAGTTCTTTACACATATCTGTAAGTTATTTTAAATAAATTAGAATTACGAAATATGTAAGTTACAACAAAGTTATTAGAAACGAATTTATGTAACACAGGGATAACGTAAAGCAAGGCAAAGATACTCATACGACACAGTCAACAGAGAATGCAACAAGTTGCAAAGTACAAATTATTTGCGTTTACCACCATCTTAACAAATGGACATCGCACTTACCCAAGCGTTTGTGTCCATTCTTCGGGGGAAGGAGTCACATACTTGGATCCAAACCCTTACCATATGGTCAAGATTTGCGTATTGCACATACAACAACCAGGTTAAGGTCATGGATGACCGAACCAGGTTAAGATCATGGATGACCGAAATTGTGTTGTGCATCATCTGCAGACAAGAATGGCATATATGTATATACTTTGTATCACCCAGCAACATGCACTTTGTTCGACGATCTTGTTGCTATGTGAGTTTCGAACCTTTTATGTATCTCTGTTGTTTGTTTTTTCTAAATTATGTATTTGGAGTTGTTTTTAAGTTTGGATTATGTGTTAGGAATTCGGTCAGGCTAAGAGCGTTGTTTTCGATTCATTCTGGATTGGACTGTGAAGACGAAAAGAAATAAAAATAAAAAAAATAAAGTAGAAGAAAAAGTGGCAAAGAGTTTTATTTCTTTTGGCTCCCAATAAATTTCACGCAGGTCACATACATTCATAATAACGGGGCGGCCTTCCTGCAGGTCTACTTGACTCGGGTTTTTCGTCAATTATTCATTTAACTGTTCGTCTACTGCCCATGTGTTCTACATATCCTGCTTGTGGCTTAGTCTTAGCGAATTTATTACTCGGACGATGCTTGGGGCTGGATAAAGTTAATCGAGTTCTTGTTATCATTAGTAAATAGATAGATAGATAAAATAATTTTATTTTCTTAAAAAAAACTGGTTATAAAATCAAGATTATGCTGCTTTACAACATGAGCTAGGACAATAACTAATTAAAGTTGTCTGTCAGGTTAAAAGTTTTACAATCTAAATATCTGCTTGACTTGAATCTAAATTAATTATATTCATTTACAAGTAAGATTCTTTAATTCATTTTTTAAAAGTTTGCAAAGGTTTAAGTAACATTTGCCATTCAATATGTTGCGAAACTCTTTGCGATCTATCGTTTCAGCACCTAGAAATGTTCTCCGGTATGTTTTGAAAATAGGGTAAATGCTGACGAAGTGTTAGGTGTTTTCCGTTGCATCAACGTTACACATCGTGCATAAACCAACACTTTAATTTCGGGAAGCTCTTGCATTCAAATCAGTGACCCACCCATTGCACCCCCACACCTGTAAACAGTCATATAAAGGGTCCGCCATCTAACGTTTTTTTTTTCAAGTAGTGCTTATTTCGTGAATGGTAACACTTAGCTCATGTCTGATTTGACAGATAATTATTTTTATCCTTCCGCTGAACGAATATGGTTGTGTATACGCTTGAACGACGCTGGGAAATATTGCGACATTACTTTGAAAATCATGGTAATGTTGCAGAATGTGAAAAAATGAAAAAATCATCTTTTCAGATGAAGCTCATTTTGATCTTGGCGGGTATGTAAACAAGCAAAATTGTCGCATTTGGGGCACAGAAAACCCGCACGCATACATTGAAAAGCCGGTGCACTCAAAACGAGCCACTGTTTGGTGCGGATTTTGGTCCAGAGGCATAATTGGGCCATTTTTCTTCGAAAATGAGCAAGGAGTGGCCGTTACAGTCAATGGCGATCGTTATCGGGCAATGTTGAACGAATTTTTGTTCACAAAAATTGAAGAGGAGGATATTGGCAACATTTGGTTTCAACAGGACGGCGCTACGTGCCACACAGCCGAAGCTACACTCGATGTTTTGCGCCCTGGTTTTGAAGATCGCATTATCAGCCGCAGAGCTGATGTCGTTTGGCCACCTCGGAGCTGCGATTTGACACCGTTGGACTATTATTTGTGGGGTGCCGTCAAAGATAAGTGTTACGCCGACAAGCCAGAGAGAATTGACGCTTTAAAGGACAATATTCGTGAAGCCATTGGTGAAATACAGCTGCACACAATCGATAATGTGCTTAAAAATTGGACCGATCGTGTGGGCTACTGCATGGCCAGCCGAGGCAGCCATTTGAATGAAATTATTTTCCATTATTAACCGGAAGGATTGTACTTTCAAATAAAAAAAGAAATATAAATATTCAGTAGTTTTTTTATAGCATTTTCAAAAAAAAAAAAAAGTTATTTGGCGGACCCTGTATTATTGATCTAGCGGCTGCGTTATGCACTTTAAACTTAGCTGAGTGTGAGACATATTTGTTTTTTACGAATTTAGACCAAGTCGCGTTTATAGCATTTGTTGATATTGATAATCTTTTCGTCAGATGTTCGGACCATGATATTTTGTAAGTAAATACAACACCAAGATAATTTGTATTGATTTGCTATTTTTATTTCTGCATCGTTAAAATACCATTTCTCACTGAGTGCTCTTCGACCTCCGTTCCTAAAATTAACTATTTCAGACTTGTCTAACTTAGCTTCCAGGCTCCATTTTTGTCAGTAAGACTTGTTGATGATAATTGTTAGAATGTCAGGGCAGAAGCAGGATGTCATCAGCATATAGGAGGACATTTATCCGTATTCCTTCTAAAAATAGCCCAGTTGGGAGTTCAGAGTGGAGATCGTTTAAAAACAAAACGAATAGTAAGGCGCTTAAGACACAACCTTGTTTAACACCTTTACTAGTTCTAAAGAAATTGGATGCCTTGGTTCCATCCCAGACTGCTGCAAACGTGTCCTGGTACAGTAATTTAATAATTCTAATCATTTTAACTGATATTCCCATGGTTATAAGCTTGTAAAACAAGCTTTTAGATCTACAAACCAAGCATAAAGTTTTTTGTTTTTTAGCCATAGTTGCAGTTGAATGAGGCACGAAAGATTCTAGATTTGATCTATAGTATGTACTATAATTGTAACGATAAGCAGCTGGGCGTTGGCATTCGTTGAGTATTTTGTTTAGTTGGTTTATGAACACTGTGGTAAACAAATTGTAAAGGGTGTCCAAAAATGAGAGTTCGCGACAGTTAGCTAGACAGTTAGTTTTTAAAAAGTGGAAAGATGACTGATTTTTTTAGGGAGAAGGGTATCGTGTCAGTTTCGTACATTTGGTTGAACAAAGCATGAACTTCCCCAATACAATAATCACTTGCGTTTTTTATTATAACTTTATTAAAATGTAAATAAATTACAAAATCCAGGGCTTTCAACTACATAGTTATGTTAAAGGGAGAGTGATATGTTTTAAGTTGAATATGGTTTACAAGATAAGAAAAAGATAAAATGTTGAAAGCACTGGTAAAATGATTGGAAATAACGTTGGTAAAGAGGCCTTTTGCAGGCTTAGATAACTTTCTTACAGGAAAGCAAATGACGCACGGTAAGAACGGTTTTTCTTCGCACATTTGATAAATTGCGGATACAACCTTGTTGAATAGATGTTTATGCGTGATGTAGGAATGGCCAAGTCTAAGTCTGATGTAAATCTTAAATTTCTTTTGCCAAGCATTGTTGGGATAGATCGGATTGGGGCCATTTGGGTTAAAATCGTTCAAGTATGGATATAATTTACGCATGTGGTCTCTCTTTTGTATTTCCAGTTGTCTAGAATAAAGTTATTTATTTGATAAGGCTAACATTGTAATAAATAAAGTTACAAGCTAGCTGGGGTAAGCCAGAGCAACGGAGGCCTTCGGCTATCTTGATTACAGGAGTCATATAAATTTATAAAAATTTCTGATTTTGAAGAAGTTGATTACAGTTTTAATGTTTTTTGTGCTAGGGTTAGAAAGGAGGTTGATTAAGTTGTTATGGGAGGGGAGTTGAAGTCTGGATGAGTGGAGGGCGGTGGTGGATGTTGAGTTGGGTTTGGTTACAGTGCACCTACTGTGCGAGGTTTGTTTTTGTCGAGGTAGTGTTCATGGGTAACTTTGGTGTGTCCAAGTCGTAGTCTGATTATTTTGGTAAGGTCTGTCCTGGATGTGATTGGGTGTCGTGGGTCGTTAGCGTAGTGTTTAATAGAGAGTCTGTCTTTGTTAATGGTCACATTACCAGTGGGATGATTTCTTGAAAAGGAATTGTTGTTCGGGGCAGTGAAGTGTTCTAATATATGTGTTTATGTCTTTCGGGTTGAAGTTTTGGGAGTGAAGGGAGGGGGTACGAAGGGTCTGTTTGGCGGTATTGCCTGCGAATTCGTTGCCAGGGATTCGGATATGGCTTGGAGTCCATATTATTGTTGTTCTCGGAAACTGCTGGTGGAGGAGGCTGCGGATTAGGGAGGGGTAATAACTTTGGTTGTTGGTGTTAATGATGGCGTCGATTGATGATAGGGAGTCGGTGCAGATGGCGAATTTAATGATAGAAGTGTTAGTATACTGTAGGGCTGTTAGGATGGCTATGAAAAGGATGATATCTGGTAGGGGAGGAGAAAGGAGAAAATTGTTTCGTTTTCGGTGGCGACGCTGAAACTGGCATTGTCTTCTGTTTTGGAACCATCAGTGTAAATGGAATGGTGGTTGTTGAGTTTATTTTTGATTTCGGAGCAGAGGATTCGGAAAATTTCTGGGGCAGTGTGGGATTTCTTGTAGTAGCGTAAGGTTTGTATAACAGAGCAGGGTGGGAAGAGGGAAGAGGGGATGGAAGCAGGTGGGTAAATGGTGAGGTTTGCAGGGGATGTGGTTTTCATTACAGAGAATTCGTGCGCGGTGTATGCAGGACGGTGTGTTTGGGTTTTTTTTGCTTGGTCGAATTTGTTATATGTATTATAGAGGGGGGAGTCTTTGCACAGTCTGGGATAAAGTTTTTTCTCTTATTTGTTGTGACCCCATTTTTATATTTGAAATTCTTTGAACGCCGACCGGGTGGCCCTATCAGCTGCCTCATTGCTTCTAATACCCGAGTGGCTAGGAATCCAAAGAATTTTTAGTGCTTTGCTGTTGGAAATAAGTTAGATATGTTTTTAACGGCAGATATAGTAAATAAACTGTCGGAGAACATGTCTTTTTTTTTGTTTGAATATTTATTGCCATGCAAATCACGAATGCTTCTGCGGTAAAGGCATTTGAGATGGCTGAACCATTTCCGTTATCAATTGCAAATTATGCGCGGGTGTCAGTTTAAGATGCATAAGTGAAAAGAAGGTTCCAACCGAGGACTTTATAGTTGTTTACGATGCTCAGAAATAAGGCCTTGTATGTGTTGACTATTTTTGCCACTTTCAATTTAAAAAACTACCCAAGAACGATGTGTAAGCTACGAAATATAGCCGACGACTGAATTCGAATTCTTGATTCTGTAGTTTGCTCCATTTACATGTCTCTTCGTCCTTTTTTAGCCGAAATGTTTTCATAAATCCTAAATCTAATTTTCTCCTTATTTAGAAACGAAAGTTCACATCGGTATGATGATGATGATGACTTGCACTGACATTATTACAATTGTACTAGGTGTACAACTTTGCTTCCGCCGTTGTTTCCGCAACATTTGAGGCTATAATGAAACAAACTGGTTACACATGTATCACTCAAAGTATTTTCCATCGCTGGCCACTACCTTCTCCCATCTTTCGGGCAGTGTACGAAAAAATTGTTCATCTTTTGAAGCGATCCACGAATCGATTCAATTTGTGACTTCTTCATGGGATCGGAAGTGTTGGTCAGCCAGGCCATGCGCCATTGATCGAAACAGGTGATAGTCAGAAGGAGCAATGTCTGGAGAATGCGGCGGGTGGGGTAGGACTTCTCATTTTAACGTTTCCAAGTACGTTTGGACCTCTTTTGCAACGTGGGGTCGAGCGTTGTCGTGCTGCAAAATCACTTTATCGTGCCTCTCGCTATATTGCGGCCGTTTGTCTTTTAATGCTCTGCTCAAACGCATTCGTTCGATAACGACCACCTGTGATTGTTTCACTTGGTTTTAACACCTAATAGTACACGACGCCGAGCTAGTCCCACCAAATGCAGAGCATGATCTTGGAGCCGTGGATATTCGGTTTGGCCGTCGACGTGGAAGCATGGCCGGGATATCCCCATACATTTTTGCGTTTAGAGTTATCGTAATGAACCCATTTTTCGTCCCCGGTCACAATGCGATGCAAAAATCCCTTCTGTTTTTGCCTCTGAAACAACTGTTCACAAACACACAAACGCCGTTCAACATCTCTTGGTTTCAACTCATACGGGACCCAATTTCCTTCTTTCTGAATCATGCTCATGGCCTTGAGACGTTTTGAGATGGCTTGTGTGTCACTCCTACTGATCGTGCCAATTCTTCTTGAGTTTAACGCGAGGCTTCACTCAGCTCCTATTCTGCATCTTCGAAAACTTTCTCTCTTCCACCACTATGCCGGTCTTCGACATTAAAATCACCGTTCTTGAAGCATTGAAACCACTCACGAAACGTTCCTTTATTAATAGCGTCCTCATCATACGTATCTGAGAGCATTCGATGAGATTCAGCCGATGTTTTGTTCATATTGAAACAAAACAGTAACACCTCCCGCAAATGACGAGAATTTGGCTCGTAAACTGACATTTTCAACCGAGAACAACTTTATGATGCAGACACAAATCGACTAATGTTTGAATGGTGTTCTGTTGACCGAGGTCCAAGCCAATTGCCTGACGTCTGCGTTCTGTTTTTTTCAACCGCTACTTACCGTTATCAGACAAGAGTTGTTTTAAATAGTTCCTCCATCACAAAGAAGCACGGGTTGTCCAAATGCAGGCTTTTATTTCCCGATATTTGAACTCACCCATTTTCTCTTACAGATTGCAGTCAGATGCAAGATTGAGATCGATCCAAGTCGGTCAGTGACCATATACCCAGCCACGGATACCGAAAAAAAACGTCTTACTCTGGTGACAGTCTCTACCTATATGAAAAAATTAATACTTATGACAAAAACTCATATCAAAGAAGTGACCTTCTGTAGCGGTGCGATAAGGTGTTCCAAAATACAGAGGTCATGAACTTGCCTGCTGGCTGTGATGTTTTCGAATGTTTTAGGCAGCTTTCGCCCTCTCCATTCGTTTGACGCTCTTTTCGTCTCCGACGCATAGTGATGAATCTACATATGTGCATGGTGTTACATACGGATCTAAGAAATCATTTTTATTACGCTTAAGCAGCTTCAAACAGCCCTCAGAATCATCAATTCGTTGTTCTTTTTTTATAGAATGAGCAAAAGCATCGTCCACTTGGAAAAAAAAGTTTTTCATACCCAAGTTTTCATGTCAAATTTTTAAGATTTGCAGTTTCCAGGTGTACTGGACGCGGCGTCTTTGGTGGGTGTTCGTCCCTTAACTATCTATATCACGACAACCACTGAAGGTCCTTTAGAAAGTTGGTATTACCAGAAAACAAAAGCGACATGGCACTGGCGGCACCACCTGCGTGTCAATCCACGCATTTAATGACCCATGTGTTACATAGGTGACTGAGATGCATATACTCACACTGGTAACCGAAGGACTAAAAACCTACATCAGCTTTACTTTGAAAAAAAAATAATACAGCGTACGTGAAGAGTCATCGACAATTTTTAACTTTATTATTAAACTTACATGCTAACACAAGCTTATCACTTGTCTGTACAATATTTAATTAAGTCGACTTAAGGCATCTTTTAAAAAATATACACAACTGCTATCTGCTACTTGTATTCTGAAACAAGTACCCTTAAAACTACAAATACATTCGTACATAATTATTTCACCTTAATACTATTGCTTACATATGTCTTGATGAATTTAAATAACGATAACGACAACAAAATGGTATTGGCTTGAGTAAACCTTTAGCAAAAACAAAACGCAAAAAAGAGCAAAGGATTGACTGATCAATTATTCAAACAGATTTGCAATAAATATGCTGGAAATCATTTGCTGTTTCGTTGTCAAATATACTGCCGATTGCTACAACATGTAATAAGTCTTGCAATCATAAGTACATATTTACTATACCCTTGCATATCTATTGCAAATTAGTTTGCCTTCAGGAACTCAACCTGCTTTTTGTATGGAATTCAGGAGAAAACATGGTTCATGCCTGTTGTGAACACAACTTTTATATAAAGGCAAAAAAAAAAAAAACATTAAAATATCTTTGAATATGTTTAAAATGAAAGGTGATGACAGAAGCAAAAGTCAGAGTTATTGTAATGGATATACAGAGCCTAAGATGTAGCTTTAACTTTATTGCCGCAATGCCAAGTCATCTGGCTTAGTTTTGTTTTCAAGTCCGCCGTTGATGGTCGTTCTGCAGGAGTAGGTGATAACATTAATTTAAGTAACTCATACTCCGTTGGAAATGCGGCAGGAAAATCTTTTGGAAATTTTCTTTCTCTGAGATCACGAAGAGTAACTAGCCGTTCCATTTCGGTACTGAAAAAGACCAGCAATTCAAATAAGATTAGCCCTAGAGAGTACACATCGACCTTGTAGTCGTAGGCTTGACCGCGCAGTTGTTCCTGTGACATATACAAGTAAGTACCAACTTGAGCTGTGTGGCTAGGGCACTGGGGCAACCCCGTTGCATCACCGCATTTGGTTATTAAGTTCGGTATTTCTGACATATCAGTTACTAGTCCAAAATCCCCAATTTTAATGTGCCCCTCTTGAGAAAAGAATATGTTACTCGGCTTCAGGTCGCGATGAATCAGTCCTTTGAGGTGCACATAACTCACAGCCTCCACGATTTGCTCGAATATTCTTTTAATATTCGGCCGTTGCTCAACCGGGTTCTTTCTCAGCCAGTCCCGAAGACTTTCTTTCTTACATAATTCCATTTGAATGTATAGAAAAACTTTAGTTTGTGCTTTCGGTGGAGGATGCTCACTGTTTCTGAGAGGTAAAAGTGCTTTGGAATTCTCGTCGTCAACATCTTCGTCGCTTTTAGCAGATTGAACAAACTCAATCTGGAAGGAGTCTGACAAATTACTGCTGTCAATATCTCGTCCTTTGTTGCCTAATGCTCGATCGTCAATAAATTGAATATCTATGTCAGGAACCTGCCTTCTATGAGTTGAGCTTTCACATTCGCTCCAAGTATCATCACTGAGATTGCCATTCAGTTCTGTTGTACTAAAGTTGCAGCAGGGAATAGTCTTGCTCCACGGATCTAATCTATTATTCCGTCCTCTGTTTGAAGTGAACGTGTTTATAGATGTTTCTGTGGGCTCGTCTTGTATGTCTGACAGTTCATCAAATAAAAATTTGTTATCTTCTTCCTCCTGCCAACCTGGAGGAGGGGATTCAATCCATGATTGGTAGTATCGCACAATATTGCTATGTTCGCAATGTGCAAGTGTTTTCACCTCACGCATTACTTTGTTTTTGGATTGCTCCTTGTCTGGTAGAGTAATTCGTTTCACTGCATAACTACGATCGTCCAGTTTGTGCCTCGCCTCGAATACAAGCCCAAATCCACCACGACCCAGGCAACGTTCCAGATCGAAATTTTCCTGAAAACGTGAGGTGAAAAATTCACCTGAATTTGTTGTCGATTCAGAAAGCGATCGAAGCTTTGAAGACGATGATGAGCTAACAACAGATGTCTCAGTTGCCTCAATTGCCGTAGGAACAGGAATGTGTCGCTCGATAACGAGAATCTCTCGGTTACGATTTCCGAGCAGAAAATTCATCAGAACTGCTGTGCTAAATACTATTAATGTTATCTCTTTCCACCAGAACCATAGTGAAAGTATCACTACTTTCACGGGGGCATCGACCTCATCGAAACTGAATCCAAACTCGTCCGCACTTTCATTCGTTGGAGTCGAATTCGCAACTGGCTTGCCAGCAGAATGGTTCTTATTACATGTACTGGTTTCATTGGATTCTCCGTCCGAGTAAAGATAAAAGCCATTGCCGTTTACGTACTCTGATGCATAAAGTACCGAGAGAGCG
Source organism: Merodon equestris (assembly GCA_958301585.1). Classification (NCBI taxonomy): domain Eukaryota; kingdom Metazoa; phylum Arthropoda; class Insecta; order Diptera; family Syrphidae; genus Merodon; species Merodon equestris. Next base: position 70,589,289 of record OY284413.1, read on the forward strand.
GACACGGCGTTATTTTCTTCATCATAGGGAACAAGCTCATAACCTGTTTTCGACGTAGAAGGCTCACTAGGAGGAATGACATGGTCATCGAAAACTACAAGAGAACCACTTGTTGCTGCTATGGGCTTCCATGGTATTTTCGGCAGTTTTGACTCAGTACTAATCAAATGATTGAAGTAATTTGATTTGTCGACTATTTCTTTTCGAAGACTGATGGACTCCTAGTAATGAAATGTTGATTATATTTTTTATCTGCATTTAAATAAGATATTGTTTGCCTACCTGAATATATAATTGCTTGCGATACATTCCAAGGTAAATTGAAGGTAGCATCGATGGTGGTGGTGTGAATCGTTTATCGTCATTGTCCCAGGCCCATTGTGCATTTGCGAAAAAGTCAATCGATTGCAACATACCATTCGATCCGATTTTCCAACCACTTACAATGGGGTGGTCAAACTGGAAAAAAACAAAGATTACTCTCCTGAATGACATCGAAAAGCATATTAAAAATACTTGATGCTTCCAAAGCAAATTGCCCGGATTTGACTTGCTAAAAACACAAACAATACCTTCCGGTACTACGACTTTTACGTCTAGATCCAACACAGCCATGTCCATGTCAGTCAGAGGATAATCATGACATTCAGCGCTTTTAATCATGTCCAACTGGTGTTGCCCCACACTAAAGTTCCACCGTTCGACACCTGTCCTTGATTCCACAGCGCGAACTGTTTGAGTTTGTCGACGAACTATCATCACAGAGTCTAATAATGGATCATGTTCTACGAGGAAAAAACTACTTTTTTTTAAATTTCAAGTGAAATAATTCCTTATTTCGTGTGTACCATTTTCTCCCTTCATAGAATCGGTATCGGTGCTGTTAATACATCCATTCATTGAACACTCATACAACAGCTGACCAGTACGAATGGATACACCATATGAACGCGTTTCCTTTCCACCTGATATGACCAAATCATCAGAAAACTTGTACGACGAACTAAGAAGATTTTCCGTTGTTATCGGGAGAGGATCAATAGTCTCTCCGTCGAATTTATAAATGCCTCCACTAAGTGAAGGGATCATTCGTACAAATTGTCCATTATTAGTCAACTCCAAACGATGAATGCTTGATGAAATTAAGGGTCCCGGTCCTGTCGGCACGCTCCAGCGAATCTTGCCGCCTTTGGTTATATCAAGAGCAGATAATGTCCCGTCAAGCGTTGTTATATACAAAAGCCTGTCAATGATACAATATATTGAGTTAGAAATGGATTGTATTCATTTGTATTATGTGTCACTCTTTAACTGAATCAGCCAAAAAGACAAAGAGAGGTAAAAAACCAGACTAGCAACTGATAAGATACCACCCGCTAGATACACGTTTGCTTTCTTGTATTGTTACGAATGGTTTTTTTAAACAACAAATAGCAGAATCCAAAAGAAGGCTTAGATATCGAATAATATAGATTATATTGGGTAGGAAAATAGAATTATGTAGAGGCGAACCGATTAGCCTCTTTGCTTGGTCGTTGATTAATTCGTGCTCTTTTGCTGATATTATTTAACGCATTTCTTTATAGCTCCCGACATGCCCTTATTATGTCTATAATTGGCATTTTGGTAATCAAAAGGTCTAATTTTATATGCGACCCCCAAAACGAAATTGGATGCAAGAAAAAAAATATATATGTATATGACTTCTAAAACTACTTCCTTTCCTGCAATTATTAGATTTTCTACATTTGTTTTAACTGTTTCCTCACTATCTCCCAGCAAGTCCAGATCGTAAGTGTAAGCTAGAACGGATGTGATCCCATTTAAGGTTATTCTCCTCTCCTTTTCTGAAAAGGATCTTATTACGAATTCCAAATTAAAAAGAAATGGTGAGAAGGCACTTAATCCTTCACGTACCTCGAATGTTCCAGATAAGATGTTTCCTTCTTATATACTTTGTTTCCCTTTATGCTTATATCAGTTTTACCAATTTTTTCGGAATTCTTAGCCTTACAATGACGAGATAAATGTTCGTTCAGTCTATAGTCATAGGTCTTTTTAAAATATACGAATAGTGAGTGTACCGTTTCATAGAATTCACATTTCTTTCTGTCATATAATAAAAATCTGGTCACTCGTCGAGCGATACCTCCTTAAGCCACCGTGGTAATCTCCGATTAATTCCTTTGAGTATGAAGTCAGTCTCTTTACGAGACCATTTGACAGGACCATCGATATTCCTCGAAAATTGTTGCAGGTTGTTTAGTGATCCTTTTTAAATGATGAAGAATGATGACCGAGTTTTCATTGCTCGGGGATGATTTCGTTGTTCCTTATAGTTTTGATGAGCCCATGTAGCTTTTCTACTAATTTTTCTTCAGCATATTTTATTAATTCCGATGGTAATAGGTCGATACCTGCGCTCTTGTTATTTTTCCTCAATGGTTGGCAGTTTTACCTGAACCTAAGTTGTGTGGACACCATTTTCCATTGCTGCCGGTTCTCCATGTACACTCAGCAGTTTATCGAAATATGTGCTTCATTGGGCTGCAGCTCTTTCGTTGTCCGAAACGTTACGAATAAATCCCCATTATCGTTGCGAATAAATCCTGATCTTGTCTGGTATCCTTTTCGTACAGCGTACAGCACATTTTTCCTGAATTTAGAAAACTTTTTCCTATGCCATGGTCGTTTTCTTATTCATTTCCCTAATTCATATTTTCAACCGCTCTTTTTCGGATAGTCTACTTCTTAACTTCTGGAAAAAAATCATTCTTAGTTCCCATTCACAATTCTGGAACTAAATGTAACGTAGAAAATTACAGAGAAATTTGTAAGCTTCCGAAAATTCCTAAATTATTTGAAAGCTAAGAAGTCGAAATTTGAAAGATATGAAGGACTAAGGAGTATCTGCTGAATGAGCAGCATTATCTCAAATTTGGTATATTACATGTGGGGATTAGGAATCAAATGGACACTATGTATCTCTACAGATTTTAACAAGCGTTTGATTCAGTAAATCATATTCGGATAAACCATAAGCTTGAATCTTTCGGTTTTCCTTCCTAATTTCTTCGTTGGTCGCCCTCCTTCCCTCCCGCCCCAAATCGGTAACTCCATTTGCAAAGAAATAAAGTTCAGTTCTGGTGTTCCCCAAGGGACACATATCTGCCCACTTATTTTCGATATCTTTATTCGTGATATCATCCAAGTGATTAAACACTTGTTTGCCGTTGACTAAAATGCAAAACCTTAAATGGGAACATTCCCGATTGCGAATTGCTTCTATTAGTAATGATGTCACACTAATGCTTTACAGTTTAATATAAGCAAATGCAACTTCATGTCATTTTCCAAATTCATTATCAATTATTGAGTTTGAAAACTTTATTGATTTTCAACCTCTATCCCGTATTACGTAGGTTAAAAATGTTGGTGTTGTGTTCTTATTTAACATACATATAAACCGTACTATAGCTATAACCTACTCGACTACGGGTTTCATCAAGAAACATAGTGGAGTTCTTTGATCCGTTTTCTTTCGTCACTATACACCTCTCTTGTTAGAAATTTAGTACATAGTTGCCATTTGAAATACTTATCTCGAATTGAACGTATCCAAAAGGGCTTTACAAGATTTATTTATCATAAAATGCACTGGAATTTTTACCCTAACTATAAAGCGAGTTGTTTACTACCTATCACCTATTACAGACATTGGAAATGGAAATGTACGTTTTGGTGAAGGCGTGAAACCATTGTATTTAATTGAGGATAAAATGAATCAATAGATGTACAGGGCGTACCAATCAGCAAAAATGTATTTTTTCTTCTTGGGAGCATGTGTTATTAGTTCGTACGACAAGTTTCAACTTTAGTTTACACGAATTTTCGCAGTAGACGCCTTGCGTGTTTTTCATTGAAATGGATAAACATGAATATCGTGCGGTCATAAAATTTTTCGTTTTTAATGGATTAACCCCTAAGGTAATTCGCCCGATGTTGACACAAGATTACGGAGACTCTGCTCCTTCGATATCTACCATTTAAAAGTTAGCAAGTGAGGAAACCATCTAAGATATGCATGATACCGTGTTGGACGTTGGTGAGTGAAGGTGCATGAGATGGCTGAGGCTGTGGGTATACCAGAAGAAAAGAAAAAAAAATCTGACCGATTTTTTATGACGATTTCTCACCATGGAGGAAACATGGATCACCGCGATGAGCGAACCACCATAATGAAACAGCAGTCCAGGCAGTGAATGAAGTCGGTGGTTCAGGGCCAAAGAAAGCAAAGTCAATCGAATCTGCCGGAAAGGTCAGCCCAGTGTGTTTTAGAATGCGAAAGAGATCCTGTCAAGTGTTTACCTATCAAAATGAGACAATTACAGGCGAATATTATTCCTTATTATTATTATTTAGAGACCAAAAAATTAAAACTATGAGGTAGCCATCTGAGTCGCCGCATGAAATCATTTTTTTTTGGAATATTTTGTAAATGTATCTATTTTAATGTTAGACGAACAATTTTTTTTACAGAGTTTGTCGTAGTTTCTTTAGCGTCTAACACCTCGAATAACCCGATCAAAGTAAAGAAAATGTAAACACCCTTTTTAGTTAATTACGTTTCATGTGTATATGATTGAAGATCATTGAAACCAATTTGGAATGGGTCTACTAAGAAAACCTGTCAAACTTTCTCAGATCCAAAAAAAAAACCTATTCGGAAGAATAATATTTCTAAAGTGTGCGCAATCACATGGCATTTTTTCTTGTGGGCTAAGCTAACGAATTTGCACTTTGCGTTTTTGGTGCGACACAAACCCTGACTATGCTTCTATACTCCGCATTCGGTATAATAAATTACATTGAATGTAGGAGGTGCAGCCCTGACCATTGGCGGATTGTAATCTCAGCAACATACAAACTTTTGTACATATGTCTGTATATATCGAATAAGCTTGTGCAACTTTCTTAGTTAATAAAATCAAACAATAGCAAACAGCAGATATTGCAATTGTAAAATTAGCCTTCCTTTGAGATTTATTTTTTAATGTCTTTGGAATACTGAAAGTTTTCTATTACTTACATATTTACTCTATTAATGTTCTAAAGTTCAGTGCGCATGTGGGTTCCAACAGATAGCACGACCTGCTTAATACCAACCAAATTATCATTTAGGATCGCTATCGACTGCTTTAATTCCATAATTCCAACTTCCACAAGTCAAATTTTTCTATAACTCAAATTTTTTTCCGGAACTTTGCATTTTCAACCCTATTTTCATGAATTTTTTTCTCTATAACTCGAACTTCTTTAATTCAAATTTCTCTGTATCTCAAATTGTTTGTATTGCTTTAGATGGCAAAAATTCGCTTTAACTCAAATTTTTGCTCTAAATTTCCTACTGTGATTGTATTGGAAGTTATATGCACATAACATAACGCAAAGTTTTGCTAGGAATTGAGGAATCTCCTTTTTTAAAATTTACTTAAAACTACCGTGATTTTTCGCATTGTATTTCAAAGGCTAGTTTGAGTAGGACGTGTATGTTTTTTATTTGAATCTCAGTGTTGTACGTGCTTTTTTGTTATAATGTCAGGTAGAAAATTGAAGCATCTTACTTTCGAACAATAACTAAAAGTCATCAGCGAAGTTGAGAGTGGTATTAAAAAGAAATATGTGGCCATAAAATATGGCTTACCTCCAAGTACACTCTCCACCATTCTCAAAACCTAAGATGGTATAAGAAAAAATGTTGAAAATACACCAAACGAAAAAACATCAATGAGAAAAAAGTCTCTTAAATATAAAACTGTTGACTTAGCTGTGTCAAAATGGTTTCCGAAAGCTAGGGATTTGAATTTGCCGATTTCTGGAACGATTATTAGGGAGAAGGCAAAGAGTTTTGCCATTGGATTGAGAGAAAATGATTTTAACGCAAGCACTGGTTGGCTCGATAAATTCAAAAAAGGTAAGTTCAGTGTGATAAGAAATTGTTTTAAAAAACGTATGTTGATGAGGTTTTTTTTTAAAAAGAGAGGGAATCGTTCAACACTTTCTGGAGAAAGTGCCACAATTAGTCAGGAAGACTGCGAGCATTGGAAAAAACACATTCTGCCAAAACTAATCGAAGGCTGCAGTGAAGATGACACTTTAATGCAGATGACCTGTTTTAAAAATATCTTCCAGAGAAAACCTTGGCGTTCAAAGGCGAAAAATGTCATGGTGATAAACATAGCAAGGGGCGGGTAACATGCATGATTGCTGCAAATATGAGTGGAAAAGAAAAGCTGAAAATTGTTTTGATCGGCAAAAGCAATAAGCCACGATGCTTACAAGGAATAAAATCTTTGCCTGTCAATTTTGTGTTGTTTGCCGAGCAAACAAAAAATCATCGATGGTGACCGAATTTATTGAAGACTGGTTAAGAGAATTGGATAAGGTGTTTTTTGATCAAAATCGAAAAGTTCTGATGTTGGTTGACAATTGCAAATCCCACAAATCTCCCAAAAATTTGAGGTCCATTAAGCTTGTTTTTTTTTACACCAAACATGGCAACAGCCCTACAACCATTGGAACAGGGAGTCATACAGAATTTGAAGTGTTTTTACAGAAAAAGAATCATCACTAAAATTCTAGCTTCGCTTGAAGAAGGTCATGTCAATCCAAAAATTAACTTACTGGAGTGCCTAAAAATGTTTCAATATCGTGGAACTGCGATGTTAAAAGCTCGACGATACGAAATTCTTTTATTAAAGCTGGATTTGACAAACATTCACGTTGACGTTCCCATACCTGAGTTCGCAGAAATGAAAATGATTTTTTCGCGATTACAAAATGGATAAGAAAAATGTAGTCTTCAAGAATACATTTAATTAGATGATGAAATTATCATCTGTCCAACACAGTCCGATTCTGAAATTTTGCATTCGGTATCGTCTGTAATGGAAACCGTAAGTGACGATGAAGTCGATGCAGAACCAGGTGAAGACTTAATTGTGCAGCCAAGGCAAGTCAAAGTGCATGAAGCATTGGAAACAATACGTGATGCTCTCCTTACTGAGAACATACACGCCGGATCGTTTTTTTAATGTAATTCACGAAATTGAAGTTTTTTACAAAGCAAAATGTAATGAAAAAAAAAAATTCAAAGTGTAATTACTGATTTTTTTTTTAAATTTTGGTGATGAAATATATACATATATTTTTCTCTACTTAAATAATAATCTTAAATTTTAAAAATAATTAAAAATGGATAATTTTTGTTTGAATTTCTTTAACCCTTAAACGCTACCCTGGGGTCCAGCCCAATTGAAAAGATATATTTATTAGAATATTTTTAAAACAAAGTAAACATGTCAGCGCCACTCAAAGTATTTTCATATTATCTTAGTAGGCGCCTATTTGTCACTCGTTTATTTATTTTCGAGTTGTGCAGTCGCGGAAATTTAAGCTTCGGGGTTCTATAGACCCCAGGGTAATGATAGTGCAAGTTTTTAAAGAATCTGAATTTATATTTCTGCATTGATTTGATTGGTAAGTTTTTACTTATTTTTAGTTAGTATTAACAGTGTTTTTATTACTCAAGTTAGTAGTATTAGTGTTATATGTGTTGATGTTTCTCGATTTTAGTTTGAAAACACAAGAAAAAATTGAAATGGATGAAAAAATTACCGCATGGTTACACGAAGAAGACGATATTGATGAAGAGGTAGGCCATATCATAACTGAAAATTTGAGTGACCTCGAAGATGATAGCGTCATCGAAGACTTCCGACAAGACTCAAGTGATGATGTTTTTTCTCCGGATAACGATGTACCTCTGGCTAATTTCACCTCAAGTAATTTTCTACGTGTTTTGGATGTTCCTACCAAACTGAGAGGAAAAGATGGATTCAAATGGAGTGGTAAGCATCCAAAAAGGGATAAAACCGTGCAAAGAAACATTTTACTACACCCTTCGGGGCCTAGAGGTGATGCCCGTAGTTTGACAACAGAAAAAGAAGCATGGGGTCTTTTTTTCACTGATGAAATTTTGCTTACAATTGTCTCTAATACCAACATTGAAATTGGTAGACAGAGGTGAAAATATAAAAACCACAGGGCTTTTGAGGGCGTAGACATCAACGAATTTGGTAATTACTCAAGTACAAATAGTATACGTCCTTCTTTTGCAAAGGACACGGATGTAAAAGAGATTAAGGCTTTGTTTGGTTTGTACTATTTGGCTGGCGTTCTCAACATGAATCATGTGACAACTAAAGAAATGTTTGACAAGGGTTCTGGTGTGGGCTATTTTCGGTGGCCCGAAACACAAGCTGTGACACAAGCTCATTATGAATTTCTAACAAACTGTTTGCGTTTCGATGACCGCTCCATAATGTTGAAACGTCAACAAAATGATAGACTAGCCCAAAAAAAAAATAAAAATTTTGATGTTATGTGACTCCAATACGGCATACATGCTAGATGCTTCTGTATATTTGAGTAAAGATTTGGCACCCAAAACTGTTTCATCTGCACACTATTACACCATGAAATTGACAGAGAAAATCCACGGAACAAATAGAAATTTGACTTGTGATAATTGGTTTACATCTATACCGGTGGCAAAAGAATTGTTGCAAAAAAAAGTTACAATTTTGGGCACTTTGCGTCGAAATAAAAGAGAAATTCCATTTTCATTTCTCGAAGTCAAAGATCGCGAACGTAACACAGCAAAATTTGCTTTTTCTAAAGAACTTGTTTTACTGTCCTACTGTCCACCAAAATCCAAACAAAAAAAAAATAGTCCCTTTGCTGTCAACAATGCATACAACAGCTGATCCTGATGCCAATTACCTGAGATGGTGGATCTTTACAACAAAACGAAGTGCGGTGTTGATTTGATGGACCAACTTTGTCACCGGTACAGTGTTTCAAGACGAACCAAACGATGGATATTGGCTATATTTTTTGGGCTTTTAAATATTGTGGGTGTTAATTCTTATGTGCTGTTAAAAATGGCGTCGAATCAAAAACACAAGCGAGACGAAACTTCCTCAAAACCTTGGCACTGGCCCTCATCAAACCCCAAATGGAGGAGAGATTCACTTGGCCAACTTTGCCGTCAAATCTCCAGGTCCGGACTGGAGATATTTTAAAAAATAAAAGACAATTAGTTGAATTAACTACTCTTGTTGCTGAAAAAAAAAGATGCGCCATTTGTCCATGCGGAAGAGACAGGAAGACGAAAATAAGGGTGTTGCCGAAGTCCTCTTTGTGGCGAACATAGCCGCTCTGTGTTCCAAATGTGCTTGGACTCAAAATTTTAATATTTTCACCTTGTAACTTATGTATGATCTTATAAATATAAATAATATTTTTTATTGAATTGGTTTTTAAGTCTAAATTGGGTACAAATTTGTTGGGTCTCCAAGACCCCAGGGTAGTAATAGTGTTTCTCCCAGGATGGGTAGGGTTCAAGGGTTAAATCGAAGTTTCTGTAAGTCGATTTTTTTTTTTTTCATTTTGGGAGTTCGAGTTATGGAAGTATTGGCATATAGGTTGCCTTAAGCCATGATTTTTTTCAGATTTTTTCGGCATGAAAAAATGTGTTAGCGAAGTTTGTTCTAAAATTGCTAAATTTTGAGCAAAATAACCGTCGCATGAGCATCCCTCAGATATTGAATGACAATCCAGATTTGTTGAAAACGATCATAACTGGTGACAAACTATGGGTATACGGTTATGATGACGAAATCAAAGCCCAATCATCCCAATGGAAGCGACCAGAACAGCCAAACCAAAAAAGCACGCCAAGTTCGGTCAAATGTGAATGTTTTGCTTAATTTACTTTGATTAAAATGACGTGGTTCATCAGCCATTGTATTCACCGGAATAGGCTCCCTGGGACTTTTTTTTTTCTCCCCAAAACTAAAACTAAAAAAAAAAAAAAAACTTCCATGAAAGGAACGCTGAATCGCTGAAAAAGTTCAAGGCTATACCAAAAAGCGCATATCTGAAGTGCTTCGAGGATTGGAAAAAACGCTGGGCAAGTATATTATATCTGTGAGGATTTGTCATTGAAGTGATTGAGCTCGGGCTATGTCCTTGGGTAATAACACCAGACTGATACGTACCGTATATAAGCGTACATATACATATGTAAATAGCTCTAGTAAGCTTGTACGTTTGACTTAATTAGTTTGAATATCACTTTCCTTCAGGCGGGCACATCAAATTATAGCAATGATTACCTGTAAATCTCATCCACGATCACCAAAGTACATCATACTTAAGATACATAAACGCCACATTAGCCGACCAGTGATGTAAGCTCGGCAATTGGTTGGTATTTATGCTGCGAACTTACGTGTACATTACGCGCCTGTATTTTAAAAATTCAAATATATGAATCGTTTATACCGGTCAACATGCCTGTATCGTTCCTTGTTTGCTTACAGAGTTCAATCGAAAAAATGTTTCGCTTATTCCTTAAATTATTAATTGCGCTCCTCGTATTGCATCACTTGCTGCATACACACATACAATTGATCCTTCCTATGGACATGTCATTTCATGCATAATAAACACGAAAGAACACGCTCGTGCATACAACATATCAATGCAAAGATAACAATTCCATAAAAAAACCGCTTCCCAATTATTGTATTAAGTCACTATTAGATAAAATAAAAAGTAAATTCAAAACTAGTAGCAAGCGCCTATCAACAGCCTTGAATCGTTTCTTTGACATTGCACAGAACATTTTAGAATCTTCCAAATTATGGTTATATTCGTAAATATATGCGTGTACCTGCGACCAATGCTGCGATCTAGCTTCTCCCCGCAAAAGGGCAGTTGTTCTATAGTTGGCGAGCTCAACATTGCAACCGAATTGGTTCCTTGTCCAGTTACAAGTGATGTGGTTACCAGTGACGTTAGCATAGCTAGGCGAACCAGAATGTTTTGATAATTTCGAATTACACGCAAATCATATAATAATCCGAATAATCCCATGGTGTGTGGTGGTACGACGATTGCAACGACTGCGAATGATAAACGTCCATCAACACTTGTCCAGCACTTAACCGCATAACTTTTGCTAAGTTATTTATGATAGTTAATCTCCTTATCAAAATAAAGTAAATACGTTCCGCTTTGAAGAATACAAATAAATTAATTAATTACGCGACCACCGACAGCCACTCACTTACGAAAAACCAGAGATCGAAAACTCCACTCACTTTTCGCAGTTTCTCAAACGTCAAAAATGACATGTTGGCTTCTGATATTTGGAAAAAGAAATGAAAACACTTAACGACTTGTCTGCCATCTTTCGGACAATCCTTTACGAAAATCTTGGAAATTATTATTTAATAGGATATTCGAAATTAGTTCATAATATTAAAGCCTAAAAAATGACGACGAATTATTTTTCAATCCGTTAACTAAACTTCAAATTGAAACATTTTTTTTTTTCAAATCCAGGCAAAAAAACTAATTCAATTCAAACTGAAAACTCGTTAAGTCGTTCAACATAACCTAGAATACTGGTTTGGTTCCATAACAGATGTTCGTCAGCTGTTTTTGACAATTTGTTTGTTGAAAAATATGACATAACACCAATAGCGAGCCAATCAAGGTCTATATTTTAATCCGCTATGAAATCCCAAATAACAATTAATTTACGAGGATATTGATTACATCCGATCGCTTCAGTTCAATTCAGTGCTTTGCAATGTTTTCCGCACGATGCCTTCATATAGTTCGCTCAGCAGGCATTTTTCAAACCTACGTTCCCGAACAACTGTCTAGGCTCAATTGTGCGGCTAAACAAAGACTTATATCAACATCTAATGCGCTTCATGTAAATTACTACGAGTCCCTCGGAGTATCCCCGAAATCAACGCAAAATGAAATAAAGGCGGCATATTACAAACTCTCAATGATTTACCATCCGGACAAGAACCAAGGAAGCGAATCGGCTGCGAAAAAGTTCCGTGAAATCACACAAGCCTACGAGGTTCTGAGCAACTATCGACTAAGGAGGCTCTACGACAAAGGTATACGCAGCAAATACCTAGACACAGTTTAACGAGTTTTCTTACAATTCTTCTTTAGGTATAATTCACACGGCAGGACCCGAGTATGCAAAGCCTGCGGATAGTGATAAAGGAAGCGAACCCGTTGACGTAGAAGATGATCCACAAACAAAGTTCTACAAATCCCGATTTACAAGGTCAACCGTCACCAAAGAATCGGGGCAAACACCCATATACGATTTTGATGAGTGGGCTAAAGCACATTACGGAAAATCCTTCGATCGTCGAAAGACAGCTAAGGAACGTCACGAGCGTAGAGAAGAAAAGAATAAAGTTTTCGATTCGAGTCTGCGGAGCGACAGGATTATTTTTGGAGCACTCATCTTGTTTGTAGGACTGTATTTCATTACATATGCTGAACAATCGTATGATACTCCAAAAACAAGGATAAAAAAACGAGAATAAGGCGGCCTACGCGAATAAAATAAAACCTTAGACAATTGTATAGTTATTTATAGAAATTATTAAAAATACAATCTTAACCGCTTTCTTTAAAATCTTTCACTTCGTTTGCGTCCTGTATACTTCGTGTCGGGACGTATATCACGACCTTGTCGTCGCTGCCGCTCCTTCTTGGCTAAGATCCAGTCTCTTGATTTTTTCGGTGGTTTGCCGCGGATGTTTTTGATCATTTCACGTTTCTTCACATATGCGACCTTTCTCTCATCTTCTTCGGTGCCTGTCAATATTATTAGTTCATAAAAACAATCCTATTTGAAGAATCGAGAATGTACCTAACGCTTTTGGCATGGTTGCAACTCCACCAGTCATTAGAACCAGAAAATACTTTTTCGCTTTTGTTGAGTTGGGATAGTCCACTACAAGGCCTCCAAAAAATCCGGCTTTCATAGCCTGTTCGGTGACCATTTCAATTTGCGCCGCGTTCTCTGGGTAGAACTGAAAAACTGCTCTCGCTGTTCTAGTCAACGACGCGAACAATGTTGTAAAGAACTTCAGCAGTCGCTTGTGAGGTTTATGTGAGCTTTTGTCGGCGTTACAAAGCCATTGGAGAGCAGAAATTGAAATTGCACCATCAAATATGCCAGACCTAAATGGCATTCCCTGTCCCATATCCCCAAGTATCAAATCACCTTCAACTTCTCTCTCCACAGCTATATCTAACATTGCTTGGGAAATATCCATTCCAATCCACATGTGATCATTATCATCGAGGACACTTCCCGACAGGCCCGAACCGCATCCGATGTCGAGTATAAGGCAGGCTTCGTCTTCCGGCAGCATTAGTAGTTCAATAGCGCGTTCGGACATTTGAACTTGGATTTCTATGATACGGGAGCTGCAAACAACTCAGTTAAGTTATCAATGTAAGCTCTTAATAAACGATATTCTCAACTCACTTGCTCGAATATTTTTTAGCTTCATCCTCGTTGTAATACTGTGGAAAAAAAAGCAACAGACAATAACCATTAAATTAAAAGCAATGTTTTTAGACTATGTATTACAATTTCTGGAGGTGCCGAATGCTCAGGTCGCTTTGCCATTTTTTTAAATATTTATTATTTTAAGGCAATCTACAAACTCACAGCCGACAAGAGTCTAAGGGAGAAAAACAAAAACACGTGTGACATTCCAAGTTTGACATTTTACTTTTGTTACGAACGTCAGCGCAAAGGAGCAACTGTCAAAATGTAATCGCCAACAAGTTGCAGTTGAACACACAGGGGCTAGTTCATCGGGATTCAAATGAATGTTTACCAAGTAGAGCTCTTGATACCCGCATACCCGGGTAACTACTGAACTTCAACGTTCCTCCAGCTTCAATATTTCTTCGCGGAAGTGAAAATCTGGAATATTGTAAAAATATTCATTTACGACCCTCTTCATTGGATGCGAAACGCTTTCTAGAAACAATTTTTTTTTAGATTGAGAACAGATGGAAATCTGAAGGAAATCTGCCCGAGCGTCTCGGGCTTCGCTGTAATGACCGTTTTTCCCATGAGCTTATGGGAACAAAATTTCTCAATTAAAATTTATCAAAGAGAATGATGCTTCTCAAATACTATCACCCGAGGGCTGTGAGTCCTCAGCGGCACAACAAGCAGCAGTAACGTCAATATTCTTTGCCGAATCCGAATCCGCGCTCTGTGAAGATTCTGTGCGTATGTTCTCAGATGAAATCCTAGACGCGGGAGGAAAGAAAACCAAAGTTGTCGAGAAGAAGTCTCTAGCAATTGGGGGTTTCGTCAAATTAAAGTTGAACAGAGAAGCTTTAAGGCCGCTATTAAGCAGGAAAAAACGATGATGAAGCATACGAAAAATCTGAATGAGAATTCGCAATCCGGAAGCCAACAAAGAAAGCTACAGCAGTGTAGCTGGACTCACAAAACGAAGGCCTGTATATACATCACTGGAGAGTCACGCAAGGCACGCCAGATAAAGAAAACTACCTCCTGCATCTGGTTCTTATATAATGATCATCTCTATAATGATGTCAAAATTATTATAAAAAGCCACGAAAAGCTGTCAGTAAAACCTTCACCGGTCGCTGTAGATACCAGTACGTTGGTTACACCTACTGCCATATCTGCGGCATCAACTAGTGATGGCCCAAAAAGCCACTAATCAAAACAACCAAACGTTCCCCCATCAAACTCGGGGAATCTTCAACAGGAAGCAGATCGATGGATCACTTCCATCGGACCGGAATTTTCCGGCATGGCAATAACAAGCCACACCACGTGAAGGACCCGGTCTACCCTCGCAAGTAGATGAGTGGGCTGCGTATACTGCTCATCTTATCCTTCAAAAATAGCTATGCACACAAGCGGTGCGTATCATGGTGGAATGCACAGCTCGAAACTTTGAGGAAACAGGTAAGATCTCTGTTCAACTGATCTAAAAAACGAAGAGTAGGACTGATTATAGATCTGCTCTAACAAAATACATCCTCGAATTGAGGTAATCCAGGAGAAGATCTTGGAGGAAACATTGCGAAAGCGTAGGTTCACTACCAACTACAACCAGGCTCTATAAAGCCCTATCCCCGAAGCACACAAATGGACTTGGGTTGATTCGCAGATCAGATGGCAATTTCACTATCAATCGCAGGGAAACCCTAGAGACTTTGCTTAAGGTACATTTCTTTGGTTCTATTACCTAGCTTTCACCTCTCGATGCTTTAGTGAGCGTCACAAATTACATCGATAGCGGAACAAGTAACCTCTCTGGTAGATTCTTCAGCCCTGATAGACCAAAAAAGGCAATTAGCTCATTTAAATCCTACAAAGCTCCAGGTAAAGACAGTGTCTTTCCTGCCTTTCTCCAGAGAGGCCTAGACATCATTCTAGCACCATTGACAACTCTGTTTCAACTTAGGATTTAATTCTCAAATCTGGAGTGAAGTCAACCTTGTCTTCATCCCTAAGACTGGAAAACCAATCCTATCGCCTCATCAGCCTAACATCTCTCCTACTAAAAACAATGGAAAAACTGATAGAGCTTCATATTAGAGGTATACAGAAACAACGATTAGCTACATCCGGAGAGGTCTCTGTAACAGTATCGGCACCTAAAGTGTCCCCAAGGTGGAATCCGTTCACCCCTCTACAAGTTAACCAACCTCGGTTATGAAGTCGTCGGATACGCTTATGACTTTCTTGTGATCGTTACGGGTAAATGCGAAATTTCTGCCTGTGAAAGCATGCACGCCTAATTTTACCTCGGACTGGTGTAGCAGAGGGAGCCTATCGATAAACCCAAATAATACAACCTTAGTCCCGTTTACAAAAATGAGGAAAATACAACCTTGCGCCATCTCCCTAAACGGTACTAACATAGGATTTTCAAAAGAAGTCAAATATCTAGGTATTGACCTTGATCATAAACTTAACTGGAACTCCATCATCAAGAACAAACTTGCAAAGGCGACTAAGGCACCTTCGATAAGACCTGCGAATTGAAACCTAAGGTAATCCACTGATTTTATACCATGATTCTTCTTCTTTTCCTTTTTCCGGCGTTGTTATGGTCAGAAGTGTAGGACCATAACCTTCCCACTTAACTGCATTCCTACTGGTCCGCTTGTGGGGTCCACCGGTTTGACCTCAGAAAGTAGCGGCAGGCTTCCCGGTTTGGGATTACTTCATCGCTGAGGCCAATCAAATGCTGGTGTTTTTGCATTTGTTTGCACCAATTGTTTTTCGGCCTGCCTGAAAAACACCGGCCACAGCACCGGTGATCTCCACAGCACCGGTCAACCCACTGATTTGCATGTACACTTGTGGGGCAGTTTAATGGTGGTAAATGTGTCCCTAGGCTCACCTTGGTGTTTTCTAAATTGCCTATATGTGATTTTTGTTTACCTTTGTTTAGTCGCCTTTTACGACAAGCGAGAGGTATCGCTGCAGGGATATTCTTAACCCGTCCCTGCACGGATACTTTTTTTTTATACCATGATTATAAGACCTATCATCACGTATACGTCTGGTTATACTTATGGTGGACAAAAGTTGAATAGAAAACGACAATAGTTAAACTTCAACGCTTTTAGAGACTAGCATGACTCGGCATTACTAGTGCCTTGTCAACTTGCCCGGCGGCAGCTCAAGATGTACCGGAATTACTCCACTTGTTATTAAAATGCGTAGTGCAATCAGACTCCTCCGCTCGGAAACAGACTAGCCATGTAGACCATTGGTTCACATGTCCATCCTACAACACCTTCCTGAGCTGAATATGATTACCACAGTTTCGGAAGCGTTACCACACACGTTCACCTTTGACAAAAGATTTGAGATTCTGGTGTTGGCGCTGGCATCTTTGAACCAAATCGGAAAATACCGAAGGCCCTGGGAACTACGATCCTCAACTTTATTAAGAAGGTAGAGAAACTAACAGGCACAATAGATCTACACTGGTCGCAGTGCTCTTTGCTATTTGTTAGCACGGTCCCCCTATTAAAAAGAAATTGTTCTGCCTTTTGTAAGGTAATCAATTAACAGATTCCTTTTAACATCCATAAACACGCTGGGTCGGTTGGATCGTTTTGGATCGCTCCAAAGATTTCTGTGAAAATCATTCGCGCATTGCGTATTTGCTTTTGATCGGCATTCAGTAAATGCGGCAGAGCTTTCCCTTGTTCTTTGCTAAAAATGTTTCGCACCCTTTCTTCCGATATCCCCGCAGCCTCAGCTATCTCACTCACCTTCACTCGCCTATCGTCAAACACGATATCAAAGACTTTCCGATAGTTTCCGGTGTGGTTACGGTTTTTGAACTTCCTTCACGTGGGTCATATTCGAAGGATGTGGATGACCAAGTTTAAATTCAGCTGCCATCCTCCTAGTGGTTGACATCAAAGGAACAGAGTTCCCGTAAACTTCTGTCAACTTCACATGAATTTTCTTAGGAGTTAATCCATCCAAAACGAAGAATTTTGTGACCGCACGTTATGTGAGTTAATCCATTTTAACGACAAATATTTTTGCTGGTTGGAACGCCATTACCGTATCAGATCGATAACTTTTCACCTTACCTTCGTTTTTCATATCTTGCTAAATGTTAACTCAGATAACCATCCCACCATTATAATCTCTATACTGATATCTCCAAGACCGAAAAATGCCCACCTAGTATCAGTAGAAAAACTTCCACCAAATTTTTTTTAATATTTTTTGTTGAAACAATTGCAATCCTAAAACAAACCAAATTTGCTACAAAAACTTTTCTCAACGTTAACTGCAATCAAGTAAATAAGAATCAATATCATAAAACTTTATATTCTTCTTAAACTTTTATGTGTTCTAGGACATATTAACCCTACACTGCGCAGTGTAGACGATCTGATACAACAAAATTCAATCGGCATTTTACTCTATTACACTATGTAGGTGATCTGCTACATTAATGTTCTAGGACCATAAGTATGTTTGATTTACTTAAACTAACGGTACACTTTGACATTTCGGTTATTCGACGTTGTGGGAGTTGACTTCATTTAGTGCAGATATAAGCGAGTACAAGACACCGTTCTTACAATAAAAGTGATAAAAGAAAACAACTCAAAAAGTAATAAATTCGATAAAGGTGACAATAGTTCTAGATAATCCGAAGGTAAAGTTTCAAAATTCAATGTGCTTGATGGAAAAAATTGTCTGTTTTGTGAGACGTATCATTTCTGATACATTGTGTTTTAACGGGTGAAATTTATTGTAGGCAGCATGGCACATTCCGATAAATGTGAAAGGCTTACAGATCGGGATTTGGAGGAGTTATTAGCACATCTTTCAGAGAGTGAGGATGATTTCGAAGGGGAGGCGTCTGATGATGATGCAGCAAATCCGGGCCAAGACTGGGGTGCTGCTGACATATCCACTGAATTGGAAGACGGAATGCTCCAGATGAGGAAAATGATAATAATGTCAACGAGGAAGAGCAAGAAGTTGGGGAGGAAGATATATCGCTGCATGGTACACGAGATTCCAAGAAAGAAGCTAGAGAATTGAAAGAAAAGTACAAAAACATTTTGTGGCGAAAAAATTATCTAATTCTCGATGACAACGCATTAACTTTTCGCGGAAATCAATCTTTCCCGCCTGAGATTGAAAATCTGGACACACCTTTATCTTTCTTCAGGTACTTTTTCGGCAACGAACTAGTATCAACAATAACAGAAGAAACAAATTTGTTTTCTCTTGAAAAAGATGCAAGCAGACCTGCTCATATAACTGAGCAGGATATTAGTCAATATATTGGGGTCTGCTTGTATATGTCTGTTGTACACATACAGGATATAAGGAGTTATTGGTCATTTGAGCTTGGTTTTGATAAAATCAAAGAAACAATGAGCTATAACAAATTTTTACATTTCAATCAAAACTCAACTATGAAACAACGATATCATCCTGATCATGATAGATTGAATAAATTACGACCAATAATAAATAGTTTAAATGAAAAGTTTCAATCTGTTCCGCTGCAACGATACCTTTGTGTGGACGAACAACTATGTGCCACGAAGGCAAGACATTATACAGGGTGTCCCACGAGCAGTGTGCCAAAAAGCTAGAGCGTGTAGGTCTGGTCAAGACAAGAAAAAAATCGTATGGGAGGAGGGGGTCTATTCCCCCCATTTAGCCGGGAGGGGCAATTTTCTAAAAAACTGATTTAATTTGGAAAAAAAAATATTAAAAATCAACAGTTACATCGACAATGCCGTGATATACTTTTTTGTAAAGCCAGAAACCTCTTCTTTTATCATGTTTTTAAACAAAGCTGTTCTAAGGAATAGTTTTTGAGAAATTAATTTTCAAACTCAAAATTTTGCAAAAAAAAATTAAAAAAAATAAATTTCGAACTATTTTTTTTCAAATTTGTATGTAATTAAGTACTATTTTTTTTTCAAAAATTCAATTCTCTTATCAGTTTTTAGTTAAAACAGAAAACCGGATGCAAAAATGTCTTGTAGTTTTTGAGAAATTAAAAAAAAACCCGAACCATTTTTTTCTAAGAAGAACCTTTTTTTTGGTTTTAACGCGGCTGGACTTGTAGGCAAATTAATGTACGAAACATTGACCTCTTTTTATTATTTTTAAAAACTTCGGAGTTTTATTATAATAAATTTTCAATATGATCCCTATTTTTTAGAAGGCAAAGATTATATCTCCTTCTTCTCCTAATGGCTGCACATATCTATGCTTGACAAATTTCCCTGCAATTTGACTCCAGCGACTTCAATCCGTTCTTTCAGTTGTTCCAAAGATACTATTTCCACTTCGTAAACATAATTCTTCATGAATCCCCACACATAAAAATCTAGAGGAGTTAAATCTGATGATCTAGGTGGCCATTCCGTGGGGCCCCTTCTTCCGATCCAACGGTCACTAAAATGATCATTCAGCCAGTTTCTAACCCGTAAGCTGTAGTGTGCTGGTGCTCCATCTTGCTGGTAGATTAAATTATCTGCTATGGCCAAAGGATCGTTGTCCATCAAATCGGGCAAAAGGTCTCGTAGGAACTGCAGGTATGACTCTCCATTAATAACGGCATTCAAAAACCGGGGCCCGATTACAGTTTGTCCAACAATACCAAGCCAAACATTACAGCTAAAGCGGTGTTGTGATTTATTTTGTTTTTTGTTGTGTGGATTGGTGCTACTCCAATGATGCAAATTGTGGAAGTTAGTAACCCCATCACTGGTAAACTGTGCTTCATCCCCCCAGAATATCCTTGCAAAATAATTTCGTTCAGTTTCATCTCCAAGCAGTAATGATCGACAAAATTCTGCTCTCAAAAACTTGTCGTTTGAGGTGAGTTCCTGAATTGGCCTAAAATGGTACGGGTGTAAGTTTTCGGTATGAAGCACTCTCCATACTCTAGATTTGGGCACTCCAAGCATAATAGCTATCCTCCTTGTACTAAGGGAGGGATTACGTCGGACCAAATCCAAAATTCTTTCATCTAAGATTCCTGATCCATCTGTAACTGATCTTTCGCTTCTTCGATGCTCTAGAACTCCGTGCTCTCGCAGACGTCGGTGCATTCTTGACAACATGGTACGACTGGGACACCTCCGATTGGGATATCTTTCAGC
Source organism: Merodon equestris (assembly GCA_958301585.1). Taxonomy (NCBI): domain Eukaryota; kingdom Metazoa; phylum Arthropoda; class Insecta; order Diptera; family Syrphidae; genus Merodon; species Merodon equestris. The sequence goes on from OY284413.1 coordinate 70,609,929, forward strand.
GTAGTCTTTCGGCTTCACGATCTCGACCATGAGCTAAACCGTAGCGGAAGTGCATGTCCGTTAATTCTTCTCGAGAGTATGAGTTTGACATCGTAATGTGTTGATGAGTTAACATCCAATTTGGAAATGGTTTTTTATTAAAAATGCGATGCCTTTTATTTACATTTGGGTTGCAAATATTTTGTTTTTCAATAAAGAAAAATTGCGGTTTTATTGTCTTAAGGTCCTAGCGGGTAGAACCCATCGGCGGCGGGCGGACTCCGACGAAATTGACAGGTCAGTTTACAGGCGTTATCAATGAAAAAAAAGGATTAATCCAGGGTTATTTCAATACTGTGTCACTTTATTGTATCCTCATAAAACTCCGAATTTTTTAAAAATAATAAAAAAGAGGTCAATGCTTCGTACATTAATTTGCCTACAAGTCGAAAAAAAAAGTTTTTCTTAAAAAAAAATTGTTCGGGTTTTTTTTTAATTTCTCAAAAACTACAAGACATTTTTGCATCCGGTTTTCTGTTTTTAACTAAAAACTAATAAGAGAATTGAATTTTTGAAAAAAAATTAGTACTTAATTACATACAATTTTGAAAAAAAATAGTTCGAAATTTTTTTTTTTAATTTTTTTTGCAAAATTTTGAGTTTGAAAATTAATTTCTCAAAAACTATTCCTTAAAACAGCTTTTTTTAAAAACAAGATAAAAGAAAAGGTTTCTGGCTTTACACAAAGTGTATCACGGCATCGTGGATGTAACTGTTGATTTTTAATAATTTTTTTTCCAAATTAAGTCAGTTTTTTAGAAAATTGCCCCTCCCGGCTAAACGGGGGGGAATGGACCCCCCCTCCCATACGATTTTTTTCTTGTCTTGACTAGACCTACACGCTCTAGCTTTTTGGCACACTGCTCGTGGGACACCCTGTATAAAGCAATACTTACCAGCGAAGCCCCATAAATGGGGATATAAACTTTATGTGCTTTGTGGGACGGATGGATTTTCCTACAAATTTTAAATATATGCAGGAGATGAAAATAACCCTAGGTATTTATAATTTTTTTCTTATACGAGTGCCTATAAAATTTGATTTATATTAGACACAGGAAACCAGAAGAACCAGACTTGATATCTAGTGCTAATATTGTTGTACGATTATGCAGAAATGTGCCTCGCAATCAAAATTAGCAAGTTTATTTTGACAATTTTTATTCGTCGATTCCATTAGCTGTGTACCTTGCAAAATGTGGAATACATTGCCTTGGAACAATAAGAAGACCAATGATTCCCAATTGCAAACTTGCCGGCGACAAGGATTTTGCCAAAGAGAAACGTGGAACCTCTCAAGAATTTGTGGCTGATATGGATGGAGTAGAGATTGCAGCTGTGGCTTGGAAAGACAATAAAATAGTCACCCTCATATCAACTTTTACTGGAGAGTTACCTTTTTCAAATGTAAAGCGTTTCGACAAGAAAGAAAAAACAAGTGTTGATATCCCTTGCCCAAATTTGGTTAGGGAGTATAATAGACATATGGGAGGAGTCGATCTCCTGGACGGATTAATTGGGCGCTATAAAATAAAAATGCGCACCAAAAAATGGTACCTACGATTATTTTACCACTTGCTTGATATGACAGTTTTAATTTCTTTTTTGCTCTACCGAAGATTTTGCAATAAAAGGGGAGAAAACTATTTACCTCTAGCAAAATTTCGAGCTGAGGTTGCTTATTGCTTGTGCAAACAAGGAATTTCATCAACAAGCAAAAGAGGAAGGCCAAGTGATCTGGAAAAAAGCATCCAAGCAAAAAAGAAACGCTCCGCAACGACAGCTTACATACCACCAAAAGACGTGCGCTAGGACTCATGCAGCCATTTGCCTATTTATGAAGATACCAGGCAACGTCGCAAAATGCCCAATTGTAAATCTTTTTCTTTCATAAAATGTTCAAAATGTGGCTTAAACTTTTGCCTAAATAAAAATAATAACTGTTTTATGAAATTTCATACCGAATAAAACATACAACCAAGTATCCTACCACTGCACAACGTAGCAGATATGATACAACCAGTTTTTTATAAATAAATAAGTAGTAATTAAAAATAGATTTTTTTTATTATTTTTGTCGTACTTGCAGAGATAAATTATATATAAAAATATTTTTTTTAATGAAAAATAGAAAATCGCGCAGTGTAGGGTTAAAGGAAACGAACGCGCTGATTGAGAAGCCAAAGCTATTTGCAACAAATCCCGCAATAGCAATCTACCAAAAAGGATCTACTGAAAGAATTGATTGAAAGTAAATTTCAACTGGAAATTCGAACTAGGCTGATTGCAACCACCATTACCCTTCCGTTAAGCGCAATCAATGTCGATAAAATCTATAAAAAAAAAAGCCCATCTTTGGTATGCTTTAGGATCAACATACATACATATGGCAAATGTTTTAAGGTCTGATTTTTAAAGTAGTGGAGGTAAATAAAAACAACCGTCACTAAAATGCAGTGTTATTTAATTTTTCTGTTTTTGCATTTTCACACCAATAAAAAATCAGAGAAGGTTTTATAACGGAAAAATAACTAATACATTTTTCCTGCCAAGATTTTTCCTTAGAAGCCTTCGGGATAATAAATGCTTCATAGTTTCAAATCGTTCATCTGTAATAAGCCGAGATCATATACTGAGACACGCCATTCAAAATGGCGCCGTCTGCTGTGTCGAACGTTGGAATTTACAACCCTGAGGCGCATGTTATAAATTTCACAAAAATCAGGCGCTGAAAACACACTTACAATTTGTTTGGTACGTTTAGACTTCCGGTATATAATTTTACTTCTCAGAAATGCTGCAAATTCTTAAGTAGGTACATACCACCAATTTGATGGCCATGAACGAGGCTTGTTCAAGAAATAAGGTTATTTTCTGTGTTCCTCGAAAAATATTTACTTATTTACCAATATTTATTTTGTGGCCTTCAAATAGTCCCCATCAGATACACGAGTAATACACGCCAGAACTTTTTCCTCGAAGCACTTCTGAGATATGCTTTTTGGTATCGCCTTAAGCTCTTCCAGTGATAAGGTCTGTAACTCCGCAATATAGCAAATCTCCATCCTTTCATTCAAGTCTTACAGTTTTAGGAACAGAAAAAAATGCCAAGTCTGGTAAATACAGTGACTGAAACATGATTACCGTATTGTTTTTGTCCCCCTGTTACCTGTTACGTTACTGATCACGAAACGTTACATTAACTTATCTGCTTGGAACTTCTCGAGATTCGCCCGCGAAATGTTGACACGTTTTTTTCTTTTGCTCGTCGGCTATCATTCTCGGTACCCATCGTCGCACCGGTACCGGTTCTGTATGTAAAATGCAATTCGTTCGCAAAGATTCTTTGAACGCTGCTATATGGGCTCCTGATGGTTACTCTTCGATCTACCAACACAACTTTTTCGAGCTTTTCATGTTATCTTCACTGAGGGACGTGGATGGGCGTTGTTCAACCTCAGTAAATGTCTTGCCCAGCTTAAACTCCTTGACGACAACTCTTATTTCATTTGCTCTCCTTTTGATGCTATCCCTTCGACGGTTTTTATTCAAATCAATGTACCTCCTGGAAATCATGGTCTATTTAAATGATTTTTTTACGCCAACCTAGTGGTTTTATAAGCATGCAAAAAAAAATATGCGGACGGGAAATAACCGGTTATCATTACCTCTGGATCACCCTTTGTTTCGTACCTATGTTTCGTCACCCGTGATGACACTTACCTGATAATCTGGATCACGTCGTTCAACGGTTTCCTAACGGTTTTTTTTTTGGTTAAAATTTGTTTATTTCGGAACAAACCTCATTGACACACGTTCGAGCTAACCGAAATATCTTCAGCAATTTCTCTGATATTGATTCGACATCGTTGTTTCTCCATTGCTTCATCGTTTTCATCTGTTGTTTATGTATAGGGTGGGCCATCTAATGATTTTCTTTTTAAATCATGGTTGTTTTGACACTGACAGCTGTTTCCTGCTCGAAATCTTGACAGAAAATCAGTATCATACCTCCGCGGAACGAAATAAGTCACTTTACGCTTGGACAATGTTGGAAAATATTGAAACTTATTTCCAAAGTGAGTGCTATGCAGCCCAGACAGTGTGTTTTTAAAAAGAAGATTGGCCGAATTGAAGCACCCATCGCTGTTCACAAGTTTGTACAAAAAGTTCATGAGACTGGTATGCTAGTGGGCCACACTCATGGTCTCCGTCGTCGTACGGTGCGCACAGATGAGAATGTGGCTGCTGTGGCCGAGAGTGTGAGACTCAATTCACGAACATCAACTCGCTATCGTTCTTAACAACTCAACATTTCACGCACTAACCTAAGAACAATTCTGTACAAAGATCTCGGATTATTCGCTTAGAAGGTCCAATTGACTCAGCAATTAAAGGCACGCAACTATCCGCTTCGTAGTTTGAGCCTTAGAGCAGCTTGAATTGGACAACAATTTTGGGGCGAAAAATCATCTTTTCTGACGAGGCGCCTTTTTATCTCGGCGGCTACTTTAACAAACAAAATTGCAGCATCTAGCTCGGAAAACCTGCACGTTATTGTTGAAAAGCCAATGCATCCACAGAGAATGACAGTTTGGTGCGGATTGTGGAGTGGTGGCATCATTGGACCATTTTTCTTTGAAAATGGAAACAACGTTTCGCTCAACGATGGGCGTTACAGAGCCATGTTAACCGACTTTTTTTCTAACTGAAATTGAAGACATGGATTTGGACGACCTATGGTTCATACAGGATGATGTGCCATGCCACACAGCCCATGCCAGAATCGATATTTTGTGCATCAAATTCCGAAATCGTGTTATCAGCCGTCCTGCTGATGTTAATTGGCCGCCTGGGAGTTGCGATTTGACTCCTTTGGACTTTTTTTTGTGGGGAACCATGAAGGACCGATGTAATGCCAATAATCTGAAAACGATTCAAGCACTTAAGGCCAATATCATCCAAGCAATCCGTAAGCTACAGCCCGAAACCATCAACAAGGTCTTGAAAAATTGGGGTGACAGAATGTGCTACCGCGAAGCCAGCCGAGGCAGCCTCTTAAACGACATTGTATTTCATAATCAATGGGAATGTTTGTTCTTACTAATAAAGCTATAATACATGGAAACAATTTAATTTTGTTCATTTTATTGCATTTTTAAAAAGAAACTTGTATTTGGTCCACCCTATATTGGGCCGTTCAGGGTGGCATTGTCATTAACATCTCCTCCATTTTCTGCGAAGAGCTTGTATCATTTATGAGCTTTTTATTGCTCGGTGCGGACCAGCTAATTGCTAGAGTCTACATTTCAAATATGTTGGGGCACCTAACTTTATTTTTTACACAAGAGTCTTTCATCACTCTTTTTTAAAAGAAAAAAATCACCAAAACTCCAACCTTTTTTGTCTGGCTAACAATGTCAACAAAGATTAGGGGTCTCTGTACCATCATAACAAAAGAATAATACATCGAAAGTCGAATGTACTTAGCTCGTGGAATTCTAAAACTCACTTTATTTTTTAAACAAACATCGTATAATTTTTTTCTGATCACGAAGCCAAGGGTTGCAAATCAGTGATAAGCAGACTTATCTATCCCCGGGGTATCATGGATTGATTTTTTCGTTCGTTCTGTTTAACTTACATAACATCTACTTTAACTATAAGGAAGAGAGAGAGATTTAATCTGCCATATATTTAGCATTTATTCTTAAGAAAATATTTTTTTAAGTTCCATATAAAATCAAAAGTGCACTTTTGAACGCACCCCTACAGCTGATAATCTTACATATGTTTCTGACGTTTAGCTGTCAGCGATGTTTGTTTTTTTATTCTTACTTTCATTTCATAATCTCTTACATTTGAGCATAATTTAAAACATACGACAATGGCTCATCTATTACGCCGAGTCGTTGTTCCAACATTAAAAAGGTAACACCCGAAAACAATACCAAATCTTTTTATCCTAAATTCCTTTAACCAGGAACGTGTGTGTTAGACATTTGGAAACTAACGCTAGCAAGTTCACCGAATCTAACGTAAAAACCGAAGATTTAAAGATTGATTTGAGTGATTCCTGTGTCAAGCGTTTACGTGAGATTTGCAAGAACGGAACATTCTTGCGTGTCACAGTCGAAGGCGGCGGCTGTTCCGGATTTCAATACAAATTCGATTTAGATGCTACCAAGAACGAAGATGACCTGCTATTCGGCGAAAAGGATGCACAGATTGTTATCGATGCGACGTCTCTAGAGTACTGCTCGGGTGCCGTTGTCGACTATCATTCTGAGCTGATCCGCTCGGGTTTCCGAGTCATAGCCAACCCCAAAGCAGAAAAAGGTTGCTCATGTGGAGCATCTTTCTCAATAAAGTTTGATTAATTCTTTAAGTTATGCGTGTATTATTGATGAAATGTGTGTCCTAGAAAAATGTTAGCAATAGAGTTCAGGGTTTGTTTATCAGAACATTAATAAAATTTTATTAATAAATACAGAAACTTTATTCTTATGTATAGGTACATATATGTACTAGGCTATTGAATGCACACATATGAAGTGAGATGTGTAAATAATTTCGCTTAGCTCTTATGAGAAACACTCTGGAATCCAACATGATAATAAAAAAAAACACAACACAAGGTGCCTGCTTCGCATCGGTACCAAGAAAAATAAATATTCTGATCGCTTTACAGTTTAGAAGTATCGTTATATCGCGCAACAATCCGTTTCACTAAAGTTTGTTAAGATATTTATTTCTTTTCGCCAAAGTTCAAAGAAAGAACATAAGAAATTCTCCTACATTTCAGGGGAGGAATTGTTTTATTTACACGAAGCCAGCTGTTCGCTCAGACTTATTACTTGTTCAGTGAGAATGCTTATTTGCTCTTCGTAGTTGACGCGAGTAGTGGCCTGGGAACGAAACGTTTTGGATAGAAAGGAAATGAATAAGGATAATGAAAAAGGTTTTACCAAATCTTCTTCGAGCGTTTGTATGGTTTGACCTGCAACCACGAGCTCAGTTTCCTTGTCCTTAAGTTCTTGCGTCGTGCTTTCCAGACAATTTTGGAGATGATCACTTTCCACTTGATAGGAGGACAAACGAGACTCTGACATGCATTTGGTCTTTAGGAGTTCTTCAAACTTTTTACAAAAACTATTAAAAAGTAATTGTTCCTTGATTGTTGTTGTTTGTGGTGCAATAGTATTGTTTTGGAGGCTGCAAAAAAAAATTGACAGTGAAATAGGAAACGAATAGTACAGGACCACCACCTTTTAGTATCACTTCCAGCAGCATTCGACGCTGCGATCACAGTAAAACCGGTCGCCGCAGAGCTACAGCAACTTCCGGTGATGACCAATGGTCCATTCTGATGTTTCTCTTTATTCAATCGAGACATTTCAATTGGTAAGGAATCACTTATTCTCGAGATTTCGTATTGTGTCCGCCAATGCGAGACTTCCTTCTCCAAATAGGCAATTCGATCTTCACTTGTTGTCGAGGAATTCGTCGCGGTATGCAACGGTGTGTTATCACTTCCTGAAGCACTTAATGCATCTTCACTGCCAATCTAAAATAAAACAAAATACAATCGTTCCTGTTGCTTAGATTAAATAAATAACAAAACACCCACCATACTCGCCGCTTCGACAAGTTTTGTTTCCAGCTCCGAGACCTTTGTTTGCAATGAATCCATTTCTTTTCGCAATCGCCTCTCGATATCAATACTTTCAGTTGTTCGCTTCTCCAACTGCTTCTCTAAATCACTGATACGTTCGGCTTGCATTTGAATCTCCCGATCTTTGTCGTCCATCTAAACACAAAAAAAAAACACTCAACTTTATCGCTTACAGCGTCACAGATACAGCGCTTACTAGAGATGTTAGCTCAGCATTCTCGAGGATTTTCTTCTGCAACTCTTCAAATATTAATACTTCCTGTGTGTTATCAAAATAATCGGCAAATCTAGACGATGACGAGCCAGTCGTACCCTGTTGCCCGCTCGATGCATTTGATTTCGTCTTACCGCCAGCAGTACTATCAGACTTTTGGCTCTTATTTGATTTGCGATTTTCCTTCGAAGCGATATCATCCTGCAATGATGCCACTCGACGTTCCAATTGCTTATTCCTAAAACCCAAACTGTCTACTTCATGCTCCGAGCGTCGTAAGGAAGTTTCTTTTTGCCGCAATGTCTCACGAAGTGCTGAATTCTTACCCTGCTCGTCAATAACCGCTGATTTTAGCACACTAGCTTGAGCTCGCAGCTTTAAATGGCAAAACAAATTATTTATTTCACTTTGCGACAAAGGGGCGTACGAAAGTATCGAACAAAAAGCAAATATATATATGTATCAATACCTTGGAGTATTCAGTGGCCAGTTTTCGATATTTGGCTTCTAGTGTGCTGTTTTCCATGTTGGTTTCTCTATAGCTTGATAAATATGCCGGAGATACGGGATGAGTAATTGCATTAAATCCAAGATAAAAAGGCAGCGCGAAGAGCCCTAACAAATCATGTCGAACTACTGTTGTTGATGACGGTAGAGGATTCGAAACTCTATTTCAGATAACATAACACGAACAGTATAAGTTTCAGGGAGGCAACTACGATTTCGTTAAATATCTGAAAGCAATCCAATCACTTTACGCACAATTTATAATAAATGGCTTTGTGGGCTCCCTATTTGCTTAACGTGCTTAAATAACAAAATCAAACCACGGAAGCAGCGGTATCCATTGTATTTCCAACTGAATTAAGTGGTAAATGGACTTATGCAAAATGTCAAATGAGCAGCAGATAGAGAACGTGGAAACAACGATTGCCGGTAGGTGGCGTCTAAATTAACATAGGGTACATTGTACATGTTTTAGGAATTTGAATTTTTGGCCTTTATTCATAATGAGAAGAAGTTTCTCATTCGATGTTAATCGCTACTCCCTCAGGCTAAGAGTTTTTACAGTTTTCGAGCCGAACCAGCTCGTTATTATGGTCATTAATTTAACAATGGGAGGGCAATGTAATATGTAAAATAGTCACTTGCCCCGATGAGCGATTATGAAGAAAAGCATTTAAGCGAAATTCTGATTTTATTATTCAATCTTATTTTCTTATTCTTATCTCATTTACTAGACAAAAATGTTTTAATCTAACTTAACCCTTTACTGCACGCACTATGATCCAAAACGAAAAAAAAAGAAAAGAGGCGAGTTTGTTTTCCATTTTGTGTAATTAAAAGACTAAAACAGAAAAAAATTGTTTAAACAAATTTTATTAAAAGTTATAAATTTTCGCCATATATGGCTGCTTGTGCAGTTACACATATTTTGATACATAAAAAATAAAAAAAAACAAATTCAGTTTAACGGCTTAATGAATAAAAAACAAACAATAAAAAATTAGTTATAAAATAAATTAACAAAAAATACATTTTCTTTTAATATATACATAGATATCACAAAATAAGTTAGGAGTGGAATTCGGCGAAGCAATTCCGATCTTTGTTTAGGCATAGACATACTCTGCATTTTTTGCACATTATAAATGATCTGTACTTGCAGTCATTTTGACATTACTGCCTTGTTTTCTGACATCCCGGCATATGATCCACAGAGTCCAGACGGACGGAACTCAATGGGATGTCATTGCGCCTTCCTTTTTTTTTTGGAAGATTAGTTGAGGAAAAAGGAGTCGAGGGATTTGATTCAATGGTTGTCTTCTGGCGTTTTGGAGTGTTTGAAATTGAAGCAGGGCGCCTCCTTTTCAATTTTTTATTACATCTGCACAGGTGTTCTGCTAAAGCCAGCTTAAAATCAAAAAGGGGCATATGTATGTCGCTTTTCTGCCGCCACAAAATCCATGCGTTAACGACACACAAATCTAAAAAGTGGAAAAATATTTTTATGTACCACTTTTTGGATCGTATGTCAATTCGACATAGACCGAGCATGGCCTCTAGGAGGTCAACATCACCCATATATTTATTATATTCATCTATAATCATGGGGCAGTCAACCTCTATATATTTTTTTTCCTTTTTTGAGTACCTTCTTTTTTTTGTTGTCGGATTGCCCCCCACAAAAGTGGAAAGCATGTTTACAATTTTGTTGTCATACCAGGAAACAAAAGAAACGTCCACGCCTTCAATTTTTGCCATCTTTTCGATAATATTTCCTCGTCCCATTTTCTTTCTTTCCTTTTCATTTGGCACGTCAATGTTGGTGACTCTATTTAGCCTCACCGTTCCCAATGGAAGCAGACCAGCTTTGGTTAAATGTACCTGCAGTTTCGGACTGTTGAACCAGTTGTCAAAATAAATTTTGTGGTTCATATGTCTTGGCACCGTTGAAACCAACCTGGACACAACGTTTCCGCTAACACCCAAATCTGGAAAACCTTCCGGAATAACGTTACTCTGTTCTCCTGCGAATAAATCGAAGTCATAGCTGAATCCCGATATTCCGCTCAAAACGAGGTTTTTATAGCCCCATTTATGTGGTTTTTTGGGGTTATACTGCTTAAGATGGTGTCGACACTTAGTGGGAATTGTTTGCTCGTCCACTGCAAGGTGTTCTTCCTTTGGTACAAGAAGAAGTCGGTCCCTTATATTATTTAGAAGTGGTCTGACTTTGAAAAGCTTGTCGTGTCCAGGCTGGCCAAACCTCACAAATTTATCATTGTCAGCGAAATGCAAACATCTTTTTATTTCCTCCCACCGCCTACACGGCATGGTCTCATAAACAAAAGATTGTCCTGATTGAGAATTCCAATACCGTCTAGTAGAGGGAAATTTGATGAGGGACGTGAACAGAGATATACCGACAAACTGTTCCATTTCACTTCGAGAAATGTTGACTGGCTTATTAATATTATCTTGTAAAGCTTTCCTGTTGGATTCTTCAACAATCATATCAAACAATTCTCCCGTGAAAAGAAAAGAAAAAAAATCAACAGGGGTCTCTAAAGATGACATTTCCTCTGGAAGGCCTTTGGTCCCTAAAAAAGGATAATCACTTTCCTGGAATAAAGCCCGCGAATGTTTCCTCCATGTAACCTCTTGCCTCTTTTTGTTTTCTTCCGGTTTTAATGTCGATAGTGGTTTTTCATCATCAGAATCGTAGTGTGTTCTCTGAAATCCATCCCCATGTCCTGCTCACCCTCAGATTCGAGGATTTCATCCTCACTTTGGGCTCCATCACCGGGAACATCACAAAATCTTTTCCCGTAGAAAGAATTTGACGAGATCATTGTTTTTTTACTGCAACAAAAAACGAAAATCTCATATATTCATTTCGTTGTGAATGCACAAGCAGCCATATATGGCATCCTTTAAAAAATTGAATATTATGTGAATGGATAAGGAGCCATATATGGACGTTGTCAAAAACGCGTTGTGTCTTGATTTCTACACACATAATTAAATATTTTTTGCTTAAACTTCACTTACCAATATTCAATCTCGCCGAAAAAAAATAAAACAGCCTTCAAATTCTTCTTTATCCAATAAAAAAATTAACTTTTTGTTCTACACTTTTTATCTACACACTTGCTGCGCGCACTGTTAAATTTGACTGCGGTTATTTGCGCTTGTGCAAAGAAAGGGAGAACCAAATACACAAATACACATAAACAAAAATCCATTCTAAACAGTCAAAACGGTTCTTTTCCAGTGGCAGTTACAAAATCGCAGTAGTCGGCGTTTAAAAATCAAAAGCCATATATGGCTTCTTGTGCAGTAAAGGGTTAAAAATATCTTAATATTTAATGCGTCTTACTGGCTCTGTGCGGGCACTCTAAGTCTGACTATATTACTTAATTCAGTCAAGTTGGGTGGAACTCATGTCATTCGTTCCCTCCTGATTGCATCTTTCAATGCCTGGACTTCGCCATGTCGCTCAATCCGCATGCCCGAAACCTCACCAAGACTTACAGGTAGTGCTCAGGTTCATCTAAGCATGAATAGCCTCCTAAACCTACCTCCTTGGTAGAGTAGGGGATCAGGTTATTGTCGTTAGTCATAGCCCTTACGTTGTACTTTCGCTTAATTTTAACAACAAAATTATTTAACTGTTTGGCCTTTCTGTCGTACAGGATCTTAGAAGGGTAATACTCAATGTACTGGGACTATGGGGCTCTATAATTTCTAAGACAGACTCTAAGGCACTGTTCCGAACACACGAAACTTTTCCATACTACAACTACTACAACTTGTGAAACAAATTCCTTGTCATACCGAAGGCTTTCTTGACTCCCGCAATACGAGCGTCTATACTAGTGAGATTCTAGAATATCTATTCTTAGAACTACCTTACGCTAGACAAAAATGCTTAAAACTAGCAAAAAATTAATAACTTGGGTAGCCTAAAAAACCTTAATGACGCTATACGGGCACTCCAAAGCAAACAGAACAGCTTAAGACTATGCCTCTCGGCTTTAATATTAACTTATAAAAATTATAACAAATGAACTACTAAAACTAAGAAAAATTATATTAAAAAAAAAAAAAACAAATTTGGACATTACCTTTTTCTTAACTATAAAACTTACTTGAGTCTGTACTCTATGCTCTTCTGAACTCCCACTTAGTAGGCTTCTGCTAGTGTTGAGAATGTTTGGTATTTAAATCGCCGATCAGAATTTAAACATAAAGTTTAAGCGCAGAGATCAAAAAGTCTCAAGCTCTGTAGTGAAAATATTGGGTTGAGGTCAAGTAGGTCTGAGTCCCCGAGTACGATTTTCACATCGAAGGGTGAGAAATAGTCGAATATTTATTCCATTGTTTTCTAAAACGCTTCATTTACCTCTTCATCTTTATTTTCCGTAGAACGATGAACATTCAGAATTATATAATTATATCGGGGACCTCGGATTTTGGGCATCGACATTCGGTCGTTGTAAAATACCACGACCTTTACGTTTTGCATAATTTTATTGCTGGTTTAAAGTTTTTGAATATCCGCACAGCCACAAACAAAAGGGCAGTCGTCATTAACAATTGTTTGAAAGTTGAACTTCCTGTACCGCTGTAATTTTTAATTTATAATTTCTTGTTTTGTTGAGTACTGTTTGAAAGCCTGCACAGATTTGTACGGGCTTATTACGTTTCATGGGCCTACATATATTTTTTGTCTTTTTAGCCCCGGAAAATTTTACCCAACTAAGGCCAGAAATATTTTATAACCAGGTGTCACCAATTTTAATGCTGTTTTAAGTCTTATGTTGTAATGGTGTTTTGTTGTAGTGATGGGTGTGTGCGTAATTTTCGTGGGGGCAAACACCCCCATTTATTGAACTTAATTCAAGCTAACTTAATACATAACTAATGAGAACGGATAAGGGGGCGCAATCCTTAGAAACTAAGATTGGAAAGAGGGAAGGTTATTGAGAAGACAGAGTTTTAGGCATTGAATGCTGAGGTTGAAGTCGAAGTTAATATTCGAACTAACATATGCCAGCAAACGGGAAATGGGTTCATTGGAGTCGTATGAGGCGCGGGGGTGGATATATAGAAGAGACGTTTAGAGATATGGAGTTATAAAGGGTGGCGTAGTCAATGGTACCTGTAAGAAGTCTATGAATGAAGATGATGTCATTCTTCCTTCCTCCATAGTACCCAAGTTAATATGTTTAAGACGGTCTTGATAGGGCGGTAAGAACAAGGGATTTTTCCAGGGCAGACCTCGAAGAGCGAAACGTAGGAACCGTTTCGATTCTAGATATGTGGGTTTGTTGATAAGGGGATCACACTTGAGATGCGTATTCGAGAAAAGGGCGAACAAAGGTAATATAGAGGGATCGAGTCACGTAGGGATTGGAGAATTCTTTAGACCAACGTTTCACAAAACCGAGTGCAGAGTTGGCATTACGAATTATATCGTCGATATGTGCGCGAAAATTGAGCTCTTGAACATAGTATGCCAAGATCGCGGATAACCTGAACGGTGAAGATGGGCTGATTATTGAGGAAGTAGAGACGAGGGGGAGGTTTGATTCGTTTACGTGAGAAGGTAATTGATTGACATTTGGAAATGTTAAGTTCCAAACAATTTTTGGATCACCAAACGGAAATGCTGTTGAGATCCCATTGAATAAGGGAAGAACCTTGTTACCAGGAAATAGTCTTGAGGAATGCCGGAAGAAGCTAAGAAGAGGTTGGAAAGTCAGATCTAAAACCGACACTGTTGTAAAGATTTTTTAAATAAGAAGTGGGTTCAAAGCCAAGGGAAAACATTTTGAAAAGTATTAGTTTGTGGGAGATTTTGTCGAAAGCTTTACTGAAATCAATTGAAATGACGTCAACATAATTTCCAATCTCTAAAGCTGAGAGTGTGAAGGACACAAATTCGACAAGGTTTGTGAATGTAGACCTGCGTTTAAGGAAGCCATGTTATGTAGAGGAGATTAGAGATTTGCAGTGGAAACTTAGAGTGTCGTACAAGATACTTTCGAAAAGTTTGGGTACGTGTGACAGTTTGGCAATGAGCCGGTAGTTGTTTACAACATTCTTCTGATCTTTTTTGTGAACAGGAGTTATAAAAGTGGTTCTCCTTATCTGGGGAAATTCTCCAAGGTAGAATAGTTGAATATTTTTAAGAGCGGGACAGAAATAATGGAGCAACATTTCTTTAGTAATATGGCAGTTGATATGGTAGTTGATTCAATCTCTTTTGAATGATGTGGGGGTCAATAGTACGTGGGAGAAGTGGTCCAAGGGAAAAATTTGGTAAGTAGTCGAAGTAAGTAGTATCCGGTACAAAAGAGTCATCGACGAAAGATTGTTTGGCAAAAACGTTGGCGATAGTTTTGGGATCATTCGAGGTTTCGCCATTGAAGGAGAGTGAAGTTGGGTAGCCAACTTATAGTTATAGTTAACAAACTGAAAGAATGACTTAGAATCGTTAATAAGAATGGCTTGCGTTTCGATTAAATGGTGTTCATAGAGCGACTTATGCAGCTCGGTGAACTTGGGTTAAAATTTTAATTATTAATTAATAATTAATTTTTAGGAAATTTTATTTACTAAAAATTATAGTATTTCAAATATTTTATTGAGAAAGATTATTAGATATTTTTGTGATTTAAAAACAATTGACGATTCAGTCTATATTAAATGATTTCAATCCACTCAGCAACCTTACAATTGAAACCATAAAAGCTTTAGAAAAGAAATAGAAATTTTACGAAACGGTCTGCCGACTATTCGTAGATTTTGAGAAGGCGTATGACTCCATCAACCAATGGAAAATGTATCATATCATTGCGAAGATATTTAGTCAGACTTTTATAACTTCCTATCAGTTTTCGGTTTCTTGTTGTTTATTATGTCATAAATACCCTGGTTTTGGGATATCGTCTCTATTTTGTTTACAGATATTTTTGTTGGTGTGACCCTTTTCCTGTTGTTCTGGCCTAATAGGTAATATTTCCTTTTTTTTTTTGGTGCAGTAATTAATTTGTCTACATTTTATACAACATGGACCAAATTACAGTCAACTTGTATATTTTGACTGATGTGTCGAAAATATCGATAAAATCGTGTAAATCGTCGAGTCCAATGGCCATGTAAGCGCCGTTTCAAAATGGCCAGAAGTTAACCCTTGCGCGTTGGACATCTGAAGGAAGCAATCGCCCAAAAGCAGCCAGCTTTGGCCAAAAGGAGAGGAATTGTTCCATCAGGACAACGCCAACCCAAACACATTGATAGTGACTCGCCAGAAGCTCCGAGAGCTTGGTTTTGAAATTCTTATGTATCCAACTTATGGTCCGAACCAAGTTTGACGAACGGCTTTGTGGGTGTTAAATTCGTCTCAAAAGAAGCTTGTGGAAACCGACTGTTCCAATGTTTGGCTTTTGAGTAAGGAATTCTGACAAAGCTTGTAGGCAAAACCATCCGCGTCGTTTTGAGGGCCATGCCTTGGTAGGGGATTTATGCACAAAACTATCAACTATATTTGAGTGTCATTGAGTCTCTGGTATTGTCCCCTGACACTAATGACACCCGGACCAGGGGACTCGCTGGTCCCGTAGGTGTATTTTTCTCTATTAGAAAAGAAGCACACACAACATGGGTGATTGACTGAAATTGGATTGTATTATAAAGAAGTTGTAAATTTAAAAAATAAAGTTTGTTTTCATTCCTTAATTAACTTAATTTTTTTTTAATTCTATGGTATGCTGCATTTATTCACTTTCCAATCACAAGAATATTTTAAATTTTTTGGACAATTTTTTTTAATCGATTGCATATCCCCCTTAGGGAGCTGTAAAGCAACCCAATAAATTCAACTGTTTATAACTCTTTCTGCTGAATACAATCGAAGTTTTCTACACTCTCTCCACTTTTCTCAGTTCTTCATTCCTGTCATTCATTACCAGAGACCATCTACCTCTCTGTTCAATATCGGAGAATGATAGAGAGTGATATATAATGGTCTCTGTTCATTATTAAACGTCAAAAGTACTTGGTTGCCGGGTTTGTGTTTTGTGCTGATTTTGTGGCCATCTTTATTTCAAGTAATCGTTTGCGAAAGGTTTTTCAAAAATAATAATTACAAAAAACAAATATATAATGTAGGTTCAAGTGAAAATAAGATAAATCTTCAGTTACTTATTGATAAGTTTTCTACAGGGCTAGAGGAAGATCTGCGTCCGCGGAATCGGAAAAGGATAAAGAGAAGAAGCCGGTCGTTCGAGGTCGGGAACGTGATAGGAGGCGCCGCGGATCGGCATCCAGCAGCAGCGACAGTAGTGCAAGGTGTGGCATTTTACTAAAAATATAGAACTTAACATTTTTCTACCAATATATTCTCCCAAAGCAGCTCGTCGGACAGTAGTTCTTCTCGGAGTAGCTCTGAATCTGGGTCACGTTCGAGTTCATCGGACACCTCGTCATCGGGCTCATCGTCATCTAGCTCATCCAGTGGGTCAGATCGTGGTCGCACCCGAAGGAAGAGTGTTACCCGCTCAAAATCGCCGGTGGCAAAAGCACCTGTACGTAAGGAATCCAAGGAGCGCGACGTTGCGCGCTCTAAAGATCGTCCTCGTGAAGAAGAACGCAGCAAAAGACGTACCAAGAGTCGCTCTAACGAAAAGAGGGCACGTTCTAGGACTCGTAGTGCATCACGTTCACCCCGTCGCAAGCGTCGCGAACGTTCACCAACACCAAAACCAGTCCGCATTCATGTTGGTAGATTAACAAGGAATGTAACCAAAGAGCATGTTGTCGAGATATTCAGTTGCTTCGGTGAAATCAAATCCGTAGAATTTCCCACCGATCGATTTCATCCAACATTTGGACGTGGGATGGCTTACATTGAATTCGCCACACCCGAAGAGTGCGAGAACGCAATGAAACAAATGGATGGTGGACAAATTGACGGACAGGAAATCACAGTTTCCCCTGTGTTGCAACAAAAGGTTCGTCCACCGATTCGCAGAATGTCGCCAATGATAAGGAGGGGACCACCGCCACGCTGGCGCTCACCATTCCGTTTTAATCGGAATCGAAATCGTTCACCAATAAGACGTAGGAGTCCACGACGTCGTTCTCGCAGCCCAATCCGAAGACGCAGACGCAGCAATAGTTCTGATAGTTCCCGATAAAAAATGTTTTTTTTATCATCAACTCTAACAATTAAAATAATTTCATTAATTGTTTCGTCAGTAGCGTGGCATGCATTTATCTGTTTTCCATAAAGTAGGACAAATACGCATTCAAAAGCTACGCAATTAATCTCTGACACTTAAACCAGTTTTCATTTTTATTTAATTGATATGCGAATGCTAAACCCTAAGCTAATCACAACCCTTTTAACATACAATTTACATATATCCATAGCCATATAACTCATGTACATCCATTGTAACAAGATTCAGATCTAAGTTGGAGTGTGACTTGTTATGAAAGTAAATCAAAGAAGAAATATGTTCTAATAAATGAAATTAAACAATGAAATCGTATTCTTTATTTCAACTCGATTAGCCACTTGAGCTCTGTTATGAATTAAAAGCGCAATTTCCATTCACTATATCGTTGGTAACCCGGATTATTAGATGTATGTACATACAGTTTGTCAAGAAAGTATTTACGCAAGTGAAAAAAAACAACTTATTTTAGTTTTTGCTTTGAAATATGAGGACTTATAATAACTTTATTAAATTTTTTTTTTCAATGTATTATAATTCAAATCGAGGAAATTATATAGCACAAAATCAAACTCATTTGACTAAAAACAACAACAAAAACACATAATAAACTAAAAAGAGACAAAAACTTCAGTGTCAAGAAAATGTTTACACATCTGAATTAATTCGAAGAAAACCCTTTTTTTTCAAATTCCTTTTCGCAGTAAATGCATTGTTTCATAACCGAACCATTTAGCAGTATCTAATTTGTTCTCACAGCTTTTGTAGGCATTCGAAAGAAAAATGGCATATTTACGAGTAGGTACATACAGTGGTAAACATTCGTTTACGCATTGCGGTATTTTGCGTAGTTCACATCACGAAGTAATGTACGAACATATGTACATACTATATCTTTCTCAAAATATGTCGACACAGACCTGGCGCTATTGCTTGTCTAAAAAAAAAGGATCGCGCATGAGGACTTTGATTTGTGTGGCATATTGCTTCCACGCATAAGGAATCGTTGGTTCGCGAGTTAAACATTCAATTAAACGCAGCTAAGTTTTTGTGCGATAAAAAAAGAAGTACAGTAGAGCGTCGATTATCCGAACGTCAATTAACCGAAACGTCAGTTATCCGAACGCAACTTCGGAAGCAAATGAACGTCAGTTATCCGAACGGCAATCAGCCGCAAAGTCGATTATCCGAACTAACCTTCAAAAACAGAAAACAAAAACGAACACGATTGTTCTTGATTTTAACGGTACACTTTGAAGCGATTTCATTTGAAACGGCTTCTCATGAAAAGCTCGCATACGTGCGTATCTACTCATAGCATGTATAATATGTATGTTTGTACGAGGATATTTCTGAATTTATTCGTGCCTTGTGGTTCAGTGAAGAACGTCGGTATTTAAAATGTCAGCAAGAAAAAGGAACCGAAACGTTCTATCAATCAGGAAAAAGGTAGAAATTATAAAGAGATTAGAAAAAGGTGAAAGTGGAGCATCGCTGGCGAAATTTTTCGATAGGTATTGGGAAAGCTACAGTCTCTGAAATTAAAAGCAAAAAGGACTTTATTTTGAAATTTGCGTCGGAGCTAGATAGTGAAGATGGATCAAAAACAAGAAATACAATGAGAAAACCAGAGGACCAACAATTGGAAAAGGCTATGTATTTGTGGTTTATCCAAAAAGAACCTGGGCCTATTTCTGGGCCACTTTTATGTGAGAAAACAATAGAATTAAATGAAAGACTTGGTGGCCTTCCTGATTTTAAAGCAAGCACAGGTTGGTTGTGTGGGCTGCTTATGGCATAATATTAATTTTTTGGATTTACAGGTTGGCTTAAAAACTTTAAATCTCGTCATGGTATACGGCAGTTGGAAATTCAAGGGGAATCATTATCTGGTGATGGATTTTCAGCTGAAAAATTTAAAGAAGCCTTTTCAGCGCTGGTAATAAAAGAAGGCTATTCTCTTGATGACATATATAATGCTGACGAAATTGGTTTAAACTGGAAATCACTGCCACGAAAATCCCTTGCATCAAAAGGGGAAGCATCAGCACCAGGTTTTAAAGTCAGTAAAGAGCGAGTAACAATTATGGTAGCCGCAAATGCTTCGGGAAGTCATTCTTTACCTTTGTTAATGATCGGCAAAGCTAATAAGCACCGATGTTTTAAGAATGTGACTTGTCTTCCACTTCAATACAAATCCCAGAAGAACGCTTGGATGAGCTGTAAACTGCTTCTTGATTGGTACACCAATGAATTCATTCCAAATGTAAAAAAGTTCAGGGATAGAGAAAAGAAGACGGGAAAAGTTATTCTTTTACTGGACAATGCACCATCTCATCCAGAAGCGGAAACATTGAATGCCGTCGACGAACATTTTAAAGTGATTTTTTTTACCACCCAACGTAACAGCAATCCTTCAACCAATGGATCAGGGAGTTATAGAAAACTCAGGAAGCAAGTCCTACGTCGTTTGCTGTTGGCAGAAGATGAGGAAAGTGTGGAGACCTTTTCAAAGAAACTTAATCTCAAGGACTGCTGTTATATGATAGCTGATGCTTGGAATACACTATCGCAAGAGAATCTGAGAAAGGCTTGGAATAAATTACAACTGCAAAGGGACGAACAAAATGAAGAACTGGACACACACTTTAACGAAGACTTAAATGAAATCGTTGATATGTTCCAGGAAACCCCAGGATTTTGCGATTGTGACAAAGATGATGCTATATCGTGGCTAAAAGATGATAATGATCCAGGTTTTCAAATTTTGAACGACGATGAAATTTTGTCCACGGTGGAGGAAGAACAACAGGCAGTATTTATTTATTTATTTATTTGATAAGGCTAACAATGTAATGAATAAAATTACTAGCTAGCTGGGGTAAGCCAGAGCAGCGAGAGCCTTCGGCTATCTTGATTACAACGATTATATGAATTTATATAGATTTGTGGCTTTGAGGAAATTAATTACAGTTTTTATGTTTTTTGTGTTAGGGTTAGAAAGGAGGTTGATTAGGATGTTATGGGGGGGGGGGGGGTCTGGATAAGTGGAGGGCGGAACACTGATTGAGGATGTGGTGGATGTTGAGTTGGGTTTGGTTGCAGTAGGTGCAGGTGCAGGTGGAGGGTTTGTTCTTGTCGAGGTAGTGTTCGTGGGTAACTTTGGTGTGTCCAAGGCGTAGTCGGATTATTTTAGTGAGGTCGTTTCTGGGTGTGATTGGGTGTCGAGGGTCGTCGGCGTAGTTTTTGATAGAGAGTCTGTCTTTGTTTATGGTCCGGTACCAGTGGGATGATTTGTTGAATAGGGATTGTTGTTCGGGGCAGTGAAGTGTTCTAATATATTTGTTTATATCTTGTGTGTTGAAGTTTGGGGAGTGGAGAGAGGGGGTACGAAGGGTTCGTTTGGCGGTCTTGTCGGCGAATTCGTTGCCAGGGATTCGGATATGGCTTGGAATCCATATTAGTGTTGTTCTCGGGAACTGTTGGTGGAGGAGGTTGCGGATTAGGGAGGGGTAATAGCTTTGGTTGTTGGTGTTGATGATGGCGTCGATTGATGATAGGGAGTCGGTGCAGATGGCGAATTTGGTGTTGGAGGTGTTAGTATATTGTAGGGCTGTTAGGATGGCTATGATTTCAGCAGAGTAGGATGATGTGTAGGAAGGGAGGAGAAAGGAGAATATTGTTTCGTTTTCTGTGGTGACGCTGAAACTGACGTTGTCTTCTGTTTTGGAACCATCAGTGTAAATGAAGTGGTGGTCGTTGAATTTGTTTTTGATTTCGGAGAAGAGGGTTCGAAAAATTTCTGGGGCAGTGTGGGATTTCTTGTAGGAGCGTAAGGTTTGGATAACAGAGGAGGTAGGGAAGAGCCAGGGGGGGTGGGAACGGGTGGGGATATGGAGGGGTTTGTAGGGGATGTGGTGTTCGTTACAGAGGGTTCGTGCACGGTGTATGCAGGACAGTGTATTTGTGTTTTTTTTTTGCTTGGTCGGGTTTGTTATATTATAGAGGGGAGAGTCTTTGCACCGAAAGATGGATTGGAATAATTTTAGCGTGGATTGGAGGCGAATGTCTTCAATTGTTGGCATGTTGGCTTCGAGTAGTAAATGGGTGATGGGAGTGGTGCGGTAGGCGTTGAGTGCTTTTCTTATAGCGGTGTTGTAGATGGTTTTGATTCTGTTTAAGTGGGACTTGGCGGAGTAGCCGTATAAGAAGAGACCGTACCGGATTTTGCTGGTGATGATTGATTGGGTAATGGAAGTTAGGGAAAGAGGGTTACAGTTGTACCTACTGCTGGAAAGGATTTTGATGATATTTAGTTTTTTTTCTAAGGCTGGGCGTAGGTAATCAATGTGGGCGTTCCACCTGTAATTTTTCTGGAAGACGATACCTAGGATTTTAAGTTTGTTTACTTTTTGCAGGGTAATGTTGCTGGTTAGGATATCACAGGAGCATTTGTGTTTTCTACAGATGTGCAGGTGTTTGCACTTTTCGGGGGACAACAGAGCTCCCGAGTATTCACCCCAGGAGAGAATATCTTGGAAGATGGGGTTCAGGTTAATATTGGATGGGAAGTTTTTTTTGTTGAGGGTTTTAATTATTGTGAAGTCGTCAGCGTATGCGCAGAAGCTTATGTGTTTGTGGCGGGAGAGGGTTTGGCAGAGACTGTGTAAGCTATGAGGAATAGGGGTACAGAGAGAGGAGAACCTTGAGGAATGCCGTTGAAGAGGGGATGTGGGGCGGAGAGGGAACCGTCTACGCGGACAGACATTTTCCTATTGCTCATGAATTGGTAGATGTATCTGATGATATTGGGGCCAAGTTTCCAGGTTTTGAGTTGGTTGATGATAGTGTGGATACCTATTTTATCGAATGCCTTGGCGAAGTCTAGGGACACAAGGGAGATATGCCTTTTTTTTTTTAGGAAATTTGTGATATGGTGGTCTAAGAACAGTAGCGTTTCGTTTATGGATTTGCCTTTTTTGAATCCCATTTGGTGACTGCTAAGGAGTTTGTTGTGGTTGATGAACCACCAGAGTCTGTTGGCTATTATTTTATCGAGTACTTTGCCGCAGCAGGGGATAAGGGAGATGGGTCTGTAAGGGTCTTTTTAGAGTTAGGTTTGAGGACGGGGATGATAGTGCTATTTTTATATTGCTGTGGGATATTTGAATGAAGGATGGTGTTGTATAGGTTGAGGAGTCTTGTTTTAAGGGGTTGGGATAGGTTTGAGATCATGGGGTACGATATTCTGTCTGTAGCTGGAGTCTTGCCTTTAAGTTTGCTTAATGCTTGGTCTAGTTCTATTGGAGTGATGTTACTTTCTATGGTTTTGGCACTTTTTGGTGAGGTGTAGGAGACTGATGGGGTCGTTGCACTTTTAAGTTGGGGGAAGTTAGGAGGGAAGTTAGAGTCATGGGATTCCTTGGACCAGAAGTTGGCAAAATGGTTGGCGAGGTTGGTGGGGCCTGTAATGTTAAGGTTTTGTTGGTCTTCGGGGGTAATTGTGTGTATGGGAGGTTGCGGTATTGTGCCACAGAACCTTCTTATGGAGGACCAGATTTTAGTGTTGGGAGTGTTGGGGCGGATTTCTGAGGTGAGTTTGTGGATGGATTCGGATTTTGCGGCTTTAATTTTTCTTTTGTATTGGGCATTGGCTTTTTTGTAGTTGATTATATTGGTAGGACAAATGTTACGTTTTAGGAGTTGCCACGTTCTGTTTTTGTGTTTTTAGTTGTTCTAGTTCTTTATTCCACCACGGTACTCTGTGCTTGCCTGTTGATGGATGGGTTTGGGGGATGGATTGGTTTGCACGTTGGAGGATGATTTTGTTGATATGGGCTGCTTCTTTGTTAGGGTTGTTGCTAATGGGGTATTTCTGAGTGTATATGTCTACTAGGTTTTGGTATAACTTCCAGTTCGCTTTGTCAGTTCTGAATTTTGGGCGTCTTTTGGTAGGAGGAGGTGGTGAGGGGAACATAGAAATTGTGATAGGGAAATGGTCGCTTCCGTGTAGATCATCGGAGATTTCCCATTTAGTGAACGGAGTTAGATTAGGAGAGCAGAAGGAGAGGAACAGGCAGTAATCGATGGCGAAGATATTGGGGATGAACAAAACGAGGAAAATAGCAAAAGAACGACTCATGCAGAAGCTTTCTTAGCGTTGGACACTGCAATGTCCTGGTACGAACAACAAGAAGAAAGCTGTCCCACTCAGCTAATGCTGTTGAAGAGAATGCGTGATTTAGCTTCGAAAAAAAGGCAAAAAAAACCAATTCAAAAAAAAATTGATGATTACATATTTTATAAAAAATAACTATGCCACAGATACGAAATGTGAAATACACAAAATATAAAGTGCGGGCATGAAATTCTTTTAATTTATGTACATATGTACATATTTTCCTTTAGTTTCAGTTACATGACATTTGAAAAGCGACTACCAACTGATTTTTATTCGATTCGCTTATGTGTTCGACTATCCGAATTTTTTGATCAAATTCGATTATCCGAACAACCCTTGGTCCCAATTAGTTCGGATAATCGACGCTCTACTGTAGATACTTTTTGATAGGTTTTGTTTTCCAACGGACAGACACGATGGTTTCTAGTTATTCTTAGTGATTCAAAATAATAATAAAAAAGGTTTTGCAGACATGAAAAAAGGAAAGTGGTTAACAGCTCAAGAAATTGAACAGACTCAATTCTTAAAATCACAAACACATGTTCAACTGTCTAATCGACAAATTGGAAAAGAAATAGGAAGATCGGAGACAGCAATTTCTTAAAGAAAGGAGCAAATTTTTGAAAAAAGGGAAAAACCAAGGGTAACACAAAACTCACCCTCCGTCAAAGAGGTCAAATATTTGAGGAAGCAACAAAACAACGCCTTAATTGTAGGCAAATTAAGGAAAAATTAGATTTACCAACCACAAAACAACACATTGCCAGAATTATTCGTGAATTGAAATCCGTTAAATGGAAGAAAATGCAGGGAAAACCAAGGCTCACAGCTGCACACAAAGAAAAAAGATTGCTGTTTGCTAAAAAGTATATGCACTGGACAGTAAAGTGGCAAAACGTAATTTTTTCGGACGAGAAAAAGTTTAATTTAGATTGTCCAGACTGTTACAGCTGCTACTGGCATGATCTTTCGAAAAATAGTGTTCCCCGGTCAAGGCGGAATTTCGGCGGTGGTTGTGTTATGGTATGGAGGGCTTTTGCCTACAATTTAAAGCTACCAATTTGCTTTATCAGCACGAAAATGAATTCCCGAATGTACACAGAATTATTAGATGACGTTCTTGTTTCTTTTCTGGATGAACAACACCAAGAGGAGTTCATTTTCCAGCAAGATAATGCTGCAATCCATGTTTCGAAAGAGTCAAAGGAGTGGTTTCGTCAAAAAAACATCACTTTGTTGGATTGGCCGGCCTGTAGCCCCGACTGTAATCCCATGGAAAACCTTTGGGCTCTCCTTGCTTCCAAGGTTTATGCAAATGGAAGACAATTTGGTTCTGTTTCGGAGCTCCGTCAGTGTATCCAAGCATGTTGGCGAGAAATCACTCCAAATGTCCTTGAAAATCTAACAAATTCAATGACAAATAGGGTATTTGAAGTTATAAAAAATAAGGGTAATCACACAAAATATTAAATTTTGTTAAAAACTCAAACAATTAATTATACTACATTATTTAATAAAGTGCGTTTAAACGAATACTTCACTATTTTTCCACCTGGAATTGATTTCTTAAATGCTAAAATGATAGTTTTTAAAATAAATGTCTTAAAACCTCGCTGTAGTTAATTTTTGTACTAATGAATACTGTGACTAGTGAAATTCAACTTTGTTCTAAAAAAATGTAATGCGTTTAAACGAATGTTTATCACTATTTTATGTGAATTTGAGTAGTTGTTGATTTTTTCAATATGCCTGGTAAACGAATATCTTTTTATGTAAGACAGTTTGTCTATGTATTACAAGTATCATAAAGGAAAAGTGTTGCGGAAGTAGTTGAGGTGTTTAGTTTATCCAAAACAACTGTTTATAATATTATTAATCGAGAGTACTGTGAAAATCGGCTGACAAGTATTATTTCAAAATGAACACCAAGATAATTAACTAATAGAAACGAGCGCTGCTTAACGAAGAAAATATATGAAAACCCTCAAATCTCAATTAGATCTTTGTCAAGGGATCTAGAGCATGCACATGGCATACAAATTTCCCATGAAACTGTAAAACAGATGCTACTAAAACATAAGTATTCATCAACGGTTGCTTAACAAAACCGTTGCTCCCGACTCAAAATGTGTAAAAACGTTTAGAGTATGCTAACGAATATAGTAATCAGCCCATGGATTAATGGGATGATGTCATATTTTGCGACAAAACTAAGATAATGTTGCTTTACAATGAAGGTCCCAACAGAGTGTGGCGCAAGCCTTTAAAAGCCTTGTTCAAATCAAATGTTATGCCAACCAGGAAATTCGGAAAATTATCTGTGATGGTATGAGGGTACATATGTCCAGCAAGGGCGTTGTCGACTTTGTTTTTATTGAAAATAATATGGACGCTAAAAAGTATTTAAACATTTTACGGGGTCATTTGCTCAAAAGTGCCAATGATTTTGGTTTCAATGATAGGGAAGTGGGCAGAAAACCAAAGCTCAATTTGTCCCAGGACAACGACCCGAAGCATAAAGAGCTTAGAGTTGAAGCGTGGTTGCTTTATATTGCACCAAGGTGCTAGATATACCAGCTCAGAGTTCAGATATCAGCCTCATAAAAAATCTATCTGCATATTTAAAAAAAAGTGTCAAAAAGGAGCCCCAAGAACCAAATTCAACTTTTACAGTTTCTAAAAGATGAATGGGCCAAAATTCCCACCAATTACGTCTTCAAAAAAATTAATGGGTTCTATGAAGAAGATTACAGGCGGTATTGGAGCGAAAGGTAGCCATTCTAAGTATTAATAAGACAAAAAAATGTTGTTTTTTTTCGAATTCGAACACTTTCTTGACACTGAAGTTTTTATCCCTTTTTAGTTTATTATGTTTTCTTGTTGTTGTTTTTTAGTCAAATGAGTTGCATTTTGTGCTATATTCTTTCCCTGATTTGAATAATAATATATTGGAAAAGAAAAATTTAATAAAGTTATTATAAGTCCTCATATTTTAAAGCAAAAAGTAAAATAAGATGTTTTTTTTACTTGTGTACACACTTTCTTGACAAACTGTATGTCCCAATGGGGCACTTTACAATACAGGCTATAACAAAAAATAGCTTAATCTCAACTTATAAATAATAAACTTAATATGGTGGCGGTAGAAGACATTTCTAAGGGGATATTTTATTTATTTATTTAGACATACCTAAGTCTTTGAAAACAAGCTTTTAAGGAACATGTATAGCTAAAACAGAGTGAAGAAAGGAGCGAATGGGGATAACTACACTAATATCATAAGAACTCTTTCTAAGGCTAAGAAGGGCAGAACGTGTATATACATATGTAGAGCGAATCAGCTGTGGACGAACAGTCTAAAGATTAATGAGTAAAAAACCCGAGCAAAAAGACCGCCAGGCGGACCACGCCGTTCATAGAAGGGCGATATAAGCATGGACCTAGAAGAGATGGAATAGGGGGGGGGGGGGGGCTAGTCCCCCTCTCATTTCCTTGAAGGGGTCTCATTATGAATTCCAGCACCAAATTAAAAAAAAGTGGTGACAAGGCCTCTTCTTGTTTTAATCAACTTGTGCTTTTCTATTTTCTTCAGGCATATTTTTATTTAGTGTCAGTTTTACCAACTTTTTCGGGATTACGAGCGCTACATGGACATATCTACGAATAGTTTGTGGGGCGTTTTTTAGAATTCGCCTTTCTTTTCAAAAGCAGTCCTAGAGTGAAAATCTAGTCAAACGTCGAACGGTTCCTCCTGAAGCTACACTGATAGGCTCCAAAAATGTCTTTAACGTATTAGAGAACATTTGACAATACCTATATCACAACTATATAGTGTTGATATTCCTGGGTATTGTTGCATTGTGTTCGGTCAAACTTTTTAATTATGGGAATGATGACTGATTTTTTCCATTCCTCGGGGTTAGTTTCGTTGTTCCATATGGTTGTGATTCAAATCGAAATGGGTTTTTAATCTAAAAGACAAATTTGGTGGAATTGAGAGGTACAAAGCGCGCCTAGCGGCTAAGGGATGTAGCCAGAAATACGTTTGGTAGTTACATTGGCAGCAGAATACGGCTTACTGTTTCATCGATTAGACATCATATGTGCTTATCTAAACGGAAATTTAAATGAAGATGTGTACATGGTACAACCCCAATGCTTTGTAAACAAGAAATATCCGCAAAAGGTCTGCAAATTTAAAAAGGCGTTATATGACCTTAAGCAATCTGGAAGGCAATCTTGACTTTCCCCGTTCGTAATACGATAGTTGTGTCTATACATTGGAGAGAGCTGGGCAGATGAATCTATTAATTGTTTACGTATGTAGATGAAAGCAGAATTAGAAATAACGGACAAAGAAGCACTGAATTATTTCTTGGATTTGGAGTTCGAGAGAGACGGCGATAGAGGCTCAATCAAAACAGGAGATCAACAATTAATAAAGGATCTTTTCAGACAGTTTCGAATGAATGATTGTAAAAAGATGTACACACCATTAGATCCGGGAACGAAACTAAGCAATTGTGAGAATTTTCCGAATTACTCCAAAGTTGACATCAAGGCGTACCAGTCCTTAATTGGTACATTATCAGCATGACAACTCGACCTGATATATCACATTCAGTGATAAGGCTATCGCAGTTCAACATGGATTCTCACAGCAAGCATTTTGCAGCAGCTTGACACCTGCTAAGGTACTTGTTTAAACTTATTTTCAGAAAATCTGGTGCTTAATTAACTGGGTACGCTGATGCTTATTGAGGTAATGATTGCAACGATAGGCGTTCATTTACCGGATACGTTTTCCTCTTGGCGGACTGCGCAGTGTCAAGGGGGTTCAAGAAGCAGTCAACAGTTGCTTTGAGCAGAGCCGAGGCAGAATATATGGCCTTATTGTCCGCTTAAAAGAACTTGTCTACCTGCGAAATTTAATCATCGATGTTTTTTTTTTTTAAAAAAAAAAGATATTGATGATCCGAGTAATCAGTATGCCGGATTTTTACCGACTAAAACCGCCTCCCACATGATTGCAATCTGGTCACTTGGACTAATAAGCAATTTTATGCTGATTTAATTTATAATTTGTCATTTCAGGAGTTCCGCCCATCAGTGTCTCCTGACAGATGTTAAGATGTGTTCAATTTTTTTTATACGTATACGTCCGGGCAAATACATACATATTACATATGTACATATGTACATTTCTTAATGTGAGTGGTCCCTTTTATTTAGACCAGTTCAAATGGCTTTGTCCTTTTGAGTCTTCTCACTATATTTGCATTGTCTAAAAGTTGCACTGCCTCTGTGTTTGTGTGTACACTTGATTCGTGCTTTCGTGCATTTGTTTCGACCTCATCCATGACTAATTTCACTCTCAAGTCCCTGTGAATGTCCTTATTTCTTATGTACCATGGTGCATTTACGATTTTCCTTAGTACCTTAGAATCTCTGTACGATGTCTACATTGCTCTTTTTGGTACAACCCCATAGTTGACTGCCATATTCCATATTGACTTCAGTGATTGCTTATACAATAAAAGCTTATTATAGACTGATAGTGAGGAATTCTTACCTATCAGCCAGTACATTTTTCTGTATTTTATTTCTAATTCCTCTTTTTTCTTTTTAACGTGATCTTTCCATTTTAGTTTAGCATCTAGCGTCATGCCAAGATATTTCGCTGTTTTCGCATACTTTCTAGTTGTTAGTAACCGGGATTTGTGTTATTGAAATTTATGTGATCTGATTTGCTCTCATTCGCCATTTTATTGTCCAATTACAAATTTGGTCTATAGCTGATTGTAACTTCTGTGTTGATTCCACATTATCCTTTCCCACTGCAAAGATGCAGTGTCATCGGCAAACGTAGCCAATGTGCAATATTCTAGTTCTGGGAGATCACATGTATATAGGAGATACAGAATCGGACCCAGCACACTGCCTTGTGGGACTCCTGCCTTAATTTCCGTTAATTCTGAATACGAGTCTTCCTGTTTTATTCTAAAACATCTCCCGCTTGGGTATGATTCTAAGATTGCAGCGTATTGTTTTGGTAGGACACATCTTAGTTTGTGGTTAAGTCCTTCATGCCAAACTTTATCAAAGGTCTGCGCTACATCTGAAACACTGCAGAACATACTTTTTTTTTCTTCTAACGATTTTTCTATAATGTTGACTATTCTGTAAACTTGATCATTCGTTGAGTGATGTCTCCTAAATCCGAACTGGTAATTTGGAATCAGATTTTTCCGTTCAATAATACTATTAAGTCGTTTGACAAATTTTTTTTTTCGAATAGTTTAGATATAACCGGTAGTATTGAGATTGGCCTATATGATGTCACTTCGTTTGGTAGCTTTCCACGCTTAGAAATAATTATTACTTCGGCCTCTTTCCATAAATCAGGAACATATTATCATTCTAAAAGCACCATTGATTAAATATGTTAGTTTAACCACAGCTTTCCTTGGTAACTGCTTCAATATTTCACCGGTTATAAGATCATAGCGGGGCATTTTTTTCGGATTGATGTTATTTTTGATCTCATTTTCACTTCCCTTGCGGTCGTAAGTCTTATTTTTCTTCTTCGACTGTTTCCGGAGGACTCTACTATATATTCCTTGTTCGTTTTTTGGTTGAAAAACGTTTTTTAGGCATTCTGCGAATAATCTGCATTTGTGTCCTTGATCCCCAATAAACATGTTTTGCATTAAAGTCCCCTCCAATTATAAATCTATTTCCCAGGTTTCTAAACTAGGTAATCTTCTGATTTTAACGAATGTTTTGGTGGGCAGTAGATTGACATGTCACACTGTGTCAAATCAAAAACTTTTTTCTTTTATATTCACAACTGTTGTGATGTTGGATGTTTTTTCTTATTATAACTGCGCTTCCTCCTTTGGCTGAGTTTTCGGGATGGGAAGTATGATAAATATAAAAATTTCTGAATTTTATGAAGGATCGGTTAGTTAAGTGTTTCTGATATAAGACACATCAATCTTCTCTTTATTGAGGACTGCTTGCAAATCTTGTTGGTGTTGCATTAGTCCATTGGCGTTTCAAGTCAATACTGTGAAATTATTGTCCATTTTTGGTTTCGGTGTTACTCCTCCATTGCATGCTCTGCATTCGATCATCGACCTTGGCATTAAAGATTTATTTTCAGAGCCAATAGTATAGTTTAGCTATAACCTCAGTGCACAGCAGCTAGTTAAAAACCCTGTGTTTCATGCAAGAAGTAAGCATATTGACATCATGGTTCATTTTGTACGAGAAGTCTATGAAAAATTAATTTAAAATTTTAAATATATACGAGTAAGTACAGAAAATACGAGTATGATTGCTGACATATTAACAAAAAAATTGTAAAAAAATAAACATGCTCATTTTGTAGAAATGTTAGGATTTACTGGTCAATCATCATTATCAAACTTATTGTATAAATGATAACTTTTAAATATGTAATTTTGATTCTCTGATGCTAGAATGTAATAGGGTATGTTGAAATAAGGTACCTTTTGTCAACGCAAATTATATTAACAGGTTTAAGAGAACGGCAACATTGCCTACTTTCCCTTTCTCCTGATTTTTGGTACGTTTGTTCATCTGAAATAAAACGGTAAGACGAACGGATGTGCTTTTCTTTATTTCGAGATCCAATAACTGGCATCCGATCTTAACTATCACATATAAATAGGAAGGTTGTGGGATGATCTGGAAACTCTTTTCCACCTCCAATAACAGTACACAAATTAGTCCCAATGTATAACATTAGTCTCCTGGAAACAGTGTGTTCCATATGAACATTCAAAAAAATATTTAAAGATTATATACATAAATACAACTTTAATTATTCATATTACATTTACAAGTAATTGAATTTTTATATACGTCTGTCAATGAGGACTTTGTACAATATTTTTTAATTTTTTTACATTAAATCTAACTATTTACAAGTGGATAAAGGTGCATTCTGTGCTTGATAGTGGGCAACCATTTGGATGATTAAGAGCGAAAAAGCAAGGTCTTTTCTTGATTGTTAGTGGTCTTATATCAGCAGGATCTCGTGGCGTAGGTTCACGAATCTGAACATTGTCTCCTGATGTAAGTTCGAAAATTTCGTGCTTATTTTTCATAAGGGTTTTAATACCACCACATTCCGCCTTGATGATCTTTAGATCTTCAGGCTGTAGATGCTGCGCTATTTCCCTCAATGTACGTTTTGAACCTTTATTCCATGTCGCTATATTTTCATCATTTTTCTCACATTTAAGTAAAAAAATAAAAATCTTCTTTACTAAGCTGTCCAAAACATCACTGTTAATCTGAGTACAATTGCGAACAGCTTCGTGCTTTTCGCGCAGTTTTATCGGATTTTCTTTTATTTCAACCGCCAAGTATTCTCTGATACTTGAACAAGTTTCTTGATGTCTTAATTCCACGTGTCGTCTATTGATGCCAAGAAAACCAATTCTTTTTGTGCTTGGTATTTTGAGACGATCTTTTAGTGTGTGAAATCCACATTCTTGAGATACACTTTCGACGTAACGTATAAAATCATTGTATGAGCTCACTTTTGAGTTTCTACGTTGAAACTTCGCTCCCGAGAATTCAAATGGGCAGCATGGAAGAAGAAAGTATTTGGTTTTGTAGCTTGAGAGTGCAGCAATTACGGGAATCCATGGAGATAATTCGTCGGAATGATTACCGATGATCCAGTCGACTTCAGGTGGTAAATTAAACTGACTCGGCACTATTGTCTCTTCAAAGAGGAGGACCGTCTTTGGGTAAAGACTCCAAATTTTACGACTTCGTACATCGTATCCACAACCGTTATAGCCTTCTTGGTTAAGAATATATACAAGCAGACCATTTCCACACCCCAGATCAGCAAATGATTTTGGCGCGCAGTTGTATTTCTGCCAGATACATATTAAGTATGCTGCGATTGCTATGTCTTCGTAAACGAACTTAAAAGGATCCGTACTTTCTTGCCAGATCTGTAATTGAAAAGATACCATTACGAGAATAGTGATGATTTGCATACAGTAATTTTATCTTATTCAAAATAGTGTTAATAACTGTTTGACTAGTCAAAATTGCATTTTTGACAGTAAATTATGTTAGCGAACAGCACATTATAATATAAAAAGATAAAGAGATTAAGACTCTTAAGTTTGTGATCGTATGATTGAAAAAATAAATTAAGCGATGAAATGCAAGAAAATTTCGATTTGATTGTGGCTGATGTTCAAAAGCCAAGAATTTATTTTACACAAAAAGTATTAAGGTCCTGATGAATCAAATGTCTTCGGGACGTGAATTAGATAATTTGCAAGACACACGCGAATAAAAACTTATGTGATAATTCCAACTACAATGTTGGTTTATAATGACTCCTATGAACTTATAACTCCTATTTCAATCGAAAAACAATTGGCACCACAGCTCAAACTTTCACTGTACTCAACACCACGCCCACAATTAAATAAGCTAAATTTACAACAACTATCTGCATAAAACACAATATCAACTTCTGGAGGTTCTGTTAAACTAGGCTGTGTAGCATGAGCTTAGTTGTATTGCTTACTATTAATTTATGTTGTGTAAACCAGAGCCTTAATAGATCATGATTGATGTCCGCAAGAAAGTTAAACAAATTATTGGAACTGTACGTAATCCTGAAGCTAATTAGCTAAAACTAAAAGAACTAAAACAACTTCAATGAAAAATCGGGAACAAATTTTTATAACTTAGACGGACGCGACTTCCCCGCTGAACTTCTAATTTACGATTCCCGACTGCTCGGACTGTCCACCGGTTACTCTTGCGAGAAGTGATGCGAGAATATCTTACATATATTAAGAACAAAAATGCGTCACGGACAGATCCTTGGGGAACGGCAAGGTTGGGAACCTTAGATCCGCCAAGAGTATCTCCGATTTTTACGTTTTGCTTGCTATTTTCGAAGTAAGAAGTAAAGCAATCAAAGACGAAGTCTTTACCATTTTAAACGCTTTAGTTATGTCTACGAAAAGACCGGCACAAAGACTGCTATCATCAAGTCCCTTGTACAGGGTGCATATGATATTTGAGGACATCCATATCAGTGGTATGAATTTCTCAAGGTATTTTTTTTGTTTCTTATTAGATCATCAATAAAGGGCTATAACCTAACGCAAGAAACAAATGGACATGCTGTTATCGGCGCTATATGTGGAAACACATTGATTTAGAAATGTCCCATTCTCTGAATTGCACAAGATGGGCTCATACGTAAGTCACCGTGAATTAGAAGCATCTACTTATAATACAGAACCTGTTGCAAAAGCATAGAATTCTGAGGAAAATTTAGACACTATTTTGAACAAATTTAAGCAACCTGAAGATCCTAACATTTTGGACAAGGCCAAAAAACAAACCGCAAAATGATAGATTGATTCAAATCTTACAGAATACAGAAATACAGATTCAAATCTTACAGAAACCGTCATGGTTTAAAGAGTTGCGAGCAGTGAAGGGCACGCTATGCCACCTTATTTTTATCCTCAAGGACTCCGAGTTAATGCTGCCACCTATATTTTTAAGAAAGTTGTGAAACCATTGACAGTGTATGCGGGGGCAAACCATACATATTCCAGCAGCACTTTGTTCCTTCACACACACTACACAGCGATTTGGATGGCCGAAAATGTCCATGACCACATCCCCCCGAAGTTATAATCTCCTAGCTCCCTAGACTTGGATTGTTATGTATGAGATGCAGTGGAGCCTGAGACCAATAAACATCCTCATTACACCATTTCTTCACTGAAGGATGCTTTAACTGTCAATATGAATACAGAGCATTCGAAACGGGCATGCGATCGTTTCCGGCAAGGATTGAGCAGATTATTGCTGCTAACGGACATTTTATTGAATAATTTTATAATCAAGTAGTCACTAAAGGTTGTGTAAAAATGTCATAGAAATATAATAAATTTATTATTTTTAATTGTACTAAGCCGGAAAATTGTAAGTATCGATGTAGTCCCAATCCCGAGATCAATTTGCAATCGATACAAGGTTTTCATTAAATTCATCCGCAATAACTATTGTTATTATAATGTACGAGTTTTGTATTATTGTTTTTATATTAGCGATTGATAATGCAGTTAACTACTTGCCGTTTTTAATGTTTCGCCTCGCATTTTGCAAATTATTATTTTTTGTTTGCATATTGAGGTGTGTTGTTTTAAGGCTGTGTTAAGTAGTTTTCGGGTTTTATTATGTAGCTTATGCTTTAGTTTTATCAGGCTAAGAAAAAAGTCATTCATCCAAAGCTTGATTTTATCTCCAGATCTAAAGAGCGTGGATTTGAAGTTATTTAAAAAAAAAAAACGTTTAAAAAAAATATTATTTTCGTCATATACATCAACCCAATCTCTCCAAAAAAGCTTATTATTTAAGAGGCTCAAGTTAACTTTTATAAATATGTTACAACTGATGTTAGAGGTGTTTGTGTTATTGAGTATAAAACCCATCATACACTGATTAGTAATTTGAAGATCGAAATTAAGACCAGTGCAGTGAAAACTGTTCTTGAAAATTTAATTAAGAATTTTAGGTTTGGTAAAGTGTAATCGGTGGAAGACCCTTGTGAGATTGAGCAGGTTAACAATGGAAAACTCTCGATGCTCTAGCAGATCAAAAATGTAGAAATATGACATGCCATGTCACGCAACTCACTGATCAATAGACAATCGATTTTAAATGTTGAACAATTACTTTACATTACATTAGTTGAGAATGATGCCTCAAATACCATTGCCAGCTAGGGCCTGTGAGTCCTCAGCGGCACAACAAACAACAGTAACGTCGATATCCTCCGCCTCTGTAAAGATTCTCTGAGTATGCTCTCAAGTGAAATCCCAGACGTGGAAGGAAAGGAAACCACCGTTACGGAGAAGTCTCTACCACCTCGTGGCTTCGTCAAACTAAAGTCGTCTGAACTGAAACGCTTTAAGGCCACCATTAAGCAGGGAAGATGAAGCTTTAGCATATGCAAAATCTTCCCTGCCACTAAGGATCCGGAACCGAAACGTGTTCGTTACGCCAACAGCACTCCGCCGAACCCTGCCGCCAAACGCAGGAGAATTCGCAATTCGCATGCCGACAAAGAAAGCAACAGCAGTATAGCTGTAAAAACAAGACTCGGCATCGTCCGCAATGATCTGAGCGTAAACTAAGGGGGTTTGCACATCACAGTCCAAAAGGCATTCAAGAGGCTTGACACCTCAATTGAACTGATAGGTAAGGGGGCAAAACCACATTTCAAGGGGTCGATATATAGGTCAGGTTGGCTTTATTTTGTGCCTACGCAACTACAGCCGATTGGATTAGGTCCAACTTCACGGCTATAAAAGAAAAAAGCGGACTTGATGTCATACTTTGGGGCTACTTCCCACAGAGTATCGTTCTACCCATAACTAAGGTTTTTCAGATGCTGGACTTACAAAACCACCTCTTGCATCTAGTTCTAACAATCAGCGACATGTCCTTGGACCGGCTGCTAGAACTAAAATGCAAAGTGACTTACCGTTTCAATGATGTCAAAATCATTATAAGAAGAAGAGGTGTCAATGGAACCTTTACCGATCGCTGCAGATACCAGTACGGGGGTTGCACCTACTGCCATATCCGCGGCATCAACTAGTGGCGGCCCAAATACTACCACAACACCACAGGTGGCAACCACCAAAGGCCATCCAACCAAGATAAACAAACTATCGGTGGATCACTTCCATCGTAAATTAAACTTCCGGCGTGGAAATAACAAGCCACACCGCGTGAAGGACCAAGTTTACCGCCGCAAGTAGATGAGCGGGCTGCACCATGCTAAAGGTACCTCGGACACCTGCATTTTTACCGCGACAAAATATCTCTCGGACTTATACAAGAACCATGGGTTTAAAGAGGTAAGATTATGGGCCTACAAAATAGGTCGCGTAAATTAATTTACTCTACTGGAGAATCTCCTCCTAGGGCCACCAGTTTGATCGGTTCTAATATACATTTTTTACCCAGTCAAAAATTAATAACAAGAGACTTGGCAGCCGTCGAAGGTGGAGTAAGGGAGATCGTGTGCGCCTCCGCTGACTCTGACTTCCCAGGAGACGGCGACCAAATTCCACCCATGAGGTACAAGGCCTAGTAGATTATTGCCACCGGCGCAAACGACATCTGGTCATCGGATGCGATGCCAATGCGCGCCACGTAGAATAGAGCAGCATTAACATAAACAAAAGAGGTGTTTTGTTTTCTTTGTTTTCTTGTTGGAGGCTGCTGCTTTCTGTTGGAGCACTCAGACTAGATATGGTCCTTTGTACTGGGTTCTCTTTCAGGCTCAACTTGCCGCCAAGGAAGACACGCTTCTTAAATCAATCAAATTGACGGATGAAATTGAAAAAGTGACTTATCAATTAAACAAAGCACTCATATTATCCTTTAAAACAGCTGTGCACCCAAGATAGATACACACAAGGGGTGCGTACCTTGGTGGAATGCATTAGTCGACACTATGAAGAAACAGGTGAGATCTCTGTTCAGAACTAAAAGAACGAAGAGATTATAGATCTGTTCTAACAAAATACAACCGCGGCCCGACTATACAGGGTGTCCCACGAGCAGTGTGCCAAAAAGCTAAAGCGTGTAGGTCTGGTCAAGACAAGAAAAAAAATCGTATGGAAGGGGGGGTCTATTTCCCCCTGTTTAGTCGGGAGGGGCACTTTTCTAAAAAATTGACTTAATTTGGAAAAAAAAAATATTAAAAATCAACAGTTACATCCACAATGCCGTGATACACTTTTTTTGTAAAGCCAGAAACCTCTTCTTTCATCTTGTTTTTAAACGAAGCTGTTTTAAGGAATAGTTTTTGAGAAATTAATTTTCAAACTCAAAATTTTGAAAAAAAAATTTCGAACTATGTTTTTCAATTCTCTTATTAGTTTTTAGTTAAAAACAGAAAACCGGGATGCAAAAATGTCTTGTAGTTTTTGAGAAATTAAAAAAAAACCGAACCACTTTTTTCTAAGAAAAACCTTTTTTTTTGTTTTAACGCGGCTGGACTTGTAGGCAAATTAATGTATGAAACATTGACCTCTTTTTTATTATTTTTAAAAAAATCGGAGTTTTATTATAATAAATTTTAAATATGATCCCCATTTTTTAGAAGGCAAAGATTATGTCTCCTTCTAATGGCTGCACATAGGTCTATGCTTGACAAATTTTCCTGCAATTTGACTCCAGCGACTTCAATCCGTTCTTTCAGTTGTTCCAAAGATACTATTTTCACTTCGTAAACATAATTCTTCATGAATCCCCACTAATAAAAATCTGGAGGACTTAAATCTGGTGATCTAGGTGGCCATTCCGTGGGGCCCCTTCTTCCGATCCAACGTTCACTAAAATGATCATCCAGCCAGTTTCGAACCCGTAAGCTGTAGTGTGCTGGTGCTCCATCTTGCTGGTAGATTAAATTATCTGCTATGGCCAAAGGAACGTTGTATATCAAATCGGGCAAAAGGTCTCGTAGGAACTGCAGGTATATATAATTCTCCATTAATAACGGCATTCAAAAACCGGGGCCCGATTACAGTTTGTCCAACAATACCAAGCCAAACATTTTTATGTTTTTATTTTGTTGTGATTTATTTTGTTTTTTCTTGTGTTTCGGATTGGTGCTACTCCAATGATGCAAATTGTGGAAGTTGGTAACCCCGTCTCTGGTAAACTGTGCTTCATCCGTCCAGAATATCCTTGCAAAATAGTTTCGTTCAGTTTCATCTCGAAGCAGTAATGATCGACAAAATTCTGCTCTCAAAAACTTGTCGTTTGAGTTGAGTTCCTGAACTGGCCTAAAATGGTACGGTTGTAAGTTTTCGGTATGAAGCACTCTCCATACTCTAGATTTGGGCAC
The DNA here is from genome assembly GCA_958301585.1 of Merodon equestris. Taxonomy (NCBI): domain Eukaryota; kingdom Metazoa; phylum Arthropoda; class Insecta; order Diptera; family Syrphidae; genus Merodon; species Merodon equestris. The sequence goes on from OY284413.1 coordinate 70,648,746, forward strand.
TCCAAGCATAATAGCTATTCTCCTTGTACTAAGGGAATGATTACGTCGGACCAAATCCAAAATTCTTTCATCTAAGATTCCTGATCCATCTGTAACTGATCTTTCGCTTCTTCGATGTTCTAGCACTCCTTGCTCTCGCAGACGTCGGTGGATTCTTGAAAACATGCTACGACTGGGACTTCTCCGATTGGGATATCTTTCAGCGTAGAGTCTTTCGGCTTCACGATCTCGACCATTAGGTAAACCGTAGCAGAAGTGCATGTCCGTTAATTCTTCTCGAGAGTATGAGTTTGACATCGTAATGTGTTCCTTAAAACAACTTCGTTTAAAAACAAGATGAAAGAAGAGGTTTCTGGCTTTACAAAAAAGTATATCACGGCATTGTGGATATAACTGTTGATTTTTAATAATTTTTTTCCAAATTAAGTCAATTTTTTAGAAAATTGAAATTTAGAAATGCGAAATTTCTGCCTGTGAGCCCATGCAACTTATCTCTAACTGGTGTAGCAGAGAGGGTTTATCGATAAAACCAAATAATACAACCTTAGTCGCGTTTAAAAAAAGGAGGAAAATACAACCTTGATCCGTCACCCTAAACGGTACAAACATAGGATTTGCAGAAGAAGTCAAGTATTTGGGTGTTGACCTTGATCGCAAACTTAACTGGAACTTGGGGATTGAAATCTAAGGTAATCCAGGTAAGATGTATATAACCATACAGCGATCACTTATGCGTCTGCGGTATGGTGGACAAAAGTTGAACAAAAAACTACAATAGTTCTTCAAATCCTTCAGAGGCTAGCTGCCCAACGACAGCCCAAGATGCACTGATCGGAATTACTCCACTGCACCTTTTTATTAAAAGGGTTGCTGGATACTGGGATACTGATCCCAAACGTCCTCAAAGGCCTCAGATGGTACGCAGATGGCTGCAAGGTGGATTCTGTTGTTGGGGCTGGCATATTTGGAAAATATCGAAGGCGCTGGGAACTAGTCCGAGTGTCATCCAAGCCGCACTACACGCCATCCTAACATAAGTCAACCTAAACTTAGAGACTGGCATAAGAGGTATAACCACCAATATACTTTCAGACAGTCAGGTAGCGCTCAAAGCGTTGGGCTCGTATAGTACGAACTCAATAACCATCAAGGAATGACACAATGTCTTGTAAGACGAAGGTTTATTTTCTCTTAGACAAGTGGGAAAAATCACAATGCCTGCACTTTTGGAACAGCGTTCAAGGACTCCGACAATCGAAGGGATACATACGGCCCCTGAAAAAACACTCTATCAATATTCTCAGATATAATAGAGCAGATATCAGAAGACTGGTCAGATACCTTTCGGAACACTATAGTCTGAGACCAAGTGAGGGCGAAGAAACTGCACAGCACATACCATACGAGAGTGCTGCCCTCTGCCATCTTAGGAAGCGTATCCTCAACTTTATTAAGAAAGTAGAGGAACTCTTCGTTTAATTGGCTAGCAGGCACAATAGACCTACACTGGCCGCAGTGCTCTATGCTGTTTGTTGACACTAGCCCCCAATTACAAAAAAAAGCAAATGTGTTTAGTTTCAATGCAGTTTATGCAGGAGGCGGCGAAAGAATTCCCAGAACGAGTGATCGTACAAGTGATCAGAACTATTCAATGAACAATTTAATTGGCCAACTTCTTGGGGAAATAAGAACTTGGCTCATCAGGTACGAATTTCGCATGGTTCTGACTTCTTAATCTTAGTAAAAATGTCAACGAACCAATAACCACCATTTATGGACCAATACGTTGAATGTAGGGACTTAGTGCAGACAAAGGTAGCGATAGAACAGCTATGGCAAAAGGCCATGTGCCGCATTTTGGCCCTGAAATGTACACGGTTGGAACATTATATTGGATATTTATCAACTTACACTGAATATGTCCGCCGAGTGTTTGGTTTTTAGAGTTTTGTATAGCTCGTTGTAAATTTCTATGTCAATGAAATGCAACGAGGAAAGCACTTTGTCCTTGTCGTGTTTAGAGTTATACCACTTTTCCAATTTGGGTTTAAGTACGAATTCAACCCATCGATCTCCATCTACGGATTCCCTGTCACTTAAAGCAACTGCTTGCATTTTGCCAGAATCAAAGTTCACTTGAAAGTCGTCAAATTTCTGTGATCCAAATATGCATGTGTACCGTGTGTTGGAAAAGTCTGAAACAAAATGTTTTATTTACATTTTGATGTGTTTTGCCTTTACTCATACAGACAGACCAACGAAACCTAAACCATCTATATCGCAGTCATCTCCTTTCATCAGGAACCTGAATGAAATGATAAAGCCTTCACAAGATTCTGTATGGTTGGATGAATGTAGTGATTCGATAAGATCATCTTCGGAAGCTTCGATAATTTCCATGTTTGAAGTGATAGAAACCAAGTCGGGAATATCATTCTTAACATAGTTTTCACTAAAGTCTACAGTTGCGAGTCCTTTAACAATTTTGTTTACTTTCGTTATTTTGCAGGCAAACAACTTCTTATGAACGGCATGGTAGTTCTTTATTAAAATACAAATGCTTTTCCAAAAGTTGTTCGATGCCATGCTTTGAAAACGTTTTTAATATTAAAACATCGGCGAATACTAGTTTATTTATCAGAGACTGTCGAAACAACCGACTTAAAATCAAAGTTGACATTTGTCTAAAAGTTGTGATAAGCACGTTGAAACCCGAGGTTGTCAACATCTGTCGTTTGAAAAACAATGAAGAATCTAGAGTTTGTCAAAATATTCACATATGTCATATATATCATCGGACTTGTTCGCAAAGTATTTTTAAATTCAAATTTACTGACGGTTAAAATCCTCAAGCGAGGAAAACCAACAGAGCTGGATATACTCAGTAAATCTGATGGTAGCTTTACTGAGTCTAAAGTGGGAACTCTTAATTTACTGCTTCAGACCCATTTCCCGGGAAATCGGCTCGTTGCATATTCCTCCAACGGTAACTGCTACTAAAATGGTGAAATCAACTAGGCGTAGCTGGTATGTTGCGTCACGCGTGGCAACGACTGAGGCCACTGGATTTGATGGCTTTAAGTCACCAGGTATTGGTTACTGTTATGCTGCAAAAAAATGTATAAGACAGCTACTTCTTACTTTGAAAGAATTTTCACTGCTAACTTGGAACTTGCTTATATACATATTCCTTGGCGCGCGGTGAAAGTGGTCTTTGTTCAGGGAAAGAAAATTACACACTCGCCAAGAGTTTCAGACCAATTATTCCAATATTCTTCTTGTTGAAAAGCATGGAGAGACTAGTAGAGTTGCACATGCGCAAAGTTGCCTTTCGAATACAAACTTTCTCGGAGATGCAACATGCAACATACTTATCAGCGCGGAAAATTTTGAGAGACTGTGCTCTAAAACCTACTTGGGAGAATTTAATGTGCACTCGAAAGGAAAGAGTACGTGTTTGGCATTTTCGTCAACATTGAGGGAGCCTTTGATAACGCAACTTTCGACAGCATGCGTAACGCTGCTAGACGGCATAGTATACATGAAGCACTTTTGTGGATCAGAGCAATACTTGTGCACAGGGCATTGATCGCTGATGCAGGCCTCGAACAATGTGTTAAATCTCGCGAAAAGGGGGTTTGCCTGTCTCCGCTGTTATGGTCCATGTCCATGCTCGATGCTCTCAATGCCTCTGGAATCTATGGCCAGGCCTATTTGTATGATGTTGCCGTTATCTCTGTCGGCTAATTTTTCGCGACTATCTCTCTCAAAGCAGAGGCGGCGCTTAATGTGATCGGCGACTGGTGCAAGGGTAATGGGCTGTCGGTTAATCCTCTCAAGACTGATCTCGTTCTCTTCACGAGAAGTAGGAAAAATACTGGCACGACTCAGCTGATGCTAAAAGATATTCCAATCCCGATTTCCAAGGAAGCTACCAAGGAGTCATCTGAGATAACAAACTTCTTTGGTCAAAGCATGTTGAGTCAAAAACCACTAAAGCGCGGTCGGCTTTTTGGCAATGCAAAGGAGCTTTAGGCAGAACATGGTCCTTATCGCAGAAAAAGGTTCTCTGGATCTACACGGGAATGATAAGGTATCTCATATGAATCGGTTGTGTGGTAGAACAGGTTAAGACGCAAACATGTCGTGGCATCTCAACTCCAAAGAGCGGTTTGTATCAGCTGTATAAGGACTTTCCTTAACACGCCGGATGCTGCTCTAAGTGCTATGATGAACCTTCCACCCCTTGACATATTTATAGGAGAGTGCGCACTAAAAGTCCTATTTCGACTCAAGAGTAATGGTTTTGTTAAAACTCGCACTGAAGTTACAATGTACCTGTACGTGAAATATCCTACGACCCCTGTCTTATTTGTATGTTCTCCGACGCAATGACACCTGCCATTTTATTGCGCTATAGTTCCATGGCGTTAGAACTGGCTCTGGCCAGACACTGAACCACGAAAGGACTGTCTTCGCATTTTTACAGATGGCTCCAGCTCTGGGCGGTGGTCCGGGGGAAAATATGCGTCTGTCAATCAGAGGTATACACAATCCTAATGGCCATGCACTATATCGTGAAGCACAAGTGGAAAGGAAAAAGCATCAAAATTAGTGCATGAACTCAAAACTTTTTTGAACAAAATCGGAAGACTTAATTCACTAAGGTTTGTATGGATCCCGGGTTACTCTGGGATCCAAGGAAATGAGATCTCTGATGTATTCGCTAGAAGGGGCTCAGAGGAGAGTTACTCAAGACCAATGCACATAATCGTAGATGGAGAGAATATCCAGGATGCAGGATAAAATCCGCAATATTCTTCTTATCCTTAAGGAGAGTTGAGTGCAGAAGACTTCTTATCTAAAAGAAAATAAAATAAAAATATAAAAATTGAGGTAAATGTGCTTCATCGTCAGTTACCCATCCACTGTTTTCGAGCTCAATGCCCGGTTGAGCTCGACTGTTAAGTCTTCTCCTCCATTCCCCATTTATATAGATCGGCCCGAAAATCGTGCACAGAATTTTTCTATTAAAAAACCAAGGCCTCCTCATCCGCCTTCGATATGGTCCATGTCTCTGCGCCATAAAGCAGGAGCGGGATGATAGAGTTCTAGTATAATTGTCACCTTGATTTTTCGGGAGAGGGCTCTGCTTCTCACTTGCCTTCCGAGCCCAAAGATATAGCGGTTGGCACATATAGCGGTCTAGGGCACGCAGAAAGCGGTCTGTCGCGACGAGCAGCGATTCAGCGGTCGTGTGTGACCGAGCCTTTATTCTGCATATGATTTCGGCACTGATGTCATTGCTGCATGTCACCTCGAAATTATACCTACCAATATATGCGCTCTGGCCAAGACGCCGGTTTACCATACATATGAATATTTTGTTTTGTCCTCATTTACCGCCAGTCCCATTTTAGCCGATTCCGCCTCAACGCTCGTAAACGCCTCATTGACATCTCGCTGAGTTCATCCAATTATGTCAATGTCATCGGCATATGCGAGCAGTAGTGCGGACTTGAAAAGATCATGCCCCTCGTATTGACCAGTGAATTATGCATGATCCTTTCAAGGACGTTGTTGAAAAAGTCACACGATAGCGTGTCGCCTTCTTCTTACATCAAAGGTCTTGGTTAAGTCACTTCCGACCCTGATGGAGCAGCGAGAGTTCTCCAATGTTATCCTGCACAATCTGACGGGCTTGGCAGGGATGTCAAAACGTCTCTATGCACGCTATCTTACGCGGCCTTAAAGTCGACAAATAGGTGGTGAGTGTTGATCCGGAACTCGTTGGTATTTTCCAGGATCTGCTGTAATGTGTCTATTTTATCGCTAGTGAACTTTCAAGGCCTGAAACCACATTAATATGGACCTATCAGCTTATTAACGAACGGTTTCAGGCCTTTGCACAATACAGCTGAGAAAATTTTGTAAGTGATGTTCAGGAGACTCCTTTTTTAGTAAGAAGAAGAAGAAGAAGGGGTAGGGCAAACGACACTAAGATCCTATTCATTGGGCATGCATTCCTCTGATCATATTTTACAGATGGGCTGGTGCACCAACCAACCAACCAGGCCATCTGCTCCAGCAGCTTTGTTGGACTTAAGTTTAGAAAAAAACATTCCTAGATTCGTCCAGGTCAAGGTGATTAAATTTCCTGCTATCATCGTTGGTTGTGAATGGGTCGTGTCTGACAACGGAATATATTTCATCATATAATCTGCAGAAGTAGTCTTTCCAGAATCTTACTACCGACTGTAAATATACTACAAGGCTTCCGTATTCGACTTTGTAGGCTTTCGTTCCCACTTTATATCCCTGTCTGTTTGTTTTATGATACAAACATTCGAACGTCATTCCTGCGATAGCATCTCTTCATCTCTTCGATCGCAAGCTTGAGAAGCTCTAGTTTTTTTTGATTTGAGAAGCTTATGCTCTTCCCTCCTCTTCTGCTCATAATGTCCATATCACAATACTGCGTTAGTGCTACCGTTTCTTACGTTACGAGAAAAATGCTTCAAGCATGCGTTGAAGTGACATTTCAAATTTATCAGCTGTTTTCATGTCAAAACTCTCAATAAACAAACCCCTTTTCCTGTGTTGTTTGCATTTTTTTATTTGTTGTCAAGAAATGGATCAAACGGTATTGGAAAAAATATCAAAGACCATTCGGACAGTACAAATAGCTTATAGTTGCTATAAAGCATATGAGATGCTTCAAGAAGAAGAAGCAGTTGTCGAAAGAAAGAAAGAAAGACGATGGTGGGTTCGCGAGCTTAATCTCTGCAGAGATTCCGACGAATTATACGCAACCAATTTTCAACAAATGTTGGAAAGGGATCCAGAGCATTTCTACAAGATAACGAGGATGTCTGCACAAACTTTCCAAATTCTACGTTCATTGGTTGAACCGCGTTTTGAAAAGTCTTCATGGAGGGTACCAATCGAACCTAGCGCTAGACTGTTTCTGGTTCTTTTGTATGTATTCTATTGTATAATAAGTAAACTTAACTTTATACTAAATGTAAATTCTAGATATCTATCACAAGGAGTACCCAGGCAAGTGCTGGCTTGAATATTTCGAATGGGATACTCAACAGTACTGAAGATCATTTACGAAACGTGCGACATTCTGTGGGAATCGTTGATGCCTCTGTATTTGTCCCCACCAAATGAGAATGACTGGGAAACAATTGCAACAGATTTGGAGCAGCTGTGGAATCTTCCTAACTGTGTGAGCTCAATTGACGGCAAACATGTAAATATACAGCGCCCACCTAGAGTCGCATCAGAATATTACAATTACAAAGGTCATCATTCCATCGTTCTTCTCGCTATTCGCGATGCCTCATATACGTTCACTTCTGTTGACATCGGAGCGTATGGAAGTCAAAGTGATGGTGGTATTCTATTACAGAGCTCGTTGTGTAATAGAAAACGCGTTTGGTATTTTGGTAGCAAGATGGCGTATACTTGGAACAACACTACATATGTTACCAACAAATGCAGACAAAATCGTGAAAGCTACCACAGTCCTACACAATTTCGTTAAATTAAATGAAGCTGCCTATTGCACATCTGAGTTCGTCGACTCATATGATAAGAATGGTGATATTCTTACCAGAGGTCTTTGGCGAAATGAAGTTATTCCGCTTCCTCAGGCAGATATAATTGGAGCTCATAACTCATCCAGACTGGCTTCTATGATGAGAGATGAAATCAAAACCTATTTGTACAGAAACAAAATCTGAATAACTACGTACATATAAATAAAAGAATGATCTAATTTTTATTCAATGATTTTTTATTGGACTAATTCATAATACTTCAAATACTTCCAGAAGCGGCTCCATCCTTTTAGCCATGTTGGCCAGAAACTCCTGGTTGTAGTTTAGCGAAACAGGAGCAAGATTGGAGATGGATTTAAAAATTGTAAACATTCAAATATTTCCCATCTGTCCACCTGTGAGGCCTCACTTCCAGAAGGAAGCTCCATTTTCATCTTTTCCTCACGTAGCGATCTCGGAGACTTCTCCACCGCTGCTTGCATTATTTTGCTAAGGAAATATTATATTATATATGTGTAAAAGAAAAGATTCACATATTAGGCAATATACATGTATGTACATGTATATAGCATGATAATTATCTGGTCTATTCAGCTCCTTCCCTATCTCGTCCCACCGCGAATCCCTTTTCAACACATTTTTATATGTTTTCGATTTCGTGTTGTAAAGGAATTCGTCGTCCTTGACCAAGCCAATAAATTCTTACCTTTTTAATATTTCCTTTAAGTTCCGCCAAAATCAAAACTTGTCCGAACACGAAATTTTCAAACAATCAGCTGGCAACGCACAGACATTTCCAATCTGTTTGACTTTTGTGTACTTTGGTTGCGTGAGCTTACGTACTCTCACCGCTCTCATTTTCTCTCATTTATAAACAAACTTAAGCAAGCCAATGCAAACGCAGTATTGTACAATGCCCCATTGAATTGCCTGTGTTGAATGTTAAACGTCACTCGAAGCTAGCACTAACGCAGTATTGTGATATGGGCATAATGCTGACGAGCAGCTCCTCCCTGTCCTTCTGTGCAGCGCCGCTTAACAGGCTGCAAAAACTTTCAGATGGCTATAACCAGCTGAAGGCTATTCCAGTATGCGAGTTCCAGGTAAGAACCGCCTTCAGCGCTATTCGACTTCCCAAGGGAGTTACTTTGAGGGTGACAACGTCGAACTGTAATTTTATTCGAACAAAATAAAACTTAGAAATGAGCTCGTAAATAAGGCTCTAAAAACCACCAAATGATAAAAAAACGTTTTTTTAAGTATAACAATAGATTTGTATGTATTTTGAAATTAAACAAGGAGCAAACAAAATAAAATGTCGCTATTTGTTCATATTCAATTTTTTCTCGCACAACTTCTTTATATGAACTTGATTTGTGATTTCGGCCTGGCGTAAAATCTTCTTAATATCATTAATCCGGTTGTGCTGGATAGCCAACAAGTAGGCAGATTTTAGTTGACCGATGAAAATGTGACTGGATATGCGAAGTTCGACGTTACTTATCTTCTTTGCCAGGTTGTCCAATGTGGTCTTTACTTCCGGTTCGTGGTTATTTATAGCTGAGTTGATAGCAATGTTTAGAATTTCATCGATTTCCTGAGTGGTGGTACCATTGTTGCCTGTGATGCAGTTCAGGAGCCTCTCAACTTCCCCTAGACGATTGTTCTTAGCTAAATATTTGGAAGTGGCACCGAATACTTTCATAGCAGGAAGCTTATAGTTTTGTATTATTCTGAATATGAAATAAAAAAAAACAATTCAAAAATCCACGTTGATAAGGTTTTCTTATTTTTACCGATAAGCCAGACCGAAGCCTTCTTCAATGTTGTTGCCGCTAAGCAGAATGAGCATACAAATTTGCAATTTCTCTTGAGTGGAGTCGAACAGAGTGGGAAGGCTTGTCGACTCTAGCCGAATCTATTAAGCAAAACGGATTAAAGTATCAAATAATAGCAAGAAATTTCTATTGATTACCTGTTTAAGAATGTGTTCCGTAATAGTTCGCCCATTCTCGGTTGACTGTTCTCGTTCGCACTGAGCTAGGAACTTTGTCACCTCCATCTGCCGAAGAATCGTATTGATGTGAGCATTCAAACTCTTTGCATCCATTTGCATTAAGAATGAGTTCTGTGTACCTTGACGTTTACGGTCAGCGTTTATGTTTTCCCATTGGCACAACTCAAGCTCTGATTGTAGGTGACGTTGGGCATTGCGGAGATGAACAGAATTGTTTTGCAATTGTTGAAACGTGTGACAATTCATTGAATAAAATTTGACACACATCATGCTCGCTCGTACAGGGTCTTTAAGCAATATTTGCAACTCATAAAGGCAATTAAAGAAGCCCTTGGTCTCCAGGTACCGACATGTGCCTAGTATGGCTTCCCTCCAAACTACCAAGCGCTGGTCGATTCCGTTCATTTGTTCTATCAAATCTTTGACAGAACCGGTTTTCAGGAATCCTAGAAATATGTAATGGATGAAAATGTCAACGTCAAGATGTTGAATAATAAAATATTTCAGTGCCATTGTGACTTCATTATGGCGAATGAAGAAGCTTATAATATCGGAGTGAGATCCGTACGTGAACACGTAATGAAGGCATTCCTCGAAAGTGCGCGATTGACGTAGTAGTTGCCGTTTATTGTCAAGCGAGTTCAGTGTCGGATTTTCACAATATTGACCTCTTGTTATTTGCTTAAGGTTTGCTAATGTATTTAGGATATTCATGGCGGGCTCGTGCAGCGGCATGTGATCCCGCCGTTTCGACAACATAGATGCTAGAGATGTGTTCGAATTTCGAATAATTGAGGCCCTCATAGCGGTCTCAGGCTGTGGCTTGGAATAGGGAATGGATTCGAGGATTTTAAGAATTTCTTGCAATAATGGCGGGCTGCGGTACGGTCTCCTGAGAACTGGAATATCACTTTTCTTGCTAAAGTCTATCTGTTCCCCATCACTCGATATCGCTTTGATGACCATAATATTTTCGATTTCCGAAGATAGCTTCGTCATGCAATGTGAAAGTTTTTCTCTGGCTGTCTCAAAGCTTCCCACTCGCAGACAAGCTAATCCGTGTGCTGCCATGACACCAGCCGTTGGAAAACCGCACTTCCAGTGAATTTCCAACGCTAATTGCCATTTCTCTACTTGTACTAATGAGTCTGCCAGTTTTCTTAGATTATGATTATTAAGTGGTCCTGCGGGTATAAGACTTTCACAACCATTTTGAACGACGGACTTTATTATATCCGAATGTTCTCTAATAGTTTCGACCTCTGGTGGACCTCCGCGGACCTAAAGGGAAAAAAGACAGATGAAGGATTACTAATTACTATAATAACGAAATACCTTAGCCGCCAGTGCTAAACAATTCATCATCTTCGCAATGAGTTCGTAATCCACCTCAGGATTGGGAACTAGCAACTTCTCCAGCTTTCCGCAATGATACAGTAATAAGTCCACGCACTTTTGATTGCTATTGTGGTACGATAGAATCGATAAACACAGTGCAACGCTTGGAGCATGTTCATAGCAAAATTCTTCACGCAACAGTTTATCATGAGTTATGTTGCCACTTAACTTCCACTTGGAGTCGTCCTCATCATTCCTGCTGCACTTGATTCGTCTGTCAGAACTTGAACTGGATGACTTCGCTGCATTGTGTTTCGCTTCATATTCTTGCGTCTGCTTAACACAATCATTGCAAACTCGGACAGAGACATCTTCATATAGCTCGGGTATTTGCATCCTATTCGATGAGCAAGCAAAGCATATCACTCTCCCGCAACGGCGACAGTGATGACGTCTAATTAGCATAGTGAATACGGCTCGCCTACAGCACATGCAATGAGCGGCTTCTTCGTCTCTTATCCATTGATCTCTGGGAGGTGGATTTTTTGGCATTATAAACGCTCCGCACAGTGAGTCTAGTGAAGCCATTTCAGTTGATTGCGAAACCTTTTCCGAGGACGACATGATCTCTCGCACCTGATAGTCCAATGCCTTTGTGGCATAGACACGAAGAAGTAGATCCACGCACTCCGGAGTGATTATGTGATCCTTTTGATATAGATTGAAATTGAGTAAGATAAAAGCCGAACTGTTTTCATTGCCTAAGGCAAACTGAGTAGAGCTTTTTGAGTGAATGTCATAAATATTTCCCCGCTTATCAAAGCAATATTTGCACAATGATCCTGGAGCCATTACACCAGCCGGATGCTCCTCGAGTAAAGGTCGAATGGAGTCCAGGACATCAGCAAGCACTTTGAATTTTGCATTCATGATTAGTTGTTCGACGATCAGAAGAGGTTTATTCAGTAGATTCCAGTTTTGTTCGCGCTCATCGGGTTTCATTTGTTCAAAGATTTTAAGCGCAACTTTGTAATTTTTCAAATCTGCTTTATACTTAACGTTGCTGCATAAATAATCAACAACGTAGTTCAGAAGATTCACAGAACGAAACTTATCTTTGTGGGTGTTATAGAAATTACAAACATCTGGTTTGGGGAAGGTTTCTATCGACAGCAGCAAGTGTCGATCAAATTCTTCACCTAATTCGACTAGGACGTCCAAAAATGTAGCAAAAAACAATCGTGTCTGATGAGCAAAAGAGCTTGCTAATTGAACAACGTTACACCATTCATAACAAAGCTTATACTGGCCCTGAAAGAGGAGTTTCTCCAAAATCATATTTGGGGTTTTCAAGCCGAAATCATAAGCCTGTGGCCATGATTCAAAATCAAGCACGGATGATACTTTGGAGTACGTATTTATATCTTCCAGAGTGCGTTCTAGGTTCTGTTTTAAATCTTCATCAATATGCTGTGCATCAAGATGCAATAGGGTACTCTCAATCAGGTCTTTCGCCAAGCGAGAACTTGAAACCCTCGTGAAGTTCTTATACATCAAGGAAGCACGTACGTTAATGTCATTTATATCTGCAGCTAAATGAACGTATTTTGTATCCTCTGATATAATGTCGGCTATGATTCTGTCTTTCTCTCGATGATATGCTTGCTGATCCTCAACCAACTCTTGGCATTTTTGCATAATGTCATAGACAACTATTTTGTTCTGCAACGTTCTGAGTCTTTCGCGATTTAGTTTATTAGATAGCATAGCCGAGATGACTAGGTTTTCATCGTGCATTTTCGACATACTCTTCACGCTTGGAAATTGCATAAATCTTTCCAAGAATTCGTCATTCATGTTTCTACTTTCGAACGATCCCTTCACCTTTTGCAGCAGATATCCAAGAAGAGCGTTCTGATTTGATATGTAATTGAAAATGGACTGGTATTTTTCTTTAGTGATCTTATAGTTCCGTTCCTTGCGCTCTTTGCCACAGACGTCCGGACAAATGTTTAAAGCTATCACGTGTATTAGATTCAAGTTTAAGGCCACTACATGTGATTCGATCTCCAACGGTGTCATATTCTCTTCAAATATGAGTTCTCCGATTACATCGCTGGGATCGAATTTAAGCAGAATGCTGGTCTGGAGTTCGACGCTCTTGCCTTTCAGGTTCAAGAATTTCCATAGATTTTCAATGTAAGTCGAAAATCTCGTGAAATAATTGATTTTCGATTTAAGATCTAGGAAATCGTTGGAATATTGCTTCAGATCATCTATTCGCTGCAGTTCGACGTCGGGTTTGTTGAAAATATTATTAAAAATCCTTTCACGATTCAGTTCGATAGCCAGCTTGTTCGGTCTGAAGGAGTAAGAGCTTTCAAAAATGATGTCTTTCAGGCCGATATCTCGGCGATTCGTAGCTTTTATCAAACGCATACACTCACAAATGTTATCCAAGAAATTTAGTGAACCCATATCATTGGGTAGCCCGTTATTTGAGGGCAAAGCGGTCGACAACTTCGGCAGCTTATATAATCTACGAATTACTGGAATAATACTTGCTGTGATATCATGATTTAAATTAAGGTTTAACACAAGATCAGTAGCGATAATGGCTTGGATATTAGAGCCCTGATAGTACTGCAGGAATGGATAGGAATTTGAATATTTTTCGAGAAGATTGTATATTTCATCGTTACGATCGACCGTGTTTGCTCGTGCGAAATTGTCGATTATGTTTATGATTTTTGATGCCTCAAAACCTTTAGCGGCAGTTTGTTTAATTTGCTCTACTGTTGCCTTGATGTCGCTCATACTGTCCTGATGCAAGTAATTGGCATAAATGGCATTTAATTTTCTTTTTATTTGCTGTTGATTTTCGACAAAATTCAACTCGCGGTCGAGATCTGTATTACAAAGCTTGAAAGTCTACGGAATAAAGAAATTAGTTTCCACTTCTGTGCCAATGAAGAGGTACTTACCTGTACTATGTGTTTGACGTCGTTGAAGTTCTTCATGGCGAGGGCCATTATAGCTAAATTTTCGGGGGTCGCCAGCATATTCGGAATGATGCTCTTTCGATTAGCCGATTTTGCCAATTCATTAGTTCGAATTTTCTTGTTGGTTATATCGTCGCCAAGTTGTTGGTCCTTCCCTCCAAATGTGGCTCTTCTTCGCTTTCTGGCTTTCCGACGCGTAAAACTGGCATAATTACTTCGTTCCCTACTCTCGTCGTCGCTACTGGCTTTCTCTATACTGTCCTTATGTAACCGTAGTAATTGTATCAAATCTTCTGGTTCTATCTGAAAGCTGTCCACCTCCGTTTCTGAGATTTTCTCCAATACCGAATACTTCCAGAGTCCATCGTTAATACAGTCCATGATGTGGGCAAATCTGCGCTGGACACTTTCTGTACACGATTTGTATTCTTCACTGTGCAGCTTTTGCGTAACGAAGTTCTTTAAAAAGGCAAATATGCACTTTAAAGCTGCGCCCTGACAGATAAAACCATGACGAACTAAACCCGAGCCCATGTCTGTTTGTGTTTCTGCTTCCGTACTAGAGATCGAGCGTCGTTTCAAGCATTCCATAAGTCGACTCGAAGACTGTACATCGAGGTGTTCCCACCGTAGAAAGACTAATCGAAATATGTCTTCTATCAGAGTGCACATCACTTCGATATCACGCATTTGTCGAAGTATTTTCTTTATACGACTGATTTTCTCCTGCGAGAAGCGACTAAAGTGTTCGGGCGTTCTGCTTCGGTTAACTATTATCTCATACATTTCAGACAAAACGAAAAAATAGACGAGGTTCTCCATCTCCAAGTCACGCATGTGCTTCAACACAGTGGACTGGCTCTCAAACGAATGATTCTTCTCGATTATCTGTCGAATTTCTTCATATCCTATCAAAATCACATTCTTATGCTCATAAATGAAGGGTAGAATGCCATTAGTTTCGATGAGAGACCGACTGAGGACCACGGAACATGTATACTTCCGGAGGAAGGCTATGCTACATTCCAAACGACGCATATCGTAGTAGAGCACTTTTTGAATTTCCGACGCATCTTCTAACACAAACGGCTCAAGCATCTTTTGCAAATTCCCCACTTCCCCGATAGATTGTGTTTCTGAGTTAAATTCATTAGCAACCTTCGCCAGAATCAGAGCGTTTCTTACGAAATTATCAGTAATATCAGCAAAGTTCTTATGTCTCTTAGCAGCTAGAGTAACGAAGTGTACATGTTTGTTCAGTGTTTCGTGGAGTATCACTTCTTTGTGGAAATAGTTCGTTGCATTGTGTGTGTCGATGGTATATAGAGAGGAATGAAGATCAGTATTGCCACTTGCCAGAAGCCCCATATAAAAGTAATCAGTCTGTGGTTTCATTATCTCGTTTATCCTCTTGGCATATTTGCTGAGTAGAAGTTCTGGAAATTGAACATGGATCAAGTAGTTTATGAATCGTAGTATGGACTTTTCCTCATTGCAATTATCCATGAACAACTGGAGGGTTTGGAACTTAATGTGTTTGGTGAATTCATACCATTCTTGGGTTCTGTTGACGTTATCTAAAAGTCTGAGGCATGGAAGAGGGTTTTGGTAAATGTATTTAGATAGAGTGGCACGAAGACTATTATCACTGATGGATTTGGATGATATATCCTAAATAGACGACCTTGTTAATAGGACTCTAGTGCATTAATTGATATATTTGTTTTACCTTAAAAACCCTGGCTATGTCTTCTTCAAGAACGGCAAGATACAACTCGTACGGCTGGTGAACCATTTTTCCTTTTTGTGTGGGAATTATGAGCGCTCAACTGAAAACGATGCAACTCTAGACCCACTTCTATCGCATTTCGGTGCAGCGCTGATAAGAAGTTATTTGTAATTGAGGAATCACATATAAACAAGAAAAAGCAAAGTGGAAATAAATAGGAAAGGGTGAAACAAAGAATGCTGTGCGCGATAATTTCCTTCAGATAATGCAGTTGCTTCCATTTCTGACAGCAGTGTGTTTGACGTAAAACAGCTGATTTAATTGTAAGGTCATTAATACAGTCGCCAGTTTTGTGTTCGTCGATTGTACGAGGACGGAGACCTTAATGGAATTCTCCTATTAACTTTGATGGACTATAGACTATGGTGATCCGGACCAGTTTAAGGTGAGAGTATGTAGGAGCAAGGGAATATCTGATAAGCTGTTGAATTTAGTCAAGGAAGATATAAACAAGTATTTCAACAGACCGTCATATCAGCGAAATGCAGACTGTCTTTGACTCTGGTTAGTACATACAATATTTTAATAATACTATGTTTAGCATTTTTATGTTTGTACACACATATGTACATACATAAGTATTATGCACATGGTAGCAGCAAGCAAGTATTTTCAATGGCTTTTAAAATGCGACTCACTAGCTCTGTTCGCGTACTTTTTGGGCAGAAATTCACAGATTCTCATTTTTCAAAGAGTGGGGATGAAATTCTCTCAAAGAGAAGTGGAAACACCAAAAAGTACGGGAACGCGTTGAACCACAAAAGTTGCACATATTTTAAATGTCAAAAACATACATATGTTTGAATTCGATACATTCGTGGATTCGTTTGTAGGTGCAATATACTAATTTGCAAAAACATACATATTTTCAGATTACTATTTATTAGGTGATTCAGCATATCCCTGCACTAATCATTTAGTAACGCCTTATAGAGACAATGGACATCTTACAAATGCACAAAAGAATTTTAATATAAAACTGAGCTCTTGTCGTATGACAGAATGACAGAAATCAGTGATTTCACAAAGCTGTGACAAATTAAGGGCAAGTCACATAGAATGCGCGCTTGCGTGCTTCCGCTGACAGCAAAGTAGAATACACACATTCTTATGGGAGGTGGCACATAGCCGACGGAAGCACGCGCCTCGATAGACAACGTAGAGCTACTTTCTACTTTTTGATGCGCTGACAGTTCATACATTCACATATCGGAGCTCACACATTTACAATTTGAAGTTCACATATAGACAAATTGAGAGTAAGCACGTTCATTGGTGGATGCTTTGAGAGAATGTTTAGGAACTCTCTCGCAGTGAGAGAAATTTCAAATTCGGTTGACATTTATAGTGGAAACACAATCTGGCTTTGCCGCGTGCCGACTTTGACAGCATGAGTAGAAACAACGAAATCTTATGGAGCTTCCTACAATGTTACCTCAGGCTTTTGCTCGACCTTATATCGTAAATATCGTAAAGTTAAGCAAAGCGCCAGAGTAGAGCTACTCTCTACTCAGACCTGCGTTTGACAGATGAATTGTCTTTGACTTGTTTGATTTTAGCAAAAGCGAGTAACGTATTGTGCTCCGAGCTGTTCGTTTCAATATGCATATATTTTCATAGCTTATTATTGGACTTTTCGATACAAACTAATCATGATGGAGGTTAGAGTAATAAATTCTTTTCTTTTTTCATATTCGTAGACCTTTATTTGAGCTGATTTTTTATGTTTCAATTAAATCATATAAATAATAATAACACTATTATAGTGGAAACACAATCTGGCTTTGCCGCGTGCCGACTTTTGACAGGCTTTGCACTGCTTTTCACCGACTTACGATCTCTTACGATAAAATGTGTCAAAACGCCGGCAACCCGCAATTTGCAATCACAATGTGGCTTTGACACAGGAGCGCGTATAGAACTTAGGAATATGACAACACTAAGTTCGGTTTCCTCAAAATCTTTACGTATGATTTCAGTGCAGAAAGAAGTGTAGACTGGTGTTATTATTATTTATATGATTTAATTGAAACATAAAAAATCAGCTCAAATAAAGGTCTACGAATATGAAAAAAGAAAAGAATTTATTACTCTAACCTCCATCATGATTAGTTTGTATCGAAAAGTCCAATAATAAGCTATGAAAATATATGCATATTGAAACGAACAGCTCGGAGCACAATACGTTACTCGCTTTTGCTAAAATCAAACAAGTCAAAGACAATTCATCTGTCAAACGCAGGTCTGAGTAGAGAGTAGCTCTACTCTGGCGCTTTGCTTAACTTTACGATATTTACGATATAAGGTCGAGCAAAAGCCTGAGGTAACATTGTAGGAAGCTCCATAAGATTTCGTTGTTTCTACTCATGCTGTCAAAGTCGGCACGCGGCAAAGCCAGATTGTGTTTCCACTATTAAGTATTATTCTGTTGGGTGTCACATGCGAGGTACGTTTTGTTGGTGCAAAGTGAAAGAAATGTTTGAAGAAAAATTGATTGAAACAATTAAAGACCATCCGTGTCTTTATAACAAAAGTTTAAAGTGCTACAGAAATAAATCCCATTATTATCTTGTACATTTCAAATGCTTGCGACAATATTAATATAGATATTATTACTGAAATAAAATCGTCCATATTTCTTAAGTATTAATTAACAAGTAACGAATGTTTTCTGAACGCACAACACCAATTAATAAATGTCATTGAATGATTTGACATTCAATTTTGACAGATCAACGCACGCACGGATTCTAAAGGGTCCGCCATCTAACGTTTTGTTTTTCAAGTAGTGCTTATTTCGTGAATGGTAACACTTAGCTCATGTATGATTTGACAGATAATTAGTTTTATCCTTCCGCTGAACGAATATGGTTGTGTATACGCTTGAACAACGCTTCGCTAAGTGGGCCTGCGATCGACTTACAGAAGATGCCGATTTTGCCAAAAAAATCATCTTTTCAGATGAAGCTCATTTTGATCTTGGCGGATATGTAAACAAGCAAAATTGTCGCATTTGGGGCACAAAAAACCCGCACGCATACATTGAAAAGCCGGTGCACCCAAAACGAGCCACTGTTTGGTGCGGATTTTGGTCCAGAGGCATAATTGGGCCATTTTTCTTCGAAAATGAGCAAGGAGTGGCCGTTACAGTCAATGGCGATCGTTATCGGGCCATGTTGAACGAATTTTTGTTCACAAAAATTGAAGAGGAGGATATTGGCAACATTTGGTTTCAACAGGACGGCGCTACGTGCCACACAGCCGAAGCTACACTCGATGTTTTGCGCCCTGTTTTTGAAAATCGCATTATCAGCCGCAGAGCTGATGTCGTTTGGCCACCTCGGAGCTGCGATTTGACACCGTTGGACTATTATTTGTGGGGTGCCGTCAAAGATAAGTGTTACGCCGATAAGCCAGAGACAATTGACGCTTTAAAGGACAATATTCGTGAAGCCATTGGTGAAATACAGCTGCACACAATCGATAATGTGGTTAAAAATTGGACCGATCGTGTAGGCTACTGCATGGCCAGCCGAGGCAGCCATTTGAATGAAATTATTTTCCATTATTAACCGGAAGGATTGTACTTTCAAATAAAAAAAGAATTTTGAGAAAATATTCAGTAGTTTTTTTTTATAGCATTTTCAAAAAAAAAAAAAGTTATTTGGCGGACCCTATATGTGGCTATGCATGCCTGCAATGCGTTGAAGGTCAATTGAAATTAACGGACGCACGCAAGCGCGCATTCTATGTGACTTGCCCTTTACCCACATAAATTTCTTGGGCTAAAATTCGCAGCATGGGGACATTTTTTACTCTCTCGAGAGCGCTCTCTTTTGTGAAAAAGTGTGCATTTTTCGAGTACGGGAACAGACTTTCGTAGTTTTTCGTTAATTTGGACTGTTTATGTCAGGTACGGGAACAGACCTGATTGTAAGAGAACATACGGGTGTAAACTGAAAAGTTCCCGGGGTGACAGTAAAATACTACGATTTTCTGTTAAAAAATGATTTTATTTTTCTACCTGATCTCTCTTGATTTCAACACACTTGGTCCTGCGCAGGAACCAGGAGAATAAGGGTGATGGCCGAGCAAATCGTATCCCAAATCCTGCAGGTTTCCCATCGTCACGCACCCTTATGTACAGGTGTGTTGTCCTGATGAAAGACGTAATTTTTTCTTCTTCAAGCCAGGCCCCTTCTCTCGAATTTCGGCACCCGAAGGTTGAAGTTATATTCGCCTGTAATTGTTTTTTTTTTTACATTTTTATTATTATAATTATTATAATTTATTAATAAATAATTAAAATTAAGAGTTAACAAAAAAGGTGAGCACTAGCTGCTAGGGCTTTCGGCTCGATAGTACAAATAAATCTTAAATGTCTATATTGAGGTTCCTGATATACGAACCTGGGGTACGATATATGGGAACGATCAGGGTTAAGGGAAGCGTATTGGTGGTGGTCATTTCGCCAGTCAGACAATAATCTATTTTTTAATATGTTTTTAGTTACTCGCAAGAGGTCGAGTTTAGTAAGGATGTCAAACAGGTACACTGGGGCGCAGTGAGTCATTTCCGCTTCTTTGTCGGCTACTTCATTGCCTTTTATTCCTGCGTGGCTTGGAACCCACATCAGTTTGATTTTATGCGATGCGCTGGCAATACAGTTTCTGGTATTTGAGATTAAAATTGAATTGTGGTTAGGACTACGTTGTGCGTTGATAACCGACGTGCTATCTGAGCAGATGATGTATTTGCCACGTTCTTTGAGGGAAAAGGATACTGCTTTCTGAACGACAAAAAGGCTAACCATAATAGACAGGAGCAAGCAGAAGTAAGCAGAGGGGAATGTCTTCTTATATACAAAGTATATGATATGCCCACAATGGGAAGATACGACGTTTCGTTAAATGTTCGTTAACTGATGCAAGCAGAAGGAAGGTCTTCTTGAAAGAAGACATGACGGTCGGAATTTTTGACAAGTGACATTTGAGGTTAAGAAAGAGAAAAAAGATAAAATAAATATGGAATACGAGTTTGTTAACAAGTTGATTTCACTTGTGCAGCATAATAAGTGTCTCTAAGATAAAGCAGATGGCTTTTATTTCAACAAAAAGGAAAAAGCCAAGGTGTGGGAAAACAACTTGACAGCTCCTTTCCTTCTGCTTGCTTCTGCTTGCATCTATTCATTGTGGGTACCTTGACTGTTCGTTGAAACCAGAAACCACCAATGAGACGTCCCACTCAAAATGGCCGCCGACGTTTGCCTACAAGCTCGGGCGAGCACGTGGGTACCTCAAGTGCTGTCAAAAGAGCATGTGGGTACCTCAAGTGCTGTCAAAATTTTGTAAACAATCACGCACATTGTTATAATTCCAAGAGTGTGTGTGGCGGGAGTACACTGCGGTAAAATGAAACGAGCTCACACGTATTCACGGATAGAAGCTGATTTGTAACGGGTCTTGTCGCTACGCACCTGAACCTCTGTCAAAATCTCATCAAAATTTCAGGGTGTTACGGGGGAAGACGTACGAAAGACGCACGTCTCATTCTGGTTTCTGGTTGAAACAGAGGGGAGAATTTCGTTCGGATCTGACATAAGCTTCTGCTTGCTCTTGCCTATTATGGTTAGCCCTTAAAGCTTCCGCCGTAAAAATTGATGCTTGTGTTGGTAATAGTCCCTTGGTTATTACTATGCCGCTTTCTTGAGTTACTGCAAAAGAAGTGCTCTTGTTAGTTTTTGAACCATCGGTAAAGATCAAGGACCATCCTTCTTCTTTAAGCATTGAGGTAGCGCATTGAAATGAACTTCGAAAAATTGCGTTTGGAGTGTTTGTTTTCGCATATTGAATCAGATCCATGATAAAAGATGATGCAGTTATGCTAAATGGTGGAAATAGGGCAGTGTTCTTTTTAATTGTACTTTTAGGTAGTTGTAGTTCTTCTGCATCATTGAGTGCTTTTGCGATGGCTGCACATAATGAATATATCGTCTGCATAAACGCAATGTTCTACTAGTTTGTATTTGGAAATTATATCTGAAAGATTGTCAAAGGCATTCATGAACAGTACAACAGAAAGCGGCGAGCCTTGAGGGATACCGTTAAAAAGTGTGAAGGTGGGTGAGAGATGGTTATTCACTCTAACACAGATTTTTCTGTTAGTCAGGAAGGATTTAACGTAGTTAAATATTTTTGGTCCTATACCCCACTCCCTTAGTTTGTTGAGAACTACGTGAATACCAATTCTGTCGAAAGCTTTTTCGAAGTCAAGTGAAAGAATGGTGACATGGTTGCGAGCCGAGAGTGCATTCGAGATATAATGGTCTAGGTGGATAAGGGCGTCAATACAACCTTTGTTAGCTCTAAAAGCTACTTGGTTCGGGCTAAGGAGTGCTTTAGACTCGACTATTTTTTCCAAGACTTTAGCTGTACAAGGAATTAGTGAGATAGGTCGGTAGCCTTCGATATCATTGGTACTTTTTTTTTTTTGGTTTGGGGAGGGGAACTATCGTTGCCAGTTTCTATTGCTGTGGAATTGTGCCTGTGGCTAAGATGTTGTTATAGAGACGAATGAGTCGCGTTTTTGTAAAGGTTGAAAGGTGTTTAAGCATAGGATATGATATGCGATCTCTGCTTGGTGTTTTGCCTTTAAGTTTGGCCAAGTTGCAGTCAAGTTCGAGGATGGTTATCGGATTCTCGATGTGCTTGGCCGGGCCTGAGTTGTTAGCGGTAGGCAAAATGGCTAAACTAGTGGCTTTTTGTGTTGCGAAACTTGCGTAGAAGTGTTCGTCCCTTGAAAGGTTTGACCAACGAAGGAGCTTATGTTTTGGGGCGATGTAATTTGTCCGTAAGGAGTTGTAATGATGGTAATGAAATGTGGCATGGAGTTCCCAGTGAGACTGCGAATTTTATGCCAAATTTTATCGGGCGGCGACCCTGGATGTAGCGTCGAAGTAAAATCGCGTAGGCTGTTAGCTTTGCTTATTTTTATTTCTCTGCGAAAATTGGCGTTTGCCTTCTTATATAATATAAGATTAGTTACATTGGGATATTTTTTGAAATGTTTCCATGTTGTCATTTTTTCGCTACGAAGTTTGCTTAAAAGCGGGAACCACCATGGTACAGTGCGTCTATTGGTGTGGGGGGAACTCTGTGGGATGGCTTTGTTAGCAGCTGTTCTGATGGCTTTCTGTATTTAGCTGCCTCTTTATTAATATTGCCTAAAAATGGTCTTACTGATAAGAAGTCTGATAGGTGCTTGTTGAAACAAGTCCAATCAGCCAGGTCAGTCTTGAATTTAGGATTTACAGGTGTTTTAGAGTGAATCGGACTGAGCGCAATAGAAGAAATTATAGGAAAATGGTCGCTATTAAAGAGATTATCCAAAATTTCCCAGGAGGTTATTGTAGAAAGTTCTGGTGCACAACAGGTGATATCAATAGGTCTGTTCCCGTATTTGGGCAGAAATTCACAGATTCTCATTTTTCCAAGAGTGGGGATGAAATTCTCTCAAAGAGAAGTGGAAACACAAAAAAGTACGGGAACGCGTTGAACCAAAAAAGTTGCACACATTTTAAATGTCAAAAACATATGTTTGAATTTGATACATTCTTGGATTCGTTAGCAGGTGCAACATACTAATTTGCAAAAACATACATATTATTTTCAGATTACTATTTATTAGATGATTCAGCATATCCATTCATCATTTAATAACGCCATATAGAGACAATAGGTCTGTTCCCGTACCTGACAAAAACAGTCCAAATCTACGAAAAACTACGAAAGTCTGTTCCCGTACTCCAAAAATTCACACTTTTGGACAAAAGAGAGCGCTCTCGAGAGAGTAAAAAATTTCCCCATGCTGCGAATTTCAACCCAAGAAACCCACTTGAGTTTGTGTTAGGCAGAGATGATGAACGAGATATGCAATTTTCGTACGTCTGTTCCCGTGACACCCTAAATTTTTCAGGAAATTTTGACAGGAGTTTTTGTACCAAGCCGACAACCCCCGTTATAAACGACTCTATCCGTGAATACGTGTGAGCTCATTTCATTTTACCGCAGTGTACTCCCGCCGCACACACTCATGGAATTATAACAATGTCCGCGATTGTTTACATAATTTTGACAGGACTTTATGTACCCACGTGCTCGCACAGCTTGTAGGCAAACGTCGGCGGCCATTTTAAGTTGCAGGTCTCATTGGTTTGTCTATGGTGTTAGGTGAGCCCCACAGTACACTCCAAACGTTTACATCTTCTACTAGCATAATGGGATGTTGAACCTGTAATAAGATGTTATCTAGCTCGGCTTATGAGACAGGTTGGTCGGGTAAAATGTAAATTGACAACAAGGTGAATTTAATAGTGAGGTTAATTTCAATAGCTAAGGCCAACAGGTTAGAATTGAGGATAATTCTTTTATGTGGAATGTTATTTTTTACTAAGACGGCTATACCTTGCTTTGATGTTGTGTTGCGAGCAAAATTGTGGAAGTGTCCTGTATAGGTTTTTGGCAGTACTGGAATAAAATTGGAGGGACAGTGTGTTTCTTGAAGGGAGATAACACTGGGATTTCTCTCTTTTATGAGAATATTTAATTCGTCGTAGTTGTTAATGAATCCCTTTATATTCCATTGAAGGATTTGAGAGTTCTATTGATGTGGGTTGTTTGGTTGGGAGGTTGGTAGGTGTTGGGTCGCAATCCGCACTGGTCAGGATTGCGGCGGGATCACTCGGTAACGGGCGGTCCCTGTTTCAGCCGGATCGGACTCGTAGTTTTGTTTTGACCGCGTGTGGAAGCGGGAGTGTCTGCGGATTTTAGAAAAATGGAAAAAGAGCAATATCGGTCGGTGCAATATCGGCACAGTGAAATCAAAGAGCGTTTGGATGCTGTGTACGGTGACTCTTCTCCTTCGATGGCGACCATCAAAAATTAGTTTAACGGGTTTCAACGTGGTCGCACGTCGGTTTTTGATGAGCCACATCCAGGTGCCCCGAAAACGGCTACCACGGAGGATAACGTGACAAAAATCCACGATCTCGTATTGGCAGACCGCCGATTGAAGGTGCGCGAGATAGCTGAGACAGTAGGCATTTCAAAAGATCGCGTGGATCTTATCCTTCATGAAATTTTTTGCATGAGAAAGCTGTCGGCGCGATGGGTGCCGCGTTTGCTCACTCCGGACAACAAGCGCAACCGTGAGACCACTTCAGAGCAGTGTTTGATGCTTTTTAAGCAAAATCCGAAGAAACATGGATCCACTGGTACACACCAGAGACCAAGGGACAGTCGAAACAGTGGACTTCACCCGGCAAACGTGCTCCGAAGAAGGCGAATACTGTTCCATCGGCCGGAAAGGTTATGGCCACCGTTTTCTGGCCATAGTGCTCTTCCACTCGCCGGGCAGAAATTTCAGTCGAATGAGGAGGCCATCGCCGCCACGTAGGTCTCCGCAGACCTTGCAGACCTCGAGAAAAAACCTATTTTTCAGACGGGTTAAAGAAGTTGGAGCATCGCTGGGTCAATTGTATCGAGCTAAAAGGAGACTATATTGAAAAATAAATCGCCATTTCTCCAACATTTTTGTTTTTCTTTGGTAGGCTAAGTACTTATCGGACCACCCTCATATTTCTACTGTGATAGGCGGCTGATATATGTAAGTCAAATGTGAGTAGAATTAGACCTGTAGCGCGTTGACAACTATCAATATTTTTTGTAAATTTGTACACGTCAATCACCCCTTGAGACTTCATCTCATCTACTACCTATTTCACTTTCTTTTACGTTTTTTAGGTAAGGAGCATATGCAATGCCTTTAGAAGAGTTGAGGTTAGTGTGCAGTTTAGATGTTACTGGGCATTGGTTAGCAAGGTTGGTGATTCGAAGGAATTTGTCCGCAATTTTTTGAGACTTGGCAAGAATGAGCAGGCTACCATCTCTCAGTTGCGCTATGCTTTCGTATTCTGTACTAATGGCGTCTATCGCCTTCCTTAGCATGAATACGCTAACAGTTGTGAGCGGTTGCGTGTCACCCTTTGCGGAATTCACTACAAACCTAGGGTTTTTAAGGTTAGGGTTTATGGGGAGACAGGGGAGTTGGTCGTCGATTGACAATTTGTTTTTCTTATGACGGGGTTCAAGGATGGGCTTTTCGGTATCTGCCAATGCACTGAACCAGTTCCCGGGTTTAATTTTACTTGGCCCCGGGGCCATGCTTATGGTAAAGAAAACTGTGCGCGCGAGAAAAAAAAAACGCGGTTTAGAAATGAAGAAAAGAAAGGGGAGAGTGAGCACGCGGAGGTGCAAGTGAAATGGGTATAATTTAATATACTAAGGGATAATTGTCACACACTGTCACACGGTAGTCAACACGAGGTTAACGAGAGACTGATGTTTTACATTTTTATTTTCACCTTTACTTAGAACTACGTTAATATAGACATAAATGCTTAAATATATTAACAGAACGATTTAAACTAACTTACCGGCCCCATATGGACACTCTAAGCTATACTACAATACAATTGAATTACCTTTCGGCGCCACGCCATAATAATTTTAATTAAACAACCAGAATAATTTACGCTAAGAAAATTTAGCAAAACATAGATGGTATCATGCCCCGCCCTGAAACCGAATTGGTTATCCGAAATTATATGTTTGTCCTCAACCCATTTGGCCAGAGTTCTATGAATTACCTTCTCGAACACTTTGCTAATGCTCGGGAGAAGACTTATTGACCGCAGATTCGCCGATTTAGAAGGATCTTTGCTTTGTTGGTGATTGGCTGTACCACTGCTGTCTTCCAATGCACCGGATATATGCATTATTCAGTGCATTGTTGAACAGGATGGTATACCTCTCTACAGCCACTGATGGGAGGTGCCTAAGCACAACATTGGATATGCCGCCGTTACCCGCAGATCTCTTTTTCTTTAATTACTCGAAGATCAGCTGAAGCTTTTCTGTCGAAATGAGCAGGTTTTCTATGAAGCACTGTTTGCTATGAAGTCGTCATTGAACCTAATTGAATCCAGGTTCTCAGATCGCCAGTGTTCAATTTCATTTCGCAGATGGAAGCGATGGAGCAGGGCCCTGTTTTCCAGGTCATGATTCGGACGAATGGAGTCATTCACTTTATACACTTCCTGGAACACAGCTCCCACTGTCGTCACTTTCTCCTGCGGATCTTCAATCACAAAGAAATCGTCGTCCAAGACGGCGCTCTCTGGATAAATGCTAACAGTTCATAGTAATCGCTCATTGTCTAACGTCCTCGGCAGTTTCAGAGGTTGAATATCATTCTGATCGTTTCCCCGAAATATTTTATTTACATATTTGCGGGAACATGCTCGCGCTATTGGATTTTATAGCACGAATCCTGTTGTTCCAATGCAAATTTACAGATATTCTGTAATTTTCTTTAATTAATTGTTGGAGATTTTTGATCAATGACTTCAGTGTCCTGATCTCCGGATCATGTCTGTCGGTAAACCTCCTATAGAAGAGTTTGAGTCTTGTTAGAAGTCTACTTTTCTGTCTATATAGTGCATCTATTGTCGCGTTTCGGTAAACGTTTGTGGTATCGTGTTGCCGTTGGCGTTAATTAGTTCGTCTATATTTTTCAGGTACCTGTCAATATCGTTTTTGGCGAGGTTCCTGTTGGACGGTGGGAAGGAGGTGCTCGAAGTGAGCGCCCTCGTCATTACCCTCCTGTAATCGTAGGGATATGTTTGGACTAAGTCCGCCATTTCCACGAATTCGTTCGGAATTGCAATTGTGGCACTAAGGCCACAATGATCACTGTCATAAGTGAAGGTCTGTAAACAATTAGTAGACCGTTCGTCCATGTCTGCCAGTCTTAGTCGTGAGTCTAGCAGTATAAAATCCAGATAGGAGCCGCTCCGTGGAAACAACGGACTATCTATAGCGAGTAATTTGAGTTTGTACTCAATGTTATGTAGAACCCACCAGTGGCTTAGTAGGATCCCCCTAGTGTTGAGTACTGAATTTCGCCAATCACTATGTTTGGCCTTTAAATCACCAGTCAATATGTAGTAATTTTCTTCTGAGCTTAAGCGCAGGGTTCGAAAAAGAATTTCGAGTTCTGCTATAAACATGTTGGGTTGAGGTGCTTTAGGTACATAGGCCGCCACAATATATATATCCGCTTTCTATGCAGGCCTCTAGCACCTGGAACCTCCTCACTTCACCTTCTTTTTCTTCTTCTTCTTCTTCACCTCACTTCACCACTATATATAACCTTGTATTTTATTTTTTTTATGAAGATTGTAACACCACCGCACCGCCTTGAAAGGCGTTGAGTCAGTCCATTCGTACAATATCATATAGATTGTGCCTGATTTTGTGCCTCTGGTTTAGCTTTTTTTTTTTTTTTTTTTTTTTTTTTATAATTCGTGCAGGTTCAAGAGTTACGCTCTTTTGATGTTTGTCACACAACCTGGACGGGGTGCAGATGGTTTGTGTCGAAGATGTTCGTTTACTACTCTCCGGGGGTGGTTGTCTTGGGATTCGAGAGATTCGACTGAATTTGTCGCGTTGATTGTAGTTTTACAGTAACTTTATTCCATGCCATTAAGATGTTATATTGGAAATGCACACGCAGAGTATGAATTTTGAAGTGATCTTATACTGCGAGTGTTATGCCTTCGTCAGCATTTTTTGATCATCTCTCATTCACAACTGGTGTTGTTGCATGGGTTTTTTCCGTATAGGAATTTTTCTTGGCTATGGTCAGACTTGAACTACAGACCTTCCGCTTAACAGTCGGTGATGATTACCATTGCACCACTACCACCCCTTAGCTTAGTTTCGGTAGCCAGAAGCACATCCCGGCTTTCATTTTGCAACAAATTAAAAAGCACAGCTCGTTGTTCGATCCTTATCAGTGAATTTAAATTCACCGATATGATCTTTAAGTGTCTTCCGTCGGGCGTACCCATCATGGTTGAGTATGCCCTAGGCCCGGCAGAAGCGAGTATATCCTATCCACTTAGTCCACTCGTGGATCTGATGCTGGAGCTGGCCGATCTGCCCTTGAATATCGAGCAAGATCGAGCGAAGGTCCATCTCAGCCTCCGGTGCCTTAGGAATAGGCAATTTAAGGTGCAGCCACGGGCGTTTGTACCGTCATAGCCCGTCCTGACACCATTTGGGCGTAGGACACCTGGGTTCTGGCGGCTGGTGTTTGACGCACCACTGAAAATATCTTCTCGGGCTTCTGTTGCCGGACCTGAGTTGCTGCCTTTATGTCTTTAACTTTAGGACATCCGCAGTTCGACGCGGCGTGATCGAACCTTGGGCAACGGAAATTATATAGAAGGTTTCCATGCCTCTTTAATTTTTCCCACTGTACAGACTGGGAGAATAAGGAGTTTATTTTTCTTAATCCCTCCAGTCTGCTATTTGGGGCGAACTGGATCAAGAAGAGGGGAAGGTTTCTTTTCTCCCGCTTGGCCTGTTGTGAACGGCTTGATACCGACGAAACTGAGGTCGTCGCTCTTGAGCTTTTTAAGCTCGCGGAGCAAAACCTTGGGGTCATTAGACCAGTGCATGCCCTTGAGGAGCATCGTCTGGACCTTCTCTTCTTTCGGCGTACAGGAGAAAAACTCCGCCGAAGTCACTCTGAGGATCTCGGTGATCGTTTTGTGATGCTCCATTGTTTTGCAATGGACTGAATAATAAAATAAAATAATAATAAAATTTTCGGCACCAATAGCCGGTCTAAGTGTATTAACAAGATCAATCAGACCTACCTTTAGTAAACACTTGATTGGTGGAACTTTTTTGGCCGAGACCCGTCCTGTTTGCTTTTGCGGCTGATGTTGTTGCTGCTTATCTTGCTTGTTGTTGTTTTTGCTGTTTCTCTTCGCCTGTAATTGCTCTGCCTAATAAATTAACAGGATCCCCTTCGCATTAAAAAACTCCGCTGGCCATAACCTTCCTAACCTTTCCCGCAGATGCGATTGACTTTAGTTTCCTTGACGCTGACCCACCGGCTTCCACCATAAATCGTATAAATCAACTACGATTTCCAGTAGGTTCATATGTGCATTCATTCGAACATCAAAATGGAGGGAAATTAAATTAGAGTTGCAATCAAGTACCTCTGCTTAAAAAAAATGTTTACCAAAGTTATATGTACATAACGACTTGGTGGAAACATTGGGGTACTTTGCTTCCCAATAGCACTCTGGGCCAAGGAGTTTAAGCTGGACAGAACATTCCCTCAAGATGAACATCACGAAAGACGTCCATCCATGTCCCTCACTGATGGTAACGTGAAAAACTCGGCGCATTCGTTAATCGACGGGCAAAAGAGAAAAACGAGTGAATATTTCGAGAGTGAATCTCGAGATTGCCAAGCCGATGAGGAAATGTTGTTGTCACGTTTCATGACCATGAACGAGACCTGAATCAGAAACCACCAATGAGACGTACCATTTAAAATGACCGCCGACGTTTGCCTGCAAGCTGTGGCGAGCACGTGGGTACCCGGAATTTTGTATAAACTATGTCAGCAATCATGCACATTGCTATAATTCCAAGAGTGTGTGTGGTGGGAGTACATTGCAGTAAAATGAACTGAGCTCACACGTATTCACGAATAGAGTTGGTAACGACTTCATTCGAAATTTTAGGATGTTTAGGGTGTCGTTTTGATCCTGAATCCCAACAACAATCGATGACTTGGAAGCGATCTTTCTCACCGACGCCAAAAAAATTCAAAGTGTCACGGACAGGTTACAGTATCCATTTTTTGGGACGCTGAAGAAATAATTTAGATGGAATATTTGGATCTATTTAGATCCCACTATTTCGGGATCTTACTAAACAGACCAAATAAGAAGATTGCGAGGTCATTAAAAAAAAAGGACCCTGCAAACTGCGAACTTGAGTGATGTTTCACCAAGACAACGCCCACAAAACCGCAATTGCGATGGCTACCAATCAAAAAACGGCATTCGAACCACTCGAACACCCGACCCATTCGTCGTTTGTACCTCTTTCCTCGGCTCAAGGAACACGTCGGATGCAGGAAATCTTAAGACGACAGCGAAATTATGGCCGCTGTTGAGTCATTTTGGGAGTGTCAAGACAAGTAGTTTTTTTCTAAGGAAATCTCAGGTTTAGAAAAAGATGGACTAAATGTATTGACTTGTTAGGAGATTATGTAGAAAAATAAATTATATTTTAACTATAACCACCGCTTTTGTGAATTTTGGATAAATTTCTTTAGGGGCTAGTCCATCCAAACGAAGAAGTTTATGACCGTACCATATTCAAGTTTATTCATTCTATTGAAAAACATGCAAGACGTCTGCTGCAAAAATTCATGTAAACAACAGGAACAGCAGGAACAGTCTATCTAGCTTTTTACTGGCATCGGTGCATATGACTTTCAAAGATTTAAAAGAGTTCTATGGCACTCAGAGTTTAGCTGAAAGTTCTTGGAAAAACAGTTCAACGTTCCAGAAAAAGAGAGTCTGCCGAAAAGTAATTACTGTCTTCCGCATTATTTTGTTGAGGATGCGGCATTTCTTTTGAAATGTAAGTTAAGTTCCGTTTTATTGAAGTAGTCGAACTTATTTGGGGAAGCGGTTATCTTTGTTTTTTTTTTTTTTTTAGATGCATAATGCCACCAACATTTATTGTTTAATTAATTTTTATTAATTGTACTTATAACTTACAGTTACCTTATCTTCTTCTTCTTTTCCTTTTTCCGGCGTTATTATGGTCAGAAGTGTAGGACCATAACCTTCCCATTTAACTGCATTCCTACTGGTCCGCTTGTGGGGTCCGCCGGTTTGACCTCAGAAAGTAGCGGCAGGCTTCCCTGTTGGGATTACTTCATCGCTGAGGCCAATCAAATGCTGGTGTTTTTGCATTTGTTTGCACCAATTGTTTTTCGGCCTGGCTTTTTTTTTTTTTTTTTTTTTTCTTGTTGTGACACGGGCATCCTCCAGATTTTTTTGTTTGATCTTACTCTTACAACACCGGTGATCTCCAGTCGTGTCAACCCACTGATTTGCATGTACACTTGTGGGGCAGTTTAATGGTGGTATATGTATGTGTCCCTAGGCTCACCTTGATGTTTTCTAAATTGCCTAGATGTGATTTTTGTTTACTTTTGTTTTAGTCGCCTTTTACGACAAGCGAGAGGTATGGCTGCAGGGATATTCTTAACCCGTCCCTGCACGGAAAAACTTACAGCTACCTTATATTAGAGAAAAATGCTTAAAACCTCAGCACTCTTTTGTTGTTTTTGTTGTTTTTCCACCCTTTGTATTCGTTCCAGGTCTGTATTTTTGAGCGCCTCACGGCAGAACTCCTCTTAAGGCTGAAAGGGTGAAGGAAACGAATTCAATAACGTTTGTGGTTGTAGACCTACCTTTAAGGAAGCCGTGTTGTCTGGGGGAGATTAAAGACATTGCATTGAAAACTTAAATTATCATATAAAATACTTTCGAAGATTTTATGTATATGAGACAGTTTGGCAATGGGACGGTAGTTCTTAATGTCGTTCTTCGGACCCTTTTTGTGTATAGGTGTTATAAAAGAGGTTTTCCATATCCGGGGAAATTCACCTTGGAAAAGGAATAGGCTGAAGATTTTTGAGAGATGGAGGGGGAACATTTTTTTAAAAATATAGCTGGGAGGCCGTTGGGGCCAGGGGTGAATTCATCATTAAGTTGCTCTAATCTTTCTTCCACAGGAGAAGTTTGGTAAATAGTTGAAATAGGTTGGATCGGGTGCAAAGGAATCGCGGGTGAAAGATTGATTGAAAAAGGTGGCAAAAAGATTGGCGATGTAATGAGGATCATTGGAAGTTTCATTATCGAAGGAGAGTGAGTTTGGGTAGCCATCAGATTTTCTTTTGTAATTAACGAATTGAAAGAAGGGCTTGGGATTATTTATACGGTTGGTTTGCATCTCAACTACGTAGTGTTGATAGAGAGTTTTATAAAGCTCTACAAAATGCAGGTAACTACCGAAATAGTTAGAGAAGTCATTTGGGGATTGAGTACGAAAGAAAGTTGTCCAGAGCTTGTTCGTGTCAAAGAAGGAGCCTGCGATCATACCATTGTGGGGAGGTGGAGGAGGTTTTATGTCGAGAAAAGGGTACATAAATAGAGAAGGAATTAAATATTTCTTTGTAGAATATAGATATGGCATCATTTACGGTAAGGTTGTTGAAATTAAAAGGAATATTATTGAGATATTCATTGATTTGACGGAAGTTGGCTTTGTGAAAATCGTGAGAGATTCGAACAGTGGGGGGATAGTTCTGTATAGGGGAGTTTTGAAAGAACGAAAGAAGAAGGGAGGGTGGTAGTTGTCGACGGTTGATAGGGACAGCGGAGAAGCTGAAACTGAGGAGTTGAAGGGGTCACTTGTACCCAGAAGCGACTGACTACATACTGTCAGCGTGACAGTATCTCGATAGAAGACTAACGCATCACTACGGATAAGTATCTAGAACAGGTAATTACCCAGAAGGGACAGAGTACTGTAGTAGACACAACTAGTGATGGACCTAGATCCGGAGAGTACGAGGGGCGATCAATAAGTACCTGTGTTGGAAATGAAAATTAAAAAAAAAAAAAAATGTATTTTCAACGTAATCTCTTCTAAGGTGAATACACTTTTCCCAATGTTTTTCCCACTTCTTTAACCCCTCCAAAAAAATATGACTTCCCAAACTCTTTAAAATAAGCTTCTGTCTCGGTGATAACCTCCTCGCTTGAGCTGAATTTTTTTTCCCCGAGCCATGTTTTCATGTTGGGAAACAAAAAGAAATCGCATGGTGCCAATTTTTTGTCGAATCGGTCCAATAATTCATTGTAGTTCTTCCTTTTTCCAAAAAGTTCAGGAGTACTATTCACTTCGAGTCCCAAAAATTGTGACCAGGATTTTTTTTCCGTCCTAAATCTAAATCTAAAAATCCATTGTTTGGACTGTGGTTTGGTCTCTGGCGTATAATAATGTACTCAGGTTTCATCCATGGTAACGACCCGGCGTAAAATCTCCCGAGAATCTCGATTAAAGAGGTCCAAAAACTACTTCGGCATTGTCAGTCTTATCCGCTTGTTATCTATTGTTGTCAATCGCGACACCATACGTGATTTGTCACGTAAAATATTAGGTCTGTTCCCGTACTTTTACAGAAATTCACAGATTCTCATTTTTCAAAGAGTGGGGATGAAATTCTCTCAAAGAGAAGTGGAAACACCAAAAAGTACGGGAACGCGTTGAACCACAAAAGTTGCACATATTTTAAATGTCAAAAACATATGTAGCAGGTGCAACATACTAATTTGCAAAAACATACATATTATTTTCAGATTACTATTTATTAGATGATTCAGCATATCCATTCATCATTTAATAACGCCATATAGAGACAATGCACATCTTAAAAATGCACAAAAGAATTTTAATATAAAATTGAGCTCTTGTCGTATGACGGAATGACGGAAATCAGCTGATTTCACAAAGCTGTGCCAAACTACCCACATAAATTTCTTGGGTTGAAATTCGCAGCATGGGGAAATTTTTTACTCTCCCGAGAGCGCTCTCTTTTGTCCAAAAGTGTGAATTTTTCGAGTACGGGAACAGACTTTCGTAGTTTTTCGTTGATTTGGACTGTTTTTGTCAGGTACGGGAACAGACCTATTGATTGCCGTTCCATATGGCCTCTGCTCCTTCACACACTTTTGTTCATAGATCAGTGAGAACTATGTCGGGGACCTTTTCAACTATTTCTTCAAATTTTTTGCCAAAAAAAACTAACCTATGAATCAGTCTAAAATGTTGTATGATGTCGTTTAGCAGTAATGCCAAATTCCCTCAACAACGTCATCAGAAAGCTCGTTACAAATAATTATTACGTACTTTTTATAAATTAGTTGCAAAATCAGCTATTTTTATATTTAATGTACTACAACGTATTGTGTAGCGTTCATTCTACCTTATCTACGAAATTGCCTTACTCTGCTTAATAGTATAGAAGGCGCCGTGTTTCTATCCTACACACTAACGTCAACGTACTACGTCACTGTTTATTATGTACTGCACTGTCAGATTTGACAGTGGAAGCAGGTAGACCTAAAGGGCTAACCATAATAGGCAAGAGCAAGCAGAAGCTTATGTCAGAACCGAACGAAATTCTCCCCTCTATTTCAACGAAATAGCAAGCAGAAGGAAAGGAACTGTCAAATTGTTTTCCCACACCTTGGCTTTTTCCTTTTTGTTGAAATAAAAGCCATCTGCTTTATCATAGAGACACTTATTGTCCTGCACAAGTGAAATCAACTTGTTAACAAACTCGTATTCCATATTTATTTTCTCTTTTTTCTCTTTCCTAACCTCAAATGTCACTTGTCAAAAATTCCGTCCGGAATGTCTTCTTTCAAGAAGACCTTCCGTCTGCTCGCATCAGTTAACGAACATTTAACGAAACGTCGTATCTTCCCATTGTGGGCTTTGCATGTAAGAAGACATTCCCCTCTGCTTGCATATGCTTGCTCCTGCCTATTATGGTTAGGCCTTAAGGCGGGTTCAGTTCCTGATAAGCTCTCCTTTGAGCCCCTTCTAGCGAGTTCATCGGAGATCTTATTTCCTGGAGTCCCAGAGAGTGACCTCGAACCCTTACAAGCCTAAGTGAATTTAGTCTTCCGACTTTGTTCAAAAATGTCTTGAGTTCATGCACTAATTTGGAGTTGGATAGAGGGTTCGACACAGCTTTGAGTGCAGCTCGGCAGTCACTGTCACTGCAAACGCATATGTTTTTTCCCTTCCACCTGTGCTTCACAGCATAGTGCAAGGCCATAGGACAGACGCATATTTTCCTAACGAGAAGTGCAGTCGAATGATAATATTAAATTGATTATTTACATTTAGATTGAATATTTTTTTTAATGCATTTATTATTTTATTCCGATTTCATTTTAATCATATTTTTTAATTATCATATTTAGTAAAATGCCACCAAAAAAATCGAACCTCAACAATCAACGTAGCCGTCGTGCACGACGTGACCGTGCTCAGAGACCCTCTACGTCAACAAATCAAACCATGGCAGCAAACGCTACAGAGTAGGCAGGATTCGAATGAACATCGTGATGAACGTCTGCGGCTACAAAGAGAAAGGTCAAGAGGTCTAAGGAACCAAATATGTCGATATTGTTAGGCCTTGAATTTCCGCAATGAACCATCGGGCATGTGTTGTTCATCAGGAAAAGTGCTTTTGTCACCTCTTCTCACTCCGCTGGAGCCTTTGCAATCACTTCTGGCTGGTGAATCAAATAATTCAAAATTATTTTTACGAATGACACGCAAATTTATTTCTTGCTTCCAAATGATGTCATTTGGCGCAACTAAAATTTGCAATCACTCATCTGATGGACGTAATATTGAAACTACGCTTAAAATACAAGGTCAGGTGTATCATAATATCGGGTCGTCGATGCCAATACCTAACAAAGACCCAAAATTTCTTCAAATTTACTTTATGGGCAGTTCTGAAAAGCGTGTGACAATTCGATGTCAGTACAACTTTATCGAACAAGCGATTTTTTTTAAGTTCATAACCAACTCATTTAATTATTCAAAAGGGTGTCACCACAATTAAGAAATGACAACTTACAAATTGTCATTAGAGCCGACATTAGTCATCAGAAGAATTAGCGGAAAAGTTTAAAGGAAAAGTCGTCCTCTTACCGTCCTATAATACATGTGTTTCTCACATGGGCAGTTGTATGTTGCATGCTCATATGTTGGAAAATCATTAAATCTATTTGTTTTAACGAAAGACAGATTAACGAGAAATATTGTTCATAATTTAGTTCTTAATTAATGGAAAGTACTGATTGCTATTATAAAATAATTACAAAACATCGTTAAAAATCAACACTATCTACCTCATTTGTTAAATTGTAATTAAATTAATAATAAAATAAACATTTTCTATTCATTAAAACTTATTTTGAAATTTTTATCATTTTTTACCAATCATTTCCTCAACAATACCAATTTTAATACCTAATAATTCAAAGTAATGCAATAAAGCCGCAGTAAGGCGCGGCCGGGTCTGCTAGTAAAGTTAATATAAATGAGATGTAAGCTTAAAAAACAAAATATCTACATATAAGTTAGTTTCTTAGAAATGGTTGTTGGTGACAACATAATAAATAATTCCCTCATGGTGAGAAAATAAAATAAATTGTTTTCCATTATTATTTTATATTTATTCACATTTATTCACCTTAATCAGAAATACGTTTTTATTTTCAGTCTCAATTACTTAAAAGGGTAACATGACGACTTTATTCGTGTCAAGTAGTAAAACTAGCTGGCGAAAGCAATATACCATCCCTGTACGGGTGCGACATGCCCGTCAACCAGCGTTAAGCCAAAGTTTCAGTTCATTTTTATTCCCGTCACGTTGTCAGCTATGTGCGGCTACAATTTAGCCGCAA
Source organism: Merodon equestris (assembly GCA_958301585.1). Classification (NCBI taxonomy): domain Eukaryota; kingdom Metazoa; phylum Arthropoda; class Insecta; order Diptera; family Syrphidae; genus Merodon; species Merodon equestris. The sequence goes on from OY284413.1 coordinate 70,685,968, forward strand.
ACCGTGAAATGTTAAGTGCGAATGAGCCGACCGAATTAGAAAAAACACCTTTCTCACAAAAGGGGAGTAATCGAGTTTTTTTATTCGAAGATTTCGTGAACAAATTACAACCAAATGGATTTCAAACTCATTTTTTTACAACTCAGTTAATTGATTAGTGTGTGTATGATTTGTTAAAAAAGGAATCGTTTGATAAATCACAGCGCAAATAAATAAAATAGATCCGTGCAAGGTGAAAAGTCATGTTCTAATAAAAAAAATAAATACATAGAAAAAAAACCACATACTAGCAACATACCATAGATTGTTTCTTCAAACCAGGAACAGACAACAAAAAATTCGAACAAAATTCCTGTTATTTATGCGGCTATAAATTCGTTGCATAATTGCACAATAATTAAAAAGGCGACTGCATACGAAGAATAACGATAATTAATTATTTATGTTTTCAAATCTAAACCGTGGCAAAGAAAGATTTAACAAATTCTTTCAGTTACTAGCGGTGCGTAGTTGTACATATATAAATGGATGGATGTTTGTTGAATGTGTCTTGCAATCAAGAAGATATCAGAATCCTGTACATCTAGGTTTTTTTTTTTTCTGCACGGTGCATCGAGAAAAGGTGTTTGTTTTTCTCTTTTCCTTGTTTTTGTACGAATAGGTGTTTTAAATGCTTTTTTGAGTATCTGTCCCTTTTTCTATGTTTTTCCCGAGAACTCTGTTTTTGTGCTATCTTTTATTTGCTGTTGTTTGCCAGCTTTGACGATAATGTCAGCCAGAAGGAATGGAGCCATAAATGTTTTTTTTTGTTCCCATGAAGAAAGCAGACTTGTGGTAGAAGAGAAGGCTTCTCGGCTATTTCAGTTGCATCTGATTGTTTTGCGCATTTGAGAAATGTGTATTTTTATTTACTTGTGCACTCTATACGAGCGGTTAAGGTGGAAATTTTGTACAATTAAATCTTCAATGCAATTGGCAAACGTAAAATAGTGTGCTGCATTCGCTTTCTTGTATGTATGTACGTGGACGGCAGGCTCTATCATGTGTGACGTTTTCGAAGGGGGAAAACATATTCCCAGCCTCATTTCGATAATTTCCCATTTCGCTCGGAACTTTAAAATAAATTTGAAGACCCTGTGCGAGTGTAGTAAAATTGATCTCTTACCAAATTCATGTAAAACATGAATATCACCTGTGTCGGTGCGGTCTTTGGGGTATGTTGATCTTTTTACTTGTTCGCTATTAATTTTTCTGTTTCTACTTCCGTCACTCGTGCCAAAAAATGTGTTCCGATTTTTAATATATACATATGTACTTTTCGTTTTTAGATTTCTGTGACTTTTTAGTGTGTAATTGACAACTGAGTTTATCATTTTGATCTTAAATTAGCCGCGCTAATTTTATTTTTAGTTTTTTTTGTTCTTGATAAATTTCCAATATCGACAGGTTCATTGGGACTCGAGCGTCTTATTTTCTAACAAGTGGCATTGTTTTTTTTATTTACAAAATAAAGCTCTTTGCTTCGACGATGAGTTGTGTCTCGTTCATGTTTTTTTTCGTGTTTTTGCTTTTGGCAAATGATTTTTGACAACAATCCATCCAACAATTGTAGAAGCCAAGTTCGATATGAATAGAGAACCGTTTGGTTGTGTTATTTTACACCCCTACTCTCGATATACAGGTTCTTTACATTCTGGAATCGATCGATTACGATATTCACGAGCCTTGAACTCGTTTAACTTTCCTACGCGCCTCTGCCTTTCGACTTCAATTTTGCTTACAATCATTATTATTTTATGATTTTTGTTTCTTTAAAGGATTTACAAAGTCTATGCTCCATTTGCTATAACGCTAACCACTTCCTGGTGCTAAACAAATAAATAATTCTGTGTAACTAGAAATTCTAAAGTGTTTCACCTCATCGTTTACAAACAAAAGGCCAAGCATCGAAAAATACTTTATAGTGTGTGCGTGTGAATAACTATATTATTTAGTTTTTTTTTTATTTTATTTTATTTATCTCTTTATATATACGCATTTTTTTTTTCCTTCGCTGAAATTTGTTTTCATTGTGTCAAGAGAAAAAATAAGTTTTTTTTTTGTTTGTTTGAAATAAAAGAAAAAATAGTGAAAATAATAAAAAAACAATTAATTCGTTGTTGTGGCGTCGAGTTTCGAGTTCTTCCCTTATTCTGTTTTGTTTATATAATTTTTCTTTGTGTTGGTTGCGTGTGTGGGAAGAGGCGATAAGAGATACGAAACTGAAATATAAAAACAGCAGAAGCCGCAACAACAAAAAGAAGCCGAAGAGAAGAAAAGAACAAAAATTATGGATAACACGACAACAGCGTCAGAGCAACAGCAGCAGCATCAGAACCAACAGCAACATAACGGAATAAAAGAGAATAGTAACAATAGTAATCCAATAGTAAACCCAACATCGGCTAGTGAGGTGAGTTGAGTTTTGCAAGTTGTTCTTTTTCTTTCCTGTAAACAAATCGATCATTTAATGCGGAATGATGATGTTAATGCTTAATTGTCTTGCGACGCGCTGAATGGAGAGGAATATACATATGTACAATACGTGAATTAAATACTGGTGATATAATAGAGAGTGCGAAATATATCGTTAGTCAGATTGCTTATTTTCATTGAGCTATTGCTGAGGAGCTTCTTCTCTGCTTGCATGAAACCGGTTGTAATTATATTATCAGCTTGTCCTCCCTGTGTTCTTCCTATATCTCGATAGGCATTTCTGACCTGATAATATGATCAGCCCAGTGGTATGTGTGGATATGTATGTATAAATGACTGCCCAGCGGACAGTTCTTTACTCGTTGCTTGTTGGCAACTAGTAATTAAAAGTTGTTTTCTATTTCCTTTTATGATTCTGCGTAATAATCTGATAATTTATGATTTCGGAGTTGAATTGTACCGAAAAGTAAAAGTAACATTTGGTAATTACAGTCATTATATTTCAAACTCATTTTACCTTAGATTAAGGGAACCCAAATATGATTTCCTAACCTTTCATTTGGCACGGTTGCCTTAGTTTCATTTACTCGCTACTTATGGAAGACCGAAATATCCTTCAAATGGAAAAAGAAATAACGAAAATGACAAACGAAATATCTAGTATAGAAGAAAAATCGATAACATCACCCCAAAATATTATTAGCTGGGTTCGATAAAATACCGATGATTTCTTTTAATCACTGGAATTTATCTTGTAAGTCGTATTCAGCTTTTCAACTTGCAACCCTTATTTCACAAAAGATTTGGGACGATTTGGGATTTGAAAAAAGTTATGAAATTTGGGAACAACTTTCGAATGAAAACAATTCTCGAATCTTTGTACATATGTCTGAACCAGCAGTTTAGCAGTGAAATAAGATTTTTCCTTACTAGGGCAGGGTAAAAAGTTGTCGACCTGACAAAAAGATGGAATTTAGTTAAATGTGCTTATTTTTTGCACAGCTTAAATTGGATAAGTAATCTGATTTTGGTTTTGCTTAAAATTATACTCTTTGAATTCCATATTTATGTTTTGGATTTTATTTAAAAACTGAATAAAAACTGACAAAATATAAAATTTAAGCGTTTACTCATATCTTTCGATTTGAAAACCTCATTTAAGGTTGTGATATGTCTGTATTTATTATTTTGCACAGCGGTGTATGTATGTACGTATGTACATTTAAAATTCTATTAACAAACCTAGATTCATACTTATTTTTTTGCTTATTCTAATGACCTACCCTACACTAACCTAGTTAATTCTGACTTAATAAGGTTGGCTACCACTCGTGTGTTTCGTTCCGAATAGTCGCCGTCCTGATCGCGTTTTTCAGCCACTGGGCTTCACCATCTCAATCACTCTGCATACCTGAGACCTCACCAAGACTAATAGGCCTCAGTAAATTGTCAACTACTTCTAAGCATTATGCCAAGAGAACCCCTAGCTAACGGTAACCTAACTTACAAAATAAGGGGTGACGAGGATCTCACTGGGGTATCGCACCGTTCTGGGATGCGTTTTCACTAGCCAACCACCAAAATCGCCTTGCTGTTTAGCAACATCGGCGAGATCCCCGTACACTATTGCGGTGCTACATATATGAGCTCGTGAGCACGGTCAACAAACCCGTCGCGGATTGAAACGTTTGTCCCTGGTTCCCCGGTGGTGGTAGTAAATTATGGGGATACCATCTCTTTTATGCACTGACCTTTCGGAATCGAATGGAGATCGGCTTCTGGGAAAGAATCGATCAATCGGAGGGTGCTGTTGTGGTATCTTTAATTAGGGCAGTAAGTCCCGGAAATCGGGTTATTGCCGTTAGTCATAGCCCTTGCAATGCGCTTTCGACTCAATTTAACAAGAAAATTGTCAATCCTGTTTAGAATTGTTTAGGCTTTCCCCGTGTCGTACAGGACCTTATTAGGGTAATACTTAATGAACTGCGGCTCTGATCTGCATATACTAAGGCAGATCCTAAGACTGTCTCTCGAATACACAAATCTTTTCCATATAAGAAGGCGACATATCAAACCACACCGAATAACCTTACGCGATGACGGCTTTTATTAAGTCCACGTAGCATATGATTTCTACTTCCTTCCTTAGCTCCAGCAAGTCAAACGTCTATATGTCTATTGAAATATGGGTCAAGCCATATATGTACCAAATGTCCTTTTTGCCCAAATATTGCGAATTTCCTCCAGTTCTTTCTGGTATTCCTTGAGGCTTTATACAGCGGAGTCCTAAACAGTATTGTTTCCGAAGTTTGGAAGTTAACTTTTTACCACCAATCATCTCAATAACTCTTAACATAATCGAAGTCACACTGCAGCATTTAATTGTTGACCTCAATTTTCGAACTAAATCATCAGCATATTAAGTGGCTAAGAAAACCTATAAAAAAACCCTAGAGTTAACCGCTCCCGTAAACCGTTTTTAATTTCGAATACCATGATCGAGGTAACGTTATCACATTTAACAACAAACTTCTTTCCCATAGTCATTACCTAAATCATGTATAGAAGGTGATTTGGCAAGCTTAGCCCGGTAAGCTTGTATAACAGACAGGGTGTTGAAGATCTTTCCAAAGTCGAGCAGACAAACACCCGTACATTGGTTTTATATTTTATCCCACTGAATGTCAGAACACAATTTCTCTAGATTTTACCTTGTAGTTACATAAGTCGTATTCACTTTGCCAAAACCTTTTTTCTAATAATGAAACAGTAATGAAATTTAGGATCAAATAATCGTACCTTTGAGCATCTCAATAACCAGCTATTCTATAAATTAGAGTTATTTGTTATGAAATTATAAAACTTCTTCTTCTTCTTTTCCTTTTTCCGGCGTTGTTATGGTCAGAAGTGTAGGACCATAACCTTCCCACTTAACTGCATTCCTACTGGTCCGCTTGTGGGGTCCGCCGGTTTGACCTCAGAAAGTAGCGGAAGGCTTCCCGGTTTGGGATTACTTCATCGCTGAGGCCAATCAAATGCTGATGTTTTTCCATTTGTTTGCACCAATTGTTTTTCGGCCTGCCTTTTTTTTTTTTTTTTTGTGACACGGGCATGCTGCTCCAGATTTTTTTGTTTGATCTTACTCTTACAACACCGGTGATCTCCAGTCGTGTCAACCCACTGATTTGCATGTACACTTGTGGGGCAGTTTAATGGTGGTATATGTGTCCCTAGGCTCACCTTGGTGTTTTCTAAATTGCCTAGATGTGATTTTTGTTTACCTTTGTTTTAGTCGCCTTTTACGACAAGCGAGAGGTATCGCTGCAAGGATATTTTTAACCCGTCCCTGCACGGCATTATGAAATTATAAAACAATATACAAAAATGGGAAGGAAACCCAGCAGGAGTTAGGCTGTTCTGCAAAAATTGTAACCTCGTACAACAACTTGTCATATTAACTTAGCATACCCTGTTTACATCATCTAGGAAAATACAGAAGGATTTAACTCTGGATATTAGTGCATTAACTGTAAGAAAGAGACCTCCTGATGTCAATATTAAAGCAGTAAGTCCCTTTTTGACAAAGCGATATAGGTTTCGACGGATGCAATTCCCTCGATATCACAACCAATTATTACTTTCCAAATGGAGGAATATTCTCTGCTCAGATGAGTCTAGCTCTAGTGAGACGAGAAAGTATGTTAGAAAACCAATTAAACCAGAACCAGACCTAACAGACAGTTTACGCTATTGTAAAATTGTAAACCACGGATGTGGCCGAATGATGATTTAGGGACATTTCTCTTATAGTTGGATTGTTCCATTATTTTGGATAAGAGGAAAAAATATCGCAATTTGCTTACATTGACTTTCCTAGAAATGTATGCTGTCATAGGCTGGAAAGGAAATATCCCTTGTAGGATAAAGATACGAAGAATACGGCCAAAACTACGAAGAGATGGCCCAAAAATACCAAGAATGTATAAGAGGTGGTGCAAATGGTGGGAGTGTATTTCACTGCAATACTGTCGGAGTCAAGCTCTCTGTATGGCTGTTTTAAATTCCTCTATGCTCTTTCGATTTCTCGATACTATTTTGGCCTTTAAAAAAAACCAACAGTTCTTAATATGATTTAAATCAGGGATATTTACCGGCCTTCTTTCTTTCTTTGCAAACAATGTATTCCAAATTATAATTTAAATCATACAGCATACTTCTTACGCCCTATTTTTTTCACAGCTAATGTTGTTGCACAATTTTTTCATATATAGGAATTGTTCTTGGCTATGGACGATGATTACCATTGCACCACGACCACCCCCTTAATATATGTCATTAACTTTTAACCCCTATAACATAGATTATAGTCATCTTGAAAGATTCAGTCAACAATAACCAGAAACAGGGTACCAAATGGTCCCTTATGCCTGAATATGACTGTCATTGAACCAATGTAAGACGCTAATTAACCAAAAACGTAGGTGCAGCCCCAGATCATAAAACGAACGCACTTGGCAAAAACACACTTTTTTAAATCTTCTCGGATTCTCCATAGGATGCACTTGATACGGATACTGGATCTAATGAATTGAAGTTGCATTCGGTCTCGTCAGTGAAGATTATAGCTTTCCAATAATTTTCAGTTCAATTTTCATAAGCTCTAGCAAAGCTCTACCTTGCAGCTCTCATTTTTTATAGTCAAATGTGGTTTTTCCCTTAGTCGTCTAGTTAGCAATCAACGAATTTAATCTTCTGCTGACTGTCCTGTAACTATTTTTTTAGTGCTTCTTCAAAAAGTTTTTCGACCGCAGACAAACAGTTTTCTTTCGATATCGTGTGATTCTTCTTCTTTGGTAGCGCTACAGTCCGGGGAGACGAGTGTCTCCAGCCAGCACGGTCTTTGGCTAGTTTCCAGTGCTTTCCAGTTGGTTAATGTCTTCCTCCACCTGTGTGCGCCACCATAGACCGGATGATTAAGGTCATCTGCAGCGTCGATTTTCCGAGTTGAATTCGGGGACTCTTCGGGCCGGAGCTGCGTTGTCCACACGCTCTACATGGCCCAGCCATCTTAGACGCTTGACCCGAAGGCGTCGTACTAGGCAGATGTCGCTGTTCAGCCGGTACAGTTCTTCGTTGGATCTTCTCCAAACTCCGTTTTAACAAATGGCCGTACATTAAATGCAGAATTTTCCTCTCGAAACCACTAAACCTCATCCGTTTTCGTTAAAGTCGAGGCCTGTGCGCCATAGAGGAGGGCCGGGATGATTAAGGTATTGTATAGCGCAACCTTGTTCCGCGAAAAAGGGCTCTAAATAGGTGAGCTGGTAATAGGTGAGCCAACGGAGACGAACACCTTCACCACTTCGGAATTATAGCTGCCAAGAGTGGACGTCGGTGTGGTGCATCTTTTTTTTTATGACAGCATGTGTTTAGATTTACCATCACTGATCTTAAGACCCATCTTAGCCGCTTCCGCCTCAATGCTTACGAAAGCCTCATTGAAGTCTTGCTGTGTCCTTTCAATCAAGTGGACGTCGTCCGCGTATGCAAGCAATTGCGCATACTTGAAATATATCGTACCTCTTGTGTTGACCAGTGACTCTTGCGTGATCTTTCTAAGTACGATGTAGAAAAAGTTGCAAGAAAGTGTGTCGATTTGTTTGAATCCTTTTTTAACATCAAAGGTCTCGGTAAATTTTACCGACTTTAATGGAGCAGCGAGAGTGGTTTGTGTGATTATTCTTTTAAAAATTCACTCCTCCAGGTTGTCTTTTTGTTTCCTTTACTGGCTTCGGTAAAGCCACTGTCAAGTGGCTGTATCCATTTTAATTAGAATTACCCTTGCTGATAAACTTTTATTTAAAAAATTTATAACAGCCGTTACCTTACTGACAAGCTGTTTTAACTACTCTGAAGCATTTACGAATTTGGGCTTTAAATTAAGCCAAAAATAATTAAAATGTAAAAAAAAGAACTGTACTGAACCGTTTTACAATTTCCCATTGCGTTTCTGAACAGAGCATGTACGATTGTTACACTGTTCCTTAATAAATTATCTTAAGAAACTCAATGGTTCCAGAGCTAAACAGATTTGTATCTGCATCTTTATCACATTGCGATAGACAAGACTCAAACAAGACTACTTCCTGCGAAGTAATTCAGATGTAAAATTGTATGCAATCATTCCAATGGATGCGACCAGAAAAGCCGAGACGATTAAAAGCACGTCGAGTGTGGTCAAGTGAAAACTTTGCTAACTGTTTTCTTCGATTGGCGTGGCTAATGATGAGTTCTTGCCGGAAGGTCGTACGGTCTATACGGAGTATTACTTTGAAGTTAAGCACTACGAAGAAAATGTCCGGATTTGTGGGGAAACAGTTAATGGCTTTTGCATTACGATAATGCACCTGCTTGTGCATATTTTTTTTTCCCAAAAACAGGCGACTGAAAAGACCCATAAAGGACGGAGATTTGGGGCGATTGAGGAGATGGGAAGTACAATGGGAGTATACGAATGTATCATGAACATTGTAGAATTGCTTGTAGCAATACTTAAATCAAGCCAAGCTTGAGTCTTTAAGAACAGGGGTTTAGTTATCTTATGAATTGGGGAATATGAAAATGTCATCCTGGAAAGTCCATTTTTAGTTTTCGGATGATGTGCTGTGAATAGAAACTTTTACAAAAGTTTCTTAACTAATACTTTTAAGCCGATATTTTAATTATTTTTATTATCGACCATTTTGGAATTCGGAAGTTCAGAGCCTCGTTGACAACCTTTCGCCAAGCCTCCCTCTTATGAGTGTGTTTCTTCCGTGTTCCACTGTTCTGTCCCATTACTTCCAGATCCATGGTTAATCTGTCCTCCCAACTACGGCGCGGCCTCCCTAGTGGTCCTACGGGCTTTCCACTCATTCGTTTGACTGTTCGTCCACTGACCATCTGTTCTACGTGTCTTGCCCATCTTAGTCTTCGTGATTTAATTACTCGGATACGGTTTGGGGTGCACTATGAGTTATATTTATAATATTTTTACTCACCAAAGATACCTCATCCTTATTCTTAAGTGCTAAGCGAGCAGTCTTCCAGAAAATGTTCCTCTTACACCGCCGAATAATCATTTTGGTAAATCTTAAAGAGACCCTCAAGTTTATAGTTACCAACTATAGGGAGATAAGTATACTTAACGACTTCCATTAAGCGTTTGTAAGCATTGAGGTAGAAACAGAATGCATGGGATCCATGATGCAAGGTGCTAAGACGAAATACATACCGCCGACATTCGGCCAAATTAAAGATAGTTGAAGACTTTGTCTAACTCCGCTCTATAGCTTTTGTACAAGATGTCAAAACGTCAACACAGAAATCAAATGAAATCTTTTTTAGAAGAAAATTCATCGTGTTATTATCTACTCTGTTCAATCTCGAACTACTTGCACAGGAATAGCGACTTAATTAGGCGACATCATAAATGGATGAAGATGGACCTCAATCAACTGAAACTGCGGGAATGGACGAAGCTAACAAAAAAAGACCGCGCCAGCCGGATTGGCAGGAGTCGGTTGAAGTCCAGGTTCAAATTGTATCAGCATATAGGAAAGTAGTGCGCCAAGGAATTTACTCCTTTGAAAGCCACGAAATAAATATCGTTTTTCCAGATTTGAGGCTAGCAACATTTAATAATTTTCCGAGGTAATTCACTGTATAAATTGCGATCTGTCGAATATGTAACCAATTTTTAATTTGATTTACGCATACTGCAGCCCTGTAATCACTTCTTTATCAGAATGACAATATCAAAGACTAAAACCGTACTCTCTGTTTGAGGAATATCACGAGTATAAAGCAAATGACCCCGGAGACTTCACTGCGGCCCATCCAACCGTTATCGCTTTAAATTCAGATTAAAAAGGTATTTGCTTTGCACTGGAACATTCAGACACAATTACTGGTCCATTGTACCGCCAGATAGATACCTCATTATTACTTCAGTGAATGCAATAAATTCAAGCACTTCAACGATGTAGAGATAAGATATTCGGCAATGTATTCGGAACACACCACGCGGAATAGTCACAGAGGAAATGCTTCGCCCATTGTGGTCTTTTTTTTTAACTCATTTTTATTCAGTATGCTTAGTCTATCTTATCCTACACAAAAATGCTTAAAACTAGATCTTAACAAAGCTAAATATCTTACTGGCCCTAAACGGACACTCTAAAACAAACAGAAAAATTTAAAGCTATGTCTTTCGACTACTAAACATAAAACATAATCTTAGAATTTATGTAATTATAGATAACTTAAGCAAAGAAAATTTGTTTCAATGAAAACCTTAGCAAGATCATTTTGGTCTTTATTAAAGGTATAGTGGCCCGTAATGTCAATACTTGCAGACATTGCACTAGACTACACCCAGTCGTTCAAGAAGGAACCGACCGAATGATATAAGCAGACCTCGGGAATCTCATTTCCTGGAACTGCAGAGTAACTTGGCGTTTTAAAATTATCAGCACTAACTTTGGCACAGACTTTGACAACTTTTATAGTTTTAAGAAAATAACGTTGGTACATTTGCTCGCATTTGATTGCTCATTCAACGTCGTAATCATTCGGTTCGAAGGTCAGGATCCTGAGAATTCTTGGTTTTTTTTAAAATTCTTCTCTCCAAAACAAGGCAACCGAAGAGGGGAGATCGGCAAACTATATTCTATTTTATAAGAGATTTCCATATTCGTATGTAGGTAATTAAGAACAGCTTAGGCCTCGGCGCTTCGTGAAAAAGCCTTCTTAAATCAGATTGTAGTAACTAGGTATTACAGATTTTCACAGTAATTTTTGGCTGATTAAATGGGGATCAGACCGATTTGTGCGATGATTTGTCACCATGGATGAGATACATGCCAGAAACAAAACAGCAGTCGAAGCAGTAACTAAGTGGAAACCGGTGGTTCAAAGCCAAAGAAAGTGAAGTCGATCACATCTGCTAAAAAGATCATGGCCAGTGTTTTTTGGGATGCGAAAGGGATTCTGTTAATTGATTGGTTACCAATTACCTTGCAAAAGGCAGAACGGGCAATTATTACTCCAGCCTTATTGACCAGCTAAATGCCGAAATTTGCGAGAGGCGGGCCTGGCTTGAAGAAGAAAAAAATTATCTTTCACCAGGATAAAGCACGCTTATACAAGGCGCTAAGGGATTCGGCGATGGGAAAGCTGTGGGATTTGCGGTACGATTTGCTCGGCCATTTGGCATCCTCAGACTTCCATATGTTCCCAACTTTGAAGAGACTGGTTTCTGGTTTCGCATTCAATGAAGAAGTTGAGAGGGCCGTAGATGAATATACTCATATCCTTTCAGTCTCTCCTTTCCGGGAAGGAATATTGATGTTGGAGAAACGCTGGACCAGTTGTGTTGAAGTTAAGAGAGATTATGTAAAAAAATAAAATCACTATTTAAATGAAAATTGCGGTCTTTCATTGTCAGGTCGAGAACTTTTCACTTTATCCCCGTATGTTTCGGAATCTAAATGTACTAAAGAGCTACCACCCCCAACATGCGGCCACTTCACGGGAACACCCGTTGACCTAGAGAGCTAAGGTTTGGGGTGTGGGCAGGTCTGACTCCAGAGGGTGGCATAAAGGGGTCAAAGTTCAGCTGACTCCACCCCTCGAGAATAAAGGGCCATTTAGTGATTTCGACTAGGATTGTGCAGAAAGGCATGCCTTTGAAAGGAATTGGGTGGGAAAATTGACAAGTTGGCATTCTGAAGGTGTCCATTGCGTAGTTGACCATTTTGAGGACACCTGTGTTTCGAAGCTATAATCTTCAGTTCTAGAAAATTCAGGATACTTTGCTGTTATTTCGCACCCTGTTTTTTTTTTTTAACTTGCACGTGATCACACAAATGGCCCTGCGATTTACATAAGTCGAGTTTAAATTAAACTGGAGATTAAATCAAGGGGGGGGGCAAGCTTTCCTTAACCACTTTTTGGACGATTTCCTCTGTTTATGAGAACAGTAAACTTTTCGAAAAACGCATAAAACACGTAAAAAGTAGGAGGAGTCTATGTTCTACGAAAGAAACAAATTTCACCCTTTGTTGCTCGCGATTACTCTAAGGATAATCTTAAATGGATTAAATGAACCTTGTGAGAAAATGAGGTTAAAATTGACATATTGTTGTACATATAATGACATAAAATGACAAAAATTGTCATTCCTATTTCATTTTTATCATTTCTGATCCTCACCACCACCATCATCATCATGTGCATTTTGTTAATCGAAAATTTTTTCGCCAGGTTACTAGTCATCTTCTAAACTTAACATTGCAACCTTCTCTACATCGATATCGATGGTACTAAATATGGCTAAGTCACTAAAAGTAAACTCCAGCATATGAACATTAATTTACATCTTAGTCTCCAGTATTAGGAGGAAGATTAAGTTAACTTATGCCAGTTTGTATTGAGTTGTCAATATCAACTTGTTGACAATTTAATTACAATACAAATTTTTTTTCAAAATTTTGAGTTTGAAAATTAATTTCTCAAAAACTATTCCTTAAAACAGCTTCGTTTAAAAACAAGATGAAAGAAGAGGTTTTTGGCCATTTTTTTCTTGTCTTGACCAGACCTACACGCTCTAGATTTTTGGCACACTGCTCGTGGGACACCCTGTATATTACACAAGAGTTAAGCAATTCAAAGAGGATTCTTCTCTCCCTCGTTTACAATTTGTAGACTAATTACCAGACTTGCTCTTTCTAGGTGCTATTTTTCGTGGGCATATTTTCATTAATGCAAGCAATTAACACTGGTTAATAATGTACCATCCCCCTAGATTGTTATGAAATCATCCATTCGCGTCTTCGTACACCAATATCGATAAATATTCATACAATAAATATTCTCTGAGGGGTTGTTTTTCGTCTTTAATTACTTTTCAATATTTTCTTTCTTTAAATTTGTGAATGATATCGTTAGAAAAAATACCCTAGTCTCATGCTCGTATGTTTGTACACATGCCTTTAATAGTTATACAAAGAACCAACAAAAAACATTTGAACAAGTATTTGTGGCAAGTTTAACGTCGAATAACTATGCAAGTGTTACGTTACGGAAATTAAAAATATTGGAAACATATGACGAGGCATGCAAGAGTTTGAATATTCTTTGGTTCCCTGAAACTCTTTAAACCTTAGCGATCAACAATAGCTGTCGTTTTACATTTTGGGGTATTTTCAATTAGCACCTTTCAACTGCCATTGCAATGAATTTTGTTAAGTTAAAACTGTAGTTATTAATTATGGATTGATACATTCTTGCTAAAAAAGCGGTGAAGATATTGCGGAAATATTTCGTTAAGCTCATACTGTTATAGTGTATCAATCAATATTGTAACAATCTTTCCATGCACAACGAATGACGATCTAGCGGGATTTTTGGATTAATGGTGTTTAGTGATTGGTGATTATGGCCGTCTCAATGTATGGATTGCGTTACCAACGTTGTTGACCCTTGTTTTCGCCTGAAATTAGTGCTGTGGAAATGAACAACGTCTGTTTTCAGCAAGACGCAGTCCTACAAGAAGCAAAGCTGGCTCCATTGATAAATGTCCTTGAAGGGTGATTTCCCCAAATGTAAACTTAATTTCATCTTCTTCTTTTCCTTTTTCCGGCGTTGTTATGGTCAGAAGTGTAGGACCATAACCTTCCCACTTAACTGCAATCCTACTGGTCCGCTTGTAGGGTCCGCCGGTTTGACCTCAGAAAGTAGCGGCAGGCTTCCCGGTTTGGGATTACTTCATCGCTGAGGCCAATCAAATGCTGGTGTTTTTGCATTTTTTGCACCAATTGTTTTTCGGCCTGCCTTGTTTTTTTTTTTTTTTTTTTTTTTTTTTTTGTGACACGGGCATGCTCCAGGTTTTTTTTGTTTGATCTTACTCTTACAACACCGGTGATCTCCAGTCGAGTCAACCCACTGATTTGCATGTACACTTGTGGGGCAGTTTAATTGTGGTATATGTGTTCCTAGGCTCACCTTGGTGTTTTCTAAATTGCCTAGATGTGATTTTTGTTTACCTTTGTTTTAATCGCCTTTTACGACAGGCGAGAGGTATCGCTGCAGGGATATTCTTAACCCGTCCCTGCACGGATGTAAACTTAATTTCATATTATATAATATAAGGAGCGCAATTAAGTTATCGCTGTTTTTTTGATGAAAATGCAACTTTATTGTAAAAAAAAACGGTTACAAATGAATCATTCAAAGTATTGCCCATCGCTAGCGATAACTTTTTCCCATCTTTCTGGCAGAGCTCGCATTACGTCACGGTAGAAGTGTTCGACTTTTGCGGCTATCCTCAAGCCAGTTTGAGATGTCTTCATACGAATGGAACTACTGAGACCATATGCCATCGAACGGAACAAGTGATAATTGGACGGCACAATATCTGGGGAATATGGCGGGTGGGGTAGGACTTCCCATTTGAGCGTTTCTAAGTAGGTTTTAACGGGTTTGGCGACGTGAGGCCGGCCGTTGTTATGCTGTAGAATCACTTTTTCGCGCCTCTGCTCGTATTATGACCGCTTTTCGCGCAGTGATCGGTTCAATCGTATAGATTGAGTTCGATACCATTCCCCAGTGATGGTTTCGTTTGGTTTCAATAGCTCATAATAAATAACACCGCCCTGATCCCACCAAATACACATCATAACGTTCGCAGCGTGAATATTCGGCCGAGCCGACGACATAAAAGCATGACCGGGCTGTCCCCGTGATTTTTTTCTCTTTGGGTTGCTGTAATGAATCCATTTTTCATCACCCGTAACGATGCGATGAAGAAAACCCTTCCATTTTTGCCGCTGGAGCAATTGTTCACAGGCGAAAAAACGACGCTCAAATTCTCTTGGCTTCAAATCGTAAGGAACCCAAGTTCCTTTCTTTTGAATCATTCCCAACGCATGCAATCGCTTGGAAATAGCTTGGCGGGTAACTCCTAATTCTGAAGCAAGCTCTTTTTGCGTTTGGCATGGATCCTCCTCATCAATGGAGCAATGCCTCCAGGTCAGCGTCTTCGAAGGTTTTTGGCCTTCCTTCACACGAACGGTCTTCAACATCGGAATCACCGTCTTTGAAGCGACGGAACCAATCACGGCACATTGTTTCACTTAGAGCAGCATCTCCGTCAAATTTTTGGAGTTCTCGATGCGCTTTAGCCTCCGTTTTCTTCGAATGAAAGAAGAAAAGCAACACTTCCCGCAAATGACGATTATTTGGCACAAAATCAGACATGTTCACACAACCAAAAGTATATGACGCAAAAACAAAATCACTAATGTGTCAAAGCGGTTTGTTTAACATATGTCTAAGCTTGGTTCATGACGTTTTGGATACGTCACAACCGACTAGCACTTTGCACTGGAGCCATCTCTTGATAAACAGCGAGAACTTAGTTGCACACCTAATATTATATAAATACGCGATCACTGTTTATAAAAATGTTGCGTTTTCTAATGATTTAAAGTGACACTTCTTCTTGGATATTTCTATAGTCTGCAAAATCGAATTCTTGTTTGTTGAACAAATGTGTAAATATGTTACGGAATTTTCTGGCAGATATTTCTAACCGATGATAAACATTTTTCAGTGCTTGATTATCAATAATTAATTAGTGAAACATGTGAATTTTCTGCTAGGTTGTGAGTCGAGGAACTTCGTAAATTCTGTTTTGGACTTGAGGCTTAGAAAGGCTGATTTCATTAGTTATTTTGTGAATCGGATTACTTTCTGATAGATCTAATGTTTTGATCCTGGCGGAGTTTCCTTCGAACCACACCTAAAGGCGTAGATTCAACTTTTTCATGTGAAAATGTCGCTTGATGACATACATATGTATGTAATTTCCATGTCAAATATCCACCACGCTCTGCAATGCTAGTTATCAAAAATGTAGGCAAATTCATGGAAATGAACAAATCTCATCGTCATGTAAGCACTGTTTCGATTTTCCAGGAGTTGAACATTCCACAGAAAACTGAATGGAATCATTCCAATTAAGCGAGTACATAAAGGAACTCGGTGCATGGGGGCCACGTGAGTAAACACAAAAAAAAAAAAACACTTCATGGACCGGATTTCCTCCTGCGAACCGATGTTGAATCTCAGCAAAATCGACCCAGTGCTGAAGCGGGTGGCGACTGGTGTTTGGTGGGACTGGCAGGCTATCACCTACTATGAACTGTTTCCCTTTGGCTAAACTCTTAATTCGTACGTCTACTGTTAACAATTGGAAGCAATCGCCCAGAGGCGGCCAGCCTTGGTCAATAGGTGATGTTCATTAGGAACTTGCTAGATGCCGTGGCCCATTATATTGCGAACATCTATGAATCGATTAAAGAAAGATAAGTGTAAGAGCATATCTCAAATTCCCAAATGCGGTACTGCTGAAAAACGCTGTTAAGACTTTCGAAACAAAGTAAGGAACATTATGTCACATTATTTCACATCACAATGGTTGAGGTGCAATCAACCAAGGGAGCATATGCCTATTTTTCTTTACTTCAAAAGTACATATTTATTTTCTTAAAGCATATACATATGTACTTAGAAATCATATGTACATACATATGTATATCTTGAAGGTCTCCATTATTATCTATGAAGTTAAACCTCTTTGCACTTTTTTCCTTGCTCTGACGACAAATTGTGCTTGAAAAATTACACACTTCAAAATGTACTAGTTACGTTTTGTTAAAACGCATATCTTTTGGTGCAGAATTGATAGCTTCCGTTATCTTGAGAAGAAACATCAAATTGATGTTAGTTGTGTGCGAGTGACACAAGTCATTATATGTATATAAAAAAGATAAGATAGTCCACCTATCTGGAGAGAAAAAAATAACTTTCGTATACGCAGGCTTACGGATATAATACTTATCAATCTAAAAAGTAATGATAAATGCCTGATAAAAATGTGCTCCAATTTTCAATTTATTTATTTGCAAGTTGTACACTTTGGCATTACAACATTGTCTTTAACACTTCTACTCTATATCTCTTTCCTACAATCTACAAATTACTTTTCAAACCAATTCTAAATTCTTTGAAGTATGTATACACCTATCGAACTCTTCGCCAATGTGCTGACGATCAGAAATTAGCCAACAACACTATTTCATACTCTTTAGATTCATTCCAGAGCCCCCGAAACGCTGAATATGAATTTGTATCTTTGCGATCAAGAATGAGTTCAATAAGTCCGCATGCTCTGGTTCACCGAATAGTGAGTATTTTACAAAGCGACGTCAATATAAAGTTTTGCCACCTACTTCTCCTTCTTGTCTTTCTTCCATCAAACGAGTTTTTTCTCAAAACCTCATTTTTGACCCTGAAGGGCAGAATATTTCAAATAATTCTCAATGAAACATATTATTTATTTCAAACAATTCTTGGAGACGCATGGCTTAACGCCGTGGAAGAAGAAGCAGTTTTGGAGGCGCCTTTATTTATTTATTATATTATATTATTTATTTGATTAACGCGGGGTCATCAAAATGAGAAATTATAAACCGGTAAATAAAAAACTTTCAGATATTACCCGCTTAAGAATTGTAGATTAAGCGAGGATGAGGAAAGGCAAAGGCCTATGTTGCATTTTTGGAATGCAATCTAAAGAGTAATGAAAAAAAAACCTAATGCAATTGAATTGTCAACAAGCTGATATTGAAAACTCAATACAAACTGATATTTATAAAATTTTTCTTGTTCCTTTCCTCGAGCGTAAGATGTAAACTTAATTTTTTCATTCTGGAGCTTTCTTTTAGCCGACGTGCTAAGCCATATTTATGTATATAAAGTAAAATGGAACGCTGCGGTTTTATGGTTAGGAGGTTATTCAGTGATATAAACGGCACGTTAATAGATTTCATTTAGAAAATATGGTTGCACTAGTTTTTGCCATTATATGCTTTTAGCATGTAATTATTTTCGAACGAAAAATCCTCAATATCGAAATTTAGGCGAATTCCTTCTCTGAACTGCAAATATATAAAATAGCATTCTCTGTCTCATCAGAATCATATGTCGACGTGTAAAAAAAATATTAAGTACTCTTTTCAAGTTTTGTAAATGTCAATGCGCTCTGAAAATGATATAATTTTTTACTTTCTATTGACCAAAAACTTAACGAACTTAGAATAGAGATTATAGTTGTCTATAGACACGGTGGTTATAGCTAAAAAAAAAATTTATATTTTCCTATGTTAGTAACATTTAGTCCATCTTTTTTCTAAACCCAGGATTCCCCTGGTCTTGACCCTCCTAAAACGCCTCAACGGCGGCCATAATTCGCTATTGTCTTCTTTTTTCCCGCGGATGCGTTCCTTGGGCCGAGGAAAGAGGTAAAAGTCACTGGGAGCTACATCTGGCGAATAGGGCGCTTAGGTGTTTCTTTAATGGCAGTTATTGCAACTGTGGCCTTGTGAGCCGGTGCGCCGTCTTTTTTCTTTAATGACCGCCTGCAATCTTCTTATGTGGTTTGCTTAGTAAGACCCCGAAATAGTGGCTTCCTTTCCAAATATTCCACCATAAGTATTCCATCAGCATCTGAAAAAATGAATGCCACAACCTTTCCCGCTGAACTTAACACTTTGAATTTCTTTATCGTCCGTGAGAGATGGCTCGCTTCCATGTAATCGGATGTTGTTTGGTTTCAGGATCAAAATGGTGGATTTGGGTCTCGTCCATGGTCACGTAACGTAACGAAAACACTTCCTGACCTGCTTCGAACTTATTGAGATTCATCTTCGAAATGTCGACTAGATTTTTCTGTACACAAAGCGCAGGCGCCTTTTTCATATGCAATTCGTTCGCAAGGATTCTTTGAACGCTGCCTTATGAGATCGATGTGACCTCAGCTACATGCTTGATGGTCACTTTTCAATTTGCCAACACAACATTTCTTTCTTTTTTACGTTATATTCAGTGAGGGACGTGGATGGGCGTCCTTTGCAATTTTCATCTTCCTAGCTTAGACTCCCTGGCCCTACGTGCTACTGTGGAATATGAAGGAGCAGAGTCCCCCAATGTTTTTACTAAATTGCTGTGAAATTGTCTGTAGTAGACAGTTTTTTCAAGCAGAGCTCTAACTTCGTTTTTTTTCCATTTTGATGTTTTGTATTCAAATGAATGTACCTCTTGGGAATTGTGGTCTATTCATATGATTTTTATTAGAAACCTAGTGGGCATATAAGCCAGCAAAAATTGATATTTATGCGGACTGGAAATAACCGACTACCTTTGGATCAACTCAACTATCATGTAAACATTAACTGAATTTTGGAACATAATGCTTTCGATTCTTCCACTACTTTCTGATGCTACTTTTATATAAAGCCGAATATAAATCTGTCCACCTATTCGTATAGTTGCAGTCATTCGAAGTATCCTGTATTCTCATTTTTGGAAGGTGTAGCATCAAAACAGATCCATAAACAATTGAGAACGGGGTATAGGACCCTTCACCTTCGATTCAAGCAGTAGGAAGATGGCTTTCTGTATTTAAAAGCGGCTATTCAAATATTGACGTCGGTCAATATGTAGAACGTCCAAAGGGTGTATCAAAACCAGAAAACAGCAAAAATGCAGGATATGATTATGAAAGATCGTCGATTAAATGAGAGAGATTTAGTAGGAACCCTAGGCGTCTCATTCGACAATGTGAGGAATATTTGGCTGAAGTTGTGGGTTTGCAGAAAAATGTGTGCAAAATGGGCGCCGCCGCATTCGCTAACAATGGAACAAAAATACACTCGTATGCGACTTTCTCAACAACATTTGAAGCGTTTTAGAAAAGATAAAAAGGATTGGGTGCGTTTCATCATTTTGGGTCTAACATGTTCCTGAAAGTTTAATTCCCACCCTAAATCTACTACTAAGTCTAAACATAAATTTAGTAATAAGAACAATAATATAAGTAAAAAGCACTCTAAGCCCCCATCCAACCCCCACGATAACTGGAGCTACAAAACCAAACTCTTCCCAATTTTTAACCACCCATCAATTTCCCATTTACAATCTTCTCCCTCTGTTCCACCAAAACCTCAAAGCCAATGGGTCAGCTTTAATCTAAACCCAACCAGTTCTTCTGCCAATACAACCGTATCACCTCCAACCCTAGCACATGACCCGGATCCAAACTCATTCCCAAATTTCGACCAAGTCCGGAGCCAAGTATCATCCTTAATCCTTAATCCCTCTACAGCCAGATCCTCATCTCTCTCACCATCTTCAAACCAATTTCCTTCAACATCAGTCCCCTCCAAATCTTTCGTTGATCCCCTACTGCCACCTTCAGTCAAACTTACTCAGCAATCTATTGACCCCAACGAATCTCGATACGCACTCTCCAGGTTAAGAGACAAAAAAATCTATGAGAACATTCGACTCTTCTTGGCTTATCTTCATGACAAACCAGACTCGGTTTGCTATTACGTCTCTTCTATGTACCCACCTCTCGTACCTCCTATGGCTCCAATGAACCTATCTCCGTATGCTGCGGAATGTTAATGCGAAAAACTGTTTCGACTTTAACATCAGCACTCTTCTTCTTCTTCTTCTTTTCCTTTTTATCCCGGCGTCGTTATGGTCAGAAGTGTAGGACCATAACCTTCCCACTTAACTGCATTCCTACTGGTCCGCTTGTGGGGTCCGCCGGTTTGACCTCAGAAAGTAGCGGCAGGCTTCCCGGTTTGGGATTACTTCATCGCTGAGGCCAATCAAATGCTGGTGGTTTTGCATTTGTTTGCACCAATTGTTTTTCGGCCTGCCTTTTTTGCGTGTTGAAATTGGAATGTTGATTGATAACGCCTTTTGGACGGGGTTCAAAGGATCTCTCCTTTGAACATGGCAATACCAACTGAGTCGGTCGCGCTCTATCTTTCTTGTGATGGTTTCTTTTACGTGGAGGCTTCCTCGGATCTTTGAACTTCTAATTCTGTCACGCTTTGTTACTCCCGCTGTCATGCGAAGCATCTTCATCTCAGTTGCCGTTAATTTGCTCTCATACTTTTTGTGCATTGTCCAGCATTGTGAACCGTATGTGAGCGCCGGACGTACAACTGAAGTGTAGAGCCTTCCTTTCAGCTTAGGGGGCATTTTTCGATCACAGAAGATGGCGGAGTTTTCCCGCCACTTCATCCACCCTACGCTTACGCGATGTTTGATGTCGTCATCACAAGTTGCTTCTCTATTAATCATAGATCCCAGATATTTAAACTTTTCACACTTGGGAAGCACTCTTCCATTCAAGTAAATGTCTGGAATAGGCTGATGAGGGTCAGAGAACGGGCAGCACAGATACTCTGTCTTCTTTGAACTAATACGATACCCGTGTCCCTCAAAAATGTCCACCCACACATCAAGTGCTCGTTGTAGGGACGCCTGATCATCACTTATAATGGCCCCATCGTCAGCAAAGAATAGCTGGTGCACATTGGGGTCCGTCACTTTTCCTTCAAGCAAGCAATCAAGGACTGCTATAAAAAGCAGTGGGCTGAGGACGCTCCCTTGGTGTACACCGACTTTGATTGCGAACTCTTCGGTGACTCCTGCGGTGCATCTTACTCTTGTCGTTGCTCTCTCGTACATGTCCATAATCACTCGCACGTAGGTTTCTGGAACTCCTTTTTGTCTTAGCGCTACCCATAAAAGATCTCTTGGTTGCCGGTCAAATGCCTTCTCGAAATCAACCAACACCATATGCAAGTCCTTTGAAGAATCACGATGCTTTTCCATCATGATCCTTATACTTTGGATTGCATCTGTTGTTGATTTACCCGAGACAAACCCGCACTGGTCATCAGATAGTCGTATTATTTTCCGCAGTCGGCTATCTAATACCCGTTCAACGATCTTCATGGTGTGCGACATCAGCTTGACAGAACGGTAGTTATCACAATTTCGCGTATCACCCTTTCCTTTGTGCAATGGAAGAAGATAGCTTTCCCTCCATTGATTAGGCATAGTGTCGCCTCTCATAAGTTTGGAGATAAGAACCATGAGCCATCTAGACCCGATGTCTCCCATCTTTTTCCAGAACTCAGAGGGTTCAGAACTTCTAATTCTGTCACGCTTTGTTACTCCCGCTGTCATGCGAAGCATCTTCATCTCAGTTGCCGTTAATTTGCTCTCATACTTTTTGTGCATTGTCCAGCATTGTGAACCGTATGTGAGCGCCGGACGTACAACTGAAGTGTAGAGCCTTCCTTTCAGCTTAGGGGGCATTTTTCGATCACAGAAGATGGCAGAGTTTTCCCGCCACTTCATCCACCCTACGCTTACGCGATGTTTGATGTCGTCATCACAAGTTGCTTCTCTATTAATCATAGATCCCAGATATTTAAAGTTTTCACACTTGGGAAGCACTCTTCCATTCAAGTAAATGTCTGGAATAGGCTGATGAGGGTCAGAGAACGGGCAACACAGATACTCTGTCTTCTTTGAACTAATACGATACCCGTGTCCCTCAAAAATGTCCACCCACACATCAAGTGCTCGTTATAAGGACGCCTGATCATCACTTATAATGACTCCATCGTCAGCAAAGAATAGCTGGTGCACATTGGGGTCCGTCACTTTTCCTTCAAGCAAGCAATCAAGGACTGCTATAAAAAGCAGTGGGCTGAGGACGCTCCCTTGGTGTACACCGACTTTGATTGCGAACTCTTCGGTGACTCCTGCGGTGCATCTTACTCTTGTCGTTGCTCTCTTGTACATGTCCATGATCACTCGCACGTAGGTTTCTGGAACTCCTTTTTGTCTTAGCGCTACCCATAAAAGATCTCTTGGTTGCCGGTCAAAGGCCTTCTCGAAATCAACCAACACCATATGCAAGTCATGATCCTTATACTTTGGATTGCATCTGTTGTTGATTTACCCGAGACAAACCCGCACTGGTCATCAGATAGCCGTATTATTTTCCGCAGTCGGCTATCTAATACCCGTTCAACGATCTTCATGGTGTGCGACATCAGCTTGACATAACGGTAGTTATCACAATTTCGTGTATCACCTTTTCCTTTGTGCAATGGAAGAAGATAGCTTTCCCTCCATTGATTAGGCATAGTGTCGCCTCTCATAAGTTTGGAGATAAGAACCATGAGCCATCTAGACCCGATGTCTCCCATCTTTTTCCAGTACTCAGAGGGTATCCCGTCTGGCCCAACAGCTTTTCTTTTCTTGGAGTTTTTAACCGAGTACCGAACTTCTTCGACTGTGATGTCGGATATTTCGGCATGATTCGGGGCGGCTCTTGGAAAGTACACTCGGGGAAACTGTTCGTTCAGAAGTTCCTCGCAATACTGTCGCCATCTGTGGAGAATTTTTTCGTCTTCCACAAGGAGTTGGCCTTCAGCATTGTTAATAAACTTTGGGAAACGAATCTCCTGAGCATTTCTTCTTCTCTGGGCGGCTATCTTAAAGATATTTGCTCCTTTGTTCAAATTGTTTTGTCGTAGCTCCAGGGTAGCCTGGTTCCTGTCAGACGCGGAAGACGATATTTCTTCCAACTCCTGATAGAGGCCTTCCATGCTTTTCGCTTTGAATTCGGCGCACTTTTTCTTCGCGATACCTTTGCAACATCTATATACCTTTTCACGGCGAGCTTTTTCCTCTCTATTAGTAGAAGAGCACTTTGACCAAGCTTGGAAAGCCATTTTCTTTTCGTGTATCACTGCTTTGGCTTCGTCTGTCCACCACCAGGTTTCTTTTGCGTGTTGGCAGGGGCCTTTAGATGTTCCGACAGTGATTTGGCTTTCTCCAGGCCAGATTGTTGTAGGGAATCCCACATGTCTTGTGCTCTGCACTCCTCATTACCGACCTCATCGATAATGGAAGAGAGGTAGTTTTCCATGATGGTAATAAAAGCTTCGCCTTTTCCTTTATCCAGCTTATACCACTTGATTCTCTCAGACACCTTCGTTTGCTGCTTTGACTTCTTTCTCGCATCCATAAAAAATTCAGTCAGGAGAAGACGGTGTTGAGGGGCGATCGCGTCTCCCAGGATCACTTTGCAATCTTTAGCTCGTGGCTTCATGAAACTGGATACCAAATGATAGTCTATTTGAGTTTCATTTCCGCCGCTGCTATAAGTGATCAGGTGCCGGCTTTGTTTGACGAACATGGTATTTAGCACTATAAGACCGTACGACTTGCACATGTTTAGGATATCTTCACCTGAAGAGTTCCTGGTGCCGTATCCCAGCCCTCCGTGGTAGTCTTCATAGTCTTCGCTTGTCTTCCCGACATGTCCGTTTAAATCTCCCCCAACAAACAAAAGCTCTTCCTTTGGGATGATTTTGACAAGGTTGTGGAAATCTAGCCAGAATGCATCTTTTTCTTTTTGTTCGCATCGTACTTGAGGGGCATATGCGCTTACGATGTTCCACACCTCACCATGCATCACCAATTTGAGAGCCATCAAACGGTCACTGGACTTTGAAATGGTTAAGACGTTGCCAAGTAACTCTGCCGCAAGGATGATGGCGATTCCGTTTTTTCCTTGTTCCAATCCATAGTAAAACATCTTGTAGGCTTTTGTTTTAACGTCCAAGAAACGTGCCCGATTACCGATGTTTCGCCATTTCGTCTCTTGTACGCACAGGATGTCTACTCGCCTTCTAACCATCAATTCTTCAAGCTCATAGTTGCGCCCACTCATGCTTCCAACGTTCCAACTCGCGACTCTTAAATGTGGCTTACGCCGTTGCATTACTTTGCTATCCCCCGGAAATCCTATAGCTCTGACCCGAGCATTGCTGCTCGTCCCAGGATCACGACCATTAGTAGTGCCTGGCGGGGTAGTGCTTTTCCTTTTAGCGTTCTTTTCCATAATGCTACGGTTTGACCGTTTTCTTTCTTCCCCTCCTTTTTGACACGGGCATGCTCCAGATTTTTATTATTTTTTGATTGATCTTACTCTTACAACACTGGTGATCTCCAGTCGTGTCAACCCACTGATTTGCATGCACACTTGTGGGGCAGTTTAATGATGGTATATGTGTCCCTAGGCTCACCTTGGTGTTTTTTAAATATGCCTAGATGTGATTTTTGTTTACCTTTGTTTAGTCGCCTTTTACGACAAGCGATAGGTATCGCTGCAGGGATATTCTTAACCCGTCCCTGCACAAGGAAAAGCGAAGTCGATCGGCTGAAAAGGCGAGGGTCGAGAACTGTTCGTCTTACCATCGTATATTGGAATTCTAATGCTCTAATCTACTGAAAAACGTCAGACTCAATACGTAAAGAGGGGAAAAGCGACAAAAATATGCGAATAATACCAGATGAGATGAAATGAAATGAAGCGTTCAGCAATAAGTTTGTTCACGCTAATTCTATTTGTAAATGTACTCTTTTCTATAGCAACAGATATACTAGTACTTCACTCCATTGATTGTAATTTGTTTTCTAAAAATAGAAATTTTAAATAAAACAAAACAAGCTACGTACTAACAGATATAGATGATCTAATAATCTGATTGTTCCTATTGTACGCCAATTGACTTTCTGAACTCGGCCAATTAATCATCGGTGCTCTATTCAACTAATTTCAGTCGAACAATAGCTGTAGTTTCATGAAAGCAGATAAGTTCTCAATAAGTTGTTATCCCTTTCACTTATCGTTTTACGTTCGATAGCTGTAGGTTATTGTTTATTTTTAAAATGTAAACAAAATTCTTCCCATACCACTCGTGAGCAGCAATGGTGTTCGAGGTAGGAGACAGAGCGTATGTTTAGTTAGATTTTCCTTTTTTTTTATACCAAAATAAACAAGACATTGACACAATTAGCAATCGAACATGAGCTAAATCCTTATTAAGAAACCAAAAAGAAGCAATTGTGCTGCATAATGAATTTGACTTTAAAAACATTTAAATATTGTCTTTAAAGTATATTCTCTGTCAAGTACGTGTGTAGGTGGTGGTATATGGCCCGTGAATTGCATATCTCGAACTTAATTGATCTATACCCAGCAGATATGGGATGACTATTGTAGAGAAGAATGTCTGAGTGAGGCAGTGAATGCATTTCGGTGGCCGACAAAGGCGGAACATTTGTTTTTGCATATTTATCTTAACCATGGGGAAAATATATTTTTGAATACATTTCTGTCATCAAGGCATGGATAATATGAATTTGTTATGATTACGTGTACATTAATAGATACATTAAATTAGGGGGTTGACGCTATTATTATACCTTTATAGCCAGATATTTATATTGTTTAATTTGGTGTGCCAAATGTTTGTAAATTTGGTTGTGAGTATATTTTCTTCATGTGTTTTTTCTTTACATAATTTGTTTCTATCGTGAATTTGTCTATATGCTTTCACACTTTATCACATTTTTTAAGCCATGAGAAACATTCAAAACAGACAGGTAGCGCCTTTAAGAGAAGTTTTTTTATGGGATTTTATTGTCTCCTGATACAAACTAGCTTGTAACACAGGTATTGTGCGGTTTTTGAATATCCTTTTAACCTTAAATAAGTCGTCAATGTAATTTCCTTTACTGCCTCTCACTTTTTAATACCGTCAAATAATTTTTTTAGCTGTGATGAAAAAAAAAAACCACTCCAAGTGGATATCATCCCGAGATTTAAAATTCTTTCCACCAAGGAATTTTTGCGGACGAATGGAAATCTGAAGGTGCAAATTCTGGAGAATAAGGTGGAAGCACTATTTTTTCGCAACCGAATTTTATTGAACGTTATCCTTATGGAATAGAACACCAAACCAAACTTGACAGTTTCTGCTCTACTGCCGACTTTAATCTGCACAGCTGTTGACAGTATTCATCTGCGATATGATAATCTACAATAGTTATGAGGCAACAGCTCAAAATGGAATATTCCCTCAGAAATACATAATAGATTATTATGCGGAGTGTTGCGGTAATCGGTCTTGTCTAAGCCATTTGTGGCGACGTTTAATATTGATCACTGGTTAAAAAACGATTTTTAATTGTGACACGGCAGAAGCGTAGTGCAAGCTTCGATTCTTCGCTGAACACTATCTTCCGATAGGTGGTTTAGTATCCATTTTCCCAGCTTTATGACTTTTTTTCATTTTTATTAGAGGTCGGTGGATGGTCATATTGATTACGCTGAGTTCACTTGCGAGTTCCTTTATCATAAAGGTCTAAACGAACGAGGCTCATCCTTTAGGTCAAAATTGCAATTTCTAAACCAGCCAGTCGAAGTCGACACTCGCTGAGAACACTCTCTCCACATTTTGGATTTTTCTGGTCTTCACTCTCATTCTGGTTTTCCTGGAACAATAACAATAAAATATAGTGATGTGCAAAACATTTGCAACTAGTTATAGTTAAAACGCGTATTTGCAATGTAAATGTTCACAGAAATAAAATACAAAGTATTGTTTTATTAACCTTACATATTATAATTTATTCAAAAAATAAAAATAAAATATACATACTCGTAATTCACTCCTATAAAAAAATAAACAGCTAAGAATTCAAAAAGTTAGGTTTGTTGCTGTGCAAAACATTTGCAACTGAGATACATTCGTTTTTGAAGTTGTGTAAAATATCAAAAATACCTTAATATTTTATTGCGTACCCTTATTTTTAATGACAGATGAAAATCTTCTGGGCATTGAGGTAATTAAATTTTCAATAAATGATTTGAGAATGTCTCTCCACTGCTTTGCACCTCTGTTCTTCTTTTTTCTTTTTTTGAATATTTGATTTCCTATTCTCCTTTTTACAATCTCCCATAAATTCTTAATGGGGTTAAGGTCTGGAGACTGCGGTGGCCATTGCAGGATGTTAATATTTTGCACTGCGATCCAATTTTTGACCAGCTTAGAAATGTTTTTGGGGTCATTATCGTGCTGAAACCACCAAACACGCGGCATTTCCCATTCTGCGTATGGGGACATGGCATTTTGTAATATGTTCTTGTAATCTTTGGACCTCATAATTCCTTCAACACGATGAATTAGACCAATGCCCTGCCAGGAGAAGCAGCCCCAGACCACAACATTCCCACCACAGTACTTCACAGACCCTTTGGTGAACTTGGGATTCAGCCTCAATCTCTTTACGTGTTGCCTTCCATCTGATCCATATACGAGTATGTATACTGAATCTAGATTCATCGGAACATAACTCGTTTTTTTCTTTCTAAGTGCTCCGATGTAAGTGAGCCTTAGCAAAATTTTTCTTCGAAATATATGGTTTTTCGACTGGTTTGTTGCTTCGAAGATCGGCCTGTAGAGCTCTGCGCCTTATTGTTGATGGCCAATAGTGAGTTGTAGTTCTACCTTGACTTCTTTTAAAGACGCCTTAGGGTTTCTCCTTATGAAATTTATGATCTCGATATATTTTTTCCACTTGTTTTTTGGTGCCTGAAACCTTTATGGCCTGATACCACAACCCCACTATTTACAATACGACAAATTGTCGAATCGAATATTTTGTTAACATTTATTTTTGAGTAAACCCGCTGTTAAAATCTTCTAGAATTTTTGATTTCAGTTCGTGACAATATTTTTTACCACCCATTTTTGGTAGTAAAAAGACAATGACTGTGACTGTGAACTCTAAACGACTGTTCGCTACTATGTTTCTATTAGTAATGCCCCGCAAATCGAGAGGAACAACCAACGAACGAATGCAAACAAAATAACGATAGCAAAGACAAGGATTACCGTTAGAAAAAACAACTGTATTGAATCGATTAGTAGTTGCAAATTGCACAGGCAATTTGTGATGTTGTTACATATATTATATGTTTTTAGTTCGTTGTCAAGAAATATGACCCATTTGATTTTTTTCCGAGAAAGTAAAATATATAAGGATAGTTTATTGGTATATTCCAGTTCAAATAACCGTTATGAACTCGGTTAAAAATGCGGCTGGATCGCATTGCAGTCGCAGTTGCAAATGTTGTGCACTGCACTGTATGTCGAATATGCTCTTCCGATAGATCTATTTCGAAACTTCGTTAAAATGCTTACAATGTTGTTAACACAATGAGACAAACTGAATAATCCATATATCCCAAATACTAATATCAATAACGGTTTTAGTATTAAATTGTTTTTGTACATTTTATGGCAATAACAATTGAAAAAAAACACGTAATTGGAGCCCCTGACGAAAAGACACAACCATAGAATTTTGGGATGTCGTAAAGTAAAAAATGGAAGAGAAGAGAAAAAGTGAAAAAATATACACTGCTGTGCAAAATAATAAGCACAGGCATTTCAGAGACACTAATTGCGGTTTTCAAATCAAAAGCTATGTGCAAACGTTTAAATGTTATGTTTTTTCGATCTTTATTCAGTCTTTAAATAAAATTCAAAATATAAATATGGAATTCAAAGAGTATAATTTTTAACGAATCAAAAACCAGATTAGTTATTCCATTTAAACTGTGCAAAAAAAATAAGCACATTTAACTAAAAAATCGAAAATATTTACATAAGCAAAAAATATTGAAAATAGATTAATTATAATGAATTGTAATGTGTGTTAGTATTAATATTTAGTAGTGCTACCTTTATTTTTTAAAACGGCCATGCACCTACGAGGCATTGAGTCCACTAGCTTTTGGCAAAGTAAATCTGGTATTTCATACCAAATCTTCTCAACATTTTGCCAAAGTTCCAATCGATTTTTGGGCTTTGAAGTTTCTTTGAGCCTCCTTTTAACGTGCCCCCACAGATTCTCTATGGGATTTAGGTCTGGGGACTGTGCTGGCCATTCAAGAACAGTAACTTTTTTATCTACAAACCACTTTTTCGTCACTTTGGCAGTATGTTTAGGATCATTGTCCTGTTGGAACTGCCAAAGCAACGGTAAGTTGTATTCTGCATATGGAAACATGACTGTTTCCAAGATATCTACATATTTTTCCTTTGTAAAGATATCTTGGATCCAATGAATTGGTCCAACACCATAATAGCTGAAACATCCACAGACCACAATGTTTCCACCACCATGTTTAATTGTTTTGACTGTAAACCTGGGATCATATTCCTTTCCAGGCGGCCTTCTATACATACTGTTTAGTGGTATCCGGACCAAACAAATTAATTTTTGTCTCGTCAGACCAAAGTATATTTCGCCATTTCTCAGCTGGGCTCTTTGAATTTATCTTGGCAAATTTCATTCGGTCTTTAATATTTTTTTTAAATAGAAGTGGGCATTTTTTTGAATGTTAGGTTCTCAAATTCTGTTCTATCAGCCTTCTTCTAATTAGCGAGCTGTCAATACTTAGATTCAATTCGCTTTTGATCTGACTAGATGTTATAAATGGATCTTTTTTTACACATCTTGCTATTTGGAGGTCAGTTTTTTGCGATGTTTTGCGTTTTCTACCCCGTGTTTCTTGACAATATTGGTATTTTAAAGCATTTCTTACCATTCCTATGGAGCAAGATAGAGTTTTTGCAATGAATCTAAGTGTCTGTCCTTCCTCTCTTAATTTTATTATATCGCCCTGCTGTTCAATGGAACAATGTTTCTTTCGACCCATTTTTCTATGAAAACAATCAATCAATTCTAAGCAAAAATAAACCTTTTATCTGTTTTTATATTGTACTTACAAGGAAAAAATGTAGTAAAAAAAGACTAACCCGAACACTTCTCTGTGCTTATTATTTTGCACACTACAAAAGGGACTTCCTTATGCAAATTCCTCCGGGCTACTGAATATTGTAACATTGGGACAACAGATGTTTGTTATTTTAACCATTATTTCAGAGCAGACGAAAAAATCCTAAATTAGTTTGTTTCATTATCCTGAATGTGTAAAAGAGAAAGAAATTGCCTACAGTAGCGCGTGTGCTTATTATTTTGCACAGCAGTGTATGTATGTATATGGTTTTCCAATGGGGACTTGACAGCTTTGAATTTAATTTGTGAACGCACCCTTTCACTAATCATCGAATTGTCATTGTCAATTTATTCAGTAAACTCAACATTTTCATCATGGTAAAGTACACGAACGAGCAACGTCTGCAAATTATAAAAAAATTCTACCGAAATTCGGAGTCGGTGACCGCAACTTTAAGAGCGTTAACTCCAATTTTCGGTCGTAATTCGCGCCCTAGTAGACAGGCAATAACAAGCTTAGTGCAAACATTTGAGTCTACATATTCGTTGTGTGATGTTGCCGTGTCAGTGAGACAACGGGTTGGCCGAAGTGTCGAAAATATCGCTGCCGTTCAGGCGTCCGTAACAAACGATCCAAATCAGTCAATTCCACGGCGTTCTCAAGAATTGGGCATCGCTCAGACCACATTATGGCGTATTTTGCGTAAGGATCTTGGTTTACACCCATACAAGATCAAGCTGACTCAAGAATTGAAGCCGATGGACCATTTGAAGCGACGTACGTTCTCCGATTGGGCTCTGGAGAAGATGCGCCAGGATGATGAATTTCATCGCAAAATCATCTTCAGTGACGAAGCTCATTATTGGCTCATATTTGGTGCGGTTTGCATGCCGGCGGCGTTATTGGGCCATATTTTTTCGTCGACGATAGCGATCGTCACGTTACTGTGAATGGCCAGCGTTATCGCGCCATGATTACCGATTATTTTTGGCCCGAATTGGAAGATATGGACTTGGACGACATGTGGTTTCAACAGGATGGTGCCACACAGCACACGTTACAATCGATTTATTGAAGAGTAAGTTTGATGAGCGTGTTATCTCAAGCAATGGGCCATTCGTTCGTGCGATTTAACGCCTCTAGACTATTTTCTTTGGGGCTACGTTAAGTCATTGGTTTATGCCAACAAGCCGACGACGTTGGAAGAGCTCAGAGCCAACATTGAACGCGAAATAGCGGCCGTTTCGGCCGAAATGTGTGGCCGAGTCATCGAAAATTGGGTCCAACGAATCGACCACTGCAAACGTGCTCGCGGTGGCCATATGAAGGAGTCGAGTTCCATTCATAAATGGAAGCCGATAATAAAGTTTTTGAAATATCTCAAATGGTTTGCGTTTTATTTAAAAAAAAAGTTGTCAAGTCCTTTTTGAAAAACCCTTTATATATAAAAAAAGCCAGGCTTTTTGATGACGTGGAATTTTAAACGTGGTTTTCATATAAGCTTTATTCCAACGAGTTGTTTGTGATTTAACGATTTCGTTTGTCTTTAAATCTAACCCATACCTAAATGTCTCCAATTACAAGATCGAATAATATATTCACTAATCTGGTAAATGGTAATCTAGTGCACCATCTTTGAAGGATGAGACATCATTTCCTAACCAAGCTACAACATCATCAAAGATGTGTGGGGTCTAGCGTTGTTATGGTGGGACACAATGCCCTTAGGATTCGCTAATTCTGGCTGTTTTTCCTTTATCGCTTTATCCATCATCACTAGTTTTTGGCAATAAACTGAATTTCTGAATTTATCGTTTGGTTACACACACTTACGAGTAAGGTCGTACAGCAGGCATTTTTCTGGTGCAATTCGGCATTCAATGTGGTTTTTGCAGGCTCATCACGCTTAGACCATGATCGTTTTCGACTGAAGTTTTTGTATACAATCCACTTTTTTTACTCGTTATTCGTTTTAAAAAGCTTTTTACGAGCCCAATAAATTTCTAATGATTTTCAACTGTCGTATGTGATACGTTTACGATCCAATTCAATTATTGCTTTAACTTGAATGTCATCCACTACAGATTTTTTGCCACTATAGAATTTTTTAAACTAATTTCCGGGTAAAATAACAGTTGTAAACAAAATTACACGCGATTTGCTTCCAAAGTAATCTAAAAGGCCCAGCAGTCAAATGTCAAGAGAAAAAAGTACTCACGGTAATACAGAAGACAGTTTACAAGACATTACTCCACCTATGAGTGTAACCAAAAGTACTTTCTTATCAACCCAATAATACCCGATATAACTCCAATACAATCAAACCTTCATTTGCCTGATGGTTAGTAATCGTGTTTTTAAAGATTAGTATTTTTGCTTTACTATTTTTTTACCCCTCATAAGATCGGAATGTGGCGTAAATTAAATAGAATCTTTCTTCTTAATAGCTATGACGAATTTTCTAGCTTTTATATTTCAACTTTTTATATTCAAAACAAATGGTAACCAGCGTGTAACTGAGTAATATTTTCTATAATTCGACACTTGGAGTGACAATTCGGCTTCCGTCCAGGTGTTTAATTTCATAAAGATTTTTGTTTTCAGTTTCGATAGAAGCTCTTTTGTTCGTTCGGAAAAGAAAGCAAAGAGCCAGATGGTTCACTATAAGTACAGGATATTAGTGTTGCAGGCTGATATAACTGATTAATTACTTCATATTCATCGCTCAAATATTGCCAAACATATGACTTTTTATTTGTCAGTTAGAGATTCGACAGCGATCAGCGGAACGCTGATAAGTGGCCTTTGATATATATTTACCAGAAGGACACATGATTTTCATATAAATTATTATTACTATTACCGACCATTTGAAACCTGGACGTTTAGAGCCGTTTGGAACACGGACGTTCACAACTCTTTGCCAAGCCTCCCTGTCATGAGTATTCCTTTTACGTTGCACTGTTTTATTCCATCTCTTCTATGTCCATCCTTATAATGCCCTTTCTTTCAGTTGATCTAAATATTTTCGGACCACGATAGTGCGTAGTGCGTTGTCGTGATCCAGCAATTTTTACACGCCTGGTGCAATTTAATCAGTTGTTGTTTATAGCGGCGTAATACAGCTCATAGTGTGGTAGGGTGCAGTCAGGCTGTGCATTTCGATGATGGATAGGCCTTAAGATTTCTGGTATAGACCCACTCTCTTTGATTTATCTATAGTTTGGTCTATGGCGCGCTTAGATGGACGATAATCGGCCATAGTCTGCTGGTAATACCTACTATAGATTCTCTATTAATTTCGTAGTACTCGTAAGTTTTCATAATTTTAGCTGTGTAAACTAAATATATACAGTGATGTGATTAAAACAGGAATATTAACAGGACCACGAATTGGATGACCCTGTACATCCACTTGTTATCGCCAGTTATAATTCGATGCATAAGCGACTTTCTTCTCTGTTTGGTGAGAAGATTTCGCATGTATTTTGGCGACGTTCCATCTGCCTATCGTTAAATTAATGCGGTACAAGTTTTTCAATCTTTTGAACCTTTCGCATTGCACTTAGACGAAAAAAAACCCCATGTAAAGGATTTTTCAATTGGCGCGGGTAGATTTCGGCGGCTTGTGTCGGTTTCGTGATATCTGTCAAATCTGTTCTTTATTATTCACTTACTGATACCAAATCACCATGGTAAGTTGCACCATTGAACAGCACGTTCAAATGATAAAATTTATTATCAAAATGAGTGTTCGTTAGTGCAAACGTTGCACGTGTTGCGTTCATTTTACGTGGTGCCCCTAAACAGTCGACGTTTCAACGTTTGGTGGCCAAAATTGAAACGGTTATCAATCAGCCAACATTCATTTGTCAAAGGAACGCAATATAGGCCGAAAACAGCGCCGTGCATAAGAACTCATCCTTTAACTTGGCGAATTTTGTGTCGAGATTTGGGCCTATCACCCGTACAAGATCGAACTAATCCAGGAGCTCAAAGTTCATGACAATCGACAACGCCATTTGTTCGCTGACTGGGCTTCGGAGCGTTTGGAATAACACCCTAATTTTGGCCGAAAAAACATCTTTCGACGAGGTGCATTTTTAGATAATTGCACCAAGGTCATGCAATTTTCTGGTCTTTTAGATGAACATTCCATACATAATAAAGGCTTTATTGGATATAGCTACACGACTATTTTATTACACATCTTGTAGGTCAATTTGGAACCATTTACCGTTATTCTATTTTTACAAAATTAACAAATCATGAGAAATTTTGTAAACATGCCCGGTAATAAGCATTCACATAGAAGTAAAAAACGAAGATTGACTCATCTCAAATTTCACTCAATTTAAAAAACGAATTTTACTCTCAAGCCGAAAAAGCCCCATCTTATAGCCTATCGCTTTGATAATTTGGGCGAATTCTCATATTGTGACGTTGAAAATATCTTTAGGTTCTTAAAACGCACGCTATTCAAATCTGCAGTGCCTCGCATTTTGGAGAACCAAGTCGAAAGCCACGTTTTTAATACTCTTTGTTAAAAATATTAGGTGTAGGAAAAAGAAAGGCATTATGCACGTTAGAAGGATGAGGTTTCGTACCAAAAAGAACTTTCTTGACTTAGTTTCACATACTTTACCATTTTTCTTCGATAAGAAGACCAATGTGTGCTGTTCATCTGAGCACTGTTTCGATTGACCAAGACACTGCACACAAAAAAACATTTAGAACCATTTGAATAAGGTTGGATACAAAAACGAGAACGATGTAAGTGTACCTACCGAATTAATATAAAAACCCCGGTAACCATTCAACGATGGAAATTCATCGCTACCAAATTGACCATTTCTCAAGTGAATGGTGACTGGTTATAGTCCGGAGATGGCACCAAGTTATTACCACCTGTTCCTGTCCATCGCGAACGGTTTGGCTGGTTCGCCTCAAGAGAGGCTTGTGAAAGAGCAATATCCCGGTTTTATGTCAATAGGGACGAGCGCTTCAAAATTGCAACAAGTTCTCGAACAAAACGCCGCATATTTGACTTAAACCAATTCATTCTAGCTAAGCTAATCAAAGATTTCAATTTTATGCAAAATGATAGAATTCTTCTTACTATACCAAAGTCTTTTTTGTACATATACATATTTTGCACACAAACTAAAACAAACATATTGTATATCCTAATACTCGTCATAAAAAAGACAATCCAGTCAATTTAATAATGGTACTAGTTACTCTCCGAAAAAGAGATAAGAAGGCTACAAAATATAAAGCTTATTTCTTATCAGCGGTATTCCTTATTTTTTTTTTTGGTTGCAGATTTAGAATTCTCACAAATTTCGTCTGATTTTTAGACATTAAATGGGTTCAAACAGTAACTGCGCGTAACGACTGGAACTAAATTCTCAAATTATAAGTCAGCAAGAAACTTGGGAATTAATTATTTTGGATTTTTCAATGAGAGGAAAATTAATTTCCAGATTAACCCTTTGCCAAATCGATCATAAGTGTGTTCCTTCCGCGTTTCGCTGTTCTGTCCCATCTGTTCTATGCCCATCCTTATATTGTTCTCCATCTACGGCCTGGCCTTCATGGCCGACTTTTTTCCTGGGGCTTTCGACTCATTATTTTTTTCACTTTTCGTCCACTGTCCACTCGTTCTACGAGACTCGGACGGAGCTTGGAGATGAACAGAGCTTCTCGAGGTCTTAATTGTGTAGTTTTCCCCATTCGCCTGCTTTTCTTCTTACTTCGACCATAGATTACTACGATCTTGTTTTCAAAGACTTTCCTCCTTAGTCATAGACCAACGTTCACATCCGTAAAGAGTCAATCCCATTATTATGGTTTCATAAATATGGATTCTGACATTGCGGGAAAAAAAAATATAGTTTTGAATAATTCCTCCATCGCGAGGAAGCACGAATTGCATTTACTCGTATTTCGTAAGCTAGAGTGGGAGTGGTGCCATTAAGCGTTATTCCCCTTTCATTTTCCTGAAGGGCTCTCATTAGGTATTCCAGCACCAAATTCTAAATAAGTTTTAAAACAAGGAATCTAACTACTTGTTTTAAAATCCTTCACGTATCTCGAATGTTTCCTGTAAGCAATCAGAAGGACGTGATTCATTTTCGATCGGCTTATAGAGTCTAGTTATACCGTTTCGGAATTTCCATTTCTTTTTTTAGAAACTGTTATACAGTGTAAACCCGGTTACTCGTCGAGTGATTGTTCATTATAACAACTTGATAGCAAAGATATTCTGCGGTAATTGTTGCATCACTCTTTTCAAGTACCGAGTTTTTCCATTCTTCGGGTATGGTTTCATTGTTCCATATAGTTGTGATGAGCTCATGTAACTTCTCTCTTAATTTTTCTTTTGCATGTTTTATTAATTCCGATGGAACTATATCGATTCCTTCGGCTTGTTATTCTTAAGCCGATGTATTGCTTATTTTATTTCATAAACGGTCGGCAGTTTTACTTGAATCTCTACTGTGTGGATGACACTGTTTTCCATTGTTGCTGGCTCTCCATGTATGTTAAGCAGTTTATCGAAGTGTCTGCTTTCTCGGGCTGCGACCATTTCGTTATCCGAAACGAGGTTTCCATTATCGTTGCGTATAAGTCCTGAGCTGGCCTAGTAACCTTTTCATACCGCATTTAGCCCTGCATGCACTAGCCTCGTATTTTTAGCCGCATATTGTTTTTGAATGTTAACAAACGCTTTCCTTCGCCATTGTCCTTTTCCGGATCTGATATCTGATACGCGTGATCTCTTCACTATTTTCTAGGAGTTGAAGTCTTAGAATATTACGAACTTTTTCTTTTTACTCACATCCCACCTCGACCAAGGCTTTCCCTAGGGGGCTTTTCAATATCCTTTCTTCGGAACATATTTATGAGTATTGTTCATCATACTGCTTTTACCTGTCTTGTTTCGTGTTGCATTTACTGTGCAACAACACCAGTTGCGAATGAGAGATGATCAAAAATTGCTGATGAAGGCATAACACTCGCAGCATAAGATCACTTCTAAATTCATACTCTGCGTGTTCATTTCCAATATAACATCTTAATTGCATGGAATAAAATAACTGTACAAACTACAAACAACGCGAAAAATTCCAAGACAATCACCCCCGGAGAGTAGTGAACGAACATCTTCGACACAAACCATCTGCACTCCGTCTAGGTTGTGTGACAAACATCATAAGAGCGTAACTCTTGAACCTGCACGAATTATAAAAAAAAAATCGGAGGGTTCCTTAAGTTTTCAACGTACATTTTTTTTATAGATTGCTTTGTTCCGCTTTTCTTAATTTGGATTCCACTTTTAGTTTCAGCGATGTTAAGGATGTGGTGAAAATCGCAATCCACTCCTCTGTATGCTTTAACATTTAGTGTCTTTTAACTATCAGAATATAACCAAATTGGTTGCGCGTTACTCCATCCGGTGATATCCGAGTAGTCTTATGTGTTCTCTTGTATTTAAATGTTGTGGTTTTCGCGGTCATATTTTTTGAGCAGGCGAAATTTATTGTCCTAATACGTAAAATGTGTGTCATAAAGATCAAGTTTTAGAAAAATCCTGGGTGGTAACTTTTATGTGTACATTACGGTTACATATTTGACAAGTTTTATTTAATATATTTACTTAAATGATGGCAAGCATACGTTAACAAGCATTTCATGTGCACATATAGTGGTTATTTTGTCAAAATAAGTAAACTAACCGTAATTTTACAAATATTTTTAATTTATTTCTTTTTTAAATTGAACGTTTATCCTATAATTAAAATAACAAAAATTCATAAAACAGTTAATTACAAGTAATGCCATATTTTGAAACTTTTGCACATTAACCTTAAATAGAGAATGTCATTTGAAATGGGGATTCCTGTGTTTTTTTATTTGTACGAGTAACGTAAGAGTCTTCCGTTTTTTGGAGGTTTATGCAGTGTTTTGAGCTCAATTTATAATTTAACAAACTGCTGTGTAGTTGCTTAAAAAGAAAAAGGAAGATAATTTTAATTGATCTTGAAAAAGTGGCGTAAATTTGTTGCAAAAAAAAAGGTACATGTCGTAAGATTGCTAAACAGCTGCAATTAAGTAAAACAACAGTTAACGACATTAAAAAAATGTCGAAATGTGATTTGTTCAAAGAATCTTGGGGATCGACCAGGAATCATTTCTGATGACGACGCTTGGTTGATGGAACGTTTGCTTCATATTGAAGACATTCGAACAAAAAATGCTGCAAAAGCTATAAGCAAAGATGTAAGTACATGGACAGCTGGACGTGCATTAAAAAGAGTAGGTTTGGTCGCCAGCGTTAAAAAAAATGAAGCCGGCTCTTTCAAATAAAAACGTTCAACGACGCTTGAAGGTCTGTAAGGAGCACAAAAATTGGACTGTAGATGACTGGACGCATCCAAAAGCATCAGGTAAAGGAAACGACGAAACACGGCGGTGGTTTGGGGCTGTTTCACTTAGTAGCACATCAGTCCATTAGTTAAAATCCAAGCGATTATGGTAAAGAAAAATTATTTAAATATTCTTTAAAATAATCTTTCCGATTTTGTATACGAGTGCACATATACAGCTGATGAAATCGTATTCCAGCAAGATGGAGACCCGAAGCATAAAGCCAAAGTTGTTGTAAAAAAGAGGACGGGCACGTATCAAAATCCATCAAATACCATTAACGACCCTGGGAAAGAATACGAAGGAAATAGCAGGGTATTGGCCACGGAATCATTAAAAACTTAGTGGAGAGAATGCCGAAAAGTGTCATAATAATAAAAGAGAGTGTCTTCTTCTTCTTTTCCTTTTTCCGGCGTTGTTATGGTCAGAAGTGTAGGACCATAACCTTCCCACTTAACTGCATTCCTACTGGTCCGCTTGTGGGGCCCGCCGGTTTGACCTCAAAAAGTAGCGGCAGGCTTGCCGGTTTGGGATTACTTCATCGCTGAGGCCAATCAAATTCTGGTGTTTTTGCATTTGTTTGCACCAATTGTTTTTCGGCCTGGCTTTTTTTTTTTTTTTTTTTTGTGATACGGACATGCTCCAGATTCTTTTGTTTGATCTTACTCTTACAACACCGGTGATCTCCAGTCGTGTCAACCCACTGATTTGCATGTACACTTGTGGGGCAGTTTAATGGTGGTATATGTGTCCCTAGGCTCACCTTGGTGTTTTCTAAATTGCCTAGATGTGATTTTTGTTTACCTTTGTTTTAGTCGCCTTTTACGACAAGCGAGAGGTATCGCTGCAGGGATATTCTTAACCCGTCCCTGCACGGAAAAATAATAATAAAAGAGAGTGTAATAAAAAATAAAGGACTTTGGACTAAATATTAATAGAGAAAAAATGGCCCATGTGAAAAGTGCCCGAACATGGAATTCGTTAATTTTTGTTTATGAATTTTTTGTTATTTTATTTATAGGATAAACTTTCAATTGAAAAAATAAATTAAAAATATTTAAAATTACTGTTAGTTTACTCATTTTGACAAAATAACCGTAGAAGTGCAAAACATCCGAACAGTTTTGCTTCCCACTGTATATGTTTGTATAATTCTCAGGAAGCTTTTGTCTTGTTTTTAAATAGCTATCTTTCCTGTTCGTATAAGACCGTTATACATAGATCTCGAAATCCGGGAAGGAAAGAAAAAAATTACTTTCTAAAAATGTGTTAACTAATATATGTAGGCCTGCAGGGAAGTTAACCAATTTTGAAATAAGTATTGCAAGCATGTTTTTCAATTTTGTTTAACTCTATTAAAGTCATATTGTCCGCTTATGCATCAAAATAAATAACAAACATTTTTCTTTAATTATCTTTTTATTGTTTTGCTCACTATTAATTGTATATCGATAAGACAGCAATATCTAGACGTCGTGGATTCGCTGCGAAGGTATGAGGTTTTATCTAACAATATTCTACTATCATTTGTACGTATACTGTGTAGTAACCCATACCAAGAAGATAGAATTCTACCACATATTGTAGATAACATATCTACCGTATAAAAAAGAGAAACAAAACCAAAATATATTGTCCTTTCCACACCTTTAATGTTTATGCTCCGAACTTAGAATCATTAGCGCACATCATTTAACCAATTAGTTCT
Organism: Merodon equestris; assembly: GCA_958301585.1. Lineage (NCBI taxonomy): Eukaryota > Metazoa > Arthropoda > Insecta > Diptera > Syrphidae > Merodon > Merodon equestris. Next base: position 70,727,232 of record OY284413.1, read on the forward strand.
CCTTCTGAGTGTAATATTCTTTATAATTTTTGCCACATTTTCTATATTTTTTTCTTATATGCTAACAGGCATCTCAGTTTCATATTGTGTGGTATATAAAAAATAATTGATCAACAACTGTCGTGTCTCTATATGTAGTGAATGTTAGTTGATTTTAAGTGGCTAATAAATAATTGTTTATTTCTTCTTTTATGATATAGGCAAACAAAGAGAACAAGAATACGCCGCCACGTGATGCTCCATCTCCAACGCCGATAACAAAAGGTATACATTTGTCTACAACCCCCGTCATTAAGAAGGAAAAACGCCAGAGCAGTGCTCGGTATAATGTTTCGAAGAATTGCGAACTGACAGCATTAAGTCCCTTAAATGAAAGTGAGTAAAAGCAAAAAAAAATGCATTTGGAACCTGCATATGTACAACTTATAATACTAGTTCGTTCGTATTGCATTCGGATGTACATATGTATAATTGTTTCACGCCGTTTCTATGTGCAATATGATGTCTGTTGTATACTCTTTTTGATTTTTAATTTATCAAACGACTATTTCTTAATTGGTTTTTAAATGTTTTCCTCTTAGTATTTTTTGTTTTCTTATTCTATCCCTGCGTTGTCAATTTATTTGTTTATACTAAACTCATTGCAATTTTTGTTGTCATGCGCAAGTTTTTGTGAGTGGTCTGTCGCTATTACTATGAGAGATACGTCAATACATGAAAAGACGGAGAATCTACACGTTCTTAGCTTATTTACCGTCTGAAATACTTAAGGAATGAGATAAATATTTGAGGATGTCATTAAGATTTTCATTTCGACTTATACGTTACAGGTAGAGTTCGGTGTTCAGTGTCAAGGTAAGCAATAAATGTCGTTTCTCATCTGAAAACCGTTGTATATATGAATTCAAAATTATTTAAATACTTTCTGTATGACTTCTCTCTGTGCACTTGAAATATTTTTTTTCTTTTTCCAATTTTGAATATTTAATATATTCGCAAATGGCAATTCTGCTTCTTGGATTCATTCATTCCCTCAAAACAATTTATTAGAAAGCTTTTCTCCCTGGTTTCACTTGCGAATTGTTTGTTTGGTGAACCAGCCTTCACTCATATTACTGCCCGCAGCTTTCTCTCAAAGAGACATGAGTCGAGAAAGAGAGCAAGAAGTATGCTTCCGTTTTTTTGTTTTTTAACACTGAAAGAAGGCCCTATTGCCCCAATGAAGATGACGGTAGTTTCACGCCTGCTGCCTGTTGGAAGTGAGCATACGAAGAAACAGGGACTATTAATACAAATTGATTGATTAATTATAATAAATTGTTTATAACAAAAACAATATGCTTGGCACAGGATTTCTTTGTGTTATTCCACCCAATCAATAATATACGACTTCCGTGGAAGAAGAAAAATCAACCGGTTATTCGCATTTTCGTATATAGTTGTGCATATTTAAATCTACAAAGTACATATTGATTAATTCCGTTAACGATTGAGGCTAGGAAAAAGTGTTAACAGTGGCGCCCGCACATAATATTTTTCGGGAATCGAATGAAGAAAAGAATTCTGCGAACAAAATGAGAAAAGTGAAAAAGAAATAGTTCAAGGTCGTTTAAAAGTATGAGACAACGGTTATTACGACGTCTATTCACATCTCATATTAATTGCATCGTCAATTGGATCACCCCTATTACACCCTTAATTAACTTGTCATTTAAACGAAAATTATTCCCTTTTTTATCTGATTACTTATACCTTTCTTGACTCACTTGTTTTATCGATTTTCTCATTTCTTTCGAATTATTTTTCTTTTGCTCCAGACTAAAAACCAAAAGCATATAATGTACATGACCAAAACCATAGAGAAGAACACGGAAAAAAGAGTACATCCTTCCCATCTTCTTTTTATTCGATTTGTGTTTGGTGTTGCTCATCTCTGTTGTTGGTCGTTGCTTATTTTCTGTTATTTCCTTGGTTGTTATCTTACCCTGGAAGCTTTTCTTATTTACTTTTCTTTCTTGTTCTTTCTGCCTGTTTCTCTCGTCTTTTATCATCGTTCTATAATAGCCTTTCACGTGCACTCGCAAAGTTTTTTTTTTCTTTGATATACAATATATTGATGCATAAAAAATAAACTAAAAAATCGATAATGTGTGACTAAACTTAGTTGAGTTCAATCGCATGGGGCGATTTCCTAGTTGAGGGAATAACAAGGGCAACTTTAATTTCCTTGTGGTAGTTCTTCTTCGTTTGGTTTCTTATACGGCTGTTATCTACTTTACAACCTAAATAGTTCTCGGATAGATTCACCTCTGTTCCCGCCACATATATACATATATAGCTATGGAGACTATTCCTGCATACTTAGCAGTGTATAGGTCTATTTAAAATAGTGTTGCTAGTGAAATGAATTTCAAAAATCTTTGTTTTAGGCAGTGATATTGCTGACGTAGATGTCACCTCCTTATGAGGTCAGAACCAAACTGCTTAGTAAGTTATCTACGTTCAATATCAATGCCGTAATAGAACAAGGTTCGAAATTCGTTGCCTCCCAATTAAATAAGGGCTGCTTATTTATGCGTGGCTACATATACAATTAAAGACTAATTGATGTACATCCGATTGAATATGCATATTTTATAACTTTACTTGGTAATAAGCAATATTTATTTGAAGTGTTGGTTCATAAGCTGTTGTTAAGAGTAAATATCCATCGTTTTACGGCAATTTGTTTCGAGCAAACTATAATCTATAATTTTAGTAGTCTCTCTGAAATAGAAGTGTGTGTGAAAAAGGGTAATTTACTAAATAATATCATAATGGAAAGCCTAATCGCAAAATATAGTATAATTCAGCATTCATCTTAATTTGGGTTAATCATTTACCATTAGAGCATTAGAATCTAATATTGAACCAGCTTATTAAAACATAAACAGCTATTTCTCATGAGTTCTTTTTCATTATTTACTTTTTGAGCAATATCCTATGTGTGTCAGCCAAGTGGATCAAAGTTGCTTGCCCTCGATCTATTTTTGAACCGGAATGTATGAATCGTTTCTGTTTTTGTTTATTCAAAAACGATGTGATTGACTTCTAGCCAAAAAAAAATTCATTCTTATGTTCACCCTTTGAAGATGATGGGATAAATACTTATTTTTAAATGTTTGGCTGCCCGTAGTTTGACACAGTCTTCTTGATAAACTCCGACGTTCCTTTTTACTCCCGCCGGCACAAAAACGAACAGAGATCGTCTAGTCTCGGTTACTCCGGCTCAAACCATTACTGACATTGTTTTTTGAATTGATCCATATTCAGAGCAGAGCATTCAGACAACCAAACTCGAACGTTTTGTTTGTTGACGAATTGCTGTACAGTGAACAAACAATATTTCCAGTCGCCGCGAACGAGCCGTTGTCTTCGATCTTTTGAGTCGCTTAGCTTTCTGAGCAACTGTTAGGTTTCGAGCCTTTTCTATTTTGAAAGGCTTAGCTATATTTTCTTCCCAGCTTCTTCACGTTCTCATCTGAAGTTGCAGTCGCTCGATATTTACCACCGTATTTTTGTTTACTGTGTCGGTATCCCGATATCGTTTTATGGTCCGATAGACGATGATACGATTCACGTTTAGATGTCACTAATCAGGAACTATCGATTTTCGTTTTCAAATAAAGTTCGGGCAGTGAATCATTTTCATTTGCAAGTCCATAGCGTCGGTTGGCGTTGCTTATTATATCTCAAGAGGTTACTTGTGTTTGACAGACATTTGAATTGCATTTTGATTTGACGGTCCAAAGATACATTAGTCTGGAGTTGGTTACACCTCAATTGAAATACTCTGTTCTTAAGCATTTAATTTTGTTTACATTTAAGGTGCTACATTATTTAATTTTAACTTAATTTTTCTCCTTTAAGTTGGATCAATTAAATAATTATCATAATTAGTAAATGTGAATCCTTTGTGATTTCAGGGACTATTTTCTTTACCACCTATTGTACTATTTATTGCAATTTTCAGAAGCTTTTACTAGACAAGTATAGTATAGTGAGTTGTTACAGTATTCCATCGAGGAGAAATACCGCGGGACATTATTTAATTATAATTATTGTATTTAGTTATGACCATGATTTGATGTCATCGTCAGGTTTTATCGACGTTAGAGAGTGACACAAACTGGTGTTTCACCATACAAAATCTAACATCGATTATACTTTCGTATTATCTCCCCTCGCCCGATAGCTCAAAATTGCACATAGCATTAGAGCTTATCTGTTTAAACTAAATTGTATGTCATTAAGTCTGTTACAACCCGTAATATTTATTCTACTGTGATTAGCTCTTAGCAACCATTAGGATAATTTATGGCCTGGCTATATTTAATGCTTTGTCTTTCTATATGGAAAACTCATGCTTTACCTAAATTAAGGTTCTGCACTTCTCATTTTGTTTAAATAGCAAGATTTTGTGTTTTGAAATACATTTTACTATTCAATATAATTTCACTGAACCTCAATACACTTGTTTCAGTGGTCTTTTAATTTATGGATTACATCCATAAATGAGATTCCGAAAGATTGTCGAAATATGAACTTGATGAAAATTATTGTCCACACATATATTTTTTGAAATGTGAGCATAGTCAGAAGTCTGGGGCAGCCAATTCTGGCTAATAGAGTGGATGTTGTTTAATTCACTAGTTCTCACGATAAATTTTTTGAGCTGTGTGAGAGGGTGTGTTTTTCTTCCATCATCAATCAGGTCATTTTTTACGGATTTTTACACCCAGTTGGTTAAAAGGCAATCTGCGTTTATTATTTTACCAGCTGGGAAGTAATCTACAAAAAAAATTTAGTTTGCATCCCAAAAGAGTGATGCTGAAATCTTCTTGCCCGATTTTTAACTTGCTGAAGTACCGGGTTCACACCACTCTTACCCTCTTCTTTTGATTCAGGTTCATGGTGGTAAATCCAAGTGATACAGCGACACATAAAATCCCTTTTACCTTTTCTAAAACGCTCCAAACTTGTTTCGCTTCCAAGTGTGAATTTATTTCATTGCAAGCGAATGCGGCACCCATTTTGCACACATTTTCCTGTAACCCAAAATTTCAGCCAAAATATTTGTCACAGCTTTCAAAATCATATCCTCTACTTTTGCTTTGTCTTCTGGTGTTGATGCACCTTTTGGACGTTCTTCACTTGGATCATCTTCAGGACTTGTATTACCAATTTTAAAAACAAGAACCCAAATTTCTGCTGATCGAATCAAAGGTAAAGTGTCCTTATACACTATTATCAATCGTTTATGAATCTGTTTTGATGCTACTTCTTCCAAAAACAAGAGTTGTATTACTGCAGAATACTTCGAATGGCTGCAAATATACGAATGAGTTGACAGATCTACATAAAGCTTCACACGTGTTCATAAAAAAGTGTTTTTATATTCCTCGAAAAATATTTATTTATTCTTCAATATCTGCTTTGTCCCCTTCAAAGTATAATGTTTGCGCCAGCGCTTTTTCTAGTCCTCGAAGCAGTTTTTTGTACAGTCTTGAGCTCTTCCAGCAATACGGTCTTTATTTCTTCAAACGGCAAATCTCCGCCCTTTCATGGACTTTTGTGCTTTGGGAAGGGAAAAAGTCACAGCAGCCGAGTGCGATAAATACGAAGGCTGAGGCATGCTTATGGCCAAAAAATGTAAGCATAAGCAACGAAGAACAGATGCATTATCGTGATGCCATGTATTTTTTCCCCACAAATCCGAACGTTTTCTTCGTATTACTTCACGCAAACGGCATACAACTTCAACTATTCGTTATTGATTGTACGACCTTCCGACAAAAACTTATGGTGAACTACACCATTGTAATCGAAGAAAACAACGAGCAAAGCTTTCACATTTGACCGAACTTGGCATGCTTTGTTCATCTGCTTGCATCCATTGAGATAGTTGGGTTTTGGTTTTGACGTCATATCCATTAACTCATATTTCGTATCCAGTAATTTCTCCAGCAAATCTGGATTGTCATACACGTCATCCAATGACTTCTGTTCCGGAACAAACTTCGTTGATACACGTTTCATGTTCACAATATCTGGAAAAATTTCATGGCATGAGCCAATCAATATGCCAATATTTTCAGTGATTTCACGATTCTCCATAATAATTTTCTTCTCTGCTGCAACGTTTTCATCCGTTGTTGACGTGCTGAGGCGTCCAGGACGGGCATCTGCATTAACATCTACTCGGCCTTCTATAAAGTGGTTGTACTACCCATAAACACTTTTTTTTTACATTTCACTTCAAGTACGTTGGAGCAATTAATTTTATTTTTCGCATAAAATTTAATGCAGATTCTTTTAACCATTTTTCAATAGCAAAAAATCGCCAGGCACACCAAAACACGCTTAACCGTTATATCTTTGAAAAACAGACTAAATATCCAAAATGGCTGACAATGTCTACTTAACAAAATAACATAACAAAAAAAAATCGCGAAATTCAAAAATTCGCCGAAATCGTGTAAAAGACCCGAATTTCGACTGGTGTTTTTCACTGGTGTTAATCTCGGTAAAAGGTACATCACTCAGTTGTGCAGTTCATACAGGCAATTCAACTAAGATAAAAAATTTGAATATTAAGTAAAGAAATAAATATAAACTTTCTGACTGTGTTTGACATCTGATAAGCAGTAGGTTGAATCTTTTTTAAGTATAATTTCGGAGTAATGATCACGAATGAGGTATGAATTGTCCTTTTTTCGGTATCTAAAGCTAAGAAAAAAGCTAGTCCGCGGTGTGTTTAATCAAGAAAATATCCTTTAAAGCTTATTTGAGTTCAGACATTAGCTTCGCACCCAGATAAATCGTTGTTATGTGAAAAAATTAATAGTTCTATTCGCCTTCATTGATGATGACAACCTGCTTCTGATATTACATCTTGAGATTTACCAATACCTAAGCAGGATATACGCTTAGTAAATTCTTGAAGTCTTCTTATATTTTTCCAACAAAACATTGTTTTAAGCTAAAGTTGGATCAATGCAACTAACTGTGCAAAATATTTAAATCTGGACACGTATGCAAGAAGCTTAGAATGGCCAACAATTTTTATGCAATGGCCCGTAACCTTGACACTACATCACATTTTTTTCCGCTCACTTACCTAAACTGCGTATTTGATTTTTTTTGTGAGTTTTTGGTTTTGTTTCCTTATTTTGTTTTTTCATTTATCAAATACAACATTACGAGACATTAAACGACCTTGTGTTTAATTTTTCTGCCAACATAACGCCAAGCAATTGAACAACATTTTACTAACATTTACTTTGCAGATGTTATGTAAATAAAATCCCTTGGTATCCCTTTTGTAAGACACTTCTAAAAATTAAAGTTTTTGTTTGTAATATAATAAAGTGCTATATTAAAAGTAACTAAATCATATTAAATTATCAATATTAAATAATCAAAGAATTCGATCATTCAATCTAACCAAATGGACGTATTGAATATAATAAACACAAATGTGAAGGGGTAAAGGCAACGCAATAACAAACAATTAACGCGTGCAATGAAATTAACGATAATCACTAAGAGTGTGCTAATGAAATGGTTGTCAGTGCTATGTTATATTCCGGCAATGTTGCCGGCAATAACAATAATCCTAACACGAAAAACAGCAACAACAACAACGGTTACAGTCTAGGAATACCCAAATCACCATCATTTCACAGCGGATTAGATTTATTGGCTGACGATCACGACCAAATTCACGACCAACTTTATCAATTTCAAACAGCTAAGCTGCAACGCGATTATCAGAACAAACATTTTTACGACGACGACAACGACTACGATTACGAACGCGACAAAAACGAGGACGATCAAAACAAAGAACATCAGGACGACGACGAAGAAATACACTTTAAATTTCCAAAAATCACGTCACGTCTGACAGGTATAGTTATCAATATGCCGTCATTGCAACAGGATCAAATCACATCATCACCATCAACTGCATCATCTGCTTCATCTGCAAATAGTAGTAATAAGGTTAGAATATATCGTCTGTTAATACAATTTGTTGTTTGCCTTTGCTATTATTTAGAATGTGTGAATGGAATTGATGAGTATGTACGATGTGATTAATTTCTGTATTTTGTATTACCTAGTCTTATGTTTTTTTTTTTATGAATTCAATTGAGTATAAACAAATAACATTTAGGTTCAAATTTCCTATTGCGTTGAGCAAAGGGTCATCTAAACATTTTAAAAATAATGCGTGCGCACAATTAAACAATTAAACGCTTTCTTCTGTTGAGATTTTAAGAGATAGATAAAATTTCTTCAAACTAAATTATTGGCATCATTTTCTAATTAGTTTCAAATCTCGCCGTTCGTGTAAGAGGACTTCTAGGCTATTTTACTCAAACACTTCTCTCAACAATTTATTAATTTATTCTCTTACGTTAATACAAGAGCACCTTGGCTTAGGGATTGGCTTGTCGGTGATAGCATGAGGTTTGAATCCCTCAATAGTCAATTTATCGAAATCGTATTCCGCGGTGTTTCTCTGTATGTTCTGAAAAAAGCCTTTCGAAACTCGCTGTTCGGCGTCAGAATCAATTTCAATTACGTATGGGTAAAATAAATCACATACATAAATCATCACAGGCGATGGGGAAAAGTTTGAGCTCTGGCTCTCCTCGGGCCACGCCAGTAATAATAATACAACTAATTCCGTTTGAGGAAATTTTGCTGGCGTTTCTATCATGAAGCATAATGTAAAAAAATATATATAACTAGATATCATTTTTTTTCTGTATTTCTAAAACGGTAAATCTGGGCATTATTGTTATTATTGGGAGTACACATTAATTCGTTTTTTTCGTTATGTCATTCCTTTGTATTCAGGCCGTTTATCTCGTAACGCTCGTCTCAAGCGGAATTAGTTGTAGCCTATAACGATGGCCGATCGCTCATAGTAAACAACACCCTTTTGGTCCCATCAGATACACAGCATGACCTTCGAACTCAAATTTTGCTTTTGTGTTGTTTGTTGAAGTTTGTGGTAACAATTCATACTTGGTAGTTTTCTTTTCTTCTTGGGATTATTAGGAAAATCCATTTCTAATCCCCTATCGCAATCCGATGTAAAGAATACTTTTTAGCCCTTGAATAAGCTGCTCGTAGGTGGAAAATCGCCTTTCAACAACTCTTGGTTTTAGTTTCCGAATAACGCTGTCTTGCTTCTGAATCATTCCCATATATTTTAAACACAGAACCTGCTTGCTGAGTTACTCCCAATGAATCTACAAGCTTGATTTGCGTTTGTGTCGGATTTTCATCGAGTGATGCCTCCAATTTTTTGTCTTCGAATTTTTTTCGCTGCCCAGAGCGAAGCTTTTCTTCAACGCCAAAATCACAATTTTTTAAACGTCGAGACCATTCCCTACATGATGTATCATTAGGAGGATTTTTACCATAAACTTCCACAAGCAATCGATGTGCTTCAACTGTAAGAAATTAAAATCATCCGCAAAAGTTGCTTAGTTAACACAAAATTTTACACATGCAATACAATTAAAAGCAAGTTTTTTTTTTATGATAGTCAAAATGATATAAACTGAATCTTAATGAAAGATGTCTGATCTCTCTGAAACCACAGAGATCAGCTGCCACTATGAAACGTTTATAACATCCAGAGCTATCTTTTCAAAACGGAACAGACTACTTTGTACTCCCAATATATTAACCCAGTGTATCCGCTTGAATCCGCTGTTTTTTAGAGTGAATGGCATTAGGGTTTTCACATAAATTATTATGTTGACATTTGACGTTCAGAGCCTCGTTAGCATGTTCTATGTTAGCCTGTTACTATGTTCTGTTTCCCTCTATAGATTCTCTTTAAGATCTTGTTTCCAAGGACCCGAAATCTATTTTCCTCCTCCTTAGTCAGAGGTTTCACATCCGCAAAGTGTCTTTATAAATACAAAAACACAAAAGTGGTTTTATAAATACAGATTTTCACATTGTGAGTAAAAGGGTTATTTTGAATAGTTCCTTAATTGTCAAGAAACACACATTGCCCATATGCACCCTTTTTTTTTATTTCGATGACTATGTTGTTTTTAACAGCCAATATGGTATCCAAAATTTTGAAGTCGTTACTTCTCTTTCCACCATTGTTAGATCTCCAGCATTCCTCTTAACTGTTTATTCACTATCTTCCAGCATGTGTCCAGATCGTCAGCTTAAGCTACACCGGATGTCTTCTTTTCCTTTTTATCCCGGCGTCGTTATGGTCAGAAGTGTAGGACCATAACCTTCCCACTTAACTGCATTCCTACTGGTTCGCTTGTGGGGTCCGCCGGATGTAATTCCATTAAAGGCTATTTCTCTCGCAATTACCTGAAAGTTTCTAATTACTTATTCCTGTAATAAATTAAAGAGAAGTGTTGACAAGACGTTCCCTTATATCAATCCTTCACCTACCTCGATTGATTCAAGTCAGGAGTTTCCTACTTTAACTTATCTTTTGTTTCGCTTTAGGCATACTTCACCAACTTCTTCGACGTCAACGTCATACGCGTTTTTAAATCTTTGAGTAGATATCAACCGTTTCATGGCATTCTCATTTCTTTTCGAAGGCTGTCGTATAGTGAAAATCTGGTGATTCGTCGAGTGGTACCTCCTGGAGCCAAACTGGCTCCGATTATTTCGCTAGGCTATGACCTCAGTCTCTATAAGAGAATATTTGACATCACCTTGGTGGTATGTGCATGATACCAGCGATATTCTTCGGTAGCTGTTGTGTTCGGCCATCCTTTTGAATACGAAAATGACGACTTAGTTTTTCTATTCCTCGGGGATAGTTTCATTGTTCCATGTAGTTGTGATGAGCCCAGTTCTTTGTTATTTTTTTCCTGCATATATTATTATACCGATGGCATGATATTCACTCCTGCGGCCTTATTATTCTTAAGTCAATAGATTGATTTATTTTCTACCTCAATGGCTGACAGTTCTACCTGAATTTTTGCTATGTGGATAACATCATTTTTCACTGCTGTTTGCTCTCCATGTACTCGTACATTAAGCATTTGGAAAAATCTCCTCCATTGGGCTGCAACCCTTTCATTGTCTGAAACGAGTTCCCCATTATCGTTGCGTATAAATCTTGTTCTGGCCTGGTATGCTTTTCGTACAGCGTTGTGCGCTGCATACTTTGCTGAGTATAGTCAAATGAAAAAGAAAGTAAACTCGGAATTATGGATGTGCGGAATGTAATGATATAAAAGAATGGAATATCGTCGTTTTTAATTGTGCACACGCATTGCTTAGAGTAAATTAACTGCATTTGTTCTTCAAAGTTTGCTCTCGGATTTTATATAAAGTCTTGCATATCTGGGATTCATACAAGATCCACCCGGATGTAGTTTAAATTGTACATTATATGACGGGTGACCCAAAAGTAATGATAGTGAAAACAAAACAAGATGATTATAATTTTAAAAAAATAATTTATCCTCCTAGCAAGCAAGTCAATACATTTAGTAAATCGTTTTTCTGAACCCAGGATTCCCTTAGAAAAAAAAAAATCTTTGTCTTGATCCTCTCACAATGCCTCAACACCGGCCATAACGAGTTATTTACGTTAAGCGAATGGATGTTTAAACAAACAAAATGCGGACTAGAAACAATCGATTATCATTACCTTGCGCTCACACCTCGTACATACAGCTATGGATAGAGAAGTAGCTCACTTCCCGACAATGAAATAAACTCCTTAATATTTTGACATGTGAATATTTCGAAACAATTATTTCTGCATAATTTTTTATTTATTTCATTCTTAACAAATAAACATAAAATAAATAAGAAATTAAAATTCATTACGTCAATGACTTCATAACACTTCGAATTGTCCTAGTTGAGGCTGGGCACCAAAATAGCGCACTTTTTCGAAATCGGAACAAGAAATTTATTAATATCAAAATGAGATAAATTTGCTGTGAAACTGGAATTCTTAATTTTTTTTTTGCCCAACGTAAGCCTTGACTTGGGTCAAGGATCGGACTTTGTGCCGGCCAATTAAGAATTGAAAAATTTTCAGTTTTCACGACTTTCATTGTTTGTTTGGGATTGTTATCATGCATAAAAATCCAGTTCAGTGGCATGCACTCAATCATATACGGCTCTACACATATTGTGTTCTTGAGTAAATAAAATAGGAAAACTTACCCATATTGCCATTTATCCTTACAATTGGTCCATCCAGAAAATGATCCCCAAATTTTCGAATTTCCTCCACTGTGTTTCACTGTTTTTTTAGTATACCGTGGGTTAAATTCTTGGCTTTTTTCCCGGCGAACAATAATTTTCCGATCGGGGCCAATCAAATTAATTTTTGCTTTGTCGGTTAAAAGTATTCTTTTCCAAAATGTGATGTCTGCTTTTGTGGGCATTTGCGAAAGACAAACGCGCCTTAATGTTCTTTTTGGATAGTGGTGGTTTTTTTCTACTAACTCGCTCATAAATTTTATTTTCATCAACACGTCTTCGCACAAGTCTACTTGACACATTCAGTCCATATTCCTCATTTATTTCCGTCATTTGAAAGGGTCAAGCTTACTCTTCCTAACCATAGCCCTATCTACGCGGGTTCTTGTCTTAGCGCCGTCGTCTTTCTCTCTCTCACTTTATAAAGCATATTGATGTCTGCGCTTACACATATGATCACATTGGGCTTACACATTTTTCGGGAACAACGGACTATTTCCGCGATTATTGTCTCTTTTTGATAAAGGTCCCAAATTGTTTTTTTTTTTTGTTTAAGTGAGCAGTGAGGTGTGCTCTACACATTTTATTCACACTATCAATTATTTTGTTTCAAACTAGGATTTTTATTAAAATGAGCAGAAATTTACCACAAAAACAAAAACAAAAAAAACCACGTAACAAAACTGCGCTATTTTGTTGTCTAACAAAATAATCTGCATTTTGAACAAAAATAATAAAAGTCCCTTTAGATAAAGGGTTAATAGGTCACCTGTCATTTGCTGGAATTTGAAGATAAGCAAGGTTCAGCATAAGAACTGAAATGCATTTTATTTGTTTAGGAACAACAACTCATATTGTGTGAACTATGTGCGCTATTTCTCTGTCCATAACTGCATGTGTTTACAAATGTACAATATGTCAAGGTGGAACGAAGATTTCTATAAACTTTTCTAGACACTTTCGCCGCAAGAATAAATTAGACTTTGAAAAACATCATTTTTGACATATGGGCGCAACTTATTTCAAACCCGGGCCGAAATATCGGACGTTTCATGTGCTGTAGCTTAATATTGTACATGTACAATTTCTGTGCCAGAAAATTTAAATTGGTATACAACGACTCAGATAAAATAAAAAGACAATGATTTCAATTCCTCCCCTTTTTTTTGTTTTAATAAGTTTTGTATTAGATGACATTTTTATCATTTCTGTTATACCCATTAGTATCCGTTTTATTTTAATAATAATTGTGAATGACGTGGAGAGTTGAAGAAGATTATGTTATTAATAAGAATGTTCATTACAATAATATCATTCATCATCTCTTTTATCCCTCACACACTCATTGGACAAAAATGCGCAAATCTATCTCATCAAAAACAAATAGTCACCATCACAAAATAATGCTTTTAATCCCATTCAACAAAATCTAAACATGAAAAATGGCGCAAGCGGTGAAAACGGCAACAACGCAGGAATGAATACGTCGACAAATTCTACAAATAAGAACACCTCACCGGGTAGTGGCGGAAACAGCAATTTCTCCAACCGAAACGAAAGCATTTTATCACCTCAGACACTTCAACAAATAACTGGAAGTCCGGGACGTGCTCGCGATCGTAATCTATTTCATTCACCATCGCAGGCAGCAGCTGTTTCATTGGCATTACTTAGAGGTTTTATTTTAAATACATTTAGATATGAAAATTCATATAATTTGTTTGCATCCATACAACTGTATATCTTGTGAATGGAATGAAATCTGTGTGTGAGACAAGCATAGAATGTTTTTGTTTCTTAATAGTTGTGATTGCGCTTATTGCATCCCTTTTGATTTCTTTTATGTCGTGTTTATGGTTACATTTAGCAAATATGTACTTTTATTTAGATAAACGCCTATTGCTTTATGTTCTCATGACTGTAAATAAAAATATTCACCTAATCTTAGAATTGTTAAGACAATTTTAACTCTCATATATGTAAGCTTGAATAGACAATTAATATGTAGAGCAACGTTGCTGAGATATTTTTAAACGTCTGCCATGTTAATTTGTTCTCCCAGCTATTCTTATCCTTAGTTTGCTTCAAATAACAAACATTTTGTTTAAAAATATTTATTTGCTGTTGTTTTTCTTTCCAATGATACTTAAAGACCATCAAACATAATTTCATGAATATTTAAAGGTACTTGCTTAACATACTAAATATAGGGGTTAAACAGGTGTGCGTACGCATCCTCTGACGTGTAGCCAAATATTTACAGATGGTTGACATTCGTTTTCTATTTTCCAATGAATAACTTGAAGTTTAAGTTCATGGTCAGAATAAACGAGGATTTTATGTGTTGGGAATAAATCGTTATATAATTTCGTGTGTAATTTTTTGCACGACTATATCTTTAGAAATAAGAATGGTGATTTAATTAAAAATTCCCGATTTTTTTTTTACTTTCGATTTTTTATTTTGTATTGACCTTTGTTAGTTAGTACAAACGCTTTAGCTTGATCGTCTGTTGTTAATTAGAGGACTATTGCTTTTTAAGTGATACGTTACAACCAATTCAACTGTGACTCGGAATTAACAATTTATTTATTTAATTTTTTATTAACAATTAAATTGCCTCTCGACTAATATAGAACACTCCATAACGACTAACATGCTCCTGTACCATATATTGGGCTGTACAAGTAAATATAGTGTAATAGCAATTTAGTAATCCCATCTATGGTTAAGCGAGGTATCATCGCAATGTGACCTAGGAATTCTCTATACATCATACCAATTGTATGATATAATTGGCCTTAAGGGGGGAAAACCATTTAGAAGCCCGAAAAATGGCATTTTTTTCGGAAGTTTTTTGAAAGGGAAAAAATAAATTGATATTTTTAAAATTTTGGCAGTTTATTGTACATGTTTTGAGGATAATTTGTGATTTTGTTTTATTAAAAAATGGCGTTGTTGCAGCAAAATTCAGCCAGTTGGTCGCAGCGTTTTTTTTTCGGCCAATCCTAGCGCCGTGAAAAATCATCTGAAACAGATAGGCAAAAGGTTGTGCTTAGTACATACCTGTGGCCAATTGGTAAACCTAAATTTATATTCATAAGTCAAGTCATTGGAGAAATGGCAACGAAAAATTGCGTTTTTTGGATTTTTTTATTTTTTTTCTCTCCATAAAAAAATATTTTATTTTGCAAAATTTGGGGTAAATTTAGGGTCACCAATTGGACTTATGTGTTACGAAAACGTGTGCAAAATGTCAGCCTGATCGGTTCATTAGTCTCCGAGTAATCGTTGGCACCGAAAAAAACACATTGAAAAAAAAAGTTTCGAGAAAAACGCGTTTAAAGTTCTCAGAGGTCTCTAAAGGTCTCGGAGTTGATCGGAAGGTACTGGGGAAACTGGCAGTATCTTCGAATATTTTGAGTTTTGGCCTAAAACATTTATTGCCTCGTAATTCTACACATATTAAAGTCACTTTTATGGCAAAAAAAAAATCCATTTTTTGAAGCTTCTAAATGGTTTTCTCCCCTTAAGACTTAGGGGACTATGCGTGTGAAGTGAAAATACATAAAATACTCGGAAGTTCAGAGCCTCGTTGATAACTCTTCGCTAAGCCTCCCTGAAGTGAACATATGAGGGTAGGATGAAAAGTTTTCGGCCTGAAAATTAAAGACTGTGGCTTTCAAGTAAAAAATGTTTTTATTTTTCTACATAATTTTCCTTGACTTAAAGCGTTCCTCCAACATCAGTATTCTTTCCCGGAGAGTCTGCAAGACTGTGAAAATATTCATCTACGGCCCTCTCAACTTCTTCATTGGATGCGAAGCGCTTCCAAAAACAAATTTCTTCAAGTTTGAGAACAAATGGAAGTCGGTTGATGCTAAAATCGGTGTATAGAGAGGATGGCCGATCAAATGGTCACTTATTCTGGTGAAAGATGATTTTTTCTTGGAGTAATATACGCCTGTAATTATTCTGCCTTTTGCAAGGTAATAAATTAAAAGAATTCCTTTCGATCGACTGTGCTTTATTTGGCGCTGAACCATTGGCTTCCATCCACTGCTGTTTGGTTCATGATGTGTAGTGGTGAACCCACGTTCATCCACAGTGAAAAATCGCTTCACTAAATCGGTCGGATCCTTATTGAATCGGTCCAAAGATTTATTTTGATCAGCAAATCCGGTACCCATCTTGCGTAGAGCTTTCGCTTTCCTAAATCTTTGTGCAAGATGTTTTGCAACATTTCTTTCGATATCCACAACGTCAGCTATCTCACACCTTTAATCGCATATCGTCCAACACGATATCATGAACTTTTTCGATGTGTTCGGTGTGGTTGTGGTTTTTGGCAGTCTTCCATGTGGGTCATCTTCGAGGGAGCATGTTTAAATCCAACTGCCCACTCTTTAACGGTTGAAATCCAAGGGGCAAAGTCCGCATAAGCTTTTGTCAACATTCAATTTTACGACATTAATTTCATGACATTCAATTTTATTCATTTTAACGAAAAATACGCAAGGCGCCTACTGCAAAAATTCATGTAAATAAATTATTTGAGGGAACAAGCTGAAAGTTATCATACGAACTAATAACACGTGTACCCACGCAATGCCATCTCTGTGTCAGTTCGAGAATTTTTAACCTTACCCTCGTACCTAAATAAGATAGTACTAAGTCAATTTACTAATATGTCCAGTTCCTTAAAGTACATTTCGAGACACATTACATAGTATATTTATGTATACCCCACTTAAAAGCTAATGTATTTCTGCCAACTTGAGTATTTTCTTTCTTTATTTACGTTAGCTTTTAGTGGCTTCAAATTAACTGGCTATTTTATTTTTCCTATAAAAAAATTCATACTTACAGCCGAATTTAAGGTCAGATTTTCAAAAAAATAGTAGTTTACCTCCTATGCCCCAAAAATAAAAAATACCTCTCCTTTAGGCCACTGGCCTGCAATGAATATTTAACTAAGAACTCGTGTATGGCAGCATGTATTTTTTTGTCGATAAACACAAATTTAGATTGCACTTACGCATCCTTTTGCTCCTTCGATCCCAAATCAGGTATATGTTCAAACCCATCTTAATGACTATCAGCAGGTGGAACGTATGCACGTTTTTCTGGCTGCCTTCAATTGTGAACTTGAGGAAGCACTGGTAAATCATCCAACTGGGTTTTTGATTTTCTTTTGAGTGTTACAAACCACAGCAGCTATTTCAATACACAAATTAGGTAGCTTCAAATGTATACAGTTGTGATCCTTGCGTGAGTTCGTCGATAAAACAGATTCACCATAGTCGAAATGTAAAACATACACAATATCCATTTCTTCATTTTTAACGAAATAATAATGGCCTAATAAGCCGTCCATGAGACAACCTCTCCAATGTGATGGTTGTCTACTTTTATGATGTTTGGGCAGTCGATTTTAAATATATTCCTTGTTTTTCCGTCATACCTCCGCAGCCAAATTTGGAATGTTTTCTAACATTGTCACCTGCTCCTTTAAAGACTTTGAATTTGTACGAAAATCCGTAGGACTCACATAGAACAAACAATTTCGTTCCATATTTATGTGATTTAGCTGGCATATATGGCCGCAAATTAGAAATCATTTTTGTAGAACATATTCAACATCAATGCATAATCGTGCAGAGTCGAAACGTTAATTGAAATTACTAATAAGAGGTATTTTTTTTGTACAGCTGGTTGATCCCTTGTTTTTTCATCAGAAAAATGTCGTTGAAATTAAGGTTTTTGCGAATCTCAAAAAATAGCTTTGACATCGTAGTTTTAATTGATTAATCGAATCGATAATTCGACCAATAGCTTTTTGTATTGATATATCAAAAGACGGACATATATAGCAATATACCAACAAAATGCTTCAGTTTGGTGGTTCTTGTATTGACAGTGCTTGCGATGTTGTTGAAGGGCATACTTTATACTATCGCATATCAAAGTACCCGGCAAAAAAGTGCATGAAATATTGATATTATGTTTTCAATTCATTGAAGCGCTCATGTAAGTTACTTTCGCTATGAAACACAAGTTCATTGCGGTGTAGTTCCAAGTGGTTTACATAACACTTTCGAACTCAGAAGATTGTGGATTGATGGCCATTGCGGTTTCAGTGAACCCAACATAGTTAGGTAAATCATATGTGGAACATACATCGAGTTCTAGTAAAGGAGAAGGATTTCGTTTTGGCCGTTTCGGATTTGTTTCTGGTGTGCTGTTCAACGGTTACGCACTGGTCGATGGTTTGTTAGTCTGCTGACAGAATGAGCTAGTGAGTGGAGCTGCTAAATAGAAGTCAATTTATAATGTTCGTATTGGAAAATATATAAAAACCTCACTTGTTACAGTTAATTCGGCTTACATTCAAACTTGTGGCTGTTGAGAGAAAAGTGCATTTTCTAATTGCTGAATGAAATTTCCTATTTTGGCGAAATCTCCATTGGGTAATACAAACCCATCAACTTCGCTCAACTCGTCCTCAGAAATATCCTCGTCGTCTTTCAAGGATTCCATCAAATCAACAAATTCCTCATCCTTCAATTTCGATTGCTTGAAGCGTTTAGAAGAATGCATTTTCGTAAATTATGTGTGTTGGCTTTCTAATGTGCAAATATATTGCAAAAATTCACTTTTACTAAAAACAAAAAGTTCAGCGCAACAGGCAAGTCCGCCATTAAGCAGGCTGCCGTCTACAGTTGACGAAGGTATGCATTAGCTCGAAATACAATAATAAATCTATATACTTACCGATCATTTTTTCTTGAAAATCGAAACACTAGAGAACACGTTTTTGATATTAACAAATTCAGTTCTTGCGCAAATAATTTTTGCGCGCTGATTTTTAAAGAGAACAACGATAAGGGTGCATGGCTGTGATTCACTGCTGTAAAATTTGCATAGTGGCTTAAAGCAGTTTTTTGATGACGAATAGGAATTAATATTTGAAAAAAAAATTCTTAGAAATATAGCGATTTACTTTGATCCTACCCTGTACTGCCGGTTAGAGAGTTAAAAAAAGTCACATAATATTTAACCGATAGCAGAAGGAACTCCAACTCAATTGAATTTTGATAAGCTTTAAAAAAACGAATCCTTTTTAAGTACTAAACATAATAGGCTATTTCCCGGGTCATGCGTTTTATGAACCCGTTTTCTGCTTTAATTAAAAAAGCCTTTGAGTTTAATCGGTTATATAACATATACCAGGTTGTTCAATAAAATTTGGACCTGGTAAAATCCGTCTTATCTAATGTCTTTCTTCTATTAGGTCTGCAAAATAACTTAACTAAGAAATCTCAAAATAAATTCAAATGGACACCTATCGGCGAAAAATTATAGATAATTAATTCAATTTAAACTGCTTACCAGACATACCTTTGCTAAAAATGAAATATGTAATGCTTCTACCGTGGTTGAAGTCTTAAAATGTAATATCAAACAATGTTTTGTAAATCAAGATTTTATCATTGATTTTTTGTTGGCAATCACTACCTTTTGCGTCACGGCTTGTTTAAGGCCTTACTAATCCGTTGATTGCCAACAATATATTCACATACATGTGAATGTAGTTGTAATACTTTCATGAAAAAAGGATTTAGACATAGTACTTTTAAGTTTATTCTACCAATAACTCTGACCTTAAAGCACCTAAGTCTTCCAACTTACTATGGACTGTATCAAACACTATTAAACGAATGCAGTATTATTTAATGCAATGACGATTGACCGTTATTTTGCCTTGTGTGTGTTGAGTGTGGGAAAGCGTGCCGAGTTTTTTTTTTTTTTTATATGTCATACATTGTGTTTGTGAGTGTCATTTGGCATGGTAGGATTAAATTTAGAGTTTCGAAATGTTGAGGCTTAGATAATTTCTGTTTTGAATGGATTATTGGTTTCTTTGGTTTTTGTTTGCGTAATATCTCCAATTATAAAATAAATGAAACTATTGTGAGCACTTTCGTATAATTGAATGGATAGTTTTCGTAAATTCTCGTTTGTCCCAGTTTTGTGCATAACAGAAGTGACACTCAATGATGGTAATTATTTATTGTGCGACTGCAGAAAACTTTAATTAAGTTAATTGCCAAATTTTATAAAGATTCAAATCACTTTGTTTTTCGAAATATGATGTTGCGCTTGAACGCGTCTTCATATTGTAGTTAGTTTATTTTGATTGTGCATTCGTGTGCACGTTGATTACTTTTTTTTAAAGCAAAAACGGTTGAATCACCTTAAATTTTCCACGCGTATTGGGCATTTAAAATAGTCTACGAATATTCGTCGCTCAGTGTAATTCAGTTGAATTTCTCACGGGTCCCAAGTATTACTAAGGGAAAGCCAGAACATAAACAGAGCTATAAACCAACCTTACGGAACTTTTGAGTGATTACAAAATTTTAATTATTTAGTTCCAGAGAGTAATAAGTTCTTCGGAAAAGAAGGATCTTACTACACTGATTCTTCAATCAGTCGAGCAGCATACCTTTCTGAAAGGACATCAGAATTTTTTTACTCTCGGAATATTCTTTGCAAACTGTGAACTTACTGATAACAGTCAATAACACAGTGAATATTAGAAGAAACAATTTCATCGAGTTCATATTCGGTAGATGACGAATCATATTTTTATTATTGATCGAGCGGAGCGTAGCGGAGCGAGAGCAATCACCCACTTTTTGGCCTAGCGCGTGCATGTACGGGGAATATAGTGGTCCGAAAACGATTTCGGACTAATCTTGTACGCACTAAATGTAGATATCGGCTATAACCACACATGTGTGCAGCATGTCATTCGATAGATCTAGGTCTGTAGATGAGCCATAAATTATCAAATGAAATTGTTTGATTGAAAAATAGTGAGAAATAACGAAGTAAAGTTTAGAAAAGTGCCATGCGGAGCGAGAGCAAGGTTGATAAAACAACAAATTTGCTCGCTCGATCAAAAATTTTCAGTAGCGGAGTTAAGCCCGCGCATACTGATCTGCCTAGTTATTATAATCGGCTATTCGGAAATTGTAAGTTCAAAGTCTAGCCCCCTTGTCATGAGTGAGTTCCTTCACTGGTTCTTTCCTACGGGGTTTTCACTCATTATTCGATTGACTGTTTGTCTATTGTCCATTCGTTCTATGTTTCCTGCCCAACTTAGTCTTCGCGATTAAATTATTCGGACAATGCTTGGGGCTGAATATAGTTCCTCGTACCATGCATGTATTGTGCATGTATTTCGATCTTTGTCGTTTTTTGGCATTCAATAGGGTTGGTTCCCTGATATTTAAACTCGTCCACTTTCTTAAAGCGTTTATTGAGTACAGGTTAGTTGGTTAGTGACCATATATTTGGTTTTTTCTTCATTTTCTTCTAAGCCTTTATTCCTGCCATTATTAGAATTTTTGCAATTCTTTTAGCTGTTTTCGCACTATATCCCAGCAGGTTAAAATCTACGAATAGTTGGTGCACCGCTTCGTGGAATATTTTTCTAAAAGCAGTCTTATAGTGGAAATAAGTACGTTCGTCGAACGTTTCCTTCTGAAGCCATATTAGTAACGATCATTTACTTAGCGTGTGATGTCAGCTTCTTAAAGAGTATATTATGGTGGTACATTATAACAGCGATATTCCTAGGTGATTGTTGTGTTTGGTCACCTTTTAAATACAAAAATGACGACTTAGTTTTTCCATTCCTCGGGGATAGATTCATTATAGTTGTGATCAGCCCATGTAACTTCTTTGTTATTTTTTCCCCTGCATATTTTATTAATTCCGATGAAAATAGGTCGAATGCTGCGGCCTTGTTAAACCGATGAGTTACTAACCTTACCGCCTTAATGATTGGCAGTTCGACCTGGATCTCTGCTCTGTGGATAACGCCGTTTTGCATCGCTGTCTGCTCTTCATGTATGTACATTCAGCAGTTTATCGAAATACCTTTTCCATTGGTTTACAACCCTTTCATTGTACTTCTTCTTCTTCTTTTCCTTTTTCCGGCGTTGTTATGGTCAGAAGTGTAGGACCATAACCTTCCCACTTAACTGCATTCCTACTGGTCCGCTTGTGGGGTCTGCCGGTTTGACCTCAGAAAGTAGCGGCAGGCTTCCCGGTTTGGGATTACTTCATCGCTGAGGCCAATCAAATGCTGGTGTTTTTGCATTTTGCACCAATTGTTTTTCGGCCTGCTTTTTTTTTTTTTTTTTTTTTTTCTGATTTGCATGTACACTTGTGGGGCAGTTTAATAGTTTAATGGTGGTATATGTGTCCCTGGGCTCACCTTGGTGTTTTCTAAATTGCCTAGATGTGATTTTTGTTTACCTTTGTTTTAGTCGCCTTTTACGACAAGCGAGAGGTATCGCTGCAGGGATATTCTTAACCCGTCCCTGCACGGAATAACCCTTTAATTGTACTAAACGAGCCTATCGTTGCGGATAAATCCTGATCTAGCCTAGTATCCTTTTCGTATAGCATTTAGGGCTGCATACATTGCTCTCAAGTTTTTAATCGCACATTCTTCCTGAATTTTAGTAAACTTTTTCTTTGTTCTTTATCCCGAAAGAGATGGCTGACTTCTTTGTAATCGTAATCTCTTCGCTATTTCCTATAGCTTGAAGTCACGGACTTTTACTTTTTCCTCGCATTCCACGTCGAATCGAGGCTTTCTTTTGATGACTATGCAATAGCCTAGTTTGCTTACGCTGCCTCCTTTAAAACACATTTTTATTGTCGACCATACTGCTTCTATCTGTCTTGTTTCGTCACTAGTTTCTATGTCATCTAGTGAGGCGAACCGGTTATTAATTTCGTCCTAGAATTGATGCTGCATACGAGGGTCCTTTAACTTTTCAACGTAGAAGTTCTTTATACTTTGCTGTGATCCAGTTCTGTGAATTTGGATACGATGTTGGTATAGTGTCTTCTATCTATCAAAACTTGATAAATTTGGGTATGCCTTACTCCATCCGGTGATATCCATGTAGCCTTAAAACTCGTCCTTTACCTCTTTCTTTTTACCGTAGGATAGTGTACGCATAGAAGTACATAGTAGGACATGGCAAGGATCAAGGATGCCAGATACACATTCGTTATAAAAGACTACGTTCTGGACAATTTTGTTAATGACGAAGAATCTTGTTCTAAGATTTTGGATATCCGTACCGCTGCAAACGAAAGTATATCCGTCCTTAACGATTGTTCCCTTTAAAAGTCGAACTTCTAGTACCATTGTAATTTTCGATTTGTATTTACTAATTTCATTGAGTGCTGTTTGGGAAACACCCGGTGTATGCAAGGAGCCTATGCTTAATTTTTGTGAATTTCTCTTCATGGATGACCTTCCTTGGATAGTTCCCGCCCGGAGATCCGGGAACTGAATCTTATTTTACTTCAACATGAAGACGTCACCTACGTTTGAGATATGGAGCTCCCACGAAAGCATTTTCGTCTCCCAGATGTGACTGCCGTGGTGAAGAACATATTAATTTAGTATGTGATGATCACGTTGCATAAATCAGGGAATGTGAGAAGTAATTTCAATGTCTTTACTCAGAGAGAACATAATTAATTGCTTGCATGCTAGACGTAAGAATTAAGTATATCCCTTAAGCACATATTCAGTTTCTTATGGAGATATTCTAGTTTTTTTTAATTTTTTTTAACTAAATTGTTGATTTTCGTGCACTTTTTCCGTTGGTAGCTTATTAGAAATGCAAGTCATCACATTTTCAACGAAGTGTATCAAAAAAGAAGGAAAGAACGCTATCCTTATCTTGTAAATTACATTTCTATAGTACATATGTATAAAGTTGTTCCCGCCTTAAGATGTACTGATCTTCCTGCACCTACACTCTTAGTTTATCATTAATTTCTCGACGGCACATGTACAATTTAATAATTGAAAATAAAAAAAGGAGCATATGATATACTTGGCCAGTGATAAAAGATTGTAAAACGACAGAATCGTATTTTAAAACTAATCGTTTTGTTTTTTTTTTTAAATCCACAGAGACTTCTGCTAGCGAACGCGAGGAATTATTCATTCAAAAATTGAGACAATGCTGTACACTGTTCGATTTTTCCGAGCCATTAAGCGACTTAAAATGGAAGGAAGTGAAACGTGCTGCTTTACACGAGATGGTCGAATACCTTACAAATAATAATAATGTCATTACGGAACCTATTTACTCGGAAGCTATCAATATGGTTTGTAGAATGAATTGAAAAATATTTTCCTTCCCTCTTCATTGATTATATTTAAAAAAAATAGTTTGCGGTTAACCTTTTCCGAACATTGCCGCCATCATCTAACCCGAATGGTGCAGAATTCGATCCGGAAGAAGATGAACCAACACTGGAATCATCTTGGCCACATTTGCAATTTGTCTATGAATTATTTCTCCGATTCCTCGAGTCGCCAGATTTTCAACCGAACATTGCCAAGCGATATATTGATCATCAGTTTGTTCTCCAGCTATTAGAGCTCTTCGATTCAGAAGATCCTAGAGAACGTGACTTCTTAAAAACTGTACTGCATAGAATTTATGGGAAATTTCTTGGACTGAGAGCATTTATTAGGAAGCAAATTAATAACGTGTTTTATAGGTAAGATAATCCAATCCAACAACGACGTTTAAGCATGACCGTATGCGTTTATTTTTTTTTATTTCTTTTCGTTTAGATTCATTTATGAAACTGAACACCACAATGGTATTGCTGAATTGCTGGAAATTCTGGGCAGTATTATCAATGGATTTGCGTTGCCGCTTAAGGAGGAACACAAGCAGTTCCTGCTGAAGGTTTTGCTGCCGTTACACAAGGCAAAAAGCTTGTCAGTGTATCATCCCCAATTGACTTATTGTGTGGTGCAGTTTCTCGAGAAGGATCCGAGTCTCTCGGAACCTGTTATAAGGTATAGGTTCCTTTAGCTTTTGTTAATATTCCTACAAAATTATTTCTCTATCTTCCAGGAGCTTACTTAAATTCTGGCCTAAAACTCACAGCCCCAAAGAGGTGATGTTTTTGAATGAACTAGAGGAATTACTCGATGTGATTGAGCCGGCTGAATTTCAAAAGGTTATGGTACCGTTGTTCAGACAAATTGCCAAATGTGTGTCGAGTCCGCACTTTCAAGTTGCCGAACGTGCATTATATTATTGGAACAATGAATACATAATGTCGCTTATAGCCGATAACTCGCAAGTGATCTTACCCATCATGTTTCCGTCGTTGAATCGTAACTCCAAAACGCATTGGAATAAAACTATCCACGGACTGATTTATAATGCTTTAAAACTATTTATGGAAATGAATCAGAAATTATTCGATGAATGCACCAAAAACTATCGTCAAGAGAAACAATTGTGAGTATAAAAAGCAGCATTTTATTGAAAAAAAATTAATAAAAAATAAAAAGAAAGCAAAAAAAAATTTGATCGAATAACTACAAAATTGTCTTTAATTCTCGACAAACAATGTCTTTTTGTTCTAATTTATCCCCCAACTGTAGGGAGCGGGAGCGTATGTCTCAACGCGAAGAACTGTGGGCACAAGTCGAAAATTTGGCAAAAAGTAATCCAGAATGGCCCAAGCTCTGTGGCCACATAGAGAGTTTAAGTAATTCCAGCAGCCAGCTTGAGTTCGATCAATATCAGGACAATTGTGATCTAAGCTATGAAAAATTTGAACAAGAAACTAGGCACGAAACTAGAGAGGTAAGTTCATTCTTTACCATGGCACATTATAGACGTTAGAACTTGGAAAACCATTTATCAAATAGAAGAGTTTTCGTATTTTTGTTCGTACTAACTGGTGTATGATAAGCAAATAAGTTTCATACGTGCCATTGCTTTGTTTTCTACTCTTTATTTCTACATATCTATTTGTTGTTTTATGATTTTCTATTGTTTGCTCACTTTGATTTTCTTTAGATGAATAAATGTTTGTGGAAAGCAAAATGTCTTCAAAGAAAATTACTTACTTCCAAACTTGAATCGAAAATAGATTGGAAAATTCACGCAAAATGAAGAGTATTCGTATTAAAAAATTGGAAAATAGAATAAATTGAGAAACACATCGAAAAGGAAATATTCTGAATATGTATGTTTGATTTTGTTTTTGCAACTGGAAATAAAATTTCGCGTATTAACTTTTATGCCATTGTAGCAAACAATTTTTATTTGTTTCATTCATGCATATATGCCACATATGATATTCTTGACGTTTTAGTTTACTGTCTAGTGATTTTTCGATTGTGTACTATATTCTGTTTTCACTGACGGATGTGATAAGATAACATCCTCATCCGTCTCTGCTACTGAGAAATCTCACACTGATAGCATGCTTCTGTGTTACTAACTTTTGCTCACTAGGCACGAGCAACGGGCCTGGAAGACTAATAATATAAACAAACTTAATTCTGTTTTGAGCAGAATACCCACTCCTGGGTGTGAGGAATGCTACCTTAAATTTGGCACAAAGGAAGCTTACACCAGTTTCTCGTAGATCTTCGGGTCATTCTGAAACTTTCGACTGCTAAAATGAGTCATAAGTAGTTGCATTTACAGGTCCTTACTGCCTGCGTCCGAAGAGTGAAATTCCGTAAATTAATTTACCTCTGGACCAGTTTCTTACGCAATGTTTGTACAGCAAAAGGCTTATTATTATTCACAGTATTAAGAACTATCTTTCAAACCATTCATTGCACTCTGTTTCCACCTGAATCGATATAGGAAATTCTAATCCTAATAATTTTCTCGGCTCCATCTGAAAACTTGAGCTCTGTGGGTCTCCCCTTTTTTATCTTGAAAGCCAAAAGCACTTTTTTTGGTTATGCTTTATATCAGAGGGCTGCCTAATCGAGCAACACTATTAGAAACTCAATCGAATCAATTCAGCGCTGAACAGCAACGAGCTTTGATCGAACCCTGCATTCGTAAAGGAAATCGTATAATCGAATACTTACGAACTAGCATTGTGTGCTCCCGATCGAGTGCAATCAATTATGCATGTTCGATTCGAACTAGTTTCACGATAGTTTCGAATCTTTTTGAATCAACCCAAATTCGTTGGAATCTCTTGGAACCATCTCGAGTGAAACCAAGTAAAATAAGTACATTAAGTGCCACACGTTTACGCTTTTGTCTAAATAACTATGTTTTCTATGAAATACTTTTTTTTACTTTCATTATAATTTATTAAACTGCATTGTTTTCATTATTCTTGTTTGATCAGTATAGACTTTTGACGTCTGCAAATAATTCTCGTTGCATCAAAAAGAGCCGTTATTTCCGTCTGCGTGCGAGTTATTATTAGGATTTGTGGCGCCAGTAACTTATGATGAAATAACATCAGAATAAATAATTATACCTTAATACATTCGTGCAGGTGCGACAGTCTACAATACTGAATCATATTCTTTCAAAATTTCGGACAATATGTCACACACTAAACTACACCGTCTGCGCTTACTTGACAATGTATAATTGCTACTAGCCATTTATTTTGCAACAATATTACTATTTTCTTCCAACAATAGAACAGTCGGAAGAGCAATGTGCGTGAACGAGTTGACCCTAGCTCGAAGTCGTAATCGGTTCGAATAAAAACGACCTGATCTTTGCGAATCGCATGTTTATTCATTGTTTCGAAGCAAAAGGGAACGAATCTCAAACAATCCAGTATGAGGTTCGACTTAGTGATTCGCTTTAGGCTAGGTTGTTCATTTCTAATCACTCAGGCTGAGTAAAAAAATCATAACGAATACAAGCCAAAGTTCGAGTGTATTCAAAAATGTATTACTCGTTGTACGAGGGGCAATCAAAAAGTAATGATAATCAATGTATAATACAACATTTATTCTTTCAAGTTAAATTTACTTTTCTACATAATTTATTTATTTATTTATTTATTTATTTATTTATTTATTTAATAAGTTTATACATTTAGTCCATCTCTTCTCTAAAGCTTGTATTCCATTTAAAAAAAAAATCTTTATCTTCCTCCTCGAAAAACGCTTGTACGGCAGCCACCACTTCGCTATCATCGGCAAATTTCTGGCCTCTGAGGTGTACCTTGAGGCGAGGAAAGAGATAGAAGTCGCTGGGGGCTAGGTCTTAGGGAGGGTGCTCAACCAATTCGAAGCCCGCTTCCCGTATGGCATCCAACGCAACTTGAGCTTTGTGAGAGGGTGCGTTGTCTTGGTGAAACAACACTTTCGCACACAGTTTGCCCCGCCTTTTTTCCTTAATGGCTTACCGCAACTTTCTTATTTGTTCTGCATAGTAGGAACCTGTAATACTAGCTCCCTTCTCCAAATAATCAATAATGATAATTCCCTCGGCATCCCAAAAAACAGACGCCATAATCTTGCCTGCCGAGCTTGAAACCTTGAACTTCTTAGGGGTCGGTGAAGAAGGTCTTTTCCAGTTGTTTAGTCTCGGGGTCGAAGTGGTGTACCCATGTTTCGTCCATCTTTACAAAACGAGTGCAAAAAGCCGCCGGATCATTTTGATATTTTTCAAGATTCGCTCTTGAAATGCGAAGTCGCTTCTCTTTTTGTTCGTCGGTCAAGATTCTTGGGACCCATCTTGCGGAGACCTTCTTCATGTTCAAATCATCTGTCAGGATACTTTGAATGCTTCCAAGTGAGAGCCCTGTAATCTTAACAAAATGTTGGATGGTCACTCGTCGGTCATCTAGCACGATGTCTTCGATTTTTTTGATATTATCCTCGGTGCGGGATGTGAATGGACGCCCGGAGCGATGTTCGTCTTCAGTCGACGTTCTGCCCAGTTTGAACTCCTTACTCCACCTTGCAACTGTGGAATATGGAGGAGCAGAGTCCCCCAATGTTTCCACTAAGTCGGCGTGAATTTCTTTCGTAGACATTTTTTTCATGCAGAGGTACTTAATGACGGCTCTTACTTAATTTTTCTCCATTTTGATGTGATCTCTTCGACTGCTCGTGTTTGAATGAATGTATCTTCCTGAAAAGGTGAACTATTTATATGATTTTTTTGCTCGCTACTAGTGAGGGTATACGTGAGTGAAAACAATAGATTTCACGTAATTAGGCCCTGCAATCAAATCAAACGCCACTGGGTTGGACTTTATGAACCCCAAATTCCTAAAACTAATCATCCACGTCGTCTTAAAGTCTCTCACATATGTATATAATAGCGTCATTACCATCTCCGTCTACCTAGATCCTGGCAGCCTTCTAAAATCATGTCTGTCACTAAACATGGAAATAATCATGATAAGGAATATCGTCCGATATTTCCGTTCATATCCAAGGTTTTGGAAAAGCCTCGCATTTGAACTCATTCTTAAGCCAACATGGCTGGGAAAAACACATCTGCACTCCGCATTACTAGAGATTGTTGAAGAATTTCGCTGTGAAATTGATAAGGACCATGCTATATCGTTGGCGCTACTAGACTTTTCTAAAGCATTCGATACTATCCCAGACGAAATCCTCAAAAAACTCAAACATCACTTAAAATCCTCAGCGCAAAGACTCATTAGAAATTACCCTAGAGATCACAGCCAAACTATATACTGTAGTGGTTAATTTTCAACATATCGCAAAACCAAAACGAGAGTTCCTCAATGATTTATCCTGGGGCTCTACATTCTCAAACCTTGTAAGGTACATATGTACGTAGATGGCATCTAGTTATATATCAATTACCCATTTCACCTATAAGTAGACCCTACTTTTGCTTAACTCAGTCACACAGTCACAGCTCACGCAGGCTATCAGTTTTATTTAACACCAGAGTACGCTTCATTAACAGACTTGTCTTTCGTTAGAACCGTGCTTGGCATGAACTTTCAAAGCTTCCTTAAGATTATGATACTAACCTTCCTTCTCAGACTCGAACAGAGCAAATCACCACCACACCTTTACTAAAGACTCTTTGAGAAAACTGGAATATTGATATTAGAGGGTGACAGAAAAATATTTTCATTTACGCCGCAAGGCTATGGAAATTGTTCTCAGTTAAAACGAGAATATCTCATAGCATCGTCAATTCCTATGGGCAAATTAGGCAGTATTTTGGTTTCGGAATATTTTTAGGACCGTCTGTTTTTGGCCGGTCTGGCTACTTTTTCATCTTATCTATTATAAATTAAATTAACTATTTTCCGTATCTTTTTAATCTGTTTAGTTTGTTTTTGTTCTTTGAATACACTTTCACGCATATTTGCTTCGCAGCTTAAAAGATTATACATCTTATGGGTTAGTTTATGGTTTTATATAAAATTCAAAACCATTGGTAACCTTACCATATGCGATATATTCATTTAAAAATGATGCGGTTACTGTAGTTCTGAACTGGTCTTGAGTTCCTTATAATTGCGGTTGTATTATCGGATGAAAAGTGCTTTCGAAATGTATATTCTCTGATCTCTAGTGGTTTCGAATTAATAAACTAAAATTTTAAAACTCTTTTCTATGTTGGAAATAAGCTATCCATACGAATCGTCAAATTGAAATTAATAAATCAAATAACGTTGTCAGAAGTAAAGTGGGACCCAGCACTTGTTACATAAAATAAGGATAACGTTAAGCGACTAATTCAATTATGATACATTTTTTATTTCTTTGTATTATAACTAGATGGAACAATTTAATAAAACAGTAATAAAAACTATTTTTTTGCGTCTATGACTATTGGTCATTCGTTATTGTCTAGACAGTATTAGACTTTTCTATTGAATTGTATAAGATTTTAGTATGATTTCAATACACATCCACATGCCAAAAAAAAAAAAGTTGAAATGAAAGTAAAAAAGGAAAAATTTTCGGCCTGACAATGAAAGACTGCAATTTTCAGTTAAAAAATGATTTTATTTTTGTATATATTCTCTCATGATTTCAACACACTTGGTGCAGCGTCTCTCCAACATCAATATACCTTCACGAAAGTAATAGTCTGGAAGGCCCTTTCAACTTCTACATTGGATGCGAAGCGCTTCTCAGAAACAAATTTCTTCAAGTTTAGGAACTAATGCCTAATCAGGAGAATAGAGGGAATGCCCATCCCCAACGCATCCTTGCGTAGAGGTGGGTTGTCATAGTGAAAGACTACTTTTTTCTTTTAAGCCAAGCCCCTTTTCGCGAAATTTGGCATGCAGCTGGTCAAGAATGTTGGAGTAATATTCGCCTGTTATAATTTTGTCTTTTGCAAGGTAATAGAATCCGTTTCGCATCCCAAAACATGCTAGTCATGATATTTCAGGCAGATGCGATTGACCTGGCTTTTTTTGCGCTCCAGCACTAGCTTCCATGCACTGTTTGGACTACTGCTTCAATTCTGGCCTGTAATAGAGGACACATGTCTCATACTTGGTGACAAACCGCCGCACAAAATCGATCCGATTCATATTGAATCGGTCCAAATATTTCTGCGAAAATCGTTTGCGTATTAGTGTTTGATAGACATTCGTCTTAGGCAGAACCTTCCTATGCCGTTGTACCTTGTTTTTTGCGCAAGACGTTTTGCATTCTTTTTTGCGATATCCCCACAACCTGAGCTTCATTCGCCTATAGTGCAAACGGGTCTAAATTCAGCTACCCACTTTTTAACAGTTGGCGTCAAGGGAGCAGAGTCCCGTAAACTTTTGTCAACTTCGGATGAATTTCCTTAGGGGTTAATCCATCTAAAGCGAAGTATGTATGTATTCTATGACTGAAAACATGCAAGACGTCTACTGCAATAATTCGTGTAAACAAACTACTTGAGAGAACAAGTTGAAACTTTTCGTACGAACTAATGACACGCACACACAGGAAGGAAACATGCATATAATACATTTTTGCAGCTGTTTTTATTTGTTTTCATTTCTCGATATTTTTAAAACCAAACATTTGATCCAAAAAGTGAATTTTGAAACCAGTTTTTAGCCGGACATTTCGTGCTTTTGGCTTTGGTTAAACAAATTGAATCTACAATCCATTTCATGCAAGCGGTTTATTTTGAAGAATTGGCTTGGTTAAGCTTCTTATTTTAATTAAAAATATTTCGTTATTCCAGCACCCAATTAGTTACTAACAAAATATATTTTTATTTATTAAATTATTTTTGCAGTAGTTTAGTCCGTAAAAACACTTTGTAAATAACATTTAACGTTACTGAATAATCGTATAACGCTCGGTGTAATTATGTTTAGTCTTTACGTGTTTGTAGTACAAAATCAAATAAAATATATTTATATCGCAAAATATTTCACGCTTAAATCACCCATCCACTGTGCTTGAGATACAAACAAATAAATAGGAAACATTTATAAGAAACCCATATAAAAGGTCAACAACAAAAACAAATTTCTTTGTTTTAGATACGCGGCGAACGTAACAAGGATAAACCTCTTATTAGAAGAAAATCCGATTTGCCTGCTGACACTGGCACAGTACGTGCTTTAATCGAACACAAACGACCTGATGAATACTTGAAAACACCACCTGATATTAACAAATGCTAGGGCATTTCAGATTCTAAAATTTACTAAATATTAATTGCTATTACGATAAAACAAAACAAAATATAATTTTCAATATTGAAACTAAAACTACAATTAATATACTTTTTTTGCAAACACAAAATTGAAAAAGCAACTGGAGGAAGAACTAAAATATATTAAACTCAAAAAAACACTTGTCTAAGTAAATATTTATTATTTTATAAAAAGTAAAATAAAGTAAAGTAAAATAAATTGAAACAAACAATTAGTGTAGACTATTTGTATACTTATTATACACAAAACACACAAATTTATGAAATAATTTAAATAGAAACAATAAAGTGAAAATAAATGTGGAAAGTACGAATTCGAATTTCATTTTATTCATTGTGCTGCGAATGAATTTTCTAAATTTATTTTTATTTTATTTTTATTTTTTTCTTTTTTTTTTGTTTAGTTAGTTTACTGCTTAAAACTAGCTAAACTCTCTTAACTATATACTCGTACGTATATAAATAAACAGAACAACTTACACCTATGTCTTACGATAATTTAAACTAAGAAAAATTTGTTTAAAAAAAATTTGCATTTTTTTTAAATCTTACATACATATATTTAGGTATGTAAAACTTAAGTCTACTTAATCTAACTAAACCTAACTTATTCTATCTTTTTTTTTATTTTTAATATTTTCGGTTTTGTTTTTTTTTTTTGATTTTGTATTTTTTTTTTGCATTGGTTTTGGGCAGGCTTGCCCTTAAATAGGCTGCGCCTATTAGGATGTCTGTTGTCTCTCTCCAGCCACCAAAAGCGTTTATGCCGGCGGACTCAGCCTCTTAGATCTCGGCGTGAAACCGAACTACAGAATCTGAGGCGCATATATGTATATAATTGGATGGTAAGCCCAAGATATAAATCATTGGGTAGTAAGGCCCGGAGTTCAGATTACTGACCGAGTTCATTGCTCTAGCACCCGTGTAATCATGGCCATGTTCGTGTATTTAGATTCGGGTGTTCTACGAAACCTGAGACAAGTCCTGAGATATTGTCTCTCAAACAGCCGAATCTTTTTCATTAAACTGGCTCTCACATTGAACCAGACGAGGCATTCATGGCCCAAGAACAAGACAAACACGGGCCTGATCAAGGCCATGTAGCAAATTGCCTTCAGGCTGGAATCAGTGGACGCCTGTCCGGTCCAAAAATTGAAAAGCCAATTTTGTCTAGTGTCCTGGAATATCTGAACAAGGTGGAGTTGATTTTCAACTTTCCGTCATCGAAATACTGCTGGATTTTTTCAGTCACATTCCAAAAGAATAACAATGACATCCGTTCTTAGACCTGACCTATACGCTATTAATTCGTCCGCGTACGCTATAGAATGCCCAAGAGAAACTACCAGATCGCTTAGGTAAAAGCTAAAAAGGATCGAAAAGTTTACGTGTCCTGTTGCAGTCCATTGTTAATATCAAATGTTTGGATTGGCAATTTTCACAACGAATTTTCTACCGGTTAACATGTCAAAGATTATATATGGAAGTGGCTTACTTATGCCCAGGTTTTCCACACCAATCAGGAAGGCACCCGTGCATTAGGTCTTATATTTGTTCCACTGCATATTCCTTACGGATTTCGACGTGGCATGAATAGTGTCATGTTTTATTTAGACAGGGCTCTATGGATCACCTTCTCGAAGACTTTGCTGGTACTCGAAAGGAGACTTATCGACCGGAGATTTGTCGAGTTAGATATCTCTTTACGCCTCCTGGTGATTGCGCCACCGCTATCTTCCAGTGCATTGGAATTATTTAGTGCATTGTTGAACAGGATGTTTTACATCTCTACAGTCACTAGTGGCTGAGCTTGTAGATCATATGAAGATCTTTCGTCGAAATGAATAGTAACATTCATGTAACCTGGTAAAACCAAGGTTTTGTGATCGCCAATGATCGATATCATTTCGAAGGTAAAAGTGAGGAAATAGGA
Organism: Merodon equestris; assembly: GCA_958301585.1. Classification (NCBI taxonomy): domain Eukaryota; kingdom Metazoa; phylum Arthropoda; class Insecta; order Diptera; family Syrphidae; genus Merodon; species Merodon equestris. The sequence goes on from OY284413.1 coordinate 70,761,975, forward strand.
CTAATTTGGATGAATTCTGTCATTCGCCTTATACATTTCCTGAAAAACAGCTCCCAGTGTCGCCACCTTCCTTTGCGTATCCTCGATCACGAAGAATCTGGCAGAAGCGAGTAGATTGTCTCTAGTCATGCTCTGCTGGCCGATCTGCACTTGGATAGCAGGGTCGAATGCAGGACCATTCCATTTCCATGTTACAAACTGTTACAAGCTGAGAAGCCAAGGAAGATATGAACCCTCGTTTCTCCCTTTTGTCTCGCTCTGTGGTGAACGATTTGACTCCTACGAATTTGAGGGTGTCGCTCTCTGACTCTGAGACCATTTCCTCGGAGTCAGTGATTGAGGAGAATCGATTACAACCTCTCGACTTTGGGGGTGAAGGAGAAGAACTCCGTGGTTGTCTCTTTTAATAAGACTTTGACTCGCTTATACTGCTCCAGTGTGGTGCACTGGATAGCACAGCGATTTTCGCCTATACCTTTAAAGACAAAGTTACCTACACCAATTACATACTTACACAGATCCTATGGTTTCGCATGTGGCCGCGGTATGGGTAAGATGAGTGGTACTTTGTTCTTAGTAGGAGGTTGTTGTTGTGGCAGTTGTTGTTTGTGCGAATGTTTCTGCTGCTGCTTTTGTTGCGGCTGTTGTTGTTATGTTTGTTATTCCGGCTGTAGTTGGGTGGTTGTAGCCCACTTCCTCTCTTTCCGACGCATTTCGGTGCGTCGGCCGTAGCCGAGGCCTTCAATTTAGTACGTAGAATGCGCTCCTCATGCTCAAGTTCACTGCGTTTCTCCTTCGCAACCGAAGTTGAAAGGGCAGCGAAGGAGTTGTTCTCTCCCGCATAGCGACTCGCGGAGAGAGGCAATGTCAACTTTCGCGGGGAATCTCGGTTGCTGTTGTTGGACTGCTGTTGATGTTGTTTTCGCCCCTTCCATCGCTTCGACCCGTAGTTTTTCTGTCAAAGTGGAGAGAGCCTAGCGCTTAAGCAGATTAGGCCGCGAAACAAGCCTCCTCCTATTTTTAATCACGTCGGTCATCGGAATAGCAAATGAAATTGCGAAATCGGACAGATCCTCGAATGATGAGATTCCACCCAAACGCGTACTTGAATGTTTATTGTTTTTATCACTTTTTAGGACACACACTACAGTTAGTTCTTTGCCTATTTACAATAATTCCATAAATAATATATAACTTTTCTTTTTCTTGATAAATAAATTTCCAATTTAGATTTTTGATTTCTTGGTTTCTTGATTTTTTTTATTTTTTAATTTTTTATAGAGTATAGTGTCGAAGCGTAAATGCTTTTGATTGTGGATTTTTTATCATTTTGGTTGAATGAAAACTATAAAAAGAAGGATTCTGAAATCCTTCACATAATGACATTTGCCATACTAAAATCACTATAACCCAAAACTAAATCATATATCAATTTTTTATTGACTTTTATTTATTTATTATTATCTTGTCTATTTATTACTATTGTTTTTTTTTTTTACTTTTTTGTAAGTCAAGAAAAAATTGAGAAATTAGTGAACAACGCTTCTCTATAGCATGGACAAAATTATTCACACAGTTTCATATTTTAACGGTTTTATTAAGTATTTTTTGTAAGGAATCAGCAAATGTCCTGGATTTTGTTTGATTGGAAAAATACCGTTATAAATTCAATGTTTTCTTGGTTTGTATAAGTAGGACATAGACATGCGTCATTTAGCACTCGCAATGGGCCGAAAACAGAAGAAAACAACTGAAGCTGAACGAAAAGTATTTTTGGAGCTGCGTAAACAAAACAAATCTTACGCAGAAATTGGCAAGATTGTTAAAAGAAGCCGATACACTATCTGCAGCATTATAAAACGTTTTGCGGAATCATCGAACCTTACAAGCCGACCTCATACTGGACGTCCACGGAAACTGACTGCAAGAGAAGAAAGCTTTTTGGTAAGAAAAGTAAAGAAAAATCCAAAAATTACGTCATCTCAGATAGCAGGGGAAATAGGAGAAGAAATAGGAAAAGAAATTAATCCGAAAACCCTGCGTAGGACGCTGCATCGTGCTGGTTACAAGTCCAGAGTTGCCAGAAAAAAACCTCTTATAAGTAAAGCAAATAAAAAAAAAGGTTAGAATTTGCAAAATCTTATAAGGACAAGCCTACAGATTTCTGGAATAATGTGGTTTTCCCGGATGAAAGCAAGTTCAACATATTCCAGTCAGACGGGAGAATAAGAGTATGGAGAAAACCAAATACCGAGCTTGGAAAAAATAACGTCGTCAGCACCATCAAACATGGTCGTGGGGGGGTTATGGTATGGGGCTGTATGGCGGCAAGTGGTGTAGGTAACTTGGTATTTATTGATGGAACTATGAATAAGTATGACTACCTCAATATTTTAAAAGAGAACCTTCATCAAAGTGTGCAGAATCTAAGTCTTGGGAACAATTTCTACTTTCAACAGGATAATGATCCCAAGCACACTGCTCACATAGTGCGTATGTGGATCATTCACCACGTCCCCCATATTCTTCTTCTAGATTATTCTTTTAATAGATTATTATGTAAACATTATGACGGCTGTGTGAATAATTTTGTCCCTTACAGTTTTTCAATAAAATAATATATTTTAATTTTTTTTCTGTAATATAATTTTTGCTATATTTTTTTTGTTATGTTTAGAGAGGTATTTAATCAGTATTTTTTTTTGTAATTGTATTTGAAGTTAGCACTTTCGTATAATAAATATAGAAGTTTAATTCCAAAATTGTTTGATGTGTGAATAATTTTGTCTATTATATTTAGTATCGGGTATCTCTTGATTTTGAAGATTGAATAAAAGATTTTTTGTTTTTATTAAAAAGGACATAAGAGAAGCTCGTAAAATAATAAATTCTTCGTGCAAAAGAACTTTTAACTCTTTATTCATCAACAAGTAATTTTATTTTATTTATATTTTGTAGGAAATATGGAGAAAGAAGATACAATTTGGGTTTGTCTAAGTATTTATGAATAAAATATTAGTAAGGCAATGGCTGTAGAAGAGTGAAAACATTTTTAACATATGTCTATGGTTAAAACTACCCTTGTTATTCGCTTCTCGGTTATCATGTAGCTCTTTTTGGGTGAGCTTCAAATTATAAAAGTTCAAGATAGTGTTCCGTGTTCGTGTGCCTGCGTATAGCAAAGGGTTTTGCCTTTATGGTTTTTGCTTTTATGGTGCCTTTTCTACCATTGTCTCATATTGCGGCTTACCAATGTAATTGTTTTGTTCATTTTAATTCCTGCCATGACTCTCTATTGGATATATCTTCTCTTGAATTTAAATTAAAAAAAAAAACATGTTTTATATATTGCAGTTGACTGTATTCTCTTTATTTCATACATTTTTGATACAATTTTTTCTAATGCTTTTTTATCTTTATTTTCAGTGAAATATAGCATAAGATAGATATTTATTTATTGATAATTTTAATTTATTTCCGCACGTTAACTGAAAGTGAAAAACAAAATTAAAATCACTCCCACATGTTCATAGAAGCATATGCATAGTTGTTAAAAGCTTCTTGTAATGATAAACAACAAATCAATATATCTACTTACTAAATGTAAAAAAAAACATTGTAAATATTTATTTTATTACATATCAAATAAATAATTTACTAAGTAATCAGATCAAGACATATGCACAAATCTTTACACACAAAATGAAATAAGTCGTTTTAAGCGAAATATTAACAGAGATAAACCCATTGTTGCTTAGGAATCATATATGTTACATATATGAATACATACATGCCTTTTTTATTCACACTTTTATTTTATACTTAACCGTAAAGGAAACACAATAATATGGGAAACAACTATAAAGACTACAATTACTTATAATTCTCGTTAAACTATGAACATCAATTCAATAAAGAAAATGCTTTCTAAATTACTTTAAAGAAATTGAATTGAAAGAAAAAGAAAACAAAAATTGATTAAATGGCTACTAAGCAAGCCGATATAAAGTAATAAAATAAACTGAATCAAATGTGTACATATTTCCTTGTTCTTTATAATTATTACATTTTAATACCTTTAAGATGTTGATACAGAATTTTATATGAAATATCGAAAGTTATTGAATGCAAAATAAATATTATACTTGCATGTGTGATCAGCAATGGATTTAATCAATGAATGCTGAAAATTAATTCGAATCATGCATAATATATAGAAATCCTTAATAAAATTAGAGCATAAAATAACCTCAGACAGTCATAAGGAAAGTATCACATGTGTCTCTTCAAAATTTCGTCTCTGCCAATACATGGAAAACCAATATCAAATAAATCTACAAACGGGTATAGACACATCCTTATTCCAATAGGTCGAACATTAACATTAAATATTAATATTATTTGTTTGAGTCAGAAAACCGCCTTAAATATACTCATTTCAACCCACACTTAATACTTGATAGTTTACCTAGTCCTGAATCCAGCTGTTTGTAAATTCACAGAAATGCTATTCCTTATCATCATTGTATATTGGATAGGAATGAACATTTTTTCAATGAAGGAATTAAGAGAGAAACGCTATACTTATAAGAAACATTTTTATATATTAAAATGTAAATTCTTAACATTAGGAAACGTTTAAAGATGTACCTAAGGTTACAATTTGATAATAAAAGTTTACAAATTTGTTATAGTAATTTAAAAGAGACAACAAATGCCGAAAAAACAAAACAAAAATATAAATTTCGTATAAAAATTGCTTTAAATGTTTGTACTGAGAAATAAAGTTAGACTAAAAAATAAATTAAAAGTATTACTTAAATGTTGTGTTAATTTCTTTTATTTCCATCTTGGCCTTGGAGATTTGTTCGTGATCATTTATGGCACGCCTGGTATGGTAATAAAGATTCGATCGTAATGAATATTTACCTTTTTTTTTACTAATTATCCGACGCCGATCGTTATAAAATAAGACTTTGACAAAATGTGCAATATGTTGAGACTTGTTTATATGGGTATATAGTGTAAACTAATTGTCTCTCACAAAGTAACTTCCTTCGGAAGCCCCACGGCTCCGGAGACGGTTCTTCCATTCATAGCAGTGCTGGAATTCGGATAGCCTTCAGCTGGTTACTGTCATTTGAATGTTTTCAAGCGTCCCCAATTGACGTTCCTTGAGATGAGTTTTCAGTATTGGAAAGAAGAAAAAGTCACAAGGATATGACGTCAGTCTCTTTGAGAATATTTGACAGTACCTTGTAACAATTTGGTAGCAGAGATATTCCTCGATAATTGTTGCACTGTGTTGGGCCATCCTTTTCAAATACGGGAGTGATTAACAAGTTTTTTCATTCCACGAGGATAGTTTCACTGTTTCATATAGATGTAATGAGCCCACGTAACTTCTCTGTTCATTTTCTGCTGGATATTTTATTAATTCCGATGATATTAGGTCGATTCCTGAGGCCTTATTTTCTTAAGGCAATGGATTGCTTCTTTTACTTCCTCAATGGTTGGCAGTTCTACCTGAACTTGTGCTGTGTGGATAACACTGTTTTCCATTGCTGGCTCTCCATGTTCATTCGTATCTTTTCCCTTGGGCTGCATCTTTTTCGTTGTCCGAAATGAGCTCCCCATTATCGTTGTGAATAAAACCTGACCTAGCTTGGTATTCTTTTCGTAAGCTGTTTGGCATTTCTCTTTTGTTTTTACTGCACATTCTCTCTGAATGTTTGCAAACCTTTTCCTTTGCTATAGTCGAAGGAGATGGCTGACTTCCTTCCGTAAGGTTTGATATTCTTTTCACATGAGCTCTTCTTAGGCTTTCTTCAGCTTACCATAATACTTTTACTTTTTCCTCGCATTCTTTGTCGAGCCAATGCGTTCCTTTGGATAGCTTAATTTATTTTCCGCTGCCCTCTTTACAACACCCTTAATTGTTGACCATACTGATTTTACCTGCCTTTAATTTTTCAACGTTGATTTTTTTTAAACATCACCGTATTCCACTTCTGTGAATTAGGATTCGGTTTTTAATTTTGGCGGTGGTTAAGATGTGGTATGACTCCGCTAGTCTGTTAACGTCTAGTACGTTGGTATGGTCTCTTCTATCTATCAGTAAATGGTCAATTTGGTTGCATTACTCCATCCGGTGATAGCCATGTCCATACTGGACAAAATATGAATTCACATGTACTAATTCATTCATTTGGATAAGATAGTTATTAATGCACCTTGAAAAAAAAAATTCACGCTTCCAGATGGTCAGAGTAAGCTAGAACGAATGTGATTCGATTAAGGTTTATTCCCTAAATTAAAGGGAAATTGGGAGAAGGTGTCTCTTTGTTTTAAATTTTCACGAAGCTGATGGCCAATTTACGATGGTTATTGGCCTTTAACCCATTTATTCCCGTGGTTACGTTAACGCAACATTAAAAAAAATTCTTTCAACTGAAATGGTAACATTTCTGATGCATTTTCTATTTTATTGCATTAACAAATATCTGAACTAGCATATAATTTTTTTTGGAATGGCCAATAGTACTTGAAGTTTTGGTTATATATCCAATAAAATTGAAAATTGTCCAAGAAAAACCTACGTACTATTTAAATTCCATAAAAATAGCTGTTTTCCAATATTTCAAGGTCAAAATGAGTTTTCGTAAAATATGCATATGTATGTATATTGCTAATGGCAATAATTCGGGAACAAAATAAACATATACGTTGGGTAAGTACCTCTAATCGGCTTGTCTTAATAATGTTGTGAAAACGCAACATTGGGACAAAGAGCGACACTTTAGTAGAAAAACATTTCTGTTTGAAATTTTTATTTCCCCACTGGTAATTTATTTGTGGTAATTTGTTACTGGTTAGCTCAAGTGCAGAGTCGTCATAATCGGAAAGACTAATAATATTAAATTTTCTTTGAGTATTGTTTTGGAGCTTGAAAACATTTTATAAAATGGTATGTACAATGTTGATTAACGGTTATACAATAAAATATAACAGTGTGTTTTGATATTGATAATTTGTTTTAGAGTACCATGAAATGCAGCGATGATTCGAGAAGAACTTTGACTCTGAGAGAACTTGAAGCAATGGTTGAAGACACGAATTTGGATGAGGAAATAAACATTTGTTACAGTCCACCGAAAGTCGAAATGCCCATTGGAGACGAACAATCAATAGGCAAAAAACAACGTGGTGCAATGGATTTCTGCTATGATCACGAAAATAAAATCAGTGTAGTACATTGGAATGACAATTCCGTTGTTACGGTGGCATCCAATTATGAGTCTTCTCAGCCCAATGTAATGGTAAAACGGTATAATCGAAAAGAAAAGAAATAGATATCGATACCACAACCACATATGGTTGCCATGTACAATAAATATATCGGAAGTGTTTACCCGCCCGACAATGCAGTAGCAAACTACCGCATAAATATTGGTGGAAAAAAATGGTGGTGGCCACTATTTGTTAATACAATAGACTGCAATTGTCAATGCATGGAAGCTGCATAGAATTGTTTACAAAGAAAAACCAATCTCTCAGCTGGATTTTAGGTCGGAATTAGTTCGGAGCCTCATTAGTATTAACAAAGGAAATACACAATCTGTTCGCGGACGCGGTTCAACTGCATCACTGCCGCCCACCTCGAGATTAGATAACGATGGCCACATGATTGAGAAAAATCTTGAAAATTGGAGAAGACGGTGCAGAGTTTGTAACTGTATTTTTTTTTTTTCTTTGTTATTCATTTTTGTTTTTATTATTTTGTAGAACACATTTATCCTAGACAAAAATGCTTAAAACTAGCTTAAACAACAACTGATATAAAATACCTTACTGGCCCTATACGGACACTCTAAAGCAAATAGAACTACTTAAGGCTATGCCTTTCGGCCTTACGATTAATTTGTAATAATTAAAACAATTAAAATAAATAAACAATTTAGGCCAAGAAAAGTGATATTTAAAAAAAACTTAGCATCAGATCCTCTTTTCTTTTTATAAAGAAACTTATACCTAAGAATTACTTAACCCTACCTTAACTAAAATATATACATATATATACATCTTTTTTTGTTTTCATAATTTTTTGTATTTTTAATTTTTTTTATTTTTTTTTAAATTAAAGCTAAAACTAAACTAAACCTACGTGCCACCCTGGTCTGCCGTAGCATGCCCTTAACTACTCTAAACCTCTTCTAACCTACCCTAGTCTATGTAAGGCTGCCATTGGCATGTGGCAGGCTTTGCCTTAAAGAGGCCGACCTATTAAAATTAACCACTGACGCAGATCGCTCCAGCCACCAGAAGCGTTGATGCTGTTGGACGACGTCCTTCCGATCTTGGCGTGACACCGATTTACTGAACCTGAGGCGCTCGGGCTCACGGAGCGCAACATCACGTTCGTAGAGAAGTCGTCGCTCCACGGACTTACGTGCCACGTGGAAGATTAACGGGATCGCCAATTCATCCTGGATCAACCCACATTGATCTAAATAGAGGAATGCCTCTGGAGGGACAAGTGCTAAGGCGCACTTTCTCGTGGTACATGTAGTTAGGGAAGTAAGCCCCGGAGATCAGATTATTAACCGAAGTCATTGCCCTCGAAACGTGACCTCGGATGTAACTGTATTTATGTGCAACAAATGTGCACATGTCAAGTATTTATAAAAACTAAATAAAACTGTTTTGCATTAAAAAATCGTTGTTTTTCTGGATATTTGTGCTAGTGGTCCCTGGGTTAAACCTATTTCGATTCCATCGAGTACCATCAAATAACGTGCTGTTAGAATTGTTGTCAGCTATTGGTAGCGCACTCTGAATTTCATCATGGGATATCCAGAATTTTTTTTCCAAAAAAAAACGTTAAATTCGGAAGATTGATAAAAAGTGCTTTATTCATTTAAAATGCTTGTTTTACATTTTTCCCATCTTTCGGTCAATTTGTGAATACCACCCCAGCTAAAGTCTTCCCCTTTTGCTGCGAACTATTTATCGAGCCATTTTCATTTGGGACCCATCCATCCAAACAAGTAATCGGAAGGCATGAAGTTTGGTGTATAATCCACATATGGTTAAACTTCCCAGCCAAGTGTTTATAACGTGTCGCAAACCGGTTTTGCCGTATGTGATGGAACATTGTCATGAAGAGAAATCCGTGCGTCCACTTGCTAATAGAGTCGCAGCGATACGCGACGACGCAATGACTTTTGCCGATATCAAATTAGTAAAGAAAGTCTTGTCGGTTTCACCTGGGGCGTCAAAAAAAAAAAATCTTACAACGAACACTGTGTTTCACTAAGTTGGGTTCATTTTTTTTTTTTTTTTTTTTTTTTGTAATTCATTTTTAATTATAGTTTCTTAGATCTATCTTATCCTAGACAAAAATGCTTAAAACTAGCTTAACTATCCTTACAAATTTAGGAATCTTACTGGCCCTAGGCGGATACTCTAAAATAAACTGTTTAATTTTTACGTATGCCTTTCGACTACTATTTAAAAGTTAAGTTGGGTTCATTTTCAGAAATATATTCACTTAATTTATTTAAATCATACAGTTTTCACAATTATTATTTGAATTATTCCTATTCGATGCAGGAAGTCCAAAATCAATTAAAGATTTATCACATATCTGATGAATTTTATCATCATTCGATTCTAATGTTATATCATGATTGTCATTATGAAATCATTATTTACAAATTATGTCATTACAAAATTCACTCCATAGATCAAAGGGATATGAGGATGATAGGAAATAATTCCCTTAACCTTGTGGCTGACTCTGATAAAACAGCATCTGACAGAGTATTTTCCCAATGTTGATCTCCTCAAAGTAAACCTAATCTCTCGCTGGCGCCTTGATACGTTTGTAAAATAATATCATTAACAGTCCTAAAATCTTCAAATGTCGTTGGGCCGCGAACATGTTGCAGTAATATTCTCAAATAATATAATTCAGTTTGAGCCGGGTGGACATTGTATACTTGGCCTAAACTGTATCTTTTTTACACCTGGGAATCCATCAACTTCTTGCACACGATTCCTTCAGGAATATGTATTTCTTTTTCTCATATGTATTGTAATATTCTGTAAGCATTGTCGAAGGAGAATTGTTGACCTGATCTTAGAGATTTTTATTATTAAAATAAATTCTTAGCCCGTTTTCCAAATGAACTGCAAAATGAACTACGCTTATTTGTGCATTGACGCTTATTTCCTTTGACATGAACAATTCCTGTGTTTTCATCATTATCTGGAGATCTACGCCTTTAGGTTGGGTAACCATCATCATCGGTTTGTGTTTTAGAAATAAATTACCTAAGGTACTTTTTAAAACAAATGTTTTCTTTCATGACACAGTATTATGAAATCCGCAAGGCCGATATTATGAAGTATGGGATCTTGTTGTTTGTCAGGTATTTCAGCCGATATTATTTCATCTATAGAATGCGGTTGTACTTTATTTGCCAGCCATAATAAAATATGGTCGTGAGTAAACCTCTTTTTTTGCCATTCTACGCTGTTAACAAAGACCTGAGTTGATCCAAAGATATGTTTCTTCGTCAATAGATCTATAATTTTTGTTAGTTTTAAATGAAATACTCTGGAAATCAAATCATGCCTATCGTGAGATTTTTGATCGGGCAATAATTCATTTTTTATTCCTGGCCATTCGGTGTTACAAGTGAATGTAATAAAGAGATCTGGTCTTCCAAACTTTCTAACGTATGCCATGGCATCTTGACTGAAAAAGTTCATATATCTTGAAGATCCTGTGATGATGGCAAAATAACATGCTGGCCAATATTAGAAACGTCTATGTTACCATCATTAGTCACTGCATCTCTTAAACGAATGTATGCTTCTGCCCTTGGTTTTTTTTTATTTCTTTTGATGAAATCAAGCCTCTCAGATATCATTTTTGCCGCCATATCAACCCAATTATGGTTGAATAACCCTTTGAAATAATGTAAGCTATTAAAATCATCTATTCTCACCATGAGTCTAAAGGCCTAAAACTGCATGCATGATACAGTTATAGATATAGCAGCACCATTCTGTTGTAAAATGTTTATGCAGTACTCGTTATTACCATACGGAAACAGTAAAAGATATTTAAGTGGGTCATAAGATCTGTGAAGCTTAGAAACTCGTTGAAGTTCACCATCATTCGCATTCAACACAACCTTTATCCTCGTCTAACAAAAAAACAACTACTTCGTCTACTATTGGCACCATATACCGACCTCGATGACTCTTGGGAGGTTTAAATCATTCATTGGTCTTTTTTCGAGATTGTATTTAAAAAGTTGAACATATGTAGGTATTACGATCGTAAAGATATTTTTGTACAGTGTCGACAAAATCGATTTACAGTCGGATTTAAATTGAGCGCAAGAATAACTGATCTGCATGAGAAACAAAATATATTTGTAAAAACTCTGGTTGTGCACCTTCAGCCGGAAGCAAATTACATATCCAATGATAAACTTGGCCCTGCACTTTAAAAGTTGGCACAAAGATCTCCTCTCGAGTTTCCTTGGCACCAAATGAAGGCAACATGATTCATGAAATGTTTTGAGGACGGATGTGAGCCTGACATCAGTTCTTTTAAAACTGATGTTGATGTTCAATGTGTGCATGAGACTTGGGGTTACTCAATTGAGCGTGGTCAAGGGCGCCTTTAAGGTTAGCTTTATACAGGTTGATCCGTTTAGAATTCCTAAAGATTTTTTTTTAGAATTATGTACTTTAGATAAGTAATTATGTTGAATGGTAAGTAAGTAACTATTTACTTAGTTACGAGATAATTGAGAAAAATATAGAAATACTTATTTATTTAAATTGTTATCACTAAGGCTAGGATTTTCAAGCACTTAAAAACGCAAAATATGCGCTTTAAATATGCATTTGAAACCATGATGAAGTCACCTATGTATAACGGTGTGGTTTATAATGACCAGTCTCTTTTAACGACCAATCTTTCTCCACGTGGTTGGTTTTTGCACAAGTAATCTTTCTAGTTTTGAAAAATCGGATAAAACGACCGTTGGCTATAGTAACCAGTTACCACTGTACGACTGTAGTTAAAAAAAAATTAGTCTCTTTATTTATTGATACAAAACAATAATGTTGGTTAAATAGATAAAAGAGTTAACAAAACAAAAAGATCTTCATTTGAAAAATTAAATAACAGAAGTAACATTATTTTAATATTTAATTTAGGTTTTCAAAATGGAAAACGATATAAGAAGTGAATGGTGCCGTGTGCAGCTTAACGGTTTTTTTTTTTTTTTAAATTTTGATTTAATTTTGTGTCGGAAATATGCACAAAATATGCCTTTATTATTAAAAATATGCAAGAATATGCAAAATATCCATTTATAGTAAAATATGCAAAAATATGCACTAGCAATTGGATGTCAACGTAAAGGAAAATTCATGAATCGAAAAGATAACTTGTTCTATTGCTTCTAATGCGTCTTAATAAAAATATGCAAATGCATCAAAATCCTAGCACTTGTTATTACACATAAGAATTCATTCAGAATGATTGGAACTCATTTTGGTGATTGAACTCAGATTAAAAAACAAAAAAAAAAAAAAAGAAACACAAACGACTATTAGATAGATTAGCTTTAAAATTTTAGAAATTTTTAAGCTAAACCAAAATTTCATTCTTTTAAAAAAAAATTAGCCAAGCTGATGTGCAAGTGAATTCTAATTTCTTCAACAGAAATAATTTCAAATAATTGACTTTAGATTGCGTATAATGTAAGTAGTATATCGTTATTTAAAAGAGCTGGTTCATTACCATTTATATTGCGATTATATTATTTTTTAACATTATTGTCATTATTATTATAAAAAGTATAAGTTACTTACCTTTTTGTAAACAACATTATGAAAACAATCACTAGAAAATAAACAGCCGCTAAAAAATATAATAATATACAATAATAAAATATAAATTTAATAAAATAAATATTTTTATGAGGTGTTTGATCAATTGTAGATCTGTAGTTAAAACTACCTCATTAGCCCTATGCGGGCACTACGTTCCTAAATCTGTTCCTTAAGATGAAACTAACGGAAGCGATTAACGACTTAAGTTGTATGCAGTATAAAATGGATTCGGATTTCGTGAATGTTTAAATTTTGAGGAAGAGAATATCCCGCGTAGTTCAAAACGTTTGCATTGTGAATATAAAATGAGAAGGCAGAATTACTCAACGTAAAAGATGAAACGCTATGTTCGATATAGTCAAAGGATATTACGAGTAATGGTGATAATGTCATTTCTGTTGAAAATTTCTTTAAATTTTCGAAAGAGTACAGCTTACAATAGAAAGTAAGTATTGTATTCGTTAAATCTTTCATCGTTAAGTTGTGATAAATTTTAAGATTGACCTTAGATCCCTTTACTTTTTATATAGTGCTTAACTCACATACATCCTTAGTTATTCTTTTTGTGTTTTACAGTATTAAAACGCGTTTTTTTTTTAATATTCAGTATGTAATAGTTCTTCAACATTCACATAATTAAGGCATTATATTTTACATTTGGCGCTATGTAAACTAAGTATACTGGTATATGGTATACTGGCGCTATACCACATAACTCGGTTTGACCCACGAGTTTCTGCTTTTTGTCGTTGTAGCATTTTACCCTTTCAAGATTCGGTGATCCAAGCAAAAGTATACCCGTATGTATCGATAGGTCCGAAAGGGTTAAGAAATCATACACTTGGTTTTTTTTTTAATAGTTATGAACGGTATTTTCCACAATGTCGGCTTTTTATTCAGTAAAAAACAAATCAGTTTAAAGTGAGCTGTGATTGTGATGAGTACATAGAAGTGAAATGTCCGGTAAATAAATAATAAAAATATTAACTTTGGTTGAAGAAGAGCTATCGTAAAATTGTGACTAAAATAGGATGCTCTCATTCAACCATCTTGGGCTGATGGAGAAAAAAAAATTAGATTCATTGGATAGGACAAAAAGTTCAAGCGGGAATGCAATCAAACTCGGAAGACAGACAATGTATTACAAAGAATTAGCATGAATGATTGTATAAGAGCAGAGCTACGTTAATTTCCTTAAGAAGATGACCAGCGAAAAAATCTCACTTACCTACAAAAATGAGAACTCGTGTGGTCATGAACAGGAATGAAAATTAGATGCAGGATGATATGGTCCGATGAGAATAAATTGAATTGTGTACCACACGTTCGACGGTCAGCAGGTGAAACGTTTAAGGACGAGTGCGGGGTCAAGAGTGTTAATTTTTCACACAGTCATATGATTTAGGGATGCTTTTCTTTTTATTTTGACCCTTTACATTTTGAGCATTTTTCAATCTGATTCTGCACCTTATCACCGCACCAAATCGGTAAGTAGGTAATAACTGTTGTTATAAACTTCTAAATTTCTACTTTATAAATAACTAGGAGGCCTTAAAGGTAGAATTGATCTCAATGTACCAAAAACAAATAAAACGAAATGAACACATTTTGGCGCTAAAATATTTCAATAAACTTTTGATAATACGTGTTGATTTGTCATGAGTCATATTGATGTTTTTCAAAATCTATCCGATTTCAAATGCTTTTTTTGAATGTTTTTTATCAATCGGCCCTCAGGTATGGAAATTTGATACTAATGATTTAAATCTGTTCACACGTTTAAAAAACGCTCCTTGTGGATTTTAATGCTACATATTTCACATATGCTGCTTATAGTATAAGACAATCTTATAACATAAGTCAAGTGTAAAAATTAATATTAATTAACATAATTCGATTCGCGCATGGATTTTTTATTAATTTAAGAGATTACTCATTAGTTCATAATTCCTGCCATCCGTTTCAGCCTGTTAAGTTCTTTGAGTTTAGATGGCAAGCCTTTCTTCTCACTGATGAACTAAAATATACAAAGCCTAAATAAATTTTGCAGTCGATAATATGGTTTTGCTGTTTAAAAGGGCCGGAATGAGCAACAATAAACAAAGCTTCAATATTTTGAACTCGTGATTTCTTTATTAAAACACGGATTAAAACATGATTTGGCTAAAAACGTTCGAAAAGAAAGAATCAAAGACAAAAAAAATAGTGCGTGCGAAAATTTTGCACTTTCAATTAAATTTTTTTTCATCAATTAATTTTTTTTTTAATTAGGACCAAAATCAAAATTCTGTTTCGACAATAATCTAGATATTTTAAAATACTTTCTGAGGGTCCCAAAATCATAAGAATCGGTCAAGAAATGGCTGAGAAACAATTTATCTTAGATCGCAATTGAAGTCACTCCGCTTCGCTTCGCTCAATAAATAAAGAAGTAACCACAGTCTTTCAATAATTTACAGCTCAAGAAAATTGGAATTTCCAGACTAGACTGGCCAGCGAGTTCAAAATTATTACGGCTAAAGGAGGAGCAACTGGTATGCTTTTGTAACGTTGAATGTTTGTTTTTTAATGGAAATTGAGTAATGGCAATACATAAATTAGAAAATGCCAAAAAAACGGGAAAGCGGAACTTACAAAAAAAACTTACTTTTCACTCCATGAGGATATCTCAGGTCCAGATTCGTGCTGTGCTGTGAAAACTATAATAAAAAGAGGTGCCCAAAGAGGTAAGTCTAAGTCAAAGAGAGGGCGAAAACGTAAAACAACGATCAGGGAAGACCGATTCATCGAAAGAGAAGCGCTGGAAAATCGTCGACAGACAGCTGCTGACTTAGCTAGACTTAGAAGTTACCATAAAGTCAATATTTCGTCTAAAACTGTTGGCAGCCGACATACAGAATTTGACTTCAAAGCTAGAAAGGACAAATGTCTCTGCTTTCAGAGGCTACTGAGAAGAAATGGCTTACTGGGACGAAAAGCTATGCAAATTCGAAGTAAGTTCAATGCATCGTAGTACTTAATAATAAATCACATTCTTGTCTGGATTATGCTTCTTATGTTTACTTTTCAATTTGTCGAGGACGAATGAACTCGAAGACGTTTACTCAGACGCTGGAGCAAACTCTGAAACAGTCAATTCAAAATGATTTGGAAGACGAAAATTAAAGTCATTTTCTAACAAGACAGTGCTCCGTGACACAATGCAAGCAAAAGGCTTGGTTCCACCAAAATGGGGCTAAAGTCTTGGACTGGCCCGCTCAAACACTGGCCTTAATCCAATTGAGCATCTATGGGCTAATCCAAGGAAAAACATCCATCCCCAGAAGTGCAGTTTTATACCGGAGTTAAAACAAACCATCCATAGAGTACAGAACCGAACATATCCTTCTGCAAAAGATGACAAATGATTGGTGGACAGTGTAGCAAGCCGAATCAATAAGTTTCATAAAACAAGGTGATGGTGGAGGTGGTCGTGTTGCGATGGTAATCATCACCGACTGTTGAGCGGAAGGTGTTTAGTTCAAGTATGTTCATAGCCAAGAATAATTCCTATACGGAAAAACTATGCAATAACATCAGTTGTGAACGAAATATGATCAAAAAATACTGACGAAGGCAGAACACTCGCAGCATAAGATCACTTCAAAATTCATACTCTATGTGTGCATTTTCAATATAATACCTTAATGGCATGGAAACAAAATAGTTACTGTGAACTACAACCAATGCGACAAACTCAGTCGAATCTCTCATCCTGCCTAGGACAACCATCCCCGGAGAGTAGTGAACGAACATCTTCGACACAAACCAACTGCACCCCGTCCAGGTTGTATGACAAACACCATAAGAGCTTACACTCTTGAACCTGCACGAACCCCATAAAAAAAAACAAGGGTGGACCGATGAAATATTAATTTATAATCTAAACATTAACAATAAAAATAAGTAAAAACTATATAAACATTGTATTCTTTTAATGGTTTTCAAATATTATTATAAATTCAGAGATGCCTAATAATTTTATATTAACATTTTTATTTATTTATTATATATAAAAAAATATACCGTTAAGTTTCTTAATAAAATGCAAAATGAGAAGTTCATTCCTTTCGCTCTTTTTGTTCATATCTTTTTCAAACATTAACTAAACAAACGGAAACTAAGTAAAAATTCTTATAAACTAAAACTATGATCGTAGTTATTAGAAATTTTCTAATCATTGTGTTATGGTTCAGTTTTTATTGCCGCAAGAGTAAATTCGTAATTCATGTTTATTTGGTTTGTAGAAACAAATGATAATAATACGAAAAACGGGGGTAAGTTCTCGGCCCGACAATGAAAGACTGTGATTTTCAGCTAAAACGGTTTTTTTTTCTATGCAATATCCCTTGACTTCAACAAACTACGTCCAGCGTTCCTCCAACATCAGCTGCTTTCCTTCCGAAGTGGGAGTCTGGAATACTGTGAAAATATTCATCTACAACCCTCTCAACTTCTTCGTTGGATGCGAAGCGCTTCCCAGAGCTAAATTTCTTCAAGGTTGGGAACAAATGGAAATCTGAGAGTATCAAATCAGGAGAATAAGGAGGATGGCCGAGCAAAGCGCACCCCAAATCTCGTAGTCCTGGCGATGGGAAGAAAACACAATCTTGTGCACAGGTGCGTCTGTCCTGATGAAAGATGATTTTTTTCTTCTTCAAGCAAGGCCTCTTCTCGCTTATTTTGGCATCCAGTTGGCCAAGAAAGTGGGAATAATATTTACTGTTTCGTTTGTGTAGTAGTGGACTCATGTCCCATCCATGATGATAATTCGCAAAAATTGTTGCGAAAATGGTTTGCGCATTTTCCTTTAATCGACATTCAGGCAGCCATCTTGCGTAGAGCTTTCGCATCACTAAATTCATACGCAAGATGTTTCGCACCGTTTCTTCCGATATACACACAGCCTCAGTGCTCATTGTCCAACACGATATCATGCATTTTTTCGATGGTTTTGTTGTGGTTGCGATTTTTGGCCATTTAAATGTTAAATTCAGCTGCCGACTTTTTAGCGGTTGACATCGAAGTAGCAGAGTCCCCGTACAATTTGGTCAACTTCGGTCAACGGTATTTGAGTTTATCCATTGTAACCAAAAACGCGCAGTTAAAGCATTTTCCCTAATCCATTAGGGGAATCTAAAAAAATCGTCAAAGGAGAAGCAGAACTTGCCCCAACTGTTCGACTTACAAATTTAAACGCGTTTGATTATGACAAAATTTGATTTTATTCGTCCGCTTCTAACTTAGAAATAACTTATCCGCTAATCTGTTTTGTGCAGTAAACCCATTGTTCTAACCGAATTTGCAGCATAGGCTTTTTCGCGGGCATTCGCTAGATGATGTTTCCCAGGCTGCTCATGATCCCACTGACTTGACTCTACGCGAACAGGTACGAATACGCGAAGTAGCAAGAACCGCAACAAAGTGATGACACATTGAATTCCGTTAATAAGGTGTACCGACCTTTGCCCAGGTGGTTTCCCTCCGTAAAAACGGTTTGGATCACTTAGACCAGGAACGGTCCATTGTGCTTCCACTTGAGCCGGCTTGGTCACCGTTACTCTTGGAACCATTTTGAGTGCTGAATAAAATTCTATATTTTGTAGATCTCCGTATCGGATAGATTCGTTAGTTCGTTGAAGAAATATTTGCCCAGAAATCGTCTCCTTGAGGCGGCCAGGGCAATTGCATAGGAGATGGGATGGAGATTCATCCTCTTCCTCATCATGGCACCTTCTGCAGTAGTGCCAGTAGTAGTAGTAGTCCTAAACCTGCGGCATGTTTTCCCCAAGCGCAATTTCCTGTTAGGGCTCCGATTAGGTTGCTTATAATCTACGTGCGTATTTTTAGCAGGCTTGTGATTTTACGTTAACAATACCTGGGCCAGGTTTGTTTCCCATAGTTGCATGTTTCAAGGTGACGCCGTATCTCATTTGCCTGTTGCAGTGCATTTTTCGTTTCCATTGGTGGGTGGGTTTCCCCTTTAACAGTCGAGAGCTCCAGTGTGGTGCCTATTTTGGCTAGTTCGTCTGTTTCACAATTACTTGGTATATCGCTATGTCCAGGTACCCAGCACAACGTTACAGCGCATCTGCTCGATATCTCATTTAGAGACGTGCGGCAGTGCCTGACCAATTTTGATGATTCGAGTGCTTTTATTGTATCTTCGCTATCTGTGTAGATGACGATGTCTTTGTTGTTCATCGATCTCACAGACAGCCAGTCGGCGGCCTCACGAATTGCGGTTAATACAGCTTGGAATATACTGCAATGGTTCGGTAGTCTAAAGAATTAACCGATTTTTAGTGTCGGTTCATAGATACCAGCGCCCACACCATTGCCTGTCCTAGACTCGTCTGTGTATATTTCCAGTGCAGTGCCTTTTTTTGGAAATTCATTGCCCTCCCATTGTCGTCGGTTGGGAATTGTTGCTTTATAGAGAATCTTGAAGTCAAGGGTCGGGATTAAGTAGTCCGTGACTTCACTTAGATCATTTCTTTGGCGTAGAATACCAGCGTACTCTATTACGGAGAACTTCCAGTGAGTGGATTCCTTAAGTCGCAGCGCCGATTTCTTTACCTTTTGCTTGCCAAAGAAGTCGAAGGGGAGTGGGTGAAGCATCGTTTCGAGGGCTGCACTGGGGGTTGTTCGCAGTGCCCCTGTCATCGCGATGCATGCCATCCTTTGAACTCTGCTCAGGAGTTAGCAATAGATAGATCTGCACAGTGCCGGCCACCAGACAAGGCATCCATACATTAGTATAGGTCTAACAACCGCGGTATACTGTCAGTTTGTAATATGGGGTTTGATACCCCATCTGGTACCCAAGGCTTTTTTGCAGGTATAGCGCAGTTGAAAGCAACAAATGCGTTCTTCCGCACTCAATTTTCAGTTGAGCTTCCTATCGTGTATCAAGCCAAGGTATTTGGAGTGGTCTGCGAATCTAAGGTAAGTCCCATTGAGTTTCGGTGGAGTGATTTGAGGAATCTGCCGTTTTCTTGTGAATAAGTGATTTATTCCAAGTCCACAGTTCTCTGCCCAATTGCCCAGTTTTCCTAGGCCTGTTTCCATAAAATCCCTGATTGTTGGGAGATGTTTGCCCGCTAATTGCTAGTGCAATATCGTCTGCATACGCAATGACTTTGCACCCGCTGTCCTCCAGGGATAGGAGTATTTCGTTTACCAACCACTCCCGGAGTTACACTGTTTGAAAATTGTAATGCATCTTATTTAACTGGGGTGTAGCAGTTTATCTGAAAAACGACCATGTTCGTGACTAAATCTAGTTAGCGCAGATGTGTTAAAACCGTCGTTTGAGTTTATGAATGTTAATTATGCAATGTTGTGTGTTTACAGAATGCATGCATACTCTAAAGTAGAATTTAATGATGTTCTATATACGTGTAAAAAAAATATTTGTATTTGGTGATGTTAATACTGGCCGGATAAATAAAATTTATAGTGAAACTAAGAATTATTTGTTTCTTATGGCGTCAAATGCTCTAAATAGTTTGATAAATGAACCTACCCGTGTAAACGATACATCTAAAATGTGTATCGATCACATATTTATGCGCACTTTAAAAAATAATAAAAACATATGTGATGGATCTGTTTATAATCTGAAGCTAACAGATCATTGTTCGATTGCGATAATTACGATATATCACAATAATTTGAATTTTAGTAGCCACCCCGTAAAAAAGGAACACTGCATAGACCACATCCTATTGAAGGAATGTTTAATTAACGAATTTTGGAACCATATGAGGAATCTATATCATTCGACCTCTTAAATATTAAAAAAAAAAACATATTTTAAGATGTAAGTGCATCTGTAAGTGTAAGTGCATTGTTTCTTCGCTATGTCAAAAAAAAAAAAATACTTTATTAAGCCATGGATGACCTATAAGCTTTTGCAGCTAATAAAAAGAAAGAACAAATTTGCGTAAAAAGTGAATTATCATCCAAATAACAAAAAAAAACTTAAAAAATATTTTGATAATAATTTGTGTAAGTTAGTGTGTTTTATTCTGACTCGTTAGAAAGTGCTCGTGGTAATTTAGGAGAGGAATGGAAGGTAGTTGATTGTATTATGGGAAAAATTAGGCAACCTTCAGGTATACTTTGAGATAGATAGTTGCTATTACACAGATTTAGCCATCATTTTCAACAAATTCAATGAATATTTCACTAAAGTCTCGGAAAAAAAAACTTAAACCATTTGTAAGGCGCCTAAGAAAGGCGCAAAGGACATCCTGGCGCAATTTCTGCTCAGAAATAGAAGAAAATAATGAGGCCAGTAGAGTGAGAAAGATACTGTCAAAGGCTCCCACTATACCCGCCTTAATCAACAAACCAGATGATACCATAACGGTGACCAGCGAAGAGTCACTAGACCTCTTGCTCAGTACACACTTTCCCGATAACGCAGAGGCTAGTAACCATAATTTCGAACAACTCATACCGAGTCCTCCGTTCATTTCAAAGGAAGTAGTAAACAAAAGAAAACTCCAATGGGCAGTAAAATGGCTTCCTTTCATACAAATCTGCAGATCCGGATGGAATCTATCCGGTAGAGATGCAACGTGCTTACGGCATTCTCGAACCGTGGCTTTTGGTATTATTCTCATCCAGTCTAGACTGGGGCTATATACCACTATCCTGGAGGAAAGAAAAGGTTGAATTTATACCAAAAGCAGGAAAAACCTCAACAACTGCAAACGACTACAAACCTATCAGTCTCTCCTCCTTTCTTCTGAAGACGCTAGAAGACTGGTGGAACTGAACATTCGTGAAAGCTTACAAAAAAGAATGCTTTCGAAATCGCAGTTCATAGTTGGAACCGTTGAAAAATCACTTTCCAACAAAGAATTCACCATGCTTGCCTTCCTCGATATCGAAGGAGCTTTCAACAACATAAAACCACTAGCCATCAACAATGCATTAAGCAAACTAGAGGTTAATGGTAATATAATAAAGGGTGGTCCAACCATAATGCGTGATGTTAATTGTGAGTCACACCTTAACGTCCAGTTTTTTGCCCAACTTAATTTGACATTTCTTTGTTTCAGTGTTTGACAAATTCAACCATGGAGAGGTACACAATTCAGCAGCGCGTTAAGATTGTTGAAGCCTTTTACGAAAATGGGCGTTCAAATCAAAATGCATTTCGTGCACTTCGTGATTTTTTTGGTCAGCATAATCGACCAAATGTGTCCATAATCGGTAGAATTGTGCGCAAATTTCAGCAAACCGGGTCTTTAGGAAATGTGAAAACATCTGTGCATGCTCGCCCAGTTCGTTCTGCGGAAAACATTGCTGTTGTTGGCGATAGTGTGGCAGAAGAGCCGTCAACCTCGACTCGTCGTCGTGCCCAACAATTGAACATCTCACGATCATCAATGATGCGAATTTTGAATAAAGATTTGAATTTACACGCTTACAAGGTTGATTGAACAGACAGAAGTGAATGGTGACTTAACAAAGAAAATCATCTTCAGCGACGAGGCACACTTTCACCTCAGTGTATTCGTTAACAAGCAGAATTGCCGCATTTGGGCAAATGAGAATCCACGAGTGATTGTTGAAAAGCCGATGCATCCATATCGCCGCCGGGCTGGCGGTACTTCTTCGAAAATGAGGTCGGCCAAGCAGTTACCATGAATGGTGTTCGCTATCGCGAGATGATAACGGACTTCTCGTAGCCAATTGAGGATATGGACCTGGACGATATGTGCTTCCAACAGGTGCCACTTGCCACAGAGCCAACGAAACAATGGCTCTTTTGCGCGAGAAATTCAATGGCCGTGTTATCTCACGTCGTGGCGATGTTAATTGGCCGGCACGATCACGTGATTTGACACCGTTGGACTTCTTTCTTTGGAGATATTTAAAAGAAAAAGTGTACTTCAATAAGCCAAGAACAATTCAAGAGCTAAAGGATGAGATAACTCGGCACATTAACGACATTGAACCTCAATTATGTCTCAGAGTCATTGAAAATATAGACCATCGGATAGAGGTATGCCACCGAAGCCGTGGCGAGCATTTGGCCGATATTTTGTTTCACACATAATTGTCATAGATCCTTCTATCATAATAAAAAATATTAAGATAATTCTCTGAAAACTTTTTGTTTTATTTACAATTATCATCGTGGGTTTTCGTGGGACCACCCTTTACTTTGCATTAAACAAATGCTTTAAAGCAGGTTGATTCATTCGAAATTCGGTTGCTACCAAACAAAAAAGGCAGTAAAACTTGGCACACCACAAGGAGAGTATTATCGCCGCAATTGTGAGTGCTAATTGTAAACGAAATACTCCTATCCCTGGAGGACAGCGGGTGTAAAGTCATTGCGTATGCAGACGATATTGCACTGGTAATTAGTGGGAAACATCTCTCAATAATCAGGGATTTGATGGAAACAGGCCTAGGCAAAGTGGCTAATTGGGCAGAGAACTGCGGGGTTGGAATAAATCCCTCCAAAACGGAGCTAGTCTTATTCACAAGAAAACGGCAGATTCCTCAAATCACTCCACCAAAACTCAATGGGATTTACCTTAGATTCGCAGACCACGCCAAATACCTTGACTCGACAGAAAGCTCAACTGGAAATTGAATGCGGAAGAACGCATAAAGAAAGAAACAACTGCGCTGTACACCTGTAAAAAAGCCTTGGGTACCAGATGGGGTATCCCCATATTACCCATTGGCTGTATACCGCAGTTGTCAGACCTATACTAATGTACGGATGCCTTGTCTGGTGGCCGGCACTGTGCAGATCTATCTATTGCAAACTCCTAAGCAGGGTTCAAAGGAAAGCGTGCATCGCGATAACAGGGGCACTACGAAAAACCCCCACTGCAGCCCTCGAAACGATGCTTCACTCAATCGTCTTCGAGTTCTTTGGCAAGGAAAAGGTAAAGAAATCGGCGCTGCGACTTAAGGAATCCGCTCACTGGAAGTTCTCCGAAATAGAACATGCTGGTATTCTACGCCAAAGAAATGATATAAGTGAAGTCACGGACAACTTAATCCCGACCCTTGACTTCAAGATTCTCTATAAAACAACAATTCCCAACCTACGACAATGGGAGGGGAATGAATTTTCAAAAAAAGGCACGGCACTGGAAATATACACAGACGAGTCTAGGACACGCAATGGTGTGGGCGCTGGTGTCTATGCACCGACCCTAAAAATCAGTTCAATTCTTTGGACTACCGAACCACTGTAATATATTCCAAGCTGTATTAACGGCAATTCGTGAGGCCGCCGATGAACAACAGACATCGTCATCTATACAGATAGCCAAGCTGCTATAAAAGCACTCGAATCACCAATATAAGATCAAAATTGGTCAGGCACTGCCACACGTCTCTAAATGAGATATCGAGCAGATGCGCTGTAGCGTTGTGCTGGGTACCTGGACATAGCGATATACCAAGTAATTGTGAAACAGACGAACTAGCCAAAATAGGCACCACACTCGAGCTCTCGACTGTTAAAGGGGAAATCCATCCACCAATGGAAACGAAAAATGCACTGCAACAGGCAAATGAGATATGGCGTCACCTTGAAACATGCAACTATGGGAAACAAACCTGGCCCAGGTATTGTTAACGTAAAACGACAAGCCTGCTAAAAATACGTAAGCAGATTATAAGCAGCCTAATCGGAGCCCTAACAGGACATTGCGCTTGGGGAAAACATTTAGGACTGCCATACAACGACTATTGCAGTAGGTGCCATGGTGAGAAAGAGGATGAATCTCCATCCCATCTCCTATGCAATTGCCCTGGTCTAGCCACCACAAGAAAACGATTTCTGGGATAATATTTCCTTAATGAACTAACGGATCTATCCGAAACGGAGATATACAAAACATCGAATTTTATTCAGCACTCAAAATAGTTCCAAGAGTAACGGTGACCAAGCCGACTCAAGTCGAAGCACAATGGACCGTTATCGATCTAAGTGATCCCCACCGCTTTTACGGACCACCAAACCTAACCTAACTCCGGGGATACTACATATATAAATCTAATTCGTCCTCACAGACCCAAGTTTCAATCAATGCAATGATTACAATAAACTCACTAACGACTCAAGATGAGCTATCAGCGTTGTGAAATTTTTTCTAAGGCTACGTATATTTTGATCTAAACAAACAATATAATTACTTCTAAGAAAAGAGACTGAATATGCACATGAATTGGGAACGAAGTACGAAACAGATTTAAGGGAATTATTCATATATTCTTACTAGTTTGTCTCCCTCCTGCTTCCGCATATGCACAATCCCGTTCTTAGTCCATACATACTGGTAACTCTTTTCTCTTTTTATAGACATGGCAGGATTAATCAAATGGCGTGTCCGATATTTTAAAAAGTCGTTTAATTACATTTTCTCCTTTCTCCCATGAGTGCTGAGTAGTGTTGTTGTCAGTTGTGCTTTTCTCTCTCTTTGCGTTCATCAGTTGCACTTTGCATTAATGAGAGACAAATTTGACAAACAGAATATTTTGTTTTGTTTGTTTACTGCTAGTGTTTGGTGTATTATTTTGCCGTTTGGTAATGCGTTTTGTGTAGCAAAGGTCAAGAGAAAAAAATGAAACTAGGCATATGTACTAATGACACGCGCTCCCAGGCAGGAAACATACGTTTCTGCTGATTGGAACGTCATTTCTGTGTCAGGCCGAACATTTTTAATCTTACCTAAGTACGACCTCAATAGAGGTAATACAATTGACATAAATGAATGTCGAAAGTCCATTCATTAAAGTCTGCCTTGTATAACAAATCCAAACCACCTGAATCCAAAGTTATTTTATTTAATCGTAGCAATGAGGTAACTCCTATGCCGAATATTCGTATCAGATACCAAGAGTGTTGCAGGATCTTCTTCTTTTCCTTTTTTCTCCGGCGTTGTTATGGTCAGAAGTGTAGGACCATAACCTTCCCACTTAACTGCATTCCTACTGGTCCGCTTGTGGGGTCCGCCGGTTTGACCTCAGAAAGTAGCGGCAGGCTTCCCGGTTTGGGATTACTTCATCGCTGAGGCCAATCAAATGCTGGTGTATTTGCATTTGTTTGCACCAATTGTTTTTCGGCCTGCCTTTTTTGCGTGTTGAAATTGGAATGTTGATTGATAACGCCTTTTGGACGGGGTTCAAAGGATCTCTCCTTTGAACATGGCAATACCAACTGAGTCGGTCGCGCTCTATATTTCTTGTGATGGTTTCCTTTACGTGGAGGCTTCCTCGGATCTTTGAACTTCTAATTCTGTCACGCTTTGTTACCCCCGCTGTCATACGAAGCATCTTCATCTCAGTTGCCGTTAATTTGCTCTCATACTTTTTGTGCATTGTCCAGCATTGTGAACCGTATGTGAGCGCCGGACGTACAACTGAAGTGTAGAGCCTTCCTTTCAGCTTAGGGGGCATTTTTTGATCACAGAAGATGGCGGAGTTTACCCGCCACTTCATCCACCCTACGCTTACGCGATGGTTGATGTCGTTATCACAAGTTGCTTCTCTATTAATCATAGATCCCATATATTTAAACTTTTCACACTTGGGAAGCACTCTTCCATTCAATTAAATGTCTGGAATAGGCTGATGAGGGTCAGAGAACGGGCAGCACAGATACTCTGTCTTCTTTGAACTAATACGATACCCGTGTCCCTCAAAAATGTCCACCCACACATCAAGTGCTCGTTGTAGGGACGCCTGATCATCACTTATAATGGCTCCATCGTCAGCAAAGAATAGCTGGTGCACATTGGGGTCCGTCACTTTTCCTTCAAGCAAGCAATCAAGGACTGCTATAAAAAGCAATGGGCTGAGGACGCTCCCTTGGTGTACACCGACTTTGATTGCGAACTCTTCGGTGACTCCTGTGGTGCATCTTACTCTTGTCGTTGCTCTCTTGTACATGTCCATGATCACTCGCACGTAGGTTTCTGGAACTCCTTTTTGTCTTAGCGCTACCCATAAAAGATCTCTTGGTTGCCGGTCAAAGGCCTTCTCGAAATCAACCAACACCATATGCAAGTCCTTTGAAGAATCACGATGCTTTTCCATCATGATCCTGATACTTTGGATTGTATCTGTTGTTGATTTACCCGAGACAAACCCGCACTGGTCATCAGATAGTCGTATTATTTTCCGCAGTCGGCTATCTAATACCCGTTCAACGATCTTCATGGTGTGCGACATTAGCTTGACAGAACGGTAGTTATCACAATTTCGCGAATCACCCTTTCCTTTGTGCAAAGGAAGAAGATAGCTTTCCCTCCATTGATTAGGCATAGTGTCGCCTCTCATCAGTTTGGAGATAAGAACCATGAGCCATCTAGACCCGATGTCTCCCATCTTTTTCCAGAACTCAGAGGGTATCCCGTCCGGCCCAACAGCTTTTCTTTTCTTGGAGTTTTTAACCGCGTACCGAACTTCTTCGACTGTGATGTCGGATATTTCGGCATGATTCGGGGCGGCTCTTGGAAAGTACACTCGGGGAAACTGTTCGTTCAGAAGTTCCTCGCAATACTGTCGCCATCTGTGGAGAATTTTTTCGTCTTCCACAAGGAGTTGGCCTTCAGCATTGTTAATAAACTTTGGGAAACGAATCTCCTGAGCATTTCTTCTTCTCTGGGCGGCTATCTTAAAGATATTTGCTCCTTTGTTCAAATTGCTTTGTCGAAGCTCCTGGGTAGCCTGGTTCTTGTCAGACGCGGAAGATGATATTTCTTCCAACTCCTGATATAGGCCTTCCATGCTTTTCGCTTTGAATTCGGCGCACTTTTTCTTCGCGATACCTTTGCAATATCCATATACCTTTTCACGGCGAGCTTTTTCCTCTCTATTAGTAGAAGAGCACTTTGACCAAGCTTGGAAAGCCATTTTCTTTTCGTGTATCACTGCTTTGGCTTCGTCTGTCCACCACAAACAAACATGGTTTTTAGCACTATAAGACCGTACGACTTGCACATGTTTAGGATATCTTCACCTGAAGAGTTCCTGGTGCCGTATCCCAGCCCTCCGTGGTAGTCTTCATAGTCTTCGCTTGTCTTCCCGACATGTCCGTTTAAATTTCCCCCAACAAACAAAAGCTCTTCCTTTGGGATGATTTTGACAAGGTTGTGGAAATCTAGCCAGAATGCATCTTTTTCTTTTTGTTCGCATCCTACTTGAGGGGCATATGCGCTTACGATGTTCCACACCTCACCATGCATCACCAATTTGAGAGCCATCAAACGGTCACTGGACTTTGAAATGGTTAAGACGTTGCCAAGTAGCTCTGCCGCAAGGATGATGGCGATTCCGTTTTTTCCTTGTTCCAATCCATAGTAAAACATCTTGTAGGCTTTTGTTTTAACGTCCAAGAAACGTGTCCGATTACCGGTGTTTCGCCATTTCGTCTCTTGTACGCACAGGATGTCTACTCGCCTTCTAACCATCATTTCTTCAAGCTCGTAGCTGCGACCACTCATGCTTCCAACGTTCCAACTCGCGACTCTTAAGTGTGGCGTATGCCGTTGCATTACTTTGCTATCCCCCGGAAATCCTATAGCTCTGACCCGAGCATTGCTGCTCGTCCCAGGATCACGACCATTAGTAGTGCCTGGCGGGGTAGTGTTTTTCCTTTTAGCGTTCTTTTCCATAATGCTACGGTGTGACCGTTTTCTTTCTTCTCCTCCTTTTTGACACGGGCATGCTCCAGATTTTTATTATTTTTTGATTGATCTTACTCTTACAACACCGGTGATCTCCAGTCGTGTCAACTCACTGATTTGCATGCACACTTGTGGGGCAGTTTAATGGTGGTATATGTGTCCCTAGGCTCACCTTGGTGTTTTCTAAATTGCCTAGATGTGATTTTTGTTTACCTTTGTTTAGTCGCCTTTTACGACAAGCGATAGGTATCGCTGCAGGGATATTCTTAACCCGTCCCTGCAAGAGTGTTGCAGAATCATGTGTTGTATTTGGATGGGAGCAACTACTAAAAAAATGAATGGAATCTAATTGAAAGAAAAAATGTTTGTTTTCTTTTTTGGAGTACGGTTAAAGTTTTATTTTCATATTTTCTACATTTTACTTTCGTATTTTATCTTAGCTTGCTTTACTCTTCCTCCTAAGATTATTATTTTTATACTGTATAAATACACTAAAGGCTAATGATACTAGTTTAACTGATAAACTAAAATATATATTTTTAAGAATATACGTTTTTGTTCCTTATATTTGTATAGTGTCATGATTAAACTTCTTTTTTGTTTTTATTATTTTCATAACCTAACAAACGATGATAATTAAATTCTTCAAATGATAATGCTTGTTATACTATCGTATTGGTTGTTGGTAAAAAAATAGTAAATTTTGGAAGTTTTCTCTAAACAACATAGATGATCTTGCAAACTAAAAGTGCAAAGAAACATACAATCATACGTTTGCCATATGAATCTACACGCTTCGTTTCTCAGAAAATAATAAATAAAAAATAATATAAATGAAAAAAAAAATAATAATAATAAAAAAAATCTTTAGGAATATACCATATATGGACTTTGTGTCTATATTGCGCATCCGTGAGGTGTCAAATTCCCTTCATTCATTGATTTCGTTTAGGTATATAGCAATTTATTTACTTTTTTACTTGCGTCCTGATTGCAAATTTAAGAGTTTATGAACACATCTTTTTTTTCTACGAAAGAGCACTGAGCTTGCACTTCTTATATGTGTGTTTTGTTTTTTTTTTTCTAAGCGAACAGCTAATCCCGACAATAAAAAGGAAAATGAGAGAAAACAAGCTAACCAAACCGGGTCTATGTTGTTATTGGGAAGCGTCTGGTATGATAGACGCTCTTGGTTGTTATCTAACGAATCGACTGCGCAACTGTTTGTGCTCAAATGTATTCGACCGAATATTAATTTAATTTTTTTCCTTAAATTTCTTGTTTGTCTTTAGAATAGTGTCAACTATTTACATTTTAAATTATTGCCTATAATATATGTATGTTAATGTACGCGTATGTTTGTTTGTTCTTTAATGCCTTACTTACGTCTAATCTTTACTGATAATTTCATTTGTCTGTTTTTTGTTAATCATTCCTTATAATTTATGAAAAAAAATTAAAGAAACTTAACATAAAATGTCTTTCCAATTGATTACGACTTAAAGGAAGGAAAACTTAACATAGTATACACGAGTAAACCAAACAAAAGAGATAGTGTGTGAGTGAATGACCTGGAAGATATCTTTATGTATGCATTTGTTACTTATGAGTTGGGCCGAATTTATGTAAAATTATGTAGAAAAATTGTACAAGTAAAATCTCGCTGTTTAATTAAGTAAAATACGCTTATAGTATGTATGGATAATATACGTATGGAGTCCTACAACAAAAAATATCAACAACATTCATTAATAGTAGACCTATGTGTATACATTTGAAGTATAAAATGTTTTTTTCTTTTTTTCCTGTTTTGCTTTTTACTTTATTCTGTCATCTTTCGGACACGTTTTGGTGGATTGCAGCCATCCTCGTTGCCGCTGTTACAGGTGCCTGCACCACTACCATTCTCGAGACTTGCTGCTGCTGCGGCTACCGCGGCAGCTGCAGCTGCTAAGGCGCCTGGTGTTGGTGTTCTTCCGCCAGAGCCGTTTGTGCTTTGGTGGTTACTATGTGCGAATTTAGGCAACCATTTCATTAGTTGTTCCTCAAAGAAGATTTCTAAATAGCGGGCATGTTGGTACGTCTTTGAATCCTCCTGCATAGAAGTTTTTTTTTATATTTTTTCTATCAACATTGAATACATTCATAAATAGTCTTTTAATAGGGATGCTCGATTTTAAAATATAGATAAAACAAGTTGAGTGGATGATGAATTTGCCTTTTATTCTAAGGTACATTTTATGACATTTACGAGGAGTGATCCAAAAGTATTGATAATCGGCTATTTCCAGTTCGCATAAAAACCCAGAAAAATTGTTGCTTGCTTATATATCAACTAGGTTTGCATAAAAAAAATCATATAAAAAGACCACGATTCACTGAAAGTACGAGTACATAATCGGCTATTTCCAGTTCGCATAAAAACCCAGAAAAATTGTTGCTTGCTTATATATCAACTAGGTTTGCATAAAAAAAATCATATAAAAAGACCACGATTCACTGAAAGTACGAGTACATTCATTTAAATACTAACCGACGAAGGGATAATATCAAAATGGAGAAAAACGAAATAAGAGCTCTGCTTCAGCTACCTCTGCTTGAAAAAAACTTTCTACCAAAGACATCATACACAGCGACTTGGTAAAAAATTGGGAGACTCTGCTCTTCTCCTCCATATTGAAAAAAAATCGAAAATGTTTTAATGACAGATTGAGGAGTGGCCATCAGGCATATAGTGAGGTCACAAGAATCTCATA
Organism: Merodon equestris; assembly: GCA_958301585.1. NCBI lineage: Eukaryota > Metazoa > Arthropoda > Insecta > Diptera > Syrphidae > Merodon > Merodon equestris. The sequence continues at coordinate 70,793,374 of OY284413.1, forward strand.
CGGCAGCGTTCAAAGAATTCTTGCGAATGAATTTCATATGAAAAAGTCTCAGTACATTTTGTACCCAGAATGTTAATCGGCAAGCAAAAGAAAAAAACGAATCGACATTTCGAGGGCGAATCTCGAGAAGTTTCAAGCAGATCAGGAAATGTTTTTGTTACGTTTCGTGACCCTGGACGAGACCAGGATCCATCATTTTGATCTTGAAACCATACAACAATTAATGATTTAGAAGCGAGCCTTCTCACCGACGTTAAAGAAATTCAAAGTGTAAAGTTCGGTGGGAAATATTGTGGCATTCGTTTTTTGGGATGCTGAAGGAATAGTTATGGTGGAATATTTGGAAAAGGGAGTCACTATTTCGGGATCCCACTAAGCAGTGCAAATAAGGAGATATATGTAAGGTATCATTAGAGAAAAAAGACGCGACAAACTGCGAGCTGGAGTGCTGTTTCACTAAGACAACGCACCGGGTCACAAAGCCAGTTCGAAGGGCTGCCATTCAAGAAACGGGATTCGAACTGCTCGCCAGATCTAGCTCCCAGTGACTCCTAGATATTTGCAGACGAAAGCAAAATTATGACCGCTGTTGAGGCGTTTCGACAGGGTCATGACAATTTTTTTTTCTCAAGGTATCCTGGGTAAAAAAAACATGGACTAAATGCATTGACTATGTTTTTCATTTTTTAAACTGTTATCATAGGTTTTATTTTCATTATCAGTACTTTTGGATCACCTAACTGGATTCCACTTTCCGATGATTTCGCCAAGTTGAATTCACAGAAAGGCCAATTTTTCTTGAGGAGAAATTGAAATTTTGAGGAGACCTTGCTTCTTCTTGATGGTAAGTGTTGGCTGATTATTATTAATTGTTTTCTTGAATTTGGAAATCAAACACCGAATAATCGATTCGGCAGGACGGGGACAAAAATTAAGTAATGCGCGAATGGAATCCTGATTTTGAATATTAAATTTAATGATTTGCACATCTTTTTGAAAGCTATTACCTTCCATAGTCCTTCTAGTGGACAATTCGCAGCAAATTTGTCAGATCTTACTTTACATGGCCCGAATAACAAATATATTTCGAGCGTCCCTATTGGAAAAGCATTTATGTTTAGCACCTACCTGATAAAAGAGGTATGTGTTTTTAAAAATCAATCGCACATCGGAGACGAAGCCGGCAATGTCTTTGTAATGATTTGGGCTTGAGGGATCTAATCGTGTACGAATCACATCCAGTGACATTGGGCTGCAAATATATATTCAAAAAAAAAAAAAGATTTGTAAACAAGATAATGCACAATGCTTTCTATCACTATAAATGTATTCGCACTCTGTTCATGGCATCATAAAGCTGTTTAAATCGGAAATCGAGTCAAAAATAAATTAGCAAAGGAGTTGTTATTGCTAATGGGTTTGTGGATGATATTCACAAATTGATGTTGAGAATCAACATTAATATTTTAAAATTGTAAAGTACAACTTTACCAGTCACGTCTTGCAAATTGTAATATAGTCTTCCCATATAAAAGTTACTGGGAACAATTGATCGAAGGCTATAATGAAGCCTATTATTAGCATTCGACGTCTCATAATATACAAAATTCATTTGGTCAAAAATCAGATCAAATTGCATTGTAAATACGATAATTGAGGTAAGCGTAGTGTTTTTAAGCAACAATTACAAAGAGCTTACACCTCTAGTTCGTTCGGAGATAACGCAAATTTTAGGCATGTTTGAATCTTATTGAAGCACAAGTTCAAAGATTTCAATGCGGTCTTAGGTAAATAAATATGAATGCATGAATAGGGATCAGCTTTATGATTTTTTTTCACTGATAAGTGATTGCTGAAAGTGCGACTTTTTCTTGTTATAAAATTAGTTATCAAATGAAAATCATCATCCGAGTATAAACGATTACCCTTACCTGCAAATGATTTCATAATACGCAGTATTAGTCGGTGATTCTGGTTCCCGGAAATGTAAACTCTGCTCATATTGACAGTATAATTCCAAACATATCCTCTGGATAATCTGCAACTCGCCTGGACTCAGTTCCGTTGCAGTTGGTTTCGGTTGTGTTTGCACAGTATTTGCCAACTCCCCCATATTCACACACAGAAGGCACTGCCAACTCTCGCTTTCGTCTGGCAGCGAACTTATTGCTGGAATGTGACAGTTCTGATGGAATACCTTTGGACATTTGTCACAACACATCAGCTCACCGCCGTCCAAGCAAACCGCACACCAATCCTCGTTCGGATCATCTTTTTGATCATTTTTAACTGAACGTTAGTTTGTTTTGTTTTTAGGTTGAATTTATGTTTAGGGTTGACAGATAGTAAGTAGAACGAAAGGTTGCCACAACAGAGAATAAAAGCAGAAAAGTTGATTTTTGTTTTGTTTAAATATATCCAAAATATGAGTTTGTTAGATAAAAGAATTAAATTTGGTATTTACTACAGGAATGACCATCTCTACAAGTAGTTAAGTCTACACCTTTAACCTGTACATGTACAAAAAAACGATAGATATACATAAGAATTTTCGACTTACCTTCTTGGGTATTGGAGAGATCTGTAGAACTATGAACCTGGGGCGAAGTCGTTTTTGTTCTACCCTCCGGTAACACTTGTACTCCGTTTGAGTCGAGTTTGGCTATTGTGGCCATTAGATCGTTAATGGAATCATCGCGAACTTTGTCAATCGGTTCGGTAAAGTCTTTTGAGTTCTACAACAAAAATGCGTGATTAATGTGGCAACAAAGGAATAAAATATTTATATATACTGCTCACTTCATTTGTACTGGGACTCGGTGTTTTGGGATTGGTTGATGTTACATTTGGCAAAACACTCCCGGGGCCATGAATTTGACCGTTTGGCGTTGTATTCTTCAGGGTATTTGGAGATTTTAAGGATATCTTGAAATTTTCACCTTGTCTCCCATTGGCAAATTGCATCAAGGGACCATGCGGTTGACAAGCTAATGCGAAAAGAACGTATTTCGATGGGGGAAAAAAATACAATTAATGCTAACGTGAGTCCTTTACCATTGGTTTGTTGGGCAGACTGTGGTATATGCCACTTGGCCATCCCCGGCATACCCATTCCGCCGCTTCCTCCTCCCATTTGATTTGTTGGTTGTGGGCCGGCGTTAAAGCCAGCCTGGCTCCCAGGAAACCCCAAATTCTAAAAGAAATCATTTGTCGTAGTTCTATATTGTTGACTCAAGCAAATACTTACATTTTGCATTGGATTCTGCATCATTGAGGGCCGTGGCATGGCACCGGGTGATGGTATCTGCCCTCCACCCATTGCCTGTTGGTGATTGCTCATACGTTGAAAATTCTGAAATCTTGGCCCATTATTCATAAAATTTGGAGTGTTCGGTCCACCAGGTTGATTTTGGGGGAAATTCTGATGTTGTTGTCCCGGTGGACCTGCCATAAAATGCGGCCTCATTTGTGGTCCAATATTTTGTAGTGGAGAAGGAGCACCTTGTGGACCTCCGCCCGGATAATTTGGTGGACCATTAAAGGACATATGCGGCTGGTTGGGACTTTGTCCAGCTGCTTGATTATTGAGAAGACCACGTAAGCTTATATCTTAAATAAATAACGAGAAATTGATATGTAAGGATCTTATAGGATAAGAGAGCTACTTCTTCATCAAAATTCATTACATTTTCTTTCAATTGAGTTTCAAGACACTATCTGAATTATTTATTTGATCTGAATACTCATTATCATGTTCATGAGTCTTCTTGGAAATTAATTCTAGTTTTCAAGGTATTTAAGGAAAGAATATGACCTAGCTTTGTGCAAAAAATTGTCTTACTTCGTCAACTATTAATAACAAATTAAAATACTGGACCGACAATCGTGTTTTCTAGTTATCGATGAAATTTATAAATTATGATAGCGGTAGCTCTTTTCTGTATAACTAGTATAACTTACAGACCCAAATAACAGAAAACTAAAGAACAAGAAATGGGTGTTGTCACCGAACCTAATATTCTTTTCATAAAACTAGAAGATTTATGCCTATTTTGAGAGAACGTACGTTCTCCTGTTATGGCAATGAGTGCTGACATGCGGTGTTGTTGATTCGGAATCATAGTTATTAGTCTAGGAATTTACTGGATATTTTAATACGATGATTCAGCTTATTTTGTGTAATTTATCAACTGGTCAGAAATGGTAAGTTTTACACCAAATATCTAAACTACTTTAGAATATGTTCATAAAGTACCGGGAATGTGTACTACAAATGAAGTGCATTCGACTTATTCGGTTTTTTTTCTTTACTTGGGAACAATATAAGAAAACCGTAAAACTGTCAAATATTCTCTAAACATGACATTGGTTGAATGTAGACAAAAACTACGACACCTTCGACCGGAAAGGGTTTTGATGACAGCGGTTTACGGCACTGATTTTTCATTCAACCAGAAATTCATCACAAGTCATTAAATATTATGAAACAGTCGAAAAAGAGCTTAGTTTATTGATTCGACCAGGCCAACATAGGAGAGAAAACTGAATGTCTAATCAAAAAATAATGTTGTAATGAATAAGTTTCGCTAGCTCACAAAATGCGATTATGAAAACTACACAAAAGAATTCACAATGCTTTCTGGATATCACCAAACGAGGTAACGCAAAATCAAATTGATCATTCTATTGTTAGAAGACACCATACCAACCTACTAGACCTTAAAGCATACAGAGGTGCGGATTGCTATTTAGACCACATCCTAATCATCGCCAAAATTAAAATCCGAATCGAAATTCACAGAAAGGGATCACAGCAATGTATAAAATTCAGCGTTGAAAAGTTAAAAGACCCTCTATGCAGCATCAATATCAAGACGAAATAAATAACCGGTTGGCCCTACTAGGTCGCATAGAAACCAATAACAAAAGAAGACAGGTAGAGGCGGTATGATCAACAATAAAAAGCATTGTAAAGGAAGCAGGGGAATAAATTAGACTATTGCAAGGCCCCCAAAGGAGAGTCTTGGTTCAACGAAGAATGCGAAGAAAGAGTAAAAGTACGTAATGTTCTAAGACCTCAATCCATGGAAAAAAGCAAAGAGATCACGCGTACAAGATACCAAACCGCGTACGAGAAATGTCTCTGTTACCAAGTTGTTGCATGGTGCTGTTAAATATTCTTTTAAGGGGTAACACCACTCTAGAGGCCGAAAAAAAGGTGTAATTTTGCGGATTTTTCATGGGATTATGGGAAAAGGGTTGTATTGAAATTTACAGGGTTTATTCAACATATATTGAAGTATAAAATTTTTTTTTTATTATCGATTTCGTGCAAAATGGCGGCGCCACAGCGGATCTCCGATACAAGGTTCTTTTGAAGACGCTCCGCGGGCGTACCCATTCCTCGGCAACCGTGAGAGCTGGAACAAAAATCCAATTTTTTTTTTGAAACTACATACTAATAGCTATCGAAGTACGTAGGATTTTTCTTTTTTTTTCAATTTTTGTAGAAACTGTGCATATCTGAACAAAAAGTATGAATTTTCGACTAAAAAAAGAGCAGTAAATTGTTAATAAAACAAGTCTTCTTCTTCTTTTCCTTTTTCCGGCGTTGTTATGGTCAGAAGTGTAGGACCATAACCATCCCACTTAACTGCATTCCTACTGGTCCGCTTGTGGGGTCCGCCGGTTTGACCTCAGAAAGTAGCGGCAGGCTTCCCGGTTTGGGATTACTTCATCGCTGAGGCCAATCAAATGCTGGTGTTTTTGCACTAATTGTTTTTCGGCCTGCCTTTTTTTTTTTTTTTGTGACACGGGCATGCTCCAGATTTTTTTTGTTTGATCTTACTCTTACAACACCGGTGATCTCCAGTCGTGTCAACCCATTGATTTGCATGTACACTTGTGGGGCAGTTTAATGGTGGTATATGTGTCCCTAGGCTCACCTTGGTGTTTTCTAAATTGCCTAGATGTGATTTTTGTTTACCTTTGTTTTAGTCGCCTTTTACGACAAGCGAGAGGTATCGCTGCAGGGATATTCTTAACCCGTCCCTGCACTTGTTAATAAAACAAGTAATTTTCAAAATATCAAAAAACGGCTACGTACTTCGGAGGAGAATATATATATGAAGCTACTGTAAAAATTTGAAGTCGATCCATGCAATAGTTCTGAAGCTACGAGTACGCCCGATTTGAAAAAAACAGTTTCGAGAAAAACGAGAAAAACATTGAAACCGAATTCGGCGCGCGCTCCGAGGCGTTGCGGCAGATTTAAGAATTAGACCCCTTCCACATTGAATTTCAATATAAAACCAATTGGATATGTTTTTTAAAGTCCTTAAGTATACTTTAAGCAAAAAAAAATGGAATTTTTGAAAATCCTAGAGTGGTGTTACCCCTTAAAGAGGGTGACATCATACGCAAAAGAAATAATCGGAGACTACCAATGTGGTTCAGGAGGAATCGCTGGACGAAGGACAAGATTTTCACTATACGGCAGTTTTTAGAAAAGAAATGGGAATTTCACAAAACAGTCCACTAACTATTTCTAGATCAAAGCAATGCTCGTGCACAGCACATTGATCGCTGATGCAGGCCTCGAACAATGTGTCAAGTCTGGAGTAAGCAGGGGCTGTCCATAAGGTGGCGTCTTGTCTCCGCTGTTATGGTGCATGGTGGTCGACTCTCTGCTCGATGCTCTCAATGCCTCTGGAATCTATGCCCAGGCCTATGCGGATGATGTTGCTGTTCTCTTTGTCGGCTCATGTTTAGCGAATGTCTGTTTCAAAGCGCAGGCGGCGCTAGATGTGATCGAAGACTGGTGCATGAGAAATTGGCTGTCGGTTAATCCTCTTAAGGCTGATGTCGCTCTCTTCACGAGAAGGAGGAAAAATACTGGCATTACACAGCTAGTGCTAAAAGGCATTCCCATCCCGATATCCAAGGAAGCTAAGTACCTGGGAGTCATCCTAGATAACAAGCTTCAAACAAGGTCCTTTGGATCTACACGGCAATGATAAGACCGATAACCTCCTATGCATCGGTTGTTTGGTGGAGCAGGCTAACACGCAAACACCCTGTGGCTTCACTAACCACACTCCAAAGAGCGGTCTGTCTCAGCTGCACGTGGGCTTTCCCCAGCACACCGGGAGATGCTCTAGATGCTTTGATGTATCTTCCACCCCTTGACATACGTATATATCAGAGGGTGTGCATTGATAGCCATTTCTCGCCTAAAGAGAAATGGTCTTTGGTACAACTCGCGAAAGTGTACTTGCGGGAGAAATATCCTAAGACCCGTGTCTCATGGATATGCCTTCTGACGCAATGACACCTGCCATCCTACTGCGCTGTAACTTCACAGTCACATTTCCATGGCGTCAGGACTGGCTTTGGCCAGACACTGAACCTGGAATGGAATGTCTTCGCATTTTCACAGACGGCTCCAGGACTAGGCAGAGATCCGGCGCTGGAGTTTTCTTAGAGCGCGAAAACATTCGACTGCACTTCTCGTTAGGAAAATAAGCGTCTGTCTTTCAATCGGAGATTTACGCAATCCTAATGGCCATGCACTATGTTGTGAAACATAGGTGGAGGGGAAAAAGCATATGCGTCTGCAGTGACAGCCAAGCTGCACTCAAAGCTGTGTCCAACCCTCTATCCAACTCCAGATTAGTGCATGAACTCAAGACCTTTTTGAACAAAGTCGGAAGACTAGTCACTTAGGCTTGTATGGGTCCCAGGTCACTTTGGAATCCCAGGAAATGAGATCTCCGATGAACTCGCTAGAAGGGGCTCAGAGGAGAGTTTCTCAGGACCTGAACCCGCCTTAGGTCTACCTGCTTCCACGGTCAAATCTGACATCAATGACTGGGTCTTTAATGTACACAGTCGTAGATGGAGGGAATATCCAGGATGCAGGATGACTAAGCGCGTACGCCCTGATGTCTGCAAGAAGTCCGCAACATTTTTCCTATCCTTAAGGAGAAATGAGTGCAGAAGACTTACGGGCTATTACACTTTTGCCAAGCATCTCTACGTGCTTGGCATTAGTGAGACGCCTACCTGTGCTGCATGTACAGAACATTTTCTCTGCGACTGTCCCGCCTTCGCTCGCGCACGGCGGCGCACCCTTGGGGCCGACGTGGTGGTTGCCGAATCTCTTATCTCTACATCACTGAAGCCCCTCCTCACTTTTCTCCGGACAACAGGGAAAATACAATAAACACAAGGTGTCTGTCTGATAGTACAATGGACCAATATTTGTGTGGCTGGGAATCCCAAAAAATTGCATAACATAAACAATTGAAAATGTTACAGAAAGCCTTTCTCCTTTGATAGAGTCTGCTCTATAAAAAAACAGAGCATACGAATTGTATAAAGTATTTCAAAGTGGTCGTGAAATAGTTAACGAATAACGTTAAAAAATTGTGCTTGAAAATCATCATGTGGGCGTTAGAGATATTGCTAATGATCTTAACATCTCATGTGGACTAGTTGCAGCTTGGCTTTGCCGAAAGAACTGATTTTTATGCGGAAAGATCATAGAGAGAGAGTTGCTGAAAAGATTAATTGAAGATTCATTAAATGGATGCTTACAGGGTCAATGATCTGAATGCTACCTCGGGGGTGGTGATGACCGCTCTTCCTTACGGTTGGAGCGGTCATCACCTTGGCATTTTAAGGAGATGCAGTGCGTCGCAAACGGTCGGGTTCGTAGTTCACACAAAGCCGATGATCGGATCCGCGCGACTGTTCTCTCTTCCCTCGACTTAAATTATTACTTCATGGGAAAAAAGTTTGAATCTCTGGAAGTCGTAAAACGAAATACACCGAAGCGGCTCAAGAACATCCCAGTTTCCTGGGAAAAAAAACTAAAAATTATTCAGAGCAAAAAAGTCTAAAAACAGGGTGCAAGGTAAGGCGTTGGTCAAGGATTTGCAATTTTAATATTTAAAACATTTTAAAATGTGACCAATGACATTGCGAAGATGAAAAGACGAATAAACATGGCTGGAGTCACCGTTGACAAAAATCCCGCAAACAATCCTCCAAATTCGAAATACTGAACCCCTACAACAAAGCATGGTGGCGGCAATGTAATGTTGTGGAGAAGTACGACTTCTTCCGGGGTTGGAAATTTTGTATTTATCTATTAAACGATGGTCGAATATGGGTATTTGAATATACTCAAGGAAAACCTTCATTCCAGTGCTCAAAAATTGGGTCTCGGGAATAATATTATATTCCAACAAGATAATGACTCAAAGCCCACATCGTTACTGGTGAAAGAATGGTTACTCTACAGCCTGAAAAATTAAATTAAACACCCTGGGCAGTCATCAGGTTTGACCCCGAAAGAATCAATATCAAACAATATTAAAGCCATATTGCTTGAGGAATGAAACAAGATTGTTCCAGAAATGACTTCCAAGCTGGTGTATACCATGAAAAATCGACTAAATGAGAAATAAGGAACAAAGGAGGGCCGACAAAAACGAGTGAAGTGTAAGACTTAAAATGTCAGTTTTCAAATTAATATCTTTTGAAAATAAAAATTAGATAATAAATTTTTTAGATAAATAATTTTTTTTTTTGAGATTACTCATGTCTATAAAACAAAATTGAACTGCCAACTAACTAAGAACTCTGAAATGATACGCTTTTCTGAATGACAATACCACGTTATTTATCGATAAGGAAGATCTATCTATCCTACAGTATTCTCTTCGTCGGATAAAAGCAGTAAGAAACATTGTGAATTTCTCGCTTTAAATAAGATTCGAAACCAATCTTTTTGGCACTGTTTCTCATGGCCAAAAGACAACGCAATATATGAACGTATAATACAAAAACGAAGAAATCAACAATTGAGTTGCTGGAGAGCCTACTACAATAAAGAGTATATTGTTCACCCACTCCATTTAATTATCCCACTCTTTCGCCATTATGTGATTGTGAGCCCTCCCGTCAATTTATTTTTCCCATTCATTTCACTCCTATGAATGAATAATTACAGGATAATGTACAGCGGCATTTTTGGCAAAGCAACTGACGTTTTAATTCTACTAAAAATATTGCCAAATGCCTCTAGATGTGATTGCCAAACGCGTTTTTTTTTATATATTTTTCTTCAAGTAGAAGATATAATTATGAAAGTTTTTCGATTATCTGGCACCACAATACATAATAAGGGAAACTTACCCATATTTTGAGGATGTGTCGATGAACTAACATGCGGTTGGCCCTGCCTTTGCATGCCCACTGGCGGCATTCCGGCGAATCTTACTCCTGCAATTAAGGCACAAATGAAGAAATATGTTGAATGGCTCTCATGGAGAAAAATAAATAGTTTAACCTGGTCCGTCTGCTGGGAACGGTCGATTCATTGACATGTTATTGAACTGCTGTTGCGGAGATGTGCTATTGTACATAGGCGGTCCATTTTGCACATATCCACCAGGTCCTGGGCCTCCAGGTGACATCCCCGTTGACATATTAGGTGGTAATCCCGGCCTAAGAGGGGGTGCCATATTCGGACTCGGTTGCTGGCGGGGTGGCCCATTTGTAGTTGGTGGCGGAGGATATGGTTTACCATCAACAATGATAGTGCCAAGTTGCGATATAACTAAAATGTTTAAAAAGGGTTTAAACGATAAAAAAAAATAAAAGGACAAACAAACAAACGACATACCTTTTTGAAGCTCATTCACTTGATTAAGCTGTACCTGTATTCTAACTGGAATTTCTGGATTCGGTATGTCTGCTCGTTGACATTTAAGCTTTTGCAAATGACGAGCAAGAGATTTTTTACTACTCAGGATAGCACAATCGCTGCCCTTATCTAAAGCTCCTTGCACAAAATCAATGCAGTGATCTGTATTTTCGGACAACAACTGCAGCGCTTCCTTTTTTTCGTTCAGTACTTTTAGTTTACTGTCGCAAACTTCGTTTAGGCGCATAACCAATTGTTTTCCACGCATATTCACTGTGTTGGTAATTTTAACAACCATCGCTGTTATGTCCTTAATAAGTTCCTTTTTCTTATCTGTTATCAGGTTTTGCCTATCATCAATTACTTTACTCGCGCTGGTGAGAAGAAAACGCTTGTAGTTAATTTCGCTCAAGAGTGCTCCCAAAGAATTCCTCGTCTCCGTTGCTATTTCATGTGCAAACTTGTACTTGTGATCACGATGATCGCTTAACTGACAATCGCGACATGTTAACTTGTCACAAGTTTCACAGAATAGAGACAGTTTCTCTTGTGGATGTACTTGACACATGAGACTACGGTCCGCCTGAGATGCGGCTGATGTTTCGCAATTGGCTTCTTCTTTCGGTTTGATAGTATGGTCTTTAGTAATTTTTAATCGTTGATGGGCTTGTACGCAGCTATCACATATATATTCAGAACAATCGACGCACCAAGATGTTGCATTAGCATCATCGCTGCAACTGCTACATTTGATCAGTGCTGCCGCAGCATTTTGTTTGTTGTCAGGATCATTTGCGGCCGTACTTGCATTTGAATCCCCGGAATTGCATTGCTCTATGATGAAGTGGTTGTCTATGATGAATTCGTTCTGTGAGGCCATGTTGCAAACAGGACAGTGGATAAGAGGCGGCATTGTACGGTCGAGTTCGGAGAACTTTGTTGTCACACATTGGCAGCATGCTACATGAAGACATTCTAAAAGTTTAGGACGATCGTTGGCGGCAAGGAACTGTGAACACCACACACATTTTGAAGAATTTGATTCGCCGACATTAGATGCGTTTTCAATCTGAAATAAATAAAAAATCGGTTTTAAACTAATTTGTTGTTTCCTTTTTCTTATAAAATCATTTAATTTGAATTAGTTATTATTAATCTAAATTAACAGTTAATCTTCTAGTTGGAATGAAGAAAATATTTTATAAATGCAACAATAAAATTCCCCTTGTTTTTCGAAAGAAAGTGTTACGTATAATGGGTATTTTGTCATCAACAGTTTCTGACTAATTCTATACAAAATGGCATGAGTCATAGCCATTACTCAAATAGTGTTCCTTTTCACTTAACTCAACAAGCATAGACAAGTGTATTGACGACTGGAGTCAACCCCCGGTAGGGGACTCTCAGAATGATTAAAATAACAAGATCTGATAATATCATATCATAGCGAATCCAACATTAGAGTACCTACCCGAAAAACAATAAAAGTAATAGTTTGTATTAAATTAACAATTATATTTTCTATATAATATACGCAGTATATCTAAACTACTGCCGAGCCATTGATGAAATTCGTCCCCGTCTGATAATAGACCATTCGCTTCCCGTCAACCAACATAAAACAAAGAACAAAAGACGCTTTCGAAATGTAACATTTTGCAATTCAAAGTGAAGCAATATATTGGAGATTATTGAATATTGATATTTGTTATTGAACTCGGAAGTTCAGAGCCTCGTTGACAACTCTTCGCCAAGCCTCTCTGTCATGAGTGTGTTTCTTTCATGTTTCATCCTTATCCTTCCATCTCTACGGCGCGGACTTCCTGGCCTTTTGCCTATGGGTTTTCCACTGATTATTCGTTTGACTGGTCGTCTGTTGTCCATTAGTTCTACTTGACTTGTCTATCTTGGGCCCTATTGTGAGTTATTCAATATTCTTGTACACGGGTACAGTCCTGGGAGTGGTAACATAACGGTAAATCAACAAAATCTATATTATTAATATTAAATATTATAAATTTAGTTTCATTACTGATAATGAGGTTATGAAATTCAAACCATTTTCTACGTAAATTAAGATTGTGTAAGCCTATCCTTTACATTAATACCATATGCTATCTTACTCTTGTTTCTATTGTATTTGCTTTTTCGTCTATCAGTTTTGTACCAAATCTCTTCCGCGAAACACGTGTACTTTCTCTTTACTCAGCTAATAAAGATAATTCGTTCGTTTTCATTTCGTTTGGTTCATTTTGTCTTTTCCATTTATTTTCGCCACTATTTAGCGCGAACATTGGTCCTTCGAGCCGGATTAATAATTAAACTATTGCAACAATTTCTAGTTTCAGTTCTACTCGCCTTACACATTTTAAGCGCATTTTTTTCGCCTGTAACGTTAGCGTTTTTTTTTACGTGCAGTCGTCATGCAGAAAAATAGCCTAGTGAAACGTGATGCCTCTCGAAAATCATTAAAACGTATTCTCGGCGCTAGCAAAAAAGCTGAGAGTTGTGATAAGGCTGAACTCGAGTCGTATTTACAATTACTAGCGGACGCGTGGACTCAATTTTGTCAAGCCCAAGACGAGGTAGAATGTGCGTGTGGCAGTGAGACCCTGCAAGATCAAGACGCCGAAAGGGAGCAAGGTGAGGAATGGTATCGACAAGCATGGGCTAACTACAAACGCGCCATGAATAAACTGGAAACAACAAAAAACAATACGCAGCAACAAACCACATGCAACAGCAAGACACAAGCACGTGTTGATCTAAAATTGCCTACTATCCCCCTTCAGCAGTTTTCCGGCGATCCAAAGGAGTGGCGACCGTTTAGCGACGCCTTCGAGTCGATGATTCACAACGAGACATCACTTAGCGGATCCCAAAAGCTGCACTACTTACGTTGTAGTTTGCAGGGAGAAGCACACTAGGTAATTAAAGGTTTTCCATTGACGGATAAAAATTACGAGGAAGCTTGGAAACTTTTAAAAAAGTGCTACGACGTCCAGCGAATCATTATCGATTCACATTTTCGCGCATTATTCGCCCTGAAGAAAATCAATGTCGAATCATCGACTGCTCGCAAAGCACTTCTGGATGCGACTCAGGAGCATTTTCATAGTCTTAAAGCCCTTGGCAGACCAGTTGCAAACTGGGACGATTGGTTGCTGCATTTGACAGTCAGCAAACTTGATGTTGAAACTCATAGGCAATGGGAACTATCTCAAACGAACGTCGTCGTTGCCAGTTTTGATGCGCTAGTATCATTTATTGAAACCAGATGCCGTTCTTTGGATGCAATAAACTCACACCATCAAGCAGTCCCCAGTAAGTCAAACCAACAATCCAGAAGCAAACGGACATTCACTGCAGGTTCCTCGTACACGGTTACACCCTCTGAACAACACCATCAACGTTTAGCGAAAACACAAGACAATTGCGCCTACTGTTCTTCAAGACATAAAATATACAGTTGTGACAAATTTCGATCTATCGAAGTCTCAAGAAGAGCCTCATTCGTTCACGAGAAAAATCTGTGCACCAACTGTCTCGTAGCTGGTCATAACCATGACAATTGTCGCAGCAACAACTCATGCCGTGTGTGCCAAGCAAGCCACCATACTCTCCTTCATCAAGAAGCCCCAACAACTTCGGTAAGTCCAAGCAACCAGTATATAAAGGGTCCGCCATCTAACTTTTTTTTTTTTCAAGTAGTGCTTATTTCGTGAATGGTAACACTTAGCTCATGTCTGGTTTAACAGATAATTAGTTTTATCCTTCCGCTGAACGAATATGGTTGTGTATACGCTTGAACAACGCTGGGAAATATTGCGACATTACTTTGAAAATCATGGTAATGTTGCAGAATGTGTAAAAATGAAAAAATCATCTTTTCAGATGAAGCTCATTTTGATCTTGGCGGGTATGTAAACAAGCAAAATTGTCGCATTTGAAAACCCGCTCGCATACATTGAAAAGCCGGTGCACCCTAAACGAGCCACTGTTTGGTGCGGATTTTGGTCCAGAAGCATAATTGGGCCATTTTTCTTCGAAAATGAGCAAGGAGTGGCCGTTACAGTCAATGGCGATCGTTATCGGGCCATGTTGAACGGATTTTTGTTCACAAAAATTGAAGAGGAGGATATTGGCAACATTTGGTTTCAACAGGACGGCGCTACGTGCCACACAGCCGAAGCTACACTCGATGTTTTGCGCCCTGTTTTTGAAGATCGCATTATCAGCCGCAGAGCTGATGTCGTTTGGCCACCTCGGAGCTGCGATTTGACACCGTTGGACTATTATTTGTGGGGTGCCGTCAAAGTTAAGTGTTACGCCGACAAGCCAGAGACAATTGACGCTTTAAAGGACAATATTCGTGAAGCCATTGGTGAAATACAGCTGCACACAATCGATAATGTGCTTAAAAATTGGACCGATCGTGTAGGCTACTGCATGGCCAGCCGAGGCAGCCATTTGAATGAAATTATTTTCCATTATTAACCGGAAGGATTGTACTTTCAAATAAAAAAAGAAATTTGAGAAAATATTCAGTAGTTTTTTTTATAGCATTTTCAAAAAAAAAAAAAGTTATTTGGCGGACCCTATACAATCTCATCTCGCACATACGCATCATCAAGTACTTCTTGGTACCGCGATCGTCAAAGTCGTTGACAAATTTGGAAGATACCAATCAGCCCGGCTCCTATTTGACAATGGATCACACTTTATGTCCTTTATTCTTGAAAGTTTTTTGCAACGATTAAATCTAAAAGGATCTCCATTATCGACAATAATACGAGTAGAAGGAATAGCCGGTACAGCAGCTGGCAGCTCCAAGGGTGAAGTTGAACTCACGCTATCATCGTTCGACCACTGCTTTATCACAACAATTCGGGCACATGTACTTTAAAAAATTACCAACGATTTACCACCTGTAAAACTCACCAAATTCGACTGGCCACACATCAGACGTTTAAAGTTAGCTGATCCCTACTTTCACACACCTGCCGCAGTCGATATACTGCTTGGATCCGATGAACTGGGACAATTTCTTCGCCCTGGGTTGATCATGGGCCCCATCGATACTCCCATCGCGCAGCAATCCACACTGGGGTGGGTTCTCTTCGGGAAAGTCGTCGACACAAGGCTCGCATGCACCGCTCTCAATACGATCTGCATGCATACAGACAATTCCCTAGCGAAGGCAGTATCCAAATTCTGGGAAATCGAATCCTTGCCCCAGGTCAAACATCTAACGCTCGAAGAACAGTTGTGTGAAAAGCATTTTGAGGACACTCACTATCGTAACGAGGACGGCCGCTATGTTGTCAAGTTACCGTTCAAGCCTGACTGCCCTCTGGGTAGTTCTCGTCATGCAGCAGTTCGTGCTCTTCAGCGAATGGAGGCTTGCTTTGCTAAGGATGAACAGCTGAGAGTTCAATACAAGGATTTCATCCATGAGTTTATAGAGTTAGGTCACATGGAGAAGGTGAGTCACGCACCAACATCTGGCAAGCACTACTATATGCCATACAGAGCTGTCGTCAAAGATACCAGTACGACAACTGAACTGAGAGTTGTGTTCAACGCGTCGTGTCGTACCACAACTGGGTTTTCGCTTAACGATACTCAAATGATTGGCCCCCGGCTCCAAGCAGATCTTTTCGAGGCCCTTATTCGTTTAAGATCGTATCGTTTTGCCATCAGCGCCGACGTAGCTAAAATGTATCGCCAGGTACGAATCAATGAAGAACACGTGGATTACCAGCGGATAGTCTGGCGTGACTCTCCCTGCAATGAAATCGAGGACTACAGGATACTGACTGTCACCTACGGAGTCGCTTCGTCTTCTCACCTCGCAGTGAAGTGCGTTCAACAAACCGCAATAGACGAAGGCAAGGACTACCCTGCAGCAACACAAGTCATTCTTCATCACTTCTACATGGACGATCTACTAACTGGCTGTTTTGAGGAAGCTGGTTTGTGCCGTTTGCGGTTCGAAATATCCACAATCCTCAATCGAGGTGGTTTTTGTCTTCGTAAATGGTCAACTAATTCTTCACTGGTCCTCAACACCGTTCCAGAAGATCAACGCGAGATCCTGCAACCATTGAATTTTTCCGAAGCAGATAGTGTGCGGACGCTGGGACTCCAATGGGAGCCCTCTCCCGACCATCTAGGATTCGCTGTTCAGTTTCATAAATTACATTCGACAAACTTAACTAAGCGCTTACTTCTTTCAGATGCATCAAAGTTGTTCGATCCCCTGGGTTTGCTCTCTCCAAGCACAATCATCCCTAAAATGCTATTCCAACGCCTTTGGAGCCCCAAAGTTGACTGGGATGAAGCTGTGCCAGACGATGTTAAGCGCCAATGGTTTAACTATATGGACCATATCACGAGCCTCGTAGCCATTAAAGTGCCGAGTCGTAATATCCTTTACATTAATACCATATGCTATCTTACTCTTGTTTCTATTGTATTTGCTTTTTTCGTCTATCAGTTTTGTACCAAATCTCTTCCGCGAAACACGTGTACTTTTTCTTTACTCAGCTAATAAAGATAATTTGTTCGTTTTCATTTCGTTTGGTTCATTTTGTCTTTTCCATTTACTTTCGCCACTATTTAGCGCGAACAAAGATCATAATTTACATCTAAGAAAACATTGAAAAAACATTTGAGCATGAAATAGCAATATCATCAGCAAAAGCAGTGACTTTACCTGTAAATGGTAGAGCGAACAGGGAGTTCACATAAATCAAAAATAGAATGGGGTCTAGAACTGATACTTGTGGAACACCCGAAGCAATATTTTTTGGAGAGCTATAAGTATATTTTAATCTCACCATTTGTTGACGGTTATCTAAGTATGTATGAAGTAAACCCGTTATGTGTATTACCACGAAAACCAGAAAGTGAGTCTATTTAATAACATTGAGTGATCGACCATATCAAAAGCTTTAGTGATATCTATAAATAGAGGCGCCGAAATATAAGAAGTATTAAAACTTTGGTATAACTCTCCTGCTAGTTTTAATAGAGCAACTTCAATAGACTTCAGGAGTGGAACTGAATCCAAACTGGCAATCGCTAAGAAAGTGAGTTGTTTTTAAAAAAGATCACATTCTGCACTTAATACCCCTTTCCAATTTTTTTTTAAAACACCGATAGCAGAGATATAGGTCAATAATTACTCAACATTGTCTTGTCGCCCTTTTTATGAAGAGGAATTACTATAGCCATTTTAAGCGAATGAGGGAAGATACCTTTTTGTATACTCGAGTTAAAAATATGGCATAGTACGTCAGAAATATGGAAAGAAATTTTCTTTAGCAAACAACTTGTAATCATGTCGAAGGGTGTAGCTTTAGAAATTTAAGAGAGAGAATTATGTTATGTATCTCCTAAGGACTAAATGGATCGCAAAAAAAACTCTGTGATTGACTACCTAAATCAATTAGATCGCTCCCAGAAAGGGAAGGACAATAGATTGAATTCTGGAATGGACTAATATTACAAAAATATTCATTAAAGGAATTAGCGATTTCCAAAGGATTAGAGATGGTTGAGTTATTTACGTTCAAGACAATATCTGTTTCTGGGGTATTCCTATTGAGGATTTCATCAACAACACGCCATTATCTTTTAGGGTTGCTAAGACTAGCTGTTATCTTTCTACGATAATAAGTATCTTGGCGATAAGCGATGTCAGTCTTAAGCTCATTGTTGAGTTTTTTATAATATCGTTTCAGTCTGAAGTTATCCGGATTTTTTTAAACTAGAAGACTAAGTTTATGTTTATGTAACGCCGAAGTCATCCATGGCTTAATACAACTATTCTTACAGTTTCTGTGTATTGCAATCTGTTTACTGTTCTCAATATGAGACTAGTTTCGTTGAAAATGTCAAAGGCAGATGAAGAATCAGAGGTACAAAGAACATCGTCCCAAATTCAAGGTTCAGACTATTCTTAAGAACAGTGTAATTCATTTTATTGAGCACGTTAGATACACTTGATACAGTTCGAGGAATATTATTATCTATGAATTGAACACATGTTAAGCAATGATCTGTTACTTGGAGGTCAAGTGACATGGTTTTGAACATAGTTTTATTGTTGCGGTGTACCCTAATAAATATGTGATCTAAATACGAATTAAAACACGTAGGTTTAGTTAGTAAAGAATCGAAACCGAATGCAGATAGCGTCGACAGGAAATTGTCAACATCAATTGATTTCGATAAAATGTTAACGTTAAAATCACCAATTAGAATAATATTTTTACAAATTTGATGTTCTAAGAACTCATATAACTCTTGAAAAAAATACTCAAATGAGCAACCATGGAGTCTGTAAACAAAAATAAAACAATAGTAAGAGCTAAAAATTACACAGTTTGAGGTGATTATGTCAGCACTTGCAAGTATTTTTTTTTTCATTTCTATGCTACAATAGTTAAACTGTATTTAAAAAATACATCAACAACACCAGCTGCATATGAATCATTACATGTTGCATTAATTAAATGAATAATTTGGAATACAAAAATCAGAAACTTCATTTTCAAAGATCCAGATTTCCGAAACGAAAATTAAGTCTGGTAAATGATCTAAAGATGAGAGGTGAGTGGAAAATGTATCAATTTTTTTTCGCATACTGAATGTTCTGATGGATAACTGTGAAACCAGAAGATTGTTCTTTTTTTTAAGTATCTATACAGTAACAATTCAAATGATCGGATTGAAAAGAAGTTTACATCAATGTTATTAGAGCTAGGATATACAATACATATAGATATACAAAGAGAGTTATTTAAGAAAATAGTTGGATTAGACATATTTAGCAAACATAAATTAATTTTACACTCCCTCAATCTTATGCAAATCTTCAAATGAATATATTTTTATTGCGTTATCACCTTCCTCAGCCTGAGCGAAAATAGTTGAATTTCGGCAAATTTACATTTAGCTCTATTCCGCAGGGGGAAGAAGATTTGTTAGTTGCAAAAATATGGTGATGACATACAAGTAGAAACAGAAGCGTGCTCATGTAAAATAAATGTAACAGTGCGTGTTAGATAAGTAATCAAAATCCATATTTCTTTTCTATTTAATATATTATGTACACCTAAACTATTCAAGGATAATTGCTTGAAATTTGACCCGGTCTGTAGAGCAGCACCAGTTCACCTTAATGAACAACTCTAATCAGAAAATAATATTAGAACTTCTTATATAGTGCCAAACTAAATACTACAAGAAAGTGCAAAGAAAACTCAAGAATTTTGAATAACTAAATATTAAAATATTTATTGCCGGCAAACATTTCGGATAAGATAAGAAAAAATCCTGAATAGGATTTACAAATACATACCATCGAAAACAGTCATGACTTGACACAAAACAAAAGAAACAAGACTACAGTTCAGATGCATTATGAAAAATGTGTACGTGGCGAGGAAAACAGACCATTTGTGCGAAATGTTTAAAGACAATTCGAGGTGAAATCTTGCAAGGATGTTCTTCTCAAAACAAAACAAAAAACGAATACACAGTAAGCAAACAGAACATGTGTCCAAGAATTCTGTTTGCTAGAACATACCTTGATAAAAAAAGATGTATGTACATCCTCTTCAGTGAGGAGCTGTTGCGCATGGAAAAATGTTTGGGAATGCTTTTCCGGAAAATGAGCATTCTGAACAATAAGTATTACCAATTTACCTGTAGTTTGATAGTTTTAAAATAATGATGACCTTAAGCATAGGGAAAACTTAATGGAGGTAAGCTTTTATTGCCAACATTTTGTTGTTTTGGTTGGACCGTCTTGTAGCCCGATAGAACACTGGAGGTGATATGAAAAGACGCTTGCTTTAAAAAAGTTCAAAAAATCAGAAACAAAAGAAAATGTCAAAGCCTGGAAATGTAGAAACAAATTAACCAGCACTAGAGTCAACTTTAAAGCTTTTACGAAAATGGTTTCGGGGATAAGTATTGATTTTTTGCTATTTTTTATTAAATGTTTCTTTGATTTAAAAACAGATTTTATATAATTACATATTAGGGACATTTCACGTCAAGCGGACAGGTAAAAAAAAGTGAGGTTTTGAAATTTGTTCATATTAGGTCCCGTTGTACTCGTTGTAAGATGCACCGCAGGAGTCACCGAAGAGTTCGCAATCAAAGACGGTGTACACCAAGGGAGCGTTCTCAGCCCACTGCTCTTTATAGCAGTCCTTGATTGCTTGCTTGAAGGAAAAGTGACGGACCCCAATGTGCACCAGCTATTCTTTGCTGCCGATGGAGCCATTATAAGTGATGATCAGGCGTCCCCACAACGAGCACTTGATGTGTGGGTGGACATTTTTGAGGGACACGGGTATCGTATTAGTTCAAAGAAGACAGAGTATCTGTGCTGCCCGTTCTCTGACTCTCATCAGCCTATTCCAGACATTTACTTGAATGGAAGAGTGCTTCCCAAAAGTTTAAATATCTGGGATCTATGATTAATAAAGAAGCAACTTGTGATGGCGACATCAACCATCGCGTAAGCGTAGGGTGGATGAAGTGGCGGGAAAACTCCGCCATCTTCTGTGATCGAAAAATGCCCCCTTAGCTGAAAGGAAGGCTCTACACTTCAGTTGTACGTCCGGCGCTCACATACGGTTCACAATGCTGGACAATGCACAAAAAGTATGAGAGCAAATTAACGACAGCAGAGATGAAGATGCTTCGCATGACAGCGGGAGTAACAAAGCGTGACAGAATTAGAAGTTCAAAGATCTGAGGAAGCCTCCACGTAAAAGAACCCATCACAAGAAAGATAGAGCGCGACCGACTCAGTTGGTATTGCCATGTTCAAAGGAGAGATCCAACCCCGTCCAAAAGGCGTTATCAATCAACGTTCCAATTTCAACACGCAAAAAAGGCAGGCCGAAAAACAATTGGTGCAAACAAATGCAAAAACACCAGCATTTGATTGGCCTCAGCGATGAAGTAATCCCAAACCGGGAAGCCTGCCGCTACTTTTTGAGGTCAAACCGGCGGACCCCACAAGCGGACCAGTAGGAATGCAGTTAAGTGGGAGGGTTATGGTCCTACACTTCTGACCATAACGACGCCGGAAAAAAAGGAAAAGAAGAAAAAGAAGAAGGTCCCGTTGTACTTTTAGTAGATATGAATACGAACACATATTTTTTTCATATGATGTGTATTTGTCAAGTTATGGGCTTCTAAAGGATCGTCTACATTTTCAAATAATATAAATATTCAAAACCCTCGTGCAGGAACGGGTTAAGAATATCCCTGCAGCGATACCTATCGCTTGTCGTAAAAGGCGACTAAACAAAGGTAAACAAAAATGACATCTAGGCAATTTAGAAAACACCAAGGTGAGCCTAGGGACACATATACCACCATTAAACTGCCCCACAAGTGTGCATGCAAATCAGTGGGTTGACACGACTGGAGATCACCGGTGTTGTAAGAGTAAGATCAATCAAAAAAAAAAAAAAAAAATCTGGAGCATGCCCGTGTCAAAAAGGAAGGGAAGAATGAAAACGGTCAAACCGTAGCATTATGGAAAAGAACGCTAAAAGGAAAAGCACTACCCCGCCAGGCACTACTAATGGTCGTGATCCTGGGACGAGCAGCAATGCTCGGGTCAGAGCTATAGGATTTCCGGGGGATAGCAAAGTAATGCAACGGCGTAAGCCACATTTAAGAGTCGCGAGTTGGAACGTTGGAAGCATGAGTGGGCGCAGCTATGAGCTTGAAGAAATGATGGTTAGAAGGCGAGTAGACATCCTGTGCGTACAAGAGACGAAATGGCGAAACACCGGTAATCGGGCACGTTTCTTGGACGTTAAAACAAAAGCCTACAAGATGTTTTACTATGGATTGGAACAAGGAAAAAACGGAATCGCCATCATCCTTGCGGCAGAGTTACTTGACAACGTCTTAACCATTTCAAAGTCCAGTGACCGTTTGATGGCTCTCAAATTGGTGATGCATGGTGAGGTGTGGAACATCGTAAGCGCATATGCCCCTCAAGTAGGATGCGAACAAAAAGAAAAAGATGCATTCTGGCTAGATTTCCACAACCTTGTCAAAATCATCCCAAAGGAAGAGCTTTTGTTTGTTGGGGGAGATTTAAACGGACATGTCGGGAAGACAAGCGAAGACTATGAAGGCGGAGGGCTGGGATACGGCACCAGCCAGGAACTCTTCAGGTGAAGATATCCTAAACATGTGCAAGTCGTACGGTCTTATAGTGCTAAATACCATGTTCGTCAAACAAAGCCGGCACCTGATCACTTATAGCAGCGGCGGAAATGAAACTCAAATAGACTATCATTTGGTATCCAGTTTCATGAAGCCACGAGCTAAAGATTGCAAAGTGATCCTGGGAGACGCGATCGCCCCTCAACACCGTCTCCTCCTGACTGAATTTTTTATGGATGCGAGAAAGAAGTCAAAGCAGCAAACGAAGGTGTCTGAGAGAATCAAGTGGTATAAGCTGGATAAAGGAAAAGGCGAAGCTTTTATTACCATCATGGAAAACTACCTCTCTTCCATTATCGATGAGGTCGGTAATGAGGAATGCAGAGCACAAGACATGTGGGATTCCCTACAACAATCTGGCCTGGAGAAAGCCAAATCACTGCTCGGAACATCTAAAGGCCCCTACCAACACGCAAAAGAAACCTGGTGGTGGACAGACGAAGCCAAAGCAGTGATACACGAAAAGAAAATGGCTTTCCAAGCTTGGTCAAAGTGCTCTTCTACTAATAGAGAGGAAAAAGCTCGCCGTGAAAAGGTATATAGATGTTGAAAAGGTATCGCGAAGAAAAAATGCCGAATTCAAAGCGAAAAGCATGGAAGGCCTCTATCAGGAGTTGGAAGAAATATCGTCTTCCGCGTCTGACAGGAACCAGGCTACCGAGGAGCTTCGACAAAACAATTTGAACAAAGGAGCAAATATCTTTAAGATAGCCGCCCAGAGAAGAAGAAATGCTCAGGAGATTCGTTTCCCAAAGTTTATTAACAATGCTGAAGGCCAACTCCTTGTGGAAGACGAAAAAATTCTCCACAGATGGCGACAGTATTGCGAAGAACTTCTGAACGAACAGTTTCCCCGAGTGTACTTTCCAAGAGCCGCCCCGAATCATGCCGAAATATCCGACATCACAGTCGAAGAAGTTCTGTACGCGGTTAAAAACTCCAAGAAAAGAAAAGCTGTTGGGGCGGACGGGATACCCTCTGAGTTCTGGAAAAAGATGGGAGACATCGGGTCTAGATGGCTCATGGTTCTTATCTCCAAACTTATGAGAGGCGACACTATGCCTAATCAATGGAGGGAAAGCTATCTTCTTCCATTGCACAAAGGAAAGGGTGATACGCGAAATTGTGATAACTACCGTTCTGTCAAGCTGATGTCGCACACCATGAAGATCGTTGAACGGGTATTAGATAGCCGACTGCGGAAAATAATACGACTATCTGATGACCAGTGCGGGTTTGTCTCGGGTAAATCAACAACAGATGCAATCCACAGTATAAGGATCATGATGGAAAAGCATCGTGATTCTTCAAAGGACTTGCATATGGTGTTGGTTGATTCCGAGAAGGCCTTTGACCGGCAACCAAGAGATCTTTTATGGGTAGCGCTAAGACAAAAAGGAGTTCCAGAAACCTACGTGCGAGTGATTATGGACATGTACGTGAGAGCAACGACAAGAGTAAGATGCACCGCAGGAGTCACCGAAGAGTTCGCAATCAAAGTCGGTGTACACCAAGGGAGCGTCCTCAGCCCACTGCTTTTTATAGCAGTCCTTGATTGCTTGCTTGAAGGAAAAGTGACGGACCCCAATGTGCACCAGCTATTCTTTGCTGACGATGGGGCCATTATAAGTGATGATCAGGCGTCCCTACAACGAGCACTTGATGTGTGGGTGGACATTTTTGAGGGAGACGGGTATCGTATTAGTTCAAAGAAGACAGAGTATCTGTGCTGCCCGTTCTCTGACCCTCATCAGCCTATTCCAGACATTTACTTGAATGGAAGAGTGCTTCCCAAGTGTGAAAAGTTTAAATATCTGGGATCTATGATTAATAGAGAAGCAACTTGTGATGACGACATCAAACATCGCGTAAGCGTAGGGTGGATGAAGTGGCGGGAAAACTCCGCCATCTTCTGTGATCGAAAAATGCCCCCTAACCTGAAAGGAAGGCTCTACACTTCAGTTGTACGTCCGGCGCTCACATACGGTTCACAATGCTGGACAATGCACAAAAAGTATGAGAGCAAATTAACGGCAACTGAGATGAAGATGCTTCGCATGACAGCGGGAGTAACAAAGCGTGACAGAATTAGAAGTTCAAAGATCCGAGGAAGCCTCCACGTAAAAGAAACCATCACAAGAAATATAGAGCGCGACCGACTCAGTTGGTATTGCCATGTTCAAAGGAGAGATCCTTTGAGCCCCGTCCAAAAGGCGTTATCAATCAACATTCCAATTTCAACACGCAAAAAAGGCAGGCCGAAAAACAATTGGTGCAAACAAATGCAAAAACACCAGCATTTGATTGGCCTCAGCGATGAAGTAATCCCAAACCGGGAAGCCTGCCGCTACTTTCTGAGGTCAAACCGGCGGACCCCACAAGCGGACCAGTAGGAATGCAGTTAAGTGGGAAGGTTATGGTCCTACACTTCTGACCATAACGACGCCGGGATAAAAAGGAAAAGAAGAAGAAGAAGAAGAAGATAAATATTCAAAACCGGAAGTAAACATTTCAAAACAAAATTTTGGAAACTTAGACCAATTTTTTATTTATTTTTCTAATTTCAAAATATAGCTTAAAGTATATATATAATACACCAGAAGTTTTGAAAAGGGATCTGCATTTTAATTTCATGATTCTTTTCCGATAAAATAAGCTTTTTTCCCCTTTTAAACTTCTTTATGCAAAAAATTGAAAGCCGTTTGTGCATAAACACCCACAAGTTTTTCCCTCTTTTAAATCTCACCAATCTCAAAGGCTGATTTTCCCGCGTTTTCATTATTATAACTATTCGTAGTATCCTTAGTTCCGTTTGTTCCGTTGTAAGTATTGAAGCTTCCAGAAGCCCGGCCAAGGAAGCCATTATGTTTAAATTGTTGACTTCAGCTTATTAACTAGTGCAGACATTCTACGAATACTGTATTTTTTATTTTTCAATAAATTTTAATAAAGTTTAATTTTTCATTTTCAATAATCACGTTCCATTTTTTCTGCTATAAAGCTTGATAACATCAATATGCGGTTATAAACAATTTGTCAAAATTGTAGATGTAATCTAGTTATTATTTAAGATAAGGAAAACAAAATAACGGGCATTTAATTATTGCCTTGTACAATAACTTTTTTTTTTTTGCCGTTGAAATTGTGGTGTTTTTGGTGTTTTTTTTCATGAAAAATGAAATTGTTATCAAAATTTGACAAACGTATAAGTGATAATGGCTGCCCCAGTTTTCTTGGTCCACTGTATATGACAAACATATTTCTACAATAAATACGATACATGCGTTACGCCAACTACTATTTGTTATTTGAAAAACTAGTTTGCGACAAACTTACACCTCTCTTAAGGAGAGTTATCTCCCCGTCTCAGCATGGCTTCGTTGCAGGTACATAGATCGACTACTACCAACCGTTAAATTTTTTGTAATACTGCCCTGAATTACCTTGAGAACGGCTTACAATGTGACGTAATTTATACAGACTTTGCTAAAGCGTTTGATCGCGTTAACCACAGCACATTAATTTCAAAATTGACTAGCCTAGGATTTCACTTAAATTTGCTAAAGTGGATTCATTCTTACTTAACTGATCGTACCCAGTATGTTCGCATTAATGACACCCTCTCCTCACCAGTTTATGTTATCTCTGGAGTACCTCAAGGTAGTCACCTGGGTCCTCTGCTCTTCCTTTTATTTATTAATGACATTCCAGATTTGTTTTTAAGTTCCCCGTGTCTTATGTTTGCCGATGATTTGAAGGTGTTCCGACATATACGCTCAATACAGGACTGTATCCTTTTACAAGAGGATCTTGAACGACTTTCCATATGGTGTCATAATAATGACCTTCATCTTAATGTCTCTAAATGTCAAAGCCTTTCTTTTCATCGAAACCCTCTGTCAATTATTTCCTTCAAAAAAGATCTAGGAGTTATTTTTGACGCAAAACTAAGCTTTTGCAAGCACATTGAGTTTTTGGTTGCCAAAGGTAATCAGATGCTAGGTTTCATATTGCGTAATTCGAAAGACTTCCAAGATCCTCATGCTCTTAAATGTCTATTTTTCGCATTTGTCAGATCTCATCTCGAGTACTGCAGTATAGTATGGAGTCCATACTATGAAGTCCATTCTCTTAGAATTGAAAAGACCCAAAAGTGTTTTACCAGAGTAGCTGTTCGTAGATTGCGATGGAATATTGAAATGCCTTCTTACGAAACGAGGTGCAATTATTCGGTATCTTACCTCTTTTCAGACGGAGGCAATATTATTCAATTATGTTTATTCGGGATTTGATAGAAGGTCATATCGATTGCCCTTTTCTATTATCTTTAATTGGATTTTATGTTCCTGCGAGAGTTCTGAGAAATCGCTTTTCATTTTATGTATCTCATCATAGAGCTAATTATGGATTCAATGAACCTATTTCCAGATGTCTAAGGATAGCCAATAAATATAGCAATATACTAGAATTTCATCTTAGTAGGGATTCCTTTAGGAATAAATTAATTCTATTGTTAGGCTTTGGTGGTCATCTTTAGTTATTTATATTTTTGTATTATGTAATCTAACGAGGACAGTTTGATTGATTGAAAATAAAAATACTACGTAGGCACAGTAACATTGATATGCAGTTTCGGACAACACATTTGCATCTAGAAGTGAAAGTAAACAATTTCCTCAAATTCATAAAAATTTTATTCAAAAATATAACATTCTTCGAATATGTAACGAAACTATCCAAGAGGAATGGAAAAACTCAGTCATTATTCCTGTATTTGAAAAGAGAGAAAGTTTAATAATTATGGGAAAAGCAGTAGGTTTAGGAGTGAGGAGAAAACCAAATATGTTGCACCTGACTTTATTCAATAAACGCTTTGAGAAAGTGGCTAGAATATTGACTGCCAAAAATGACATAAAATCCACTTGCGTTTCTTCGCGCTGAAGGAATTATTCAGAACAACTCTTTTCTCCGCTATGTCAAAATCCGTATTTATAAAGCCGTAATAATATTAGTGACACTTTGCGGATGTGAAACTTGGTCTCTGACTAAAAAGGAAGAAAATAGGTTGGGGGTCATTAAAAACAAGATCTTATGGGGAATCTATGGTGGAAAACAGAAGAACAGACGAATGGAGTAAACTACACAATCAAGAATTTGTGGAACATTATTTAGCCTAAGTATAGTCTGAGTAATAAAAACGCCTCAAGATAAAGATGGGCGAGACAAAGTGAGTCAGCCCTAGGGAAACAGACCTGCAAGAAGGCCGCCCCATGAATGGAATAACAATATAAGAATGGACCTGGAAGAGATGGGACAGAGCAGCGAAACAAGGAAGGAACACACACACATTGAAGATTTCTCAACGAGGCTCTGAACTATCGAGAGTCAAATAGCCGTTAATAATAATAATAATAGCTCTTGTATTAATTTATGCTCACGAACCATGCACGGCTCAACAATTGAGAAGCAGACCAGTTCAGATAAAGAATATGTGGATGGTGCTTACGTGTTAACAATTTTCTGTAATTCGTAAACATAAAAAATAACTATTTGTTGAAGTAATTGTCCCTCAAACACAATAGTTAAGGTTTGTTTTTGTCTTGAAAGACTGAAACCGTCTGAACGAAGTTAGTAATAAAACTTTATTGCAGTGCAATTAAATTCTTTTATGGTTGCAAGGAAATGATGCATTACGGGCGCACATTAAGTTAAATCGTAAACATTTATGGGGTGCAAGTAAAGTTACATTGTTTCAAAATTGCTGGGTCTTGCATGTATGTATTTATGTAAGTCTTGTATCCTACGGGATTAGAGATGGAGCTTCCATGCGTTATTATATTTAGGTATATAGAAATATATAATAAAACTGTTTAAAAAAACTGATGATATTGTATCTTATGCTGCAAATGCGACGAGCCAACAAGTCCTTGAGAGTTTGTCTCACGGCACGTTCTAACAACATTTTAGAGAGATGCAAGTTTTGTTATATTTATGTACCGCATTGAATCTTTACTATGGACACTAGAAGTAGATCGGGGACAGCTAGAAAATGGAGAACAAAAATTACTTCTCACTTGCTAGTGGCGAAGAAGTAAATTATATATTTCAACAGTGTTGCTGCCACTGGCAACTTTTGACCACAATCTATTATATTTCATATAATTTTTGACAAGGAATAACAATTGAATTCCTTCCGAAAGCCATCTTCTTCTTTCATTTTTTTTTTATTTTTGTAAATCTGATTTCTGTATTTTAAATCTAAATTCTTGATCCACACCAATAAAGTTATTTAATCTTTGATGAAGTCATTGCTAAATTAAAACATAAATTCTTAGGAATTTTAACCACCTCGTCAAATAAAACAAAAACCAATAAAAAAGTCATCACAGAAATTGTATTTTCTTAATTGCTAAGGGTTCAAGATTTAATAGAACCAAGGAATGATCCACTTCAGCGAAGAGGACTCAAACAACAAACAGTATTTTGACTTTTTGAATTTGCATACTTTGGATTTTAGATGTTAATTCTTAAAATATAATAAATCACTTATCTGAATATTCACTATAGATTTGATCAATTATGCCGCATACATATGTACACTACGATTTACTTGAATATTGACAGTTGTGTCCTGAAAATTTAATACACACATAATCAAAATCTTAACGATCTCTTAAGAGAATACATTTTAGGAAGGTTACACCGTACAAAATCCTGGGACTTATTCAAAGGTTGTAAATGGAGTCAGATAAGCAAGCAATAAAATCGGTTCATAGAAGCAAAGACATTAAATAATGAATAAATGTCATCGCTTTTATTTACTCTGTACTCGTTTAAAAATAGTTATTTAAAAAAGTAGTTAATAATGTATTTGGGCACAATTCTATAAAATAAACTCGAAGGTGTGGTCTTTTATGTAGTTAAGGGAAACTTAACTGGTTTGGGGACGCTTGTTTTTTTTACATTTTGAATCATTTGCACTACTATGGAACTATGTAGGTAAGGTAAAAACTTTTCGGCCTGGCACAGAGATTGCGTTCCAATCAGCAAAAAAAAAAATTGTCAGAAGTAGACAGAAGCTTACAGTGGCTCCGCTTCTCCGATGTCAAGTTTTAAATTTGAGCGTAGTCGCACATCCCTCGAAGATGTTCCAGTTGAATGACGGCCAAAAATCGTAATCGCGCCGGAAACCATCAAAAAAGTGCATGATATGCGAATGAAGGTGAGTAAGATAGCTGTGGGAATATGGGAAAAGAGGACGCGAAGCATTTTTCACAAAGAATTAGGAATGCGAATGCCGATCAAAAGTAAATCAACAAACGTTTTCACAGCAATCTTTGCACTGATTCAATAAGGATCCAACCGATTGGTGAAATTTACTCAAACTTTGTTGACCAGCTGGATGCCAAAATTCGCGAGAAGAGGCCTGATTTTAAGAAGAAAAAAATCATCTTTCCTCAGGGCAACAGGACAAACCGGAAACTGTGGTATTTCGGGTACGATTTGTTATTCCCCTGATTTGGCACCCTCAAACTTCCATCTGTTGTCGAAGAAAGTTGTTTCCGAGAATCGTCTCGTATCCAGTAAAGAGATTCAGAGATATCTGAATATGTTCATATCCTTTCAGACTCTTACTTCCGGGGAGGAATAATAATGTTGGAGATACCCTGATCCAAATGTGTTTAAGTCAAAAAAGAGTATGTAGAAAAAGAAAATCATTCTTTAATTGAAAATCGTTCATCAGTCTTTCATTGTTAGGCCGAGAACTTTTCACCACCCCTGGTAACGTAGTCCCTTACAGTAATACTGCTTCTCTCCTTGGTTTACTTTACGGATTAGCATTTTCTATATTGTTTTAGTGGTGGGGTAGCCAATTCAGTAAATCCGCTCTTTGGCTTTCAACAATTGACTATTCTATTCGAAATGTACAGTATGTGGCCAATGAATTATGACCGATAGAGTTTTCAACAGAGTTTGCTGTTTTTTGAAGTGTGTGTTATGTGAAATGCGTTTTTTTTTTGTTTGTTTTTGAGAATACCGCTAGTTACGGGTTTTCTCTATACTTTCCTAAATTTCAGCACCAGGTACAGTCGGACTTACTTTCGTGCGTACGCTAAATGTGTACCAACGCATAAATTGGTTTATATGTATTTTTCTTATTATACTTGTTTAGCTCGAAGTTGGCAGTCGTGCGGTTGTAAAAAACTATTTTATCAAGTGGAAAAGTGATTTGTGACATAAATTAAATAATTTCCCGTTAGCAGCAGCACAATTTTTTTTGAAAATATATATATATAAACCATAGAAAGTCGTAGATCCTATTTTCATCGATTTTTGTCAATATGGGTAAAAAATCCGACATTTCTGTCGAAAAAAAATCGCAAGTTGCTGCTTTGTTGATTGAGAAGAAGTCCAGCTATGCTCAAATAGCCAAGATTGTTGGAATTGCTAAGTCTTCCGTTGTCAACATAGCAAAACACGTGAGCATATCAGGTGGTTCAACCTTGGTTACGCCAAATAATCGCCAAAATTGTGGCAAAAAAAGAAAAACAACACCAAGGACTGACCGGAAAATCGTTCATAAAGCTCTTCATGAACGTAATGCACCAGTTCATTGCATTTTGAAGGATTTGAACGAAGCTGGAATCGACATATCGTTGAGAACCCTACGGCGTTGATTTAGAGAAAATTCTTTGGTCTGTAGAAGACCAGCAAAGAAGCCCGAATTGACCAACGTCATGCGAAAACGACGGTTGTTTTGGGCACAACTTCACAGAGATTGCGAGAGTGGCTATTGGAACAAGGTAAGTTAGTTTTTTCTTCAAACTTCTTCAAAAAAAAATCAAGAATATTGTATTAATTGCGGTTAAAGCAAATATTTCTCATCGCTCATAATTTAATGGCCACATACTGTATGTACTGTTACGTTGTCCAACTGCAGCATCCAAGGCAGAGTTCAAAATTTCTCTTTACATGAAGGAAATACTGTCTCAAATATTCCTCTGTAGGTAATTCCCGTCTTTTCAGTACTTTGAAAAATAAATTTAAGGGATCCGTAATACTCGTTCTTGATGTTATTTTTTTGAATTATAAACAGTGTGCTTGCGGGCGTTAATTCCAGCCTCAAGTTTAATTTATGATACCGAACAACTCGAATTAGGAGCACAGTACATACATATATGATTTTGATTTCGGTAAAAAATGCTTTAAATTCGTTTAGTTTATTTAGAAATTTACACAACAATGGATTAATGCTGATTATACACTAATTGATTTTTTTAAGTATGTTCTCTTACAAGTTTCTTACAAGTGTGGGCTTTATTCAAATAAGCCGTAGTATAAATAAGGAAAAAGCGCATCTTCGCTTTCGGCATCATATTGTGACACGATAAAAAGTGAATACTACGATAATCGAGGGCGAAAGAAGTGGTTAAGGTACTCAAACTAAGCATCAAAGTCGACGTCAAGCCATTTATCCAAGAGTCTAAACCTAAGCTGTGTGGGGCCAGCTCAGCATGTTTTCTTATTAAGTTGAACACAACTAATGTGTTTTAGCTGAGCATTGGAGGAAAACGGCCATAATTTGACCAAAGACGAGTGATTTTGCACCATGATAACGGTCGGCCACATGTTGCTGCTGCCCCTTCCAACTGCCAACTATTTCGATCGATGAAGCAGCTTGGCTGAGCAAGACTGAAACAAACCTTCCTCGGCAGAACTGCGAAAAATAATTGTTCTGACGAGATCAACCTTAATATATTTCGACCAGATACCTAGGGATGGACCAAAAGTATTGATAATGAAAATAAAATGCGTAAATTTTAGTTAATTTTTCTACATAATTTCCTAAAAATTTCTTCTAAAAATTCTTTGTGTTGACCTGCCCAAACATCTCAAAAGCGGCCATAACTTCACTATCATATTAAAATTTCTTGGTAGAAATCACTGGCGAATAAAGCGGATGGTTGAGCAGTTCGAATCCCGTTTCTTGAATGGCGGCCCTCGCAACTACTGCTTGGTGAGGCGGATGTCTTGACGAAACAGTTGGAGTGCTGTATTCATTTTTTTGTTAATGGCCTCCCACAATCTTATTTGGTGTGCGTAATAATATACCGAAATTGTGGCTCTCTTTTCCAAATACTCCACCATAATTATTCCTTCAACATCCCAAAAAAACGGATGCCCTAATCTTCCCTACCGAACTTGACACTGAATTTCTTTGACGTCGGCGAGGAGGCTCGCTTTCAAGTCATCGATTGTTGTTTGGTGTCAATGGTGTTTGGAACTTTTCGAGATTCACCGTCGACTCGACTCGGTTTTTATTTTGCTCGTCGGTTAATATTCTCGGTATTCGAACGCGCAGAGAACTTTTTCATGTACAATTCGTTCACAAGGCTTCTTTGACCGTTGCCCTATGAGATTTCTGTAACAGCTATACATATGTCTCATGGTCACTCTTCCATCTGCCAACACAACATTTTCGTCTTCTTTTTATCTTCAGTGAAGGACGTGGATGGGTGTCCTTCGCGACGTTCATCTTCAGTAGATGTTCTGCCCAACTTAAACTCCTTGGCCCAGTGTGCTATTGTGGAATATGGAGCAGAGCAGAGTCCGTCAATGTCTTTAGTGATATAATTCTTTCAAGCAGAGGTACTCGGAGCAGAGCTCTAATTTCTTTTTTTTCATTTTGATGTATCCTTTTGATTGTTCGTATTCAAAAGAATGTAAATACTTCCTGGGAATTGTGATCTAATTGTGTAAACAAGCAAACAAATCTTTATTTGGATCACCTCTCGTAGTTTTCCCGTTATTTTATTAGCAGTTACACCTGAATTTCTGCTGCGTGGGTAATATCGTTTTCCCTTGGTACTTGTTATCCATGTACATTAAGCAGTTTATCGAAATATCTCCTCCATTTGGCTGCAACCCTTTCGTAGTTCGAAACGGGCTCCCTATTATCATTGTCTATAAATCCTATCTAATTTGATACAACGGTTATCCCTATATACATTGCTTTGTTGTTTTTCTCTTTGCATTCTGCCTTACTTTTAGCAGTGCCATTGCAGTTTTTTTATCCCGGAAGAAACTGCTGACTTACTTTCGTTAGGTCTAATATCTTATATGCGTTAACGCTTTAGTTTTTTTTTCAAGGTTTGTTGTCTTAGAACTTTACGGGCTTTTACTTTTTCCTCGTATTGTACGTCGATGCAAGACTTGCCTTATCTCTTTTCCGTCTGTTTTCCGCTGATTCAGGTGATACAACAACAAAAATATTTAATTAAAAACTCACGTTAACAACTAATAATAGTTCCTTTAATCGTATATTGAGCACATATTTCTCTGGATTCACACGTTAAATGGGTACCTCGCCAGGAATCCCTTCAACTCAGGAGATTTTGTCAGTAACCCACTGAGGTGAAACACCGCATATAACCACAGTGGCTGCTGTTAGGGGATTCAGATCTCGTGCAAAGATTAAAACATTTAATTTGCCCGAAAATTCCAATTTTATTCCCATCTGCGTGTGAACAGTTAGTCAAGGTGATTTAATTTAAGAGGAAATAATCTCCCAGCTTCCTTATTAGCTTACTTCTTCCGCATTATTTACCGAGATCCGGTTTATCCACGATGGAGGTTTGACGCTTATTAAATGGCCAGATAGCTAACATTTTGCATTTATAGCCAACGCAAACAAAACGATGCAATCATGAATATTTTCCAATTCAAATTTGACCAAGTTGGCTTGCCCGAAAATTGTTTTGAAAATAAATTATCTTATTTCGGGGATTCATTGTTTTTATTTTTTATGCATTTGAGAACATTTTTTTACGTGAATACTTGATTAGCACGTTTGTTTTACGAACATTTACTAAACCACGCCAAAAAGGAGTTCAACTGACTTTATCCTAACAAGGTACTATAATTGCATTGGCTTGAAATACAGTTCAATGAAAGCTAATACGCTGTTTTTTAATAATCTCTGTGAAACTAGTCAAGTAGATGGGAAAAAAAGCGTGAAGGAATAGGCAAAATAGGTATGTTCTAAGAAAAAGCCTCAAAGATCGTTTAAAAAATGCAGTTTAGATTAGATCAAATCCACAGCAACCATTCCAAATGAATAACTCAACTAGGACTGTTCAAAATAGATTGAAGGAATTTGGTATGAAAGGAAGTCTGCGAAAAAGTCACTTTGACCAAGGTGATGAGTCTAAGTTGGTGAACATCTGAACTACTGTTGGAGAACGGCTAAATAGAAACGTACAATTGCATTTTTATTTCGTTCTCTTACACTAAGTCTCATACGACCCGATGGCTTCTGCAGCGTTCTTCGTAGGCAAGGTGAAAGATATGTGGAAAATAGTATTCATCGTTAGATCCCGCGCACTTCCCCTATGTAATGCCATGGAAATGCATTTCCATGGGGACAGATTTGATATAAGAGTGAAGTTAGTGATTGCAGGAAATAATAAAGGCATTATATTGACCTTCGGTATACAAGGCGCGGTATTTTTAACCTCAGCCCTTGCAAAAGACGTCCATTCAGTAATAAAAATCAAGCAATTGAATTGAAAAGTGGGCCCCGGCGTTTTTAACCCCACGTTGTATTGAACGATGCTAAAAATGTATGTATGCATTTGTATGTTTCTCTGTTATTTGCATTATATTGAAATTGTTTCATTACTATTAATTCTATTATAGATGTTTAGAAGAATGCAAAATGGTGACGTGGTGGCGGCTTTGCTGGAAGAAAATAATTCTTCGTTAGAAGATGAGATTGTCCTTCCTGGCAATGACTACGAATCTGATCATATCAGTGTTCGAATCTTCTATATGTACGAATGTGGAAGAGCCCGAAAATAACGAACTTTATAAAACCACAGATTGGCTGCTGTTGGTATATTTAGGTCGAATAAGGCGTACCTCAATTCAAGGATAGACGTGAAGAAAATGTTTATTAAATTAGGTTATTGAAAAAGAAATAATCATTGTGACTTACATACCAAAACCAGGTAAGTGGGTACAATGCACATTGTATTATGATGATGAGGATCCAGAGAGTAGAATTCAACTAAAACTATCTAGTTATTAAAACGATTTATAACACGACAAAAAGAAGGGTTGATGTGGTTGACAAGTTAGCTAGAACGTACGATGTTTTCCGCAACAGGAAACACTGGCACTTACGGTGTTTTTCTCTTTTTCTCTCAAGTCTACCTGTATATCATCGGATGGAATGGCGCCCAACCAAATTTGCCATTTTCTATTAGATATAACACCATACCAACGTAGTAGATTTTAAAGCATACAAGGGAGTGGATTGTGATTCTAACCATATCCTTATCATCGCCCAAATTAAAAGCCGAATACGAATTCACAAAAGCGGATCACAGGAATATATACAATAGAAAAATTCAAAGTTGAAAAGTTACAGGACCCTTGTATGTAGTATCAATATCAGGACAAAATTTATAACTCGTTCGCCCTACTATTGTACATAGATAGAAACTAACGTCGAAACCAGAAAGGTTGTCTGGGTCAACAATAAAAAGTATAAGCTACTGTAATGGATTGCGAGGAAAAAGTTAAAGCCCGTAATGTCCTAAGACTTCAAGCCCTGAAAGGTAGTGAAGAGATCACGTGTACAAGATAACAAACCCTACGAAAGGAAATCACCCATCTCTTCCGGGATATAAAACGATAACGACAAAGGAAAAAGTCTGCTAAGATTATGAAAGAATTTGCGGCTAAAAACATGAGAGCATATGTAGATGCAGCACTAAACGCTGTACGAAAAGGAAACCAGGCCAAATCATGTTTTATTCGCAATTATATTGAGGAGTACGTTACGGACAACGAAAGAGCTGCAACCAAAGCAAAGCTGAATGTAGGGGATATTTGGATAAGCTGTTGGGTGTACGTGGAGAGTCAGCAGCAAAGGAAAGTTAGTATTGCCAACCATTGAGAAAGTAAATGAAGCAATCCATCGGCAAGAATAACAGGGCCGCAGAAATTGGCCTAATACCATCGGAATCAGTAACATATGGAGGAGAAAAATTAAGAGAGAAGTTACATGAGCTCATCACAGTTATATACAATGAAACTAACCCCGGGGAATGGAAGAATTCAATCATCATACCAGTATAGCTCAATAAGTTGAAAGCTTGTTGGAAAAAACCGCCAGGAAGGACGCGCCGTAGATAGGAGAATAGTATAAGGATGGATCTAGAAGAGATGGGACAGATAAGAGAAACGGTATAATAATAATAATGCTCAATAACGAGATTGACAGAAAGAAAAGTGATCTTAGGAAGAACTTCAATAAGCAATTGGGACTTTCATTGTTTGTAGACAATATAAGAAATGTTCCTCGAGATATAAGAAGACGAAATTTGCACGAAATTTTGAGTGAAGAGCTTCCGGGTTTGTCGGAAAAACAATCAAAAAGATCTCAAAGATGTTCTTTTTGTCATATTAATAAAGATAGAAAGACTTCGGCCGGTTATTAAAAATTTGATGTGCGAAAATTGTATTAATTTAGACAAAGAATTATCTCGCTAAAAATAGACAAAGCTAGTGATTTTTATTATGTCCCAAAAGATAAAACGTGCAAGTTTAAAATATAAGTTTAAAACATTAAGCTCTTTTACACATAAACGTGCCTTGTTAATTTCTTTTAGATCTAAGGCAGATTTGCTGATGTTTAGAGAAGGTTTATTGATTTCAATTTTTTTTTTATAATAATAGTTTAGTAAAATAGTTTACTTTTAATATAGTTTTGGATTTTATTGAATAATTTTATAATATAGCGAAAAACTTATTTACGCCAGTTGTATTTGAATAATACCTTTATCAGGATTGGAGAAAAGGTAAAATGCCCATTTTTTTAGCCCTTTTAAAGATAAAAATGTCTTATAACTCATTTTCACCACCTGAGATCATAGCTTTCAATTAGTTGCATATTAATTACACATTACATAAATATGGACGGAGTTATGAGTGTGCAGCTGGAATAAATCTGAATGAATTTATGACTATGCAATTTTAATGGTATCACATAAATTGTATGCACATTTCTGTTTTATAATGAAATAAATATATATACATATTTACTTTATAAATAATTTTTATTTTTAAATTAAAAAATGGATTGTATCCTATGTACATTGTATGTTTGTTGATTGTATGTAAAGAAATTTGCAATATGTAGGCAACTATTATAATTTAAGAAATGAAGGAGATTTCCGATTGCCCCTTTACAGGTGGGAACGAAGTCAAAATAATATTTTGTATAAAGGTGTCCAATTGTATAATAATTTTGATGCAAATGGAAAAAATGAAACTGACTTTGTCAGTTTTAAAAATCAAGCTGTTTAACATGTATTGCGATACTATTGGGAAAAAAATAAAAACTAATATATCATAGGTGTGTTTTGGCAGTCTATTAGAATAAACTTGAGCAAATATTGATTTGTGGAAACCTAATTTATTATAAGTTTACAGTTTAATAAGTTAATAGCTGCTGATAATACTGGTCAACAAAAAAATATTTATTTTTTACTCGGAGATAAAATTATGTGATTCGCAATCATTGGAGTTTATAGAATGATAAAAACTATATAAAATAGCAAGATCACATCGGAATTTTTTGAATTCAAGAATTAAACCGACAATATTACCGAAAAATATTATTTTTTGTAAAATTTAGTTGCTTTTTTGGAAGCATCTGCTTTACGTTTATAGGAAGACCTTGGTACCGTTTCTCTATCGCAGTAATATCTTGGTCGAACCTCTCGCCGTGCTCATCGCTTGCACTACCCATATTTTCTGGAAAGAAATTGAGATGAGAATGCAAGAAACGAATTTTTAGCGATAGGATGCACCCCATTCTGTGATAAGCACCCAGCATTTCCTTCACATCATCAGCATAATCTGGAGTCTTATTGTTATCGAGGAAGTTTTCTGTTACTTTCACAAAAGAACCCCAAGCCTGTTATTCTAATGGATCTAAAGTAGGTATAAAAGCTGAATCTTTTATAAGCTTTCTTATGTCTGGACCCACAAAAATACCATATTTAATATTTGCCTCGCTTATTGATGGTTGACTTTTGTTTCAAAAAATGTAAACCAGGTTGGTTTTACTTCAACGCCTTTACAAAGTTTTTCATAAATCCTAATTTGATGTGTAATGGTGGTAGAATAACACACTGTGGTTCGACCAATGGATGATTCCTTTCATTTTTTTCTCCACAAATAAAATTTGTTCTTCTAGACCAGTCTATCTAGAGCAACAACTTTTAATTGTTATATTTTGGACCAGTTATATTTTTTATATTAAATTTCCTCCAATATATATATAATATAATATCGTAGGTTTCTTTTAAATTCACACCATGCGCTAGAGGTATTGAAGGAAAATTATTTCCATTATGCAGCAATACAGCTTTCAAACTAGCCTTTGATACGTCAATGAATAGCCGCGAATCTTTTGTTTTTGTGCTCTTAACCTAGTGAAAGCATTAAGCCATTAATATCATTACAATACACTAAGCTATCGTCTTTCGAAAAATAAGGAACAAATTCACTTTGTCGCTTAGGGTACTCTGTAATTTTCACCCCAGGCTTGAGCAGATTCCACTGCTATAACCTTGAGCTCAGTATTTCAGCCTTTTGTTTTGACAAATTCAAGTCCCTGACGAGGTCATCAAACTCAATGTGACTGATGAGATGTGGTGAATCAGAAAAAGTGGGGAGCTCTAATTCGATATTATTCATGATTTCTTCTGAACCATATGATGAACTTTCAGTGTTGCAATGGCGTTCGGGAGGTGGCTTTGGAACTGGAAAAATTTCTGTGTGAGGTGCTGGTTTTGTTACAGAAGAGACATCAGCATATTTTATGAAATACTTTGATTTTCGAGAAAATCCTTTCACATTGGTGCAACAAAAGTAACAATCTGTGTGACTCTGCGGATCTCTCCGTATTAAAGGTATTGCAGAAAAAATCTTTGTCGTTGTGTTGCTGTGCGGGATCTGAACAAAAGATTATTTTGACCGTTATCTACAGGTCGAGTACTATAAGAAAGAGTATTAAGTAGGTGCGAGTATTTTTCATTGTTGCCCAATGTAATCAATATGATGGAATTATATTGTTAATGTCAACTTTAAGGACCAGAAATGCTTATTCCACATCGACCATGCGAACCAAACTTAATGTATCGTTTACTCAAGCCACATGCTCAAGAATTTGCAACAATGTGCGCAATTTTTATCACTATCTGCAACATGTTCTGTACTTCATGGCTCATGGTTACTCATTACACCTAGTAGGTCAATGTCCTGCTGTTATTTTGAATTTGAGAAATTATTATTTTTATATTGTATAGGATATACACACCTGATCAAAAAAATAGATACACTTCCATACATCTTACATTTTTTGTATTTAGCGAAGTAAAATTAAAGATATGGTAAAAGTTCATAAAATGGCTTATATATTTATATTCTGTATACATATAAGGAGCTTATAACTTAAATATATTTTCAATATTGACTTAAAAAACTTTCTGGTGAAGATTTAATTGTGTTAGCACATAAAATTCATCTGATCAAAAAAATAGATACATTGTATTGTTTTCTGAAAATATACAAAATTAAGGGCTCAAATGTTTGTTTCTTTCAGTTACAAAACCACTTACATTAATACCCTGTGAAGTTACCCTTTTGACTTACAACTTTCGCCATCCTTTTCGGCATACTGCTTATTAGAGCTCTACATGTCTCTATTGGTATTTCATACCAAGTCTTCTGAACAAATTGCCACAACTTGTCCTTATTGCTAAATGTTTGCTTAGCCAATTTCTGTTTCAGATGAGCCCACAAGTTCTCAATAGGGTTGAGGTCTGGCGATTGGCTTGGCCAAGGTAGCAGGTCGACTTTATTGTCGACAAACCATTTTCTCACAAGTTTGGAAGTATGCTTTGGGTCATTATCCTGTTGATAGACCCAACGCAGCGGCATGTTTTCCTCGGCGTATGGTTATTACCATTTCCAAAATGTCCTTATACTCGGCAGCCGTCATTTTGTTTGTGGTGTGGAATATTGGACCGACACCATTCCAAGAGAAACATCCCCAAACCATTATATTACCGCCTCCGTACTTCACCGTTTTTTTTGTATAACGGTTATGGAATTCCCTACCTTGGGGACGTCTCACATTCCTTTCACAGTCATTTCCAAACAAATTAATTTTTGTTTCGTCGCTCCACAAAATATTTCGCCATTTTCTTTCACCGATATCGCCGGTCCAGTTTGCATGTGCCATAGCAAACTGTAACCTCATGCTCACATTTTTTTTTCTCATTAGAGGAACTTTTCTGGCTATTCGTCCAGGAAGTTTGCCTTTTTGTAAGCGACGACGAACTGTTGGAGCACTAATAATGTTGCCAATTTCTGCGGAAATCGCCTTTGATGACTTAAAAGGATCACTTTTTGACAATATTATTATTCGACGATCATCCGCTGGAGTCGTTTTTTTCTTTCTGCCTCGAGTTTCTTTTTTTGGTGCATCTTTAAATACATTTTGCACAAAATGAAGTGATCGTCCTATGCATTTCGCTATTTCACGCAGAGATTTTCCTTCTTTTCTGTGCGACAAAACCAACGCTCTCTCTGCTATAGTGCAGTGACTCTTCCGGCCCATGTTTTTTTTCTTTCATTGAAATTGAAACCAAATAATGAAAATTATATATATTTTACCTTTTTTCAAAAACAAAACAAATAAACAATTGAATGTTAATCAAAATCTGGTATGTATCTATTTTTTTGATCACTCAACCTCACGCGCGATAATGATCGTGTGTATGGAAAATGACATTTGTTGGAAATACCGATATGATTGATACTTTGTTAGGGTTACCAGATTGCATTCATTCATATAAAGCAAAGATTACCAATTAGATTGCCATATTTTACATTTTTTTTGGTACTTCTTCCCGAATCGGGTTGGTGTATCTATTTTTTTGATCAGGTGTGTATGTATGTGACAATATTGATTAAATAAAAGTGCAAGAAAAAATAGTACCGTTATCGTTCAAGAAGAGGTCACAAATCACACTTCGCGCCATTGCGGAGCTGTTAACATTCAATAATCACTGCGGGGGCTTTTGATTAGTAAAACGTGAAAGATTAATTAATAAGAATTGAGGCTACAAAAACACGCACGTCGCTGTACTTTCGGTGATTGGTTGATAGAAATTATTAACAAGATCATAATTTTTTACACAAAATTGAGTGGTGAGCTCCATTTCCATTTTCCATTCATATACCGCAACTGGAGTATCGAAAACCACAACTGAAATAACTAGTAGGATAACCTCTCCGTTTCCAGCTAGAGACAGCTCGTTGCCTTTTTTGGCCTGGCGGTTACATTTGGTCATATTTTTGATAATTATATTATAGAACTACGAGTGTAAGTTATTAGCCAGACCCAAAGATGGTGTTCCAATTAGTAAAAGTTTATGTTTCCTGCCGTGTCATTCATTAATTCGTATAACGAGTTTCAATTTATTTTCTCAAATAGTTTGTTTAATTGTTTGCAGTAGCCGTCTTGCGTGGATAAACTTGAATATCGTGCGGTATTGAAATTCTTGGTTTTGGATGGAAGTAGTTTCAAATAAAATGAAATCCAATATTTCTGTAATTAATTTACTAAGTACTAAAAAAGATTCGCATCTTAATGTACATTCCGATAAATAAATGAAAAAAAAATGAAAAAAATAATTAACCCCTAAGAAAATTCATCCGAGTTTGCTGCTGGGGAGTTGACTTTAAATGATGCGCACATCCCATGAAGACGACCCAAGTCAAGGATAGCTAAAAACGGTAATCACACGGGAAAACATCGAAAAAGTATATATCGTGTTGAAAGATAGGCGAGTGAAGGTGAATAATATAGTTGAGGTTGCTGCTTTATCAGAAGAAACATATTGGGTGTTCAACATGTTGAACATAGAATAAGGCATGTGCAAGATGGGTGTCGCATTTGCTGAAGGCCTATCAAAAGTAATTGCGCAAACGACATCCGTAGCAGTTTTTGGACCAATATAATACGGATCCGATCGATTTTGCACGTCAGAAACAGTAGTCCAATCAGTCGGTGGTTCAGCACCAAAGAAAGCGAAGTCGATGGCATTGGCGGAAAAGTGATAGCCAGCCGGTTTTGGGATGCGAAAGGGATCCTGTTACATTTTTACTAGCCAATTGGAATTCGGAAGCCTCATTAACCACTTTTCGCCAAGCCTCTCTATCATAAGTGTGCTCCTTTCATGTTTTGCTGTTCTTTCCCATCTCTTCGAGATCCATCCCTATATTGTCTTCCAATCTACGGACTTCCTGCCGATCTTATTCCTACGGGTTTTCCACTTATTATTCGTGCACTGTCCATTATATCTACATATCCTGCCCATCTTAGTCTTCGCAATTTAATGACTCGGATAATGTTGGGGGCTCTATAGAGTTCCTCAAGTTCTTGATTGTGTAGTTTTCTCCATTCACCTGTTTCTTTTTTCTGTTTTCCGCCAAATATTTTCCTTAAGACCTCGTTTTTAAAGACTAATCTATTTTCCTCCTTCTTAGTTAGAGAAAAGTTGTCACATCCGCAAAGTGTCACTGGCATTACCACAGTTTTATAAATACGAATTTTGCCATTGCGGGACAAAAGAGTTCTCTTTAGTCGAGAAGAAGCCCATATGTAGTATTTTATTTATTTCGATCTGTCGTTATTGGCAGTCTATATGGTACCCGAGTATAGCGAGGTTTGGATCGATTCAAGTCGGTCAGTGACTATACTTATGTATATGTATTTAGTTTTCGCTTCATTTACTTCCAAACCGATTGCTTTTCCCGCCATTATTAGACTTTCTACATTATTTTTAACTGTTTTCCCACCACCTTCCAACAGGTCTAGATCGCCAGCGTAAGCCAGAACGGATTCCATTAAGGGTTATTCCCCTCTCCTTTTCTTGAAGGGATCTCATTGCGAATTCCAGCACCAAATTAAAAAGAAGTGGTGACAAGGCCATTAATTGTTTTAATCTCTCACGATGAGAAAATTCCTACTTTAACTTGTCGTTTGTTTCCCTTAAGGCATACTTTTATCAG
This sequence comes from Merodon equestris, assembly GCA_958301585.1. Taxonomy (NCBI): domain Eukaryota; kingdom Metazoa; phylum Arthropoda; class Insecta; order Diptera; family Syrphidae; genus Merodon; species Merodon equestris. The sequence continues at coordinate 70,837,523 of OY284413.1, forward strand.
TTTCACCATTTTTTTCACTTTATAGAGTAACATGGCAATGCTTCTGGATCAGCTGGAACCCAAGGTCTGTGTTTTAGGAGAAAAAAAAAAAAAAAACATCTTTCATCAGGACAACGCATGTGTACGCAAGGATCCTTTGGCGATGGGAAAACTGCGGAATTTGGGGTACGACTTGTTCGGCCATCACCGCTATTCTCCAGATTTGGCACCTTTAGACTGCTATCTAGTCCCAAGTTTGAAGAAATTTGTTTCTGGCTGCAAGCTCTTCGCATGCAACGAAGATAGGCCGTAGGTAAATATTTTTACATTCTTTCAGACTCTCGCTTCCGGGAAGGAATACAGATGTTGGAGAAACGCTGGACCAGGTCTGTTGAAATCCAGGGAGAACATGAAGAAAAACAAAATCGTTTTTCAACTGAAAATCGTAGTCTTTCATTGTCAGGCCGAGAACTTTTCAATTTACTCTCCTTTATGCCCCAAAAGTATTGCAGAACGGCCACAAATGCCACACAGCTGGTGAAACAATGGTTATATTGCGAACTACTTGGAGGTTTGTGTAGACAAAAATTTGAAATTGATTTGCCTTTTGTACACCACTGTATGCGTACATGAACTTCAACTATTTTTAGTATATAATGCTGTCTATGGATTGTGTCATACGATGGGGTGATTGTACAGAAAACTCTCCATTAGCAGAGATTAATGTTTATAAAAGGGAGAAGTAAATAAAAGAAGGGAATCTGTCTGTTACTAACAGCTGCTGTGTACAGTGTTTTTTTTTTATTGAAGAAACGTCCTACAGTCTCAGAAGTGGGATCGCGTGCATGTAACTTAACCGAAGTTCAATCGCAGTCAATACCGGGTTCCGTTGCTCAGACAAAGTGTAAAGTGTTCGACGTCAAATACCAAAAATGTCCGAAGAGTGGGCAGTTTTCGTGGAATCATCTACAGTTGTGCGGCTAAAGGAAGTTCTACGTTTATTAAGGTTGCAGACTACGGGCACTAAAGCAGAGCTGAAAGTCCGAGCACATGAAGCAGCGCAAGATTTACTGGATGACGAACTTCGGAAGGTGATGCACGATGCTACTGCGAAGAATAGAGAAAATGGGACAGACGATTCAATCGCACCTGATAAGGCTGTATCAGACCAGGAAAGTGACCTTGATGACAACGAGGAAGAACGTCTGGATGAAGAACTGGCAAAGTTGCGACGTATAGCGGAAAAGAAGAAGCAGATTGTCCAATTAAAACAGCAACTTCGTGAGCTGCAGATAGAAGATGCTACCAGTTCCAAGTCAGAGTCAAACGTTGTCTCTAATTTTAAAGACATTGAGGATTCCATCACTCCATTTAGCGGAGATGATAACTACCCCGTCGACAGATGGATTGAGCAATTCGAGGAATGCTCTGAAATACTCCGCCTGGATGAAAGGGCTAAATATCTATACGGTAAGAGGCTTTTAACTGGTACCGCGAAATTGTACATTCGAACAATTAATCTCAAAAGTTGGTTTGAATTAAAAAGTAACTTAATAAGTGAATTTCGCAAAAACGTAACAAGATCAGATGTTTACGGTGAGCTCCGTGATAGGAAAAAACGGCAAGATGAAACCATGCAGCAATATATTTTGCATATGCAAGAAATTGCTTCGCATATTGATGTAGATGAAGCAGATTTAATGCAATTTATAATAAGAGGAATCCCCGATACAGAATTAAACAAAACAATATTATACAGCGCAAACAATATAGCGGAGCTTAAAATTGCTTTGCGCAAATACCAAAAACAAAAACAAAATTCTTATCAAGGCAGTGTGGGAAAATCATTCAAAAAAACAACTGGTTCATCTGGTCAGCAGCCTGTCACTTTTAAGTCAAAATCAGCAGTGATAACATCCAACAACAGCAAACAGCAAAACAAGCAACGTGGGAGAAATGCCAAACAAGATGTCACATGCTTTAAGTGTGGGAAACCCGGTCACATCTCAAGAGTATGTGCAGATCAAGATCCAGTGATGACAGTGGAAAAGAAAACCGAGAAGCCAGTTCCGAACGATGTAAAGCAGCTAGACGTTGAAGGTGGATTCTACCACGGTGCCAGTACTTCTGCCAAGGTGAAAGGTAACGACTTTGAAAAGATAATGAATTTTCAGTGGGCTGCAGAATCTGTGAGGAGTTCCACATCGCTTTTGACACTTTTGGACTCAGGGAGTCCCATTAGCTTCATTCAGGAGATGTTTCTTCCAGCAGTTTTCCTGTCAGCTTTAAAGTCTACGACACAATCATATTGCGGAGTCAACGGCAGTCGTCTTGAAACTTTGGGAAGTATAGAAACCTGTATCTATTTTAACAATAAAATTATACGTTTGGATTTAATAGTGGTTAAAAATTTCTCAATGAATTATCCTGTCATTTTAGGGCGAGACTTTTTTGGAAAAATTGGCTTGGAGCTTCAAATTAATCAAGAGTTCAAGAAAAATCAAATTCCTCAAGAGACATTCGACGGCATAAAACATCAAAATGCGTTCAAATGTTGCAGTGAAGGTATGGATATGGAGAGCAGTAGATTTATCCAGGAAATATTAAATATTGATGACAACGAAATAGGGGGTGAGTTTCGATTAAATATGAACGAAAACATAAGTGATTATCTTAAAGAAAAAGTTAAAGAAGTAGTTAAGCCGGCATATTTTATCAATAAAAATTCCTTTAAGCCTAAAACAGATTTTGAAATGAGAATCTTTTTGTCAAAAGACACTCCATTTTATTGTACACCGCGAAGACTTCCATTCGCTCATAAGATAGAGCTTCAGAAGATTTTAGACGATCTTATTAAAAATGATATAATCCGCGAATCCAGTTCTCCATACGCGTCTCCTATCGTACTTGTCCAGAAGAAGAACAAGGAGATGAGACTATGTGTGGACTATCGTGAACTGAATAAAATCACTGTACGTGACAATTATCCGTTGCCATTGATTGAAGATCACCTTGATCGTCTTAAAGATAAAAGGTATTTTACTACCTTAGATCTAAAAAATGGCTTTTATCACGTTCAATTATCTGAAGATTCCACTAAATATACATCGTTCATTACACCATTGGGCCAATATGAATTTTTAAGAATGCCCTTTGGTCTCAGAAACGCTCCGTCTGTCTTCGAGAGGTTTATGAAACACATTTTCAAAAGCTTGATCTCCGAGGGTAAGATTATCACATATCTCGATGATATTCTTATTGCGACCCTAGATGTTGATGAACATTTAGAAATACTAAGGGAAGTCATAGCCATTGTTGTTAAAAATGGTTTAAGTTTACGATTTGATAAGTGTACATTTTTACAGCATGAAATAGTCTACTTGGGTTATAAAATTAACCAAAATGGTATTAGACCAAATGATGACAACCTAAAAGCTATTAAAGATTTCCCAACACCGACTTGTCTTAAGGACGTACATAGTTTTCTAAGACTATGCTCCTATTTTCGCAAGTTTATTAAAAACTTTGCCAACGTTGCGAAACCCTTATACGATTTATTAAAGAAAAATACTCCTTTTATATTCGGCATTAGAGAGATCGACACGTTTAACACGTTGAAGAACAAGCTAGTGGCATCCCCACTATTAGCTATTTACAGTCCACATTGTGTAACTGAACTACATTGCGACGCAAGCAGCAATGGTTTTGGGGCTGTGTTAGTACAAAAGCAAATAGATGGAAAGTTTCATCCAGTTTTCTTTTTTTCGAGGAGGGCAACTGAGGCTGAGCGTAAATACCACAGCTATGAATTGGAAACCCTCTCCATCATTTATGCACTTCGAAGATTCAAAGTGTATTTAATCGGTATTCATTTTAAAATTGTTACTGATTGCCAGGCACTTACGCTTACCCTTAACAAGAAAACTCTCAATGCTCGCATATCCCGTTGGGCTCTGGAGTTACAGAGCTATGACTATGTAGTAGAACATAGAAAAGGAGAACGTATGACACATGTTGATGCCCTGAGCCGATCATTCAATGTTCTTCATGTTGACGATGAGTCATTTGAATTTGTGTTGGCGGCCGCACAAAAGCAAGATCCAAAGATCATTTCAATATGTTCACATTTGGGAAAGGCCGAAAGCCCGCAGTTCGAAATGATCGACGGCTTAATTTATCGCAAGTGGAAGGATAAAGTTCGTTTCTATGTTCCACAAAACATGGAAAACCAAGTTATACGCACGCATCACGAAGCCATGTGCCACTTGGGTGTGGATAAATGCTATGAACACTTGGCTGGGACTTATTGGTTCCCGAATATGAAGCGTAAAATCAAAGACTACATTGACAAGTGCTTAAAATGTATTTACTTTTCACCCCACTCTGGCAAAGAAGAGGCTCATTTGCATTCTATTCCAAAAGGAAGTGTACCATTTGATTCCTTGCACATTGACCATCTAGGTCCTTTGCCCAGTTCCCCAGCAAGGAAAAAACACATTTTTGTAGTTGTTGATGGCTTCACCAAATTTACTAAGCTTTACTCAGTCAAAACTACTCAAAGCAAGGAAACAATAGCTTGCTTAAAATCATATTTTGAAAACTATTCTAGACCGAATAGGATCATTTCCGATCGGGGAACATGTTTCACCTCAAATGAGTTTGAGGAGTTCATGCAGGAATACGGGGTAAAGCATGTAAAGATCGCAACGCACTCGCCACAATCAAACGGACAAGTCGAACGCGTTAATCGCGTCATTATACCCATGTTAGCGAAGGAGTGTGATGCTAACACAACAGGCAATTGGGACAAACATTTGGCTAAGGTTGAATTTGCCATCAATAATACAGTCAATAGAAGTACTGGGTTTGCCCCCAGTGTTCTATTGTTTGAACAAATTCAGAGAGGTGAACTTTCTGATCGTGTTCAAGAATATCTTGCTAATGCTTTAAGCAATAATCGTACTAATCTTACAGATATTAGAAATCAAGCATGCAATAATACTAAAAGAACACAGGAACGAAGCAAATTATACTATGATAGACGTCACACAGAACCGAGAGCGTACCAACAGGGCGAATACGTAATGATAAAAAACATTTCCACCACGGCAGGAGTAAACAAAAAACTACTTGCAAAATATCGCGGTCCATATGAGGTTAAAAGGGTTTTACCCAACGACAGGTATATCATTGGAGATATTGAAGGCCTCCAGCTAACCCGACTGCCATACAAGGGCATTGCATCACCTAGCAATATGAGGCCATACAGTGTAGAAGACATAGCAGATGTTGAGAACGCAGATGTTGCCGAAGAGTGTCCCGAGGAACTTGATTCGTAGGAATGTATGAAATTCTAAGTGGATGTGTTATTTAGTTATGTGCCCAAGTCTGTTTTCCACGAAGGTTTTGTCTTATAATTTGCTATGTACTTACATATCTTGAATTTTTCTGATAGTAATTGAATATATAAATATTATAAATGTAAATGAAAGGAATTATACTATTATGTTACCTTAATTTTTATTAATGGATTTGTTAAACTCTATTGAATATTTTGTTACCATATTGCAATATAACTTTACTCTATATGAAGTTTGTAATCAATACGAGTATGTGTGTATAGTGGGGACACATTGTAATCGGGTCGATTACCCCATCAGGATGGCCGAACTGTAGACAAAAATTTGAAATTGATTTGCCTTTTGTACACCACTGTATGCGTACATGAACTTCAACTATTTTTAGTATATAATGCTGTCTATGGATTGTGTCATACGATGGGGTGATTGTACAGAAAACTCTCCATTAGCAGAGATTAATGTTTATAAAAGGGAGAAGTAAATAAAAGAAGGGAATCTGTCTGTTACTAACAGCTGCTGTGTACAGTGTTTTTTTTTTATTGAAGAAACGTCCTACATTTGATATCTCAAAATGGATACTTTAATTGGCCGCTGAATCCTTGCGACTTTCTTTTTGCTAAAGACAGAGAGTACGTTTGTGTTCTACCAGCGATCCATGCAATACTCGTAAAAGAAAATAACAAAGCTATTATTCGCGAAATACAGACGCAATTAATCATAACTCGAATACCATCATACGGATCCGCATTTTTTTTTATGAAATCATATGTATGTACATATGTTGATTGACTGCCCTAAAAAAATCAACAAAAGTCAGCAATAAAATACAATGAATCTCGTAAAAGTTAAAGAAAAGACACAATGTTGTTTACTGCTGAGTAATGTTAAAAACTTATTTTTACAAACTGTGCATGAATCGAAGAAAAGAGAATTAGAATTAAATCAATGAAACAATTTTCATGAATTATATTGATTTGGGGACTATGCTACTTCCGTTTTTCCTCCTCTTCCCAATTTGAAACATTCTAATTGTGGCATAACTAGCAAAAGATTCATGTTCACCAAACATGTGGTACTGACACTGACATGAGCCTGAAAACGTGACAAAAGCATTTTAAGCAATTCAACAATTTCCTTTACTCGCATCTTCCACCACCTCAACCATTGGTTATTTCATAACCTGATAACCAGGCAACAAAATACGTACAAGCATACATATTCTAAAGCAACGTTGCTAAATTTCACTTTTGCTCTTGACAGAAATAAAGAATGAAAGAAAAAAGAACGTAAAGGAGAACATAAAAATAAAAGTTACTCGTCTCAAGAAATAATGTGATCATTGTGTCTCTCCCCTCTCGTCGCATGGCATTTGTGCTCAGCTGGTGGTGTTCAAGATGAACTAGCATTCATTATACTGGCATGCTATAAGTATATTATGATCCCAATGTTTGACCTACACATTCGACATACTTGGTTAACGTTTCGTTAATATAAATTGATGCAGCATGATATAGGTCTTTTTATTGATCTCGAAGTAGAACAGCAGGAACTCGAGAAAAAAATGGTGGAATTCTAAACCTTCAATAGCTAACCATCTCAGGGAGAAATTGGATTCCTATCATTAATGCAGTGTTTCTGATATACATAATTGAAATATCAACTTGTATCTTGTTAGTGGATAAGTAAGTGTGATTTATGCTTCACTTCATCACTAATAAAAGCAAATCAACTCATTTACGCTTACAGTCCTTTCTTTAGATTTTTGTTTTATAACTTTACGGAGTACCGAAAGTATGAAATATCCTCGCTTCAGTTCGTGACCTGTTCTCTCTTCTTTGTGCAACTTTATTTTTCTTTTAATACCACATTGAAGTATATATGCATGTATGTACACGTACATACATATGTATCTATCCGAAACAAGTTTTTCCTTATATTCTTTTCTTTTTTAGAAATACTCGTGTAGTGAGGGTGGAAGTAAATTATATTTTGAGCTAGAGAGCAGAAAAATAGTTGAATCGTGCCTTTGCGATTTTGTTTTTCTTTCTTTAAGTGGTTATGAGTAAAAAATAGTTTGCTCTGCAGGATAGAGTCAAGACAATGAAACATTGTAAGGAATGGGATCGCAACTCGTTTCTTTATAAGAATTCTATAAAACACCGTTCAATGTTTTTTGAAAGTTTAAGGTTTTAGTGAAAAAAGTGCACCTAGAAATGAAATGTAATTTCTTTTAAATTGTCGTTTCGGTTGGCTTTGAAGTATTTACCCAGCAAATGTTAAGTAAATTGTCGATGGTTTGATTCAAGAGTTCGATCAATATTGTGCTAAAGGGCCTTAATCGTTTCAGGGTTATCTGCTTAAAATTGATTTTGGAGAAAAAAAAAAAAAAATAACGTCAAATCGCACACTAAAAAGTTTCCCATACCGACTGATTACACGACTATTGAACTTGCAGATCATCGAATGTCGCACAATCTGCGTGGCACGTAGAGCCATCCTGCTTGAACCATACCTCGTCCAAGTTCAATTCTTCAATTTCTTAATTAACCGCAATATTGTCAAATGGTTTAATATTGCCATTATTCCAAAATCCAGGGTAAATAATCAGAGATTGTGGTTGCATTGGCTTCCCAACAATTTAGTGTGAATTTTCTGAGCACCAAACGACCCTTTTACTTATTATTTCAATATAAACATGCGCCTCACCTGAGAATTTAGTTTCTACCAAGTTAATGTCTATTTCTAGCTGATCCAAAGTCCAAGCAGGGTACCAATATCAATTTTACTTCAATGCCGATATAAGTTGGAACTTATAAGGGATTAAGTCGAGCTCTTTTCTTCAAACAAATGCTGATAATGCTTAGCTGGCAAGATTTGTGGCGACTGGAGGTTCAGCCGAAATTATGTTGGCGTTATTAGTTAGCATGCAATATATAGCAACTTGTTTCTGCAACACAACTTTTCTTCAAGAATACATGTTGCGTATGGTATTTGGGGACATCCATATCAGTGGTAATAATTCCGCAAGGCAAGGTTTTCTTAATTTCTTATAAGATCATCAATTACCTAACCCTAGAAACGAAGACAGGCTGTAATAGTCACAACATGTGCGAAACACTGATTTAGAAATGTTCAGTTTCTTGAGTTGCTCTCGATGGGTCGTACATAAGGCTCGTCGTGAATTGGAAGCACTAGCTTACGTGACGATACAAGGGAACTCCTAATCCGTTGACTTGTCTACGAAGACATTCGCTATAAATCTTTGCTAAAAAATCTTCGCTATATAAATTTTATGCGCAAAAGACAGTTCATATCGGCAAAAATTCAGGAACAGGGAACTATCTTTAACAAGCTTAAGCACCCTGAAGCTCCCAAAGTATTGTTGTTTTTTTCTGGCAAAAAAAAACCAAAAAACCAACCGCAAAAATATTAGAAGACTGTATTCAGATTCTTCAGCAAATTACGCACACGAAATTTCCAGCTACTGTCATGGTTTTAGGAGTTGTGAGCAACAAAGACATGTAATGCTACCTTATCATTTTCCTTAAGGACTTCGTGTTAATGCTTACGCCTACATGGGAGTTTTAGAAAACGTTGTGATATCCTGGTTCGATAGCGTACACGGGGATAGATCATATATATTCCAGCAGGACTTTGCTCCTTCACTCAAAGCGTTTGGCGACAGAGTATTGGATGGCCGAAAATTTCCATGACCACATCACACTTATGGTCTCTTAGCTCCGCAGAACCTAATCCTCTGGCTTATTATGTATGGGACATACTTCAGTGTTAGTCTAATAGTTACAGTCAATATAAATAAAGAGCATTTGATTCGGGCATGCAATCGTCTCCGGTCCAGGATTGAACAGGTTATTGCGGCTACGGAGATTTTATTATATAACTAGCTGAACCGACAGACATCGTTCTGTCTTAGCCAAGAATGTTCATGATGAGGTAGAACGAAATAGAAAAAAGTAAATTTTAAAAATTAGGTGAAAATGTCATGTTGAGCAAATGTTTCTATATGGAATATATAAAAATGAATCAATAGTTTGTTGGTCAATCATTTAAATCTGAAGTTACAATAACTTAACTAGTTATGAAAAAATATTTTATTTACGACTTGAAAGTTACCATTTTGGCTATTGGAGTGTTTTTTTATTTTATTTTCTGGCGCGAAAAGAAATAATTGTGATAATTTTCCGACACGGGATCAGGCGACGTATAATTGACCATGTGAAAAGGATGAATGTTCCAGATTAATGCCGCAAACACTCAACGCCTGCCCTTGCGATTTGTTTACCGACATTGCGAATGCAAGCCGCACTGGAAATTGTAACCGTTTGAAGGCAAATGTCGGCTGGAATCATTAGAATGCATGGGATTAAGACATCTTCTCCTTCGAATTGTAACTTCAATGACGTTGTTCAACAATTTCTTCACCACAAACCAAGTACTCGTATCATTACAAAAATGTTGGTTGGTTGATCATTTGCAACATAATGATTACCGATCTAAGTTTCAATTTCAGATTATGAGGTAGTCCGGGCAACTCCACTGAGTTTAAAAATTCCGTTGGATAGTGAACATTTTGGCTGGTAACGGAATCAATTGAATTATGTGCGATCAGTTCATCAGAAATGTCATTTTAAATATGGAACTTCATTTCGTAGACATTAACGTTTTTTGTAGGCAATATAGCACGTTCGCTCAACCAAACATGATTTTTGTAATTTTGAACAATGTTTGGGAACAATCTTCTCGATGAGTTCATTCTTTGATTTGGTGAAGTGACAAAAATCGACAGAGAAGTGTCAACAGGCATTTTACTATACACGAGTTCTTCGAAATGTTGCAAGCGACTTGAGTGCCGAATGAGCAGTTCGACCGACTTCTAAGAGTGTAACTGCAATTCCTAAAGAAGCACTTGCACTATTCTATTTTGTGATCGAATCATTGCCAAAATTAATGATATCAAAAATGTGTTTCCAGTTCCTTCAGAAGCATTCAAGAAGAACATTCTTCCAGTTCCATCGTTCACCATTTTTATGAGTGTACCGTGATTCAATAGAGGAACATATCACTGAACTGGTTCTCTCAATGTCTCTAAATTGTATTCTGTTTCGCGCTCCAACTTTTGATTAAATGCGTCGTGTATTGGGCGATTAGGTGCTGTCATTCCTAATTGAAATAATACCTTGTTGATTAGCATTAAGCACATGTCCTCAATTAAAATTGATGATTTATTGTGCAACATTTTTAATGTCAAATCGGTCCAGCCGTTTTCAAGTTATGGCGTCATCAAGAAATATTGATTTCTTTTTATATATACTTATATGTTAGATAGAAGATATAGATTTTATAACAATAATATTTGGTGGGGCCCTAATGACTTTTTTATATCTTGCGGAAGGATAAGCCCTCAATCTGTCCTAAACCAAGTAAATTTTTTGGGTTGATGTCCTTAACGAACGATTTGCTAAATCGTTATCATTCTAAACATTCTCGATGGGGTTTAAATCAGGATTGATCCCTCAAACACAAACATTTGTCACTCTGTGAACCAATTTTTGTATAACCCTAAATACGTTGGGCCGTTGTGGTGCATGAAAATCCACAATACAGGCATAAAGACATCGGTATATGGTTCCATTTGCCTCTCCATGATGCATTGGTACTGGTGATGGTCAAGAATGACATCAATTTGAATTACTGGACCAAGCCATGACATCGCCGCCCACAATATTTTGCTTTTACCGTCTAGCTTGTCGGTCTTAATGATGTACCCAAGATTATATTCTTGGTTTGTTGGCCACCTAACGTACTTTTGACATCTAATCCCAGCCGATTGAACTTGCTTTTGACGGTCCAGAAGATATTATTTTAAAAAGCAAGGAATTTTCCTTGGAAGCTTTTGGGAAAACAAGCTTTATCTTTCGGTTTTCTGGGATATACATAAGTTGCTTTCTTTCTGGCTATCCGCCCACTGAGATGGAATTCCATGAGGCGACGAAGTACAGTTATGTACTTCTGATATTTCAGCACCATGATGGTCTCCTAGCGGTATCTTTATCTCTCGAAGGGCTGAGAAAAATTTGTTACAGCTGATTCCATATATGACTATTAGTCATTTCTGCAGCTTTCCTCTCTCTGATAGAAGAAGTGTCTTCTATTTTGTATCAGTTTCCTCCATCAATGGATTTTCTCCATTCTTCCATGCAAACCCGTTCCCTTCCTATTCCGAATCCCGCTTAATTTCGTTTTATTGTGAGCATAATTAAGAAATTATGTTGCCCTCCTTGAAATTTGGGAAAAATTGTTAAAATGTAGAATTTTATATCATGGATAATTAATACTCAATGTCTTGACAAGATCTTCTTTGTATGTGCATTTTGTAAAAAATGAACGAGAGTATGTTATATGTACATATATAAGAACATCACTGTATACTCGTATTTTTCGTAATCGAATTGGTTTAAACCGAATAGCGGGTGGCAAAGATTGGTATAGGAGTTAAGCGCTTGTCTTTTTATGTGGGATGTTGAAAGATTTTTTATTCAGAGAGTTATATCAAGTGGGAGAAATTTAAGAAGAATTATAAGCCGACTGATTCAATAACATTGGATTTTACACAGGGTTTTTATGAAATCTTCTTTTTTTCCCTTAATGCCAACATATATTGGGGGGCCGACATTCGTCTTAAAAGCTGGATTTTCTCTAATCTACTTACATTTCTAATGCCTATTTGCAATACAAACTGGTTCGTAATAAATGTTTCTTTCCTTTTCGATATTTCTGACGTTTGCAGACTGGTATCGATTGGACCCTTATGTCTCGATTGCTGTAAAGTGATGATAGATCGTGAACTGAATCACATGATGATGTGAACTAAATCACATGATGTATGTATGAAAGAGTTGTGATCCAAAATTAATGATAATGATATTTTCATTGTTCATTAACACGGTGATTATATGTACATCTTAACAAATCAATACATTAGTCCATCTTTTTCCCAGGTTTCTGCCCCAACAGCGGTCATTACTTCGCTATCGTCTTCAAATTTCTTGCCTCGATGTACTGCTTAAGCCGAGTAAAGACCTGGCGAATAGGGCGGGTGTTTGGGCAGTTCGAATCCAATTTTTTGAAAGGCAGCCATCGCAACTGCGGTTTTGTGAGCCGGTGCATTGTTGTGATAAGACAGTTTGATACGTCTTTTGTAAGATTCAAAAATAGCGGTTTCCCTTCCAAATATGCCATCATAATTATTCCTTCAGCGTCAAAAAAACGGATGCCATAACCTCTTCCGCCAAACTTGGATTTTTTGAACGCTGCGATATGAGATCTCTGTTATTTCAGCTACATGCTTGATTATCACTCTTCGATCTGCCAACCCATCATTTCCACGTTATCTCCAGTGAGGAACGTGGATGGCCGTCCTTCGCGATGTTTATCTTCAGTGGATGTTATGCCCAGCGTAGTACTATGGAATATGACAGAGAAGAGTCCCTCAATGTTTTCACCAAGTTTTTCAAGCAGAGCTACTTGAAATAAAGCTCTAATTTGGTTTTTTTTTTCATTTTGATATTATCCCTTCGTTGGTTCGTATTTAAATGAATGTACCTCCTGGGAACCTTGATCTATTTTAATTATTATGCTAACCTACTGGATATACATATAAGCAAGTAAAAAATAGCTTCATAATTACTTTTACATTACCCTGCGTAAGGAAGCGAGAATAGATAACGTATAGGCCAATGACGCGAGTTCGAAACTCGATGAGAGCGAAACCATTCGAAATTCTATTCGAACTCTATGAAATGTTTAGCATGATACTTTCTGTAATATAGTTAACAGTAAAAGCCTGTCGAAACTTAACGTATAGAATCAACAAAGAACTTAATGACTTTTACTCATAAGAAATGGCAAGGTGGCAACGATGATGTTGTTCTCCTGCAAATATTTTATTATCCAAACTGCAGTTTGAAAGCTCCGATTGTAACATGGGGATTTTTAAATTTTCGCTGAGAATTTTCTGCAAAAAAATTGTCGAATACCATCTAATTTGGCTGATCTTCGATGCTGTAAATCTACTGTGACCACGTGTCCATCTTATTTTCTCGAAACGTCCCGTGATCTTTTGTTGTTCAGTTTGTTTAAAACACCCAAACATCGCATTTTGATTACGTATGTCAAACTCGGTATCCTTGGTTGAAGTTTTAAAAATTTCGATGCGGGCTGCACTGATGCGGTCTTGTTTTGACAATTATTCAAATTATAGAGAATCCAATAACAGCAAGTTTGTATAAAATTTAGATGTTCGTACAATATAGTCGCTCGAAATCGAATCGCTCGAAAATCTTTGTGGATATCAAAAAATCGCTACGCATAGATAGTGTGAACATGTGTGAAGCTGTTTCTCAGCGCGACCGATTGTATCAGATTTAGGAAACTTAAACTCTAACCTTGGTAGTCTTATCCAAAATGAAGTCAAGATATGCAGGCCAAGGCAATAGCAATGGCCATGACTATTTACAATTGCGGTGAGCATTTCACTACAATGAAATGCATTTCGAAAATGTGACAATAAGGCGTTCAACATCATATATCTCAAATAGCTTAATGGGTGACTCGTCCTTTCTTTTTTGTAATTCAACCTTCTCCATTTCCAAAAAAAGCTAACTTTCAAAGTTATTGCTTTTCAAATGGAATGCAATTATAGGCCTATATTTGGTGGAGAAAAGCTATTGCTACAGAATTCACACTTTCTATAAATTAGACAATTTCAACAAGAGGCAGTAAGTTGTATAGTATATTGTCTGTAGAAACGTTGAGCAATGTAGATTATTCATTCTTCTGTGTTTTTATCAAATTCCAAATAATATCACGAAGATAAGACTCTTAAAATGCGATAAGTCATTCAAATGGTACACATTGCTGGCATGGTTAACCTTTGAATGACCTACTGAAAATGTTAATCAGCCGATCCTGATTATAAATATAGTTTCGTACAAACGTTGTTTGTGCTTTTTTTTTATATCTAAAACGGGAAATACACAATTTACAGCTGTAATGAAAGTAAAACAAAAAAATAATTATAAAACTAAACAAAATTTCCTTTGGAAATCCAACTGGAAGTCCAATATAGAAACCGGGTAAAGGAAGCTAATATGGCTTTGTATGCCTGCAGCAAAACTTTTTGTATTGTATTGTATATTTTCATTTTATTTCATATGCATTTTGGGTAAAAGATGAGGATTCAGGTCTAAGCTGACCCTGTCGATGTACACAGTTGTTGTCCATCCTATCCTTACCTATGGCTGCCTAGTTTGGTGGCCAGCCCTATGGAAATCTTATAACATCGACAAACTTAATAAGATCTAACGATGAAAATATGGCCCTTCGAAGCTCTTACTTTTCTTCCAGAGAAGTATCGCTTTCCGCAACCCAGTCGCGAAATTCCAACTTCTGATTTTCACTGATGGCTCCAAGCGCGGTGTAGGATCGGGAATAATCTACGACAAATATACTCCATCTCCCCGATCACTCGAACATGTTTCAAGCTGAAGAACTGCGATTATCAATTACAAATCCACCACAAGATGCTATTAAAGCATCTTTCGTCTGCAACCATCTTCTCTAAACTGGTAGATCAATGCAGGAAAGAAATTAAACGAGCTGGCGGATGGACTGATATCACGTTCCTTTGGGTTCCGGGACACAGCAACATAGATGGGAATGAGAGGGCCGATGAGTTAGCCAAGCTCAGGGCCACTTCAAACTCCCCTACTCAAACTGTGGGCCTCTCGCTCAACCTTCTCAAAGGCAACATCCTGCAACACAGCCAACCGTATATGGGCCAAATCAAAAAACAAAGCAAACGACCTCCTCAATAGGCCACGCCCCAACAGCTAGAATAGTGGCTGTCAGTGAATGCCCAGCACTGGCAAGTCGCAGGTTCTGCGCCTTTGGTAATTACTTCCTCGATAACCTCTCCGAGGTAGCCATGTTTGACATGACCAGTTTTCTTAACTCCGCAGACAGGGTTTAAATGAACATCCTCCTTCACATCCCTTAGGTTTCGCGAGTTTTACGACATCAAAACTACACCTAAGTGCTAATCCCGCAAAGTTAGATAGCCACCTCAGGCTTCCTATCCTACTTCTCAAAATCTTAAGCTAAAAAAATTACCATCATACCGTCAATCCTACTTTTACACGACTTTTTTTCACAAATCCCATTTAATGCGAATCGGAAAAAAATTTAATCTTTCAACATGACTTGTTGCAAAATTACACGAAATAAACATTAGTAAAAAAAAAAACTGTTTGGAATTGTGCTTTTCAGTATTTCTATTAGGGATTTCTCTATATATGAATCTTACTTGAATATATCATATTTTCCGTGCAGGGACGGGTTAAGAATATCCCTGCAGCGATACCTCTTGCTTGTCGTAAAAGGCGACTAAAACAAAGGTAAACAAAAATCACATCTAGGCAATTTAGAAAACACCAAGGTGAGCCTAGGGACACATATACCACCATTAAACTGCCCCACAAATGTACATGCAAATCAGTGGGTTGACACGACTGGAGATCACCGGTGTTGTAAGAGTAAGATCAAACAAAAAAATCTGAAGCATGCCCGTGTCACAAAAAAAAAAAGGCAGGCCGAAAAACAAATGCAAAAACACCAGCATTTGATTGGCCTCAGCGATGAAGTAATCCCAAACCGGGAAGCCTGCCGCTACTTTCTGAGGTCAAACCGGCGGACCCCACAAGCGGACCAGTAGGAATGCAGTTAAGTGGGAAGGTAATGGTCCTACACTTCTGACCATAACAACGCCGGAAAAAGGAAAAGAAGAACTTGGATATATCATATAGTTAAGTCACTTATTCCAGTCTTAGTTATTTAGTTTTTATAACCTCAGAACCTACTTATAAAGGAATACCATATAAAAGTATAATTAATTGTAAAATGCCGAATGGAACGGTTGTTTTGATAGCTTCGGAAATATAACACCAATTCTCGAAAAGACAAGGAAAACATTTCATTGGAAATTAAGATTAGCATATTAGGTCGTCTTGAACTACGTAAGGTACTATAACAATGGCTGTTGGCAAAGGTGAAAGGTACTCGGCCGGACAATGAAAGAGTTTTTCAGTTAAAAATTGACTTTATTTTTCTACATGATCCCCTTTAAAATTCAATACACTTGGTACAGTGTTTCCTCAACATCAGCATTCCTTCCCGAAAGCGAAAGCCTGGAAAACTGTGTGTAAACCGAGAAAAGAAAAGTACAACCTGCCCCTTAATACTAGTACTTAAGTAGTGCTAGTAAACGAAAAATGGTTGCTCGGGCATATGAGTGAGTCTCGTTTGAGGTTGTTGAGTTCAACATCGGCGCGCAACAACGATAGACATATGTCCGAGTTGACTGCTTAGTTGTTTAGGTTATTTTCCTTAAAGTTAATCTCACCCTATCAGTTTACATGTGTAAATAATCATCTACGGACGGGCTTCTCGACTTCTTCACTAAATGCAAGGCGCTTCCCGAAAACAAATTTTCAAGTTTAAATCCCGCAGTTTTCTCTTTTTCCTGATGAAAGATGGTTTTTTCTTTTTCTTCTCGCGAATTTTGGTATCCAACTGGTCAAGAAGGTTGGCACTACTTGGACTGCCGTTTCTTTTTGGGCATGTAGTGGTGGATCCATGTCTCATCCTTAGTGACAAATCGCCACATAAAATTGTCCAATCCATATTTAATCGGACCAAAGATTGCTGCGAAAATCGTTTGCGCGTTTGCTTTTAAAGGTGTGATGTGGTTGCGGTTTCTGGCCGAGCTTCATGTGGGTTATCTCCGAGAGATGTGCGACCACGTTTAAATTCAGCTGCTCATTTTGTATGTAAACCGTCATCTTAGAAGCAGAGTTCCCGTAAACTTTGGGGAGGGTGGTCCGATAAGTACTTAGCCTTACCGCCAGATGGCGCCAGTATCGCAAGAGCTACTTACTATTGTGTAGTACATTCTAGTAGACGGCTACTGTCGATCGGATCGTAGTTTTAACCGCGTGTGGAAGCGGGAGTGTCCGCGGATTTTAGAATATGCAAAAAGAGCCATATCGGTCGGTGATTCGATTCTTTTTTTTGGAAGGGAAATCGCGCAGCGAAATCAAAGAGCGTTTGGATGCTGTGTACGATGACTCTTCTCCTTCGATGGCGACCATCAAAAATTGGTTTAACGAGTTTAACGTGGTCGCACGTCGGTTTTTGATGAGCAAGCCCAGGTGCCCCGAAAACGGCTACCACGGAGGATAACGTGACAAAAATCCACGATCTCGTATTGGCAGAACTCCGATTAAAGGTGCACGAGATAGCTGAGACAGTAGGCATTTCAAAAGATCGCGTGGGTCATATCCTGCATGAAATTTTGGGCATGAGAAAGCTGTCGGCGCGATGGGTGCCGCGTTTGCTCACTCCGGACAAGTGCTATCGTGAGACCACTTCAGAGCAGTGTTTGACGCTGTGGACTGTCCCATCGGCCGGAAAGGTGATGGCCACCGTATTCTGGGATTCACAAGGTGTGATCCATATCGACTACCTTTAGAAGGGCAAACGGTCACAGGGCTGTACTATGCCAAATTATTGGGCCGATTCGACGCCAAATTGAAGAAAAAACGGCCCCACTTGGCCGAAAAAAGTGCCCTTCCACTATGATTATGCACCGGCTCAACCTCCGCCCTCGCCACGGCCAAATTGGTCGAATTGGACTACGAACTGCTGCCCAATCCACCATATTCTCCAGATTTGGCCCCGTGCGACTTCTTTTTGTTTCCAAACTTGAAAAAGTCATTCGCCAGGCAGAAATTTCAGTCGAATGAGGAGGTCATCGCCGTCACAGAGGCCTACTTTGCACCTACCTACCACCCTCGTAAATTGTTGCTGATTGGAACGCCATCTCTGGGTGACCGGTTAACTGGATTTCTCTAGACATGTCCTTCATAACATAAACATTAACGGTGAATGCATCTGCATATAAGGAGGATGCTGGAGAATTTGCTCAAAAACTAGCTTAAATAGATAACTGAGGATGGAGGCTACTGTTCTGCTCAAGTTTTGAATGCCGATGAAACCAGCTTTTTTTGGAAATGGATCTTGTGGTTTTGAAATAGCTAAAGATCCTGTGGCATTTTTGTTGGAGGATTCTACTATATATCTGTTGGAGCACTCAGGCACAAATACTGGTCCATTTTACTACCAGACAGACACCTTTCTTGACCTGGGACCCGTATAAGCCTTAGTGAATTTTGTCTTCCCACTTTGTTCAAAAAGCAAAATGCTTTTTACCTTCCACCTGTGCTTCACAACATATTGCATGGCCATTAAGATTGCGTGTATCTCTGATTGAAAGACAAACGCATATTTTCCTAACAAGAAGTGCAGTCAAATGTTTTCGCGCTCAAAGAAAGCTCCAACGCCGGACCCCTGCCCAAACTCCCCAACGCTTCAGGGGATATCATCTTGAAATCGGTCCTTAAAACCACTTTGGATGAAAGGAGTGGACTTAAACAAGCTCCCAGCACAGTGGGTTCCCCATATGGTTCAATAAATGTTTTGTACCAAGTCAGACAAATACGAGATTTTCTCAATAAATAGGCTGACTTTTTGAATTGAACTTTTTCAGATATTTTGTGCATGAAACGTGTGTCAACGAAGTTTGATGCGAAATTGGTAAATGGAAGCTACCGAAAGAGCTGAGACCGAGCACGCCAAGCTCGGTCAAATGTGAAAGTTTTGCTCACTGTTTTCTTCGATTACGATGGCGTGGTTCATCATGAGGATTTGCCGGGATTTATAACCTTGAAGTTATGATGCGTGTGCGTGAAGCAATACATACTCATAACATATAAGTGTGGTACGAAATCATGCCTCACTTACCCTATTCTCTGGAATGGGTCGCGACTTTTTTCTCTTCCCCAAAATGAAAAAAAAACTAAAAAAGAAGGCTGGAAGAGCACAGGGCTAAACCAAAAAACCAAAAAAAAATTTAAAAAAGCGCTGGCATAAGTGTATTATATCTGAGAGGGAGGGAAGTAATAGATATTGATTCCAGGGGAAAATAAAAAAGACATTTTTTTTGAGCGGATCGTATGATCAAAAGATTTCGAAGTCAATGTTCCCTCGATTTTAGATGATGCAGTCCGACACCCGGTCTTAGAAAATCCAAAGGTGCAATTTTGTTATGCTACCAAACGCAACGTCACTAGTACAACTGTTACACCAAGGTATAATTGCTGCATTCAATACCTACATATATAAGGGTCTTACCAACGCCGGGTCATAGCGATTGATGACTACATTGATTTGAAGAAATACAGGCACAGCAGAAGACAAGTCTTAATTTGAGTCCACCACCGATATGCCAACAGAACAAGAAGATTAAGATAATGAAGTTGCAAATCTTTAGACAAACTTGGACAACGAATAATTTTCTAATGGACATCTGTCAATAACATTCAGTTGATATCCCTAGAAGTATCATAAATTACCTTATTTTTTATTGTACTGAATAAATTAATTGCATTAATTGAATAAAAATGCAGCTGAAGCGCATTGAACGCTTGCGGTGATAATGCTCCAACTGATAAATCATGCAGGGAACGGTTTTGACATTTTAAGAATGATCATTTCGGCGGTCAAGATAGGCCTTGGGCTGAAGAGGAATTGGAGGCATTACTCGATGAAAATCTTAGTCAAACGCAAATGCAGCTTGCAGATTCATTGGGAGTAAACCAGCCAGCCATTTCTGTACGATTAAACTGCATGGGAACGATTCAAGAGTAAGGCAATTGGGTTTCTTCTGTTCCATGAGAGATGATAAAAAACAATTTCTACTTACAAGCAGCTAATTCAAAGGCAAAAAGAAAGGGATTTTTACATCGGATGCGACTAGGGATGAGAAATGGATATTCTACGATAATCCAAAGAGGAAAAATACTTCGCTGAGCGCGGCGAATCTTTACCAAAGCACAATTTTTGAAGGTCATGCTGTTTGTCGGGTGGGACTAAAAGGGTTTTGTGTGCTGTGAGCTATGAGCTGTTACAACTTGGCGAATACATTATGGGCGATTGGTATAGGCATTCGTTTGAGCCGTGCCTTACGAGAAAAACGGTCGGAACAATGAAAACAAACAATATTTATTTTGAAAATACCATTTCGGTTCTAGAGAAAATAAAAATAAATCCAAATTCAAAATAGATCGAAGACAAAATCTTTTTATTCTGGAGATTTTCTTGAAAAGAGCTTTGTTAATTGTACGGCATCTAATTAAAAAAACATGAAAAGACTTTAGCATGACTTTTTTTTTGATAATTTCTTACATTCAATTCAAAAGAATTTAACATTCTAAAAGATCACAATAAGTTCTGCACTTTTTACTCTCAATATAAAATGTACACTGGGGTACGATTGTTTTCCAGAAATTAGAGCTTAACCGATACACTAAGTGAAGCGCTAGCTGTCGGAATACCTAGCTGTTTAGGAATAAAAGAACAGTGGTAAGTAATATAAAATTTTTGGCACAAGCGATATGAAATATTTTGAAGAGAAATGGATTTAATATCGAGTTTGCATTAAGAAGCGACGAATCAAGAAGCATAACCAGAAAGATAAGTTGTTGCAACACCAAGTTGTTGTAATACCAATAGTTTTGGGATTAGGTAATATTTAGTGACGAAAGCAATTTAAGGATTTTTGGATTAGATGACAGATGCATTGGATTGCACATACAGAAATCACCTCACTAGAGAAGAAACTTTCCAGAATATAAAAGAATGTGATACGATTGGTTAAAACCAACACGACCCTGTTATGTTATTTAAATAGGGAAGGACTAATCTATTCATTTAATTTCACATAATATCACAATCTTCACATAATATAACATTTCACATAATATCACAATTTAAAATAAAGAATTATTCTGAAGACATTTATTGTAATTGTTCTATTCTATAGTTTCATTACAAGATTGTATTTTGTTGTTTTAAATAACAAATTTTCGAAATATAAGGAAGACATATTTGCCATTACAGTTTCAATGTTGTTTTTAAAACTAGAAGAAGAAAGTAGTGACCTTTTCACGGATTCCGTGATTATTTAAAAAAAAAATAAAGTGTAGCTGAAAATCATGGTGTCCCAACTTTGATCACAGAAATTGGGGATATCCGCAACCACTTTCGCCAATTGGATGTGAACAAGATCATAGTTTGTTACTCTTTACTTTTATCCTGAGTGATAGGCTCATTCTCATAGACAGTAAAAACCGACACAGAGAAATATTTAGCCATGAGTGACGACTGGTGTCATTAGGACACTTTTTATTGAAATGATGCTGGTGCCACCGTTTCGTTGGATAAATTGCTTTATCGAATAATGTAACTGCTTTTCTCAAAATTGGTGCTTTAAACATCGAAATATATTTTCAGCAGGACGGCGCCACATGCCACACGGCTGGTGAAATTATGGCTCTATTGCGTGACTAATTTCCAGGACGTGAGATTACTAGAAATGGACACTTCAACTGGCAGCCGAATTCGTGCAATTTGACACTATCAGGCACTTTCCTTTAGAGCTAGTTATGTTAAAAATAAAGTCCACGTCAATGCTACACCAACGATTCATTCACAAAAAGAAATTATCAGAGCTGTCATTCGTGAAATACAGATTCAATTATGCGGAAACGTGATGAACAATTTTACTAAAAGAAAGAAGAAACATAACCGATGCGATCATTTAGAAGATATTGTGTTCTATTACTAATGTAAAGATTTGTATTTTTCATTAAAATAAAAATACCACCACTACATACCATACGTATGTATGAAGGTAAGGTGACGATTTCTGGGCCTGATACAGAGATGGCATTCCAATCAGCAGAAGTATTTGCAATAGATGTCTTGCATGTTTTTCGTTAAAATGGAAAAACTTAAATATCGTACGGTCATAAAATTCTTCATTTTGGACAAATTAACAGTAAAAAGCTGGCATTTGCTGAATGCCGATCAAAAGCAAATGTGCAAAGCGCCGCAATCATTGGACCGATTTAATATGGATCCGACCAATTGTCGATGATGATTTGTCACCAAGGGCGAGACATGGGTGCATCATTACACGAAAGAAATGAAACAACAGTCCAAGCTGTGGACGGTGGTTCAGCGCAAAAGAAAACGAAGTCGACCGCATCTACTAAAAAGGTCATAGCAGGCGTGTTTTGGGTCCTGTTACCTTCTTAACCAGCTGGATGCCAGAATTCGCATGAAGAGGCCTGGCTTATAACTGTAAAAAAACATCTTTCACCTGTACACAAGAGTGCGTTGGCGATGGGAAAACTGTGGTATTTGGGGTACAATTTGCTCGGCCATCTTGCCTATTCTCCTGATTTGGCACCCTCAGACTTCCATATGTTCCCAAACTGGAAGAAATTTGTTTCTGGGAAGCGCTTTGCATCCAATGATGAAGCTGAAAAGGCCGTAGATGAATATTTTCACAGCCTTCCAGATTGCCACTTCAGGGAAGGATTACCGATGTTGGAGAAAAGCTGGATCAAGTGTATTGAAGCCAAGGGATATATACATAATAGAGACTGAAACTCACAGCCTTCCTTTTCATCTTTCCTTCGTATGTGGATTTGTTAGACAACATTTGTAACTAAATTTCGGCAATGCTACTAAAACGAAATGTAATTATGAATATTTGACAGAAGCAATAACCTTTGTCAAGTTCAAATGGTATTGAAATGTACTGTTTTTTCAAAATAATTTTGATGTAGTCCAAGATATGCTAATCCGGGAGCAATAAAATGTTTCAGATATCCTAGAAAGAAGCTTCATCTTATAAGACTTCTCTCGTACAAAAATCAATATGACGCGTAGTTAAACAAAAAAATATTTTTTCAAGAGTTGAGTGTACATTATTACAACAGTAGGAATGAAAGGAATAAAAGTCTCTGATCCGACGAGAAAATGATGCAATTGTAAGAACTTAGGATGATCATATTTAGAGTACTAGATGTAGTAAAAAGAAATCCTTTGTTTATGAATTGAAGGCTGTAATAAGTATAGTTAGAATGATCCGAGTTAGGTCAAATATGCGCTGTTTTGTTTAAAAACTTGTTGCCATTTTGAAGTTAATTTCGTTGACACTTTCATTAAAACCTTTGGCCCTATTTAAAAAAAGAAATTCTCTTGGAGCGAATCGATCCCATAGACAGGAACAAGTGGTTATCACTTGTTGTTAGGTCCAGACTATAAGGTATTTCATTCGGTTGTTGACAATACAGGTCCGAATTAAGAGTTTTGTCGTAGGGGAGAAGCACATAGTAAATGATTTCCTACCAATCCCTCCAAACAACTTCCTGGCCTGGCCACTATTTGCGTTGGCTAACCATGATCCGAATACTACCGTGTTCGCTTGAAGTTAGCGTAAGTGATACACTTTTCATTACCCATCACTATTTGTTTCAGAAATAGGTTGATTTTATTGCGATTCAGCAGCGATTCGCATATGGAAATTTGGTAAATTTGAAAATTGCGCGTGATTGGCTTTTAAAGTAACTATCACTTTTATGTAACTGTAAAAATGCTTCTGTTTTCTTTTATTTGCCTAATCTACCCTAAGCTACTTAATTATTATTATTATTGCAGACCAAAACTTTAATAAATGTAGTCATTCATAAGTATATAGTGTGAGAGACAGAAGACCGTTAGCAGATGTTCTTTTGTATCTTTGAACAATTGAGACCTCGGATAGAAATTTATATAAGTAGATATTAGTGACCCAGACCCGTGCAGGGACGGGTTAAGAATATCCCTGCAGCGATACCTCTCGCTTGTCGTAAAAGGCGACTAAAACAAAGGTAAACAAAAATCACATCTAGGCAATTTAGAAAACACCAAAGTGAGCCTAGTGACACATATACCACCATTAAACTGCCCCACAAGTGTACATGCAATGCAGGGGGTTGACACGACTGGAGATCATCGGTGTTGTAAGAGTAAGAACAAACAAAAAAATCTGGAGCATGCCCGTGTCACAAAATAAAACAAAAAAAAAAGGCAGACCGAAAAACAATTGGTGCACAAATGCAAAAACACCAGCATTTGATTGGTCTCAGCGATGAAGTAATCCCAAACCGGGAAGCCTGCCGCTACTTTCTGAGGTCAAACCGGCGGACCCCACAAGCGGACCAGTAGGAATGCAGTTAAGTGGGAAGGTTATGGTCCTACACTTCTGACCATAACAACGCCGGAAAAAGTAAAAGAAGAAGAAGAAGATATTAATGACCCTGTGATGTCGTTCACATTTTAAAATCAGTCTTAATTAAACGCGTTTTTCTCAAAATTGCTTTTTTCTCCCTCGCATTAGTTCTTGATCAATCCTTACGACTCTTTGCACAGATTTTCTTTATATCTATACGCTCTATTTGAACTTCAATCATAAATAATATCTTTATTTTTACGTATTTTTTATTGCAAAAAAAAGAACAAAAAATCGTACTTAATTTTCACATCTTAAAAAAATGGAAATTTTTTTATTTTTTTGTGATAATTTTAGATCAAATAGAAGAGACACTTATGAAAAAAGTATTTTTTTTTTAAATCGATTTCTGATAAAACTTGTGACCTCTAAGATGTACACAAACTGCCTATCGGAGTGGCGACTTAAAATGTACAGCAGCTGATATCTCCGCGATTTTTCAAGAAATTTTTTTGAACATTTCAGTAAATGTTCTTCAATATGTGTATGTAAAATATCTTCAAAAGCTCAATAAAATATATTTATTCTTTATATGCTAAAAAAATTCATGAAAATTACTTTAGATACGCTGTCCTACGTCCTACACCAATTTCCCCCGTTAATGAATTCTAAGACAGACTGTAAGACACTGTCTTTCGAACATACGGATTTTGTCCATATAAGATGATGCACCATTAATACCACAACGGAGAACCATATAAGATGGTCTTTAAGGACCACGCAGCATATGGTCAAGTTGTCTTCAGTGAAACAGATTTCTTGTCATACTAAATGTTGTCTTTAGTAAGCTGATTTCCTCTAGTTCTTTCTGGTATCCCCCCTTGAGGCCCAATACAACAGAACTTTTAATTCATTTTTAACTTTCAACCATCGCAATATCTCTTAATATGATCGAAGTCACACTGCAGCATTGTATGATGACCTCAGCTTTTGGATCTGATCCGCACGCTACTAAATCGTCTGCATACCTTATTGAGTAACTGAGAAAACCTATAAGATTGTTTGTGTATCGAAGAATGAACCCCTCTCCTTTGTAAGCCCTTGTTAATACCAAAGAGCTTGCTGGAAGTAACGTTGTCACATTTAACAATAGACTTATTTCCAAAGTCATTAAGTAAATCATGTACAAAAGATGATTTGGCAAGCCTAGCTTGGTAGAATAAACCTCCTCAACAGACGGTGTCAAAGACCTTTTCAAAGTTAACCAGAAAAGTACCCGTACATTGGTTTTTGCCCTATTTCACTGAAAATCGGAACAAGTTTTGACGCAGCTTGAATAATGTAAAAAAAAAATAATTAAAACCAAACTGGTTTTTCTCAACCCATTTGATCAGAGCTCTGTTTACCATTTTCCAAAAACCTTGCGAACATTCGAAGCGAATTAATTGATCTAATGTACTTCTGATAGGACGTATGGTATACAACGTCAAGTACAGACTATTAAGGCCATCTGTTGGAAATATAATGGAATTCTTTTTACTACACCTAAAATAAAACTGCAGGAACACTGTAAGAGCTTTCGGCCAATTCGAAGCTCGACACTGGAGTAAGTTACCGTCATAAGGGAATCCTATTCTATGATACATTGATATACGTTGTAAGAATTTTCCAATTTGTTTTAGTTGAATTCAAACTAAGAAGTCGGGCGTTACCTTTGGAGTATTAATGTCCAGATTTCACCATCCGGAAGTGAGAATATAATAAAAAGTTAGTTTTGATTCCTTGATAAGTAATCGGTGGGTATGTAACTTAAATAAAGTTTACTCAATAGACCCCAATCCGGATAGAGGTCTATTTTCGTGCAAAATAATCATCATGTCTGCCGCAAGATTGTTTTCGAAAGTTGTTTTCCCTTACTTATGAAAAAATACATCTTTAGTAGCAGTAATAACTCAAGTAACTGCTGTGAACGTGAAGAGTGTTCGTAAAAGCTACAATGTCATAGTCCTGTTAATATTGCGAAGAAAATTTTACGATAGGAGCTTATGACATACACACATCTATTGTCGGCTTTACAATTTATAAGGCGTCATTGTTATTCTTCCCACCATCTATAGCGAACTTCGATGCTTTAGCTGTTGGTGGAATTCAATTCTGGTAGCACCGGAGTCGAACACAACAGACTATCTACTAAGCCATGGTACCCTCTTATGCTGTCCTTAAATAAACTTACGGCATCCTCTTATGATGCCCTTAACTAAAATTAGTAAACAGAAATATTTATTTCATTTCTAAAATGATGGTTGTTATCATTCCTTCCGAGTTCTTTATAATGGGTGGTCCAATTAGAATGTCCTTGATAATTTAACCACGTAAAGGGGGTGTTAAATCAACAGGAAGTTGAATATATAAATCCTTCCTGATAAACTAAATGTTCAAAAAGTAAATACAAATAGGCAGAGCAGGCTGCTCTGGTTAACTTACCATTTTTAGAAAGATAACGGTCAGACAATAACAATCTACGGTGAGCGAAACAGGGGCATAATAGTCAACTATTTCTGGCACGAAATCGAAGGCGTGGAAGATGTGTGTTTTCAACAAGACGCCACAACACGCCATACATTGCATGCAACGTTAGATGTTTTGTGTGAGGAGTTCAGAGGTCGCATCATTTCACGTTGCGGTGACGTCACCTAGAAGCCAAGATCATGCAATTTACCGCAGCGAGTTGTTTTAAAAGTCGAATTTACGCCAAGAAACCATCAATATTAGAGCACTTGATTTGATTAACATACGCCAAGTTGTATCCAAGAGAAAGAACACCAAGCGGTAAGAGATGTTGCATATCGTTTGTTTATCTGTATCAAACATCAAAATACTTGCATGGGGTCACCCTATTAATTATTCTATAAAAACACTATGTAGTTATTAGACATCAGCACAGTAGATATTCGCGTCTACACTGGCTCTAGCATAACTCGTTTAGGGCCGAGGATGTCGGCAGCATAGCTCTTGAAAAGCCATTAACGTTTTTTATGGTGGGATATCTTTGAGTACTCGTATATATGTATGTACATATGTATGCATGTCGAACGCATTTTAGTTTTACACGGGTTTGTTTGGCCTTGTCGAGCGTCTAAACAATGAACTTAAATACACGCACTTTTAAGTGTTACTCTTGTTCAGCAACCATAGACTATTGTGCATTAGATAAGATTACGAATATTTAAAATAAAAATATCGCGATTCAGAATGACCATCTCTGAAAGAGAGGCGCGACCACTCATAGCTATCGTCATGCTCCATCACTCACAATTCCAGGCGACCACCGCTTATTATGTGGTGCAGAAAAATTGCAAATCAAACAAAAAGAGAAAAATAAAGAAGAAAAAAAAATGTACTCACCCGCTTTTCTGCACTGTCGCAGGGATTTCCAGTCACCGTCCCAGTACTTGGAGCTTCATTGCTCTCCAGCAATTCCTGCTTGATATTCGGCATCAAAGGGAGAAAATCATTTTTGTTTAGATTTTCCAAATCATCCAACTCCATGGCGGAGTTCATTGTAAAGGAATTTCTCGGATCAATTTTTCTCAACTAAATATATAATTTTTTCCTCAATCTCATGCATATATGTATATATGTTTGCACCTATGTAGCTGCAATTTCCGATTCATTTAAGATTTCTGCAATACATCTATTGTAATTCGCTTGAATTCTACAATCAAGATAAACTTTTCACAAAACTTTCACTGTAAAAAAAAATGTTTTTTTTCTCTTCTTCGAAATCACAAACTCGCTTTTCCCCGAGGAAAAACTCATTAAAACATGGAAATGAATGAAAAAAAAAGTTGGAAAAAAATAGAACACGATAATACGATCAGGAATCACTCGGCAATACGTTCGATATTATTCACATTTTGTACGAACAAATGCTAACAAGTTTTGTCATGATATTTTCTGAAATAGATTTTTGCAAATTTTTCAAAATTTATTGATAATAAGAAACACAGACGCTCTCGGAGAAAAAAAATCGTCGAGACACGGCCATTTTGAATTGTATAGCGAAAAAAAACTTCGATGGTTTCGGGCGAATTTGTATTGTTTGCCGCAAAATTTGACAGTTCTGTGGAGCAGGACGGATGACAGATAGCCAGCGGGAAAAGTTACGTTCGATTTCAAGGATGATGCCGATACTTCGGTTTATGTTTACTTTTTTTTTATGACACTGAAGCAAACATAAATATTACATTAAAAAAAGCCGGTTCCGAGCGAAGTGCGATCACGCTGGGAAATTGAGTAAATAAACAAATTCATTGTATCATTAGCTGATAAGGCCATGTTAGATATGCTGTTAGTCACATCGAATGGTGGCAAGATTTCTTACGAGATGATTTATGTACTAAATCTGTAAAAAGCGTGCGGAAATCACGTACGAAATGGATAAGTTGGGAGATTATAAGACTGCAAGAAAAATCACAAGTTTAAAGTCAAAATCATTTTTTATCTTAATTATCTGAATCTTTTAAGGCTGCAATACATTTTATCTCTATAACAACACAAAACTGAAGATCAGTGGTTCACCCCGCTCTCACCAACAAACTTCGGCATTGATTTCAATATTATTTTGAACAACGTCAGACAGCGGGAGTATTTTCACTTTACCGGGCCTACTTTCAACTGCAGGTGATATGTATAGCCATGGGAACTCCTGAAAGAAATCCGGGTTAAGCGATCAATTTAACATTTTTATAAGAATAAACCTACAAACCTCATTTTCCGGACCACAACAGCTTTTGACGAACTCGGATTGGGTTGTATGCAATTGCATTTTGAACCTCACGTCCTTTGGTAGCTTCTTAAACGATTTGGTCCTCTGAGACAATTGATAAAGCGACGTTCGTACTTTCTGTTCGAATTCCAACAAACATTCATCAACCTTCGGCGCGTTTTCTGGTATGACCACGTCAACCGTGTTGAAAGTATACTTCTCGCAAACGCAATCTTCATCGCGGTATATGACGATTTCAATCTTATGTAGCTGTTTGTTCTTTTTTAATTCCCTTGCAGTAGTTAGCACTTGAGTAATGTAATTGTAGATAGGCGGATATATGGACACATACACCGGGCTGTTGTACATTTTTCTTTTCTGAAACACTTTCGATGGATAAACTTCCCGGACGTAGAGGATGTGATGTGTAAATACCTCAACGAGTTCAATAATGATGTCTGTACAAATTGAGGATATTTACTATTTATCTATTTGCTGCTGATGTTTTAATTAAGTGCTTACCATCGGTGTTCATAATTTCTGATTTTTTTTCCAGATTTTATATTCGCAATCGCACAGAAAAGAACCAAACTTTCTTGCTTTGACATGTTTATTCGTATAGATATGACTACTGGAAAGGTATGTTCGATTTAAAAATAACAAAATTCTGCTGTTTCTTGTTAATTAATATTTTTAGCACGACCTTCTTAATTTTATTCTAGGTTTTATGTTAAATGGGAAACATAATCAAAACATGCTTATGACTTCTAAATTTTAACTTTTACAAAAATAACAGCGAGGAAGCTCGGGAGTTCATTTTGCATTTAAAACTGAAAGATAATTTGTTTTTATCGCTTTGACGCTAGCAAAACCACAATGGTTTAGAGTGGCCTTTAAAGTTAAAACACAGCAGAGTTGTAAAAGAATTAAATCTTTCCGGCGCGTAATTCTATTGAATTTATTCAGTATTATTTGAAGCATTTTCCGTAATAGAGATTGCGATTTACAAAAACCAAAGTCACTATTTCTTAGAGGTTAGTGATTATCGAATTTAGTTTTTAGCAATCTCTGAATTAAGTCAAATTATTGCATTCTTTAAAAGAAAAAAAAACTAATTCCCTGTATGTTAACTGAAAACCGCAGTGAATTCATATAAATCCTTTCGGTCTATGATTTCAACGAAAATAATTTGAATTCATTTGATTTTGGTTGCTGTTGTTTGCACAAGCTTTCAGAGAGTTTGTTATCGCATTTCAAAATTGTTGGACCCAATTCAACTTGAAAAAATCGAATTTGAAAATAATGTGCAAAAAAAAAAAACATTGGCAACACGTGTACGATGCTACCCTAAATTTGTCCACTGATTTTATTCGTTCTTTAAAAAAAGCAGGCTATTTATAGCAAATATGAAAAGGGGGTTCATTTATTAACCCCGAGGGGTGTTATAAATTTGACTTGTCTGTTTGTTTGTGTGGCTGTGTGGTTGTGTGTCAGTCTGTGGCATCGTAGCTCCTGAACGAATGGACCGATTTTGATGATTTTTTTTTTGTTTGAAAGCTTACGTGATCGAGATGGTTCTTAGCTACAATTTATGAAGAGCTGTTCAGGCATTTCAAGACCATCATCTCTTTTAGATGGCGCAAAATGAATCACCCCATCGGAAGATGTTATAATTTTTGCAAATGGCGTCGTACATAACTCAATTATATTGACATTAGTGAAGTAGACAGCTGTAGTATACAAACAGATAAGCACTGGAGCACTATACTTCGCTAGAGCGTGGAATAATTGTGTCGATTTTTTTACCTATAATCGGTCGGTGGAATTTCGTGAATTTCGACGTCGATTTCCTATTTCCTATTCGTGTCACGCAAACTGGGCGAACATTCCGCTTAGCTACTCGACTTGCACAGACTGGAACCATTGGAGACCATGCAAGACGTGGCCGCCCCCGGACTAGTCGTTCGGCGAGAATATTACGGCTGTGGCTACCGATGTCGCTGAGAAGGAAGAAACATCAACCAGACGACGGGCCACGCAATTGGGCGTAGAACCAGACCAGTGAAAACCTACTCATGTTCCACATGTACCAATAGTGCATCAGTAAATGCCTGCTGACCGTCAGTCGCGTGTGAATTACTGCCAAGCCATTCTTAATCAACAACGAAGAGGACGATTTTGTGTCGAAAATCATTATGAGCGACGAGGCGCATTTACACTTAAGCGGTTACATCAATAAGCAAAATCTTCTTTTCTGGGGCATTGAAAATCCACGCATGATACACGAAGAGCCATTACATCCACTCAAAGCCACTGTCTGCGGCGTTCACGCGGGAGAAGTGATTGGGCCGTATTTTTTTGAGGACGCCATCGACAATACGATCACTGTTACTGGCGAACGCTACAGGGCCATGAAAAACGACTTCTGACTGCCGGAATTGGATGAGCGGGGCTTGGTGAACATTTGGTTTCAACAAGAAGGTGCAACCGCACACACAGCACGAGCCACAATGGATATTGTGAAGGAATCGTTTTCTGGTCGCGTAATGTCCTGTTTTGGCGATTTGGCATGGCCAGCAAGATCGCCAGATTTAACCATCTCAGACTTTTTTCTTTGGGGCTACTTGAAGTTGCGGACTTATGCCAACAAGCAAAAAAATAAAGATTTCCACCACTCGAAATCATTTATTTTTTATTTAGTAAAAAAGTTATTCAAAAACAAAATTGGATGAAAAATCTTGCGCCTCCTTGTACGTACAAGAAACCCTATGCGTTGTTGGATAATACTTAAGAAAAATGTAATTTAAGTAGTCACCTATCGCAATTAGAGTCCGCGAGTAATTTAAAAACAATAAAATAAAAGTAAAATTAAAAATTTTAAGTAACTCCCGACACAAGAAAAGCTTTACAAAGTAAAAAAATAAAATTTTTCTCTCGGGCTTTTGACTTCATTAAAAGAACCTATTAGTATTTTCAATATAAGCGCCGCCGCGTCGGGGAACTACTAAGTAAATAAAAAAAAAAAAAACAGAATATTGATAATGATAAAGTATGGATTATACAAAGACCTACTCTATGTAAACAACGTAAGTAAGTAACGAAACAACCATATCCAATTTTTTTACGGAACGCACACGGCTCTCAAGCGAACGCCTCATATAGAAATGGTGAGAAATTAAGTTAATACGTACAATTTGAAACTACTAGATATTTAGATATAACTAATATGTAGATATAACTAATAACCCTTCTTCACTAGCGGTTCCCCGATGCGGCGACGCCGACACTTATATTAAAAATATTAATAGGTTCTTTTAATGAAGTCAATAGGACGATAGAAAAAAATTGTTTTTTTACTTTTTAAAGGTTTTTTTTTTTGTGTCGGGGGTTCCTTAAAATTTTTAATTTTATTTCCTTATGTTTAAGTATTAGGAGCGGGTTGCGATTCAGACCATATCCTAATCATCGCCAGAGTTGAAAGCTGAATTCAATTTTACAGAAGTGGAACACAATATATGAGAAAGTTGAAAAATTAAACGACCGTCGTAAGCAGCGTCAATACCAGGATGATTTTTTTTTTTTTTTTTTTTTTAATTAATTTTTATTAAATTTTTACTTAGAGCTAAAGGCTAGACAAAAATGCTTAAAACTAGCTTAAATAACTTAACAAACTTAAAATACCTTACTGGCCCTATACGGACACTCTAAAGTACACACAGAACAACTTAATCTATGTCTTTCGACTTAATGCTTGACTACAAGACTACAATAATACGAAAAAGAAAATAGTTTAGCCAAGAAAATGCTTATTTTTCGAAAAACTTAGCATCCGATTTATATTTTGATTTTTTATAAAACTTAATACTAAACTAAAACTAGCTTAACCTACCTTAATTAAAATATATATATATAGATATATACAAAATATATATTACATATATATATCTTTTTTTCTGTTTACGATTGTTTTATTTTTATTAATTTTTTTTTTTTTTTTTTTTTAATATTTTGCCTAGAGCTAAATTGAAGCTACCCAACACCCTAGCCTACTTTAACCTAACCTAACCTATCCTAACCTACCCAAACCTACCCAAACCTAGCCTACTCTAACCTACCCTAGCCTACCCTAGCTTATATAAGCCTGCCACTGGCGTTTGGCGGGCTTTGCCTTGAAGAGGCTATATGAACTGATGGTACCACTGACGAAGTCCACTCCAGCCACCAAAAGCGTTGATGCTGACGGACGACGTCTCCCCGATCTCGGCGCGACACCGATCTACTAAACCTGAGGCGCTCGGGCTCACGGAGCGCGACATCATGTTCGTAAAGGAATCGCCGCTCCGCGGAATTGCGGACCACGTGGAAGATTAGCGGTACCGCTGATCTATCCTGGATCAGCCCACATTGATCTAGGTAGAGAAATGCCTCTGGTGGAACAAAGCCGTTAAGGCGCACTCTCTCGTGGTACAAGTAGTTGGGGTAGTAAGCCCCGGAGATCAGGTTATTGACCGAAGTCATTGCTCTTGCAACGTGGCTTCGAATCAGTTTGATCAGAAAGTTATCCACCCGTACAATCCTAGCCATATTATATAGGACCTCGTTCGGATAAAGTTTCGTGTACTCAGATTCGGGTGTCCTATGTAGCCCAAGACAAGTCCTGAGACATTGCCTCTCAAACACCCGAATCCTTTCCATTAAGCTGGCTCTCACATTGAAGCAGACGGGACATCCATAGGCAACCATGGGCCTGACTAAGGCCATGTAGCAGATTACCTTCACTCTGGAATCAAGTTGGCTGCTATGAAACAGCCATCTTGTCAGAGCGAAAGCGCCCCGGGCCCTTGCCAGAGCAGCATCTACATGTTTGTCAAAATATAGATACTGATCCAGCACGATCCTAAGGTACCTGACTACACTCTGTCTCGCCAATGGACGCCCGTCCGGCCCAAAGATAGAGAACCTGCGCCAATTTTTTCTAGTGTCCCGAGATGCCCTAGATAAAGGCGTTCTGAACAATATAGATTCTGATCTCTGGAAGTTAATTTTCAACTTCCAGTCATCACAATACTGCTGAATTTTTTCAAAGTCACGCTGCAGAAGAGTAACAATGACGTCGATCGTTGGACCTGATCTGTATGCAATTACATCGTCCGCGTACGCTATTGAATTGTAAAGAGAAGCTATCAGATCACTGAAGTAAATGCTGAAAAGTATCGGCGAGTTCACCGTACCCTGTTGCAGTCCGTTGTTAATATCAAATGTTTGGGTAGAAGTCACGTTGGCAATTTTCACAACGAACTTTCTACCTGTTAACATATCAAAAATCATATATAGCAGTGGTTTACTTATGCTCAAACGACTGAGCTTGTAGTAAAGTCCTTCTAACCATACGGTGTCGAAAGCTTTTTCCAAGTCAATCAGACAGGCACCCGTTCATTGGTTCTTGCATTTATTCCACCGGATTGATTTTATTGTCCTCAACCCATTTAGACAGGGCTCTATGGACTACCTTCTCGAAGACCTTGCTGATACTCGGAAGGAACTTATCGACCGGAGATTTGCCGGGTTAGAGGTGTCCTTACCCCTCTTGGGGATTGGTTGCACCACCGCTGTCTTCCAGTGCACTGGTTAATATGCATTATTCAGTGCATTGTTGAACAGGATGGTGTACCTCTCTACAGCCACTGGCGGAAGGTGCCTAAGCACAACATTGGATATACCGTCGATACCCGCGGATTTTTTTCTTTTCAATGACTCGAAGATCATCTGGAGATCCTCCGTCGAAATGAACAGGTTGTTAGCCCCTTCACTGGCGACGGCATTGTTTGCCATAAGATCATCATTGAACCTAGTAAAACCAAGATTCTCTGATCGCCAATGATCGATATCATTTTGGAGATAGGAGTGATGAAGTAGGACTCTGTTTTCCAGGTCGCGGTTTGGTCGAATGCTGTCATTCACCGTATACACTTCCTGGAAGACAGCTCCCACTGTCGCCACCTTCTCCTGAGGATCCTCGATCACGAAGAAGTCGTCATCCAGGATGGCGCTCTCCGGATCGATGCTAACTGTTCGTAGCAAGCGTTCATTGTCTGACGTTCTCGGAAGCTTCAGATCCTGAATGTCATTCTGATTGTTTCTCCGAAAGATTTTATTTATTTGCGGGAACATATTCGCGCTGTTGGATTTTACAGCACGAATTCTATTGTTCCAATACAAACTTACAGATATTCTGTAATTTTCCTTGATCAACTGTTGGAGATTTTTAATCAGTGACTTCAGTGTCCTGACCTCCGAGTTTTGTCTGTCGGTAAACCGCCTGTACAAGAGTTTGAGTCTTGTTTTTTGGAGTCTACTTTTTTGTCTGTGCAGTGCGTCGATTGTCGCGTTTCGGTATACGTTTGTGGTATGATGCTGTCGTTGGCGTGGTATCGTACTGTTCATTGTCTGTTTAATGGTATCGTCCATTTGTTTGAGGTACCTGTCAATCTCGTAGTTTGACAGGTTCCTATTGGACGGCGGAAAGGAGGCGCTCGAAGTGAGCGTTCTCGTCAGGGAACTGGCAAAGCGTGCCCAACGCGCCATACGCGCCCTACTGTAATCATAGGAATACGTTTGGACGTACTCTGGCATTTCCGCAAATTCGTCTGGTACTGTGATCACGGCAATACCAGGACGATGTTAATAACTAGATGACAGAAGAAAACAGGTAGAAGGAGTATGGCTAACAATAAAAAGGACTGTAAAGGAGACATCAAAAAACAAACTAGGCTGTTGCAAAGCCGATAAAACAAAGCCCTGGTTCGACGAAGAATGCGAGAAAACATTAAAAGCATGTAATGACTTCAGACCCTGGAAAATAGTGAAGAGATCACGCGTATAAGATATCAAATCCTACGAAAGGAAGTCAGCCATCTTCTACATCTTCATCTACATTTAGGAAAAATGTGGGGCGAGATTTATGCAAGGCTAAATGCTGTACGAAAAAGATATGAAGTCGGATTAGAATTTATACACACCGACAATGGGTAGTCCCGGAGAAGGAAAGAGTTGCAGCCCAGTTGAGGAGATATTTTAATAAACTTCTGTCAATGGAAAGCCAGCAGCAATGGAAAACAGTGTTATCTTCTTCTCCTTAGATGGCGTTACAGCTCATGACGAACCAGAGGCAAGCTTCTCTCATTAATTTATGTTATGTTCTGTGCGATTTGTTTTTCTACACAAGTGAACGGCCCTACAGTTTAATGCCGATTCCGAACGGTGAGAGCCGAGAAGCTTTTTAAGGCAAGTGTACTGCGGGGGGTTTTGCCAGTACTCCGCCGAGGAGAGAAGCCGCGAAATGAACATTCGATGGCGCTGGTATTATATGGATCCAAACTGCACAACGGCGCTCTCAAAACAGTGTTGTCTTCACAGTATAAATTCAGGTATAACTGTCAACCATCGAGGAAGTAAAGGAAGCAATCCGACGACTTAAGAATAACAAGGCCGTAGTCGACTTGATACCATCGGATTTAACAAAGTATGTAGAATATGAATTAACAGAGAAGTTAAGAAACTATTCCTGAGGAATGGAAAAACTCAGTCTTCTTTCCCGTATTTAAAAAGGGTTACCCAACACAATGTAACAATTACTGGCATATCGTTACTATCAAGTTGTTACAAGGCGCTGTTAAATACATACATGAAACATTAGAGATACGTGAAGGATGAAAAGAAGGAAACGCCTTGTTACCACTTGTTTTTAATTTGGCTCTGGAATTCATAATGAGATCCGTTCAGGAAAATGAGAAGGTAATAACCCTTAATGTAATAAAGTTCATTCTATTGTAGCTTACGCTGCCAATCTGATATTGCTGGGAGATTATGAGGATACAGTTAACAGAAATATAAAAAGTAAGGACGTAGGCTTAGAAGTAAATGAAGAGGAAACTAAATATATGATATATGATGACTTGGATCGATTCAAACCTCACACCTGACTGTATTCGATACTCATTTCGGAAAAGTGGATGAATTCAAATGTCTGGGTACCATATGGAATGCCAAAAACTATATAAAGGAAATAAATAAAAAGTTGCATATGGGCAATTCGTGATAATAGAATTATTCAAAACAACTCCTTTGTCCCGCGATGACGAAATTCATTTCGTTTACATATGAAAACTGCTCTCTGACTAAACAGAATAAAATAGAAAACAAGATCTTCAAGAGGAGAATCTACGGTGGAAAATAGGCGAATGGAGATAGCTACACAATTAGGAATTCAAGGAACTCTATTAAGTCCCAAGTGTCCGAGAAATAAAATCGATGGGCTAAGATGGGCAGGACATCTAGAACTAATGGGCAGTGGACGAACAGTCCAACAAACAATTAAAGGAAAACCCGTAAGAAAAATACCACTTGGAAGGCCACACCGTGGATAGGAGGACAATATGAGGATGGTCCTAGAAGAGATGGAACAGAGCAGCGAAAAATAAAAGGAACACACATTCATGACAAGGAGGCTTGGCGAATGTTTTCAACGAAGCTCTGAACTTCCGAGTTAATAATAATAATAACAGTAATAATAATAAAAAATATTAACGTTTTAGTATTTATGTATTTCAATCTTATTTTATTTTTGAAAGATAAGGCAGAAGTGCCCAAAATTATAGAGTAAGATAAATCG
Source organism: Merodon equestris (assembly GCA_958301585.1). Taxonomy (NCBI): domain Eukaryota; kingdom Metazoa; phylum Arthropoda; class Insecta; order Diptera; family Syrphidae; genus Merodon; species Merodon equestris. The sequence goes on from OY284413.1 coordinate 70,875,559, forward strand.
GCCAAAAAGCTTTGAGCAAATTTTAATTTAAGGTCAACAATTGAAATATACTTTAGCAACTAGATGGAATTCATTATTCGATTCCATTTAAGATATATTATTTCATAGACAAAAGCTATGGTGAACTCTGTAGAAGCCCAGGACTGCGAATGACACTTGAATGATTTTACCGAATTGTTAGAGCCGATTTTAGAATCAATTGAATTCTTTCAATGCGTAGTATAGGGTTACCTTAGCAATTTCGATCTAAATTTAAACAAGAAACCAGAGGACTCTGACAAAAAGATTCCCTTGCAATTTCAATTTACTAGAGGAAATCAATAGCACTATTATTGTTTCAGTGGGGCTGAAATGGACTTTGCCCTTAAACCTTTCATTAACAAAGCAAACATCACTCCAATTAGCCGTTTCGAAAAGTGGGTAAAAAGACTGTAATGTCAGGGTGACAATGATGACGGCTCCATTGCTCCATCATCAGTTTCAGAAAACTCTGATCTTTCTTTTTCGACTTTTCTATTGCGGATACAGATATGTACAGGGTGCGTATGATATTTGAGGTCACCATCAGTTGTATTTATTTCTCAGAGCAATGTTTTTTTTTCGTTTTTAATTAGATTATTAATGAAGAAAACATGGTGTTATCTCCGCCATACATATGTATGTATATGCGAAATACATTGATCTAGAAAATTTCTGAGTTCGAATTTTCGTTCATATGGTTCGCCGTGAATTTGAAGCATCAGCTTATGTTACAAAATGTGTTGCTAAGCATAAAGAACAAGAACAAGATACTGTTGTATTAGAATTACGCTATTTATACCAAAACGTATAACGATCGTTGACGAAAATCCTTCAAAATCAATGAGAGCCGTTGCTCACATTGTCCACGAAGACCTTCGTTTATAAATTGTTTAGTCGGCATAAACTCGAGAGCAGAGACATATATGTACGTGTAAACCGTATCTTGAGCAAGCTTATGCACCCTGAAGCTTCCAAAATGTTCTGGTTTTTCTCTGACAATAAATAAGGTTGATCAAAAAAACCAACCGCAATAATGCTTCAGATCCTACAGAGGTACAAAGCAGTGATTCCCAAAGTGGTCCAGGTGGACCCCCAGGGGTCCACGGGAGACTCAACGGGGGTCTACGTTGGCATGAAAAAAGGGGGTTCACCAGTTGTAAGTGGAAGTCCACGAAAATTTATCTGGTTTTGATAATAAAGAACATTTTTTTCGGTTAGGCTGGTATATGGATCAGATAGCCTGTTTATTTAGCATGAATTCCCTTTTTTAGGAAGATCAGCGATTGTTACTTGTAGAAACTTGTATATTTGATAATCAGTGCAACGCGTGTCGAGACTTGCAAAGCGCCGCCATCCCGCCCACAACGCTTGTTCAGACGTGCAAAGGGACAAAATACGACTTGTGCTGTGCCTCCAGTCTTGCAAACAAACGTTCATTTGTTTCCTGAATTTTGAAAAGAAAAGTGTGTCTAAATCGATGTCAGTGTTTGTCAGTGCCGAAAAAGGTAAGTACCTGCCTATTTGTACATTTGTTATGCAATCTTCTATTTTATATTGTACGAGTAATAATATTATATTTGTTATGTTTGCGTGTAATATGTACGTAATAAAAATTAAATACTGAATAGGGCCATCTATATATATAATACGCCAGTTGTAGTGTACCCAACACCATTCATCCATTCATTGACCATCCATCAATTGACTGGTCGCTAATACGTTAAAAAGTACGACATCGCATTGTCATTCGAATCCATGAATCAAAGTTCAGTTAGTGTCACCGAAAAGAAAAGTGCCGACACTTGAGAATCGAAGACAAAAAGAACATAATGATTTCGAGAATGATAGACGACACTGCCGACTGCAATAGAATAGAGTCATGCAGGTACAATCGATATGCATTGGAAATGCGACAATGATTTTTGTATAAATAGAGAACCAATAATTAAATAAAATCAGATTCAACTTGACATCCCAACCAAGTGTTTCTCTGGCATTCTTGCCATCCACCAACCTTACTCCCAAGCAGAACCTTTATGGCATTCGTGCCCTGCTTTTCCAAAACGCAATAACTACGGTAGAACCTTTATGGCATTCGTGCCCTACCTAGTTGTTGCCTAGGTCGCTCCCCCCCTCAGTTGTTTAGGCTTCTTACATGGCGATCCTGCCACTTCAAAACCAGGAGCAGAAGAGTCCAGGAGTTTCCAAATATTTAGATTGTATTAACGCACCATCAATGTCAAAAGCTGCTGCAGAGTACGTTGTTCAACAACCCGCAGGTGTACCAATATACATACCAACACAGAAGACATCAGGACCACAGAAGCTAACAGTAGAAGACTACAAAAGACGACAACTTCAAAACCAGGAGAGGAGAAGGACAGCCGTTCCTAGAGAAGAAACACAACAACAAAATAAGCGAGGAGGCAAAAAATACTTGCACCGCAAGAAACTAGCTTACCTCAAAGACCTATTGCGAACCCAAGGTGAGACCCCAATAGCCTGGAGTAAGGCCACCGAAATCTGGTGTGAAATCGAAACATTGGAAAAATCTGTGACCAAATACGCTAGATGAACTGGAGAACTAAAATGGGCAACAACACAACAAAAGAGAGCGTGACTGTCAACGAAAAAATCGACCCAATGTCAATCGCTGTATACACGGCAATAATTATATTAATAATAATATATGTTATATATAAAGCTAATAAACATTATAAAAACTATGTTAAGAAACAGGTATTAAGAAATATGCCAAGTAATACACCATAAAAAAAAAAAAAAAAAAAAAAAAAAAAAAAAAAAAAAAAAAAAACTCTGAATATGAAAAATTGTTTGTTAAAAATTAAAAAAATATTAACCAACATAAGAAAAAGTTCAATTAGAGGCTACACTGAGCAAACGTGGCGCGCAAAACTTGAAGAAATAGAGAAACTAAAAATAGAAGCTACCTATAAAACTGACAAAGCGGACACCCCGACAAGATTCTTTGAAATCTATAGAATAACAAAAGCAACAATACTCTCAAATTTGGAGAAAATAAACAAGATGGCTGACTTTAATATAGAAACTGCAATGAAAGTAATTCCCGTGTTCACAGGATCCTTCAAAGAACTTGACTCATTCTTAACACTGGTCGAGATCATACATAACACCCTTAAAGAAACCGAAAGAGCAACTTACATCGGATTCATCTTCCATGTAAAACTTGCACAAAACGTAAAGACTGCATTGGGATTCGTAACAACATTTACAACATTGACAGCACTAAAAGACAGTTTAAAAGAGAAATTTAAAAACACCACAACACTGTCGCAAGTACATACCAGACTGACTCAAGCAATCCAGAGAAACCAATCAGTAACATCATACAAAGACAGAGTGTTATCCCTCATTGCTGATTTGAACACCCTACAAATAGAAGACTTGCCCTCCGAAGCCACTGAAGCTGAGAAAAAAGTAATTGAGAGAATCAATCAAAATTACGCCCTCACAGTCTTCAAGAATGGCATAAAGGAGACAATAAAACCAGCGATATTTGCCGCTCAGCCAAAATCCCTGTCAGAAGCAGTTAATCTGGCACTAGAACTTGAAAGAGACTCAAACCAAAGTTATAGCCAAATGATGTACGTAAGAAGAAACACGTACAATCACAACCAACAAAATGGTTATACAAACAGAAGAAACGACAACCGAAGGTATACAACAAATAACAATCAACGCCCAGTACAGAGATATAATCAACAAAACCATCCAAGGCAGAGACAAAACTTTCAAACGAATCACCAACAAAATTATAACCATCGAAATTATAACAATTATAACAACCCTCGGGCAAGACAGAATACCTTCAGCTCCAATACAAACAGACCAACAAACAACAGAAGAATAAACATCATAGAGGACCAGGGAAACGTAAATTCCCCGGAGGATTTCACTCCGGGATACCAAAACTAATACTGCGTGTCACACAAAACCCAATTAATTACGTAGCAATGTACATAAACAAATTAAAAAGAAACCTAACATACCTAATAGACACTGGCGCTGATATATCGATATGCAAAGAAGACAACATAGACACCAATGACTTGTTGAACGAGAAATGCAGACTAACTGGAATAACCAATGAAGAAATACAGTCACTAGGCACAACATACATAAATCTCAAACTTGCGAACTACACCATCACACACAAATTCCACATAGTCGATACCAACTTCCCCCTAGCAACAGATGGTATTCTAGGACGAGACTTCTTTACCCAACATATGTGCAAGATAGACTACGAAACGTATACCTTAACAACAACTATAGATGGAGATGAAATAACCATTCCAATGATGTCGAATAATAGAAACACAATAAAAATTCCACCCAGAACGGAAGCAATATACCCAATTAACTTAAATGTAACCGAAGACAGCGTAATACTGAACAAAGAGGTTGAAAAAGGAGTATTTATAGCTAACGCAATAATCCCGGCGAAAGGCACATGCCACATTAGAATACTAAATGTTAACGACTATGAGGTAACACTCAAGAACATCAAACCAGAACTAGAAAAGTTGGACGAATACAATATTATGAAAACAGAAAACCCAAAATACAACAATTACAGACTACAACAATTGACGAAAGAACTAAAGATAGATCACTCTGACCCCGAAGCAAGAAAAACACTAACACGAATACTCGAAGATTATCAGGACATTTTTCATCTAGAAAACGAACCACTGTCAACCAACAACTTCTATACACAGAAACTGGAGACAATAGATAACATCCCAGTATACATTAAAAACTACAGACTCCCACAAATACAAAATTGCGAGATAAAAGAACAAGTCAAAAACCTCCTAGAAAACGACATAATAGAAAATTCAATTAGTCCATACAATTCTCCACTACTCTTAGTCCCCAAAAAAAGTGATGGAAATACAAAGAAATGGCGCTTAGTAGTAGACTTTCGCAAATTAAATAACAAAATTGTCAACGACAAATTTCCGTTAACAAGAATCGAAGACGTGCTAGACAAACTAGGAAGAGCAAAATATTTTTCTACACTGGACATGACAAGTTCTTTTCATCAAATACCATTGGACAAAAAGTCAAGACCACTAACAGCATTCTCTACACAGGACGGTCATTATCAATTTAAGAGACTACCATTCGGTTTAAAAATATCTTCGAATAGCTTTCAACGAATGTTAACAATAGCATTAAGCGGGTTAGAATCCAACGCATTTCTCTACGTAGATGACATTATCATTTTCGGGTGCAGTCTACAACATCATAATGACAACCTTACTAAAGTGTTCGACAAATTAAGACACTACAATCTGAAGTTAAATGCAAGCAAGTGTCAATTCCTAAAATCTGAAGTTGTATATTTAGGACATCTAATAACAAACAAAGGCATAAAAACAGATCCCTCAAAGTATAAAACAATTGAGAACTACCCGACGCCAAAAAACGCAGACGAGGTGAGAAGATTTGTAGCATTCTGCAACTATTACAGACGATTTATACCAAATTTTGCAGATATCGCAAAAAGTCTAAATTCACTTTTGAAAAAGAATCAACCATTTATCTGGTCAAACGAATGCGCGAAAGCATTCACAGATCTAAAACAAAAACTAATCAACCCTCCGATCCTACAATATCCAAACTTCGACAAACCATTTATAGTTACAACCGATGCATCAGATTTTGCACTAGGTGCAATATTGTCACAAGGTGAAATAGGACATGATCTACCAATTTCCTATGCTAGCAAATCCTTACAAAAGCATGATATAAACAAACCAATCATAGAAAAGGAACTGTTAGCAATACATTGGGGAATAAATTTCTTTAAACCCTATCTATATGGAAGGAAATTCATAGTAGTAACAGACCACAGACCTTTAATTTCGCTATTCTCACATAAGAATCCATCCTCGAAAATGATGAGAATCCGACTAGACCTATCAGACTACGATTTTGAGATAGTTTACAAACAAGGAAAGATGAATACAAATGCCGATGCACTATCAAGAATAAAAATCAATAGTGACATTTTAAAATCCATGATGGTAGATAAAAATAATAATACAAGCCAAAATGATGTTGACTCCAAGGAGCAGATCATGGTAATAACAAGGGATATGGCACAAAAGATTGCCAATGAAGAAAATAAAAAGGAGAAATACACATCTCAACAGAAGACTGATCATCTTCACATGTGGGATTGTACATCCATAGCTGACGTCAGAAATATGAAGAAGTTAAAATTTGAAATAACGAGTGATAAAATGAAAAATAGTACTATTGAAATTAAAGAAAATGAAGTTATAGTAAGATGCAGCGATAATCTAGCGAAACACGTTTCGATCCTAGAGAAGCTCGTATCAAAATTAAAGAGGGTACCCGTAAAAGAAGTAGCGCTAAATGAAAATGATATTATATTTGAATATATAGAAAAGGAAGAATTAAAGAAAATATGTAATACGTTGCAACGAAATGAAAGACACTCGACAATGAAGGTATTAATATATAAACCCCCAAAACAAATAATAAAACATGAAGAAAAAATTAACATTATCAAAGAATACCAAAATACACCGCATGGAGGACACTTAGGCATACGAAAAACTATGACGAAAATCAAACAAAGATATGTATGGAAAAATATGAGACAAATGGTTAAAAAGTTTGTAAACGCTTGTGAAACATGTGCTAAAAACAAGCAGACAAGACATACAAGAGAGAAAATGGTTATAACAGATACACCAAGTACAAGTTTTGAAACAATTCAAATAGACACAGTTGGACCTCTCAGAATATCCAACGGCTATAGATATATTTTAACAATGCAGTGCGAATTAACTAAATATGTCATTACACACCCTATTGAAAGTAAGGACGCTAAAACAATCGCCAAAACATTAATTGAACAATTTATATTAAAGTACGGATGTTTCAAAATACTCAAATCAGATAATGGTACCGAATTCAAAAACGAACTTATGAAAAATATATGTGAATTGCTGAAAATTGATACAATCTACTCAGCCCCATACCATCATCAAAGTATAGGCTCATTAGAAAGAAACCACAGAGTTCTGAACGAATTTCTACTAAATTTCACAGAAGATTATGAATGGGATATTTGGACACCATATTATGCATTTGCTTACAACATAACACCGCACGTAGACACCGGCTATACACCGTATGAACTTATTTTTGGAAAATTACCGTATGTACCAAGCGATATAATAAACAGCAAAGTAAAAGCATATAATCTAGATAACTATGTAAATGAAGTAAAAACTAGACTTAGACATGCGATACAAAAAGCACGAGATATAATTAGCAATGTAAAATGTAAAAGAAAATTAGAATACGACAAATACACAAATGTATCAAATCTTAGAATAGGAGATTTAGTATTTGTAAAACTAGAAAGTAAGAAAAAATTACAAAGTCCATATCACGGGCCATACAAAATTGTAGCAAAAGATAATACAAATTCAATAATTGAAATAAACGGAGAACTTAAAAAGTTCCACAACAATAGTCTTAAGAAATTTAATAAATTGTAGATTAATGTAAAAATTGTAAGACCATTATAAACAAACTAGAAATTAAATAGTTTTAAACATTGTAATTAGTAAGAAAACCTCAATGTAAAGCAAATCCAAAACATATCGATTCCGAAAAATCTTGTAAAATTATTCTTCCAATAATTTTCCGCTTAAGGGTAAGGGTGTAGTGTACCCAACACCATTCATCCATTCATTGACCATCCATCAATTGACTGGTCGCTAATACGTTAAAAAGTACGACATCGCATTGTCATTCGAATCCATGAATCAAAGTTCAGTTAGTGTCACCGAAAAGAAAAGTGCCGACACTTGAGAATCGAAGACAAAAAGAACATAATGATTTCGAGAATGATAGACGACACTGCCGACTGCAATAGAATAGAGTCATGCAGGTACAATCGATATGCATTGGAAATGCGACAATGATTTTTGTATAAATAGAGAACCAATAATTAAATAAAATCAGATTCAACTTGACATCCCAACCAAGTGTTTCTCTGGCATTCTTGCCATCCACCAACCTTACTCCCAAGCAGAACCTTTATGGCATTCGTGCCCTGCTTTTCCAAAACGCAATAACTACGGTAGAACCTTTATGGCATTCGTGCCCTACCTAGTTGTTGCCTAGGTCGCTCCCCCCCTCAGTTGTTTAGGCTTCTTACACAGTGAAGACGCTTCTCCTCCTAAACTAAAAGTCGCACAATCAAGTGCGATACACCGTTGGAAAGGTATTTGTCTGAAGTGGTGCACTAATAAAATTTAGCAAAAACTTAATGCTGGAGTGATTTAAACCGGATTTAATTAAATATTCCTTTATGTAGTTTATTTTATATTCCGTCAAATACATGAACCACATTGACCACTAAACCCAATTCCCCAACTGCCAATTGATTGTTGCATTGCATATTTTTAGGAGTTAATCGCCATCTAGATAAATTGAAAAAGGATACATACAGGCACTATCCTATTAGCAATAATATTTGGCGTATCTAGAAAACTGGACCGAAATTGCAAACTATTTTAGTTTTTCCTTGATTTATAATACTAATATAAATATAACACTAATTGTATTCTAAATTTCAAGCTTCTATGTCTGCTAGTTATTCGATACTTCTTTAAAAGAAGAGAATGCCGAGATAAATTGAACTTTTAGTATTATACTTTTTATTATAAAATTATTTATTTGCCCAACTGTGGCGATTCACTAAAGGAGAGATATAGCCCTCGTAGTTGCTAATACTAGATGACTAAAAATATTTTCATAAATTGTACATTTTTTCATTTATGTACATACATACATAGGTACCACTCATAATGTAAATCAAAGTAATAAATAAATCATTGAAATCGTGGAGTTATAATGTCGAAATATGTACTATTTAAAAGTATATAGGTATTTGCTCTCGAATTAACAGATATGTTTCAAAATATATAATATTTAATCAAAAAATGTTTTATATAGGGTAAAATATAGTAAAAAAACTACTGAATATTTTCTCAAATTTCTTTTTTTATTTGAAAGTACAATCCTTCCGGTTAATAATGGAAAATAATTTCATTCAAATGGCTGCCTCGGCTGGCCATGCAGTAGCCTACACGATCGGTCCAATTTTTAAGCACATTATCGATTGTGTGCAGCTGTATTTCACCAATGGCTTCACGAATATTGTCCTTTAAAGCGTCAATTGTCTCTGGCTTGTCGGCGACAATCAGCTCTGCGGCTGATAATGCGATCTTCAAAAACAGGGCGCAAAACATCGAGTGTAGCTTCGGCTGTGTGGCACGTAGCGCCTTCCTGTTGAAACCAAATGTTGCCAATATCCTCCTCTTCAATTTTTGTGAACAAAAATTCGTTCAACATGGCCCGATAACGATCGCCATTGACTGTAACGGCCACTCCTTGATCATTTTCTAAGAAAAATGGCCCAATTATGCCTCTGGACCAAAATCCGCACCAAACAGTGGCTCGTTTTGGGTGCACCGGCTTTTCAATGTATGCGTGCGGGTTTTCTGTTTTCGCCAAGATCAAAATGAGCTTCATCTGAAAAGATGATTTTTTTGGCAAAATCGGCATCTTCTGTAAGTCGATCGCAAGCCCACTTAGCGAAGTGTTGTTCAAGCGTATACACAACCATATTCGTTCAGCGGAAGGATAAAACTAATTATCTGTCAAATCAGACATGAGCTAAGTGTTACCATTCACAAATAAGCACTACTTGAAAAAAAAAACGTTAGATGGCGGACCCTTTATTACGTTAAAATAGTTCCAGCCGTTTTGTGAGAACCTCTTTATGGGTGTTAAAGGTTTATTGCTCCTATTCCTATTCCGTTAAAAAGTTTTTTTTCCATCAAAGGCAGACAAACGATTGCCCATATGCCTTTTATGTAACAAAATTTTGAGCAATGACTCTATGAAACCATCGAAGCTCGAAGATCATCCAAAAAGATGTCATTCTGATAAAATAGGCAAAGATTTAAAATATTTTCAAACATTGAAGGAAAAATATGTATGAACAGAACCCCACCGTGCATAGTATGTATGTTCGTTTCAACGTCTCAAAGTAACGATGATGGCTTGCGGGCATCTTACAATATCTCACTGCTTATAGCGAAATCTGGAAAACCGCACACCATCGGAGAACAGTTAATTTTACCCACCGTTGAAGTGGTCTTTAAAATTGTTCTGCACAAACTTTCATTTGACTCAAAAGAACAGTAGTAACAACACTGTACAACGACGCATTGATGAACTGAGTTCTGATATTGAAAGCTTCTTGTGTAATTATCTGCAAACTACTCATTTTTCTATTCAACTGGACGATTCAACTTTACCTGGCAATGAAAAATTTATATTGGCCAGAAACCACCAATGAGACGTACCACTTAAAATGGCTGCCAACGTTTGCCTACAAGCTGCGATGAGCACGTGGAAACCCGGGGTTCTGTCAAAATTATGTAAACAATCACGCACATTGTTATAATTCCAAGAGTGTGTGTGGCGGGAGTACACTTCGGTAAAATGAAAAGAGTTCAAACGTATTCACGGATAGAATTTGTTTGTAACGGGTTTTGCCGCTACGAACCTGGACTTCTTTCAAAATTTCAGGGTGTCACGGGGAAAGACGTCTCATTCTGGTTTCTGATATTGGCATATGTTCGATTTGTTATGGAGGGAGAAATCCATGAAGAGCTGCTATTCGCGAAAACTTTTCCTGAGTGATTTTTTTAAGAAAAAATCGATTCCATTTACAAACATTATTTCGGTGGCAGCAGATGGAGCTCCTGCCATGTTCGGGCGATATCGCGGGTTTATAAGCCATCTTAAAAGAATTATATCAGAAGTGACTGCAATTCACTGTGTCATCCATCGAAAACACCTAGTAGGGAAAAATTTGAGTGATAGATTGCATCAATCGCTTCAATTTGTGATTGAATCAGTCTTAGAGTTTCTGGAAAGTAAAGATCCACATTTAAAAGAAATTGGCTTATGGGAAAATTGAAATTTATGCAACAAAATATTAATCGGTGCGAATTCTCCCAGTTTCCAAGCTTATTACAGGCAGAATGTCTTGATTTTGATATTCAGACATACGTTCAGCATTTAAATGCCCTGCATGATAACTTGAAAAACAGATTTGAAGATGTTCTCACGATGGAAATACCACCATGGATCATAAATCCATTTGATGAAACAGAAATGTCGAATGTGGTATTACAAGAGGAGCTACCCGAGCTTAGCACCAATGAGGAGCTGAAGATGAAATTTGGAAAAGTTTATCAAACATTTTGTCTGCAGGCAGAAATACATGAAAAATATCCTGGGCGGAGGGAAATTGTGTGGAAACTTTTGATAGCGTTTCCCTCGTCATACCTTGCCAAACAAGTTTTAGTGTCGTTACAAACTTATTAACAAATAAAAGGGGCAGAATGAACATCACAGAACGGAAAGTCTGTGATGAATATTTCTTACAAATCTTAACCCATCAATCCATTAAGTAAACCCCACCCATTAAAATTATGATTTTTTTTTTTTAATCTTTGATTTGTATTGTTAATTTTAACTCTATGAAGTCTGTAATCGTATTATTCTAATAAATAGAGCATAAGAAAATATACTAGTTTTCTTCTTATTTTTACCACTCCGAATTTAGGGTTGGAAATCAGCCACGATGCAAATTACCATCGTTAGATCTAATCTTCAATTTTTTTTGTCGAGTTTTGGAAATATGGTAAAAGTGTAGCAGCAGTGGGTCCACCGAAATCAGGTTAATTTTGAAATTGGTCTATGAGAAAAAAAAAAGTTTGGGAACCTCTGGTACAAAGTAATGACCACATCACCCTGAATTAGTGGCCTCCTAACTTCCCAATCGTAATCATCTGGTTTATTATATATGGGACGTAATTGAGTGTGAGACCAATTGTCATAGAACACCAACTTCAATGTGTTTCCACCCGAGCAGTTAAATGTCAATGTAATATTGTTCAATAGTCGTCCTTGTCGAACCAAAGTTTGTGTCTCTTTCACGTGATGAACTACCCGCCAAAACGTTCAAATATGGCAAATCTGCCGTAGCGAGCACACGGGAAGGACACACAAACTGCGGTAATTTTCTTTGATGTACAATTATTATACTATGAATTTGTAACTGATGTTTATTTTAGAAATAAAACTTTGTCGCTCTTTGTTGATATTTCAAGTGTCAGTTGCTCGCCTACGGCGGAACACCTTTTATTTCGCAGTTTAGCTTTTGCGCTTCATTCTTTGTCTCCGTTTCATCGTGTCAGTTATTTATTGGGCAAGATAATTCATAGAATTACACTGCCCTAGCCGTTGGAGTATTACCACCAGGACGAGCAAATGCGTCGTACGCCGCCAAGGAAAAGCCCACGACTGAACATGCCAAAAGCTACAACTGCAAAGGTCTCCATGGAACAAACGTCAGACTCTGCCGCCACCACATCCAGCACTGCTTACACAGCTGTACCAGAGCCACAAGTCGCCCAAAAAGTTTCGGCTTCAGTGTCGTTAACAGAACAGCAAAACAATGCTTTGGAAGCTATGCAGAAACAATTTAGTCTCCTTGAAAGTCAACTCAGGGACACTCAAGCTAAGCTGAAGGAACGGGATTTACAGTGCCAGACATTAACGCAGACTCTACACGCCTCTACTTTCACTTCACCGCCTTTATTATCCTCATCCGTTCCCGTTGTAAGTAGCGGTCTTACCGCTGCAGCTACATCAAGCCCGCCGTTAACCATCTCGCCCCAGGTAAGTACGAATTTGCAATATTTTCCGCCATTTTCTATGCCCATTGTCACGCCATCTGCCACGCCATTTGCCACGCCACTTTCAGTAGGAAACTATTTGCCTATAAATGAACCGTTCGTTCCCAACGCTGTCAGCTCCATACACCCCAACACATCCGTGTCTAATATCTTCTCACCATCATCGAGATACGTGCCATACACAACTAATAGTTGCATAGCATCAGCCAGCACATACCCTAATGATAACGCCAGCAGAATTCCATCAGGTATCAACATCAATAACCAATCAATGCAGCCCCAACCTGCCGTCCCAAGAAATATTATCGATTTGCCAGAGTTTCGCGGCCATGCTGAGGATTGGCCAATGTTCTTCACCGCGTTCAATGAAACAACTGCAGCATATAACTACAGTAATTTGGAAAATTGCATGCGCTTACAAAAAAGCCTTAAGGGCGATGCAAAGGAAATGGTTAAATCCTTGCTTATACAACCAGGTAATGTCAACGCTGTAATAACACAACTTCAGTTTCATTTCGGTCGGCCCGAACAGCTGATACGCAGCCAGCTTAAACAAATTAGAGAAATAGCTCCAGTTCCAGAAGGCCATTTGGAAAAACTGATACCATTCGCGACCAAAGTCAAAAACTTTGCAATATTCTTGCAATCAGTGGGCAGTCAACCGTACTTATGTAGTGCAACATTATTAGATGAACTCATCGAAAGGCTTCCAATGAGTAAGAGAGTTGAGTGGGCAGCAAATGCAGCTATGTTACGACCGTTCCCAACTATTCTTGATTTCAGCAACTGGGTGAGTGCAGTAGCCAATTTGATTTGCACCGTTCAGAGTCAGAGTAAAGGCAGCGCAAGCTCTGATGCAAGACGACGGGTGATACTTCATGCAAATGAAGAGCAAACAAGTGCAATAAAGTGTCACATATGCCATGGCCGTCACAAAGTTAGCGTTTGCCGAAAATTCCTAGAACGAAGTGTGACCGATAGATGGACTGATGTCAAACATGCTCGATTATGTTTTACCTGCCTTGAACAGGGACATTCAACACGTAATTGTCGCAGCCGCAAATCATGCGGTGTTGATGGTTGTAAACGTATCCATCACAAGTTGCTACACGAACCCAGGAATTGGTATGCTGAAACTCAGTCAGAAGCTAGACAGCCTCAAGCAAGCGTAGGTGTAAGCGAGCTATTCTCAACTGCTCTACCAACCCGCCATCGAATTCACTGTTATTTCGCGTTCTCCCTGTTATATTGTTTGGTCCCAACAAGCAAGTGGAAACATTTGCATTACTGGATGAAGGGTCTTCAGTAACAATGATGGACAGTGCTTTAGTTGAACAGCTTGGTTTGAAGGGTCATCAACACCAGTTGAATGTCAAGTGGTTTGGTGAAAAGACTGCTCACGAGACGACAACCGTGGTCAACGTTCACATCAGTGGAGCCAAGAATAAGAAGAAACATCTATTGCGGAATGTCTACTGCATACAAAATCTGTATTTGCCAACTCAAACTTTAAATAGCCGAGACATTCAAGTAAATTATAAAACGAAGCGCCTTTATGTTGAACCCTACTCAGACGTTACTCCGAAGCTGCTCATTGGTCTAGACCATTGCCACCTGGGTTTACCCAATGAAATGGTTCATTTGAGGAATGGGGGTCCATATGCGGCTAATACTGAATTAGGATGGGTAATTTTTGGTTCAACGAAAGGAATCAAACCCGAAATTAGGTTCTCATCCGACCTGAGGACAGATGTTCACAAAGATTCCTCTGGCGCGGAGGAAATGATGCTCAACCACCAGAGGTCTACGAAATGCTTGTAATGACATTTGGGGCTGCTTGTTCGCCATGCGCAGCTGAGTATGTCAAGACAGTGAATGCATTGGAACACCGCAATCATGATGCTCGAGCGATTGACGCCATTCTTCACCACCACTATGTCGACGATTATGTGGATAGCTTCGACTCGCTGGATGAAGCAGTCAGAATCACCGGGCAAGTATGTGAAATTCACAAGGACGCTGGATTCGAACTGCACAGTTTAGTCTCTAACTCGGCAAAGGTAATGCACGCTCTGTCAGATAGTGTTGAATCAGATGCGTATTGCATGCGTCGTCCTGTGGAAGAGCATCTAGGAACCGAGAAGGTGCTTGGTATTTATTGGCAGCCGTCAAGTGATACGTTCGGGTACCAGCTAAAATTTCATCGCGTCGACGCAAAAATTATCGCTGGGGAGAGAACTCCCACCAAAAGAGAATTTCTCAGCATAGTTATGTCTGTCTACGATCCCCTTGGGTTTTTATGTCACTTTTCGATTGCCGCGAAATTGTTGATGCGTGAGCTGTGGAAGCGCGACATCCAGTGGGACGAAAGACTACCCGCCGATATAGACATAGCTTGGAGGATATGGTGTCAACAAATAAGCGATGTCGTAAGGTTTAAGATACCCCGCCATTACTTTTCGAGGTCTAAGCCCGAGAAACTACAGCTACATGTTTTCACGGATGCCAGTGAAGATGCATTTGCCGCCGTAGCTTACTGGAGGAACATTACTGCCGACGGAAACACCAATGTTTCATTAGTGTGCGCTAAGACTAAGTGTGCACCACTGAAACCGATGACTGTACCGCGGCTCGAGCTTCAAGCCGCCACATTGGGAGCACGTCTGATGAAATCTATTGTTGATAACCACCCTCTTAAAATTGAAAAGACGTTCCTATGGAGTGACTCCAAGACTGTTATAAAATGGATTGGGTCTGCGACTCGTCGTTATAAACCGTTTGTAGCACACAGAATTGCCGAGATTCTTACCGTCACAGATGTTCACAATTGGAAATGGCTGCCAACTCAGCATAATGTCGCTGACGAAGCCACTCGACCCAACAGTCAAATAGATTTCAGTAATTCATCTCGATGGTTATGCGGTCCAGAATTCCTTTTAGAGGAAGAAGAGAAATGGCCATCTGATTATACTTATACCAATCGTGAAGAAGAGGACGACAACGAGGAACTTCGACCGAAATTTGCCTTAATAGCCGTGAAATCTACCTTTATAGAATTCGATCGTTTTTCTTCATTTGTTAAGCTAAAGCGGACAGTGGGATGGATCATTCGCTTCGTCAGGAGGTGCCGCCACGAAAATGTTGAAACCAGCAGCTTGACCCTAAATGAGTTGAAGGCATCTGAAGAAGTACTATGTCGTCAAGCCCAGTCGGAATCGTATGCTATGGAGCTTCAACAAATTGAAGAAGGTCACGATTTACCTAGGAGTAGCAGTCTGTACAAACTTTCACCCTATAAAGACGAGAATGGCATCTTGCGGGTCAACGGTCGTATTGACGCAGCTAGTTGGCTTCCATACAGCGCTAGACGTCCCATAATTTTACCACCGGATCATAGTCTGTCCTACTTGATCGCCCGCCACCACCATCAAGAAATGAAACATCAAAATGTAGAGGCCGCGATTTGCGCGGTAAGACACAGATATTGGATACCAAAGCTGCGACAGGTGATGCGAAAAGTAACTACTAGATGCAACGTATGTAAAATAGCCCGAGCGGTACCTGTCACTCCAATAATGGGACCATTGCCTGAGGATCGTGTGACACCGTATCTGCGACCGTTTTCCTTTACAGGATTAGACTATTTTGGCCCTGTTACAGTCTCAATAGGTCGACGTTCAGAAAAGAGATGGATTGCACTCTTTACGTGTCTGGTGGTGCGGGCCATTCATCTTGAAGTCGCTCATGACCTCTCCACTGATGCATGCATTATGGTCATACGAAATTTCATCAATCGCCGTGGAGTACCAGTAAGAATTCGCAGTGACAATGGGAAAAACTTCGTCGGTGCCGACAGGGAAGGGAAGGAAGATGTTTTTGATTGTGGCCGTATTCAAGACGAGCTCACTATGCGAGAAGTGGAGTGGGTGTTTAATTGTCCAAGCAATCCATCTGAGGGCGGCATATGGGAGAGAATGGTGCAGTGTGTAAAAAAGGTTTTGCGTCACACTTTGAAGGAAGTAACACCTCGTGAACATACGTTACACTGCCTTATTATTGAAGCCGAAAACGTTATCAACTCACGTCCTTTGACCCATCTGCCGATATCTGTCGACCAAGAAGAGCCACTGACTCCAAATCACTTCCTTCTTGGTACCGCTAATACAGCAGAAACGCCAACTTTACGAGAACCTGCCGAAAAGTTATGCCCTTTAGGGAAACAGTGGCGCATAGCTCGACAGCTACGGGACCGATTCTGGAAACGCTGGATAGCGGAGTACTTACCTACGCTGACACGTCGAGTCAAGTGGTGTCAAGGAACAAAACCTTTGGAAGAGGGATACCTGGTCTTCATTTGTGATCCCAATTTGCCGAGATCGCAGTGGCGCCGTGGCAGGGTGGTACGCGTGTATCGAGGGGCTGATGGTGTAATAAGGCGGGCTGATGTATCTACGAAATCTGGGATATTACAGCGGCCTGTATCTAAGTTGGCTGTTCTTAGTCTGGATGGCGAATCGGATTGATTCACGGGGGCGGGGATGTCATAGAACACCAACTTCAATGTGTTTTCACCCGAGCAGTTAAATGTCAATGTAATATTGTTCAATAGTCGTCCTTGTCGAACCAAAGTTTGTGTCTCTTTCACGTGATGAACTACCCGCCAAAACGTTCAAATATGGCAAATCTGCCGTAGCGAGCACACGGGAAGGACACACAAACTGCGGTAATTTTCTTTGATGTACAATTATTATACTATGAATTTGTAACTGATGTTTATTTTAGAAATAAAACTTTGTCGCTCTTTGTTGATATTTCAAGTGTCAGTTGCTCGCCTACGGCGGAACACCAATAAACATCTATAGTTTTAAAATCAAGTAGGCAATCAGCGTTGTGTAAACATTTCATGGAAATAAGGAGCCCTTAATAAGGAGTATACGTCCCCGCCTTCATCTCTAGCCGTTTTATGGGATATGGTCAAAGACCAGTGGACTAAGATCCCCGCCAGCTACTGCCAGACACTTGCCAATAGTTTACCATTCCATATCAAGACAATAAAGAATGCTAAGGGATTGTGGAAGAAATATTGAGCTCTGATTTTACAGGCAACATTTTTTGGTGCAAAACCGTTTAAGTAATAACCTTATTGAAAACTAATAAAACGCAACTTTTATAAATTAAATTTTGTTTTTAATAAATCAAATGAATACTTATAATAATAAGCACTAATAAGCTTAAAATAATAGCGAAAGGCCTTAACCGAATAACTTTTCAAAAAGTTTTGAAAATTTTTAAATCGAGCAGCTGTCTAATAGGCTAAATTATTTTTATTTTATAAGTTGTTTATTCGGAAACATCATAAACAAAATTGAAAAAAAGTTAAAATAAAATAATAATTAGTTTACCTAACCCAAGGAAGACGAGCTATATTTAACATTAAGGTGTCATCGATTTTTAATGTTATTTTTAGTGGGGCCGCTCTCTCTGCCACTTTTTTCATAGGGCATATAAATGAACTCACACGTATTCACGGATATAAACTCGATTGTAACGGGTTTGGCTGCTAGTAACCTGGACATCAGTGTAAACAAATGGGTTTCGCGGGGAAAGACGTACGAAAGTCGCAGGCCTCGTTCTGGTTTCTGATATACAAATAGTTTTTTTTCGTAAAAAAAAGAGTGAATTTTGAGAACGGCTTTGGCTAAAACGATTTTAATTACACTTTGCGAACTAACATATTGATCAGCTCTTCTATTAAACTGAATTAACTTTGCAGGGTTAGACATGGCAATATATCATCTAGTTGGAGCAGTATTACCACCACTATATACGGTACATCAATTCTTACAAATTTTTTCATGGACAATTCAGATACGAAAGTTAAACAACGGTATACTTACAATCTGATAACGAAGCGAGCTATTGTCCCAGAATTGGAAACGTTTCTTCATTAGAACAACGAATTGATCAAATTATTCAAAATTGCATTGAATCGGATGCCATCCGAGAGCCATAATACTTGTCATCAGGGCTTGTCATCGGACCAAAGCGAACAAGAGCACGAGTCGGGAGCGTTACCACTTATGCCACGGTTTGGTCGAGCGGAGTTTAACGAAACTTACTCATAAAGCGCTACATAAAATTTTGAGCGCGATTTACTCACTTATTTGTGAGCGTTGCATGTTACTATTTCACTGTTACTATTTCACCATACAAAAAATGAGGCAAATCCGTTTCCCGTTGGTCGTGCCCTCCCCTTGTCAGACACAAATACTGGTCCATTGTACTACCAGACAGACACCTTGTCTTTATTGTATTTTCCCCGTTGTCCGAAGAAAAGTGAAGAGGGGCTTCAGTGATGAAGAGTTAAGAGATTCGGCACACACCACCTAGGCCCCAAGGGTGCGCCACCGTGCGCGAGCGAAGGCGGGACAGTCGCAGAGAAAGTGTTCTGTTGTGTCATCCTCTTCGCAACATGCAGCGCAGGTAGGCGTCTCACTGATGCCAAGCACGTAGAGATGCTTGGCAAAAGTGTAATGGCCCCTAATGACGCCCGTAAGCCTTCTGCAATCATTTCTACTTAAGGATGAGAAAAATGTTGTGGACTTCCTGCTTCCTGGATATTCTCTCCATCTACGACTGTGTGCATTAAAGACCCAGTCGTTGATGTCAGATTTGACCGTGGAAGCAGGTAGACCCTTCTAGCCTGTTCCACCAAACAACCGATGCATATGAGATTATCAGTCTTATCATTGCCGAGTAGATCCAAAAGAACATTTTTCGGCGATAAGCCCCATGTTTTGCCAAAGGCACCTTTGCATTGCCAAAAAGCTGACAGCGCTTTGGTGGTTTTGAACTCAACATGCTTTGATCAAAGAACATTGCTATCTAAGATGACCACTAGGATATCGCGATGGGAATGCCTTTCAGCACCAGCCGAGTAATGCCAGTATTTTTTCTCCTTCTCGTGAAGAGAACGACATCAGTCTTAAGAGGATTAACCGACAGCCCATTACTCGTGCACCAGTCCTCGATCACATCTAGCGCCGCCTGCGCTTTGAGACAGACAGTCGCTAAACATGAGACGACAGGCATAGGCCTAGGCATAGATTTCAGAGGCATTGAGAGCATCGAGCAGAGAGTCGACCACCATGCTCCGTAACAGCGGAGACAAGACACCACCTTGCGGGCAGCCCCTGTTTACTGCAGATTTGACACATTGTACGAGGCTTGCATCAGGGATTAATGTCCTGTGCACAAGCATTGCTTTGATCCACAAAACCAGTGCTTCATCTACGCCATGCCGTCTAGCAGCGTTACTCATGCTGTCGAAAGTAGCGTTTTCAAAAGCTGCCTCAATGTCGACGAAAATGCGTACTCGTACGTACGTACTCTTTTCTTTCGAGAGCGTACTCAATTCTCCTCACTCCATACTACTTTTTCCAGAAGTTTAGATTTTTTCTTTTGATTGTCTCTGGCAAATGTTAAGATAAAAGTGGCTTCTTTATACTTATTCCCCCAAATAAATTAAGACCGATTTCATCAGTAATTTCGTTTCTAATTTGCCGAAATCAGTAAAAGGGATTTTGATTTTTAGCTATTTCAGCTGTTTTTTTTGCCATTTTCGTAAAGATCGTAATTTTTTTTTTCTCTGGAGTGCAGTATATACATCTTTCCATTATAATAGTAGAAACACAATTTGGCGTTCGGTCGGTAGCGCGTTGACAGATTGACTAGAAACAATGGTATCTTATGGGGAAACACATAATACGACTTCATGCGTTTGATCGGCTTTTTATCGTAAATATCGTAAGCCCAGAAACCACCAATGAGACGTCCCACTCAAAATGGCCGCCGACGTTTGCCTACAAGCTCGGGCGAGCATGTGGGTACCTCAAGTGCTGTCAAATTTTTGTAAACAATCACGCACATTGTTATAATTCCAAGAGTGTGTGTGGCGGGAGTAAACGCGGTACAATGAAATGAACTCACACGTATTCACGATTAGAGTTTGTTTGTAACGGGTTTTGTCGCTACGCACCTGAACCTCTGTCAAAATCTCGACAAAATTTCAGGGTGTCACGGGGGAAGACGTACGAAAGACGCACGTCTCATTCAGGTTTCTGCGTAAGCCCAACCTCAATGCCGAAATAGAGCTACTTTCTACTTTGTCGTGCGTTTTGACAGATGACTTCTTCTTCTTCTTCTTCTTCTTTTCCTTTTTCCGGCGTTGTTATGGTCAGAAGTGTAGGACCATAACAGATGACAATGGTTGTATAGGTTACTTCGTGTATTTGTATTTGTAAAAAAGGGGGAAAAAAGTGCATAATGTATGTATGGGTTGTTTGAGGAAACATTGCTTCCATTCTATCCTATTCCCGATCTTTGAACCGCCGAACGCCTGAAGCCACATTTCGTTATAGAAATTCCTAGGTCGCGCGTTTGACATACATATGTTTATCGTAAGTCGGTGCAAAGCCTGTCAAACGCGCGACCGCGCGAACGCCACGTTGTGTTTCTACTATAACAATTAGCTAACTCACGAAATAATTTCAAATGAAAAAAAAAAACAACTGAAACATTAGAATAAATCGCCGAGAAATTACAAATATCACAATTTGCACTACCTAATCTACTATTAGTATAGCAATTGCGTCCAACCACAATAATCACTTCGAATATTAACATCAATATAGGCCAAAAGATGAAAGTGATAATGCGATATTGGCTCCCCAGAAATGTATAATAAGACAAGGGTAGAAAGGATCATAAGTCAAATTAGGATTCATATCAGTCATATGATAAAAATGTGCGCATTGAAATTTTATTTTAATTCTATTTATGTGTCCATGGCTGAATATTTGTTTGTACCAAGCTCTGATCTGAAGAATACATTCATCTCCGCGATAACATACGAAAAATGACAATTTTGCCAGCCACTTACTTTGGAAGACCGCGCCACCTGCGCGAGGACACGTAAGGAGCGATATATGTAGCTTTTTGTATTGTTTTTAACCCTTAAATGCATCTTGTATCAAAAATTATACAACATTTTTTATTCGCTCTAAAAGTGTTTTTGTTTTGATTAGCAACAATCGGTATTTATTATACGACAGAACAATAGTTTCTTAACCAAATCAAAAAAAAAAAAAATATGATGGAGCCGTTATCAGTAGTGTCTTTGATTTCTTTAATTTATAGCCGACAATTTTGAAATCAAAAGTTTTCTTTTTTTGGTATAAAACACATTTTTGGGAAAATTGTGTTCAAAAAAAAAATAAAATCAACAAAGGTTAGTATTTTCTCCATCTAAATACATAGGATTTTTTTTAATTTATGATTTTTGTTATGATAAATAAGTGTTTTTTTGTCTGTACCAAAGATGATACTCCATGCATTTATACTCCTTTCAAGTTGTTATTCATACATGAACAAGACTCATATGTGTAGATGTGTTATCAGTGCACATAAAGGGAAAACAGGAAACGGAAAATAAATATATAGTTAGTTAGATAAGTGACTTTTTATTTACTTAATATAATAAATATTTTGGTTTACAAAATCGTTTACGGTTTGGCTTAAGCCGTCCACCAGAAATAAATATATATGTAGTCCATAAAAAACATCATAAACACCCGAATAAACAAATAAAAACAGGCAAATTGAACATTTAGGGTGTGCTGATCCCTTACATTTCTAGGTATAAATGTATGAAAGGAAAAGATAGGATCGATTTAGAAAATTTTATATAAAAAGGCCGAGTAGAAGGTCAAAATAGATCATAATCGAAAGTAAATCTCAAGCGCGTGGGTGTGCATTTATTTTAATTTTTTTACATTTGAAAAATATTTCCACAATTGTTTTAAACTCTATTTAGCTTGGTTGCGGATTTGAACCTATTGCTTTTTTTTGATATAGAATGGCTCGAAGACATATTTCTGGCAGGTATATTTCAAGCTATCTAGAGGAGCTTGAAAATGGCTATTTATCAGAGGATGGTGACGAGGTAGATGCAGACGATCTTGGGGAATTGCTGACTCGTGAGCAGCTGGAGGAACTTCTGGATGATGAACACGAAAATGAGGAGATTGGCACTGATATTGAGAACGTAGATAGGAAAAAGATGAGGACGCTCTGCCAGTAATAAACGATGATCCAAGCCCAAGTAGCTCTCGTCAATATCATAAGCCCTAAGACATGCAACGGCTAAGATGGAAAAAAAATTCCCTGGAATATGATGATGAAAAAATACAGTTTCAAGGTTGCAAAGAATTTCCTTTCAAAATAATGCGACTTGAAACTCCGTTTCAGTTCTTCTCATATTTTTATACGCCTGAGTTCATCAATCAAATAACCGAAGAAACAAATATATACTCTGTGCAAAAACAACCTGATTATCCCGATTGTGTGACTAATTGTGAATTGCGGAAGTACATTGGAATATTGATATTTATGGCAGTAAATCATTACCCAAGTGTTCGGTCATATTGAAATACTAAACATGACTTTCAGGCCATAAAAGAATCCATGCCAGTCAACCGCTTTGAAAAGATAGGGCGGATTCTTAATTTCAATGACAACGACATGCACAGGCCGGTAAACGATCCCAATCATGACTCCATAATCTCCGTCCGGTAATAGATCACCTGAATAAGAGATTCGCTAACTTCCCGGTGGATCAGCGACTCTCCATAGATGAACAAATGTGCGAAACAAAAATTGGGCATTTAATGAAACAGTATTTGCCCTTGAAACCACATAAGTGGGGTTTCAAATTGTTTATGCTGTGCTCACGATCCTATTATGGACAATGAGACGAATGTTGGAGCGGTTGGTAATGTGGTGATAAAGCTTTCTCGGGAAATCGAAAGAGGAGTGAACCACATTGTTTATTTTGACAACTTCTACAACTCATAACCACTCATGTATTACATGGCCAAGGAAGGAATTATGTGCTTGGGAACAGTTCAAAGAAACCGTCTCGGGAAAAATTGCAAACTCCCGACAAAACAACAGGTGATGGCAAAGTCGGTTGAAAGAGGAACGTACGAAGAATACATCACAAACTACGATGGTATCGAGATATCTACCGTGAGCTGGAAGAACAATAAACAGGTTACTTTTTTTTCAACTTACGTAGGCGCAGAGCCTGCTTCAACAATTGAAAGGTACGATAAAATCGAAAAGAGAAGAAAGGGTATAACATGTCTAAAAATCGTCAAGGAATACAACGCCCATAGGGGTGGGGTGGATTTGATAGACTCTTATTTGGGCCGCAACAGGATCCGAATGAAAAGTAGAAAATGGTACATGAGACTCTTCCACCACCTCCCGGATTTGACGGTTATAAACTCATGGGTGTTGTATAAGCAAGTTTTGGCAAAAAGAGGAAACAGTTCGAAAGACCTAATGAATCTAGTTGATTTTAGAAGCGAACACGCTTTGTAAATATAAAACACATATTCAACCAACAAGAGGTCGACCCAGCAGCAGTAGTAGTTTTTCGGAGGAACCAGTCCCATAACGGAAAAACGCTCTACAGGTAATTCCATCAAGAGATGTAATACGTGATGGTATAGATCCTAAACAAATACCACAGAGCAACCGGATGCGGTGTAAGATGTCAGGATGCAAGCTTCTTAGTAGCGTTAAGTGTGAAAAATGTAAAGTTTTCTTATGTTCGAAAAAAAATTCAGATTGTTTTAATAAATTCCATGCGGCCATACTTAGAATAATATACGATCTGGGAAAGAAATATGGTTTTAGTAGCCTCGCATCTACGACCGACTATATTTCCCCCCAAAATGACTTCTCTCTCAGAATACCAATCCTTTTCCCCGACAGAGAAGAGTGGCTATCAAACGCTGTGATCAACGACCACGAGATCACTCTCTTCACCGACGGATCGATAATGGACACAGGCACTGGGGCCGGGTTGCACTCTGATACCCTTCGCAAACAGGAATCATTCAGACTCCCTGATCTGTGCAGCGTTTTCAAGCAAAAATCCTGGCAATAGGGAAAGCAGCCAAACACCTACAGGTAACCGATATCCCACCAACGGATATCACTAGCCAGGCTGCACTGGTCAATAGAATCCTGTATTACGAGATCAAAGGCTGTCATGAAATGTCGCGACTCACTGAAGTCCATCAGACACCACAAAGTCAAACTCTGCTGGGTCCCGGGTCACAGCTCAATCGCAGGGAACGAAAGAGCGGACGAATTGGCCAGGCAAGGGTCTGAACTGGACATCAGCGAAGCGGACACGTCATCGCAACCACCGCTCAGCCCATTATACCGGATCATAAATGACACAATCATCAAAGAAGCCAACTCGTCTTGGCTTACAAGAAACGACAGCTACACGACAAGATCATCGTGGCCAGAGCTCAATATCGGAAAAACAAAGAAGCTCTTGGCGCTGGACCGAAACTCGATCCGTATGCTCGTCGGGGTGATCACAGGACACTGTCCCATTGGAGCAATGCTCCGGAAATGGGACTCGGGATCCAGCGATCCCTGCCGGAGCTGCGGCGATAAGGAAGAAACTGAGACGATCCAACATCTGCTTTACCACTGCCCAGCTCTCCAGAATCGACGCCTAGTGTCGCTGGGCCAAAGATTCTTTACAGAGATTGCGGGTGTGGCAAATGCAGATATGTATATCAGATCTTCTAAAATTCATTAAGAGCACGGGGTGGTTTCAGCCACCACGTGATAGGACAGGCTAATTATATGTGTACCCCACAAATGAAGGGAATCACAATGGGCCTCTTGGAAGTGATGCTTAACCATCACACTCCCCTTCTTTAACCTAACCTAATAAATTCCATTCTTAATAAATGAAATAAATTAAATTCTTACACTATTTTTTATTTCATTAGATCTGTGACTCAATGAAGCTATAAATGCATGTTGTATCAAAAATGATACGACTAGTTTTTTTCGCATACAGCCGTTTTTTCTCACTTAGGATTTTTAAAATATTTTTTCCGTCATTAATTTACATATCCCAATCCAAAAATATATTTTTTTTTAGAAAATAAAAAATCATGCATTTAAGGGTTAAACAGCGTTGTATAGTTCTCAAACCTGCTGACGCATTTGAGCCATTATTTTTTTAACAAATAAAACAAATCTGTCTCAATTTCATTTTTAATCAGTTAAAATTACAAATCATTACTCAAACGCGAGTCACGTTAGTCACAGTTATAGCAGCATATTCAAAGGTTTATGGCTCCAATGCATCATATGATCTGTCATCTTCAAAAACGTCATCCATGGGCACTTCTGACATGTCTGAAATCGGGCTGTATGAACGTTTCTGGCGCTTTTTACATTCAACGTAATCAGCTGATATAAGTGAACTGGCGTTTAACCTTGATTTGTAGTTTTGTCTTGATTCCCTGTCTTTTTTAATGCCTTCGCGTAAGATGCTTTGAATGGCCCACGACGTATCTTGGCGAATTGTTTCATTTTGTATGTTACCCATTTCGAATATCACCTGCCTTCCCAACCAGGTATACGACGACGACTTGCTCGATCGCTGTACATGGGTGTTCCGGCTTTCTGTGCTATGTCGATGTATCGTTTGTGGAATTACTTCCATCGATTCCTAGACAAAGAAATTTGCGTAAATAACCAAAATATATCGATTGAGTTCCTTGCATACTCGTTTCCTCTTTGCTGGATACATGTCCATACCATCGGCACTGAATTTCGA
Source organism: Merodon equestris (assembly GCA_958301585.1). Classification (NCBI taxonomy): domain Eukaryota; kingdom Metazoa; phylum Arthropoda; class Insecta; order Diptera; family Syrphidae; genus Merodon; species Merodon equestris. The sequence goes on from OY284413.1 coordinate 70,902,181, forward strand.
ATCATCACAGTTCGAGGAAATGTCACTATCAACATCATTTGTTGTGTTCTCCTGAAACCCAAGAAAGTATTAATTTTTTTTCGAATCTTTTGACAATCGTTATAAACGAACTTACGTTTGATATATTCAACGGGTTTATCGAAGTTTTTCTCTTACAATGCGGTCTTAAAAAATCCAAATATTCAAAACACCAAAGTTTGGTATTGATTTCATTGCCGTTCTCTTGGGATTTCTGTAGATCTCGGTACTCCTTAATGTACTGGTTGCGCAATGTATGCAATTTCCGTTTCACGACCTCTTCCGTACCTTGGAAACCGTGACATCGCAAAGCGTTTACAATTTTTTGAAATGCATAAATTCGTTTTACACGATTATTGTAGTCAGGGTGTGATAGATCGTAGAGCACGCTTTGCGATTTGTACTCTATTAGTAGTTCTTTAATTAAGGCCCTGGTCCATTTATACATGTTCCTGGCGAATGTAAAGGGACAAGAAAGCTCTGTTATAATTAACAACTGCTAACTTACGAAAAGAGGCATTCCGAAAATCATAAAACAAACGACAGATGTCAAAAAAAGTCACGAAACACTGACTTGAAACACTCCTGACTGTTGTCAACACAGAACAAATAAGAGCAGATGGCAAACATAAGACTGGAATGTAGGGTCACCCCACTCGTGTTGCTTGGCTTTGGAATGTAGAACCACACAATGAAAAAAATATGGTACGACATACCTTTGGTACAGTAAGAATAGTAGCTTCTGTAATAAAAAACATAAAATCGTGTATAAGATTCAATGGTATTGGAAATAATATTTCCTGGGGAAAACAACAACGAAAATGGGGAGAGAACGATAATTTAGGCTGCGTAAAATAATAGTGGATTCTTGGAGGGGGGTAAAATGCAAATATATTTATGCAACAATTGATGAAATATTTGACGATCTCTCTTCGACGTGAAGATCCTACACGGAGACTTCAACGCGAAAATAGGAATATGGCCAACAGCAATATGGATAAAAGACTTAGACGAATAAGTTTCGCAAACTCAAAAAATATGATTGGGAAAAGAGAATACACAGGGCTACCTGGATATCGCCGGATGGAACAACGCGGAACTAAATTGATCACTTGTTGATAGATAGAAAACACAATATCAACGTACTAGACGTTAAAGCATTCACAGGAGCAGCTTGCGATTCAGACCACATCCTAATCATCGCCAAAGTTAAGACTCGAATCCAAATTCGCAGAACCGGATCACAGCAAGGTATAAGAGAACAAGACGAAATTAATAACCGGTTCGGCCTACTAGCTGGTATAGAAACTAACTAAGCAGGATGGTCAATAATGAAAAGTTTTATAGAGGAAGCAGCGGAAAGCAAACTTACAAAGCTCCCAAAGGCAAGCCTTGGTTCGGCGAACAACACGAGGAAAAAGTAAAAACCCGTGGTGTTCAAATCACGCATGCAGGATATTTTCATTTTTCATTTCTAGTAATTTTATTCATTCATTCCAACTTAAATCTATTTTACAATTAATTCATTACAAAAAGCAAGTTAATGAAGAAGAAAATAATCATTCTATGACTATGGAAGTTAGTGTCGAATGATTTAATAATTAAACAGTACATAATAATATAATGTGGGTTAGATACTACATAATAGGAGTGAGAATAAGAATGCATATTACAGAGTAAAAATCAAAACAACTATTTAGACTGAATGAGAGTGTTTGAGTTCAATGTACATATCGATATACAGGGTGTCCCACGAGCAGTATGCCAAAAAGCTAGAGCGTGTAGGTCTGGTCAAGACAAGAAAAAAATCGTATGGGAGGGGGGGGTCTATTCCCCCCCGTTTAGCCGGGAGGGGCAATTTTCTAAAATATTGACTTAATTTGGGAAAAAAATTATTAAAAATCAACAGTTACATCCACAATGCCGTAATATACTTTTTTGTAAAGCCAGAAACCTCTCCTTTCATCTTGTTTTTAAACGAAGCTGCTTTAAGGAATAGTTTTTGAGAAATTAATTTTCAAACTCAAAATTTTGAAAAAAAAATTGGAAAAAAAAAAATTCCAACTACTTATTTCCAAAATTGTATGTAATTAAGTACTAATTTTTTTTCCAAAATTCAATTTCCTTATTGGTTTTTAGTTAAAAACAGAAAACCGGATGCAAAAAGGTCTTGTAATTTTTGAGAAATTAAAAAAAAACCCGAACCACTTTTTTCTAAGAAAAACCTTTATTTTTGGTTTTAACGCGTCTGGACTTGTAGGCAAATTGATGTATGAAACATTGACCTCTTTTTTATTATTTTTAAAAAATTCGGAGTTTTATGAGGAAACAATAAAGTGACACAGTATTGGAATAACCTTGGATTAATCCTTTTTTTTCATTGATAACGCCTGAAAACTGACCTGCCAATTTCGTCTGGGTCCACCCACCGCCGATGGGTTCTACCCGCTAGGACCTTAAGACAATAAAACTAAAAATTTTCTTTATTGAAAAACAAAATATTTGCAACCCAAATGTAAATAAAAGGTATCGCATTTTTAATAAAAAAAACATTTCCAAATTGACACATTACGATGTCAAACTCATACTCTCGAGAAGAATTAACGGACATGCACTTCTGCTACGGTTTAGCTAATGGTCGAGATCGTGAAGCCGAAAGACTCTACGCAGAAAGATATCCCAATCGGAGGTGTTCCAATCGTAGCATGTTTTCAAGAATCCACCGACGTCTACGAGAGAACGGAGTGAAGCATCATTGGAGTAGCACCAATCCACACAACAAAAAACAAAATAAATCACAACACCGCTTTAGCTGTAATGTTTGGCTTGGTATTGTTGGACAAACTGTAATCGGGCCCCGGTTTTTGAATGCCGTTATTAATGGAGAATCATACCTGCAGTTCCTACTAGACCTTTTGCCCGATTTGATGGACAACGTTCCTTTGGCCATAGCAGATAATTTAATCTACCATCAAGATGGAGCACCAGCACACTACAGCTTACGGGTTAGAAACTGGCTGGATGATCATTTTAGTGACCGTTGGATCGGAAGAAGGGGCCCCACGGAATGGCCACCTAGATCACCAGATTTAATTCCTCTAGATTTTTATGTGTGGGGATTCATGAAGAATTATGTTTATGATGTGGAAATAGTATCTTTGAAACAACTGAAAGAACGGATTGAAGTCGCTGGAGTCAAATTGCAGGAAAATTTGTCAAGCATAGACCTATGTGCAGCCATTAGAAGGAGATATAATCTTTGCCTTCTAAAAAATGGGGATCATATTGAAAATTTATTATAATAAAACTCCAAATTTTCTAAAAATAATAAAAAAGAGGTCAATGTTTCATACATTAATTTGCCTACAAGTCCAGCCGCGTTAAAACCAAAAAAAAAAATTTTTTCTTAGAAAAAAGCGGTTCGGGTTTTTTTTTAATTTCTCAAAAACTACAAGACATTTTTGCATCCGGTTTTCTGTTTTTAACTAAAAACTAATAAGAGAATTGAATTTTTGAAAAAAAAATTGGTACTTAATTACATACAATTTGGAAAAAAAATAGTTCGAAATTTTTTTTTCCAATTTTTTTTCAAAATTTTGAGTTTGAAAATTAATTTCTCAAAAACTATTCCTTAAAACAGCTTCATTTAAAAACCAGATGAAAGAAGAGGTTTCTGGCTTTACAAAAAAGTATATCACGGCATTGTGGCTGTAACTGTTTTTTAATAATTTTTTTTCCAAATTAAGTCAATTTTTTAGAAAATTGCCCCTCCCGGCTAAACGGGGGGGGGGGGGGGGGGAATAGACCCCCCCCTCCCATACGATTTTTTTCTTGTCTTGACTAGACCTACACGCTCTAGCTTTTTGGCACACTGCTCGTGGGCCACCCTGTATATGTAGATTCAAGATTTACATAGTCAATAATGAATAGCCAATCCTTTACTTTTTTAGAAATGCATGAAAATTATTAGTTTGTCTTATCATAATAGGTAGTTTATTAAAACACCTAGGAGCAGTAACAGTAATAAAGTGAGCAAAATTGGTTTTATGTGCGATAGGAATATGTACCAAAGCTTGATTATTGACACGTACGCAGTAATAATTCGATGTCCTATTCAAAATGTTACCACTGCGCTTGAAATATTCTCTAAGGACTTTAAAGATGTAAAGATGTCTTAAAGGATAAATGTGTAAGTCTTTGAATAACGACCAACAATGAGTTAAGCGATTTTTACCACAAATTATTCTAATTAAACACTTTTGAGTTTTGAATAGGGGATCAAAAGTCTAATCATAAGCCCCTCTCCAACTTGTACTACCATATTGCAGTTTAGAGTTTGCCAGTGCATAACATATCATGGAAAGTATTTGTTTAGAACGGTATGGTTTTAAGTGATACAATTTTCGTATTGTCAGCATCATATTCGTTTTTGTAGCTTGTATATGAGCTTTCCAATTCAAGTTTGAAGCAATTAAAACACCCAAATACTTATACTCACTAACGCATTAAATTTTAAAACACTTATCTGAGCATGAATGTTCATAATTGTAGTTAGCCATACCACAACTATGAGCTGGTAAACTAAACTTTCTGCAGTCATATGAGTTAAATACCATGTTAAGATCAATATGATCATTGCCTATCATTTTAAAAGACATTAGTTTGGTTTTATTGCTGACTACTAACCTGTACAAAGCAAACCCCTGCCTTAGCTTATAAACATCTTCATTTATACTAGCAACACAATTAAATGAATTCAGTTTTTGATATGTCAAGGCTGTATCATCTGCAAATGCGGTGGGTTGCCCATTAAAAGATTGTTGAAAGAGTGAATTTATAAAAATTAAAAACAACAGAGGACCAAAGATAGAACCCTGCGGGATGCCATTGCTTTTTACTCTTTGCTTCCTGTCTTTGAGACAAGAATTAAACCATTCTAGTACAGCTCCTCTGAAACCTGATGCATACAATTTATCTAAAAGCAAACTGTGATCTACTAAATCGAAAACTTTAGACATATCGATAAACAGCGCCATAGAAAGTTTGAATAATTGAATCCTTCCTTTGAAGTTTCTCGAACAGTTTCGAAAATATTGGAAGTAGAGATATTGGACGATAATTATTAATGTCTCTGCGATTTCATTTTTTTAAAAGAGGTATAACTTCTGCGCACTTTAAGGATTGTGGAAAATAGCCTTTATATAAACTTTGGCTAAATATGTAGCACAGAATATCAGCTATATAAAATGCAATTTTCTTTAAAAGTTTGTTGGTAATACCATCACTTGTTCATGAACTTTTATTTTTTTGTGATATTATAAGCTTCTTCAGAAGTAATAGGGAAAAAGAGGAAGCTGTTTGATTGTACTTTATCCGCAATCACTGAATATGAACAGTTACATGTACTGTTCCATCCTATGGAAGGTCTTAGGCTTTGAGAGATTTGAATGAAGTATTCATTAAAAGTGTTAGCTATACTACCAGCTTCAAATAAACTAACTTCACTGACTTCCAAAACATCTATTGATTTCGACTGTCGATTTTTACCTAAGATTTCAACAATTCTCCATTCTTTTTTGCTGTCACCTTTCGCATTAAACATCTTTTGGATATAATAATTATTGCGCAAATCAAATACTTTTTTATCAATATCTTTAAATAACCTGTTATTGTATTTCTTTAGCCTTAAGTTACTTTGATATTTTCTACACCTTAATGAAAACTTTCTCTTTTTCTTTATTTTTGTGCAACAAGTTTAAAGTCATCCAAGGTTTTATAGGCTTATACTTCCTATTTCCGGAACTAAGTGAAGACTCAAAAGTGCGGCTATCTATCATAAGTAACTGAGACGTATTTTTCTAAATAGACAGGTTCCCAGAATTCATGTTTAAGACGTTCCATTCAACAAGGTATAATTTGTTCTAAGTATTCGACGCTGTTGACTCTGAGTATTAATGGCTTAGTGACTTGATTGGTGCATAAAGTTAGCATATGACGCTTTTGAAAACGATGTATCAAATGCTAAGTTTTTGAATGAAACTAGTTGTTCTTATATATAATGTATGCAGTTGTCGAAAGACATAGATCTAAGTTATCCTGTTTATTTTAGAGTGGCCACCTAGGGCCAGTAAGACATTAAGAATTAAGATACAATAGTTAAGCTAGGTTTAAACATTTTTTCTGGGATAAGATAGATCTAAACAATAATGAAACAAAAAAGAATTAAAACAAAAACACTTAAAAATGGAAAATGATGTTATCCACACAGCAGAGGTTCAAGTAGAACCGGCAACCATTGATCCATCAACCGCAGGAATCCACCTCAATCCAACGGAATTAATAACATTTGCCGAAGAAAAATTAACAGAGAAGTTACATGGGCCCATCACAGCTATGAATATGGAACAGTGAAAATATCCCTGAGGAATGGAAAAACTCGGTCATCGAAGAACCAAACATCATGCAACAATTACTAAGGACTATCGGTGTTATTAATTCCTAGGACTAACGGTGCACCAATTATTCGTAGATTTTAACACGCCGTACGACTCTATAAAACGACCGAAGATGTATTACGTCCTTGTAAGGCTGGAAATCCTGAAAAAGTTGGTGAAACTGATATGCGTATGCCTAAAGGGAAACAAAGGAAGGATTAGAACAAGGAGATTACTTGTCAACACTTCTTTTTAATTTAGTGCTGAAATTCGTAATGAGATCCGTTGAGGGAGATGGGAGGGGAATAACATTTAAGCTTGTGCTCACGTTTTGGGGCTGCTTGGATATAAACAGTTAAAAGAAATGCAGAACCAGTTAAACAGGAAACAGCAACAAAAGACAGGAAAACAATTATGGTAAGAAGTGGCCTATTTATTGGAATGCTTTGTCTTGCTTTATTTCTTAGTCAGTTCATTTTATTTTTTGTGCAGCTATTTCAAACTTCTTCTGTGTTTTTTCACAATTTTTTTCATATTGTAGATATGGTTGATTGTGAAACACTTAACTCCTGTGCTATTGCATTATTTTATTCACCAGCTTGCATATCATTTTTGGCTTTTCCTCTAAAGAGAAGTTAAGTCTTTTCCCGAACTTATAATTGCATGAAACAATAAAAATAATGAGCCGATATGGAATTGAACTTTTCTGTGAAACCGTTTTATTAATACACAAGCGTTAATCACAAATTACAAAAAAAAAGCTGTTGGAATAAACCTGCAATTTGCATACTTTATTTTGGTTTGCCTCGTCGATAAAACCTTCGTTTTCGGTCATAACAATCAAATTAGTTTTGATTTTCATCAATGTATCAAGGTTAGTTGATAAGAACCTTGAATAGCGCACAAACTACCAATGTTACTTGAATGATCTGATTCAAGTCATATTGATCGTGTGTAAGGCACTTAAGTGAATTTCGTGAACGCAGTTTCAACCGCCACTTATTTACTTTTTTTTTCTAATTTAGGTTTTTTTTTCGTTATTTCCCCAGTTTTTGTTTTTTGTTATTGTTTTCTTTCATTGTTTAATAATGTGTTATTTCAGTAGAAAAGTTTCCTAAATAAACTATATCTCTGAGTTATTACTGTAAATTGTGCGATAGTCATTGTAACTTAAGAACAAAAAAAAATGTAATAAATAAAAAATCCGCCACTCCGGGGTATTGGATCTATAATTAGCGCCATAACTAGTAGCAGCATTCTTCTCAGTGACACTCCTAACAGCATCATTGTTGGAAAACTCACGTACCATAGCAGCGTAACACGACACACCTGCAGAATCATTGTACTCATTCATGTATTAAGGATCAACATTGAATTCATTATTTGCATCAGATAGCTCGACGCCCTATTTTTTTAAAATTATACCTGCATCCACGGTGCAATTCTTATTATCTGAAGTCGGATTGGAGTACGGGGTGCAATCTGTAAGCATTTGACTCACACTAGCACTAGCAGCAGTAGTAATTTAAGACTATATATATTATTTTTTTTTGGTTTTCAACTTCCAGTCATTATAATGACAATGACGTCGACGGTTAGGCCCGACCTGGTCCGCATAAACTATACCATGGCGAAGAGAAGCTAACAGATCGCTTAGGATGGCAAATTTAGGAGGGAGGACCCTCCCAGATCAATGTTGACGGTTCGTAATAGATGTTCATGGTCTCATTTTTTCGGAAGTTTTAGATCCTTAATGTCATTCTATCGTGGTGCTGTCACTATGCTATGGCACGGTATCGTTCTATCCATTGCCTGTTTAATTACTTCGCCCATGTTTTTATGGTACCTGTCAATCTCGTCATATGACACGTCCTATTGGACGGCGAGTATCGAAGTAAGTGTTCTAATCAGATATTTGGTAAAGCGTGGCCAAGGCATCCTACTATAATCCTAGCGCTACAATTGGACAAGTTCTCCCATCTCCGCGACTGTGATTATGGCACTAAGTCCGTAGGGTTCACTGTCGTATGTGAAGTTCTGTAGACAGTTCGTAGACCAATCGTTCGTGTTAGCCAGTCTCAGTCAAGGGTCAAGCAGCATAAAGTCCAGATAGAAGCCGCTTCTAGGATACAACGGACTATCTGTTGCAAGTAATTTGTTTCTGTACTCTATGTTGTGCATAGTCCACAAATGGTTTAGTTGGGCATTTAAATTTTGAGCCAGAATACAGAAGTTTTCGTCCGACCCCATTCGCAGAAAACGAAATAGTATCTCGAGCCCTGCGATAAGGTGCTCCACCTCTGTATATGATTTTATGTTTCAAATTGTTTGTTATGAAGATCACAATTCCTCCGCCTTGTCGGTTCGTATTGGGTCGGTTTCTTCGAATTACTTCAAATGAACTGTGCCAAATTTTGTCCTTCTGGTTTAGCTTTATTTTGCCAACCAATAGCACATCAGGGCTTTCGTCGTGCAGTAAGCTAAAACGCAGGGCTCCGCGTTCGATCCTTATTAGTCAATTAACTTCCCCGACAGGATTTTTAAGTGTCTCACAACACATTACTATTTAAGGTGCGTTAGGCCCGGCAGAAGCGAATTGATTCGGGTCGCCGGCAAATGGATCTGCAAGCAAGCAGAGCAGAGCAGATTCTTTTTTTTTTTACAGTCGCAATACCAACTTTGTTTTCTTTTGCTTTGTAAGTGAAGATAATATCGTGTTAACTGGGAACATATAGAGCATTATGTAATGAGAATGAGAGTTTGAACCTCTCCATCTCAATACTAATGTGTCCTGCTAGTTCAACTTTTTTTTTGTTTTATTAATTTTCTAAATAGCGGCTTCTTACCACACATAACAGGTCGAGCCACTATTGAGAACCCCAATCGACCTGTTGAGTTGAGTTTGTGATTAAACATAGCACGGTTAATGTTTGGCTTCGCGCTGCAAGTTGCAATAAAATTACCTCTTCTTTGGTATTTACGGAATATCACACGTAATTTCTATTTTCTTGATGGTGAGTTTGCTAGTGTTGGTTGATTTGGTGGTTCCGTTTCTTGCAGTCTTATGTACTCTTCCCTCTTGCACTTGTTTCCCCTTCGTTAATCCTTCTTTAGTAATTTCGTTTTCAACGAACTTGTAGTGGACAGCCAATCACGCGATTCCATTGCAATTATAAATTTGGCGTAGTTCTTCTGCAAGCTAGAGAGCAAGATTATGGCGTCATATTGCAGTTTTATATTTATTATAAGTTTTTCAAATAAGTCAAAAAATTTGTTAGGATATTCAGATATCGGTGGTTCCTCGCACATTTTCAAATTTACTAACGATTTGAAAATAGTGACTGGTTATGAGCGATGTCGTTGTAAGCGACGTCGTCATAAGCAACTTCCACTTTAGTTAATAGTATCTTACTTAAAACTATGTTTATCGACCTAAAAACTATCTTATTTAAAATAAATGGACAATTAAAGCTCATACAATCAAAATAAAAAAAAAAAACTTAGCATCTGAAAAACTCAGTCGTCTGTTGAAGTGTACGGATTGTATTAAATAAATATATTTCGCAACTTCAAGTAATTTCCTTCCGTACTGTACACACTCTGACATTGTATGCTGTCAAGCTTATCTCTTCCTTCCCATTGCACCGATTTCCATTAAAAGAAACTGACAGTTGCGGTAAGAAAAGGACAAATCTGGCTTAGGGGGTGAAGGTGTGTTGCATATCATTTTATACCTTTAGGTTCTCGCTCGGCCTTCCAGAAACTCTTCGGTTAATTAATATGCAGTCATTTCTATTGCGTTCAGTTACTTCAGTAATCGCGAGAGATTCCGTACGTTACAGCTTACCCCGTGCATTTTCCACTACCTTACGAACCATGGCTCCGATCAAGGTTAGTGTTGTTAATTGCATATTTTATCATTTGAATTATATATCATTTGCGTTATATAATAATCGATTAGCAAAGTCAAGGCCCTTGTTGTTTATTGATTACTTAGAACATACGCTTCCGTTTTATACACATACAGTGATGTAATGTATTTTGTATTTATTAAATGCAGGTTGGTGATAAATTGCCACAGGCCGAGTTATATGAAGATTCGCCAGCTAACAAAATAAATATTTGTGATCTTACTGCCAATAAGAAAATTGTGATTTTTGGAGTTCCTGGAGCATTTACGCCGGGTTGTTCCAAGGTGAGTTTTCTTCTCCTTACACCACATGGTTTCAGTTTGTATTGAAGTTACTTTCAGACTCATTTGCCTGGTTATGTTGAAAATGCTGATTCAATTAAATCCGATCTTTGTGTCGATGAAATCGTGTGCATATCAGTCAACGATCCCTTTGTAATGTCGGCATGGGGAAAGGAGCATTGTGCTTCTGAGAAAGTTCGTATGTTAGCCGATCCGGCTGCCAATTTCGTGAAAGCATTGGATCTGACCATCGATTTGCCTCCACTGGGTGGCATTCGTTCCAAACGGTTCTCAATGATTGTTGAGAATAGCGAAGTTAAAGAGTTACATGTAGAACCTGATGGCACAGGCCTCAGTTGTTCACTTGCCAACAATCTAGGAAAGTAATTAACAAAACTTGGTTTCCTGCAGAAACTTCTCATGTTGCAGTACACGGAGTACAGTAGCTGATTCATATAATATTCAAAGGGACCTATCACCTGCGTCAATAAGGATTTCCTTTTTTCCCTTCCTTAAGTTATGCATTAGAAACTATTTTTAATTGTTAGAACCTAGCACATATCGATCATTTCAATACGAAATAAAAACAACGATAATCACATTTACGGTAATATACCTACCGGCATATATATGTATTTAGCACTTTAATTTTTGTCAGTTTGGTTTCGAGGCAGCAAAGTCCACGATATGTACTACAACCGCAGATTTTCGAAAAGACGAGTATTTCGGAACTTCATGCCCGTTTTTTATCGGCTGTTTTTTATATGCTGCATATGGCGCATATGGACGAGTTGTGGAGTGCCGTGTCTAGTTTCGACATCTTTTAAACTCGTCAGGTTGTGCATGGTGATAAAGGAATGTTACGCCAAAAATACAAGGGACAGATCTACATATTTCAAATCTGAAATTACTGAGGACCAGGGTTAGAATTTCGTTGGCATAAGGCAAAGAAACTTATAAAAACCCGATTATATCTTAGAAGCGCATTGATGGAACTACAGGACCTTCTACCTGAAACGAAACAAGTGGAGCCCATTTATAACTGATTACGTATTCACTTTCAATATTTTCAGGAAGTTTGGAATTTTATCGCTATAAGGGGAGCTCGTTTCGGACAACGAAGGAGTTGCCGTCCAATGGAGATGTAGATGGAGAGCAAGTTGCAATGGAGAACTATGATATCAAAAATATATGATATCAGGTAGAACTGCGGGGAATTAGGAGAAGCAATTGGTCGACTTAAGATTAACAAGGCTGCGGGAGTCGGCTCAATATCATAAAATATGTTGGGAGAGATTTACCAGAGAAGTTACATTTTTACGTTTTTTTTTTGTTGGATGCTTCTACTATCTGTTGGAGCACTCAGACACAAATACTGGTCCATTGTACTACCAGACAGACACCTTGTCTTTATTGTATTTTCCCCGTTATCCGGAGAAAAGTGAGGAGGGGCTTCAGTGATGTAGAGCTAAGAGATTCGATACACACCACGTAGCCTCAAGGGTTCGCCACCCTGCGTGAGCCAAGGCGGGACAATCGCAGAGAAAATGTTCCGCTGTTTCATCCTATTCACAACGTGCAGCATAGGTAAGCACGTAGAGATGCTTGGCAAAAGTGTAATGGACCGTAATGACGCCCGTAAGTCTTCTGCAATCATTTCTCCTTAAGGATAAGAAGAATGTTGCGGACTTCTTGCAGACATCAGGGCGTACGCGCTTAGTCATCCTGCATCATGGATATTCTCTCCATCTATGACTGTGCATTAAAGACCCAGTCGTTGATGTCAGATTTGACCGTCGAAGCAGGTAGACCTAAGGTGGGTTCAGGTCCTGGGAAACTCTCCTCTGAGCCTCTTCTATCTCATTTCCTGGGATCCCAGAGTGACCTGGGACCCATACAAGCCTTAGTGAATATAGTCGTTCGACTTTGTTCAAAAAGGTCTTGAGTTCATGCACTAATTTGGAGCTGAATAGAGGGTTGGACACAGCTTTAAGCGCAGCTTGGCTGTCACCGCAGTAGCATATGATTTTCCCTTACACCTGTTCTTCACAACATAGTGCATGGCCATTAGGATTGCGTAAATCTCTGATTAAAAGACAGACGCATATTTTCCTAACGAGAAGTGCAGTCGAATGTTTTTTCGCTCAAAGAAAAGCCACCTGTGAAAATGCGAAAACAGTCCATTCCAGGTTCAGTGTCTCGCCAAAGGACTGGCTTTGACGCCATGGAAATGTGACTGTGAAATTACAGCACAGTAGGATGGCAGGTGTCATTACGTCAGAGGGCATATCCGTGAGACAGAGGTCGTGGGATATTTCTGTCACTCCAATGCGAGTTGTACCACAGAATAAATAGTATACAGAAGTCGCATCTCGGCCTGCGATGATTTTTCACTTTATGGTGCGGGCGGAACAACTGAAGGGAAGATCAAGCAACGAAAGAGCAAGCATGATCAGAGAGCAGCCAGGATCAGAGAGAATCAACGAGAGAGCAATCTTAAAATGTTTATGTGTGTGTGTATTGTGTTGCTATCCAACGTCGTGAATGCACGTGGTGTTGACAAAATTTTGTTTCAAGTTTTAGATTTCTATATTTAGTTTTCTTCAGTTGAAAGTTGCGCTTGGTATTCGTACGCGTACTTTTTCAATGTAAACTAAAAGGGCCGGGTAACACCAATTAACGTTATTCCATTATTTGGGATTTTTGTGCAAATTTCAATCTGATATATGTAGGGAAGAATAACCCAAAAACTTTAGTGCGACAGGATTTTTAAGTTTGCGGGCTTTAGTAAAATTTTTTTTCTCTGAAGCCCACGAGCAATGCTTCCTCAAGAGTCCTAAGATCATGAAGTCCAATATTATTTCCTTATTATCAGAACATGTGGAAAACCATTGCGGTGTGGCATTTTTGCATTTGGATTTTATCAAGTTTTTTATACCAACAGTTTGTGGTTGTGTGTCAAAAATATTGCTAAACACTGTAATATGTTTCTTGCTAATTTCCAAGAAAATTTGTGAGGTTACCAAAATCTTTAAGAGAATTGTAATTTTTATGAAATATGAAAAGTTCACTAGGAACTGTTAATACTTCGTCTTCTTTTCTCAATATAGAAACACAAATATCGCAGTTAATTTTCGGTATCATTTTGTAGACGATATAACCTATGAAGTATCTTAAAGACGCCAAATCGATACTAAATTCCGAACAATTCTGAAAGTCATCATTTAATACGAAATCATCAATGATTTCTATGTTAATATCTATTTCAGAGTTTTCGTTTCGACTGAGTTCTTCATTATTTGTATCAGCTAAGTCCATATTTAACAAAATATTTGAAAGCGTTTCAAATGTGGTATCACTCAGCTCTTCACAGTTACTATAAGAACTCAACTGCACTATATTTGCAGACATTAAGCGTGCTAATAAAGTGTTTATATCAGCAACTGAGGGGTTAATATTATTTCCACCCTTTTGTCTTAGAACCGAGAACATATTTTCGAGCTTATCTTAGTTTAATGCTCTTGTCATTAAAAAAAATATTTGGGATTTTTTTTGAAATAGCTCGTCTACTAATTGTAATACAGCGTTTAAGGTAAATTTCATTCCATCTAAAAAAAATACCTTTTTTCTTTTTGTCAACAAATGAGATTTCATTGAGGTATTCAAGGAAGAATTTTATATATTCGTGTGATGGACTGTTAAGTTGAACTGCAGACTTATAACAATTCTTTGAAGATAGTGAACCACTATTTAGGCAGTCAAATATTTTGTCAATATTTCCTATGAAGCATGCCGTAGATAAACAAACTTCTTTTGAGCAACTTTTAAAGCCTACTGTCTCAATAACAGTTTTAATTGCTGCTTGAACAGTCCTACTAAAAATTTGGGTGGCTAGTTTTACTTTCATTTTTTCGAAAGAGTGCGGAAATATGTGCTGGCTTGTAAGTTTAAGACACATTTTTGTATTAGATTTGCACTCCATTTCCCATAGTTCCTTAATTACTTTAAAACTAGCAACTCCATTTGGTGTTGTAAGGTCACATTGAAGCCAACCATTTCTTAATGATTTGATTAGATGTGGAAAATCATATACACAGAAAGTTTTACTACCATTATACATAAAATAGGGTTTTTCTAAAGTAGCTCCCAATTCCAAGAAACACTTCCTGTTAGAGGACCCTTGGTCACAAATTACAACTTTAACTATGATGCCAAAACTGTTCAAAATTGCTAAATTTCGTAATATTATCTTTTTTAGTAAATCGGCAGAAAGTCCATTTTTTGAAACAATGTAATTAAATGTAAGCGCCCAGTTGGAAAACATAGATTTAATCATAAAAACGCACAATTGTTTACCAATCTGGTTCGTTCTTTCAACCCCATTTTCCTCAAATCCATCCACTAAATCTAATTTGGAATTTTATCGCAATTCCCTTCTAATCGCCATTTCATCCATCAGCAGAATCATATTATTCTTTTCGTACTGGTTCAAATCTAAGCACTTCTTTTTTATTAACTCTAAACCGTTATTTTTAAAACCTGGTTGTAGGGAATTTACAGGGGCCCATCGATAAACAGTAGAGATATGTGGCAAATTTAGATGCAATTTATTCTTCAAAAATTGGTACGTTGACTGTGAGACATAATAAATGTTTTGAACCAAATCTTTTACATCTTGCTTATATTCTTTAGGTCGTGGACTAAGAAGAAGTTTGCAAAATGTTTTTGACTCCTTGCTTATTTGAAAAGAGTCGATGGTTTGAAATACGCTTGATTTTGTTGCTATTTGTTTGCGGCTTTGGAGATTTTTATATTTTGCTACCATGTCGTAATATTTTTTTCTGTAAAAATTAGCTGATTTCAGATATTTTTCACAGTCATTACAACATCCATCTACGGAGTCACTTGTTCGGTTCTTTTTAGCTGGACAATCAAGAATACAACGACTTGTAATCTTCCTCAATAACTTCTAAGTTAAATACCGGAACAGCTCCGAACTTCAACTTTTTTATACCAATGTCAGAACTTGAGAAGTGATTGGCGCAAATCAACAATTTTTTTGTGTAATCATTTGTTGGAATATTACATTTTTCTCGCCAAATTTGACCCATAGCTGAGTCATAGGGAGGAAACTTAAACATTCTTATCTTTTCACCATATCGCCTAGATTTACCGCATGTTTTTATGCAGCATCGAATGCCGGACTTTTGGAAAATTTTACCAACAGCCGGTACAGAATCCATTTTTCCTATTCAAAATCGTATGACAACCCCTCAACAATCAATATATAATAATAAGTCCAAAGAATAATCCAAATCGTATGCAAAGTTGTCAACAATTATAAAAGCAACAATTCAAAATCAAAAATAGAGTTAAATATCAAAATACAAAGTAAAAATGGAGTCGATATATAAGCGCAGAAAAACACAACCATTCGCATGAAAGTACAATTCCCAAGTGATTTCGAATCCAATCCACACAATCGAAAACAAGAGAAGCAATACAACACCATGCAAGCTAACGATAGAAGAAGCTATCAATCAGAGATGATGAACGAGATATGCAACTTAAAATGGCCGCCGACGTTTGCCTACAAGCTGTGCGAGCACGTGGGTACATAAAGTCCTGTCAAAATTATGTAAACAATCGCGCACATTGTTATAATTCCATGAGTGTGTGTGGCGGGAGTACACTGCGGTAAAATGAAATGAGCTCACACGTATTCACGGATAGACGTTTATAACGGGGGTTGTCGGCTTGGTACACAAACTTCTGTCAAAATTTCCTGAAAAATTTAGGGTGTCATCGGAACAGACGTACGAAAGTTGCATATCTCGTTCTTCATCTCTGCTATCAATGCATACACACGCACACACACTTGCATACACATCGTAAACTGCTTTGCTCTCGTAAAAACAAAACCACCGAAAACGCACATGCTACTCTCTTTCGGTCGCACCAGCTTCTCAATTTTTTGTATACTCTCTTGCATGTTCTCATGCTTGTACTCTCTGTTCAATAGGGTGCCAATATTGGACAATGTTGCCAGCCTCTTTATCTAAAATTCCCCATTACAGATCTTAAAATTCCCCTTTCCCCCATTTTTCGGATTGACTTTCCCCATAGATTCCCCACAATAACAATTTACATACTACTGACCCTTCGTGGCACTCTAAACTTATCAATAGGTCTGTTCCCGTACTTTTTGGGCAGAAATTCACAGATTCTCATATTTCCAAGAGTGGGGATGAAATTCTCTCAAAGAGAAGTGGAAACACAAAAAAGTACGGGAACGCGTTGAACCAAAAAAGTTGCACACATTTTAAATGTCAAAAACATATGTTTGAATTTGATACATTCTTGGATTCGTTAGCAGGTGCAACATACTAATTTGCAAAAACATACATATTATTTTCAGATTACTATTTATTAGATGATTCAGCATATCCATTCATCATTTAATAACGCCATATAGAGACAATGCACATCTTAAAAATGCACAAAAGAATTTTAATATAAAATTGAGCTCTTGTCGTATGACGGAATGACGGAAATCAGCTGATTTCACAAAGCACATAAATTCACTACCCACATCAATTTCTTGGGTTGAAATTCGCAGCATGGGGAAATTTTTTACTCTCTCGAGAGCGCTCTCTTTTGTCCAAAAGTGTGAATTTTTGGAGTACGGGAACAGACTTTCGTAGTTTTTCGTAGATTTGGACTGTTTTTGTCAGGTACTTTTTGGGCAGAAATTCACAGATTCTCATTTTTCCAAGAGTGGGGATGAAATTCTCTCAAAGAGAAGTGGAAACACAAAAAAGTACGGGAACGCGTTGAACCAAAAAAGTTGCACACATTTTAAATGTCAAAAACATATGTTTGAATTTGATACATTCTTGGATTCGTTAGCAGGTGCAATATATTAATTTGCAAAAACATACATAGTATTTTCAGATTACTATTAATTAAATGATTCAGCATATCCATTCATCATTTAATAACGCCATATAGAGACAATGCACATCTTAAAAATGCACAAAAGAATTTTAATATAAAATTGAGCTCTTGTCATATGACGGA
Organism: Merodon equestris; assembly: GCA_958301585.1. NCBI lineage: Eukaryota > Metazoa > Arthropoda > Insecta > Diptera > Syrphidae > Merodon > Merodon equestris. Next base: position 70,919,905 of record OY284413.1, read on the forward strand.
ATGACGGAAATCAGCTGATTTCACAAAGCTGTGACAAACTACCCACATAAATTTCTTGGGCTGAAATTCGCAGCATGGGGAAATTTTTTACTCTCTCGAGAGCGCTCTCTTTTGTCCAAAAGTGTGAATTTTTGGAGTACGGGAACAGACTTTCGTAGTTTTTCGTAGTTTTTCGTAGATTTGGACTGTTTTTGTCAGGTACGGGAACAGACCTATTCTTGGATTCGTTAGCAGGTGCAACATACTAATTTGCAAAAACATACATATTATTTTCAGATTACTATTTATTAGATGATTCAGCATATCCATTCATCATTTAATAACGTCATATAGAGACAATGCACATCTTAAAAATGCATAAAAGAGTTTTAATATAAAATTGAGCTCTTGTCGTATGACGGAATGACGGAAATCAGCTGATTTCACAAAGCTGTGCCAAACTACCCACATAAATTTCTTGGGTTGAAATTCGCAGCATGGGGAAATTTTTTACTCTCTCGAGAGCGCTCTCTTTTGTCCAAAAGTGTGAATTTTTGGAGTACGGGAACAGACTTTCGTAGTTTTTCGTAGTTTTTCGTAGATTTGGACTGTTTTTGTCAGGTACGGGAACAGACCTATTAGGTCTGTTCCCGTACTTTTTGGGCAGAAATTCACAGATTCTCATTTTTCCAAGAGTGGGGATGAAATTCTCTCAAAGAGAAGTGGAAACACAAAAAAGTACGGGAACGCGTTGAACCAAAAAAGTTGCACACATTTTAAATGTCAAAAACATATGTTTGAATTTGATACATTCTTGGATTCGTTAGCAGGTGCAATATACTAATTTGCAAAAACATACATATTATTTTCAGATTACTATTTATTAGATGATTCAGCATATCCATTCATCATTTAATAACGCCATATAGAGACAATGCACATCTTAAAAATGCACAAAAGAATTTTAATATAAAATTGAGCTCTTGTCGTATGACGGACTGACGGAAATCAGCTGATTTCACGAAGCTGTGACAAACTACCCACATAAATTTCTTGGGCTGAAATTCGCAGCATGGGGAAATTTTTTACTCTCTCGAGAGCGCTCTCTTTTGTCCAAAAGTGTGAATTTTTGGAGTACGGGAACAGACTTTCGTAGTTTTTCGTAGTTTTTCGTAAATTTGGACTGTTTTTGTCAGGTACGGGAACAGACCTAATATTTCTCAAAATGATTGTCTTTCGGTATACACTTAACTATCCTATATATTTAGTCTTAATATATACATATGTAAATATATGTACATTTTTTTTTAAAGAAAAAATTGAAAAGTAAATAAAATAATAATAAAAACAAAACAACAATCGATTTTATACTTTTTATTTAAAGCCTTTATTTAAAACCATTACTTTTATTTAAGATATAAAACACGAAGAACAAGTAGTAAGTTAAAAGAAGTTAGGGAGCGCCGTGGCGCAGTGGGTAGTGTGTCGGCCGCTGACGCAAGGTGAGCGAGTTCGGATCCCGATAACACCAACGCCATCGAATGATTATTTCGCGGCGTCCCTCCTCGGCGGGGTACTGGCAAAACCCCCCGTTGTACACTTGCCTTGAAAAAGCTTCTCGGCTCTCGCCGTTCGGAATCGGCATTAAGCTTTAGGTTTCGTTCACTTGTGTGGAAAAACAAATGGCACACAACATAAGTGAATAAAAAGAAGCTTGGCTAACGCCATCTAAGGTGTCTGTCTGGCAGTACAATGGACCAGTGTTTGTGTCTGAGTGCTCCAACAGATAGCAGAAGCCTCCACCAAAAAAAAAAAAAAAAAAAAAAGTTAAAAGAAACAAACAAGAAAATTATTTCATTTCTAAATAGATTAAAAAAATAGAAAAAAAATAAAATGAATAATTAAAGTTAAAGTTAAATTGTATTGCCAAAATTTGATCATAAAAAAAAATTAACAATAAAACATAAAAAACATTAAACATAAATAACACATGAACAATTATTATTGTATTAAAACATGGATTTTGAAAATGGTAGCGAAATTCATATTATTTAAATTAATTCATATTATTTATATATCTCGTTATTAAATAAATTCAAATGTTCCTTCATGGGTTTAAAACTAAAACATTCAATGCTTCTATTCTTGAATCCCGACCTTATAAAGCAGATGGCGTTGAGGCAAGATCCACCTAGTCTATTTCTTTTTTTTATTTTTACGTCGGTAACCACTGAAAATAAGCGCTCAGCATCAGCATTTGAATGTGGAAATGTTAATGCAAATTTAGCAACAACGCTCAAATTCGGAAATAAGACATTTCCTTCAAAATCCGTCATTTCGGCTACTTCCTTCCAAAATTGCTCGACACTCAATTGCTGCATTCTATTTTTTTCTAATCCAATAACGGAAATAGGAAATTCTCTCCATTCTACACTCAATTTATTTTCGTCACAATTTGGAATTTTAATGAAACTGAAAACAATTTCTTTGCAGCTCATTCTCTTTGGTATGTTTAATGCCACCTCTGGAGAAAGAAACTCCATAACTTGAAGGTCAGGGTTCCTTATTGGAAATCTTTTTAAAATCTCCTCAATTGAGCTAATATAGAAATTTTTGCACCGTAATTTTACTTCTAACCTTTGATCTTCTGGCAATTGTTGCACAAGTTGTTCACACTCTGGCCCAATGTATATGTCTTTGAGGTCAATCATATTATTTCCATATGTTGAAGCGAAATCAGTGTATTGTTGTGAATCCAGCAGTTTATCAAAATCTTCTTCTTTAATGATATTTTGAGCTATGTAGTTTCAGTAAAATCTTTTTCGACTCAGCGTAGAGGAGATGCAACAAAACTTGATTACCTTGAAAAAGTCTATTAAAATCATCGAAATACTTCAGAACAAATTTTAGGAAGAAAAAGTAAGCTTTAATTTTATTGTCTGTCAAACTTTCGTAGCTTTTGTTCTCTTGGTTTCTGCAGAATCTAAAAAAAATAAATGCTGAAGAACTGTCCAATTGTCCAATAATCTCACTACTCAGGAATGGAGTACGAGCCACCTTGTCTTAGATGGACTTAATATCTTTCTTTTTTCGACATTAAAATATTCCTGGAACTCCTCTAGTATGGAACAGCTTTTTGGACTCTCCGACATATACGTAGCTACCATTGATAAAAGATTTTCACATTCATCTGGAAGTTCTGCGCATCCGTAGCTAGCTACAAGGGCAGAAGAGTGGCATATGCATTTAAAAATAACTACATTTGGAATGTCAGCTTGAAGCCTCGAAAAAAAAGAGTTGTTCTTTCCCACCATAACTGGGGCGTTATCGCATGCTAAACCAATAATATTCGCTAAAGGAATTTTATTTTTGCGAAGACATGCTGTGAAGGCTTTGTATAGAGCTTCTGCAGAACAATCAGTAGCATTTTACTTGATAAGTTCAAGTAATTCAGTATGAATAGTGAATGTTTTAGGGTCGGTGTATCGGGCCAAACACACAAACTTTTTTGGTTAGAAATGTCCGTACCTTCATCGACTAATATTGAAAAATGCGTTGTCCGCAAAATTTCTACCAGGCGGTTAAACTCAACTTTAGCTAAAATATTCTCGATGATTTTAGAACATTTTGTTCTTCCCAAGGTCATGTCGGCTGCAATTTTCGAATCAGGAAAAATATTTTTTAATAAAGGCAATAGATGGTCAATGGTGTGCAATGCAACATTATGCTCCGCAAAAAAAGCACATAATGTTAATTCAGCTGTCTTAACATTTTTTTCGTGAAGACTAGCACCAGAGTCCGCTTTACTAAACATTGCACTTACTGATGGCGATGAGGCAATTACTTTTACACTAGCTAAGTGTTTTGACATTTTTGAGTGTTTGAGTAACTCGCTTTTACCGGCTACCATCACTGAATTACACGCACGACAAAAAGATTTATGGGGATTGTCTTTAACCCGTTCAAGCCAACCCTTGAATTCCGGCATTTCGAGCCATGATTGTTGAAACGTTTTTGAGGACGAAACCTCTAGCTTTCTTTTCAGTTGATTCATTATCTGCAATTAATATTTACTAAACACAACACCGAACAAGAGCTCACAATCTCCCACACTTCACTAATAAAAATGTTGAGTAAACTGAACAGAAACAAACTGAGTTTCTTCAAGTTCCTGTGCAAAGAACAAAACACCGTTAGAATGAACACACGTTATGAATCATTTTCCAATGAAGCGTAAGAGTATATGATCTTAACCCCTGCGCACGATAATGCATGCCTGTGAGTTAAGTCCACACTCAGCTGAATTGTTTACATGCTCTTTTGATTTAGCTTTACGGCTCAATAAAGAGTTGTTGTTTTGTAACTCAATGAAGAGTTTCTGATATCCCATGTAGAAAAATACCAGTGGTAAAAAAATTTACCACTAGTAAACCACTGGTATACCAGTGGTTACTACCAGTGGTAATCACATACCACTGGTATTGCATGATACCAGTGGTAGTACCACGGGTTCTCACCACTGGTTCAAAATATACCACTGGTGTACCACTGGTTGTTACTTGTGGTAAATATTTACCACTTGTATATCATTATACCAGTGGTGAATTTTACCACTGGTACAACCAAGCTGCTGGTGAACCACTGGTTTTTACTACTTATTGAATGTATACCACTGGGATGGGACGAGTGATGATTTTTACAATATAAAATATTGACTTTTTTGTAAATTTTTTCAAAACTAATAAATAGGCTGCATTATTGTCAACTTTTTTTTCTTCAATTAGAGAAAATTCTCTCATAATTACACGAAATTACGAAATGTATTTGTTTTTTTTGACATTTTGGCGGGAATCATATGATTGACAGATTTCTTTGCACATTGAATATTAACAGCTGATATCTTTGCGATGGCGACTATGAAATCCTGGAATTAGCGATACATTCATTTCATTCAGAGAAATGTTCAATTTGAACACAGCGGGGTTGTTTGAGTGCCTTCATACGTTTTGTTTGGAATCTTCTTCGAGTGTATTGTGTACAGTGAAATTGGACAGTGTTTCGCCATGTTTGTTGTTTTTCCACAAGGAACCAGTCATTTGTCTTTGTAATTGCATATTTGTACATTTACATTTTATAATCGTAGTTGAATAACAAAAGTAAATTGGATATGCATTTATATAAAAGCAGAAAGCTATATTTATGTTTTTATATTGATTGTAGCACGTGTTTTTGCAGTTTATTTATTTCATTCCACTCGTAAATGAAGTGCATGCGTAGTCTTTCTGGAAAATTCTGAAAATTCACTGAATGAATTTGAGATACGCGTATAGAGAACGTAAGTAGAAATGTACTTCGAAGTTGAATTTTACCGTATTTAGCATATAAATTTTCTCTGCCAGGATCATATCTATAATTAGTATAATTTTTCACGAAATCTAACTCGTCTCTGTTTTAATTATTTTGAAACACATCCGGATTTGTGTCCTGTATTCATTCCATTATTAACTGCCAGAAGTTTGCCATATGAATAGTTCTGACGACGAATGTGTTAATCGTGAATTTGTTATCTACAAGAATAGAAGTAAGTACTCGTATCAACTTGTAAGATTACTTAATGGTTTTATATTTTTCTCACAAATGCTTGTTATTTTGGAAAAATGAGTGTGTGGATGTGTCTCTACGTTCTCAATTGATTAATATTAGGTCTGTTCCCGTACTTTTTGGGCAGAAATTCACAGATTCTCATTTTTCCAAGAGTGGGGATGAAATTCTCTCAAAGAGAAGTGGAAACACAAAAAAGTACGGGAACGCGTTGAACCAAAAAAGTTGCACACATTTTAAATGTCAAAAACATATGTTTGAATTTGATACATTCTTGGATTCGTTAGCAGGTGCAACATACTAATTTGCAAAAACATACATATTATTTTCAGATTACTATTTATTAGATGATTCAGCATATCCATTCATCATTTAATAACGCCATATAGAGACAATGCACATCTTAAAAATGCACAAAAGAATTTTAATATAAAATTGAGCTCTTGTCATATGACGGAATGACGGAAATCAGCTGATTTCACAAAGCTGTGACAAACTACCCACATAAATTTCTTGGGCTGAAATTCGCAGCATGGGGAAATTTTTTACTCTCTCGAGAGCGCTCTCTTTTGTCCAAAAGTGTGAATTTTTGGAGTACGGGAACAGACTTTCGTAGTTTTTCGTAGTTTTTCGTAGATTTGGACTGTTTTTGTCAGGTACGGGAACAGACCTATTCTGTTTGTGATTTCGTATAGGATATCCGGTATCTCGGTGTTCCGATTACATCAAACGGTAACCATTGGTTACATACCACTGGTTGACCAGTGACCAGTGGTGCTAACCAGTGGTTACATACCACTGGTTAACCAGTGGTGCTAACCAGTGGCGAGTTACCAATGGTTTTTGTTCGAAAATACCAGTGGTATTTTTATGGTAAATTACCACTGGTATTTTTCTACATATGCATATGTCACGAAAGGCTGTGACAGGGCGGCTTTTGATCTTCAAGCTCCTGATCCCATTCACGAACGCTATCCGACTGTTGCACATTTGACCGTTCTCCAAGGTCAAAACCCACCAGCGACAACATTGACCACTTTTCTCTCGATTTGCCAAAGTGATCCGTTTGCACATATGTTACCTTGCTCAGAGATACCGCGTCATTACACTTAGGAATGCTTCATCGAAGAAATTTCAACGTCGAAAGTAAGGCGATGTAGTTCCTGGTCCTCCGGATGTGCGTTCTACTGATACCAATTGGGACACGACAATCGCTGAAGCAACTGTTTCCGCATCTCCAAGTCAAACACGCACATTATTTGCGATCATTATTTTCACATGTTTTCCATCGAATCCACGTGAATTGTGGGACAAGTACGAGGATGACATGTCGAAGACATTTTGCATCGAGTTTGTGTCCATTCAGAGAATCCCCATCTTGAGATGAATGAAGAGATGCACAATCAGGCTTTGGTTTCGATAGAAGACATGTGTTACCTCATGAGTGGCAGTTTGTTAGTCAGGTGAGGAATGCCATCGCCAGATCGTGGAATAAAAGACGCTTTCGAACGAGAATTGCAGCGTGAACGTGAATACGACACAAATGCATTAAGCCAATTGGTTCGAACGAATGTACCTTTGTTGAATCCCCAACAAAAAGAAGTGCACGATGCGGTGATGAAGGCAATTGATGATGAAAATGTTGGCATGTTTTTCCTTGATGCGTCTGGTGGCACTGGCAAGACATTCCTCATATCATTGATTTTGGCTACAATTCGTGCAAGATCAAAAATTGCTGTAGCAGTTGCTTCTTCTGGAATAGCGGCTACGCTGCTGGAAGGTTGCCGAACCGCTCATTCGGCATTGAAACATAGCGAAACATTCAGTAATGGCAAGTAAGTAAGTAAGTAGCAAGCAAAATCATTATCTGGGACGAATGCACAATGTCGCATAAACGTGTGTTAGAAGCTCTGAATCGCACTATGAAAGATCTGCTTAATGACGCAAGACGTTTTGGGGGTACATTGACTTTACTCTCAGGCGAATTTCCGGCAAACACTACCAATAATATCACGATCGACCGCTGCCGATGAGATTAATGCTTGTCTCAAATCATCGATTGGTTGAGTGAAAGAGCAATTTTAGCGGCAAAGAACAAGGATGTGGATCACTGAAACTGCACAATTCCATATCAAATCGTTGGTTCCTTGCATTCCTTCAAATCGATCGACTGTGTAACAAACGAAGACGAGGCAACCAACTATCCAACTGAGTTTTTGAATTCATTGGATGTGCCTAGCTTGCCACCGCACAATTTACAATTAAAGGTTGGTTCAGTCATCATCATGCTTCGCAATTTCAATCAACCAAAATTATGCAACGGAACGCGTTTAGCGGTCACAAAACTCTTGAGCAATGTGATTCACGCGAGAGTACTAAAAGGAAAGTTCAAAAGTGAGGACATTCTCATTCCGAGAATTCCAATGTTCCCTATCGATCGATAAGCGAATCCAATTTCCAAATCGTATCGCATTCGCCATGACAATCAATAAATCACAAGGTCAATCATTAAGTGTTTGTGGCCTGAATCTGGAAAATGAATGTTTTTCACACGGTCAAATGTATGTCGCATTTCCCCGTGTCGAAAAACCATCCGCTTTGATCGCTTTCGCATCTGACAACAAAATGAAGAATATCGTTTATCATAGAGTGCCTCAATGAGGGAAAATACAGTTCAATATCGACCCGACCGCAACCCATCCAGCAAATATTTTAACACAAAGCATCAATTGCAATGGACAATTCACCACAAATTTTTTGCAATTTGAAATTACGCAGGGCAACGCCTGCGGGGTCAGGTATTTGTAATATTATAAGTTCCAGATACAAAAAAAAAAAAAAATAACTTGAATTTGTTAACGTGGAATTTTTTTTATCGTTAGACCGTATTTTTAATTTTTCTTTTCGTCCTAAGATGTGCTTTTTAAATCTACATCTTTCATAAGACACCTAAAAATTAAACAAAATAAACAAATAAAACTATTTTCTTAAATTTATAACAACTTCATCAGCACATAAATAAATTTTCTCAAAAAAATGTGTTCCGACGGCCCAATGGTACTTTTAATGTACCACTATCATTATTCGACCCTGAGAGTCCTAAAGAAATCAAAACATGAATTTTCCTTCTAAAAACACTCTTAAATCAAAAATTATCAAAAAAAAAAATGAATCTTATTACTTCTTTTTCAATTGCTTGGTCAACAAGGGGTTAAATTATTGACCAACAATATATTGTTTTTGTTTTATATTCCAGATACATACATAAGTTTGTTTAAAATTACATTTTCACTTAATTTTTAAATTTTATTTATTTTTTCCTACTTCCTACCTCATTCAATTAAACATTTTTGGCTAAGACAGAACGACGTCTGTCGGGTCAGCTAGTAAATAAATAAATCAAGTGTAGCGGATGTTTGGGCTCTTCTGTATTGTATCACAGGCAGAATGACATATGTAAGTAGGTTGTCAAATTTCTGTTATACTGATCTATCACTTCCTTTGAAGGGTTCTTCGCTCCTTTGTTATTGTTTACTAATTTCCATTAAGAAATATTCAAATAGATATATTTGGCCTTTGGTTTACTCGGTTTTTCCTTTAAATCACGCCATACAACCTGCAAAATGTGTCTTTTAAGAATAGGGTTAGTGAGCCTTGTTCTATATTCCTCTACCGGCATGACAACGGAAAACAACGTGCACCAAACTCCTGAAATTTGTAAGTCAATAGAAGAGTTCACCCTATTTTGTTAAATAAATTGAATTTTAGATGCGAAGCTGCTCCCTATCATAAGAAGGGATCATGGTGCTCTGATACAAAAAATGCTCAAAGATGATTACACAAAGAAATACAAGCTTATTTCAATAGCATTGGAAAAGATATTTCAGGTGAGTTACATCGGTATGATTTCTTCTGATGAAAAACTGCGTAAATATTATTTCCAGGTTATAAACAAGAGTAATCAAACGTTGATAAAGTATGAGTATACGCCGCAACAAGGTTTTCCACTTGATCAGGAAAAGCAAGAAGCACTTACGCTTCTATTAGAGAATACTTGCCTCGCGGCGGACATTATTTTACACTTTCCAGACATATCTTATGCGATTTTGAAGAAGATAACAAACTGGAAGGTCGATATTAACTGGTGTATAGCTTTCGTAAATAGTTTTCCGCATATCATTGATGAAAAAACTGCCGAGTTAATGGAACTGATTCATCAGGAACTAAATGAAGAAGCCCGTGGACCAGACTTTGTGAACCCCTACTATGAAGTAAAAGAGACTGTGGACATCTATCCGAAAAAAGAACGAAAACCCCAAAAGAAAATTAAAAAAGGGCCACAGCTAACTGTAAAAACTGATTTATAGAACACAAATTGCATTTATAAAACCGTTTGTTAAATTATATTTGTAATTCCTAAGTACAATGTAAGAGTCGTTTCATCGATTATCAGTGTTTGGTGCAATTTTCTGTTGTAGCAGCTTTCCATATCCTCCCCGCCCGGCATCGTAATCCGTCCGGTACTCATCACGTACTTGTCCGCCGGTTTTTCCCCGTCCATATTGACGTCCTTCAATAAAGCCTGCATCCCAGTCAACACGAATCAGGCGATCGTCTAGTCTTGTTCCATTTACGTATCTACAAATTTGATATACTACCAGCGTTAAGGCACATCAATTACCGTGAAAGTCCAAATTACCTCATGGCACTTTCCGCTTCGCATCGTGTGTAGTATTCTACAAAACAAAATCCACATGGAGTTTTCTTATATTTATCTAAGCCCATAACTATACGACGAACATCACCACACCGCGAGAATAATTCATGAATTTGTTCCTCTGTAGTGTAGAACGACAAATTGCCGACGTATAGTGTACTTGTTTCTTTCAATGAACGTTCCTGTTCACTACGGGAGCCCTGCAAAATTGTAAACGATCATACACGTTACACCAGCAAACGAATGGGGCAAGCAAATAATCCTCACCTTGAAGTGCTGATCCCTGTAAGAGCTCAATTCAATTGATGAAGCAGACATTTGTTTTCAAAATCTGGCCACAGTACTTGCTCTAATTCTTAGAATCTGTCGGATGGGTTATAAGCGCACCGGTTGACAGTTGACAATTATTTGTTTGGGGCTATCGTGAACACACCAAATTGAAGCATGAAGCCCGCTGACAATGAAACTTCCGAATTATATTCGACGTAATTTGGTGTTTTGAAAATATTGAGATTGTGTACACGTATCTATTTTAAACTCTTATTTAATTATTGGAGAATAATATTTAATCCAACTATGCTCTCAATGCTAACTGAATAATTTGACAGACTAATCTGAAGTTGGTTGCGTTTCAAGTAGTCTGAATGTGGCACTTTAGACAAGTCCTAATGTACGATCACATTTCACTTAAAATAATCTCGATTGTAAAAACGACAAACAACGGGTTTAAGTGTAATGCATCTTTTCTTCACTCTCCTTTTTAAATAATTAAGTATTGTCTTCCAACTTAAAAGGCCGATGGCTCGGCCATATTGTAAGACTGGCATAATGAGGGTCAGCCAGGGTTTTGCTATCAAATTATTTTTAAAGACAGCCGAAGCAAGGATGTTCAATTAGGTACTTCCATTGGTCACGTTAGCTTTTTCTGCTCCTTTGAGTTTTGATTTTATTTAAAAAAAAAAAAAGCTAATAAAGTAATGTTGTCCCTTGAAGTTGCCGATATTATGAGATTCTCTCATGTTAGTTCGGAGCGAATTCCACAGCCTTACGGCTTTAATAAATGACTGTTTTTCTTTTTTTTCTTAGTCTGTTCAATGAGGCTGTTCTGAACTGAAAAGTACACGTTTTGCTGTTCAGTGAGAAAAAAATTCTTTCCGAAAGTGTTCTGCTTTGTGTTCAATGAGGATGTTTCGGACACTTCAGAACACGATTTTCTGCACCTATTCTTGAGTCAGAACAGATTCGTGAAAAGTCTCAAAAGCAGCTGTTATTGAAAAAACACTAAAGTCATGGCTAAAACATACATACCGTAGCGAGAATAATTTTTCATATAAACACTCCTTGTGCCCAAATTAATAGTTTGTGGAGCAAAACAACGATTTTTTCTTAGTTCTTTTTTTATACACATTTTCTTAAACATTTTTTTAACATATTAAAAAAACAAGTACATTTATAAACTTAGTAATATGTGAGTAACAAAAAATTAAAAAATTCAACGTATTAAAACAGTGAGTTTTTTCTTCAATTCGGCGTCGAATCGGCCCAATAATTTGGCATAGTACAGCCCTGTGACCGTTCTGCCCTTCTCCAGGTAGTCGCTGTGGATCACACCTTGTGAATCCCAGAAAACGGTGGCCATCATCTTTCCGGCCGATGGGACAGTCTTCGCCTTCTTCGGAGCACGTTCGCCGGGTGAAGTCCACTGTTTCGTCGACTGTCACGAAACGACGCAGAAACTCCTTCGGATTGCGCTTAAACAGCGTCAAACACTGCTCTGAAGTGGTCTCACGGTTGCGCTTGTTGTCCGGAGTGAGCAAACGCGGCACCCATCCCGCCGACAGCTTTCTCATGCCCAAAATTTCATGCAGGATATGACCCACGCGATCTTTTGAAATGCCTACTGTCTCAGCTATCTCGCGCACCTTCAATCGGCGGTCTGCCAATACGAGATCGTGGATTTTTGTGACGTTATCCTCCGTGGTAGCCGTTTTCGGGGCACCTGGACGTGACTCATCGAAAACCGACGTGCGACCACGTTGAAACTCGTTAAACCAATTGTTGATGGTCGCCATCGAAGGAGAAGAGTCACCGTACACAGCATCCAAACGCTCTTTGATTTCGCTGCGCGATTTCCCTTCCAAAAACAAGAATCGAGTCACCGGCCGATATTGCTCTTTTTCCATTTTTCTAAAATCCGCAAAATCATCAATCAGTATTATATAAGTTATAAATATAAAATAGATATTTCCAGCTGTCTCTGAAACGACTTTATAACGGCTATTCAACACCATCTTTCGACCCTCTGCTTCTCTCTCCGTTGGTTGTCCTTGTGCTTTGCCTATTGTCGTTGTGCGTTGGGCGAAGCAGTGGCATCATTTCACATATATATTAAGGAACTTGTATCAAAAAAAAAAAAATTCAAAAATCGAATGTACTTAGCAAAACAAAACCTTGTTTTTCGAAGAAACCTCGTACTTCGTTTCGTTTCAATAGCATTTCATATACGAGTATACTGATTCGGCCCATGATGCGTCATGATTGCAAATTGTTTCGTATTTAATGTTAAGCTTTTTTAGCAATATTACGAGTGGCTTATATGACGATTTTTATATATTTTGTCGCGAGGTGTGTCTTTTACCTTGAAATTTTCTGAACGGAAACGAGCAAGCTACCTACATGCAGTTGCACTTGATAAAACATTACACCACAATTTTGTTTCCGAACTTGAGCAGCGTTTTTACCTTGAAGTTTTCTACCTTGCAAAGCTGGGGTAAGAAAGACTTACGCAAAAGCTTTCTTGTCAGTCCATCTGTCCGTACGCATATATCATATATCTGTCTGTCCGTCTCTCCGTATACATATGTATATCAAACCAAACTTGCCGAGTAGCTATGAGTCTAAAACTTGGCTGTGGTTTAGAGCAGGGTTCTTGCTGACATAGATTTTTTCTGATTTTTTCAGATCAATATCAGCGGATGCTGATGCTGATATTAATAAAACATATCCTCCTATCCTCCTATTATAATAGCAAATGGGTTATATTATTTTGAATAAAACAAAAGTTATTCCTAATAATTATTTTATTTTTAATTTTTTTTGTCATTATGCACGTAATAATTATTAAAAGAAAACAAAAACGATTATTTATTGTGGGCTGATAACAGACTTTCATCAATATTGGAATCTAATTAATGGTAAGTTATATTTTAAAAACGAAAGCTGGGATGCCTTTTCAGCTTGCAGTCCATTTCGGGAAGGTTTATAAATAATTCCGGCGCTGCTAAACAATTGTTCGCTGGGACACTCGCTGGAGGAGACGACATAAATCTCTGGGCCAGTGCAGATAGTTCTTTATATGTTGTTCTACCATGATCCACATCCAGTCAAGGGGATTTTCTGATACAGTAATTTTTTTTCTTTGCTGTATTGTTTTATCATAATTTTAAGTTTTAAGTTTATATCTGAAGAGTCATCGATACCAGGACTTTCTTCTTCGTCACTTGAACCCAGTATAACTTCAAGTTCATTCTGCAGAGTTAGTCTACAAGCACTACTTGTTGATGGCTGTTCTTCGCCTCCTGTTTCTATTGATGCAGCAGGTCTTGACCTCTTGGGGGATGGTGAATGAGTTTCGCATTCATTGCATAACCTTAGAATTTCAGTCTCAACATTTTCTTTTTTAAAATTTCGCTAAAGAATTTTCTTTCATAACGGGGATCCAAAAAGGTAGAAATAGTAAATAAAAAATTGTCGTTCATATCAGGAAATTTTGAAATACCTAATATTTGTTTTTAAAGCCATAATGAGATGTGTTACCACCTCGGAGGTGTTTGTTTTATCTAATTGCTCATCAAGTTTTCTTGTCAATACTTGAATGAGTGGAACTACTGAAGAAATCAAGGCATTGGAATCGCTTATTTCTTGTGTACTTTCCTCAAACGGGCCCAACAAATTTGAACAATTTTGCATTATTTTCCACTCTTCGGGTAAAATAGCTGATATGTGTATCTTCTTTTCCTTTTTTCCGGCGTCGTTATGGTCAGAAGTGTAGGACCATAACCTTACCACTTAACTGCATTCCTACTGGTCCGCTTCTGGGGTCCGCCGGTTTGACCTCAGAAAGTAGCGGCAGGTTTCCCGGTTTGGGATTACTTCATCGCTGAGGCCAATCAAATGCTGGTGTTTTTGCATTTGTTTGCACCAATTGTTTTTCGGCCTGCCTTTTTTGCGTGTTGAAATTGGAACGTGAATGATAACGCCTTTTGGACGGGGTTCAAAGGATCTCCTTTGAACATGGCAATACCAACTGGGTCGGTCGCGCTCTATCTTTCTTGTGATGGTTTCTTTTACGTGGAGGCTTCATCGGATCTTTGAACTTCTAATTCTGTCACGCTTTGTAACTCCCGCTGTCATGCGAAGCATCTTCATCTGTTAATTTGCTCTCATACTTTTTGTGCATTGTCCAATGTCCAATGTCCACAACTGAAGTGTAGAGCCTTCCTTTCAGCTTAGGGGGCATTTTTCGATCTAAGAAGATGGCGGAGTTTTCCCGCCACTTCATCCACCCTACGCTTACGCGATGGTTGATGTCGTCATCACAAGTTGCTTCTTTATTAATCATAGATCCCAGATATTGTATTTAAAATTTTCACACTTGGCAAGCACTCTTCCATTCAAGTAAATGTCTGGAATAGGCTGATGAGGGTCAGAGAACGGGCAGCACAGATACTCTGTCTTCTTTGAACTAATACGATACCCGTGTCCCTCAAAAATGTCGACCCACACATCAAGTGCTCGTTGTAGGGACGCCTGATCATCACTTATAATAGCTCCATCGTCAGCAAAGAATAGCTGTTGCACATTGGGGTCCGTCACTTTTCCTTCAAGCAAGCAATCAAGGACTGCTATAAAGAGCAGTGGGCTGAGGACGCTCCCTTGGTGTACACCGACTCGTCGGTGACTCCTGCGGTGCATCTTACTCTTGTCGTTGCTCTCTTGTACATGTCCATGATCACTCGCACGTAGGTTTCTGGAACTCCTTTTTGTCTTAGCGCTACCCATAAAAGATCTCTTGGTTGCCGGTCAAAGGCCTTCTCGAAATCAACCAACACCATATGCAAGTCCTTTGAAGAATCACGATGCTTTTCCATCATGACCCTTATACTTTGGATTGCATCTGTCGTTGATTTACCCGAGACAAACCCGCACTGGTCATCAGATAGTCGTATTATTTTCCGCTGTCGGCTATCTAATACCCGTTCAATGATCTTCATGGTGTGCGACATCAGCTTGACAGAACGGTAGTTATCATAATTTCGCGTATCACCCTTTCCTTTGTACAAAGGAAGAAGATAGCTTTCCCTCATAAGTTTGGAGATAAGAACCATGAGCCATCTAGACCCGATGTCTCCCATCTTTTTCCAGAACTCAGAGGGTATCCCGTCCGGCCCAACAGCTTTTCTTTTCTTGGAGTTTTTAACCGCGTACCGAACTTCTTCGACTGTGATGTCGGATATTTCGGCATGATTCGGGGCGGCTCTTGGAAAGTACACTCGCGGAAACTGTTCGTTCAGAAGTTCCTCGCAATACTGTCGCCATCTGTGGAGAATTTTTTCGTCTTTCACAAGGAGTTGGCCTTCAGCATTGTTAATAAACTTTGGGAAACGAATCTCCTGAGCATTTCTTCTTCTCTGGGCGGCTATCTTAAAGATATTTGCTCCTTTGTTCAAATTGCTTTGTCGAAGCTCCTGGGTAGCCTGGTTCCTGTCAGACGCGGAAGACGATATTTCTTCCAACTCCTGATATAGGCCTTCCATGCTTTTCGCTTTTGCTTCGTCTGTCCACCACCAGGTTTCTTTTGCGTGTTGGCAGGGGCCTTTAGATGTTCCGAGCAGTGATTTGACTTTCTCCAGGCCAGATTGTTGTAGAGAATCCCACATGTCTTGTGCTCTGCACTCCTCATTACCGACCTCATCGATAATGGAAGAGAGGTAGTTTTTCATGTTGGTAATAAAAGCTTCGCCTTTTCCTTTATCCAACTTATACCATTTGATATTCTCAGACACCTTCGTTTGCTGATTTGACTTCTTACTCGCCTCCATAAGAAATTCAGTCAGGAGGAGACGGTGTTGAGGGGCGATCGCGTCTCCCAAGATCACTTTGCAATCTTTAACTCGTGGCTTCATGAAACTGGATACCAAATGACAGTCTATTTGAGTTTCATTTCCGCCGCTGCTATAAGTGATCAGGTGCCGGCTTTGTTTGACGAACATGGTATTTAGCACTATAAGACCGATCATGTTTAGGATATCTTCACCTGAAGAGTACCTGGTGCCGTATCCCAGACCTCCGTGGTAGTCTTCATAGTCTTCGCTTGTCTTCCCGACATGTCCGTTTAAATCTCCCCCAACAAACAAAAGCTCTTCCTTTGGGATGATTTTGACAAGGTTGTGGAAATCTAGCCAGAATGCATCTTTTTCTTTTTGTTCGCATCCTACTTGAGGGGCATATGCGCTTACGATGTTCCACACCTCACCATGCATCACCAATTTGAGAGCCATCAAACGGTCACTGGACTTTGAAATGGTTAAGACGTTGCCAAGT
Source organism: Merodon equestris (assembly GCA_958301585.1). Classification (NCBI taxonomy): domain Eukaryota; kingdom Metazoa; phylum Arthropoda; class Insecta; order Diptera; family Syrphidae; genus Merodon; species Merodon equestris. The sequence goes on from OY284413.1 coordinate 70,936,805, forward strand.
AGCTCTGCCGCAAGGATGATGGCGATTCCGTTTTTTCCTTGTTCCAATCCATAGTAAAACATCTGGCTATTGCTGTGTATACTCAATGAATTTCAAATTTTCAAAAATCTCTTCATCATATAAAAAGATCCGTTCCACCTTGTGACGCAGTCTTGAATAACAGATAATTTAGGTTGATTGAGGCGTTCTTGAATCGTATTCAATTCTTTCTGTTCTATTGTTGAATGATATTGTTTCATGTCTATGATACTTTGATGCGATTTTAATCCATTTTTAACACATAATTGTAGTTTATGGGTTGTGTAATCTATATCTCGGAATTGTGATATTGCTATGGTTTTTTTCATATTTGATCCTTCGTTTCTAATAATACAGTGCACTTGATCTCTTGCTTTACCCCATTCTGTGAACATACATTCATATTTTTGGGCAATAATATCTCCTGTGTGGCGATCTTAGAAAGTTTCACATTTTAGTATTATCGATTTGCGTTCAAAATTTTCATTAATTCCGTGACTTGTCAAACTTAATAAAGAAACATATGCACTCGGGTCCGTCCAAATATCTGTTGTAAAAGTAATGTGTTTAAATTTCTTTATAATTTTCTTGACATACATAATTGGTGAAAAAATTGAGATCCCTGAAATTGTATTTTGGCATAATCTTTGACATGAGTCTTTTGAAGCCAATACCTTGCACAGATTAATTTGTCAATAAATGCACTTTTCAGGTTATCTTTGTCGTATTTTTTGTCAGCTCTCAATGCTTCTCCCAAAGATAATTGTTTTTTCGCTTGTTCAATAGGTGTTTTAACTAAAAATACATAAAATTATTTTAGCCAAACCTTAAATTGATCAAAAGCAAATATAAATATACTATAGATACACAATCGCCGCTTAAAAAGTTGTAAATGAAAACTACGGTCGAAATCCTAATATTTATTATAGAATAAAGCATTATAGTTTCATTCAATTATTAAAGTATGCGTCCTGAATTGTGGCTTTTTTCCACTTTTTTGGAAACCGGCTACTATAAATACAAAAATTAATGATACGCACAATGTATGGAAGTATTAGGAGCAAGACCAACTTTAAAAACTTAGCCGGCACACAATCAGGGCATTCCATTTAATATTACTGCTAGCATCATGAACTTCAATTGCCTGGACACATTCCAAACTAAAGCCTTCATTTGAGTCCTTTAATATAGTCGGTAGTATAGCTGGAGTTGTAGGGAGGGGCTCAAAAGCGAAGCTTATTGTATTTGGGTTAAAAGAAAATTCAGTCATATTCTTCTCGACAGTCACTCCGAGGTTTTCAAGCTCTTCGACAATTCTTCAGGAATATGTTCAAGATGCATGCTCATTTGTAGAAACGTATTATAGCAACTGCCTTCTGCCGAGCAAATGTTTACTGGCGCCAATTGTCGTCAGAAAGACTTCTTTTATAAAGCTTAAAAAAACGTTCTCTTTCGCGGATCTGCCGTGTAATAAGGTTATTGTACCATGGGCAGGGTTTAGGCTTAAGTGTTTTTGTGTTTACTAATTTTTTTATCTAGGTCAGGTGTATATAAATATAGTCTCATATATAAGATTCGCAATTACTTTGTATGTTAGCAAGATTAAAGCCTTGGTAGGATCTGTAATTAATTTATTATTTTATCAATTTATGTCAATACGTGGGATAGTTTGATGATATTTAAGAGAATAGAACAAAAAATCGTGAATAAAGTCAGATGTCGGTCTAACCTGATCGTTCCCCAGTGGAATGGGGTATGAATTCGTCAAGACAAGAACATGTCGATCGGGGATGGATTACTAAAGTGTTTTTTAATAAGGGCGGGTAGATGTTGAAATGGAATAGAATACACTGTGTGTGAGGTATTAACAGAATTCCTTTTTTTTTTTTGAAAGCCCCATGTATGATATTATGTAATGCCTGTCTCGGCTTTTTACGGTGGCACGGATCCGACTTGTCCAATTTTCAATGACCCCTTCGCATAGATCTGGCTGAATCTGAGCGATGGCCTCTGTTCTGTTCATTTTAAGGGTATCGGCCGATTGTGGTTTATTGGCATAGACCTGCGATTTCAGGAAATCCCACAGAAAAAGTCTAATGAGGTCAAATGGAATGACCTTGGCGGCCAATTCACGTTCATGCAGAATGTCAATCGTGGCATCTGTTGTGTGGCACGTAGCGCCATTTTGCTGGAACCACATGTCGTCTAGGTCCATATGGTTCAATTTGGACCATAAAAATTTGGTTCATCGTTCTGCAGCGCTCACTACTCATTAAATAGCGCTCACTGAATATTAAACAATAGATTTGACAAGATTGGCTGCCAAAATCTATCGGCGCCAATTGAGAAACCCATTACTAGACTGAATACATGTGGACCAACAAGAATTGAGAACACAAAGACTGGTTTTATTTCAGAAGTACTTAGTGGTGCTTGATATAGCTGTGCTTTACTGACTAGATAGTTTAGCTGGCTTTACCTCGTCAAAGTTTCTTCAAGTTCCGTCAAGTAATCCCCCTTAAAACTGTTAGCTGGACAATACACTACGATAAGTAAGTAAGGATGACATACGTTTAATCTATTATGGGCGTTACCCAATATGCCCTGACTATATCAGGATCGGATTAAGTCATAAATTTTAAAAACATCACCACATATTCAGTAAAAAAGAAGTTTAATTAACGGAGAGCTAGAAAGGAGTTAAGAGGAAAATATAAATTATAATAATAATAAAAAGACAAAAATAAGGACAAAATAAAAAAATACAATCGGAGCGAAAGGAATTCATGCTCTCACAATGCAATTTGCTTGTTACTGATAGTTAAAAAAAAATCTCTCAGACTGAAATGCTGAAATAAAATGGAACAAAAGATTCCTTGCCCAGTTAGGTTCTAAATATGTATATTGATAGGAAGTTCATCAAATATCCAAAATTTGCACTATTATTTAAAATAGAGAGAAAAAAGACGTAGCCTGTGGGACATGTGTTTTTATATTTGTAAATACAACAATTGCATCAAGTACTTAAGAGTTATATGTAAATGTATGTAGGTACTCAAGCGATGACTTATAACATGTGAACATTTATTAAAAATATGTGTCTCTGCGTTAAAAAAAGAAAACTTATATTTATATGTATTACATTATGTGAGTCATTATTTTCGACTTATATTTTTACATTCGTAAGGCATTTAATTGTGGTTCTTTCTGTGTATTTTATTGTACCAAAAATAAAATATTTGTTTAATATTATATTTGTAGCTAAAATTACAAAAATACATAAAAAATCTTAAGAATAGTTCTCGAGGAAATACAGAATTGCCGCCATACATATATACTTTCCTGTATATTATACATTTATACTTAGTTTAAACAGTTTTTTTTTTGTTTTGCTATATTTTTATGCGATGTATCTAATAATCGGGAAAATTCAATCATTTAGCGTCAGATACCATTTCAACATCGTTTAATGATTCTGAAAAGAGAGAAAACAAAAAGAAAGATTCTGTTCATTGAGTTTTGAAATACATATATTGAGAAAACTCATATGCTAGGTTTTTTTTTAAATAAAGCTTTTTTCCTAGCTTAAGATAAGATATGATTATTTATATAGTTGTCGAAAGACATAGATTTAAGTGGTCCAGTTTATTTTAGAGTGTCCACTTAGAGACAGTAAGATATTTATATTTGTAATAGTTAAACCAGTTTTAAGCATTTTTGTCTAGGATGAGATAGATCTAAGAAATTATGAAAGAAAAAGAATTTAAGAGAATACACTTTCGAAGAGTAGCACTTTTCGATAGTAGCATATCGCCGACCATTAAGTAGACCATGGATTAATCTTAATATTCTCTTTAATTGTCGTAGTTTACTGCTAGTCGCTTTGAAGGTAAAAAAATTAGTTCCTGATTGGATTTAATAAAATGCCAGTTATTTGGTTATACACACGTCAGATTAAACTGTTAACGATTTCTACAGTATAAATCTGGTCCGATTTGATAAAATGGTCCGAGTTAATAAAATAAGGTGACTTTTAAAATGTCTCGAGTTTTTTTTATTTATTCAACAATATCTATATTGTCCTCTTTAAATTAATTCTCAGCAGATATATGTAATATACTTGCACCAGGGTTTCTTCTACTTCTCAAACTACTTCTCAAATGCGCAAATATGACCAAAACTTTCATCTTTGACCCAACGCGCTTTTTCCGTCTTCGCTCTTCTAGTCGCTTCCATTGACATGATTGGGCTTTGGCTTCGACCTCATAACGATGTACCCATGTTTCAACATCAGTACTGACCCTTTTAAGCAAATCTGGATCATCATTTACGTCATTCAATTGCTCCTGACGACGGTTTTTTGGGTCAAAGTTTAGCTATTTCGTGCCCAAAATATCTAAATTTCTGAATATCTGCCATTTTCATGGTACATACATATGTATGTATGTGCCAATCGATATGGAAGAATGCTCAGCAACTTCCCTGATAATGATTCGACAATTCTTCATACCAATTTTCTTCACTGCTTCAACATTTTCATCCGTTATTGACGTCCTGGGGCGTCCAGGGAGGGCATCGTCATTAAGATCTTCCCGGCTTTCTCGAAAAAGCTTGTGCCAATTATAAAGATTTGTTTTACTGAGCCTATATTCGCTAAACATATATTATGGAACATGTGTAATAACATAACAAAAAAAAAAGTACTTAGCTCGCGAAATTCAAAAAGTCACCATATATGTACATATTCTGAATAAACCCAGTATACTCGTACGTTCAAAAGCATTTTTTAATTATGAATTGTACATAAATACCTATAGCATTTGGAATACAACTCAAGAACAGCTGGCGCATTAGTAATGACTAGATAATTGGCAGAAAGCTTATGGTTACATTGGAAAATATGATTTGGGTAAGACATTTATCCAAAGTGCAATAAAATTTCACTCTGTTCTGATAGTTACGAGTATAAAGCGATGCCGATAATAAACTGGGCTTAAGCGAGGTGCTTACTTACCGTACTGATTCTAAAAAGAAAGAAGTTGCAAAAGTAATTTTTGGGGAGCTGAAGATAGACCATTAACAATCGTAGATTGATGTTGAATCCAAACTATTATGTATTCGCAAACAAAATCTGATATCATCGACAGGAGGGATGAAATAGCTCTGTAATATTTTCCAATTAAAACGATACAGTGGTTCTCTTCGGCATTCTAACCGATGATGTTGCTTTTATCTAATTCGATGCATTTCAATTTCCATAGTGGAAGAAGATAACGTTTAGGAACTACTTTAAAAGGCTGCGGGTATTGTCATCAGTGAAAGAAGGATTTATAATACAAATCGTATACCAATTAAAAAATTCTACGAAGCATTGGAGAACGCCAGCATCTATAGTGGGAATATCGGACTTAAGTTCCTCCAAAACAACTTATATCAAATGTTTCGCAAGGTAATTAAAAATAATATCCAAAGCTGTGCAAAGATTGGTTCAACGTACTTTTCGGTGAGATATATCAGGTTGTAACATAAGTATTGCGCGTTTTTTCGGAAGTTATTATCCAGTTGACAAAAACTTAAAAAAAAACATTTTAATACTGAAACCTTTATTGAAATAAGTATTCGGGTTATATTGCTAATTGAGTTTGTAAGTTTCCGTGGGTTAACTGAAAGTTTAAGTGGGCGTATCGGAAGAACATATTCGGCATATTTTATTGTTTTTGTGCCGGAAAAACTAGAATGGCGAGTCCAAGTGTCAGCGTTGGTTTGCTAAGTTTAGAAATTAAAATTTTGATCTAAAGGAAGAAGCTCCATCGGGTAGGCCAGAAGAGCTAGGCGATGAGTTCTTGAAGTCCACCCTCGAAAGAAATTTCATTGTTACGGTAAGGTAACTCATAGGCGAACTTAACGTAAGCCATATGATCATCCACCGAGACCTAACAAAAATGGAAAAGTATAAGGCTAGGAAACACATCACCAAAATAATATTCTGTCTTGTCACAACCAAGAACCATTTTTGAACCGTCTCGTTGCCAGAGAGAAGACATGGCTAGTTTATTATACAGGGTGTCCCACGAGCAGTGTGCCAAAAAGGTAGAGCGTGTAGGTCTGGTCAAGACAAGAAAAAAATCGTATGGGAGGGGGGGTCTATTCCCCCCCGTTTAGCCGGGAGAGGCAATTTTCTAAAAAATTTACTTAATTTGGAAAAAAAAATATTAAAAATCAACAGTTACATCCACAATGCCGTGATATACTTTTTTGTAAAGCCAGAAATCTCTTCTTTCATCTTGTTTTTAAACAAAGCTGTTTTAAGTAATAGTTTTTGAGAAATTAATTTTCAAACTCAACATTTTGAAAAAATAATTTCGAACTATTTTTTTCAAAATTGTATGTTATTAAGTACTATTTTTTTTTTCAAAAATTCAATTCTCTTATTAGTTTTTAGTTAAAAACAGAAAACCGGATGCAAAAATGTCTTGTAGTTTTTGAGAAATTAAAAAAAAACCCAAACCACTTTTTTCTAAGAAAAACCTTTTTTTTTGTCTTAACGCGGCTGGACTTGTAGGCAAATTAATGTACATATGAAACATTGACCTCTTTTTTATTATTTTTAAAAAAATTCGGAGTTTTATTATAATCAATTTTCAATATGATCCCCATTTTTTAGAAGGCAAAGATTGTATCTCCTTCTAATGGCTGCACATAGGTCTATGCTTGACAAATTTTCCTGCAATTTGACTCCAGCGACTTCAATCCGTTCTTTCAGTTGTTCCAAAGATACTATTTTCACTTCGTAAACATAATTCTTCATGAATCCCCACACATAAAAATCTAGAGGAGTTAAATCTGTTGATCTAGGTAGCCATTCCGTGGGGCCCCTTCTTCCGATCCAACGGTCACTAAAATGATCATCCAGCCAGTTTCTAACCCGTAAGCTGTAGTGTGCTGGTGCTCCATCTTGCTGGTAGATTAAATTATTTGCTATGGCCAAAGGAACGTTGTATATCAAATCGGGCAAAAGGTCTCGTAGGAACTGCAGGTATATGTAATTCTCCATTAATAACGGCATTCAAAAACCGGGGCCCGATTACAGTTTGTCCAACAATACCAAGCCAAACATTACAGCTAAAGCGGTGTTGTGATTTATTTTGTTTTTTGTTGTGTGGATTGGTGCTACTCCAATGATGCAAATTGTGGAAGTTGGTAACCCCGTCTCTGGTAAACTGTGCTTCATCCGTCTAGAATATCCTTGCAAAATAGTTTCGTTCAGTTTCATCTCGAAGCAGTAATGATCGACAAAAGTCTGCTCTCAAAAACTTGTCGTTTGAGTTGAGTTCCTGAACTGGCCTAAAATGGTACGGTTGTAAGTTTTCGGTATGAAGCACTCTCCATACTCTAGATTTGGGCACTCCAAGCATAATAGCTATTCTCCTTGTACTAAGGGAGGGATTACGTCGGACCAAATCCAAAATTCTTTCATCTAAGATTCCTGATCCATCTGTAACTGATCTTTCGCTTCTTCGATGCTCTAGCACTCCGTGCTCTCGCAGACGTCGGTGGATTCTTGAAAACATGCTACGACTCGGACACCTCCGATTGGGATATCTTTCAGCGTAGAGTCTTTCGGCTTCACGATCTCGACCATTAGCTAAACCGTAGCAGAAGTGCATGTCCGTTAATTCTTCTCGAGAGTATGAGTTTGACATCGTAATGTGTTGATGAGTTAACATCCAATTTGGAAATGTTTTTTTATTAAAAATGCGATGCCTTTTATTTACATTTGGGTTGCAAATATTTTGTTTTTCAGTAAAGAAAAATTGCGGTTTTATCGTCTTAAGGTCCTAGCGGGTAGAACCCATCGGCGGCGGGCGTCAGTTTTCAGGCGTTATCAATGAAAAAAAAGTATTAATCCAGGGTTATTCCAATACTGTGTCACTTTATTGTATCCTCATAAAACTCCGAATTTTTTAAAAATAATAAAAACGAGGTCAATGTTTCATATGTACATTAATTTGCCTACAAGTCCAGCCGCGTTAAGACAAAAAAAAAAGTTTTTCTTAGAAAAAAATGGTTTGGATTTTTTTTAATTTCTCAAAAACTACAAGACATTTTTGCATCCGGTTTTCTGTTTTTAACTAAAAACTAATAAGAGAATTGAATTTTTGAAAAAAAATTAGTACTTAGTCACATACAATTTTGAAAAAAAATAGTTCGAAATTTTTTTTTTTAATTTTTTTTTCAAAATTTTGAGTTTTAAAATTAATTTCTCAAAAACTATTCCTTAAAACAGCTTCGTTTGAAAACAAGATGAAAGAAGAGATTTCTGGCTTTACAAAAAAAGTATATCAGGGCATTGTGGATGTAACTGTTGATTTTTAATATTTTTTTTTCCAAATTAGGTAAATTTTTTTAGAAAATTGCCCCTCCCGGCTAAACGGGGGGGAATAGACCCCCCCCCTCCCATACGATTTTTTTCTTGTCTTGACCAGACCTACACGCTCTAGCTTTTTGGCACATTGCTCGTGGGACACCCTGTATAATAGCATTAAATGCCGCTACCAATGGTTTATTTCAGAACACCGACCAGCACAAAATCCCAAGTACATACTTTATCTAGTCAAGATGGTACTGAGTGAACGATGGAGCGCTGAATAATTCTTTTCGAGCTCTTACCTCATAACAAGAGTATCATCGCAGAAGTCTACTGTCAACAGCTGCGCAGATGAAAGTGGGCGCTAGATTCTATTCCATCAGCATGACACTCTACCTCCTACAGCTACGACCACCTGCTCACCGTTAAAGGAGTCCTTTCCAGTGCATTATTCTTCAGATTTAGTACCTTCAGATTTTCAATTGTTTTGAAATCTGCAAGCTTCGTTGAAGGAAAAAAAAATTAGATCTGATGATGTCCATCTAATGTCTGATGTGTTTTCTTCGTCAAAGCCAAAATAGTTCTCATAAGAAAGTTAAATTTTTTGAACACGGGAACATAAATGTCGTATTTCATTTATTCGGAAGGAGTTTAAACAGAGGAAAATATATAGATAATGGAATATATTAAGATCACGAAGTATTCTTTTTACTGTACGAGTGAGTTACGTCATTTAATGACCTTTTCAAGGTCACTGTACCTCCCACCTTCCCCTTATAATAAACTTCACGTGCATCCGGTAGATAGTGTATTTAGTAGTATGAAATGCAGTTAATGGCAGAGATATGATCCGGATCCAAAATAGTTTTGGTTCATGAAACTTCGGTCGGAAATCGGTACGAAACATATTATGTATGTGATTCTCGATTTCGTAACTCTGTATTTGTGTACAGAGGGGTAAATCTAGGAAAATAAATTTAAATAGATCAGATAAAGCTGTTTCCAATCGAAAGTCAACAATGATCTGGATTGAAAGATTGACAGATCTGAAGCAAAAATGATTAATATTTTTGTCCACTTCAAAATCACGTAAGCTGAGGTACGATTTCATCTGGTACAAAACGGTCGCAGACGGACCAAGTCTTCTGATGTTTAGTTTCGGCTTACGAAATTATTGAATCACGAAACAAAAATGCATTCATGTTACCTGCGGGAGTTACGCATTTGAGCGGCTGTACTTATACAGGGTTTCCCTTAACTGGTCAATTTTAGAGCATGATTCTTGGGTACATTTTAAGAAAAAAAAACATTCTACAGTAAGGGCCTATCTCCAATTTTGATATCATTGGGGATTTAAGAAGAGGCTTGCTTTGGTGTACCCTGATACATGCTAACGGTACTTGCGCTGTTAGTGTTTATCTTCTTTTTACTAGTTACTCGTACTTGGTATTTTAAGTTTTTCTCTGCTTTTATTTGTTTACTTAGTTTTCATTTCTTTTTTGTACCTTAAAAACTCAATTCTAACAAAATATATTTTTCATTTTAGTTTGGTATGAAACTATAGAAAAGTACGATCCAAACCCAAACTTGACACAAGTAGTTCACCAAATGGTACGAAATGTAATCAACACATTTCGGATCAAACTGGTAAAAAACTGTGCTTGTACAAGTGAATCTAGTATTAAATTTCGTTCCAGATTTAATCTTTGGCGAGTGCATGGTCAAAAGCTTGATGCGGGTCATTTGACACTTGCACAAACAATCTGTACTCTAAAAATTCCTAAGATATACCTGTTTAGATATTCAAAGAGTGAAGTTGTCAGCCTTAAGCAAAGAATAAATAAAGTAATGAAAAGTAAATAAATATGTTTTTTCGGCCATCTGCTCGATCTAATACCTAACTGTTTGTATTAAATTCGACGTTAAATAGTAAACTAGGTGACGATAACAAATGTTCTTTGATCGCGTACCCACCTGCGAAATGTACAGTGAGAAGAATGACTTCATTTAAACAGCAAACAACGATCATTTCACTGTAAATGAGTGTGGGAATTGCTAACGAATTCGAGGTTCTGACGCTCTTGACAAATAATCTATGGTGGTTCACAGTCAAAATAGCCCAGTCCTGATAATTTATTTTTTCAAACAAATTCAAGGAAATGTAAAAAAATATAAAATCGTGATACGAGTATGTATATTTTTATAGAAGTTTATTGTATTTTTGCTTAAATAAGGTAAAAAGCAAGCAGTTCAATTAAATGAAAGGAGACGAAATTTAATCTCACAGTGAAAATGGCCTAATAATTTTTGTTATTTTCTCTGTTCTTATGTCCTTTTTTATTTTAAAATCCAACCTTATTGGAAGGTACGCGGTTGTTTCACATAGTTTTTGAAATCGCTCATATTTCAAGTGAGATTCGACAATTAATAATTGAGTACTGAGCAAACAATTTTAACATGGCCCAAAGGCTCCAAAAAGAGAAAAGATTATTTAATAAAGTAAGAATCGGCCCAACAAATATTTTTTTCCGAGTGTGGTGAGTGTTTGATTGTGAACAAATCAAAGATTAATTCGAAATTGGGTGCCTCATGGTTTCGAAATATGGTAGAGAAAAACCTGAAAATTGTTTGAAATGCTGGGACAATTCGACGAGACTTAGCAAGCCTGAATTTAATGGGGGAATCGCGAAAAAGAAACCATTCGGTATACAGAAGAATACAAAATTTCAATTGGAATTGGAAACTACGCGATGAAAGCCTTTTCGTTCTAGAAAATCGTTATTTTCACCGATGAGACTAAATATAATACAATCTTTTTGGATTAGATGGAAAATATCTAAGTATAAGGCATCCCGAAACTAGAAAAGGAGATAACAAAAACATGTAACTACCGCCCAATTTACCTGTTGCCAACTTTATCTAAGCTCATGGAAAACATCTGTAACTAACACTCGACCAAAACAATATTGTGCTGAATTACTAAATGGATTCAAATAATGTCACTGGACTTAATTACAAGCGCACAGAGTGATAAATAAAATTTAAAATGGCTTAAAAAATAAAAGATACTGCTCAACTGTTTTTTTGACGTATCTAACGCTTTTGATAACGTCTGGCACTGCTTTATAAAATCAACAAAGCCTTACCACTAGACTTTGCTATTTAAGGGCTTCCTTATCGTGTATCAAGATATTTTTATGATTAATACGAGGACGAACACGGTATATTGTACAATATAAGCTGGCGTTCCCCAGGGAAGCGCGATTGATCCACTACTTTACTACTCAGGTACTTTACACCACTAGGAATTTCCTCACAAAAATGATTTGAAATGCATAAATTTGCATAATAGTGATGTTTGTTTTTAAAACATGGGGCTAATTGGAGACGGTTTTTTAAAAAATTAGGTAAGTGCAGTGCCTTCACTTTTGTGGACGACTTAAACGAAAGACGTAATAATAAAAAATTATGTGACGACAACAACGAGCGACAATAGGCACTCATGACAAATACGTATAGTAATTTAAGCATATAATGACTCAAAGCACACGGCTGGAGTTGTTCGGAAATGGCTGCTTTACCAATTTCCAAAGATAAATCAAAACACCACCACAATTACCAGACTTACTTATTATATGGTAAAAACTTGAAGTTGAAATTTGGAAGCATTGAATTTCCAGGATTTTAAAAACGTCTTGTTGAAAACATGGGATAAAATTAGCCTCGACTACACCAAAAAAGAACTTGTCAAATTAGTTCCAAATCGTTTAAAGTCAATCATAAACAAAACCCTGCCAGTTTAATTGATTTTTTTTCAAAATTTGAGTAATGGTGGGCCATTTTCACTGTGAGAATATGTTTTCTTTTCATTTGTAATTTTGTCGTACTTTTGCTATTGGATTTAGCCTAATTCTTATTCTTTTTAATTAAGAATATAATAAAATTTTACAAATACACTGTTTCGACAAAAAGGATTTGGCCAGGATCATTTTGACTGTGAGCCAGTGTATTTGTGGTCATGTTGGATTTGGCATCAATCCTCTCTAAAATTATTATGGTTCAAAGAACATTTCATGAAAAAAAATCTTTAACAAGGAAAATTAATGAAATATGGCCAGTTTCAATAGCCTGTTATAGACTTACATTTACAAACGGACACAACAAACGTACAATTTTTAAAACAAAATAGTTTGGTAAACTTTTATTTATGCCCTTAGAATATTTTTGTTGCACAATTTAAATAAATACATTTTTCTATTGTATGTACAATAAATATTAAAGAAAATTTTAACATTCAGTCTACATAAAAATATATTTACAAAACTTAGAATTAATTCAAATAAATATTCTAAGTGCATAGGATATGTCGAAATGAGCAATATTGAAGCTAAAAATTACATTTTTGTGTGTATAAAAAGCTTTTTTAACCAATTAAAAGCGAAAAAAAAAATAGTGGCAGTGCGTCCAATAGAATTAATGCTATAGAAACCAATCAGTTTAGTGCAAAATATTTGTATAGGTCAAACTAGGGGATCTAAGTATTTCTTGAATGGAATAATAATACAGCGTTTTTGGGATGGGAAGATATACCGGAGCAGTGTCAATACTATGCTAATAGATTGAGTATTTATATCGTCGCCATTTTGTAGGGCTGCGGTCCTTTTTAAGCAAACTATGTGCACTACTTTTTAAGAGCCACGTAGACGATTCTATAGTTTCTGTAGACATGCAGGTAAGGGAAAGCAAAGCCCTACTTGTATTATTTTGATCCGTACCTGGACTGGCAAGTGTGACTTTTCCATTAGCCTCCGCTGGAGATGACTCAAACCTGGATCTGTGATTCGAGTTTCCATTCATTAAAGGCGCATTACTCTTCGATTCTATAAAATAAAATTCTTTAGTATTATTACTTGACTTGTAGACCACAATATTAACCATCTTTCCATGCATTCTTTGGCAGGGACTCAAGTTTTTCGGCATCCTTTCCGACGCCGTCATCTCGAACACATCGAATTAAGAACATGACCATCGCTCCCACAATGGGTGGTATTCCGGCTAAGATTAAAGGCAGCGTGTACGAGCCGGTTCTGTCAAATATTTTCCCTGCTATTGGCGGTCCCACAGTTAATGGCAGTGAGCTTAGACCCAAAAGAAAGCCGATTGCTTGTGTAGCACCCTGCGGACCACAAATTTCATAAGCAATAGGTCCAAGAAGTGAAATAAAACACCCATCGAAAAGACCCATTGCCAGAGTGAAGACAATTAAAAGGACGTATGAATTTGTCAAAGGCAGTAGAAGAGTAATAACTCCAATGCAGAATAGGGACAGTTGCTGTAGATAAATACGATTTACGCCGGGAATGTCTGCAATAACTCCAAAAATTAAGCGTCCAATGCCTGATGTGACTCCGATACACATAACGGGGAGATTTTCGCTCTTCCCTGGAAACGCAGTTTGCACGAATTTCACCATGTGTACATAAGGAACAAAATAGCCAAAAAGTGCTAAAGGCACGCAAAGCGCCCATATAACGTAACGTTTTCGTTTCCAGATGTCAACATTAACAACCGACCGCATAAGCATATTTAGCTGAGATCGTCCAGGCTTCTTTCTTGGTGGTTCGGGCGGTGGATGCAATGGTTTATATACAAATGAACACACAATTATGAAGCAGGCTATCAGTGCCATCACCTGAAGTGTGACTTGGAGCCCATATTTCTTCACGAGGTAATCTAGTCCTGGCGGTAGTATTACTGTGAAAACACTTGATCCTGCTGTCACGAAACCGCTTACTTTGCCCAGGTACTTTTTGAAATAATGGCCTAATATGGCAAGAGTTGGCGTGTATGCTAACGCTGTTCCCAAGCCGAACATTACGCCGTAGGTTAAATAAAGTACTTCAATTTGATCTGTGCAAAAGGAAGATATGAACAGTCCAGCTGCGGAGAGGATTCCGCCGATGAAAGTAGTTCGCCGTAATCCGATTTTGTCTGTCAACATACCGGCAACTGGCGATAGAAGGAATGTTGTGCCAATAGTTAAGGATCCAACCAAAGCTGAAAAGAAAAAAAAACGAACTTTTAAATTAAAGCTACATATATGTATATCCTTTATACGATATTAATAACATAAAATTGTAGAAAGAGGTTAGAATTTGAAATTGTTTTTAAACAGGGATATTATTTCTTTGAACTACACGTAAATAAAAATCAATCGACGGATATACAGAACAACGACATACGAACAACGAACATTAACAATGCAACTACCAGTATCGGGACAAATCGATGATGTAAAATGTTAGATGTAAACTTGCACAAATAAAAGAAATGGAGCTAAGGATGAACAGAGGGAGGATATCGCCGAGCAGTATTTTATTTACCCGGAATCGTAGTAATCCTAGGAGTTAATCCAACGTGCGTATGTTTTGTTAAGTGTTGGTTTAAATATTATTAAATATTGTATTTACATATGGATAGGTATATGTACAAGTATAAGTATATGAATAGATTATCTTGTCATTTCTGCACTGAAGATGACCTATATACGTATATACGAGTGAGATAATATTGTTTTATTTATTATTACGCGTATAATTTAATATATCAGGTGATTATAGGATCTTATTTTCAAAGAGCCGAAATTTATTTGCCACCTTCTTCAGAAAAAAAAATTTCATATTCTTAAAATGTCACTGGCATTTTTATAATTTTATAAATACGGATTTTGACATTGTGGGAGAAAAGAATTGTTTTGAATAGTTTCTCCATCGCGAAGAAGCACGCGTTGCATATATACCTTTTATTTAAGTCGATTCTTATGTGGTTTTTGGCAGTAAATGTGGTTTACTGTTTTTTGAACTGGTCCACTTTCTCAAAGTGTTTATCGGATACATTTAGGTGGATCGATCCAAGTCGGTCAGTGACAATTTATCTGATTTTTTCTTCATTTACTTCTAAGCCTACTTCCTTTTCTGCCATTATTAGACTTTCTGCATTTTTCTCAATTCCCAAGCTAAAGCAGATATGATTCAATCAAGGGTTATTCATTTATTACCTTATAATTTTCCTAAAGGAGTCTTATAACATATTCCAGCACCAAATAAAATTTTTCAGATAAGACGTTTCTATTTCAACTTGCGTTTTATTTCTCTTTAGGCATACTTGTATCAGTTTCACCAACTTTTTCGGGCTTCATTGCCTTTTAAAGGGTCCGCCATCTAAGGTTTTTTTTTTCAAGTAGTGCTTATTTCGTGAATGGTAACACTTAGCTCACATCTGATTTGACAGATAATTAGTTTTATCCTTCCGCTAAACGAATATGGTTGTGTATACGCTTGAACAACGCTTCGTTTTCGCTTCGCTAAGTGGGCCTGCGATCGACTTACAGAAGATGCCGATTTTGCCAAAAAAACCATCTTTTCAGATGAAGCTCATTTTGATCTTGGCGGGTATGTAAACAAGCAAAATTGTCGCATTTCGAGCACAGTAAGCCCGCACGCATACATTGAAAAGCCGGTGCCCCCAAAACGAGCCACTGTTTGGTGGGGATTTTGGTCCAGAGGCATAATTGGGCCATTTTTCTTCGAAAATGAGCAAGGAGTGGCCGTTACAGTCAATAGCGATCGTTATCGGACCATGTTGAACGAATTTTTGTTCACAAAAATTGAAGAGGAGGATATTGGCAACATTTGGTTTCAACAGGTTTATATTGTAGAAAGAAATAACAACAAATTATAAAAGTAAAAAATAAAATTAAAGATTTTAAGTAACTCCCGACACAAAAAAAACTTTAAAAAGCGCAAAAATAAAATGTTTCTCTCGGCCTTTTGACTTCATTAAGAACCACGTTGGGGAACCGCTAAGTGAAGAAGGGTAATTAGTTATATCTATATAGGTGTAATGTATAAATAAATATTTAATAATTTCCAATTGTACGTATGAACTTAGTTTCGTACATCAATTTATCCCACAAGGTCTACTAAGTTCCAGCAGTGTTTCGATATTGTACCACTTCTACATATATGAGGCGTTCGCTTTAGAGCCGTGTGCGTTGCGTTAAAATATTAGATATGGTTGTTTCGGTACTTCCTTACGTTGTTTATATAGGTCTTTGTAGAATCCATACCTTATCATTATCAATTTCTTTAAATTAGTCACTTAAAATTTTTAACCTGGGCAGGGACGGGTTAAGAATATACCTGCAGCGATACCTCTCGCTTATCGTAAAAGGCGACTAAACAAAGGTAAACAAAAATCACATCTAGGCAATTTAGAAAACACCAAGGTGAGCCTAGGGACACATACATATACCACCATTAAACTGCCCCACAAGTGTGCATGCAAATCAGTGGGTTGACACGATTGGAGATCACCGGTGTTGTAAGAGTAAGATTAAACAAAAAAAAAAAAAAAAATCTGGAGCATGCCCGTGTCAAAAAAAGGAGGGGAAGAAAGAAAACGGTCAAACCGTAGCATTATGGAAGAGAACGCTAAAAGGAAAAGCACTACCCCGCCAGGCACTACTAATGGTCGTGATCCTGGGACGAGCAGCAATGCTCGGGTCAGAGCTATAGGATTTCCGGGGGATAGCAAAGTAAAGCAACGGCGTAAGCCACACTTAAGAGTCGCGAGTTGGAACGTTGGAAGCATGAGTGGTCGCAGCTATGAGCTTGAAGAAATAATGGTTAGAAGGCGAGTAGACATCCTGTGCATACAAGAGACGAAATGGCGAAACACCGGTAATCGGGCACGTTTCTTGGACGTTAAAACAAAAGCCTACAAGATGTCTTGCTATGGATTGGAACAAGGAAAATCGCCATCATCCGCCATCGATTCAAGAACGCCTCAATCAACCTAAATTATCTGTTATTCAAGACTGCGTCACAAGGTGGAACAGATCTTTTTATATGATGAAGAGATTTTTGAAAATTTGAAATTCATTGAGTATACACAGCAATAGCCAGATGTTTTACTATGGATTGGAACAAGGAAAAAACGGAATCGCCATCATCCTTGCGGCAGAGCTACTTGGCAACGTCTTAACCATTTCAAAGTCTAGTGACCGTTTGATGGCTCTCAAATTGGTGATGCATGGTGAGGTGTGGAACATTGTAAGCGCATATGCCCCTCAAGTAGGATGCGAACAAAAAGAAAAAGATGCATTCTGGCTAGATTTCCACAACCTTGTCAAAATCATCCCAAAGGAAGAGCTTTTGTTTGTTGGGGGAGATTTAAACGGACATGTCGGGAAGACAAGCGAAGACTATGAAGACTACCACGGAGGGTTGGGATACGGCACCAGGAACTCTTCAGGTGAAGATATCCTAAACATGTGCAAGTCGTACGGTCATATAGTGCTAAATACCATGTTCGTCAAACAAAGCCGGCACCTGATCACTTATAGCAGCGGCGGAAATGAAACTCAAATAGACTATCATTTGGTATCCAGTTTCATGAAGCCACGAGTTAAAGATTGCAAAGTGATCCTGGGAGACGCGATCGCCCCTCGACACCGTCTCCTCCTGACTGAATTTTTTATGGAGGCGAGTAAGAAGTCAAAGCAGCAAACGAAGGTGTCTGAGAGAATTAAGTGGTATAAGCTGGATAAAGGAAAAGGCGAAGCTTTTATTACCAACATGAAAAACTACCTCTCTTCCATTATCGATGAGGTCGGTAATGAGGAGTGCAGAGCGCAAGACATGTGGGATTCCCTACAACAATCTGGCCTGGAGAAAGCCAAATCACTGCTCGGAACATCTAAAGGCCCCTGCCAACACGCAAAAGAAACCTGGTGGTGGACAGACGAAACCAAAGCACTGATACACGAAAAGAAAATGGCTTTCCAAGCTTGGTCAAAGTCCTCTTCTACTAATAGAGAAGAAAAAGCTCGCCGTGAAAAGGTATATAGATATTGCAAAGATATCGCGAAGAAAAAGTGCGCCGAATTCAAAGCGAAAAGCATGGAAGGCCTCTATCAGGAGTTGGAAGAAATATCGTCTTCCGCGTCTGGCAGGAACCACCCTACTCAGGAGCTTCGACAAAGCAATTTGAACAAAGGAGCAAATATCTTTAAGATAGCCGCCCAGAGAAAAAGAAATGCTCAGGAGATTCGTTTCCCAAAGTTTATTAACAATGCTGAAGGCCAACTCCTTGTCGAAGACGAAAAAATTCTCCACAGATGGCGACAGTATTCCGAGGAACTTCTGAACGAACAGTTTCCCCGAGTGTACTTTCCAAGAGCCGCCCCGAATCATGCCGAAATATCCGACATCACAGTCGAAGAAGTTCGGTACGCGGTTAAAAACTCCAAGAAAAGAAAAGCTGTTGGGCCGGACGGGATACCCTCTGAGTTCTGGAAAAAGATGGGAGACATCGGGTCTAGATGGCTCATGGTTCTGATCTCCAAACGTATGAGAGGCGACACTATGCCTAATCAATGGAGGGAAAGCTATCTTCTTCCTTTGCACAAAGGAAAGGGTGATACGCGAAATTGTGATAACTACCGTTCTGTCAAGCTGATGTCGCACACCATGAAGATCGTTGAACGGGTATTAGATAGCCGACTGCGGAAAATAATACGACTATCTGATGACCAGTGCGGGTTTGTCTCGGGTAAATTAACGACAGATGCAATCCAAAGTATAAGGGTCATGATGGAAAAGCATCGTGATTCTTCAAAGGACTTGCATATGATGTTGGTTGATTTCGAGAAGGCCTTTGACCGGCAACCAAGAGATCTTTTATGGGTAGCGCTAAGACAAAAAGGAGTTTCAGAAACCTATGTGCGAGTGATCATGGACATGTACAAGAGAGCAACGACAAGAGTGAGATGCACCGCAGGAGTCACCGAAGAGTTCGCAATCATAGTCGGTGTACACCAAGGGAGCGTCCTCAGCCCACTTCTCTTTATAGCAGTCCTTGATTGCTTGCTTGAAGGAAAAATGACGGACCCCAATGTGCACCAGCTATTCTTTGCTGACGATGGAGCCATTATAAATGATGATCAGGAGTCCCTACAACGAGCACTTGATGTGTGGGTGGACATTTTTGAGGCCCGTTGTCTGACCCTCATCAGCCTATTCCAGACATTTACTTGAATGGAAGAGTGCTTCCCAAGTGTGAAAAGTTTAAATATCTGGGATCTATGTTTATTAAAGAAGCAACTTTGATGACGACATCTACCATCGCGTAAGCGTAGGGTGGATGAAGTGGCGGGAAAACTCCGCCATCTTCTGTGATCGAAAAATGCTCCCTAAGCTGAAAGGAAGGCTCTACACTTCAGTTGTACGTCCAGCGCTCACATACGGTTCACAATGCTGGACAATGCACAAAAAGTATGAGAGCAAATTAACGGCAGCTGAGATGAAGATGCTTCGCATGACAGCGGGAGTAACAAAGCGTGACAGAATTAGAAGTTCAAAGATCCGAGGAAGCCTCCACGTAAAAGAAACCATCACAAGAAAGATAGAGCGCGACCGACTCAGTTGGTATTGCCATGTTCAAAGGAGAGATCCTTTGAACCCCGTCCAAAAGGCGTTATCAATCAACGTTAGAATTTCGACACGCAAAAAAGGCAGGCCGAAAAACAATTAGCGCAAACAAATGCAAAAACACCAGCATTTGATTGGCCTCAGCGATGAAGTAATCCCAAACCGGGAAACCTGCCGCAACTTTCTGAGGTCAAACCGGCGGACCCCAGAAGCGGACCAGTAGGAATGCAGTTAAGTGGGAAGGTTATGGTCCTACATTTCTGACCATAACGACGCCGGAAAAAAGGAAAAGAAGAAGAAGAAGAAGTCACTTAAAATTTTTAATTTTATTTTTTTTTAAACCACTCGCGGACCCTAATTGCGATATGTAACTACTTAGATTACATATAAATATTATGCAACAACGCATAGGGCTTCTTGTATGTACTTACAAGGTAGCGCAAGATTTATCATCCAATTTTGTTTTTATTTTTATTAATAAAAAGTGACTTTGAGTGATGGAAATCTTTATTTTGACCTTTACATTTCTTAAAAATACGGCCCAATCATTCCTCCCTCGTGAACGCCGCACCATACAGTGGCTTTGAGTGGATGTAATGACTCTTCGTGTATCACATGCGGATTTTCAGTGCCTTGCTTATTGACGTAACCGCTTAAGTGGAAATGCGCCTCGTCGTTCATGATGATTTTCGACACAAAATCGTCCTTGTGGTTGTTGATTGAGGTTAGCTTGAAAGTAATTCACACGCGACTGACGGTCAGCGGGAATATGTATAAGTTTTTCACTGAAATTCGCTGTAGGATCAGTCTGGTTATGCCCAATTGCGTGGCCCGTCGTCTGGTTGATGTTTCTTCGTTCTCAGCAACATCTCTAGCCATAGCCGCGATATTCTCGGTCGAACGACCAGTCCGGTGGCGCCCACGTCCAGCATGGTCTTCTATGGTTCCAGTTTGTTCAAATCCAGTAGCTAAGCGGAATGTTTGCTCAGTTGACGCGACACGAATAGGAAATCGACGTCGAAATTCACGAAATTCAACTGACTGATTATTTGTCCACAAAATCGATACAATTATTCCACCGTCTTGTAAAGTATAACGCTTGATTGCTTATCTGTGTGTATACTTCAGCTGTCTAATTCAATATGTTTGAGGTACGACGCCATTTGCATAAATTATAACATCTTCCGATAGGGTGATTCATTTTACGCCACCTAAACGTGCTGATGGCCTAGAAACGTCTGAACAGATCTTCATAAATAATTGTAGCTAGGAACCATCTCGATCACGTTAGCTTTCAAACAAAAAAAAAATCATCAAAATCGGTCCATTCTTTCAGGAACTTTCCCAAAAAAAAGTTGAATTAAAAGTTACAATATGAAAACAATATTCTAAATAGATTGACTGATCGATGCAATCAAAAAAGTTGTATGGAGTACGTTTAGAGTTTAAAAATGCTTGGGTATGGTCCAGATAGCATATAATATTATTATGAGTTAAGAATTTGTAATTGAACTCTTGTTTGTGTTAGATTATAACGAATTGTCGATTATATACTTGTATATGCACAGTTTCTTATCTGAGCGCGGGGGAAATAAATGGCGTTTAGTTCTTATCCAAGAGCTGTAGGAAGATATTTTCCAAAACAAACAATGAAAATGTGTAATTTATCACAATCCATCACAATCCGAGCTGCTGGGTTAGCCTAACATGACACAGCTATGTATGTAAAAAAGGGAATGAGTAAGTAATAAGTCTGGTAATTTGACACTGATATTCACATACTGAAGACCTTTTTCTTCCTGAAGAAACTCACTATTTTGATGATGTTTAATTTTCATGTGTTGAACACATGTTAATCAAAAAGTAAATTATATAGTAAAGTATATATTTCAACTACAGCTTGATGTTAGTAATCTTTCGAAAAGAAAATAGAACCTCGTGCGGGGTCCTGGACGGATGGATTTTAATAGTTCATGCCGGCCGTCTTAATTTTAATAAAATTTAATTTTATCATGGCGTCCAAATGGGTTTTTGTTTGTGGCAACGATGCGCGTGTTAAGCCCATTTTACGGTTTATATGATAATTCTTCCTAGTTAACGCTTGGTGGCCAAGGTCAATTCGACCGGTATAGTGAACAATCAGCCAACACTCTTACCCACGTTAACGAAACGCACGATTTGTGGAAAACAGCGCCGTTTTCTGTGAAACAACGATCGCCTACGAAGAAGCCAATTTTGCAATGCACATAATAACTCAGAGTTCTAACTAACTAACTTGGCGATTTTTGCGTCGGGACTTGGACTTACATACAACATTAGAAAATCCTGCTGACCTAGGAAGCTGAAGGATCAAGACATAGACGTGTGCCCGCTGCCAGGGTTCTGGAGCAGTTGGAAGCGAACCTGAATTTCAGCAAACAAATCATCTTCAGCAACGAGGCCCACTTTGGATGAAGGGATTTGGAAAATTACCAATCTACACGAGGTCAAGTGCCAATGTTTCGGTAGAAAGTCAATATTTGCTATTGATTGTGGGTCGGTTGATCGCATCACATAGCATGAATGATTTGATGGTATGGTTACTCGTATTTCACACAGAGGCGGCATAAGCTGGCCATTAGATCTAGCGTGTTCACTTCTTTAGACTTTATCTTCTGGGCTTTCTTAAAGTCGCAGGTCTATGCCAATACCATCAACTGATCAGTCTGATCGCACTAAGCCTTTCAGATGCGCCATCCAACAAAGAAGCGGGGGCCATTTGAGCGTCAGGCTTTCAAATAAAACGAAAAAAATTATTTCATTTCATTTATTTTATTGTAATAAACGATTTGTATTCTAAGATATATGTAAATCTTTTTTTAGTACTAAGTGATTGCAATACTTATTTCATTTAAACTTCTAACTAATACAATCAATATGTACATACAAATGTACAATCAGGTACACAATCTGAAGTATGATGGACTTTGATTATAAACTAGGTGTGAATAAATTCACTAAACAAAGCGAATCTGCTAGAAGTCTCGTTCTAATGTTTAATGTAAAATAACATACAAATGCAAATAAAAAAACAATTTTTTCATCATATTCAAAATATCACCGACCACATCTGTTGAAACTTTTTTTCAACAGGTACCACCAAACGCTCGAGTACAACAGAGCAATTTTTCAACGGATATATCAATGGTTTTGGAAACATTTTCTCCTCCTTGAGTTCTTGAATTTTCTGTTTCAAATCCGCAGCTGCTTTCTTTTCTTGTTTTTTAGTCAATCTGGCTGTAGAGACTTTTTTCATCTTTGGCAGTTTATGCAAAACGCGGTGAGTTTTGAAGGAAGGTTTTTGATGTTCTTCGGCAGAACTCTGCGATTCCTTTATTCATCTTCTTTGTTTTCTTTGCATTTTTAAGTATTTTAGCGTCTGTTTCATTTAGTTTCGGACGGGGTTTGTCAAGGCAAATTAATCTTTCAGATTGATGAGACACTGGATAAAATGTACACCATGAAGTCGAAGGCATTTTGTGACCGAAAATTGTTTGTGACTGTAGTGAAAAAAGAATTCTCTGCATTTGGCGCGAAATTGCTACGCCCAGGTTTGGCGCCTTTTCTATTTCAGTTGTCAAATGCTCGACCATTGTTGGCTGTTATCTACTAATATTACACCATCTAAACTCGTCATTTATCGAAAAAATCTTTATTCATGTTAAACGTAAGGAAATTTATAAATAAAACAGATGAAATACGACTTGAAATGAATTACAATTTCGTCAGACGATCCAATTCTTTTCGTTTCAACTTGAAAGCTTCCTTTGAATTGATTCCCAAAATGCGTTCTGGTGGAAAATCTGGTTCAAAAATCAATCCTTCAGCAGTTTTTACCCGAGAACAGGCAACATATGCAAGTCCTGCGCTGAATTCTTTGGTACCAAGATTAAAGACTGCTTTCGACAAAGTGATCCCTTGCGAACGGTGAATGCTGATAGCGTATACCAGAGAGAGAGGAAATTGCTTCCGAGTACAGTTAACGTTATTCTTATTTATTTTAATTTAATTTTAATTCTTGGATAACGAAAATCCAAATTTCGGCTTCGTAAGAACCCGAAGAATTATCACTTTACTTTAATTTCGTTGATTTAAGTTGAACCTTTCAGGCGGCAGAGACACGCTAACATTGTGCATTGGAGGTCTAGACAAAGAAAGCTCATCTTCGATTTGCTTTGATTATTTTCTGAAGAAAAATACAGTTCCTGACATTAATGTACTGTTCAAGATTGCAATATAGCAAGTTCCTGCAGTACAAGATGCAAGGCCACTTGTAGTTTACACCGGGATAACAAGTCAGTATTACAGTATATTACAATCGCTTTATAACAGGCAAGAGGTAATTAAGAGCTTGCGAATTGTATGCTGTAAGCTATGCACTAAGCCCAGATTATGAATACATCAATATATGCGACTCACGACCGTGTTGGTGTGATTGTCATCAAATAGATCCCTACTTATTACATAACTAATCTCTAACGGTTTTACAGGACCGCGGAAAAGCGGTTCGATGTAATTACACACCATTTTGTTGCATGCCTCAGATGGGAGACGAGTTCAGCGAAATGTATTGCTATATCATTTTAATCAATAGAGTCGGATTCAAAATCGTTCAGTCTTGGAGGAAAGTTTACACCTTCTAGTCTGATTAAAGTTTAGAGCTGAGTTGTATATAACTGTAGTAACATGTAGTAACATAGTTGCGTACGCAAACTAGTTTGCTTTACAATAGCCATGCATTTACTATATGACCTGTTCCTTTTTTTAATGGCTTTGATCACTTCCGCCGTACATGAAAAAGAAAATCATGCCCGGTTTTCGCGCATGGTTGACCCTCTTCGTTGATGCACATCTATCAAATAATTGTTAAGATTCTTTGAAAACTATCGATTTCATGGTTTGGATCGACCGTGAGACAACATTGCTCCCAGGGACAGAGTGCCAGGATTTTCTTACATATGTACATATATAACTTCGAAACAGGAATTCGAGAAAAAAATGTTCAAATAGTCTAGTTTGTTATCGTTTAAGTTTTGAGGTTGGCTAATATATATATTTCTCATTGCGGAAGATAATTTTTCATTCGCTGTACTGGTGTCTTAACCTTTTGGCTTTCTTTTTTATTTTAACATTCACCCGTTGGAAAATCCTGTACATTGTTTAATGAAGCTTCTTTTGGTAAAATATTTTATACTTTCCCATCATTAGGCAGAATGCCATTTGACGATCCTCAACACTGCAACACGATAAGCCACTAGGAAAACGGAAACAAAGGGTTTTCAAATAGGATGATACCTAGAAGCTATCATTTCTTTTTAGATCGCTGGACATATGTGATTTTTCGAAATAATAGAAAAGCATATAGCAAATAAAACTTTTATTTTGTTTAAAAAGAGGTCATCTTGGGCCTATCATAAAATAACTTCTATACTCAGCGCTCTTGCAGCATTTTACCTAAAAGGTTTTTTTATAGTATTGGTTTTAAACGTCTTGGATACGACCTAGTAAGGCATATGAATGATCCCGTAAGTACTTGTGATGAGCTTTAAAATTGTTTTCATAGTTATTCGTTTTTACTATAGTTCCTTGATCCATTGATCCCATTGAAGTCTGAATTGATCAAATAACGCCGACAAATTCATATAAACAATATCTTGTTTTTTTTAATAAGCCAGCAGAGTTATTGCTAGGATGCCATGCCATGCCAATATGTAACATGAGATGCTTCAAAGGCAAGCGACTTAGTATCGTGCAATTCGTCCAATCTAACAGCGTATGTGTCATACTACACTCAACCCACAGCAATTTATATTTCCGCTTCATATGACAAAAGACATTCCACTTTTTTGAATGATGAACGAAAATCTTAATATGCGTACTATCTAATAATTGTGTAGAAAAGCATTAAGTTGTCGGAATTCTGAAAAGAATATAATCATTGCAGCCACGTGTCTAGGTTGGCGTTTATTTTATCTTTTGTGCAAAAATAGCAATTTGGTTTAGTAAGAAATGAGTCTGTCTATCGAATCTGAAGAACGTGAAATATGTTCTGCGAATTACATCAGCCTTAAAGTTTTATAAATACGATGAATGGATAATATTTCGTATCGGCGTGATGTACATATGAACATATGACTCGTCCACCGAGGCTATGTATGTTTACGCGATTCTCATAGCAACCGTATATTTTTGTAATTTCATTTACTAGAACCTGGTGTTTTTGTTTTACCTATTTGCTTGTGGTAGGTAGAAAACTGTTTAAGAATGCAATAGAATCTAAAAATATCAGAAGAAACTGAATACGTGATACTGAACTAGAGAAGTAACAGTTTTGGATCAGCAGTCTGGCAAGCGTTGAAATTTCATCACTTTCTGTCTGTCACTTTTCCGTCTGTTTCCTGAATATCTAAAAATACTTGTTTGTACTATATTTGAAGTTCAATGAAACCGAATTGAGTACAACAGGCATTGTGCCAAAAGAAATGTAGTTTTTTTTTATGAACATGCTATGTTGTAATTGGTCATGGTTAATCGTTCGCTCAATATAATTTTTGAAAAACGTGCTGATGTTAGTTTCCGTTGTTAGCATCTAACAACATAGCTATTGTTAATAGAGTAGCCTTAGTCAACTGAATAAAAACATTACTTAATAAATATAAATATTGTCTGCCATAGCCCCTTACTGCGTAAGAGTAGAAAAATCAATATAATATCTGGTTATTAACAGTTTCCTTGATTTACCGACTCACTTGTCGTATTATTGCCGGCCATTTGGAATTAGGAAGTTCAGAGCCTCGTTGGCAACCATTCGCCAAGCCTCCCTCTCATGAATGTGTTCTTCTAGGTCCATTTTTATTGTTCTTCAATTATAGCGTGGCTTTCTTTTTTATTATTTGTCCGTTACTGACATACAGTCAGCTTCGAAATTTAGATCAGCCCAAGTCAGCCAGTGACCATATATTTGGTTTTTTCTTCATTTACTTCTACCTTCCTTTCTGGTATTATTCGACTTTTTGCATCTTCTTTAACTTTTCTTCACTATCTCCCAGCAGGTCCAGATCGCCAGCGTAAGCTAGAACGGATATGATTTCATTAAGAGTTATTCGCCTCTCATTTTTCTGAAGGAATCTCATTACGTATTCGAGCAACAAATTAAAACAAGATGGGATCAGTTCGCCAAGCTACAATTATAGGTCTTCCACCTTGCATTTTGTAAACTTTTACTTTGATCTCGGTTCTAAAACCGGTCGCTATGATCATGTACTCTATAACACAGCCAGTTTCAGGCTCATAGCTACTCCTCACGTTTGGATAGATATATGCGTATGGATGGACGGACAGACAGGAAAGCCTTTGAATAAGTATTCCCCAGCTTTGCAAGGTAGAGGACTAAAAAGTGGTGACAAGTCGTCTTCTCATTTTAATCCTTCACATCTCTTAAATGGCATATTTGTATTAGTTTCATCAACTTTTTCGGGATTCCTAGCCTCATAAGGATGTGATAGGTACATTTTTGATCGGTTTATAGAGTCTTACGTCTTTTTAATAGAGAAAATCTGGTCACTCGTTGAGCGGTTCCTCCTAAAGCCACACTGGTAGTCTCCGATTATTTCCTTAGCGTAGAATCTCACTCTCTTTAAGGGAATATTTGATAGCAATTTCATCAACTTGATAGCAGCAATATTCTTCGGTAACTGTTGCATTGTGTACGGTCACTTTTTTTAAATACGGAAATGATGACTGAGTTTTTCCATTCCTCCGGCATAGTTTCATTAGAAACATCAAGAGACGTCTCTTACCACTGATATTCCGAGCTGCGGCTATATTCCAAAACCTATCCCGAATTCCTATCATACGATATTACTTACTTGCAATGTTATCAGAAGATTAGATCAGAAAGATATTGAAACCATTTAAGTATTTTCTCTGACAACGCGAATTGGTTGCCGAAACTATCTCGTCGAATAATCAATTTTCTTCATCTTATCTTTCCATGACAAATACATCCGCATGCAACACACTTTGAATGAGTGTTATGATATGCCATAGGTTGACTTGCTTCGCCTGTTATGATATAGTCATATATTAGCTTATATGTGGTTATGTATAATGCTATCTTTAACTTGGAGTTAGAAATCAAATCTTAAGTTGAGAGAGAGTCTATTGTTCCACATTGGTCACTTCGGGAGAAGATAAACATAGAGAAACAAAGGAGAAGTTGTCTGCTCACCCGCAATTATTTGATGTATGTAAATACGCCAAAGTGTGCGGACGTGCTAGGAAAGTTGAAATAAAGTCGTGTTTGATATTTTGAAAGGGTTGTGTTTTAATTAATGAACAAGTGGATCAAACTTATAAAACTATATAAAGAAGTGCACCTGCTGTCATTAAGGAGCATTTTTAAGACAATACAATGTGATTGTGAAGTTTTCAAGCGAACTTTGACAGATCTGATTGGTTCAGATTTCGAAAATCGAATTTACTTAGCGAAATTCAGAAAATCACTTGATTTTTTTCACAATCCTCGTACACTTCATGCTTTTTCTTTATTACAAAGTGGACTAAAGAGAATTATATATTAAATTTTTCCTCTCAAGTCAAGGCTTTCTATCTTGATTTTCTGCATGAAAATTCTGTTAAATAATCTGTCCCGTATCAATATTCCCCGTAATTGTTAGCGATTGCATGGATTTTAAAAAGCTTGATATAAAAAAAAAAATACAACATCCATACTTTCAACACCAAATTCTTCTATACTCATCGTATGAACCTCTGACGAGGTTGCCATTTATGTCATAACGAATCGAAATTTTGTATAGCTCGTCCATTTAAAATTCCTGTGCTTATCCTTTTACTATGTGGCTGATGCATTTGGGAAACTAGATAACCTGCAGTTATTTTAAAAATTGCAGCCAGCTTTATTAGATTTTGGATTCAAGGATTCGATATTGCTAACTTTTTTACTCCTGTCTTAGACAGGTGGGGGGACGACTTTTATTGTAGTCTACCGATCTCATTCTAATAGTTCTAATTGACTTGAGCACTAGAAAATACTTAGTCGAGATGTTTGTACTCGCATATGCTTATAGCTCATACATATAAATACTGAAGCGTTATCAGAATTATTTTGTGGTGTTATTTTTCAGTTATTAAATTGATTAGCAGTGCACAAATAACAAAGGCGGATTATATTTCGAACCGAGGCGATTTAAATTTCTTTTCTAAGCCCTAAATAATTCTAAAAACTCAGCAATTTAGTGATAATTTGACAACCATTTTCATGTGCTTATTCAATTGAAAGAAATATCAAACCACATTTAAATACTTACAAGGTATTTTATAAAAATGCATACAATTCCATTTAAACCACAAAGTTGTCATCAATCTGGTTATATTACCTCGATAGCATTACAATTAATGAAGCTTAAACCAACCAAAGGGAAAAGAACGTCGACAAACAAACTCAGCCGCAGCATTTCAACAATTTGAGCCTATTTTTTTAGATTAGTTTCACTGGTTTAGTTAGTTTTCTAATCGCATTGTAATGTGAATCAATATGAATGAAGGTGGAAAGACGGCGAGACGTTAAATGGGGTTGTATTTTGCGTACTTGTCTTTCAGCTTGATTCGCCGTATTCTTTTTGAACTTCACCGCTAGGTAGGTAAGCAATAAAAACTATACCCAGATGTGATTTTTTACAAATAACAATTGAGAGCTTAAATTAAGGCCATGATTGCGGACAATCTTGAGGGATTTATTATGTCATGCCCATGCGGGGGAAATGACTTGAGGCGGAGAAATTGAAATATTAACCAGAAGACGACATAGACACATGTATATATTCGTATCGTTCGCAAGAAGACAGCCAGAAACTATACATGTGTAGTATGTGCTGATAATAAAAGCCTTGAAAAAAGTAATTAATTCGAAGTTGAAGAAATGTCGAACAACTGACGCAAATTATTAAGTACTCACGCACACACACATGAGGTTGATAAGATGAGTGTTGAATGTCCTAATAGTTTTTGCACTGTGACCATCATTTTATCGCTATGCGGTCGTAAGTCAAGCACTTGAGGGATGGTTTAAGAAAAGATGATTTCTGAATGGAATTGTACTTGTTGTCTCGCGATATGCTATTAAATGAATCAATATATTTGGTATTTTCTTTACGAACTAGAAGTGGTATGTAGCAGAGTCATGATTTAATAGAGAGAACAGAAACTGTGACAAATAAGCTTGAATGTGCAAAAAAAAGACAATAAATACATGGGACTGCCGGACACTGATTAGGTCTTGGTGCTGCAAACAATATACTATGATGAACAAAAGTTTTCACACAAAGTTATTTTCAAAAAAAAAAAAAAAAAAATCCATGAAGCAAAATCTAGGCTCCATTTTAAATTAATTCTTTTAGGAAACATTTGTTCAATATTAAGATATTTATTACCACAAAATACAAAACTAAAATAAAATTTCCCATACGAAAAATAACTAAAAAACATTGACGTTCATCAATTAGGTTGGAGAAAAGTTTTCACACGGTTCAAAATATTAGCATAAAAACAGTAAACCTATTTGATTTATAATTCTTCCTAATCTCGTTAATATAGTAAACGCGCTGAATAACTTGTTCGACTGCTGTTTATTCGATATTTGATGTTTTCTGACGCGATTTCCCAATTTGTTCTAAATGTGCTCAATAAATGGGCCAGCCCACACAGCGCACAGGAGGAAAACTGGTGTAATGCTCTACTCTAAGCGCATACGGGATGAATTATTCTGACGGAAAAAATTGTATATGTGAACCTCATGGGTTCATAAGCCTTATATTATAATATACCGTATTACAACTAACTGCTGTATAACATACATATGTCATAACCGGTTGTAACACGGTTGTGACACGACAGTGACACTTTATTGGTTAAAACTTGTGTCCATTATAGTAACTAAAATTCGTCACATGTATCAAGTCAAGTAAAAAAAAATGTTTGATATAGTGATTGTACATACATATATTCGGAAAATCAATACCATATATGGTAGGAGAAAAATATGTCGGCAGGGTACATTCAGTCCACAATAAAGAATAGCTTCTTGAATACGGAACACATAAGGATTGCAAACCAGAGATATCCGGCATTGCACACAACAGTGAATATTGGTGGAGATCGATGTATTTTAGACAGACACACATTACCTCATTGTCGATATTAGGGTCGTACGATACAATGAGTGTAGGGACAATCTCCCTAAAGCCATGTCCAGCGGTGAATTTCGGGCTTTATCCTACGAGAGAGAGTATAACATCTAAAATCGTTATGTGAATCAATAGCACATACCTAAACAACAAAATCAGCGAATGACGGGACAGCAGAGGACTAGTGCACCTAAAGTCATCTTTTCAGCTGTTATAAGTAAATAGGCTTTGTCTAAACGCCATGTCACGGTCAATCTGTATTGAACATGAGTGTCCCTTTGAAACAAAATACTAAATTATTTCATCACTTTGACGAGTATAACGAATGTAATATTGTTTCTTTATTTCGGCAGAAAATAGAAGTGTTGCGAGATCGTTAACTGTTCTTTGTTCGATATGGAAACAAAAGAGCAAGTAAATATTATGCTATTTTTAGCTGTATCAATACTACTTAGTAAAAATAATAACGTTTTCCGGGTGTTTGTTTCAGAATGTAACCAGTACAAATCAACAATAAAGAAGTGGGTGGAGCAAATTGGTCATGAATTGAACAAAGCTCCTAAAGAAGCTTCTTTATTGCCGCAAATTATTTCATCATTGTTCAAGAAACTGTATTTTGTTCCAAAAATATTTACTTATTCATCAATATTATATAGTCGCCTTCCTGGGTGATACGCATGCGATAGTTCCTTTGGTTAAAATTTAACGATTTCGGAACAAACTTATAAACAACACGTTTCACGCTCAAAATATCTGAAAAATGACATGACATGAGCCAACCGATAAGCCAGTATGCTCAGCAGCTTTCCTGATTTGTCATAGTCATTAACATTTTCTTAGCCTTCTGTGAAGAGCTTGTACCACTTATAACAATTTTTTTTCTCAAAGTAGACTCGCCTAATGCTATTATACATTCAACATTTTAAGTACGTGGGAGTACGCATTTCATTTTTTTGTTTACAGAATGTATGTAATACAGATTCCCTGATCCATTTTTTTCAGAAGCAAAGACATTTTTATCTATTGAAAAAAAACGTAATATCCAAAATAGTTAGCCTGTGTACCTACGCAACAAGAAAAAAAAATTCGTTAGTTCCGAAATTTAAAAAGTCCTTAGTTGTTTTTTTTAATAAACCTCATACAAATTCCTGTGAAACGAAGCTTAAGTCAATTTAAAATCGAAAATTATACGAACATAACACCGGTTAGGCGAATATTTCTTATGAAAGTAAATCGTAGCGATATTACGCACCATTATAAGAAGGTTCACCCAAGTCTGTTTCAAATCGACCGACGTACAGAAACAGGGTCGGAATACTTGGCTATCCCAGGTGCACATCTTCAATTTCCTTCATTGGACAATACTTCTGCTTACGTATCAGGCAACTTTTGCACTAAAAAAATTGCTTGGTTTTGACGAGAAACTTTGACCCCAAGAGCCTCTTGGACGTTATCCTGAGATCTAATGTTTCAGCAAGGGAATTTTGCAGACTGCGGAACAAGTAGAAATCTGAAGGTGCTAAATCTGGAGAATAAGGCGGATGAACTATTTTTTCCCAACCGTAATCCTGCAATTTGTGTGAAAAACAAATCGCAGCCAACATAAGTGAATGAGAGATGCTTGGCTCAGGCTCTCAGTGAGCTGTAACGCTCACGGTGATAGTTTGCTTATCAAGCAACAGCTAAAAACGGATTATTTCCTCAGTCCCACTATACACTCAGTAATACCTTAAGGTGGTAAAGTCCATCTCTGGGATGTTGTGCATGTCGGTCTTCTATATTAAACAATTGGCGCAAAATTTAATGTTATTGTGAAGAATTCACTTCTTGTTTCGGTTCAAAAAGAGTTCTTGATTGTGACGCAACAGAGGCACATGTCCTCTCCCTTTTGTTGTTAGATGTCGGTGGATGGTAATGATGATGGTTTAGGTTGAATTAGTAACAGTGAGATTTCTTTCGACAGTGGACTTCAGGAGCTCATCTTGCTCTTCTGGCCTACTCGAATGAGGTTCAGCCCTTAGGTCAAAATTGCTATTTCTAAACTTTGCAAACGAACGCCGACGCTTGGACTAACTGAAAATACCCTCTCCATACACATTTTGGATTTCTGTAGGGGCTTCTTTTCCATTATGGTTTCTCCGGAACAAAAACAATAAACTAAATATCAACGTCAAAATTCAGTTACGGTTTTAGTATTCTTTTGATATTGGGTATTAAATAATAATTGGAAAATAGCCTCCGAAAAAACGCACAATACTTACGAGTATGCTAGAACCTGATACTTTGAACTTGGACCTTACTATATAAAGGGTGATTGAAAAAATACATGGTTGCCTTCTCTGTCTGTCTTGATTTTTTACATCTCGGGATAGCAAAGTCCATATTTATGCCGATTAATCTCTATGTGTGCGACATTTTCTATAGTTAAAGCTGAAAGACCAAGAGAAATCCTAACGTTGCGTACAACAACATTGTATGGTATGTTTACAGTTGTCGAAGCTTTGATCTAAACCTAATTTAAAAGCAAATGTTTGGATGCGACCTACAATATCTTGGATATACATACATAGTTCACTTAAAATTTTCAATATTATTCAAATAAGGAGTTCTATTACCTATACGAAGAATATTTTTTTTTCAATTTTTGATCGCTCCTATTCATTCATACAATCGAGGTTCATCAGTGCAACGTCTGAACGGCAATTTCTTGTTCATGTTATCAAACAGTCGATCTCCTTACACAAAGGACAATATTATTTGAGTATGCTTGGTAAAATGTTCGTAATGACTGACTATAATCAAGTGAAAACTGCAACTGCGAACTTGAAGATTGATTTATTTTTGTTAGCTTGTGCTTTCAAAGACTTTAAGTCCGTTTTCAAACATTTGTAGGAACAGATAAATATTTAACCATTCTCAGATCGAGGTCCTAGCGTTATTTCAAACATAGAAAGTCATTGAAAGCGTATATAGAAAATCTTTGTTTGTGAACCTTAAACTCGAATTAAGAAAAAAGACTCTATTACTATTGTCTTATTTTGCTTCAGAGTTTAATCAAAAATACTGAATATTGATTGTTATCGGAGCCTTTTTTTAATCGATGTTTCACTATACTTGACATAATTGTGCTGATGTGATATTGGCAATTGTGATAGCGTAGGCAAATAAAGTTAGAGTTTAGGCCCTTTCAACCACTTAGGTTGAGTATGATTTATTTTCCCCTTTTATTTATTGCCGACTGTCGGTATGGCATGGTGAAGAATTGGGCTATACTTGCCCTTCTATAGTATTAATAATAAAAGTACTCACAGCTAATGTTAACATGCCACTTTGTAATCATATTGATTTGGGATCCCACAAACAATGTTTGGGACGCCAGATTTTGTTTGCTTTTTGATTGAGCATATATACTCGTACGAATTGATTAGCGTGAGAGTTGCAAAGAAAATTTAAATGTCAAAATAAAAATTGTTTCATATTGATACCATATCTTTTATCTATGCACAGCCATTATTAATTTTTGTGCGGATAAATTCTTGGTGCACAAAGTTTAAATTATTAAAACTTATAACGTAGTTAGTTTTCATGTCAATTATCTGCCAATTCAAAATGCAGTCTTGCAGGGGTGGACCGTTTCCAAAGATCAGGTGCCTAGAGTGCCTGAAAGTTCAAGCACATCATTTCTCATCGAACACAGTAATGACTTAATCATGATATACTGGAAAATGTAATCGACTATGTTTACGATAAATGGATGGATTTAGTATTTTGTTACATGAGTAAGCAGCAGTTCGAGCGAGTTCGGATCTTGATAGCACAAACGCCATCGAATGATTATTTCGCGGCTTCCCTCCTCGGCGGGGTACTGGCAAAACCCCCCGTTGTACACTTGCCTTAAAAAGCTTCTCGGCTCTCGCTGTTCGGAATTGGCATTAATCTTTAGGTTCCGTTCACTTGTGTGAAAATCAAATCGCACACAACATAAAAATAAAATTAAAAATTTTAAGTTACCCCCGACACAAAAAAAAATTTAAAAAGTAAAAAAATAAAATTTTTCTCTCGGCCTTTTGACTTCATTAAAAGAACCTATTAATATTTTTAAAATAAGCGTGGCCGCGACGGGGGACCGCTAAGTGAAGAAGGGTAATTAGTTATATCTACATAGGTGTAATGTATAAAAAATATCTACTAATTTCAAATTGTACGTATGAACTTAGTTTTGTACACGATATTTCGATATTGTATCTCTTCTATATGTGGCGTTCGCTTAAGTGCTGTGTGCGTTGCGTTAAAATATTGGATATGGCTGTTTCGGTATTTACTTACGTTGTTTACAAAGAGTAGGTTTTTGTATAATTAATACTTTATCATTTTCAATATTCTTTTCATTTTTATTCTTGTTTTATTTTATTTCCTTTGCGGTCGCCCGACGCTT
Organism: Merodon equestris; assembly: GCA_958301585.1. Lineage (NCBI taxonomy): Eukaryota > Metazoa > Arthropoda > Insecta > Diptera > Syrphidae > Merodon > Merodon equestris. The sequence goes on from OY284413.1 coordinate 70,972,361, forward strand.
ATTTTAAAAATATTAATAGGATCTTTTAATGAAGTCAAAAGGCCGAGAGAAAAATTTTATTTTTTTACTTTTAAAATTTTTTTTTGTGTCGGGGGTAACTTGAAATTTTTAATTTTATTTTTATTTTATTCTTTTTAAATTACTCGCTGACCGTAATTGCGACAGGTAACTACTTAGTATTATTATGCAACAACGCATAGGGTTCCTTGTTGTGTGGAAAAGATGATATCCGTCCAGTGGCTATCGCTAGTGTTGATACACATTTGTACCCGTTTTATCGCATTTTCCATGACTTTTCGCAAGATTTCCGGTAATAAATGTTCGTGTTTCTTTCGAACATTCTACTTAAGGGCTGCGAACGCGAAGGTCCGAGGCTTATTGGCATAAGTCTGCGACTCCAAGTAGCCCCAAAGAAAGAAGTCTGGGATGGTTAAATCTGTCGATCGTGCTGGCCATGCCAAATCGCCAAAACAGGAGACTATGCGACCAGGAAACGCTGCCTGCACAATATCCATTTGGGCTCGTGCTGTGTGTGTGATTGTACCGCCTTCTTCAAACCAAATGTTCACTAGGCCCCGCTCATCCAATTCCGGCAGTCAGAAGTCATTTATCATGGCCCTGTAGCGTTCGCCAGTAACAGCGATCGTATTGTCGATGACGTCCTCAAAAAAATGCGGCCCAAATACTCCTCCCGCGTGAACGTCGCACCACACAGTGGCTTTGAGTGGATGTAATAGCTCCTCGTGTATTACACGCGGATTTTCAATGTCCCAGAAACTAAGATATTGCTTATTGACGTAACCACTTAAGTGTAATTTTTTCGACGCAAAATCATCCTCTTCGTTGTTGATTAAGGATGGCTTGACAGTAATTCACACGCGACTGACGGTCAGCAGGCATTAACTGATGCACTGTTTGTACTTTGTACGGAAACATGTGTAAGTGTTTCACTAAAATTCACTGTAGGGTCCGTCTGGTTATGTCCAATTGCGTAGCCCGTCGTCTGGTTGATGTTTCTTCGTTCTTAGGGACATTGGTAGCCACAGCCGCGATATTCTCGGGCGAACGATCAGTCCGGTGGCGCCCATGTCCAGCATGGCCTCCTATGGTTCCAATCTGTTCAAGTCGAGTAGCTAAGTGGAATGTTTGCCCAGTTGGCACGACACGAATAGGATCAGAACGACACCACATTACCAATGAATACATTGACATGGATGAAGCAAAAATGTAAATCTACAAACCAATGAGAGGGCTCTTCTGTTTCAAGATATTAACACTAGATAGCTAGTTTCTGGGCTTTAAGAATGTGCTGCCTGCTTTGGTGTGCTTGCACAGGACCAGTAAGATAATTTTAATTGGTTAAGATAGTAAAACTTATATAAACTTAAACATTTTTGTCTAGAACTGGTAAGACATAAAAATAGGGAGTAAAATTTCTTTAAAAAATGCGATGTTAATCCCTACGCCCGATATAGTCTTTTGGTAGAAATAGCCAAAACCATGATCGAAGAAGGAGAGCTAAACATTGGTTGAGTAAATTATCGGATCTTTCAAAGAACGCTATAAAAGAAGTACTTTAAATGTCTAGAGTTTAGCCAGTAAGCCAACAGACGTGCAAGCACGGAGGACTTCTCCAAAGTCTGCAGGAGATGTGGTTTGGAGTGAAGTTAAATAATACATAATAATAAATAATATTATGACTTTAGGAGGGTATCTCAAAGATACATGTTGGGAGTCCAGTCGAAGTGGAAGGACCAAGGTTAGCATACAAGTCAACAAAACGAAGTGATATATTATTATACATATATATAAGTGATACTCGATAACAGGCTGCGGTTTAAGACACATGGGAACTACACGAGCAAGAAAACATCATCGCAACAAAAGGCCCTCCCCAGGATACTACTGGGTGGACTACCTAGAGTGGTCACCACTGCTCTCTCATACGATACACCAGTCTTGCCAGAATCTACCGAGATGATATCTGAAGAAGCCTTTTCATGAGCCGACAATTAAATTGTTTCCACTTGTTTCGCATTCAAATTACGAACATCATTGCCTGTTGAATATATGTATAAAATTGTGATCCGGATTTGGTTAAACAGTTTAACCTTCCACATAAAGTAATTGTACTCATAATACTATAAAATGTGTGTATTAATTTGAAGTTTTGAGTGAATTGGGGAAATATTACCCCCAATTGGTGTATATCGATAAAAAATATTTTCATCAGCATTTTAATCATATCAAATTTGTATGAAAAAAAAAAAAATTTGATATGGCAGTTGCACAATAGAATTTTGTTTTCAAATGTCAGATCTTTGACAGGATAGAACATGACGAAATGTCAAGATGTCTACTCGTTGATCTGTACTGCTTTATTTTGTCCCATGATCCAGATTGGATGATGTGGCATAATAAAAAACACCTAATACATATAAACTTAGTAACTTTGGTCTGAGCACTTTTTATTTAGAAAATTGTTTACGAGGGTAAACAAAACTCGTAAGCAGAGGCTTGGCATCATCTTTCGTCTACACAAGGGTGCGTTGGCGATGGGAAAATTGCAGGATTTGACGCACAATTTTATCGGCCTGGGCAGGTAATTCTCCTGATTTGGCATCCTCATATTTCTACACGTTCCCAAACCTGAAAAAAACTGATTCTGGGAATCGTTTCACAACTAATTCTTGAGCGGGACTAGTCCCCTAAAAGGAGTTTAAATCCTTAGAACCGTACTACCCAAAGTGCTATTGTCTCTTTCGAAAACCCATATTTGTAAGTATTAATTCATATTCATTTATTAACATCAAAGTAAGGTCAAGTAAATATCCAAATAACACAAAAAAGTAGGTCATTAGTAGCTTAGTAGTATAGAAGAGACTTCTGGCATTAAAGGAAAGTAAACAATTGTACTGCAAGTATTACCGTCGTTTTTACATTTAAATTATGTCTGTCTGTCTTGTTCAGATTTGGATGATATGATTGGCCACATGCCAAGACAAATTGAATAAAAGGGCTCATACTCTCGCGAAACGATGATGTATCATAAATTGGACACAAATTTAGGGTTTTAAATTCTATGAGAAAGATCCTGCAAAAATTGAAGAGGTACAGGGCGATATAATTAGGCATATTTTGTTAATGGATTAAATGAGCAATTATGTTATAACGTCATTCCAAATTTGAACAACAGAATTGACGACGCCGTGGTGAATAGCCGACATTGTCTTTTACTCATGCATAATTAATATAAGCATTATTTAAGAAAGAAATCATAGTCATTCTAAGGCACTCTTTTTTTTAATTTAATGCTCGCATGATGAAACACTTATTGGCCCAACCTTTATTCATTTCAAGTCTTACATTTAAGAGACATCGGTGAATGAGCAATCCTGGTTCAGTATGTTGCGCAAATAAAAAAAATTCACGCTACCGATTAACTAGGCCAAAAAATAAATATTGGTTTCGTATTGGAACAGTAGAAAAAGAGGGTGAATGTCCATCCACATTACATATCCAAGTTGAGAAAGAAAATGCTGCCCTCAAATGTCATTTCCTGTAATGGTTCGCTGGTACTAACTTGAAACAACATTTGCAGGGCTTCTCCATGTCGTTGCTGCTGCCACTAGGGAAATGTGTCAGATTCTATCTTATTTTTATTACCAGATTATTTTTTTCTTTTAGCATATACTTATACCATAACTTTGGACGGTAAGATAATACTTTACATTGCACCGCTAACATTTACATTGCACCTCAACTGCTTTGACTAATTTTTCCATATGTTCGTCGCGTGGAAAACCGAACGGAGAACGTAGAAAAATTAAAACTAACGAAATGGCTTGCAAGTTTACCAGCATACCCACCCATACGCAGACCGTACGCAATTGATAGTTTTGATTGACCTTTTATGCGTCAATTACAAAACCGTTGAATGTGTTTATATAAATTTCGATTAATTTTTATTTAAAGCACATTGTCTGTTAATTGAATGATGTAGGTTGTAAATAAAACGAATGATGTGAACGCACTTTCTTTAAACTAATATTTTCGAAAACTCGAATGCAATTCATAGTGATGTGATTCGGATTATATGGGAACGATTTACCTGCTTTGCTGGAAGCTTCCTGGTCATGCTGTTCCACCAGTTTATCCTGCAGGAACGAATGTATAACACTGTATGTGTTGATAATGCCAAAAATAACACCGTTGCATAGGAACGCACTGATCATAACCAACCAGCCACGTGTTCCGCCGTCTGGTGGTTCTTTAATTTCACCGTGGAGGCTTGTGCTTGTCGCAGGCTCCATGGTAAGTAAGTGTATTGACTTCTGACAGTCTCCATTTGTGATCAATTTGGGTTGTCCGTTTGCTACTGCCCCGTTTTCTGCATTGGCTATCGAGGGCACTATGTGTGCTTTTATACACCCGTTATGGTTTAAGGGTTCATTTTCCGTCATTTTTGACTTTTAGGTTTTGCACCTTCGTCTCTATTGAGAAATTCTCTGTAATCAGGTGTGATTGCGTCTGATATGCACTCTCAACTGAAAGGCATAACCATGAGATGTTCGAAATCGATAGTCCGCTTCTGTAATAAGAGAAAAAAGGTAAAATTTGTAATCAACGATCATCAACTGTTTGTGTGGTAAATACAAGTACAGTGCATGCAGAGGTAAATGTGGAAAATGCATTCGATATGACTTATTGTTATTATAACGTAATTCGTAGATTCATACATATGTACATACAAATGTATAATATATAGAGACCAGATAAGAGTGTTTAGTTACGCTTTTTTGCCATTGCAATTGTATCCACATTTTGTTTACGTTTATCAACCGCATTGGGTTGTGGCACATGGCACTACGCTTACTAAGTCAATTATTCTGCCTGTCTGCATTGTATTTCTACGCACTTATGGGGTAGTTCTGGGTGTGAACACGAATGTATTCATTCACTTAAACTAGTTAATACTATCCAGCGTAATCTGTTTTGAGGTAGCGGTTTTCACAATTACAATCAAATTCACAGAACACACCTAGATTTTGTTTCATTTAGGAAATATTATAGAAGAATAAACATCAAGCTTTATGATTCTGGTTATTTTATATGCTTATAATTCACATAAGAAGGTTTTTAGGTTAGGTAAAACAATCCACTGTAAATTGCGGAAACAAACCCGCAAAGCGTTGTGAGCGTTTTCCTTTCGTTGATGGAAATATTTCGATGTTGCTTTGTAATTTGAAGCTAGGGAAACAAGCGTGTTGATAGTAGCTACTTTGTTTGACCCAATTGATTATAAAAAAGATAATATTTAAAATGTGACTTATAAATTTATGAGCATAGAGGTTTACATGTCAAATATTTACAAAATTTGTTATTGATGTGTCAAAGTTAGCCCTTTCTGAGTGGGTAGTGTGCGAGCTTCTGACGTAGATTCAGATCCCAACAACAACCACATGTATGTTACATACGACGTATGTTACGTGCGACCATGTGATACTGACAGGGATGATGGTGGTGCAACGAGACAATTCAGATGCCCAATCAATTGGAAAAAATAACTCTGTGAGTGAAATGTATGATTATAATCATATAATTATATATCACTCATCTAAATGATACTCGCGGTTTGATGACACCTATGGTATGCCAGCGTGTCATTCGAAAGTAGATTGAGGAAACTGATAAATTCAGTAAATTCAGAGAATAGGAAAAAGTATGGATGAAAACAGGGAAAAAAGCTACAAAATTAATCAGTTCCTGATTTTGCAATTATGCGTCGAATATTTTTGCTTTTTCTTTAATTTAATCTCTTCAAGAGTTATGTATATGCCACCACAAAAAGTTCACACAGATTCTTATAAAAAAAACAAACTGCCATTTGAAATTTTCCACATCAGGTATTTATCATGTGGTTATGCATTGAATGACATTGGTCTAGAAACGATATCATTAGTTGTTCTCGAGATATGTATATTTGACGAAAGAACATTCGAACGAACGAACACACGATTTTATTTTTCATTTTATAAGGCATTTTTATTTTTTTTTATTTCCTATATCTAGCTTGCTTTTTAATTTTTTTTTTCTTATATACATCTATTCTATCCCTGATGTTGGACTGGCTTTGTTTTGAAGGCTACACAGTTGGAGGAAGGTGGCTTCCTTTATATGAGAAATTCTGTACTTTAATAAGAAGCACTAAAAGAAATCATACAGATTGATTAAGTCGGATGAATTAAAAGTAGAATCATGTCCAAAATTAAATTTCGTATAAAGCTATGGGACACAAAGATATTTAACTTTGCAACTTTGCAATCTACTGTTCAAACTAAACTAACACTAACCATTATCTTGGCCTACCTTAATTTACCCTACCTACTCTAACCTAGGTGAGCCTGCTATTGGTGTTTGCAGGCTTTGCGTTAAGGAAGTTGACCTATGAAAATCAATTACTGACGCAATCCGCTCCATACACCAAGAGCGTTGATGCTGTCAGACGATGTCTGCCCGATCTAGGCATCATACCGATCTACTGAACCAGAAACGCTCGGGCTCACGGAGAGCGATATTATGCCCGCAGAGGAAATGCGGCCTCACGGACGCCACGTATAAGATAAGTTGTACTGCTAAACTATCTCATTTATTTGAATAGAGGAATGTTTCTGGTGGCCGTCTAATGCCTTTCGTGGTACAAGAAATTGGGGTATCAACCCCGGGGGATCAGGTTATTGACTGAAGTCAATGCTTCGAATCAGTTTTATCAGAAAATTGTTTACCCAAAAAATTCTAGCCCTATTGATTAGGACCTCGCTCGGGTAAAATTTCGTATACTCAGATTTGGATGCTCTATGTAATCCGAGACAAGTCCTGAGACATTGTCTCCAAAGCACACGAATCCTTTCCATTGAGCTGGCTTTTACATTGAACCATACGGAACATTCATTGAAAGTCATTTGTCTGATGAAGCCTATGTGGCAGTTATCATCGCGCTGGAGTCAAGTTGGTTGCTATGAAAGATCCTAGTTTCAATGACGGTTGGTCCTGATCTCTTCGCAACTGAGACTTCCGCGTACGTTATTGAATGGTCAAAAGAAGTTTACAGATCACTCAGGTAAATGTTAACAAGAATCAGCGAGTTCACCATACCCTGCTGCAGTCCATTATTCATTTCAAATTTTTGGATTGATTTTTTTTCACTGGTTAACGTGTTCAAAATCTTGAACTTGAAAGATTTATGCATCATTACATATCCAATGGCCTACTGTTAGAACTATTGTTTGAAAGCGCATGTAAGTTAACGTCAAAATATATTCTATAAAACCTTTCACTAGTTTCTGATCTGCTGATGCCACGTCGGTGACAACATCCATGAACTGTGCGCGAGTGTAGCCCTACTCCCCGCGGTCAGAGCTTGAGCAGCCAATATCTGATCAATTAGTTATGCGTATATAGGATAATAAATGAATTAAGTACAAGAAATCAGCGATAAATCGGTGGCCATAGAATAACATTTTGTTTTATTTTTTTAGGTAAGCCAAATATTCTAAAAAAAATTAACAATAGTGAAGTTTTCATATCCCAATGTGTTCATCAAATTCACAAAAAAAAGTTTATGAAAGAAGGGACGTACACATATCATACAGGCTCTTTAAAAACTACAGATTCGGACATTATAAATTGCGGGCAACTAATTAAAATTTTTTTGAAAACCTCCTCTGAATGATATCGGTCTTGAGTCAATATCAGTTTTTGGTCTCAAGATATGCAAAATGAAAATAATCTTTTTAAATTTTGTTAATATATTTTTTCGAACTAGAAACGGGCAGTTAGTTCCATTTTTTTTCAATTGTAGACTATTACATCGAGAAAAATTGGTACCTCTCCAAAAGCGATGGAGCTAGTTTTAGCATCACGAAACATGGAAATATGTATGTCAACATTTTGATTTGAATAGAGTCAAGACGAGCATTTGTTAAATACTTTTTACTAACATTAGGGTTTGTACTTTGGATAATTAAACAAACATTGAAAATTAATGATTTATTTAAAGTACGTCATAAAAAACATCAAAATATTGCTTATCGTTAGTAACTAGCAGTAATAGTAGTAGTAGTGTTTTATTCAGGTCATACACATACAAGTATATAGAGAAGGGGTGATCCGAAATTAAATATATTCCGTTATTTCCAGATAGAAAAAAAAATTTACTTGCTTATACAACTACTATCTTAGCGTAAAAAATCATATACAATCAATAGACCACGATTCTCAGGAATTGCATTTATTTGAATACGAATCATCGAAGGGATAGCATCAAAATGCTTTTCGCATCGTATTACCTCTTAGCGCTACGTATTACCATTCCGTAGAGGAGATTGAGTTTTTGAGAGTGTCGATGAATAGATCAAGAGCGGCTCGTGTTCCTTTGACTTATCAGTTTACATAGCAAATTGACTAAGTCTTGTTTTATAGCTTTGTTTGTCATTTTTTATCCGAAAAAGCTTAATATCAGTTTCCAGTCTCGCACATCGCCCCTTACCGGCGACAGTTATAGGAATATGATCGGAAGAGGTTTGTGTGCCCACCTGGAAACCGAGCACTTTTCCCAACCAGTCATTTTTTACCCCACAGTCCACAACTGACGCACCTGCAATTTAAACAGAGGTTAACTCTCCTAGTATATCCCCATTTGATGCACCATTTAGTATAAAAGTATCAAGCCTTTCATATATGTAGCTCTAAAAGTTTTCGCTAGCCACTACTATTCCACGTCTTCCTGGCAGCATATGAATTTCTCGTCAGAAAACAATGTCTTTTGGGGATGTCGAATTATTTTGTGGCATCTCCAAAAGAATGGAAGCTAGGCCATAGGTTTTAGTACGTTTTCACCGATTTGGCGACATGTGACCGAGGGTTGTCATAGAGCAAAGTATAATGTTTTTCCTTCAATGCTCTTCTCAAACGCATCACGCATCAATTGCAGTCGATAGGGACATCCCGTGATGGTTTGGTTCTGTCTAATGATAAATACACGCTGCTGATCGCATAAAATCTAGAGCAGAACCTTTGAACAATGAAACCACAATCCTGTGCGCTTAGGGTTATCGTAGTGGATACTCACTTTCCAGTCACCTGTCGCGATAAGATGCAAATAATCTTGATCTGAATCTTTATGAAGTTATGCTTCCAATTCTTCATCTTCAAATTTGTTTGGTGCGCTAGAGCGTTTTTTATCTATAACGTCAAAGTTATTATTTTTAAGCGGCGAAACCAAATTCTGCATGTCATTTCCGACAGAGCATGCTCACCGTAGGTCTCAACAAGAATTTTGTGTTTCAGCTGCTTTTTTGTTTTTAATAAAATAGCGCTAAACTCGACAAATAAATAACACTTTGGTAAGCTAACTCACAATGAAGTTTAAGGTCGCTTACAGTACTTACTTGCATGTAGATGCATCATTTATTGGGAAATAACAAGAACTTATTCAAGGCCTCAATAATAAATAAAATATTGTCACTTTTCAGAAAAATGTTGCGCTTTTCTGTTGGTGGAAATGACACCTAATGTTGGATTCTGCTTCTAAAAAAAATTAAGTTGTCAAACAAAAGTTAACAACAACAGTGTAAGTATAATTATTTTATTTTACTGTCAAATTGAATATGAAAACAAAGGAAAAATTCATAATTTCGTTGTGATAAACCACATTGTCGAATGAACTTTTTTTTTGGGATAAATGATCTTCCGTCACTAACACATAATAATATACATACATACATATATGATATGCGAGCACTTTTATTTTATTTTTTAGTGAAGGATCAAATAACAGCCCCAAAAAACCTCTTACCTTGTGATTTTTTTTACCCTATACCAATATCTACAATATCAAACTACTTAAAGCAAAATATGACCTCAATTAAAGTCTGATTGGTGCACTATAGTCAATATCGTTAACTAGTTACTTAAGCCATGTAAACATTTTAAAGTACTTTATATGGATGTGTTTATCCAATGGATAATATGAGTAATATATTAAGTTGTAATTAATATGGTATTCATAAAAAAAATATATTGTAAACAAACTACTTGCCGTCAACTAATTACAAACAATACTGCATTCTTGATAGTGCAGCACACGACTGTGGGATATACAAGTGTATGACTTTTGATATCAGCCTACTTTTTATAACGTTATCTTTCAATGTAATTCAAAGTCCATTCAACAGTGTTCATCCAAATCCGATGTTTTATGTAGAAGGGCTTTTATGGTATGATAGCGTTTATGGCTTATATAGAAAACTCACTTTCTAAACAACACCCGTATATAGATAAAACTAATTCAATGGCCAAATCTTTAGATGTTTTGTTGTGTAAATTGAAAAAGTGACTTCTGTATAAATAAATAAAATTGGATAAAAATATGTACATATAGCAAAAGGGCAAGGTGAACTAGCGTGTTCTATTCTTTTCTTTATACAGCAGTGTACGCGAACGATTTAATAACTGTCCTTCTTTTGCTTGAATTTTAATTAAAATTTGAATAAAATTTTGATACATGGAAGTTTAAAACGCACTTTCGAAAATCTGAACACCTTTGTTTACGGTTTCTTGGGACATTGGATGAAACTTTTTGGAGCCGATGGACGGTTATACTTAAGTTTGAAAATGGCAGGTATCTGTAGTATTAAAATGTTTAAACATAGGTGTCATTATAGCCAAATCCAAAGGTGCTTTTGCTTTATCTGTTTGCAACTAGCTTAAGGCTAACCTGTACTTCGAGAGTGTGTCAGACAAACCGTTAGTCCTTCCGGGATCATTCCCATACTATATTCGAGGTCTTGTCCATCTCTCTTATTATTTTTATTATAGAAATAAAATAAAGCGAGTTTATAAAGAAACATGACCTTCATGAATGGGTATATAAACAATACTTCTTGAACCTTGTTAGCTTTTTGCACCATGTTGGATAGATATGATTGAAGTCAGCTGTAAAAAGCTGGATTTTTGTGGAATGCAGGACTATTTCTACTCCTGTACCCTTGATCAATTTCAACTTATAAACACATATTCAGATTCGTTTTTATATTTATGATTATATGTTAATCTATGACATTTGGTTAAGAAAGGAAATTTAAGAAACTTTAGCCAGCAATATAATATTAGGTCGGTACATGTGAAATTGCCGACCTACCAAGCATTCCTAAAGTCATATCCCAGAGTAAAACATTATTAATAAAGAACTTGCAGCAGCTGTTGAAGAAAATCTAGCTACGACTGTTCATAGCCTTACTGCAATGTTCAAAGTGTCAACTGCAACCATAAGTCGCTACCTTTCCGCCATTGGAAAGTTAAAAAGACTAGAGCGATGGGTGCCCCACGTCCTACGACGTTTGGAGGTTGCAATATCTTGACCAATAGACACCGTATGAATCTTTTTTTGCATCGCATCGTCACCTGTGATGAAGTGGATCTTATACGATATTCGGAAGAGGTCAGGAGAATGGGTAGACGTATGTATGTGAGCTTCCCAGTGGACTTGGCAAGGCAGACTTCCACCCCAAAAAGGTTATGGTGACAGTATGTTGGGCGAGTGGAAAGTTGTCCATTATTCCTTTCTCAAGCGCGGGAAACAATTACGGCCGAATCACTTCTTCTTCTTCTTCTTTTCCTTTTTATCCCGGCATCGTTATGGTCAGAAGTGTAGGACCATAACCTTCCCACTTAACTGCATTCCTACTGGTCCGCTTGTGGGGTCCGCCGGTTTGACCTCAGAAAGTAGCGGCAGGCTTCCCGGTTTGGGATTACTTCATCGCTGAGGCCAATCAAATGCTGGTGTTTTTGCATTTGCTTGCACCAATTGTTTTTCGGTCTGCCTTTTTTGCGTGTTGAAATTGGAATGTTGATTGATAACGCCTTTTGGACGGGGTTCAAAGGATCTCTCCTTTGAACATGGCAATACCAACTGAGTCGGTCGTGCTCTATATTTCTTGTGATGGTTTCTTTTACGTGGAGGCTTCCTCGGATCTTTGAACTTCTAATTCTGTCACGCTTTGTTACTCCCGCTGTCATGCGAAGCATCTTCATCTCAGTTGCCGTTAATTTGCTCTCATACTTTTTGTGCATTGTCCAGCATTGTGAACCGTATGTGAGCGCCGGACGTACAACTGAAGTGTAGAGCCTTCCTTTCAGCTTAGGGGGCATTTTTCGATCACAGAAGATGGCGGAGTTTTCCCGCCACTTCATCCACCCTACGCTTACGCGATGTTTGATGTCGTCATCACAAGTTGCTTCTCTATTAATCATAGATCCCAGATATTTAGTAAATGTCTGGAATAGGCTGATGAGGGTCAGAGAACGGGCAGCACAGATACTCTGTCTTCTTTGAACTAATACGATACCCGTGTCCCTCAAAAATGTCCACCCACACATCAAGTGCTCGTTGTAGGGACGCCTGATCATCACTTATAATGGCCCCATCGTCAGCAAAGAATAGCTGGTGCACATTGGGGTCCGCCACTTTTCCTTCAAGCAAGCAATCAAGGACTGCTATAAAAAGCAGTGGGCTGAGGACGCTCCCTTGGTGTGCCCCGACTTTGATTGCGAACTCTTCGGTGACGGCCGAATCACTACTGTAGAGAAATCGACATAATGCACAACAAACAGCCGTAACTGGTAAATAGGCATGGTCTCATATTGCTGCATGACAACGTAGGACCACATACCGCACAGTCGGCTTCCCCGAAGCTGGCGGAGTTGCGTTATGAAGTTTTGTCTCATCGGACTTACTCAACAGACTTATCCTTGAATCACCCCCGAAAATAAGCAATTCATAAGCCCAGATGCCATAAAACAGGACTCTAACGACTTCTTAACCCGAAAGGATAAGGACTATTTCAAAAGAGGCATTTTGCTTTGGTGGAAACTTTTTAAATTTTTGAAACCGCACATACAAGTCGGCAATTTCATATGTAACGACCTTATATTAGGAGCCCTCTGTGGTATTCAACAATATTGATAGAGCTTCATATTAGAAGTATACCATATTAGAAAATCAAACACTTCTGCATCCAAATCAATATGCATACCGCAAAGAATGATCTACTGAGAACGCGCTGCATCACTTAGTAGGGAATGTGGAAAATAGTTTCACCCGCAAGAAGATCGTAATTTGCGCTTTACTCGATATTGAGGCATTTGATTATACTGGCAATCACCACTGCACTGTCCTGGAGAGGTGTATACCACCCCACTAACCGCTGGGTTAGAGCGATGCTTGCTACATTCGGAGAGGTGACAGTATCAGCAGCTAAAGGGCGTCCACATGGTGGAGGTCATATACGCCGATGACCTTGTAGTTATTGTTACAGGTGCGAAATGTCTGCCTGTGAATGAATGCTATTGGCGCTACCTCAGACGCTATAAACATAATATTTTCAGAAGAAGCCAAACATTGACCTTGATCGCAAACCTAACTGGATTTCCAACATCAAAAAATTAAAAAGGTTTCTATACGCAGTGCAATCAGGCTCCTCCGTTCGGAAACGGACCATCCATGCAGACCATTGGATCACATGTCCATCATATAACACCTTCCTGAGCTGGATATGATTATCACAGTTTCGGCCGCATTACTACACACGTTCACCTTTGATAAAAGATTTGAGATACTGATCCCAACCCGCACAGCTTGAGAAAGCGGCTGCTAAATGTCAAAAGCCTCAGGTGATACACAGATAGTTCCAAGATGGATTCCGGTGTTGACGCTTGGATCTTTAGACCAAATTAGAAAATATCGAAGGCCCTTGGAACGAGTCTATTTGTCTTCCAAGCCAAACTATACGCCATCCTGAAGTGCGTCAACCTAAGCTTAGAGACTGGCATAAGAGGTATAACCATCAATATAAAATATACAGTGGTTAAAGTGCTGGTCTCGTATAGTACGAACTCAAAATTAGTTAAGGAGCGCCACGATGCCCTGCAGGACCTAGCCAAAAGAAATAAGGTCAAACTCTGGTGAGTGCCAGGGCACAAGGGCGTAAAATGTAACGAAATCGCCAACCACTTTGCTAGGAAAAGTTCCAGCGAAAGGTACGAGTGCATATGTGCCAAACCTTTCTGCGGAATCCCCAATCCCCTTAAACAAGTGGGAAAAATCACAACACCTGTACTTTTAGTAAAGCGTTCAAGGACTGCGACAATCAAAGAGATTCATACGGCCCTTGAACAAACACTCTATTAATATCACTAAATATAATAGAGTCGATATCAGAAGACTGGTCAGCTACCTTTCGGGACACTGTAGTCTGAGATATCATCTTAACGAAATTAACCTCTCGTCTGAAACTGAGTGTCGACTCTGAAGAAACTGTTGAGCAGACACTATGCGGGTGTGCTGCCCTCTGCCATCTTAGGAAGCGTATCCTTCTCAATAGATTGTTAGCACTTGCCCCTTATTTAAAAAAAAAAAAATATTCACTACTATTGATGAATTACCATTGAAGCAATTTTGTAGAAAGTATATCGGGACGTTGGCTTGCATTTTTGGTGGCAAAGAACCAAAGATAAAAATCTGCCTATATTGTATAATTGTTAATATTCTACTTCTGGTCAGAATCAGATCCCATAAATGTATTTCTAATATATTTTTATGATGTTATATATATTTCTAATACTCTAACCAGTAGGTGGTTTAATATGAAGCTTGCCGGTTTGTTTCTGGCAAGAGGTTTACTCCTGTGTTTTTGCCTTCACTTAAAAATAAAAAGTTGACGGAAATAGATAGTGTCCCAAGACACCTGTTAGTTAAAGCAGTAGATATTTTCATCACGTTGCTCAACAAAGCTTTGTATAATATTCATTATCCAGCGCAGTCGAAAAAAGCGGTTGCCCATCCTACCCTAAAACTGGAAAGAGATAAAACGAACAAACCCAGCTAATCCTCGATCAATTAGTTTGTCTCGAACGCTAACTAATTTTGTAAAGAAAAAGTAAACAGAGCTCTGACCAAAGAGTTGAGGAAAAGAAAATAATACCCGACATCCAGTTTGGTTTTAAGGCGACGTACAATATGGTATTATTCACGCTGCGTCAAACTTGGTTTCGGATATTCATAGGAATAAGACTTTTGACATCGTATGGTTAGAATGTCTGTTTTATAAGCTCACTAGGCTAGGCATGCCAAATCGTTGGCTTACACCTATACAATTTACGCAATGACTATGGGAAAGAAGTTTGTTGTTAAACGTGACAACGACACTTTGAGCGGGATCTTTGATATTAGAAAAGATTTACAACAGGCTGCGGTTGACTCTCTTATAGCTACAGAAGCGATCTGATAGGTTTTCTCAGTCACTCAACAGCGTATGCAGATGATTTGATAAAGTATTGTACAAATCCAATCTAAAAATGCAGATCATCAATATAATGCTGCAGTGTGACTTCTTTTCATACTGTTTTTACTCGATAATGCGATTAAGATCTAAAAGTCGGAAACGACACGACTAATCCATTATATTTGGCCTCCAGGGATGCCAGAAAGAACTGAAGGAATTTTCGACCATTGGGCAACATCAACAATCATTAGCGGTGAGAAACGCGTTTAAATATCATAGTTCAAATCTGATCATAGCTAAGAAGAACGAAGGCTGAACTGACGAAGGCATAACACTCGTAAATTCACATCACTTCAAAATTCATACTCTGTGTGTGAATTTCCAATATAATATCTTAATGATATGGAAACTAATAAAATTTCTGTGAACTACAACCAACGCGACAAATTCAGTCGAATCTCTCGAATCTGTCGAATCGTTAGACACCACCCCCAGACGAACATCTTCGACACAAGCCATTTGCACGACAAACGTTCTGTATGACAGAGCAGGCCTTTGAAAAAACGAACACTTTCTTGATGAAATGACTCGAAAGAACATTGCAAGGGCTATGACCAACGAAGATAACTAGATCTCTGGGGCTTACTACGCCAATTATTATATAAATACCATGAGAGCACAGTCCGATCGGGCTTTATTCCCCCTTTAACCATTTTTCAATGTTGCTAAACAGCACGCCGATTTTTGGTGGTTGCCAGGTGAAAACGCTTCCCATTACGGTGCATTATCCTGATAAGATCTTCCTCACTATTTAGTTCGTAAGTTTATGTTATCATGTTTAGATGAACGTGCGCATTGACCGATGTCTGTTAACCTTGGTGCGGTCTTGGGCATGAAGAGTGAGCCAGATGGCGAAATGCTGTCGCCGAGAGACGCAATCACTATGGTGCCCACTCGGAAGAAAACATACGAGCGTATTGCAACCTGATTATATTTAAGACTGATATTAAGCAGCTGAACGGCTGAATATAGGTTTTTTGATAAAATTTTAAAATTTAGCTAAGTAAAATTAGAATTGATAACTTTAAGCCGAAAGGCATTAGTAATTAAGAAATATAGTTAGATTTAGAGTGCCCCACAGGGACAGTAAGATACATTAAATATTAAGATATTTTTAAGCTAGATTTAAATATTTTTATCTAGTAAAGAATAGCACAATTGAAAAAAAAAAACATATTCCTAAAAGCACGATTTTAAAGTTACTTTATAATAAATCAGATCTCTGTCCCGAAAGGTAACATTGCGGTGAATTGCTGGGTTTTATGCAAAAAAAAAACTTTTTAGATGCAATACCCGAGGTATTAAAGTGTTATGCGTTTTATTTTATAATAAGAATAAAATGAATGAAAAGTAAAAATTCGACTGATGTCCTTACGTTTCGACATTTTTAGACTACTTTCTAGATTTTTCGTGAATCAAAAGTTAGATAAATAACATATTAAATATGCGAATAAAATCGATATATCCGTTTATTTTGAAACAAGATTTGTGCATTTCGAGCTGCACATGTTATACCAAGTGATCAAATGGGTAGGTACATAGGTGTGTTATAAACAAGTTTACTTATTTGTTCCACATTCACCAAAGCTCATAAATATGTTAAGCGGAACGTAAGAAATTCCAAACAAAAATAAAAAAAAAACAGGAAATTCACTTTAGATAAATATGCAAATTAAATGCTCACTTGCAGCTCAATTAAAAAGCTAAACAATATGTTAAGTAGCAAAAAATAATTAAGATGATAGTTGGCAACTTGTTTGGAACTATTTCACAGGGAAACAAATACATGTCCTTCTTTCAGAGCGAAGTGAAAGCACTGAACCTTGAACCCTTACCTGAAGGATTCCCCTTACTTTCGTTTTGTTTATTTTCATCAGTGCCGTTTCTAAGTGCAAGAATATGTTTATGCAACGTGCGATCGATATCTGACGCTCCCAAAAAATAACCCTGGGATAAGTGCTTTATGCTTCAGATATGTATTTACGTTATATAAACACGCAAGTTACAGAGCTAAAAAGGAAAACCAATAAAACTAATAACATTTTTTCCACTAATTTCTCAGTTTACTATTAGTAAATTAGAGAACGAATGTAACATACATACATAAGTAAGAGCAGTAGATAAATAGAATAACAAAACAATATTCGATAAAGTTTTTTTTTGTATGTTTGTTTTTTTTTCACTCGCCTTATTCACATTGCTTTTGTTATCAGCTTGCAAGTTGAGGTTTTAGATTCATACATGCTACCATCAGCAAATTTAATTCAATACCAAGGTCAAAGTCGATTGCGCACAGTAAATCACAGAAGTATTCTAGGTTGGCGCCTCAAACCTGCATTTAATTTTAGACAAACGCACACAAAGAATGTTCTTTTTTTATTTTGCGTTCCTTGCCGCTATTGAAATTAAAATACTTTTTTTTCACTTAATAAACAATAAGCAGAATAAACATTTAAACATTTTAATCACCTCTTATCCACGCGATTTTCGTTAAATTAAAATTGCTAACCAACCATAAATTCCATCCGACGTCAAAATATGACAAATAAATATGCGGGTATGCGAGGCAGCACCGAGAATTCGAAACACGCGTTTTGTAAATTTGCTATTAGTATCGCTAGCGTTAATCTTTTACTGCAGCAAACACCATCTTCGCGGCTCCTTGTCGAATAAAGTGAATGAAAAATGTTATTTATATAAGCGAGAGACTATTGATTCGAAGTACCACATACACATATAATGAAAGGCAATTCAATGAAAAATAAATTATTTGAAATTCTTATTTCCACTGTTTATCAGACCGCCGAAACCGAGAGACGACCAACTCGCAGCGCTAACGGGGTTTGATTATATATTTTCTAAAGACGGGCGGCCAGTAGCAGTGCCAATTGGGGCGCACTCACAAGCTGCGTGTCGGATCGACCTTAGTGCGACGAATGCTCGAAACACATGTGAGCGGCCTGTCTAGCAATGGGTGTTCAGAAATGTTTTGTTTACTTTCGATATCAATCAATCCAACATGTTTGAGTTAGAATGGGCACAAGCAAAACACTGGCTTTTCCCTTCTTTCTTTGTGCTGCAATCGTTTGAGAAAGCTTTTCCACAGTCCAATTGCAGGGAGCTTGATAAACGACTGAGTATGCAGAGTAGGCGAATGCGATGCACAAAAGTTCACGGTCAAACGTGCGATATGTAGGTGTTGTTGACCTATTGTTGCCGGTTGAATCAAATTTTTAATTAACGTTTAAGTGGCTATAATGTATTTATTTCCTGATTTTCGCAATAATATAACAATATATTTTTATAATTGAGAGAGAAGCATTATATCGGTGTTATCTACTTTTCGTATATGACGTTAACGTCGCGAGTGAATGTAGGCTTCAACCAAAAAGGCTCTTAAGCTGACTCGATTTAACTAGCTCCACTTTCTGGTTGAGGTCCTTTTCTACCAATGGGTGCTTTAGATGTAGTCGTTCTTTGATGTGTGGAACTCTGTGGTTGAAATATGATACTCATCGGGTCAGAGCTGTGTTGTCCACGGCGGAACCATTCGAATTGTTAAATCTGCACGTCTGACTAAAATAATGTCATTGTACAGCTCGTACAGTTTGTGGTTGAATCTCTTACTTTTTTGACTTCGTCAGCCAACATCTCAATTTTAAGATCTCTGTGTAGTACAGTGTTACGAACATACCATGACACATTTGCAATATTGTGTCGTACTTTATTTTGAAATGTTTGTATATTTGTTTTATGAGTGCACCCCCACAGGTCCAGATTGATTTTAGGACTTGCCTATAAAGCAATAATTTGTTGAACAGGCAGAAGTATTTTTAATGAGTCCATACATTTTATTGAATTGAATGTTAAGCTCTTCTTGTTTTTTCTTTACATGTTCTTTCCATCGCAATTTCGCATCAATAGTTATGTGTTTAAAATTGGGTCGTTGTGCATGTACACTGAGAATTGCTGAACATTCCTGTTTGTAAAATTGACATGATTTGATTTCATTTAGCTTTATCTGCCATTTTATCGAATATATTGTCGATCTCCACCTGTAGCTTTTCTGTTGCTTCTTTGATAGTTTTCCCCACGGCACGGACGGCTGCA
This sequence comes from Merodon equestris, assembly GCA_958301585.1. Classification (NCBI taxonomy): domain Eukaryota; kingdom Metazoa; phylum Arthropoda; class Insecta; order Diptera; family Syrphidae; genus Merodon; species Merodon equestris. Next base: position 70,991,872 of record OY284413.1, read on the forward strand.
AAAGTATCAACAGTGGTGCCATCCCTTTGTGGTCGATCATTAGTACATAGCAGGAATAACACTGGTCCTAATACAGTTCCTTGTGGTACATCGGCTTTTGTTTCTTTTCAGTGTTAATACTCGTCCTATTTCTGAGTATCGAGGTATCGGGCGGTATGACGTTACTTCGCTATGGGGTTTGCCTGGCTTAGGTACCATCATTTCCTCTGCGACTTTCCACATGCGTGGGAGCTGTTTAAGGATTTCTCCCGTAAAATCAAGGGGCTTTTTTGGATTCATATTTTTCTTAATTTCTTTGGTTATTAACTTCCCAGTGGGAAGTTTTTGTAATGGGGCCGATTTTGTGAATCCCAAATTTTGACATATCTCCACGTTTCAAGGTCACCAGAATCCAAATCCAACGTTTTTATACAGATGTCTGTGTGTGTGTATGTGTGTTCGTAATCATTTTTCGTCTCGATTATCTTGAGAACCAAAGATGATATTAACATGGGCCTATATACATTAGATGCGTAATTACATAACATAGAACTGAATGAATTTTCAGCGAAATCGGTCCAGCCGTTTTTTTTTTAAACGAGAAAACCAAGAAAAAAGGCAAACAAGCTGAATTTTAAAATGAATGAAGTGCACAATTTATTCATGCAGATTTTAGATACCTTCATATTATGATTGAGTACTGTGAAAAATGTCATTAAAGAAAGTTATAAAAAAAACAACACTTTTCTTCTACAACAACCATAACAATTGAATATTGTTAATAACAATTGAATATGGTTAATAACAATTGAATATTGTTGATAACAATTGAATATTGTTGATAACAATTGAATTTTGTGAATAACAATCGAATAGTGTGAATAATAATTTAATACAGTTGAAAAAAATTTAATATTGTTTGTAACAGTTGGATATTGTTTATAACGTTTAGAGAATAGTGTCGATGAATTTTTGCTTATAATAAAACAACATTTTAATAGTTCAAATAAAGTGCCTGTAATGATATCGTAGGATACAAAAAATTGAACAATCTTTTTGCAAGTAAAGGTTGATTTATTATTATGTAATTCATACAAAAAAATGTGTTGAAAAGAACAGTCGAAAACTACTATTATGATGCACGTTTAATAATTGAGAAATAAACGATGACTAAAGGCCCGGTTGTAAGTAGAAGTTGTTAAGAGTAAAATAGCTTTTGGTGAAGCTATGGTTTTTTTGTTTTATAGTCATAAATGAATTAGACTTAAAAAATATTGTTATTTCATATTCTGATACGTCTTACGTTATGTTGAGTTTATTAAATATGTATGTCGTGGTCCTATTCAATTGTAGCTGCTGTGGATAGGATGACTGATGTCATGAGATCCTCATTGATTGTTTCCATTTTTTTTTTCACCAAGCCACTACGAACATGTTTTTTGGAGATAATACAATTCTTGCGGATATGATTAACAAACTGGTATCGATGTAGTTGGACTATTCATAAAGAAAAAAAATAGTCTTTTGGTGTCAGCTGTGTAGTCTGTTTTTAATATTGTTGTGTAGTGATTGAAGTAAAGAAATTCTGATACGACGTGTTCAGGAAAGGAAGGGGTCAAAACAAAGGTTACCGGGGACACGGTGGCCACGTCCGAAAACAGGGACGTAGTGGTGGATTTCGGGGCAGAGGTGGTGGAAGCCGAGGAAGGGGTGGAGGAAGCCGAGGAAGAGGTGGAGGAAGCCGAGGAAGAGGTGGAGGCAATCACGGAACAGTATGGCAAGGAGGTCGGGGCTTTGGTAAAGGACGAATATGTGGCGGAGGTGTTTACCTTTACCAAAGCTTCCACGCTTAAAATTATAAAAAAAAAAATTTAAATAAATATAAAATTACATGTAATAATAATAAATAATAATAAAAAAAAAAAAATGTTCTTTCACTCTTCTCACTGGGAAGTTAGTCGTGTGGACCTTACGGTTCACACCTTGACCACTTTTTTCATAAGATTTTACCAGGCTTATTGGTCTGTCAGCTTCAGACATTTTTTTCTGCGGGTACATTTTTGTGTTATCATGAGGCTGAAAAACATTTTTAAGATACTTTGCAAGTGCATAGTTTAGCTTATTGGAAGTTTGACTTCACCCCGTTCGCACTACCGGTTTTAGTAGGTGGCTTGTATGCAGTTGGTTTCTTCATCCTTCTAGTTGCCTTCCAGAGTAAATATTCCGTACTAGCATCATTTATTAGATTTAAGAGATATTTCTTGATACATTCGTTTTTGTAATTCTTAATTGCCGTTCTGATCCTATTTCCAAATTGTTCAGCCGAGATTTATCATTTGGTGCACTTGTTTGTTTCCAACGTTTTCTCGCTATTCGTTTTTCTGTAACTATCTCACATACGTATCTAGGATGATTTTTTTTTTTGATTTTTCCTTTTAATTCGAATTAGCTTGTTGAATGTAAGCACGGAATATTCAAGCTGTTCCTTTGTTGATATTTAATCTGGTAAACGAATAGAGGTTTCTAAGCCCTATCTAAAGCAATTCCAGTCGGTTATTTTATTCGTTAGATACATATGGTTTGTTGTTTTTGATAAAAATTCCTTCAGGAAGACCGAGGAGTGGTATGATACCATATTATTTGGAGAGATATTTTTTGCTATAAAGACGTATATAACATCCGGGATTTTGTGTAAATCTGACAACCAGTAAGTTGGATTTCTCGACGAATAATGTTTACCGCCATCCTCCTTAATATTTAAAGTAGTTCTCTTCCTATTGAATTAGTCAATCTAGATACCAAGCTTTTGTTTTTAGCATTAAAGCCTACTATACGACGGTCGATCAATTTTTGAAATGTCCACTTGTGTTTGAAAACAGATGGCGTTGCTGAGGGAATTTGGCATTACAGTCTTGTACCGTTATGAGCCAAACAACATCATACAACATTTCAGATTGATACAAAGGTTAATTTTATCACATCCCTTTTGATTTTTTCGATAAAATGGAAAAGGAGCATTATTATTCGCCATAGAATAAACGGCTGTTACAATAGCTTTAATAATAAAAACTTAATTGCGACTCTCTTCATTGACATAACCAAAGTTTTTGACATAGTAGATCATAACATTTTTTTGGAAAAATGACTGCTTTCAAGATCTTCTTAAATGTGTCTATTCTGGGTTAGTTCATTCAAGGTTTGTGTCCTGGGGCGGTACTCGTGGCAGCAAAATGAATCCACAACTAATTTTCCAGAAATTTGTTATTCGTCTTATATGTAATATAAACGTCGCACAAATAGTTTACCACTTTTTAGAAATCTTAGAATTCTCCCTCTAAGACATCTATATTTTCATAAAGTACTAAAGATCTTTCTTCTCTAGATCGGGATAAGAAATCAATCGAAGCTCTGCTAACTATGAACTTAGAATCAACAATTTGAATTTGGCTTTAGTTCCACATCACAACACATCACATCTTCAACAGTATCAGAAACTTAAGATCTAAATCTGTTTTTCTGGAGAAAGTTAAAGTGTGGCTTTTAGAAAAGAGCTATGAAAATATTTCCAATTTAATACGTATTACCATCTGAAAAAAAAATTTTTTTCTTTTTCTCTTTTTCCGTTTTCCTTATAATATGTATAATGAAATCTGAATATGTAAACTCTAAAATTTTATTATTGAATTGCGACCCCACTGATTATTTTATTTGAATTTTTTTTTACTTTATTGCCTTATCACCTCTAGTTCCCCCTGAACCATGGACAGCATTTTATATATTAATTCTTTTTTGTATTATATTCTATTGTACTATAAATGAAATTGTAAATAAAATAAAATAAAATAAAAAAACTTAATAAAAAAAACAATGGATTTTTGGTATTAAATTTGTTTCGAAGAAGGTAAAGACGGTCCCGTTGGTTCGAAAAGCCACCATTTTTTCGGATTCGAAGATAATAATTCTCATGGACTTTTTGTAAAAAAGAAGAACAATCACTATAGTGAAGAAGCAGCACTATAGTGAATTATTGGATCGATTCAACCAAAAAATTAAGGAAATACGCCCTCATTCGGCTTAGAAAAAAGTGTTGTTCCACCACGATTCATCAAGGATTGTTGCTGCGAAATTTAATGAATTGCGCTATGAATTGCTACCACACCCACCGTACTCTCGTGATCTGGCATCCTGCGATTTCTTTTTGTTTCCCAACATTGAAACATGGTTCGGGGGGAAAAAAATTAACTCAAACGAGGAGGTTATTGCCGAGGCAGAGGCTTATTTTAATGAGTTTGAGAAGTCATATTTTTTGGAAGGTTTAAAGAAGTGGCAAAAATGTCGGAAAAAAGTGTATTGACCTAATGGGAGATTACGTTGAAAAATTAAAAAAAAAATTGAAAAACTTGCATTTTCATTTACAACACAGGTACTTATTGACCGCCCATCGTATTTATTTCCAAAAAACTTGAATGAGCTATCAAAAGCACTTTTCTTTAGCTTGTAACTTGGAGAGTAGTATGCGGCTCCTTTGGATATAGGACAGAAGTTGCTTGAATTCCACAGGCCTGGTAAGCCGTGTATTGTATCTTCAATTAGCCCCGTAGTTTCCCCTCTGGGTGTATTGTGTGGGTGCGAAGTGTGATATACTTAATATCCGCGCAGTCCCATAGCTGTATCAAATTTAAAGTGAGTTTCTGCAACAATACATATATGTATCTAATGATTTTTGATCAAGAGTAGGTTGTAATTCCTCTTTATGTTTTTCTAGGCCACTGCCATTTTATTGTAAGATTTGAATAGGTATGACTATTTTTGTTATTTATAAAGGGTCCGCCATCTAACGTTTTTTTTTCAAGTATTGCTTATTTCGTGAATGGTAACACTTAGCTCATGTCTGATTTGACAGATAATTAGCTTTATCCTTCCGCTGAACGAATATGGTTGTGTATACGCTTGAACAACGCTTCGCTAAGTGGGCCTGCGATCGACTTACAGAAGATGCCGATTTTGCCAAAAAAATCATCTTTTCAGATGAAGCTCATTTTGATCTTGGCGGGTATGTAAACAAGCAAAATTGTCGCATTTGGGGCACAGAAAACCCGCAGGCATACATTGAAAAGCCGGTGCACCCAAAACGAGCTACTGTTTGGTGCGGATTTTGGTCCAGAGGCATAATTGGGCCATTTTTCTTCGAAAATGAGCAAGGAGTGGCCGTTACAGTCAATGGCGATCGTTATCGAGCCATGTTGAACGAATTTTTGTTCACAAAAATTGAAGAGGAAGATATTGGCAACATTTGGTTTCAACAGGAAGGCGCTACGTGCCACACAGCCGAAGCTACACTCGATGTTTTGCGCCCTGTTTTTGAAGATCGCATTATCAGCCGCAGAGCTGATGTCGTTTGGCCACCTCGGAGCTGCGATTTGACACCGTTGGACTATTATTTATGGGGTGCCGTCAAAGATAAGTGTTACGCCGACAAGCCAGAGACAATTGACGCTTTAAAGGACAACATTCGTGAAGCCATTGGTGAAATACAGCTGCACATAATCGATAATGTGCTTAAAAATTGGACCGATCGTGTAGGCACTGCATGGCCAGCCGAGACAGCCATTTGAATGAAATTATTTTCCATTATTAACCGGAAGGATTGTACTTTCAAATAAAAAAAGAAATTTGAGAAAATATTCAGTAGTTTTTTTTATAGCATTTTCAAAAAAAAAAAAAGTTATTTGGCGGACCCTATAGATAACCTTTTACTAGCTTCTTTGCTTTCCAGTAAAGTTAATCTTAGCATGTTACGTTTTCCAATTTATTGAGGTATTTTTTTTCATAATATGTGCCATACGTTTTCGGTAAACTTTGTAGGAGCATTTGAGGTTAGCTGGGCATATGCTCTATCATCAACTGCCTGTGATTTTATTACACATTACTTTGTTTATTGATGCGGTTTATTGGTGGGTAAGTACTTTTTGTTGGTCTTCTGTGTTTGTGTGTTTCGTTATTTGTTTTCTCGTGCTTCCTGAAGTTCTACTGCTACAAGGCATCCTCTGTACCTATAATTTGCAGTCTGCTTTTCGTTACAATTGGCACATTTCGGCGGAAGCTTTTTTCCTTCTTGCAGTCTTGCGTATGATGATCCTTTGCACATTTAACGCATTTTGGGTAAGAGTTGGAGTACTTTTGTGTATGACCAAATTTTTCGCAGTTTTTGCACTGCGGGATTCATTTCGATTTTTTTATTGGCTGAATTTCGACTTTCAAACCTTTATTTTTTTTTCATATATTTTCATTATGTCTTCATCATTGAAGGAAAGCATAAATAATTAGAACGGTTCTTTGGATTTATGTTTTAATAAATTGTTTATTTATAATATTTGCAAGTTCAAGTTAACAGGAGGTACAATTTCTTCGCTATTAGCTTTTTAGGTCTCGTTTATTTGCTTTCATATGAATACCATTGCACTTTTTTTTTTTGTTTTTTGGTCAAGTAGGCTTATCTGAATTCTGTACGATTCATCGTTCTCTACATCTATCTTGATATCATTATCTCCGATGAGGACTGTACTAGTTTTGATTTTTTTTTGTTCTAAGATTAGTTACTGGTTAGTTAGTTACCTGGAGTACCATAATTGGTGGAGATTTCGCTAGCTTTCACGTCTTAATTATCTCATTTTTTCCAGATCGGGCGTACGAATCTTATACATACCGGATGCTTTTCAAACCGCAGCGGTACAAGAATTTCGACTTTCAAACGGAACAACCGCTTAGGACGGCTAACTTTCGTTATACCCACAATCTTGGAATAGGATTCTTCATTAGCAACAAAATTTAACAGAACGTAATGGACGTAGTATTTCACGACGACCGAATATCGGCGGCCAGGAAGAGGTAAAGGACACGTTTTATGAAACTATGGAAGAAATATTTGATAATTTCTCATCCTTTGACGTTGAAATCGTACTCGGGGACTAAAATATGGCCTAAAATATGTAGGCCATCAATAGGAGAAAAAACCTCCATATCTCATCAAACGGTAATGGTCTAAGGACAATAAGTTTCGCCAGCTCAAAAAATATCATCGTGAAAACAGCAACATTTAAACACAAGGGAATACACAAGGCTACATGGATATCACCTGATGGAGTAACGCGCTACCAAATTAATTATTTTCTGACAGATTGACGCCTAGAACGTACTAGATGTTAAACAATGAAAGGGTTCCCGATAATGATGAATGGAGCGAATTCAAGATAGAGAGGTAGGTGAGCAGTAATAACGCAGTTTTCTCTATTAGACTAAAAGATCACATCAAGTTGTCGTTTCAACTTGTTGATAGTATAACTGAGTTGGAGGAGACTGGAGTCGGAGAGACAGTCTGTGAAGAAATATTCCTACCAGACCAGGTTCTAGTTGTGACAAAATGAGTCTCATCGTCGGACTAGCCGGTACGAAAGGTTAAATTTACCATAATTGATGATAATGTCATTGGGATCAGCAATATCAAATATGGAATTTATGTCGATGGCAAGTTGATAATAATAAATGGGTTATGAGGGACGAATGTTAAAACAGGCAAGGTAGACCTTTCGTTTCGAGAAAAGTTATTAAGGTGCTTATAAAGTTGACGTCAAAATTGACGTTTTGAAGGTTAAGAGATCGTAGTGGCTGTGACTTTCTATGAAGACTCCTCGACTGCCCGGATCGGCAGTATTGTCGTGGCCATCAGCACGGAACAGAGTAAAATCTGATGTGAATAACTCATTATCTATGCGCAAAAATATCGTAAGACAGTGGGAATTGAGAAGTATTGCTGAAGCTTTTTTGCGCAGCCCTCTGACATTTTGGTAATAGAAGGAAATGTATTTGAGTGAACTGAGCGATTGGTGGAGAGATGTAACGGGTTGTCTGCAGGTGTGAGAGGCGCTTGGAGCTGTCGTGGACGGCTAACGAAAAGACCGTTAGTTACGTCACAGATATATATAGGCTCCCGTGAAACCGGATACAGGTTTCCTGCAGTTCGTGAGGGTCAGTTGGGAAGGATGACAAGGATGGCAAGAATGATATTTAAGAAACTGCATGACAATGTTACACAATATTTAAATCCTTTTTCAACAATAAAGTCTTGATTAATTTGATATAATAGCGAGTGTTATGTTTTGACATTCGGCACAACTCGACTCTTTTGACAAGAATTTAAATAAGGCATATTTCTGTGTAGCTCATCGATTTACACGCTATGATATGTGGCTTTAATGTTGAAAAGAAGATGACATGAGTCGATCTGCAAATTTTCCCAAGACCTGATTCAAATGGTCCCATTTGGTTGGTAGTGAATTTTTCGGATCTGATATCACACAGATAAGAATCTATGAGATTGTTCCCGAAAGGAATGCGATCTTGGGAACTCTTTTCCTTATAAAAGTAAGTACCTATGAAACGATATGTGACTATTTTTATAGGTGGATCGCTGCATGTTCTCGATACACCCATGTCATTGAAATTTTACTCCAGGTCTTTCAATCAGCGAAGTGTTCGCTTAGCAGTGGAATAGACCAACAGTCATTGTCCTTATTCGACATTTTAGTTTCTCGTAAAATGTCTAAACATCGATACTATCGCTCTGTTCGCCCGATACCGCACTTTTCATGATCTTTTTTTCAAATCCCGCAACAGCCAAGACTTCGAAATTATATTTGTCGGTGTTTCTTCTCATGATGGAGAAAAGAAAATGTGTCTTGAAAAAAATATTAAATTAACAATTCAAAATTTTCGAGAGCTGACCACTGCTGGTTTGGTTTAATAAATAGTTTAATAGGTTTAATAAAAAAAAAACACGAAATTTCATTATCGTGAATGGATTGTTGAAAGATCAATAGCTTTAAAAACAAAATACCAACTTATGTCGTTCAAATGGTTTTAGGCATTTGGTTCATATCGGCCGTAGGCTAATATCATAAGCTATAAGATATACATAGGTCTCTTTAATAAAATAGCTAAAGGATTGATATTTTCTACGCGTCGTAGTGGGCTTTTTTTATTATTTTGTTTCTGCTTGAACTTTAACATAGGCGCGAGGCATTACAATACATGCCTGTCAAGATCCACTTACTCCTTGCCCGACCGCAGAGAATTATTGATTCTAGTATAATTCTAAGGTGAGATAACAGTTAGTGTAGGAGTTTTCCTTAAATAAAGCCTACAAGATTGGTTGATGTAATTCGGGTTATGGAACACAACATCGTTGTGGTGGCGATTTCTATTGCAGGCGAAATATGGCTATCCGAAATGAGCCCCATCGAAAGAAGTCTAAAGGCGTCAAATCACATGATATCGGAAGCCCATAAACATTTCTTCTAACTCACATAAAGCGATCATCAAATTTTGCACGCAATAAACTCCTTGTTTAAGCTATAGCGTCATTCTGTTGAAACCAGAAATTGTTCAGGCCCAATACCCACAATTTTGTAAAATAAAAAAGTCGGTCACTGCCACAAAAACAAATGAGCAAATTTGCAAGCGAAAAACTCAAGCCTTCTTTCTCCCTATATCCATCACGGTATTAGAAGCCGTAGTTAATTCTAACCATCCCATTTTCCAGTAACGGCCTTCTGTTTAATTACAAACTTTGCAAGTTTTTGCTATTAGGCAACATGACATGTCATTTCCTCCGCTAATATCCAGATGCAAGCATTTCACCATCATACGTAAACTGGCAGCTTGTCAATTTCTGTTGACAGACGGTTCACTGCTGAAACAAGAACTATCTGCGAGAGGAATGGAACTGTTTTTAGACCAGAATTGGGTAAGAAGTAAGGTTTATGTCGCTCACCTGACTCTGAAGCCAAGTAGTTGCTGCAATAAACTGTAAACGAAGTACTTTTAGCATCATCCAGACTATTACGACTATTCGTCGACTATTCGACACCAGTTGGTAGGCATACTCCTTGACTTCTGACTTCGAATTTTGCATGTTAAATGAAGTAATTGTTTTTGGATAGATTAATAATGAGCACTTGCAGAATCTACAAACCTTGTAAGAGGCTCGAGAATCATTGGTTTGTGATGTCGTTTGGAAATGTCGTTTCGCAAAGAGAGAGGTCACATCATCGAACGCACACATTATCGGAGACATGGCTTCCAAGTATTTAAAGGAATTAGAAACATTCATTGGCAAGGTGAATCACAAAAACTAATTCACTAAAGATTTCGCCCATGCAGTGGCTCCGCTCAGTAAACTGAAATAAAAAAAAGTATGATGAATGATGAATAAAGAAATACAGCCAAATTGAGAAGGAAAAATCTCCATCATCTATGGTGTCAAAAAATGTCAATAATACCTTTTGGGTTTCTTACTAACCACCAACCACTCGTCACAATTTACAGTCCCCCAAAAAACTTCCGTATATGTACATATATCAATTCAACACCCACAAAAATGGACGTTCATTCTGATGGGACACACATACACCATACATTATCGGCGGACCAAGCAGCATAGAATTGCAGAAGTTGATGAGAATCCTAAAAAAAAGTTCAGATTATTATTTAATTGTTATTTAATAATGTCTCTTCCACAGCGGAAATTATTGAGTAGTTGTATTCAACTAGTTGCAGCTCGGAGTATTGTCGATACTTCAGCAGGGTCACTGGAGGCACCTGTATAAATCAAGCATGTCGTTGATTCTATTGGTGGCCCACTACCGAGGACGACGTTGCTAAAATTGTTGCACAATGTAATACGTGTCAGACTAACTTTAACAACTTGCAAAGAGAGAACACCAGCTGGCAGCCGACCGAAGAAGTATGGAAGCAGATACATTGATTGATTGATTTCGCCTGACCGTTTTAAAAGCAGATGTGGCTAATTGTGGTTGATTTAAATCGAAGTTTCCGTACGCTGTTCGTATGGCAACTTTTATTTTACAAGCAATGATTTATGCATTACAATAATTTTTTTGCAATTGAGGTCTATCGAAGACGTTTACTTCGACTGAGTTTCAGTATTTTTGTCGAAGTAACTACATTCAACATTTGTCACCAGCGCCCTTTAATCCAGGGACCAACGGCGCAGCTGAAATAATGGTAAGAACTCATACGTACGTTTAAAACGGCACTTCGGAAAATATTACAAGACACAACATGGTGGGAAGCGAAAAGATCAAACCCATCTCAATAAATGATTATAGGCCAATTAGCATCTTACCATGTCTGTCAAAAGTGTTCGAAAAAATCCTAGCTAAGCAGATTCAAAACCATTTATCCCGTAATGCACTTCTTAGTACTTTCCAATCGGGCATCAGAAAAGGTCACAGTTGTTCTTCCGCAATGGTCAATATATTAGAAGAGATAAGACTTAATTTTGATAAGGGGAATCTGACTCTTCTCTGTCTGCTTGATTTTTCGAAAGCATTCGACACTGTCAATCATGATATTCTCTGCTGGAAACTTGATCACCTATTTGGATTCAAGGAGAGGGCTCTTAAACTTATAAAGAGTTTTCTTACCAACAGGATGCAAAGAGTTGTCAACGGTGACTCTTTTTCTGCATTCAAGATTGTCACCCAAGGCGTTCCTCAGGGTTGTATTCTAGGGCCTGTCTTATTTTGCACTTTTATAAATGATTTCCCACTCGTATGCCGGAATGCGTCAATACACCCCTATGCGGACGACGTCCAGCTATACCTAGGTCGCCCTTTCCATAAAACTGATGAGCTCGTTAACTTGCTTAATGCTGACTTGGCAAGCATATACCGATGGGCTACACTGAATAATTTACTAATTAATCCAACAAAGTCCAATATTTTGCCAATTGCAAACAAAAAATTTCAGCTTGACACCTCATCTATTATTTGCCTGGGAAACAGCAAATTAGACATAGATGAATCTGCTACTAGCTTAGGGTTTGTAATTAATAATAATCTCTCAGGATATAATCACGTAAATATGGTGGTTGGCAGGATTTATAGTTGCCTTCGTGAGCTGTGGGTAACATCTAGCTTCACACCGTCTGAAACCCGACGATAACTTGTTCTGAATCTTATTGTTCCAATAATAACATACTCTGAATTCATATATGGCAATCTAGACTATTTATCTCAGCGTAAACTTCAAGTAGCTTATAATGATGCGGTGCGTTACATTCACGGGCTTCGAAATATGACCACATATCTATTCATTCAAAAAACCTTTTAGGCTGTACACTGACTCACTATATCAACGCCAGAAATTACATTTTTCTACACAATATAATAAAAGACAAATTTCCGATATATCTTTTCTAGAAAATTCGTTTTGCTCAGTTGGCAAGAACATCAAACCTAGTAGCTCCTAGTTTCAAATATCTTAATTCTTCTCGACTGTTTTTCGTTCTTGCTATAAGACTTTGGAATAACTTGCCAATATGCGTTAAAAAATTAAATAACACCTCAAGCTTTAAGGAGACAGTCTTAAAATACTGTCCAAAATTTAACAAAAATCCTCTATCCCTTTTCCTCTCTCCTCCAACTCTCCATATCCTTAGAAATATCCACTAATTTTAAGATATAATTATGTAATTTCAAAATTTCCGAATTGTAAAATTATACTAAGTACTATAAAAGAGAATAAATTACCTCAGTGACTTTCAGTTCGGTTTCAGGAGTGGAAGATCTACAGAAAGTGCCTTAATAAAATTCATTGGTGAATTATACAATAGTTTAAATGATTCAAAGATTTCTGCTGCACTTTTTATCGATATAACAAAAGCTTTTGATATGGTAGACCACAGTCTCCTATTAAATAATCTTTATTTTGCCGGTTTTAGAGGATTTGTTTATGAGTGGTTCGTTTCATATCTTCAGAACAGAACACAAGTGGTTAAGATAAAAAATTGTTTAAGTCCCCTAAATCTATAAATATGGGTGTTACACAGGGCTCCGTTTTGGGCCCGATCCTATTCTTAGTCTATGTAAATTCTTTATTTTTGCAACCTTTCAAAGGAAAAATTACAGCTTTCGCTGATGATATAGCCCCCTCGTACCCAAACTCAAATTATTTTGATACCTTTGTGGATGTTAATTATGATGTAGACTTACTGAGGAATTGGTTCAAGCAACATAAGCTCTTAATCAGCACCAAAACTAAGTTTACGTTCTTCAACATTAAAGGTACAATCTTAAGTGACTTTCCTTTATATTTTCATTCAACAAGTTGCAGCCGATTTCCAATAAACAAATGCCAAAAATATTCCATGTATTCTAATGGTAATCGATGTTGTACTGACGAATGCTTTAAAATTTAATGTGTCGATAGTTACAAGTATTTGGGTATTATTTTGGATCAAAAAATGAATTGGAAGAATCACATTTTGTATCTTAAGCAGTATGTCAATAATGTAGTCAAGCAGCTCTACCACCTTAGTCTCTTTTGTAATCAATCTGTTTTGAAACTGGTTTATAATGGTCTTTTAAAATCTAAGTTGCAATATGGGCTATCTTGTTGGGGGGGTGCATACTTTTCTAATATTAAACCTTTATTACTAAAACAAAAACATGCTGTAAGAATAATTTGCAAAGTAAATCGATGTACACATAGCTTTGATCTATTTAAAAACCTTAGAATTCTACCGCTTAACATCTTTATTGTTACAAAGTGTTAAAAATATTCTTTAAAAATGCTGGTTATTATGCAGTCAGGTTTGATGATAACTATAACTTGCGTGTCAATACTAGAAATTTTGCGTCTGTACCAATAACAAAGAAATGTCACTTTTCATGTTTTTTCTGTGTTACTCCACCTCGGTTATTCAATTCACTTCCTATTAATTTACGATGCGAAAGAATGGAAACAGCTTTCTTGAGAGATATTTATGAATGGCTCCTGTCTCTCAGCTATTCTGAGATTGAAAAAAAATTGCATATTTAATCTAATTATAATACTTTGTTTGGATGATTTCCTTCATTTTATATTTTATACTTTATATTTTATTTTAACTTATCTTTTTGCTTGCCTCTTTACTATATCTTTTGTTATGAATACCTTATTTGTACGAACACTTATTTTTGTACATTTTTGTTACTTAATATGGTCCCCATCAACAGTTTCGGGTTTAGTGTTCAGATAACCACTTGTTACTTTACAATTGAATGTATCTTTACTATTTCAGTCATATGTGTCAACCAAATTATGTCTATCCTACATCTATGTAAATACTTTTGTCTGAAATAAAGCTATATTAATTAAATTAAATTAAAGTAAAAAAAAATTAATTAATTAAATTAAATTAATTAAAAAGACTCTGTCTTACTGTACAAATTTATTGTACAATAATAAAATTGAATTGAATTGAATTGAAGCTTGGCACACTACACTACAGTAGATGACAGTGGGATATCACTAGCAGAGAAATTTCATAAAATTACACATCGTAAAATTCTTTCGGCAATGGTTCCAAAACCCGAGAAAGCAAAAATTAAGTGTTGGACAAGCTGTTGTGGCAGCATTTTACCATCACACGTAATCTCTCAATTTGCCACTTTCTGATGACAGAAATTAACTACAACAACGCGCCCTCACATGATATTTCGATCTTGGCCACTCATGTTCCCCGCGCCAATTACGCCAATTAGAAGATCAACCCATTTTTTCCCTTAAGTATTAATGAACCCATGAAGTAAAATAAGATATATCTTATAATGATAATTACAGTATGTTAATGCACTATATCATGCCTTCTATCATTCTTAATATTTTCATATACATATGTATACTCGTATTATTTTTTAATATATAGAATTTGGAGGTGAGACTCGTTTAATTTATTTTTGTAATTTAAAGAATATTACATCAGACCGGTTAAAATGTAGGCTACTAGTTGTAATAAAAATAGTATTACTGATGACATGTGTACATAATGTACAATTCGCAAGTAGGAAAGGTAATCAGTGCTTATTATTTTACAGTTTACGGTGTATAACAAACCCACGATAAGAGCGCGACTTATATTTACCACGAAACTTCGAAATAAAAAAAACGAATTAAATTTCGGGCAGAGCTTTGCCCTCTGGAACTTTATTAACAGAACTGAACAAACTATCGTTTTTGAAGTAGGTTTTTATAATAACAAAATGCTGACTTATTACTTTAGCGTGAGATAAATAATTACATATGATACAGAAGCAAATTAGAATTTGGATATATGTATTAGATTACAAGGTATTTGATGCAAAAGGCAAATCTGAATTTGAATATATTGTATTTCTTAAGATAACAAAGTTATGCGTTAGCAACTGCATGAGAGAACAATGTTGGAACGTAACTTCTCCCCCCTTAGTGAAGCGACTGCCAGAGGATGTTTTTCCTCGAAGGAGCGTTTGGTATATCCCTCGTGTTGGTGTTGGTTTCCGTTATGCGGTCTTCGGGAGTTTGTTGACTTTTGATTCTTGCTCTGATGAAAGCTACTATTAGGGTGATGATTACTGGAATTAATATGGTCCAAATTGATATGAGGTGGGTTTTTGAATCAGTGGTGAGTAGCTGGATCTTCTCATTGTTTTTTTACTGATCTAGGTGGAGTTTTGTTAGTGAAAGTTTTTGGTTGTTGATTGAAGAATTGATTAGGCTGCGAGTCGGTGGGTGTATTACTACACTGTCCCAGAATATATCTGTTCTAGAATCATAGGTGATATTATTAATAAGGATAGTACAATTTTGGAAATGTAATAGTGCGGTACCATAAATACTGTATGTGCTGATGCCACAGGTTGTTTTGATGTTCATGTTGTAAGCATTGATGAAGAGGACGTAGTTTGGTTCTGGTTGTGATATCGGGTTTGGCTCGAAATCAGCTGTAAGATTACATACTGCCGGGTGGTTGTTGATAATATTTCGTACACATTCGGGAAATTTAGTTTGTCTTCTTTCTTTGTTTTTACAGAGGTAGATAGATGCCTTCTATGAGATCGCAAACTTTCTCAAAATAAAGTTCGTCGAATTCATACATAGCAAAGTAGAGGTAGGTACATATGGATATAGTTTTATTGATGGGGAGAGGTATAAGATGGAAGAGGGAATATTTTTCTGGAGATGTAATAGGAATTTCAATGCTAAACACAATGTTTGAATTATTATAATAAGCTTGCAACCGTAAAATTTCATATATTTGTTCGTCCGAAGAGAAGTGAATGGATTGATTTTGTAAAATGTATCTTATTTCGTCTAATTCGGTTTTGCTAAGTATCTGTTTGGAAATTATATGTAATTGAGCAAGAGTAACTGCTTCAGCAATATTTACTAGATGGTTGTAAAGTAAGTCTATATTGAAATTAATTCTGTGAATATACTGAAGGTGTTTAAGGACTTCTTGATCTGTTTTGAGTGCGTTATTTATATTATCATTGTAAAGCTTCAAAAATGTTTCTATGGTATTTTGTTGTTCATTTATGTGGCGAGTGATATTGTCAAATCTCTCTATCATATTTTTATTGATACTGATTTGCTGGTTTGCTTCGTTTTTTTAGGATATTCTGATTTAAATGTAAATTGTTTAGTTCTTCATTAATGGCTATTGCATCATTCATGTACATATTTCCTGTTATAACTTTTATAACGGTACCTAATCCATTTATTATGCCTCTCTTTTGTCTTTGTTTAGGTAAGAGTGTCTGGAGTTTAAGTTCAAGTTCCTTGAATTTAATATGTGCTATATTTATTGTGTCAATATTTGCTTGTTCAGTCCCTAAAGCTTCTACTGATTTACGAATTTTGTCAATACTTTTCACGTAGTTATCTAAATTTACGATGTGGATGCATTTTTTATAAGTTTGTATTACCTTTGCTGGCCCTAGTCGAAGAGGTAGTAATCCATAACTGTCAGTCAGGTTGTGTATTTCCAGTTTTTGTCCGTGTAGTATTGTCACTATTGTTGTCAGTAACTTGAAATTTTCTTTTCTTTTTTATTCTGGCTTTATGAAGTTTCTTTGTATCGTTAGTTATAACCGTGAACCTATTGTTAGTTTTGACTTTCCGTTTTTTAAATCGTGGGGTAATTTTATTACGTCTACATTCCTTGCGGTAGATTATCTCTCCTTCTTTAAGATTGTGAGGGTCTTGCCTATTTCTGTTTCTTTTTCCTAAATATTTGTCCCTTTTGTTATCTAAGAGGTTTTTGATAGATTGGAAGAGTTCTGTTTGGAAAGCGTTTAATTTTTGTAAGTAGTCGTGTTGGTTATTGTATGTCAAGGTTTTGTTGAAGTCGTATGTGCGTCCGTAAAAGAGTTCAAATGGCGTATAATTCGTAGCAGAATGAATCGCGTTATTGTACGTAATGATAGTTTCATTGAGTATGTCATCGTGTTCGGAATTACTAAAAGGGGTTACATTTGGGTTTTCATAAAATTGGTCTAATTGTGGGTAATAATTTTGAGGATTATTGGTGTATGTGGGTTCCTGTAGAGAAGAGTTGGTTTTGTTGTCCATAGAGGATGTTTCCTCTATTTCATGTAGCTCTGGTTCGTCAATATTGTGTATTTGTGTATTTTGCGGGAATACATTATTCTATTGCCCGGAGGGTGGTCTTCTCGCCAAGGTTTGAGCCGAAGTTGTGTCCATGGGCTCTGGCTTAATGGAAGGTGGTCTTACTTGAAAACTGTTTGGGTGTTGGGGTCTATATAGCTGTGGTCTGTGAAAATTATTTTCCTGCTGGGGTCTATGCTGTTGTTGAATAAATGGTCTTGTGTTTGGGTGGTTAAATCTTGGGTAATACGAAACTGGCTGAATGGGAATATACTGATATTGTCTAGTTAGTGTGTTTTTAATTTGGGGTTTTTGGGTCATAGATGGAGGTTTGTGGTCGTATCTGATATACGACATGTTCTGCTCTTTAATGCAGTTGGCGAATGCCTCAGCTAAAGATTGGGGTTTCATAGATCTTACTATTGAACCTAAAGGCTCTTTTAACCCAGTTAGGAAGATGTTTAAACACATCTCATTATATAGTTCGGCCTTTGCCTTGATAACGTTAGGATCCCTGTTGTGGATCTGGATATGGTTTCTCATTGTAGAGAGAATTTCTATAACTTCACTATAAATTTGTTCGGTTGTTTTGCCGCCTTGTCGGAGATTATGAAAAATAAAAGAAAAGAGATTCCTTTTTTATATAATTTTATTTTCTAAGATTTTGTATTTAAACTATTGACACGCGTTCGCGGTTTAAAGTTCGGGAGTACACTACATACATCGTAGAATTCTGCATCGGTTTATATACGATTTCTTGGGCTTGATTCTCTATGCGTTGCGACTATGTTGCAATGCGTTCTTAAGGGTCGGTCATTAACATAAGTGTCTTTGTCTGGACATCGGCCCATATTTGGTATTTTATGCTTCGATGTCATTTTGTCGTAAGTTCCGTATGTGACCGGCATTCGATACTAAGTGCTTGCGTGTTATTTAGTATGAAGTGCTTAGATGTCACTTTCCGTATTCTGTTGTTCGTTCTTCGTTCATCGGAGTTTATTGCTCCATTTGTTTATGTTATTGTTTATATTTGTTACAATGTCAGCTTTTGGGCGGACGTTGTAACAGTTTTCAGTTTGTTTTGTTCCCTTTGTTCGTTTAGCTTGTTTTGTTTATTTTGTTTGTTTTGTTTTCTTTACGATGCAGCAATGCAGGCTTTTAGGCGGTCATTGTACTGATGTCGCAACTTCTTAGTGAGTGTCATATTATATTGGGTTTGGTGTTGGTCATTGTACTGATGTCGCAGCTTCTTAGTGAGTGTCATATTATATTGGGTTTGGTGTTTTGTGATATAACTCCCCCCCCCCCCCGTTAGTGTGAGGCTCCGACGAACTTTTTACAATAAGTTTTCTTACAAAATAATTTCTGCATCCTATGATTAGAACTATGACAAATAATGTGTATATTACAATGTGTAGGGAAAGGTTTTCAATATTCTTATAGTAATTCTTACTTTCTATTTCTAAAATTTTATCTCTGTTTTCAATACTTTTAAAATGGATTTCCTCTAGTTTTATATTGGGAATTACATGTTTTTCATTTACGTTTATGAGGAAATTTGGTAATATGAAATGGTCAACAATTTCTTTATTTGAATTGGAAAACTTTTTATCCTTTATTCTAATGGAACAGTTTGTGAATTTAACAAATTTTGTTCCACTTATGTTTACATTTAGATTATTACAGTTGTGGTAAAGTTCTACAGTATTTAAATTTTTAGTTACAATTAGTCCTTCTTTTATCTCTTCTATTTTTTCAGTATCGTTCTCTAATATGTTGCAATCAGCTTCTTTGAGTAGTACAATATTTTTTATGCAAGTGTCTTCTATTTTAATTAAATTATTTTTAAGGTTATCTTTGACATCGTTATCGTATATTTGATTATTTTGATCAACAATTACAATATGATTTTTTATGAGAATGGTTCTGTTATGGATTGTATTAGTTGTAGACCTTGAATGGTCGCTTTTTGTGTAACTATGGTATCTTTGTTTAAGGATCGGAGGACGATTGGTTTTTGAAGATTTCTGATTCTGGTTGGAAGGTTCCGGGATTGACTACTGAGCTTGAGGCTCCTGAGTCTATTAGGAAATGTTTCGCTTGTATGGTTATGTAGGGGAGGTTGGAGCGGGGTCCTGTCGAAAATTTCCCACTTCTACATGGTTTTGGTTATTTATCTCCATTGGCTCTACAGTTTGGTTTCTGTAGCGTGGAGATGGGTTGGTGAACACGCTGTAAATTGGTAGTTGAGTGCTATTGTGGTTGGTGTAGTTACGGGGATATTGGTTGTTCCTAAATGGGTTTTGTTGGTGGTTAGTGGAGTATTGGGTTTGCATTTGTCTGGGTCGGAATTCTTGATTATAAGAGTTCGGACGTTCAGATCTCGCATTGTATGTGTTTCTGTTAAAATTGTGAGTGTGTGAGTTAATGTTTGCTGGCTGATGTCTGTGGGGCAGATTTTTAGATTTTGGTTCACTCTTTGGCTGATTGTTAGAATTTATATTGTGGTAAGCGTATCCTGCTTCGTGAAGAATGTCTATGGCATCTTCTAAAGTGTCAGGGTTCCTACAATACAGAATCGATTTCATTGGTTCTGGGCATTTCGCCTTGAAAATTTCTAAGGCGGATCGTTTGTTTAATTCTAATTTTTGCTTCAGGTCTCCATTTGTAGGAATATGTGTCTGTTTTAATTTGTTATTAAGACGTCTGAGAATGTTTTTGATAGAATTGTAATATTCGACGCAGGTGGAACGTACAGGGAGACTTCGCATTTCGTCAAATAGGTCGTCAACGCTTAGTCTGTCACCGAAATTATTTGTCAGTATTGTTGTCATGTCGTTTCATGTCGTAATATGATTATTAATTTCTAATATTTCTCTTGCCTTGCCTTTGCATCTCGATTTGATGAGGTCCGAGAAGATGCTTTGACCGAGGTCATCATATTTGGCTAAGATTGGGTGTATTTTATCGATTAGGTCAATGAAGTTTTGGAGTTCTCGATAATCTCCTGAGTATTTGGGTAGGTGGGTAAGGTATTTTATGGGGTCGATATTTAGGGTTAACATTTCGGATCCTATTCTAAGACTTTCGACTAGGTTGGAAATTTCGACTGATTGAGCCCTTACACGGTCTAGCCCTACTTCAATGTCTCCTATCATATGTCTGACTTAAATTCGATTTAATATGGTATATGTATATATAAAACAGAACATATGTATATTCAAAAAATTATATGTGTATATAAAATAAGGATACAAGAAGGAAGAGAGAGAAAAAAAAATATTCACTGTGTTTAGAGATGGTGTTGATCTTTGGTGAGTTGTTGATGGTGGTTGATGTAGTTTCGATGCTCCTTAGTTTGGCAATGCCGGATTTTCCCTCAGGTTTTCTCTTCTTAGTTGTTGTTGTCGTGCTCTGAAGAAGTGGTCCAGGAATTCGGCAGTGGCTTCGTCGTCGACCCAAGAGTTGGTGTGGTCCTCGGCTTTGAGTGTGTGTGCTTCTAGTGGTGGCACTTCTGCTCCCTTCGGAATGTACGTTTCTTCCGGCAGCATGTAATTTGCACTTTTTCGTAGTACTTTAGTATACTTTGCACAACGCGAACGCGGTAACTTTCGGTGGGTTTGCAAGTTCCCTTAACGATGGGATTGCAAGTTCGAATCACGGATAGAAGTATGTATATCAGATATTCGTTCCGGTATTTGACAACTATCCTACCGACTGCGCCAAAAATAAAAGAAAAGAGATTCCTTTTTTATATAATTTTATTTTCTAAGATTTTGTATTTAAACTATTGACACGCGTTCGCGGTTTAAAGTTCGGGAGTACACTACATACATCGTAGAATTCTGCATCGGTTTATATACGATTTCTTGGGCTTGATTCTCTATGCGTTGCGACTATGTTGCAATGCGTTCTTAAGGGTCGGTCATTAACATAAGTGTCTTTGTCTGGACATCGGCCCATATTTGGTATTTTATGCTTCGATGTCATTTTGTCGTAAGTTCCGTATGTGACCGGCATTCGATACTAAGTGCTTGCGTGTTATTTAGTATGAAGTGCTTAGATGTCACTTTCCGTATTCTGTTGTTCGTTCTTCGTTCATCGGAGTTTATTGCTCCATTTGTTTATGTTATTGTTTATATTTGTTACAATGTCAGCTTTTGGGCGGACGTTGTAACAGTTTTCAGTTTGTTTTGTTCCCTTTGTTCGTTTAGCTTGTTTTGTTTATTTTGTTTGTTTTGTTTTCTTTACGATGCAGCAATGCAGGCTTTTAGGCGGTCATTGTACTGATGTCGCAACTTCTTAGTGAGTGTCATATTATATTGGGTTTGGTGTTTTGTGATATAACTATTATGCAGATCTCTAATCAAGGACGTTTCGTTACGTTTATCCGCATAATGCAATATAAGGTTAGCTTTGATTTGGGACCACTCCAATGGTGTCCCGTACATATTTAGAACCTCATTAGCGGGTCCCTCAATTTTATTGCGTATAGCCCATAACAGAAGTTTTCCGTAAGTGTCATTTTCTATTGTTGTCACTAGAAGGAGAATTTCCTCCACGTTCGTGAGAAAGTCGTATAAAAGTCGTGGATTGCCATCATATTTAGGCAAATCCTTAATGGCGTCCGGGATTCTTAAAGCGTTAAACAAGTCGTTTGGACCAAAATTGGTAGAAAGGTTGGACGTACCACTCGTCGCCATGTTATTATTGTTATTTACTGTACTAGGTATATATGTATATTTCACTATTAATTTCAATATTATTTTCTTCGTTACTATCGCTCAATTCACTATTTATTTCACTATCTCTTTCATATGGTTTGGATCTTAATCTATATTTAATTGTGTTGTGCATTGAAATTATAAGGATTGTGGAATTTAAAGGATTTTTAATCTATCTTAACTATATCATGAATCGACTTACATTAAGATGAATTTTGCCATATTCCCTGGCTTGGTTCGCTCTGTTTCTGTTACTTGAAGGCGTTGCTTGGAGGTTCAGGACTGAAGAGTTGAAACTCAGCCAATTGGTGTTTCTTCACTTGAGTGTTGTACAGCCAAATTGTTCCCGTGCACTAACTATCCACTTATCCCGTCACTACTATCCGTATGCCACTGATGTTGAATTGTTTATTTGTAAATTACCAGTAAACCGCTGGTATTAACCGATACACTAAACATTCACGACGAAAAAATGGATTATATTGCAATCCTACCGACTGCGCCACTTATATTTACCACGAAACTTCGAAATAAAAAAAACGAATTAAATTTCGGGCAGAGCTTCGCCCTCTGGAACTTTATTAACAGAACTGAACAAACTATCGTTTTTGAAGTAGGTTTTTATAATAACAAAATGCTGACTTATTACTTTAGCGTGAGATTAATAATTACATATGATACAGAAGCAAATTAGAATTTGGATATATTAAATTACAAGGTATTTGATGCAAAAGGCAAATCTGAATTTGAATATATTGTATTTCTTAAGATAACAAAGTTATGCGTTAGCAACTGCATGAGAGAACAATGTTGGAACGTAATTCGCGCACTTACCAAGATTAATTCCAGTCACATCACTTCTTGCACATACAGCTGCTATAAATTCAAAAATAGCAATAATATTTTCAGTGTTTGATTATGAATATGAATTAAGATACTACAGAAATGAGTTTATTTACCAAAGAAAATATTAAGATTTCAACATACGATATCAAAGAAAACCCGGCAGGAAATTGCTCAGTCTTGGTAAACACCCACAAGGCGATTCAAGGTTGCAATTTTCCATTATTAATACTTCTCATTAGCTTAAAACAATTCATCTTAAGTAAATATAATACATCAGTATACCTGTAATATATTAATAGCATGTATCTTTCAAATACACTCTGTGCAGGTGTATGAGGTACAGATGTACAATTTAATTAAATAAATTGCACTATTGAAGGGCTATGCATGTCACAAGCAAACGTTGCGCAATAACGGTGAAACTCAAATGTAAGCTCAGTGTCATTCGATTGATCGGCCAAGTGGGTTCAGTTACTATCATCTGTCTCACGGTTAGCCGTCACATAGCCTGTATTAGAGTAAATTCAAACACATGTAATGTTGTTGACCAGAATTCTACACGCTTTGATAGTTTTTCACCTCCTCTCCTGTCATATTAGTTTTATACAAAGGTTTTGTTTTAATGAACACCTGACGTGGATGTGTGAATCTAAATGGATTTACATGTCATTATGACTTTAATTAAGTGTCAATTATTCCAAATATCAACAAACGCGTTTATTAGCTATGAATTATTAATTGATGCAGGTTTCCTCAATGATATAAAAAGAAAGAATGCGCTTTTGAAAAATGTTCAATTACAATGGGTTATGCGACATTCTATAAACCGAATGGAATACGGTGATCTTTCATTGAAGATTAAATGCAATACTGAATTTTCCAGGGTAGGATAACAATATTCACACCCCTTGAACACCGTATAGCTTCGATTTAAACTTTATTCAAAATATGAAAAACTGACTAAAGCCAATAGCTCACCGAAGACTAAAGACTTCAGAAGGAATTGCTCCACAACTGATTGCAAATATATTATTGCGACATGCGAAGTAGCAGTCTTATACTCATTTCTTTAAGGCGTCTTTAAAATTAAGGCGCAAAATGCTCTTAAATGCATCATCAGCAGCGACCTTTCAAAGATCGTTTTCACATTTCTAAGCTTTATAAACTGGCAACAAAATTGTATTGTAGTAGTATGAACTCATCGTAGTAGCGACAATATTCGTGGATTGTCCTAAATAGGGTAGCGTACGCAATAATTTTTTTCCGTCTAGACGTCTCATCGATCCCAATTAGATAGCTCACTCAGCACCGTATCTACCGAATTGTCTTAAATACTGTAATTGAATGAGTGATATTAGTATATTGGAAAGGAGCACCATCATAGAAATAAACTTTGATAATTAGAAGTTGCGATCAATTTACGGTTCATTTTCGCAGAGAAAAGGTGTGAAAAAAGCTTCCTCCTCAAAGATCATACATAGAGAACCATATATACTGCTTGACAATGAGTCCTTTGATTTGCCTCGCTTAGAAAGACTTTTTGTCAAAGTTATAGGCTTTAACTTTGTCCTTTTTTTTTTTTTTGTGGAGGCTTCTACTATCTGTTGGAGCACTCAGACACAAATACTGGCCCATTGTACTACCTTGTCTTTATTGTATTTTCCCCGTTGTCCGGAGAAAAGTCAGGAGGGGCTTCAGTGATGTAGAGTTAAGAGATTCGGCAACCACCATGTCGGCCCCAAGGCGGGGGCGGGACAGTCACAGAGAAAGTGTACTGCCGTGCTATCCTCCTCGCAACATGCAGCACAGGTAGGCGTCTCACTGATGCCAAGCACGTAGAGATGCTTAGCAAAAGTGTAATGGCCCGTAATGACGCCCGTTAGCCTTCTGCAATCATTTCTCCTTAAGGATAGGAAAAATGTTGCGGACTTTTTGCAGACATCAGGGCGTACGTGCTTACTCATCCTGCATCCTGGACATTCCAGTGTGCATTAAAGACCCAGTCGTTTATGTCAGATTTGACCTTGGAAGCAGGTAGACCTACGACGGGTGTAGGTCCTGGAAACTCTCCTCTGAGCCCCTTCTAGCGAGTTCATCGGAGATCTTGTTTCCTGGGATCCCAGAGTGACCTGGGACCCATACAATCCTAAGTGAATTTAATCTTCCCACCTTGTTGAAAGAGGTTTTGAGTTCATGCACTAATTTGGAGTTGGATAGAGGATTGGACACAGCTTTGAGTGCAGCTTGGCTGTCACTGCAGACGCATATGCTTTTTCCTTTCCACCTGTGCTTCACAACATAGTGCATACCCATTATGATTACGTAAATCTTTGATTGAAAGACAGGCGCATTTTTTCCTAACGACAAGTGCAGTCGAATGTTTTCGCGCTCAAAGAAAATCTAGCGCCGGACCCCTGCCCAGTCCTGGAGCCATTTGTGAAAATGCGAAGACATTCTATTTCAGGTTCAGTGACTGGACATGGAAATGTGACTGTGAAATTACAGCGCAGTAGGATGGCAGGTTTCATTGCGTCAGAATGCATATCAATGAGACAGGGGTCGTAGGATATTTCTCGCGCAAGTACACTTTCTCTCCAATGCGAGTTGTACCAAAGACCATTTCTCTTTAGGCGAGAAATGGCTTTCAATGCACACCCTCTGATATATATGTCAAGGGGGGATCATCATAGCATCTAGAGCAGCTCCCGGTGTGCTGGGGAAAGCTTCCGTGCAGCTGAAACAATCCGCTCTTTGGAATTTGGTGAAAGAGGCCACAACGTGTTTGCGTGTTTCACCAAACAACCAATGCATATGAGATTATCGGTCTTATCATTGTTGTGTAAATCTAAAGGATCTCTTTCGGCGATAAGCCCCATGTTTTGCCAAAGGCACCTTTGCATTGCCAAAAAGCTGAAAACGCTTTGGTGGTTTTGGACTCAACATGCTTTGATTAACCGACAGCATATTACTCGTGCACCAGTCCACGATCACATCTAGCACAGCCTGCGCCTTGAGACAGACAGTCGGTAAACATGAGCCGACAGAGAGAACATCAACATCATCCGCATAGGTCTGGGCATAGATTCCAGAGGAGACAAGACGCCACCTTGCGGGAGTCTCTGTTTACTCCAGACTTGACACATTGTTCGAGGCCTGTATCAGCGATCAATGTCCAATTCACAA
Source organism: Merodon equestris (assembly GCA_958301585.1). Lineage (NCBI taxonomy): Eukaryota > Metazoa > Arthropoda > Insecta > Diptera > Syrphidae > Merodon > Merodon equestris. The sequence continues at coordinate 71,018,094 of OY284413.1, forward strand.
TCATTGCTTTGATCCACAAAACCAGTGCTTCATCTACGCCATGCCGTCTAGAAGCGTTACACATGCTGTCGAAAGTAGCGTTATGAAAAGCTCTCTCAATGTCGATGAAAATGCCCAGTACGTACTCTTTCCTTTCGAGAGCGCATTCAATTCTCCCAACTAAGTTTTGAAGCGCAGTCTCGCAAGATTTTCAGCACTGATAACATGCAGTCCGAGAGAGGAAGCATTCGAAGGGCAACTTTGCGCACGTGCAACTCTACTAATCTTTTCTAATCATGCTTTTCAGCAAAAATGATGTTAGACTACTCTTGGCGAGTGAGTAATCTTCTTTCCCTACCGCGCGAAGGTATAGTATGTAGGCAAGTGCCAGGCTAGCAGTGAAAATTATTTTCAGAGTAGAAAGCAGCTGTCTAATAACTTTTAGCAGCACAACAGGGTATATCGCATCAGTACCCGGCGACTTGAAGCCATCGAAAGATGCCTCAGTAGTTGTTACGCGTGACGCAACATACTAGCTACGCCGAGTTGTTTTCATCGTTTCAGTCGCAGTTTCCAATGAGGGAGTTTGCAACGAGCCGATGACAGTCCGATTTCCCGGGAAATGGGTCTGAAATAGTAACCTAAGAGTTTCTGCTTTGGTGAAGGTACCATCAGACTTTCTAAGTACATCCAGCTCGGTCGATTTTCCTCGCTTGAGAACATTAACCAACTTGCTGGTCGCGCTCAGGGATTTGATATCTTTGCAGAATAAGTTGCGAGTTTAGTTTGTGAAGCATATCTTGATTATATGAACATACTCGTACATCATCTTTTTGGCTATTATCCGAATATCATCTTTACATTCGTTGACGATTGGTAAGTTGTTCACTAAAAATCTTGACTGCTGCAAACTGTAACCTACAGTGGACAAAGCGCCAGGAGCCATTGGTCGAAAAGTTTTTTTTTCGGAACGCCCGCTGTTCATTTCCTAACTGTCATGATCTTTGTCAGCTGAAATACTTTTGTAAGCTGCTCAAAAAATAATCAGTGAATAATAATCAGTTTTTCAGTAATTATTCCTTCGTGATAAAACTTTTTCAAACTTTTCCGCCATCCCAACGCCGAAGGTTGTAGTGGCTTAACGGCAAACATTCGTCGTCCTATAATGCAAAAGGAGCCATGCTCGCCATTACTTTTTTTTTTGTCGACCAGTCGAAATCGAACAGTTTGAAACGTGAATATGACTATTGAACATACAATACGAAAATAATAGTTACTTTTTAAGTTTTTACGCAGCAAATATTAAGTAAATTCGGCTAAAAAGTCTTTGTGCGAATAATTTTCTGAGGATGTGTATATTCAGTGAAAAAACACTAACCATAAATAAACCATATTTAATAACTGGCCCCGACTTGAGCCTAATTGATATAAAGACGTAAGAAATTGCGTTCGCTACCAAATTCGTTGTCTATACAAATTAAAAAAGGAAAAGATCACTATAGTCGTATGGTGTAAATTGATTCATCCGGCAAAAAGTGGAGCCACTTTCAACGTCAAGATAGTATTCGTACGTACTCAATTGAAATCCCCGGCGTAACTTCGAATCTATTGACAATCAAGTGTTTGAGTCAATTGATGAATGTTCTGTCTCCGATCTCTGATCTCGTTTTACTGCGCATCTAAGATGAACACACTAAAAGATTTTGCCGAAAGATTATTGACACTTAATTAGACCAGTGACTAGTATACATATATGTATCATCAGGGGACGTGTGGATGATAGAGATGAGATAATTTAATTATCAGACTTCTCCGAATAAGGTTCTGACCTATTGATGGAACACATGTATAATTATTTAAGTTGAGAGATGCATTCCATAGATGGACTATGTACCGGGCTGGAGTCAGTTGCTGATTATATTATATCTATACGGGAAAATCGTATTTTTATTTTACATATGTACATACAAATTTTACTTTGTTTCTAACATATTGAAATTTCATCTTGTTTTCTTTTTTTCTGGTTTTGTTTTTCTCTTAATAGATTTCCAATGGAATTGAGATTTGTTTAGAATGAGCTAGTTCTAGAACAAGCTAATTGATTCAGTATAACGCTGTTTTGTACCCCACTAAATATTCGAATTTCAGGTTAATACTTGCCACCTATTTTAACTTCAAAGTGGCATACATAAACTACACAGCGTCATATCTAGCTTTAGGATCCATGATAAGTTTGTCAAATTTCGTAGAATTCTCGGTGACAAAATAGCGCTTAGAGGGGATTATAAACTGTCATGTGAAGTTTTACGTTTGAAGAAGACAGAACTGGAAGAAGTACGATAAGACGACCCTGCTTGCTGGTTAAGGCTCAGTAAGGACCAATTAAAATGTAAGGTGCAACATTAACTTAACACTTATACCGATACTTACTGACTAAGGAGACAATACTTAGATTTTATAAACATTAGATATAATCAGCATTAGACACAGTTTTTTTCTTAGCAATTAATCATTCATTTAATTAATTAGCTAAACATAAGATAGAAAGACATAGTTTTAAGGATGTGCTGTGTGCTGTAGTGTGTCTGCAAGGTAATAAGGCCAGTAAAGTAAAGTGAAAGCTAAACTTAAGCATTTTCGTTTAGAATAACATGAACCCTGACATTGACTTTGCGATTACACGGTACCGATTACTGACCACAGTAAATCTTTCTGATGTGTTTTCCCTGTGTTTATATAATGTGTAATAAAGGGAAGCTCTATGCCTACTTAGCTGAGTTTATAAAAAACAGAAAAATCAAGTATAAGAACGAAATAATTCTTTCTTAAGGTGAAATACGAATAGTAAAAAAATAAAAAAATCGAAAACATTAAATTCCAATTTTTTTTTTCGAAGGAAAATAATACTGTAATGATTCTAAATTAGGTGAACGTTGAAAAGTAAGCGACTATAGCCAGTGTGTAATATGAGAATTAACTTGAACATACATACATCAATCATGTCAGGAAATTTCGTTAATGGAATTCAAAATGATATTTAAAATGATATTACCTCTGCGGAATAAGGGTTCGATTATACCCGCGGCTCGGGGTGACAATCATAAGAGGCGACTAAATTCCTAATGGATCTCTGCCCCATGAAAAAATTGGCAGAGGTAGGTGTAGAGCTGATGGCCCTGCACTACCCACACTCACATCCCTACCACTATACATCATACCAACACCATACTTAAAACAGAATCAAAAATCATTAATCCACCTTGGTGTGAAATATGGCTGGTCTTTTTTGAAATATTATTCCGCTCGTTATGTAGTTCCCCAATCGTATCTCCGGGTAAGAACTATCCAAGGGAGAGCATCCATGAAAGGCAAAAGCACAAAAATAAAGGTAAGCTTGTTCAGACCGTGAACAACCATCATTCAATGAAAGCAGTAAGTACAAATTGGACATTACGGCGGTACAAGAAGGTCGACTCAGAAAGGAAACAACCGTTAAGGACGGATATACTTTCGTATGCAGCGGTACGGATACCCATAATCTTGGAACAGGATTCTTCTTCATCAACAAAATTGTGCCGAACGTAATGAACGTAGTATTTTACAATGACCGAATATCGATGGCCAAAATACAGGGTTTCCGCTATAACTACACTGCTGTGCAAAATAATAAGCACAGGCAATTCAGAGACACTAATTGCGGTTTTTAAATCAAAAGCTATGTGAAAACGTTTAAATGTTATGTTTTTTCGATCTTTATTCAGTCTTTAAATAAATTTCAAAACATAAATATGAAATTCAAAGAGTATAATTTTTAACAAATCAAAAACCAGATTACTTATTCAATTTAAGCTGTGCAAAAAAATAAGCACATTGAGACAACATATGTTTGTTATTTTAACCGTTATTTCAGAGCAGACGAAAAAATCCTAAATTAGTTTGTTTCATTATCCTGAATTTGTAAAAGAGAAAGAAATTGCCTACAGTAGCGGGTGTGCTTATTATTTTGCACAGCAGTGTATGTACTTCAGAACGTATACCATCCTAGATGGGACGAACGTATACTAGGCACGGATGAGGTAAAATATTCTTTTTAATGAAACAATGCATGAAATATTTGACATTTTCTTATCCTTTGATGTAAAAATCGTACAATAAAAATCGTAAAATAAGCGGTATATAGGCTAAAAATAAGAGAAAAAATTTCCCACATCTCATCAAACGATATGCACACATAATACATATCTCATGATAATACATTTCGAAGCTCAAAAAACATCATCGTGAAACTACAACATTTAAAACCAAGAGAATGCACAAGACCACATGGATATCACCAGATGAAGTAATGCGCAACCAAATTGATCATTTTCTGTGATAGAAGACACCATACCAACGTACTTGACGTCAAAGCATACAGAGGAGCGGATTGCGACTCACACCACATCCTAATTATCGCCAAAATGAAAAGCCGAATACAAGGTATAACGAAATACAACGCTGAAAAGTTAAAGGACTCAAGATATGTATGTAGGTAGAAGCTACAGAAGCTACATGCTATTGTAAAAAGTGTTGAAAATGAGGCAGCCGAAAACAAACTAGGCTATTACAATACAAAACCCCCAAAGTTAAGCCTTGGTTCGAAAAAAAATGCGTGAAAAATGTAAAAGCCTCTAACAATCTAAGACTTAAACCCCGGAAAATAGATGAGGCGTACAATATATCAAACCCTACGAGAGGAAGTCACCCGTCTTCTTCAGGATAAAAAATAATGATAAAAAAAGAAAAAGTCAGCTAAAATTCAGGAAGAATATGAGGCTAAAAAGAGAGCAATGAAGTAATAAAATGTGCAGGAGAAAAATTAACAGAGAAATTACAAGCGCTCTTCATAAATATATAGAACAATGAAACCATCCCCGAGTAATGAAGAAACTCGGTCATCATTCCGTATTTAGAAAGGCTGACCGAACACATTGCAACAATTATTTAGGAATATTCCTGTATCAACTGTTGTTTTTTTTTCTTTTTTTGTAGGCTTCTGCTATCTGTTGGAGCACTCAGACACAAATACTGGTCCATTGTACTACCAGACAGACACCTGGGATGGCGTTACAACTCGTGAAAAGCTAGGTCCAAGCTTCTTTTATTCAATTATGTTTTATGCGATATGTTTTTCACACAAGTGAACGGAACCTAAAGCTTAATAGTGGAAACACAATCTGGCTTTGCCGCGTGCCGACTTTGACAGCATGAGTAGAAACAACGAAATCTTATGGAGCTTCCTACAATGTTACCTCAGGCTTTTGCTCGACCTTATATCGTAAATATCGTAAAGTTAAGCAAAGCGCCAGAGTAGAGCTACTCTCTACTCAGACCTGCGTTTGACGGATGAATTGTCTTTGACTTGTTTGATTTTAGCAAAAGCGAGTAACGTATTGTGCTCCGAGCTGTTCGTTTCAATATGCATATATTTTCATAGCTTATTATTGGACTTTTCGATACAAACTAATCATGATGGAGGTTAGAGTAATAAATTCTTTTCTTTTTTCATATTCGTAGACCTTTATTTGAGCTGATTTTTTATGTTTCAATTAAATCATATAAATAATAATAACACCAGTCTACTCTTCTTTCTGCACTGAAATCATACGTAAAGATTTTGAGGAAACCGAACTTAGTGTTGTCATATTCCTAAGTTCTATACGCGCTCCTGTGTCAAAGCCACATTGTGATTGCAAATTGCGGGTTGCCGGCGTTTTGACACATTTTATCGTAAGAGATCGTAAGTCGGTGAAAAGCAGTGCAAAGCCTGTCAAAAGTCGGCACGCGGCAAAGCCAGATTGTGTTTCCACTATAATGCCGATTCCGAACGGCGAGATCCGAAGCTTTATCAATGCAAGGTGTTTTGCCAATACCCCGCCGAGAAGAGGAGCCACGAAATATTCTCTTAAGAGACTGATATCATACGTAAAGGACATAATGGGAGACTACCAGCGAGGCTTCGGGAGAAATCATTCGACGATTGACTAGAGTGTGAGTGTGTTTCCTATATTTTTCTCTGTTTTATTCCATTTCTTTTAGTTCCTTCCTTATATTGCTCTCCTTACCATGTCCTTACCATGTCCCAGATGATCCAGGTCGTCAGAGTAAAGGGCTAACCATAATAGGCAGAAGCAAGCAGAAGCTTATGTCAGAACCGAACGAAATTCTCCCCTCTGTTTCAACGAAAAATCAAAATACCCACAATGAACAGATGCAAGCAGAAGCAAAGGAACTGTCAAATTGTTTTCCCACACCTTGGCTTTTTCGTTTTTGTTGAAATAAAAGCCATCTGATTTATCATAGAGGCACTTATTGTCCTGCACAATTGAAATCAACTTGTTTACAAATTCGTACTCCATATTTATTTTTCTCTTTTTTCTCTTTCCTAACCTCAAATGTCACTTGTCAAAAATTCCGTCCGGAATGTCTTCTTTCATGAAGACCTTCGCCGTGGCTCTCTGACGCAAGATGAGTGAGTTCGGATCGCGATAACACCAACGCCATCGAATAATGATTTCGCGGCTACTCTCCTCGGCGGGGTACTGGCAAAACCCTCCGTTGTACACTTGCCTTGAAAAAGCTTCTCGGATCTCGCCGTTCGGAACATTGAGCTTAAGGTTCCGTTGACTTGTATAAAAAAAAACAAATCGCGCACAACATAAGTGAATAAAAAAGAAGCTTGGTTCCGGCTCTTCATGAGCTGTAACGCCATCTAAGGTTGATGTCTGGCAGTACAATGGACCAGTATTTGTGTCTGAGTGCTCCAACAGATAGCATCAGCCTCCAACAAGAAAAAAAAAAGTTAGAATGGATGTTATTCCATTAGGGATTATTGGCCTATCATTTTCCTGAAGGGATCTCAAACAGCACTATGTAATGTATATTAAAAAGTAATGTTGACAAGGCGTCTCCTTATTTGCACCTCAAATGTTTAAGATAATACTTTATATGCTCCTATACTTTATCTGCTCCTTTGCTTTGTTTTAAGTATACGAGTATCAATTTCACCAACTTTTCACAGATTTACAAGGACCATGATACATTTTATATGCATTTACAAAGTCATATGCCTTTTAAAAATCTACTATAAAGTTTCTACCAAGTACCAACAGACTGTGCGATAACGCTCAATTTTTTCTTAAGGTCTTTCTTACTTAGACACACTGCTGTAAAGGTATTACTTGGAGAAATTCAGAGAAATATCACGCAGGCAGAGAAAACAGCCTTGTCGTTAGGTCTTGTCTAGTAGATATCGCTGGCTGGTTGTCAAATTAAGATGAGCAGTGGTATTTTTATCGCAGCGTTCTTCAATCCATTTATTCTACCACGTTCTTCCCACTGGGGTGTGTCATACCCCAATCAAAAAATTATATTTTTGGTGTTATAAAAAGAAGTTATTTTTTTTTTGTTTTTTAACTTAAAACAAAAAAAAAATAGTGTTTCAATTGGCCCGGGTAGATTTTGGCGACGTGTGGCGACCATGTTGTTTAGATGGTATCTATCAAATTTGTTATTTATTATTCAGTTATTCAGTTACTGCCAAACCACCATGGCAAGTTACAATATTGAACAGCATGTCCAAATGGTAAAACTTTATTATCAAAATGGGTGTTCGCTAGTATGAACATTGCTCGCGTTTCGCCCTTTTGTGTTAGAAGTAGGCATTTCAAAGTCGACCTTCCAACATTGGGCAACCGAATTTGAGACGACCGGTTCGATGATCAATCAGTCAACATTCGTACGTCCAAAAAACGTAAGATCGGGCGAGAACATCACTGTGAAAATGTCTAACAGAATCCGAGGCGATTTCTCGTCGTACACAAGACCTGGGCCTTTCACAGACTTCAACGGCGAATTTTGCGTCGGGACTTGTTCGCTGACTGGGCTTCTGAGCGTTTGAAAGAGGATCCCAATTTTTGCCGAAAAATTATCTTTAGCAACGAGGCGCATTTCTGGATGAATGGCTGTGTTAACCCGTCAATTCCCAGTGTCACCTCTAGGTGACAGATGTTTACGAATTTATTTAAAATATTAAATACTATATATAAGTAAAAAATGTACTACTACTAAGAAGTCAACATTCAGTAGTATTTATAATTTTAATTTGGCAACACTGACCCATATGTCATTAGTCAAATTAATTCATTAGTTCCAACGGTTTTTTGATTTTCTTGGGTGAGAGTGTTTTATCAACTTTATATTGCTGTGAAAATGGCAAAAAGGTAAGTACTCTAACAGTTTTTATTGCAAATTGTTGCTCTATGATTAAGCTTGTAATGTTAATAATTTCATTGAAAAACCTATTGTTTTTGTATTCAAAATCGTGGCCAAATTAGCACGTGTCATCACATAGTGACACTGGGCATTATTATAATCGAATTCCTGTTTGGGCTTCGTGCTTGATAGTTCCGTTTTTGTTTTAGTTTGACGTTGAACGAAATAGTTGATGCATTGGAAGATCAGAATGACGTAGGTGGTGACATCATCTTATTTCCTCCTGAGGATGGAGACGTTACTGATGAGGACAGTGGGGATGAAAATGAAGCCAATTTCCTTCACCTTCCGAGTAGAATGTTACGTTCAGAAGTTGAAGTACAGGCTAGATCTACTGATAGAAACAATAAAGAAAATAGTGAAGAAGAGCAAATAGAAGAACAGAATAAGATTGAAGAGCCGGCCCGAAAAAAAATAAAGAAAAAGGAATTTAGAATTAAAAAATGGACAAATAATACATCTCTTTTTACTTCTTGTGGGAAAGGGAATTGTGAAGAAGATGTTCTAGGCGCTTTCGAAGAGGAACTGAGTGTCACTGAGTGTTTCGAATTATTCGTCAGTGAAGATATAGTAGAATTTATAACAGATATGAGTAATTCCTATGCCTTACAGAGAAATCACACCTTGAATGTTACACCTGAAGAAATTAGGGCCTACATTGCAATATTATTACTGACCGGATATTTGACACCCAAATATATGAGGATGTTATGGGAAAAAAAGGTGGACACTCATAATGAATTGGTATCTTCTAGCATGAGGCGGAATCGATTCTTTGAAATACAACAGTATTTGCATTTATGTGATAGTACAGCATTACCACAAAATGATAAATTTGCTAAAGTTCGTAGATACTTTGATATGCTCATTCATAATTTTACCGCCAATTTCGAAAAAGCAGGATCATCACATATTTCGATTGACGAAACCATTGTGCCGTATTTTGGGAGACATGGTACAAAGCAGCACATCCATGGGAAGCCCATCAGATTTGGTTACAAATTCTGGTCAGCGGCTACACGGCATGGTTACCTCGTTAACTGCGAACCGTATCAAAGTGCAACTGGTCCGACTCTGAAGCATCAATCTGATTATGGTTTAGGTGCCGCTGTCATCTTAGAGCTACACTCAAGGTTACCAGCGAATCTTGGTCCATATAACCTATATTTTGACAATTTCTTCACTGGCTTGCCTTTGTTGAAATATTTACACGAGAATAATATTGGAGGGACCGGAACTATTAGAAACAACAGACTGGAAAACTGTAACCTTATGAATACTAAAGAGATGAAAAAGAAGCCCAGGGGTGAGCTGGCTTACAAGGCCTCACAGGAAGTAATTATCACTAAGTGGCATGATAATAGTATCGTGAATGTGGCCTCTAATTGTCACGGATTGTTAGCAATAACAAAAGTCAACCGGATTGGTGTAATAAATAAGAAACGAACAAAGATACAAGTTGACTGCCCATGTCTCATAACAATGTACAACAAGTACATGGGTGGTACTCTCACTTCGATGAGAATATCGATTCCATGAGGATAGGTCTACGAGGAAGAAAATGGTGGTTTCCACTTTTTGCTTTCGGACTGGATGCATCCTGCCAGAATGCTTGGTTAATCAAAAGAAAGTGTGGTAATAACTGGACTTACTGCGAGTTTCGTAGGGCTGTCGTAATATCATATTTACAAAAATATGGAAAACCCCCAACTAAAGACGCCAATTGTGGAGCGCCACTTGAATCGAGAGTTTCAATTGAAACTAGATTAGAAGGTAGTTCAGCTGATCACATAGAAAAGGATTGTTCGCAACGTCGCTGTGGGCTATGCCATGAACGCACAAGAAAAATGTGTTCTAAGTGTAATATAGGTTTACATATAAAATGCTGGTACAAGTTTCACAATAAGTAAGAAGTAAAGCATACATACATTCCTAATATAAGTGAATTCATGTTCTTTTTACATTAATAAAAGTGTAAATGATAAAATAACTTCTTTTCTTTTTATAATCATAATAATTTGCAAGGTATAAATTACGCCCAGTGTCACCTGTAGGGGGTGTCACCCCTTTCTTCTTCTTCTTTCTTCTTCTTTTCCTTTTTCCGGCGTTGTTATGGTCAGAAGTGTAGGACCATAACCTTCCCACTTAACTGCATTCCTACTGGTCCGCTTGTGGGGTCCGCCGGTTTGACCTCAGAAAGTAGCGGCAGGCTTCCCGGTTTGGGATTACTTCATCGCTGAGGCCAATCAAATGCTGTTTATAACTCATATTACCTGCAAGTATATACATATATGATATGTGCGGACAGATAGACAGGAAAGTCTTTGCGTAAAGGGCTAACCATAATAGACATAAACGAGCATATGCCAGCTTACGGAAATGTCTTATTACATGCAAAGCTTATGACATGCCCGTATTGGGAATATGCGCGGTTTCGTTAACTTATGTGAGGAGACGGAAGTTTTCAAACTGAATGAAAACAGTTGACACAATTGACAGTTTCTTATGTTGTAAGGAGGAAATCAGCGCAATCTTGTTTAAATAAAAAAACGCAACTCAATTTTTAAAATTTTGTTTTATTTTTATATGGAGATTCTTTTGCTGAACGGAATCATATGAGCGGAATCATGAAGCATTAACCATCTCGAAGTTATAGGATAGAATATTTATATCTTCGTTTGACAACTTCTTCATTACTTTCTTCATCCTTTGATTGACGGCTTGATTCGATCACCACAGATATCTTCTTCTCGTTGAGTAAGCTACTGTTTGGGGCAAATTGTTGCACACTTCCGTTTTCAATATACTTATTCTATAAAGAATAGAGTAAGCGGTAATCAATCGAGTCAGTAAAATATATTGCAGTTCATCTACCATTTCCGGGATCGTATTTTATGAATCCCATACAGAATGCTCCTAAAATTGATGGAATGCCGGCAATAATAAATGGCACTGTATAAGATCCGGTTTCATCGAAAATTTTTCCAGCCAATACTGGTCCAATGGTTAAAGGCACAGCTACTAGACCAAGGAAGAAGCCAATTGCTTGCGTCGCACCTTCGGACCCACATAATTGGTAACAAATAGGTCCCAAAACGGGAAAGAACATTCCATCGAAAACGCCAATAATTATATTGAAAAATATCAACAAAGTGTATGATTCGACGGCAGGTAACAACACTGTCATAATACCAATTCCAATTAGTGACCATTGGTGTAAGCGAATTTTGTTAAAACCAGGGGTATCGGCTACGATTCCTACTATTAGTCGGCCCACACAAGAAGCTGCTCCGATGCTCATAATCGGAAAACTTATGCTTCTTCCTGGAAAGTTAATTTGTACGAACTTAGCCATATGCACGTATGATACGTAATAGCCGAAAAGCGCAAGGGCGCAACTTAATGTCCAAATTATATAAGGTCTTCTCTTCCAAATGTCTGCATTGAATGAAGTATTTCGCTGACTTCCGGTTTCAATCCATGAGGGGCAACTCATTGGTTTGTAAATAAATGCGGCGACTATCAAAAAGCAAAAACAGATTGCTAGTACTCTTAAAGCAATGCCTAAATTATACTCAGTTAGAATGTATGATAAAGTGGGGGGCAAAATGATTGTAAATATGCTTGCGCCTGAACTGACGAATCCGTTTACTTTCCCCAAGTGGCGCTTGAAATATATTCCAAGAACGGACAATGTCGGTGTGTAGACTAAGGAGAGTCCAAATCCTAGAAGAAAACCATATGTGAAAAGGAGAATGGTGGCGTCCCAAGGTGCCAATGAAGATAGAAGTAATCCCAACACACTAGTAGCTCCGCCGATTAGTGTTGTTAACGGCATTCCGATACGATCAGCTAGTAGACCGGCAAACGGCGAACAGAATAGTGTTGTTCCAAAAGTAACTGATCCAATAAGGGCTGAAAATATTACATATTATGGAAAAAATTAGTAAAATTAAAAAAGTTAACTAAAAGGTATCACTACATATGGTATATATGAACACAAGCACCCCTTCAGCATCCAAAGGAATTCTTTTCTAATAAAGATAGTTTAGAGTTTGAAATCACATAAATGGTGCCATAATGGCCAATTTTGTAAAAGAATCGTGGTATTCTTTTTGTTGAAGACTCTTGCTCTGTCTGGTACGCCTGTTGGTTGCCACCGAACCAACCGCGAATTTTGACGGTGGATGCCTGAGTAAACTAATTTGCGGGAAAATAAATCTGGAGCACATGATTAAAAGTTTCTGCCTTTGCCTTGTTTTAGGTACCATATGATTTTTTAACCAACTTGCTGGTCGCGCGTGTGAAACAGACCTTAATAAGAATCTAACTTTCATCCACAGTCACTATACTTGTCCCATATGTCAAGCGCACGACTTAGGAATTTCTATAACGAAATGTGGCTTCAGGCGCTTAGCGGTTCAAAGATCGGGTATATGACAGAATGCAAGCAATGTTTCCCCAAACAACCCATACACACATTCAGCACATGTTTTTCTTCCTTTTTTACAAAGCAAATATACGAAATAACCTATACATGCATTGTCAGCTGCAAAAACGCACGACCGAGTGGAGAGTAGCTCTACTCTATCGTTGAGCTCGAGCTAAGGATATTTACGATATTCGCCGATATCCGTGTTACTTCATATGAATTCATTGTTCCTACTCATGCTGTCAAAAGCCCGAGCGCTCGAACGCCACATTGTGATATGGCCATTACAGTGTGCGTTTGGTGTGGTCAAGATCACCCTCTGCGCTGATGCAGAGGGTTGAGAATTTTCCTTGGGTTTGCAAAACATTTTTTTTTCTTGCTAAAACCCGATAACGCATAAGTGTTGATCCTATCGTCTGAAGAGGAGTGTACATAGATCGTTATCATCAGTTGTTGTATCAGCCGTTCACTGTTGTTTTTTTAGGTGGATCCTTAAATACATTGCATAGACCGAGAGTACGATTTGCACAAATGTATGTTTTTGGGAAAACCGCTCTCTATGGTTTAAAACTCGAGATGAAGACGGATACTGTTATTTCTCTACTATAATTCTTCTATCACCTTTTTTAAAAACATTTTAACATATTGTAACATAATGTTATTGTCCTATGCCCCAGTAACTCTCTCAGCACCTGATGTATGCAAACTTAGACATAGGTATTATGTCGCCACATATGTATGTATTTCAATCGCGCCTAATTTGGTCTCCACGCGAAAGCCTAACTAAATGGTTCACTCTCTATTTTTTTGGGATAAGGCTGTGAAGACTGTGAAGACTCTTGGTCGTGAACGGACGTATAAACCACGCGCAAACAAAAAAACAAAACAAAACATATGAAAGCCTATCGTCGGTCCACAGGTCATCTTCTACCTCCTCAATAAAAAAAAATTAGGCTGGAAAGATGCAGCCACTTTTGCATTGGCACGCGGACAATGGCCATGAAAACATTCTGTTTACGGACGAGAAAAATTTTACCGTGGAAGAAGCTTTCAACAAACAAAATGAGAAGATTTATGCCACTTCATCCAAGGAAGCGAAAAAAAAATTGTTCCAAGGGTTCAACGTGGCCATCATCCTGTTTCCGTAATGGTTTGGTGGGGGTCTCTCACGATGGTATCACATCCCTCCATTTCTGTGAAAAAGGCTTAAAAACTGGTGCAAAGGTTTACCAAGAATATTTGCTAGAGGGTGTTGTGAAGGGTTTGACCAATACCCTTTTCAGTGGACACGGATGGATCTTCCAACAGGACTCTGCTCCAGCGCACAAAGCCAAAACCACGCAGGAGTGGCTCAGAGTCAATATTCCTGGCTTTATAGCAGCAGAAGATTAGCCATCCGGGAATCCAGATCTGAATCCACTGGATTATGGTTTGTGGTCAGAATTGGAGAACATGGCCTGCAAGACTCCCCAGAGAAATTTAGAAAGCCTTAAAACAGCATTAGCCAGAGCAGCGTCCACGATCTCAATGCAAACCGTACGTGCCGCTATAGCCCAATGGCCACACCGTATAAAAGCTGGTGTTAAAGCAAAAGGTGGTCATTTCGAATGAATCCAACTTTTTTTAATAACCAATATTGTGTTCTAATAAATGAAATAACTTTTCATACAACATGTTTAGTGCATTTTTTTTATAGCGTGTTATATTTGTAACAGAACTTATGGCAGGACCAGGTATAATAAAAATGTACGATAATAGGGGTAATGTCTCAAATAAATCTCGTGCTGGGGGTCCGAAGATATTAAATGCCCGAGATGTTAAGACCATCCTTCGCAAAGTGACCTCCAAATCTAGGACCAGCTGAATGCCTAGGCTTAGGTAACAGTTGGGTGCTACACGAAGACAATGATCCAAAGCATACGGCAAGGAGAGTTAAGGAATGGCTCCTGTACCGTGTGCCCAAACAGCTGCATCCACCCCCACAATCATCAGATCTTGACGCTATTGAACACATTTGGGATGAACTTGAACGCAGAATCCGTAAATATACCATCAACAAAAGAGAGTCACTAAAGAGCGCTTTAACAAAGGCGTGGTCGGAAATAACACTGGATGTTACCGAAAATCTTGTTCTTTCGATGCCTAGAAGGCTCCAAGCCGTCATAGATTCGAATGGAGGCCCGACAATATATTGAATGTCATTTGCAGAATTTTAAAATAGTATTTTTCATGTTTTCTTTTACTGTATGTAGACTTTTGGGATGTTAATTTATTTGTTTATTTTACTTTTTCTTTGTTTTGTTGTTCTCTTCATTGGTATTTTTACTGATATTGTTCTTTTATGAAGTAATGCCTTATTTAATGAACAAATTGATATTGAATTTTACGCTTTATTTCTGTACTTTATAAGGGTGTATGTAGACCTTTGTGACTGTGTGCACATATATTACGAATATAAACAACTTTCTTAAAACACTTCTTCATACTTATGAATTATGCTTTTAATAATAGAGAAGTGAAAATTAGAAAACAATTTTTTCTTAACTCTTACTAAAGTCTCATGTTCTAAGCCTTTCTTTCTTTAGATGGCGTTACAGCTCATGACGAACCACAGACACAGCTCCTCTCATCCATTTTTATCGTGTGCGATTTATTTTTCACACAAGTAAACGGAACCTACAGTTTTAATGCCGATTCCGGGAAGCTTTTTCAAGCCATGTTTACTGCAAAGGGTGTACCCCGCTGAGGAGAGAAGCCGCGAATTGAACATGCGATGGCGTTGATTTGGACCTGAACTCGCTCACGCGCGTCAGCGGCCGACACACTACTCGCTGCGTAATGGCGTTTTCAAGTGAAATCACACGTACAACATAGCAGACTATATGAAAGGAAGTCAGTGGTCTCCTTCGGGATAAAAAACGGTAATGCTAAAGGAAAAAGTTTGCTAACATTTAGAAAAATGTACGACAGCAGTGTATGCAAGGCTAAACGCTGTACGAAAAGGATACCAGGCCAGATCAGGACTTATACCCAACGATAAGGGGCAGCTCGTTTCGGAAAACGAAAAGGTTGCCGCCCAATAGAGCACATGTTTCGAAGAACTGTTTTTTGTGCATAGAGAGCAAGCAGCAATGGAAAATGGTGTTATCTACACCTCTGGAATCAATTAAATATGCAGGAGAAAAATAAACAGAGAAGTTATATGCACTCAGCACAACCTTATAGAACAATTAAAATATCCTCAAGGAATGGAAAAACTCAGTCATCATTCCCGTATGTAAAAAGGTTGACTGAACACAATACAATAATTGCCGAGTAGTATTGCTGCTATCAAGTGCTACAAGCTGCTTTCAAATAAACTCTTAAAGAGGTTGACATTATACGCTTAGGAAATAATCAGAGACTGCCATTGCGGCTTTAAGAAGATTTTCAGATTTTCACTGTACGACACATTTTAGAATAGAAATTGGAAATCCACCTAAGATTTGTAGATTTTAAGAGGTACGGCTCAATAATCAAAAATGTATCATGATCTTGTATGAGATACGTGGAGGATAAAGCAAGGAGACGCTTTGTCACGACATCGTTTTAACTTGGTGTAAATAAAAATAAGTGATGGGACGTCTTTAGGAAATTGATAGGAGAATAACCTTTAATGCAATCACATCCGTTCTAGCTTACGTTGATGGTTTGGGCCTGCTGGGAGATAGTGAGCAAACAGTTAGGAGAAATGCAGAAAATCTAATAATCGCAGGAAAGGAAGTAGATTTAGAAGTAAATGAAAAGAAAACCAAATATATGGAAACTTAGTTGCTCCAAACCTCGCACCTCGACTATACTCAACAACGCTTTGAGAAAGTGAATGAGTTCAAATATTTGGGAACCGTATTGACTACACAATCAAACATTCGAGGAACTCTCAGTGATATGATAGTTTCTCTTCACCATTCAATATCGTACGTGGACGATTTGATCGCATACGGATCAGATTTAAGGATCGACGTCATCCAATTGCAACGTGACTTTGAAAAAATTCAGCAGTACTAAGATGACTGAATTCAGAACATCTTTGTCTAGGTCCTATAGGGACAGTAGAAAATAAGAGATGCAGGTTCTCCACTTTTGCATCCGGCGGGCCTCCACTGGCGAAACAGAATATAGTCAGATATGTTGGAACCTATTGTAATAAACATATACCCGTGTTCGCCCTGACAAGATGACTGTTTCATAGCAGCCAACGAGAGAGTGCACGTTAACTGGTTTGTAGCACTCAATGCATTCCCTTACTAAGGTCAATGTGGAATCCAGGATAAATTAGCTCCATGGCCAATCTTCCCAATTCCGTGGAGTGGTAGTTCATCATAAAATAATTGGGCTCCGCGAGCCCAACCGCCTCGGATTTAGTAGGTTTCACGCCGAGATCGGAAAGACGTCGTCTAACGGCATCAACGCTTTTGGTGGCTGGAGCGGACTTGGTCATATAACCTCTTCAAGGCAAAATTCACATATGATAGGGTAGGTTAGGGTAAGTTAAGGTAAATTAAGGTAGGCTAGGGATGCTGAGAGAGCCGTGGCGCAGTGGCTAGGGTGTCGGCCTCTGACGCACGATGAGCGAGTTCGGATCCCGATAATACCAACGCCATCGAATGTTCATTACGCAGCTTCTCTCCTCGGCGGGGAACTGGCAAAACCCCCCATAGTACACTTGCCTTGAAAAAGCTTCTCGACTCTCGCCGTTTGGAATTGGCATTAAACTGTAGGTCCCGTTCACTTGTGTGAAAAAAACAAATCGCACACAACATAAGCGAATGAGAGAAGCTAGGCTCTGGCTCTTCATGAGCTGTAACGCCATCTAAGAAGAAGAAGAAGAAGAAGAAGAGAGGAAATTAGGTTTAGTTCAATTTAGTTTTAACTAAGATAAAAAAAAAACAAAAATTACAAGCTAAAATTAAAAACAGAATTAAAAACAAAAAATAAAAATAAAAATACAAAACACTAGTTAAAAAACCAAAAGATAACTATGTGTTTTGCAAAAGATAATTTTAAATGAGTGAATTCAATGTTAAAAGCAGCTTTAAATTTTGGTATGCACATGAAATTTAAGAACTATGTATGAACTCATATTCATATGCTGTTTTTAAATAAAATTATTTTTTCTTAGCTCAAGTTTATCATAATAGTAATCGTAAGCTTAAGTCGAAAGGCATATGTTTAAGGTGTACTGTCTATTTTAGAGCGTCCGCCCATGGCGAGTAAAATATTTAAGCTAGTCTTAAGCATTTTTGTCTGTAGTAAGTTAGATGTTGACAATAGTAAAATAAAAAATGAATTTAAAACTAAAAACTATGTATAATCAAAAAATATTTACATATTTTAAATTGCAATGTAAGTGCTGCTATTATTTTGCACATAAATGTAGCTGTAAATATAAAGTACAGTCGAAGCTAGCGCAGTTGGGATATGAAGCCCCAACCGCCTGTCTATCAAACACATCCCTGACCTATTAACATCTTTTCAAGTAGTTGGCAATCATCCCCAAAACAGGCAGTTCATAACCAGATATGACATAAAACGATACTTTTATGACTTATTATAAAAAAATGTTTTAGGGGAACGTTGGAAAGTACTTTAACTGGCACGCGGACAATGGCCATGAAAACATTCTGTTTACGGACGAGAAAAATTTTACCGTGGAAGAAGCTTTCAACAAACAAAATGAGAAGATTTATGCCACTTCATCCAAGGAAGCGAAAAAAAAATTGTTCCAAGGGTTCAACGTGGCCATCATCCTGTTTCCGTAATGGTTTGGTGGGGGTCTCTCACGATGGTATCACATCCCTCCATTTCTGTGAAAAAGGCTTAAAAACTGGTGCAAAGGTTTACCAAGAATATTTGCTAGAGGGTGTTGTGAAGGGTTTGACCAATACCCTTTTCAGTGGACACGGATGGATCTTCCAACAGGACTCTGCTCCAGCGCACAAAGCCAAAACCACGCAGGAGTGGCTCAGAGTCAATATTCCTGGCTTTATAGCAGCAGAAGATTAGCCATCCGGGAATCCAGATCTGAATCCACTGGATTATGGTTTGTGGTCAGAATTGGAGAACATGGCCTGCAAGACTCCCCAGAGAAATTTAGAAAGCCTTAAAACAGCATTAGCCAGAGCAGCGTCCACGATCTCAATGCAAACCGTACGTGCCGCTATAGCCCAATGGCCACACCGTATAAAAGCTGGTGTTAAAGCAAAAGGTGGTCATTTCGAATGAATCCAACTTTTTTTAATAACCAATATTGTGTTCTAATAAATGAAATAACTTTTCATACAACATGTTTAGTGCATTTTTTTTATAGCGTGTTATATTTGTAACAGAACTTATGGCAGGACCAGGTATAATAAAAATGTACGATAATAGGGGTAATGTCTCAAATAAATCTCGTGCTGGGGGTCCGAAGATATTAAATGCCCGAGATGTTAAGACCATCCTTCGCAAAGTGACCTCCAAATCTAGGACCAGCTGAATGCCTAGGCTTAGGTAACAGTTGGGTGCTACACGAAGACAATGATCCAAAGCATACGGCAAGGAGAGTTAAGGAATGGCTCCTGTACCGTGTGCCCAAACAGCTGCATCCACCCCCACAATCATCAGATCTTGACGCTATTGAACACATTTGGGATGAACTTGAACGCAGAATCCGTAAATATACCATCAACAAAAGAGAGTCACTAAAGAGCGCTTTAACAAAGGCGTGGTCGGAAATAACACTGGATGTTACCGAAAATCTTGTTCTTTCGATGCCTAGAAGGCTCCAAGCCGTCATAGATTCGAATGGAGGCCCGACAATATATTGAATGTCATTTGCAGAATTTTAAAATAGTATTTTTCATGTTTTCTTTTACTGTATGTAGACTTTTGGGATGTTAATTTATTTGTTTATTTTACTTTTTCTTTGTTTTGTTGTTCTCTTCATTGGTATTTTTACTGATATTGTTCTTTTATGAAGTAATGCCTTA
Source organism: Merodon equestris (assembly GCA_958301585.1). Lineage (NCBI taxonomy): Eukaryota > Metazoa > Arthropoda > Insecta > Diptera > Syrphidae > Merodon > Merodon equestris. The sequence goes on from OY284413.1 coordinate 71,037,828, forward strand.
TTTAATGAACAAATTGATATTGAATTTTACGCTTTATTTCTGTACTTTATAAGGGTGTATGTAGACCTTTGTGACTGTGTGCACATATATTACGAATATAAACAACTTTCTTAAAACACTTCTTCATACTTATGAATTATGCTTTTAATAATAGAGAAGTGAAAATTAGAAAACAATTTTTTCTTAACTCTTACTAAAGTCTCATGTTCTAAGCCTTTCTTTCTTTAGATGGCGTTACAGCTCATGACGAACCACAGACACAGCTCCTCTCATCCATTTTTATCGTGTGCGATTTATTTTTCACACAAGTAAACGGAACCTACAGTTTTAATGCCGATTCCGGGAAGCTTTTTCAAGCCATGTTTACTGCAAAGGGTGTACCCCGCTGAGGAGAGAAGCCGCGAATTGAACATGCGATGGCGTTGATTTGGACCTGAACTCGCTCACGCGCGTCAGCGGCCGACACACTACTCGCTGCGTAATGGCGTTTTCAAGTGAAATCACACGTACAACATAGCAGACTATATGAAAGGAAGTCAGTGGTCTCCTTCGGGATAAAAAACGGTAATGCTAAAGGAAAAAGTTTGCTAACATTTAGAAAAATGTACGACAGCAGTGTATGCAAGGCTAAACGCTGTACGAAAAGGATACCAGGCCAGATCAGGACTTATACCCAACGATAAGGGGCAGCTCGTTTCGGAAAACGAAAAGGTTGCCGCCCAATAGAGCACATGTTTCGAAGAACTGTTTTTTGTGCATAGAGAGCAAGCAGCAATGGAAAATGGTGTTATCTACACCTCTGGAATCAATTAAATATGCAGGAGAAAAATAAACAGAGAAGTTATATGCACTCAGCACAACCTTATAGAACAATTAAAATATCCTCAAGGAATGGAAAAACTCAGTCATCATTCCCGTATGTAAAAAGGTTGACTGAACACAATACAATAATTGCCGAGTAGTATTGCTGCTATCAAGTGCTACAAGCTGCTTTCAAATAAACTCTTAAAGAGGTTGACATTATACGCTTAGGAAATAATCAGAGACTGCCATTGCGGCTTTAAGAAGATTTTCAGATTTTCACTGTACGACACATTTTAGAATAGAAATTGGAAATCCACCTAAGATTTGTAGATTTTAAGAGGTACGGCTCAATAATCAAAAATGTATCATGATCTTGTATGAGATACGTGGAGGATAAAGCAAGGAGACGCTTTGTCACGACATCGTTTTAACTTGGTGTAAATAAAAATAAGTGATGGGACGTCTTTAGGAAATTGATAGGAGAATAACCTTTAATGCAATCACATCCGTTCTAGCTTACGTTGATGGTTTGGGCCTGCTGGGAGATAGTGAGCAAACAGTTAGGAGAAATGCAGAAAATCTAATAATCGCAGGAAAGGAAGTAGATTTAGAAGTAAATGAAAAGAAAACCAAATATATGGAAACTTAGTTGCTCCAAACCTCGCACCTCGACTATACTCAACAACGCTTTGAGAAAGTGAATGAGTTCAAATATTTGGGAACCGTATTGACTACACAATCAAACATTCGAGGAACTCTCAGTGATATGATAGTTTCTCTTCACCATTCAATATCGTACGTGGACGATTTGATCGCATACGGATCAGATTTAAGGATCGACGTCATCCAATTGCAACGTGACTTTGAAAAAATTCAGCAGTACTAAGATGACTGAATTCAGAACATCTTTGTCTAGGTCCTATAGGGACAGTAGAAAATAAGAGATGCAGGTTCTCCACTTTTGCATCCGGCGGGCCTCCACTGGCGAAACAGAATATAGTCAGATATGTTGGAACCTATTGTAATAAACATATACCCGTGTTCGCCCTGACAAGATGACTGTTTCATAGCAGCCAACGAGAGAGTGCACGTTAACTGGTTTGTAGCACTCAATGCATTCCCTTACTAAGGTCAATGTGGAATCCAGGATAAATTAGCTCCATGGCCAATCTTCCCAATTCCGTGGAGTGGTAGTTCATCATAAAATAATTGGGCTCCGCGAGCCCAACCGCCTCGGATTTAGTAGGTTTCACGCCGAGATCGGAAAGACGTCGTCTAACGGCATCAACGCTTTTGGTGGCTGGAGCGGACTTGGTCATATAACCTCTTCAAGGCAAAATTCACATATGATAGGGTAGGTTAGGGTAAGTTAAGGTAAATTAAGGTAGGCTAGGGATGCTGAGAGAGCCGTGGCGCAGTGGCTAGGGTGTCGGCCTCTGACGCACGATGAGCGAGTTCGGATCCCGATAATACCAACGCCATCGAATGTTCATTACGCAGCTTCTCTCCTCGGCGGGGAACTGGCAAAACCCCCCATAGTACACTTGCCTTGAAAAAGCTTCTCGACTCTCGCCGTTTGGAATTGGCATTAAACTGTAGGTCCCGTTCACTTGTGTGAAAAAAACAAATCGCACACAACATAAGCGAATGAGAGAAGCTAGGCTCTGGCTCTTCATGAGCTGTAACGCCATCTAAGAAGAAGAAGAAGAAGAAGAAGAGAGGAAATTAGGTTTAGTTCAATTTAGTTTTAACTAAGATAAAAAAAAAACAAAAATTACAAGCTAAAATTAAAAACAGAATTAAAAACAAAAAATAAAAATAAAAATACAAAACACTAGTTAAAAAACCAAAAGATAACTATGTGTTTTGCAAAAGATAATTTTAAATGAGTGAATTCAATGTTAAAAGCAGCTTTAAATTTTGGTATGCACATGAAATTTAAGAACTATGTATGAACTCATATTCATATGCTGTTTTTAAATATAATTATTTTTTCTTAGCTCAAGTTTATCATAATAGTAATCGTAAGCTTAAGTCGAAAGGCATATGTTTAAGGTGTACTGTCTATTTTAGAGCGTCCGCCCATGGCGAGTAAAATATTTAAGCTAGTCTTAAGCATTTTTGTCTGTAGTAAGTTAGATGTTGACAATAGTAAAATAAAAAATGAATTTAAAACTAAAAACTATGTATAATCAAAAAATATTTACATATTTTAAATTGCAATGTAAGTGCTGCTATTATTTTGCACATAAATGTAGCTGTAAATATAAAGTACAGTCGAAGCTAGCGCAGTTGGGATATGAAGCCCCAACCGCCTGTCTATCAAACACATCCCTGACCTATTAACATCTTTTCAAGTAGTTGGCAATCATCCCCAAAACAGGCAGTTCATAACCAGATATGACATAAAACGATACTTTTATGACTTATTATAAAAAAATGTTTTAGGGGAACGTTGGAAAGTACTTTAACTTCTGTAGTTGCGTTAACTAATTTTTACACATGAAAATAACGAATTGATATATAACGGCCTATTATTTTAGATCAACACACCTTGAGATTACCTAAATAATCATCAACAAAACGTGACTTTTTCTGGTTTGAATGCTTTTTTTTTTTAATTATTATAATCTGATTATCTTATAGGTATGATGTTTTGTGTTTTTTTCGTGCACACACCTTGGTAAAAGAAACGTATAGATCTGAAGTGAATTAATTGAAAATCACTTCAGATGACACCTATCGTGCGAAATCAAACGACGAAATGATAGCAAACTGACAGTTGACTTCCGTCAACTCAAATACAATCTCCTGTTAGAACTTTGGGATGATGTCTATTCTTGCGAAAATGCCTTAGCTGATTGTACAGCTCAGTAAGAAATCATGTTTTTAAATGTAGTTCTATTTTGCCTACGAAAAATGTAACCAAGAGACTTAAACCTCGGATCTTTAATTATTTAATAAATAAAATCAAAATCAAAAACGATCTCAGAATTAAGTGTATAAAGAACCAAAGAAATACTATATAAGGAACAAATAAAAAAAGATTTACATTGAGCTTAAGAAGGAGATTCCTTTATGTCGCGACACTTATTATTGCTGCCAGTTTTCTGCTGCTAAAGGTAATTTGAAGAATGAATGGCGTCTAGTTAATAAAATGCTTAACACATCGTGTCTCTCTATTAAACCTACTGCTATCCTTGTTAATCAGTGCCTAGTATCAGATATACTTGAAATTGCCAATGAATTCAATTCTTATTTTGTCAATTTAGCCAATTATATTCCACCTTGTCCAACCTCTCAACTTGTCGTCTTTGTAGTTTTTCGTCTAACTCTGATGAACAGTTCCAAAATAATAGTTTTGTTTTCAAACCGATAACTCCTCTTGAAGTTTTTAAGGTTATTGGCTTTTTAAAGGAATTATATTCTTGAGGCATTGAGGGCATTTCAAGTTACATATTAAAAGCAAACGCCTGTTTTCTCCTTAATGTATGTCAGATATTTTTAATCACAGCATCTTTGAGGGAATATTTCCTGATGAACTTAAATGCGCAGATATTATGCCTATACAAAAAAGGGTTTCTTCTACTGAAATTTCAAACTATAGGCCTATATCTTGTTAAATAAATATAAATCTGTTGTAGTATGGCAACACTAACTATTTGAAGTATGTCCCAATTCCATTGCTTTTCAATAGATCTTTATATGTAACTTATGTATTCATCTTTTTTTTACACTCTGAATAAACCTTGCCCGGAACGGACGTGTGGCTTTTTATACCTATACCTTCCAACATATCTCTTCTACCTGTTATAAGCAAAATTTTGAAGAAACTTATAAAGAGCAGAATAGTGAGTTTTCTTACCTCAACAAATTTCTTCAGTCAAGCTCAATATGGATTTCGTCAAGGAAAATCAACTGAAGATTCTTTGTTGCAATTTTGCTCACATACACTCGTAATAGCTAATTTTGATAAGAAAAAATACACTGCTGGCTTATTCGTTGATATCGCCAAAGCCTTCGATATTATGATGGTTGACCATCATAATATATTGTTAAGAAAATTGGAAAAAGCTGGTTTTCGAAGTTTCATGCCTAAATGGTTTAAGTGATATCTAGAAAATAGATCCCAGCGAGTAAAAATAAATCAGGTTCAGAGTGAAATTAAATATTTTAACATAGGTGTCCCACAGGGCTCAGTGCTCGGACCAATTTTATTCTTGATCTATATTAATTCACTGTTCTCAATTGATTTTAAAGGTAAAACTACCACCTTTGCAGATGACGTTGGCCTTTCCTACAGTAGTATGAGTCCCCTAGACTTAGTTGTTGACCTTTAATTTGGATCGTCTACGATATTGGTTCGCACAACATAAATTAGTGATAAGTCCCAAAACCAAAATAATGTTTTTTTAGAATTTCTTCGTATAAAATGGATGTAGATTTGCATTTTCATGCACCAAATTGTCATACATTTAAATTTCCTACTTGTAATTGTGTAACTAATTCACTACCATTTGATAAAAGCTTAAATCGTAGTACTAGTTGTTTTGCAATTGAAAACGTTAATGAATTTAAGTACCTTGGTCTCATTATTGACTGCAAAATGAGTTTTCTAAACCACTTGGATTCCCTAAGGAAATATTTAAGAAATACTCTTAGATATTTTTTTTTATCTGAGCAAATTTTGTTCAAAACAGCTTCTTAATACGATATATTACGGAATTTTTCAATCTAAGCTACAATACGGGATTGTATGTTGGGGCGGCGTATACTCTAATAGAATCCAACCATTGCTAAGATTGCAGAAGAATGTATTAAGAAAAATATGTCGCAAGCCCAGTAGATATTCCAGTTTTTCTTTATTCTGTGACCTAAAAATTCTACCTGTTCGTCATCTTTATTGTCTTTAAGTGTTAAAAATGTTTTTTATGAGATCTGGATGTCGTAATATCCGACTGATCTCTACTCACAATCTACGTTTTAACTCTTCTAAATTGTTATCTGTACCATAATTTCGCAACACCTCATATCGTAACTTTTATTCTATTTTGTCTGCTCGTTTATTTAGTAAGCTAACTGTGACTGTCAGAACAATTACAGTATCTGGCGTATTTTTGAACGGATAAAAGATTGGCTTTTCAGTTGCAATTATGCTGACTTAGAATCCTAATTTTTTTAATCTCTATTACTGACATACTGGTCTTTTTTATTTTTCATGCTTACTTGTGTATAATTTGTATTATTTTTCTCTCTTATTTATTTATATTTATTTATTCTTAAGATTAGTTAGTTGTAAAATTCATTTCCTATATATCACCCCTCATGAACTAAATTATTAAACTAGTACATTTGTACTTTGCAGTGATATTCGACACTATTTTTATACTTTGTAATTCAAATGTCACTTTAACTACTTATTTATTTATTACGTTTTGTTCGCAATGTGTCTCCTTAATTTAATACATTTACTTTGTCTAAATAAGAAATTAACTAATAAATACAATACAATACAAATACAATACATTAGTGTCAACATAAAATCAAGTGTTAAAACGAACCCTATTTTCGACTTTATATTGGTAAAATTACCGTTTCAACTCTTCCATTAGACGCTTATTGTGATACATTTTGAGAGCCTATATACTACTATACTTATTGGAAGTACGAGGGTGGTCCGATAAGTACTTAGCCTCACCGCCAGATGGCGCCAGTATCGCAAGAGCAACTTACTATCGTGTAGTACATTCTAGTAGACGCACAGCGAAATCAAAGAGCGTTTGGATGCTGTGTACGGTAACTTAACGAGTTTCAACGTGGTCGCACGTCGGTTTTTGATGAGCCACGTCCAGGTGCTCCGAAAACGGCTACCACGGAGGATAGCGTGACAAAAATCCACGATCTCGTATTGGCAGACCGCCGATTGTAGGTGCGCGACATAGCTGAGAGAGTAGGCATTTGAAAAGATCGCGTGGGTCATATCCTGCATGAAATTTTTGGCATGAGAAAGCTGTCGACGCGATGGGTGCCGCGTTTGCTCACTCCGGACAACAAGCGCAACCGTGAGACCACTTCAGAGCAGTGTTTGAAGCAGTTTAAGCGCAATCCGAAGGAGTTTCTGCGTCGTTTCGTGACAGTCGACGAAACATGAATCCACTGGTACACACCAGAGACCAAGGAACAGTCGAAACAGTGGACTTCAGAAACAGTGGACTTCACCCGACGAACGTGCTCTGAGGAAGGCGAAGACTGTCCCATCGGCCGGAAAGGTGATGGCCACCGTGTTCTGGGATTCACAAGGTGTGATCCACATCGACTACCTGGAGAAGGGCAAAACGGTCACAGGGCTGTACTATGCCAAATTATTGGGCCGATTCGACGCAGAATTGAAGAAAAAAAGGCTCTACTTGGCGAAGAAAATAGTGCTCTTCCACCATGATAACGCACCGGCTCACACCTCCGCCCTCGCCACGGCCAAATTGGTCGAATTAGGCTACGAACTGCTGCCCCATCCACCGTATTCTCCAGATTTGGCCCCGTGCGACTTCTTTTTGTTTCCAAACTTGAAAAAGTCACTCGCCGGTCAGAAATTTCAGTCGAATGAGGAGGTCATCGCCGCCACGGAGGTCTACTTTGCAGACCTCGAGAAAACGTATTTTTCGGACGGGTTAAAGAAGTTGGAGCATCGCTGGCTCAAAGGTATCGAGCTAAAAGGAGACTATATTGAAAAATAAATCGCCATTTCTCCAAAATGTTTGTTTTTCTTTTGTAGGCTAAGTACTTATCGGACCACCCTCGTAGATGAAAAGATATTTACTATTTCTGGTGGTAATTCGGGCTTATTTTTGCATATTGTTCCTACTATTGTAATGCGTTTCTCCAGTAATTTTTGTGCCTATTGATGAGACGTGAAAAAGTTATCGGTAGTGAGATAGTGACCTTTTAGCCCTACAATCAAATCAAGAACTACATGCATGCGTTGATTTTTTTCTGGAGTACTTCCGATTTCCTTGCCAGTATGAGGTTGAATATTCCAAGCATAGCTCGTAGCAGAATCACAAAGTATCAAAAAATTGATTCTGTACTTCGCAGACTTTGATGGCATGTACTGCCAGAAAGAACATCTTCTTTCGTTATTTGGTCGGAAAACGTCAGTCAATAAAAGTAGTCCAATCAATGAAAATAGTTCGGTACTATCAATATCAGTCCATTCTTCAACATATGTATATGCTTCTACCCGAAATATTGGTCAAGATCAATATAGTACGTATCAAAGGAGGTGGAAGAATAATTCAAAGCTGAAAATTTCTATTTCTGTAATTCTAGAGCAAGAATAACGTGCCAATCCTGATAGCAAGTTTATATTATTTTAATTTGAGGCTCTACCGGCAGCGTTTTCAATAAGTTTGTTTTTTGAATATAAGTTATTTGGCCATGTCTTGACACCATCATTTCCATACGCACAAAGGCCTTTTTAAGCTCACTAACACTATTCGATGAATCAGCTGCCCCGATATGATCATCGAATTCAGTACATGATTCTTCTTCATCCGAAAATACGGTCAAAGAGAATTCACTTCCACTATCTTCATAACTACAAAATAAATAATCCAATTTTCAAACAAAGGCACGTGCTAATGACTTAATGTTTACTGTAGTACTCCAATAGCGCTGTAAATCAAACAATGCAACCGTTTAACCAAAACTGAGTAATTTTAAATCCAAGCAAATTGCAAATAACGTTTGATTAATCCTTTGGGTAAAATTTGACTCGAGAGTCACATACGTAAAGAAGTTTGTACATTGCTAAGTTCAAAATATTTTTATAAAATTGCATGCTGATTGTATTCATATCAAGACTTTAGAAAAACTCAAAAAAACATCAAGTCCTTAGTATTCGAGAAAACTTCGTTTCTTTTCCTAAAACGGGTCAAAAATGAGCTGGGAACCGTAGAAAGGTTAAGACTGAAAAATTAAATCATTAGATTCAGCTCTGCCGATGGGTAGATAAATCGTACTATCTGTTAGAAAATAAGGCATAGATACTGAAGGGAGCACACGTCGACTAATTCGGTTTATTGAATATAATACAGTTTATAGTTTAGGTTGAAATATTACATACCGGCTTTACTCGACGCTTCCGGATCGTCCCAATTGACATATATCCGTTGCAGATAGGAGTAAATAATAGAATATGAGTTGATTAGTCCAAAAATTAATCCCAAACATAAAAACGAAGTAATCATTACTAGCCACGCTCGAGCACCTCCATCCGGCGGATCATCTTGCTTCTGATTTATAACTTTTACATCTGTGTATATTTCAGTTCTTACACCGCTGGAGATACTTTTCACTGTTGGTTCTGGCTCCTCTGAATCACCACTAGTCCTCATTATAGCTGTTGTCGACGATGGCTGCTCGTCATCCATAACGATGTGATCTGTAGTGTTTCAGCTAGGAACTAAAAGTAGAAGTAAACAGATGCAGCTTATCGCGTTCAATGTTTTTAACAAGTTTTTATCTCATCCGTCCCAGATTGTGAAAGAAGTATAATGACACTAGGCGCAACACAACAAAACACAGTGTAAACAAGTATTCTTGCAAATATCCCTTCTTTTTTGGAATTTTGTTCGTTTTTCTGAGGCAACTGTTTCACTAAGAACTTGATTTGCACGTACGATTCAGTCTGTAACTGAGCAATAAATGACATATTTTCACTTCATCTAAAGATACTTCAGTGTAGAAAAAAAAAACAATCTGCAATGGAACGATCGTGAAACTTGAGATGCAGTGTGGGTTTACCGCAAGGGCAAAGGAAAGATCTAAATGAATCTGCGATAGACTCAGCTGTTCAATGATAGTGTTGTACACATTCATTATCGTGATTGATTTCCTTGCCAACATAGTGCAGATTGTATTTCAAAGAGAAACGTTAGATGAGGTACGTGCATTTCATTACTTAATTTTTTCAATAATTGTGGAAAGGGAAAAGCTAACGGAGAAAGGAATAATTGAGAAGAGAGAATTATGTAAGCCAGATCAGTTATTGCTGTGATAATGTATTGTATCTCCCTATTTAAAATAAAGCTACAAGAATCAAATAAGGGAGGTTCTTTGACTCTCGAGACTATAGCAAATAGTTAGAAATACATAATGTTTTAATGTCTCCTGGACATTTTGTACTGCGTGGCGATTTGTTAGTGATTTTGAAAAGTGCTTGTATGCCATTATATGTGGAATATGACATCGATCAAATGCCCGCCTCTGCTTCGGATCTGAATGGTTGAATTTTCAATGACTCTTCTGCATAGAGGCCGGCTGAATTTGAGCGATGGCCTGAAGACCTGCGGCTTCAGGAAACCCCACAAGAAAAAGTCTACCTGGGTCAAATCGCTTGACTTTGGTGGCCGATTCACGTCACCTTTGCGGGAGATAACCTAAACCTCAAATCGTTCATGCAGAATGTCAATAGTGGCGTCCGCTGTGTGGCACGTAGCGACTTCCTGCTGGAACGTCAATATGAGTTGGTATCGTTGCATATACGGCAGTTTTGCTTTCGAGGCCTGTTCCAAACGCTCCGAAGTCCGATTTGCGAACAAACGGGTGTGTCTATGGTCATAAACTTTAAGCTCTTGGGTCAGTTGGAATTTGCACCGATGTAGGCCCAAGTCCTGACGCAATTCACTCAATTGAGCTCTGCGAAAGGCCGAGTTCCTGTGAATGGCCAGGATTCGACTGCCTCGAGTTCTGTTTCACACTTTCACAGACTTGGCGATGTTCTCAGCCGATCTTGCGTTCCTTTGAGGTACGAATGTTGGTTGATTGATTACTGAACCGTTCGACTCAAATTCACGTGTTGAAGAGTGAAGGACTAACACGTCTACCATAAAATAGGCGCAACGCTTGAACTAATGAACACTCGCTTTGAAAATAAAGTCTTATCTTTTGGACGTGCTGTTTAATCGTGTAATTTGCCATAGTGATTTGGCTTCAGTAACTGAATAATAAACAACAGATTTGACAAATGTTACCAAAACAATAAAAACCAAAATTAAAAAATAAGAAACGTCAAAAAGAGTGACAAATTGTATGACACCTGGGTTTCCAGCCTGGGTTTTTTTAAAGAGCTTACTTTACTGAAAAGAGTTTTATATTGTTATTAACAGCTTCACATTTTTGTCCCATTTCGGCAAGTATGCACAAAGCTCTTTTTTATTACTGTCCTGAGTCTCCCTGATTTTTCTCTTTAAATACCCCTAAGGTGTTCTATGGGTTGCATATCGGGAGACTGCGATCGCCACTCTATAACATTGATCGTAGGTTGCATTAAATCCTATTTGAGAAGCATTGGCATCTCAGGAAATCTTTGGTCGTCTGACGTACATCTTGCCATCAGAACCAAACAAATTCATTTTATTTTTACCCGACCACAAAATATTTTTCCAAGGAGTTGCTTATTGGCGAAAATATGCCTTTTCTCAATATTTTCAAGTATTCAAGCTCAAGAACGGAATTTTTATGGCACCGTGTCCAGGAAGACCTACTTCAATTAATCGGTTTCTGATTGTCCGATAGGTTGTTGGCATATATAATTAATTTTTAAGGTCTTTTGATGAAAAAATTTACGTTTTTTTTTTTGACAGCCATACTAGCGCTTTATGGCCTGGCTTTTCATGAGTTGTAACGCCATCTAATAATAATAACTTGGTGGTTGTTTTCCATTTCCTGTCATTTCCTGAAGGGTTGTGATATCTTTTTCTTCAAACACTTCATAATTTTAGCTATTTCATCGCCGGTTTTGCCATTTATTCTTAATTTTTTAAACTAATTAGTTTCGGGTTTAGAATAATGAGAATTAAAAAAAAATTAGTTTACTTTACGAATCACTCTGTCGACACTAAAACACAAGATAAATCAATCTGCGTCTATGCTCTACTCAACTCTGCCTCAGTTTTTGGGAAAATTTTATTTTAATTATTTTTTCTAGCCAAAATAAACCTTTTGCTCGCTTTTTTTATTACTGCGCGAAAACAAAGAGCTGATAAGAGCCAATCACTACAATATTTGAGTACTCTGACATAGAGTAATAGAAATGGTTTTGGCAGAACATAGTTATGTGCGGTTGAGCTATCAAACTCAATGTAATGCAAAACTTTTTTTCCATTATTTCTTTCAACATTGTATACATAATATAAACAAAGACCTATGGGGAGAGTACCTTAACGGCTAGTACGATTTTACAGCGGCACAAAACAGTAACGGATTCTTGTGTAACCCTCCACACCTCAAATACAAGTATTATTTACTACGGAAGGGTTCTATTCTATTATCTTGTTATCAAGTCATTTCTACCGGTAGTTTGCGAAAAAAATCAACCTTAAATTTAAAATTTGGAAAAAAAAGAAAGAAAAAGACTTTACATTTACTTTTTTCTAAATTATTAAGTAAAGAACCAAATTGACTTTTTGTGTTTACTGCACCAATTAAACGAACACTGTAAGCCAAATGGTCTTACAAAAACTTTCTTTTTTTTGTTTGTTTTTTACATGATTCTAACTTATGGTTAATGAAAAATAGGTTATAGTAAGCACAATACAGCAAGTCATTTAGCTTTACAAGTTCAAGTAAGTCATTTTACTTGCATTGCATTCTACCAAATTCTATCCAATCAGTCAATCTTCAAATATTTTTAAAAAAATATATGTCAATTTCTTTAATCACCTGTAGTTTCGCTTCTGACGAGTTCGTAGAGTTAGTCGTTGATGGTGGGGAGTCTAGGTTGTTTTGGTGGAATAACATACTCTAGATTTTCAACTGTGGGTGGATCAAAACATTTTGATTACACCTTCGGGTCCATCGATGACACATGAGTTCATTTTTGAATGTCTACCAAAAATTGCATGTTTTGAGAGCCCAAGTCGTCTTGTATTCTCTTTCAAAACAACATTTTCGGTAAAAAAAAGGGGTCATGGTTCGTCGTTCTTCGGCACAAAATAGTTTTTTTTAGAAGCTTGTTCTGATTTTTTAGATCGTTAATGTTATTGTTTGAATCGGTTTTACCTACATATTCACCTCTACTATGGTTTGCAGTACAGTCAGGGAATATTTTCCCAATATCTACATATTGTCGTGAGCTGTCGGATTTACGTATTTGTGAGTATAAGACCAAAAATCAGCATTATATTTTGACTTAACTTTAAAGAAAAGTCCGACCATGTCTTCTTTTCAACATAACTCTAGCAGCACGATTATCAGTTAATCGGTTATGTGGCCTCGATGATATATTCTTCTTGTCAGAAAAAACTCATATTATTGAACTGATTTTCTTTCGCCACCGTTGTTGAAATCAGCGGATGATGTTCTTATTTCGCATATCTCACGACAAGAGTTATAACAATCTATTATAAATGATTTACTTAGTTCATTCTTGCCATTATGAATAAGCCAAGCGTGTAAATACTGATTTAATCAAATATAATATACAAACAGTTCTCTAATTATAATTTAGGATTTAATTTAATTCGTTTACTTGAAAACTGTGTTGACTGATATTTTAATGACAAAGGAGATTACTAACGTAAGTACTTCCCGAATATCTAGCCCACATTGTTTCTCATAGAAAAATGTACCAATGTGATGGCTACGGCTTCTTTGTGGTCTGTGTGCACTGCTCACCACAATCACAAGCTTAAAAATGAGGCCTTTTTGAATCACTTTCGGCTTCGTGCGAAATAGAGAATGAGCTATCTGAGAATAACGGTTTTACTGTATTCGATGATGAAAGAGTGAATTCCTGGTCATCCTGGACGCACTAAAAAGTAAGAAGTCGAAGGGAATTTATATTATCAGTAATGTTTTAAGACACCTGTCTATTGAAGCAGTATATACATATTCTTACCATGTGTTCAACAACGCAACAGTCGAATTTCCGATCAACTGGTTTGCTTTCGAATTTTTGGTTTTTGAAGAAAGTAGTAAGCAGAGCTCTTACAACAGGGAGCAGTTAACTCTCCGATACTGTTTAACATCTTCATAAGCGATCTTATAGGTTTTCTCAGCCATTCAATAGCGTATGCAGATGATTTAGCAGCGTATGGATCAGATCTAAATTTTGAGGTCATCAATGCATTGCCAAGTGATATTGCGAGTTAAAAATTATCTTCCAAAAGTAGGAAACGATACTGTTAAGGACTTCGTTATATAGGCCCTCATTTAGATTAAGAAGGGGGGGAGGGGGGGTAATGTCACCTAATCACTGCGGCCTCTGATGGGAGAATATAAATGTTTTTATTGCTTATAGCTCTGTCTACATTTTCTCTGAGGCAGAGTTCAATTCCGAATATCTCTGCTCATCACTCTCTTTGATAATTTTTGATTGAGAAATTTTGTTCCCAGGAAGGTCTATTTTGCTTCCAGGTGTGTCGGGAGGGAATTGTGACCTTAAAATTTTGGCTGAAGTTGTACCTTGGAAGACAATTGTCTATATGGGGTATTTTTAGGATTTCATACATGTTTAGTTCATTAAGAATGTCAGGATGAAATAGCCTGGAATTAGAGTCATCCTCCGCGATAAGTTTGTGAGCGAATGTCATTGCTTCCTTTTTAAGTTGGAGGTGTACGGGTGGTAGGCCCGTGATGACTTCTAGCGCTGCTGTGGGGGTTGTTCTCATAGCTCCTGTAATACAAATACAAGTCAGTCTTTGTAGTTTGTTGAGCTTGGCTTGTACTGATGTTTGTTTTGTTTTGTGCCGGGCACAGCGTATGTGAGAATTGGTAATGGCTGTGTATAACCAGCGAGATATTTTAGGATTAACGCCCCAAGTTTTTCCAGTGAGACATTTGCTGGTCCATAGGGAGATCCTGGCTTTCTCAATTGTTTTTGTGATGTGAGAGTTCCAAGTGAGCTTTTCATCTAGTGTTACACCTAGATATTTGGCTTCGTTCGAGAACTCTATTGTTTCACCAAATAGAGTGGGTTTTTTAAGTTTATGCCTACTTCTTCTTTTGGTGAAAGCGACTATGGTGCTTTTTTTAGTTTAAGTTGACATTTAGTCCAACTTTTATGCGCCAGTTCGCAACAAAGGAATACCAGAAAGAACTGGATGAAATTGGCGATCCTTGGGCAACATGGACAGCGGTGACAAGCGCGGTTAGATGATATCTGGTTTGACCATCGTCTATATTTTTCCATTCGATATATAGAGGCTTCTTTTGTTGTAGCTAAGAAAGCCTTCGGAATGACAAGGAACTTGCCTCACAGCAGTAAACTTGACCGCAGGGTAAAAACCATATGGTACGTGGTATGGTTTAATGTAGAGATTTGTGTGTTCGAGAGGTAGAGTGTTGGCATCAGTCCTATAATGTATAGAACGCCAAAGTCCAGTTCACTAAATATTAACCCAATAAGGTCCTGTACGAAAGAGCAAGACTAAATAGAATCGACAATTTTCTTGTTAAATTAACTCGAAAGCACGTTGCAATGGCTATGAGTAACGACAATAACCTGATCTCCGGGGCCTACTACCTCAATTATAGATACCACATGAGAACACTCTGATCGGACCGAGCCCCAAAACCATTTTTCCATGTTGATTACAAAAGATTAGTGTAAGATACCAGATGGTATCCTGGTAATTTACCACCGCCACCGGGATCTCAGGGGCAATCGGCTTATCTGCGACCAGTCTTTCGGGATCTTTTGGGCAGGATGCAGAAACCACCAATGAGACGTACCACTAAAAATGGCTACCGACGTTTGCCTACAAGCTGCAGCGAGCACGTGGGAACCCGGGGTTCTGTCAAAATTATGTAAACAATCACGCACTTTGTTATAATTCTAAGAGTGTGTGTGGCGGGAGTATACTGAGGTAAAATGAAATGAGCTCACACGTATTCACGAACAGAGTTTGTTTATAACGGGTTTTGTCGTTGCGAACCTGGACTTCATTCAAAATTTCAGGGTGTCACGGGGGGAGACGTACGAAAGACGCACGTCTCGCTCTGGTTTCTAGCTGGGTGCCTCATCACGCTTAGCCTACAACTTGTTAAACCAAATTAACAATGGATTTGACACGCAAAACTGATACCTGAGCTGTCAACATTAAAATTTCAAAAGATTCTGTTAGTTTTGCACAGGATGTTAAGAAGTAACTTAAGAAAGTTATTATTACTAGTATTTTGTTTTTATTGCAATTGAAGCATTACTTTCTTATAGATATATTAGACTTTTAATATATGTTCTGAATTAGTAAAAGGTTTAGCAATCTTGTTAGTCATATTCCACCGGTTCCCGAAAAGGACGAATCCATATTGAAGCTAATTGACAAGCAGAATAAAGAGCTTGACACTCTCAGCTGGAGAATAATTTCTTCAGCCAAGAGTAAGAACGGAGGTAACCTCATGGTTACCATTGACCAAAAGTCATTCGACCACATCCGCAGCAGATCTGGCAGCATCAAGATCGGGCTGGGAACCCTGAAGGTAAGGCTCCCCAATGAACGCGGCAAGTCAAAGGAGGCTGCTAGTGGTGCAAATTAATTTACACCACTGCAAAGCAGCCACCGACGACTTGATGATGTACATGCTGCAGGAAGATGTGGATATAGCCTTAATCCAAGAACCTTGGCTCCTTTGGAACAAAATTCAGGGATTAAGATCTAAGGAGTATAATTTATACTATCCACATACCGAAGGTAAGCTACGAACCTGTATAGTCGCCAAGAGATACTTAAACATTTTTCTCCTAGGTACATACAGCAACGGAGACTTCACGGTCCTCTCGTAACGTACGAACAAGAGGACAAATCAATTTTGCTCCTATCGTCCGCATACTTGCCACACGATGAGGAGGATCCACCTTCAGACGCAGTCCGAGCACTCGTGCGACACGCAAAGTCACGCGGACTGTGTCTATTGATAGGCTGCGACGCCAATGGACACCACACTCAATGGGGAAGCAGCGACATCAATAAAAGGGTTGAGTCCATTTTCGATTTCATTATCTCCACCAACCTCAATATTTGCAACAAAGATAATACACCCACGTTTCGCAATCGGGTTAGGGAAGAGGTAATTGACCTCACTTTACTAAGTGAGTCCGACTCCATCCGAGTAGAGAATTGGAGAGTGTCCACTAACTGTTCCTTTTCAGACCACAGCCGGATACTCTTCAACCTTAACGTTAATAAAGAAAAACCGAAACCTTTCAGAAACCCTCAGAAGACAGACTGGAATCTTTTCTCAAACCTAGGTGCCAACAGGTTAGTACCGCCACAAGCCATCACTAATCCTGATCCAACTTACATTGAGAATTCAGTCGAAAATCTTGTGAGAATTCTGAAAACGGCTTTCAACTAATCCTGTCCTTTGCAACGTGCTCGCAAGAAGACCAGCGCAGTCTGGTGGACCACAGAGCTAAAGCAACTCAGGACCAGGACCCGAACTCTATTCAATAGAGCAAAGATCTCAAAAAGAACCGAAGACTGGAATAATTACAAATCCAGTTTCAACGAATACAAGAGCAAAACAAGAGCAGCAAAATCTAAATCCTGGCGGGAGTTCTGCGAATCAATAGAGGATCTCAACGAAGCCGCAAGGCTCAGGAAGATCCTCTCCAAGGACCCCTGCGTCCCGGGATTCATCATTAAACCAGATGGTTCTTGGACAGAATCCAGTCAAGAATCTCTAGGACTGCTGACTGAAACCCACTTCCCAGGCTGTAAAACCCCTGAAACCACAGTCTCCTTCGAGACGACGGTTCCTACGGTTCACACAACCGAAAAAGTAATAAACAAGATTATCACAACGGATAAAGTATCATGGCCAATAAATTCGTTCAAACCCTTTAAATCTCCGGGGCCGGACGATATCTTGCCAGCGATGCTTCAAAAAACACAGACCCACACTGTACCCCATCTCGTAAGCATTTTTTCCAATTGCCTGCGCGCGGGGTACATCCCAACACAGTGGAAAGAAATAAAGGTAATTTTCATACCTAAGGCAGGTAAACCATCCCTTACTGCCGCAAAGGACTATAGGCCAATTAGTCTCTCGTCGTTTTTATTAAAAACCTTGGAGAGACTCCTTGACCTATACATCAGAGGACTCATCAACTCACGCAACTTCTGCAACACTCAATACGCCTACCTTAAAGGCAGATCAGTGGAAAGTGCTCTGCATAGTGTTGTCCGTGAAATTGAGGGCTCGCTGAACTTAAAAGAGTTTACAATGGCAGCCTTCCTCGACATAGAGGGGGCCTTCAATAATGTAAACACAGAGGCCATAATAACAGCTCTTGAGGACATAAAAGTAGACAATTCCATTGTAACCTGGATTGAAAATATGTTGAAGAACAGAATTATCAATGCAGACATTGGACACAGTTCTATAAGGAAAGTGACAACTAAAGGGACACCTACTGTGGCTTCTTACAGTCAACAAAATCCTCAAATTCTTTATGGAGAAAGACACAAAGATCATAGCGTACGCGGATAACCTGGTTATCTTGATAAAAGGTAAATTTGTACCAACTATCAGTGAACTAATGGAATCTGCGCTGAGAGAACTCTCCTCGTGGGCAAGACAGAACGGTCTGAGAATAAACCCCCAGAAAACCGAGCTGGTCTTGTTCACCAGGAAAAGGAAAATTCCGGTATTTGCTCCCCCAAAGTTAAAGGGCACTTCACTCAAACTCAAAGCGGAAGCAAAATATCTCGGCATCATTCTTGACTCAAAACTCTCCTGGAAAAGGAACCTGGAGGAAAGGATGAAAAAAGGATTGAACGCTTTTTATGCATGCAAAAAGACCTTCGGAAAAAGATGGGGCTTGCAACCGTACATCATTCATTGGATGTACACAGCAATCATCAGACTTATTTTAACTTATGGGGCCATAGTCTGGTGGACTGCTAGCAGCACAAAAAGCTATATGAACATGCTCAACAAAGTACAAAGGTCAGCCGCTGTTTGTAAAACGGAAGCCATGAGAAGCACGCCGCAAGCAGGGTTGGACATGATTCTTCATCTCCTCCCCCTGGATCTATTCATAAAAGGCTGCGCTGCAAAGAGCGCTCTCAGACTAAGGGAGTCCTCTCTGTGGAAGCAAGCCAACTATGGACATGCTTAAGATAATAGACGACCTGGGAAGGAAACATGGTTTTAGTAGCCTCGCAGCTACGACCGACTATATTTCTCCCCCTAAATGACTTCTTTCTCAGTATACCTATTCTTTTCCCCGACAGAGAAGAGTGGCTATCAAACGCCGTAATCAACGACCACGAGATCACCCTCTTCACCGACGGATCGAAAATGGACACAGGCACTGGGGCCGGGTTCTACTCTGATACCCTCCACAAACAGGAATCATTCAGACTCCCTGACCTGTGCAGCGTTTTTCAAGCAGAAATCCTGGCAATAGAGAAAGTAGCCAAACACCTACAGGTAGCCGATATCCCACCATCTGATATCACTATCTTCGTAGACAGCCAGGCTGCACTGAAGTCAATAGAATCCTGTATAACGAGATCAAAGGCTGTCATGAAATGTCGCGACTCACTGAGGTCCATCAGACACCACAAAGTTAAACTCTGATGGGTCCCGGGCCACAGCTCAATCGCAGGGAACGAAAGAGCAGACGAACTGGCCAGGCAGGGTTCTGAAATGGACACGTCATTGCAACCACCGATCAGCGCATTATACCGGATCATAAACGACACAATCATCAAAGAGGCCAACTCGTCTTGGCTTACATGAAACGACAGCTACACGACAAGATCATCGTGGCCAGAGCTCAATGTCGGAAAAACAAAGAAGCTCCTGTCGCTGGACCGTAACTCGACCCGTATGCTCGTCGGAGTGATCACAGGACACTGTCCCATTGGAGCAATGCTCCGGAAATGGGACTCGGGATCCAGCGATCTCTGCCGGAGCTGCGGCGATGAGGAAGAAACTGAGACGATCCAATATCTGCTTTGCCACTGCCCAGCTCTCCAGAATCGACGCCTAGTGTCGCTAGGCCAAAGATTCTTTACAGAGATTGCGGACGTGGCTAATGCAGATATATCGGATCTTCTAAAATTCATTAAGAGCACGGGGTGGTTTCAGCCACCACGTGATAGGTTAATTTTATGTGTACCCACACAAACGAAGGAAATCACAATGGGCCTCTTGGCCTCCGAGTGGAAGTGATGTCTAACCATCACACTCCCCTTCTCTAACCTAACCTAACCTAGTCATATTCTTAAAACAAAAACGAAAATGTTTTTAGGAAAAAATCCGGAATGTTTTCAGCAACACAGTATGTATAGTATAATAACATATAGTCTGAATATAACCGTATCATTCGCATTATATGCATGAAACAAACATTTATATTAAGAAAGTATATAAAATTGCTAGAGAAGAATATTATACAGTAGTACCTCGGTAATGTGAATTTTCTACATTACATTAGAATTTCATATAAACTTTGTAATTTTGGGCAACGTATTTTTTATTTAGAAATATTTTACATAGGCGTCTGTCTGACGACTGAACATACCCTAAGCGGAAGGAAGTACCTAAAGTACTGTTGCCTCTTTCAAGATTTTTATAAAAATTGATTCATATTCATTTATTAACATCAAAGTAAGACCAAATAAATAAGTAAAAATGTATAGACTGCCGTTTGAGGTTTGGCCGTTTCCAATTTTCTTAAAAACATTTGCAGAAGTGCAACGTTATCTATTATCTGCGAAATGTCTCACGACATGGCCAACTATGATGAGGATGAGGTAAGGTATAGGTTTCCTATATACCCCCAGCATAAGGGGGTATATAGAACCCATATAAAAAATATTACGAACATCGTTAAAAACTGTAATAGCTCATCATATGCCGTAGTATTAGGTGATTTTAATCTGCCTGATCTTACTTGGGTTTTGTCTTGAGAGAAATTCTCCAAAGATAGTAGCTACAAATCTTTGCCAATTAAATATATTTTGCAACGGAAATGTATTGGATTTAATTTTTATCAATAAAGAGATTGAAGCTACTCTAAATCTTGCTCATTTTCCAATTCTTTGCAAAAGTATTTTTCAAGATGCTTTTGTACTCTTTTAATTTATTGAATCTTAATTTCTTAAAAACGTATGTGGTTAATATTAAACTTGATTTCACTTAAACCGATTTCAATGCTAGGAACGCCTTTTTAAATTCTGTAAATTAGCATAATATTCTTTACTCCCCGGTGCAGAAATTTCTTTGGCAGATTTTAAAAATATTGTAGAAAGTACGATTTCCAAGTTTGAACAAACCCCGTGAGCAAAACGACATAATTATATTTTATTTATTAAATTAAATATGTAATTCATTTGCAGAATTTTTCAAATCAAGTTTTGTAAACGAGGAGATGGACTTTAATTTTTCACTAAAAACTGTAAACGGATTACTAATTTAGGTTTATTGTCGTTGACAGAAGATGATGTCGTAATGAAATTGTCACTTACCTTGATAATAATTATAATTTTCCACCACTGTTGTTTAAAGCGGACAAGACCTCTTACGATTATATTTACTGTGTCGTAAGTTAGGTGTTTTCACAGATTGCTGGAAAAGTTCCTTCATTATACCTTTTTACAAATCTGGTCCGAAAGGTATTGTAGAAAATATTGGCCTATAGCGAAATCACAATTGATTCCTAAAATATTTGAGGCTTTTGTAAAAAATAAGCTACCTACAGTGATGGAAAAAATAATAGGGACAAGACGTCGCCAAACATTTAATTTTTTGTAAAGTATCTTCCATTTAGAATTCAATAATTTTGTATTGTATCATCGCACTCATTTGTACGTTTGAACGCCGCGCCGTATCCTTTTCTCCGATTCCCAATTTTTTTTTTGATATAAAGGGCTTACCATAATAGACAGAAGCAAGCAGAAGCTTATGTCAGAACCGAACGAAATTCTCCCCTCTGTTTCAACGAATAGTCAAGATACCTACAATGAACAGATGCAAGCAGAAGGAAACTGTCAAATTGTTTTCCCACACCTTAGCTTTTTCCTTTTTGTTGAAATAAAAGCCATCTGCTTTATCATAGAGGCACTTATTGTCCTGCACAATTGAAATCAACTTGTTAACAAGCTAGTATTCCATATTTATTTTATCTTTTTTCTCTTTCCTAACCTCAAGTGTAACTTGTCAAAAATTCCGTCCGGAATGTCTTCTTTCAAGAAAACCTTCCGTCTGCTCGCATCAGTTAACGAACATTTAACGAAACGTCGTATCTTCCCATTGTGGGCATATCATATGCTTTGCATGTAAGAAGACATTCCCCTCTGCTTGCTCCTGCCTATTATGGTTAGGCCTTAAAAATGGTATATTTATATTGATCGCTTGTTAAGGCTGGAAAAAATAATAGGGACAGTTGAAATATTTTCAGTTTATTTAAATATTGCTTACTTTAACATATGTGCACTAAATATTTGTTTCTTTAATATTTAGTGGCTCTTCCTCTGTTTTTAAGCACTGCAACATATCTACGTGGCATACATTCGACTAGTGCCCCACATGTTTCAGTAGAAATAGCATTCCAAGTTTCTTGGACCACCTGCCACAAATGACCGCGATTTTTTATTTTGGTCTTTGAAACTGACTTTTTTAAGACATCCCAAAGATGTTCAATAGGGTTCAGGTCTGGTGACTGCGACCGCCAGTTCATTATTTTAACCCCATTTTCCATGTCCTTACAAGACTTGAACAATGTCGTTATCTTGCTGATATTCCCATATAAGTGGCATATTGTTATCCGCATATGGTAGCATAGTGTTTTGCATTGTATCTCTGTGTACATACTATAGCGTTCCTAGTATTCTTTATATTGTACAAAAGAGAGAACCAACGCTATACCATAAGAATCAACCCCAAATCATGATATTGACATCAGCCTGCCTTACCCTCTTCCTGGTGTATGAAGACTTGAGTTTCTGGTTATTGGGACGTCGCACATACACTTTGCCATCAGACCTAAAAAGATTTATCTTTGTTTCACCCGACCATAAGATGTTTTTCTAATGCAAGCGATGCTGATTTAATTCTGCAAATCCTTTCTTTTCCTTGATGTTCGCAAGGTCCTCACCTTGCTGAGGAGAAAAACCTTTCTTGCCACCCTTCCACGTAAGATACATTCTATAAGCCTGCTTCTTATGGATCGGCTACAAACTGGAGCCTCACTTTTCAAACCATTGGAAGAGGAGAAAGGATTTTTTTTTGCTTACTAGCTGCCGATCGAAGGCTGCTGTGGTTTTCCTCAGCCGTCCACGTGACTTGATAACATTGTATACTTTTGTTTTCGAACAATTTGAAATTTCCGCTATCTTTCGCACAGTTAGCTTATTTCCATGCAGCTGTTTAACTTTTGAACGATCTTCAATTGAACAACGGTTATTTCTACCCATCATAAAATATACAGTTGAAATCTTTAAATCAAATTAAAGTCACTAAACGTTTCTTAAAAAAAAAAAAACACAGCTTCCTCTCATAAACTGATCGTGACAATTGCGAAGAATATTCGTATTCGACAGCTGTCCCTGTTATTTCTTCCAGCTCTAGTAAGCAGTTTATGTCAATATACGATTTTCATATTAGAACAAAGATAGGATTCGGCAAAAAGGGTACGGCGTTCAAACCTACAAATGAGTGCAATGATAAAATAGAAAATTATTGAATTGTAAATGGAAGATACTTTACAAAAAATAAAAAAACATGTTTGGCGACGTCTTGTCCCTATTATTATTTCCATCACTGTATATACTTTGGTTTTCAGCTGTGTTTCTGAATATCATCATGGTTTCAAAACTGGTAGAACGACCACCACAATTTCATTTAAACAAACTACTGTCTTCGTAATTTCAAAAAATATTTACAAACTGATTTCATCCATACGAGTATTGATTGTTCTAAAGGGCCCTACCACGTTCAATGTTAATTGACAAGTATAATTGATGCCTTTTTTGTCAAGCAACATTGATAAAAATTCACCTCCACACGTATCAATGAACATTGACAATGTTTTTGCGTACATTTTGTTTAGTCGTTTCATATATGTCTACGAGAATGTACAACAACAGCTCCGACTGTTGCATTTTTACCAATTTCTAATAGTTTGTCCCTCAATTTCTTATACGACTTATTCAAGTCTTTATTCATATATCCCGATAATTTTACTTCCCACCAACAGTCATTTTTCCGACCTATTTTTATAAATTCCTATTTTGCCTCTACGATTTCTATACATCATCAATCTAGTGACAATGAAAATTGACGAAAACCAAATCAGTTTTGGCTTTCATCAATATATCAAGTTTACCTGACAAGAACATTGAAGAGCACACAAACGATCAATGTTATTTGAATGATGACTCATTCAAGTAATATTGAAAAGTTTTTATCCTTATATTTTAAGCTAGATAGACAGTTGTTTGACAAATCGCAAATAAATTATTATGATCGGATAGCGTTCTTCAGGGAAGCTATCTCGGTACACTTTTTTTCATATTTTTTTATAAACGATTTTCCGTTGTTTATAAATTAATCCAATTGTCTTTTTTATGCTAATCCCATCAATACGGCATGAGTCAACCAATTATAAGTTTTTTTTTTTTTTTTTATAAGGCCCAAAGGTATTGTTTAATTTGATCTGTTGGCTTTAGAGTGATCGTATAGGGCCAGTAAGGTATTTATAAATTAGTTAAGATATTTAAGCTAGTTTAGTCATTTTTGTCTAGAACGTAAGATAGTTATAAGAAATGAATAGCAAAAATGAATTAAAAAAAAAACCTATACGTTTCGCAGCGTTCTTGGCGTACTCGAATATGTGGTCATTCCAACTAAGAGTTATATTAACACACATACAAAGAATGGAAAGTCTTTCGGTTTCGGCGACACAAGCGCCATTCAAGGATAATGGCTCATTACTGATGGTCAGCTTAAGTGACAGCGTTGTGTTTTGGAAGCTTTAAATTCCACTCTATTGTTTATTTAATTATGCTACCCAGGATGGTATTTAATGTGTTTAAAATACGCTGTCGTTCTAGTTCTACGGCTGAAGAGCAGAGAGTATTGTCATCAGCGAAGGAATGTATTGGATTAGAAGTAGCAGTTAAGAGATCATTTATAATAGTGAGTGTCGGTGACAAAAGAAAGCACTGGATAGAACGGCCCGAAAGGTAATTTATAATCCATAGAAGAAAAAACTCCTTGATACCATAAACACGCAATTTCGATTTCGCACGAGCCTGATGCGAAACTCGGTCGAATACAATGAAATATCAAGCGCAACAATCTTGATTTCGCCGAGATGGTGCAAAAATTGGTTCCACTTTTCGGTGAGATATGCCATCAAATCACCAGTGAACCTGCGGAAACCGTACTAGCCATCGTGAAGTTTCCGCGATTCAAGATATTTCATAAGCTGACGAAAAACACATGACGTGTGATCAACGAAGTGCTCGCCCATTTTCCAGGCTATGATGGGGATCGGCAGATTGTATTTTTTGTCGAATTGTATCCGAATTGATGACAATTTATTTCACATTGTGTCAAATATTATACTGCTCACGAATACTGTACGATAAATATACAAAATATATTTCAATTTACATTTCTTCGAAGCCAGATAACTACGGATAACGAGGTGTGATTCTCGCACATAATATTTATGTTGTCTAGGATTCCTTGTGGTGGAAAAGAACTGCGAGCATCGACCTCATTCCGCTAAAATTAGTTCGGAAAACAAATTAAAACATTCATGGTACATGAAGACATGGACATCTGATTCACTTCAATCCAGTTGGTGGAAACCACACTTGAAAAGAATAGTCCGAATGTAGTCAGGACCTTGCGAAAGACAAAGTCGATGTACCGCCGTCCTGCTTACCGAGTCGAAAAAGAAGTACTTTCTTCGCAATTTGCCTTTAAGGAGCAAATGATTTTGGTTTCCTTTACACCAAAGAGTGGAATGGAAGGAAATTGATCTAGAAACGAAAAAACTCGGAATAATTAAATTTTAAAACCAAAAAATTCCAAAGCAGGGGCGATGCTTCTTATGCCCTAGGAACCGAGAACGACATACGTTACTTGCCAAAACCACATATTTCCCGACCACAGCGGTGGAGTATGTAACAGTTGCCTTTATATGAACCGGAAACATCACTAAAAATATATCAGTAATTTTAAGAAATCCAAAGCTTGTTATATATTTTAATATTGCCCTACACGTCTCCTTTCAGAAACAAGTAAAATCTTACAATTGAGTTGAAGCACCTATGTATATGTATATCGCCCCACACCAGATCATCCCTATTTGATTTTTTCCCCATTATTACGGCTGGAAATGAAATGTCTTTTTTTAAATTGTCTTAAGATTCTTGTTATTTGTAATGTATGTTATTGTATTCGCCCAAAGTACTGGGGTGCTCAGGAACCACATGTGTTAGCGTTAAAGGATAAATAAATCATTCAATGAAGTACATCTCCCGGAGCTAGTTTAACAGCGAAATAACAGCTGTAAAAGTATAAACCATTCCTATTACTGCATGCTGGATCAGCATCAGCCCATTCCAATATGATACACCTCCTCGTCGTCTCAATGAGTGCATATTTCAACTATGTATTTAATAAAGAAAACAATTCAACAAAAACAATGCGATACACATGACAGCTTCATTCAATTGTATCTTGACATTTCTCAATGAGCATATTCAGCCATGCCTTTGCGGATGAGGGTGCGTTCACATCTAAGAGAAGAGTTTTACAACATTAGGGGAATCGGAAAATGCACATTCCTACATTCCTATTTACCGGTAGACATTCGTTGATACGCATTTAAGGGCTTATACTACGCAGTTAGAAATTTAAAAAAAATCAGTTTTTAATTGTTTTTTTTTTTTTTGTAAAGCCTTTGAAATTGTGGTGTTTTGGTTTAATTTTTTTCTTGGGAAAATTAGATATGCAGACAAACCTCTTTTATTCGGAACTCCGATAACCGGCAAGCTCTATTAACCGTAATTTCTTCCAGAATTTTTATTTTGTATTTTGACCTCTATTATTCGTATCCTCTAACCGTTATGCCTTGTCTGTGCACACAAATCCATTGGCAGAAGATGTGTTGTTATTTTGCAAATTGCGTCGTGGCGGTATGTGTTTTGTTTAATCTTAGTGGGCTTAAGAGTAACGATGTCAAAACGGGTA
This sequence comes from Merodon equestris, assembly GCA_958301585.1. Taxonomy (NCBI): domain Eukaryota; kingdom Metazoa; phylum Arthropoda; class Insecta; order Diptera; family Syrphidae; genus Merodon; species Merodon equestris. The sequence goes on from OY284413.1 coordinate 71,064,855, forward strand.
AGAAAAGTTTTAAGCATTTGTGAAAAAAATTGACATTAATAATAATTTAGGGATATATATGAGTGTAAGAGTTTTATCGAAGAAATGTGGCGTGGAGGAGTCCACAAATTATGATATCAAACGGAATAAAGATATCGTCAGGAAGTTCCTTGCGGAAAGCAAGATCAGCATTCCGGTGATCACGAATTGGTTGTATTTTTTGTCGACGAATTAGCTGATTTCTTAAAGGGCGAGAATTTGAAGATAGTCCATATTTATAATCCTGATGAAATTGGAGGGTTTTAGAAGTCGTTGCCAAAACAAACTTTGGCTTTAAGCATTTATCTAGTATAAGTGGTGCAAAATAATCTAACGACAAACTTACTGCTCTTACATGTTCAAACGCAGTAGGAACTCATAAATGCAAACTTCTATAATTGGAAAAAGCATCCAAAAGCCGTAAAAATGTTGATCAACTTTCAGTGGGGTATAGAGTACATTTTAAGCTTAAACATGCGATTCATTATAACGAATTCAATTTTTGTATACGTAATTGAAAAATACCGGGAAAAATAGAAATTTTGAAGTAGGAAAACTACCCTAACTGGAATATTGCGAAAAAAATGGATGAAATGGTCTCGCATTCATTTCGCTGTCAAGAAACGCTTGCCGGTTGGCAAATAAAGAAAAATTAGAGCTTCCCATCAGCGCCTTTGCATGAATTTTGAATACTACAGCCAACATTAAATGAGCGAAATTGAACAGAAGGCCAAGTTTAATGAACTGCCACAAAATCCGATGCGATCACAGGCCACTGGTGTTACCTGTTGTATCAAATTTAGTTATTGTAATAGAAATAAAGTTAATTTAAACAATAAGTGAAACACTTTGAGTGCGTGTTTGGGTATAGGGTCCTCAATAATTTAGTTAGCATATTGGAGAAGTGCTAAGAAAGAAAAAAAAATTCTCTTTCTGTCCTCCTACTCTTCTGTTCGTCTCCAAGACTCGGAGTCAGATGATCAGCTGGGTTGATCATCTGATTTCGTAACTTCCTCCGGCGTCATAATAACTGACGGAAAGAAGATAGGTGCGTAACTAGATGTCTAATCCGATTAAGCACCCCTTCCCCTCCATTTCAATTGAAAAACTGCCAATCAAAAAAGGGAAGGAGCGCCATCGAGGGCAGCAGCAAAAAAACAGTTGTCTTTGTCTATCTTTCCGAGAGTAGGAAAGATCGCTCTATGGGAGGAACGTAGCAGGACGAAGAGGGCATATTACGTGCCAAACTAACGGCCGTAGTAGTTAGGCTGAATGAGATGATGAGAATCAGCCAAAGCAAAAGTTGACACAGTAACAACAACAGCAGCAGCAACGACAACAGCCGCGTCAATAGTACATAGCAACAATAACAGGACAGCACAACTATGATGCCAACCATTTTTACCTATACCAAGGCACTACACGAGACTGGAGTAGAACAAGCGGTTAAAGAGCCTATTACGCATTGCCAATTTCTTGACGAGAGCAATTACTACACAGACAACAAAGCAGACTCCGTACAAGATTCAAACTCTTGTACAGGCGGTTTACGGACAGACAAAACTCAAAAAGCAGGACACTGAAGTCACTGATTAAAAATCTCCGACAATTAATCAAAAGCAAATTACATAAGGTCTATAAGTTTACATGGGAACAACAGAATTCGTGCCGTAAATTTGAGCCGCGAGAATATATTCCCACATTCCAGCATTCGCCCAAGCCAGGACCTAGAAAACAGAGCCTTACTTTTATTTTTCTACCTTCGAAACTATATCGATCATTGGCGATCAGAGAACCTTGGTTGTACCAGTTTCAACGAGAACTTCATAGCAGAATACCGTCGTCAGTGAGGGGCTTACACCCTGTTAATTTCAGCGGAGGATCTCTACGTGTATTATCCAGTGCATTGTAAGACGGAGCGGCGGTGGTGCAACGGATCCCCATGAGGGGTAGACATATCAAACCCGGTACAATTTTGGTCAGTAAGTGTTCTTCCTAGTATTAGCAAATTTTTCGAAATAAAATCCTTCCGGATAACCAATTCGGAGCGGGACATGACATTATTCATGTCGCTGAAAATCAACTTCCAGAAATCAGAATCTAGATGCTTCTCTGGAAAAGGCTCGTGGTGCTTTCGCTCTAGCAAGATGCCCGTTTCATAGCAACCAACTTGATTCCAGTGTGAAACTGCTACATGGCGTTAATTAGACCGATGATTGCCTATGGATGTCCCATGTGGTAAAAACTGAGAGCTAGCTTAATGGAAAGGATTCGGATGTTGAGAGACAATGTCTTAGAACATGTCTCGTATCAAAAAGAATTTGTTTCAGAGCAGTCAACTAGACCCCAGGATAAAAATCACATGCTACGTTGCCCTAATGTTGCGCCATCTTATATGGAATATATTGGTGTATTTCAGAGGTGCCTGAGCATCTCCCTTAGAATGTACTGAACGCCAGAGTACCAGCTCATTAAGTATTACCCTTATAAGGTCGTGTACGACCGAACAGATCTACACAGAAAACGTTGTTGGCCATGAAATCGTCACTGAACCTGGTAAAACCAAGGATTTTCATCCATCATTAGCAGTGATGAAGTAGAGCTCTGTCTTCCAGGTTGTGGTTTGGGCGAATTTTCTCAATCACTTTATACACTTCCTGAAAGAAAGCTCCCATTGTCACACCTTCTCCTGAGGATCCTCCATAGCGAAGGAACCATCATACAAAACGACGCTCTTTGGGTCGATGTTGACCGTTCGTTACAAGTGTTCAATGCTCGACGTTCTCAGAAACTCCAACTCCTTAATGTCCTAATTGTTTCTCCGGAATATTTAATTTATTTACGGGATCATATTCGTGCTGTTTTTTTCTTTGATTAACTGTTGGAGATAATCAGCGACTTCAGGGTCCTGCTTTCTGAGTTTTCAGTAAACTGTCTGTACAAGCGTTTGAGTCTTGTCAGGAGTCTACTTTTCTGTTTCTGCAGTGCGTGGATTGTCGCGTTTAGATACACGTTTGTGGTGTATGCCATGATGCCGTGGGCGTGGTATTATACCTACTCTTCTGGTACTGTCTAGTACTGTGATCACGGCATTAAGTCCGCTGTCGTATACGAAAGTTAGTAGACCATTCGTTTATGTCAGCCAGTCTAAGTCGAGAGTAATTTTTTTTTTAAATTTTCGTTTAATTTTCATGGGGGTATTTATTGAGCTTCAAGCTAACTTAATCTAATTTAATCTTACTTTATCTAACTTTATAACTAAGAAGAACAGGAGAGGAGGGACGGATTTTTAGGCATGGAGTGCTGAGGTTGAAATCGACTTTGCGGGGTTTAGTGTTGATAGATACAGAATTGTAAATATTCGCGAAGTGAATGGTGCCTGAATGAGGTCGATGGATGAAAAGAATCATAGATGCAGTTCTTCTTTCCTCCAAGGTGTTTATGGGGATTAGTTTAAGACGGTCTTGATAGGTAGGTAAAAGCAAATTATTGTTCCAAGGGAGACCTCGAAGAGCAAAACATAGGAACCGGCGTTGGATGCTCTCTATTTTAGAAATATGGGTTTGTTGGTAAGGAGACCACACTTGAGAGGCGTATTCAAGAAGGGGCCGGACAAAGGTTATGTAGAGAGATTGGATAACGTAAGGGTTGGAGAATTCTTTAGATCATGGCTTCATGAAATCGAGTGCAGAATTAGCTTTAAGGAGATTATCTCATAGATGTGTGCGCGAAAATTTAGCTCCTGGTCACATAATATGCAAAGATTGTGAATGGCCTGAACCGTGGAGATGGGTTGATTATTGAGGAAGTTTGATTCGGAGGTTTGATTCGTTAACGTGAAAAAGTGATTGATTGGTATTTGGAAACGTTAAGCTCCAAGCAATTTTTTCAACACCAGGTGGAAAAACTATTGAGATCTGATTGAATAAGGTAAGAGTCAGGACTTGAAGAAATGGTCTTGAGGAATTTGGTGTCGTCAGCATATAGTGAGATGTGGGAATGTTTGATTACCATTTCAATATCGTTTATGATAATGAAAAGATAATGAGAATGAAAAGAAGTGGACCTAAGTGGCTACTTTGGGGGACGCCGGAGAAAGCTAAAAAAAGGTTAGAAAAGGCAGATCTGAAAAAAAACACAATGATAGCGATTTTCCAGGTAAAAAGATATCCACTTCAAAGAAATGGGGTCGAAGCCAAGGGAGGACAATTTGAAGAGTATCAGTCCGTGGGAGATTCTATCGAAAGTTTTACTGAAATCGGTCGACATCTTTGCCGTCTTCTAAGGCTGATAGGGTAAAGGTCACAAATTCAGATTAAAGACTTGTAGCGAAAACTAAGAATTTCGTACAGAATACTCTCGAAGAGTTTGGGTATATGTGACAGTTAATATCGTTCTTCGGACCCCTTTTGTGTATAGGGGTTTTAAATGAGGTTTTTCATAAGCGGGTGAATCCACCTAGAGAAAGAGTAAAGCAGCATGAGATCCAGAGAGGAGCTGCTTCTAGGATACGACGGGCTATGCTCTTCAGAGCCCACCAATGGCTTAGTTATTTCCCCAATCATTATGTTTGGCGACTAAAACGCACGCTAGAATGTAGTTTTCAACGTAGTATAATCACAAAGATCGAGTGTCTCCAGCTCTGCGATGAAAATATTGAGTTGAGGTAGTTCAGGTGCATAGGCTGCTTTTCATTTCGGAAAGGAATAAACACAATGCAGGCCTCTAGTACCTGGCTTTATATATTTTAATGTCATTTCTTGTTTTGGGTTAGGACGCATTCCTCGTGACTAAAGTTTTGGCAGCGGATACATTGTAAAATATTTCCGTGCCTTCTTAATTGCTCCCATTTTACAGATTGGGATCCCAAGGAAGTATGGTCTTTAGCCTTATTAGCTTGCTGCGAGTCCATGTCGTGGTAAACGACTTGTCTCCCACAAATTAGAGGTTGTCGCTCTCGAAATCTTTCAGCCCTTAGAGCGTTTCCTCGAGGTCAGTAATCGAATACGCCCCTTTAAGGAGCATCGTCTGCAGCCAGTCGGCCTTGGAGGTCTCCTTTGTTAGGTCCTTGACCGGCTTATGTTGCTCCAGTGTGTCGCACTGGATAGCATAGTGGTTCTCGTCTATACCTTTAAAAATAAAATTGTCTACGACAAAAACAAGCTTACATAGATCTATTGTCTTGTGTAGGAACGTGATATAAGTAAGGATGGGTGGCACCTTCTTTTAAAGACGTTGTTGCTGCTTCTGTTGTTCCGGTTGTTGAAGCTGCTCAGTTTGTTGTTATTGTTGCTGCTACCACTGTTGGTGTTGCTGCGTCTGTTGTGGCGGCTGTTGTTGCTGTTTTCGAACATGCAAACTGAGATGAGTGTATTTCCATATAAAAAAATCTTTACAACAACAATCCACGAGGGATGGTGCAAGTGTGTATATTTTTTTAGAATATCCATGCTTCGTAAATACGAAGTCATATTTACGTTCTGTAAAGCAACTCAGTATAGATTTGGTAATTTTTTTTATTTCTGTGTTTCTTTTATTCACCACGGCGGGTTAATGACTGTTCGATATTCAAACTACCGCCTTGCTGGATTTTGCAGAACATTTTAAGCTAAATGCGATTAAAGGAAGTTTTACCTTAGTTCTAAATGAATTATGATGCCAGCAAATACTATGCGCTTAGACTAGATTTCACGGGGAAGTTGAATGACGCAACAAGAGTTTCTAAACTTTTTTGTAATATCAGCCAGACTCCATAACGAAATGCATATTCCTATTCCTGGCCCGGTTAATTTGTCTGCAAGCTCTGTCTGTGTAAATACAAAAAAAGAAACTACAAATCCCCGTGCATACACTTGGCACTAAGTGTTGAGTTTTAAAATATTTAAAATGAGCTGAGCAGTTTTACACTACAACGAAACTCACTCGTTCATATCCCCAAGCCCCATCAACCTGTTACCTGCAGATCGGTTGTTATCCAGTGCAGCGCTTCCGTCCCCATTCCAAATCCACTCGGCTTCATGCCCACGTGAAAACTTGAAAGTTAAACTTGCGTCCAGAGTGCATCCTCATCGTCTGAGTTTTTAATAAAAAATGATTAATGCGGCAAAAATATTCTCGGGAAAAAATAGATTTCGAGTGGGAAAAGGTGGAAGAGTGAGGACCATCGACATATACTGAGTTCTTTTGTAATGAGGAAGGGGGGTTGGCTGTGTGGCAAGTGTGCGAAAGACATTAGGGTGGCTTACAAGCATATGGATATACATATACATATATGGATTGTATATCCAAAGACACAGACCGTACGGTCTGTGCAGTGCAGCTGGCGCTGTTGATGCCTTTGCTGAGTCGTCTCGTTTTCAAGGACCATTCAGCAGCCACCACCTGTACGTAAGTGATTTTACTTTTCGTCGTTGATACCGCTACATTGCTGTTGCTAGTGGTAGCAGATGAGATTATTGAGACCTTAAGAGGCTCTTCGGCTACGGTTAAGAAGCCTGCAATGTCGAATGAAAACATCCTCCATCCTTGCTATCCATCGAACAATAAACGACCTGGGCGGAACGCTTGCATTGGATGGTTTCGGTCCGGATATAAAACATATAAACTGATTACAAGGTCTTTAATGTTAGGAAGGAAGTGGTCGTTGCTGCCATCAACTCAATGCAACCACCCGCTGCAAATACTCATACGAGCCGGTACGAGTAAGTAATATTTCTGATTTATGAGCTTAAATAATATGAAACCTTTAAAGTAAACAACGACGGTTTAGTCGCTGGGGAACCCAGATTCGAGTAGACGGGCTTATTTGGCGAGATCACTTTGAAATAGTTGTGAGATGATGAGAAAAGGGGAAGAGTGGCGTAGAAGACTTGCTACGTCTCCTAGGACTACGTTCCGACCTGGCCAACAAGCAGTTGTTGTTCCTGGTTTGAGGAGCGGAAAAGTTTATCCTTCTTAAAGTACGTGTGAATATATTGTTTGAGAGTTGTGATGTCTTCAGCGTACAAACATATGCATTGTACATATCTTTATATACGCACTATACGTCCGCACCTTTGACGGCGGATGAGGTGCATCTCATTATTTAAATTTATTGTGGGAGAAATGTTTCGAGTGCACTTATGGGGAAAAGTTGCAGGTTGGTTGCGATATGTTCTTAGCTCCGAGTATCCTTGAGGTATTTTGAAGTCTTTGAATAAGTATGTATTTTTACTGTTAGATTTGAACTTTATGCTCCAGGGAAATATGTTTAATGGCACTAAAGTGCTGCGTCATAAAGATGTCGGTCATAACTTGGTCGGTCATATGTTTTGAGTGCTCAAGCTGGGGCTATTCCTTATAGATATGTTGATGTAAGCTTGTTTGTGTCTGAAATCTGTGAAAGTCGGCCGATGCTTGAATGTTAAGTGGGAAAGGCGTGCGGTGGGGTTGGATTTCATTTACCGTGTGGGTCAATTGGACTTCAGAAGTCTGTAACTTTTAAGCAGCTGTTAAAATTTCGTCAATTTTCCCAACCTTGGGTTCATTGTTTACAAACAGCATGGTACAGGGTACATTGCTTACAGCAGAGAAACATTTGTGAAGTTTTTTGTTTTTGGATCCGCAGTCCAATCCAAAAGTAATATTGCGACAGCGCCATCCATTTTTTTGCCTTCAATCATAGCAAGTTAAAACAATATTGGCAGTTTTGCAAAACATTATCTGTCGGAAAAAAATGCATCAGCGCTAGAAGTGTTTCAGAGAGTAACGCTTGAACTGAAAGAAAACTTCGATGGAATAGTCTGCAATATTGAAAGATGTGCTTAAACTAAAGCCCTTAGTTCCCTCTTCCCAGTACTCAAAAAAAAGTGGGGTTCGATCCAGCAAAGAAGTACTTGTGTTCTTCGATGAGGAAGATTTTTGAATTGGACAATTCGTGTTTATTTAAAGGAAAGGTCATATGAGCATTTAAACCTACTGGTAACCAGAAATCGAGCACAACTGTTTGTCATGGAGGCTCATTGCTTGTTATTTTGGATCGTGGCGTCAAGGTGACTGCGGTCAGAGAGAATGGTTGTTTCAACAAAACTTTGTCTCAACACACGAAATACACGTCAATTTTAAAAAAACAATGTGTCTTGCTTCATTCGTCGTCACAGCGGCTTCCTTAGTTACCAGATGCACGTCCAGTTGACTTTTTAGAATAGAGCATTTCACATGCTAAGATCAATACTAGTTGAAATGCGCTCCTTCGAGAATGAAAGATGATTCCAAAACTTAAAATAAATTCTAAAAGCATAATTGTTTTAATTTTTGTTTCTTGCCCTTCAATAAAATCCGATCTCAAATAAAAAAAAAAATTGAAAGTTTACAATTCAATTGGACCACCCACTTTATATATAAAATATTACTAGGTGTACAAGTATGAAAGGACAACAGATGACGCACCAGTGCAGTTTCTGGTGGAGTAAGGGAGATTGTGTGCGCCTCCGCTTACTTCCCAGGAGACGGCGACCAAATCCCACTTACTGAGATACAAGGTACGGTAGATTATTGCCACCTGCGCAAACGACATCTGATCATAGGATCAGATTGAAATTCATAAACTCTATAAGAGAAAAGGTGCTTACAATCCATAGCCCTTTTGTCTCCAATGGGGCCTCACTATCTGATCAGCAAAATATCAGATTTAATATCGCTGGTGAGGCTGGAAAAGCTGACAGAAGATATCAGCCCAAAAGAACCAACTGGGTTCTTTTCCAGGCTCAACTTGCCGCCAAGGAAGATATGCTTCTTAAATCTATCAAATCGACGAATGACATTGAAGAAGCGGCTTATCAATTAAACAAAGCGCTCATCCCATCGATCAAAAACAGCTGTGCAGCCAAGATATATACACTCAAGCGGTGCGTACTTTGGTGAAATGCACGGTTTGAAACTTTGAGGAAACAGGTGAGACTTCTGTTCAATAAAGCTAAAAGAAAGAAGAGTTGGACTGATTATTGATCAGCTTTAAAAAAATACAACTTCGAATTGAGGAAATCCAGAAGGTCTTGAAGGAAATATTGCGAAAATGTAGATTACCAACCGCGGCCCCTCTATAAAGTCCTATCCAAAGAGCACACAAATGGACTCAGATTACTTCGCAAATCAGAAGGCAATTTTATTGTCAAGCAGGGAAACCCTGGAGATTTGCTTAAGGTACATTTTCCTGGTTCTGCTACCCAGCTAATTCCCCTCGATGCACTAGCCACATTTTACATGATAATAGAACAAATAGCCTCTCTGGTAGATTCTTCAGCCCTGATAGAGTTAAATGGGCAATTGGCTCATTTAAACCCTACAAAGCCTTATGTAAAGCCGAGGTGTTCTCTGCTATCCTCCAGAGAGGCCTAGACATCATTCTAGCACCACTGATAGCTCTCATTAGATCAAGTTTCAACTTGGGATACATTCCTGAATTTTGGATGGAAGTCAACCTTGTCTTCATCCTTAAGATTGGAAAACCAAGTGACCAACCTAAATCCTATCGCCCTATCAGCCTAACGTCTTTCCTATTAAAAACAATGGAAATGGAAAAATTTATTATCACTTATGCGTCTGCTGTATGGTGGACAAAAGTTGAACAGAAAACTACAATTGTTAAATTTCAACGCCTTAAAAGTTTAGCATGTCTCGGCATTAGAGGCAACATGCCAACTTGCCCGACAGTAGCCGAAGAGGTACTGATCGGAATTATTCCACTGCACCTTTTTATTAAAAAGGTTGCTATACATAGTCGAACTGTGCGCCATTTTAACGTGCGTCAGCATAAACTTAGAGACTGGCTTAAGAGGTATAACCATCAATACACTCTCAGACAGTCACGCAGGTCAAACTCTGGTGGGTGCCAGGTCACAAGCGTATTAAAGACAACAAAATCGCCAACCAACTCGCTAGGAAAGGTTCCAGCGAAAGGTACATAGGTGCCGAACCTTTCTGCCGAATTCCCAATTCAAAGATTAATTTTCTCTTAGACAAGCGGGAAAAATCACAACACCTTCGTTTTTGGTACAGCGTTCAAGGACTGCGACAATCGAAGAGATTCCTACGGTCACTGAACAAACTTTTATCAATATTCACAAATATACTAGAAACCATTACAGAAGACTGGTCAGCTACCTTTTGGGATACTGTAGTCTGATATATCATCTTAACAAAATTAACCTCTCGTCTGAAACTGAGTGTCGCCTCTATCTAGAGGACGAAGAAACTGCAGAACACATACTATGCCAGTCTCTGCCATCTTAGAAAGCGTATTCTCCTCAGAGAAATTATGATTTCTGAGGGGATCAGCTTAGCTCCTACGAGGGACATCCTCAGCTTTATTATGAAAGTATAGGAGCTCCTCGTCTAGGCACAATAAACCTTCTTTTGTCGCCGTGCTCTAGGCTATCCGTTAGCACTAGTCCCCAATTAAAAAAAAAAAAGCAGTTTCTGCTGTAAAGATTTGGCACTGCGCGATTTTGTTGTTGTCAACAAGCGTCAGACGCGCATATACGAATATGATAAATTAGAAAAGTGTGTGCATAGTGTTGTATTGTTATGTTCAATATAACGAAATTTATACCGAACCAAGAATATTCGCGGACAGCCTTATTGAACCGTTAGCTGCTTGAAAAAAGTCCAAAATAGTGAAAGAGGAAACACTTAGTCATTTTTCTCATGACAATGTCCCATCGCATATGGCAGCACCGGTTCGGGATATGTTGGAAGAATTCGGCTGGGGAGTTCTGCCACGTTCCGATTGTTTGCACCCATGGGTCACTTGCTAAGCAGCGCTTTGGTTCGTACGATGATGTGAAAAAAAGGCCCAATGGTTCGCAATAAAAGGAGAAGATTTTTACTGGCGTGGTATTCACAAATTGCTCGAAAGATAAGACAAGCGATGGAGCATATTTTAAATAAAGCACTTTTTATCATTCTTTAGAGCTTAACATGTTCTTTTAGGCAAAAAAATACTTGTACACCTACTATTTGGATAAAGAATAGTTTAATATATTTTCATATTTATTTCAACTTGCCAAAATCATTTCATTATTTTGTCCGTGTGATATATGATAAGCTCCCTGATGGCAATTTCTCTATTTCTCTAATGCAAAATGTTAGAAGAAAAACCGACCTTACCAGCTATCGGTTGACATGATTAAGGATGGTTATTGATCTCATTTTTCTAATTAGATATCTTGCCTGGAGAAGAATTGAAGGCAGTGATCCGCCCTCCCTTTTTTCTATATTATTATACTTATTTATTTGTTTTACTATTCTGTAACGATTCGGGAGAAAATTGTCTCTAGCTGGCATTTCATTATTACATTCGTTTGTGGATTGACATATGTACTATGCTGTTTAGTTATCTAGTTATTATGTTTATCACCCATTTGGAACTGAGAAGTACAGAGCCTCGTTGACAACCCTACGCCAAGGCTCCCCGTCATGAGTGTCTCATCTACGAGGCGGCTTTTCGGGGGTCCTTTCCCTATGGGTTTTCCACTATTATTCTTTTGATTATCCATTTGTTCTAAGTGACCTGCGGATTTGATTTCTTAGATAGTACTTTGGGGTGAAAAGAGTTTTTCGAGTTCTTGAATTTGTAGTTTTCCCCATTCGGCCGTTTCTTTGTCTTGTTTTTCACCATAGATTCTCCTTAAGATCTTGTTTTAGAAGACACGAATTTTTTTTCCTCCTTCCTAGTCAGAGACCAAGTTTATTATCCGTAAAATATCACTGAAATTACTATGGCTTTATAAATACGGAATTTGACATTGCGGGAAGTGTAATTTCGAATAGTTTCCTAATCGTGAGGAATGATAAGTTAGAGTGGATGTGATTCCATTAAAGGTTATTCTTCTCTCATTTTCCTAAATGGATCTCATTGCGTATTCAGTACCAAATCAAAAAGAAGTGGTGTCAAGGCGTCTGCTTGTTTCTATCTCTCACGTACATATCTCTAATGTTTCAGGTAAGGCGTTGCCTACTTTAAATTATCTTTGTTTCTCTTTAGGCATATTTATATCAGTCGCTGTATACACCCAATCGCTGTATAAACCCATTACACTGTCAATAAGGTTGGATAAAACGCAATTATTATTTGTGTAGCTAATAAGCTTATAAAAAAAATTATGGAATGTAGGAGGGATATTTAATTTAATAGTAAAGGAAGAAAAATACACTGCCTAAAATTTTACAACTGAATGATTTTACACTATCTAACGTAACTATGGTTACGCTTTGAATGACGGAAATTAGTCCGAGAAATAAATCAATGCAAATTAACTACATATTACAGACATGTTTATGGTGTTTTCGATTTAGCGCACTGAGCTCTGTTCCCATTTATCACGATTACTGTTCCTGCCTTCAAAAATATCTCCCACTGGTGGCTCATCGTGTCAATGTCACAACGGTACGCAATAAATGTAATGGATTAGGATAAGTTTGCATTTTGAGTTTATGCATCTACCCTTTTCTTAAAGCTGGCGTTCACTCAACATGAATACCACAGAATAATGATGCAATGCGGGTTGACAAATGCAAGTCTTATCATAACATGAGACCACGCGCTTGTTGATTGTATAATGGAGATTTTCTGCTCTGCACAATTGACAAGCATAGCATGGATATTAAAATGAGAATGTACAATACATGGACATAAGGGCTGTAAGGTACTTCAGTATTTTAGGACTTAAGTACTTGAGAAATACAAGTACCACGTACTGGTACTTGTACTTCAGTACTTGTACTTGAAAAAGACTTAAGTACGTACTTGACTTCAATAATGTCTCAAGTATTTAAAAAATACTTACAAGTACTTTTCAAGTACTTCCAAGTACTTTCAAGTACTTATAAGTACTGTCAAGTATCTTAAGTACTCTCAAGTATCTCAAGTACTTTCAAGTACTTACCAGTATTCAGGTACTTGCAAAAACATAAATATATTTTATTTTAAATATTTACAAGAATGGCAAATATTACTATCATTATATTGTTTGACCAATAAAAAACAAACCAATAAGACCCATTACAGTGACTGTTCTCTCTGCTTCACAAATTAGATGTCATATAAAATATACTTTTGCTCTGTTTCTGAGACAAAGTATTTGGAATGGTTTCTGAGACAGTATTTGAAATGGTACAGTCCAGGATCTAAGTTAACACATCAGGTCATAATTTGCTCTCTGCTATTGGTGTTGTTGTTCTTGTAACTACGGAAGTCTAGCAGACATTGCATCCGTCTGATAATTTTTTTTTTACTTGGAAGTACTGCAGTACTGCTCAAGTACTTATAAGTTCTGTCAAGTACTTAGAAATCTCTCTCAAGTAGTTCTTAAATATTTCAACATAATACTTAAGTATTTTAGCAGAAAATACTGGTACTTGCCTAAAATCAATTACCAGTACCAGGTACTGAAGTACAATACAAGTACAAGTACCTGTTAAAATACTGGTACTGGTACTTGTACTTGATTTCATACAGCCCTGATGGACACTTATCAGTTTTACGATCTAGAAGGTGCAATATTGTTACAAGTGTTTGATTCTCGTAACTTGTCAATTTCTTAAGACACTCCCTAAGCCTTACTCGAAAAATAAGGCAATTTACGAAAGAGTTTTTAATTTTCCCTTAAAACAGCCGTGGAGCCTTCCAGTCTCAGGATAAAATAGAATAGTTCCAGTCTCAGGATAAAATAGAATAGAAATGTGAACTCCGGAGGTTTTGTTACGAGATCTGCAATATACTAAAATGTTATACTCACTTGGCATTGAATGATTGGTCGCTAGTATTCATATGATTTTTGGTTTTAAATCACATTATACAGGGTATCCCACGAGCGATGTGCCACAAAGCTAGAGCGTGTAGGTCTGGTCAAGACAAGAAAAAAAATCGTATGGGTCTATTCCCCCCCCCCTCCCCCCGTTTAGCCGGGAGGGGCAATTTTCTAAAAAATTGACTTAATTTGAAAAAAAAATATTAAACATCAACAGTTAGATCCACAATGCCGTGATATACTTTTCTGTAAAGCCAGAAACCTCTTCTTTCATCATGTTTTTAAACGAAGCTGTTTTAACGAATAGTTTTTGTGAAATTAATTTTCAAACTCAAAATTTTGAAAACAAAAATGAAAAAAAAAAAATTTCGAAATATTTTTTTTCAAAATTGTATGTATTGTAATTAAGTACTAATTTTTTTTCAAAAATTCAATTCTCTTATTAGTTAAAAACAGAAAACCGGATGCAAAAATGTCTTGTAGTTTTCGAGAAATTAAAAAAAAATTTTAACGCGGCTGGACTTGTAGGCAAATTAATGTATGAAACATTGTCCTCTTTTTATTATTTTTAAAAAATTCGGAGTTTTATTATAATAAATTTTCAATATGATCCCCATTTTTTAGAAGGCAAATATTATATCTCCTTCTAAAGGCTGCACATAAGTCTATGCTTGACAAATTTTCCTGCAATTTGACTCCAGCGACTTCAACCCATTCTTTCAGTTGTTCCAAAGATACTATTTCCACTTGTAAACATAATTCTTCATGAATCCCCACACATACAAATCTAGAGGAGTTAAGTCTGGTGATCTAGGTGGCCATTCCATGGAGCCCCTTCTTCCGATCCAACGGTCACTAAAATGATCATCCAGCCAGTTTCTAACCCGTAAGCTGTAGTGTACTGGCTCCATCTTGCTGGTAGATTAAATTGTCTGCTATGGCCAAAGGAACGTTGTCCATCAAATCGGGCAAGAGGTTTCGTAGGAACTGCAGGTATGATTCTCCATTAAAAACGGCATTCAAAAACCGGGGCCCGATTACAGTTTGTCCAACAATACCAAGCCAAACATTACAGCTAAAGCGGTGTTGTGATTTATTTTGTTTTTTGTTGTGTGGATTTGTGCTACTCCAATGATGCAAATTGTGGAAGTTAGTAACCCCATCTCTGGTGAACTGTGCAAAATAGTTTCGTTCAGTTTCATCTCGAAGCAGTAATGATCGACAAAATTCTGCTCTCAAAAACTTGTCGTTTGAGGTGAGTTCCTGAACTGGCCTAAAATGGTACGGGTGTAAGTTTTCGGTATGAAGCACTCTCCATACTCTAGATTTGGGCACTCCAAGCATAATAGCTATCCTCCTTGTACTAAGGGAGGGATTACGTCGGACCAAATCCAAAATTCTTTCATCTAAGATTCCTGATCCATCTGTAACTGATCTTTCGCTTCTTCGATTTTCTAGCACTCCGTGCTCTCGCAGACGTCGGTGGATTCTTGAAAACATGCTACGACTGGGACACCTCCGATTGGGATATCTTTCAGGATATCTCGACCATTAGCTAAACCGTAGCAGAAGTGCATGTCCGTTAATTCTTCTCGAGAGTATGAGTTTGACATCGTAATGTGTTGATAAGTTAATATCCAATTTGGATATGGTTTTTTATTAAAAATGCGATGCCTTTTATTTACATTTGGGTTGCAAATGTTTTGTTTTTCAATAAAGAAAAATTGCGGTTTTATTGTCTTAAGGTCCCAGCGGATAGAACCCACCGGCGGCGGGCGGACCCAGACGAAATTGGCAGATCGGTTTTCAGGCGTTATCAATGAAAAAAAAGGATTAATCCAGGGTTGTTCCAATACTGTGTCACTTTATTGTATCCTCATAAAACTCCGAATTTTTTAAAAATAATAAAAAAGAGGACAACGTTTCATACATTAATTTGCCTAGAAGTCCAGCCGCGTTAAAACAAAAAAAAAGGTTTTTCTTAGAAAAAAATGGTTCGGGTTTTTTTTTAATTTCTCAAAAACTACAAGACATTTGTGCATCCGGTTTTCTGTTTTTAAATAAAAACTAATAAGAGAATTGAATTCTTGATAAAAAATAGTACTTAATTACATACAATTTTGAAAAAAAATAGTTCGAAATTTTTTTTTCTTCAAAATTTTGAGTTTGAAAATTAATTTCTCAAAAACTATTCCTTAAAACAGCTTTGTTTAAAAACAAGATGAAAGAAGAGGTTTCTGGCTTTACAAAAAAGTGTATCACGGCATTGTGGATGTAACTGTTAAGTTTTAATAATTTTTTTTTTCAAATTAAGTCAGTTTTTTAGAAAATTGCCCCTCCCGGCTAAACGGGGGGGAATAGACCTCCCCCTCCCGTACGATTTTTGTCTTGTCTTGACCAGACCTACACGATCTAGCTTTTTGTCACACTGCTCGTGGGACACCCCGTATATTTAAATCACATAATATACTCAATCCATTAATGTAGTTTTGACTCCAGAGAAACGCGCTGTAGTTAGCCATGACATTAAAGTAAGAGTCCGAAAAGCTGTAAGCAATAAAATACTACATTAATCGAAATATCCACAAAAACAAAATAACTGAGTTACCTTCGTTTGTTATTTTATTTATTTATTTTATTATAACAGGTTGTCAAATATCTCCCTTCCGCCTTTTTGTCTTTTGAATCTCGCGGCTATGTACAGAGCGCTACAGAACTCGTATCTGGCAATACTATGAAATGTCTTGAAAGGTCTTGACATAACCTACAAAACGACGCTATGCGTGATTAGTTTGGATATTGCGTTCAACAGTTATAGACGTGTAAACATGGAGTTCACTAACGCCGAAATTCGTGCTATTTTAAAGTTTTCCTTCGTTAAAGGCAAATCCGCTAGAGAAACGTTCCGTGAGATTAATGGTGTTTTGGGGGATGGTACTCTATCACTTCGAACCGCGGAGGAATGATTTCGACGATTCAGAGCCGCTGAAAACGACACCATGGATAAGCCAGCCGGCGGAAGACCTGTGACGACGAATACCGATCAAATCATGGATATCATCGAGTTAGACCGGCATGTGGCATCTCGTGACATCGCCCAGAAGGCTGGATACAAAAAAAAGCTTGATGTTTGGGTGCCGCAAAAAAACCTTCTGGACCGAATCAACGCCTGCGATATGCTGCTGAAACGGAACGAACTCGACCCATTTTTGAAGCGGATGGTGACTGGCGACGAAAAATGAATCACATACGGCAATATCAAGCGAAAACGGTCGTGGTCGAAGGCCGGTGAATCGTCCCAAACAGTGGCCAAGCCGGGATTGACGGCCAGAAAGGTTTTGCTGTGTGTTTGGTGGGATTGGAAGGGAATCATCCACTATGAGCTGCTCCCATATGGCCAGACGCTTAATTCTACCATCTACTGCGAACAACTGGACCGCTTGAAGCAGGCGATCGACCAGAATCGTCCAGAATTGGCCAACAGGAAGGGTGTAGTGTTCCACCAGGACAACGCCAGACCATACACTTCGTTGATGACTCGTCAGAAGCTCGGATGGGAGGTTTTATCGCATCCACCATATAGCCCGGACATAGCGCCAAGTGATTACCACCTGTTCCTGTCCATGGCGAGCGCCCTTGGTGGTGTAAAGTTGGACTCAAAAGAGGCTTGTGAAAAGTGGCTGTCCGAGTTCTTCGCAAATAAGGAGGGGGGTTTCTACGAGGGGGGTATGATGAAGTCTAGATGGAAACAGATTATCGAACAAAACGGCGCATATTTGAACTAAATCCGATCACTGTAACACTTTTTTTTTTTTTTTTGAATAAAGAGCAAAAAAGCGGAAGGGAGATATTTGACAACCTTATATTATGTTACCTACATACATACATATATTAAATTTGTTATATTTTATATTTTAAAATGTCTTTTTTATTATCAATAACGAGTATTATGTATTATTTCTCTGTTTACAGAATAAATCTGTTATAAGAATACGTGCTTAACATAATTGTTATTTGGTAGTTCTGTATCTTCCCTCTGCATTTCGTCGCGTATTGTATCTGTGGTCGAATTGTATTCTAAAGCTGCTACCGTTGTAAATTTCATAGATTATGCTTGGTAGATGTTCCCCAAGCCGTTATCCTGTTATTCTGTTTGTATGATTCCAACAATATATGCCTGTCTCAAAACGTCATAATTAGAGTAGTAGCTTAGGTGTTGCTTTATTATTTTTAGTATTTTCTTCAAACATATGCACGGATCCTTCGTTTTTAAAGTTTTTTTTTTTTTTTTTTAATTGTTTGATCCATGTTATCTGATTTGTTTCCTTTTATTGTATATCTTTTATTATTTGTCTCGATTTATTCTTCATTCATCCAAATTTCTTCCTTTCTTTTTTTAATATTACATATTCGCGATTTATCGTATATTTCTTCGAATATGGTTCACAGCTTGTTATAAATTTGGTTAGCATTTGCTAGATCAACAATTTCAACATTCAATTTACGTCGGTTAAGATAGTATTTACTTTATAATTGCTTACAGTTTGTGTATCTTCGTTTCTTTGAGTTTTTTTTCGTATGATATATTTATATGTATTTATACAACGCAACGGTAAATGCAATTTTTTTCTGCAAATAATGGGTCATTTGGAGTTTAGTGAGATAGTAGTTTTCATTGTGTCAGGTTGTTAGTTTTATTTTGTTCAAAATGTTCGATTAAGTATGGGTGGAAAACACAGAAATGAAAATACCATACAGTTAGTGTATTACAACTACCAAAAGGGAAAATCCGCCAAAGAAATTTCGGAAATTTTCTCTTTGAGTATAAGAACGGTATACCGTGTTATAGAGCGTGCAGAAAAAGAAGGAAGACTTGAGCTTAAGCAGTCAACGGGCATACCAAAGAAGCTATCTTCGAGAGTGGAGCGTAAAATTATAAAACACATTTACGAAAATCCCTTTAGTAGCACTAGAATGATTGCATCGTACTGCAAAGAAGACTGTGGTGTAGAGGTTACACATGAAACTCTTCGAAAAGTTATTTTAAAAAGCAAATAATCCAGAGCTGCCAGAAAAAAACCGATGCTTTCTGCACAAAACATTTTAAAAAGGCTTTCGTTTTCTACACACCATGTTAATATGCCAATGACATACTGGGATGATGTAATTTTCTGTGATGAAACCAAAATAATGCTGTGCTACCACGAGGGTCCAACCAGGTTTTTGGGGATCCCACTTACATCGCTTGAAAACAAAAATATCATTCCAACTGTAAAATTTGGCAAACTGTCAATAAATGTGTGGGGATGCATATCTAACAAAGGAAATAAGACTTTTTGAAGAAAATACGGACCAAATGCTATACTTGGATATTCTAAAAACAAATTTCAAAAGAAGTGGCTTATTTACCCAAATAACCCAGATAAGCTAAAATGCAAGATATACCAAGCCAACGACCCAAAACACAAATCCCGTTTGTGCATGACCTTGTTGGTCTATAACTGCAGTAAAACCATCGACACCCCTCCACAAAGCCCGGATTTAAATCCCATTGAAAATATGTGGGCACATTTGAAGAAGAAAGTGGGTAAAAGGAGCCCAAACTCCAAAAAAGATTTGGTGAAATTTATAAAGGAAGAATGGGAGAAGATTCCTCAAGAATATGACATAAAAAAGCTGGTCGGATCAATGAAAACTAGGTTACAACATGTTATAAGTGCTAAAGGTGGGCACATAAAGTATTAAATCTAAGAATTTCCTTTTTTTCTAAATTAAAAACCGTTTTTCTTTTCTTTCTTTATAATTTCTAAAACTATTTTGACATTTTTTGTTTGAAAGTATCCACGTGGATGGTTTTTGTTCATTTGTTGTTTTTTTGTTGTAAATTTTTGAAAATTAATTTTTTCTTCCTTGTGTTCTAAATAAAAATCATATACGCGGTGAAAATAAAAAAGAAATAAGAAAAAAATGCGACTACTTTGTTTATATTGACCATTGAAATGAAAATAAAAGGCATTTTTAAGTTGTGACATACATTTCTTGACAAACTGTATATATTTTCGTATGATATATTTATTTGAACAATAGCTGCTTGGATATTGCCCTTACTCTGAGTAAACAGATAATCGATGTTAGCGCTTATCTGAGCGTTAATGTTGACTCTCGTGCTCTCATTAACTGGATTTTCCATACCATTAGATGACATTATTTCATTGTTTTCATTATTTCATTGCATTATTACAGAGTCGTGTAAGTTTATGTTAGTGTCACCTACGACCATTCTGTCGCACTTGTTCCTACTCTTCAATAAACATTTTTGGTTTAAGGGGCGGTGGTGGTGTGAATTTTTATGTGCGTCGATCCAAATGAGAGAGTTTTCAGCACCGAGTATTCATATGTTAGTGATTGTTTTATGTAAATTGCTATTCCACCTCCACTTTCATCAATATTGAAATATTCTGCGTTGAACTCGTGTATAGTGAACATCTCGTTTTCATCATCAGTAATATTTGTATCAATGAGTTCGATAACATCTACCAGTGTGATTATGTTACTTATTGCTGATAGAAATGATGTAAAATGCTTTTTTTGAAGTGAACGTACATATGTACATACATATATTTAAATAAAAACGTGAAAAAAGAAAAGTTCTAAATTGTGTTATATTTATATCCTGAAAATTTATAAATGTGTTTTTTTATTTATTTTTATTGTATTGTATTGTATTGTTCTGTATTATATCCTTAGAAACGTTATAAGCCTCGTTACCTGCGAGGCTTAAGGCTTGCTTATCTGCAGGTGATTGTGTATACATGTATTTTTAATGCTTGGAAGTAATACAAAAATTCCAGTTAAACATTTTTCATAAGGGTTTTGAAAATAATTCAAGATTAATGTTCTAATTTTAACAAAAGGCACTTAAATTAAGGAAATATGCTTTCAGATCTTTTTTGCGTTTTTTAAAGTTCACTATACATATTGTTAAGGTTGATAGGTAGTGAATGCATCAATGTTGGAATACGGTAGGCTAATTGTCTTCGTCCATAATTGTTAAATACTGCAGGTATTTCAAAATATTGCCGTCTACGGGTATTATGATTATGACGTATCGGTTTTAGGAAACGGGACTCATTGTAAATAGTATTCCAGTACTGCCGTCATTTGGAATATGCTCTTGATTTCTAAAAATGGAGATGTGTCATTGTTATTATAAATCATTTTTATCAGACATCGTTGAAGTTTTAGATACATTGCCCCATGCCAAAATGCCGTATCGAATTCTTGATTCAGCAAGTGAATAGTACACTTGCCTCTGGACATCTCTTGTAGTGTATTTCTTCAGGTAGATCATCGCAAAATGGCAATTTTTAAATTTACCCGCAGACGATAGATGTGTTCGTGCCAAGTGAAATGCTCGTCGATGATTATTCCCAGATACTTAATATTTTTGACGACCTCAATTGCTTCGCTTTTTAGTGTATGTGGACAGCTTTCATTTTGATGGAAGATTTTCAAATTCAAGTTTTTGACCATTATGGCAATGTCGACTGCTCAAAAACACGGAGAAGCTCATTAGTAAACAGTGCGAACAATATTGGACCAAGTTTTGAACTTTTTGGAACGCCATATATACAGTGACTGTGTTAGAAATCTAAGTCTTAAATGTTCTTTCAGTTAAATAGCTTTTAAGCCATGTTGCTGCCTTTCCTCTAACTCCAATCTGGACAAGGCATTGTAGCAGTTTCTCGTGCATTAGCGTATCGAATGCTTTACTGAAGTCCACGCACATAACTAACACATGATGGTTTTTATTTAACCCTATGTTAATAACGTTCGACTCTTAGTAATTTTTCCGTACTTTTTCCTTGCATATTGGTTTGGTTGCAAAACTCGATCGTCGACAAAAATCTGTTCCATACATTTTTCGACAGCAGGTAAGATCGAAATTGGCCTGTAGTTTCCAATTTCTGTTCTAACACCTCCCTTGTATATGGGTCGGAGAATCTATGTTTTAAGCTCCCTAGGTATAAAACCCTGATCAAAACTTTGATTAATGATTGCCTTCACAATCGGCGTAAGAGTTAGGGCGTTATACTTTAGATCTATTTAGACAACATTACGTCTGCTCCTTGACCTTTATTTGCCTTTAGACAACAAAGCATTCTGTACACTTCTCCTTCGCTTGCTTCATTTAGGAACATAGAGTGGGCAATATTCCGGTTTTGATGTCTAGAGAGCGTTGTTTTGAGTTGTTTTGTTACAGATGTGGAGAATGTTGGGCACTTGTGTTGAGAAATACACGGTAAACTCCTGTATAATGGTCGCTAGCTCTTTTTTTTCCGCAAAGTTATTGATAATTGTGTTATCTATCGACACTTTCCTCATCCCAAGAATTTCGTTGATAATACTCCACGTTTTCTGGGATCTTTCTTGGCGTTTATAAATTTTATTTTGTAATAGGTTGATTTACCTAATAATATGCTTTTGTTTACATAGTTGCGAAAATGCTTATATTCACGTTCGAGATCTTGGTTTCGTGACTTGTTTTTCCACCTTCTGTATAATGCATCCCTTCTTTTGCACATTTGGATCATATTGGGTGTGATCCAAGGTTTGTTTTGGCGTTTCTTTTTGTTTTGAAATGTTTTTGAGGATTCTGTATATATGTGGCTCATTGTGTCTATAAATTTTTTGTAAAGGCACTCAAGGTTGCTTTCCTCCCAGAGCTGTTGCCAATCGGTCTGTTCAATCAAAAGATTTACTTTCTGTTGGTTAATTCGTCTATGCAGTTCCTGTACACCTTTGTTCTCGGGATTCTTAAATGTAGCATACACCAGTGCAAAGTGATCTGATATATCCGTTTCGATGACAGCGGACATTATTTCCCTGTTTGTTATGCTTTCAAATAAATGATCTATTAGTTGGTTTTTATGTTGTTCATTTTCTGTTTTTCCTTGATTCGTCATATGGTATATAATCGTTTTTCAATTTATGTTATATTGATGTCAACTATATCAACTATGTAGATGGGATAAACGTAAACTGTAAAGCAAATTCCCTCTAAAGATTAGCTGGAATGGACATTTCTCAACCCACAAAGGAAAAGCGAAAAGCTAAATTGAAGGCCGTAGTAGACAGGCTCTCCGAAATGCGCCAAAAGGAAAGAGAGCGGGCTACAACCACCCCACTACACTCGCAACAACTACTCCAACTTCAGCAGCCGCAAGAACAAACACAACTACAGCCGCCACAACAACAGCAATAGCAACAGAAGCAGCTGCGACAAAAGCAACCGCAACAGAAGCAGTCGCAACAGAAACAACTGCAACGGAAACAGCAGCAACAATTACAACAGCCGCAACGGAAACAGAAACAGCCGCAGAAACAACAACAGCCGGAACTACAAAATCGGCCGCACTAACAACAACATCCGCAAGAACAACGTCCTACTAAGGACAAGGTACCACCCATCTTTACCCATACTATGGCACTTCGACTTTGTCTTTAAAAGTATAGGTGAAAACAGCTATGCTATCCAGTGAACCACACTGGATCAGTACGAGCGAGTAAAGGACCTTTTAAAAGAGACCACGACGGAGTTCTTCTCTTTTACCCCCAAGGCCGAGAGGCTGCGGTCAATGCTTCTCAAAGGCGTGCATTCGATCACTGACCCCGAGGAAATGCTCTCAGAGCTCAAAGTTTTCGAGAGCGATGACCTCAAGTTCGTGGGGGTCAAGTCGTTTACCAAGGCGCGAGCCAAACGGGAGGACCGAACTCGCACGCAACAGCAAGCTGGAGAGGTTAAGGTCCATTATTTCCTTGGCTTCCCAGTCTGTAACATGGGAAAAAGTAAAAAGGCACGGAAACATTTTACAATGCATCCGCTGCCAAAGGTTCGGCCACGCCGCATCGAACTGCGAGATGCAGCCTCGATGTGTTAAATGTGCAAAGAACCACAGGAACGAGGAATGCGATCTGACCCAGGACAAGGTCGCAGACAGGGAGCAGCTCGAGTGCATGCTTTGTAGGAACCGGGGACATCCTGCAAACTATCGGGGATGTCCTAAGTTCCAAGATATAAAGAAAGCAAATCTGGCTCGGAAGCAGAAGCCTGAAGGGAACCAACCCTCGAGTCGTTTACAGACATCAGCCGTCACACACCAGATGACCTACGCCCAAATGGCGGCAGGTCTGGTGCAAACGGTACAAAAACCCATGGCTGTTCCCAAAGTCCAAGTACTTGTTTCTAAGGCACCGGAGGCCGAGGTGGACCTGCGTTGGATCCTGCTCGCCATCCAAGGGCAGATTAGCCAGCTCCAACAGCAGATCCATGAGCGGGCGACCCGAGTGGACAGAATCTACTCGCTTCTGCCGCGCCTAGCGCAACTGCAATCGTAATGGGTACGCTGGTAGAGAGTCCCTTAAAGATCCTGTCGGTGAATGTGAATTCACTGATTAGGATTGAGCGAAGAGCCGTACTTTTCAACCTGTTGCAGGTCGAAAGCCCCGATGTACTTTTGGTTAGCGAAACAAAGCTAAAACAGAAGCACAAAATCCGGCACAGTTCTTATAAAATAATACGAAGAGACCGACCTAACGCCACACGTGGCAGGGGAGTTGCGATCTTCATTAAAAATAATTTAAAGCATAAAGTCATATATAGCGGTGAAGTGCGGATGTTCCAGGTGCTAGAGGCCTGCATTGTGTGCATTCCTCTCCGAAATGGAAAGAGAATGAATTATAGCAGCCTATGCACCTGAAGCACCTCAACCCAATATTTTCATTGCAGAACTCAAGACACTTTTTCGATCTCTGCACTTAAATTTGGTGGAAAACTACTACATCCTGACCGGCGATTTGAATGCCAAACATAGTGATTGGTTAAATTACATTCCTAACACTAGGGGTAGCCTACTAAGCCGTTGGTGGGTTCTGCGGAGCATAGGGTACAGAGTCAAGTTACTCGCAACGGATAGTCCGTCGTATCCTAGGAGTGGCTCTTATCTGGATCTCATGCTGCTTGACTCTCGACTGAGGCTGGCTGACACGAACGAATGGTCTATTACCTGTCTACAGACCTTCGTATACGACAGTGACCATTACGGACTTAGTGCTTAGTGCCAGACGAATTCGCGGAGACGGTAGAGTATGTCCAAACGCGCCCCTACGATTATAGCAGGGCCACGTTTTGCCAGTAATCTGACGAGATCGCTCACTTCGAGTGGTTCCTTCCCATCATCCAATAAGAACCTGTCAAATGACGAAATTGACAGGTACCGCAGACAAAAGGATGATAAAATAAAGCAGACGATGGACAGTACGATACCACGCCAACGACAGCACGATACCACAAACGTATACCAAAACGCGACAATCTACGCACTAGACAGACAAAAAAGTAGAGTCCTAACAAGACTCAAACTCTTGTACAGGCGGTTTACCGACAGACAAAACTCGAAGGTCAGGACACTGAAGTCACTGATAAAAAATATCTAACAGTTGATCAAGGAAAATTACAGAATATCTGTAAGTTTGTATTGGAACAACAGAATTCGTGCTGTAAATTCCAACAGCGCGAGTATGTTCCCGCAAATAAATCAAATATTTCGGAGAAACAATCAGAATGGCATTCAGGATCTGATGCTTTCGAGAACGTCAGACAACGAACGTCTTTTACGAACAGTCGGCATTGATCCAGAGAGCGCCGGATGATGATTTCTTCGTGATCGAGGATCCTCAGGAAAAGGTGGCGACAGTGGGAGCTATTTTCCAGGAAGTGTATAAGGTGAATAAGGTCTTAGAAATGATATCGAACATTGGCGATCCGACAATCTTGGTTTTAACAGGTTCGATGACGATTTCATGGCAAATAATGCCGTCAATAATGAAGGGGCGAATACCCTGCTTATTTCGACGGGGGATCTCCAGATGATCTTCGAGTTACTGAAGAGAAAAAAATCCCCGGGAATCGACGGTATATCCAATGTTGTGCTTAGGCACCTTCCACCAGTGGTTGTAGAGAGGTACACCATTCTGTTCAACAATTCACTAAATAATGCATATTATCCAGTGGATTGGAAAACAGCGGTGGTGCAACCAATACCCAAGAGGGGTAAAGATACCTCTAACCCATCAAATCTTCGGTTGATAAGTCTCCTTCCAAGTATTAGCAAGGTTTTCGAGAAGGTGATCCATAGAGCCCTGTCTAAATGGATTGAGGACAATAAAATCATTCCGGATAACCAATTCGGTTTCAGAGCGGGGCATAATACTGTTCAGGCTGCGTCGAAACTCGTGTCAGATATCCAATGGAACAAATGCAAGAACAAATGCACGGGTGCCTGTCTGATTGACTTGGAAAAGGCTTTTGACACCGTATGGTTAGAATGTCTTTATTTCAAGCTCAGTCGGCTGGGCATAAGTAAACCACTGCTATATGTGATTTTTGACGTGTTAACCGGTAGAAAGTTCGCTGTGAAAATTGCCAACGTGACTTCTGCCCAAACATTTGATATTAACAACGGACTGCAACAGGGTACAGTGAACTCGCCGATCCATTTTAACATTTACCTTAGTGATTTGATAGCTTCTCTTCGCCATTCAATGGCGTATGCGGACGATTTAAGCGCGTACAGATCAGGTCCAACGATCGACGTCATTGTTAATCTTCTGCAGCGTGACTTCGAAAAAATTCAGCAGTATCGTGATGACTGGAAGTTGAAAATCAATTTCCAGAAATCAGAAACTATTTTGTTCAGAACACCTTTGTCTAGGGCCTCTTGGGACACTAAAAAAAATTCACGCAGGTTCTCAATCTTTGGACCGGACGGGTGTCCACTGGTAAAACAGAGTGTTGTCTTGGGATCGTGCGGGATCAGTATCTATATTTTGACAAACATGTAGATGCTGCTCTGGCAAGAGCCCGGGGCGCTTTCGCTCTGACAAGATGGCTGTTTCATAGCAGTCAACTTGAATCCAGGGTGAAGGTAATCTGCTACATGGCCTTAATCAGGCCAATGACTGCCTATGGATGTCCCGTGTGGTTCAATGTGAGAGCCAGCTTAATGAAAAGGATTCGGGTGTTTGAGAGACAATGTTTCAGAACTTGTCTCGGATTACATAGAACACCTGAATCTGGGTACACGAAATTTCACTCGATCGATGTCCTATACAATAGGGCCAGGATTGTACTGGTGGATAATTTTCTAATAAAACTGATCCGAGGTCACGTTTCGAGGGCAATGACTTCGGTTAATAATCTGATCTCCGGGGCTTACTTTCCTAATTACATGTACCACGAGAAAGTGCGCCTTAGCGGCTTTATCCCCCCAGAGGCATTCCTCTATTTAGATAAATGTGGGCTGATCCAGGATGAATTGGTGATCACGTCAATCTTCCACGTGGGGCGTAAGTCCGTGGAGCGACGATTTCTCTACGAACATGCTGTTGCGCTCCGTGAGCCCAAGCGCCTCAGGTTTAGTAGATCGGTGTCACGCCAAGATCGGAGAGACGTCGTCCGACAGCATCAACGCTTCTGGTGGCTGGAGCGGTCTGCGTCAGTGGTTAATTTTAATAGGTCGGCCTCTTCAAGGCAAAGCCTGCCACACGCCAATGGTAGCCTTACATAGACTAGGGTAGGTTAGAAGAAGTTAGAGTAGTTAAGGGCATGCTACGGCAGGCCAGGGTGGCACGTAGGTTTAGTTTAGTTTTAGATTTAATTAAAAAAAAAAGAAAAATTACAAAACAATAATGAAAACAAAAAAAGATATATATATATTTATATATTTTAGTTAAGGTAGGGTTAAGTTATTCTTAGTTATAAGTTTCTTTACGAAATAAAAAAGATGATCTGATGCTAAGTTTTTTTTAAAATATCACTTTTCTTGGCCTAAATTTTTTATTTATTTTAATTGTTTTAATTATTACAAGTTAATCGTAATGCCGAAATGCATAGCCTTAAGTAGTTCTATTTGCTTTAGAGTGTCCGTATAGGGCCAGTAAGGTTTTTATGTCAGTTGTTGTTTAAGCTAGTTTTAAGCATTTTTGTCTAGGGTAAGTGTGTTCTACAAAATTATAAAAATAAAAATGAATACAAAAAAAAAAGGAAAAGCGAAAAACCTAAAAATTAATAAACAGAACACTCGGACTCGTGGACTGTGTTTTAGTATTTTAGTTTTAAATCCATTTTTATTCATTATTACTTAGATTCATCTTATCCTTGACAAAAATTATTAAAACTAGCTTAACTATCCTTAAAAATTTAAATATCTTACTGGCCCTAGTACATATGTATAAACTTACGACCAACATTATTTTAATTAACTTAAGCTAAGAAAAAATGTTTGATGATGCCTATATCCAGAAGGCCCATGTTCATAGCAATGTGCCAGTCAAAGCATTCCAGCTCAAGCAACCATCTCCTACCACCAGTATTACCAGTGGCCAAGGTCACCAGTCAAAGTGACTAAAAGCTAAGAAGTGCAAGTGTGGAAGGAGAAAATAGTGCAATGCCAAGTTCATCCTAAGCAAGATAGCATAGTGCGACCCGGCTAGTATCTCCAACGAAACAAAGAAGAGTACTACGTATTCTGTCATTGGGAGATACGAGGAGCATCTCGAGGATCTCTTGAAGCAATCAAAACCAACCACAAAGAAAGAAAGACAAGGTGGACAAAGCTTCAGCATCCGTAAGACCGCCAACAAACCGTCTTCGGAGCATTGAAGCCAGACTGTTGAAGATGGTGTGGACCACATCTTTAGAAACCAAGGTAGAATTCGATTTTGGATTCGTTAGTTCATCAGAGCTTACTTTATTTATTTATTTAGTCAGTAAAGTACATGGACTTTCTTAAACATCTAATATTTGATATTAAGTCTTTGAGCTAAGAATTATGATTGGAAATAGTTAACTAGATTACCTTTAATGGAGAGTATCGTCATATTAAAGAGGAGTTCGGCCATAATTAGTTTGATAGTGGGTTATATCTTAAGAAAAATCGATTGATATGTAAGTTGACGGATGGAACGTCAAGATTCAAGACGCTTAATATTTCTGGACAGTCAATTTCACCAATAAGGATTCTATGTAAAAAATAGAGAAATATTCTTGACACCTTTCTCCTCGTATCGAGTAAATCAAGTCTAACAAGTTTCAATCGAGCTTGATGTGGAGGCAAGTTATTGAAATCTGACCAAGTCGCCTGAGAGAAAACCTAGATTTTTTGTAACGATTCTAATCTCGTAATATGAATGTGGTAGAAGGGACACCAAATAAACGGATGCATATTCCAGCAGAGATCGAACAAACGATACAAACAAAGTTTTTAAAACGTAAGGATTGGTGAACATTTTAGCATAACATTTCAATATTCCTAATGCCCTGTTCGATTTATTAGTGATGAACTCTACATAAAAATTAAAGTAAAGTTTACTACCCAACACAACGGCCAAATCTTTAATTAAGGAAATGCGCGGAATTTTACTATCATGAAGTAAATATACGGAGAAGAGCTATGAAAAAAGTAATAATCGAGCATTTAGTAACATTAAGAGACAAGTTGTTTTTGGAGCATCACAATGCAAATTTTTGAAGATGACCACTTAAACGATGAAAACCGTGAATATGTCTGCAGGAGTTCGGGGTTTTCACAAGCAACCTCGATACCGAACAAACTCATTAGCACTAAGGCTCAATGTCATTCTGTTTTATCTCCAGCACTGGAAATATTCATCGTTTTTCTAAGAGAGGAAAACTTTGGAATAGGCATCATTCAAGAACCCTGGGTTAAAGGAACCATATATTATTGCCGCCAAGACAATCAGTCTCTGTCGCCTTTTCTCTTTCTTCACCTCATCACGGACGACTTAACCGTATTTAAACTGGTCGATATGCATTAGCCGATCCTTTTCAGATTACACTTACCCCCTGTTAAGGCAGAAAACTCGACCTAGCTTAGAAATCTCTTAATGAACTAACTGAAAGAAAGTAGATATAATTTTCTAACTTAGACATTCCAGTCACCCCGTTTAGGGACGAATATACTATATGTAGTAACTTATTTAATGTTATTTTATTTTACATCCAAATATGTAGAATCTATCAAAACCGTGCTTGGTATTTGGGAAGTTCATTCGCAACAAAAAAAAGGAAAAAAGAAAGGAAATTGATGGAAAAATGTCATATTCAGAATTAAACAGTGGTGAAATTCAAATAAAGGATTCTTGTAAATATGTATTAGTCTAAAATTATTCTTCTTTCTTTTTTTTTTTCTTTTTTGTGTTCTTTAATTCTGGTAAATGTTTTGGTATTTGTACTTTCGTTTAAATTGTTTTGTGGTTGTATTTTTAGTTTCTTTTGTTGGATCGGTTGACGACATATTGACTTATTTTTTGGAAGTTGGTTAAGTGTCTATGCTTTGGTTGACTTTTACCAACGGTTCTATCTTTGACAATGTTTGCCCCATTTCCTGATGTTTACTTTGGTTTTTGTTAAAATACTATTTGATCCGGCCACACGTTGCTGTGGCTTCGTAATTGTACTACATTGAAGGTACATTGTAGTACATTGAATCAATATTAAGGCCTTTTTTTCAGCTAGGAAAAGTTAGATAAAAGTGAACTGTACTTATTATATCTAACAAAAATGGAGCCACTATTACCAACAGTTTTTTTTTTAGTCAAAGTACTTTTTTTGCGTTAGAGATGTTATCATTGAAACTGGCCTTAGCCTTAATTTTTAGTCAAGTTGAGTGTTGTAGTCATTCATTGCATTCCTAAGTAGTCAATTCAAAAGTAATTGGTAAAGGGTTTTGAAAAATTGAAATGAAGCGCAACCCAACACACATTTTTTTTTTTGTAATTCAGATTGTATTACAAGTTACTCAATTGAAAGATTGAATAAAAATAAATAAATTATTTTATTATTTATTTATAAATTGAATTTTGATTTTTTTCATTTGTAAAATGAAGTAGATAAAGTTGGTGGACATTGTTTGGCCCTGAGATTTATTCACGCCCGTTGCGAAACCGAAAGGTATTGGAAATTCTGACGATATCATTGGAATACATGGTAACAGGACGATTTCCCCTTCAAATTTTCAAGCCAAAATCAGTTGTGAATGAGAGATGATCAAAAAATGCTGATGAAGGCATACCACACGCAGTATAAGATCACTTCAAAATTCAATACTCTGTGTGTGCATTTCTAATATAACACCTTAATGACATGGAAACAAAAAGTTACTGTGAACTACAACCAATGCGACAAAGTCGAAACTCTCGAATCCCATCTAGGACAACCACCCCCGGTGAGTAGTGAACGAACATCTTCGACATAAACCATCTGCACCCCGTCCAGGTTGTGTGACAAACATCATAAGAGCGCACACTCTTGAACCTGCAGGAGCCCTATAAAAACAAAAACAAACTTGCTTCAAGAACGATTCCTTGTGATGACTAAACGCGTACCGTTGCATAATCTAAGTGGATTTAAATTATGAAGCGGTGAACCAATCTTTAACTGAACATTGTGTGGTGGCATTCCTGGTATATCTAGAGAAGTTAAAAACTCAGTTGGAAAATTTACAGCTTCATTTCCATCTACAATAGTGTCGATCAATTTAAAATACCTAAGATAACCTGGCAACAGTAGAAGTTGTCTGGCAATTTGATTTGTTGTGTATTTTGATGTAGTTCTATTTCACCGTTTCCAATATCTAGCAATTGTTTAGAAAATACTTCACTTTGATCACTTTGCAATTGTACTCGTCTGTTCAAGGTCAATCGAAATGTTTCGACATTTCGCCATAAGAGCGATTGTTTTAAGCACGCATTAATCTCATCTCATGACCGGTAGTGTCATACGAACAGAGCTAAAATTGTCTCTTTCTTGAGTATCAAACGGTCGCAAGAAATTCGGAAATATTTCGAAATAGTGTACTCCATCCACCATTTGCATTTGGTACGTGGGATCGCACATATTACATTTGAGTGCGCTTAAAATATTTTAACATTTTGTAACACAATACATAGCACAATTTTAGAAATGATAATTAAAAAAAAATTCAAGAAAGACGGTTATGTCGTAAACATAAACACATATCACGTGGAATTAAATGTGGGATAAAGTACCAAAGCACAACGATCCCAACAACTCTGCTCTGCAACCTGCCGCCAGGGCCTCTGGCATCCTGGATTCAGAAAGGAAAAATAAAATGAAATGTTGAGTGCCGAAAATAATCAGCGCCTCAAAGGAAGTCGCGACACCACACCATTTACTGGATAGTTACCCAGCCTAGATAACCAACTATTGTCGGTAAATTAACTCATAAATATTGAAGTCAATAATCGAGATCAATATAGCCTAAGTTACTCAGGGATAATGCAGTATTCAAATGGTGAAATCATTTTTGAAATCGGTCCAGTAGTTTTTTTAGTTTATTTAGTAGAAGTAGATGTGTAGATGTAATTCTAGCTCCTTTTTCCTTTTCAAATTTAGTAACTAAGCTTTTACTTAGATGCTTTGTAGTAAAGTTGACAAATTTTAATTTGGTCGTGGAGTGGATTGTGTTGATGTAAATTGTTATGATTGTGAATAATTTCTCGTTTACATCAGAAATGTCTTTTTCAGCGCTACTAATCCTAGTGCCATTCCATCATTCAAGCTGTGGCTTTGTGAAACAATATATGTACCATTCTCTTCAAAAAAATGTTCAGCAAGCTGAATCCAATATCCATTTATAACAGTCAGATACAATTTTATTCGGTTTGCCTTAAAATAGGATTCTTTGCTTTATTGCACTCAGGATGTCGATCCAATTTCGGTTTTCTAATGCATGAAGAATGGCATATTTGGAAAATTTGTCAGTTGTGGTCAAGAACAACTTATTTCGTTCGGGAAAGTAAATATCAATATGAAAGATATTGTTGAAACATATTGGTGCTTTGGTAATTCGCATTGAAATTTAAGGTGGGTGTCTATCATATTTCGCTACGTTACATATCTCGCAGTTAATGTAATTTTGGATTTTAGTTTGAAAATTTGGATAGAAAATGATTTTTTAATTCAAGGAACATTTCGTTAATACCTCGATGGTGTTTTGTTAAATGTTTTTGTTTTCAATTCTTAATATTTCATTTCTATCTACAATATGTTTCAGTTTTATATTAGATTTAACTATCCTTAGGTGATTTACATATAAATCCTGCAATTTGACGAAAATTGCTAATTCTGAATAATATAGGCAAAAATGATCATTTCTGGTAAAAAGCATTTTTATAATTTCGAAAAGTCTGTTTCTTGTATCAAGGTGAATGTAATTTTAACTTGCTAATTCTGAATAATATAGGCAAAAATTATCATTTCTGGTAAAAAGCATTTTTATAATTTCGAAAAGTCTGTTTCTTGTATCAAGGTGAATGTAATTTTAACTCTTTCTATGCAATATTCTATCACAATTTTTTTTCTTTTTTTTCCAGATGACAGATACCTTTGGTTCTTAAATATATTTATCAGTCTTTGAGATATATAAATATGTTTACTTGAATCCCTACTTGCACTATAGATGTTGATCTAATTTCGTCATGGTGATTTAAAATTGAAATTGATTGATTAAGAAACAGATCCAAAATGCCTAGATCATCATTTGTATCATCTGTTATATGATGTTCCTTGCCCTTTTGATACTCGACGCTGAAGTCATATTCGCAAGGTAATAATTTCTAACGTTAAAGAATCATATTTGGCTCCTTCAAGGAACTTTGATCTGTATGCTATATAAATTTCTTACCATGACGTTTTAAAATATGTTACAGATAAAACTACTGCAAGAAGCTCGTTTTCGAATGTTGAATAGCTTTTCTCATGATTGTTCAGCGTACGAGAGTACGGCTTAAACGTACATTAATCTAGATCCTTCCACAGGCTTAACCACATGCATTGCAAAGAAAAAAAAAACTCAAAATTCGTTTAGTAAGTAAATTACAATAAGAATGTCTTTGGCGTATGCAATCCTGTATACCGATATTGCAGATGTTGTTCCCTCGTGGTCTGGAGTATGTCAGGCTTCTAAATAAAGTTTAAGGGATGGCCTGCATAGCTATAACTGGGGCACTGCGAACAACCTCCACTGCAGCCTTCGAAACAATGCTTCAGCTACTCCCCTTGGATCTTTTTGGCAAAGGAATCGTCTTATTAGAAGTTGTCCGAAATAGGCCACGTTGGTATTCAACACCACTGCATGTTCTAAGTGAAGTCACACGGACTACTTAATCTGAACCCTGGGCTTGGAGATTCTTTATAAAACAACAATTCCCAACCGGCGACAATGGGATGGGAATGAATTTCTAAAAAAAGGCACTGCACTGGAAATATACACAGACGGGTCCAGGACAGGCAATGCTGTGGGTGCCTGTGTCTATGCACCGACCCTAAAAATCAGCCAATCCTTTAGACTACCGAACCATTGTAGCATGTTCCAAGCCGAACTAACGGCAAGTCGTGAGGCCGCCGACGGACTGTGTGTGAGATCGATGAACAATAGAGACATCGTCATCCTCACAGATAGCCAAGTGGCAATAAGAGCACTCGAATCACCAATAATAATAAGGTCAAAATTGGTCAGGCACTGCCGCTTAATGACCTTTAAATGAGATATCAAGCAGATGCACTGTAAAGTTATGCTGGATACCCGAGCGGTAATATGCCAAGTAACCGTGAAACAGACGAACTAGACAAAATAGGCACCACACTGGAGCTCTAGAATGTTAAAGGAGAAATCGATCCACCAATAGAAACGAAAAAATATAAAATCTCGAAACAAGCACTGCAACAGGGAGATGAGGGATGGCGTTACCTTGAAACATGCAACTACGCCAGACAAACCTGGCCCAGGTATTGTCACAAGCCTGCTAAAAATACTCAAGCAGATTATAAGCAGCCTAATCGGAGTTCTAACAGGACATTGCGCTTTAGGAAAACATGCCGCATGATTAGGACTGCCATATAACGACTACTGCAGTAGGTGTCATTTTATTAAACTTTTTTTGTTTTTTTTTTTTATCGACTGCGCTAGTAATTTACTGTATTAAATATTCTTTTGTTTTACATCAAAATAACATTTTACCTTTAAGTTTTTCACTTCACCTTAACACTTTGAAGTTTTTCTCGGATTGCCTCGGTGGTGGGTGGCTGATGAAAGAGCCCAAGAGCCCGAGCTCAGTCTTTTTGCTTCGTCTAAAAGACGATGAAAAAGAGAGCTTGATGAAAGACGAAGGTCTCCTTCACATTATTATATAACATCCAGGACAGACTATTGCCGGTCTTATTTGAGCTTAAATCACCTCGCCGAATTGAATAATATTCTACCCTATTAATTATGAAACGAGCGGATAGAACTTGGAACGAATCTGCAATGGAATTACAAATTCCCAACTCCTAGCCATTTTCCCGGGTGTATTGGCTTTGGTGACTGTTTTCAGTAGCGGTTATACTCGAGGAAATTTGGAAAGAAATCAAACTAATAATCACATCAGGAACTGACGGTGGTATCCCCGATAAGTTAAAAAAGCGAACGGACGAAGGCAAGGCAGAGTACGGCGGTTTGGTGGTCAGGATGATCGGACAAATTGTTTTCGATGCCGTCAACCAGGCCACATTCAGAGAAACTGCCCACAAGCACGTGGTCGCAGTGAGCAAGGGCCAGTGATGTGACAGCAGTTGTTGTTTCGGAAGCGATTGCGCGACTCTAAGGAAATCGATTGCTGAAAAGTGCGGCCTAAAATATGGTGTTTCTAAAACGGCGCTCAGAGGATTTGGAGGTGGAGGCTGTACGACGGTTGGTCAGTTGAGTTCGGAAGTGTCAGTGGATCGCCTTACTTTGACATGCGAGGTTATGGTTGTTCCCAACAATAGTTAGTCATATCCGTTGATCATGGCAGCAGTAGCAGCAAGAAAGACAGGCAGATCGTCGAGAAGCTAGACGTTGGTGATATCAGTGAGGTGCATAGAAGAAAGCTATAGGCGTTAAGTGATGACAACAGGGACTGCTTCGTCAAGAATCTGGGCGAACTAGGACAGTCAACGGCAGTGGAGTGTGGTATCGAACTAGTAGCAGCAAACACGGGATGCGTATAGCCGTATAGGATACCTATCGCCTAGCAGGCCATCGTTAATGAAATGGTGGAAGAGCTGCTACGACAGGGAGTGTTGCGGCCGTCTAGATCCGATTTCTGTTCGCCGATCGTTCTTACTAAGAAGAAGGACGGGATTGATAGGTTCTGCATCGACTTCCGTGCCCTTAACAAAGTCACAGTTAAGCGCAAATTCTCGATGCCGGTGATCGAAGAAGTTTTAACAGCCCTGAGCGGTAAGAAGCTTTTCTCCGTGTTGGACTTGGCATCTAGCTATTATCAGATCCCGACGGAGGAGAGCAGTAAAAAGTATACCGCTTTCACAACTGATCTGGGGTCATTGGCGCACTTTCAAGCGTGCATGAACTCACTCAAAGTCCAGCTGCAGAAGGGAGATGCAGAG
The DNA here is from genome assembly GCA_958301585.1 of Merodon equestris. Classification (NCBI taxonomy): domain Eukaryota; kingdom Metazoa; phylum Arthropoda; class Insecta; order Diptera; family Syrphidae; genus Merodon; species Merodon equestris. The sequence goes on from OY284413.1 coordinate 71,101,191, forward strand.
GTTTATCTGGACGACACCATCATTGCCAGTGGTAGTATCGAAGAAGGTCTTGAGAAACTGGAATGGTTCTTGAAGGCGGTGAAGAGTTTTGGACTTACACTTAACGTAGGAATCCGCATGAGGTTAGGCAGTTCCTGTTGTTGACGGGCTTTTTTAGAAAGTCTGTGAAGAAATATTCGCACATCGCTCTTCCACTAACGGAGCTAACAAAGACGGACCAGTGCTTTGTTGGGGGCCTTTCCAGGAAGCGGCATTCCAAAACCTGATTTCTGCTCTCTGCAATCCGCCAGTGGTGGCTATCTTCTACCCTTCATGTAAACACGAGGTTCAGACAGACCCATCTTCGGTGGGAATAGCTGGAATCTTGTTCCAGCGGCAGAAAGAAGAATCAACTCTGCGACCGGTGTTTTTCTTTAGTCGAAAACTCACGGAGAGTGAGCGGAAATATCACTCCTTCTGGGTAAGCTATTCCAGGTAGTCACGGACTGCGAAGCTATTGTGGCCACAAAGAACAAGCAGAAGATAATTCCTCGTATTGGAAGTTGGTGGCTCAAACTTCAGGAGTTTTCCTTCGAAAATGCTCATCAACCAGGGAGAAACGCGCTGTAAGTTGATGTACTCCAGAAACCACCAATGAGACGAACCACTTAAAATGGCCGCGACGTTTGCCTACAAGCTCGGGCGAGCACTTGGAACCTCAAGTTCTGTCAAAATTTTGTAAACAATCACGCACATTGTTATAATTCCAAGAGTGTTTGTGGCGGGAGTACACTGCGGTAAAATGAAATGAGCTCACACGTATTCATGAATAGGGTTTGTTTGTAACGGGTTTTGTCGCTACGAATCTGAACTTCTTTCAAAATTTCAGGGTGTCACGGGGGAAGACGTACGAAAGACGCACGTCTCATTCTGGTTTCTGATGTACTCAGTCGACGACCAGTCGAAGAAGAGAGAGAGAGGAGGCGTTACTTTTTGTTTTAAACACTCATATCGCTGATGAGGACTGGCTGGCTGCAATGCAATGGCAACATGAAGTTACGGGAGATTGTGAAAGAACTTAAGTCACCTGTGACAACGAGACGAAAGAAGTTACTCGAAAGAGATTTCAATTTAAATGGACTTAGGCACTTCCAACTGGTAGGTGGCTATGGCGACCTATGGCTGGCGAATTTTAAAGCTAAGTCACGATGACATGGGACACATGGCGGAGGAGAAAACGTTAATTTGAGGCATTCTGTTTCCCGAGAATGCGAGAATGTTTCCCGAGAAAAGCATGTATGGACTGCGCATATTCCAAGGCTACAAGGGGGGATGAAAGAAAGAGAGCTGCACAACAAGGACCGTGTATCTCTGCCGTTCGACACAATCCATATGGATCACCTCCGACCTTTCACGCGACGGAAGGGGGGAACCTTATCGATAGTTTTACAAAGTATGCCGTGTTGAGGCCACTAAAGACAACAAATACGAAAGGGGTGCTCGGCATGTTAAACGAAGTGGCAGGATTCTTCGGCGTACCAAGGCGAGTAGTGACGGATCGGGGCACTGCATTTACGGCAAAGGCATTAGAGGAGTAATTGCGAGAAGCATCTGATGCAACATATTAAAACCGCTGTAGGCACCCCCTGGGCGAACGGGCAATCGGACACTCCTGGCGTCTTTGAAGTGCGCACATTCGGCCGAAAAGGACTGGGCCAGCTTGTTACGAACGGATCAGTGGGGACTGAATACTGCTAGGAATTCGACGACAACAAGGGCAAGTCCTCACGAACTACTGTTCATGTACATCCCTGTAACAAATTGCTTTTCATTTTGGGAAAGACCGACGCACCGAGTACGGAGCAGATGCAGCAGAGGCGGGAAGCTGAACTACAAAGGGATCAAAACAAGCGTTCGTCCGAGAAAGTGGATTTTATACTTGTAGAGAATAAATCCGCGGCAACTGGGGACTCGGGGAAGCTGGAGCTTGCATATCGAGGGCCGTATATGATCACCCGAGTACTACCATTTTCGATGTTGTTTTGAATGTGGTGTCAATGCATTGAATTTAATCGCCTCTTACGACTGACATTTCGAGCCGCGGATATATGTACCTACATATATGTATTCTAACCCTTATCCCGTAAGGGAGAATAAATATAATTTAAAAACCTTAATCAAAATAATGGCATTAATAACGTTGATATGTTTAATATATCTGTTTGCAATTAAGAAAGAAAATAACCTCGATTACGGCTAAATAATATTTTTTTTTTTTTACAAAGTAGTGAATTTCGAAAGCCTTTGCTAGACACATGCATACATATACTAACGTGATTTTATCAAATTCTGTTGGCATATAGTGTAAAATGGATTTTAACGGTATACCCGTTGCTAGGATACTCACCGACACAGATGAACGTTGCTTGGAGATTATTTCATTTAATTTTTGAAGTTAATGATTTGACAAATTGCTAAAAATAGAAATAGGGATTGGATTCATTTTAAGACGAATAAAGTAAGGGAATACTCACTTCTGCAAATTTAAAAATTAAATTGGACTGTAATGAAAAACGAAAACGAGAAAGAAATTCACCGGATCTAAGATAAATCGAAAAAGCCACAGTAACGTTCAGCAATAGGAGAAACTAAAAACAAGAACTCGAGCTCAAGTGAATAAAAAAAAAGGTCGTCCATTGCAAATTAAGTGCATACAGTATTACACCCTCCAATCTCACCTATGCGTCCACAAGATGCTACACCGACAGCTATGCTGCCTGGGGTTTGTGATAAGTTCTGTAGCGTTTCCCCTCGAGCGTCGAGTGCATCTGCGGTTTGCATATTTGTCGTGCTTTCGTTTCTTTCGTGCTCACCCTGAACTCTTTGGATATATGTGCAGGGCATTCTAAGCCCTAAAATATTCACCGTATGTAATAAAGCACAAATGAAAAGAAAACAAGAAACAGCACTAGGGAGCAAGGGAAAACATTTTGCCGTCAAGTGCATGTGTTTTCACTAGGCGAGGGGAGCGAAAAGTTTGCACGCCCTATACAAACACTCATTCGGCTCGTGCAGACCCACTTGCACTGGCTGTTCAAGGATTTGTCTCACTCAAAGGATTTGCACACATGCCCTGTGTTTGGTTTGTAGGAAGGAAATTCATTTCGTTCGTATCAGGACATGTGCAGGAGCATTTATATATTACCCACCTGTGACGTCGTCTGACGGTATTCGGTGTCCAGAGTACGAGAAGTACTGTGCGACGTCACCTTAACCAAGCTGTTTTTGCTTGACAATTGACGCTCTTTTTTATCATATCACTCCGTGCAGCATGCCCTTGCCCTCCTTATACGTATACGAGCGCTTGCATTCCTGATGAATGTCATTCAGGTTTACCGTCGCCTCCTCTTGGGCACTTTTTATCACTTTGCTTCTTTTCTTGTCTTGCTTAGGTGATATTTAGCGCAACGTGGACAACCACGTAAGAATGAAATATTCAAACTGGACATGTATGCATTGCATTCATATAAGCATGTTTGGATGAAAGTTCTTGAACTGTTTAGTGAGGGCATTTCGATTGAAATATAGATCTGAGTGAAGGCATATCATCTTTATTTATGACATCAGATTTATTTCAGTTTAAGGAAATATACAATTTCATGTTAGCAGCATAAGCATAATAATTTCCATACTATTATATTGTACAATGCGCCGAAAATCAATTTTACGCATATTCAATCATCCTAGGCATCAATACTTATTTGTTAGGCTGAGACATATTACCAACCTATGATGACGCGGTAAAAATTATATTTTCCGTGAGTCTTACATAACCATTGTCAAGTTGATCAGACTTTTGCGGATTTAAAAAAAAAATTAATCAATATTTTTGCCAGTACATATTTGACATGAAATATTAAAAACAGGAAATACTAAATGAGTAAGTGGCCGAGATAATCGTAACATACAAGTTCATCTTTATTTCATCTATATTAATACAGTTCAACTACCTTATCAGATAGTACCAAAATTTGTATTTTTTTTAGCAAGACGATTCAGCCAGAATATAATTAATTGGCTATAAAATCCAATTCAGACGACTTCATTCATTGTTGCCGGTTAACTACAGTGTCTCACAGTCAAATGGCTCACCCTTGACAGTTTTTTTTGTCAAACAAATTCAAAATAACCTATTAAATGAAAGGTGAAGAAAATTTATCTCACAATAAAAATGGCCCACCCAACCAATGTTTCCCAAGTTAGTTATTTTTAATTGGCTTTCCTTTGCTTTTCCATATGTCCTTCCAATTTTATATTCAACTACATTATTCGATTGTTGCGGTTGTTTAATGTAGTTTTGTGAAATTGAACGTCATACTTCAATTGAGATGAAATGGAAAAAGTCAAAGACGAATTTCAAAAAAATGCCAATGTGGTCCGGGAAACTTCAAGAAATAATGTTCAAAGGTTCTAAAATGAGGAAAGAGTAGTTAATAACGTAAGAATTAGCTGGATTTTTTTTCTCAGCGTGATAAGCTTTAGATTGTGAACAAGTTTAAGAATAATCCAAGACTGAGTGCCTCTAAGTTTCGAGATGTAGTGGAAACTTGTTTGTAATGCTGTGGCAATTCCAAGATTTATACCCCAAACAGTTGAAAAGAATACAGAAAACTTGTTAAGACTTACGGTGAGTATGTTCTGTTAGAAACAACATGCGGAGGTTGGTTTCGACACATCGGAAATAATGATTTTGTTGTTAGACCATCGTAAAAGTTCGAAAACGAAGAATTAGAGACATTATTTAACTAAGACTTTTCTAGATGCTACCTGAACTTGTGTTAGATGACACAAAAGTTTTGAAATGTTTGAAAGCATTAGGTATGAATCAGAATCAAGGAAATTAAAGTCGAAATAATGCGCACGTAATAATAAACGTAAGAGATCATGAGGCAAGCCCGACCAATCACCAACATTTTCGGCAAAGGCAAATGTGCATGGTTCGAAGGTTTTGCTCTGTATTTATTAGCATCAACAGGATATAGTTAAATATAAATTGCTCAAACCGTAAAAAAAAAACATCACGAGAGATCGCTATCGACTGCACTTGATGCCATTGACCGGAGAATTGAAGCGAAAACGGCCTCCATACGATCTCTGCTCGTAGACTGTGCTGTAGCACCATCTTTCCATCAGTATAAGAAACTATAAGCTGTCATAACTAGGTACATATTTTGTAACAAAATTATGATTTAGTACTTACACATAAATAAAGGGTCCGCCATCTAACGTTTTTTTTTTCAAGTAGTGCTTATTTCGTGAATGGTAACACTTAGCTCATGTCTGATTTGACAGATAATTAGTTTTATCCTTCCGCTGAACGAATATGGTTGTGTATACGCTTGAACAACGCTTCGCTAAGTGGGCCTGCGATCGACTTACAGAAGATGCCGATTTTGCCAAAAAAATTATCTTTTCAGATGAAGCAAAATTGTCGCATTTGGGGCACAGAAAACCCGCACGCATACATTGAAAAGCCGGTGCACCCAAAACGAGCCACTGTTTGGTGCGGATTTTGGTCCAGAGGCATAATTGGGCCATTTTTCTTCGAAAATGAGCAAGGAGTGGCCGTTACAGTCAATGGCGATCGTTATCGGGCCATGTTGAACGAATTTTTGTTCACAAAAAATGAAGAGGAGGATATTGGCAACATTTGGTTTCAACAGGAAGGCGCTACGTGCCACACAGCCGAAGCTACACTCGATGTTTTGCGCCCTGTTTTTGAAGATCGCATTATCAGCCGCAGAGCTGATGTTGTTTGGCCACCTCGGAGCTGCGATTTGACACCGTTGGACTATTATTTGTGGGGTGCCGTCTAAAATAAGTGTTACGCCGACAAGCCAGAGACAATTGACGCTTTAAAGGACAATATTCGTGAAGCCATTGGTGAAATACAGCTGCACGCAATCATGTGCTTAAAAATTGGACCGATCGTGTAGGCTACTGCATGGCCAGCCGAGGCAGCCATTTGAATGAAATTATTTCCCATTATTAACCGGAAGGATTGTACTTTCAAATAAAAAAAGAAATTTGAAAAAATATTCAGTAGTTTTTTTTATAGCATTTTCAAAAAAAAAAAAAGTTATTTGGCGGACCCTATATATAATATGAATGGAATAAAATAAATCAGCTTGTGTTTAACTCAGAAACCACCAACGAGACGTACCACTTAAAATGGCTGCCGACGTTTGCCTACAAGCTCGGGCGAGCACGTGGGTACTTCAAGTGCTGTCAAAATTTTGTAAACAATCACGCACATTGTTATAATTCCAAGAGTGTGTGTGGCGGGAGTACACTGCAGTAAAATGAAATGAGCACACACGTATTCACGAATAGGGTTTGTTTGTAACGGGTTTTGTCGCTACGAACCTGAACTTCTTTCAAAATTTCAGGGTGTCACGGGGGAAGACGTACGAAAGACGCACGTCTCATTCTGGTTTCTGGTTCAACTTCCGACTGGAGTGCATCGTATTGGCGACGAGGATTAAACCAATTTTTTTTGTAATACAAAAAAGGAATACCTCAACAAGAAGACCGCAAGACGATGTTCAACGACAGCGTAGGCATGAACAATTGCTCGATAGCTATGGGAATAAAAGAATACAGACCGGGAGTGGACAATTGGCTAAATTGGCGAGAAATCTTGGATTCGCATTTTGTGGAAACGTCATGCGACGAGGAACGCATACGGACCTCAATTTTATTAAGAACCGTTGGCGAACGGTTTGCTCAGGGAACTGTGCGATCCGGTGTTACTGGTGTGTAAAAAGTGAACTGGGTGAACTTTTGGAACAACATTATTCCCCTCCAGTTATTATCTTTCAAGAAGGAAAAAAAATTTTCGAGGCAAAGAAGATGGAGGGTGAATCAGTATCTAATTGGTACGCCCGCTTAAAAAAATTGGCAATGGAATGCAAGTTTGGTACGCAGCTAGATGAATTCGTTTTAAACAAGTTTGTAACGGGTTGTGATGGCAAGATATACGAAAGGCTGAGTGAAGAGAGCGAAAAAATAACACCCGCATCAGCCTTAACAAAGGCATTAGCAGTGGAAGACACAATTTTGACACAAGAGATAGTAGGCGACGTTAATTTTATAAAGAAAAAACAACAAAGCATTGGCAACAGCGGTGAACGGTCAAAAGGAAATGGCAGCGGACATTCATATGATGGCAGCAGCCGTAGGGCGAGAAAGAGATGCACACACTGTGGCTAGAAAAATCATCCCAGCGACAAGTGCAAATATAAAAACAGCTAGTGTCATAAATGTGACTGCGTGGGAATTGTACTTATAATTACTTTTCTATTTATAATGATTTTTCTATTTATAGTGTATTCAATGGGCAGGAGTCTGTTCAAACTTAACATGCGCCTTTTACAATGATGGTGGAAATTAATCAAATTTCGCTCAACTTCGTGTTGGACACAGGTGCCGCGCGCCGGTTCGTTGATTCCTAAGACAATGTTTGAAAAATACTTAATGCGATCTGCGTTAACCCTTTCAGTACCGATGATTCCAAAAATGAATTGATTTTGTTCAAATTTTGGGCATAAGCTCTTCATAGTAAATTATTTCGAAATATCAAAAAAAAAATTCAAATTGGGCGCCCAGTATCCCCAAAAATGGTGCCACACATTTGTGCGGGTTGGTGCTGACCCCAGACATAAGTTGCATTATGCATTTAAAATCCAGTCGTATACTTATTCACTTTTATTATTCATTTCACTTAAATTTATAATATGTATTTGTTTTTTCTTTGTAATAAAAAAATTAGCAATTTATTGAAGAAACATTTCAAGTTTTAAATAATAAACGTATTCAGTTTTAAACAAACAAAAAAAGACTGATAAAATTCATGTAAACAATTGTTTTAAATTACCTATTGTATTATAGATAAAATAAATAATTACAAAAAAAACTAATAAAAAAAATTATTTTACTCTCAACATTTTCATTCGCTAGTATGAAAAAGCTTAAAGCAGCTTTTTTCCTGAGCGATGCATAAATATGCGTTGCATTTTTACACCTTGAACGTGTTCGGCTTGAGCAATTTTTGTAGCGACACGTTCGCGCACTTTTTAATTTGTCAACCACCGGCCAGTGGTTCAACCCACCCAGTCTCTTGCTAACTCCTGGCAGAGCAGAAAAGTTTTTTTTGAGCTCGTCTGCGGGTCTTCTGGTTCTTCATCGTCGTTCGTTTCAGGTCTCTTGCGCTTTGAGCTTGAAAGAAGAGCCTCCGCAATATCTAGCTTAAAGTGCAGTAAATCTAGCACTTTATTTTTAGGGATGTTATTCAATTGGCAATCCATTTTATATTCGAACCAGCTATTGACTACAGCTAAGTCAATAAAATGGAGCGCTACTTTAAGGGTCCACTTCTTAGTTTTGATCCATGTTCTGTAGCACTCCATTAACTGGTCGCATACGTCTACCCCAACCATATGCGCGTTGTACTTTTTTATAACAGATGGGCTAGATATATTAATTCGAGCTCTTTCTTCTTTGCTCCACCGTGAAACGTATTGCATAGGGTCCTTCCCAAACGCTGTGGATGCTATTGTAACAGTCTTGCTGTCTTTCCATTTGACAACGGCAACCCTCCCGTCAGCTCTAACTCTTTGATCGGCTTCTCCTCGACTCATTAATCGATCATTCTTTAGGCGATTGGTCATAATAGTACCTGTTCCATATATTTTCAGGTCCTTCAATCAGTCTAATAATTGTATGGTCGAGAAATAGCGATAAAAAAAAAAAAAGAATGCTCCGGCAAAGTCCTTGTCAAACGCAAAATTACACTTTGACCTAATCCGAGCGAACGATCTCCCAGTGGTGTTATAGCTCCTTGATATACCTCGAAGTCGAAAACCATGCCTGACAAATAAAAATTGTTAGTTTCAGCTATAATATTTTGTTGATTTAAGCAAATTACCGGTTGATGACGAAAGAACAAAATTCTTTAGACCGACTGGACGAGGTTTATTTCGAACATATTGCCTCAATCGGTTTGGTCATCTTCCTAAAAATGGAATCATTTGCTCATCGATTGAGTAGTTTTGGGTATATCTTGGAATGCTAAGGCACCTATCTCTTACTGCGTCAATAACTGGCTGAACATTCCATAATGCATTCGTTGCTACATTAGGTGATTCAACGCTGGTGTCAACCTAGTGAAGTAATGTTCGCAGCTGAAAAAATCTAGTTCTGGACATAGCGGAGGTAACAACATTGTACTGAAAATCACGCTTCCAGTACATGTACAGACGAGGCAAAGGGATACAACCAAAGTACAAATGAATACCGTAGAGCCTTCTGATTTCCGAGGCATCCGTGTTTATTCCTCTTCCAGTTTTCGACAAACCATACATTTCAGTAAAATTAGATGCTTTTCGAAGAGTGCAGAGTTCGTAGCCGTATCAGGAACTGAACTTGTTCTTTGAGCAGATTCAAATTCAGAAACTTTCCATAACATACGTCGCCTGTTTTCTGATTCGGACTGTTGTTCCACTGAAACTTCCTCTTCTTCAACCTCAATTTCTTCTTCCCTTTTTGAGTCCCTTTCTTCAAGAGTTTTTTGGGTAACTTGAGGAAGCGCAGCCACAAACTCGTCTTCATCGTCTTCGGAGTCTGAAAAACCGTCCACATCAGAACCTTTACCAATAAGCTTTAAGACTTCTTCTAAATCTCGATCATTGTCCAAGCGGTAAGATTTGCCTGTGAGACAAAAAAAAAACATCGAATGCGTACCAGGTAGCACAATTGTGCGGGTCACATTTTTAACGCATATATTTCAATTGCACAAAAACAAAATCAATTTCTTTTTTTACGCAAATATGTCTTAGACATTTAAAAACAGTAATTCAAAATGATTTAGTTGAAATCATGTACGGATATTATAAAAAAACTAGACTTACGGTTGCTTCGTGTCGGAAGCTCTGACATGACGACTTCTTCACTTCACTGCACAAACAAAAATAGCAAAACGCAAATAAAATTGGATGAAAAGGAGAGAAAACGACACAAATGATACAATTGGTACTAGAAAACTTGACTCAACTAAATAAAACGTGATAAAACACGCACGCGAAAATCAGACAAATTAACCCGCACAAATGTGCTATACGGTTCTGAAAGGGTTAAAACCATGTCTCGACGTTTTTAGTGCATACAATGGGGATTGCATTGAAGTAATAGGTGAGTTTTTTGCAACTACAAGATACCAGGGAAAAACACGAAATTTAAGATTGGTTGTGACGAATACTCGATTTCCCCCAATTTTGGGGCGCGACTTTATGTCTTTGTTCGATATCGGTCTTTCTCAAATAAACGCAATAGAAAGCATTAGTGGCTACGTTAGGGGTATGTTGAAACGATTTGAAGAAGTTTTTGAACACGGTTAAATTAGAGTTAATCGAAAATGCAAAACCTGATTTTTGCAAACCTAGGCCGTTACCTTTTGCATCGAAATCTAAAATCGAAGAGCAATTAAAAGATTTAGTAAAAAAGGGAGTTTTAGTTCAGGTCGATAATTCCGAATGGGGAACACCTTTAGTGTCCATCGTTAAACCAAATCGAGAGCTTCGCATATGCGGGGACCATAAGACTATTATCAATAAGTTTTTAGTGGATACCAAATATCCTTTACCTCGTATCGACGAGTTATTTTCTTGTTTAGAGGGTGAACTGTTTTCGAAACTAGATTTGTCTAATGCTTATAATCAGTTGATTCTGGATGAATCCTCGCAGTTGTGTATTGTATTGTGCGCATGGAGCACGCCTTTAGGAATTTTCCAAATGACGCATTTACCTTTTGGTGTAAAACCTACCGCCGCCGTATTTCAGATGACAATAGAGAATATTTTGCGGGATATTCCCAATGTAGTTAATTATTTGGATAACATTATTATAACCGGAAAAAAATTGCATGAGCGTCCAAAAGCCTTAGCATTAGTATTAACAAAATTACAAATGGTAGGTCTTCGCCTAATTGCATGCAAGTGTACGTGTTCTTTCAGAAACAAATTTCATATTTGGGCTTTATTATAGATCGAAACGGATTACACAAAAATAAAAACAAGGTTTCAGCTATCTTAGAGTCCCTAGTGCCACAAAATATTTCGGACCTAAGGGCATTTGTTGGAATGTTAAAGTATTATTCCAAATTTGTAAATAATTTTGCTTTTCCTTTTTATGTATTGCTTCGAAAAGATGTAAAATATAAATGGACAAGGTTATGTCAAGAGGCTTATGAAAATCTTAAGAAGGAAATAACATCAGTCCAAACGTTAGCTCACTTTGATGCTAAACAGCAAATAGTCTTGTCGACCGACGCTTCGAATGTGGCTGTAGTAGGTATTTTGTCCCATGTTTATAGGGATGGATCTCAAAAACCTATTGCTTTTGTTTCACGCTCTTTAAACAAGGCAGAAAGAAACTACAGCGCTATTCATAAAGAAGCATTGACAATCGTTTTTAGCGTTACAAAATTACGACAATATTTACTGGGAAATCATTTTATTTTGGAATCAGATCATAAGCCGCTTCTGACTATTTTTGGAGAAAATAAAGGATTGCCGGTTATGGCGGCCGCCCGAATACAATGGTGGGCATTTATTTTATCGGGTTTTAATTATACTATGCGCCACATTAAAGGATCAATTAATCCCGCAGATCATTTATCTAGGTTACCGCAGCAAAAATTAAGTGCGGAGGCTGATTTCGAATCTAATTATTGTAATTATATAAGTAAAAATAACAATTTGAATTTAAACTTCAAATTAATAGCAAAGGAAACCAGGCGTGATTCCACATTATCTAAGCTAAGTGAGGCAATTCAAAGAGGTTGTGTAGAATCATTAGAAGGACAAGATTTCGTGCCCTTCCGAAATAAAAGCAACGAGCTCTCAGTCGAGTATGGCTGTGTTTTATGGGGTTATAGAGTAGTTATACCTCCCAAATTGCGTAACAATGTTTTGTTGGAATTACATCGTTCTCACTTGGGCATTGTTAAAACTAAGGCATTAGCCCGTTCCTATGTGTGGTGGCCTAAGTTAGATCAGTGTATTGGTAATTTAGTTTTGAATTGTGTCCCGTGTAAAGGCGCCCAGCAAAATCCCGAAAAGGGTTTTTTGTTTCCTTGGGCCCCAACTGAGTCTGCTTGGTCACAAATCCACATCGATTTTGCGGGTCCCATCAATAACTATCACTTTTTAATAGTTATCGATTCGTTCTCCAAGTGGGTCGAAATTTTTAAAACTAATGAAATAACTACACATTTTACCATAACCAAGTTAAGAGAAATTTTCTGTAGATTCGGTTTAGTAGATACTTTAGTCAGCGGTAATGGTAGGCAATTTACGTCGGAAGAGTTTACTCAATTCTTGTCTAAAAATAATATAAAACATTTGTTAACCCCTCCTGGTCACCCCGCTTCAAACGGACAAGCTGAAAATTTAGTCAGAACGTTTAAAAAGTCTATTTCAGCAAGCATAGGAGGTTCATAAAAAAATTTAGATAAAATTATTGCAACGTTCCTTTTTGATTATAGGTGCTCCAAGCACTGTTTCACGGGTGAAACACCTGCTAAATTGTTTTTAGGAAGGGAATTAAAAAATCGTTTCAGTATGCTTAGACCGCCACTAGTAAAAAGTAAAATTTCAGAGAGTCAGTTATCGAACATAAAGTATCATAAAGGGTCGAGAAACTCGACGTTCGAAATCGGGGAACAAGTTTTTGTTCGTGATTATTCAAATCCGAATAAAGCACAATGGCAAAAAGCGATGGTTAAAGAACGTGTGGGACCGCAATCTTATCGTTGTATACATCGATATATATCGCAACAGTAAAACTATTAAACGACATTTAAATCAAATGATTCCCGGGACTCCTAATGATAACCAAAATAATGTCTAGACATCGTTAAACGAGGATCAAAGTCGTCCGTGTATATTACGCGGTTCAACAAGCGATAAACTTAGAAAACGCGAAAGGGGGTGAACAAGCGCCGGTCCACTGTTCTGGTTCTCGACCAACAAATTTAAGACAATTAAGTCGTTTAAATTACAAAGAATAACTTATGTATGACTTATAACTTAGTATTTAACTGTTTATGGTGAAGAGAAACATAAAGGTTTAAAATATATTTAGGTATGCGCATTTATTTGTTGTTACAATACATTGAAGTAATTTAAAAAGAAATATTGTAATAAAATTAAAGAAAATGATTATGAAATTAATTACTTTTTGACTTTGTTATGTTACAACTTAGGAAGGGAGTTGTGATGTAGCACCATCTTTCCATCAGTATTAGAAACTATAAGCTGTCATAACTAGGTATTTTGTAACAAAATTATGATCTAGTAGTTGCACATAAATATGTAATATGAATGGAATAAAATAAATCAGTTTGTGTTCAACTTCCGACTGGAGTACATCGTATAGACAAAGTGATTTTACTATATGTATAATGACGCTGGGCCTCATGTTATAAAAGTTTAAATGGGAATTCCTTTCGACAAAAGTTGTTTCTACGTATTGACCAGCGGTGGGCAATATTTGAGTGATATACAATATTTTATCACTTAATTAAAATAATGCATCAAGTTTAACAAACAAAAAACAGCAAAGCCCTAATAATAATTACTAAATATTAAAAAAGATAATTTTGTAATAACAAAAACATTTTAGAACAAAAACAGATAATGAAGAGTATAAGAGAACTGCCCTACAGGTTGGGGATAAGAATATACCCGCGGCTCAGAAGCCAGTCTTAAGAGACGACTAAATTCCTAATGGATCTCTACTCCATAACAAGAGTGGCAGAGAAATTGGCCACAGTCAAAATAACATCAGAAATTTAAGACATTTTATCATGGGTGGTCTTCCCTAGATAAAATATTCCGGAGGTAAAATAGTTCTCCAATCGGATCTCCGGGTGGGAAGTATTCAAATGAGAGTATCCATGAAAAGGAATGCACAGAAAGTAAGGATAAGTTCTTGGAACGTACGAAGCTTTTACAGACCGGGTACTTTTAAACAGCACTCAATTAAACTACAATACTAAGTATAAACTGGATATCACAGCAGTTCTACTTTCAATGGAAACAGCCGTTAAGATCGGTTGTATTCAAGAATAACATTCTTCATCAGGAACAAAATTGTGCAGAATGTAACGGGCGTTGTATTCTACTAGTATTCTACAACGAGCGAATGTCGATGGCCAATCTACTTCGGGGGAAAAATGCAATGTTCCTTTACCATGTACGAATAAAAACCCCTGCATAAATGTTTGCAGATCGTACAAGTTTACCAAAAGGATACCAGGCCAGAGCAAAATGTATGCGCAACGATAATGAGACATTTTAATAAACTACTTGATGTATTGTACATGGAGTGCAAGAAGCAATGGAAAAAAGTGTTACCCACAAACATTCAGGTAGAACTACCAACCATCGAAGTAAAGGAAGCAATCTATCGACTTTAGAATAGCAAGGCCGCAAGAGTCGATTTAACACCATTAGGATTATTAAAATGGGCAGGAGAGAAATTAACAGAGGAGTTACATGGGCTCATACATCTCCGCGAAATAATGAAACTATCCCTAAAGAATGGAAAAAAATAACGCAAAATATCGTTGCTATCAAAGAGTTATAAGGCTGTCAAATATTTTTTTAAAACTACTAGTGTGGCTTCAAGAGGAACCGCCCGAAGAGTGAGAGATGACTGCAGAGGAACCGCCCGAAGAGTGAGAGATGACTGCATTTGGAAAAAAAATGGCAGTTTCACGAAACAGTGCACCAACTATTCCTAGATTTTAGGAAGGCGTTCGATTCTATTTACCGATCTAAATGTATTATGTTCTTCTAAGACTAGGAATTCCGAAAATGTTGGCGAAACTTTAGCTTACGCCGACGAATATTCAAGAGAAATGTCGAAAGTCTAATAATGACTGACGTTTGGACGTAAATGAAGAGAAAACCAACTGACCGACTTGGTACTCGTAGATCCATCAAACCTCCACTTGTCTGTACTCATTAATCGCTTTGAGAAAGTGGACGAGTTTAAATATCTGGCTACCATATTGATTGTCCAAAACGACATAAAAGTGGAAGTAAATAAAACGGTGCGTATTGAAACACGTGTTTCTTTGCGATGAAGGTACAGTTCAAAACACCTTTTTTGCCCCGCAATGCTAAAATCCATATTTATTAAACCATAATAATACCAGTGACATTGCCAGTGAAACTTAGTCTCTGGCTAAAAATGAGGAAAACATATTTCGGGTCTATGAAAACAAGATCAGCTACACAAACAAGGAGAATATATGGTGGAAAATAGGACAAATAAACAGACGAATGGAGAAAACTACACAATCAAGAACTCGAGAATTATTCGGCATTGTCCGAGTGAAGAAATAAAATTAAGAATGAGTGGAGAACCCAAAGGAAAAAACCCGCAAAGAAGCCCGTGAAAAGTAGAAGAACAGGCGTACCCTGGAACGAAAACACTCATGACAGGGAGACTTGGTGAACGGTTATCAACGAGGCGCTAAACTTTCGACTTCTAAATGTCAGAAGGCTGTCCCTATTATATATACTATACCTAACTTCTCTTAGCACTTATGTGTGGAGTGAGAGAGTGTTGAATCCTAAGATACTCGACTGGATGAAAATAAATTAAGCTTAGGTCGAAGTGCAGTTTCTCTTTCCGATGATCCTGTAATAGGATGTAACTCATTTTTCAGTAAATGTCTTATTCTTGTTTTAATTCAAATCATTTTGCAAAATGAACAATAAACCAAATACTGAACAGTATATGAAAACAATTTTTTAGAATGTATTTGACAAAGTTACAAAACCAACGATATTCCAAACTTTAATTAACAATATATGTACAACCAAAAAAGTAAATATTTACCGTTTTCGATTGACCGGTGGCTGAGTAGCTTCTTTTATAAAAACCATACATTGGATCGATACGTGGATCACCTCAAGACGTGCAATTTTTCCAATGCAGTAGCAGCGATGGACAATACGTTCAAGAATAAATATTAAATCAATCTTCTCAAATACAGCTGCAAAATTTTGAAGAAAACATGGCGGATTTCTATTGTACACCTGATATATGGTATGTGCGAGTACATACGAGTATATATTTCACTTTTTTACCCTATTTATGGTGACGAAAAATGAAGGTACAATAATTAAAATGCAAATATGAGTTTCGACGCTTCTGCCGGCTAAAGTTAATTTTGCAGCGAAGTGGTAGAACATTACCTGGCAACCCTCTATTCATTATTTTACAAACAACTTTCAATTATCCTTACACGAAAACCAAGATACACATCCAGTCAGAGTGGCCGGCGGCACGAACGACGCTACGCATATTGTGTCACGAACACACTGCTATGACTGTTATTTGCTCTCGAAATCCTTTGTTACAAGGAGGCGGTTACAAGCCCCACCTTCCCATACCTAAATTAATTTGAACGCGTATCCATCCTCTGCGGGACTGAATATCATTAAGCCTGACCGATTCATTGGAACGACAACTGTAAATGTCCTCATTAACCTCGTGCCGTTCCTTAGTCTGCTTGCAAGCTAAAACTCGTATACATATACTATACTCGTAGGCTGCCAAGACTTAACAGTCGAACTTGATTGATTTGCCTCAGGCACAAGCCATTACAATTTATCAGATTGTCAACCGGGTAAAACGGGAAGATTATATCGTGACGGTAATGGCGTTGCTGATTTTTATTGGAGCTTCCTTCTACCAGGTGCAAAAGAAAAGTATTCCATCTTCCGCAATAAATACCACCAATATGTATGCAGATAAGAACACTTTAAGGCGATGTGACGGTTAGGATTGAATTTATAGGCGTTTTAAAAATGTACACAAACCATTTGTATCAATTCGATTTTAAGAAGTCAGAATGTATCCAACGTGCCATCATGGCCGGAGTCTCTGGAGATGAGTAACATTCGTTGTTGTGTGCTGTTGCTAATAGCAAATAGGGGATTTCCTTCGAACAAATGGTAGGCGATTAGATGTCGCTAGATGCAATTTGTAGGCATCATCAAAAGGAAAGGTAGGAATTAATTTTCTTTGCATGAGCTAGTCTTGGGTGTTTAGGCTTGAAAACGGAAACGACAGTGATGGCGAGAATTATATGTGACTTATGGGTACTGATTTCAGGAAACCTGGGATTATCCTTAAGGATACGGAGCTATACGTGTTGGTCGTTGTAAAGCGATATAGATTTAAGCTTCGCCGGATGTATTAGCTGATCCATATTAACATAACAAACGTTTATTTTTAATACTAGCTGAACTCGTACTCGCCTTTTTAATACTTCTTCATGCATGCAAATTCGAAATATCAACGCCAGCAAAGAAGCATTAAATTATTTTCTACATAAGTCTATAAAATTGTGTGCAATAAATTTTTTTGACCAATTGCATTTAATCAATATCAAAAATAAAATGCTATAAAATGTTATCAAACGCTATAGTTATACGATTAGTATACATATTTGCCAACTTTTCCGCTCTTGACAGATTTCGTTGCAGAGCTGCACAACTAAACGGGCTCACATATCTTAGAAGAATAATAGGTACACCGACTTTTAATTTTAATTTATATAATGGAAGTTTTTTTTTTTTTAATTTCATTTTAATTCAACTTTTACTTAGAGCTATCTTACGCTAGACAGAAATGCTTAAAACTAGCTTAAATAACTTAACAAACTTATAATACTTTACTGGCCCTATTTTTTTTTTTTTTTTTTTTTTTGAGGCTTCTGCTATCTGTTGGAGCACTCAGACACAAATACTGGTCCATTGTACTGCCAGACAGACACCTTAGATGGCGTTACAGCTCATGAAGAGCCAAGCTTCTTTTATTCACTTATGATGTGTGCGATTTGTTTTCCACACAAGTGAACGGAACCTAATGCTAAATGCCGATTCCGAACGGCGAGAGCCGAGAAGCTTTTTACAACGGGGGGTTTTGCCAGTACCCCGCCGAGGAGAGAGGCCCAGAAATAATCATTTGATGGCGTTGGTGTTATCGGGATCCGAACTCGCTCATCATGCGTCAGCGGCCGACACACTACCCACTGCGCCAAGGCGCTCTCTTTACTGGCCCTATACGGAAACTCTAAAGTATACAGAACAATTTAAACTATGTCTTACGACTTAATGATTAACTTAAAATAATTTAAAAAAGAGAATAGTTCAGCTAAGAAAATTGTTTTTTTTTTAGAAAAACTTAAAATCTGATTAATGGAAGTCCGGAGTCAGATTGTGAACTAAAAATTGGACCAGGTTAGCTGGCTGTTTCTTCTAGGTCCATAACCCCGCTGGTGAAATCGTATCCACAAAACACATGCCAAAATCTCGCTATTCATTTTTGCAGCTTGATCTTTCCAAAGCGTCAAAATAGGATTTTGCCCCGTTTCGCATAAATTTTTTTTCAAAAGTTCCATTTCGAATAAACCCCATTTCGCATAAAGCTTATTTTAGGTTCCACGAGGGGGATATTTTTATTATTTCGACGCGAGAGGGGAATATGCAACCCCCCTGCTTGGGATCGCTGTTGGATTTGGAGCTTTATGCGAAATGGGGTTTATGCGAAATGGTCTTTATGCGAAATGGAACTTTTGAAAAAAAATTTATGCGAAAAGGGGTGCTCCGCAAAATAGCTCACTCACAAAGCTATTAATTCTCACGGTTTAGTTGCAATATGTCACCGGACCTATGAGATAAGTTCTTCCGTTTGGCACCAAAAATGTGATAAAATTACTTTTCTATTTTCTTACGGAAGCGTTCCTCTTACAATTTTGAGTAACATCTCAGAGATAAGTTCTGCATTTGGAACGCCGTCTGTTCGTGACTGCATATTGATGGTCAAGTGCATTTGAGTAACACTGGAACATGGGCTTGACTCTTTCAGGCGAGGATTTATTTCGTCAGCTATTGTATCTCGTTATACTACTGCTAATGTGTGTTTAAATGTTTTCCGTGCAGGAACGGGTTAAGAATATCCCTGCAGCGATACCTCTCGCTTGTCGTAAAAGGCGACTAAGGCTAAGGCCACGCACTGAGCGGCAAGCGGCAGAGCGGCAAAGCTGCAAAAAGCTGAGCGACAAACTTAAGCGGCAAGTGGCTATTTACTGAGCGGCAATTTTCTGAGCGGCAACTCACTGAGCAGCAATTCTTAAGCGATTAGTTCTGAAAATGTCGTTAACGAGTGCTGTTCGCCGCAATATTTTACAAGACAGTCGTTTTAACATTTACAGAGTTATCTTAAGCTTAAAAAAAGAAGATTTGGAGTTCATCCAATAAACCGAAAAAGATCAGGTTATGGCGAATTTCACCATTTGTATAATAATCTTCGACAACACGAAGACCGATTCAGACAATACCTACGTATGTCAATACAATCATTTGATTTGCTGTTAATATTTCTTAAATTTGCCATTATTCCTTCTTGCCGCTCAGCACTACCCTAAAATAATAGAACAGAATTGAAAGCTGAGCGACGCCGCTCTGCCGCTCAAAAACGTCGCTTGCCGCTCAGAGACTGTGTGGCCACAGCCATACGATTTCATGTGTTTTAAATTTTTTTTGCCGCTCAGCTTCTTGCCGCTCAGCTTTTTGCCGCTTGCCGCTCAGTGCGTGGCCTTAGCCTAAGACAAAGGTAAACAAAAATCACATCTAGGCAATTTAGAAAACACCAAGGTGAGCCTAGGGACACATATACCACCATTAAACTGCCCCACAAGTGTAGATGCAAATCAGTGGGTTGACACGACTAGAGATTACCGGTGTTGTAAGAGTAAGATCAAACAAAAAAAATTTGGAGCATGCCCGTGTCACAAAAAAAAGGCAGGCCGAAAAACAATTGGTGCAAACAAATGCAAAAACACCAGCATTTGATTGGCCTCAGCGATAAAGTAATCCCAAACCGGGAAGCCTGCCGCTACTTTCTGAGGTCAAACCGGCGGACCCCACAAACGGACCAGTAGGAATGCAGTTAAGTGGGAAGGTTATGGTCCTACACTTCTGACCATAACAACGCCGGAAAAAGGAAAAGAAGAGGAAGAAGAATGTGTGTTTAAATGTAATGATGCCTTTCGATCTTTCATTTTATCATATATCGTGTAAGATTCTATCAACGGCTTCGGCTGCCTTACGGTGTGCCATAGTGTATTCGTCCCACACAATTATACAACAATCACGTAAAACTTGACCTCTGTAACTTTTTCTAGTAATGTTGCAAAATGGTGTCTAATTCTATGGGTTGTATATACCAACGGACAGTAACGGAGATGACACCATAGCAATATTATCTTGACTTCGTATCTGCACAAGAATTACTTTTGTTAAGACAGTTTTGCCGGTTCCACTGGGCTCTCAAACACCATTTCTCTAAAGCTATTGGCTGCAATTTGAGAAACTCGATTGAAAATGTTCTGCTGCTCTACTGTAAGGCAAGGTATACCGAAGTTATTATGCTAGTTTGACAGGGTCGTATTTGATTTCGGATGTATACTCAATTACTACTCTCATAATCTGCGTTTGGTTCGGGCAAACCAAAATTTGATAGCAGATTATCACCAATAGAAATCGTATCTTTCTTTAAACAGCTGTTGAGAACACTATCCCAAAGCGCGTCGTTCAATTCCCGTGTCCAATAATTTGGATCGTGTCTCGCAAAAAATCTTCTGCTCTCTGCACTCTGTTGATATTTTTGCCAAAATATAGCAGCATTAGAAAGTCCACAGGATACCAATATTAAGTCAAAAAAAATACGCAAGAAACGTGGGCTTTCGCTGATGCATGCTCCAGCCAGCGTGATGTCTAAGTCCTGGTCGCCATCCAGCATATTTCGCGCCCGGCAAGCCACTTGAAAAGTCCTGGTACCATGTGCAACAGTGAGCATAACAATCCGAAATGTTTGTATGAATTGAATAGAACCTTCCTATTGTTCTTTGAATACGCCTAGGACACTTTTTATCGTAGCGCCTCGTTTTCGTCGATTAAAAATATCATGCGATACCTCTCGCTTGTCGTAAAAGGCGACTAAAATAAAGGTAAACAAAAATTACATCTAGGCAATTTAGAAAACACCAAGGTGAGCCTAAGGACACATATACCACCATTAAACTGCTCCACAAGTGTGCATGCAAATCAGTGGGTTGACACGACTGGAGATCACCGATGTTGTAAGAGTAAGATCAAACAAAAAAAAAAAAAAACAAAATCTGGAGCATGCCCGTGTCAAAAAAACGAGGAGAAGAAAGAAAACGGTCAAACCGTAGCATTATGGAAAAGAACGCTGAAAGGAAAAGCACTACCCCGCCAGGCACTACTAATGGTCGTGATCCTGGGACGAGCAGCAATGCTCGGGTCAGAGCTATAGGATTTCCGGGGGATAGCAAAGTAATGCAACGGCGTAAGCCACACTTTAGAGTCGCGAGTTGGAACGTTGGAAGCATGAGTGGTCGCAGCTATGAGCTTGAAGAAATGATGGTTAGAAGGCGAGTAGACATCCTGTGCGTACAAGAGACGAAATGGCGGAACACCGGTAATCGGGCACGTTTCTTGGACGTTAAAACAAAAGCCTACAAGATGTTTTACTATGGATTGGAACAAGGAAAAAACGGAATCGCCATCATCCTTGCGGCAGAGCTACTTGGCAACGTCTTAACCATTTCAAAGTCCACTGACCGTTTGATGGCTCTCAAATTGGTGATGCATGGTGAGGTGTGGAACATCGTAAGCGCATATGCCCCTCAAGTAGGATGCGAACAAAAAGAAAAAGATGCATTCTGGCTAGATTTCCACAACCTTGTCAAAATCTTCCCAAAGGAAGAGCTTTTGTTTGTTGGGGGAGATTTAAACGGACATGTCGGGAAGACAAGCGAAGACTATGAAGGCTACCACGGAGGGCTGGGATACGGCACCAGGAACTCTTCAGGTGAAGATATCCTACACATGTGCAAGTCATACGGTCTTATAGTGCTAAATACAATATTCGTCAAACAAAGCCGGCACCTGATCACTTATAGCAGCGGCGGAAATGAAACTCAAATAGACTATCATTTGGTATCCAGTTTCATGAAGCCACGAGTTAAAGATTGCAAAGTGATCCTGGGAGACGCGATCGCCCCTCAACACCGTCTCCTCCTGACTGAATTTTTTATGGAGGCGAGTAAGAAGTCAAAGCAGCAAACGAAGGTGTCTGAGAGAATCAAGTGGTATAATCTGGATAAAGGAAAAGGCGAAGCTTTTATTACCAACATGAAAAACTACCTCTTTTCCATTATCGATGAGGTCGGTAATGAGGAGTGCAAGGCACAAGACATGTGGGATTCCCTACAACAATCTGGCCTGGAGAAAGCCAAATCACTGCTCGGAACATCTAAAGGCCCCTGCCAACACGCAAAAGAAACCTGGTGGTGGACAGACGAAGTCAAAGCAGTGATACACGAAAAGAAAATGGCTTTCCAAGCTTGGTCAAAGTGCTCTTCTACTAATAGAGAGGAAAAAGCTCGCCGTGAAAAGGTATTGCAAAGGTATCGCGAAAAAAAAGTGCGCCGAATTCAAAGCGAAAAGCATGGAAGGCCTATATCAGGAGTTGAAAGAAATATCGTCTTCCGCGTCTGACAGGAACCAGGCTACCCAGGTGCTTCGCCAAAGCAATTTGAACAAAGGAGCAAATATCTTTAAGATAGCCGCCCAGAGAAGAATAAATGCTCAGGAGATTCGTTTCCCAAAGTTTATTAACAATGCTGAAGGTCAACTCCTCGTGGAAGGCGAAAAAATTCTCCACAGATGGCGACAGTATTGCGAGGAACTTCTGAACGAACAGTTTGCCCGAGTGTACTTTCCAAGAGCCGCCCCGAATCCTGCCGAAATATCCGACATCACAGTCGAAGAAGTTCGGTACGCGGTTAAAAACTCCAAGAAAAGAAAAGCTGTTGGGCCGGACGGGATACCCTCTGAGTTCTGGAAAAAGATGGGAGACATCGGGTCTAGATGGCTCATGGTTCTTATCTCCAAACTTATGAGAGGCGACACTATGCCTAATCAATGGAGGGAAAGCTATCTTCTTCCTTTGTACAAAGGAAAGGGTGATACGCGAAATTATGATAACTACCGTTCTGTCAAGCTGATGTCGCACATCATGAAGATCGTTGAACGGGTATTAGATAGCCGACTGCGGAAAATAATACGACTATCTGATGACCAGTGCGGGTTTGTCTCGGGTAAATCAACAACAGATGCAATCCAATGTATAAGGGTCATGATGGAAAAGCATCGTGATTCGTCAAAGGACTTGCATATGGTGTTGGTTGATTTCGAGAAGGCCTTTGACCGGCAACCAAGAGATCTTTTATGGGTAGCGCTAAGACAAAAAGGAGTTCCAGAAACCTACGTGCGAGTGATCATGGACATGTACAATAGAGCAACGACAAGAGTAAGATGCACCGCAGGAGTCACCGAAGAGTTCGCAATCAAAGTCGGTGTACACCAAGGGAGCGTCCTCAGCCCACTGCTCTTTATAGCAGTCCTTGATTGCTTGCTTGAAGGAAAAGTGACGCACCCCAATGTGCACCAGCTATTCTTTGCTGACGATGGAGCAATTATAAGTGATGATCAGGCGTCCCTACAACGAGCACTTGATGTGTGGGTGGACATTTTTGAGGGACAAGGGTATCGTATTACTTCAAAGAAGACAGAGTATCTGTGCTGCCCGTTCTCTGATCCTCATCAGCCTATTCCAGACATTTACTTGAATGGAAGAGTGCTTCCCAAGTGTGAAAAGTTTAAATATCTGGGATCTATGATTAATAAAGTAGCAACTTGTGATGACGACATCAACCATCGCGTAAGCGTAGAGTGAATGAAGTGGCCTGAAAACTCCGCCATCTTCTGTGATCGAAAAATGCTCCCTAAGCTGAAAGGAAAGCTCTACACTTCAGTTGTACGTCCGGCGCTCACATACGGTTCACAATGCTGGACAATGCACAAAAAGTATTAGAGCAAATTAACGGCAGCTGAGATGAAGATGCTTCGCATGACAGCGGGAGTAACAAAGCGTGACAGAATTAGAAGTTCAAAGATCCGAGGAAGCCTCCACGTAAAAGAAACCATCACAGGAAAGATAGAGCGCGACCGACTCAGTTGGTATTGCCATGTTCAAAGGAGAGATCCTTTGAACCCCGTCCAAAAGGCTATATCAATCAACGTTCCAATTTCAACACGCAAAAAAGGCAGGCCGAAAAACAATTGGTGCAAACAAATGCAAAAACAACAGCATTTAATTGGCCTCAGCAATGAAGTTATCCCAAACCGGGAAGCCTGCCGCTACTTTCTGAGGTAAAACCGGCGGACTCCACAAGCGGACCAGTAGGAATGCAGTTAAGTGGGAAGGTTATGGTCCTACACTTCTACACTTCTGACCATAACGACGCCGGAAAAAAATGTTTCATCGAAGGTGTCTGCCTCAAAAAAAAGAGAATAAAGTTGTGTTTCTTGGATTTTTTAAGCGTTCTCAGATGTTCTCAGGGTCAAGTATGTCCGCTGTCCAGTCTCCAAGTGAACGTAAAGATGTATGACTGGTGGGTACCTCCCGTAAAACTAAAAATATGCCACATGGCCTTAGAAGAGCTCATATGATGGACCGACGGGTATTGCGTTACTTCGTCGCGTTTATTTCGCAATGAAAAAGTAGGTTGATCACTACATTTATTTACATACATACTTACATATATACTTTGTAGACTGAATGCTGTTACATACCTGTTTAAACATTTATCTAAGCACAAAACGTCTTTGACAGAACTGACAAGTAAGGTGCGACGCAGCTACATATTGTCTAGCAAGGTTGACTGTCTACGTAGCCTTATTTGGGTAGTGAATCGACATTGCTGATGAGATTGTCGACGATATAATGAATACCCATCCTCTCATGTAATAGTCCGTTAGATATGTGCTTTTGGATATTTTGCATAAAGGAAAAGTTGGCATTCAATGTACCACGAGCAAAGCCTTCAATATTTTGATCCATTCGGAGCTACTAGAAGCTTTGCACCGGATAGGCATACGAGGGGTAACGGAAAATAGGGTAATAGATTACCTATAAAACTGCCGGTTCTGTTTGAAGATAAAGTGCGCATTAAGTGATTGTACAATTTGGAGTCCCTCAGAGATCAAACCTTTGCCCAATCCTCTTTATGATTAACTCAAATGAACTGCTGCGCACCTTCAAACAAGGCATAGCACTTGTAGTTCCTTGGAAACTGTGTAAGAAGAGTTTAATGTCGCAGTTAAATGATATGATATAATGTCTTCGTGATAAACGTATCAAAAATATCATCATGAGGATGGCCCTCGTAGGAGCTGAGCTGATCCCCTCAGATGATTTCTGTGAGGAGGATACGCTTCTTAAAGTGGCAGAGGGCAGTACACTCGCAAAGTATATGCTCTGCACTTAGGTCGTCCTCTAGACCGAGTCGACACTCGGTTTCAGACGAGAGGTTAATTTTGTTAAGATGATATCTCAGACTACAGACTACAGAAAGGTAGCTGACCAGTCTTCTGATATCGACTCTATTATATCTAAGGGTATTAAAAGAGTGTATGTTCATGGGCCATATGAATGTTTTCGATTGTAGGAGTCCTTGAACGCTGTTCCAAAAGTGCAGGTGTTGCGAAGAGAAAATTAATCTTCGTCTTGGGGATTCCACAGAAAGGTTTGGCACCAATGTATCTTCCCAGCGAGTTGGTTGACTTTTATGACCTGATGTTATGCGCCCTGGCATCCACCAGAGTTTGATCTTATTTCTTTTGGTTAGGTCCTGCAGGATTTTGAGTTCGTACTTTACGAGCCCAACGCTTTGAGCGCTGCTTTACTGTTTGAGAGTATATTGATGGTTATACCTCTTATACCAGTCTCTAAGTCCAGGTTGACACAGGTCAGGATGGCGTAGAGTTCCTCTTGGAAGACACTAGGACTCGTTTCCAAGGCCCTCGATTGTCGAAACCATCGAGATAGTCGATAGATATAAGTATTTAGGTGTTATCGTTGATTGATATTTTCTCTCGGATAAGCACATCAAAAAGTTGCCTTTATACATATGTATTTATTTATTTATTTGTATTTATTTATTTAAAACAACATTACACAAAAAGATTAAAATCTTATAAATAGCGTAAGGCTTAAAGAAGATTTAAAACATATATATACGCGATAATGCAAAAGGCAGATGTAAAGATATATATTTATACAAATGAATACTATATTCAGATATCTAAATTCAAAAGGCGATGTTCGGAGGGAGACTAGGGTGATGACAGGTATTTCAAGAGGGAGGTTTTAAAAGTGCGGTGATTTTCAATTCTTCTTATTTCGATTGGCAAAGAGTTCCACTGACGGGTGGTATAAACAAAGAAAGTGCGTTCTGAGGCAGTGCAGGAGTATCTTGGTTGAATAAGCGCATGGGATCGCTGTGAAACTGGAAAGTCCAATTTTCTATAAAGATAGTCTGGTTGGCCAGTTCGCATTACTTGATGAATGCAGCATAATGATTTGAATTTTAAATAGTTTACAAAAGAACAGCCAAAGATTTTTTTAGAATGCTGTGATACGTGGTCATAGCGTCGAAGGTTATAGATGTATCGAGTAATATTGTTAAATATAACATTTAGTTTTCTTAAGGAGTTAGAGTCGGTGTTACAATATACTTCGCAGCAGTACAGCAGAGTTGGCAAAAGAAGAGTTTTAGCCAATAAGATTTTGGTTTTTATAGAGATGAAGTTTATCGAGGCCCATAGGACGCGAATGGCGGCATAAACTTTACCAGCGATAGTATTTACGTGGTCAGACCAAGTAAGTGTGTCATTGAAAACAAGTCCAAGGTTCTTTAATTTTTCAACGTAGGTGACCACGGACTCACCCAGCTTGATACACGGGAGTAGGGACTTATCTAATTTAGTTCTGTTGATGGCTATTACTTTACATTTGGTTGGATTGAGACTCAGATTGTTACTCTGTGCCCACCGCTGTATGCAACATAAATCTTCGTTCATTGCTTCTGATGCCTGAGAGAGTTTTTCAAGAGGGCTACTAATAAACACCTGAACATCGTCGGCAAACATTAAAACGTTGGAGTGTCTAACCGCTTGGGGGAGATCATTAATGTAGAGAACGAAGAAAAGAGGGCCCAAAATTGAGCCCTGTGGCACACCACTGCGTACAGGAAGTAGACATGAAGTTTTATCACCAACAACCACACATTGATGCCTTCCTGTAAGATATGATTTAAAAAGCTTAGTTGCAGTTGAAGAGAAACGAAACAAACTTCTCAGTTTTGAGCATAAGATCGTATGATCGACTGAGTCGAAAGCCTTGGAGAAATCCAGAAGGGTAAGTAAACTTACCTCTTTTCTATCCATTGCTTTACGTAACTCATCAACAATATTTAGCAGTACGGTCTTGCAGCTTCGATTTGCTCTGAATCCGGATTGAGCACCATTAAGGAGATTATTTGCATCGAGAAACCTTTGTATCTGCCTAGAAATCGCTTTCTCAAAGACCTTGGACAAAAAGGGTAGGATAGAAATTGGTCTATAATCTACTGTACCGCTGCCCCCCTTCGGGACTGGTATAATTTTGGCTTTTTTCCAATCAACTGGGAACTCAGATGTTGTTAAGATGGAGTTGTATAAATGTCTGAGGTATGGCAAGATAAATGGTAAAAGTAGCTTAACGAATCTGGGGTCAATATTGTCCAAACCTATGGCATTTGATTTTACAGAGAGTAAGGCCGCAACAATGTCCTCATCATCAAGGCGAGTAGGGCTAAATGTGCTATTCACTTCCTCGGATGGATCAAGAAGCAAATTAGCAGGTAGATTTGAGCTGGTTTTGTTTGAATCTAGAAATTTAGTGTTCAGGAGATTACAATCGAGGTTGTTGGGGACCTTGCGGCTTTGTTTACCGATACCCAAATTACTTAAGGTCCTCCAGACATTTCTTCCAGTACCCGTCGGATTAAGGTGGTTTGCATAGTATTTTTGTTTAGCCAATCTAACTTTATACACAACTTTATTCCGAAGGGTGGAGTAGATTGCATGCAACTCGGGAATTCTGCACCGCTTCCATCTAGCGTAGGCTATATCTCTCTTTACAATCAGATCAGTGATATCGCGAGTCATCCATAAAGGAGCTCCGTACGTAATTTTTTTTCTGCGTAAAGGAACATGAGCATCGAACAATTTCTCAATATTTTCATTCAAAAACGATAGTTGATCGTTAACTGATGTGAATCTATAGATTCTGGCCCAGTCAATTTCACGAACGCCATTTAATAGACGACGTTGGTTGATCGATCTAAAGTCTCTATATTGGAGAAGTTTTACATTTGCCTGGAATTCAAAATCATAGATTAAGAAGATGAGGTCATGTTTAGAGAAACCTGGTGCAAGAAGTTGGCTATAAAGTAGTGCCTTTCCGGGATCATTAACAAAAAAGACATCGAGTAGGGTGCTAGAGCTGCTGGTGAAATGAGTTGGTGCAGAGAAGTTTACAGGAAATAAACTTAGAGAGTTCATAGAGCCGATTAATGGTGCAGAGGTGGTTTTATTCAGAAGGTTGCAATTTAGATCGCCGCAGAGTATAACCTGATAGGTAATACAGGAATATTGTTCCAAACTAACAAGCAGAGGAGTAAAGTCTATATTTTTATTGGGCCTGTAGGCCGTGCAGATTAGTAGCTGCGAAGAACTGCACGTAATCTTCACAAAGAGATATTGCAGGGGGCAATCGGGGTTTGACTTATGAATGACGTCGCATCTGATGCCATCTCTTACATAGATTGCGACTCCTCCCCCCGAACGCCCATTCCTGTCAGCACGAAACAAGTTGTAACCATCAACATTGTAAAGTTTATCGCAAAATACCGGGTCAAACCACGTCTCGGAAACACAAACAATATCAACGTTTGACTTTATGAATAAATGCCGAAATTCATCAAGTTTTGGATTCAGGCTTTGTGCGTTCAGATGACAAACTTTCAACCCTTTGCGCTGAGAACTAAGTACTCTAATCATTGTGTGCACATTCTTATTTACATCACCGTCAATGGAATCACTATTATTAGATTCTAAAAGGGAATTCATTAATTGCCCAAAGAAAATGTGTAAACAAATAAGAAGAACGATAACCGGCCACACATATATGTAGGAATAATGGGGAGAGGAAAAGAGAGGAGGAAGTGGTGAACATTGCCAGAACAAAAGGTGTATGAAACATTCAAAAGAAAATTTAGTACATTAAATTCAATAGGACTAAAAAATTAACAAATTATTGATTTGAAGTTGAGTATGATTAGACTACTGATTCACTGCTTACAACGTCTTCTTCCAATTCAGGTGAATTTTGTTGACACCTCTTGGCATGAACATTCAACTCTTCAATGCTGTTGATGACGAAACTTCTCCCCGTTGTCAGGTTCTTCATAAAAACGGATCCTTTCAAGGTATATATTGAGAACAGCTTATTACGACCTTTCATGCGTGCGGCTTTCTGCAGAATAGAGCGATTCCGCTCCGTTAAACTCTCGTTTACGTAGATTTTGTTGTCTGAATTCAGACCAACATGATGGAGCGACAAGTGCATGTTGTTGTTCTTGCGGTAGGTGGAGATCGATCGTAACAACTTGTTCCTCTCTGTGGGAGAGCTGAATTTTAAGATGATAGGAGCCTGACGAACAGTGTTTTGTTGTCGTTGGTGAATCCTGAATATGCTTTTAAGAGAAAGTGTCTCGCAGGAAACGGAGTCACACAATCGGGCGAACAGCTGGTTAAGGTTCTCATCGGGTAGATGAGGAATGCCAAACAAAACTGCATCCGTTGCAAGTTCTTTCCTCTCCACTTTGTCGAGGCTGTTGTGGAGAGTAGAGAGTTCTTTCTTTAGGTGTTGATTTTCAGCAGAGTGTGTTTCGAGGTGTTCAATGCGCGTGAGCAAATTGCTAATTTTGTTGGCGGTCTCCAGAGAGTGATCTTTCCAGCTCGACTCCAAGTGCTCAATTCGCTGCAAGAAATCTGCTCGCATTTTATTTATTTCACTGGTAATTCGAGCGAAGATGTTGTCACTCAGTTTGTTTAAGCGCTCTTCCAGTACATCGACGGTGATGGGTTGAGCATCTCTCTTGAGTAAAGGAGAGGTGAATCGAGTGTTTGCGGACGAATGAGTAGCTTTAGAGCGCAAACCCGTTGACATAGTGGGAGCAAACCGAGTTTGGAAAAAAAAAAAGAAAACAAAAAAAAAATGAGAAAGAAAGCTGCAGTGAGCTACTGGATAGCCGATTTGTTGAAAAAAACGAAAAAAGAAAAAAAAAACGATTTGATTCACGATTGTGCTTCACGTTCTTTAAGACGGATTAACTTGAAGAAAAACGGAATGTTAGCCGGACGAGAGGAAAACACGTCTATTCACTAGGCATACTAGTTTCACACTAGTACTAGTCCTAGTACATTTGCGATTTCATGCCACAGTGCCTATCCTAAAACAAGTATACTGTTCACTAGAGTGGTCTAAGTTACCATACGGTATACTTGTTTGGGGAAGTACCACCATAACCCATATCCGAAAACCGCAAACGATGCAAAATACTGTGTTAAAGAAACTTGACCTGAAAAAGTTTTTGGATAACAATAACTTACGGTTAGTGCTAGGCGTTATGAAGGAGTTCATACTTCCCTATATGGCAAAAAGCATCTTGTATGGGCTCATGGATGTAGCGCGGTTCACACGGGGAACTCAATGACGCTCTGTAGATCATTATAATTTTCGGCACGCAACCTTTCTTGATTTGTCCGAATGTATACCAAACGCCCTGTTTCCATTTTTGCAGACATATCTACGAACTGATATAAAATACCCCGAAATTGGTGCAAATGAACAAAAAATGGTGCAAATGAGCAAAAAGATACAAATGGAATTGCAGAGCAGATGTTTTCTTTTTTATTATAATTATAGCCGTCTTCTCTACGATAATAATTTAGTGAGTTCTGAAGATTATCGTAGGCAAGATGAGTTTCGTTTATCCGGTGCAAGCAATTATTACTGGCGCGCAGCACAATATCACGCCTAACGCACTCCTAGCCCATTAAAACAACAGTGACTTCTTTCATGCTGGGGGAATTGCGTCGGCCACAATGTTCTGTCGCGGGTCGTTTGTCAGTGGTAATTACAAATATATTTTAATCATTTTGTTGATTGTGAGGAATAGACATGAAACATGCTTCGCAGCCCGGAAATTAAAGTTGCTTTGAGATTTTGGAAATTTTGATTCCTGATAGTTTGTTCGCAATAGTCGGATATAAAGTATATGTATTTGCTGGTAACAGAGATCCAATCCAATGGTAAGCTTGACATGAATTTCGGAAGTGGGCATAAACTGCCATTTGCAGTTTGGTATGCCCCAAAGGAAGTCATCTGGAATGTGCTGTTGTAAGAAAGGATATATTCCAGAAAATGTTTATATTATAAGTGATCCTCGGTCAATAGTAGTTTCAAGTGTTCTGGTGGTTCTTGAAAAATTACCCAATACACCTTTTCTCCCGAAGAACAGACTGCATTCCGTTCTTTTATCAATTTAAAAGCTTGACAATGATCACTGACATGGGCTATTCCACCGATATCAGCAAATTCGATGTTTATTTGCTTGTGACACGCGAAAGTAGAAAAACTCGGAGGTTCAGAGCCTCGTTGGCCATTCATCGCCAGCTTCTAAAGCTGTTGTTGGTAGTCTCCGAATATTTCCTAAGCGTATGATGACATTCTCTTTAAGAGAGTATTTGGCAGTCAGTTGATCACAGACCAGTGAAGGAGTAGGTAGTGTTTCGGCTAGAAAAGTGTAAAAACAATTATAAACAATATAAGTGCGCGTTTAGGCGAAGTATTCGCGGAACTCGAATTAGCCCAGTGGTTAAGTGCCCGACCCGCAGTCGGAAGGTTACCGGTTCGGATCCCAAGTCGGGAGGAAAGTTTTTCGTGTGCGTTTTTCTCTGTTTCTTCTGCTGCCTCTGAATTAGTTGGAAGTAGCAGGAGGTGATGTCGGGAGACGGCGGGGGAAAACCCGTACGTCGTACGGAGTCGGAATCGGGTGATTTATCATCCGATTTCGCAACACCGACCGTCGTCATGAAGAGGCGCAGAAGGGCCAACCAGAAGCCCAATCTAACTAAGCGCCCCTCCCTCACTACTTCGACTGAAAAGCTGCAGGTCGAAGCGAGGAAAGGGGCGCCATCACCATCGACGTCCGAAGCAGCTCAACCAAAACCAGCGATCCCCGTGGAAGCGGATACTGCCTACCTTTCCTATAGTAGGGAAAGCCGCTACACGGGGGACAATAACCCCTTCGCCCCCCTTTTATATTCAGCTACGGAGGAAGAGCGTAGCGAACTGGAACAGAAAGAGCGTATCCTACGTGCCCAGCTGCAGGCCGTAGTTGATAAGCTGAAGGAGATAAAGAAGAGGGATTTAGAGCAGGCAGCAGCCGCCCCACAGCAAAAGCAGCAACAACAACAGCAGCCGCAGAAAAAGCAGCAGCAACAACAACAGCCACAGCAGCAACAACGACAGCCGCAACAGCAGCAGCAGAAACAGCAGCAGCAACAACAACAGCCGCAACAGCAGAAGCAGCAGCAACGTCCTAAAAAGGAGAAAGTGCCACCCATCTTCACCTATACCACGGCCCTACGAGAGACCATCGATCTCTGTAAGTATGCTATTGGTGTAGGTAATTTTCAAATTAAATGTTTAGGCCAAAAACGCTATGCTATTCAGTGCAAGACACTGGAACAGCATAAGCGGATTAAAAGCTTATTAAAGGAGTCCACAACGGAGTTTTTCTCCTTCACGCCGAAGGCAGAGAAGTTGCGGACAATGCTCCTTAAAGGCGTGGAGTCGATCGCAGACCCCGAGGAAATGCTCTCAGAGCTCAAAGAGTTCGAGAGTG
This sequence comes from Merodon equestris, assembly GCA_958301585.1. Classification (NCBI taxonomy): domain Eukaryota; kingdom Metazoa; phylum Arthropoda; class Insecta; order Diptera; family Syrphidae; genus Merodon; species Merodon equestris. The sequence continues at coordinate 71,134,261 of OY284413.1, forward strand.
ACGACCTCAAATTCGTGGGGGTTAAGCCATTCTCTACGGTGAGCTCCCGACGGGAGAAGCGAGTTATTCCCTTCTTCTTGGTACAGCTCACACCCAGCAGCAAGCTGGAGAGGTTAAGGACTATCACCACCTTAGCGTCCCAGACTGTCACTTGGGAAACATTAAAGAGGAGCGGAAACATTTTGCAATGTATCCGCTGCCAAAGGTTCGGGCACGCCGCGTCGAACTGCGAAATGCAGATGCGTTAAGTGTGCAAAGAACCACAAGAACGAGGAATGCGACCTTGGGAAAGACAAGGTGGCGGATAGAGAGCAGCTCGAGTGTGTCTTGTGTAGGAACCGAGGGCACCCTGCAAACTATCGGGGATGTCCTAAGTTCCAGGACATCAAGAAAGAAAACCTGGCCCGTAAGCAGAAGGTCGAGGAGAAGCGTCCCTCGGGTCGCTTCCAAACACCAGCCGTCACATCCCAATTGACCTACGCCCAAATGGCGGCAGGTGCGGGAAAGACGGTACAAAAGCCCATGACTGTTCCTAAAGCCCCAGTGCCTGTCTCTAAGGCACCGGTGGCCGAGGTGGATGTCTGTTCGATCTTGCTCGCAATCCAAGGGCAGATTGGGCAGCTCCAGCAACAGATCCTGGAGACGGCGACCCGAGTAGATAGTATCTACTCGCTTCTGCCGGGCCTAGCGCACCTAAGGTCGTGATGGGTACGCTGGTAGAGAGGCCCTTGAGGATCCTGTCGGTGAATGTAAATTCACTGATAAGGATCGAGCGACGAGCCGTACTTTTTAACCTGTTGCAGGACGAAAGCCCCGATGTACTCTTGGTTAGCGAAACAAAGCTAAACCAGAAGCACAAAATCCGGCACAGTTCTTATAGAATAATTAGAAGGGACCGACCCAACGCTATTCAAGGCGGGGGAGTTGCGATCTTTATTAAAAACAATTTTAAACATAAAGTCATATATAGCGGTGAAGTGCGGAGGTTCCAGGTGTTAGAGGCCTGTATTGTGTGCATTCCTCTCCGAAATGGAAAGAGAATGTACATTGTATCAGCCTATGCACCTGAAGCACCTCAACCCAATATTTTTATCGCAGAACTCGAGACACTTTTTCGATCTCTGCGCTTAAACTCATTAGAAAACTTTTACATTCTGGCCGGCGATTTAAATGCCAAACATAGTGATTGGGGAAATAACATTCCCAACACTAGGGGGAGCCTACTAAGCCATTGGTGGATTCTTCGCAGCATTGAATATAGAGTCAAGTTGCTCGCAACGGATAGTCCGTCGTATCCTAGGAGCGGCTCCTATCTGGATCTCATGCTAATGGACTCTCGACTGAGACTGGCAGACACGAACGAATGGTCTATTAACTGTCTGCGGACCATTGTATACGACAGTGACCACTGCGGACTATGTGCCGTGATCACAGTACCTGACGAGTTCGCGGAGATGGCAGAGTGTGTCCAAACGCACCCCTACGATTACAGTAGGGTGTGCTGGCCGCGCTTTGCCAATTCCCTAACGAGAGCGTTCACTTCGAGCGCCTCCTTTCCACCGACTAATAGGAATCTGTCAAACTACGAGATTGACAGGTATCTCAAACAAATGGACGATGTCATTAAAGAGACAATGAACAGTACGATACCACGCCAAAGACAGCACGATATCGACGGAAGATCTTCAGATGATCTTCGAGTCATTGAGGAAGAAAAAATCCGCGGGAGTTGACGGTATATCCAATGCTGTGCTTAGGCACCTTCCGCCAGTGGCTGTAGAGAGGTACACCATCCTGTTCAACAATGCACTGAATAATGCATATTATCCAGTGCACTGGAAGACAGCGGTGGTGCAACCAATTCCCAAGAGGGGTAAAGACACATCTAACCCGGAAAATCTCCGGTCAATAAGTCTCCTTCCGAGTATCAGCAAGGTCTTCGAGAAGGTGATCCATAGGGCCCTGTCTAAATGGGTTGAGGACAATAAAATCATCCCGGATAACCAATTCGGTTTCAGAGCGGGGCATGACACTATTCATGCCGCGTCGAAGCTTGTGTCGGATGTCCAATGGAATAAATGCAAGAACCAATGCACGGGTGCCTGTCTGATTGACTTAGAAAAAGCCTTCGACACCGTATGGTTAGAAGGCCTTTATTACAAGCTCAGTCGGCTGGGCATAAGTAAACCACTGCTATATATGATTTTTGACATGTTAACAGGTAGAAAGTTCGTAGTGAAAATTGCCAACGTGACTTCTACCCAAACATTTGAAATCAAAAATGGACTGCAACAGGGTACGGTAAATTCGCCGATCCTTTTCAGCATTTACCTAAGCGATCTGCTAGTTTCTCTTCACCATTCAATAGCGTACGCAGACGACCTAATCGCGTACAGATCAGGTCCAACGATCGACGTCATTGTTACTCTTCTGCAGCGTGACTTCGAAAAAATTCAGCAGTATTGTGATGACTGGAAGTTGAAAATCAACTTCCAGAAATCAGAATCTATATTGTTCAGAACGCCTTTGTCTAGGGCCTCTCGGGACACTAGAAAAAACTGGCGCAGGTTCTTAATTTTAGGACCGGACGGACGTCCACTGGCGAGACAAAGTGTAGTCAGATACCTTGGGATCGTGCTGGATCAGTATCTATATTTTGACAAACATGTAGATGCTGCTCTGGCAAGAGCCCGGGGCGCTTTCGCTCTAACAAGATGGCTGTTTCATAGCAGCCAACTTGATTCTAGGGTGAAGGTAATCTGCTACATGGCCTTAATCAGGCCCATGGTTGCCTATGGATGTCCCGTCTGGTTCAATGTGAGAGCCAGCTTAATGGAAAAGATTCGGGTGTTTGAGAGACAATGTCTCAGGACGTGTCTGGGGCTACATAGGACACCCGAATCTGAGTACACAAAATTTTACCCGAACGAGGTCCTATACGATAGGGCCAGGATTGTACGGATAGATAATTTTTTGATCAAACTGATTCGAAGCCACGTTGCGAGAGCAATGACTTCGGTCAATAGCCTGATTTTCGGGGCTTACTACCCCAACGACTTATATCACGAGAGAGTGCGCCTTAATGGCTTTGTTCCGCCAGAAGCATTCCTCTATTTAGATAGATGTGGGCTGATCCAGGATAGATTGGCGGTGCCGCTAATCTTCCACGTGGGTCGCAATTCCGTGGAACGGCGATTCCTCTACGAACCCGATGTCGCGCTCCGTGAGCCCGAGCGCCTCAGGTTCTGTAGATCGGTCTCACGCCGGGATCGAGGAGACGTAGTCCGCCAGCATCAACGCTTTTGGTGGCTGGAGAGAGCTACGTCAGTGGACACTTTGAGAGCTTCAGCCTCTTCAAGGCATGGCCTGCCTAACACCAATGGCAGGCTTACATAGGCTAGGGTAGGGTAAGGTAGGGTAGGGTAGTATGTATATAAAAAAAAAAAAAAAAAAAAAAAAAAAGATATATATATTAAATATATATTATGTATATAGTTTATATATATATATTTTAGTTAAGTTAAGTTAGAATAAGTTAGGTTTAGTTACATTAAGGTAGGCTTAAGTTTTATATATAATACAAAAAATGATAATATGCTAAGTTTTTAATAAAAAACATTTTTCTTAGCTTAAGCTTGATATAGTAATGTTAGTGGTAAGTTGATATAGTAGTCGAAAGACATAGATTTAAGTTGTTACGTCTATTTTAGAGTGTCCGCCTAGGGCCAGTAAGATATCTAGATTGTTAAGATAGTTAAGCTAGTTTTTAAGCATTTTTGTCTAGGGTAAGATAGATCTAAGAAATTATGAATAAAAATGAATTAAAAACTAAAAAAAAAAAAAACTAGTATTTGGCAGTATCTTGTATCAACTTGATAACAGCGATATTCATCGGTATCTTAGCATTAACGGTCCCCATTTTTAAATACGGAAATTTAAACCATCCTTGAAGATGGTTTCATTATTCCATATAGCTGTGATGAGCCCATATAATTTGTTATTCTTAAGCTTCTTTTACTTCCTCAATGGTTAGCAGTTCTACCTGAATTTCTGCTTTGTGGATAACCCAGTCTTTCATTGATTCTTGCTCCCAATATACATTCATGTACATACAATAAAATACTCGTATGTCCCCCATTGGGCTGCAACTCTTTCGTTGTCCGAAATGAGCTCCCAATTATCGTTGCGAATATAATCCTGATCTGACCTGGTATCTTTTTGTACCGGTTAGCCCTGCATTTCTCTCGTGTTTTTAGCCGCATATTCTTGCTGATTTATCTCGAAGGAGAAGGCTGTTTTCTTTACGTTTGATTTGATATCTTGTTGGCATAATTTCTTTACTATTTTCCAGAGGTTGAAGTCTTAGTACACTACGTGCTTTCACTTTGCATTCTCCGGTAAACCAAGACTCTATTTTAAGGGCTTTGCAATATCCCAGTTTGTTTTATAAACACTTTTAATTGTAAATCATACTGCTTCTACCTGTCCCGTTTCATCGTTAGTTTCTTTGCCATCTAGTAGGGCAGACCGGTTATTAACTTCGTCTTTGTATTGATGCTACGTCCGAGGATGCTTTAACTTTATTTAAAATTTAAAATTAACAATGTTAATTTTTTTATACATATCTGTGTTCCACTTATGTATGTGATTTTCGATTTTGGCGATTATTAGGATATGGTCTGAATCGCAATCTACTCCTCTGTATGCTTTGACATCTGGTACATTATTTTGTTATCGTCTATCTATCAGAATCTATGTTAGGCTACCCGGTGGTATACGAGGGTGGTCCGATTAGTACTTAGCCTCACCGCCAGATGGCGCCAGTATCGCAAGAGCAACTTACTATCGTGTAGTACATTCTAGTAGACGGCTACTGTCAGTTGTATCGGACTCATAGTTTTATTTTGACCGCGTGTGGAAGCGGGAGTGTCCGCGGATTTTAGAAAAATGGAAAAAGAGGAATATCGGTCGGTGATTCGATTCTTGTTTTTGGAAGGTAAGTCGCGAAGCGAAATCAAAGAGCGTTTGGATGCTGTGTACGGTGACTCTTCTCCTTCGATGGCGACCATCAAAAATTAGTTTAACGATTTTCAACGTGGTCGCACGTCGGTTTTTAATGAGCCACGTCCAGGTGCCCCGAAAACGGCTACCACGGAGGATAACGTGAAAAAAATCCACGATCTCGTATTGGCAGACCACCGATTGAAGGTGCGCGAGATAGCTGAGACAGTAGGCATTTCAAAAAATCGCGTGGGTGATACCTGCATGAAATTTTGGGCATGAGAAAGCTGTCGGCGTGATGGGTGCCGCGCTTGCTCACTCTGGACAACAAACGCAACCATGAGACCATTTCAGAGCAGTGTTTGACGCTGTTTAAGCGCAATCCGAAGGAGTTTCTGCGTCGTTTCGTGACAGTCGACGAAACATGGATCCACTGGTACACACCAGGGACCAAGGAACAGTCGAAACAGTGGACTTCACCCGGCGAACGTGCTCCGAAGAAGGCGAAGACTATCCCATCGGCCGGATAGGTGATGGCCACCGTTTTCTGGGATTCACAAGGTGTGATCCACATCGACTACCTGGAGAAGGGCAAAACGGTCACAGGGCTATACTATACCAAATTATTGGGCAGATTCGACGCTGAATTGAAGAAAAAACGGCCCCACTTGGCGAAGAAAAAAGTGCTCTTCCACCATGATAACGCACCGGCTCACACCTCCGCCCTCGCCACGGCCAAATTGGTCGAATTGGGCTACGAACTGCTGCCCCATCCACCGTATTCTCCAGATTTGGCCCTGTGCGACTTCTTTTTGTTTCTGACGGGTTAAAGAAGTTGGAGCATCGCTGGGTCAAGTGTATCGAGCTAAAAGGAGACTATATGGAAAAATAAATCGCTATTTATCCAAAATTTTTGGTTTTCTTTTGTAGGCTAAGTACTTATCGGACCACCCTCGTATAATACATTAAATCTGATGTATTCTCTTGTGTTTGAATATTATAGTTTTCACGATCATATTTTTTGAGCAGGAGAAACTTAATGTCCAAAGACCATTATCGTTTGATGATACATGAAGACGTTCTTTTTCTTACGGGTATATATCGCTTCTTTTCCTATTTTCACGTTGAACTCCATGAGTACGGTTTTCACGTCGAAGGATTAGAAATTGTCATATATTTCATTCATTATCTCATAAAACGTAACCTTTAGGTCTTCATCTTTATCTTGCGTAGGACAGTGTTCATTTGAAAGTTCATAGCTATAGCGAGAATCTCGAATTTAGGCCACCGACATACGGTCGTTGTAAAATACAAAATCCATTACATTCTACACAATTTTGTTGCTAGTTAGGAATCCTGCTCCAACATTGTGGGTATCCGTACGATCACAAACGAAAATATACCCAAGCTGAAGGCAATACCAAAACGCGCGTAGCATTAAATTTGAGAGGGATTACTTCTAAGTGGATAATATATAGATTGTTATTAAAATATATATTTTCTATATATGTACATAAGTACAAAGTCACTTTAGTCTTTGATCAAGCCTCTTTTGACACCGAAGTTCTTTGAACTACTCTTAACTTTTTTGCTTCTAATTCTGTTTTTAAAACAAAATTGAATAAATTTGTGTGCTAACTGGTTCGTTACATCTTCATATATATATTTACTTTAAGAAGCGTACGTAAAATTTTTGAATGAAAAAAATTGGATGAGTCTGTATAAAAGCAAACCAAACACCGATTGCAACATTTTTTTAAGACAAAAAGACTTTTGACTCACTCTTTGTAATTCAAAAAGGCAATATACATATGTAGATCACGTTGTCAGAATTTTAAATCGTGCCATTCGGTAACGAAAGCACATACACTATCCATTGAATCCCCACTACTACTTGATATTAAAATAATTTTTTTTTGTAAACATTATATTATCATAGAATGAAAAGTTACATACTGGGGATAAAATATTATTTGATATACGAGTGCAATTAGACACCCTGCAAAAGTAAAAAAAAGTCCTATGAACCTGCACACGGCAGAAACGGATTTCTAGAGAAAAAATAGAAACACCGCTGTCTTAAGCAGTGTTGGGACTTAAAATTTTCAAAGTGTGGTGGATCCAGAAAAAAAAACGCGGTAGATTTGAAAAATGGGTGGTAGATTTAATTCCATGGAAATAAAATAGCGAAGTAAACTTATACAACAAAAATAAATATATAATTCATTATTATGACATAAAATTTAACAATTCATTAAGAGAAAAACTAAGAAAAAATTATAACAAAAACTTCACTTAAAAATAGTACATTAAAACATGAAACTGACTAGGTATCACCATTGATAAATTTAAAGTTATAAAATTAATTAAATTCATGGAAGGGTTAAATATTTTATTTTTATCAGTCATTACGAGTGCAAATAATAAATTGCTGACATTGTGTATTTGCAATCGATTTCATTTCTTATTTTTTATATTATTCCTATCAGAAAATGTTCTCTCCGCGGCTACATTGCTGTAAGGCAAAACGGCCAAATTGCTACATATGTACATACTTACTTAGTTTTTAAAGAGGTAATTTTCAAGAGTATTCTTTCCAGTCTTTGATAAGATCATCATCGATAATGGTTTGGAATTTTTCATTTCTAAATAATAGGAAAGCTCTCCATTCTCTATTTAAAACTTCCTTCCGAATAACCATTAAAAGGAGATGCTGTTAGAAGAGGAGCTATGGCATTTCACATTTTTCAAATACTTTTGGATCTACATATACAACAATTTTAATTTTTAATTTAGTAAAGATGAGGAAGTTATGAGTAAGTATGTGAATGAAATGGAATATCATTTCCTCATTCTACTCTGTATATGTACATATTTTTCGTAGCAGTGTAGTTGGTTAGAACTGTGTTTTGTCCTTTTATGTGTTTTAGTTGAATTTCGTTTGAAATTGAGTTGGAGGAAATTCAACAGAAATTTGACAAAAGTTGAACAGAAACGAAATAGAACATGGGAAAAGAAAGAATGAAGAATTCAAAAGAGTGGTAGATTTCACACTTTGAGTAGTAGACGTGGTAGATTTCAAAATTTTACAAAATAGTAGTAGATCTACCACAATAGTGGTAAAGTCGTAACATTGGTCTTAAGATGTACGTAAATAGATTCATTTTTATTCCTGCATTCTATTTTGTAAATTTGTGCTGAAATGATTCTGTTATTTTAAGGTAAAGCCTGAAAATGGATAACCCTCCTACAACGTTGGTTTTTATAACACGTTTTCGCCATAAAGCAGTTCCAAAATGAGGAAATTTTCTTACAACGCTACTCCTACAACGTGATTTTTTTACGATTTTTGTCGTTATTGTGTGCTTATTTCAAAAAGGTGTTTCCCCTTTCTAACATCACACAACGATCATGATCGAATATGTAACTGGCGATTTGTGCTGCTTTCATTTGATGTATTGTAGTAATTCTTATGTTAGCTTGTTGTCGCTTTTGCAAGTAACAGCATCAAACAAAAAATACTTGTCAGAAAAAAGGAAGAAAAAATTTAAATTTAATTTATAAAAATCAAAGTGAATAAGTAAGTTTCTTTTAAATCTTATTTATATGTATGTATGTACATATGTATATAATAGTTTAAATCAATTTGTAATTTTAACCCCAAAAATGTCGAATTAAAAATGGGAACGTCATTGAAACGAAAATGTATATCCATTGAAATCAAAGAGAGAATAATTGATATTGCTAGACATTTTAACTTAAATAAGTCAACAATAAGAACTATTAAACAAAACGAAGAAATAATTAGAATTTGGTAGCATCTGGATCCTCTGCACCCGCGAAAATAACTGCTCGTCCTAGAGCAAAGATAAGGGAGAGAATGGAACAATCGCTTACGGTGTGGATAGAAGATATGACGAAAAAACGACTGCCTTTAGATGGAAATGCACTTAAGCATAGAGCACTAAAAATATTTAATTATTTAAAGGAAATAGGACAATCGTCAATCGAATTTGTAGCTAGTAATGGCTGGTTTGAAAAATTGAAAAATAGACATACACTTCACATTTTAAAAATACAGGGTGAAAGCGTATGATTTTATTATCAGGGCCAATGTTTGATTATTAAATCCAAGATCTTTGAAACGATGCAACAAAAACAACCTTCCAGAAGTAACAATGGATGATATTCAATTGCGGACGACGGAATGAGCGAAGCAGATTTAGTGTCGATGACAAATGAATCGGTTGGACATATGTAGCTCTGACGATCTTTCCGATGTAGAAAATAAAAACGTTTCACTAAAAAGTACCGAGAAAGTTTTAAACATGAAAAAGCAGTTGGAAGAATACATGTTAGAAAACGATCCTCTAAGGGATAGAGCAGAAATATTTAAACGAAATCTTCAAAATAACTTATCACCCTATCAAGAAATGTATAAAGATCTACGAAATAAGAACAAGCAAATGTCATTTAACCCTTATCCGGGCAAGGTGTGTCTAATGGACACACAGCTTATGCTATTTTGTGATATTTACAAAATGAGATAACATTTAGACTTGTCGATTTGTGACTTTTCCTTGGGTGATATAATGAATGTTTCAATAATAAAAAATATATATAACTACATTATTTCTGAAACGATTTATTTAAAAAAAAAGTGTATCATTTGTATTTAATACAATATTTTCACCAATGTGTCTACTGGACACATATGTAGGTCCATTTGTGTAAGTAATATTCTTTGGCCGGATAAGGGTTAAAGATCGTTTCAAACCAACAATCGTTGAAATGATGCCCGAATCTGATAGTGGATCAAGCTCAGATTTTGAACTAGTACGAACAAAACGTTCAAGATAAATCATACTAAGTGATGAGGACGAGTTAAAAGTCATGGTTCTATTTTGGTTTTAATTTATTAAATCTTTCAACCTGAATATATTATGCAAAATTAAAATTTCATTTTTGATTTGTTTTTGTTTAAATAAATGAAGTGTTATTAAATTAAATATTATATTGTTATGACTCAATAAATAAATACACAAAAAAATATTAAGTATGTACTTATATATTATACTATATAAAATCCAATTTTCCAGTTTGGAACCAAACTTACAACGTAGCATTTTTTAGGAACCTATTCCCGGCGTTATAGGAGGCCTATATGTACATAAGCTTTCATGAAATTTCAAAAAATATTGGTAAAACACGCCCAATAAATACAATTTACATAAAGTTTCCGAAGCTATGATTTACAAGAAAAATCTTTCTACATAATGCAAAGAATCTGAAGAAGAAAAATAAAAATAACAAATGAACAGACAAATAGATTAGTAAAGCATAAATGTGTAAATAGTGACGATATATTTCATATTTTCGTCTTCTCTTCATTTACTTTAAAAACTACTAGTAATTTATAATACTTGCTCTTAACTGTTTCCTCATTTTCTTCCAGCAAGTTCAGATCGTTAGCGTAAGCTAGAGCGGATATACATAATAAGGTTTGTTTCTCTATTACTGTCCTGCAGGGGTTCTCATTGCGTAATCTACGACAAAATCATACATTTTCGAGTGTTTTATAGAGACAGATGCTTTTTTTAAAACTAACAGTTTCAAGCGGTTCGTTTCGTGGAGTTCCCATTTAAAGCTTGAACCACACCGGGGCGGTACGGGTACCGGTAGAAGCGCGGTAGCGGTATACCGCTTGTCCGACATTTTTGCTATTTGAAAAAGTTTTCTGTGGTACTCATGGCAATTGTTGGAGCTGACTACAAATTTCTATGTGTGGATATAGGTGCCTATTGGAAAAACTGTGATGGAGGCATATTTGAAAGATCTGCAATGGGCCACAAATTTTGAATCCGAAACATTCAATATCCCATAAAAAAAACCTTTGTCGGAAAACCGAACCCTAACTCCTCATGTCTTAATTGGGGACGAGGCATTTGCGCTAAAGCCCTACCTTATGAAACCTTTTCCGTACAGGCAAGCCAGAGAAGATATGCGGAAAGAAAATTACAACAAAAGGCTATATCGTGCACGACGAGTGGTGGAAAATGCCTTTGGCATCTTAGCACAAAAGTGGCGTGTTTACCACAGACCTTTGGAAATGAAAGTAGAAACACTAATCAAAGTTGTACAGGCAACATGCGTTTTGCATAACTATTTAAGAACAAAGACATGTGATGCTCAATGTGTTGAATTTCTTGAAGCAACTGAACTTCAAATAGGAGCCTTATATGATATGAGAAATGACTCCAGAAGAGCAGTCCACACAGCTTTCACAATCCGAGAAGAATTTGTCCATTATTTTAACAATTGAATTCTCTTGTAACCACATAAGTTATTGTTTATTTTGATTTAATAAAACTACTACTATGTACATTGTTTTGAACATATAAAACAAAATATTTGATTCACGAAGGTCACTTACTATCTTGGTTTAACTCCTCTGCTATACATATTTTTCCATATTTTGTCCTTTTTTCCCGTATTTCTATACTCTGGATGAGTCAAATCAAATAAAATGGGAATTATTTTCACCAACTCAATTAATTTTTCAATAACCATTTTGATCTGCGGTACGCGGTCAACTGTGCTTGCTGCGGTACAAAATTGTATCGCTGCAGTACCGCCGTACCGGTTGCGGTATACCCTAACCAATGTGTGCAGCTACATTTACCGCAATATGATTACGTATCGTTGTACCGCTACCGCGTACCGGCCCGGTGTGGTTCAAGCTTAAAGCTGTCGTATAGTGAAATTCTGGTCATTCATCTTTCCTTTAAGTGAATATTTGACAACCTCTTCAAACAAGTTGATAGCAGTTGTATTCCTCAGATATTATTATATTGTGTTGTCACCCTGTTTAAATACTGGAATGATTATTTCCAATTTCTCGGGGATAGTTTCATACGGTTGTATTTATTTGTATACAGTTGTAGGGCCCATGTAACTTCATTGTTAATTCCTCTCTAGCATATTTTACTTATTCCGATGGTATTAGGTCGACTCCTGCGACCTTGTGATTCTTAAATCGATTGATTGCTTCGTTTGCTTCTTCCGTGGTTGGCAGCTTTAATTTCTGCTGAATGAATATAATGGTTTTACATGATATACTTCTTGCTTTCGTTTTCCGAAATGAGCTTTCAATTATGGTTTTATGTAAATCCTAATCACGCCTGGAATGCTTTTCGTACAGCGTTTATCATTGCATACATTTTTTTCCTTTACCATTGTCGTTCTTTATCCCGAAGGAGATGCCTGACTTCCTTCCGTAGGGTCTGTATCTTGTATAAGAGAACTCTTCAGTATTTTCCAGGGCTTGGAGTCTTAAAACATTACAGATTATACTTTTTCTTCGCATTCTTCATTGAACTAAGGTTTTTTTTTTTTGGAAGCATTGTAATAATTTAGTTTTCTATCTGGCATTGTCGGTTTCTATGCTATCTACTAGGACAAACTACCTATCTGACCGCATTTTTTTTCAACGTTGAATTATTTTATATTCGTACATTCCCGTGTTCTGTCTCTGTGAATTTGAATTAAAAGCCTAATTCAGGGTTATAGCAATGATTTGAATATATTCATTATCAAAATTCGCGCCTCTGTGTACTTTTATATCTAGTATATTGGTATGGTGTCTTTCATCAGAAAGTGATCAATATGATCCCGTCCTCAATCAGGTGATATTCAAAGCCTTGTGTTTTCTTGTGTGTTTGAGTAGTGTCGTTTTCACGATCATATTTTATGAGCTAGCGAAACTTACTGACCTAAAATCATTACCGGTTGATGAGCCATGGAGACTTTTTTTTCCTATTAATAGCAAGTTTTCATTTTCCTATTTTTTGCGTCATTTCTAATATTTCGTTCTACGATATTTGTATTTTTTGCACGTAACACGACTATACCAAACTTTGCATTTGTGTAAAACAAGAAACAATATTCTATAAATTGCAAGCACAATCGGTGATGAAGTTCATTACTAAGCACAAAGCAATCACTAAAATTCGAAGGACTCCATAGAATAGATTCAAGAAGGAAATTCTTGATCAACAATATCAACCAACAAAAACGCTTCGAGTCTATATTACGCAAGGCTAAGGAAAACAACTTTTTACCGATGAAAGTAAATACAATATTTTCGGATCTGATTGTAAAAAATTGGCGAAACCATATTCTAACCACAAGCTTGTGTTTGTAGAAGTTACTATGTATTGTAGTATTAAGCTACTGAAGCCTACTATCTGTAGGCTTCTGAGAAATGCCTAGTTTGGAAAATATGTAATTGATTCTACATTTCAAGACATTTCATGTATATATGAATGGATTACAACTTTGAAGTTGGAAACCTTACCTGGTGATACTCTCTCAAAAGAAGTTTTGAAAGATTGGATGTAGTTGTTATGTGAACGTAACAAATATTTTAGAGATCTTCCCAAATCAATATTAATTGGTTGCGTGACACTGTAAAACCGCCTTGATATCTGTGTTTTTGGAACTGAGATAAGATTGATTTGCAGAAATGTGTAATCAGTAGGCCGATAAGGTGGTAAGTTCCCTGAATTTTAGTTGTGGGCCTAAAAGTCCGCTTTACAACGTGCGAACTCTCAAAAGGGGTCATCTGTAACGCATTGTTATATCAGATTATATTGTAGATGAATTTTTTATATTTATGATAGTAAGCCACAAGAAAAGAGCGCAGTGGTTCGGCTGAAAGTAGAATTTCTTTTATTTATTTTTTACCTGTAGGCAACCAGTGTCTTTAAATGCAAAATGCATCTTTCCATTTCAGAGTTTAGAAATTTTCATAGGCAACAGACGCTGTATTTATAACAACGTCTTTGAGACATAATTGAAATACAAGGCTTGGTGATCAGAAATGCTCTCGTAATGTTTTATAAGTATGTATTAATTTTTATAAGTAATATATTTTAATATGAAATCATATACTAAGAGCCGCTTCTCTACGGCAAAACTCTTAATTTGGAAACAATTTTCCAGTAGCGGTCACCTTTGACCAGTAGAAGAGGAATTGGGTTCCATCAGGACACCTTCATGCCATACTCATCGGTATTAATTCGCAAGGGGCTCTGGGAGTTTGGGTTTGACGTTATTATGTATCCATCTTACAGTCCAGACTAGGCACTTGGTGATTGCCACCTGTTCCTGCCCATGGCGAACAATTTTACTTGAGAAAAATTCGCCTCAAGATAGGCTTATGAAATATTACTGTTCAAGTTTTTGCCAATAGGGGCGATTGCATCTATGAGTGAAGCATAATGGAATAACCTTAAAAATGGCAACAAGTTATCGACCAAAACGGCGCCTATTTGATTTAAATCGGATCATTCAAACTATTCCAAATAAGGCCTTCAATTTCATGCAAGATTATAGTAAACTGTTTTTACTAAACCTAATATTTGATTGGGTTGTTAAATAACATTGTTGTTGACATGTGTGTGATTTTTCGTTCTTATCCGTGATTTTTGATTTTCAAAAAAAAAATTATATATTATAATAAAAGTATGTAAACCAACTAAAAACAAGCATGAAAGGTGTATTCTTTTCCCATACCTTGAACTCCTACAAAGCCCATCGCGTCGTTCTTAAAAGAGATTGCCATATGACATATAGAATGCGAAACAAACAAGAAAACAACTTAATACTCAGGGGATCTACGGTAGTAGGGGCGAAAACCTGGGGTTACTGATGAATTTGCAGACCTCTTTCCCTATATTTTATCAACTTTTTAACGCCCAAATGTTCTGTACTTTTACTTTGGTTTCAACCTCGTACGGTGGGGAAAAAATTATTATTAATCGATTGTTTTAAAAATTGTTTTTTCGATGCTTATCAAATTCCGAAAAAAGTAGATTTCACTATTACTTTAGAAAATCTACCAAATGCAATTTTTGGTAATTTCTTTTATCTTATGCAAATTCAAAAATGGTGCCCGGGAGTCAAACAATTGCATATGACATCAATGAATGTTTGGTCTTCGGTGGTAATATTTAATTTTGAGAGAAAGAAAAAAATTCGCGATGCATATATTCAAGGTAGGACTATTTAAATTACGTCCTTGGCATACTAGAATGCGCTCAAAACCTATTATCATCCGGGAAATCCGTATAAATAGAAGAAAGTTTTGTCGAAAAGTGAATTTTTGGATGTGTTTTTGTTTCGAAATTTTTTATACAAATTTCGAAAGAGAAAACAGTCGATATGGTTTTTTGAAGCTTTATTAACTTCTTCACACTAGACGAGGTGGAAATCATAGTGAAAATCCAGAACAGTTGGGCATTTAAGAGTTTGCTAAATATTCAGCTTGTACTAGCAGGAGCTAAAAGCTGTCCGTCCACCTAAGGTTTTTCCAGTTAGTTAAATTGTTTAGCCTAGTTTGAAGCATTTTGGTTAAGCAGAAAATAATTGTTCCCCCTGCGTGATAGGGGTTAGAAACTCGTAACAGGCGAATAAATTCCTAATGGATCTCCGCCCCATGAAAAAACTTCACAGAGATAGGCAAAGCGCTGATGACTCTGCACTACATACTGATGTAAGTGTATGGTATTACAATACACCATAAACACATTATCCTCAAAGCACGTCTTCCTTGGGTGAAATATTCCGGAGGTAAACTAGTTCTTCGATCAGATCTCTGAGTGGGAACTATCAAAGGGAACTATCCATAAAGACATATGCACAAAAATTAAGGAAAGGCTTGTGCAAGGTAAGCAGCTTGTACAAACCGAGTGCTTTCCAAATAGTATTCAATGAAATAAGTGATTATAAATTGGATATCGCAAGAGTACTATAAGTTCGACTTTCATAGATAACAACCATAAAAGGGTGGGTATACTTTCGTCTCTGGCTGTAGGAATAGCCACAATCTTGGAACAGGATTCTTCGTCAGCAACAAAATTGTGTAGAACATAATGGACGTAGTATTTTACAATGACCGAATCTCGATGGTCAAAATCCGCAGTCCTCACTAGAGCTATGTACTTCTGAATGCACACTGTCCTACGAAAAATAAGAATGAAGAGGTAAAGAACGCGTTTTACGAAACAATTGCTGATATATTTGACAATTCCTCATCCTTTGGCGGAAAAATCTTACTAGGGGACTACAACGCCCTCAGGAAGGCCGCACCGCGGATGGGAGGACGTACAAGGATGGAAGGATTACACTCATGACAGCGAGGCTTGCGAAGGATGGTCAACGAGGCTCTGAACTTTCGAGTTCCAAATGGCCGATAATAATTTTAATAAAGTAAGATGGTTTATTATGGGATTCAAAATTGGGCTTGCACAAAAAACCAATACTTCCATACTGCCATTGGAAATTAAATTAGAAATATACAATCTGTTTTAAGCAGTATATATATCAAAAATTACGATATCCTTTCCCATTTTGGGATTGAAACCGTAGAAAACTAAACATTAAATTAACATCAAATTAACATAGTCTGGAGGAATGAATTTTGCCCTTTGTTAGCAATCTCCAAGTCAACTTATATCCTGGTATGGCAATAATTTTCCTCTTACTTTTAAATATTCAACGCTTATTCTTGATCCTATTTATGCTATAAATAAAATAAGTGATACAAATGTAGTCGAAATAACTGCGTCCGCCTTGTTTCACTATCTTTATTCAACTGATTCTCTTGTCGTATGACTAATACACTTGGCGATACAATGTGTTTGAATACAATACAAACTTAAAGTTAAGAGAGGGAGAGAATAATGAGTACTTAACTATAATGTATAAATAAGAGAGTGACAGGATCTATCTCTGTACATTAACCATGATACTTATTGCTACAACTCGGCCATCCTGACCAGTAAGATCCCCTGATCTTAAATTTTTTTTTTTTTTTTTTTTGTTTTTTTTTTTTTTTTTTACATTAGTATATTGTACTTTGTTTTATCTTATCCAAGGTCGCATATTCCCGACCGCCCACACTCCCTGGTATGGTACTCGCGATTGTTGAAAATTATCTACATCTCGGACTATATATCGATCATTTCGTAAAATTTTCGTTATCTGATAAGGTCCCCTGAACTTCGGGATTAATTTTTTAGATGCACCAGGGTGTGAGTCGAAATTTTTCACCATTACATAGTCGCCCTCTTTGTATTTAGTTGGTTCCCGTCGCTTGCCATCTACATACCGTTTGTTATACACTTGTAACTGATTTTGTTTCTCTAGTGCCTTTTCTCGTACCTCTTTAAGGTTCTTTTGATTTTCAATTCGCTCCCTATCTACCAAACATTCTCTCATAGCATCTATCACTTTGCCTTTTTGACCGACACCAAACAACATAACACTTGGGTGCTCACCTATCGTTCGATGTACTGTGTTGTTGAGCGTGTGCTCTATGGTTTCCATTACCTGATCCCAATGTATTCCCTCTTCCGGTTTCACTAACTTTGCTATCATTGGTCCTAAACTTCGATTTATCCTCTCGACTTGGCCATTCGCTTGTGGCGAACCTGTAGCTATCTTTATATGTTGTATATTATTCTTTATTATAAAATCCTTGAAATCATTGGATGTGAATGAACTTCCCCTATCTGATACAATGCACCTAGGACGGCTGTAAGATCTAAAGTAATCTGTCAGCGCACGGATCACCTCTTTCGTGTTGGTGGTTTTGGTTGGATACAATCGTACAAATTTCGTGCAAGCATCAACTACTACCAGCATATGTTTTTTTGCCATCTTCGAATGATCTATGGGTCCGTAATGATCTATATGTACTACTTCGAAAGGGGTATTGCCTTTAGGTATATTATGGAGGAATCCTTCTTCTTTGCCTTGCTTAGAAGAGTATACAATGCATTTCAGACAATTACTAATGTGATTTCCTACTTTCTCTCTAAGTTTTGGAATCCAATAGCTCTTTGAAATCAGCTCCACTACTTTATCTATGCCGACATGCCCAACCTCGTCGTGATATTTGTACATTATGTGACTTTCCATCATTTCTGGGACGCAAAACACGATTGTTCCATCACTTTTCTTTCTATAGACTATACCATTTCGCATCTCATATAAAGGGTGTTCTGACTTTTCTAATTTCTTTCGAAGTTCGACCAATTTGCTATCTTTTCCCTGACCAATCACTAAATTTTCCTCAAACGTATTAGTTTCTAACACCAATATGTTAGTAGATCGACTTAAAGCATCTACGTGTTGCATTCGGGTGCCCGAACGATGTTCTAAAACATAATCGTAATTTTGTAATTCTAGCGCCCACCTGGCTATTCTAGGATTGAGCTCTTTTTTATTCAAAGTCATTGTCAACGAATTACAATCAGTAATTATCTTAAAACGTTTGCCCTGTAAATAGATCCGGAAACGATGCAGAGCACTTATTATTGCCAACGTCTCTAACTCGAAACTATGATACTTTGCCTCTGTATCAGTAGTTCTTTTTGAATAATAAAATACAGGATGCAATTTACCGTCCTTTTTCCTCTGTAATAGTATTGCTCCTAAACCTAAAGCACTTGCATCACAATGTAATTCAATATCATCTCCCGGATCATATAGAGCTAGCACTGGCGCTTCTAAAAGCTTTTGTTTAAGTAGTTCAAAAGACTTTAACTCAGCCGACCCAAACTGAAACTTTTTATCTTTTTTTGTTAAATCGTATAGTGGCTTGGCAATAGTAGAAAAATCTTTCACGAACCTACGAAAATAGGAACATAGTCCTAGAAAACTTTGGACTAAATGTGGTTTTTGTGGTACTGGAAATTTTTTTATTGCTTCGATACCTTTCTCGTCGGCCTGTATGCCCTCTCCTGTAATCGTATACCCCAAATATTTCACACTCGTTTGTAAAAACTTGCACTTATCAATTCTCAATTCCAATTTATTTTGCACCATTCTCTTAAACACCTCTGCAAGGATTCGAAAATGTTCTACATAATCCTCAGTTGCTATCATAATATCATCTAAATAAATGATCACTTCGTCTTTTCTAATCATGTCTGCAAATATTTTATTTACGTGTCTTTGGAAGGTGGAGGGCGCATTCTTTAGACCGAATGGCATTCTGAGGAACTCATACTGTCCTAATGGAGTTATAAATGATGTGTACTTAATGGAGTCATTATGCATGTAAACATGAAAGAACCCGTTTTTCAAGTCTAGCTTCGTGAACAATTTTTTGTTAGCTAACCTGTCCAGGAGGTCATCTATTATCGGAATAGGATAACTATCCTTTACGGTTGCTTTATTTAAAGTACGATAGTCAACACACATTCTCAGTTCGCCTGTTTTCTTTTTAACTAACACGATAGGTGAAACGTATTCCGACTCACTAGCCCTGATATATCCCTGTTCCAAATATTCCTCTATCAATTTGGCCAACTCTGTCTTTTCTGTGTACGATAACCGTCGAGGGTTGCAATGAAAGGGTTTTAAATTATCTATCGTTAAGACCATTTTGCTTTTTATCACCGGTTCAGTGGGGCGTTCTGGTATCGCGTAGTTCTTTTCAAACAAGTCATGCAAATGTTTTCTATTCGCGTAGTTTACCTCCTTTCCAACATCTAGATCTATTATTTTTTTATCATCTTCTTCACAATTAACTAGCATAAGCGTCTTTTCAAAAGTATTACAATCATTTTGTTTACTTGTGTAAGCATTATCAGCTACCTCTATTTCGGAAATTAACTTAAATCTACCAGCTGTCAAAAATTTCTTCCTAAGATTACCTCATAGCTCATGGAGATATCATCAACTACATATAGTTCTATATTTATTTTGCAATTATTCCAAATTATACAACACGCTACTTTACCAAAAATTATAAGTTTACTTTTATTAACTCCATAGTACGTTACATTTTTGATTAAATTAGTATATTTTATGGTTTTAGGAAGGCATGATATACGAACAAAACTAATCGGACTCCCTGAATCTATGAGGCAATCTAAAAATAAATTACAACTGTCGTTGTCACTCTCTATATAAATATACAAATGCCTTACATACTCATTGGGTTCCTCTTCAACCAGTTGGACAGCTCTCTTTCTTTCCTGGCACTGCGACGCTTGGTGTCCCATCTGTCCACAAGCATAGCACGCTCTAAACTCCCTTTTCGGTTTCCTGCATTCGGCTGCAAAGTGTCCCAAAGAATTGCAATTGAAGCACCTTATCCTCTGTTGACTGGTCGTGGCGGCACTTGATAACGACCTTCTTTGAGAAGAATCGTTACTCTCCTTCCTCTGTGTCAACCTCCTGCACGCTTGTAGCATGTGAGTTGCAGTGGGGAAACATTGAATGCTCACGTACAATTTTATGTTGACATCGGTGATTCCCTCCACTAGGTACTCCACTAGCTCCTCTTCGTCCATCTGTATCCCGCTTGACAATATCATCTTGTCGTTGAAATATTCGGCGAACGTCTCACCAATTTTCCACTTGCGAGCCTCGAACTTACGCCGCAATGCCAGCTTATTTTCGTTCGACCCGAACATTTCTTTTAGCTGCGTAGTCAAACTTTCCACACTCTCCTCCAGAAAATTTGGTTTAGAAAATAGCCACTCTTGTGCCTTTCCTCTTAGTTTTGAAATGATCAGTGTTCGAACCACACTCTCTTCTATCTTATACACTCGTTCTACACTTTTTAGTTGCGACAGCCAAATGACTAGACCAGTTGTCCCATCGTACTCGGGCAACAACTCCTTCAATGCATTCAACTGGCGTCCACCATCTTTTTCTTCTGCTGCCACAGTCGATCCCGTTGCTTTGTCTACCTGCTTCCTATCATTTGCTACCCTATCGTTTGTTCCACTATCCACTATTTCCTCGTTCTCCTTTGTGTTCTGCTTTAAATTCATTCGTGTCATCTTTCGCAGCAAATCATTCTCTTTTTCCACCAGCTCCTTTTCCCGCTTCAACAATTCTATTTCTCTTTTGCAGCATTCCAACTGTTTCACGATATTTGAATCTACAGCCGACGATCGTTCGATGTGTTCTCGTTCTTCTATCCTTCTTTCCAACTCCTCGCACATTTTTACATTATTGTCGCCACCCTCTTCGTCAGCATCCTTTACTTGCGGTTCTCGTTGTTCTTCCGTAGAGGGCTGTATTTCCGGTCGGTTCGGTATCTCACCACGTCTGTCGAACGGGACTTCGTTAAGGCGCATGACGAGAGTGTTTTTTGTGCCGATAGTCGATAACCCAAGTCGCTGGAGCCAATCACGCAGTTGTGCGGCGGTATAGTCACTCGCGTCAATAGAGTTATTCATGGTAATATGAATAGATGTTTTTTGATTATAAATGCAAACACTCTGGTTAATTGGTTGATCCCACTTCTGAAAAATTGTAGTCGAAATAACTGCGTCCGCCTTGTTTCACTATCTTTATTCAACTGATTCTCTTGTCGTATGACTAATACACTTGGCGATACAATGTGTTTGAATACAATACAAACTTAAAGTTAAGAGAGGGAGAGAATAATGAGTACTTAACTATAATGTATAAATAAGAGAGTGACAGGATCTATCTCTGTACATTAACCATGATACTTATTGCTACACAAATATATAAGGTTCAACAAGTTATGATCTCAGACCATAATCAATAGTGAAAATCAAAAAATATTATCGTAAAAAATCGATTACTGCTTAACCGACAATTTCAAAGCATGAATGCAATCGAGCCACTCTTAGGTAATGTAGCTATTATACAATAATTGTAATAATAATTCAAATGTTCATGACCAAAGGTGGAACATGGAGCTGCACAGAAACCTGAACTGAAGACCAGAAGCGAAAATTCGAAATGAACGCCAGAGTAGGCCAGCAGTTTGAACGAGGTGCACCACATAAGAAAAACAATGAATTCAAGTGACAAAGCGTTCAAGTGCTACAGACGTCATCGAAGGACCCACAAGGCATGTGAATGTCGGGAAAATACGAAACCACGGAGTTACTCAAAAGATGAGTCGTCTCTGCAAAAACAGAAAGTATTTTGCACAGACTGGAAGTGGAGCATCAGGCTTTAGAGATTTTGAAAAGTGGCGACAGAGTTCAGTGGTGACTGGACAGTGGCAGCATGTTTCATATGTGCGATGATAAACGTTTGTTTTTATCGTCAATTTCGATGGTGCATGAGAAGCTGTAATGCTTGCGCAAGGGTTGATGCAAAAGCAACTGCTGATATTATAATTAAAGATGAGAAGATTGAAAGGCCAGTAAAACTCCGTAACACATTCTACCATAAGTCAAATACCGGAAGATAAATCTTCCCTTTTTTGCGAAAATAACGGACGATGAAAATAACAACACGTTAAATAAAGAAAGAACATTTATTCGCCGAAATGATTCCGAAATCAAGGTCCTAAAAAGTACTCCACATACGTGAGTGGTTAATCAAAACGCATCGAATACTGAGTTGTATCATGAACTCACGAAATATGGTTATGTCTCGAAAATCAGACTGTGCTATTCAAGGTTTGAAATGCACATATAAACAAAACATACTAAAGGACTATCAAACCATATGGGCTATAAAACAACTCATAGGCAAAACATGGGGGCTAAATTCAAAATGAGTCTTTGGATATATGTACAATCAAATGATGATGATAATATTGCATGGTCTAAAAAAATGTAAACCAAAAAGCGCCATGAATAAACTCAAAGGGTAGCGTGTATCTGCACACTCGAGCAATAAGAACGACTCCGTCTGCAGGGATGGAAGCAATTTTAAAGATCCCACAACTACACACTGCCATTCAGGATGAAGCAGCAAAACAAGCCTTCATCTTACAGAGAGCCTATAAATACAAAGAAGGAGACCTTGTTGGACATGTAAAAATTCTGAAAAAGCGGATAACATCTGGGAGCTAATCTGTGATCTGGTGTGATCTGGTGTCTGCTGCGTTAAACTTTAAAAAATACTACGAAGTACTCGCGGAGCCCAGAAATGGTATACCGATGGGTCAAAATTTGGAAACAAGGTAGGTGCTGGTGTAATAGGAACATAATGTTTCCTACACATTCCCCTCTGCTATGAGTCAACTATATTGTCAGGCTGAGCTGTTAATGAAGCAGTACTAGTGACTTCATGTGAAACACCCCGAAATCTTCAATTCAATTCAAATAGGTGCATTCACATTACGATGCAAAATGATTGTTGAATCAATTTTTAATCTCAAATTATGTGGTGGCATTCCCAGTAAATCCAGGGAATTCAGGAATCAACAGGACACAACAGTTTCGATCGATTTGACCGATATCCCTGGCAATGACAATGAATCAATAGCAAAGGCCTCGATATTTTTTCCAGCCAAAATAGCTTGTTCACGTAGCCACACATAGTTAATTTGGGAATAGGCTTTCAATCAAAGCATCTTTTGTGGCTTTGTGTATTTCCATGCAATGGAATTTTTCCATTGCCAGGAGAATGAGATTGCCGATGAATTGTTTTGCAGTCGACCACGGATATTTATGCTAAGGAGTAATGTATTTCGCCATAGGCATGATTGCTCAAACATGCGTTAATTTCGTCCGCATATGTAGCGCGTGGGATAACCGACAATGTCTGTTCAGAATCACAAAACAGCAACAGCGCCAGCAAAAGGTCTGGTATTATCATACAGATCTTCCACTGTCCTATCGAGAGCTTTAAGTGAATACTTGTGGGCCATTGTGCGTTCACCCAAATAATAATTTTGCGTAATATAGCAAATAATTTTCGATTCGGATTAGGAGAGGAACTCAGTGCTGCATCTGCAAGTGTGAGATACCACTGGTTGTCATCTTTCAGCAAATGCAATTCGCGATACACATCGTGGTACGTGTCGTACAAAATATTATGGAATGTCAGCAAGTATTGGAAGAACGTCGATCCAGGATCGTTATCTAACAACAGAAGCAAGAAGAAACATTCGCGTTGCTTTTGATGAACTATGAATTCCTCATAAATAAGCCGTTGTATGCTTGGCCTGGAACGCCTCGCTTTCGTGGATCCCACGGTTTTGACTGTTCGTTCGATGTGAAAAATAGTGGCACATCTATGCCTTAATGTCTTTCGAATTGAAAATACCCGGTCGGCTGCTTAGTTCTGCTAGCGTGGTTTTTTGAGGCAGTTAATGCTCGTTGTAGAACTATTTCTTCTGTGAAATAAACTCGCTGTCCATTTTCAAGGCGCATAGCACAAAGACCTCGTTCATGTACTTCAACTGATTCATTGCAACTTATGTATCGGCCTATTCGATAACATGCTATTTCGTCGTTAGCATCTATCATGGTAATGCATTACTGTTTGATTTGGGAATGACGAAATTGTAATATCGCCCCAGTTTGGATTGCACGGAAGATCATGTACAAATAATCAATTTCATACTGCAGTTTAGACTTTTGGACAGGGACGCGTTTAAGTACAATTCATTTATGATTTGAAATATTATTTCAATATGTTTTGTCCAACAAAATATAATCAATGTTCAAGCACTTGGGATACCTGGAAAATCGAAACAGAGCGAACAACGCCAAGCTACAACACAAGTGACTCGATTTTATTTTTTATTACCGGCCATTTTGAATTCGGAAATTCAGAGGCTCGTTGACCACCCTTCGCCAAGCCTCCCTGTCATAAATGTTTTTCCATGCTTCGTTATTTTGTTCCATATCTTCTAGGTTCAACCTTGTATTACCTTCTCATCTGCATCCAAAAATCAGTTTTCATGGCGGTGTTTTTTCCCACCGGTTTTCCACTTATTACTCGTTTGCCTGATCGTCCATTCGTTCATATTTACCTGCCCATCGCGATTTAATTACTCGGACAATGCTTGGGGCTGAATAGAGACTTCTTAACTAGATCTCTAAACTTGATCTTAACTTCTTGATTGTGTAGTAGATGTAGTATTCGTAGGCGTATAGAGATGTAGAGTAGATGTAGTATTCTTCGTCTTATTTTCCACCGCAGATTCCCCATAGAATCTTATTTTCAAAGGCCTGAATTCTATTCTCCTTAGTCAGAGGCTAGGTTTCACATCCGTAATGTATACTAGCATTTTTATGGTTTTATAAATATGGATTTTAAAATTGCGAGGCAAAAGAGTTGTTTTGAAAAACTTCTTTATTTACAAAGAAGCACATGACGCACATATGCAGCCTTTTATTCATTTTATGGAGTTTATGGGGTACAGTTAGGTGCGAGGTTTAGTTCAATCCAATTCTGCCAGTGATAATGTATTTGGTTTTCTTTACATTTACCACTAAGCATACTTCCTTTCCGATAGTTATCAGACCCTCTACATTTTAACTGTTTTTTCACTACCTCCCAGAAAGTCCAGTTCGCCAGAGTAAGCCAAAACAGACCCTTAATGGAGCAAGGGTTATTACCCTCTCCTTTTCTTGAAGGGGTCTCATTACGAAGTTCGAAAGAAGTAGTGACAAGGCATCGAGTTCATCTAGTTGTTTTAATCCTTTAAGTATCTCGAATATTTCAGATAAGACACTTCGTGCTTTAACTTGTCTTTTGTTTCCTTTTAGCTATTATATTTGTATCAGTTTTACCAACTTTTTCGGGATTCCCAGTCTTACAAGAGCATAATATATTTTCGATCGGTGTATAGGAAAAGCATTTTTAAAATCTACAAATAATTGGTGGACCGTTTCGTGGCATTCCTATTTTTTCTAAAAGTTGCTATATTTCCTTTGCGTGTGATATCAGTCTCAAGAGTATATTTTACAGTATTTCGTAACAACTTGGCAGCCGATGGGCAGCTTCTTTACTTTCTCAATGGTTGGCAGTTATACCTGAACTTCTGCTGTGTGGATAAATAACACCGTTTTCAATTGCCGTTGCTCTCCATGTATAATACATTCAGCAGTCTGTCGAAATATTTTTTCCTATTATCGTTGTGAATAAAATATCTCATGTGGCCTGGTATCCTTTTCTTACAGCGGTTAGCCCGGCATACATTGCTCGCATGTTTTTAACCGCCATTTTTCCTGAATTTTAATAAACTTTTTCCTTTGCCTTGTCGTTTTTTATCTCGAAGGAGAAGGCTGTTTTCCTTTGGTATTGCTCGATATTTTGTACGCGTGATTTTTTCGCTATTTTCCGTGGCAGGAAGTCTTAGAACTTTTGGGCTTTTACTTTTTCCTCGCATTCTTCGTCGAACAAAGGCTTTCCTTTGGAAGTCTGCAAAAGCCTAGCTTGTTTCTCGTTGCTTCCTTTACAAGACTTTGTATTGTTCACCATACTGCTTCTACCTGTCTTGTTTTGTTGTTATTCATTCATTGTTCTCGTACTTACGCTGGATAACAGGATCCTTTAAATTCTCAACTTGAATTTTGTTTTATACATTCCTGTGTTCCGCTTCTGTGAATTTGGGCTCGGCTTTTACTTTTTGCAATTGATAAGGATATGGTCTGAATCACAATCCGCTCTTCTGTATGCCTTAACGTCTCGTACATTGGTATGGTGTCTTCAGAAAATGATCAATGTGGTTGCGCGTTACTGCATGTGATATCCAATCAATCTTGCGGCTTGAATGTTGTGGAAATATGGTCATATTTTTATTGCACTTGTGAAACAAATTGTCCGAAGACCATTATCATCTGATTAACATGGGAACTTTTGCCTCCTATTGTTCCTCCCCCGCGTACGATTTTCACGTTGGGGGATAAAACATTCTCAAATATTTCATCTACTGTTTAGTAAAACGGGTCCTTTATTTCTTCATCCTTTCTTCCGTAAGACATTGTACGTTCAGAAGTATATAGCTTTAGCGGGGACCCCGGATTTTGGCTATCAACATTCGGTCGTCATAAAATACTACGTCCATTACGTTCTGCACCAAATTTAAAACCAGTGTTTCTAAGTAGGTACACAATTTCTATGCCGTGATTTTGTTCGTGTTGTGGACATTTTTCTTCTAATGACCGGCTCAAACGCGTTGTCCTTATAAGTGATAATATATGACGCCAAGCCATTCGCAACGAATACACATCACGAACTTCAATAATTGGATGTTTGGCTTTGCCGTCGAGTTTGATGCATGGCGTCCACATCGCCAGTCATAATAAGATGTAAAAACCCTTTCCTTCTTGGCGCAGCAGTTCGCTTATGAAAAAACCCTGTTTGGTGTTTCTCCGCTTCATTTCATATGGTGTCCAATTTTCTTGCATTTAGACAAATTAGAAGGTTTTTAAATGATGCCAAATGTTTTGGTTGAGTGACGGCGCATTGATTTGAAAGTTCTTATTGCGTTATATATATTGTAGATTTAGATTCAGTTCTTACTTTCTTTTCTTCAACTTCTATTATCGTTCGATGAGTCTCAGCCGCATATTTTTTCGAACTGAAGGTGAAACGTTGCTGTCGATCGGTGAAGTTTTTGTTAAGGTCAACATTTATAAGATGTACATCAATTTATGTACATATGTAGTATATCTTTCGATGGAGTATTTTATAATAAAATAATATTTTTTGAAGTTGTTACACTCGGAGCTCATATTTGTGGCATTTGCATACTTACAAGATGCTGATCCTAAATCAATTCAATCAAAATTATAAAAATACGTTAAGCCGTATCGGAAAAACACTTTAATGGCATGGTAGCATAAATAAAACATAAATGGAATCCAATCAACATACATACATACATATAAGTAGGTATGTGTATAGTAAGCTTATAGACTAATTGATTGATTTCAGAGAATCAATAGGTTTCGTTAGAGGCAGTTGAAAAACAAATCGAGAACAGCAGTAGCAATCAAGGCCCAGCTCTTCCACTATAAAACAGTCTACTCATGCAATACATCCGTCTACTTGCGCTCATCAACCGTTTGTGCAAGAGCGCTTGATTGTCTGTATTCCTTTTGATGCCTTGTCTGAGTTCCAATGCTTCATTCTGTGTTCAGTTACATTAACCGAGTCCACGTTCTCTGTCCTGTCTCTCACTCAACTAATTGACTATGTTTGTAATCTGTCCTCCCAGTCTGTGTACTATTTACCATGTCGTCCTATTTTCTTTTCCCTATTTTGATTTTATTGCCTTGACGTTTAGCTACTGCCAAGCCACATCCGTTTTACCGTGCCATAGTATTTCAGTTGAACATTTTAAATGAGGCAAAATTGATGCGGAAGTCGGGTTCACCCTATTCACTACGGCATATTCACTCTTTGATGGCACGCAGGATCTGAGGCTGTTTTCCACTGAAATGCTTCTATGTATACGTTTTTCATTATATTCGACAGTTGCTGATAATTAAAACAGCTTTAAAACTGAAAGTTAAAATGTTAAGCAGCCCTATGGACTATGGACAGCACTACGTATCATGCCATCAATTAAGTTCGTTTCGGCTCTTACTCCAGCTAATGAACTTCTGTGCTAGAGAGGATATACATATACTCGTAATGAGTATACATAAATAGCTGACACAAAATGAGGCTTCATTGGGCTCGTAAGCTTCTACGTCAAGCCAATAGACGTTGGAAATATAGGGAATTGTAGCTGAATGGGGCCTGCAGTAGGTACAATATCCCATCAAAATACCGTTTTCATGTCAATTCCCTTAATTGGAATTTAAGTGGTCGACTGACGATGTATTAATGACTACTTGCTTAGCAACCGTCTATCAGTCAATTTAGAATAACTATTTGTGCTAGAACAGAATGTTTCATAAATTAAATAAGATTTACATCAATTTGATATCAATAATCCCCATTTTTAAGTTTGTTGTCACCAAATAAAAAAAAATAACAATAAGGATAGAAGGGAGTTAATTCTAGAAGTGATCCAATGTTGGTATTTTTTAAGAATCGGACCTGTACATAAGTATTAGTTTTATTTTTATTATTTACGTCCTTGCAAAAATACCTAAATCAAACTCCCAGGCCTTTTGATCTGAGCCCATGTCTTCTTCTTCTTTTTTCCGGCGTCGTTATGGTCAGAAGTGTAGGACCATAACCTTCCCACTTAACTGTATTCCTACTGGTCCGCTTGTGGGGTTCGCCGGTTTGACCTCAGAAAGTAGCGGCAGGCTTCCCGGTTTGGGATTACTTCATTGCTGAGGCCAATTAAATGCTGTTGTTTTTGCATTTGTTTGCACCAATTGTTTTTCGGCCTGCCTTTTTTGCGTGTTGAAATTGGAACGTTGATTGATATAGCCTTTTGGACGGGGTTCAAAGGATCTCTCCTTTGAACATGGCAATACCAACTGAGTCGGTCGCGCTCTATCTTTCTTGTGATGGTTTCTTTTACGTGGAGGCTTCCTCGGATCTTTGAACTTCTAATTCTGTCACGCTTTGTTACTCCCGCTGTCATGCGAAGCATTTTCATCTCAGCTGCCGTTAATTTGCTCTAATACTTTTTGTGCATTGTCCAGCATTGTGAACCGTATGTGAGCGCCGGACGTACAACTGAAGTGTAGAGCTTTCCTTTCAGCTTAGAGAGTATTTTTCGATCACAGAAGATGGCGGAGTTTTCCCGCCACTTCATCCACCCTACGCTTACGCGATGGTTGATGTCGTCATCACCAGTTGCTTCTTTATTAATCATAGATCCCAGATATTTAAACTTTTCACACTTGGGAAGCACTCATCCATTCCAGTAAATGTCTGGAATGGGCTGATGAGGGTCAGAGAACGGGCAGCACAGATACTCTTTGAACTAATACGATATCCGTGTCCCTCAAAAATGTCCACCTACACATCAAGTGCTCGTTGTAGGGACGCCTGATCATCACTTATAATAGCTCCATCGTCAGCAAAGAATAGCTGGTGCACATTGGGGTCCGTCACTTTTCCTTCAAGCAAGCAATCAAGAACTGATATAAAGAGCAGTGGGCTGAGGACGCTCCCTTGGTGTACACCGACTTTGATTGCGAACTCTTCGGTGACTCCTGCGGTGCATCTTACTCTTGTCGTTGCTCTTTTGTACATGTCCATGATCACTCGCACGTAGGTTTTTGGAACTCCTTTTTGTCTTAGCGCTACCCATAAAAGATCTCTTGGTTGCCGGTCAAAGGCCTTCTCGAAATCAACCAATATCATATGCAAGTCCCTTGAAGAATCACAATGCTTTTCCATCATGACCCTTATACTTTGGATTGCATCTGTCGTTGATTTACCCGAGACAAACCCGCACTGGTCATCAGATAGTCGTATTATTTTCCGCAGTCGGCTATCTAATACCCGTTCAACGATCTTCATGGTGTGCGACATCAGCTTAACATCAGCTTATTATCACAATGTCGCGTATCACCCTTTCCTTTGTGCAAAGGAAGAAGATAGCTTTCCCTCCATTGATTAGGCATAGTGTCGCCTCTCATAAGTTTGGAGATAAGAACCATGAGCCATCTAGACCCGATGTCTCCCATCTTTTTCCAGAACTCAGAGGGTATCCCGTCCGGCCCAACAGCTTTTCTTTTCTTGGAGTTTTTAACCGCGTACCGAACTTCTTCGACTGTGATGTCGGATATTTCGGCATGATTCGGGGCGGCTCTAGGAAAGTACACTCGGGGAAACTGTTCGTTCAGAAGTTTCTCGCAATACTGTCGCCATCTGTGGAGAATTTTTTCGTCTTCCACAAGGAGTTGGCCTTCAGCATTGTTAATAAACTTTGGGAAACGAATCTCCTGAGCATTTCTTCTTCTCTGGGCGGCTATCTTAAAGATATTTGCTCCTTTGTTCAAATTGCTTTGTCGAAGATCCTGGATAGCCTGGTTCCTGTCAGATGCGGAAGACGATATTTCTTCCAAATCCTGATAGAGGCCTTCCATGCTTTTCGCTTTGAATTGGGCGCACTTTTTCTTCGCGATACCTTTGCAACATCTATATACCATTTCACGGCGAGCTTTTTCCTCTCTATTAGTAGAAGAGCACTTTGACCAAGCTTGGAAAGCCATTTTCGTTTGGTGTATCACTGCTTTGGCTTCGTCTGTCCACCACCAGGTTTCTTTTGCGTGTTGGCAGGGGCCTTTAGATGTTCCGAGCAGTGATTTGGCTTTCTCCAGGCCAGATTGTTGTAGGGAATCCACATGTCTTGTGCCTTGCACTCCTCATTACCGACCTCATCGATAATGGAAAAGAGGTAGTTTTTCATGTTGGTAATAAAAGCTTCGCCTTTTCCTTTATCCAGATTATACCACTTGATTCTCTCAGACACCTTCGTTTGCTGCTTTGACTTCTTACTCGCCTCCATAAAAAATTCAGTCAGGAGGAGACGGTGTTGAGGGGCGATCGCGTCTCCCAGGATCACTTTGCAATCTTTAACTCGTGGCTTCATGAAACTGGATACCAAATGATAGTCTATTTGAGTTTCATTTCCGCCGCTGCAATAAGTGATCAGGTGCCGGCTTTGTTTGACGAATATTGTATTTAGCACTATAAGACCGTACGACTTGCACATGTGTAGGATATCTTCACCTGAAGAGTTCCTGGTGCCGTATCCCAGCCCTCCATGGTAGTCTTCATAGTCTTCGCTTGTCTTCCCGACATGTTCGGTTAAATCTCCCCCAACAAACAAAAGCTCTTCCTTTGGGATGATTTTGACAAGGTTGTGGAAATCTAGCCAGAATGCATCTTTTTCTTTTTGTTCGCATACTACTTGAGGGGCATATCCGCTTACGATGTTCAACACCTCACCATGCATCACCAATTTGAGAGCCATCAAACGGTCACTGGACTTTGAAATGGTTAAGACGTTGCCAAGTAACTCTGCCGCAAGGATGATGGCGATTCCGTTTTTTCCTTGTTCCAATCCATAGTAAAACATCTTGTAGGCTTTTGTTTTAACGTCCAAGAAACGTGCCCGATTACCGGTGTTTCGCCATTTCGTCTCTTGTACGCACAGCATGTCTACTCGCCTTCCAACCATAATTTCTTCAAGCTCATAGCTGCGCCCACTCATGCTTCCAACGTTCCAACTCGCGACTCTTAAGTGTGGCTTACGCCGTTGCATTACTTTGCTATCCCCCGGAAATCCTATAGCTCTGACCCGAGCATTGCTGCTCGTCCCAGGATCACGACCATTAGTAGTGCCTGGCGGGGTAGTGCTTTTCCTTTTAGCGTTCTTTTCCATAATGCTACTGTTTGACCGTTTTCTTTCTTTTCCCTCCTTTTTTTTGACACGGGCTCCAGATTTTTTTTTTTGTTTGATCTTACTCTTACAATACCGGTGATCTCCAGTCGTGTCAACCCACTGATTTGCATGCACACTTGTGGGGCAGTTTAATGATGGTATATGTGTCCCTAGGCTCACCATGGTGTTTTCTAAATTGCCTAGATGTGATTTTTGTTTACCTTTGTTATAGTCGCTTTTTACGACAAGCGAGAGGTATCGCTGCAGGGATATTTTTAACCCGTCACTGCACAGGTGATCTGAGCCCATGTACAAGTACAATATGTTAAAATTCACATTTTGTAAGTAAGTCTGTAGAAAAAAGTGTTCTAGAACTTTATATTCCATTTATCCAAACCTATTCCATTATAAATACATACTACCAAAAATATTGGTTCGAACACCGTATCAGCTCAGCTTAACCACTGAGTTAACTTAACTTAAAAACAATGGTAGATATTACCGCGATAAGACACCTCCCTTTCTTTTTTTTTTTTGCTACAACCATTCTTAATGGTTTGCTCATTACGAATGTCGGCATTACATTGGCCAGCTAGTGCTAGTGCACACTAAAGGAGTGTCGGCGCACTTGTTGTGGGTTATGTGTTTGGCTTCTAAACCTTGCTAGCTTTATGATTCAAATTGTTTGGAGTGTGGTTTGTAATAATACTAATTCTTACGAATTAATTCTTACTTTGTAACACTACGTATATTTTTATTATACTGAATTATGTTTTTTAATATTTCTAATGTTACAATATATTATAAAATTTATTTTTGGTAAATGCAAATGGGGTGGTAGTGGTGCAATGGTAATCATCACCGACTGTTAAGCGGAAGGTCTGTAGTTCAAGTCTGACCACAGCCAAGAAAAATTCCTATACGGAAAAAAACCCATGCAACAACACCAGTTGTGAATGAGAGATGATCAAAAAATGCTGACGAAGGCATAACACTCGCAGTATAAGATCACTTCAAAATTCATACTCTGCGTGTGCATTTCCAATATAAGATCTTAATGGCATTGAATAAAGTTACTGTAAAACTACAAACAACGCGACAAATTCAATCGAATCTCTCGAATCCCAAGACAACCACCCCCGGAGAGTAGTGAACGAAAATCTTCGACACAAACCATCTGCACCCCGTCCAGGTTGTGTGATAAACATCATAAGAGCGTAACTCTTGAACCTGCACGAATTATAAAAAAAGAAAAAAAAAACCTGACAACCCTAAAATTTATACAGTAACGGGATGCGCTCACAAATGTAAACATCACATGACTGTATAAAAGACGAGTTTAGGCCAGTGTAAAATCACTCAGGTTTAGCACTTCGCAACCATCAGTCGGGTCAGTTCCACTGCCAAGAAAAGTGCTACACTTGGGCAGAAACCAGAATGAGACGTGCGTCTTTCGTACGTCTTCCCCCGTGACACCCTGAAATTTTGAAAGAAGTCTAGGTTCGTAGCGACAAAACCCGTTACAAACAAACTCTAATCGTGAATACGTGTGAGCTCATTTCATTGTACCGCAGTGTACTCCCGCCACACACACTCTTGGAATTATAACAATGTGCGTGATTGTTTACATACATAATTTTGACAGAACCCCGGGCTCCCACGTGTTCATCGCAGCTTGTAGGCAAACGTCGGCAGCCATTTTAAGTGCTACGTCTCATTGGTGGTTTCTGCACTTGGGCATAAGCGAAAGCTTTTCTGGTTATTTGAGTGAGTTTAGTTGTTCCATTCGTGGTCGGGTTCTCCACCGCCAATAGAATACCTTAACACGCTTGAATAAAAGAGCCTAATGTTGATTAGGTCTAATCTATTCTTTTTTTTCAATTTTAATTTCCTCTTAATTTAATAAAATTAAATTTGATTAACATTATAATACACAGCCAAAGTGTTTTATTTCTTTCGGCTCCACTCCGTCCTTTTGGACTTACTTCTTACATTTGCTTGACTGCCCGTTCAGCGGCTACTGCGGTCTTCGCACAGCACAACTCGCGGCGGAGAGAAAAGCAAAGCTGCGTTGTACCAGAGGGGTTGTGTTACAAGGGCTTAGCATACCTCGACGACTCACCCCATTGCAACTTCTTTTTCGGTCATTTTTCTGGAGAATCGGGTAGAATATCGGCTGTTATATCAGTACCTATCTATGTATATAACTTACGTGTATCAGTAACATATACCTCATTAATGATATATTTCAAGAACCGCTTTGCAATTGGGTGTATAGGCCCTATATGTACATACTCTATAAAGTTCTTCTTCTTCTTTTCCTTTTTCCGGCGTTGTTATGGTCAGAAGTGTAGGACCATAACCTTCCCACTTAACTGCATTCCTACTGGTCCGCTTGTGGGGTCCGCCGGTTTGACCTCAGAAAGTAGCGGCAGGCTTCCCGGTTTGGGATTACTTCATCGCTGAGGTCAATCAAATGCTGGTGTTTTTGCATTTTGCACCAATTGTTTTTCGGCCTGTTTTTTTTTATTGTGACACGGGCATGCTCCATATTTTTTTGTTTGATCTTACTCTTACAACACCGGTGATCTCCAGTCGTGTCAGCCCACTGATTTGCATGTACACTTGTGGGGCAGTTTAATGGTGGTATATGTGTCCCTAGGCTCACCTTGGTGTTTTCTAAATTGCCTAGATGTGATTTTTGTTTACCTTTGTTTTAGTCGCCTTTTACGACAAGCGAGAGGTATCGCTGCAGGGATATTCTTAACCCGTCCCTGCACGGAATACATACTCTATAAAGTTAACAAAACAAAAACTTAATCCTATGCCTTTCGACCGTAATCTATATCTATATATATGTATATATGTATATAAAATTCTTATGTATATAAAAAATTGTTGCAAGTTTCGGTGTGACTTTATAACTCACGAACGGTCAAACCGAATTTGATCAAATTTTCAGGGTTTGTTTGTATGGTCGTGTAGAAGGTTTATGAAATGTTTGAACGAAATTGGTTGAGTTATGAAAATACGGTCGCATTTGTTATGACTTTCTGCAAAATGATCCATCAGCACGTGAGTTTTCAAAACAATTGCTGCAGATTGGCGATGAAAAAATTGCAAATGAGCAATTTAAACGGCTTTATCACGTTACCAGATTACTTTTGCACAATTTTAACATCAAAAGAAGAACTAATTGATCGCGTTTTTCCAAACATTGTTCAAAACTATAAAAATCATGTTTGGTTAAGAGAACACGGAATTTTAGCACCAAAAAAATGCGAATGTTAATGACATCAATATTCAGATTCAACAGAAATTGCCAGGTGACTTGGTATTATACGAATCCACGCGGTATATTATCCGATTGAATTTTTGAATTCTCTTCGAAATCTTAATTCACCAAAACGAGACTTTCCCTGAAAGAATTAATGCTCAATTTGATCGAAGCAACAGTTCTCACTGGGAAAGCAAAAGTAGAAGTTGTACTGATACCCCGGATCCGGTTAATACCAACAGACATGCCATTTCAATTCAAACGTTTTCAATTTCCCGTGCGTTTATCCTTTGCTATGACCGTTAATAAGGCCCAAAGACAAACGCTTCAAGTGTGTGAAGTGAATTCGAAGAAACCGTGCTTTTCTCACGGACAATTATACGTAGCATGTTCCAGAGTGGGAGCACCTAAAAATTTATTAATGCACCACATCAAGTGGAAATCAAGCAAAAAAAGTTATATACACTATTTTATTGAACTGATTAATTATTTTTTTTTTTCATTTTTTTCAAATAAAAAAATAAAAGAAACCAATGAATTTGATTCAATGTTAATATTCATGCTTAGCGAAGCACGCCGGGATCCGTTAGAAAGGTATATGATTTTTGATTCTGAGGCGGTACGAAGTTCGCCAGGTCGCCTAGTAATTATTCAAAATAAGTGGAACATTTTGTTTCAAAATTTTTTTTCTTTTAAAATTTGGTATCAGATCTTATTGCTTGTGCAATTTGTGAATTATAATGCTTAGATTTATTAGTCTTCCAGCGGGTACATTGACAGTGACTTTTGGTCTCAGTGTGTAGAGTGGATAGTGTTATACTTTTGAAGATTCCGCCAGAGTACCAAGTTGACTTGAAGCCTGAAACCAGGCGACAATGTTTAGTTTATTTTTATCCGTTCTAGACGAGTGATCATAC
Organism: Merodon equestris; assembly: GCA_958301585.1. Classification (NCBI taxonomy): domain Eukaryota; kingdom Metazoa; phylum Arthropoda; class Insecta; order Diptera; family Syrphidae; genus Merodon; species Merodon equestris. The sequence goes on from OY284413.1 coordinate 71,170,517, forward strand.
TCGACCTGACTGGCTTTTCAAACAATCGGTTTCATTTGATTGATCCTGATATACAGTTTTTTTTGAGGGGGTAATTCAAATACCTATTTCTCTTGTGATGATGAGTTTGGAAATCCATCATTCGGACTTCAAGGTTTGCATGATGCAGAACCAGGAAAAAAAAAAACTCCAGGAAGAGGCGCTCTGGAAAATCAATTTATGAACAAAAATATCATAAAAGCATTGACAAATCATATTGACAGTTATATTGTTTACTGCAGGTCTCGAGTGAAGCCTTGCCTTAACCTCCTTCAGTACCTTCAAGACACTGCGTTGGCAGAAATAAGAGACCTGTATTTTGAATATACATAAGTACAAGGCGGGATAATATAATTACTCATCTACCAGAAATGATTGATAAGCATAAAAATTCCAAAACTCTCCTAGATTCTAGAAAGAACTTATACATGCAGACCAATGACATTGGCTGAACTCAAGTGCCTTATTGGGATATTCTTCCTCAGTGCAACCTACCAAGAATATTGAACAAATGTAGAAGAGCTTTGGGATTATGATAGCCATCGTGAGATGTTCGAAAATTTTGCTCCAAACTGCCAAAAGCACTACAGCATTGGAGAGAGTGCAATATTATACGAGTATGTAACGTTGTACGGCTTTCGAGGAAGATGCCCTTTCGTTATTTATATGCCAAAAAAAAGAAAAACACACAAAAAATACGGTATCAAGGTATATGTACTTAGAAATTGATCCAGGCAAGCGGCAGTCTGAAAACCTTTTCTAAGTAACAGGCCGGATGATGTGGTAGAAAGGCTATGTAAACCAATTTATAAAACCTTTTTAAAACCCGTCAGAAAATAATGAAGGATAATTGGTTTACTTCTTTTCCAATTGATAACAAAATGCTGACTCATGGATTAACTATAGTTGGGACAGTGAAAAAAACAATTTCCGAGATTCAATCTGCCTTCCTTCACACGAAGAATCGAAAAACAGCAGCTTGCTTTTTTTTCTTAGGTGGTAGACAAAAGTGCTTAAAAGTAGCTTAAATACCAGAACTGACTTGAAAATACTTTAAGGTAGACAAAACAACTTAAACTATGCCTTTTGGCCTTTTATTTAATGTAAATATCATAGAGTCTAGAAAGTATTAAAGGAGACCACGGCAGAGTTCTTCTCCCTTACTTTCTAGGCTTAGGAGAGTTGTAGAAGATGCTTTTCAAAGCCATTTACTTGATCACGGATCCTCGAGAAGAGCGCGTTGGCAACGCTTGTAAATTAACTGTCAGAAGTCAGAATCTATTTTATTCAGAACGCCTTTTTCTAGGGCCTCCCGTGACACTAGAAAAAATTGTCGGGGTGACGTAGTCGGTCATCATTAATACTTTTGGTGGGTGGATAGAATTTCACCTTAATAGGTGTAGCTTTTTCAAGGTAAAATCCGCGTAATGCTGGTGGTAATTTTACATAGGATAAGATAGTTTAGTATAGGGTAGGATAAACAAATTCAGAAACTCAAAAACAAAAAAAAAAAAAAAAAACACGAAAGGACAAAAACAAAATCAAAAAAAAAAATTAAAATGTAAAAAAAAGAGATATATGTAAGTATATGTATATATAATTTAGATGACTCTCCATAACAATTTTCTTCTCTGCTTCAGTGTTGTCATCCATTCAAAAAGTCGCCCTATTTTTTGAGCCCACCTAATAACGCGCATAATTACTTAAATGTTCACATCACTAACATAATTACCTAGACAATATTTATATACTAAGTTTTTCATAACAAATTTTTCTTAGCTTAAGTTAGTTATAGTAATGTAAATTGTAAGTTTATGCGTATATAGTTCTGGAAAGACATAGGTTTAAAGTGTATTGTTTGTTTTAGGGCGTCCTCCTAGGGCCAGTAAGATATTTAAATTTGTAAGAATAGTTAAAATATTTTTGTCTAAGATAAGGTAGATCTAAGAAACTAAAATATCCCCATACAACAACCATAGGCCCCAGGTTTCTGGGAACAGCCATTGGGCCAAAACCCAAAGGCTTGGGAATAAGCTTTGCACCAAAAAGACGCTGGGGGAATTACATATGTAGTTTACCAAATTCTTAGCATTTGAATTAGTTGTAATTAAGACGTGAAAGAATAAAAATCTATTGTGAACATTTGGAACACAACTAGTCTTAGTTAGCTAATTCGATGAGTCATGCCTCGTTTCTGATAGTTTTTGGCAAAAAGTGGTTCCTGTCTGCTCAAATTTTTGACCACATCTAGTATTTTAATATCACAGACCGTAATTATATACTTTCTTTCCGACAGTACGAGCCCAGGAAGAAGCAATTTAGATTCATTGACTGGTGGCGAAAAGTCAACAACACTGGAGGTCAATAAAGTTAAAAATTCTATTTGATTCTCTATTGTAATAAGAAAACTAGACTTGAAATTTTATCTCATCGGCTTTTTTGGATCTTTGTACAAGGTCTCCGATAATAGAGGGATTGTACGTACGATTGATGGTAGCAATATTCTTGGCAGTACAATTTGAATTAACTAAAAAGTTAGAATTTTTTCTATATTATATAGCTCAAGATGTATTTATGAGGTGTACGTTACATATGAAGGCAAGAGAAACACGATAGTGTCGATGTCCGTGAAGGCCTTTTTACGAATTTTGATGACTATTAATACTCTTCCTTATAAAACATTGAATTGAAATAAATTAAACTAAAATAAATTATTATCAACGTGCTTAGTTTTTCCTCCTTTTCTGGAAATCCTACACATTCTGGGGAATCGGCCGGAATAGCAGTAAAAAAAATCAATCAATCATATACTATTATGCACCTAATCTATCAAAAAAGCTACGATAACGGCAACAATACGGAAAGGAAACAGTAAGAAACACACATAAATTAAAGAATATAATCTGAGAGCCACACCACAATTAGATCGGACAATTCTTTTTTGGTACAGTTGACATGCGAGTTTTTTTATGGAAGAGCGGCTCCGTGCACTGACGAGAAAAAAGTTTCGCGTACTATGCAATAAACGTCCAATACCTGATTATTATAAAAGGAAATGTGACTTAGTGCAACTGACCCAGAACCTCAAAATTCATGACTATAGACAACGCCGTTTCTTCGCTGACTGGACTTCAGAGCGTTTGGAAGAGGACCCCAATTTTCGCCGAAATAACATCTTTAGCAACGAGGTGAACTTTTGGATGAATGGTTAATAAGCGAAATTACCGTGTATGGGACGACACCAACCCATATTAGGTTCATCTGGTTTATGAGGCGTCGTCATTGGTAAGTACTTTCTCGAAAACGACGTTGGTGGGGCGGTCACCGTCAATGGTGGGGGCTACAGGACGAAAACCAATTTCTTATGGTCCAAATTGAACCATTTGGACCTAGACGATATGCATAGTACAGCAGACGTCACTGTTGACATTCTGCGTGAACGATTTGAGGGTAAGGTTATCTCTCAGAGGTGTCATGAATTGGCTACCAAAGTTATGCGATTTGACCCTGCTAGACTTTTTCTTGTATGGTTTCCTGAAGTCGCAGGTCTTCAGGAAACATAACACAGACCATCGCTCAAATTGACCCCGGATCTATACAGAAGATTCATTGAAAGTTCGACTACTCGGATCAGAGGCGGACATTTGAACAATGTCATATTTCATAAAAATAAAAAAAGAAATTAAGAAAAATAGCTTGTTTTAATCCATTTCAATACCTACCCGCCCTTATTGAAATAACCTTTAGAAGAGGCACTGGAAATCTTTGAGGGTACACATGAAGAATGCTTTATACATTGGGCGGTGAATTTCGAAAACATTGCAACGACATGCGCATTGAACCCTGTATAAAAGTTCATATATATGTACGAGTATATTGGTCGAGGCTACATCGGAGATCAAAGACTACAAAACATTTATCTCTAAACTCAAGTCTGAATTCTCAGTTCCACTGGCTAGCATAGACGTTCACAACATTCTGAGAATGAGAAGAAAGTCTGACGGCGAACCCTATCTTGAATATTTCCACTTTATACAACAAATAGCAAACAAAAGTAAGATCGATTAACAATTATTAGTTTCATACGCAGTGGCTGGCATGAGAGATATACGCCACGATGCAACGACGCAACGACAGTTGAAGACCTGAAGATTTATAAAAAAAAATGTACCAAAGCGTACATTCCTCCAAACAACCGCAAGGAATTCAAATATAAAACACCTAGAATCATTGCAACAGCAACAATAATGTGAAAATTGTAATGCGCGTTTACACCAGGCAGATGCTTGTCCGGACACGGACACCATTGTTTTAGAAACAGCGTAAAAGTCCGATTATGCGAGTCCAGTAGTCTTGTCGGAGAAAAAGTATGGGAGCCATCGTCTATCATCAATAATAGACGCACTAATAGAGAATGTTATAGACACGTTGAGGTCTGCAAAACTTTTTACGACATCTCATAATCGGTTTTTTATGTGGACGGTGCTACATCCAGTACATTATTAATATATGTACATTATTCGTAGCATCCGACGGCCAATACAAATTTATGAAGGCACCAATTGGCCTGTGCAATTCTTCATCGGTGTTCCGACTTATGGAAACTCTTATTCTAATCCGAAAAAGAAAAACTTCTGATATGTGCTTTTCTATAGCCTATGGCTCTTCTAGTGATGCGGTCCTTATCGGCTCGATACCTGCAAATCTTGGTCATTTTCAATTTTGGGAAGAGAAAAAGTCGCAGGAGGCCAAGTTCGCCGACTACGGTGGCTGAGGCATGATTATCGTATTGTTTTTTGTCAAAAATTACGCACAAACAACGATGATTGAGCAGGTGCATTATCGCGATGCAGCAGAATTGAATTTTTTACCCACAAATCCGAACGTTTTCATCTTCGTATTGCTTAACGCAAACGGCGCAAGACTCTAAGGTAATATTCCTCATGTAAGATATTTCGGTAGAAACTCATATGAAACTCAAAGAGCAAAACTTTAACCGTATACTCGTGTTTCGTCACCAGCTATGGCGCATATATGTAGCTCCTGAGCGATGCTCATGCGACGGAACAAATTTCGCTGACATAGGTTTCATGCTCAAAATGGTTTAAAAAAATTCATGTCATGAGCCACCCGATATGCCAATATTCACAGCAGCTTCTCCGATAATGATTCGACGATTCCCCATGAAAATGTTCTTGAATGCCCCAACGGTGTTGACGTGCTGAGGCATCCATGGCGGGTCATTAACACCTTCTCGTTCTTCTGTAAAGAGCCCTTACTACTTTTCCTCGCTTCAACCTGCAACTTTTAGGTCCCAGTAGTGAGGGAAGGGCGTTTAATTAAATTGGGACGTTTGATTAAATTGGGATAATTCTCAAGGAACTAATTCGTATTTACTTAGATGACATAATAGTACCTTCAACGAACGAAATTGCGACAAATGGGATTCTATTTAACTTGAGAAAGTGCAGGTTCCTGAAGAGAAAAATAATCTTTCTGGGACCCGTCATAAGCGAAGGTACGTACAACCACCTGAAGAAAAGATAAGCTCTATAAGGAATAATTTTTTTAAAGATTTTTCTTTGATTGCGAAAGCATGGAAGGAATTTATGACAGAAGGTTAAATTTGTTTGGCCCATTAGAAAGAAATGCGTTTTAGCAATTAAATTATATTTTGTGCAATGAACCAGTGTTCATAATATTTTATCCGAACTTTGAGACTGAATTGCATACAGATACATGCAAATATGATGGCGGAGCAATCGTCTTGCTAAAATTCCCTGACTATCAGCAATTTCACCGGGTCTCCTTAAGCAGCTTCTAACCAGATGAAGTAGAGCAACGGTATTCGAGTTATGAGTTGAACTCATAGCGGTAGTACGAACTTTAAAAAGGCTACAGCATTATCTACCTGGTATAAAGTTTATTACCCACATGGGTTGTGAAGCGGATTGTTCGAAGCGTTCGAAATAATAATGAAGACGGGGGATATCAATGCCCTGCTTTCTCGCTGGGCCATGGCCGACGAATTGAAGGCGGAAGAATTGAAGAGGAAGAAATGATCCAAGATTTTGTCTAAAACTAAATTAAATCTTTTCTAAGTATTTAGCACGAGGTGGTTAGGTCAACGGAAAAGATCGGAATGATGTGAAAAAGAGAAGGAATCATGAAGGACTAGAATAAACATAAGCAGCTGATTTCATGAAGCCTTGGGTTGAGCACGACGATGACGAAGTCCGGGTAGCAACATTGAATTAAAATATATCATTACAGGATTGAAATAGTAGATTCGATACATTTTACGTAATATGTTTTCTCAAGAGAACATGTGTTGCCAGGCAATAAAAGCACATCATTTACTTTAAATTATTTATTGAATTTACTACCAATCTATTTCTGCATTCGGACGTTGGTGGAGACACAAAGCCTGTTTAACAAGATTCGATTTTGTTTCACGAGTAAACGTTTAATTTGCTTCAAGGTTCGGTTTTGTTTGTTCAAACTTTTTCGAATCAACGATTTGGACGTTTTCCATTTTCGACGGTGACGCCCGGGGCTATCGCTATCTTCTTCAACCTTACTGCTTCGAGATAATTGAGTATTACTTCCATCCCTTAAACCCTCGGATTCTTTCTGGTTTTGAGGAATTACTGACTCGTTTTGCTTGTTCATTATATGGTAGGTAAAAAGCTTTTTTTGTTTTTTGGTTTGATTTTTATACAGCAAAATTTAAAATATTTTTGATAACTTTTGACGTAAAAGCGAAGCTAGTGTTTTGTGTTTATTAATTTGAGCTGTTTTCGCATGGGAGGAATAAAGTGTTTTACTTTTATAGTTTTATAAAAAAATAATTTTTTTCACTCTTGTTATGATGTATTATATGTTGATTGGTGGCACAATATCCAAGTTCATGGATAAATATTGGATTAAATGGCTGATGATGGCCCCTGGTAAATATTGCAATGTCATTGTGATAATGGATAATATATCGTGGAAACAAATGCGGTAAACTCTTGTTTTTTTTTTTGCTTAAAACATTGCATTAAACATACAAAGTCGAAGTTACTAGGCTTTTATCCATTGACATCGCGTGGAATGATAACTTGGTATAAGTTAAATATTTAAAAAAAAAGCGAACTTCCTATCCCTAAACAAGAACTGCCTTGATTGTAAAACGACTGTAGCTCTTTTCATAATTATAATTTATATTATCGGCCATTTGAATCTCGTAAATTCAGAGCCTCCTTGTCATGAGTGTGTTCCTTCCATGTTCAGCTGTTCTATCCCATCTCATCAAGATCCACCCTTATAACGTCCTCCCATCTACGGCGCGGCCCTCCTGGTGGTCTTTCTCCTATGGGCTCTCTATTCATTATTTATTTAACTGTTCGTCCACTGTGCATTCATTCTACGTCTTCGCGTTTTAATAATTCGGACAGTACTTGGAGCTGTTCGAATTCTTGACTTTATAGTTTTCTCCATTCGCCTGTTTCTGCGTCCTGTTTTCCATCATAGATTTTCTTTAAAATCCGACATCTATTTTCCTCCTGGCATTATTTTGGTTTTATAAATACGGATTTTAACATTGCGAGACTAACGAGTTGTTTTAGATCGTCTCTTCATCACGAAGAAGCATGTGTTGCCCACATGGCTTTTATTTATTTCGATTTTTATATCGGTGTCGGCAGTCGATATGGTACCCAGTTAATTAAATTCATCCACTTTTTCAAAGTGTTTATTGACCGTTAGTTTCTATGCCATCTAGTAGGGCGACCCAGTTCTACTAATTTCGTTCTGGTATTAATACTGCATACGAGGACCCGTTAAATTTTCAATGTTGAATTATCTTAGCTGTGTTCAGCTTTTGTGAATTTGGATTCGGCTTTTCATTTCGGCTATGATAACTACGAGTATGTGATCTGAAACACAATCCACTCCTCTGTATGCTTTAACGTCCAGTACGTTGGTATGGTGTTTTTATCTATCAGAGAATGATCAATCTGGTTCTGCAATACTCCATCCGGTGATACCAATGTAGCCTTGTGTGTTCTCTTGTGTTTGATTGTTGTAGTTTTGACGATCATATTTTTTGAGCTGGCGAAACATACTGGTATTGAAGACCATTATCGTTTGATGAGACATGGATATTTCTTTCTATTGGAGGCCTATATATCGCTTCTTTTCCTATTTGCGCGTTGTAGCCCCCCGCGTTGTAGTTATTCCGTTTGAAATTCGAACTTTTTGTACCGCTGCGATGTCCAATTTATGGTAACTATTTTTTGAGTGCTATGTGGAAAGTACCCGGTTTGTACATGATGCTGTCCCTTGGATAGTTCCCACCCAGAGATACGATCAGGGAACTAGTTTATGTCCGGAATATTTTACCCAAGGACGAGCAGCAATGTTTAACACCCAGGTAGGTCAATGATTTTTAGTGTTTGTGAGTGATGTGAGTGTGGGTCGGGCAGAGTCAAAAGCTCTGCGCCTGCCTCTGTCATTTGACATCGGGCGGAGATCCATTAGGATTTTAGTCAATCTTACGACTGGCACTTCGAGCTTCTAACCCTTATCCCGCAAGGGGATGCTCTTTTGATACTTGTGTTTATTATTTGAAATAAGCATTACAGGAAACACATTTTCCCAACGCAATACCAGTGCATGTATTTGCATTTTAAAAATCAGTTGACTAGATTAAAGGAATTTTTCGGCATTTTCTTTGGTGATGAAGACATCGTTTTGTTTTTTTACGATAGAGGAGATACAGACCGCATCGCTTGAAGTAGTCGGCTATACCAAAACGGCATATCAAAAGTGCTTCGAGGATCGTTGGCGTTGGCGCAAATATATTGTATTTAGGGGAGATTACTTTAAAGGATAAAATAGATATTAATGAATGAATAAATATTTTTCGAGAAAAATTTAAAGTTGCTTTATTTTTTGAACAAATGACGTATAGAATGAAAAGGCCATCGAAGCGTCCGAATTCAGACGACAGAAGAATTTAAGAGCAGTAAAAACCTTTAAATTGAATTGAATTGTCTTGAATTTCGGCGAACCGCAAGGAGGTTTCTACTGATCCGCATTGGGAATGTAATAATTTCCGCGGCTGTTCAAGTCATTATTAGGCATCAAAGATGTAGGAATGTAATGACATTATATTTTTAAACTGACATAACAGGGGTTGTCGAAAAGTTATGATAATAGGTTATTTCCAGTCCGCATAAAAATTTAAATTAATAGAAATGGTTATACGGACATACGAGTTAGTTTTTCTTAGGGAATCCTACGTTTAGAAAAGAAAAGATGTACAAAATTGTTATTAGGAGACTATGTAGAGAAATAAATAATTTTTTTTAACTATAATCACTTTGTTTTACTTTTATTATCATTACTTTTAGGTCACCCTTCGTACTCGTATGGTAATTTTGTTGCACTGCTTTCCAAAACTGTAGATGCATCGTGAAGTATAGATATTGAACTAACAAAGCTTTTCCGAACTTTTGTTATTCATTCTCATTTGTTTATTGTATTGGTGATAGTTATGTAGGTAGACGAGCAGCACTATCATAAAGTTTTAATTAGCAGCTTAAATATAAGCAAAGCTAGGTGGCATTCATCAAAAATGTGGAACGCATAGTATAAAAAAATAAAATTGAATTATGAAAAACATGTTTACCTATTTAGGAGCTCCATGGTTATGTCATGGCAGTGTAGTCTTTTATTGCCCTGTTTCTTCTTAGAGCTTCCCCTCTATCTGTTTGCTCTAGTTTCGAAACCATTCCATCCAATTGGTGAATAAATTTTCTCATCTAATTTTCGTTCATGTAACCAAAAATACCATTCAAACTCCTTCTCTCGAAATGAGCAAGTTTTTTTCTACCCACTTTTGATAATACACATGTCTCTGCATTATATAACAGGACAATTGCAATGGAGATCCGGTAGGAAAGCAACCTGGCTGTGTAAAAATGGGGTCTGTGAATCGGCGTATGAATTTTGCGTTTATATCGTTAACGTTTGTAACTTCAGAGCGGGGGTAGACGAAGTCCTCTACGATATTATACGATGTCCTGTTCGTGGCGTTGATGAGTGTATGTATTTTGGTTTAGCCTCGGTTACAGAAAAACTAATTATAAGCACTCGTTTGACGTCTCTTTGTCCTATTATGTCAATGGTTTTATGAGTTTTTTTCCGGGTGCTCTTCGAGACCGTGTTACTCTTTGCGATACTATAAAACTATACATTGGGTAATATTTTTCCCACAATAGCTGCAAAATTGAGACAGTTAAGGAATTTTTTACCTTATCGTTGTTATAATGGTCAGAGTATAACAAAAAATGTACACCATAAAGACTGGTTTTGCATTTTGTTAAATTAAAATTTGGCAGATATTCGGAACTTGGTTTAAAATTAAATTTCCAGCATATTTTCAACAAACAAGTTTACTTAAGTAAGTTTCATCAAATTCCTTCACGATTTTTTAAAAGCTGCCCAAAGAGTATATCATGCAGTTCCTTCTTCAAAAGGCCCATCTTCAAAGCATCTCAATTAGTCTGTGTTTGTTACGATTATGTCCTTCTTGAAAAACCCTGAAAAACCCTATTGGGTTTGTAGGTTCAATTGATTTTTTGTTTGTTTGATATATGCATATTAATCTCGCCAAAAAGTTTTCACGGGCCTATTTCGAAAGTTGTGTTGGAAGTACCGGGCTGTCTAGATTTATTATATATAATAAGATTTGATACCAACAGAATTTAAAATCTACAATACATTGATGAAAACCAAAACTGATTTGGACAAACTATTAGAAACTGATAAATATGCCACAGTCGAAGCTCTTGTTGTCCATTCTCTTAGGCACATACATATGAAACGAATTTACGTAAAAATATTGTAAATGTTCATTGATACGTTTGGTGGTGATCAATGTTACTTAACGAAAAAATGCATCAATTCCTTGTTAATTTACATTGATTTTGTGTAGGGCACTTTGGATCGATCCAAATCTTGCACTTAATTGTACTCGATAAATGTGATGAACTATGAAGAACTATTTAAAACAACTATTTTCTCCCGCAATGTCAAACACTAGATATATTTATAAAACTAAAACAATGCCAGTGATCCTTACTGGGAATCTATGATGGAAATGGAACGAAAAAATAGTCGGATGAAGAAAACTACACAACAACTCGATGAACTCTATTAACCTAATGCTTGGGACCGAGTAGTAAAGTCGCGAAGACTAAGATGGGAAAGATGGGTAAAACCAATGGACAGTGGATAAACAGTCAGTCAATAAGTTGAAAACCAATAGGAAAAAGGTTGCCAGGAAAGCTGTGCTTGAATGCACAGTCCATTTGGTTTATGGACTTGTTTATGTTGCTTGTTGATTTTTGCGTTCCTGAGATCCCCTGTTGACACATATGTTCCTTCTCGATTTTTATTATACGGTATTTTTCTTCTTAAATTACATTTAAATAACGAAACCTTTTTTTTATTATAAAGATTTGCGCTAAATTTAAAACTCTTAATTATTAATGGTGGATATTTTTTTTTGATAATTGTGTCAGATAATTCTGTGAGGCTTCTGTTTTTTCGGGTTAGGGGACCGATAGGTTAGTTTTTATTTTTAGTTTCAAATTAATTTTTAATGCTTAAAATTAACTAATTTAAATGTTTTATCTAACTCAAAATGGCTTAAGGCTATAAGGCATACCGAGAAAGCATAAATTTGTGTCTTTTGACGTTAAGATTAATTTAATGAAAATAAATATATGAATAAAGCCGAGAGATTTTTTAAAGAAAAATCTTCCTGTTTTATATATTGTATATACATATAAGTTAACGGGAAATAGATCAAATTTCCGAATTGCACTCGCAATTCATTCACCCGACCCAATTTCCGCTCAAACCACAGACAGAATACCTGGAAACAGGTACGACCAAAACATCTGATTAAACAATTTAATCAAATGCATCCAATAAATGCATGTGGAGTATTAAATAGTTTTTAGTATCTGCCTGAAAAAAAAAATATTTTAAAAAGAAATTAATAATATTTTCATTAACTGGCGCCCGAGCACCAGGGACTGTTGTGTTACACTATTTGCGTTTTGCGTTTACGTTATACTGCTAAAAACACATATCACAATAAGTTAACGATAACCAAGTTAGTGCGCGTTTTGACTGACGATAACGGTATGATCGATAACGATAGTCGGTATGAGTAAAATCTTACAAAGTGCGTGAACTGAGTAAAATCTAACAAAGTGCGTGAACTGAGAACTAGTGTATGTGACTTTCGAAAATCGCGACAACCAAGCGCGATAGAAAATAAAAAGAAAGTTAAAAGTGGACATCAAGCCACATCAAAGCAGTGAAACAGTGTTTGTGAAAGGGAAAAGAGGCCCCTTAGTAGCCCTGTAAAACAAGGGCAAAAAGGAGTACAGAAATTGTGGACAACCGCCCTATCCATTAACCAGCAGTTCCCGGAACCCCACATCGTTATGGAAATAGAAGCTACAACGTTCATATTTTTGTAAGCCATATAAATTTTATTATTTTTAAAGAAAAAAAAAAACCATTGTAGACTTAGGCTCATTTAAACTCACTTCTATTTGAATTTATCTTAACGAATACTTAAAACAACTGACTCCCCAATAATATAAATTTTGAAGACAAGAAAAATTACGCTTACATTCTTAGAAACCATTATCAAAATCACCAAAAATAAATTATTGCTATCATATCCATATTACATTAATTGAATAGACTAGACCACTAAGTTGTCTCATTATCATTGCTACAATTAAATTTCAAATTTCGGTTGTCAATAAATAAAAAAAAAAAAAAAAGTCAAACCCAAATAGTTTAATCAGACCACCTCGTTTGCATGCACCTCAGGAAGATGCCAATCCACCTCCCTCAGTTTCCGCCTCAGTACCCAACCAACCTGACAATAACATGATACAACTAATTACAAGACTTGTAACAGAAACCTTACAAATACAAGGACGACAAATTTTCAACTCAATAATGAACCCCGCGTCCGATATTAATAACGACGTTGATCAAACCATCAATGTAATTAACGATGCGAATCTGTCAGACATGGACAAAATACCGGATGTTGTTAAAAGCCCCCGGGATTTTTCGGGGCAGCCTGAAGAGTTCAAAGAGTGTCGAGCTGATAATCAAAATCTACGATCACCTCAAGGGCACTCCGAAATATTATGGCATTCTCTCAGTTATACGAAATAAGATAACAGGCCATGCAGACATAGCCTTGGAATCTTATAACACCCCATTAAACTGGGAAAAGATATCCAAGTGCCTAACTTTACATTACGCTGACAAGAGAGACTTAGGTACCCTCGAGTACCAGATGACAACTCTTGTACAAGGAAATAATACCATACCCGAGTTTTACCAGATAGTCTACCACCATTTATCCCTCATTCTTAGCAAACTTGGATCCATGAACCGAGCCAAGACTCATTAAACAATATGAGTCATTGCTATCGCGATAAGGCTCTTGACACATTTGTCAGGGGCTTAAAAGGCGACCTACCAAGACTTTTGAGCATGCGAGAACCTGCAGATCTTCCACAAGCCTTGCATCTTTGTTTGAAGTTGCAAAATGTGGATTTCAGGGCTCAGCATGCCAATAATAACCAATCTACTATGCCGACGACGACAAGGACGACAACCGGCACGGCGCGCGTGGTGGTTATACGATCATGGCCCTTCGGGCCGATCGTTCCCCGCTCCGTTGTGCCGGTTGTCGTCGTCGTCGTGTCGTCGGCATAAGAGTGTTATAAATTTTACATGTGGAAAATTCTATATGCTGCAGAAATTTTGTATAAATAGTTCTGTTGTGGCATTTTATTCTTTACTAGCAAATGTTCAGCTGAAGTGAACACAAGATTGATTATAGTAGTAAATACGATAGTGATACTAGTGATTTAATTAGTATTTTTAGTTACGCGTATAGTCCGCAATACAATGCCTTTGCCGAAGTGGAAGAATCAAACTTTAATGAACGAAGTGGAAGAAGTAGCCCAGGAAGACCGAGAAAAAAGCGGCGATGAGATAGTTTCTTGCGAGGAAGAGATAGTTTCTTGCCGATGATGATGATGATCCAGAGCCAAGAACATGGACCGGAACCCCCACAAGAAACAGTAACAGATCTGATGACAAGTGTGAAGAAAAAGTTTGCTTTGAAGAGGAAAAAGAGCATAAAACACGTACCGCAGGTAAAGAAAAAGAAAACAGTGGAGGAAATCATAGCCGAACAAGATCCGAAGGACGACATGCTGAGCATTTTGAGCCTGATTCTAGTGATGTGGACAGACGAATCTTTATATTAACAGCGGTGAGTGCAATGAAACTGCTAGTGAAGATGGCAATGAAGAAGAAGAAATTCGGCACGAAGAAGATTTTATACGAGATTCAACAAGGAATTACGTCTATCATCGTAAGCCTGCAACACCTTCAGATAGATGTAAAAACTTGTTCTCTAAGGGTAAGTTAATAATAATACACTTTTATGAAAAATTAATTGAAATTAATATTATATAATTTACTTAGGATTTCGTGAGAAGCCTCTCCGAAAGAGAATATTACACGACGTTTACGGCGCACTGCCTAACGATGGTAGAATCAGATTGGATTATGGATTCCTATATAGACGTTTTGCCGGAAGTTTCCTCTGCATTGCCCACCATACCGACATCAAGCTGCAGATGTCGGTTTGCCGAGTATTTCAAGCAGTGCTCATTGCTCGGGAGGAGGTATTCTCGACGAGTTGTTTCCTCATATAAATACAGTCTCGAATACTGGGTTAATCTCACAAAGTATTTCCAAAAGGAACGGAGATACCTTTGTTACATGGACCACGCCCGGAGAATCTGGATACCGAGTAATCAAACTCGATATTTACAACTTCTCCAAGATCTCGGGAGTTCCGAAAGAGAGATGGTGGAGGGAAGCAACGTACAGATCAACATTCCTGACTTTATCTCCTGTGGATCCGAAAGAACAGCTGATAACCAAACTTCTACAGACGGCAGCACAAGACCTGAAAAAAGTTCGGGGAATTCGAAAAGAGGAAAGGGTGATCAAGTCATCAGGTTTCTACTTCAACGGCCAACAGCGCCAATAACTCACATATTTTCGACAAGTTTATGGTTAAATTCCAATTTTAAATTTTACGACACTAATAGCACATTTCGAAGAAATTGTATTAAGATTGTTAATAATTATTATAACGAGCAAAGTTTTTCCGAATTATATAAATTTTTTGAATCGTGTGAGCCCCAACATTTATTATTTAATGCCCCGTTAGGTAATATAGGAGATTATTATTATGAAATCAATAAATCTACTCAAATTTTAGATAACCTATTACGATTTCAATTCGATTGTAATGAAATTAAAATTTTAGAATTTTTTAAATAATTTACTGAATGTATTAGATAAACGGGTGCCTAAAAAATACTATATTTATGCTAGCACCTAAAGTTGGTAAATTTTTTTTTTTTTTTGATACATTAATTCATTACTTTATTAATTTTGGACAAATGGGTAATTTTAAGAGGTATTGTGGGTCTCCACTTATGGAATACGTTGATCGACGAATAATATTTTGGAATGAACCTATAATGGAACCATGTGCAACAGAAACACTAAAAATGATTCTTGGTGGTGATTTAGTAAATGCAAAAGTTAAATATGCTCCTGATGCAGTTATCACCCGTACACCGGTTATTGTTCTATCAAACAACGACATATTTCCAAAAGATGACGCATTTATGTAGATCAAGAATGCATTCGTACGTGTGGAAGCCATGTAAAGCATTAAAAAACTTCACCACATTGTCTGCATACACATACATATGCTATTAAGAAAATATAATGTTGTTGAATAAAAAACATAACACAAAAATTAATTTTTTCAGTATTTTATTTATAATTTCAAATTTCCAGTTTGTTCGTCGAGAAAGTCATAATCATCATCATCAGCATCGTCATCGTTGTCATTAATTTGATTCGTGTTCTTTGTTGTTGTTGTTGTTTTTATATTTCCACTTTTCATATCAGTATTACCAAATAAACACTGACCATTTGTGTAATTTTGTTCTGCATTCTCGACAAAAGTAACTTCTAAAGGCCAACTAATTGCAATATTTTTCGAAAATGCTGAATTGACATTAAATACAATCTTGCATTCACATTAAATTTTCCAATAACACGCACTATTTAGATAAGACACATTTGCTGTAGCCGGATTTAATTGTGGTGTGGCTACAAGGCCAACATGCACCTGAGGTTGAGCTTTGAAACTTGTGCTGGATAAAATGTGCCATCATTTTCAATTTTACGATAATAATTATCGACTATTTGATTAGTTAACACGTATGGATTTCGATCCGCACCAAGTCCAACATCACCGATAACAGGTTTACCGGCTTGATTAAAAAACTGCAATAACATTGATCTTGGTCTAGTGTAAGTTGTTTCGACCGAATCACCTCGACGATTCCATGGAATAAAATGATCTTTTGTGGATTTTATTAATCCGTTTCTTGGTTTATATTTATAATGAATAATTTCATGTCCGATTACTTGATTCACCAACAATTGATGTACTTTTTCATCCATTCTGGGGACACCATAATTATGAACTTGATATTCAGGAGGTTTATGAACATCTGGATTTTGTGATCTATTCCATTCATGAAGTGGTACACATAATGAATTACTACCAATATGATCATAATATTTTTTAGCAATTTCCTTTGGATCTATCGTTTTTAATACAGTTGGTTTCATGGGGTTTGTGCTTTCAACTGTATATTCTTTATTTCGACCGTAAAATTGAACATTTAATCCTTCACATACCAATCCGATTGGAACATATTCTGAAGTGCCTGTCCCGCTAAGTGTTGTACCTGTATCAAATGCAGTTCTCGTACCCAATGGTGTGATTTTACATGATACTTCAATAATTTTCGATCCAAACGGTAAACCTTCAAATTCAGCATGACTTAAGTAAAATGGTAAAAAATCGACAGGAATTAATGCCAACGGAGTTGTAACACATTCGAAATAATCTGGATCGTTTAATTGAATATTTTCTGTACTATATCCATAAGTGATTAAAATACGACGTTTTTTACATCGAGCTATACTAGATGGAGAAGGAGTACTAGGATGAATCCATGTCAAATTTGAAACGGCTGACGATGACGATCAAGCAATTCCACTTGCTCTGGATCTTGCTCCTGTATTCGGCCCACGCGATGACCCACTTTCCGACGAACCCATTGGTACAACAGCTTCAGGTCCAGTCGATGCTTTATGAGCAGCTTCAGTAATACTACCAGTATCAGGAATACCAATAATATTCTCAGCGAATTCAATAGTACCAGGTGATAAGTGGCTAGAGTCTTCGTCTGTATCTGTGCCTCCAGCAGCAGACTCAAGACGGTGTAACTTGGTGGGGTGGGGGTCGGATCCGGTATCGGCGGGTCTCTTATTAATTCCGCTAGGGCCAGGTTGATTATTATCTTCTTCAAATGGTATATCACGCACAATTGAATTTAAATTATTAGATCGATACTCAGATTTAATTTGTTGATAAAAATGCCCATGAGGGTCTCGATAAGCTTCATATAATTGTTTGCACTCTGGTCCCTTTTTAAACGCTTGAAAAACCATTGCTTTATTTAACTTTTCGACCCCAGTATAGACAAAATAAAATTTTACATCCTTCCAAGTCTTAACTCGTTCGATGGCATTATTGGTAATGACACGTTAAAAAAACTAAAAGCTGTCATTCATACCAAAGAGAATTACATGACCATTCATTCAAACATAATTATTCCCCTTAAACAACACACTACTGAAACCGTTAACAACGTTAACATTAGAACTTCCCATTTAAACAAAGAAGATTCTACCAACTTAATTAAGATCATTAAAGATTATCCTAACCTCTTTTCTGACCCTGATGAAAAGTTAACCTATACAACATCAGTTAAAGGAGAAATCTGCACCACAAGCCCCGAACCAGTTTACTCCAAAACATACCCCTATCCTACAGCATTAAGAGAAGAAGTCAACAAGCAAATCAACAAATTACTTGAAGATGGTATCATCAGACCATCTAAGTCACCATACAACTCACCTATTTGGATAGTCCCAAAGAAAATGGATGCGTCCATGGGAAAAAAATATCGTCTCATCGTTGACTCCAGGAAATTTAATTCTGTCACTGTTCCAGACAGATACCCCATCCCTGAAATCAACTAAGTTCTCGCCAACCTCGGTGATAATAGTTGGTTTACCATAATTGACTTAAAGAGCGGATTTCATCAGATTCCACTTAAGGAGTCTGATATTGAAAAAAACCGCCTTCTTGGTAAATATTGGCAAATTCGAATTTACACGTCTCCCCTTCGGCCTCAAGAGCGCCCCAGCCATTTTTCAAAGAACTCTTGATGACATCTTAAGGGAACATATAGGGAAACGTTGGTACGTGTATATCGACGATATTGTCATATTTGCCAAGAATAAAACCGAGCTTATAAACCATCTCAAAGCTGTATTCGAAACCTTAGAACGTGCCAACATGAAAATCCAGTTGGAGAAATGGGAATTTTTCCAATAAGAAATTGAGTTCCTTCGATTTATCATAGGGGTTATTCAACGGGATTAAGACAAATCCGAAGAAAGTGCAGGCCATTGCCAAACTACCAGTCCCCAAAACTCTTAAAGACTTACGATCGTTTCTAGGTATGTCAGGCTATTATCGCCCCTTCATCAAAGACTACGCGAAAATAGCGGAACCCCTGACATCACTTTTAAGAGGGGAAGACGGACGAGTGTTCAAGCACCTGTCCAAGAACAAAGCCATTGAACTCGACACAGATGCAATAAACTCTTTCAACAAAATTAAAGACTCACTATCTTCCCAAGAAGTTATTCTAAATTATCCAGACTTTAATAAAGAATTCGAACTCACGACTGACGCTTCAAATTACGCGATAGGCGCTGTCTTATCCCAAGACAATAAGCCAATCACTTTTCTATCACGGACATTGACTACAACTGAAGAACATTGCGCCACTAACGAGAAAGAGATGCTTGCAGTCATTTGGGCTCTTAACTCGCTTAGGAACTTCCTGTACGGATCGAAAAAGGTAAAAATTTATACAGACCATCAACCATTGACTTACGCGCTTAGTAACAAGAACAATAACCACAAGATGAAGCGATGGAAAGCCATCTTGGAGGAGTACAATTACGAACTGAAGTACAAACCAGGAAGGACAAATACAGTCGCAGACGCTTTATCACGACTTCCACAGACAACAGAGGTAAACTCAATGACAATGACAGTACATAGCAGTGATAGTTCATCACATAATTCGATTCCAGCGGTTGAAACTCCCATCAACGTCTTCCGTAATCAACTCATTCTAAAGATCGGAGACGAAACTAGCCAATTCTTATTCCCTTCCCAACCTACCATAGGCACATTTTCATTCAACCCAACTATACCCACACAGACATCGTTAACATATTCAAAAAATTCCTTAACCCCAGCACCATAAATGGCCTACATACAACAGAAAGCATTATGGGTCAAATACAAATATTTATCCTCTTTACTTTGCTAATTTTAAAGTTGGATTCACACAATCAATGGTCGAAGACGTTACCGATGAAACCGAACAAGAGGAAAAGATTTTAAAAATTCATCGTAGAGCTCATCGTAACCCAGAGGAAAATCGAAAACAGTTACTTGAAAACTTTTACTTCCCAAAAATGGCAGCAAAGATTAAAAGATTAGTAAAGAATTGCCGAACTTGCAAAGAGAATAAATATGAACGGCACCCAAATAAACCTACCCTTGAACCAACTCCTATCCCAAAATATCCTAGCCACACAGTACATTTTAATATATTTTCCACAGAAAAAGTTTTAGTTCTGACCACCATATGCAAACTTGCAAAAACCAAAATTATCCAATCAAGAGCTGTAACTGACATTAGACAACCACTTCGGAGTTCTCGAAAACATAGTTATTGACAACGAGCTTGGACTCAACTCAGCAAGAACTATGTAGGTATACGCATCTACAAAACACCACCATATAAAAGTGAGGTAAATGGACTGATCGAGCGGTTCCACTCCACTCTTTCCGAGATTATGCGATGCATCAACCTAACACAACTCCCGAAGAATTTGAAAACAATCGCCAAAAAAGTATCGAAAAAAATGTACAAAAACAACAAAAATACTTAAGTATCACAATAAAAAACGGAAACCACCGAAAACTTACAATCCAGGAGACGTTATACGTAAAACACAACAAAAGATTCGGCTCAAAATTAACGTTTAGATACAGACAAGAAATAGTTAAAGAAAACAAAAATACAGTAGTGATAACAGAATCAGGAAAAACCGTACATAAAAGCCATATTAGAAATTGACTAACAATCCTACCCCTTCTCTTACTATTTCAGACATTTACTCTATACTGCAACAGGAGAAATTCAAATTTTGGATTTCTCTATTCACAGTTTGTTTCATTACACACCGGACAAGCAAAAATACAAAACGGAAACTTAAAACTGATTCACGAAGTTGACCTTGACCGAACAATTTCTGACCAACATCACTCCAACTCTAGAACAAAACGAAACGAAAAACGACCTCTTACTTCTTTACATTTCGCATGAATACCAGCAAATACAGAATTTAATCCATAACCTCAAACCCCAAAAAACCAAAAGATCATTAAACTTTGTAGGTTCTGCGTGGAAATGGGTTGCTGGCAATCCCGACCACGACGATTATATGACAATCAAAAGAAAAACGAATAATTTACTTGTAAATTCCAACAACCAAATCATAATCAATAGTCTACATAATGAACGAATTAATAATTTAACAAAAATTACTAATGAAATTGAAGCAATGGTAAAAGAGAACAAAAATATGAATAAGAATATTATATCCGAAATTCAATATAAATTTAAAATTGTTAAAGAAGAACTCCAGAATATAAATTTAGCTATTCATTGGGCAAAATTAGGAATTGTAAATTCACTTATCCTATCAAAAAAAAGGAATTAAGCATAGCCACAAAAAAATTAACTAAAGAAAATATTCCCTTTTCTACTATAGAAGAAGCCTTAAATTTCGCTGAACTTAAAGTAATAACTAATTCAGTTTCAATTTTGTATATTGTTAATATTCCAATAACAGACAATAATGTTTATGAACAAATTTTAATTAAACCTGTGAAAAGAAACGGAATAGCAATAGTAATTAACTATAAGCAAATTATAAAGAATAAAGATGAACTGTTTGGTATAATCAATGAATGTAAATCTGTAAACAATATTTCAATCTGTAAAAAACAATATCTTGTAAACATAAAAAACTCCACATGTATCCCCAATTTATTAAGAAGTAAAGAAGCATCATGCAATTTAATAAATTGTCAGCACATTCCCACTATCGAGGAAATATCACCAGGAATAATACTTCTAAACGATTTCAACGGAACTCTCGAAGCTGAAGCCGCACACCGGAACCTTACAGGCACTTTTCTAATCAAATACGAGAAAATCAACATCACCATTAATAACAGGGTATTCACGGCACAAGAAGTATCGACGCATACAATCCTCCCAGCAGTCTTGCAGCAAACTCCCAAAGAGAAAAAGTTTCATAAGCTCTTGTCTTTAGAAATGATGGGCGAATTACATATTAATAATACAAGGCAAATTGAGTTACTCCAAGATGAACGCAAAACACTGGCTTTCACCAGCTACGGGGCAATGGCTTCCATTGGAATCTTCCTTTTAATCCTAACGATTTATAAAATCTGTACTAGAGAAAAAAATACAAAAGTCATTATTCAGCAACTACAAATAAAAGACGTCCAAATTCCTCCGCAATCAAAAAACACCAGCAACAGATGATCCTATCACTCCCCGAACAAGGTTCAATGATCTTTCATATTTTTAAGCGATTGAGGACCATCGCATTTAGAGGGGAAGAGTTAACGGGAAATGGATCAAATTTCCGAATTGCACTCGCAATTCATTCACCCGACCCAATTTCCGCTCAAACCACCTAACAGACAGAATACATGGAAGCAGAGTCGAAAGACATAGATTTAAGTTGTTACGTCTATTTTAGAGTGTCCGCCTAGGGCCAGTAAGATATCTAGATTGTTAAGATAGTTAAGCTAGTTTTTAAGCATTTTTGTCTAGGGTAAGATAGATCTAAGAAATTATGAATAAAAATGAATTAAAAACTAAAAAAAAAAAAAAAAAATACCTGGGAACAGGTACGACCCGTTTAAACAATTTAATCAAATGCACCTCTTTCGGCGACTCAGCAATAATCACCAATAAATGCATGTGGAGTATTAAGTAGTTTTTAGTCTTAAGTTACCGGTTGTAATAAAGGTCAGGCAATCTGCCTGAAAAAAAATATTTTTTAAAAAGAAATTAATAATATTTTCATTAACTGATATAATAACTTACATTAATATAACTTACAATAAACTGAAAATAGCTTAAAACACTGGATTAAAAAAACATATTCATAATATACATATATTTTACGTATGTTTATACGAGTATATGTATATTTTTTTATTCCTAGTGGCGCTAGTATTCCCAATATTTTTGCTGTTTTTTTTTTTATTCCTTTTTTTAGTTCATATTTTTTTAGCCTTGAAACAAAAGTAGAACTAATGAAATTCGCTCCAACCCCCGAAAACGTTGTTCGGTGTCGGACAATGTTCCCTTGATATCGACGTGACACCTCGAGGCGTTCGGACTCGCGAAGCGCGATATACTGATATACTCGTAATATCCGTAGGGAAATCACCACTGCTTGGGAATCGCAGGAGATGTGGAAAATTTGTCGAACTGATCTATCCTTGTTCAGCATAGTAGATCCAGATAGAGCAATGCCTCAGGCGGTACACAGTCATTATGGCGCAGCCTCTCGTGGTACAAATAGTTGAGGTAGTGAGCCCCAGAGGTCAGATTACTGACCAAAATCATTGCTTTCGCAACGTGACTTCTACGTATAGGACTTTGTTAGGTTGAAATGTTGAGGACTTAGATTCGAGTGTTCTATGCAATACGTGAAAGTATTGAGACAAAGACTCTCAAACTCAGGAAACTGCTGAAGCATATTTCCTCAATTCTGGCATCAAGTTGGCTTCTATGAAACAGTCAGCTTCTTGTCAGCACCTATATGTTTGGGAACCCATTGATTCCGGGTATAAGCTGCTCCGATGTTACTCCCTTGTAAATCTTATATCATCAACTATTTTATATTAAGTTTATATTAACCCCGATATCTGTTGCTTCGGTGCCAGTTAGATACTTTTAAATAACAGAAAAAAAAAATTGTCCTAAGCAAGTTACTTTTTCTGTTATTGGCAACAGAACTTAATCAGAATGTACTCGTATTTATTTCGATGAAAACTCAGAGATTTATTTCTCGCTCCTGTATTAGTGCATTCGGCGAACGGCCTAGGTCACTACAATATTATTCATGTGACAGTTTCGGTTTGAATACAAATGATTCGAGGCTTAGGATATTACACATAAATTTATTAAGTTTACGGTGAGCGTCTAAAATTAATTACTACGGTTGATTTGAGTAAAGTGGTTGAGTGCATTTATCAATTAATCATATTCTGGCTAATGCTCTTTTAGACATTTACTGGAATAGATTTATACTTTACTATGTACATCAAAATATTATTTTATATGATACAATACTGTCCCTTCCTAGGAAAAATGCCTAAATCCCACCACCTTGCTTACATTGATATTCGACCCGTGTCATAAGTGTCGGAAATCGATTGATCCACAGCACCGAAGTCGTGCTCGTGGCAGATATTATTTTTGTAACACGAAATGGGGTCGAAAGTTCAAATCACTCGGTTTCACGTCAGGTTGACAAGCCTCATTGTTCACATCCTGTCACTACTAGGTACCATTTTGAGATAAAAGGGATCATTGAGTCTTTGCAAATAAACCGGATGTATTTGTTACCATGAATATACCGCACTATCGAACCCCGGTTAATGTTTTTATTGTGACTAGAATTTCATACTCTCGGAAATTTATGCTATATCTGGATTCTCTTTATTAATCATCTTTAACACACCTCTCAGCACCATCCTTGTTACACTGAATTTGTTTTGCGTTCTATTTAATACAAAAGAATAACAGATCCACACATTTTTAGACAAAATTGTGTACTAGTACAACACCTTGCTATAACTATTTGCTTTCGCCATCATTGGGCTAACATATTACACAAATAGTTTTCGAGCCATTCATATAATATTCGTTGGAATTCTAAAGACCTGATATCTACATATGAGTAGAAACTTTCAATTTTAATGGTTAAGTCGGAGTTTAATAGTTTCATAAGTTAATATTGCTATCGACTATTTTCATTATAACTGTATTATAAAATGAACTCTGAAAAAAAATCCTCATGAATTAAAACGAGCAATCCACGCAGAGAAAGCGACATCGATTGTGTCTATAAAAATGTTTTCACTTAACGTTCAGACCGCAATGTCGTTCAATTAGTCCGGCAAGTTAACCTCCACGGTGAAGGTAGTTTGCAGGAAGAAGGTAAAGTGGATGAAATAAAAGGAAAATTACACAGACACTCCTATTGTTATGAAGTTGTGTATTCTTGTTGCCCACTGATAAGGGAATACCGGAAAATGTGGAAGCACAGCACCATTTCTCCTATCTACTGGAATTTTTAAATTCCTCCCTAGGAGGATATACATATACATAAATATACATATGTATAAATTCATATACGTGTGTACGTCCATTTCTCCCCGGTTGTTCCATTTACTGGGGTTGAATTGATATTGCATCCCGTTTGCATTCTCCGGCTGTGCATTTAAAAGAGTTCTGAACTTTTAGCCGGCTAGCGGGCAATAAGAGTGAAAAAGTCACATTGGAAATCCTGTGCCTATAGCGGTCATCGTAAATACAATGACGGTGATGAAATCAACACCCTCTTATTGAAATTCCCTTATTGCGTTTTATTTACTTACTGCCTGGCGTCTATATTGTCCCGGTGGAACCCTAGTCGTCTCCACACTTCGGACGTACGATATCCCATGTAGCAAATCGTTTTGTGTTCAAGGGTACCGTCCAATTCATTCCTGTCGAGGTTACGTTTAAACATGGAGAATTGATTTGTGGCGCATGTAGGGAGTCGAAGCCGGGAGTAGTATCATTTATTAGGGTTCTTGTTTATTTGAATTTGGAATGAGTCTTTAGCCAATGGTTTTTGAATTGTTTCGCTTTGCTTGTGCTTTCTTTTTTAAAAGGCATTCAAATGGTCGTAAACGTATTACCAATGGTTTATTAATGCATTAAATACATTTTGATGGTGATAAATCTTGGTCCTTGGTAGGGGAATGATTAAGGGCTTTGTTTTATGATATCTAATGTGTGGTGTTAAAGATAAACTAGTATTGTTTTGTTTTTTTTGATACAGAAATGTTTTTTTTTGTCAAAACGTAAGTAACAAAATGAACGTCTCTTATTAAAACTGACATTCGCAATGAAGTTTTCTTTTTACTTAGCATCTTTCTATGCGTACTGCACTATCTGATCACATACATATACGTGCACATAACATACCGGCTTAAATACTTGACCGAATTAATGTAAATTCTTTCATTTTCACAATCTGATAAACTTACACGTTTTAAGTTTTTCCGTGCCTTATAACTTATAACCTTAGGGCTAGGAGATATTTTTATTATAAACCCACTAAAACGAAACCCACTAAAACAAACATCTTTTATTCTTCAATGACATCCGAATTTTGCTGTGATTTTCTGGAAGGGATTTCTTCCTTAGCTGCTTAAATCCTTACTAGCACCGTACACTCTATTAATCTATAGTTTATGTAATGGAATCTAATTATTTTATGCCAAACTGTTCACCGTCATTAATCGACATTATGCTTACAATCGATTAAGGACATGACCATATTTTCAATACTGTTTCGTATTTTTGTCGTTAAAACTAAAACATTTCCTTGGTTCACTGATGTCATCTTCCACGTACTCAGAAGAATCCTTTTTTTATAATGATTATAAAGCTTATATGTAGCAATCACGTCACATTAGGAGAGCCAAGTATATATACTAAACTAACATAAATCATCAATCTAATGATGACGGCATTATTCGAGACTTCGTTTCTGCTGGTTTGGCATTTAGTCTCAGCGCCGCCATTTATTTGCCAAACAATAATCGAGAGGATGTCTTTGCAATAGGCAGTTGATGTTTTCTGAATTAGTAATGCAATGCCTTGCATTCAATCGATATGTGTTGGTCTTGACTATATTCACCATGATTTATAAAATTACTCCTTTTAATTGCAGTGCCTCTGGTTTGGAGTCTCTGGTTAGCCGAGTTATCAAAGATTAGATATTGTACACTGACGAAATCTATTAGCCCCAATGCAATTTGGTTTCCGCAAATAGTATAGCAGTGTAACAGTTCTATGCGACGAAATACGAAGGGCTCTGGATGACGATAAAATTACCTTATTAGTCCTATTTTATTAGTGATATTTGCGTTAACCCATTAATTGTTTGACCCAAATTGTCTACTTTATTCAATTTTGGTCATTCACATAACAAGCTAAAGTCCTCGCACTTAATAAGCCCAAGCCGTTTAAACTTAAACTCTCCTCCTATTGCAATAGTGTTCTCCAAAGTTCTATAGTTATTATTAGTGTTTCCGATGTTCATCACTGATCTTCCTACTGTTTTGTCCTATTGTGAGTTCCATATCTATGCAGATGATGTTCAACTTTACCTAAGTTTCCCCTTAGTGTGATCAAAGAGTCAGTTACTTAGTTGAATCTGTGGTGCGCTTTGTTATTAAATGTGCTATTAAAAATGCTCTCATGTTTAACCCAGACAAGACCAAAGTCATCCCAATCTCTAAACACTGCTTTTAACATCCCACCTGTAAAACTTAACCCAATTCAGTTGAATGTGTAATCTGTGTACAAAAATCCAGGAAATATATGTAATAGTGAGTTGACGTGGAATGATCACTTTGATTGTGTAGTGTCTAAAATATATGCGTATCTCAGAGGTTTGTCAATCAATAGATTTATTCTTTCCATTATTGTTAAATTAAAACTTGGCGCTCATTACGCCCATCCTTAAGTATGACGTTGGCACTACAACCATATCCTTTCAAAAATTGTTAAAAGCAATGCATGAGACAGCACGGTATGTTTTCAACCATTGCATTTTCGATCATATCTTCGAGCAACGCCGCATGCTTTTGGATGCGAATTGGAAGCATTTTTAAACTGCTGATCTTGCACCTTGCTTTTAAAATTGTTGAGCCTAAATATATTTATTATAACTTACCTTCTTATATCAATCATTATATATCGATAAGCCTTCTCGCCACACTCGTTTAGCATCGCGCAGACAATTTTTCATTCATGCTATATATCGTTGAAACTACTTGCAGGCAAGATCTAAGGTTAAATACAGACAATTTTCTTCATTTTGCTTACTTTTCTAACTCAAACTGAAATAAAACTCTAATTACACTTTTTTTTTTTATTTATTCCAAAATTGAAATTCATATTTATTAATATTTTTTAGAACACTCTTACCCTAGAAAAAAATGCTTTAGCTAAATAACAACTAACATTAAATAACTTACTCGACCTATACGGACTGTCTAAAACAAACAGAAGAAATTAAGACCATGCCTTTCGGCCTTGCGATTGACTTATATTAATTAAAGTAAATGGACAACTAAAGCTAAAAAAAAAAACTTAGTCCTACCTTAACTAAAATACTCGTACATATATAAAAACACATGCAAGATACATAAGAGTATTTTGTATCCATGTACTCGTATATGGTATATACTTTTTGTTTTTGTTATTGTTTTGTAATTCGTTTGTTTTTTATTTTAATTAAAGCTAAAACTAAACTAAACTAAACATACTCGTAGCACTAGACCGCCCTTACTCGTACCTATCCTAACCTACTCTACTCTACTCTAAGCTCCTCTTACCTACTTTAGTTTATGTAAGTCTGTCATTGGCACTTGACATGCTATCTTAAAGAGACAGGCCTGTTAAAATTAACCACTGACGCAGTCCGCTCTAGCTGCCAAAAGCGTTGATGTTGTCGGGCGATATCTCCGCGATCTTGGTGCGACACTGGTCTACTAAACCTGAAGCGCTCAGGCTCAAGGGGCCCGCTGTTTGTCAAAATACAGATGCTGGTCTAGCCATGTCCCAATGTATCTAACAAAACTTTGTTTTGCCAGTGGATGCCCGTCCGGTCGAAGAATTGAGAACCTACCTCAATTTTTTCTAGGGCCCCTATGCAAAGGCTCTCCGAATAAAATATTATATAATAGATTCTGATTTCTGGAAGATTTTCAACTTCTAGTCATCACAATACTGTTGAATTTTTTTCACGCTGAAAAAGTATGACAATGACATCGATCGCTAGACCTCATCTATACGCTAAATCATCCGCAAACGCTATTGACTGGTGAAGAGAATTACTACAATCGTAGGGGCGCATTGGACATACTCTGCCATCTTTGCAAATTCGTTTGGTACTGTGATCACGGCACTAGGTCCGCAATTGTCACTGTTGTATACGGAGGGTCGTTAAGTTAGTAGACCATTCGTTCGAGTGAGTCAGTCTCAATCGAGAGTCAAGCAGCATGAGATCCAGATAGAAGTCGCTCCTGGGATACGCAGACTATCCGTTGCGAGTACCTTGGCTCTATACTCTATGCCCTGCAAGTGCAATGATCGAAAAAGTGTCTCGAGCTCTGAAAATATTGGGTTGAGGTGCTTTCATGTGCATTCCCTTTCCATTTCGGAGAAAAATTCACATAATGCCTGGAACCTCTGCACTTCACTACGCTATACTTCACACTATGCTTAAATTAATTTTTAATGAAGGTCGCAGCTCCCCTGTTCCCCTTTTGTAGCGTGGGGCCGGCCTCTTTTAATTACTTTATAAGAACTGCGCCGGATTTGTGCTTTTTTGCTTAGTTTTGTTTCGTTATTCAAAAGCACATCGGGTTTTCGTCATGCAACAGGTTAAAAAGTACTGCTCTTCGTTCAATACTTATCAATTAATTCGCATTCACCGACAGGATCTTAAAGGGACTCTCTACCAGCGTACCAATTACATTCAATCGTAATCGCAATTGTAATCGAGTAGTTGTGCCCGGCTGAAGTAGATTCTGTCTACTCAGGTTGCCTGCTCATGAATCTGCTGGCCGATCTTTCCTTCGATGGCGAGCAAGACGGAACGCATGGCCACCTCGGCCTCCTGTCCTTTAGAAACAGGCACTGGGGCTCTGGGAACAGTCATGGGTTTTTGTACCGTCTACTGGGTATAGGTCTTCTGGGTTGTAACGGCTGGTGTTTCTAAGCAGCCCAAGGGACGTTTCCCCTCAACTTCTGCTTACGAGCCAGAGGTGGGCAGCGTCCATTTCAACGGAGACTCTCTTCATCTCCTCTTTTTAGTAATGTAGGTCGTCGGAACGGCGGATGAAGTTGCGAAATCGAGCAAATCATCCGTTTCCGACTCCATTCGAAGTCCTAGAAATTTTTTTCCTGATATTCTGATGAGCTGAGTGACAGGAAACACACAAAAAAAAGAGTTTCCCATGGAGGGATTGTACCCGAGATTTTTTTTGATTTTTTTTTCTCGTTTTTCGATTTTTAAATTTTTTATATATAATCTTAACTGAATGATTTTTTAATGTAGCTATTGTAATTTAATAATAAATAAAGTGAAACATCTTTTAACACTTTTAGCATCTACTGGAATGTCTTTCTTTGTTTCTCATGTCTTTGATTCTTTGTCAGTTTTTTAATAATATGGTCTATTGATAGATGATCAGCAAATGATACAAAGATTGTCATTCTGGCATCACTAAAGTACAGACTAAGCCTGGCGAATAATTTTTTGAACATTTTTGTTTTTGACTCGTAAAAACAATCAAAATGCTTTCATTAGTGACTTGTGGATGAAGTCTTTGACAGGAAAACAAGTTGACTATGTACAAGTCTTCGGTTTTATTCATATCTGTAATAACGCCATACAGTTGAATTCAGTAGTGCGTGTTACAATTGCGTTAAGTTTCTTAAGTTATCGTAAGGTAAATCGCAAGTTTAAATATGTACATACATACATGTATGTATATGGATAAAGTTCCGAAAACTACTCACCTCAGATTTTCTTCAATTTTTTTCTGTGCATAGTCTAACACATAAGACGTAAAAATCCAAATCCGATCTCGCCGCGAACTACTGGAAAGTCCAAAAGGACATTTAAAATATGAAAATCCTGGAAAAACAAATTGAAATATCTTCTAAACCGTACAACATATGTACTATATATATGTGGTATACGTAAATATACAAACCGGTAATTTTGACCGTCATACATATAAAAACATAAAACATTAGCGGAATTCACGATTGCTTGTGCAAATGCAAATAAAAATACGCATTTGCAACATACTACTCGTATAGCAACACTTTGAGCATACAAGTTAAAACAATCTTATTTTTGTTTATTTAAAAAAAAATTATCTTTATTTGAATTGGGCATAGGTACCCCGTACATAGATTAGAAGATTAAAGACTAAAGATACAATTTTTCTTACACTACCTTATATACTACACCACTTCACCCAGATACGCCGTCCAGCGTCGTTCTGCTTCCACAGGTGTTATCACATTTCAGTTGTTGGACGTGATGGAATGCAGGTGTCGTATGGTCCAGACGTAGGGTCAGCAGTTTGATGTGATGGGAACGGTGGAAAGATATTTGACGCTGGAGTTATGCGAGGAAATAAAATATTTTCGCTTAACTTATACAAAAGCAAAAGCATATTTTTTACTGTGAATACGGAGTTCGCCGAATATAAAAATTCTGTATTTTGTACATAATTTATATTTCTGCGTCTATGTAACTTCATTTTCTTGTTGGTGCTTCTTGTGTAAGTTTTGGCATATATTTCTATATAATTTAGCATTGTTGCTAACATTGTGAGTAAATTGTGATCAAATATTTTTATGATAAATAAAACTATATTTAATATATGTATATAAAATACATATAAATAAAAATATATCATATTTAGTATATTTTTATTCAGTCAAACACATTAAAGATGCAAAAACGTTCGAAAATACCAAGATACGAGTATCTTGAGGACATAACAAATACATGTGAAGGCATTTCCGATATCGGTAAAGCTGATTTTCGTGGGCGAGCAGAGGACCAATTTGAAAAAGAAGAATTGTATGTATAGACACCGATAATGAGGAAGAGAACATCCTCAATATGTGCAGATCACGAAGAACTATAACATTACCATCATATTCTGATGAGAGTGACGACCAGTTAACTGAACTTGCTGCTGATGGAACTAAGTGTATGGAATAAAATAAAACCTGGATCCACTCCAGGATGGAGACCAATACATACAATTTTCAGAAAAAACATTGGGCCTACAGCGTATGCAAAACGAAACATAATAAAGGGTACTGTGAGTAGTGCGTTTTCATTGATAATTTATCGTAAAATGATATATCATATTATAACATGCACAGAACAAGAAACTTTTCGAGTATGTATTTGGAATGGATCTATCTCATGAAAAGTTCAATAATTTTTTTGCAGTTTTGTACGCGCTTGGCGCATACGAAGCCAAAAACTTAATATTATATTATTTATGGCCCAAACAGGGGGACCAGTTTTTTTTTTCAAAAACTATTACCAGAAAAGACTTTTCAGATATTTTACGGTTCGTACGTTTTGATAAAAAAATTAATGAAGCTAAGATTAAAGAACGACAAATTTGCAATGATTTCACATGTTTGGAATTCTTTCGTCAAAAATAGCCAGAATAGCAACGTACCGGGACAGAACATTACAATTGACGAGCAATTATTTCCAACAAAAGCGAGAAGCAGCCAATGAATATGCCAAGCAAACCCAATAAGTTTCTAATAAAATGTTGGTTGTCATCTGATCTCAATAGTAAATATGTTGCAAATGGGTTCCCTTATTTGGGAAAGGACGAAACAAAGCCGTCGTTAATTCCTTTGAGTGAATTTGACTACTGACAATTTTTTTTACCAGCTTATCACTAGCATCAAAGTTATTGGAGAAACATACGACATTGGTTGGAACTATCCGTGCAAACAAAAGGGAAAAAACAAAAGAAATTTGCTAAGCAGAAGACTGTTATATTACCCCTTTATTCATTTGTCATATATAGAACAAATAATGCTACATTGGCAGTATATAAAAGTGAGCTAACAAAAAAGGTCCTTGTGCTGAGAACGAAACATAATTCGGTCGAAATTGAAAAAGACAAAAATAAGCCTGAAACTATTATGTTTTATTATAAAACTATATTTGGGGTAGATATTACCGATCAAGTGGCCGAAAAATACACTGTGATGTCCGGTACTCGAAGTTGGCTTCTCTAAATATTTTTTAATGTTCTCGACTTAGCAGCAAAAAATGCAAGGGTTTTGTACAATGAAACAAGTGGAGAAGATTTCTTGTTTCAATAAGGAGAAGAACTTTCAACAAAATATAAAGATTCATCTGAACCAGTAAACTTTACTGATATATTGACGAGCCCTGAAAGTTCTAATATACGATAAACTTGTCAAATAGGTTTATGCAATGAAAATAAAACCATCAATATCTGTCCTGGTTGTAGAAAACATGTTTGTGGTAAACATACTTACAAAAAAATTCTATTTGTAAAAATTGCGGTAATCGAAATGTAATCTAAATAAAAGAGAAAAATATTACTTGTGTTTATATAAATATACATATATATTATGTACTTTCAATAATTAAATGAAATATATGTCAATTTTGTTAAAAACTAATTAATCTTATAGAAAAGTTTTTTTTTTCAAATTTTAATATTTTTCCAACTAAACATCAAGACGGGGTGAGCACAAATAGGTTCCTAACAAATAGGTATATAACAATTAGATTTATAATAAATAGGTATATAACAAATAGGTATATAACAAATGTTCTTCTAGTGTTAATAATCTCGAACAACAACTTTTGAAAAACAACATAGAAATAAAGAATATTCCAACAGAAAATTAAAATTTAACAGACTTAGATCAGGCACTAGGCAAAACAAGACATCTACCGCACCAGACCAAGAAACTCAAATAATTCAACAATAATCGCCAGATTCTCTAGCTACATAAACAACGATCGTAAAAAAAGCTAGAGCCATGAAATTGATTACTACTCCCAAAATCAACTAACATTTAAAAGAACAACAAAATCAAAGAGATTGAAGTTAACGTTATCCTTCTCGAGGATAATAAAAAAAACCGCGAACGGGGAGGCAGAGCCTCCCCCCAACTGTTCGACTTACAACGCAATCTCGTTTATTCGAGTTTTAATAATGACTTTATTCGCAGACGTACAGAACTAGAATGAATTTACAAATCTAACTTAAACATAATCTAACTCCTATGCCGGTGTCCGTTGGGCAGCCTGCATGTGCAAGGGCAGCAGTGTCAGCATTTCACTCGTGTGCTCGTGGGAACGTATGCACGCTCGATCATGTTCTTTCATGCATCTGGCAAATGCATGGTGTCTTGTTGCATATGCGAATTGTTGGGAAGTTCAAGGTGACATCTCCCCTTTCCTCTTATCAGGAGAGCGTGGTGTTAACTTTGACACCAACGACCAAAAAATAATCTATGTAAACAATATGCTTAGCACTACCAGGAAAGAATTGCTGTGGCAAGGCGAAAAATAAAAGCTATTTATGATGGAGGGTGGTGTGTCTAGGAAAGTCCGGGAAAGACTTATGCGAGGGCAGCGAGGATATATATGCATGTGCATAGAGTCAGTGCATGACATTCCAAAGATAAGAAGAGTGCAATAAAACCAAAAACAGGAAAATGAGCGAAACTCACCTTCTTCGAATATGATAACCGAAAATAATCAAGATAATGACCTGTTTGATTTAAACGGCGAAGTTTTGTCTGATTTTTGTGAAGAAAAAAATTGGAACTTGAAAATTTGAAATCCTCTTTGGCATTGAGAAAAAACTGGGATATATGTATTTTGTATGAATGTGCGTCCGATATTAAGTAATATATGTATATAGATGTTATTGTGTTAGTGGAAATTAATATAAAAAAAGATGAAAACAAATTCTACTCCTTGGATAAGATTGTGCCGAGTTTGAAAACAGAGAAAAAATGAAAGGAGGTGAAGTAGCCATGTTCATAAAAAATATCATCAACTATAAATGTTTGAGCATTAAAACTGCTTCCTTTGAAATCCTCTCTGCAAGACTTCCAACAAAAATATTAAGTGGAATCTATGGACCACCAACACTTGAAAAAGCGGAATTCATTGCAGTGTTTCCAGAAATTTTAGATAAAACAGGTTTTTCACAAGACAGAGCTATGGTAGGTGATATGAACTTATCACCTAAAGATAATAAGAATAACCAGGTACGGCAATAACAAGAATCGTTAACCCAAAAAAGGAATAATATCATTAGAAAGTATACCAGAGTAGACTTAAGAGCAGACTGCGCTTTGATTCTTGACCATGTATTATTGTTGCTAACAAAAATAAAAGTATTGTCAGCTATAGTTCTGACATCTCCGACCACTACTGTACAATGTATGGAGAATATGGAAGAAGCGCAGGAGTTATTGAATTGAGTCCCAACTATGAGATTAATTCTACTAAAGTAAATATGCTCATAAGATCTACTGATTGGAGTTCGATACTGGAAAACATGCATGCAGGCAACCTTTATAATGCATTTGCGAAATTTATGAAAAATTAGCAGAAATGAACAGAAAAAAAGGTGGACATGGATTACATTAGATATTGTTACAACCTACAAAGAACGTGATCGCCTTTATAAAAAATGGAAGAACAAGTCGTTCCAGCAGTTTCCTTAAAGCACTTTACAAAAAAAAAAATAGGCACTAAGCGAAGAATTAACATTTTCACAGAAGATTTAAGCATGGACTCTGGGAAGACGTAGACGTTTATTAATGAAGCATTTGGTCGTGGAAAAAGCCCCAGGTGACAAGGCCCCAGGAAATAGAAAACTGGACCGAAACATTTGCAAGGCAAGCAATCATACTGCTAACAGACAGACTCTGATCGCAGAAGGCGAAGCGGTCTCGGAACACAACAAACCTCAAGCTGGCAGAGCTTTTCCAAAGCGGCGTCGAAAGGGAGCTGGAGCTCGAACCGAAAAAGGTAAGAGCGCCCGCACACGGAAGACGGCCACCCGGGACAACCTTGCTGGGGAGAGAGAACGTGATATCTCCTCCTCTGACGTAGCGGCGGGAAGTCGGAGTCCGAAGGTTGATGCGGCGATCAACAAAGATCAAAGCAAAAATCTGAAGACGGAGAGGACCAAAGACTGCTCGTCGGAGGCGGGCACTTCACACAAATCTGTGATTTTCACTCAGATTAACCTACAGCATTGCAAGGCGGCTACTGCTCCTCTCAGTAGCAGAATTGCATGCAGTAGTACAAATCATCACATTGTATCCATTCAGGAACCATGGGTGTGAAATAAACGCCTGTGTGGTCTTGGTTGTATATGCTACGATCCTTTATGATGAGGGATCCGAAAGGCCCAGGGTCTGCCTCATCATATCGAACACGCTATCGGCAACCAAACTTGGTCAATTCTGTGATCAAGATCTGGTGGCTGCGAAAGTTAGCTACAAAGCGCACGGAGAAATTGAACACTTCGTCGTGGCGTCTGCTTACTTCCCCTACGACTCGGTACTACCCCCGCCGCCTAAGACGGTTTCCGAACTCGTAGAGTACTGTGAAGCCAGAAGGATTGGACTCATCATCTGTTGCGATGCTAACGCTCAAAATACAGTTTGGGGCAGCAGCATATGCAACCGGAGGGGAGACCATCTTTTAAACTTCATTATTTCGTCTGACCTTATCATCAACAATGTTGGCTCTCAACCAAACTTTGTGACGGCGAGACGACAGGAAGTGATTGACATAACCCTGTCTAATAGGCATGTGAAGGCCATCACTAACTGGAGAGTCTTACCAGATGTTACGCTGTCCGACCATAGATACATCGAATTCCAATTGAAGTGTGGGATCTCCCCTCGCAGCCAAGCGGAATCCGAGAAAGACGGACTGGGTGCGATTTAGGGAGGAGCTTGAGAAATCCACTCAAGGCCCGCCCAAACTCAAAACAAATCAATTGGTAGAGGATGCCGTTCATAACCTGAACAGCGCCATCACCAACTGTTTTGAACTCGCATGTCCTGTCAAAAAACCTCCCAGCAGGAAGCCGGTTCCCTGGTGGAACGCTGAGCTGCAATGTCTTCGCAGGGAAGTCAGAAGTCTCCTGAACAGATCGCTTAAATCGAACTCGGAATATGACTGGAATAAATATCGATCGAAGCAGAAGGAATATAAGAAGCTTATTCGTAAATCGAAGAATGATTCATATAAGTCCTTCGGCGAATAGATCAAATCCCTGAGCGCGACCAGCAAGTTGGTTAACGTTCTCAAACGAGGAAAATCGACAAAGCTGGATGTACTCAGAAAGTCTGATGGTACCTTCACCGAGTCTAAAGCAGAAACTCTTAGTTTACTGTTGCAGACCCATTTTCCGGGAAATCAGACTGTCATCGGCTCGTTGCACACTCCCTCATTGGAAACTGCGACTGAAAAGATGAAAACAACTCGGCGTAGCTGGTATGTTGCGTCACTCGTGGCAACTACTGAGGCCATTGAATTTGCTGTGGCATCCTTCGATGGCTTTAAGTCGCCGGGCACTGATGGGATATTCCCCGTTATGCTGCAAAAAGGTATAAAACAGCTGCTTCCTTCTCTGAAAATAATTTTCACTGCTAGCCTGGCACTTGCCTATATACCTATTCCTTGGCGCGTGGTGAAAGTGGTCCCAAAATAGGGAAAGAACTAACCAAGAGTTTTAAACCAATAAGTCTAACATCCTTCTTGCTGAAAAGCATGGAAAGATTAGTAGAGTTGCACGTGCGCAAAGTTGCCCTTCGAATGCATCCTCTCTCGGACATGCAACATTCTTATCAGCACGGAAAATCCTGCGAGACTGCGCTTCAAAACCTAGTTGGGAGAACTGAATGCGCTCTCGAAAGGAAAGAGTACGTACTAGACATTTTCGTCGACATTGAGGGAGCTTTTGATAACGCTACTTTCGACAGCATGTCGTAGATGAAGCACTGGTTTTGTGGATCAAAGCAATGCTTGTGCACAGGACATTGATCGCTGATGCAGGCCTCGAACAAGTCAACCTGTCAAGTCTGGAGTGAACGGGGGCTGCCCGCAAGGTGGCGTCTTGTCTCCGCTGTTATGGTGCATGTTGGTCGACTCTCTGCTAGATGCTCTCAATGCCTCTGGAATCTATGCCCAGGCCTATGCGGTGATGTTGCTGTTCTCTCTGTCGGCTCATGTTTAGCGAATGTCTGTCTCAAAGCGCAGGCGGCGCTAAACGTGATCGAAGACTGGTGCACGAGAAATGGGCTGTCGGTTAATCCTCTTAAGACCGATGTCGTTCTCTTCACGAGAAGGAGGAAAACAACTGGCATTATATATATACTAGCCGGGCCCGCGACTTCGTCTGCGCAGGATTAGTATTTCGAGTAGCTTATATTAGCGTGGCGTAGAAAAGAACTAACCTTATGACATTAAAATTATCACATATGTAAATAATTTTTGGGTCGCATTTGAAAAATATAACAGCCTGACAATATTGAGATGTTACAGTCGCACTATAATCATCTAACAATATTGTCAACATAAGAAATACGGTAACCAAGCACTGCAGAGCCCTAATCATAGGTCTATAGGTAGCTACTGCAGTATGCTCCTATAAACTATATTTAACGATTTTTTTCCTTCGGCATAAACATGCAGATTTTTCGCTTTGGAAACACGTGAGCAAGTAACATAGAGCTGACCATGAGAAAAACATGGCGTGCCCAAATGTATGCCTGCTACCTTCAAGGTTTGACCCTGCGATTTGTTGATCGTCATTGAAAATGCGACTTTTAATGGGAACTGCAGGCGTTTAAAATTGAATGGCAAGTTGTTGGGTATGATTGGGATGCGCGGTATAAGAACATTGTCTCCCTTGGCTTCTCCAGTTAAAATTGTGGCCTTCACAATGTGCGTTCCTAGTTCGGTAACTCGCAACCGAGTACCGTTGCATAATCTTGGCGCGTCCAGGTTACGCATTAACAAAACGGGTACACCTACCTTTAATTCCAACTTGTGTGATGGCACCCCGGGCAACTCTAAAGAGTTTAGGAACTCTACGGGATAACTTGTAGTGTCATCGGATGACATAACTGTGTCAATGGAATTATACACTGATGTTTCGCTGTTTATTTCGGCCAAGATTTTTTTATTTATTTTCGCAACAGTCTCATTTTTTGGTGCCAGTATGATTCTTTCACACAACCAATTTTCGTCAAGAATATATTGTTGCAGATTCGGAAAAACTTGTTCAATATGTTCGTCTTCTGTCTCCACAGCATGACAAAATTGCTGTGTGAAAAGAACCATACCTTCTGGGTCGGTGTCTAGGTGGTCTAGGTCTTCACCAATTTCTAGCAGTCATATGCTCCTGATTCGACATCTCTGAATAACAGGACTCGCATGTTAGTGGTAAGATAAAGCTTTTCAACTTTAGACCACAGATATGAGGCTTTTAGACATGCGTTCATTTCATCTGCTGCAGTGCCTCTCTCGATAACAGGTAAGGCCTGTCTAAAATCCCCTGCCAATAACACTACCACACCACCCATCAACTTTCGATTGCTTTGAATGTCTTGTAGACAGCGATCAAGCGCCTCAATGGCGCGTTTGTGTGACATAGTGCACTCGTCCCACACGATCAGCTTACATTGTTGCAACAGGGCGCCGCGGGCACTGCTCTTACTGATGTTGCACGTTGGGGTTTCTTCGCTTGCCAGATTAAGAGGTAATTTAAAAACCGAATGTGGCGTCCGTCCACCGCTCAGCAATGTTGCAGCGATCCCAGAGGAAGCCACCGCTAATGCAACATTACGGTCCTTACGAATTTTTGCTAAAAGCCAATTAAGCAAAAATGTTTTACCTGTACCGCCCGGGGCGTCAAGAAAAAAAAGACCGCCTTCGCCAAGCTCAACTCGTTGTAATATTTTGTTATAAATGTCTTTTTGCTCGGGTAGCAAGCCTGTTTGAATTTCGCTGACCTGAACGTCTAATAAAGCGGTCGACAACTCTCCTCGACGCTGCGGTGTAGGCATACCGAAGTCGGACAATTTCTTACCGGAAATCGTTATTATTTTGTCCTCTATATGACTCAGTGCTTCATTCAAACATAGATCATTGT
Organism: Merodon equestris; assembly: GCA_958301585.1. Lineage (NCBI taxonomy): Eukaryota > Metazoa > Arthropoda > Insecta > Diptera > Syrphidae > Merodon > Merodon equestris. Next base: position 71,210,097 of record OY284413.1, read on the forward strand.
TGACTTGATCCATCCTTTCGATAACGCAGCTTTATACTTATCCCATAGTTGAAGAGGATTGGATAAACCGCAAGTGCATATCAATATTGCAAATAGTTCTCTTATTTGCGAAGGAGAGCGACACAGCACGGCCTCTTCCATTGTGGCATCCCAGTGGTTGTCATCTTCCAACAACCCCAACTTCTCACACGCTTGTCGAAAAGTTTCAAGTTCTTGGCCGTCAACTGTTTTTAGATCCAAGAAGTTAGTTGGGCCCTGTACTACATTCAGCAGCATTCGCAAACAGTAACATTCGAAGTTACTAACATGCACTGTGTAAATGCGCCCAAGAGCATCTCCTGCCTTCACACCTGGCCAGCCGTCGACAGGTGTTCCTTGTAAACGACGTTTCCATTCTTTCGACGACACGTTCCATGTATAGTAGCGGGGTACGTCAACATAAAGTAATGTTTTTGCAAATGCGTCATTTTGGCAAAGCAGGAAAAATGCAGTTAGTGTCGTCTTAGGTGGTGTAAAAATTGTTTCAGTGAAGTAAATCCGCTGACCATTGGGCAGATGAACCGCAAGGTGAGTGACTGTTGGTCTGTCTCTCATGCAGAGGCAATCCAATCAACCAATACCTCCTGTGTTCCACCTCGGGTTTTTAGAGTCGCCATCTCCTGGTGCTCTACGCCTGTACAGAGGATAGCCTTTGTCGTTAGTTTGAGTATCTTTTAAAAGCGCCCTTGGATACTTTTTGGTGCATTTTCCTTCCTTCATGCATGATGATGACGGATTTAGTGCACCACAGGGACCGTGAATCATATTTTTGGTTACAGTATCGTAGAGTTTTCGATCACTTTCTGGGTTTGGTATCTCTGCACTTATGACTTCGGCATAAGCGTAATTTTTCCGTCAACCACAGCAGTAAGTGCACGTGAGGCAGACCTCTTTTTTGCCACTCGATTGAGTACATGAAGCACTTCATGTCTCCAAATATTTTACCTTTTGTAAGCAGAGCAACCAATTTTTGAACTTTTATTTTAAATAATCTGGCTGTTAAGTCATGTCTGTCCGTTGAATTTTGACCTGGAATGAGCTCTTTAATAATTTCTGGCCAAGCGGGATTACATTTGATTGTAATAAACAGATCAGGCCTCCCGCAGTTACGCACGTATGTGAACGCATCCTGCGTGTACTCATGAAGATATCTCGGGATATTTACAAATGACGACGGGAGTATTACCATTTGACCCAAATTGTTTGGATCTAAATCCGCATCATTCCTGATCGCGTCTTGTAAATGTACAGTAATGTATATAGTTTTCTGCTCGCAGTTTTGTTTGGTTTAAGGCAATAAACCTTAAGCGCTCACTCTCCACTTTGACATACATGTCCACCAAAAACTGAAGAAGGAGAAGTCTACATCGAAGCAATAAATTAAAATTGTTGCGACGTACCATCATATGATATGCATAAAAGTCTTTGCACGACATTTTTTTGTTCGGTATGGGTTGTTTTGTAACTGGGTTTGTCTGAGGAATATCAAAACTGTACCCCTCTTGTCCTTTCCAAAAAATGATCGGGTTATCGAGAGCATCATAAAATCTATGAGTGTCCGGAACTCTAGTGAGCCGGCCATCGTGCGCCTGAATAACAATGTCCCGAGACGCAGTTTGTTCACTACTAACTACTACGGCAGCTATTTCGTTTGTGGTCGGGGCATTGAATCGTGTTCACCACGTGGTACACGATCTGGGTGTATCACAACCTTGTAATTATCGCTAGTCACTCTATCTTTAGCCGTTTTAAATTCATGCACTAAAACGTGATCATGTAGAACTTTTTGTATTTTTTGAACTGTGTTTCTTTCCACACCTGGTACGTACTCAGAATGCCTATCAACTTGTGCTTCCTCATCACCCATGAAATAAACTTGCAAAAATGTTGGTTGCGTCAGGACTGGCAGACACTGAACCTGGAATGGAATGTCTCCCCATTGTCACAGATGGCTCCAGGACTGGGCAGGGATCCGGCGCTGGAGCTTTCTTTGAGCGCGAAAACATTCGACTGCACTTCTCGTTAGGAAAATATGCGTCTGTCTTCCAAGCGGAGATTTACGCAATCCCAATGGCCATGCACTATGTTGTGAAACACAGGTGGAGGGGAAAAAGCATATGTGTCTGCAGTGACAGCCAAGCTGTACTCAAAGCTGTGTCCAACCCTCTATTCAACTCGAAATTAGTGCATGAACTCAAGATCCTTTTGAACAAAGTCGGAAGACAAAATTCACTTAGGCTTGTATGGGTCCCAGGTCACTCTGGAATCCCAGGAAACGAAATCTCCGATGAACTCGCTAGAAGAGGCTCAGAGGAGAGTTTCTCAGGACCTGAACCCGCCTTAGGTCTACCTGCTTCCACGGTCAAAACTGACATCAATGACTGGGTCTTTAACGTACACAGTCGCAGATGGAGGGAATATTCAGGATGCAGGATGACTAAGCGCGTACGCCTTGATGTCTGCAAAAAGTCCGCAACATTTTTCTTATCCTTAAGGAGAAATGATTGCAGACGGCTAACGGGCGTCATTACGGGCCATTACACTTTTGCCAAGCATCTCTACGTGCTTGGCATCCGTGAGACGCCTACCTGTGCTGCATGTTGCGAGGAAGATGACACAGCAGAACACTTTCTCTGCGACTGTTCCGCCTTCGCTCGCGCACGGTGGCGCACCCTTGGGGCCGACGTGGTGGGTGCCGAATCTCTTAGCTCTACATCACTGAAGCGGGGAAAATACAATAAAGACAAGGTGTCTGTCTGGTGGTACAACGGACCAGTATTTGTGTCTGAGTGCTCCAACAGATAGTCGAAGCCTTCAACAAAAAAAAAAAAAAAAAAAGCAATCATACACAAATGCAATGGAGTGTTTTCTAGTCAAGTATTCAACCCTCTATGTGGCTCAATTTATCTTGCTGAAGTCTGTTGTCCTGAAGTAATAAACGTCTTGCAACGTCTAAAAGTACATAAGGCACTCAGCGTTGACGGTATTATAACTCTGGGTCTAGTATACAACAAAGGATATATTCGGGCCAATCATCACCATATTGATAAATGTTAGCTCCGACCAAGGAATGGTTCCTTCAAATTTTAAAAAATCAGTCATTAGCTCCATATATAAAGAAGGTACAAAAATCAGAGAAAAAACTATTGACCCATAGCCATTTTACCAACGGCAGAAAAGGTTATGGAACATATTGTGGTTAATAGAATTTGGGACTTTATTGAAAAGCATAATATTTTAAGTGAAAGTTAATATGATATTCAAAAAAGGAAGGGCAGAAACCAACTACTGGATAACTTTGCAGATCTCGCTAACACAAACCTCAGTATATGCCATAATGCCTTAGTGCTAGCACTTTGGATTAAAGATTACTTAAGTACCAGAAAATACACAGTAAGTGGACGGCTATTATATGTACTCTGCACCAATAATCTACAAAAAGGGCTGACGGATTGCTTTCCCTTCGCGTATGCGGATGACACGGCAGTTGTCGTTTGTCATCAATCATTAGAGCAAGGTCAATGTTATCATGACAATGGGGTTGTTATTAATACGGATAAAACCAAAGTCATACACATCCGCAGCCTCTAAAATCAGATTGACTAACTTCAACTGTGCTGATCCACTTAGTTTCGATGTAATTGAAGTAGTTAACACATACATATTTTGTAAAGCAAGGTGGTGCTGCTAAATTATGTATTGACCTTGAGGCGAAACCGTTTAGCTATCATGATCTTAAAATTTCACACCTTAATGAATTTCAAACAAAGTTAACGAGCGCAAAAGTGTATGCAAGACTTCGAAGAAGGAAGAAAAAAAAGAGGAAATATTCCGTGAGTATTTGTACAACATGCTTGACATTGCTTCCCAAGCAGATGTCGATAAGTTGTCTATTATAAGTTACATTATCGATGGTATTGACGATCATGCAAGCAACACAACCACGTGGTGGAGAAAAGGAGCGAATGCGGGGAATGTTGTATAAAAACAAGCGCTTATTGAGTCAACGGTATTGTTTTAACTGTAGGTCGAATGAACATGAGCACTAAAAATGTCCTCAAAAGAAAAAGGGGCCTAAAAGATTTATATGTATTGTAACAATTACAGGCACATGAAACCGGATTGTAAAGTAGAAATTCCAACACGTTCATCGATGACCGCATAGATGGAGAGAGAAATCAATATAAGTAAAACCATTAATCTAGAGTCTACAAATCCAGGAGGAAACGTGGCATATAGGAAAAATCTGTGTATATAATATAAATCGTAGATAACGGGAGTGAAATAAGAGTCTTAGAATAATGTTATTATTAACAAATTTGCCCAATTGTCCCGTGCAGGGACGGGTTAAGAATATCCCTGCAGCGATACCTCTCGCTTGTCGTAAAAGGCGACTAAAACAAAGGTAAACAAAAATCACATCTAGGCAATTTAGAAAACACCAAAGTGAGCCTTGAGACACATATACCACCATTAAACTGCCCCACAAGTGTACGTGCAAATCAGTGGGTTGACACGACTGGAGATCACCGGTGTTGTAAGAGTAAGATCAAACAAAAAAAAAATGAAGCATGCCCGTGTCACAAAAGAAAAAAAAAAAAAAAAAGGCAGGCCGAAAAACAATTGATGCAAACAAATGCAAAAACACCAGCATTTGATTGGCCTCAGCGATGAAGTAATCCCAAACCGGGAAGTCTGCCGCTACTTTCTGAGGTCAAACCGGCGGACCCCACAAGCGGACCAGTAGGAATGCAGTTAAGTGGGAAGGTTATGGTCCTACACTTCTGACCATAACAACGCGGGAAAAAGGAAAAGAAGAAGAAGACTGTAGTTTATATCGATGATATAATCATTTCATCATCAACGACATGAGAAGGAATTGAGAGTTTGGAAAGGTCCTGGGAGTCGTGTCAAGAAATTGCTTCAAAATAAAGTGGAAGAAATGTCAACTTTTACAGAGTGGCAGTGACCGAGTGAAAGTACCTTGGACATCGCATTCATAACGGCAGCATTTCAGAATCTTCTTTTAAGACCAAAACAGTACTTAATTTTCCTATTCCCTCAACAGCTAAACAGCTTCAAAGTTTTCTCGGCTTAGTTAAGTTTTTCCTAAAATGTATACCAAATTTCGCCCTGAGAGCCAGACCATTAAGTGAATTACTTAAGAAAAAGATGGAGGAATCACAGATTGTAGCCATAAATGACTTAAAAGAAGCACTTACTACCAAGTCAGTACTAAGCATTTTCAAATATGGTGCCATTACAGAGTCATATACGAACGCTTCATAAGAAGGCTACTGAGCTTTACTCTTGCAAAAGGATTCAGAACATAATGCACTTCACCCAGTTTACTATATGAGTGAGACGACTACAAGCACTGAACAAGACTATAGCTCTTATTAATTAGAATTTTTAACTATAATAGAATCACTAAGGAAATTTCGAGTTTATCTTTTAGGTCAGAAATTTAATCTGGTAACAGATTGTAAAGCGTTCGAAAGCACAATGAGTAAGAAGTATTTGACTAATACAAGAGTAGCAAGATGGGCATTACTTCTCGAAGAATTTGAATACAAAATCGAACATCGAACTGGAACTAAAATAAAGCGAGAAAGGTCACTTTCGTCATAAAAAAATGCAAGAGATCCTTGAAAAGGAATTTTTCATCCCGGACATACAAAGAAGAATTACAAAGCACATATCCAATTGCGTACGATGCATTTTAGCCCAAAGAAAACGTGGATGACCCGAATGTCTATAATTATAATAGTTACTGCCGTAACTATAATAACAGTCCTAACCAAACTTTCGATGGACGACGCAGACAGATGGTATCAATACGAGAAACCCTTACAACAGATGATGAATTCTATGTACATATCAACGTGCTATCAAGACTTCACCATTTAAATTACTTGTGCGGACCCAAAAGAGAATGCAAAAGGAGCTGAAACTTGCAGAAATAATAGAGGAGGAATTTATTAAGCAGTTCGAGACACAAGAGAACAACTAAGACATCTAGCTTAAAGAGAAATCCAAAAGATACAAAAAGAGAATCACGAAGTTTTAATAAAAACCGGAGAGAAGCAAGAAAATATAAAGTAGGAGGTGGCAATCGAGAAGGTGCACTTGGTGTTGGGTAAAAAATTCGGCTGAAATTGATGGGACCACATCGTATCACTGCGGTCAAGAGATCCGCATGTTATGAAGTTCAAAAGGAAGGTGGGTGTGAAGGACGGAAAGTAGCGCTGATAACATGGAGCCTAGGAGCTATTCGGATTAAGAAGATGTATACTAATTGTTACGAATGAAGAAATCGATGAAGAAGGAAAAGCCCAGGCAGTTCACGAATCTTAAGGAGGCGAAGATTCTCCAGGATGGCCGAATGGGATTTCAATGTTACCTAACTTATAATTGGAATCACACTTGGTAGCACTCGTGGCAGCATGGCTGGAGACATAATCATCGACATTCTTTTCTTTCTTTTTTATCTCAACCGTGTCCATGGAAAAACGTTCCAGGAGAGCTTACCAATTTCAATCAAATTATTTGCTTATCATTTACATATTATATTATATTTAGTTGTAGAATTCAATTCCAATTATTCATACTTCATATATTCCTAATAAAGTTTCCGAAACAAATTCTTCATTTCTTTTACATATAGCCGATATCTTATATGTATATACTTCTTCTTTAATTGCAGCAGCAGAACACTTGAACAAGAGTAGAAAGTGTTTTATAAGAGGGCGCCCCGCTTTATGCTCGAAACTCCAAAAAAAAATAGGTATAACTCCCGACATTCGATCCCAGTTTGCTTAAGGAGTCATGATTTGCCACTAAATTCCGTTCGCTTGAATTCAACTGACAATAATTCGGAATAGCAAAAAACAAGACAGCTGTGCCAAAATGATAGTCGATATAAAGTCATGCTGATTATTGAAAACGGCGGATTGACTGCGGCGGGAGAATCTCTTACTTTTTCTGTTTTGCCATCATTGAAAATGCAAGTGAATTAATGTCGGTGAAGAAGTCTATAAACCGGCCATCATTGAATACGCATACGACCGCACTTTAAAACCTGACGTTTCCTAACGGCAACATAATTGATGCGGATTGGAGTCAGCAAAATGATGAAATTGAAGTACATAGTAAGTGAAATAATCATAAATATTTCATTACTAGAAGAAAATATTAATAGGCAAACAAATCGTCAGCAGTTCCAGATGTTGGTAGAACACATGTAGGGGAATCCGGATATCGCCAGAAATATGACAAAAAAGGATCCAGAGTTCGTTCAAAAGTTTTGGTTGAACTTACAGCAGAGTGGAAGTTCTTTTCCAAAATAACTTGAAATTAAAAAAAAAAATGTTCATATAGATCATTGATGAATGATGGATGAAGTTAATTTATCTGTTAAAACTTTCCTTCAGGTTTGGTCGGATCACAAATGTGCCCTTCGTAAGGAACTTTGCTACAACAAGCGAGAACAGAATGCAATGGGTAGAGGTGAAAATCAGGAGGTTTTTTTCACTCCTTTGGAAGAGGAGGTCATTGAGCTGATATGCTTAAAAAATTGTGTTGATAGTTTGCGCCTCAAAATAGAAATGTTGGTGTACCATTGTGGAACGTGGCTTCCACCTACTTGGCGTCGTTAAGGGATTGTAAGATGGATGGGATGTCGATGCTGAAATTGAGGCTAAGTCATGTGAGGAGATGGAAAATGACCAAACAAAACAAATATCCAAAAGTAGTCCGAAGAAACAAATTCATGTTTGCCACCACACAATTTACACACAGAGATATGATATTTAATACATATATATTTCAACTGAAAAAGCAGTTTTTGAGGGGAATTAGTTAGTCTTTCTATTCTCTCAGATACCATTAACATTCAACATTAGCTTGTCGATGCAATTCAAAGGTAGAATAGTACCAAGGTAAGTTGAGCATCATTTTTAAGAGTTTATTTTGCTGAATCTGTAATTTTTTAATGTGGCAATTAGCACAGTTTCCCCATAAGGCACAGGACAGCCATAAAGCAAGAGGGCTTGAAAAATAACTTTATATATAATTATTTTATTTTGGTCTGATAAGAGACACCTTCTATTTATACCATAAATGGGTATAACATTTTTATAGCAATGCTTACTTTGTGCATAGTTTTGTTTATGTGTCCTTGAAATGTCAGCCTTTTATCTAGATGGATACCCAGGTATCTAACTGTGTTCTCCCAGGCTATTGGCTGCCCAACGAGCATTATTGGATTAGATGGGAGGAAGCAATGTTTTCTTTTTCTGGTGAAAAAGATAGTTTCTCATATTCAATTTGATCTTCCACTTTTTGCAATAATCACTGAATACTTCCGCCGCATTTAGAAAATTCGTCTCAATGTCAAGACCGAACTTATGCGATGAAAGTATCGCATATGTTGCAAATTCACATCCTGGTAGATCTGGTAAATCGGATGTGTATTATTCACAAACACTTTAAAATTACGGTTTGACAAGAAGCTTTGAATAACTTTGCATAAAAAAGGAGGAAAATTAAAATTGAGCATTTTGAATATGAGTCCATTGTGCCAAACAGAGTCAAATGCTTTCTCCATGTCGAAGAGTAGCATGCCCGTCGACTTTCCTGCACATCGATTTTTTTGGATGATATTGGTGATTCGAAGTACTTGATGGCTAGTACTGTGAAATCGTCTGAACCCGAATTGTTCAATAGGAAGTAATTTGTACGCATCGATTATACCTAGCAGCTTTTCCTTGAGAACTATTTCGAAGATCTTACTAAGGCTGCTTAGCAAGCTAATTGGTCTGTAGCTTTCCGGACTATCGGTTGGTTTTCCTGCTTTCGGGATTGGAACTACTTTTGCTATTTTCCAGACAGTTGGAAAATATTGAATTTTGAGGGATGCATTAATTATTAGTGTTAAATATTTAATTTAAATAAAATTTTAGGTAGATGTTTTAGAAAGGTATTTTTGATATTTTTCTAATCTGTAGGTTTTTTATATAGTGCTTAATTTCTTTCTCATTAATGAACGCATTAACTGGAGTTTCAACATCAATGAGATTAAACGCATCTAAGGAATTGCTTACTACTTTAGTTGTATCCACATCACCCAAGCTATCGGAAACGATATGATTTTTGGCAAAAGTTTGACTAAATAAGCTAGCTTTGTCATTATCCGTGTAATAAGTATTGGGATTATCTTTAAGAACTGGCATCTGTCTCTTTTTGTTTTTGACAATCCTGACAATAAGGTTTGGAACCTTTCCCAAGGGAATTTAACTTGGTATTCCACACTTCATTTCGTTTATTATATATTAAATTCGAAATTAACTTGTTGAAATATTTGACCATAGTTTGAGAGATTGTGTGCCTATACCTTTGCCAGTTTCTTCTATGTTTATTTCTTAATTTAATAAGCTCAATGACGTGATCTGGAAGTTTCATACAATTATGTTTTCTTTTTTTTTTGGAATACTGCAGTTCGCAGAGTTTATTACATATTCAGAAAACATACTGATAATCTTGTCAACTTCATCTTTTGTGTGTATACAGTCTAGAGTAGTTTGTAAATTCCGAAGTTTCGTTTTCAGTTCGGCCCGAAAAACTGATCCATTTGCGTCCTTAATATCTAATAAATATTGCACTTTTTTTCACCAGATCTAGAAATTTGACAAAAGACTGGATTGTGATCTGATGACAGATCATGAATCGATATAGGTTGAGAAATTTGACTGGAGATATTAGTTATAAACAGGTCAAGAACAGATGGACAACCACGAGAACTAGCTGGATAGTACGTAGGACTAGCTGGAAATAAAACATAGATTGGCAACATTAAAGACAGACTAGATAAAACCTTGCCCCAAGAATTAGCTCTTGTGCAACCCCAATCTCTATGCCTACAATTCAGATCACCGCCAGTTGGAAACTCACCACTCATAGTGAAAAGTTTCCTCAAATCTGACCTGAGTATTGATTTGTTTTCAATTGTAGATACCTTGCCTGGAAAGTATACACAAAAAAATGTTGACTGCCTGACCATTTTGCAGCTTTACTTTAATACCTATGTTTTCCACAAACTGAGTTTGCATGCTTTGCAAGAGCTCATTATTAGAATAGATCTCCTTATTAGAATTGTTACACCTCCACCTCGTCTATTACTTCTATCAACTCGATAACATTTGAAAGCAGAAGTTGAAATATTAATTCCAGTTGTTAGCCAAGTTTCAGTTATTAGTGCAATATCTATTTTTATTTGAACCCCGTCCAAAAGGCGTTATCAATCAACGTTCCAATTTCAACACGCAAAAAAGGCAGGCCGAAAAACAATTGGTGCAAACAAATGCAAAAACACCAGCATTTGATTGGCCTCAGCGATGAAGTAATCCCAAACCGGGAAGCCTGCCGCTACTTTCTGATGTCAAACCGGCGGACCCCACAAGCGGACCATTAGGAATGCAGTTAAGTGGCAAGGTTATGGTCCTACACTTCTGACCATAACGACGCCGGAAAAAAAAGGAAAAAGGAAGTGCAATATCTATTGTATTAGTATTTAAAAAGTTTATAAATTCAATATGTTTATTAGAAATACCTCTGGCATTCCATGTAACAATGTTAAAGTTATTATTATTATTATCCAATTATTATACAATTTAAAAAAGGCTGGCTACAAAAAGAAGCTCGATGTTTGGATACCACATGAATTGTCTGTGAAAAATTTAATGGACCGAATTAACATCTGCGATTCTTTGCTGAAGCGAAATGAAATCGAACCATTTCTGAAGCGAATGGTAACAGGAGACGAAAAGTGGATCAAATACGACAATAATGTGCGAAAAAGAACATGGTGCAAGCGTGGTGAAGCTCAACAAATGGCCGCAAAGCCAGGATTGACGCCTCGAAAGGTTATGCTGAGTGTTTGGTGGGATTGGAAAGGAATCATCCACTATGAGCTGCTCCAGCCTGGTCGAACGATTGATTCTACACTTTACTGTCAACAACTGATGAGATTGAAACAAGCAATCGAAAAAAAAACGGCCAGAACTGATCAACAGAAAGGGTGTCGTCTTCCATCACGACAACGCTAGACCACACACATCTTTGATGACTCGGCAAAAACTGGGAGAGCTTGGCTGGGAAGTTTTGATGCATCCACCATATAGCCCTGACCTTGCACCATCGGACTACCATTTGTTTCGGTCAATACAGAACTCCCTTAATGGAGTAAAGTTGACTTCAAGAGAAGCCTGTGAAAATTACTTGTCGCAGTTTTTCACCGAGAAACCACAAAAGTTTTACACTGATGGAATAATGTCTCTAGCGGAAAAATGGCAAAAGGTGGTCGACCAAAATGGTACATATTTGGTTCAATAAAGTTCATTATAAATATAAAAAAAATGAGTTGAAGTTTGATTAGAAATACGAAAAGACTTTTTCGACAACCTAATTTTTTTATATAGCAGTGGCGTTCGCCGTGCCCGAACATCTGACAGTTGTGGCATTGTGTCAGTTCTCCTTTAATTTTTCTTTGAAAACTCCAATTGACTTGCGTGTGGAAAATTGATCGGAAATTTTTTTTTAAGTTTGATAATTTCGCCGAATAATTTTCGAGAGAAACTAGATAGAACGTGTCTGTGTATCTGTCGTAGTTCTTCACGATTTTTTTGACTTCGGTGCACTTTAGGCCGCGCTGAATTAATTCATTTTTAAGTAAATCCATTTCCATATTGTCGAATCCGAACAACACAACTTTAAATGCTTTTTAATTTTTTGCATCTTTTGTCGAAAATTGACAGTTTTTTTCTTTAAGAGTACGAACCACCAAGTTATATGAATCCACAGTTTCACAAAGAATTTTTATGCCGATTGAAATTTTTTTCACTGAATATGTGGAGATGTTAAATGATTTCATTAAATTGTGTACAAATTCACTCGTTTTTTGTAAGAATATACACTTTTTTGTTTATAGTCGGCGAGATTATTTCGTCGTCCATTTCATCACTAGCTAAACACTGCAAGGGACTCCAGTAATTTTGTTTCGAGTCCCTTTTCCCCGAATTATTACTCATACTTCGAGGTAGAAGAAATTCCCTCGGATTTCGGCGATCTACCGCGTTTCGGAATTTTGAATAGTTTTCTTTGGGAGTTTTCACAAAATAAGTCGGTTGGTTAGTAATGCCAAGCGCGGACTAATGGAACAAATTGCGCTGGATAAAAATAGGATTATGAGGGAACTGCTGGAACTGCAATTAATGAAAGTAAATGTAACTTTAAAAGACTAATACATTTAATTTCCTTTTTGCCGCGAAGGCTGATTTGTCAAATTATTTTTTTTTTGTTTTGCCAAGAATGATTTAGTGTTATTGTTTTAAGCGTTAAATTAATTATGTTTTTGGAAAAAAAAATATTTCAAATGAAGTTTTGCTATATTTCATTTCTAATTCTATTTGCCTCCATTATGTTAATTTCTGTTAACTTATAATTAAGTATTGTGAGGATGGCTGTCTTAGTCTTCGGTAGCTTCCTCTATTGACCCGTTTTCCTCATCAAATACATTAAAATTAATTCTCAAATTATGGATAGCAGCACTAACTAACATAATATTTTCACCCGAGTTTTAAAATAAAACACTGTTATTTCTTTCAGTTCGGTCTCAAGACTGACTTTATTTTAGTAATTCTACAATAAATAAAAATTCTTATCACCTAATTAAAAACAGTTATTAGCAAGTTCAGCACAGAAGGTTCATTAGTTCCATTGCGATATTTGACTAAGCGGAAAGAGAATGCAAATATGTCAAAGCGCATCGAACTTGATTTTGTCGATCAAGCAATAAATCTTCTTTGCAGAAGAAGTGGTCACCAGAGTTCTATCAATGCCTTTGAATGCATTATGTAGGCACTAACATAACACCCGCGGGTTAGATAATTTTATGTGTGTGCCGTCAACACACATTATTACTCCCGATATTCTCGACTTTTCATAAAAAAAAACAGTCTGGCCTCACGCTTTTTTTCCTCGGACATCGTTAAGGTTATCCATTTTGGGCACAGTGTTTCTTCCAGAATATTAAAAATATCGGAGAGAACACCGGAAATCATTGATTGTGCCATTCTTGCATTAAAATCCTGCCCAGTGCCAGTTTGGTATCCACCCTCTGCCAAAAATCTTAAGCATGCCTCCAACAAACTCTGAAGTCCGTGATAATGAGCTGGCAACAGGTAACCTTGCATAAAGGTCTAAAATATACTTAAAACCAGCTTTATTTAATCTAAATTGTTTGATAAACCCACAATTAATTATTTAATTTAATTTTTGTACCAACATTTTACTGTATCAGAACACAGCTGATATTAAGGAAGATCGGTAATTGTTTTCGTTTAATCTTGCTGTAAGCTGTAAAAAAAGTTTTGTTTTTATCAGTATGTGTGCAGGGTTAGGGGGATTAACAATAATTTTATCCCTTTCGACGCTCTCAGTCTATATCGAGCTTTTGTTTAAGCAACGTCTTTCATACTTCTAAACCGGTTTACGAATTATCACAAATTGATCTCAATCTAAAGCAAATAGAACAACTTAAGGCTATGCCTTTCGGCCTTGCGATTTACTTGTAATAATTAAAATAAATAAACAATTTAGGCCAAGAAAAGTGATATTTAAAAAAAACTTGGAATCAGATAATTTTTTTTTAACAAAGAAACTTATAACTAAAAATAACTTAACCCTACCTTAACTAATATATATATGTATATATATTTTTTTGTTTTCGTAATTGTTTTGTATTTTTTTTTTTGTTTTTTGTAACAAAAAGTAAACTAAACTTACCTGCCACCCTAGCCTGCCTTAGCCTGCCTTTACCTACTCTAACCTAACCTACCTTAGTCTCTTAAAGAGGCTGACCTATTAAAATTAACCAATACGCAGTCCGCTCTAGCCACCAAGAGCTTTGATGCTGTCGGACGACGTCTCCCCGATCTTAGTGCGACACTGATCTACTAAACCTGAGGCGCTCGGGCTCTCAGAGCGCAACATCACGTTCGTAGAGGAGTCGCCGCTCCACGGACTTACGGGCCATATGGAAGATTAGCGGAACCGCCAATTCATCCTGGATCAGCCCACATTGATCCAAATAGAGGAATGCCTCTGGGGGGACAAAGCCGCTAAGACGCACTTTCTCGTGCTACATGTAATTAGGAAAGTAAGCCCTGGAGATCAGGTTATTGACCGAAGCCATTGCCCTCGCAACGTGACCCCGGATTAGTTTTGTTAGAAAATTATCTACCGTATCCTGGCCTTATTGTATAGGACCTCGTTCGGATAAAATTTCGTGTACTCAGATTCGGGTGTTCTATGTAATCCGAGACAAGTTCTGAGACATTGTCTCTCAAACACCCTAATCCTTTCCATTAACCTGGCTTTCACATTGAACCAGACGGGACGTCCATAGGCAGCCATGGGCCTGATTAAGGCCATGTAGCAGATTACCTTCACCCTGGAATCAAGTTGGCTGCTATGAAACAGCCATCTTGTCAGAGCGAAAGCGCTCCGGGCTCTCGCCAGAGCAGCATCTACATGTTGAATTTCAAAAATGGCTTATTTCACTGGCTAGTCACGCTGCAAGAGAGTGGCAATGACGTCAATCGTTGGACCTGACCTGTACGCGATTAAATTGTCCACATACGCTATTGAATGGTGAAGAGAAGCTATCCGATCACTGAAGTAAATGCTGAAAAGTATCTGCGAGTTCACTGTACCCTGTTGCAGTCCGTTGTTAATATCAAATGTTTTCAATTTTCACAACGAACTTTCTACCCGGTAGAAAAAACGGTAGACACGTCAAAAATCACATATAGCAGTGGGGTACTTATGCCCAGCCGACTGAGCTTGAAATAAAGACCTTCTAACCATACGGTGTCGAAAGCTTTTTCCAAGTCAATCAGCAGGCACCCGTGCATTGGTTCTTACATTTGTTCCACTGGATATCCGACACGAGTTTCAACGCGCCATGAATAGTGTTATGCCCGCTCTGAGATCGAACTGGTTCTCCGGAATGACTTTATTGTCCTCAACCCAATTAGGCAGGGCTCTATGGACTACCTTCTCGAAGACCTTCCTAACACTTGGAGGAGATTTATCGACCGCAGATTTGAGGGGTCAGAGGTGTGTTTGCCCCTCTTGGGTATTGGTTTCACCACCGCTGTCTTCCAACATATTGGATAATATGCATTATTCAGTGTATTGTTGAACAGTATGGTGTACATCTCTACAGCCAGTGGTGGGAGATGTCTGAGCACACATTAGATATTCCGTCGATTTCCGCGGATTTTTTTCTTTTCAGTGACTCGAAGATCATCTGGAGAGCCCTCGTTGAAATAAACAGGGTATTCGCCCCTTCATTGGTGACGGCATTATTTGCCATGAAATCGTCATTGAACCTGTGTTGATCGCAGGGAGTGATGAAGCAGGACTCTGTTTTCCATTCATTCACCTTGTACACTTCCTGGAAGACAGCTCCTACTGTCGCCACCATCACCTGAGGATCCTCGATCACGAAGAAATCATCATCCAAGACGGCGCTCTCCGGATCAATGCTGACTGTTCGTAAAAGACGTTCATTGTCTGACGTTCTCGAAAGCTTCAGACCCTGAATGTCATTCTGATTGTTTCTCCGAATTATTTTATTTATTTGCGGGAACATACTCGCGCTGTTGGAATTTACAGCACGAATTCTGTTGTTCCAATACAGAACCACTCAAGGTGAGCGAACTCGTCAGGGAATTGGCAAAGCGCGGCCAACGCGCCCTACTGTAATGGTAGGGGTGCGTTTGGACATACTCTGCCATCTCGGCGAATTTATTTAAATTGTACTTTTATGGCATGGGTGGCATCGATATTTACTTAATTTCATTTTTTTTTTATTGTTAGAAGGTATTGCAACTAACTGGGCATAAGTAAACCACTGTTATACATGATTTTGACATGTTAACTGGGTAGAAAGTTCCTTGTGCAAATTTGAACTTGTTAAAATTGGCTTAAAGTGTCTAGAAGCTGAAAAAAAATGTCAGGAACTTAGAACACTAACCCGATTTTATTTTTATTGTTTCGTTGGAAAGTGATTATGCGAGATTGAAAGACCTAAAAAACGAATATTTGCGACATATTGCCTACACAGATCAGTTCGGGCTTCAAAGAAATCTCACTCAATGTTATAAGTACAAGATGTTTGGGCGTGGTGGTCGAAACTGCCATATAAAAACGTATGGTCCACATAAAACTACTGAGTGTACTAAAGAGACAAACTTAAAATGCGCTAACTGTGTTGTATACAGTATTTGGAAGTTAAATGCAAAAGGGAAGAAAAAAAAACCAATTTTAACTCAGATGTTTGAATTTATTGCTTCTCCTGAACCAAAGTGAACCCAAGAAATTTCGCTCTCCTCTTCATGGTGCTTTAACAAAAACAATTTCACCTGATGTTCAAAGTCACACGTCGTTTTCTTCGCAAATATGTATGTATGTATGTAGAATTTAAACATTTTTTAATGCGTAACAATTTTGATGTTGCTCTTGTTGTGGAAACTTTGTCGACATCCGACATTAATCGCTCCAACTCTGATTACAAATGCTACCGAATAAACAGAGTTGGAAAAGGAGACGGGAGTGTTGCAATTTTTATCAAGAGATAAATTTAATATTTGCCCTTACCCAGAGTACAAACTGTTAGTGTCGAATTTTGGGGATGGAAGTTCAACTCGCAAATCGGGAAAAAATTAAGAAGACCGAAGGCCGGCTATCTCTTCTGATAGAACCCACCTGTTTCCCTCCCTCTGTACGCGCTAGATATATTTGTCACCAAATGTCCATCTATTACCAAGACTCCTGTCGCTGCGAATGAGCTCTGTTCGGATCACAATTCAGTTTTCTGTCAATTACGTATTTCAGGAGTTTCAAGGTGCAATATTCGCCTCTTACGACTGGCTCTCCCTGCCGCAGGTATATTCTAACCCCTATCCCGCAGAGGGGAATCTTCCCGTGTATCTGTATACGCAATCATCCTATGTTTTTTGTTGTCACGATGTTTTAAAGTCTACATAAATAATTGTCAATCCGAAGGGCTTGATTTACATTTTGGTGTTTCTCCAGGTTTGGTACTGGGGCCCACTCTATTCTATTTGTATATCTCAAATATTCTTAGCTTGTCGGGCTATGATCTAGCTAAGTTTGCTTATGAAGGAGCTATACTCTCATATCATGAAATTGCTCTCAGTTTAAGAATAAATTTAAACATGCGAATGGATTAATAGAAAATTACTTCATTAAATGGAAAATAAAGCTACGAGTAATTTATGATAAACTGCGGGTTTTTTTTCGCATGATAAAGAAGAGTTTCTTTTATTTCAAATTCTAGTCTTAGTGGGCAGATAATGTTAGATAGTTGGGTATTTATCTGGATAAAAATACTAAGTCTTAATAAACATACTGCTCAAATAAATTCAATTCAATGCTATATAAACGGAAATTCCGTCCTATCTCTACAGAATAAAATTGTTATCTACAAAGTGATACTTCAAGCCATTCTTCGGTACGGTTGTCTCGCATTGAGAGAATACAAGTATTCCAAAATAAGCTACTCAAGTTGATGACTTCCTCGATATTATTTGACAGAATATCTGTTTCGAAAGGTGAATGTTGAATCAATTTCTGATTGGATTTAAGAACTTAGCCAAAGATTCATCGAAAAGTGGGCTGTTGTCGACATTTGAAAAATGAAGTGGCTTTTGGAAGTAACCAAACTTATTTATTTAATTGTTAGTTATCTGTTTATTTATTTAACTTCTATTATTAATTTATTAACATAAAACATTAATAATCTTCCTTACAACTGCACATATGATACCAAGTGTAAGAAAAAAGGAACGTTAAAATGTCGAAACTAAGATATGAGATTTATTTGATCCAATTCAAAGTTATATTTTGGATTTTGGAGGAACATACATACATACGTATATATCCCGACAGATGAGAAAGGATTTAACGGTTGGAGTACATTTAACTCAAATAAGCCATTTTTGAAAATATTATTACCAAACCTTGTTTCTATTCATTGTTATAAATATTTTTAAAACATACATATGTATGTACAAATGAGCACCTAGCATGGGACAACAAATCATATTCCACAGGGTTCCGAAGATTAGCTATAACCATATTGTTCTCAATGTCGAAGATAAACTACGACTATTTTCCGACAACGAAAAAGAAATACATATACTATATATTATATATGTGCATCTTACCTTACCCATACTCATTTCTATAGAATGATAAAGTGTCGTAAAAAAACGTATTTCTTCCGCTCAAATGAGTTTTCCCTCCAAAATGGTAACCTTTCTTTTGGGCGAAACAAAAAAGAAGAATGAGAACGGGACAGAAGTCCCGAGAAAACTCGCAAACCAGATGAAAATGCGAAAAAATTCTAAAGGATTCACCAAGTGAAAGTAAAACGGACAAGAGTTGAGTAATTTATGACTTGAAAACGTCTCCTCAAGAGCGTACTATATATCTGTTTATGTATAATAAATAGATTCTCTTAGTATAGTTTGAGGGCGATCGACATACATATGTACATGCATCTAGAAAGAATAAAAATAAATTTCATTCTTGGCCAATTGAATCCTTTTTCGGTCATCTTCTTCTCAATTTTGTTTCCATTATTCCATTCGACCATTCCCTGTTCTGGGATGTGTTTTCCTTTTTCCTTTGAAGGATCATTAAATGACTTTTTGGATTAGTTGTAGCTGTTTGTTCGTTAGTTTACCCTTTATCTTGTTATACCCTTTCATGTTTTGTGGCCATAGGTCCTGTGAGATTAAAAAAAAATCTTTTTTTTTTTTCTGTCTCGTGAGCTTATGTGCATACATATATGTATGTGTATGCGTATCTAACGGATGCAAAATCGAGTTAACCATATTTTTCGGTCCATTTGCCGGGATGAATAAGAGCAAGAAAGGCAAGACAAGTAGAAAACCGATATTGGTTATCGAGCTTGGATATAAAAAGGACGAAATATTTCTATACAGTATTCATATATACAAGTCAATGGGCCGAGTTTATGAAATAATTTCACAGAAAAGGAAAATGAGATTGTGTGTTGAGATTTGAATTATTAGCTTATATTTTCGGATCAGTGTTTTTTTTTCTTGTGAATTCATGACATTTACTTTTTTTGGCCGGATTGACAGAGGTTATTTGAAGTGGATTAATAGAAATGAGGCATGTGTTTGTAAGTGTCGATATTTGGGATAATGTCTTCAAAATCGGAGATTAAAATGGGCATATTTTGACCTTATGAAATTCCTTGAAACTTAAACTCAATCAAACTCTGTACGCTTTGACATGAAATTATTAATGCATAAGTCACGTGCCTAACTCGAACAGTATCAATGTCATAATATCCGGATTTTCGAGATAATTTTAGAGCTCATGGTGACTTTAAAATAAAAGAAAAATTAGTGGCCCGGATTTGACATTCCCATTTCAATTAAATACGTCAAACTGAACTGTCACCCGAGTCTGCATATATTTTAGTATGAGGTTGAATATAAAATGATCCTAAAATACAAGGGGTGATCCAAAAATTAAAATAATGAAAGTAAAATACGGTGATTATTGTTAAAAACTGATTTATTTTTCTGTATAGTTTCCTTGAAAGTCAATATTTTCTAAGCCCAAAATCCCCTTAGAAATAGATATTCTAATAATTCCAATAATCTGGATCCTTCCAGAACTCCGGGACAGTGGCCATAACTTCGCTATTGTTTTCACATTTCTAGCCTTCGGATCCCGAATTAGTATACATATTATATATCATGTAAATAAACATATAATAATAAGTAAATAAGCGGGAACCATTAACGATTCGGATAAAACATATCAAAAACATATTAAGTACCATGTACTAATGTTCTTCGAGGGAACTGACTGGGGCAAAATAAAATATCGATCTAAAATTGGTCGAGAGCTGAGAATAAGATAGTAATTTCGAACCTGAAATTTAAGTGGCTTACATACATAGATGAAAGATATACCATATTATCATAGTCCATAAAATCTCGCTATAATTTTATCAGAGTATTTCAGGAAAATTACGTATGCTATTGACCAAATATTTACTCTTTGGCAGGTTTTGCAAACTGTCTAAAAACCATCTACATACATAAATAGGTAAAACTTTACGTCCGTCCATAATAATATAATAAGGATGAGTTAATCTATAATGGGCATTTTACTGTAGACATGCTGGCCCTTCATAGTCGACTATTCAACGTGTGGTGGAAAAATTTGCATGACTGGTTTGGTAATCAATCAGCCAATAATCGTATGTCAAAGGAACGCAAGATCGGTCGAGAACATCGCCGCGGTCTGTGAAAGCGTACAGCAGAACACGAGGTAATCGATGCTGCGTCAAAAAATAAAATTTACGTATATTGGACCATCCCAACCCAGACGAGGTCACCACGTGGCATAGCATTCTCAAAAAGTTACCGTTTGATGTAGATTTTGGGCCGGCGCATTGGTCCGTACTTTTTCGAAAACGACTTTGGTGATGCGGTCACCGTCAATGGCGAGCGCTACAGAACGATGATTATCAATGGCTCAAATTGAAACATATGGACCTCGACGATATGTGGTTCCAGCAGGACCGCACTACTTGTCACACAGCGGACCACGATTGACGTTTTGCCTGAACGACTTGTGCGTAAGGTCATCTCTCGCAGAGGTCATGCGATCTGACCACGTTAGACTTTTTCTATGAGTTTTCCTGAAGTCGCAGGTTTATGTGAATAAACTACAGTCGACCGATGCTCTTACGGTGAACATACCACAGGCCATCGCTCAAATTCAGTCGAATCTATGGGGAAAAGTCATTGAAAATTGGACCGCTTGTATCCATGCCACCGTAAAAAGCCAATGTGGGCATTTGAACGAGGTCATATTCCATACATAATGGCATACATGGGTCTTTCAAAAAAAAAAAAGAATTTTGTTTATACCTCGCATATACACACACTCACAAAAGTATCCGTACGCAGTTGATTTTTTACATTTTTCTTAAATAATGAGCAAAAGTTGCAATTCTTTTTGATAATATTATTTATTTACTTAAAAAAATAACAAAATAACTAAATAAAACTTATTTCATAAAGAAATTTAAAAAAAAAACACAGTTTTTCATATTTTTGGCGTTGGGCGATCTCACAAAAGTATACATACGATCTCACAAAAGTATACATGCGCTCGATTACGGATAAATTTACCGTTACATTTTCAATTAATTGCGTTTGTCCAGTATTCAGTCATCGTATTTCTGTGCCAGAGAACGCTGCATTTGTAAAAATCGGGAACAAAATGCCTAAGTCAAAGGAAATTTCTTTGGAAGTCCGAAAAATTGTGGTAAAGTTGAAAAATGAAAGAAAATCTCTTGGAAAAATTGCGGAAACTTTGAATTTACCGAAATCAACGGTACAAACAATTATAAAAAACTTCAATGACAGTGGAACCTTTGAAAATAAGCCACGAAATGGCCGACCCCGTAAGCTGGATGAGAGAATGCGGAGGCATATTGTTCGATCAATCACAGAAAGTCCGAAGCAGAGCGCTGTTAAACTTGGGAAAGATACCCAAAATAATCATGGGGTGTCTGTTAACGCAGAGACCATTCGTCGTTGCCTGAAGGAACGCGATCTCTATTGGAGAGTAGCAAGGAAAAAGCCATTCTTAAGAGAGATTAACAAGGCAAAACTTTTAGCATATGCCCGGAAATACCATAATATTCATTTGACAGATCCTTCGTTTCGGGAACGCGTCATTTTCACTGATGAATGTAAATTCAATGTTTTTGGTGGTGATGGGCGCGTTAAAGTCTGGCGAAAAAAGAACACCGAACTTGATCACAAAAATGTTGTTCCCTCTGTAAAACATGGGGGAGGATCTGTCATGGTATGGGGAGCGATGGCGGCAAATGGCGTCGGTATTCTAAGGTTTATCGAAGGAATTATGGATAAGCACATGTACATAACCATTCTAAAGGATAGTTACCTTCCTAGTGTAGAGAAACTGGATTTAAGGGACAAAGCTGTTTTATTACAGGACAATGATCCAAAGCATTTTCCAGCTCTGGTAAAGGAATGGTTGCTTTATAATGTTAGAAAGAAGCTGGAACATCCACCATAATCTCCTGACTTAAATGTCATAGAGCTTTTGTGGGATCATTTGAAGCAACAAGTCAGAAAAAGAAATGTTACTTCGATTTCAATGCTTAAGACAGTTCTGGTCGAGGAATGAAATAATATAACCCCAGAAACAACACGTAGGTTAGCAGTTTCCATGCCTTCCCGATTGTCTGCAGTAATTGTAGCCAAAGGAGGCCATACCTCGTACTAAGCATGTAAAATTTTTCAGTTATTATTATTTTTTAAATGCGTATGTATACTTTTGTGAGATCACCCAACGCCAAAAATATGAAAAACTGTGTTTTTTTTTTAAATTTCTTTATGAAATAAGTTTTATTTAGTTATTTTGTTATTTTTTTAAGTAAATAAATAATATTATCAAAAAGAATTGCAACTTTTGCTCATTATTTAAGAAAAATGTAAAAAATCAACTGCGTACGGATACTTTTGTGAGTGTGTGTATGTAGCTTGTTTTATTCCATTTCAACATCTACCTGCAATTATTAAAAAATCTTTTATGATAATAGAAAAATCGGTAAGATAAAAATGTACGAGAAGACTTTAATTCGTATTGACTGCTCAAAATGACATAAGGGTGGATTTAACATATATAAAAAAAACTCTGTTGTTCCTGTCCTTTTACAGAACTAAGGAATTTTTCAAAACAATTCTATTAACCCATAATGTCAGAATCCATATACATAAAACAATAATAACGCCAGTGAATCTTAACGGATGTCTTAAGGAGAATGGTCGAAAACAGAATGGAGAAAACAATACAACCAGGAACTTGAGGTAGTGCACTCAAGCACTGTTCGATTAATAAGATCGCGAAACTAAGATGGGTAGAACACGTAGAATGAATGAGTCAAAAAAATAATCAATGGAAAATCCATAGGAAAAAAACTAGGAAAGCCGTGGGGTAGATGAAAGGACATTTTAAGGTTGCACCTAGAAGAAATAAAACAGAATAGCAAAAAATGGAAGGAACACACTCATGTAAAGGAGGCTTGGCGAAGGTTTGTCAACGAGACTCCGAGTTCCAAATTGTCCGTAATAATAACGGAATAAAATAAGGTTAACTTTCATTCCTTTCTATCATCATTTGTGGCGGTTTTAAGCTTTTGTACTTGGAATGGGCTAAATCCGATGGTGTGAATCACTTTGTCACGATAAGCACTTCGTCTTATAAGGAAATTCTCTTCAGAGATCGTCTCTCCGACTTCGATGTCCTTCAATTTAGTAACATCACCAACAACAAGAATCGACAGCTTGGCCTGATCTTCTTATCTGAAGCCGAGCACTGCGTAATTAATGTAAGTAACCTCGTCCATAATTTGGATCCTATTCGTCCAAACTTATCGGGAGCATCTTCACTCGAAAATACACATTGTTTCGATTTCTGAAACGCAGGAATCGCATAACTAAATAACCTGCTCAGCAATATTAACTTTAATTTTGTCCTAAGCTCTAACACGTTCAGGTCCTTAGATGACCTGACTCCAAAGTCGCATAAAAACTGCATCCACATTGAGTATGAAAACAAAGAAACGGTGGCAGGCCTACTTTAAGTCCCGCTCTGTTTGCAACCTTTCTACTTCCCTGCACTTTTATACGAAATTCGCATAGCTATGCGAATTCTTCTACCTTCTTCTTCAACCACTTTCTTCTTCTTCTTAGATGGCGCTGCACCTGGGCCTCAACCAACAAGCGTCATGACAGCTGGCATGACATTTTGCCGGTTGTTTCCAGTTCCGCACTCCCAGTGGGTTAAGTTCCCCTTCCGCCCGCGCCACGTATGAGCTTCTTTAGATTCAGTCGTCCTCTGCTGTGTCGTCCCTCAGGCAGGGTTGGATTCGAATACTCTTCGGGCCGGAGCTGTGTTGTCTATTCGCTCTTCATGGCCCAGCCATCCTAGACGTTGGATCCGGAGACGTCGTACTAGGCCAATGTCGCTCTACAGCCTGTACAGTTTGTCGTTATCCGTTTATATAAACGGAACATAGATTGAACGCAGAATTTGCCTCTCGAAGCGACCAAGTGCATCCTCATTCGTTTTTGTTAAGGTCCAGGCCTCTGCGCCGTAAAGGAGGACCGGAATGATCAGTGATTTATATATTGCCACCTCTGTTTTTCGAAAGAGGGCTCTATTTCTCAATTGCCTCTTGAGCTCAAAGAAGCAGCGGTTGGCAAGAGTAATTTTGCGTTTGATCACAGCGCTGGTGTTGTTGTCGCTGGTCACTAGTGAGTCAAGATAGATGAAGTCCTTGACCACTTCAGATTTGTAGCCGTCAATTGTGACTTTCTGGTCAAGATGTCGATGTTGTACGTTTTTTTTTGAATGACAGCATTTATTTGGTTTTACCCTCGTTCACCGAAAACCCCATTTTAGTTTTTTTTTCAATGCTTTTGAAAACTTCATTTACGTCTCGCTGTGCTCGCCCAATTACGTCAATGTCATCCATGTACGCAAGCAATTGCGCAGACTTGAAATAGATCGTACGTAAATGTTAAATGACTGTCTGTCACCATGCCTAAATCCTTTTTTAAGATCGAAGGTCTGGGTTGATTCGCTACCGACCTGAATGGAGCAGTGAGAATTCTCCATTTTCATCCTGCACAATCGGATGAGTTTGGCAGGGATGTTAAAACTAGACGTGGCTCGGTATAGCTCATCCCTATGCCCACTGTCATATGCGGCTTTAAAATTGACAATTCTTGGGTCTTTTCCAAGATCAGCCACATTGTGAAAATTTGGTCTTTTGTGGATTTACCTGGCCTGAAACCAAACTGATAGGAACCTATCCAATTATTCACAAAGGCTTTCAGGCGTTCACACTGTACGACAGAGAAAATCTTGTACGCAATGCGTACCATTTTATAAATGTAAAAACTAAAGCTGAGAACTATACCTCCAATTTTCTTAGTACTTCTTCCAATGATCTGAAAATAGTTTCCATCATTTCGTTCACCACTCGTTATATGAAAGTCTTCGTTATATGTTCCTAGCCTCAGTACGAGTAAATAAATCTCCTGGCTTAGTCATAGAAAAAATACGTAACGTAAAGAACGACAACTCACCCGGCCCTGATTACCTCCCCGTCTTAGTTTTTAAAAAATGCGTCAACCCATCAGCTTCTATATTTTATAGCCTTATTTCAAAGTCCCATATCACAGGAACTTTTTCATCACCTTTGGAAAATTACTCACATTGGTATGGTGGGCGTCTCTACAGCCACTGGTGGGAGGTGCCTATGCACAACATTAAATATGCCGTTGAATTTTTTTCTCTTGAGTGACTTCACATCAAATTATACTTTTTAAATTCACCACCTCCGGAATTTCCTCTGTCAACTTGTAGTTTGTCTTAGGTGTTATTTGTAGTCGAGAACTTAACTTTCACCTTCATGCAAACGTGCCAATTCCGCCCTCGACTTTGTAATGTCGCAGACATATTTTTCATCCATGACCTACTTACCGGCAATATTGATTACCCCTCTCTGCTTCAAATGATTTCCCTTAACATCAATCTCAGAAACCTTCGGTCCATGCCCCAACTCCGCTCTTTTTGACCTACATCTCAGCAAACACTGTCTTAGAAATGTTCTCTTCCGCCGCTTTTCGGCCTTTCCTTAATTTTTTTTTCCTAAGAAAGTATTAAGCTTATTTAGACTTAGACTTAGATTGTTGAAGTTATTTTTTAAGTTTCGATTGTTTACGTATCTTTCTTTGCTAAGCCATGTATTAAGCCAATAAACTTCTCCCATAATATGTGATATGTGCTTAATCAGCAGCATTACTATTTGAAAGATGTTTTATTCTAATATTCGGGAATAGAATGTCATTAAGAGAGGCGTACAACATAGGGGTTAAAGGACCACCCTTACAGGCGACATCCATTTTAGCCCAGAATCACATTATTGCAATGAAACACAAGACTTTCTTTGATTGCTTCCTTTGATTGCCGCCTATATGGGTAGTAATGAAGATTCCAAATATTTTCGTTGATATTGTAAATGCATTCATGATATTTTGTATATATGTATTTGTAAATGAATTTAAAAATTATATAAGCAAAAACGATTTACATAGATATATTTCACTTATCTACTATTGCGATCATTTCTTTGGAAATACGCAATTGTCCACTCAGAGTTGGCTAAGTCTAACAAGAGTGTCGCATTATGCTATCAATTTGCCCATAAGCTTTTACCACAATTCTCTCAACCAACTATCGATGTCTTATCACCCACACCCACACAACATGTTTCTTTTTCTTTTACAGAAAAATTCAATTTACCAAGCCTGCCTCAGCTAAAGGATAACAGCTTCCAATAGTGTTATAGTAGTAGTAGTAGATGCTATACAATGCAGGCATTCGACATGGAGCATAGCATTGCACATTTCATTTGTTCAATGGTCCCGTTCCACCATTAGTGGAACTATCCAGCTGCAGTGATCCACTTTCATTTATTGAAAAATATTTTTCTTCGTTTACATCAACGCACATGGCACTTGGTGAAGTTTATTGCGTCCTTAGGCTAGAGGACGTGCTCAAAATGATTCCTACCATTTGCAATTCCCCTGTTCGCCTACGATATTGCCGACATTTGTATCCCGATAGCTGCTTCTGTCTAACGGACGCACATAGTCAATGACCCATTCAGCTGACCTAAACGTCAATCAGCCTCAGTCTCGCTTGAGAATAATAAAACCAAACAGAATAAGGAGAGGAAAGAAGAAGTAAGAAAAAAAAAACTGAAATGAACGCTTAAACGTCTAATTACTCCCGACAATTTGCTTATTCCATTTAACCCATTTGTAGCTACAATGACTTTTAGCAGACGTTCAGTAAAGTTCCACCTATGTACATTCCCAAGGGGCCCGATCCAACTACGACGGCAGCACTCAGGGTTGGCTTTTACGATTTCCACTCGCCACCCACCTTCGCCACTAAAGTGAGTTAATCTGTGAGTAGTAGTTGGCCAGTTGTAATGAGGTCGTGAGAAGATTAACATTGCGTAAGCAGCACCACCAGGCATGTACACCCGTTGGATCACAGGATAAACGCAGTCTGACTATCGGAATTTTCATTTTGAAATGAGAAGAGGCTTTTCGAAGAATTTACTTTGAAAAGGGGTTTTATTAGAGCATTTAGTGCTGTAAGGCTATTTGCACACAGGCACGGACGTGAGATTTTAAACGAATACTGTTCTTGTTTGGGTTGTTGAACTCTCTCGCTGATTAGAATTTGTGCCGCTAGACGCTCGTACCGGATGGTGGACGTAATACGAGCTAGGTGCGATGCTGTGTGGACGTGTACTGAAATTCGTTTCCCTGCAATGAGTAGGAAATGATTTTGTTTTAATTCCCTTATTATACAATAGTCTGTATGTGCTTTCATGGATCTCGATTTTGATTGGGTATTGGTAAAGACTTATCAGTTTTGGGATTTGATAAGTTCATTCATGCGAACTGTATATAAACCAATAAAATCGTATATTAATTTCTATAAAAATTATACATATGTCCGAAAATATGAAAAAACTCTCATAAAATTATGAAAAATTTCATGAGAAAACAAACTCAATTTTAGCTGTTTACTTTGCAAAGCTGAAGCAGGGAAGACTTTTGCAGAGGCTTCACATTCACTTCGCGCAAGTTTATAGATATACGACATATGCGTACGGACAGAAGGACACACAGGAAAGCCTTTGCATAAGTTTGCAAAACTCAAGTTAGAAGACGTATTCTATTTCAAATAAATTTGCTTAATATAACATTCAGGGTTTAGCGTAAAGTCTGAACCGACAGTAAACCTCTATATAGGTAGTTGAAAAGTAGTTGAATAGTGATGTACGAATTTCGATAAAAAAATAAGGTGACCTTTTGAATTTCACGATCTGATACATTCGACTTTTATTTATGTTTACGCATGTCCCCTAACATATGTCAACATTGTCAGCTATGTTGGATATTTAATTTGTTTTACATAGATATGAAGGTTAGATGTATTTTGACAAAAATGGGTCAAGGAACCTGTATCTAATATTGTGCGAATAATAAAAAAAATGTTCCCACATACTTTTGAAAGTGCTACATTTTGATCAAAACAACTATCGCATGAGCTTTACTGAGGAGCTGTGGAATGACGTGAAGGACGACCCAGATTTATTGAAAAAATCCATAACTTGGGAAGAAACATGGGTTATGAAGTCGAAATCAAAGCCCAATTATCTCAATGGAAGCAACCAGAAGGGCCAATACCGACGATCAATTCTTCGATTACAATGGCGTGGTTTGTCATGAGTTCTTGCTGGAAGGTTGGGCGGTCAATAAAGAATATTTCCGTCAAGTTATGTGTCTTTTCCGTGAAACAATACGAAGAAATCATCTGGATTTTTGGAAAAAAAATTTGTGGCTGTTTCATCACGATAATGCAACTGTTTCCGCGACTTTTTTCTCCTTCCAAAACTGAAAAGCAAAGAAAGGAGAGAGATTTACCACAATTGAGGATATAATAACCATGTCGCCTGAGGAGTGGTTGCCACTATTAACGAAGCGTAGAAACTCGTTTTTAATATTCATTTCTAACAACTATTTTACGCGCTAGACAAAAATGATATAAATACCTTACTGGCCCTATACGGACACTCTAAAGTAAGAAGAGCAGATTAAATTATAACTTTCGGTCTTATGAAAAAAAAATTATGACAATTAATATAATTTAAAGCTTAAGCTAAGAAAATATTTGTTAAGAAAAACTTAGCATCCGAACATTTTTCTTTTTATATTTAAAACTTGCACCTAACTACTCAGATTCAGGTGTCCTATGTACCCCGAGATAAGTCCTGAGACATTGTCTCTCAAGCACCCGAATCCTTTCCATTAACCTGGCTCTCACATTGAACCAGACGGGACATCCATAGGCAACCATGGGCCTGATTAAGCCATATAGCAGATTACCTTCACTTCAGAATCAAGTTGGCTGCTATAAAAACAGCCATCTTGTCAGACCAAAAGCGCCCCAGGCCGTTGCCAGAACAGCATCTACATGTTTGTCAATATATAGATACTGATCTAGCACGATCCCAAGGTATCTGACTACACTTTGTCTCGCTAGTGGACGCCCGTCCGGCCTAAAGATAGAGAACCTGCGCCAATTTTTCCTAGTGTCCCGAGAGGACCTAGACAAAGGCGTTCTGAATAAAATAGATTCTGATTTCTGGAAGTTGATTTTCAACTCAAGTCATCACAATACTGCTGAATTCTTTCGAAGTCACGTTGCAGAAGAGTAACAATGACGTCGACCATTGGACCTGATCTGTACGCAATTAAATCGTCTGCGTACGCTATTGAATGGTGAAGAGAAACTATCAGATCACTGAAGTGAATGCTGAAAAGTATCGGCGAGTTCACCGTACCCTGTCCAAGTCCATTGTTAATATCAAATGTTTGAGTAGAAGTCACGTTGGCAATTTTCACAACGAACTTTCTATCTGTTAACATGTCAAAGATCATATATAGCAGTGGTTTACTTATGCCCAGTCGACTGAGCTTGTAACCATACGGTGTCGAAGGCTTTTTCCAAGTTGTGCATTGGTTCTTGCATTTGTTCCATTGGATATCCGATACGAGTTTCGACGCGGCATGAATAGTGTCATGCTCCGCTCTGAAACCGAATTGGTTACCCGGGATGATTTTATTGTCCTCAACCTATTTAGACAGAGCTCTATGGACCACCTTCTCGAAGACCTTGCTGATACGCGGAAGTAGACTTATCGACCGGAGATTTGCCGGTTTAGAGGTGTCTTTACCCCTCTTGGGGATTGGTTGCACCACCGCTGTCTTCCAGTGCACTGGATAATATGCATTATTCGAATTCTGTTATTCCAATGCAAACTTACAGATATTCCTTGATCAACTGTTGGAAATTTTTAATCAGTGACTTCAGTGTCCTGACCTCCGAGTTTCGTCTGTCGGTAAACCGCTTGTACAAAAGTTTGAGTTTTGTCAGGAGTCTACTTTTCTGTCTATGTAGTGCGTCGATTGTCGCGTTTCGGTACACGTTCGTGGTATCTTGCTGTCGTTGGCGTGGTATTGTACTCTTCATTGTCTGTTTAATAGTATCATCCAATTGTTTGAGGTACCTGTCAATCTCATAGTTTAACAGGTTCCTATTAGACGGTGGAAAGGAGGCGCTCGAAGTGAGCGCTCTCGTCAGGGATTTGGCAAGGCGTGGCCAGCGCGCCTTATTGTAATCATAGGGGTACGTTTGGACGCACTCTGCCATTTCCGCGAATTCGTCCGGTAATTTGATTACGGCACTTAGTTCACAATGGTCACTGTCGTATACGAAGGTCCGTAGACAGTTAGTAGGCCATTCGTTCGTGTCAGCTAGTCTCAGTCGAGAGTCAAGCAGCGAGATGAGATCCAGATAGGAGCCGCTCCTAGGATACGACGGACTATCCGTTGCGAGTATCTTGAGTCTATACTCTATGCTCTGCAGAACCCACCAATGGCTTAGTAGACTCCCCCTAGTGTTGGGAATGTTGTTTCCCCAATCACTATGTTTGGCATTTAAATCGCCAGCCGGAACGTAGAAGTTTTCTACCGAGTTTAAGCGCAGAGATCGAAAAAGTGTCTCTGCGATGAAAATGTTGGGTTGAGGTGCTTCAGGTGCATAGGCTGGTATAATGTACATTCTCTTTCCATTTCGGAGAGGAATGCACACAA
Source organism: Merodon equestris (assembly GCA_958301585.1). Lineage (NCBI taxonomy): Eukaryota > Metazoa > Arthropoda > Insecta > Diptera > Syrphidae > Merodon > Merodon equestris. Next base: position 71,241,122 of record OY284413.1, read on the forward strand.
TACAGGCCTCTAGTACCTAGAACCTCCACATTTCACTGTGTTGTGTTCAACCACAACAATCACAGACACTTGACACCAGACGGTGTCAAAAGAATTAATCAGGCAATATATACAGCGTATCCAGAGCTCACACTGGTAGTGAAAACAGCGTATCCAGGGCTCACACTGGTAGTGAAAACAGCGTATCCAGGGCTCATACTGGTAGTGAAAACAGCGTATCCAGGGCTAACAAGGAACTACAGAAAATTTATCAGCTTGTTGCCCAGCAACTGAAAACAGATGTAGCAGATAAATTGCTCTTGGAATTGGATGGTGACTGGTTTCCTTGATGACCAGATTTGAGCATTTTCTCAATATGTACTCCAAAAATGTTCCTTTCATTATCATATCTAGCCTTTAAAGTTTTCCAGGCCGTTGTATAGTTTGCACTTGAAATGGTTAAATGCTGGATAAGTTGCATTGGTTCTCCTTCCAAATGCGTCTTCAGGTACTCCATATTTTCTGTAGTACTGTGTGTGACTTTGTTGTGTATAATTGTTGTGAATATGTCACAAAACGATTGCCATTCCAAATAGTTCCCTTTAAATATCGGAATTTTTAATTGTGGCAATCTGACTTCCACTTGTTGATGTCTTTCTTCAACCTTCAATTGGTTGGTTTCGCTGAGTTTGGAAGCCATCTTATGAAGACATCGATTTAGTTCCTGTTGTACTTCCCTGTACTCATCTTCTATTACATAGCTTGTTTTAAGATCGTCCTCTGATGCACTAATCATGAAATCTTCGTGCAAGTCGGTGAAGCTTCTAGATTGCCCTAGCAATATTTTTTGTTGGAAATCATGGACTTCAGGTGAATAGCCTATCAGAGTGGCTTCTTCAAATTCCATGACATCATTCTTAATGGCATAAAGAAGGGTCCACAAGGCTTTCCCATTGCACAAAGGTCTCAATTTGGATGGTTTGTTACTGGGCGCACGTCATCCAAATGCGCTAGTGTAGCAATCATGGGAATGGTTGCCCAAACAACACTGGAAACTCGACTCAAGCAATTCTGGGAACAAGAGGAGGTACCAGCACAAATTCAATTGACGCAGAACGACTTGAATTGCGAAAAAATATATGAAGAAACGCATTGTCGGGACATTGATGGCAGATATATAGTGAACATTCCGTTCAATAAGCAATTGGAACAGATATACAGTCTAGGAGCCTCACGAGACCGAGCAGTGGCAAGATTATTCCAACTGGAGAGAAAATTTAAAACAGACAATTCGTTGCACCTTGAGTATACCAATTTCAAAGAATTTATAAATCTTAGTCATATGATAGAAGTTCCTTCAAATGAAAAACAAACCGAAGGTGTATACTATATGCCACATCATGCTGTAATTAAACCCGCCAGCATTACAACAAAACTAAGAGTAGTGTTCGACGCGTCATCGAAGACATCAACTGGAGTTAGTCTCAACGATCTTATGTTGGTGGACCCAAGGCTACAATTTGATTTAACCATCATTATTATGCGTTGGAGACGGCACAGATATGTCTTCACGGCGGACATCGAAAAGATGTACCGTCAAATTAAAATGAACGAGAAGCATCAAAACTATCAGCGGATAGTATGGAGGAACTCTTCAAATGAAAAAATTAAGGACTATAAACTTACCACTGTCACATACGGAACAGCTTCTACACCGTACCTTGCTGTCAAAACACTCCATCAATTAGCATCTGATGAGCAACAAGATTATCCAATTGCTGCAAGCATCTTAAAGGAAGACTTCTACGTTGACGATCTCATGTCCGGAGGTGACACTTTGAGTGATTGCAGATACGCTCAGAATCAGCTCATAAAATTATTGAAATGTGGTGGTTTTCATCTTCGAAAATGAGCAGCAAACCGCATGGAACTTCTGGATGTCATTTCAGATTCTAATTGCCAGTCTGTCATCAACCTTGACAAAGAAAATACCATAAAGACACTGGGCATACATTGGAGTCCATCGAACGACACCTTCCAATTCAAAGTTAACATAAAAGAACATCATACTGGCAACGCATAATGGACAGATTCACCCGTTAATTTTGACAGTTAATCAAATGAAAATGGAACTAACTCGAGTCCACGACAACATACCAAGAAGCATGATGATCCCAGGGGAAGGAAATCACGAGTCCATAATTCAACTGTACAAGACGTTACAGCCAAGGGCAAGAGTGATGGAAAAAAATGTCATCATAGAAATAACGCTGCCACTCTTGTATAGCGAAGAGTTCAAAATCTACAAACTGTTTTCAGTACCAGCTTGGCGAGGTAACAAATTCGCGTTTATTGTACCATCATCAGAGTATTTAATAGTCAATCTGGAAGGCGATCACTTCTACCCCTTGAACGAAGTGTCATTTTCGATGTGCAGGCAACGATCGTCAGGATCGTTCTGGTGCGACATGAAGCACCCTCTGTACCTAACAGAGTCGACGATTAGTTCCTGTGAAATGGGTCTCTTGAGACATAAGAAAGAGATTCCATTTTCGTGCGTCATCCAAAGCGTCAGTCCTCAATTATATTGGGTACAAATGCACCACACGAACACATGGATATACAGCACACCAAGCGCGGTCAATGTAGACATAGCTTGTGGCAAGGTATCTTCGACAGCCCAATTGATGTCAACGGGTGCAGGTGCAACCTAACTGCAGAATTCTCCAATCAAGCATAATCATGTTTGGCAGGCAGTCAGTAACAACGAGAATAACTTCCTATTTGCCGCTGCCGAACATTTCTGATTTTACAACTGATCAACATTATCACCACGAAGAACCGGCTGTTGTAGGAACAAAGGTCTCACAGCAGATCTCAAAATTACAACACGATATTGCTCTCCAAAAAAGCCAAGAAGTACTATTGAACCAAATCCATAGTCACAAGATCCAGCAGTATTCAATAAGCGGTGCAATAACGTTTCTCGTCGTCATAGCAATATGCATCGCTATATCGGAAAAGGCGTAGCTTTTATCACCAACATGGAAAACTACCTCTCTTCCATTATCGATGACGTCGGTAATGAGGAGTGCCGAGCACAAGACATGTGGGATTCCCTACAACAATCTGGCCTGGAGAAAGCCAAATCACTGCTCGGAACATCTAAAGGCCCCTGCCAACACGCAAAAGAAACCTGGTGGTGGACAGACGAAGCCAAAGCAGTGATACACGAAAAGAAAATGGCTTTCCAAGCTTGGTCAAAGTGCTCTTCTACTAATAGAGAGGAAAAAGCTCGCCGTGAAAAGGTATATAGATGTTGCAAAGGTATCGCGAAGAAAAAATGCGCCGAATTCAAAGCGAAAAGCATGGAAGGCCTCTATCAGGAATTGGAAGAAATATCGTCTTCCGCGTCTGACAGGAACCAGGCTACCCAGGAGCTTCGACAAAACAATTTGAACAAAGGAGCAAATATCTTTAAGATAGCCGCCCAGAGAAGAAGAAATGCTCAGGAGATTCGTTTCCCAAAGTTTATTAACAATGCTGAAGGCCAACTCCTTGTGGAAGACGAAAAAATTCTCCACAGATGGCGACAGTATTGCGAGGAACTTCTGAGCGAACAGTTTCCCCGAGTGTACTTTCCAAGAGCCGCCCCGAATCATGCCGAAATATCCGACATCACAGTCGAAGAAGTTCGGTACACGGTTAAAAACTCCAAGAAAAGAAAAGCTGTTGGGCCGGACGGGATACCCTCTGAGTTCTGGAAAAAGATGGGAGACATCGGGTCTAGATGGCTCATGGTTCTTATCTCCAAACTTATGAGAGGCGACACTATGCCTAATCAATGGAGGGAAAGCTATCTTCTTCCATTGCACAAAGGAAAGGGTGATACGCGAAATTGTGATAACTACCGTTCTGTCAAGCTGATGTCGCACACCATGAAGATCGTTGAACGGGTATTAGATAGCCGACTGCGGAAAATAATACGACTATCTGATGACCAGTGCGGGTTTGTCTCGGGTAAATCAACAACAGATGCAATCCAAAGTATAAGGATCATGATGGAAAAGCATCGTGATTCTTCAAAGGACTTGCATATGGTGTTGGTTGATTTCGAGAAGGCCTTTGACCGGCAACCAAGAGATCTTTTATGGGTAGCGCTAAGACAAAAAGGAGTTCCAGAAACCTACGTGGGAGTGATTATGGACATGTACGAGAGAGCAACGACAAGAGTAAGATGCACCGCAGGAGTCACCGAAGAGTTCGCAATCAAAGTCGGTGTACACCAAGGGAGCGTCCTCAGCCCACTGCTTTTTATAGCAGTCCTTGATTGCTTGCTTGAAGGAAAAGTGACGGACCCCAATGTGCACCAGCTATTCTTTGCTGACGATGGGGCCATTATAAGTGATGATCAGGCGTCCCTACAACGAGCACTTGATGTGTGGGTGGACATTTTTGAGGGACGCGGGTATCGTATTAGTTCAAAGAAGACAGAGTATCTGTGCTGCCCGTTCTCTGACCCTCATCAGCCTATTCCAGACATTTACTTGAATGGAAGAGTGCTTCCCAAGTGAAAAGTTTAAATATCTGGGATCTATGATTAATATAGAAGCAACTTGTGATGACGACATCAAACATCGCGTAAGCGTAGGGTGGATGAAGTGGCGGGAAAACTCCGCCATCTTCTGTGATCGAAAAATGCCCCCTAAGCTGAAAGGAAGGCTCTACACTTCAGTTGTACGTCCGGCTCTCACATACGGTTCACAATGCTGGACAATGCATAAAAAGTATGAGAGCAAATTAACGGCGACTGAGATGAAGATGCTTCGCATGACAGCGGGAGTAACAAAGCGTGAAGAAGTGATCCGAAGAAGCCTCCACGTAAAAGAAACCATCACAAGAAATATAGAGCGCGACCGACTCAGTTGGTATTACAATTACATTCCAATTTCAACACGCAAAAAAGGCAGGCCGAAAAACAATTGGTGCAAACAAATGCAAAAACACCAGCATTTGATTGGCCTCAGCGATGAAGTAATCCCAAACCGGGAAGCCTGCCGCTACTTTCTGAGGTCAAACCGGCGGACCCCACAAGCGGATCAGTAGGAATGCAGTTAAGTGGGAAGGTTATGGTCCTACACTTCTGACCATAACGACGCCGGCATAAAAATGAAAAGAAGAAGATAGCAATATGCATCGCTGTACTGAAAGAACTTCGAAAAAGGAGATCTGCCAATATTAACATCGTGACCAACCCCAACCCAGCACCAGACGACGAAGTGAACCAGTTGCCCCATCAATATTCTGTGACGAACATTTTACCGTATAGGAGGCCCCAGCATGTTGTGTTCTACCACAACAATCACAGACACTTGACGCCAGACGGTGTCAAAAGAATTAATCAGCAAAATTTTATATTTGTTTTCCTCTTTCATTCACCTGTTCAACTTTTTCGGCTCATATATCTTACGTAGAATAAGCAAAATTGTAATATGATATTTATTGTAGAATAAGCAAAATTGTACTATATAAGCAATATTATCTGATAATAAAAATCAGTTCGTCAGAACCACACGCCATTCGTATATTGAATGAACACACTGATATATATAATTTTATGTTTAAAATGAAGATCGCAACTCCTCCGCCTCGTGTGGCGTTGGGTCGGTCTCTTCGAATCACTTTATAAGAATTATGCCGCATTTTGTGCTTTTGGTTTAGCTTAGTTTCGCTAACCAAAAGTACATACATCAGGGCTTCCGTCCTGCAACATGTTGAAAAGTACAGCTCTTCGCTCAATCCTTATCAGTGAATTCATATTCACCGACAGGACCTTTAAGGGACTCTCTACCGGCGTACCCATCACGATTCTAGGGGCGCTAGGGCCGGCAGAAGCGAGTAGATTCTGTCCACTCGGGTCGTCTGCTCATGGATCTGCTGTTGGAGTTGGCCGATCTGCCCTTGGATGGCGAGCAAGATTGAACGCAGGTCGCCATCGGCCTCCGGTGCCTTAGTAACAGGCACTGGGGCTTTAGTAACAGCCACAGGCTTTTGTACCGTCTGCCTCAGACCTGCCGCCATTTGGGCGTAGGTCATTGAGGGTGTAACAGCTGATGTTCGTGAGCGACCTGCAGGACGTTTCTCCTCAATCTTCTGCTTACGAGCCAGATTTAATTTAATGTCTTGGAACTTAGGACATCCCCGATAGTTTGCAGGGTGTCCACGGTTCCTACAGAGCACGCACTCAAGCTGCTCCCTATCCGCGAACTTGTCTTGTGTCAGGACGCATTCCTCGTTCATGTAGTTCTTTGCACACTTAACGCATTGAGGCTGCATCTCGCAGTTCGACGCAACGTGTCCGAACCTTTGACAGCGGATACATTGTAAAATGTTTCCGTGTCTTCTTAATTTTTCCCATTTTACAGACTGGGATGCTAAGGAAGTGATGGTCCTTAGTCTCTCCAGTTTGCTGTTGGGTGCGAGTTGAACCAAGAAGAAGGGTAACACACGCTTCTCCCGTCTGGCCCGCGCCGTGGTGAAGGATTTGACTCCCACGAATTTGAGGTCATCGCTCTCGAACTTTTTGAGCTCTGAGAGCATTTCCTCGGGGTCAGTAATCGAGTACACGCCTTTGAGGAGCATCATCTGCAGCCTCTCGGTCTTGGGGGTAAATGAAAAGAACTCAGTCGTGGTCTCTTTCAGTAGTTCCTTGACCCGCTTATGCTGCTCCAGTGTGTTACATTGGATAGCATAGCGGCGGTTCTCACCTATACCTTTAAAAACGAAATTGCCAACACCAATTACGTACTTATATAAGTCTATTGTTTCGCGTAGGGCTGTGGTGTAAGGTTTGGTGGCACCTTCTCCTTGGGACATTGCTGCCGCTTCTGTTGTTGCGGCTGTTGTTGCTGCTTCTTCTGTTGTTGTTGTTGCTGCTTTTTCCGCTGCGGCTGAGGTTGTGGCTGCTGTTCCGCCGTTTTTTTCGGCACCTTCTTTTGCGGCTGCTGTTGTTGTTGCTGCTGTTGATGTGACTGAAGCTGGGCGGCTGTTGCCTCCTCTTTCTCCTTCTGCATCTTGTTTGACTTGTTAACTACAGCCTTTAGTTTGGCACGTAGGACACGTTCCACCTCCTCGAGGTCTCTACGCTCCTCCTCAGTACCGGAACTTGAAAGGGCGGCGAAGGGGTTGTTGTCGCCCGTGTAGCGGCCTTCCCTACCATCGGAGAGGTTGGCGATATTTGCTTCCACGGGCGCACTGATTGTTAATGTTGTTGTTGTTGTTGTTGCCCAGCTGCTTTGGACGTCGATGGTGATGGTGATGGCGCCCCTTTCCTCCCTTCGACCTGCAGCTTTTCGGTCGAGGTATTGAGGGAGGGGCGCTTAATTACATTGGGCCTCGGATTGACCCGTTTGCGTCTCTTCACGACGGCGGCCGGTGTTGCGAAATCAGATGATACTTCATACGATTCCGATCCCGTCAGACGTACGGGTCTTCCCCCGTCGTCACCCGACATCTCTTCCTGCTACTTCAAGTTAACTTTAGAAAGAATACGGAAAAAAAGAAAAACGCACACGAAAAATTATCCTCCCAGCTGGAGATTCGAACTGGCGACTTTCCGCTCGCCAGCCGCGCACGTACTTATAATTTTTATTTTTATTTTCTTTTATTACTCTAGCCGAAACACTTCCTCCTTCCACACTGGTCTGTGAACGACTGACGTCGAAACTCGTATCGGATATCCAATGGAACAAATGCAAAAACTAATACGCGGGTTCCAGTCTGATTGATTTGGAAAAAAAAAATTCGATTCGAACCGTGTGGTTGGAAGGTCTTCATTACAAGCTTAACCGGCTGAGAATTAGTAAACCACTGTTTTATACGACTTTTGACATGTCAACAGGTAAGGTGAACTCACCAAATCTTTTAAGTATTCACCTTAGTGACCTCAATTGTTGGACCGGATGGTCATTTACTGGCGAAACTACGTGTAGTAAGGTATCTTGAGATCCGGCTGGACCAGTATCCATATTTTCACAAAGTTATAGAATATTTTTATTTGAATAACAGTATATCTAATTGAATCGAAATGAGCGAAAGGACGTTACTGATAAGATTAAAAACTGGAAGCCATGGAAGTCAGACAAGAGTATGGTGTGCCATTGTGAAAGCCCAGCTTCTTCAGGGTGTAAGAGTGAAAAAAAAACCAAAACACCACATAAACTGGAACAAACAAACGGGTTTCATTTTTTGCCAAAGCTGACATGTCGTAAAATAACGAATTTCGAGCCAGCTTTATTATGATTATAGAAGCTATGTCCAATTATGGCACATTTTTGTCATTATTACCTGCCATTCGGAACTTGGAACTTCCCCAGGTCTCCTGTTCCATCTCTTCTGGGTCCATACTAATATTGTCCTTGCATCTATGGCGCGGTCTTCCTGTGGTTTTTTTTTCTTCGAGTTTTTTACTTTTGATTCTTTTGACACTCGTTATGCGTGTCCTGCCCATCTTAGTCTTCGCAATTTTATTAGTCGGACAATGCTTGGGGCTAAATAGAGTTCATCGAGTTCATGATTGTGTAGTTTTCTCCATTCATATGATCTGAACAAAATCTCCTTAAGATTTTGTTTTGAAGGATCTGAAATCTCCTTCTTAGTCAGAGACTAAGTTCTACACCCGTAAAGTGTTATTGGCATTATTGTGGTCCTTTGTATGTGGACATTGACATTACGGGACAAAAGAGTTGTTTCGAGTAGTTTCTTAATTGCGGTAAGTCCGCGCTGCCCAGCCTTTTATTAATTTCGATATTTGTTTAGCTTGTGGCAGTCAATATGGTACTCAGGTATTTAAACTAGTCCACTTTTCAAAGCAAGTACAATCAACTGCAAGGTGTGGGTCGATCCAAATCGGTCAGTGGCCATATATTGACTATATTTTGTGTTCTGTTCATTTACTTGTAATTCCACTTCCTTTTCTTCCCTTATTAGACTTTCTATATTTTATCCTAAGCTAGAAATGATGTGATGTCGTTACGGGTTATTTACCTATCACTTTCCTGTAGAATCTCATTACATATTCCAATAACAGATTAAAAATAAGGGGTGTCAAGTCGTCTTCTTGTATTAATCCTACAAGTACTCATACGTATTTCGTATGTTTAAGACAAGGCGTTTACTAATTTAACTTGTCTTTTGTTTCCGTTTAGGCATATTTGATTTCTAGCCTCACAAGGGCGAACACATTTTCGATCGGTTTATAGAGTCATACCCCTTTTTTTTTTTTTTCTAAAGTTGTGGTGTAGTGAAGATCATTCATCAAGCGGTTCCTCTTGAAGCATCGCGGGTGATCTCCCAATTTTTCCTTAGCGTAGTCTTTTTAAGAGGAAATTTGACATCACCTTGTAATAAGTTGATAGCGGTGATATTCCTCGGTAATTGCTTAATTGTGTTCGCCTACCCTTTTTAAATACTAAAATGATGGTTGAGTCCATTCCTCAGGGATAGTTTCATTGTTACATATAGTTATGGAGAGATTATTTCGCTGGATCTGATATCTTGTATCACCCGTATCACTCTTAACTATTGTATTTTGTAGGACTTAAAGTCTTAGAACATTACGGGCTTTTTCTTTTCCTCTCATTCTTCTTTGAACCAAGACAATCATTTGGGGACCTTGCAATAGCCTTGTTTGTTTTCCGCTGCTTCCTTTAGAACACTTTTTATTGTTGACTATACCGCTTCTTCCTGTCTTGTTTAGTCGTTAGTTTCTATACCATCTACTAGGCTTATTAAATTCGTATTGATATTGACATTGGATACGAGATTCCTTAAACTTCTCAACATTTAACATTTTTTATGCCTTCCTATGTCAGTAATTTGCTCTTCTCTATGTTTTAACATTTAGTACTTTGGTGTCTTTTACCTATCAAAATACTATCAAATTGCGCGTTATTCCATCCGATGATATCCGGGTAGCATTGTGTATTGTCTTGTGTTTGAATGGTGTGGTTTTTATGACAATATTTTTGAACTCAAAAACATATTGTCCAAAGACCTTCATCGTTCAATAGAGACTTTTTTCTCCTATTTTTGGCCTGTATATCGGTTATTTTCCTATTTTCGTAGGCGCAGAGCTGATGATTCTGCACTACGCACACCAGTATCAGTTCATCAATACATCATTACAACAGCAGACTCAAAACAATGTTAAATATTGCTGACACATCTTAATGTCAAATATTATGACACCAGCGAACTTTCTTTTATAGATACATCTAAGAACGATAAATCTTATCAAGAAGACTTAATTCCGTCATTGGATCCTTTTGTCTTGAGCTTTTAAACGAGACAGTGCGTCAATTCATACCACTCGTAATGCTTGACTAAGTCGAAAAAGACATCCCTTTGAGCTGGCCTCCATAATAGTCGGCCCGAAATAATGTCTGTTAAAAAATTTTCAACCAAAACTGAACTTATTTACATCATTCAACGAGTATGGGCTCCGATTTAAATTGAAAATTTTAATTTTGCTGTGATTTAATACCAAATAGTATCTAGGCAGTTATTTGAACAAAAGATGCCCAATCCACTACTAAATCAAATTTTTTTGAATATCAAAATTAGCCATGTGAAGTAATCTGTCCATGCATATAATCTCTTTTCATGTATATTAGTAGCTAATTGGATCAGCATTGGATTTGTATTTTCCTGATATTTCTTGACTCGCTTAATTTCGAATAGTTTACCACATTCAAATTTGTGAAGCGGCTTGTTATGTAATATCATTTGTGTCAGCGAAATCTGATAGAAGTTCTATATCGCTTGGAATGGTGATTAGGTGACTAGATTCAGGTTAGTTACATATATTTCTTGTAGCAGTTGTTTCTTATATAGTTTGGTGTGAGCGGCAGCAGTAATTATTGTAGGCAACACTAGCCGCATACTGCTCTGTAAACATTACTTCTTTCCCGTTTCAGTGTAACCTTTTACTTATGTTTCAGTTTACACTGATTTATTGATCTGGTTTCGCGAAAACCGCGTACCATAACAAGTAGTTGCGTAATTTATTTTAGACTTTTGCTGGTTAGAGTAATTCCCTACAATAGAAATAATAGTGGTTACATGAATCACGTCCACTCATAATTGCCGGTAAAGATCCAGATTGATTTCCCAAAAGTTGAGCATTTAATTTAATGAAACTAACAGTTTTCTCTCCCTATATGCATATGCGGTACTTATTACTTAAATAAGAGGATTCTTGTCTTATGTTTGCATTTACATTTCTTATTTTCCCTAAAGATGAGGCTCATCTTACCCTTTTAGGTGGGTTCTTACATTCATATAAAGAAAAAAACAATACGTACTTGTGTGGAGAATTTATTTAAGCTCTTTCTTTCTTTATAAAATATATTGGATGCGATAAAATGCAACCTAGCTGAGGGAACTAGTTTACTGTAGTTTGTCCATCGGCTGCTCCTGTTATATGAAGGATATAGATTTCTGGTTAACCACTCACAACCAAGTGAATACGCCCGATTACTGGATGACCAAACACCACATCGGTGATAAATACAAGGGTACCGACTGCATGATTAATTAAGTTGTAAACTTGTCAAGTTATAAATACCATAAATAAATAAAAACTGGTGAATATAAATATAATAGCCAGACTGCTCATGGAGACTGACGTGATCAGCTGCTTGCCTTGAAAATTTCTAATCTAAAAGCGAATTAACAATTAGGCTTAACTTACTATTTTCTTCAGGTTATAAAATACTTAGTTACGCTAGGGAAACGTTGACGTTGTCAACGTTGTGACGTAAGTCGGTGATTTTCTCTGTCCCTTTCCTGATTTTAGCTGTCTCAGTAGAAGTGGTGCCGGGGGCAGCGCAGTGTTCTTTAGTCTACTTGGCCGTAGTCTGTAGCTAGGTAGAGGCGTTCAAGAATTTCTTTCTAAATACTTTCATTGAGATGCTTGAGTGGATTGCCTACAGTAATAAAGGCAGAGATATGTATGTGTTGAGGAATTTCTTTAAAAGAATACGTGATGAGCTTACCTTCGTTGGGTAATAGTTCCAGTCATAAAATCTTATAGAATTTAGATGTTTACGATCCAACGTTCTCATATAATAAGTTTATTATTATTATTATCGTATATCCGAGATATACTCGGGCACCCGAATACCTGCATTTTAGAATTCTATTCGAGTATTAAAATATTGCAAGCCTGGTATGTTTTGGGTTCGGCCTACGTTCACATCCTCACAAAATTATTCGCACAGAGACTTTACAACCTAATTTATACAATATTTCGAAAAAAGCCCCAAAATGCATTGGCGTAATAAAGAAAAATATACATACATATATATAATTCATTTAAGAAAAAATTAGACAAATACCTAATTTCGTTCTACAAAAATCTACGTACATTTGAACACACTCATTTTCCACTAGGCAAAAATAGCACAAAAATAAGAATATTGCATCTCTAGTTTTAAATATACTATAGCCAAATAATTATTGCTTTTCATCAATATCAACAAAAATCATTCAGAGAATGAACAGAAATTACACGTCGAAGTCCATTAGCGACGCGAACCGCTGCACAATTTCGGGTTTCGGCTGGTTTCTTTATTCATCGCATACTGAATAAGATAGAGTATGTACAATAGAATAAGCAGCTCATTAATTTTCTTCTGTATTACCTACATTCCTGTATAATTAGTAAATTAAACTAAAATTATATTGCAATCTTGTTTTTGCAGTTTCTGTGCAACCCACGGTGGTCAGCTAAAAAGAACATGTGTGAATCGGATTTTTATTTTTATCAAGATAACGATCCTAAGCACAAGGCTCACAAAGTAAAGATGTACATTATATTTTGTACATATAAAAAAAGAACTAAAAAAAAATCGTTGTTTTGCTCCACAAACTAATCATTGTGCCCAAGAGGGATTGGTATGAAAAATTATTCTTGTTACTATAGGTACATAAATAAAAATGTATGCACTAAGTCGGCTGTCACATGCGGCCTCACGACTCACAGACTTTTTGTATTCTGTTAATTATAATTTAGTTTTCTCGATTTTTTTGTTTTGATTGGTTTTCAATTTTTGATTTTTTATTATTTTGCTCCTACTCGCACAGCCTACTGCGAATAATTTGCGCAACGTTAGCAACGTTCTGAAAACTTTCACGGCAATAATACTAACGAATGAGTTTTTACCTCACTTTATTCTTACTCGCGGATGTATCTCTAGGATGGGCAACGCGTGCAACTACGCGATGAAGGAACTATTTTAAACACAACAAATGCTCCGTGTGGATCAATGTGAGTGCCAACTTAACGAAATTACTCGAGTGTTTGAAAGACATTGCCCTAAGAGTTGTTTCGGATTGCTTAGAACACCCGAATGAGTACTAGGGCTGTGATTTTACGGAAGGGCAGTTCTCTGATAATGCTGATCCGAAGCCACGTTGCAAGAGCAATGACTTCAGTAAATAATCTTATCTCTGAGGGTTACTACTTTAATAATTCCTATAATGATAAGATGTGCCTTAACGTCTTTGTCCCCCCGGAAGCATTCCCCTTTTTTAATCAAAACTGGCTGATGAAAGACAGATTAGCAGCCCCTTTAATCTCCCACGTATTTCGCAATTCCTTGGAATTTCTCTACGTAGTATACTACTATAATGGTACTTCTAGTAGCAAAGATACTATCACCCGAGTATGTACTTATAGGTAAAATAGTTTTTTGTCAAAATTGATAACGGTTATTTGAATACAGAAGTTGTAAGGACAGTGATACCATCTTGTATGAAAAATTATTCTCACTTTTTTAATACGTTGAATATTTAAAATTTTTACTACTCATTTAGTATTGAGTTTATAAATGTACTTGTTTTTTTAATACGCAAAATAAATCTTTAACGTTTGCGAAGGTCACATTTTAATAAAAAAATAGGGCAATATCTCTGTAGATTTTCATTTTAAAACGTCTTATCTTCAACAAATTAAAACAATGCGCCTTAACTATTATTTAACAGTATATTTAATTCACTCATTTAATTTTAAACAAAAAGTTATTGCATAGGAACATATGTACATATATAATACATAAAATAAAAGTGAATAATTTTATTAAAAAAACAAGCGTTTTTATTTCCCAATATTTTTCCTATTCTTGTTAACTTTAATTAAATTCAATTGTATTGTACGTAGGATTGACAAACGCGTCAAGAAAAAGGAAATCGAAAAAAAGAGAGCCAAAAAACGATCAGGGGGCTCTATTTATATGGAATATATGACCCCAGACTTGTCACATATTGCTGCAGGAGCCACCTATCTGACAGATCCAGTCTTGTTGGCAGCATTCAGTTCTAGCTTCCAATTATTTACAAACATTCTCCCCGCCTTGAAGATTCCCCGGATCTTCAAACTTAGGTAAATGGCAAATTTTGGTAACAGCCCTCGTAGTCAGTCCTTTCTCAGTTTGAAGTGTTACAACTCGAACGATACCATCTGCTGACTTGTGAAGTTCAATTATTCGACCAAGCTTCCACTTCAATGGGTTTTCGTCCTTCAACATCACGACATCATTAATGCATGGGCTGTCGCAATGTCTTCGCCATTTGTACCGCGCTTGAAGGTTGTGAAGATACTCCTTCTTCCATCTATGCCAAAATTGTTGAATCAACCATTGAACTCTCTGCCAACGACTGAGATACGTCATATTTTTGTCGCTAATATCCGAGTCAGGTATACTCTGTAAATGACTACCTACTAAGAAATGCCCAGGTGTCGGCAACGGTTGGAAATCTGAAGGATCATCGGAAAGAGAAGAAAGGGGACGGGAGTTGAGAATTGCCTCTATTTGCACTATTAGCGTATTTAATTCTTCATACGTTAAATGAGCCAAATGCAGAACGTGCTTCATGTGATGCTTGGGAGCTCTTACCGCAGCTTCCCATATTCCGCCAAAGTGCGGAGACCTTGGTGGTATTGTATACCATTCAACACCTTCTTGAGTCAAAGCATTCCTTATAGTCTTCTGGTGGTCTGGAGATCCTAGGTACGAGTAAAGCTCCTTTAATTATTTTGCTTAAGCCTCTTCTTCCAAAAAATCTTCTCAAAGCTCCAAGAAAACTATCAGTACTCAAATTACCAACTAGCTCTAAATGGACTGCCTTCGTGCTAAAGCAGACAAAAATAGCCACGTATGCCTTTACTGGACATGTTCCTCGTCGTTTAAAATGGACAGAAAAGGGTCCACAAAAGTCAGTTCCAACTACGGAGGAGGGTCGCGATGGATTCACTCGATGTCGTGGTAGATCTGCCATAAAGGGATAGTTTGACCTTGGGAAGCATGTTACACATCGCCGGATTGTTTTCTTTGCCAGAACCTTTCCATGCACCGGCCAATAATTTTGCCTAACAATAGCTAACTACCCTTGAGCTCCCAAATGATGATTGTGTTCGTGAAAGTACCGCATCATTGCTTCAGCAAAAAAAAAATTATCAGGTAATAAAATAGGATGTTTATAATCGAACGCGATTTCCGCATTCCTTAGACGTCCTCCAACTCGAATGACATCTTCATCGTCCAGGAAAGGGTTCAGTTATGCTATGTGTGACGTTAGCTTCGCATGTTGTTTTTACTGAAGAAGGAAAATTTCGCGATGATAGTATTGATGTTGCACCAGTTTAATAATCTTTCTGATGGCAAACTTGTGTTCCGTGGCAGTAATTCCTCCTGATTGGCGCTCGCAGCTCATTTTCCTTGCTAGTGTATTTCTTTGGAATCGAATAATATAAGCTATGGTATTGACCAATCGTATATATGTAGTTGTTTTTTAATTTAATTCGTTCAAAAATCTCTGTCATTCTTTCTACCAGCAACACGTATGCGTTTATATGTTTTGGGCATTTTTCGTTCTAGTTGCTCATTTGTAACACGGAGAAATTCTTCACAGAGCGGGCATTTGCTTTCTTCTTCAACCAAGAATTGAGGACCGGAAAATCATTTATCACAACTAATTAGCTCTAAAGGTGATGATCCCCTAGATAAAATATCAGCTGGGTTGTGATTGCTGCGGACGTGATGCCACTGGTGACGTTCAGTTAATCTTTGGATGACGGCAACACGATTAGCTATATAAGTTGGCCACTGGTGCGTTTCCTCTGAAATCCAATGCAAAACAACGCTAGAGTCAGTCCAGTAATGATGTTTGCCAAACCTTTCTACACTTGAGGCGCATACCTTCTGGACAAGTCGCACCATCATTACAGCAGCACACAATTCAAGTCTGGGCAAAGTTACGCGATGTTTATCAATAGGAGCTACCTTTGATTTAGCACAAAGTAGCCTAACAGCTATGCCACCATCGTCGTTAGCTGATCACACGTATAAACAACCGCCTTTTCCGAGCTGTCTGAGAAAGCGTGCAACTCTGCTTGATCAAGTGAATTTTCTAATACATGTCGCTTGATTGATATTTGAGTCAAGCCTTCAAGTTCTCCCCTGAAGGGCGTCCAGGCATGATAAAGATCTTGAGAGAGTGCTTCATCCTAATGCAGAGTACTCTGCCATAGTTACCTCGCCTAACCTTGGTAGGTTTACTTTTATTTGAAATGTATCCTTAACTAGTTCCCAAATCAATCCAAGTGTTTTAATAACATTATCCTGCTTCATTTGGAAAAGCTGTTCCCGATCCTCTACTGGTATGTCCTTGATGATATCTTCCAAGTTGGCACACCATTTTCGTAAATAAAAACCTCCCCGTTCTAATATCATCCGAAGTTCGCATTTCATTCTCATAGTCTGCTCAAGTGTGCTAGCTCCTGCGAGTACATCGTCCACATAAAAATAATTTTTAAGCACATGCGAACCGAGAGGAAATGAATCGCGCTCATCATCAGCAAGTAAGTGTAACACTCTAGTCGTTACATAAGAAGCTGGGCTAGTTCCATATGTCACTGTGCACAGCCTGTAGATCTTGAGCTCTTCTGTAGGCGATTCTCTCCAAAGAATATAATGAAATCTACGATCGTCCTCATGCATGATAACTTGTCGATTCATTTTGGTGATGTCAGCTGTAAATGCATATCTATAATAACGAAAGTCAATTACAATAGAGAACAGATCCTTCTGCAACACAGGCCCGGCATGCATGATGTCATTCAATGAAAGACCACTGTCAGTTTTACTTGATGCATCGAATACGACGCGTAATCTTGTTGTACTACTGTCAGGCTTGATGACACAGTGATGAGGCAAGAAGTAATGCGGCTTGTTCTGTTCGACGCCTTCAACCAATTCCATATGAGAAAGACTTTGATACACCCGCATACAATTAATATATTCTCGAGAGACATTCTTATCTATACTATATGATCTTCCTAGCTCATGCGGCTCAATCTTAAATGGTAAGCGAACTTAATAACGTCCATCCAGCAGACGTTGACAGCCATTGATAAATAGTTGCTCTCAAATTTGTTCACTTTGTCGGCCCAGATTCGAATATGTTCTCGGTCTTCGAGAAGGAGCTTATAATAGACTCAATGCTTTCATTTTCATACATGCCAAAATGAGTTACACCAGTGGCATCGTGTGCCTTTATCCCCCTGATCATGCCAGAGACAATCCATCCGAAGCCGGAGTTTTGAAGAATCGGTAAATTTTTATCGATAGAAATTTGTCCAACTGAAAGAAGCGATAGAAAGTGACTTGCACCTAATAATATGTCAACCTGTTGTGGTTTATTAAACTGAGGATCAGCAAGTTTAATATTTGCGGGTATTCGCCACCCAGAAATGTCAAGGAACCTTTCAGGCAGTGCCTGAGTAATACGTTTTGCAATGACCGTGTCCAAACTATGATGTATGTCATTAAATCTAGATTTAATAATCACATTCGTTTTAGATTTGGATGAACAAATGTTTGGTCCTATACCACAAATTTACGTATTGAATTTTTCTCGTTTGATACCTAAGATTTGTACTAGGCGTTCTGTTATTAAATTCAGCTGTGAACCGGAATCAAGAAGAAGGCGGCACGGAATTGGGGTATTGTGCTTATCAAAATCAAAACAATGGCTGTAGCCAGTATTGTGAAGGTGTCTTCATTAACGACGTGGTGGACTTTACTATGGTGCGAAGCATCAATAGTGTATTCTTCAGCGCATGGATTTAATTGGGTAAAGTTATGGTCATGAGTTGACATATCCGCTGAATGAAGAATCGTGTGATGTTTTTATTACATTTGCGAGATGCAGATGATCGACAAGATCGACACCATGATCATTGCGATGACAATTGATGCATATGCGGTGATAACTTGTAAATTTTTGCCTTTCGTTTAGCGAGAGGTTAATAAACTTGTAGCATCTTTGAATAAAATTACCTACACTATCACAATAAAGACATTTGGCCTTAAAATTATCAGGATTTTTGGTTACGGTTAAACTCTTACTGTAAGCGGCCTTAAGTTTTTTAGAAGGTTGATTAATGTTGCAACCCAGAATATTGCTGGTGGATGTAGAACAATCCAAGACCTGACAACGTTGTTCAATAAATTGCACTAACCTTTTAAGTGTTGGTAGGGTATCAGTTGAACATTCTTCTTGCCATTTGTTTCGAGTTGCCGTATCGAATTTGGAGGAGACGATATAAATGATCAGGTCATCCCATTTATCAGCTGGACGTCCAAGTGATACTAGAGCTCAGAGGTGACTATGCCATCGATAAGTTCGCGAAGATTGGATGCTGATGACTTTAGAAGAGATGAAGCTTCAAATATCTGGCGGATGTGCTCTGAACATATAAGACGTTTATTCTCATATCGATCTACGAGTATCTTGACGGCTACGTCGTAGTTAGCTTCGTTGACCTCTTGACTGTCGATTGATCGAGGCGCCTTCTTGTCTAGTGATGCCTTTAGATATTAAAACTTTGATAGTTTATCGAGGGAAGGATGGGAATCAATGAGGGATTCGTAGAAATCCAACCATTTTGTGATCTCACCTGTAAAGAAGGGCAATTTTTAGGTAGTTTATACTGTTCTGTTGACTTAACCTGAATGCTGGTGTCCATCAGGCGTTCCGGCTGAATTGGTTTAAGTACATCAATTTTGACCAAAAATTGAGGTTGCACACTGAAATATTTTTCCTCGTATGTTGCACGAATGTTGTCTGAATTTTCAACTTCCTGCAAGTCCAATTCCTCGATCTTACCTTGAAACTCTTCGAAGGTTGCAAAGCTCGTATTTAACGCTGCTAAACGTAGTTCGAGTTGTTGCACTGATACATTTGTTGGTATATCATCCAGGAACTGCTGAGCACGATCAATCTGCTTGCATACCACCGCTCTCCGATTTTTAAGCAATTCAATACGTTTTTCTAATTTGGGATTGACCTTTTCTTCAGTTAGGTTAGGTTCTGCACATGTGCAGTTGAAACTATTTGTATGTTAGTTGACGATCACGTCGGGGTCACCATGAATAATTTTATTAAAAAACAAACGTTTTTGTTTTCCCAAAACGATTTATATGAATTATATGACCCCAGACTTGTCTTATATTGCTGCAGGAGCCACCTATCTGACAGGTCCAGTCTTGTTGGCAGCATTCAGTTCTAGCTTTCAATTATTTACAAACAAAAAGGTTATGGCATAAAAAGTAACATTAAATATTGACTGAGCAGGGGCATTGCCGATACGAAATAAAATGGAAAAAATTATTTGTTTTTGCATTTTCTTCTCCAAAAGCATTCTCACTGCTTTTTCTCTAAGGCTTCTTAGGAAACTAATGCCATTTTGGCTAACCAGTTTACCTTCAGCCCAATCCAAAGCCTTCTTAAAAATAGAAATGGCATCCAGCGTTTTTTTCTAACGACGAAACATATATTTTGTCTGGCAAAAGCTTCCAAAACAGCCCGGTTTCGTCTGCATTATAAAGTTGGTCGGTGGTTATCCCCATCGTTACCTGCAGCTTACGTTCGAATGGGTATACCAGCTCGAATTTTAATAAATCTCACGCCATATCGAATTTTAAATTTCTGCATCCACCCTTCGCTAACATTGAAGCTGTTTTTGTTCTCCCTAATTTGTGAATGCAGCGACAAAGCCTTTGCCTTTATCATCAGGCCATTAATCCGATAATTTTTTTCACGTTGTTCGAGAAACCACCAGTAAAGCACCTTTTCCATTTTTGGAAATTCCGATGATCGAAGTGTTTTTCGTTTCCCTGGCCCGGAAAAAGTGTTGTTTACACACTTCAAAATTTGTTCACTCTTTTTGTTTACGGCACAAATATTAGACGAAATAGAAATAGAAATATTAGATTTGTAACGTCGTATTTTTTTTGCCAAACTTGTTACACTGGAACCACTACGGAATTGCTCAATTATCACGCATTTGTCCTTAAGTGACAACAACTTTTTTTCTTTAAGGGCATGTTGACGCAAAGAACTAAAAAACCAAATCCTTAACGCGTATAAAACGTATTATGACAAAAAACAAAGAAAACCGCCAAAATCGAGCAGGCAAGACAATCAAAAACAATTATTGTAAGGGACAATGAGGAACAAACTGACACGAACTGACGCGCAACAAACCATATGTCAGTCTGAGCCGCTCGGGTTCGCGGTGCGCGACTTTCGGGTCCGTAGAGAGATCGCCGTTCCAAGAAATTGCGACCCATGTGAAAGGTAAGCGATACCGCCAATATCTCTTGAATCAGCCCACATCGATTTAAGTACAGGAATGCTTCTGGCAGAGCAAAGTTGTTTGTAGTAAGCCCCGGTGACCAGGCTATTGACAGAAGTCATTGCTCTTGCTGCGTGGCTTCGAATCAGTTTAGAAAGTTATCCACCCGTAAAATCCTGGCCCTGTTGTATAGGACTTCGTTCGGTAACCCGTTATGTAACCCGAGACAAGTCCTGAGACATTGTCTCTCAAACACCCGAATCCTTTCCATTAAGTTGGCTCTGACATTGAACCAGACGGAACATCCGCAACAGTGGTCCTGATTAAGGCCATGTAGCACATAAACTTCATTCTGGAATAAAGTTGGCTGCTATGAAACAGCCATCTTGTCAGAGCGAACGCGCCTCGGGCCCTTGCCAGAGCAGCATCTGCATGTTTGTCAAAATACAAATACGGGTTCAACGAGATCCCAAAGTATCTGACTGCACTTAGTCTCGCCAGTGGACGCCCGTCTGGTCCAAAAATTGACACATATTGCTTACCTTACTGAACGCGAACAAATTGTCAGAATAGAAAATAGTTTCAGCAAAATATATAATGTTGATATAGGCGTACCACAAGGGTCTGTTCTCGGGCCAATTCTGTTTTTGATTTATATCAATTCCATATTTAATATACACTTTAAAGGCAGAAGAACAGCTTTTTCCGACGATATAGCTTGTTCTTATGCTAACTGTTCTGCTTTGGGTCTAATCGCTGACATTAACTACGATTAAGAACAGCTTAGACACTGGTTTTGTTATAAGTGACAAAACAAAAATAATGTTCTTTAACTTGACCTCTTGCAGTATCAAATTCCCTAGTTTTATCTTTCACAGTGGTAATTGTCATCATTTATTATTCAGCAAAGATACTTGCAATACCTCTCTTACCTATCACTTTTAACTGCAATCAAATATGCTCACCTCAATGTTTTCTAATTAAAAGAATTGAATTATTTAAATATCTTGGTCTTGAAATTGATTGCAGACTGAATTGGTTCCACCATACTGAAAGTTTTAAATCATATTTATTAAAAACAACAAGAATCATGTACTTGCTCAAGGCCTATTTTGGAAATAGTTAATTATGGTCTTGTACAATCAACGTTGCAATATAGCTTAACTTGCTGAGGAGGCAAGTCCAAAAACAATGCTAAGAATCTGATGGAGAGTTTTTTGCTTTTTGTTAATTCTAAAATTATTCCTCTTAAGCACTTTTACTTCTATCAGTTCCAAAGATAGTGAACAAGACGCCTAACTACTATTTACTTTGCAGCTGTAGTGCTAGTCTAGCTGTAATTCCAACTTTCAGTACCCATCAATTCTTGAATTTCTATTCATCTGTTGCTCCCATATTATACAATGTATTGGCCTTCGAGATTAGAATAATCAGAAACTTTAGACATTTTTGTATACAATTAAGAAAATGGATTTTTAACTTTAATGTAAATGATTTTAACCACTTAATTCCTTGCATTGTCTAATTTGATTTGTTTTTTATTGAGAAAAAAAAATCGATATACGCTGAAATTTATTTAACTTTACCTTAGAGCTGTTAATCTATTTCTATAGTTTATGATACATTCGACACTAGTTATTTTAAACTACAGAATGTATCCTTTATTTTCAATTCGTTATGTAATGGCAATTTTCCATAAATCTCTGTATTATTTAATTTATTTAACTATTACACTGCTAATATTTGAACTCATATTGTTTGTTATTTTATTTTTTTATTGGGATTATGAAATTATAAATGAATTGTTTAATTATACAGACCGTTTATAAATTTGTATGAAGTAAAAAGAAATAAATATCAAATAAAAAAAAAAAAAAAAAAGTTTTAAAATACTACAAAACATAAAACACAAAACAAGGATCAAAAACAAAAGCAGCAAAAAAAAAATTATGGAACACTTAAAAAAAAGACACATGTGTGTATATATGTATGTATTTTTTAATTAAGGTATGGCCACAGTAGAAGCGGTGCGAAGTGGAGCGAAAGATTGTAGAGTTGAAGGCTGTTGAAGGCTTTAGGAATTGTGCCTGGTGCTGATAATGATTATGATGATGGTTATTACAATGACAACCATGCCATGTAGTGGGGAAACTCGGTTTTGGAGTATAAGTTGATCTGTTTTGACTCGGTGAGCAGACTGCGTCCTTTAAGTTGTTTGAAGTTGATTATATCATCCACATCCGTATTTTATTACTTGGGAGTGGGGGAAAGTAGATATAGTCCCAAAAGTTTGAAGAACTGTTTTCATAGGTTATAGCGTTGATTTGCACTTTACATCCTGGGAAGTGCAACAAGGCTGTATCTTGTATGGTACTACATATATGCCAAGAGGAATTGAAAAAGACTTGTTTTACATTAGTGATTAGTATGTACATATGTAATTAGGTTGAGGTTGCGTTATTGATTCGATTCTTCTCACATCGTTCAACCACAGAGCGCGATTTGGTTTTCTAATAATCTCCCCAGACATTTGGATTTCAAAGTTCCCTTCACGAGTTCGAGTTTATTACAGATGTAAGTCTCTCTAACTTTAGGGAAAAAGTAGTGTATGTACTGATTATTGTATGCAATAAATGGTTTCGTCATATTGTCAGTGATATGATTTCCTACAGGGAGTATTTTAGGTTAGAAAAGTTAGCGACTTGTAAGTTTAATATTATTGTTGTGGCTATTATATTTTAATATTGTAGTTCGTATGATTACTCCGTGGAAATGATTTTAATATCTTGATAATTTTCCTTTATTTTGTATTAATTTCAGTTCTTTGGCGTTATGTAAAAATGTTGGTTGGATCAAAGATTCAGATATATATACAATGTGAGCTGCTAGTAAGCCAATATTGAAATTAATTTGACTGAGATATTAATTCTCAATCAGCATAATATGCTATATTCTCTAAAAATGATTTTAGATTTTGTTTATTTTTGTTAATTGTTTATATGGTCTGTTATGTTTTTAAGCCTTTTCTCTTCCCTTTTCCAAATATTCTACCAAAATTATTTTTTCAGCGTCCCAAAAACGGATGTCATAACCTTTCCTGCCGAACTTGTTATTTTGAATTCCTTTTACGTCAGTGAGGAGGCTCACTTCCAAGTCATAAATTGTCGTTTGGTTTCAAGATTAAAATAATGCATCCCGGTTCGTACATGGTCACGAAACGTAACAGAAACATTTGCGATTTCATTCATTTGCGAGAACATTCTCGGTACTCAACGCGCAGAGACCTTTTTCATATTCAATTCGCAAGGATCCATTTGACACCTCAACTATATGCCTGATGATCACTCTTCGGTCTGCCAATACATTTTCGCGTACTTCGCGATGTTCATCTTCTGTGGATAGTCTGCTAAGCTTAAACTCCTTGGCTTAGCGTGGTACTATGAAGTATGGAGGAACAGATTCCACTAATGTTTTAACCAAGTCCCTGTGTATGTCTTCGGTAAACTGATTTTTCAAGAAGAGGTACTTGTTGACATCTGTAATTTAATTTTTCTCCATTTTGAGAGGAACATACTAACAATACTAAACAGTATTCGTATTATGTGAACAAGAACTAGAGCAGGAGGAATAAAAGATTCTGCCAAAGTCTTATTTTTCTGCTGCAGGGCATTTGGCTGTATAGCTAAGTAAATGTTTTTTTGAGATCCTGAATATATATGGTAAAAGCAAATTTCATCCTTCACTACTCTGACTAGAGGACCGGCATTTCTGTTATCAGAGATTTGTATAACACTAGACAACAGAACAAAACCGTCGAAGCATTTTACGGCGAAATCATCGAAATACAATCAGCGTTGAGGGAGAGTGATTTCGATGGAGTACGATCACCATAAGTTTCCAATGACTTTCAGCAGAACTTTTCTTCGAATTACAGAAGTACAGTAGAACTACTCCTAAACGTTATTTCGTTAGCACATATTTAAACATATTTGCGGATAAAAAAAAATACATTGTTCACACATTGACAAATGAATACATACTACAAGCTGAAGCCAGATGACGGATACGTACATACATACATATGTATAGTACTAGTAGGGATATCTCTTATGAATTCTTTAAAATAACTCCATATGCCCAATATCAAATTTCGATTAATGCAAAGAAACGGTTACCGATTCGAACGACTGCGATACTTAGTATTTACTTTATAAAATAATAACTCAAGAAAATAAGATATTATTTAGCTTTCAGACCAGCAGGTCTGAGGGAAAAATGGTTTTATCATTGAAAATGATTATATGATTGTAGAACTGATAATGTGTCCAAAAAATTTGTAACGAAAATTTGCATCGATCAAAGTCGACTTCGCCAGTTATTTGCTTTATTCGTAAACAATCAGACAAATATTTGCATGGTATAAATGGATAAAAAATGTATGTTTGAAAATATTTTCTTGTGAATTGTGAAAACGGACGATGATGGTTGGGGTATTTGGAATCGCGAAATTAATGCAAATTTGTCGGTCATTATGGAAAGACGCAAACGGGTTGCCGAAAAAAGTCGTTTATGCAGAGAATGAGCAAACTTGAAAAAAATGGAAGTGCAACAAGATGAAAAAGAAAAACAATATCGGTAACAATTATTGTCACAAAATCGCAAAACTTGGTTGCAAAATTATTTTGAAAAGGAATTTTACGGCAACAAGTTGAACTGCGTTTATGTTGTTTGTGACCGATTGTGGTGGAAATCCAATGTCGTTCAGGTGACTGACTTGTCGAAAAGAAAATTATGATATTAAATGGACTAGTTGAAAGCGTAAATTAACTTTACATCGTGTGTAAAACATGTTATGCCGCATGTAAATTGCATAAAATTCCACTGCCGATGCCAAAGATTTGCCATTGCTCGATCCAATTAGCGAAAGATTGATTTCGAACCGGTTGCTTTTTTTAACAACACCTCAAATACGTTGGTTTCCTGGGGCGAAAATGTTGGTGGGGCAGATCGATGTTAATAATGTGGTAACTACTTTACCAAGACAATTAGATACCGATGAACGTCAATATAAAATGGCATAAAAGCTATAGATCTGGATATTTGGAAGGGTGTGTCAAAAAAAAAACCACAACAAAATCATGGTTAAAATAACTGATCCAGACGCCTTTATATAAAAAATATAATATCCAAATTGATGATGATTTTTTACAAAACTGCAATAATGATAAATATATCGATATCGAAGAAGAATATAAAAAAATTTCCCGGTATTGAAGAAACATCAGAAGCAGAAAAAATACTCAGCATCAGCACACGATGATTTGGAGAGAAGAGATGATGCTGATTTTATTTCCAACAATGAATAAACAACCACTAGCACTTTCGTTCGATGAGCATGCAGAGGAATTATCATTTCCAGGATTTTATTATGGAGAAGAGAGGAACTTTAAGGTACATACATACGTGCTACGACCTACTGCTTTAAGTGAATCATATACTGTATATGGCTGCTAAAGTTATGCGTTTACGCATAATTTAGGGTTATTGGTTGATGTTTAGAAATAATAGTTCATTAGGTGTAATAAATATTGTTAATAAATTAATCATGAATTTGTGAAAGATTTGCTAGATAGAAATATTTCGTTTTTTTAAAGATATTCCTAATTCTGTTCATTATTGTCAGAGCAGGAAAAAATGTAATAAAAAATGTAATGTATTATCGCAAAGGCTGTTCATTTTTTTCTTAAGTTTTACTTTTACAAAGTATATACAGCTGCACTTGGAGCTTTTATACTTAATAATACATAATTTTATTAGGAGCGCAACTAAATTCTCGCTGTTTTTTTGATGAAAATGCAACTTTATTGTGAAAAAACAGTTACAAATGAATCATTCAAAGTATTGCCCATCGCTAGCGATAACTTTTTCCCATCTTTCTGGCAGAGTTCGCATACCGTCATGGTAGAAATTTTCGTCTTTTGAGGATATCCACGAATCAAGCCATTTTGACATGTCTTCATATGAATGGAACTGCTGATCAAACGGAACAAGTGATAATCGGACGACGCAATATCTGGGGAATATGGCGGAAATGGAAGTCCTACCTTCCCATTCGAGAGTTTCTAAGTAGGTTTTAACGGGTTTGGCAACGTGAGGCCGAGCGTTATCATGCTGTAGAATCACTTTTTCGTGCCTCTGCCCGCATAGTGCCCGCTTTTCGCGCAGTGCTCGGTTCAATTGAGTTCGATACCGTTCCCCAGTGATGGTTTCGTTTGGTTTCAACAGCTCATAACACCGCCCTGATCCCGCCAAATACACAGCGCAGCGTGAATATTCGGCCGAGCCGACGACGTGGAAGCATGACCGGGCTGTCCCCGTGATTTTTTTTCTTTTTGGGTTGCTGTAATAAATCCATTTTTCATTACCCGTAACGCTTCAGCCTCCGTTCTCTTCGAATGAAAGAAGAAAAGCAACACTTTCCGCAAATTTGGGGACGATTATTTGGCACAAAATCAGACATTTTCACACAGCCAAAAGTATATGACGCAAAAACAAAATCACTAATGCAAGCGGTATGTTTATCATATGTCTAAGCTTATTTCATGACGTTTTGGATACGTCGACCAGCTTTTTCTACTGGAACCATCTCTGATAAACAGCGAGAACTTAGTTGCAATATTTCGCGAAGATATAGTTTGGATCAATTCAGACTACAATTACATAACTTTTCATTGAATTCTCATAGATCATATTGCATTTTTACAGTAGTTTCTCACCAATCTCATAGATGTCTTTTATCAGATATAGCACGATAGTATTTTTAGAAATAAAGAATGCACTCCTAATGGACGTATGCCTCCTTAAGTGATTCAAGTGTTACAAAAATCAAATACAGTAGCCATATAATAAAGCACCTACATACATATGTGTATATGTATAGAGGACTGCGAAACAAATTCATTTAACTAAATGCTGCGAATTTTTAGGTCCGTGGGTTCAAAATTTGGAAAATTATTCAACTTTCAAATTAGTCCGATTTATTTACGCAACCGCATCCGGTTCCGCATGGATATATGTTTATGTCCACAAGTATGTGTACAGCTACATGCGTTACTGTCAAACAAGCAGAAATTGAATTACGCCATGTAAATCATATTATATTATCGTTGTTTTTCAATCAATCGAAGCCATAGGGCATTGTATGTTTTCGCAATTGACATGCTGGTTCTGGGGAATGCAACACCCGCGCACCCGCATCGCAATTAAACAATTCAGCATGACAAGAGGGAAAAGTCTGTATAAATATCTACATATATTTATTTATATCTATGTACAGATGTAGCATCACTCTTTATGTATCAATTGCTACATGAGTAATGACTACCAACACATCACATCAGAGAATCATCCTGCAAATAAAAGATTTTCGCCTCAATTAGATTCATTTTGAAAACTCGTATTTAATTCTAGTCGGAATCAAGCGGAGTGCCGGATGTGGTCCTGTTCCCAACTTTATTATCCGCATGGTTCGTATTTAGTCAACAATACTAATAGTCCATCAATCAATGTCAGAGGCGAATGTCATTGTTTACAATTACACACAGGAGCCTGGTCGCGTACTCACATTCATCTGTATATAAAAATTGTATGAAGGTATTTTTAGTACCCGGTAGATCGACAGTTGTATTGAACGAATCTGACTACCATAATCACATCCTGTGTGTGGGACAAGTAATCATTAATTTGGGGAGCTCTAATAGTTGGTTGCCGTCATGTAGATGGACATACTTTCACATGTATAATGTATTGCAATAGCGAGTAATTAGTGTTTCGTATTTCAAGCCAGTAGGAGTTACTAATAGCTTTGTGTACCGAATGCTTCATTGTTTTTCTTTCACCTAATTTTTCCGTTACTTCTTATATGCATGTGTGTACCATTTCTTTTATATTAGTATACCCAATTACCATGAAAAAATCATTTGCAGGAACTTCTTCCATTGATAGTTCCAGTTCTTTTTTTCCTATTGCTATACGAATGTGGCCCTAATCAACATTGTCCTAAATTAATAGCTGACTTCCTAAGTTATCCCAATAGAATGATCTCTATTATGTTATATATCAGGACAGAAATGTATCAGTTGCCTTCACATCGTTTACCAAATTTGTCGAATATACAAGTACATATATTGAAACGCACTCTCTATTCATAGATCTCATAGTGTTGTGTTGTGTTCTTTTCATTGACACAGTGACTCTAGAATGACAAATTCAGTTATTCCAGTACAGCTTATAATGATCATGTTTGTAAATTTGTATTGACATTGGGTTAGTACGAGTATGTGGTAAATAAATCTAATGGATAAGATAAGGATATAATCTTAGCTAGTTAAAAGTGTTCCAGAAATATTTTGGAATATCCAAAGATTTGCTGTACCTCTGTAACTGTTAGAAAGAATAAAAAAAGAAAATTATTGAAACTTTATGCCTAGAGCTAACACTGATATGCTCCCTAGTGGGTTCATCATGCATGCTCTAACTATGCACATAAAGTCATATGGGAACATCTCGATAATTACAAAAAAAAATAAAAAAATTACTACACATATAAATACTATCGTTCATTTTTGTATGCAGATCAGGCTGTAGACTAACACTCATGGCTTCTTATCAGTCAGGTTTGTAGGACTAGGATAAAGGTAGAGTGTTACATATTTAGAAGTTAAGTTACAAGGTGACGAATATACCCAATATAGATGATGTTGGAGCAGGATTTTCACGCGTTTGTTGTTCTTTTGTATGTCTTGTTCTAAGGGTTTGTTTGCAGAATTCTGTGGTTTCGCAAATGACGAAGGGGATGGGTACTACTGTTAGAATCAGGATAAGTAGGATGATCATATTCTCCTGATAGTTGCCGATTTTAATTTTTCGTGCTTATTAAGTGTTGTTAGCTTCAGAGAAAGCAGTTCGTCTACTACAGCCTTGATTGTGGGTGGTTGTAAAATTGCTTCTAAGGTTAGTGTAGTTAGTGACTTTTGTTTCAGTTTTATTATTCATTTGCTTCGTGCAGACTCTCTAAGATAAACAGTAAAATTAATTAATTTTTTGTCACGAGTATTTAAAAATAGGCTTAGAAATTAATTTATCTTTGGCTAAGAAAATACATATTGGCTTTAGAAAAAAAATTAGTGACTTCTTGTGTACTGACTGATGGATTTTGATTGTCGCATTATGGAATTTGATGACATATAGTGGTGGAAAAAGTAACAGAAACAAAGGCTTAGATGACGATCAACAATCAGTAACTGCATACAATTAAGTTATTCTTCGACACCAATTCTACACTCGAACCGTACGTAACAGTACTTTGATATGGTGCATCAATTTGCTCTTATGTATAAGTTTTTTGTTTTTGTCTAGTAGTAAAAAATGCAAGCGAAAGGGATATTTAGCCTGGAAAAAATTATAGAAGCAAACCATCACCAGAGTCTTCAATCGTGATTGTGAGGTAAACTAGTGTGAGGAAATCTTCGTAAATTTGTTTGACTTGTGTTTAAGTGTTTGTCAGAAAAAAAAATAAAAAAATGGGTCGTGGACTACATTGCACTAGTTCCGATCGTGAATTAATAAAAAAATTAAGAAATGATGGGAAAACAATGGATGAAATAGCTAAGCTAATGAAGTGCTCTAAGAAAAAAATATTCACAGCTCTCCATTCAGGTCTCAAAATGGAAACCAGAGGCAGAAAAAGAAAAACCTCACGATTCGACAAACTGCTAATCCGACTATCGTTTTTTCTTCAAAGGAATTAAAAAATGACTTAAACGCACCTTGTACGAGTCGTTCAATTAGAAGCAGACTAATAGAACCGAGTCTTCCTGGAAGAAGTCCCAGAAAAGTTCCATACTTGAGCAAGAAAAATATAAAGCAAAGACTCGTTTTTGCCACATACACCGTGCGAATTTGAATAACATCTTATGGTCGGATGAAACCAATATTAATTTGTTTGGTTCCGATGGAAAAATGTACGTCAGACGGCCAATGAACTCAAAATTCGATCCAAAGTATAGGAAAAAGCCAGTGAAACATGGTGGAGGCAATTTAATGATTTGGGGGTGCTTTTCGGCATCTGCTGTTGGTTTAATTTTTCTTATAAAGGACAAAATGTGTGCTAAAAATGATGTAGAAATCTTCGATACCGTTATGCTACCATTTGCTGAAGAGGACAAATCTATTAAATGGGAGTTTATGCAGGATAATGACCCAAGCACACCTGAAAATTGGCTAAAGAAACAAAGTCGATGTTATGGAGTGGCCATCGCAGTCCCTTGATCTTAACCAAATAGAACAACTACGGGGTCTTCTTAAGCGCAAGATCGAAGACTGCAAAGCAAAAAATAAGGAACAACTTTGGTCCAAAATAAAAGATGAATGGTACCCTATACCACGTGACGTGTACTAAACTAGTCAATTCCATGGGACGAAGATGCGAAGCAGTCATTAAAAACAAAGGTGCAACAACAAAGTCTTAAAAGGATAAGAAACACTTTTACTGTAAACTATTTTTTCACAAAACACAAACAAAAAACTTATTTGTTTGTACTACTTTTTCCAGACAAATCCAAGGAAAACCGGAATCAATATTTTTTTCACTATTTCTCGCTCTTTTTTATTAAAAATTTAGTATTTCTTTTATGTATCACAGTGCTCCGAATCTATTAGTATATTTTTAATACTTATTTTTCCCCAAATACATTTTTTCTTAACGATTAGTGTCGAAGAACAAGCTTGTGTCTATTATTTTGTCCACCACTGTATGTATATTCCGTTTAGGTCATCACTACATCCTTTATTTTGATCTTATCGAACTGGCTTAGCAGGATCATCCCGGCTGTTATTATTTTCAGTGGTAAAACATGTTTGTTGTTGATCTGTTTGCATACTCGATTTTGGCTTCGGAGTAAATAATTAATAAAAGTACTTACACATATTACATTATGGTTCCAGATGGAAAATGTGTTAGGCCTTTTTTATTGTCCTTTTAATCCGCATATTTTAGGTTAACATTTTAGAAGTGTTTTAGAAACATTAATAGTTTCTATTGTATTGTCACATGATTCTTTAGTGGTGGTTGGTAGCCTGACGAATATAAAATTAAAGTTTGTTGCCATTTGTACTTAGAAAACTCTATGGCTTCTCTTACGAGTATATTATAATAAGGCATATTTTTCTTGTCTATTATTTCCTTATTTGCTTATTTGATATTATTTCCGAAATTGACAAATTTTAGGTATTTACTACATACATATGTAAGTTACTGTGATCCATTTTCAGGCTGAAGCCAAATACAAGGTCGTTGACTTTCGGGTTTTAAAAATAGGCGTTTGATGTAACTCTGAATCCGAAGGATATGATTGGAGAGGAATGGAAACACAGTATGGGATGCCTTCTGGTGTTGGTTCAAGTCGATTAATGTATTACCTTGAAAATGCCAGTTTGTATATTTGCTATACTGTATTTTTGCACAGCGAATAACTGCGTGTTTGTATAATCTTCAAAAGATAAATTAGAGTATATGTAAGTGAACTTTTACAAGTAAGTTGCTATTTATATGTATTATTCCGATAGAGACAGATCATCTTTTTATAAAATGTTTCCAGATTTAGTTACGGATAGGGGATTCCTTTCCTTTAAAAGTATTTATACTCCACATCTAGATAAAATCTTATTTTCTATTTTTTTTGTTAATTTTAATATACATACATACATTTTTAATGTACATTCAGAACTATCCAAGAAGAAAAATTCACCAAAATTAAAGATAGGCTTGTGGAATGTACGCAACTTGTACAGACCGAGTGCTTTCCAAACAGCACTCGATGAAATTAATAAGTACAAATTGGACCTCGCAGCGGTACGAGAAGTTCGACTTTCGTGACGTGATGTACTTTCATTTTGCGGAGGTACGTATGCCCACAATCTTGGAGCAGAGTTTTACAATGCATCAGCAATAAAATTATGTAGAACGTAATGAACGTAGAATTTCAAAACGACCGAAAGTCGATGGCTAAACGAGGCCCCGCTTTAACTGTATTCTTCTGAACGTATACTGTCCTACTAAAGATAAAGACGAAGAAGTTAAGGACGTGTTGTAGGAAACAACACAGGCTATAATTACAGGCTTATTTCTCTTCTTTCACCATTCTATAAGGTTGTTGAAAAAGGAATACAATGTCGCATGTTATCATTTTTAAAATCGTCATTATTTTTCCGTAAGCACTATTCATCAGTATAGCGAAAGTTTTTGATACTGTGGACCACAAAATATTGTTGAATAAGCTCTTTAAAGCCGGCATTAGTGGTTGAATGTATGACTGGTTGGCTTCGTACCGCAGAAATTTGAAGCAGATAGTTAAAAGCAAAAGCAGTTTTAACTCGTCAAAGCTTTAAACATAGATGTACCACAAGGTTCCGTTCTTGGCGTTGTTCTTTTATAATTTATGTAAACTCATTATTCCTCCAGCCTTTCAAAGCAAAAATTATTGCTTTTGCTGACGATGCAACTCTTTTTTACTCCAACACAAGTTACCTGAACCTTTCAGTTAACCTTAACTATGACTTAGATATTCTAAAAAGATGGTTCTACGAATACAAATTAGTGATCAGCTGTAAAAATAATTTATGGTATTTAATATAAAAAGTACTAACTGTGCCATTCTATGCAATTATATTATCATTCTACGACAGCCTATAGAAAAAAAAAGGAAAGTCCACGAAATGGTCCACCAACAATTAATAGATCTTAAAAAGGTATAAAACTCTAAAAACCGATCGAAGATGTATGATGTTCTTGTAAGGCGAATCCTGAAAATGTTGGTGGAACTGATACAAGTATGTAAAAGGGAAACACAATACAAGTTGAAATAGGAAATGCCTTATCTGAAACATTCGAGATAACGAACGTGAAGAATTAAAGCAAGGAGATGTTTTGTCACCACCTTCTATTAATTTGATGCTGGAATACGTAAAGGGATTTCTTCAGGAAAATGAGAGGGGAATAACTCTTAAAGAATTCACATCCGCTCTAGCTTACGCTAGTGACACTGTCTAGTCATGTTTTTTTGAAAACACCATCATAAGGTGAATCTATGGGGAATAACAGGATGGGAAAACGTTGGAATGGAGAAAGCTACACAATCGAGTGCTCATAAAAACAGGAATGATAATAATAGCTTAGTTAATTATTTAAGAATGTTTGAAGAATTTCTTGGTGTGTGTATCAGTTTTACATTACAGAGGGACCAACTAGTTAGAAGAAATATTGGATTAAAGTTGAATGGAGGATTCTAAAGGACGTAATTTCTATGATATTTTAAAATTAATTTTACGAATGCTAAGAGTATACTAAAATAAAGGGAGGAAGCTATAATATCAGCTAGATGCATTTATAACGATATTGATCTACGAACTATGCTCAGAGGCAGAGAGTTTAGTGATAAAGGACATTAAGTCAAACTTGGGAGATCATTCCATGATCTTTGATCAGATTAACTGAGTCTTAAAATAACAAGATTTACTGCTGCATTTCTCAAAGTTTATTAGAACTTTTAATATTCCTCCCCTCACCTGGTTTATTTACATCTAACGCATATTATTGGTAATGTAGAGCTCAACTGGAGACCAGGTCCTAGGTCTCCACTCTCCTTCAGAGAACCCCCTCTACTGCGCATATGCTATCCGAAAACTGCAGTACACGTTGAGCAGGCGGCTAATCAAAGGATTAATTAATTAAAAGAATTATTTAATTCCATACAAATTCCATACAAATAATGTTATTTAGCGCAAATTCTACATATATAGCTGGTAAGGCAACCGAGACACAAGTGTGATACTTTTCTTGAACGCTCGTTGAAGTCCGCAAGACGAAATACCAAATGTAAGTGAGTGTCAATTCATCGGGTGGCACCTTTTATACTCTTTTGGCGAGTTTCCAATTGGCGTTATGTAAGGGGTTGCCGTACCTCTCACAA
Source organism: Merodon equestris (assembly GCA_958301585.1). Taxonomy (NCBI): domain Eukaryota; kingdom Metazoa; phylum Arthropoda; class Insecta; order Diptera; family Syrphidae; genus Merodon; species Merodon equestris. The sequence continues at coordinate 71,275,829 of OY284413.1, forward strand.
TGTAACTTGACTTGTTTTTACAAAATATAATAATAAAATAAAAATATAATAATAGTAATAATAATATTATATATTGTAATATAATAATCATATAATTCATATTACTAATATAATTCAAAATGTTATAACATTATTTTCAATAATTAGAAAAAGCGTTACAGTGAGATAATTTAACTATAATCTCATCATAAAATGTGGGATTAATACACATAAACGAGCATTACTTAGGTGGGAGAGGTATGTTTTTCATTGAATCTCTATTAAACCAAATGATATTACATAGGTGGAAGACCACACCTTTATTTATTTTAACATGTAAGGATGATTTGTAGAATTATCTTAACTTTATACATATTATAGAAAATGTTTTTAGTAAATACTTAATTAACTCAAATAGAAATTAAGTGAGGTATACATACTCTTACATTATGTCTTGAATTTTTAATTTATGGTATAGTTACTTTAGTAATACAATATATATATATATATATATATATATACTGTAATAAAAAGTAATAAATAATAGGTTTCTGACCACTTTTCTCACTTATAACAGGGGAGGGTACATTGGTTATAAAGATTCATGTTTAGTTCCCATTATGGACCTTATTCCACACCACGTGACATTGTATGGAAATGTATTTTATTTATTTATTTTTATTGCTGGCGTTGCAAACTGCCCCATACAGGGTCGAAAATTCTCTTAATTACTTGTTTTGTGGTGATTTGATCATTTTCATTACTGAACGGAACATATGGTTTATTGCCGGCCTTAACTGGACAATTTCGTGAAGTCATTCAGTCATTACCCCATTTAGGAGTATCAACGTGAAATATAATTTGTAGGTTTATTGTTTTGCAACCAGGACTAATAGTCATGGGTGGGTGGTGTACATACTCATATGTATGCGTCAATATAGTGCTGCAAATGTAAGTTACGTTTTTTCGCGCGGAGGGGAAGATAAAAAAAATTTAATTTTTTATTCGGGCCAACTGCCCACTTTATTATGCTAATCAGAACTAAATTACAATTTACTTTTTACGACTACTTATAGGGTAAACCATCAATGCCGTTTATTGATGAGTCGGCAGCTTACGTCTGGTTCGTCGGTGTCGCTGGAATTTGAGTAGTATGTGAACTTCTAGGTGCATTTCGGCGGAAGTTGGGGTATTGCTCCCGATTGTGCAATGCGGCTTTCGAGTTTCTGGTGGTGTTGTCTTGCAATCCGGCGGAGGCTAGGGCGTTGCACCCGATTGTGCAATGCGGCTTTTGACTTTCTGGTGGTGTTGTATTGCACTCTGGCGGAAGCTAGGGCTTTGCACCCGCTGATGGAATGCGGCTTCTGACATTTAACATTTATGGTGTTAACTTGTACAATGTGACCTTTTTGACATGCAATAGCCAAATCACTAAATAAAATGTCTTTTGTCTACAAGCTGACTTAAACTAACAGATATATTAACAATTAAACACAATAATACATGAAATAATTGAAATGGAATACTTAATAATATTTCATCATAGAATTTAGCAATCGACAGGGTGAATAAGACAATACAATTAGGGACTTCGGATTTCGAATCAATGTAAGTAAAGGTTTAACATAATTAGCTTTATGAGATTTTTCAAATAGAAAGTCTCTGGCTCTTACTTATCTAGCCGATGCCTAAATGGGTGTTCTTGAAATTAGGGGAAGTTATTTAACATGGTAACGTACTCGTATATAAAATCACATCAGCATATCCCCAAATATATCTTAGTAGGGATGTACATGAAGAGTAAATGATCAAAAACTCTTTTGCATTGCACCCACCAATGAATTAGCATTCGTAACAATATAGTCGATATGACTTTTGAAACTTTTGACTTTTTCGGATTCCCTTAAAAAATATATCATATTATATTTTTTTAAGTTAAGTCTTTAATTATTGCCCCTACGTCATCCTGAACACGAGCTCAAGTAATTTTGATTGAGAAGGCAATCATCTTAGCGTTCAATTTTAAAATAATTTAAGAACATCTGCATACAAGAGACATTCGCAGAACATACGAGTGATCTAAAGTAATGATATTCGGCTATTTCCAGTCCGCATAATTTTTTTTCCTGCTTATACATATACCCACAAGGTTAGCGTAAACAAATCATATAAATAAATCACGATTCCCAGGAGGTATGTACAATACATTAATTTGAATACGAACCGTCGAAGCGTTAATATTAAAATGGAGAAAAATTAAATTAGAGCTGTTATCAGGTACATTTGCTTGAAAAAACTGTCAACCAACTACTTGTCTACTTGGTAAAAACATTGGGGGGCTCTGCTCCTCCGTATTCTACAGTTGCAAGCTAGGCCAAGGAGTTTAAAGTTTAAGCTGAACGGCTTTCTGATGATTAACATCGTGAAGGACGCCCATCCACGTCCCCCACTGAAAACAATGTGAAAATGTTGTGTTGGCAGATAGAAAAGTGAGCATCAGGCTCAGATCAAAGGCACCTGATATGGTAACGTTCAAAGAATCCTTGTGATCGACGACGAGCAAAAGAAAAAGCGTGTCAACATTTTGAAGGTGAATCTGTTCAAACGCTTACCCTCCAGATCTAACTCCCAGTGACTTACACCTCTTCCCCAGCTCAAGGAACACATCCGAGCTAGAACTGTGAATACGATAGAAGTTATGTCCGCTGTTGGGGCGTTTTGGGAAGAAAGAAGTTTTTTTCCAAAGAAATCCAGGGCTTAGAAAAAAGATGGACTAAATGTATTGACTTAGTATGAGACTAATGATAATGTTGAACATGATAATGTTACCATGCCGCCGCTGGCTATTGCTAGCGATTTTTGTCGTCGTCGTCGGCATAAAAGTGCTATTTATTTTACATGTGCAACTTTAAAATTGGAATCGGTTAAATTTTAAAGTAAATAGTTTGTTTATATGAATCTGTCCCTTTGAAATGCCACCCAAATTATATACATTACTAGCATATAATTATCTTGGTAACAGTTTATTATCCGGTAACGATATTACTTGACGAACAAGAAGTAGTATATTCTGTTGATTTTGTGGCATACGTCCACGTTTTACGAGTAGAATATGATTTACCTAGATACGTAAAGACTGATTGATTTTCGATCAACCTACCGCTCACAGTCAAAATGGCCCATAATTGACCAAATTCTTTTGTCAAACAAGTTTAAGTAAATTGGAAAAAATAAACAATTATTTTTTTATTAAAAGTAAAAGTTTTATGTATTTTTGCTTAAATAAGGTAAAAAGGCCAGTAGTCCACTTAATAAAACCACATAAATCTGATGTTAAGCTTAAAAAAAGGGATTTATTTAGCATAATAGTTAATTTTTCTAATTATTTTTTGTTAATTATAAAGCCGAAAGGCATAGTTATAGTTGTATGTATAGTCAGAGTATTTGTATATGGCCAGTAAGTAACTTTGAAGTTAGTTAAGATACCTTAGCTAGCACAAGGTAGCTCTAAGTAAAAATTAATAAAAATGAATTCAAAATTAAAGAAAAAGCACAAATCAACAACAAAATAATTATAAATTAAAAAACGTACCATTTGTTTACAGTGAAAATGTTTCCGAAAAAGTTTTATTTTTAATTATTTTTATTTGGTTTCTCCTTTGTTCTTTCTTATGTCCTTCCATTTTTAAATTCAACTACATACATATATTATCCGATGGCACGTGATTGTTTAAGATAGTTTTGCGAAATGGGACATCATATCTCAATTATAATTCGGTAATTGATAATATCTAATGACTAAATTGAGCTTAACAAAAACGAAAAAAGTAACCCGCAAATTTAAAAAAAATGATTAATACGTTCCTGGAAAATGTAAGAAATATTATTCAAAAGTTCCAAAAGGAGCAAAGATTAGTTACTAAAGTAAGAATTAGCCCAAAAAAGGTTTTCTTCCGAACTTGATGAACGTTGGATTGTGAAATTCTTCGAAATATGGTGAACCAATTCGAAGAGTTCTACACAAGGAGTAATTCTAAAAATGAGAATAAAAAGGTTAGTTTGGAAGGCTGGATTAAAAGAGAGAGTTAGTTTGGAATTTGCTTATAATAATGCTATGAAATATTTTTCGTTGTGCGGAAAACATTATTTTCACCGATGAGAGCAAATATAATGTTTGTAGAACAAATGGAGACTCAAGGCTTATCGACAATCCAATGAAGATATGAATCGTTTATTGATTTGGTCAGGGGTGGGACATTCTGACTGCAATGTATTCGTTTCCCATTCTGATTGGGAACCACATGTTATCATAGAAAAAATTTCTAATAAATATGATACATTTTATTCAAATTTTATTATTTTTATTTATTTTGCAAACTCTATGAAGTCGCTGACGTTTACCACAATTTAATATTGGCAGAATTACGATCTTCAGACAAGAATTGCATTTATAAAATTTTACTGGACTAGTATCTCAAGGTGATAAAGGGATAGTTTAGGCGAACATATGAAGGCACAAGCGCCGACAATCCAGTCTCTGTCTATCGATTCCTGCTCTCACTTCCACGTTGTGGCTCCTGGGTGCGTAGTAGCTCAACTGTAGATCGGATAGACACGTTTGTAAGTTTGTTGGTTTCCAAGATGGAGTCAACGGGGTTGTCCACGGCTCTAGCTTGAAGAACTACCTGGTGAGCACCTTACATATATTTGGAGTTCAGGCCGAAAAGGAGCGGCCTCCAGGTTGGGGTTTGCGCGTAGGGTTAACATCCCTATCGCGTAAAATCAATTAGTGTGCAGAGATAGCCAATAGCCTCGGGTACGAACGGATTACGTGTTGAACGAACACCTCATAACTATCCGCATCAAAGCGTATTTCGGCAATATGAGCTTAATATGCGTCCACGCCCCCAAAGAAGAGAAAGACGATCGATTCAAAGATGACTTTTATGATCGCCTAAATAGCCGAATGTCTCAGCTATGACATAAAAATCGTTCTAGGACATTTCAATGCGAAGCTGGGTAAGGGGGAAATTTTTGAATCAAAGGAGTCGATCAAATATCCCTCAAGCTCTTTCGGGATTCGATGCAACCTGTAAAGACCATAGAACAGTAATGGATACGTTGTTAGAACGCCATCAGAGGGGTCGCCTCAGATGTGTGAGGTTACAAGCCACTACTTATAAGAAACACCTGGTTTGATGGCGACAGGCCCATGTAGAGAAAAAAATGACTATGCTGCATCGACGGACGAGAGCTGCTTCCGGTCTCTACGAACAGAAAAGAAGGAAGGAACATTTGCCTTTGAGAAAGAAAAAGAAAAAAAAGACATGATCATATGCTAAGTTTTTTTTAAATAAAATACATTTTCTTAGGTTCAGACATCAAAAGTTTAATTCTAAGTTTCAATGTAGTAGTGGAAAGACATAATTTTAAGTTGTAGGTACTGTTTATTTTAGAGCGTCTGCCTAGGGCCAGTAAGATATTTGTAAGAATAGCTAAGCTAGTTTAAAGCATTGTTGTCTAGCGTAAAATATTTATGAGCAAAGTTTAATAAAAATGAATTTAAAATTAAAAAAAAAATAATGAAGACAAAGAAAAAGAACGACAAGTGCGACATCAGAGGTATGGAAAGATGCAATCAGGAATGTGACATTAGAACCAGAAGTAAAATGAACATACCAAGGCTATAAAGCCAGAGGAAAGTCTGCAGGGATGAGTACGCACAACTTGTTGTAGAGTCACAGCCGATGCTGAGAATATGGAAAGAACGGAACGAACCATTCACAATCAACAAAGACGAAAGAGAATTCCGTTCACCCAACCAAAACTAGGTTAAGATAGAAATATCGAAACTTAAATCTTATAAAGCTGCTGGAAAGGCGGACTTCCATAAGAAAGGAGATTCCTCTAACGGCATCAATTACAGGGACATAAGTCTTCTAAACATCGAAGATAAGATCTTCCATGCCGTTCACTCTGTGAACGCCTGAAATCATTCGTGGATAGTCTGGCAGGCTCCATTAAGGCCGTTGATGAACTAACTGAAACCTTCGATGTTAAAAAAGGATTTTGACAAGGCTACGCACTGTTATGTGATTTCTTTAACATCATACTTGAAAATATCATACGGTACTAAGCGGCCAATGTTATAATAACGATCTAATTCAAGTCTGTACAAATTATTTGCTTTCGCAAATGACATTGACGTTATTGTACGGACTAAACCAGACGTCAATGAAGCGTTGACGAGCATTGAGGCGGAAGCGGCTAAAAAGGGTCTTAGTTTAAATGGGAACAGGATCAAATATATGCTTGTATCCAAGAAAGACGCGCAACATGAATGTCTTAGTCAGAGCTTCTTCTTCTGCAGCTATGACTTTGAAGTAGTCAAGGACCTCATCAACCTTGGTTCGAAAGTGACAAGAAGCAACGACATCATCGCGACATCAATGCAGAATAATTCTTGCCAATCGCTGCTTCTTTGGGCGTTTTTAGAGGAAAATTCTGCGTGCAATCTTTGGTTCCGTTTGTGTAAACGGAGAGTGGAAAAGAAGATTCCAACAAGCTAACCCTCTACAAAATCTTAATCATTCCGGTTCTACTCTATGGCGCTGAGGCACCCCCAAAAGCAGATGAAGAAGCTTTTGGGCGTTTTTAGAGGAAAATTCTGGCTGCAATCTTTGGTCCCGTTTGTGTAAACGGAGAGTGAAGAAGAAGGTTCAACCAAGTGCTGTACCGGCTGTACAGCGACATCGGCATAATCATACGTTTATGGATCCAACATCTAAAATGGCTAGGCCATGCACAATGAATGGACACCACCGCTCCGGCCCGAAAAGTCTTCAAGTAGAGGAGGACCGCATATAAAGTGGCGTACAGAGTTAGAAAGGAAGATTGTGCTGGTTGGAGAGGCCTATTGGTTAAGGCCACCCCGAACTGTGACGTAATTTAAATAAGTTAGTAAGTATGTCAAGACGATGAAATGAAAATCTCCAAGGGTTATGTTCCTCATTGGACTCTTTCTAGACGCATTTGAGTATAATACGCACATTTGTATAAGGGCGATAAAGGCATATTCATGAGAATTCATTTGGGGATTGCTTTCGGGTTAATTTTGAATGCTTCTGTAAGACCTCTATTTGGCTTCGGACATCTTTGGAATATCTTTCTATAATTTAAGGTGTGGAGATGTGTGAATACGTGTGTTATGCATATATAAAGATTTCGTTCAAGGTATCAAGTTGGCCCTTGTCAACTCTACATCTCTCTTTATTAGGGTAATATTGACAAAGTATTTTTAATGACCCTAAATTACTTAACTAAGTTTGATTCAGAAACACTCCAAGTCCCCGAACTATTCATTTCTGACACAATCTGCATCACGTATATCTCTCAGAATTCCAAATATTCGTTAAATACCAAATACAGAAAGCTATCCTTAGTTGACCCAATTCCAACGTCTCCCTTTGCATAAAACATGTTCTCCGAGTCCTTATGAGTTATTACAGTTTCATTATTTAAGAACACCATTCACTTAAATCGCAACCCCTTCTCGCAAGGGGTGAGCAATTTATTACACTCCCGGTAGCTGAAACCGACTAATGCCAAAACATAGATTCAAAAGCAAGCTTCCACTACAAACTTGTATGTATGTATGTACAGGCTAGGTATACATATGTATATACCATAAATATCTTTCTAAAAAAAGAAACATGGCCAACGGTATACCTGCTGTACACCTTCCACTTCAACACCTTCAATCAATGTTCGCCTAGTTTTTACTTCAATAATAACAACTCACCAGGAAGGCACAAAAAGTCAACTGTTTGAAAAAAAGTTAGGCGAAATAGAGTACGTCAGCCCACTATTCTTGAGGAGTAGTACACATCAATCTGTTGGACGGGTCACAGATCAGAATGAAAATTCTGTAACCGTTCATCTAACTAACTTACGTATGGAGAAGACCACGGAGTACATCGTCCATCTACTTCAGTTTCTCTTGCTTTAATAGCGAACTTGTTTGATGGCGATATGGAGGATTAGTAACATATTTATGATATGCAGACCCGGAGCAGAATGCATCGGTTGAGTATGGACTGGCTATATAGAGGTGTTCCACACAATGCTCTCTCAGTTGTCCATCCACTCGTATTTAATTCTAGTCGGAATCAAGCGGAGTGCCGGATGTGGTCCTGTTCCCAACTTTATTATCCGCATGGTTCGTATTTAGTCAACAATACTAATAGTCCATCAATCAATGTCAGAGGCGAATGTCATTGTTTACAATTACACACAGGAGCCTGGTCGCGTACTCACATTCATCTGTATATAAAAATTGTATGAAGGTATTTTTAGTACCCGGTAGATCGACAGTTGTATTGAACGAATCTGACTACCATAATCACATCCTGTGTGTGGGACAAGTAATCATTAATTTGGGGAGCTCTAATAGTTGGTTGCCGTCATGTAGATGGACATACTTTCACATGTATAATGTATTGCAATAGCGAGTAATTAGTGTTTCGTATTTCAAGCCAGTAGGAGTTACTAATAGCTTTGTGTACCGAATGCTTCATTGTTTTTCTTTCACCTAATTTTTCCGTTACTTCTTATATGCATGTGTGTACCATTTCTTTTATATTAGTATACCCAATTACCATGAAAAAATCATTTGCAGGAACTTCTTCCATTGATAGTTCCAGTTCTTTTTTTCCTATTGCTATACGAATGTGGCCCTAATCAACATTGTCCTAAATTAATAGCTGACTTCCTAAGTTATCCCAATAGAATGATCTCTATTATGTTATATATCAGGACAGAAATGTATCAGTTGCCTTCACATCGTTTACCAAATTTGTCGAATATACAAGTACATATATTGAAACGCACTCTCTATTCATAGATCTCATAGTGTTGTGTTGTGTTCTTTTCATTGACACAGTGACTCTAGAATGACAAATTCAGTTATTCCAGTACAGCTTATAATGATCATGTTTGTAAATTTGTATTGACATTGGGTTAGTACGAGTATGTGGTAAATAAATCTAATGGATAAGATAAGGATATAATCTTAGCTAGTTAAAAGTGTTCCAGAAATATTTTGGAATATCCAAAGATTTGCTGTACCTCTGTAACTGTTAGAAAGAATAAAAAAAGAAAATTATTGAAACTTTATGCCTAGAGCTAACACTGATATGCTCCCTAGTGGGTTCATCATGCATGCTCTAACTATGCACATAAAGTCATATGGGAACATCTCGATAATTACAAAAAAAAATAAAAAAATTACTACACATATAAATACTATCGTTCATTTTTGTATGCAGATCAGGCTGTAGACTAACACTCATGGCTTCTTATCAGTCAGGTTTGTAGGACTAGGATAAAGGTAGAGTGTTACATATTTAGAAGTTAAGTTACAAGGTGACGAATATACCCAATATAGATGATGTTGGAGCAGGATTTTCACGCGTTTGTTGTTCTTTTGTATGTCTTGTTCTAAGGGTTTGTTTGCAGAATTCTGTGGTTTCGCAAATGACGAAGGGGATGGGTACTACTGTTAGAATCAGGATAAGTAGGATGATCATATTCTCCTGATAGTTGCCGATTTTAATTTTTCGTGCTTATTAAGTGTTGTTAGCTTCAGAGAAAGCAGTTCGTCTACTACAGCCTTGATTGTGGGTGGTTGTAAAATTGCTTCTAAGGTTAGTGTAGTTAGTGACTTTTGTTTCAGTTTTATTATTCATTTGCTTCGTGCAGACTCTCTAAGATAAACAGTAAAATTAATTAATTTTTTGTCACGAGTATTTAAAAATAGGCTTAGAAATTAATTTATCTTTGGCTAAGAAAATACATATTGGCTTTAGAAAAAAAATTAGTGACTTCTTGTGTACTGACTGATGGATTTTGATTGTCGCATTATGGAATTTGATGACATATAGTGGTGGAAAAAGTAACAGAAACAAAGGCTTAGATGACGATCAACAATCAGTAACTGCATACAATTAAGTTATTCTTCGACACCAATTCTACACTCGAACCGTACGTAACAGTACTTTGATATGGTGCATCAATTTGCTCTTATGTATAAGTTTTTTGTTTTTGTCTAGTAGTAAAAAATGCAAGCGAAAGGGATATTTAGCCTGGAAAAAATTATAGAAGCAAACCATCACCAGAGTCTTCAATCGTGATTGTGAGGTAAACTAGTGTGAGGAAATCTTCGTAAATTTGTTTGACTTGTGTTTAAGTGTTTGTCAGAAAAAAAAATAAAAAAATGGGTCGTGGACTACATTGCACTAGTTCCGATCGTGAATTAATAAAAAAATTAAGAAATGATGGGAAAACAATGGATGAAATAGCTAAGCTAATGAAGTGCTCTAAGAAAAAAATATTCACAGCTCTCCATTCAGGTCTCAAAATGGAAACCAGAGGCAGAAAAAGAAAAACCTCACGATTCGACAAACTGCTAATCCGACTATCGTTTTTTCTTCAAAGGAATTAAAAAATGACTTAAACGCACCTTGTACGAGTCGTTCAATTAGAAGCAGACTAATAGAACCGAGTCTTCCTGGAAGAAGTCCCAGAAAAGTTCCATACTTGAGCAAGAAAAATATAAAGCAAAGACTCGTTTTTGCCACATACACCGTGCGAATTTGAATAACATCTTATGGTCGGATGAAACCAATATTAATTTGTTTGGTTCCGATGGAAAAATGTACGTCAGACGGCCAATGAACTCAAAATTCGATCCAAAGTATAGGAAAAAGCCAGTGAAACATGGTGGAGGCAATTTAATGATTTGGGGGTGCTTTTCGGCATCTGCTGTTGGTTTAATTTTTCTTATAAAGGACAAAATGTGTGCTAAAAATGATGTAGAAATCTTCGATACCGTTATGCTACCATTTGCTGAAGAGGACAAATCTATTAAATGGGAGTTTATGCAGGATAATGACCCAAGCACACCTGAAAATTGGCTAAAGAAACAAAGTCGATGTTATGGAGTGGCCATCGCAGTCCCTTGATCTTAACCAAATAGAACAACTACGGGGTCTTCTTAAGCGCAAGATCGAAGACTGCAAAGCAAAAAATAAGGAACAACTTTGGTCCAAAATAAAAGATGAATGGTACCCTATACCACGTGACGTGTACTAAACTAGTCAATTCCATGGGACGAAGATGCGAAGCAGTCATTAAAAACAAAGGTGCAACAACAAAGTCTTAAAAGGATAAGAAACACTTTTACTGTAAACTATTTTTTCACAAAACACAAACAAAAAACTTATTTGTTTGTACTACTTTTTCCAGACAAATCCAAGGAAAACCGGAATCAATATTTTTTTCACTATTTCTCGCTCTTTTTTATTAAAAATTTAGTATTTCTTTTATGTATCACAGTGCTCCGAATCTATTAGTATATTTTTAATACTTATTTTTCCCCAAATACATTTTTTCTTAACGATTAGTGTCGAAGAACAAGCTTGTGTCTATTATTTTGTCCACCACTGTATGTATATTCCGTTTAGGTCATCACTACATCCTTTATTTTGATCTTATCGAACTGGCTTAGCAGGATCATCCCGGCTGTTATTATTTTCAGTGGTAAAACATGTTTGTTGTTGATCTGTTTGCATACTCGATTTTGGCTTCGGAGTAAATAATTAATAAAAGTACTTACACATATTACATTATGGTTCCAGATGGAAAATGTGTTAGGCCTTTTTTATTGTCCTTTTAATCCGCATATTTTAGGTTAACATTTTAGAAGTGTTTTAGAAACATTAATAGTTTCTATTGTATTGTCACATGATTCTTTAGTGGTGGTTGGTAGCCTGACGAATATAAAATTAAAGTTTGTTGCCATTTGTACTTAGAAAACTCTATGGCTTCTCTTACGAGTATATTATAATAAGGCATATTTTTCTTGTCTATTATTTCCTTATTTGCTTATTTGATATTATTTCCGAAATTGACAAATTTTAGGTATTTACTACATACATATGTAAGTTACTGTGATCCATTTTCAGGCTGAAGCCAAATACAAGGTCGTTGACTTTCGGGTTTTAAAAATAGGCGTTTGATGTAACTCTGAATCCGAAGGATATGATTGGAGAGGAATGGAAACACAGTATGGGATGCCTTCTGGTGTTGGTTCAAGTCGATTAATGTATTACCTTGAAAATGCCAGTTTGTATATTTGCTATACTGTATTTTTGCACAGCGAATAACTGCGTGTTTGTATAATCTTCAAAAGATAAATTAGAGTATATGTAAGTGAACTTTTACAAGTAAGTTGCTATTTATATGTATTATTCCGATAGAGACAGATCATCTTTTTATAAAATGTTTCCAGATTTAGTTACGGATAGGGGATTCCTTTCCTTTAAAAGTATTTATACTCCACATCTAGATAAAATCTTATTTTCTATTTTTTTTGTTAATTTTAATATACATACATACATTTTTAATGTACATTCAGAACTATCCAAGAAGAAAAATTCACCAAAATTAAAGATAGGCTTGTGGAATGTACGCAACTTGTACAGACCGAGTGCTTTCCAAACAGCACTCGATGAAATTAATAAGTACAAATTGGACCTCGCAGCGGTACGAGAAGTTCGACTTTCGTGACGTGATGTACTTTCATTTTGCGGAGGTACGTATGCCCACAATCTTGGAGCAGAGTTTTACAATGCATCAGCAATAAAATTATGTAGAACGTAATGAACGTAGAATTTCAAAACGACCGAAAGTCGATGGCTAAACGAGGCCCCGCTTTAACTGTATTCTTCTGAACGTATACTGTCCTACTAAAGATAAAGACGAAGAAGTTAAGGACGTGTTGTAGGAAACAACACAGGCTATAATTACAGGCTTATTTCTCTTCTTTCACCATTCTATAAGGTTGTTGAAAAAGGAATACAATGTCGCATGTTATCATTTTTAAAATCGTCATTATTTTTCCGTAAGCACTATTCATCAGTATAGCGAAAGTTTTTGATACTGTGGACCACAAAATATTGTTGAATAAGCTCTTTAAAGCCGGCATTAGTGGTTGAATGTATGACTGGTTGGCTTCGTACCGCAGAAATTTGAAGCAGATAGTTAAAAGCAAAAGCAGTTTTAACTCGTCAAAGCTTTAAACATAGATGTACCACAAGGTTCCGTTCTTGGCGTTGTTCTTTTATAATTTATGTAAACTCATTATTCCTCCAGCCTTTCAAAGCAAAAATTATTGCTTTTGCTGACGATGCAACTCTTTTTTACTCCAACACAAGTTACCTGAACCTTTCAGTTAACCTTAACTATGACTTAGATATTCTAAAAAGATGGTTCTACGAATACAAATTAGTGATCAGCTGTAAAAATAATTTATGGTATTTAATATAAAAAGTACTAACTGTGCCATTCTATGCAATTATATTATCATTCTACGACAGCCTATAGAAAAAAAAAGGAAAGTCCACGAAATGGTCCACCAACAATTAATAGATCTTAAAAAGGTATAAAACTCTAAAAACCGATCGAAGATGTATGATGTTCTTGTAAGGCGAATCCTGAAAATGTTGGTGGAACTGATACAAGTATGTAAAAGGGAAACACAATACAAGTTGAAATAGGAAATGCCTTATCTGAAACATTCGAGATAACGAACGTGAAGAATTAAAGCAAGGAGATGTTTTGTCACCACCTTCTATTAATTTGATGCTGGAATACGTAAAGGGATTTCTTCAGGAAAATGAGAGGGGAATAACTCTTAAAGAATTCACATCCGCTCTAGCTTACGCTAGTGACACTGTCTAGTCATGTTTTTTTGAAAACACCATCATAAGGTGAATCTATGGGGAATAACAGGATGGGAAAACGTTGGAATGGAGAAAGCTACACAATCGAGTGCTCATAAAAACAGGAATGATAATAATAGCTTAGTTAATTATTTAAGAATGTTTGAAGAATTTCTTGGTGTGTGTATCAGTTTTACATTACAGAGGGACCAACTAGTTAGAAGAAATATTGGATTAAAGTTGAATGGAGGATTCTAAAGGACGTAATTTCTATGATATTTTAAAATTAATTTTACGAATGCTAAGAGTATACTAAAATAAAGGGAGGAAGCTATAATATCAGCTAGATGCATTTATAACGATATTGATCTACGAACTATGCTCAGAGGCAGAGAGTTTAGTGATAAAGGACATTAAGTCAAACTTGGGAGATCATTCCATGATCTTTGATCAGATTAACTGAGTCTTAAAATAACAAGATTTACTGCTGCATTTCTCAAAGTTTATTAGAACTTTTAATATTCCTCCCCTCACCTGGTTTATTTACATCTAACGCATATTATTGGTAATGTAGAGCTCAACTGGAGACCAGGTCCTAGGTCTCCACTCTCCTTCAGAGAACCCCCTCTACTGCGCATATGCTATCCGAAAACTGCAGTACACGTTGAGCAGGCGGCTAATCAAAGGATTAATTAATTAAAAGAATTATTTAATTCCATACAAATTCCATACAAATAATGTTATTTAGCGCAAATTCTACATATATAGCTGGTAAGGCAACCGAGACACAAGTGTGATACTTTTCTTGAACGCTCGTTGAAGTCCGCAAGACGAAATACCAAATGTAAGTGAGTGTCAATTCATCGGGTGGCACCTTTTATACTCTTTTGGCGAGTTTCCAATTGGCGTTATGTAAGGGGTTGCCGTACCTCTCACAATGTAACTTGACTTGTTTTTACAAAATATAATAATAAAATAAAAATATAATAATAGTAATAATAATATTATATATTGTAATATAATAATCATATAATTCATATTACTAATATAATTCAAAATGTTATAACATTATTTTCAATAATTAGAAAAAGCGTTACAGTGAGATAATTTAACTATAATCTCATCATAAAATGTGGGATTAATACACATAAACGAGCATTACTTAGGTGGGAGAGGTATGTTTTTCATTGAATCTCTATTAAACCAAATGATATTACATAGGTGGGAGACCACACCTTTATTTATTTTAACATGTAAGGATGATTTGTAGAATTATCTTAACTTTATACATATTATAGAAAATGTTTTTAGTAAATACTTAATTAACTCAAATAGAAATTAAGTGAGGTATACATACTCTTACATTATGTCTTGAATTTTTAATTTATGGTATAGTTACTTTAGTAATACAATATATATATATATATATATATATATACTGTAATAAAAAGTAATAAATAATAGGTTTCTGACCACTTTTCTCACTTATAACAGGGGAGGGTACATTGGTTATAAAGATTCATGTTTAGTTCCCATTATGGACCTTATTCCACACCACGTGACATTGTATGGAAATGTATTTTATTTATTTATTTTTATTGCTGGCGTTGCAAACTGCCCCATACAGGGTCGAAAATTCTCTTAATTACTTGTTTTGTGGTGATTTGATCATTTTCATTACTGAACGGAACATATGGTTTATTGCCGGCCTTAACTGGACAATTTCGTGAAGTCATTCAGTCATTACCCCATTTAGGAGTATCAACGTGAAATATAATTTGTAGGTTTATTGTTTTGCAACCAGGACTAATAGTCATGGGTGGGTGGTGTACATACTCATATGTATGCGTCAATATAGTGCTGCAAATGTAAGTTACGTTTTTTCGCGCGGAGGGGAAGATAAAAAAAATTTAATTTTTTATTCGGGCCAACTGCCCACTTTATTATGCTAATCAGAACTAAATTACAATTTACTTTTTACGACTACTTATAGGGTAAACCATCAATGCCGTTTATTGATGAGTCGGCAGCTTACGTCTGGTTCGTCGGTGTCGCTGGAATTTGAGTAGTATGTGAACTTCTAGGTGCATTTCGGCGGAAGTTGGGGTATTGCTCCCGATTGTGCAATGCGGCTTTCGAGTTTCTGGTGGTGTTGTCTTGCAATCCGGCGGAGGCTAGGGCGTTGCACCCGATTGTGCAATGCGGCTTTTGACTTTCTGGTGGTGTTGTATTGCACTCTGGCGGAAGCTAGGGCTTTGCACCCGCTGATGGAATGCGGCTTCTGACATTTAACATTTATGGTGTTAACTTGTACAATGTGACCTTTTTGACATGCAATAGCCAAATCACTAAATAAAATGTCTTTTGTCTACAAGCTGACTTAAACTAACAGATATATTAACAATTAAACACAATAATACATGAAATAATTGAAATGGAATACTTAATAATATTTCATCATAGAATTTAGCAATCGACAGGGTGAATAAGACAATACAATTAGGGACTTCGGATTTCGAATCAATGTAAGTAAAGGTTTAACATAATTAGCTTTATGAGATTTTTCAAATAGAAAGTCTCTGGCTCTTACTTATCTAGCCGATGCCTAAATGGGTGTTCTTGAAATTAGGGGAAGTTATTTAACATGGTAACGTACTCGTATATAAAATCACATCAGCATATCCCCAAATATATCTTAGTAGGGATGTACATGAAGAGTAAATGATCAAAAACTCTTTTGCATTGCACCCACCAATGAATTAGCATTCGTAACAATATAGTCGATATGACTTTTGAAACTTTTGACTTTTTCGGATTCCCTTAAAAAATATATCATATTATATTTTTTTAAGTTAAGTCTTTAATTATTGCCCCTACGTCATCCTGAACACGAGCTCAAGTAATTTTGATTGAGAAGGCAATCATCTTAGCGTTCAATTTTAAAATAATTTAAGAACATCTGCATACAAGAGACATTCGCAGAACATACGAGTGATCTAAAGTAATGATATTCGGCTATTTCCAGTCCGCATAATTTTTTTTCCTGCTTATACATATACCCACAAGGTTAGCGTAAACAAATCATATAAATAAATCACGATTCCCAGGAGGTATGTACAATACATTAATTTGAATACGAACCGTCGAAGCGTTAATATTAAAATGGAGAAAAATTAAATTAGAGCTGTTATCAGGTACATTTGCTTGAAAAAACTGTCAACCAACTACTTGTCTACTTGGTAAAAACATTGGGGGGCTCTGCTCCTCCGTATTCTACAGTTGCAAGCTAGGCCAAGGAGTTTAAAGTTTAAGCTGAACGGCTTTCTGATGATTAACATCGTGAAGGACGCCCATCCACGTCCCCCACTGAAAACAATGTGAAAATGTTGTGTTGGCAGATAGAAAAGTGAGCATCAGGCTCAGATCAAAGGCACCTGATATGGTAACGTTCAAAGAATCCTTGTGATCGACGACGAGCAAAAGAAAAAGCGTGTCAACATTTTGAAGGTGAATCTGTTCAAACGCTTACCCTCCAGATCTAACTCCCAGTGACTTACACCTCTTCCCCAGCTCAAGGAACACATCCGAGCTAGAACTGTGAATACGATAGAAGTTATGTCCGCTGTTGGGGCGTTTTGGGAAGAAAGAAGTTTTTTTCCAAAGAAATCCAGGGCTTAGAAAAAAGATGGACTAAATGTATTGACTTAGTATGAGACTAATGATAATGTTGAACATGATAATGTTACCATGCCGCCGCTGGCTATTGCTAGCGATTTTTGTCGTCGTCGTCGGCATAAAAGTGCTATTTATTTTACATGTGCAACTTTAAAATTGGAATCGGTTAAATTTTAAAGTAAATAGTTTGTTTATATGAATCTGTCCCTTTGAAATGCCACCCAAATTATATACATTACTAGCATATAATTATCTTGGTAACAGTTTATTATCCGGTAACGATATTACTTGACGAACAAGAAGTAGTATATTCTGTTGATTTTGTGGCATACGTCCACGTTTTACGAGTAGAATATGATTTACCTAGATACGTAAAGACTGATTGATTTTCGATCAACCTACCGCTCACAGTCAAAATGGCCCATAATTGACCAAATTCTTTTGTCAAACAAGTTTAAGTAAATTGGAAAAAATAAACAATTATTTTTTTATTAAAAGTAAAAGTTTTATGTATTTTTGCTTAAATAAGGTAAAAAGGCCAGTAGTCCACTTAATAAAACCACATAAATCTGATGTTAAGCTTAAAAAAAGGGATTTATTTAGCATAATAGTTAATTTTTCTAATTATTTTTTGTTAATTATAAAGCCGAAAGGCATAGTTATAGTTGTATGTATAGTCAGAGTATTTGTATATGGCCAGTAAGTAACTTTGAAGTTAGTTAAGATACCTTAGCTAGCACAAGGTAGCTCTAAGTAAAAATTAATAAAAATGAATTCAAAATTAAAGAAAAAGCACAAATCAACAACAAAATAATTATAAATTAAAAAACGTACCATTTGTTTACAGTGAAAATGTTTCCGAAAAAGTTTTATTTTTAATTATTTTTATTTGGTTTCTCCTTTGTTCTTTCTTATGTCCTTCCATTTTTAAATTCAACTACATACATATATTATCCGATGGCACGTGATTGTTTAAGATAGTTTTGCGAAATGGGACATCATATCTCAATTATAATTCGGTAATTGATAATATCTAATGACTAAATTGAGCTTAACAAAAACGAAAAAAGTAACCCGCAAATTTAAAAAAAATGATTAATACGTTCCTGGAAAATGTAAGAAATATTATTCAAAAGTTCCAAAAGGAGCAAAGATTAGTTACTAAAGTAAGAATTAGCCCAAAAAAGGTTTTCTTCCGAACTTGATGAACGTTGGATTGTGAAATTCTTCGAAATATGGTGAACCAATTCGAAGAGTTCTACACAAGGAGTAATTCTAAAAATGAGAATAAAAAGGTTAGTTTGGAAGGCTGGATTAAAAGAGAGAGTTAGTTTGGAATTTGCTTATAATAATGCTATGAAATATTTTTCGTTGTGCGGAAAACATTATTTTCACCGATGAGAGCAAATATAATGTTTGTAGAACAAATGGAGACTCAAGGCTTATCGACAATCCAATGAAGATATGAATCGTTTATTGATTTGGTCAGGGGTGGGACATTCTGACTGCAATGTATTCGTTTCCCATTCTGATTGGGAACCACATGTTATCATAGAAAAAATTTCTAATAAATATGATACATTTTATTCAAATTTTATTATTTTTATTTATTTTGCAAACTCTATGAAGTCGCTGACGTTTACCACAATTTAATATTGGCAGAATTACGATCTTCAGACAAGAATTGCATTTATAAAATTTTACTGGACTAGTATCTCAAGGTGATAAAGGGATAGTTTAGGCGAACATATGAAGGCACAAGCGCCGACAATCCAGTCTCTGTCTATCGATTCCTGCTCTCACTTCCACGTTGTGGCTCCTGGGTGCGTAGTAGCTCAACTGTAGATCGGATAGACACGTTTGTAAGTTTGTTGGTTTCCAAGATGGAGTCAACGGGGTTGTCCACGGCTCTAGCTTGAAGAACTACCTGGTGAGCACCTTACATATATTTGGAGTTCAGGCCGAAAAGGAGCGGCCTCCAGGTTGGGGTTTGCGCGTAGGGTTAACATCCCTATCGCGTAAAATCAATTAGTGTGCAGAGATAGCCAATAGCCTCGGGTACGAACGGATTACGTGTTGAACGAACACCTCATAACTATCCGCATCAAAGCGTATTTCGGCAATATGAGCTTAATATGCGTCCACGCCCCCAAAGAAGAGAAAGACGATCGATTCAAAGATGACTTTTATGATCGCCTAAATAGCCGAATGTCTCAGCTATGACATAAAAATCGTTCTAGGACATTTCAATGCGAAGCTGGGTAAGGGGGAAATTTTTGAATCAAAGGAGTCGATCAAATATCCCTCAAGCTCTTTCGGGATTCGATGCAACCTGTAAAGACCATAGAACAGTAATGGATACGTTGTTAGAACGCCATCAGAGGGGTCGCCTCAGATGTGTGAGGTTACAAGCCACTACTTATAAGAAACACCTGGTTTGATGGCGACAGGCCCATGTAGAGAAAAAAATGACTATGCTGCATCGACGGACGAGAGCTGCTTCCGGTCTCTACGAACAGAAAAGAAGGAAGGAACATTTGCCTTTGAGAAAGAAAAAGAAAAAAAAGACATGATCATATGCTAAGTTTTTTTTAAATAAAATACATTTTCTTAGGTTCAGACATCAAAAGTTTAATTCTAAGTTTCAATGTAGTAGTGGAAAGACATAATTTTAAGTTGTAGGTACTGTTTATTTTAGAGCGTCTGCCTAGGGCCAGTAAGATATTTGTAAGAATAGCTAAGCTAGTTTAAAGCATTGTTGTCTAGCGTAAAATATTTATGAGCAAAGTTTAATAAAAATGAATTTAAAATTAAAAAAAAAATAATGAAGACAAAGAAAAAGAACGACAAGTGCGACATCAGAGGTATGGAAAGATGCAATCAGGAATGTGACATTAGAACCAGAAGTAAAATGAACATACCAAGGCTATAAAGCCAGAGGAAAGTCTGCAGGGATGAGTACGCACAACTTGTTGTAGAGTCACAGCCGATGCTGAGAATATGGAAAGAACGGAACGAACCATTCACAATCAACAAAGACGAAAGAGAATTCCGTTCACCCAACCAAAACTAGGTTAAGATAGAAATATCGAAACTTAAATCTTATAAAGCTGCTGGAAAGGCGGACTTCCATAAGAAAGGAGATTCCTCTAACGGCATCAATTACAGGGACATAAGTCTTCTAAACATCGAAGATAAGATCTTCCATGCCGTTCACTCTGTGAACGCCTGAAATCATTCGTGGATAGTCTGGCAGGCTCCATTAAGGCCGTTGATGAACTAACTGAAACCTTCGATGTTAAAAAAGGATTTTGACAAGGCTACGCACTGTTATGTGATTTCTTTAACATCATACTTGAAAATATCATACGGTACTAAGCGGCCAATGTTATAATAACGATCTAATTCAAGTCTGTACAAATTATTTGCTTTCGCAAATGACATTGACGTTATTGTACGGACTAAACCAGACGTCAATGAAGCGTTGACGAGCATTGAGGCGGAAGCGGCTAAAAAGGGTCTTAGTTTAAATGGGAACAGGATCAAATATATGCTTGTATCCAAGAAAGACGCGCAACATGAATGTCTTAGTCAGAGCTTCTTCTTCTGCAGCTATGACTTTGAAGTAGTCAAGGACCTCATCAACCTTGGTTCGAAAGTGACAAGAAGCAACGACATCATCGCGACATCAATGCAGAATAATTCTTGCCAATCGCTGCTTCTTTGGGCGTTTTTAGAGGAAAATTCTGCGTGCAATCTTTGGTTCCGTTTGTGTAAACGGAGAGTGGAAAAGAAGATTCCAACAAGCTAACCCTCTACAAAATCTTAATCATTCCGGTTCTACTCTATGGCGCTGAGGCACCCCCAAAAGCAGATGAAGAAGCTTTTGGGCGTTTTTAGAGGAAAATTCTGGCTGCAATCTTTGGTCCCGTTTGTGTAAACGGAGAGTGAAGAAGAAGGTTCAACCAAGTGCTGTACCGGCTGTACAGCGACATCGGCATAATCATACGTTTATGGATCCAACATCTAAAATGGCTAGGCCATGCACAATGAATGGACACCACCGCTCCGGCCCGAAAAGTCTTCAAGTAGAGGAGGACCGCATATAAAGTGGCGTACAGAGTTAGAAAGGAAGATTGTGCTGGTTGGAGAGGCCTATTGGTTAAGGCCACCCCGAACTGTGACGTAATTTAAATAAGTTAGTAAGTATGTCAAGACGATGAAATGAAAATCTCCAAGGGTTATGTTCCTCATTGGACTCTTTCTAGACGCATTTGAGTATAATACGCACATTTGTATAAGGGCGATAAAGGCATATTCATGAGAATTCATTTGGGGATTGCTTTCGGGTTAATTTTGAATGCTTCTGTAAGACCTCTATTTGGCTTCGGACATCTTTGGAATATCTTTCTATAATTTAAGGTGTGGAGATGTGTGAATACGTGTGTTATGCATATATAAAGATTTCGTTCAAGGTATCAAGTTGGCCCTTGTCAACTCTACATCTCTCTTTATTAGGGTAATATTGACAAAGTATTTTTAATGACCCTAAATTACTTAACTAAGTTTGATTCAGAAACACTCCAAGTCCCCGAACTATTCATTTCTGACACAATCTGCATCACGTATATCTCTCAGAATTCCAAATATTCGTTAAATACCAAATACAGAAAGCTATCCTTAGTTGACCCAATTCCAACGTCTCCCTTTGCATAAAACATGTTCTCCGAGTCCTTATGAGTTATTACAGTTTCATTATTTAAGAACACCATTCACTTAAATCGCAACCCCTTCTCGCAAGGGGTGAGCAATTTATTACACTCCCGGTAGCTGAAACCGACTAATGCCAAAACATAGATTCAAAAGCAAGCTTCCACTACAAACTTGTATGTATGTATGTACAGGCTAGGTATACATATGTATATACCATAAATATCTTTCTAAAAAAAGAAACATGGCCAACGGTATACCTGCTGTACACCTTCCACTTCAACACCTTCAATCAATGTTCGCCTAGTTTTTACTTCAATAATAACAACTCACCAGGAAGGCACAAAAAGTCAACTGTTTGAAAAAAAGTTAGGCGAAATAGAGTACGTCAGCCCACTATTCTTGAGGAGTAGTACACATCAATCTGTTGGACGGGTCACAGATCAGAATGAAAATTCTGTAACCGTTCATCTAACTAACTTACGTATGGAGAAGACCACGGAGTACATCGTCCATCTACTTCAGTTTCTCTTGCTTTAATAGCGAACTTGTTTGATGGCGATATGGAGGATTAGTAACATATTTATGATATGCAGACCCGGAGCAGAATGCATCGGTTGAGTATGGACTGGCTATATAGAGGTGTTCCACACAATGCTCTCTCAGTTGTCCATCCATCTGTTTTCGTTTTTTTTGTGACTTGTTGGTTTATTCCGGCTCATCGAGACAGCCTTTGTAAAATCACGACTTGCAAAATGATTGGTTCAACTGTATTAAACGCTCTCTACTCTACCGGATACATTGTACGAAGCAGATTGCGGATTGTTTTTTTTTTTGTTTTTAGCGTGTAGTTGAGAAAAATCGGTAAAACAAGATAAAGAATAGTACAGGATTGCAGGTGCTGATTTTCGTTCGGGGTATACTTTCGCTGTATCCGGTGCATGGCAATGTTGGTTCCCTATACATAGATATACATAATCGAACAATCATTTTTCAAAAATCAAAAATTATTTCAAGGATAACGTGTGAATGTGTTTCACTTCCAGAAATGCATTTGTACGTGCTGTGAATCGAATATTTCGTATCCACCGTATACATGTACTTGAGCTACATGCTGCCTTTTTCTGGGAATTTAATTTTTGTGTTGCGCCGAGAAGTGAAGATTTTCGATTAAATCACATGTGCTCCCCAAATAGATATTGTGTGTCGTATATGTGCATTTGTAGGTATATAGATGAGAAATGAAGCGCTTGTATTCTCGTCTCCAATTGTTTTTTTTTTTTTTGTAGTCAGGTCTGGTTGATTTTCCGTTGGTGTTATTTCCCGGCTCCATTGCATCCTTTTTAATTGAGTTCTGTAGCCGAAGTTGCACAAAGAGTGCGTGGAATTGCTTCAGTTGTCAGAGCCTAAAGCCTTGGCTAAAATTTATTTTCAAATAAAAATTTAAAATATAAGTCCAGGAGATTGCGCGTTTTTTTCCGCATTTTTTCTATCTCGTCCATATAGGTTGTTGGCGATTTCAGTTCAGAATTGATAATGTCGTCGACAGAGATAGAAAAACTGTAAATCGAAAGCAACAAGACTCAATAGATAGTGAAAATTGGGAAACACAATGTTTTTTCCCCACGCTGAGATTTCAGTTTCAATTCAAATACAAGGATTAATTCCATTCATTTACAATTGATGGTTTTTGTTTTTTTGTTTTCGTCCTTACTTTTTGTGTGATGGTTTTTTTGACTTTATGAATAATGCGGAATGAATAGTTTCGATTGCGTTTATGTAATACCTTTCCGTGGAAGTGATTTAATTTATTCATTCTTTTCATATAATTTTTCATTTCTGTTTTTTATTTGGACATCACTTTCAAATTGGAAATCAATATCGGCAGGTGACTGCTACATTGAATTTGAAACGGAAGAAATTCGTTACATGTAAATGATGATTTAATTGGAATAATACAAAACGTTACGTCCACGCTTATTCAATTTTGGTTTTCTGTCAGAAATTCATTTTATTAAATATTTTGTAATATTTATTGTCGCTTATATGTTATATGAAGCAATTTGTAATCTACCCTGATGCTGTGGGGCTTAATTGCATGAAGCGCATTATTTGTAAAAAAAACTTTGTTGGCAAATGTAAAGCCCCATTTTGGCACGAGGACGATAACTTACGCGACGTGAAATTTTTCAGGGGTAGGAATCTAGCATTTTTTACTTTTGGGGGGATCAGTTTCCCCATGTTTAAGCGGCAGGGGCAATTGATAAAAATTGTAAAACCAGTTATACTTTACCGATATAAAATTAAGCTTGTGATTAAGAAATAGAAAATTTCGATTTCGGGTCTTTGAAAACTAGATCTTAAGCAGAATCTATTGTGGAAAACAGGAGGAAGAAACAGGCGAATGGAGAAAGTTACACAATCAATCAAGAACTCGAGCAACTCTACTCAGCCCCACGCATAGTCGAAGGACACGCAGTACGAATAGACAGTGGACAAACATTCAAAAGAATAATGAATGGAAGAATCATAGAAAAATATTACCAGAATAGTAACTAGCCAACCGAATTTTCGAGCGATATCAGAAATGACTTCCCGTTTTGTGATATGGGGCCAATGATTCGTATTGCGCATGAGAACTTAAAACACATGTGCTTAGTATCCCAAAGAAGACGTAGCGTATTCATTTCTTCGCCAGTGAGGGACAACTCAGTTGTGGGTTCGTCATGATCGATGTCAATGGCATTGAGGAACTCGGGTTCATTTGAGGACTACTTTAGGAGGTATAGTCAGACGTTCTTTCAACATGAGACGCAATTCATTTTCAATTAACATACATATCTTCTTCAATGCTATCGAACGTTGAAGTAAAATCCTCCACGTAAAAATCGTTAATGAGGCTTTCCGAAGCTCTTGAAAATTTCGTTTTGCTTTACACCGCTGTTGCAAGAAAGGTCGCGAGTGTAATTCCTTATGTTACTGTTTTAAAAATGTAGTGAAGTTCTTGTGAGATTTCCACTCTTCTTAGTAGCTCCACTTCCAAGTGAGTGTCATCCGAATGAACAAGGATTGCCATTACATCTTAATGATACCAGCTCTAATCGCTATTGTATGTTTCAGTAACCTAAGTAAGTTAGTCATAGGCAATCGTTTAAAGATAAACCATTCATCGATTTAGATGATGCGATAACAAACCATCTTTAATTTAATGTTCGCACTACTGGGCTTTAAAACCGCATGATGGGGAAGATAAAATGCCGGTCTTTCCATGTCGCGTGGTAATACCGGAGCCTTTCGACCTAAGCGTTCGTAAAGCTTACATATTTACATTTAAGAGCCAGGTGCTTGGCAAACCGACAAAACGAGAGTCCCCAAATTCTAACAGAATTATATTAAATGCCAACTTAATCACGTAATCCAAATTAATAGCATGAGCGCAAACGAAATGATTTTCTATAGCAGAATACGATTTATGGCTGAGAGCTGAGCGCAACGGGCTCCTCATCCGTAAGTGTCCTGTGCTGCCGATCTGAAGTACTATTTGAAGTTATTTGCACAAGCATCATATAATCCTTCAAAGTGCGGGGAAGCAGGGGGAATGAAGTTCCATTTTGTTCCATGTGTCGCCATAACTTGAACAACTTCCTTCCAGTTGGGCACAGCTCCTTTAAAACGGCGATGTACAATAATTCAACTTTTGCTCCGATGGAGTTTGTTCCGCCACCGCTGTAGATCCGACTACAGACATCTCGTCAAATTGAAAAACGTCTGAAGGCTGTTAAAAAGGCCTGAGTGCTACCAAGTGCATCAGCGTGGTGGTATTGTTGGAGTATTTTTGTTGTTGTAATTGGTTTTTCAACGAAACTTAATTCGACGTTTTAAATGCTACGTCAAACACTACAGTCAAACTAGTTGTAAAACCAGTCTCTTTTATGACTTCGTGACGAATCAGGAAATAATAGTTTGACTTGGGTATGGATTCTTGTTCTTGGCTCAGACGGATGTACTGTTCTATGCATGCGAAAATTCAACATGTAGGTAAGAATTTGCCGTAAGGCGTATTTACAAGTTCTTAAAACGACGAAGAGCTCTTTCATAAGATTGATCCGAGACCGGCTCAGCGCCTTCTTAAAAGAGAAGACCGACTTGGTAACGGCGATCTTCAGTAACGCTAACATTTTTAACAAAATGTTCTCACAAGCTACCTACTCGGAAGCTTCATTCTGTTCGAATGAAAGTTCTCCTATTTCCCAAAACTTTCTGAATTTGACTATCGAGATTTTTGTTTGAGAAAAGCTACAAGCAGGTTGAACCTGAACTGGAACCTTTCCAAGTAAAATTCATCCCAATTTTGTTTTCTGAGTTACTGGCATGTCTTCTTGCATTGGTTTGGTTTATTTCAGTAACAAAATAGCCGCGAAAATATCGCTTCCAAAAGAATATCAATATTGCTGTTATTGCGGCTAAAACAAGATCATTAAAGTGTTCCCCATGAGCAACAGCAAGTGCCGGGTTAAAAGGTGGCCAGACAGCGACTTGAAAATAAAGGCTTGCGTTGATGTTACAAAGGCCGAATGATGTGACGAGATCGCAATAGTTACGATTCTTTGACAGGTGCTGCTGTTGACTAGGCCCAACCCAGAAATGAAATATTGATTTTGAGTTATAAACGTCTCTTGGGAACCCGAGTCGAGTAAAGCCCTGAGAGAATAAGTCTCACAGTGGCTCACAAAACTTGTGTTGATGTAAACGACAATAAAGTTGTTGACAGTTGAACTAGTGCAATGAGGCTTTACTCCACTGTTACGCAGAAGGACTGAAACTTCGGTGTTCATTTTATTTTAGTGATAGTTTTGTGACCTTTGTTGTGAAAGATTTTGTAAGTTGCTGTGTGGGCAAATGTGAAGTGTTAAGTTGTGTTTTATGCAAAAACGAGTGATGCAGGTTTTGCAGTAGTAACACTTATGCGTATTTGGATACTGGTCTGAAATGTGGCTATATGTTAAGCATTTCCGACAAACTCCTAATGTACTGACATTGTGGCGGCAGTCTGTTGTGTATATTTTTATTTTAAATTGTCACATTTTCGGAAAGCATGTTGGCTTCTGTTGCGAATTTTCAGCAGAATCATTCATCATTGCTCGACGTATGGAATCTGCTTCGCTGCGGCACATTTATTACTGGATTGAATTTTGGTGGCGCTTGGTGATGATTACGTTCTCTAGTGAACGGAATTTGCAGAAAACTGATAATTTCTGCAAAGATAGGAAGTTATTTGTTATTCGAGTTACTTCCAAGCCCTTTTTTCGTTGAAGGTTTCTGGAGTAGGATAAAAATGAGAACAAAATCACTACCTGATTGAAGAAAACTAAAGCACCTCCATGAACAAACTATTGATTTTGATTACAACGAAAGTCAGAGTGAAGTGACAAAAACCATTTTGTTTGAGTTTTCACATTTTATTAAACGAAATCACAATAAAAACATAAGACTGTTAATTGCAGAAAACAAAACAAAAATTCAATAAACACAACAAGTCAAATTTTCAATTGGATAAAACTAAAGCACCTCCTATAGAAAAATTGAAAATTGAAAAATATCCAAAATACAGTGCATTCTCGATTATCGCAACCAATTAAAACGAGGGTAGTTGCAATGACCGAGGTTGTTGCAATAATCGAGTACATTTTTTTAGGTTCAATTCGAGATGTAAACTGAAAATCAGAAAACCAGCACATACATACATGTATGTATTTAACTGCAACAAATTTATATTCAATATATAATTCTAATAAGAAACAAAACAAAAGGAAGTTGATTCATTTAGATATACATTTCATTTAAGTAAATAAATATGTATAGTTCTCTATTCCTACATGTGCTATTATTTTCTTTTGAAAAAATTAGACTTTTTTATTTGGATTTTTTGGTTTGTTACATTTTTTAAAATCGCCATTTCTCGCAGTTTTTGAAGACTAAAAATTTGTTTTATGGGGGCTGAATTTTGTTCAGCCCATCGAATTGTTGTGTTGAAAGCTTGTATTGCAGTCTCAGCCTTTATTTTGGAAGCATGAATCTCAACCTCGGCCCCGCTTTCACTGGATCTTTCAACTGATTCATTTTCTTCATAGTTTTCTTCATTGTTATAAATGGTTTCGCGTACCCAATCAATTATTTTTTCATTCGAAATGGATTCGCTGCCGGAAATATCATTGAAGAGAGTTGATATGGATTCTACAACCGTTTGTTCATTGATCATTTGAGCTCTCTAAGGAGCGTTATCCAAAAGTAATAGCGCCTTTGTTGGAAGTCCTTTCGAACTTAGAAAGAGTCTTACCTAAAAGACAAAAAAACATATGAAAAAAGACCTACTTATGGCCGGTAAAATTTTGTTACCTCAGGCACAGTCGAGTGGAACCATTGTTCCAAGAATGCTAACGTCATCCAAGCATTTTTATTTGCCTTGTATACAACGGGCATGTGGTCAAAATTTTTAAAAGATCGTGGGTTTATAGATTTGCCAATGACGAATAACTTAACTTTGTGCAAACCCGAAGCATTAGTGCAGGCAAGAAACGTGATTCTTTCTTTGCTTGTCTTTTGGTCAGGAGCTGACGATTCCTTAAATCCTACAAGGGAATTTTTGGGCATAAGTCGGTAGAATAACCCGGACTCATCAGCGTTATAAATTTGATGGGACGTCAAATCGAGCTCTCTGACTTTTTCCTTAAATTTAATCAAGAAAGGATCTACAAGCTGCGGTTTGTTTGAAAGTTTTTCTCCACAAATTTTTAACAGACGAATTCCTTTTCTTTTCTTCAAATGTGTCACCCAGCCATTGCTAGCATTAAAAGATCCTGGCCTCCCCTTAAGCAAAGATACGAGTATGTATAAGTATATAAAAACAAAAGTTGCAGTTATCGAGTCAAAATTATTTGAAAAGTTGCGATTACTGCGTCAACAATGATGTAAATTCGGTTGTTGCGAAAATCGAGGAGTTGCGTGAATCGAGAGTTGCGTTAATCGAGAACGTACTGTAGTTAATATTCTATTGCATATTTTTTTACCTTTATAACATCCATACTTCGTTTGGGTATAGAATTTATAAAGCTATCTATCACGGTCATAGGCATGTTTTTCCAAGCGTCTTCCACTGCTTTCTTCAATTCATTCAAGATTTTGCACTGGCCCTTGTTTACTAGCCTGTTGACTATCTCCCATAAGTTCTCAATAGGGTTAAGGTCGTTGCGCGGGCTAATCCATAACCTCAATGTTATTGGCATTAAACCAAGTCTTGACAACTTTACTTGTCTGTTTTGGATTGTTGTCGAAACGTCCACTTCAATGGTAAGATATTTAAAACGATCCATGATGCAAAACTAGAGAAGCATCCCCAGACGAGCACATTTCCTCCACCGTATTTAACTGTTGGGACGCAATATTAGGAAATGTATATTGCATATATGTATAGGTATATCGATTCATTTCATTCTTAAGAGGAGCATAAGGCCACAACAAAATCGTTAAGTCCACTTCTTACTAACGCCATTGAATGTCATCATATTATTTTGAAGGCCTTTGTCAAGCTGACTTCTCCAAGTATGTGCTAGGCGACGATTACCTTGAGGGTTCCATTCGATGTCCTGTCTTGTAATATCAATGGGAGGTTTTCTGAGCGTGCGACCAATACAGTTCCATTATTATGGGTAGTTATTCAGCTAGGCAAATAGTTTGCTAAAGTTCATAGCCTTGTGTTGGATATCGTTTCTGTTTAGTGTATCTTTAGGATTCGCCTTAACAATCGGTTAACCAAAGACTGGATGTATGGTAGTAGACGTGGCGCTTCATTCTATGTCTCACAAACTCAGACATTTGTGCCGCATGCGAGGGTGGTTGAGTTCCATATTTTTTTGTTATGTATTAAGTATTAATACATACATTATGTATTATGTATTAAGGGACATGTGTATCAACAAATTATAATAAAAAAAACTTGAAAATCAAATGTACTCAATTAGCGAAATTCAAAAATTCACTTTATTTCTTGAAACAACTTCGTATGAAATTTTTGAAACGATTGAACGATTATGAGAAATTTTAAAACGATTACTACTTCTTAGTAGCTACTCGTAGTTTAACCTCTTAAGACCTGAGCACGAAGCAAACGGAAAAATAGTGTTCTAAGGGATTTTGTTTAGTAATTGGGGTTCAAATGAAACACAGGATTTTTTTTAAATTTTTCCTTTTACTAAAACCATTAGAAAAAAATGGTGCACATATGTGTACTTAGGGTTTCAAACTAAGCAACATTTTTAAAAGTATGATATTTTTCAAAACAGTTGTTTTTCAAAATACAAAGATAAACATTGCATTTTACACACATAGTGCGGCACCGCGATGAACATGACGGATGGCGACATTTGGAGGCGAATTTGTTTTCAACAAACCGTGGCAGATGACCGACATTGTCGAGCCTTATTTCAGGTTGTGGTTGTGGTATAACTGGGCGATGTTTCTTTGCTGGAGGCTCGCTGGCGCACTGCGGTGTCACATCTGTAGGGATGAAATTAGGTGGCGCGGAGGATCTAGAGCTGGGATATCTTGAACCGCCAATTAAAAATTTGGAGTCAACTCTTCCTTCGTCAAATTTCATCATAGCTTTGGCCAGATTCAACCTGTATTGGAGTAGACCCAATTTATCCTTGCGTTGTACTCTTTCTTCCGTACAACAGCGAGTGTACATAACCCAGCAATTGACGACAACGAGATCTAGAAAATGGCAAAACGTTCTCACTGTCCATTTCTTTGTGCGCATTCCACTTCGGTAGTAGGCGATTAACCTGTCACATAGATCTTTTTTTTTTTTTGTTGGAGGCTTCTACTATCTGCTGGAGCACTCAGACACAAGTACTGGTCCATTGTACTACCAGAGTCACATAGATCGATGCCACCCATACAGATATTGTAGTTTCGCACTGCTGCTGGACGATCAACGTCAATTTTACGCTGTTCTTTCTTGCACCAACGTTTGCAGGTATCCGTGGGAGCACTTCCTGTACATGTAGATAACATGGTCACAGCCTTTGTATCCATCCATTTTACTACGCAAACATTTTCGTCGCTTTTTACCTTTCCGTCGAACTGCCCTCTTTTCAACGCCTTGTCGGATTTCAATTTTTGAGCCACGGTCCAATCCTATTCGTCATCACAGTCCCTGTCAGAAAGATATCTTTTTTATTCTCTAATAAGTGTTCTGCTAATTTCAAGCTCGTAAAGAATCTATCTGTATACAAAACACAATTTCCGTTAATTGTGCGGGAAAGTTTTTCCACTATTCCCGCTCCAAGTCCAAGATTTTTCATGACATCCTGAGGCAGCGTACCCTTTCCAACATATATCTCAAAATCCAGTACTAGTCCGTCCCGGGCAGCCGCAGCTACTCGTAGTTTAAGTTTCACAAATGTCAATATCACGACAGGGGTTTTAGGGGCGCTAGAAAACCAGATTGATAATATTTCGAACATTTCTAATCATTCGTTTTGTTTCCCTCAAACTCAGCATAAACCGTATGATAGTAATTTTTACAAAGTCCACGAGCCATCAAGGTTTTCACCCCTAATTTGCTAGAGTTGATAGCGCCTTTGTCCGGATTGAACGTAGGTTGCATTCAGCCTATTTACTTTATAGCATAGGGATACATCTGTATAGAAGAAATATACGAAAACAATAGGTTCTCGGAGTGGTGCAATCGAGTCTAGGCCAGGCACAAGTGGGTGGGTATTAAAGAAGATCAATGTAACTAAATGCATTCATTTTGACTGACACCTCTTAATCACCTCTTTACCTAAAACAACTTAAAAAAATGTTAAATCTTTACATAAGGCGTTACTTAAAGCAGATCATGTCTAAAATAAAGAGATTCTTTTCGTTGCAATGGATAGCAATGGAATTATGGGACGTAAAAAAGCTCTATACCCACAACCAGACAGAGATTAGTGAATATTAAACACCAATAATCTAAACGCATTACACGCATATCAGTTGTTACAAGTACATGGACTATATTCCAAAACGATATTTGTATTAATACCCTGCATTATAACAAAATGTCTACGAAGGAATCTGGATATAGATTAGAACACACGTCAGTCGGTTCGCTCTAAGACAAAGACAAAGTCACAAGACTGAAACCAAATTTTGAACGAGGGACAAGTGAATTGAATTTGCATAGATATCACCTGCATGATTTCTCATTGAAATCAATTTTACTTCTACCTTCAACAAAAACAAAGCTCTTGCTCATTCTCCACTTGCCCTCACTCATCTATCGACCTCCTATACTTAACCATTATGACATGGAAGTTGTCGTCTCCAATTCGATTCAGCACACAGCAGATTGAACACCCATGGCATGAGGAGCTCAATCCGTAGGAAAGTGCCTTTCCTTTCCTTATCTTCTTAGACCAGCCAAAGGAGAGAAGGATGAGCAGTAAAAGTGCTTGTGAAACTGAAACTAATGCATAAATCATCACGGAACAATAACATAATTGCAAAGTCATGTTCTCAGAATGCCAGCAAACTTAAAAGATGACATTTAATGGTTGTAAATCTACCTCAAAAACCTTTTGACAAAATTGAGACCATCTCCCGGTACTTAGACTATTCCATTCGGTGCGGTATACAAGCATAGGTAGGTAGGAGTATGTTATCGGTTTGTTCTCCCCATGTTTCGATTCCCTTCGTTCATATCTCGATTGCATCATACCGATAGGGAATCGAGGTAGGTAGGATGCTGAATTAAACAAGAGTTATTTTATTTTATTGGAATCAGATATTGAGATGAGTGATGTTGAAAGGATTATGCAATGTGATGATGTAATACGTATTACTCGCCCCAACGCATGTTGTCATATTCATAGAAGTGGAATTTTTTAATTGAAGGTGGTCTGCGTCGTTGATATCCCGCAGTGGGAGTTGAGTATAAGCATTCGTATTCGTCGCTTCTTTTTCATGTATCTAAATATGGTAGATCCTGATATACAAGATACATATTTTTAACGCTTTCGCCTTGACGGTCGATGAACGTCAACAAAACGAAACATTCTTTAATAGCATAGGATGTGGTATAATGAATGGATGACTTCTAAAACGTTTTGCCCCAAACTAATTCGTTTATTTCACCTTTGTGATTGTCACGTGATCAGCATATTTGCGTAATTATCAAATCACGAAAAATCTGTTTTTTCAGTTATAGTTTAATATAACTCAATGCAAACCAAAGGCGCTACGGTCTATAAGTAATTAGTGATAATTTGAATTTGCCTTGAAGGGACTATTACATTACTACTAAAGGTTAAAACGAATGGCCTTCATGATTTACTCGTACAATTAATACAATACCTCCTTACAAAACCCTAGGCGCTTTAATGCACATACGAGTGCGTAAGTCCACGCTTTCGCACGTAAGTCAACGGATTTGTAAGAAATGCAAGAGATTAGTCATCTATCAAAAGAAGGAAAAAATAGTAGATCAAATAGTTGATCGAAATCGTTTCTTTTGCAATACGACATACTCAGTCCCAAAAGTCTCCGTACAGGTGCAAATTTAAAGTACTTACGTTGAAAATTTCATATATAACTTCTATAAAAGAAAAAGAAATCACGCAAAATAGAAGAAACAATAATGAAGAACTAGATTATGAACAAAATTCACATTTTTTTTATTGTATTTTACTAAAACAAAAGTAATTAAGTCGAACTCCAAAAAAATGATATAAAAATAAATGAATAAAATGCGATTTATTTATGAAATCAAAGTCCTGCTTAGTACTTGGTTGGTCCTCCTTTATTATTTATAACTTCCTTAAGCCAATTTTTCATTGAATGAACTAACTTAGAGGTGGTTTCTGGGCCAATCTTGTTCCACTCTTCCATTAGGACGGTTTTGAGCTGATTTTGACTGGTAATAGTGTGTTGACGGATTTTTTTGTCCAAATGGTCCCATAAATGCTCAATAGGATTCAGGTCAGGTGACTGAGCGGGATGTTTCATTTGTCTTGGAGCATTATACAGTAGCCATTCTTTCACCAATCTTGAGGTATGCTTTGGGTCATTATCTTGTAAGAACGATAAGTTATTCGCCAGACCCAATTAATTTGCGCTCGAACTTAGATTTTCCCTCAGAATGGTTAAATACCCAAATCTGTCCATTTTGGTTTCAATGAAAACGAGATTACCCACGTCAGAAGAAGCCATGCATCCCCAGACCATGACATTCCCTCCTCCATGCTTGACGGTCGGAGTAAGGTTCTTAGTATTCATTTCCGTATTCGGTTTTCTCCATACCATACGACGTCCATCTGATCCGAAAATATTAAATTTACTTTCGTCACTGAATATGACCTTATCCCAAAACGAATTGTCCTTGTCGATGTTTTCGATGGCGTATTCTAGTCTGGCTTTCTGGTTGAGTTTCCTGATGTAAGGCTTCTTTCGGCTCACCCGACCGTTATACCCATTTTTCTTGAAGACATTTCGGACAGTTTGTGCGCAAACATCAATATTGTCGTTTACCTTCAATTGAGCAGCTATGTATAACACAAGCACTTGTTTTAGGATCTCAGCCAAAGTTTTGATTATCCTTTTCTCAAGGCGACGATCAATTTTTTTCGGTCGCCGAGATCTTGGTTTATTTGCCACCGAGTTATTTTTTTTTTTGATCTGCTCGATAACATATTGCACTGAAGATCTCGGTCTTTTCACTGTTTGAGATATTTCAGCCAAAGTTTTGCCTTCTTTTGTCAATTGTACAATGATTTGCTTCGTAGCCAAAGCAATTGCGTATTTTTCATCACCATGGTGATAAAAAAACCTTTCTTCAAACTAACAATAAAGAACACGACTGATTACTACTGGAGTTATTCACAAATGCAGTTTTTATTTGAAAAAGCTAGCAAAAATTACCGTTAGGACGCTGAAAACGCTGAAAAGCTGTACGGCATACGGTGTACGGAAACTTTTTTGTTGTTTGTTTTGTGGCTTTGCGGACTACTATGACCATTGCCGCTATGTTTTTCAGTAAAAGTGTAGCACATTTTGTAATCCTAAAGAAAAATTGCTAGTCTTTTTAATATATGTTCATTTTTTTTAATTTTGCTTTGTTTATATTGAATGGAAAGGATAGATGTGAAAGTATACCACTGCACGGAGACTTTTTGGACTCAGTAGGTTTTGATTTAAATGAATTCTCGCTAATTCCCCACTGATGATGTGTCTAGACCTATGTGCAATTTAAGAAGATCTACAGGGATTGTATTGTAAGTAACGTGTAAACAACTTTGGTTTTCCACAAACGTGTAAACAACTTTGGTTTTCTTACAAATGCCGAGTTTCGAGCGAAGGAATAAGCTCTTGCTTGGAATTTCATTGTACTACATATTTTCTCCTAACAAAATCTTCACTGAAACACTCAAAATTTTTGATAATTAAATGAGGATTTTTATGCTGAAGATGTTATGTTGCTCTGACGTTTCGAATAGGTATTAAAGGAGGTATTATCGTACTCATGTCAGACGACAGCTGAATTTACAAAATTATTAGAAGTACGTAGACCCCGGCGGACCCCACAAGCGGACCAGTAGGAATGCAGTTAAGTGGGAAGGTTATGGTCCTACACTTCTGACCATAACGACGCCGGGATAAAAAGGAAAAGAATAAGAAGATAGAAGTACGTAGATGACGCAACACTTCCGAGATATTTATTTATTTCAACATTTCAACATTGGCTATATTTTTCCGCGAAGCCTTAGGAGCTCTTTTGCAAAATGATGTGCTGTGATTAAATAAGCTTAGTTTAATATACATACATACATTCAATATAAAAATTACGAAGAAAAATTTTTTTGAATTCAGTATTTAGATTAATGTAAGATTTAACAGTTGGACATTTTTATATTTGTGTTTAGATTTGACATTCAGTTGCTGGGATTTTGATTTAAGAGAAAGTTTTTTATGCTTTTTTTCCTAGTTCTAAAATTTCTACTGATTTTAAGTTCTTGCGGAACTGTGTTAATAGCATTAGGCACACTGCATTCTTCCATATGTGTTCTAGAAGTTCTAGCGGTTCTAGCGGTTCTTGGAGCAAACCTTCTTGTGTTTTCCTATGGTTGATTAGAATGATGAATCGTGTGTGGTCGTAGTACGCTGATATAAGCGTCACCTTCCACTTGAAGGACATTACACTTTTCTCGCTCATCAATATTTCGATTATTAAGTACATTTACCTTTTTCGGTGCTGCAGTTCGTAATTTTTGAAGTTCCTTTATATGTGTGGCTAATGCATTGCCCCAGGCAATATCTTGGCTTGGATTCCACTAACGTAAAGTACACTTGCCTTACCACAAATTTTGTTTATTTATTCAACAACACTTACAAAGAAAGAAATAGGTCTTGCAAATTATTGCAGGACTAGGACATAATTTTACAAAAATTGAGCAAATACTAAAACTAAAAAGGACAAGAACGATCTCAACGATTTGCCAAATAAGTATCGATATCCCATTGGAAGTTACGGTCAATTGTGACTCCTAGGTATTTGTATGGTTCTACTTTATCTATAGGATTAGAGGTAGGGCAGGAATTATTCCTAAAGTATATTTTTGTTCGGTAGCCTTGAACTGTAGATTTCTTTTGTGCATCATTTTGTTTTTGGCAGAGTTGATTACTAAACCGTGATCATGACACCATTTTACTGCAGTATCGGACTCCTCCTGAATTATTGTTGTTGCTGTTTGCAGGATTCTGTGACTTACCACTAACGCTGTATCGTCGGCATAAGCAAATAGTTTGGCTTGCTGAAAATGCGAAGAAGCTCGTTGACGTATAATGTAAACATAATTGGGCCCAGCTTCGATCCTTGCGGGACTCCGTATTGTGGTGTTCTTTATGGCTTTAGGACTCGTTAATCCCTAAACAAAAGAGCCTGTTGTGTAGTTATTCCCTCAAATACGTTCCAGAGCATCTTTTAGCTTTGAATGGTTAAGAGTGTCAAGAGCTTTATTAAAGTCCATCAAGAGGATCAAAAGGTGGCAACTTTTATTTAGGCTTTCATTGATATGATTTGCAAACTCCCCTTCTTTTTCTGGAAACCGTATAGACTTTCATGAATGTTGGAGAGTTTTTCAATAAAATTCTGCAGGCTGTTTGTCATAACTTCTTCAAGGCACTTTTCAACTACTGGCAATATTGATATTGGGTGTAATTGCTGAGTTGATTTTTAGTTGATTGCTGTCTTTGAGTTTTCCGGAATTTTTGCTTGTGTAAAGCTCAAATTCACAAATTTGTACAAGATCAGCGCAAATATTTCCACGTGGTTGTTAATATCCACCGCTTGGGTTCTTTCAATACTAAGCAACTTATTTTCGCCAAGCAAACCGACTATTCTTAACATTTCAAAGGTATTTCTTTCTTGAATAAAAATTGATCTATCTAGGGTTTTATTTGAGTGAAACGATCTTTACAATTTTTTCGCTGAATTTTGCACTTACTAGCGAGATTATCCAGACTCATTCTTAATTATAGTTTCATCAACGCTAAGTTTTTTTCTTCCCATTACCTCGTTTATCCATGATTTACGGGGATATGATTTCATCTCGTTGAACATTGTTTTGTAAAAGAAAGATTTCTGCGCTGTTATTTTGCTATTTTCTCTGTTTAGTTAATAAGTTCTGCTCAATCTATTATTTTTCCACCTTTTATGGAGCTCATCCCTTTTTTACATTTTGCGATTAAGTCATGTGACATCCATGGGTTATATAATATTTTCTTTTATTTTTTATTGTTCTTACAGCTGTCGGCTGTTTTCATTTTATCGACAAGTTTCTGATAAAGAGAAATTGCATCATTTTCACCAATCACATCTTCCCAATTTGTTTCAACGATTCATTCGTTTACCTTCATGTTACATATAAATGACATGCTGACCGATTTTTCTTTTACAGCTGATTGTTGCAAACTTGTGAAATAAAGGGTGGGATAATGGTCTGTGATAAAGCTTTCAATCACGGCTGAGTTGATTCGACAATCCGATGCATTAGTTACGATGTGGTCAATTGTTGATTTTGTTCCCGTCTACGGATCTATCCTAGTACACTCTGTTATTAGTTAATTAACCCCAGTGACGCCAGCATCCCTAAATATTCTTTTACGCCATATAAATTCGAATCTTTTACATTACCATAATATTCACATCGCCCATTACTACAATCTCGAACTTTTATTGCGCTGAATATTTCGAGTAAATCATTAAAATCTATATTTTTTGTGTGCTCCTTTTCGATTGAAAGTATAGCTAGATTAGTCAACTTATTTTGGCTCATTAGTGATCTTAAATAAGTTTTAATTAATTTTACTTTTGAAAAGCTTGGTTCACATGATGCCACTGAGACGCGAGTTGTTAAATAAATTCTCATTGCCAATGACAGACTCGGTAACGAGTAACTTAACAATAAAGCTTAAAAATTCAAAGGGTGTCCTAATTTCTGCATCTTTTAAATTTATTTTTGCAGCTACCATGTGACGCCGTATTTGCCCGATTTCCAATATAATACTGCTGTCAGTTGGTTCTGTAAATGTCGAGGTAAGGGACAACAGCACGGAGTTCTTGCTCCGTTCCAGTTAGCAATATTTTCAGTTGAAGAGCTGAGAAAACTGACACAATGTCTTCCATGGCATTAGACCGATGAATTAGTTCAGTGTAAAATGTATCCTGACATTCTAACATTCGTATTTCCCCTTCCAAGGACAAGCCAG
Organism: Merodon equestris; assembly: GCA_958301585.1. Lineage (NCBI taxonomy): Eukaryota > Metazoa > Arthropoda > Insecta > Diptera > Syrphidae > Merodon > Merodon equestris. The sequence goes on from OY284413.1 coordinate 71,314,783, forward strand.
TATCTTGAGCCTTTTCGCCTGGTATAATTTTCTTCTTTTTTGTTCTTCGCTGCCTTTCAATTGAAATTTCTAGCTCAGTACATTGTTCTGTTGCGTATATTATGGCCTTTTTCACGGATTCATCACGATGTCCATGAAGAAAATTCGTAAGTGGCTTAAGTTTTATTACACTTTTTTCTAGATTGAGCCCGGATTTTGGCAAGTATTTCTGTGCTTAATCAACTTAACCAAAATGAAAGATTACACAAAAACGTAAAGTCGCATACAGCAGATAAGAGTATGGTTGCAGCACCTCTTGGATACAAGAGGTTTTTTTTGAGGATCACAAAATTGAGGATCACGAAATTTTCCTTTAATGACCTAACAGCCTCGTGACGAACGCTCCATCTAGTGTCAACAAGTCTCTTGACTGACATTACCTACATTTTTATGAGAATATCCCAACGATGCGTAGATGCTGAGAAAATGTGTAAAGGTTTTCCCCTGTCTCGAAGAACGTTGTACTTGAAGGAGTGCTTCCCAAAGAGTGAACTCCACAAAAGTTTAAGGAGCGATGGTTATACGAGTATACGAGTCTCCATAGTCTCCTTAATCTTAGCGTACATATTCCGGTTCATAGTCGCCTTAATCTAAAATATTGGATCATGAAAAACGTGATCATAAAATTATACTACTGTCTATACGCTTGACACTCTTGCTGATGTATTGAGGCTGATATGTGGCATTTTCAGTGTCCCTGACATATCTTTTGCCATCCGATCCCACCAGATTTATGTTCTTTTCATTGGTCTTAAAAATATTTCGCCATTTATTTTCATTTTCTGCACCTAGTCAATTAAATGAAAAAAAATGTGAATTTTAAGATATTCTTCCAGTGCTTTTTAATAAGAAGACGAACTACTCTTGTACTACTTTCGTTTTTTCGTACAGTCTGAGAGCAAAATGGCAATTCCAATCCAGTCTTGATTTCGGCAGCTGACTTACGAGTAAATGGGTCTTTCTTCGATAGGCGTCATTTTTCATCGATATTTTTTGTGATCGACCTGTTTGCATCAGAGATTTTGCACTGGACCTAAAGGTACCAGTTAGATAAGCAGTATACTGACTAGATACGACTTTCGACTATTTTATACGTACGCATTCTTACGGGTTAACTTAACCTATTTTAGGCTAAGGAATCAGTAATTAGCAGTTGATTTCTTTAGACTATAAGAAAAGAAAAGAATCATAAACAACATTGAGAACAATAGTAATTACCTAAGTCTTTCTATTTTATTAATTTATTTGCAGTACATTTCTCGTTTTCTGAAAATTGTTTAAAATCAGGACATCGCGTCGGTAGATACTAATTAAGCTGGTGGTTCTCTCTGATTTAATTTAATGGCAACTTTTTCAAATTTCGACTCTTATGCTTTAGAACTGATGTACCATAAACTCCTTTACAGTTAGTGATCATAATATTAATTTAGGTTCTGTTTTTAAAACTATATACCTTTCAAATAAGATTACGACATAATTATTATTAAAATTATTAACAAAAATAAGACATTAACTTCACGAAATTTTGAATGTTATAAAGAATTAATAAAAATGAGATATTTAAATACATAAATAACCCAATTTGTTGAGAGTTAATTTTAGTTATAATAAAAAAACGATATACTCGTAAGTAAAGTGTAAATTACTTCGTCAGCCTAACCATAGATAAAAGCAGCATTTTAAACTTATTTCTCCTTTACAGTTAGCATAGTAAAGTATTCATGCAAAGTGGTGGTATGTAAGGCAGTAAATCGTCGTATTCTTCTCTTGTTATAGGTCAGTGGCCATTTGCTGAGGTTTTTAGGTCCGCTTATTTTTTTGAATAAAAAGGTTATATTAAATGGAAATTCTCTTCCATACTAGTTTTGTAAAAAAATGTGTGCAGTTGAAACATTTTAAGCCTCATCCAGCATTTTTTAGCCAGTTTATAATTTCTCCGTCTCTATTTCTCTCTTTTGTTATATAAACTCTGTGGATGTGGTTAAGCTAAAATCTTCTCTTTTCATTTCATACAAAAATTAACTGTTTTTAGTAATATATAATATATTCTTTTTCTTAAATGCTGTTTCCAAAACTCCAAAACCTCTGTCGTTTGGAAGAAATTAATGAACGGACAGTAAAAATTTGTGGTTAATATTATTTGTTTTATTATTATACAATACCGAACACCATCAGGGCGAGATTAATAGTAAAAAATGTCTTCAAGTAAAAGATGACTTTAAATTTAAATTTCGATAAATTCGTACAAAAACTGCATATAAAAACGGGGTCTGTACTTGATAAAACTCGGAAGAGCACATACCAATAATGAATTGGTTTCGATTTATATACGATCGATTCACTGTAATAATGTTGCGATGCGCGATGTGGAATCGGACATTGACATACATATATGTACATATGTAAGTGTTTACGTTTTGTGGAACATCGAACATTGGTCTATATTTGATGTGTTATGTTTACGTGTTACTTTATGTGTGCTGTGATTTTTTAACGAGTATGTTGTAGAGTTTGACGCGTCGGACATTGTTCCATTTACTTATGTTTAGTAATGTCTGCTTATTTTTGAATATGTCGCGATGTCAGCTTTAGACGGGTATCGGTCTGATTGACAATATGTCGCAATAGTTTATTACAGTGAATATGATATGTACAATAAGTTATGTTATGTTGGGTATTGAGTATTTGGATATAACTCTTAATATTTCGAATTTGTGGGGTACATATGTCACTGTGTGTTGAAATCCGGTTTTGGGCTGTATCACCTCTAGCTACTAGAATTTTCTCTTATGCATTCATATAGTTCTGCTGTCGCGCAAATTATGAAACTCTTTTTTAAGAACATACATACGAGTATATACTATTTCGCTTATACAATTGTATACAACAGAAACTGACAATTTGGGATATAGAAAAGCCTTTTGTAGATCGAAGGAAAATGCGAAATATTTATCTGAGTTCGATAACAATAGGTTTTGATTTTTTACAGATTTTCTAGCCAGTTCCGTATTGCTTAAATCTTGGCTATGTCAGTTAATAAATTGTTCTTCTATTTATTTAAAAAAAAAAATATTTTATTTTTTGGTTCACTGGGGCAGCACTTCCCCTTACACGGTAAACTTAATTCTGAATTCAATTTTCTTAACAACTACCTTAAATACTAATCCGCTATCTGCATTCCTTCATTCAGCGTCGGCGTGGTTCCTCATGTTACCGTTGGGTACGTGATGGAATGTACCTGGTGTCGAGTAGACCTGGGAAAACGGTGATAGTGAGGATGCAGTGTTCATGCTGCCGCGAAGTGACCGGATGCGCGTGGAGGTTGTATTGCAGATGTGTGCTGATATGTTGTGGGATCGGATGACCGTCTGGGCTTCTGTTGATGTTTGGGGAATTATCGGCATCGTGTTTAACTCTTTCCCTCTTAATCTCGAACGTCCTCGTTCGGTGTCCTTGACCTTAGGAAATCTATGATGTTTTCAATTCCTATTGTAATGGGTCCAGTATTTCTTTTGGATGGTGAAGGAGGTGAGCTGTCAGGGTGTTTTCTTCGACAGTTGCCTCTTGCCCTTATGATGCCCACTGCTATTAACGTAACTAGGACTGCTATGAGTGCAAGATTTGTCTTTGTATTTATTTTGTTTTTAGTCTCTAGTAATTTGAGTTTCTTAGTTTCGTTGACATGTAATTGTCTCAGCATTTCTAACGAAAGAACCTCTTCTTCTCTGGTCTGCATGTTAACAGGTTGAAGGATGGCTGGCATCGGTTGGTGGCTTATAACTTCGCTGTTCCTTATTGTTTTCCCTTGGACTTCTATCGTTGAATTGGTGTGGCGGATAACGTAAGTGCCATTTAAGTTCATCGTCTCGTTGTTGATGTTGATTGGACCGGTAAACTGGTTGAGCAGCAAGATTCCGAATGATATTTCTTCCACGGCTGATATGTGCTGATGGTTGATAGTGGTGCATATGGCTTGTTGACCCTTGAGCAGTTTGGGTATGCAGGCGGATGTGCTTACATCTAGGATACTATTTCTATCGCATATTTCTAAATTATTATATCTAGAACATTCTTTTATTTTTCCAGAAATCTTATTTCTACATTCTACAATATTTTCGAAATCTATTTTCTTAACTCTAGAATTTTTCTTGACTGCCTTAATTATCATGGACTTACATGTTTCTGTCTGAGTAGTTGGTAAATCTAATATATATAAAATACTTTCATTATTTGAGGTTATTTTGATATTGACAAATTCTAATGCCTCATCTAAATTTATATATGCCAAATTTTCCTTTTTCAAAATTTCTTCTGTTATACTTATTTCATTATTAGACAATATGTATGAGTTGACAATTCCGGCCTTGGCCCAATGAATTGCATATGCTATATTAATAATTTCCTCTTTAACTAATTCCAATTTGTATTGAATTCTTGAAATTGCGTTATTGAATATTCTTTCATGTTTATTAAATATTTTTAACATTTCGTTTGTTGTATTTGTGATTTCATTAATTTTATCTACGGTCATTCTATTTATGATTATTTGTTTATTGTTGTTCATTAACATTTTGTTCATCTTACTTTTAAGTATTTCATGGTCATAGTGGTCTGGGTTACCAGCAATTCACTTCCATGCACTACCCAAGAAGTTAAGAGCTCTTTTGTTTCTTTTGTTGATCTTAAGTCTACTTAGATGATTTTTTATCTGTTGGATCTCAAAGGAAAGGATTGGGAAAAGAGGATGGTGTGGTTTGATTTCTGCTAATATTGTGCCCTCGAGTTTGCCAATGAGGTCTTTGTAGGCCTGGACCTCAATTACGTGTACTATTTTAAAACTCCCATTCTGAATTTTGGTACTCCCGGTATTGATTTTTACCAGCTGTGAATTGGTGTAGTCCAAAATCTGGATCTCAGATCTACCAATTGAGGCGATTGACCTAATAAAATGAATTTAATTTTTAATATTACTTTTATGCACTGTTTTGCCTCATTAAGTTAAGATAGTCGTGTTTTTGTCTTCCTTAACTATTTCCTTTCGGTATCTGGGTGAAAGCTTAGTTCCGTGTCTTTTATGAATCTTAACAAAAACAGTTTCTCCAGGGGAGTATATCCTAATAGGTTGACGTTTCTTATTATGATTTGCAAGGTCTATTTCTTGTTTCTCTTTGAGTTTGTCTATATTTTCCTCAAAAGGGGATCTGAGCTTACATTTCTTCCGGAAAATACCTCTATGGGTTTTTTCCCTGTCGTCGAGTGTATTGAAAAGTTGTATTCATGGATACAGCGTTCTAAGAGTTCATTGAAATTTCTATGGATACGATCGGGTTTCAGACAGCGCATTATTTCCGCGAGAGTCGAATGGAATCGTTCGACTTGTCCATTAACACTGCTAGTATACGGTGGGGTATGAAAGATTTTGATGTTTAATTGGTTCTCTGTCACAAACTTTATGGGAGTGGAATTCAGAGACTTTTCGTTGTCTATAACTACAATCTCTGGAACGCCGAAGGTGAAAAGTAGTTTTCTTAATGGTTGTCTTATGTCTTCAATGGCTCGGGATTTAAGTGTCCTAGCCTGTGCATACTTAGAAAATTTGTCTATGGCGGTTAGCACTAGGTTCTTTTCAGCGATAAAAATGTCTATGGGTGGGATTTGTCCGGGAAATTGTGGAATCGGAGTAGCTTGTAGAATAGGTTTATTGGGGTGTCTATCATACTTATGTAGTTTGCATATTTGACACTGTTTGACTAAGTTTTTTACTTTGGAACTCATTTTTGGGAAATAGTATTTTTCTATTAATTGGTTTTTATTTTCCAAAGCGTTTCGGTGGGCACGGTTATGGACCTTCAGAATTTCCTCCTCTTGATCTGATACGCTTTTCAGGTCTTCAACCTTTGTTTGTGTGTACCTAATCTTGTATCGTTTAAAGTATAGCGGATAAAATTCTTGAATAATACCCATGATGGGCTCAGAGGTCATGAGACTTACTACAAATGGGTTCAAGTATCGTTTAAAGATTGAAATTAAATTTTCTTTAGTATAAGCAGGTTGTATGAAGGTGTGTCTATGATAACTCGGAAATGGTGCTGAAAACGTATAGCTATTTTGTTCCCCAAGGGATAGGATTAATTGGGTTTTAAAAACGTTGATTGGAATTTCTACGGTAGGAATAAGGTCATGTGGGGAGGTTTCATGACTATGTACTGTATTAGTCATGGAATTTATTTCTTGCGGCGGTCGGGAAAGTGCATCTGCCACTACGTTGGTCCTACCAGGTTTATAGTGGAGCTCGTAATTATACTCCTCTAATATGGCTTTTCACCGCTTCATTTTGCTGTTATTGTTTTTATTGTTAAGAGCGTGGGTGAGCGGTTGGTGATCGGTGTAAATTATCACTTTGTCTGAGCCATACATGTAATTCCTTAAGGAATTTAGAGCCCATATTATTGCCAACATTTCTTTTTCGTTTGTGGCAGAGCTCTCTTCAGTTTTATTTAAAGTTCTAGAGATAAATGTTATGGGTCTATTGTCCTGGGAGAGGACAGCTCCAATGGCGTAGTATGAAGCGTCGGTGGTCAGTTGGAAATCTTTTTTGTAATCTGGAAATGAAAGATTTTTTGAAATGCTTCTTTTGCTTCTTCATTCAAATGAATTTGTTTTTTGCTCGACAATCTACCATCTTCACCTCGCAAAAGACTGGTGAGTGGCTTAGCCAGTTTCGCGTAGTCCCTTATGAAGCGTCGATAGTATCCAGAGAGAACCAAAAAGGAACGTAAATCTTTCAATGTTTTTGGATATGGGAACTTGTCTATAGCCTCGATCTTAGCCGGATTTGTTTTTACACCGTTTGCGGAAATGACAAAACCCAAGAATTCCACCTCATTCCTAAAGAACTCGCATTTATCTAATTGTGCTTTGATGTTCGCACTTTCGAGAGTCATAAATATTTTTTCCAGGTTTTCGATGAGTTTTTTCGTCTTTACTGAAGATCACAATGTCGTCTATATAGACGTAACATATCTTCCCTATATGCTCTTTCAGGATGTCATCGAGAGCCCTCTGAAAGATAGAGGGAGCATTCTTTAGGCCGAATGGAATCCTTGTAAACTCATATTTCCCGTTGTTAACGGAAAATGCTGTCTTCTCAATATCAGATTCCTTTAATGGAATTTCTTTTCTCCTGATGCATCGGGTTTTTTTCCCACAATCCAAACAGGTGAATTATAGGGCGACTTAGATTGCCTTATTATGCCGTCAAGTAGCATTTGTTTGATCTGTTTATCAACTTCTACCTTCAGTGACATCGGATATGGGTAATATTTCGAATATACCGGGGAGGCAGATGTTGTCCGTATCTCACCTTTAACCCGTGTCATGAATGTCAATTTTGCGTCTGGTTCCGCAAATAGTCGGGGGTGGTTTTCTACTAGGTCATCGATGGCTAGCTTTTGATTGGGTGTCATATGCTCATTACGCACTTTGATGGTGTTAATGGACTGAGTAACGAACTGTTTTATAGGAATTTTAACTTTGTTTTTGAGGATCATATAGTTGAATTCTGTGTGGATAACGGCTGATAGCTCTTTAAGGCTATCGTTACCTATTATTCCATGAAAGGATTTTAGGGAAGGTAGAAGGTAAAATTTAACATTAGCAGAGTTAAGACCAAATAAATTTGTAGTTGTATGGTGGGTGATTTTAATGTTTCCACCAACGGAATTTGCGTAGAAACAATGTTCATTGGGAATTGGATTTGGGACAATAGAGGGTTGAATATAGTTTTTGTTGGACCCGGTGTCTATTAAGATTTTGAGTATTTCGCCGCTCTTCGCTCTACACTCAAAATAGGGCAGCGAAGAGCTTGCTGACCAAAAAAATGCATGTCCGTTAGGTCCCTGGTTTCTTCTGGGGCATTTGGGTCGTGGATATCTATTTGTTCCATATATTGGCTAAGCAATTGTTCGTAATCTGCAGTATTAGCGCAAGAATTCGGATCATAGTTTTCAGGAGCGCTTTCTTCCTCAATTGAAGTATTTACGTGAAAATTTCCTTGTAATTTATTCTGAGTGGTGAATTGTTGGGATTTTGGGTTTGGATGAGGTCTGTTTTGGAAGGTAGAGTATTTTGTCTGGAAAGTTTGAGCATTGCCTTGAGGCTCGGGTTTGAATTGGGGTTTTGGAGGGAAATGTAGTTGGAAACTTGGCTTGAAATTGTTGGGAGCTTGGTTGTGGAATGGGGAATTCTGTCTAGGTACGAATTGTGGCGGTTGCGGTCTCTGGATATAACCAAACTCTTGCTGTGTTCGAGAAGCGTATGTATGTTGTGGGTAGAAAGGGGGTCTGACGTTGTTTTGGATTGGGCTTAGATTTTTCCTAGGTGGATACACGGGGGAATTCATATGTGTCTTTCTTATGGCCTGTTGGTTGTTATGGGTGTAGTTTGCTCGATGCGTTTGGTTTTGCAACTTCAGACACAAGTGAAGAGCTTGTGGGAGATCCACCGGTTCTCTTATGCCTAGAAGTCGGGGTAGGTCACCCTTGAGACCTCTGACAAAAGTATCGAGGGCCTTGTCCCTGTAGGTTTGAGATAACAACCTCATTGATTCAGTGGAAATATCCATGCAGGATATTTTATTTAAAATCAGGGTGAGGTGTGAATACACAGAATTCCTGTACTGTGCTGTTTCCTTGGACAAGGGAAGACATTTGATACTCGAGTGTGGTAACGTCCCTCTTATCGGCGTAATGCATTGTAAGGCATTGACAAATACTCTCCCAATTAAGGGAAGTGCTTAATCACGTGGAGTATGCCATAATATCTGAGTGTTCCCTTGACGTGTTCGTAGATCTGCAATACCCGGTCTACGCTCTTCTTCCAAGAGCAAAATTCTCTTGCGTCTCCAGAGAATTCTCGCAGACATCGAACTATGTCGGGAACCTTTTCGAGGTCCTCGAGTCTTTCCCGATATTCTGGGAGTATGGTCTGCTCTGCATCATTAAAGTGTTGGGGACTCGGGTTGAGGGCATTTTGGATGATTTGTCGGCCCTGCTGGTTTAACACTCGGCACACTATCGACGACACGAGAGCGTCCAGTTCGCGAGTGGCTATGACATCCATGATACCATTTGTAGCACTGGAGTGAAAAGATGTGTTGGGATCAGGGTCAATGGCCGGGCCCATACTTAAACGATTAGATAGGTTGGCATTTACATTCGAAGGAGTGGGGGCAACTGCAGGATTGGGACGATTAGGTGGGTTGGTATTTACCTGCGAAGGAGAGGGGGCAACGGCAGAATTGGGTGGAATAGTAGGATGAGATCCTCCGGCAGATTGCCGTTTTGCAGATGGATCAGAGGTATGTGATCTGGTTAAAGGCATGACTTGGTTCACGTCGCTTAGCCGATTTATGTTTTAATTAAAGCAATGTTAAAATATAGTTTAATAGTATATTAATTATAATTTTTTCGACAAATACTTCCTCTATTTTTTTTTAATTGCTCTACTTTTTCCACTGATTAAAATTGTTTTCACTTTTTTAATTAAATTCCTTCTTACTGACTAATTAACTATGTCTCAACGTGTTAGTTATAGATTTGACAATACTTTCTTTGTTTTTTTTTTCTTTCGTTTTTGATTTAAAATTATTTTCACTTTTCAAAATAAATTTCTTCTTACTGACTACTTAACTATGTTCCAAAAAAAAAAAATTTTACTTATGTTCTAACTTACAATAAAATTAATGCTCGTAGCAGAACAAATCAGTAACACCAATGTCCAGCAGCGGAATGCATGGGGAAGTCAACCAGTGCATGATGATGCAAAAAACCAACCGAGTACCATCAACAACAACAATAACTACTTTACGACCACTGTTAGTGGTGAGTTATTTTCTATGGAAGAAATCAATTCCCTGGTAATGGAAATGATCTCCAAATTAGGTAATTGTAAAACTAAAATAGATCAATTTAATGCCATAGCGCAATTAGCCACTAAATTCTTATATTCTAATGTTAAATAATATGGTAATTAACAATCTTATCTTTATAACATGGAATGCCAGAGACTTAAAAAGTAAATATATAGAATTTATTGATTTTCTAACCACTAAAAATATAGATGTAGCTCTAGTAACGGAAACATGGTTAAACTCTGAAACTAGATTGACTTCATCGAATTTTAAGTGCTAGAAGAGGTGGCGATGTTGCGATTTTTATAAAAAAATCTATTCGCCACACTATACGCCCCGTTATTAGAACACATTGTATAGAAAATGTGGGCATAAAGATTATTCTGAGTGATGGAAGTGAATTGAGCGTTTACTTTCCAGGTAAAGCTACATCTACAGAAAAAAGAAATAACTTTAAGAGCGACTTAGGAAATATTCTAGTCAGAAACAATGATTACATAATTGGAGGCGACCTAAATTGTAGACACCGCGATTGGGGCTGTAATCGAGCAAACGCGTGGGGCAATATTCTTTCGAATTTTTTCAATCTGCTTCCGTTTTTTGTTCTTTATCCGGTTAGTCCGTCATATGTACCATCTAGTTCAAGAGGTTGTCCATCAGTTATTGATTTTTTCATTTCAAATGTGCCCCAACTTTTTCGGCAGCCGATATCGTTACAAGAATTGAGTTCAGATCATTATCCTGTCTGTTGCAAAATGTCTAAATCTTCCCTAACGTGCGAACAGTTTGTACCCGATTTCAAAAGAACCAATTGGGCTAGATTCCGATCGGAATTGAACGTCATATACAGTAATCTCCGGACAGTTATTGATGACGTGAGCTCAAAGGATCAAATCGATATAACAGTCAAAGACTTCACTGATAATGTCCTGGAAGTAATGAGTTCGTGTACCCCTAAAAAAAGAAAGCAAACACAAGTCTTTAAAATGCCTGATTACATTTTAAATTATATCCGCATCCGAAATTCTATTAAGAGACATTAGCAACGTTATAGGCTACCAGTCTATAAATTATACCTTAACCCTGGAAAGACATGCTTATTTTTCATACGTAAAGGACATGCTTCGTCGGAACGACGACGTCCTTATTAAAACTCATCGCACAGATGACACATTCACTGAAAATTTAAAAATTGAATTGTTTTCAATTATTTACTTCACCAAGTATAAATTAAAAAAAAAATTGTACACTTTTTATAGAATATTTAATAAATATATCAGTTTTCACAGCTTAAGTTCATTTGTACTGTTTAACAAATCAGTCTTTAACAAAAAAATATATACCGATATTTTGAGACACTTATAATTCATGGAATGTGCCCCAATCTTAAAACAAATGGATGGAGACAAAAAGAAAAATGTATTTTCAAAAATTGGTTTCACCTAAAGGCAAGAGGCACAAACCTCAATCTTGTGCTCCCCACACACACTTTTTTTACATTTGGCACATGATGATTTTGTCATTCGTCTTTTGAAAGAGGGACAAATGCCGCAAATCTTCCTCTTTCTTTCAGAATTTATTTCCTCACTATTTCCCTTATTATCCTTCACAACATTTTTGATTTCATTTCGCAACGTCGTAGTCAAAGTCGGTGTTTTCAAGCGATGAGTCAAATGGCAAACGGTTCACGTAAAAGTGATTTTGCAAGTGCTATTGACGTGAACCAGTTGTCCATAGTAATATTTCTATTGGAGCCATAAACAGTTTTAGCCAATTCCTTTACATAATACTCACCAAGCGGCAGATTTGTATTGTTCGAACCCCTTCCCATATATGGTGCAGCATCAATCATATACTTTGTACCGCTGTCACACATCATCAGCATTTTCAATTCATACTTCGCTGGTTTGTTGGGTATGTACATTCTAAAACTGCATTTGATTCTGAACGCCAGTAGTTGCTCGTCAATCGTAAGGTATAGCCCTGGTGAATAGTTTTCACGACATTTCTGAATAAATATCTCCCAAACTTTTCTTATGGGTGCGAATTTATCTCCTATGAGCTGAATGCGTACAGATTTGTCATCGAATCGGAGACATGACATAAGGAACTTAAATCTAGATTTCGTCATTACTGATATGTACTGCGCACCACTGTAGGATCTATCAAACAATTCAGTTGCGGATAGATGCTGGTCTTTTTTGACAGCTGTCAAAACGAGCACTCCATTTAGGGCTAATATTTCTGTGGAAGAAGCGTGTTTTCTTTGTGCTTCATCATTAGATGAATCTAATGAAGGTTTCCTGTTGTCAATTTCACCATTTGTCCACTGCACTATTTCACTTATTATTTCGTTTGTGATAAACATTTGAAAGCACTCTAACGGGTCGGTTACATTTCTACATTGAGGCTTTGGGCCTCGAGGTTGATGCACAATATTTTGGCCATAGCGATGAGATATTCCTTTTTTTGTAGACCACTTATGTCGGTTTTTCCCACGCAAGATAGGTTTGCTTAGCTGTATTATACTAGATTTTACCCTTAATATATGTAGCGGTATGTCATCTTCGTCTACATCGCTTGGCTCTTCTGATGAACTCGCACTTTGCACACTTACATTTTCTACCTTCTCAGCTTCAGATTGTTCATCACTGTAGTTTAGCTCATTCTCCGATTCCTGGTCGACGTCACAGCTCAATAGAAACTTCTCAATTTCCTCCACATACATTTTCTTCGATGTTCACTTCACTTCCCAGCTGTGCAATTCAAAGATATAAGCAAAAAACAATAAAAATATTTGGACAGGAAAATATAACTTCAAAATGTAAAAGTTACACAAAAGTCATGCTTCGTCGTTTTGACGACGGATATTTAAAAAAATCATTCTTACGCTATTTATTTTCAGCTGCACGTATGCACACATCAGCAGATTGACCACGACTGGCGTTATACAAAAAACGAACACAAAACAAATAAAAGCACGGAAGAAAACCGTTTAAATGTAAAGATGCGTAGTCGGTTCGACGAAGTATGTGCTTCCAGGGTTAAATACTACAATAAGCTTATTTCTAAGTGTTTAGAAATATCATTACATTGTAAAAGTGAATTATTAATCTATAAAGGCTATTGTTTATATATGTATATATCAAAAAGGAGAATTCTTCGATTTGTATACCAGTTGTACCGGGTTCTCACTCAGCATCAGCCACCAGTCACTAAACCACACGCTATGCTCACTCTCTTTCGTATGTAAATGATGTTCTCTCCATTGTCGTACACCCGCGTATAACAATTAATGCATTTTTTCGAAGATCAGTGGTTGATGGATGATGCTGAGTGAGATACTCGCCACTTATAAGCTGACCCCCAAACGGAACAGAAGTGATAAACAATAAACTAATTGTAAAGTTCTTTTTTGAGTTGTGTAACTATTATCGACGGCACATTCATCATTCACGTATTTGCGGCGATCCACGACACTAAGGAAATAGAAAAGCAACGGAATATTAATTGGAACTTAAAGCTATCTTCTCTAGACAAAAGTTCCAAGCCCTTCTGGAATATTATGAAAGTTGTTAAAAATAAGAACAGAAAAATTCCAACACTTCAAGATTCCGGAAATGTGCATTTTACGGACGATGATAAGGCTAATTTATTCGCCTCAACTTTTTTGAAAAATCATTTTGCTTCTCAACATTTAGCCGACTCTGTTACTAACCAAATTGTTAGTGTAACTACTAATAACTTTATTGCACAACCTATCGAAACACCCCGAGATGAACTTATATCTCAACAGAGTGTTGAAGACATATTGTGTTCCTTATCACCAAAAAAAAACTGGTGGTATAGATAGTGTTAGAAATATGTGTTTAAAACAACTTCCCAAATCGGCTATTGGATACTTAGCTCTTATTTTTAATGCCTGTATTAAGATCCAATACTTTCCAAAAGCTTGGAAAATAGCTAAGGTGATACCTATTCCTAAACCAGGAAAGCCACCTAACAAACCAAACAGTTACAGACCGATTAGTCTGTTAAGTAGTATTAGCAGTGGCGTAGCTAGCATGGGTGGCACCTGGGGCGGCAATTATGGTGTCACCACCAGAATGAAAAACAGTAAAATAAATGAAATTCCGCTATTCCATATATTATGACTTTTTTATTTAAATTCAAATAAAAAATGACAAAAAGGAGAACACAAATGTATACACATTATAGGCATAAAAAAAAGCAGAATAAAAATTAATATACATATACACATTGTATAAAAAAAAACAGAACAAACATTTATATAATATACACATTATAATACTTGTAGAAACTTAAAACGTCTTCTTCCTAGCTTTTACAGCAGAAAATTCGTTGATAGCGTCATCAAAATTTATTTGCTGGGTCGCCTCATGTTCAATAGTTAAAATTCCCTTGAGCTTCTTTTCCGTTATTGTTGCCCGCAAGTAGTTTTTAATTAATTTTAACTTACTAAAACTCCTTTCACATGATGCAACTGACACACATATTGTCATAAACATTTTTAATGCGACAATGAGATTCGGAAGAGATTCTGCAAAGTCCCATTCAACGATAAATTTCATAAAGACTAAAGATAACCAATAAGATGTTGTCATTTTAGACGCTTTCGAATGACTTCTCAAGCTTGGTATGTCTGAGAGAAATTCTGACTCTGACACCTCATCATAAACACTAGCAAATTTTGAAACAGCTATTTTCAAATCATCAATATTTGTTAAAAGCAAAGTATTCGCCTGTACAACTTCAAACAATGAAGCCACCTCCTTAATAGACTCTGTTCTTGTTCGGAGTTCAGTGATGAATCGATCAAGGCACTCGAACATGTCTTTCCGTAGTTCAGCGCTCAGTGAAAGTCCTGCATCGGTTGCCAACTCACCAGCCATTCGCTTTTTACGACGAATTCTTCTTTCTGTTGGAATGTCGTATTTCTCCGATGTTTTTATACCAAGGTTAATTGCGTCTTCTACGATTTTCGCCCGATTTTCTTCAACGTAAATGCGAAGGGCTTCTATTTTTTTAGCCAAGTGATCAACACTTAATCCCTTAGCTTGTAGTGCAATCTGAGTACAATTTATTTCTTTAAGGACATTATTCCAAAAGAAGAGAAAAGAAAGAAATGAGAAATCAGACATTGCAGATTTTAGGTTCTGTGCAGCACCTCTGGTTTCTACATTTTCTCTCGCATCACACAACTCTTCAACTGTAGCTAAGATTTCATCAAAATTTTCGGCCAAAACTTTCACTGCAGCATAATGAGCACTCCAACGCGTTGTTGAAAGTCTTTTCAGGGTTGATTTGCTGTGCTTAAGAAGCACTTCCCAGCGATGAGTGGAAGCAGAAAAAAATGTAAAAGTTGTCTCTACTGTTCCAAAAAATGTTACACAAGATATATTTTGAGCAAATTAATGTTGGCCACATAAATTAATTGAATGATCTATACATCCAAAGAAAATTGCTTTGTTGTTTTTTTCTTTAATAATAGCTTGCACTCCCCCATGTACACCGCTCATAACAGCTGCATTGTCATAACCCTGAGAACGACACATCATAATATCTAAACCGTCGTTTTCAAGATTCTTAAGAATTTCTCCACTTAAATCCGCAGCTTTTTTTCCATGTAAAGGAAAAAATAGCAGGAATGCTTCTTTGATTTCTACTTTTCTATTATCAATTTTAACATAACGGATCACTTCAGACATCTGATCAATATGTGAAATAAGAGGTCCAAATCATTTATCTATCAAACATACTTAAAAACTATTTAGCTGATTTGATTTCATTGACAATTCTGCATTTGACTTGCTTCGCTAAGATATTAATGAATTCGTTTTGTATTTGTGGCGATAAATATGAGACTTTTTGTGATTTTCCTTGCTCCAAATTCAAGATGTGCTCTTTCAACACAACATCGTACTTTGACATAAGACTGACTAGTTCTAAGAAATTACCTTTATTTGAAGAGTCTTGTCCTTCATCATGTCCACGGAATGCTAGGTTTTGTTTAGCCAGAAACAATGTTATGTCTAATAATCTAGATAAAAGGTGCCTCCACTTCTGTTTTTCAGCATCCATTAATTGCAAGACTGAGTCATCTATTGTTTTATGTAATTTTAAACCCATTTCAAAAGTTTTCCACTTCTCAAAATTTTCTATGTGTTCATTTGAAGTCTCATGATCCGGTACTTTGGGGTTCAGTTTCCACCATTTCTGAAATCCATTCATGAATGCTGTTTTTGTATCAACATTATTTGTGGCAGCAAATAAACGACAGCAAAAGCAGTACAGGCTATTAGTTATAGGAGAATATACCATCCATGATCGCAGAATCTTGTCCCCGTTAGGCAAAACTTTGTAAAACCATTCTTCTGTAAGATGACGAACATAACCTTTTATTTTTACCCCTGGTCTGGATACAGTGGTGAATGGTCCCTCCCGGTTTTGAAAATGTTCAAATCCTTTTTTGATGATTTCAATTCGAACTTTATCAGGAACGGGTATACTCCAATGTGAGATATCTTTCATGTTCTGAAGTTCATCCGTGTAGGAATCCTCTTCAATACTTGATTCGTAATCAGTACCATTGCTGTCATTTTGAGTATTTTCGTTTGATTCGACTTCTTGAATTTTCAACACTGATTCTGTTTCTTGGCTGTTGCTTTCTGTAGATGAGCTTGTATTTTCGGAATCATTCTCTTGATCAACGTGACTGTCATTTGCTTTTGACGAACTTTGGCTGTCGTCCATTTTTTTAACATATTTGAAAATGGATCCAGACATGCTCCGCAGAACGTTCATTTTAGCCTGTTTGGATTTTCTCTGCTGACCACCACTCTTTCTTTTTGTTATATGAACTCCTCGAGGCTTATTTCTCTTGTTTTGTACGCGTATTCTCAAAAATATATTGACCATGTAGGTATGCTTCGTCGATGTATTCTAAATATTTTTATATAAATATATATGTACTTATTAAAATTAGAGTGGTCGTTAAAAAAAAACTTCACTGTAGATGGGCATAAATCAGATCCAAATAATCAAAAACTTATTCTATATTTTATTCATATTTGTATATTCATCCCTTTTTATACCCTGTAAACGATGCCTTAGGTCAGATATGATATCTTATTCAAATAAAAATGTATTCAATAACAATAATTATAGTAATAACATAGTAAAAATAGTGAATAATGTTTAAATAATTTGGATCTGATTAATCCCATCCAAACATAAAAATCTAATTAAAACAAAAAGGCAAACCTAATAACGATAGTGTACATTCATTACATACATTCATAATTATATACATATAAATATAAATTTTTCTTAATATATTTTCTTTACCAGCTATTTCAATTTTTACAAGACACTATTTAAATAAAATATCTTAAAGTGAACCACAACTCACGAATGATTATACGAAATGACACAGGCAACCTCAGGGCCCACGGATATAAGAACTTCAATAACAAATGCAAAACAATGTGCACGTGCACTAAAAGACCAAAATAATAAAAATAAAAAAAATCGAGTTGATCACAGACCAGTGAAGTGGAAGGTAGTGTTTCGGCTTGTTTACGACAAAAATAAACAAACAATAAAAAAATATAAGTGCGCGTTTAGGCGAAGTATTCGCGGAACCCCAATTAGCCTAGTGGTTAAGTGCCCGACCCGCAGTCGAAAGGTTCGGATCCCAAGTCAGGAGGAAAGTTTTTTTTTGTGTTTTCTCTGTTTCTTTCTGCTGCTTCTCAATTAGTTGGGAGTAGCAGGAGGAGATGTCGGGAGACGGCGGGGGAAAACCCGTACGGAGTCGGAATCGGGTGATTTATCATCCGATTTCGCAACACCGACCGTCGTCATGAAGAGGCGCAGAAGGGCCAACAAGAAGCCCAATCTAACTAAGCGCCCCTCCCTCACTACTTCGACTGAAAAGCTGCAGGTCGAAGCAAGGAAAGGGGCGCCATCACCAACACCATCAACGTCGAAAGGACAAGAACAACCAAAATCAGCGATCCCGGGGGACAATAACCCCTTTGCCCCCCTTTTATATTCGGCTACGGAGAAAGAGCGTAGCGAACTGGAACAGATTTCTCTGTTGGTTTAACGTAGACACCTGCCATGTTGGCTTAATTCCACGGTGGGCCATCCCACATGGGGTTGATTTTTTGGACGACAACCAACGTCCTTGCTCACAGACCTGTAAGTAAGTACCAATCGAATCATGCATAGGTACATAGTCCCCCCTTGGTACAAGGCGAGGCCTAACTAAAACCTCTTGCCGATTTGAGGTCGACCACCTCCGAACTTCCACTAATGTTTCCACTAATTTTATCGTTCGTTTTTTCCCGCATTTGGGACAACCACAGCCCCCACGATACTCCCACAAGGGGGCCTACCGCAAAGACAGGCCGGGACTGTCATTCCGATATCTGACATTACTGCCATTTACCAGTCTGACATTATTGTCCCGGGGGCACCCATCTCCCGTGGTCCCGGAATTAGGCCTCCGGTCGAGCCGTTACTCACCAGCTGTGTTATCCTATACATCAGCTGAGAGCCTTATGTTTGCTAATGGCCGAATGGCAGACCATAGTTGCAATACATATGCCTTTCCAATCGATTATCAGTCACTACGACAGCATAATCAATCAGTTATCGGCATTATGCGTTCAAGTTAGCCATAAACAGCTAATCAGAGCCTTATGTTTGCTAATGGCCGAATGACAGACCATAGTTGCAAAACATATGCCTTTCCAATCGATCAGCAGTCATTACGACAGCATAACCAATCAGTTATCGGCATTATTGGCTCAAATTAGCTCTAAATAGCTATGTTGGCAACAACGACAGCCGCAACAGCAGCAGCAGAAACAGCAGCCGCAACAGCAGCAGCAACAACAACAGCCGCAGCAGCAGAAGCAGCAGCAACGTCCTAAAAAGGAGAAAGTGCCACCCATCTTCACCTATACCACGGCCCTACGAGAGACCATCGATCTCTGTAAGTATGCTATTGGTGTAAAATACGAGATTGACAGGTATCTCAAACAAACGGACGATGTCATTAAACAGACAATGAACAGTACGATACCACGCCAAAGACAGCACGATACCGCAAACGTATACCGAAATGCGACAATCGACGCACTGCACAGACAAAAAAGTAGATTCCTGACAAGAGGGGTAAAGACACATCTAACCCGGAAAATCTCCGGTCAATAAGTCTCCTTCCGAGTATCAGCAAGGTTTTCGAGAAGGTGATCCATAGGGCCCTGTCTAAATGGGTTGAGGACAATAAAATCATCCCGGATAACCAATTCGGTTTCAGAGCGGGGCATGACACTATTCATGCTTGTGTCGGATGTCCAATGGAATAAATGCAAGAACCAATGCACGGGTGCCTGTCTGATTGACTTGGAAAAAGCCTTCGGTACCGTATGGTTAGAAGGTCTTTATTACAAGCTCAGTCGGCTGGGCATAAGTAAACCACTGCTATATATGATTTTTGACATGTTAACAGGTAGAAAGTTCGTGGTGAAAATTGCCAACGTGACTTCTACCCAAACATTTGAAATCAAAAATGGACTGCAACAGGGTACGGTAAATTCGCCGATCCTTTTCAGCATTTACCTAAGCGATCTGCTAGTTTCTCTTCACCATTCAATAGCGTACGCAGACGACCTAATCGCATACAGATCAGGTCCAACGATCGACGTTATTGTTATTCTTCTGCGGCGTGACTTCGAAAAAATTTAGCAGTATTGTGATGACTGGAAGTTGAAAATCAACCAGAAATCAGAATCTATATTGTTCAGAACGCCTTTGTCTAGGGCCTCTCGGGACAATAGAAAAAACTGCCTCAGGTTCTTAATTTTAGGACCGGACGGACGTCCACTGGCCAGACAAAGTGTAGTCAGATACCTTGGGATCGTGCTGGATCAGTATCTATATTTTGACAAACATGTAGATGCTGCTCTGGCAAGGGCCCGGGGCGCTTTCGCTCTGACAAGATGGCTGTTTCATAGCAGCCAACTTGATTCTAGGGTGAAGGTAATCTGCTACATGGCCTTAATCAGGCCCATGGTTGCCTATGGATGTCCCGTCTGGTTCAATGTGAGAGCCAGCTTAATGGAAAGGATTCGGGTGTTTGAGAGACAATGTCTCAGGCTACATAGGACACCCGAATCTGAGTACACGAAATTTTACCCGAACGAGGTCCTATACTATAGGGCCAGGATTGTACGGATAGATAATTTTTTGATCAAACTGATTCGAAGCCACGTTGCGAGAGCAATGACTTCGGTCAATAGCCTGATCTTCGGGGCTTACTACCTCAACGATTTATATCACGAGAGAGTGCGCCTTAATGGCTTTGTGCCGCCAGAAGCATTCCTCTATTTAGATAGATGTGGGCTGATCCAGGATAGATTGGCGGTACCGCTAATCTTCCACGTGGGTCGCAATTCCGTGGAACGGCGATTCCTCTACGAACCCGATGTCGCGCTCCGTGAGCCCGAGCGCCTCAGGTTCTGTAGATCGATCTCACGCCGGGATCGAGGAGACGTAGTCCGACAGCATCAACGCTTTTGGTGGCTGGAGAGAGCTTCAGCCTCTTCAAGGCATCGCCTGCCTAACACCAATGGCAGGCTTACATAGGCTAGGGTAGGGTAAGGTAGGGTAGGGTAGGTAGTAGTAGGGTATATGTATGTATATACGTAAAAAAAAAAAACAAAAAAAAAATATATATATATTAAATATACATACATATACATATTATGTATATAATTTATATATATATATCTTAGTTAAGGTAGAATAAGTTAGGTTTAGTTACATTAAGGTAGGCTTAAGTTTTATATATAATACAATACAAAATATGATCATATGCTAAGTTTTTAATAAAAAAACATTTTTCTTAGCTTAGGCTAGATATAGTAATGTTAGTGGTAAGTTGATATAGTAGTAGTCGAAAGACATAGATTTAAGTTGTTACGTCTATTTTAGAGTGTCCGCCTAGGGCCAGTAAGATATCTAGATTGTTAAGATAGTTAAGCTAGTTTTTAAGCATTTTCGTCTAGGGTAAGATAGATCTAAGAAGTTATGAATAAAAATGAATTAAAAAACTAATACAAAAAAAAAAAAAAAACCAAAATAATAAAAAGAACTCCAAGAGCTAGATGATAGAAATCGCATTAAAAAAACAGATCTTAACAACCAACCAAATAGAGCAAAACAAAAAAACAAGTAAGTCAATTGTTGACGGCGACCGACGGGACGATGGAAAGGATTTAAAAAAAAAAACAAATAAGAGCATGCTTTTCACAACCGCAGTGCAAAGTTCGGGGAAAAATAGCGGTTTCTCTTGCCTACCAAAAAGACTACCTATTGCAGCCGTGATTCACAACATCTTCATGATATCATATCCTCATATAGAGTAGAGCATGTTTTTCACAACCGCAGTGCAAAGTTCGGGGAAAACTAGCGGTTTCTCTTGCCTACCAAAAAGACTACCTATTGCAGCCGCGATTCACAACATCTTCATGATATCATATCCTCATATAGAGTAGAGCATGCTTTTCACAACAGCAGTGTAAAGTTCGGGGAAAAATAACCGTATCTAAGAACGATCCGAGAATTACTTTTCTTGTCGACACACTTGCGTGTGGGACCAACCAAATAAAGCAAAAACAAAAAACGAGTAAGTCAATCTTGAGGGCGACACGTCGATGGACTTTATTTACAAAAGAAAAAAACTGGTAGGTAGGCAGGTATGTAGGTACAATGTCGCAATTTTTTTTTAATACTCTGCGATCTATAAGGCCATAGTATATATACTCCTTGGTAGTTTTGGGTGTCACCCCCAAATGGGTGACACCCGGGGCGGTCCCCCCCCCCCGCCCCCCATTTACTACGCCACTGAGTATTAGTAAAGTGTTCGAGAAAATCATAAAAGCAAAATTAACCACAATTATTGAAGAAAATAATATACTACTAAATGAGCAATTTGGTTTTAGAAGAAATCATAGTACATCCCATCAAGTACTTAGAGTGTGCCAACATATTAAAATGAACCGCTCCTTGGGTAAATCAACTGGTCTTGTTTTGCTGGATATTGAGAAAGCATTCGATTGTGTATGGCATTTGGGACTTATCTATAAATTATTGATACTCCGTTTTCCCCCATATCTCACCAGACTTGTGCTAAGCTTTCTTTCCGATCGTACTTTCAGAGTTTTTGTTAATTATTGTTATTCTGCTTGTCACACTATTGTTGCTGATGTGCCTCAAGGATCCGTTTTGGGGCCAATTCTCTATAATATCTTTGTGTCTGACACCCCAAGACTTCCTTATTGTGAAGTAGCTATCTTTGCAGATGACACGGCAATATATTCTTCGCATGAGCTTAGCCTCAACGTGGAGAAAAACTTACAACATGCGATTCAGTTATTGCTAAGGTATTTCAAATCCTGGAAAATTAAACTAAATACTGAGAAGATGCAGGCCATTTTTTTCAGCAGGAAACGAAAAGCCTGCTTTCTCCCAAGCAACCAACTAATTGTCAATAATACCGGTGTCAACTGGGTTCCATCTGTAAGATATTTGGGCATTCAACTTGACACAAAACTCACATTTAAAGAACATATTACAAAAACTATACATAAAATAAATATTGCGATAAACATGCTGTACCCTTTTATAAACAGGAAGTCTACACTGAACAATGCCAATAAAATTGTAATTTTTAAAGTAATTTTTCAATCAATCCTTCTACATATATGGTTGCCAAGTTTGGGGAAATTCAGCAAAATGCCATCTAAAAAAAGTTTCCCAAAATAAAATTCTTAAAATGATGCTAAATATTCCTCCTTATTACTCAACGGCTGAGCTTCACAGCAGAACAAAGATTGAATTAGTTCGTGATAGAATTTTAAAACTAACCACAAAGTTTCTCCATAATTGTGAAATCTCCGAAAACCCCCTTATAAATCAGTTAAGTGTTTAATCATGTTTCCTTATGCTCTTTTGTTAAAACCCACATCTATTCGAAAATACACTATTCATTTCTTACCTTGTTATTTATTATTTATTGTTAATTGCTTATTATTAATTATATAAGTATTATTTATTGTTTATTATTATTATTAATTATATAAGTATTATTTATTGTTTATTATTTTTTTTTTTTTTTGATTTTTGCATTGAAGGTTTTTGTCGTAGTTTTCCTTCAAAGGTTATTATCATTGTCAACCATTTGTTATCATAAATAATTGTATTGTATAAAATAATTGTTCAGTAGAAAGATATAATCGAAATATCATATCTCTGTATGTAAACTGTGTGGTGGCTCACCAAATGTAAATTATGATACGAAAATAAAATTATTATTATTATTATTATTATCATTTTGGTGATTCAGCTGGATACCTGCTGCGGCTCCGTCCCGTTTGCTTCCTACTAGGGCGCCTTCCCCACACTTTTCACTTTGAATGTTTTATTATTCAGTTTAAATTTCAATTTTATTGTCACTGTTACATAGCTGTTCACTTTTTTTTTTTTTTCCTTTCGGGTTCACGTGGGACCAGTAGGCACGTGTTTGTATTTGGTAGCACGGCAGCTGCTTGAGGTGACTGGCTCACGATCACTTATCAATTTTCGCGCGGCGGCTACTTGAGGCGACTGGCGATTTCGAGTTAAAGCGCGGCGGCTATTTAAGGCGACTGGCTTTTTTGTGATACAATTTTTCCGCATGACGGCTACTTAAGGCGATAGGCGGTTTTATTTAATTAATACGCGCACAGCACTACTGGTCCCTGCTCGGGCGCCAGTTAATAAATTGTTCTTCTTCTTTTCCTTTTTCCTTTTTATCCCGGCGTCGTTATGGTCAGAAGTGTAGGACCATAACCTTCCCACTTAACTGCATTCCTACTGGTCCGCTTGTGGGGTCCGCCGGTTTGACCTCAGAAAGTAGCGGCAGGCTTCCCGGTTTGGGATTACTTCATCGCTGAGGCCAATCAAATGCTGGTGTTTTTGCATTTGTTTGCACCAATTGTTTTTCGGCCTGCCTTTTTTGCGTGTTGAAATTGGAATGTTGATTGATAACGCCTTTTGGACGGGGTTCAAAGGATCTCTCCTTTGAACATGGCAATACCAACTGAGTCGGTCGCGCTCTATATTTCTTGTGATGGTTTCTTTTACGTGGAGGCTTCCTCGGATCTTTGAACTTCTAATTCTGTCACGCTTTGTTACTCCCGCTGTCATGCGAAGCATCTTCATCTCAGTTGCCGTTAATTTGCTCTCATACTTTTTGTGCATTGTCCAGCATTGTGAACCGTATGTGAGCGCCGGACGTACAACTGAAGTGTAGAGCCTTCCTTTCAGCTTAGGGGGAAATTTTCGATCACAGAAGATGGCGGAGTTTTCCCGCCACTTCATCCACCCTACGCTTACGCGATGTTTGATGTCGTCATCACAAGTTGCTTCTCTATTAATCATAGATCCCAGATATTTAAACTTTTCACACTTGGGAAGCACTCTTCCATTCAAGTAAATGTCTGGAATAGGCTGATGAGGGTCAGAGAACGGGCAGCACAGATACTCTGTCTTCTTTGAACTAATACGATACCCGTGTCCCTCAAAAATGTCCACCCACACATCAAGTGCTCGTTGTAGGGACGCCTGATCATCACTTATAATGGCCCCATCGTCAGCAAAGAATAGCTGGTGCACATTGGGGTCCGTCACTTTTCCTTCAAGCAAGCAATCAAGGACTGCTATAAAAAGCAGTGGGCTGAGGACGCTCCCTTGGTGTACACCGACTTTGATTGCGAACTCTTCGGTGACTCCTGCGGTGCATCTTACTCTTGTCGTTGCTCTCTCGTACATGTCCATAATCACTCGCACGTAGGTTACTGGAACTCCTTTTTGTCTTAGCGCTACCCATAAAAGATCTCTTGGTTGCCGGTCAAAGGCCTTCTCGAAATCAACCAACACCATATGCAAGTCCTTTGAAGAATCACGATGCTTTTCCATCATGATCCTTATACTTTGGATTGCATCTGTTGTTGATTTACCCGAGACAAACCCGCACTGGTCATCAGATAGTCGTATTATTTTCCGCAGTCGGCTATCTAATACCCGTTCAACGATCTTCATGGTGTGCGACATCAGCTTGACAGAACGGTAGTTATCACAATTTCGCGTATCACCCTTTCCTTTGTGCAATGGAAGAAGATAGCTTTCCCTCCATTGATTAGGCATAGTGTCGCCTCTCATAAGTTTGGAGATAAGAACCATGAGCCATCTAGACCCGATGTCTCCCATCTTTTTCCAGAACTCAGAGGGTATCCCGTCCGGCCCAACAGCTTTTCTTTTCTTGGAGTTTTTAACCGCGTACCGAACTTCTTCGACTGTGATGTCGGGTATTTCGGCATGATTCGGGGCGGCTCTTG
The DNA here is from genome assembly GCA_958301585.1 of Merodon equestris. Classification (NCBI taxonomy): domain Eukaryota; kingdom Metazoa; phylum Arthropoda; class Insecta; order Diptera; family Syrphidae; genus Merodon; species Merodon equestris. The sequence continues at coordinate 71,340,202 of OY284413.1, forward strand.
GAAAGTACACTCGGGGAAACTGTTCGTTCAGAAGTTCGTCGCAATACTGTCGCCATCTGTGGAGAATTTTTTCGTCTTCCACAAGGAGTTGGCCTTCAGCATTGTTAATAAACTTTGGGAAACGAATCTCCTGAGCATTTCTTCTTCTCTGGGCGGCTATCTTAAAGATATTTGCTCCTTTGTTCAAATTGTTTTGTCGAAGCTCCTGGGTAGCCTGGTTCCTGTCAGACGCGGAAGACGATATTTCTTCCAACTCCTGATAGAGGCCTTCCATGCTTTTCGCTTTGAATTCGGCGCATTTTTTCTTCGCGATACCTTTGCAACATCTATATACCTTTTCACGGCGAGCTTTTTCCTCTCTATTAGTAGAAGAGCACTTTGACCAAGCTTGGAAAGCCATTTTCTTTTCGTGTATCACTGCTTTGGCTTCGTCTGTCCACCACCAGGTTTCTTTTGCGTGTTGGCAGGGGCCTTTAGATGTTCCGAGCAGTGATTTGGCTTTCTCCAGGCCAGATTGTTGTAGGGAATCCCACATGTCTTGTGCTCTGCACTCCTCATTACCGACCTCATCGATAATGGAAGAGAGGTAGTTTTCCATGATGGTAATAAAAGCTTCGCCTTTTCCTTTATCCAGCTTATACCACTTGATTCTCTCAGACACCTTCGTTTGCTGCTTTGACTTCTTTCTCGCATCCATAAAAAATTCAGTCAGGAGGAGACGGTGTTGAGGGGCGATCGCGTCTCCCAGGATCACTTTGCAATCTTTAGCTCGTGGCTTCATGAAACTGGATACCAAATGATAGTCTATTTGAGTTTCATTTCCGCCGCTGCTATAAGTGATCAGGTGCCGGCTTTGTTTGACGAACATGGTATTTAGCACTATAAGACCGTACGACTTGCACATGTTTAGGATATCTTCACCTGAAGAGTTCCTGGTGCCGTATCCCAGCCCTCCGTGGTAGCCTTCATAGTCTTCGCTTGTCTTCCCGACATGTCCGTTTAAATCTCCCCCAACAAACAAAAGCTCTTCCTTTGGGATGATTTTGACAAGGTTGTGGAAATCTAGCCAGAATGCATCTTTTTCTCTTTGTTCGCATCCTACTTGAGGGGCATATGCGCTTACGATGTTCCACACCTCACCATGCATCACCAATTTGAGAGCCATCAAACGGTCACTGGACTTTGAAATGGTTAAGACGTTGCCAAGTAACTCTGCCGCAAGGATGATGGCGATTCCGTTTTTACCTTGTTCCAATCCATAGTAAAACATCTTGTAGGCTTTTGTTTTAACGTCCAAGAAACGTGCCCGATTACCGGTGTTTCGCCATTTCGTCTCTTGTACGCACAGGATGTTTACTCGCCTTCTAACCATCATTTCTTCAAGCTCATAGCTGCGCCCACTCATGCTTCCAACGTTCCAACTCGCGACTCTTAAATGTGGCTTACGCCGTTGCATTACTTTGCTATCCCCCGGAAATCCTATAGCTCTGACCCGAGCATTTCTGCTCGTCCCAGGATCACGACCATTAGTAGTGCCTGGCGGGGTAGTGCTTTTCCTTTTAGCGTTCTTTTCCATAATGCTACGGTTTGACCGTTTTCATTCTTCCCTTCCTTTTTGACACGGGCATGCTCCAGATTTTTTTTTTTTTTTTTGATTGATCTTACTCTTACAACACCGGTGATCTCCAGTCGTGTCAACCCACTGATTTGCATGCACACTTGTGGGGCAGTTTAATGGTGGTATATGTGTCCCTAGGCTCACCTTGGTGTTTTCTAAATTGCCTAGATGTGAGTTTTGTTTACCTTTGTTTAGTCGCCTTTTACGACAAGCGATAGGTATCGCTGCAGGGATATTCTTAACCCGTCCCTGCACGAGGCCAGTTAATAAATTGTTCTTCTATTTATTTTAAAAAGAAATTATTTTATTTTTTGGTTCACTGGGGCAGCACTTCCCCTTACACGGTAAACTTAATTCTGAATTCAATCTTCTTAAATCTCAATCTCCTTAAATACTAATCCGCTATCTGCATTCCTTCATTCAGCGTCGGCGTGGTTCCTCATGTTACCGTTGGGTACGTGATGGAATGTACCTGGTGTCGAGTAGACCTGGGAAAACGGTGATAGTGAGGATGCAGTGTTCATGCTGCCGCGAAGTGACCGGATGCGTGTGGAGGTTGCATTGCAGATGTGTGCTGATATGTTATGGGATCGGATGACCGTCTGGGCTTCTGTTGATGTTTGAGGAATTATCGGCATCGTGTTTAACTTGTCCTTCCTTTTTTCCATGAATATATATTTGCTTGCTGAGAACTGTTTTATTGCTCTCTTCGCACTTTCGACATATGTACAATTTTTTTAAGTTCAAGTCACATCAAAGGTGTTTTCTGCATTTATTATAAGAATGTGTATAACGGCTTTCACAGGGTAGTAAACTTTTCATGCAATATTTTACGGCATCTATTAGTTTCTCATAGCTCTTCCTGTAAAGGAACACTCTCCGGCTGATCTCTTTAAATTTCTATTTCCTCCTCTGTTCTCTGGCGTACGCTGAGTAGATGCACACAAGAATATATTTTGTTTGTTGAAATCCCTAATTACTTAAAAAAAAAATTAAAAAGGGTATTTCATCACTTTCTGTAATACGGTTCTTGCACACTTTAACACATGTGATCGGAAATTAGGAACGTCGTTTTCGTCAGTCGTTGAAATATTGAATTGAATTGAATAATATCTAATTTGTAGCAATCTGAATTTGTCCTCTTCTTAAATATTCATGGGTCTTATTTCTATGCTAAAAAAAAAACGAAATTCCAGCGAATAAAATTAATTACACTTACTTACCGACTCTCAGAAATAATTGACATATTATCGGCTTTTTCATAGGTTTATTAAAAACTTAGAATTTCTGTTTTAACAACAATTCACTGCATCTCTGGCGTTTTAGACTTGCTTAATGGCCATTGTACACTGGAGTCATAACAAAATGTATTTTATTTATTGTATAATTATGAGGATGAACTTATTCCCCTTTTAAATAAAGGGTGTCTCAGTAAGAGTGCACTTTTTAAAATTGGAATATTATTTTTTCATGCAAGTGGCAACTCTGTCAAAATTTGACAGCTGTCACCTCTGTTTATTCCGATTATTAAAAATGGAGCGCTTTTCGAAAGAACAACGCGTTATAATTGTGAAAACTCATTACAAAAATGGGGAAAGTTACGCTGAAACCGCTCGCAAACTTCGCCAAATTTTCAACCGAGAAAGTGCACCTAATGTGTCAAGCATTCGAAGAGTGGTCAAATAATTTTAAGAAACTGGGTCAATTATGGATAATAAGAATCCTTTGCGTCAACGTACCGATCGGTCTCTTGAAAACATTGCTGCTGTAAACGAGAGTGTCGCCGAAAACCCGAAAACATCAATGCGACATCGTTCTCAACAACTGCAAATTTCACGAAGCACTACGCAGCGAATTTTGACTAAAGACCTCCACCTTCATGCGTACAAGATTCGGTTAACTCAGGAGCTCAAACCAGCAGAGCACGGAAAGCGCCGGCAATTCGTTCAATGGGTAATGGGGCAAAGTGAAGTCGATGCCAATTTTTCGAAAAAAGTAATTTTCTCCGATGAAGCGCATTTCTCAGAAAATTCTCGTGCATTCCATGAGAAACAAATGCACCCACAACGAGTAACTGTCTGGTGCGGATTTTGGTCAGGCGGCGTGATTGGACCTTACTTTCTTGAAAATGAGGCCGAAATTGCAGTGACTGTGAACGGCATTCGTTACAGGAATATGATAACGGACTTCTTGTGGCCTCAACTGGACGGCATGAATCTGGACAACATGTGGTTTCAGCAGGACGGCGCAACCTGCCACACCGCGCATGAAACAATCGACTTATTGCAGCAACGATTTCCAGAACACATTATCTCACGAAATTCTGATGTCAACTGGCCACCAAGATCGTGCGATTTAACGCCTTTTTTTTCTTTGGGGTTTTGTGAAATCTTATTTTAAATTTTTCGCATAAATCCGAAACAATTCCTGAGCTCAAATCGGAAATCCAACGCGTCATCGGTGAGATACAGCCACATCTCTGTGCAAAAGTCATCGAAAATTTCATGAAAAGAGTAATGGGCTGTCATCGGAGCCGTGGGGGTCATTTGCCGGATATTTTATTCCATACTTAATCGGAACACGTCTTCTTTACAATACAATAAAAATATCATAACTCTGTCATAAAAGACTTGTTTTTATTTTAAAATGAAAAAGTGCACTCTTACTGAGACACCCTTTAGAAGAATTTTGCGAAAAATATTTATAGCTAAAATTCTTTTGTTTACTTTCTGAAAAAAAAAATTATTCTATTAAATGGTGTCTCTACTTTACTAAACTCCGTTTACCACTTTCAAAAACAGCAGCTCAATGGTACTATCATTTTAATCGAAAAATAACATTCAACCTTTATTTTGAGCACAGATTTATATATAGGCAACATGGTCTTTGAATGGCCGAATGTTCTTCGGGTCAGAGCACATTTGAACAACATGTCTTTTGATGTGTTGTTAGTGTTAGTGGCGCTAACATAATACAGGCAACAACGAAGTCATATACATACATATATTGTTTGATATTATTGTTCTGGTTAAGACATTGATGGTATGAGTCCTTTTTTATGACAGCAATTCCATCTCATTGCACGCAAACTCTTCTTCGACTTTCTGGTCCACATGTGCACATAGTTGTAATTAACTAGAACAGAACATGTGATATCGCTTCTTTTTTCTTTTGAACGATTCTTTTATGTACTCGTATGTCGTTCGAAATAGAATAGAATAGAGTAACAAGGTTTCAGCTTTCATAAAACAGCTTTCATTTTTATAAAGAGGGATAACTCGTTGCCAAACTGGATAAGGCGGCTATAATTCGTTAATTATGGTAAAAATTACTTGACCCATATACAATAGGTGTTATGAGGTTTTGAGTTAAATAAATATAAGTAAAATAAACAAGAAATAAAAGAAATAAAATTTGATTTGAAATACCTGAGTCTTTTCTGCTGCATTGTGAATATTTAATATTTACATGATGGATTCTCTTGGGTTAAAATCATGCTATAATGAATCTATGAATAAACGGTTTCATAAATGTGGTATGACAAAGTCTTATAAACATGCACAATACTCGTATTTTAATGTTATTTTTGAATGCACTGGTAGATATTGAATATTGAATTTGCAAGTTCAGTCCGAAGAAATTCAGTCCAACCTATATTTATGCTTCTTTTTAAAGTCGTTACTAGTTGCAATACCAGAGGTGTACATATTGTGTAACCAATAGTCATGGTATAATATAATTTCATTTTAGGGTAATTCCACGAAAGATCGGTGAAGTTCTGAACATACCCTAAGTAATCCGTAAGGGACTGACCAGACACGGACAAGTTCATTAAGGCAGGAAAAGGGTTTGGCTATATGTAATTGGACATCAATAGCGTAAATGTTCATTAAGGAATGTTTGCAAACCAATGGAAAATTGTAAATGAATATACAAAAAAACAATTGGACATAGTATTGAACCCTGAGGAGCAACTTCTCTTTCCACCATGAGAGATGAACAGCGTTGACCTAGAGCAATCTGTTGTGACTTACCGGAGAAAAAAAGTCTTAACAGCCTGATTACGCCTTTAGCTTTCGGCACAATATATTCTGAGTTACTTTATCGAAAGCCTCCGAGAAATCCAGCAAATTGAGAAGTAGGACAGAATTCTTATCAGAAGATTATGTTATTTCCTTGAGAATGCTTACCATGGATGACGATCAGATGTGATTAGATTTGAAGGCCTGATTGCTGGGTACACATTTATCAATTTATAACATGCGTAAGATGGGAAACATGGTTATGGTGAAATAGCTTTGCTTGGTGTTGTGTACAATTGTAGTAGCGTGCCTCTGGTACAAAAACGAGTTTGCTTGGATTGGGCTATGCTTCCATTCACTATATGGCCTGTTCCTTTTTTAATTGCGCTGAGCGCTTTTCCCATAAACCAACAACATGTTTGGTTTTAGAGTGGTTTTTCCACGAAGACGGCGTGGGTACACATTGATCGAATAATTGGGCTTAGATTTCTTGAAAAATATCGATTTTGTTGTTTGGATCGGTCTTGAGGCGACACTGCTCGAAAGGGACACACGCTCTAAAATAAGATAAATAAAGGACTATTATAAGGCCTGGATAGCCCTGGGTGAATTTAAAGCCTAATATTTTACTTATACGCCTAAGAGCGCAAGACTGCACAGCTTTTCTTCTTAAAGGCGATGAACCTACAATACTATTACTACGAATGAGCTTAAAAACGAGTTTAAGGCGGCCTTAAGTTCATGCAGGTCAAAGCGTTTACCACGGCCACAGTTATGTGTAAAATCCTATAATTACAATTCTATTTGGTGGAACTGACACCCAATAGTAAATTGGATAGACTGTGGCATATTCAATTCATGTACTATCATTCTGTTTACTAGGAGAAATTAAAGAGAGCTGAGGGTGTATTGCCACAGAATGAGTGAACGAAAGGCATCAGCAAGATCAAGATTCAAAATGTACCAAAGACCCCTGAAAAGCCCCAGATAACAAATATGGATCTGAAAATAATTATACTTATTCCCCATGGTAAGATCGATCAGTTCTAGAAGCAGTGCAACCAATAGCAACTCGAATAGATATCATCTATGTATTTCACGCTGTTTGCTGAGTCTGGCATGCCATAAATCATAATGGTTTTCTCAGCCACTCAATCCTAAAATTTAGGTCTAAAAATGTAAATAATCAATACGAGTCTGCAGTGTGACTTTGAAAATAATAAGAGATATTGCGATGACTGGAAGTTAAAAATGAAATTCCAAAAGTCGGAAACGATACTGTTAAAGACTATGTTGCGTAAGACCTCAAGACATACCAAATGAACTGAGGGAAAATTGCCAACATCGGAGAACATGGACAACCATTAGCAGCGAGAAACGCAGTTAGATATTTTGGTATACGGCTTAACCAGTATCTACACATACAAATGTATTTCAATAGACATATATACATAGATGCCTGGCTTGCTATTGCAAAAAAACCTTTGGTATGACAAAAATTCTGTTTCGCAGCAGTCAACTTTTTCTTTTTATAATTAGCGCGTGCACAAGGGGTTATGACTACCTTTAAATGTCAAGGAGTCAAGACACAGCACGGGTTGAAGGTATAAAGAGAGAGTGAAAGGTGATACTGGTGCGCATTGGTTTTAAATGCTTGTGTATTGTAATGAGTGGAAAAATTGAACTGGAAAGAGCATTCCATATTCGCTAAAAAACGAACCTCTAAATCTGAATATGCATCCGAAGACAATCTTGAGGGTGAACTGATGAGCAATCAGGGCGAGACGTGTCTTGCGGTTAAATTCCTGAAAGGGATGAATGCAATTGGATGGCTCACATAAGCATTGAACAGAGCCCTGGGGAACACCAGCGTTTATTTGGTAAATATCAGACTTCAAACCGTCCAAAACAACTCAAATTTAACGACTCGAATGGTAATTTCTAATCCATAGAAGAAGGGACTCATCGAGACAAGCTGAGGATTTATCAGCCATTCCACCACCTTGGAAAGAAGGAACATTAGTGCTATGGGTCGGTAGGAGACGGGAGACGAAGATTTCCCCTTTTAGGGACGGGCTGGACAGAAGCTGTTGTCCATCTACTTGGACAGAGATCAGAAGAATAAGATAGGTGAAAAAAGCTTACGCAGTGGTTTTGGAGGGTGGAAGAATACCTCTTCAGAAGTAATGGGAGAATACCATCAGGGCCCGCGGATTTGTGCATGTTGAGTACTGAGTAGTCTTGCAACTGTATGAGTGCTTAAGTGGATTTGTCTCATAGAAGATTGTATGCTCTTAAGAACAGGCGAAGACAAAGTGCAATCTGGTAGCGTTGAGCTGGCTGCTAAATGTGCGGCTAGCAGATTGGCTTTGTCTGAAGAGCTGAAGGCTGCGATGTCATTGTAAATGAGCGTATGGACTGAGGACAAGGCAGAGTTTCTTATGTTTTTCACAAATGACAAAAAGTTTTTGAAATTTTTGGGAAAATTTAGCACTTTTTGCCTCAACTTTTGATCTTGGGAGAATTTGACACCTCGAATCAATGCATTACAGTCATTTCTGGCTTGTTTCTTAATAATAACCAAGCGTTTTTGATTACTTAAAGATTTTATTTATAAATGAAAAAAAAAAAATGTTCGTAACAAATGAGAAAACACAACCTCTTCGGAGGACGCTTATTGCTATATGTTGGTATCCATGAATATTATACAATTTTGCATGTCGATAATGCAGTTGAAACAAAGTTATAAAATATATATAAAGTCAACATTTATTGATAATTTAAATAAATCAAGTAGTCTTAACAAAACTTATTTCGGTTTTCCTCAGAGGGGTTGGCTCTGTAAGTCCGGAAACTCAGCTCTCTTGAAGGACTTCTCGTGCTTCAACCAGTGGCAATCGACAAATATTCGTTGTTGCTCTTTTAGTAGTCCCACTAGCAGTCTTCAAAGTAACGACACGGACAATTTCGTCTTCGCCAGGATGTGTTTCTATAACTCTGCTAAGCTTCCATTTAAGTGGAGGAAGATTACAATATCGTTGATTTGAATGCCCGAGCTGTTCTTTCTCCATTTGTTTCATTGTTGTAATGTATGTATGTAGATACTCATGCTTCCATCTATGCCAAAACTGTTGTATAAGCCATTGCACACGCTGCCATCGGTTTAGATAGGAAATGTTTTTGTCGCACAAATCTGGTTCGGGTAGTACAATTAATGAAGTTCCTGTTAAAAAATGGCCTGGAGTTAAAGGATTGAGGTCATTAGGATCTTCAGAAAGAGGAGAAAGTGGGCGGGAATTGAGAATGCATTCTATTTGAATGATGAGGGTATTAAGCTCCTCATGAGTCAAAGCGGCGAGATGTAATAGGCGTTTCATATGATATTTGGCTGATTTTACAGCTGCCTCCCAGATATCACCAAAATGTGGAGATCTTGGAGGTATTTGCTTCCATTCGATGCCATCATCCAAACAGGTTTTCGTAATTTCAGCATTAGATTGTTGATTGTTAAACATTTCAAATAATGCTCGCAGCTCATTGCGAGCACCACTATAATTAGTCGCATTGTTACTATATATAAAGCGACAAGGGCCTCTTCGGCTGATAAAACGACGCAAAGCACCTAAGAATGAAGAAGTGGTGAGATCACCCACTAGCTCTAAGTGTACCGCCTTTGTGCTAAGACATACGAAAACTGAAATATATGCTTTTACGGCGGCAGTCCCACGACGACGAGAATGCACCATGAAGGGTCCACAAAAGTCTGTTCCTACAGTCGTAAATGGACGTGAAGGCAATAGTCTGTAATCTGGTAAATTTCCCATTAGCGGATGATCAAAACGTGGACATGCCCTGGTGCAAAGAACGCAACTTTTTGAAGAATCGGCCAAAATTGTTCACGAATCATTGATAGCAATCCCTGTACTCCTACATGATGATATTTTATATGTTTGTGTCTTATTAAAGCCTCGGTAAGGGCATGATTATTAGGAAGAAGTGCTGGGTGTTTGTATTCATATCCAATGTCTGAGTTTTTGATACGTCCACCTACTCTTAGTATGCCTTTTTTATCAAGAAATGGGTTAAGAGAATTAATACTGGATCTAGGGGAAATTGATTTATTTTGTCTTAGCAGTGATATCTCGTTTCCATAATTTGATTGTTGTATCATCTTTATCACACGATGAAGGGCGTCTTACATTTCTGCTGGTGTTAATGATTCCTTCATTTTCAGTTTCTTAGTACGTGATGCAATAATGTTATTGAAAAACCTAAGCATATATGCTGTTATTTTGAGTGTTTTCTGGTAGTTTTTGTTGTATTTCATAGTTAATAAGAAATCGTTATCCTTTTGTAATGAAAAATTGTGTATCTTAGATCTTCCTTAAGCCAAACATAACCTGTCTGCAAATTGACAGTTTATCCAAATTCGTTAATTCCGTTCTAAGTTACCGTGCAAAGACGAAAAATCTTTATTTCTTTATCTGGCTTATCTCTCCATAATATTTGGTGAAAAGCTCGATCTTGTTGGTTGAGGAGAATTTGGCGGTACATTTTGGTTATATCTGCAGTGAATAGGTAATTGTGAAGTCTAAATTTAATAAGTAAAGAAAATAAATCAGGTTGAACTACTGGACCTACGTGTAAAATATCATCCAGGCTCACACCATTATCAGTTTTAGCACTTGCGTCAAAAACTACTCTTAATTTTGTCGTAGAACTTCCCGGTTTTGTTATGCAATGATGTGGAATAAAATAATGTGATTGATTAAAATCGTGACCTTCAATTTCCCTCATATGTTCCAAAAGCTTGTATTCGTTCATAAATGAAATATATTGTGCTGCGAGATCTGGGTTTTTTTTTAATTTTCTTGTTGCATATGAATTGCCTAAACATGTCGGGCTCTGCTTAAAGGGTAATCTAACCTCAATACGTCCATTTGGTAGGCGCTTTACGTGGCTTAGAAAATGTTCTTCACAAATTTGCTCACTTTTTGTAAATTGGTATTGATTTGGTTCATGGTTCTCTATTGCCCAAAATGATTTAAGAATTGCACCAATACTTTCAGTGTCATCGTTTTGAGAATCCTTAAGTAAGCAGTGAACTTTATTAAGTTCAATTTTATTTGTCCGATGGATAATAATCCATAAAAGTATTCAGCTCCGACAAGAAGATCAACTCGGCTCGGTGGTTGCGAATAATGGATCGGCTAGGTTAAGATTCGATGGTATGGAGATGCAACTTGTGTTTATGGCTGAATCGGGTAGGAGTTCAGCTATTTTAGATATAGTACGTGCTTCGACGTTTTCGCAGTACCCGTTATATCGTGATATAATAATAAAGTTAACTTGATGATTACAAATCAGTGCGTTTTCTCTGATACCAGAAATTGAGATTGTTTTATTTTTACGTTTAATACCTAGTAAATTCACGAATCGCTCAGTTATTAAACTTACATGTGAAGCAAAGTCAAGTAGAACTCGACATGACACTGGAGAGTTTTGTTTGTCTAGAACAAATATTACAGCTGTCGCTAAAGTTATTTTCGAGAAAGGGCCTTGTACATCATGCGAACACTGAAGATGTATTTTCCTTAATGTGATAGCTTGGAGAAGTATGAGGAGTCTGATTGTTTGAAGAGCTTGCGAATTCGTATCATGAATTGGTTTAATGCAATTTGAGCATAACTGATTAGTGCTCACAAAGAGCTGTTTTTGAGCCAGAGGTAAACTGAGAAATTGATAGCACTTGTATAGGTTATGTCCTTGTTTTTTGCAAAATAAACAATTTATTCGCGTGATGTTGTTATTGTTAAGAGATTGAATCGAAAATGTTTTTGATCGAGAGTTTTAGTAAAAATTGGAGTACTTGCTGGGAATTATCGTCACTAAGTATTAGACTACGCTTTTTGAGGAATTTTAAGAATTCCTGAAAACTCGGCATTCTTTCTTTTGGTCCTTCTTCGCTACATTTGTTGAGTGTCGTACTATCGATTTTTGGCAGTAGTATTTGAATCAGAAGATCATCCCAATAACTTACAGGATGTCCAAGCGTAGTAAGTGCACGAAGGTGACTGTTGATCTCATCACAGAGCTGACGCAAACTTGAAGATGAGGACTTTTTAATAGCTGGATACATCATTATTTTTTTAATGTGCTCGGTGGCAATCAATCGTTTATTGTCGTAGGTGTCGACGAGAAGCTTCAACGCCAATTCATAATTGCTGTCCGTTATCGTTATTGGATGGTGCGAGCCGCTTGACCAGAAAGTGATGAAATCAAATAGTGCAGCTTGGATACATTGCGCAATGGGGGAAGATTTCATAAAAGGATAGCCATTCGGTAACTTCACCTGAAAATATAGGAATGTTAAGCTTTGGCAATCTGAGCTGGTTATATGATTTGGTTAGAACAGATACAACATTTTCTGACTCCAGTGAAGATTTTCGACATTGAATCTCAAAGAGAAGCTTCGATTTGGTCTTGTAAAACAGCTCCTCGTATTCGGCTCGAACATCAATTTTTGAAACGATTTCTTTAGGATCCATCTCCTCGACCTTCATTTGAATCTGCTGAAATGCCTTGAAACTGGACTCCCGTGCTTCATGACGAATTTCCAGCTCCGAGACAATTGTGTCCGTAGAAACTTCCGATAGAAAATCTGTCCAAAACGGTCCATTTGTTTGGTGATAACCATACGACGCGATTTAAGCGCTTCCAATTTCTTGATGGTGGCCGTATTCGCAGCATTCGTTGGCTCTGCCATCGTGATGTTTTGTTAAATTGGTGATATATTACTATATCACGTCGGGGTCACCAGTGTTTCTTAATAATAACCAAGTTTTTGATTACTTAAAGATTTTATTTATAAATGGAAAAAAAGAAATGTTCGTAACAAATGAGAAAACACAACCTCTTCGGAGGACAGGCTAATGGCCCGAGAGAAAAAGTCGGAAATAAGATGTGGAATAATGTGCGCCTATTGCTTGGTATCCTATGCTATATGTTGGTATCCATGAAAATTATACAATTTTGCATGTCGATAATACAGTTGAAACAAAGTTATAAAATATATACATATAAAGTAAACATTTTTTGACAATTTAAATAAATCAAGTAGTCTTAACAAAACTTATTTCGGTTCTCCTCAGAGGGGTTGGCTCTGTAAGTCCGGAAACTCAGCTCTCTTAATCTGATAGCCCTTTTAAAGCTCGAGTCATACCATGTATGTATGTATTTGTTTTGTATTCGATACTCTTCACTCTATGTGGGATGATGGATCTCATACTCAACAGAACTATGTTCGTAATCGCAACACCAGCGGTATCTACGTTACTACCGAGGAAGCATAGTGAACTGTTAAAATTCCTAAAGAAGTTGTTGTGTTCGCTCCAATTTGTATTTGTATTTTGTATTTATTTATTTGAGTAATGTTTCACAGCAAGATTCGTATCTTATGGGTGAAACGCTTAATACATGTATACATTTTCTGATTTTGAGTAATTTAAATTTAGCTAAATAGTTACAAGAATATAAGAATATAAGACACAATTTTATTAAATATTGGGTGAGTTTAAAGGTTAGTTTTCATTGGCCAGGTGTTGGAAGAGTAAAGCTTTAAATTTGTTGGTGTTTGTGATTCTCCTAAACGCGATTGGCAGCGTGTTCCATAACAATGTAGCATTAACAAAAAACGAACGTTTTGATTGAAGGCAGTTGAATCTTGGTCGAATAAGTATGTTAGTGCGATTTGAACTGGGGAGAATGAGTCTGTTGTACAAGTAATTCGGTTGACGAGTTAGCATTATGTTGTGCAGAAGAACAATTGATTTGAATTTCACGAAGTTGTTGAAATTCATTCCAAGTATTTGTCGTGCATAAGAAGAGATGTGATCGGAATATCTTTTGTTAAAAACATATCTGGCTAAATTGTTAAATATGACGTTTAGTTTTCGTCTGGTGTTGAAATCAAACTCACCGAGCACCTCGCAACAATACAATAGTATGGGTAGAAGTAGAGCCTTTACTATGAGCATTTTTGTGCTGATTGGTATGCAATTTTGAGTTGACCATAACAGGCGGAGGCCATTATAAATTTTTCCTACAGTAGTTGTTACGTGGTCTGACCAGGTTAACGTGTTGTTGAAGATGACTCCAAGATTTCTGGCTGTAGTAACGTATTCAATAGGTGTATTTTGTAGTAAAATTCGGGGGAAAACTGAAGTATCTAACACACGTTTGTATATACACAACGTCTTAGACTTTTTAGGATTGAGTGATAAGTTGTGTTTCAATGCCCACTCTTGGATTTTCTGCAAGTCTTCGTTTATACAGCCTATACCGTTTGAAATATTGGCCACCGGACAGCTTAAGTAAAGTTGTACGTCGTCGGCAAACATATGCATAGAGCAATGAGTAACGTGCTTCGGAAGCTCATTGATGTATAATGAAAATAGTAGTGGTCCAAGAATGGATCCTTGAGGAACTCCTGCTGAAATCCTAAGGTATGACGATGTTTGGTTATTGGTTGAGACACATTGTTGTCGCCCAGATAGATAGGAAAATAAAAGTTTTACAGCCAAATGAGAGAACTTGTAATGTGTTAACAGTTTCCTACACAGCACATGATGATTTACTGTGTCAAATGCCTTAGAAAAATCCAGTAATGTTAGAAATGTACAATAATTTGAAATCCAATTGGCTTTCTCGTAGAGTTAGACTGTTTTTTTTAGGTATTCGTTATCTAACGATGTGGTTTGAATACGAGAAATTAGCTAAAACGACACAGTGGTCTGACGAGCCTTCTTCTTCTTCTAATATGGCGTTACAGCTCACAGAGGGCCAGCACCAAGCTTCTCTCATTCACTTATGGTGTTTGCGATTTGTTTTTCACGTAAGAAGGCGCCGTGGCGCAGTGGGTAATGTGTCGGCCTCTGACGCACGATGAGCGAGTTCGGATCCCGATAACACCAACGACATCGAATGTTCATTACGCGGCTTCTCTCCTTCGCAGGGTACTGGTAAAACTCCCCGTAATACACTTGCCTGGAAAAAAAAAGGTCTGACCAGCCTAGAGGTGTCAACAGAATACTTATCAGGATAAGAGGTGGGGAACAAGTCCAGTGTGTTGGCGGAATGATCTGCAATGTCAGGTATTCGTGAGTTAGATTGTTTGCCGCTGTAAATGTCTCTACATAACATACCTTCCTGCGGGTGTTGTCTGATCCGAATGTTTCAAAGCCAAGTACATTGAAGTCGCCCGCAATACCGATTTCAGTACGAGGAAACAGGGATACAATTCTTGTAATGGAGTCGGACCGCGCATCGAACCCGGTAAAAGTCTAGTTACTATCCAGATTTGGACTTCTGTAAATGAAACAGTAATGGATTAAATGCTTTGGGTCATGGAATTTCAACAACATAAAAATAAATTCCGGATTGGAACAGTGGCCATATTGTGTTTGAAGATCGTAAGCTACATCACTACGGACATACTCGTAAATGGCAAGACCCCATTGTAGAAAGAACAATGGCACCAAGGCCTGAACCACCTAGGCAGGTTCAAATCCGAATTCCAAATTTGCACTCTCAAATCCGCTACGTCAGATGTTATGCACTCTCAGTCAATGCCCAACCCGTGTTGGGAGTTGCGACCGAGAGTGCACAAAAGTGGCAAAGGGGGGACTGGCCGTTTGTACTTGATTTAACTTGCACTTCACTGCACTGCACTGTTGTTTTTTTTTTTTTTTTTTTTTTGTGCTTTCGAGCACAACACGCACTCTTGAGAGATGGAGGGTGGTCCTTTGCGGACGTGGTGCACGAAACGATCCATACGCGTCGGGAGGCAGCACGGTACTCCAACATGACTGTAAAATAAAAATTACAAGCTATGTGGCCCCAGTAATTCCTATGATCGCGTATGTTTACCCAGCCATATAACGCTATCTTATAAAAAAAAATATTATACGTGTATTCGAGAGGCAATGCCTTAGCATCTGTCTTAGAATATATGTATAGAACACCAGAGTTTCACTTCATTAAGTATTACGTTAATAAGATTCTGTATGACGGAGCAGGCCTAAATAGAATCGACAATTTTCTTGTTAAAATGCCTCGAAAGCACATTGTACAGGCTATGAATAATGACAATAACTTGATCTTCGGGCCTACTACCGCGAATATAGAACCTACGGGAGCACACTCCCATAGGGCTTTATTCCTCTAGAAGCATTTTCCATATAAATTCCGAAAAGTTTGTGTTAAGCAGAGATGGTATTCCGGTAATTTACCACCGCCACCGAGGCGCCAGGGTCAAATGTCCGTGATGATGTTGACAGTACTCACATGCTCATGCGCTACAGTACAGCAATGGCGGATTGGGATACCATTGATGATGCTAATCAACGCGCTATGATTGGCGGTAATTGGGTGAAAATTTCTCCACTATGTTACTCCGATAAGACCGAAGAGATCCCGGGTATGCACAGTGAGCGAGAAGTCCAGTTGCTTAAAGATGCAATCAGGGATGACCACTTGGAACGAATCACGACTGATAGAATTAACATCTTAGGCAAAAAATTAAACAAAAGCATGAATCTATGTTATTAATTAATTTTCCTAGGCATTATAAATTAAGAAATAAAGTTAGACTTTGAGTGCCCAAACAGGCCTATTTTGAAGCTAGATTCAAACATTTTTATCTATTAAATAAGAAGTGAATAAGAACAATAAAAATGAGTTATAAACTAAAACTGAAAAAATAAAAATAAATCATGAGATTTTTTCAGTTTTTGAGGCCTTGGGATACTAAGACCGCAGTTTGCCTTTTTTTCCTATGAAAATATTTCAGAATAAAATCTTTCTTATATAAAGTTATTTTGGCCGAACCTATAGAGATCCTAACTTAAAATTTGAACTGAAGGTATAGGATGTGTCTCTACAATATGTATATTAAAACAAATAAGATACAAATTTTTGAGTTATTCAAGGATACGCATAAGTGGCAATTCTATTAATTTTGAGCCTTATAGCGGGGAGACAGCCTTTCAGTTCGGAGATTTACCTACTGTGGCGTTCCACAGTTGGATTCCACCTTATGGATTTTCTTATACAATCTTTGTTATATGTATGTACATATGTACATAGGTTCAACATGGAAAGAAAGTTAGAAAAATATAACCAAATAAACGCAGAATTTGTACTAAAAATCTTTTTATATATTGTATCTATTTTATAAATCTTTTTATATATAAATCAACAACAATTTCAGATTGTGTGAAATTGCATTACTTCACTTTAAACAATAAAACATATGTATGTATATGTAACTGATAAAAAAGAACAAAGAACAAATGCGTAAATAAAAGCGTCCAATCGTCCTTGTGACGACTGACATCCCAGATTCCGTCAGAATAAAAAGCGCAGCATAATTTCGCGTCACCGCATCGTCATTGTATTCCCACAATCTCCTTCGCGTTTAAATTTATATTTCAAACGAACTCTGTTGCCCACTAAAACAAAAATAACCCCCTAAAGGCAACACATCGCACTAACAGGCACAAAAAATGTCACTCATATCACTCCATCTGCCGAATTTTATTATATTCCCTACTCGGTAAAAGCTGCGTACGCAAGTAGACAATCATATTGCCACCGCTGTAACGATTTATTAAGGCCATAATATGTAGATATTCAATTTATTTTGCGGAAAAATCGCCAGCAGATACCCGGAACTGAAGCCTGGTCAACTTTGGCAGTTGTATTCCAAAATGATTCCAATATCCATAAAAAGTACACAAAAAGCAGTCGAAAACCATTCTACCACCAAACAACACTATGGGACTTATAGTATTTATTTATCGACTCATATATCCACACAAGCATTCATGCTCCCTGAGCGTTTAATAATAAAAACAACCACATAAAGCGATTATCATTTTAATACATCAGATGTGCCACACTGTGTCATATCACAATGATAAATAGACGGCGGGCCGCACCCTTTGGCCTGGTATGATATAATATATGGAATAATTTTTGTCCTCACAGTTCCTGGTTAGCTCCTTTTTTTGGTTTGTCATAACACAACACGAGTGTCTGGTTCTGTTCTGCAAGATGAGAGCTGAAGCAACACATGCTAAGTCGGGATGGTTATGCTGTATTTTTCTTTATTTTTCGTTAATATTTTTTTTTTAAATATTTTTTTTTTGTTTATTTTTTATTTAAGTTAATATGTACTCGGATGTGTTGCGAATTGACATGCCGGATGTATCATTGGATTTGCTGTTCGTTGTAAACTGGTAGTCCAGATGTCAAGAAGGATTCAAATAATTTATTCATGTAATCAACTCTGTTATTTACCATTTGCATATTCGAGTGCGTGGCATGTGTGTTTGGTGTTGTCCTTGAACGACAGAGATCATAATATGATTTTCGTTGTCGGGGGATATTTTTGTAAATGTTTGATCTCATCATGACGGGATAATCGAAAAAGGATATGAGTTGATTCATGTGAACGATTCTTAAAGTGTTGTCGTGACTAGATGTATAAATATATTCTAAAACTACGTTGTTTGTCCCTTGTCGCAAATTAAAGCATTATAATTCATATCATTAATCACTTGGCACCTTTTTTGTTTTGTTACCCTTTTTGAAATAAATAACATTTTCAAGACCGAGTGAGAAATAAGGATTGAGACTGTACATATCTAATACCCACTTATCAACTTTGTATGGGTTGGGTGTAGGGAAACTTTACAGATACGTTGAGCTCAGTAAGCAACTGTCTTAGGGACAAGGACGACAATCATTTGTAATTTCAAAGGCCTCATACTTGCAACAACAGTCATCTATTGAGAGATAACAACAGAAGATACATAGTCCCCTGCATATTTCATGGAACGTACTCGTATTTCAATGCAGATTATGAATATCCCTTGGTCCATTTTTAAATAATCGAATCACGTTCTGAATCTCATTCACCTGTGAAATGGAGATGACGACAAGCCTTTATTTCTCGTCCCAGGCTGTGACAATGTTCCTAACACCCGTCAACCTCTATCATTCTATATCGAAAACTGTACGGGATATGTGTAAGTATTGTATTATATATTCGGAGGAATATTCCATAGCAGCAATGTGGCAGTAATATAAAGTTCGTAAGTAGAGTGAGATCAACTTCCAATGTTCCGGAAGACGTCCTTCACGTGGAAAGCGCTGCTCCCTATTTTACTGGATTCGCCCTTGATATGGTGACTAAGAAATAGACATGACATACCATAACCCATAAGGAGACTCCGTCCTCATGCAAATCTTGTATATGCATATTCTTTTCACTACCTCATGAGAATGGACATATCAATGAGATCTTTTTCTCCCAGCTTCATGTAAGTGCTTGCATACATACCCACTCTCATATGGCCTTGTAAGGGAATAAATGTCAATTGGATCTAAGTAGCTTTGCCATTTCTAGAGGATATGATTTTCTTATTTCTAAACAACAAATATATAAAGCCTTTAATGCACTTTAATACTATATTCAGGCAAACTAAATAAATGGCTTTCTGATGTGCGCATCAGGAAGCATTCTTGGTCACTTGAATGGTTAGGCTACTGCTTATGATATGTCGTCATTACTCGTATATGCACAAGTTCTTTAAAGTAATAGCCTCTCCTCAGTGGATAATTTATTATTTTTACATCAAAAACATTAAGCTTTTGACAGCTTCTTAATGGAACTGCTGCATGACAGCAGCTTAAACGGGGAGCAGAATCAGTATGACTACGATACAGAGAAATATGACGTGTAAAAAAACAAGGAAGTAAAATATTTCTGAATGAGAACAGATTACATGAAGTCCTTGTCGAGAACTATTATAGGTTTATTTTCATTTTGTGAAATCAAGGAGGAGTTTACTAATAACCTTCAAATATCATCACAGGATTGACCTAAATATGTTTTGAAACAAATTACTGCCTCCGGCGGCATTGAATGTTCCACTTCTTTGACACAATTTCGTGCGAAATCGAACGCTCTGTGCTTACTTTTTTTATGATGAAGTGAATTATTTATAAACCGCCTAAGGATGTTCATGTATATTATGGCTGTGATAGTGCGCTGTGCAATTGTCGATGTCGTATCGTTTATAACTAAAATATAATTTTTTTTGTAAAAGATGATGCCAGATACTAAATTTAATCGGCCGATTGCATAGGAAAATTGAGTTGTAAATTTTATTGAAATTCCCTTTCTTTTTTTATGTCCATACCTAATCAAAATATGCAAACTTATACTTACTTGCTCGATGATACGTTAAGTGTTAGTTAGTTTTAATGCTGAATCTTTATACAAACTGCCACTGTAAACAGAAAATAATATATGTATCTCGATATAGAGAACGCCGTGTTAGGTGACGATTTCTTTGTAATCGAGTATCCTCAGGAAATCATCTGCCTTCCAGGAAGTGTATAAGGTGAATGACAGCATTCACGACCTGGAAAGCAGGGCCGTATTTCATCACTTTTACATGGTTTCCCATGACGATTCCATGGCAAAAAATGCCGTAGGCAATGAAGGGGTCAACACACTATTTATTTCGAAGGAGGATCTCGGCGAAGAGAAACTAAATTACTAGAATCTTCGGTAAATGTTGTGCTCAACACACCAGTGGCTGTAGAGATGTACGCCAGCCTCTCCCTCAAGAGGGGTAAAGACACCACCAAACCGAAAATCTCATTACACTATTCATGTCGCGACGAATCTTGTATAGGATTTCCAATGGGACAAAGGCAAGAACCAATGCACTGGTGCTTGTTTGATTGACTTGGAAAAAGTTTTCGACACTGCATGGTTTAAAAGCCTTTATTATAAGCTAGTTGGATAAATAAACCACTGTTTTTGGCACATTAAAGGGTAAAAAGTTGGTTATGAAAATAACCAACGTGACTTCTACTCAAACATTTGAAATTAACGATGGATTGCTACATTTTTAACATTTAACTTTGTGATCTGATTGCATGTTTTCGCTATTCAATAGCTTATGTGGATGGATTTCCAGAGATTATAATCTATTTTATTTAGAACGTCATTGTCTAGGGGTTCTTGGGACACCAGAAAAACCAGCGAGCGGCACCGCGTCCATTGGTGAAACAAAGCATAGTCAGATACTTTGAGATCTGGCCGGTATCTATATTTCATTAAACATGTAGATATTGCTCTGGCAAGGGTCCGGATCGCTCTTTCTCTCTAATAAAATGGCTGTTTCATGGCAGCCAACCTGACCCGAGATACATACATACATGCAATCAGGCTTCACTGCGAAAACTAGCTTAATGGAAACGATTCAGGTGATTGAGAGACAATGGCCCCTATTGTGAGTCTCGATCAGCGATCGACTCGACAATTGTCGATTGCGTCGATGGATTCTGGATTTGGTATTGTATAACTCAATCGATAGAGAAGTAGACTATTCTGAATAATTACGTCAATATTGTGGATAAAAACATGAATATTGTGAACTAGCAGACATAGAAGCTTGAAATTTAGAATACAATTAGTGTTTAGTGTATAAATCAAGGAAAAACTAAAATATTTTGCAATTTCGGTCCAGTTTTCTAGATACACCAAATATTATTGCTAATAGGATAGTGCCTGTATGTATCCTTTTTCAATTTATCTAGATGGCGATTAACTCCTTAAAATATGCAATGCAACAATCAATTGGCGGTTGGGGAATTGGGTTTAGTGGTCAATGTGGTTCATGTATTTGACGGAATATAAAATAAACTACATAAAGGAATATTTAATTAAATCCGGTTTAAATCACTCCAGCATTAAGTTTTTGCTAAATTTTATTACATAGTGCACCACTTCAGACAAATACCTTTCCAACGGTGTATCGCACTTGATTGTGCGACTTTTAGTTTAGGAGGAGAAGCGTCTTCACTGGCGTATTATATATATAGATAGATACTTCGTTTTTTGACAGTTGTTGGACTATCGTTTATTTATTTCATCAAAGAAATTCAATACACCAAATCATTCGAACAGGACTTGTTTTTCTTAATTTCACCCATTCTTCCCATTAAAATATAGGAGGTCCATAACTATTTAGTTTGGTACTTAATCTTTCTCATCTGTGTTTCATTGTGTTTTCAATATAGGGATTTGCTTCCATGAACGAAACGAGAAGCTCTAATTGTTTTCTTGTTCGTAACCTGCTTCGACCTGTATTAGAATTTCATAAATACCCCATCAATTCATTATTTTTATTAAAACTACTACATTTCGTACGCATAACAAATACATATGTATATATTTCTCTAACCCAAAGCAACGATCAGTTTTTTGCGATCGACAACAAGCGAGTGTCAAATCGACAACTGTCGATCACAATCGACATCCACAACACCAACATCTGCAATTGACGATCAATGATCGATAAATGTCGATCGTACACCGGAAAGTACTTTTAACGACGTCTTAAATATACCGTAGGGCTAGAATTAATAACAGCTGAAAAATAATCTGATTAAACTGATTCGAAGTCACGTTGCAGAGTTAGTTAGTTTAAGTTTTATAATTAAAAAGAAATTAAGATCTGATGCTCATTTTTTTTAAATTTCTTAGCTTTACTTGTTAATTTTAAATTGTTCTATTTATTTTAGCGTATAATATTTAAGGTAGTTTTAAGCATTTTTTCGCGTAATATAAAGTATTTTGAGATATATAAAAAAAGTTCATTAAATGTTGTAGACACATGTTGTTTTGGTCTATCGGTCGATTGGGGTGTGATCGCTTTATTTTTTTTTTGTCAAATGTTGTCGCTATTATATTTCCAGTTGCTTTCAGAACTTCTGTGTAAATCCAGGAATTCACACCTCAGGCTCTCCATTCAAACAGACGTGTGAATTAGAGCTCTTGATACCCGCATACCCGGGTAGTTACCCGCGTTTGTCGGGTATTACCCGGGTATGCGGGGTAATACTCAGCTATGCGTTTTCGGTACTACCTGGTACGTACATTTCCGAGTACTCGTGTTATTTCTCATGATATATAAGCAGGTCAGAAGCAAAAGTCTACAAACAGCTGATTTTTCTTGAAATTCGAAGGTTGAATGTCCTCTTTCCTTTCCTTTTGGCATTAAAACTGTCCTTTATCAATATATGTATATATGTTGTTGGTTAAAAAGGCTTTCCGTTTAACCTTTGTCTTTAATATGAACCTAGTATAATTTATATTGTAAACTGCCAGCTTAATAAAACGGCATCCGTCTTTGAATAGCTAAGTCATGTTATTGGTTTTACACTGATAAATTAAATGGCCATATCAATTAGAAGGTAAGGTGAAGAGACTGCAATATTCAGCAAAAAATTATTTTATTTTTCTATACAATCTTCTTTGACTTCAATACACTTGGTGCAGCGTTTCTCTTACATCAGTAATCCGTTCCGGAAGTGAGAGCTTAAAAAGCTGTGGAAATATTTATCAACGGCACTTTTAACCTTTTCATGGGATGCGAAGCTCTTCCCAGGAACGTATTTCCTCAAGTTTGGGAGCAGATAGAAATCTTAGGGTGCCAAATCAGGACAATAGGGGGTGATGGCCGAGCAAATTGTATCCCAAATCCCGCAGTTTTCCCACGCCATCGCCCTGTTGAAAGATGATTTTGTTCTTTTTCAAGCCGGACTTCTTCTCACGAATTTTGTCGTGCAGCTCGTGCAAAAAGAACAAAGTAATATATTCTACTTTAATCTAGAGGTTCCAAATCAATAAGCGAACACCTTGCTACATATGAAGACAATAAGAATATATAGAGAATGCTCGCATCAGTGTAATTAAGGTCAGTTTTATATAGCGATTCGAGAACAGTTTAAAACTGGTTAACAAAATTGGGCGAAGAAGATTTTCCACTAGAAAATAATCCAAGCGATAGAACATAGGATGTTACTGGAATTGAAAACCATTAAGAGGTTGCTGAAGAAGATGTAGCTACCTGCTACAAGGCTTAAAGCTTTAACTGCAACCACAAATTTTTACCCGGGTTCCCACGTTCTCGTCACATTGTAGGCAAACGTCGGCGGTCATTTTAAGTGGTACGTCTCATTGATGGTTTCTGGGAACCAGTGTTAAAAGAAGTGTAAGATCGTTTTATTTCATTCTTTTTCCTAAAATCGGCATCTTAACTGCTGTATGATAATGGAGGGCCACATACAGCACAATCAACGCAGTTGGGATATTCCCGACCGAATCCCCGATTATCATCTTTGTATGTTTTGGCAATCACCTCCAAAAGAGATGGTTCATAAGCCCAGATACCGTAAAACAGGACCAAAGACCTCTTGACCCAAAAGGGTAAGCAGTTTTTAACAGGAGGGATGTAAGTTTTTGTTGAGCATTTGAAAAAATACCATAGATCGAGATTCCTACTGTCTATTGCCGACACCGAACGACGAATTTCGTTGAGCATTTCTCAAACAATTATATTAATTGGATTTTGTTAACATACGATTGCGATGACTCGAGTGCTACGTGGTTCGAACCCCGCATAATCAGCGCCAGAGGTCAATATATTCACCACCTAGTCACGGTCCTCCTGAAATTAAAGCCTTAAGATAATGAGAAATACGAATAAGAGTAGGACAAAAATTAAATTATATTCATCCTACTATACATACATACATATGTATGTACATACATACATACATACGAGCGAAAAATATTTTCGCTTATGAAAAAACTATGTTAAGTAAAAGCATTTCGCACTATCTTCTTTGATTTCTCTTCCGCCATTGCAAAGCTCATGTATTCGAATAAAACGGCCTAAGTTATACATATAAGATGTACATATAAGAAAGAATTACAAGTAGTCGTTTATTTAATTTCATTTTCACGACTGCACTCTGTCCCGTTATGTTATTTTTTACGAGCGACATTTGCATACGCTCTTAAAAAAAACCCTAGAAAATCTGCTTGCATTTTCTAGCGGATCCAATTGCGAACGATTTAGCATACACTTCTATGGTAGGGGGAAGTCAATACTGAAAAGCCTTTGGGAATTGCTGGGTAGTCTTCATCCTATTGCATCTAACGTAGCAACTTCTTTTAAGCTTTTTTAATGAGAATTGGCATTGCAAAGTGTAACCCCATGTACAAGTAGTCATATGATGCTCAGACAGACAGGCTGAAGCTTCAGAATATCTGGGGGCACGGCAGTGCCCCCGCCAAGTCGAGCAAAAAAGCGGCACGGCCGTACCATCCTTTTCTCGAAGCAGTTCGGGCCATTTTCGACCCCCTATAACTTCGTTGTGGATAAAACTAGAAGCCTGAATTTTCAGTAACCAAGCAGGCATCCCATAGACACGGTATATTTCAAATTTCATTAAATTTGAACCAGTAGTTTAAGAATTATAACTAGTCAAAGTTTCTAATTCTGTCACTCACTCACTCACTCACTCACTCACTCACTCACTCACTCACTCACTCACCGATCATCAAAACTCTAGGCCACTTCTAGCAGACATAGAAGCTTGAAATTTAGAATACAATTAGTGTTTAGTGTATAAATCAAGGAAAAACTAAAATATTTTGCAATTTTGGTCCAGTTTTCTAGATACACCAAATATTATTACTAATAGGATAGTGTCTGTATGTATCCTTTTTCAATTTATCTAGATGGCGATTAACCCCTAAAAATATGCAATGCAACCCAATCAATGGGCGGTTGGGGAATTGGGTTTAGTGGTCAATGTGGTTCATGTATTTGACGGAATATAAAATAAATATCTTTATTATGTACATATATTTAATAACCATTTGATGAACTTATAATTAAATCAATTTTAAAACAAATTGTATGTTCGGTGTCAGAGTTGGAGACTACTAACTTGTACAGTTTCGCTCAAAATTACGATATTGTTAAAACACGCCCAGTCTCCTCTAAAGTCGAGTGCTACGAGATAAATGACGGTAAAAAGTTCCTGAAAAGAAGAGATAACCCATATTTGATCAATCACTATTTCTACGACGGAGAACAAGTACCAGAGAAATATTTCTTCTCTTTACTTCTTTTATTCAAGCCATGACGTTCCTTAGATGAACTCAAAATGGGGTGTGATACTTACACGGAGGCCTTTAATTTGGCGAAAGAAGATTTAAAAGAAGGAATCGATTATGGTAATTCAATGATAGAGTCAAGATATAAGATACAAAAAGCATGTGAAATGATAGAATCTAAAGTTGCTGAGATAAACGAAGAAAGGGAAATTGTTGATGATGACGATGGTCTTGAAAACCCTTTAGACTTTGAAGCTGTGGAAGCTGCAAACGCAATGGATGACTTTCACAGAATCAATCTGGTAGAAGAAGAGCAGACTGATCTTCAAAGTATGATCGCAAAACTTAATGCCGATCAAAAAAGAGTCTTCGATATGATCACACATGAAATGGACACAACTGATAATAACGCTGACGTTTTACGCTGTTTTGTGAGTGGAACTGGTGGCACTGGAAAGTGCTTTTTAATAAAAACTCTGAAAGTTTGGGTTAAGATGTATTTAAACAAAAAAGTGGCAGTTAGTGATCCAACAGGCATAGCTGCATTCAATGTGAATGGATTGACTATACACAGACTATTGCAGCTGCCTGTGGAACACAAGCAAACACCGAGGTACAAGCCACTTTCCGATGAAGTGCTCCAAGTTCTGAGATCAGATTTGAAAGAAGTAGTGTTGTTTATCATAGACGAAGTGTCGATGATATCCGATGTTACTTTAACATATATTCATTTACGCTTGTCTGAGATATTTGACACAAGCGATGATCAGAATTGGTGGTTTGGAAAAAAAACATCTTGTACTTTTCGGGGATCTTTTACAGCTTCCGCCGGTAAGAGAAAAGTCACCTTTTGAAAAACTCTCAACTGCTGAAGCTAACAAGTTGTTAGGTTCCCTCAGTATGCCGAATCTGTGGATTGAACTGTTCGTATACGATGAACTTACTATTAACATGCGACAGCTTAATGATTCTAACTTTGTTGAAATGCTAAATAGAATAAGATTAGGTGTGACTACACAAAAAGAACGCGACTTACTCTCGACTAGATTAATAACTCTAAAAACCAATTCAAATGAAAACAGATTGATTGAAATAATTGAACACCTCTCGAAACTTCCTGATGATACCGTTTGCTTATTACCTACAAAAAACATGTGTCAACAATTAAATACTGCAATGCTTAGATCTCTCCCACATCCCGAAATAAAACTTACAGCTGTAGATAGCATAGATTGCAAAAAGAGGATAACAAAGAGAGCTCGTGAATGCATAAAAAATTATGAAGACGATGCTTCTATGACTGCGGGCCTAGAAGAGAACATAATTATAAAAATAGGAGCAAGAGTCATGTTAAGGCGAAATATTGACGTGAGTCTTGGTTTAGTTAATGGTTCTATCGGTATAGTGCAAAGAGTAAAGGTTGATCCGGAAAATACAAAAATAATTAAGAAAATATACATTACATTTGATAAAGAACAGGTTTACGAGCTTGGTCCGGTCAAAACTAAATTTGAAATTATTAATAGAGCTTATGTTCATCGCGAACAGTTTCCTATATGTATGTAAGGATGAAAAACTAACTTTATTATGTAAGTATAAAGAAAAGGGAATGCAAGTAACACAAAAGAATATAAGTAACACAAAAGAAAAAGGATCTGCTGATTTCCGCGTGACGGCTTCTTTGACGGCTGCTACACGACTGTTCTTTATTAAAATATCTGCTGGCTGCATTCCGACGGCTGAATGCTGAATTAGGCTACGGCTGCACTAGTTGTTACACTCGGCCCTCCTGATCTAGTCATCTGGCTCAGATGACCATACTTCCTCATTGTCTACAACATATTTCCACAACTTCATGTTGTCGCAACTGGTTGACGTATTGATGGGACCTTCCACATCCGCTACTTTCTTGACCTCGTATCGCCCATTACGTTTGACCTTCGTAATTTCGTACGGTCCCAAATATTCGCTGGCCAATTTTCTGCCAGCAACGAATTGCGTACGCCGAATTGCTACTAGATCTCCTACTTGGTAGCCATATTCACTTCTACGCTTCTTATCAAACTGTTTTTTGTATGCTGATTGAGCACGCTCTATTTCCTCTCTCGCCTTTTGCCTTGTCTGTTCTCTTTCTATGTCGAAGTTGTTGTACATCTCCTGCTCCAGCATATGTGCTATTTGGTCGCTACGTTCAGCATTCATTTTCACACCAAACATCAGTTCGAATGGGCATCTCTTCGTTGAGGCGTGAATGTGAGAGTTTATGGCCTTCTGCACTTTTGGTACGAATTTGTACCACATAGCTGGCTGTTCTGCTGATAGTTTCGCTATAATTGCCAGAATCGAACGATTAACTCGTTCAATTTGACCGTTTCCTCTCGGCACTCCCGTTGTACTGCAAACGTGTTGGATACCATTGGTTTTCGTATATTCCTCAAACAGATTCGATGTGAAAGCTGCACCTCGATCACTGACAATTCGACCTGGATGACCGAAAACCGCAGACCAGTCCTCCATTCTTTTAAGTACTTCTTGGCAACTTGTTGTCTTTGTAGGAAACAACCACACAAATTTTGTAAATGCATCCACCATCGCGAAGATATATTTATATTGTTTCGATGTTGCATCCATGGGTCCAAGGTGATCGACGTGTAGTGTATCCAATGGCTTGTCCCCTTTGTCAATGCAGTGCAAATATCCTTCCCCTCTGCCTAGTTTTTTATTATGAATGATGCACTTAATGCAGTTTCTTATTACTTGTGCTACTTTCTTCTCCAAATGTGGGATCCAAAACTTTTGCTGAATTGCATGGATAGTTTTCTGTAATGCGAAGTGGCCAGCGTTGTGTGCGTCGACAATTATTTCTTTTTCCATACGTTTCGGCACCACCACCAAATCATTTCCATTTACTGCCTTGTACAAAATACCGCCTTTCATTTTAAAGTCATCATATGGTCGTTTTTTTAAAATCTCCGTAACTGCTTTTATCATGGTGTCGTCAGCTTGAGCCTTTCTGATGTGCAATGAGATTTCTGAAGATACCACCATAACTTGCTGAGGGTAACGACTGAGGCAATCAACATGTTTTAAGCGTTCGCCTGCACGATGCTCGACTTCAAACTCAAAGTCTTGCAAGTAAATAACCCATTGTGACACTTCTCGTGGGACTTCTTTTTTGCTTAATGTCTGTTTAAATGCAGCGCAATCAGTTACTAGCTTGAAGGGAACACCCAGTAGGTAATGACGGAACTTTTTGGCTGCTAGGTAGACCGCTTTTGCTTCTAGCATATAGCTGTGCTGCCGAGCTTCACTTTCCGTTGTCCTTTTACTCCAATATAAGACGGGATAGAGCTGTCCTTCGAACCATTGTAAAAGAACCGCTCCAAAGCCGTCCTTCGATGCATCCGTGTGTACCTCAGTGCTGGCATTTCTGCTGTATATTCTTAGTACCGGCTCTTGGATTAACGCATTTTTTAGTTCATGGAATGCACTAAATTCAGCTGCGCCTATTTGAAAAATGGCATCTTTTCGTAATAAGTTTGTCAGAGGTTTGGCGATGTGAGCATATCCCTTTATGAACTTTCGGAAAAATCCAGTTAGTCCCAAGAAGGATTGCACA
Source organism: Merodon equestris (assembly GCA_958301585.1). NCBI lineage: Eukaryota > Metazoa > Arthropoda > Insecta > Diptera > Syrphidae > Merodon > Merodon equestris. The sequence goes on from OY284413.1 coordinate 71,369,514, forward strand.
GCTTTGATGTTACGAGGGACAGGAAATTTGCTAACAGCGTTTGTTTTTTCTTTTCCAGGTCGTATTTGTCCATTTTCAATTCTGTGGCCTAAAAAATGGATAGTTGTTTGCAAGAAGTGGCATTTGTTCCATTTAACTTTCAAGCCATTTGCCGCTGCTGTGTTGAACACCTTTTCCATCTTGGCGAGACATTCGACAGGGCTTGCCGCGTGAATGACTATATCGTCCATGTATAAGTCTAGCACATCCTCGTTTATAAGATGTTGAAACACATGGTTTACAAATCGTATAAACACGGCAGGTGAGTTGCAAAACCCGAAAGGCGCACGGTTGAATTCAAATAAGCCTTCTTTGGTGACGAATGCGGTGTATTTGCGACTGTTTTCTTCCACCGGGACATGAAAAAACCCATTTTCCAAATCCATAACTGTGAAGTATTTGGCATTCTCCAGCTTCTCCAGTACGTCATCGATAATAGGGACAGGGAAACAATCCTTCAGCACCATTGTATTTAATTTGCGGAAGTCGATGCAGATGCGACAGGTACCGTCTTTCTTCTTTACCACTACGATACGGCTAGCAAAATTCGATGTGGAGGGTTGTATAATGCCTGCATCAAGCCAATCATCGATCTGATGTTTCACTGCTGCCGCTTCAGCTATGGGAAGGCGGGTTGGAGAATGTCGAAATGGTACAACGTCACCATCGGGTACTATTCTTAACTTGACTGGGCACTCTGCGACAGTTTCGCTCGGCTGATAATTCTTTATCATTGTGTAGACGTCATCTCTAAACTGCGGGGGTACATCAACATCAGTATATGTTTCGGTTATATTATAGATACTTATCTCGTTTGTCTCCTGATAAGTTTTCTCCCCCAACAGAGGAGAAAACTTATATCCATCTGTCGTCGATGTAAAATTGAATCTGCTCGTGAAATCATAACCCAGCAATGCGTCGTATCTAATGTCTTTATCGGTCACAATAACAAATTTGTGATAAATGTGCATACCATCGACTTCCACGTCTGCCATGAAATAGCCAACCGGACAAATTGACTTGTTACCTAGGCCACGTAGATTGGTTGGGCTCTTCTGTACGTTGACGCCGCTGATTTTGTTTAAAATTCGTTTTCTCAGGATCGTGACATCTGCACCAGTGTCAACCAGGCAATCTACTTCGATGTTATTCACTTTTATTTTCTTCATTCGTTTTGCACTGCAAACTACGTTCACATTAGCCGTGCTGTTAGGGCAATTTGTTGACATATGACCGTTTTTATTGCAACGAAAACATTTTGTGTCAGCTTTGCAGTTTCTTCTCAAATGATCCGTGGACCCACAATTATAACAGCGCGATTTTTTCTTATCTGTTTGTACCGGTTTCCACTCATTTCTTTCACTTTTCTGACTTTCCATTACCCGTTCATAAATGTCATATTTTTCTTGCAGCTCTCTATGTGTTTTGCAGCTACACAGACTGAACTTGACGTCACTTTTGACATTCAGCCCATCGACAATGTACCGAATTACAGATTCAGTATCAATCACACCAGCCGATGCGATCTTTTTCATTTGTAGGGTGTATTCGTAGAACGTTTCTTCTTTGTATTTCTTACGTTCTCTTAGTTGTGTGTGTATGTCAGCACTGCACACATGTCCTCGGCTGAACTCGTTTTCCAGCAGTTTGCGGAGTTCATCATACTCATACACAGACACCGACTCCAAAAACAACTTGGCCGTGTGAGTCATTTTCGCACGTGCTTGTACATATTTTTGTTTTGTGTTTAATCCGTATGCGTCGGCGTTGAGTTCGAAGTTGTCGAACCATTGTTTCACTGGCCTGCTTTTTCCGTCGTACTCCGGGATGATTTTGGCAAAATCTTCAGCTACAATCCTCGAGGTGTTTTGGTTATTTTCGTCGACTTGTATTTTTAGCGTAAGGAGTTTAACCAACTCTTGCAGCATTTGATGGTTTTCCGCTATTTGCACGGAGCTCTGCTTGACTGTATCTGTAACGGTTGTTGCCGTTTCTGAGGAGCCCACGTGCACGTCGTCTTGGAGTCCCATCATTTTTGTCTTTTCTTGAGTTGATCTTGTTGCGTATGCTGGTAGAGATATCTGCGCCGACTTTTTAGGTGATTTTTCCTCCACCACTAGCGTTTCTTTTGACTTTTTAGGCGACATGAAACTTAACACAATGGAACAGTAGCCTTCTTTTTTTTTTTTTTTGTAATGACTTGACGAGGTTGAGCCCCCAAATGTAAGGATGAAAAACTAACTTTATTATGTAAGTATAAAGAAAAGGGAATGCAAGTAACACAAAAGAATATAAGTAACACAAAAGAAAAAGGATCTGCTGATTTCCGCGTGACGGCTTCTTTGACGGCTGCTACACGACTGTTCTTTATTAAAATATCTGCTGGCTGCATTCCGACGGCTGAATGCTGAATTAGGCTACGGCTGCACTAGTTGTTACATGTATAGCCTATGCTATAACTATACACAAAAGTCAGGGCCTAAGTCTAAATAATGCGCTGATGGATATCGGTTCTGCAGTATTCACATCCGGTCAAGCTTACGTGGCACTTTCGAGATTTACAAGTCTGGGCGGCTTACATCTAATTAATGTCGACTTTGGAAATATTAAAGCGCAGGAATCCTCAATTTGTGAATACAATAGATTAAGAAGCATTTACCGTCCAGACTTGATAAAAATTGTAACATCAAAGCCTTTGAGAAAAACCCATAGAGACAGGGAGTGGGCTTTGAGAAAAACTGCAGCTGAAGCTCAAGAAGTAGTACCGGAAAAGAAAAAGAGGAAGACAACCTACAAAAATAAGAAAAGCTCATAAGACACAGAGTGGGCTTTAAGAAAATCTGTTGTTGGTATTCAAAAAGTAGAAGGTACCGGAAAGGAAGAAGAGTAGGACTATCTACAAAAAGAAATGAGATGCCATCAAAAACATAACTTGTAAAAAAAACCAAGTCTCGCAACTCAGTTCTTCTACTGTAAAAAGTTGTGAGATCTATGTAATACCAAGTCGGTTAATTTATTCAGCCCCTACTTAAGGGACCTTCTGTCTTAAGTTATTACGTAATTAGCTAACCTAACAACATCTTATAGTGACCATATTAATATTAAAAATCTTTTATGTTTTAAATAAATAGATTGACTTGGCAATCGCACTAGACAATCTAATTTAATATAATATGTATTATTTGTCATATGATGCTCAGACAGACAGGCTGAAGCTTCAGAATATTTGCTTTTCCTTTCGTGGAATAATACCCTCTTCAGCGACTCGTTGGTTTTGTATTTTTTTTTTAAATGTTTTTATCATACGACTGTTGAGATTAGTACGAATTATCAAAATATTGTAGTTGGTTTTGCGTATGCGAAAAATCTTGTTTTAGTTATGTTTGTCGTTTATTTAATTTTTGCACACATTTACATTCAAGATGATTTCTTATATGAAGTTTTTTTTCCAGAAAAGTGTATAAAGTTAATATGAATAGAATAACTTATACGCATATCACATTATTTTTGTAGCATCGAATCTCTTAAAGATCTTTAGGCTTTTAAAAATTCACTTATCAAAATTATCAGTTTCATGTAAAATAGCCCGTTAAGGATAGAGTTCCTTAAAATTATAAATGTATGTAGTGGTGACGCAACTAATTAATTCGGAACGAAATTTTAAAAATTCGTAAACATTTGATTTGCTATACTCACTCACAGTCTGATAGGTAAAATGTCCTTTACCATAAAACATGCTCATCACAACATATGTATGTACATCCATAAGCATTTTTTCAACAATAAAGAGTGTATCTCGAGGATATACAATATCATAGTTTTGTGTTGGCATCTAAATTATTCATGCAATTTTAAATTCTTTGGAAGGGTGGAATAGAACGAAAATTCAGCGAGAAATTTGTGTTATCCAAATTAGGATTCAATGTCAGTGGGGAACGGAACCGAAAAGCGTACAGTGGCTTGGAAAGTGCATATATTCACAGATGCCCCATGGACGACTGCTCGCGTGCATTACTAACGATCAAAAATGCGGATGCATTGCTCACATTAAACTCGTGCATTGGTTAATTCACATGAACAACCACGAGCTTATTTACACGCAGCATTATGTTCAGATGCAAATGCAACAAAATAACAAAAAAGAGAGAAATAATAAAATATTTCATTAAATTGACTGGATCTACATAATGAATCAAACTGGAAAAATATCTCATTTCACACTGTTTCTTTTTTTAATTAGTAATTTTGCGATTTTCGGGATTTGATTAATGTGTTCATAGCCATGAAAATTGTAAGGATATGAATGTATTTATTCACTGCATCTTTGTCCTAGGTTTTGATTGTTATACATATTTTGAAATATATAAATATATTTAATAAGCGACATATTGAGATATGCATATATGTACATCTACATATATTTATTTGTTAATTCTGAACTCTTAGTTTGGTGGAATAGTCTCGAACACGGACGACATGGCAATTGGCCATTTCTGAAAGGAATCGTATTCGTTTGCTAAAAAAATTGGTTACGAAGTGGGCGTCCAAGCAGTTTGCAAAGTCAAATTTAAGAACGGCTATAAAATGTTGGCCCCCAACATCCTACCACACAGTTGGATGAACCAAATTCTTCATAAAAGAGAGGAGATGGTAACCACTTATATTCGGTAAAATGATTCAGCGATAATTTTCAACCCTGGCTGAGGAATGTGACGTTTATGTTCTTAACAAGCATTTCAAGGACAATGAATATACATATTTAAAAAACAAATGTTTGGTTTAAGAGAAAAATACAATAAAATATTTTATTTCGAGATCGCGTAAACTTATCTCTAAATTTTAAATAAACAACGTTTCTAGACATTGTTCCATCTGCAATTTTAAATTGGTTCGCGACAATTTCATGAAAAGTGATCGTTCCGCACCCAATCTTATCATAAAAAAATATATGTCTATCTCGGAGAATCCTATTAAAGCTTTACATGAAGATAAGAATGAAATGCTGGTTGAAACTAACATGAACCACCTCATTTAAGACTTCCCGCTTCAGCATTGGTCGCCTAAGCAAAGATGTCATTGAGGTACATGTCGTCTCTTTTGTAACATATGTTGCCCGAAAATATCCTCCTCACCAAAAAAAAAAACGTGGAAAATCTTATGAATTTTAAACTCGGCAAACCTGCTTATGCTTTAAAAACGCACTCGATGATTTTAAATGGCCCTTGGGAGTGTAAATCAAACTTGTTTACCGTTTCCAAACTCAAAAAGCGACAGTCCCATCGTCGAAGATTAGAAAGCGCTAATTCACTTTCATCAGATTCTCCTTGGATCTTTCAAACGAATTCTTCATCAACCATGTTTTTTTTTGGTGGAGGCTTCTGCTATCTTTTGGAGCACTCAATCGATCTACTACCACAATTCAAGTGTGATTCGAACAAGACTGTCCCTTCGTAAACATCTGCAATTCTATGACGAATCAATTATAGTCGAATCATATCTATCCCATATCTTGGAATCTTTAATCAACAATCTATAGTCACTTCAGAATCGACAAGTGTGACTCCTCAGAAGAAGACGTGGTGGTGGTATAATAGTTGCATTCGCTGATGTTTAGATAGTAAAGAAGAATAATCTCTGAAATTAATCGGAAAATTTAATCATTTTAGGAGACTTAAATCTAATTAATATTATTTGGAGTAAGACCGATAACATGAATTTCATATCTCCTCATAATATTTCTCTTTCCTACAAATCTCTTGACTCGTCTTCAGAGATCAATCCAATGATTCACTGTCTAACATTTTAGATCTGATATTAGTATGTTTTGATGAATCTGACTCGAATGTAACACAAGCTTCTTCGTTGTAGAATGAATCTATCAATCATAAAGAATTTTTTATCGAAAGGTCTTTGTTCCACTACCTGATACCTAACTTTAATAAAACCCTGAAATATTTAAACTTTTCCAAGGCTTACTATTTTAAACTTAATTATTTTTTAAATAGCGTAAATTGGCACAATAGATATTTAGCTAATCTGAGACTCCTGAAAAACTAAAACTTTTAAAACAAGTCCAATTTTGACATGGGTTATATATACATTAAATTACATACGTACATACATTAAATTATATACATTAAATTACGTAAAGGATTAAATGTTCTCAACAAATTACTCTACAAAAGTTATGTCATGTCTATCGAACGAAATCTAATAGTAAGACATTTTGGTGGTTTATCAATTAAAAAAAAGTTCAAAGAGTATTTCCAATTCAATGCGTCTTAGCAATTTTGAATCTAACAATATCGAATCCACTCTGCCAAATCCACAATGCCAAATTTCTTAAGCCAGTATATATCAATCACGACCAGAATAGTAATCCTCCAGTCTATTCATCCAATTGTGTCGACGTGGGATCTTTGAATCTTACTCATAATGCTGGTCTAATCACTTTTCAATAATTTAAGCCTTACTTAAGCAGTGGGTCGGATGGTAATCCTTTACTCAATAAAATCTGTAGACCGCTTTCCATTTCCCTACTTCATATTTTAATTCCGGATGGTCCGTTTCTTGACGTTTGGAAGAAATCATTCTTGGTTCTTGAAAACTACACAGGAATTTATAAGCTTTCTGCAATTCCTAAGTGAAAGTATCGAGAACTTAAATGGATGTTCTTATTGAAGAATATCTGCCGGATGTGCATAGCTTTGTCTTAGGTTGTTCCACTACCTCAAATTTGATATTAATTTTATATTTTGTGTTAAAACATATGGAGATGGACAAACATAGATTGAAATTATTTATACTGATTTTAGCAAAACGTTTGATCCAGTGAATCAGGCTCAGCTAATCAATAAGTTTGAATCCTACGATATATATTCCTAATTTCTTCGTTGGTTACTCTCCTTCCTCCTTCACCGAACTAAAGGTATCAAAATCGGTAGCTAAATTGTCAAACAGATAGCTTGCAGTTCTAGTGTTTGACATCTTTCTTTCGTTTGGTGTTCGTCATTTTTATTTGGGATATCGCCCAAGTGGTTGAACATGATCGGTTTTTATCCTTTGCCGACGACCTAAAACTATTTAAAGCCGTTAAGAATATTAGTGATTGCCAATTGCTTTATTTAGACATAAATAGTATCTCCAAATGGTGTAACGTTAAAAGTTATATACAAGCAAATGCAATTTTGTATCATTTCTCAAATCCATCTTCATAATTGACTTTGAATACCCTAAAGTTGAAGATTTAGGTGTTGTGTTGGATATCACGTTTTATTAAAACGTTTTATTTAAACTTAAATATCTTAGAACTAATTAAAGTACAAACGAACGCTCTATCTTCTGGACATTCATTTAGACCCAGGTCAATTTTAAAAGTGAGTAACCAGTCTATTTATTATTTATACATTTATACAATTATTAAATATTATTCCATTATCTGTTAGCACTTAATTGGCTTGTAAATATATAACTAGATAAATAAATATAAGCAAAAAAATGGTTCCTGATTGCGACTGGTTTAACTAAGCTACAGCTTCCATTCTGGTAGCTAGAGAGTAAAGTACATCAATACTCTATCTAAATATCATGATTTTAGGTCTTTATAAATTAATATTGGCATGGAGTTGAAGTAATTTGTTCACAATAAACCTGAGACAACAAAGTATGCAAAAAGAAAAAAAATTCTTAGCTTAAGTTAATTATAATAATGTTAATTGTAAGTTATTTAAATAGTAGTCGAAAGGTATACGTAAAAATTATACAGTTTATTTTAGAGTGTCCGCCTAGGGCCAGTAAGGTTCCTAAATTTGTAAGGATAGTTAAGCTAGTTTTAAGCATTTTTGTCTAGGATAAGTTAGATCTAAGAAACTGTAAATAAAAATGAATTACAAAAAAAACAACAAAGTATGCCAACGTACGAGCACACACAAATATGTCTCTCGAGGCTTCGAAACTTAAAGTTATGCCAAAACTGTTTAATTCGAAAAATCGTATTCATCATAAAAACTTCCAAATAGGTAGTCAACTTATTCTTATCCAATTGAGGGCGAATACAAAGTTTTTAATGCTAAGAGAAACAAACTAAGAATAGCACAGTCAGATATATAAAACAACTGATTATTTATTTGAGTTAAAAATACTCCTCAAAGACACAAAGTCCTTCCGGAACAAAGTCTTGCCACGAACTTTTGCCAATGCTCATTGTGAAGAAATATACCTTTAATTATATTCTCATTGTGGGAAAAGAAACTCTTTTTAGCGTAGGTACGCTAAGAAAAGGTGGCTTGACAACACTCATAGATCCGAAAGTCACTCTGCCATTTATAGACTGCAAAAAGGATTAACGCAAAAGGTAAATCTGTTGCTGATCCACTTGCTTAACATGTTGCGAAGGAACCTAGATTAACCTGATAACGCCTTAATATGGCAAACTGACTTTCATCAGATTCAAGTACAAAGAGCCAATTTTAAATTTATGCAGCTACTTACATATATTACTTTGAGATGATCATTTCCATTTTTGCGCAGCTTGCAAATGACCGCTCGTTGTAGCAAACCACCAAAGGATGCAGAGGTAGGTACTGATTCATTTATACAAAAAACAAGTTAGAGAAATCAACAACAGGAGTTTCGTTTCTCATTAATGTTCCCTGTGTGCAACGGCAATTGATACTAGTCCACCACGGTTTTTTTTAATTTTTTTATTATTTTTAAATTCCCACAGCATCATCTTCAGCAAAATAAATACTTCCGGTTCACTCTTTTCACTCCCTCTACGTATTTTACTCAATTTTTTCTGTCCTCGCTGTACTATTAATTGAAGTTGACAGTTTTTTGAGTCCTCTTTGCTCTGGCTGCTTTCACAGAAAGTTATGATTTCTCGGGTGACTCGAGCGTGCACTTAATCGACCCAAATTTAAATACTTTTCCTTAAAATGAGAAAAATAGTCTTTCCGCCCGAAGTTTTCTTTTGTATCTGCATGCATTCGGCTGAGAAAAAAATTCTGAGCAAAAAATTCACAACGTCTTTGCTCTTGCCAGGTTCTTCTTCTTTTTATTTAACTTTGGCGGAACAACTGATGGAAGTTAAATTAAGGTTTAAAGAACTTGAATAGTTGCTGCGACGAAAATTAAATAACATTTCGGTTATTGGCATTACTCGCATTTCTTGTTTTTTCGGATTTTCATTGAGGCTATATGGCAGCTTAAAGCAGTTTGTTGGTGTATGTTTTGTAGGTGTACATGATAGCTGTACATTAGGTTTGATATAGAGTCATTAAGTCTTTGCAATACTACTTCGAAAATCAATACCATAAGCATGAGTGCTTATCAAAAGATATTCAAATGTGAGTATTCACATCCTGACCGCCCTACTGGGATTGATTTAAGGTTCTGTATGAGAACGGGTTGTGCCGATAAATAGCGTTGATTTACTTGCCCTCTCCGATGTATATATATTCGGATCAGATTTCAAAGGGTTTCTGCTCATAGATTCAGGTACAATTAGTGATTTTACCATTAATTATTAGGGCATATCGTATAGCATGCTGTGGTGTGGTACTCCAGTTACTTTTGGGGTAGCGATGAACATCTACGGCACTTCCTACTCACATGGGTTCGTTTGCGTTCATATATTTTTGTACGAGGAGAAAAAGAAAACAATACAAAATAAGGCGAAATTTATTACATATGCATACGTATGGGTGAACTAAAGACGTTTTTGCTCGACACTGAGTAGCTAATAGTTTACCCAACCAACGTTTTAGCTCGGTAAAACGCAATTGTACGAGCTTCATTCAATAAACACTTTTTGACTTTTTGAATTCCGCCAGCTAAATCGAATGTACGATATTCGAAGTGCTTGTTTTTTGTTATGTCCCTAACACATTGTTAGCCATTTTGGTTATTAAGTTTGTTTTTCACAGATACAAAGGTTAGACGTGTTTTGGTGTGCTTGGCGATTTGTTGATATTGAAAAAAATTTATGTAAAAATAAAATTAAGTGCTCCAAAGGAATTCAAATGTCGGCATTTGGTGAATCTACCCTGAGCAAAAAAAGTATAAGCATGAGTGTCACAAGTAGTGCTCTTGATTTTACCCGGGTAATACCCAACTATGCAATTACCCGGGTACCCGGTACATACGTATATGACTGTGGCAAAAGGGCAAATCGTACGAGCTGCGTTGGAATCAATAAGAATGAATATGTCTATTTTTTTTTAGTTAAAAGAACTGAATTCTGAATAAAATGTTGTTAAGTTATGGTTTAATCGTTTTACTGTTTAGTCTAAACATATCATGAGAAATAACACGAGTACTCGGAAATGTACGTACCAGGTAGAACCGAAAAACGCAAAGCTGAGTAATACCCGACAACACGGGTACCCGCATACCCGGGTAATACCCGAAAAACGGGCACCTTCATACCCGGGTAGTCACCCGGGTATGCTTGTATCAAGAGCTCTAGTTACAAGCTCTTCACAAAAGGCGGAGAAGATGTTAATGACGACGACCGCCCTGGACGCACCAGCAAGTCAACAATTTATGAAAACATTGAAGCATTGAATATTTGAATTGTTATGAAGATTCGTCGAGTAACTACCAGATGAAAATTGCTCATGATATTGGCCTATCGGTGGGCATGCTATGATATTTCGGGCTTGAATGTTGTGTCAGCGAGCTTTATTCAGAAATTGATAAATTTTGGCCAAAATAATGGTCGCATGAGCATTGCTCAGGAGCCGTTGAATGAAGTGAACGACGATTCAGATTTGCTGAAAAGGTTCATCACTGGTAACTAAATATGGGTATATGGTTATGACTTCGAGACCAAGGCCCGATCATATCAATAGAAGCGACCAGAAGAGTCAAGACTGAAACGAAAAAACACGCCAAGTTCGGTCAAATGTGAGCATTTTGCTCAATGTTTTCTTAAGAATATCCTTGCAGCAATACCTCTCGCTTGTCGTAAAAGGCGACTAAAACAAAGGTAAACAAAAATCACATCTAGGCAATTTAGAAAACACCAAGGTGAGCCTAGGGACACATATACCACCATTAAACTACCCCACAAGTGTACATGCAAATCAGTGGCTTGACCCGACTGGAGATCACCGGTGTTGTAAGAGTAAGATCAAACAAAAAAATCTGGAGCATGCCCGTGTCACAAAAAAAAAAAAAAAAAAGGCAGGCCGAAAATCAATTGGTGCAATCAAATGCAAAAACACCAGCATTTGATTGGCCTCAGCGATGAAGTAATCCCAAACCGGGAAGCCTGCTTTCTGAGGTCAAACCGGCGGACCCCACAAGCGGACCAGTAGGAATGCAGTTAAGTGGGAAGGTTATGGTCCTACACTTCTGACCATAACAACGCCGGAAAAAGGAAAAGAATAAGAAGACAATGGCGTGATTCATCATGATTTCTTACCGTAAGTCGTACAGTCAATAAATTATATGGAGCGCTGTCATATTCACAAATCGAGTCATTCCGAGAGTCTCGTATGACAAAGACGTGTGACTTTATTTTGAAAGCAATTAGATATATTTAAAAGACAATAGCCAAACGTAGAACGGAAAATACTGAGGATTGGCCTTTGTCCTCAGGTAAAAAAGTGCGAATTTCTTTAAAAATGGCCAATTGTGTTAAAAGCAAGGACTCCAGAGCCAATTACTGGGCTCCTTTGCAATGCCAACCGGAATGTGATAGTGATAACGATATGGACGATGTATTACTGAATAAATCGGCTAAAAAGATTCATGTACCACCAATTAAAGTACTACAAAAATCAAGTGAATTCATACATAACATGATGCAGAATCTAAGTGTTTCCGATTATTCCGTGAAAATCCTTTCCATTGGAATAAAAATTTCATGTGACTCGATTACATCCTTTGATCGTGTATTGGAGGCACTAAAAAATGCTAACTGCCAATATTTCACTCACGATTTAAAAAGTGCTAAAGTGTTTAAAACCATGCTATACGGGATGGGAGATATTGAGGAACACTTGTTGAAGAGCGAACTTATAAAATTAGGACTAAAGTGTATTGGTGTTAAAAAAATAATAAGGCAGTTTGAGAAATTTAAGGATTTCTACTATTTAATCTCATTCGAAAATGGCTCGGTCAAGCTTAATGATTTAAAAAAGAACATCCGCTCGATAAGGCATACTCAAGTCAACTGGAATTACGTTCGTAGGCAAAGGGGCAAGTTGACACAATGTTACAATTGTCAAATGTTCGGTCATGGCGAAAAAAACTGTCATGTGAAAACGTATTGTGCCTTCTGTGCTGGTACACACAAAACTGCAGACTGCCCTAGTACAGCTGCTCCATTTAAGTGTGCAAACTGCAACGGGAAGCATAAGGCCACAGATGTTACCTGCATCACCCGATCACAATACTTGGACGTTAAGCAGAGGTCTGTAAGTATGAAATTGAAGTCACATCCAGTAATTCCCCTCCGTTTGGAGCCATCAGCGACTAGTAAAAAAAACATTGAGTTCTCTCATACATCAATGTCTGATTTTCCACCTTTAACGCACCGTCAGAGAGAAAAGGCAGTGGTGAACTGTCAAAATCCCTCCTCCTCAGCGTGGGCGAATTTTAACTCTAATTCACCAAAACTATCAACGCAGAAAATGAGTGCTAGCAACATGTCTAGCAACAATGGCTTGTTCTCTGCTGAAGAACTCAATTCATTAACGTTGGAGATGGTTACACAACTTTCTGTCTGCTAAAGTAGAACAGTTTAATGTCATCGCACAATTAGCAGTTAAATTTTTATATAATGATGTTAAGTAATAACAATTTAAATATTGTCACTTGGAATGCTAGGGGTGTTCGACACAAACATTCAGAATGAATTAGTTTTCTAGTTGAGAATAATGTTGATATTGCGCTTGTGTCAGAAACTTGGCTTAACTCAGAAATAAAGTTATCTACTTCTGAATTCAAATGTTACCGTGTTGATAGAGTCGATCGTAGAGGTGGTGGAGTTGCAATACTCATTAAAAGGTCTCTTCAACATTCGCCTTTACCTATTATTCCAACACATGTTGTGGAAAATGTGGGTGTAGAGTTAATGTTAGAAAATGGAACTTCCTTTAAAATTTTCTGTGTATATTTTCCCGGTGGTATTACTACAAATGTTAAGAAACAAAAGTTGAAGAGTGATTTTCAAAAACTCTTTTCTCAGCGGGGTAATTTCCTAATTGGTGGTGATTTTAACTGCCGCCATAGGGATTGGGGTTGTACTCGAGCTAATACTTGGGGAAATATACTTTCGACCTTAGCAGTCACTTATCCCTTTACAATTTTGTCTCCTGTTTGTCACAAATTGTCCTGGTATCGTTACGCATCCAATATCTTTATCTGAACTTAACTCTGATCACAATCCTGTTCTATGTAGGTTAAATTGTACAGGAAAAATAAAACACAATTATATTCTTGATCTTAATCGCACTAACTGGCCGATTTTTCGTAAGTCCATAAAGCGCGCATTACAAAATATTAGCATGAACCTGGATAGCATCCAAAATCAAAATCAGGTTGATGTTATCGTACACAATTTTACTGAGCTCCTGTTGGAAACTATTGACATATGCATTCCCAAAAGGATTCAAAAATGTGTATCCACGAAACTTTCACCTTCTTTATTAAGTATTATTAAAATAAGAAATATAATCAAAAGAGACTGGCAGAGATATAGGTACGATGAATTCAAAATCAATATTAGGTCATTAAACAACCTAATTTCGAATCTTATACAATCGCAACGTAATGCGGATTGGAATAAAAGACTGATGAGGCTGAACAAAGGTAGCAAACCCTTTTGGAACATAGTTCGGATTATAAAAAACAAAAATCTACAAATCCCCTGTCTCAAAAATAGCTCAAGCTCATTCTTTACAAGTGAAGAAAAAGCAAATGCTCTAGGTGATAACTTTCTTAAAAATCATTTGAGATCGGATAATCTAGGCGATCCTATAACAATGGCCACAGTAAATACGTCCTTGCTTAACATTAATCTTTCAAGTCCTTGTATATCTTCAGCTTGTTTTGTTAGAGAAGAAGAAATTGCTTCTTTTATTAAACTGTTAAAAATTAAGAAAGCAGATGGACCTGATAGAATAAAAAATATCTATTTAAAGAAATTACCTCAGGTGGGAGTTAAATATTTAACGTTTCTTTATAACGCTTGCATTAAAACCGGGTACTTTCCAAATGCCTGGAAAAATGCTAAAGTAGTACCAATACTCAAACCTGGAAAAGCGAAGGAAAATCCTGAATGTTATCGTCCAATAAGTCTGTTAAGTAATGTCGGCAAAATATTCGAAAAAGTACTTAATAATAAAATCATGGATTTCGTCTCCGAGCATGATATTTTCCCTAGCGAGCAATTTGGCTTTAGACGTAATCACAGTACAATACATCAAGTAGCGAGGGTACTCAAAATTGTGAAAGATAATCGAGACCTGGGCAAATCCACTGGCATGGTGCTATTGGACATAGAAAAGGCTTTTGATACCGTAAGGCACGATGGTCTTATTTATAAAATGCTTAGTTACAACTTCCCACAATATCTGTGTAAAATTGTTCAAAGTTTTCTGTCTAATCGATCTTTTAAAGTTTACGTTGATGGTGGTGTATCACGTCCGATAAATTTTATATCTGGAGTTCCACAAGGTTCAGCCCTTAGTCCAACTTTGTATAACTTGTTCATTTCCGAATTTCCTCGGGTACCGGGCTGTGAAGCTGCCATTTTTGCTGATGACACAGCGATACTTTCTTCTCATAAGTTTTCTCTCGTTATTGAGACAAATCTTAAACATGCGTTGGAAGTTCTATTCAGTTATTTTAATAAATGGAAAATTCAAGTTAATAAGGACAAGCCATTTTTTTCACCCGAAAAAGAAAAGCTTGTTTTTTGCCCAATAGCAGTTTGGAATACAATGGTACTCTAATAAATTGGGAACCCGTTGTGAAGTATTTGGGAATATACCTTGACCAAAAGCTAACCTTCAGGGAACATGTACTAAAAACCATTAAAAAAGTAAACTTAGGTATACATATGTTGTATCCGTTCATTAACCGGAAGTCTGCCTTATCACTTCAAAATAAAATCATTATACATAAGGTAATTTTTCAAGCTATACTTCTATATGGCTGCCAGATTTGGGGAAAGAGTGCTCAGTGCCACCTCAAGAAATTACAAGTGGCACACAATAAGATATTAAAAATGATGCTCAATCTTCCTTGGCATTATTCAACATCGATTCTACACGAAAAGGCGAATGTTGAACTGATTCCCGACAGGATTCATAAGATAACAGTCCAGTTTTTGCAAAAGTGTTCTGTTAACGAAAATCCTTTAATAAATCAATTAGGTGATACAAATTCCAGACAATAACATCTTAAATTGTTGTTATATTGTAGATATATTATACTTTGCTTATAAACTTATCCTATTTCTTTTTTCTTTTTTGTACATTTTCTTGTTAATGTGAATATGTAATGAATTTAATTGTAAACACTGTTCTACTTGCCTAAACATTTATTTATATATTCCTTTCCTTTGTTTTTTTTGTCATTTCCTACTTTGGTCATTGATTTATGTATTTAATTATTTATTTACATTTTTATGTACTTATTTATTTATCTATTTATTTATTTATTTATTTATATATTTATTTATTTATTTATTTATATATTTATTTATTTATTTATTTATTTATTTATTTATTTATTTATTTACCATTAATTAGTTATCCATTTATTTATTTATTTATTTATTCAACTATCCGGTTGTTTATTCACTACTCTATTTATCCCTTCATCTAATCAATCACTTCATATATATTTACTTAGTTATTTATCCATATCTATATTCAATTATATTTTTCCTTATACATACACTGAATTACAAACATTGTTTTAATTTTATAACTTGACTTGTACAATAGTACATATCTGTTAACGTATCTTTTCTAATGGAAGGTTTTTTTTTCGTATTTTCCTTCTATATTTAATTTATAAAGAAACAAAATCAAATACTAAAAAAAAAATATTAAAGATGTAAGATACCATATATGTTTGTATCGAATCTCTTGTTAATAATGTGAGATGGCAAAATATTGTAATGAATTATGTGCGAATAAATATAAAAATGTTAAAAAATATGGAGCGCTGTTTGCAAAAAACGTTCAGTTTTGTGGAAAAAAAATAATGCACCTGTTCACTCATTCTTGTTTATGAATAATTTTTCGACCAACAACATTCACCGTTTTTTTTCTCAAGACTGATAAGGTACATGAAATGACGGAAATTTTCCACGATTGAGGAGATAAAGACTGCATCGCTGCAAGAGCTCAACTTTATACCAAAAGCGCATATCAGAAAAAGAAGAAGTGGAACAAGCGCTGGCATAAGCGTATAATATTTGATATACATATGTATATAATATTTTCCAGAGTTTCTTATTTCACTAGAGAGAATTCCATACTTTTGAGAAGATTTGAATTTTTCTCCATGCACAGGATGCCTGCACAGAGAGATTAAATGATATTATATGTGTCCCTATCCTTATCTTGTGACATTGATACATAGTCGTTAATTGTACCAAAACGGAAGTTTGTAGTTTTTCCTACCTTGTTGCATATGTCATAGGTTTGCATGACATGTTTCAACTTCCTCTCTTAAATATAGTTGGATGACACGAGTTTTTTCAGTATAGCCAAAAACCGTAACCCTACCTGAATCCATCGAAAAAGTTCGTGATATCGTGTTGGATGATAGGCAGGATGAAATCGAGGAGCTTCGGAATAATGTCCGCTATTGATATGATCCTTCAACCCACATTTTGGCAAAAGGTTTCAATGATAGGCTAAATGAGGTTGGCACAAACATCTGCGTCGATTGTTGACAGTTCGGGTGTAAGAGTATCAGCTCCAGGCGTTTTATTAGATTTCAGTGCTCCTATAGTATCTTTAATTTCTATTATAAAAGGGCACTGAGTCTCACTGAACATGTTCACTTTATGGCTAAGGTAGTTGCATAAGCACCCCTCCTCCGCAGAATAGTACGAGCGCGTCACATCGTTGTAATAGTAGTTGGGTGTAAAAAGCTCACCCTACTTCTATTTTCGGTTTTTTTGACTCTGAAGAGGTTATACTTCGTTAGAGAGACCCTTCTTCATTTTGTTTCACTAGCTCCTTGTGCTTCCTTTGAAATTGAAAATCCAGCTTCTTTTGTCGCGTCGCGCACTATGTTTGACCTAGCGGTTGAGTAGGTTGTGGTTTCTATTCGCTTGGAGCTTAGCGATGAGAGTCTTGGCGGCATTTAATATTGCTTTAGCAAGTTTCATATCTTCAATTTTCGTTGGGTGTTAATAATGCCAATATTGTTGCTTGCTGCTGAAAGAAATATATTTTTAACATCAGTCCAAGTATTACGGTGAGTAATCAAAATTTCACTGGGGGCAGTTTTTAAGGCGTTGGTAGAGTCATTAGCATTTCTCTCCGATTGTAATTTGTATATATCCACTTTTATCGCTCAAGTATTATTTTTGTTTTTGACAGCGGAGATTTTAAAGTGCACGGATCTTATGAGGAGATGATGGTCGCTGCATTGCGCTTATTTCTCACGTCAAGAAGTAGGCTTCTCCATTTTCTGCTTAACATAATTTGGTCAATCGGAAGTCGGAAATCGGGAGACTACCAGGTGACTTTATGGATCCGTTTTGGGGGGAACAGCATGTCGCCTATTACAAGACTCCGACTCGTTTCCTTAATTTCATGCCAAGGTTGTCGTCAAAATATCTGTCCGATTTTTTTCTTCTGTAGCAGTTTGGGATATCAGATTAGTTTGAGGCGAGGGACTGATTAGGCCATCATAACCGAGTCTGCTGCCAGGGCTGTCTGCTAAAGCGTGCACACAGACACTCCTAATAATAAGGGTAAAATGGAGTAAATCATTTCCCTTTTACTTTCCTTTGCAGAGGTTATTCCGCCCATTCTCGGTCGTCAGAGCCTCGTGAGTAACAAAAAGTGGGTCGCGCGAAGGAGAGGTTGACTGTTGGTTAGTAGAGGCTATATGTTTGCATCACTGACCCATTACCACTCATTAAAACTCATGGGATTTCGGAACTAGAGTTCAATCGTCCAGTGGAGGCCTTCGGGATCGCCAAGACAGAAAAAAGCTTGACAGGTATGGTCCACATTAAAGGTAATATATAATATAGTCTTCTATTTTACCGGTGAGTTGATTCTTTTCTTGTCTCTATAAATACAAGTAGTTTTCATCGAAACAACTAGCTAGGGATGCAAATTTTGTGAAGCTGATCTCGTTACTTTACTTATTTTAGCAAAATTCAATAAAGACCCACCAATACACAAGGCACCTGTCTTTGTGCTCAACTTTTAAGTGGATATTTATTATATTTTATAAGGTAAGGGCTTACCTTAGCTGTCGATTTGTACTGTATTTCACTCTATTGTTGTAAGAAATTAGTTTGTTTGTAAATGAATAATCACAGATTACGGTTTCATTTCAGTCTTCACTCTGCAGAAACTGCATTTAATCTTGCTAACATCTAGAAAAACTAAAAAAAAATCAACTTAAAATGCCACATACATTATGATATGAAAGTGTTTAACACAGTCCGAATGATTTCGCTGATCCAATAATATTTGACCTGACTTCTCAATACTTCTGGGAAATGTTGTCATTTCCTCAATGAAGCTGAAAGGCTTTTCAGGAAATTACCATCTATTTTTCCTTATCTGCTATTTCCAGCATACTTTAAGGAAGAAAACAACCAAAGGAACCGTCCCATCGCGTTTGAGAAGCGGGATTCCCCAGAAGATCTAGTTGCATACTTTTTAAATGAAAACCGCAATAAATTATCTTTCAATTATCCATTATCTCATCTGCTAAACCGCACTTACGAATATTAACAAAATCCCTTTCGGGTGATATGCGACTAACCCCATGCATCATCGTGCTTCCTATGGCGCTTTAGTCCTATGCGATGTTATCGCCTCGCATAAGTATCTTCCTGTGATTCGTAAAATATATCGAGGCGACCCATCCTATTTCATCGTTATCACAGCAGCAAAGCGCTAGGTCCTTTTGGTTTTTTGCTCTCCAAAGTCCTATTATCCACAATCTGCGACCATGTCGGTCTAGTCGACCAAGAAATTTGTGACCATTAGAAAGCGTCGAGAGTAAAGTGGCATCAACCAACAGACTCGCCCGGTCTGTTCATCCGTTCGTTCCCTCGCAAGGAGAAATATTTCCCGAGATCCAAAGGGAAAGACGACTTTGAGGATAGTGCTACAGCGCGAAAAAAAAAATTAATTGCTCGCACTATTTGTACAGCTATCCACATACACAAAAACCTCCAGTAGAGAAGCTCCCAACGTTAGGGTTACATAGCCTCTGCTGTTACTAAAAGTCTGATGGTCGCATAAACCACATAAATGCTCGGGACACAGGCAAAGGTTAAATTATCTACTGAATCATGTAATTTCAATCCACTCCCTTCGCCTGCGATGTTATGCCTGGCCTCTTGGTCGCAACCTAACCACCATGGATACACATACCCGTTTCTGGCAGTACTCGTACCGTGATGGCAAATTAGCATAATTTCCTTGATAAGAAATTTCTTGATGTCGGGCTTTAGTGGTGGCGAAGATGCAATGGAAAGTGAACACAATACATGCGACAGAGATACATACAATCCTAACTCTCGGCGTGCACAGAACGTGCATTTGGGAAGCATGGAAGCCATAGAAAAAATTATACATAATAGAGGATTTTCTGCTACTCATGGTAATGCCTTTATCAAACTGCAAATACAATCCTACTTCTATACCACTATCGAGCGAGGCGGACTTGCGTGCTTTAAGAATTGCTTTTGCAAGCAATCTGAAACTTTGACTTCGTCTCCTCACACATTTATCTCTCTCAAAATGCCAAGTGAATACATATGTTGGGCTCGGAAGCACTCCCGGATCATCACCTCCCACTGGACAATGTTTATTAATTATGTAGTAGCTTTCATAGCATTGTACAATTCTTTTGTTAGGCTGTAACCTCTTTCTTGAGCAGCAGTATGTTGCGCACTTAGTTTTCGCAGTTCTTTTATGTTTTGGCGCGTTATACCGGATGAGTGTGTGGGTGGCGAAATGGGCGTAGGGTAGAGAGTAATGATTTGTAGTTCAGTGTAGTTCAGTTTTTTGAGTAATTGACTTATATGCATCATTAAGGATACGAGGATATGTGTCAAATGAATTTACTACTTAGTTTTTCATCACTTCAGATATACCATTTTAGACAATTGGGTAATTAGGAGTCGAGTCATGGTTACCACAGATATCGTGAATGAAAATTGGGAAGAATTCTGAAAAAATCGCAATTGTATGTACCTAACGTTTGTAAGTACATCGCATTTCAAATGCGAAAACTATCCGAAAATATCCGATGCTCAGTTTGTTTTTTTTTTAATATAATTTTTCTTAGCGTTAATTGTTCATTTATTTTAATTTTTATATGCTAATAATTATGCCGAAAGGCATAATTTTAATCTGTTCTCGTTGCTTCCATATAGAGCCGGTTAGGTATTTTATGTATAGTTGTTATTTAAACTAGTTTCAACCATTTTTGTCCAGCATAAGATAGTTCTAAGAATTCTTAAATAAATTTGAATCAAAAAAAAAACATGAATGAAAATGCTTTAACTTTCGTAGCGAATGAACATTTATCACTGAACTTGAGGCAGGAACCACTTCCGCTTTAATAATTAATTAAAGTTTGACTAAGAAGTTCTAGATGTACCCGACTTAACTAAGAAAACGAAAACAAAATGTAAAAAAATATTCCTTATTTTCATATAGCTTGAAACACTGCTTATGTTCCTCGTCGCTTTGTATACCAAGATCCCAACATTTCATCGGCCTCATTAATATAGTTTCACTGTTGAATTTTATTCGCAGAGGAATTTTTAGTTAGTTGGTAAAGTTGAATGTACACAAGATACACGTATTTGTCAATAAGTTGGCGACTTTCTGAAGGCACAAGTCTTTTATTTTCAAGCACATGCAGTAAACGATGATCTTTCCGATGCCTTATTATCCACTGTTCTACAAGCTTAAACCGATGTGGGTTAAAGGTACAGTTAAATGCACAAGGCAAGCTCTAAGCATCAGAAGGCTTATTAGCGAATAAGCGTCCACATTAAGCAACTTCATGCTATGTACTCCTTTATATAAAAGAAGTCACTCGGTTTACTTTTCATTGCAATTTTAATAATAAAGAAAATATCGCTATTCCACAGAGTACGAGCAATTTCTTTAGGCACTAATTAATAATGATGTCGACCGGCCCATTTGCATTATGAAAAGAAGATCCAATGAACCATTTTCGTCTCTGAAGTCTAGGGGCTCGATTATTTAAAAGATAACGAAATCTTTGAAAATTAAATGCACATAATGAGATAATGGAGATAAAAACATGACACTTTTCAGTACCTTTTCCGTAAAACCCATGATATGTTCTGTGATATACATAGTTTAAAAAAAATTATATTAATATTTATTTTAGAAGTATGGTTCTTAAAACCAATTCGCTGTATAATAAAAATTATAGCGTACCTATTGTGAAATTCGAATCGTTCGTTGGCTCTCTTCGCGGTACTATATACGATTTCTAAGGTATTTGAAGTAGGGTGTATTGCATCCCAGAATAGGCATTAGTTCCATATAACTTAAGTAGTCAGAACACTCCAGTTTCAAAAATTAAGTTTCTTCATTTTCACCTTGCTTCATCTTGCTTCAGATCTAACTTCGTGAATCTTATCTTTTGCAATGACGCCATATGTTTTTAAACATTGGGTAATTTTTAATATGGGATTTTCGTTGGTGTTCACAACGAGTTACAGGCTGATTAAAGTTACTAAAATGGTCTATAGTAACCTATGGTGGCGTTTTTTCATGGATCTTATTGGCAATCACCTAAAATGCTTTCCTGGCCTTAGATAAAATTATCAATAAATGCATGTGAAGTATTGACCTTTAATCTTTAGTAACCTATTTAAAATGCAGATTTCTTTTTTAATATATGATTTATACTTACTCAACTCACATATATATATCAAAGAAAGGTTATTTGCATAGTTCACCTATGCATCGAACAGGAAATAATAACGTTTCCTATTGCATGAGAGATTATTAGAACTGTGCGCCTCTAATTCTAAATTTTGAGCCCAGTGGGTATAATAGTTCTAGTTCATAAAAATAATCGTACCATGGTGTAATTAAATTACATTCACACCTAAGTCAACGCTAATTTCGGACAACGAAAGAGTTGCAGCTCAATGGAGGAGATATTTCTATAACCTGCTTAATGTAAATGAAGTGCCAGCAATAATGGAAAACGGTGTTATCCTCATAGCCAAGGTTCAGGAAGAATTACCAACCATTGAGAAAGTAAAAGGAGCGATCTAGGCCACAGCAATTGACCTAATACCATCCGAATAATAAAATATGCAGGAGAAAAATTAGCAGAGAAGCTACAAACACTCATTACAACTATATGAATAATGACTCTATACCCGGGGTAAATCATTCAGTATGTAAAAATTACCGACACATGTCTCGGCTACCAAGTTGTTACAAGGTTCTGTCAAATATTCTGTCAACCCTTTCACGTCTAAGGAAAGAATGTTGCATAGTACGGCTAAGTATAATTTGTGTTACCTTTATAGCCCATTGGGAAAAATACTTCCCAAAAAACTACATATAGTTATGAAAATTTCTTATGTTTTTTATTTAATTTACATATAAACAAGCTAAAATAAAGTACATTTTAACTTTCTCTCTCAGTATGGCTTCAGGAGAAATATCTCGACGGGTAACCAGATTTTCGCCGTACGGAAGCCCTTAGAAAAAAAAGTTCCACGAAACCGTTCCCAACTATTCGTAGCTTTTAAAAAGATATAATTATATAGATAGATCGAAAATGGATCCCGTTCTTGTAAGACTGGGAATTCCGAAAAATTTCGTGAAATTTTTACAAGTATGTATGTGTATGCCTAAAGGGAAACAAAGGACAAGTTAAAAAAGGAAATGCCTTAGCGGGTACATTCGAGATATTTGAAGGATTATAACAAGGAGATGCTTTGTCACTAGTTCTTTTTAATTTGGTGCTAGAATTCGTAATGAGATTCCTTCAAGAAAAGGAGAGGGGAATAACCCTTAAGCAGACGATCTGGACCTGCTGGGAGACAGTGAATAAACAATTGAGAGAAAGTAGGCGTAGAAGTAAATGAAGAGTAAATCAAATATATGGTCACTGACCGACTTGGATCAATCCACTTGACTGTACTCGATAAACGTTTTGATGAATTTAAAGACTCATATTGACTGCCAAAAACGACATAAAGATCGAAGTACATAAATAAAAGGCTGCACACGGGCAACTCGTGCTTCTTTGGGAAGAAGGAATTATTCAAAATAAATCTTTTGTCTCGCTATGTCAAAATCCGCATTTATAAAACCATAATAATTCCAGTGACGCTTTTCGGATGTGGCGAAAAACAAGTGTTGTAGGCTTATATTTATTTAAATATAGTGTTTATCGATTTTACATAATTTGGTGGGAGGTTTCGATCGATCCAAGTAGGGCAGTGACTATATATGTACAAATCTGATTATCCCTTTATTTATCGGGAGTTCATTTTAATACTGCCCGTATTTTTAACTTTGTCATGTATTTGCTCGTATTCCGGGCATTTTTTTTGATAATCCACAGTACAAACGAATCATATAGCAGCTGATAATACACAACATCCTTTGGTTCCATCAAATATGCAGTATGACCAGTTGAGGTCGATAGTAACAATTCATCACGCTTAACGTAGTACTTTTTCTTCTTGGGATTGTCGAAGACTTTCCATTTTTCATTCCCACTCACAATCCGACGAAGAAAACTCTTTTTTTCAACATCTCTCGGTTTAAATTCATATTATTCAATTGTCTTGTTTCTGAATCATTGGCATGGATTCCACTCCAAATGAATCCGCAAGCTTCACTTACGTTTGATTCGGTCCTTCATCGGGTAATACCTCGAATTTTTTGGAGCATTGTCACTATAAGATTTCGATGCTTGCACTATTTATTCCAATTAAAGCAGAAAATGAATACCACTCGGTAAGTGCTGCTGAGTTCCGAACTGTCTTCTGAATAAAATTGTTTGTAATATCTGGCAGTCAATATTCCATTTCCAGTCATCACAAACTACTGATTTTTTTCCAAGTCAAGGTGCAAAATAATGACAATAACTTCGATCAATGGGCCTGAATTGGCACCCCTGCATTGTTCTTGCATTTTTTCCATTAGATATTTGACACAAGTTTCGATATGGCATGAATAGAGTCATGCTTTGCTCTGTGACCGAATCAGTTATCCGGAATGATTTTATTTTCGTCAAGCCATCTAAACTCGGCTCTTTGGATCACCTTCTTGAAAACCTTGCTGACTTTCGAAAGGACACTTATCGACTGGCGATTTCCCGGGTTGGAGGTATCTTTGAGGATTGGTTGCACTACCATTGTCTTTCAATTCGCTGGGTAATATGCACTTTTCAATGCATTTTCAAACAGGAGAGCATATATCTCTACAGGGACTGGTGAGTGTTGCCTGATCACAATTCTGTTGATCAAATACCACGATGAGATCAAAGATGTTTGCCACGTTTTGGGCAGTAACAACAGCTCTGCCCAACAACAACAACACTGCTAAGAGTTTCGTTTCTGTAATTTACTTTTAAGCTTTGGTAATCTCACCGTGAACTGTTTAATCTAATCCATTCAATGCTTGAATAGTGAATAGCACTTTTTCGAGTAAAAGATGTTCTTAATAAACGTATGAACATTAATGGATAGGAAAGGAAAGTCATTCAATAATTTTCAATGAAATACGTTCTCATTAGATGAAAATCTAATGTTTTTAATAAACCTTACGAGCACCAACGGCAGCACGCAATTTGAAAAGGGCAACATTTCTCAATAAGACATTATAATAGGTATATAGGTTATACTTACTCACGGGAGTTACAAGCATGCGATTATGTACATAAATAATACGGGAAATGCTAACCATGCGTACAGAATTCAACTAAAAGGGCTGGCTGGGAAGTTTTGTATGTTACAGTTGTCTTGTTGACAATAAAAATTTCCAGAAATTAATTAATATAATAATAATAATATAATACAATAATTGAAAAGGGAATTGAATGGCAATTTATTGGAAGAAATTACAGAATATAGTCTGATCAACCAGAAAACGAGAATTGTCGCCTGTTTAACACCATGTTAAAAACGTAACTCGAGCGTGTGAAAGATGCCCTTATTTCGTCGATCCTATGATGTGATGTTACAAATTCAAACCTAGTTCTAATTATACTACAAAAACACAAGCAAAATGTACTCTACGAAACTCAACTTGATTATTTTTAATACTAATTGGTAGCTGACACTGCAATCCGGTTCGTTGCAGGCTGCCGGGTGTGCTGTCTACCTTCGTCAGCAACCTAACGATGGAGAGTGGGAGTTTAGGATGTCAAATTGAATATTGTCTGTAGTTAACTCTTTCTTTCCATTCCATTAAGTTAACATCCATATGTACTTAAAAGTATAGTTTTTGATTGACACGGGATGATGTTGATTTTAGCTATGGGATTGATGATTTCTTGATTATTTTCAAAATTTCTGTTGAGGCTTCTGTGTTGACGACTTTGCTAATGAAAATACTCTGATTTGGGGTCCGATGAGGTGAGTTGCATGATTGGCGGGAGTGAGTTGAAATGTATGGTAACTCAAAGGACTTAAGGGATTTTATTTTGTCTATTCCGATGCAGGCGTTGTGATTTTTTTAAATTCATTTTTAATATCAATTACTTAAAACTATCTTACGCTAGACAAAAATTAATATACTAGCTGAACTAACTTATAAATACCTTACTGGCCCTATACGGACACTCTAAAGTAAAAATAACAGATTAGATTACCTTTCGGCCTTATAGCTTAACTGAAATATACATACAAAAATATATGTATACATAATACATATATGTATGTATATTATACAGGTTGTCCCACGAGCAGTGTGCCAAAAAGCTAGAGCGTGTAGGTCTAGTCAAGACAAGAAAAAAATCGTACGAGAGGGGGGGTCTATTCCCCCCCGTTTAGCCGGGAGGGACAATTTTCTAAAAAAATTGACTTAATTTGGAAAAAAAATTATTAAAAATCAACAGTTACAGTCACAATGCCCTGATATACTTTTTTGTAAAGCCAGAAACCTCTTCTTTCATACTGTTTTTAAACGAAGCTGTCTTAAGGAATAGTTTTTGAGAAATTAATTTTCAAACTCAGAATTTTGAAAAAAACTTGGAAAAAAAAAATTTCGAACTTCTTTTTTCCAAAATTGTATGTAATTAAGTACTATTTTTTTTTTTCCAAAATTCAATTCCCTTATTAGTTTTTAGTTAAAAACGGAAAACCGGATGCAAAAATGTCTTGTAGTTCTTGAGAAATTAAAAAAAAACCCGAACCATTTTTTTCTAAGAAAAACCTTTTTTTTGGTTTTAACGCGGCTGCACTTGTAGGCAAATTAATGTATGAAACATTGACTTCTTTTTTATTATTTTTAAAAAATTCGGAGTTTTATTATAATAAATTTCCAATATGATCCCCATTTTTCAGAAGGCAAAGATTATATCTCCTTCTAATGGCTGCACATAAGTCATTGCTTGACAAATTTTCCTGCAATTTGACTCCAGCGCCTTCAATCCGTTCCTTCAGTTGTTCCAAAGATACTATTTCCACTTCGTAAACATAATTCTTCATGAATCCCCACACATAAAAATCTAGAGGAGTTAAATCTGGTGATCTCGGTGGCCATTCCGTGGGGCCCCTTCTTCCGATCCAACGGTCACTAAAATTATCATGCAGCCAGTTTCTTACCCGTAAGCTGTAGTGTGCTGGTGCTCCATCTTGCTGGTAGATTAAATGATCTACTATGGCCAAAGGAACGTTGTCCATCAAATCGGGCAAAAGGTCTCGTAGGAACTGCAGGTATGATTCTCTATTAATAACGGCATTCAAAAACCGGGGCCCGATTACAGTTTGTCCAACAATACCAAGCCAAATATTACAGCTAAAGCGGTGTTGTGATTTATTTTGTTTTTGTTGTGTGGATTGGTGCTACTCCAATGATGCAAATTGTGGAAGTAAGTAACCCCATCTCTGGTAAACTGTGCTTCATCCGTCCAGAATATCCTTGCAAAATAGTTTCGTTCAGTTTCATCTCGAAGCAGTAATGATCGACAAAATTCTGCTCTCAAAAACTTGTCGTTTGAGGTGAGTCCCTGAACTGGCCTTAAATGGTACGGGTGTAAGTTTTCGGTATGAAGCACTCTCCATACTCTAGATTTGGGCACTCCAAACATAATAGCTATCCTCCTTGTACTAAGGGGGGGATTACGTCGGACCAAATCCAAAATTCTTTCATCTAAGATTTCTGATCCATCTGTAACTGATCTTTCGCTTCTTCGATGCTCTAGCACTCCGTGCTCTCGCAGACGTCGGTGGATTCTTGAAAACATGCTACTACTGGGACACCTCCGATTGGTATATCTTTCAGCGTAGAGTCTTTCGGCTTTACGATCTCGACCATTAGCTAAACCGTAGCAGAAGTTCATGTCCGTTAATTCTTCTCGAGAGTATGAGTTTGACATCGTAATGTGTTGATGAGTTAACATCCAATTTGGATGTTTGTTTTTTTATTAAAAATGCGATGCCTCTTATTCACATTTGGGTTGCAAATATTTTGTTTTTCAATAAAGAAAATTGCGGTTTTATTGTCTTAAGGTCCTAGCGGGTAGAACCCATCGGCGGCGGGCGGACCCAGACGAAATTGGCAGGTCAGTTTTCAGGCGTTATCAATGAAAAAAAAGGATTAATCCAGGGTTATTCCAATACTGTGTCATTCTATTGTATCCTTATAAAATTCCGAATTTTTTAAAAATAATAAAAAAGAGGTCAATGTTTCATACATTAATTTGCCTACAAGTCCAGCCGCGTTAAAACGAAAAAAAAGGTTTTTCTTAGAAAAAAATGGTTCGGGTTTTTTTTTTAATTTCCCAAAAATTACTAGACATTTTTGCATCCGGTTTTCTGTTTTTAACTAAAAACTAATAAGAAAATTGAATTTTTGAAAAAAATAGTACTTAATTACATACAAAAAAAATAGTTCGAATTTTTTTTTTTCAAAATTTTGAGTTTGAAAATTAATTTCTCAAAAACTATTCCTTAAAGCAGCTTCGTTTAAAAACAAGATGAAAGAAGAGGTTTCTGGCTTTACAATAAAGTACATCACGGCATTATGGATGTAACTGTTGATTTTTAATATTTATTTTTCCAAATTAAGTCAATTTTTTAGAAAATTGCCCCTCCCGGCTAAACGGGGGGGAATAGACTCCCCCTCCTATTCGATTTTTTTCTTGTCTTGACCAGACCTACACGCTCTAGCTTTTTGGCACACTGCTCGTGGGACACCCTGTATATATGTACATATGTACATATACATATATCTTTTTATCTTATTTTATATTTTTTTTGTTGCCTTTTTTCTTTTATTGTTTTTTTTTTGTTTTGCTTTCTTTTTTTGTGGTTTTTCAAACTAAAATTACTAAACCTACCCACCACCCTAGCCTACCTTAGCTGACCCTAATCTACCCTAACCTACCCTAAACTACAATAACCTATGTAAGCCCGCCACTGGTGTCTGGTGGGCTTTGCCTTGAAGAGGCTGACCTATAAAAATTTACCACTGACGTAGTCCGCGTAGTCAGAACCTAGGCTTCAATATATTATCCTACGTTCTAAGAACAAATGCTTTTTTAAGTTGTCATAAAATATTTTATGTTGTTACAAATAAATTTCAGGACTGACAATTGAACTTGGCACCCATTTAGATCTCATTTCTTTTGTCGTTGAAGTCAATAAGCAAGACATATATCAAAATATTGAACTTGGCTCTCATTTCACATTTATGTTTTTGATTGGATATCATTACTTTTTGTACAGAAATTATTAGTAGGTACTTATTTATAATAAAATTAATAAAGGGTCCGCCATCTAACTTTTTTTTTTCAAGTAGTGCTTATTTCGTGAATGGTAACACTTAGCTCATGTCTGATTTGACAGATAATTAGATAATCCTTCCGCTGAACGAATATGGTTGTGTATACGCTTGAACAACGCTGGGAAATATTGCGACATTACTTTGAAACAGAAGATGTCGATTTTGCCAAAAAAATCATCTTTTCAGATGAAGCTCATTTTGATCTTGGCGGGTATGTAAACAAGCAAAATTGTCGCATTTGGGGCACAGAAAACCCGCACGCATACATTGAAAAGCCGGTGCACTCAAAACGAGCCACTGTTTGGTGCGGATTTTGGTCCAGAGGCATAATTGGGCCATTTTTCTTCGAAAATGAGCAAGGAGTGGCCGTTACAGTCAATGGCGATCGTTATCGGGCCATGTTGAACGAATTTTTGTTCACAAAAATTGAAGAGGAGGATATTGGCAACATTTGGTTTCAACAGGACGGCGCTACGTGCCACACAGCCGAAGCTACACTCGATGTTTTGCGGCCTGTTTTTGAAGATCGCATTATCAGCCGCAGAGCTGATGTCGTTTGGCCACCTCGGAGCTGCGATTTGACACCGTTGGACTATTATTTGTGGGGTGCCGTCAAAGATAAGTGTTACGCCGACAAGCCAGAGACAATTGACGCTTTAAAGGACAATATTCGTGAATGCATTGGTGAAATACAGCTGCACACAATCGATAATGTGCTTAAAAATTGGACCGATCGTGTAGGCTACTGCATGGCCAGCCGAGGCAGCCATTTGAATGAAATTATTTTCCATTATTAACCGGAAGGATTGTACTTTCAAATAAAAAAAGAAATTTGAGAAAATATTCAGTAGCTTTTTTTATAGCATTTTCAAAAAAAAATAAAAATTATTTGGCGGACCCTATACCATTGGTTTTTGTTAATCTACTGTATTTTCCTACGTTTACGGGATATAATTGTCTTTTTTGTGTCATTTTCTGTATTTTCTTGTACCTTTGAAATGTTCGAGTGAATTGCACATTTAGTATCTCGAATTTTTTTTACGGGTTTTCTGTTTATACTTAATTTGGCCAAGTCAAGGCGGTATAACGTGCGCAGGCAGTTGTACTCTACAATAGAGCTCTCTTGTGCCTTGATCTGACTTGGATCTAAATTGATAAGATGTACTCCATCTAAGTTTTAACTCTGGAAAGTCCAACATAAGCCTACCCTTTACTAAATATAGAGGAGCCTATGTCGAGAAGAGCGCTGTCAAGTCTAAGGCCTTGTGATTTGTGGATAGTAATAGCATATGCTAAACAAATAGAAAATTTATCCCTGTGAACATATACATTACTTAATATCTGAAACTTGGTCTTGACTCGTTCTAGTTCGTAAATTAAATTATTCTTAAATTGAATTGTAATTTTACGTGCTCTATTGCTGTTGTCGACGTCCCAATGTACCTTCTCTATTTTTCTAATGGATCCGTTCACTAGTCCCTTACTGACATCTACATATGTTTGTTCGCAACATTACACGTGCACTTATTTTTATCGTGATGACATTTTCTAAGCTAGCAGTTAGCAACGGACATCCTCGTTCTTTTTGAGTACTTCATTTGCTCGTTTTTTTAAATACCGTGAACAGTCTATCGAATTTAATTCAATTTCTGGTTGCTCCATACTTGCCAACATTGCAGTATTAAACTGGTTACACATATTTTTAGTGTGAAATAAACATACTGTATCATCGGACAGCAGTCTAAAATAAGATATAATTTCTTTAAGCCGGTCGTTTTGATTTCTAGCGGTTAATTTGAGAAGTCGACTAGATAAAGTGCAACTGTCTTGACTTGTTACTACACCCATTCTTAAATGATTCAACATTTCGCCGAAAAGTTGGTCGTTTTTTTGCCTCATAGTTACAGATAATTCCTCATAACAAGACAGTTATTTCCATAAATTTGGAGCTCTAAGGGATCTTAAACATTTAAGGACGTCAGACGACTTCAAGTTTTCGAACGGCGACAGTTGTCTCACTGGAGACAGTTGGAGCAGATTGCCAAACAACACTATATGAATCTTGCCGAACCATCCGTCGTCAGCGTTACCGGTATCATATATTTCTGTTAAGCGAAGATGGATGTACAATACATTAATGTTATATTGGAAATCATAGACACTTCATCAATTATTAAAAGTACTACATCTTTTAAGTCACATCTTAAAACTTTTAGTACTGATAAGGAAAGGTCTGATAAGGAAGTGTACTTGGGACAATTTCCGTGCTCTACAGGCAGCTGTAGGAGCATATGTATTGTTAGACCGTTTACATTAAAAGCGGCA
This sequence comes from Merodon equestris, assembly GCA_958301585.1. Taxonomy (NCBI): domain Eukaryota; kingdom Metazoa; phylum Arthropoda; class Insecta; order Diptera; family Syrphidae; genus Merodon; species Merodon equestris. Next base: position 71,401,082 of record OY284413.1, read on the forward strand.
ATACCAGTGGGTGTAGCTACTACAAATAACTTATTCATTTGCTTCTTAACTCCGTTTTTAATTGTATTGATTAAATAACTTTTTCCCGTGCCGCTTAATACACTAACAAATATTCTCCAAGTTGTAGATTCATCTAATAAAGTCTTACATATCTTGTACGTTTTTGGTCTACATTTAAACCTTGTATTGTACCTTGTTCGAGCTTATCTTCAGATACCAAATCTTTAGTAGTTCTGAAATCTTCCATTGAATTCACAGCTTTAATAGGTAACAGTTCCAGTGGATTCTCCTTCGTGATCATCTTCCTGACGATCTCTTTTAATTTCCGCTACTTTTTCTTCAATCACTTCAAACGCTCTCTCTATGTTATTCAAGAATTCTGTTTGCATTCCTCCGTAATCAAGTCCGTCCTTAATTTAATCTTTTGGATAAGACATTTCCCCTCCCATTCATTCATTCATTGTTTATTTTTTTCTTCTTTCATCCAAGATCCTTGAGCGGTCCTCCATCATTGTACACAATTTTTTAATTTTTTAATTTACTCAAGGATGTATGTAAATTATCTCGTACATTCACTTTACTTTCATACATACATATATGTATATACATAGGTACATATAAACAAAATTGTGTTGTGATCAGATGTTATTATTTTTTCTTTATATTCCTTCTTCTTTCTTCTTCTTTCATTTCAATTGTATATGTGAACATCCTTTCATTGTTTAGTGACGAACACAATTGAAGCGCAAACGCGCAAACGTGCAGACTCGAAAAGTAAAGAGTTGGGTATGTGTTACTCCGTTTCATACTTCACCTCCCTCTCCCATAAAATCAGTTTAAATAAAGACTATTTTTCTTATGTTTTAATTGCAAATGTATAGTTTTTAGATTTTTTCCTGTACTTATAGTATATGACGATATTACTTGCCAAATTTCATAGTTCTAGGTCATCTGGAAGTGGGTTAGAGTTTTGATGACATGAACCTAGATATACTATTGTACTTACATCTGCAGTTACTGAAAAAAATCTATCGTTAATGTCTGCTAATGGGTTTGAGACTTATATAAACACACCAACAAGAGTAACTAAGTCCTCATAAATGTGTATTGACCATATGTTTGCAAGGCTTGATAGAATGGCGAATATTTCTCTATGTAAGGATCACATTCACTTCACGTCAAGTCAAGTTTGCAAATATTATCCATATAAACAGACAGGAAAGCCTTTGCATAAGTCTTCCCTGTCTCAGCTTTGCAAGGTAGAATACTAAAATAGGAAACAATATGTGAGGATAGGAGACTTGTTCAATAAGAAACCGGACATTAGAATAGGTGTTCTCCAAGATTCCCTCCTTGGCCCTATCTTATTTCTTGTTTTCATTAACTCGACTTAAATTTGATTATGAAAGAGGAAAAGGGTTTGCGGATGTTATAGCTTGTGCGTATGCTGTGCTAGATACACTGGCCGATATAAACTATGATTTAGAAGTCCTAACACATTGGTTTGGCATGCATAAGCTAGTCATAAGTAATAAAATTAAACTTATGTTTTTTAACCTACCCTCATGTGATATCAACATCCCGGAATACATATTTTATACATACATATATGTTAGTCTTAATATTTTGGCATGTTTAGCAATATCATAATGTAAAGGGTCCGCCATCTAACGTTTTTTTTTTCAAGTAGTGCTTATTTCGTGAATGGTAATACTTAGCTCATGTCTGATTTGACAGGTAATTAGTTTTATCCTTCCGCTGAACGAATATGGTTGCGTATACGCTTGAACAACGCTTCGCTAAGTGGGCCTGCGATCGACTTACAGAAGATGCCGATTTTGCCAAAAAAATCATCTTTTCAGATGAAGCTCATTTTGATCTTGGCGGGTATGTAAACAAGCAAAATTGTCGCATTTGGGGCACAGAAAACCCGCACGCATACATTGAAAAGCCGGTGCACCCAAAACGAGCCACTGTTTGGTGCGGATTTTGGTCCAGAGGCATAATTGGGCCATTTTTCTTCGAAAATGAGCAAGGAGTGGCCGTTACAGTCAATGGCGATCGTTATCGGGCCATGTTGAACGAATTTTTGTTCACAAAAATTGAAGAGGAGGATATTGGCAACATTTGGTTTCAACAGGAAGGCGCTACGTGCCACACAGCCGAAGCTACACTCGATGTTTTGCGCCCTGTTTTTGAAGATCGCATTATCAGCCGCAGAGCTGATGTCGTTTGGCCACCTCGGAGCTGCGATTTGACACCGTTGGACTATTATTTGTGGGGTGCCGTCAAAGATAAGTGTTACGCCGACAAGCCAGAGACAATTGACGCTTTAAAGGACAATATTCGTGAATGCATTAGTGAAATACAGCTGCACACAATCGATAATGTGCTTAAAAATTGGACCGATCGGGTAGGCTACTGCATGGCCAGCCGAGGCAGCCATTTGAATGAAATTATTTTCCATTATTAACCGGAAGGATTGTACTTTCAAATAAAAAAAGAAATTTGAGAAAATATTCAGTAGTTTTTTTTATAGCATTTTCAAAAAAAAAAAAGTTATTTGGCGGACTTTATATAATACCAACAATAGCTGCTCAATAAAATGTTTCGCAATTGGACATGTATCTTCTTTCAAATACTTGGGCTTAAATATTAATAGCATGCTGAAGTGGGATGCATATACTTCCTCACTAGAAAAGTATCTCTTGAAAGCTACGAATGTTACTTATCATTTGAAACAGTTCTGTTCACGAAAGCCACTTGAATCATTTTACTAGGGTCTGATTAATTCCAAGTTAGAATATGGCCTCTCATGTTGCCATGGCACTAATTACACGACCCTACAACCATTAGTAGTGATTCAAAAGTAAATCCTCAGAATAATTTGGAAAAAAGTAGCTATGAGCATGCGAGTAGCTTTAACCTTTTTTGTGCTTCAAAAATAATTCCATTTAAGCAACTTTGCTTTTGTAAGGTTCTGAAAATATTTTCCATAAGAAGTGGCTATTTACCATATCGAAATTCCTCTAAATATGAACTTCGTAGTAATCAAAGTCACTTGACATGCATTCTACTTCATAACAATCATCGCTTCACTTTTACACGAGTAGCTCAGTAGCACCTTTGCACTCGATTACCTCTTGAGATCCGGAACATACGAACATATTTAACAGATAAATTTAAGAAAAATGGCTTCTTCGGTTCGATTTTAGGGAAGTTAACAATTTAATCATAATCATAATTTAATGAACTGAGAATTGATTCATGTTTAATTTTTATTTCTTTTTCTTTTCATAGCCCAATTACTTTTGAAATATTAATCATTACACAGTTGATTAAACTAGAGTTAGCTTCGTTCGATTTTTAATTTGCACACTACATCCGACACTAGTCATCCTTTAGTTTAATATTCCTCATTGAGCCCGCTATCAAGGATGCTTCTATAACAACATGTTCTAAGATATTATACTTAGGTATATAAAGAGTGGGTCATCTAGTGTATTTTTTTTTAATCATAGGTTATTTTGACATTGACAGCTGTTTCTTACTCGATCTTTACAGAAAGTCGGTATCATACCTCCGCGGAACGAATTGAGTCGCTTTACACTTAAACAACATCGGCAAATATTGAAAACTCATTTCCAAAATGAGAGCCCAAACAGTGCGTTTTTCAAAAATAAGTTTTGGCCGAAATGAGGCACCTAACGCGACTGCTGTACGCAAGTGGAAAACACTCATAGTCGTCGTACGGTGTGCACAGATGAGAATGTGGCTGCTGTGGCCGAGAGTGTGAGACTTAATTCCTGAACATCAACTCGCCATCGATCTCAACAGCTCAACATTTCACGCACTAGCCTGAGGAGAACTCTGCACTCGGATTATTCGCTTGCAAGGTCCAACTGACTTAGCAACTGAAGGCGTGCGACCATCCTCTTCGTTATCGTTTCGCAGTTTGGGCTTTAGAGCAGCTTGAATTGGACAAGGATTTTGGACGAAAAATCATCTTTTCTGACGAGGCGCATTTTTATCTCGGGTCCGAAAACCCGCACGTAATTGTCGAGAAGCCAATGCAAACACAGAGGGTGACAGTTTGTTTGGTGCGGATAGTGGAGTGATGACATCATTGAACCATTTTTCTTCGAAAATGAGGCTGGGAACAAAGCTTTCGCCAACGGTGGGCGTTACATACCCATGTTAACCGTTGTTTTTTTTTACTGAAATTGAAGACATGGATTTGGATGACCTCTGGTTCATGCAGGATGGCGCGTCATGCCGCACAGCCCATGCCACAGTCGATCTTTTGTGCACCTAATTACCAAATCGTGCTATCAGCCGTCTTGGCGATGCCAATTGGCCGCCTGGGAGCAGCGATTTGATCCCTTTGGACTTTTTTTTTTGTGGGGAATCGTGAAGGAGGGAAGTTATGCCAACAATCCGGAAACGATTCAAGTGCTTAAGGCCAATATCTTCCAAGCAACCCGTGAGCTATAGCCCGAAGCCATCAACAAGGTCTTGGAAAATTGGGGTGACAGCTTCGCGCTACTGCGAAGCCAGCCGAGGCAGCAACTTGAACGACATAGTATTTCATAATTAATGGGAATATTTGTTCTTACTAACAAAGCCATAATACATACATGGAAAAAAAATTAATTTTGTTCATTTTATTACATTTTTAAAAAGAAACTTTAGGCCCAGCCTATACAATGTATATATTTATTTTAAGCAACAAATTTTGAAGTATGTAATCTGGATTCATTGAATGGAATAAAATGTTAGTTCTTATTTAAGCTGGTTTTAAACATATTTGTCTAGTATAAGATAGTTCTAAGAATTGTAAAATAAAAATGAATTAGAAAAAAAGAATAAGACCCAGTATGAGAACGAAGGATTTTATGACTGGAGAAATGATGAACACCGAGTAGCTCAGCATGAAAACTCTGCACGTCATAAATCTAGTATCCTTAGTTCGAAAGTTATAAGTGATATTGATGGCCGACTCGACAATTTACTGCATATTCAGACTGAAAAAAAAATACTTATTGGAGAAACGTTCTGAAGAGGGTTGTTGCCGTAGTGAAGCGACTGTGTTAAAGAGACCTCATTTTCAAAGGAAAAAATTAAAAATTCATTGATACCCATAACGGAAATTATTGTATGATTTTGCAACTGTTAGCTGAACTCGATACTTTTTTGGTCAGTCATATTAAACGATTTGGGAATAAATTATCTTACTTATCAAAGACGGTCTTAAAATAGATTGGAGATGAGATAAGAAGGCCGAAATATTTTTCCTTAATCATCGATTCGACACCAGACATAGCATATTTGGACCAACTTACCCTTGTCATTAGATACGTTTTGAAAACAGGCGAACTGAAATCAGAACTAAAAAAAACTGGGTACAAATACTGAAGGTTGCCGTAGACAAGCAAAAATTCAAAGCCAAGCACCTTTTGCTTTTTTCGTTCCTAGCTCTGACCACTCCTTAAATTTAGTAGCAACTGCGGCTGCTGAATTTTGTACAGAAGCTTGTCGTTTTTTCATGTTACTTCAAGAAATTTACGTTTTTTTGTAAGTTCGATACAACGCTGGCAAAGACTAATGACTGAAGTAGATTTCTTTATTATTTTTTCTTTTAACGCAGAATTACATATATGTACATATATACTATATACATATTAGGGTGTCCCTTATTTTTCAAAGTTTTTATTTTTTAACGCATACGTCTTAGTTTTGTTCATTTGTTCCTAAAACACTCGGAAATAAACTTTTACATACCTCATTTGGAGAACGATAACCCATGCCGACTTGCATCGAATCATGTTCATACAAGTTACGATGAAGTAGCAGCGCGTACTCGTCGTATTTGTCATTTGTTCTTATTGGATATTTACTTTTAAATATACAAAATTAAATTCATTTTATTACTATTATTTATGACTGAAGATATATGGATGTAAACAGTTTTTATTTAAACTGAACCATACATATAATAAAACAAGTCTGGGAAAATCCCAGATGAAATTTTTGTTAGAGTAATAAAATGAAGGACAAGCCAGATGTGATGTTTTTTTAAAGAGTGTGGCTGGTTAGGATGAGTTTGAGTTTATAATTTTTTTAGTCTCTTGCAGATATCCTTAGAGAAAAGATCGTGACCACCACGTGACCAATATTTGAAATTAAACATTTATTAATTATTTAATTATAACCTTTCTAACAGTTCTCAGTTAGTCTCGTGATTAATACATATTGTTTTGCATTTAAAAAATGGCAGTGAAATTAAGAAGCAATGAAAAAAGTATTTTCTTAGTTGGTGACTTGAACCATCAAATAACTGGAGCAAAGTTACCGTCTAACCGTCAAGTTCTTGCAGTCCTCTTTTTTAACATTCGCGAAGTTAAATTTACTGTTAATGTAAGCGCAAATCTTGTCGTCCGAGAGTGTATTATATTCTGGGAAAAGGTAGAATCCCTATCAGAGCTATGCCTAACTGTGTAAAGAAACTTGTGGATCTTCACCATGCTTGGAGAGAGTTACAAAAAAATTCAAAAAAACCACAAGATGTTTACAAGCGCCGTGAGGAGGTCTTTCAAAACAATTTAGATAATTTATTCGATATAGCACACGCTAATGCTTTGGATTGGATGAAAATAGAAGCAGATAAAATCTTTTTACAAAAACGAAAGAGAACCAGGGCGTCCAGGATGTTTAGCCGGTGTAGATAAAAAGTTAGCCGAGAAAGAAGAAAGAGCAAGACAGAGAAAATTAAAAGAAGAGAAAAAAAGTAATCTCTAACTCCACAAGATTTTATTGAAACGCAAGGACGCAAGGACAAGGCACTAGATCTTAACTGTGATGATTTCCCGATAAATAAATCGTCTATTCAACGAATTCGCACGCAGAGTAGAAAAGATAGAGCGGAATTTATAAAATCAGATTTTCAGAATAATTTGCTGAAACGGTGACCGTTCACTGGGACGGTAAATTATTACCTGGACTGGAGGTAAGCAGTTCTAAAGAAGAACTCCTGCCTATTCTTATTTCATTTGGAGAAAAGGATCAACTTTTGGCAGTGCCCAAACTGAAGAGCTCTTCCGGTCAAGATCAAGCTAAAGCTGTGTTAAACGCATTTTATGACTGGAACCTCGAGGACAAAGTACAAATAATGTGCTGTGACACAACTGCATCTAATACAGGGCGATTGAAAGGAGCTTGTGTACTTTTGGAACAAAAGCTAGACAGGGAATTATTACTCTTTGCTTGCCGCCATCACGTTTACGAACTGGTTTTAAAATGTGTATTCGAAACAAAAATCCACCAAATCACAAGTAGCCCTGATATCCCGATGTTCAAAAAGTTTAGAGACAACTAGAAAACTATTAATCCTGCTGCTATTGAAACATACACCGACATCATCACACAACATTTTTGTAATACAATGATAGAAGGATTGTTGACATTTTATAATCAAGAGCTGCAAAAATCCATTGTACGTGACGATTATCGGGAACTGATTGAACTATTTATTATTTTCTTAGGAAGAGATAATGAGAAAAAAATTAAAATAAGACTTCCTGGAGCAATGCATCAAGCAAGGTGGATGGCTCGAGCTATTTACTCTTTGAAAATATGAAAATTAACGCTAAGGATAAACGAGCACTTCAAGACGTTTGTTTATTCATTGCAGTTATATATGTGAAATCATGGCTTGGATGTAGTCTGGCGGTGAAGGCACCAAATCAAGATTTGCGCTTTTTAAAGAGGCTTACGGAATATGAAACTGTTGACAAAGATATATCCAAAGCAGCCCTGAGCAAGTTTAGTCAACATTTTTAGTACTTGTCAGAAGAAATTACTGTTTTATCACTCTGTGATGATGAAGTTGATGAACAAACCAAGGGAAATATTGTAGTGAACTTACAAAGAGAGAGTTGGTATGCTTCTGGGAAGAGATACATTCCATCGAAAGAAGATACATATGTCTGATTTTTTGTATGGTAAGTGGGAATACATAGTTTTATGTTTTACACCGTTTTTAATAAACTGATAATAATACTGTCTTGTCTATTGTTGCAAGAAAATCATTAAATGATTTTGTGTCTTCCAAGAGCACAAATTTATTTTCTCGTTTAAAAATTGCTGAAAACTTCTTGAACAAACCCATTTCTACGTGGGAAGACGATGTGGTATATTTGCAGGCAAAAAGAAGGGTTCTTTCTTTAAGGGCAGTGAATGATACAGCTGGAAGAGCTGTAAAACTTATGCAAGATTTTCATGGTTTGATCACTGCAAAGGAAGAACAAAAACAAATTTTGTTACGCTGTGTGCAAGAGCATAGAAATCTGTATCCAGACTGTCAAAAAGAGACCCTTAAAAGAAAATATCCTTGCTGATCTCTAATTGTATGTTCTTTTAATAAATAAGTACCTATTTTCTAACTTTCTTTTTTATTATTATTTTTATAAAATATAAATATTTCATTTGATTTAGCTACATAACCAAAAGGGTTAAAGACAGCGTTTTTCAAAATCTTCACGGCCCTGTCGGCACGGGTTAATGTTGACATAGGAAGATAAAATTTTGTATTTGAGTAAGTCTGGGTAGTTTAAAAAGAATTAAGGGGTATGCATTTCGATATCCAAAAAAAAAAAAAGTTCACCCATATAAGGGACACCCTAATATATATATATATAAAAAAAACAGAGCCGGGGGACCAACAAATTATTCACCTCGTCTACTGAACACCCTAACAGTCGGATTGAATAAACGTGAGGTGACTCCAACGAAAGCTGTATGCTCACTCAACAATTCTACTCAACAGAATGCGAATTCGTCCAATTCATATCGCCCTTTTATACGCGAATCGTAACGGTTAAATTGTCTTTTCGTTTTATTTTTCTGCGTTCGATTCCGAGTATTGAAACCCGACCCGGGTTATGTATAACACATATACAAAGCTAAGAAGAGTGTGTTATGCACATTTTCCTTTTTCTTTTACAAAAATTAAATAAATACATATTTCAAAATAGAGGATGGCCGCTACATGGCTTTCGGGAAAGGGAAAACTCTAAAGAGAGTAAATTTGATACGTTGGTCAGCTAGAGAGGAAGCATGTAGAAGTTTGAGAAGTTTGTTGGCACCAGTGTTGGGACTTAAAATTTTCAAAGTGTGGTAGATCCAGAAAAAAAAGCGTGGTAGATTTGAAAAATGGATGGTATATTTAATTCCATGGAAATAAAATAGCAAAGTAAACTTGATACAACAAAAACAAATATATATTTCATTACTATAACCTCAAATATATCAGTTCATTAAGAGAAAAACTAAGAAAAAACATAACAAAAACTTCACTTAAAAATACATTAAAGCATGTAACTGACTACTCATCCTTGTGAACAAATACCTATATTTGAACTTATTATAAAAGTTAATTAAATTTATGGAAGGGTTAAACAATTTATCTTTATCAGTCGTTTTGAGTGCAAATAATAAACTGCTAACAGTGTATTTGCGAAGCGAAACAGAACATGGGAAAAGGAAGCATGAAGAATTCAAAAGAGTGATAGATTTCATACTTTGAGTAGGAGATGTGGTAGATTTGAAAATTTCACAATATAGTAGTAGATCTACCACAATAGTGGTAAAGTCCCAACACTGGTTGGCACGAAGTCCTTAAAACTTTGGAATCTATCAAGGATGACCAATTAGAGCCTATAACGCGAAGAAAAATGGTCACTTTTGCCGATTCTTACGAATCTCTTTAAAAAAAAAATTAAGCATTTCGAAGAAAAAAGCGATGGAGCTATGGGTATCAAAGTTGTATACAAAAGACATGGGAAAAAAACAACCGAAAAGGAAACGAAATTATGATGAAACAACCGATGAAAAAATGCGAGTGATACTATCAAGGTTAACACAATTCTCGACGTCATTGATGGATTCGTATCCGAATTTAAGAAACGGCGGAAGGCGTGCAACAGGTTCAATGAAAACTTTTCATTTCTAACCAAAATGAGTGAATTGTCATCATCAACCCTTACGGAAAAAGTAATTTTCTTGCAAGGAGACTGACTTAGGTATAGAATGCATTCATTTTTAATGCCACCTTTCCTCTGAAAGAATTTTGGTAAAACTAGATTATGGATCAATGACAAGTCTATCTTCGTTCCTGCGAAAACAGAATTTACTAAATATTTTTCCAAACTTGTATATAGCAACAAGATTTCATACGACGATATAATTGATGATTCTGCGAATAGGAAGTCGCGCAAAAAAGTATTGTAAAACTTTCACAACCTAACTATGTAATTAATTTCATCGTCATTATCAGCCAGATTATTAAAGGATAACCGAATTTATTGCTTTTAAAATGTGAGTAAGCGCAATAAAAATTATTTGATTACATTTACCGAATCTAAATTTCTGTGTAAGTAGTATTAACGCATACCTTACGTTTAATAATAATAACAATACGTATTTACATATTTACCGCACATTTTACTATACAGGGATTTGATAAACTTATCTTTTCACTGAATTTTTTTATTGATATTGCAAAAAAAAAGAATTTACATATAAAGGGTGGTCCAACCATAATGCACGATGTTAATTGTGAGTCACACCTTAACGTCAAGTTTTTTTTGCCAAACTTAATGTGACATTTCTTTGTTTCAGTGTTTGACAAATTCAACCAGGGAAAGGTACACAATTGAGCAGTGCGTTAAAATTGTTGAAGCCTTTTACGAAAATGGGCGTTCAAATCAAAATGCCTTTCGTGCACTTCGTGATTTTTTTGGTCAGCATAATCGACCAAATGTGTCCACAATCGGTAGAATTGTGCGCAAATTTCAGCTAATCGGGTCTGTAGAAAATGTGAAAACACCTGTGCATGCTCGCCCAGTTCGTTCTACGGAAAACATTGCTGTTGTCCGCGGTCGTGTGGCAGAAGAGCCGTCAACATCGACTCGTCGTCGTGCCCAACAATTGAACATCTCACGAACATCACTGATGCGAATTTTGAATAAAGGTTTGAATTTAAACACTTACAAGGTTTAATTGACTCAAGAGCCGAAGCCTACTGACCATTTCAAGCGTCGGCAATACGCCGAATGGTTGGTTGAACAGACAGAAGTGAATAGTGACCTTACAAAGAAAATCATCTTCAGCGACGAGGCACACTTAAACCTCCGTGGATTCGTTAACAAACAGAATTGCCGCATTTGGGCAAATGAGAATCCACGAGTGATTGTTGAAAAGCCGATGCATTGACAAAGAGTGACTGTTTGGTGCGGTTTATGGGCTGGCGGCGTCATCGGGCCGTACTTCTCCGAAAATGAGGTCGGCCAAGCAGTTACCGTGAATGGTGTTCGCTATCGCGAAATGATAACGGACTTCTTGTGGTCAGAAATTGAGGATATGGACCTGGACAATATGTGCTTCCAACAGGATGGTGCCACTTGCCACACAGCCAATGAAACAATGGCTCTTTTGCGCGAGAAATTCAATGGCCGTCTTATCTCACGTCATGGCGATGTTAATTGGCCGCCACGATCATGTGATTTGACACCTTTGAACTTCTTTCTTTGGGGATATTTAAAAGAAAAACTGTACGTCAATAAGCCAAGAACAATTCATGAGCTAAAGGATGAGATAATTCGGCACATTAACGACATTGAACCTCAATTATGTCTCAGAGTCATTGAAAATATGGACAATCGGATAGTGGTATGCCACCGAAGCCGTGGCGAGCATTTGGCCGATATTTTGTTTCATACATAATTATCATAGATTCTTCTATCATAATAAAAAATATTAAGATAATTCTCTGAAAACTTTTTGTTTTATTTAGAATTATCATCGTGCGTTTTCGTTGGATCACCCTTTATTTAGTAAATCTTTGGTGTTGAGAGAAAGAAATATACGACAAAAAACCTTCTATGTGAGAAAGGGAAAAAAATAACCAGAACAGTAAAAAAAGATAAACATAAGTAGATAAATATATATAAGATTGTCAAAAATAAATAAAAAAATAAACAAGAGAATAAATTTCTAAATAAATATAATAATAAACAAATAAATAAATAGATATATAAATGAATATATAAACAAATAAATGTATACATCAAAAAAGTAAATAAACAGAAAAGAATATAGATAAGTAAATAAGTAAATAAATAAATAAATAAATAACTAAATAACTATATATAAATAAATAAGTGAATTATTTTCTACTAAATGTTTAATTGGTTTATAAGTGGATTGTCAGCAAAACTACAACGGTCCACAAATTTAGATTTAAATTTTTCAATTCTTGCATAAATCTGTTGAACAGTCGCTTTTTCGTGTAGATCTAGTGTGGCGTAATGCCAAGGTAAATTAATAATCATTTTTAGAACTTTATTTTGACATATTTGCGGCCGCAAATTATTGCCTGAAGCATCATCTCTCCAAACGTCTCATCTTTCGCATAAAAATGATAACAGTTTTTTTTTTTACAAGGCAATAAAGCAGAAAAAATGCTCCTTCGTACGGTAAAAAAAATAGCACCGATTTTAGTTTTTGTTGTCATTTGCGTTGAATATTTCAAGGTAAGCCAACAAAGTGTTATTAATTGTTTATTTTGGTTTCTGCATAAAAATATTAAACTTGTAGTTTTTTTTTCAAAACAATACACTAGCGAAAAAACGTGAAACTATTAAAACAATGTTAGCTGTTTCAAAAAATGATTCGCAACGCAATAATATACGTACCCAAGGCTGAAACTCGTGGACGAAAACCCGCTATGGTGGCATCACTTGTCAGATTCCTAGTCCCAGAAATTGCCAAGGATCCATTTAAGCCTGCAACTGAGCTCAAAAAGGAGCTTAATATTACAGCAAACATTGAAACATTTCGTAACAGATTAAGAAAAAAATAATGTAAGTGCGTGTAGCCCACGAAAAACCCTCCTTTTGACTGCCAAACCTGCTAAACAGCGTAAGATGTTTTCAAAATAGCATTTAAATTGGCCAGTAAAGAAATGGCGGAACGCTTTACGGACGGACGAAAGTAAAATCGTGTTATACGGCGGCAAAGGATCTCGTTCTTACGAGACCTCCAAAAGCAGAATATAACCCTAAATACACCACTAAAATGGTTAAGCATAGAGATGGGCTTGTTTTTCCTACAATGGAGTTTGGGCCAATTCATTGGATCAAGACTATCATGGACCAACACGTTTACGTTGATATTCATGAGATTATTATGCTACCATATGCAAAGGAGGAAATGCCGCCTTTGTGATGGCCGGCGCAATCACATGATCTCATTCCCACTGAGAATCTCTGGGCTGACGTGAAGAAAGCAGTTTCAGCTATTAAACCGTCCACCAACGAAACACTCTTGGCTGCAGTAAAGGACTCCTGGAATAATATTGCAGCCAAGAGGTGCCAGGATTTGGTAAATTCTATGATCAGTCGTACAGCCCTAATAGCTAACAAAGAATATACATCAAAATATTAATTTTGGTGCACTACACTTATAGAGTAAAATCATGAATTAAGATTTTTATTTTTAATGATTTTATTAATCTTAAGTTGTCTATTTTATTTTAAGTTTTTGGGTAGACTTAAAATATTTCCAAAAACTGGTGAATAAAAGATTGAATTCTTTTCAAATGTTTTTCCTTGACTTGATTTTCAGAAATTACTTCAGAATATTTATTTACATTTTGTTTCTCAAAGCAAATACTTTCTCATAACGGTGCTATTTCATTTACCGCAGCTGTAGATTGATGGTTTTGTTTTTTAAATCGGCCAGTTTAACGAAACCATTTTCGAATGAAACCATGAAAATAAAGTCAGGACGCTATATTTTCACTATAGTCACGCTATGATAGGACTTCGTGATTTTTTTCACATCAATGCATTTAATATCTCGTTTGGTAAGCAAATTTTTAAGTAAATGGGTGTCATTATCGTCAAGAGTCTAAAGAATCATTTTTACACTTTTAAGGTCATGCAGTCATGCGATAACAGATAACAGTACGAGAGGAGGGATTCACACACAATCTTAATTCCAATGTAAATTTTTTTATCAATTAATTTTAGAGATTTTCAAATGATTCAAATAATCACTCGATTTTTGCAATCGGGGGGACATGCACATTCTTAAAAGGTATATAAAAGGTATTAAGGTATATTGGGTGCGATCACTTCAGCCATATCGTCACTGTAATTGTCCGGGAGACTATGTAGAGGACTTCAGTATTTGTTCTGGAGTCCTTATGTGACTTGGTGGCTTTCATGCTACCACGAAATTTTTTATCCGAAGACATACGCGTGTCTTGGTCTTTCGCATTTGGGAATGGGGAACTAATAACTAGAGCGAGAGATAGTCAAAGATAACTTGCGCAGGCAAAAGCTCCGAGTTGACCGATAATTAGTAGTACTAGTACATGCTTAAGCTTTTATTAGTACCCAAAAACCATTTCTTGTGCAATCTTAACTAAATCATTGAGTTGTAAAAATAATCTAGAATCTTGAAACTGACACCTCGATCTCCTAGTTCACAATCATACTAATTACGAGAAAAAGGTGGTGTAATTAGGACAATATTGTACAAATCATAAAGTTACAATTTCGTCGACAGAATAAATGTAATTAATATGATTATGAACTAGGGTATCAAATCTTAGAGCTCGGTAGAGTCGCCAAAATATGAATAGCCTATTTTCGGAAAATAAACATATCCGTCACTGGTCAACGGGTCATCACCCACAATGACAGAGTAGTGTAATCGCTGCGCCGACATACATATAACTAGTGAGTCTGCGGTTGTAACACCAATATATTTATGTGTCGGACTTGGACCCGGCGAGTATCACATGGCCAAGAAAACACGTTACACACTCTAAAGCAAATCGCTGCCTGGGTAAGTCTTCTCAGGTTTTTTTCCCTAAGGTTTCCTCGTTATGGAATTTGGTGGTATTAGTGGCGGGTCTAGATGGTGTAATTTCTTGTTACTACTGTTCGCCATCGGGGGGCAATATTTTAAACAGTGATACAATGCCTGAGGTTGCCAGAAGCCTAAGAATATTCCCTTTATAAAAGTATAGAGAGACTTGTCGCTATATATACCATACATCATCAGATTAAGATAGTCGCCACTGATTTCCATTTTTTCATTATTTTATTTAGATATTTTATTCAGTATTACATTAAGGTGCAAATATACAGCCTGAGAAAATTCTTGAACCAATGCATCGATGAACCAACCCCGTTATTTGGTATTTCTCATTTTTGTTGGCGTCGGCGTAATGTAAGGCAAAATAATATGTCATGCATTGCCAGTCTAATAGAGTGTTGTAAGACTCCAAGACATGGTCCACATTAACAATTATTTTGTTCCTAATTGTATTATTGAGTCGTAGATTTTAGGAACTCACCAATTCGTCGGATGCAATTGGTTCCAACATAGAAACTAATCTGCAATCTGCCTTAAATACAATTCTTTCATGTTATCATAACTGGAACATAAATATTAATGCTTCGAAGACCCAAGCTATTATTTTCACACGTAAAGAAAAGCCTGTTTACTTCCAAGCAACCGCCTTCAACTCAACGGTATTCCAATTGAGTGGAAATCAAGTGGAAAATATCTAGGATTCTACTAAGATAAACATTTAATTTGCAAGCTACACATAAAAGAAGTTATAAATAAGATCAACGTCACGATCAAGATTCTCTACCCATTCATTTGCAGGAATTCAAAACTGATCAAAGATAACAAAATATTGATATTGAAGGCTATTTTTCAAGCAATCATGTTCTACGCGTCTCTCGTCTGAGGTACATGCGCAAAAAGTAATCTTCGTAGGCTCCAAACAACACAAAATAAATTATTAAAAATTATCCTAAATCTTCCCTGGTTTTTCTCGACAGAGGTATTAATTGATTTTAAAACTAATTATATAATGTGCAATTTAAACTCTTTACGTGCAAATTTTCTGATTTATTACGAGAATCTACTTAGTACTTATTTATTTTTATTTTTACTTACACACTATCTATCTGTTTAACTCAAATTTCTGTTTTTGTTTCACATGTATCCGATTATATCCATACATATTGTATTTATTTATTTATCCTTTTAATTATTAGTTTGGTTTTCAATTAATTTCACTTTTGTCATTTAATAATGAACTTACTTTTCACTGTATGCTGTGTATTGATATACTTGTCTATTCGTTATATTTATCTACTTATTCCATTAATTGCTTATTTATTTGTATTGTATTTATTTATTTACTTTTCACTTGTTTGTCGTATTTGTTTATTTATTTAAATATTTATGTAGTTATTTTTATATTTATTTTTTTTATATTTATATTTATTATATTTATTTATTTACTTAGTTTTTTTTATCTATTTTTTTATTTATTCATTTATTTATTTATTTATTTTTGTCTTGCACTACTATAGAAACTTAAAATCAAGTGTTAACACCACCTCTCTTTTCCCTCCAACCAAATAAGGTATTTATTTGCAAAAAAAAGGTTTTTATTGGCTTTTCCTTCTAACTGAGAGCATTTCTGTGATATATTGTATTATTTAAGTAGTTGTATAAATATTCTAGATGTAAGGTAATCGAAACCAAATCTCTGCAAAACGAATATTGTATTTTATCAATTGTATAATTTCTGCCACAACAAATAAATATTCTTAGAAACTCACCGGAACTCGTAAGAACTCACAGCAATTTCGACAAGATTTTAATCAATCCCCGTAAATTGATTTATATGTAGATATAAAATGGATTGAATGATATTATCGCCCTTCGCGTCTGTAACAGGGAACTGATGTAAAATTTCCCGCTACCTCTAGAAGTACTTGGGTTGTTTTGAGGATCAAGAATAGATGGACGAAAAATGTTATCCTTAGACATTTTCGATGGATCAATGACAGTGCAAGGGAAATTAACAATATTATGTATTTTAATAATATTAAATAATTTTAGATAATTTTAGATAATTTTAAATAACGATATTAATTGTTTAAATTGCATACTCAGTTATTGAGTTATGTACAAATAAAGAATTAATTAATTAGAATTGCTTATTTTGCAAAGTTCTTCTTCTTCTAAGATGGCGTTACAGCCCTTGAAAAGCCAGGGCCAAGCTTCTCTCATTCACTTATGTTGTGTGCGATTTGTTTTTCACACAAGTGAAACGAGACCTACATACAGTTTAATGCCGATTCCGAATGGCGAAAGCCGAGAAGCTTTTTCAATGCAAATGTACTACGAAGGGTTTTGCCAGTAGGTACCCCGCCGAGGAGACAAGCCGCAAAATAAACATTCGATGGTGTTGGTGTTACCGTCCGTCAGCGGCCGACACACTACCCACTGCGCCACGGCGCGGCGCCCTTTTGCATGTAACAATTGCAAAGTTACAATATATGCAATAGAGTGCAATATATATGCAATAAGATGAATAATTTGTATTAAATATGACCTGTAAACTCACTTGTAAAGAACTGCATCTTGTTGATCCCTTTGGAGTGTTGTGTGCAAGGGCATAATGCCGTCCTTTTTCTCAAATAGGCGAGTGTGTAGCTGCCATTGGCTACTAAGGAGACTTTCATTCTTCGCTTTACACTAATCAATCTACTTTTCTGTTCGCGAATGCCCTTTTTAAGGACTTTCTGTTTTAGATTTTGTTTTTGACTAATAAATGATTGTATTTAGCTCAATCATAAATTTAAGGTGATATATTTAAGGTCAGGCGTCACTTTACTTATAAGGCCTTGCTCGGGCGTCAATCTAAATGTGCTTATTTTAATTAAAAATAAAAATTATGTATTTGAGCAGAGATTCTGCCGCCAATCTACTTCTTATTACAATTGAGATAATCGTCTTCATTAAATTTAAATATGCCGCTGACATTGCGATCCGATTCGACGAGCTGCCAAGATATGCCGGTGGCTGCGTCTTTCTTCGTCAGCAACCTTACGGTGGGATGTGCTACTGTGCTATTACTTTTAGAATTAACGTTTGAAAAATTGTTTCAAAATCGGTTTGGCAGGCTAAAGCAAATAAGACTGTAATACTATATAAAATCAATATAACCTACTGCAAATATTTAACGAAACTGCAGTTTGACATTCGTTTTAAACCTATGCAGTCAATCGCATCTAAACGTTCACAAATGTTTTCCACCTTTTCTGAAGTACATAAAAGATATTCAACACTCCTACATCATTAAAGGATGCATCCTGGCCAACAGCTTCTATACTATACTCTTTTAGCCAGAATGCAATAAACAAAAATGTGTTACTTTTCCCACCAATTTTCCTTCTTTTTAAAATGTTATTCACTCTTATGAAAGTTAGTACAATCCTCTCATGCTGCTGTAAACCTTTACGGACACATACGACGATATTTTTTCCCAGACACTTCCCAAGTTGATTCGAAGTGAAATTCTAGTAATGGCAAATATATCTTTCTACTACTATACACTTTCCATATATACTCAACGTATAGGTAGACAGGTGAATGTTCTGTCACAATTTTCTACTTCAAATAACGTCAAAAAAAAAACTTGGAAAATATCAAAACTTTCTCCGAACCAGGATAATACACTCGTACAGCAATATGACCTTACCACATCCGCAGACAACTTGAATAGCATTGAAGCATCGAGGAAAACAAGTCCACACCGATAGGTGTAAGTATCCCTCAATACGTTTATAAGGGACACGCCAAGGGTTAAACCTTTCAACTTAGACAAAAATCGTTTACGAAGGTGATCTGTCGTCGCCATCTGTTACGAATAGGTTGTCGCGGTTCGTATTAGTTTTAAAAAGTTCTCACGGCAAAAAAGCATTCTGTGAGGTGCGAAGTTATCTGAGCACATAATTGGATCTACTTGAACTTCGTGAGAAGTCTTTGTACATTAGAATTGGAATCCATACATTAAACTTCAAAGAAAGTTATCCTATTTTCTGACGCTTCGAGAGAAAAAAGTGTTTGGATCTAGTGGAGATTGGTTATCAGAACAAAAATAAAAATAGATGAGGTCTTAAATCGAAAATAAAAAACTCGGTAAATAAGTTACAGATTGCATTGATCATAAGCATATCGCGACACTTAACAATGGGTGTCTTCAAGAGTCAGAAAATTATCGTTAATTGTCTTTATAAACTGCTGCAGATGCTCTTAAGAAATTGTTCGAAATAAGAAAAAAAATGAAAATATAATATATATGTACAAGTTCACGGGTAAATAATTGCTCCGAAAATAATTGCTTGTGTATGTATAAAAGCGTAACCTGGTCTAAGAATCCAGCACTTATGATTAGATCTTAAAGTTCTCGAATATTTTATTGAAAGAAAGTGATGGCTAATATGTCATAAATCTAACTAGCAACAAGAAACAACCAAAAAGAAACCCGAAACATAACAACGAATAACGTGCTTTATAAGCTCAGAGAACACAACGCAAACTAATTTTTCCAAAACCAAGTGAGTCGTTTTGATTTCATAGAAATTAGT
Organism: Merodon equestris; assembly: GCA_958301585.1. Taxonomy (NCBI): domain Eukaryota; kingdom Metazoa; phylum Arthropoda; class Insecta; order Diptera; family Syrphidae; genus Merodon; species Merodon equestris. The sequence continues at coordinate 71,420,614 of OY284413.1, forward strand.
GCACCCGGTTGCAAAATAGTGTTTAACGTACTGGATAGGAGCAAAAACAGGAGTAATATATCCAGCGAGGAATCATTCACCGATTTATATATAAGATTTATAATAAAGAAGGGGAGGTGAACATTGGTATATCACCTAAAAGAAAGCTAGGAGCCAGGAGTCTTATCTTCAGGCAGCAAGAATGTGAGCCTCTTTTACAGATTATGCCGCTTTATGGATTATGACACTGGGCAACGCCACATTTCCCACTTATCTTAGTTGGGACAGGTATAAGCCATAGTATTTTCAAACAGCATCCTATAGAGAATATACCGGGTTACAAAAGTAACCCATTCACGAAAAGGCGAACTGATTTAATTTTTGGCGGAAAATATCGTAAAGTCTATATCAAACAACAACCAAAAGAGTGGCTAATAACGCAACCTGAGGCACTGGGGGAAATCCTTCCGAGACAAGGTATCGATGTTAGCATTATTCTGGAGTCGTATATAAACAAAACCAATTATTCATGGCGTTTCAGAACAACCGCAATTACCTTTTAACTACCCAGTTAGCGGCAAGTCCTTTTTTGACCATATTGAATCCTTTTTAAAACAGATTTCTAAATGGAAGGACCCGAATCCACCCAGGCTTATATACTGGGAAGATTTGGCTATAAATGATCTTGAAAAGGTGGTCAACATCTTCGAAAGGGCATAGAATGTGGCCTGCTTGACCTCATGTCCATTTTAAATACAACAAAAAGGAACTGTCTAAATGGTGAAATGAGGATTTGCCCAAGCTCAGACGAAGAACTTTAATGTTTCCAACAGACACAATTTCCAGCAGCCTTAAAAAAAAATTTTTTTTTTGATTCGCGAATTTAAAAGCCCTATAAAGTACGTTAAAAACCATATTTAAAACAAGATAATTCCAGTTAGCTATATCGTGCAAACGGAACACAACAACTATTTATACTGAGAAAAAATCTCTTGGCCAAAATCAAAAACCAAAATAGAGTTTCCACATCTGGGAACCGTACTGACTGCCAGAAACAAATTAAAGATCGAAATAAATAAAGGGCTGCATATGGACAATGCGAGTTTCGTTACGACAAAAGAAGTATTCAAAACAATTTCTTTGTCTGGGAACGTCAAAATTTATATTTATAAAACCATAATAATGCCAATGGCACTTACGGATGTGAAATTCGTTCTCTACCTACGAAGGAGGAAAATAGATTTCGGGACTTTGGAAACAAGATTTTAAGGAGAAAATAAAAAACAGAACGAAGAAATAGGAGAATGTAGAAAATTACACAAACGTAAATTCGAGGAACTTGAGGAGACTTAAGCATTCTATGAGTAATAAATTCGCGAAGACTAAGCAATCAAAAAAAAAATAAGTGGAAAGCCTTATGAGAAATTACCTCTAGGAAGGCCTAGGTGGGAGGACAATATAAGGATGGATCTAGAAGATATGGAACAAAACATTGAAACATGGAAGGAACACACTCGAGGCGGGGAGGCTTCGCGAGGTAAAGTCAACGAGGCTCTGAATTTTTTTTTTATTAATTTTTATTATTAAATTCTTAAAACTTTCGCGTTAGACAAAAATGGTAAAATTAGCTTTACTTACTTATAAATACCTATAAATTAAAGCAGAACAATTAAAATAATTGAAAACTTAAGTTAAGAAAATATTTTTTTATAAAAACTTCATCAGATTACTTTTTTTTATGTAAAACTTAAACCTAACTACAATAAAAACTAGCTTAACCTACCTGTTAAGAAACCAATTATTAAATAAATTGATAAATTGAATTTAAATTTTTTTTTTGTTTGGTCAATAAATATTGTAAATTGTATTATATCATAATATCATAATATCATTGTAATTTATATTATGTCATAATTGTTAGCGTTTGCGCAAACCAAACATACATAATTTCCCTATCTTGTATTGTACATATGTATTTACATATATCAACTACATAATGTAAATTCTATGATCGTACGTTCCATGCCATGTTCCGGGTATCGCGCTTATCAGCAGACTATCAAGCTCATGTTGGCGGCTCTCATCACTTCTTGGCGAGCAACCACCGGGTACGGTAATACTTGTCGCGGCGTAAATCTGTAAATCGATTGAAAAGATTACACAATATAGAAAAGTTGAATATTCGTTTTATCTTGTTTCTATTAATCTCTTTCACTACCTTTACTAAAATATACATATATACAAAAATATATACGTAATATATATTATATATCCATACCTACATATACATATATATTTTTCTGTTTTATTTTATGTTTTTTTGTAATTTTTTGTTGCTTTTGTTTTTTACGTTTTTTTTATATATATATACCTACATACATATGTACATACTATATGGATATCATTTTTTTATTTTAATTTTTTTTAATTTCTGAAACTAAAATTAACTAAACCTACCCGTCGCCATAGCCTAACCTAACCTACCCTAAACTACAATAACCTATGTAAGCCTGCCATTGGTGTTTGCCGGGCTTTGCCTTGAAAGGTTGACCTATTAAATTTTACCACTGACGTAGTCATCTCCAACCAACTAAAACGTTGATGCTGTCGGACGACGTCTTCTCGATCTCGGTGTGAGTTCGACCTACTGAACCTGAGGCGCTCTCACGTTCGTAAAGGAACCGTCATTCGACGGAATTGCGGGCCACGTGGAAGATTAGCGGTACCGCCAATCTATCTTGGATTATCCCACATTGATCGAAATCAGCCATACTCAATCTTTTTTTAAAATGGGCCACAATGATAATTTTGTAACGATTCTCGGGCAATAAGAAATATGTGTTTAACGTAAATAATAACACTCATTTTAAAAATTATGTATTTATTTAAACAAAAAATATTTTTAATGGGATTTCTGAAATTGGGAACACATTTTCAAGACTTTGTCAAGATCTGGCTTGTTGCTGCATGCCAACCTTATGACATCATCCAGATGGGAGTCCGTTAGTTTGTTTCGGTACATATTTTTTGCATACTTCATTCGCGAAAACGATGATTCGCAAACAAATGTAGATCCAAATAGTGTTAATAGAATCTGAGCACTTCTTTGGACGATTGCATATTTTTCGGGGACAATGGTCCAAAACTCCAAGTATTCTCCTTTTTCCCTTTTTTCCTTAAACAGAACTTCTAGGTTTGCATCGTTTTTGAAATCAATGAACTCATCAAATAACTTTGCTTGATTTTGATTTAAAACAGAAGCCAGCTGTGAGATGGTCGTTGTTTCCAGATGCCATGGGTTTTCTACAAGCATTAAACATTTTTTTATTTTTTTTATATCATGAAATCTTTTTCAAATTCTTTTGACAGTGCTGTTAAGTAATTTAAAATTGTCGAGCAGGTTTCTTCAGAAATGTCGATGAGGTCCTCTGTAGCCATTATCATTGTTGGAAAATTTTGTAATTGTTTATTTCGCATTTCTTCATGAAAAATACTTAGCTTTTCTTCAAAAGCAAATATTTTACTCGCCATCTGTGAGATTATGTTATTTTGTCCTTGTAAATTTCGATTGAGGCTATTTAGTTTTTCTGTGATATCACATAGAAATGCTAAAAGACACCACCATTGATCATCTTGTAATTCTGGGTAAACTTTTTCATTTTGTTGTAAGAAGAGGATTATTTCGTGGCGTAAGGAAAAAACCTTTACAAAACCCTTCCCCTGCTAAGCCATCGCACAGAGGTATGCAAAACAACGTCACCATACTCACTTCCCAGTTCTTCCAAAAGGCTTTTAAATTTTCTGTGGTTCAATTCTCTCGCTCGTATATAATTCACGATATCAACAAAAATCTTCATCACAGCTTCGATTTTTAAATTGATAACACGAGCAGCCAAGTTTTCTTGATGAATAATGCAATGAAATGTAATTAAATTTGTCAAATTATATTTTTTCCTAAACAATGTAATGAATCCATTTTCGGATCCAGTCATGGAAGGACAGCCATCTGTACATACACTCACGGTTTTTTCAATGTTAATATCATTCTGCTCTAGAAAATTTGAAATAGTATCAAGATAATCTATGCCCCGGGTTTGACCTTTCATTGGGAGGAGTTTGAAAAAGTCTTCAATGATTAAATTCTGTTCTGTGCAATATCTAACAAACACCGAGCATTGAGATGTTGCTGAAATATCAGTGCTGGAATCGAAAGCCAAGCTAAAAAACTTACAGTTCTTTAAGTTACCTATTATGTTGTCACGAATATATCTGGAAATGTCTTCAATACGTCTTACACATGTTGAATCAGACAGCTGTAGTTTTTTTTATTTCAGACAGTATTTGGTTTTTGTTGCTAAATTTATCAAAAAGTATATCGGCAGCACTTACAAAACATTGCTTTACAATTTCTGCATCGGTAAATGGCTTCATGTATTTACCAAGAGTATAACAAATTTCATAAGATGCCTTAGGCTAAGGCCACGCACTGAGCGGCAAGCGGCAGAGCGGCAAAGCGGCAAAAAGCTGAGCGACAAACTTAAGCGGCAAGTGGCTATTTACTGAGCGGCAATTTTCTGAGCGGCAACTCACTGAGCGGCAATTCTTAGCGATTAGTTCTGAAAATGTCGTTAACGAGTGCTGTTCGCCGCAATATTTTACAAGAAAGTCGTTTTAACATTTACAGAGTTATCTTAAGCTTAAAAAAAGAAGATTTGGAGTTCATCCAATAAACCGAAAAAGATCGTTAACGAGTGCTGTTCGCCGCAATATTTTACAAGAAAGTCGTTTTAACATTTACAGAGTTATCTTAAGCTTAAAAAAAGAAGATTTGGAGTTCATCCAATAAACCGAAAAAGATCAGGTTATGGCGAATTTCACCATTTGTATAATAATTTTCGACAACACGAAGACCGATTCAGACAATACCTACGTATGTCAATACAATCATTTGATTTGCTGTTAATATTTCTTAAATTTGCCATTATTCCTTCTTGCCGCTCAGCACTACCCTAAAATAATAGAACAGAATTGAAAGCTGAGCGACGCCGCTCTGCCGCTTAAAAACGTCGCTTGCCGCTCAGAGACTGTGTGGCCACAGCCATACGATTTCATGTGTTTTAAAATTTTTTTGCCGCTCAGCTTTTTGCCGCTTGCCGCTCAGTGCGTGGCCTTAGCCTTAGTCACCGCAGAGTCTTGGGATAAGGCCATGGACATCACATTTTGTTGCTGTTGTAATGACCCCTTAAAAAAAGTTAATTTCTCTCTTCTTAATTGTGTTCCAAGGAGGATGAGTTTCATTGTAAGAGTTGTGTTTTGTGCTAAAATGACGGGCAATATTATATTTTTTTAAAATAACACTTTCACGGCATATTAAACAGGTAGCTGCGTTGTTTTTGCTGGGCACAACAAAATATTCCGTTTCCCATTCGTCTTGAAACGATGGATTTTCATCAGATATATTACGTTTTAACTTTGAAGAAATTCCTGCCATTATTTTTAAATTCCAAAACACAAATTAGCAATTAACTGCAACCACTAACTGAAATTCAAAATGTAACTAAACGTCAAAACCGGGTATGGGGATTTCCCGGTTAGCTACTACGATTCACATATAATCGGTGAGGAGATGTGTCGGCAAAGTAGTTCGAGGTTTCTTTCATCGATAAAGTACATCGAAGTTACATGTTTATATGCATAGAGACGAACTACCCTACTTCATCGATGTGTAGGTAAGGCTGTTTATTTATTATATTATTATAGGTACTCGTACGCTTTAGTGTTGCTTGTATTTTGAAAACTCAAAAGGATATATTTTGCTCACAATTTTCTGCAATCGCGCGATAGTTTAGGAATTTATTAAACTACGCCGCGGGCCAACTTTTATAAGCTTGCGGGCCGCAGGTTGAGTAGAGCTGATCTAAATAAAGGTGGGACAAAGCCGTTAAGGCTCACGTTCTCGTGGTAAAAGTAGTTGGGGTAGTAAGCCCCGGAGATCAGATTATTGACCGAAGTCTTGCAACGTTGCTTCGAATCAGTTTTATCGGAAAATTGAGCGAAAGCGCCCCGGGCCCATGCCTGAGCAGCATCCACATGCTTGTCAAAATATAGATACTGATCCAGCACGATCCCAAGGTATCTGACTACACTTTGTCTCGTCAGTGGACGCCCATCCGGTCCTAAAATTAAGAACCTACGGTAATTTTTTCAAGTGTCCCGAGAGACCCCAGAGGCATAGACAGAGGCGTTCTGAATAAAATAGATACTGATTTCTGGAAGTTGATCTTCAACTTCCAGTCATCAAAATACTGCTGAATTTTTTCAAAGTCACTCTGCAGGAGAGTAACAATAACGTCGATCGTTGGACCTGATCTGTACGCGATTAAATCGTCCGCATACGCTATTAATTGGCGAAGAGAAGCTATTAGATCACTGAAGTAAATACTGAAAAGTATCGGCGAGTTCACCGTCCCCTGTTGCAGTCCGTTGTTAATATCAAATGATTGGGTATAAGTTACGTTGGCAATTTTCACAAGGAACTTTCTACCAGTTAACATGTTAATAAACATATATAGCAGTTGTTTACTTATGCCCAACCGAGCTTTTTCCAAGTCAATCAGGCAAGCATCCGTGCATTGGTTCTTACATTTATTTCTCTGGATATCCGGTACGAGCTTCGAACAATGCCTACAGCAACCGGTGGGAGGTGCCTGAGCACAACATTAAATATTCCGTCGGTTACCGCGGATTTTTTCATTTTCAGTGACTCGAAGATCATCTGGAGATACTCCGCCGAAATGAACAGGGTGTTAGCCCCTTCACTCGCAACAGCATTGTTTGCCAAAGAGGCTTTGAACTTCCGAGTTCTAAATGGCAGGCAATAACAATAATTATACTAATAATAATATTGAAATATTAATAATAAGAATAAGAATAATAATATAATAATAAAAACGTACATTAGTAAGACTCTAAAGGTTCGTCCTCTACCCACATCTCAACGTGCTTTTTCAAACGCAGCCTTTCTAACTTCTTGAATCTTGTTGTTGGAACATTTGCCTTACAGTTGGCGTTACTTCCCATAAAGGACCAGCATCGAAGCTTATATCAATTCCATGTTACTTGGCAGATTCATTTCTTCCCACATATTAAGCGGATCTACTGTTTATCGCCGACTTCAATTAGCTTTTCCCAGACAAGTATTTTAAAGCAGGTTTTTCAATGCTCCGCTGAGCAATAATACCGCTGAATACGCTTTCGATGACTAAGTTTTTGTGGACTCTAAGTCCACATCAAACACATGAATGTCTGGGCAATAGTAGCCTCTCTAATCATATCACTATATCGTACGGTGTGGAGGGGAAGAATAATCCCTATATTCATTTGTCTATTGATAATAAACAACATTCTGTTGAAAATATACAGGGTCAGGATAAAAGGGGTTACATTTAAGCACGATATTATTCCCAAATCTGACCGAACGAACGGTCTAACAAATTCGAATAGTTCGCATTCCCAAATCCGTTTGAAGTGAATCGATTCACGTGTCGATAATGTGTATAACGATTCACTGTATTCTTAAATCGAATCTATCCATACAAAGTGTGACGTTTGAGATCCGCGCTAAAATCGTTGCGCATTTGTGCAAAATTAATCGAACTGGGTTGAATTGTGTGTGGATCATTGAAAATCTAAGTTTTATATTTGATGCAGTTTATTTTTTAAATATAAACAAATTGATTTTTACGAAGAGGATAACTAACAGGGACCAATTCAAAGAGCTGGTGGAGGAAATGAAGAAATACCTCGATATTTTCAGAAATCTAACAACCAAATTGGTTGTACAATACAAACGATGTAGTCCTCACTAGCACCTTACTGATAACTTCCTTCGGCAAAAAATGAAAGATTTTCTTCCTTTGGGAAGCACAATTTCCAAGTTCTCCAAAACATACCCAAAGGCTTCTTTACTTAGTTGGACATTTTTTATGAAGCTAAGAAAATGGAAACAAACAGTTACTAAGAGGATGATTTATAATGATTATACTTACGATACATCCGATGTATGCATAATATTTCCAGCGGTTCTATTTAAATATAACCACATTGTTCTTTTGGGCACACTCGCGCCTTGGAAAAAATTAAGAGAAACTGTCCATAAGATATTTTTTCCAATTTTATTTTAAACACAAATACCCCAATATGTTTATGTAAATTTATTAAATCAAACGTCAAATGCTAACTTCGAAAATTCGAAAGTGAAGTCGAAGTTCACCCGACGGATTTAAGAATAGCCTGAATCGAGCGAGTGAAGTGAATCTCCGATCTGTCGGATTTGGGAATAGGGGTGATTTTTCGTAGTATCTGGCAAGCAGAAACCAGAACGAGACGTGCGTGTTTCGTACGTCTTCCCTCGTGACACCCTGAAATTTTGAAAAAGTCCAGGTTCGTAGCGACAAAACCCGTTACAAACAAACTCTATTCGTGAATACGTGTGAGCTCATTTCGTTTTACCGCAGTGTACTCCCGCCATACACACTCTTGGAATTATAACAATGTGCGTGATTGTTTACATCATTTTGACAGAACTCCGGGTTCCCACGTGCTCGTCGCAGCTTGTAGGCAAACGTCGGCGGCCATTTTAAGTGGTACGTCCCATTGGTGGTTTCTGCTGGCAAGTTTCTCTCAGTGATAAATTCAATCAAAGAGAGTGCTCTGGATAAAGTTGATCGCTGGGGCACGATCTATAATCTGGGGATAAATCCAGTCAAATTGAAATGCAACCGTTTACTGAAAAGGCCAAAGTGTCGAGAGTTTAATATCCAGGAATTGTCTTAGCTTAGTTGGAGACCTAATCATGGACAAAGCTTTTGACGCCTATAATAAAACCCTCGCCAGAAAATTGGACAGATTAAAACAACACTGTGAGTATACTCTGTCATTGTGCGCCTTATTCTCACCTTTTGTTTTTAATTTTTTTTGAGGCTTCTGCTATCTGTTGGAGTACTCAGACACAAAAACTCTTTCCATTGTACTGCCAGACAGACACCTTAGATGGCGTTAGAGCTCATGAAGAGCCAAAGACAAGCTTCTATTTATTCACGTATGTTGCATTCACTTTATGTTGTGTGCGAACCTAAAGCCTAATGCCGGCAAGTGTACAACGGGGGGTTTTGCCAGTACCCCGCCGAGGAGTGATGGCGCGAAATAATCATTCGATGGCGTTGGTGTTATCGGGACCCGAGCTCGCTCATCTTGCGGCAGCAGCCGACATACTACCCACTGCGCCACGGCGCGGCGCTCCCTAAACCTACGAAGTTATGATATGTATCAAAATATTATCAAAATAAGCTCCTAGAAACACCACACCTCGTTTTTGAAGGCGCCTCGCAGTTAAAAAGGTTAAGAGTAGAGAAGAGAGGAACGGTAATTAGAGAGCCGTATTATATTTGTGAATATATTTGTCCAATAGATCAGGGATGACCAACAAGCCGATCGTGATCGACTGGTCGATCGCGAGGTTGATTTTGGTCGATCGTCGGTCGCTCTCAATGTCTGGAGTTTTTTTTTTTTTTTTTTTTTTTTATAATTCGTGCAGGTTCAAGAGTTACGCTCTTTTGATGTTTGTCACACAACCTGGACGGGGTGCAGATGGTTTGTGTCGAAGATGTTCGTTCACTACTCTCCGGGGGTGGTTGTCTTGGGATTCGAGAGATTCGACTGAATTTGTCGCGTTGTTTGTAGTTTTACAGTAACTTTATTCTAGTGGAATTCTGTATACAATGGATTTTGAAGGGATTGTAGAAGGCAAAACTGCGTTCTGGGAACTTGCCAAGGTCGTCAATTTCTAAAATTCCATGCCCGACACAGTCATGTTTTCGTTTTCAGAGAAAAAAAAATCCTATCCGAAAGTGTTCTGCTTTGTGTGTTCAGTGAGGATATTCCGAACAGTTTCGGACAGGATTTTCTGCACCTACTCTTGAGTCAGAACAGATGTGTGAAAAGTGTCGAAAGCAGCTGTCATTGGACAACTCTCATACGGCTGTTCTAACGTGATCTGATAGCTTTCACTAATCTGTGCTGCCTGTCCTGTTCTGTTCTGGTTTCTTCCATTTGTCATTGGACGTAAAGCGTGGACGCAACTGTTAGGACTCGATTCATCGAAGAACACAATCAGTTAGCTTGAAAATTTGGTAGTGTCAAACGGTAGTTTTTTTTTTTCTTTTGTATTAACGGTATTCTTATAAATCAATATTTTTTTTATCCTCAGTAACCACGTTGAGTTACAATTTTTATCTGTTTAAAATTTGAATACTTTTTCTTTGTTTTAAATTAAATTGCTTTTCTTATAAGTATGTACATACATACTCGTATGTATCTATTTATTTGATAAGTGAGCGTTCTCGGCTACAGTTCTCTAAACTCTAAATAAGGGACACTATTACAAATATACCTATTAGGAATAACAATAGTTCTATTTGATCTTCTATTGAATCTTCCCATTAATCTTAAGGCAAAAAAGAAAATTCTAAATCTTTCTTTTTCTAAACATATTTTGAATTAATAAATATTGTTAATAATTATCCATGTTTTTTATAATATTCCTGGACATGAGATTTTTAAGTAAATATTGTTGTTGTTTTTTACGTAGATCGACGAGCCGTATACATATCTATATTTCAGTACGAAGTATGCTCAACGAACTATTGATATATCAGAAATGTCCGGAATGTGTTTTTAAAAGTTTGGTCTAGAAATCTATTTTCTCTATGAGCCTATGAGCCTATATCTCAAAGACTAAGTGATTTAAAAAAAAAACAGTTTGAACACATATTTTACTTATCTACTCATACTTCGCTAGAGCGCACCTTATTGTGAAAAACAGGGTGTAAACATAGTATACATTCCACACCCTTATGCCCCATTAGGCTACTTCTATAAGTCGATCGCAACACACTTTTATGAAAAAAAGTAGATCCTATATACAGAAAAGTTGGCCACCCCTGCAATAGATCACTCATGAGTTTTTAAGATGGAACTTCATCTGTTGAGACATCCTTCGGGATTGAAATCAAATGACAAAGTGTTTAGACTCTGTCGGAGTCAATTAACTTGATTGCGATAGAGAAGTAAGAGTTCAATGACCTTCTGTACAGTCTGATAAGTTTGTCAAAAGCCAAAACTAAAAAGCTTTTTTATAAATAAACTTGGCCTTGTTGTACATGCATAAGTACATTGATCATAATGTCAACCGTCTTGATTCGTTTTGATGGTGTTTATGCCAAATACGAGTGCTTTTATGGCTACAGAACGTTGCGATTTGAAGCGCCAAAGTCAAATTACCTTGCAAAGGCTATTTATAACGACAAATCTATATTCCAACTTAGCATAGGATAAGTAATATGATAGTGATGGGTAATTCAATATTCAGACAATCAGTCAAAATGAATTTATTTTTCTTAAAGCAAAGCTCTAACGTCAGTTATTAGTCCGACTTGAAAATCTTTCGCAACTGCTCCTAACAAATTAATTGCAATACACAGAGTTGCAATAAGCTAATATTATTATTTTCAGAGGAATGTATAATAGTTGCATGAAATAAAAAATCGCAAATGGCTTATTCGTACTCGGTGCGAATCCACATCCGACACGGAAGCTAATATCAAGTGCGTAACAATAAAATAGCACAACCGACAACTTTTAGCATCATCATCAGGAAGTACAGGAGGTCTCCGTATCTGCAGCATAAAATTCGAATGAAGATGCATCCTTTGCCAAACGCGAATACGTTGATGAGCGAGTAAGTGTGAAATGTTTCAAAAGCGCCTCAAAACTGAACGCGCATGAAACGCTTCTGAACTGCAATAAAGTTTGTCCGTTTAAAATACCGCTATCCTCTGAATGAAAGCAGATCCGGATACTTTCCAACACCGCACAAAAGCTCTGGCAACCAAAATCCAACCAGAAGTGCAATGTGGAAATTTTCGATGCTTTTGTCCGAAAAGGAAATGCACTGGAGAAGGTCTTTTTTTTCATTTTGCAAATATTTACTGAAAAAAAAGAAGACGTTTCACTTAAAGGCTACTTTCCACTTGACTGCATAAAGGAATCATGAGTATAGAAAGGATTTGGCTTTTGACCTTTCTTCCCTTATATCTACAATACATATACATATTACCCATTTCTGAAGAGCGCACAAAGCTCATTTTTACGATTCTAGAAAGGCAAAGAAGTAAGATGATAACGGATAGTGTGACCCTGATGAAGAAATTTCTACTCGTACTTACGAAAGTATGCGTTTGTATTAGAAGTTATAAGATGGATGTAGAACTGTGTATCATTTGCCCTGTTTACAGCCGAGCGTATGGCATTTAAACTGATATGATATGATATAATGTAGAATAATTAAATTAAATACGAGAATAATAGTAAACGGGAATGAATAAAGTAAATTTTCATGAATGAGGTTTTTAGATTACTTTCAATCATCGTCTTCGATATGATTGTTTGACTTCCAAACTTTGTACTTTTCATTTTAATGAACATTTTTTACCTAGATAAGGTTCAATATAAATAATTGGTTTTCATCACAAAGTTTCTATGTGACCGTTAAAAAAAAAACATCCTGCCGAATCATATATTAAGCGTGCAACAAACTCTCGCTGTTTATCAAGAGATGGCTCCAATAGGTAGTGCTGGTCTATTGTGACGTATCCAAAGCGTCATGAACCAAGCTTAGACATTTTATAAATAATCCGCTTTGACACATTAGTGATTTTGTTTTTGCGTCATATATTTTTAGTTGTGTGAAAATGTCTGATTTTGTGCCAAATAATCGTCATTTGCGGGAAGTGTTTTTTTTTTATTTGAATTTTTGAATTTATTTATTTAAAGCATAAGCTAACATATAAGATGTATAATCTTTTGAATTGTGAAGCAAACAAGTGTAATTAAAAAAAAACAAAACTAAACTAAGGAGATAATTGATTTATAATAGGTAAGAAAGAAAAGAAAACAAGATAGAGAAAAAAAGAAAAAAACAAAAAAAACAAAAAAAAATCCTAGACCAGCCCGCTCTAGATGCCCCTAAAAAAAAATATATTATATATATATATATCCTAAAGCGATGTGCTGAAGTGTTGCCTAAGTTGCCTCTTGAAGATGCCGATGCTATGAGATCTTCTCATGTTAACTGGAAGCAAATTCCATAGCCTTATGAAGCATAAATGAAAAACTGCTTTTCTGTCACCCTGTAATTAAAATTGGGTAATATTAATGTTCCACTTCTCAGATGAAGCAAACCGAAGACTCTGGTAAAGGTATGGTGGTGCTTTGCTCTGCATGAGTTTGAAAAGGAAAGTTAGTATCCTAAACTTAAGGAGGCTTTAAAAGTCCATGCCAAGTAGGGTTTTAACGAATGCCGAGATGTGATCCCGCCGCCGTAATCTGTATATGAAACGCACTGTGCTGTTAAGCGCAACGGATAGCTTGCGTGAGCTGTAACTATCGAGATCGCAGAAGACTGGGAGTGCGTATGTTAAAATAGGGATCAGTAGCGTCTTGACGAGCGTTGATTTAATGCTAATTGGGAGACAATTTCCAGCTTATCATAGTATACGCAAGACACCGTAGCCTCGACCTGTTACATTGGTGATGTGATCCCCCCATGTAAGCTGTTGATCAAAGATGACTCCGAGGTTTTTAACAGTCGATGTAGTTGTAGATAGTTGATGTTGCTTCCGCTGGCTTGGATTGGTGGAAAGTTACTTAAGTCTGGGATAGTACGATCTATGACAATAACTTGGCTCTTAGTGGAGTTGAGCTTTGTTTTTATATGACCATCGTGTAACGACATGGAGATCCTCATTTAATCGCACAGTAGCATCTACCTTTAGGTGGAATGGGTAGCTGGTGTATAATTGGACGTCGTCTGCTTACATATGTATGTACCTTACAGTGTTTGAGAATGGTAGGAATGTGGAATTAAACAGCGAGAACAGTAAAGACCCCAGTATAGATCCTTGAGGGACCCCCGTTTTGGTTTTGAGAAAGGTGGATAAGTTACCGTTAGCATATACAGCTTGGCTGCGATCTCCAAGGTAATTCCTAATGAGTCATAACGCTGAGGAATCCAAATTAAAGTAATACGAGGGTGGTCCGATAAGTACTTAGCCTCACCGGCGCCAGTATCGCAAGAGCAACTTACTATCGTGTAGTACATTCCAGTAGACGGCTACTGTCGAAATTTCAGCCGGATCGGAATCGTAGTTTTGTTTTGACCGCGTGTGGAAGCGAGAGTGTCTGCGGATTTTAGAAAAATGGAAAAAGAGCAATATCGGTCGGTGAGTCGATTCTTGCTTTTGGAAAGGAAGTCGCGCAGCAAAATCAAAGAGCGTTTGGATGCTGTGTACGGTGACTCTTCTCCTTCGATGGCGACCATCAAAAATTGGTTTAACTAGTTTCAACGTGGTCGCATGTCGGTTTTTGATGAGCCACGTCCAGGTGCCCCGAAAACGGCTACCACGGAGGATAACGTGACAAAAATCCACGATCTCGTATTGGCAGACCGCCGATTGAAGGTGCGCGAGATAGCTGAGACAGTAGGCATTTCAAAAGATTGCGTGGGTCATATCCTACATGAAATTGTTGGCATGAGAAAGCTGTCGGCGCGATGGGTGCCGCGTTTGCTCACTCCGGACAATAAGCGCAACTGTGAGACCACTTCAGAGCAGTGTTTGACGCTGTTTAAGCGCAATCCGAAGGAGTTTCTGTAAGAGTAGCTGGATTACTCCATGATACTTATATGATTCAGCTCAGCTGACGTGGAAGAATGAAGAGTAATTCAGCTACTCATATGTTATTTAGTTCAGCTGACGGATCATCGTTCATGTACTCGATGATGCGTCAGTCAATACGGAAGATCCAACGAATAAACACACAATTAAATCGGTTGTTATTTGTCCTAATCTTACAGTTTCTGCGTCGTTTCGTGACAGTCGACGAAACACACCAGAGGCCAACGAACAGTCGAAACAGTGGACTTCACCCGGCGAACGTGCTCCGAAGTAGGCGGCCGGAAAGGTGATGGCCACCGTTTTCTGGGATTCACAAGGTGTGATCCACGTCGACTACCTGGAGAAGGGCAAAATCTTCACAGGGCTGTACTTTGCCAAATTATAGGGCCGATTCGACGCCGAATAGAAGAAAAAACTGCGAAGAAAAAAGTGCTATTCCAACATGATAATGCACCGGCTCACACCTCCGCCCTCGCCACGGCCAAATTGGTCGAATTGGGCTACGAACTGCTGCCCCATCCATCGTATTCTCCAGATTTGGCCCCGTGCGACTTGTTTTTGTTTCCAAACTTGGAAAAGTCACTCACCGGGCATAAATTTCAGTCGAATGAGGAGGTCACCGCCGCCACGGAGGCCTACTTTGCAGACCTCGAGAAAACGTATTTTTCAGACGGGTCAAAGAAGTTGGAGCATCGCTGGGTCAAGTGAATCGAGCTAAAAGGAGACTATATTGAAAAATAAATCGCCATTTCTCCAAAACTTTTCTTTTTATTTTTTAAGCTAAGTACTTATCGGACCACCCTCGTATTTCAGTCTTTTGAGATGGATTTCATGTGGGACAGTATCGAATGCTTTAGAGAAGTCTAATAATACTAATGATATCGTATGGTCCTTATCAGTTTCATAGCGAAAGTCTTCAACAATCTTTAGTAGAGCAGAGGTGTAGCTGTGTTTGGCCTGAAACCTGACTGAAATGGTGAGAGGAGCTTATGTTGATTTAAGAACGAGTTCAATTGCGTGCTCAGAAGCTTTTCGAAAACCTTGGATATGAATGGCAGTATAGCTATCGGTCGATATTCCTTATCACTATTATTTCCATGTTTAGGAACGGGTATAATTTTTGAGGCCTTTCAGGAATTAGGGTAGACGTAGGTGGTAAGGATGCTATTAAATACGTATGTGAGAGGTTTTAAGACGGTGTGAATGATTAGTTTTAAGAATTTGGGGCTCATGAGATCCAAGCCAATGACATTTGATTTGATTGCAAGGGTCGATTTAAGCACATCCTCTTCGTAGATTCTAGAAAAATCAAAGCTATAAGTCATGTTGGGCATATTACGGGGATCTATAATGCCGCTCTCGTTCGGATCCCCATTGCCATTGTCAGAGAGAGATGCGACTGAAGGGAATTTCCTATTTAGCTTTTCGATATTGATGTCTTCTAAAGTCTCAGCCTTGTATTTATAATCGTCCACATTTAACATTTAAGCCGGTTTTGAATTTGGATGCAAAAAACTTGGTTTTCGACCTCTTGATTTCCTTCGTAACAAGGTTCCTGAGGCACTTAAAATCATATAGCAACTCTTCCATCTTTTGTAGGCCCTGTCTCGATTTATAATCAGTTTTTCAATATGTTTAGTTAACCATTGGCATTTGGTGCTATGGATGGTGAGATTTTTGGTTGGGACATGATTCTCAAACAAATCATTAATGGTTGATGTAAAAAACCCGACTTGCTTATCAACGGAGAACATGTGGTACAGGTAATGGCAATTAGAATTGAGAGAGTCGTCGATAAAGCTAGCCATATTGACAGATTTCTAGTCGGTACGAAAGATCTACTAAGACTGAGGTCATAGAAGAGGACAATGATCGTGTTTTGAAAAGCCGGGAACATCAAGCTGGCTATAGAAGTTGATGAAGTTGACAATAAACAGGTCGATGAGCGTAGAGCTTGTGGGTGGGAGTCGAGTTGTTGACAGCTTAGGAAGTTTGTGAAACGATTTACTTGTGTATTGTTACGGCTTAGCAGATTGTCCCTTAGACTTGGGAGCTTGTAGATGACTCCAACTAGACATTTTTCGAAGCCACAGATAATTTCAAGCAAAAGGTACTCGATACCACTGTTTGAATTCGAATTTCCAATAAATCTGCTGGCTATTTTTTCCTTAACAAAAATTGCAACACCGCCCCCTCAACTCCCGATACGATCGTCCCTATAGATTTTATACCCTGACAACGCAATGACCGCATTTTGAAAGCAGAATGTAAGCCAAGTTTCGGAGATAAATAGAATATCGACGTTTCCCCCATCGAATATCAGTTTAAGTTCGTTAGTGTGCTTCTTTAGACTTTGAGCATTAATGTGACAAATGGAAAGACCAGAGAACCTATTACGGAAGATATCCAACATCAGACGAGTCTTGTGTACATTATTGTTGGAAGGGATTACACCGCAAGATCTGTTGAAATCGCTTTGAGTTACGTTGGGACGAGTGCTCATTATTCTGAGTGCAGGTGGTAGAAATGATACTCATAGCAAGGCCGACTTCGACTGCCGGGGTATTAAGCAAGGCAATAGCACAGAAAATAGATGGGAAACTAATTTTGTGTTTTAAGTGTCTAATACTGGGGAACAATAAGAAGCTGGCTAGCCTTAAGGCATTGAAACATTGAAAATTCGAAGGAGAAATATTAAAAATAAATAACAGAAACATTAAAAGTAAATAATAATCTTCTTCTTTTCCTTTTTTTCCGGCGTCGTTATGGTCAGAAGTGTAGGACCATAACCGTCCCACTTAACTGCATTCCTACTGGTCCGCTTGTGGGGTCCGGGTAAATAATAATAAATAGTAAAAATAAATATATGCAAAAAGTAATAAATACAAAAAAATAAAAAATTGTTTGGTTGTTTGAGAAGCGTCAGGATCAAATTGGGACTTGAGAACCACTGGGTTTCGGTGGCTGTTTTGTTCTGTAATTTTGTTGTATAGCGCGTATAACTTCGCTAAGACTCTCTGTGGTGTCAATTTTCACGTTACTCGAGGTCAGTGTAATTGTAATGTAAATAAGTCCTCGCGATGAGAATGCGTCGAATATTCGTTTCGAGCGTT
The DNA here is from genome assembly GCA_958301585.1 of Merodon equestris. Classification (NCBI taxonomy): domain Eukaryota; kingdom Metazoa; phylum Arthropoda; class Insecta; order Diptera; family Syrphidae; genus Merodon; species Merodon equestris. The sequence goes on from OY284413.1 coordinate 71,438,498, forward strand.
TGAGTTTGATTTCTTCTCGAAGGATAATACGATTTTGTGGTGTTAAACTCACGTGCAGAAAGATTGGCTGGTTGGAGTCAAATCCGGTTTCGCGTAGACTTAATTGTCGAGAGTGTGTTTTTCTGAATTTGGAACATGCTTTTAGTGCTGTCAATTTGTCATGGATCGAACCAAACCAAAGAGAATCGGTCTTCGGTTTTACACGAAAGATCCCTTTTATGACAGGTAGTTGGCACTTACAGATGTTATTCAAAGTGTTTGTGAGATTCTAGTCATGAAGAAAGGGAATTCCTATCAGGACGGCATCAGTGGAAATCTCCTTCATGTGTAGTGCTTCAATATGTGCCTTAATTTGTGAGAGTTCTGCGCTCGTTTCAAGTCCAGGACGGATCAGCTGCACCGGCTCCTGTTGGAGTTGTTTTTTAATATCAACAACTTCCAGTTAGCTAGTGGTTGATGTTGTTTCGGCAGTCATCAAAAACAGAAACACGACATTTTAAGTTTTCGACTTCCAAATCGATTTGTGTGAATTTATCTTGTATGTTTTTTTCAATAGAGGCAATTCGTGAGGAGCACCTCTCTTGCAATGTGGTAATGGTGCCACGGATTAACTCACCCTGTTCCATGATCTTCTTGTACAGGCTGGAAAAGGATTCAGATGTCATTGTTTTCAACGATGGTGTGTGTAAGCCAGATGGTGATGCTGATTATGTGTCCATTATTTGTTTTGGTTGCAGTTTTATGGCAACCTGACGCGTATTTTTGATACTTGACATTGTTAAGTGTATTTGTGTGAGTTAAATTAGTAAAACAATACCGGCCAGAGGCACCGGGAAACCATTAAAGGTAAGTTGAGTGATTTTAGGTTTTGTGATTTAGATTTTAGATTTCTTCCATCATTCGAAGAAAACGGCGACTGAAGCGCATCGAGAACTCCAAAAAGTTTACGGAGATGCTGCTCTAAGTGGAGCAACGTGCCGTGATTGGTTCCATCGCTTCAAAAACAGTGATTTCGATGTTGATGACCGTTGGCGTGAAGGAAGGCCAAAAACCTCCGAAGACGTTGAATTGGAAGTATTGCGCGATGAGGATCCATGCCAAACGCAAAAAGAGCTTGCTTCGGTATTAAGGGTTACCCGCCAAGCTATTTCAAAAATATGATTCAAAAATAAGGAACTCGTGTTCCTTATGATTTGAAGCCAAGAGACGTTGAGCGTTGTTTTTTCGCCTCTGAACAACTGCTCTAGGGTAAAAAAGGAAGGGTTTTCTTCATCGCATCGTTAAGGGTGGTGAAAAATGGATTCATTACAGCAACCCAAAGAGAAAAAAATCATGGGGACAACCGAATATTCACGCTGTGAAGTTGGTGGGATTAGGGCGGTGTTATTTATTATGAGCTGTTGAAACCAAACGAAAATATCACTGGGGAACGGTATCGAACTCAATAGATGCGATTGAGCCGAGCACTGCGCGAAAAGCGTCCACAATACGAGCAGAGGCACGAAAAAGTGACTCTACAGCATGATAATGATGGGCCTCACGTTGCTAAACCCATTAAAACCTAATTAGAAACGCCCAAATGGGAAGTCCTACCCCACCCGCCATATTTCCCAGATATTGCGCCGTCCGATTATCACTTGTTCCATTCGATGGCACATGGTCTGACTGATCAGCAGTTCCATTCATAAGAAGACATCTCAAAATAGCTTGATTCGTGGATAGCTTCAAAAGACGAACACTGAACAACAGAACTGAACAACAGACTGCCATTCCTGGCACAATCTAGGAATCAGGGAGTGTATTGACCAAAGATCAGTACGCGAACTTTCTCAATAAAGAGCAGATGACTTCCTCTCAAGAGGTAATTATCTTCGCACGGATAAAGTTCCTGATCAGGACCCTATTTTCGCTTTCTCTGACTGCAGTGACTTTAGCTGATTGACCACGACTTTTTTATCTATTAAAAAAAATTGTTTTGACGTCACGTTAGTGGGTGAGGAAGTTTTTCTGAATTCATATCATTTGGGGTCTATCCAAAAAAATATGCTAGCGACACTGAACTTACAGGACGATGGATTGCTCGACCAATACTGGAGAGTATTGTAAAGCACCCCAGACAAATACAAGGATCTTGCGACCTTTCCTTGCCACCGCGCAAGGCAATTCCAGCAATACGGTGGTGGCGCTATTTGCCACGTGTGTAGCCCTATGCCCCAGTTGACACCAGCACAGTTTAGCCGAGTTTTACAGTAAGTTGACCGACTACACCTACAAGACACCCTGCCACCAAAAAGGCAGTTTTCTCAATGAAGGCTAGACCACTGGATCACTCCCATCGGGTTGTATAGTAAGCCATACGAAGGACAGGACCGACCGTCGCAACAATAGACTTGTGTCACGTCTAATTGCCTCCAACATCCTAGGTTTAGAAGGAAGAGAATCAAACTCAAAAACTGCATGCATAAATTTATCTCTGTTTCAGAATTCTTAACAGGAGACCTCGCTGTAAGAATCATGAAAGCCCCCATAGAAGATGGGTTAAAAAATCCGTTTGCCCTCTGCTAACTTCCCTGGCCAGGGAAGGCCAGCTTCTGATGGATTTTAGAATGTAGCTTCCACCTACATCTCAGTCATTCCTGTGTTTTTACCTACAACCATGGAAACCAATGAGCTGCATAAATTTTATTGCCCTATCAATCAGTCATCAATTATCATCAATCAGAAGTCTATGGAAAATCTTATCTAACTTCGAATTCAGGATTAATTCAAAATTGATGTGGGTCTTGACATCGAGGGGCATTTCATAGAAGCATTAATCCTATTTCAAAGTAGCATCGAATATCTCACAAAACAAGGTCCAATACCAAAGGCTTTTGCAAAGACCCAGGTAATAGAGATGGATCTGAAGCGATCCTACTCGCCTCCCCCGGTTCCTCCTTCCGGCTCCTTCTTATCCGACCTGTACACTTTCAGAATTTGGTGTCAAAGAAAAATATCTTGTGCTTAATGTTAGCAAATGTCAAACTATCATTTACTTCGGTGAAAGCTTCTCTTCATCTCACAGAATTTATTATCTGTCATGAAGATATTCCTACTGTCAACTTTTGGTTGACTTAGGTGTTTTCTTTGACTGAGAACTTTTACGGCTTTGTGAAACGTTTCCAAAGAGCTCTCGAATCCTTACGTCACAAAATCCTTATATACTACCTTCGTTGGACCTCTTGTTGAATATACTAATCAAGTGTTATCTCTCTCCCACGGTATCTACATTATGCGCATTGAGGTCGTCCTACGTTTATTCGTTTTGCCCTTCATGAGTTTTCCTGGGCTGATACCTACAATTTACCGATCGCTTGAAACAAATCAAGCTACGACCCGTATAAGGGCGACGTAAGGTCGCAGATATGATTTTATTCATGATCTACTTACCAATAATATTGACTGCCACTTACTGCTTCACATGGTCCCCTTAACACCAATCCCCGAAACCTCCGGTCCATGAACTTCTTTCGCATCAACACCCATCGAACGAACTGTCTAGAATGTTGCGAAAAGACTGTCTTAGAAATGCCCTCTACCGCCGCCATTCACCCTCTCCTCAATTTTTTCCTTCCTAATATCTACTATATGTATTAAGCATACTTAGGCTTAGATTATTCGAATTATTTTGTTTTTGGCTTAGGCTTGCATTAAGCCAAAAAAGTCTCCTAAGAATGCATCAAATTGCAAGTTCGTTTCACTTTTGTGCGAGATCATCAGGGTTTACGGTATTTCGCAAGTAGCACGGTCCTTACTGTCCTTTTGAAGCCACATGTCGTCAATATTCAGATCTTCTAGTTCGGGACACAAGGAGTTGCCTAACATTGATATATTGTCCTCACTCACGGTTATACGAATGCCAGCTTGAATTTGAATGAAGTATGGACCGTAATCCGTACCAAATCGGATTTGGAATCTATTTGTTTTTCACACAAGTGAGCGGGATCTATAGTTTAATGTCGATCCCGAACAGCCAAAGCCGAGAAGCTTTCATGACAAGTGTATTACGGGAGGTTTTGTCAGTACCCTGCCGATGAGAGAAGCCGCGAAATAAATTAACATAAGAAAAAAGTAATTAATTAAGTTTATTAAAAAATGTTCTTAGCTTTAATTGTTCAACTATGTATTTTAACTAAGATATATGAATAAAAGTGAATTAAAAATTAATCCAATAAAATAGTGAATTTCTATAAAAGCGTTTGGTGCTGGTAAATCTTGTGTCAACTCCCTTCTTCTTCTTTTCCTTTTTCCGGCGTTGTTATGGTCAGAAGTGTAGGACCATAACCTTCCCACTTAACTGCATTCCTACTGGTCCGCTTGTGGGGTCCGCCGGTTTGACCTCAGAAAGTAGGGGCAGGCTTCCCGGTTTGGGATTACTTCATCGCTGAGGCCAATCAAATGCATTGGTGTTTTTGCATTTGTTTGCACCAATTGTTTTTCTGCCTTTTTTTTTTTTTGTCAACTAACTAAACTTCCTAAATCTGAATATTTATTCGAAAATGCTCCAGAACCCAAATCGAATGCGGGGTTGTAGTCTATATCTGTTTACCTTAAGTCCTTGGGTGAGTTGGATTTTGTAATTTTCCCGAGGCAAAATTGGCCAAGTTGAAATCGGAGAATGACCATGTTCTTGTGAATATCGAGAAATTGACTGCTTCTATTTTTTCCCGTCTCCCGCAGCTAATGTGCGGAAGGTCTGCGAACGGGGTACTGATTTTAAAAATATATATAGATGATTCGCACACCTTGTTTAACCTTATAACCTTCCACGGTGATTTGCCCTACACTACTAAGTAATTCACAGCACATTTGATATTACTTTAGTAATATGGTCGCAATAAACAACTTAATTTTAAGTGCCTTTTTTGAAAGACTCTTTATAATTTAACACATAACGCTTGGTAATCATTTGCTAATCATTTCAAAAATCACCAAGAAGAATAAATCGATATAAGCTCAACGGTGTACTCGTACCTCTTACATGGTCAGTTACAACTTATCGGAAAACGAAAACTTTTGAAATAGGGAATTAGAAAATATGGGATATGCTTAATTTACGGATTATCTTCCAGGTGTCAAGTACTTGGCAGAGAGACATTAAAACAGATTATCTTTGTTTGCCCCTCTCTTCGGTGTAATGTCTTTTTTCAGATAACATGAAAGCTGTATACATACGTATGATTTATTTTATATTCGGCGTAGTGGTCTCTGTAACCAATTAAAATTACTTTCAGTTCTGACACTGGACCCAAATGTTATGAATAACATTTAAATACTCGTGGGTAAGACAAAACAAATATTAAGAATTCATTAAAAAGCTCATTCATCAAAACCTTATTTAATACCTGTTTACCTTATGCTAGAGCTGTGGCAGGAATAAACTAGAAGTTTATTATATCTCATATAAATATACTTGTTTAATTACAGGGCACTCATTTTTCATTAAAGAGCACTTTTTTCCAACTTGATATGACCCTTGCCTTTTTGAAATATAAACTGATTTAATGCGTTTAACTATATGTATTGTAAAACCTGTTATTACATGCAGAACAAAAATTTAAATTGAAAATTTAAGGAGCCTAATTGAAAGGGTCGTGCGATTCACATTCTGTTGAGTGAACTTCTGATAACAGGGTTATTAGAAAAAGTAGACATAACCGAAGGAAGCTGATGATGTTAATGTCTTAGGAAAATTACATTGAAAGTATGAAAAAATCCGCTTAGCGCGGATAAAGCTTTTAAGAGAAAGGATGATGTCAAGTAGGAAGACATTGATGGGTAGAGAATGTAACCATCGCAGTGTAAACTCCTAAGCTCGAGAATATATATCCTCGTTTTCGTTTTCCTTTTTTTACGATACCAGTTTGTGTAACAGACTAAAAATTAAGTACTGAAGAAAGAAAATTGTTTTCTTAAGTAGGCAACATATGTTTAAAAGTTCGAGATTGTAATCTTCATTTCCAAAAATCTACATGTTTTCTCATTTCATGTCAAATGGTTTGAATATTTCGTGTATATTTTATCACAAATGTTTTGTTGTTTACGCTGAAATCGAGAGCATACATGACATGTACTCGTACATCTGATTCGAATTTTTAATGATAATTACGATGACCAGAACAAAACCAAACAGTCTAGCGCAGTTACCGATTAACCGGTTGGGCTTTTTCTGAATAACATTATTAATTCGTCCATTATCCTCCACAAGCCAATCAATAAGTTGTTTTAAAAATCCAATAAAACACATTCGCATACGAATTAAATAAATAATGACATCCTGAGGCGTGAATGTCATCATTCGGTATCTACTGAAAATATACGTGTGAACGTGGAGAACCGTTTCCTAACCACACCGGGGAAAACTCGAAATTGATAGCATAATTTCCTACGTGCCAGATACCGCAAAACCTAATAATTTTAACAATAGTGTCATAAAGTCGTTAAAAACATCCAAACATGCCTAGCCATCAGATACTGCTTTCATCCTGTTTGTGTTTGTTTTTTTTTTATTCGGATAGGTACTTATGGAGCAATATTTATTGTAAGCTGATTAATATTCCGACTAAAAAAATTGAAAACAAATTAAAAAAAATAGAATTAATAATAATGAAGGAAATTATATTTAATTGCTATAGAGTTTCGCATATAATTTCGCTATTTAATTTTTTTATTTGTTCAAAATCAGGGGAAAATATAAGGTAGAAAAAGAGCGATGATTTATGTGTTGACAGCTACAGATATGGAAAAATTATCCGCAGTTAGAAAATTAACATTAAACATTAATTTTCATCGATGTCAGCGGAAGTATGTAATGTCGAGGATTGAAGAAGAAAAAAAATATTTCTGGAATAATTTTTTTTTGTGGTAAGGCGAATTAATATTACGGTTTCTTTAATTTTATACAATTATTTGTAAACGATGGGAATTTACCTAGAAAATTGTATTTTAAAACAATGGTACCGGACGAGTAGCCCTCCTTTGAGTTATCGATAATTAAGATAGGTGTTATATTCACCGACGCTAGAGAAGTCTGAAGACAGTCTTTCACATAACGAAAGTAGTCAACTTCTATTGGGTCATTGAAAGAAGTTCTGAGAAAATTAAAAGTAGGGGGGTAGTAATAAATTTTAGCGAAAGATAGTACAACCCGTTGCACAACGAATCTGAATTGTGAGATATGGGTTGGCTCCTCGATTGTGTGAAGGAAAAGCGGGTATTCGATACAATATGTATCTTAGGTGCATGCTGTGGAGTGCATCCTGAAGAATTTCAATATTGTCATGGAAAACCTATATATCGTACCAAAATTCTGCATGTTCGATGAAAAGTTCGAAAGACATTTAAATTTACTTTCGCTTGAAAGTGACTAGTCAAATATAAAACGGGTTCTCTCTATACCACATAAATAAAGGGAAATAAGAGTTTTAGCATTCGAACAATTCAGATTAAGAAATAGCGAAGTAGACGAGTTCTGCGTAGCTGCTAACCACCAGTTGTCACTTACCCCGTTTACATGGGTACATGTGTAGTTGAAAAATTCAGTCAAACTGAGTTAAAATTTCGACCCAGGTTTTTCCCCAACGTAGTCGAAAGATCGAAGAGATCCAGCACAGCTAGCTGGATCGAGTCGAGTCCACTCTATTTCAACTCGATCGGCGTTTACATGCATTTCGATCCTAGTTCAATCCGGATTCAACTACGCATATAAACGGGGTAACTGATGATCACCAAACTAAAGCCCAACAGCGGGCAAAAAGCCAAAGCTGCTGAAACATAAACAGGGACCTGTCCCACATGCCACATGTAGCACAGGTGCTTGTCTCGCTTATGATAAGCACGTTGAAGTGTTTATTGGTCAATGCTTTGAAATGGAGCTTAGCCTGGCTGTCGCTTCATACTCACATACACCTTCCCTTTCTCCTTTGGTTTATAAGCGTAGTTCGAATTATAAATGGTATATATATTGTATAATAACAATCGGTAATATTGTTTCGGTCAGCGACATCTGGCTGAGTATAACAATCCGATCACGATTGGATGTGACGAAAATGCCTGGTTGAGGAAAGTGCCTCGTCATAAATCATCCAATGATCTTAAAACTGTTCACGAGCTTTTCACCTCTCTTGTGCTGCATTAGATAAAGTCAACAACATCGCTGCGTCACTGATGAAGCTTCTGGATCGCGAAACACAATGGCTGTTTCATTATCCAATACGATAAGCTAAAAGATTGCAATTTCCCGTTTAAAACATGATTTTTCTACATAATCTTCCTTGACTTCAGCATACTTGGTTGGAAGTCTGTGGGTACCAAATGGAGAACAGGAGGGAGTACCGAGCAAATCGTATCCCAAATCATGTCATTTCCCATCGCCAACACACACTTGTGTACATCTGGTAAAAGAAGATTTTTTTCTTTTTCAAGCTCGCGCTCTTCTCGCGAATTTTGCCATCCAGCTTGTCAAAAAGGTTGGAGGAAATTGTTCTGTCTTTTGCAAAGTAATTAATTGAAAGGATCACCATGACCTTTCCGGCATATGCGTTCAAGTTCGTATTCTTTGGTGCCGTCTCTCACCCACTGCTTAAACTGTTGTTTCATTTATGGCGTGTAGTGGTGAACCATATCTCACCCATGGTAACTAATCGTCGCATAAAGTCGGTCGAATCCCTGTTGAATCGTATAACCATTGTACTTTACCTCATACCTTTCTCGTCTTGTGGCTAATTCAAACATACAACTAGTTACATTAACGAATTAGGCAAAGATAAAAATTCCTGTTTAAGGTAATGTATCGGTTATTTCCATTTCTATTTACTGTTTTAAAAATATAGCCTGGTTAAGCAAAGTATTTCGCCATTATTCATCCAAGCAAAGGTTCTAGAATGGTGCCTGGGGTACGTAAACGTTGGAATAGCAGCTTCATCAGTCAGTCAGTGAAGCATGAACTTTCTAGCAAAATAAAGTTTATATCATCGTGGCAAAGTGTCATAATATTGAATTTATTGTATTTGGTGAATTGGGAAGGAGTTGTGATTTGCAGAATAATCTGTATACTTTTTTTAGATTAACTCGTTCCTAACAAAAAGGTATGCCTCTCTAGGTTTTGATGGCACTTGAGCGTGTTTCTTCTTCCTTTTTTCTCCGCTTTGACTTTGGTAAGTGATTGATTTCTTTGTTATTATTGATGGCATGTAATAAAGGATACGATAAAAACCATCATTTTCTCTCTTTTTGAGCCCAATGTTGATTTTGTAATTTTTGTCTCAGTTCTTAATATCCTCATGATTTCTTTTCTTAATTGTTAGCTCTGTTTTTCTCGTAGTTTTATTTTATTTTGATTGGTAGTCGAAAAAATTAACCTAGCTTTTTAGACGTGTGTGCGTTCCCGCCATTTGTGTTCATAGAACTCATGCGTTTTTTTTTTTAAAAAGGCTCCATTCCTGCATCACTTCTATTACCATATCTATATATTCTAACTATGTTGAAATATTTTTCGCGAAAGGGTTTCATCAAGTGAATCACGTAGTCTTAGTATAATATTTAATGATGTTGAAACGTGTGAAATCATACCTTTTAGAGAGGAATCATTTATATGGCGAGACAAAGTGTAGTTAGATACCTTGGAATCGTGCTAGATCAGTATCTATATTTTGACAAACATATACATAGATGCTGCTCTGGCAAGGGCCCGGGGCGCTTTCGCTCTCACAAGATGGCTGTTTCATAGCAGCCAACTTGATTCGAGAATGAAGGTAATCTGCTACATGGCCTTAATCAGGCCCATGGTTGCCTATGGATGTCCCGTCTTGTTTAATATGAGAGCCAGCTTAATGGAAAGGATTCGGGTGTTTGAGAGACTTAGGACATGTCTCGGGCTGCATAGGACTCCCGAATCTGAATACACGAAATTTTACCCGAACGAGTTCCTATACAATAGGGCCAGGATTGTACGGATAGATAATTTTCTGATCAAACTGATTCGAAGCCACGTTGCAAGAGCAATGACTTCGGTCAATAGTCTGATCTTCGGGGCTTACTACCCCAACGATTTATCTCATGAGAGAGTGCGCCTTAACGGCTTCGTCCCGCCAGAAGCATTCCTCTATCTAGATAGATGTGGGCTGATCTAGGATAGATTGGCAGTACCGCTAATCTTCCACGTGGGTCGCAATTCCGTGGAACGGCGATTCCTCTACGGACCCGATGTCGCGCTCAGTGTGCCCGAGCGCCTCAGGTTCTGTAGATCGGTCTCACGCCGGGATCGAGGAGACGTAGTCCGCCAGCATCAACGCTTTTGCTAGCTGGAGAGAACTCCGTCAACGGACACCTTGATAGGAGCAGCCTCTTCAAGGCAAGGCCTGCCTAACACAAATGGCAGGCTTACATAGGTTAGGGTAGGGTAAGATAGGGTAGGGTAGGTAGCAGTAGTGTGGTATAGGGGCAAAAAAAAAAAAACGAAAAAAACCACTCAAAACAAACACACAAAAAAATAATATAATATATAAAATTTTAACAAAACAAGATATACATATATATTAAATGTATATTATGTATATACTTTTATATATATATATATATTAATTAAGCTAGAAGAAGTTAGGTTTAGTTAGGTTAAGGTAGGCTTAAGTTTTATATATAATACTAAAAAAATTATCATATGCTAAGTTTTTTTAGTAAAACAAAAACATTTTTCTTAGCTTGAGTTAGTTATAACAATGGTAATTGTAAGTTGATATAGTAGTCTAAAGACATAGATTTAAGTTGTTACGTTTATTTTAGAGTGTTTGTCTAGGGCCAGTAAGATATCTAGATTGTTAAGATAGTTAAGCAAGTTTTTTAAGCATTCTTGTCTAGGGTAAGATAGATATAAGAAACTTGAAATAAAAATGAGTTAAAATGAAATGAATGAATGGAATCATTTATGTATATGCATTCAAGATCCGATTTTCAATTGCATAAAAGTTACCGCAGGAAATCATCGGATACCACTTCTTTTTTATTGCGCTTTAAAATATAGATTTTAAAAAAGTAATTGAGTAAATGTAACGTAAATGAAAAATGTTTGCTTGTTTATATACCCACTAGGGCAGCGTACAAAAAGTCATATAAATAGAACACTATTCTCAAGAGGTACATTCATTTGAAACGAATCGTCAACTGGATAACATCAAAATGGAGAAAAAGGATATTAAAGCTGGCGTCAAGTACACCTGTTTAGAAAGAAAAAACACAAATACACAATGACTTTTTAAAAACTGCTCCTCCACATTCCACAGTAGCACGCTGGACTCCTAGCTGGGTAGAATATAAACTGAATGTTAACATCGCGAAGGATGTCCCTTACTGAAAAATGTGTTAGCAAAAGAGTGACCATCAGGCATATATGTATGTAGCTGTTGTCACAGCGATCTCATATGGCAGAGTTCAAAGAATCCTTGCGAACGATTTGCATATGAAAAAGATATCTGCGCATTGGGTACCGACGAGCAAAAGATCCTGAAAACAAACGAAAGAAAAGTAGACCAAATAAAAATATCATTACAAAAGAAAGACCGCGAGATCTATATCCTTGTGACTTATACCTCTTTTTTTCGGATAAAGGAACACATCCGAAGTGAGACAAGGAATTTTTTTTCCGGGTTAAGAAAAAGGTTGACTAAATGTATTGACTTGTTTATTTTCAACTATAATCACCTTTTATTTATTTTCATTAATATTACTCTTGCATCACCCCTCGTATTTAAGCAGTCATGGGCTTATAAGAAATCTGTTTATATTTATAATGAAGGAGGTTGATCCTGAAGGAATTTTAATTCAATTATATTTGTTTTTAGGATTAGATTCCGATGTTTGTCTTCGATGATCGCTATGATTCTATTTAGTCGTGATTTTTGCTGTTCAGTTTTGTGCCAATCATATTTGATTCAGCAAGGTAAGCGTGCAAATTTTCAGCGGCGCCAAGATATCTAACCATCTTAATGAATTAATGACGATCCTCACAATTATCATTTATTTCAGACAGGACACCTATAGTCTGTATTCTGGATTGTAATAGTTAGTCATATCTTTGCCGCGTTCTCTAGAAGTCTGCCCATTGTATACAGCTAATAGATCGACGGGGGTAACAGGTTTCCTTTTCCCTTTCTCGAAGTCCAGTAGCCGTTCAAAATGTTTAGCAGAAGCTGTTGTCACTTTCCTGAAGTGATATTTAATGCTTTCCCAACATTCTGGGAGCCTTTTTATTTTTTATATCGAATATTGCTAAGACCAATATTTCATCGGGGGATACGGAGTACTTTTCAAGTTATACGAAGAAGATTCAGGTATTATAACTAGGTGGAGTATCACTTTATTCCTAATTTTATTTTTGGAAAACATTGGCGAACTGTTAGCTTCTGCTTCGCACATCACAAAATTATTACCAAGGCCCCAAATGTAGTTTATTACATTTTGGTTCATTTAACTTTCGTCTCTTATTTATATTGATGGTCTTCTTGAGCTCCAACTAAACGCTTCTGAATGCCTTGAACAAAGCTTCAGTGATTTCTGTGTATTGTCTTTTCATCTGAAAAAAAATTTGTGGATTTTCAAGAGAAAAACAATATACGCATCGTTTGATTTTTTACCTAAAATTAGTATCGGCTCCATCAAACACTTCAGCTTCACTAAGCACAAAGTCATAAATATTCCAAATAAAACTTTTAATCACATTGTCTGCCTAAATAATCGACTTACATATATTAAAGGCCCTGAAATTATTTAATCGCCTCATAGGCGTTAATTTTGATTTATACTCTTCGAAAATAAATTTCGTAATAAAATTTTCAAGGCCAGATTAACCAAAATCCAATCAATTTAACCTCAATACTTCCTCCCCATCGACGAAATTGACTGTCATTATTATACGCCGAAGGACTGAGAAAAAAAAACAGCATATAATGCCTAAAACGGTCATTCGTCAAGTTATGAGTTATATTCAACGCCTTTTGGTCGAAACAAATTTTATTGTCATCTCCAACTCAAAGGAATAAAACCCCATTCATGGATGAAGAAAGATGGGTGCGAAACAAATTTTAATGATATCTATTATTAACCGAAAATGAATCAAATGACGGTGGAACACCCCACAACGAAGAAGACGGTTAGCCCCAAACTAATTCTGAAGGCCACTGCGATAAAACAGCGAAACAGACCCAGCCCCGCAAGAATGACTGCCAATTCCTTATATGAAAAGTTGCAATAGGCGGCAGAAGAAATTCAAAAATAAAGCATTTTCCTGTTCATCGTATCAATTTAGGTGCTAATAACATTTTCCACGCAACATAAAATCCACGGCAGTGTCTGCAGGGAATCGTCCTCATAGTACATCAGTTATTCCGTTACAATAGTAACGAATCCAAGGCTGAGGATCAAAACATCGCCTTTTGAGGCAACACAACGTTTCCTTCAGTTCCTCTCCGATTTTACGACTTCTTTAACGCATTGATGCTGACATTAAAAATGAGAAAAAAGGACCAAATCCACAAAGAAAGAAACTTCAACTTCTGATAATTATTTCATAAGTTTCCCTTCCTAAAGCGCCAGCAGTCCTCCATGTCGAGTTAGCTTTTGAGAAGTACCAGTCCCTGATGGGGTTCACAATCTCACCCAGTAACTGCGACCTCAAGTCAAAGTTTAAGTACTTTAGAAAATGGTAACAAAATTTCCGGGGCAAAATCACTAGAATAAAACAAGTTTAATATAAAATCCATGAGGGGCGATTTTTAGCCTCTCCCGCCACCCTACGTCATCACCTAACTTGTATCTTGGACTAAGTGTAAGAGAGAAATGGAGGAAATGAGGACCCCTTAACACACAGTGTGGCTTAATCAATTGCACGGAAATGAAAAAGTATACAACAGCGTTGCCTTGTTTTTCCATGCCTTACGAGTAGTAGTATCTGCCAATAGCGGTGGCTTCGCCCAGTAACCCATATTGTGTAGATTTTCATTCTTAACCTAGCCCAAGGAAAATTCTGTACACTACTGAAAATCAATGGGTATAACATGCTCTGCGGTGAAGAAAAAGGATTTTCTTTGTGCTCAGCAGGAGAGCAATAGGGATCGCTTTCTCATAGATTTATTCATTCGGGTGGAGAAGTTGCGAATCTTTCTAACAGCAGTGGCGACATTCTTTCATAAGGTATTTCGAAATGGTAACTTGAAGGGGAACGTCTGCGCGTAGATGATGGGTTTCTCTTCTATATTGTTTAATATTGGGAAATATGGACAAAGTGAGAGAGCAGAAAGTTGTTTTGATGCGGAGAGCAGGCAAGGGTTATGCGTTTTGCGTGTATCTATAAATTTCTCACTAATCGTTATTTCTAATTTTGGAGTATCTAGAATAGGCGTACGAGAAACTGTTGTCATGTTTATTTTTTATTTTGAAGGGATTTTGTTTTGCATACTCTTATATGTATATATACATACATATGTATATGTATATGTTAAGCCAACTAAAAATGCTTATGTCTAGATTAACTATCTCAATTAATTAGAAATGAGTTATTAGTGCTTTGTGGGCACTCTAAGAAGATGCAGTTTGCGCGGAAATTTAGCAAAATGTAGATGAGTGATTAAGATCCATAAGAAAAATTACTTCAGAAATAAGGTTTCAAGCGATCAAGTAACGTTTTTGAGAATACATACATATATTCAGAAGTGAAAATTGAAGATATTTAGATTAGGATATTGGGTATGAGATGTTTCGAATATCAGGCTGCTCTCTTCAGTGTCAGAATTACAAAATTTTTCCATATCAAGCATATGTTTGGGACGTATGAGATCGGGATTATCAACCGCTAATAAATTTAACACTCTAGAAGTTTTGCGGGTTTATACATACGAGTACCAGTTATGAGATAGGCTTATTGCTTTGGGAACGTTTAAGTTTGCTTTCTTAAATATAAAACAAGTAGTATAAGTTGAGAATGATCCCGATTTTCACCTATAACTATTCGGCTGATTGTGTAACTTGACATAACATAGCTCACTTTATTACATTGCCAACCATAAGTTTCTAATCAAAGAAATTTTAACCCGAAGCTAAAGTTTTATCAAACTGATCTATCCATTGATCTAGATTACTTATGTTTGTCGCATTCTTCGATGTTATTTCCGTCTTTTTGACAGATTTGCGTTATAAATGCTCATTTCTTGATTCGTTTTACGTTGAGAGTAGGGATCAGTTAATTTATTAATCAGAACCTGATAAAACATAAGGAAAAATGGCGGGCAATGTCTCAACTTTTTATTATAGTGTAGACTTCGAAAATGGGTTCAGAAATTATTAGTAAAAAGTCTTTATATCATAATCCCGAATTGACGTCACCTAGGTAGTCGTAAATCAAACTGCAATAGACGCCAAACACTTCCATCACCTCTTAGCACACTAACTGCCAGCGTTTTTGATTGAATTTTTTTTCACTTATCGACTTCATTTTAAGAATAGTAGATTATAATAATTTTCTTCACCGATCAGCAGATTTGTCGGATAACAATTAGGAAATACAATATTCAAATTTGTTAGCAAACACGTTCTCCATGTTGAAGTTTCCAATATAACATCAACTAATTAAACTTACTCACGTACTGTTGATGACGAACTTATAAAGTTTATTGCCGCTGAAACCAATCACTTTGCTGAGCAGACTATTATCGCTAAATGTCCAAACCAATGGTTGGATGACTAAATGAATAAAACCCCTACCTAGGTCGGTTATGTGAAGAAAAATAATGAAAAAACAAATCAAAACAATCGAATTCGAAAAAAAAACTTACTGACATCCTCCAGACCAATTTCATAAATAGTACCAATGTTGTGGAGAGGCCGTCTTGTATTCAGTACATTCGATATAAAACTCATTGATACGGAGTGATACTTTTCAAACTATGTATGTTCCATTGATGGGTATATCTGGGCACTAATAGCTTATACTACAATAGAAAATCTACTACGAGTGAAAATCTACTAGCAATAAATGTTTGCACGAAACTACTTCAGGGCGTTCTAAATTAAGTAAGGTGTCTTTACATAGACAAACTTTATACCAGCTTTGAGTTAGAGCAGTCTTTTCTTGCAACAAAAGACTCAAGTTATAGGCATACTCAGAGCGAGTAAATAAAGGCAACCAAATGTAGTACTTCTAGCAAAGTTGAAGGGAGGATGGATGGATGTTTCTCGTGAGGATGATGAAGGAATTGTTGTTTTGAAATGGAACGATACCAGAGAAATATATCCATCCATCCGTTCTCTACACTCAATACTCTGTACGCTCCGTTCCAGCTTGAGCCCTAAGACGAAGATTCTCTTGAGAAGCCATATTTGTGCTAGGGACGTTTCAACAAAAATCAAATTGAAGATATGCCTGTAGTTAGTTGCTATAAAATCATTTATGAAGTAGAATTAATTTATAAAATGAATTCCAGAGAAGTGCACCATTGAATTTAATTTACTTTTTATTCTTTCTTTATTCAAAATAATAATACAAAAATGTTTGTTTCCCACAGAAACAATAGCCAAACTAAACTCTGCAGGCATAATGACGGTGAGATACGAGTAGAAAACTTCGATGTTAAGCGGTGTATACCATTGCCTCGAATAGTAATATCGAAACTGAAGCCTAATCAAGCTGTTGAAGTATTATTTCTCGCTAAGCTCTAACAAGTAGGCGGAGTGGCAATGTTCAACACTATTGCAGATATTGATGTTCCTGCGGAATTCTTTGGATCGTGCTTCATGACAATTATTCTGTCATACTAATATGCTGTTATTTGTGAGAGTTAAGAAAAACATAAATAAATTTTAAGCAAGAGCAGTCTCAAATCAAAATGCTATATCCTGTGTAACTGTTTAAATAATTTTTTTGTTCTCAAAAGAAACCCCCTCAAATGACAATTTTTGTTGATGGTAATACATAACATCAAAAGCAAAGTCCAGAGTACGTTTAGTTAAACTTTAGAGCAGAGTAGGTTCAGTCATTTACAAATGTAATACAAATATTCATCCTACTCTCTACCGATCCGTTGAATCTTCATTTTATGAACCAGTGCAAGAGTTTGTTTCGAAGATTAGCCCGATCTACTGTAGATTCTAAAACTATTTGTCTTCTTAAACCCCTAGCAAAAAATGCAATAATAGCATAACTTTTAGATAAGCTTTATTAATATAATATTTAATACGGTCAGTTTTTGTGCGGGTATTAATGAAAGTGATAACGAAATGATGAAAATTGTCTAAAATGCTCTCTGCGAAGATAATGAGGAATTTCTATTTAAAAGTCCTGAGAGTGAATAAGCCTTAGTCAGAAAGCTTTTAAAGTAGGAAAATCAATAAAGAATTGAATGGAAAGATAACATTTTTAATTACTTCAGGATCCCGCCTAAATCCAAATGGAATCATCTCACGAACTATGTATAAAACGACGAAACATACGCGCATTGCCAAATCATAGTTTGCCCCAGCTGACGCCATTAAAGCGCACGTATAAGTGTAAATGTATGTGTATGCACTTTTGTTCCTTATCGTAGCAATAAGTCGAAGAATAATAGTGCCGGCTGGGTGTAAGCGCACTCTGCGTATTCAATGAGTTCTTTTTCAATCATAGACTACAAAAAAAAGGATAAATAGCTTTTATCCCCTTCTCTAAATGAAGTCGTCTTCGATGTTTTTTTTTTCTGAGCCGGCCACAAAGGCCCATGTGGAATGGCACTGTGGGAGAATTTAAACCTGCCTTTGTTTTCGTAATCGAATGGAAAATTTATTGACGGATTGAAATTTTGAAAAGAACTTCGCTGGAGATCGAAAAAGAAAAATAAACAATGGAATCTTGGGCTAAAGAATGGAGATGTTAACCCTAAGTGTTTCTCCAACAAAAATAAGAATTGAATAAAAATACCTATTTTTTTTAAGACAGAGGGTGTATTTGTTTGCCTTACCCTTTTTCTAACGCATTAACTGAGCTAAGCAGTTAATTGATGTTTCTTTATAGCTTTTACGGGAAATCGGCAGTTTCTTTTATACTCGGTTAGAGATTACGAAATACCCCTACTGAAAATTTAAAAGCATGAATTGATGAAAAATAGTCTGCCATAGGGTTATAAAACTGCTCATCGAATGAAAGCTACATAGGGTAAGTATTTATCTCGTTATTATTTCTCATTTCTCTTAAGGGGTTAAGATTTTGCACAAATGCATGCAAATAGAAATGCATGCATACCAATGACGTTGGTAAAAAGGACCTATCTTAAATTTACTAACTTGCAAAGTCACATTACATTAACAATTCAAGTTCTTTCATTTAACTGGCACAAGACGTCTCGTAAACATTTCATTTGGCAGTTCACTAGCACAGTGTCACAAAAGCATATATGTATATATATATGTACGCACATACCTGGTACAGCTTTAGTTTAAAGGGCTATCAAAAACAATGGTTGATGCGTCAACTATGACTCTATACGTATCAGATACGGGTACTAACATGCCTTATACATTACATGCCCCATGTGTACTTACCCAAGAATGTTATGAATAATAATTTTGAAGGTGGTAATAACTTTGTGAACAGTTCTTGTAGGTTTGATCTTCTGCTGTGTGTACTGTACACCCATAGTTTTTGGTTTGGGGCAACTGTTCGAGACATATGGGTCGTATTCAACTAACTTGAACTATGCGGCGGGTGCTTGACGTTTTATCTTGTATGTTTAGAAGAGCAATTTTCGAGCATGTTTCATTTCAATGTTAAATAGTGTTGGTTCTACTCGTATGTGTAGTTAAGTTAAGCTCTTTTTGAACTCGTTTTTGAAAATAACCGGCGGTTATAATCGTAAAGCGATTGTGATAAAAGTAGTAGAAAATAACTATTTTACGAAGTCTGTGTGCCACAAAGGTATAACCCAGCCTAGGTCGAAGGAGATCTTACAACGCGAAAACTACTTGTCACAGAGTAAAAACATTGTTAAGCAACATCACAGTGAACGCTTAGAATCCCCGTAATACAAAGAATTCAAAGTTTACCTCTTTACTACTCGTATATACACATAAGGCAATACTAGACTATGGTCCGGGCGGTATTAATATCAGTCCTTACCTAGTAATCGTTATTAGGTAGAGGTTTCTTGGAGCTTGAATAAAAAATCTTTTGCGGCATATCGGAAACCCCAGCAGAACATTTTTTTAGGGAAACTGAACAAGAAATCGATGAGAAATAGAGAACAAATTTAGACGATTTATATTAAATTGCTGACGTGTTAGATAGTCCGGAGTTCCAAGAGAATATATTGTAGTTTATGGTGAAGAGGCGTCTAAAGCATCTTTAATGTTTTTAAAGAGACCCTAAAATATTATGGAATTTATTTAGGTAAGGTGAAAAATTGTCATCCTGACACTGATCCGAAGTGGGCAAATGTTTATCAGGACTTTGCTCCTTTGATGTCAACCGTTAAAAGCGCAGCTGAATTTAAACGTAGTCGCACATCTCTCAAATATTAGAAGCAAATAATCAAAAGAATTTCCAATCCGACCGACTTTGTGCGGTGATTTGTCGTCATGGGTCCCGCACTATACGCCATAAATAAGACAGTAGTTCCATCAATGGGTGGAAGGTAGTTAAGCGCCAAAGAAAGCAAAATCGATCGTATCTGCCGGAAAGGTCAAGGTCAGTGTGTTTTGGGATGCGAAAGGGATATTGTTAATTGATGGGCCTGCAAAACGTGGAACTAGCCAATATTACTCCCAGCTTCCTGGAAGAAGCCTGATATCATCCTTCAAGAGGGCAACGCACCTGCGGACATGGGTTTGTTAACAGTGCGAAAACAACGGGATTTGGAGGAGTAGACAAAAATGTTCACAGCCTTCCAGACTTATAGTTCCAGGAAGGAGAAGCAATGCTTGAACCATCAGTTGGGCCAAGCGCATAGTACCGGATATCAACCTTAGTTCAAGGTAACAAGACCATAGAACAATACCACCATTTCGTATGCAATATGGAGTACGGTCTTCAACATGGACGAACCTCCACTCACTATGAATTTATTGTATTAACATCCCCCTACAAAGATAAGGCTTCAGATAACTTAAGCCATCAAAAACATAACTTGTAAAAAAAACCAAGTCTCGCAACTCAGTTCTTCTATCGTAAAAAGTTGTGAGATCTATGTAATACCAAGTCGGTTAATATATTCAGCCCCTACTTAAGGGACCTTCTGTCTTAAGTTATTACGTAATTAGCTAACCTAACAACATCTTATAGTGACCATATTAATATTAAAAATCTTTTATGTTTTAAATAAATAGATTGACTTGTCCATCGCATGCATCTCACAAGTAATACATATTATATTAAATTAGATTGTTTAGTGCGATTGCCAAGTCAATCTATTTATTTAAAACATAAAAGATTTTTAATATTAATATGGTCACTATAAGATGTTGTTAGGTTAGCTAATTACGTAATAACTTAAGACAGAAGGTCCCTTAAGTAGGGGCTGAATATATTAACCGACTTGGTATTACATAGATCTCACAACTTTTTACGATAGAAGAACTGAGTTGCGAGACTTGGTTTTTTTTACAAGTTATGTTTTTGATGGCATCTCATTTCTTTTTGTAGATAGTCCTACTTTTCTTCCTTTCCGGTACCTTCTACTTTTTGAATACCAACAACAGATTTTCTTAAAGCCCACTCTGTGTCTTATGAGCTTTTCTTATTTTTGTAGGTTGTCTTCCTCTTTTTCTTTTCCGGTACTACTTCTTGAGCTTCAGCTGCAGTTTTTCTCAAAGCCCACTCCCTGTCTCTATGGGTTTTTCTCGGAGGCTTTGATGTTACAATTTTTGTCAAGTCTGGACGGTAAATGCTTCTTAATCTATTGTATTCACAAATTGAGGATTCCTGCGCTTTAATATTTCCAAAGTCGACATTAATTAGATGTAAGCCGCCCAGACTTGTTACTCTCGAAAGTGCCACGTAAGCTTGACCGGATGTGAATACATACTGCAGAACCGATATCCATCAGCGCATTATTTAGACTTAGGCCCTGACTTTTGTGTATAGTTATAGCATAGGCTATACATATAGGAAACTGTTCGCGATGAACATAAGCTCTATTAATAATTTCAAATTAAGTTTTGACCGGCCCAAGCTCGTAAACCTGTTCTTTATCAAATGTAATGTATATTTTCTTAATTATTTTTGTACTTTCCGGATCAACCTTTACTCTTTGCACTATACCGATAGAACCATTAACTAAACCAAGACTCACGTCAATATTTCGCCTTAACATGACTCTTGCTCCTATTTTTATAATTATGTTCTCTTCTAGGCCCGCAGTCATAGAAGCATCGTCTTCATAATTTTTTATGCATTCACGAGCTCTTTTTGTTAGGTATGGCAATCTATGCTATCTCCAGCTGTAAGTTTTATTTCGGGATGTGGGAGAGATCTAAGCATTGCAGTATTTAATTGTTGACACATGTTTTTTGTAGGTAATAAGCAAACGGTATCATCAGGAAGTTTCGAGAGGTGTTCAATTATTTCAATCAATCTGTTTTCATTTGAAATGGTTTTTAGAGTTATTAATCTAGTCGAGAGTAAGTCGCGGTCACACCTAATCTTATTCTATTTAGCATTTCAACAAAGTTAGAATCATTGAGCTGTCGCATGTTAATTGTAAGTTCATCGTATACGAACAGTTCAATCCACAGATTCGGCATACTGAGGGAACCTAACAACTTGTTAGTTTCAGCAGTTGAGAGTTTTTCAAAAGGTGACCTTTCTCTTACCGGCGGAAGCTGTAAAAGATCCCCGAAAAGTACAATATGTTTTTTTTCAAACCACCCATTCTGATCATCGCTTGTGTCAAATATCTCAGACAAGCGTAAATGAATATATGTTAAAGTAACATTGGATATCATCGACACTTCGCCTATGATAAACAACACTACTTCTTTCAAATCTGATCTCAGAACTTGGAGCACTTCATCGGAATGTGGCTTGTACCTCGGTGTTTGCTTGTGTTCCACAGGCAGCTGCAATAGTCTGTGTATAGTCAATCTATTCACATTGAATGCAGCTATGCCTGTTGGATCACTAACTGCCACTTTTTTGTTTAAATACATCTTAACCCAAACTTTCAGAGTTTTTATTAAAAAGCTCTTTCCAGTGCCACCAGTTCCACTCAGAAAACAACGTAAAACGTCAGCGTTATTATCAGTTGTGTCCATTTTATGTGTGATCATATCGAAGACTCTTTTTTGATCGGCATTAAGTTTTGCGATCATACTTTGAAGATTAGTCTGCTCTTCTTCTACCAGATTGATTCTGTGAAAGTCATCCATTGCGTTTGCAGCTTCCACAGCTTCAAAGTCTAAAGGGTTTTCAGGACCATCGTCATCATCAACAATTTCCCTTTCTTCGTTTATCTCAGCAACTTTAGATTCTATCATTTCACATGCTTTTTGTATCTTATATCTTGACTCTATCATTGAATTACCATAATCGATTCCTTCTTTTAAATCTTCTTTCGCCAAATTAAAGGCCTCCGTGTAAGTATCACACCCCATTTTGAGTTCATCTAAGGAACGCCATGGCTTAAATAAAAGAAGTAAAGAGAAGAAGTATTTCTCTGGTACTTGTTCTCCGTCGTAGAAACAGTGATTGATCAAATATGGGTTATCTCTTCTTTTTAGGAACTTTCTACCGTCATTTATCTCGTAGCACTCGACAAGTTAGTAGTCTCCAACTCTGACACCGAACATACAATTTGTTTTAAAATTGATTTAATTATAAGTTCATCAAATGGTTATTAAATATATGTATCTACATAATAAAGATATTTATTTTATATTCCGTCAAATACATGAACCATATTGACCACTAAACCCAATTCCCCAACCGCCAATTGATTGTTGCATTGCATATTTTTAGGAGTTAATCGCCATCTAGATAAATTGAAAAAGGATACATACAGACACTATCCTATTAGTAATAATATTTGGTGTATCTAGAAAACTGGACCAAAATTGCAAAATATTTTAGTTTTTCCTTGATTTATACACTAAACACTAATTGTATTCTAAATTTCAAGCTTCTATGTCTGCTAGAAGTGCCCTAGAGTTTTGATGATCGGTCAGTGAGTGAGTGAGTGAGTGAGTGACAGAATTAAGAAATTTTGACTAGTTATAATTCTTAAACTACTGGTTCAAATTTAATGAAATTTGAAATATACCGTGTCTATGCGATGCCTGCTTGGTTACTGAAAATTCAGGCTTCTAGTTTTATCCACAACGAAGTTATAGGGGGTCGAAAATGGCCCGAACTGCTTCGAGAAAAGGATGGTACGGCCGTGCCGCTTTTTTGCTCGACTTGGCGGGGGCACTGCCGTGCCCCCAGATATGCTACTTGGAAGGTGACACCCTTAGGTTGTTAGGCATTAATAAATCGGTTGAACTGCTCCATGGTCTCCATCACTCCATCACTACAAGCTCGAGAGCAAACAATTCAGATTTTAATGCTAATACTTACAATGGTTAATCAGACCCATTTTAACTTATGGGGCCCTAGTTTGGTGGACTGCTAGCAGCACAAAAAGCTATATGAACATGCTCAACAAAGTACAAAGGTCAGCCGCTGTTTGTACAACGGGAGCCATGAGAAGCACGCCGCAAGCAGGGTTGGACATGATTCTTCATCTCCTCCCCTGGATCTATTCATAAAAGGTTGCGCTACAAAGAGCGCTCTCAGACTAAGGGAGTCCTCTCTGTGGAAGCAAGGACATGCGGCCATACTTAAGATAATAGACGACCTGGGAATGAAACATGGTTTTAGTAGCCTCGCAGCTACGACCGACTATATTTCTCCCCAAAATTACTTCTCTCTCAGTATATCTATCCTTTTCCCCGACAGAGAAGAGTGGCTATCAAACGCCGTAATCAACGACCACGAGATCACCCTCTTCACCGACAGATCGAAAATGGACACAGGCACTGGGGCCGGGTTCTACTCTGATACCCTCCACAAACAGGAATCATTCAGACTCCCTGATCTGTGCAGCGTTTTTCAAGCAGAAATCCTGGCAATAGAGAAAGCAACCAAACACCTACAGGTATCCGATATCCCACCATCTGATATCACTATCTTCGTAGACAGCCAGGCTGCAGTGAAGTCAATAGAATCCTGTATAACGAGATCAAAGGCTGTCAAGGAATGTCGCGACTCACTGAAGTCTATCAGACACCACAAAGTTAAACTCTGCTGGGTCCCGGGCCACAGCTCAATCGCAGGGAACGAAAGAGCAGACGAATTGGCCAGGCAAGGTTCTGAAATGGACATCAGCGAAGCGGACACGTCATTGCAACCACCGATCAGCGCATTATACCGGATAATAAACGACACAATCATCAAAGAGGCCAACTCGTCTTGGCTTACAAGAAACGACAGCTACACGACAAGATCATCGTGGCCAGAGCTCAATGTCGGAAAAACAAAGAAGCTCCTGGCGCTGAACCGTAACTCGATCCGTATGCTCGTCGGAGTGATCACAGGACACTGTCCCATTGGAGCAATGCTCCGGAAATGGGACTCGAGATCCAGCGATCTCTGTCGGAGCTGCGGCGATGAGGAAGAAACTGAGACGATCCAACAACTGCTTTGCCACTGCCCAGCTCTCCAAAATCGACGCCTAGTGTCGCTAGGCCAAAGATTCTTTACAGAGATTGCGACGTGGCTAATGCAGATATATCGGATCTTCTAAAATTCATTAAGAGCACGGGGTGGTTTCAGCCACCACGTGATAGGACAGGTGAATTTTATGTGTACCCACACAAACGAAGGGAATCACAATGGGCCTCTTGGCTTCCGAGTGGAAGTGATGTTTAACCATCACACTCCCCTTCTCTAACCTAACCTAACCTACAATGGTTAATAAAGCTAGCCACTCCCCAACCCAAAACCCTCTGAATAATGAATGGGGCATTCTTTAGCCCAAATGAGAGAAATCAAATTCTAAACGAACAAATTCATATTTCCAATTATTTGCTGAGAAAACAGATGTTTCGATATCTTTTTCGTGTAGATGAATCTGTTGGCCTTCCCGATCTAAGACTGAAAATCACTACATCTTTTTTGATTGATATAGGACTGCATTCACCTCAGAAATAAAATATCTGTTGGGAATTTTATTTGAATTCTGCTTTCTGTACTCGATCACCATTCGGATCTTTTTCAGTCTTAGTGGGTACTGTTTGTTATGCTGTTTTTGTACGTGTATGTAAGTGGTACTTGGAATAGGCAGCTCCGTAATTATTCGAATTCGACCGTCATGTGAGTTGTCCGCTAGGTTCAACTACTATATTAGAGAACGCCATAGTTAAATCTAGATTTAGTCCTTTCTACCATCTAGAGATTTAATTGATTCAGATACCTGTTCTTTCAATTTTTGGCCTGTAGTTATACGGTAAGCGAGTTATTCAAGCGCGAGCTTGAACTAGTTTAAGCTTGTAATATGTTTGGTTAAAATTAAGCTTGTCAGGATTGCTTGCAGGATAATTCTACGGGAAGTGATGGCGACACAGCCAGCGACACAGCCGCAACCAAATTTAAAAATTTGAAGGGTATTTTAAAACGATAACTTAACATTTCTTTTACCATTAACGTTAAAGCAGAGAAAAAGCATTTTAAGAGAAACTAAGGAAATATACCCCTTTCATCTTAGGCAATTCAATAAACTCTTCGCTAACGTACAATATTAGTCACAGATTGAAATAATAAGTTACAACAGAGAATGAATTATAAAATCGATTAAGTGCCAAAATCGCGACAATAACCGAAAATTGCCAAATATGTAAAGGACATTAATACGAGGGTGGTCCGATAAGGGCTTAGCCTCACCACCAGATAGCGCCAGTATCGCAAGAGCAATTTACTATCGTGTAGTACATTCTCGTAGACGGCTACTGTCGGAATTTCAGTCGGAATTTCAGCCGGATCGGACTTTCAGTTTTGTTTTGATAGCGTGTGGAAGCGGGAGTGTCCGCGGATTTTAGAAAAATGGAAAAAGAGCAATATCGGTCGGTGATTCGATTCATGTTTTTGGAAGGGAAATCGCGCAGCGAAATCAAAGAGCGTTTGGATGCTGTGTACGGTGACTCTTCTCCTTCGATGGCGACCGTCAAAAATTGGTTTAACGAGTTTCAACGTGGTCGCACGTCGGTTTTTGATGAGCCACGTCCAGGTGCCCCGAAAACGGCTACCACGGAGGATAACGTGACAAAAATCCACGATCTCGTGTTGGCAGCCCGCCGATTGAAGGTGCGCGAGATAGCTGAGACAGTAGGCATTTCAAAAGATCGCGTGGGTCATATCCTGCATGAAATTTTTGGCATGAGAAAGCTGTCGGCGTGATGGGTGCCGCGTTTGCTTACTCCGGACAACAAGCGCAAACATGAGACCACTTCAGAGCAGTGTTTGACGCTGTTTAAGCGCAATCCGAAGGAGTTTCTGCGTCGTTTCGTGACAGTCGACGAAACATGGATCCACTGGTACACACCAGAGACCAAGGAACAGCCGAATCAGTGGACTTCACCCGGCGAACGTGCTCTGAAGAAGGCGAAGACTATCCCATCGGCCGGAAAGGGGATGGCCACCGTTTTCTGGGATTCACAGGGTGTGATCCACGTCGACTACCTGAAGAAGGGCAAAACGGTTACAGAGCTGTACTATGCCAAATTATTGGACCGTATTCTCCAGATTTGGCCCCGTGCGACTTCTTTTTGTGTCCAAACTTGAAAAAGTCACTCGCTGGGCAAAACTTTCAGTCGAATGAGGAGGTCATCGCCGCCACGGAGGGACACTTTGCAGACCTTGAGAAAATGTATTTTTCAGACGGGTTAAAGAAGTTCGAGCATCGCTGGGTCAAGTGTATCGAGCTAAAAGGAGACTATATTGAAATTTAAATCGCCATTTCTCCGCTAAGTACTTATCGGACCACCCTCGTGATAGGCATCCGAATAAGCCAATATTTCAATTAACAAAATGATTCACATCTATATTTACTCCACCAATAACAAGTAACAGTATGGTAAGTTCATACTATCTGCCCTTATTCACAATGTATAAAGTCTTTTATATCGTGTTCAAACGTATATCTAGGAAACAAAAAATTGTTCAATCATAACACAATTCTATAGACCGATACATAGAGTTTAATTAAAAATTGATTCCTCTGATCCGCTCACAACAATCTATTATTAGTGCCCTTTTCCGCCAAAGGTCTGCTATTCATTTAGTTCCTTTAAAATCATTTTTGTGATCAATATAAACGACACACGTATCTCATCTTAAGCTTTGAAATTGAGGAAGTAGAAACAAATTAAGTAAAGGGTTTTTCAATTGGCGCGGGTAGAGTTTGGCGACTTGTGGCACCAATGTTGTTTTCGAGACAACTGTCAAATTTGGTGTTTATCAATATGAGTGATCGTTAGTGCAACCTTGCGCCTATTTGTGACAAACCTAAAGAATTCTGCCTCGTCCTCAATCGCTACGCTCTTTTACAATGACATTCCAGCTGTCAGCTCTTTAGACAAGCCAATCTGCTAGCCGCACATTTTTCAGCCAACTCAACACTTCCAGATTGCAATTTGTCTCCGCCTGTTCTTGTCCATGGGACAAATCCACTTTCGCACTCGTACAGTTGCAAGAGTACTTAAGAATCTCAACGTGTACAAATCCGCTGGCCCTGATGGTATTCCCACATTACTTCCGAAGAGGTGTTCTTCCACGCTGGAAAAACCACTGCGTATGCTTTTTCATCTTTCCTACTATTCTGGTCCCTATCCCAGTAGATGGAAAACAGCATTTGTCCAGCCCGTCCCTAAAAACGGCGAATCTTCGTCTCCCACCTTTTACCGACCCATAGCACTAACGTCCCTTCTTTTTAAGGTCATGGAAATGCTAATAAATCGTCAGTTTGTGAAATACCTTGAATCGCGGAAACTTCTCAATGACTGGCAGTACGGTTTCCGAAGCAACAGGTCCACTGTTGTTGCGCTCTGTATTTCAGAAACATTTGACAGAGTTTGGCATCAGGCCCTTTTGTCGAAAATGCATGCTTATGGTATCGATGAGTCTCTTCTTCTATGGATTAGAAATTACATTTCGGGCCTTTCAATTCAGTTTGACGGTTTCAAATCTGATATTCATCAAATAAACACCAGGGCTCTGTTTTGTCACAGACACTCTTCTTCATTTTTATAAAATCTGCTACTTCTAATCCAATACAGTCCTTCGTTGATTATAGTACTCTTAGCTTTTCATATTCCTTCCAGGACTCACGTCCCTGCTCTTTGGCCGTAGAACTGGAACGGCAGGTTATGTTAAGCACATTAAATTCCCACTTTGACAGCATAATTAAATAAAGAATAAAGATAGCATAAAAATAACATAATGCTAAACATCCTAATTTAAGCTAACCATCAATAATCAGTCATTATACTTGAATGGCGCTTGTGTCGATGAAACCGAAAGGCCTTTCATCCTTGGTATGTGTGTTAATAAAACTCTTAGTTGAAATAAAATCTGGTCTGGTGCTGCTCCCAAGACCTCTCTGCACCTGCTAGAAAGAATGCGATCGCTTCACTTGAACATCGACCTAATATCTCCCCTCTCTCCCTGTTTTATCGTTATTTTAACAAACAATGCTCAAGTGAGAGAGCCAATTGCATTCCTCCCCGTCACCGCAATACACGTCTCCCCCGGACTGCTCATCAGTTCACCCTCAAGCCTGTCTTTCAACGCACTGTCAAATTAAGTGACTCGTTTTTTAGCCAAACCGCACGAATTTAAAATGCTCTACTCTGCTCAATTTTACCCTCTCATTACAATCCATAAGCATTTAAAACCAATGTGCATCGGTACTTCCTTTCCCTCTCTCTCTTTACTTTCGGCCCGCGCTGTATAATACCTATAAAAATACCTTCCAGAAATAATTATAGACATCTCATTCAAAAATAAGATATTGAAAATTATAAGAAACAGATAATCAAAATAATGGTGAAATTAATGTGAGAAATAAGCGATGTGATGAAATAACTATTACAATTTATTTACTTCCTTTCTTTTTCTTTTATTTTACGAGTATCAAGCGCCAGAAAGAAAATATTACTATTATGTCTTACATAAACGTTGATGAACCATTTGAGTTTGCCGAACTTAAAATTGCCACTCACAAGAGTGGAAAGAATTTCATTGTCGTTAATTTTAAAATCAATAGAATATTTAAAATCAATCACGAATAAATACTATGAAATTTGTGCAAAACATTAGATGACTTTTCAGTTTTCTCGAACAAATATTTATTCAATCATCAATATCTAATTTAAGCCCCTTGAGATATAATAAACATGCACCAGCGCTTTTCCCAATCCTCTAAGCACTTGCGATATGCACTCTTTGGTTTAGTTTTGTACTCTAAAGACCATGCGGTCTTTATTTCCTCAATCATGAGAAGTCTCCGTCCTCTCCATTTTGAGTTTGGATAAAAATAAAACATCGCAAGAGGCCAAGTCCGGGAATACCGTAGCTGAGACATGATTGCGGTATTGTTTTTGGCCAAAAAAGCAAGCAATGGTGCATTATCGTGATGCAACAGCCATGTCTTTTTTGCCACAAATCCTGATGTTTTCTTCGTGTTGTTTCACGTAAATGGCACATAATTTTAAGATTATATTCCTTTTTGTTTGTATGACTTCCCGGTATGAACCCATGATGAATCATTGAATAAAACACTAGGCAAAACAATCACATTTGACCGAACTTGGTACCCATACGATGGTCCTTTTGATCAAAATTTAGTAATTTAGTGGAACAAACTTCGTTGACACACAATGCCTGAAAAAAATTCATGGTATGAGCCAACCGGTTGGAAAATATCATCAGCAACTTCTTTGATTGTGATTCGACGATTCCCCATAACAATGTTCTTCACTGTTTCAACGTTTCCATCCGTTGTTAATACGTTGGGGCCCTCTGTGCAGAGATTGTTACACTTATAAACATAATTTTTTTGCTCAGAGTAGACTCGCCAAATGTCACACTCAATTTTCGAGTTGGAGTACTTAACTTCCTTTAAGCTTTATATTTAATAATAAAAAATCACCAAGCAGAACAAAACACAACCAATTTCTATATCTGAAAAAGGAAACCAAATATCTAAAATAGCTTACAATGACATTACATGTTAGCGGATCACGTGTATCGACAGGATACAAAAAATCCAAAATCAAATATACTTAGCTTGCTCAATTCAATAAGTCACCTTATTTTTCCAACAAACTTTTCATTTTAGAAATTAAGAAGCTACAATAAAAAACATGTTGAAATAATAATTTAGAAATATCTCGTATACGCCCTTTTGAATGCGTATAATCAAAAGACATATTATCAACATATTATGTCCGAGAAACTTGCAGCAGTTGAGAAGTCAAATTGGTGACGAAATTTCGAGAATTAAGTCAGCAGTTTTAAAGAAAGTGTATCCAAATTGTGTAAAAAGATTGAGGTCTTGTGTAGCCTCTAATGGCAAACATTTAGCCGATGTTATTTTTCATAAATAAAATTGATACAATTTTATACTTGGTGTAAAAATTTCAATTCATTTTACCAATTAGAGAGTTATTCAATTTTGAAATTGTCAATTTCCCCTGAAACACCCTGTACGATCACATTCCTTCATTAAATTAAAACAAAGCCCATTTCTTACCACCAACGAAACTATGATTCTTAAATAATGGCATATTTTTAGTCAAACACTTTAGTAACACCATTAAAGTCATAGGAAATATTATCAGAGCGAGTGAAATTCCAAAAACACCGACGCATTCCAATCATTCTTCAACTTATGCCAAATAAGAGAAGTATACTCTCTCAAGATGAAAAACATCTATGCGTCAACAACACATAGAAGACTGACCTTTTGCAAACCATTATATCAAATTAATCTATTGAATAACATCATACTTTTGGTCATCAACGCACTGGCTTGCCAAGGACAACAAGAGCTTCGGGATTTCCCGAAGCAGCAGGCAGAATGGTTAAGCGCGCCGGATAACTCTGCTTAGGTGAGCAGACAAATATACGGGTGTCAACTGTCAACCGTCAATTTCGGTGCATGTAAAATGATGACAATGCGTCGGAGATTTTCTGTGTACGGCGTAAAATTACTCTTAATTATAGATTTTAGTCAGTCTTTTGTTAATTCACGAATTAAAAAGACAAATAAAAATTATTTTCATGTATTAGAATAATGTAAATTAGTTTAATACTTTGATAGTCTGTATAACACCCAACCAAGCCCACATAATATTTGAGAAATGCTTCAGTTCCTTCCTTTCCAGTTTCACTTCTTTCCAATTGTTTGTCCTTATACATTGGGTAGCACTTTAATTTGCAACAAAATATCCTTTCATATAATGAAAAGTCACACGAGGACGTGAAGGGAGTGCAAAAGTGGATAGTAGATATCGTACTTTCCGAGTTCTAGAGTGCGTTTTTGAAAAGCCGAAGAGCCATAGAAGCTTCCAGAAGCCGTGCTAATTACAGTCGAGCATCAGTTAAATGAGAAAAATATTTCTGGAGCAGACCCTTATGCAATTTATCACAGTCATGGTAAACATTTTAATGCTTACTTCAAACCATTCTATTATATTTACATGATTTTCAGAACAAAAGATACCAAACCATAATTATTTCGCTGAATATGAACGTAAGAAAATAGGGGCAGACGATGAAATCAGATATTGTGTTCGCAGAGAATGCACATTTGAATACACGCCTCGTAGCACAACGCTCGAGTGATATCAAGGACACACGGCGACATCTAATGATGTGTGTTCAAATTCACACACCACCATGAACTCAAAATATGCATGAAACTAAGGAACTTGGCTTTCACTTGGCTATCTGCATTGCAATAAGCTAGTAGATGCTGCTAAGATTGCACTGGTGTGTAAAGCACATTCTATTCCTTGAAAAGGCAAATTTAGATTTCGGAAAATGACTTGCATTTCGCGACAATCCACTTTTAAGACATCAGCTAGATGCTAAGATTGCCGTGTCTACCCTGCTCCAGTACGGAAAAGGCAGGCCATTGTATAGCTAAGAGTACATACTATGTAACTGCACCATTCAAATATACCGCCAAAATTGCTATAGATGGTTAAACTTACTCGTAGGGATTTGTGCACGTGAATCTAATGCGAGTCCTTTTATGAAGATTAGTCGTGTACTTGTACATACTACATATGTGTGAATATGCTCGCAGGTAGGTTTTTGACTATTCATTGTTGCATTATCATGATTTGAAGGATTATTTTGTAATATATAATGGGTACACCTATAGAGTACGTGAAGCTGGGGGCTGTAATCTCTTTCAGGTTATGTGTTAAGGCTGGGTGTTAAGCGTAGAATGCTTGAAAGCATTGCAAATAAGGTGGCGTCTCTACATATGTACATATGGATTATATATTCAAAGACTGAAATTCAGAAATATTGATCGGTATACCATAGAAATGAAATGGTTAGCTCGGTAAAGAAAGATTAAAGGTAGGCATTAAATGGAAGCTCTAGGGAACTAAAGTCAATATTATTTAATATTAATTAAATATGTTATTATCATATCAATAAACGTGTGTATATAAAATCTTCCTAGAATATTACGATGGATTGGGTGGGATGAAAACGTATGTAAAGAATCAACAAACAATAATTAATCAACGCATTAACCAAGCCGTTATGCAAGGATCAGGTGTCATTGCCCAAAGAAATTATGATGCTAGTAAAAGAAAATAAGTAACAATTATGGAAAATCCAGGTTAATAACGCCTGTTTCAATATAGGTAACTAAAGAATGATGTCATTCCACTATAACGGTACTGTGTGGCTCCAGATAATATCAATGCCCTTATTAAGGTCTATAGTTTAGCAGTTAGCTTCACCTAAAAATAATTCTAAGGAATGAAATGAATTGCCAATGAATGAAAATGCCAATGAAAATGCGTAACTATTATCCAAATACCGAAAAAGGACCGCCGACTCGTCCTGGATCAGCTTTTTGATCCAAATAGAGGAAAGCCTCTGGGGAACAAAACCCCTAAAGCGCACTTGGGGTTCCAAGGAGATCAGGTTATTGATGAAATAGGGCTCTGTTCTCCAGGTTCTGGTTCGGGCGAATGCTATCATTCACCTTGTAAACTTTCCGGAAGACAGCTCACACTTTCGCCCACTTTTCCTGAGGATCGATAACGAAAAATTTACTCAAGAAGGCGCTCTCCGGTCCAGTGCTGACTGATTGTGAAACGCGTTCATAGTCGGAAGCTTCAGATTCTGACTGCCATTCTGATGGTTACTCCGAAATATTTTATTTATTTGCGGGAACATATTCTCGCTGTTGAAATTTACAGCACGAATTCTGTTGTTTTAATGCAAAGATAAGATATTCTGTAATGTTCTTTAATCAACTGTTGGAAATTTTTAATCAGTGTCGTGACCTCTGAGTTTGTCTTTTGGTAAACCGCTTGTACTTTTCTGTCTGTGTAGCGCGTCGATAGTCGCGTTTCGGTACATGTTCGTGGTATATTGATGGGTTTCTACTGTACATAGGAATTTATTACTATTTCGACTATAAATGCAGAAGAAGACTAAATGTTGCTTTTAGTAATTGTCTTCTTTTTATTTATAAAGTCTCCAGGTATTGCAGTGTATCCCTTTAACAACTGCTGTTCTGTTTTTTGAGTTTGGAGGTATTTTTCAATTATAATTATTCTTAAGTTATATAAAATTATCCATCAAATATGACCTGTACACTTACATGACATTTTAACATCCAGCTAGTTGCTTAAAACGAATTTTATCTCCAATCACTCACTGGTTTGGAGAACATTTCTACTTCGCTTCCCCAAGTCGTCTATGGAATCACCGAATACCAGAAAACTTTTTATTCACCTCTCTGACAAAGTATCGCGATTTGAAAGGTTTGGATTTATTATATGTATGTATATACGTATATGTATACGTATTTACATTATTCATTATATTCTCGATTTGAGATTTATATTTTTAAATCCATATTTGATTAATTAATAATATAAAATTTTCATTCAAATTATTTATGCTTCTAAAAGACATGATTGTCTGGTAGCATTAGGTGAAAACGAATACTTAAATAAATGAAAAGAAATCAATTAAATCTTCAGTCAAGAATAATGCCAAGTTGTTAAGGAATGACCACTGGATCCAAGGGTCTTTAAAATCTGAATCCGATTCTGAGAGGAGGTTATTTCATTACGATTTGAGAGGCTATCGATCTGAAAGAAGTTGATGTACACCTATTTTTTGCATAAATGATGTGAGGCTAATATTTCAAGCTAAGAAACATTTTAAATGGAAGCTTAGAAATCCAAAGCGATTAGCAGGACAACTATATCTTAGGCGGTAGAAGATTCTTGAAGAAAACACACGCAATTCTAGAAATTTTGAAGTTCTTCATTACACGGATGTTAGCAATTAACTGCTGTCATTTATAATATATGTATATTCAAATTCTGAAAAAAATTGTACCTTTTTGATAAGCCCATACAGCCCCAGATTTAAAATATAGTGTAAACTCAAATTGAATGTGGTTGTAATCATTGGATTCTACATAAATTCGGAATCGGCCGCTCGTTTCATTCATAAGCTTATTGTAGAAAATATTGTGAAAATATCTATAATAGTTAGCCAACACGATAAACGGGGTATATTTCAAATTTGAACTAAGTTGCGCCAATGATATTGTTAAAGAGCGACGGATATACGGCATAGGGTATATAACACCAATATCGATCGATATTGAGGTAGTCTAGGATTTGCACTCCTCCATCATAAGTAGCGACGTCAGCTCGAAGAGAATCATTTTTGCCAGTCGATTGAATTTTTTTTGTGGGAGAGCATCCCAATCTGTCGATTTCTTGTTGCTGTCTATTAGGGCTGTGCTACTTTCATAGGATATTGTTTCTTGTTGTTTTTACCCAAGATGAACGGTTCATCGATATCGGGAGATATCGTCACTCACGTGGAATTGATTTCACTATAATATCACCAAAAAGTTATTGTAGCCTCCATTATACAGCTGGTACAGAGTGGACGGCGCCCCAATTGTAAGCATTCTTCTAAAATATACTACCCATCGACACTTTTCAATCCATTCGCTCGTTGGTCAAATACCATAAAAATCCCCAGAGACCTATTGTTTTCCCAGTCAGCTTCTATCGGTTTCACTCAAGTAACAATTGGCCCAGATGTTCCATCACGAAAATTCATCAATTTACAACAAGCGCACTCCCCGGGCCAATGAAAAATATAATACAACAGCTGAATAACCGCTTTGCGCCCTCTCACGATGACTTTTGGGTATTTACTAAAGAGTAAATCAAAGTCCTCAGTCCACTTTTAACTCACCATCATTCGACTTTGTTAACATCAAATTTATAGGCTTAACTTCCTGCTTTTAAGCGCTCCTCCTTCGGGCTCTTCTTCTCCTCTTTATCCATGTAGTCAGCTAAGAGCGTCACCTGCTTGAAACTTTATACTACCACCTCCATTAAAAGATACGTCCCTTGGTCATTGAATCGTCTAAGTGATCTTCCCCGCATATACCTCAGATCATATATCATATTTGAGGGGAGGAGTATGAAAATCGATAACATCGCTGCACAAGTAACCGATATCTTGAATATTTTCAAGCCACAAATACGAGTACATTTCTGCAATCAATTTCAATTCTCTGCTATAACTTGAAAGCATCTTATGAAAATCGTTCCATCAAAAGAACGACGACAAAACAAAGAAAGGAAGGAAAATAGGGGAGCAGAACGTGAGGGTGAAGATAAGATGGAAGAATAAACATGTGGAAAGGAACCTTAAAAAACACCTTGGAAGTTTATTTTGAGTACAGGCACCAGCACTAGTACCACACCACACAAAATGTCAATCAAGTAATGGCTTGGCTTCACCTCAAGTGCACCAAATTTAAAGTTGAAGAGTTTCATCTCAGATATAACTTCTACATCTTGGAGTTTCAAAGATTTCTCTCACTACCTGCTCATGTATTTATTTTCGTTAGCCTCTTTTACTTTCGTAAGATCTGTGTCATATTCAAGTGTCGCAACAAGAGCTGAAACTGAATAGTGAACTATGGCCTGAAGGAAGATGCCACCCGAACAGCTCCTTAAAATTGTTTACCGAAAAAAGTACGTACAACACAAGCTCATATACTTGCATTTCGCCACAGCTATGGTTATATCTGTAAGTTAGTGCTCCTTGGCATTCATCCGCAAAGTTCAAATCTTGGTACAGTGAGAGTAAAAATGTGCGGTATCTCTTGTCGTCGTAAGGCACTACACCATGGACTTGTTGGGCAGCTATTTGTTTAAGACAAGAGCAGGGAAAAAGGAGTGAAGAAAGGCACAATTAAGGTGACTTCTTTTCATTATTTAAGACAAAAGTAAGTAGAGTGAAAGATTTTCTTCTTCTGGATTTTTGTTTCTTTCATTCTTTTCAGATTCGAAAAACTTATTTTATTTCTTGGCAAAGTGTTACGCATTAAAGTGCCTCAGGGGACAAGTGTTCTCATCGTCTTTTCAAGTTTGTAAAGGATCTGAGGCGGAGAAGTTACGAATTAAAAGCGGGACGGATCATAATTATCAAACTTGTGACTTTTATTTTTCGAATGTGAAGGTAAATATGTTTACAGAATATTGCGATATATTTACCATGGAAGTCCTGTATTTGGAGAAGATGTACCTAAAAAAAGTAATGAGAAATAGCATTTTGTCAGAAATTCCAGAAAACTAAAGGGGAATCAGCTACATATGTACATATGTGTGTCCGCACATGCTCGTAATGAGTACATAAGACGCTATCCCAGCCGTCGAATGCCGGATGTGAGCGTGTTTGACGGAGTTTATCGAAGACTTCGCGAAACTGGCTCCGTTTCAAAGCGACGTACAGACTTGGGAAGACCATGTATGATTGATGACGACGAAGAACAAAACATTGAGATATTGGAACGATTTCAATTAGATCCAACCACTTCAACTAATATTGTTGCCCGTGATCTGGGAGTCTCGCAATGGATAGTATGGTTTGTCGTTCATACAGCGGGCCTATACCCATATCATTATACGCCGGTACATGCTAATGAAGAGGTAGATCCCGTGAGAAGATTGGATTTCTGCAGATTCATGTTAAATGTTGATGCTGAAGACCCGACTTTTCTTAAAAAAATCTTATGGACAGATGAGTCGAATTTTGATAAAGATGGGATTACCAATTATCATAACGCTCATTATTGGGCCCCGAAAGAACTGGGAAATCCTAACAAGAAGAGAGTAAAGGGATCACAACGACGATTTAATTTGAATGTGTGGATGGGCATTATTTCTGATCATTTGATTGGGCCTTACTTTCTCCCCGACAATTTAAATGGGGAAAACTATGAAAATTTCCTGCGAGAAGATCTAAGGGACTTACTGGAGGATTTGCCACTCAATCTGGTTCGTGATATGTGGTTTCAGCATGATGGCTGCCCTGCACATTTCAAGCGTAGTGTCAGAGAATGGCTGCACACAAATTACCCAAACAAATGGATTGGGCGAGGTGGGCCTGTACCCTGGCCAGCCAGAAGTCCGGACCTAACCCCCATGGATTATTATGTGTGGGGGCACATGAAGAGTCTCGTGTACAGTGAGCCCAACCCAATTTCGTCAATTGAAATATTAAGAGACAGGATAATTAATGCGGTGAACGAAATAAGAAGATCTTTAACTACTGGTGTAGTAAAAACTGGACTTCGTAAAAGAATGCGAAGATGTGTGCAAAACAGAGGTGGACATGTTGAACATGAAATTTAGATTTTAATATGTTTTGTTAAAACTTGAAAGTTTAATAAATTTAGTATCTTGTACTTACCTATTGTTTTATTTACGTTTTTTTGCCTCCCCTGTAGCCTATGAAACTAAGTTTTTTTTTTACAAATTTTTGATAAAACCCTAGATTGTTATACGTCGTCGGATAGCTGATGAAACGTAGATATTTTTAAGCACATCTGCGGAACAGGCGACATAATATTTTTTTAAGATATCCATTAAAGAAAAATAAATTTTTAAATTTTTATTATTTTTTTTTAGTTTTAATCGTCTCCAATGACTTACTTATTCATAGTGAAATCTGTCAGAAATGATGTAAACTACACGCCCTTAACGGGAATAGGTCCGTAACCAGTAACCCTGTATATACATAATTTGAAAAACCTTATTGGTAACTTGTAGGAATATTGCTTTCTTGCCCCTAAAACGAGACTTGACTACGATGACCGATTCAATATTGGTAACCATTAAATGACGCAAACAATTTGAAATCTGATTTTTCTTTTCAACCCTTGTTAGTATGTTAAACGAATATCAA
Source organism: Merodon equestris (assembly GCA_958301585.1). NCBI lineage: Eukaryota > Metazoa > Arthropoda > Insecta > Diptera > Syrphidae > Merodon > Merodon equestris. The sequence goes on from OY284413.1 coordinate 71,477,067, forward strand.
GGCTGCAAAACGAGGCCGATATAACAGTATAAGTTAAAACAAAAAAACATTTCTGAATAATCACATTAATAAACATTATATCGATTAAAAATAAAACGCGGTGATGATATTTAAATAAAAGCCCTCTAAAACTTAAATGAATTGAACTTTTAAAATTAAGTTGATGAAAAAATTAGAATTATTTTCCTTTTCTCTAAATAGATTGAGGATAATTTAAATTCATTAGAGGAAAAATTGTAAGCAGTCTAATCTACTGTTTTAATATAGTCTATCTATCATCCTGGAGATCGTTAATGGCCGAAGATGCTGAATCAACGATTTTCCGAAGATTTTAACATGTCGAGTCCTTTATTGGATCTTTTTAGCGAGAATTCACCTACTCTCCTATCTGCGCTAATAAATGAAAATATACGGATTTAATTTGCATCTTATTAGCTTTCCAATCTAAATTACACTAAATTCTCAGTTACCAGCAATCTCCTTAAAATTATTCGTATCTTATGCTTAAATTCATAATATTTTGTTTCCCTTTCTTTTCTTTCAATTTTATATAGGCTTCGGTTACTTCTAATAATTTAATTTGATAAATAATTTTTTAACGAATAATAATGTTGAACTGATTGTTACCCATTAAGAAGACGTCACTACATCCTACATTCTTAATTAGAGAAAAATCAATAACAATTAAGCTACAGAATGTATACTACATATATGTTTATAGCTAACATTTTTTTGCCTGCTTATATACCCAGTAGGTTAGCATAAAAATGTCAAGCAAATGGGTCTCGATTCCCAGGAGGTACATTCATTTGATTACGAACCGTCGAAGGAATAACATCCAAATGGAGAAAAACGAAATTAAAGCTATCATCAAGTTTAAACAAAAGACTGTCTCTGACTCTGCTTCTCTAGATAGATATTAGATATTTCTTTATTTCGTGCTATGATACTTTACAATATGGTTGCCACACAATTTACATACAGTGATTCGAAAGCTATACACATATCTTTCAACTGAAATATTATCTTTTGGGGTTATGAAATAATATTAATTTAAGTAAATTTGAAGGAAACCACGACAAAACCTTCAATGCAAACAAAAAAAAAAATAAATAAATAAATAAATAAAAAAAAAAAGATAAATAAATAAAAATAAAATCAAAATATATAAACGAAAAATAAATAAATAGATATATAATAATTACTTAAAACAAATAAATAACTAAATTGACAAATGAATAAATACACAGATAGATAAATAGTGAAAATATATAAATAAATAATAAATAGATAATAAATAAATAATAAATAAATAATAAATAAATAATAAATAAATAATAAATAAATAATAAATAAATAATATATAAACAATAAATAGATAATAAATAAATAATAATTAAATAATAATAAATAAATAAATAAATAAATAAATGAACAAATAACGAAGTAAAAAAATAAATAAATTCACTAATTTATACAGAAGTAATAAATAAATAATTAATAGATAAATAATAAACAGATACATTAATTAATTAAGTTAAACATTTAGTTGGAATGAAAAACGCAATTTTGTAGAAATCTATCCGTTAGTTTAACAATTCTTTCGGAGATCAATTCAACACCCGTTTGACAATGGAGATCACAGGTAGAATGGTACCTTGGTAGATTAAGCATCATCTTCAGCAGTTTGTTTTGTGAAGTTTGCAATTTCTTAATGTGACATTTTGCACAACTTCCCCATACCTGGCAACCACACAGTAATATTGACTGGAAAATTACTTTATAGATAATAATTTTGTTTGCTTTACTTAGCGACGATTTCTTATTTATAAATGGGTAAAGCATCTTGATACCAATATTAGTTTTATTAATTGTATTTGAAATATGTTCTTTGAAAGTTAGTCTTGAATCTAGATACAACCCCAGATATTTCACGCTAGATTGCCAATTGACATTTAGCCCGCACACGTTAAGTGGATTACTGGGTAGATAGCAACTTTTTCTTTTTCGGCTGAAAAAGATAGGTTGCACTTTTTCGGCATTAATTTTAATTTTCCACTTATTGAAATAATCAGCGAATATTCTAATCCCATTTTGCAAATTAGTTTCAATATTGAGACTATATTCATGAGAAGAGAATATACCCGTGTCGTCGGCGTATATGTGAAATGGCTATTTCACATGCTGGGGGTCTGGGCAGGTCAGAGGTGTATATATTATAAAGCACAGGACCAAGAACAGAACCTTGTGGTACTCCTGCGCAAAAGTTTTGCAGAGAAGATGCTTTACCATTAACATTGACTGTGAAACGTCTATTAGCCAGAAAACTCTGTATGGATTTGACTAAGTATAGGGGAAAACCGAACCTAATCATTTTATAAATGATACCATCATGCCAAACGGAATCGAAAGCCTTTTCAATATCCAGCAAAACTAAACCTGTGGATCTGCCCAATTCGAAATTTCTCTTGACGTGTTGGCATATTCTGAGCGCTTGATGAGAGGTACTGTGATGGCTTCTGAATCCAAACTGTTCATCTGGGAAGATACGCATATCATCTATAAAACTCATAAGTCTAGTTTTAATTACTTTTCCGTACACTTTGCTAAGACAACTTAGTAGACTAATTGGTCTGTAGCTATCTGGGTACTGATTTTGCTTTCCAGGTTTCAAAATCGGAACTACTTTTGCGATTTTCCAGTTATTCGGAAAGTACTGGATTTTGAGGCATGCATTAATAAGAAAAGTTAGAAATAATATTCCAGATTTCGGCAAATGCTTGAGGTACAGGTTCTTAATACCATCAAGGCCTTCTGTTTTCCTCAGCTGTAAACTTTTTAGAATGTCCCTTATTTCGTTTGGAGATACAAACGCGTTAGGGGATGGCCCATGGCTCTGCAAGCGAAGGCTGTCACATGCTTCCTTTTCAAGAGAGCTTGTGGTTGCATCACCGAGGTTTTGGGAAATATCGTGATTCTTTTTGAAAGTTAAACTGAAAATATTGGCCTTTTCGATGTCTGCATGAAAGACATTGTCGGAACTGTGTAGACTTGGAATTCGCGAGTTCTTTTTTTTAATTATCTTAACTATGTTCCAAAACGGCCTAGCATTTTTGTCCAATAAACTTAGCTTCGTATTCCATTGATTGTTCCTATGCTTCGCTATTTCTGCAGAAATGAGTTTATTGAAATAATTCATTTGTTTGCGAAGAAACGGTACGCGATACCTTTGCCATTGTCTCCTCAGAATATTTCTAAATCGTATATACACTAGGACACGATCCGGAATTGTGATAAAGAAATTATTCCTAGCTACTTTCGGTACACTCTTCTCTATTGATCTATGGACTTCCTTTGAAAAAGCTTCCACAAGTCTGTCAATATGATCAGTGGAAACATTTTCTAAATCTGGAGGAATATTAGTAAGATTCCTTTTCATTTCGAATTGAAATTGTGCCCAGTTCGCATGTTTAAAATCAAAGTAATATTGTGTTGTTTCTACACTAGATTTGAGAACTTGGCAAAAGACTGGGTTATGGTCAGAACTAAGATCGTTAAGTGCTACCGGCTGAGAGAATAATCGTGGTGAATTAGTAATAAAAATGTCGAGCGTAGATGGAAGACCTCTCGAACCTGCTGGAATATATGTGGGACTACACGGAAATAACACCGAAAACGGAAACACATTAGACAAACCTGAAAGTAGATTACCATTCGCATTTGCTCTGCTGCACCCCCAATCTCTGTGCCTGCAGTTTAAGTCACCTCCAATTAAATAATCCCCACTTATTGAGAAAAACTGTCTTAAATCTGCAGTTAGATTTTATCGTATGTAAACCGAAGAATTACCGCCAGCAAAGTAAACACAAAAGATTTTGATTGCCCTACCATTGTCTAAACGTACCTCTATACCTATATTTTCTATGCAGCGCGTATGCACAACTGGCAAAAGGGAATGTTGAATAGATCTCCGAATGAGAATGGCAACACCTCCGCCTGTTCTGCCAATTCTATCCACCCGATAACATTTAAAATCTGCAGTGGAAGGTTTCATATTTGAATTTAGCCATGTTTCAGTTACTAGCGCGATATCAACTTTCTTTGCAATTAAAAAATGTATGAATTCTACATGTTTTTTCTTGATGCCTCTGGCATTCCACGTAACAATATTAATAAGATTTAATGCCATATTATTTAACATTGGAATACAGAAACTTAAAAGCTAATTGCGTGACAACGTTAAATTGCTCTACCTTAGATTTACAAGAACTCAGCCTGGTGATTACTTCCATAGTCAAATTATTAAGTTCCTCCATTGTGAACAGATCGCCGCTCGCTGTAGATGCGTTGTTGTTGTTTTTTGGTGTCACTGCAACTGGAATCTCCCAAGCACTTGGTCGCGAGGTTAATCTCTCCACACGTTTGGGTGTATTTCTTTGAGGTAATGCCGGGAAATCATTTACTGACATGTAATTTAAGGTATGCGTGTTAGCACTGACATGTGTGGCCGTGTCTGGTTTAGCATGAGAAGAAGATTGAGAACGATTTGTTTTGGCTGCAATTTTCGCTCTCATTTCTAAATATCGATTACGACTCATGCATACGCTGTCGGTGGATTTATGGTTGTCATTGCAGTTTGCACATTTGAGATTATTAGGATTATTGCACTCATTTGTTTTATGGGGACCGGCACAATTCGAACAGTATGTTTTAATATTGCAGTTGCGCTCACCATGACCGAACATTTGGCAGTTTCTACATTGAGTGCATTTATTTCTTTGTTTTCTTTGGTAGCTCCAATTTACTTGGGTATGGAAAATTGAGCGTATATTTTTCTTCAGTTCGAAGAGTTTAATAGATCCATTTTCGAGTGAGATAATGTAGAAAGTGTCTGAATAATGTTCGTATTTCTTTGTGATTATTTTCACTTCTATACACTTAAGACCGAGAGAGAGCTTCTCTATATTCTACAGTGGACCAAGGAATTCAAACTGGGCAGAACTGAAGATGAACATCACCCATCCATGTCGCTCACTGAAGATAACGTGAAAAAGTGAAAAAGGCAGATCGAAAAGTGATAATCAGATATAGAGCTGAGGTCACAGGGATCTCATATGGCAGAGCTCAAAAAATCCTTGCGAATGATTTGCATATGAAAAAGTTCCCTGCACGTTGGGTACCGACCAGTAAAAGGAAAAAGAGTCAACATATCGAGGGTAAACCTCGATAAGCTCCAAGTAAATCAGGAAGTGTGTTTTTTTACGTTTTTTTACGTTTTTTAAACCAGCGTTTTGGGTGAATTAAGACAAAGTTTTTTTTTCTAAGGAAATCCTTGGTTTACATAAAAGATGGACTAAATGGATTGACTTGTTAGCAGACTTAGTAGAAAAATATTTATTTCTTTTTTATTTAACTATAATCACACGCTCTAACTTACGCTGATGATCTGGACTTGTTGGAAGACAATGAAAAAAAAAAACTTAAGAGAATAAATAAAGAGAAAACCAAATATATATTCACTGACTGACTTGGATCGATTTAAGCTTCTCACGTTACTGTACTATATGTATAAACACTTTGAGAAACTGGAGTTCAAATATCTGGGTACGATATTGACTGTCACGGCCCACTTTGATGAAGGAACTATTTAAACAACTCTTTGGCCCCGCAGTGGCAAAATTTGTATTTATAAAACCACAAAAATGCCAGTGATACTTTACGGATGTGAAATTTGGCCTCTGCCTAGGAAGTTGGAAAAACTACACAATCAAGAATCTCTCAGCCCCAAGCATTGTCTAATAAAACCGCTAAGACTAATATGGGCAGGACACGTAGAATCAATGGACAATGGACGAACATTCAAAAGAATAAGCGGTTGATGGGAGGACAATAAAAGAAAGGATCTAGAAGGTGTGGACCAGAGCCGAAGCTTCACTAAGTCTCCTATTTTAGTGCTAGAGTGCGTGATTCCATTTTTGACTTTAACCTTGTTTTTTGACGGCTCCGAATCTAGAGACTCAAGCTTTTTCTAAGCAAGTAATATTATGGAATTCGAACTTTGTGCTATCGGCCTCAAAATTCTGTGCACCAATCTTGGAATCATTCAATTAATTAGATAGATAGATAGATATTTATTTCATATGTAAAATTTACAATGGTTTGCTACCGCACATTTTACAACACAGGGATTTGATAATTAGGTTATATCTTTCCACTGAAAATTTTTGATTTTTGTATAAAGGAAAAAACGAAAAGACAAAATAACAAAATGCTTTAGAAGTAAAATATGAAAAAACCTTCAATGCAAGCAAAAAAAAAAAAATAAATAAATAAATAAAAAAATAAATAAATGAATAAATAAATAAATAAAATAAATGGAAATAATTCATTAAATAAATAAATAATAATATAAATTTAAATAAATAAATACGTACTTAACTAAAGAAATAAATAAATTAAATAAACAAAAAGTGACAAAAATATAAATAAACGTAACAAAATAAACAAGCAAGAAAATAAATAAATAAATAAATAACAGCGGAAGTAAAACAATTTAAATATGACATAATTCTTTTACAAGGGGGTTGTCAGCAAAACTACATCGTTCCACAAATCTAGTTTTAAGCTTTTCAATCCTTTCATGGATCAGTTCAACATTCACTTTTTTGTGCAGATCTAGGGTAGAGTGATGCCATGGCAAATTAAGCATCATTTTTAAAACCTTATTTTGACATACTTGCAATTTCTTTATATGGCACTTTGTACAATCACCCCAGACTTGACAACCATATAGAAGAATTGCTTGAAAAATCACTTTGTAGATTATTATTTTGTTATCTATTGATAATGAGGATTTTCTACAAATAAAAGGATACAACATTTTTATGGAAAGTTATGTTTTCTTAATCGTTCTATTTATGTGGTCATTAAAAATCAGTTTTGCGTCAACAAAGATTCCTAAATATTTAACATAGGACTCCCAAGGGATGCTCATTTCATTAAATTGCAATTGAGCGGAGCAATGTTTTCTTTTTCTTGTGACGAAGATAGCTTGTATTTTGTTTTTTTAATTAATAAACAAAAATAGAATAATACAATAAAATACATTTTGTATGTTATTGTTTAATTAAACTAAAAAACTGTAGTGGCATTATCCTACAAAGACTGCGGCCATCGAATTTATAATAAAGACTTAAGTCTTAACACATATATACTGTATAAGGTTTGTTTAATATGGAGCTATTATTAATAAGACTATTTTATCTATCTATTTGTTTGCTTAATAACAGAGATTTTACATTAAAAACTTAACCCAATAAACTGTTAAATCGCATGATCCAGTCACCATTATGTTAATTTAATCTGCCTGGAAATTCAGACCACAATGTTTAGGCGCATTGTGTAATTATAGTCTTACCCTGCTGAAACGATCATGTAAAGTTGGTTTATAAAACATAAACAGTATTTAGCAGCTGCTAATTTTTTTTATCCCAAAGCCTTTATTTTTAAGTGTCGCATTATCTTTTTTGCAGTAAGAACACCACGATGTGTAACTGTCGCAACGTATCATCATACTAGCTGACCCGGCCCCACGTTGCTGTGACTTAGTATGCTGAATCAATGTTAAGGCCGTTTTTAAGCTAAGAAAAATGGGATTAAAGTGTGCTGCACTTTTTATATCTAAAGAAAATTTGCCATTATTACCAACTGTTTTTTAATCAACGTATTTTTTAAGCGTTTAAGATGTTATCATTAAAATTAACCTTAACTTTCATTCTTAGTCAAGTTGTGCGTTGAATTCATTCGGAGCATTCGAAAAAGTAGTCAATTCGAAAGTAATTGGTAAATAGTTTCGGAAAGTTGAAATGAAACACAAACGATTATTTTATAATTTAATTTTATAGTTTAATTTACAAATTACTTAATTGAAAAAAAAATATAAAAGGAATGATATTTTCAAGAAATAAATAAATAATTTTTCATTTTTTTTAAACTGAAATTTGAGTTTTATAAATGAGGTAGATTAAGTTGGGTTTTAACTATTTTAATAACAATTTTCATTATTTTAAATTATTATTATCGTTTATCTAAGTGGTAATTGATGGCCATCAATTTTGGTTACCGCGTCTTTAGCTAACACGAATAAATTTGTATGTTTTCCTTATACGTGAGCGGGCGACATATGTATAGCTGCCCATGTGAGAAGCACATATTTTTTTTGGCCATGAGACTTATTTATGAAAATTTAAACCTTTTAAATTTTATTTATTCCCTTCACTGTTTTAACGTTTTCAGTTGTTGACGTGCTGGGGCGTTCAGGTTGGGCATGGTCACTAACATCTCCTTGGGTACCTATGAAGTGTTTGTACCACTTATAAGCATTTTTTTTCTTTTCAGAATCGACACGCCAAATGCAATGCCACAGCCAACATATCAAGTACTAAATTTTTTTGTTAAGACAAAATTTATTGAATACAGTCATTGATCTTCAGCAAAACAGGTCTAACTCTTATATCTGTGAAAAACAGACTAAATATCCAAAACGGGTCATATAAAATCAAATGAGTCATATAATGCCAAATTGCGCAAATTTATATCTCTAGATAACTTGTGTATGCCAAATACCTTCCGATAATAGGATCATAACTAAAGCAGTAAAGTGTCACTATGACAGCATAAGAAAGGAAGAGCCTAAAAGTGATTTTGTTTTTAGTTTCTGAAAAAAACATTCAATATATTAAATTTAAGCATATTCCATGCTAATTTGCACTTCCGACACAAAGGTGACACACCAGGTAAAACACGCCTAGAATAATGTGCATGATATATTCGTATAGTGAACTTAACATCAACTTTATAATTGCAATCACTAATGAGCTATAATTTGCCATGCCAAGAGCATATGAATCACTAACAAGCCCCCGTATAAAGGACATTTGCCGGAAGTGCTCTATATTATCATTCATATTCCCCATTCAGATCCTACTGTACATCCCACGGGGGTGCTAATAGGCTAATAATTCATCTCAATCTTGAGAAAGTTTCCGTTCCGCGGCACACATGCAACAGTTCTATGAAACACTCGGTACTACGCAGCGCAACTTGCTATAAGCCTTAATTTCATAAACAATCCTAAAACGAAAAGCACGCTCAATACACAGAGAATATCGACCCTATTCACACGTGGATAAAAGCACTGTGTCTAATGGTGAGGACATAATAAAACCCTGCATCAAATTACTGCTTAACACTCCAAACAAAAACACGCGACTTCATTACCTGCACCACCATTATATATCATGCCATACACCATAGCGACACACGACCCACTTAAAGGCACATGGCACTGCAAATAAGCTATTCTATAAAAGTGTTAGCTCCATCGAGGATACAGCGAAGTGGAATGGGAAATAAAAACAAAATCCTGGAACCGTGACAAGACCGGTTAAGGAAGTTGGCCTTTAAATTTTGTCGCTCGACAAGTAGGGTACTGAATAAAGTTTCCGGAAAATCCAGGGAACACTCTCATCATATCCGATTCCCGATGAAGTCCGTCGTCCGGTACGTGACCAGCCTTCTAAATATTTAATCAGAGATGTGTACTACCATACGGAATGCTTGGGACAATGGGAGACCGAAAATAAGGGGTTAGGTACCACACAAACCCATCACATCCTCATAGGAGCAAGATGTACCAGTATATGTATACCTGTATTGTTCGTTGTAGTCCCAAACTTTAACTTGAAATAGATGCACAAGTCTTGTTCATGTCCACGTTGTGGGACAAGTGGTAGCTTGCTAGTGGTCATTTCAGTCGAACTACCCGTGTGCATATGTGGCCTGTCGCATGTAAACTAGAAGCCAAAAGTGGACCTGCTTCACCCCGAAGAAATTTGAGTAGAAATTAAAAAAAAATCTGACCAGTTACATGAGCGGTGGTAACAGCTTTTCTTTTTACGGTGCAACAAAAACGAAATAGAAATGAAATCGCATTAAGCTCAACCTGTTCCGCTCATAAATCATTGGCGAATACTACGATATTACCTTCTGTTATTAACAATCAAAATTTCCAAAGCAAACTCGAAAAGTCAATCTTTGCGAAATAAAATTGAAAATCTACTTTCCTGTTTGCGGTAGTTCTTCGGTCAAGGTGGTTTGAATTCTGTCCAGGCATAGTATGTGAAATAAAATATGTGCTCGTAATTCTGGTTCACCTACTTTTCACTGTCCAACTGCAAAGCTATTTCTTCAGTCAGTCATGACCACCTAAAGCAGTTTTATTTTACAACAGGAGCGCGTTTGAAATGCTTCTCAATACAAAAACGGAAATAAAAACAGAATGAAAAACAAAAAAGGATTAAAACAACAAACAACCGGACAATGATAAAGAGGGATGCGACAATAGATTCAAAGATTCATCTAGTTGGTTTGTCAAAACGAAAGTATTGTACAATAGTTGATGGCATGCCAGTAACAAAGCTAGAAGAGAATGCAAATGAACTAGGACAAAAGACTTCATTAAATTCAATTCCCGCATAGTATAGGAACCAGAACGAAAACAAAAATGAAAACGAAAACGAGAAGGACGTTCCTTCTCATTTGTTTTTCGAAGAGATTTCCACTTTCGCAAAACACGAATACTACAAAGACGGAAGGAAGAGCCTTTATCATAAGCCTGACTCTTGGCAATTCTATCCTTTTGAACATTTCCTGTGTTCTCTGTGTACAACTATGTGAATGTTTAGTTCCCATCACTTTACTCGTCTTCATTACTTTTTTTTGAATGCCTCCAATTTGTTTATTTGGAAATGTATGTATGTTGTAAAATAAACCAAATACGTTCAAAATAAGAAGCATAAATAGAGGTGAAAAATGTTTAATTTTAAGATAAATCAAATTGGTCCTTTGACGCATAAAGGAAGTACAGGCTTGCCATGTTAGTGAGCTATCACCGTCACTGTTGGTAAATAGAATTTCTTCGTGTTTCACGTAAAATCAAACAAGTACGATAGAATTGAAGTGAATGTTCTCTCGTTTTTTATCCTTTTTTCTCTATTTCGTTTTGAAGGGTGTTGAGTACTATGCCTCTGGCCGTAATATCTGTGCAAGGTTTCTTATTGTACGGAAATCAGAGTGCCTTTTTACCTTGTCCTTGTTCTAATTTCGAGTTTTTTTCTCACTATAATGCTTAGGAAAATCCTGTTGCGAGTGACGGAATAAGGCAAAAAAAAACTTAAAGTCGTATTTTAAATTGTGCTATTCAAATGAGAATTTTACTTTTAAAGCTTAGAGTACTTGGTTTCTGACATAGAATTGTATGGAAACTGAAGGAAACGCAGTTGCCCCTAATCAAGTTTGTTGATGTTGATTAGAAGTCTCAATAATTTCACAGAAGCAAAAAAGTTTATAAATTGGTTTATGGAAAATTTCTAAACCTTAAAACAACCACTTGGCAAAATCAGTATGTTATAAGCTCGACAAACTGTGTCTGATTATTATCATGATTTTGGAAACCCATTATAAAGGGTGGTGATAAGGTCTTCATGATTATACACGCGTATCCATCATATACATATACACCATGGCTTGCGAAAGGCGAGAAAATATTTCATTAAGAATATTGTAAAAATAATTTCGAAAATGGCTTACACTCTGTTATATACATATGAGAATGTTGATTTAGACATTTTAAATCCACAATATTGTTTCTAGACTAAACTAACTTTTGGAGTTCCCTTAATATACTTATTAGACAGGTCTTTCTGGATTTCAAGTCAAATTTGCCTTTTTTTTGGATCTGCGTCATGGCAGAATGAATTGTGCAGGTAAAGACATTATTTTCGTGTCTTTCAAGCTTTTCGACAGTTTGGCCAGAAATTGAAGTATATTAATTTTAAAGCCTAAAAAAGAGTCAAAAAAGGTCTGATTTTAAATTTTGCGTCTTTGCTGAACTTTTAATATTCAATTGTTATTGCAATAGCTTTTAATAAAAAAAATTTAGGAGGTTATTAAATATGGATCGATATAAATTCGCACGTGTTAAAATACAATAGTAAATCAATATTTATAAGTCGGACAAAATATTATTAAAAGGTTTTTTAAACTTCGTTCCACTTTTGACCATCATCGACCGGTAACGGTTGAAAGCGGTTCGATACTCTGAGAGTCTTTTTTATCGGTTTAAACATATGTATACAAAGCGAGTTGTCACGAATGATGTTTGAAGTTGTTCGAGAAGGAAGATGTTAACTGGAGGGTGCGGTAGTGTTCTATCCGACGAGAGGGAGTCAACTTTCGTTAAGATGATTTTAAGTTCGGTTATGATGTTAAAGATGGATTGCAGAGTTGTTGCCAGATCGTCACTGAAATCACTTTGCTTAGTTGTAAGTTTATCGATTAAGAGGAAGTGGTCAAATTGGCGTTATTCTGACAATTTTGTGGAGGAAGATTCTAGAAGGGTGTCGAGATCGGCTTGTGAGGAGTCGTTACGTTATTAATAATGTTGGGCGTCTTTCGTGTAGAAGCTATTAACTAACTTATATACATCGGCACTGAGCATATCAAGCCGGTTAGTGAGGTCGTGGGATTCATTAGAATGGGGGAGATCTTTTATTGCGTTGAGACGGTTATCGGTACTACGGAATTGTATTTTCGCGAACTTAGATGAATTGCCAACAGCACTGAAAATATCGTCAATATTTCTCGTAGCTACTTGGTAACCGTTCGAACATTTTTTATTCGTAACTACGAGATTGTTCAACGCGGGCGTGATGGTATCATTCAGACATCTGACGGCTATCATGATGTGTGATAGCGAAATTCCTTTATAATCTTCGCAAACGAAGTTAAACTTATAAAGTTCATCGTTTCGATAAGCCGACACAGATAGGATGGAATGCTTTATCACATAAGTCACTGCAGTGGAACGATAATTTAATTGGGGTTATGCGTAGTTTTATTAATATTTTTTTTTTTGGTTTTATTTAAATGAGTCGGGATGAAGACAATGAAAAACATGTCCGAATCGACTGGAAGTGACTGACTACTAAGAGGCAGATACAGCTGAAAGCACCATGAATGAGGACAAACCTCTTGAGAAAGCATTTAAGAGAGTTAGGTCGGTGGAGGTATTCCCTACTAAAGCCCAGCCGACCCTCTCATTTGCGGTCGGCGTCGGCGGCTAGTGAAGGCTGTTGTAGGGAACACAGGCATGCGAAAACTTTCGGCATGCCTATAATATTTTTTTTACTGGCGAGGATCATCTTCCCACTAGGAGCTTGCTGGAAACGTTCAGGGTATTATTATGGTGGTGATACCGCGGAAAAAGGTGATGCTGACAGGCCGATTCTGAACGCACAAGGCAAGGTTGTTTCTGCTCTACAGCCCCTAAGCTGGCAAAGCTGTCCCAGAGCAGGGAAGAGCGCCCGCAAACAGAAGACGGCCGCCAAGCACAGTTTCGCTGGGGAGAGAGCTCTGCAGTTTTAATCTCTGATTTTTACTCGCAGGATGTGGGGTATTCAAATCGAGATGAGTTTTTGGATGTAATACGTAATCAGTAAGAAAACTCATATCGTAAAGTTATAAGGCTAACTACTCAGACATTGTCGAGAAAAAAATTCCAAAGCTTAAAAAAAAATAAATTATTACAATATGATCATGTATTATGATCCTTTTTTTAATTTAATTACATTATCGAACAGCGAATTGAAGAATTTACAACTTTTTGATAATGAAACTTATAAAATAGAACATATATATACAAAATACAAAGTTTTTAATTGTTAAATATTATCATTTATTTTTTGAAAAGAAGTACATATATTACGAAATACATTGTATATACGAGATATAATGTTGATAGCATTAGAAATGTTTATTTCAGTCATTTTACTTTAGAAATACAAGAACCTGAATGATAATTATCATAAAAACAAGAAAGGCCCTATCTTCGACTATTAGCACAAAAATAAATGCAGCTCTTTTACAGGAGCAAGAGGTTTTTAGAATTCTTTCTTGAAAACAAACTTAATTTATGTTCGTAAATATTTTTCGATGTTTAAATAACTGACGCATACCAGGCATACTTGACCATTTCTGAAAAAATTGGAGAAAAGAGCTGATAAGAATTTATTTCTCGATTAATTGTGAACAGTTCTGAATTTTTTTAATCAAATTCTTAACTTGTCTTTAAAAGTAAACATCACAGGGTTGGAACAGTGGAGTACACTTTGCAGGTATTACTTCAACAGTACAAGTAGACATTGTATCATCACCTTGGAAAGTTTCATCATATATTTCGAATTTGGTTTGTTCTCCCCAAGAATCGATGAGAAGAAATTTTTCTTCGCACACGTAAGATTTGATACATTCCTCGAAAAAAGTAGCATATAAAGATGAAGTGAGTTTTCCGGATTTTGAAGATGTAACCACAACATTCTTATATTTTTCCATGTACTCATCAACCATCTTCTGAACCCTGGGTCGAAATGTACCTGTTTGCTCTTACAAATAAACAAATACTTGCAGACACTGTATTGTTCAGTATACGAATGTATAACTTTATTCATATCTTTTCGGTGGACAAATACAGATATACTTTTCACTTTTGATAAGTGAAAAGAAAGTAGATTGATATTGACATCGTAAACAAATTAATCAAAATCAATTTTAAAAAACGTGTTTCAAATATGTTTTTTTTTTTCATAATTTATAAGTTATCTGTTTGATCAGTATTTATTACGAAGCCAGCGTTAAAATTTGCTGTCAAGTGCAAGGTTTGCATACAGAAAGTTTCTGCTGCAGCTAGCATCTTTTCAGTAGACACGGTTCCTTTTTTTTTGACACATATTTGCTGATTTTGCGCTGACGAATTCCATGTTTATGCTTAAAATTTGTCACCCAATGCTCTGAGGCTTTGAAATCGAAATCTTCAAATTGTGCAGCCAATGGCCATTGCTGTAATTTTCTCGTTGTAACTTTGTCTAGCTTCGTAAGTGACGAATCATCATGAACCGTCTCAAAATTCACTTCTTCACACACTTCAATTGCATGAATTAATTCTTCATCATGAATAAGTTTATTTTCATTCAATAATAATTCGAATGTCGTATTATACAGTTTTTTCGCCAATTAACATTACATCTTCAGGTATCACAAACGAGGGCTTCGATGTAATTAAATTATTTCCGAAAGACGACCTTCACAATATACATACCACTGCATTTTTCAATAATACTTTTGACTTATCACAAAGACGATTTAGATATTATATCCTCACTTACTGAGGAGCCAGGAAATACTTAGCTTCTCGACGTTTTTCCACAATAAATCAGTTTGAAATTATATATGACACAAATAAGAAAACACATCCGTTCACAGCAAACTCCAAAAACAAATAACGAACGGTAAATTTCACATACATTAAAATGCAGCTGACGAAATCCATGGACGTTTCAGGTAGAGACGCTCTAGAGACCCTTTTTCTATTGTGTGAATCTTTATATTGACTCTATGCTATAGAAGCAAACTGACGGAAATATGATCAAGTCAAACGGATGAACTCCAAATGGAATGTAAAAATGTGTATTCTGTAAATTCTTCTTATTATATTTGATACCTACCATTTGTTTAATATAAACCACATGCGAATTTTCAAATTTTCAATTCGCTGTTCGATAATATAAATAAATTGAAAAAAAGGGTCATAACAGATTATTAAATTGTTATAATTAATTTTTTTTTTAAGCTTTGGGATTTTTTTTCTCGACAATTACTGAGTAGTGCGCCTTATATCTTGACGATATAAATGCTCTTACTGAGTACGTATTGCATTCTAAAACACATCTCGATTTATATACCCCACACCAAAGATGTCAGATTAGTCTAGAGCATTGCAAGGCTGCTACCGCTCTTCTAAATATGCATGCAGTAGCAGTTAGTGCATTGTATCTATTAAGGAACCATAGGTCTTGGTGGTATACGTGATGCTTTGATTCTTTGTGATAACCGATCTGAAAGACCTAGGGTCTGCCTCATCGTATCAAACTCACTATCGACAACTTGGACAATAATGTGGTCAAGATTTGGTGGCTGCCAGAATAAGCTACAAAACGCACGGAGTTATTGAACACTTCGTCGTTGCGTCTGCTTACTTCCCCTATGACTCGGTACTACATACCTCCGCTACCGAAGGCAGTTTCTGAACTCGTAAAGTACTGTGAAGTAAGAAAGACTGTTCTCATCATTTGTTGCGAAGCCAATGCTCAAACAACTTTTTGGGGCAGCAACAAATACAATCTAAGAGGAGACCGACCTTTGAACTTTACTCTTTCGTCTGACTTTATCATCAACAATGTTGGCACTCAACCAATGTTTATCACGAAGATACTCGTAACAGACATGTGATCTAACTAACTGGAGAGTCTTACCAGATGTTTCTTGTTAGATCTCAGATATATCGAATTATAATTGAGTTGTGGGATTTCCCCGTCGCAACCCAATCGGATGCCGAGAAAGACGGACTGGGTACGGTTTAGGGAGGAACTTGAGAAATCATCTCATGTCCTGATGTCCTACCTAAACTCAAAAAGATACAATTGGTAGAAGATGCCTTTCACAACCTGAGCAGCGTCGCATACTTTTTCCAAAAACCTTAACCTTACTCTTGAGCTCTTCTGCACAGTGATCAAATCTTTAAGCGCCACCAGCAACTTGGTTTAAGTCCTCAAACGAGGAAAATCGACAAGGCTGGATGTACTCAGATCGAATGGTACCTTTACTGAGTCTAAAGCGAAAACTCTCAATTTACTGCTTCAGACCCAATTCATGGCAAATCAGAGTCATCGGCTTCTCTTATACTCCTTCAACGGTAACTGCGACTGAAACGATGAAAATCACTCGACGTAGCTGGTACATTGCGTCATGCGTGGCACCGACGGAAGCCATTGAATTTGATGTGGCATCTTTTGATGGCTTTAAGTGAATGGATATACCATGTTATCCTGCAAATATGTAGGTATAAGATGGCGACTTCCTACTTTGAAAATTATTTTCACTGCTAGCCTGGCACTTGCCTTCATACCCATTTCTTGGCGCGGGGTGAAAGTGGTCTTTATTTCCAAAATAATTAAAGAGGATTACTCGCTCGTCAAGAGTTTTAGACCAATCTAATATTCTACATTCTAACAGTCTAACATTCTACTTGCGAAAAACCTCGGAGAGACAACTAGAGTTGCACGTGCGGCAAGTTGAGCTTCGAATGGCTTCTCCTTCGGAGATGCAACATGTTTATCAGCACGAGAAATCCTGCTAGAATGCGCTTCAAAACTCTCCGCTGTTATGGTGCCTGAGGATCGACTCTCTGCTTGATGCTCTCGATGCTTCTGGAATCTATGCCCAGATCCATGCGGATGATGTTGCCGTTCGGTCTATCGGGTCATGTTTAGCGACTGCCTGTGGTAAAGAGGCGGCGCTAAATGTGATTGATGATTGAAGCACGAGTAATGAGCTGTCGATTAATCATCTTAAGACTGATGTCGTTATCTTCACGAGAGGAGAAAAATACTGGCATGACTCAGTTGGCTAGATACTGGACCTGAAAAGGACTGTTTTTGCATTCTTTAAGATGGCCCAAGGTTTAGGCGGAGTTCAGGCACTGAGGTTTCCTTTAAACGTGAAAACGTCAGACTGCAATGCCACATGCATCGGTCACTTTATCAGAGATATACGCAATCATAATGGCCATATATGTGGCGGAGTCGGAAGACTAAGGCTGGGACCTAGGTTACTCTAGGATTTCAGGAAATGAGATCTCTTAATAACCCGCTAGAAGCGGCTTTGAGGAGAGTTTCTCAGGACTTGAACCCGCTTTAAGTCTACCTGTCACCACCGTCAAATCCTACATCAACCATTGGGTCTTTAACGTATACTATATATTGTACGAGTAGATGGGGGCATTATCCAGGATGCAGGATGAAATAGCGCGTACGCCCTGATATCTTTAAAAAATCCGCCATATTCTTATCTTAAGACGAATTGATTGCAGAAGACTCACGGGGTTCATTACGGGCCATTACACACTACGCATCTCTGCGTGCTTGATATCAGTGAGATGGCTAACTGTGTTGCATGTTGCGAGCAAACAGCAGGACACTTTCTCTGCGACTGTCCTGCCTTCGTTCGCCCAACGTCGCGCATCCCTGGCACTGAAGTTCTTCCTCAATTTTCTCCGGAGAACGGGGAAAATACAGTGAAGAAAGGTGTCTGTTAGTACAATGGATCAGTATTTGCGTCTGAGTGCTCCAATTGATAGCAGAAGCCTCTAACAAAAAATAAAAAAGTAAAAAATACCATTCTTTTTTGAATTTTTTTCGGAAATTCATTTCTATTTGTCTGGACGTAAGCAGACGGGTCTGCACAACGAGTAAAAGTTTAGTGTGGTTTTTAGGTTGGTAGCATTGTTTATTTACACCTAGGTTAACTTATGCGTGTAAGCCAGCCGTTGGTGATGGGACATCTTTGCCTTTAAGAGGCCGACCGATCAAACAATCGACGACGCAGCTTCCTCCACCCACCAAAAGTGTTGATGCTCTCGAACAACGCCCCTTCTATTTCCGCATGACACCATTCTACAGAACCTGAGGCACTCCGGCTCATAGAGCGCATGGAAGGTTAGTGGCACCGCTAATGGAGGGTTATTCAAAGAGCCGAAGAATAGTTTTTTCCAGTGTAGCGGCCTTCCCCACCAACTGAAATGTAGCTGCAATCCTCCGCACCCACAGTTGCTGATTCTTGTTCTTGTTTGTTACGTTGTTGTTCTTGATTTATTGTGTGGCTTTTGGCTTTGCTGCAGAGGGAGGGGCGTTCGATTTGGTGTTCAATCGTCATCTCCTCTATAATATAAAAAAAAAAAGAATAAAACGATACCGGTGCATAAGAAGAGCAACATCGCATCAGATACGCGCTGGCCTCGAATTGATGACCCAGCGGACTGGATGACGAAGCAGAGATTTCCAGTGAGAAACTATTTAGATTCTAAACTAGTTCTTGGTTTCAAGCTGTGGTATACGGTCAAGATAATAAAATTGTGTAGACTTTGAAATACATTTACATTGTGTGAACCTCCCTCGGGTAGTGCCGCCCGAGCAGGGACCTGACTAAATAGTACTCTACTAGTATGCTCTCTTCTGTTGTGATGATTGTTGGAGTCCGAATGTTTCAACCAAGGAATATGAAAATCCGGTACCTATTAGAGCACATGGAAAGATCGGGCCAATCGAGGGTCGCATAAGATTAATCGATAGAGGCAATTAAGTAATTTGTGCAGCGAGTCTGTCGCCACAAATAATCAACGTTAGCTGCTAAAAGGGACTAACAAAAACCTTTCTTAGTCGGCTCCGTAGATTCGATTTCAATTAAATTAAAATAATTGACCCTATTATTTTTTTGCCGTAAACGGAGAGTGAAAATGAACACCGAATTGACTAATATGAATTACTTTGCCCTGAGATTCATCCTAATTGCTGTACAATGTTAAGAGTTATTATATAATTTCGTATGGTGGACGACAATTTCAAATTTGTGCACGTCATTAACCTCGAATAATGTGAGCACCTGGTCGAAATATTGAAAAAATCTGATTGACCACGATTGAATACCAGATTGAATACAGGGAACAAATCTACTTAAAAGCAAACTAGGACGGAAATCAAATCTATAGATTGCCTAGGTATTGGATGAAAATGGATCACAGATAGCTCCAAAGCGGTCGTCAATAAGTATTATATAACGATCAGTTTTAGTTTTAGCACTACTGGGGACATATGTGAATATGAAGACCAATCAGATCTTCAAATTGGAGTAAACGAAGTCATCCGGGCGTATCAGCCGGCGTAACATAAACCTATCCATATTAATCTCCTAGACAAGGAGGAGATCAATACAATCATTGGTGACATCGGGACTATCATATGTTAATGAGATACGAGTCATGGAATATGGATTCCCTTCTAACTACAAAAACACCACGCTTCTACTCTGTACTCCATCGATACCAAAGGTGAGGAATGAGAAATTTAACCTGATTTTAATTATAGCGCCGATCATCAATGGAGTTCGAAATTTGCGGCATTGTGGAAGACTCTCTTTTTATAAATAATTTGGATATACGTACATACATACATATGTGGCGAGCAGTCATTAAAGAAACTCGACGAGAATATCTGTGAGAAAGGCTGCAAACAAGAGAGAAAACATCAAGGGGATACGCTGTTCATAACGAATTTCAAAGCACGCCCAGTCTCCGGAGATGCATCGCAACATTTGAATGGTACCTATATAATTCGCCTGAACAGCAAAGAAATATATGGGAAACGAGAAAATCTCGAGTTTCACAGCTGCCACCCTTAAGATTCTTCCGCCCATTCTATGTGAACGGGATAAGCGTTAGTAATATTGAATTGCTCGGGGATCTCACAAAAATAATTATGGTCTCTGGTCTCTTCTGTATTGGACTGAGCTATAAAGCACAGACCCTAAAGACTCGTGTTTCCCTGTTCGCGTTTTTCTCGGACCCCTCGGAAAGGAACTCTTCAAATAGGCCTTCGTCAGAATGTCTGGATGCTTGTCTGAAAGGAAGATGCTGGCAGTAAGCTTTAGAAAATGACAGAAGACGAACTCGTTGAAGCTGCGCATCTTATAAAAGTCAGCAAATTTTAAATGTAGTATTAAGCAGATATTATGCCAAAATCTACATACATAACATTCGGCGCATGCCGAATTCTCAACTGAGATGGGCTTTTATATAACAGGATGCAAAGAAGTTTTATAAAACTGATATTTTTTAACTTAAGAATTATAACGTTTTGTTTTCCAAAGCCCGGAGACATCGTTTTAAAGGAAATGCCTGTGTGTGTGTTTCGTTTCGCATTATTTTATCAATTTTCGTTATCAATTTATGATGTCAATTTCGAACCAGCTTTATTCCATTTTTCGAAGTAGAGATACCGGCAATCTAACTACTTAATATAGGTTAAACTTTTGAATCTTAACTTAGCTTTTTAAGCAAAGGACCTAAGCATTTGTGGACTATAGTTAAGGTTTCTATGTATATAAATTTCTGGTGTCTGTCTGTCTGTTCGCGATAATCTCCGAAACGGCTGCACCGATTGCAATGAAGTTTTGCTGACATAAAGAGGGGGATGTCAGAGAGGTTATGGGCTATTTGTTGTTGATTGCTTTTAACAATTGAATTTGTTATAAAAAAAATAGAAATCGGCCACTATCTAACGAATTTGAAAAATTTTTTTTTTGAATAAAATACTATTACCAACGATGAGACATGAACTTAAGCAAACACCTTTTATCCATAACTATTTAGTTTGTTATAAACAATTGAAAACGGCACTTAGGCGGGGAATTCGAGTTATTACAACAGAAAATAATTTGTTTTCACATAATTAGAATACAAAACTTTACTAATGCGTTTCAGGGCTTACGAGGGTGGTCCGAAAAGTACTTAGCCTCACCGCCAGAAGGCGCCAGTATCGCAAGAGCAACTTGCTATCGTGTAGTACATTCTAGTAGACGGCTACTGTCGAAATTTCAGCCGGATCGGACTCGTAGTTTTGTTTTGACCGCGTGTGGAAGCGGGAGTATCCGCGGATTTTAGAAAAATGGAAAAAGAGCAATATCGGTCGGTGATTCGATTCTTGTTTTTGGAAAGGAAATCGCGCAACGAAATCAAGGAGCGTTTGGATCTGGATTTGATGTATCATAAATTTTTCACTAAATAAAATAATAAATTGTTTGGTTTGACCGTACATATTTTCATTTGTTTATAACAGTATAATAAAATAATCATTTCAACAAAGACAGCCGCGGATATAAGCTAAAAATAAAAGTAGATATATTTTGTCAATTAAAAATGAATCAGACATGCATTTCACCGGTCTTGATAAGGTCAACGCAACTTCACAATTATTTTCAATAATCATACCATAGCTGATCATCTTAGGGATGCTGTGACCATCACTTAATTCGACGACATTATTTATTCTTTCAATTTGTTCACGTCTGAGACATATTATGCATCGAAAGCAGAGGGAAAATACTTGATTGCAAACCTTAACATCAAAAAATCAGATGGCCTAGGTAATATACAAAATATTTATCTCAAAAAAAAAACTGCCAAAAGTTGAAATTTAGTACTTCACTTGATTTTATTAATCTATGCCTTGAACTGCTTTATTTCCCAGATGTTTGAAAAATAGCTAAGGCAATTCCTATCCCCAAAACAGGAAAAACTTCTAGCAAACAGCTTATTCAGTCTATAACATAAGCAAAATCTATGTCAAATTCTTGAAAACAAAAAAACAAAATTGATGAGAGAGGAAAATTTCTGAGAAATTTTGACTCATCGGGTTCTAAGAATTTGTTATGTAATTCAAAGTAAGCCTGCAGTTGGTAAATAAACCGAGATGTAACTATTCTACATACATATATTGAAAATGTATTTAATACCGTGTAGTATCGTGGCTTTATTCATGAGCTTATACATTTTAACTTCTGCCCATATTAATGTAAGATTGTTCAAAATGTTTTTATTTACAGTAAATCAAAGATTTTCCACAGCTATTGTACATATCAAATTTGCGTAACAGCGTTATATGCTGTCGTAAGTCGCATTATATCGGATGAATACAGACTCAATACAGGGACGAATTTAAAATATTTAACTGGAAAATTCTTAACTTATTACAATAAAGGGAAAATAAAACTTGTTTTCTTTCAATCTATATATACAAATATAGTTAACTTTCAAGGAGCACATTGCAAGTACTTTAAAAAAAGTAAATATAGGAATATATTATTTATTATGATTATAAATAGTAAATCTAATCTCAGTTGCTTACAATAATACTATATCTTCCATAGCACCATTCCACTAAATAAAAAAGCTGATATTGAATGGATCTCTGTCAAAACACAAAAATTAGGAATTCCACCACCAAATTAAAAAGAAGTGATGAAAAAGCATCTTCTTGTTTTAATCCTCTACGTATCTGGAGTGTTTCAGATTTCCTACTTTCACTAGTTCTTTTCTTCCTTTTAGGCACACTTGCAGCAGTTTCAGCAACTTTTTCGGGATTCCTAGCCTTAAAACACGTGATATGTCCCTTTCCAACGACTTAGAAAGTCCCGTTTCTTTTCTAAAAGCTGCCGTATAGTAAAATTTTGGTCTCTGATTATTTCCTTACCGTATGATATAAGTCTCTTTATGAGAAAAATTGACAGTATCTTGTAACAATTTCATATTCCTCGGTAATTGTTACATTGTGGTACAGTCACCATTTTTAAATATGGCAATGATGACCGAGTTTGTCCATTCCTTGAGGATAGTCTCATTGTTTCATGTAGTTGTGATGAGTCCATGTAACTTCTGTGTTAATTTTCCTGCAACCTCATCATTCTTAAGCCGAGGGATTGCTGCTTTTCTTTCCTTTATGGTTGGCAGTTTAACCTGCTATGTGGATAGCACAATTTTCCATTGCTGCTGGATCTCCATTTACATTCAATACCTTCTCGAAAAAACTCCTCCATTGGGCTGCAATTCTTTCATTGTTCGAAATGAGCTCCCTGTGATCGTTGCGAATAAATCCTGATCTAGCCTGGTAGTCTTTTTGTATCGCCTATAGCCCTGAATACATTGCTCTCGTTACTTCACATTTTTTTTTGACTTCCTTTCGTCAGTTCGTACGTGTCTACTCTTCGCAATTTTCCAGGGCTTGACGTCTTAGAACATCACGGGCTTTTATTGTACTTTTTCCTCGCATTCTTTGTCGAACCAAGGCTTTCTTTTGGGGGCTTTGATGCCACCTTGCCTCCTTTACAATATATTTTATTGATTACCATACTGCTTCCACCAGTATGGTTTCGTCATTAGTTTCTGTGCTATCTAGTAGTATATTTCGAGTATATCCGCTCTGTTAATTTGGATTCGGCTTTTTATTTTGGCGACGATGCTTTAAATCTAGTACATTGGTATGGTGTCAGAAATTGATCAATTTGTTTGCGCGTTAATCCATCCGATGATTTTCAGGTAGCCTTAGATATCCTCTTGTGATTCAAAGTTCTGTTTTCAGAATCTGTTTTTTTTGAGCTGGCGAAACTTATTGTCCGATAACCATTATGGCTTGATGAGATATGGAGACTTTCTTCTTCTATTGTTGACTTGTATATTGCTTCTTTTCCTATTTTCGCAATGACATCCCTGAGTACGATTTTCACGTCGAAGGATGATAAATTGTCAAATATTTCATTCATTGTTCCATATATAGCCTCCTTTACCTCTTCATCCTAATCATCCGCAAGACAGTGTACAATGAATTGAAATACTCCTCCATAATGTTCTGCACAATTTTGTTGCTGATAAAGAGTCCTCCTCCAAGCTTATGGGTATATGTACCGCAAAACACGAAATCATATCCGCCCTTAATAACCCTTTGAGTCATGCTTTTTTCTACTGCATATTTTGACCTGAAATTTTGTACTCGGTGATTTTTGGGGTCGCTGATCACGAATCTGAGGTTATATTTTTATAATTTTCAAATCCAAGATGGCGGATCCAATATGGCGGACCAACTTTGTGAACTTCAATCAAATTTCACTAAAATTGGTATACAGAGGTTTTTGGGGATGCTGATCACGAATATGAGCTTAGATTTGCAAAATTCAAGATGGCGAATCCAAGATGGCGAATCGAAGATGGCCGACTGTCAGTCGTACATTGCAGACTCTGTCATACATCTAGGCTTTTATTTTTCTCCCAGTTCTGTACTCTACCTCAGATCAACCGCTTCAAATTGAAACGAATACGAAGTAGTTTCTTTATTTGCCGCTAGGTGGGACATACTCCCCCAAGCGAGTTTCTCCCGCAAAAGAATAAAAGCCATAAGCTGCATTTTTATTGACTGTCTTTTCAGAATAATTTGAGAATTTGCATTGCATTCTTTTTATTATTTTCATCAAAGAAACATAAAAGCCAGCTCAGGTCTAGCGATTATATCTCAATTGATTGTATGTTTTTTGTTGAAATAAAAACAAATATAAAATATTATGGAAGAATCCGACGTCGATTCAAATGATGAGTCATACGAGGACAGTTTTTGTTCTGACGATGACTCGGATTCAGATGAAGCTTCAATTGTCAGTGACTCAAGTACTATCTTTGAAGCTGACGAAAGTCTTTATGATTTTGATGATATGCCCTTGTCAGAAAGATTGAAAAATCTGGATGGGAAGTGGGAATCTAAATCTATGAATCGTTGTGATAAAAGGTTTAGGGAAGAATGTGGTCCTAACGTTCCAGATGAGGCAAGTTCTCCATTGGAGTTGTTTCATTGTCTAGTACCAGAAGAATTTTTGGATCATGCAGTCGTTCATACTAACCTTTATATAAAACAACAAAACAAAAAGGAAAATGTTGTTACAAAAGAGGAATTACTGAAATTTATTGGTATAAATATCTTGATGGGTATAAAAAAACTCCCAGCTTATAGGGACTACTGGTCGAAAAACCATCAATTGAAGGACCAATACATCAGTTCTATTATGAACTTCAACCGTTTTCTCTTTATCTTGAGTCACTTACACATAAATGATAATGAAAAGGAACCCAAGAAAAATGATTCTTCTTATGATAGACTATACAAACTTCGTCCCATGATAACATGTTTGAATAAAAATTTCAAAAACTGCTTCAAACCCAATATTCATCAGACTATAGATGAAACGATAGTCAAGCTCAAGGGAAGAAGTAGTTTGAAGCAGTACAACCCCAAAAAACCTATAAAACGTGGTTACAAATTATGGGTCCGCGCTGACATTACAGGTTATATATGTGAATTCCAAGTTTATACAGGTAAGGTAGATAAGAAATCAGAAAATAACTTGGGTGCAAGAGTTGTAAAGGATTTGACTCGCGAAATCAAAGGACGCAACCATCACGTTTATTTTGATAATTTTTTTACCAGCGTGGATCTCTTGAAGTCTCTGAAAGAAGATCAAATATTTGCTTGTGGAACTGTAAGAAAAGATCGAAAAGGGTTGCCGCAAAATTATACACCGGATAAAGCAATGAAAAGAGGAGACCATGAATATAAGACTTCTTCCGATGGTCTTGTTTGGTTGAAATGGATGGACAATAGAGCTGTTTATTTTTTATCAAATTTCCATGATCCACTTCAATCTTCAACCGTTACTAGAAAGGCAAAAGATGGTTCCGCAAACGTTGTCAAGTGCCCTTCACTTGTTCGAGACTATAATAAGTTCATGGGCAATGTCGATCATGCAGACCAAATGAAATCGGCATATGACAGAGATAGAAGATCAAAAAAGTGGTGGCATCGACTTTTTTGGCACTTCGTGGATACAGCCGTTGTGAATGCTTATGTGATTTATAGAGAACTGGGGAATGTAAATAATCTAACACTAAAACCATTTCGATTGGCTTTAGTAGATGAATTCGTTGGGGACTCTATTGAATGTAAAAAAGGTAGACCACTAAAGACCAGGAGCTACAACAAATATAAACCGAAGGTATCAGTGCAAAAAAGACGTTCAGAATCTCAACATATGCCACAGTACAACCCCAATCGACGACGTTGTGCACTAAGAATAGACAACAAAGATCGAATTGGACATGTTCTGTGTGTGAAGTACCATTGTGCTTGACTCATTCAAAAAATTGTTTTGCTGATTATCATCATTGATTGCATAAAAAAAAGATAAAAAAAAACAAACAAAAAAAAAAACAAAAAAAAATATAAAAAATAAAAAAAACAAAAAATACAAAAAAAAGCAAAAAATATTCAGACCAAAATATGCAGTAGAACATTTTTGACAGCGGTTTAAATAGGTGGTACACTGGCAGTACCACTGTGACTCAAAGGGTTATTAAAGGTTGTTTAGTTTGAAAGTCGAACTTCTCGCACCGCTGCAATGTCCAATTTATACTAACTAATTTCTTGAGTGCTGTGCATTTTTTTTCGTGGTTGTTTTCCATTGGATAGTTGCCATTCGTCTTTAGGGGCACTAAATGGAAAGTTGGTAATTTTGGTCTTCATCGTCAATTTTGCACAATCGGATATACCTCATTTTATTAATTTATTTATTGGCGGTCCGCATATTTTAGGATCCGTCTGCCTCGGTTAGGGCTGTACGTCCATTGGTCCTTATTTTGGTAATTTGATCAAACCAGTATTC
Source organism: Merodon equestris (assembly GCA_958301585.1). Taxonomy (NCBI): domain Eukaryota; kingdom Metazoa; phylum Arthropoda; class Insecta; order Diptera; family Syrphidae; genus Merodon; species Merodon equestris. The sequence continues at coordinate 71,504,328 of OY284413.1, forward strand.
CTTCCCTACTAGTCCTTCCCTCATACAGGAACAAGGGAGAATATTAGTTGGGGTTGGCTTGGGTTTCGAGTCCTTTATACTTGTTTTGCACGCAACGAAACATTAATTTGCTAAGATGGACATAGTAGGGATGGCATAGTTGTTGAGTGATTGATAGCTTCAAGCAAATCCAACTTTGACAACATTGTACATGTATAATATTATACAATATGAAGATGTTTGCTTTTTTGTTGCATACAATGAGTTATTTTATCTCCCTTTTCCAAATAAGGGGTGTTTCTAATTGCAGCTAGACAGGAATACGTTCTAAAAATGGTGATTTTATTTAAAAAAGTATTTGCGTATAACATATCATTCTTTCAATCAACGAATTTTATTCGTTGCTTATAATGTCTTCTTAACAGCACTCATAAACATCATACACGTTAGCTATAAAATATATTAAAAGTAGTTTTTAATGCAAATGCCTTAGAATTACCTCTCAATAATACAATATGTTTCATATGCGGTTATTAAAAAAATAAAACATTAAACCAAACCGACCAACTGTCAATTTCAAATTTTCCACTGACCTCTTTAATGCGCCTAGAAAAGGAAACACTATTGCAGCCGTGATAGGCACACAAATCGCGCTAGCTTCAGATGGCACTATAGCACTCTGAATGTAGGTCAGTAAGCAAACACGATTTTAATTAAATGGTCAATTATATTCCTCCTGGGTGAATAGAAGACCCCTGCGCAGTAAGATAAAGTGAAAAAACGTTTATTGTTTTTTGTGTTATCATCCTTATAAGACTTACAGAGCTTTTATGCAAAACCAACACCGAAAACATTAGAAAATGTTTCTCTGTCATGTTCAAATGTAAAGTCAATTCGGTGAGGTCAAATTTGATTCTATTAACATTTCCGTATCAATTGCTGAAGGACGTTCGATATTGATTCTTAGATATATCAATCTAGCCAGGATACATTTACCCATGGAAGTGTGTATAGGTATACATATGGTGCAGGAGAGCATTTTTATGGGATGGGATGGAAAATCTATTGCTTAACTCTGGGGATCGAACATTTTTATCGCACGGCCATGGCTAAAGAACTCCATAAACGATTTTTTTTCATCTCTTAGAATACAAATTTCTTTACTTACTCGTACATATATGTGAGAAACTTTATTGAACGGGTTGAAATGTTAAAGTTTCTTCGTGGGCGAGGGTTGGAAAACAATTGATTTTCCTCTAAGGAAAATCAAAGTTTTAGGTGAGGAATTTCCATTTATGCTAAGTAGACAATTTTTTTTTTGTCATCTTAATATACAGTTCATAAATGACATTTTTGAAAATGAACTTATTTTTCTAACTATTTACATCCATATGTATGTATATGAAACGATGTTTTCATTAGGGCGATGTTTTTTACGTATTTAGAATTTTCACGTAAAATAATGTTTTTCCAGTATATGGATTGTTATGAAATTTGAATTAATTTTCAACCTACTATATACAAATATTGAAAATGACTCCTGAGTAGGAATACTCCTTGTCATAGCCTTTTATTCGATTTTAGAGAGCTATAAAATATCCTGTCTAAAAATCGAATATGTATAGCGGCTCCAAGCCAAACTCGCTCACTTGTATAAAAAAAAATTCACTTGTATAAGTAAAAATTAAGTCTGCATATTGCAAACGATTGGTCCAATCGATGCCGTCAAGGTTAAAAATTATATATAAAAAAAAGGACTTCACACAAAATATGAACCGTAAAAGGAAAATATGTACTGAATATACTCGTACATATGTACATACATATATGAAATGCTAAAATAAAAGAAAGTGAGAAAGTGAGTGCATAGTTGTGGAAGTTAAGGTTTTGTTTATATAATAACTTTTGTTTCTGTTTATGGATTTTTGTTTTATTTTCTGTTCTGAATAAAAAATTGAATTTGTGAAAAATGATATTTAATACTTTTTTTTCATTTACTGCTTTATTTCAGAGATTTTTATTTTTGATATTTTTTTTTCAAGTGAGCGAGTTTGGCTTGTAGCTACTCTATGTATGTACATATGTATGTATGTGGGTATGAGATTGCTCCAGTCGAAAGTGCTGGTCGATTGTGACGTATCCAAAACGTCATGAATCAAGATTAGAAGTATGGTAAACAAACCGCTTTGACACATTAGTGATTTTGTTTTTGCGTCATATACTTTGGTTGTGTCCGATTTTGTGCCAAATAATCGTCATTTGCGGGAAGTGTTGCTTTTTTTCTTTCATTCGAAGAAAACGGCGACTGAAGCGCATCGAGAACTCCAAAAGGTTTACGGAGATGCTTCTCTATGTGAAATAACGTGCCGTGATTGGCTCCTTCGCTTCAAAGACGACGATTTTGCTGTTGACAACCGTTCGCGTGAAGGTAAGCCAAAAACCTTCGAAGACGCTGAATTGGAGGCATTGCTCGATGAGGATTCATGCCAAACGCAAAAAGAGCTTGCTTCAGTATTAGGAGTTATCCGCCAAGCTATTTCCAAGCGATTTCATGCGTTGGATATGATTCAAAAGCAAGGAATTTGAGTTCCTTATGATTTGAAGCCATGAGATGTGAGCGTCGTTTTTTCGCCTGCGAACAACTGCTCCAGCGGCAAAAAAGGAAGGATTTTCTTCTTCGCATCGTTACGGATGATGAAAAATGGATTTATTACAGCAACCCAAAGAGAAAAAAATCATAGGGACAGCCCGGTCACGCTTCTACGTCTTCGGCTCGGCCGAATATTCACCCTGCGAAGGCTATGCTGTGTATTTGGTGGGATCAGGGCGGTGTTATTTATTATGAGCTGTTAAAACCAAACGAAACCATTACTAGGGAACGGTATCGCACTCAATTAATGCGATTCAGCCGATCCTGCGGGAAAAGCGGCAACAATATGAGCAGAGCCACGAAAAAGTGATTCTACAGCATTAAAACTTACTTAGAAATACGGAAATGGGAAGTCCTACCCCATCCGCCATATTCCCCAGATTATCACTTGTTCCGTTCGATGGCACATGGTCTGGCTGATCAGCAATTCCATTGATATGAAGACATCTTAAAATGGCTTGATTCGGGGATAGCCTCAAAAGACAAACACTTCTACCGTGACGGTATGCGAGCTCCGCCAGAAAGCTGGGAAAAAGTTATCGCTAGCGATGGGCAATACTTTGAATGATTCACTTGTAACCGTTTTTTTCACAATAAAGTAGCATTTTCATAAAAAAAAAAACAGCGAGAACTTAGTTGCGCTCCTAATATATCAGATTTTCATTATGAGAATAGGTAATGCAGCATCTTAAAAGATTATAAGATATTCTATTAAATAGATGATGATATCTGACATGAAGCTGGCAATGTATCCGGTAGGGCAATACCGTATTGGATGTTGAAAAATAATTGCCAATTAATTCTCCTCTTCAAGGGGTTATGCCTTTTACTAAGCATATTAAAATCTAGGTTTGATGACAGAATAATGAATTAATCATATTAAATAAGGGCGTTGGAAACACTATTAAAAGTTAAGAGCCTGTAGTGTAGAATAATACGTTTTAGATTCTAAGATATCAATTAACATGCCCAGAAAATATGAAAGCATATACATATAGCTGCAGCGTAGGACATACGATGAACGAGACAGATGAAGTACAGGTCCAATGAAAATAGTGATATTTAGAATATGACGGGTTCGAAATACAAACGAATTTAAATAATGTTCTGTTCTTCTCTCCTTCTAACTCGAAGCCTGAATTTTCCGCTATAACTATGTACTTTTGAACGTACATTGTCCTATGGAAGGACGACACAATGGATAAAATATTGGACATTTTCTTATCTTTCGACAAGAAAATTGTACTCCGGGATCTCAACGTGAAAATAAGAAAAGAATCTGGTATACGTGCTAACAATAGGAGACAAAAGATTCCATTTTTCATCAAAGTAAATTTCGCCAGCTCAAAAAATATGATGTTGAAAACCATAACATTCAAACACTTGAGAATACAAAAGGTTACCTGGATATCGCCGAACGGAGTAGCTCGTAAACAAATTGCTCAGTTTTTGATATACGGAAGATACCATACTACCGTACTAGATGTTAATCATAGCTAAAATTCAGATCAGGATTTATAAGGATAAACAGAAAGCTCGTTTTGAATAACGGAAGGGTTAGAAGAGTAGAGCAAGAAGCATTGGAAAACCATGTTCTCCACACAGCATTAAGGTAGAGCTGGCAACCGTCGAAGAAGTAAAGGAAGACTGAAGATAACGAGACCGCATACCATCGGAATCAATTAAACCTGCTGAGAGGAATTAACAGAGAAGTTCTATGGGCTCATCATAACTATATGGAATAATGAAACTATCCCTAACGAACGGAAAAACTCAGTCATCATTCTTCTTAAATGACATTACAGCGTACGGAGAGCCAGAGCCAAGCTTCTCTCATTCAATTATGTTGTGTGCGATTTGTTTTTCAATTGAAAAAGTCATCATTGCCGTATTATAAAGATTTAAAAAGAATGATCGAGCACATTGCAACAATTACCGAGGAATATCGTTGCTATCAAGTTCATACCAGATGCTATCAAGTATTCTCTTAGAGAGATTGAGGAAATAAACAGATGCTACCAGTGCGTCTTCAAAAGAAACCACTCGACGAGGGGCCAGACTTTAACTATGCGACAGCTTCCAAAAAATAAATGGGAATTCCACGAAACAGTTCGTGATAAAATATTTCTATTTATTAGGAATATATCCTTTAAGCTAACTCTCAAACTATCCGCGACATAGTTTTCCTTACCCTTCACATGTTCAATAACAAAATCATATTCGCTGAGAGCGATTTTCCGTCTCTAAAGTGTCATGTCAGGTTTCTTGAGGCCGGTCAGCCAGACCAGGGGTTTATGATGCAATCACTGCCAAAAGGTCCTTCTCAATAGTTGAGTATTTATGATCATTATTGTGTGTACTTGTAATGCATATTGAGTGATTTTTCTGACTAAGTACATTAAGGACGCATCTATAGTAAGAATATTTTTTTTATTAAAGTTCAAGTTTTCCAAATTTGGGTCAGAACTCAGAGGGTTTTTAGAGTATTAAATGATAAGCTTTTGAAGAAATGTTATCAGCGGATAAGCCAGCTTTGTGTAATCCTTCATGAACTTGCGGTAATAATCGGCTATTCCTACAAATTGTTGTATAAACGGTTCCTCTTTTCATTGATAGTTTATTATTTAGTTTTAATGACATAGTCATAGAAATGTACAATATTAAATTTATGTTAAATGTATTTAATGTATGTTAAATGTATATTATGCAATAAACATATTAAATTATGCGAACTTTGAACTTTTTATTCATTATTCTTTATTTATTTTTACTTTATTTTTATTTTGTTATTATAATAGCGTGTTAACGCTGAGTTTGCCGTTTATACAAGAAATGTCTTTAAGTTCGGCAAAAGCCAAATCAGAAAAGAAAAATCTTGTTCGCATTCCATAGTTCGATTGTATATTTTCGTAGACGAGAGTAAGAGAGCGATATTTCTTTTTGAACAATTATATACTCTTGTTGTTTATTCTTTATGCTTCCGTTGTGCTTTCCAGGGTAGACATTAATCACAGACTCCATCTCTACTTTTTTGGTAAGTCTATTACCACTGAACTATTCTCCTTGAGCTTATAAAGGGAAAATATTTTAAGAGGGCCAAATCCGATAAATAGGATTTTTTATACTCTTTTGGACAACTATGACAGAATTCTATTCTTGTAGGTCTCATGTTTACGAAAAAGTCGAGTGGCAAAAACTGACTAACATTAACATTATGTAGGAATATGTGAATTTGGTTTCATTCAAATCTGCACTAGCGTCATAAGCCATAGTTGAATTCTGAAGTGCATTTTGCAATTGTGCAATGCCATTATAATTGTCGATATAGGTCTTTTACTGCCTACAAGAAATGCCAAGTCCATTTGTCTGGACCAGGACCGAAATTGCTTTGCTCCCATTTATAAAATGTTTAGCCATTTTTCGTACTTAACGTTAATTTTTGATTAATATTATATTAAAATATATATTATATGTATTCCTTTGGGTTGAAAATATCACATTTCGCAATTTCTTTTGTTCGATACATATCGAACTTCCTTTTTTTACATTTTTACTATAATCTTTAATTTGTCAAAAATATGCAGTTTTTTTCAGTTGTTCATCATGCCTGCAGTAGAAGGTTAACTGTACTGACTAATATTCAAAAAAACGGATTGGATCATTATTAGTTAACTAGCACATTTCCTTCAGTTCATTTTTTCTTTTGAATTACAATTCAAGCACCTCAGTTTGACTCACGCACTTGAATAAGAAATGAAGCAATACTAAGAGTATAGAAAAAATGTGGCTATTCCAACGTAGACACCTCTATCTCTTCTACCAAATGCTAATCTACTGCAATGAAATATTCATACGTTTCTCCAACACATTCTTCATATTGAGGAGAAAAACAAATAGACAAGCTTGTCTTTCCGTTCACACATTCACCCGACGACGTTTGCAGACAATTCAATTTTTAAGTGCCAATCCACAAGAGCTAACCTGAACATAAAAGGCTTCACAATTTAGATTTGTATGCAAAAACACAAGTCTCAAGTACATTGGATGGTTTAAGGAGTTTTACAGATTACAACAATCGACTTACTAATTGGATAATAACGGTATAAATCGTCTGAACAATTGTCACCGTTCGGCTTACCATACACACTACCCACGTGCGAGGGACATACCTACAAAACACTTCCGGTTCCCTAACGAGCCTCCCACTTTACATTTGCCCCACACGCTACTGCCAACATACCATCTACCAACACTTGACACAATAATTGTTTGATTTCAATTATCGTCACCACGTAGTCTGAAGAAAGCGAGAGTATGGGAGGATATGTGTAGGGAAGAATAGCACAAGTGGTGAAGTCGAGTGGAGTTCTTGCTGGCGACAATTCATCATTGTAAAAATGGTTTCACATGCCGCACATACCCTAAGGACACCAGGATATCCAAACCTAACAACCGGAAGAACCGATGCAACCAACACAACCGTGCACGTATGTAAATGTGGTTGTGGTGTCTGTATATACACACTCGTAAATGTCGAGTGTGCTGTACAAACCACTTACATATGTACATATGTACACTTGTGGTGGTGAGCAGGTTATGCAAAATAAATTAAGCTACTGTGGCATTTCACAGGGTCCTTTCTTCTTGTTATTGTATTTTTTCGCTGCCATGTCGTGGAGCATTTGTGCCTATGGTTAGCAGGTTTATCATAAATAAGCGAGTACTCCTAGGATTTGGCGAAGAGTGCTCAGTCGCTCCCGATGCAAATATGTGAGGAACGTTTCTACGGCCGTGCAAACGACTTTTAACTCCATCGACATCTATTGTTAGTTGTATGACATTCGTGAAGGATGCAATTGCGGTTGCTCCTTCTCCTCTGACAACATGGCTGTAAATTCCTCCATCTAACGACATTCCCATTTGATATTCATCGTCTATTCCGGTACATATTATTGTATACGTATGCGCACAAAGCAATTAAAGAGGGCGCGTTGGCATAATAGTTTGTTTTTTTTTCCATGCTTTTCGTAGCGTCGCGCAGCTACACAAACAATATATGTTTCATGAGCATTTCATAAGTTGAATAGGTGACAGGCAAACAATTGCAACAGCTATTGCATCAGGACAGGCCACTGGCAGTTGGTGTAGGTGATCATATTCCTGCAATCCAAAATCCGGGATAGAGTTGTATATTATTCGCACGGATGTACGAGTATGTGTTTGCGTGGACGCTACAAGAAATAGGGGCTTTGAAACAGGATACGTTGTTTGGTGTGTCCCCTGACCTCGCCATACTGCTACCATAATGTATGGGTACTTATGTGGGTAAAAATGGAATTTATGTGGCTTTTGGGAAATTTAGAGGAATAACTGTGGAAGATTTTAATGTCTGTAAAATTGGTAGAGTAACTGGCAATAAAAAATAGGACGGTTGCTCGTAAATGTTGGTCTTGGTCGAATGCAAAAAACCTGCCATTGAGCTGGTCAGGAAACTTTCAAGTGTATATGGTGTACATATGGGAGTAGTAGCGGACCCCGGTGCAATGAAATATGACGGTATTTACATTTTTATGAGAGGAAAGGGAAAAGCTGTGTCGCTGTAGAAGCGTGAATCTAACGTGGAGGCATGCGTATGGGCGACGGATATAGTGGTTTGATTGCTCATGTTCGATCTATTTTTTACGAGGGGAAAGTATGAAACGAATGTATTGGTTCCGTCTTAAGATTTAAATGATTTTTGTTAGATGGCTGGCTTACGAGGGCAACTTTTATCGGTCCTAGTTAGATAATCTAATAGGTCAGGGTCTACTCTTCTCGTTTTTCAGCTTCTTGCGTTATTTCAGTTTGAGATTGAGCCCATATCGAACAAGAGTGATGTTAACATTACTGTCAGCTTTCGGAACTTTTGCCTTTTATTGTACGAACACTATTACGATCGAATTTGATGATTGTGCCAATAAAGGGGTCAAATATATTTGAAGTTATATTTGTATATGCATATTTCTAAAAATCATTCGATATTATAATTGTAGCGTTTGGGGTTGTCTACGCGACCTCAATGAATTCATCATACGAGGTTTGTTCAAAAAGCAGCGACAGTACATTCAAACGCCAAGTTCGGTCATGTGTGAAAGCTTCGCTCAATGTTTTCTTCGACGACAATGGCATGGCAATGGCGAAGCAATACGAAGTAAAAGTTCGGATCTATGGGAAAAAAATTCATAGCTTTTGCATTAAGATAATGTATGTATCTGTGCAGTCATCGTTGCTTGCGCGTACATTTCTGACCAAAAACAATGCCTTAATCATGCTTCGGTCTCACCGGACTTAGTTTCTTGCGACTTTTATCTTTTCCCAAAACTAGAAAGACTTATGGAAGGATCGAGAGTTGCTACGGTTGAGGAGATAAAGATCGCACCGCTGGAAGAGCTCAAAGCTATACCAAAAAGCGCTTATCTGAAGTGCTTCGAGGATTGGAAAAAGTACTGGCGTAAGTGTTTTATATCTGGGGGGATTACATTGAAGGATGCAAAATAGATATTGATGAATAAATGTTTATCACCATCTTATTTCGTCTTATATTTTTTCTTACATGTATGGATTTTTATTTCACCAAGGGAAAGCGACCCAGGCGAGCCACTACCATCTCGAAATAGCATATGGAAGGGATAAATAATCTTCAATCTGACGATCCCAAGATGGGATCAGCTGGTCGGCAGTCAAGCTACAATTCCAAGTATTTTGCAAACTGCAAACGGCAAGTTGGATTTGATATCGGTGTATCATTTTTGATTCATGTGAACGGGCGGACAGACAGGAAAGCCTTTGCATAAGTCTTCCCTACTCCAGCTTTGCAAGTTAGAGGACTGAAACGTAAGCAATGAACTGAGAACACAGAAAAAGACAAACAGCTTGAGCTGCTAGAACAGTTGTACATTTCGCAATAAGGCAAAGGTACCGTGCAAATCACATGGACAAAGATACCTAGCCCTATAAAAGGGAAGACATTTAAGTGAAACATACTTTTTGCTTCAATAGCGTGAGACTCGAGTATAGTGAAATAACTGCACGTACATATAAAGAAAGTGCGAAAAAAAAAAATTAAGCAAAGAAAACAAAAAATGTATCAGTCGACATGTTAAAAATTAGCCAACGTGGGTGAGTTTAAGGCCAGGAAAATTATCATCCATGTTATAGAAGTTAGCACGCAAGAGATAGGCAGATTGTTGCACAGGAACAAGTTGTGAACAACTATCACACCTGCTCTACGAACGGAGCCTGCACCTGGCACCGCCAAATAACTTGTGTTGCACACGTAGATGATTCCATCATGTCGTTCAATTCATATACATATATGCCAGCGTCTTCCTGTAATCTGAGAGGAGAATGCGAACTCTATTGGTAGCTAAAATCTGGCTTAATTTCAATTTTGTTGCCTTTTTGACCTTAAGAAAGTGCCGCTGGATCCTGGCACGGTTAGGAAAAACAACAAAAATTACAATACAATCCGACAATGCGAAAATACAAAACGGGAACATTTAAGTTGATTCATGTTTAACAACAAAAATTGCATCTGATAGCATTCCCTTCCAACCATGAAACTGTATTACACTCACTACACATCAGCCCAAGAAATATTGCTATTGTTAAGAAACGCAAGAGAGATATTAAGCTCCATTTCCTTAACTTAGATGTAATTTTTTAATAAGATAAATATAGAGATAGAATTGAAATGTTAAAATAAGAACTCCAATGAGAAAGCAACTGATTTGGACTCATTATTTCCAATCAATAAAGTATGTACATAAATATGTAAAACACAATCAACTGTAGGTAAGCCAAAAAGTTCGATATGACTTAATTATTTGTAACGTTTAAGCTTCAATAAAATAATGCAATTGTGTTGCAGCAGTCCGAAAAGGATATTCACCAAATAGTTTTCACTTGGAGCGTAGTCGTCGGCGCTGACTGCTGCAGGACTTCCTGATGAAGGAACCCAAGATTTGTGACAATTCGCAATGGTCACTTTGAAAATAACTTTTCTACCACGAAGGTTGTATTCCTAGACAGTGAGAATATTAGGCATTTTTTACTATAAAATTTTATTACAGAAGTCCAATCGCTCTTTCCCTAGTAAATGTATAGACAAGGCGAAGTCCCATTAATAGGAATAGGAATAATAGGAAGCTCGTGTCGGACAATGAGAAAGTTGCAGACCAGTTGAGGAATTGTTTCGATGAACGCGAAGAGCAAACAGCATTGGAAAAAGATGTTATATACAAGTAGAATTACAGGTAAAACTGTCAACTACCGAGGAAGTAAAGGAAGCTTTCCACCTAAATAATAAGAGTCGACCCAATAACATTGGGATTAATAAAATATGCTGGGGAGAATTTAACAAGGTGTTGTCAAATATTCTATTATATATGTATTTCTACTTCTATTACTACTACTATATTACTACTTCTCTTATATTACTACTTCTATTATATTACTACTCATATTACTTCCACTATGAACATTGAATCCCCGGTAGAGCTGTCAATTAACTTTCTAAACTCTATGTCTGGAATAAGTAGTGTTGATTTAGTATCTTTGGCTAAGCCAAAGTTCCTTAAAAATCTACCAGGCTCTTCTCTTAAAGGGGTTATTTAACAATTGCCTCAGATTAGGTTACTTCCCTAACAAATGGAAAGTTGCAAAGATAACCCCAATCTTAAAACCTGGCAAAGCTCCCAGCTTACCCTGTAGCTACAGGCCGATAAGCCTACTAAGCTCTCTCAGTAAATGTCTAGACACACTAATCAAACATAGGGTGATATCATTTGTTGAAAGAAATTAAATTTTCCCTGAAGAGCAATTTGGTTTTAGGGCATTCCATAGCACCACCCCAAGTGCATCGTATAACAACACACATAAAAAGCAAACTAGTAGTTGGAGAAAGCACTTACTAGATGTTGAAAAATCATTCGATACATTTTACATAAGCTTTTAAGTTTAAATTTCCCCTTGTATTTTATAAAAACCATTCAGTCATTTCTTTCATACCGCAGTTTTAAGGTTTCTATGAGCCAGGATCTGTCCTTGGCCCAATATTATATAATATTGTATATATACATACATCCGATTTCTCCATCCTGGTAAACTGTAACAAGGCCCTATTTACTGATGATACATGTATATATTCCTCAGATGCAATTGGTTTCACTGTTGAAACCAATCTGCTTTCTGCTTTAAATACTGTTCAGGCATATTATGATAAGTGGAAAATAAAAATGAATGCTTCCAAGACCCAGGCCATCTTTTTCACTCGAAAAAGAAAAGCCTGCTTTCTTCCAAGTAATTACTCTTTTTTTAATGGCATCCAGGTTGAGTGGAAATCCAGCGCCAAATATCTTGGCATACATTTAGACAAACGTTTGACCTTTAATTGTCATGCGCAAGAAATAATCAAAAAAGTTAACAATAAGAATCCTCTATCTATTTATCTGTAGGAATTCAAAGTTAAACAGGGAAAATAAACTAAAAATAAAAAAAAAAATAAAAAATATTTTTTCAAGCTATCATATTTAATGGGCCTCCCCCCGTATGGGGCATGTGCGCCAAAAGTCATATTCGCCGAATGCAAATAACTCAAAACAAGCTATTAAAAATGATTTCAAATCTGCCATGGTATTTCCTAACAGAGGAAGTTCACAGCGTTGCAAACATTGAAATGATTAGGAATTGATAACATTTACGAGCGCCATAATATCTCATGCTTAACATCCAACAATTCAATGATTTCGGATCTAGCTTTGTCATTAGGGCAAGATAACTCTCCGCCGCAAATATGAAGAGAGTTATTAGTACTATTAATATTAATATAACTACTTGTTACTTATTTGTGTCTATTATATACATATTTATTTATCCACTAATATACTTACTTACTAATTCATTTATTTACGAATTTATATATGTATTTACATATCTGTTTGTTTATTTATCTATTTATATATTTATTTATTTATTGATTCATGTATATATGAATTTATTTATTTATATATTTATCTATATTATTGTTATTATTTACTTATTTATTTATTCATTAATTTATATCTTTATTTATTTATATATTTATATATTTATCTATACTGTTATTATCATTATTTGTTTATTTATTTATTGATTCATATATCTATATATTTATTTACTTATATATTTATCTAAATTATTATTATTATTTACTTATTTAATTATTAATTCATTTTTATCTTGTTTTACTTATATATTTATATATTTATATATATTTGTATATTTATTTATCTATATATTATAGTATATAAGGCGTAATAAAAATAACTCAACTTTGCGTGAAATTTAAGACAATCCCATCATACCTCTCTCCCCTACTTGCAAAAAAACTGGGACACTCGTTTTATAGAAGCCACTTTTGGAGTTAATTTTTCACCAGCAAAATCTTCCGCGGTGCGTAGGAACAAGTGATAATTACTTGGTGCCCGGTCGTTGTCTTGTTGGAAAACAACCCCTCTCCCGTTGGCCAAAGCTGGCCGCTTTTGGGCTATTGCTTCCTTCAGACAGTCCAGTTGTTGACCTAATTATTGTAGGAGTTTCGCCGTAGGGCTGTTGCTCATGGTAGACGATTGCCTGCCAATTCCACCAAACATCGAACAAAACTTGGCAAACTCATGGCATTCAATCCTGGACGACTGACCGCAATTTAACCACTGTTTTCGCTTGAAGTTGTCGTAAGTGATTTTCTTCTCATCGCCAGTCACCGTCTGCTTCAGATATCGGTTGATTTTGTCAGTTGATCACAGACCAGTGCAGTAAAAGGAAGTGTTCCAGCTTGTTTAGAGTGCAAAGCAATATAAGCAATGAAAACTATAGGTGCTCTCTTGGACGAAGTGTCCGCGAAACCCGAATTAACGCAGTGTTAAAGTGCCTCACCCGCAATCGGAAGGCCGCCGATTCGGATCCCCATTCGGGAGGGAAGTTTTCGTTTTAGTTTTTTTCCCCCGTTGTCTTTCTGCTGTTTCTAAAGGAAACTAGTAGTATTAGGAAAAGATATATATTACCAGTTAACACCATTGACCAATGCCAAGGGCAAAGGTCGATACCCCGGACTAACGGGATTTGATTAATCATCATTTCTCCATATACTTTGTGTGCTTCTTCATTGCATCAGCCAATGCACGCATGCTGACGAAGCGTGCATTCGTCTCCGATCAGATAACGGCACTCGAGGAATATGCACCGAACACGATCATGGGAACTATGCACCAACATGATCGTGGGAACTGTGGACATACGACAGGAACACCTGAGTCAGCATGGGGACGAGGCTTGGGCGACAAGCACAAACAAGGAAATTCGAGCAGTCAGTCTATCGACGGTAGCCGGACGTGATCATCATTATACTCGTATCTCGATTTAATCAATAAAAACATTATAACGTAAAGGAACGGTTTTCTCTCTAAGTCGAACTGTTGGGCCAGCCATCGGGCTGGCGTTCGCGATTTTTTTTGGATTCCCCTTCAGGGAATTAACTGGCGCCCGAGCAGGGACCGCTCCGTAAACGCGATCCTTTTCTCCTGGCGATTCATCTGTTGTCCCTAAATAAGGACACTGCACTGGTACGTTCTATCGAACGAAAATGGCTGTACCCATGAAAACACTGCCATTATTTCAATGTGACAGATAAATTTCCCTGTACCCATGAGAACGCAGGGATAATCGCAGAAGGTTAAAGGGACGCGTGTGAAGTAACCCGTGCCTTAGTACGTCGCCTTGGAGAATAAAAGTTGGCGACTAAAACGGAGAACACGGGCCTTCCAAAAGAGCGGCTCCCATAATCGAGATTTCCCGCGATACGAATTCGCACCTCTCCGCGACCGATCACGCGATACTTATCCCCCTCTTTTTTTTAAGCAATTGCAAAATAGAATTGGGGTAACTATTAACTGATTTTTATTTTTTGCTTCCCGTTATTCTTGCTTAGCTAATAAGTATGGAGGCCATACTCAAATCCGTGACTGACCTAACGGGGGCAGTTAACGTTATTCTCGTCCAACTCAAAGGACTCGAAAATCGATTAGGAGCTCTGGAGGGCAGGCAAGCGTACGTAGGCGCTGCCGTCGAACATGTCATAGAGCTACATATGTCCGCCGCGAAACGAGCCCGAGCTGAAGGACATTTCGAGACTGCCCGACTGCGTCAAAGAATTGCAAGTCTTTGACGGCAACCCGACGCAATATGTGTCATGGGTGCATATTGTGGAGGCAATATTGAAGGGCAATCCTTCAACATATTCGGCAGAAGATCCGTGGTCCTGCCGATGCGGCCTTGGTGTCGTATAATATTTTTGACAACGACTGGCCGTCCATTAAACAGTGTCTCTCCCTGCATTATGCAGTTAAGAGGGACATGAGAACCCTAGAGCATCAGCTCAACCAACTCTGCCAATGAACTTCGAGGCTGGACGAATTTTACGCCGCCGTAAACCACCAACTGTCGGTGATGATAAATAAGATTAAAACGGAGTCCTTTAGCGAGGAAACAGTGAACGCGTTGGTGGAAACCTACCGAAATCGTGCCCTCGATGTGTTCATCCGCGGCCTTAACGGCGATTTGTTTATCATTCAAAAGCCCAAATCGCTTCCTGACGTTTATTCAGCATGCCTTGTGTTTGCACAAAATAACACCGAATTCCATACCTACGGTGATCCCTGTTCTTTTGTTGGCATATGAAGTTATATATACATAAATATAAGCGGATGTAAAAGGAACAAGCTGAAACAGATATTATATTATTATATTTGCTGCGGTAGTTGGAGCATTAAAATAAAGTTAGACACCAATAAACAAACTGTTTTCTTTTTTGCTATCTGCATCCAAAAAGCTGGATGAACGTACTTTTTTTCATTGGTGACCCCGACGTAATTTTGTCGTATAAATATAATCTATATAGCTTGCCTTTTATTTTCACGTGGCCATGTCCGTGGAGAAATCGAAAAAAGAAGTCAAACTTCTCGAAACCCTACGAAATAGACGCTCTGTAGTTTGCAGACAATTAGAAAGAGCACGAGATTTCATCACCAGTGTTGGACAAGATGCAACTATCCAGCAAATAGAGTTACGAACAACAGCCTTCGATGAGAGCTTTCATCAGTTCGAGGAGTTGCAAGGAAAAATCGAGGACTTGGACCCGGGTGAAATAGAAACAATTGACGATGATGACATAGGTGCAAAATACGAAGAACTCTTCTACAAAGTGCGACCTCAGCTCACACTCCTCTTGCACGTTCTCAACGCAGAGCAGGAAGCCAGGGAAGTATCGATTAAAATGTCTACAGAGCAATTAAGACTGCCCAAAATTAATCTCCCCTCCTTTTCAGGTGAAATGACCGAATGGTCGAACTTTCACGAAACATTCAATTCCCTTATCCATCTCAATCAATCCCTACCAAATACTGCGAAATTTCACCATCTAAAATGCTCTTTGTCTGGAAGCGCAGCACGTGCCATCGAGTCCTTGGAAGTAAACGATAACAACTACGAAATCGCACTCAAAATATTGCAAGGTCGCTATGAAAATAAACGCCTCATCTGCACGGAGCACATAAGGAAAATATTTGACATATCGCCTCTTCAAAAGCCTAATGCAACCGCCATCCGAGATCTCTCTGATTGTGTTAACAGCCACCTACGTCTTTGGGACGTCCAGTGGAAACTTGGGACGACATAACAGTGCACTTAGTCGCATCCAAACTGGATCCAATTACACGCAGTAAGTGGCAAGAAGAACAAACAGTCGATAAACTTCCAACATTAAGGGAGCTGATGCGGTTTATTGAAAAGCGATGCCAAATCATAGATTGTAGCACCAACAACAAGAACACACCGGTAAGTACAAGCTCCTTACCCAATTCAATCGTAAAAAAAGCCCGATCAAAGGCATTTACTCTAATCAATCAAAAAGAAGGCCGTAAAGATAAATGTACCTTTTGCGCACGATTGGGTCATGACATCAGCAAGTGTTACAAATTCCTTAATCTTTCTATCGACGAGCGACGAGTATTCATAAATGGATCAAAGTTGTGCTCGAATTGTTTAAAGGGCATTCATGATTTAAAGGACTGCCAATCATCAAGGTGTCGGGAGTGTAATTTGCTTCACCATACAATTCTTCACGATGACGCGTACACGTCCTCACAGTTTCTCGCAACATCAACGCTCCTAATCCTCAAGATGAGCCAGGACAAGGCACAAATAGAGTCTTTAACACATCTGCTTCTGTCCTCCCTTTGATTCAATCAATGGACGAAGATAATAATAAGTTAACCCTGCTAGCCACTGCCTTAGCATATGCAGTGGATAAGAATAAAAATTACATACCCTGCCGCATCCTCCTAGACTCAGGATCATAACTGAATTTAGTCACGGAGCGATTTGCACATACTTTAGGGGTTTCCCGATAACGAGTACAAACCAATATAGAAGGAATCGGAGAAAGCAAGTTTGTATCGAAATTCAAAACACATATTAGGATCAAATCAAGACACAACGATTATGCCTTCAGCGTAGAAGCTACGATCATAAAAAGAATAACTGACCTAGTGGCAGAGAAACGGCTCGATCTTAACATGTGGCACACTCCTGGTAATATAAACCTTGCGGACCCATCGTTTGGGATTCCACAGCGGATTGATGTTCTGATTGGAGCTGGATATTTTTTCTCTATGCTGTCAGTCGGACAAATTCGGCGAGATGACGGTTCAATCTTTGCCGAAACGACGAAGAAGACATTGAGAATTTGCTACAATCATTCTCTAATGTTGAGAACATAGATGATAATACACCATATTCGAGGAACAAAGACGTTTGCGAACAGTTATTTCAGTTAAATTACTTACGCCTTATCACTGGAAGGTATCAAGTTAGACTGCCATTTAAGCGTGATTTCAAAGAATTAGGAAATTCTTATCCAATGGCTCTGAGATGATTTTTAGCGTTGGAGAAGAAAATTCATCGCGAACCCAGTATAGCCCTCGAATATAGCAAATTCATGCATGAGTACTCATCGCTATATTCCATATGGATCTTGCGCAAAATATCAAATTCGATGAACCACATTACATCCTACCAGATCACTGCGTTGTTAAGCCGGAAATCTCAACCACAAAATTACGCGTAGTTTTCGACGCTTCGACCAAAACTGATACTGGGCTAAGCTTGAACGATATTTTGCATGTCGGACCTGTAATTCAGCATGACTTATTGTCATGAAATGCGCGAGAAGATCTCCTGAGCAAGACATTCAATTTTACAAATTAAACACTGTCACATATGGGACTAGCCCAGCTTTGTATTTAGCCACGCGAGTTCTACATCAATTGGATGGTGTCGCTCGTGTTGCAGAACTACAGCTGGCAAATAGGCGTACAACACGGGCGCTGGCTAAAGTTTGTCCATTACCAAAGGTTGAAGAGCCTGATGTTCTTCAAGGTGGGGAGGATGTTTGCACAAAATAACACCGAATTCCACAATTGGGGACATCCCTGTGATGTTTGCACAAAATAATACCGAATTCCATACCTACGGTGATCCCTGTTCTTTTGCTGTCATATGAAGTTATGTATATATAAATATAAGCGGATGTAAAAGGAACAAGCTGAAGCAGATATTATATTATATTTCCGGTGCTGCTGCGGTAGATGGAGCATTAAAATAAAGTTAGACACCAATAAATAAACTGTTTTCTTTTTCGCTATCTTCATCCAAAAAGCTGGATGAACGTATTTTTTTTCCAAAACTTGAATTATCGTAGCCATTCTATTCACTCCTCGACTACCCCGGATACGATAACAGCTCCTGTTAACCAGATATTCCTGAACGGTCAGAGGCCCATTTTGCCACCGAGGAAATTTCCGCAGCATTTCTCGAACGGGCCAAGGCAACAAGCTCGTCCTCCGCGGCAAAACCGCATGAAAAAATGGACATCGACAGATCCGTGCAGTCGAGGCAGGTAAACTACATGAATCGCCCACATGGGCTTAACCCTTTTAAAAGGCGAGCGAGGTCCGATAATTACCCGAACAAGCACCAACGCTTGTATAACACGTAAACCTACGAGGAACGCCCGAATAGCGAATACGAGGAAGCAGGAGAGGAGCTGGTTGACGAAGAAACGAAAGAACGCATCTCCAGCGTTCCATACATAGACTACATAATCAGAAATGGTAAAAGGCTCAGTTTCCTGGTAGACACTGGAGCCAACAAAAACTTTATAAGACCTTCATTAGCCGACAATTGCGCATCGACCCCCAAGCCTTTCATGGTGCACTCCGCCGCGGGCAAGATTCCAATTAACAAATACATACAGGGTAGATTTTTCAAAGAAGCCGGAAACGATTCAGTCCTTACCTTTTACGTTTTACCGAATCTCTCTTCCTTTGATGGTATTATAGGCGATGATACCCTCAAACGATCAGAGGCCGTTATTGATAGAAAACAAAATGTATTGACCCTATCACCAGGCATTCGAATCCCCCTCAGGGAGAGAACGTCGACAGAAATGAATGTCACGTTGGATCCAAGCCTCCCGGAAGACGTAAAATCCCACTTAAAAGCCTTGATTCAAAAGCTTGCGCCTGTCTTCGGGTCGATCAATGACAGTGAGGTCATCGGCACGTCCGTGGAAGCCGAAATAAGAACCAGCACGGACGAACCAATATACTCCAAAAGCTACCCATACCCTGCCTGCCTGCGAGAGGAGGTGGAAAACGAGATCAAAAAGTTGTTGAGTGAAGGGATCATCCGCCCTTCGAGAAGTCCATACAATTCGCCAATTTGGGTGGTCCTCAAAAAACCTAAACCTACCGGCGAGAAACAACACCGTATGGCTATGAACTACAAACGCCTTAATGCAGTCACGATCTCGGACACCTACCCTATACCCGACATCAACAGTACGCTCGCTAGCCTCGGCAAAGCGAAATATTTTACCGCTCTGGACCTTACCTCCGGTTTACATCAAATACCGATGAAACCATCCGACATACCTAAAACTGCCTTTTCAACCATGAACGGGAAGTACGAGTTTTTAAGGCTCCCGTTCGGCCTGAAAAATGATCCGGCCATTTTCAACGATTGACGACGTCCTGAAGGAATACATAGGTAAAATCTGCTATGTATACATAGATGACGTGATCGTTTTCGGAAAAGACGAGCTGGACCATCTCAGGAATATCGAAACCGTTTTCTCTAGACTCGTCGAAGCGAACCTCAAAGTTAACCTGGACAAAACCCAATTCATGAAGACCGAAGTCGAGTTCTTGGGGTATGTCGTAACGCCCGAAGGAATAAAACACGATGCGAAGAAAGTGTCAGCCATTCGACAAATCCAACCACCCGAGACACTGAAGGAGTTAAAGAGCTTCCTTGGACTAACGTCGTACTACCGTAGGTTCATTCGTGACTATGCCAAAGTTGCTAAACCACTTACAAATATAACGAGAGGCGTAAACGCGCAGATTAAAGCGAATGAATCAAAGCGTGTTCCGATCCACTTGAGCGAGGAGGCGCTCCAGGCCTTCAATGACCTCAAGCTGATTTTAACGTCGTCCGAGGTATTGGCCTTCCCTGATTTCGAAAAAACCCTTCAACCTGACAACTGACGCTTCGAATTTTGCCTTAGGGGCAGTGTTATCCCAAAGAGATCCGGGAAAGGATAGAGCTATAGCTTACATATCGCGATCGCTAAACAAGACCGAAGAGAATTACGCGACAAATGAAAAGGAAATGCTCGCTATAGTCTGGGCTCTAGACAACCTCCGATCTTATGTCTATGGCGCAAGGAAGATCCGAATCTACACAGACCACCAGCCCTTGACCTTTGCCCTTGGCAATAGGAATTATAATGCAAAATTGAAGCGTTGGAAATCTCGTATAGAAGAGTATAACTGTGAACTGATATATAAACCTGGCAAATCAAATCATGTTGCCGACGCCTTATCCAGGCTAAGGATGGAAATGAATCACTTGCCTGCTTCGGTGCTTGCCGAACCAGCGCGCAGTACACGTTCAGACCACGATAGCTGTGTGACGGAAACCGCCAGCGAAGGGGCTGGCAGCAGTCCGACAGAGACTGCTTCCGAAGGAGGCACATCGACCGAAACCGCGTACAGTGCCGAATAGGATGGTACCGACCTCATTCCTCACGCTGAAGCTCCGATTAATGTCTTTCGTAACCAGGTAATTATAAAGATAGGTAGGGGCACTGAAATTTACGAGGAGCCACATCCTGGGTATGCGAGACATTATGTAGCGATAGAGAACTTGTACGAAGAGTAAGGCCGAATGTGGTTAA
This sequence comes from Merodon equestris, assembly GCA_958301585.1. Taxonomy (NCBI): domain Eukaryota; kingdom Metazoa; phylum Arthropoda; class Insecta; order Diptera; family Syrphidae; genus Merodon; species Merodon equestris. The sequence continues at coordinate 71,525,330 of OY284413.1, forward strand.
TGGTGTCAAAATTCCCGAGTCCCACATACTAATGTTACAGGAGGTATATTTGGAATGCTTCACGAACTACAAGGTGCGACTGACACAGAGAATAGTAGAAGACGTGAGAAACGAAGACCGGAGATGTCAGCTGATTACAGACGAACACCGACGGGCTCATAGAAACGCACGAGAAAACAAAGAACAACTGCTCGAAAAGTATTATTTCCCCGGCATGAACAGCCTAATCAAGAAATATACGAGCACTTGTGAAATCTGCAAGCTCAACAAATACGATAGACATCCCAGCAAGCCGGAGATCGAACCTATGCCTGTCCCATCGTATACATAATTACATACAAAATGAAAAGTGTCTCACGTGTCTGGACAAATTCTCCAAATTCGGGAAGATCTTCCACATAAGGAACCGATCAGTCCTCCACCTGAGGGACAAGATTACCAAAGTTCTCCACTACTTCACGGCTCCGAAAATATTGGTGACAGATAACGAAAGCAGTTTCATCAGTCCAATTATCGAAAATTTCTTACGATCACTGCGGATCGAATTGTTCCGAACACCAGTGCATCGTAGCGAAGCCAATGGGCAAGTCGAGAGATTTCATTCGACAATAATAGAAATCTATCTATGCTTAAGGGCAGAATTTAAGAATCTGCGTCTGAGGGAACTGCTCAATATAGCTTCTTCTTCTTAGATGGCGTTACAGCTCACGGAGAGCCAGAGCCAAGCTTCTCTCATTCACTTATGTTGTATGCGACAGTTTAATGCCGATTCCGAACGGCGAGCGCCGAGAAGTTTTTTCAAGGCAAGTGTACTACGGGAGGTTTTGCCAATACCCCGCAGAGGAGAGAAGCCGCGTAATGAACATTCGATGGCGTTGGTGTTATTGGAATCCGGACTCGCTTATCGTACGTCGGAGACCGACACACTACCCACTGCGCCACGGCGCTCAATATAGCTGTTGACAGATATAACAACACGATACACTCTGTCACCAAGAAAAAACCTTCGGACGTGTTCTTTAACAGAGCACAACGTATTAACTACCAGAAATTCTTAGATTTCAGGGAAAAGGTGAATAACGACTTTAAGTAGGAAATCAAACGGAAATAAAAGGCAGACAGAGTTAGGCTAAATAGAAGAAAATCGAAACCAAAACGCTACGACAGGGGGGATAAAATCTATACGGCCCGTAAGGGTATTAAAGCTAAGCACAAGCAACCCTTCCGGGGGGAAACGGTAGTGAAAGACAATAAAAATGCACATAATGCAAACTCACATGCGCACATGCCCAACGCATTTATAACGCTTTGTAATGGTGAGGAGGTGGTGAGACTCTCTCGCTTTCTCCGCTCTTTGGAGAAGAGTACTCAGGTAGGGGGTTGGACTGGCTAATCTCTGCAAAATCCCCCCTGAAGGGACAGTGAAACCCGTATGGATCTTTTTTAATTTTTATTTTGACAAATAATGACGAGAAAGGGTGGAAACCTTTGCTTCGGGAACCGATTGGTTTGCCCTCTACCGCAGGATATGCGAAATAACGCAGTACCCCGCTGAATAGGCGGCAACTCAATTCGGAAGAGTAAACGCGGATCTAAGTTCAAACCAGAGAGGCGATTGTGTACCTCCGTCACTAGGAACGTCACGAGTTAAATCTCGGTCCTCTAGTTGTAAGGGCTTCAAATTCAAAAGGCAGTAGTGTACCGTCGAATTGTCCTTGAAGCGATCACAACCAGAAGCAGAAACCACCAATGAGACCTACTACTTAAAATGGCCGCCGAGGTTTGCCTACAAGCTCGGGCGAGCACGTGGGAACCTCAAGTGCTGTCAAAATTTTGTAAACAATCACGCACATTGTTATAATTCCAAGAGTGTGTGTGGGGGGAGTACACTGCGATAAAATTAAATGAGCTCATACGTATTCACGGATAGAAGCTCGTTTGTAACCGGTTTTGTCGCTACGAACCCGAACTTCTTTCAAAATTTCAGGGTGTCGCGGGGAAAGACGTGCGTCTCATTCTGGTTTCTGATCAGAAGTGATCTGACAGTGAATTTGCGTGGCCTTTTATACCCGAAGGTCCAGAGCTTTCCATTCTTGCTTAAAGCTTTGTAAGAGCTTAATACATGTCTTAGCACATAGTTTAGTACTACTCTAATTTTAGTACAATTATTAATTTAGTACAATTATCATTTTAGTACTACTGACAGGGTTGGTTAATTGCCTTCTACATTAAATAATATAAAGTTTTACGATGAAATTCAATACTCACAAATTCATAAATAATAAAAATAATAATGAAAAATAATAATAAGAAATATTAAGGAATAATAATAATATATGATAAGGAATAATAATAAGAAATAGTAATAAAAATAATTCAAAACAAAATAAATAAAAAAATTGTTGATTGGTGTTACAGCTTCTTCTTCTTCTTCTTCTTTTCCTTTTTCCGGCGTTGTTATGGTCAGAAGTGTAGGACCATAACCTTCCCACTTAACTGCATTCCTACTGGTCCGCTTGTGGGGTCCGCCGGTTTGACCTCAGAAAGTAGCGGCAGGCTTCCCGGTTTGGGATTACTTCATCGCTGAGGCCAATCAAATGCTGGTGTTTTTGCATTTGTTTGCACCAATTATTTTTCGGCCTGCCTTTTTTTTTTGTGACACTGGCATGCTCCTGATTTTTTTTGTTTGATCTTACTTTTACAACACCGGTGATCTCCAGTCGTGTCAACCCACTGATTTGCATGTACACTTGTGGGGCAGTTTAATGGTGGTATATGTGTCCCTAGGCTCACCTTGATGTTTTCTAAATTGCCTAGATGTGATTTTCGTTTACCTTTGTTTTAGTCGCCTTTTACGACAAGCGAGAGGTATCGCTGCAGGGATATTCTTAACCCGTCCCTGCACGGATTGGTGTTACAGCTTATAATAATTAAATTATTAAAGTAATGCACACATACAAAATAATATGGAAAGAAAAGCCATATTAGCATATTAAGAAAAAACGCACACATAAATCTATGTACCATTGCACGATAAGTTAGACTTTGCACCCTGAGTTCTTATACCTCTTATAACCTTGTCATTATGTTAATTATGCTTATATTATTGAAACTATTGTATTAATGGACTTACTTAATGTTATACCTAATTCAAAACCCTAAGTAATCTTTACCCCCGCCACAAGCCACCAAGTTCACATTTTCAGACTGACCTGCCTCCTCGCCCTAACAACGATCCATGGGCTCCAAGTATTAAAGTACACCGGTCCACTCGTTCCCATTAAGGAAGGAAGAGCATCAATAGTTAACGGAAATCTAAACCTTGTCCATGTCATCAGTCTTAGCCCATTCGAGCGACGGGTAGCAGAGGCCGCGAACTCCATCGAAAGGTACATCACGGATCAGGGGAACAAGCGGTCACTTAACCTCTTCCTTACCGAAATCACGGATCGCATCAGACTACTGAAGAGAAGGCCACAAAGAAAAGAGAGGTCCATCAACTGGATCGGGTCTGCCTGGAAGTGGGTTGCCGGGAATCCGGATGCTGCAGACTGGGACAGCATTCTCGAAAGCCAGCAGCACATTGTGGAGAACAACAACTACCAATACAAAGTGAACGAAAAAGTCTCCGAGGTAATCGAGGATATGGCAAAGAAGACCAACTAGGTCATCGCCAGTTCCAACGACGAAAGAGCGGTAGCAGATGTCCAAAGGTTTAGGTGAGATATCTTGGACGAAGTCCTGTTAATGAAGGAAAAGGTCAATGAAATAGTCCGAGTCTGTCAGCTAGCGAAAAGCGGTGTCGTAAACACGAACCTCCTGAACCATGATGAAATCAACATGCTGGTAAGCGAACTGGAAACACTCCCTTACGAGAAAGAAATCGAAGCAATTGAATTCGGAACGCCTTCAATTTATACTAAGGGTTCGACGCTATTGTACGTCCTGTCAATGCCGAAGGTAAAGAAGGAGGATTATAACCTGCTCCTGGCAAAACCGTCGATAACCAACGGCAGGCAGGTTAACGTCGACTACGATAGAGTCCTCATCAATCAGCAGGAGACCTATGGCGTAATAAGGGACTGTCTCTCGATAAATAACTCCACCGTTTGTAGAGAGGAGTCATTGGTAAAAATTCCGGAGGACCACTGCATAGCCAGGCTACTAAAAGCAGGCCACGCAGCATGCACATACCGGTCTAGCACTCACGAAGTCATCGAACTTATCAAAGGAAGTACTATCTTCGCGACGAACCTCGATGGCCAACTGACTGCGGGAAACATCACACAGTCCTTGACGGGAACCTTTGTTATCCAGCTGAACAACGAGACGATCCAGATAAAGAATAGGACGTTTACGAGCTCTACATACACCACTCTTCAGGTCTTACCACCAGCAACGGTGAACATTACCACCAAAGGACACGAAGTGGACCTCGAGTTTGTTCATACACTTAGCCTTGAGAACATCAAACGCCTCGGTAACTTAACCAATCGGATGAGGGATGGAATCGTATCAGACGTCATCATACTAACGCTGCTAATATCATTTGCCTTCATTGTGAAACGTAAAGTAAGCGGAAGACTGAGCCTCCCGACCTTGAAGTTGCCTCAGGGCACACCAGCCGTGATTTCGGATTAAGAAGAACCAGCCCCCAAGAGATGACGCCACTGATCTGCGGGACGTAGATTTTTGAAAAGGTTAACACCATCGACCAAGGCCAAGGGACCCGGACTAACGGGATTTGATTAATCATCTTTTCTTACGGTTCTTTCCATATACTTTGTGAGCTTCTTCATTGCATCAGCCAATGCACGCATGCTGACGAAGCGTGCATTCGTCTCCGAGCAGATAACGGCACTCGTAGAATATGCACCGAACACGATCATGGGAACTATGCACCAACATGATCCTGGGAACTGTGGACATACGACCTGAGTCAGCATGGGGACGAGGCTTGGGCGAGGCGACAAGCACAAGCAAGGAACTTCGAGCAGTCAGTCTATCGACGGTAGTCGGACGTGATCATCATTATACTCGTATTTCGATTTAATCAATAAAAACATTATAACGTAAAGGAACGGGTTTTCCTGTAAGTCGAACTGTTGGGCCAGCCTTCGGGCTGGCGTTCGCGATTTTTTTTGGATTCCGCTTCAGGGAATCCTTTAACTTACCCTGTAATTTGAATGACATGTTAATAAATGATAATAATAATAATAATAGGAAAAGATTTCAAGAGACGGCTGGAAAAGACCCGTGCGTCGTAAAGAGTCGAATTCCGATTTCGCAACACCGGCCTCCGTCATTAAAAGGCTCAGAAGAGTCAACCCGAGGCATAATTTAATTAAGCGCCCCTCATGCTACTACTTACACTACTGGCGCCATCACCATCGATGTCCAATGCAGCTGGACAAAATGAACAACGACCGAGATCTGTGATCTCTGTGGAAGCGGATATTGCCTACTTTTCCGATGGTAGGGAAGCCCGCTACACGGCTATAGATGAGGAGCGTAGCGAGCTTCAGGAGGAAGAAAGTGTCCTACGCGCCAAGCTGCAGGCCGTAGTCGATAAGCCTAATGAGATGTAACAGAAGAAGAGAGAGGAGATAACAGCTGTCTCACAGCAAAAGCAGCAACAACACCAGAAGCCGCAAAAAAAGCAGCAACAACAACAACATCCACATCTGCAGAAGCAGCAGCAGTAGAAACAGCAGTAACAACAACAGCCGCCACAGCAGAAACAGCAGCAATAACAACAGCCGCAGCAGCATAAACAGTAGCAACAACAACCGCTGCAACAACAGAAGCAGCAACAACATTCTAAAAAGGAATCCACAACTTCTTTATGAAGTTCATCTTCGAAAATGCTGCTTCACAAATATAATGTTGACCCAAACAAAGTAAGAAGTTTCAAAGCTAATTTTTAATTTTTGTGGTTCTAGATATTTATTACCACATACAAATTTTATCCAGAACTCTTCATTGGAAACTTGAGCATGTTTGTGTTTTAAAACTGTATTTTCTTGGAAATCGATCATTTCCATCTGCAGAGTAGCTTTATCACTCCGGAAAATAATTGCAGCTTCGTTGCTCCACTCACCATTAGGATGCAGAGGGTAAATGCTGCTGAGGATTTCTACAACATTCTCAATTTTCTTAAAATCTGCGAATCTTTTTTAAATTCCGATTTAAGATCCGTAATGAATGTCTTGTATTGGCCGACGTCAATCTCGTTGTCACTGCTGATTATTTTATTTAAATTTGGGAAGTGTAAGCATTTATTACCAAGATCATTAATAAAGAGATCGAGTTTTCGCGAAAAACTTTTAACTTCTGACATGAGCTCCCACACAAGCTTTCCCTTGCCTTGAAGTTTAAGATTCAGGTCATTGATATGTTTAAAAATATCCGTCAAGAAAGCAATGGCAGCTACATTTTCTTTTTCGTTTAGAAAACTGAAGTGGGCGTTTGCTGAACTCTGATCACTGTTGAAAAGATATGTCTTCAAGTGTTCTATAATGCTGAAGAATCTTTCTAAAACGCAGCCTTTACTTAACCATCTCACATTATTATGCAACAGTAAATCGTCATATTGTGCATCAACTTCTTCCAGAAATGATTTCAATTCACGATGTTGCAGTGATGATTTCGCACGAAGAAAATTTACTATTTTCATCCCTTTTTGCATAATACGCTCAAAATTATGATTAAGTTTGCAGCAAAGCACAGTTTGGTGAATAATATCGTCATAAGCATCGTCAGTAGTTACCGATAAAAGCTTTTTCAAATCTAACTCATCTTTAATAATCCATCACTGCTTTGATCATGTCTGCTCCTTGGGTTCTTCCTAATAACGGCAAAAGAGCCAATATCCCCTCAACAAAAATTTCTCTCGTTTGATCCGAGTAGCGTACAAAAATAATTAGCTGTGCTATCGGTGGCATCGCATGATTCATCCAGAGCCAAGGCGTAATAGTTTGCATTATTTAACTGCCGCTTCACATCACAATGATTTTCTTCAGCCAAAGGGTGTGTATTTCTGGTGCTAGTAGAAGCAGATAACGGAATCCGTCGTATCGTCTCAACAACATCCTTTTTGTTCTCAAATAAAGCATTACCCGCCTCGAGAAAGCATTCTTTAACTACGTCAGCATCAGTAAATGGTTTCATATGCTTAGCAAGAGTCCAAGAAAGTAAAGAAGCAGCGTAAAACAATATACATACATAAATCGGTCCATTCTGGCAAAAACTGTCTATTTTCATCTTCAACTTTTCTTTTTTTCGGTTCCATAGTAATTAAACTCGCTAATGTAAACAGGTAAGTACGTAAACAAGCAAACGTAATATTTCAAGCGGCGTCCGTCACTCAAAATTAAAACAAAACACTGACCTCCCGGCGGCCGGCAGCGCGATCGCGAGCTCTTTCTCGCTTGTTAAGGCCCCGGCCCATAGAATCCGTTAATCCATCACTCCGTTGATTTCAACTGAGAGCAAAATAGAATATACACATTCTTATGGGAGGTGGCCCGTAGCCGACGGATGTATGAACTTCAACGGGCCAAGTACACCTACTTTTTGATCCGTTGAAAGTCCATACATTCACATATTTGAGCTTACACATTTACATTTTGGGGTTAACGCATTCACGAATTGAGAGTTAGCACGTTCATTGGTGGATGCATTGAAAGAATGTATAGGAATTCTCTCGCACTGAGAGAAACTTCAAATTCTGTTCACAAGTTACGCACAAAATGGGTCGGCGGTCCGGACCATTTGGCGACCCCTGGTGTAGACGATGCTCCTCAAAGGCGTGGAGTGAGTATGTTCCCGCAGAGAAATAAAGTACAGCGTGGGCCATCTAATACGGGTCGATGTAAATTTGAATAACTTCAACAATTCTCTACCGATTTCGGAAATTCAAAAACTTTTATTTAACGTAGACCTTTAAAATTTATTTTGATTAACTTCTGAAAACAATATCAATTAAATGACTGCCTTTATTGCCGATGCGAAAATGGGCTCGTTTTCGCGCATTCTCCATGACATTTTCGAGCATTTCGGTCGAAATTTCTGCGATTTCCGCTCGAATGTTTCTTTTGAGTTGTTCTATTGTCTTCGAACCATTAGCATACACCTTGCTTTGCAAGTATCCCCAAAGAAAAAAGTCTGGAGGTGTCAAATCCGGCGATCTCGGAGGCCAGTCAATATCGCCCTTTCTTGACACCAATCTTCCAGGGAATTTCTTACGCAAAAGGTTCATTGTTTATTAAGCCTTTTTTACGCATTTCTGGGACCACATAATGGGCCAACATCCATCGATATCGATCGCCATCCACTGTATCGCCAACTTTGAAGAAATACGGTCCAATGATGGTTTCAGCGCATATACCGACCCAAACAGTAACTTTTTGATCATATAGCGGCTCTCCGTGAATAATCTGAGGATTTTCGGTGCCCAGAAGCGACAATTTTGTTTATTAACTGAACCAGAGAGCGTAAAATGTGCCTCATCGGTCATCAAAATTTGTGGCCAGAACTCCGGCTCAGCATTAATCATTGCAACGACATTTTGTTCGTATGCCAAGCGCCGTGGCTCATCTTGTGGCAAAATTCTTCGAGTTATCTGCACTTTGTATGGAAATAAGTGAAGATCATCCTTTAAAATTTTCCGCAAAGTGGCCCCACTGATGCCTAACTGCTGCGAACGACACCGATATGACAAACTTGGGTCTTCTTAAACACTGGCCTTCACAGACTGAATAGATGAGTTTGAACGACGCGGACGTGGCCTAGGTTGATCACGAGTGCTTGCCACAGAACCAAGTTGAAAAAAATTCGAGGCCCAATGACGAATTGTATCTTTTTAGGCCGCAACACGATCACGATATTTTGCACGATACGCACGTTGAGTTAGCACAATCGAGGGTTCAATTTTAACGAACAGTGAAACTATTTCCGCGGGGTTTTTGGTGTGAAGCTATTCATGGTTAAAATTGTACTGAATTGACGTTTCCAAAATGCTATAACATATGAAAATCCGTGGACAATTGTTGAAGTCATTCGAAGTTTACATCGACCCATACGTGATGGCGCAGTCTGTATTTCGGGTAAAAAATCAGAATGACATTCAGACACCTTTTACGAACAGGATTAATCCGACGACGATTTCTTCGTGATCGAAGATTCTCAGGAGAAGATAGCGACAGTTAGAGCTCTTCCAGAAAGTGTATAAGGTGAATAGCAACATTCCCCAAAACCATGTCTTGGAAAACAGAGGTCTACTTCATCACTTATGCCTGAATAATGCATATTACCCAGTGCACTGGAAGACAGCGGTGATGAAACCAATCTCCAACAGTGGTAAAGACACTTCCGGCAAATCTCCGGTCAATAAGTTTCTTTCCGAATATCAGCAAAGTCTTCGAGAAGGAAGTTCATAGAGCGCTATCTAAATCGGCTTAGGACAGTAACTTTATTATTTATCTATATCTATACTTCCATATGTATTTAATATTATAAAAATTAAAGATTTGTACGAGGGTGGTCCGATAAGTACTTAGCCTCACCGCCAGATGGCGCAAGTATCGCAAGAGCAACTTACTATTGTGTAGTACATTCTAGCAGACGGCTACTGTCGAAATTTCAGCCGAATCGGACTCGTAGTTTTGTTTTGACCGCATGTGGAAGCGGGAGTGTCCGCGGATTTCAGAAAAATGGAAATGAAAAAAGAGCAATATCGGTCGGTGATTCGATTCTTGTTTTTGGAAGGAAAATCGCGCAGCGAAATCAAAGAGCGTTTGGATGCTGTGTACAATGACTCTTCTCGTTCGATGGCAACCATCAAAAATTGGTTTAACGAGTTTCAACGTGGACCACCCTCATATTTTTGTCACGAATAAACTCAAAAACTTCTGCACCGATTTCAAAAATTCTTTCACCATTAGAATGCTACATTATCCCTGAGTAGCACAGGCTATATTTATAGTTTTTCTCTTTTTATGTTTGTATATTTAATGTTCATTGAATCTTTGTTATGGGGCAATAATCATTCTCGCTTAGTAGCAGAGATGAAGAACGAGATATGCAACTTAAAATGGCCGCCGACGTTTGCCTACAAGCTGTGCGAGCACGTGGGTACATAAAGTCCTGTCAAAATTATGTAAACAATCGCGCACATTGTTATAATTCCATGAGTGTGTGTGGCGGGAGTACACTGCGGTAAAATGAAATGAGCTCACACGTATTCACGGATAGAGTCGTTTATAACGGGGGTTGTCGGCTTGGTACACAAACTCCTGTCAAAATTTCCTGAAAAATTTAGGGTGTCACGGGAACAGACGTACGAAAGTTGCATATCTCGTTCTTCATCTCTGCTTAGTAGGCTGTGCGAGTAAGAGCAAAAACGCAAAAAAGCAAAAAAAATAAAAAATAAATAAACATCACATCACTCAAAAATAAAAATTTTGAATAATTTCAAATAATTTTTCAAATACGCGTTTGGCCGTACTTTGTCCAGTGCAGTGCAATAGTGGTAGCAGGTACACGAAGAGATGTCGGGAGACGGCGGGCGAAGACCCGTTCGTCATACGGAGTCGGAATCGGATGATTTATCATCCGATTTCGCAACTCCAGCCGCCGTCATGAAAAAGCGCAGAAGGGTCAACCCGAAGACCGATTTGATTAAGCGCCCCTGCCTCACTACTTCGACCGAAAAGCTGCAGGTCGAAGCGAGGGAAGGGGCGCCATCTCCATCACCATCGATGTCCAAGGCAGCTGGACAGCATCAACAACAAACAAACCCAGTGATCCCCGGGAAAGCGGACATTGCCTACCTCCTAGATGGTAGGGAAGGCCCCTACACGGGGGACAACAACCCCTTCGCCGCCCTTTCAAGTTCGGCTATGGAGGAAGAGCGTAGCGAACTTGAAGAGGAAAAACGGGTCCTATGCGCCAAGCTGCAGGCCGTAGTCAATAGGCTTAAGCAAATGCAGCAGATGGGAAGGGAGCAGGCAACAGCCGCCACACATCAAAGCCAACAACAACAGCAGCCGCAGAGGAAGCAGCAGCAACAACAACAGCCACAGCAGCAAAAACAGCAGCCGCAGAAAAAGCAGCAGCAGCAACAACAGCCACAGCAGCAGAAACAGCAGAAACAGAAGCAACAACAACAGCCGCAGCAGCAGAAACAGCAGCAACAACAACAACCGCTACAGCAGAAGCAGCAGCAACAACAACAGCCGCAGCAGCAGAAGCAGCAGCAACAACAACGTCCTAAAAAGGAGAAGGTGCCACCCATCTTTACCTATACCACGGCCCTATGTGAGACCATCGATCTCTGTAAGTATGCCATTGGTATAAGTAATTTTCATTTTAAATGTTTAGGTCAGAAACGCTATGCTGTTCAGTGCAAGACACTGGAACAGCATAAGCGGATTAAAAGCCTATTGAAAGAGACTACGACGGAGTTTTTCTCCTTTACGCCAAAGGCCGAGAGGTTGCAGACGATGCTCCTCAAAGGCGTGGAGTTGATTGCAGACCCTGAGGAAATGCTCTCAGAGCTCAAGGAGTTCGAGAGTGACGACCTCAAATTCGTGATCTGAAGCATTCCTCTATTTAGATAGATGTGGGCTGATCCAGGATAGATTGGCGGTGCCGCTAATATTCCACGTGGGTCGCAATTCCGTGGAACGGCGATTCCTCTACGGACCCGATGTCGCGCTCAGTGAGCCCGAGCGCCTCAGGTTCTGTAGATCGGTCTCACGCCGGGATCGAGGAGACGTAGTCCGCCAACATCAACGCTTTTGGTGGCTGGGGGGAGCTGCGTCAGTGGGCACTTTAATGGCTTCAGCCTCTTCAAGGCAGGGCTTGCCTAACACCAATGGCAGGCTTACATAGGCTAGGGTAGGGTAGGGTAGGTTAGGGTAGGTTAGGGTAGGATAAAACAAAAAAAGAATTTTATTATTATTTTATTATTATTATTGTATATATAAAATATATATAAAGTATATATTTATATATATGTATATATACAATATATACATATTAGTGAAGTTAGAATAAGATATGTTTAGTTAGGTTTAGGTAGGTTTAAGTCTTATATAAATATATATAAAATGATCATATGCTAAGTTTTTGAAAAACAAATTTTTCTTAGCTTAAGTTAATCATAATAATGTTAATTGTAAGTTATTTATATAGCAGTCGAAAGGCATAGGTTAAAATTATACAGTTTGTTTTAGAGTGTCCGCCTAGGGCCAGTAAGATTCCTAAATTTTTAAGGATAGTTAAGCTAGTTTTAAGCATTTTTGTCTAGGATAAGATAGATCTAAGAAACTATAAATAAAAATGAATTTACATAAAAAAAAAAACATAATGGGGCAATAATATGTAAGGAATTGTGAGGAGCAATAGTTTCTAACAGATGGCGTTATGAGTTAATTTACCCACACAATATCGACAATATTTAGTTATCTAGGCTGAGTAACTATCCAGTAGATGGCGTGGAGTTGCGATTTCTTTTTAGGCGCTCAAAAAGAAAGAAAAATTAAAAATTTCGTTTTATTTAGGGACACTATACACGTCCGACCTTCGTCTGCCAGAAGAGGAAAGAGTTGAAGACTGGTCGATAATGGAGTTCAGTGTGACATTATCATTTTATTTTTACTTTCTAAGTCCAGGAAGCCACCGCCCCTGGCGCCAGGTCTAAGGACAGAGTTGTTGGGATCGTTTGAGTACATTTTCAAATATTTCCTCCAAATTTTGCCGACGAGATTAACGCGTGTTTAGAACAATCGATTTTATGACGAACTGTCGAAACACTTCGATTAACCTTGAACATGTGGGTACAATTGCAAAGTGATCCATCGGCAGAAGTATTTTGTAAGCAATTGCTAGGTTCTGAAAACGGTGAAATAGAACTACATGAAAATACACAATACATCGAGTTGCCAGACAATTTCTGCACGCAAAATTGTTCACGCAAAAAATTAACTAATTGAGAGTGTGTTTCCGAGTATATCGAATAAATACTTAGATCACAACTGGTTCAATAATCGTACTATTTTTGATAACAAAAAATATTGATGTCACCATGATTAACTTCCAGATACCACTATTGTTGCTAGGTTATCTGACGACTTTTAAATCAATCGACACTATCGTAGATGAAAATGAAGTTGTAAATTTTCCAACTGAGTTTTTAAATTCTCTAGATATAACAGGAATGTCCAAACACAATCTTCAGTCAAAGATTGGTTCACCTACTATTCTGATTCGTAATTTTAGTTCACCTAGATTTTGCAACGGTACATGTTTAGTCATCACAAGGATCACCGGAAATGTTCTTGAAGCAACTATTTTGACTTGAACATTTGAAGGAGAAATCGTCCTGTTGTTACGTACTCCAATGATAACGTCAGAATTTCCAATACCATTTAAAAGGCTTCAATTTCCGATTCGCTTGGCTAAGTCTCAGGGCCTAACCATTTCCATTTGCGGCTTGGACTTGGAAAATACGTGTTTCTCCTATGGACAGCTATATGTGGCCCGCTCACGTGCATATTCACACTATTCGTATTAGCAAAAGATGGGCTAACCAAAAATATTATGCACCAATAGTAAAACTAAATGTCATTTATAAAACTAAAATTTCAATTTACAAATAAATATGAATAAATAAATAATTTAATTTAATCTTTACCAATTACTTTCGAATTGACTATTTAAGAGTACTACGAATGATTACAACACAACTTGACTGAAAATAAATCAAAAATTAAAAAAGGGAAAAGCAAAATACAAAAAATAAAAAAAAATGTTCAGATGTTAGGTTTTTTAAAATATAATTTTTCTCGGTCTAAATTTTTAATTTCTTTAATTATTTTAGCTAATCCAAAGACCGAAATTAAAAGCCTTAAGTTGTTCTGTTTGCCTTAGACTGTCGGTAGGTATTTTAAGTCTGTTGTTATTTAAGATAATTTTAAGCATTTTTTGTTTGTTTTAAGAAATATGAATAAAAATCAATTTAAAACTAAGAAAAAACTTTGCTGATCCGACATTTCGAGCCAGTATGTACCGCTAGCATCATCTTCTGGAAACGGCGGACTCTCAGTTCTGATATATCCATGAACTTTAAAATACATATTTGCTATTGCTCGCTTGAGATTTTTGATTTAATTGAAGAATGTTACGTAATTCCCGGAATTTCATTTCTTAAACTATCATATTAGTGACTTCTCCGCTAAAATGTATTATTATGTGCATTTTAATGCCCGCAGATGCAACCAACATAAGGACTTTTGATTGACGAAATATAAAAATATATTCTTTATCTTTTAGATTTTGCTGGTAGTTCATATGGATATGTAACAGCTACCCCAGATATCTTTATTACATCTCCTATACATTTGTACTCCGTCGTGTAACCTTAGTTGCACTTAGTTTCTATGATGCCATCCTTACCAATTCATTGGCAAATGCGACAGCATTTTTAATGCTAATGTTTACTTTTTACGTTTGTCTAGTAAACGACCTTCCTTTTACAGATAGATATGTTTTAGCTTCGACCAAAGTAATTAGTTAGTTAGTATGATTGATTTCTTTTGAAAACAGTATATACTATGTTATATAGAAGAATATGTTATAATTGAAGATGTTGCTTCGAACTTGCTCATTCTCTTAGCAGCAAAATACCTTCTAAAAATTCACTTCCCTCGCGATCAATAGATTTATCAATAAGTGGCACCGAAGATATAATAAAATAATAGAAAAGAAAAGGAAACATATAATACATCTTTCCAGACCCCCGCAGAATGCTTTATATAGCATATATGTATATAATACTACATATATTATATAATACTTCGAGTGGATAGTACGATATGAGAAACGTATTTTATATCATAAATTAGGGCGGTATAAAATGTGAATAAGAAAAGCAATTGTATAACATATGATGAAATGAACTGGTAAATAGAAATAAACTCTGGCAGCATTTCTGGAGCGTCGGAGACTGATTCCCTAAGGCATCAGTGAAAATAAATCGCCATAGTGCACCTGCTTCCTGTCTCCATTCCATTCTCGCTCAGATTATTTCCGGATATAATGTATGTAAGCCTGTAATTGCGCTTTTTTTTGTTTGGAAGGAGTTCCAGTCATTATAATCTTTTCAAGTCAAGTTCCAGCTTCTTTGACGTTTATGGCCCACCTCGAACCCTAACATAATTAAAATGTATAGCAGTTTAATTTCCATGTAATTTTCAGCTCAACCTTCTAATTGCTTCCTTACGCCTTTTGTTCCTTGCTGTTTCGAATTTTCTTTTTCTTGGTGCTTTTTCCATGCTCCTTGTCATATACCCCACTTCATTGAAAAACCTAATTCCCACTTCTCATCGCATCGAAAGCTCTATGAGTGCTTTGCCACTCTTGGCTTGGTAACCGATTGTCATCCCTTCATACTTTAAACTCCGTTCTTATCAACTTCAACATCACCACCGTCCTCGTCATTACCCGTTGCTATTATGTATTGTTCAGACTTTTAATTAAATCCTGCATTGATGCTTTCAATATGTGATTTTACCAACATGCACCGTGCTATGGGAGCGACGGGAAAAATAGTTTCCAAGACAAAAAATAAATAAAAAAGCCAGTAGGCATAGTGTAGGAAAATAGGGGAAAAAGGAAAACAAATGCCTATTTGCCTTAAAGGGTAGCAGGATGGAGAGGGAAAAAATAAACTCACAATAGAGAGAATGCCGTGAACAGTAGAGAAGAAAGTATTCGTACGGGTTTGAAGAAAACTTTCCCGCAATTAAATCGTTGAGTTGACTGAAAATCAGCCCGACGCATATAAATTGCTGTTCCACTTACTCCATAACTTAACTTCCCCCAGCGCGAAGCTTTCGTCTTTCCCGTTTGTTTCATTTATTCGCGCCAACCTTTCTTCGCTTTTGTTTTTATTTCGGTCGCTTCGATTGCCCGTAAGCACTGGCAACTACGATATCGTATGCTACCTCTAGCATATAGTTATCGTATTCTGTCCCCTATATCCCCCGGAAATAAAAGGCGCATAGGAATTAAGCAGAAGAAAAAAGGAAGGAATCGAATGGAATGGTACTGCAGGAGCCCAAAACAGAAAGAAATAAAAAAGAAAACTTGAAGGAAGTAGAAAATGCCCTCGACAACTTCACATCAATCCTTTCAAAGGGGGTTTTCAGTTTGTTTTTTTATATTTTTTCCCTCCTCCCAGCACAGTTCACTTGGCCTTCAATACTAATCTCACACTATTTCCATCGCCATTGTTGTTGCTTTCACTGATTTCCTTTAACTTTACCTAGCCCCACGGCACCGATTGGGGCGAACACTACTCTCTCATTCAGGACGCAATTGCACTCATTTCCTCCCCCAAAGTCCTTGCCATTATGTATTCAGCTGGCATATTAGGAGTCAGTGTTGATATGGTAGTCGGAACTGGTTGATAGGGAGGATTGGGCACAAGGGAAGTTACATAGACTTACTACGATGACGGGTATGCACGGATGGAGAGAAGGAAAATTGAATGCAGTTCGCGTTTGTACGCTTTAAGACCTGGATATAGAATCACTCGAAGGGATCGCAGATGCAATCGTACAATTGCAGGCAAAATCCATTCGAAGACTAGTCCGGTACTGCTTCAGCGGAAGGAAAATCAAAACTGCTACAATACACCCAACGAGACAGGCAAAATTTTTTATTTTTTCTCACTGCAAAAGGTATGCTGTATACCTTACCTATCTACATCCACGATGTTTATATAGAAACGCATACATTTTTCTTATGTGAACACATTGGCATGGGAGAAAATCCTTTACGTGATTACGATAAAAATCCACGGATAACAACTATGTATAAACAAAACTGTCTTAAATGGGTGCCAATTATATATGTGACGTCAATATGATACGATACTCTCGCCGTGCTCTAGAATACTGTAGTGATCTCTAAACGTGATTACTTAATTAGTACAGGAAGATTTAATTTCGGCCTGAAAAAAGAGAAAATTACTTGACTCGTGAAATCTTGATGCATTAACCAAGGACTGGAAAAGAAAAAGTTAAAGAAACGTGCCTAAATTTGTTAAATTTGTTTTGTAAATTTTAATAGGGAATGGAGTATATATGTATAAGAGCTATGTACAGTTATATAGCTTCTGTCGACTCTTCTAAAAGCTTTTTTGAAGTTTTTGATTGATTCAATATCGTCCTTAATGGGTTAATGGAGCGAAGTGGACTTTTCATGGCAATTCCATCGAAACCAACAAGTTTGGCAGTCAAAATAGTATACATGGAATTTAACAAATTTTATTTGCTCCATTATTAGTGGTTGCAACTCTCAAAGGAAAATAGGTTATTTGGTACACATTTATAACCGGGCCATTTTCGTCAAGCCAATATTGAGTTGTAAAAAAGTTTGTAGGTCATGTTCTGTTATTTTTTCGAAAACTGCCGAAAACTTAACTACTGTCCTACTCTGAAATCCGTTGAATCCCGTTCACCTATAAGAAGAAATAAACCACATACTAGGTGTAACAAAAATAATTCCAATATTTTTCTAACACATGGCTTTAGTAATTTGCATTTCGCGTTGTATATATCTTATCGCGAACGTACACTAGATGGCGTTAGAACAATTAGTTTTCGTATTAAAAAAAAATATTTGTAATTGGTTTACCTGGTTTTGTTTGTGCGCAAGCCGGGTGGCTAAAAATAAAAATAGTGTTAATGGTACTGATACTGTAATAGTAAATCATGTGCAATTTTGGTTTTTTGGTTTCGTCGTTTCGACTACAATAATTTCGATGTATAAGATGCATCACCAATGTTCATAAAATCATGTAAATCGTCGAGTCTGATTTTCATATAAGCGCCACTAAACATAGCCGTTTAAACCATTTGAAAAAAAAAAACCTCACGGATCTCATAGAAGTCGGTCATTTGCGACAACTTCAAACGAAAACAGACATGATCGAATCGCTGTGAGCAAGCGTTAAGGGTAGTTAAGCCAGGTTTGACAGGAGGTATTTGGTAGGATTGCTCTGCATTTGGTAGGATTGGCAGGAAATCATTTACTACAGTTTGCTCTAGTGTGGCAAAACTATCGATTCGAACCTGTACGGTTAACTATTGGACCGTCCGCAGGAACCAATCACCCAGAAACGGCAAGTTTTGACAAATAGAAGAGGAAATCTGTTTCCTTTCGAGAATGCCAGGACATCGATACTGACTTGCCAGAAGTACCAGGAGTTTGCTTCTGTAATCTGATCATCCACTTTATGGTACGCACCTGGTACCAAATTACTTTTTAGCCAAAAAAGACGAGGTCTTCTATGAGAGAAACCAAATGGATGCACCCTCAAAAAGGCAACAAGTTATCGAATAAATCGATGCATATTTTACTTTACTTGGATCATTCTTACTATGCTAAATAAAGCCTTCAATAGAGAGTTGCCTCCGCTCCACGATCTGTAACGTAATAATAACAGCTAGATAAATGGGTTTTACAAGTTGGAAGTTTTATTGTACTTTGGTAATTATTCATTTTGCAATTAAAGGGTTTTTTTTTTTTTGTAGAGGTCTGGTCTTTAAACTGACAACACTGTCTCTATACAGATTGTCAATTTAATAGTTGAAAGTTGATTTTACGATGAATAGATTAACGCCAGAACAAAGCATGTAAATTGTGCAAACTAATTTTAAAAACCATGGTTCGGTTCGCCAAACTTATCGTGCGCTAAGTCCATTTTACGGTCAACATAATCTTCCATCTGAGCAAATTATTCGAAACACGATTAATCGTTTTCGCATCACGTACATTCTAGTGGATAATACGCATCCCCGAAGGTGGCAAACAGTGTGAAAAAACATGTGTTATTGTCGTTGTGGAGCGCAGTGTTGTGGAGAATCCGAATGAGTCGAATCGCCATCATGTACAGCAATTGGACCTATGTCCTTCTACTTTGTGGAAGATTTTACGAAAAGATCTTGGCTTAAAAGCTTGTAAGATCCAGCTTATGCAAGAGCTGAAACCACGTGGCCGTTATACGCGTCGTAGGTTCAGTAAATGGGCCGAAAACATGATTCAACTTGATTCATTTTCAATGCAAAATGTTGTTCTCCGATGAAGCCCATTTTTGGTTAAATGATTCATTTTCAATGCAAAATGTTGTTCTCCGATGAAGCCCATTTTTGGTTAAATGATTCATTTTCAATGCAAAATGTTGTTCTCCGATGAAGCCCATTTTTGGTTAAATGGATATATAAAAAAGCAAAATTGCCAAATTTGGAGTGAAGTAAACCTAAAAGCCTTTGTAGAGACGCCGCACAGTGGTTCAGGTTATATGGGAACGCGGAAAAAATTCATTATCTCTTGAAGTACTGTACCGATTTTAATGAAATTTTCACCAAAGTGTGAACAATTCTTAAAAGAATTAATGTTATTTATTGGATAGTTAAATTTGGATTCTATCAGGTAAAATTATTAAAAAATTTCCAGAAAATGAACAACTGACAAGAAAAAAAATTAATTGCATTAAAACAGACGAAATAAGCATTATATGTGCATACACTCATATTTATGTTTGTTTATCTAAATTATTTCAGAATGGTAACTCCTTAACATTGTCATTTAATTCAAAATGTTTCTTTTTCGTCTCTTGTCTTAAGTTATTTATAAACGGATTAGAAGAAGCAAGTAGCATATGCATGACGACAGCATTTGTTGATATACATACATGAACATTTTCTTGAATAATGACATCCATATCGACGGTAATCCTTGTTTCGAGCCTTTTGTGCTTCCTCTGTCAACATTGGTAGCATAGCGGATGTTATTATTTTGCTACCATGTAAAAGAACCTTGTGAACTTGTATTTGGCATGTTGTACCAACATCAACTTTGAATCCAATTTTTCTATAAAACACTCCCTGTATTCTTTTCGTGCCCGTGTCTGGTCTCCATTTTTTTAAAGACTTTCTATATGCAATGTTGAGAATGCATTCCATGAATTTTATCCTTGCATGGGATATTTAAAATATTTGCTGTCTCTGGTTTATGTCTTAAGATATCCAAATTATTAATTTACGATGGTTTTGCTTTGCTTACGAAACACACTGCCATTGATGGTGTATCGGTAATTGTTTGTGCAATTTTAGCATCAATCATAGTAAACAATAATTGAGGTGTTATTTTTGAAAGTGGTATAAGTCCATTTTTTCATGTATCGGGTTTGCGTTTGAAATATGTTAAATTAAAAATATTGACAAATATTAATCTCTTCGAGTGATGTTTTTAACAATCTACACCTGACAAATTTTGAATTGAATGTGTGATTATGAGGTGAATATATCCTTCTAAAATTACCATTAACTCATTTTTTCAGAAAGTGGACTTATACCACTTTCAAAAATAACAGCTCAATTCATGATTCACTTTGTAGGTTTTGCCATGTAATGTCACAATCGATTGCATTTTATTGCTGATTTCCAATTGCATTCTTGCGACCTCGGCTTTATTGTTTTCCGTTGTTTCTTTTATAAATTGAAACCGAAAAGGTCTTCAGAAACTCGTAGAAGAAGGTGCTGTATTCTTCCACACTAAAGAATTATTGCAATTTTCAAGCAAGTTAAGAGGAACCATAGATCTTAAAAACATATTAGTCTGTGATGTTGTCTTCATCGAAAGTCTGCTTATATGCCCCATTTAGAATCTTGATGTCAGATGGGTAGCATTCCTTTTTACATTCCAATAGTTTATGATATGCTGGAAAAATATCACAACCTATTGGTTTAGCTGCTTTTCTAAGGATTTCATACTGATGTTTCAATAACCCAGCATCTAGCAATAAGACAAACGCTTTTTCTGGACTAAATCCGGCACATTTTTTTGATGAAATTTGAATTTGGTTGGGGCCATGGTAATTAGTTCTTCAGAGACGTTGTTGCACAAAATTGAAACCTTGTACCTTTTGGTTCGATGGAAGCATTTGTCAAATTACTTCTGGACGCCCACTCCGAATTCGTTTGGAAGATTCTGGTCCAGTGTTCATAACGGTTTGTACGGGATCTGAAGCTATAGAAAATATCCCCTTGAACCATTCTTTGTTCTTCACCAAAAACATTTTTTTTATTCCGTGACGCAGCAAGTCATCTTTGTGAGAATTTTGGTAGGAATGTTTTATTTAACTGCTGATGTATACTCTTCACTAATATCTCAATAATATCCGGGTACTTGTTCTTAATATTTTCCATGCAGTTATTTACTTTGTGATTGCTGGATAAAACAATATCGACCAATTCACCATAAGGAATGTCAAAACTTTCCATAATTGCAAAAAAACCGTTTTTATTTACAGTAACTAATTCTATTTACATAAAAAAAAATAATATATTCATCACCTTCCTTAATCAAAAGTAAACATAACTTTATTATTCTCTATATTATATTATTTATATATATTATATTTTATAAAGTTAAGTAAAACTGCATCAATTAATGTAATTCCAAACAAAAAAAAACAAGAAGGTCTGAAAGTAAAACGCGTACCAACACAAGATCCGCAAGTTTCCTCAGCTACTTTCGTTTTGTTTGTGAAAATGAGGGTTCAACGCATCAGATCTATTACATCTCAGCTTGGCGCTTGCTGGAGCTTAAGATTTACAGCTAATTGAACTTTTTGATATTAATACAAAAATACCTGTATGTTAAAGGCTACCTCTCACTGTAATGTGTGCTGATATGAATTTTTTTTTTTTTCGTAACTTATTATAATATTTAGTAATTTATTTCATAACTAATAGCACATATATGTATGTAAATTTTTTTAAAAAAAAATATTTTTACACACCTAATATTATTTTAATCATGATATTTTTTCAACCAAAAATTGCCGATTATTTTTTCCTTCTCAGAAATTTTCTTAAATATAACGGAACTTTTAGACATTTTTTATTGGGTTTGATGCTCTAGCAATCGTTTTATAAAATTGGAATAAAAAATAGCCTCATATCTAACTTTCATAAAAATGAATTTTTTCCACTCCTGGACCACTGTGCGCCGTTACAATCACTGTTTGGTGTGCTCTATGAGGTGGTGGAATCATCGGCCCATATTTCTTTAAAACGATGCCGGCCAGAATGTTGCCGTCAATGAAGAGACCTGTGAACTGGCCTCCACGATCCTGTGATCTAACACCTTTCTTTGGGGATATGTATACGGCCTCAGTTGCCAGATAAAGTGGTCGAAAATAGTCTTTCGGATTGCGTTTTACTTTAGCTAGCCGTGGTGCTCATATGCACTAATGGCATATAATTATCTATTAAATAAAGCCAATATCATATTATTGGTGTTAGTTTCAAGTGTTTTATTTCTTATTGAATTGTCATACCTCTAAAAAAAAACACCCTTTATATGCAGGTGATTTGCAGACCGAAAAGCACTCCTTAAATTAGACGTGAATAGTGAGTACTGAAAAATGTTCCGTATAAAGTCGCTTTTAACAGGGTGTTCCTTGTTTGTCTCCGAAAAAGATTATGAAACCAAATGTGTGTTTAGTAATCTACAATAGGTACTTCTACATAAAATATCTGGAGTTTACCTCTTAAGAAGATCTGAATCATACCTCTCCAGAAGTATTTATATGACATAACGTTACCATCTGTTGTACCATTTTTGAAATTGGTAAGCAAAATTTCGTTGATTTCCGTGCGTCATGCATAAGCTTACAACATCCCACAATAACTTGGTTTCTCACTTCCTCTCAGACTATCCCAAATTGATAAGAAAAAAATCATTAGTTTTTATTCTCCAAAAAAATATTGAAATGAACAAATCGGAAAATGATTTCACATTTAACATAGGGGGTGGTAGTGGTGCAATGGTAATCATCACCGACTGTTGAGCGGAAGGTCTGTAGTTCAAGTCGGACCATAGCCAAGAACACTTACTATACGAAAAAAAAAAAAAAAACTGTGCAACAACAATAGTTGTGAATGAGAGATGATCAAAAAATGCTGACGAAGGCATAACACTCCCAGTATAAGATCACTTCAAAATTCATACTCTGCGTGTGCATTTCCAATATAACATATTAATGGCATGGAAAAAAATTACTGTAAAACTACAAATAACGCGACAAATTCAGTCGAATCTCTCGAATCCCAAGACAACCACCCCCGGAGAGTAGTGAACGAACATCTTCGACACAAACCATTTGCACCCCGTCCAGCGTGCAGGTTGTGTGACAAACATCATAAGAGCGTAACTCTTGAACCTGCACGAATTATAGAAAAAAAAAAAAAAAAAAAACACTTTATCAACAATTGCATTAAAAAGTATGGTTTAATATATGTATTCGTATGTAAAGCTTAAAAAATAAAGAGACTTTATTTTTCTCGATAAATATTTTTTTATTCATCAATCTCTATTTTGCTTCCTTCAGAATCCCACAGTAATAGTACATTGGCGTCAGCGCTTTTTCCAATCTTCGAAACACTTATGGTGTACGCTTTTAAGTACTGCCTTGAGCTTTTCTAGCAATGCGGTCTTTACCTTCTGAATCGTGACAAATCTCCGTGTCTTAGGCCTTTTCAGATTTGGGAAAAGAAAAATGTCTAGTCGATTCGGTGGCTGAGGCATGATTACGTTATTGCTTTTAGCCAAAACACTACGCACAGCAACTATAAGTGAGTAGGTGCATTATCCTGATGCAACAGCCATATATTTCTTTTTCCACAAATCATAATAAAGGTAATATTTATTGACCGTACACCCTTCCGGCAAGAGCTCATGATGAACCACGCAATTATAATCGAAGAAAACAGTGAACAAAACTTTTATATTTGACCGAACTTGGGGTGCTATTTTTGGTCTAGTTTTTTCTGATTGGCTTTTGGTTTCGACTTCATTTCGTGATTTGGTCACCGTTTTACTAAATCTGGATCGTCATTCATGTCATTCAACAATTCCTGAACGATGCTCATGCGATGGTGCTTTCAGTCAAAATTAACCAATTTAATCTCCGTATCTGTGATTAATATTTAAGATGGCTGAAAATGTCAACATATGTTAGGAGACATATGTATCAACATAAGAGAATAAAATTCGAAAATCCAATGAACCCAGCTCACAGAATTCAAAATGTCACCTTATTTCTTGAACGTATAGTATATATGGTAAGAGACATAATATACCCTGCCCACAAAATATGCGAATTTGCTTATATTTTTATATTTTTGCAAAAAAGCTTAAATTTTTCAATTATATTCCAACAAAAAAATATCACTTTCATATCTGACACAACGTCATCAGTAAGAGTTATTGTCTTTTTATCTTACGCCTCCATAATCCGTTTTGCAAATCCGTGCGCCATGCATGTGCTTAATGAATTCAAGGTGTTCATGCTAATTAATTTACATCAGGCTCGAAAGAATATTAGAAGTATTAAAAGTCACAGAAAGAGGGTTAGCAAGCATGAGGGTGAATTTCAATTAATCAGATGATATTAAAAATCTGGAAATTAATTTCTTTTGACTCCTGCATGCACACCTGCTAATACACTACGTTTAAGGAGAAAACAAGCGGCACAAGTATAGTAGAATTTAATTCTACTCTCATCGTGCTTGTAGTCAGAGCTTACTGGCATACGTGCACGCTGTCATAAATTTGCCACACTTTAGTGTAACATGTAATTATGCATCCATCTCCGTGCAAGCTAGCAGAAAGATTGCGACTCTTAAATACAATTCAAAGGAATTCATTAAGAGGCCACAAACTGCCGTCGTGTATTCGTGTATTCGTCGTGATAGCTCTAACTTAGCTCTATGATTTAGGCTACGTAAAGTATTTTAGTATGCTATACAGGTTCAAAATCAGCTCCTCGTCCTCATATAAAATAATTACAGCCTTACACACTATGGGGAGTGTGTAGGTATATGCAGGTCCTTCCATGCACGTAGAATAGTTTTCTCTTTATACTCGTATGATGCTATCGTCCATCAAAGTTTTTACTGATTTATGCTCGCTCCATAGTTTTCTTGTCATTAGGTTCTAAGGGTTTTTCCTAGCCGCGAAAATGTTCCTTTTTATGCCAGTTATTCACGGTACTTGCTTCCAAGGGAAGATGCTCATAAGTTTGTCCTACACCCCGAGGCTGTATGCCATATTGTTGGATGCTACTCTGCGCAGATATACACATACTACTAGTGGGAAGTGTTCCGCATCCCATTCCTCCTACTGCTGTGTTTCTTTCTTTTGGTGAAATTTATTACTTCTCACAGGGAATATCATGGTAGTTTCCTTCTGTGCATGTAATTTTAGGACTAATTAGTAGGTACTCGTATTTTTCTTCTTTTATTATTTTTAGTTTTTTCTCTTTTCTTTTTTCCACGTTTCCATGCACCCCACATGTTGGTAACCATTGAAACAGGCCCTCAACCTTAAACTTATTGTGCCATCTTTATTTGATTCTTGCTTTTTTCCAATTTACTATTTTTTTGTTTACTTTTGAGCGAATGTCGTAAAGTTGACATCAGGTAAAATACTCGTATGAGTAGGAGGTGAAATGCTAGTTTTTCAATTAGAACATTTTGCGGAAAAAAAAGTGTTTGCTATGACTCCAGAACGTTGCGATGAAAGAGTCGTTTGCGTTAATGACTTCAATGTGTTTCGTAATCAACAAGCTTTTTACGTTCGAAATGGGCGGGTCAGAGGGAAATGCTGCAATAATTTTGTGCAGATTCTAGAGGATAGTTGACGATGAACAACAAGTAGAACGGGATATATTTGAGTTTTTAAATTTCGCAAGCGAAAATACTAGTGTATGCATATACATAGATAGAATTTTGTTTTACTTTTTATTTTCTTGTTGTATGATACTTAAGGGAATATGTGGAAGGCAGATTTGTCTATCTGAACATACTATAGCAAAACTGAAAAAAAATGAAAAGAAGTTACAGAAATCTTAAAGCAAATCCACCATTGAAATGCATTCTCTGCAGAAAATATGACTGTTCTTAACAAACGCATTGAAAAAGATCTAGAGTGGGTAAAGTAAGTCTATTGATTGCACGCCAGCCAAAGATTTATCAATTTCTGTGGGATCAAATCGAAGGTACGGCTGTGGAGAACATATGGTTTCAACAAGACGGTGCTACATCGCACACAACACTACCCGTTTTGGCTCTATTGCGTAAAAGACGTCCTGTATCGAAGCGCCGATCGAACTGCTCTTCGCAGTACCCAAATAAAGTCTTTTCAGTTATTTATTTTTCGTTTTTATTTACTTATACAAGAATGTTTAAATCTAACTTAAAAATACCTTAAAAAACGGTTTCCAAGCAGGGTTTTTCAAAACGAGCTGTTTGTGAGGTACTAACAAAGTTCTTTTTCAACTTCAGAGGCTATTAGGTATGGAATATGACATAATTTAAATGGCCTCCTCGACTTCTTACGGTGCCACGGATCCGAGTGGTCCAATTTTCAAGGACTCCTCCGCATAGATCCGGCTCAATTTAAGCAATGGCCTGTGATATGTTCACCTTTAGGGCATCGGCCGATTGTAGTTTATTTGAATAGACCTGCGACTTCAGCAAACCCCACAAGAAAAAGACTAGCAGGGCTAAACCGCACGACCTTGATGGTCAATTCACTTCACCGAATGTCAATCGTGGCGTACACTGTGTGGCACGTAATGCCGTCCGAAATCACATGTCTTCTAGGTCCATATGGTTCAATTTGGGCCATAAGAAATAGGTCTGTAGCGCTCGCCATTGATGATGACCGCCTCGGAACAATGGCACGGCCGTGCCGGTTCCGAAATTCTATACCAAAAGCTAACTTCTGAGGATGCATTACCCCTGATGAACCTCGTGTGGGTTGTTGTCGTCTTATATACGACACTTGTGGTCCACTGCGAGTTTTACTCCTGTTGATACCCGTAAGAGGCTAGTTTTCGCTCTGATAACACCCTTTATAAGCTAATCTGTAGTATTTGACAGCAACCTAGACTCAGCGTCACTACATAAGTTTCAAATGGCTTACAACGATTCCCTAAGGCACATCTACTGGAAAACGAGGTGTTTTGTAATAATCAATATAATACCAAGGTACGAACAAGCGACGGGAGAAGACGAAGATGGGAGTGATGATACCCATAGAAAGTCCTCCAAGGAATCGATTAACTTGTCGTGCCATGCATGTACAATAGTATTTGAATGCATATTGTAGGTACATAATTGAGTGTGAGAAAATATATGTCTTGAGTAATATTAGCGAGTGACTAAGTATGTACAGAAAATAAAATATAGTGTTATTTAATTTATATATTTGTAAATTATACAATCTAAATATTCGACAACTTATTCAATGCAAACAATTGTTAAAATGGATAATAAATGAAATAATATTCAAATATGTATAATCTCAAACAGGAGGTATGAACGGATGCCTTATCTATCAGTCACCATCACATCAAAAAAACCGAGTACCTCTATAGCAGGTTGGACTTTTCGCATTCTACTCGGACATTTAATATCAATATCCCTCAGTTTAAATATTTGTATTCCTACCGCATGTTTTTTATTCATTCTGTTAGACTTTGGAACACCTTGCCCATGCAGTAACGTATTTATCCTCTACCCTCAATTCAAATCATCAATTGAAAATTATTTTTCTTTTGTTATAAATTTATTCTTTAAATAATATTGTTCTACTTCATGTAGGTCTAGGTCTCATGTACTAAACTTTTTATTCAAATACTAGCTGGATGAACCCGCTTTGCTGGGTCCTTTAATAGACACATACATACAATGAAGAGAACAAATGAGTACATGTTTGTTTTTAGTGAACCTATAATTGCATAAAGATGATAATAATAAAGCAAATTTAAAAAAAAATAGATCTTTAATTCAAGTTTACTTCTAAACAAAACGATATATAATTCAAAATGGAAAACAACAAATTGTAAGACAAAAACAAATAAAACAAAAACAAATTCAATGTACTCAACTTTGCACCTTAAAGCAACTTGAGGGATAGAACTCATTTTCAGTACTTCGCACATACCTAGCCCCTTGTTAAGCAAAACATTTTCTACGCGTTTTGTCAGAATTTCCATCAATTTCTACGCGTTTTGTCAGAATTTCCATCAATTTCTCTATAATTTCATTTGGAATAGTCTGCCATTACCGCACTCGCTATCAAAGATCGTCCAGGTTACTTGGGTTTGATCGGTATTGTCCCAACCATCTTTTCACGATTGACTACAAATTCTCAATCGAATTGAAGTCGGGACTTTGGGCCGGCCACTGCATTAATTTGAAATTTTGCAAGCCATTCCCTCATTATTTTGGACGTGTGCTTTGAGTCGTTACCGTGTTGAAATATGACTTCCTCTTCAGGATATTCGTTCCCATCTACAAAATTGAGAAGATATGTCTGCCAGATGCGCAAATAATCATCTTTTCTCATTATTTCATTAATTTTTTGAAGTGGTTCAACTTACCACCATGTGAATCAACCCCACACCACGACACTTCCCTCACCGTGTTTTACTTGTTCCTTAACATGGTGCCTTTGGATGATCTCCTAAGGGCGGCGCCAGCAGTATTGTTTACCGTCGGACTAAATCCGATTAAATTTTGATACCTCTGACCACACTAAACGTTTCCAGTTATCTGCTGTCCAATTTCTATGTTCTCTGGCGAACTTCATCCAAGCTTTAATACTTTTTTTTACCAACAATGCAGGTTTCTGCTTCTCACGCTCATACAGTTTAGCTGTATACTGTACTGAAATTCATGTTTTTCTTCACACACGCACAACACACACATGCGTTTTCCAATTTCAACCAAACTTCACAGAAACCATACATAGACCAGTACTAGAGAAGTGGCATGAATCGGCGACAAACAAACACAATTTTGAGAAGAAAAAACCCAAAATATACTAACATTTTTTTTTCACACACTCACAGCACACACATAAGTTCTCCGATTTCAACCAAATTTCACACAAATCATATTCAGACACCTACCAAAAATGCAAACTTTAGTTTAAATCGGCAGATGCGTTAAGGCGCCAATCGGCGACAAACAAAAATAATTTTGAGAAGAAAAAACCCAAAAAATAGTAAAATTAAAATTTATATTTTATTTCACGCAAGCACAACACACACCTACATACGTTTTCCAAAGCTATAAAAACAACAACAGACGTTAATGTGTATCGCGCTCATACCTTTAAACTAAATATGCAACGATAATATTTGGAAAAAAACCCTAAATGTATTGAAATTCATGCATTTCTTCACACATACACAAAAATATATAAAATTTTCATTGAAATCGGTAAATACATTAAGGCGTAAATCGGCGACAAACGAACACAACTTTAAGGCTCAATTTTTGTACATATAGATACATATATAGATATTGAAATGAATTACATTGAATTGAAAATTTCGCCAAATTGAAGTTTGCGAAAGGCTGAGTTCTTGTCGACGAGGAATCGACTACTTCGGATTCCGCTGTGCGTTTCCAAGGACCGATGTTCTCGGCCGGTCGGGCGTTCCTTTGACTTACGAATGTTGGCTGATTGATTAACGAACCTGGTCGTCTCAAATTTAGCAATCAAACCTTGAAGAGTCGATTGTGAAAAGCCACCATGTCTACCGTAAAATGGTTCCAATTCGCGCAAGGTTTGTACTAATGAAAACTCATTTTGTTAATAAAGTTTTATCATTTGGGTACTGCTCAATCGTGTAACTTGTGATGGTGATTTGGCATCAGTAACTGAATAATAAACAACAGATTTGACAGATGTCACCAAAACAAATCTATCCGCGACAATTGAATAACCCTTAATTTACTGGTGCTGTTCGGCACACTAATGTAAGTCTAACTATATTTCGGCTTAAACGTATCCATTCTGTTTTTAAATATACATTTTTAAATTGGATTTTCTAGGAAAATGTATGCACAAAACCTTTGTTTCATGCCTTTATTTTTTTTATTATTATTTTTTGCCTAAAATATCCTAAGCTTAATTGCTTAGTTCTAATCTTAAACATAATCGAGTTGGATAGCACTCGTGTGATTCGTTCCGAGCGGTCACCGCAAGAAGCCCTAGCTACCCTTAATCTAACTAACGAAATAAGAAGTGAGGAAGATTCCACTTCCCAGTCGGCGAGATCCAAGTTCGCAATTGCGGTACTATAACGCATGAACTATTCTTGAGCATTGTCAACGTACCCGTTGGGGATGACACGTTCTATATTTGATTTCAATACTCTTCGGAAGAATGTATCTGGAATGGAGAAATGTATCTGGGGAAATAAAGATCGTAGTGTGCTCTAAGCGTATCGATAATTGGGGTAGTAAGCCTCGGAGATCAGGTTATTTTCGTTAGCCCTTGCCGCCTGCTCCGTTGTACATGACCGTTACATCACCCAGGACAACCATACGAGATAGTATAGGCACTATTAAGGCCACGTGACTGCTGTGGAAAAAAAACTCCTTGCCATACCGAAGGTTTTCTCACTGATCAAGCTGTTGCAGATACCAATATATTTAACTACGTGTTTCATCGCCAATGGTCGTCTATATTGCCCGATGGTCGCAGATTTCCTCTAGTTCTCTTAATATGATCAATATCAAACTGCAGCATTGTATTGACGACCTCAATTTTTATACCTGATCTGTACCCTACTAAATAATCTGTATACACTATTGAATTGCTGAGAAAACCTATAAGATGGCTTGTGTATATGTTAAACTGCATTGGAGAATCAATACCTCACAGTTGTAAACTGTGTTGAAAATCCTGCTCTAATTATGTCACATTTAACAACAAACTTCTTTCCCATAGTCATTACACAAATCATATAAAGAAAGTGGTTTGGCATGCCTAGCCTGGTGAACTTATAAAACATGCCTTCTAACCATATGGAGTTTAAAGCCTTTTCAAAGTAAACCCGTTCATTTATACCGCTGAATGTCTGATACTAATTATAATGCAGCGTGAATAGGCCCTCCCCTTAAAACAAAACTTGTTTTCCTGTATTACTTTCTTTTCCTCAACCCATTTGATCAGAGCTCTGTTTACTACTTTTTTAATAAATTTGCTAACATTCGGAAGCACACTCATTGGTAGGGATTGGCAGAGTTTATTCTATCGTTGTCCCGATTAGTGATAGGGCTTACCACCGCTGTTTTCCAATGCGCTGGACAATGAATGTTATTCCGAGCGTTGTTGAATAGCGACTTTTTATTTTTAAATGAATCCAGGATGCACAGGAGTTCATCCCTTCTCACAAACAAACGGGCAGAAATTCGGTCGATGATGATAGTTCCATTCGCAAGGTTTTCATAATTGAATTCGATGAAACCGTTATTTTTAGATCGTCAATTCTCTATTTTTGCCCGCTTGTGAGAATGGTTTAAAAAGGCGGCTTTTTTAAGCTCGTGAGCGGAGAGCTGTTCACTGCGTACACAAACTCAAAAAAGCGCCGATCGAATTGACTTTCTTCTGTGGATCCTCGAACACAAAAAAACCGTCGTCAGTATGGACATTGTTTGAACTTATGCCCACGTTCCGTAGTGTCCCTGTATGTATTGTCTGTCGGCCGGGGGACTTGGATATATGGGATATCGTCATGATAATTTCTCCGGACTTTTTTTATTTATTTGCGGGAACATCATCGGACTATTGGATCTTATAGAACGAACCTTATTGCACACTTACAGCTTTTCGGTAATTTTCTTTTAATAACTGTTGGAGGTTTTTGATCACCGATTTTAATGTCCTTATTTCCAGATCGTGTGGGTCTGAAAACTGTCACAAAGCCGTTTAAGGCTGGAGAGAATTTTTATTTTTTCTCTGTGGATCGCGTCGATTGTTGGTATTCTGTATTTGTCGGTTCGTTGGTCTGAGCTATCCGAGGTCTCAAAGATCTTTAGAAGAGTGAGCCTTTTAGTTTTTTACATATTTATGTATACTTACACTTTTGAAAATCATCATCAGCTATTAGGTAGTTCAAACAGAGATGGCGCTATTAGATGCTTTGTTTTATATCTTAAAAGTTTCTATTGATTTATGAACGCGTGTGAAATCTAATGTAGATCCTCGTCCTTCGGAAATATACAATTGCTTGTCTGCGAGTAATAATGGCATTAGGTGTATATTTTCCTTTGCCATTGACAGTGTTACCTACCAATAAGAATCATTTTCATTATTTCTGCTGCACACGGCTCCATTGGCTAATAGTCCAGTAAAAATAGACAAAAATAAGTTATAACTTAGCCAAAATTCGCATAGAGCTGAAAATTGGTAGAGACGTTAAATACACCATTATAAATAAAATGTCAAAAGTCCCCATCGATCCTACTTCAAATATAATATTATATTATAGCAAAAATATTTATCCAAGGTCAAACGTGCAAAATTAGGATTTTTTCCATTTTTCTCAAAAACGGTAAGTTTTATCATCAAAATAGGTTGGACAAAATTGTAAATCATACAATTCTCTACAAAAATCGTTAAGACCCTTTTTTTTTGTACGACTCACCATTCGTGAGATATCGCGGTTTTAACAGTTGGAAAATTCATATTCTACATAATATGAACTTATATGCAGCCTGTACACGTCATCGGACACAGGCGGAATACTGTGTGTGAAGGATTGGAAGATCTCCTAATGTTAGAATGGGCACAACAGACCAGCATGTGGATGCAAGCAATTCTCGTGTAAAGCGAGATATTGAAGATATTAATAAACTTGTGGAGTGGTTCTTATCACATGATCCGTTCCTTGTGGTTCCAAAAATGATGCCCATTGCCAGCGGAGTCGTCGGCGATGATAAAATTAATTGTCATAATGCTCGTGTAGTTGGACTTGCTTCTATAACCAAAGTGACTGGTCAAACGTTCAATAATATTAAATTAAAACGCACTGATAGAGTACTTCCTCTTTTAAGTGCAAGTAGCGTCATAAAAGTACATGGTGGAAAGGTGCCTATAGACCCTGTATTATTATTTCAACGCATGAGCATTACTAAGACATTTGAAGATAAACTTTAAAAATTCTTCGCATATAACGGTAATAACAGTACGATTGTATTTGATGGTTATACTGATCATACGAAAAATATTAAAGCTGCAGAACAACGTCGTCGGAGTACAAAAACATCTTCATCTGTTGATAACGTTTTTGATCGATCTATGAAAGTTCCAACAAACCAACAACAATTTCTTGCAAATACTCACAATAAGTCTCGCTTAATTTCAATGCTATGTGAAGAATTTACAGCTGCTGGTATTCCCATAAAACAAGCTGATAATGATGCTGATGTCCTTATAATTGAAACAGCAATAGAACAATTGAAAAGTTGAAATACAACTGTCGTTATTGGGGAAGATGTTGATTTGTTGATACTACTGACTGCACGGACTCCAACTGATAAAATTAATTACTTTTTGAAACCTGGAAAAGCTCAAGTACAATCAACAATATATTCATCACAAAGTCTGAGCGCATATCCAAAATGTCAAGCTTATATTTTATTTTTACATGCAATAACCGGTTGCGATACTACATCAGCAATTTTTAAAAGAGGTAAAACAGCAGTAATTAAATTGTTTGAAAAACGTAATGATTTAATTGATTGCGCAGAAGTATTTACAAAGATTGACTCTTCTCCACACGACATCGTTACGAATGGAATTCGTTTTCTTCTTGCAATGTCTGGTTGATTCCATAGATAATTATAGATATTTGAGGTTTGTAAAATCTGCATGGAACAATAAAACAGTACAGTTGTCTTGTCTGCCTCCAACATCTGCTTCTGCCTTTCAACACTTGTATCGTGTGTTATCAAGTTCAAGTGTGGCTAGGCAATGAGCTGGACCCAGAAGAATGGGGTTGGAAATTAACAGATAATTGTTTGGAGCCAATTCAAACCATACTCCCGCCTGCTCCAGAAAAACTGCTTAATACTATTTTTTGTAACTGCAAGACGGATTGGAGTAAGAATTATGGCTGTCAAAAAGTGGGATTATTTTGTTCGCCAGTATGTATCAATTGTCAGGGTCAGACTTGCTCCAATATTGAATCAAATACAACAGATGAAAATATTTATGATATTAATGAAAAGACAATTGATGCATCCCTTTTCTTGGAACCGCGTACAGAAATTCTGCAAGGAGAAGAAAGTGAATATGAAGAAATAATTTTTGAAGTAGAATTAGACAATTATCTATTATAATAACATTCGGAGGAAAACAACCTATTCCACTTTGATCATTCCATTCATTCCATTTACCATTCTTTTAATCAATAGGATACGATCTGATCAAACTTTCTTTATCACAATAGATCGTGGAGTATGCCTACCGTGGAAACTACGTTTAAAAAAAAGAGCCAGTACATTACCTCATATGTGGTGCGGAAATGTGTGTATATTATCTAGAATATGAATTTTCCAACTGTTAAAACGGCGATATCTCACGAATGGTGAGTCGTACGAAAAAAAGTGTCTTAACGATTTTTGTAGAGAATTGTATGATCTACAATTCTGATTAACCTATTTTCATGATAAAACTTACCGTTTTTGCGAAAAATGGAAAAAATCCTAATTTTGCACGTTTGACCTTGGATAAAAATGTTTGCAGAAATAGGATCGATGGAGACTTTTGATATTTTATTTATAATGGTGTATTTAACGTTTCTACCAATTTTTGAGCTCTATGCGAATTTTGGCTAAGACAAATGTCTATTTGGACTGGACTAAATTCCAATACGTATTTCTTTTAAAATTACCAATTTGTCGGGAATTAATCAAATACATAATGAATAAGTGTATCAAAAAAATAATTAATTTTATTTTTTTTTATTTAGTATCTCATTCGGATCCACATGAGATTAAATCAAAAAAGTTGACTTGTACATATGTCGCCTCTCTCCACTATCTTTTTTTTGCGACTTCGGAGATCTTCGAGTAGTTGAAAATATCGAGCTTAATCACCCGGAATTCAAGTTCGACCGGCGTGCTACAGGTAACAAATGTGTCTCTGTCCCTTTTGGGGATATTTTGTGAGATGCAACCAATTTTTGAGATTAAACATACGAGAAAATAACTCGTAGAGTATACCATCTCCCGAACTAGCTGCACCTCTTGATATAGTCGGCGGCAAATCCACATCAACAACTTGTATTTCAGTCGAGGGCGATGTAGAAGTGCGCGGTGTGGTGGGCTATACAAAGGAGGCTTCCGGTAAAATTTCGATATAACTGTCCAGAATAATATCGGATTCCTCTAACGTCATTGAACGCTTCGTAGATGTCGGGAAGAATTCGTTTTCAGAGAGACCCCTGACGAAATCCTGATATAAATAAATTATTGAATTTTTCATATAAAAAACTTCTTATTAAACTTACCCTTAGCAAACTAGTTCTTACATCTATGTATCTGCTGCGGCAGCTAATGGTTTGCGATGATAGATGAAATTTCTTGTTGTATTTCATAAATAATCTCTTCCGTTTTGAACTGGCGTTACTTCGTTGCTATGGCCACTCACAATTTCATTGCAGTGACTGCTGTGGGCCCTTTGGGGTATTGGTCCTTCATTATCTCGTCTGCCGTCTTAATCTTCTACGAAGTCGATGAAGAGTTCTTCTTCCGCTTCATTGCAAACTTTATTTTTGTTGAGCAGCTCGTTCATTGCCTTCCCGTTCGCCTTGGGCTCCAATATTTGGCCACACTGAAACTCTTCCTCGACGCACACTGCTCCTTCCACTTCGTTGTCGCCTCCGCCCTCTTGATGTTGACGGACTTCCCGTGCAATCTATGTCTCGTAGGTAGTTTCTTGCTAGTTCCGCCTTATGAGCAACGGCATCTTCAGTTCTATAGTATGTACTGTAGTGTAAGAGCAAGAACATTCTACACTACTATTAATGTTGGGGCTGTGTTCACTGTGGCTGTACATTTACAATTGTTATAAAAATTAATTTTACACTGTTATGCCGGCGACGATGAGGAGGGCGGTCGTTGGCCATTGCCAGTAGCTGGTAACGATCGGCCCGAAGAAACATGATCTTGAAACCATGTCCCGCTTCACTTCCCTTTTTAACAATCGATAATTTACGTAACTACGAGTATTTTTATATTCACGTGAAACCAGAGATTTGTGCTAGTATCTTTGTCTATTATTACCATATTTAATTCCAATTCTGATAAGACCAGCCAAATCTACAACACATCATATTTACTGCCAATTGCTTTTTCATGCAATTAGCTAATTCATATTCCAAATCATGGACTCATTTAACAAAATCAGCAGAATATACATATGTATATGTACAGTGGCGAGCAAAACCGGTCGAATAGATGAAAAAATCCTGGAAATCTTTCATAACACATTTATTTTTAGTCCTAATAGAATTTCAATGGATTTATTTTATTTGTTGATGTTTCAAAAGAGTAATAAAAATCAAAAAATATTTCATTCAAATAACAAAAAACAAAAAAAATCCCAAAAAGTCCAACTATGTTCATTCGTCCACTATTGCACGGAAATATGTGTCCTCCTTCCATTTTAATTTGATTAGCTTTTGCCTTCTTAAGTTTTAAAACTTTTATTCAATGACAAATATATTTTCGTGAAATAACGTCCGCTTGTGAACGTTGCTAGGTGGTATGAATGGGACACAAAGGATCAGACAAAATACAAATAGAACTAATCTATTTATCGATCTGCCGTTGTTTTTTTTGCGTATGATTCAAAAATTCATTTCTGTTTTTCATTCTGTATTAAGAGTGTTTTGTGTTTATGTCCCGTATTTATTTTTTTAACGATGGATCGCAAAAAAACAAGAGACGTTTGGGTTCATTTTACGCCAAAAGCTGGAGGAATGGCTGTGTGTAAAATTTGCAAGCAGACGTTATCATTTAAAACATCAATAACAAATTTAAAATGACATATGAGTGTCCGCCATGGCACAATTGTAATGAGAGCAAGCACACCCATGGATGTTGAAAGCACCGTACCACCTGCGGTGATATATCCACCGCTGAAATCATCCCAGCCCATCGAAGCACTTCTCACCATACGACTCAAGGTTTAATGCAACAGGTATTGCAATTTGTACCGTCCAGAATGTCTGTGCAGCAGAAGGATAAAGTAGATAGGTTAGTTATGAATTTATTTATAAAAGACTATCAGCCTTTTTATATTGTTGAGGATGAAGGTTTCAGGGAGTTAATGAAAACACTGGCTCCTACATACTGTCTTCCGAGTAGGAAATTTCTTTCCAACATTTTATTAGACAGTATGTACCTACAATGAGTGCCTCCTCCTATCATTTGCATAGCCACTGACCAGTGGACATCCATAAATAACGAAAATTACAATGGTATAAGGGCTCATTATATCGATGATAATTTTCGTTTTCAAAATACAATGTTAGAGTGTATTAAATTTGAAGGCCCACAGACCGCCGTTTTCATTGGAACCGAAATAGACCGTGTTTTGACGTTGTGGAATTTAAAAGACAAGGTCTTAATTATTTTAACTGACAATGCTGCAAACATCACCAAAGCAGTTAAAGACCACTAGAACAAATATCATTACGGTTGCTTTGCTCATAAACTTAATTTGTGTATGCAAGCAGCCTTGGCTTTTCGGTGCGATGTCGGGAACGAAGATTCTTTAGAAAGCTCAGATACACAACGAACAATTCGCCAGATTAAAGAAATAGTTAATTACATAAAGCGAAGCCCACAAGCGAATGAAAAACTAATACGTAGCCAGATCATGTTGGGTATTGAACAACCTCTTAGCGTTATAAATGACGTAAGAACGAGGTGGAACTCCACATATTATATGATCGTGATAATTGTTGCTCTGAAAAAAGCCATCAAGATAATGTTTATTAGCATCAGTTCACAAGTTCAGATGCTTACAGATATCGACTGGGTTATTACTTCCGAGTTATGTGTTATTTTGCGTCCTTTCGATTACTAGTATATCATTGACTGTATGTACATATTCAAACATTCTTCATCGTTATTATTCCCTTAATTGTGATCATAAACAACTTCGCTTAACTGCTCTTTGTCTTAATTGCTCACTGCGATCGGAAAAGAGCAGACGAGCCCATCACTAATCAGGACCAAGATAATTATATCCTGGCGTGAAAGAAACAAAAAAAAACAGACACAAGCAAACTAAAATATGCAATTTAACCTTTAACTGAATATAAACATTTAACAAATGAAATAAATATGATATTTAAATTTTAAACTTGCACATGTAAAAAAGAAACATTTTTATGCCGACGACAATCGCCAACTCATTCTTATATGTGTAGCCATTCGAAGTTGACGTGTCATAGAAATTTTGTATAATGGAAAAACTTGAATATTGTGTTCTTATTTTGGAAAGGTATAGCATCAACATAAATTAATGAACGATTGTTAAGAGTGTACAAAGACCCTTCGTCTTCGGTTCGAATAGTTGAATGCTGCATTTGAAAGTTGTTATACAAGTGTTGAAGATGATCCATGAGAAGGACATTCAAAAAGTGCATTAACACATAACCCTAATGTAGGTACATAATAAGCATCTCATTAGGCAGGGTCTGCAATATTTAGGAGGTAGTTTTGGGTTAAGGAAAGATGTGTGCAAAAGGTGTCCCACATTCGCTAACAATGGAACACCCGTAAGAGATTTTATCAACAATATTTGGAGCTTTTTAGAAAGAATTTCATGTGTCGTTTTATCACTGTAGATGAGACTCTACCATCATGATCTTGAATTACAACAAGAGGCTAAGGGGTGGTGTGAATCCGGTACTTTAGCTAAACCTTCGGTCAAGGATGCAAAAGAATACTGTGTGTGGATAACCTCAAAACTGGTAAAACAATAAACGAAGATTATTCTTGTAATCTTTGGTAAAATCAAAATCTTAATTTTTTTATCAGGATAATCCTTTCGCACAGCTCAAAAAACCATTGCGAAATTAATGTTGTATGGATGTTGCAATATCCGCCCTATTCGCCAGACTTAACTCCCTCAAGCTTTAGGCTGTTCTCCCATCTCAAAAGGTAGATGGAAAACTATTTTCAACAAACGATGCGGTAATAGCCGTGTAGAAGCCTATTTCATCAGTTTTCCGGAGTCTCACTTCAGGTAATAATTCTAAGTAATAAATGGTACATGATTGTTTCCCGGCAAAATATGATACATAAGCTATTATTTGAGAAGCTACTGGATAGTATAATAGTTTACCACAAGTTTCTTATCCCGAATATTCAAGATGGGGTATTCATTTTGTTCAATTTTATCATTAGCTACGCACAAGGTCTCAACATTTTCCATAATATTGCCATCTTCAAACTTCACTTGCATTTAAGTACAGTATTTTAGAAATTTTGAAATTGGTGTATTCAAAAAGTAGACCTTCTTTCAATTTGAAAACAAACATATTTATGTATGTGTTTTGATATTTAGATTCATTTCGTCGAAGTTGCAGTCTGTTCAAGTACTTTTGTTAAATTTTGTGTTCGCTGTTTTTTTTTCACGCTATTTTGAATCTTTCAACAAGAAAAAAGGTGATTAAAATTTAGACTTTTGGCTAACAAAGGAATAAACAATTCTGTTCTATTTTTTTTTATCTAAAAACAAGATTCCAAATAGGAGTTAACACCATCGACCAAGGCCAGGGGCAAAAGTCGATGCATCGTATTAACCCATTTAAACCCAGCGTTGCGTTTTCGCAACACTAAACAGCATGTTACTTCAAGATTTGTTGTGTCTGTACCGTTATTTGCATTGAATGTTTTCTTCTTCTATTCCATTGTGCGTGAGTTACCGTATATAGTCACAATGTCTTTCCTGTTTTAATCTAGAAGACTTGTTCTTTAGGAGAACTTTTTTGCAAGTGATAATTTTATTTTGATAAAAAAAAAGTTAATGGATACAAATAATTGGTAAGTAAAAGTGTCTGCAAGAATGCAAATAACGTTTACCTGTTTGGTTGCTTTACATATCAAACATAAAAATAAATTAAAAAATGCGAATAAATGCATTTGGTCTACATTAATTGACCTCATAAATACTGGTGTGACGAAAACGCAACGCTGGGTCAATGTACATATAAAATACACAATATTTTATGTTATTTTAGAAAGAAACCTTTGACACTATCCGAAATTTTAGACGAGCTCGAATTCACTAATAAAGGTCCTGAAACTACATATATTCTCGCTACCCCCTACAGATGACCTAGTAACAGACGAAGATTCTGGAGGAGAGTATTGTGCTGACCCCAATAGGATGAACTGCAACCAGCTCTTATCAGAGATAAAAGTAAGTTAAAAAAATAATGTTGTTGATGTAGAGGAAAATTGGATAAATATGAGTAAATGAGGATAACTTCTTACTCGTTGGTAGGACAATCAGGCCGTCTAAATGCTTTCTAATGTGCACGGAGTTCATCCTATTCGTGGTGCCAAGGGATTCATTAGTCAGACTAAAACAAGATGTGAAGTTCCCCAACCCCTTGTCAACAAGCAATATAATAAATAAAAGGGCATGAGTTGACAAATTGGACAACAACGTATCTAATTATAGAATTTCAACTCGCGGAAGAAATGGTACTGTCCTATTCGTATGTGGATGTTATGGGGTAAAATTAGATTTGCTAGAGTTTCGGCGTCAAATAGTTTCGGCAATCGATGCAAAGTATGGTTGGGCGCCATCCATTGGCTGGTGGACCGTCACTCAAAGGTAAATACGTTTCTTGGAACTGGAAACCATGCAATGAAGCGTTGTGACAGGAGGTAACGTGTCGAATTTGTGGAAGTTAAACCGTGAAAAGGTATGGTACGTGCGATGTTGCACTTCATTACAAGTGTTTTGCTGCTTTTCATGCCGATTTTTGGTAGTCAAACTTGTTCTTATGTATAACGTACACATGTTATTTTCTATTCCTATTTTCTTTTTTTTCATTAAAAGTGAAATAAATCAAATTAAAAAAAAATTGTATATATGAATGTATGTATGTATGTACATATGTAATTAGACCCAGCGTTGCGTTTTCGCAACGCCCCATAACTCCACTTCCACCAATAGAAAAAATTTGTCGACTTGATTTTTTATTTTACAGCGGAATACCAGCAGACATAAAAAATTATCAAAATTAGAAGACAAAAAAATTAATTCGGGTCTAAATGGGTTGAGGGAATTCAGTGTGTCACTTTGTTGTGGTTCTTTCTACTTTGCGTGTTCGTACCTGTTCGTGTAGATTCAAGTGCAGTGGGATCTCGTTCCGTCTGAAGAAATCGGATGCATGTATTGCGAGAAGGCTGCGAAATATCATCTAGCGAATGCCCGCGAAAAAGGCAACGCTGTAAATTCGGTGTGAGCAATGGGTTTTCTGCACAAAGCAGATTAGCGGTTAAGTTAGTTCTAAGTAAGAAGCAGAGTAATAAAGCCGAATTTTGTAATCATAATTGAACGCATTTAAATTTGTAAGTCGAACAGTTGGAGGGAAGCTCTGCTTCTGTGTTCACGAACCCTCTTATGGGGATCTTTTAACATAGGTTTCACACAAAAATATTTTCGTGGTCGTGGTAAGTCGAAAACAAAATTGGTGTAGAAAGTGTGGCCAAAACTGTGCTAATTTTGTTTTATCACTGGATTTACAGAAAAATGGCTTTACAAACCATAAATTGCAAGAACTTTTATAGAAAGCGCCATCCTATTCTGTATACGAGTATACATATATAGCTGTTGATGATATTCCAGATTGAATGTAAATTCACTGATAAGGATTGAGCGACGAGCCGTACTTTTTAACCTATTACAGGACGAAAGCCCCGATGTACTCTTGGTTAGCGAAACAAAGCTAAACCAGAAGCACAAAATCCGGCACAGTTCTTATAGAATAATTAGAAGGGACCGACCCAAGGCGGGGGAGTTGCGATTTTTATTAAAAATAATTTTAAACATAAAGTCATATATAGCGGCGAAGTGCGGAGGTTCCAGGTGCTAGAGGCCTGTGTTGTGTGCATTCCTCTCCGAAATGGAAAGAGAATGTACATTGTATCAGCTTATGCGCCTGAAGCACCTCAACCCAATGTTTTCATTGCAGAGCTCGAGACACTTTTTCGATCTCTGCGCTTAAACTCGGTGGAAAACTTCTACATTCTGGCCGGGGATTTAAATGCAAAACATAGTAATTGGGGAAATAACATTCCTAACACTAGGGGGAGCCTACTAAGTCATTGGTGCGTTCTTCACAACACTGAATATAGAGTCAAGTTGCTCGCAACGGATAGTCCGTCGTATCCTAGGAGCGGGTCCTATCTGGATCTCATGCTAATAGACTCTCGACTGAGACTGGCGGACACGAACGAATGGTCTATTAACTCTCTACGGACCATTGTATACGAAAGTGACCATTGCGGACTATGTACGTGCCGTGATCACAGTACCTGACGAGTTCGCGGAGATGGCAGAGTATATCGCGTAGGACGCGTTGGCGACGCTTTGCCAATTCCCTGACGAAAGCGCTCACTTCGAGCGCCTCCTTCCCACCGTCTAATAGGAACCTGTCAAAGTACGAGATTGACAGGTACCTCAAACAAATGGACGATATAATTAAGCAGACGATGGACAGTACAATACCACGTCAACGACATAACGATACTAAAAACGTGTACCGAAACGCGACAATCGACGCACTGCACAGACAAAAAAGTATACTCCTGACAAGGCTCAAACTCTTGTACAGGCGGTTTACCGACAGACAAAACTCGGAGGTCAGGACATTGAAGTCACTGATTAAAAATCTCCAACAGTTGATCAAAGAGAATTACAGAATATCTGTAAGTTTGCATTGGAACAACAGAATTCGTGCTGTAAAATCCAACAGCGCGAGTATGTTCCCGGAAA
The DNA here is from genome assembly GCA_958301585.1 of Merodon equestris. Taxonomy (NCBI): domain Eukaryota; kingdom Metazoa; phylum Arthropoda; class Insecta; order Diptera; family Syrphidae; genus Merodon; species Merodon equestris. Next base: position 71,568,311 of record OY284413.1, read on the forward strand.
TAAATAAAATATTTCGAAGAAACAATCAGACTGACATTCAGGATCTAAAGCTTCCGAGAACGTCTGACAATGAACGTTTGCTACGAAAAGTTAGCATCGATCCAGAGAGCGCCATCCTGGATGACGACTTTTTCGTGATTGAGGATCCTCGGGAGAAGGTGGCGAAATTGGAGCTGTCTTCCAGGAAGTGTACAAGGTGAATGATAGCATTCGCCCAAACCACGAATTGGAAAACAGAGTTCTACTTCATGACTCCTATCTTAGAAATGATATCGATCATTGGCGATCCGAGAATCTTGGTTTTACCAGGTTCGATGACGATTTCATGGCAAATAATGCCGTCACCAATGAAGGGGCTAATACCCTGTTCATTTCGACGGAAGATCTCCAGTTGATCATTGAGTCATTGAAAAGGAAAAAAATCCGCGGGTATCGACGGTATATCCAATGTTGTGCGTAGGCACCTTCCACCAGTAGCTGTAGAGAGGTACACCATCCTGTTCAACAATGCACTGAATAATGCATATTATCCAGTGCACTGGAAGACAGCGGTGGTGCAACCAATCCCCAAGAGGGGTAAGAACACCTCTAACCCGGCAAATCTCCGGTCGATAGGTCTCCTTCCGAGTATCAGCAAGGTCTTCGAGAAGGTGGTCCATAGGGCCCTGTCTAAATCGGTTGAGGACAATAAAATCATCCCGGATAACCAATTCGGTTTCAGAGCGGGGCATGACACTATTCATGCCGCGTCGAAACTCGTGTCGGATGTCCAATGGAATAAATGCAAGAACCAACGCACGGGTGCCTGTCTGATTGACTTGGAAAAAGCCTTTGACACCGTATGGCTAGAAGGTCTTTATTACAAGCTCAGTCGGCTGGGCATAAGTAAACCACTGCTGTATATGATTTTTGACATGTTAACAGGTAGAAAGTTCGTAGTGAAAATTGCCAACGTGACTTTTACCCAAACATTTGATATTAACAACGGACTGCAACAGGGTACGGTGAACTCACCGATCCTTTTCAGCATTTACTTCAGTGATTTGATAGCTTCTCTTCACCATTCAATAGCGTATGCGGACGATTTAATCGCGCACAGATCAGGTCCAACGATCGACGTCATTGTCACTCTCTTGCAGCGTGACTTCGAAAAAATTCAGCAGTATTGTGATGACTGGAAGTTGAAAATCAACTGCCAGAAATCAGAAACTATTTTGTTCACAACGCCTTTGTCTAGGACCTCTCGAGACACTAGGAAAAATTGGCGCGGGTTCTCAATTCTTGGGCAGGACGGGCGCCCACTGGCGAGACAAAGTGTAGTCAGATGCCTTGGGATCTGGCTAGACCAGTATCTATATTTTGACAAACATGTAAATGCTGCTCTGGCAAGAGCCCGAGGCGCTTTCGCTCTGACAAGATGGCTGTTTCATTGCAGCCAACTTGATTCCAGGGTGAAGGTAATCTGCTACATGGCCTTAATCAGGCCCATGGTTGCCTATGGATGTCCAATCTGGTTCAATGTGAGAGAGAGGAAAGGATTCGGGTGTTTGAGAGACAATGTCTCAGGACTTGTCTCGGGTTACATAGGACAACCGAATCTGATTACACGAAATTTTACCCGAACGAGGTCCTATACAATAGGGCCAGGATTGTACGGGTGGATAACTTCCTGATCAAACTGATTCGAAGCCACGTTGCGAGAGCAATGATTTCGGTCAACAGCCTAATCTCCGGGGCTTACTACCTCAATGATTTATATCATGAGAGAGTGCGCCTTAACGGTTTTGTCCCGCCAGAAGCATTCCTCTATTTAGATAGATGTGGGCTGATCCAGGATAGATTGGCGGTACCGCTAATCTTCCACGTGGGTCGTAATTCCGTGGAACGGCGATTCTTCTACGGATCCGATGTCGCACTCAGTGAGCCCGAGCGCCTCAGGTTCTGTAGATCGCTCTCACGTAGTCCGCCAACATCAACGCTTTTGGTGGCTGGGGGGAGCTGCGTCAGTGGACACTTCAATAGCTTCAGCCTCTTGAAGGCAGGGCTTGCCTAACACCAATGGCAGGCTTACATAAGTAGGGTAGGTTAGGGTAGGATAAAACAAAAAAAGAATAAAAAACAAAAAAAAAGTATAAACATATAAAAATTAAAAATATATATATATGTACATATATACATATATATGTATATATATTCATATTAGTTAAGTTAGAATAATATATGTTTAGTTAGATTTAGGTAGGTTTAAGTCTTATATAAATATATATAAAAAATGATCATATGCTAAGTTTTTGAAAAACAAATTTTTCTTAGCTTAAATTAATCATAATAATGTTAATTGTAAGTTATTTATATGTAGAGTAGTCGAAAGGCATAGGTTAAAATTACACAGTTTGTTTTAGAGTGTCTGCCTAGGGCCAGTAAGATTCCTAAATTTGTTAAGCCAGTTTTAAGCATTTTTATCTAGGATAAGATAGATCTAGAAACTATAAATAAAAATGAATTAAAAAAAAAAAAAAAAATTATATTCCAGATGATGGAAATGAACGAGGAACAGCAATAATTCCACCGGATGGTGATATTCAAACAGACAAAAAGTATATATGAGGTAAGCAATGGGATTACAACTATTGACGACATTTCATTTGCTTATCTAAGAGAAGAAAGTTGGACTCATGATCATGCTCTTAAATGGCCAGACTATGTAGTTTATTCTACGGAAATTACAAAAACTTTTCATTACGTAAAAAAATTAAACAAAATAAATGAACAGCTGGTTTTCAAAGACGAAGCTCGTGACGATGTTGTTATGTATTTGATTGTGGACAAATATGCTCTCGACCGAAACTGCCATTCATTCTCATTCACAAAAGACGATCTTAGAAAGTTTCTTGGAATTTTGTTATTTTCCTGATACCATTCCTTACCCCAAGAATGTTTGTTCTGGTGTGTCGATAAAGATACAAGAATTCTATTAGTAGCAAACCCAAAACCATTCATACGTGGGAAACCAGTTCGTTTATGTCATAAGGAGTGGATAGTCTGCAGTAACGATGGTTATTGCTACAATTTTGATGTACATATGTATATTGTGGTGCTGTGAATGTAAGTCCAACGAACAGTGTAGTGTTCACTAATCATGACCTACTGTCTAATTTAAGGAAGTAAGGATTTCGTGAAAAAGCACCGTTGGGGACAATAAAACAAAAAAATTCCCACTCAAAACCTTGAAGACGATTATAAAAGCAAATCGTGGGTATATATCATTTGGCATAAGTTTGATAAGAAAGGCAATGTTGTTGTAACGGACGTAACAGTTCATGGAGGACTAGAATTGTATTTTCTTTAAATTGCCTAAGTTGTGAAGGTCAAGGGAACTGTTCTTCCGACCACACTCGGCTATCTTAACAGTTACTCGCCTCTTTTAGTCAATCATCATTGTGTTGATATACTAGCTACGCCTAAACCTTGTCGATATTAGTTGATATTGCCCTCGGATCCTCATGCTCGCCAAATTTTTCTTCTTCAAAACGACCAGGATTAATTATTCTTACTATTTTATAAGGACCGAAGAATTTTGGACGAATTTTAAGACCGATTCCGACTTGATTCAATTCGATTAAACACCAAGTCTTCTACTTTTTGATAAGGGGAAACTTTTTGTTTTTTCCCAAATAATCTTCTATTTTCTTCCTGAACCTCTACCATAGCAAATTCTTCTTCACATTCCCTCCTCTCAGACTACATATCGAAGATTTGGGTCGTCACTTGCCAGCAGTTTGGTGTGATCAGCGGCGGACTAAGGCTAAAGCGGGCCCCAGGCAACATTGTAATTTCGGACCTATTTTTCAGTTATGACACATACTTTGCGTTTGGTAGTTTGGTTTTAAAGCATATAGTATGTAGTTCTATTTAATTAACGAATTCCAAGAAAAAAAAAGGAAGAAAATAATATACATGTACAATACAAAAATTAAATAAACATAATTTATTAAAACAAACAATAATACTTAAACAAATATTCCCAGATTTATTAGCTATATTGCCTTTTTTTCTCTCTTTTAATTCTGCAAAGTCGTCAATTAGTTGTCATAATTAATAGAGTTATTTAATAAAAAAAACTCTTTTTCTAGATAATTTGATTAAATTTTATTATTATTAAATATTAAATCTTCAGAATTATGTTTAAATTAGGGAATGTTGTATTAATACTATTTTCCTGAATAAATGACCAGATGAATACAGGCGAAGTAATATTTTCTTAGCTTAAAAATCTTAAATTAAACTTAAATTAAACCGGAAGCATTTCTGTGATATATTATTTGAGTAATTGTATAAATATTCTAGATGTAAGGTAATGGAAACCAAATCTCTGTAAAACGAATATTGCATTTTATTAATTGTATAATTTCTGCCACAATAAATAAATAAATATTCTAAATTGTAATACTTAATTTTTCAGTTTTGCTAGGTTTAAATTTTGTTCATAACATTTTAATTCCTCTATTAAAAAGTCACTAACATCACTATCATGAAAAATTGTTTTGAATTTATTGTTTATAGTTTTATATCCCTCAGATCTTTTTTTAATGTTTATATTATTATAATATTAACTTTAAAATGTTCTTTGCCACTAAATCTTATTTCATGTTCTGGAATTTCATCATGAAATAGTTTTCGTATTTTCTGCCGTTTTTTATCATTAGTATATGCAATATCTTTAACATTTTCTGTTTCTTTTTCTAAATTATCAATTTTATCTCTAACAGTTTGTATGAAATCTATCAATGAATCATATATTAAAACTGCTTTAGGGATTCGTCTTTTTGTTAAAGAGTCTTGTTCGAAACATCTATTCTCTCTATCTTTTTCCATATAGTAAGCAACAGTACATACTCAAATGTATCAAGTTTTTTATGTATGTAAATTGGCAGCTTCGGACCTTGTTAATGGTTTTTCATCTTTGTTTGAGGAAAAATTACGTAAACAATGTTTAATTTCTTCATAATTTTCCTTTAAGGATCCCACAGCATCGGAACGACATACCACCTGCTGTTACAAATAGGTTTAATACTCAAGTGTTTGCTCTTACACAATTTTTGTAATGCATTCCACCTATGTGTAGAACTTGAAAAAAATACGCACAATTCCAGAACGATATTGAAAAAAGTGGTCATTTCTATGCAACTTTCGACAGCAGCATTTCCAACTAAATTTAATGAATGATTTGCGCATGGTATAAAATGGGCAGAAAAAAATATGTTGTTTTATTCTGGATTGGAGTCCCTTATATTTACCTGACATATTGAACGCGTTATCATAACTCTGTTTCCGACAGTTAGTGATGTCTAAATCTATATTATTTCAAAATTCTAAAATAACTTTCTCCAAGTTTTCACCAGTATGAGAAAATATAGGTAGAAATCCCAAAAATCTTTCTTTTATACCACTTGGAAGAACATAGCGAATAATGACGGCCAGCTGAGCTACGTAAGATATATCAGGTGTTGTATCAATAATTAGAGAGTAAAATTTGGCTTCTTTTATTTCGTTCACTATTGTGAGTTGTAAATCTTTCGATATAATAGAAATAAATTCATCACATATTGTAGGCGACAAATACGAGGATGGTCCGATAAGTACTTAGCCTACAAAAGAAAAACAAAAATTTTGGAGAAATGGCGATTTATTTTCCAATAAAGTCTCCTTTTAGCTCGATACACTTGACCCAGCGATGCTCCAACTTCTTTAACCCGTCTGAAAAATACGTTTTCTCGAGGTCTGCAAAGTAGGCTTCCGTGGCGGCGATGACCTCCCATTCGACTGAAATTTCTGCCCGGCGAGTGGCTTTTTCAAGTTTGGAAACAAAAAGAAGTCGCACGGGGCCACATCTGGAGAATACGGTGGATGGGGCAGCAGGTCGTAACCCAATTCGACCAATTTGGCCGTGGCGAGGGCGGAGGTGTGAGCCGGTGCATTATCATGATGGAAGAGCACTTTTTTCTTCGCCAAGTGGGGCCGTTTTTTCTTCAATTCGGCATCGAATCGGCCCAATAACTGGTTTTTAGTTTTAAATTCATTTTTATTTCATATTATCTTATATCTATCTTACCCTAGTCAAAAATGCTTAAAACTGGCTTAACTATCTTAACAAATGTAACTATCTTACTGGCCCTAGGTGGACACTCTAAAACAAACAGTACAATTGAAACATATGTACATGTATGTGTTTCGACGACTACATAAATTTACTATTAACATTATAACTACTCGTAACTTAAGTTAAGAAAACTTTTTCTTTTATTAAAAAACTTAGCATATGATCATTCTTTTTTTAAATATTTTATATAAAACTTAATCCTACCTTAAACTAATTAAAACTAACTAAACCTATCAACGAAGTCCACTGTTTCGACTTTTCCTTGGTCTCTGGTGTGTACCAGTGGATCCATGTTTCGTCGACTGTCACGAAACGACGCAGAAACTTCTTCGGATTGCACTTAAACAGCGTCAAACACTGCTCTGAAGTGATCTCACGGTTGCGCTTGTTGTCCGGAGTGAGCAAACGCGGCACCCATCTTTCTCATGCCCAAAATTTCATGCAGGATATGACCCACGCGATCGTTTGAGATGCCTACTTTCCCAGCTATCTCGCGCACCTTCAATCGGCGGTCCGCCAATACGAGATCGTGGATTTTTTTCAGGTTATCCTCCATGGTAGCCGTTTTCGGGGCACCTGGACGTAGCTCATCAAAAACCGACGTACGACCACGTTGACACTCGTTGAACCAATTTTTGATAGTCGCCATCGAAGGAGAAGAGTCACCGTACACAGCATCCAAACGCTCTTAGATTTCGCTGCGCGATTTCCCTTCTAAAAACAAGAATCGAATCACCGACCGATATTGCTCTTTTTCCATTTTTCTAAAATCCGCGGACACTCCCGCTTCCAGTAGTAGTTTATAGTACCGGTGCCGCAGTTTGCATATTTTTGCATGTGTTCCCGCAAAAGTAGATCGAAATCGGATAAATATTCCAAAGCACCTATATAATTACCATTATTTTCACTAAAAAACACTTAATTTTTACCACGAAACGCTAAAGAGTATGAAGAAATAAATTTGATTGTCGCTACCACACGTTTAAATACTTCCCTCCAATATTTTTTTTTCATTTATAATTTGTTTTTCCAGTTCAATGCGTCCGGTAATTTTAGATCGCGTTATAAAAATTAAAATGGCGTTAATGTGGTGACTGGAGTTTTCATGCTCTTCAGTCTTTCAACGCTCTTTTATGGGTTGTTAGCTTGGAACATAATTTACAAACGTAACAGTACAATAAGTTGTTGGTTTCAGTAAAAGCCAACCAATCTCTTTTAACTTTTTCTTCGCCATTAATTGTTCTGAAAAAGGAGGCAATAATTAATTTTCTTGTGATTTGTTTTGACCCTTCGTTGCATACGTTCAGGAGACACTGATTTTAAATAGCTACGTTTGACTTTTTAAACACGTGCATAGTAAAGGCTCGACAGGCGCGAGGCTCGATCGAATTTACACACATCGACACTCACGGGCGTGGATGCATAAGCACGGGAACGCTCGTCCACACTTGTCGACTTTATCAATCATCGATTCGGCATAATTTGGATACGTTTCAGAAATAATTACGAATATCATGTTTTTCTGTTAAATAAAAAAAAAATAATTATTTATTAAAAAATTAAAAACCTATTTTTCGGGCCCCAAAAATGACGGGCCCTAGGCACGTGCCTAGGTTGCCTAGGCCTTAGTCCGCCCCTGGGTGTGATAGATAGAGTTCGAAAAAGTTCACAAGAAACAGCTACATAAATTTGGTAAGTCCATCAACAATCGAAATAAAATATCCCTACTCCTTATAGGGTGTTACCATTTTCCCTAAATGATCCACACAAAAAGTTTCTAAAGGGTTTTTTCGGTATTAGATGCCAAAATCCATCTTTTATTCATCTTTTTCTTTCTGCCAATATACATGGAATGTAACGCATTTCAATTTTCGAAGGCCTAATTTTGAAATATACCTGTTTTAACAACAATTCTTTCTTTTTTTTCACCGAACAATAGTCCTTCTCATGCATCCTTCAAATAACTTTCATTTGCCTATCCCCCGGTACAACACCGGAGCCTCTTGCTGTCGTCAAGTTTGTAAAATATACCGCTTTAGGCTTCTTACATACGTTTTCAATCAAGGTCTTCAGATTCAAATCATCTCTTTATGCGCTGGATACAGTACCTTGTCTTCGGGGGGAATTTGAAGAAGCACTGTTTCAAACCCCAACTTAGAATCATCCGTGAACAACTCTGTAGTAGCTCCATATGGAGTGGTGGAGACTCCAAAATTGATAGCACAGAACCAACAAACGCTCTCCTTTAGTTGTTTAAAAGAATTGAGTTCAGATTGTCCAAATTCAAATTTGACACCATCATTCTTAACGGATGAGCGATCATAGCAAATGAATTTATAACTTTTCGACAGCTTTGCAATTGTTTTATATTTATAGGCTCAGGAAAATCCAAAACTGTTTTGGCCTTTAACGATGATGGTGTAACTTCACCTCTCCCACCGATATGTCTCAAATATTCGACTTCAGTTCTCAAAATTTGAAAGATTTCTTGTAAATTCTTCGTCCTCATTTTTGACACTTTATTGAACTTGCAGTGCCCACTAGGTGTAACAAAAGCACTGTACATCCTTTACGATAAGGAAGACATAGAGCATTCGAACACTTGCTTGTCCACAAATTGCTTTTCGAGTGGAACCAGACGGCACGGCTGCCACGGCTACTTCATCTGTTACATTAATTCATTTTTCATTCATTTTCAGTTCATTTTTACAAGGCTCGCCTTGGACAATGATCCAGGTGAGAATCATCGTCGACAGTGATCTTTGTTAAAAAGCAGCTCGCCTTTCCTCCTTTATCTCTCTCCTTCGAGAAAACACTATCAACATTACTCGTATATGGTTGATCTATACATTAGCACATAGCCAGTCCTTCGTATTTAATTTACTCCCCAGACCCGATACGGCAATTTGCTGATGAATAATGTTTCGGCTATTTATTAAAATAGCCATACCTTCTTTATCGCGTCAGACACAGAAAATGTTATGATCCTCAAATTCAACGGGAGAACTCAAGTCCAGCAGAATCCCACGAATTGCGCATCCGATCCATTCGTACGAGACGAAAGGCGATGACACCGCGTCTGGTGCGATGAACAAACATCATGCACCTTGACACCCTATGCTATCAGTGGACAATCGTCAAGGACAGACAGTTAACACAGCGCACAATGTGTCTAAATATTTAGGGCTGCGCGAGTTACCATACCAACAACAACAACAACTGCCATCCAGTGCAATTGCAACAGAGACACGTGTGGACATCGACCCCATCAAATTACAAGAATACATTGTAATTGCAAAGGTGAATTCATGAAATTGATGAGTTAGCGTCTGCTCGACTTCCGATTGCAAGTTCATGAAATCACCTAGGCAAAACTAAGTTACATTATTTTGTGAGAACATGGTTATAGTCAGTCTGTTTGTAGAGTGCGATGAATAAAGTTGTTTTTTTTTAATAAACGGGTCCACTAGACTTATAATTCGCGCTTTATCAGGATAGTTATGGAATACGTCTCTTTACTCCTGCAATTAAAACAACTTCGAGTGTTCCGACCTTTCACATGTACTTACTTGTTTTCGAGCTTTTCTTTCACCTAAGCTGTCCATTTTGTGATAATTGAACGCAAAAGATTATAACTGAGCTATGGGAAAAAATAGAGTGCCTGCAATTCGTGGCTACCTTTCCACTCTGGTTCATCTCTTCTTACCACTCATTTTCTTCTCGTTCTTCTCGGGGATGAGCAGTTTTTTGAACTGATTCGGGGGTCGCATCTGATGTTACACTCCCAGGTTGGCCAGAGTTGAAGTTGGAGATGAAAGCGCCCTAGTGTTCAGTAACCGTTTCCAAAACATTTGTTCTGCAAACGATTTCAACCATTTGTATCGCCGGAGTCAAAGGTCAAGGCTCTTACTACTGAGCTACGACGCTCCCCTAAACTAATTAGTTTTATATAACTGTAAATGTATATAGCAAAATATTCCTAGAAAAACAAATATTATATATAAATTTTCTCCGAAATACTATTAAAAAAATGCAGAGCACGAATACAAACGCAGTCTGTCCACCGAATTGCTTTCGATTTATTAATCGAACGCACAGGGTTCATGGCTTTGCTGGTTTTTCCACAACAATTGAAAACATGGCAACAGCACTCGCCCATAAAGCCTCAATCATATTCAACCCCAATAGATTCCAATCGGTTAACAATAACAATATCTGATGATTTCGGTTTCATTTCATTTCATGTCCAGGCCAAATTGAATAAAAGAAACTATAATACTTCACCCGAAAGAGCACAAAAGGGCAAAAGAACAAAACACACTTTCTGATTTCTAGTACTCTATTCCACAGCAATTCCATATCCATTTCATTTTGTCGCTGAGTATCGGGGTGAAAAGAGTCACATCTATCCCCTACTTTACCGTCTAGGAACGCCAACGGTTGGTTTTTATGCGGTTTCCTGGACGACTGTACAAATATATTTATGTATGCCCGCCCGGTTCGGTTCGATATATACTATTATGAATTTCAAGACGGCAAAACAGAAAGAGCAAGAGTAAGAGTAGGGGACAACTCTGTTCACGTCCCCAAGAATTTGTCTTTGTCATTGTTTTTGCATTTGATTAGTCCCATATCCAGGTCTTGACAAGTTGGGATAATTTTACACACCACCCAAAATTCAGATTCGAATGAATGTTAAAAACCGAGATTCCTCACTTGGTCGATAGCCCGAACGAATAACACCACTGAAAAGTCAACAGCACGGGAAGTATCTTTTCGACATCTACTCGAAACAAGGAACAGGATCAAGCAAGTTGTGTCAGTAGTGTTGTTGACCTCATACTGTCGCCCTTGTTCGACCCGTTTCCACAACTCCATAGCCATTGAATATTTCATGGGCAACTACCAATGGAAATGAGAGACGATGATTTGAAAACTTTTCCAACGCCACAGCATCTCTTACACTGTTTCTGTTCAACGTTTTGTTTGCGCATTGTTTTGGCTTTTGTAGCCTTGAGGGGACTAAAGGATGTATACTGTACGGAATGCAGGCGGTAGAATGAGATTCCAGGAAATCAAATATTAAAAGGGTTAGCTTCGGTTTTCGAGGGCAAGATATTGCCTCCATTCCGAATTTCAATTCTGAACGATATCCTCGTACGTGAGTGAATAACGATTAGATGGTTTGCGACATGGACGAATAAATCGGAATCTCTATAAATAAATTAAGTTCTGGGTTGAATGTCTTCGGGTGGCTAAGTGAACAGAATTATGAAGTTACTACGCCTCTGTTGTTTACTCAAGTCACTTTCAAAACCAGTCGGCAGAAAAAAGTAAGAAGGTTACAATATGTCATAACGACAGGTTCGAAAATGATATTTGAAATATATTTTTGAAGCAGACGTGACCTAAACTTAATTTCCAGCATGGTAGCACTTGTCAAGCAAATATGAATAATTGAGTTTTTGTTGAGATACGAATAATTTAAATGGAAATTTTTGCAGAAGTGGAAGACAAGTCATTTTATCCTATGCAAACTAAGCCGTAATTTATTACCAGTTTCGTATCGTATTCGAGTTTCAAGTAAAATTGTTTTAAATTGTAATACACACTGTTCCCTTTTCTGCTTGTAATTTCTATTCTATTCTAAGACGAATCGAAATTTGTTTCATAAGGTTTAAGGACCCTATCGCGATATGACGGGGGTCAAGATCAATAAAGCCATTCAGTGTATGTATATTATTGTTTTTTCAATTTTATTGATTATATTAGTTCAGGTTAAGGAAGTATGCAACTATGGCTTGCAACTATACTAAACAGTTAAGTTAAATACATACTATAATTAAACTCTCAAGAAAAACCTTCCTTTTTAATTGTGAACGTCTCATCGATAGTTTCATCAGCTGATTCAGTGACTAGGTCATCCGTTTTCCTTACGCCGTCGATGGCTAAATCCGAAATTCAATTTGAGTCAAAACTAGGATCATCTATGGCAGGCAGAGCAATAACAGCGTAACAAATCATCAATATTACACAGGGTGTCCCACGAGCAGTGTGCCAAAAAGCTAGAGCGTGTAGGTCTGGTCAAGACAAGAAAACAATCGTATGGGAGGGGGGTCTATTCCCCCCCGTTTAGCCGGGGGGGGCAATTTTCTAAAAAATTGACCTAATTTGGAAAAATAATTATTAAAAATCAACAGTTACATCCACAATGCCGTGATATACTTTTTTGTAAAGCCAGAAACCTCTACTTTCATCCTGTTTTTAAACGAAGCTGTTTTAAGTAATAGTTTTTAAGAAATTAATTTTCAAACTCAAAATTTTGAAAAAGAAATGAAAAAAAAAAATTCGATCTATTTTTTTTCAAAATTGTATGTAATTAAGTACTAATTTTTTTTCAAAAATTCAATTCTCTTATTAGTTTTTAGTTAAAATCAGAAAACCGGATGCAAAAATGTCTTGTAGTTTTTGAGAAATTAAAAAAAAACCCGAACCACTTTTTTCTAAGAAAAACCTTTTTTTTTGGTTTTAACGCGGCTGGACTTGTAGGCAAATTAATGTATGAAACAATGACCTCTTTTTGATTATTTTTAAAAAATTCGGAGTTTTATTATAATAAATTTTCAATATGATCCCCATTTTTTAGAAGGCAAAGATTATATCTTCTAATGGCTGCACATAAGTCTATGAATTTACTCCTTAATTAAAACAAAACCTGATTTGTTTTACACGGAATTTATTTGCGGTCTATCGATGACCGTTCAATTTGAGTTTCTCCTTAGAACTAACTTAAACTAAACAAAATTCTTCTTTTTAAACGTTTGTGGGTCACTTTCCGCACTTAATTGCTTTTCTTTTATTTTCCTTTTCCATTTTCATACGGAAAGTGTCCACTTGACTTTAAAACGTTTAAAGTACTTTGCTTGCGCGATCGGTCGGAGACCTTTTGAAATTCGATCGGTCGCGCGCGCATAAAAACAAGTGCTCGGTTTAATTGGTTGCACAAGCGGTCGATTTGGGTTATTATGACCCTTTGGAAATTCGGTCGCCAGTGCATTACAAAAATTGTTTACTCATAATTTTAGTTTATTCGACGTTAATAGTCTTGCACAGGCGATCGGTCCAATTAATGTTGCCGGATATTCGTCGGTCAATGAACGTGATGATTGAGCGTTGAATTCCGTCGATCGCTTGTGCATTACAAATGCTTATATTACAGATTTGGATGGGGTTGTTCTGGTTACAACTGTAACACCCCCATCGCTAGTTTGAGGCTCCGACGAAATCAATAATGTCTTAGTTTTTAATTTACGGTTTACAAAAATTATAATGAATATAACAATAATGATAACAATTACAATGTCGGTGGTAAGGCTGAATATGTTTGTATTTTTGTTTTTGTGAAGGAATTCGTTTACATTATCTTCGAGTTCGATATGTTTTAATAATAATGTTTCCAGTTTTATATTCTCAAATGATTTATTGTTTTTAATATTAGTCATATAGTTTGGTAATATAAGTTTATCGTGGATTTTTATATAAGGGTTTACATACTTTTTACTGTCTATTTCTATGATACAATTTTGGAATTTTACAATGAATGTTCCTTCGTTTTTAATTTTGAGCCTGTTGCAGTTATGTTTAATTGTTTCGTTTTTACAATTCTTACATATTATTAGACCTTGTGTGATTTCTTTTATCTCTTTACCCGAAAATGGTTTGACATTACAATAAGCTTCTTCAGATAGAAATATACTTTGTAAACAATTGTTGTACAATCTTTTGTGGTTTCTTTCTAAATTGTCTTTTACAAAAGTGTCGTATATGTTATTATTTTCGTCATGCAATATTTCTTGAATGTTAGTATATAGGTAATTATTTTCTTTGTTAGGGACTGGTTCAATAAGGACTCTTGATAGGATTTGATTTGAGTATTGAGGGATTAATAGGATAATGAAAATGTTTTGGTCTTGAAGTGTGACAGCTACCTTTATGTGTGAATAAGTGTCTAGGTCATGAATTAATTCTAGCTCTGTGGATGATAGGATGTCACTTGGTATAATTCCTAACTTTCCTGAAAAAATTATGTGTCCGATATTGTCAACATGAGTCTGTAGTGAGGTTATGTCGTTATTGATTTGGTAGATATGTTTTAGGAATTCTATCTCATCTTCCATAGTATTGATTCTACCTTGTACAGTATTCTTAAATTTGTTTAGGTAATCTTCTACTGTTTTTTGTTGTGTGTTGATATGGTTAGTAATATTTTGGATTTGTGAAGAAATAGTATTACTTATTAGTATAAGTTTATTCGATTTATCTGTTAATATTTGTTGATTGTTCGTTAAATTATCAATAGCGTTCGTTACTTGTAACTCGTCGTCACTGTCCATTGTGCCGGCAATGAGTTTTAAGCCTTTGCCTATCATATTTATTAAGCCTCGTTTTTGTTTGCTTTTTGGGATTAAATTTTCTAGTTTTGTTTTGAGTGAAAGAAAGTTATTGTTTATAGAATTTAGAAGTGTCTTTGAGTTAGTATTTGAAGTATGCAAGATATTTATATTTTCCCTAATAATTTCCATAGATTGTTCGTATTCTGTTGTGTTAATTAAATGGATAACCTTCGTATTGTGTTTAATGAATTTTTCCGTTCCCAGTTTTATAAGGACGTAACCATGGTTGTTGGTAATGTCTTGTACACTTAGTTCGTTTGCTCTGGTTGATGACGCTATTGTGAGTAGAAGCATACTTAAAAACAGTGCCATCTGAAATGGAATGTATTTTACGTTGATTTATTAATTTGGTGTTTCTTTCTAGTTTTGACGTGTGTCCTATAATAAATGTTTTGGTTCTTAGTGTCTTTTAAATGATTTTCGTCGATTTTCTCGGCTAAGATTTGCCTGTATTTTGAGTGGTTTTTGCCTCCTCTGACTTCTTTTATATAGTTTGGACCTGCTTCTAAGGGTTCATCTTTCCTATTCTGACTGAGTTTGCTGAGTGTATTCAGTTTTTTCTTCAGTATTGCATTGTGGATTTCGTTATATTCGCTCTCATGGATCTTACCATTGATGAAATCGATTGGTTTTTTATTTGTTGTAGAATGTATTGTGTTATTATAATATGTTATTATTCGTAGGATTTTGTCTTCTACATTTCCTTGGTTATTTACTTCATCATGTTTAAGTAATCTAATATGTTCGTTTATAGTATTGTGGAGTCTTTCTACATCGGAGTTAGAAGTATGATTACTATTGGAGGTATAGTGTATTTGGATGTTCGAATCTATTAGGAATTGTTTGAGAGGTATTGCTTTAAATCCTAGTTCATTGTCTACTACTATTCTATTTATAGTGCCGAACTGGCTTATATAGTAAGAAAGTGCTCTCTTAAATTCTAGCCAATTTCTGTTTGTGATTTTGATCGCGCATGCGTGTTTCGAAAATTTGTCTATGAAGGTGAGGAATAAAGATTTTTCCAAGCTATAAAAAACATCAATGTGAACAATTTCTCGGGGTTTCAAAGGGGTTTCAGTTAGTTTGAAGAGTGGTTTTGGAGGGTTCCTAACGTATTTTTCAGAGTTACATATATGACAATTATTAATGAATTTAGTAATGCGATCCTTTAGGTTTGGACTAAAGTAATTTAGTGTTAATTCCTTATAAACTTCGTCAATTCCTCTATGGTTATTTTTGAAGTGTTCTTTCTCTATCAACGAGGCCAATTCTTCTTCATCTGATATGTCTCTTAATAGCTTAAGACATCTGATGATTTTGAATTTGCAGTTGTTCATAAAGTAATTGGTGAAGACATCTTTGATTGTTTTAAAGAATTCTTCGTCTTCCACTAGAATAGCGTTCAGCGCGTTATGATTGAAATGAGTTTTTAAAAGTGTTATAGCGGTTTGTTCGTCTAATCTTTTTGTAGATATTGTGATACGATTTCTGTTGAAGATTTTTGTCCTTTTTATTCTGACTGAGCCTGAATGGGATTTTCGAATAACAATTTGCGTTTTAAAGACATTTATACATGATTTGCTGACTGGAATATCTTCGTTCTCGGCTAGGTTTATTTCGGGGTTTGGTATGCGAGAAAGGGCATCTGCATTCATATTTTTTGTACCTTTTTTGTATCTTATTTCGTAATCAAACTCTGATAGTTTAAGTCTCCAACGAACCAATCTCGAATTTGGTTCTTTAATTGAGAAAAGCCATGTTAATGGTTTGTGGTCGGTTTCTATAATAAATTTTCGACCGAAGAGGTATGGGCGGTAATATTTAGTTGCCCATACTATAGCCAATAATTCTTTTTCGATTGTGCTATAGTTTATCTCGTGTGTATTTAATGTACGACTTGCGTAGCACAATGGGTGGTCGTCTTGAGACAGGATTGCTCCTAGAGCGAATTGGCTGGCATCCGTAGTCAAAACAAAAGTTTTGTTGAAATTCGGATAGGCTAGTATAGGATCATTCATTAGAAAGGTTTTTAGAGTATTAAATGATTGTACATATTCAGTATCTTGTGTATTAATTTTGGTATCCTTTTTAAGAAATCTTGTCATAGGTTTTGCAATTTTAGAATAATCTTGGATAAATTTACGGTAATATCCCGTAAGACCTAAAAATTGTTTAATTTGTTTAGCTGTTTTTGGTATTTGGTAATTTTTTATACATTCTATTTTCTTTGGGTTTGGCTTTATGCCTTCTGGTGTTACAATATGGCCAAGAAATTCCGTTTCTTTCTTAAGAAATTCGGATTTGTCCAATTGTACTTTCAAATTCACTTCATCAAGTCTCTTAAAGATTTTTGTGAGTGAATCTATATGCTCTTGCAACGATGTGGAGAACACAATAATGTCGTCCATGTAAACAAGGCAGACGACGTTGATGTACTCCCTCAGTACATTATTCATAAGACGTTGGAATGTTGCCGGGGCTGTCTTCAGTCCAAACGGCATGCGAATGAATTCGTAGTGTCCGTTTTCTACGTTAAAAGCCGTCTTATGGATATCCTTCTCGTGGATTTCAATCTGATGAAATCCTTTAGCTAAGTCTAGAGTAGTAAAATATTGGCATCTTCCCAATTTATCGAGGATCTCGTCTATACACGGAATGGGGTATCTGTCATCAACGGTTACCTCGTTCAGTTTACGATAATCCACTACGAGTCTCCATTTGGTCTTACCACTGGCATCGGCCTTCTTTGGCACGATCCAAATTGGTGCTGAATAAGGAGAATTGCTATGTCTTATAATTTTGTTTCTTAACATTTCTTGAATCTGATTTTCGACTTCCTTCTTATGTATATAGGGGTATCGGTAATTCTTTGAATTTATAGGAATGTCATGGGTCGTTCTAATTTCATGTTTAATGGCATTTGTGAAAGTAAGATCTGTATTTTCCTGATAGAATACATGCTTGAATTTGCTTATGACTCCTTTTAGCTTTAATTTTTCTTCGCTATTTAGGTGGTCAAGTCTTAGTTGTTCTAACAACGGTGGAGTGTTAGGAATTTCGATAATATTGAAATTTTGATAATCGATTTGATTTCCAATGTTGCTTTTATTTAAATCTAGTTCAGCTGATATCTCATAGTCTATTACTGAATGCGTATCTTCTTCGATATTTGCGATACTGTCTGTCGACTTCTGCTCTGGCATATAGGCGAGACATTCGCGTTGAGGAATAGGTAGAGAAATTTCGTTAGGTGGAATTACTTGTTCTTGTTTATTATGTTTGAAATTAATTCTAATTCGTTTATTATCATTTAGCGTTAATATATTGTTTCCTAAATCAATTTTGGATTTTAAAGGTTTAAGGATGTTGTTTCCTATAAGACCGTCGAATTGGCTATGAAAAGGATATATATATACCTCGAATTGGGTTTGTGGATCTCCCAATTCTTTGAATAATGGTATTATTGCTCTTTCTCTAATTTCCACGTCTTTGCTAAGTGTTTTAATTTTTATAGGGTTTTGGATGGGTTTTATTTTGTCTGGGGAACAGAGACCTGGGTTAATAATGGAGTGCGTGGCGCCAGTGTCTATTAAAAATGTAAGTGGTCTTATTTTTCCTTGTACTATTATATATGGTAATTCAGATGTGAGGCCTCTAAAAGAAAATTTTCGTTAGCTGTATTACTATTGGGTTGGGTTGTTCTTAAGTTTTGGTTAGTTCGGTGTCCTGAGGGTTGGTTTCTTTCGTTTGTACTTTGGTAGTTTCGATATTGTTGTCTAATTTGAGAGTGTTGCTCGGTTTGTCTTTGTTGATGATGTCTGGGCTGTGAATGTGAATTGTTCGCAGCTTGGTTATTCCGATGATTTCGGTTTCTTTCCATTAAGCCGATTTCCATGGGTTCTTGCGGTGGTTGGTAGTAGGGATTAGTGTTCGAGGGTGGGTTATGTCGGTATGGTTGGGCGTTATTGTGATAGTTGGGTCTTGTTTCGGTCTGATTGAGTGATAGTCTAGTGTAATTGTTATTTTGTCGGGGTCTAATATGGTTATTCCTATTATTAAAGTATGCATAGCCTGATTCGTGAAGAATATTTATTGCTTCTTCTAAGCTCGAAGGATTCCTACAATGTAGAAGAGACCTCATCGGTTCTGGTATTTTATTTTTGAAAAGGACTAAGGCTGAAACTTTATTATTTTCTATATTGCTCGTTGCTGTTTCTTCGTTTATTGCCATTTGTTTTGTTTTTAAGTTGAGACGGCGTAGGATAATTTTAATTTCATTATAGAAGTCTACGCTATGTGTTTTGAATTTTATCGACCTAAGTTCATCAAAGAGTTCTTCGATGCTTAGTCTATCGCCGAAGTTGTTAATAAGTGTGGTTTTGATGTCAGACCAGCTAGTCATGTGCGCATTTATTTCAACTATCTCACGGGCCTTGCCTTTCAATTTGGCCTTGATATAGTCCGAAAAGATACTCTGCGCTAGTGGGTCATATTTTACGAGTAGCGGATGGATTTTGTCTATGAGGTCGATGAAGTTCTGGAGTTCTTTATAATCTCCATTAAAATCAGGGATTTTGGATAGGTATTTGAGGGGATCTATACTTAATGTTAGCATGTTTGTATCGAAAAAATTATGTATTTCTTGTGACAATTGATTACTTTTTTGCCTAACCGCTTCAATTTGTATGGTCAGATCGTTTTCCATTAATTTACTGATATTTATGTGTATGTGTATATTATGGTATGTGTTTTGATACTTATATCTATTATATCTATTTATGTAAATACGTATGAAACCATGAGGGAAAAAGAAGAGAAAAAAAAATGCACTGTAGGAACGCACCTTGAATGATTGCTGGAGGCTTGATTGTTGTCTTCTTTCCCGGTTGTATTTGGAAGGTTGTTGGCTGCTTTTCCCTCAGTCGGATGGAATTTGCACTTTTAGCTTTAACTGTCTTTGTGTTAACGAAACAGGTCAGATACGGTTTTTCTTGAATGCCTTTGATACACTTTTAAATACACTGTTATAGAGGTGAATTTTCTTGGTCTGGTCTTGATTCTTAAGCAACTGTTAGAACACTTTTAGATACACTGTTAGAGTTACAGTTTCGTTGGATGCTCTTGATCCTCAACTAACTTTTGGTACACTTTTAGTTACACTGTTGTTAGTTTTTGTATGGGTTACTTATCTTTAAGTAACCGATATTCACTCGCGACGAAATGACGAAATGCGAGATCGATTGGTCAATTAATCGTTGAAACGAAAACTCGAAACTTTTATTATTCGCGTTTTGACCAATCCTACCGACTGCGCCAATTTACTCCTTAATTAAAACAAAACCTGATTTGTTTTACACGGAATTTATTTGCGGTCTATCGATGACCGTTCAATTTGAGTTTCTCCTTAGAACTAACTTAAACTAAACAAAATTCTTCTTTTTAAACGTTTGTGGGTCACTTTCCGCACTTAATTGCTTTTCTTTTATTTTCCTTTTCCATTTTCATACGGAAAGTGTCCACTTGACTTTAAAACGTTTAAAGTACTTTGCTTGCGCGATCGGTCGGAGACCTTTTGAAATTCGATCGGTCGCGCGCGCATAAAAACAAGTGCTCGGTTTAATTGGTTGCACAAGCGGTCGATTTGGGTTATTATGACCCTTTGGAAATTCGGTCGCCAGTGCATTACAAAAATTGTTTACTCATAATTTTAGTTTATTCGACGTTAATAGTCTTGCACAGGCGATCGGTCCAATTAATGTTGCCGGATATTCGTCGGTCAATGAACGTGATGATTGAGCGTTGAATTCCGTCGATCGCTTGTGCATTACAAATGCTTATATTACAGATTTGGATGGGGTTGTTCTGGTTACAACTGTAACATCTATGCTTGTCAAATTTTCCTACAAGTTTGACAAGTTGTTCCAAAGATACTATTCCCACTTCATAAACATAATTCTTCGTGAATCCCCACACATAAAAATCTAGAGGAGTTAAATCTGGTGATCTACATATGTAGGTGGCCATTCCGTGGGGCCCCTTCTTCCGATCCAACGGTCACTAAAATGATCATCCAGCCAGTTTCTAACCCGTAAGCTGTAGTGTGCTGGTGCTCCATCTTGCTGGTAGATTAAATTATCTGCTATGGCCAAATGAACGTTGTCCATCAAATCGGGCAAAAGGCCTCGTAGGAACTGCAGGTATGATTCTCCATTAATAACGGCATTCAAAAACCGAGGTCCGATTACAGTTTGTCCAACAATACCAAGCCAAACATTACAGCTAAAGCGGTGTTGTGATTTATTTTGTTTTTTGTTGTGTGGATTGGTGCTATTTCAATGATGCAAATTGTAAACTGTGTGGTAAACTGTGCTTCATCCGTCCAGAATATACTTGCAAAATAGTTTCGTTCAGTTTCATCATGATCGACAAAATTCTGCTCTTAAAAACTTGTCGTTTGAGGTGAGTTCCTAAACTGGCCTAAAATGGTACGGGTGTAAGTTTTCGGTATGAAGCACTCTCCATACTCTAGATTTGGGTACTCCAAGCATAATAGCTATCCTCCTTGTACTAAGGGAGGGATTACGTCGGACCAAATCCAAAATTCTTTCATCTAAGATTCCTGATCCAGCTGTAACTGATCTCTCTCTTCTTCGATGCTCTAGCACTCCGTGCTCTCGCAGACGTCGGTGGATTCTTGAAAACATGCTACGACTGGGACACCTCCGATTGGGATATCTTTGAGCGTAGAGTCTTTCGTCTTCACGATCTCGACCATTGTTTAGCTGTAGCGGAAGTGCATGTCCGTTAATTTTTCTCGAGAGTATGAGTTTGACATCGTAATGTGTTGATGAGTTAACATCCAATTTGGAAATGGTTTTTTATTAAAAATGCGATGCCTTTTATTTACATTTGGGTTGCAAATATTTTGTTTTTCAATAAAGAAAAATTGCGGTTTTATTGTCTTAAGGTCCTAGCGGGTAGAACCCATCGGCGGCGGGCGGACCCAGACGAAATTGGCAGGTCAGTTTTCAGGCGTTATCAATGAAAAAAAAAAGATTAGTCCAGGGTTATTCCAATACTGTGTCACTTTATTGTATCCTCATAAAACTCCGAATTTTTTAAATATAATAGAAAAGAGGTCAATGTTGACCCCCCTCCCGTACGATTTTTTTCTTGTCTTGGCCAGACTTACACGCTCTAGCTTTTTGGAACACTGCTCGTGGGACACCCTGTATACATATGTACATATACATATATGGTTTTGTTTTTTCTTTATAAAGGGTCCGCCATCTAAGGTTTTTTTTTTCAAGTAGTGCTTATTTCGTGAATGGTAACACTTAGCTCATGTCTGATTTGACAGATAATTAGTTTTATCCTTCCGTTGAACGAATATGATTGTGTATACGCTTGAACAACGCTGGGAAATATTGCGACATTACTTTGAAAATCATGGTAATGTTGCAGAATGTGTGCGAAAATTGCGTACGGATTTTGGAAGAAGAGAAGCACCGTCAGCTCCGTATGTTCGTTATCTTGTGAAAAAAGTGAAAGAAACTGGCATCCTCATTGATAAACCAAAGCGTGAAAAGCCAAAAAACAGTGCGTACACCCGAGAATATTGCTGCTGCGGCAGAAAGTGTGCGTGAAGCGCCATCAACATCAATTCACCGTCGTTCTCAACAATTGAACATTTCGGAGACATCATTGAGACGAATTTTGCATAAAGACCTTGGTATGACGCCATACAAAGTCCAATTGGTTCAGGAGTTGATGCCAACTAACCATCCAATGCGTTTTCGCTTCGCTAAGTGGGCCTGCGATCGACTTACAGAAGATGCCGATTTTGCCAAAAAAATCATCTTTTCAGATGAAGCTCATTTTGATCTTGGCGGGTATGTAAACAAGCAAAATTGTCGCATTTGGGGCACAGAAAACCCGCACGCATACATTGAAAAGCCGGTGCACCCAAGACGAGCCACTATTTGGTGCGGATTTTGGTCCAGAGGCATAATTGGGCCATTTTTCTTCGAAAATGAGCAAGGAGTGGCCGTTACAGTTAATGGCGAACGTTATCGGGCCATGCTGAAAGAATTTTTGTTCACAAAAATTGAAGAGGAGGATATTGGCAACATTTGGTTTCAACAGGACGGCGCTACGTGCCACACAGCCGAAGCTACACTCGATGTTTTGCGCCCTGTTTTTGAAGATCGCATTATCAGCCGCAGAGCTGATGTCGTTTGGCCACCTCGGAGCTGCAATTTGACACCGTTGGACTATTATTTGTGGGGTGCCGTCAAAGATAAGTGTTACGCCGACAAGCCAGAGACAATTGACGCTTTAAAGGACAATATTCGTGGAGCCATTGGTGAAATACAGCTGCACACAATCGATAATGTGCTTAAAAATTGGACCGATCGTGTAGGCTACTGCATGGCCAGCCGAGGCAGCCATTTGAATGAAATTATTTTCCATTATTAACCGGAAGGATTGTACTTTCAAATAAAAAAAGAAATTTGAGAAAATATTCAGTAGTTTTTTTTATAGCATTTTCAAAAAAAAAAAAAATTTTTTGGCGGACCCTTTATATATGTGTTTATACGTTCTTTTTGGTTTTTATTCTTTTTTTGTTTTATCCTACCCTAACCTACCCTCACTGACTGCGACATCGGGTCCGTAGAGGAATCGCCTTCCACGTGGAAGATTAGCGGTACCGCCAATCTATCCTGGATCAGCCCACATCTATCTAAATAGAGGAATGCTTCTGGCGGGACAAAACCGTTAAGGCGCACTCTCTCGTGATATAAATCATTGAGGTAGTAAGCCCTGGAGATTAGGAGTAATAAATGAGAAGACTTTTTTTGAAGTTTTTAGACGTTTATTTTTATTGCAACTATTTTAAGGAATACAAATACGTACTCGCGTTTAGATGTTCGGGAACACACTGGATTATCTCGAAGGATTTTGCTTCGGTTTATATATGATTTTTTGGGTTGGTTCACTATGAGTTGCGACTATGTTGCAATGCGTTTTTAAGGGTCGGTCATTAGCATAAGTGCCTTTGTCTGGACATCGGCCCATATTTGATATTTTATGCTTAAGTGTCATTTCGTATATTTTGTACTAAGTTCCGTATGTGATCGGCACTCGGTATTTAGTGCTTAAATGTCACTTTGTGTATTCTGTTGCCTATTCTTTGTTCGTCAGAGTTTATTGCTCCGTTTGTTTATGTTATTGTTTATGTTTGTTACTTTTGGGCGGACGTTGTAACAGTTTCCAGTTATGTTTTGTTTGTATGTTTCGTTTTCTTGCAATGCAGGCTTTCTTTTGATGTCGCAACTTCTTAGTGAATATGTTATACTATCGTCACCTTCTCTTGGGAATCCTCGATCACAATCAAATCGTCATTTAAGATGGCGCTTTCCGGATCAATACTTACTATTTTCAGTGGGCGTTCATTGTCTGATATTTTCTATTACATATTCGCGCTTTTGGAAATTACAGCATAAGCGCTTTTTTTCCAACGCTAACTTACAGATATTTTGTAATTTTTTTGGTTAATTGTTGGAGATTTTTAATTAGTGATAGTATCTTGACCTTCGAGTTTTGTCCATTGGTAAACCCTGTGTACAAGAGTTGGAGTCTAGACAGGAATCTACTCTTCTATTATTGCAGTGCATTTCGGCATATTTTGTAGTGTCGTGCTGGGATTAGCGTGGCATTGTACTGCCCAACGTCTGGTTAAATATGTTGTTAATTTATTTAACGAATCTGTCAATTTCGGCCTTTGTGAGCTTTCTATTGAACTGTGGGAAGGAGGGACCCTGAGTGAGGGCTTTTGTCAGGGAAAGGGTAAAACAGAACCGATGTGCCCAACTGCAGTCGTGGAGGGGCCTTTGGACATACTCTGATATCTCCGTGAATTTGTCTCGTATTGTGATTACACCGAGTTCGCAATGGTCATTAACGTATACAAAGATTTCAGTCGGGATTTCTGGGAACATCCGCATTTCACCGACATTTATAGTTTTATGTTTATAATTGTTTCTAATGAAGTCCTCGCCTAGTGCGGCGTTGGGTAAATTTCTTCGAATTACTTTATAAGAAATGTGGCGGCTTTTGTACTTCTGGTTTAGTTTTGTTTCATTAACCATAAAACGGGACTTTGGCTCTACAACAGATTGAATAATACGGCTCTTCGTTGAATTCTATTCAGCAACAGTATGTTTAAAGAGCTCTACCGGCGTACCCACTACGATTGCAATTGCGCTAGGCCCGGTAGAAGTGAGTAGGCCACCTGCTCATGGACCTGCTGTTGAAGATGTCCAATCTGCCCTTGGATGGCGAGCAGAATCGAGCGCAGGTCCACCTCGGCCACCCGTGCCTTGCAAACAGGCACTTTGGAAATAGTCATAGGCTTTTGTACAGCCAACCACATACCTGGCGCAATTTGGATGCAGGTCACCTGGCTAATAGATGACGCTACCTGAACTATATGAATGAGATTGAAAAAGGTAGCGCATATAAAATATACTGTAGAAAGGTTCGAAATTCAGTGTAGATTTTTTTTTTCTTCAAAGACGAATTTCGTGGCTACTCTCGTAGAAAAGAGTTTTTTGCGGGGATTTTTATAGCCTACAGATTTCATGTTGGGACTTATGTAAGGTGAGCATACTCTGCCAAAAACGATATAAAGAAATTAGTTTAAATGCTTTAAAGATAACGATTTTGATGTTGAAAATGAGGACGGGTCTTGCACCCCGAAAAAGTTTAAAAATCAAGAATTGGAGTCTCTAATTCATGAAGGCTCATGTCAGAAGTTGAACCGTTTCGAAACGTTTGAAAGCATAAAGAATGATTCAGAAAAAAGGATTTTGGGTACCGTATGAGTTGAAACCGAGAGACGTCGAATGGCAAAGCAAAAGAAAGGAATCAGCAGGGCCTAAATTAGTATGAGCTGCTTAAGCTGAAGGAAACCATCGCGGGCGATTAGTATCGGCAGTATTGCATCGACTGTGTGCCGAGCATTGTAGCAATGTGGTTTTGCTATATAACAACGCTTGGCCACTTGCTGCAAAATGGGTTAAAACCTACTTGGAAATGCTAAATGGGAAGTCCTACATGGTAAGTCCTAAATTGATTATCACACTGCCCTTTCATGCTTTTGAAGATGCTAGAAAATGAATCGATTCTTAGATAGTCTCAAAAGACATGCTGTTTCTCCGGCGTGAAATTCATATACTGCTGGAAAGATAAGAAAAATTTATGGCTACCGTTATGCAATTCTTTGTGCGGAATATTTTTTGCTATTTGCTAATAATAAAGCATTAATTTTCGCAAAGAAAAAAAAAAACAGCAAGCACTGAGCACATCACTATATGTATATAAGCGATGTCCTAATATCTTACACCGCAATCGATATGTGTATGTTCGCGATAGCCAGCTCCTTCTTTGGTATTTGTCTTGTTAATATCAGCTCCTCCATATCGTATATTCTTGAACCAGTCATGCTATATTCATATTTCAGTACATTTTATGCTTGCATGTGTCACCGCAAGCTTTACAAGATTTTTTAGCTATTAGTTGTTCTCCTGACGACAACATTTGCATTTGTCTTTAATGAAATTCAGACTTTGTTTTTTCAGTGAATACTATGATAGTTAAGTTGTAGGTTATAATCTACATGGGATGAAGAACGTGAAACACGTTTAGTAGTTTCAAATGCATTTGCATGCCATTTCGCTCGATAAGCATATTGTGAACGTAAGGAACTGAATTGAAAGGATATTAAAAGAGGTCGCGTAAGTTTTATGTTTTAGTAGAAAATATAACACTAGCAAAATCACATGGGAAACATTTGATAAGGAGCAGAATCTTGAGCAAGGAAATTCACCCTTACATGGGTGTGATTATGAACATAAATCTATTTAAGTCTAAGCGTCCACATTTACAATAACAACTAAATAAGCAATAAGCAACTAAAAAGCACATTAACCAACGTAAACTGTTATTCGATGAGGAAAATGTCGATATTTTATGTATTTCAGAAACAAAGGTTATTGTCGCTGTCGAAAGTCGAGCGGGTGGTGTGGCACTCTTTGTTAAGTAGAAAATAACCAGAATTTAAACAGCAAATCGAATCCTAACGAAAGTATTTGATAAATGTCTAGTCGGAGTCATCTACAAGTTTAAGGGATACCACCATTGTAACTAACATCATCGAACGCTTTGGGGCTTGCTGTGAACATAATATTCTTTCTGGTAATCTCAACCATTAATCTGTCAAAGCGTAATGATTAACAACTAAATCGATTCAAAATCTTTTTAAGCTCCGTTAACTTATCTGCTGTCAATAACTCGACTCCCACCCACTTTAGCCCTATAAGCTCTATCATCTCTCATCTCAATTTCAGTTAATCATTCGTACCGACTACGACAGCTACCGAGACTTTAAATCTATCAATTTGACTACTCTTATCAATAACTCTCTCAAATCTTCAACCTGTACCTGTACTACTGACTTCTGTTGATGAGCAGGTTCAATTTTGTATATCCGCCATGTCAATGGTTAAGTAGTCGTTTTGAAAGTATTAAAAAACCGAGACAGGGCCTACAAAATATGGACACAGTTTAAAGTGAGTTCCTCTTCGATTGCAAACACCATCGGAGCCTTATTAATAAGGAAGTCTAAATCCGAATTCTCTCGGCGCTAGGTATGGGTGAGAAAATCAGGGCTGAGAGCTCACACCGATAATTTTGGCTTTTTACAGTCTACGAAGACGAAGCACTGGAAATAAAATCGGACGTCATTGACTTAGACTTTCAAATATATATTTAATAGCATCCTTACCACTTCCGTCTACCCTAGTTCTTGGAAGGCTTCTAAAATCATACTTTTTCCTAAACACGAAAAAATCATGAAAACGAATATCGTCCGATCTCTATATTGACGTTCATATATAAGGTTTTCGAGTTTTCGAATTTTCTTAGGTTAATGACCTTAACCCTTTTTTTCAGACTTAAACAGAACAAGGCCCAATCATATTCGTACTCTTATCAAAGTTTTCGTATCGCCTCATTTGAGAGAAGTGGAAAACTGGCATTGCCTAGTTGTAGTTACAGGGTGGCAGAAAAACCATTTTTCAATTACGCCATAAGGCTATGGAATAAACTCCCAGTTAACAAAAGAATATTTCATAGCATCAGCAACTTCAGGAGGAAACTTAGGCAACATTTTAGCACACAGCATCTGTGCACAAAATTGAACTTAACAAGTAAATTTGTTCATAAGATCGTAATTGGAGGATGAGGAAGTGATCACTACTTTGGGTGATCACCGCTGGGCTTGATTACAACATGAATTCGTCGTCGTATAGATGATATTTAATTTTGACAGTATTCTTTTGTTATGTAATTTTTCCAGCCCGCCCGAATTGTTGTTTCAAATTCTTGTTTCATTTTTGCGTACCTGAATACTATTGTAGCCCTTAAGAGACTCCATCAATTTTCAATTGGATTCAAATCGGGGTTGTTTCCAGGTCATTCTTTTTGTTTTGTACCTTTACCTAAGGGTACATAAGATGGTTAAGTTTCATTTCTAACTTCAATCGTTTTTTTAAAATGAAGGAACCAACTTTTTTTGCTCGATGACATGGCATGGCAGAATTATCGCGAAAAATATGATAAATAGTGACTGAAAACATGGCATATATGTAAGGCGCGACCCTCCTGTCTCCCTTCATTGAACCGGTGCAAAATACTTATTCGCTATATTATAAAACTTAAATATATAAATAAATAAATAAATAATAAATAAATAAATAGTACTGGATACCATCAGATGAACTGAGGCTACATTCGCCCTCAGCAATGTAATAACAGCTTTCCAATCAAACTCAGTCAAGTTTTGATGAACTTTATCAAATTGCAGCCTTGCAGCTTTGATCGATCTGATATCCAATCCGCCTTCTGCTCACAATACGGTTGCTAATTACACTATATTAATTTTTTTTCCAAAAGAAAAGTAAATAAATTCATATTTGTGATTACATATTAGGAGTACAAATATTTCTTTGTTGTTAACATTTTTTTTTTTTTCCAAAACAAAATGAATACCCTATCCCTCGTTTAACACGGTAGATACGTTCCTGACAAAACCGTGTAATTCGAAAAATCAATTTTTATATGGAAAAACCGTGTAAAACGAAAACGAGTATAAATAAGGTTTTTTAGACATTTATTGAACACAAAACGTGACTAATACACTTAATAAAATATAAAAATATCTTTTAAATCATAGAAAGCATAAAAATAATTAAGTTTATTTGTAAAATAAAAAAAAAAAAACATAAAAATCTATTTCATAGCAAAAAAATATATTGCACTTCATACAAATAAAAAAAAACTTTTGAAAAATAATAACTACATAACTATAAATGAGACTTATCTTCCTAAGTTTAATGAAACTTAATTGCTATCACTTTCAACAATTTGTCTTCTTTTACGAAATTGTATAATATCAGATTCATCACTGGATAACATAATCTCACGAGATTCTCCTTCTAGAGTTGCATTATTGATTTTAGTCATAGTTTGCTGAGACTTTTTAGGAAAAAAGTTTGAAATTTAGTGTGTGGTTACATCCAATAATGGTAGAGCATGTAAATATATATACCTCCGAAATGTTACCAGATTCATAATTAAGTAGATATAAATTCGCGTTCAGTCAAAATTAATCATTTTCTACAACTTTTTTTTTTTTAATTTTAATTTTAAAAACCGTGTAAGATCGAAAACGTGCAAAACGAGTAGCATGTTAAACGAGGGATAGGTGTAATTAGATTAATTGAAGTATTGTCCATCGCTGGTTACTACTTTTTCCTATTTTTCGGACAATTTTCTAATTCCATCTCGTGAAAATGGTCAGTCTGTTACGCGATCCAATTATTGAGCCAATTTTTTATTTCTACGAAAGACTTGTCAGATCGTGCTGCATCTCTTGGAATTATCAGTAATCAGAAGAACCAATTTCAGTTTCTGCGAAATAAGTCAACAGGTAACCTGACAAATCGCACTACATATGTACCAGTAATTAGAAAGGGCAATGTCCGCGAAATGACCGCGAATAACCAGTAATAAGAAAGGACAATGTCCGGTGAATACGGCGGGTGCGGCAGAACATCCGACTTGAGCGTTTCCAAATAGTGTTTATGACGTTTACGATATGAGGTCGAAATGCACGGCACAAACGGATCAGTTGTGGCCTATACTGATTGCTCGTAATAGATTCCCTAGGTTGTAGCAGCTTAAAAAATCCTTTCTTTTTTTTTAATTCCGCTGATCGCAAGTGAAAAATTTAAGTGTCTTTCGGTTTCAATTTACGAAAAAGAGAATTGCTTTGCTTCTGAATCACACCCATGGTTTTAATAGTATAGAAACTGGTTTCCTGAGTTACCAATGAATCTGCAAGACTCGAATTTTCATCCAATTCCAAAACTTTATTGATTGTGTTATGCAATAATATAACAGAAGAAGAATTGTATTGTGGCTGTTTGCTGAACTTAACACTTAGAGTAATCAGACAAAAAAAAGAAGTTCAGTTAATTGCTACACATCCTCAAAATCACAATTTTTGTTGGCAGTCCTCACAAGGCGGCTTAGAGCATTAAAGACAAATTGACTTGAAACAATCACAGAAACAATAACTAATTACTCTTTATATCGTCTTCCGTTAGGCATATGGGGGATAGTTTTCTTGTTTTCTTTCACTTGGTTCAATAGATTGAATTTTCGGTGATGGAGGGGAAAGATATTTACCTAAATGTTTATTGACCGCTATTCACAGTTGTCTTGGCAATCCTTCGTTGTATACGCACTACGCAGCCTTAATCCTCCTGGCGTATGCAAAATAAAAGTTCCTCTTCTCATTTTATCATCACTGTCTGCACACTCTTGATAAATACGAAGCTGTTTATGCCTGCCATATCTATCTAATATTCTTTGAAAAATTGTCATAGTCAAATGACAAATTTTCCGTTTCACGACCACTTCGCCAACTCCTCCTTTGTTGAATTTTAGTCTGCAACCATAACTGGTTCTCTTGTATCGGAAATCAACAGAACAGCGTTACTTTATTTTCGTTACATTCTATAATATTGATATTATTGCATAGAGTTTTGGAAAACTATACTCGTCAATTCTCTAGTTTTGTTCGCCAAGAAGGATGATATCTCACCTTCATTTTACTTCAGTGTAATGTGTAGGTCATTCGCCTTTTCAGAAATATTTCCAAAAGTGGAGTCGAACTAAATCAACTGTCGGCTGGAATGTTACAGTTTTAGTTTTCGGGAACTTTCGCTAGTCTGAGAACAGATTGAGTTGTTATTGACATTTTCTCTTTTGTTCAGTCAGGGCACGCTAGGTGAAGGCTTTGTAAATATAGTCTGTGCGGGAATCAAGTCATGTTAATAATATATTTGCAACGACCTCTAAGAATTAACCAAAGTTCCTATTGATACTCGCTGTTTGAGATGCTTGTCAAACATGTCTGATATGTGGGCAATTGTATCTCCTTGCAGGTATTCCTCTCTGGTAGAATAGTCAAATTGTATCAACAAAAATGCCATTTGGACATTATCTATACAGCGGAATATTTCATGGCTAGTTTCATCAAAGGAAAATATTATGCGAAGATCCGCGTCATTGCATTTAAATATTAACGTGTAGTACCCACCGGGCCTAGCGCATATACAATCGTAATGGGTACGCGGGTAGAGAGTCACTTAAAGATCCTGTCGGTGAATATGAGTTCACTGATTAGGATTAGGATTGAGCCGTAATTTTCAACTTGTTGCAGGATGAATGTAGAAGTCAGTCACGTTTGTAATTTTCAAAACGAACTTTCTACCGGTTAACATATCAAAAATCCGAGTAAAAGCAGCTTATTATGTCCAGCCTATTGAGCTCGTAATAAATACCTTCCAACCATACGATGTCGAAAGGTTCTTTCAACTCAATCGGACTGGCACTCGTGCATTGGTTCTTGCATTTATTCTATCGGATATTCGGTACGTATTTCGCCGCAAATAGTGTCATGCTCCGCTTTGAAATCTAATTGGTTATCCGGAATGATTTTATTGCCCTCAACCCATTTAGACAGGGCTCTATAGACAACCATTTCGAAGACTTATTGACACGAGGTGTGCCGGATTGGAGCTGCCTTTACCGCTTTCGGAGATTTTTCACCAAACGCTATCTACCAATGCACTGGATAATATGTATTATTAAGTACCATTTCCATTACTCGGAAATATTTTATTTATTTGCGCGAACATATTTATTATACAACCCAAATTCTTTTGTTCGAATATAAATTTACAGGGATTCGGTAATTTTCTAATCTGTAAACTGGTAAAGCGCGGCCAACGCGGCCCTTTGTAAACGAGTGTTTCGAGGACTGCGATAATAATACGAGTATTAACTGGATATCACAACGGTAGAAAAAGTTCTTCTTTTAAACGAAAAGAAATTCTGGAACTGGATTCTCTATCAGCAACAAAATTGGAAAGAACGTAAAGGACGTATTATTTTAAAACGACCGAATGTCGATGGCCAATATCTCCGCTATGACAATGTACCTCTGAACGTTGTCCTAAGGAAGATAGAGACCAAATGATTAAGGATGCGATTTACTAAACACAGGTTGAAATATTCGACAATTTCTCATCCTTCGATGTGAAAATCGTATTTGGGGATTTCAACGCAAAAATAGAAAATGAGAAAAAAGACTACTTGTTTTATTGCCTCAGGGCAATAAGTTTCGCCAGCTCAAATAAGAGATCATGAAATCCACCACATTCGAACGCAAAAGTATACATAAAAGTGGATATCACTGAATGGAATAATGCAAAACCAAATTGATTATTATGCAAAAGAACTCATATCAACGTATTAGATGTTAAAGCATACAGAGGAGCGGATTGCGTTTTTGGTCACATTCTAATTACCGCCAAAATCAAAAGCCGATTCTAAATTCACAAAAGCGAAATGTATGAAAAAAATCAAGGTTTAAAAGTTAAGGAATCTCATATCCAGCGCAGTAGCATGACGAAACCAATAAACGGTTTGCCCTTGGTTTGTATGGTCATTAATAAAAAGTGTTTGAAAGGAAGCACCTGCAAACAAAATAAACCTTTGACAACTTTCAAAGATAAACCTTGGTTCGATGAAGAATGCGGGGAAAAGTAAAACCTGCAATTTTCCCAGGCTTCAAGTCCTCGAAACTATTGAAGAAGGGAAATACTCTATAAAAAACGACAATGCAAAGTGAAAACCTGCTAAAATTTGGGGAGAATAGGTATAACGTGCGGCGAGAAATAGAACAGTGGATGCAGGGATAAATGCTGTAAAAAAAGCTACTAGGCACAACGATAATGGGGAGCTCGTTTTGCACAAAG
Organism: Merodon equestris; assembly: GCA_958301585.1. Taxonomy (NCBI): domain Eukaryota; kingdom Metazoa; phylum Arthropoda; class Insecta; order Diptera; family Syrphidae; genus Merodon; species Merodon equestris. Next base: position 71,601,376 of record OY284413.1, read on the forward strand.
AAAGAGTAGCAGCTCAATGAACGAGATTTTCCGATGAACTGTCATGTCATCTACACAGCAGAAATTCAAGTAGAACTGCCATCGAGAATTTAAAAGAAACTAGTTATCAATGTAAGAATAACAAAGCCGCAGAAATAATACCATGGGAATCAATAAAATTCCAGTGAAATTACATGTGCTCATCTCAACTATACGGAACAATGAATCAATCGGTCAACATCCCCGCGCGGTGAACAAACACAAGAAATATCGAGGAATATTACCGATATCAACGTGCTAAAAGGTACCACGCTACGGAAGCAATCGGAGGGTGATCAGATTTCCACCGTACGAAAGGTTCAAAAAAAATATATGGGAACTTCACGAAACATTCCACCAAGGTAGATCAGGCAATAAAAGGTTGCATATGGGCAAAGTATGCTTCTTCGAACAATATAACTCTTTTGTTACGCGATGTCGATTTCCATATTTATAAAACCATTTAACACAAAATATGAATGTGAATTTTGCACTCCGACTAAGATAGTTTTCCAGTCTTAGAAGAGAAGAACTCAAAAGTTTGTATGTATCTGTTCTGTTCCATCTCTGCCAATTCCATCTTTACATTGTCATCTAATCTACGGCGCGGCCTTCCTGGACCTTTTTTTCTTATGGGCCATCCATTATTTTTTTGATTGTTCGTCCACTGTCTATTTGTTTTACGCGTCCAGCTTATATCAGGCTTCTCTAATTCTTGATTGTATAGTTTTCTTCATTCACCTGTTTCTTCGTCTTATTTTTCACCATAGAATCTCCTTAAGATATTGTTTTCAAAGTTTATAATATAATAAAGTTTTACTTGAAGTGAATCCTAAAAAAATTATTGACGAATGAAATGAATAATTTAAATTGATATAGGTGCAAAATTATTTATTTATAAATTATAAAAAAATTTATATATTGCAATAATACAAATAATGTGGATATGACAATTTTTAAGAGAATTTTAGTGCTTATGTCATTCTTAATTCCAATGTTACATGCGACAAAATGAGGAAATATAAACAAGGTTGATTCACAAAGTTATTTTATAATATTGGACCCGAAAATATTGAAATTACAATGAAATCTTGAAGAAAATGAAGAACCCAAAACTATTAATTTAATCACAATTTATAACTGCTAATACGAGTAAAAACCAGAAAATGCACTCACTTTTTTGTCCAAGTTCAAAACTCATTTGAAAAACTACCATTGTTGATGGCGATTGCTCTCGTCAATATATGTTATAAACGTTTCACATACATTTTGTTGTTGCATTTTTTTGGGGGAGAAAATATGCGTTTTATTAAAAGTCTCCACCCACACGGAAGTATAGTGGTAGTATTACTGTCAATCGATCCATTCGCAGGAATTAAAGATTAGTAAAAAAAAAATGCGACTACGAATGAATTCATTCATTAAAAATTCGCGTTCTATCTTTAACGGATGTAACATAAATATCTGAGAAATATAACGTGAGTAAATTAGTACTAAACCACCGGCTCCTAAACGCTTCTAATATATTTACATTTCGTATACAGGTTCAGAGATTAGTGTGTCATCTATTAGTCTACATTTATATGATAAAGCGTCAGCCGGTCGGTCTACAAAAACTGGGTTTTAGCTTATATCTTATTCTCGAATCACACTTTCGATTTCTTCCGCCATCGTATTAATTCTACTAGAACTTCATTCATACAATCATCTATAGAATCACCTGTACCTTATGATCGAAACAGGTTTATACCATGGTCGTTTTCTCTCACATACAGTGGCTATATAAGGCCACCTCGAACGTTAGGCGCGTCTTTATTTCATTTTATTACAGAGCAACGCACCACACATTAATCGGCCAGAAATGAAGGTAACTTGCTCAACATGTTTTCAAGTAAACTATTTTAATTGTACCTCGTACAATAGCGGCTCATCATAGTGATTCTATTCACCTCCCTTTACGACTGCTCTGCGGACGTTGTCGGAAGTAGAAATATCAAATTACCACTATCGTCCGGTGCAACGATACCATCACCTGTCCAAAGTCTACTCCCACCGACATTCAAAAACCCAATCAAACATTACACTCCTGGATTACTACAACCTCTTGCTGACAGTCAAGCACCAAAGGCCCACATTAAAGTCCGCCGACGGCAGCATTATGGATCTGTTCAAGCTCCAGTTCCAGTTCACCGTCATCCAACGAGATTACCTGTAGGATTTAGAACTTCTCCCGAACCATTAAAGTCAATAGTGCCGTATCGTAACCGGTACGCACTACATCACAAAGTCCATCACTCAACAAACCTAGTTCAACCTCAAGTGTATCAACCTAAGACGATAGTTTACGAAAACCCAAATACTCATCATCACCATCATAACTACCAACAATTTCCACAGCGGACCAACGGCTACGGTGTAGGATTTGGGATATCACCTGCGATTCAGTCACGCAATCACTATCCCGTGCCCGTTCCTCTGTACTATGCTTCACTAAGCCAAAGCGGTAACCATCGGTATTCTGTGCCTGCATATTCAGCCACTTTTCGAGCACCGGCCATTGTTCAACATGTTGATCCAAGTGATCGGCATTCAACAATCACCGCACGAACTGTTCCATCATCGGGTGCTAGTATAATCCAAATTTATCCATCGATGTCCTACGAAATTACGTTGCAGCAGCACGGTTTAACACTGAATCCGGACGGAAGTAGGCTGGATCCGAATTTGGCTCACATCATACATGAAGTTCTTAAACAATATTCATAACTAATTATCATACCTGTGCCTCGGATAAGGGTACAAACGATGCTTCAATCGCTTGATTAAATCTGTACCTAATAGAATTAGTTAAATGTAGTTCTTTAACATATTATCTGCTTCTTTGTTGTTGTAAACAATAAACAAGATGTTAACTGTGAGTGTGGCCTTCTGCGTTAATTAATTATTCATGCGACAATGGGCGAATTTATACCATGTGTTTCTTGTCTAGTCGCAGTAGCCAAACAAACAAGGCGTGGACTTTATGGTGCCTCGTGGGTATTTAGTACGTGTGTAGGTAAATAGTAGAGTGCATGCATTTGTGTAGTGTTAGGCTGTTAAGGCCTTTAACCAAGATTTATTTAGTCCATTTTAACTGCCGCCGGGTGGTACCTAATATTGTAGATAGGATGCTATCAACGCTATTAAAGTCGTGCCATTTTAAATGCCTTTATGGATATTTGATATATTATATTGAACTGATTTAAGAAAATGAATAAATTATAGTAAATATGGGTTTTTGCTTACAAATTTAAACTTATTATATTATAATTCACAACTGGAACTAATCTGGTTTTTCAATATTTTATAAATTAACGAATAGTGGATGCTACTCGTGCAGGGACGGGTAAAGAATATCCCTGCAGCGATACCTATCGCTTGTCGTAAAAGGCGACTAAACAAAGGTAAACAAAGCTCACATCTAGGCAATTTAGAAAACACCAAGGTGAGCCTAGGGACACATATACCACCATTAAACTGCCCCACAAGTGTGCATGCAAATCAGTGGGTTGACACGACTGGAGATCACCGGTGTTGTAAGAGTAAGATCAATCAAAAAAAAAAATAAAAAAAAATCTGGAGCATGCCCGTGTCAAAAAGGAAGGGAAGAATGAAAACGGTCAAACCGTAGCATTATGGAAAAGAACGCTAAAAGGAAAAGCACTACCCCGCCAGGCACTACTAATGGTCGTGATCCTGGGACGAGCAGCAATGCTCGGGTCAGAGCTATAGGATTTCCGGGGGATAGCAAAGTAATGCAACGGCGTAAGCCACATTTAAGAGTCGCGAGTTGGAACGTTGGAAGCATGAGTGGGCGCAGCTATGAGCTTGAAGAAATGATGGTTAGAAGGCGAGTAGACATCCTGTGCGTACAAGAGACGAAATGGCGAAACACCGGTAATCGGGCACGTTTCTTGGACGTTAAAACAAAAGCCTACAAGATGTTTTACTATGGATTGCAACAAGGAAAAAACGGAATCGCCATCATCCTTGCGGCAGAGTTACTTGGCAGCGTCTTAACCATTTCAAAGTCCAGTGACCGTTTGATGGCTCTCAAATTGGTGATGCATGGTGAGGTGTGGAACATCGTAAGCGCATATGCCCCTCAAGTAGGATGCGAACAAAAAGAAAAAGATGCATTCTGGCTAGATTTCCACAACCTTGTCAAAATCATCCCAAAGGAAGAGCTTTTGTTTGTTGGGGGAGATTTAAACGGACATGTCGGGAAGACAAGCGAAGACTATGAAGGCTACCACGGAGGGCTGGGATACGGCACCAGGAACTCTTCAGGTGAAGATATCCTAAACATGTGCAAGTCGTACGGTCTTATAGTGCTAAATACCATGTTCGTCAAACAAAGCCGGCACCTGATCACTTATAGCAGCGGCGGAAATGAAACTCAAATAGACTATCATTTGGTATCCAGTTTCATGAAGCCATGAGCTAAAGATTGCAAAGTGATCCTGGGAGACGCGATCGCCCCTCAACACCGTCTCCTCCTGACTGATTTTTTTATGGATGCGAGAAAGAAGTCAAAGCAGCAAACGAAGGTGTCTGAGAGAATCAAGTGGTATAAGCTGGATAAAGGAAAAGGCGAAGCTTTTATTACCATCATGGAAAACTACCTCTCTTCCATTATCGATGAGGTCGGTAATGAGGAGTGCAGAGCACAAGACATGTGGGATTCCCTACAACAATCTGGCCTGGAGAAAGCCAAATCACTGCTCGGAACATCTAAAGGCCCCTGCCAACACGCAAAAGAAACCTGGTGGTGGACAGACGAAGCCAAAGCAGTGATACACGAAAAGAAAATGGCTTTCCAAGCTTGGTCAAAGTGCTCTTCTACTAATAGAGAGGAAAAAGCTCGCCGTGAAAAGGTATATAGATGTTGCAAAGGTATCGCGAAGAAAAAATGCGCCGAATTCAAAGCGAAAAGCATGGAAGGCCTCTATCAGGAGTTGGAAGAAATATCGTCTTCCGCGTCTGACAGGAACCAGGCTACCCAGGAGCTTCGACAAAACAATTTGAACAAAGGAGCAAATATCTTTAAGATAGCCGCCCAGAGAAGAAGAAATGCTCAGGAGATTCGTTTCCCAAAGTTAATTAACAATGCTGAAGGCCAACTCCTTGTGGAAGACGAAAAAATTCTCCACAGATGGCGACAGTATTGCGAGGAACTTCTGAACGAACAGTTTCCCCGAGTGTACTTTCCAAGAGCCGCCCCGAATCATGCCGAAATATCCGACATCACAGTCGAAGAAGTTCGGTACGCGGTTAAAAACTCCAAGAAAAGAAAAGCTGTTGGGCCGGACGGGATACCCTCTGAGTTCTGGAAAAAGATGGGAGACATCGGGTCTAGATGGCTCATGGTTCTTATCTCCAATCTTATGAGAGGCGACACTATGCCTAATCAATGGAGGGAAAGCTATCTTCTTCCATTGCACAAAGGAAAGGGTGATACGCGAAATTGTGATAACTACCGTTCTGTCAAGCTGATGTCGCACACCATGAAGATCGTTGAACGGGTATTAGATAGCCGACTGCGGAAAATAATACGACTATCTGATGACCAATGCGGGTTTGTCTCGGGTAAATCAACAACAGATGCAATCCAAAGTATAAGGATCGTGATGGAAAAGCATCGTGATTCTTCAAAGGACTTGCATATGGTGTTGGTTGATTTCGAGAAGGCCTTTGACCGGCAACCAAGAGATCTTTTATGGGTAGCGCTAAGACAAAAAGGAGTTCCAGAAACCTACGTGCGAGTGATTATGGACATGTACGAGAGAGCAACGACAAGAGTAAGATGCACCGCAGGAGTCACCGAAGAGTTCGCAATCAAAGTCGGTGTACACCAAGGGAGCGTCCTCAGCCCACTGCTTTTTATAGCAGTCCTTGATTGCTTGCTTGAAGGAAAAGTGACGGACCCCAATGTGCACCAGCTATTCTTTGCTGACGATGGGGCCATTATAAGTGATGATCAGGCGTCCCTACAACGAGCACTTGATCTGTGGGTGGACATTTTTGAGGGACACGGGTATCGTATTAGTTCAAAGAAGACAGAGTATCTGTGCTGCCCGTCCTCACCTGCCTCTGACCCTCATCAGCCTATTCCAGACATTTACTTGAATGGAAGAGTGCTTCCCAAGTGTGAAAAGTTTAAATATCTGGGATCTATGATTAATAGAGAAGCAACTTGTGATGACGACATCAAACATCGCGTAAGCGTAGGGTGGATGAAGTGGCGGGAAAACTCCGCCATCTTCTGTGATCGAAAAATGCCCCCTAAGCTGAAAGGAAGGCTCTACACTTCAGTTGTACGTCCGGCGCTCACATACGGTTCACAATGCTGGACAATGCACAAAAAGTATGAGAGCAAATTAACGGCAACTGAGATGAAGATGCTTCGCATGACAGCGGGAGTAACAAAGCGTGACAGAATTAGAAGTTCAAAGATCCGAGGAAGCCTCCACGTAAAAGAAACCATCACAAGAAATATAGAGCGCGACCGACTCAGTTGGTATTGCCATGTTCAAAGGAGAGATCCTTTGAACCCCGTCCAAAAGGCGTTATCAATCAACATTCCAATTTCAACACGCAAAAAAGGCAGGCCGAAAAACAATTGGTGCAAACAAATGCAAAAACACCAGCATTTGATTGGCCTCAGCGATGAAGTAATCCCAAACCGGGAAGCCTGCCGCTACTTTCTGAGGTCAAACCGGCGGACCCCACAAGCGGACCAGTAGGAATGCAGTTAAGTGGGAAGGTTATGGTCCTACACTTCTGACCATAACGACGCCGGGATAAAAAAAAAAAAAAAAAAAAAAAAAAAAAAGGAAAAGAAGAACGAATAGTGGATGCCCGGGATATGAACGTCGCGGACGGCTGACAAACAAATTAGAAGGCTAAATGTTTCTGATGTATGTAAATAGTCACGTATAAGAGATTTATACGACAATCTCGGCAACTTAACGCACCTGTTTGTTGTAGAGTTGTCGTGTATCAGCTTTCACTGACACTCTCTCCAACTTACTCTAAGTTGGTGCAGGGTGGTGTATTTTTGGAGTTGACTCTCTAAGCTTATCTCCAAAAGATAAGCTCAGGCGAGTTGAAGAAAGAGCTCGGCCGATTGGTATTGTCGGCTCAACTATTTTGAAAGGAGTTTAGTTTGGTAGGAGCCTTTGAATAATAAAGGCTAAAATAAAAGGATTACGCATCCTTAATGAAGATTAAATAAAACTATATTTTTAACACATAAAGGTGAAGAACACATTGAAAACATGGTGTTCTTAAAAGTAACATGTTAATTCTATTATGGTATACGGGGTTCAAAAAATAACTTTCTATTTTTCTTGAAAAATATCATCAATATCTATTTTGCCCCCTTCAATATACCTTAATCCTTCTTCTTGTTCCTAGAAGCCGCTACAGTTCAATGTAAACCTGGGCCTCAACCAACAAGCATCTCCAGCTGGCACGACCTTTTGCCAGTTACTTTCGGTCGACCCCTCTCGCGTCGTCCCTCAGAGTGATTCGATCACTCTTGGGGCCGGAGCTATGTTGTCCATTAGCTCTACATGGCCTAACCATCTTAGACGTTGGATCCGAAGACTAGTCCGATGTCCCTGTACAGCCCATACAGTTTGTCGTTGTATCTTCTCCTCCACTATCTGTTTATAAAAAAGTGATCATCCTCATCCGTTTTCGTTAAGGTCTAGGCCTCTGCACCGTAAAGGAGAACCGGAATGATCAGTGACGTATATACCTTGGTTTTTCGAGAGAGGGCTCTACTGCTCAGTTGCTTCTTGAGCCCAAAGAAGCAACAGTTGTCAAAAGAAATTCTGGGTTTGATCTCAACGCTGGTGTTGTTGTCGCTGGTCACTAGTGAACCAAGGAATATAAAGACCTGGACCACTTCGAATTTGTAGTCGTCAGTTGTGACGCTGTGGCCAAGACGTCGATGTTGTGCGTCTTTTTTGGATGATAGCATATACATACAACATTTGGTTTTACCCTCGTTTACCGAAAGACCCATTTTAGTCGCTTCTGCTTCAATGCTTTTGAACGCTTCATTGATGTCTCGTTATGTGCGTCCAATTACGACAATGTAATTTTGGAAATTCTTAAACGATACTAAGAGATTCGATACCATGTCTTGACACCACGCATCCGTTCGCGAGCGAAGACGGGACAATCGCAGAAAAATGTTCTACTGTGTCATCCTTCCAACATGCAGCATAGTTGGGCGTCTTTCTGATCCCAAGCACGCAGAGGTGTTTAGCAAAAGTGTAGTGGCCGTAATAACGCCCGCAAGACTTCTGCAATCAATTCCCCTTAAGGATAAGAAGAATATTGCAGATTTCTTGCATCCTGCACAGTAGTAGTAAGTACCTAGGTAGCTAGGTAAAGCGGGTTAAGGCCCCGAAAAAACTCTCCTTTAAGCCCATTCTAGCGAGTTGATCGAAGATCTCATTCCTGCAACCCTAGAGTAACCCCCCATACAAGCATTAGCCTTAGTGAATTTAATCTTTCGGCATTGTTCAAAAAAGTTGTGAGTTGATGCAATAATTTGGAGCTGATAAGTGGATTGGACACAGCTTTCAGTGCAGCTTGGCTGTCACTATCACGCATATGATTCTTCCAGTTGTGCTTCAGAACATAGTGCATGGCTATTAGGATAGCGTATATCTCTAATTGAAAGACAGACTTTCCCAACAAAAAGTGCAGTCGGACGTTTTCGCGTTCAAAGCGATGAACACCTCACAGACCTAGAGCCATCTGTAATAATGCAAAGACAGTTCTTTTCAGGTTCAGTATCTGCCCAGAGCCAGTACTGACGATATGGAAATTTGGCTGTGAAATTATAAGGCTATAGGATGACAGGTGTCATTGCGTTGGATGGCATATCTACGATATAGGGATCGTAGAAGTACACTATCACTCCAGTGCGAATAGTACCAAAAACCATTACTCTTGAGGCGAGACATGGCTATCAGGGCGCACCCTCTTAGAATTACCATATGTCAAAGGATGGAAGATTTATCATGCTAGGGAAAGCTCGGCACAGCTGAGATATATCGCTCTTTGGAGTTTGGTGAAAGAGGCCACGACGTGTTTGCGTGTTAGCCTGTTCCATCAGACAACCGATGCACATGAGATTATCAGTCTTATCATGTAGATCCAGAGGACCCATTATGGGCGATAAGCGCCATGTTTTCCCAAAGCACCTTTGCATTTTCCAAAAGCTCACAACGCTTTGAAAGTTTTTGACATGCTTTGACCGAAAAAGCTTGCTATGTAAGATGAGTTCCAGGTACTTAGCTTCCTTGGATATTGAGACGGAAATGTTTTTAAGCATAAGCTGAGTCCTGCCAGTAGTTTTCCTCCTTCTCGGGAAGAGAATGACATCAGTCTTAAGAGGATCAACCGAGAGCCTATTACTCGTGGACCGATCACATTTAGCGCCACCTGTGCTCTACGACAGACAGTCGTTAAACATGAGCCGACAAAGAGAACAGCAACATCAACATAGGCTTAGGCACAGATCCAGAGGCATTGAGAATATCGAGCAGAGAAACGACAACCAACGACAGGACACCACCTTGCGGGCAGCCTTTGCTCATGCAAGATTTGATACATTGTTCGAGCATGCATCAGCGATCAATGTTCTGAGCACAAGCATTGCTTTGATTCACAAAACTATCAAAACTATCACAAGTCTATCAGCGTTACATATGTTGTCGAAAGTTGCGTAATCAACTTTCATTTCGAGAGAGACAGATAATACTCATAGTATGTTCTCAGAATTATAAGACCAATTTAACTGCGAGAACAAATAATGAATAGATTATTTATTTTATATTGATATTGTTCAATTACAGGAAAATAGAAAAGAAATGTGTCTATGGACATTTTTCGGCAGATAACTTTTAAACCACCCAGAACAACAGGAGACAATATAAGAGTGGAAAACGCGACAAGCAACAAGCAAACCTAAAAGATCTTAATAGAAAGAAGAACCCTCTAAAAAAGTATTCTGTTGGCGAAACTATGTACAATATAAAATACTTAGCTCGCTAAATTTAAAATCAAAATGTCACCTTAAACTCGTAGTCTGTTCACAAATAGTCTTAAGTGCATTTGGAGCAATGCTCGGTCTGAACCCAGATACTTTACTCAATCCTTGATATAAGGTTTCAAAAAGGTGCATCATCTATTGCTCTCTGAAGAAATAAAGTTCACCCGGAAGATCTGCATATTTGGAGAGTTTGTATAATATTGTTATTAGGGCGTTTAATTAATTTCAACTTAACAATTTGTTTGTTGAATTTTGTCAAACTTTTTAACCTGAATTAGTTTCTGAATTGTTTATTTCTTTTAAGTGAATGATGAATGAATCTTATTTGTAACTTAACGTAGTTTACCTTTTTTTCTATTAGTGTTTGGTGTGATATTAATATTTCGCTCTTATAATACATACTCGTATAGTCTGTGACTAGAGAGCTGTTACAAGAGATGCAAGCAGTTAGTTGGTCTCGTCATGTTGATTTGCCACTGCATTCTTCTAGTCAGATAAATACTGGTTCTCTGCAAGCTATTAATTTACAATTGCTTCAAGCCGTATGAACAGTATTAGCATTATTTTTTCATAGCAGCCACTAAGCGCAATAGACGAATTCGGGAGCAATCCAGGTATTTAATTAATGTCAGATTGATCAAACGTAATAATCGTAGTTATCAATCTTATTAGTCATTCCTTTGAATAGGATTAATAATTCATTCAAAATATCGGAAAAAAGGAGATTCTAAGCAATTTTTACGTGTTTTAAAAACATTCCATTTATTGCTAACGTTCAATTAATAGCGTTTGATTTTTAAATTAGCGATGACAAAATACAAAAAATCAAATTAAAATATACAGTTGTTTGGAAATTGGGTATATGTATATAAAATGTTTGAAAAATATCACAGAACATAAATGGTAATTTGAAACCTTACGGTAATCGCGATTTTCAGGGCTCGTAAAGAATAATTTAAATAACCTAAACAATACAAATGACGGATGCATTCTTAGATCAGACATCAAAGGTTGCTAGGGTATCTACGAAGTTTAACCCACAAATTTTTCTTATAACCGGGAAGCTGGGAGATGTGCCTATATTTTCCAATTTCAGTAACAGGCTCCTGTTTATATAATACTTGTAAAGTAGATTGAGAAGGCGTGCGGATGGGGTTATAGACGGTTGGATGAGAATTATAAAATATTTGTTTCGTTAGTCTAGAATATTTAAATTAAAATCTCCAAAAATTACACATTTAGCATACAAGGGGACAATATTTAACAAATTCCTTGTTTAAATACTATAACATTAGCGTTTTCAGGAGCCATATACATACATATGTATATACAAAAACTTTCGAGGGAAATTTTTTAGCAAAGTCGTTTGTTTATGTGAAGTGGTCAAGGTGTTATCAAGGCGTTTGTTTCTGTATTTTTGCAGCAGTTCCATAAGTTCTTTTATGGTCCTATTTAATTTTGATTTTTAGTTCAGCAATATTTCGAATTTCTTTTGTATGTAATTTTTCTTGGTATATTCTCGTATTGGGGGATATGGAACTTACTTTTTCCGCGAGAAGGTTGTGGTGTGGATATGTTTAATGCATATATTATCCTGCCATTGAGGTGAATCATTGCATATTCTAGGTTGTCTGGATATTTTAGGGGAATGTTGCCCGGCAGTTCTTTGATGATGAAATTGTTATACATGACTTCTAAGGCCACCTATTACAAAATTGATTATTTAATTTATCGCCGCACTTGACTAGTTTGTCTAAACAAACATGTCAAGCTTACATTTCCGATAAAGTAAATTTCGCTTTTCCGCCTTCTAACCAAACAAAGCTAAGTACACTGCCTCTTCCATTTTGGACCACCGAAGTGACTAGATGTCGTAGATCACTTTTAACGCATTAAAATATTATAATAAAAACCCTATATCGAAGTGAATAAATAAATAAATAAACATTTTAGTTGTGTTTTTCATTCATTAAAACTCTCACTAAACTATATTTTTAAAAGTTAGCCAGTCAAATCTTTTGTTGTAAAGCCTTGTGTTGTGATACTAGTGGGGTAGTGGTCAGATGAGGGTTCAAAGCAATTTTTTGCGGTTGAGGTTGTCGTCGGTATACAGAACATTTAAATACATAGCAAATGACAGGTTAATATAATAATAATCAAATAAAAAATTAAGTTTAGGATTACTGCAGCTCGGAGTTTGTATCGCGTTAGTATTGTTTCTGTTGCTTGACATCTAGCATCATTTCCAAGACATTGTTTCTCTCTTGAGAAGAACCAAATTTTAAAACAATAAGAGGATCATTCATGTTGATTTGTTTACGTGAACGAAAAACTGATTTCAGAGGAATGGTTTGCATTGGATGCTGTGGCACGTCATGATCGTTGTTATGGGTCTCTTGTTCTGTTTGTGCATGGTGCTGGAGGATCGCAATTCTCTCCACAAGTAACTCCAGATCATTGAGCAACTAGTCAATATTTTTAATATTGTCTGTAAGGCCAAAAACGATAGCATCAATGTGCATTTTTAAATTTTCTTCCAACTCGCCAAGAGTAAGGTATTATGTAAGGTCAGCTAGTCCACGCTTAGAACATACTGCGGTTCGCTTGGTTTGATTTTTGAAACTGAAGCTACGACACCTGATAGACCCAATGCTTCCGTGACGGATATTTTGCATATCGGGGTTTGTGTTAGTGTCCAAAAATCCATTCTCCACTCTCCATTTTCCAACACTCCATTTCTCTGAAAGACTTAGCACAAACGGAATAGAGGTGCTTCCTTATTTTCATTGGAACTTTTTATTCAGTTTTAATCTTAAAATAAACCTTACGTATTAGAAAGTATTCGGATCTTACCTACTTGCTTTCCACCTGTGATATTAATTAAAAGGATCAATTATCGTGAGATCGAAAACCAAACTTTCATAATTTTTAAGCCCAAGATTTCTAAGACGCTCTTGACATTTACCTGATATAGACTTAACGGGCTTTTTGACAAGGCTTGTTATACCATTTGAAGCTAGTAGTGCAAAGTAATTCAGTAATATTATCAATCAGACTGTTAGTACTAAGATCGAATACAATATACAGGGTGTCCCACGAGCAGTGTGCCAAAAAGCTCGAGCGTGTAGGTCTGGTCAAGACAAGAAAAAAATCGTATAGTGGGGGGGGTCTATTCCCCCCCGTTTAGCCGGGAGGGGCAATTTTCTAAAAAATTGACTTAATTTGGAAAAAAAATTATTAAAAATCAACAATTACATCCACAATGCTGTGATATACTTTTTTGTAAAGCCAGAAAGCTCTTCTTTCATCTGGTTTTTAAACGAAGCTGTTTTAAGGAATAGTTTTTGAGAAATTAATTTTCAAACTCAAAATTTTGAAAAAAAAAAATTTAGAACTATTTTTTTTCAAAATTGTATGTAATTAAGTACTAATTTTTTTTTCAAAAATTCAATTCTCTTGTTAGTTTTTAGTTAAAAACAGAAAACCGGATGCAAAAATGTCTGGTAGTTTTTGAGAAATTAAAAAAAAACCGAACCATTTTTTTCCAAGAAAAACCTTTTTTTTGGTTTTAACGCGGCTGGACTTGTAGTCAAATTAATGTATGAAACATTGACCTCTTTTTTATTATTTTTAATTCGGAGTTTTATGAGGATACAATAAAGTGACACAGTATTGGAATAACCCTGGAATAATCCTTTTTTTTCATTGATAACGCCTGAAAACTGACCCGCTAGGACCTTAAGACAGTAAAACCGCAATTTTTCTTTATTGAAAAACAAAATATTTGCAACCCAAATGTAAATAAGAGGCATCGCATTTTTAATAAAAAACCATTTCCAAATTGGATGTTAACTCATCAAGACATTACGATGTTAAACTCATACTCTCGAGTTCGGTTTACTCACGGTTTAGCTAATGGTCGAGATCGGGAAGCCGAAAGACTACGCTGAAAGATATTCCAATCGGAGGTGTCCCAGTCGCAGTATGTTTTCAAGAGTCCACCCACGTCTGCGAGAGCACGGAGTGCTAGAGCATCGAAGAAGCGAAAGATCAGTTACAGATGGATCAGGAATATTAGATGAAAGAATTTTGGATTTGGTGCGACGTAATCCCTCCCTTAGTACAAGGAGGATAGCTATTATGCTTGGAGTGCCCAAATCTAGAGTATGGAGAGTGCTTAATACCGAAAACTTACACCCGTACCAATTAGGCCAGTTCAGGAACTCACCTCAAACGACAAGTTTTTGAGAGCAGAATTTTGTCGATCATTACTGCTTCGAGATGAAACTAAACGAAACTATTTTGCAAGGATATTCTGGACGGATGAAGCACAGTTTAGTTTAACAGGGGTTACTAACTTCCACAATTTGCATCATTGGAGTAGCACCAATCCACACAACAAAAAACAAAATAAATCACAACACCGCTTTAGCTGTAATGTTTGGCTTGGTATTGTTGGACAAACTGTAATCGGGCCCCGGTTTTTGAATGCCGTTATTAATGGAGAATCATACCTGCAGTTACTACGAGACCTTTTGCCCGATTTGATGGACAACGTTCCTTTGGCCATAGCAGATAATTTAATCTACCAGCAAGATGGAGCACCAGCACACTACAGCTTACGGGTTAGAAACTGGCTGGATGATCATTTTAGTAACCGTTGGATCGGAAGAAGGGGCTCCACGGAATGGCCACCTAGATTACCAGAATTAACTCCTCTAAAATTTTATGTGTGGGGATTCATGAAGAATTATGTTTACGAAGTGGAAATAGTATCTTTGGAACAACTGAAACAACGGATTGAAGTCGCTGGAGTCAAATTGCAGGAAAATTTGTCATGCAAAGACTTATGTGCAGCCATTAGAAGGAGACATAAACTTTGCCTTCTAAAAAATGCGGAGCATATTGAAAATTTATTATAATAAAACTCCGAATTTTTTGAAAAATAATAAAAAAGAGGTCAAAGTTTCATACATTAATTTGCCTACAAGTCCAGCCGCGTTAAAACAAAAAAAAAAAGGTTTTTCTTAGAAAAAAATGGTTCGGGTTTTTTTTTAATTTCTCAAAACCTACAAGACATTTTTGCATCTGCTGTTTTCTGTTTTTAACTAATAAGAGAATTGAATTTTTGAAAAAAATGAGTACTTAATTACATACAATTTTGAAAAAAAATAGTTCGAACTTTTTTTTTTTAATTTTTTTTTTCAAAATTTTGAGTTTGAAAATTAATTTCTCAAAAACTATTCCTTAAAACAGCTTCTTTTAAAACCAGGATGAAAGAAGAGGTTTCTGGCTTTACAAAAAAGTATATCGCGGCATTGTGGATGTAATTGCTGATTTTTAATAATTTTTTTTCCAAATTAAGTAATTTTTTTTTAGAAAATTGCCCCTCCCGGCTAAACGGGGGGGAATAGACCCCGCCCTCCCATACGATTTTTTTCTTGTCTTGACCAGACTTACACGCTCTAGCTTTTTGGCACTGTTCTCATAGAAATAATTTTAAACTCATAAACGGTGCAGTGACATACATATGTACATAAAACATTTATTTCATTGCAAATAAATTCGTCAATTTCATCTGCGAAGGAAAATATTTCGCAAATGGCCTGTTTTAAAAGGAAGGCAAGCAGGGATGTCTTGAAAATGTCTATTGGTGGTATTTCTGTTATTGTGCGGTAAAATCACAAACCTTTGATATCATTCAAATATCCTTTCATAAGAAAAGTTAAGAGGTACTATATATGGTGATAGCGATTTTCCAATACCATACTTTTCAGAAGGATGTGACGCAAAAAACATTATGGTTTCGCGAAAGGTGTGTACGAGTATTTGATTTCCCCTAACTTTCTTTAAAAAAAATATATTGTGACACTACTTATAATGCTCTCTATACATTTTTGACGATATTATGAAGGCCCAGTAGTTGTTTGTAATGCTGAACCAAATACTCACTTCTTTTATTTTGCTCGTTACTTATCACTTGAAGAAGAAGTACAATAACATTTATCAGTATCAGAAAGTGTGAAATTGCCCTAATCAAACATTATAATGGATCCCAGAGTACATCTACGCAGCGAATTTTTTGAAAATCGTTTTATATTTTTTTTTTATGTCTTTACTCGGTTGATGACAAATGACGAGGACAAAGTTTCGGTACGGGTGATAAAGCAAACCTTTGCGAATAATGTGATGCAGAACTCGTGAACTGTGTTACGGAGTGGTGTGTGGTGGAGTTTTTATTCGAACATCTCAGCCGTAATTTTTATGGAGAGTTTTTACTGCCTAAATTAGTAGTCTAAGAGAAAGGTTAATAAATCAGTTTTATGGTGTTTTTTGTCGTCATATGTACTTGGCTCGAGCAATCATTTATCAATATAGGTAGGTTTTCCTAGTTAATCAAAAAGTAAAAAAAAATAAGTTTAGAAGCTTCAGCACTATAGGGCTTCAGTGTGCAATAAAACCTTAGGCCAAATAGTCACAGACAAAAGTTTTTGCATGTCATAAGCGTTAATACGTGAGTATTATCGTGTTGCAGTGTTTGTAAAAGTATAGTGGCATAAAATTCTGCAGAATTCAGAGCTGTGATACCAACCGAGGCTCAGTGGTGAATTTACATTCTTAATGCTTTAAGAAAATGTTTCGTAAAACACCACAAAAAAATTGTTATGAATTTTTTTCTTTTTAACTTTTTTATTATTTTATAAATTTAATCTTCTTCTTCTTCTTTTCCTTTTTCCGGCGTTGTTATGGTCAGAAGTGTAGGACCATAACCTTCCCACTTAACTGCATTCCTACTGGTCCGCTTGTGGGATCCGCCGGTTTGACCTCAGAAAGTAGCGGCAGGCTTCCCGGTTTGGGATTACTTCATCGCTGAGGCCAATCAAATCCTGGTATTTTTGCATTTGTTTGCACCAATTGTTTTTCGGCCTGCCTTTTTTTTTTGGTGACACGGGCATGCTCCAGATTTTTTTTTGTTTGAACTTACTCTTACAACACCGGTGATCTCCAGTCGTGTCAACCCACTGATTTGCATGTACACTTGTGGGGCAGTTTAATGGTGGTATATGTGTCCCTAGGCTCACCTTGGTGTTTTCTAAATTGCCTAGATGTGATTTTTGTTTACCTTTGTTTTAGTCGCCTTTTATGACATCGCTGTAGGGATATTCTTAACTCGTCCCTGCACGGAAAATTTTTTTAAATTTAATTTTAATAATAAATTTTAATAATTAAATAATAATAAAAAAATTAATAATAATAAAAAACATAATCCAGAAATAAAATTAATATCGAATGCGACGAGAGACTTCCGGAATCACGGGAAATACGGAATGTAGGCGACACTAGCGAAGATAACTGAAAAGCTAAAAACTCTGTGATCAAATTCACCTGAATTTATTGTTTATTTATTATACAATATAAATTTCATGTTTACGCGCGCGCATTCCTTTACCAATTAAGATATAACACATCATTGCGTGAGCAATTGCTTGCACACCGGAGTAACGAATTTTGATATTAAAATGAGTATCTAAATGCATCTCTTACTTGGAGATAAAGCGTCTAGCCATCCATTCAAACCGAATGATCACAATTCCAAAAAACAAATTGCAAAACAAACCCAAATCAAAAGGATATAAAAGCAAACTGTACAAAAGAACTGTCAGAAAGATTAAAAACTTGAGAACAACTAAAATAAAACAAGATTTCCATTTAAATGGGAAAACCTCGACAATTCGTAGATGTTTTATACGATAAAAGTTGGTCTATACACGAGGAGCCCAAGAAAAAAGCCGTTGTTAAACAAGAGACCTAGAAACCCTCTAAAATTTGCGTCTAGTCACCTGCATTGGCCGGTTAAATATTGTAGTTTTTACGATAATAGTTTCGGAGCTGGTGAAACTTATTGTCTTAAGATAATTATCGTTCGATGAGACATGGAGACATTTTTCTCCTATTGTTGGCCTATATATCCCTCTTTTTCGGGCTGAAGTCTCCAAGCTACCTCTGCCATTAGGAACTGAGTCGCCTCTTACGACTGGCACCCCGGGCCGTGGGAGAGGCGAAGTCTAAGTGGTAAGTCTTTGATTTATTAAATATGAATACAATCGACGGTGAACAAAATTTAGTTACCCTAAATAGTGGTTGATGATCAACAAACAAGAGGCTTGTTATGTAAAAAAGTAAAACAGAAATCCAATCATAAAAAGAGTGTGTGCGGTATGTGTGGTAATTGCAGAACATTCAGCGTGGTTTCCCGTGGCGCCCGACGAACCTGTCCAAGACTGATAAAAAGGCATTTGTCGAGAGATTCCCGACCGATTCGAGATGGATTGCCTTTGCTACAAGGCACACAAATACGGATATATAGACCTTTACGAATTTGCGGTTTCTACCGCGCGACGGCCTTATAATGATAGTTTCGCAGGGTCACACCATTAATGCTAAATGGTCGCATATACTAAATACGCTCGGGTGGAAGGTTCCCCATTAGTTGTTTCAATGTAGTTGCGCCATGACGAAAACACACGAGAATATAACAATTTTTGTTTTATAAGTAAAAAAAAAAACAAACAATGTAACATCCGCATGCAGATATTTTTATGGACGCATTGTACAATGAGATTACAAATTGGGTGATACTCGACGCCCAACGCGTGTCTTGTTAACAAAAATTTTGAATTAAGGATTTCTTGAGTGGTCAAGGATTAACATTTGGTAGTCCATTTTCTCAGGTGAAACCCTGCGATTGAATAATAAGGATTGCAGATTCATATGTTTACGAGTACATGTGTACACGAGTGTACACATAGCTGAAGCATTCATTCTTATCAATTTTTTTGGCGGTGTAATGGAATGAAACAAGAATTGCGACAAAGGAGAAGCTAATAACAAACCTATTCAAGGATTTGTAATAGCTATATGGAAAATTTGCAATTTAATTCACTGTGTGACTTATTCATCGCGTGAGCGTTGTTTTCGATAATAAGGAACGTTGATTGTGACATAATTACATTTGAAATTATATCAAAGACATGAGTGGAAGACTCCTTTATAAAGCAATTTTAAATGTCAATAGCAGAGTAAAAACTTTGTTATATGCACCACAAAGTGACAAAGATATTGCGCTAGCACAATAACAACCTTAATTCAAGTCTAACATGATAAACTTTAATTCTACACCGGTGGTAGGGCAAAAAAGAAAATCCCCGCAAGCATATACCTGACACTTTTACACCATGTAAATTACCCAATGTGTCATTTTTTGTCAGCTATTATGTGTCAAAATGTCCACCGCTGTCGCAGGCGGTGCAGGTAAATGAATTGCCCCCACGACTGAGGAGTATAAATCTCCTGCACAAGACGTAAATTTCAGTTGTTCGAGCTCAAACCGAGGACAAGCGATTCGTTTTCGTCCTTTTTGTTTGTTATTTGGAAACTTCTGAAATGAAGCTTCCAATCGTGGTTTTCACCTTGCTGACGTTTTTGTGCAAAGCATTTTACTGTCTTCAGCTGGAATCCTTCGGCGGGTTTCTGGACTATAATCGCCTTAATCATGGTATCATTGTAATGTGCGATGATGGCATCGTTCCCATGAAAGAACTCAAGACTTTTTCAACAAAATACAAGTATTATTGGTTGTCATATTTTCATGTTACCCTAGCAAAATTTCATCCCAACGTTACTGCTTTTAACGACCTTTTCTATTACGGCGCTCCGAGGGCGGGAATTTTCTTAAATATCGAATGCCAGACGGAGACAAATCGCATCTTACAGAATGCATCGGCAAACAACTTTTTCAATTCATCACTAGCTTGGTTCATTCTTGCGAACAGCACCACTAGGACATTAAATGCTCTTTCCGGGTTGGCCATAAATATCGACGCCGATATAACACTGGGAATTGAAGTGCCAAAGTAAGTTGCATGGACAATTTAATTAGTTAAAAATTATTTTTAAAAAAACTTTTTGCAATCTGTACACGTTCGTCATTTTTCGAACTTTGTACATCAGACGGGATATTTTGCAGTTGTACGACTTGTATAGCATTTGTCATCAGTGTGGCGATGTGCTGCAGATTGAGGTCAAAGGCATATGGAGCACCATTGGAGGAATGCAAGTATTTCCATATTTTAGACAGTCGGTAGTCAATCGGAGAAGGAACTTTGGCGGAATAAGTCTCAAGGGAGGCGTTGTGGTGGGTTATGATATCTTCCTGGGGCTTGTAATTGCAATAATCAAATTCACGTCATGTATTTTTTTTTTTTTTAAGCACATCTTAAACTTTTGGGAACTGTACATATTGCGAAGTTTTGATTTCTATAAAAAAAAATGATAGTTATACTAAAAATATACATATATAACGTGAAACGGTTTCAAATATATATAATCTTTAATATTCTTCTCTCCCCATTAATTACGTTCTTTAGATAACTTCCGCTCCGAAAAATAAGCCAATTTTAGAATATATAGAGGGTTTCGATGATAAACATCTTGATGCCATGCAGCGAAAGTGCTACCATTTGCTAAAAATAACCCAGGATATCTACAATTTCCGGCAAATAATACAAAACTCTGTATTTTACGAATCTATTTTCCTTTATTTCTCGTATCCTTTCAGATTGGAGCTCGTTTTTTCTGACAATTGGGGTGTTCAACAGGACGATAATTGGACAGGTGTTGTTGGGAACCTACTCAACAGTTCCGTTGATATATCATTATCCCCGCTGAGGTTCACACAGGCACGAGTCCTCGTTGTGCGCTATTTGCCGGAATTACATATTGAAGTGTACGTACAGTACCATAAAGGCAATCATATTCTGTTTAATTTATTTTTTCGCAATGCATTTTTGAAAACAGAATTCGATTTTTATTCCGTCATCCACGGCGATCAACCATACGCAATATATTTCTGCAACCCTTCACCACAACCGTGTGGTATGCTGTATTGGCAGTCATTGCCGCCGGAGTTCTTCTATTAGCAATTACCATGCACCATGAGTGCAAACGCTACCAGGGCATAGGTGGTTCGGAGAATAAATTGGATTTTCAGGCTTTGATCATTCTGGAGGCGATCTTCCTTCAAGGACCCAGCCAAATGTTTCAATTCATTTCGACTCGAACTCTAATTATTTCAATTTGCATATTCGCTGTGATGCTCTACCAATTCTATTCGGCATTCATCGTGGGCTCATTGCTGGCAGATGTTCCGCGGACCATAGTCAATATACTGGCGTTGTTCAACAGTAGTCTGGATATTGGCATGGAGGATATCGCATATAATTATGAAATTTTCATCAATACATCCAACCAATTGGCAAAAGATATTTATGTACACCGTATAATGAGAAATCCTCGAATGAATATATTGCCATTGCAGCAGGGATTGGAACGAGTCGGCAGTGGCGGTTATGCATATCATGTTTCTGTCGTCAGAGCCTATCGTAGATTAAAAGGTTTCGTATAAAATTTAATGAATTTTTAATTCCTGATATATTATTTCATCATTTAGTTAGGGACGCGTAACTCGTTTTTATACGTGCACCCACAGTGTGAGGTTTTCCTTGAATGCATGCTTTTTTATCTTATTTGTTTAAACGGAACTAATTAATTGATTTTGGTTCTCGCAGACACACACTTGGGCATCAGATATCCCAACGACTATTTTGAATGTACATGCGTTTGCAGTCAATAGCTTATTCTTCTTAAATTTGAATTTTTTAGACGTTATGTAACAGACTTTTAACATAAAACATTAAAAAATAGTTTCCTTAACTCCAGTAAACCACTATACTCATTCTACTCTTTGATAGAACAACTGAGTGCATCACAGTTTTGTGACCTTCAAGAAGTGCCAGTGGATCCACCATTCGTATCAAGTCCGGCGGTTCCGCATGGATCACCCTATAAGGAGCACTTTGCTAATGCTATTCTGCGATTTCGTGAAACTGGCATCGTGGCATACCACGAAAAATTATGGTCGGTTGAGAAACCGCAGTGCAGCCAGATAATTATGGAGAACGAAACAACGGTCGATATGAAGCATTTCATCCCCGCACTGGGATTTCTAGCTGTTGCGATGCTAACGAGTCTGTTGGTTTTCATCGTTGAGCTCGTAGTGCACTCCTCAGGTGCTTTTAAGTGGCGAAAAAGAACTCGACAATCAGAGCGACGACTTTTTCACTAACAGTCCAAACAACTTAAGCATCAGATGAGAAAGAAGTGGGGGAATTGTATTAAATGGCACCAGATACAAAAGAGACATCACAAGTTTTTCGTAGTCATATCTTCTTGGTAGGATTTTTCAAATCATCACAAAGAAAACATGTTCACGCATAC
The DNA here is from genome assembly GCA_958301585.1 of Merodon equestris. Lineage (NCBI taxonomy): Eukaryota > Metazoa > Arthropoda > Insecta > Diptera > Syrphidae > Merodon > Merodon equestris. The sequence goes on from OY284413.1 coordinate 71,623,847, forward strand.
AAATTGCTTGCGGTAAATCATAATTGTATTCAAATAAAATAAATTGTATTTATTTATGTTTTATAATATAACTTCATTTATGTTTTATAATATAACTCCGAAATGTAATTTAACAGTTCGATTGCAAGGATTGAATAAACCTTTTCCATTTTTATGAATTAGTTGGATTGATTAATTAGGGTTTGAATTCATACAAAAGCAGTTTGGTAAAGTCAACACTTGAGCTTAGCCCTAAGATCAGCTCTGATGATTTTCTCACAGGAAACTTGTTATCTACGAATCAGCACATCAAGGGCTGGCTGACGATTACAGAAACAGGGTCAGAATATACATATATTATAATAGATGTATATCATGAGATGTCTTAAAAAATAGTTCTTTAAGTATTCACTAAAGGGTCTTTCTGTACACAATTATTCTACAGAGAATGGCGTTCGAGAGATTTGTTCAAAAATTAAGATGAGTTTTTAGATTTGGGTTTTTTTTTTGTTGTGTTGGCACTCATGTCTCCTAACATATGTTGTTGTTGTCAGTCATTTTAAGTTTTAAATGTTTTGTACAGATATAAAGGTTAGACGTGTTTTGGTATGCTTGTCTATTTTTTGTTATTGAAAAAAATGGATCAAAGAATCTATAAAAGTTTATATATTATATGAATCGTATTTTATATATTGCCCCTGTTCTCTGATTGCTTATGAGCGATATCATTTCGAAAGTAGAAGTGCTGAAGTAAGGCTATATTTTCGAAGCCGCAGTCTAGGCGAATTCTGTCATTTACCATATACACTTTCTGAAAGGCAGATCCCACTGTCGCCATTTTCTTCTGAGGATCCTAGATAACGAAAAAGTCGTAATCCAGGACAGCGCACTCTGGATGTTGCTGACTGCTCATAGCAAGCGTTCGATGTCCGACGTTTTCTGAAGTTTCAGATCCTGAATGTCATTCTTATTATTGCGTTTCGGCATATCTTCGTGGCATTGCGATGCCGTTGACCATCGTAGAGATACGTTTGGACATACTCCACGAAGTCATCTGGTACTGTGATCATGGCGCTAAGTCCTCAATGGTCACTGTCGTATACGAAGGTTCGTAGATAGTTAGCAGACAATTCGTTACTGTCTGCCAGTCTCAGTCGAGAGCCGAACAGCATGGTATCCAGATAGGAGCCGCTGTTAGGATAAAAGTTGCGAATTGCTCCTGTTGCGAGTAACTTGATTTTGTACCCTATGCTTTGCCGTATTTATTAATGGCTGAGTAGACACCCCCTTTCATTGGATATGTTATTATATTACCCCTTATTATGTTCTGCGTTTAAATCACCGGCCAGAATCTGGAAGTTCTCTACCCAGTTTAAGTGCAGAGATCGAAAAAGTGTCAGGAGCGATGAAAATATTGGGTGGAGGTTCTTCAAGTACCTAAGCTGCTAAAATGTATTAATGTATTAGTTTATTAATAAACATAGGCTACTATAATGTATTAATGCGTTTTGTTTCGATTTTGGCGAGGAATGCATACAAAACAGGCTTCTAGGAGCTGGAAGCTCTGCTATATTTGATTTTTAAAATTATTTCCAATGAAGAAAATGAACGCATCGTGCTATGTAGGGCCGATCTCTACGAATTACCTTATATTAACTGTGCCGGAGTTTGTGCTTCTGGTTTGACTTTGTTTCACTAGCAAAAAGTACATCGAGGCATCGTCCTGCAATTGGTTGAAAAGTGCGGCTGATCGGTGAATCCTAATTAGTGGATTCGCATTCATCAACAGGATCTTTAAGTGTCTCTCTAACAGCGTTCCCATTACGATTGTAGGTAAGCTTTGCCTGGTAGAGGCCAGTCGATTCTGTCCACTCGGGTCGCCTGCTTATGGATCTGCCCTTAGATGGCGAGCAGAATCGAACGAAGTTGCACCTTGGCCTCCGCTACGTTAGAAACGAGCACTGTGGTATTGGGGACAGCCGTAAGCATTAATTCAAGGCTACTAAGTATTTACAAGTGTGAAAAAGATTAACATTAATACATGCAGCTTTATGCACCACATTTACCTCTTATACAATATTCGCATCAGTTATATATTCATTAGTACATAAAGTGTCTGGAAGTTGAAGTGAAAACGTGGGGGAAAAATTCTGCACATTTCGAAACATAGATTTTACCATATCAAATGTATTATACTTACTCGTATTACGTACATTGGATATCCATCGTGCACACGTTCACCATACAGCTCCATCGAGTACTTTAGTAACTAAACCCTGTGTTTGCCTAACACTATGAACCACTCGACTCACAAAATAAAAATAACTCCCATTGCTATGTCCTTGTACTCGTATACCTAGTGTGAGGTGTGTATAATTAGGTCTGTTCCCGTACTTTTTGGGCAGAAATTCACAGATTCTCATATTTCCAAGAGTGGGGATGAAATTCTCTCAAAGAGAAGTGGAAACACAAAAATGTACGGGAACGCGTTGAACCAAAAAAGTTGCACACATTTTAAATGTCAAAAACATATGTTTGAATTTGATACATTCTTGGATTCGTTAGCAGGTGCAACATACTAATTTGCAAAAACATACATATTATTTTCAGATTACTATTTATTAGATGATTCAGCATATCCATTCATCATTTAATAACGCCATATAGAGACAATGCACATCTTAAAAATGCACAAAAGAATTTTAATATAAAATTGAGCTCTTGTCGTATGACGGAATGACGGAAATCAGCTGATTTCACAAAGCTGTGCCAAACTACCCACATAAATTTCTTGGGTTGAAATTCGCAGCATGGGGAAATTTTTTTTCTCTCGAGAGCGCTCTCTTTTGTCCAAAAGTGTGAATTTTTGGAGTACGGGAACAGACTTTCGTAGTTTTTCGTAGTTTTTCGTAGATTTGGACTGTTTTTGTCAGGTACGGGAACAGACCTATTATGTATGAGGGCGAATAGTGTGTTCCGTGCTGCATCGCCTCCGACACGTTAGATATTAGTATTTTACTTAAAATGGGAAAGGACAGGAATGAATACGCAATATGCGTCAAAAAATCGACGGATAGATGGGATAAATGGATCTGGCTCAATAATTAGTGTATACAATACTTTCTATTTAAAAATGAGTAAATAAAGTATAGGTTGTTAACAAGACACAGAGATTTTGCATATTTTGTCTGAATCTCCATTATTTGCATTTGATTTCCACATCTACGGTTTTTCAATAGACATATAAACAATTAGGATTTTAATACAAACGCATTCTTACACTTTTTATCATCTGGTAATTTCTAAACCTCAGTTACATCTTACATTTTTAAAGTAACGAAATTCATTTACGATCAACATTTAGATATTATTAAAAATTATTGCCAAATTCTGTGTAGATGGTCGCAACTTTAAGAAGTCTTACTCTCAGTCGATATAATTGTTCCACTAAAGAGGCTGTGCAGTGGTATAAACACAGAAACGCACTGGTCGAAGTACAGAAAATATCGCAGCCGTAAGTGTCTCAGTTCAAAATTAAGTAAATCAGTCGATTAAGCACCATTCACAAGAATCAGGAATTTCTCCATTGACATTGAGGCGAATTTGGCGTAAAGATTTTGGCATACACACTTACAAACTGCCTCAAGAGCATTATATCAAAAAATTATTTTCAACGATGAAGCTCATTTTTGGCTTAATGGCTTGTCTATTAGCAAAGTATGCTTGCCTAGAAGCAAAATGTGCTTACTGGACAGCTTACAGCAAACCCATATGTAATTCAAGAGACTCCATTGCATCCATAGAATCTAACCCTGCTTAGATTTCATGGCGAAGTTGTGACTGGACCATCATTTTTGGTCGATGAAACCATATTATGGTCAATGGGGTTTGCTATCCTGTCATATTGGAAGATTATTTTTGACCAGAATTTGATGCTCGTAAAAGAGTTCGTGATACCTGATTTCAACATGTAACAACTTATCTATTAAGAGGTAAGTTAGATAGATAGATAGATATTTATTTCTTGCATAGTATGACAGTGTTTGTAACAATAGTATTATAATTTTCTCAGGCCTGCATAGAGATATGGTTTTTTAGAATCTTACCGCTAAAAATACATTTAATTTAAAACTTAAAATATTTTAAAAATACAGTTTGAGGAAAACTATGGAAAAAAAACCACCATTTAACAACGAATGAGGAGGTAAGTTAGGTTACGTGTAATTTCAAGGAAGCCATACATTCAAAATTATCCATTTCAATCATGTCAACAATGTTAGAGGAAAATATCGAAGATAAATTTTGCCAAGGTTCCTGCTGTAATTTCTATTCTGAGATTGTTTTCTAGTGTTGTTAACATTTTACTTAAAAAAAAACCAACAATTGCTCACAATTTTTACATTACTAACTTTCTTTGTTTCACTGTTTCTCCTTCTTAGTTAGGATATTTAAATAATTTAAAATTGATTCAGTTATCTCAATTGATTTTCCGCCTTCGGGATAGCGGTTAGAATATCCCCGAGGGTCGGAGTAAAAGGAAACTAAATACCTAATGGACATATGAAAAAAAATTGTAGAGCTGATGATTCTGCACTACTCATATCACTACAACAATACAACAACACCTCAATCAAAACAGCGTCAAAAATCGTTGACAAGCCATGGTGTTAAATATTAAATATGGTTGGTCTTCTTTGGATAAAATATTTCGGAGGTAAGCTAGTTCACCGATAGGATCTCCCAGCGGGACCTATTCAAAGGCGAGGTACAATAAAAAACAATGCATAAAAATTTAGGATTGGCTCCTTTACTGATGCTTGGTCTATATGTACATTAATCGTTTAATCGAAATATATCCGCCATTGGCCTGCAACTCTTTCGTTTCCCGAAACGAGTAAGCTCGTTGCGTTTTGTCGATGCGTTTAATAGTGATTTTGAATTGTATTCTATTCGTATATAATATTAGCAAACTTCTTCTTTTGCCATTGCCGCTTTTTCTTCAATATTTTCTAGGGCTTAAAGTTTTAGATTTTCCCCACACTTTTTGTAGGAACAGTGCTTCCCTTTGCAATATAAGAGTTTTTTTTTTTCCCGCTGCTTTCTACTTCTTACTTACTACTTCTACCTGTCTTGTTTCGTCATTAGTTTATATCTAATATGGTACTGATTTCGGGATGATGATACGGGGCTCCTTTATCTTCTCAGTACTGACTTTTTTTATAAAGTTCTGTGTTCCACTTCCGTGAATTTGGTTTTGGCTTTTAATTTTGGTGATGATTGGAGTGTAATCAGAACCGCATTCCGCTCCTCGTTATGCTTTAACATTTAGTACATTGGCATGGCGTCTTTTATCTATTAGAAACCATGTGTATTCTCCTGTGTTTGAATGTTTTAGTTTTTACGATCATATTTTTTGAGCTGGCGAAACTTATTGCACTAAGACATTTATCACTTTATGAGACATCCTCCTGTTGATACCCTGTACATTTTGCTATTTTCGCGTTGAAAATCCTGAGTACGATTCTCACGTCGAAGGATGAGAAATTGTCAAATATTTCATCCATTGTTTCGTAAAACGCATCCTTTACGTCTTCGTTTTTATTTTCTGTATTGTATGCTCAAGAGTACGTAGTTATATCGGGGATCACGAATTTTGGTCATTGAATTTCAAAAGTTGTAAACAAAAATTGATTAAGAATCCTGTTTCAAAATTGTGGGTGTCCGTGCCGTGACAAATGAAATTCAACTCAAAGTCAAATTATGTTTTTTAATTGCTAATGCCTTTCAGTTTAAACTTATCTATTTCATTTTCGCATGACTAAGCTGTCTAATTCTGGTTAGTGCTAAATATAATCAGATTGGCTAGCACTCGTAGGTTTCGTTCCGAGAGATTACCTTCCTGATTGCCTCTTTCACCGACTGGGCTTCGCCATCTCGCTCACTCTGCATGTCCGAGCCCAAGGCGAACAGGCCTCAGTCAGTTCTCATGGTTATCTAAGCATGATGACGTGCACAGCCTCCAAAACTTACTTATGTACTATGGAGTGAGGAGGATTTCACCGGAGTAACGCACCGCCCTGGGAAGTAAAGAAAAAATTACACATAAAATTGTTATACATTTTATGTATTAAATTTAAATGATTGAAAATTAATCGTAACCCCGAAAGAATGCCCGTTTAAGCTAGTTTTACGCATTTTTGTTCCTTCTATAAAATACGAAACAAAAATAATATTAGGGATCATGAGTAATAATTACATTACATTTACATACATATATTGTGTGGGATTAGCTATTTGTTTGCTTTGAATTCCGGCATAAGCCTGGGCGAAGCATTTTTGTGTAGAATCAAATGGATAAGATTAAGAAAAAGAAATTCTTATAAAAAAGAAACATTTAATGCTTTCTAGCAAATCTGAACAAGGAATTTCGACAAGCTTTTCCCAATTAAGTGTGCTAGAAGGAAAATTTATTAGTACTTTCCTGATGACACACCTCATAAAATACGATTCTAACAACTTGCCTGTTGCAGAACTTAACTCTCGTGTCAGTGGCATCAGAATTCGTAGGCTTACTGTCGAGCGACGGAGGTCAAATAGGAAGACAAAAATGATAACGTCTTGATTTTTGGTAAAAGTCGTATTGATTCGCGTTGCGGTTGCGTCAGTTGGCAACTGCCGATTTAATAAATCTACAACGTTCAAGTAAGCGTCAATTAAATATATCCATTTGTAGCCGAGATTATAGTTTAATTTTTTCTTTGTGTTTTCAAGTGACTGCTAGTTATTTTTTATCTTCTAAACATCGTTCGATCTTTGACCCGCGTGCCGCAGAAGTGTATGAATACCTTAGAGCTGCTATCACCATTGCATGTCTAAGTGAACTTTCGGAATGAATACTGAAAGTGCTAAGCTGAATTGACGCAATTACGCACCCTGTGACTTACTGTTTACTAATTATTTTTGCAGTACCTGGGTGTCAGTCATATAATCTACGGCCTGTTAGTTTTCGCTTCTTTATTCATTTACTCCTGGGATAATACCAGTTAAGATACAGCTGGAACTGTATTATGTACCCCTCTAAAGCAGATACGGTTACCCAAACATTTATTTATGTCCTTAAGCCACTTAATCGGTTTTTCCAAATACTCTACTGATGTACGGAAGAAAGTTGGCTCATCGATTGATTGTGTCCAGGGTTCGAAATATGTCTCCCCTTCGGAAGACAGGCTGTACCACAACTGCCTTTCATTGCTCTGGATAATGGTCATCATTCACTACCTTGTTAAATAAGGTGGTATAAATATCTACCGTTTGCCCTAGCACAACATGGGATATACCAAATCTGGAGATTCCTTCCTTTTTAGTGTCTCAGCACTAGAGCACAGAAATACAATAAATACAATACAATAGAAGAAATAGCATTTTACTCCTGATATATTTACTACTAGCTGACCCGGCCACACGTTGCCGTGGTAGTTACAATACACTAAATCAATGTTAAGGCCGTTTTTCAGCTAAGTAAAATTGGTCTTTTAATCAAAGTATTTTTTTGCGCTAAAGATGTTATCATTGAAATTGACCTTAACCTTTAATTCACAAGTTTGGTGTTGTAATCATTCCTAGCGTTCCTAAGAAATTGGTAAAGAGTTTCGGAAAGTTGAAATGAAGCACAAACGAACATAATTTGTTCAATTTACATTTTATTACAAATTACTCAATTTATTGATTGATTCATTACAAAATGACATTTGTAAAAAAATATATTTTATTTTTTTAATTATTTATAAATTGAAATTTGAGTTTTATAAATGGGGTAAATAATGTTGATTTATCAATATTTTAAAAATTATTTTCATTATCTTAAACTATTGTATTATTAGAATTTATAATTTTAATAATATCTAAGTGCTAATATTTTTGGTTAGCACGTCTTTTGCTAATACGAATGGATTTGTTGGTTTCCCCACATATGAGCAAGCGAGCAAACGACATACATATATGTAGCTGTCCATGGAGAAAACACATATTTTCCGAGTCCAAGACGCACATGGACATTGTTTGGGTTTGAGATTTATTTATGATCATTGCGAAAGCCCAACGAAATTGAAGTCTTTTATGATTTAAAAACTCAGTTTGAAAATTTATAGCTTCATTTTCATATACAATAGTGTTGATTTATTTCAAAGGCATCAGATAACCTGGAAACAATTGTTATATCTAGAAGGTAATTTCGTCGAAATCAACTTTTTTCGCTGCCAAAATAGCACGATTATTGTACTCGCATGTTTAAAGTCAATCGAACTTTTCCGACACTTTGCTATGAAAACGATTGTTTTAAGCACGCGTTAACCTCATCGGTAAAAGTAGAGCGAGGAATGAGATGAATGAATGAACGAATTAGAGCAGAACTAAAAATGCCCCTTTTTGAAGGTCAATTGGTCGCAAGAAATGTGGAGGAAATATTTGAAAATAATGTACTTCACCGTCCATTTGCATTAGGAAGTTGGAATCGGATACATAACATTTGAGTGCGTTTAAAATAATTTCAAATTTTATAACACAATACATAGCACAATCATACAAATGATAATACACGAACAATTTACAGAAGTGTACAGTTGTCCCTAAGTAAAAATTAAATTTTTAATTTTTCTTTCTTTTTGAGCGCGAAAATAATCGGTACCTCAAAAGAAATCATAACACCACGCTATCTAACCCAACCTAAATAACCAAGTATTGTCGATATTGTGTCGGTAAATAAACTCACAACGCCATGTGTTAGAAACGTATGTTACTCCCAATTACTTGCATATAATTGCCCCATAACAAAGATTTAATGAAAATTAAATTTACAGAAATAAATATTGAAATTAATAATCGAGGCAAAACTATCAATATAGCCTATATTACTCAAGGATGACGTGGCAGGTGAAAGAATGTTTGAAATCGGTTCAGTAGTTTTTGAGTTTATTCGTTAGAAACATACAAATCGTTCCTTTTTATACTTTCAATATTATGTATGTAGATGGTGGCTAGGTAATTAAGGACAGCCAATTTTCACTTTTAAACTTCGTATAATTCTGCTATTTAACATGTTTTCTTCGTTAAATAAATGCAGTTTTCTTCTTTCTTATAGGAAGTAGTAACTTACAAAAATATAATAAAAATAAAAATTTATTGTAATTAAATTAAATATTTACAAAATAACATTAAATTAGCTGTTTCTGCTTGGACACATAATTAAGGACATTTTCAAATATAGCATTTTTGTAATTTATAAAAATTCAAAATAGGAAAATTTTATACTTAATATTTTGTAGGATAACCTTTTGCTTCAAGCACAGCTTTTCACCTTTTCGGAAGGCTGGCCACTAAAAGCTGACTTTGTTCGATTGGAATACTCTGCCATATTTCCTTTATGTTTTGGAAGAGTTCTTCAGCATTTTTAGTTTTTGTTTTCTTTCTACATCTGCCCAAAAGTTTTCGATGGGGCTTAAGGGGGGAGGGAGAGGGGTCTGCGCTGGCCAATCTAAAACATTAAAGTTTTCTGAGAAAAAACACTGCTTTAATCGTTGTCCTGCATAGAAATAGATGAAACAGGCATGTGCTGCACTGCATATGGCTTCATTGTGTTGTGCAATATGCCTCTGTACAAGTGCTGATTCGTCCATTTACACGACAATCGGGCCAGCACCAAACCAGGAAAAGGCAGCCCAAACCATACCATTTCCTCCGACATGCTTTACGGTCTTTAAAGTGTAGTGTAGTGTGTCTAAGATATTTCTTACCATTTGAGCCCAACATGTTGAACTTCGAATTATCGCTCCAAAGCACTTGTTTCCAAAAATCAAGGGGCTTTTCGGCGTGTTCTCTTGAGAATTGTATTCTACGTTTTAAATTCTTTTTGTCGGTGTGTTATAGTTCTTGCTGATACTTCTTCTTTTAGATGTGACGCGACTTCGATGTTAATCTGTGTAGATGTCAAAAAAGGGTTGGCTTTGCTCGCGTTACAGATAATGCAATCTTCTCTCTTAATGGTCTTTCTTGGTCTTGACTTTCTTTCCTTGTTCTCTATGTTTCCATGCTCTATATATTGCTTAATCGGATTGTGCACCATCGTTTTTGAGCACAAAAGATAGAATTGATTGAATTGAAAAGCCCGAATTGACTTTTCTTTTTTTTTGCAGTATTTTGTAACGATAAATCTGCCCAAATAAGGGGTGCAACTCTTTTGGCGATCCATTTCGGGAATAAATGAACCTTCTATTCTTTTATCCCAAGCTATTGAAAATACCACTTATCCACTTACCACAATTTTTTTAATTTTTTTACAACTAAATGAGACAAAATAATAGCTGTCCTATGTGACCAACTCAAATAATCAATCGTCTGCAACTTCCATGCTTCCATACTTTTTTTTGCTCCCTAATGAAATTAATAACAAACCAAATTCGTGTTTACTGCTTGACTATGGTTGTAGTTTACCGTTACAGCTTACTGTGAATGCGTAAACAAAATGAGATGGATAAAATCCGCAAAAAAATATTCTCCTCTGATTAGAGAATGTTGTCCTTAATTATGTGACCACCACTGTAGATATCATTTTGAGAGTACAAAATAAGTCGGTAGGTGTATTTTGTTGCTAATAATTAATTTAGTTGAATGAATTAACAGGTGAATTAAGGTGTTCTATAATACATCGATGATTACTCTCCTTTCCTATTTTTCTGGCAATTTTCTAATGCCATCTTGAAAAAATGTTTCGGCTTTTGAAGCGATTCAACCTTCTAGTCATATTTCGATCTCTGCGAAAGATAACTTCCACAAACAAGCAAATAAAACCTCCTGTAATTGTTGCTCAATCAACACATAATCTTACATTATCAATTCAATAAAAATAAGGTTTTTATATGAAACTCAAAATGATGATGATGATGCTATTCCCAGATATCTAGCCTCTCCGAAACTACCGATATCAGTTATCATTATGAAATATTTATAACAACCAGAGTTACAATATCTTTTGAAAACGGAACGGACCTGATATTTTCACATAATTTTGTACCCAGAATTTACTTAACTCGCAGCATCTATTTTTGTTGGTAATTTCAGCTCGAAAAATGTCAATGTCTTATTGCAATTAACATGAAAATCGAAAACGAAGCATTCGTGACCTAATTTTTTAGCAAAGTTATTCTTAAACAGTGCATTGGAATATATGTATAATGATCTCGGTTCAGCATTTGATCTTGTGTTTTTTGATGGTGAGTATAACATAATTCTGGAATAGTCTTCTCCATCAATGTCCGGTATTCCGTTCATCACTTAGGTATTAAGGCCGAACTTAAATTCGTGTACAACTTGAACACCGATTCAACTAATAAGTCCGAGCAATTTTACAACTACAATTCTAACATACCACTGAACTATCTGAACATGCCAACTAACATTTAGAAATTCGAATTCGATCTGATTTTCTAACCATAAAAGCCAAAAAAAAAAAAACCTTTGAAAAATTTCGTAATACCCCTAATAACTCTTATTTTCGTATCCAATTTGCAAGAGAAATTGGACTATCTCAATCATTACTTATATTGCCAGCATCTTTTTACAGCACGAACTAATCTAAGGCAATAAAGCAACCATAATTCCATGAACTATGTATTTGGGCACTACTTTTAGAGATATGTAGACCTCCTGCAAGATGTTTGTTGGTTATTTTTAATCGATATATTCAAAACCTTACCCTTCTGCTGAAATAACGCGATTTATTAAATTCATAAACACAAGGTTGCCTTGTGCCACAGATTCAAAAAACCATGGCAAAAATCAGTGTATTAATGTATAAACGTAAAATACACCCTATTCCATACTTGGCTCTTTCGTGTAGTGTAGTTTTTTTTCAAATTTTAATATTTCGGTAATATTGTACAATATTTACCATTGTACAATAAATTATTCTAATAGATTCATTGTTTCTCTATGTGTTCTAAATAAGAATCTGATCTTGGAAATACGTACGAAATAAGTTCAATTAATAAAGTTTATTAAATAATTTCCAATTAGTTTAATATTACTTCCGTCACATGTTTGTTTTAACATGGTGTTATAATTATTATTACCTGCCATTAGGAATTCGGAAGTTCAGAGCCTCGCCAAGTTTCCCTGTCATGGTCCACCGAAATTTTGTCCTTCCATCTACGGCGCGGCTTTCCTGACAATATTTTCCTACTGTCCATCTTATTCTTCGCGATTTCATTACTCGGACAATGCGTGGGGGTATATAGCGTTCCTTTTTAAGAACTTATTTCACAGATGGCAACTTCATTTTCCTTCTTCTTAGTTTTTATTATTATTATGGTTTTATAAATATGGATTTTGACATTGCAGACACACGCGTTGTCCATATGCTTATTTGTTTAGGTCTTGATGTCAATTTTGGGATTCAATATAGTACAGATATTTCCGAGATTTGGATCCATCCAAGTCGGTTAGTGAGCTATATTTCAGTTTCTCTTCATTTACTTCTAAGCTTACTGCCTTTCCTACCATTATTAGTCTTTCCGCTTTTCTCTCAACTTTTTCTTCACTATCTTCCAGCAGATCTGGATCATCAGGGTAAGCTAAAGTATATTTATTCACCTCTCATTTGCCGGAAAAGATCTCACTATGTACTTCAGCATCAAATTAAGCGGTGACAAGGATCTTCATTTTTTGTTTGAATCATTCAGGTACCTCGAATATTTCGGATAAGATCGTTTTGCTTTAACTCGGCTTTCGTTTTCCTAAAGACATTCTTGCATCAGTTTCAGGCGGGCAAAAATCCTCGTGGACGCCCGCTGGTAATGACTAATCACCGGTTAGTGTCAGCTCGTACGTGGCATGCATAAATCGTGCACATTAAGAAAGTGGTAACGACAGACACCTAACTCCCTGATGGTGTCGGCAAGAGAATCCCAAGGATGCAAGGCTGGGGGTTAAACCAGCCCTAACGAGCTCCTTTGAGTGTTTTGGCAGAGGCCATAGTATACATGCCTTACCACAGTAAAACCGGCAATGCTGCGGCGGACCTTTTCCACACCAGCTTAGTCATGGGATCAACATGAATGACAAAAACAAAAATAATAACAAGCAATAACCCTCGGGGGTTACCCCTCAAAATACAGAACATTGGGAGTGAAAACGTCTCCTAGGCAACGATATCAGCCCCAAAGGAAGCACAATAGAGCCAGCACGGCGCCCGGAAGAGACCACCTCAGCCTCCTTCAGAACTTGGCAGGAATCCGATACCCTATCCTCTTATTCCATGGATCTGAATGCCACAGTGACAGAGGCATCTGGCCTAAGCGATAGCTCCCATGTTACATATAACACACATAAACTTCCACCATAATAAGGTTGCTTCTGCCAACCTCATTCTCCGACTTGCAGAGAGTGGAGACGACATAGTCCTTATCCAAGAGCCATGGATTAGCAATAATCGCATTGTCGGACTAAGGAAAAAGCAATATAAACTGCTGCACGCGAAGTTATTCTTAGAATCTGCATCTTAGCAAAAACTCATATTAATATTTATTTCTTTAAAGTAATTGCAGGGCCTCACTACTGCCGGATTAGAAGTCTACCGAGAGGAAGTTTAATGAATCTCCGCAGTATACCTGGCCTACGTCGATATTTACCATCCACAACAATCAGAAGGATGGTCAGTGAGGCAGAACGGTCAAAAACACTGGTCCTGATAGGATACAACCCGAATGCCCACCGTACTATTTGGGGCAGTAGCTACATCAACGAAAACCATGAAATACTCGTATTACTTGCAATTATTATAGAAACAGATATTGTTATTTGTAATAGGGGGAATAGGCCAACCTCCTTAACGAGAAATAGGCATCCAATTCTTCTCGTCTGCAAAATGGTCGATATCGGAAAAGAATGCCATCCCTAATCACCGTTACATTCACTTCCATTTAAACGTTGACATCCCACCTAAGAAACCCTTAGGAATCCTAAACGGATCAATTGGGATAAATACCTCGACCTCTCTCAATTAAGTAATCCCAAGTCGCATGCAGACTTTGAACGTCTGGCGACTAAAGTTACAGGAGCAATGAACAGATCCTTTCTAAAGTCTTGCCCAAGTAGTAGACTAACAAAGGGAACCAAACCCCCATGGTCGTTTGCATATCTTGGTACCCTTAGAAAGAGAAGCAGATTGCTTTTCCACAAAGCAAAACATCAAAACAGAACAAAGGACTGGAACCGTTACAAGAACAGCCTCAGAATACGAGTATATAAAAGTGAGATAAGGAAGGCGCAAAGGACATCCTGGCGTAATTTCTGCTCAGAATAGAAGAGAATAATGAGGCCAGTAAAGTGAGGGAGATACTGTTAAAGGGTCCCACTATACCCGCCCTAATTAACAAACCAGATGGCATCGCGTGACTAGCGAAGAGTCATTCTTCTCAATACACTCTTTCAGATAACGCAGAGGCTAGTAGCTACAATTTTGAATAACTCGTACCGAGTCTTCCGTACATTTCCAAGGAAGTAGTAAGCAAAAGGAAACTTATGGGCAATAAATAACTTCCTTCTATACGAATTTGGAGGTCCGGGTAGAATCTACCCGGAAGAGATCCAACGTACTTACGACATTCTCGAAGCGTGGCACGTGACTCATTCGAAATTCGGCTGCTACCACACACAAAAATTTGCCGGAATTGTGGGTGCTAGTTGTAAACGAAATACTTCTATCCCTAGAGAACAACGGGTGCAAAGTTATTACATACTCGTATGCAGACCATATTGCACTAGCAATTAGCGGAAAACATCTTCTAACAATCAGAGATTTGATGCAAACAGGCCTAGGCAAATTGGCCATAAGGGCAGAGAATTGCGGGCTTGGAATAAACCTCACCAAAATTAAGATAGTTTTATTCACAAGAAAAGGGCAGATTCCTCAAATCGCTCCTACAAAACTCAATAAGACTTACCTTAGATTCGCAGACCGCGCCAAATACCTTAGCGGGATATTCGACAGGAAGCTCAACTGAAAATTGATTGCGGAAGAACGCATCAAAAAGCAACAACTGCGCTATGCACTTGCCAAAAAGCATTGGGCCCCAGATGGAGTATCAAACTCCATACTCCGAACACACTGGCTGTATACCGTGGTTATTAGACCTAAATTAATGTACGGCTGCTTAGTCTGGTGGGCGGCACTGTGAAGATCTAACTATTGCAAACTTCTAAGTAGAGTTCAAAAGATGGTGTGCGTCGTTTTAACAGGGGTACTGCAAACAATCCCCACTGCAGCGCTCCAAACGATGCTTCACCTATTCCCCTTGGATCTCTGTGGCAAGGAAAAGGCAAAGAAATCGGCGTTGCGACTTAAGGAATCGGCTCATTGGAAGATCTTCGAAACAGGGAACGCTGGTATTCTGAGCCAAAGCTATGATCTAAGAGAAGTCAAATACTACTTTATCCCGTCCCTAGACTTCAAGATTCTTCATAAACCGACTATTCCCAGCCGACGAAAATGGTAGGGGAGTGAATTTCTAAGAAAAGGCACTGCACTGGAAATATACACAAACGGGTCCAGGACAGTCAATGCTGTGGGTGCCGGTGTCTATTCAACGACCTTAAAAATAAGCCAATCCTTTAGACTACCGAACAACTGTGGCATATTCTAAGCTGAAATTACGGCAATTCGTGAGGCCGATGCCTGTGAGATCGGCGAACAATAGGGATACCGTCATGAGCCCATGCAACTTCTCCGTTAATTTTTCATTTCATATTTTATTAGTTCGATGGTATTAGGCCGATTTTGGGGCGGGTTTCCATTGTGCGCAGTGAGCAATATTTTATTTTTTTTTGCCTGGCTTAAAATGGCCTAAAACATAATATAATTTTTTTTTTTTTGAGGAAATGAATATTTTTTTTTTATTAAAATTTAATGTTTTTTTTATTTTTATTTTTTCTAATTTCTATCAAACAATGTTTATGTGTTCATAGGGGTTTAAACTTGTTTGCCAAAATCTCCATAAACATAACAAAAGTAGACCGTTACATTTCTCGCATGTTTTTCATTTGTTTATAGTAAAGAAGAGTGTTGCCAGTTTAAGTGAAAATCACCTGGCGCTTTAAAAAAGGTTTCATAGTTGAATAAGTGTAGACCAAACATTGCCAGGCAGCCGCCTGTAAGAAAGTCTGCTGTGCTTAAACTTTGGGGTGGGTGGCTCGCTTTGCTCGCGGTCAGGGTATGACTTCGTCGCTCCGCTGAGGGTATGTCAACAACTGTCAGGCGGGCGCCTGTAGCTAAAGCTGGAATATTTTTAGGTACTCTGGGGTATTTAACAGTATAATATTTTCAGTAAATAAAAAAAAATAACAAAAAGAAAAAATTAACTTCAAATTATTTAAATTTTACGACATATGGCAATATCTATAACATTTTCCAACATTCACTGCACCCATCCCCCTCTTCAGCAACAGAAATTACTTAGAAGAAGAGTGAAGATTGTAGATAGAATAAATGTACTTTTCTGTGCAAAGTGAAAACTTAAAAAAAATATAAAAATAGAAAAAAAGATTTCCGCAGAAAAATTCTTTTAGAGTACATCTTAGAATAAGTCAATTGAAACAAAAAAAATAAAATTTGCTTAGTGCGCATAATGGAAACATGAGCCCCGATTTTTACGGGCTTATTGTTCTTAAGCCGGTGAAATGCTTCCTTTGCTTCCTCGATTGTTGGCAGATCTAACTGAATTTCTGCTGTGTGAATAATATTGATTTCCATAGCTGTTTGCTCTCCATGTATGTATATTAAAGAGTTTATCGAAATACCTCCTCCATCGCTCAGCAACCCCTTCATTATCCGAAATGAGCGCCCCATTATAGTTGCGTATAAATCGTGAGTTAGATACATACATTGATGTGTTTTTAGTCGCAATTTCTTCCTGAATTTTAGCAAACTTTTTCCTTTCGGGCCTTTTCTTTTCTATCTTGATGGAGACAATTGATTTCCTTATGTAGAGTCCGAGATTTTGTACACGTGATTCCGCCACCATTTTCCATTTTCCAGCCTCAGAATATCAGAATATTATGGGCTTTGCAATAGCCTTGTTTGTCTTCTGTTGTTTCCACCTGTCTGGCTTCGTTGTTAGTTTTTATGCCAAAGGCAAAGAGTTTATTTTGTCTTGGTTTTGGAGTTAGATACAAGGATCCTTTATCCTTTTAACGTTAAGTTTTTTCTTATTTCCTGTGTGTGGATGTGAATTCTGCGTTTAATTTTGGCAATGATAGATAAAATATGTTCCTCTTCCATGTTTTAGACTTACTACTTTCGTAATGTGTTTTTTACATATCTATCTGAAAATGATCAACGCGTTACTCTGTCCGCTGATACTCAATTAGCCTTGGGTATTCTCCTGTGTATCCACGATCATATTTGTTGTCTTAAGACCATTACCCTTTGATGAAACATGGAAACTTTCTTCTTATATTATTGGCATCGCTTCTGTTTCTGTATTCGCGTTAAAATCCGCGAGAATGATTTTAATGTCGAAGGATGAGATATCTCAAATATTTCGTTCATTGCCTTTATCTATCGTAGGACAGTGTACGTTCAGAAGTACACAGTTGTAGCGGGGAGCAAGGATTTTGTACGTCCTGAAACGAAACGGAAGTATACACGTCCTTTATTATTATTCATTTCTAAAGTCGAACTTCTTGTACCGCTACGATATTCAATTTATGCTTACTTATTTAATTGAGTACTGTTTGGAAAGCGCCCGGCCCGTACAAGCTGCGTACAGTCCGCAAGCCTATCCAACATTTTTGTACCTATACAATGGATAGTACCCACTCAAAGTTTCTGGTCGGGGAACTATATTTTACCCAGGGAAGCCCGACCAGATTTAATTTTGAAGTGATGTTGTTTTGAGTGTATGTACTTAGTGCAGATCTTCGGCTCTGCGCCTAACTCTGCAACTTTTTTCATGCCTTTCTTACGACAGGCATTCGGAGTCGCAGGTATATTTTAACCCCAATCTCGCAGCGTGGTAATTATATAAATTAAACGTGAGTTAATTATTTCTACCCTGGAGCGAGAAGATATTGTTTATACATATAATGCCAAAACTTAGGCTTTTAGTGGCTTTGGTTCCTTTTCTCGTTCTCATCAGTAGTAACAATTTTGAGATTGCTTAGCTACATTACTTATGTATGTCGTTTTTTCAATAAATGCCTTAGCGACAAATAACTATGAGACAGGATAAAGCAAGAAAAATACTTGAACAAAAACACGGCCCCTTATTCGTCACATACATATGTATATCCTTAAACCAAAGTATTCTGTATACGATATCATAACATGAAACAATTTTCTTGTCGAACTTCACTTAAGCCTTTTGTTCAACGCTTGAGCACTTGTCCCACCATGCTGCATTGTAAGTCACCCCGGCAGGCAGTAGAACGATGAAAAACGGATGCCCTGCTGTGAGAGGGATGAAGTACAGAAGAAAACAAATATAAAAACTTTGAACAAATCTTGGATTCACCGGTACTTACCCAATTAAGTCATAACTCAATATCAGTCGAGAAAATAGGGGTTTAAGAAGAAGTTCAACAAAGTAAAATAAACTCAAGGCATCTCACTACTAGATGGAAGATACATGTGCAAAAATTCATATGTACATATGTACGAGTATGTATCGTTATCCGCAAAGTTCCGCCTTTAGCCTTTAGTACGAGCACTAACAAGAGTTTCATACTATTTTGGAACTTACCGTGCCCTTAAGTAAATTATTCAGTTCATAGGAAGGAGTTAACGTGGCCAAAAGCTAAAAGTTTGCCAAGCGACCGGTGGGGCGTTTTGGGTTAGTAATAATTTAGGTTAGCTTTTAAAATAAAATAGCAACGAGAAAGGTTTTAATGGTCCAGCCACTCCTCAGAAGTTGATTTTTTTCCTTTATCGGACTCTTCGTGTTGCTGTTCGAAGTGGATAAACTAAAATCAGGATGCACTTAAGTTTTCCGTTGCAGCGGGTGGTACAGAATGTGGGTAACTGTATTTTTAACGTGTTATTTTCATGATTCTCAGTATTCTTGGTAGATTTTTAATTAAAATATCTTTTATTTATTCGAATTTCATGTGTGGGTTAGATGATATACAATAAATTATTTTCAGATACTCATGTTCTAATGAGGGAACAAAATGATTTTTATCTAATGGTAGGGAATTCCGAAGTAGGTACGTACGAGTAGGTGGCGTATACTCTGCACTCAACTCTCCTTTTTGTTGTAAGCCCTTGCAAAATTCTGTATTTTTTTCTTTTCCTAAGGAGTCTAATATACATATACAAGTAGAGTTGAAATGGGACGAAGGTGGTGTTCGGGCCACTATTACTGAGCGAGGGTCTTTAGAATATTTCCATGAACAACACTACCAGACTACACGTGGTTTACGTATATTTTAAAAGCTTTGTGTTAATAAATATAAATACATTCATGTACAAGTGTTGTGAGTGATTTGTTAGGTTTTTGTGTTATCCATTACGAACGAACATTTTTCGAAAAACTTATGTCGGGCCAGCACGTATACTCAAGGGAAACACACCGACGCCAATGCCCCCCATTCAAAGGTATAGCAAAAATATTATGAATAGAGCTGAGTCATTATTTGAATTTATTTTTTCCAGCATCCCGAATATATGCACCAAGATATTATACCAACGCCGGGCTCGGGGAGAAATTATTTTTCTAATGCAGTTTAGCGAATCGCATCCACTTTAGTGGAGAGTCGAAGAGCTTAAAAACTGTGTAACAAGGCAATTTTTTTTTATAAATCCCAGCTTTACTAACTAAGGAACTGCTAAGGGTAATCCTCGTTCCAGGTTGTTAAAAAATTGAAACAGTCACTTCTGGGCCAATAGTTAAACAGAAGGATCGGTTCTGGAAATTGTTGATCAGGATAAAGTATCGTAGACAATACTCGTAAAAGTTTACATCGGGTTTGAAATGGTGCAAAGCCAGGAAGGCATCCATAAATTCTGCCAATCACCAAATTTACGTGATTATATCCTGAGATCCTTAATTACAAACCCTAAGCTAGTAGCAGATTCAACTATCTCCAATTTACTATTTCCCAAGTGTTATTTTTCTTTTAAAACAAACGCTATATTTAATTCTTTAGCTAACTCGTCTCTTGTCTTTGTCCGGCGCCTGTTTTCTCTCCAAAGAAAAATGAGTAAAAAATAAAGTCATGGGACTTTCATGTCTATGTCTCTTTCGCATTTCGCTAGTGTTGCCAATACCAAAGAAAATTAATTTTGTGTGGCGTTTGGCAACACAATGGTTGTGGTTACCATCAGAGCCAAACGGTCCGACATCTAGTGGTGCAAGTTTTGCTATGTTATGCCTGGTGTATATGTTGGATGCCCCTGTTTGAATGACTCGTCTATCCCTGCTTTCGATGAATGTGTAGATCATCAACGCTTTTGGCCACACATTCCTTGGCAGGTTCTCATCCACAACTATTACGATATCTCCAACTTGTACTCTTTGCTTGACGAAAACCATTTAGTTCGTCGGGTTGGAGATATTCCCGTAGCCTCTTTCGCCAGAATTGGTTGGCAAATTGTTCTGATTTTAACCAGTTCTGTTTAACAAATCGACCATCGTCGAAGAGTGAACCCAACGTTTTCTTGCCATTCGTCGAGCCAAGGAGTTTGGGGTCACGGCTTCTTCAGTGTCACCATCAAGGGGTACATATGTCAAAGGCCTTGAGTTCATCACAAATTCCACTTCCGCCATCACTGTTGATGATACTTTACTTCACAACAGCCAACGTTTGCTTCATTGATCGGACTATTATTTTCCATGTGCCTCCCATGTGCGGAGAGGCAGGTGGGATAAATGTCCACTTGATCTTGCCATTGATAAATTCTGTGGCTATGACTTCCATATTTAAATGGCGCTTTCGTTAATTCTTCATTTTTGTCAGACCTTTGTCAGACTTCATTTCCATTATTTGTCAGACTTGACTTCAATGGGCGTTCCTCTCCCAGCTATAAACCTTTTCAGTGCTAGTATACAGGAGTTGCCTGACAGGCTGTTTGCGATTTCAATATGAATAGCAATTAATAATAGGTGAAGTATCTAGCTGACATTTTTTGTTTCAATAGGTATAATTTTGGATTTTGTAGGGATAATTAGCAAGCTACTCAGTGCAGCCGATCGGTTTATGCTCGCCAAGTCAGCATTAAGCAAATTAGCGAGTTCGTCAGTTTTATGGAAAGGGCGATCTAGGTATATGTAGCTGCACGTCATCCGTATCGACGCATATAGGCATACGAGTGGCAAATCATTTATAAAAGTGCAAAATTAGATAGGCCCTAGAATAGAAAACTGATGAACGCCTTGGGTGACAATTCTGAATGGTGAAAAAGAGTCACCGTTGAAAGCTTTTTGCATCCTGTTGGTAAGAAAACTCTTATAAGTCTCCTTGAATCCAAATAGGTGTATGAGCTTGTAGCAGATAATGTCATGATTGACATTGTCGAACGCTTTCGAAAAATCAAGCAGACAGAGAAGTTTCAGATATCCCTTACCAAAGTCACGTCTTATCTCTTCTATTTTGTTGACTATTGCAGAAGAACAACTACGGCTTTTCCTGAACTAAATTACTCAAGAAGTGGTCATTCAGTTCATCAGCATATTTTATACTGTTATTACTTTCAGTAATCCCAATCTTGCGCAAGTTTTTCTA
Organism: Merodon equestris; assembly: GCA_958301585.1. Lineage (NCBI taxonomy): Eukaryota > Metazoa > Arthropoda > Insecta > Diptera > Syrphidae > Merodon > Merodon equestris. Next base: position 71,645,594 of record OY284413.1, read on the forward strand.
TAACTTCTTTGATGGCATTGACACATTAACTTTCGAAACAAAATAGTTTCTTTTAGAGTTAAGAATATCTGATGTTTCTATATTACGTCAAACTTTAAAAGCAATCTTTATTCGCAGGAATGTCGCTTCCATTTGGGGTTCATTTTATTACGAATTTTAATTCAATTCATGACTTCTGAGGTGTACCAAGGACAACTTATGTTTCGAATAGCTACAGTTTTTGTCGGAAAGTATAATACATTAACAAAAGTACATATGGATGTGTACATTAACAAAATTGTAAACGACATATAGTTTTTCGTTTCCATCAGAGCTTAGCCAACAAGTATGCCAAGGTAAAGCGTAAGAAACTTCTTGCAGAGCTAGAACATCAATCGGCCCCAAGTTTTTGAATTCGAAAAATAAAGGTTGGTGGAGCGTTTGAATTGAATGTCATATGTACAGAAGAGTAAGTCATGATCCGAAACAAAGGAAATGTGGTCAAATAGAAGTAGAGTGGAATAATTGGATACTTTGATAAGGTTTAACAAACTTGAAACAGAGTTTTTGGAAAAGCGCTTGGGATTGGAATTGTTGACAATGCTAAGATGTTTAATTTGAGCAAATCGATATTAAAATCTCTGCAGACAATACTGTGATCTTGTGTTTGGAGTGGTAAGATACTAAAATTATCCAGAAATTTCGTTTTGTAGTCATCGCACGTATACTATATACCTATATATATGTATATATATTTGACAAGGCCTAGGGATGTATGTAAGTATTTGAAATAATCATAACGAATTTTATAGCAAATAAAATCTTCATCATTCGTACTTGGATTTCGTTTCGCATCTTGCGTTTGTTTTTGGTGTGGAATTGGCGGCGCTACAACATCCATTATTATAAGCTCCACACCCAGGCCTATGGATTTTGCAGCTAGTTAACATTCAAGACTGGCTTTGCAGTAAATAGGTTCCCCTGCACAAATAGGTAGTATCTGTTATTCTATCGTTCCGGTATAGGCAGAAATTCGGTATATTTTAAATACTATTCGATATCACAGGGTTAAGCTATAGGTTTTACTAACACATATAACGTCAACTTCAGAATCTGCAAATGAATATCGCAAAATATCTAATTTCTCCAAATTGGGACTGCGGACATTCAGATGACAAACTCGACATCCGTCTCGCTCTCGAGAGAGCATTAATCATAGCAGATGTTAGCCGAAATAATTACAGGCTCTGTGAACCCATTATGGATCTGAAATCTTATTTTCAAAATCAATAGTGACTTGTCACCCAGACAAAACTCCTTGAATTAATTCCAATTTTGCTCAAGAGGAGCCTATTTTGGAAGTGAGGTTAAAAACAGCCTTAGTCTTTGACAGATTACCACTACTGCTCATTCCTCAGCTTTGGGGAAATGTTTTCATTATTCCAATCCGCAAAATAAAGGATGAAAGAATGAGTTGCCCAACTATCGCCCTATTGCTAAATTCTCTGGCAGTTCAGACTCTTAGAAAGTGTCGTCTACGATACAATATTTTTTCACTGCAAACATCTTGTCACCAAATCAACATGGGGAGTGGTTGTCAATCGATTGTTTGTTGAGTTTGTTATTTTTTTTAATTCATTGTTATTTAATATTACTTACAACTATCTTACGCTAGACAAAAATGCTTAAAATTTGCGTAACTAATTAACTAAAATACTTTACCGGCCTTGTACGAACATTCTAAAGTATACAGAACGACTTAACCCATTGATTAAAGAAAAATATATAATTAAAGCTAGGAATTTTTTTTTTCTGTAGAAAACTTAGCACGCAACACTCAATTAGTGTCTGTTTCATAATCTTTGTGAACACTTGAGGATGGCAAAGAAGTACAGGTTGTTGCCACAGACTTCAGAAAGGCCTTTGACAGCATCTCGTACATCGTATATTACTTAAAATCACTATTCGGTGAATAGTATGGTTTTATCCCATGGTCCTTCAAGGCATACAATACAATATTATTTTCCATATCGATGCTCTGATATTTATTCTAAATTGTGTCATCAAGAAATCTCATCTTTCCGTATAGGCCTGTGATATGAAAATCTCCAAACATGTATGTATATCTTCCCCTGCCAATTCCTGCTGTCTCCAAACCTACCGAAACAAGTACGTGCATTGAGAAAGCTTTTGATAACGCAACTTGATCGATGGTTGGTGCACGAGTAAAGGGTTTGACGGTTAATCCTGCTAAGGCTGATGTCGTTCTCTTATCGAGAAGGAGTAAAAATACTGACATTACTCAGTGCTGAAATATATTCCCATCCTGATATCCAAAGAAGCTAAGTACCTGAGTTATCCTAAAAAGCAAGCTTTTTTGCGAGAGGTGAAGTTTTTCAAGGCAAGTATACAACGGGAAGTTTTGCCAGTATCCCGCCGAGAAGAATAGCCGCGAAATAATCAATCGATGGCGTTGGTGTTATGATCCGAACTCGCTCACCATGCGTCAGCGGCCAACACACTACTCACTGCGCCACTGCGCTCTCTTGGGATCTGGCTTAGTATAGTAAATATAGTTTTGTCAACTTTAGAATGTCCGTGCCGATAAGGTATTTTTGAATTAATGATGATATTTAAGTTAGTTTTATGCATTTTTGTCTAGCACGTAGGATTTTTTTTTAAACCTCTGTCTTTGTGGATGGGCACCAGCCTGCGTTTGTAATAATCCGTAATTTGTTGTTCTGTGTGCGTTGTAATATATGTATGGTAGAAATTTTACCTATTTAACACGTAGAATAGTTTTAGGAAATGATTAATAATATATCTAGTCGATTTTAGACATTTTCCTCACAATGACCGCAACTTCAAAAACAGAATTTGTTTCTCTGCCGCTTTTCCTTTATTTAAAAATATATTGAAGCCCAATTCAGTCATTTTAACATCAATTTAACACCAATAAAACGTAGGCCAGCAAATATTTGCACCGACGGATCACAATAAGTTTACGTGGTAAATTAATGGTCACTTCATTAAGATCATATTGAGTCAGTCGTGATTACAAGACAATGTAGTAAAGTTCGATGCTTTAGTACATTTACCCCATATGCAATAAAAGACAATAAAGTACTTGTAAACTGAAAATTACCATATTTATGGTAAAAAACTAAATATAGAGTCCGCCAAATAATTTTTTTTTTTGAAAATGCTATAAAAAAAACTACTGAATATTTTCTCAAATTTCTTTTTTTATTTGAAAGTACAATCCTTCCGGTTAATAGTGGAAAATAATTTCATTCAAATGGCTGCCTCGGCTGGCCATGCAGTAGCCTACACGATCGGTCCAATTTTTAAGCACATTATCGATTGTGTGCAGCTGTATTTCACCAATGGCTTCACGAATATTGTCCTTTAAAGCGTCAATTGTCTCTGGCTTGTCGGCGTAACACTTATCTTTGACGGCACCCCACAAATAATAGTCCAACGGTGTCAAATCGCAGCTCCGAGGTGGCCAAACGACATCAGCTCTGCGGCTGATAATGCGATCTTCAAAAACAGGGCGCAAAACATCGAGTGTAGCTTCGGCTGTGTGGCACGTAGCGCCGTCCTGTTGAAACCAAATGTTGCCAATATCCTCCTCTTCAATTTTTGTGAACAAAAATTCGTTCAACATGGCCCGATAACGATCGCCATTGACTGTAACGGCCACTCCTTGCTCATTTTCGAAGAAAAATGGCCCAATTATGCCTCTGGACCAAAATCCGCACCAAACAGTAGCTCGTTTTGGGTGCACCGGCTTTTCAATGTATGCGTGCGGGTTTTCTGTGCCCCAAATGCGACAATTTTGCTTGTTTACATACCCGCCAAGATCAAAATGAGCTTCATCTGAAAAGATGATTTTTTTGGCAAAATCGGCATCTTCTGTAAGTCGATCGCAGGCCCACTTAGCGAAACGAAAACGAAGCGTTGTTCAAGCATATACACAACCATATTCGTTCAGCGAAAGGATAAAACTAATTATCTGTCAAATCAGACATGAGCTAAGTGTTACCATTCACGAAATAAGCACTACTTGAAAAAAAAACGTTAGATGGCGGACCCTTTATATTTCCTTAGTTCGCCCTTTTTTCAAACACCTAGTCTATGATCTTTATATTGTGGAATATTGCTTTCAATATATGGTGCGAGTATACATAATTTAAAGGCATGATCCATTAATATCTGTTGCACCTTGGAATTTTCACAATACCTGTTTCCCATCAATCTACGTGGGGATCTAAAGAGATTTGTTATGGGAAACTTTCAACATAAATGACATCTACCATCAGCAGAACTCCAATATGATTTTTCTGAAAACTAGTAAGACGAAGACGACGTTTGATAATACATGCTCAGCACGGAGCACTTTGTTATACTAAGAGTGACGCCTAAATCTGTATACACAAAACACACAATATCAAAATTACATTAATTTATACAGACGTCCGTAGTTTAGCAGGTTTGGCTTGAGTTGCAATAATATCCCTGATGAGTGAAAATAGATATTCCCCAACCAAGGACCAAACAAAACCGACAACTTTCTCTTCACCCCAAGTTGATTCGACGTTGCACTCTACTATCATAAAACATAGTGCGATAGTAAAACAATGCAACACATCCTGCAATACTAAAATTAAGTTGTTCACAAGGTTCACGTTCCCAATAAAGTTTGAAGAAAGTTTCTAGCTGGCCTGCATGCTTCTCCTTGCCAGCACATAAAGAGAAGGGAACAAGTGGGCAACGAGTACCTACTTCCTTGGCTATTCTGATTCTCAGATATAAGTCAGGAATTTGCTTGTGGGTGTAAAGTGAGAGGGCTACGTTCGCTTCAATGTGTTCACCCTTAGCAGTGCAATTTAAATTATAATCAGGACGTTCAAGGACTACGAAACGTGCACGTACATAAAAGACGGCTCAAGCTTGTGTGTTGCAACCATCAAGCATCCTCCATCAGATCCTTCTTGTGTGGGAGTTTTCGTTTGTAGTTGAGCGCATGTAATGATTCTTTCTGGCGCGTTATATCGAAGCGAAAGAAACGGCAGCCATTAACGGGATTAATAGTGCAGTAAGTATGTTAAGAGGATACTGGGTACTGGTTCTTGGATGGGTGTCGGTCGTCGTCGTCAGTTGTGGTTAAACTTTTTTACAACTTTGCACTTTATTAAAATATTTAACCACTTCGGGCACTTCCATCCGGTCCCCCATTCTCGTTAGCTAAGCAAAGCTCTTAAATTTGAAAGTTTTATAACATATAGCACGTCGATGGGTTGGCATGGGTCATAAAATATCTCCAAACAATGATGGTGGAAGTAATAAAACGATATCTGCATATTGTGAGGACAACGAGTATTCCTATTCATGTTCATAACCATAGGTACTGTCATTGCTTTTGGCTATAGTTCCATTTTTCCAACGGCAACCACATTTGTTTCACCACACTGAAAAGTGGACCTGAACCATCCGGATGGGAAAGCACATTCTGTGCCTGATTAAATCGCTATGTCCTTGTCCTTGTGCAAAATTTGTTGATCTAATTTGTCAGCTTGGTTAATGAATTGAGAGAATAAAGGACAAAGTTGCTTTTATTCATGTACTAGCAGTAGAGGTGAAGGCTGTTTGTTTTTCTGTCAAATGGATTTCTTGCAAACATATTGGTCAAGTCTTGCTTCTGACTGAATACCCCTGAGGTGAGTGCGCTGACATTCGGGTCGATATCACTCAAGACATAAAATTTATATTTTTGACTGACTTTGAATTAGGTTAGACTAGTAGTTTCAAATAAGGGAGGAGGGCTCTGAATTTAAGATTAAATTAACTAGTGGCAACCCCAGGAAATTTTTGGGTTGTTGACTCAGTATATACGATTTGTGGGTATGATATATACCGAAAGAGGTGCATCAACATAGGAAAGCTTAATCGCATGATCTTTTTTTCGAAGCATTAACTTCGTTTTTATATAAATTCAAACAAAAAAAAACATTATTTCAAGCAAAACAATAAACATATTTGCTGTTGTGCCTTCCATTTTACTCATGTTCATTGTAGCTATACATTGCACAAAAAAGTATTCTCGCGAACAAGTCAAAGACGCTCTCATTTACGTTAGCCAGAGTCAGCGCGCCTGGGTCATAAAGCAAGACTGGGATAAAGAGTCAAATAAAGCATTTTATCTTTTTTGTCTAAGAGTAACGACAATTCTTCATTCGATCCTCTTAGCGATGTCGTCAGACTCAAACAGAATCAAACACCATATCTTTACCAGAGATTTCGGTACATTACATTTGAGAGTAGTGAAGCATTGATATTACTTAATTTTAATTACAGGGTTACAGAAAAACAATTTTTCATTTACGCCATAAGCCATAGAATTCGCTCTCAGTTACCGCAAGATGATCTTATAGCATGGGCAACTTAGACAGCGTTTTTGGGGCATCAGGGTTGTCTGATCAAGGAATTTTGTTTTTCTTATTAATTGTTAATTAACTGTTTTACGTATCTTTTTAAACTGTTAAGCTTAATTCTGTTCCTTAAATTACACGTTCACACATATTTGCTCACAACTTAAAAGATTATACATTTTATGACCAAAATTAAAAGAAAAAAAGATATTAACTTGCGTGCCGAAACCGAAATCTTATAATACCTCGATGTTGTTGATGCATTACGAGACGTTATCTTCACCGAAATGATGTTTGAAACAGCATCATTTAGCATTTTTCTATATCCCAGATGGTCACTCTTGGATCTGCCAACATTTTCATTTTCAAGGTTTTTTTCTTAGATACTATTAATTTTTATTATTAATTTCAAAAATGATGAAACTAGCTAAACAACTTATAAATACTTTAATGGCCCTATACGGGCGCTCTAAGGTAAACAAAACAGATTAAATTATACCTTTCGGCCTTATTAAAAAGAAAAACATAATAATTAGAATAGATAGATAGATTTATTAATTTCGTATAATAATTTACATTAGGTTTGTTACCGCACATTTTACAATAAAGGGATTTGATAATATTATCTTGCCACTGAAATAATTTTTGAAAAATTGGAAAAAGGAATCAACCAACATTAATCAGAGTTCGGAAGGAAAATACGACAAAAACCTTCCACATAAGAGAAAAAAAAAAGAACAACAAAAAAACCAACAAGGATACATAAACAAAAATAATAAATAAATAAATAAATAAATAAATAAGTAAAAAAATAAATAAAAGTTAACGATGTCCTTTAGAAGGACTTCAAAAAAAAATGTGAACACCAACCAAGAGGTTGGCCCAACGGTTCACACCGGAAAATTAACAAACACCGTACTTCTTTTTGGATAAGGTTTTTATTTTACAACCGCTGCGTTCTATTGCTATCTTAAGACTAACTTAACTAACTCATCCTACTCTGCTGGCGATCGATGTTCCCTTTTGCCCAAACCGCTGAGTCAAGCGTTCGGGTCGGCGCGTGTATCCGGTGCATCTCAAATGTAACCTAATGCGTCTATGAATGGCTGTGGGAACATGTTTGCACCTGAACAAGTATATTATGCTGACACTGCAAATGTGGATCATGCGAGTTCCTCGTGGGTCGTGTGTGCGGTGTTAACTCCTTACCCTTCAAAAATCTACGTCCCGTAGATCAATGACGTCAGCGTTTTATGGTTGTACATATTTTTCTTTAATCTAGGTTCGCAGCAGGGGTGCCGTTGGATGATCTTCGGCTGGAAGATTTAGCCTTCCGTTAACCTTTCGCCATATGTAGCATGCTAAGGTAAACTGTATGACGATGATAAATCCGTCCGAAAGGGTAGATATCTTGATTCTTCTAGACAGGTCATGAACAGACTCCAGGTCTATTCTGTGCCCGCCGTTAGTGATTTCTGACAAAGTTGGAGGCAGAACCTGTAGACTTGTTACGCGCGAAGTCGTATATGTCCTATTCTTCAGATGGATCGTCTCGTTATTTAATTGCAGGATGAACGTACCTTCTAGCGTCTACGTAGAGTTCATGGAGGTAAGTTTGCCGTTAAAATTTGTTAGGAAAATGGTATCGCTTCCGATGAGTTATACGATTTCGTTGGTGTTCGTGCGGTAGGTACAGGTTGCATGACCTCCCTTCAGTAAATTGGGTATACACTGGTCCCCCGAGATTTCCTCCAGAGCCTCTTCTTTACAGATGGTTGAATTGTTAATAGAGAGGCAGTCTTTTAGTATTCCATACGTTGACCCTTGGTTGATCAATACTCTATTAAACTCTGTATTGACCTGTTTTCCGTTCATGATCCAGGGACGTCTCAGGAGCATGTTGTAATCCTCTTTTCTCACCTTTGCTATTGACAGAGTATAAAGAAGCAATGAGCCATTCGTGTAGATTGAAGGCGTTGCAAACTCGATGGCCTCGATCTCGTTTCCATAGGGTAGACACTCAAGTTCGTTCACCAGCAGGCTGATTTCGTCATGGTCCAGCAGGTTTGTGTTAATGATGCCGCCTTTTGCCATCTGATCTTGTTGCTGGTTGATCTTGTACTGTTGGTTGTTGTTTTCAATTATCTGCAGTTGGCTGTCCAGGATCTTATCCCAATCTGCAGCGTCTGGATTTTCCGCTACCCACTTCCATGCGGAGCCAATCCAGTCGATTGATCTGGGTTTCCTCGGCGGTTTTCTGCCTAACGAGCCAATGCGTTCAATTACCTGAGCTAGATGAAAGTCGATTAATTGGTTCCTATCCTAATCTTTGATGTTTCTCTTGATGGCGTCGGCGACTTCTGCTATCCGCTGTTCAAATTTCTCTAGATTGATCATATGGACGAGGTTGAAGTTTCCGTTGATGACCCAAGCTTTGCCTTCTTTGATGGAAATGAGTGGTGCGGTGTACCTGAAAATCTGTTATCCTTTGGTGGATGCCAGCCAGGCAAGGTAGGGTAATACGTAAAGGTTGGTTCTTGCAGTGGATGATATGAAAGAAATAATTACAATTAAAATTCATAAACCTTAATTCTATAAAAGACCGATCTGATATCTTAATTCTATTCACTATTACAGATTACAAGGAATACAACAAAATTGACAAAATTAATTCAGAATTCATTAGTACAATATAATACAATGTGATATAATTAAGGATATAATGATGACATAACATAACTAATTAATGATCAATCGATAGTATTGTGTACTTTATATTTTATTTTCTCTTTTTTTTTTATTTGCATTTATTCAGTTGTGCAATTCATCGCAAGTTTTTTATGTGTGCTTTGTGTACTTTTTGCCACCTGTGTGATGACAGTTACTTTGTTATTTTTTGCCACTTTTTCCCTACGAAAGAGTGGTTTGCTTTTTGCTTGTATGCCTTTACAGGCCGTATAACTCACTTCCTCCTTCTGGTAAGCTTTTGGTTGTGACCTTTTTTATTTCTATAAATATTACTTTCTTTCTGTTTTCTTAAAATTTCGCCTCTTAATTCTTTATTTACTCTTATTCGGAAATTGAGCAAATTTTGGAAATTAATTCTTTGTGTTCGGTCGAAAAATATCACGCTCGGCTTTCGCTTCGTAACCGAGTGTATGGTATTATTTTATCTGTCGACTGCTATTCCCAAGAGTTCTTTCAGCCTTAAATCCTTGTGTTCCGCCTTGAGGAATCGGTAGATTTCTATTATTGTTGAGTGAAATCTTTCAACCTGACCGTTGACCTCAGAGCGCCGCACTGGTGTGTGATACAGTTTGATACCAAGGAGTTTAATGAAGTTGACAATGATCGGGCTCAAAAAGCTGCACTCGTTGTCGGTGACTAACATCTTCGGGACAGTGAAATAATGGAGTATTTTTATAATTTTCTCCCTGAGGTGGAGGACAGACCTGTTCTTGATGTGAAGTAGTTTTGCAAATTTCGAGAATTTGTCAATGCAACTAATAAATTTTTCGTTTTGAATTTCGACTATGTCCAAATGGATGATTTCACACGGGTAGGAAGAGATTGGAGTTGGCTGGAATTCGGGATTGATTGAGTGCCTGTCACATTTATTTGCATTACAAATTTCGCATGCTTTAGTATATTTCTTGACCAAACTGAACATTCGTGGAAAATAATAATTTTCAAGTAGTTGTTCTTTATTTTCGCGAGGGTTACGATGCGCCCTCTTGTGCTCCCTCATTATTAATTCACATACTCGGTCAGGGTTTCTGACATCTTCAACGATCTTTTGATTAATTCTTATCTTATACGAACTGAAAGCTTCTAAGTATGCCTGTTGTAGAATACCCAAAAAGCTTTCTGGTATCTTAATTCCATTTAACACGCCGGGGTTTAGCCTCTCTTTTAGTATTTCTATAAGTTTATCCTTATCCGGATCGGCAAGGGCGGCATAATGGCGAGCATAGCCAGCATGTGGTTCTTCGAATGCTTCAACACGAATGCCTTCCTTAATGACAATCTGATTTCAAAATACATTGAGCGGAGCCTCAACGTGGGGTATCAAGTCTGTACCATCTTGATCGGCGCTATGAAATGTGTGGCCCGATGACTGGCTTACGGATAAGGTTGTTTCACTTTTCCCTCCTTCACTTGCATCAACATTGGCCGAATCGCTTCTGCAAAGCTCAGTATCAGTAGATTCATCGCCTGCTTTTCTTACGCTTGGTTCCGCCTCAGCGTGCGTTGAGTCGGTCAAGTGATTTACCTCTACTTTGAGTCTGGAGAGTGCGTCTGCTACCGAATTAGACTTTCCCGGTTTGTAGATCAATTCGCAGTTGTATTCTTCTATTCGGGCCTTCCAGCGCTTTAGCTTGGCATTATGATTTCGGTTTCCCAATGCAAACGTTAGGGGCTGGTGGTCCGTTTAAATACGAATCTTGCGGGCTCCGTACAGGTATGAGCGGAGGTTGTCTAAAGCCCAGACTATAGCCAACATTTCTTTTTCATTCGTGGCATAGTTTTCTTCCGTTCTATTGAGATACCTCGAAATGTAGGCCATTGGTCGATCTTTACCCCATTCGCCCTGCGATAGAACCGCGCATATCGCGAAATTCGAGGCATCGGTGGTCAGATTAAATGCCTTCTCAAAATCAGGGAAAGCCAAAACCTCAGATGACATGAGTAGGGTCTTAAGGTCGTCGAACGCCCGCAAAGCATCCTCATTCAGTTCAATTCAGACACGCTTAGACTCATTTGCTTTAATCTGCGCAATCTCCCCTCGGGTAAGTGTGGTCAATGGTTTTGCGACTTTCGCATAGTCGCGAATGAACTTCCTGTAGTAGGAGGTGAGCCCAAAAAAACTCTTCAGATCTTTTAGAGTTTCGGGAGGTGAGATCCTTTGTATGGCTGATACCTTTTTCGGGTCAGCCTGTATGCCCTGCGAAGAGATTATGTAACCTAAAAATTCAACCTCTTTTCTCATAAAGTAGGTCTTTTCTAGGTTAACCTCTGAAAGTCTATTGAAAATTATTTCCACGTTTCTGAGATGATCTTCGACGTTACGTCCAAAAACTATTATATCGTCTATATAGACGTAACAGATTTTACCGATGAATTCTTTCAGAACATCATCGATCATTCTTTGAAAGATTGCAGGGGCGTTCTTTAGCCCAAATGGCAATCTAACAAACTCATATTTCCCGTTCATCGTCGAGAACGCGGTCTTCGGTATATCGGAGGGTTTCATCGGAATTTGATGAAACCCCGAGTTCAGATCAAGTGTCGTAAAATACATTGCTTGGCCAAGACTGGCTTGCGTTGAATTAATGTCCGGTATTGGGTATGTATCTGGGATTGTCACACTATTCAGACGTTTGTAATCTATGACAACCCGGTATTGCTTTTCTCCAGACGGTTTGGGCTTCTTGTCTACTACCCACAATGGAGAATTGTATGGGCCTTTGGAAGCCGGATATACCTTCCTTCAGTAATTTCTGTATTTGCTTCTCTACAACCTCTCTCATGTTCGCTGGATACGGGTAGCTTTTTGCGTATATAGGCCTGTCAATGCTCGTTTTTATTTCCGCTCTGACCGCTGTCCATATCATTTCATTCTCTCCAATGGGGCCAAAAATTGGTGCATATTTATCGATCATCTCGTGGAGTTTGACTTTAACATCCTCAGGAAAGGAACCGTTAAGGGTGATATTAACTTGTCCCTACAACTTGGCTTTCAAGGGAATGACGATACCTGGCTTAAGGGTAAGAGTGTTCTTTTTTCGGTCTATAACTGCCTCTAGTTCCTTTAATGAATCATCGCCGATGATTCCATCGAACGATGTCAGACCAGGGAGAACATAAAATGTTAACGTGGTGTCATTGCCTGCTTTTTTGAAGAATTTTCCCGAAAGTTTTTTATTTATTGTTATGCTACCGGCTGCGCTTTGCACTGCGAATGGCTTCTCTCTAGGTACAGCTTCTTTGGCGATAGAGAATTAATGAAATTTTTGTTGGCACCAGTGGCAACAAGAAAGCTGAGTCTTGCGCCCTCCCGCGTTACATATTCTAAATATGGAACGTATGGAACGCTGGAGAGGCCTCTGTTATAAAATTTACCGTGTCCTCAATATTATCTTCAACCAACCGGTTGTATTCTTCCTCTTCACGTTGGCCATTAATGACCACTGTATGATACAGCCGCTGCTGTTTCGAAAATGGTTGACGGTAGTTATCTGATTTCGCCGCCCTTTTAAACGGATTACCGCCCCGTGGTCGATTCATACAGTTGATGTGGCGCGATTGCACGGAGCGGTCAATGTCCATTTGCTCCGGAGGTTTATTGGCATTTGGTCGCTGAGGAGCTTCACCAACATTCGAAGTGAATCGACCCTGGATTGGCGGCCGAAATTTCCGAGGTGGAAGAGCGGGTCTTGTATCCGCGCTACTTCTGATAGGTTTAAATGACTGATTCATCGGTGCTGTCATAGTGTTCGAAGCGTTAGCATTATGTATCGTGTGATTACGATAATTAAGATTCTGGATTTTTAAGCATGCCGTGTAGGCTTCAGCAAGTGTTTTTGGCTTTTGTATGATCAGCATACGTGACAAGTCACCATTCAGGCCACGAATGAATATGTCAAGAGCACGGTTGCGGTAGGTCTCGACTAGTGCGCTCACCGTTTCCTGTGAATAAGTTTCTGCCTTAATCTTATTTATAATTAAGGAGAACTGGTGGTTCACAGCCGCATAAAACTCGTCTAGCTTTGATCCTTTCTGGGTCAACTGGTTGAGCTGATGATCGAGCGTCCTTATGTCTCTCTTGTCTGCATAATGCAGAGAGAGACATCTCTTAATTGTTTCCCAATCGTCGTCAAATATATTATAAGAGAGGAGTGCAGTCTCTGCACTACCTCGTATCTTTTGGCGTATGTGCTGTAAAATTGCCCGACAAATTGGCTTACCTCTGACAATTTTGAAGTCCTCCAATATATTTTCGAGAGCGTGAACCCACGAGATATATTGAGTGGGGTTGCCGTCGAAGATCTGCAACTCTTTTACTTATTTCCCTGAGGTCGACTTCCGAGCTAGGACCCACCAATGGCGGTACGGTTTCACTAACTACTTACACTCACTTACACTGCCCGCACATGTGCTAACACCCGCGTTCTCCAGCTTAGCCACGCGATATTCGACACCCTTGATTTGCTCTATGATGAGATTGACGGCACCGGTTAACTCCATCAAAGCTTTTGTAATTTCTAACATTTTTAAACGTAAAATTTTAAATTAATTAAAAGGCGAAAATAGGTTTTTATTTTACAACCGCTAACTTAACTTACTCATCCCACCTTGCTGGCGATCGATAATAAATAAATAAATAAATAAATAAATAAATAAATAAATAAATAAATAAATAAATAAATAAATAAATAAATAAATAAATAAATAAATAAATAAATAAATAAATAAATAAATAAATAAATAAATAAATAAATAAATAAATAAATAAATAAATAAATAAATAAATAAATAAATAAATAAATAAATAAATAAATAAATAAATAAATAAATAAATAAATAAATAAATAAATAAATAAATAAATAAATAAATAAATAAATAAATAAATAAATAAATAAATAAATAAATAAATAAATAAATAAATAAATAAATAAATAAATAAATAAATAAATAAATAAATAAATAAATAAATAAATAAATAAATAAATAAATAAATAAATAAATAAATAAATAAATAAATAAATAAATAAATAAATAAATAAATAAATAAATAAATAAATAAATAAATAAATAAATAAATAAATAAATAAATAAATAAATAAATAAATAAATAAATAAATAAATAAATAAATAAATAAATAAATAAATAAATAAATAAATAAATAAATAAATAAATAAATAAATAAATAAATAAATAAATAAATAAATAAATAAATAAATAAATAAATAAATAAATAAATAAATAAATAAATAAATAAATAAATAAATAAATAAATAAATAAATAAATAAATAAATAAATAAATAAATAAATAAATAAATAAATAAATAAATAAATAAATAAATAAATAAATAAATAAATAAATAAATAAATAAATAAATAAATAAATAAATAAATAAATAAATAAATAAATAAATAAATAAATAAATAAATAAATAAATAAATAAATAAATAAATAAATAAATAAATAAATAAATAAATAAATAAATAAATAAATAAATAAATAAATAAATAAATAAATAAATAAATAAATAAATAAATAAATAAATAAATAAATAAATAAATAAATACATAAATAAATAAATAAATAAATAAATAAATAAATAAATAAATAAATAAATAAATAAATAAATACATAAATAAATAAATAAATAAATAAATAAATAAATAAATAAATAAATAGATAAATAGAAATAATAAATAAAAAGTCTTAAGTCGCATTTAATTAGTACATAATTCATTATTTATTATCATTCATTATCATCATTCTACGACAGATCAATTCAACATTCGCTTTGAAGATCTAAGGTAGAGTGATGCCAAGGTAAGTTGACCATCATTTTCAAAACTTTATATGGCATTTTGCACAATCCCCCCAAACTTGGAGTCCAAACAAAAGAATCGCTTGAAAAATAACTTTGAAAATTATGATTTTATTTTCTGTTGAAAGCGCTGAATTTTTGTTAATAAATGCGTACAGCATTTTGATTGCCACCCCTACTTTCTTGACCGTTCTTTTAGTTTGTTCATTGAACACTAACTTTGAATGTAGATGGCTACCTAAATATCTGACACAGGGCTCCCAGGGAATGGTTATTCCATTAATTTGTAATTGGGTCGAAGGGAAAAAGCAATGCTTTCTTTTCCTAGTGAAAAAATTAGCTTGCATTTTCTCTTCATTCAATTTAATTTTCCAATTTGTATAATATTTTTGTAATACATTATAAGGATTGCTTTCAATATTGGAGGCAAACTCGTGTGACGAAAATATTGCTGTGTCATCAGCAAAAAGGGCTACATGACAATTACACAAATCAGGGAAATCGGACGTGTAGATATTATATAAAACTGGGCCTAATACAGATCCTTGAGGGACGCCAAAGTCGAACGTTATTATCTCAGAGACTCTACCATTAGCATGAATTTTAAAATGACGACTAGGCAAGAAACTTTGTACTATTTTGCAAATATAGGATGGGAAATTAAACTGTACATCTTAAAAATCAGACCATTGTGCCAGACAATATCGAATGCTTTTTCGATATCTAACAGAATCATTCCAGTAGATTTACCTACGGACCGATTTGCTTTCACAATATTACAAATCCTAAGCATTTGATGCGAAGAATTATGAAACTGCCTGAAGCCAAATTGTACATTAGGGTAAATATTGTTATCCCAGATATGTTTGAGTATTCGTTTCTGGAGAACTTTTTCTAATATTTTGCTTAAGCTACTAAGCAAACTTATTGGCCTATAGCTTTCTTGAATTTCAGGTGGCTTACCAGCTTTAAGCACTGGACAAATTTTTGCTAACTTCCATGCCTCTGGAAAATATTCCATTTTCCGGCAGGCATTGATGAGAAATGTTAAATATTTTATTCCAAATTTAGGCAAATGGTTAATATATACGTTACGTATACCATCAACACCACCTGTTTTTCTTATTTTCAAGTCCTTGACTATATATTTAATATCTTCTTCTGAAGCGAAATTTACTATAGATGTTTGAAGGACACTATTTGAAGAATATTCTTGAACTGTAGCGTTGACAACATTTTCAGTTTCTGCATCACCTAGATGTCTGGAAATGTTGTGGTTTTTTGCAAAGTTGAGCCCAAGTGCATTTGCTTTATCTACATCCATGAAATAGGTGTTAACAAAATCCCTTATGAATGGTAATTGTTTTTTCTTATTTTTTATTACCCTTACAATATTCCAACAAGGTCTAGCGTTTTTTTTTCAAGTGAACTGAGTTTTCTATTCCAATTTTTATTGCGAACTTGTGATATATTCAGAGCAATGATTTTATTAAGATTCGATACCGCATGTCTGTAAAAAGGATCCCGGTATCTTTGCCAGTTTTTTCGGTAAACGTTTCTTATTTTCACAAGCTCTAGTATATAAGGAGGAAGCTTTAAGTTAGCTTCACTTACAATTTTTTTCGGAATACTTTTTTCTGCAGCATTTAATATTTTTGTCGAAAACTGATTTAAAATAGTAACCAAACTTCCTTTACTAGAAACACCTTCTAGGTTGACTGGTGTACTTCTTAACATATAATTGATTTCAGATCGAAATCGTGACCAAATTGCATTTCTCAAATCTTGTATGTATTGCACTTGTTTTAGCCCTGTACAATAAAGTTTACAGAAAACAGGCATTTAATTAAAATAATTGAAATCTTAAGCTAAGAAAATATTTGTTTTATAAAAACTTTGCATCGTTTTTTTTATTATAAAACCTAACCTAACTAAAAACTAGCTTAACCTACCTTAACTAAAATTTATATACAAAAATATATACATAATATATATTATATATATATAAAGGGTCCGCCAAATAATTTTTTTTTTTTTGAAAATGCTATAAAAAAAACTACTGAATATTTTCTCAAATTTCTTTTTTTATTTGAAAGTACAATCCTTCCGGTTAATAATGGAAAATAATTTCATTCAAATGGCTGCCTCGGCTGGCCATGCAGTAGCCTACACGATCGGTCCAATTTTTAAGCACATTATCGATTGTATGCAGCTGTATTTCACCAATGGCTTCACGAATATTGTCCTTTAAAGCGTCAATTGTCTCTGGCTTGTCGGCGTAACACTTATCTTTGACGGCACCCCACAAATAATAGTCCAACGGTGTCAAATCGCAGCTCCGAGGAGGCCCACTTAGCGAAGCGAAAACGCATTGGATGGTCAGTTGGCTTCAACTCCTGAACCAATTGGACTTTGTATGGCGTCATACCAAGGTCTTTATGCAAAATTCGTCTCAATGATGTCTCCGAAATATTTAATTGTTGAGAACGACGGTGAATTAATGTTGATGGCACTTCACGCACACTTTCTGCCGCAGCAGCAATATTCTCGGGTGTACGCACTGTTTTTGGCTTTTCACGCTTTGGTTTATCGATGAGGATGCCAGTTTCTTTCACTTTTTTCACAAGATAACGAACATACGGAGCTGACGGTGCTTCTCTTCTTCCAAAATCCGTACGCAATTTTCGCACACATTCTGCAACATTACCATGATTTTCAAAGTAATGTCGCAATATTTCCCAGCGTTGTTCAAGCGTATACACAACCATATTCGTTCAGCGGAAGGATAAAACTAATTATCTGTCAAATCAGACATGAGCTAAGTGTTACCATTCACGAAATAAGCACTACTTGAAAAAAAAAAAACGTTAGATGGCGGACCCTTTATATATTGTTTTATTTTATTTTATGTTTTTTAAAATTTTCTTGTTGCTTTTGTTTTTTTAAGTTTTTGTTTTTCTTTTATATATACATACATACATACATATACGGATATGTACATATTAACATATGTATATACACATATATACAGGGTGTCCCACGAGCAGTGTACCAAAAAGCTAGAGCGTGTAGGTCTGGTCAAGACAAGAAAAAAATCGTATGGGAGGGGGGGTCTATTCTCCCCCGTTTAGCCGGGAGGGGCAATTTCCAAAAAAAATAACTTAATTTGGAAAAAAAATTATTAAAAATCAAGAGTTACATCCACAATGCCGTGAAATACTTTTTTGTAAAGCCAGAAACCTCTTCTTTCTTCTTGTTTTTAAACGAAGCTGTTTTAAGGAATAGTTTTTGAGAAATTAATTTTCAAACTCAAAATTTTGAAAAAAAAATTAAAAAAAAAAATTTCGAACTATTTTTTTTCAAAATTGTATGTAATTAAGTACTAATTTTTTTTTTCAAAAATTCAATTCTCTTATTAGTTTTTAGTTAAAAACAGACAACCGGATGCAAAAATGTCTTGTAGTTTTTGAGAAATTAAAAAAAACCCGAACCATTTTTTTCTAAGAAAAATCTTTTTTTTTGGTTTTAAAGCGGCTGGACTTGTAGGCAAATTAATGTATGAAAATTGACCTCTTTCTTATTATTTTTAAAAAAATTCGGAGTTTTATTATAATAAATTTTCAATATGATCCCCATTTTTAAGAAGGCAAAGATTATATCTCCTTCCTATATCTATGGCTGCACATAAGCTTGACAAATTTTCCTGCAATTTGACCCCAGCGATTTCAATCCGTTCTTTCAGTTGTTCCAAAGATACTATTTCCACTTTCGAATCCCCACACATAAAAATCTAGAGGAGTTAGATCTGGTGATCTAGGTGGCCTTTCCGTGGGGCCCCTTCTTCCGATCCAACGGTCACTAAAATGATCATCCAGCCAGTTTCTAACCCGTAAGCTGTAGTGTGCTGGTGCTCCATCTTGCTGGTAGATTAAATTATCTGCTATGGCCAAAGGAACGTTGTCCATCAAATCGGGCAAAAGGTCTCGTAGGAACTGCGGGTATGATTCTCCATTAATAACGGCATTCAAAAACCGGGGCCCGATTACAGTTTGTCCAACAATACCAAGCCAAACATTACAGCTAAAGTGGTGTTGTGATTTATTTTGTTCTTTGTTGTCTGGATTGGTGCTACTCCAATGATGCAAATTGTGGAAGTTAGTAACCCCATCTCTGGTAAACTGTGCTTCATCCATCCAGAATATCCTTGCAAAATAGTTTCGTTCAGTTTCATCTCCAAGCAGTAATGATCGACAAAATTCTGCTCTCAAAAACTTGTCGTTTGAGGTGAGTTCCTGAACTGGCCTAAAATGGTACGGGTGTAAGTTTTCGGTATGAAGCACTCTCCATACTCTAGATTTGGGCACTCCAAGCATAATAGCTATCCTCCTTGTACTAAGGGAGGGATTACGTACGACCAAATCCAAAATTCTTTCACCTAAGATTCCTGATCCATCTGTAACTGATCTTTGGCTTCTTCGATGCTCTAGCACTCCGTGCTCTCGCAAACGTCGGTGGATTCTTGAAAACATGCTACAACTGGGACACCTCCGATTGGGATATCTTTCAGCGTAGAGTATTTCGGCTTCACGATCTCGACCATTAGCTAAACCGTAGCAGAAGTGCATGTCCGTTAATTCTTCGTGAGAGTATGAGTTTGACATCGTAATGTGTTGATGAGTTAACATTCAATTTGGAAATGGATTTTTATTAAAAATGCGATGCCTTTTATTTACTTTGGGTTGCAAATATTTTGTTTTTCAATAAAGAAAAATTGCGGTTTTATTGTCTTAAGGTCCTAGCGGGTAGAACCCATCGGCGGCGGGCGGACCCAGACGAAATTGGCAGGTCAGTTTTCAGGCGTTATCAATGAAAAAAAAAAGGATTAATCCAGGGTTATTCCAATACTGTGTCACTTTATTGTATCCTCATAAAACTCCGATTTTTTTAAAAATAATAAAAAAGAGGTCAATGTTTCATACATTAATTTGCCTACAAGTTCAGCCGCGTTAAGACCAAAAAAAAAGTTTCCTTAGAAAAAAATGGTTCGGGTTTTTTGTAATTTCTCAAAAACTACAAGACATTTTTGCATCCGTTTTTCTCTTTTCAACTAAAAGCTAATAAGAGAATTGAATTTTTGAAAAAAAAAAATTAGTACTTAATTACATACAATTTTGAAAAAAAATAGTTCGAAATTTTTTTTTAAATTTTTTTTTCAAAATTTTGAGTTTGAAAATTTATTTCTCAAAAACTGTTCCTTAAAACAGCTTCGTTTAAAAACAAGATGAAAGAAGAGGTTTCTGGCTTTACGAAAAAGTATATCACGGCATTGTGGATGTAAATGTTGATTTTTAATAATTTTTTTTTCCAAATTAAGTCAATTTTTTGGAAAATTGCCCCCCCGGCTAAACGGGGGGGAATAGACCCCCCCTCCCATACGATTTTTTTCTTGTCTTGACCAAACCTACACGCTCTAGCTTTTTGGCACACTGCTCGTGGGGCACCCTGTATCTATTCCCCCCCGTTTAGCCGGGAGGGGCAATTTTCTAAAAAATTGACTTAATTTGGAAAAAAAATTATTAAAAATCAACAGTAACAGCCACAATCCCGCGATATACTTTTTTGTAAAGCCAGAAACCTCTTCTTTGATCTTGTTTTTAAACGAAGCTGTTGTAAGGAATAGTTTTTGAGAAATTAATTTTCAAACTCAAAATTTTGAAAAAAAATTGGAAAAAAAAAATTTCGAACTACTTTTTTCCAAAATTGTATGTAATTAAGTACTATTTTTTTTTCCAAAATTCAATTCCCTTATTAGTTTTTAGTTAAAAACAGAAAACCGGATGCAAAAATGTCTTGTAGTTTTTGAGAAATTAAAAAAAAACCCGAACCATTTTTTTCTAAGAAAAACCTTTTTTTTTGGTTTTAACGCGGCTGGACTTGTAGGCAAATTAATGTATGAAAGATTGACCTCTTTTTTATTATTTTTAAAAAATTCGGAGTTTTATTATAACAAATTTTCAATATGACCCCCATTTTTTAGAAGGCAAAGATTATATCTTCTTCTAATAGCTGCACATTAGTCTATGTTTGACAAATTTTCCTGCAATTTGACTCCAGCGACTTCAATCCGTTGTTCCAAAGATACTATTTCCACTTCGTAAACATAATTTTTCATGAATCCCCACACATACAAATCCAGAGGAGTTAAATCTGGTGATCTAGGTGGCCATTCCGTGGGGCCCCTTCTTCCGATCTAACAGTCACTAAAATTATCATTCAGCCAGTTTCTAACCCGTAAGCTCTAGTGTGCTGGTGCTCCATCTTGCTGGTAGATTAAATTATCTGCTATGGCCAAAGGAACGTTGTCCATCAAATCGGGCAAAAGGTCTCGTAGGAATTGCAGGTATGATTCTCCATTAATAACGGCATTCAAAAACCGGGGCCCGATTACAGTCTGTCCAACAATAATAAAAAAAGAGGTCAATGTTTCATACATTAATTTGTTTACAAGCCCAGCCGCGTTAAAACCAAAAAAAAAGGTTTTTCTTAGAAAAAAATGGTTCGGGTCTTTTTTTAATTTCTCAAAAACTACAAGACATTTTTGCATCCGGTTTTCTGCTTTTAACTAAAAACTAATGAGAGCATTGAATTTTTGATAAAAAAATACTACTTAATTACATACAATTTTGAAAACAAATAGTTCGAAAAATTTTTTTTTCAATTTTTTTTCAAAATTTTGAGTTTGAAAATTAATTTCTCAAAAACTACTCCTTAAAACAGCTTCATTTAAAATCAGTATGAAAGAAGAGGTTTCTGGCTTTACAAGAAGGTATATCGTGGCATTGTGGATGTAACTGTTGATTTTTAATAATTTTTTTTCCAAATTAAGTCAATTTTTTAGAAAATTGCCCCTCCCGTCTAAACGGGGGGAAATAGACCCCCCCCTCCCATACGATTTTTTTCTTGTCTTGACTAGACCTACACGCTGCAGCTTTTTGGCACACTGCACGTGGGACACCCTGTATATGTATATTTTTTTTTTGTTTTTGTTTTTGAAACTAAAATTATCTAAACCTACCTACCACCATAGCCTACCTTAGCCTACCCTAACCTACCCTAACCAACTCTATACTACAATAACAAATGTAACCCTGCCATTGGTGTTTGGCGGGCTTTGCCTTGAAGAGGCTGACCTATCAAAATTTACCATTGACGTAATCCGCTCCAGCCACCAAAAACGTTGGTACTGAACTTAAGGCGGTCGGGCTCGCGGAGCACGACTTTTTGTGCGTAGAGGAACCGTCATTCCATGGAATTGCGGGCCACGTGCAAGATTAGCGGTACCGTCAATCTATCTTTGATCAGCCCACATTGATCTAAATAGAGGAATGCCTTTGGTGGGAGAAAGCCGTTAAGGCGCACCCTCTCGTGGTACAAGTAGTAGAGGTCATCAGGTTATTGACCGAAGTCATTGCTCTTGCAACGTGGCTTCGAATCAGTTTTATCAGAAAATCATCCACACGTAAAATCCTGGCCCTATTGGACTTAGACAAAGGCGTTCTGAACGATATATGTATATCGGACTGAGTTTGTAGTACAGTCCTTCTAACCATACGGTGTCGAAAGCCTTTTCCAAGTCAATCAGACATTAACCCCTGCTTAAATTACCAGCTTGAATTATTTGTATTCAAGTAAATGTTCCTCCTTTGAATCGTACTCTATTTGTATGTTTTCAGTTTTTTATAACCATTAATCCCAGTACCGATTTGATCTCAACTTTTTGTTTTGAAATGTACTTGTGAATTTGGTTTGGTATGGACCATAATAAGAATTGGCTTAACTAGGGAAATAAAAGATAGAATGAAAAAGAAAAATATATATTAGTAATCATATTTAATAAAATAAATATAATAGAAAAATATAAAGCTATAATTTATACATATTTTTTAAAGTATCGTCTTTACAATCAGTATAGACATTTCTGTGCCCTTGCAGGCAACCCAGAAAATATTGTTGCTGCTCTTCATTGGCGGTTACCAAACATTCCCTTAACTGACCACTTTGCTATATCATTTATAGCGTTTAAAGTCACAACTTGACTTTTAGATTTCATATAGAATTCCCTGCAGTAAATTGTTTTTGACATCTAGGCGTCAAATTAAGTTCTTGCTTTTTTTGGACAGGAAGTTTTTTAAGGATTTGGCTGTAATCATAAATAAAAATAGTATTTCATATTGTAAATACATTTCTTTGCAGAATATATATGTACGTAATTGCAACAACCTCTCACCATACAAAATGTTTGATATTTCTTCTTCAGATTCAATATATCCGTTGCCACGAACAAGCGTTTTTTCATGTTCTAATTTGGAAACAATTTACATTTACGAATATTCGAATCACGAATCATGGATTACCGTTTATTTTAATATGTTTGAAAGTTCTTACTTTTGACTACTATTTACCAGATATTCATCATAAATCTTAATTGAAAAAAAAGTAGTCTCACTCCTGATTAATTTAGATTTTTAAATATAACATAATATCTAACATACACCATCACGTGAATTCCTAATGAAAGGATTTTCAAAACTTTGACATCAATTATATACAATTATAATCAATTATATACAATTATATATATATATATTTCTATCTGCAGCTTAGATTACAATCACTTTGGTAAGCTGAGATATATTCGGATAGATGTTTTACAATTCCCTCAGAACTTTAATAAATTCCGAAAGTAGGAGCGAAATATCCACGGTTTGATCACTTCACTTTCAATATTTCATCCTTTTTTGGTTTTTTTTTTAAATTAAAATTAATTTTTATTAATTTATACTAAGGACTACCTTACGTAATATTTAGAGAATGGTTTCCTTTTTGTTTCTTTTTTCAGAATTTTTAAAGTCACTAAAGTAGAAAATATTTAGCAACCCTGCATTTATCTACTAGATGTTAAATACATCACTGCAATATTCAACGACATATGAAAGGATTTCTCTGTGAGAGAAGAATTAAATTTCATTTAAAATTCTGTCAGTCTCATTCCAACGCGGTAGAAGGCAGATGGGCATGACGTTTCATAAGAAAATACGAAGAGTCATGCACGAATATGCATCTATCCTCGACGAAGCCAAGAATTATTAAATTCATATAAAAAATCCCTGTCTAGACGGGTGATGTGTTTTATCTTGCTTTTTTTTTTCTTTTCCAGTTTTGCATATTTCAGCAACAAAGCAACTGGGAACAAGCACTAGGACGACTCAAGCAACTACGATTTCAACAGGGTAAACAGGATATTCCTCATAATTGATTTTCCCCCCGTCATGACAAATTAATGATTGCTAATAATATAATGGGAAGCGCAATAAGGAATTATTAATTTTTGATTTCTTCGATTGGTTATATACTTACGTGTGCAATTTTGCTGCATTCTATTCATAGACGTTGGACTCAAGTATTTTTTATCACATCCTTTGTGTTTGCAATGAAACTGCAGCTCCATGATGGTATGAAGTACACAGATGGAACCGATTGATTAAATATTTCAAATTGATTTCAACATTAGCAATTGTCATTCTTCGTACTACAGCATGTCGATAAGACATTATTTCCTGGTTGTATTATATTGCACACATCTTTAATTTAAGTATGGACGACCAGGACGGCCTCTGGTTGGGCAAAAGTGGTTGAGGTACAATAGTTATAACCGAAAGTCTGGTTATTAGCCGAATCATTGCCCTTGCAGCATGTCCTCGAATGAATTTCATCAGAAATTGTTCAACCTTAAGAACCGAGCCCTATTGTTTTTTTTTCTGCTTTAAATTGTGCTGGAGCTTCAGGGCTGGAGACGATTTTTCTGCGAAATTTGGTATTTTCTTCTACATTTTGTGGAGCCTCAATTCAGTTCTTTAGTCAATTTGATAATATAAAGGTGCTGGATAAGATCCTTATGCAAAATTAGCCACAATATGAACTGAGAAATTCACAATTTTTGTAAATGGTAAATTTGGCTCATATTGAACATCTTAGGTTTTCAGTACTTCGACCGGCACATTGGCTGCCTGGCACAAGAACAAACGATAGAAAAACTTGTTTTGCATGATTATTTTGGCTGAAAATTGGAACAAGCTCAATTTGCGACCATCGAATCAAAATTTTGGTAGTAATTTTAATATATGTCTTACGTTGCTTGTTCGCGAACCTCGCCATGATAAAAATGTAAGCCTTGGCTGAAATTTTGACATCAATAAGTCCTACAAAATTAAACAGAGAACAAGAAATTTCAAAACAAAAACCCAGTACATTTTGCTATTGTGGGACTTACAGTGCCTTTTTAAGTTTGAGCTAGTTAAACCTAATTTTACAGTTTATAATTTATAATTTATATCATAATTCGAACCTACCAAACTAGGTTACTTATATAGAAACGAATTTAATAACTTTTGCATCTAATACGTAATTCTTGTGGGTATGTGTTCAATTTTAATGGGAATTTATATTCGAAATATGTATGTTCGAAGAAATTATCTATACCTTTCTACCTAGTTATTTACGAGTGTATATGGATGGATGGAACGAAATGTTAAATGTTACATTGAGTCAAAATACGTACGTATTATCATAAATATTGTGAAAATGATGAAGACGGGATTGCTGAGCGCCCCAAAACATCCATCCATTGAGGAAAATGGAAAAATTAACGAAATGTTGTATTAATGCGATACTGATCACAATCACGGGTAAGTGTTCTCAGCAAGAATAGAGATACATAGGTGTTAGCTCATTTGTGGCCTCTATAAAAGTAACGCTAACTATGGGGCATGTCCTAGGTTCCGCGAGCTTAGAAAAAAGTTCCAGAGATGGAATCCCTGAGCTGTAGAAAAGAAATTACAGAGTCGTTCGTTCTCCACCATTGTGTCCTTTGCCGAAATATTATCTGGAATAAACAAAAGCAAAACTTTTGTGTTGCCAAAGGCTCTTGAAAAGCTCTAGGTAATAGGCACGGACCTGAAAGCAATCTTACTTTTCCTCCATCCCAAAAGGCGAATGGTGTAAAGTTAACCTGTCCAGTTTCATACAGAACTTGAAACACTTTTTCGATAATTTCAATTGCATCAGGAAAAAAATAATGCCAAATATAAATGAGAAATGAGAAAATGCCCCGCACAAACACTCACTGTTCAATTGACGGTGTCGAAGTACGACAGAGTACAGACTTGAACTGTGCACAACGGATACCAATTCCTTTACAAAAACCCGCTCTTCCGGTCTCTCCTTGTCTACAAAACATCGAGTATGACAATGACCAATACGGACTCGCAACGATAACACGAATATCCAACGAACTTTCGCAACTGGAACAGTACAAATCAGTATACACCATTGACTATCAAAATGTGTACTGGTCACTGAGAATAACGCCTACCGGAATTAATCCAACTACTAACCAAAACTTGATAAACGACGAAATTTACCAACACCTAACGACGTTGTCATAAAGCGAACAATGGCAAAATTAACCCTCGGACAGATTAGACTAGCGATCAAACCGACAAATTTAGAATATCGATAATCGACGCTTTCATAAGGACGAAAGTTGAGTTATATATTGTATATTTACAGTTCACGGTCCGGAGATAAGGGCACTAAAATCGGTGATCAAAAATGTCTAATAGTTATTTAAAGAAAATAACAGAAGAGCTGCCAGTATACCCAATGCAGTAAAATTCGTTCTACAAGATCAAATAGCCTAACTATGTTCCTACGAATAAATAAAATATTCAGGAGAAAAGATTATAATGATATGTTGGAATCCTCCGGACGATAGAAAATACAGCGGCCCTACGAAACATAGCACAAATCCAAAGAGTGTCGACTAGGCGACATAGGAGAAATTGTGCGTACACGGTGAACAGCTCTACCACCGAAACCACAAACTTCAAAACACGGCCCTTTTGAACCATTCAACGTTTCGTGCAGAAATAGAGAACTGGCAATCTCATAACTACGTTTTCGCCGTATTCAATGATAAAAACCTTGCGAACGGCATTGTCGCCCATGACCGACTTTCTACAGGTTGGTCTATGGGAACTCCTGTGCTGCCTGGACTCACTTCAAAATAAACTGCCGACAAGCATATCACGATCCCAAAGATCGTTTTAAAACACTTCCTAATTGAAGCAGTAAATATTTGTGATGCTCTGAATGATATCCAGCGGAGGGAAAGGAGTAGTTGTCTACCTTTTCCCTAAAAAGGACAGAATAAGACTTTGTTAATCTTCAATCAATTAGTTTGCTTTCGAATGTTAGCAAAGTTTTTATAAAAGTAGTAAAGAGAGCACTGAAAAATTAGGTTGAGGAAAAGAAAATAATACCGGACAACCAGTTTATTTTTAAGGCGAGGAATGATACTATTCACTTTGCATCAAAACTCGTTTTCGACATTTTGTGGAATGAGGTACTGTAGCTTGTTCAGTTGACTTAGAAAAGGCCGTCGACATCATGAGTTTTACAATTTTTGTCATGTACAATTTAGTTTTATAGAGATATGGTCCTTTAACCTTACTACTACAATATTAATATACACATGATATGAGGTATAAAGTACAGTTATCGAAATAAAGTTATTGTGTGAAGGAAAAGCCACTAAAAACCTTCATTTAAAATTAAGTGTCTGGTTTCACTGGTGGGAAAAGAGAAGAGGAGAGGACCTTGATTTCGAATAGCTGATTTACTTGAAATCGACATTTAAGTAAATAAATAATTGAATAAATAAATTAATTAATTAATTAATTAATTAATTAATAAATAAATAAATAAATAAATAAATAAATAAATAAATAAATAAATAAATAAATAATTAGATAAATAAATAGGTAAATAGGTAAATAAATAGATGGACATCATGAGTTGATCACAGACCAGTGCAGTGATAGGAAGTGTTTCGGCTTGATATACATAAGTGCAAAGCAAAATAAACAATAAACAATACAAGTGCGGACTTAGGCGAACATCTCGCAACTATAAAGTTAGCACAGTGGTAGAGCGCCGGACTCATAATCCGAAGATCGGCAGATCAAATATCCATTAGGGAAAAAAATATTTTTCGTGTTTTTTCGTGTTCTTCTACTACTAACAGTAGTAGCAACAGTAACGAGAAGACATGTCGGGAGACGGCGGGGGAGAACCCGTTCGTCAGACGGAATCGGATTTCGCAACGCCGGCCGTCGTAATGAAGAGGCGCAACTTAATTAAGCGCCCTTCCCACACCACTTCGACTGAAAAGCTGCAGGTCGAAGCGAGGAAAGGGGCGCCATCATCACCACAATCGACGTCCGAAGCAGCCGGACAACAACAACAACAGCAACAAGCAAGGAAAGTGATCGCTGTAGAAGCAGAGGTCGAATACCTCTCCGATGGTCGAGAAGGCCGCTACATGGGGGACAACAACCCCTTCGCGTCCCTCTTAAGTTCGGCTACGGAGGATGAACGTAGTGTACTGGAGGAGCAAGAACGCTTCCTGCGCGCCCAGCTGCAGGTCGTATTAGACAAAATTAAGGCGTTGCAGAAGCTGAGAGAGGAGGCAACAGCCGCCGAAGAAATAAAGCAGCAACAACAACAGCAGCCGCAGAAGAAGCAGCAGCAACTACAACAACAAAAGGAGTAGAAACAGCAGCAGCAACAACAACCGCAGCAACAACAACCGCAGCAACAACAACCGCAGCAACAACAACCGCAGCAACAACAACCGCAGCAGCAGAAGCAACAGCAGCAACAACAACCGCAGCAGCAGAAGCAGCAACAGAAGGAGCAACAGAAGCAACAGCAGCAACAACAACCGCAGCAGCAACAACAACAACCGCAGCAGCAGAAACAACAGCAACAACAACAGCAGAAACAACAGCAGCAACAACAACCACAGCAGCAGAAGCAGCACCAACAACATCAGCCGCAGCAACAGCGCCCGAAAAAGGAGAAAGTGCCACCGATCCTCACCTATACCACGGCCTTACGAGAAACCATCGATCTGTGTAAGTATGCCATTGGTGTAGGTAATTTTGAATTTAAATGTTTGGGCCAGAAATGCTATGCTATTCAGTGCAAGGCACTGGAGCAGCATAAGCGTATTAAAAGCCTACTGAAGGAGTCAACGACGGAGTTTTTCTCCTTCACGCCGAAGGCCGAGAGGTTGCGGACGATGCTCCTCAAAGGCGTGGAATCTATCACTGATCCCGAGGAAATGCTCTCAGAGCTCAATGAGTTCGAGAGTGACGACCTCAAATTCGTGGCGGTTAACGGTGAGCTCCCGACGGGAGAAGCGAGTGATTCCCTTCTTCGTGGTACAGCCCACACCCAACAGCAAGCTGGAGAGGTTAAGGTCCATTACTTCCTTGGCTTCCCAGCGTGTAACATGGGAAATATTAAAAAGGCAAGGAAACATTTTGCAATGTATCCGCTGCCAAAGATTCGGGCACGCCGCGTCGAACTGCGAAATGCAGCCTCGATGCGTTAAGTGTGCAAAGAATCACAAGAACGAGGAATGCGACCTTGGGAAAGACAAGGTGGCGGACAGAGAGCAGCTCGAGTGTGTCTTGTATCGGAACCGAGGACACCCTGCAAACTATCGGGGATGTCCTAAGTTCCAAGACATCAAGAAAGAAAACCTGGCCCGTAAGCAGAAGGTCGAGAAGAAGCGTCCCTCGGGTCGCTTCCAAACACCAGCCGTCACATCCCAGTTTACCTACGCCCAAATGGCGGCAGGTTCGGGAAAGACGGTACAAAAGCCCGTGACTGTTCCTAAAGCCCCATTGCCTGTTTCTAAGGCACCGGGGGCCGAGGTGGATGTCTGTTCATGCCTCGTCGAAGCTTGTGTCGGATATCCAATGGAATGAACCAATGCACGGGTGCCTGTCTGATTGACTTGAAAAAAGCCTTCGACACCGTATGGTTAGAAGGCCTTTATTACAAGCTCAGTCGGCGGGGCATAAGTAAACCACTGCTATATATGATTTTTGACATGTTAACCGGTAGAAAGTTCGTTGTGAAAATTGCCAATGTAACTTCTACCCAAATATTTGAAATCAAAAACGGACTGCAACAGGGTACGGTAAATTCGCCGATCCTTTTCAGCATTTACCTGAGTGATCTACTTGTTTCTCTACACCACTCAATAGCGTACGCAGATGACATAATCGCGTACAGATCAGGTCCAACGATCGACGTCATTGTTACTCTTCTGCAGCGTGACTTCGAAAAAATTCAGCAGTATTGTGATGACTGGAAGTTGAAAATCAACTTCCAGAAATCAGAATCTATATTGTTCAGAACGCCTTTGTCTAGGGCCTTTCGGTACACTAGAAAAAATTGGCGCAGGTTTTCTACCTTTGGGCCGGACGGGCGTCCACTGGCGAGACAAAGTGTAGTCAGATACCTTGGGATCGTGCTGGATCAGTATCTATATTTTGACAAACATGTAGATGCTGCTCTGGCGAGAGTCCGGGACGCTTTCGCTCTGACAAGATGGCTGTTTCATAGCAGCCAACTTGATTCCAGGGTGAAGGTAATCTGCTACATGGCCTTAATCAGGGCATGATTGCCTATGGATGCCCCGTCTGGTTCAATGTGAGAGCCAGCTTAATGGAAAGGATTCGGGTGTTTGAGGGACAATGTCTTAGGACTTGTCTCGGGCTACATAGGACTCCCGAATCTGAGTACACGAAATTTTACCCGAACGAGGTCCTATACAATAGGGCCAGGATTGTACGGATAGATAATTTTCTGATCAAACTGATTCGAAGCCACGTTGCAAGAGCAATGACTTCGGTCAATAGCCTGATCTTCGGGGCTTACTACCCCAATGATCTATATCATGAGAAAGTGCGCCTTAACGGCTTTGTCCCGCCAGAAGCATTCCTCTATCTAGATAGATGTGGGCTGATCCAGGACAGATTGGCGGTACCGCTAATCTTCCACGTGGGTCGCAATTCCGTGGAGCGGCGATTCCTCTACGGACCCGATGTCGCGCTCCGTGAGCCCGAGCGCCTCAGGTTCTGTAGATCGGTCTCACGCCGGGATCGAGGAGACGTAGTCCGCCAGCATCAACGCTTTTGGTGGCTGGAGAGAACGGACACCTTGATAGGAGCAGCCTCTTCAATGCAAGGCCTGCCCAACACCAATGGCAGGCTTACATAGGCTAGGGTAGGGTAAGGTAGGGTAGGGTAGGCTAGGGCAAAAATGCCAAAAAAATAAAAATAAAAAAATATGTACAAAATTTAAAAATCACAAAAAAAAAAAAAAAAACAACATAATTATGTGAACAAAAAAAGATATATGTACATATATATAAAATATATATAACGTATATATTTGGGTATATATATTTTAGTTAAGTTAGAATAAGATAGGTTTAGTTAGGTTTAATTAGTTTAAGGTAGGTTTAAGTTTTATATAAAATATTTAAAAAAAAAAAGATCATATGCTAAGTTTTTTAATAAAAAAAAAAAAAATTTTTCTTAGCTTAAGTAAGTTATAATAATGTTAATAGAAAATTCATGTAGACGTCGAAAGACATATGTTTCAATTGTTCTGTATGTTTTAGAGTGTCCGCCTAGGGCCAGTAAGATAGTTACATTTGTTAAGATAGTTAAGCTAGTTTTATGCATTTTTGACTAGGGTAAGATAGATATAAGTTAATATGAAATAAAAATGAATTCTTCTTCTTCTTTTCCTTTTTTTATTCCGGCGTCGTTATGGTCAGAAGTGTAGGACCATAACCTTCCCACTTAACTGCATTCCTACTGGTCCGCTTGTGGGGTCCGCCGGTTTCACCTCAGAAGTAGCGGCAGGCTTCCCGGTTTGGGATTAGCGTGTATGAAATAAAAATGAATTGAATTGGAAAAAAAAGGCCGTCGACATCGTATGGTTAGAAGGCTAATCATGCCAAAGCACTTCTTATCATTTACGTAATGACTATGGGGAAGAAGTTTTTTAAATGTGAAAACGTCATACAAATAAACACAAGCGAATTTATAGAGTTTACAGCCATTAAATAGTTTATGCAGGAGATTTAGTCTAACCGGGTCCAAAAATCGAATTCATTAGTGCAATTCTGTGGTGCAACTTCGATCATGTTAATAGATAACGCACTAAATGAAAGATAAAAATTAACTTCCAAGAGTCGGAAACCATACTGTTTAGAACTCCATTGTATAGGGCCTCAAAGATACAAGAAAGAATTTAACGGAACTCGCGATCATTCGGCAACATGGATAACTGTTAGTAGTGGGCAACGTGGTAAGATATCTCGATATCTAGGTAGACTGGTACCTATATGATATCGAGAAGACAAGACCCATCGCTGAAAGGTACTCGGAACCAATCAGAGGAGTGCTAGCCAGCTTGATTATATTTCAAAAATAATTCTCTAGTACTTTTTAGGTAGTACCTATATGGGCCAAGGAAGCATAATTTTATAGATTTCTCATCGAACTTACGAAAATTTAGTTTACCTGAAATACTAATCTACCAAAGTATGTAACAAATAGTAGGCGGCTTAATGTAGGCGGTAATACGTAGTTCCGGTATGATTTTAAACATTAATGGAATTTTTTTTCCATTACATATGGAAATAAATTCTCGAAATTATCCATATGGTAGAAACTGATGACTCTTTTTAAAAGAAAAAAACTTGAAAGGTTAGTTCCATTTTATACTGTGCGTACGAGAGTAGGGCTTTTAAGTTGAATTAAAAAAAAAATTAAAAAAATATTTATTAATAATTTTTTTTTTTAAAAATGTATACGAGTGCATTGGACATTAATCAGCGGTAATGTGGGTTATATTAATTTGAGTTTGAGTCTGCAAATGTCCTCAATTACTTATGCATTTTGCCTAACACGAGCGAGCAGGACTGGAATTTTTCCTTAGCTTTATTTTTAAGATATCAATCACGATAGCAGAAAATATAGTAAAGCGAAATCGTTCAATGATTGCTGCGAAAGTTTTTTCGTCAATTGCGGTCAATAACCAGTGAAGTTTTAGGGTTAGTCAAAAACTTATACAATATTTGAATAAAGAAAATATCAAATTGAATGTAATTTATGGAATGATGTTGGAATACCTAATGCATTGACAGCAACATATCTAACTCTTTCTTCACTGAAGGTTTATCCATTTAAAAATTTATTATGATGAACCCACAAGTGTTACAACTGACTGTCGTAGGGATATTTTAAAGCTCTCTGGAATATTTCATGAAAAAATGCAATCGACGAATTACTTGTTTTGATTGTAAAGGCATTTGTCGTTTCGCTTGCGTGAATATTCTGAAGCAAGATGAAAGGCAGAGAAATGACCGATGTAAATGTATCGGTGACATCAACTTAAAATGTGAAATCAGAGGAATACACTGTTCAAATCACAGATACACATGCTGGAAAGTAAATTAAATTTTCAGTAACCCTAAGATTGCGACTCAGAAAATATTTCGAGAGGCTTTGGCTGTGGAAATGAACATTGAAGACATAAGCAAGTGTAACGGAAAATATGTTGTACTTATGACTCAAAGTATAGTACCGATATCGATCTTCAGCGAAACCCATAATTTGGTCAGGTTTTACATGCTGCATGTTTTCCCTTGCATTTTTGAATTTTTTTCTTGTAAAGAATCAAACGACAGCATTTTTCAGACTGTAATTTGTGTTTCCCATTTTCTTTTATTTCTGTTTTGTTGGGAGTGAGTTCACCTCGCACAACAGAGTACAACAAATTCGAAGAAAGAGCAAGGAAAACCGACTGTCAGAAAATTAAGCGCAACACGCAAACAAGGGCACTCGAATACCAAACATCAAAAAACATACAAGTCGGGTTTCACAACATGTCTTCCCTTGCATGTTTTGAATTTTTTAACAGAGAGAAAATGAAAAGGAAGATCAGCTGTCTGGATAGTGGCGGATCGGTTTTCCTTGGTCGCGTTTTATGTATTATATATAAAGCCCGACCAAGGAATATTGGTAAATATATTTATATTGTATATACTTACATATGTATAAGATGTATATACAACCTAGTGAGGGCACAAAATCATTAATGCAGAGTTCCTCCTCAAGCGGTAATATCCGCCTAATTTCTAGGGGGCACTGATTTTACTAGAAGTTCAACCATGTCCCTTGATATGTCCAGAACTTTATTTAGATTTCGTCTACTCTCTGGTTTGTGTTTAGCAACTTTACGTTTCATTACAAGCCACAAGTGTTCGATAAGATTACAAATCTTCCTTCATCCTGCGTCCAATTTTCATACTTCTTTGCTCTCACCAAATGAGCTGTTTACATTTCTAAGGTTAAAAGAGGCTTTTTCACTGGTTGTATTTGAAATTCACGCAACTCTGCTCTTATGCGGACAGAACTTTTAAAGCGATTTTTCATGCTAATTCTTTATAATACACTGTCCGTCTTTAATGTAGGTTGATTTAAGTTTTCGTCCTGTGTTTTATTCCTATTCTATGGATCTAATTTCTTTTCTTCCTCATCAGCCGCATGATGGTTGAATGAGAGCATCTTATTTTAGAAGCAGGAAGATAGCCTTTCCTCAACCAAAGTCCATATTTATGGTTTTTCTTCTCAGGTCAGTTGATGATAATTCACTTCTATGTACGTATCACAATCACAACTTAATTTAAACCAATTTTTTTTTTGCACTGAATACGAAGGCCACATTCGCCTATGGGAAACACCGCTTACAACTGTTTAAAAAATCTACATACTTTAATGAAATAACTCATTTTCTTAGAACTCATTACATGATGCGGCTTTTATGACCTCAAGTGTAGATAAAAAGCAGTGTTGTTAATTGATATTACCAAAGTTTTTGATATTGTTGATCATGAGGTATTACTTAAAAGGTAAAATATATTGAATTTATTGGGTCTATGTTTGATTGATTGATAACAAAATTAAATTTGAATTCAACAATTTGAGTGTTCCTCAGGTTTCAGTGTTAGGACCTTCTATCTACCTACTCGTAAATTCTCTATTAAGCTTACATTTTAAAGGTGCTTTCGCTGATGATGACGTTGGGTGCATCTGTGGATCAGATAGTCGTTTGGATTGTATCAGTCATATGTATTGGGTTTTAAATTTGTTGAGAATATGATTTGCTGACCATAACCGAGCCATTAGTTTCAAAAAGAAAATATTGTTTTTCATCTCTCTCTTAGTTTACTGCTTCAGACCCATTTCCCGGGTAATCAGACTGTCATCGGCTCGTTTCACACTCTTTCATTGGTAACTGCGACTGAAACGATGAAAACAACTCGGCGTAGCTGGTATGTTGCGTCACGCATGGCGACTATTGAGGCTATTGAATTTGCTGTGGCATCTTTCGAGGGCTTCAAGTCGTCGGGTACTAATGGGGTATACCTTGTTATGCTGCAAAAAGGTATAAGAAAGCTGCTTCCTATCCTAGCTTGGCATTTACCCATATACCTATTCCTTGGCGTGTGGCTAAAATGGTCTTTATTCGAAAAATAAGGAAAGAAGATTACTCACTCGTCAAGAGTTTTAGACCAATCAGTCTAACATCCTTCTTGTTAAAAAGCATGGGGAGATTAGTAGAGTTGCACGTGCGCAAAGTTTGCCCTTCCATCCTCTCTTGGAGATGCAACATGGTTATCACCTCGGAAAATCCTACTAGACTGCGCTTCAAAACCTAGTTGGGAGAATTGTTTACTTCCGAACCTTAGAATGTGCAGTCGCATTTTAGCTCGCTCCTCTCTCAAAGGTTTTTTTTTCTTTTCTTCAAAACATAATAAAAAAAACGTGAGTGTGCCCCCAATTTGCCACTTTGACAACAGTATCTAACAAAATTGGCGGCGTCGACATCCCTGGCCACTTCCATACAAAACCCATCGTTTGCTAATACCTCCACACGCGATGAATTGCTTGAAGATAATGTGTCTGCCAATTTGTGTGTCTCCCTGCCGCAAAAAACTACATCCTTAATCTACACGCAAAACTGGAGGCTCAATTTCTGAAGACCCTACTGCTGAAACCAATATTGACCGCTTTGGAGAAATATGGAGTTCAAGTGAATGGAAGCAGCGACTCCAACAACTGAAAAAAGGCAACGAAAGAATTTCTACCTTTGGTTTAACTCCCGACACTCATGAAAAATGGGCACAAAAGTCCACAAAGAAATTTAAAATTCCAATAATAGGTTGCCAAAATACGAGTGGTTATTCCTAAACCCTAACGGCCTTCTCTTTCACTCTTGGTAAAACTACCGTTATCAAGTGGAACGGAAAGACATATATCCACCCCAAGTTGGTCAATAAATCTAAAACAGAAATATATGTACATAGTTCTAAGGAACCTAAAAAGTAGCCAAATATTTGTGATAAGCACCCTAAACCCCCACCATAACTGGAGCTTCAAAACAAAACTGTTCCCATCTTTCAGCCACCCCTCCATCTCCCATATACAGACCTCTTCCTCTGCTCCACCAAAACCGCCAATCTGATTCCAATTGCTTGTTCTACCACCGCTACCCCCTCGCCACTAACACAAGCACACCTTCCAAATTCTTTTCGAAATTTCGTCAAATCTATAGCCAAGTATCCTAATTTCCGCAGCTCCCACATCTCACGTTAACCCCTCAGCCCCCGCCTTTTCTAATACATCCACACCATACTCGCCCTCTCACTATAGCCAACTCCATTTCTCTTCCAAAAGTTTCAATACCTTCTTTAACAACATCTCCTCGAAACTCCACCATATCTGTCATTGATCCCCTTCTGCCCCCTCAGTCAAAATTTGCCAGCAAGTTAATAACCCCAGTGAATGCCGCTATGCTCTCTCTCACCTAAGGGATAAAAAGACATTCGTCTCTTTTTGGCCTATCTCCATGATAAACCAGACTCGGTCTGATTGGAAGGTAAAACTAATCCTAGTGAAATGGTCTCCTTTCAAGAGAGAATGTCTCCCTACTGATATTGCCAGCCTCAAGAGCCTCTTAATTAAGTATCACGAGTTCTTCAATACACCTCCCCAAAAAGTATCAAGCGATCTATATACCTTTCGTCAATATATCCACTCAAAGCGGATATCCCACCTCCAGTGCAGCAGAACCGACCACGACAGATATTTTCGCCCCTAATTTCCTGCTCCTCATGCTTATCTTCCTCTCACCTTCTATTATCAAAATGTAAGAGGTCTTCACTCAAAAACTCAAGCAGTCTTTCAACAGTCTCATGCTTTCCCATTCCAAATCTTCGCTCTGACTGAAAGCAACTTGATCCCTAACATAAATAACCAAGAATTGTTCCCATCAAATTTTAATGTCTACCGCGACGACGATTTCAATCGACCTTCCGATAGCTGCCCTTATCGTGGCGTCCTTAACTCAATCGACTCATCTCTCATTGCAATATCCTCTTCCCCGTATCTCGACTTCATTTCGATCGAGATTATACTGCCCCGTAAAGCGCTCTATGTCATCTGCTTTTATATCTCGCCATCTCAACCTATTGAATTCTATTAACTCGCCATTAATACGATTGATAGCATAAATGATTTTCGGGATCCCCGTGATGAAATCCTTCTCTTTGGTGATTTCAATCTTCCTTCTCTTAAATTGGATCCATCGGACGATCAATCAATTTACATTGTCACTAATCCCTCTACTGCCAAAGAATGTCTCTTCTTAGATCGCTTAGCTGGTTCAAACCTTGGCCAAGCTAGTGACATTACAAATTACATGGACAGACAGCTAGGCCTGATTTTCACAGCAGACCCCCTTAATTCATTTGTTTCACTTTGTCCCTTTCCTTATCAATCATCGACAACAACCATCCTCCACTTCTTCTCTCATTTTTTCACGACTCTCCACCATTGAATACTTCCCCTCCGCTTAAGTCCTACAGCTTCCACAAAGCAAATTTCGACCTAATCAATGAATATCACAATAACGCCTTATTAAATTTTGACTGTCCCGCCATTATTTCTGTCCTGCTGTCAAAAATATTCAACCCATCCCTGTCCCTTGGAGAATTTCCCTAGATATGGAGAACTGCTTTTATAACTCTTGTCCACAAAAAATATCCGGAAAATGATGTTAACAACTACCGCCCCATCGCCAAACTGTCATACATACCCAAACTTTTCGAAAGTATCTTGTATGAAACTCCAAATCTCTAATGTCCTCTTAACAACATGGCTTCCTCAAATACAGATCTGCAACCACAAATCTTGTCTAATTTGTGTCCTTCACACTCTCAGCATTAGAGAATGGAAATGAGGTTGACGTCATTTCAACTGATTTCAGTAAAGCCTTCGACAAAATCTCCCACAAATTAATACTCTTCCAACTGTCTTCCCTTGGCTTTGAACCTACTGCGTGGAAGTGGATATCTTCTTGTTTGAAAAACCGTGTCAACCGCATGCCCGTGTCAAAAAAAGGAGGGGAATAAAGAAAACGGTCAAACCGTAGCATTATGGAAAAGAACGCTAAAAGGAAAAGCAATACCCCGCCAGGCACTACTAATGGTCGTGATCCTGGGAAGAGCAGCAATGCTCGGGTCAGAGCTATAGGATTTCCGGGGGGTAGCAAAGTAATGCAACGGCGTAAGCCACACTTAAGAGTCGCGAGTTGGAACGCTGGAAGCATGAGTGGTCGCAGCTATGAGCTTGAAGAAATTATGGTTAGAAGGCGAGTAGACATCCTGTGCGTACAAGAGACGAAATGACGAAACACCGGTAATCGGGCAGGTTTCTTGGACGTTAAAACAAAAGCCTAAAAGATGTTTTACTATGGATTGGAACAAGGAAAAAACGGAATCGCCATCATCCTTGCGGCAGAGCTACTTGGCAACGTTTAACCATTTCAAAGTCCAGTGACCGTTTGATGGCTCTCAAATTGGTGATGCATGGTGAGGTGTGGAACATCGTAAGCGCATATGCCCCTCAAGTAGGATGCGAACAAAAAGAAAAAGATGCATTCTGTCTAGATTTCCACAACCTTGTCAAGATCATCCCAAAGGAAGAGCTTTTGTTTGTTGGGGGAGATTTAAACGGACATGTCGGGAAGACAAGCGAAGACTATGAAGACTATCACGGAGGGCTGGGATACGGCACCAGGAACTCTTCAAAAGAAGATATCCTAAACATGTGCAAGTCGAACGGTCTTATAGTGCTAAATACCATGTTCGTCAAACAAAACCGGCACCTGATCACTTATAGCAGCGGCGGAAATGAAACTTAAATAGACTATCATTTGGTATCCAGTTTCATGAAGCCACGAGTTAAAGATTGCAAAGTGATCCTGGGAGACGCGATCGCCCCTCAACACCGTCTCCTCCTGACTGAATTTTTTATGGAGGCGAGTAAGAAGTCAAAGCAGCAAACGAAGGTGTCAGAGAGAATCAAATGGTATAAGCTGGATAAAGGAAAAGGCGAAGCTTTTATTACCAACATGAAAAACTACCTCTTTTCCATTATCGATGGGGTCGGTATTGAGGAGTGCAGAGCACAAGACATGTGGGATTCCTTACAACAATCTGGCCTGGAGAAAGCCAAATCACTGCTCGGAACATCTAAGGGCCCCTGCCAACACGCAAAAGAAACCTGGTGGTGGACAGACGAAGCCAAAGCAGTGATACACGAAAAGAAAATGGCTTTCCAAGCTTGGTCAAAGTGCTATTCTACTAATAGAGAGGAAAAAGCTCGCCGTGAAAAGGTATATAGATATTGCAAAGGTATCGCGAAGAAAAAGTGCGCCGAATTCAAAGCGAAAAGCATGGAAAGCCTCTATCAGGAGTTGGAAGAAATATCGACTTCCGCGTCTGACAGGAACCAGGCTACCCAGGAGCTTCGACAAAGCAATTTGAACAAAGGAGCAAATATCTTTACAATAGCCGCCCAGAGAAGAAGAAATGATCAGGAGATTCGTTTCCCAAAGTTTGTTAACAATGTTGAAGGCCAACTCCTTGTGGAAGACGAAAAAATTGTCCACAGATGGCGACAGTATTGCGAGGAACTTCTGAACGAACAGTTTCCCCGAGTTTACTTTCCAAGAGCCGCCCCGAATCATGCCGAAATATCCGACATCACAGTCGAAGAAGTTCGATACGCGGTTAAAAACTCCAAGAAAAGAAAAGCTGTTGGGCCGGACGGGATACCCTCTGAGTTCTGGAAAAAGATGGGAGACATCGAGTCTAGATGGCTCATGGTTCTTATCTCCAAACTTATGAGAGGCGACACTATGCCTAATCAATGGAGGGAAAGCTATCTTCTTCCTTTGCACAAAGGTAAGGGTGATACGCGAAATTGTGATAACTACCGTTCTGTCAAGCTGATGTCGCACACCATGAAGATCGTTGAACGGGTATTAGATAGCCGACTGCGGAAAATAATACGACTATCTGATGACCAGTGCGGGTTTGTCTCGGGTAAATCAACAACAAACAGATGCAATCCAAAGTATAAGGGTCATGATGGAAAAGCATCGTGATTCTTCAAAGGACTTGCATATGGTGTTGGTTGATTTCGAGAAGGCCTTTGACCGGCAACCAATAGATCTTTTATGGGTAGCGCTAAAACAAAAAGGAGTTCCAGAAACCTACGTGCGAGTGATCATGGACATGTACAAGAGAGCAACGACATGAGTAAGATGCACCGCAGGAGTCACCGAAGAGTTCGCAATCAAAGTCGGTGTACACCAAGGGAGCGTCCTCAGCCCACTGTTCTTTATAACAGTCCTTGATTGCTTGCTTGAAGAAAAAGTGACGGACC
This sequence comes from Merodon equestris, assembly GCA_958301585.1. Lineage (NCBI taxonomy): Eukaryota > Metazoa > Arthropoda > Insecta > Diptera > Syrphidae > Merodon > Merodon equestris. The sequence goes on from OY284413.1 coordinate 71,686,364, forward strand.
CCAATGTGCACCAGCTATTCTTTGCTGACGATGGAGCCATTACAAGTGATGATCAGGCGTCCCTACAACGAGCACTTGATGTGTGGCTGGACATTTTTGAGGGACACGGGTATCGTATTAGTTCAAAGAAGACAGAGTATCTGTGCTGCCCGTTCTCTGACCCTCATCAGCCTATTCCAGACAATTACTTGAATGGAAGAGTGCTTCCCAAGCGTGAAAAGTTTAAATATCTGGGATCTATGATTAATAAAGAAGCAACTTGTGATGACGACATCAACCATCGCGTAAGCGTAGGGTGGATGAAGTGGCGGGAAAACTCCGCCATCTTCTGTTTTCGAAAAATGCCCCCTAAGCTGAAAGGAAGGCTCTACACTTCAGTTGTACGTCCAGCGCTCACATACGGTTCACAATGCTGGACAATACACAAAAAGTATGAGAGCAAATTAACGGCAGCTGAGATGAAGATGCTTCGCATGACAGCGGGAGTAACAAAACGTGACAGAATTAGAAGTTCAAAGATCCGAGGAAGCCTCCACGTAAAAGAAACCATCACAAGAAAGATAGAGCGCGACCGACTCAGTTGGTATTGCCATGTTCAAAGGAGAGATCCTTTGAACCCCGTCCAAAAGGCGATATCAATCAACTTTCCAATTTCAACACGCAAAAAAGGCAGGCCGAAAAACAATTATTGCAAACAAATGCAAAAACACTAGCATTTGATTGGCCTCAGCGATGAAGTAATCTCAAACCGGGAAGCCTGCCGCTACTTTCTGAGGTCAAACCGGCGGACCCCACAAGCGGACCAGTAGGAATGCAGTTAAGTGGGAATGTTATGGTCCTACACTTCTGACCATAGCGACGCCGGAAAAAAAAGGAAAAGAAGAACGACATTGAGTTTGTCATCAAACATTCCCACTTCTCACTGTACGCCATTCTCCAATCCCTACGTGACTCGATCCCTCTATATTACTTTTGTTCGCCCCCTTCTCGAATAAGCATCTCAAGTGTGGTTCCCTTATCAACAAACCCACATATCTAGAATCGAAAGCATTCAACGTCGGTTCCTACGTTTCGCCCTTCGGGGTCTGCCCTGGAACAATCCTTTGTTCTTACCACCCTATCAAGACCATCTTAAACTAATCAACTTAAGTACTTTGGAGGAAGGAAGAAGAGTAACTGACATCACCATAGACTTCTTACAGGTACTATTGACTGCGTCACCTTTTATAACTCCATATCTCTTTACACAAACCCTCGTAACATACGCAATCCTCGTCTCTTCTTTTTATCCACTCCCCGCACCTCATACGTCCCCAATGAACCCATTTTCCGTATGCTGGTAAGTGTTAATTCGAATATTAACTTCGGCCTTCCCTCCTTCCAGTTTTAGTCTCTAAGGATCACGCCCCCTTGATCCGTTCTTACTAGTTATTAAGTTAGATTAAGTTTAGCTGAAATTAAGCTGGGGGAGTGTCTCGCATCAAGCGAAATGGTCTTTGGTACAACTCGCATTGGAATGAAAATGTACTTGTGCGAGAAATATCCTACGACCCCTGTCTCATGAATATTCCTTCCGACGCAAAGACATCAGCTATCCTACTGCGCTGTAACTTCACAGTCACATTTCCATGGCGTCAGGACTGGCTTTGGCCAGACACTGAACCTGGAATGGAATGTCTTCGCATTTTCACAGATGGCTCCAGGACTGGGCAGGGATCCGGCGCTGGAGTTTTATTTGAGCGCGAAAACTTTCGAGTGCACTTCTCGTTAGGAAAATATGCGTCTGTCTTCCAAGCGCAGATTTACGCAATCCTAATGGCCATGTACTATGTTGTGAGGCACAGGTGGAAGTGAAAAAGCATATGGGTCTGCAGTTACAGCCAAGCTGAACTCAAAGCTGTGTCCGACCCTCTATCCAACTCCAAATTAGTGCATTAACACAATACCTTTTTAAACAAAGTTGAAAGAGTAAATTCACTAAGGCTTGTGTTGGTCCAAGGTCACTCTGGAATCCCAGGAAATGAGATCTCCGATGATCTCGCTAGAAGGGGCTCAGAGGAGAGTTTCTCAGGACCGGAATCCGTCTTAGGTCTACCTGCTTCCACGGTCAAATCTTACATCAACGGCTGAGTCTTTAACGTACACAGTCGTAGATGGAGGGAATATCCAGGATGCAGGGTGACTAAACGCGTACGTCCTGATTTCTGCAAGAAGTCCGCAACATTCTTCTTATCCTTAAGGAGAAATCATTGCAGAAGGCTTACGGACTTCATTACGGGCCATTACACTTTTGCCAAGCATCTCTACGTGCTTGGCATTAGTGAGAAGCCTACCTGTACCGCATGATACGAGGAGGACCACACAGCAGAACACTTTCTCTGCGACTGTCCCGCCTTCGCTCGCGTTCGGTAGCGCACCTTTGGGGACGACGTGATGTGTGCTGAATCTCTTAGTTCTACATCACTGAAGCCCCTCTTCACTTTTCTCCGGGCAACGGGGAAAATACAATAAAGTGCTCCAACAGATAGTAGAAACCTCCAACAGAAAGAAAATCAAATCAAAGGATTTGGAATGCTAACTCAACCGAAAATATTGTGTATATATCACTTCTTTTTTTAAAGATAATGACGAATGAAATGATTAATAAATACAAAAACTATTAATGTACTTATCTATTTGGTTTTTAATAAAGTTCGCGCCACCTCACCCCAACACCCATACAATCTACAAATTTGTATTGAAGTGACATGTTACTCATTTTATTTTGATAATATCACTTAATTGTATATGTTATTCTGAAAAATTGTTATTATATAATTGAATTTAAAATAAAAAAATAATTATTCCTTACATAAATATAATGCAAATCTATTCAATATCATATATGCTAGATATGACAATTAGAGAACTTGATAAATTATAACTGAATGCAAGCCCAATTGTTCTGTGGAAAGCAGATAACGTGTATATCGTTTTTATAGATTTTTCCCTTATTTTTGGAAATGCACATTTTTTGTTAATCGCAGAACGGCTACTCCATCAATTAGCATTCTCATCCTCGTAGTAGGTTACCTCCTAAGCATTTCTTTTTATTACAATATTAATTAATACTCAGCTCACATCAATTTCACAAACGAGGCAAATTGCTTTTCACTTCAAATGCCAACCAGCTTAACCCGCTTATCAATCAAATCGCCAGATTATTACCTGACTTTCATTTACCAGGCATCACAAGTCTCGAGATCCATCATAACACACACAATGGAATCTTATGCATTTATCAAAATATGGCTTTATTGCTAATACACTTAATACACTCCTATTTGTCTTCTCGTCTCGCCCGGAGATGAACATTTTTCGCATTTTTCCCAACTCATCCATAACATGCCAACACAAGGAAAAAATGTGACATTACAGCAAATTAGCGAATTTGTGCAATTTGTCATTCGAAGAGGAGGTGACAGCCAAACCATGGCCACCATGCGATGTTGTGGAAGAAACAAAAAGAAGTAAATGTATATGTAGATACAACATACTTACAAACTCGATTCCGATGATGGAATATCATGTGGGTTTGATGTTATAGAACGGCGTAAACAGCTGAAAGGAACCTAAGAGCAAAATTACGTTGCAGAAAGGAACGAAAATGACAAAGAGGCCAAACAACATCAATTTTTCTGAGCCGCTGAGCCCGGCGGATAATGGCAAGCCAAACATGTGACTAACAAGTGTAAGAGGATTCGCATCGAGAATTTGTCAAGGTTGTTGACAGGTCACATGATAGACGAGAAAATTAATGTTGACCTTCGACATTATATACAAGGCTAAACTAGGCCAGTTGGAGGGATGACGAAACTTTTGGCGAATATCGTCAATGATGTCTTAGATGTCCGTTCGAGGTAGCTGTAATTAGGTACATTCAAAAAGTATGTTTAACAAATTGGCTAAATGGCCTTTTGTTGATTCCTGCCTAACATGTTTTGATAATTTATAATTTTTTTTCAAACGTGATTAGTTTCCTGAATGTAATTATTATTAGGGAATATGTACATTTTTTTACAAAGGTTAAACTAAAATAAATATTTATGTAGCTGGTTGTGTAACCTCCTATGTCCTCTGTGAACTGTTTTTCCCATAGATAAGATATCTAATTTATTTAGCCAAATGTTATAACGATTGTTCTGATCCACAATTACAGTACTTTACTTATGGGGTTGTCTTGCGTTCGTTGTACAAAGTTGCATTTTAAAGCAAAAATCTTCAGCACGTTCTCTTTCCTGTCGAGTTTTGGAACTCGCATAGTAGCATGAATTCTGTCAGTTGCTAATCACTTATACTCATCGAAAGATCTAGAAACCTCGTTTGAGAGGTTGCTACCACACTCGTAGTACCTAACGTTCGACTAATTGATCTCTTCAAAGAATTGTCGAATACGCTTCATATGTGTACATATTTCTTCAACTTCGCCCCTATTCTAGTCGAATTAAATACAAATTCAAACGATTCCTGATTTATCTGCTAGGAATTTTACCAGAGGTCGGCCTTCCTACGTGACTGTTTAGGTAGGGGATGCAATAGTTCAAAACAGTTTGTCACTATTTATTTTTCGCTTTTTCCTGAGCAAGATTTGAGGTCCACCTTGAATCGTGTCCAATTTGTCTGTGTTTCTTTTCTTCTCAGTTAAGGGAGAGATATCTTGCTCATATTGCCTGCAAGCTTTCTACTAATTTGAGTAAAAATTTGCAGATTTATACTGAAAAATTATTTTCATATTTATACAACTTGGTATTAATGTGGAATTGCCTCTAGGCAAGACTACACGAGGCCTCACCAATACCTACAAAAGGAGTGCAGCTCTCAGCAAAAGTATTTTTTTCCAAGTTAACAGATGGCGTTTATAAGGAGCGAACTACCTGAGATGTAATATGTAACATTTTCACTTTGTGTTCGTGAATCAGGCTAATAAACACTGTAAAGAACTGCACAGTAAAAATATAATTTTTCTGGGAGGATGTCATTTTAATTGCTTTTCATCCATATGAAGACTTTCTAAGACGAGGTTCTCTTCGTTCAATTACTTTCTCTTTAGAAAAAATAAGATTTGATCATCCGATCGCCTCGCGTAGTGTTCGCGGTATTCCTGTTGAACTAGTTGGTACTATACTCACTGGTCATGGCGTCCACTTATCGAATTAGAATTACAACATCTCACCAGGGGACATACCATACTAATATGTGCTAAGTGTTCTCCTTTGGTGCTTTTCATCCCAAGCGTGAGACACCTCAGCCTGCGAAAAAGAAAGAAGCATACAACTTAAGGTTTGTACTATTATCCTTCCTTCCAGTACAAACTACCTTCCTTGAACAGAATATCAACAGTTGGTACAAATGGCATTGGCTGTTATAGCGATGAATAACAAGAAATCGGAATAATCTTCTTTTTCTGGACAAAACGTTTACTTAGCTGCATACCAGCACGAACGCGATGCCTAATATTAGAAGAAATTAGGTGATAGGTGAAAATCGTCATAGATTTTAAGTATGTTTTCAGTTATATTTCAATTGAGAAGAATTGGCTTCATGGAAAAAAATATAGAATTTGTTTTTGTTTTCTGTAATGTCAATAAAGATTTTCTAACTGGCGCCCGATCACGGACCACAGGTCGAGTAAGTTTATATAAAAGTCTAAGCCGTCCGCTATGCTACAAAATAAGCATACTTTTTTAAAATCAAACACTTAATTTCTTTTTTTACGAGGTGCACCCTCTTCTGTGCGTCGTTTTGATGCAACAATAACATTTTGACTAGTGTACACTTTTCGACACTAGGAATGCACATTTACAGATGTTAAAGTATTTTAATATGTAGTCTATATGTCCATCATTCCTTTCAATACTTGCAGTTTTTAAAGTTTGTAAACCACGTACGACATTCACAGAAACACCTTCTGAAAGTGACTTATCACATATAAAACACAAATTAGCCATAGCTCTTAAAACCGTACGTCCGTCGTTGCGAAGATACAATTTCAAACTAACGAATAATCTTGACTAATACAAAGTGATCCCTTGAATACAATAGAACATCTGTCCCGGCTATAAATAGAAAAGGTCATAGGGTAGGGACAAGTATTTTCAGGTATATAAGTATTAAAAAATTTACACGTTTTAAAGAAAACATATATAATGTCGTTTTAACTTCAAATTTAACTAAAATATATAATCCAGAATGGGCATTGTTTAATAATTATAATTTTTTAGTAAATAATTGATTTTATACAACGTACTGATAACCGAAACTCACGCTTGACCTTGCATTAGCCCATATATGACTGTACGCTGCGCACTCTTCGCGCTCTACCCCAAAAACGGTTGATCGTATGAAAAAAAAGTTCAAACAAAAGTTGTAGAGAATTTTATACTCTACAACTTTCATAATAGGTGCAAATCTCATTTAAGCAATAAAAACCGAGATATTCGCGAAAAATCGATTTTTATGACCTTAATGTCTTAAGACGCGGACACGATAGCATTTGCGACTTTTGAGACAATATTTAGGACGACAAAACAAAGGTTTATACCAATTTACAGCTTATTATCTTTCATTCCGAGGTGAAACCCCTAATATGACTGGGCTGTAGGTGAATGTGACAATGTGACAAACTAAGCGAAGCATCGTGAACCCAATAATTACCATTCTTCTGCAAACGAAGAAATTTCACTATAGGCCAGATTTCAGTAAGCTAGTAAAAATTGGTAATAATAAGTAAGTAATATCCTCACATCATCTCATTCAGAAAAATTTCGCTTATTCCTGGAAATAATTTCTACAATAGAAAATGAAAACTCATTCAAGATGAACATTTTTCGATAAATGTGATGTTTAGTAACGAAAGAAAATTCAATATATTTGGAGGTGGAAGTAAAACAAAAGTTGGGTAAAAAGAAGAAAGAATTATTACGACCCAAAATCTCAATCGAACTGTGAAACATGATGGAGGCTCCTTAATGATGTGGGGCTGCAATTCGGGGTGGAGTAGGAAATATACAGGTTATTGAAGGAAACAAGGACCGTTTTATGTATCTCCAAATTCTACATAAGTAGGTAATTTGACAGATTCCGTAAAAAATATTAGCGCTGTTACAACCATGCTATTTCAGACAGTATAATGAGCCGTAGCCGGGCTACGGGCCAACAAAATGTTTCCTCTCTCCTATCCCAACATAATACATCAGCTAATTTGGCAATCAAGGCTTCAGATCCAGTTCATATGTATGGACTAAGCCTACTAACAAAAACAACAGTGAGAAGAACAACGAAGAATTCTTCTCCCTGAATTAAAAGTAATGCTCTCACTACAGAGATAATAATCTTGCTGGATAATTGTACTACTGAGCAATTCAATGTAATCCCTCAGCTTTCAATCAAATATTTGTATAAATCTAAGCAATGAATTTATGTAATTTGAACATAATATGTTGGAATTCCTGCAGAGAAATAACTTGAATTGTTTGCATTTCTTAAGAAATACAATATTGATTTAACATTTGTATCATTTGGCTAGATTCAACCAATAATATGACCAATTTTGAATATAAAGCTATCGTTTTGATAGGGAAGAGAGAAGCTGCAGTGTTGCGGTTTTAATTAGACGTATAATAATCAATCACAAATTAATACCCAAAACTAGCGCGAAATCAATCGAAGCCAATGGTACTGAAATTCCAATTATTAATGGTGCTTAGTTAGCAAGACAACCTCACCTGAAAGACGAACTAATCTCGAGAGTGATTTCCTAAAGCCAGGTAATACTAACAACTTTTCCTTGTAGGTGCTGATCTTAACTGCAGACATAGTAGAGTGAGAGCCAGCGCCTGCCAGACCTACGTTAAAGTGTAAAAGCTGAAATTTTTTCTGTGTGTTTTCACTAGCATAGAGTACAATGTTTGGGGGTTACAAACCTTAACTAGTGGTGCCTTCGCCAGCTATCAGGTAATAAGGTGTACAATAAATGAACTCTCTCACGTTAAAGTATAAAAGCTGGGATTTGGATATTATCTCCAAATGGCTATTTAAAATCAGTATTTAAGAAGCCAGACCTTTCCGAAGGGTCTAACACTCCGAATGACGCGGTACAAGGTCGAATCACCCGAGAACGTATGGCCCAAGCATATGACTAAATGTAGAAGATCTAGTCATATGCTTGACTTTACAATAAATAAAATTTAGTAATATGTATTCCAAAATTACTCTTTAATAGTGTCTAAACAATCAGACATAACTAAAGGGTTGAACATCCCTTAAGACCGAATAAAAGCTAGCTAGAACCGAGGGAGCATTATCGAACTATGTTCAGTTAAATTCATCTAATAAAAGGAAAATTCTTTGTTGGATTAACATTTTTTATTTAATAATATTATAAAAACTACATGGGCTTATATTTATTGATCCACAGACATATGTATATATTAATATTTTTTATTTTTATTTTTTTGTTGGAGGCTTCTGCTATCTGTTGGAGCACTCAGATACAAATACTGGTCCATTGTACTGCCAGACAGACACCTTAGGTGGCGTTAGAGCTCATGTGGAGCCAAAGCCAAGCTTCTTTTTGTTATTCACTTATGCTGTGCGATTTGTTTTCCACACAAGTGAGCGGAACCTAAAGCTTAATGCTGATTCCGAATGGCGAGAGCCGAGAAGCTTTTTCATGGCAAGTGTACAACGGGGGGTTTTGCCAGTACCCCGCCGAGGAGGGAAGCCGCGAAGTAATCATTCGATGGCGTTGGTGCTATCGGAATCCGAACTCGCTCATCTTGCGTCAGCGGACGACACACTACCCACTGCGCCACGGCGCTCCCTTATTTATACTTAATCTTATATTGTATTATATTCAATCATTTTCAATCTCATCGGAATCATCATCATGTCCATTATTTCCATCATTTTCATCATTTTCCCAATCAACACTGTCACCTTCTGATATGTCTGTAAAATATAATCATGTTAATTTAACTCTAATCTAATATTAAAGAGAAACGAATTGTTTAATTAAAAAAGTACCTGATGGAGTTTGAATCGCATCACTGATAAAGTTTGGTAATTGGTCTCCTTCGAACCACTTGAAGTCATATTTGTTTTCATTTAATACCCATCCATAATCGTCTGGCTTGTATATGTAGGGGTTGTTTAAATGAGCGTTGGTCCAAATAGTCGAGATATATTTTGTTCTCAAAACATGCTGGAGGAGTTCACTCTTACACGGTAATTTACATCTGAAGCTGTGTATGTATCTATAAACAGTTGAAGTCGTGCTGCATCTACGTCATTTACACCTATATTATATAAATCACAAATGAACTGCTGGATCGTATTAAAACAATGACTTTATCTTCTTCATTATCGAAATCAACATTGGCAAAATTAGAAAACATTTGTTGGTATTCTGCTTTTTTCTTCAGTAGTTTCAAAGGCTTGACTTTTCCTTTTTTGAAAAAAGCAGGATTATAGTCACACCCTGTTATAGCATGAAGTGCAGGCATGCTTTTACAAATTAAACTTCCTTCATTTTTATAAATTTTTGTGAGATCTATGTATCTTATTTTATTTCCAGTTCCTGAAAACATCCATACATGTGATTTTTTACTTTGAATATGATCCATATGACCAAGTATTATACCAGCAATATCAGTATCGCTAGCTCTAATATCAATATTCGCCTCAGACTCAATATTGCACAAATGATAAACAATTTTGGTATCTGCTACTTCATGATCTGGACATGTTAGATTTTCAAGTATGTTGCATACTACTTCATCGTCATTATTAGTAACAAACGAATGACACTGCCTGAAATTAACGTTGACTACTTTATCGCCAATTAATGGAGCAACTTCATTGCTTGCCCAATGTGAGATAAAAAAATCAACAAGAGCTTGCTTAAATTTAGCGTTTTTCAATTCTTTTGTGAAATCAGAGGGTCGAACTTGATTAGGCCCAGTAACAGTGAAATCTAGTTTTGAAGATGCTTGACGAAGACCTCTTTCATAGTCTTTGATTGATGGCGTAAAATATTGATCAAATATGATATCAATCCGAGATGCATCAAAATTACAGAATCTTTGTAACATTTTTCTTGAAATATTTCCGAATGTCTTTGGAACCTCTGTCATCATATATAATAGAAAGAAACCATCAATTATAACTAGATCTATGTGAGGGGGTGGCTGGTGGTCCACTCCTTTTTCCAAGTGTTTCATTAATGCTGATTTTTCAGTTCTACAAATAGTACCATCTAGATGGCACATGAACATAGGCACTGGTGTTATTGGATACGAAAGAATTTTGGATATATCGATATTGAAATCTATTGAAATTCCGAGCATACGTCCAAATAAATCGCGCTGGATCCTTATTTCTTGTATTTTGCCTCCTATTTGAACTTTTTTATTTTTCTCATAATCACAACTGAAATTCTTAAATACAGCTTTTTTAATACTTTTTTCAAATCTACTAATATTAGAAAGTCAAAAATATACTGGTACAATTCGTTTCTCATTTAATAATAGATAAGAATTAAATTAACATGATTTTATTTTACAGCATATCAGAAGGTGACAGTGTTGAAACTAACGAAATGAATATAATATAAGATTAAGTATAAGAAAATATTAACTATATATATCTGTGGATCGATAAATATAAGCCCAACTACATGTATTTTATAATACTGTTAAATAAAAAAATGTTAATCCAAGAAAGAATTTTCCTTTTATTAGATGAATTTAACTGAACATATTTCGATAATGCTACCTCGGTTCTAGCTAGCTTTTATTCGGTCTTAAGGGATGTTCAACCCTTTAGTTATGTCTGATTAAAGAGTAATTTTGGAATACATATTTCTAAATTTTATTCATTGTAAAGTCAAGCATGTGACTAAATCTTCTACATTTAGTCATATGCTTGGGCCATAGCTTTTATACTTACTTTAACGTGAGAGAGTTCATTTATTGTGCACCTTATTACCTGATGCCTGGCGAAGGCACCACTAGTTAAGGTTTGTAACCCCCAAACATTGTACTCTATGCTAGTGAAAACACACAGAAAAAATGTCAACTTTTATACTTTAACGTAGGTCTGGCAGGCGATGGCTCTTAGTCTATAGGCTCTGGGGTTGAATCAGAGCTAAAACTTGGGTCACATCCTTGCAAATCTAAACTCAAGACATCACTGTACAATTCCAGTTCAATGCATAAATAGAATTTATGATTTTAAAAATGCTAATTATGGCTTACATATGTATATAGAGGCCTGACCCGAGAAAACACAAAATGTCTATCTACAAGAATACAATTAAATGAATATTTTAGTAAAATACAAATTTACAAATTGTTGTGATTTGTTTATCACTCGAGAAGTGTATACAATAGTGTATAAGTAATATAATGTCTACAATGTTTGCCGGATAGTGATGTTTTTTTTTTCTTTTTTTTTTTAAATTCATTTTTGTTTTATATATTTTTAGAACTCACTTATACTAGACAAAAATGCTTAAAACTAGCTTAAATATCAACTGACATAAAATATCTTACTGGCCCTATACGGACACTCTAAAGCAAATAGAATAACTTAAGGCTGTGCCTTTCGGCCTTACGATTTACGTGTTATAATTAAAATAAATAAACAACTTAGCCAAGAAAAGTGATATTTAGAAAAAAACTTGGAAGCAGATCATTTTTTTTTAACAAGGAAACTTATAACTAGGAATAACTTAACCCTTTGGCATGTGGCAAGCTTTACCTTAAAGAGGCTGCCACCAAAAGCGTTGATGCTGTCGGACGACGTCTCCCCGATCTTGGTGTGACACTGATCTACTAAACCTGAGGCGCTCGGGCTTCCGGAGCGCAACATCACGTTCGTAGAGGAGTCGCCGCTCCACGGACTTACGGGCCACGTGAAAGATTAGCGGAACCGCCAATTCATCCTGGATCAGCCCACATTGATCCAAATATAGGAATGCCTCTGGAGGGACAAAGCCGCTAAGACGCACTCTCTCGTGATACATGTAATTAGGGAAGTAAGCCCCGGAGATCAGGTTATTGACCGAAGCCATTGCCCTCGCAACGTGACCCCGGATCAGTTTTATTAGAAAATGATCTACCCCTACAATCCTGGCCTTATTGTATAGGACCTCGTTCGGATAAAATTTCGTGTACACATATTCGGGTGTTCTATGTAATCCGAGACATGTTCTGAGACATTGTCTCTCAAACACCCTAATCCTTTCCATTAAGCTGGCTCTCACATTGAACAACACGGGACATCCATAGGCAATCATGGGCCTGATTAAGGCCATGTAGCAGATTACCTTCACTCTCGAATCAAGTTGGCTGTCATGAAACAGCCATCTTGTGAGAGCGAAAGTGCCCCGGGCCCTCGCCAGAGCAGCATCTATATGTTTATCAAAATACAGATACTGGTCTAGCCAGATTCCAAGGTACCTGAATACACTTCGTTTCGCCAGTGGACGCCCGTCCGGTCCCAGAATTGAGAACCTGTGCCAATTTTTTCTAGTGTCTCGAGAGGCTCTAGACAAAGGCGTTCTGAACAAAATAGTTTCTGTTTTCTGGGAGTTGATTTTCAACTTCCAGTCATCACAATACTGCTGAATTTTTTCGAAGTCACGCTGCAAGAGAGTGGCAATGACGTCGATCGTTGGACCTGATCTGTACGCGATTAAATCGTCCGCATACGCTATTGAATGGTGAAGAAAAGCTATCAAATCATAGTAGTAAATATTGAAAAGGATCGGCGAGTTCACCGTACCCTGTTGCAGTCCGTTGTTAATATCAAATGTTTGGGTAGAAGTCACGTTGGCAATTTTCACAACGAACTTTCTTCCGGTTAACATGTCAAAAATCATATATAGCAGTGGTTTACTTATGCCCAGCTGATTGAGGTTGTAATAAAGACCTTCTAACCATACGGTGTCGAAAGCTTTCTCCAAGTCAATCAGACAGGCACCCGTACATTGGTTCTTGCATTTGTTCCACTGGATATCCGACACGAGTTTCGACGCGGCATGAATAGTGTTATGCCCCGCTCTGAAAGCGAACTGGTTCTCCGAAATTATTTTATTGTCCTCAACCCATTTAGACAAGGTTCTATGGACTACCTTCTCGAAGACCTTGCTCACACTTGGAAGGAGACTTATCGACCGAAGATTTGATGGGTTAGAGATATGTTTACCCCTCTTGGGTATTGTTTGCACCACCGCTGTCTTCCAACCCACTGGATAATATGCATTATTCAGTGCATTGTTGAACAGTATGGTGTACATCTCTACAGCCAGTGGTGGGAGATGTCTGAGCACAACATTGCATATGCCGTCGATACCCGCGGATTTTTTCCTTTTCAATGACTGAAAGATCATCTGGAGATCTTCCGTCGAAATGAACAGGGTGTTAGCCTCCTCACTGGCGATGGGATTGCTTGCCATGAAATCTTCATTGAACCTGGTAAAACCAAGGTTCTCTGATCGCCAATGATCAAAATCATTTCTAAGGTAGGAGTGATGACGCAGGGCTCTGTTCTCCAGGTCGTGGCTCGGGCGAATACTATCATTCACCTTGTACATTTCCTGGAAAACAGCTCCTACTGTCGCCACCTTCTCCTGAGGATCCTCGATCACGAAGAAATCATCATCCAAGACGGCGCTCTCTGGATCGATGCTAACTGCTCGTAGCAAGCGTTCATTGTCTGACGTTCTCGAAAGCTTCAGATCCTGAATGTCATTCTGATTGTTTCTCTGAAAAATTTTATTTATTTGCGGGAACATACTCGCACTGTTGGAATTTACAGCACCAATTCTGTTGTTCCAATACAAACTTACAGAAGTTCTGTAATTTTCCTTGATTAACTGTTGGATATTTTTAATCAGTGACTTCAGTGTCCTGACCTCGGAGTTTTGTCTGTCGGTAAACCGCCTGTACAAGAGTTTGAGTCTTGTCATGAGTCTACTTTTCTGTCTGTGCAGTGCGTCGATTGTCGCATTTCGGTATACGTTTGTATTATCGTGCTGTCGTTGGCGTGGTATCCTACTGTACATCGTCTGCTTTATTAATGTAATGTGATCACGGCACTAAGTCCGCAATGGTCACTGTCGTATACAAAAGTCCGTAGACAGTTAGTAGACCCCTCGTTCGTGTCAGCTGGTCTCAGTCGAGAATCAAGCAGCATGAGATCCAGATAAGAGGCACTCCTAGGATACGACGGACTATCCGTTGCGAGTAATTTGAGTCTGAACTGTATGTTACGCAAAACCCACCAATGGCTTAGTAGGCTTCCCCTAGTGTTGGGTATGTTGTTTCCCCAGTCACTATGTTTGGCATTCAAATCGTCGCCCGGTCAGAATGTAGTAGTTTTCCACCAAGTTTAAGTGCAGAGATCGAAAAAGTGTCTCGAGCTCCGCAATGAAAATATTGGGTTAAGGTGCTTCAGGTGCATAGGCAGCTATAATGTACATTTTCTTTCCATTTCGGAGAGGAATGCACACTATACAGGCCTCTAGCACCTGGAACCTCCGCACTTCACCACTATATATAATTCTATATTTAAAAGTGTTTTTGATGAAGATCGCAACTCCTCCGCCTCGTGTGGTGTTGGGTCGGTCCCTTCGAATTATTTTATAAGAATTGTGCCGGATTTTGTGCTTCTAGTTTAGCTTTGTTTCGCTAACCAAAAGTACATCGGGGCTTTCGTCATGCAACAGGCTGAAAAGTACAGCACTTTGCTCAATCCTAATCAATGAATTCACATTCACCGACAGGATCTTTAAGGGACTCTCTACCAGCGTACCCATTACGATTGTAGTTGCGCTAGGCCCGGCAGAAGCGAGTAGATTCTGTCCACTCAGGTCGCCTGCTCATGGATATGCTGTTGGAGCTGGCCGATCTGCCCTTGGATGGCGAGCAGGATCGAACGCAAGTCCACCTCGGCTTCCGATGCCTTAGAAACCAAGCACCGGGGCTTTGGACACAGCCGTGTGTTTTTGTACAGACTTGCCGCCATTTGGGCGTAGGTCATTTGGGGTGTGACGGCTGGTGTTTTTATGCGACCCGACGGACGTCTCCCCTCAGACTGCTGCCTACGAGCCACATTTGTTTTTTTTATATCTTGGAACTTAGGACATCCCCGATAGTTTGCAGGGGATGCCGCACACGCGGCACCGCGGTTTGTGATCAGCTACTTTTTCTTTTTTTTTTAAACAAATTTAAATTTTATTTTCAATTTTGATTTTTATTTTTCAAATTTTCAAATTTAATTTTCGATTTTAAATTTTTGCTTCTATTCGCACAAGGATAGCGATGTATATGGTGATGATATGGACGACAATGTTTCCGTCAAAGTAGTGGTTCCACCAATAAAAGTGCTGCAGAAAAATTGTGATTATGTGCACAATCAAATCAAAGAACTTAAAATAAATGATTACAACAATAATTATTGTTTAAAAAAGATTTCGATCGGTATAAAGATTATATGTGAAAGTATGGAATCCTATTTTTCCATACTTAATAAACTCAAATCAGATAATTGCCAGTATTTCACTCGTGATCTCAAAAGCGAAAAAGCTTTTAAAGTCCTGTTGTTCGGTCTGGACAAATGTGATCCAAATCAACTAAAAACAGAATTATTACGACTTGGACTCAAGTGTAAAGAAATTAAAATATTACCAAAAAGTATGAACAATATAGAGACACTTTTTATTTAATTTGCCAAGAAAATGGTACAATTAAGCTAAATGAACTAAATCAATTTTCCATACTCAAGTCAAGTGGAGTTATTTACGTAAGTACATTGTCGGAATTGTCAAATGTTCGGTCACGGCGAACGAAACTGCCACACAGAAATATTGCTCTATATGTGCCGGTAATCTTTTGAATGTAAAAACACTGGTATATTTAGGTGCGCGAACTGCAAAGGCAATCATAAGTCCACGGTCATTACATGCATCAATAGAATTAAATACCTCAAAATGAGACATAAACCCTTGTCAAAAAAGCTACCAACTATAATAACAATATTGCCTTGATGTCAATGCATGATTTTCCTTCTCTCTTACCACGTATTAATATGAATGTCGGTTAGAGAGAAAGTGAAACCAAGAGAGTTTCTCGCCCGAGAACTCTAGACCATATTGTAGCTGGAACAATATCATCAACTCACAACACTAATGGTACAGCTGTCAGCGATGAGGAATTGTTTTCTATGGATGAACTGAATTCGCTTCTCATGGAGATGATAACTCAGTTGAGTAATTGTAAAAGCAAAACTGATCAATCTAAGGTTATCGCACAATTAGCGTGTAAGTTTTTGTATGATAATAATGATAAGTAACTCTAATAAAAAAATTAATGTTATGACATGGAATGCAAGAGGTATTGCTAATAAACATGTTACAATTTTAAAATTTTTTGATTAGGAATAAAGTTGATGTTGCATTAGTAACTGAAACGTGGCTAAAAGCTGATTGTTACATTGCTTCGTCAATGCTTAAATGTTACCGTGTAGATAGAGACAATAGAAGAGGTGGTGGGGTAGCTATTTTGATTAGAAGATCAATTCAACATAAGCTCCTACCTTCCATACAAACAAATTATGTAGAAAATGTAGGAATAGAAGTATTATTGCAGAAAGATAGAGAGGTCAAAATATATTGTGTTTATTTCCCAGTAACAATTACGGAACTCTCGTCCCCAGATGAAAAGAGACGTAAATTTGAGACTGATTTAAAAAAAAATTGTTAAACATGAGATATGAATTTTTACTTGGCGGCGACCTTAACTGTAGACATCGGAACTGGGGTTGTATCAGAACAAACTGTTGGGGAAATATTTTATATAATATTTCCATTATGTTGCCAATATCTATTTTGTTTCCACCTAGTCCCATTTTCATTCGATCAAGTTCCCGTGTAATTGACTTGTTTGTAACAAATACTTCTGGTCTAATTTCTCAGCCAATTGCTTTAAATGAGCTAGGCTTGGATCATTATCCAGTCTTCTGCAAGCTTTGTCGTTCGGGAATAGAAAAAGTGCAATATTTTTCAGACATCAAAAATGCGAATTGGGTTAAATTTCGCAAACTCGTACAAAATAATTTTCGAACTGTTCCCATTAAGTTAGAAATTATAACAGATAAACAGCAAGTTGGCGATATTCTGCATCTATTCACTGAAAACATTAATGCTTTAGCAAGCAATTGTATTCCTCGTGTTCCTCTCTGAAATTACCAGCCCATATTTTGGAATTAATTAAAATTAGGAATTTGCACAGGAGAAATTGGCAAAGGTCTCGTCAATCTGTTTCTAAAGTACTTATGAGATACTTTAATAAGTTAATATGTACAAACATTCAAGCTTACAGAAATAAAGAGTGGAATAGTAAATTCAAAATTCTCGACAAAGCCGCCAATCCTTTTTGGAACATAATTAAAGTTGTCAGGAACAAAACCAGGCAGATACCCTGTCTAAATGATGGTTCCAATATAATCTACACCGATACCGAAAAAGCCAATATTTTTGCTTTAAAATTTTCAGAAAATCATTTAGTATCGCAACATTTAGATGACCCACGCACTAACACACTTGTGGAGAATACAATGGAAACTTTTAATCTGGCTCTCAGTGAAACTCCGTTAAATGAATTTGTGTCTGAAACGGAACTAAAAATTCTTCTGAAGAAGGACACGGAAAACTTGCGGTATTGATAATATTGAAAATGTTTACCTTAAAAAGTCACCTAAAGAGTGCATACAATTTCTAACGTATATTATCAATGCTTGTCTTAAATTTCAATATTTCCCAGCTTCGTGGAACCTTGCGAAGGTAATTCTATTACCAAAGGCATCAGAACCGCGAAATGATCCTCGTACAAAAGAAAAACAAAAATTTTGGAGAAATGGCGATTTATTTTTCAATATAGTCTCCCTTTAGCTAGATACACTTGACCCAGCGATGCTCCAACTTCTTTAACCCGTCTGAAAAATACGTTTTCTCGAGGTCTGCAAAGTAGGCCTCCGTTCCGGCGATGACCATTCGACTGAAATTTCTGCCCGGCGACTTTTTCAAGTTTGGAAACAAAAATAAGTTTCACGGGGCCAAATCTGGAGAATACGGTGGATGGGGCAGCAGTTCGTAGCCCAATTCGACCAATTTGGCCGTGGCGAGGGCGGAGGTGTGAGCCGGTGCGTTATCATGGTGGAAGAGTTTTTTCTTCAATTCGGCGTCGAATCGTCGAATTGCCCTTCTCCAGGTAGTCGATGTGGATCACACCTTGTGGATCCCAGAAAACGGTGGCCATCACCTTTCCGGCCGATGGGACAGCCTTCGCCTTCTTCGCAACACGTTCGCACGGTGAAGTCCACTGTTTCGACTGTTCCTTGATCTCTGGTGTGTACCAGTGGATCCATGCTGTCACGAAACGACGCAGAAACTCCTTCGGATTGCGCTTAACCCTCATCCGGATCTTATTCTTTCAAACAAATAAGTTTTTAAAGTGTAAATTTTACACTGTTTGATTCCTTCCGGAAATTATACTTTTGTATTTTTACTTTAAGTTTATTTTACTTATAATTATTTTATTGCATAGAAAAGATAAATAATTAAAACAATTTAATATAAAAAAATACAAATACTTAAAATGCATAGAAAACGCTGAACAATAGCAAGGTAAACCTGATATAATTAGGGAAAGTTGGTAGGTGCTGCACGTCTTTCACATATGTAAAAACGATATTCTTCTTTTCCTTTTTATCCCGGCGTCGTTATGGTCAGAAGTGTAGGACCATAACCTTCCCACTTAACTGCATTCCTACTGGTCCGCTTGTGGGGTCCGCCGATATGTATGTGTAAAAACGATGTTCTGGGCAAATGTATTTTATACATCTATCGCATCGCTTTGAATGATTATTGGCATTTGGTCGATATGGGCATCGATATATGGCATCGAGCTTTTTTTTTCGTAGGCAGTGCATGTGTCAAAGACTTTATTGATTTTTGCGAAAGTTGCGGCGATGGTGATGGTTCTGAATGCATTTTTCTAACACTTGCAACCACTGTCTTGGCATTTGGAGTCCGTGGATTATTTTTTCGCTGTTCGATGTATGGATAACACAATGATTGGCCGACTTCTACCAAAAACAATCTTCTTCTCAAGTTTTTTTTTTTGCAGATTCCATCCAGGGTTCAACGCTTTAAAAATAATAAATGCATTGCTGCCTGAAATATCAAGCATGTTGCAAAAGAGACCAACAGGCCATCTGTTTACTTTTCTTTTACAGCGATAAGCTCCAACCAACTTATCCAAAACATCTACAGAACCCATAGTTTTATTATAAAACTTTATGATATCTGGTTTTTTTTTCTTTTTCACTGGTATCAATGTGAACTTTGGAATGGTAGGTGGTGAGCATTGTCACAAAACTCCGTTTTTTGGGGACATATGATAGAATGCACCCCCGCAGATTATGATCGAAGAGGAACTCAGTATGAAACAATGTTTTTTTCTTCATATCAAGCAATTTCGGCGGTATTTCCTTCCTGTTCTTGCGGAGTGTACCAACCAATGTCATTTGGCTCACTAGCCAGCTTGTGAGATGTAAAGAAGTTATCACAAGTTACGTTTCTACCATTTAGACCTAATATAATGTGGAGAAGGTAATAACTCAAAAAGAGGGACATAAAAAGAGAAAACTACCTTCGGTCAGTTGAAGAACTACTCTTTCTCCTTGATTTGTTTCAGCACAATTTCGATCCCGACCAACATAGACCTGTATATTGTAGGCATAATAGGTCTCAGCATCAGCCGCAATCCACAACTTGATGTCATATTTGGCTGGATTCGACGGAATATATTGGGTGAATGGTGAACGACCACGAAATGGTAGCAGTTGTTCGTCGAGTGTAATAAAATCGCCCAGTATATACAAAGTCTTTAGATGTTGCACCCACTTGTCAAAAATAAGACGAATAGGTGCGAGCTTATCTCTTTGGCGATCTCTTTGGTCTTTATCATCGAAACGAAGGCAACGATTTATTCTCTTGAAAGAAGCCAAAGGCATACTTGCAGAGAAAATAGCTCGACCATGCTTACTATCCCATAATTCTTCAAGGGATTCACCATTTGATCGGTATACACCAGTCAAAAGCAGTAATGTGCCCGCATTGTTGTTCTGTCAACAGAGTTCCAATCGTCTTTGTATTGCCGAACCCCAAACAAATTAGTCATATCGACAATTGTCTGTTCAATTGGATGTATAAGCAACAAAAACACTGAAACAGGATCACTGCACTGAGCAGCGGCCAATGTTGTTGGGCCTGAAGAAACAAATATATTGTAATTGTAAAACAAATACATAGAATAAAGCAGTTTTACCTTGTCTGCTTGCAAACGAATAAGAAGAGGAAGCAATTTTATTCGACAAAGGTAATGGCTCAACCGAATATGATATCACTTTGTCTTTTGCCAATAATAGTATATTAGGCTGTAATATAGCATCTTCTCTCATTCTTTCTTCGAAAAACACAATATCGAATCTTTATTTTTCCTTTTTTTGAGATATGTGTATGTATGTATACGATCGTGAGAACACTCCACGCACGATATATGACAAGATAAAAGTGCCCTAATAACGACAAACGTGCAAAATAAACATTAATAACTTTTCAATAACCGGTATTTTCTTTAGTGTAGAATTTACACTATGTATGCAACGAATTAAGGAAACTTTTTGTAGAGTTTATTAGAGACATCTAGCGAAAAAATGGGTATTATATTTCGAAAAAGCACATACGATTTTCCCGTTGAGCCGAAATTTCTAATAGATTTGATGAAGCATTTCAAAACTTAAAATAGTGTAAAATTTACACTAAAACCGGATGAAGGTTAAACAGCGTCAAACACTGCTCTGAACGGTTGCGCTTGATTTCCGGAGTGAACAAACGCGGCACCCACGCACCGGCAGCTTTCTCATGCCCAAAATTTCATGCAGGTTATGACCCACGCGATCTTTTGAAATGCCTACTGTCTCAGCTATCTCGCGCACCTTCAATCGGCGCGGCGGTCTGCCAATACGAGATCGTGGATTTTTATCACGGTATCCTCCGTGGTAGCCGTTTTCGGCGCACCTGGACGTGGCTCATCAAAAACCAACGTGTGACCACGTTGAAACTCCTTAAACCAATTTTTGATGGTCGCCATTGAAGGAGAAGAGTCACCGTACACAGCATCCAAACACTCTTTGATTTCGCTGCGCGATTTCCCTTCCAAAAACAAGAATCAAATCACCGACCGATATTGCTCTTTTTCCATTTTTCTAAAATCCGCGGACACTCCCGCTTCCACACGCGGTCAAAACAAAACTACGAATCCGATCCGGCTGAAAGTAGACATCGACAGTAGACGTCTACTAGAATGTACTACACGATAGTAAGTAGCTCTTGCAATACTGACGCCATCTGGCGGGGAAGCTAAGTAATTATCGGACCACCCTCGTAGCTATATGCCAATAAGTCTGCTCAGTAATATACCTATAAGTAACATTTTTGAAAAAGTCGTTAAGATCAAGATTGTGAAAATTATAGAAAATCGGAAAATATATCCCAATGAGCAGTTTGGGTTCAGACGTAATCACGACAAGTAGTAAAAATTTGTAATAGTATTTAAAAAAGCAGATTGGAACGAAAATCAAGTGGCTTGATACTATTGGACATCGATAAAGCTTTTAATTCTGTGTGGCATAATGGCTTCATATATAAAATGTTAAATAAAAGTTTCCCTCTGTTTCTCTGTAAAATTGTTCAAAGTTTCTTATTAAATCGTCGTTTTAAAGTACTTGTTAATGATTGTGTGTCGGATATAATTAATTTTTTGGTAGGTGTAAATCAAGGTTCGGTCCTTAGTCCCGTCTTATCTTCTTCTTTTCCTTTTTTTTTTTTTTTCCGGCGTCGTTATGGTCAGAAGTGTAGGACCATAACCTTCCCACTTAACTGCATTCCTACTGGTCCGCTTGTGGGGTCCGCCGGTTTGACCTCAGAAAGTAGCGGCAGGCTTCCCGGTTTGGGATTACTTCATCGCTGAGGGCAATCAAATGCTGGTGTTTTTGCATTTGTTTGCACCAATTGTTTTTCGGCCTGCCTTTTTTGCGTGTTGAAATTGGAACGTTGATTGATATAGCCTTTTGGACGGGGTTCAAAGGATCTCTCCTTTGAACATGACAATACCAACTGAGTCGGTCGCGCTCTATATTTCTTGTGATGGTTTCTTTTACGTGGAGGCTAACTCGGATCTTTGAACTTCTAATTCTGTCACGCTTTGTTACTCCCGCTGTCATGCGAAGCATCTTCATCTCAGCTGCCGTTAATTTTCTCTCATATTTTTTTGTGCATTGTCCAGCATTGTGAACCGTATGTGAGCGCCGGACATACAACTGAAGTGTAGAGCCTTCCTTTCAGCTTAGGGGGCATTTTTCGATCACAAAAGATGGCGGAGTTTTCCCGCCACTTCATCCACCCTACGCTTACGCGATGGTTGATGTCGTCATCACAAGTTGCTTCTTTATTAATCATAGATCCCAGACATTTAAACTTTTCACACTTGGGAAGCACTCTTCCATTCAAGTCAATGTCTGGAATAGGCTGATGAGGGTCAGAGAACGGGCAGCACAGATACTCTGTCTTCTTTGAACTAATACGATACCCGTGTCCCTCAAAAATGTCCACCCACACATCAAGTGCTCGTTGTAGCGACGCCTGATCATCGTCAGCAAAGAATAGCTGGTGCACATTGGGGTCCGTCACTTTTCCTTCAAGCAAGCAATCAAGGACTGCTATAAAGAGCAGTGGGCTGAGGACGCTCCCTTGGTGTACATCGACTTTGATTGCGAACTCTTCGGTGACTCCTGCGGTGCATCTTACTCTTGTCGTTGCTCTATTGTACATGCCCATGATCACTCGCACGTATGTAGGTTTCTGGAACTCCTTTTTGTCTTAGCGCTACCCATAAAAGATCTCTTGGTTGCCGGTCAAAGGCCTTCTCGAAATCAACCAACACCATATGCAAGTCCTTTGACGAATCGCGATGCTTTTCCATCATGACCCTTATACTTTGGATTGCATCTGTTGTTGATTTACCCGCGACAAACCCGCACTGGTCATCAGATAGTCGTATTATTTTCCGCAGTCGGCTATCTAATACCCGTTCAACGATCTTCATGGTGTGCGACATCAGCTTGACAGAACGGTAGTTATCACAATTTCGGGTATCACCCTTTCTTTTGTGCAAAGGAAGAAGATAGCTTTCCCTCCATTGATTAGGCATAGTGTCGCCTCTCATAAGTTTGGAGATAAGAACCATGAGCCATCTAGACCCGATGTCTTCCATCTTTTTCCAGAACTCAGAGGGTATCCCGTCCATAAATTGATATTATTTGTAATGGAAAATTAAACTAAATACTGAAAAAACTCAAGCTATCTTTTTCACTAGAAAAAGAAAACCTTGTTTTCTTCTATCTAGTCAGATTATCATCAACGGTCACGCAATATCATGGAAGCCGTCTGCAAAATACTTGGGCATATATCTCGACCCAAGATTGACTTTCAAGAACCACCTCATGGAAACACTTGAAGTACCTACATTTTATCCGTTTATTAACAGAAAATCACTCATTTCATTGGAAAACAAAATAATAATTCATAAAAGTAAATTTCAACCAATTTTGCTATACGGTTGCCAGGTTTGGGGCAACTGCGCAAAATGCCAATTTAAAAAAGATACAACAAATGCAAAAGAAGATATTTGAAATGATGTTACACCTTCCCTGGCATCACTCAACAATACAACTACACACTAGAGCTAATGTTGAATTGATTCTCGTTCAGGCGTTCAATGAAAGTAATCTGTTACCTGGATTAAATGCTATTAAACGAAACCTCACTTCCCGCCGACCGGTGTATTGCGATAGAAATCGTTGAACCAGAAAATGGATGATAGCACATAGTGCCAATATATCTTAATTGTGGTCGATGGATATGAGCATAACAAACTCAAACTCAAACTCTTCTTAATAAGTTGAGTTACAAGAGCAAAATAAGAGCAGCAAAGTCTAAATCCTGGCGGGAGTTCTGCGAATCAATAGAGGATCTCAACGAAGTTGCAAGGCTCAGAAAGATCCTATCCAAGGACCCCTGGGTCCCGGGATTCATCCTTAAACCAGATGGTTCTTGGACAGAATCCATTCAGGAATCCCTAGAACTGCTGACTGAAACTCACTTCCCAGGCTGTAAAACCCCTGAAACCATAGTCTCCTTCGAGACGACGCGACGGTTCCTACGGTTCACACAACCGCAGAAGTAATAAACAAGATTATCACAACGGATAAAGTATCATGGGCAATAAATTCGTTCAAACCCTTTAAATCTCCGGGGCCGGACGATATCTTGCCAGCGATGCTTCAAAAAACACAAAGCCACACTGTACCCCACCTCGTAGGCACTTTTTCCAAAAACCACAGTGGAAGGAAATAAAGATAATTTTCATACCTAAGGCAGGTAAACCCATACTGCCGCAAAGGACTATAGGCCACTTAGTCTCTCGTCGTTTCTATTAAAAACCTTGGAAAGACTCCTTGACCTATACATCAGAGGACTCATCAACTCACGCAACTTATGCAACACTCAACACGCCTACCAAAAAGGCAGATCAGTGGAAAGTGCTCTGCATAGTGTTGTCCGTGAAATTGAGAGCTAGCTAAAAGAGTTTACAATGGCAGCCTTCCTCGATATAGAGAGGGCCTTCAACAATGTAAACACAGAGGCCATAATAACAGCTCTAGAGGACACAAAAGTAGACAAATCCATTGTAATCTGGATTGAAAATATGTTGAAGAACAGAATTATCAATGCAGACATTGGACATAGCTCTATAAGGAAAGTGACAACTAGAGGCACACCACAGGACGGAGTTCTCTCCCCCCTACTGTGGCTTCTTACAGTTAACAAAATCCTCAAATTCTTTATGGAGAAAGACACAAAGACAATAGCGTACGCAGATGACCTGGTTATCTTGATAAAAGGTAAATTTCTACCAACTATCAGTGAACTAATGCAATCTGCGTTGAGGGAACTCTCCTCGTGGGCAAGACAGAACGGTCTGAGAATAAACCCCCAGAAAACCGAGCTGGTCTTGTTCACCAGGAAAAGGAAAATTCCGATATTTGCTCCCCCAAAGTTAGAGGGCACTCCACTCAAACTCAAAGCGGAAGCCGAATATCTAGGCATCATTCCTTACTCCAAACTCTCCTGGAAAAGGAACCTGGAGGAAAGGATGAAAAAAGGATTGAACGCTTTTTATGCATGCAAAAAGACCTTCGGAAAAACATGGGGCTTGCAACCGTACATCGTTCATTGGATGTACACAGCAATCATCAGACCCATTTTAACTTATGGGGCCCTAGTCTGGTGGACTGCTAGCAGCACGAAAAGCTATATGAACATGCTCAACAAAGTACAAAGGTCAGCCGCTGTTTGTACAACGGGAGCCATGAGGAGCACGCCGCAAGCAGGGTTGGACATGATACCTCATCTCCTCCCCCTGGATCTATTCATAAAAGGCTGCGCTGCAAGAGCGCTCTCAAACTAAGGGAGTCCTCTCTGTGGAAGCAAGCCAACTATGGACATACGGCCATTGTTGGGCTTCAGCCCCAACAAAACAATTATACACGATCATCATAAAATGTAAATTAAAGTCATTGTAAACAACCAACCACAATTGTAAATGTAAACAATTGTGAATGTAAACAATTGTAAATGTAAACAAATGAAATGTCAAGTTAAAGCCATGCAAGAATGGCAATTGTCATCTTCGCACTTGGGGAATTGTTCCCCTCCGCAACATGTTGCGAAAGGGAGGACATTAACCCAGGGCAGTTACAGCTGAAACAGCTACATAGAGCCTATATAAGAAGGCAATTGCCAGATACTGTACTTCTTCTCTTTTATACTTTGTATTTGGTGGTGCGCAGTTTAATTGTAACCCACACGGAGTTGCTAAAATAAAAATAAATTATAACGTACGAGTACAAAGGGATTGTTAATTAATAAAAACATTAAATAATTCTTCGAGTTCTAATGGTCTGAGATCACCTTGACTCAGAACATTATTTGGTCCTTCGAGCCTTCAACAAACAGCAGCAAATTCATCAAACGGCAGCAACCGTTCAACAAGCAGCAGCAAGCTCATCAAGCAGCAGCAAACCGTTCAACAAACGGCAAGCTCAACACCGTTCAACAAGCAGCAGCAAGCTCATCAAGCAGCAGCAAACCGTTCAACAAACGGCAAGCTCAATACCGTTCAACAAGCAGCAGCAACGGCTCATCAAGCAGCAGCAAACCGTTCAACAAACGGCAAGCTTAAAACCGTTCATCAAGCAGCAGCAACCGCTCATCAAGCAGAAGCAAACCGTTCAACAAGCGGCAACTTTAATTTCAACAAGCAACAATAAGAAATCTCAAGAATTAACAAACAACAGAAGAATTAAATCAACAACCTGCAGCCAAGAATATCATCAAACAATTGGAATCAGGCTGAGTACAATTTATACAATTACTTTGAATTATACGTATATCCCAAAAAGATAATAATAACATTACATGATACAATATACACTTATATATTTATTTACAACATCATATCCATCCATTTACATATATCACAAACATATTCATTTTATCATATTCATTATATACATATATACATACATACATATCTGAATAATACTTAATCCATTCGTACTCATACATATAAAACTAACTCGTGAATCGTAAACCAATTACACAAATCACAAAATGTCCAAATTAACAAAATCAATCGAGATACAGGAATTAAATCTTAAAGAATTACAAACAGACTTAGATGAATTCCAAAAAGATCCCGCGTCGCGACAGCTAAAAGGGTATGTGAATGCTTGCTTAAATGATATTGAGGAAGTTTTCAAACGCGCGAAGAAGGAACATTCCTTCATTGTAAATAGTTCAACCGATCCCCTAAAAGAAAAATATTTAGAAGATGAAATTTATCCCAAAATAAAAAAAACATACTTTACCTTTGTCGGTCTACTAGCACGATGCCATTGACAAACTCAATGAACATAACCAAACGTTAGATTCTTCGCGGTCAAACCAAACAAGGTCATTAGCTTCAGACATTCGTCTTCCGCGAATTGAAATAAGGCCCTTTTCCGGAAAGTTTGAAGATTGGTACGAATTTAAAAATTTGTTCCTGAATTTAATCGATCAGAACGCAGATCTATCAGACGTTCAAAAGCTGCAATACCTCAAGAGCACAGTAATTGATGAAGCAGCACGGTTGATTCAACATCTTCCAATAGATGGAAAAAGTTATTCCTCAGGCTGGGAAATTCTATCTGATAGGTACGACAACAATAGAAAATTGGTTTATACACAGTTACGTAATTTATTGGAGCAAAGCAAACTTACCCATGAATCCGCTGCGTCGTTAAAATCGTTACACGATAAGAGTATCGAGTGCATCCATGCTCTCTCCAACTTGGGAATTGCAATTGAAACCTGGGACAGCATACTTATTTACATATTGTACCATAAATTGCCCCCCCAGACCCAGAAAGACTGGGACAGCACATTGGGCAATACAAAAGTACTTCCAGAGATTAAATCGTTTTTCGCATTTATTGAAGGTCGTTTCAGCTCCTTGGAAAATAACATCGAGGCAAATCAACATCGGCCAACAACATTTTTCCAAAGAGCTAACCCCCTTCATAAAATCTCAACAGTCAAAGAATATCTTTGTCGGCTCTGCAAGGGATCCCACAGTATTCGACTGTGCAAACGTTTTATTAACATGGATGGTAAGGGTCGAGCTGAGACAATCAAGAAATTTTCAATGTGCTATAATTGCCTTGGTTACGACCACCAAACGTCGAACTGCAAAAGCACTCACCGGTGCTTCAAATGTGGTTTAAAGCATCATACCCTATTACACATAGACCAGAACAATGTTCCATCAACATCAAAGGCAGCGATCACAACCAATCTCAACCAGCTAAATTCTAAGGTCCTGTTGGCAACTGCCTTAGTCAGGGCCCAAGCATCTGACGGAACGTATCACTGTCTACGAGCACTAGTGGACCCAGGTTCGGAAGCCACATTCATCACAGAACAGGCCACACAACTACTGAAGCTAAGAAAACACAGAATAACAGCGAATGTGACGGGACTGGGACAAACATTGACTGGGACGTCAAAACACCAAACACAATTCACAATAAAATCAAAAACAAACCCAACCTTTTCTCTTGTGGTCAGAGCATTCATTTTCTCCCAACTCACCTCCCTTTTACCAAAACAACAATTTCCCAAGGGTAAGTGGAGCAATCTATCCAACCTCCCCTTAGCGGATCCCTCTTATCATATTCCTGGGAAGATAGACCTACTTCTAGGCGCCGACGTCTATGCATCTATCATTCTCGACGGACTCATTAGGAGTCAGAAGGGTTCTCCAGTCGCACAAAAAACAGAGTTGGGTTGGATCCTAACTGGAAGAACGTGTTTGGATCCTCAGACCAACACAATTACCGTGCAGAATCATCACAACAACCTTGAGATGCAACTCAGACAGTTCTGGGAAATTGAGGAGAATCTAGATGAAAGAAAACTAACATCAGAGGAAGAGCAGTGTCAACAACACTACCAACAGACACACAAGCGTCGACCTGATGGCAAATACGAGGTCCGACTTCCATTTAAGGAGGGGATTCACCCAAACCTAGGTGAATCTAAGCGGGCGGCACTGGCTCGATTCTTTCAACTCGAAAGGAAGTTCCAAAACAACAATAAATTGAGGGAAGCATACAATGAATGCTTAACTGAATATGTCAAATTAGGGCATATGACAGAAGTTCCCTCAGACACACAACTAGTGCCTGGACAACACTATTTCCTTCCGCACCACGCAGTGTTTAAAGAATCAAGTACCACAACGAAACTACGCGTCGTGTTCGATGCGTCATGCAAAACGACAGACGGGCAGTCACTTAACGATCATTTACTGATAGGACCACGGCTACAACCCGACATCATCGACCTAGTGGCCAAGTGGAGAAAATTCAAAATAGCATTTTCAGCGGACATTAGCAAAATGTACCGGCAGATTTGGATGGCCTCTGAAGATACTCAATATCAGCTAGTTCTCTGGAGGTCAACACAAAACGAACCGATTAAAACATATAAACTAGAGACGGTAACTTTCGGCACAGCATCAGCACCATACCTAGCTGTACGAACATTGCATCAGTTAGCAGCTGATATTGCACATACACACCCTCATGTAACACGCACACTCACCGAAGGATTCTATGTCGACGACCTTATATATGGAGCTGACACTGAAGATGACGCCATCCAGATGCAACAAGACGTCATCTCGACCCTGAAAGCTGATGGATTCCCTCTTCGCAAATGGGCAAGTAACTCTTCAAAAATCCTAGAACAAGTTCCTGAAAACGAACGAGAAATTAATTTACCGCTGAGATTCGAGTCACAGGAAGCCATTAAGACATTAGGTATCCAATGGCATCCAGGAAAAGACTCTTTCAAATTTAAAATCGACTTACCAGACGTTAAGGCACACACGAAGCGCTCCGTATTGGCAGATATCGCTCGAATTTTTGATCCACTTGGGTGGATCTCACCATGTGTCCTCAAGGCAAAAATCATCCTCCAACAACTTTGGGGCAATGAATCGACTTGGGATTCTGCTCTTCCACCGAACATTGAAGAGGACTGGTTACGACTTCGCAATGGGCTTGAAGAGCTGCAGACACTGGAAATACCTCGCTGGATTGGACACGAAAGCTCAGCACCAATACAATTGCACGGCTTCAGCGATGCTTCTGAAAGGGCATATGCAGCAGTTATTTATTCCCGAGTAACAACGAAGGACGGTGAACATATCAACCTCATCGCCTCTAAGACCAGAGTTGCTCCCCTTAAACAAATTTGTCTTCCTCGCCTGGAACTGTGCGCAGCACATCTCTTGGCAAAACTACTACATCGAATTACCAATTCCATGCAGTTTACCAACTGTGAAATGTACGCATGGTCCGATTCAATGATTTGCTTGGCTTGGATTCGTGGAAGTCCATCAACACGGACCACGTTCGTCGCCAATCGAGTGACTGAAATCCAAAATCTAATCGGCTCGAATATTTGGCGGCACGTAGGGTCAAAAGAGAACCCAGCTGACATCGGATCACGGGGGCTCTCTCCAAGGGAGCTTCTTGTTAACGAGACGTGGTGGCGCGGGCCCAAGTTTCTGCAAGGCTTCAGCTTGCAAAATCACCCACAAGAAACTCCATTCGAAACCCCTTTAGAACTCAAGCGACTAAAGAAAGAAAAATATGAATTGAATTTACCATCAAATTTTGAATCTAATATACTTACAGAGGTCGGTCATATAACATCACACTGCATCACCATCAACAACACCTTCTTCCAAAAATTTTCAAACATCAAGCGGCTCATCCGCACGGTAGCGCTATGGAGGAGATATTTCCATAACTTACGAGCAGATAAGAAGTTATTCCTAAACTTGCACCCACTCACAGCAGAGGAATTGGAATCATCGAAGCATCAACTTGTCAAGCTGGTTCAATCGGAATTATTCTCAGCCGAAATTCAGGCGCTCAACACAAAAAATCCACTTCCCAAAGGAAGTACAATTCGGAGTTTGAATCCGTTTCTAGACTCTTCAAACATTCTTCGCGTTGGGGGAAGATTATCAAACTCATCGTTAAACTTTAATCAACAACATCCAATTATTCTCAGCGAATCGCATCACTTCACAAAATTACTCGTGAGTGATATACACCTCAGCACCCTCCATGGGGGTCAACAATTGATGATGGCAGAGATTCGAAATACATTTTGGATCACCAATCTCAAACGAATCGTAAAGTCTACCATCCACAGATGCGTACGTTGCCATCGGTACAACGCCAAGATGCAAATGCAGCTCATGGGAAGTCTGCCTGCGGAACGAGTGACGATATCGAGACCATTCACAAACACTGGAGTCGACTATGCCGGTCCTGTAGACATTAAACTTTGGAAGGGTCGATGCAACAAGATCTCCAAAGGGTACATGGCAGTTTTCGTCTGCTTATCCACTAAGGCCATCCACATTGAATTAGTAAGTGACCTTAGTTCAGCCGCATTTATAGCAGCATACCGGAGATTCGTTGCACGACGGGGCATCTGCACAAATCTATTCAGCGACTGTGGCACCAACTTTAAAGGTGCTAACAATGAACTCAAGAGAGACTTCAATTTTATCGCATCGGAATGGTCAATCGAAGTCGCCAAAGGTTTAGCCGCACTGCAAACAACATGGCATTTTAACCCTCCCGCGTCACCACATTTTGGGGGCCTTTGGGAGGCTGGAGTAAAATCAATAAAACACCATCTTAAGCGGACAATCGGTGTCTCTAAACTGACATTTGAAGAATTTAACACCTTACTTACTCAGATCGAAGCTTGTCTAAATTCCAGACCACTGTGTCCAATGTCGCACGACCCCAACGACCTGACAGTTTTAACTCCGGGCCACTTCTTAATCGGAGCGCCTCTTCGGACAGCACCGGACAGAAACCTGTTGGAAAGGAACATCAACCGACTAGATAAATGGAAGTATATTCAACGACTCACCCAAGAATTCTGGAAACAGTGGAGCACAACATACATACATCAGCTACAACATCGGCCGAAATGGCTGCAAGAACAAACAAACATCAACGTCGGAGACATTGTCATAGTCAAAGAAGATAACTTACCACCGTCATCATGGCTCCTTGCCCGGATACAACAACTACATCCCGGGTCAGATGGTCTCGCGCGCGTGGCGACCATACGGACAGCAACGTCGATACTTAAACGCCCGATCACGAAACTATCCGCGTTACCGATTACTGACCCCGCGCGCAACGCGTAATCTCCTCGCAAATAAAAAAAATGACAATCACTATAACCGCCACCACCCTCTTTCTTATTTAAACACATGACAATTGCAAAATACTCACATTTATTTTCTTTTCATGCCCAAATCCTACTCAAAAAACATTCACTACAACCCGAATTACACCATCAAATATTACACGCAAACAAAATTACGAGTATCTTTGGGTGCACGTACCAGAAATCGAAGAAACACCATGGTTCGACAACACAACGCATGAACAAATCCACGCAGCCGAGGACAACGCGACAACGAGCACGACACCACCGCAAGGCGTTGCAAGTACATCACCAGCACTCGACCAAAAATAACTCACTTCCAATTGAGAGGCGGGAGCATGTTGGGCTTCAGCCCCAACAAAACAATTATACACGATCATCATAAAATGTAAATTAAAGTCATTGTAAACAACCAACCACAATTGTAAATGTAAACAATTGTGAATGTAAACAATTGTAAATGTAAACAAATGAAATGTCAAGTTAAAGCCATGCAAGAATGGCAATTGTCATCTTCGCACTTGGGGAATTGTTCCCCTCCGCAACATGTTGCGAAAGGGAGGACATTAACCCAGGGCAGTTACAGCTGAAACAGCTACATAGAGCCTATATAAGAAGGCAATTGCCAGATACTGTACTTCTTCTCTTTTATACTTTGTATTTGGTGGTGCGCAGTTTAATTGTAACCCACACGGAGTTGCTAAAATAAAAATAAATTATAACGTACGAGTACAAAGGGATTGTTAATTAATAAAAACATTAAATAATTCTTCGAGTTCTAATGGTCTGAGATCACCTTGACTCAGAACAGCCATACTTAGAATAATAGACGACCTGCGAAAGGAACATGGTTTTAGTAGCCTAGCAGCTACGACCGACTATACTTCCCCCCAAAATGACTTCTCTCTCAGAATACCAATCCTTTTCCCCGACAGAGAAGAGTGGCTATCAAACGCTGTAATCAACGACCAGGAGATCACTCTCTTCACCGACGGATCGAAAATGGACTGGGGCCGGGTTCTACTCTGATACCCTCCACAAACAGGAATCATTCAGACTCCCTGATCTGTGCAGCGTTTTTCAAGCAGAAATCCTGGCAATAGAGAAAGCAGCTAAACACCTACAGGTAACCGATATCCCACCATCGGATATCACTATCTTCGTAGACACCCAGGCTGCACTGAAGTCAACAGATTCCTATATAACGAGATCAAA
This sequence comes from Merodon equestris, assembly GCA_958301585.1. NCBI lineage: Eukaryota > Metazoa > Arthropoda > Insecta > Diptera > Syrphidae > Merodon > Merodon equestris. The sequence continues at coordinate 71,719,680 of OY284413.1, forward strand.
AGCTGTTATGAAATGTCGCGACTCACTTAAGTCCATCAGACACCATATGTCAAACTCTGCTGGGTCCCGGGCCACAGCTCAATCGCAGGGAACGAAAGAGCAAACGAATTGGCCAGGCAAGGGTCTGAACTGGACATCAGCGGAGCGGACACGTCAGTGCAACCACCGATCAGCGCATTATACCGGATCATAAACAACACAATCATCAAAAAAGCCAACTCGTCTTGGCTTACAAGAAACGACAGCTACACGACAAGATCATCGTGGCCAGAGCTCAATATCGGAAAAACAAAGAAGCTCTTAGCGCTGGACCGTAACTCGATCCGTATGCTCGTCGGATTAATCACAGGACACTGTCCCATTGGAGCAATGCTCCGGAAATGGAACTCGGGATCCAGCGATCTCTGCCGGAGATCTGCTTTGCCACTGCCCAGCTCTCCAGAGTCGACGCCTAGCGTCGCTAGGCCAAAGATTCTTTACGGAAATTGCGGATGTGGCTAATGCAGATATATCGGATCTTCTAAAATTCATAAAGAGCACGGGGTGGTTTCAGCCACCACGCGATAAGATAATTATATGTATGTGTACCCCCACAAACGAAGGGAATCACAATGGGCCTTTTGGCCTCCGAGTGGAAGTGATGCTTAACCATCACACTCCCCTTCTTTAACCTAACCTAACCTAATAAGTTGAGTTCGACCGATTTTATAATTTGGCCACTTGAATGGAAGAATAGGCGTGGGCATGCAAACTTTTTCAAACCATATGCCTTTAAAAGTTTCGTTCAGGCAATCAATTGAAATAAACACCAATCAACTAAATCTCTCGCCGAATTTAACATGTAAAGAGTTTTTCCGGGAGATGTCTAAACAGAGTTTGTTGAAATGAAAGATATGAATATTTTGTCCTTACTAAGAAGTGAAAAACGCCACTACTCAGAACTCAACAAAAGCACACAAAAGCAAGCAAAATTGGTTCCAAAATAAACACATGCAAGCTATGAAAGTATCAAATTACTAAAAATATTCAACACAAACGCATTCAAAGATCTCCACGTGGCGGTAAGCAAAAATTTTAAAATTCTTTGAAATGCAAAAATGATAGAATGAGACCTACATACATATGTATGAACATATTTTTGTTTTTGTATTTTTCTTTTGCGTTTAATTTATAATTAGATTAAATTAATTCTACAGTTCTTGTAAAATATTAAAGATGTAAGATATTATATACATATCTCTTGTAATTAATGTGCAATGGCAGAATACGAATGAATTATTCTTAGTTAAAGGCATTACTAAACGAAGATCCGAGTCAAAAGCAAATAGAGCTTGCAGACTCATTGGGAGTGACTCGGCAAGCAGTTTCTGTTCGATTAAAATCCATGGATTTATCCAAATCGGATTTACACGAGATAAACCTAACCTAACAAAGATTGGCGGCGATTGATGGCCTACACATAATACTAAATTCAGTTGATCAGATAATAACTTCTTATCTCATAATTACCAAAATAATGATCCCAAAATACACATGATTTATCAAAATCAGTATCACGATTTCTATAATTTTATTAATTAAAATAAAAAGTCGCACCTATACCATTTCTCGCTTTAAATTAAGTAATATGTAATTAATTATGTTTTTTTTGAATTCATGTGAAATAAATAAAATGAATGAATGAAAAAAAATTTCATCATAGAATAGGTTTAGACTAGGGTAGGTACAATTACTCCCAACCAAATACTCGTATATTAGATTAGATCGATACAGAAACCCGGACATTTTAGACAACCAGGTTATCATCCAAGTGAACAGTTTTAAAATGCATATCGTCGACTAGAACATATGGAGGTGGGACAGATAGCTTGCAATAATCCAACATTTATGGAGCAAGCGAATACTCAATATGAGAAAGTACATAATACTGCACCTGTTTTTTTCTTAATTGAGTCTCGGAGGTAAAATATTTATGGACTAAATAGAGGAGCATCGTCAATTCTTATAGGGTACACTGTTCAAAACGTATGAAAAAGTTAGTTTAAGACTTCAACAATCAATAACACAACCTCTGAAACAACTGGACCGGATTATGACTAGTCTACCAAAGGAAGTTAGTTATGAACCAAAGAAAGCCACTGTTGGTAGAAAAGAATTGTAGGTGACAAGTCCAATGACTAGGATTTACCTAGTTAAATATTTAAAACATTCGATTTTAGTAAGAATATTTGATCTTGAAAAACAATGCCGAGATACCTCTCCGTTCAGTATACAACTGAAAAGGAAGTTGATCTTTTGCTCTTGAACTAAGAAGAAAAGAAAGAAATTGAATCTTTTCTACACCAACGTAAAAATTTTAATGAAAAATCGTGACCTGTTGACCAGTACAGGATCCATAACGGTAAAATCCGTACAATAATTGGGCCGCATATCAATGCCAAGGGCTTCCATAGGCTTCCTCCAAAGCCTCAGATGGAAGTACAACAATAGGAAATCTAAATATCTAATAGCTGAAACATCATAATAGTGAAGAAAAAATGAATAGCCCTGGAGAGCGGCAGCTTTGACTTTACGTTGACCACCGGAAGTTTAATGAAATAAGGATAGACGACAAATATCCTCGACCAAATATTGAGAGCATTTTGGATAACCTGGACAGACCACGGTATTTTTCTTGCAAGGGGGTACTACCAAGTTAAGGTAAACCCAAAAACAGAATTTATAGCACCATGCGGACTTCTGAATACTTATACTCGTAAATACCATTCGGTCTCAAAAATGTAACATAGCAACTCTTAATGAATGACTAACTCAGGAACCACATAAAAAAGATCTGGGTCGTCTACCTCGACGATATCTTAAGCACAATCCAAACACAATCTTAAGGTAAAATGCGATAAACAGTTCCTACGCAAAGAAAAATACATATTAAATTCTTAGGCCGTATTCTGACAGCCGAAAAAATGAAGTCAAAGCCAATATCAAAAATTGACCCTACAATTTTTCAGGTGTGTGAATCAATGCTAGGCTGATCAGTATGCGCGGGCTTAACTCCGCTACTGAAAATTTTTGATCGAGCGAGCAAATTTGTTGTTTTATCAACCTTGCTCTCGCTCCGCATGGCACTTTTCTTTTTCGTTATTTCTCACTATTTTTCAATCAAACAATTTCATTTGATAATTTATGGCTCATCTACAGACCTAGATCTATCGAATGACATGCTGCACACATGTGTGGTTATAGCCGATATCTACATTTAGTGCGTACAAGAGTAGTCCGAAATCGTTTTCGGACCACTATATTGCCAAAAAGTGGGTGATTGCTCTCGCTCCGCTACGCTCCGCTCGATCAATGAGATTTGGGATGCTTTCTATTCCTGACTACATATTTCCCTTTTGTCAGTTTTGTGAGCTCTCCATTAAAATATTGTAGTACTTTTCATTCTTAATTCTGTTATATGATGTCCCTTTATCTTACTAAGGGAATAGTACAATACAAAACCTAACTTAATTCGAAATCAACTATTAAGTACAACAGATTTTCGATCTCAACTGTAAAAATTAGAACGAAAAACTAAAAAAAATATATTATATTAATAAGACATTGGCTCGACCATAAGAGCAAAGTTCATTCAAAAATTAAAGATTTCATCATCATCAATAGTAGTAGTCAAAATAGGTGCTTAAGGTATCGATCTAAAAGTACACGTATACTGAATTATTTAAACAACAAGCTATACCGATTCATCTGATGACAGATCGCCTGACTGAAAACATGGAAAACAAAGCTTGTTTGTCTCTCACCACTCAAATATCTGTCTGTCTACGGCAAACTGTCTATAACTTGGAGATATTCTACTCCCCTCACTATCTCAATTCTGTTGTATTTGCTTTCCAGCACCAACAAAGTGTTCTTTCATCACCACCATCATGGTCATAATCCTCTTTGCCATTCTGTCGATTCGACCCACTTCAGAGCCAACATCAGGATTAGTGCCACCATGTTCCAGTTGTTTCGAAACAGAGAGAAACTTGCTCGCTGAAGAGTTTTATGCGAATTAATGAAATTTGTATGCGCTTTGTTCGCGACGATGCTCATTCGTTGTTTTTAATTAAAATATAACCACTTAAGGAAGACAAAGAAATTTATGATTTTGCTCGAAATATACTTGTACGAGTATTTATGAGGCACTAAGGGGTGTATTCCTTGAATGCACAACAAAACCTCGTAATTAGTCAGCCAGGTGAAGTTTCTGTCGGAAAGTGAGTTGGATAATTAAGAAAATGCCCCCACTGAAGACAAATGACTCATTGCATGGTGCCTTGGTGCCGATTGAAATGGCTCTTTAGGTTGCTTGTTTATGATCTAGTTGTGGGAGGTATAAGGGCAGGACGACGAGTGGTAGAATTTAATTCAACTAATTGACCACAATGATTTTTGAGTACATTTTAATTAAGGCAGTCTTCTTGTATCAAATGGTTTTGTTGGTAATTTTTATGTCAATGACGACTATGTCTAGTTGAATTACTGGCCTGGATAGTTCACAATCATTAGGTTATAATGGGACATTAGCTCATTTTCCTTCTTATATTATTATGAAGATAAAGTGCTTACACTGAAAGGGATATGAAAGGAGCATTTCAAATGATCGTAATAATGCCGCTGGGTAGCATTCTGACATTACCATGGCATTGGAAACGAAAGTGGGGTGTCCCTGACTGTCTAGTTAAAATTGTTTAATATAAACGATTATAAGCTTTGATGTGACTATTTGAATGTGAAATTTGTATTTATTAGAGTACTATTGGCAAAAACACTTTCTTTATCAAGTCACACCATTTAAATTGCATGGAAACAACATTATGGTATACGAACATCCTTATATAAATAACAATTATTAGTGTATACATAGCTCCAGAGCAAAAACTTTGATGCGGTAACATGGAGGGGTAATGAGTGTCCCAGACTGTGTAGCCATTTGTTATGAACATTATTCAGATTTATTTTATTTCACTCACTACAGCTGTGATTGGTTCTTAATATACCTAATGAAGACTTTTCCAGAAATCACTGGAATTCAGGCTTTATCTCGATCTTGACTGGAAAATAATCAATAAATGATCTATTTTTATTTCTTAGACAAAAATGTTCAAATCCAATCTTCAAAACATTTCAATGTTTATGGTGGACAGTCTAAGCATAACCATACATATTTCTTAACTAATAATTAATGTCCTTCGGCCTAGAATTATTTATTTTATTTTATACTATATCTATACTCACTTCTAAGACTCACTTTTCTAGAAAACGTTAATAAAAAAATGTAAATTCATGTTATGTATGTGTTTTGTTTATTCTAATACTAACATTACCTATGCTACTGAACAACGCACTCGTGTACTTAGTTCCGAGTAGTCATCATCCTTTCAACGATTCGGCTTCATCATCTCGCTCACTTAACATGCCCGAGACGTCATCAAAGCTAATAGGCATCAGTTCTCAGGTTGATCTAAGTATAATGAAGTGCCCAAGCTCCAAAAGATCACCTAGCTAATCCTAATTTAATATACAAACTAAGGAGTGAGGAGGATTTTACCGAATTAACGCAAGTGTGCACCCAAGTGTTTTCACCCGACACCACCAAAAATCAGCGTGCTGCTTGGCAACATCGACGAGATTCCAGTCCACCATTGGGGTAATATTAGGTTGTACCACATGAAATGTCCGATTTTTAACATAGTCCTAATTAGAAGCTGAGTGAACATCTGTATTTTTTCTATAAGATGATGAGTGTGTTTGATGAGTGCGATTTTTAGGGTCCGTTGCGAGTTATTATTTTCTAGGATTTTTTTTTATCATGCTGTCGGCGGTTCAAATTCGCACTCTTTTCCTTTACGAGTTCAAACTGGGCCCCAGAAAAGGTTATGGTGAGAATCTGGTGGACATCGAAAGGACTAATCGACTTTTCATTACTTCAACCAGGGGCAACGATAAATGTAGTCAAATACTGTGAGGAAATTGACACAATGCATACGAAATTAGCTGAAAAGAAACCTGCATTGGTCAATAGGCATGGTTCGATCTTGTTGCATGACCTCACACGTAACGGTACAAAAGCTGCTACAGTTGGGATTCGAAATTATTCCTTATCCACCGTACTCTCCTGATATTTCTCCAACGGATATCACTTTTTCCGCAGTCTGGCGTCATTTTGTCGACAAAAGGTGTTCCGAAACCGAGCAGAGGTCATAGAAGCCTCTGAAAACTTTTAAGCGTCAATCAAAGAAATAATGTACCTTGGATCACGGTCGAAGAAGATTATACATATGTCAATGGTTCATATTTTGACTAAATAAAATTTTATAGAAAATAAATATTGACTTTTAATTTTTTACAAAAAAATCATTTCATGTGGTACAACCTATTGTAATGTAACGTATGAAGTTATGAGCACTGGCTTTCCTGGCTTTCCTGTGACGGTGGTAAATTATCGGGATACCATCTCTATTTTGGACTAATCTTTCGGAATCAATATAGAGAAATGCCGATTCGATTGTGTTTTTGTGGTATAATTAGGCTAGCAAGCCTAGGAGACCAGTTATTGCCGCTAGTCATAGCCCTTGCAATGTGTTTTCGTTTCAATTAAACAAGAAAATGGTCGATTCTGTCTACTCCATTGTACAGAACTTTATTAGGACAGTACTAAGGTATTGTCTCTCGAAAACACGAATCCCTCCCATACGCAATAATGAGCCGTTTTAGAGCCACGTAGGACTTCCATACGCAATGATGGATCTTATTAGGGCCACGGATCGGTCAAGCGGACTTCTGTGAAACCGATTCCTTGTCTCGCCGAAGGCTTTCTTAGCCTCAGCAAGACAAATGTCTGCATATCTTTTGAAATATAGGCACTGGTCAGGCCAGATACCGCACTGGTGGGGAAAACCAATAAGATCGCTTGTGAAGATTGCAACTTTAACCGCTCCCTGTTGTAAGCCATTCTTAACCCGTCAATACCCATACTTTTGCCTTTTTTTGTGTTTATTAACGTGATTGAATCGTAAAGTATTGGAAAAAATAATAAAAAGAAAATAACTTATTTTATCATTTACAGTTCGTGTTCAAGAACATAAATTTACTTATATTGGACAAGAAGGTATGTTTATTGTGGAATTTATACCAGCATTTGATATGTAAACCTACTTAGAACACATTTTTCTTGGGCGTTCATGGCAAAGCCAACTGCGATGTTGTGTAAAACCTTTTCTATATGATCAGCTGAACTGCCTTCTAGTCTAGTTCAATTGAAACTCTTTATTCAAGTGGCACTCCACAAAGATTATGCTTGAAGTAACGTTGTCACATTTAATATCAAACGTCTATCCTATAGTCATTATATAAATTATATATAAAAGGTAATGGGGCTTCCTAAGCCTGGTGAGCGTGTAGATCCGTATCTCCTTACCATGCGGTGTCAACGGGCTTTTTAAGCCGACATGCATCCATACATTGATATTTCGCCATATTCCACTAAATGACGAAAACAAGTTTTGACACAGTTTGAATAGTATCATGCGTAGTCTTAAACCTAAACTGGTTGTCAAATATTATTTTCTTTTCCTCAATCTATTTAACCAGAACTCTGTTTAATACTTTTTCAAAAAACTTTGCCAACATTCGGAGGCAAACTAATTGATGGGAAATAAGCTAGGGTTGTTCTATCTGCCTCCACATACTCGATTGGGTGAATTTTATCTGAAACGTGCGTCCCTAAAATTCATAAAATTGCTATTATTTAACAAAATATCCGTCCTTTCGAGCACGCTGATTTTATTGTAATATCGACGACATATGCAGGTAATTTAAGAAATACATATGTAATGAGCTTTGCTTCAAGTATAATACATGTACATTAGGGTGTCCCAAGAAAATCAAAATTGTTTTTTTTGAATGCATACCCTCTTATTTTATTTGTTTTATGTCAAAACAAGTAAAAAAAAACTTTCATGTAATTTGAATCACAGCAACCCGTGCCGACTTGAATTTTAAGTTGACACTACTTGTTTACTTGAGCCATCGCACGTCAAGTCTTGATGTGCTTGTAATTTCTAATTGTTTTGTCGGTTAAACCTATTTGTCTTTATTAATAAATATGTCGGAGTCGGTGGAATTACGAAGTTCTAAAAAAAATATATACAAATGGGTAAAGTTCCGTGCAGGGACGGGTTAAGAATATCCCTGCAGCGATACCTCTCGCTTGTCGTAAAAGGCGACTAAAACAAAGGTAAACAAAAATCACATCTAGGTAATTTAGAAAACACCAAGCTGAGCCTAGGGACACATATACCACCATTAAACTGCCCCACAAGTGTACATGCAAATCAGTGTGTTGACACGACTGGAGATCACCGGTGTTGTAAGAGTAAGATCAAACAAAAAAAAAAAATCTGGAGCATGCCCGTGTCACAAAAAAAAAAGGCAGGCCGAAAAACAATTGGTGCAAACAAATGCAAAAACACCAGCATTCGATTGGCCTCAGCGATGAAGTAATCCCAAACCGGGAAGCCTGCCGCTACTTTCTGAGGTCAAACCGGCGGACCCCACAAGCGGACCAGTAGGAATGCAGTTAAGTGAGAAGGTTATGGTCCTACACTTCTGACCATAACAACGCCGGAAAAAGGAAGAGAAGAGAGAGAAGACATAATAGGTAATGCACAACATCAAATAACGGGTTCGAAACTACCTTCAAACGGACAAGTTCTGTCAGTATTGTTTTATAATATTCGTGAAGTGAACCTAATTGTGAATGAAAGTGCTAATCTCACTATTCGGGAGTGTATAATCTTTTGGGAAAAGGCACGAATACCTACCAAATCGATACCAAATTGTGTAAAGAAACTTGTAGGCTTAGTATATCATGTTTGGAGAGTCTTACAAAAAAATGCAAAGAAATCACAAGACGCGTTTAAGCGGCGTCAAGATGAATTTGTAACTAATCTAAACAATTTATTTGATATTGCCCATGCCGATGCGCTTCAATCAATAAAAATAGCAGAAGACAAACTCTTCCTGCAGTGTCAGAGAGAGCCGGGCCGACCTGGTCATTTATGTGGAATAGATAAAAATCTGATTGCTATTCCTGAACCTGAACCATGTCCTGATGATTCTTCTTCTAATTCTAGTGAATTAGGAGAATCACACGAAGATTTGTCAAAGATAATTCGAAACACAGAACCTGGAGCCAGTCGAACACTAATGCGTAAAGACTTTATTACTCCAAAGTTAGTTGCCGCATGAGATATGTAGGTGTCAGTTAAGTATGAGAGACTCAGTATTTATTCTTGGAGCTACTATTGAGGCACTTGGATATAATATTGACGAATTTCCAATAAGCAAATCGTCTGTGCAAAGGATACGCATGGAAAAAAGGAAGGAATGCGCAGAAACTATAAAAATTGATTTCCAAAACGAGGTACCAGACGTAGTAACTGTTCACTGGGATGGAAAATTATTGACGCTTTGGATGCTCGAAAATCAAAAGAAGAACGTTTGCCTATAGTAGTTTCATACGAAAATAAAGAACAACTAATTGCTGTACCAAAATTGGAAAATTCTTCAGGCAAAGTACAGGCAGAAGCTGTTTGGAAAGCGATTTTAGACTGAAATTTCGCTTTAAAATCAGACCTCCGGGTGCCATGCACCAAGCTCGATGGATGGCTAGAGAAATATATTCCTTAAAAATATCATTACTCAGTTCCCAGATGAAGCAACTAACAAAGACAAGACAGCACTGTTAGGCGTCTGTTTATTTATTGTTCTAATCTACGTCAAACCATGGCTTCAATATTTTCTGGCAGTTAAAGCACCCTACAAGGATTTATGCTTTTTAAAGTCATTAAAAGCCTATGAAAAAAATAGATTTTATCGCGAAGGCTGCTTTGCAGAAGTTTCACCAACATTTATGGTATTTAACTGAGGAAATAGCAGTTTTATCACTCTTCGATGATGATGTAGATCTTGAAACAAAAAGGAAAATAGTGGAAAATTTTGCCAAAGAAAATTTCTCGACCCATGGAAAACGATACATTCTATCGAAGGAAGAACTTTGTGGATCATTTTACGGTAAGTTGGATTTACATATGTATAAGTGTTGTACGTGCTTAATTGTGTTTATTTCTTTGTTTATATAACTTTATCAGTATACTTAATTATTGATTCTTTTTCAGAGAAGAATATTGACGATTTCATATCACTCAAAAGCAAGACATTGTTTTCTCGTTTCAAAATTGATGATGGTTTTCTCAACGATGTTCCTTCTACATGGGCAAGCAGTGCTTCGTTTCTCCATGCTAAAAAGACGGTCTAAATGCTAAGAGCAGTGAATGATACTGCTGAAAGAGCTGTTAAGTTGATGCAGGACTTTCGTGGCTTAATTACGGTTGAGGAGGAACAGAAACAATATTTGTTACGTTGCGTACAAGAACATAGGACTGTACAAAGCAAACATTGAAAAGAACATATCCTCAGTAATAAGTGTCCTAATGTCAAACACAATTGAATAAATAATAATACCTTTTTAATACAGTAGAGTCTTAAAGAAATATAAATTCGCCACTAATTCCATAGTAGTCACGGTACAATTCCCTGAATTAAACTTTGACCACAAGTCGGCACGCGTCATCGTTATCCTATTGCAATAATACAGAAAAAATATAGAGGGTATGCGTACAAAATTTTGCAAACAAAAATTTGGTCCCTTATGTCTTGGGACACCCTAATGTACATGTACTCCAAATATATATGAAGGTTAACGATGTGTCAGAAATAACATGGCATTGCCTTGACTACCTACCTTCTGTGATAATTATAGGCCTTGTAGCGAACTTATTATTTGATTCGTTTTCTGTGATAACGCATACATGAAAGTAAAAGAAACGACAACTTAACCGTTTATAAAGTAAGCAGAATAAATTGTATTGCTAGCCACAACTACTAAAACATCGGAAAAGAGAGAGTAGGTTTCCTGGCTTTTCAGAGGATTCGATTTTTGGAGCTTCTCGGAATGTTTCGAGGACCAAATATTTTGACATAAATAATGTGGTTTAATTACAATTTTTTCTAATTTTATGAATAAACGAATAAATAAAAATATTTTCCAGAAGCCATTATTCATTACCAGTTATGACCCGATTCAGAAATCGTAGCTCAATGCATTTGCAAATCACCTGTGCTAGGTAGGTTGGTAGGCAGAATTTCCAAAAATGTGTGGACATTTTTTTCTTTATTTTTAACAACTTACATTTTTGGCAGTCCTGGCAAAAATGGCCCCAATAAGAGAAACCCTTAAAAGGAAGACTATTTCTCTGGAAACTAAAATTAAAATTTTAGATCGTCTTATAACAGGACAGGGCGTAACGGCGCTGGGTACGCATTTTAACGTGCACTAAGCTGCCACAAGAATAATGAAAAAAAAAAAAAAAGAAGCCGCAATTAGGAACTCAGTAATTTCTAGCACCAACATAAGTTCTAAAACTTCATCATTCATAAGAGATGTCAGTACTGAGAAAATGGAAAAACTTTTTTATGGAGGAAAATGGGTGTAGGACGGCGTATTTAGAGTAATTTTCATGAATTTTCATTTTTTAACATATAACGAAAAAATATACTTTATTGAGATTTTAATATACTGAAGAACATATACTGAAATTTTCAAATATTGTTCTTAACAAATCCCGGAGATATCAGCTGCTGCGCATTCTAAGTTGCCACCTGGAAAGGCAGTTTGGGTACATATTGGAGGTCACATTTTTTATCAGATATCAATTCTTAAAAAAAATTTACTTTTTTCATAAGTGTCTCTTCTCTTTGAACTACAATTATAACAAAAAATTAAAAAAATTCAATTTTTTTTTAGAATGTGAAAATTAAGTAAGATTTCTTACCGTTTTTTTGTTCTTTTTTTGCAATAAAAAATAAGTAAAAATAAAGATATTATTTATGAATGTAGTTCAAGTAGAGCGTATATATGTATATCAAGAAAATGTGTGCTAAGTTTCCCAAGGAGAGCTCTGCAAGGTAGAGTGTACACAAATTCGAAAAAAAATAGTTTTGAGAAAAACGTGCTTAATTAAGATTGTCTTTATAATGTGAAAGTCATCACCAAGGTTTCAATTGTTAAAAGATACAAAAGAACATCTGCCGACGTTTTCTGTCTCTCTTACACTATACATATACATACTTATGATTGACTATAATCATTATACGAATAGTCATTATCCCTTTATTGCATGGCGTAGCAGATATGCATCATACTATTTAAATGGATGTAACGAGCGTCTTACTGCGAAATTCTCACTGATTTTATTGTTATCTGTTCTCTTTGGATTTCGTTAAGAGTATATTATATACACGTGCTTCTTGGAATTATTTGTGAGCGATTTTTGCCATGTTTTGTTGACCGAACTGTTGAAGTGAGTCGTGGTGTGAACTTGTCCGTAAATCTGAACAAATAATTAAATAAATACCGTATTTCTAGCACGTACGTAATTTTTTTTATGTTCATTATAATTTAGAATTGACGCACATATCAAATAAAACAGCGACTTTGAAAGAAAATGTGAATTTATTTGATATTTTAAACATGATGCATATGTATATGCAACGTCATGCACTCAGTGCATACATTTTCGCAACATCATGCATTTACATACAACTCGATTTCTTTTGTTTTCTATTGTAGTATAAATAAACTGTTATTGGATACAGATATTGAAAAAATATTAGATCAGTGGGTGGATTCTGAGGAAAATGGCCCTTATGACGAGTTGCTCAATAACAACGATTTGGTGGCTAAAACTCAATGCCACGGTGTGGATGAAGAATATCGCAACGACGTCGACGGTTTGGTTGAAAGTTCGAAAGAACCAACTTCTTCGACAACCAATATGAGAGATTTTAAAAAAGAAAAAGCTGAATTAAACACAAAATATAATAGAGTTTTGTGAAAGCAAATCGATTTCCAATTCGATGAAAATCAGAAAATATTTACTGGCAACAGTTCCTTACCAAGTTGTATTCAAGACCTATCTACACCCCTAAGCACTTTCAACAGATGATCTTTTTCACAGATGATCTTATTAGTAATATAGTATCCGAATCCATGCTGTATTCAACAGAAAAAGATCCTAACCACGCAGTGGCACTTACAACAGCTCATTTAAAAAAGTTTTTAAGAATATGTATTCTCACATCAGTAGTACAAGTTCCAAATGTTCCGCGCTATTGGAGTCCTGTTACCGGAAATGAAACCATCATGAACGCGATGCCAATTAACGTATTTGAAAAGATTCGTAGATTCTTGCTTCCACGTCATTACCCAAATCACGACAGACTTCATAAGATAAGACCACTCTTAAATCACCTTACTCAAAAATGTTCATCAATTCCGCACGAGGAATGCTTGTCGTTAGATGAACAGATATGTTTAACAAAGGCACGTAGCTACATGAAGCAGTATATGCCTGCCAAGCCGAATAAATGGGGATTTAAATTGTTTGTGTTGAGTGGAATTTCAGGATTTTCCTACAATTTTGAGATCTACACGGGAAAAGAAGAAGCAGAAAAAATATTGTCAACCGAGCCTTACCTGGGAACTTGTGCTAACGTGGTTATGAGATTGACCAGATCTGTGGAAGAAAATGTTGGTCACAAATTGTACTTCGACAACTTTTATACAACACTTGTCGAACTAGCAAAAAAAGGAATATACTCCGTGGGAACTGTTCGCCGAAACAGGCTTGCCAATAATAAATTACCCACTAAAAATGACCTGAAGAATGAACCACGTGGAAAGTCTTTCGAATTTTTCACACAGCATTGATGTTTGTAAAGTTTGTTGGAAAGACAATAAGCCTGTTGATTTATTATCAACTTTTGTTGGCTACCGCCCAATGACGATTGTTAAGAGGTTTGATAAATCAAAGAAACAGCAACTGGAAATACACTGTCCGCATATCGTAAACCAATATAATAAGCATATGGGTGGTGTCGATTTGACAGACAGTTTGATTGGTCGCTACAGAATAAAGCTCAGATCTAAAAAGTGGTACATAAGAATATTTTACCATTTAGTGGACATTACAGTTGTAAATTCGTGGATTTTGTACAAAAAAGTCTGCTTACTTCACAATGAACCGCCATTAAGTCTGTGCGATTTTCGTATAAACCTTGCAGAGTCCCTGTGTAGATCTGGCGTAGCTATCCAAAAGACTAGAGGAAGACCAATAAACTCGCCGTCAGTTTTACTTGAAGATCGAAAAAGAAGGTATCCACAATCCCATGTACCATCCAGTGATGTATGTAAGAAAGGATGAAATAGCCCACTGGCCTGTATACAGGGTGTCCCACGAGCAGTGTGCCAAAAAGTTAGAGCGTGTAGGTCTGGTCGAGACAAGAAAAAATCGTATGGGAGGGGGGGTATATTCCCCCCCGTTTAGCCGGGAGGGGCAATTTTCTAAAAAATTGACTTAATTTAGAAAAAAAATTATTAAAAATCAATAGTTACTTCCACAATGCCGTGATATACTTTTTTGTAAAGCCAGGAACCTCTTCTTTCATCTTGTTTTTAAACGAAGCTGTTTTAAGGAATAGTTTTTGAGAAATTAATTTTCAAACTTAAAATTTTGCAAAAAAAATTTAAAAAAAATTTCGAACTATTTTTTTGCAAAATTGTATGTAATTAAGTAATAATTTTTTTTCAAAAATTCAATTCTCTTATTAGTTGTTAGTTAAAAACAGAAAACCGGATGCAAAAATGTATTGCAGTTTTTGAGAAATTAAAAAAACACCCGAACCATTTTTTTCTAAGAAAAACCTTTTTTTTGGCTTTAACGCGGCTGGACTTATAGGCAAATTAATGTATGAAACATTGACCTCTTTTTTATTATTTTTAAAAATTCGGAGTTTTATTATAATAGATTTTCAATATGATCCCCATTTTTTAGAAGGCAAGGATTATATCTCCTTCTAATGGCTGCACATAAGTCTATGCATGACAAATTTTCCTGCAATTTGACTCCAGCGACTTCAATCCGTTCTTTCAGTTGTTCCACTTCCTAAACATAATTCTTCATGAATCCCCACACATACAAATCTAGAGGAGTTAAATCTGGTGATCTAGGTGGCCATCCAACGGTCACTAAAATGATCATTCAGCCAGTTTCTAACCCGTAAGCTCTAGTATGCTGGTGCTCCATCTTGCTGGTAGATTAAATTATCTGCTATGGCCAAAGGAACGTTGTCCATCAAATCGGGCAAAAGGTCTCGTAGGAATTGCAGGTATGATTCTCCATTAATAACGGCATTCAAAAAGCGGGGCCCGATTACAGTTTGTCCAACAATACCAAGCCAAACATTACAGCTAAAGCGGTGTTGTGATTTATTTTGTTTTTTGTTGTGTGGATTGGTGCTACTCCAATGATGCAAATTGTGGAAGTTAGTAACCCCATCTCTGGTAAACTGTGCTTCATCCATCCAGAATATCCTTGCAAAATAGTTTCGTTCAGTTTCATCTCGAAGCAGTGATCGACAAAATTCTGCTCTCAAAAACTTGTCGTTTGAGGTGAGTTCCTGAACTGGCCTAAAATGGTACGGGTGTAAGTTTTCGGTATGAAGCACTCTCCATACTCTAAATTTGGGCACTCCAAGCATGATAGCTATCCTCCTTGTACTAAGGGAGGGATTACGTCGGACCAAATCCAAAATTCGTCCATCTAAGATTCCTGATCCATCTGTAACTGATCTTTCGCTTCTTCGATGCTCTAGCACTCCGTGCTCTCCAGGGTTATTCCAATACTGTGCCACTTTATTGTATCCTCATAATACTCCGAATTTTTTAAAAATAATAAAAAAGAGGTCAATGTTTCATACATTAATTTGCCTATAAGTCCAGCCGCGTTAAAACCAAAAAAAAATTTTTCTTAGAAAAATATGGTTCGGGTGTTTTTTTAATTTCTCAAAAACTGCAATACATTTTTGCATCCGGTTTTCTGTTTTTAACTAACAACTAATAAGAGAATTGAATTTTTGAAAAAAAATTATTACTTAATTACATACAATTTTGCAAAAAAATAGTTCGAAATTTTTTTTTTAATTTTTTTTGCAAAATTTTAAGTTTGAAAATTAATTTCTCAAAAACTATTCCTTAAAAGAGCTTCGTTTAAAAACAAGATGAAAGAAGAGGTTCCTGGCTTTAGAAAAAAGTATATCACGGCATTGTGGAAGTAACTATTGATTTTTAATATTTTTTTTTCTAAATTAAGTCAATTTTTTAGATAATTGCCCCTCCCGGCTAAACCGGGGGAATAGACGCCCCCTCCCATACGATTTTTTTCTTGTCTTGACCATACCTACACGCTCTAGCTTTTTGGCACACTGCTCGTGGGACACACTGTATATGGAAAAGCGATTACGATGTAAGTTTCCAGATTGTGCCGGCTTCACCTACGTCAAATGCGAAAAATGTTGCACTGCCCTATGTTTCAATAAGACCAGAAATTGTTTTAAAGCCTTCCACATATAAGCATTTTAATTTTTCTTTTTACTTTTTCTCAAACAACTTGAATTATGATTTTCTTTGAATTCATATTATGTATTATAAAGTCTAGTCTTCTGTTTATTGTTTAGTTTTGTTTTTTGTTAAATAATATATTGAAATCAACTTTTGATTGTTAATTGAATTGCGAAAGGCAACTGTGTTTTTTTCCTACACTTCTACTTACACATAGTACACGTACATATGTCGTTAATGCATAGTATTGCAGATATGCAACATGGCTTAAATTCTCTTTTCTAGGAAAACCAGTAGAACGTTTTTCTCAAAATGTATGATCCTGATCTTCAATGCTTATTCAATGCAAAAATATTTAATTCATTGCAAAAAAAAAAAATCATGCAATAAAGGGTTATAGTCAGTCATAAATGAATATAGCTCCTCAAATGCTTATAACTTTTAAACGGCTTGGAATTTTGCTTTGAAATTTTCAGGGCATATTCATTTTTTGAGACCTCTACACCTATTTGCCCCTTTAATATGGATGGAAGATAACTCGCAGAAAAGAATACCAGTTGATGGAAATACTATCAAGCAAACAGCAAATAAATATTGTATAAACGCATCCAGGAATTGGAGCCAAGCACTTCATCTCCATCAAATAGAAAATTTGAATTTTCTGCAAGCACGGGTTGGATTTGCAGTTGAAACGGTTGCAAGAGAATTTCATTAAAAACTTGATTTGATAATTAAAGATAGATCAAGTTTGGAATACAGATGAAACTGGCGTTTTCTGGAAAATAATGCCAAATAGAACCCATGTGTCCAAATTGCAAGAAAATGCTAGAGGTTTTAAGGCACTTAGCTAAGAATCGCGTAACCTTTTTTTCGCTCCAATGCTTCTGGTGATCGTATGCTGAAATCACTGCTGGATAATCAGTCCCTAAAGCCACGGTCAATGAATGGTGTGGATATCAATAAATTACCAGTTCACTGGATGGCCTGGGATGAATAAAAAAGCCTGGGTTACCACTCACATCTTGATTGAATGGTTCAATAAATATTTTGTACCGGAATTTTTTATTTTAGACAATGATCCGGCCATCCGGTCTTGGAACATGAAAATTTGAAATTCTGTTTTCTGCCACCAAACACATTTAGTCTGTTCAGTGACGCTGTTCTGGACTGTTCTGGATAGAAAAGTACAACTTTTGCTGTTCAGTGACAAAAATTTCTGTCCGAAAGTGTTCTGATTTGTGTTCAGTGACGGTTTTCCCGACACTTCAGAACACGATTTTCTGCACCTACTCTGGAGTCAGAACAGATTCGTGAAAAGTGTCAAAAGCAGCTGTCAGCTAAAGTTCACGCTAAAACATATGTACATATCATCACTGAAAAATGTTGTTGACGAGTCAGTAATTTCACTATTAGTGCCCACCACAACTCTTCCAAAGCATTTTTATGTGAATTCACTTTTGTTTATTATTTAATTCTAGCACATGTTTATTACAATATGACATATAAGATGTTTTTCGCTTTTTGACAACTAACATACGGCTGTACTTTTCTGTTCAAACTTGATCTGACAGTTTTCACGAATCTGTGCTGTGCTGTCCTGTTCTGATCTGATCTTTTCGTCACTGAACAGACTAATTATCTATACAACAACCGCTAGACCAAGGAATAATTGCAGCATTTAAAACTTATAACGTAAAGCAATACATTTCAATACATTTTGGGCAAACTTCAACGTGAAAGAACACTAAAAGTCATTGATGTGTGGAAACAATTTTCAATTATGCACGTTAAAATGCATCAATCAAACTACGAGTAAATTAGCATTGTCCGAAGTGAAGGCCATCAACTTCGAAAGAATGTTGGAAAGCTGTTTGGCCAGAATAAAGTACTGACAATAGAAAAGCTCTGATACCAACCTTCCCAAACCAACATAATTTCTAAATATCATAACTCTGGCGGGGGAAATTTGTGGAGAAGAATTGGATGACCTGTCTTTTCAAGATATCGATGAACTGTTGAACTGGTGAACCAAGTTCTTATCGAAGATGAAATAATAGAGTATGCCCTTGAGACCCCTGATTTCGACAAAATAAACGATGATGCTGAAGATGAACCCGTTCTAAATGCACGTATAATTAAAGAGGGTCTTGACTTGGCCAATAGACTGGGCACTCATTTTACAGCACACAGTCCTAATGAGGAGCGAGCTGAAATGTTTCAACTAGATCTAATGTTATTATGGGCATCTTACTCAGAATAATATAAGGTATTAGTCAAAACAGGAACACAGTTATTGATGACCGAATTTGTTCATAAAACCACTGAAGCTGGTGTTGCGACTGATAATTCTAGCACTGAGATTGAACAAATTGATCAACAAAAAAATGAACAAGATATTTCTGGTGTTAGCAATGCTCTTGCACTTCTTTTTTCAGACGGCGACAATCAATAAAAAGCTCATATAATAACTATTTAGCTGTGTGTACTTTTGAATTATAACCCTTTTTTTTTGTTTTCAGCAATAATTCAGATCATTAAAGCATCCTGTACAATTTCATGAGATATTAAAGTTGAATAAGATGAAATTGCAACGAATTATCATTGGGTTATTGTATTACTTGTGCCAGTCTGGAGCCAATCTTTTGTTTTTCTATATATGCAGAGTATGCGCAACATTGCACGTGCCGAATTTGTTTGGCGTTATATCCATGGCTTAATTTTTCTGCCACATCCTGTTAGTTTGTCAAAATATCAAATAGTATTGCCGACGCTGTTTGCCTTGCTTACTTTGTTTGGTTAAATTTCTAAGCTTTTACACAATATCTGTTGTTGGTATCACTCTCATAACTACTCATAATTACTGTCCTAAGGGTATTAAAATGTCGGTAACTATTTCTTTGTAAACTATCGACGTTGAAATTGTGGTTTTTAGTATTATGCCTGTTGTTAATTCCACTATTGTTAGAACTATTGTACATTTAAGTGTAAAGTTGTGCTTTTCTAAATTTTTTTAAGGGTTATTTAATAAAAATATTTTTAGGTTAATAAAGAAGTTTATTCATAAAAATCGTGAACATTTCTTCGTTGCTATCATGAGCTATCATGACATCTGTATAATAGACTGGTTGTTATTTGTATGAAAAAAAAAATCGTCTGTTCTTCTTGAATGTATTTAATGTATTAATATTTAAAGACAAGGTACTTCTTCTTTTCCTTTTTCCGGCGTTGTTATGGTCAGAAGTGTAGGACCATAACCTTCCCACTTAACTGCATTCCTACTGGTCCGCTTGTGGGGTCCGCCGGTTTGACCTCAGAAAGTAGCGGCAGGCTTCCCGGTTTGGGATTACTTTATCGCTGAGGCCAATCAAATGCTGGTGTTTTTGCATTTGTTTGCACCAATTGTTTTTCGGCCTGCCTTTTTTTTTTTTTTTTTTTGTGACACTGGCATGCTCCTAATTTTTTTTGTTTGATCTTACTTTTACAACATCGGTGATCTCCAGTCGTGTCAACCCACTGATTTGCATGTACACTTGTGGGGCAGTTTAATGGTGGTATATGTGTCCCTAGGCTCACCTTGGTGTTTTCTAAATTACCTAGATGTGATTTTCGTTTACCTTTGTTTTAGTCGCCTTTTACGACAAGCGAGAGGTATCGCTGCAGGGATATTCTTAACCCGTTCCTGCACGGATATTTAAAGACAAGGTATAAAGGAAGAAATATGAACTTGAATAAGAAATGTGTGTTCCGTTAATTTAACCCCACGTTCAGCTGTATCATTGACTACTTTCAATGACGCTAATATTTTCTTTCTTCTGACATACATAATCTGGTTGATCACGCCAAAGTACTGGATCAATGTGCAAAAAGCTTGCATGTAGATAATACCAACCTTACCAACATTTTCCAAGACTTAGATGATAAAAGTTCAGATGGAAGATTTTTGGGAACAAATTGCGAAACATCTGCCGATTTTAAATAAAACTTATTTTTTCTTTCTTCATCGTTTTGCTCATCATCTTCTAAAACTTTTAAAATCATATATATTCACTTTCGTCGCTTGAAGAGTACTTTTTAAAACGAGTCTGACGACTGGCCAAAATACTTTTATATTGCACGTATATTCTTTGTATTATTAAATTTTGACTGTAAAAAACAATTGCGTATAAATTATTATAACTAAATACTTAAGGAATCATACGTAAGCCTACCTCCCATTCTGCAAATATTCTAACATGTAATAGTGTTCAATCTCTTTCGTTTCAACTTTAAAATTTTTAACTTTGTTACAATATTTTAGTTAGATAACCTCGGAATTATGTTCGCTCGAAATGAAACATCACAATTCCCAGGAAGCTCGTTCAGTTTCCCGGAAATCGAGAAAAAATAATCTTAGTTTCCGATAAGACAACATTTTCAAAGCGACCATCAAGTAGTATTTTTCCCTATAATCACAGCGGTTGGATTGAAAAAATTATCTCAATTACTCTTCTCGGAATACTTCATCAAAATAGTGCAATATACTTACATTATTTTAGGTTATCACGTACAGATATAAAAAACTCATATGACATGGTTCGGTTAAGGCCATTTATCGTTAAAAAATAGGTTTTCATTAAAGCTTAAGTTTATATAACATTTGAGATGGATTATATAACGGTTAGCTCCTCTTGGAACAAAAGCAAAAAGTGATTAGGCAAATCTCCCAAACTTCAAATAACATTACTTCCGCACAAATCACACCCAGGCTATAGAACGTAATCCCTTTTTAATTATTTTTCCTTAATTCGGCTTCCGACAGGCGACTGGTGATGTGTAATTTCCTTAAATTTTCCCATTAACTCATGCTTTCAAGTTTTGTGAATAAGGGGAAATTTTCCAAAAATTACATTAGCACTTCGTCGCAAAGCCGTCCTTTCTAAATTTGTAACCCCGACGCTCTTTCACCCTTTTTCTCCTGTCTGAGTCTTTTCAACTTCAAATATTTCGTTTAACATTAATTCGCTCTAAATGGGATAACTTAAGAAGTTTGATAAAATGCGAATGGCCAGGAAAAAAAAAGTAACGCAACAGGCAAGAAGTAAGTTCAAATCTGCCACCGTTCATCGGTTATTCTCGTTTCTGTATTATCAGAAATGTAATCAAAGTTTTCGTCGAAAGTTGAACTTTGCCAGTGAGAGCAATGTCTAATAAAATGTACATGACCTTATACATACATATATATGTATATGACCTTATACATGCGTATATATAAGCATATTGATTCATTCGATTTGTGTGCACTGTACTCAGCATGAGAGTTGGCGACGACATGTTTAAATACTATGCGCCAAGTTTAAATATTTGCACTCCCATAAATATATTTGTGTGTGTCGTATTAGCTGCCTACACATCGTCAAAGGATTTGAAACTTTATCCAAATAAAGTTTTCATTCCAGAACTGTAAGACTCGCAAATCTCTAATTATAATCTGAAACTATATAAATATTTTGTGTATCTTTACTCGCATACCTAGTTTTATTTTGTGCACTTGTATTTAAATGTACAAGTTCGGGTATAATATTGTATTTCATTACTTGATGGGAGATATAATGCGACAGTGGGAAGTACGTAGTACATAATACGCAAAACAAAAGCCGCACGAGTTTGACTCCAAAGAGAGAAACCCTTTCATTATCGACTAATTAGAATTCTTATTAGTTACTTTAATGTGATGTTTACCTGTTTTCGAAGTCACCCTCATTGTTAATGGTTTTTTGGTTGTAAAGTGAAAGGGTCCAATTAACTGGAGGCAGTTAACAGAACGTAAAGCGCCAAATTCCTACTTTTAAGAAGAAAGTCGACTCCTTTCTCGTAGATTAGGATTCAATGAGTCCGCGATAAGGTCTTTAAAAAGCTAAGAAGAAAATTGTGTTTTAGAGTGAAAAAGTGGAAGCGGTTGTACATCACAAGAAAGAAAATATATAGTTGAAGAGATTGGCATAAACATCTCTGTGATGAAAAATTCTTTTTACGCTAAAAGTTGACTGATTACTGACTGACATAAGGTCATCTTCTCAGATGAGTCAACATTTATCTTCGAATTTTTAAAGTTCGACATCAACCTGGATGACGTTTGAAGGAAGAAACCGAAGAGATCCATGGCTTGAGGGGTTATAACTGTCAGTGGAGTTGCAATCTTTCGATAGTACTCCAAAAATGCTTTAAGCAACTAAAGTACCTACATAATACCACCCAAGAAATGTCAAATCTATTTTGACAGGTATATTTTATATATCACATTTTTATCATAGCTAGGCCTGCTATGAAAGAGTGGGGAACAACTAAGAGAAATACAGAAAGGAAATAAGCTTAGAAGAAAATTAAGAGAAAACCAATTATATGGTCACAGACCGACTAGGATCGATCCAAATCTCGAACCTGATTGTACTCAATAAACGCTTTGAGAAAGTGGACGAATTCAACTATCTGGGTAACATATTGCCTGCCAAAAACAACATAAAGATCGAAATAAATAAACATTTTATGGATATGAAACTCTGACTAAGACGGTGGTAAAGAGATTTCGGATCTCTGAAAAAAGGTCTTAAGGAGAATCTGCGATGGAAAACAGGCGAATGGAGAAAACTACACAATCAGGAATTCGCGGAACTCTATTAAGCCCCTGCATTGCCCGAATAATAAAATTTCGAAGGCTAAGATGAGCGGGACGCATAGAACAAATAGAGAGTGGACGAACAGTCGGAAGAATAATGAGTGGTCAACCCATAGGAAAAATTGATGGGAGGACCATACAATCATAGATGGGAGGACTATATAAGGATGGACCTAGAAGAGATGGAACGGAATAGCAAAACGTGGAAGGTTTCCGTATGACAGGAAAGCTTGAAGAAGAATTGTCAACGGGGCCCTGCACTTCCTAATTCAAATAAGTGATAATAATAATAATAAAATAATAAATTCAATGGTCTAGAAACTAATTTTAAACGGTTTTAATTATTAGATATTTTGAACCTGGAATTCAATAAGCCAACCGTAAGTACTTGTGGTTTTGGCATTTTAGATTCACATAGTTGTCTTGACAAAATAAAAAAAAATCTCTCCACACTTTCAGTATTACAGAAAATAGAGCAAGTCATAATCTCTATTTGCTGTTTTACCGGAATGCGGCGTGTAAGGATAAATTATCTATCTGGAGTTATAAAAAATTAATTAGAAATACATAAAATTAAAGAAATTTTATATTCGCATGTAGGGTATGACAGTGGAAATTTGGAAAAAGAATTTTTAATACAGGATAGGCATAACATAGCACAAAACAGTAACAATTACCAGAACAATAGACGCAACAGCAATCAAAATCAGTATAGGAATCAAAATCAGTATAGGACAAATAGCAATCAAAATCAGTATAGGGCAAATAACAATCAAAATCAGTATAGGACAAATTCAGGACAATTTCGACGAAACGATAACTACTAACAGACGCAACATAGACCTAACAACTTCTATCCACAAACTTCAGGACGATTTAGACCAGCCAATGACTTACAAAATAGACAAAATAACTACAACCCTCAACAAAGACAACCCGTTTTTAATCAGTCAGGCCAATTTAGAAATGCGCGCCAAGAAGTACAACCTATGGAAATAGGAGAAATAGCACAGAACCCTAGAACCATAGCGCAGTTAGGTAGTCGTGAGGAAGAAATCCATAATATAGAACCCGAGTTTTTTCTAATCTAAGCCTCGGAGACAAAATTTTCATCGGTTTAACTATCGATGGAAAGAAATACAAAGGTCTGATCGATACTGGTTCGGCCATGAGTATCATTAATTCTTACTCAGTCGATTGCAGTAGCTTTAAAGTATACGAAAAGATCAACATGAAACTCCAAACCATAAATAATATCACAACCGAAATAATAGACAGAATAGTCACGAGTATACCCGACGAGTTTAATTATAGTTCAAGAGGAGCAACTAGGTGGTACAAGAGAGATTTAGGTCAGAAACCGTATGACATTCTTCTAGGCATGGACTTATTACGTAAAATTGTCAAGATCCTCGATTTTGACAATCAAGTACTTATACTTAAAAACAACACAAAGATTCCATTATATTCCCATAAGGTCGAAGCAACTTTTGATTGTTTTGAACTAAAGGGAGACGGAAAACAAATAGATTTAAGCCATCTAAATGAGGAGGAAAGGAAAGAGATGCAAAAGGTGTTAGGGCAATTCAAACACTTAATATATAGGGAAGGTGACCAATTAACGAACACAAACACGAGAACACAAATGTACGAGATAAAAACTACAAGTGACCAACCAATTAACGCCAAACTTTATCGCTTACCTCCAAAGCACGAGGAAGAAGTGATGCGACAGGTTGAGGAAATGGAAGCCCAAGGCATAATCAGGAAATCCAGTAGTAGATACGCGTCACCTATTGTAGTATGTAGTAGCCAAGAAAATTAATAATTCAGGACAGCAGAAATTTCGCCTCTGCGTAGATTATCGAAAACTGAATGACATCACAGTCGACGATAAGTATCCGCTGCCGAACATTGACAGCATCTTAGACAAACTCGGAAGAGCCCAGTACTTCTCATCTATCGATCTCGCTAAAGGTTATCATCAGATAAAGGTACACCCCAATGGCGTCTATGAATATCTTAGAATGCCTTTTGGATTAAAAAACGCACCGGCAACCTTCCAGCGGTTAATGCACGAGATATTAAGGGACTATGTTAATAAAATTTGTGTCGTCTATTTAGACGATATTTTAATTTTTTCAACTAGCCTGAAAGAACATCTACAATCGTTGAGGTTAATCTTTCAAAGACTGGCGGAGAACAACTTAAAAATCCAATTTGACAAGTGTTCGTTTATGAAAGGAGATACAGAATTTCTAGGGCATGTCTTAACAGCAGAAGCGATGAAGCCCAATCCCAATAAGATCAAATGCATTCACGAATACCAGTTGCCAAAAACAGAAAAATAATTGAAAAGTTTTCTTAGAGCAACTGGTTATTACCGCAAGTTTGTTAAAGACTATTCAAAAATAGCTCACCCCATGATCAAGTACCTAAAAAAAGATAAGAAGATTAATGTCAATGACCCTGAATATATCCAAGCATTCGAGACACTTAAATTAAACATCAGCAGGCACCCCATCCCAAAATTCCCTAATTTTGAAAAGCCATTCACTTTATATACGGACGCAAGCAACTATTGCAAGATGGCCAACCAGTATGTTATGCATCCAGGTCCCTAAACGATCACGAAAATAACTATTCCGTGACCGACAAGGAGTTCTTAGCGATCGTTTGGGCGGTGACTTACTATAGACCCTACTTATGGGGAAGAAAATTTAAAATTATAACTGACCATCTACCCATTAAATACTTAAATAAAAAATACACTGGAAAGGAATTTAGCCAAAGAAATCAACGGTGTCTTTTAAAACTACAGAAATACCAGTTTGAGATAGAGTATTTAAAAGGGAAAGAAAACAAAATTGCAGATTTCCTTAGTAGAATCCCAGAGGAAAATGGTAAGAACAACCTACCTAACCAGTCCGTAAATAACATATCAGACAATGTAACGGTACATTCCGAAGACGAACAACAGTTAGATCAATTACCAATTAAAGAGACTATAGTCAATAAATATAAAACCCAGTTAATATTATCCAATTCTGTAGATAGAGAAACAGAAATCCTACACGGAAGAAGAATCATTTCCATTGATATGACTAAGGGAAAAGAATATTGGACTGACGTATTACGAAGGTTTATTAAGCCAGGTATTACAGGAATATTCACGGAGCTATCCTATCATGAATTTAACAAAATGCAACAACTAATAATAGAATTATTTAGTCATGACAAACAGGTAAAATTCAGAAAGTTCACAGGGCAGTTAGTAATTATAACAATAGGTATCATTCCACTTTAAAAATGTCTCCAGAAGAAGCAATGTATGCAGATATAGCTACTCTAGTAAGGCAGGTACAGCTAGGAAAAGAGAAAAGAACCTAGAAACTAAATTAGAATAGGTAAGAATATAAAGAAAAAAGAGAGGTCATACCAGTCAAGAACTACAAAAGGAATTACTACAAAAATTAACCTAGATACAGAATTAAAAAGAGGGACAGAGAACATCCGATAAACATTAAAAGACCACGCTTATTTGCAGATGACGGTATCAGTGTATCTAATACTCACGACAATGACAGCACAGACCCTAGCGACAATTGACCAATTGATAACAAGAAACGGATATACCATAATTAACATAGGACAGACTGAATTAATTCAAGACACCAAGACTATATTACACATAATTAACACCAAAGAAATAAGGCAGATTATTAACACGTTCGCAGAAAATACCATAAAACTTAGAATAGATAATGATCCAATTATAAAACGGCAAGTAGGAACACTTTATGCTAAAGTAACAGTCATAGAACCAGGAAAGAGACAAAAAAAGAGGACTAGTAAACGTTATATGGACAGGACAAAAATGGTTGTTCGGGACGATGGACGACAATGACAGACAAGAAATAACAGATCACCTCAAGGAAGAAAATCAGGAAAATGTAGCAAGCCATCTTAATCAACAGATAGAAATTAACCTACATCTAAATGAAAGCATTTCCCATCTTAAATCAGAAAAGAATTAAGCAGATCATACGTAGAACTAACAGAGAACGTAAGAAGATTTATCTTACAACAGCTCAAACTAGATCAGTTAGTAAAATTGAGAATGTTAGAAGAAAAGTTAAACCAAATAATTGATAATATAGCCTTAGTTAAACACGGGTTGATACACCCTAGTCTTTTGACGACAGAGGAGATAAACGAGACAGGACTCGACTTCTACAAACTGAAAAATGTAAAAGTAGGACTACTTAAATACAATGTAGATACCCTAGTATTAGCAATAAAAATTCCAGATAGATACCAGCAAGTTGACCTAAAATTACTAAGAGCAATTCCGACAGTCAATAAAACAGAAATAGAAGAAGAAGACCATTATTTTTTCGAACTAAATAACACAAAATATGAATCCCTAGATAATGTTCAATATGTAAAAGATCTTAAGCCACTTAAAAGCTGTATTGTAAACAAAAATTGTAAAACAAAGCGAAATGAATTCATAGAAATAAAGGAAATCGATGATAGTACCATAATTTGTAAGAATTTACAAAATCAAGAGATAATAAATAATTGTGATGATAGAAAAATAAAACTAAGCGGATACTTTCTTATAGTTATTAACAATTGTACAATTGAAATAATGAACAAAACTTTTACTAATTCCAATATAAAATTTAAAGAAAGATTCTATTACTATGATGAAATAAACTACAATTTTACTAAAAATGTAAGTTTCGAAGATATCATTATAAGAAATATTGAAAATTTAAAACATATAAACTTATTAAAATTTCATAGAAATGTAAGCTACTTCGCAAGCTCAGCCGTTACCTGTATCCTGATCATAATCATAATTTCCATTTTAAAACTAGTGAAAATAAATAAATATTTAAAGATATCAATTAAAACACTTAGTGAAAATAAGCACCCTCCTCATAAAATTCAGGAGAAAATCCTTTCTTGCGAAGCATTGCTTCATACGCCGGACACCCGAGCTCAAGTTGGAGTTTCGGACCCAAAAAAGCTGACCAAACCAAATCGCGGTCACACAGTCTTGATGCAGGATACCTGAGCCTGCGATAAGCGAAGTAGCATAAAAATTCCATTATACTCATAGGCAGTAGTTCCTAAGCTCGCAATCAGTGCGGTACGTTCTAGTGTAAATAACTCGTGTAAATAAAGACATCTGCTAATAAAAACATTTTCTTTTTTTTAAAAACGGTTCCCGCAAGAGTATTCATTTAAGTTGTACAATAGTTTTGATCATTGTGCTACTGACTCAAATGAAAGTACTAGTGTGCGAACAGAAAAAAATATATAAAACATAAAGCTATTTTACCGATCCAATGATGTCCAGTTACTCACTGACTTAATTTAAATATCCAAAATTTACTTATTACATTTACTTATGCAAGAAATCGTCGCAAAAATTATTATAAGCGCAAAACTCATTACAATTTTCATATGGTCAGGAACATCAATCGTGCCAGACTTAAGACACGAAAAGCTGTTAGTTAGCTGTAAGACAACAAAAAAATTAAAATTACTAAGAAAACAGTTCAGTGTGCGCTCCCAAAGAAAAGAACGGATTATACAGAGTGTAGTTAAATTAAAGTGCGATAATCGAATTTAAAGATGGAGCTAGAGTAGATGGAACAAGATGGGAAAACATGGAAGGAGCAAAATCATGACGGGCAGGCTTGGCCGAAGGTTGTCAACGAAGCTCTGAATTTCGAATTCAAATAGCTGATAATAATAATAATAATAATAAAATAATAAATCCAAAAGTCTAGAAACTAAATTTAAACGGTTTTAATTATTAGATTAGGGAATAATGATTCAAAGATTTCTCTCTTATTAAACTAAATAGATCATATGTAATCAATTACAAAATTGTTGACAGGGTTTTCAACATTTATCACCACCGTTGTGGTCCATACGAAAACAAATGTCCTAACATCATTAAGCCTACAACCATTCAAGTTATTGCTCCACAGCAGAAATCCTAAGCTTAAATAAGACTTATTTCAATAAATTGTATTCCTTACACGATAAGGGTTTTCAATAGGCTATATTTCGATGAATTTAAGATTACACAGGCCATGTCATAGGAAATCTGGTATACATTCAATGTCTTACGTTTACCTTATTTTTGAATTATATAACCAGGAAATGAGACATATTGCAAAACAGTTTATTATTCTTATAAACTAAAATATAAGTCTTATTTAAAGACAACTTGTTCCTTATTTTATTCCTTACCTAAGCAACTGACTCACCCTAGTTCCAATTTAAATTCCATCGTATGTTCTTGGCGAATTTTATGTGTCCTTTCTTACAGACAATTTTTTCCTTTCTGGTTGCGTCAGTAACATCTTTTCATACTCTTCAAATGATGTGTAATAACCTAAGATCAGAAATGAAAAGAAAAATATTTGTTAATTAATCAAATATGCGTTATGCACATAATTAAAATTGGTTTAGTTTTTTTGTAACCGTTCCATTTTACTTCAGTTAATAAATAGCCTACGGAGAAATTGGAAAAAACGTGGTACTCGCAAGATCATTATTAGTACACTTGCCTTGGATAAACTTCTCGGCTCTCGACGTTCGGAATCGGCATTAGACTGTAGGTCCCGATCACTTTTGTGAAAAACAAATCGTACACAATATAAATGAATGAGAGAAGCTTGACCCTGGTTCTTCATGAGTCGTAACGCCATCTAATAATAAAAATAATCCACACTGTGGAACTTTGAAGAATTCCTAATAAACATTGAACATTTGTCTAACAGTATCTATATTCCTTCGGTATGCACAACACAATAATAACAAATATTAATATGATTCTTTGGTAATATATTCTCTAAACATAAATATTCCTAAGTATGAAACTAACTGTTACTTTTTGCCAATATATCAAAAGTGTTTTGTAGTTTTGTATTCTACTATCATACATTTAAGTCAATATTTTTGCTTACTGCAAGATCTAATTAATGGAGTAACTGGAACTCTTTGCACAATTTATGCCATAACCTATATTCAGTTTATTTTTCTATTTTAAACTACGATGGTGTATGTGTATCAAACTTACAGGATGTTGCATAAAAATTCTTCTAATGATTCGCGTACCGATTTGTTCGCAATATGGGCATCCATGAAATGAGTTATGATATGCACACGATGTTTAGAAAGTTCTAGCAAGTGCGTCGTAAAAGAATCAACCGTCATTTAGTTTATAAACATTTCCTTTTATACTTATTCCAATAAGATCCTTCTCTTCTAATTCATTTACGAAATTTTTTAAAAACTCCAATTTTAAAGATTTACTAGGACCCACAAAACATCGCTTCATAAAAGGTGTAAGATCAAGTTTGTCAACACACGCCTGTCAACTATTGGCCATAGTACAGTACCTGAACTTTTAAATAACGGAAGCCCATCCATATTTATGTCCATATCTAAAATATTAAAATATTATTGTTTTAAAAATATTGAAGCTACTATTATTTTTTTATATATTGTATATACATATATTTTTAAATGCCAAAATCAATATATTTCAATTTCATTTATCTCTATTCAACTTTGGATAGATCCCCCTTCAAATTTGCCAACAATTTATTAGCAGAGTAATAAGATATTCTTATTAATATTTATTTTTTTACAGAAAATATTTACATTGATATTTTACTACTGTAAGATACAATGTTTTCCAAATGCTTTCGGTTAGTAAATAAGGAAATTATAGGAAAAACCTTCATGTAAGAGTGATAAGATATACGTATCTTCCTCAATAAATCATTTGACTAATTATTCATTTAATATACTGCTCATGCACCGTTATTAACTATTTCACTATTGTCATTAAGATCGTCATCTTCAACCATATCATTAATCAAATCATCAAATTTATAAGATTTGGACGCAATAGTGTCCAACTCCTTATCGTGGTTTAGATCATGGATATTTTGTTTTTCTCGCTGTTTCGGCGACTTTGCCATAAGAGACGAAAAATATATTTTTAAAAAGAAAAACGGTCCGCGGCAAAACTGTTTTCGAAAAAGAAAGAAAACTGTTCGGAAAAGAAAAAAAACTGTTTAACTAAACGTTAGTATAAAAACTGTGTCTTTATTTTTCATTTTTATTGTTTATATATAGTGTGTGGAAGTGACATTCCTTTCCAGGGAAATTTCCTTATGTGACATTGTTATGGGAAATTTCCGGTTGGGTGCATTCCACCTTCCGGCCGTGTCATCACATTGCGTAACGCAAACACTCGCTTCGATAACCCTAGGTTATTTATCTTACTTGCCATTTTGGCTTTTAAATAATATTTCAATGGAGTGAATTTCATTACATCTCCTTCTCGTTAAAAAGCAAGTCGAAACCGTAGTACAATGGACCAGTACTTGTGTCTGAGTGCTCCAGCAGATAGTAGAAGCCTCCAACAAAAAAAAAAAAAAAAAGTCGAATCCTACATAATCCTGATATGCCTTATACAAATTTTTTCTTGGTCGTTTCGTGACGTCAATTATCTATAGAGACGTAGAGCGGTGAAATCAATGCTGCAAAAATTACCACACATCTTTTATGTTTTAAATAAATAGATTGATAAATACTTGTCCATCGCATGCATCTCACAAGTAATACATATTATATTAAATTAGATTGTTTAGTGCGATTGCCAAGTCAATCTATTTATTTAAAACATAAAAGATTTTTAATATTAATATGGTCACTATAAGATGTTGTTAGGTTAGTTAATTACGTAATAACTTAAGACAGAAGGTCCCTTAAGTAGGGGCTGAATAAATTAACCGACTTGGTATTACATAGATCTCACAACTTTTTACGGTAGAAGAACTGAGTTGCGAGACCTTTTTTTTTACAAGTTATGTTTTTGATGGCATCTCATTTCTTTTTGTAGATAGTCCTACTTTTCTTCCTTTCCGGTACCTTCTACTTTTTGAATACCAACAACAGATTTTCTTAAAGCCCACTCTGTGTCTTATGAGCTTTTCTTATTTTTGTAGGTTGTCTTCCTCTTTTTCTTTTCCGGTACTACTTCTTGAGCTTCAGCTGCAGTTTTTCTCAAAGCCCACTCCCTGTCTCTATGGGTTTTTCTCGGAGGCTTTGATGTTACATTTTTTGTCAAGTCTGGACGGTAAATGCTTCTTAATCTATCGTATTCACAAATTGAGGATTCCTGCGCTTTAATATTTCCAAAGTCGACATTAATTAGATGTAAGCCGCCCAGACTTGTAACTCTCGAAAGTGCCACGTAAGCTTGACCGGATGTGAATACTGCAGAACCGATATCCATCAGCGCATTATTTAGACTTAGGCCCTGACTTTTGTGTATAGTTATAGCATAGGCTATATATATAGGAAACTGTTCGCGATGAACATAAGCTCTATTAATAATTTCAAATTTAGTTTTGACCGGACCAAGCTCGTAAACCTGTTCTTTATCAAATGTAATGTATATTTTCTTAATTATTTTTGTATTTTCCGGATCAACCTTTACTCTTTGCACTATACCGATAGAACCATTAACTAAACCAAGACTCACGTCAATATTTCGCCTTAACATGACTTTTGCTCCTATTTTTATAATTATGTTCTCTTCTAGGCCCGCAGTCATAGAAGCATCGTCTTCATAATTTTTTATGCATTCACGAGCTCTTTTTGTTAGGTATCTGGGGCAATCTATGCTATCTACAGCTGTAAGTTTTATTTCGGGATGTGGGAGAGATCTAAGCATTGCAGTATTTAATTGTTGACACATGTTTTTTGTAGGTAATAAGCAAACGGTATCATCAGGAAGTTTCGAGAGGTGTTAAATTATTTCAATCAATCTGTTTTCATTTGAATTGGTTTTTAGAGTTATTAATCTAGTCGAGAGTAAGTCGCGTTCTTTTTGTGTAGTCACACCTAATCTTATTCTATTTAGCATTTCAACAAAGTTAGAATCATTGAGCTGTCGCATGTTAATAGTAAGTTCATCGTATACGAACAGTTCAATCCACAGATTCGGCATACTGAGGGAACCTAACAACTTGTTAGTTTCAGCAGTTGAGAGTTTTTCAAAAGGTGACTTTTCTCTTACCGGCGGAAGCTGTAAAAGATCCCCGAAAAGTACAAGATGTTTTTTTTCCAAACCACCAATTCTGATCATCGCTTGTGTCAAATATCTCAGACAAGCATAAATGAATATATGTTAAAGTAACATTGGATATCATCGACACTTCGTCTATGATAAACAACACTACTTCTTTCAAATCTGATCTCAGAACTTGGAGCACTTCATCGGAAAGTGGCTTGTACCTCGGTGTTTGCTTGTGTTCCACCGGCAGCTGCAATAGTCTGTGTATAGTCAATCCATTCACATTGAATGCAGCTATGCCTGTTGGATCACTAACTGCCACTTTTTTGTTTAAATACATCTTAACCCAAACTTTCAGAGTTTTTATTAAAAAGCTCTTTCAGTGCCACCAGTTCCACTCACAAAACAGCGTAAAACGTCAGCGTTATTATCAGTTGTGTCCATTTTATGTGTGATCATATCGAAGACTCTTTTTTGATCGGCATTAAGTTTTGCGATCATACTTTGAAGATCAGTCTGCTCTTCTTCTACCAGATTGATTCTGTGAAAGTCATCCATTGCGTTTGCAGCTTCAAAGTCTGAAGGGTTTTCAGGACCATCGTCATCATCAACAATTTCCCTTTCTTCGTTTATCTCAGCAACTTTAGATTCTATCATTTCACATGCTTTTTGTATCTTATATCTTGACTCTATCATTGAATTACCATAATCGACTCCTTCTTTTAAATCTTCTTTCGCCAAATTAAAGGCCTCCGTGTAAGTATCACACCCCATTTTGAGTTCATCTAAGGAACGCCATATCTTGAATAAAAGAAGTAAAGAGAAGAAATATTTCTCTGGTACTTGTTCTCTGTCGTAGAAATAGTGATTGATCAAATATGGGTTATCTCTTCTTTTCAGGAACTTTTTACCGTCATTTATCTCGTAGCACTAGACTTTAGAGGAGACTGGGCGTGTTTTAACAATATCGTAATTTTGAGCGAAACTGTACAAGTTAGTAGTCTCCAACTCTGACACCGGACATACAATTTGTTTTAAAACTGATTTAATTATAAGTTCATCAAATGGTTATTACATATATGTACATAATAAAGATATTTATTTTATATTCCGTCAAATACATGATTCACATTGACCACTAAACCCAATTCCCCAACCGCAAATTGATTGTTGCATTGCATATTTTTAGGAGTTAATCGCCATCTAGATAAATTGAAAAAGGATACATACAGACACTATCCTATTAGTAATAATATTTGGTGTATCTACAAAACTGGACCAAAATTGCAAAATATTTTAGTTTTTCCTTGATTTATACACTAAACACTAATTGTATTATAAATTTCAAGCTTCTATGTCTGCTAGAAGTGCCCTAGAGTTTTGATGATCGGTCAGTGAGTGAGTGAGTGACTGAGTGAGTGAGTGAGTGAGTGAGTGAGTGAGTGAGTGACAGAATTAAGAAACTTTGACTAGTTATAATTCTTAAACTACTGGTTCAAATTTAATGAAATTTGAAATATACCGTGTCTATGCGATGCCTGCTTGGTTACTGAAAATTCAGGCTTCTAGTTTTATCCACAACGAAGTTATAGGGGGTCGAAAATGGCCCGAACTGCTTCGAGAAAAGGATGGTACGGCCGCGCCGCTTTTTTGCTCGACTTGGCGGGGGCACTGCCGTGCCCCCAGATACTCGTATGTGATCAAATTTGATGCTGCTAGCTTTTGTCCACTACTCCGAAGTGCGGTAATAAAAAAGAAAGCTTCTGACCCTCCTTAAAGCAAAACCAGAACCAAAATCAGAACCTACCAAAAAAATTAGCAAATAATTGTTACGTTTCAATTAGTACAGATTTTCTACTAGAAGGAATTAAGCTTTGTTTAATGGACGTAATTTATTGCAACGTTCAGTGAGTATGTTAAAGTCGATTAAGTCGGTCGTCCCAAAATATTTACTCATTGCCCTCTTTCAAGAACTACTCCTTTGATGCTATTCCGTTCAACAGCTTTCGCCCTCAACCTCACACTAATACGCACGATAAACAAACATCCGTCGGTATACCATAGTAAATGGAAGTGTAGTCTTCGTCGTGCCCTTCTTCACCCGGTTAAACTGGATTATACTAGTGTAGCATGTCCACTGCATCCTATTCCATGGGTAAATCTAGAAGCATGCCTAGCGATCTGGAACAGAAAAATCTTCAGGAGTAATTTATCATTTCGCTCCATTGAAAGGAATCTCTTGCGGAAGGCAAAGATATGCCAGCTAGCTTCGTTATTTATGGTTTGTTATTATATAAAAAAAAAAAAAAAAAAGGGTAAAATATGCTTCTTACTGTATATGAGACGTGCGATTGTGTGTGCGACTGTCTGTTCGAGAATTTCTTTTTCAGCCTTGAGGTATAGGTAAAGTATTTTTTGTTCTATTTTTTTTTTCTTTAAAATATTTTTCTAGCAAGGAATCGAAGATTCCGTCCAACAGAAATTTTCTTGGCATACTTCACCAATCACTTTCATTACCTGCTCGGCGTGTAGAACTTTACGAGGGCTTGTCCTTTTCCTCTAGTCGCTTTTTCTTGTTTTTCTCTGCCGACTAGTAATTTTTCTCCTACGAAGGTGAAGGACCTCGGAACTGAATTACGATGTTCGCAGGATGGGAGAATAAAATGTAATCGATACGCAGTTTCGTGTACGGAAGTATATGGATGCGAACTTTTCTGGGCTAGGAGCAAACTTGCATATAAACGCATGTTCATATGTATGTACAATGGAACGGTGTGTCGGTTCATGTGTGAAGACCCTCCTCAGGACCAAATTTTATCGACATCGATTTTGATATTTTCAATATGCTATTCATTTGCCACGGCGTATACGGATACAAGGATGGCATAAGGGGTTAAAGGATTGAATACAGAAGATTTATGAAAAGGAATGTTCGGTATTTATAGCGATATCTACAACGACAAACAACCGAGCGTGTGTGTGAGGTTATAAAATATTTTAGGAATTTCTCACATAATGAGATTTCTGAACATTTTGTTCTCGGGTTTTAGACCAACCTAGTTGAATTTCATAGACAAAATTTGGTTTATTACTTGAAAATACTTCTGAGTGGTAAAGAAGGAATGTTATTGATTAAAAGGGCCATGCGTCTGGACATTGTTGTATGTAATTTTATTTGTGGTTTTTGTTTGAAGGACAGCGAAGAGGCAATTTGCATGTAATATTGGTTCCAGTCGATTTATGTCAACTGATAAATTAATGCAAGATTTTCTAGATAAAACTCATAGAACGGTGTTTCATAGGGTCTATGGAATGCAATAAAATCTGGCTCAAGGATATTCTTTAATACAATCAATTTCCCCAGAATTCAAATTTAGTTTTAGTATTAGAAGCAGTTACGGAAGGTTTGGTTCGCAACATGCATGAATGTTGACCAGCATCGTCTGCCTAGTAAGGAAATGCGGTTGTAAATTTTATCGTTTGTAATCGGGCTCAGATGTCCACACACCAAGGCATCGTATTTCGGAATAATTATATTAATCTTTCAAATTTACTTGTTTATGCGGCTCTATTGTTCGGGTTGAACGATCCTCAGCCAAAGTCAAAGTTGGAAAAGATATTGTTTAGGTCTCCGTTTTAAGGACCTCAACCAAAGTCAAAATCGGAAAAGATACTTTTTAACCGCCGACGCAAAAAGAGGGGTGTTATAAGTTTAACGTGTCTGTTCGTACATATGTGTGTCTGTCTGTGACATCGTGACTGTTGAATGAATGGACCGATTTTGATGATTTTTGTTTAATTTGAGAGCTAACATGATCGAGATGGTTGCTAGCTACATTTTATGAAGATCTGCTCAGCTCTTTTAAGCGGCGCAAAATTAATCACCTTATCGGAAGATGTTATAATTTTTGCAAATGGCGTCGCACCCCAATCAGATAAGCAATAGAGCGCTATACTTCGCAAGAACGTGGAATAATTGTGTCGATTTTTTTGACCAATAATCGGTCGGTGGAATTTCGTGAATTTCGACGTCGGTCGACGGACCAAGCAAATGTTTACATAGCGTAGGTCTTTTTACAATCCATACTTTTTTTTAGTTTAGTTTTTAATTCATTTTTATTCATAACTTCTTAGGTCTATCTTACCCTAGACGAAAATGCTTAAAAACTAGCTTAACTATCTTAACAATCTAGATATCTTACTCTAGGCGGACACTCTAAAATAGACGTAGCAACTTAAATCTATGTCTTTCGACTACTACTATATCAACTTACCACTAACATTACTATATCTAGCTTAAGCTAAGAAAAATGTTTTTTATTAAAAACTTAGCATATGATCATTTAAAATCCATACTTTATCATTATCAATGTTCTTTTTATTTATATTCTGTTTATTATTTATTTACTTACCAGGTCCCCGACGCGGCGACGCGTATCTTAAAAATATTAAAAGGTTCCTTTAATGAAATCAAAAGGCCGAGATTCTTATTTTATAAAGCACCCCGGAGCTCACTACAACAATTATAGATACCATGAAAGCACACTTCGATCGGATCTTATTCCCCGAGGCACAGCGCCAGTAAAACACTAGATATTAAAATATTTTTAAGTTATACATATTTACACATTTTTGTCCAGTAAATAGTAATGGAATGAGCATAATAAAGTGAGAACGCCATGGCACAGTAGTCGGCCGCTGACACGCGATGAGCGAGTTAGAATCCCAGGAACCCCAATACCATCGCCAACACCAATACCATCTAAAAGCTTCTCGGCTCTCGCCGTTCGGGGTCGGTATTAAATTATTAGTCCCGTTCACTTGTGTGAAAAACAAATCGCACACAATATACGTGAGTAAGAAAAGCTTGGCTTTGGTTCTTCATGAGCTGTAATTCCATTTAATAATAAAAAGCACAATAAAAATTAATTAAGAACAAAAAAAAATAAACCAGATTTTCAAAACTAGAACTCAAATCCTTCGGCATATCTTTTGTTCCCATAAAAGGATATTCGTGTTCTATGTACGGTCCATGTTTCAAACGATCCAAGTTGTCTTGTTCACCTTATTCTTTTCTTTTTTCGAAGTTAGACCAAAAAATGGTTCTTTATCTTCCAGATCGTATTTCGAGTTAACACCACTTGTTCTTCCAGACCTCCTACGGCTTCATCTTCTAATTCGAGCAGTTCATATACACTTTGCCATTCATTTCCAGGAAAAGGATAGGGCTTAAAATAAAAGGAACTTATTGGAATACAATGTAATCTTCACCTGTATAAAAGAGACCCTAATAACCTTATTGTTGTTGAAAACTATGTGTTCTCTTTCTATTATTATACTTTCCTTTTCCTTTTTCTAGACATGTACACGAATACTATGATATGATCCTTTCACAGTGAATGAATTTTAATAAAATCAGTTGAAGCTTACCACTCAAAGGGATCAGTCGTTTCGACCTTATTCGCTAAAGATTCTGAACCGGGATTCAGATAGTTTTAGTTTGTTTTAATTCAAATGGTGCCGAAACCCGGGAATAAGGTGTGCAGAAAATATTATAGAAAATTCAAATTCAGCTTATCGTGGACAGGTTACAAAAATCGTAAAGCTCGTAACAGAGTATCTTACATCCAAAAATTCACAGCTCGGTTGTGGAAATGATCTGGACCACACCGAGGATGAGTTGCTGGGAATTGAAGGAATTTTTCTCGGAAGCCAGTATAAGAATCAATATGTGGACATTAAAGCGATGATGGCTGATGTTCATCATGCCAACATCGATGCCAATGAAAGAGTGCTTCTGATTGGGGTTGACAAATATTAAGAGCCATGGAGACAGTTTTCGGGTGGACTTAACTTCAAGGAAAGCATTTGTTCGGTAAGAAGATCTATTCGAACAAATACTCAAGTTCTCTATCCAATTACAGCACCACATTATGTCTTTCGACTTTGGAGCATAATTGCACCACATTTCTGTAACTCGAAAGTATCGGCATCCAGTAAGAAGTGGAAAACATAAACTGGGCTGAAGATTTAATTGCTCAGTGTGTCACAAAAAAGGGACATCTCTACGGAGCAGCCTTACAATGGAAAAACCCATATTTCTAGCTCAGGAGCAACAGAGAACGAGCTCCAAAATGACTACCATCATTAATCATGCGACTATCCAAAATCCCAAACCTTCTTGACGAATATGATGCAGCCATTCAAAAGCTAACATCCGATGGCTTTGCTGAACCCGTTGCCACAACCGTAGAGTTATAACCAAAGTGCGTGTTCTATCTCCCACACCATCCAGTATTTAATGCCAGGAGCACTACAACCAAAATGAGAATTGTGTTCGACGTCTCTGTTCGCAGTCAAGATTCGCCTTCACTTAACGACATGTTGCAGGTGGGCGCTAACCTGCTTATAAATGTTCGAAAGGTTCTGTTGAACTTTAGATTTGGTCATTATGGTGTGGTAGCGGATGTGGAAAAGGCTTTCCTGCCATTCTCTTCTTAATGAAAGCGAGCATGATACCCATCGTTTCGTTTGGTGCGCTCCAGAAGCATTCTCTCGATGCAGTATATGAAATATTTTTTTTTTAATAATAATAATAATAATGGATGACGTTGCTATGGCGCTGGACACAGAAGAAATGCAATACGAATAAGTCGGGAAGCTATGAAGCAATGCCTCGATAAATTAAACAAAATGGAACTGAAATAGCATCACCGTAAAGAAAGTTTTGGGAACAGAATATACACCAGAAATCCAAAAAGTGCTTAGGCTAAATGGATTTGTGCTTAATACTGAGATTGGTGTTGCAACAGGAAAAATAGAGGAGACAGTAAGTCGTAGTGTAGCCAATAAGAGGATTGTGTTAAGTACAATTGCTAGAGTTTTCGATCCTTGTAGGATTAAAAATACAGTTTCAGTCCATATGGAAGGTAAAGATATCTTGGGATGAGCCGCTGACTGGAGATTTATTAGTGGAGTGGAGGTTTGTCGCATCTGGAAGATGTCACTATACCGCGAATAGCCCTTACTGTTTGCTCGGGAACTTCAAAGGATATACAAATTTTTGCCGATGCCAGCCTCAAGGCATTTGGAGCTGTCGCATATATCACGAGCGCTGATTCGTCAGGAGAGAAAGCAACTTCGTTTCTGTGCTCGAAGTCTCGGGCCGCACCCTTGATGGATGGTGGTCTCACTCTGCCAAAACTTGAACTGGTTGCTGCTTTGGTCACCGATCGATTTCAAAATTGTTTTCAAATTGATTTCAGGCGGATCCAGGCGGAAGGAGTAAATGGAAGTGGAATGAGATAAAACAACACACCAAGGTTTCTGAATGGCGGCATTG
The DNA here is from genome assembly GCA_958301585.1 of Merodon equestris. Lineage (NCBI taxonomy): Eukaryota > Metazoa > Arthropoda > Insecta > Diptera > Syrphidae > Merodon > Merodon equestris. The sequence goes on from OY284413.1 coordinate 71,760,364, forward strand.
CAGCGGTAAGGAAAATCCAGCTGATCTAGTGACGAGAGGTGTTAGCACAGACATTTTGCAATGTTCTACTATCTGGAAAAATGGACCAGAATGGTTACAAGATGGACATTTTCCAACACGCTTTTTATAAGACGTTCTTGCTTTGTTTGTGGAAACTAGTACTGGACCTGAATTTGAATCAGTGTCGCCACCTCTATTTGCGTATGAAGATGTGGGCACATGGAAATATCGTTCGTGTTACAGCCAGCGTTTTGCCTGGATCTGTCCTAAAGTAAGTGGGCTAGTATCTATACACTTAAACCCATCTACGTGCCTTGCTAAAGAAATTAGTTCTTTACAGGAAGGGTAGCAGATACCAAAAACGTAAAAAATTGTGGAGCAACTTCCTTTTTTGGTGGATGAACATGGTCTTTTTAGGCTTAAGGCTCGTCTTAAAGGTCATTTTCGTCAGATATACGGCAACCAATAATACTACCACCGGAGTCGAATAATACGAATCTCATTATAGATAACTATCATCAATGGGGACAAATATTGGATTGTTTTAGCTAAAATTGCGTTTTTGGATTCCTAAGGGACACCAGCAAGTTCAGAAACGAATAAGGGGATGTGTTGTATGACGAAAATTATTTGGGAAACCATTGTCTGCGCCATTTGGACAATTGCCATCCGATCGTGTTCGATTACACGCTTTTACATGCTGTGGGCGTAGACTTCGCTGGTCTCTGTACTCATTTGACAACCCAAGCAATATGAATAAGATCTACATACTCAAACGGGTCTCAAACGTTTTATTACCAGACGGGGAGTTCCCTCCGTCATGTACTTTGATAATGCCAAAACGTTCCACATAGCAGCTATTGAGTTAAGAGGTGTTGAATTCGAAGACTGAGCGCTTCAAGATTTCTTAGCGCACAAATGCATAAAATGGGGGTTTTCAGCAGAACGAGCATATACCAACATATAAACGAGATTTTTGTAGCGGATTCGGCGAAGTCGTGATTGAACTGGAAGTTGGCCACCATAGAAGAAGTTTTCTCTGGTCGGGACGTTCGAGCTTGTGCGGTGCGATATTTGAATGGGCTTATGACCCCTAGGCCAATGCAGTTGTTATATAACTTGTAGATTGCCGTATGTGTGCCGACTGGAGGGTGTTGAAAATTGCGTGTTTTCTTTATACATATTATTACATTTTCCTTTTCTTTTTTCTACACATGTACACGAATATTATGATACGTTCTTTTCATGGTGAATGAAACTGAATAAAATCAGTTGAAGCTTACCATTCAAAGGTACCAGTTGTTTCAACCTTATTCGCTAAAGATTCCGAACCGGGATTCAAATAGTTTTCATTTTTCACAATTGTAAATATAAGGTTCCAGATTTTCACCCTAAAATTTGGTGAATATTCTAGTGAATGCTTGTGCTGCCATATCTCGATGTTGTAGAAAAACGTGTTGTGCCATGAACTAGGCATGCATAATTGGAAAATGAATGTGCAAGGTTTATTCGCTAATGTAAAATCTTGCAAAATATTTCCTACCATTTTTGGCTGTTTCATAATCATGCTCACGATTGAACTTAATAGTAATTATTACTAGGCTTATGTTTAGAAGAAGAAACTAAATTCACACTACACATACTCAAAGGTGCCAACGATACTTAATAACGACTTATTTCCGCAACTAAATTGAGTAACTCTAAGAAAATTAAAATCCGTAGTATACGTCTACTCGTATTACTTCACATGCAGTAGAGAGCCATATTTTCAAGATTAGCTTTGATACAGATTCTTATGAGGGGTTCTCCAGAAACTTAAGGTGTAAATCTACCTCGAATAAAAAATCCTCATTCAAATAAGCGTTGCTTGGTCCCTCTGACCATTTTTCAAAGTGTATGTCACAGTATTTCATTCTATTTCTAGCCGGTCCATCTTCTCAGTCTTTTGTGTTGCACTTGTACCATTTAAATATAAGCATTTTGTTTATTTCTTACAGTTGATTGGCCAAATGTCACTGTTAACGTTTCAAGTACGTTGGGGCACTTATTTTTTCTTTCCCACACAAAATTTCAAACAGATGCTTTGCTCCATTTCTTTTCAATAACAACAATTCACCAAATACACCAAAGCACATGTTGCCTTTATCTCTATGAAAAACTGATAAATATCCCAAAAAGCTGACTATGTCAATAAATGCTACAAAGATTTTTGAACAAACAACGTGCTTAGAGCGTCCGCACATTGCAGACTTTCTAACGGCCGATGATTTCGACGGGTCGAGCTGCGCTCATTGATCAATTTAACAGTCGGGTTGGCGATGAGTGCACACAGCGACTAGCAGAGTCAAGCAGAAAAAAATACGACCATTCAACGTCAAATTTCGGAGCAAAATTAACTATCGGCCAACTAAAGAATCGATAGTGTGCACCCGTTACTATAGCGTTATACTGATTTAGCAGTTGACCGATACTTTTGTTTGAAGGCAATCGGGTAGCCCTTCAAACTATCGGCCGATACCGAATCATTGAAGTGTGCCCACTTCCATATATACTCGCATTGATACTGATTAACAGCCCGACCAAACTATCGGCCGATAGAAAGTCTGCATTGTGCGGAGGCTCTAAACGATTTGAACGAATGGATTTTTTTAAAACTAAGCTATGATATTAACTTCACTCTAACTTAAAACGGATTGCATGTAAGCATCTAATTGCAATTTAATATTATAATATTTTCTTGATAGCCTGGGTATAATAGAACCAACTGCATTACAACAGAAAGTATCTAGTATTAGGTTGAAGTAAGCACTCGAAGAGTTATTTTCTTATTTATGGTTACTGTACCAGTAAATGCAATCAGATTCACAAGGCAATCCGGTGGCCAACAAATTATTAAAACATTTTGTTTTGGGCACACTCGAAATGTTCTACACGGAACTTGTAGACGGTCTGCCTATCACCCTACACAGTCGGGTAAATACATCAATGTTTAAAGTCCTAGTCGTCTTTCTCATGTCACCTAGAATTTCGATTTCACCCATTTGGTTGGGCACTTGAATTTGCTGCGCGATTTGCAAACCCATTAACGCCATCACTCTGGAAAATTGTGTGCAGTCATAACCATATTAACCTCAAGAGACCTGACCCAAATCTTAATACACTCGTTGTCCTTTCGCTCCTTTTCTGCACAATTCACTTCACTTGGCTTTTTTTTTTGCTACATTCCAAGCGTTTCTGTTTTTACACTACTTTTTTTGCTATATCCAGGACGTGCCAAGTGAATGTATAATGAAAAGCAAAATCCAGCTGCGGGAGAAAAAAGAAAGAAGGAACAGAAATTTATAATAAGGGCCGATGGGGGTGGGGCGAAACTGTGTATATAACTGAATATGAATTCGTTTTCGGTTAACGCTTGCAAGAGCAGAAGAAAGAGAAACTAGAACGTGGTGGTGCCTCACAGTGTCGTGATTATATTTAAAGACAGAGGCAAAGGTTAAAGAACACAGTGTACAGGTCACGACTGTAAATTTACCGGCGGTGGCAGTATCACGATCGTATAAATCTTTCAAAAATGTGTTATTTCATCTTTTCCATAACGTTTGAATTTTTTCTTCCGTTTTTGTAAGAGGATGACAAAGATTTTTAATGCAAAATCCATTTTTCTTTCAGCCCAATTGCGGCCCTTTTTATCTAGAGTATCTTGAAACGAGGAAAGCATTGATAAACTCGTGTACGCTTAACAACCTTGCCGACGCTGCAATATCTGCTTCAGTTGTTTACACGTTTGAATATTATGTTGTGTTTTTGGTTGAATGTGTAACTAATTGATGAGATGATGAGAAAAGTGAATGCATCCAATACGGATTAACTTAGGACCACTAAGTTAACTTTTTATTGAGTTTTTTATTATTATTGTTGGCGTTGGGGCTCGTGAATGTTCAATACAATTAATTTTTTTAGATAGTTGAAACGGACCTGCTGCTTATTACCGGCTTCGAACAGTGAATTTCAATAAGCTTTTCCTAGCTAATATACTGCAGTTGTTGTATACCTCTGGTAGGAGGTAGAGAAGAAGAATCACGAAAACACACCAACTTCTGAGCCACGGTGTGCTAATGGCACTCGCTTGGTAGGCATCCCTCAAACTATTAGGGATATCTTAAGCTCCACGATATTAAGAAATTAATCTGGCTCGTAAGAAGAGGGCTTAGGAGAAACGTCCCTCAGCTCGCTTACAAACACCAGATGATCTATGCCCAGATGATGGCAGGCGATCCGAGGCAGGTCCATGAGCTAACGGCCAGAAAACATAGCAATTGAGGAAATAACATGCCTAAATGTAGCCAACTAAGCTATTGGTGGGTTCTGTAGAGCCTAAATCACAGAGTTACGAGTAAATTACCCGGAACGGAGTAATTTATTTGCATACTTTAAGAGCTCATGCTACTTGATTCTTGAATGATACTGGTAACGAAGGAATGGTCTACTACTATAGACGGGCAAGTAGACGCACTGTACTACGAACCACAGTGACTACTGCGGATTTAACACCGAGATTACAGTACCACAACAATTGGCTGAGATGGCAGGTTTCTTTCAAAGCTCCTCATGAGAGGGTTCACTCCGACCGCCTCCTTCCCACCGTCCAATAGGAACCTTTAAATGACGAATTTGACAGGTACCTTAAAAAAATGGACATGACATTGCATGACTACAGATATTACAATACCAAGCTAAGGGCATAATGATATTACACCCGAAACAAAGTACATGTAATTTTAACTTAACAAGATCATACACAATAGAACTAAGATTTTATTTTCTGATTATACTGATTCGAATTCGCGTCACGAAGGCAGTGACATCGTTAAAAAAACCTGATCTCAAGGACTTAGTACCCGAACTACTAGCATCAGAGGAGGGTGCACCTTAACGATTTTGTATCCGAAGATTTGTATTGTTAGATTAACCGTATCGCTAATCATCAGCAGTCATAGTTGGAAGAAGTCAAACTACATTATAAAACGTTTCCAAAAAAAATGGACGACAGTTTACAAGACTTAGTCAAAAATGGTGGCCCAAGATGACTTATAGAGGCTGATAAGCGAAGAACAATTCATTAACTTAAAATAAACCCAAAGTAAAAGTATCCAAAATATAGGCAGAGTTTTAAAATAGTACTAGAAATTGTAGGTAAAAACCTTGCAACAGTAGAGTTAATAAGGATCAAAAGGCATCTCGTAAGTTCTAAAAATTGTTTGATTTGTTTAGCTGTTTTTGGTATTTGATAATATGAGAAAAATAGAATTTCCTCGGATTTGGCTTTATGCCGTCTGGTGTGACAATATGACCAAGGAATTACTTCGTAAAAAAATCGGACTTGTCCAATTGTACCTTTTAATTCACTTCATTGAATGTTTTAAAAAATTTTATTGAGTGAATCTAAATGCTCTTGCAATGAAGTGGAAAATACGATAATATCGTCCATGTAAACTAGACAGATCACGTTAATATCCTTTTTCAATACGTTGTTCATAAGACGTTGAAACGGCAATGCGTAGAAATTCGTAATGTCCATTTTCGACACTAAAAGTCGTCTTGTGTCATTCTCATGAATTTCGATTTGATGAAATCGCTTAGCCAAGTCTACGGTAGTGAAATATTCGCACCTTCCCAACTTATCAAGGATCTCATCTATGGATGGAATGGGGTATTTGTCATTAATGATTACCTCTTTAAGTTTACGGTAATGACCTACGAGTCTCCCTTTGGTTTTACCACTCGCATCGGCCTTCTTTGGCACGATCGAAACTGGTGCCGAATAAGGGGATTTGTGTCTTATAATTCTGATTCTTCACATTTCCTGGATTCTGTTCTTCAACTTCTTTCTTAGGTTTATAATATCGATAAATAATTTTTTGACTGGATAGGAATGTCATTAGTCGTTTTTTGTCAAGTTTAATAACATTTGTGAAAGTAAGATCTGTATTTTTTTGATAGAATTATTGTTTGTACTTATTTATGAGTCTTTTTATTTCTTTCATTTATAAGTCTAAGTTGTTTCAACAAGGAAGGCTTTAAAGATTTCGATTGCGTTAAAATAAAAAATAAAAAATAACATTCGCGTTTCTACTCGCGCCCAAAGAAACCCGAAGGTAATTCAGCGACTCAAACACATTTCTTAACAAGCCGAACAGTGCCCCTCGTCTTCGAAGCACCATACGCGTTCATCAACCTGATCTCCAGCTAATGCTGACACTGTTGTGGCGACTTCAAATAACGCTTCTAATTCTGCTGTTATTGTTGTTGATGTTGATGAAACAAATTGCTCTGAACCCAATGCTCTTTGTACGAGCTTTAGTGCTGCTGCCCTTCATATTGCGGTTGACATTGTTGCTGGTAATGTTCTTGATAATGCTGTTGATAACACTACCGTTCCTGGCGTATCCTGGCGTTGGATAGAGCCAACGAGATTGTCACTGATGTTGATGCTCCGCAAGTTACAGTACCTGCTTGGTTTGTTGTTCTCAACAAAAAACAAATAGCTGTTCGGATCTGATGCTACAGCTGTCACTACCCTTCCATCTGTACCACGACTACGGTGTCTTCACCCTTGCCGTCGTAGCAGCTCAGTCACTGAAGATGATGTTATAGATTATGCGTCACGTAAGCTAAATCTTCCCAAAACCGGCTTGCTCTGTTCAAAGTTGGTGAAAAAAGATGTGGATTCTGCGTCGCTTCGCTTCATCGACTTTAAATTTCCAATGAGCTCGTTTAATGCTGCTCTCCAATAGTCCGTATGGCCGGTGGGAGTACAGATAAAACAATTTTTAAGCCGTCCAAAAAACGAGATGGCTGTTGAAAAAAAGGATCAGATGTAATTGAACATTCTATGTATGCATTATCAGAATGCTGATGGCATGAGGACTAAAATAACCGACTTTTTCACTTCTGTTGCTGATTGTCTCTACGACTTTATTGCTATCTCTGGAACCTGGCTGAACTCTGATTTTTATACTGTGAAGCTCTTTACATCCGATTTTGATGTTATCCGAAGGGATCGATATCACGGACAAACTTCCTCGAAAAGATACGTGATTTCGTGCCCATGAGAATTTCTAAGAATTCTACAAGACCAGTTTGGTTTAATAAAAGTTTATTTAGATTGAAAAACGTTATGAAAAATCTCATAAAAAAGTAGTCAAGGTGTGAACCGTAAGGTCCACACGACAAACTTCCCAGTGAGAATAATGAAAGAACAATTATTTTTTTTTATTATTATTTATTATTACATATTATAATTTAAAATTTATTTAAATAATATTTTTTTTTTCATAATATTAACCGTGAAAGCTTTGGTAAAGGTAAACACCTCCGCCACCTGGTCGTCCTTTACCAAAGCCCCGACCTCCTTTGCCATACTGTTCCGTGATTGCCTCCACCTCTTCCTCGGCTTCCTCCACCCCTTCCTTGGCTTCCTCCTGCCCCGAAATCCACCACGGCCGCCACCTCGTTCCTGTTTTCGGACGTGGCCACCATGTCCCCGGTAACCTTTGTTTTGACCCCTTCCTTTTCTGTCCTCATCTTTTTTTGCTTTTTTTTCTTCATCTTCTTTTTTTCATTTTTTTTTTCCCTCGGGAGTGGTGGGAGCCACCATTTCTACCCCGTTCTGAAACAATAATAATAATAAACTGAACACGTCGTATCAAAATTTCTTTACTTCAATCACTACACAACAATATTAAAAACAGACTACACAGCTGACACCACAAGACTATTTTTTTTTCTTTATGAATTGTCCAACTACATCGATACCAGTTTGTTAATCATATCCGCAAGAATTTTATTATCTCCAAAAAATATGTTCGTAGTGGCTTGGTGAAAAAAAAAATGGAAATGAGGATCTCATGACATCAGTCATCCTATCCACAGCAGCTACAATTGAATAGGACCACGACATATTTCAAAAACTCAACATAACGTAAGACGTATCAGAATATGAAATAACAATATTTTTTAAGTCTAATTCATTTATGACTATAAAATAAAAAACCATAGCTTCATCAAAAGCTATTTTACTGTTAACAACTTACAACCGGGCCTTCAGTCATCATTTATTTCTCAATTATTAAACGTGCATCATAATAGTAGTTTCCGACTGTTTTTTTTCGACAATATTCAATTGTTATTAACAATATTCAATTGTTATTAGCAATATTCAATTGTTATTAATAATATTTAATTATTAATAGCAATATTACATTATTAATTGCTATAGCGTTACCGATGCTATACTTCCAAACCTAATATAAGTTTAGAGTCGTTGTACAAAAAAAATTGTTGTTTTTTTTATAACTTTCTTTAATGACATTTTTCACAATTCCGATTGTATTTTGCTAAAATACTCAATCATAACAATGTGAATATGAAGGTATCTAAAATCTGCATGAATAAATTGTGCACTTCATTCATTTTAAAATTGTTTGCCTTTTTTCTTGGTTTTCTCGTTTAAAAAAAAAGCGGCTGCACCGATTTCGCTGAAAATTCTTACAGTTCTATGTTATGTAATTACGCGTCTAATGTATCTAGTCCCATGTTAATATCATCTTTGGTTCTCAAGATAATCGAGACGAAAAATGATTACGAACACACGTGCACACATACACACATGCACACATACACAAGTACACACATACGCACATACGCACATACTTGCATACACACACACAGACACCTTGAAAAGTGGAGATATGTCAAAATTTGGGATTCACAAAATCGGCCCCATTACAAAAACTTCCCACTGAGAAGTTAAAAAAGTAAGAATTCAGTCTTTTACCGTCTAAGAATTCATCAATTGAGAAAAGAATATGAATTTTTAAAAAAGAATTATTTACAATCAGTACATTTCGTCTCTGGAGTTAAGAATTAAGACTAATTCTAAATTTGTTTGGACCTTTTTGAATAATAAGTGTAAGTCAGTTGGAATTCGATCTTGCATGTCTTACAATGGAGCTTCCACAACTATTCTTAAGCAAATATATGATAATTTTGCATTCTTTTTTCAATCAAACTTCGTTCACTTAAAAATTAATTGTGAACATATTTACGATGTAAGATATTGGACGGCTTTTTGTCTTCGAAGAAGATGTATTATCTACATTGTCATCACTTGACAATAGTTTTTCTGTTTGTCCTGCTACTATACCACCATTGCTTCATAAATTTTCAAGTTTGTCAGGCCCGCTTTGCTTTAACTACAATATGTCTTTAAGGTTGGGCATATTCTTAGGAATTTGGAAGCACTCATTCATAACGCCAATTCATAAGTCTGGGTCTAAAGGCTCTTTAGTTAACTATAGGCCCATTGCAAAACTTCAATTAATACCTAAAGTCTTTGAAGCAATAGTAAAAAAGAAAATTTATAGCATTGTTCAAAATCATATATCTGAACATCAACATGGCTTTGTAAATGTGAGATCGACCACCACGAACTTATCAATCTTTACCAATAATTGCTTGTGTAACTTAGAAAATCGCGTGCAATTTGATACAATCTGCACCGATTTTTTGTAAAGCCTTCGATCGTGCACAGCATAATATTCTAATAAAAAAGCTTGAATTACTTAAGTTCTAAATTGGTTAAGAAGCTACCTCACAGATCGTAAGCAATATGTCAGAATTTGCAGAGATTTGTCTGAGGAAATTATACATTTTTCTGGAGTACATCAGGGAAGCCACCTTGGACCACTTTCGTTTTTCCTTTTTTAAATGAATTGCCATTGCATGTGTCTTTTTCAAAGTGTTTATTATATGCTGATGATCTAAAAATGTTTAGTTCAATAAACTCAATCTCAGATGCTTCAAGAGGATTTGAACTCTGTTGTTCGTTGGTGTAATCATAATGGCTTACACTTTAACCTCCTGAAATGCACCGTTATACATTTTGTTAAGATTTCTCAACCTTTACATTTTACGTATAATATTGACAACGTTCCATTATTGAGGCCGATTAGTCAGAAGGACCTTTGAGTTACCTTTGATTTGCAAATAGGTTTTTCGCTACATATTGATAATGTGATTTCGCGAGCTAATTCAATGCTGAGATTTTTAATAATAAATTCTAAAGTTTTCAAGCACCCTTATACGCTAAAATCATTATATTGCTACTGCGATCAGTTTTGGAGTATTGTTGCATTATATGGAATTCTCATCATTAAACTAGTATTACTCGAATAGAGAAAGTTCAAAAAAGGTTCACAAAGTTTGCCCTTCGTAGAATTTTTAGGCATTCTAATTATCCACCATATGAGGCACGATGTAGTTTATTAGGTTTAAAAACACTAGCCTCTAAAAGAAAATTACATTTTACACTTTTTGCTTTTGATGTCTTAGGTTGTCACATCAATAGCCCTAAATTACTCTCTATGTTTAAAATATTTGCACCATCTCGTAGTCTACGTTCTAGAGAATTAAATTTTTTACATGTTCCTTTTCATTGTACAAGTTATGCAAAGTTTAACCCAATAACTTCAGCAGGTATAACATTCAATCAGTGTGATAATGTACTTATACTTATACTTGTAGTTATACTTATACTAATGTGGTGTTTCGGCGAAATTAAAACACAATCTACTTCGATTATTTAATGTTTATTTTTGATAACACAACTCAACTGTCTCTACTTTTAATTCCTTCTTCACACTTCAACGTCTACTCAACAACTGACTCCTTTTCTCGTTTTCTATACGTTCTCCTCTCTGCATGCTCATTTAAGTGTATGTCGACACTCAAATGCGTATGCGGATTGTCTTTGTCTCGTCTGCGTCGTATGGTGTTTGGTCTGTGCTATGTGCTATTGTTTATATCGTATATCGTTGCTTTGTGTTAGTGTCTGTGTCACATGTCGTCGCTTCTATCCCACAATCGGCCACCCTGACAATTCATTCGACCTCGAATGAAACCCTTAGTTGTTCCACTCTTTCATATACTCGGCCACCGTTGTCGTCTTTCTTGGTCCCTTGTGTTCTCCGACCCGTTCGACCTCGTACCTTCCGTGGTTGTTAATTCCCGTGACCTTATAGGGTCCTAGGAACTTCGGTTGAAGTTTCAAATTCGCTCCGAACTGTGTGCGCTTGATTGCGACAAGTTGGTTCAACTCGTACTTCCTTTCAGGTACCCGTTTTCGATTAAACGCTCTCCGATTTTCTCTTTGGATGACGGCAATATTTTCACGAGCTTCCTCCCGCACTATCTCTCTCGCCTCTGCCAGCTCCGCGACTATCGTCTCATCAAGCAAAGTGCGCAGATCTAGGTCCTCCGCTGCTCTCATCTCCAATCCGGTCAGTATTTTAAATGGGCTGAACTTGGTCACTCTTGACGGAGTACTGTTTATCAGCTGCTGCACTTTGTCAACGTGCTTGTATCAATTCTGGGGATTCCCGACGCATGCCTTCGCTATCATAGGCACGACCACCCTATGGATCCTTTCCACTTGCCCATTTCCTCGAGGTACGCCGGTTGTTGTCACCAAATGAATGATATCTTCTTGGATGCAGTATTCTTCGAATTCTTTCGAGGTAAAACAAGCTCCTCTGTCCGATATTATCCTGCGAGAGTTTCCAAATGTCGTTGCTTGCCTTCTCAGCTTCTCCAGCACCTCCTTCGTACCTGTACTTTTCGTTGGATAAAGCCATACGAATTTCGAGAACGCGCCTATCACTACTAGTAGATGGTTATATTGTTTTCGCGTTTGTTCCATCGGCCCAACATGATCTATATGATACGTGCCTAAACGCTTGTCTTCCTTATTTATCGGACTTAATTCTCCTTCCTTCTTTCCAGCCTTGGACTAAACTATGAGGCACTTCATACAACTTCTGACGAGCTTTTCTACCTTTGTAGACAGTCTGGGAATATAAAATGTCTTTTCTACTAAATCTTGCGTTTTCTTTACTGCGAAATGGCCCTGTTGGTGCGCGATACTTATAACTTCTTGTTCCATTGCGGACGGCACCACCAGTAATTCCTTGGCATGATCTTTATGTAAGATTCCGGCTTTCATGAAAAAGTCCTCGTGCTCTCCCTTTTCTAGGACTTTCGTCACAGCTCTAATCCAATCGTCTTTGATCTGAGCCTCTCTCAAACGATGCACCAAGGATGTCTCCAACATTAGACACGACACTCTACTTAAGGCATCCACGTGCTTCATCTTAGTACCTGATCTATGTTCTACTTCGTAATTGAAGTCCTGAAGGAACAAGGCCCATCTGGCTACCCTCAACGGAACATCCCTTTTCTTCATGGTCATCGTGAAAGCGTTACAGTCCGTGAATTTCAGTCCCAGCAGGTGTGTCCTCCATTTTTTAAGTGCTTCAATTACCGCTAGCACCTCTAGCTCATATGAGTGATATCTCTCCTCCACCGGAGTGGTCTTGCGGCTCATGAACTGGATCGGGTGTAATTGTTGGTCTTCTGCATCTTTCTGCAACAATACCGCACCGTAACCGTGTTTGCTTGCATCTGTATGGATTTCTGTTTCGGCTGCTGGTTCGAAAAGTTTGAGGACGGGTTCTTTGGCGAGCGCCTCCTTAAGCTGCCGGAATGCTAATACTTGCTCCATTCCCCATATAAACGTGGCTCCCTTTCGCAATAAATCCGACAATGGCTTCGCAATAGCAGCAAATCCTTCTATAAACCTGCGAAAGTACGACGTCAGACCTAAGAAGCGTTGAAGCGCTTTCTTGTCGACTGGTACTGGATAGTTCCTCACTGCGTTTGTCTTCGCTTCTGATGGTCGGATTACGTTGTCGGCGATTATATATCCTAGGAACTCAATCTGCTTCTCTAGGAATTGGCATTTTCCCCAGTTAATTCGCAACCCATACTGCTGTGCGACCCTTAATACTCGCTTCAACTTTTCGATGCCTTCTTCTTGGTTTGCTGACGGTATAATCAAATCGTCCATGTACACGACTACTACACCTTCTTGAATTAACGTTCGGAAAATCGCTGAGATGTACCTACCAAAAACCGCTGGCGAATTCGATATTCCAAAGGGTACGTACCTAAACTCATACTGGCCTTCATGCGTTACAAATGAAGTGTATTTCCGTGACCCTTTCTCCATAGGAACGTGGAAAAACCCATCTCTTAGATCCAGTGTTGAAAACACTTTCGCTCCCTGCAGACGCTCCAAAACATTGTCCATCAGGACCATCGGGAAATTGTCCCTTATGATTTTTTCGTTAAGCCTTCTGTAGTCGCAGCATAACCTTTTGCTTCCGTCCTTCTTGGCTACCAACACTACTGGCGAAGCGTACTCAGATACACTTGGCTGAATTATCCTTTCCGCCAGCCATCTATTCACCTGCTCACGTACTACATTGCGCTCGGCATACGACATAGGTCTTGGTCCTTGGAAGATCGGCACCTCGTCCTTCAATACTAGCTTCATCTCGATTGGTGACTTCTCATTTCCGTCCGGAGAATAGTCCTCTAACAACTTTAACAAGGTTCTTCTTACGTCTTGCTTCAGGTGGTCTAGCGAAATATCCGGAACTTCAAGTTCGATCTGGAACTCATTCTCTCCGACCGATGCGCAGATTTGAAACTCCTTATATAAGTCGAAGGTGGTTTCCACATCCCTCCTCGCGGTGTATCGTCTTATGCTTGCACGACTTCTACTGACGTCAACCTTCCGGCGCGTTTCTGGCTCTGGGCTAACTTGCCCACGATCAACAACATACTCCTCACCCAACTTTGCAACCTGTCGTGTTCCTGGTTCGTGACCAACTACATCACAACCAGCTGCACACTCATTGCCCTGAACTACATCAACATCTACGGGTTCTTCTTCTACTTCGCCTTCAACGCCCCTTTGTTGACCTTTGGTTCCAACTGTCTCATTTGGAAGTGCTGCTTCGACGAACTTCTTCTGAAATTCAGCACCTTCTGATGAAATCGTAACATTGACATCACTTAGTACGTTGTTCCCAATCACGGCCGCATACTGCATATCCTGTTCACGCCATATATGGAATCTCACGCTAAGGTCCACGCCATCAACTACTAAGTTTTCGGAAAAACTTCCCAAGGTTGTCACTTCATTCGGCCCTATGCCATACAGGTTGGTCTTCTTGTCATCTAATTCAACTTGGTCAAGCATGATCAAACCATCACGCCGTAACACGCATAAGTCGCTACCGGTGTCTACTAAAGCTGACATGGCTCGACCTCTTACTACAATGTCCTTGAAAATACGGTTGGACCCTACTGCAAAGCAAACTTGAGCTTCCGGAACATTTGGTTCATCCGTTGTCGCAGTATGAACGTTGTTGTTCGTTTCCGCCTTAATTTGTTGTCGTCTCGTTTGATCTCCATCTCTGCATTCGTGTGCGCGGTGCCCTTCTCTACCGCACTTGAAACATTTAAAGCTTCTCGACGGACATTCCCTAGCCAAATGTGATGCATCCCCGCATTTAAAGCATCTCTTTCTTCCCGTTATGTCGGCAGGTGGATTGCGACTAGAAATCTGTGGGTTTCCTCTCGAGTATGACGACTGGATAGGAGGTCCCCGCACCTTCTCGTAAACTCTGATTTGGGATTTGAGTTCTACTAAAGAGTTAGCTTGGTACAATATGGCTTTATTCTGCTTAGTATCAGGGATTCCCTCGATGAAATATTCTATAAGGCTCTCATCCTCCATTGCTACTGCCTTTCCAATTTCCATCAGGCTATAGAGATATTCCTGTAGAGACTCCGTCGGTTTCTTACGGCGGCCTCGCAGCATTCGATGAATCCCGGCTGATGACCACTTCGTTCCGAATTCGTCGGTCAGAGCTCTCTTCAACGACTTCCAACTATTAAGTGCGGATTGACTTCTCACAAATAGCAGAGCGGCACCTTAAATCAACTGTTTTGCGTATATGAATTTCTGCAGCTTGGTCCAGCCCACGATGATTGCGTTCTCTTCGAACTCCTGTGTCCAACGCTGAATGTCTGGGTACCCGGTACCTTTAAACGTCGACAATGAATCCTCTACATCTCGAAGCGTGAACATTCCCCTATGGACTACTCCGCGGGTTGCAGTGCTCGAAACGGCTTCGTCGTCATCGACCAACTAGAGCGCGTCATCGTCGTTATCGTCGCGCGATAGCCCAAAGTGCTCTAGAAGCCTGTTCTGTAGAGTGTTTTTTAGTAGGTAAATTCAGTCGAGTCAAATTGTCCCTCAGTCCGTCAACAGTCAAGGATAAAATCTTAGCGGATCCCGGTTGAGCCCCCAATTGTGGTGTTTCGGGGAAATTAAAACACAATCTACTTCGATTATTTAATGTTTATTTTTGATAACACAACTCAACTGTCTCTACTTTTAATACCTTCTTCACACTTCAACGTCTACTCAACAACTGACTCATTTTCTCGTTTTCTATACGTTCTCCTCTCTGCATGCTCATTTGCACTCAAATGCGTATGCGGATTGTCTTTGTCTCGTCTGCGTCGTATGGTGTTTGGTCTGTGCTATGTGCTATTGTTTATGTCGTATATCGTTGCTTTGTGTTAGTGTCTGTGTCACATGTCGTCGCTTCTATCCCACACTAATATACTTATTACTGTAGTCTCTAAGAAAGAAATTGTACTTAATAAAGAATAAATAAATAAAGAAATAAAATTAGATGTAGGGTTTTGATTTTTAATGCCATATTGTAAATATCTAATTCAACTGTTATTTTATGATATTTTACTGAATATTTGTATCTTTTCTGATACTTGCGATACCACCTATCGACTTTGCTCTGGAAAATAAGCGAGACTTGATAAATTTACTTCGTTAGAAGATATAATTTGTTCTATTATAGTTTACTAGGCAGATCAGTATGCGCGGGCTTAACTCCGCTACTGAAAATTTTTGATCGAGCGAGCAAATTTGTTGTTTTATCAAATTACAATCATAACCAATACTCTCAAGTAAATACATACATAAGTGTGATACATCAAATTAATTGTCTACTTGCAAGGACGTTTAGATTTAAGATCATATTTTCGAGAAACGTGTTGTTCTGAAGCTTTGACAATTTTGATTGTACGTGCCTGCAAAAGTCTATGGCACTTTTCTAAACTTTACTTCGTTATTTCTCACTATTTTTCAATCAAACAATTTCATTTGATAATTTATGGCTCATCTACAGACCTAGATCTATCGAATGACATGCTGCACACATGTGTGGTTATAGCCGATATCTACATTTAGTGCGTACAAGATTAGTCCGAAATCGTTTTCGGATCACTATATTCCCCGTACATGCACGCGCTAGGCCAAAAAGTGGGTGATTGCTCTCGCTCCGCTACGCTCCCGCTCGATCAATTATGTTCAAAATGAAGTTTAATTTGTTTGATATTATTTAACGATAAAATGTCTCTTACTAAGTTTATTATTGATTTTAGCGGTATAAGAATGTTGTTTCCTCTAAGGCCGTCAAATTAGTTATGTATTATATATACAACTCAAAATGAGCTTGTGGATCTCCTGATTCTTTAAACAATGATACTATAGCCTTTCCCCTAATTTCTATGTCTTTACTCAGAGTTTTAATTTTTAATGGATTTTGTAGGGATTCAAATTGATAATAGAGTAAGTTGCGCCGGTGTCTATTAAAAATGTAAGTGGTCTTATTTTTCCTTTAACTACATACTATATGTGATAAGCATGTTGCGCGGCTCCTAAAGGAAAATTCTCTCCTTTGGCATCACTAGAATTTTTTTGATTAGCTTACGTCTTTTCTTGGTTGATATCAATTTTGATACTGTGGTCTATTATATTTGTTATAATTATCTAGTTGTTGAGAACGATAATGGTTGGAGTTATGTACATATATATGTAATTTGATCGTTGATCGTTGCAAGGTCTATTACCTCTTTGTAACATGTCAATCTACATTGGTTCCGGAGGAAGTGAGATGTTTGGGATTATGTGGAAGGGTTGATGAGTGCGTTCGTTGACGTTATGGTTAAAATTTCTTTCCACTAAAATGGGGTTTTATGTGAGCGTTATTTTCAGGGGTCTTAATCGATTTGTACGAGTACTACTACTTCTAAAGTTGTAGTTAGCGTAGCCGCATTCGTGAAGAATTTGGATTGCTGCTTCTGAGCTGCTGGGGTTTCTCTCATTGGTGCGGGCAGTTAATTTTTGAATACAACGAGGGCAGATATTCTATTGGTTTCAATCTTATGATTGGCCTTCTGCGATCTGTTTCGTTTTCGTATTTAGTTTTCATAAGACTGCTTTTACGTCGTTATAAAAATCTGCACTATTACATAGTTCTGAATTGTAAAGCCCTCAACTCGTCAAAAAGTTGTTCCAAGTTGTTAATTAGTGTAGTCTTCATTTCTGACCAACTGGTAATGTGCGTATTTGTCTTAGCAATTTCTGTAGCTTTATTTATTAATTTTGCTTACATACAGTCAGAGAAAATAGCTTGGGAAAATGTGTTGTATTTTATTAGAATCGGATCATCAATCAATGAAATTTTGGAGATGTTTGTGATCGCCATTGAATTCAGGGAGTTTAGATATATTCGTACATCTTAAAGGATCTATATTTAAAGTAAGCATAGTTGTGTGTATTTGACTACTGTCTGAGTGAATATTATTATTTACTATATCGGTAATTTTAATTTAATTTTTTAACGCGTGAGGCCTTTTGGTCTGCTGAAGTGCGTTGCTTGCACAAACGACCGCTCGACGTTCAAGTTGTTTTGCTTGCACAAGTGATCGATTCGGTTATTTATGACTAGGGCTAGGATTTCAATGCATTTGCATATTTTTTTGAGACACATTAGAAGCACAAGGATAAATTATCTTTCCGATTCATGAATTTTCCTTTGAATTGGCATCCAATCGTTAGTGCATATTTTTGCATATTTTACTATAAATGCATATTTTGCATATTCTTGCATATTTTTAATAATAAATGCATATTTTGTGCATATTTCCGAAAACTTAACTCAAAATTTAAAAAAAAAATCAAACCGTAAAAATGCACACGCACCATTCAATTTCTTATATCCTTTTTTCATTTTGAAAACGTAAGTTAAATCTTAAAGTAATACTTCTTTTATTATTTAATTTTTCAAATGAAGATCTTTATGTTTTTTTTAACCTTTTTATTTATTTAATTAGTATTATTGTTTTTTATTAGGAGAGCAACTAAGTCCTCGCTGTTTTTTTTTATGAAAATGCAACTTTATTGTGAAAAAAACGGTTTCAAATGAATCATTCAAACTATTGCCCATCGCTAGCAATAACTTTTTGCCATATTTCTGGCAGAGCACGCCATTTTGAGATGTCTTCATATGAATGGAACTGCTGATCAGCCAGACCATGTGCCATCGAACGGAACAAGTGATAATTGGACGGCGCAAAATCTGCGGAATATGGCGGGTGGGGTTTCTTAGTAGATTTTAACGGGTTTGGCAACGTGAGGCCGAGAGTTGTTATGCTGTAGAATCACTTTTTCGTGCCTCTGCTCGTATTGTGGCCGCTTTTAGCTCAGTGCTCAGCTCAATCGCATCAATTGAGTTCGATGCCGTTCATAATAAATAAGCTCATAATAAATAACACCGCCCTGATCCCATCAAATACACAGATAACCTTCGCATCGTGAATATTCGCCCGAGCCGACGACATAGAAGTATGATCGGTTTGTCCCCATGATTTTTTTCTCTTTGGGTTGCTGTAATGAATTAATTTTTCATTGCCCGTAACGATGCAATTAAGAACACCCTTCCTTTTTTGCCGCTGGAGCAGTTGTTCACAGGCGAAAAAACGATGCTCAACGTGGCTTCAAATCATAAGGAGCCCAAATTCCTTGCTCTTGAATCATTCCAAACGCATGCAATCGCTTGGGAATAGCTTGGCGGGTAACTCCTAATACTAAAGCAAGCTCTTTTTGCGTTTGGCATGGATCCCCATCGAGCAATTCCTCCAATTCAGCGTCTTCGAAGGTTTTTGGCCTTCCTTCGAACGGTCGTCAACATCGATATCTTTGAAGCGACGGAACCAATCACGGCACGTTGTTTCACTTAGAGCAGCATCTCCGGAAACTTTTCGGAGTTCTCAAACAAAATCACTAATGTCATATCATCATGCGCATATCTTGCGTTTTTAAATGCATGAAAATCCTAGCCCTATTTATGACCTTTGCCGGATGTTCATTAACCCTTTATAGTTGGATAAATGTCTATTCGGATCAATCGATCACTTGTCCATTACAAGTGTGTTTATATGAATATCTTAAATTATGTTTTCTGATGGGGTTGCTGTGGTCAGAACTGTAGCTATTAAACACCTTTCTTTGGTGCTTATAAAGATAAAATCTGCATTGTTGTCCCACCAAGGATCCATGACAAAAAAAAATGAAACACCAGAGCTGTTATTTATAAAATACAGCTGCTGTGATGCGAAAATTTGATGAACAAATCAAGAGAATGATATGTCGGTAAATCTAGGACGGACGTTCACAAGATATTGTGTTTGATTAATAACCTCAGAGTTAATCTGTTTTCGAAAAAAAGGATTTTAGCAAATAATTCCATATTTTAGGATTTTTAAGTCAATTCCATATCAATATTTGATTACTGATTGTAATTGGAAACGCATGAGTTTACTTTCCTTTTTTTATATTTTTGTGTAGATAGTATGAACTCTTCACCGGCAGTTAAATATACTCAAGGTTGTTCAATAAGTTTCGTTATTTGATAAGAAAAAGAAGACTTTATGGCTTGAAATTATATTAAGTAATATATTTTCCCTGACTTTCCAGTGATATTCTAATTTATGGACTCCATATGAGATTCCGGAAGATTGTCGAAATACGCTTCCACGGAGACGTGTGGGGGACAAGTCTGGCGAATAGGGCGGATATTTCTATAGTTCGGTTCTTCGAATTGTTGGCGAGCGTGCGTTATCTTGATGAAAAAAATTTAATTTTTAATAATTCAGTTGGTCCAAAAGCTCATAATGATAATGTTAGTTTATTGTTCGAAAATGTTAGTAACATAATTCCTCTTGCATTCCAAAAGACTGATGTTACCTTCTTTGCCGTTTTTTGGACCCTAACTCGATCTTGATCCAAAGAACCGAGCTTACACAACTTCTTAGCTTTTGGTTTAAATCAGGAAAATGGTAATAATGTGTTTTTCTTCCATTTTAAGCAAATGCGCCACCCATTTTGCACACATCTTTCTGTAAGCCAAAACTTTTGCCAAAATATTGCTCACACTGCCAAATGATGTTTCATAATCACATCCTGTATTTTATATTGATGTTTTTTGGACGTCCTTCAGGTGGATCATCTTGAAGACTTTTAAATGTTACAAGCCAACTTTCTACTCTTTAAATCGAAGGTGAAGAGTATCTATACTTTTGAACAATTGTTCCTGAATCTGTTTGAAAATTACTGCACGATATCCAAATTTTTCCATTGTACAAAACAACTGTGACATGTCAACTTACGATTTCTTTTATACTTAACGCGTACACAAGGGGTACATTTGGAAAGGAGGTACATTTATTTCAAATGTTTGTGGATTGTAATGAGTGGAAAAAGTTAAGCTACGAAGAGCATTCTACATTCGTGTTGTTCAGTTAAGAAACGAGTCTCTAAATTTGACTGTGCATAAAAAAGCCAGGCTTGAGGGTGAACTCATGAGCATTCCGGGTGATAGGTGTATTGCGGTTAAATTCTTGAAGGGGAGGAATGCAATAGGCTAGTTCACTTGAGCATTGTTGGTAAAATAACGATAAAACAGAGAGAGAGGATAATGTGTCGATCGACTTCGCGATATTGTTGTCTCCTATGAGTTTTATCTCTCGCTTTTTTATTCCATCTAGCAGATGCAGGTCTTGGGAGCACCAGCCCAGATCTGAGCATTGTTCTCAAGTTTGGGGCGGATGTAGGTATTGTAATTGAAGCCAGATCAGATGGGGTAAAATATTCCTTGCGTCGCTTGAGGACACCTAGACGCAGCGTTCTTGATGACCTCGAACACACATACCAAGGATGGAAAGTTTTTCGGTTTCCTCTATACAAGCGGTAGGTAGCCATCAAGAGTGATGGCTGATAATCAATGGTCAGCTTGAGTGACAGCATTATGTTTTGGAAGCATTAAATTCAAATCTATTGTTCATTTAATTACGCTGTCAAGGTCGGACTTTGATGTGCTTAACATACGCTTCCATTCCAGTTCTACGGCCGAAGAGCAGTACTCTCATCAGCGAAGGAATGTATTGGATTAGAAGTAGCAGTGAAGAGAGAAAAATATGGAAGAGAAGACACAACATAGCCCTGGGGGCACCAGCGTTTGATTGGTGAAATCGTCCAAAACAACTTGAGTCGAACGAAAGGTAATTTCTAATCCATTGAGCCCGATGCCAAACGCTGTCAAATGCTTTTGAAATATCGAGTGCAACAATTTTGCTTTCGCCGAGGTGGGCCAAAGATTGGTTCCACTTTTCAGTGAGATATGTCATCAAATCGCCAGTGGACCTGTTGCTTCGGAAACCGTACACCTGGTCATTAAGAAGTTTCCGCGATTCAGAATATTTCATAAGTTAACGATTTATCAGTGTTTTCATGTCCGTAGAAAGAAATGAAGTTAGTGCTTTGGGTCGGTAGGGGGTGGGAGACGGAGATTGGCCCTTTTTAGAGACGGGCTAGACAAATGCTGTTTTCCATCTACTCGGACAGAGACAAGAAGAGTAGGCAAGATGAAAAAGCTTACGCAGTGGAATACCATCAGGGCCAGTGGATTTGTGCACGCTGAGATCCCTAAGTACTCTTGCAACTGTACGAGTGCGAAAGTGGATTTGTCCCATGGAAGATTCTACGCTCTCAAGTACATGCAGAGACAAAGTGCAATGGGGGAGCGTTGAGCTGGCTGCAAAATGTTCGGCTAGCAGATTGGTTTTATCTAAAGAGCTGACAGCTGGGATGTCATTGTAAATTAGAGTAGGGATTTAGGACGAGGCGGAATTCTTTATGTTTTCACAAATGACCAAAAGTTGTTGCTGCCTTTGGGACAATTTAGAACTTAGTGCTTCAACTTTTGGTTATGGGAGAATTTGACACGCCGAATTAATTCATTACAGTCATTTCTGGCTCGTTTAAACTTACTCCGCTTTTCCTGAGAAGGGTTAGCTTTGTAAGTACGGAAACTCAGCTCTCTTAATATGATAGCCTCTTTACAGCTCAAGTCATATTACTCTTCACTCTAACTGGCATGAACATTTTCATACCCAGCATTCGTGATCGCATCAGCAGCGACATCAACGTCATTATCGAGGAAGCATAGTGAACAGTTAGAGTTCCTAAAGAAGTTGTTGAGTCCGCTCCAATTGGCTTTCTTGTAGAGCCATACTTTTCTTTTAGGAATTCGTTCTCTAACTCTGTGGTTTAACTACGGAAATTGCTGCAAAAATATGCATGAGTTAAAAG
Organism: Merodon equestris; assembly: GCA_958301585.1. Lineage (NCBI taxonomy): Eukaryota > Metazoa > Arthropoda > Insecta > Diptera > Syrphidae > Merodon > Merodon equestris. The sequence goes on from OY284413.1 coordinate 71,782,853, forward strand.
ATCACCATATAACTTCACCTATGTTCATAAAAAAGCAGTACCACCTTTCAAAAATATAATAAAATAACGAATGTAAAAAAGCCATCTCCTATTTAATAACAGAACTTATTGAGGAGGCTAGTATTTAATCCGATTACGTAAATTATAATAGTTTTGTTTGTGTTAGGCATTACATTGGCCTTATTGTACTCCTATTTATTTGCTCAGCTTTTTTCGGAGAAATATTTAATATGTTAATAGCATAGTTCAAAAGGATAGGAAATCACATTAAATAAGTTTTTAAATAGGAGTGATATTGTGATTAGTTCGGCTTACATTTTTAATGTACTATCGATATTCCCCTCCACAGAAAACACTTAAAATTGATTTCCAAGGGGGGGAGTAAACGTCCATTTTACTGTAGGCCCGTAGCTCTCCGAGATTTGCATACTCATGTGATTGGTTTCTTTAAAATTTAATTTTCCGATCAATGACATGAAATATTGTACGGTATATCGGATGCAGCATTTATTAAGTTCTTACTCATCTACATTTATATTTTCTTTAATTTATTGCTCATTAATTCATGGCAATTATTTTGCCATCAGAACAAAGAGCATTTCGCTCCCCTGAAAATGAATACAATATAATATCAGTAAATGCCATTCTCATGTGGATTGCCATTTTTTTAAAAACACCTGACATAAATAAATAAAGGAGGATGACAACAATTCACGTCTCATTTAATTTTTCTCTTTCGAAGTATGCTTATTTATTCTTTTTCCCAATCAGTAGCCGAACTTATAGTAAAATGCCAAGGAACGGGTGGAATGCACCCAGTGGCATATTAAAAATGTATTCAGAAATTAAACATTAATTTTTTTCACTTTTTTTATTTATTTATATATATTTTCAATAGTGAGATTTAAGAGAATATAATAAAGAATTTAGATGTCAATGCGATTTGCAGCAAAAATTAATTGTTTATTTTACTAAAGACGCATTAACACATACATATATTGTCAAATATTTATTTGTACGATCATTGCGTTTTGCATTGTATTTATATGTTTTGCTTGTTACGCATAAATTCTTTAAGTTCAAAATATCGAATCAAATGATCGTGTTCTCCGTTTTTATCTTAATATTATTAACCCTTAATTGTAGTCGTGCAATTTTATGATGCTTCTGTAGCCGAGGGTCCACTGGACTCTCTTGTTTTTAAAGTTCATAAAAATTAAAGTATTTCATTTAACTTCGAATTAAAACAATAAGAAATGCAGCTTTTATAAACATGACTTAAAATTGATTTAACTTAAAATATCCCTTATTAAAAAAAATAAATAAATTACAAAAAGTTGATAAAAAATCCAACAAAACATTTCTACTCAATAAAAAAAATCCTCTTTTAAACATTAGAAACTGAAACTTAAGAACTTATTCTTTAAAAAACACTGCAACTACTTCTGCTGGTTAGGAATTAAGAATTATGCCAATGCTCATTTTTATTTACACGGGAAATATTTTGGTATAGTATGGCTCACACAATAACTCTGCAAGGACTTTTAATCTATTTAATATAATCCGTGTCATCTTCAAGGATATTTCATGGCTCTGCTAAGTGATATAAGCATTCAGTGTACCCAGAATAAGACAGCCATCAGCCAACGACTGCTGGAATGTACTGAATAAATTTGACGTATAGAGTCGTCACCGCCTTTAGTAATATTATAATAGAGAATAATTTTAGGTTCATTATTTTACTAATCAACAGTATTGTCATGGTGCATAAAAGACAAGAGAATGGCGGATTTGTTCTTTTTGGGACATAAGACATAGTTGTCGAACAACGATGATCCGACAGGCTTTTGGAATATCCTTCTTAATTTTCCTACAGATTTCATAATATTTATCTGCTTCATTGACTTGTCCCAGTTGATGTGGCTATTGGAGTTTGAAATTGGTTGATATAATTGAAGACATGCCGGTAGGGATGAACCCTTTTATCTTCCTCTGTCAGAGTGATATAGATGCCTATATTACATAATATATTTTTGAATGTGCAACAAACTCTATTTTTGATATATACTCGTTGGAATGTACATTTGGAAATCACAGCTAACTCGAAAATCAAACAAAATTTCAACAATAATAGCATAAATACCAGTTGAGTAAATTGACTAAGAATCACTTTTTTTCGTTCATTTCTTTCCTTAGGATTATCGGAATCTATAGCAGATAGCGATATTATGACTTCACGATTCGATTTGAACGTTTAACAGATCTAAGAAAATTCTTCTTCTTGGTCCGTAGATTCAATCGGAATGCTGCTAGTTTCACATTTGTCCAAGTAAGTACCCTGCTTTTGATATCTGAAACAAATATTTTGTCAAAAGCTTCTTGGGGATTGAATGGCTCAATTGGCCTTGATAGAGAAAACGTACACGAGAAATCGTAAACCTTAAAATATTTTGATTGCTGGTACAAACATTTCTTGAAGCTGGTATTTTGGCATATTTGATTTTCTTTTTTAGATAATAGTATTTCGTTCCAGTCTTAGTGAGATTCTCTTCAATAATATCATTACTACTCGTATTTTGGTAGTACTCTTCGGCGTTAGATATTTAGTTATCACAAATCGTTTTCCGAATGGGTAAAAAAGTAAACTTAATTAGCAAAAGAAAAAAATAAAACACATATAACCGTGGATCCAGGAGAGCCATGAGTATGCTGACACTGACTTTAGGAATAGAGATCGAAATAACCCGTAGCTATTATAGAAGCGCTAGTTGCGGTCACTCCACTTTTTCATAAGAATTTAATTTATGAAAATGAAATGCATACAATTAAGGGTTAAGAGTCATTATATAAATATTGTAAATAAATATTATAATATAACATGTTCATGGACATATTTTTCAATAATAATAAGACAAAAACAATCTTTCTAATTTATTTATTTCATTCCTTTTAAGAAAATTATCCAAACCACAAAGTTAGGTGATCTGACAAAAACTTATTTTATTTCTTCTCTAAATAAATTACTTCCTAATAAGGGTGTTATTTAAATACAATGATAAGGTTTTTCCCTAAACATGCTATTAAATTAATGAATAAAATAAAAAAAATATATTGGAACCATACATTTTTTATAAAAAAAAGTGACTTAAATAACTTTCTCTAAGAATCAGCAAATCTGCCCTAAATTCAAAAAAAAAAGAAGTGAAGAGACGTTAAGGTATAGGGAATTTAATGTTTTAAGGTATATGTATAAGCTTAATAACATTTAGTTTTACGAGATACACACAACAAATGTAACATTGCATTTACAGCAAACATTATTTCTATAACCAAAGGGAATCCTCGACCCTCCATGTGGATTGTCTTTTCGTGTTCTTATGCGCCCTTCAAACAATGAAATTCCCTTTTCTTTATCTCAATCATTAATGAACATATGCACAATAAAAGAACTAATACTGGCATGACTTAGCAAAGAGAAGAACACCGTCAGTGGCAAGCGTTTGCTGTTGTGGAAAACATAATACTATATTGCAAGTTCGTCAACCACATCAGCCCCACTTTTCGTTGTGTCGTAAAACGTTATAATATATGGTTTTCCTTGAGTTCCGCTCTCTGGAGCCGTCTCACCATGGTGATGCAATGAAGACATATTTACACACTGACGTAGGTTTTGTATGTAAGACACATTACTTATGTCCTTTTTGAAATCCCAATATAGAAGGCTTTTCTTCACATCTACTATTGAATTGGGGTGGAAGGTCCAGTGTCCCAACAGAAATCAATTTATAGTTTTGGAGTACATTTTCAGTTGTTTCGTAAAAGACTGACTATTTTTGTATTTTTTTCTTGTTCATACATCTAATCAAACTGTCTACACATCGAAAGATTTATTAGTGAATTTGCTGTTTAACACACTAAGGTTCGTTGCATAAAATGTTTTTGCATCTACTAGCACATAAAAGTCAATCCATACTTGGCTGACTTCGACGAAATGTATTGATGAAAGAAAGACGTTCCTCGAAAGGCCAGAGAAGTACTCAAATAATGTACATATATATTTGACGAATATTTCAAACACATCTCGGATTGATGTCAAGTGATTGATAGTAGCTCTTTCTGTACGCGTTGATGCGTCATAAAGTCGCATTTTCGTCTAGTCATAGTGTTTTTAAATATTTCGGTACTCGCGCCACCATTCTCACAAATCTATAACCCTTTGTCTATTAAATGTAAACAGAGCTGCCAGTATCAGTAATTGAAAAACAGGTCTTACATTCTCTTTATTAGTTCCTCTGTGTGATAGATTAGGTTTAACGTTTTCCGATCTCAAAGAAGTCTTTTGGTTTGTATAAGCTAACAGGAAATATATCAACTTTCTAAATAGCGCCCGCAATTCATTTACACGACCCAATTTCATATCCAATCCACTTAGCAGAACAAATATCTGGAAATGCTTTTGACCAAACACCTGTATAAGCAATTAAAGCATATAGAGTAATGATTAGTCTTTAGTCTTAAGTTTACGGGTAACAATAAAGACCAGGGAATCTGCCCGAAAAATATTTTTTTTTAAAGAAAAATTCTTATTTTCATTAACTTATACACCAAAATTTTATCCACAAGTTCTTCAGTGAAAAAGATGAAAGAAATATTCAAAGCTTTTGGATTTAGGAGAAAATACTCCACCGAATATTAAGCAACAAAAAGGTAATGTTCTGTAAATTTTTCTTTCTTTTTGTTCCGTTCTTATTACTTTTTATTTCATGAAAATTTATCATTGACATATCGGTTGGCTTATGCAATGAAACTTTCTTAAAGTTTCTGCCTAAAATATAGGCATGTGTCAGCGACGTTTTTTTTTGGCGAAAATCAAAAAATCAGGTTTCAGACTTTTCCCAAAGCTAAAAAGATTTTGCACGTTTGAGGAGATTGAAAGTTAATCGATAGAATAGCTCAAAGCCATACCAAAAAGAGCATATCAGAATATCAGAAGAGCTTTGAGGACTAGAAAAAGCTCTGGCGCAAGTATATTATATCTGAAGGGAATTACTTGGAAAGGAACAATAAATAAACATTTTTGGAAAAATAAAAAGTCACCTTATTTTTTTGAACAATCTTATTCTACACACAACTTCGTATCTTTCCAACAATAAATGTTCCATAATCTTGGAATATCGTAGCTAATATCTTTGTTGTCTTCGTCGCACGTTAAAGGTTTGTTAAGTTTTAAGTATGTATGTTATGTTTTTAGTATGTATTTGTTTTCGTTGATGATAGAGAGCATTCCAGGATTGCCGCAGGTTTTTTTTTACACTTCTTTTGTGACACGTGGGAGGCGGATATGCAAAGATTTGGGTTTTTTTACCGTTAATTGCATTTTAGTCCTCATGGATTGATCCACCGCCCAATAACCATAAGTTTGGTTTTACCTTTATTTACTTTTAAGCCTACTTTTCCTGCAATTATTTGAATTTCTGAGTTTCAATGTTCGAGAAGGTCGTGATTCGTCACCGTCAGCTAGAGCATATCGTTTCCCTGAATGGATCCCATTTAGTATACCAGCATCGAAGAGATGAGCTGACAAAGAGCCTCCTTGTTATAATCCTTCAGGTTACTAGAATGTTTCAGACGCACTAAACGTCAAAGTGCGTCAACTCGTTCTTTGTTTTCGTTAAAACATACATATATCAATTTCAACAGATTTTGGGGGGTTCCCAATTTTACAAGGATATGATACATTATCAATTGGATTATAGAGTCATAATTCATAAGTCTACGAATAAATGGTTTTTTGGATTATTATTTTTTTTTGTTTCTAAAAGCTGTCATAGTGTGAAAATCGATTCACTCATAGAACGGCTCTTAATGACGCCATATTTAAGTGATTAGGATTATGTCTTTAGCCAATAAGATCAGGCATTTTAGGAGAATTGTATTGATTGTTGCATTGTGTTCGGTCACAATTTTTTTAAAACGATAATGATGATCTAGTTTTCCATTCCCCGGGAATAGTTTCATTCTTTATACAGAAGTGTGACTTCTCCGTTCATTTTTTTCTGCATATTTTATTAATTCTGAATGTACTAGGTTGATTCCTGAGGCTTTGTTGTTCTCAAACTGATGCATTGTTTCTTTTATCTTCTACTGTGCGGAAAACATAATTTTCTAATGCTATTTGCTCTCCATGTAAATTAAACAGTTTGTGGAAATATGTCCTGCATTGAGACGCAATCTTTTCATTATCCGAAAAAAGTTCCCCCATATAAGTCCTGGTATCGTATCCTTGTACAGCTGTCAGCCGCACATATAATGGGTGATCCAAAAACGAATGATAATCGGTTATCCCCAGTCCGCATAAGAATTAGAAAAAAATAATTTTTGCCAACTTATATACCCACTATATTAGCGTATCATATAAATAGACCACGATTCCCAGATACATTCATTTGAATACTAACCATCGCAAGGATAACATTATCTCACTGAAGATAATATGAAACATTTTTGTGTTGGCAAATCGAGGAGTGACCTTCAGGCTTATAGTTAAAATCACATGGTTCTCATATGGTACCGTTCAAAGAATTGGACATGAAAAAGGCGTCTGCACGTTGGGTACTGAAAATGTCAACTAACGATTTTAGTGTTCCAAGCAGATCATAAAATATTTTTGTTACATTTCATGACGACAGATGAGACACCATTTTGATCCTAAAAACAAACCACAAATAAAAACTTGGAAGCAAGCCTTCTCACCGACGCCAAAGAAGTTAAAAGTGTCAAGTTCAGCGGGAAAGGTTATGGCATCTGCTTTTTGGGACGCTGAAGGAATAGTAATGGCAGATTATTTGGAACAAGAAGCATCTATTTCGGTATCTACGCAGACCAGGGTCATTAAATAAAAAAGTAGCGGCAAACTGTGAGCTGGAGTGCCTATTCACCAAGACAAAGCACCATTCAAGAAAAGGTATTCGAACTGCTCGAAGCATCCTTCATATTCGCCACATCTAGCCCCCAGTGACTTCAACCTCTTTTCTCAGCTCAAGAAACACATCTGAGGCAAGAAATTTGAAGAAGACAGCAAAGTAATGGCTGCTGTTGAGGCGTTTTGAGAAAGTCAAGACAAACAATTTTTTTTCTTAGGGAATCCTGGGTATTGATTTGTTGGAAAATTATGTAGAAAAATAAATCATTTTTTAACTTTAGACATCGTTTTTTTATTTTTATTATTATTACTTTGAGATCATCCCTCATATATTGCTCTCATGTTTTAAGCCACACGTCAAAATCCGCATGCAAAATCAAAATCGAATTAAAATTTAGGGCTTGTACGACTTGCCTTTGGGAACTTTATAATGGCCTAATTTTTTTTCGCTGCTTCCTTAACAACCCTTTTTATTCTTGTCTATACTGCCTCTTTCTTTTTTGCTCTGTCGTTTCATTGCATGTTATCTGATAGGACAAACCGTTTCGTCCTGGTATTGTCGCTCAACGATCGTCAACTATTTATTGATTTTACCTTCTTATAAGCGAAAAATGCAAGGTAAAATTTATTAGAATTTCATGAATAAGAATTATAAGTAAATAAATTAATTAATAAGATATTATAAAAGTTAATAAATAAAAGAGTATTAGATAAATAATTAAATAGTAACACAACTTTTTTCATTACTTTTTCTTTTTTTATCATTTTGGGGGACAACAAGGTCAAAAAAAAAAAAAAAAAAAACATGGTATTTTGAAACGAAGAAAAAGAAATATTTGCAACTATAAGTAAATTTATGATTAAGCGATTCTGTGCTGTATTAAATTAATTTCCTTATAAATAATTAAAAATGAAAAATGTAAGGCAAACATAATTGTTATGAACCTGAAATAATGGATAAAAAACAATACAATGCAAGCAGCTTCATAATTCAATGCAAAGGAAGGAAATAAAATTTGTTCTCAGTGCCACAGATATTTTGATGAAGTAAAAATGAAGTCGTTTTCTATGATGTATGTTTATCTTTTAACAATTATTTGCATAAGTAATACACAAGTTTTAGGTATCTCAATACCCGGAATAAATTCTTGGTCCATCTTCCCGATTTCTAAAAGTAAATTGTAAACTAAGTGTAACACTCCAGTTTTGTTTTACTTATGGAAACGAGTGACATTTGTACATTGTCGGAGTTCTCTGCACGGGCCCAAAATTTCACAAGTCAATATCATTTACATTTCACTTTATGGCTGATTAAACTATCCGTGTTAGACTCTGGACAGCTATATTTCAAAAATATATTTCAAAAATATATTTCAAAAATAAAACAAATAAAACAAAAACAACATATCGTAAATATTGTATCTTTTACTAACTATGTCCAATCAGTTTTTTTCAATATTATCCCAAAAAACAGAAGCAAATTGATGATTCAATCAAATTTGTTTGCTAATGTGTGTCATATTGATGTAGCATTAAAGGAATCTCACCATTTCGCTAAAACAATATATAATAAACACACAAACCTTTATGTATGAACAAACACAGTACATAAGCTGTATAAAGAGCATAGCTTTATCCGAAAGATTTGATCTAGAATTTGCCTCTGTTACGGAAAATATAACCGTACACAATCTAAACTGCTGCACGTACGTACCCTGGTAGATAGGAGAATTCTCTTCGTGAAGCGAACTCGTACTTGTTGTTAGGATAAAAATATAACTCTCTAGATAAGGGGGTGTTAGCTGGTAGTGGACGAGACCATTGTATTGCAACCGGGGTAACACAAAAAGCAATAGATGTTGGGTGTTTTCGGCTTTTGTTCACCTGAATGCTTTTTGTTTACACTGTTGATGGATGTTCATCTACCGTGAAGTGGGAGTGGTGATAGGGCGTTGATTGCTTGCTGGTATAGCATTTACGAGTTAGCGGTAGAGTATTCAATTTGTAAGGCTGCTTACTCGCCATGAATGTGATAAATGCTTTGTTGCTCCACTGCTGTCGGTTGTATTCACAATTTTATTCCAACCTAAATTTCGACTGTCGACTCCTTCAGCAACTTGGAGTGGATATAATGGACTTATACGCAATGGCAAATAATTTTCTTAGCTGAACGTCTAGATTGTGGATTCGTCAACATTTCAGGAAACACTTAAAGGAAAGATGGTGTGAATTCAGCAGGCATTTTCCAATTATGTATCTCCAGTTAAATTATTGCCATGAACATACCCGTCAGAGAAGATATAAATTATTTAGTTAACAAAATCCAACAGCGTAGACAGTAACCATTTAAATTTGCCTGGTATTTTACTCCGTTACGTTGTGTATTAATAACTAGTAAAATGTGAAAGTAGAGAGAAATAAATTTACTTCTTTCCTGGCCGGATCCGGAAGTTGATGAACCTGTTAACGCTAAAAATATGCGAAATGCTTTGCGGAAAAGTAGGGAAATCGAGTTTATCATTTTTTTAAAATGCAAATTCATGCTCCCTGGAACTCATTTAGATCAACGGAAAACTCAAAGTGTGCGTCTACATTATTTCAATTTCGTTGTAATATTTACAATGGGATAGTTTCTTGGCTAAACCTTAAAGATATTATGTGAGGTGGCAAACTCCAGTCTTTAAATTGTACAATAATTAGACATTAGATAACATTAGTTATCTAAAGTACCCTTTGAAGTTAGTCCGGAAGATTGGCTATATAAGAATAGCTGATCACCAACATAACGTGAGAATTACCAACCGGATATGAAATTACTTTTTTATATTGTGTCCTCCTATCCGAATATTGATTATTATTTTTCAAATCGACTGAACCTATTGGCGTACTAGTCGGGAGGAAAATGTTGCATTACTCCTTTAATGTTTTCTGTTGGATTTGATTTGTGTGTGAAATATCTTACTTATTCTAAGCTTTATTATAGAACGTTAAGAATGACGGAGATAACAAATTTATCTTAACATTTAATTAACATGGGTTTTAGCAGACATATTTTTATTTACTTGAAAAAGACTCAGTCATGGCAATTGTGTTGTGGGATGCGAAGGGGATCCTGTTAATCGATTACGTTGCAAAAGGCGAATATGTATTAGTCCATCCTTCTTGACTAGCTGCAAGCCAAAATTCGCGAGAAGAGGCTGAAGAAAAAATAAGTTGTCTTTCACTAAAACAATATCAACAACGGTGCGTTGGCGATGGGAAATTCGTCGAATTCGATTTGCTCGGTCCCGCCTATTCTCCAAATTTACACCCTCAAACTTCCATCTGTTCCCAAATTTGATGAAAATTATTTCTGGGAAGGAAGCCGCTAATCGAATGAAGAAGTTGAGAGAGCCGTAGATGAATATTTTCACAGCCTGCAAGAGTCTCACTTTCTGGAAGGAATACCAATGTTGGAGAAACGCTGGTCCAAGAGTGTTGAAGTAAAGGGAGACTATTTAAAAAAGTAAAATATTTCATTACCAGGCTGAGAACTCCCGCACATACATACATACATATATTGGCCGCTGCTTATGTGTACAATGTGATAGTCCTTCTAACAGAAAATAAGAAATATTCGTGATCAAAATTCAAATCTATGTACGTTTTTTGTCGTTCTAGCAACAATAGTCTTAGCAAAAAAAAAAAAAAAAAACTAAACTCTAATCAGTGCGATGCACACTATGCATTATATGGAATATAAACTCTGAAATACTCGGAACGATTCGCCATTAAATATATGTATATGCAACTTGCATCTCTTATCATTGAGGAGAAACGAGATTGGATAGAACCATCAACATTCAGTTTGCTTCGTGAACACTATTTTCACGCTTCAAATCCTAGAATGAAAAAAAAAATACTCGTGTGAACACTTGCATACAACTTTGTAAAAACTTGAACAATCCGACTCACATTCAATGTCTTTAAATACGACCGATTCAACGTGCGTCGATTAATCCACCGGAAATCGTATACTTATTGTTCTCAAATCCCATAAACGCAATAACCGCGTCTGTAGTTGATAGGCGGTACTCAGACAGTAGCTTTCCAGTAAGGAACAGGTTGATTGTGCGATTGTTTTGGTTTCAGACCTGCTTCTGCTTGCGCATTTCATTTCAATATATCAACTTCATTTATTTGAGTCATGAATATAGCAAAATCAAACAAGAGGCAGAGTGCATTAGGGGAGAAAGGAAAAAAAAGGGAAACAGCCCGAAGTAGAGCACCGTGAAAATAGATGTAGCACATTTCGCAGCGCGCATTACAATGACTTCCCCGACTATAACCACGCTGTGGAAAAGAGTTTTCTCATTAAGAACAAAATTCAAGTACGAGATTAGAAACCAACGAACAATACATATACTTATTATTTGGTTTCCTCATTGTTGCGATCCACTATTGCACGGGAACTCTTGAGATCTTTTATTCCGCCGGAATACAATATGCATACCTTCGCCATTACTGTTGCCTGGTTGCGCTTGCTCCACGAACAGAGCAGCAATTCCATCTGTACACGCTTGAGTCGGGGCGTTCTAGAGTGGAAAATCAAACAATCATTTCTGGCGCGCTCATTGTTTCCATGCATTGCATTCGGAAAGTGTTACTGGCTATGACCAGGGTGGTACTGACGGTTGTGTTAGTATTGCGAACGGATATTATTATGGTATGAATATGGTTATTACAAATTCTTTTCCTTAATGGCGGGTAACTACACACTAATGTGTTCGTCGGAAAACCGTATTCCTTCGCCAGATATGAATGGAACATTCAAAACCGGATCATACTCGTAAATTGGAGCACTTCAGGTGCTTTATTGTAATGTAAGTGCATAATTCTGCTTTTTATCGGAATATTGTTCGAAGGTGTTACAAGAATATAAAAACGCAATTTTTCATGGGGGAGAGAACTGATTTCTTCTTTTCTTTTCTTTTGTTTTTCTTTGTTTTTCTTTTTACTATCAAGTTTTGCGAAATCCATTATAGTTGAAGAATAAACAGACACCAGTCAAAAATCAGGAAATATCCTTCGAGATTCATTCAAGTGCTTTAAAGCATCATCGAGTCTCACGACAAATAGAAATCTGTTCCAATCTAATGGAGCTTAGATATTGCGTTTTTCGCCGAAATTGAATTCCAATAAAATCCATGTAATCCTCAGTGCATTGGATTTTACCCCCTATCAACAATAAAGCGGTATTAGCTTGCCTGTCCAGAAACGAAGTTTTGCTGTTTGGCTTTTGTCTTTTCGTTTTTTCTTATTTTTGTTAACTGCACGCTTTCCCAACGCGCTTTTCGAACCCCTCCGTATTCAGTCTGTGTTGGTGTCGAACTCAAAAGCCATCGGAATGTTCGACAATTAAGTTGAAAATCCTTTGAGCATGTTTCGGATGTTGTAATACTGTAATAAATGGCCTAGTGTGCTTCTTTGCAAAAATGGTTGGCTCGTGTAGGACGACGAGATGACTGTGTTTGAGAATTCTCTTTTCCAAATGAAAAATACCTTAACTGAAGTAACGATTGTAGTGTACGGCTCTTTTTGTACAACAAACTCACTCAGTCCGATGCACAACTATTCAATTGAATGGCCAGTTTGTATCGATTTTCTTTATTTTGTTGCTGCACAATGAATAGGGATTGATGAAGGGTAACCCTGGGATGGACGACTGGCAGTTGAGTTAACTGAAATGGCTTGTGCATTTTAAACTACTTTTGCGGAAGGGTTACATGAAAGCCAGTAACGAGTTTGTCGAAGTTATGCTTAACACAAAAAGGTTTTGATTAAAGTGATTCGGGTTAAAGAATATTGGACGCTTAGTGGCTAGCCTTGGATTATAAGGATTACAGTGTAAGCATAATAGAAATGGAAATTGTATTGAATTAATGAATTTAATTCAAGAAAACATAAGTTGTAGTATTTAAAAATAGAAAACATGATAGTATTGATTGAAGAATGAAAGGAAACATTGAAATCATTGCTTTAAATGGAATCTTAAATACAATCAAATTGGCTTGCATTCATGGTCACTCGCCTGATTATATCCTTCAGTGATCGGGCTTCGCCATCCCGCTCACACTGCCTGCTCGAAGTTTCACCAAATATAAGCAGGCCTCGGTCGGTGCTCAGGTTCATCTAAACATGATAATGCTACAAGCCTCCAAAAGATCCTCTAATCCTGTCCTAACTCACATCCTAAGGAATGAGGAGGATCTCACTGGAGTAACGCAAAAAGTTGGGAGACGATGTGACCCAAAAATCGGCGAGATCCCAGTCTGCCGTTGCAGTACTATAACGTATGATCTCATGAGCAATGTCAATGTACCCGTCGTGAATGAGACATTTATCCCTGTCGCTTCCGTAGCAGTAGTTAATTACCGCGATACCATTTCTATTTTGTATTTACCTTTCAGATGGAGAGATGCTTCTGGGAAAATAAAACCCGATTGAAGTATGCTCTCATGGTATCCATATGTCGTGCGTCATAGTCCCCGTAATGTCCTTTCCAGTCATTTTAACAAAAAAAATGTCGATTCTGCTTAGGCCTGCTCCATCATTTACGAGTACTTTATTATGGTAATACTTAATGAACTGGGACTCTGGCGTTCTTTAAAATCTAAGATAGACCGTAGGGTACTTCGCTCCGAACACACGAATCTTTTCAATATAACATACCATATGCGATGTTGGGCTTTATTAGGGCCATGTAGCATTTCATTTATATCCTGCGGTCTCATTGACTGCTTTGAAACAGATTCCTTATCATACCTTTCTTAACTCCACTAAAATAAGGGCCTATATTTATAAAGTATCGGGCTTGACCAGATACGACGATATTTAATGGCATTTCTCTTCCAGTTCTTTCTCGTATTCCTTGAGGATATGGAGTTCTGAACTGTATCCGAATTTTTAAAGTTAATTTATAGTTTTTTGACCTTATGATCTCAATTTTTGGACCTGATCTGTACTTTACTAAATCATTTTTTTTCGTAGGCCATTGAAGGGCTGAGAAAACTTGTTAAACAGTATCGGAGAGCTGACCGGTCTATGTTTGAAACTGTTTTAAATATGAAAGATCCTGTTCGAAGTATGGGAATGATGCGGCATGGTTAGCCCGGTAAATTTGTAGAACAAACCTTTTAAAAACGATGTACAAATTTTTTTTCCAAGCCAGAGAAACGTACGTTGGGTTTTTGCTTTATTCCACGGAAATCATTTCTAACGCAGTGTGAATATTACTATGCCTCAAACTGATTCTCCGGTATTACTTTTTTTTTTTTTTAGTATTCTTTATCTTTATTCCAGTGCTTTTAGACTTATAACAACAAGTGGCATAATGTCATTTACAATTTACTTTGGAAAAAATTACAATCAATAATTAATAACAAATTCAATAATAAATAAAAACAAGGAATAGTGCCTAATACATTCAGTTGTTAAAAAAACAAGAGTCGAATGTACGTTTCTAACAATTCAAATTAAAGACTAAAAAGAAACAGTTGATGGGGAATTCAAATTTGAAACTTTTTTGTATGTAGGTTATTCGATTATTAATTTTTATTGTTACGTTTTATCATCCAAAGAAAAAAGAGAATAAAAAACTAAAGAAAAGCAGATAGCCCATGCAAAATTAAAAGTACTTTTAAGGGTATAAAAATGCATCAATAACAGAATAGCCAAATGAGAGAAGCCATTTTTTAGTATTAAATAAAAATGCTGATTTCACTCTTTCGCATCTTATGTTTTCCGGTAGTAGATTAAATAATCGAGGCGCAATGACGAGATAAGATCGTGAAAAGTGTGTTTTATAAATTCTTGGTACTAAAACAAAATTGGTGGTATTGATACGTAAACTGTAGTTTTCATGCAGCCTAACTGAATAGTATCCACAATTCTCGAAAAATATTTTTAGGACTTTATAACAATAAAGGTGCCCTAAGGGCAGACCCCACAAACGGACCAGTAGGAATGCAGTTAAGTGGGAAGGTTATGGTCCTACACTTCTGACCATAATAACGCCGGAAAAAAAAGGAAAAGAAGAAGAAGAAGAAAGGTGCCTTAAGGGTAGAATTCCAAAATTCTTTTTTGAGTAAAGCCATTGTCATACACGGCTTGAGACAACGTAATTTATTACTTTGTGTACTCCTTTGTAAGCTACAGTTTGAAATATGGGACTGCAATTTATTAAGAAATAAGTCAAAAGCAAAGGATGGGTCCTCAGAGTTATAGATTTCATCCCATCGCTCAAAATTTAAACTTGATTTAAGAGTTGGAAAATCGATTTTATTCAAAGTCACATGTACCGAATGTTTAGACTTGGATTTTCCACAATCGAGGTAAAGACTGGTTAAACTATGGTCTGTTATTCTTAAATCAAAAGCCGTCGCCTGATAATTTACAAAATTGTTTCTTTGCAATCTTAGGAAAATATGGTCTAAACAAGAGACGAGTTGGTTCATTTAAAAGTGAATCAAAGCCAAATGAAGCCATAAATGATAGAAAATTATCAACATGAGAAGTATCCGATAGAATGTTTATGTTTATATCGCCTAATAATGCCATGTTCTTACAAGTTTGATGTTCCAAGAATCTCGAAAATTCATCCAAAAAAGTTCTTATTGGATATCTATGTAGTCTGTAAACACAAACAAAACAATAACGTATACCAGAAATTTCGCAAAATCCAGTAATAATATCTGCACTTTCCATCTTATCAAACTTAATTTCACAACTTGTTAATTCACTTTTGTAAAATTCAGCAACACCTCCGGCTGAATAAGAATCGTTACAATTAGCATAAAATGTGTAATTAGGAATTGAATAGTCAGAGATCTCATCATCGAATATCCATATTTCTGAAAGAAATATTATATCCGGTAAGTGATCAAGAGATGCCAGATGAGTGAGAAAAGTATCAAAGTTTGCCCTCATACTCCAAATATTCTGATGAACAACAGAAAAACCTGTACTCTTCACATTGCATGAACGATCTTTAGAAAAGCAATTAAAGAAATTGGAACTTGGAGAAAAAGAATTAATATTAATGATTGTATTATCTTGAGTATTAGGATATGAATTTAGATTATTCAACATGAATTTAAAAAAAGAATGTAAGAATGTAAGAAAATCCTCAACACTAATAATCCTAATAACTTTTTCGCCTTCTGCTTTCCTGACAAAAACCGTCGAATTTCGACCCCAAATTCTGCATTTGTTGTTATGCTTGAGTTCATTTGCCTTTCTTAGTAAAGATCTGGTGTAGGCAGTAAGAGAATCATTGACGTAAATCTTGCTGCTGTTGTTACCGTCACCAAATATATTGGCCGAAGATAGTTTTTTGTTTTCACTCATTTTCTTCATCACAGCTTTTTTGCGTTGAAGAATTTTACGCAAACGATGTTAGAGAGTGAATTTTATTTTGCTTACATTGTTCGCTCTTACAGTTTTGACGTAACAAGATTCTATTTCTGTGTCATTGTGTCAATGGTGAGGAACATTGAGAGCCGTCAGTAGCGTTTTTACTTTCTCGTTTTCATTGACTTTTGATAACTCCGGTATACCAACAATGTCAACAGAACATTGATTTTCCTTCTGTTCGAGTGCATTTACCTTAATCTCCAAGAAAATTACCTTATTATTAAGAGACGCGTTGGTTTCTTCAAGTGATGAGCTGTTGCAGTTTAATGATCTCTGCATATAACGTTTGAAGTGTTACAGTTTCTCCCGCTTTGTTTACGTCGTGGGAGTTTAGCAAAGAAATCGAAGCTGGACCTTTAGTTGCTGACAATATGCTCGTAGAATTGTCGACACCAGAACTTGAAGGAGATGAAATATGAGTGGAACTCTTGCAAGAGATGATGTCAGCAGTTGAATTTATGGGTATGGGTGCGTCAGCTAGAATTGATTTTCTTCTCTGAGCGATGCAGTTACCACATTTAAAGCTTTGGCTGTTTTTCTCTAAATATTCGATCTCCTTTCTTTCTAGCTTCGCACACTTCGCGTGAATAAACACTTTACAATTAAAACATTGAATTTTAAGGTCTTGTCTATCGACTTTTAAGCTGCACTGGCCGCACTTCATATTGCACAAACGATAAAATGCACTTTTATTAAAAGTAATTATTTAAACTTGAAATTTTCAAATTTGAATTTCACTTTATAATTTTAAATTTAAACGCGAGCTTATAGTTATTCGTGTATCCCCATCACACTCTAACTCATCTTCTTGTATCTGCGATATCTGCAATGCGAAATTCACATCAGATAACGGGACCCGATGACAAGCAGTCCTATTCATCATTCCAAGTTTATATCGGTTTTGGGAGGAAATGGAGAAATCAGAGTCTGGTTTTGGAGGTCAGCCCTTGACACGTCCGCGTTGAAGAAGAACTAAAGGGGCAATTACCTGAGACCACAGGTAAGCACAATAGAACTTAAAGTCGTGAATCGCTGAAATGCTTACAGTACTTACGTTAAAGTAACAATAATACAATATTTTCTCGCCGTGCACCAATTCCGATTCTATTCAATTCAGTTGCATCAGAAACCCAACATTCTACTTATATAAAGTTAAGCTGATACTACAATACTTTTCGAAGATTTTCCCTTTTTCTTTGACATCAAACATCAAACACCAATTTTCCACGAAAGCCCTTCCGTTCATTGTGTTAAATAAACAAATCGCCCACGGAAAATGTTGATGTCCACTGAATAAAAAATTCAAAGCCCCACAAACCCACAACAAGCAGTTCGAAGGTCTTGGTGGCAAAATTAATCTCGTACCAAACTGCTTTATATTGAAATTTTCTGAAACACTCACCGCTCGCCTGCTTCTTAGTTCAATTGAACTATTCTTTTTACGAAAACAAGATAAAGTTACCCTTCTTAGGAATCCATGATTTACCTTAGGCGTTCTGGTCAAACCCTTTCTTACCCTTCCTCCAATATATATTTCAAAGGCGAATAATCAATAAGGTGTCCTATAACCATTCAACAAATTTCGTATTTTAATTAAAATGGAAAGGATCTTTAGAAGCCATATGAAAATTAATTTTTTTTTAAAGGTAAAAATGAGAGAAAAATTCGAAGGGGGTGAGATATTTATGATTTGAAAGGATTTTCGTTTTTGCAGAAGATTGAAGATTCATCAACGAACCTTGTAAATATATCCAACATACCAGCTGTATATAATAGATACTGAAATGCTCGTAATGTAAATTTACCTTTCACGAGTGCTCACTGAGTATGCAAATGAAAGACGAAAGGTGAACTCAATTTTTATTTTTTTTTTCTTTTGAACAGGAAAGTATGTGCATATGAAGGTACATAAGGACGACGAAAAATTAACAAAAACCTTAGCTCTTCAGAAGGACCAACGAAAAAGAATATAAAAAAAACAGAAATTGTAAAAAATCATTAAGAACAGTGAACCGAAAGCGGTGTTTCCCTTTTATGAACTGCAAAGGAAATACCCAATTAAGGATTACGAAGGAAATATACAATTGGCAAGTGGAACGTGGAACGTGGTAGCCTTTGATCAGCTTGGGGGAAGAATCAGATTATCGTGATTTTCCTTGAAAATGTTTCAATTGTTGAACTCTCCCGGAGGTTGAGTAGTTAGCATCAACTCTGTCCAAGGGGTTGCCAGCTTGTAAAAGGGGAACTTTCTCAAGGAAATCCTTGTCAAGGCAATATTAAATTGCCGAATATAGGTTGTAAGGGATATTTGAAAGTGTTTAAAACTAATCTTTTTACATTTATAGTGACGAAAAAATGCTTTGTTGAGTAAAAGGGGTTGAGCTAAACAAACGAAAACTATATAGTCTAAGAACTCTTGAGATCCTTACGTTGCGGCTAAGAGCAAACCTATTTATTAGGCTATTCATTAAAGAAGCCAACATTTACTCAGAGTGATGAAATAACAACGTATATAGTATATTTTAAAGAATTTTCATTGTGGTTATGATGAAGCTTCGCAGTAGAAATGGAGGTAGATTGCATCGAATTTGAGATGACCTTTCATGTGTTGGGCTGAAGAGATGTGCAATACTCTACTATGTTTGGAAGTTACTTCCTTACGAAAATAAATTGATCATCATAATCGAAGGCGCCGAATTCAGAAAGAAGATGAGTAGTGAGAAAGAAAGAGAAAAAATAGTGAGCAAAGATGATGATTAAGCAAACTGATGATGGGACGGCATTATTGGAAGGTGGAGGAAAACAGGCAGTCACTGGGAAAACCATAATTTTGCGCAGTTCAAATGTGGTGGTGAAGGCATCAAAAGTTCAGTGTCGCTGTCAGAGTTTTCGAGTTGAATAATGAGTCTAGGTAATTTACGTTTCAGCCGGGAGGCAATAAACAACGAGTCCTCGGGAAGATGATTGAAAAGTGCTCAACGGGAAACAACACATTGATCCTCCGAGATTAAGTACCTTTCTTCCAAACACCTAAATGCATGTCGCAGTTGAATCGAGTCATGGTATGACAACAAGTCGAGCAATGAAAGCAGGAACATATCATCAACCAAGAAGGTACCCATATGCATCATCGATCTTGCTGAGACCACAAAAGATGGGACTAAATGGCTGTGCTGTGGTTAAAGGAAACTTAATAAGGAATTAATAAGAGACAATTTTTCAATGGTCTCGATCGATGAAGTCCTTGAAAAGTTGAAAGAAGCAATACTCTTTATGAATTGGGATTTGGAAAACAGATTTTTCATCTATATTAGATTCGTAAAAATATACAGCATTTGTGACTCAAGATTCGTAGTATGAATTTTTGTATGTGCCTTTTGCAATTTCAAATTCGTAAGCAGTCTTTATACATATACATATTACATTAAATAACGAAAGAAATTTGCATCAAGTAAAATATCTTAGATGCACAAAATGGGAAGAAAAGAAGATTGCTCTCGCATCGACAAGGAAGATGAGACATTAGATATATTTCATGTTGATCATGCGGGCCCCATGGGAGAAACAAGGAAGCAGTATAACCATTTGTTCCACCGGTTCAAAAGAAGTCATTGATAAACTGAGGAAACAAACAACAGTATTCGGCAATCCGAAGAGGATAATCTCGAATAGTTACGTTCAAAATACTCACGGAACGTTATCCTCTCCATCCCTCCATTCCTAAATCTTTGTCCCGCCATCTCCTGAGGAGCGAAGAACTTACCGGAAGTGGCGAAAGCTATGGCCCGGTTTCGTCCAACCACCTTAAGAAGGTCGCACCATTAACAGGTAACATATTGGACGGACGGTCCAAAGCGAAGGGCGGACGGCCCCAACCGACCGAGACGGACCGTCTCGCAACAATGGTCGGACAGCCTCAACAGGGTGAAAGGGACGTACGGTCCCCAACAAATCAAAAGGCCGCGTGCCCAACCTAAAATATATGTATATATAATGTTTGATAAAAAGAAAAAGAAGATTGTGACCCCAAACAGTAAAGTGTCGTCCCCACAAAGCCATATGTGTTAACATATATATACTTATTGTAAATTCCCCAATCTATGCAAACGGGTAGCCCAATAACCCCTAGAGACCTTAAGAGAATAGAAATAGAAATAATTATTATTATAACTGAGGGATGTTTAGTTAGGTTTAAAAATTAACGTAAGATACTGTGGTGAACGCGTCCACCTCAACCAAGACAACAACCCCTTCCAACCAGACGAATGACGGACGAAAATTTTAATGTGGAGGCGTTGGAACTCTGGAGGTAATTCCCTTTGTTCCAACGACCAAAGTTGTGTGAGTGTATGTATGTGTTCCCGGTTGGACAGGGCCAGACCAATTCAATTCGAGACGAACTCTGAGTGAAGCTGGACGGACAGTGGCCGCCAGCGGAGAACAATAACAATAACAAGAGACAAAGTAAGAAACGAGAACCTTATAAATACATATATACGAGGATACGTGCTCAACATCGGAGGCACACAAATCCGAGGAAAATAAACTAAAGGACGAAGCAGACGATTTACGAAACGTACCAACGACGAAGGACGTTCCACACTTAAGTACCTTTTTATTTTTAATAATCTTTTTATTACGCCTCATTATCCCCCGGTTATCTAAACCGTCCCGTTATTTTCAGCCGTTAGGCAACTATGTTATCCACGTAGTGGATATTGGGCAACCCGTTGTCCCGACAGCAAAACAATAAATTGATATTATACATTACATATAATCTAATTCTCTTTATTATTTTCGTAGTTTTACGGAAAACTACGTGGCGTCCTGAATTCCCCCAAATCCAATACCCGAACCCCCCATTCCACTGAGTAGCCGCGTGCGCAGCTAAACGCGCGCACACCAGCTGTTATGTTTTGACCAACAAACAGATGTAGAGAATCCACGAGATTCGGTGAGGTGCGGAGTTTGAGGGTGCTTATAGCCTGTATTTTGTACATTCCTCTCCGAAATGGAGAGAGAATATACATTTTATAAGCGTTTGCACCTGAAGCACTTCAACCTAATATTTTCATCGCAGAGCTCGGGACACTTTTCCGATCTCTGTGCTTAAATTCGGCCACATCTCTATTATTACAGTCGGGCGCATTGGCCCTGCTTTACCAGTTCCAAAACGAGAGTCCTCACTACGAGTGCCTCTTCCCACCATCCAATCAAAACTGTCAACTGTCAAAACTCAACAATGCGTTGAATAATGCAAAGTATCTAGTGCATTGGAAGACAGGGCTGATGAACACATCTCCAACTCGCAAAATCACCGGTTAATATGTCTCCTTCCGAGTATCAGCAAGATCTTCGAAAAGGTGGTCCCATAGAGCCCTAGCTAAGTCGGTTAAAGGCAATAAAACCATTCATGCCACGTCGAAACTCGTATCGGATATCCAATGATAACAATGGAACAGATGTAAAAACTAATACACGGATGCCTCTCTGATTAACTTGGAAAAAGCTTGCGACCCCATGTGGTCTGAAGGTCTTTATTACAAGCTTAGCCGGCTGGTCATGTTGACCGATGGAAAGTTCGTTGTAGAAATTGCCAACGTGACTTCTACTTAAACTTGAATTTTTTACCGTATTTAAAACTTTGCCGGATATTTTTTTTGCTTAAATTGTATGTCTCGGGTTCAATTGTAAGCTTGGATCGAAACTAATTCAATCTGGTCCTTTCATCAATATTTTATTTAATCCAATCAAAAACATAAATGCGAAATGAGAGCCAAGTTCAATATTATGATATATACCTTGGTTATTGACTTCAACGACAAAAGAAGTGAGATCTAAATGGGTGCCAAGTTCAATGATCAGTCCTGAAATCTATTTATAACAACATAAAATATTTTATAACAACTTATTTTCTTATAACTTAGGACAATATATTACTAGCCTGACTTGGCTAGTTTTCATATTGGATCTAAATTGATAAGATGTACTCCATCTAAGGTTTTAACTCTGGAGAATCCAACGTAAGCCTGCCCTTTACTAAATATAGAGGAGCCTATGTCGAAAAGAGCGCTGTCAAGACTAAGGCCTAGTGATTTGTGGATAGTAATAACATAGATATGCTAAACAAATCTCCTACAACAATCAGGCAAGAAATATTACCATTGCGGTTGTTTTCGTATTTTGCTGTATTTATGCATTCTACAGCAATATTGGTTAGACATCGTGGTGACCTATAAACAACAATCAATCGGACGTTAAACATCCCAAAATGTATACACGCACAGTGTCCGTTCTCAGCGCCCGGATTATTCAAACAGTATTTAATACATGATCCATCTGAAACAGAGTTCTAAAGATTGCGACGTTCATATGTGTATGTATGTGATAGATCCCCAATCTGGATTTGCATTAGCTATAATGGACCATCTACTCTTCATACCTCATCAAAACCACCAGACTTTTCCCTCCACTTGTAGTATAAGACAATTCCCCTCCCCCCGGCCCCTTTCTCACTTTCTCGCCAATCTCATTCATTGTTTTTTTTTTTTTTTTCTTTCATCTAAGATCCTTTAGCGGTCCTCCATCATTGCACACATTTAATTTACTCAAGGATATATGGAAATCATCTCGTGCATTCATCTTTACTTTTCAACTCGAAAAAAAAGAGTTGTGTATGTGTTACTGTTTCATATTTCAGCTTTTCATTTTATGGGAGAGGGATAAAATCAGTTTTAAATAAAGACTATTTTCTTTAATTTAATTTAAATGTATAGTTTTCAGATTTTTCCCTACACTTATAGTATATGAGGATATTACTTGCCAAATTTCATAGTTCTAGGTCATCTGGAAGTGGGTTAGAGTTTTGATCTATAGGTCAGTTAATATCTAAATAACCGTTTAAGGTGTGTTTATGAAATTTGGAGCACATATCTATTTGCGCAAGTTTCAATATGTGCCAAATTTGTGTTAGTTTTTGAGTTATGAGGGGGTCAAAATTGTCTAGATATACATAAAGATTGTATGCGGGCAGAGGAGAATTACATTTATTTTGTAATTACTTGTGTATCTGAAGATACGTACATCGAAATGTACAACAATCAAACAACCAGGCAGCTGCGAAAAAACGTGAACGAATTTTGTTGTAAGAAAGCCACTTTTATTATAGGTAGATAAAGAAAATGTTAAATCCCATAAACCTATTAGGAATTTTGATGTATGTATCTGGTAATTGAAGTTTGAAGATACAAGAATTCAATCCATTATATGCCATTACAAGTGTTATAGAATGCGTGTGCAATGTGGAGGGACGGGTTGAAAACTTTACCAAAGTATCTAGCTTGATAGGATGGTCATCTCGAACAAATGTTTACAATAACGAAGACTTACGAGAAGCATGTCCCACACCATGCTAACAACACCCCAACACCTCTCAAATTAAAATTATATAGAGTGAAATATGACGATTAACATGTTTTCGTTATTAAAAACGAATGCATAGCCCACGTGAAGGTTAGGATAGGAACTTAACTGCGAGACGCTAGGAAGGACCAAAAGTAAAGTTTCAAGGATCAAAAGAAATTTCAGTTGTGTGGAAGGGATAAAAACCAATAATAGCAAGATAACTTAACCCAAGTCAACTAAATTATACTCAAATATTATAAAAAGTATTTAATAAAAAATAGGCACTTGTCACATGGCACCAAAGTTGTTTTATTTAAAAACTAAATAGTATCAAAATTTAACCAAAAGCATTATTCGACACAGCGATTGCACATGTCAACGTTATGAAGGCCACAAATTGCTTGTTTACATTTCATGCAACGGTGCTTGGTCATCCTGCGAGCTTTGGAGGGACACAGGTAGCAGATTTTGCGCACGTTTGACGCAGAATAAACAGAGGCTTCTATATTGGACAAATCACCCACAATTTCCTGTATCATTATCTTGATATATCGCCTCAAAGTAACTGTCTTGTGACTTAATGTCACAGTAATAGTCTGTAATCTTTGCCTTGGCTCCATTAGATGGTCTCCCAACTGTAAGATAAAATCGCGCCGAGGCAAAGGTTTTTTCTTATTTCTCACGTTGTTAGAAACGTAAACAGCATAACCATTGATTATGGATAGGTTTGGCATATCGTAGAAAATGCACATCGGCCATCTCTTGGTTTTACCATTACTACATATATTTGAACATATTTGATCAACAATGTCGACAGCCCCTTTTGTGCTATTATAAAAACGTATGGTCTCTGGCTTCCCCGTGTCTTCGTCTATTGGGTTGATCGTAAACTGTTGACAAAACATACACAACTTTGTTTGATTTAGCTTTGTAAGAAACTAATGTCTTTTCACCGTCGTAACAAAATATCAAGTTCCAATAGCGCGAGTCTTCGAATTCTTCAGTTTGTCAGGGATCTCGCGCTTGTTACTTCTAAGAGTTCCCACTAAAGTCAAATTATAAGGTGCTTTCAAGAGCTCATCAGCCAAGGGTACAGATGGGAACCAATTGTCCATTGTTATGTTACGATTCGTGCCATGTAAACAAGATGTTATTTCCTTTATAAAAACGTAGCCAGTGGTTGTTTCAGTGGATCAGTTCCTTTTCCCAAGCACGGAATTGCATTTATTACGTATTTACTTTAATGGTATGTATTTACTGGTATGTATACTGGTATACATCAGCAGCCATTACGAGTTTTATTCCGTATTTGTTAGGTTCTTTTGTGATATACAAATTAACAAATTATTTGTTTATTTCTATTAAAAAAAATTATTTATTAGTTTCTCATTAAATGGGGCAGCACTTCCCCTTACACACAACTTAATTCTAATCTAACAATTTTTCTTACGCTACCTTAAATACTAAATTCTGCTGCTCGACGATGCTCCCGCCGGTGGATGGCGTGGATGGGGTAACACGCTGTTCCTACTACGTCGCCATAGGTGATTGGTGCGGGTCAGATAGCAAGCCGTTCATACAGTGTTCCCATAGGTGGCTGGTACGGGTCAGGTGACAAGTTACTCGTAGGGTCTTCTCATGCATCGGTACGTGATGGAATTTGGACGCATTTTCAGCAACCTTGAATGTGGTGTTTTGTGGAACACGGCGTGGGAGAGGAAATCATTCAGACAACGCGTGTTTGAGAAATAAACATTTCTGTTGTTAACTTACATTCTAAAGTTGCATCTTCCACGAAATCCAATAAGCTGCTCGTCTACGGTAATGTAGGATCCCGGTATATACCACTTTTGAAAGTTGTCGATAATTTTTTGCTACAGTTCACGAATATGCGCAAATCTATCCTCTTGCCGACCTTCATTTCTTGTTTCTTTATCGTCGAATCTTCGTCGCATTTTATGACAAAATTTAATTTTTCTACCCTCATACAAGCCTTGAAGATGGTCCCTGATCGTTGAGTATTGAAAAGCATACGAGTTGGCAAATGATTGCTTTTCATAGCCGCAGAAATGAATAATAAACCGAGCAGGGCTCTAATTTCGCATTTTTAATTTAATTTTCTCGCAAATCAGCCATTGATACTGTAAACAAATCCTGTTTATACTTATTTTTTCGAATTTCGATCTCGGAATTAGTAAAGATCACAACTTGTTGTAACATATCATCAGTTACAAACAGAGAGAACAAATCTACTGGGTCATCTAGGTCTCTAGCTTCTCCTTTTGGTCCCGGTATATGTATTATGTTTCTTCTCAAAGTTCGTGAAGAAGATGGTCTAGGTGGAGATGACCATCTATGTTTATTTTTGCCATAGAGGAATCGAGAGGTTGATTGAAACATACGTAGATTACGGACATTTGAGTTTTGAGTGACGGGTACATTCATCTCCTCGCCCGAAGACTCATCTGAATCTATAATTTGGTTTCTTGGCCTCTTACTTGGCCATATATTCCCTTTGTCAGACTCCAATGATTTTCTCGAAACATCTGAATTGCCACTAGTATTCTGATATATTTCTTCCTCCAAATTTTCTTCAATTTCTGAAGCTGACTTCTCAGTCACTCCTTCATTTTCATCTTCAGAATTTTTCTCCAGCCATTGGCGTACCAGTTCTTCCTCCTCAAATCCATCTAAACTTAATATAAATAAGACATGAGACAAAGTGAAAAAAAATATCAATAACACTTCCATGATGCTTGCTTAAAGTGCACAAGTACATCATCTTTTCACTAATAATAGTTTAAAATATTAAGATTTATTTAAATATGCTTATTAGAAAAAAAGAAACTAGTTACTTGGTCTGAAAACAAAGAAAAAAGAAAAATAATAATGTTTTGCATACCTTTGCTAAACTCACGTAGTAACTACTCTTTCGTCGACCGGACGACTGGATGACCACGGATCACGTTCTAGGTTACGTGTGCTTGCAACAGCGTCACGCAGTGTACTATTTACTCAAATAAGGAAGGTAAACAAAGAGCCGCGGGCACTGGTTGACGAGAAGTATGCTAACTCGTGACCAACTGGGGGACGCATAGTCCAGCGGACGAATGTTTAGTTATGCAGGGTAAAGGAAAAAAGTGGCAGGGGCCAAGCCGGTGAATAACTTGGCTGAAGCATGAATACGGTATTGTTTTTGGTCAAAAAATTTCGCACAAGCACCGATGAGTAAGCAGGTGGATTATTGTCATGATGCATTTTTATCCCAACAAATCCGGTCGTTTTCTTCGTGTTGCCTTACGTAAACAGCGCATAACTTCAAGGTAATATTCCTTATTGACCGTACAATTTTTCAGCAAGAACTCATAATAAAAAACGTCATTGTAATTATTTCGCTCAAGGCTCATCTGGTCATTTCTATTGAGATGATTGGATTCTGGTTTTAGACGCCATAACCATATACCCTTGGTTGGTGACCAGTGATGAACTTTAGCAAATGCAGATCATCATTCACGTCAATAAAAACCGTCATAGCAAATTAGGAACAAAGTTCGTTGACATGATCACAATATTAGAAGAAACTTGTATAGTATGAGCCAACCGATATGCCAATATCCTCAACAACTTCTCTGATAGTGGTTCGACGATTCTGCATAGCAATTTTCTTCACTGTGTCAACGTTTTCACACTGGCGCGTGTAGGGCGAGCTCCGTCAATTCCTCTGTAGAGGGCTTGTACCACCTACAAACATTTTTTTTTGCTCAGAGTAGACTTGCCAAATGTCACAGTCCACATTTCAAGTACGTTGGAGCACTTAATTTTATATTCCACACAAAATGTATGAACCATTATTTTATCCATTTTGTTCTATAGCCGAAGAACGAAAAATTCGTCGTTTCCCAATAAATGGCTCTAGCAGTACTCGTATCAGATCAGAAAAATCGCATCGTAATCACAAATCCGCACCATTACAATTGTGAATTTTCATCGTTGTCATATCATAATTTTTTTTTTATCTGGGAATCAAATAAGTATCATTTGCTGAAGATTCTACTTTTCTCCACCTGAGGTGCGTCGAATGATTACGGAAAAGAACGGTGAGCGTTCTATTGGTAGAACATTTCGGGAATGGTTTTAACACTAAAATCCGTTTCCAATGCAACAAGAATTTGCAGAACAGTTGGCCATAACTCAGCGAGCCAATTCTAATGGAAAGCTGGGAAATTGGGTGTCATACGAGTTGAAGCGGAACGATGTCGAACAAGAAAGTAATAGTTGACTGCATGGTATTGGGGCTGGCGTTGAAAATAATATTAGTTACGATAATCAAAAGCCAAACAAGTTGCGAAGTCGCCGCCGTCATGTGTCAACATCGACGACTAAGTCAAACAACCATGGATCCATAGATTCGGCGGGAAGCATATTATAAGTTGGTGTAACCTGGTGAGCCCCCATAGAAACTCACTGCCCAATACCGAAATGGCAAGAATACGAGCAAGAACACTACTATATGCTTTTGCAGCATGAAAACGTCCGAATACAAGTTCAATTTTATTATTATTGATTAAAATAAAAAAAAAATATTTTTTTCGGGAGCCCTGCTCCTTTATTCGTTCACGTCTTACTAAAAACTCACTCACTTTTAAAAGATATTCCAACTTAACCTAACAATTGGATATGGAAACGTGAACGAATGCGGGTAATGTGAAGGAAAACAAATATCTCAGGTGACAAGAAGTCAATCTGAAATATGGAGAGATGTGGAAAAAAAATATCCTTATTCTATCTTAACTACTACTGTCTGTGCTCTGTCCATTCGTCGCGGGCGTAATGATTCTGATGTATTTGGATGGTTTGCGCACTCGGAGTTCATCGTTAAATGTGCTGCGTTGGCGTGGTGTTCCATGTTTGCATGGTATCTTTGGTTGAATGTTGGGTGACCTTAGGTGATTCGGTAAATGGGTGAATTTTTTCTTAATTGGGCGTTTTTGTTCATTAGGCCGTTAAACACAGAAATGGCTACTACTCCTACCACCAAATTCACATGCTGCCAGAAAAACAGGCAAAAATTATAGCTAGCGATGGATAGTAAATAGATAGATAGAAAAAAGGCCTGAATTTGGAAAAAAAACGGCTGATTACTATTTGCACAACTGATAATATACATATAAGGTATAGTCTTGAACGTACGTGTGTGTGTGTATCTAGCAGATACGATTTCATGATATTTCCTAATTCTTGTATATGTTGTCAAAGTGCAATTGCGGCATCACATGAAATGACCCAAATACCTGGCTCTGCTCCCAAAAAGTGCTTGATTTTTTACTGTAATTCAATTTAGTGAGAATTTAATTGGAACATTTTTAAGCTTCAATGTACTTCTGACTGTTCTTTCCCCTAACTGGTTTTAGGCAAGTGAATGGCCTAACTTTTAGCTCTTCCTCCAATATTATTTTTATTAAAATTGGTAGTTGCCAAAGATTTTGAGACTTTATTTTCTTATTAATTTTTTTTTTGTTATTGTATTCTTATTTCCTAGACAAAAATCTTTAAATCATACTTAAAAATATTTAAAATATCTTACTATCTAATAGGTCTCCAAAATACCCTCTTTTTGGAGATATAGACGAAGATGCGGTGGAGAGATCGAGAGTGAATCTTAAGACGTAGCCGGTTGTGGATGGTGTGCAAATAAATGTGTTTTAGCGGGTTAAATAAATGTTTGTTTTTATAAAGCAATTGTGCCTTTTATTACTAATACGTATATAACTATATACATTTGATTTTCTTATATTCAAAATCTATTTTAATGCTTTTTTGCTTCTCCTATTATAATGACCCAACCTACCAAAGCTGCTTAGTTCTAACATTAAATATAATCAAGCTGGGTTGTCTGATTCGTCACCAAGACTAACAGACTTCAGTTAATTCTCAGGTTCATCTAGGCATCATGGCGCGCCTAGCCTCCAAGAGATCCCTAACTAACCCTAATCTAACTTACAAACTATGGAGGGAAGAAGATTTCCACGGAGTAACGCATCGCATTAACAACATGCGTAAAATGGTCGGGTGAAACGTGAAGCATTTTCACCCGAGAAACACCAAAAATCGGTGTGCTTTTTAGTAAAATCAGCGAGATCCCAGTTCGCTACTGCGGTACTAAAGCGAAGAAGCTCATGAGTATTGTAAAGTAAGTGGCGGCCCGGTGGCGGTGGTAAATTATCGGTATACCATCACATTATCGGTATACCAGCACTAATCTTTCGGAATCAATATGGAGAAATGCTTCTGAGCCCAATATAGGAGTGTGCTGTCCTGGTGTCCAACATTGGGGTAGTAAGCTCCGGAAGTTTGCAAAGTTGCCTTTCGAATGCATCCTCTCTCGGACATGCAACATGCTTATCAGCGAGTACGTACTAGGCATTTTCGTCGACATTGAGGGAGCTTTTGATAATGCTACTTTCGACAGCATGTAATGCAGCTAGACGGCATGGCGTAGATGAGGCACTGGTTTTGTGTGATATGTACGTACTATTAGATACTTTTGTTTCTCAGAATTATAGTTTTTAATATCTTATGTGTACGCCTATTTCATTGACTTCCTGTATGAGGTTACTTAATTTTCTTTTTGACATATAAGATTCAGTGAGGTTATAGCACTGCAACGCGAAAAACCAATAAAAGTTGTGAATTACCTATAAAACGATACTCGTGTGGTATTAATAAAATATATAATATTGTGGATCAAAGCAATGCTTATGCACAGGACATTGATCGCTGATGCAGGCCTCGAACAATGTGTCAAGTCTGGAGTAAACATGGGCTGCCCGCAAGGTGGCGTCTTGTCGCCGCTGTTATGGTGGTGGTCGACTCTCTGCATTAATTTTTCATTTTAATTCATTTTTATTTTAAATTTCTCATATCTATCTTACCCTAGAAAAAAATGCTTAAAAACTATCTTAACTATCTTAAACATTCTAAATATCTTACTGGTCCTAGACGGGCACTCTAAAATAAACGTAACAACTTAATTTTATGTCTTTCAACTACTATATTGACTTACAATTACTATTTTATAACTATCTTAAGCTAAGAAAAATGTTTTTGTTTTATTAAAAAAAACTTAGCATATGATAATTTTTTTTAGTATTATATAAAAAACTTAAGCTTACCTTAACCTAACTAAACCTAACTTATTCTAACTTAATTGAAATATATATATAAAAATATATACATAATATATATTTAATATATACATATATATAATATATATATATATATAACAATTTGTTAGCTGGACGCTTTAGACAAACTTTACCAGTAATTGCTAAGTCCACTGCTGCCGATGAAATAAATGCATGTTTGAAGACTTCAATTTTGTGGAGAAATGTCAGAGCACTCACACTAAAAACAAACGTACGCGTTCAATTGCAAAATGATCCATCAGCAGCTGAATTTTCAAAGCAATTATTAAAACTGGGAGATGGTAAAATGCCAGTTGACATAGATACAGGAATGATAACACTTCCAAACAATTGTTGCCGTTTTACTGAATCAAAGCAAGAACTGATTCGTAACGTGTTCCCAAACATAGCACAACAGTACAAAAACCATGCTTGGCTAAGCGAGCTGGCAATATTAGCCGGAAAGAATAAAAATGTCGATGATCTTAACGAAGCTATTTTGAAGGAAATACCAGGTCCATTATCCACGTTCAAATCAGTGGACACTATGATGAATCAGCATGAGGTGGTGAATTATCCTGCAGAGTTCTTAAATTCACGTGATTTGCCTGGAATACCACCACACATATTACAGCTAAAAATTGCAGCGCCTATTATTATGCTTCGCAATATTAACCAACCTAAGCTTTGTAACGGCACTAGGCTTGCTATGAAAAAAGTTTTGGGGAATTTGATAGAAGCAACAATTTTAAATGGAAAATTAAAAGGCGACAACGTTTTGATTCCTCGCACAAAAACCTTCTACATAAAGAAAAAAAAAACCAAAAAGGATACATAAACAAAAACGATAAATAAATAAACAAATAAATAAATAAATAAATAAATAAATAAATAAATAAATAAATAAATAAATAAATAAATAAATCAATAAATCAATAAATAAATAAATAAATAAATAAATAAATAAATAAATAAATAAATAAATAAATAAGTAAATAAATAAATAAATAAATAAACAAATAAATAAACAAATAAATAAATAAATAAATAAATAAATAAATAAATAAATAAATAAATAAATAAATAAATCAATAAATCAATAAATAAATAAATAAATAAATAAAGAAATAAAAGTTAACACGACGCACACGGGCCACGGGCTAGGAGCATGATATACTTTTGCTGATCTAGCAAGATTAGATTGTTCAGGTGCAATCATGCTCCCACGGTTGTTCGCGAACATCACGAACGCATCAGGTTGCCTCTTGGCTGCACCGGATACACGCGCCGCCGTTTAGGACTGACTCAGCGATATGGATGCAGGAACGTTGGTCGCCAGCGATGGGCAGGGACTTAGATAAGTTAGTCTTAAGAGAACCGTTCGAGAGATAAGTCGTTTTTCAAAAGCATTGTAATAAACGGATATTTCATAAGAAAAGTACGCGTTTGATTTAACCAGTATGAACCGTCGGACCAACCTCTTGGTTGGCGTTCATATTTTTTTGATGTCCTCGTGAAGGACATCGTTAACTGGCGCCCGAGCAGGGACAGCTCCTTAAACGCGATCCTTTTCTCCTGGCGATTCTATTGTCCCTAAAAAAGGACACCGCAAAGGTACGTTCTATCGAACGAAAATGGCTGTACCCATGAGAACACAGTCATTACTCCGATGCGGCAGACAAATTTCCCTGTACCCATGAGAACACAGGGATAATCGCAAAAGGTTAAAAGGATGCGTGTGAAGTAACCCGTGCCTTAGTAGGTCGCCTTCGAACATAAAAGTTGGCGACTAAAACGGAGAACACGGACCTTCCGAAGGAGCGGCTCCCGGAAAAAGCAAACCTCGGTACGGTTCAGTTGGTCAATCGGTATTCTTGTTTCAGGAAAAAAAACCATCGGAATAACTAAATAGCGACAAAAAATATATTAAACAGTGACAATTTGTTTTGTGGAGGCAATGAAGTGAGTCAGAAGCAAGGAAAAATAAACCAAATTAAATAAGCTAAACAGTGCAAGTGGTGTGCAGAAGTCGTAGAATTGCCTTGTGTGTACTTCCGCCGTGTAAATTAAATCCCTTGAATTAAATAAGCTAAACAGTGCAAGTGCTGTACAGAAGTCGTAGAATTGCCTTGTGTGTACTTCCGCCGTGTAAATTAAATTGCTTGAATTAAATAACCTAAACAGTGCGAGTGTTGCACATACATATATTTAGTAGATTTTCGCCTTTTAATTAACTTGTGAAGTTTTATAATTAAAAATGGAAGAAATTACCAAAGCGCTGACGGAGTTAACCGGTGCCGTCAATCGTATTATTGAGCAAATTAAGGGTGTTGAATATCGGGTGGCTAAGCTAGAGAACGCGAGTGTTGTTACAAGTGCAGGCAGTGTTAACGCGGTTAGCGAAACCCTACCGCCATTAGTGGGTCCAAGCACGGAAGCTGACCTCAGGGAAATAAGTCGACTGCCGGATAGCGTTAAGGAGTTGCAGACCTTCGACGGCAACCCCACCCAATATATCTCGTGGGTACACGCTGTTGAAAATATATTGGAGGATTTCAAAATTGTTCGAGGTAAGCCGATTTAACGGGCAATTTTACAACATATACGCCAAAAGATACGAGGTAGTGCAGACACTGCACTCCTCTCGTATAATATATTTGACGATGATTGGGGGGCGATTAAGAGATGTCTCTCTCTGCATTACGCAGATAAGAGGGACATAAGGACGCTCGAGCATCAGCTCAATCAGTTGGCCCAGAAAGGTTCAAAGCTGGACGAGTTCTATGCGGCTGTGAACCACCAGTTCTCCCTAATCATAAATAAGATTAAGGCGGAAACCTATTCACAGGAGACGGTGAGCGCACTGGTTGAGACCTACCGCAATCGTGCCCTCGATATATTCATTCGTGGGTTGAATGGTGACTTGTCTCGTATGCTGATCATACAAAAGCCAAAAACACTTCCAGAAGCCTACACGGCATGCTTAGGAATTCAGAACCTTAACTATCGTAACCACACGATACACAATGCTAACGCTTCGAACACGGTGACAGCACCGATAAACCAATCTTTTAAGCCTGTCAGAGGTAGCGCGGATATGAGACCCGCTCTTCCACCTCGAAAATTTCGGCCGCCAATTCAGGGTCGGTTCGTTTCAAATGCGAGTGAAGCTCCTCAGCGACCAAATGCTCCTAAACCTTCGGAGCAAATGGACGTTGACCGCTCCGTGTAATCGCGCCACATCAACTATATGAACCGACCGCGAGGCGGTAATCCATTCAAAAGGGCGGCGAAATCAGATAACTACCGTCAACCATTTTCAAAACAACAGCGGCTGTATCACACAGAGGTCGTTGACGATCAACGCGATGAAGAAGAATACAACCAGTTGGTTGAAGAAAATATCGAAGATACGGTAAATTTTATGACGGAGGCCTCTCCAGCGTTCCATATTTAGAATATGTGACGCGGGAGGGCGCCAGACTCAGCTTCCTCGTTGACACTGGTGCCAACAAAAATTTCATTAATCCTTCTATCGCCGAGGAAGCTGTACCAATAGAGAAGCCATTCGCAGTGCAAAGCGCAGCTGGCAGTATAACAGTAAATAGGAAACTTTCGGGAAAATTCTGTAAGAAAGCAGGCAACGACACCATGTTAACATTTTATGTCCTCCCAGGTCTAACATCGTTCGATGGAATCATCGGCGATGATTCATTGAAAGAACTAGAGAAAACAAAAGGAAACACGCTTACCCTTAAGCCGGGTATCGTCATTCCCTTGAAGGCCAAGTTGTCGGGACAGGTTAATATCACAATTAACGGTACATTTCCCGAGGATGTTAAAGTCAAACTCCATGAGATGATCGATAAGTACGCTCCAATCTTTGGCCCCATTGGAAAGAATGAAATGATACGGACAGCAGTCAGAGCGGAAATAAGAACGAGCACTGACAAGCCTATATACGCAAAAAGCTACCCGTATCCAGCGAATATGAGGGAAGTTGTAGAGAAAGAAATACAGAAATTGCTGAGGGAAGGTATAATCCAGCCTTCCAAAAGCCCATATAATTCTCCATTGTGGGTAGTAGACAAGAAGCCCAAACCGTCTGGAGAAAAGCAATACCGGGTTGTCATAGACTATAAACGTTTGAATAGTGTGACGATCTCTGACACATACCCAATACCGGACATTAATTCAACGCTGGCCAGTCTCGGCCAGGCAATGTATTTTACGACACTTGACTTGACCTCGGGGTTTCATCAAATTCCGATGAAACCCTCCGATATACCGAAGACCGCGTTCTCCACGATGAATGGGAAATATGAGTTTGTTAGATTGCCATTTGGGCTGAAGAACGCCCCTGCAATCTTTCAAAGAATGATCGACGATGTTCTAAAAGAATTTATTGGTAAAATCTGTTACGTCTATATAGACGATATAATAGTCTTTGGACGTAACATCGAAGATCATCTCAGAAACGTGGAAACAATTTTCAACAGACTTTCAGAAGTTAACCTAAAGGTTAACTTAGAAAAGACCTATTTCATGAGGAAAGAGGTTGAATTTTTAGGTTACATAATCTCTTCGCGGGGCATACAAGCCGACCCAAAAAAGGTATCAGCCATACAAAAGATCTCGCCTCCCGAAACTCTAAAAGATCTGAAGAGTTTTCTGGGACTTACTTCCTACTAGGAAGTTCATTCGCGACTATGCGAAGGTCGCAAAACCACTGACCACACTTACCCGTGGGGAGAATGCGCAGATTAAGTCAAATGAGTCTAAGCGTGTCCGAATCGAACTGGATGAGGATGCCTTGCGGGCGTTCGACGAACTTAAGACCCTACTCATGTCATCTGAGGTTTTGGCTTTCCCTGACTTTGAGAAGGCATTCAATCTGACCACCGATGCCTCAAATTTCGCAATAGGCGCGGTTCTATCTCAGGGCGAATGGGGTAAAGATCGACCAATAGCCTACATTTCGAGGTCTCTCAATAGAACAGAAGAAAACTATGCCACCAACGAGAAGGAGATGTTGGCTATAGTCTGGGCTTTGGACAACCTCCGCTCATACCTGTACGGAGCCCGTAAGATTCGCATTTACACGGACCACCAGCCTCTAACATTTGCTTTGGGGAACCGAAATCATAACGCCAAGCTGAAGCGCTGGAAGGCCCGAATTGAAGAGTATAACTGCGAGCTAATCTACAAACCAGGGAAGTCTAATTCGGTAGCGGACGCGCTCTCCAGACTCAAAGTAGAAGTAAATCACTTGACCGACTCAGCGCCCGCTGAGGCGGAACCAAGTGTAGGAAAAGCAGACGACGAATCTACTGATACCGCGACTGAGCTTTGCAGAAGCGATTCGGCCACTGTTGACGCGTGTGAAAGAGGGAAAAGTGAAACAACCATATCCGTAAGCGAGGGCCAGTCATCGGGCCACACAGTTCACAGAGCCGATCAAGATGGTACAGACTTGATTCCTCACGTTGAGGCTCCGCTCAATGTATTTCGGAATCAGATTGTCATTAAGGAAGGCAAAGGTGTCGAAGCATTTGAAGAACCACATGCTGGCTATACTCGCCATTATGTTGCCCTTGCCGATCCGGATAAAGACAAACTTATGCGAATACTAAAAGAAAGACTCAACCCGAATGTGTTGAACGGAATTAAGATACCGGAAAGCTTTTTGGGTATTCTGCAACAGGCATACTTAGAAGCTTTCAGTGCGTATAAGATAAGAATTACCCAGAGGATCGTTGAGGATGTCAAAAATCCTGACCGAGTGTGTGAGCTGATAATGAAGGAGCACAAAAGAGCGCACCGCAACCCTCGCGAAAATAAGGAACAACTACTTGAAAATTATTATTTTCCACGAATGTTCAGTCTGGTCAAGAAGTATACTAAAGCATGTGAAATTTGTAATGCTAATAAATATGACAGGCACCCAACCAATCCCGAATTCCAGCCAACTCCAATCCCTTCCTACCCGTGTGAAATCATTCATTTGGACATAGTCGAAATTCAAAACGAAAAATTTATTAGTTGCATTGACAAATTCTCGAAATTTGGCAAACTGTTTCACATCAAGAACAGGTCTGTCCTCCACCTCAGGGAGAAAATTATAAAAATACTTCATTACTTCACTGTCCCGAAGATGTTAGTTACCGACAACGAGTGTAGCTTTTTGAGTCCGATCATCGTCAACTTCATTAAACTCCTTGGTATTAAACTGTATCACACACCGGTGCGCCGCTCTGAGGTCAACGGTCAGGTTGAGAGGTTTCACTCGACGATAATAGAAATCTACCGGTGCCTCAAGGCGGAACACAAGGATTTAAGGTTGAAAGAACTCCTGGCAATAGCAGTCGACAGATATAATAACACCATACACTCGGTTACGAAGCGAAAGCCGAGCGATATATTTTTCGACCGAACACAAAGAATTAATTTCCAAAATTTGCTCAATTTCCGAAAAAAGGTAAATAGAGAATTAAGGGGCGAAATTTTAAGAAAACAGAAAGAAAGTAATATCTATAGAAACAAAAAAAGGTCACAACCGAAAGCTTACCAGAAAGGGGAAGTGATTTATACGGCCTGTAAAGGCATACAAGCAAAAAACAAGCCACTCTTCCGTAAGGAAATAGTGGCGAAAAATAACAAAGTAACCGTCATCACATCAGGTGGCAGAAAAGTACACAAAGCACACATAAAAAACTTGCAATAAACTGTACAACTGAATAAATGCAAATGAAAAAAAAAGTAATGTAAAATGTAAATTACACAATAGTATCAATTGATCATTAATTAGTTACATTGTATTATGTCATCATTATATCCTTAATCATGTCACATTGTGTTATATTGTACCAGTAATTTCTGAACCAATTTTGTCAATTTTGTCGTATTCCTTGTAATCTGTATTTGTGAATAAGCTAGGTTTAATTTTCAGATCCATTATGAGTATCAGATCAGTCTTTCATAGAATTAAGCATTGGTTTATGAATTTTAATTATAATTATTTGTTTCATATCATCTACTACAAGAACCAACCTTTACGTATTACCCTACTTCGCCTGGCTGGCATTCGCTGAAGGAGTGCAAATTTTCCGATGTACAGCACCACTCATTTCCATCAAGGAGGGCAAAGCCTGGGTCATCAACGGAAACTTCAACCTTATCCATGTGATCAACCTGGGGAAATTTGAGCAGCAGCTGGAGGAGCTTACGAATGCCATCGAGAAGAATGTCAAGGACCAAGACAAAAAACAGTTAATTAATTTTCATCTAACGCAAATAACCGACCGCATTGGCTCGCTGAAGGGGAAACCACAGAGGAAACCAAGATCGATCAACTGGATCGGCTCTGCATGGAAATGGGTCGCTGGAAATCCAGACGCTGCAGATTGGGACAGGATCTTGGGAAGCCAACAGAGTATAATCGAGAACAACAACCACCAGTATAAGGCAAACGAAAAACTCTTCGGTGCGATGGGAGACATTACAACGAAAATCAACTGGGTCGTCGATAGGTCGAACAGCGAAAACAGAGTGGCCTATATTCAAAAACTGGAACAGGATATTCTTAGCCAAGTCCTGACTATAAAAGGCGAGATTAACGAAGTTGTGCGGGCTTGTCAGATGGCAAAAGGTGGCATCATCAACACGAACCTTCTAGCTCATGACGAAATCAACCTCCTGGTCAACGAACTCGAATTTCTCCCGTATGGAAACGAAATCGAAGCTATTGAGTTTGCAAAACCATCAGTATATACAAATGGTTCAATGCTACTTTACACCCTATCGATTCCGAGGGTAAGAGAAGAAGACTACAATCTGCTCTTGATAAGGCCATCGATCATTCATGGGAAACAGATCAACATAGAATTCAACAGGGTCTTAATCAATCAAAAATCGACCTACGGATTACTAAAGAGTTGCCTCAATATAAACAATTCCACCATCTGCCATGAAGGAGCCTTGGAGAAAATCTCTGAAGATGACTGCATTTCCGGACTGTTAAGAGGAGGCCAATCAACTTGCACATACCGTACAAACACCGACGAAATAATGGAACTCGTTGAGGACAACACCATCTTCCTTACCAACTTCAACGGTGAACTTACCTCGGGGAATCTCACGCAGTCATTGGAGGGAACGTTCGTACTACAATTGAACAACGAGACAATTCAACTGAAAAACAGGACATTCACAAGCTCACGCACAACGGTGCTGCAGGCTCTGCCGCCCACCTTGTCGAACATCATTAGCAAAGGTAACAAGGTAGACCTCCCGTACGTCCATAGGTTGAGTTTGAAGAACATAGAACGCCTGGGTAACCTAGCAAGAAGGGTGCAGCTATCTACACTTTCGGAAGGCCTTATCTTCATCTTGTTCGTTTCGGTAGCATGCATCATTTGGAGGAAAATTAGCGGAAGGCTTAATCTCCCGGCTGTGAGATTACCCAACGAGTCACCCGCACCGGACCAAAACTAACGATAGCCGAGTTCATAAACGCTGACGTCACTGATTTACGGGACGCAGATCTTTGAAAGGGGAAGAGTTAACACGACGCACACGGGCCACGGGCTAGGAGCATGATATACTTTTGCTGATCTAGCAAGATTGGATTGTTCAGGTGCAATCATGCTCCCACGGTTGTTCGCGAACATCACGAACGCATCAGGTTGCCTCTTGGCTGCACCGGATACACGCGCCGCCGTTTAGGACTGACTCAGCGATATGGATGCAGGAACGTTGGTCGCCAGCGATGGGCAGGGACTTAGATAAGTTAGTCTTAAGAGAACCGTTCGAGAGATAAGTCGTTTTTCAAAAGCATTGTAATAAACGGATATTTCATAAGAAAAGTACGCGTTTGATTTAACCAGTATGAACCGTCGGGCCAACCTCTTGGTTGGCGTTCATATTTTTTTGATGTCCTCGTGAAGGACATCGTTAACTTAAATAAATAAATAAATAAATAAAAAAGTACACAATTCATTAATGAGTAGGTTGTCTGGAAAAATACACCTAACTACAAAATTAGATCGAAGTTTTTCAATTTTAGATCAATTCAACATTCAATTCAGATTCCCTGCCATACCGAAGGTGTTCTTAGTTTCAGAGAGACATGTGTCTTCTTATCTGTTGAAATATTGTAGGTATTGATGAAGCCAGATACCAAGATATTTAACCTCGTTTCTGTCCCCTAATTATAGTCCTTGTTGCCCAATGATCTCGAATTTGCTCCAGTTCTTTCTGGTATCTCTTGGGCCTATATAATGGGATTCTAAAGAGTACGATAGCAAATCAGTTTAAGTGGCCGAGACAACCTATAAGATCACTTACGAGTATGTAGATGCTAAACAGTATCGAAGAGTTAACCATTCTGTGTAGTAAACTGTTTTTAATATAAAATATCCTGTTCGAAGTAACGTTGCTACAACCAACTTCCTAGCTTATATGTAGTCATTACGTAAATCATAAAAAGAAGGTGATTGCCTTGCTTAGCTTGGTAAGCTTGTAGAACAGAGCTTCTAATCATACGGTGTCGAAGTTTCATTCAGAGTCGACTAGACATGCTCCCGTACATTAAATTTTTGCCATATTTCCTGAATATCGGAAACCAGTGTTAACGCAGCGTGAATATTATCATGCTTCCTCAACCTATTTGGTGCGAACTCTTTTTCCAACTTTTTTAAAAACTGTGCTAACATTCGGAAGCAAATTAACAAATCGGCAAGCAGAGCTGTTCACCGTGTTAATAGATTGGAAAAAAAGCGCCGATCGAACTGGCTTTCTCCAGTGGATCTTCGACCAAAAAAAAAGCCGTCGCCAGTGTCGACACTCTCATGCCCACGTTCCGTAGCTCTGCTTTTTCCGCAATATACTGTGTTTATTTGCAGAAAAATACTTTGGATTTTGTCGAACGAATTTTATTACTTTATTACAGCTTTTCTGTAACTTTCTTTTAATAATTGTTGGAGATTTTAGATCACCGATTTTAGTTTTCTTATCTCCGAATCATGTTGGTTTGTAAACTATCTTGTGCTTATGCTTGGAATTAACTCTGTTTTTTTTCCCATGAAGTCCTCCGATTTTCGATGTTCTATTTTTGTCTGTTTAAATTGCTGCTTTGCGCTTACCTTTTTGTAGATGTTGGTCAATTTCGTCGCTTGTCAAGTCTTGGCTTTTAGGTGGATTAATTACACTCAGGAGTATTTCTCTTATCAATGATCTGGAGAAGAGTGATCAGCGTACCTTTCGATAGTCTATATTAATGACAACATACTAGTTCGTACTGTCCCAAATCTAAGAAATAGCTGCTTCTTAAAAAGGATCCGTCGCGTACATCTAGAGTTTGTATGTATTGGGTGTATTCTTGCCCCTAACTAGTGCATCGTTTCATACCCCATATGAAAGTTTACAAAGGTTTTATTCGATTCCTTGTATAAATAATTTAAAATAATTTATTTACAGCCTGTATTTTTTTAGATGTTTTCGCTTGCAGTGCCAATGAATCCTAGCGCGTTAACACACGCATTTCGCATGAAAAGTTGAATGCCTTAAGTTGGGAGCTGAGGGCTTTTATCGCTGCTTTTCGAAATTCTTGTATAGTATTTCTTTTCATTAGTGTATTTCCTTCGATGCTATTCCTTCCGTTGTCATATATATCTTCTAGGTAGGTGATCATTTGATAAATATAAAATCCTTAAATTCCTAGGAACCATAATAATAATTTTAATTGCCAATCGATTCCGAGCCAAGAAGTCCTTCAATTATAAACTCTTACGGCCAGAAACGCATTTGGTCGAAACTCAACACTGACGAAAGTTTTTAACAAACTCTACTATTTTGAGCAAATGGACACCATAATTTCAAAAAGGCTTAACAAGCTCAGTGTGGTACACTGATTGCAGTTGAGAAGAGGCATTAAAATAAAAGTGAAATTAATTTTTAATTAAAATTTTTTACTTCGGAGATTTCAATTTTATTTTTATATTTATTCATAGTCATTCATGATTCGCCTTTGAAGGAAACTTATGTCTTCCATCTATAGGTAATATTGCAATAATACTGTGCAGATTCCATGTTCTGTTGGAGATTGGATGGTTTAAGTAAATGCGATTTTCTAATGTGGCTTATCTCTCTGATGAATTATCATATTTAAATTTATATGCACATATACTGTATGTAACCAAAATCCATGGTTGGTTGCCTGTAACTATCCACATCCAATTTTCCCCTGTTCTTTTCAAATCGATAATATTATTACGAATGGGAATAATATGCTATGCAATTTCAACAGAAGGACTCATTCAGATGTTTCCACTTTCTTTCAAGAATAGTAGATCGTCAATCCTTCTGCTCCGACAAACATTTCGTCGTCGTCATACCCATAGTCGTCGCCAGTTTTCCGTTCAATATCCAATGGTACTTTTGATATACTCGTATCTGCGTTTGCTATTTTGAAATACATACATAAGTATACATACTCGCATTTCTGGGTGTACTTTTATCTGCTAGGTTACTAAACGAATACTGTGATGATGTTGCAATTCTTTTTATAATTTCCCGAAGGATTTTCCATTTTATTCCTTTCATTTGCTAAATAAGACCAGTGACAGAGTGAATGGAATCGACTTTTGCTCTTATGCCGCGAATGCGTCATTGGTATGGATTCTGTTGCAACCATTGAGTAGATACAAATTTCATATATACAATATATGTATAAAAGCATTATTTAAATATCGATTAGATTTTACAATTATTTGTTGAATATATGACAGTATATTCCTTCAGGGTCGTGTGCCGAGCATTTCTCAACACACGTATCTAACCCTATGCAATTTTGTAGCTTAATAACATCCAGACATCAAAACCGGAATATGGCCCACTCTATGTCTTAAAGCTCATAAGGGCAAACACACAACATGAGGCAAATCAAAAAATGTAAAACCCTAACTCTTACGCCCGTTGTGAAGGCAATCATTAATCAAAGTTTTTATCAGTTTATATCAAGGGCATTTAAAACATCGATTCTCCGGTCCATGTCAAGGGAGGAGTAAAAATCAATATTGGAAACTACAGACGAATTTTAATCTTACCTGTTGTCGAAAAATGTATGGAAGAGATTTTTGTTGATCATATAGGTAAACACAAAGCTTAGCAGTCAAACCGAAAAAAGGAAAGAGCAATGGTAGACTACTAAGAGGGATGTTGAACGTTATTAACACCCACTTGAATAAAAGGTACCAAATGCTAGCCATGAACGTGGAATAACACATTCGATGCACTAGTGTACGACGAGTCGCTAGAATGCCTTTTCCGGAGTATGAGAAAAGGCAGCAACATGGCTAAAAATCTACACTACAGAGTCAGTGAGGAAAATGAGAGTATATACCGTATTCCACAAGCGTCCAAACTTGGCCCTATATTGTTCTTTTCCTTGTTTTTGTGCAATCGACTTACACGCAATTATGGACGAAGAAAATTAGCCCACAGATTTCCAACGTTGATGAACGCATATACGCCACCCTAGGAAATATAGTTAATTTTAAACAAACGTAGAATAGATCTATCAGCATATTTTCATTATGCATTTTTGTAATAAATCAAAACATGACTAAATTTCTGTATCGCATCCAAACATTAAAAATATATGAAAAATATAATCGCCTGCAGATACAAGTAACTCTTAAGGCTCGCAGTTAACCCAGTTATTTGTGACATTTTTATACAATGCAATGCAATCCACTTTTATACAATACAATTTGATACAATTTGTACTTAAAAAAATATAATCAAATTTTCAATTATAAACAAAAACAAAAGTGTAAAAAAGATTAAGGTTCGGAGATCATAACCAAGTAACACAAGGTGGCGCACAATGAATCATTCAATTTTGTTTTTTGATTACTTATTTACTAAATAAAAAACAACTTTATGTGATGAAAGTCTTTATTTGGATCTTTGCATTTTTTCTGTTAAGTGGAAAATATGATATCTGTCAAGTGGCTGCCGTCAGCTTTGATACACATTTGTATCCGTTTTATCGCATTTTCCATGATTGTCGAATATTCTTCTTAAGAGCTCCGATTTTCTGAGGCGTATTGGCCCGCGACTGAGGCTTATAGT
Organism: Merodon equestris; assembly: GCA_958301585.1. NCBI lineage: Eukaryota > Metazoa > Arthropoda > Insecta > Diptera > Syrphidae > Merodon > Merodon equestris. Next base: position 71,826,950 of record OY284413.1, read on the forward strand.
AGCTCCAAAGAAAGAAGTCTGGGATGGTGAAATTGGGTGATCGTGGGCCATGCCAAACCGCCAAACGGGAGATTACGCGACCAGGAAACACTTCCTTCACAATATACATTGTGGCTCGTTGTGTGTGTGTCTCTAATTCCGGCAGCAAGAAGTCGTTTATCATGGCCCTGTAGTTTTCGCCAGTTTTTTTGTTTTTTTTTTCACTGATTTTTATTTTATAATTTCTTATAAAATTAACGTAGCTTTCGCCAGTAAGAGTGACTGTATTGCCGATGGCGTCCCAAAAAAAAAAATACAGCCCAATCACTTCTCCCACGTGAACGACGCACAACAGAGCGGCTTTGAGTGGATATAATGGTTCTTCGTGTATCACAGGTGAATTTTCAGTGCCCCATAAACGAAGATTGTGCTTATTGATGTAACCGATTAAATGGAAATCGCCTCATCGCTCATGATTATTTTCACAAAATCGTCCCCTTTATTGTTGAGATTAAGGGTAGCTTGACAGTAATTCACACACAATTTACGGTCAACAGGCATTAACTGATGCGCTGTTTTCACTTTGTGCGAGGACACACAATTCGCTGTAGGGTCCGTCTGGTGATGCCCAATTGCGTGACCCGTCGCGTCGTCTGGTTGATGTTTCTTCGTTCACAGCGACATCGGCAGCCGCAGCTATGCCACAGATATTCTCGGGCGAACGACCAGTCCGGTGGCGGCCAGCCCTGCAGAGTCTCCTGTGGTTCCAGTCTATTCGAGTCGAATAACCAAGCACCGGAATGTTTGCCCAGTTGGCGTAACACGATTAGGAAATCGACGCCGAAGTTCACGCGCTAACACCACCGTCCGATTGTTGGTCAAAAAAATCGATACGGAGTATAGCGCTCCATTGCTTATCTGTTTGAATACGAGTAGTGCAGCTGTCTAGTTCACAAATGTCAAATATAATTGACGTTCGACGCTATTTGCAAAAATTATAACATCTTTCGATGAGGTGATTAATTTGTACTCGTATACCCAGTCAGCGTCAAAAGTGAGTGTACAGTCACTGGTGAAGGTTTATCCTCAAAAATAAAATACACCAGCAGGAGCTAGAGTAGACATGGGTACATCAAATTAAAGATCTCATGTCCATTTCTGGCGTTGGGAAATTGGCTTTCATTGATTCGACAATGGATAAGAGAGGGTATATGAATATTTTAAACTGGGTTTTCCAAGAACGCTGGTCTTCGAACATGGTAATCACCCTAATCACACACTTCGTACCTTGTTAGAAAATTGTTGCTTTATATTACCAATCACTGGATCTAGATCTCATCGAGCATCTATAGGAACATTTGGACAGGCAGATAAAGAAATAACAGATAACCAATAACATCAGCACAGATACGGGTGGTCGTGGTGCAATTGTAATCATCACCGACTGAGTCGAAGGTCTGTAGTTCAAGTCCGTCCATAGTCATGAACAATTCCTATACGGAAAAACTGTGCAACAGCATCAGTTGTGAATGAGAGATGATCAAAACGATCGAAGGCATACTCACTTTTCATGCTGTGGGTACATACGTGTTGTGTTTTGAAAATTTATTGGAAATCGTCAGTGTTATTGTTGAAAGTTCGTAAACAAAATTTCAAAGGCTTTATTATTATGCGTCCATTATATTGTACATATTTCACTACGCTGTGCCAACTGAACTGCTTTACACAAGTTGAATATGTGTATGTGTATTAAAAAATATATATATAAATAATTTATAAGTAATGTATTTTATGTAATTCATTCAATCACTCCCCACACCAGCGCTGTATTTTAAAACAAAGAGAGATCATAATTTCAATAATTAAATGCAATTATCGTGTTTATTTTGAATTTTTTTAGATTTTTTGTTTAAATATCTGCTGCCATTTCAATCGTGGATATGTACATATTTAACTTCGATATTTCCCTCCTTTTACATATTCCTTTTTTAATTATATCTAATGTCCATGTGGTTTGATCGTTTGTGGTGAACAGAGACCTTAGATAGTTTTATTGCACTTGTGTTATTGAAATATATGAATGAAGCCGAATTTACAAGATGAAAAATCCATACTATATTTTGTAATCTAAAGTTCCTTTGAGGTATCTAACGACCTGTATCACCGCAATCCAGTGGTCTTTTCCTGTATTGGAAAAAAAATTTCTTAATGAACTTGCAGCGAAGGCTATATCCGGCCTTGTTGCGTTAGCTAAATATATGGGACTACCTACTAATTCTCGGTATGGATACATACGATTTCAGCAATTTCTTCTGCGAATTTTGGTTATGATTCTTTTGTCAGAAAGTTGTTAGAATCAAGTGGTGTGGGAGATGGATTCGCTAGTATCCTACATTTCTGAATTAAATTTTCTATTTGCTAGATAATTATTGCACGTGTTGAATTTTTTCTTTCTACTTTAATACCGACAATGTTGACAACTTCACCCACGCCCTTCATTTTAAATTCACCAGCTAGTAGTTTTTTTTATTTTATTCAAGAGAGACATAATTAGAAGAAAAAAGCAAGCCGTCCGATGATATTCCGATGATATTCCGATGATATTCCGATGATATTCCTATGATTGTTAGCATTGAAGGACAGGCAAGCATCTGCATTCGGCTGTTTCATACAAATCCGTTGTAAAAATGTACATATCTAGCTTAATTTGATTGACGACCCGATTGCTTAAGGCCATATGGTAGCTAATATTGTTTGCAAGCCTTGTCGTTGTTTGTCTCTCCTCCCGGATACTGTAGATGTTCCATGTAAATTTCGTCAGGTAATTCAACCTGTACGTAAGCAGCTGTGACGTTCATTTGCAGTGCATATTCTTTCCAGCACCTAAGGCAAATAAAGTTCCGATAGTCTCAAATTGTGCACGGGTGCAGTTTTAAGAATACTAGTTGTAATGGCGCAGATGGTATCTCAAGTGGATTAAGCAGATGTCTGTTCCATGTTCGTAGCAGATGTATTTATTAACATCTTTTGTCTTAAGACAAAAAATTTCGTTCCCTCCAAAAACATGATTACAAAAATAATACACAAGGCTACATGAATATTACCGGATGGAGTAACACGCAGCCAAATTGATCATTTTGTGATAGACAGAAGACACCATGCCAACGTACAACGCTAAAGCATACAGAGGAGCGATCCAGAGCACATCCTAATTATCGTCAAAATTAAAAGCTGTATTTAAATTCATGAAACCGAAACACAGCAATGAATAAATAAATTCAACGTTGACAAGTTAAAAGACCCTCGAATGCAGCATCAGTACCAGCCCGGGACTAATAACGAAACAAGTCAGATAGAATCAGTGTGATCAACAATAAAAAGTGTTTGCAAAAGAGGCAGCGGAAAGTAAATAAAGTTATTTTAAAGCCCAAAAGGAAAGCCTGCTTCGACGAAGAATGCGAGGAAAAATTAAAAGCGCATAATATTCGAAAATTCAAATCCTCCCAAAGAAATCAACCTTCTCCTTTGGGATGAAAAACGACAATGGCAAAGGAAAAGTTTGCTAAAACTCAGAAAAAATGTGCGGCTAAAACACGAGAGCAATGTATGCCGCGTTAAGCGCGGTACGAAAAGGATACCAGGCTAAATCAGGCTAAACGATAATAGAGGACTTGTTTCGGAGGAAGAAAATGGTGTTATCCGAACAGTGAAGGTTCAGATAGAACTGCCAACCATTGAGGAAGTGAAAGAAGTAATCTGTCGGCTTAAGAATAACAAGACCGTAGGAATCAACCTAATAACATGGGATTCAATAAAATATATAAGGGAAAAATAACCAGGAAAGTTACATTGGCTCATCACAACTACATATATGGAACAATGAAACCTCCTGTTGAGCAACTGTTCTAGTACTAGTACTCTATAACATAAAAAATATCTAAAATCACACTAAATCACTTTTTATTCCTAGCTTTTGGATTTAAAGCAAAAATACCTTTTTCATTAATTTTACCTATTCCAGGTTTTCCCAAGTATCATAATATCTATGGGTATTGATTTTCGTTTTAATTATTGTTGCATTCATTCGAAAAAGATAGGAAAACATAATGTTTATTACGCATTTTCTGAAGAAAATTGCAAAGACTGGTATTTCTTCTAAAAATAAAGGCCTAAAAGAAGTTTCTATCATTAGTACTAACTGCGCAATTACCGTTAACATGGGTCAGGGTACACCAAGGTAAGCCTAACTCAAGAATCATGCCCTAAGATATTATTGACAAATTTAGGAACACCCTGTATAATTAATCAAAACAAAAATTAAATCACGTTTGTTTCTCACGACAAGTTTGATGGAAGAGTGGGAGAAGGAAGGTTAAAGAATTTTTTTTAGTTAACAATGAGTACTTGTCTCCCTGTGAGTCCACAGATTGTACAATATATGTTCAGCGTTTTGCTGTTTATTAATTAATTTTCTGATTCTTAGTTAAAGTTAAAGCAAACATTTTAATTGTTGTAGAAGATTTTAATATAAACAATTTAGAATTTATAGATTTTTTATCATACTAAGCATTATTAGCTTCGCAAGCATTAAAAACAAGTTATTTTTGTAGTTACGGAACAAAATCAATGTGAAATATAAACGATCGTTCAGAAGGTATATACAAAATTGTGCTTTGAACTGACATTACAACTTACTGTGATATTCTACTCAGGAACCAATGGAAAATAGTACACTTTACTCAATATATCTTCGTCTTCAAAATTTCCTTCTTCCTCACGATTCCCAAATTGTTTACTCTCTGACAAATATCAGCTCGCTGAAGCATTTAATGACTATTTCATAAATGTAACCAGTAATCTACAACCTTGTCCATACTAGTCTGTATGCTAAATCATTTGGAAGGAATAGTTTTCTCTTTAAGCCCATAACCTCTCTTTAAATGTTAAAAGCAATTCACAATTTTAAGGCTACTGGTGCTACTGGTGCAAATGGTATCCCAAGTCCGATTATAAAAACAAAAAATTGCATGGTTCATAGCGGATGTCTTAACGGACATCTTCTATGGTTGGGAAATCCACCGAAGATGCTTAATTACAGTTTTGTCCCTAACAATGTCTAATAACTCTGATAAAAAGTATACAGCATTCATATTCATTGATATTACCAAGAATTTTAACCTGGTTAAGCCTAATATTTCGATTTCTGAAATATTCTGACTTTCATGTTTTTTATGCTTCACTGGATAAAAGCTTAATTTAAACAAACAAAGAGTGAATGTAGAGGAGATAAGGAGCGGAATTAAAGATCCTAACCTGTGTGTACCGCAAGGTTCTGGCCTGGGTCAAAATTTATTAATTATCTATAATAATGCACTCCTTGCACTTGTCCTCAAAGGCTCACTGACTGCCTTCGCGGATGACATATGTATGTAGATTTTTCGTATGGATCCTGTTTCTTACATAAATTGGTTTGAATTTATTGAGAAATTGTTTTTATAACCTCAATTTGGTGATTAGCTCTAAAACAAAAATAATATTTCCAGTATGTTATCAGTAAAAAATTTAGAGAAGAATGTTCACTTTCAGGATCCTAAGTGTCGAAAATTCAAATTGCAATTATATTCATAGTGCTACTTCTTTAACTTTTTATAATAATATTGATTGTGGTAATTACTCTTTCTTAATCGGGAAAATAAATGAATCAAAATATTTAGACCTTATCATCGACTCCAATTTGAGCTCTTCAAAGATAAAAATTAGGACAATTCTAACAATACAAAAAAAACGAATAAATAAAAAAGAAAACAGATTCGATTTGAGAGTGAAATTCTTCTTCTTAGATAGCGTTACAGCTTACGGAGAGCCAGAGCCAAGCTTCTCTCATTCACTCATGTTGTGTGCGATTTGTTTTTCACACAACTGAACGGGACCTACAGTTTAAGGCCGATTCTGAACGGCGAGCGCCGAGAAGCTTTTTACCAGTACCTCGCCGAGAAGGCGCGTAATGAATTAATGGCATTGGTGTTATAGGGATCCGAACTCGCTCATCGGGCGTCAGAGGCCGACACACCACCAGAAACCACCAATAAGACGTACCACTTAAAATGGCCGCCGACGTTTACCTACAAGCTCGGGCGAGCACGTGGGTACCTCAAGTGCTGTCAAAATTTTGTAAACAATCACGCACATTGTTATAATTCCAAGAGTGTGTGTGGCGGGAGTACACTGCGGTAAAATGAAATGAGCTCACACGTATTCACGGATAGAAGTTCGTTTGTAACGGGTTTTGTCGCTACGAAACTGAACTTCTTTCAAAATTTCAGAGTGTCTTGGGGAAAGACATACGAAAGACGCACGTCTCATTCTGGTTTCTGCACACCACCCACTGCGCCACGGCGCGGCGCTCTCGCTCAATTTCTAAAATTTCTAAGGGTGTCATGGGGAAAGACGTATGAAAGACGCACGTCTCATTCTGGTTTCTGCACACCACCCACTGCGCCACAGCGCGGCGCTCTCGCTCAATTTCTTAAATTTCTAAGAGTGAAATTGGCCGATGATTATTTAAACTTTAAAAAAAGTTCGAAAAAAATTATCTTTGCCTTAAATTTGATGCTTCCAAATTTAAACTTCTAACTTATGCTATTATTTCTCTATAATATTTATTGATTGTGATGGTGATTTGATAACTCTTGGACAGCCGCGTGCTTTTTGTCATTATCCTGATTAAAGTATAAAGCACTTTGTTGCAAATTGTTTTTTTAATATATTTATATATCGGAATTTGTCCATATTTCCTTCAACAAAATTCAATTTACCAACTTCAGCAGTTGACTATCCACCCCAGACCATTACATGACCCCGACCATGTAAAACTGTTAGGCGTGAATATCGTCGAATACCCATCTGATCCAAAAAGTTTATATTTGCTCTCATTGGCGAAAATAACGTTTTTCAAGAACGAGAAATCTTTAAATGCGTAATTATAGTGAATACCAATCAAACCATTTTATTCTTCTGGTACCGAATTTAATCCATTTAAGCATTGCAAATAATTTTCAGGCCTTACTACACCACCATATCTCGATGCTTCGGAGCACCCAGTCATGGATATTTCTTGGAAATGTTCACAATCTAACTGTCGGAGAAAAAATTGTAGTTTAATCTAAAAACGGAAGGACATAAGGAAGAATAAAGGAAAAACCAAATAAATACATATACATAATTAATAATACATTTTTTTGGGAAACACATTTTCTTCTCTTTCATTTTGATTGTTTTTTTGTTATTGTTCATTAAAGTGAATTACTTGCTTCTTTTCTTTATCAAAATAAAAATCCAAAACACTTGTATAAAGGTTTCTTATAATTTAGTTACAGTGTTACATATGTAAATTATCAACACAATTTTTCAATCGCATTATTTCGTTATTGAAAATACCTGTATTTGAAAACTATCTCACGTATAGGAAAGAAAATCAAACATGATATGTATTAAACAAACCAAAAAACGATACGCTTTTTGCCAAAACCGCTTGTAAATATTCTTTAAAGCCCAAAGAAATTGCCACAGCTAATTATTATTACATAAGTAACAGCCAATCTGGCAGCATTTAAATTTAAGACGAACGAACAATTTTTATTTTGAAATCAAATTTTGAATATATTAAATAAATTGTCGTTAAATGCCAATTCAGACACTTCAACCGGATGAGATTTTAGTCCTAACGGGCAACATACAATACATTAGTTCCTAACGGCCACTCATAAACGTGTGGAAACAAGAGACATATGTTCTAAGACGAATTGTAACATGTTTCGGACAAGCGCAAGTGTAGATAAATTATGCTAATCCCTTCACAAGTTAAGCATCTGTATTTGATATCCATGACTGTGACTACTAAAAATTGCCGTGTTTATCCGCTCTGGCTTTACGAGTATAATTTTTTCATACTCGTGTTACATTTCGATAAAAAAATTCGAACGTCATTCCTGCGGAAACAGCTCTTCATCTCATCGACCTTACATTTCTCTGACTCTTTTCTTTTTTTCCTTCCGTTTTGTTTTGTATTATTCGTAGGTGTCACGACCAGGTCTTCTCTATCGATGCAGCGTGACCATGTGCCCATTCTGCTTATCCACATGAGTATCCATTGCTTTTCTATTCATCTCATTTTTTCATTTCATTTATTTATATCAGAAAGCCTTAAGATTAGATATTTTTTTATGGCTCTAAAAATTTACAATAAAATTGCAATATACTCGTAAATGTCAAACTTAACTGAACTCAAAAAAAAGTATGCATTGAAAGTTAACAAATTTGGTGATTTATTAAACTTATTAACTAACGAAAATAGAGTGGAGATGCAATGCAACGTGTGGGCTTTTGAGATGATCTTTGATGGAGGAGATAAAATTATTTAAATTCAACATTTTCTTAGAGTGAGCCGGTATACTGCACCTAAGACAAAAAATACTACAATATTGCATAACTGAAGCTCTGGGGATATTTAAGTTACTAGTGCGCAAGGATGAGGAAAATTGAAGTTTGTCGAATAGATAGACAGGCTGTCGGTGGTGAATTAAGTTAAAAATAAGTTTGCATATCTCAATTACACAGTGTGACATAAGTGACATACCAAAAATACAATTGTTTAAATGAGAAATGTGATCATATTTTTTAAAGAGTGAACAAAACGTACACATGCATTGAATGCTACATTAAGCTTTTGTTTGGTAATTGAGTCCATACCAGCATATAAAGGTGACGCATAGGATATAATTGGTGCAAGTAAAGTTTTAACTAACATAAGTCTTGTGTTTTGTGGTATAAAATATGAAATTCTCCATGTACGTCTAAGGCCGCCGTATATGACTCCAATTACTTTATTAACATGATTGTTCCATGTTAAAGTTTTATTGAATAAAAATCCTAAATTCATAACGGAAGGCTTATAAGGTATAACGAACCCATTGTATTAGATTTCGGGAAAGTAAGACTCATTGGGATTTGATTTATAAATTATGATACTTTGGGATTTACTGGAATTTAAAATTAAATTGTTTTGCAAAGTCCAATGGTGAATTCTATTTAAGTCTTCATTGATACTGCACACTACGTCCTAGAGTAGGCCTAACGGGAAAGAAAGGTAAATTTGTAGGTCATCAGCATAGAGATGTCATGAGCTATATTTAATTAAATCAATAATATCATTAATGAACATAGTGAATAAAATAAGGCATAATAAAGACCCTTGTGGAATTCCGCTTCTTAAATCAACAGTATTTGATATAATAGAATCAATAGTAACAACTTGATGGCGATCGGTTAAAAAAAAATTTACCATTTTAACTGAGCTTGTCGAAAAATCAAATTTCGTTTCCAATTTCTTAAGCATAATACTTAGTCAACTGAACCGAAAGCGTTAGAAAAATGTAGTAAGCTTAAAATTGTAACCTTGTTTTGATCAGTGAATAAGCGAATATCATCGGCATCCTTTAAAGCTGCAGATAGACAACTATGTTTCCTGCGGAAACCAGATTGGAGCGGAGATAATAAGTTAAATGACTTAAGATAAATAGATAACTGATTTAACATAAGTTTTTTCAACCCTTTAGAAAGGAAAGGCAATATACTAATGGGCCGGAAATTGGATAAATCTTTGGTTGAACCTTTTTCGTGCAAAGGAATAACTTTTGCCAGTTTCCACGCTTTGGGAAAGATTGACCACATGAGACAGTCGTTGTAAATATTGCATATGATCGGTATGATGACAGGGAGGATAAGACGTATGAATTTAGGTGATACTGCATCAAGAGCCTACGCATTGGATTTAATTGAAAACAGTGGAAAAACACAGGCTTCAATCAAAAAACAATTGAAATGAATGGGCGTGCTTGACGCGGAAAAAACCACATTAAAGCGGGTTGCAAAATCGAGATCAATATTAGACAAAGCATTAGACTTATTAGTTGCACCAACTCTATTTAAGTTTTCCAAATTATTCTGGTTGAGTTTTTTGAAGCATCATAATTTGATGAAGCATAATAAATTGAAATACATTTCTTTTTTAGCATCTTGTATTGTTTTCGTCATGAGATTTCTACAAACTTTGTATCTGTCCCAGTCTCTATTTGATCTCGTGTTTTTGAAAACATTGTACAAAAAATTGCGCTGGCATAAAAGATTCTGGATATTAGTCGTTAGCCAAGCTTCTATTTGTTGTTCTTCTTTTCAGCGGAATATATTTATCATAATAATACTTAATTATATTGTTTAAGAGATCCATCTCAAAGTTAGTTGAAACAGCAGATATAAATGGCTGCACGTCTATGCTCGAGATTTCGCTTAAAAGTTCATCCACCTTAGCGTTATTGAAATCACGATAAAATTAGGGTTTTTCAGTATCTATGGTCCCTACTTTGGCATATTAGAAAAACCAAATCATGATCAGCTACACCATTTAATTGATCAAAATATAAGACATTTATAGGAGAGGAAACCACAAACAGATCAAAACACGTGGTGCTATGATTAGTTAATCGTGTTGGTAGGTAACTTACAGACCTTAAGAGTCGAAGAAATTTTGCAGATTGGTTGAGGAACTGTTGGTGACATACATGTCTACATTTAAACCTCCACATAAAATTGTATTTTCATAGCAGGGACTATGCTTAGATAAAAACACTTCAAATTCATTGTATGGAAATCTACTTGGATGTCTATAAATTACATTAATTAGTAGTTTGTCGTGAGGTAAGCTGATTTCATTAAGCAAACATTGAATATCATCAATGTTAAGGAAATCTATACATCTTGCTGGAATGCCCTCACGAACATAGATGTCGACTCCATACGCACGACCAACGCCATCCAATTTAAAATTCGATAACCGTCAATAACGACAAATTTATCATTTATGCTCTCATCTAGTCAAATTTCTATTATACAAATAACATCCCTTGTTTTAGAAGAAAAGAGAATCTTCAATTCGTCAATTTTTGATAAAAGGCTACATACACTCATTTGGCAAATTTTCAAACCGTCTGACCGTCTATCTTTTTATCACGTTTGCCTATAGAAAAGTTACTACTATAACTGCGCATAAAGTAAATTATATGGAAAACCACAAATCTCCACGACGACCCGCAAACAGAAACAGCAGACAAAGAAATGCATCTCATGGAAATAAGAAGGAATATAATTATAGTTACATAATGTTAGTTATGCATATAAGAAAAAATAAGTAAATAATAATAATAAGAAAATTATAAGTAAAACTATAGGTCGGCGGACCCCACAAGCGGACCAGTAGGAATGCAGTTAAGTGGGAAGGTTACGGTCCTACACTTCTGACCATAACGACGCCGCACAGTGGTTTGGTTTGAATGGAAGAGAGGAAAAAAATCTGTTAGATCTTAACTATTCAACGGATTTTAATGAAATTTGGCACACGTTTCCAAACTGGTCTTGTACATAATTGGTGAAAATTTGGTTAAAAAAAAATGTCTAGAAAAAAAGTTATTCACATTTTTTTTTAAAATTTGAGGGTTTTGATGTACTGAAATAAAATGATGTACTGAAAGAAAACTAAAATTCAGGCTAGATTTTTATAGAAATTATTTAACGTATATAGAATTAGGATAGAATGTAGTTTAATACACTTTAGAACTAAACTTGATTAAAACTTATCATGAAACATTTTGACAAATTCATGAACAAATTTGGTCCCATTTTACATATACGTTTGTAATCTTTGTATGCACCTATACTCGTCCATATGTAAATATATACAAAATGTGACATCTTTACAAAAGTAAGAGCTTTTTAACATCTTGGTGAAAATCTAATTTGTTTTTGGTTTTAGGTTCAGTGCGAAACATATGTACATAAGGATCGGAAGTCACTAGTAGCATGTGGCTAACATCTTCGTTTGTCGCAATTCGGCTACATTTCCTCGAATTACTGTGTCGATACAGTCTATAGTCTTTATTTCGGGCTTCCTGTGCCTCCTCGGTTAACATCCCTATCGGTAGTATCGCAGCTGAGATAATGGTGGCCCCGTGCCACAGGATCTTGTGTACTGTATTAGGCATATTGTACCAATTATACAAGCTTACGTATAAAGTCCAAGTTTCATGGCAATATTTTCCAAATTTGGCGGGATCTACAGCAGCACCACTGTTGATAGTATCGAGGATAATTCCAAGGCGGCGAATCAGTTCCTCATTCACACCAGTAATATTAGCGGTAGTTTGTGGATCCTGAAAAAATCGACGCGATGTGTTGCCATCGTTTGTGGTGCCCATTCCTTGTTTTACCACATCAATTTTCAAACCCTTTATTGATCTGAATTGGTTCTGAATTTCTTTCTTTTTGTCCTCCATAAGCGGTTTGTAGTCCTTTGTTACTTTCCCTTGCTTGAAAGGCAACCTATACGCAATTTTTAAGACAAACTCCATAAATTTGATACGCGCATGAAGAGGGGACAAACCAAGTTGAAGTGCTTCGTTAGATTCAGGGAGGTTTCGTAAAATTTCAAAATCATTCATTTGTGAAGGTTTCGCCTTGCATATGGGGCAAACTGCCAGGGATGGTGTCTCAGTTACTGCTTGAGCAACTTTTCCATCGATCATTGATAGAATCAATTCATGATGAATTTTGAAAGTTTTATTATGAAGTACAACAATTGATTCAGTTAACTGTGAAATCTCTTGCTTCACTCGTCCAACCTCTTCCCGGATGGCCACGGGCGTTTCCTTTATAAATTCGAATTTCAAAGGTCTGCATAATCTTGTTGACGCTGGTCTTGGATTTTTCCAGTAAGCTAGATTAGAGTCGTTTTTCTTAGTAACAGCCAAAGGTACTAAACATGTGAGGAACATATTTGTGTCTGTTATATCTTGATCTGTAAATGTTTGCTTGTACTCACTGTGTCCTGAAGAACCATCGCAGCCCCATTTAGAGACTAAGGTAAGCTCATGGCTGATAGAATCTAGTTGAGTTTCAGTTTTAGTCATTAAAATTCTTTTCGTGGTATGGTCAAGCAATGATTGTAGGGGCGTTTTAACCAAATTTTCAGAGACTACTAAATTTTCAGGATAACATAGTACTTTAGCTTACAGTACTTTTTGGTACGAAGGAAAAATGTCAAACCCTTCTTCTTTTGCCGATTTCCTCAAAACTTCATATTGGTGTTTAGAGAGAGAGGCATCCGCCATTAGTGCCAAGGCTTTTTCAGCGCTGAATCCTGAAGGCCTGTCCTCGAGGTGTTGAATTGACTTGGCAGCTGATTTTATTAGTTGTTCGGAAAAGTTTTCTTTTAAATTTTTAATCTTCATTTGTTGGCTTCTTAAACAACATTCTTCAAAAGGCTTTGCCGGGCGACCCCTTTCGCTTATTGTATCAATATTATTTATAGAACATGTATTTGTCAGCCAAGCCTCGTTTTTTTTAATAAAACGGTCTTTATTTCTACTTGCTTCTTTCCATCTTTTATTAAAATGAGGTATGAATACCTTGTGTAAATAGCTTTGTATTTCCCCCAAATGATCTGGTGTTAGATAAGGAAAATCAGTTTTTACTTTCTCCATGCACTTCACAATATCACGGTCACTGGCTAAAATTATTTCTACTATTTCACGATAAGTCAATTGGAAATTTTCCATCGTGAAATATATATATATGTATATGTACGTACGCCCGCGTCCTATCTCGAACAAACTATAACTGCGGAATGAGAAAAAAATCAAACAGCTTCGGCAGAAGTTATGATGAGATCTCCATATACTCGTAATGACAGACTTAACCATAACAGACATTTCAACGGTATATTTGAACTACTAAACGGGGACGCAGTGTGACGCAGCTGGAAATGGCACAGTTGTTTGGGTAAGAGTCTAAAGAATATTTTCAAATAAGAAACAACACGGAGGAGTGTGGAGCACGTTAATTCTGCTCTACTGGACTTTTGCAAATATATTCATTTTCTGACCGTTTATTTAGAAAATCTATAACTGCTTGAAGAATTGGAAAATAAAAATTATGATAACGCGACGTTAACGTTTTCTTTAAGCATGCTGTAAAACGTATTTAAAATTTTAAATTATTATCAACTTGACGCAGAATAGATATTTACCAGAATACAAGGCGCTTCGCTGTAGGTATGCGCTAAAAATTGTTGCAAAATGTAGCGATTTTAAAGGTTATTGCAACTGTTGTAATAACTGTAAATATTTCTCCATTCCATCGAAATGTATTATCCAACTCATATGTTTTCAGAATACAAAGTTATTTAGAATTTCAAACAATTTGAAAATTTTGATTTTTTTCGCCTCTTACACCACTGTGCGCCGGAATAAAAAAGGAAAAGAAGAAGATAAGTAAAACTTTGAAAATTTTGATTAACTAAGTACACTTTTCATACGTTTTAAGTTATAGTTGATTGCTGTTGTTGTTGTTGACATCTGTGTTTGAAGCTGATTGCAAGTTGGTTAGTTCTTCTATCGAAGTAATTGTTATAAAATTGTCTGTAGATTTTATCTTCACCTTGATAATTTTTTTTTTTTTTTTTTTTTTTTTCATTTCATTTTTAATATCAATTTCTTAACAACAAAATGATTAAACTAGCTTAACTAACTTATAAATACCTTACTGGCCCCGTACGGACACTCTAAAGTAGAAAGAACAGATTAAATTACCTTTCGGCTTAATAAATAAAGAAAAAAAATTGTAATATAATAATTAAAATAATTTATACTTAAGCTAAGAAAATATTTGTTTTTATTTTTAAAAAAACTTAGCATCAGATAACTTTTTTTTTTATATATATAAAACTTAAACCTAACTAAAAACTAGCTTAACCTACCTTAACTAAAATATATATATAAAAATATATACATAATAAACGGTCCGCCATCTAACGTTTTTTTTTTTCAAGTAGTGCTTATTTCGTGAATGGTAACACTTAGCTCATGTCTGATTTGACAGATAATTAGTTTTATCCTTCCGCTGAACGAATATGGTTGTGTATATGCTTGAACAACGCTTCGCTAAGTGGGCCTGCGATCGACTTACAGAAGATGCCGATTTTGCCAAAAAAAATCATCTTTTCATATGAAGCTCATTTTGATCTTGGCGGGTATGTAAACAAGCAAAATTGTCGCATTTGGGGCACAGAAAACCCGCACGCATACATTGAAAAGCCGGTGCACCCAAAACGAGCCACTGTTTGGTGCGGATTTTGGTCCAGAGGCATAATTGGGCCATTTTTCTTCGAAAATGAGCAAGGAGTGGCCGTTACAGTCAATGGCGATCGTTATCGGGCCATGTTGAACGAATTTTTGTTCACAAAAATTGAAGAGGAGGATATTGGCAACATTTGGTTTCAACAGGACGTGCCACACAGCCGAAGCTACACTCGACGTTTTGCGCCCTGTTTTTGAAGATCGCATTATCAGCCGCAAAGCTGATGTCGTTTGGCCACCTCGGAGCTGCGATTTGACACCGTTGGACTATTATTTGTGGGGTGCCGTCAAAGATAAATGTTACGCCGACAAGCCAGAGACAATTGACGCTTTAAAGGACAATATAAAAATATAAACCAATAAAAAGCCATTGGTGAAATACAGCTGCACACAATCGATAATGTGCTTAAAAATTGGACCGAACGTGTAGGCTACTGCATGGCCAGCCGAGGCAGCTATTTGAATGAAATTATTTTCCATTATTAACCGGAAGGATTGTGCTTTCAAATAAAAAAAGAAATTTGAGAAAATATTCAGTAGTTTTTTTTATAGCATTTTCAAAAAAAAAAAAAAATTATTTGGCGGACCCTTTATATATTATATATATACATATATCTTTTTATCTTGTTTTTTTTTTTTTTTTTTTTTTTTTTTTTTGTTTTTTTTTCTTGTTTTTCAAACTAAAATTACTGAACCTTCCCACCACCCTAGCCTACCTTAGCCTACCCTAACCTACCCTAAACTACAATAACCTATGCAAGCCTGCCATTGGTGTTTGGCGGGCTTTGCCTTGAAGAGGCTGTCCTATAAAAATTTACCACTGACGTAGTCCGTTCCAACCACCAAAAACGTTGATGCTGTCGGACGACGTCTTCTCGATCTCGGCGTGAATTCGACCTACTGAACCTGAGGCGCTCGGGCTCGTGGAGCGCGACATCACACTCGTAGAGGAACCGTCGTTCCACGGAATTGCGGGCCACGTGGAAGATTAGCGGTACCGCCAATCTATCTTGGATTAGCCCACATTGGTCTAAATAGAGGAATGCCTCTGGTGGGACAAAGCCGTTAAGGCGCACCCTCTCGTGGTACAAGTAGTTGGGGTAGTAAGCCCCAGAGATCAAGTTATTGTCCGAAGTCATTGCTCTTGCAACGTGGCTTCGAATCAGTTTTATCAGAAAATTGTCCACCCGTAAAATCCTGGCCCTATCGTATAGAACCTCGTTCGGGTAAAATTTCGTGTACTCAGATTCAGGTGTCCTATGTAACCCGAGACAAGTCCTGAGACATTGTCTCTCAAACATCCGAATCTTTTCCATTAAGCTGGCTCTCACATTGAACCAGACGGGACATCCATAGGCAACCATGGGCCTGATTAAGGCCATGTAGCAGATTACCTTCACCCTAGAGTCAAGTTGGCTGCTATGAAACAGCCATCTTGTCAGAGCGAAAGCGCCCCGGGCCCTTGCCAGAGCAGCATCTACATGTTTGTCAAAATATAGATACTGATCCAGCACGATCCCAAGGTATCTGACTACACTTTGTCTCGCCAGTGGACGCGCGTCCGGTCCAGAAATTGAGAACCTGCGCCAATTTTTTCTAGTGTCCCGAGAGGCCCTAGACAAAGGCGTTCTGAATAAAATAGATTCTGATTTCTGGAAGTTGATTTTCAACTTCCAGTCATCACAATACTGCTGAATTTTTTCGAAGTCACGCTGCAGAAGCGTAACAATGACGTCGATCGTTGGACCTGATCTGTACGCAATTAAATCGTCCGCGTACGCTATTGAATGGTGAAGAGAAGCTATCAGATCACTGAAGTAAATGCTGAAAAGTATCGGCGAGTTCACCGTACCCTGTTGCAGTCCGTTGTTAATATCAAATGTTTGGGTAGAAGTCACGTTGGCAATTTTCACTACGAACTTTCTACCTGTTAACATGTCAAAAATCATATATAGCAGTGGTTTACTTATGCCCAACCGACTGAGCTTGTAGTAAAGTCCTTCTAGCCATACGGTGTCGAAGGCTTTTTCCAAGTCAATCAAACAGGCACCCGTGCATTGGTTCTTGCATTTATTCCACTGGATATCCGATACGAGCTTCGACGCGGCATGAATGGTGTCATGCCCCGCTCTGAAACCGAATTGGTTATCCGGAATGATTTTCTTGTCCTCAACCCATTTAGACAGGGCTCTATGGACCACCTTCTCGAACACCTTGCTGATACTCGGAAGGAGACTTATTGACCGAAGATTTGCCGGGTTGGAGGTGTCTTTACCCCTCTTGGGGATCGGTTGCACCACCGCTGTTTTCCAGTGCACTGGATAATATGCATTATTCAGTGCATTGTTGAACAGGATGGTGTACCTCTCTACAGCCACTGGTGGAAGGTGCCTAAGCACAACATTGGATATACCGTCGGTTCCCGCGGACTTTTTTGTCTTCAATGAGTCGAAGATCATCCGGAGATCATCCGTCGAAATGAACAGGGTGTTAGCCCCTTCACTGGCGACAGCATTGTTTGCCATAAAATCATCATTGAAACTGGTAAAACCAAGGTTCTCTGATCGCCATTGATCTATATCATTTTGAAGGTAGAAGTGATGAAGTAGGACTCTGTTTTCCAGGTCGCGGTTTGGGCGAATGCTGTCATTCACCGTATACACTTCCTGGAATACAGCTCCCACTGTCGCCACCTTCTCCTGGAGATCCTCGATCACGAAGAAATTATCATCCAAGACGGCGGTCTCTGGATCGATGCTGACTGTTCGTAGCAAGCGTTCATTGTCTGACGTTCTCGGAAGCTTTAGATCCTGAATGTCATTCTGATTGTTTCTCCGAAATATTTTATTTATTTGCGGGAACATACTCGCGCTGTTGGATTTTACAGCACGAATTCTGTTGTTCCAATGCAAACTTACAGATATTCTGTAATTCTCTTTGATCAACTGTTGGAGATTTTTGATCAGTGACTTCAGTGTCCTGACCTCCGAGTTTTGTCTGTCGGTAAACCGCCTGTACAAGAGTTTGAGTCTTGTCAGTAGTCTACTTTTTTGTCTGTGCAGTGCGTCGATTGTCGCGTTTCGGTATACGTTTGTGGTATCGTGCTGTCGTTGGCGTGGTATCGTATTGTTCATTGTCTGTTTAATGATATCGTCCATTTGTTGGAGGTACCTGTCAATCTCGTGGTTTGACAGGTTCCTATTAGACGGTGGGAAGGAGGCGCTCGAAGTGAGCGCTCTCGCCAGAGAATTGGTGAAGCGTGTCCAGCGCGCCCTACTGTAATCATAGGGGTACGTTCGGACGTACTCTGCCATTTCCGCGAATTCGTCTGGTAATTTGATTATGGCGCTTAGTCCGCAACGGTCACTGTCATATACGAAGGTCCGTAGACAGTTAGTAGACCATTCGTTTGTGTCAGAGAGTCTCAGTCGAGAGTCAAGAAGCATGAGATCCAGATAGGAGCCGCTCCTAGGATACGACGGACTATCCGTTGCGAGTATTTTGAGTCTGTACTCTATGCTCTGCAGAACCCACCAATGGCTTAGTAGGCTCCCCCTAGTGTTGGGAATGTTATTTCCCCAATCACTATGTTTGGCATTTAAATCACCGGCCAGAATGTAGAAGTTCTCTACCGAGTTTAGGCGCAGAGTCCGAAAAAGTGTCTCGAGCTCTGCCATGAAAACGTTAGGTTGAGGTGCTTCAGGTGCGTAAGCTGATATAATGTACATTCTCTTTCCATTTCGGAGAGGAATGCACACAATACAGGCTTCTAGCACCTGGAATCTCCGCACTTCACTGCTATATATAGTTTTATATTTAAAGTTATTTCTAATAAATATCGCAACTCCCCCGCCTCGTGTGGCGTTGGGTCGGTCTCTTCGAATTACTTTATAAGAATTGTGCCGGATTTTGTGCTTTTGGCTTAGCTTTGTTTCGCTAACCAAAAGTACATCGGGGCTTTCGTCCTGCAACAAGTTGAAAAGTACAGCTCTTCGCTCAATCCTAATCAGTGAATTCACATTCACCGACAGGACCTTTAAGGGACTCTCTACCGGCGCATCCATCACGATTCAAGAGGCGCTAGGCCCGGCAGAAGCGAGTAGATTCTGTCCACTCGGGTCGCCTGCTCATGGATCTGCTGTTGGAGCTGGCCGATCTGCCCTTGGATGGCGAGCAAGATCGAACGCAGGTCCCCCTCGGCCTCCGGTGCCTTAGTAACGGGCACCGGGGCTTTAGTAACAGCCACAGGCTTTTGTACCGTCTGCCTCAGACCTGCCGCCATTTGGGCGTAGGTCATTTGGGGTGTGACGGCTGATGTTTGTGAGCGACCTGCCGGACGTTTCTCCTCAACCTTCTGCTTACGAGCCAGATTTGAATTGATGTCTTGGAACTTAGGACATCCCCGATAGTTTGCAGGGTGTCCCCGGTTCCTACAGAGCACGCACTCGAGCTGCTCCCTGTCCGCGACCTTGTCTTGAGTCAGATCGCATTCCTCGTTCTTGTGGTTCTTTGCGCACTTAACACATCGAGGCTGCATCTCGCAGTTCGACGCGGCGTGCCCGAACCTTTGACAGCGGATGCATTGTAAAATGTTTCCGTGTCTTCTTAATTTTTCCCATTTTACAGACTGGGATGCTAAGGAAGTGATGGTAATTAGCCTCTCCAGTTTGCTATTGGGTGCGAGCTGGACCAGGAAGAATGGTAACACACGCTTCTCCCGTCTGTCCCGCGCCGTGGTGAACGACTTGACTCCCACGAATTTGAGGTAGTCGCTCTCGAACTCTTTGAGCTCTGAGAGCATTTCCTCGGGATCGGTAGTCGAATACACGCCTTTGAGGAGCATCGTCTGCAGCCTCTCGGTCTTAGGGGTAAATGAAAAGAACTCAGTGGTGGTCTCTTTTAATAGTTCTTTGACCCGCTTATGCTGCTCCAGTGTGTTACATTGGATAGCATAGCGGTTCTCACCTATACCTTTAAAGACGAAATTGCCAACACCAATAACGTACTTACATAAGTCAATTGTTTCGCGTAGAGCCGTGGTGTGGGTAAGGATAGGTGGCACCTTCTCCTTGGGACGTTGCGGCTGTTTCTGTTGCTTCTGCTTCTGTAGTTGCTGCTTCTGTTGATGCTGCTTCTGTTGTTGCTGCTTCTGTTGTTTCGGCTGTTGTTGTTGCTGCTGCTTCTGCTGCTGCGAGTGTTGTTGTTGTTTCTGCTGCTGTGGCTGTTGTTGTTGTTGGTGCTGCGGCTGTGGTTGCTGCTTCTTCTGCTGTCGTTGTTGCTGTTTTTTTTTTGCTGCAGTTGAGGTTGTGGCTGCTGTTCGGCCGTTTTTTTTGGCAGCATTTTTTGCGGCTGCTGTTGTTGTTGCTGCTGTTGATGTGACGGAAGCTGGACGGCCGTTGCCTCCTCTTTCTCCTTCTGCCGCATCTTATTTAATTTGTAGACTACGGCCTTTAGTTTGGCACGTAGGACACGTTCCTCCTCCTCGAGCTCGCTTAGCTCCTTCTCAGTACCTGAACTTGAGAGGGCGGCGAAGGGGTTGTTGTCCCCTGTATAGCGGCCTTCCCTACCATCGGAGAGGTAAGCGATGTCTGCTTCCACGGAGAGCAGTGATTGTTGATGTTGTTGTTGTTGTTGTCCAGCTGCCTTGGACGTCGATGGTGATGGTGATGGCGCCCCTTTCCTCGCTTCGACTAGCAGCTTTTCAGCCGAAGGGGTGAAGGAGGGGCGCTTAATTGGGTTGGGCCTTCTGCTAACCCTTTTGCGCCTTTTCATGACGGCGGCCGGTGTTGCGAAATCGGATGATAAATCATCCGATTCCGACTCCGTAGGACGTACGGGATTTCCCCCGCCGTCTCCTGACATCTCTCCCTGCTACTTCTTATTTACTTTGGAAGTAGCAGAAAGAACACGGAGAAGAAAAAAAAAAAAACAAAAAGCACGAACAAACTTTTTTCCCGACAGCGGACTCGAACCGACGACCTTTCGATTTCAGGTCGGGCGTTTTACCACTGCGCTAACTCGGGTTCCGCGAATACTTCGTCCAAATGCGAACTTATACTCGTAGTCTTACTTATTTTCTTTCGCACTACACAAGCTGACACTACCTACTCCTTCACTGGTCTGTGATCAACTGATCACCTTGATGATCCCAATAAAGGAATGAACAGAATGCAGGATGTTGTTAAGTTTTAATTTCATTGCAGCTTTGTTTGAAGGGTATTTTTGAGAGGCATTCAAACGCCCCAATAGCCCTTTAAGAGAAAAAGCCAATTTTATCCAGCGTGACAGCACCAACAGCAAAAAAAAAGACGCAGAAACTTTGCTCTTTCGTATGACGTTGGGAACTTGACTAGAATTGGTGGTGTGTATTCTTTTCTTCTATGACGCGAGTTGGGTGCTCCGTCGATCTGGTCTTCTGTCTTTGCGCACTTTTTTTGGTTAGGTTTGAGTCGATAAATGTCAATAGATGAGGCCATGTGCTTTGTGATGGAACAATTTTTTTTTGGGAAATTTCTCCAAAGTTTTATTTATTAGTTTCTGGGATTCCAGTTAAAATTAGATCACATTTACGAATTTCATTTTCAAGCTTGTTAATTTTTTTCGTTTACAAGCTTTGAATCGCAACTATATTGTTCACTCCAGACTTTCTGCTTGATCTCATCTTTTAATTCACTGACTTCATTTCTAATTTCACTGATAAAGTTGTCAACTTTTATTGTGAGCTTTGTTAAATTATTGTTCACTAATGTCAAGCACAATCAAGCACATCTTTTTTTAGTCCGATTATTTGACTATCAAATTTCATTTCGAACTTTTGAATACTTTTGGCTAGTTCCTCCATTGTTACCGGCATTCAGCAATAAATCGACGGAAGATATACTTGATTCACTTTTTTACTGATAAGTGTTTGGATTAAATTAAGTTTTGATATTTATCTCAAGCCAATTATAAATTAAATATGAAAAAAATGCAGCAGCTAAAAATAAGTCATCGAAGTCATCTTTAAGTCGGTCGTCTTACTTTTTTGCAGACGCACGGATGCATACGAAGGTTGCTATTTATATTTTGAACCTAATAATGAAAAGACTGTAAATTCTTATCAAAAATGGCTTTATTGCTTTTCGATGTATTCTGCGTGATGATCAATACACTTTTACATGCGCTCGAAGCAATTTTCGTAACACTTTTTCCACTCCGATTGAGGTTCCTCCAAAACATGGGTTTTAAATACATTAACGGCTTCTTCAGGCGCTGAAAAACGTTGGCCACGCAATTTATCTTGATATGCGGAATAAAAAGAAGTCATTTGGTGCCAAATAAGGGCTACATGGCTATATTCAGTCGATGTGTGAAAGCTTGTATTCTCATGAAGCATGATCCTTCGTTGGCTTTTCTCTTTTGTATTTACCAAGCACTTCTGGCAAACAAATGGTTGTGTACCATTCAGAATTCACCTTTTTACGTTGTTCTAAACGCACTGTTGAAGAAACATTCGATCATTTGTTTTGAAGTGCTTCGCGCACAAATCACTTTTTTCGGTTTTGGCTCATTTTGGATGACCCATAAAGTGGATTGCTCTTTTGTTTCGGGCTCATATCCATAGTTCCAAGATTTGTCACCTGTGTAGATGTTATACATAGCTCTTGATGCGCCGCGATTGTTTTTCTGGACCATTTCTTTGCACAAATTAACACAAGCATCTTTTTGAGCTTTTGTCAAATTATGCGGGATCCAACGCGAACAAATCTATTTCACAGCTAAATGTTCATGCAATATCTTATTGATGCTCGTCTTCTTCTTTTCCTTTTTCCGGCGTTGTTATGGTCAGAAGTGTAGGACCGTAACCTTCCCACTTAACTGCATTCCTACTGGTCCGCTTGTGGGGTCCGCCGGTTTGACCTCAGAAAGTAGCGGCAGGCTTTCCGGTTTGGGATTACTTCATCGCTGAGGCCAATCAAATGCTGGTGTTTTTGCATTTGTTTGCACCAATTGTTTTTCGGCCTGCCTTTTTTTTTTTTTTTTTTTTTTGTGACACGGGCATGCTCCAGATTTTTTTGGTTTGATCTTACTCTTACAACACCGGTGATCTCCAGTCGTGTCAACCCACTGATTTGCATGTACACTTGTGGGGTAGTTTAATGGTGGTATATGTGTCCCTAGGCTCACCTTGGTGTTTTCTAAATTGCCTAGATGTGATTTTTGTTTACCTTTGTTTTAGTCGCCTTTTACGACAAGCGAGAGGTATCGCTGCAGGGATATTCTTAACCCGTCCCTGCACGGAGGTTATTGATGCTCGTCATACTATGTAATGCCCAAGGATGCTTCAATCTCACGATAAGTCACAAGACGATCTTGCAATATTAGTTCGCGCACAGCATCAATGTTTTCTGGCACAACAATTGATTTTGGACTGCGACCACGATTAAATTCCTTATACCAGCGTTTCACAGTGCCCAAGGGTGGGGCTTCATGGCCCAAGGTCGAAGTAAATTGATTTATGCACTCCTGTCTTGATAATCCACGTCGAAAGTCGTAAAAAATTATAGCACGAAAATGTTCACGAGTTAGTTCCATTTTTTCGCTGAGGCAAAATTTGCAATCAAATCACTGTAAACAACACAAATTATGCTGAAATGATAAAATTTTCTGAAGAAAGTTATTGTTAAAAAGGTCAAACTTTCAAATGGAAACGTCAGTTGGCGCCATTAAACACTTAGTGTTGCCAAGGCTCAAAATATAAAAAACAACGTATGTATTAAGCTCATATTTTCTACGGTAGCGCCGATACCAGTTGTCATAAGGACGTTCGCTTACGTGCCGGAAGCTTTAGACTTTTTCCTAGAATCTGCCTCGAATAACAGATCCGCAGCCAATTAAGTTTTGTTTGTTTACTCTGTTGCAGTTTCGGTAATAGATGTTAAATTGTTTCTTCCGCTTTACTTTATTTGTCCGGTATATCTGGATTTCGACTTCCGACCAACTTTGTTTTCTAATAATTCAATTCAGTCATTCTTGGGAAATGGGGTGAATTTTAAAGGACAATCATTTGCGAAAAATTTAAGCAGTTAAGGCCTGTGCTGGACCACAAATAATTTGATTGTCTTTAGCCATTTTTTTTGGTGGCGCTACCAAATTAAATAAAAACCATCTGAAAATTAATTTACCACATAGTAATTTAATTTAAATCTAAATTGCCACTTATGTTTTACGCGTTCGGATTTGAAACAAATATAAATTTGAAGCAATACACTAGCTTAATAGTTCACACAAGTAAACAAATTCTATTAAGAAACCGATAAAATCAACAAGAAATTCAAACGCAAATATCCAACTGTCTGTGCAAATAAACGATATTACCAGGACCTGCTTGATACCGTTTTTGTTGATTCAATTCAATAAATCTCCAGACAATGGCAAATACTTGCCACAATATCGCCCTGTTATAATGTGTGTATTCGGGCGGATACAATTAATTGCAGCATTCACTTTCATGTCAACTGCATACGCCAGAACGCCTAGAATACTGAAAGCCTGAAATTGCTACAGAAAGGACTTCTCCTCCATATTCCAGACATCCAACACACAGCATTTAATGAAATGCAGTCCCTGCGGTACGGGTGTTCTGGCAAATATACAACCACTTGCACAACTTAAAGGTAACCATATTCGAAGCATGAAAAGCAATCATTATGTTTCTGCGTATATGTACTGCGTCAATGGACAAGGTTTGATATACACGGCTCAAATGCAGAGACGCTGGTGCACAAGAATGCCTTTGATTGTCCTCCTGTGCTCGAAAATTGGAATGAGGGTTCATTGAACTAGTAATGAAGTTTCAATCGAAAATAATCTAGCCCTATCCTGACTACTCGAGATTTCTGTTGAAGTCCTTAAAGAGTTATAGGGAAATAACGGGCAGTTAAGATAAGTATCCATAATTCATTGGGTAGCAATGATCCGAAGTCTGGCTGTAGTGAAAGCTTATCTGGGAATATTAAGTACATGCGGGAACGAAAAATATTTGTATTGGGTTTCTGTATCAGAGCGATATGCCACTTATGGCGCAAGTAACCGGAAGCACAATTTTATGAGTAATAAAGATAACATGTCTTTGAGATTTATAATCCGGCAACCGGAATACATTTTCCGCTATAGGTACCGTCTCTCGGCAATTATGTTGGTACATCCGTATTCCTCTTATTCTTTCTCTTAAGCCAACAAAGAGTCTTGATGAATTAACATAGTTAACTTCAAGCAGGAATACAAATAACTTGCCAAGAGAATAAATCGTGTAAGATGTACTGTGATTGGAAATCTAAACGAGGCAATGTGATTGAATAATCGACTTGAATATATTGGATTGGTATTGACTCTGGTGATTTATACTAAATGTAACACACATTTTCGTTCTTTGCTCCAGTAAATCTCCTATTTAATACATATTAACTACAAACGTCATACATTAAGAATTCACTCTTTTAAAAATACAACTTATATTCAAAAAATGTTGGAAAAGAAAGTGAAATTAGAGACTTATTTCGATTAGAGTTAGGAACATAAGCAAAACAAGATGGAGAAAACTCTCTATTCAACCTTAGATCTTACCTACCTCCACAGGTAAGTGGTGGTTTTAAAAATATACAGCATGAATGGAGATGCTAAATAAATGTGGACCGAAAGTTTTAGCCCTTAGATGACGGGCTTAATCTAGAGAAGGTACATTTTAATAAAGATAGTGAATGGAATGATGTTGCTCTTGTCAGGATTGAGTATGAGCTTTTTTGATAGATCCGCCCTTTTATAGAAGCGGACAACTTAAGTTAAACAACATTTTTCAATTGCATATATGTATATGGAACTTACAATAAGACAATATGTCGGAAGATCATTCATGAAATTTGAGAACAATAACTGACCAAGAACAGAACCCTGTATCACAATAAACTTGCAAAAGTAGGAGAGTTTAACGTTATGAAAAACGACTTGGGCGCCATTAATGAGGTGCGAGAAGAATAATTTGTTAGGGAAATGACAAGAATTGAATTGGGTGAATTTCTGTAAAAGAATTCATGGGTTAACACATCGAAGCAAAAGCCAAGCAGGACTAATAAGATCGTTTTATCTTCATCGACAGCTTTTGGTATGTCGTCTGTTTCATTTAATAGAGCTGTAGTATAGCTGTGCCCTTTCCGGAAAACTGGATTGCATTGGGGTTAGTAGATGGCGTCCCTCAATGTAGTCTTTGATAAATCGTCTTGTCTTTTCTTATCAAGTATGTGAAGTGATTTATGTAAACGTTATAATCATTATACATTTCAGTGCTACAATATCTTCTCCGTCGTCGATAAAAAAATTCTAATGCTGATGGCGTGGAAAATGGGATCAGTAAACCAACAACACACTTACTCGTATATTCAATAAAATTGAAAGAAGTGGGAATCATTGGAGCATCATACGTGTTTCGACTTAATTGTATTTCTAATATAGACAATTTATAACAACCCAAAAACTGCGATATGCAAGGAACGGCAGAAAACCTGTAAGAGAAAAGGTTATTATTTAGGCAATGATAAAATTATGACTTGTAGATATACATACTATATAATATAAATCATATAGATAAAGATATTCTCAAAACTAAATTTAAGATCGTCAAATATTCACAAGGCTTTGTGCTTGATACGCAGACCGCCAAATTAGAAACAGTACCTGATACTTACATATGTTTTATTATACCACACCTACAAAATATTCAACATGTAAAAAATTGGGTCAAAATTGGTCATCGGGTCAAATCGGGTACTTTCAACGTCCTCGTAATTGAATGCAAAATGCAGATCAGAGAAATGTGACATAGTAGAAAAATGTAAGCTATAAAATCACATTTCAAACTGTTCGCTGGTCAGGTGCTAGCATAACCAAATAGTTTGTGATTATAAAAGCATCCCACAATAATCGATCTAAGGAAACAGCAAAGTTTCATATTCTATAAGAACATATTGTTATACATTCAAGCCCCCTGTGTGTAGCTAGAATAACTAGTCATCACACTTGGCATGTTTGGTTCCGCAAACGCGAAAAGTATGAATTTCCGTCGCAAGCGAGGATCGATCTCGTTTTGCTTCAATCTCTTCTTCTTAGAAGATGAAGTGGAGCACTCGGCAGACGCAAGCAAAGCTTCCGCGGTGAAACAGAGTAACGCAATAAAAATAAAGTAAAGACGTTGAAGTAAAATGCAAAACACAAAGTTGATGTAAAAAACGGATTGGAACTGAAATATAAAATAAAGAAAAAAAAACAAAAGTGTTGTTTAATTCAGAGCGACGAATCTCTAGAAAACTATATTAAGAAACTTGTCATATCTTTGATCTACTCAGAGCTTAGAATGGTGAAACACTCGAAACTCATTATACCATTAATGGCGTTTTCTATTTTCTACATTTCATAGATCATGTTTCTTTCGGAAAAAGAAAACTACTAACTTGTAAAAATATGCAAAAATTCCAAACCAAATCCGAGCGTGGTTTCATGAGATTAGACGTTGCCGCATATGCACCATTTGTTTTCGACTACTTTCTCCGATTTTTTTTTTGCTGTAGGGCTGGTCCATCTCGTGGTGGTGTCCTTTTTCTACAGTAATCTACAACAGCTTAATTTTTGAAACCTTTGATTAATCAAGATGACCGATTTGGTAAATCACGGTGGCTATTCACAAATACAGTGGGCAGCAAAAATGAGTTTCCACACATTTAAGAAAATGAAATGTTGACTAATTTTTCTAAATTCAATGTTTTTATTCAAAGTAACAATTAATATTTTTCACTTACATTGTATTATTTAAAAAAGTAACAGATATGGGGAGCGCCGTGGCGCAGTGGGTAGTGTGTCGGCCGCTGACGCAAGATGAGCGAGTTCGGATCCCGATAACACCAACGCCATCGAATGATTATTTCGCGGCGTCCCTCCTCGGCGGGGTACTGGCAAAACCCCCCGTTGTACACTTGCCATGAAAAAGCTTCTCGGCTCTCGCCGTTCGGAATCGGCATTAAGCTTTAGGTTCCGTTCACTTATGTGAAAAAACAAATCGCACACAACATAAGTGAGTAAAAAGAAGCTTGGCTCTGGCTCCACATGAGCTCCAACGCCATCTAAGGTGTCTGTCTGGCAGTACAATGGACCAGTATTTGTGTCTGAGTGCTCCAACAGATAGCAGAAGCCTCCAAAAAAAAAAAAACAAAAAAAAAAAAAAAAAAAAAAAAAACAGATATGAAAAAAAAACAAAGAAATGAAGATTTAGATAAATAGATAATTTTATTTCGTAAAATGGTGTGTACAATGGTAACTGTTACCGCACAGTTTAATTTAGAGATGTGATCTTGCAATATATTTCTTCTAAAGCATTGTATACATGTGACAAAAGTAGAAAGAAATAATTAAGGTAATTACAGTGACTAGGAATATATACATATATATATATATAAATGAATTAATAAATAAATAAATTTGTCTATAAACAAATAAATAAATTAATAAATAAATAAGTATATATATATATAAATAAGTAAATAAATAAATTAGATAAATAAATAAGTAAGTAAACAAACAAATAAATAAATTGGTAAATAAATAAATATACTCCGTATAACAAATAGATAATTTAATGCAGAACAATTAACAGAAATTATGTATCACTTAAGCGTTCTTGAAATTTTATTTTCAGTTTTTTTGTATTCTGTCAGAGATCAATTCAACATTCGCTTTTCTATGAACATCTATAGTTGAGTGAAGCCATTGTAAATTTAACATCATTTTAATTATCTTATTTTTGGATATCTGCAAAATTTTAATATGACATTGTGCACAGTCTCCCCAAACTTTGCATTCATATAGCATAATTGCCTGAAAGATAACTTTGTAGATGATCATCTTATTTTCTGTAGGGAGTAAAGATTTTCTATTTATAAATGGGTAGACCATTTTGGTCGCAATCCGAACCTTTTTTATTATATGATTAATATGTTCATTAATATCAGTTTCGTATTTAGATTTATCCTTAAATGCCGTACTGAGGACTCCCAGTTTAAAGCTATTCTATTATGCTGCCAATGTCCACTGGGAAAAAAACAGTTCAACAACAGTGTGAAAAAGAAAACCTTTTCTTCATTAAGTTTGATTTTCCATTTGCTACGATGGACACATTGACTAGATTTCTTTAGATTGCGGTATGACAGTGGGGTAAAATTTGGGAAATCCGATAAGTAAATATTGTACAGAATAGGCGACAGGACTGAACCTTGTGAGACACATTCACTTGGACAATGAAACAACGCGGATCTAAGAAACCTTGTACAATTTTACAAAATGTATTAGTTTGTACAAGAGACCATTATGCCATACAGTATCTAATGCTTTTTCGAATTCGATTCGAAACTGTTGATTTGCCTGTTGCTCGATTTGTTTTAACGTGATTACAGAAGTATCCTTAGTACCTGATGGGTTGAGCTGTGGTGTGATCTAAATCCAAATTGTTCATTCGGATAAATATTATTATCACAGATATGCTTAAGAATTTTTCCTTTGAGGTCTTTGTTGTAAATTTTGCTGAGAGTACTAAGGAGACTAATTGGCTCCTGTTAGGATTTTCATGAGATTTGCAAGCTTTTATACGGGTACTATTTTAGCTACTTTCCATCTGTCAGAAAAATACATCATCTTTAGACAAGAATTTTCTTCCGCTTCTAGGAAGATGTTTGATATAAATATTTGTTATCAAGTCAGGACCTCCTGCCTTGGGATTTTTTTAAATTACTGATAAAAAAATTAAAATCACCTTCTGATACAAAGATTTCAGCAGGAATTTGATTTGTTATTGGTAAGGAAATTCTGAACTATATTTTTCACCACGTCGTTCGTTACTTAATTACCGGGATTTTTGGACAAAAGGTGGTTATCTGCAAAACCTTGTGCAAGTGCATTAGCTTTCTCTGAGCCCTCAAAGAACCTGTTCGAAGAAATTTTGAGTAATGGTAAATGTCTGTTTTTGATCTTTATGACTTTGATAACGCTCCAAAAAGGTTTGGCATTTTTCTCAAGGCTTATAAGTTTGGTTTTTCATTCTTTATTGCGAAAGTCTAAAATTTGTTCGGAAATTATATTACTTATATTGAGATTGGTGTCTAAAACATGGCTGACGATTCCTCTGCCAATCACTGGGTTACATTTGTGATAAAGACATCAAGTACAGAAGGATTATAGCGAGAAATTGTAGGAATATATATCTATTGCGGTAGGAGAAAACAAAACAGAGAAAAGTAGTGTAGGAGAGGGATCATGAAGAATATTTCCCCAAGAATTTGCTCTTTGACAACCCCAGGCCTTATGCCTACAATTTAAATCACCACCAACAAGGAAGGTATTATTTTGGTTAAATCCTCGTAATTTAAGTAGGTAATTTTTAAGAGCAATCTTTTTGGTGACTGTTTGGTTACCACCGATAAGTAGGCATAAAATATTTTAATAGGACTATGATTTCTCAGTTTGATCTCAACACCTATGTATGTACATTCTCTAAAAACTGGGCTTTTTTAATAGGTATGTAAAAGCGAATGTTGAATTGACCGTTTTATAAGGATGGCGACACCTCCACCTATTCCTGCAATTCTATCGTTCCTGTAACATTTAAAATTAAGTGTAGTTAAATTTAAATCATTTCTTAGTAAGGTTTCAGCGACTAATGCAATATGTATGTTGTTGTTCGTATGTAGGAAATTCAAGAATTCTTCTACCATATTAATTAACATTTGGATACAAAAATTTGGTCGCTAACTGTGCGATAACATTAAACTGTTCAATTTTCGTTTTACAAACTGATAATTTTGTAACCATTTCCATGGCAAGAGAATTAAGCTCCTCCGGTGACCTGTTTACATTAGAGTTGTAGCACGATGTGTTCCTGGGAATGTTGACATCGATGTTGTAGGGAAATATGGTTGACTCACTGCTGAATTGTCTATTTGAGTTGGTTTGAGAAGTATTCAGCCACACATTGGGAGTTTGTGGTTGAGATGTAAATATTACAATACTTTTCTCATTGTTGACCTGGAGTTGCTGAAGACGTCTTGGCAGAGACGTTCAGAGAAGCGATCGAAATTGGTTTGTATTATCGAAGTCAACAACTTTCTTTAAGTCAATGCACTTCAGTCCGAGTTTAATTAAATCATTTTTTAATGAGTCACTATTTAGATCATCCATACTATTTAGTACGACCTTGAATGCTTTAGCACTTTTCAAGAAACTTTTTTGAAACACTTTTTGAGAAAAGAATTGACAGTTCTGAGCTTTTAATTTGCCAATTACATACTAGGTTATAGGATTCAACAGTGGCACACATAATTTTTATTCCGATTGATAGTTTTTTGACCGTATAATCATTTCTTTTTAGCGCATTCATAAGAGCGTGCACAAAATCGCAGGACTATTGTAATAGTTTGATTGGGGATCGAATATATATTTGTCTTTAATATTTATTTGGGGAAGTTTCACTAGATACTTTAAATTTATTTAACCTGTAATTAATCGCAAGGGGAACAGTGAAACGCAAGCGACTTCAATTTTGTCTCACTTCGGCAAATATAAGATGCTCGTTTCTAAAAATATCTATTCAAAATTAGATTCTAAAATATGCAAATGAAAATGTTATTGAAAAAGTTCGTGAACGTGAGGCGAAAAATGTAACGAGTGAAGAATCGCAAGCATTTTTCGGTTTGCTACTGGTGTCTGGTGTGCTCAGATCTTCACATTTGAATTTCTTTGATCTTTGGGCAAGTGCCGGAATAGGAATCGTTTTTTTCTAATGTGATGTCCCAATGCTTTCTGTTCATACTTCGCTGTTAACGATTTGACGATGCATCATCCAGAGATTCTAGACTACAGTTTGGTAAATTGGCACCAATTAGAGAATTTTGTGATCTGATCACTAATAACATAAAACTCTGCACGGTGTCCGAGTATGTGACAATCGATGAACGATTACCAACCTTTAGAGATAGATTCACTGGCTTAGTGTACATTCCAAGTAAACCATATAAATACAGGACCAAACATCATGATATGGTTGACGCAAAAACAGCTTATCTTTAAATTCCAATCAAAGGTACGGGTCGTAATATCAAACAAAGAAGGAAATAATCGGAATAAATCGGATATTGTGGATAAAACCAAAAAGACTTTAAATATAAAGAACCAGTTACCCTAATCAATAAATTAGCAAACATTTCCGAAGAAAATATTTTGAAATCAGCACATAAATGACGCATAAAACATCAAATAATAAAGGAAATGTTATCCAAAACTCCTTATTCTTAGAAAGATGTAACAAATTAAAAATGACAATCCCTAAAGAACTGCAAGTATTTACACTCCGACCAATTTATAAAAACGGAGTAAACCCTGAAGTTAATAACTTCTAAACGATAGCAAGCTACCGGTTATCGAAGATTTATTGTAAGAATTCGTGACTAGGAATTTGAAACAATTCGTTGATAGATAAAAATATATTTGATCCCAAGCAATATGGTTTTCTGACAGGCAAAGATATTAAACATTTTATCGGCCATTTAGCAAATAGGCTAAACCAAATTAAAAATCATCATTATATAAAGCTTTCGACACATTATCACCCGCAACTATAATATGCTCCCTTCGATCAAGTAAAAACAACACATGGTGTGCCTCGAGGCTAAAAATTAAGTCCTGTTTTCTATGTTATATCATATATAACGACATGATAATGGCGTTGAAATATTGTACAGGTTTTGCATATGCAGATGATACGGCAATCATTGTGCCACACAGAGATATTAATGCCGCGACAGAAATTATGCAACAGGAACTAGATACCGTCATAAGATGGTCGAACGAACAATTAACGTGGAGAACACGAAACTCATGTACATTAAGCCACGCCACATTTTATATCAAGGCTGCATATAAATTTTCATAGCACTTTTCATGCCAACAGCACAACAAACAGTATACTAAATGGCAGATGCGACATCTTCATCAAAAATGTAAATAGCTGTAAATACCTTGTTATAATAGTGGACCATAATCTCAAACGGCACTGATACATTGAACAACTTAAACGAACATTTTGCAGGACCTAATACAAGCTATAGCACCAAAGTTATTGCTGTGATTATAATTTAAAACCGGCTACCCATTGCAGTAAACTTGTCAAAACTATTTGTTGATAATTCTGACCAAAAAGAAGAATATCAGCCATCATAACGATAAGCAACCAACTTGAGTTCTTTGATATCAAACAACTATTCAAATCCACCCTCATCGATTAATTTTATGTCGGGAGGAGCTTCAGAATTCAAATCGACCACAGATACAGTACAGTATGCAACGGAATGCAGAGAGAGCATACAGAACTGTTAAATTCTATAATAATTATGTAAGCATACGTATGCCAAATTAATCCCAACATCGATATTGGCCTTATCTCCGAAACTTGCTTAAAACCCGATGTGTCCTTTTCTAATCGTCTATACAAATGTTATCGTTCGGATAGAGTAGATAGAATGGGAGGAAGAGTTGCAATTGTAATGAAAAAAGCATTGAATTTTTTACTGCGCACACTAAAAACCAAATTAATAGAAAATATTGGAATTGAAATTTATTTTTCAAATGAAAGAAAATTATCAATTTTTTCAGTGTATTTTTTTGGATCTTGCACTTCAGCCGGCAATAAATATTTGTTTAAGAAAGATCTTCGAATATTTATCAACTTTCCGGATCTCTACTTAATAGGTGGAGATTTAAATTGTCGCCATAGGAACAGGGTTGCATAAGAGCGAATTCCTGGGGAAACATTTTAGATGACCTGAATAAAAGTCATTTATTTCATTTGGATATTATGTATCCCAATTCGAAAATTATGTGAATTCGAAAACATATGTAAAACTTACAATGCAAGGTGTAATCCTTCAACATTAGACATATATGATGATCTTTCCTCCGACCATCTCCCTGTTATTTCCAGCATCGCTAGTGTTTACAGCTTTGCAATCAATTTTAAAGTGCAAGCTGTGCGATAGTGACGTTAAATTTTTGAAAAAATCACCACGAGGACTAGGATTCAAGTTGTGTGTAAAGTGTTCGTGCCAAGAATTTGACATCAATTTTTCTCCTATGGTCAAAAATGCTTACGAAATCAATAGACGTTTTGTGTTTATTATGCGACTACTTGGAGTCGGTCTGGCTAATAAATTTATTTTGTTCGCTATTGGACTTGTGTGATACTCGACCAAATTTATATTGCTGTAAGGTCAGTAGTTGATACTGTTTTCAAAAAAGCCTTTGCAGAAGAAAAAAAATTAAATGTTGAAAACGGTTATGCTGAAGAAAAAACACGGTTTTGGTGATGGATCATGTGCCAAGCGTGGTTTTACCTCACTGCTGGGTGTTGTTTCTTTGATAGGGAAATATTCTAATAAAATTGTAGATTTAATTGTCAAATCAAAAGTGTGTACAGCGAGCGAGCAATGTAGTGTGGGCCACATACTATCATTACATTTCAACCGATGAAAACCCCCAGAACTCGTACTGTTCAATTGCATGGTGCAAGTATTTACAACATACGGCAGAGAATACAGAGGAAATTTACACACATCCTTCCAGCCTTTGATGAAGAAACAGCAAGTTTTTTTAAGCCAATTTACGAAGAATTATCATCTGATGATCTGAAACAAAGGTGCTTGGGAAAAAACACTCAGAACAACAACGAGTCGTTTAATAGTTGCATCTGGAACTTGGCTCCAAAGCATATTTTGTTGGAAAAAAGACGCTGGAAATTGCTTCATGAACAGCTGCGTGTATGTTTACTGTAGGATTTTCACCCATCCTTAAAATAATGGAGATTTTTGGTACGCAAATTGGCCGAAGCGCCTACTCGTATGCTAAGGAGTACGAGAAAGCCACCGAAGGGTTATTTTAAACGCATTTTTCTCGAAACATAATTCCCTAAAACCGTCATGGTCCTAAAAAAAAATTATTCAAGCGATTGCTTTGAAATGTATATATGTTCTTCTACTCATTAATGGTTTTCGGCCGTACCAAAATTTCTTATTTTCTTATTTTTTTAAACAATTTTTAACAAAAAAAACAAGATTTTTTTCTACAGTCCGCCATTTTTTTTTTCAATGAAATTGATTCATTTTGGTAGGGCCGATAGCGACAGCCCTACTGAACACTAATCCATTCCATTTTTTTTTATTTCAGACAACATTAACAGCCGCTTTTACCATGACCAGTGACGTGCTTTTTTTTTTTTGTGTTTAATTTAATTAAAAAATATATGTATAAAATATGTAAAATAAGAAAAAAAATTATACAGTTTAAGATACAAATAAAAACATATAAACAAATTAATATGATTGAATTTTATTGTCTTATAAAAAAAAATTTCCTAAAAAGAGGTAAAATTTATGCGTTCACATGAGGCTACCCCCTTAAAGACGAGATCCAGAAAGTTCGCAATACTTCATGGAACAAAAGCTCCAAGATCTTGATAAATGCAGTAAACGGTTTTGGAATATTAGGAAGGTAATTAAGAAAAAAACATCGTTTGTCGATGCGAAGCGCTCAGAAAGCTGAAATCTTCTGCTCTTCTTTTCAGAAAAATTACATAATTGCTAATGAAATGGGGAGTAGAGATACGGAAGTTGTCGTGGAGTTCGCTATTTCAAACTTAATGTCAGCCCCAGTAAGCCTATAGGAAAGCGTGTACACTACTTTTGAGGAGCTAAAAGATTTAATACAATATCTTAAAAATCGAAAGACCCCAGGTTTTGATGGTATCAAAAACATTTTTATTAACCCTAGTTTACGGCACGCAAAATAATCCAATAACCAAATTGGGGTTCGCGCAAACCCCAGTTTTTATGCATTTGAAGTTTTTACATAATATTTATGAATTAAAGTTATTAAATGTTTAAAACAATAAATGAATATATTATTTAAATATTTGTTTCATATGTTTTTAAAAAAAAAATATTAACATTTTCAAATGGTCTACCATAGTAGGCCACGCGAGTTACATCCGGTCTAAGTTTATTATCATACGGTCTGACTAGATTGTATTTGGTTTTCCCTAATCCCTGGTAACAAATATTGGACCGTTGGACCATTGGAATATTTCCGAAAACGAGGAAGTAGGTTCAATAATTATCCAAAGACCATTCGGTCGTTTCCTGTCATAAAACTTAATGAGCATATTGGGAACTTTCGATAATAAAACATTTGTAATCCAATATCCTTGCATTTCTCTAGCCTATTTAAAGAGTAGTTGAAGACGACCGGGGATCAATCTCTTGGTAATTAATTAATTAAGAACGCAACATGCTCGTTTAAACATTCTTTTCTTTTGTTTAAATCTAATACGTTCTACCAGAACATCAG
The DNA here is from genome assembly GCA_958301585.1 of Merodon equestris. Lineage (NCBI taxonomy): Eukaryota > Metazoa > Arthropoda > Insecta > Diptera > Syrphidae > Merodon > Merodon equestris. The sequence goes on from OY284413.1 coordinate 71,863,636, forward strand.
TCGCGTGGATCAGTGTAAAAAATAGGGTGCGTGCACTCCAGTGTTAAGTTGACCGTTGTGGTGTCATATTATGAGAACACATGTTTGGTTTTGATAAAATATAATAAAAATTGTTGAAAATAGTGAGAAGAAAAAGTTTAAGTTACCAAAAAAGTGAGTTGTAAAATTATAATTTCCAGTTTTATTATAAATATTTGTAAAAATATTGTTTTTGTATTTCAGTGTCTGATTTAGATATATTATTGAGGAGATGTAATAGAGGTGATGAAGATGAAAGAGCAATTGCATTAAGAGCAATGTTAGACATGGAATCTGATGAGGAGGGCGAGACTGACCCATTTGATGTTGGCGGCGATGACACACAGAATGATCCAGATTATGTGCAAAATGACGCACTTGACGAAAGTCAGTTTTATTTTTCGTTATACGGTGTGTAATTATTATAATATAATTTTATTTCTTAGCGGACTATGAAGACATTGATGAAGCTTTAGGACCGATCGAAAATTTGCCTGAACCAGATGAAGTTGGAAGTGGTGAATCGATTGAGCATAACCAAGAACCGTCAACGTCGGCTTCAGCGCCGGATGAAGAGTTTTTTCTTGCCCCCAGTGGTCGAAAATGGATGAAAGACCCGGAGGCAGCAGTTTTGTCACGTATCCAAGGTAGTAATATTTTCAGACCTGGTGGAACTATTGGCCCTGTGGCAAATTTGAAAAATTCGTCTCTTCTCGCTATTTTCAGTCGCATTTTCAACAACCAAATAAAATATGAGATTATCAAATGGACAAATGAAAAGGCCAATGATGTATGTACCAAATTGAATGCGAACCGACAATTGCAACGCATTTGGAAGCCTTTGACAATGAACGAACTCCAGGCTTATTTTGGAGTTTTTTTGCATATTGGATCATTGAGAGATGGTCACCGTCGTGTACGTACACTATGGGATCCTATCAAGGGTCATCCAATTCTTCGAGCCGTGATGAATTGTACACGTTTTGAGGAGCTCAATATCTTCCTTCATTTCGACGATTCAATTGGTCGCCCAACTCAATCGTCAGCCAGAACAAACATTCTCCAGTCTGTTGAAATACTTTTGAACGAATTGAATCAGACTTTGTCAACAAATTACATTCCCTCTGAAAATCTTACCATCGATGAGCAATTGAAAGGCTTCCGTGGTCGCTGTAAGTTTCGGCAATATATGCCCAGCAAGCCTGCAAAATATGGACTGAAGTTCTGGTGGCTTAATGAGAGTGCAACGGGATCTCCACTAAAATTTTCAATATACACTGGCAGTTGTGATGAAAGTGTCGGGCTTGGCCGTGGATACGACGTGGTGATGTCTTTGATGCCAAGATATTTCCATACTGGACGTAACCTAACAGTCGATAATTTTTTCACTTCCGTGAATTTAGCGTTGAAATTGCTGAAAAAAAAAACAATTCTTGGCACAATCCGCAAAAATAAAAGAGATGTACCAAAACCATTTGTTGTCAAAGAGCTTCTAGATAAAAATAACGAACCCATCAAAATAAATAATAAAAAACGATACCGTCCACTTCATTCATCGATTTTTGGATTTTCGCCGAGAATGGCATTAGTATCTTATGTTCCAAAACCAAATAAACAAGTTGTTTTACTATCAACACAGCACAATCTTGAAAAGGCAATTTCAGACTGTCATAAAAAGCCGGACATGATACTGGATTACAACCGTACAAAAGGTGAAGTCGATGTATTCGACCAAATGATGTCAATTTATTCCTGTTCACGCCAAACTAATCGCTGGCCTACGGTTGTATTTTACAATTTATTAGATGTTGCAGCCTTAGCCACAATCATTATTTTTCGCCATTTCAATCCGCCAACAACAAATTATTTAGAAACAACAAACTACTTCAGCTGGTAGAGGAGCTTATGGAATTAGAATTAGATGGTCGTTCACACTCTTCGGTGCAAAATACAATCTCTAAATCAAGCTTGGGTGCCCTTCGCATTATGGGAAGAAATTTGCCAGTTTTTCGAGTAGTTGACGAGAGACTTCCTCGTTAACAGGTATTTTGTAGGTATAATGTAAATCCAATTTTTTTTTTCTGAAAGATCTTTTATTTTCAGACCAAGTGTCACATTTGTCCAAGAGCAGAGGACAGGAAGAGCAAAACCCCATGTGATGTTTGTGGAAAAAACTATTGTCTTCACCACCGAAACATAGTTTGCGTCAAATGCCTCCCAGAACTACGTCCGATTCCAGAGTGATTGAGGCTTTTACTATTACACGTCATCTTCATTTTTATTCATATCCCTATTTTTATTCATATTCAAATAAAGTATACGTGTTTGGAAGACTTTTTTTCCCATTTTATTGGCGAACCCCAATCCGTAAACTAGGGTTAAACAACTACCCGATATTGGTTTGAAATTTTTACTTTTTATATACAATTCATGTATTAAGTTGCAATATTTCCCAAAGGTATGAAAGAAAGCTAAAATTATACCAATATCAAAACCTGGAGACCCAGCTAAAAATTTCAATAGTTACAGGCCAAATAGTTTACTCAGCTCAGTAAGTAAGCTTTTTGAAAAAATAATTGAAAATAAGATAGACAGAGTGCTCATTGAAAAATATGTCATCCCCCTACAGTAGTTTGGGTTCAAGCCACATTCACCAAAACGACGAGAGAATTACACAATATATATAAAAAGATTTTATTTCCAGAAAATCTACAGGGATAGTTTGCCTTGGTATCGAAAAAGCTTTTGATACCGTCTGGCATGGTGGACCACTTTACAAAATGTATTTGTTCGAATTCCCATTGTTCTCAATTAAAATTATTAACAGTTTCTTAGAAGACGGACGTTTAGTGTTTGTATAGATAACACATTTTATTCCGATAGATCGATCCCGGCAGGAGTACCTCAGGGATCTGTAATTGGACCTGTATTGAAAAATGTGCAATAACACACATTAAAAGAATGCAGATAGCGCAAAACAAACTGCTTAAAATGATGTTTAAACTTCCATGGCATTTCTCTACGCGAAGACTTCACGATATGGCCAATATCGATTTTTTTTCTACTAGAATAAATAGATTAAATGCCAAATACAAAATCAGTTGTGAGATGTCCGATAATATCCTTATTAATAATTTAGTCGCCAATACTACTAATTAAAATTGCAATTGTACCTTTTCTACATTTATTGCAGCTCACTATTATATTTCATATCTCTTGTTATTTATTTATTTTGTTCACCTATTATTTATTATATTGATAACACATATTTTATTTACTTATTTATTACATATTTATTTATTTATTACCTATTTATTTATTGTCCCTATTTATTGCTTAGTATTATTTTATTATTACACGCTATTTATTTATTTATTATTTTTTGGTTATTTTTTATATATTCATATATTTTATTCGTATGTCTGTATACAACTATATATATATATGAATCCTTTTTTTATTATTTTCTTACTTATTATTTATTATTATTTATTTTATATTCTATTATTGTATCGCTACTGCGGGCGATTTCAATATACATAATTCTAATTGGTTTCCACATTCAGGTCAGACAACACTCTTAAGAAGGTATGTAGAGATCTTTGCTGCGGTAAACAATCTGACCCAGCTAGTAAATGAGCACCCTGGACTTGTTCCTCAACTCTCATCTTATCTCATCTCTCTCTAGGCTCATCAGACCACTGTGTTTCAGTTTATTTCTCGTATTGAAACCACACAGTTAGTGAATGAATTCCTAAAAGAAGAGTTTGGCTCTACGAGAAAGCCAATTGGAGCGGACTCAACAACTTCTTTAGGAATTTTAGCTGGTCACTATGCTTCCTCGATAGTGATGTGGATGCTGATGCGATCGCGAACATATTTCTGCTGGATATGAGGTCCTTCAATTCATATAGAGTGGAGAGTATTAAACCTAAAAAAGTCCGAGCTGTAAAGAGGCTCTCAGGTTGGGAGAGTTGTTTTCGGACTTATAAAGCCAACCCCTCTGAGGAAAACCGGAATAAATTTAAATTTAAACTAGCCAGAAATGACTGTAATGCATCGATTCGACGTATCAAATTCTCCCATGGGCAAATTTTGAGGCAGAAATTATCCCAAAGGCAGCAAAAACGTTTAGTCATTTGTGAAAAACATAAAGAATTCTGCCTCCTCCTCAATCGCTACGCTCTTTTACAATGATATCCCAGCTGTCAGCTCTTTAGACAAAGCCAATCTGCAAGCCGCACATTTTGCAGCTAGTTCAACACTCCCAGATTGCACTTGGTCTCCTACACTTGAAAGTGTAGAATCTTCCATGGGACAAATCCACTTTCGCACTCGTACATTTGCAAAAGTACTTAGGGATCTCAACGTGCATAAATCCACTGGCTCTGATGGTATTCCCCCAATACTTTTGAAGAGGCGTTCTTTCACGCTGGCAAAACCACTGCGTAAGCTTTTTCATCTTGCCTACTTTTCTGGCAAATCTTAGTCTCCCACCTCCATCCTACCCAAAGCACTAACGTCCCTTCTTTCTAGGGTCATGGGAACACTGATAAATCGTCGGGTTATGAAATATCTTGAATCGCGGAAACTTCTTAATTACCGGCAAAAAACCAATCTTTGCACCATTTTAGTGAAAGCAAGATTGTTGCGCTGGATACTTCAAAAGCATTTGACAGAGCTCCTTTATCGAAAATGCGTGCTTGTGGATTATAAATTATCTTTCGGGCGGTTCAATTCAAGTTGTGTTGGACGGTTTCAAGTCTGATATTCACCAAACAAACGCTGGTGTAGATGCTTTTATAGACCATCTACTTCCAATCCAACTCTTCGCTGATGACAGTACCCTCAGCTTTTCATATTCGTTCCAGGACTTACGTCCCTGTTCTTCAGCCGTAGAGCTGTAACGGCAGCGTATGTTAAGCACATTGACAGCATAATTAAATGGAGTATAAACAAAGAGTGGAATTTAATGCTTCCAAAACAAAACACGGTTAGCTTAAGTGACAGTAGACAGCTTAAGCTAACTGTCAATAATCGGCCACTATGGCGCTTGAAGAACTTTCTATCCTTGGTATGTATTTTAATAAAACTTTTAGTTGGAATGACTACAAGAACGCTGCGGAATGTCTAGGTTTCCTCAAACGATGCAAGAAATATTTCCCCCTCTGATCTGGCTTCAATTTACAAGGCCTACATCCACCCTAAGCTTTATCGAGTACAACGCTCATATCAATCTGGTGCTCCAAAGATCTCTCTGCACCTGCTAAATAGTATACAAAAGCAAGCGATAAAACTCATAGGAGACAACAATATTGCGAAGTCGATCGACTCACAAGAACAGAGAGTTTGTTATTTTAACAAACAATGCCCAAGTGAGCTAGCCAATTGCACTCCACCCCTTCAAGAATTTAATCGCAATACACGTCCCGCCCGGAGGGCTCATCAATTCACCCTAAAGCCTATCTTCGGACGCACAATCAAATTTAGAGACAAGTTTCTTAGATGAACTTTCCCCACTCATTACAGTCCACAAACATTTAAAGACAATGTGCACCAGTACCTCCTTTCCCTCTCTCCCTCTATACCTTTGGCCTGTGCTGTGTCTCTTGACATCTAAGGGTAGTAATAATCCCTTTTGCACATGTCAATTATATACAAAAAAAAAAAAAAAAAAACTCTCACCAGGAGCTTTTAGTCAAAAAAGCTTAAAGAGATTTGAAAGATGGGTTTTTGGCTTAGTAGCGGGAAATCTATTTTAGGAATTATAAGACTGATTTTTAAGATTGACATTGACTGAACATTCTTTTAAGATTGAGGCAGGATTACCTCGAGTATATATTTGTAGTTTCTGTTTTGATATCCCTTGGCCAATGACTATTCAACCATTTACTTGTATATTGTATGTATATGTTGTATAGTAACTTGTGTATTGTTTAAAGATGATGTAAAACAGTTTTAACCCCTCTCATCGGAGGCATAAGATATAAACGTCCACTATTAGGAATGTTTTCTTCTTATTACCTAATAACAAATCAATAAATGCATTAAATGTTTTCTTTAAACCTAGTTGGATAAGATGTACGATTAAGATTATAGCATAATTTACGTTTTATAAACTTATATTTTGTTTTGATAAGTTAAAAATACTAGGCACTAAATGAAGTTTAAGTGAAGCAGAAATTGCTGCTCTATTGTAAAGCATTGGGCAATGCGAATTAACAGATAAATAAAGAGATGAATTACAAGAGAATCATGTTCAAAGTGACATAGAAGTTGTACTTGCTGATAGTGATGAGCTTGATGAGAATATATTATCGATTCAAAAATAACCCCAAGGATCTGATAATTTAACTAGCTCATCCAACAGGCGTTTAGAAAATAATCTATCTCGACCAACTTTCAACTCAGGCAGATTATATGATTTTCGATGTCTTTGACAACCAATTGGATGAAAAATATATCTTAAACCCCCACATTGGCAAGGATCTTGCGGAGCGACATCAACAATGCCATATCCTATGAAGTCAAAAATAATTGTGGGATTCAAAGATCAGACTGTAGCAATAAAAGAGAGCTACTGTACTTTCTGCCCCTGAATATTTTTTTTTTTGTAAGTTTTTTTTAAACCAAAATAAGCTATTTTGAATATAAAGCTAATAATTGAACTTTATCCTTGAAATTGATTTTATGTTATTTTGAATTGAATAAATAAACGCTTTCAGTTGAATAAATATCTATATTTTCTTCAATTATGTAGTCGACAACATTTTGGTTGCCAATTTTGTAAATATATCATATATATGTATGTATATAAGTGTCAAACAAATTTTTTTTGTTTTCATTTTTTTTTGTATAAAATTATTTCATATATTCATTGGTTTATGTGATGGCATAGGGATCCTGGAAACGATTTCCTCTTGACTATCAAATGCAAGAAGTTAGACACCTATCTGTCAGAGGCCATTTCTCGATTAATGTTTGTTTTTTCTTTTCTTATTTACAGACTTCATTTTATAATGAGCAGAACAACATTTTTTCAACCTGCTGCTGTTGAAATGATGTCTGATTCATGTTTGGATTTTGGTCTAATAATTCGATCCACGCACTATCTAGCGTGGCATCTTGAAAGTGCATCCGATCATTTCAGTTTTGATTAAGGACATGCTCATAGAATTTGTTGGCAAACATGTTCTCCATATTGAAGTTTCCAATCAAGCTTCACCTAATAAAATTTACTCACGTATTGTTAACGACGAACTTATAAAGTTTATTGCTGCTGAAACCGTTTTGCTGAGCAGACTTTTATAGCTAAATGCAAATCAAAACATGGTCGGAGAAACCAATGGATATCAACAGATTCTGAAAAAATATAAAACGAATTCTTTGGATTGATAATAATTTGGATGGATTTGCAAATATAAAAAGTTGTAGCAATACATAGGTCAATTATGTCAAAGAATCGTTTTAGACCTTTCTCTCTATCTTACATTTTGAAAATAATGAAAAAAACAAATAAAACCAAACGTCTTCGAAAATTTCAAAATTGCGAGGCAAATTTAAAAAATCTTTTTTACCCCTGGTAAGATTTGTTATTTTTGAAACCCTACCAGCTTTGAGAAGTCAGCATGTATTGAGGCAGTACATTTGAATAAAACTCATCGATATGGAGGGAAACTTTTCAAACGATGTTCCATTGATTGGTATACCTGGGCTGTAAGAGTTTATACTGGAAAATCTGCTACGGGAGAAAGATAAACAAAAAATGCCTGCACGGAACTATCGCAGGAGCTTCTAAATGAAGAAAGGTATCTTTGCACAGATAACTTTTATACCAGCTATGAGCTAGCGCAGTCTTTCTTGCAATAAAAAAAAATCAGACCAAGTACTCAACCGAAAGAAGTACTTATCGTTAAATTGAAAAAAGGCGAAATTGTTGAGGGTAATGAAGGAATCGTTGTTTTGAAATGGAAGGATACCAGAGATGTGCGAAGACTCTCCACCAAGCAAGCGTCGTCGGCCAAATAATTTTTCTAAAGGAAGGTAAATCAAAAACTAAATGTTTATTACGTTTCACTTCTTATTAGTATACGTATGCACATTCATACCATCTTCAATGACTAATTTTTTTAACTGCACATTTCCTACTTTTGGTTTTGTTCTTTTCGAAGTTATAAACTTGGTTTACTTGTACTCTTGATATCAATCTGTTTAGCTCGGGACTTATTCGAAAATAATTTAAATTGATATTAAGTATGAATTGCCTAAATTTAAAATGAGTGATTTTGTGTCGAAAAAGTGTTGCAATCCTCTGGCTCTGGAGTTACCACCTCACTAACCACCAGTTCACGTGATTTGCGGTAATGCCCTTTCAAAATGGCTTGGTGTTGTCATATTTTTATAACAAACCAACAAAAGACGTATATAAAAGAAGTCAAAACTCTTTTAAGGACAACAGAGGTTTTTGTTGTAATGGACTTTTCTGAAAATAATGATTTTGTTGTGCAAAATGCCGTGCAATATAGTGGATTCTCATTACGCAAAATATTACCGGAACAAGATTAAACAAACTTAAAATGATAGTTTTATTGTAACCACCGACTGCCAATGTCCTGTTTTATTATATATCATAGTAAACTTATTTTAGCGCCGCTTTTTAAAGTTTCTGCGTAAGAAATGCCAACATTTTATACAAATTATTTATTTTTCTGATGGATCTGCTGCACAGAACAAGAACAAATAAAATTGGTTTAACTTAACGTTGCATGAACAGGAATATCGAGTAAAAGCTGAATGGAACTTCATTGCCACCTCTCATGGTAAGAGAGCCTGTGATGACGTATAAGATACATACATACATATTAAAACTCCTTTACAATTATATGTATAACTGGGCAATTGTAGACATAAATAATATGCATTTCTCCTATTTGTTCACACAGGAGTATGATGAAAAAAAATATTGATAGAATCGAGACATTGGAATATAAGGATTGTACCGGAAACGAGAAAACATTACTATATTGCATACGTTTCTGGAGTAAGTAAAGAAAAATGTTTTTCGTTCAACAAATAAATAATGAGCTCTTTTTAAGTTTTTCGGATCTTGGATACTAAGACCTGTTCAGTTTGACTATTATTATAATATTATTAATCATCAATTTATTTCAAATATTTTTTACAATATAACAACTAGATTTACATGTGTATTTCAAAAGTTATTATTTAAGAAACAAGATAACACCATTCTATAGTTCGTAGCTGATTAGAGGCGAAGTTTCGTACAGTTAAATATATGTATATATGTATATGTAATTGATACCGTATTTTTTTATTGTACGGTGTAAAATGAAAATAAGTTAAACAAGTAAATTCATAACGTAGAGACAAATTGTTATTTATTATAGTTTTAGTTTTATTTTAATTTATTTTATTTTATAGAACAAACCCACCTTAGACAAAAAAGCATAAAACTAGCTTAAATAAGCCTTTGATCCCCGAATTATGTTTTAGTAGACCTAAAAAACATTTGTATTAAGAGTGATCAAATGGGTAATAGGTACATACAAAAGTGAAAAACATTTTTTTTTTTGGTGGGTGGTTAACAAAAGAGAAGGAGAATATGAATAACGGTTTTTGTGTACTTCTGTTTAAGAGACATTTCGTTGAAAGTCTTGGTACCATATGGCAACGGTGGGCATCAAAGGGATAACAACTAACATGAAACACCTTAAGGCCCCTATATGGATACTATGGCAAACAGAACAACTTAAGACTATGCCTTTCGGCGTTAAAACTAACTTATGATAATTAAAGAAAAATTAACAATTTAGGATAAGAAAAACATATTTGAAAAAACGAAGTATCAGAACATATTTAAAAGAAAAAAATATTGTAGCTACCCTAACCTAACCTACCCTGACCTAAACTAATACAGCCTAACCTACCCTTGCCTATGCAAGTCTTCCATTTGCGTCTGGCAGGCTTAACCTTAAAGAGGCTAACCTATTAAAATCGACCTTGCAAAGAAGGTTTCTAGTGGCTTTTCCTTCTAACTGATAGCATTACTGTGATATATAATTTAAGTAATTATATAAATATTCCAGATGTAAGGTAATGGAAACCAAATCTCTGCAAAACAAATATTGTATTTTATAAATTGTATAATTTCTGCCACAATAAATAAATGAATATTAAAAATATATTAAAATCGACCACTGACGCAGTCCACTCCAGCAACCTAAAGCGTCGAAGCCGTCGGACAACAGCCAAGTTTTTGTTTTATAAAATTTTCTTGACGCAAGATGAATCATTTATTCATCTTATAATCTCACGATCGAAAGACATAGTTTTAAGTACATATTTTCCGTTCGGTTTACTTTACAGTCTCTTCTTAGGGCAAGTAAGCTATTTAAGATAGTTTAGTTATTTAACTAGTTTTAAGAACTTTTTGTATAAATGTCTAAATCCAAAAAAAAAAAAACTTAGCTGTCGGACGACGTCTCCCAGATCTTAGCGCGACACTACTAAACATACAAACATGATACTAAACATGAAACGCTCGGGCTCACGGAGGGCGATATCAGAATGGAAAAACTCGGTTATTATTCCCGAAAGGGTATCGCTGCCAGGTTGTTACAACTTGCTGTCAAAGACTGCTCGTGCTGCTTCAGAAGGAATCGCTCCACGAATGACTAGACTAGATATTCACTATACGGCAGCGTTTAGAAAAGAAATGGAATTCTACGAAACGATTCACCACCTATTCGTAGGTTTTAAAAAAGCATATTACTCTATAGACCGATGTAAAATGAATCTCATCCTTTTAAGGATCGAGTCCCGAAAAAATTTGTGAAACAGATACTAGTATGCCTAAAGGGAATCGAAGGTCAAGATAAAGTAAGAAACGTCATATCGAAAACATTCGAGATATGTGAAGATTAAAATCAGTAGTCGCCTTGTCACCACTTCTTTATAATGTGGTGCTGGAATTAGTAATGAGATCCCCTCAAGAAAAGGACAGGGGAATAACGGAATCACATCCATCCCTTCTGGCTTACGATCTGGACCTGCTGGGAGAGAGTGACGGAATAGTTAAAAAAATATAGAAAGCCTAATAATGGCAGGAAAGGAAGAAGTCTTGGAGATAAATGAAGAAAAAATCAAATATGTGGTAACTGACCGATTTTAATCGATCCAAATCTTTTGCCAGATTTTTTTTTTAAATAAGGGGATAAGTGCTAAAAAGTAATATGAGCACCGCGTTCAGAATAGATTTATTGTGCCTGCTAGCCAATTTGACGAGGAGTTCCTCCACCTTCTTAATAAAATTGAGGATTCCGTTCCCAGGAGCTGAACTAATCCTCACAGGAGTCATGATTTCCCCACAGGATAAGCCTCCCAAGATGGTAGAGTGTAGCACTCTCGTATAGTGTGTGAACTGCAGTTTTCTCGTCCTCTAGATAGAGTCGACACACGGTTTCAGACGAGAGGTTAATTTTGTTAAGATGATATCTCAGACTACATTGTCCCAAAAGGTAGTTAAGCCGTCTTCCGATATCGGCTCTCTTGTATGTATTCAAGGATATTAATAGAGTGTTGTTCAACGGGCGTATGAATCTTTTCAATTGTTGGAGTCCTAGGTGCCTTTCGCTGAAATCTTTCCTAGGGAGCTGGTCGGCGAAATCAACGGATTTTGGGTTCGTACTATGCGAGCCCACCACTTTGAGCGCTACCTGACTATTTGATAGTACTCGTATATTAATGGATATACCTCTAATGTCAGTCTCTAAATGTAGTTTGGACCACGTCAGGATGTTGCATAGTTCGGCTTGGACACTAAGACTTGTTTTCAGGGCCTTCGATTTTTTCCGGTTTGGTCCAAAGATGCTAGCGTCAACACCGGAATCCATCGTGGAGCGATCTGTGTACCACCCGAGGGGTTTTGACATTTAGCAGAGGATCGCCGCTTTCCCAAGATTGGGATCGGTATCTCAAACCTTTTGTCAAAGCTGAACGTTTGTGGTAATGCGTCCGAAACTATAGTAATCATATCTAGCTCAGAAAGGTGTTGTGGGATGGACATTTGACCCAATAGTCCACATGGATGGTCTGTTTCTGAGCGGAGGAGTCTGATTGCGCTACATCCTGTAACCATTTTAATAATAATGCCGCGACATGCTAAGGCGTGTAGTTTTTTACTCAACTTTAGTCCACCGTACGGCAGACCCGTAAGTGATGACAGGTTTCGCGATATGTAACCAATGGATTACCTCAGGTTTCAAACCCCAGGTTGAACCCCACGTGACTGCGTCGACAGACCCACAGTGCCACAGTCGCCTTTGCAAATTTGTTTTTGACGTTAAAGTTACAGTTAAGTTTGTGATAAATGTCAATGACTATAATAGACACTTGATATCCTCTGATAATCTCATGCTTGTACCGTTTAGGCAAACGGAGTAAGGTTGTACGAGGGTGGTCCGATAAGTATTTGGCCTACAAAAGAAAAACAAAAATTTAGGAAAAATGGCGATTTATTTTTCAATATAGTCGCCTTTTTGCTCGATACACTTGACCCAGCGATGCTCCAACTTCTTTAACCCGTCTGAAAAATACGTTTTCTCGAGGTCTGCAAAGTAGGCCTTCGTGGCGGCGATGACCTCCTCATTCGATTGAAATTTCTGCCCAGCGAGTGACTTTTTCAAGTTTGGAAACAAAAAGAAGTCGCACGGGGCCAAATCTGGAGAATACGGTGGACGGGGCAGCAGTTCGTAGCCCAATTCTACCAATTTGGCCGTGCCGAGGGCAGAGGTGAGAGCCGGTGCGTTATCATGGTGGAAGAGCACTTTTTTCTTCGCCAAGTGGGGCCGTTTTTTTTCAATTCGGGGTCGAATCGGCCCAATAATTTGGCATAGTACAGCCCTATGACCGTTTTGCCCTTCTTCAGTTAGTCGATGTGGATCACACCTTGTGAATTCCAGAAAACGGTGGCCATCACCTTTCCGGCCGATGGGACAGTCTTCGCCTTCTTCGGAGCATGTTCGCCGGGTGAAGTCCACTGTTTCGACTGTTTCTTGGTCTCTAGTGTGTACCAGTGGATCCATGTTTCATCGACTGTCACGAAACGACGTAGAAACTCCTTCGGATTGCGCTTAAACAGCATCAGACACTGCTCCGAAGTGGTCTCACGGTTGCGCTTGTTGTCCGGAGTGAGCAAACGCGGCACCCATCGCGCCGACAGCTTTCTCGTGCCCAAAATTTCATGCAGGATAAGACCCACGCGATCTTTTGAAATGCCTACTATCTCAGCTATCTCGCGCACCTTCAATCGGCGGTCTCCCAATACGAGATCGTGGATTTTTGTCACGTTATCCTCCGTGGTAGCCGTTTTCGGGGCACCTGGACGTGCCTCATCAAAAAACGTTAAAACTCGTTAAACCAATTTTCAATGGTCGCCATCGAAGGAGAAGAGTCACCGTACACAGCATCCAAACGCTCTTTGATTTCGCTGCGCGATTTCCCTTCCAAAAACAAGAATCGAATCACCGACCGATATTGCTTTTTTTCCATTTTTCCACACGCGGTCAAAACAAAACTACGAGTCCGATCAGGCTGAAATTTCGACAGTAGAATGTACTACACGATAGTAAGTTGCTCTTGCAATTCTGGCGGTGAGACTAAGTACTTATCGGACCATATTCGTATATTAACCGATCAAACATGCGGCTCTGGAAGGAGATTCCCCAGTAGCGTATTTTCTTGTTCTTGTATGCCTAACGTGACCATTTATTTTTTGACTCAAAACGGGACATTGGTTTATTTAGGTCAAATCATAGGTAGTCAATGAAAAAAGCAACACTTTTTTAAAGTTATTTATTCAGAAAAAGTTAGTTGGCTTAAAAGTTACGAATCACAAAATATAGGTACCCAAAATGTTTAGTTATATTTATATTTATCAGAAGAACAAATTTGTTTTAATATAGCTGGTGATGAAACTCTTGGCACGTTTTTTTTATATTCACCTTAATTATCAACATCGCCTTTAGAACTGAAATTTGTAACTGGGTTTTCTCAGATGTCCAGAATTTGTTCATAATAGAAAATACTCTTTCTACTGGAGCATTTGTAGCAGGCAAACATAAAATATATTCAATTACAATAGAAAAGGTTTCATGTTGAAGATTGTTGGCGCGAGAGTGTTTGAATACTTCCTCCCAACGGGTTTCCGTGGAAACATTTAAATTATTCCATTCCGTTATTCTTTGCGATGTAATGTAATTAGAAATTAATGAAAATTCGTCAAAAACTTCAGTATCTTTATTACAGTCAATATATTGCTTTTCAATTAATACATCCAGAGATTTTTGAATGTTTTCCCATGTGGGGACCTTCTTTAAATCTGCCCAGTAAAATATCTCCATTTCTTTGGTAAGAAAGTAAGTCCACTGCTCCAGATATTCACGGCTTGTTTTATAAAATTCTGTAGCCGTCCTTTTCACAAATTCTTCATCGATATCAGTACCACTATCTTTCAATTTCAACATTAATTGACGGACCATAAATGGAAGAAACTGATTGGTCTGTTTCTGAGTTAAATTGTTTTTTAATTGATTGATTTCTTTTGCAGCTTCAATTGCCGATACAGTCTGACCTTCAAGTTTTAAGACAGCTTGATAAAAACTTGCTGACTGAGCGTGTAAAAAATAAAACCACAATTCGGATGTGGGATCTTCAAAAAAGTTTTTTAGTAACAGGGGACATTTTTCAATACTCAAAAAGTAGCTTTTTAACGGCTGATACATTTTTAAAACCCTCTCCAAAGCAGGCATAAGAGCAAGCCATCTGGTTTTGCTATAGCCGAGCATTTGTTGATATTCCGTTTCAGTTTCGGCACAAAACTCCTTTAGAGCTTCAACTCGAATCGTATAAATATAAAAAATATATCTTCACAATAACGCTTTCGTAATCTACGGGTAGCCCATCTGCAGCAGATTTTATTGCATTGTGAGTTACATGGGCTCCACATCCAATACCTATTAATTCTTTTTTCAGAGATGATTGTAATTTCGTTAATACATTGTTAGTTCCTCGCCTAACTGCACCTCCGAAATTGACGTTGGCATTGTCCCCACAAAATGCTACGACTTTTGCTGTCAAATTATTATCTGTCAAGACTTGGTTTAAATAATTGACAATAATTTCAGAAGTTTCACCAGGTTGGTCTTGGAAATCTATAATTTTTACTTGCACACCTACGTAAGGTTGAAAAAAACGCACTACAATGGGGTATATTTTCTTGTTACCGTGGTTTGACGCGTCGTTTAGTATTGTTATACAATTGCACTTATCAAGGTCATCTTTTAATTCTTTCATTGCTGCAGGCGTCAAAACATTTACTACAATAGCTTCTGATTTCGTACGTGCGCATGTAAATTTGGGATCAAAACATGATTGAATCAATTTCGATGCACAATCATTAGAACGAAAACTGTGGTTTTCTTGTATCGTGTGATAAGCCCAGACGCCTTCTGCTGCGGCGATATCCAAGTCCTTCAAAGTTGGCGCGTCCGATTTCTTGAAAAAGTTTAACAATGAAGAACTCGAAGCGGCATTTTTATGTTTATCAGACTTTAAATGCTGTTCAATATCACCGCCACCACTGTGGGAAACACTAAATTCTGTACGACACTTTTCACATCTGACATCTGATGGAGTATTTATTTACTTGATAAACGGATCTTTTTCTTGTAAGCTAACATTGAACGAACACTTGCGTTTCGGCATTTTAACTTGTGATTCCAAAACAAAAGAAATTTAAATTATTTACTACACGAGCATCAAACAAAAACAAAACAAATAGCGAGAAGTGGGCAAATGAACAGTTTGTCAAACAATAGTCAATAAGTCAACAAAACACGAGCGGTATGACGTCTTGGCCACTCTCGGCTATCGTTTCGTCGACGACGCGGTCTCGCTCTCGCCTACCGCTAGCTCCCGTCCGGTAGTGCGGGCGTTACATCGCGGCGGCGGCGGGCAGGGCGGTGGCCATCTGCTACTCAAATTTTCGCGCAGTTTCTGAAAACGGGACAATTTTGCGTCCCACAGTCCATTTCGGGGACACCGGGACTCGTAATTGTAAAAAGGTTACCCCGCAGTACACGCAGCCCACTCATCTATGAGTACATACGACGGTAGACCGGGTCCTTCACACAGTGTAGCTTGTAATTGCCACACCAAAAGTTTCCGGTCCGATGGAAGTGATCTACCGATCTTTTTCCCATCAAATATTCCCCGAGTTTAATTGGGTTGGGTTGTTTTGATTGGACGGTCCTTGATGGTTGCCTACTGTGGCATTGTAGGATGTTTTTGGACGCGATTATAGCAATAGGTGCTGGGATCTGCAGCGACCGGTGAAGGTTCCATTGTCACCTTTTCGTGGCTTTTTATAATGATTTTCACATCATTAAGGCGATAAGCGACTTTGCGTTTTTGTTCTAGCAGCCGGCCCAAAGACCTCTCGCTAATTGCTAGAACCAGATGCAGGAGGTCTTTCTTTTTATCTGGTGTGCTTTGCACGACTCTCCACTGCTGTGCATACAGGCCATCGTTTTGTGGGTTCGGTTTCGAACCTTGAGTGGCAGGGGCAGATTTTGTGTGTACTAGAGCTTCATCTCTAGATATGCCCTGCTTTATGACGGCCTTGTAGCGTCTCTGTTCAGACGGCTTTAATTTGGCGAAGCCACTAGATGGTGGAGACTTATTCTACCCATGGTTTCTGGTTTCGTTTCTCCACAGAGCGTAGAGTCGGGCAGTGAAGACGCATCTTCTGCTTTCCGTCCGGCGGTAATGTCGGCAAAGAATACCTACTTTGCTACTGTTTGTTGTGCAGAACATTGTTCAAAGGCCGCAACGTGCGATGGCATTGGAGAGGCATCATTCTGTTTAATAATTTTTAATTGAAAAATTTCGTTCCCACGAATGCACGGGGAAGAACAATCACCTACAGCGGACAGCGGAGCCCGAGACGCTGCAGGGAGACTGGAGTGAAGTCGGGGCTCGCCCGGTATCCGAAGTTCACGTACTAATAGCTAAGCACCCTGTTAGCCATGCATCCGTCAGCGTATGCTGTTTCACCTTGGAGTTAGGGGAGTGTGGGAATGATGAGGATGTCGTAATGTTAAAATCCACATTTATAATACAATAATAATGTATGACACTTTACAGATATGAGACTTGGTCTCTAACTAAGAAAGAAGAAAATATATAATGTCTCTGAAATTAAGATCATACGGAGAATCTATTTAATATGATGGTGGATCTAGAAGAAAACAGCGAAAAAAGGAAGAAACACACTTGGCGAAGGCTGGTCAATGCGGCTCATAACTTCCGGATTCCCAATGCCCCGTAAGATTAGTAACATTAAAATAAGATTCGTATCATGAATATTATACGTGTATAGTTCATAGTCCTAAAACCATATCTCTGTTAGAACAATACAATTTGAAATAAAATTCAAGCGTTGAAGTGACAAAAAAAATCGAATAAAATTGTTTTTTTTTTTTTTTTTAATTGATATTTGGCTCAGAAAATTTAACTTTTTTATAAACAATTATTTTGAGCGAACCAGTAAAGATACCAACTGAAAAATAAAATGGCTTTTTTGAGTTATTAACGCTACGTTTAAAAATGACGTACTAAAATATTCTTCCTACTTGAAAATAAAAATTCACGCTTTCCTAGGTTCTTCTTCACGTCTTTACTAGGTTCTGATAAACAGATCGAGAATAATGATTTTTCGAAAAAGAAAAAAAAATCCAATTTTTAAAGCTCTGGTACACGCAATCAACCTTGAATTTTCTAAAACTTTTTGCTTTATGGTTCGTACCACAATAATGAATAATTCTACCAATCTTGAGTCAAATCAGAGATGGACGTTCACGCAGCCAAAAATTCACATATCGTTCATGGTAGGTTGGCAAAAACTTGTAAACAAAGAATGTCTTATTGCATATTAAGAAAGTGTAAATGCTTCACGACTCTAGTTGTTTGAATATATGTACATGAATCTGGTCATCGCCATAGATAAACATTATAATTAATATTATTATTAGAATTAATTATAGTTTTGCTTTGGTTTCAGTTTGGGAAAGCTGCCTCGGAAGGTTGAATCATTTTTGATTTTTTAAATACTTAAGGTCCAATACATCCTAATTTCTAATTTATCTATTTAATACCATAAATTTCACTCCATTTTAAAAAATACTTGCACAACGTCAGCAGCAAATGTCTGTTTAGCATTTCTGTATATCCCTTGATCGAAAACATGCATTTCAGATTTGACCCAACTATACAATAAACCCTTGCGCTTCGACCAAGTCCTGTTTTAGTTCACAAATATGATTTGCAAGTATTATATAAAACAGAATTTCCATGCAAAAAGGATTACGAATTGCACTTTATTCATTGTGGCTACAGTTTACTACCCACTGCCTTGGCACTTCTCGACAGTTCTCTATCCGCAACTTTTGAACTGCAGCTACTTACCGCTGGCCTACAATATTAGTTCGTAGTCGAACAAACACCATTATTTACAAGAAAAATAAAAGAGAAATGAACAAAACATAAAAAACACCTCCGAACGTAAAAAGGATAACGTAATAAAATCCTAATATAAAAGAGCAAAGGAATATTGTGCAGGAAGTCCCCAAACAAGAACTTCCTATCCTTCATTGCTATAGCAAAAAATGTCCAGCTGAAGCATTTACCTATAGAATGTTCTGCGACATCGGTGTCAGCCACTCGGGAACGGGTGTTTTTCTTTACGTTTTCGTGTTTCTTCCTACTTAGGGAGGCCGGTGGCTTGCACTGGTTTAGATGGTTGCAGTGCAATTTCTTTGCCGCTTTAACCGTACTAACTGCAGGCAAAATATATGTACATGCAGAGCAGTTTGTTGATCAGAGTTTTTGGGTTTTTTTTTATTTTATTTTGTTTAGTCTTTTTTTTTTGTAATCCTAAGGAACAGTTGTATGTGGTAGGTAGAGCAAGGTGTGCATACGAGGCGAAAAAAAACAACGGCAGCGTCAGCGGCTTCGGCAGACGAAGTTCAAAAGCAAACTTTGCATTTTGTTTCGCTACAGATAAAAAGCGAGCACTTTGCATGTCAAAAGGAATAAATATTATTTCTAGAGAGGAAGATAAGGATTTCCGGAAGCAGTGTCCAGTGAAAAATACAAAGTTTCTTGTTCGTAGTATAGCGGTTTTTGGCGCGGGCAGCAGTTAGTACTAAGAATAAATGTGATTTTTGTATTAAAATTTTAATTTGCTATTGGAGTATTAGGCAATAAGTATGTGTGTATGTATAGAACAAAGAAAAATGGGCAAAAGTGTCAGAACTTGTCTTGAAATTTACCACAAAAATCAAATTAAATTCTAAGTGACGTATTGTAAAAAAAAACTCGAAAGTAAAAGTATATACATACATATGTATATATATAATTCCGATTTTATTTGCATTTAAGGGAGACACTTCTATCTAATATGATTCAATTACTTTAATAAGTTAGGGACAATGGCTTAATTTCTTTTCTGTGATTATTTTGTCAAACATAAGATGGCTGACGCCAAGCTCGGCATTTTTAGCCTAAATTGATTTTAATTACTGTGTACTGGCAATTTTATTGGGATGCCAAATTGGAGTTACAGAATCTTCCAAAAAAAAATCGAAAACTTTTTCAGCCGGTTCGATATTTGGTCAGCTTTCTCTGATTTTTCGATTATTTCCATGTTAAGGGACATGTCTGATTCTAGAAGCTTTTCAGAACCTAGGGCAGACGGAGGTGGTAAAGATGCTATTAAATACATGTGTGAGACGTGTTGACGATGAATGATTTGGGGTTTATATGGTCAAAGCCAATTTTATTGCAAGGATAGATTTAAGCACATCCTCTTCATAAATTCCAGAAAAGTCAAAGCTCTCAATGAAGGTGTATTACTAGGATCTACGATGCCACACTCTTGTGGATCACCAATGCCATCGTCGGAGAAAGTTCCAACTGAGGCGAATTTCTTATTTATATTTTCGACAAAGATATCTTCTGAGGTCCCAGCCTTGATTTGCTTACCCATAGCTAGCGTATTAATTATTATCCAGGCTTGCTGAACGTTTAAGCCGTTTCTTGTTTACATCGTTCTTGTGGCGTTCGAAATCGAAAGGAAATCCGGAGAGTTTAACCTTCTACCATCTTTTGTAGGCCCTGTCTTAATCTATAATTAGTTTTTCAATACCAGGTTTTTTTTCATCAAGGCTTCATAACCTTATGATGTTAGCGGCACAGTGCCGGCAGATGGTAAATGGGAAGACGATAGAGGAAATGGCATTGGTCTTAAATGCTTGCACGTTGGACTAATGTGGGAAGACCGAATCCGGCAGGGAATTCCAGATTCGTGTGGTTCGGTTAAAAAAGGGCCCTCTATAATTGACAGTACGTCCGATAGTGGGCTTCAGAATAAATTGGTGAGCATGTCTATAGAGATGTGTGTTGCGGGAGAAATGTTGAAGGGGCGGAATATAACTGGCTATTTCATCAGAGCATATTTTGTGGAAGTAATTATAAAACAGGAAAAGGCAGAAAACATTCCTGCGATGTTCCAGCGAATCTAATGTTTTGGTAATGCTGGAGTTGCTTATCAGTTTTATCGCGCGATTTTGTATTCTCTCTAGTAGGTTTAATGAGGCCTTGGATGCGCCGGATTTGACAGGAGCGTTAAACTCTAATTTAGGGCGAATGAACGCCTTATAGAGTAATCAGATCCAAGGCTGAGAAATATTCCTTGCACCTGTATAAGAAGCCTAGGCATTCTTGGCGAAGCTGAATATGTGGTCATTCTAATTAAGATTGTTAGTGACACACGTACCCTGTATGGAAAGCTTTTCCGTTTCTGAGATGGTGATACATATGCTTTAACGACAGGAGACAGCACTGTGTTTTAGATGCATTTAATTCCACTCTATCCGCAATGATGCTGTCGATACCGATATTTAATGAGCTTAACATACGCTGCTGCTCACTGTTTACAGCCGAAGAGCAGGGACGGCTTGGATTAGAAGGAGTGGATTGGATTAGAAGTGACAGACAAGAGATCATTTGTAAAAATGAGAAAGAGTATCGGAGATAAGACAGGGCCCTGGGGAAGACCAGCATTCGAAAGATAGTTTTAATCCAATGAAGAAGTGGACTCCGAAAGCTTAATGCCATACCCTGCTTTCGAGATATCCAGTGCAACTATTTTGCTTTCACCTGCTTGGTGAAGCGTGCGGTTCCAATTTTTAGTGCGATATGCCATCAAATCACCAGTGGATCTGTCGCTATGCCAACCATGCTGTCGGTCATTGAGGAGTTTGCGTGATTCAAGATATTTTTAAAAAAGTTAATCAGCGTTTTCATGACCTTGGAAAGAAGGGATGTTAGTGCAACGGGTCGGTAATTGCAAACCTACTCGAAAAGAGCCCAGAAGAGTAGAAAAGGTGAAAAAGCTTACGCAATGGTTTTAACAGTGTAAAAGAACACCTCTTCAGAACTATTGGGGCAATACCATCTCGAACAGCGGATTTGTGTATGTTAAGGTCTTTAAGAATTCTTACGACTGTACGAGTGCGGAATTGGATTTGTCCCATGCTGGAATTGACGCACTCTAGTACAGGGGGACACAAAGTACAAACTGTGAACTGGCTGCGAAGTGGGCAGCAAGAAGGTTAGTTTGTCTAAGGGAGTGACAGCTGAATTGTCATTGTGAATGAGCGTTGGTATAGACCGGAAGTTCCCAAACTTTTTTTGCTCATAGACCACTTTCAAAATTAACCTTATTTCGGTGGACCCCCCTCCACAAATCTCCCCGTTCTGTGATGTTGATTTTGCTCCTTTTATTTGTTAATAAGTTTGTAACAACACTAAAACTTTTTCGACAAGGTATGACGAGGGAAACGCTATCAAAGGTACCTCGCAATTTCCCACGGCCCAGGATATTTTTCGGGTATTTCTGCCTGCAGCCAAAACGTTTGATAGTCTTTTCTAAATTTCACCTTCAACTCCTCATTGGTGCTAAGCTCGAGTAGCTCCTCTTGTAATACCACATTCGACACTTCCGTTTCATCAAATGGATTTATGATCCATGTGGTATTTCCGTCGTGAGAATATCTTCAAATCTGTTTTTGAAGTCATCATGGAGGGCATTTAAATGCTGAACGTATGTCTGAATATCCACATCAAGATTTTGGAGTTTGGAAACTGGGAGAATACGCGCCGACTAATATTTTGCTTCATAAATTTAAATTTTCCAAGAAAATTACACCCTTTGTTTTAACTATAAGTAAATTTAAGCTGTCCCCTTGTAATTGCAAGTTAATGTCATTAAATTTTTTGAACAAATCTGTCAAATACGTGATATCTGATTTCAATTTGATCAGGATTTCTTTTAAATCTGGATCTTTACTTTTCGGAAACAAAAAGTGAGATTCAAAAACTGAGTAAAATCTTGTTAAGCATGCACCTTTCGACAACCAGCGTACTTCAATATGTAAGAGTAATCGTTGGAAGTCTTCATCGTTTTCATCGCACAATTGTGCAAGCAATCGGGTATTCAACGTATTGCTTCTTATTTTATTAATTGCTATCTATATATATCACTCAAACTTGTCGCTACTAGGTCTTGTTGAAGGTTGATACAGTGAATTGCAGTTACTTCTGGTATAATTCTTTTAAGATGGCTTGTAAACCCACGATATCACCCGAACATGGCAGGAGCCCCGTCTGCTGCCACCGAAATGATGTTTGTAAATGGAATCGTTTTTTCCCTAAAAAAATCACTCAAGACATTAAATATTGATTCGCCCTTAGTATACGCCTCTTAAGTTTTCGCGAATTGTAGCTCTTCATGGATTTCTTCGACCATAACAAATAACAAAAAAAAAAGTTGACTCGTCCAGTTGAATAGAAAAATGAGTTGTTTGCAGATAATTACAAAAGAAGCTTTCAATATCAGAGCTCATTTCATCAATGCGTCGTTGTACAGTGTTTTTACTCAAAGAAGTTCTTTGGAGTTCGTCAAATGGAGGTGTTCGTTCTGAAATGCGAAAATGATATTGTATTGCTCGAAGCCCCCTACTACTACTAACATAATATTTACTCTCAAATAAAAAAAGAAATTTGAGAAAATATTCAGTAGTTTTTTTTATAGCATTTTCAAAAAAAAAAAAAATTATTTGGCGGACCCTTTACTTGTATTAACTAAAAGAAAAGCAGGAAATGTCAATTGTTCTAAAAGTCAAGACGGCACATGGATTTCGGACATTCTTCTTTCGTAGCGCGAAGAGATTAGACTTACCTTTTGCAAAAGAAATAAAGTATTTTAACAGAAGAAGGTCAAAGTATTTACTACTATAAAAACGCTTGATTAAGAACTATCAGGAGGTTTGTGTAGAACAGTTTTTAAAAGCTCTTCAACAGCGGGTAAAATTAACTGTTCTCCGATGGCGTACGGTTTTCAGATTTCGCTATAAGCAATCAGATATTGTAAGATGCCCGCAAGCCATCATCGTTATTTGAGACGTTGAAGCGAACATACTGTGCACGGTGGGGTTCTGTTCATACTTTTCTTTCAATGTTTGAAAATATTTTAAATCTTTGCCTATTTTATCAGAACGACATCTTCTTAGTAGATCTTCGAGCTTCGATGATTTCATTGAGTGATTGCTTACATAAAAGGCATATGGGCAATTGTTTTTCTGCCTTTGATGGCCGAAAAATAAATTTCAAATAATCAACTCTGTACTGTCGACATTTTTTCTTAGATTCAGTCATGTTTCATATCAGTTACCTACCCGTAAAGAAAAATAAACAAAATGCTTGTTTTGGTAATCATAAGGCGATTTGAACAGGATACCACTTTTTCAACAGAAAAAGGATGGGAGCAATAAGCCGTTAAGACCCATAAAGAGGTTCTCACAAAACGGCTGTAACTATTTTAATGAAATAGAAACATTTTTTGATTAATTATTATATATTTTGATACATATCTGTTAATTCGATAACAAATACCTACATATACATATATGTATGTACTTTTATAGAATATTTCGACATCACAAATCCACGATTTATATGATTTATTTATTACTTTGATGTACGTTACGAGCGGTACCTACTACATACATGAAGAATCGTACAATTTATGAAAATATTTTTAGTCATCTTTAGCAACTACGAGGGCTAGTATAATTATAAAAGTTTAATTTTTCTCGGCTTTCTCTTCTTTTAAAGAAGCATCGAATAATGGGCCTGTTCAGTATTTAATTTTTATTACGTACATATTACACGCAAACATAGCAAATACAATACTAGTATTATTACAATATAGAATAGAAGTATGTATAACATACAAATAGGCAGGTACTTACCTTTTCCGGCACTGGCAAACACTGACATCGATTCACTCACTCTTTTCTTTTCAAAGTTCAGGAAACAAATGAGCGTTGGCAGCAATCATATTTATATTTGTGAGGAATCAGATAAGTTCATGCAAGACTGCAAGCACAGCACAAGTCGTATCTCGTCCCTTTGCACGTCTGAACAAGCGTTGCGGACGGGATGGCGGCGCTTTGCAAGTCTCGACACAAGTTCGCCGATTGGCTTCTGATACTTATACCTTCTTTTTATAATTTGTCTATCTCGTTTTAATCCATTTTTATTTTTGAAAATTTTTTGTCTTTTACATCTTTAACTATATAACGCGGCAAATGTTTTATATTATGAAAGCCTCCTTTTTTTACTAATTCTCGGTTCTGAAAAGGATTTGGCTCAACTCTTTTCTCATTGATTTTATTTATACTCTTTTCCTTATTCTCTTGTAATCTTTTTTTTAATTTTTTCCATTTTGATTTATCAAGATTGGAATAAAGAATGTCGTTAGGTTTATACTTTGTTGTAGAATGAGTGGTATTATTGTAAAGTTCAACTGCCTTCAAAACTAAAGTTTTATTGTCAACGTCTTTGTTTCCTTTGTTAAGCTTAAGTAGTCGTATGTGTTCGTTTAGGGTTAAATGTAACCTTTCTGTTACGGAGTTGCCCGTATGTGTATTAGAAGACGTAAAATGATACAAAATGTTGTCACTGTTCAAAAAGTTTTTGATATACGCTGTATTGAACTCGTTGTCAGCAACGATCTTCATAGGTTTTTCTAATATAGCGAATCTTTGTTTAAGGACATATACTATTGTTATCGAATTTCTATCATTAATGGGATGAATGCTTACATATTTGGTTAATTTGTCTATGCAGGTGAGATACATATCGTTTTTATTAAGAAACCATATGTCAATATGTACGATTTCATTTGGCTTGCTAGGTGTTTCGGATAACATAAAATTTGGCTTAATTGGATGGCGATCATATTTGCACATATTGCACAATATGCAATTATTGACATATTTGGAAATTTCTAATTTCAAGTTGGGAAAATAATTGGTATTTTTTAGGTAAGTTTTTGATGAAACTTACATCAATTCCTCTATGGTTTTTACGAAGGTGTGCTTTCTCAATTAATTCTAACAATACATCTATAGTAGTTATATCCTTAAGAAGTTTTGTGCATCGGAGGAATTTCATATTCGGTGCATTAGAGAAGTATTTTACTATAGTATTTTGAAATTTAATAAAAATGTCGTCATCTTCACAATAAACTCCTAATGTACCCTTAAATGGCAATAACTCTTTTAAGGTTTTTAGTACGTAGTCTTCGTTATAAGTTGTTAATGATATCATTGTTCTTCTTTTCTTTTTATATAGGATTTTGTGAACACAGGTATTTGAATTGCCCTTTTTAATAACTAATTGGTTTTTGTAAATATTTAAAGGATTCTCGGTAATATAGATATGATCATCAACTTTTTAAATACCACTACATATTGTGGCCAAGTCTGATCTAATACTTTCGTCTTCTACATAATTCGTTTCTAAACGACTGAGAAAATCGGGTACATTATTTTCCTTTCTTTTATATGATCAATATCAAAATCGAACTCATTAAGTCTGATTTTGCAGCGTTGCAACTTGGAATTAGGTTTTTTTCAGGGAGTAAAGCCAAATAAATGTTCTGTGGTCAGTTTGTACTTTGTACGGCCGAATAA
Organism: Merodon equestris; assembly: GCA_958301585.1. Taxonomy (NCBI): domain Eukaryota; kingdom Metazoa; phylum Arthropoda; class Insecta; order Diptera; family Syrphidae; genus Merodon; species Merodon equestris. The sequence goes on from OY284413.1 coordinate 71,889,834, forward strand.
ATAAGGCCCAAAGTATTTAGTTGCCCACACTATACTGAGAAGTTCTTTTTCTATCGTGCTATAGCTTATCTCGTGCTGGTTTAAAGTTCTAGAGGCTAAGGCTACCGGATGTTGATTTTGAGAGAGAACAGCCCCTAAAGCGGCATTGCTAGCGTCAGTCGTTAGTGTCAACATTTTGAAAAAATCAGGGTAAGTTAAAACTGGGCATGTACATATAAGATCTTTAACCTTATTAAAGGACTCAATGTACTGTTTGTCTTCAATGTTTAACTTCGTGTTTTTTTAAAGGTAAGTATTCATTGGAAGGGCTATTTTGGAATAGTCCTTAATGAACTTACGGCAAAAGCCGATAACTCCTAGAAATGACTTTATTTGTTTAATTGTCTCAGGTAGTTTAATTTTTGTTATAATATCAATCTTGTTGGGATTTGGTCTGACACTATCTATTGAGATAATATGGCCTAAATATTTGGTTTCCCGTTTGAGAAAATTGCATTTATCGATTTAAATTTTAAGGTTATACTCCATTAATCTCTTAAATATTTTGTTTAGTGAATCGATGTGGAAAAAATTAATATATCGTCAAGATATACTACGCATATTTTGTTAATATAATTGAGCCCGAATGGCATGCGTGTGAATTCATAATGCCCATTCGCTGTTGAAAACGCCGTTTTTGGTCTGTCTTCCTTGCGTAGAGGAATTTGATTGAATCCTTTGGCAAGGTCAAGTACCGAAAAATATTGAGCGTTTCCTAGCTTAATATATCGATAATTGGAATAGGAAACTTGTCTTTACTAGTTATGTCGTTTAACTTTCTATAATCGACAACAAGGCGCAATTTTTGTTTTCCCGAGTTGTCAAGTTTTTTTGGTACTATCCAAATTGGCCCATTGTATGGACTTCTACAAGACTTCCTAATTATACCAGACCTGAGCATTTCTGAAATTTGTTCATCTACTTCTTCCTTATGAGCTTCTGGGTACCTGTAAGCTTTGGAGTAGATACGGATAACGTGCTTTGTAGGCAACCGATGTTGATATTTCATCATTGCTGAGAGTGTGTCTCTTTTAAAATAAAAAATGTCCTTGTACTTGAGGGTGCCAGATAAACCTTTAATTTTTTCATCATTTAGGTTGTCTAATTTGAGTCTTTCCGTAATTGTATTTATATCTGGTTCGCGAAAATTTACATCTATGTAATCTTTGCTTAGTTCACTTATTTCCTTCTGATCTAACTGCTTTGGAGAGTTATTGAACACTAAGGGTAGGGTAGCATCTTTCGTTATAAGCAGAGGCTTTTCAAAATCAATTCTAACCTGCAACGGTTTAAAAACGTTACAACCAAGTATACCATCGAAATCCCCGCTCAACCAGGTCTCAAGCATTTCAATTTTTACCGAAGGCCTATTAAATGCCTTAAATAACAGAACTGTTAGTTTTGAATTTACCGATATACTTGAGTTTATAGATTTGAGCAAAATGGGCGTGTCAAGATCCGTTTTAAAGGATCTGTTAAAAATATCCTTTTGAATTAAAAAGGTACCTGCGCCTGAATCTATTAGCAACTTCATGGGATGTAATTTGTTTTCATTTTGTACAACTATGCATGGAAGTGCTCGAAGGTGGTTGACGGAAAATTTTCGGTATATTGTGCGTTTGAAGATACAGTAGGCATGTTCTCTGCTTGCAAATCATTTGACTTTGATATTTTTGCGAATCAACGGAACTCGGAACATTTTGCCTCAAATTCTTAGATTGACTCGAATTTTTAAATTCACGGCTGTCAATATTGTTATATTGATGAATATTTCCTAAACTTTGTGGGTAACTTGGTCTGAATTGAGTTGTACCAGGGTTTTGAAACTGTCTACTAGACTGCCTAAAATTCTCATTATAATTTCGTTGATTACTTTAAAATGTTTGTCTATCTGATCTCTTTCTTTGATTGGATTGGTTATTTCTATAAGCCTGGAATGTAGGGAAGTGGAGAAGATAAATGTTCAGTGTCTATTAAAATATACTTTGCTTCACTCAAACTTTTCAGATTCCGAGCGTGAAGAATAAGCTTGGCTTCACTCGGAAATTTATTAATAAATATTGTAGTTTCAAAGCTAATTGTTCATTTTGTGAACTATTAAACCAAGCAGGAATATTCGCGTTACTAGCAAGGTTTGACTTTATATTTAATTTTGTTACCAAATTTAATGTCTTTATAAATAATTCCTCAACTGAATTTTGATATTTTAACATTTTTATTTCATTAATAATAGATTCTAAACTTTCAGATATTGAACAATTTGATATTAAATTTCTTTCAATTTCCGGCCAATTTGACGGATTGTTATTGTTTATCAAAATAATGTTAGCTTCATTCTTTATTTTTTGTCTAATTCTAAATTGAATAATTTCCCTAGAGATATTATCGAGATTAGCACTTAAATCATACAAGTAATCGATATGTTTGACGAACATTTCCACCTCTTCCGGGAGTTCGGTAAAATCGGATACTCCATCTACTTGACTTAACAAATTCATATTTTCCATACCTGCTTTCTTTCTGCTTTCATTTTCTTTGACTCTACTAGTACTGTTGATTGATGAACATTCACCCACTGCAGTTTGATCATATATATTTATATGGTATATCAAACACTTATTTTTTCTTGTTTTTTTTCTCTCTTTTTTCTTTATTAAACACTTTTTGCCTTTAAGCACTGTATTTCTTCTCAACGATATTTGTTTCAATTTTCTTAACTTGCTTAGAATACTTGCTAAGAATACTCTATTTCTACCACTGTTAGTTATTATTTTTTCTCTTTTACCGACTGCGCCAGTTATACATGGGAGCCAGCCGTGAGCACAGAACCGAAAAAAAAGACAGAAATTTAACAACACGTCTTTATTATTAGAGATCAAAGACAAAAATCTTAAAGCTAGCTTATCCTAACATTAGACTTAAGTTAACATGATTATTGAAAAAGGAGAGAGAGAGAGAGAAAGAAAATGAGTGGATGGTGGAGATTGTTTGTGGAACATGCATGATCTTTCTGTAGCTTGAGGAGACCGTCACGTCGCGTCGATTGTCGTTAGCAGCACATAATGTGTATTTACGAGCATTATGGCGTGAGCATGGGCTGATGCCTAAAGTCGTAAATTTGTGGTTTGTTTTTATAGATGTAAATGTCCTGGCTTGGTTATCCTCGGTACAGTTGCTAGATCGGATGATGCTGGCTTGCATGCATGTAACTCGTTGAGTCTGCCGTGGACCTCTGGAGGTCCGACTGGACCACTTTGGGAATCTCTGGTATAGACGATGCAGTAGAGTTTGATATTTGATGTTACGAATGGTGAATGTAAAAAATGCAGCCAAAACAATGTGTACATGCTATGCCAATTAAAAGTGAGAGAGTAAGCAATAAGAGTAGTCATATTGATAGATATTTTTGCGAAATCTTCAGGTGAAATTCAAGGGAATCGGCCAAAAACTGTTTCATGTGCAGTTTCATGCCGTTTATTAAGAGTATTATATAATTGTATACATTTGTTATGCCGTCCAAAGTTCTTCGAATGGTCGGGTGGTTTGTTCTGGTTTAGAAAATCGCATAATTTCTGTGAGTGTTGCATGCAACCGTTTGTCTCATCATTTTTGTACGAAAGAGTTTTATAGATTCGAATAGCCAATTTATGTAATAATTGCCGATGTCATAGCATTATCATTTTCCACAACTACGTTTTCGGGAACACAATAAGAAAATAGCAGTTTACCAAGAGGCTGGGTAATGTCAGCAACGGCTTTTGAACTAAAAACCCAGTGAGGACTAAGTGTTTTTATCTATTGTACAATAGTACAATAGTACAATAGTACAATAGTACAATAAAATTGCGGTTTTACTGTCTTAAGGTCCTAGCGGGTAGAACCCATCGGCGGCGGGCGGACCCAGACGAAATTGGCAGGTCAGTTTTCAGGCGTTATCAATGAAAAAAAAGGATTAATCCAGGGTTATTCCAATACTGTGTTACTTTATTGTATCCTCATAAAACTCCGAATTTTTTAAAAATAATATAAAAGAGGTCAATGTTTCATACATTAATTTGCCTACAAGTCCAGCCGCGTTAAAACCAAAAAAAAGGTTTTTCTTAGAAAAAAGTGGTTCGGGCTTTTTTTTTAATTTCTCAAAAACTACAAGACATTCTTGCATCCGGTTTTCTGTTTTTAACTAAAAGCTAATAAGAGAATTGAATTTTTGAAAAAAAATTAGTACTTAATTACATACAATTTTGAAACAAAATAGTTCGAAATTTTGTTTTTTAATTTTTTTTGTTTGAAAATTTATTTCTCAAAAACTATTCCTTAAAACAGATTCGTTTAAAAACAGGATGAAGGAAGAGGTCTCTGGCTTTACAAAAAAGTATATCACGGCATTGTGGATGTAACTGTTGATTTTTAATAATTTTTTTTCCAAATTAAGTACATTTTTTAGAAAATTGCCCCTCCCGGCTAAACGGGGGGGAATAGACCTCCCCCTCCCATACGATTTTTTTCTTGTCTTGACCAGACCTACACGCTCTAGCTTTTTCGCACACTGCTCGTGGGACACCCTGTATATGTATGTATGTATAATCAAAACTTCAAGTACTATTAGCCATACCAAAAAAAGTTGTATGCTACTACAAATATTTGTTAATGCAATAAAATAGAAAATGTATCAGAAATATTACCATTTTAGTGAAAAAAAAAATTGAATGTTGCGTTAACGGAACCATGGGAATAAATGGTTAACGTTTAATGAAAATTTACGGCTGGCCACAATTCCATTTTTAGCACTGAGTTGATTGAGGCATACATTGATTGTTGTTTCAACGGATGGAGTCAGGTTATGCGATAAACTCTAATCGCTGTATTGAGTAATTGAGTTAATTTGATTATTTGGTGGGATTTGAGTTCAAAATTGTTCCTCTCCGATATTACATTCCAATGCTCCTTTTTGTATTATAGTTCGTCTTCCTATTGCTCAATTCGTATATCCGTGGCTGATGCTCTGTGCATATTTTTACTTATTCTGATCCGTAAAAGGTTAAGCCTAGTGAAGTGAATGTTATTGGTATAGAGGTGTTTGTCGTAAGTCAAAGTTTGGTTGAGTGAAAATAACTCCTTGATGTTTGATTTCAATGAGAATTTAATTGCTTTTAATGAGTTAACAGCATTTTTATCGAGTACGATTGTTTTGTTTCTGGAAAGAATTTTGCGACGTTTGTCCATTCTGTTTTCTTAAAAGTGATATTAGAGGATTCACTATTTTCGCTTAATGTTCAATAAAATTAGGCGTTAAGAGTGGGACATACGTAGGAAAAGTCCGAAATCCGTGAACATTCTTGGCATATCTGTGGTCACAAGGAAAAACCATTTTTTCATCATTTTTCAGGAGAGCAGACAAAAAGCAAAACGCAGAAAATGTTACTCTTTCTTAGTTTAAAAGTAATTTTTTTCGAAAAATTAACTGTATTTTAATTTTATTGACATTTTTTATTTTATTGACAAAAGTAAAATTTTTGTCGTTAGGGCCTGTTAGGTTTTTCGTTATAAAAAATCCTATAGGGAATTCATATATGTAGTTGTTTTTCCATTTTAAAGAATTTTTGTGTTCTATTATAAAGTCTACTTCAGCCTTTTCTTCCTTGTCTATTGTGGGAGCTTTGAATTTTAAATTCAGTGTTTTAAATATTTCTGAATATTTGGTAAGGCTTACAAAATTAGAAAATTCATTCATCACATGCGATGCATTATGGAAAGAAATAAACGACAGCGTCGGCTCTAATGGCTTTCATATGATGGAAACTTATTTATTTTGTTGCGTAATTTCTCTTCTTGATTTAGTGTTAGCTTATTCACAGGAATCCTCTTGCCCCGACAATTCTTAAACGGTTTGCTTGAGCTTGCAATTTTTTTGGCTATTACGTTTTTAATGAAACTTTCCGTTTCAGAAAAAAACATATCGTGATATGTGTTCGGCACGTTTGTGTCGCTTTCTTTGCATGGCGTTAGCCAGAGTATTATATTTTTTATTTCTTATAGTCAGAAGATTTCTTATGTATAAAATTCTCTGGTCATAGGTTCCCAAACCCAGTACTGGTTAAATAGTTGTTTTATCTGCTCGAACGAACTTTTGTCTTGGCAGATGCTTGGACAATTTCCAAAGGGTTTTATAGCTCTTGCTTGCTTAACTTTTCTAAAAAGGGTTTTATATGCATTTCCAGTCCTTAAGGTCCGAAGAAAGCATTTTTTATTTTTGATTTTCCATCTAAGATCGTCGTTGTTGAGCGGAATATCCGAAATTTCGCTCTTTTCACTTTCTGGGTGCGAATCAGAAGATGTAACAGTATCATTTTTTTAAAAAATCAGGGTCCTTTATAGATTCATCGGAATTTACTCATTCTGACAAATTATTAGTGGCGGGTGGAGATATGGTTCTATGTCCATCGTTGAACTCATTTGAAATGTCTAAAATAATGGAAAATTGAAAATGTGTCCTTAAAATTAATAGTATTCCTACTCTTGAATACATTTATATCGAAGTCAAATCCGTCCATTGATTATTTAATCATTTTGTTCTGTTACGGAAGAACAACCAAGCTCGAGGTAAGATTTTCACGGACAGGAAAAGAAGAACTAATATTAATGAAAGTCTTTCCTCCATCCTATATTAATTTTGGAATAAGCGCTAAACTGCAGATAGGGAAGTCCTTTTACTCCATTGTTCTTTGGGAATAACCACTAAACTGAAGTTTTGTCGTAATTCCCTTTCTCAAAAATTAACAAAATACAAAATATTAACACGGAAAAACAGCTGAACTCAATTTTTCTTCCACAAGGCAATTTAATTAATTTAATTGCACAAACTTGTTTTTTGAAACTGTGGCCACATTTTTTAAGACAATAAGCAGAAAAAGATTTACAAAATAGATTTGAGTACGCTGAATCTAATGGCATTAAAATCTCAATTTTGTATAAGGTCGACTTTAGCGGTTATAGTTTGTGACCACAGATATATTCCGCATTTATATAACTAAATTTTCATTTTGGCTTGAAACAACTTAACACGGCCTTGGCTTTACTTATTTTAGATATTGATTTAGTCGATTATGGGAACAGCGTTCATGTAGTATCCAACATTTAAAAATATTTTAAAAACTCAATGAAATAGGATTCTATTACTATGTCAGTGTGACTCATAATTGTATGTTTTATAACAGACATCACTTGAGATGTTCATAGATTTTTAGTATCCTCTCGACAATCTTTTTTCAAGAGTGAAATCTCTCGAGTCTATGGAAAAAAACTCACTTTTCATTACATCGGAAATTTTGTCCATGTCAGATAAGTTCCTATCACTGGTCAAGTTTATTCGCTTCAGTAATAACGTCACTGAAATGTCTGTTTCCGGATTCAGTACGGAATCCAATATTTGACGTCCCTGACTCTGTAATGTGTCTGCCCCTGGTCGCGTAATTCGTTTTGATTGTGAGTCTAAGAAGTAATGCGAGATCCGGTTTTTTCGAGTGTATATGGCAAACCAAAAATTATACGGAATGAACAGTATATTTTTACAAGTAACTATTTTGGTACTCCTATATTTCACTAACTATGTTGAATGCCTTCTACTACAATTGCTGAATCTTACATTCACCCGTAGATATGGTATTAAAAGACATTTCACTCTCATACATATTGAAAGCTACTACTGTTGTCGGATCTATTAGAGACAATTGAGAAATACAATTATCTTTGAATACAGTGCCCATGATAAGAAGGAGAAAGTCAAATGTATAAATATACCTGGGAGGGGTAGTAAAACCACTCATCTGTACTCGGTTGTACATATTGAACTAAATTGACATTAGGCTGTATCATTCGATCCCGGAATTGTGCCCCAGAGTTATTGGCTTAGGTGGCAGTCTAGTAGAAGTCACACAAATTAGAAAGGGCTTACCCGTGTACAAATGAAACTTTATATAAAAAGTTTTTCACATTTTTTAGGCCACAAAATTGACCAGATGTCCTTTGATTGTTCTCTTTGATATTTAAGGCACTAACCAACGACATGGCATGATACTAATGTACCGGAGGGATAAAGTACATAGATATAAAGATAAAATACTTGAAAACTTAATTGACTGATAAAGTACATTGACTGCTTTTTTGACACCCAAACATGAAATCCTAGTAGCTATAATGGATATTTAGACATATACACTATTAGGTCTCTAAAAGTCTAATCCTCACATTTCTGCATTTCTCCAGCACTTCGTCCTTATACCCCTTCTAGTTGTCAAGTTGCCACATCATCACATTCCGCAAATATTTATTCACGAAAGCAAGACAAAGGAATAAGTGAGGAATTCCTTAATGGAAATATTTTGCAAATATTTGCGCTGTCTGTTCTGCTCCAGCCAACCCTATTCGCTCATCTGCCGCTAACTCCCTCTCAACACTGCGTACATCATTTATTTATATCCACCCAAGAAAGTTCTCTTCAAATGACCACAACACAATATAGGAAAACCGCAGGCATTACATATAAAAAAGGATTCTCACGACAGTTTCCAAGGACGACAAGTAAACTTTTGTATTATATAAAATCCTAATGAAACATACGACTTGATCTCGGAGACCACCTAATAAAGTATTTGACGCCCGTCAAGCTAAATTTCTTTACTTTTCTATCAACCCTGACCAATAAAAGATTAATAGTTGGTCTCCCATGGAATATGATACGAGTACCATGATTCTAAACGCACGAATAAGCATTCACTTTCATGGAACTCATTCAGCCAATTTGACAGGAGGAGAAGTTAATTCGTTCTGGTACTTAATGAGTTCGTTCCAGAAGATGAAAGTGTATTAAAATGAGGTATGTACACGAATATACAATACAACAAATATAAAGTTGCTTATCTACGCATGGGAAGACAAGCGATTTACATATATATATATATATATATATATGTAGCACTTCGTCAACGTCGGGATAGATAAGAAACGTTTACCATGAGTAGCCAGGGTTACTGAGCTTAGCAGAGAAAAAAAAAACATGGATAAGAGAAAAGAATAAACTACTTCTCTGCCCATTGACGAGGAAAATTGAATGCCGCTTCTCAACATTTCTCTCTTCTACTTACATATACCCACTTCGTCTTTATGCTAAACTTGAAATGCGGGAAAACTACGCCTCGAACTGCTTACAGAAAGCAGAAGCTGGCAACTATACACGATGTTATTAAGTTTCCTTTTTGGTTTGCATGACATCTTTATAAGCTTCGGGTCTCCCTTTTAAATCTTAGGGATTGTACGAGTAATGAATTTGAATTATTATTGTACAATATATGTATCGATTTGTTAGTTACACGAATTGTGCAGTAGCAAAAGTATGTGTCGTACACCGTTCACCACGAATGTTTCAACTTCAAATTAGATAAATGATTGACGCCTAGTTGTGAGTCTTACAGTTTACTCCTTTACGCTCTATACCGTTTAAGGTTAATTAATTTGTTTCACGCTGCCCATTAGAAGCGAGAAGGAAAAAGTGTACAACACTAATTAAATTCCGCAATGCTGCCGGTAATTGAAAACACCTTTAGAAAGTATTTGTGTCTGATTGGTGATTTATTTATTCTTCATCTTATGTACACACTAAATTATGTGCTACGTAAGAGCACAATTAAGTTTCATTCAATCATAAACACTTTTAGATTGGCGTACAAAAGGATTTATTAGCGCTTGAAAGCCTTGAGGAAGATTCCAGTCGATGATCTGTCAATCAAATAAATCCGACGATTTTCATTTAACTGTCCGTTAGGGATTTCGGGAATATATTTGTTTCGTTTGATTAAATAATCCTCCGGCATCTTAGGAGCCATAATCAGATAGTGCTATGGTTTGTTTGTTTTGATTAAAGGCATGAATTTAATAGCATTAGTTGATGAGATATCATGAAAAAGACGAAAGAGCTTCTGTTGTCGTTGACCTCGGATGGGTTTGAAGTTTTTTGCCAGTTTGGCCATATCAAATTCCACGTACATACATACACATTAATATCTAGGATTCATTCAAGGTTTTTGTTGATAATTTAGGAGAATAAACCAGAAAAAATCTTTTCAATGGATATTTCGGTCATCGCTCCAGTGGCAGAGGTTAACCTCCAGACGTCAAAAGCCAATTGCTTTGTAAGACTGTAATTATTAGTACAAATATGATCATTGATCAAGCTTCATAAGGCTTGTATAACAATGCATAATCTATCTATATATGTATATAAAAGAAAGTCGTGTTAGTTACACTATTTATAACTCAAGAACGGCTGAACCGATTTGGCTGAAAATTGGTGGCGAGGCAGCTTAGAACCAGGAGACGGATATAGGATACTTTTTATCCCGTTAGACCGCATTCCCGAGTGACGTGACATAAAACGTCAAAGAGAATACAAGTCACTATAAAACTTGGTATAATAAAAAAGTTCTGACATGGAATAACAAAACGCAAATGAAAGCTAAACGTAATTTTGTCTATGGTTAAGTATGGTTGAAAATTTGATAATTATAAATTTTGTCAGAAATCAATAATCATCAGTAATTTGTATTCTCTTTGAATCATCATTAACAATGCCGCGACCAAGATGATTGAATCTTTCCCGACAAAGCCGTAATGCAAGAAGGATACGAAACACTGCGAATGAAAGGACTGAAGAAGAACAAGAAATTGCGCGTGAAGAGCGCCGCGTTAGTATGGCTCGACTGCGTGCTTCTCAATCACAAGAGCAAAGCGAAGCAGCCCGTGAAACGAAGTTGCCATCCTGATTGTTGGTGAAAACTTGGAAACACGCGATATTGTGCTTACACGTCGCGATACTGGGCAACTGCAACAGATAATAATCTGAAACACATCGTTCATATGACACGTTGCAATACCCGCTGATGATTTGGCAGATGGATATTATTTTAATATCAAAATGATAAATCCATTGAATGGTGAGTATCAATATCATAGTTCAACATGACATACATTTTGCAATTTCATCTCAACGAAAGAGGAGCTCATCAACAAACTGTTTCCGAACATCATTGCTAACCACAAAAACTACGATTGGTTGAGTGAAAGAGCAATTTTAGCGACAAAGAACAAAAAAGATCACTTAAATTGCACAATTAAAAATCAAATCGTTGGTTCCCAGGATTCGTTCAAATCTATCGACTGTGTAACAAACGAAGACGAAGCAACCAACTATCCAACTGCGTTTTTGAATTCCTTGAGAAACCAAACATGAATTTTTCTTCTAATAACAGTCTTAAATCAAAAATTATCAAAAAAAAATCTTATAATGCTTTAATACAATACAATACAATACTAATTACATTTTCACTTGATTTTTAAATTTTATTTATTTTTTTCTACTTCTTCCTACCCCATCCAATCGAACATATTTGGCTTAGACAGAATGACGTCTGTCGGGTCAGCTAGTATTTTATATATGTAGGATGAAAAAGGGGGAAACAAAGGGATATGATTATTATAAACACTATAGATTTAAAAAGGAAAAAACAAAAACACCTTATTTATTCAATTAAACACTTAGTGCTAAAGAAAATAAGAATAAACTTCGATTTAAAAAAAACCGGACAAGTGCGTGTCGGACTCGGAAGGTGTACAACTTTGCTTCCGCTGTTTTTTCCCCAACATTTGAGACCTTAATGAAATAAATTGGTTACATATGTATCATTCAAATTATTTTCCATCGCTGGCCACTACTTTCTCCCATCTTTCGGGCAATGTACGAATCCCGCGTCGAAAAAATTGTTTGAAGCGATCCACGAATCGGTCCAATTTGTGACTTCTTCATGAGATCGGAAGTGTTGGTCAGTCAGGCCATTGATCGAAACAGGTGATAGTCAGAGGGAGAATACGGCGGGTGGGGTAGGACTTCCCATTTTAACGTTTCCAAGTACGTTTTGACCTCTTTTGCAACGTGGGGTCGAGCGTTGTCGTGCTGCATAATCACTTTATCGTGCCTCTCGCTGAATTGCGGCCGTTTGTCTTTTAATGCTCTGCTCAAATGCATTAACTGCGTTCGATAACGAGCACCTGTGATTATTTCACTTGGTTTTAACAACTCATAGTACACGACGCCGAGCTGGTCCCTTCCGTTTTTGCCTCTGAAGCAACTGTTCACAAACACACAAAAGCCGTTCAACGTCTCTTGGTTTCAACTCATACGGGACCGAAGTTCTTTTTTTCTGAATCATACCTTGAGACGTTTTGAAATGGCTTGCTGTGTCACTTCCGATCGTGCCAATTCTTTTTGAGACTGACGCGAAAACTATCTCTCTTCCACCATTATGCCGGTCTTCCACCATTATCACCGTTCTTGAAGCGTTGAAACCACTCACGACACGTTCTTTCACTAATAACGTCATTCACTAATAACATCCTCACCATACGTATCTGAGAGCATTCGATGAGACTCAGCCGCTGTTTTCTTCATATTGAAACAAAACAGTAAAGGGCAAACCATAATAGACAGGAGCAAGCAGAAGTAACCAGAGGGGAATGTCTTCTTACATGCAAAGCATATGATATGCCCACAATGGGAAGATACGACGTTTCGTTAAATGTTCGTTAACTGATGAAAGCAGAAGGAAGGTCTTCATGAAAGAAGACATGACGGACGGAATTTTTGACAAGTGACATTTGAGGTTAGGAAAGAGAAAAAAGATAAAATAAATATGGAATATGAGCTTGTTAACAAGTTGATTTCACTTGTGTAGGACAATAAGTGTCTCTATGATAAAGCAGATGGCTATTATTTCAATAAAGAGGAAAGAGCCAAAGCCACATCGAAAATAAACAAATCGAATGAAATCAATTTGACAGTTCTTTTCCTTCTGCTTTTTCGTTGAAACAGAGGGGAGAATTTCGTTCGGATCTGACATAAGCTTCTGCTTGCTGCTTCCTATTATGGTTAGCCCTTAACACCTCCCGCAAACGACGAGGATTTGGCTCGTAAACTGACATTTTCATGTTCTTCCCCTTATTGACAACTATCCATGTGAACTACTGCAAATACTCATACACATTCATTGTGCTTTTTAGGTCCACAATTTTCACACTTTAAGCCGTTCATACTTGTCAATATTTTTTTTTTACGGAAACATGGTTTCTCTTGACTATTTCGAAAATTCCCCGTGCCTACTGCGTTTTGCAATTATAGGATTGGCTGCTGGTCTTTATTTATATTATTTATGAGAATAAGGAGGTACAATACGATATGCGTTAAAAGAAATATTCGTTTAATATTTCCTCAATTCATATGCAACTGCGTTCTTTGCGGGAGAAAGTTGTCAGCAAATGGACATAAGAACCTGAGGGAAAGTCTAGATAAAGACCTTGAATTACTCGTCTCAAAGGCCAACTTATTCAGTCATTGAAGCAAAATGATCAGCCGCTTCTGTCGATTATCTGCTTCTCAGTCGGAAATAATCATCGATTTTGCTAAAAACAAAGACACTTTCACAGATGAGACGCCTTTTCATCTCTGCTATTATGTCAACAAGCAAAGCTGCCTCACTTGGTTCTCAGAAAACTAACAATGAGTTATAGAGAATATAATCGACCACAAACGTCTGACTATTTGATTTGGTTTTTCGAGTGGAGGCATTACTGACATATTTTTCTTCGAAGATGACAAAGCGACAGAATGATGGTGAATGGGGAGCTATTCGTACAGAATCATGATAATCGATTTTATTTAAGCAAGTATTTAATAAATTGCACTTGAGCTAGATATTGTTTCACCGGGTTGACGCTGTAACCAGCTTTTTCGGTGATGTTGTTTGTCCTGCATGAAGTTCTGATTCGATGCATGTAGATCAATGTCATGCAGACAATCTCAAAGTGGTTCAGGCACTTAGCACAACGTTGATCGAGTTATTCGTGAAATGGAGCTTTAAAGCATCGAAAATTAATTTCGAAAAAGATAATAATATAAAAAGAAATCCAGCAAATGCCTAACCCTTTATAAAAAACGAACAAAGTTTTAAACCTTCCATAGACCAATACCCAATTATCTTAACGATATCGAAATCGAAATTAAATAATCAAAACCACTGAGATACCTGGACCGTCTGTTCTGAACGTTTTGCTATCACACAATTTCCTTCAGCTTCTACTTTCATTTCGCCACTAATTTGGCCAACAGTTACATAATTCTATTATTCAATTGAACTATTGTGCTCCACTATATTGAAACATGCCTGTAAATCTTCGTGGAAGAAGTTTTTTTTATTTCTTATTGTTTTTTTGGCTAAAAAATTAATCACAAGCAACGATGAGCTGAGCATGTGCATTAGCGTCATGCAACATATTTTTTATCATGAAGACTGACGTTTTTTACGTATTGTTTCACGCAAACCGCGCATAATTTCAAGGTAATATTCCATATTGACCATATGACCGTCTGGCAAGAACTCATAATGAACTACGCTTTTCTTATTGAAGACAACAGTGAGCAGTGCTGGCTTCCATTGAGATGATTGGGCCAATCTTCTTCTGTTGATCAAAATTCAGCAAATTGCGGTCAAGACGCTGTCCCCAAAGAGCGCAAGATGTCCCGCTTTGAAAGGGGTCATCCCATATGGATGCATGTATCGTTGATAAAACACATTTGGAATAAATGAATATAGTAAAAATAATATTTATTATATTCAGAATATGTATGTATATATATATTCAATAAAAATTAGTATATAAGCGCGGCGGTGCTTATATTAAAAATATTAATAGGTTCAGTCAGGTGTAGTCAAAAGGCCGAGAGAAAAACTTTATTTTTTTATTGTTTAAAGTTTTTTTTTTGTGTCGGGTGTTCTTATATGTAGAAGGTGACGCAAGGTTTATCATCCCATTTTGTTTTTGAATAAAATGTTTACTAAATAGAAAAAATGAGTTTGAGTAAGGGAAATTTTTATTTGGACCTTTACATTTTTTTCTGTTATGTGGAAAAGATGATATCCGTCCAGTGGCTACCGCCAGTGTTGATACACATTTGTACCCGTTTTATCGCATTTTCCATGAATTTCTACAAGATGTCCAGTGATTAATGTTAATATTCCTGTCGAATATTATCCTTAAGGGCTGCGAATGCGAACGTCCGAGGCTTGTTGGCATAAGCCCGCGACTTCAAGTAGCCGCAAAGAAAGAAGTCTGGGATGATTAAATCTGGCGATCTGGCTGGCCATGCCCAATCGTCAAAACTGGCCAGAAAACGTTTCATTCATACTATCCATTGTGGCTCGTGCTGTGTGTGTGATTGCATCGTCTTGTTGAACCAAATATTCACCAAGCCAATTCCGGCAGTCAGAAGTCGTTTATGATGTCCCTGTAGCGGTCGGCAGTAACAGTGATCGTATTGTCGATGGCGACCTCAAAAAATACAGCCCAATCACCCGTCTCGCGTGAACGCCGCACCGCACAGTAGCTTTGAGTGAATGTAATGGCTCTTCGTGTATCATACGCGGATTTTCAATGCCCCAGAAAGCAAGAATTTGTTTATTGACGTAACCGCTTAAGTGTAAATGCGCCTCGTCGCATAATTTTCGACACAAAATCGTTCTCTTCGTCAAGGATGGCTTGACAGTAACTCACACGCGACTGACGGTCAGCAGGCATTAACTGATGCACTGTTTGTACTTTGTACGGGAACATGCGTAAGTTTTTCACAAAAATTCGCTGTAGTGTCCGTCTGGTTATGCCCAATTGCGTGGCCCGTCGTCTGGTTGATGTTTCATCGTTCTCAGCGACAACGGTAGCTACAGCTATGCCACAGATATTCTCTGCCGAACGACCAGTCCGGTGGCAGTCACGTCCCGCATGGTCTCCTATCTTTCCAGTCTGTCAGTTGGCGCGACACGAATAGGAATCGACGTCGAAATTCACGAAATTCCACCGACCGGTTATTGGTCAAAAAATGGACACAATTATTCCACGCTCTTGCGAAGTATAGCGCTCCATTGCTTATCTGTCTATCTGCAGCTGTCTTGTTCACTAATATCAAATATGATTGAGGTACGCCGCCATTCGCAAAAATTATAACATCTTCCGATAGGGTGATTCATTTTGCGCCACCTAAAAGAGCTGATGTCCTTGAAACGCCTGAACAGATCTTCATAAATTAGAGTTAAGAACCATCTCGATCACGTTAGCTTAAAAAAAAAAAATAAAAATCATCAAAATCGGTCAATTGGTTCAGGAGCTACGATGCCACACACAGACACGTCAAACTTATAACACCCCTCTTTTTGCGTCGGGGTTTAAAAAAACAAACTTGAACTTGACTGGGTAGTTAATATAGTTAATAGGTACTTTGTGCTATATTGCAGCCACGGAGGGTGCCTCAGCCTATCACACTGTACAAGAGAATCATAGCTTTCGCTCGAACCAGTGCGCATCTATTCATAGTTTAGTACAGATATGTTTCGATATGTGCTGGCGCCTACAACATATAAATTAACAAATGAATGTAACAAATGTATTAAAAGAAAACCTTTGTAAGGCTAATTGTATAACTTTTTTAACGGATGCTTCAAACCATGGCTCTACAAAATTATTCCCTTTCTTAGTACTCTCCTTTTTCACATACGAGGGTGATCCGATAAGTACTTAGCCTACAAAAGAAAAACAAAAATTTTGGAGAAATGGCGATTTATTTTTCAATATAGTCTCCTTTTAGCTCAATACACTTGACCCAGCGATGCTCCAATTTCTTTAACCCGTCTGAAAAATACGTTTTCTCGAGGTCTGTAAAGTAGGCCTCCGTGGCGGCGATGACCAATTTGGCCGTGGCGAGGGCGGAGGTGTGAGCCGGTGCGTTGTCCAATTTTTGATGGTCGCCATCGAAGGAGAAGAGTCCCTTTCCCTTCCCGATTTCCCTTCCAAAAATAAGAATCGAATCACCGACCGATATTGCTCTTTTTCCATTTTACTAAAATCCGCGGACACTCCCGCTTCCACGCGCGGTCAAAACAAAACTACGAGTCCGATCCGGCTGACAGTAGCCGTCTACTAGAATGTACTACACGATAGTAAGTTGTTCTTACGATACTGACGCCATCTGGCGGTGAGGCTATGTACTTATCGGACCACCCTCGTACAAAGGAGTAAAAGTAAACGCTTTAGAGTTCCAAGAGCAACCAGGCGAAACATCGGAAATAATATTTGATTATTTGAAACAAGTGTTGACAAAAAATTAACTAAAAACAAAAAGTATGGCATTTTGTAGAGATAAAACAAACTGTAATTTTGGAGGTAAAAATAGAAAAGTGAAATTGAACACGTATATTTGAGGGGCATTCATAAGAATAGGATGTGGAGCTCACATAATCTAAATTACAATCTAATCTGCTGCAATACGTCTATCTGTTGATTTGAATGCATAATTGTGAATATTTATTACTTTTTCTACGTTTATAGCATTAGTATTGAAACATTGAAGGAATTCTATCATGCGTCTGACAGATAATATAAGAAACTTCTGTGTTAAAATTAGGTGGCTCGCGGTAATATCGGTGCTGGAAAGAGAATTACAAATGTTTCAGCCTTTAAGAAACAGATTTTTGAGCATCGATATTTTAAAAGGTTTTTTTAACAATCCTAGCTCAGTATTTTGGTTATTTTTTGTGCACGCTCAATTAGCTACGTTTCATCAAGCTGTGTTAAAGATCGAGGGACAGAACGATGTACCGAGGTCGTAAATGAAATAAAACAGCTCGTAAATAATTTAAGCCAAGAACAAAATTCATGCTCCCTTCCCCACGCCACCCGTAATATAATGGCGAAATTACAGGAAACTGGTGCTATCAATGAGGTCAACGTAAAAACTTCAGCAGATCAATTTTAAAAGGCGAATAAGGAATATTTGGAACAGTGGTGTCAGTTTAACTCTGAAGTTGAAATTTTTGGATGGGCGAACCAAAAGAAAGTCCCCTCTTGGGAGGAGGTTCAAAAAGTATTGGGCTTTTTAATTAGACAGGGTTCTCTCAACAGAACTCAAGACACAGGAGATTTAGATGATTTTTCCTTCATTTTAAATTTTATAACAATATAAAAGTGACAGATTTTACAGTATTTACCCACTTTTATACTAAAGACATATCGCACGCACATTTGTTTTACGATTGTAGGTTAAATTTTATGTCCATCAGGCGGCAACGCCCCTTTCGAGAGCGTGTTTTCTTAAATTTATGAATAAGCTATGGACCAAGAAACCAGTTTTTTTTTTTATATAATTCGTGCAGGTTCAAGAGGTTATGGTGTTTGTCACAAAACCTGGACGGGTCCATGCACGGACTGTAATATATTTTTCCACTGTTGGTGTGAAAATATTGCTGCAGTTGATTTCGAATATATGTATGACAAGTTCAAACTGCAAAAAAAAGTGTCACTGACTCTGAGAAGTGTGCAAAACGAAACGAGAAACTCTACTAGCTACATACATATGTATTATATTTTTTGTCCTCATATCTTCTCTTGATATTAAACTTGAATCAATGACGGGCAATAGAAAAGCATTGATTTGAAAAGTTGAATTGATAATTAAACTCATCTTTGTAACTTGAGACATCGTAACACCGACTTTCGAAAAGGGTAACATAAGAGTAATTAGCAATTATAGAGCGCCTTGCTTACTGTCTTCAGCGTCGATTTTTGCCAAAAGCGATTAGAAGTATAATGTCGAGTGAATTCAAGGAAATACAACTTCTTCAACCCGATGGTAGAGTTCTGCTCTTTAATTAATTAAAGCTTGGGTTACAACAAATGTTGCGCTAGTCTATTTGTAGACTTTTGATTGATCACAGCATTCTCATGAAGAAGTAACTTCCTTTAGGGTTTGTATGGTTAGCGTCATATTTAAAAATCGGAATACAAAAAGATAAGGTTTGGGGACTTGTTTATTAACACTACTGCAAGGCCATAAAGAACATCGACCGGAACCTGTGTAAGTCACGTCCAGCTAATATTTTATCTTTCAACCAGAAACTGAATTTTTGAAAGCCGACGAAGATTTTCGAGAACCAAGTGTGACATGTACCCGTCATGAAAATGTGACGTGTGTGATGTATTATCTGAATATTACAAAAGTAAAAATCAATTTATTACCCCAGGATATCACAAACTGTAGCCCACTACGTAATAAAATTACCTAGGCGCTTGACGACCACCAATTTTGAAGGCTACTTTGAACTTTGGTCCTACGGTTTCAATGATGCAATGTTTGGTGATAATTACAAATCAAAAGCTCAATTCTTACCGAAATCAGTTCAAACATAGCATATGGCTGGGCCTGACTGGACAAGAGGGAAAAATATCAATACTATCTCAACCGATTCTGAGACTTTCGAAAATTGTCGAATTGATTTAATTCGATTTCACTTATGGAAATATTGTTGAAAAGAGGACTGACCCACTTACATACACTGAAGAAAAATTAAGCTGAGAAACTACCAGGCTTCTTGCTAACCAAAACCAGAAAATGGGAGAGCTTCCAGCTATGATTGCAGACTACAAGCCCATTATAACAATAAAGGAGAAGTTGACAATGTCGATAAGAAGTGCGCAGTATATTCTTCCAGCCGCAAAACTCGTCGTTGGCATATAGCAATTTTTCAAACATTGCTAGATAAGGCAGACATAAACCTAATTGTAACTTTTCGTTGGTTTTTCATGCGGTTGAAAATTGCAACACTTCTTACTTCAAGGTAGACATATGTAAATAAATACTTTGACATTGTAATAAATCAAAATATAAGCTGGTCTAAACATATCTCAATCTAAAGCCATATCAGGGCTCCTCCGCCCATAATTTGTATTATCTTATGACAACAGCATTATTTTTACGGTTAGCCTATTTGGGACTATTTGCTCCTTAACTGTAATATGCCATGCAATGCAACCCTTGGTCGATTTGCAAAAATGTGCTCTGAGGAAGATTTATGGGGATAATCGCTTAGCTCCTTTCAAAGAACTCTTTATATCTTATGCCGGTTAGACATCTGTACGATTACAAAGTCTTAAACTTATTTTTTTTAGTAAGGTAAAAATTCTCGGTCTGACAATAAAAGACTGCGATCTTCTGTCCAAAAATTATACTATTTTTCTATATCATTACCCTTGACTTTAATACACTCAGTTCAGCGTTTCTCCAACATCAGAATTTCTTCAAGGAAGGTCTGGGAGTCTGGGAGGCTATGAAAATGTTCCATGCACTGCTTCCTACATTCCAACTTCTACATTAAATACGAAGCGCTTCCTTGAAACAGATTTCTTCAAATTTGGGAACAGATGGGGCTTCCAAATCAGGGGAAAATGGAAATGGCCGAGTGAATCGTACCCAAAATCTCGCAGTTTTCCCATCGCTAACGTACCCTTGTGTACAAGTGCGCTACCATGGTGAAAGATAATTTTTTTGATAGAAATTCAGCAAATCCATATTAAGATTTCGCAACCCTAATTATTTGTGAACGATGCTTCGCACTCTTTCTTCCTATACCCCACCCCACCTTTCCCCGGCCACCGTTCAACTCAATATCATACAATTTTTCGTTGGTTACCGATGTGATTGCAGTTTTTAGCCGTCCTTCACGTGGGTCATCTCTGATGGATGTGCGACCACGTTTAAAATCAGCTACCAACTTTTTAACGGTTAACATCAAGTTTAATAATTTTAACGAAAGACACGCAAGACGACAAGTCGGAACTTATCATAGGCACTAATGACATGTGTACCCAGACAGGAAACATATGGGTTTACTGATTGGAACGCCATCTCAGGCCAAGAACTTTTCACGTTTTCCTAGTATATTACACTCATAACGTATAATTTCAACAACGGTGTATGTTAATTGGCTTAAATTATGTTTTCCACCCATTCGATTAGTGAGTATTTCATTACGTACTTAATAGAAAAAGGCATTTAAATTCGAATAAAATTGCTTTTTAGTTTATAAAATTACATTTATGATAGCTACAAATGGCACCACACTTCATTTGCTTCTGAAATGGCTTCGAACTAATAAAATCCTACTCAAACTGCAGTAGAATATAAAAGTGACTCTAATTACTCTAAATAGTCGCACAATTTCTTTCAAATTTCTATTCCCAGGCTGTAAAATTATTCACTCGCTCGCAGTATTGCAGGATGCGATCAGAAAGAAATTATTTCCAACCATAAATCGCACTCCGCTTTGGAACTTTACAAAATTTTAATCCATTTCCGAGAATAATCAGAACGAAATTCTCCTCCAAATTGCGAAAGCATCTCTCACACACCATTTCAATATCTTGAATTTAACGACGAGCGTAAAGGGAGTAGAAGAAAGGCAAATCCATCCCAAGCGCAAATAAGTTGTCCGGACATACTCGATACCAGGACAAAAAGCAAAGTAGAAGCAGCATTAAGATTCAAAATCAACTCAAGAGAACGATCGACCAGCACCGGAACCACTCCTTTGTCATGTAAAATACAGTGTCCAACTTCTGCTGTCAGTTTCCGTTTTAACGAGTGTAACAGGAAAAAAGAAATATGTAACTCGGTTGATTATTCAGCCACCGTCATGGCGAGACCGCAATTTGCATCAGTACAAATGTACAACTTCCAGTCCACTGATAATGTCGGCTGGTTGCTGATTTAGCTGAATTCTCTGTGACACTTATTGCACATAATTTCCGTCGGACATGGTACAATTAAATTCTTAATGAATTTCCAATTGTTCTCTATTATACGGATGGCCCCATCGTTCATGGCCTGTCCGCAAAATTCAAAAGATACACTTTTGGTTATTTGAATCGAACAGTGACTTTTTCGGATTTAGGATTTGGCTAAACCAATCAGATAAGCTGGCAGTTGAAATATATATTATAATGCGAGTAGATAGGTGTTTGCCACAGAGTAGTTAATTTTTCAAAATATTAAATAGTCATTCGACGTTATACTTGTTTTACCTACTAAAGTTGTTTTTGATTCCAAACTATCTCATATGTGATGAACGTATATTTGTTATCTCGTAAGTACTTCGAATTTGTAATATAATTGAGCACGTTTGTTCCAAATATGTATATATGAATAGAATAATTCGAAAGTAAATGAATGCGCCTTTAAATTTGAATCGCAGCCTTTGGCATGCTAGCAAGTGTTGGAAAATGACCAGATGCGAGTCATATACCTATTTCGTGTAACATTTACTGTCCAGGGACCCACATATCCTTGTATCGTTAAGTGTACAATTACTGAATGCAATAATTCAGAATTTCAATGTATTTAAAGAAAGTTTGAATGAACATGTGTAAAATGTCTTGAAAGAAGCTGTTTTTATGTTATATACACCAAAACTTTTTCATTCGAAAGTACATAACTAAGGAATTTATATTTCATCTTCATCTTCTTACTAAACAAAAATAATAAGAAATATTTCAGGAAGTTTGCATATAAGTACATATTTTAAGAAGCCAGTTCAAAATGATGATTAACATTATATAACCACCCAAGTTACATAGATGAAAATGTGTGCTTTGAAGGAAATAAATGTCCACTTTAAAAATTTAAGAAATGTCATCATGTGGGCTCGAATCGTTTTTTTCTACGCATAGTCACTGGGCAAAACTAAATTCCTTGGGCTCAATTTAGATTGATAGGAAAATAAATTGTGAAATCTAGAGGAGTTTATTAGCTCCGTGGTATTTCCTTTAAAAAGAATGAAAAGTGAACCACTAAACCTGTCCTTCTCTGCCATTTAATACAACATGTTATTTCCACGTTCGTAAGGAATACCATATAAGAGGTTTTTTCAAAATTTAAGTGATATTTTAATTTCGCGAGTTAAGTGTATTCAACTTTCGATTTATTTTTTGTTATGTTGACATTGACATTGTATATGTCGACGTTGTAAACTATTTTGGATATTTAATTTGTTTTTCACAGATATAAAAGTTAGACGTGTTTTATTGTGCTTGATGACTTTTTGCCCTTGAAAAAAAAGGAATAAAAGAATTTGTATTGACTTTTATGTGAAAAAATAAAGCTTAGTGCTCTAGTGAAATTGAAATGTTGACTGTTGCATTTGGCGAGCCTACCCCGGTTACAAATATATTTATATTCACTCAGAGAATTTGCTGAGGATATTGGCATATCAGCTGGCTCATGCCATGAAATTTTTTCAGATATTTTGGGCATGAAGTGTGTGACAGTGAAGTTTGTTCCAAAATAGAAATCGCATGAGCATCGCTAAGTAGCTCTTGGATGATTTAAATGACGATCCATATTTTATGAAATTGGTCGAAACCAACGCCCAATCACCCCAATGGAAGCTACGAGAAGAACCAAGACCGATCAAAAGCACGTGAAGTTTGGTCAATTGCCAAATGTTGCTTACAATTCTTTTTGAAAACCATATCATGTTGCGTTATGCACTCTTGCAGGCAGATCGTGCGATCAATAAAAAATATTACCTTGAAGTTATGCAAAGTAATACGAAGAATATTATTATTACTGAGGTGGTTTTAAAAGTTTCTGACCTCAACGTGAGAGTAGCAGCATTCGTCAGTAAAAGCTAGTGAATGAAGTTGTGCCTCTTTTGACACTTACTCACTAAAACTTCAGCCATTTTGGACACGAAGGTTTTATTCATATTACCGGCCATTTAGAATTCGGAAATTCGGAGCTCCCTGACTGACTGTTATCATTCCATGTTTCACTGGTCTGTTCCATCTTTTCTAAGTCCATCTACGGCACCGCCTTCCTGCAGGTCTTTCTTTTACGGGTTTTCCACTTATTATTCGTTTTCAAATACCCTTTATTTTCCACCTTCTTAGTCAGAGACCAAGTTTCACATCTATAAAGTGTCGCGGACATTATGGCGGTTTTATAAATACGGACCTTGACATTGTGGGATGAAAGAATTGTTTTGAACAGTGCCCTCATGGCAAAGGAGCAAACGATTTTGATGTCGTTTTTAAAAGTGAAGGAGGTACCCAAATATTTGAACTTGTCCACTTTTTTCAAATCATTTATTGAAGACAGTAAGGTGCGAGGATTGGATCGATCCGAATCGGGTAGTGACCATGTTTCTGATTTCCTTTTTATTTACTTCTGGGCGAACTTCCTTTCCTACCACTTTTAGATTCTCTACCTTTCTCTTAGCTGTTACCTCACTATCTCTAGCAGATCCTATCAAGGAAAGCTAGAACATATGTGAATTCATTATCCTGAAGGGATCTCATTACCAATTCAAGTGTTGTTAAGGTGTGTGCTTATTTTAATCCTTTACGTATCTCGAATATTTCAGATGGGACGTTTCCAACTTTAACTTTGTTTTGGCTTAGGGATACTTGTGTTTCATCAACTTTTTCGGGATTCCCAGCCTTATAAAACAAGATGCATGTTCAAACGAAGTTACATGCCTTCTTAAAATCTATGAATAGTTGGTGCACTCTTTCTTGGAATTCCCAATTTTTTTCTAACAGCTGCCGTATAGTGAAAATATGCTCACTCGTCGAGCGGTTCTTCCTGAAGCCACACTGGTGGTCTTCGAATATTTCCTGATGTCAGTTTCTTTAAGGAAATATTTAAAGACTCCTTGTAGCAACTTGATAATAGCGATATTTCTCGGTAATTATTGTCACTCTGTTAAAATACAGGAATGATGACTGAATTTTTCCGTTCCTCGGATATAGTTTCAAACGTTTTCTTTTCTATTGTCATTTTTTATACCGAAGGATATGACTGACTTTCTTCCATATGGTTTGATATCTTGTATGCGTTATCTCTTTATTATTTTGCAGGGTGTGAAGTCTTAGAAAATTACGAGCTTTTATTTTTTGCATTTTTCGTCGAACCAACGCTTTTGTTTGGGGACTTTGCAATAGCCCAATTTGTTTTCCGCTAGTTCTTTTGAAACAAAACGAGAGAAAAAACAAAAATAAAAGTATAAATAGATTGTATATTACTATGTTACACAATAAGTTTAGAAATCAATTCATTGTGGAATTTTAGACGAGAAGCGCTATAACACTGATTGAGCCTATCGGTGATTGTATGAACATTTGCTAGCTGATGAAGTTCTTCATTAGAAACATAGCAGCGGTAAATTAAAAATTATTTTTAAAACTCTATTTTGGGATATTTGAAGCTAACGGATACACTTACCTCATACTATGATGGCCTGTAAGACTGATTTGAAGATAAGTAATTTATTACAGGGCCCAATTTTGATTGTGACTAAAGTGTAGTTAGTTTTTTTAGTTTTTGATTCATTTTGATTAATAGTATCTAAGATCTACCTTACCCTCTACACTCGGACACTCTAAAACAAACAGTACAACTAAAACATTTGTCTTTCGATTACTATAGGTATATCAGCTTACAATTAACATTATTATAACTAACTTAAGTTAAGGGAAATGTTTTTTTTATTAAAAAACTTAGCATATGAATAAAGTGTGAATAAAGTGTTCTAATGGTGAGATGGACCCTTTTTATAGTGTCAGTTATATGAAAGTCAATCGATACTCTATTTAAAAGGAGATTAAGTCTTGGAAAAAAGAATACAGATTTTTCTCGTAAAAAATATAGTTGAATAGATCGATAGATAGAAGGGTTTATTTGGATGTTCCAACCCCTGATATACTCCTCTACTATGCATAAGGCAGATTGCAAGTTAGTTTCGACATTGAAGCATCAGTGCAAGGGGCGGAGTTTGAGTTGGAAAATGAGGAAAATTGGATATATTAAATGGAATTGGAACGGGGACTGATATTTGCGGGACTCCATCACTAGTAAGGTAATTGAAGATACATTGTTAATGGCAGCTTTAAAATTGCGGTCCGACAGAAAGCTCTAGACAATGTTAACTGAGAATTTAAGCTTTATTATGATATGTAAGTCCAAGTATGTAAAAGTTTTTGGTAGTAGACCGTGACAAAGGCTCTTATCATATCTAAAAGTATTAGACCGGTACTTTTGCCTATATGTAGATCTTTTCTGAATAAAGATAGGGCAAAATAATTATTGCCAACCATATTTTGATTTGTTTCATAGTTGGTTTTATAGGCCAATGACTAGTTAAATTATTGATATAATTAATATTTAAGGTACATTGTGCTACGGAAGATAAAGACGCGTTTTACAAAACAACATATGAAATATTTGACAATTTCTCATCCTTCGATGACCTAGGGGATATAAAGGCCAACAACAAACGAAGGAAGTCTCCACATCTCATCAAACAATAAACGCCTTAAAAAAAAAAAGTTTCGTCAGCTAAAAAATGCGATTGCGGAAACCACAACATTCAAACACAAAAGAATACAGTAAAAAGTTTGCTAAGAAAAAATTCAGGAAAAATATTCAGCTAAAAGCACAAAGGAGGCCCCAATGCTTAGGAAAAGGATATCAAGTCAGATCAGACAGACGATAATGGCGAGCTCTTTTCGGACAACGAAAGAATTGCAGTCCAATGGAGAAGATATTTCGATAAACTGCTGATTTTACATAAAGAGCCAGCAGCAATAAAAAAGGGTGTTATCCACACAGCAGAGGTAGAGGTGGAACTGCCAACCATTGAGGAAGTAAATAAAGCAATCTATCGGCTAAAGAATAACAAGGCCGTAGGAATCGACTTAATACCATCGAATGAAATACGAGGATGGTTTGAAAAATGTCCGACCTAACAAACATATAAGACATCTACATAGTCTCCTTGTAACGCTACACTTCTTCCAACGATGCCCCACTCTCAAACTCGTCCAAATAGTACTTGGCATTTTTTCTGCGAAATAATTGTTCACTTAGGAGATTGCCTCCTGTTTAGACGAAAATCTCTTTCCTCCGAGTGCAATTTTTAAATTAGGCAACAAAAAAAAATCGGTAGGGGCTAGATCTGGTGAATAAGGTGGATGGTCAAGCAGTTCACACCGTTATTCGTTGATTTTCAAGATGGCAACCGCTGAGGTGTAAGACGCCGCGTTGTCTTGGCGAAACAGGATTTTCTTTTCCTGCAAATGTGACTGTTTTTCCACAATTTCTGTATTCAGTTGGTCAAGTAATAATGCCTAGCATGCTCTGTAGTGGTTTTTCCTTTTTGAAGATAATCGATTAAGATAACTCCATGACTATCCTAGAAAACAGTGGCCATCACTTTGTCACTTTGTCAGCCGAAAAAACAGTTTTCGCTTTTTTTTGGAGCCGATTCCCCTTTGTAGTCAAACGTGTTGACTGTATTTTTGTTTCGGGCATATAATGGTGTATCCAAGTTTCTTCGACAGTAATTAATTGATGCCAAAACTCCGGTTTATTGCGCCTAAACTGCGCCAACGGAGCGTTGGAAATGTTCATTCGAACACGCATTTGATCTAACGTGAGCAAACGCGGCACCCAACGCGCCTAAATCTTTCTTAACAATTTTCACATTTCTTGACAATCTTAACATTTTCATAGCCTCTGCTATCTCTCTCACTTTAATTCGGCGGACGCTAAGCACCATTTTGCACCAAAATGGCTGAAATGTTGGTGATTAACTGTTAAAAGATGCACAGCTACACGCACTTGCTTTTATTGACGAATGCTGCTATCTTCATGTTAAGGTCGGAAACTTTTCAGACCACCCTGGAGGGGTGCAGGAGAATAATTAACACGGAAATAACATGGGCTCATTACAACAATGGAACAATGAACCTATCTCTGGGAAAGGAAAAACTTATCAACTGTGATTATAAGGTCATGTCAGATATGGAATTCCCTTAAATAAACTGATATCGTATTGTAAAGGTAAGAATCGAAGAGTACTATCGTGGCTTCAGGAGAAATTGCTCGTCGAGTGACTAGACTTTCATCATATGACAGCTAGTAGAAAAGAAATGGGAAATCCACGAAACAGTTAAAACCAAATTATTGGTAGATTTTGAAAAGGCCATATGCATCTATAAGTCGATCGAAAATGTCCTTGTAAGGCTGGGAATTTCGAAATCTTTGCGGAACTGATACAAGTATGCCTAAGGGGAGACAAAAGACAAATTAAAGTAAAAACGCCGTGTATGAAATATTTTTGAGATATGTGAAGGATAAAAACATAGGTGACGCCTTGGCGCCACATCTTTTTAATTTGGTGCTGCAATAATAAGTAATGAAATTCCTTCAGGAAAATGAACCTGCTGAAACACGATACAGTTAAGAGAATGGT
Organism: Merodon equestris; assembly: GCA_958301585.1. Taxonomy (NCBI): domain Eukaryota; kingdom Metazoa; phylum Arthropoda; class Insecta; order Diptera; family Syrphidae; genus Merodon; species Merodon equestris. The sequence goes on from OY284413.1 coordinate 71,918,105, forward strand.
AATAAGTCTTATAATGGCAGGAAAGAAAGTAGGCTTAGTAGCAAATAAAGGGAAACCCAAATATTTGGGCACTGACCGACTTGGATCGATCCAAGTCCGACATCTGACTGTGGTCAATAGTAACAATAATAGAAAGTAAGCGAGTTAAAATATCTGGGAACTGAATTCCCAAAAAACGCCCAAAAGAACGAAATAAATTAAAGGCTGTAACTGGTGCTTCTCTGTAATGTCAAAACCATAATAATGCCAGCGACACTTTACGGATGTGAAATAAATTTTGAGTCATTGAAAACAAAATTTAAATAAGAATCTATAATACAACTGAAAGTAAGACGGAGAAATAAGCGAATAGAGAAAAGTATTCAAACAGGAACTAGAGGAACTTCAGTTAGCCCCAGTCGCGAGAACTAAGATAGGCAGGACACCTAGAAAGAATGATGAGTCGACGAACTGATCGAGGAGACGTAGTCCGCCAGCTTCAACCCTTTTGGTGGCAGGAGAGAGTTACGTCAGCGAACACCTCAATAGTTTCTGCTTCTTCATGGTAGGGCCTGCCTAACACCAATGGACTAGGGTAGGGTAAGGTAGGTTCAGTCACTAATCATCTCTTGCAGTGAGCAGACGACTTTGTGCAAGTGAGTGTTATCGGAAGACCATTAGTATACCGGAATTCGAAAACGAAAAGACAAAAGGCGAGTTGGCCTAGTGGAAGAGTACCGGGAATCAGACGCGCGAGTTTCAACACCCAACGCCCCTTGGGAAAAAAAGATTTTTTTCGTTCTTTCTTTCCCCATCTAACAAAGAACAACAAATAAAGAAAGGAGAAATTCAAGTGGCGGGGTCAATGGAGCCCACTCGAAAAATAATGCCGCAAAGTTTGGTACTATTGCCTGGTCAAGAAACAAACCAGACGGTAGCAACAACGAATACGGTGTTTACGATACCCGATGACGTAACCAAACGCAAAAGACGACCGAAACTCACAGTGAAACTAAAAGCCCGCAAAACGGCAGATAATGGAAGCGCAACTCCCGCGATGACAACAGATAAGGGAGGAGTCAGTAGTGATGACTATGACTCACCCGATACGATTAGCACGGGCAAACAGTGCTACGAAATTGTAAAGGGGCAAGAGAAAGAAAACCTTGCTAAAGAAGAAGCCGTGCTTGATCGACTAATCAAGGAGTTGATAGCCAAGCGCAACAAAGTGCGACAACAAAAACTACATCAACTACAACAACAACAGCAATTACAGCAGCAACAACAACAACAGCAATTACAGCAGCAACAACAACAGCAATCACAGCAGCTTAAACAACGAAAACGAAGAAAAGTCAGCAAGACCAACAAAAGCAGCAACAACAACAAACGCAGAAGAACCCACAACAACAACAAAAGCAGCAAGAAGAAGAAACGCAGCAGACAAAGAATAAAAAAGAAATAATTCCCCCAATAAACGTACATAAGTGGGTTAGAAATTAAGTATAGTATTAAGTTATGTAAGTTAGTTTGTAAAAACTTCCATTTAAAAAGATTGAGTGAAAATAAGCATGTTATTATTTGTGAATCCCTAGAGGATTATAACAAGGTACGTGCCGCCCTTGGAAAATCACAAACGGAGTATTTTACTTACACTCCCAAAGCAAAAAACCAATTACAGTCCTCCTAAAGGGCATAGATCACGAATTCGGGTCGGAAGAACTGATGAATGAGCTACGCAGACACGAGAACGACGAACTCCAGTTCGTTGGAGTCAAGCCCTTCACCACCGCCAAGGCTAGAAGCGGTGATCAGAAACTACCATTTTTCTTAGTACAGCTTAGTCCCAACAGCAAAATTGATGGCTTAAGAAAAATACGTTTTCTAAGCCACCTAGCTATCACCTGGGATAAATTAAAAAAAACAGATCGTTTACTCCAATGTATGCGTTGCAAGAGATTCGGGCATGCCACTCCTAATTGCAATATGCAGTTCAGGTGTGTAAAATGCGAGAAGGATCACAAACCTGGAGAATGTCCTTTGGGAAGGGAAAAAGTTGAGGACAAATCATTACTTTTCTGTGTACTTTGTAAGAATACGGGGCACCCTGCTAATTTTAGGGGTTGCCCCAAATTTCAAGAACTCAGAAAGAAAGTTCAGGCTCGTAAGCAGCAAATCGAAGAAGATAGACACTCAATATATCCTTTGCCCAAATGGCAACAGGATCGGGAAACGCAACGAAACAGCAAACGGTAAAGGTCCCTACTAAGGCACCTGAAGCCAATGCGGAGTTAACAGCTGTCCTATTGTCCATTAAAGGACAAATGGCTCAACTCCATAAACAACTACACGAACAAGCGGCTCGAATTGATCTCATCTATTCGACTCTGTTTGCAGAGTCTGACATGCCAAGAACATGATGAATACGCCAGATGAGATGAACCTGAAGATTCTTGCCGTGAATGTTAATTCGCTGGTGAGAATCGAGAGAAGAATCAAACTGTCTAACTTGTTGGTAAATGAAAATCCAGACTTGCTTTTGGCCAGCGAAATTAAACTGAACCAGAAGCATAACTTGGTATACAAAGATTATCATGTAATAAGAAGAGATCGACCCCAATCCACGCAAGGGGGTGGGGTCGCCCTCCTAATAAAGAAAGGACTGCGTCATAAAATCATATACAGCGGAATTGTGCGTAAGTTACAGGTGCTAGAAGCGTGTATTGTGTGCATACCCCTTCGAAGTCGAAGACGGTTGTACGTAGTCTCTGTCTATGCACCGGCAGCCCCTCAATCGACCCAGTTTATTAGCGAGCTTGAATCTCCTTTCCGTCAAATACAGCTACAAGCAGAAGCAAGTTATTACTTTTTGGCCGGGGATATTAATGCAAAACGTGCAGCGTGGGGAAATACATTCTCAAATACCAGAGGTAATCATCTGTTTAACTGGCTAGGTCAAAATACCATTAAGTACCGACTCGACCTGCTTGCGACGGAGACCCCTTCCTTTCCCAGAGGCGAATCTTTTCTGGACTTAGCCCTCATCGACACGAGAATCATTCTCCGTGACGCGACGCCCTATCTGCGAAACTGTTTACGTGCGGTAGATTACGATAGTGACCACTTCGGACTAACCGCTGTAATATAGGGTCCGCCATCTAACGTTTTTTTTTTCAAGTAGTGCTTATTTCGTGAATGGTAACACTTAGCTCATGTCTGATTTGACAGATAATTAGTTTTATCCTTCCGCTGAACGAATATGGTTGTGGTTCGAAATATGGTTCGCTTCGCTAAGTGGGCCTGCGATCGACTTACAGAAGATGCCGATTTTGCCAAAAAAATCATCTTTTTGAAGCTCATTTTGATCTTGGCGGGTATGTAAACAAGCAAAATTGTCGCATTTGGGGCACAGAAAACCCGCACGCATACATTGAAACGCCGGTGCACCCAAAACGAGCCACTGTTTGGTGCGGATTTTGGTCCAGAGGCATAATTGGGCCATTTTTCTTCGAAAATGAGCAAGGAGTGGCCGTTACAGTCAATGGCGATCGTTATCGGGAGATGTTGAACGAATTTTTGTTCACAAAAATTGAAGAGGAGGATATTGGCAACATTTGGTTTCAACAGGACGGCGCTACGTGCCACACAGCCGAAGCTACACTCGATGTTTTGCGCCCTGTTTTTGAAGATCGCAATATCAGCCGCAGAGCTGATGTCGTTTGGCCACCTCGGAGCTGCGATTTGACACCGTTGGACTATTATTTGTGGGGTGCCGTCAAAGATAAGTGTTACGCCGACAAGCCAGAGACAATTGACGCTTTAAAGGACAATATTCGTGAAGCCATTGGTGAAATACACCTGCACACAATCGATAATGTGCTTAAAAATTGGACCGATCGTGTAGGCTACTGCATGGCCAGCCGGGGCAGCCATTTGAATGAAATTATTTTCCATTATTAACCGGAAGGATTGTACTTTCAAATAAAAAAAGAAATTTGAGAAAATATTCAGCAGTTTTTCTTATAGCATTTTAAAAAAAAAAAAAAATTATTTGGCGGACCCTTTACATATTCCGAATGAGCGAATGGATCTGGAAGAACATAACAAAATGTACACGTTTGATTTTCAAAGAGCACACTGGTTACGTTTCTCAAGATCTTTAAAGCGTGAAATACTTCGTCAAGAAATTGACCCACCAACGAACAGAAACATGACCAATGAAGAGATAGACGACTACCTATACTCCAATTTGAGAACGCTATCAAACGATAGCGAATAATGCACATTATCCAGCACATTGTAAAATGGCGGTAGTCCACCCTATTCCCAAAAAGGGGAAGGATAAGAGCAACCCAGCAAATCTTCGGTCAATAAGTTTACTTCCGAATATTAGCAAGGTTTTTGAAAAGGTAATCAAGAAAGCGCTACTAAAATGGGTTGAGCATAATAAGGTTCTTCCGGTCCGGGAAACCAGTTTGGTTTTAGGGCGGGACATGACTCTATTCATGCTGCGTCAAAACTGGTGTCCGACATCCAATGGAACAAAAGCAAGAGCCAATGCACAGGGGCCTGTCTGGTTGACTTTGAAAAGGCCTTCGACACCGTGTGGCTAGATGGACTTTTCTTAAAGTTAGCCAGGCTGAATATGGACAAACCGCGGTTATATATGATATATGACATGTTAATAGACAAGAAGTTCGTTGTAAAATATAGCAACGTTACTTCAAGCAGGACTTACCATATTAAAAACGGTTTACAACAGGGGGGAGTAAATTCACCTCTGCTTTTTAACATTTACACAAGTGATCTACTTGGTTCTCTTAGTCACGCTTTGGCGTATGCAGATGATCTAGTGGCATACAGATCGGGTAAAAATATTGAAATCATCAATGAGCTCTTGCAATATGACTTCGATAAAATTGAAAGATACTGTGATGATTGGAAATCAAAAATCAATTTCCAAAAATCAGAAACAATTCTTTTCAGACCACCATTGTACAGGGCCTCTAGGTATACTAGGCGAAACTGGCGCAAATTGTCCATCATTCGACAACAAGGGCAGCCATTGGCGACACGAAATGTAGTGAAATATCTTGGAATTTGGCTTGATCAATATTTATATTTCAATAGACATATAGATGCTGCTTTTGCCAAAGCCAAGAAGGCTTTTGCTCTTACGAGAAGATTGTTTCAAAGCAGTCTACTTGACGCTAGTCATATGCTACATGGCTCTCATAAGGCCAATTATCGCCTATGGCTGTCCTGTGTGGTTCAATGTGGCTCCATTTGATATAGAAAAGTTTCGCTTATACGAAAGGCAGTGTCTTCGATGTTGCCTGGGCTTATATCGAACACCAGAGTCACAGTATGTCAAATACTATCCTAACAAGGTTCTGTACGATAAGGCTGGGTTGATTAGAATTGATAATTATCTTATTAAACTGACTCGGAGTCATATTGCAAGAGCAATTATGAGGGATAACAGCCTGATCTTTGGGGCTTATTACCCCAATCAGTTCTTCTTCTTTTCCTTTTTATCCCGGCGCCGTTATGGTCAGAAGTGTAGGACCATAACCTTCCCACTTAACTGCATTCCTACTGGTCCGCTTGTGGGATCCGCCGGTTTGACCTCAGAAAGTAGCGGCAGGCTTCCCGGTTTGGGATTACTTCATCGCTGAGGCCAATCAAATGCTGGTGTTTTTGCATTTGTTTGCACCAATTGTTTTCCGGCCTGCCTTTTTTGCGTGTTGAAATTGGAATGTTGATTGATAACGCCTTTTGGACGGGATTCAAAGGATCTCTCCTTTGAACATGGCAATACCAACTGAGTCGGTCGCGCTCTATATTTCTTCTGATGGTTTCTTTTACGTGGAGGCTTCCTCGGATCTTTGAACTTCTAATTCTGTCACGCTTTGTTACTCCCGTTGTCATGCGAAGCATCTTCATCTCAGTTGCCGTTAATTTGCTCTCATACTTTTTGTGCATTGTCCAGCATGTGAGCGCCGGACGTACAACTGAAGTGTAGAGCCTTCCTTTCAGCTTAGGGGGCATTTTTCGATCACAGAAGATGGCGGAGTTTTCCCGCCACTTCATCCACCCTACGCTTACGCGATGTTTGATGTCGTCATCACAAGTTGCTTCTCTATTAATCATAGATCCCAGATATTTAAACTTTTCACACTTGGGAAGCACTCTTCCATTCAAGTAAATGTCTGGAATAGGCTGATGAGGGTCAGAGAACGGGCAGCACAGATACTCTGTCTTCTTTGAACTAATACGATACCCGTGTCCCTCAAAAATGTCCACCCACACATCAAGTGCTCGTGGTTGGGACGCCTGATCATCACTTATAATGGCCCCATCGTCAGCAAAGAATAGCTGGTGCACATTGGGGTCCGTCACTTTTCCTTCAAGCAAGCAATCAAGGACTGCTATAAAAAGCAGTGGGCTGAGGACGCTCCCTTGGTGTACACCGACTTTGATTGCGAACTCTTCGGTGACTCCTGCAGTGCATCTTACTCTTGTCGTTGCTCTTTCGTACATGTCCATAATCACTCGCACGTAGGTTTCTGGAACTCCTTTTTGTCTTAGCGCTACCCATAAAATATCTCTTGGTTGCCGGTCAAAGGCCTTCTCGAAATCAACCAACACCATATGCAAGTCCTTTGAAGAAGAATCACGATGCTTTTCCATCATGATCCTTATACTTTGGATTGCATCTGTTGTTGATTTACCCGAGACAAACCCGCACTGGTCATCAGATAGTCGTCGCAGTCGGCTATCTAATACCCGTTCAACGATCTTCATGGTGTGCGACATCAGCTTGACAGAACGGTAGTTATCACAATTTCGCGTATCACCCTCCATTGATTTCCCTCCATTGATTAGGCATAGTGTCGCCTCTCATAAGTTTGGAGATAAGAACCATGAGCCATCTAGACCCGATGTCTCCCATCTTTTTCCAGAACTCAGAGGGTATCCCGTCCGGCCCAACAGCTTTTCTTTCCTTGGAGTTTTTAACCGCGTACCGAACTTCTTCGACTGTGATGTCGGATATTTCGGCATGATTCGGGGCAGCTCTTGGAAAGTACACTCGGGGAAACTGTTCGTTGAGAAGTTCCTCGCAATACTGTCGCCATCTGTGGAGAATTTTTTCGTCTTCCACAAGGAGTTGGCCTTCAGCATTGTTAATAAACTTTGGGAAACGAATCTCCTGAAAATTTTTACTTCTCTGGGCGGCTATCTTAAAGATATTTGCTCCTTTGTTCAAATTGTTTTGTCGAAGCTCCTGGGTAGCCTGGTTCCTGTCAGACGCAGAAGACGATATTTCTTCCAACTCCTGATAGAGGCCTTCCATGCTTTTCGCTTTGAATTCGGCGCATTTTTTCTTCGCGATACCTTTGCAATATCTATATACTTTTTCACGGCGAGCTTTTTCCTCTCTATTAGTAGAAGAGCACTTTGACCAAGCTTGGAAAGCCATTTTCTTTTCGTGTATCACTGCTTTGGCTTCGTCTGTCCACCACCAGGTTTCTTTTGTGTGTTGGCAGGGGCCTTTAGATGTTCCGAGCAGTGATTTGGCTTTCTCCAGGCCAGATTGTTGTAGGGAATCCCACATGTCTTGTGCTCTGCACTCCTCATTACCGACCTCATCGATAATGGAAGAGAGGTAGTTTTCCATGATGGTAATAAAAGCTTCGCCTTTTCCTTTATCCAGCTTATACCACTTGATTCTCTCATTCGTTTGCTGCTTTGACTTCTTTCTCGCATCCATAAAAAAATCAGTCAGGAGGAGACGGTGTTGAGGGGCGATCGCGTCTCCCAGGATCACTTTGCAATCTTTAGCTCGTGGCTTCATGAAATTGGATACCAAATGATAGTCTATTTGAGTTTCATTTCCGCCGCTGCTATAAGTGATCAGGTGCCGGTTTTGTTTGACGAACATGGTATTTAGCACTATAAGACCGTACGACTTGCACATGTTTAGGATATCTTCACCTGAAGAGTTCCTGGTGCCGTATCCCAGCCCTCCGTGGTAGCCTTCATAGTCTTCGCTTGTCTTCCCGATATGTCCGTTTAAATCTCCCCCAACAAACAAAAGCTCTTCCTTTGGGATGATTTTGACAAGGTTGTGGAAATCTAGCCAGAATGCATCTTTTTCTTTTTGTTCGCATCCTACTTGAGGGGCATATGCGCTTACGATGTTCCACACCTCACCATGCATCACCAATTTGAGAGCCATCAAACGGTCACTGGACTTTGAAATGGTTAAGACGTTGCCAAGTAACTCTGCCGCAAGGATGATGGCGATTCCGTTTTTTCCTTGTTCCAATCCATAGTAAAACATCTTGTAGGCTTTTGTTTTAACGTCCAAGAAACGTGCCCGATTACCGGTGTTCCGCCATTTCGTCTCTTGTACGCACAGGATGTCTACTCGCCTTCTAACCATCATTTCTTCAAGCTCATAGCTGCGCCCGCTCATGCTTCCAACGTTCAAACTCGCGACTCTTAAATGTGGCTTACGCCGTTGCATTACTTTGCTATCCCCCGGAAATCCTATAGCTCTGACCCGAGCATTGCTGCTCGTCCCAGGATCACGACCATTAGTAGTGCCTGGCGGGGTAGTGCTTTTCCTTTTAGCGTTCTTTTCCATAATGCTACGGTTTGACCGTTTTCTTTCTTCCCTTCTTTTTTGACACGGGCATGCTCCAGATTTTTTATTTTTTTTTTTGATTGATCTTACTCTTACAACACCGGTGATCTCCAGTCGTGTCAACCCACTGATTTGCATGCACACTTGTGGGGCAGTTTAATGGTGGTATATGTGTCCCTAGGCTCACCTTGGTGTTTTCTAAATTGCCTAGATGTGATTTTTGTTTACCTTTGTTTAGTCGCCTTTTACGACAAGCGATAGGTATCGCTGCAGGGATATTCTTAACCCGTCCCTGCACGAGTTATTACCCCAATCAGTTATACCACGAAAAGACAAGACTGTTTGGCTTCATCCCACCCGAAGCATTTATGTATCTATTATATGCGACTTACACACCGGACATGTGTTGATCCCATTTTAGGCTTAGGTTAAGTTTATTTATTTATCTAGTTTAGGTAGGTTAAGTTTAAAGTTAAGAAATGAATTAGAGTGCCTAATTTTTTTACTAATTTTTTCTTAGAAATAAGCCATATGTAAGCCAGACGGCAATAAAAAAAAATTAAGTCGAAAGACGTTTAAATTAAGATTTAGATAAGCTTAGAGTGCTTGTTAAGAGCCAGTTAGAATATGAAGTATAATGTTAAATTAGATTTAAGCATTTTGTCTAGTAAGTAAGATTATGAATAATAGAATAAAATGCGATTAGAAAGAAAGAAAAAAGGTACGGTAGGTTAGGGTAAGGTAGGTAGGTTTGAGTAAAAATAAGAACAGAATCAAAAAAATTCAGAATCATTAAAATTAAAAAAAGAATGGAAACAAAAAAATAATAATAAATATATATTAAAATTGAACAAAAATGATTTATAATAATATATATGTATGTTATGATATATTTTATATATATATATTGGGGGTACAAATTAATTCGGTCCGTTTTCAAAAGATGGCGCCACCTGCAAGTTGTGGCTGATCTTGGAAGCGATTACGTACTTCATTGGAAAGGTGTGACATCTGTCAACAATAATTAGTGTGCTTCAGCGTCTGTTTATGACAACAACATTGTTTTTTGCCTCTTCGAAAATGTCCGGATTTGTCTTAAATAAACAGGATTTGCGGGAAGTTTTGATTTTCTTTTTTAATTGGAAGAAAAGTGCAGCTGAAGCCCATCGAATGCTTGTAGAAGTTTATGGTGAATCTGCTCCGACCGACAAATCATGCAGAGAGTGGTTTCGACGCTTCAAAAGTGGTGATTTTAGCGTCGAAGACAAAGAGCGTCTTGGCCAGCCCAAAAAGTTTGAAGATGAGGAATTGGAGGCTTTACTGGATCAAGATCCGTGCCAAACGCAAAGTGAACTCGTAGAATCGTTGGGAGCAAACAGCAAACAATTTCCGTTCGGTTAAAGAAATTTGGATTTGTTCAAAAGCAAAGAAATTGGGTGCCGTACGAGTTGAAACCGAGATATGTCGAAAAGCGATATTTCACCTCGGAACTGCTTCTTGAAAGACATCAAAGGAAGGGATTTTTGCACCGGATCGTGACTGGAGATGAAAAGTGCGATAACCCCAAGAAGAAAAAATACTAGGCAAAGCCTGGTGAACCCGTTCCATCATCGTATACATCGACGCCAAAGAAAAACATCCACGGTTCAAAGGTCATGCTCTGCATATGGTGGGACCAGACGGGTGTGGTGTACTGTGAGCTGCTAAAACTAGGCGAAACCATTGATGGGAAACGTTATCGACTACAACTAATGCGTCTGAGCCGTGCATTGCTTGAAAAACGGCCAGAAACGACCGAAAGGCATGACAAGGTGATTTTGCAACATGATAACGCTCGGCCCCACGTGGCTGTAGCGGTCAAAAACTACCTGGAAACGCTGAAATGGGAGGTCTTACCCCACCCGCCGTATTCTCCAGACCTTGCCCCTTCCGACCACTGGCTTTTTCGACGGATTTGGGAGGTCACAGGTTCGGGTCTTTTGAAGAAATCGAAGAATGGCTCAATAATTGGATCGATGCCAGAGAGGACTAATTTTTTAGAGATGGTATTCGAAAATTATTAAAGAGATGGGAAAAAGTAGTCGCTTCCGACGGACAATACTTTGAGTGATGTATTTTTTACGTTTTTTCAACAAAAAAAAATGTTTAACACAAAAAAAACGGACCGAATTAATTTGTACTCCCAATATTTTTTTCATTAACCCTCATCTCATCCTCAAAAAAAATTACGTTGTCTACCCTTGTGTGTAGATTTCTACACATATGGGATTTCAGTGTGTTTTCCATTATTTTACTTTTTTTTAAATTAAAATAAACCAAAAAAATTGCATTTATAATTTTATTTTAAGGAAGTAAGAGAAAATATGTTCAAATAAGTTTTTCTTGAATACATTTTACACAAACGTTTCGATTATGTTGATATTTACAAGCCGCTTTTGTGCAAAAACAGCAAATTGTCTCATACATATTATTTTTGGTGGCAGATTTTTCTTCATAACAAACGTGACATCTTGCTCTGCCTTTTATTTGTGCTGGAACGCTTCTTGACCGCTTTGGTAGATTTGATGAAGATGATGCAGATATGTCTTCCAAAGGTTGTTCTGGTGAACTTTCCCCTGAAACAGTTGCAAGCAAAGATGCCGATGATCCCGATCTTGGTTTACCACTTCTAGCTACCATATATGGTTTCGCAAGTGAAAATCAAGTTCACGTAGAAAATTCCTTCGTATTGTTGTTTTTTGTGTTGCTTGCCAATTCGGATTCACTTCTTTGAAAATAATTAATGAATTCAAAGCAGAAATGTCGATCATATTTGCAAATACAGCCATTGGCCATCTATTGGTTTTTCTTTTACAGCTGTAGCAAGATAGCATTTTGTCAACTGTATCTACACCGCCTATATCGAATAAAAACAAAAATTATTAGAAAACTTGAAATTTAAAGATGCAGTGTATATAAACAAACCTTTTGTTTTATTGTAATATTCTATAATCGATGGTAATTTTTTTTCACCAGATCCAATTTCAATAGAGTTATGCATTGTACTTTGCAATACAGTGCATTTATTTTTCCTTCCAATATACGAAACAAGTGCTGTGTTGTCGGTAAATGCAAATGTAGATTGATACAGCGGCCTTTTTTTACATTCAAGAAGCTTTGGTGGAATGCTTCTTTTATTTTTTCTCATAGTGCCAACCATTGTAATGCCTTTTGACAACAATTTTTGGCCAAGATCATACGAAGAAAAGAAGTTATCCATTGTTATGTTGTGACCTTTCAAACCATCAACGAGGTCCAAAACAACACGTTCGCCTTGTCTTTTTTCACACGAGCTGGCACCAATTGCTTTTCCCAAATATGGTTGAATCTTCCAAACATAACATGTATGAGAACATACCATCAACCAGAATTTTAGTCCATATTTTACTGGTTTCGACGGCATGTATTGGCGAAATTTACATCGTCCACGAAAACCGAGTAATTGCTCGTCAACTGTAACACATTCATGTGGATTGTAATAATCTGCCAATAAGTTAGACCATTTATCAAATACATCACGAATTGGTGCAAATTTATCTGAAGATCGTTGATGTCTTCTACTTATAACATCATCAAAACGAATAACTCGGTTCATATATTCAAATGTTTTCTTTGACATTATTGCTCTGAATACGGGACGACCTCTTTCTCCATCAAATAAATCAATTGTAGTTTCGTTTTTCGATCTAAACATAAGTATGTCAAAAATCATTTGAAATTAAATAGAATACAATAACGACTTACCTATAAACACCAGCTAAAATCAAAACACCAATATATGCTTGAAACATATTCGAGTCGATTGGTTTGTGGTCCTTACCGTATTTAACTTGTGAATACGCGTTAGAATGTTTCAAAATAATACCTTCAATATGTGGTGGGAAGAAAAGTAAAAACGCATCTTTGATATCACCAACACGAACTTTTGCATATCTTGTTGTTCCAGGATGAAGGGAAATCACATTTTCATTCCGCAATCTGCCACCTTGATGTTGAAATGGTTGTGGCTGTCACACAATACCATCTTTCGAAACGAACAATGGATCCATATTTTCACCTTCAACAACTGATTCGTTTGTTTCATTTGATTCAATCGCTTCCTCTTCAATGTCAGAATCACTATCGTCCGAATATAAGTCATCGTCATCACCAACATTTTCTTCTGGTACAAATTCGTCATCACTATCTTCAGAAATGCTTCCGTTTCTTCAATTGTCAGATATCTTGGTCTCGACATAGTTTTTATTTTTATTATTATTATTATTATTAAATTCACAATATATATCCACGAAGTTCACCTACGAAAAGACTAAATGCAAATGACTTTTTATATGAAATGCACTACTTATTCATATGTGTAGAAATCTACACAAGAGGGTAGACAACGTAACTATAGCAATATCAACCGTCATAAACATTTTTATTATGAGGACATACGATTTTTTTTCATAAAATAAGGGTTGTAATAAAGTCCGAGAATTCCGGAAGTTAACAATTAGTGGTTCTTGAAAAAAATAAGAAAACAGGTAGTTTTTGTGTAGTTTTCTACACAAGGATGGGATGAAGGTTAAAGTAGAATAAGTTGGGTTTAGTTAGATTAAGGTAGGCTTAAGTTTTATTTATATACAAAAAAGTGATCGTATGCTAAGTTTTTAGAAAACAAATTTTTCTTAGCTTAAATTATCCTAAGGTAAATAATAAGTTTATATTTCGTAGTCGAAATACAAGACATAGATGTAAGTTGTTAAGTTTTAAAGTATGGGCCAAGGGCCAGTAAGATTGTTAGATTTGTTAAAATAGTTAAACTAGTTTTAAGCATTTTTGTCTAGGCTGAAAAAAAATTGTGTACCAACAGTCTAAAGAATATTGAGGGGAGAAAAACATCCTCGAAGAAGGCGGCGTAGATGGGAGAATAACACAAGGATGGAGAAGTGCAAAAGAACAGCGAAAGGTGGAAGAAACACACTCATGGCAGGGAAGTCAAGTACAAAGTACAAATTTAACAAAAAATAATTGCACTTCGACGTGTGTGACTAAAATGCCCTTTGATAAGCTTAAGTTCATATATATGTATGTATGTATTACGACGCAATAGACATACATACATACTTATCATACCCATCCTTTCTCAAGAACCAATTTGCATCTTTAATACGACTCTAGATATAGTTACTAGCAATACCTCATAGTCAGCTTGTTCAAATAATTTCAAGATTTTTTATTCAAACAATTAACAAAAAAAGAATTAATGGATTTAACACAACAAACCCTCAACAGTTTGCTACAAGCGTCTCCTTCCCGTATGAGCTACACACCCAACCAACTAGGACGTCGCAAACCGAGATCGTTTGCAGCCTCCTGTATACGTGGATGGTTACAACAGAACCTGGCCAACAACAAGCCGACCTGGTTGACCGGTACTAGATGCATTCTCGTACACAATGGTAGCAATGTCATCCTTGCTTCGTCTCATATTCACAGCACGGTCTGAAACGAATTCCGCAATTTAATTATAAAATTTCTGCTGACAGTAGAAATGTACAATAGTTCAGCCCTTAACGTCAGCACAGCAACAATTTTTTTTCCTTTTACATTTTGTTTGAATAAATTTCCAGGATATAATTTTCTGCACTTGTAGTTTCATACAATTGAAAAAAAGAAAAAAAAAAGAATGGAAGACAAAATAAATTTGAAGTTGTACATACATATAAGAATGAAATAAAAATAGTTCTTTTGAAGAAGCTTGTGGTGACGGCGAGGGCAGCGTACGTTGTTTATTTGCTGGCCAAATTGGAGGAGGATGCAGGGTCACGGGTAGGTGTGCTTTAGTCGTTGATGTTTGTGTAAAACCTGGAATGTGAACACTGGGTACTCTTGCATTATTATGAACCCCTGACCTAGGTTGTCGACATTGTTGTACATCCTTGTTATTTCTTCTTTTTATTTCATTTTCATTTTTATTGTTTTTTCTTTGTTTTTCTTTACATACTTGATTCCGTCGGTGCAAGGGCAAGTGGTCGTAGAGTAGGGCAAAATGTCAAACAGCGGGTAAAATTGCTCATCACAAAGCAAAATTATTTCGAAAGTTCCTGTTACTAAAAATGGGTGACAATACTTAGAACGAGAGAGTCGAAAAAACGACATTAAAATTGAGGAAAAAAAGTCTGGATCTTTAAAAGTCTGTTAGTGGCCGTATATTCAGTTTTCTTTTTCTTTACTTTTATACTTATTTCTTTGCCTGGCATTATTAGACTTTTTGTCCAGATCGCCAAAGAAAGTTAGAGCGGGTGCAATTCCATTAAGGGTTATTCCCCTATTATTTTCCTGAAGGGATCTCATTATATCTTCCAGCAATAATTTAAAGAGAAATGATGGCAAGATGTCGCTTTGTTCTAATCCTTCATGTGCGTTCCGCACTTTAACTCGTTTCCATCAATTTCACAAAAATTTTCGGGACACCCAATCGTATTATTGGCTTTTTGAGTCGTTAAAATGATAGAGGACCAGGTTAGATTCTATCAAGGGAAAGGTAAGACCCTCATCATAGGCTACAAAGCCCACTATGGGGAAGCAGCGATAACAACGCAAGGGGTGAGTCCTTATCAAAATTTCTTATAGACACTTACGTAGAGATTCCGAATAAAGGTCTCTATAGAAGCCTACTTCTCAGACCACAGCTATATCAAATTCAAACTAAGAATGGGTCCTCGGGATAAAGCCCTAGTGATGTATAGATCACCTAATGCCACAAACTTGGATGTGTACAAATCACCTAGTGGAATACACCTAAACACAAATACTCCTGAGGTTCTTGATAACCCTGTTCAATTCCCTGGCCCTTGAAAGAAGAGAACACCACAATTCTGTGCCCTAGTGCAATTCTAAGACTGAGTAGACTAAGGAGGTCAGCAAGACGAGAGTTCAAGAAGGCTGGCAGCCACCGTGACACGTTCCAATATCCCGGTAATTTGATCCCCCGACGAAATATCCCAACAAAAGTTTACTACAAAAAAATTCCAGTAAGAAATATATGTTAGGATGAATTTGAAGACATCAGGTGGGTAAAACTTGTGCAAATATCCTCTTAATTTATTTATGTAGAATAATCTGCAAATGAATTATAGCATATCGAAATCTGTGGCTCTTGGGCAGAAGCAGCTGTCAAATTTCCCCAAAAATTTTAATTTTTGTAGTAGATGTATAGGTATGCTCCAAATCCTACATGTGTTAAGGCAAGGGAGTTGCAGAGGCAGCATGTCCCCCATACGCGCTTAGATAATCATACATTGAGTAATTAATTTACACTTTTCATATGTCATAAGCTTAAAATATTTTGCGAGTGTGGAAATTCACCCTCTCCACACAATCTGGGAGTCACAATCTGCACCTATCGATATACAATTTACAGTCCAAACTGAACAAGACGAACCGGTTTTATAAACTCT
This sequence comes from Merodon equestris, assembly GCA_958301585.1. NCBI lineage: Eukaryota > Metazoa > Arthropoda > Insecta > Diptera > Syrphidae > Merodon > Merodon equestris. Next base: position 71,934,221 of record OY284413.1, read on the forward strand.
TGTTAATCAGCAAATAGCTTTCTTAAAAAGGTTATATTCTTTCGCACGTTTCTTACCCGTGCGTCGGCAAATCTGCCTCCTATTATGGTGCCACGGCTTTCGGGCAATAACAAGGATATGTATTTAAAGATTTGTTCCTGGGTTCTATAGATTGCAAACCAAATATTTCCAACGCAGAAATTCTATTATCTGAAGTCTTTGAAGTCGAAGCCAGGGATGGATTATTAATCTAATCGTTTGGGCAAACATTTCCTTCACTTCCTACAATGAGTGTGTAAAGCGTGCGAGCTGGATTAAATGCATTAGCTAGGAATGGCAGGAATCCCTGATTAATCCCCATCGTAATATCTAAATTGATATTATAATTTGTGACCAATACATGTGTTAAAAGGTAAGGCCTTCATCGTCGTATCCGTTTGCCTTTTTCTGGGATTTTGTCTCTTGAGGCTGGTATTACCCAAGGTGTCATTATTACGTTCTGCCCTCGACTCAAATAACTTAACTATTGAAGGGAATTTTTCAAACGCCATTAACTTCTTTCGAAATAGACAACCCCTGAATTCAGTACACCGGGACCTACACCGAAAACTCATGAAGGCAGTCTGATTGCGCTTAACACTATTTTTAGGTAGATAATAACAGGGAACTTGCCTGCACAAGAAATCATTTCCTTGAGTGTTGGGAAGTTCCTGGCAAGATCTTGCTATCGGATGAAGACCTTTCTATCTTCTTCCCACGAGCGTATAAGTATGTTGTTCCATTGCTACCATTTCAAGAACAGGATTTTAAATATGGTAGTACCTTTTCCGAAACTCTTTTTCGATGAACTCTTTGAATTGTAATTTTTCTCGTAATCCTCACTCCGAATATTACGAATTCATGCGTTCCTACAAGCCTTCAGGACGCATGTATTTACGATACCACAACTACACCGTTTTTGACTAAGGAGTGCTGAAGCAGCTCGCCCAAGTATATTAGCATCAATTCCCCGAAGCTGCGCTTTCGATCACGAACGATTTTTATGTGGGTGATCTGTTTTTAAGTTCTGATTCAGTACTATTTAGGAATGTTACAATCAAAACAATGCATCTAGCCAAAAACTATACGAAGGTCCTCAGATTGGTCTAAAATCCGTACGGTGATGTGTTCACTTTGAAAATCTCTGGGGTTCAAACATCATTCTAGAAGAAAAATTTGTTGGTTGGAGTTGGAAATATCTTTTTTCCGATGTATGACATCTATCTTAGCACCAACCCAGCTCCTACCATTTTGTTAAATTTGTAGATTCAGGAGTTGTGATTCTTTGCCAGACAATATAGCCGACAATATATGCGCTAATCTCGGGATGTGAAACCTGCAAACACCTTCCCTCAATGTGATTCGCGGACTATCTTAGCATGGCTTTCTACCTCTCCACGAAGGTGAAACAAATTTGTATTATTTTATGTATATTTACTTTTCACTTAGGAACTTGAAGTGAAGGGTAATGTTTCAAGTCGATCCAAATTTTCCTCGCTATAGCCCTTTGATAATCAGGTCGAATCAGTACCTGTAAGTGGAAGAATTGCTAATGCCGAATAATATTAATGTATTATTATTGATGATGATGTATATTACCAAGGTGCCATCGCATTACACAACTGGTTATTCAAGAACCTACGGTTTACGCATGCTGGGGTGTTGGAACTGGTTACCGTATTAAGAAGAGAACTCTGGAATATTGATAGTCAACTTCTGGGAGATTAGCTGTCTGTCCGTACTTCATCATCTTTTCCCTTTGCCGAAAGCGGCTGACCTTGCAGAGGAAAGAAGATGGTAGATGACGAAGGCATACTTTACAATATTTGTTATGGCAACCAAAGCCTTACACTTGAAGATCTTAAGTGACCTCTCGACAGATGCCTTTCTGGTTGCTCTTCATAGCTTCATCATACGACGAGGTAAATGCATCTGTCATAGCTTAAAAATATTATTTTTTTTTTTTTTGGTAATTTATTTGTACTGAATCATTGATTCATTTCTCTTAACATGAACTACTTTAATAAATAATATATATTTTATAAGAAATGTTCATACGTTTCATTATATAGACTAATAATGTGGCATGAGACGTATACTCTTTTACGCCATAAAAGATATCTTTCTAGAGTTAAAAAGCTCCATAATTTTTTCATTTGAAAAGTCATGCAAAATTTGATTACTTTTCGTGGATTTCTATTTAAGATATACTTAACACTTCGAGAAATAAGGATTTTATATAAAAAGACAAAACGATCTTCAAAATGGAAGCCAGAGAAAAACACTGCTATTTTATTCAACAGAGCTATACTATATACACGCATATCTCACGGTAGAGATTAGAGGTCTGTAATTGTGTATATATTGGACAAAACTAAAGCACCCCCCATTAACAAACTATTGATTTTGGTTATAATGGATGTCAGAGTGAAGCAACAAAAACGATTTTTTTTTTACTGATACTTTCCATTTTATTAAACGAAATAATAAAAAAAACATAAGACTTGTTCATTACAAAAATCAACAAAAAAAATTATTAAACACAAAAAAGTCAAAAATTCACTTGGACAAAACTAAAGCACCCCCTGGTATAAGGACATGTTTCCCATCGAATTGATCGGTCTTCCATAATTTTTATTCAATAAATGTAGGAAATCTTTATTTTACCGTTACACTTTGCACAAATAGAGTGTCAGTATTTCAAAAAAGCACAGTTCAAAGCCAAATTTGTGAGGAATTTTAGCGATTAATAGATTTTAAAATAGTTTCAAAAAAGATGACAAGAAATAATTACAACGAAGTTTTAAAAGGAAAAATTATTGCTGATTTTCAAAAAGGTTTATCAAGACATAAGATCAGCGATAAATATGGTATAAATAGATCAATTATTTCGCGAGGTAAAAGGATGGATCCGAAATATTGCATCCCAACGGTTAAATTCGGTGGAGGAAATGTGCTCGTCTGGGGATGCTTCTCTGGTTGGGGGATTGGACCAATCTACAGAATAAATGGCATCATGGATCGTTTTAAATATTTAGATATTTTAAAAACAGTAATGTTGCCCTATGCAGGACAACGATCCAAAACACACAAGTAAGGTTGTCAAGACTTGGTTTGATGCCAATAATATTGAGATTCTGGATTGGCCCGCGCAATCTCCTGACCTTAACCCTATAGAGAACTTGTGGGAGATAGTCAACAGGCGAGTTAACAGGGACTAGTGTAAAACTTTGGATGAATTGTACAAGGTAGTGGAGGACGCCTGGAAAAACGTGCCTATGACTGTGATAGATAGCCTTATAAACTCTATGCCGAAAAAATGTATGGATGCTATAAAGGCAAAAGGATATGCTACAAAATATTAACAGTTTTGTACATTTTGTATATGGTTTTTACATTTTTATTTAGGAGGTGCTTTAGTTTGACCAAGTGAATTTTTGACTTTTTGTGTTTAATGAATTTTTTTGTTGATTTTTGTAATGAACAAGTCTTATGTTTTTTTTTATTATTTCGTTTAATAAAATGTAAAGTATCAGTAAAAAAAAAATCGTTTTTGTTGCTTCACTCTGACATCCGTTATAACCAAAATCAATAGTTTGTTAATGGGGGGTGCTTTAGTTTTGTCCAATACTGTATGTATACCTGTTTTTGTTTTTTTATTTATTTGTAATGTTTTCTAAGTTGTTTGTACTGTTTTTAATTTTTATTTTCAATAAGACTAAAACTAGTCTATACTATCTTCAGCCTATGAGCGTGTGGCAGGCTTTACCTTAAAGAGGCTGAAAATTTAAAGGATGAAAGGGTGATCATAATCCCACCTAAAATAAATTAAAAAAAGGGAAAGGAATCATAAAAGCTCACTATAAAATCTGTGAACAATTAAAGACTCTGTATAAGGTTTGAACTTCTTCGGTTTTAATACTTAGTATATTCTCCCACATTTTTTTATTACATCTTCTCTCTCTTCTAGAACTTGGGATATCATGAATAAACCGAATGCAATAAAATCAAAGTCGAGACAAATATGCGCAGAACAATTATATGTGAGAAATGGGAGTTTAACCAAACGGTATTTGGCTCTTATTTCTCTAGCAGTTAATATGACGACGATCTTATCCCGTGTAAAACAAATTAAGTCCTTCTAAGCCTATCCGAGACGGCATCACAGCAGGCTAAGTTAAGGCTATTAATATGATTTCCTAAACTGGCTTTGTCGACATATTGATGACAATATGACCATTAAGAACGAGAGCGCGATAATCCGAGGAGTCAATTCTCCACCGTGAACTTTCTTTAAGAGGTTGAACCTCAAATTGTTAAAATATGACCAACGTTGGATATTTACGAGATCCTCATTTATACGGACTATACGATTTTCTATCATACCAACAGACTGAGACAGATAGATGAGAATATTTTCTGCGTGCATGTGGACCTTATTATTTTATAATCAACTCTGGAAAAACATAGAAAATTGTAAAGGGCCCAATACCGATCCTTGCCGTACACAAGGTTCGGTTAACAGAAACCGAACTTGGTATTCCCTGATTCATTTTAGGTACCTGGATACGATTACGTTATATTGTAGAAGAAGTCTGAGTAATGCAATGTTAAAACCGAAATTATATTTATTTTAGACAGCAAACTTATTTAGACAGTTAAAACAATCAATGGCTTTGAAATAGTCAAGAATAACCTTAATTCCGATTTTGTTTGAGTCCAGTTCTGTACTCAAATCTTAGTTACTTTGATGACTGCAGATTCACAGCTATGTTTATGACGAAATTCCGATCGCCACTTGAATATATGTTTCATATATGTTATTAGATTGGAAACATGTTGGCCAACGAGCATCGAGAACACAAAAATTTTTCCAATCTTTACACTTTGAGATCGATTTGTGAGATAAGAGATAATAGATTTCTCCCAAGGCTGGGAAAAATCTAAAAACAGACTATATCAGGATCCGATGAATTCATATTGTAATTTAATACATACATACATTGAAAATAATATTTTTAAATATTACTACATATTCAGCAGAAAGTAATTTATATGAATGAAAGCTAATGACGATTTCAAAAAAGAGTCTACACTTTAAATACACTTTAAAATGATAATAATAATAAAAAGACAAAGAACAGAAGAAAACAAAACAAAAATTGACAACACTAAACATATTTTCAAACTTACTCGTATAATGTAAAAAAAAGAAAAGAAGAAGTAGGGTGTGGTAGTTTTTAACGACTTTGCGCAAGCGTAAAATAAAGTTCGGGTTGACTGAACTAACGTTAATTGTTGCACAGGGATTTTTAAAGATTTCGAAGAGATTGTAACATATTCAGCAGTCATTGGAATGCCGTGTAAAACCAGATCCCCAGATGTGTTTTTTCTAGGGAGTGCATCGATTTGCGACTTAAGCTACGAATGATCTCTTTTAAGCTGTTACACTCTTACCATGCGTATTTCGTTTTGCAATGCATGCTTTGGCAATTTAAAACCATACAGTTGCATCTCTTGTACGACATACGTTTCGACACGGTGATAATAAAATTAGTTAGTTTCGATATCGCTGCCTTATCATCGGTCAAGCCGATGATGGTGTTCTCCTCTTTGTTCTTGCAGAAGCTTTTAGCTAACATCAGTACAAGTCAATACTTTTACAATTTTTTTCTAATTGAATATTTACTTTAATACAATAAAATCCATTATTTGAAGCTACAAGTGTAAGTAAGTAAGAGTCAAAAGTTCACGGCATGTCAATGAAAAACTGCGATTTTAAGTTAAAAAGTGATTTCATTTTTCTACATAATCTCCCTTACTTAAACACACCTTGTCCAGTGTACAAACATCAGTATTCCATCCCGGGAGTGAGAGTCTGGAGGACTGTAAAAATATTCATCTACGGCCCTCTTAAATTCTTTATTTGTTTTGAAGCTCGTCCTAGAAACCACTTTCTCAGATGGAAATCTGAGGATACAAAATCAGGATAATAGGAGGGTGGCCAAGCAAATCGTACCTCAAATCCCGCTGTTTTTCCCATCGCAAATTCATTCTTGTGTAAGTTAACGCCAGAAACATTGGATCATGCAAACAATGCATGATACCTTTCCCACGATTACATCGGGTCAAATTCCTGCTGGAAATTTGAGGCAACGGACGCAACATACCAGCCTGCAAAACACCTGAGCTATCGACAAACATCCGCTGCTGGCATGGGCATGCACCTAGTTTTAAGTTTATATTTCGATTGTTAGTTTAGTCTTAAGTCAGCCGTGAAGGCATACAGTCAAAATAATTTTTTTTTTTAAAGAAAATATAATATAAAATAGTTTAATTTGTACAAGTGCGGTGTCCTGATAAAAGATGATTACTTCCTTTTCAAACCCGGCATTTTCTCGTGAATTTTACCATCCACTTGATCTGCCATTTGCAAGGTAATCAATTAACAAGATATTTTCCACATCCCAAAACACGCTGGCCATTTCTTTCCAGCAGTTGCGATCGGCTTCACTTTCTCGAGCTGTTGCTATTTCGTTTCTGGTATCTAGTGGTCCCAAGCCTCATTCATTGTGACAAATTGGCACACAATTGAATCGGCCCACAGATTGCTGTGAATCAGCAGCAACATGTTTTGCACCCTTTCTTCCAATATCTCCACAGCCTCAACTATTTCACTCACTTTCAGTCGTATCGTTATTAGTTTCCGGTGTGGTTCCGGTTTTTGGGCGTTCTTCAAGTAGGTAATCTTCGAGAGATAATGCGCCAAGTTTAAATTCAGCTGTTTTCTTTTGAACGGTTAACGTCGAAGGAGCAGAGTGCCCCCTGGCGAAAACGTATATTTTTACAGATTGGAACGCCCCCACTCTGTCCGGTTGAGGCCTTTTCACTTTACCCACAAATATTGTTTCACAAAAGGCTGACTAGAAATGCGAAGTAAGTTTTCACAAGAGAGAACTTTTTATTCAAGATACTCTGGAAACAAAATCCAGCGATTTTTAATTTATTAGTTGTTGGTTGTTACAATCATTCATTTGGAAGAGAGAGATTTGTTAACAGCACACATTTTACATTTTCAATTACACTAAGTTCGAAAGCCTTTTAAATTGATTTAACCTGCTAACGTTGCTGAGTTTTGCGCTCGCTTCCGGCTTAGGAAAATCTTCATAAGACCCAACATTATAAAAGTAAACTCGAATTCAAATTTCCATTTTATTGCTGCAAATTACGACCAAAAACCAAATTCGCAACATGAAAACTATTCACGTTGCATAAATAGTGGTTAGTCACGTTTACCAAATATTTGTGTTAATCAAATTCCTGTGGGGCAAGGCACAGTGCTCGCGGTCTAACTGCTGGGAATAGCAAGCTACTCCCGTGCCACATGAATGCGTATTTGTTGTATTCTCCGTTTTCCGGTCCAGCAGGACTACGATGTTTGCGATTATATGTACATATCTACATATCTATGCAACTTGTTATTTTTTTTTTGGTATTTTGTTTTTCTCGATTCAATTACCGATTGTAAAATACGTGACTTAATTGAATTGGAATTCGATAAGCAACACCATTTCTCGATTATAGGAAATTCTAATTAACAATCACGGTTTCAAGAGATTGATTGAATTAGGGAAACGATGATTGCGATGACTAATGAATGTGAAAGAAGTGATTAGACGCTATATATTAGTTAGATGTAAAGCAAAAAACCTTAACTGGAAGTGGATAAAAGGAGTGCAACTAACATTGTAAACAAAAACGTTTAAAAACAAGTTTTCTTCTTTATATTGTACAACTATGAAGAGAACGTGACAAGGTTCTGTATTGGTTACTAATGGCATGTATGAGCATACTACATGCATTATTGTGTTACAATATTCGTATATTGCAACTTATTTATGGACGTGGTCCCTGACAATTCCAGAAACCTTCATCAAATTCATCCATTGCTTTGAACAATACAGGGCAAACGTAGACGCATACGTACACCTAATCACCGTCAACACCTTCAGTACATCGGTAAACAAGGTAATAAATTCAACCCGTTAGCCACGGTGGCTAGCCTACATTATCTGATTTGTCCATGTGGGTTGTCCTTTTACGTTGTTTCGTTTCGGGCCTAACATTTCTAATTCGATTCCCAAAAATGAGGCAGGAATAGCCATTCGTTAGATAAACTAATACGAGAGTTACGAAAATCAGTAGTGAGTATTTGGTTGCAGTATACTCGTGCATTGGGTTAGGATGCCAATTAACATTTATTTTAGTAGTTGCTGTGCATTTGGCAGAACTTCCGACGTTTCTACGCCTTGGCATTTATCCGAATGCACGTATCGGCCGGATAAGCTAGTGCGGATGTGGTGCGGTATTGGGTGAAGTGCACCCACTTCCTGGCCACTGTATGGCACGAAGCGAAATAATGCCTGGCAGAAGTGGAACTTTGTTTGCATTTCATAGTACAGTGATAAATTATTGTCTGCTTGGTATGAGGTTTTAACGGGTGAAGTGAGGAGGATAATTAATGGTGCGAATAGCCTAATGTGACTGATTCATAGGACGGGAATGGTAGTGCCAATGTTCTAAGTAGCAATCGCATAAAACTTAACCAAAAGGTCATTTGCGAAATTGCCGAGTACTGTTTATCAACTTTTTTTTTCTTAACAGCGTGTTAAACAGTATTGCTAGATTACAATTTACAAAGCGATACATAAACATAATGTAGCATGGATGCGCTTACGTAACTAAAAACGTATCAAGTACAGGATACCAGCCAACACACTTTGTTCCAACTATTCGGCGGAGCACACATTGATTATTGGTGACTTAGTGGTAGCCGAAATTTTGAGATACAATACATTGCTCCTTTTTTGCTTGACATATATTTCTCTGAAATAGCCGCGCCGTAGAGACTATTAGTTTTCTGAAAATCAATAACACCAACGCTATCGGCACTACGAAACGAAAACAACGCAAGATTGTGTGAAAGCCTAGGTCAAGAGTTATGATATCTGAGCATAAAGGTCTTAATAACTTTAATTATTTTGGAAGCTTCGACATAGGTCTGTTATGAAGACTGTTCATTTTCTTTAATAAGATTTTTTTGATTTTCATTATACATAAAGCGAAAAGTCAATAACAACTAATGACGATCACAATCTTTAACCGATTCCATCCCAGCACGCACAAAGGTATGCGCAGCAATTGCAAAAATTAATATTCCTAGGAATTTACTTCAACAATTATAAAAGTTATTGATAAAGGCAAAAAAATAGAGCAGAAGGACATACATAATATGCTCCGAGCTGCAATAATCAAATTCCTATGATGAGGTTAAAGTAATTTCAATGAAATCGATCATTCACTCTGTACGCGCCTTATCCTTTCTGTTTCCTTGTGTTAATTCCTTGCTTCCTTGGACCTATTTACTCGGCTCCTTTGTTGGAAGAAAAATGTGTAAACCTTCTCACTCGACGTTAGATGTGCAATTGAGTTTTTATTTCACAACATTTGATTTCACAACATTTGATTTCACAATATTGAATTTCACAACAGTAGTTAATTTAAAAACAACGTTTCTCATATTCGACACTGACGGCGTCGTAGTAATATTATTGTAATTTTGATTGGTTCCACTACCTTACATTAGGTGGCGTAAATATGCCGCCCACCTTGAAATAATAATAATAATTTCAAAATTTACATTTAGGTCTAATATTCACATAGAATCTATTCTAGTTTTAGTCAAAGTCATCTAGTAACATTTAAATCAAGGATATAAACTATGAGAAACGTACGCAAAAACCAAAAAAAATCAATTTAAATTAAGCAAACATAATTTAGATATTGGACGTTTGATTAAATCGGCCTTAGTAAGCAGGGTGGCCACCCGCGCCAATCCATCCGTGCCGTAGTGAACTTCCTTCACTCTGCCTAATGCCCATCGTCCAGGGGGTTGTGTTTCATCTCGAATCAGTACCAGATCATTAGCTGCTAGGTTCGCTGACTTCCTTTGCCACTTATTGCGTTGTTGAAGAGTACTAACGTATTCCAGTTGCAATCTCTTCCAGAAGGCTTGATGCATTCTATTAACTATCTGGAATCTAGATAAACGGTTAATATTGACAGCCAAATCATCACGTTCAGGTAAAAAATAGGATTTGTTTCCCACTAAAAAATGGGCGGGTGTCAGCGGCTCGAAATCCTCAATGGAGTCGGACATTGCTACCAGTGGTCGGGAATTAAGACAGGACTCGACTTGACAGAGAAGTGTTTGCAGTTCCTCAAATGTGAGCAGGGCGGATCCCATAACTCTACGCAGATGGTACTTAGTAGATTTTACCCCGGCCTCCCAGAGACCTCCAAAATTCGGAGCTGATGGTGGTATAAAATGCCAGTTAATGGACTCCTTGCTTGCCTGATGATGAAGCTCCCTTTGTGTGTCTGCTGATGATAAAAATCGATCCAACTCCTGTAGAATATTCCTTGCACCTACAAAGTTCGTCCCATTATCGCTGTAAAGATTTTCGCACCTTCCCCTTCTAGCTATGAATCTTTTTAGTGCCGCCAAAAAGGCATCGGATGATAGATCCGACACCAATTCCAAATGAATTGTCTTAGTGCAGAGACATATAAACAGCGCAATATATACCTTTTGACTCCTGCAGCCTCTCTTGCGCCACGGTGTTGCAAGTACTGGTCCAGCGTAGTCTATACCAGCATTTAAAAACGCCTTTTCTCCTTGGAGCCTAGACAACGGTAAGTTTCCCATCATTTGTCGCATTGGGTTTGCACTATACCTTTGGCAAGTTATGCAACGCCTTGTAACTCCTCGTACTGCATTTCGTGCGCCGAGTATCCAATACTGTCTTCGAAGTAGAGCAAGTAATAGCTGACGACCCGCATGCAAATATTTTTCATGAACATATCGAATGAGCAACTTAGTAAAAGGAGACGTGTGTGGAAGAAGAATAGGATGCCTGCGGTCGTATCCCAACGGAGCCTTCTCCAACCGCCCACCAACACGGAGTATGCCGAAGGAATCTAAAATGGGATTCAGTCTCACCAGCTGGTTTGAAGTTATACGTTGCTTGCATTTTAGTTCGCCAATACCTTCTCCAAAGTGAATCTTCTGAACAATTCTCACCAACGTTAATTCGGCATTTTTGATTTCCTCGGTTAACAGTACTCCTCCTTTGCGTTCTTCCCTTTGTACACGAAGATTTTGGACAAATCGTAACACCCAAGCAGTCACCCGCAGCAGCTTGGCAAAGTTGTAGTAGTTCTGTAAGAATTGAAGATCTTCCTCAGATACGGTTGTAAGGGCCAATGTTATCTTTCGTTGTTCAAGCTCCCCTTTGTTGCCTTTATAAGGTGGAATAATATTAAATTCGTCTGGGTTCCTTAGAATGGAGGTGGGCCCATTCCACCACAGCAAGTGTGTTGCAAGTCGGTCAGCTTCTATACCACGGGAAGCACAGTCAGCTGGATTCATCTCACCTGCTATGTGTCGCCAGTTTCTAGCTGGGATTACCCCAGTTACGGCCGAAATCCTATTAGCCACAAAATTTGCAAATCGGCGTGGATGCCCATTAAGCCAATGAATAACTATACTGGAATCAGTCCATCCGTACACTGGTAGCGAAGAAAATTCCCTAATAGTTCGTAGTCTTTCAATAAGTGTTGATGCTAGAACCGCTGCACATAACTCCAATCTCGCTATTACTAACGTCGGTCTTAACGGAGCTACCTTGGTCTTAGCTATGACTAAGTTGGTTACCATCTCCCCGGATTCATTTATGCTGCGAAGATATACCACCGCTCCATATGCTTGCTCGGAAGCATCGCAAAATGCATGTAGTTCTAAAGTGGCTTGATTGTGCTCCCTGTATCGAGGAAGGTGAAGGTTACTTAATGAATGAATTCCATTCCTCAGGTGCTCCCATCTTTTTATATATCTTATGGGAATTTGATCATCCCAATTTAACTTTTCCTGCCATAGATTTTGAAGCAGTATCCTGTAGTTAATCAGGAATGGTGCCAAGAAGCCTAGCGGATCAAATATTCGCGCTGCCTCCGACAAGAGGTTCCTTTTCGTATAGCACGATACCTCCTCCAAGCTGACTCTAAAACTGAAGCAATCTGTAATTGGATGCCATCGCAACCCCAATGTTTTTACCGCTGGGTTCGCCTCGACCGACCATGACCAGTTGGGTTCCCTTTTCTCAAGAGGAATTTCGTCCAGTAAATCTTTCGCATTCGAAGCCCATTTTCCCAAACCCAGCTTCTTGGAGTAACAAACATAGTTCCTTGATAATCTTTCTTGCCATATCCTTGTCCTTACAGCTAGCAATAAAGTCGTCCATGTAGAAATATTCCTTGATCATAGAAGATGCCTCTGGATATCTATCCTGGCCGTCAACGCTAAGTTGAGTTAAACATCTTGTGGCAAGAAATGAAGCTGGTGCCGTCCCATAGGTAACCGTTGTTAACTGGAAGGTCCTTATTTTCTCTGATGTTGTCGTTCGCCAAAGAATACGCTGGAATCGTGTGTCATCTGGGTACATTAAAATTTGCCTGTACATCTTGGCAATATCGGCGCTCAATGCTATGGGATTCAATGTGAACTGCAACAAAATGGTAATAAGGTCATTTTGAAGAACTGGTCCCGTAAGCAATTGGGAGTTTAGTGAGTTACCCCCTGGCGGTTTACAAGTCGCATCGAAAACCACTCTAAGCCTGGTTGTTGTGCTGTCTGGCTTAATAACGGCATGGTGAGGTAAATAGTAAGTTGGTTCTCCTTCCTTGTCTTCTTCTGTCGAAATTTCCACCATATGTCCCAGCTGTTGATACTCGTCCATGAATTCCTTGTACATACGGTAGAGTTCCAAGTCCTTTGCGAAACGCCTTTCCATGGATTTAAGCCGTTGCTCCGCCATTAGCTTAGAATCTCCTTTCATCGTAGCAGAATCTTTTAATGGTAATCTGACGACGAATCGCCCCAGATGGTTTCTCCTGAAGTGAGTTTTAAAGTGAGTCTCACAAGGATCATCATCGTGCAGATAACGTGTGGTGGGCTTTGGTTCTTCCAGTTCCCAAAATCGTTCTACCATTCCCTCCATGCTTTCTGCTGCATAGCATGAGTATTGTCTTCCATCAATGGTGTTGTCATCTTCACTCGTCAAGACCCATCCGAATTCTGTGTTTTGAGCAATTACCTTGCTATCGTCGTCGTATAGTTTTCCCTCCAAAAGAACCCGGAAAAACACACTGGCCTTTAACAATATATCAATCGGTCCTGGCCTGCCAAATGAAGGATCCGCCAACTCCTTACTTGTGAAATGAGGAGGAATATTAAAAATCGAAGCATTCTGCGGCATCCATCTCGTAATTTGATGTACAACAACAGCCGGAGATGATATATGAAATTTAGAAATTCGTGATTGAATATCCAACTCTACCATCCCTCTACCTACGCATTCGGTGTCACCAACTGCATCGATTGAAATAGTACACTTGTCCCTTTGCAGTCCCAAATATTGTGCGCACGATTCCGTGATGAGTGTTACCTACGACCCAGAATCTAATAGAACCCTACATGGTTTGAATTGGCCCCATTTGTCCTTAACCAAAACCACAGCTGTGGGTAATAAGTTGAGGCGTTGGCTCTTATTGTGAGGACTGCTGATCCTTGCTGAATATGCCCCTTTACTGCCTTCCAGGTTTTGAGTCCCGTGAATCGATATCTTATTTGCTGTTCCACATGTTGACAATTCCTTTGCTGTTCCCGTAGTGGTCTTCATTCTATTCTGGACATCTGGATGTATAAGCGTGTGGTGACGTGCCTTGCATATTCGACAAACGCTTGATCTGCAATTCTTAACTGAATGTCCGATGTTAAGACAATTGTAGCATAATCTATTTTTTGCGATGAATTCGCGTCTACCGTCTATATCCAAATTCAGAAATTGACCACAAGAAGCTACGAAATGCGCTTCCTTGCAAAAGGCACAACTGTTAGATATTACAGTACATACCGTACGATTGGATTTTCCTTTTGTCGATGAAATATCTCTTGATGTGGGCAATGATTCTAGCTCAAATTGTCGGTTTGATAGGAAAGTCATAATGTCCTTAAATTGGGGTTTATCGTTTGCAGCAGAAACCCTAGCCCATAGTTGTTTGGACTCCTGATCGAGTTTTGAGGCAACTACATAAACTAACCATGCATTCCAGTGATCAATAGGAACATCTAACGACTTGAGTGCAGACACGGATACATTGGATGTATTGTATAGCTTACGTATTCCCCTTGCATTTGCTGGATGACTGACGTGAGGTTGTTCCATAATTGTTTTAATGTAACAATCGATAATAACCCTTTCCTTGTCATACATGTTGCATAAGTCTATCCATGCCTGATCGTAGTTTGCATCCGAAATTTTTGTATGTTCGAGAACCGCTGCTGCATCTCCCGTTAATGACCGCTTCAGGTATTGCAGCTTTTGACCTGGTGACAAACTCCTTGATTCATGCACTATCGCCTTAAACAAATCCTTGAACGTATACCATTCTTTATAATCGCCACCAAATGTTTGCAATGAGATTGGCGGAAGTTTCATGTCAATCCGCTCAGCCGTAGACCTTGTTCCCCCCACACCTTCGGAAAGATTTGATAATGCACTCGCAATATTAGCTTGACTGATTGCCAACTGCTGTATGGTTTCTTGGTAGTTTTCAGGCGTACCATCCCCCGCACCACCACCGTGAGATGTCGTCGATTTAGCCGCAGATGCTGCTTGGGAAATTCTCTTCAAACATAATCCTTTTATATTATAGTATTTCGTTTCGAAGTCCTCCCTGATGCTCCCTTCGTTTGTTATCTCCTCTTCTTCTAAGAGCATCTCGATATCCAATTGCACTTGCTCGAATGATTTTGTTATATCCTCCAGTTTTTCTAGTTTGATTTGTGCATCGATTGTCGAAATATTATCCCCCTCTTCCAGAATAACCTTTTCTAATCTGGTCAGACAACCCTTCACGACACCCCTTTTCTTTCTTAATGTCTCCATTTCCAATTAAAATGAGTAATAATTAAGGTGAAGTACTCACTGCGAAAGATGGTGTTGGTGCTCCAATCTGTTTCGTCTAATATGGTGTTCCTCCGTGGAATTATTCTGCTTGAAATATGTCCTTGAATAATGTCCAAAATCCTGCTCGAAGGACCATAAAATGTACGCGCCTTATCCTTTCTGTTTCTTTGTGTTAATTCCTTGCTTCCTTGGACCTATTTACTCGGCTCCTTTTTTGGAAGAAAAATGTGTAAACCTTCTCACTCGACGTTAGATGTGCAATTGAGTTTTTATTTCACAACATTTGATTTCACAACATTTGATTTCACAATATTGAATTTCACAACAGTAGTTAATTTAAAAACAACGTTTCTCATATTCGACACTGACGGCGTCGTAGTAATATTATTGTAATTTTGTTTGGTTCCACTACCTTACATTAGGTGGCGTAAACACACTCATTTAGGGAACATTATGTTTTACTCTACGCTATTAATATTTTAACCAAGGTGATAAGGTTTTAATTGCAAAAAAAATTATTATTGTTCACCGGGATGTCAGAATTTTGGAAAAGAATCCAACCTTGTCTTTTGATTTTTCATTTTTATTTACATAACTTATGCATATCTTACGGTTCTGCTTGAAACTTGTTTAAATATTTTAAATAACTTTAAAGTAACTTATTGGCCTTACTGAACATAACAAAAATAACAAAGGACATTCTAAAGATTACTACTTACTTAACAGGCCAGCGATCCATGGAGGATCTGAGCTTGGGATATGACTGCCTTCCATCCTTGACGGTCCCGAGCACGCTGCTTCCAGTTGTAAAGACAAGTTGTCTAATCCGCGATTACTTAGTCCGGAGGTTCGGTCTTTCTCTTCTTCTCGAACCAGGAGGCTCGGAGTCGAAGATCCTCTTAGCTGGTGCTCATGCGTTCGATGTGGCTGAGCCAGTGTAGCCGACGGATCTGTGCCTTTCGGACTACATCCACATCTTTGTACAGCTCGTAGAGTTCGCGGTTATGTCTTCTCCTCCATTCATCTTCCTCACAGATAGGACCAAATATTCGGCGCAGGATTTTTTTTTCGAAAGAACCCAAAATAAGCTATCCTGCTAATCGTCCAGCTTTCGACTCCGTACAGCAAGACTGGCAGTGTAGGCCTTTTGTAAAGCATGACTTTGGTTCTTCGAGTGAGGATTTTTGACCCAAGTTGTTTAGACAATTCGAAGGAGCAGCGGTTGCCAAAGATGATTCTATGCCGGATGTTCACTGTGGGTCGTTTGTGAAATTTACGTTTGCCCCGAGGTAGACAAACTCCTTAACCATTTCGAAATTGTAGCTCTCAATTGTTACGTTTTGTCTCGTTACGTTTTGGTGAGCCACGGATTTGTTTCTCCATGACAGCATGTACTTTGTTTCATCCTCATTGACCTTAAGACCAACTCGTTTTGCCTGTTCTGAACACTTCCACAACGTCACGGCGCGACCGCGCGATGATGTCAATATCATCCGCTTATCCTAGCAGCTGGACAGACTTGTAGAAGATAGTGCCTTACCTATTGATGCCTGCCCTTCGCACTATCTGCTCCAGCACCAGGTTGAAGAAGTCACACGACAGTGCATCTCCTTGCCGGAATCCGGTGCATGTTTCAAACGGTTCAGAGGTCCTACAAACGAGCTGAACGGTGCATCGCGTATTTTTTAGCATGGCGCTACACAACCGGGACAGTTTTTCCGAGATCCCGAATTCAGCCATCGCATCAAACAATTCTTTACGATGAATGCTAAATGCTTGAAATCAATAAAGAGATGGTGTTTATCGATTTGAAACTCGTTGGTCTTTCCCAGGATTTGTCGAAGTGTGAAAATTTGGTCTATAGTCGATTTGCCGGGCCGGAAGCCGCACTGATAGCTGCCGATTAGTGCGGTTCAAAAGGGCCTTAAACATTCACACAATACGATGGACAGGATCTTGTATGCGACATTAAGCAGAGATATACCTCTATGGTTCTTGCAAGAGATGGGATCGCCTTTTTTTGTGGATGGGGCAAATAGAACTGGTATTCCAGTCATAGGGCATGCTTTCATCTTTCCAAATTCTGCAGATGATCTGGTGCATGCTCCTTGCCAGAACATCGCCGCCAGTCTTGGAGAGCTCTGGATGGCAAGCTATCTGAGCCTGCGGCCTTGTTGTTTTTCAGCTTGTGAATAGCTGTGCCGACTTCTTCGATGCTGGGTGGAAGGACTACTTCAGCGGCTGGAATTGGGATTTCTTTGGTGCCTATCACTCTTTTTTGGTCATTCTCCTAAGAAAACTGCTGGAAATACTGCTTAAATACATCCACAAATCCCTGCGGGTCGGTGACGAGATTACCCTCGCAGTTTCGAAGAGCCGGGTTCCCTTCTTGAAGCCTCCTGCAAGGCCTTTGGCTTTCTTATAAAAGGGTCGAATTTTGTGCTTATCCCTAGACTCCTCAATGTCCGTGAGCTAGGAGGCCGCAAAGATTCTTTTCTTTTGTGGCAGTAGTTTTTTCTCCTCCCTTCTTCTGGCTCGGTACTCCCCTTGCGCTGCTCTGGTTTTTCGCTGTAGCGCCCTTCGATACGCCTCGTCGGTTGCTGCCTTTTTCTGCTCACACACTCCATAGTACCACGGGTTTCTTGTCGGCAAGAAAAGCTTGTAGACTCTGGCAAAATCCCGTGTGGTCAGGCGTCCAATGTGGAACCATCTTATGGTGGGCTGGTGCAGCTTCCTGACATTGGACAGTCGAGCTCGCCTACCTGAATGTTCGCACATCCAGAATGTTTGACGAGTGCCTTGCGCCAATGAGCACATGGTCGATTTGGTTGGCGTTTTGGACATTCGGAGATCGCCAGGTTGCTGCATGGATTTGTTTACGAGCGATCCGCATTGTGAGCTGTCGCAAAGTCCGTGAGTCGGAAGCCGTTATCTGTTGTTGTATTGTGAAGGCTGAGCTTTCCGATCACTCCGCCAAGGGTATTTTCCTTACCGATTTTGGCGTTAAGGTCCCCGAATATGATTTTAACATCGTACTCCGGACAAGCAACGTAGGCGTTGTCCAGGAGGTCATATAAGTCCTCCTTGATAGGATGAGGTCTTCAGCCTCTTCAGTGAGGCTGGTATTATAAAATCTGCCTTTGATGCGGATCACAGCCAGGCGATCATTTATATTTTATTATTTATTATTTATTTATTTATTTATTAGAAAATAAGGTGACATTCAGTATTTAGATACAAAGTAAATAAATAGTGTCGAATATCATTGCAGAGTATATCAGTATTACAGTAAGAATTAAGTTAATGGGGGGTGACATATGAAAACAATTGCACAGTTGCTAACACTAAAAATAAATATAATTGGAAGAAAGTAAGCAGAAAAGAGTTATATGAAAAATACTAACACATAGAAAACAGATGCAGGTAAATATACGTAGTAGTAATTAACAGCAATACTTTGAATTAAACTAAATTGTCATATATAGCAACAAATACAACCAGTATGTCAGTTATAAACAGAAAATAATCGCATCATGAAATGAGTGATTCTAAGCTAATATAGTTGAAACTGAAAAGCCATTCTTTTATCCGTTTTAAAAATGTGCCAGATATTGTACTTGATCTGATAGATAGAGGCTTATTAAATAGTCGATAAGATAAAATAGAAAAAAAGTTCCGGAATGAGGTGGTGCGGAAATATGGTACAGATAACAAATTAGATGAGTTAACACGAAGATTGTGAGTTGATATTAAACGGAAATTACGACATCCAGATCTCATAAAAAACATTTTTAACACTTTAAAACAGTAGAGATGACGAACCGGAAGAATTTTTAGGTCACAGAATAAAGGAAAACTAGAACATCTACTAGGCTTACGACATATTTTTCTTAATACGTTTTTCTGTAGTATTAGTAAGGGTTGGATTTTATTAAAGTATACACCGCCCCAACATACAATTCCGTACTGCAGCTTAGATTGAAAAATTCCGTAATATATTTTATTGAGAAGTTGTTTTGAACAAATTTTGCTTAGGTAGAAAAAATGTCTAAGAGTATTTCGAAAATATTTTTTTAGGGAATCAATATGATTTAGAAAACTCATTTTGCTGTCAATAATGAGACCCAGTGTATTTAAAATCATTTACCTTTTCAATTGCAAAAGGTTATAGGTCTATAGGTCTAAAGTCGATGACCTTCGACCTTAACCGCTTTTCCACGACAAATCCGCATCGCAATATGTGCAATCTTTTGTGACAGCTGTAATAAATGTATTTTTTCGCCATCATACAGTTAAATAACCATCATATTTCCTGAACCGCAGTAATATCAGCCTTATACTGCATGAGGATTCTTTCCAGCTTATGAGCCGCATGTAACCCCCGGAGGACACAGTTCCGACGTTCTATGAGCACACGTGCAAATCATGTTCCTTTTTCGTGCAGGGTCGTCGTCGCGTATCCGTCCGTTGATCCGAGGCGTTTAGCTCATTCATAACTTGCTTTTTTTTTACGTAGGCGGATTGTTGGCCCGCCGCACAACCGCCAGTCTGTTCGGAGTTTTGTAGCTACATACATTTGTTCCCCTCCCTACGGTTGTTGAAGAGGCTATCCAGAGGGCGCTCCGAGGTGGCTGTATGTCAACTTGACCCGGACATTGAAACAGGGTTCGTTGCTGGTATCTCGCCAGATTGAGAAACCTTACACCGTCATAGGGAACATACCCTCCCTTTCTAAACTTT
The DNA here is from genome assembly GCA_958301585.1 of Merodon equestris. Lineage (NCBI taxonomy): Eukaryota > Metazoa > Arthropoda > Insecta > Diptera > Syrphidae > Merodon > Merodon equestris. Next base: position 71,954,068 of record OY284413.1, read on the forward strand.
AGCTTAATTTAAATAAATGATTAATCAAAGCTAACATTTTTTTTAAAGAAAAACTTTGCATTTGATCATTTGACGTACAACTAACTAAAAACAGCTAATTCTAACTAAAATAAAATGTTTATACAACACAAGTATATACACATAATACATAATACATATATGATGTTGTTATGTAATTTGTTGCCTTATGTCTATATGTCTTACTGTAGATAAAACTGAAGATAGGAACTATGTGGAAGATAAGCGGCATCTATTGTGCAGGACCTTATTAGGGTAAAATATCGTGTACTTACATTCGTTTGTTGTTTGTAATAAAGTTAAGTTCAGAGAAATTGTCTCTCGAACACCCGAATCACATTGAGCCACAAGGCACATCCATAGACAATGAGTAAGGCCATTTGGCAGATTACCTTCACTGTGCCATCAAGCTCTGAGTGAAAGCCACACAGTACCTTGCCAGAGCAACATTATTATTATTACTTTTCCCGGCCATTTGGTACTCGGATATTCAGAGCCTCTCAGACTTAACTGTTTTGTACCAATTCTTCTAGGTCCATTCCTATCTACGACACAGTTTTCTTAGTGGTCTTTTTCCCTCTGGCTTTTCCACACAGTTTTCTTTGGTTGTATGTCTATTGATCATTCGTTCCATTGTACATGCTCTACAAATTTTCTCAGTTTTATTACTTGGACAATGCTTAAGGCTGAATAAGGTTTCTCGAGTTCTTGAGTGGATAGTTTTCTTTATTCTCATGTATCTTCGTCTAATTTCCACCGTAGATTATTTTAAGATCTTGTTTTTAACGATCTGAAATCTTTTTTCCTCCTTCTTAGTCAGAGACCAGGCCTGTAAAGTGTCACTATTATTATGGCCTTACAAATACAGATTTTGAGTTTGCGGGACAGAGTTTTCTGAATAGTTCCTTCATCGCAAAGCCTTTTGTTTATTTAGTCTTTTATTTATTTAACCTTTTATTTATTTCGATCTTACAGTCAATTTTTGCAGTCAATATGTTACCCAGATATTTGAATTCACCCACTTTCTCAACGTGTGACCTCATATTTGCCTTTCTCTTCATTTACTTGTAAGCCCACTTCCTCTCTTCTCATTATTAGTCTCTTCCATTTCTCTTAACTGTTTCCTCAAATTCTCCCAGCAGGTCCAGATCGTCAGCACAGATGTGCTTCCAATAAAAGTTATTCCCCTTTCATTTTCCTAAAGGGATCTCATAACTTATTCCAGCACACAATTAAAAAAAAATTAACAATTAAAATTAGTCAGGTTTTTTGAAAAGGAAATTAACAATGTGACAAAATACATTGTATTGTGGAAATAGATGCGAATTTGTTTCCCAAGGTAATTGATATGGGGATATTGGATGGGAGAAATGTAAAGCATGCGATGGTATTGATATTTTGAGGTGTCTTAAATGTAAAGGGCTAAGCCATAAAGCAAATGAGTGTAAAAAAATAAAAATAAAATTAAAAATTTTAAGTAACTCCCGACACAAAAAAAAAACTTTAAAAAGTAAAAAAATAAAATTGTTCTCTTAGCTTTTTGACTTCATTAAAAGAACCTATTAATATTTTTAACATAAGCGTCGCCGCGTCGGGGGACCGCTACGTGAAAAAGTGTAATTAGTAATATCTACGAGTACATATGTGTAATGTATAAAAAAAATATCTATTTCAAATTGCACGTATGAACTTAGTTTTGTACATCATTTTATCTTACAAGTCTATCTGCAGTGTTTCGATATCGTACCACTTCTATATGAGGCGTTCGCTTAAGGGGTCATCTCAGTGTGAAATTTTCAAAAAAAAAATTATTTCGGTCGCTACATCGTTTTTCGTAGAAAGGGAACGGAGCGGGACATCTGTCGGTCGTCCCGCCATACTATTATTCCTTTTGTTCTTTTTCTGCGCCTGTACCTTTCTAGGGTACTTAGGTCCTATAACTTCGTAAAATAAACTGGCCAATCATTTCAGTTCGGTTTCGATATCCACCATGGATAGACCTACGAAAAACGAATTATCTAAAATTTTCGAACTCCAAACTTTGAACGCGTTTTTCTCGGGACGGTGTTTTTCAAAACGGTGGCCACTTTCAAAGGCAGACTTTTCAAGCTTTACATTTCAAATTTTGGGAGAACATTTTTCACGTCATTCTCTATCGACCTATGGAAGCTTTTTTTTTATGAAATCTTCCAATTTTTTTTTACGAAAAACTGTCGAAAAAAAGGTCAAATTCTATACGTTTTGTTCAAACCGCCGCCATTTTGTCAAATTTAAAAAAAAAAAGAAAACCTCCATAGGGAAATAGCTACTTTCCTACAGATTAATAATCTTTTTGAACTTTTTGTTTCAGATCAAAATTGAGGTCGCAATCATGGCCACCATATAGGACCTTTTTTTTACGATACTTTTCAACAATTAATTAAACTATTGTACACTAAATAAATCAACATAAAAAAAATCATTTTGTATTTATCCTGAATATCTTTATTTATTTAAAAAAAACCAGGACGATTAGTTTATTCCAACCATGAGAAAAAATATCGCGAAAATTAGGGATTCTTCGGAGGGTCACACTGAGATGATCCCTTAAGAGCTGTGTGCGTTGCGTTAAAATATTGGATATTGCTGTTTCGGTACTTACTTACGTTGTTTACATAGACTAGGTCTTTATAAACTATAATCCATACTTTATCATTATCAATATTCTTTTTATTTGTATTCTGTTTTTTTTTAATTACTTAGCAGTTCCCCGACGCGGCGGCGCTAATATTAAAAATATTAATAAGTTCTTTTAATGAAGTCAAAAAGCCGAGAGAACATTTTTATTTTTTTACTTTTTAAGTTTTTTTTTTGTCGGGGGTTACTTGAAATTTTTAATTTTATTTTTATTTTATTCTTTTTAAATTACTCGCGGACCCTAATTGCGAAGGGTTACTACTTAAATTATATTTTTCTTAAGTATTATGCAACATCGCATAGGGCTTCTTGTATGTACAAAGTGGCGCAAGATTTATCATCCAATTTTGTTTTTGATTAATATTTTTACTAAATAAAAAAAATGCCTATGAGTGATGGAAGTCTTTATTTTGACCATTATATTTTTTTCTGTTATGTGGTAAAGATGACATCCGTCCAGTGACTATCGCCATTGTATCGTTTAATCGCATTTTGCATGAATTTCCGGAAGATTTCCGGTGATAAATGTTCGTATTTCTGTCGAATATTCTCCTTAAGGGCTGCGAACGCGAAGGTCCGAGGCTTGTTGGCATAAGTCAACAACTTCAAGTAGCCCCAAAGAAAAAAGTCTGGGATGATTAAATCTGGCGATCTTACTGGCCATTCCAAATCGCTAAAAAGGGAGATTACGCGTCCAGGAAACGCTTCCTTCACAATATCCATTGTTGCTCGTACTGTGTGTGTGGTTGCACCGTCTTGTCGAAACCAAATGTTCACCAAGCCTCGCTCATCATACTGTAGCGTTCGCCAGTAACAGTGATCGTATTGTCGATGGCGTCTTAAAGACTACGGTCCAATCACTCCTTCCAGTAATTCACACGCGACTGACGGTCAGCAGGCACTGACTGATGCACTGTTTAAACTTGGTACGGGAACATGTGTAAGTTTTTCACTAAAATTCGCTGTAGTGTCCACAGCCGCGATATTTTCGGCCGAACTATCAGTCCGGTGGCTGCCACGTCTTGCATGGTCTCCTATGGTTCCTGTCTGTTCAAGTTGAGTAGCTAAGCGGAAGCCTTGCCCAGTTGGTGCGACACGAATAAAAAATCGACGTCGAAATTCACGAAATTCCACCGTATGATTATTGGTCAAAAAAATGGACACAACTATTCCACGCACTTGTGAAGTATAGCGCTTCATTGCTTACAGAAACCAGAACGAGACGTGCGTCTTTGGTACGTCTTCCCCCGTTTCACCCTGAAATTTTGAATGAAGTCCAGGTTCGTAGCGACAAAACCCGTTACAAACAAACTCTATTCGTGAATACGTGTAAACTCATTTCATCTTACCGTAGTGTACTCCCGCCACACACACTCTTGGAATTATAACAGTGTTCGTGATTGTTGACATAATTCTGACAGAACCCCGGATTCCCACGTGCTCGCCGCAGCTTGTAGGCAAACATCCGCGGCCATTTTAAGTGATACGTCTCATTGATGGTTTCTGATTGCTTATCTGTTTGTATACTGCAGCTAGTCCACTAATGTCAAATATGATTGAGGTATGACGCCATTTGCAAAAATTACAACATCTTCCGGTAAGGTGATTCATTTTGCGCCATTTAAAAGAGCTGATGGCCTTCAAAACGCCTGAACAGGTCTTCATAAATTGTAGCTAAAAACCATCTCGATCACGTTAGTTTTCAAACAAAAAAAAAAGTCATTAGGAGCTACGATGCCACAGAGAGATACACAGACACTCAGACACGTCAAACTTACAACACCTTTCTTTTTGCGTGGGGGGTTAAAAAGAAAGAGTCGTGCTTGAAGTCTTTGGAAAACCATTAAACTTAAGAGAGTAACAATAAAACAATAATTACATAAGTGTATAAACTGCAGTCATATGGACGAAAAATTGAGTATCGGTCTTGATGTTAATTACATGACACTGCGCAATCTATGTCCAGTTTATTTAATGAAATTTGAGGTAAGAAAGAAAAGAATTGGATATTAGCAATCAAAAATAATAAGTGGAATTTAATTAAATATACAAGGCCTGATCGGGAACTCTGCAACTCTAATGATTGATTTTCGCGCATAAAAATGATTTTGATTTTCTAGTATAAGTGAAACACATACATATAACGGCGGACATCAGAGAAAGTTAATATAAATCAAATGGATATAAATCGTTTAACCGTTTATCCAACTCGAGACATACTCGTATAGGAAAAGTAATCATATTTGTAAATAATACAATGAAGGCAGTTAAAATTAAATCCAAAACAGAAGACTATAAAGTTTGGCTATTTATGATGAAAATTAATTATAAAAAAGAATGTTGGAATATTATTGGTGTGTACCGGGCAAATAAAATGTCTGTTTCGGAATTTAATGAAACTTTAAGTGATTTCATAGAAAATAACTTGAACTTTAGTGAAAATGTGTCATACAGCCGGTCACCGAAGAAATACATCGAGTTCACAAGATTCAAAACCGATCGCAGAACGCATCCAAGTACAGCAACCAGACAATCCATCCAAAAATGATCTGAAATGAATGAATATTACACAAGGACTTAATTTTAAACTTTAAGCTAAAAATTGGATTGTATCCAATGTATCTGTAGAAAAACCTCCAATATGTTGGTGGGTATTATAATCCTAGAAATGTAGACAATTTCCGAGGACCTAGTTCACAAAACAATTTATTATAGAAAGGAGCCCAATTATTTAACAATTTAGATGCGTCATAAAAATGGAAACTAGTGTAATTAGATTTAAGAAGCAAATTGAACAGCACATTATGAATTTTTGAATTTTTATTATGTAAATGAATTTTGTGAGTGTTCTTTTGAAGTAATATAGAATTACATTACATTACATTACAAAAGGAAAGGATGACATGGCGTCTGCTTATTTTAATATTACACGTATCTCGAATGTTTTAGATAAGTTGTTTCCTACTTCAGCTTGTCTTCAGATTGTATTAATTTCACCAACTTTTTCGAGACTCCCAAACTTTCATGGTCATAATACTTTTTGGATCGGATTATACGGTAATACGCCTCTCTAAAATCCACGAAATAATCCTGAAGCTACACTGCTGGTCACCAATTGTTTACTTAGCGTATGATGTCAGTATTTTTAAGATAATATTTGGCACCACCTGTCTATAATAATAATGTGATAGTAATATGCCTCAGTAATAACTGCAACGTGTTCGGTCACCCTTTTTATTCCTTGAAGATTGTTTCACTCAAATCCAGTTGAAATCTACATCGAACTGAATTCGTTCTTTAGTTTCTCTAAGGTTTCTAAGTCATCTGCTTCAGTTATGATTTCATCGACGTAAAAGTCATATCTAACGATTTAAGATCCTCGATGATATGCTTCAGCGAACTTATCTGCAAGATAACGCAAACAGCGAATAGCTAAAAATGGTGTATATACTTAACATGTTTATTTCAATATTTTGAAGAGATAAGTTGATGTAAATAATGGAAAATAAAGGAAAAGAAATTTGTACTGATGAGTGGAAAATTATTTTCAAGCTGTATGTTGCGGGTAAATTGGACAGATAGTTGGAATCTCGTTTGAGATGGGAATTCGTGCATTGACATTAGTTGAATTTGTTGTGGCTATTATTATTATTAACATTGTTGTTACTTGGTGCCAAGAACTTAGTTTTAGAGATAGGAATCCTTCTCATTAAAACGTATCGAACTCCACTGACACATGCGTTTCCGTGGATTCGTTTTTTCCTACTACTGTGAGGTAACTATCACTATTCATTTATTTTAAATAAGTGTGCTGTCTGCTTTAGAGTGCCCGCACAAGGCCAGTAAGGTAATTTTAATTAGTTGAGATAGTTAAACTAGATTTAAGCATTTTTGTCTAAAATATAAGAAAAGAAATAAAAAAATGCTTTAAAAACAAACTCGTGGTTTCCTTTACCTTTGAATTCACTGAAATTAATTCAAGAAAAAATAGATAAATTGTGTCAGTATACCATTTATATTTTTCGTTATCATTTTTATTTCCTTGGATTTAAGTTCAAGTCTTAATAGCTCAGTCTTTAAATCAGTTATATCACAAATGTTCAGTCGGAAAAGTGGAATTTTAAGGGCTTTCTCGCTTTTTAAAAAGTGTGTAAAATATTGACAATTCTCTAATTAAAGTTTTTTTAAATACCGAATGATAGGACTCCATATTATCGGAGACAATTTCAAGACCGATCGACATTAATTTAATGCAATAATCACTTATTAGATTTTCCATTAGATTATGCACATAATCACAAGATTTCGTAGATACAATATTTTGGTAACACATTGTCGTCCATATATGTAATCACTTTCCATGTCACTGTTTGGCAAACATTCTAGAGGACTCCAATAGTTGGAGTTCTTCATCTTTAATCCTATTTTGAGGATGTTTATGTTTTTTAACCAAGGACGAGAGGTTGTATTTGGCGAGGATATTGACGTTGTATTTTACGATTTCGCGCTTTTATAATGTTGAAAATGTTAAAAAACAACTGTCACAAGTGACAAACGATTATAGTATGTATATCAATGTGTTCATAATTAAAGTTTCGGCTGAACTTATACAAGCACGTATTTCAATTGATTAATTAATAAACATAAAAAATCATGCTATTTTTCTAAGATATTATACAAGGTAATTAATTAAGAGTAATTTATTTTTATTTTTTCCCGTTTTTTTTTTGTCTGTCTTTTTAATCATTTCCAGTTGTAGGAAGAGAAAAAAATTGCGGTTCGGTGAATACGGTGGCTGAGACATGATAAAGGTTATGCTTTTGCCCAAAAAATTATGCCCAAGCAACTACGATTGAGCAGGTGCATTACCGTGATTCAACAGCCGAGAATTTCCGACATCCGACATTTTCAACGTATTGCCTCGCGCAAACAGACCATAGCTTTAAAGAAATATTCCTTATTGATCATACGAACTTCCGGCAAAAACTCATGAAAGTTTTTTTGTTTTTCGGGAAACTTACACATTTGAACAAACTTGGCGTGTTCTTTCGCCAAAGGCTCTTCTGGTCGCTTTTATTGGTATGATTAGGCATTGGCGTTATAAGCATGTTCCCAAGTTTTGCCAAAAATGGAAACTTTTTCAGTAAATCTGACTCGTCATTCATGTCTTTGATAGCTCCTGAACGATACTTATGCTGCGGTTCTTTAGATCAAAATTTTGCAACTTCAGAACCAACTTCGTGACGCACTTTTCATGACCAAAATATCAGAAAAAAATGTCATAAGCCAATCGATATCCAATATCCTCAGCAACTTCACTGATAGAGGATTCGACGATTCTTCATAACAATTTTCTTCACGACTTCAAAGTTTTCGGGCCCGCATCGTCAATGACACTTTCTTGGTCTTTTGTGAAGGATTTGTATCCCTTATAGATCTATTTTTTTGTTCAAAGTACACTCACTAAATGTCACAGTCAACATTGTACTTGACTTTTTTTTTAATAGGCACTTGACCTTTTTTCGCTTTTACGTCACTCTTTTTTCAATGGGACAAAAGGGCCCAGGGCACCAAAACAAGTCTAAGCCTTATATCTGTGAAAAACAGAGTAAATACTAAAAATGGCTGATAATATAAACATATGTACATATGTACAAACGTACAAAAAAAAAACCAAAAATTAAATGTGCTTGGCTCAGTCACCTTATTTTTTTTAACAAAACTCGCGTAAAACAGATTGTTTCAAAAGTCACGCATAGATGTAAGTATGTCTAGATATTTTAATATAAACATCTCTTCTGGAGTCCGAAACGAGCACATCAACATGGTACCACACATAAGTACTTTCAAGGACTGGCGCAAACATAACCGCATCAAGTCAATCAATTTCCGTTCGAATATTGTTTTCCAGTTGTTCAATAATTGTTATTGTTGACTTATTCACAAAGTAGAATCTAACTTTTCAAAAACCCCGGAAAAAGTAATCTAATGGTGCTAGATAATATGATTTAAATGGCTACACATGCGAACATTTTGAATTAATAATTGAAATTCTAATTTAAAATTACATAAAAATGATTTTGCTGAAAAAACCAGAGTCATGCTGTAGCAATTAACTTACGAAAGTTCTTCGTTGATTATGATCTGATGGCTTTCGTTTTTGTGTTAAATAAATGTTTGAAAGTTCAACTTTGTAAAAGTTCACCAAACTATCGAAGGACGAATGCCTAATTTTCTTTTCGTTAAGGCATCAATTTTTTGGGCTGTAGGCTTGTCCAATCCTCGACAGGACCAATTTCTTCCATTTGTTTTACTAACCTTTCAATTGTTAATTCTTTTGGACGATTATTCACTCCAAAAAATTCACAAATTTTACAATACCTAGTTTTTGAAGATTGAAAGTTTAGATTATAAGTAATTGCAAATTTGTATACTTCACAATTATGTCAAAGATGACATAAAAAAAATTTTTAGAAATTATTTATGACATCTAGGCGCGGTTTGAAAGACCATAAATATATATGTAACTACATTGGAGTCTCCAAAACGTCTTAGTATTTTCTAAGAGTACCAAATAGGAGAGGGATTTTTCTTTGCTTTTCAAATATTTCTTATACTTCCCATAATACTCGTACTTATTATAATTAATGGTTTTAAACTGTCACTATTCTTTAACGTCACTAAAGTAAATTAAGCTTTTAATATTCTCATCAAAATCAATATTTTTCCATATACCATATACCAATACCACACAACTCTTATTCAGTTCTTGTCTGTTGGGAAAAAGAATTTTGTTAATCTATTTACTTAAAGGAAATATTTCCGAAGTATAATCACATAACCAAGAACAAATCATCCATCCAAGTGGCCAAGAAATCAATCTTTAAACCGAATTCCGGGAAATTGATTTATAATACAATACTTTTGCAGATCGAACAAATTATTGCTTGTTTGCTGCAGCCAGCAGTAAACGCTCCATATCCTTAAGGATAATTAATTACGTAGAAACAAAGAAAGAGATGTGAACGAGTGGGATGTTTCTATTAATTTAGTTAGTGGATACATATAAACAAAACCCAAATAGTTACTTCGAGCGAGAAGTAAAATGTTGCAACAACTTGGAGGGAATGAGGAAGTGACAGAGAGGAAAAAATGACAGCCACACCATATCAGCCACTGATTGAAATGAAGACTCATCCTTGAAATTGTACTCGTATCCTAGAGACTGAATAGCACCTCCTGCACCTCAGATTCTCATATGGAACCTTACGCAATCATAGACGTGCAGAGTCGATCATAAATTTGCTGCCAACATAACTGGAAAAATGTCGGTAAAGTTTAATGGATGATAAAATGTATAGATATCACCGGAACGCATAAAGGACATCGAGTTTGGTACGAGAATGCACAGGCACTGGTGAAAGCAGAGACACCACAAGCTGGGGCACACAGTGCCGACAACACACAGATAAATGACTATGCGAAGAAATTTCTTACTCTCCTAGATGAAGGAGGACCTGGATAATTGTGAATTCAAGTGCAAAGCTGCTTTCCGTTGCCAAATCTAGTGAGTCTTTCCATATGCACGCAATCTTCTACACCTAGTACACTAATGAACTACCGTAGGATTCCGAGCGAATCCGCAGCGCAGCACCATAGACAGTGGCGTCATGGGAATAATGCGATCATTTATATAAATTAATATTCAAACAAATATGCTGGCACTTTGTTTTTGGATCGCCATATATTTCTACTCGTAATGGATGGTAGTATGTCAGTTGATTGGGGTATTTTTACTGTCGGTGCTGCTGTTGGATTTTGTGGTCGCAAAGCATCTGCTTTATATGTTGTATTTTGCATATTCATCAGACTGTGACTGTGGCCATAAATCACGATATTAATGAGACTCCGACTTTCCAGTGATTTTGGATAATGATGCCGAATACATGAAACAAACGAATGCAGATGAAATGCATTGGTCATTACTTTAAGTTGTGCAATTTTTAGAATAGTATAACAGCCAAATATTCGAAATTGTATTTCGTGGTGATTCTCCTGAGGGGTACTGAGAGACCGTACATATATGTAATTGGCTAAAAAAGATTCTTGAAGTTTGTCGACATTAAACTGTACGTCCCTCTCATGCATTGGAAGAATTGTACACAACTTAAGTGATTGAAAGCAGCTTTGACTTTGGTCCTACGGAGGGTATAAGACCAGTTATGACAAAATATAATAACAATCAAGTTGCATTATTGTATTTATTGTATAATATTGCTAACAATCACAACAAACTTCACTCGAACTTTAATCCTGCGAATGGGAGATGGTGGTAGCGGTTTGACGTAAGAGGAAAAAATCTGAATCATAACTAATCAAAAGTTAAGTGATATTTATAAGCAGAGGGAACTTCACATATTGGAGCGTATGGAAGAAACTGCAATGCCCGGAGACAACAAAAACTAAAAAAAAAATAAAACATCAACTTCATGCTATACGGCTCCATCAAATTCAAAAAATACTCGAAAACCTGTAAAACATACTTCATTCATTAACAATTTGAAGAGTATCGTATCTCAAAAAAAACTTAATACATATATGAACTCGCGAAATTTCTTATGAGAAAACAGTGAAGCATTGTATGTGTTAGCAAAATACAACGAATGGGGAAGTTTGCATGACAAAATCATACATACACACATACAAGGTACACTCATCATTAGCATGAAAGATTCAATATAAAGTGACAGATTGCAACTAGATCCGAGCCTGTCTTTTCAATTCGTCAGGTAGAGCAATTCCACAGACAAAAAGAACAGCTCTCTTCGTCCGCATCAAGTGTTTACAGAGTTGAGTGTTACGCTGATAAGAAAACCAGGAATGAGAAACAAAAACCGGAGAATAAAATAAAAAAAAGCTGTAGGAGAGAAGAAAAATGCATGCGATGTGGATAAGAGAGACACGATTATGTTAAATGACCTGCCAAAAAGAGCCAAAGAATTGGACACTACGCAAGGCAACGTAGAAAAAAAAAGGAAAAGTAAAAATGTAAGTAAAGTCGGAGAAGGGGAGGAGGATGGTGACGAGTTTTTGTGGATGCAGTATCCGAGAAGTGGTCCATTAATTTACGACTAAATGGACAGCGTGAATGATGTTCAAGGTTGATACCGTCGCTTACGACACTTAAGTACCTTGGAGTGCCTTAAAGAAATACGGGTAAATACGTATCGAAAAAACAGGGGCAAAATTACATATTTGGGGTTGATCAACTAATTAACGTAATAGGAAAACCTAAAGACAATTTAAATTATGGAAAAAAAAGTATTGAACAGCAAATTTATATCACGCAAGACAAAATAATGCCATTATTAGGGTACAGTACTCGGAAAAGAATTATTAAAAGGCTGTTTAGAATTAGATTAAATTGGTTTAAGGGCTTAAAGGAAGCTTTTGTGGTGCTTGGAACTTTTACAGAAGAATATAAAATTAAACTGAAGTCAAATTCAGACTTTACCCTATTTTAACCTCAGATTTGTACCAATTCACTTAAAGGCTATGGTTGAAGTTTTAAAAATTGATTGAAAGTGGTGCAGTACTGGTGCACCAATTAAAGAAGCATGGAATTGGTGTGCGCCTATGGTGGACCCTTCAAAAAAGTACGGAATTAGAATTTGCCTCAATTCCACAAAATTGAACGCAATCTTTTTTTCAAACTTGATGCCAGTTGTGGCTTTTGGCAGGTTACTTTGGCAAAAATTGCCGACATTTTTAAATTCATTTGGTCGATTAAAATGTCATGGGTTGCCCTTTGGAATTAGATCAGCACCGAGGACTTTTCAAAGGAAAATTAAAAACATTTAAGAAGAATGGGCCCATTTGGATGATATAGTACAAATGTGGAGAAAAACTATAGAGGAGCATGACAAATGTGCGGAAGCCACACTTGGGTAGGGCTTCGGTAACCTTATATGAACATTTGTTTCAAATTTATCCTATATTTTTGACTTCCAATGGAAAATGGACAACCAGTCGAGAGAGACCACTGTCTCGTGTGATGCTTCGCAACTGCGATTCTGGCTGTTCTCTTAAAAATCCACGAAAACCTAGAAAAACAACCACGGGTCTATTTTTAGAGAACTTGTGAGTAATTCAAAAACTATTTGAAATATAATAAAAACATATCATACAAACCCTCCACAAAATCCTTTTACAAATTCTACAAAACTAAAGTCTGGACAAAATATTACCAAGGAAGCAACGGATACATATGAGAATGTTTGGGTACGATTATACCTTACATTCGAGGGAAAAAATTGCTAATTGCTGATACACTCTTAACGGCACCGTTAAGGGATTGGCAAATTGGATGAATGGGATGAATTAGGGAAACAAATAGACACTTACATTCACCAAATCTCACTCAATAAGATACACAAAAAGGACGAAAGGAAATAATAGCACAAATGGTTGAATTAAAATATCAAATGATGACAATCATTCCAAAGAGTTTAAGGCTTAAATCCTGGTGAAACCGCATGAAGAAGAATATGAGCTCAAAGAGCCATGTGGTGACCTGGTTTCTAAAAGACATGCCTAGGAGGCATGGAGTATGAGAATTAAATTATCAAAATATTTCGTGTAGTAAACTGTCTCGAGAAAGTAAGGAAAGATCCTTATAGTATTTTCATTTAATTAAAGCAGCATTACAGGCAGTTGAGTAACCGCAAGAAAACGTCGACGACGAGAATCAAGATTAAATGATTAAATGGCGTTTTAAAAAAAACAACGTAGTATTTTAATGGTTATAAGTTAGAGGAAATCGTGCAAAATTTACTACTACTTACTGTTAACTAAAAGTGAATTTTTAGAATTATTTGATGACACTACGGAACGTGGGCATGAATCCAGAGAGTGTCGACACTGCCGACGTGTTTTCACCGTATTCAGTGACGAAATCATTGCGAATAGCGAGGTCGTTTTAAAACACTAAAGTACTAGATTTCCTCACTACGGTGTTCAATAACGCTATGAATAATATTCAATAACCAGCGAATTGGAAAACAGCGGTTTTCCACCCTTTCTCTAAACGTGATAGAGATAGAACAAACTCTGCTAATGTCCGATCAATTACTTTGCCTCCGAATGCTAGCAAGGTTCTTAAAAAAGTAGTAAAAAGAGCTCTGAACAAATGGGTTTAGGAAAAGTAAATAATACCGGACAAGCAATTTGGTTTTATGGCGAAACATGATACTATTCACGAAGTAAAAGCGTCAAACTGGTTTCCGACATTCAGTGGAATAATGCAAAAAACGAATGTACGAGTGCTTGTCTGATCGCCATTAAAAAGGCCGCCGACAGTGTATGTCTAAAAGGATGTTAAAAACGATTTAAAACAGGGGGCGGTTAACTCTCTGATACTGCTTGATATTTACAGATTAGGTCTAAAAATTGAGGTCATCAATACAATTCTGCAGTGTGACTTTGATTATATTCAATATCACAATATCTCTGATGATTGGAAGATAAACATTAACTTTCAAAAGTCGGATGGAATGCTGTTTAATTTTTTTTTAATTTAATTTAATTATTATTTATTAATGGCATAATGTACAAGCTTTATGTATATGTGTTTAGACTGATATGATTATTTATAAGTATAAAATTAACATTAAACAAGAAATAAATACACGTAAAATAGATAAAATGAAGGAAATTTATGCAAATAATTGATAATAATGTAAATAATTGAGTGAGAGTGAGTTATTCATTGCAAAATTATTTTTCGGTGAAGATAAGTCGGTACTTTTGTGGTCATAATTTGATGTAATAATAAAATAGTTTTAAAAATTCTATTAAAGGGCAATCAGCTATTTTTGTGTATTTCGAAATGTGCTCATATCTTCTTATGCCATATATGTAAAGGGTCCGCCATCTAACGTTTTTTTTTTCAAGTAGTGCTTATTTCGTGAATGGTAACACTTAGCTCATGTCTGATTTGACAGATAATTAGTTTTATCCTTCCGCTGAACGAATATGGTTGTGTATACGCTTGAACAACGCTGGGAAATATTGCGACATTACTTTGAAAATCATGGTAATGTTGCAGAATGTGTGCGAAAATTGCGTACGGATTTTGGAAGAAGAGAAGCACCGTCAGCTCCGTATGTTCGTTATCTTGTGAAAAAAGTGAAAGAAACTGGCATCCTCATCGATAAACCAAAGCGTGAAAAGCCAAAAACAGTGCGTACACCCGAGAATATTGCTGCTGCGGCAGAAAGTGTGCGTGAAGCGCCATCAACATCAATTCACCGTCGTTCTCAACAATTAAACATTTCGGAGACATCATTGAGACGAATTTTGCATAAAGACCTTGGTATGACGCCATACAAAGTCCAATTGGTTCAGGAGTTGAAGCCAACTGACCATCCAATGCGTCGACTTACAGAAGATGCCGATTTTGCCAAAAAAATCATCTTTTCAGATGAAGCTCATTTTGATCTTGGCGGGTATGTAAACAAGCAAAATTGTCGCATTTGGGGCACAGAAAACCCGCACGCATACATTGAAAAGCCGGTGCACCCAAAACGAGCCACTGTTTGGTGCGGATTTTGGTCCAGAGGCATAATTGGGCCATTTTTCTTCGAAAATGAGCAAGGAGTGGCCGTTACAGTCAATGGCAATCGTTATCGGGCCATGTTGAACGAATTTTTGTTCACAAAAATTGAAGAGGAGGATATTGGCAACATTTGGTTTCAACAGGACGGCGCTACGTGCCACACAGCCGAAGCTACACTCGATGTTTTGCGCCCTGTTTTTGAAGATCGCATTATCAGCCGCAGAGCTGATGTCGTTTGGCCACCTCGGAGCTGCGATTTGACACCGTTGGACTATTATTTGTGGGGTGCCGTCAAAGATAAGTGTTACGCCGACAAGCCAGAGACAATTGACGCTTTAAAGGAAAATATTCGTGAAGCCATTGGTGAAATACAGCTGCACACAATCGATAATGTGCTTAAAAATTGGACCGATCGTGTAGGCTACTGCATGGCCAGCCGAGGCAGCCATTTGAATGAAATTATTTTCCATTATTAACCGGAAGGATTGTACTTTCAAATAAAAAAAGAAATTTGAGAAAATATTCAGTAGTTTTTTTATAGCATTTTCAAAAAAAAAAAATTATTTGGCGGACCCTTTACATACCTTGCACAACAGTTGAATGCCACTGTCAGCTTTCTTTCAGAATCGTAGTCCATACTCGAAAATAATTCACAACCATAACTATAGGTAAAATATATGTGGTTATAAGTTTACGTTTGACATTTACTGGTAAGAATTGAGCTGGACTGAGCCCTGTCCACGGAGAACGCCATAAACTTTGGAGGTGACTTTATTTATGTGGAGGCTCCAGCTAAGATCGGAAGTGAAATATATACCTAGGTTCTTAAAATTATCAACAAATTCAACTGGAGATCCATCCATGTGCAGTGGCGGGATAGTGAATGGTTGCCGACTTCTGTTCATGATTAATGCTTTCGTCTTTGATAGATTTGGAGCTATCTATTAGCTTTAGGCCACATATGGACCTTATTTTTTTTATTTTTTTTTGTTTTGTTTTATAATTCGTGCAGGTTCAAGAGTGTACGGCCTTATGGTGTTTGTCACACAACCTGGACGGGGTGCAGATGTTCGTTCCCTACTCTCCGGGGGTGGTTGTCCTAGGTAGGATTTGAGAGATTCGACTGAATTTTCGTTGGTTGTAGTTCACAGTAACTCTTTTGATTCCATGTCATTAAAGTTATATTGGAAATGCACACACAGAGTATGAATTTCGAAGTGATCTTATGCATCACATGTTATGTGATTTATTGCTTGAGAGTAATGTGGTCTAGGAAACATTATATCATGTATTGTAACATGTATCCATATCGCGGTCAAAACCGGCCCGAATGTCATTAGGCACTTTAAGTAAAGCGGTTGTGCTTAGCGCGAAAACCTGACTGAAACTCAGTGACTAGGCTCGAGCGAGCCAGATGTTTTTTTTTATTTGTTGACTCACAATACATTCAAATACTTTACTTAGGAATGGAAGTAAGGCTATAGGACGATATTCGATTTTCCTGGAGATAGAAGTTTTGAGCAATGGTATAATTTTTGCTATTTTCGCGAGAATTGTGTTGAACATATGTATATGTAATGGGATGGAGCACGAACGAAAGTAATATTTTTATAAAGTCCGGATGAATATTATCCGGTCCTTTTGCCTTCGATTTTACACTGTAAATACAATTACCAACAGCAAATTCGTCGACACAAGAGAAGGAGATCGATTGCATGGTGGAGTGAAAGAGGTCGTTGCAGGTGGCATATTTGTTACAGTTGGTACATTAAATGGCCAATGGACTAAATTGGAATTTACATCTTTTTCGTCCGTTATTGACTCTTTATTTGACTGAATGTAAATCTGGCGAATGTTTTTCCAGAAACTAGGGCCATTTAATGAAAAAGTTCATTTGAAGGTTAACATCATTTGTAATATAAATTGGTGACCAGTTAATACATAGATAGTCTTTGAATAGGGCAGGTACATACATTGGTGGCTGTAAAGTTATGAAATTGCACGTTTTTATCTTTTGCAGGATGCGAGTACACATTTAGTGTAATAAATATTAGATCATGGAATGAAAACGGGGGTACATAGACTTGGTCATAGAGAAGTATAAGATTGTTGTTAGATATTAAGCAGATGTCAATTAAAGACGGTGAACAATTAGGTCTGAAATGTATGGGTTGCGTGGCATTTCCATAGAGCTCTTAAATTGTCTGTTTTTTTCGTTTATTATATTAAGATTGAAATCTCCACAGACAATCACATCTGTATATAGAGGTGTTAACGTTTCCTGTATACTGTTAATAAGGGTGCAGTTTGCCTCATGTGGAGGCATATAGATGCATCCAAGCAGTATTTTAGCACCACTAATAATAACTTCAACAAACACGTATTCAAAAGAATCACCTGCAGATGACTTTTTTATTTTTTCCCTATCGGCCCTAACCAATCGAAACTTTGAAAAGATCAGTATATATTTTCTCCCTTAGCCACGTTTCAGTAAGACAAACCACATCAATTAAATTATTTAAAAGGTACCGTAAATCATCGATCTTATTTTTTAAACTTTGCACATTCAAATGACAAATATTACCGCCACAGTTTGCCCAAAATGTTTAGCAATATCCTTGTTTCAACAAAGGATTTACCCCATGAATGCAAAACAGAAGTCATTTAAAATAACAACAAAAATCTTGAAATAACACAGATGACGCAATGGGAATAATAACGTAGTAATTATAAAAAAAATATTAATAAATAATAGTAAGTCTCACTCAAAGCAAATAAAATACACTCAAGAAAAGGAAACAAAAAGAGAAAAATGAGAGTTTGTAGAAGAAAGAAAAAAAGGAGAAATTACTCTTTGATAGAAGAACTTAATGTTGTTTGTTGTCATAATTTTTGTTAATTTGTTCTTCGCTGATAACCATCTCGCGGCAATTGTGTTCAGCATCTCTTTATCATTGATTATTATTATATTGTTACTAGCTCCTCGTTTCTTTGCGATGACCGATCCGTGATTGGTAAACACAGAGCTCAGCTGACCTCTTCATATGTTTAGCGAGTTGGAGCAGGGAACGATTTTAAGCAGTGAGACTCTCATTTAGGTAAATGTACTTGCTTGAGTCCAAGCCAACATCACTCAAACACAGTTGCCTCCCGTGAGTCTTGCGTTGGAGAGCCCATGATTTTAAAATTAAATTACGCGTGTTGACCCAAATTTAATTATTATTAGTGGGTCATTGGGATTGTTTCGTTGGTGGGCACGAAAAATAGATACTAATGAAGGCAGTCAATGGAATGGCATAGGTGGTGAAAAATGGATTTAAAATTTTTTTCCGTTTAGAACCCCGTTGTACAGCCCTCAAGGGACACCAACATGAGGAATTTTGAGATCATTGGGCAACCGTTAGCGGTGAGAAACACGGTTAGCTATTTTGGATTGACCAGTATCTATATTTCAACAAATTTATTGTTATGAGTTTTATTTGTTTCATCAAGTGGGTGGCTTCGGAAAATTACGTTGATATAAAGGGTAGTGAAACCTTCTTTGATAAAAGTTCTTTATTTCTGCGCGCCAATTCTAGGTAACTATTGCACGGGCTATCAATTCTCTACAAAAAGTGATACTCGTAGTTGTCATTTTTGATACCAATAATGGCTAGCAACGTGGGGTGCGTTCATCCAAGCGTAACACATGTGTTACAATATGGACGCTTGTCTTACTGGAGCTAAGAAAGCAAGCATTCTTTTTCACAATAGTAACTTGAACGCAGGGTAAAGATGATATGCTACTTGCCCCTGATAAAACTAATCATCGCATATGGTTGTCCGGTGTGGTTTAATATAGATTCGTGTATTCCAGAGGCAGTGCCTTATTGTCTGTCATACAATATACAGAACGCCAGAATTTCAGTTCATTAACTAATGCATTAATATTACCGGGCATCAGGGATAGGGACGGGTGCGCTGACGGTGCTCATGAGCTCACTTGTTTTAGTATCGCAATGGCGGACTGGGATCTCACCGATGTTGTTAAACAACAAGCCGATTATTCGTGGCTGCACACTTCCCAGAGCGATACGTTACTCCCGTGAGTCCTCCTCAATTTTTAGTTCGTAGATTGAATTAGGGTTAGCTAGGGGAAGAATGGGGGCGTCGTCATGATTAGATGAGCTTAAAAACTGACTAAGGTCTGTTAACCTTGTTTGTAACCAGTTTTACATTGCTACTTCATTTCAAATAGTATAGAAATAAAATTGCATGTGTATAGAGTACAATTGTGTGTGTTATTCGAGAATATGTATAGGAAAACATCCATTTATTTATGTCCCACCAAACCGACGCCCATGCTATTTTGACAAACCTGTAAATCAACCAAGGTGAAATATAATGAATGAACAGTTACAGATATAACTAATAACTGGGCTCGACTTTAACGCAGTCTTATCACAAAAGGAGACTACCGACCCTTCTCGTATGTATGGTATTTCTAGAATATTCAAAAACACGAACTTAATAAACGAACTTACACTTACTGTTAACCGCGACATCTTGCCTAACTACGTGTATCTAACATCAGCAACAGCCATTAAGGATGTGAACCACATATAAGTACTTAGACGATGTAACTGGGCAGAGAAACACATACAAATACTGGAATTCGAAAACCACAAATCGATGGGAGCAATTATGCTTTTCTGGAGTGAAATATGTAGCATGGCCAAAAACATTAATCTTTAGATTGTATGGCTAGCGTACAAAATAAAAAACAACATACCGCAAACAAAAAAACAGTTAAAGGATAACACTTGGCCCGGTTAAAATCTATGATATATGACTGAAACTCATTCACTGTTCGAGTAATATTTACAGTGACTCACAGTGAAAATGGCCCACCTTGGTAATTGGAGAGTTTTCATTCGATTTTTCTAAAAAATCAAGCAAAACTAAACTCCAAAGCTCAGTTATGATAAAGAACAATGTCCTTTATTAAATAACATCAAAAACAAAATAATTCAATTACAGTTACAACGTAAACACATTTCATAACAAAAGAAGGAATAAAAATTATCTCACAGTGTAAATGGCCCAGATATCTAAAGTTTTGAACGTGAGGCAATAAAAGTTATTTTAATACTTGGTGGGATATCCTTTTTGCTGTATAATGGATTTAAGGCGGTTAGGAATTGATTCCACAAGTTTTTTAGTGTAATTAGGGCTAATATTATTCCACTCCTCCAACAAAATTCTTTTCAAGTCATTCTTGTTAGATATGACATGTTTCCTGACTTCCAATTCCAATTTGTGCCACAGATTGTCTATTATATTAATATCCGTAGACTGTGGTGGGGTCTTAATCACATGCGGACAATTGTAAAGAAGCCATTCTTTCACTATCCTAGCAGTGTTTCGGGTCATTGTCCTAGTATAGATAAAAATTGTTTGCAATGCTGAGTTTCTAAACACTTTGTCTAAGATGTTCCTTTAATATATTCAGATATTGATATTTATCCATATTCCCAACAAAATGCAAAGAACCAACACCAGATGCCGAACACACACCCCAGACCATTACATGACGACCTCCGTGTTTAATGGTAGAACGCAAGTTCTTAGGATTAAGTTCCTGAATTGGCTTTCTCCAAACGTATGTAGGCTCTCCCATCCGATCCGAAGAGATTAAATTTTTTTTCATCTGCAAATAAAACGTTTTTCCAAACGAAAAATATAGTTGTTATAGGATAGTTGTAGGCGAACTCCAATCGGATCTTTCTATTTTTCTTTGTAACGAATGGCTTCTTCCTCGCAATTCTACCATTCAATCCATTTTTGCGTAGAACCTTTCGTACTGTTTCGGCATTGCAGTGAATGTCCAGTTGTTTTTCCACCATGCTGGTCAGTTTTGGAGCGCTTAGCATAGGATTAATCTTATTTTGTTTGACAATCCATCGCTCATCACGTTCGTAGAATATCTTCTTTAAGCTAATCCTCGGCTTGCTTGCTATCCTGTTCTCAATCTGAAACCTTTTAATAATGTTTCTTACCGTTTCACGAGGTATGTTAATAACTTTTGATATTTCTCTTTGACTTTTCCGGTTTTTATGATGCTCAATTACTAATTTTCGCAGTTCTATTGAGGTGTGACGTCCCATTTTGCAAAACTGAAGTTATAAGTAATCGCACACGTGTCGAACAATGCACTTTCACTCAAATGGGGAAAAGTAAAAAAAAGCAAACTGATAACAGTGTAATCTGCTCTCAAAACAAGAAAAAAACCGTTGCTTTGAGAGATTTTAATGAGTGGGCCATTTACACTGTGAGATAATTTTTATTCCTTCTTTTGTTATGAAATGTGTTTACGTTGTAACTGTAATTGAATTATTTTGTTTTTGATGTTATTTAATAAAGGACATTGTTCTTTATCATAACTGAGCTTTGGAGTTTAGTTTTGCTTGATTTTTTAGAAAAATCGAATGAAAACTCTCCAATTACCAAGGTGGGCCATTTTCACTGTGAGTCACTGTATGTGGGAAATTTATTTAAATCAAAGGAATTTCAAAAAGATATCAAGGTGAGGAAATTAAACGCAGCAGTTTTTCCTTTCTCTGTGAAACTCGTCCGACTCTCCGGTCTCTGGCCTGGAACGTTGTCATTGCACTCGTGTGGTTAAAGTTGACAAACGTACCGTCGCGTCGTGAGACCTTGATTCGCCTTAACTGATTATTCTTTTTAATTGATTGGTTCATTTTGATTAGTCCAGAGTCTCAAGATGGATGATCTTTTGGTTCTTCGTCTTGGCTGTCGGTTTTTCTGTCTTAATTGTCGGTTCGTATTAACTCGTCTTACCAATACCAATACTATTCAGCATTTCTGTGTCCATAGATGTTTTCAGAATTGATATTTGCATTTTCAGTTTCCATTCCTTCTTTTTCTTCTTTTGGGATATTTTGAATCCGATTGTTCGGCCGGTTGTAATATAATCAGTAATTAAAAAATAATTTTCTCAGGATACAATATATGTATGTTACGTACACATAATATACATTGCATTTATTTAAAAGATAAAATCAAAAAATTACTTCAAATTTAATCTTAGAAATAATGGCAATTAGCAAATTTTTTTGGCATATGTTGAGCATAGGCAAATGGAAAAAACTACTTAATTCAGTCCCAAACATTGCCCGAGTAATAAAATCGAGAGAACTAATAAGGGTAGGGCATGTAAAACGAATAGTCAGTGTACGAACTACACTTTAATTTGTGGCGGTACAGAATTCTTTATCAGCAACAAGGTTGTGTAGAACGTAATGGAAGTAATATTTTACAACGACCGAATATCGGTTACCAAAATCCAGGTGCCCGCTATAACTATGTATTTACTTTTGAAAATTCATTGTCCTTCGAAAGATAAGCACGCCTTAATGGGTAACCGAATATTCGACGTAAAAATCGTGGACTTCAACGCGATAATAGGAAAAAAAGTCACATACAATAGGAGAATAAAGTCTACATGTCTCATCAAACTAATGATCAAATAATGGCCTTAGGATCATAAGTGAGTCACTTCAAAAAATATTATCATGAAAACTACAACATTCAAATACAAGATATCGATGGAGTCACAAGCAAACGAATTGATAATTTCCTGATAGAAGACACCATGCCAACGAATAAGGTGCTAAAACATACAGAGGAACGAATAGCGATTCTGACCTCATTTTTATCATCGCCAAAAATCCAAATCCACAGAAGCGGAGCACGGGAAAGTATAAGAAAATTCAAGTTTAAACAGTAAGAGGACATTCGTATCCAACGCCAATACCAGTAAAAAATTAATAACCGCTTGGTCCTACTAGATGGCATATAGAAACTAACAACGAAACCATAAAAAGTGGCTGTTGTAAAGCCGCCAAGGGAAAACCTTGGTTCGACAAAGAATGCGAGGAAAAAGTACAAGCCCGCGAAGTTTAATGGAAAATAGTGATGATACCGCGTACAAGATACCAGACCCTACGAAAAGAAGTCAGCCTTCGGGATAAAAAACGACAAGAAAAAGTTTCGTTAAAATTCAAGAGAATATATGTACAGCGAAATATATGTATATATTAAGCGACCTTAGGATTTATACCCAACACTCATTTCGGACAAAAGACGAGTTGCAGCATTCGGAGGAGTATTTCAATAAACTGCTTAATGTACATGGAGAACAGGATTGAAAAACTATGTTATTGTATTCATTTAGCAGAAATTAAAATAAAACTGCCAACCATCGAGAAAGAAGTTGATCTAATCAAATATGCTGAAAATACACGGGATCACGCAACTATATCGAACAGTGAAAATATATTCAAAGAATGGAAAATCCGGTCATCATTCTCGTATCCAAGCCGGCAAAAGAATATTCAACAATATAATAAATATAAATAAATATTCTCTTAAATTAACGACATCATATGCTAAGGAAATAATCGGAAACTTCATGTCTTCGTGACTTCAGGAAGAACCACTTGATGAGTGACTAGTGATTCACTATACGACAGCTTTTAGAAGGGAAATGGGAACACCACGAAAAAGTGCATCAACTCTTCGTAGATTTTAAAAAGGCTTATGTTTCTATAAAACGAGCGAATATACATCATGTTCTTGTTAGGGAAACAAAGGACAAGTTAAATTACGAAACTCTTTACCCTAAACGCCAAGAATTGAAGCAAAAAGACGCCTTTTCACTATTTATTTTTAATTTAGTGCTGTAACACGTAGATCGATTTACAAAAATGAGAGGAGAATAGCCCTTCATTGAATCACACTCGCTTTATCTTACGCAGGCGATTTGCACCGCGTAGAATCTAATAATTGCAGGAAGGGAAGTAGGTTTTGATGTACTCGTACATAAGGAAAATATATGATCTCTGACCGAGTTGGATTGAACCAAATCTCACACCTGACTGTACTCGGTAAACGTTTTCAAAAGGACGAGTGCAAATATTCGGGAATATAGTTCCCTCTATCAAAAACAACATAAAGATCGACTTACTCGTAAATAGTCGTAAAAGCCAATAAAGATGGGCATGGCATGCTTCTTCACAATAAACTATTCAAATCAACATAAGAGGGCAATGACCTCGAACTAAGACCCGGAGAACGAATAGATGACCAAAATGATTTGAGTACTCCAGATGGCACCCGCAATAGCGGAAATCCACCCGCGATCTCTTTGATCACGGCCGGGGCAAGGATTTGGCTCCACCATTCATTTCAAATTCTCCGGCAGCTCGGAACAACACCGACAGAGGCGAGACCGGCGATGTCGTGGCATGGGAAACTGCTAAGGTTGAACGCACCCCAGAATTGGGTCGTACTGTCGATTGTACTGCTGTGTCAAAAAAGAGGGAGAAAAAGGCGTGTCCTGGAGAAATCAGTTAAGAAGGTTAGATCGGCGGAGGTATTCCCAACCGAAGCCCATCCGACCCTCTCATCTGCGGTTCACTCCCTCCTTGGAACACAAGCATGCCATCACTTTCGGTATGGGCTTCTAACATTTTTCCTCTTACTGGCCAGGATCAACTCCCCAATAAGATCGTGCTAGGTTCCCAAACTGACGGAGGTGGAAGCGTTTAGGGTCCTGTGTGGTTTTGGTAGTGATGTTATGATTCAGCTCTGGACGCTATGATAAACCTACTATCTTGATATATTTATTAGGGTGCGCACTGAAAGCCATTTCTCGTCTCAAGAGATTGGAGTGACAGTGTACTTTCACGAGAAATATCCTATGACACCTATCTCACGGTTGTGCTTTTCGACGCAACGATACCTTCCATTCTATTGCGCTAAAAATTCACTGTCAAATTTCCATGGCATCAGGACTGGCTCTGGCCTGATACTGAACCTGGAAAGGACCGTCTTCGCATTTTTACAAATGGCTCCAGAAACAATCAGAATGACATTCAGAATCTAAAGCTTACGATAACGTCAAACAATGAACACTCGCTTCGAATATTCAACGTCGATTCAGTGAGCGCCGTCCTAGATGACGACTTTTCGTGATCGAAGATCCTCAGTAGGAGCTGTCTTCCAGAATATGAACAAGGTGATTGACAGCATTCACGCAGAGCCCAGCTTCATCATTTTTAACTTCGAAATGATACCGATCATTGACGATCAGAGATCCTTGGTTTCACCGGGTTTGATGACGATTTCTACCCAAATGTTTGATATTTACAATGGACTGCAACAAGGTACGGTGAAATTCTCGGTCCTTTTTAACATTTACCTCAGTAATTTGGTAGTTTCTCTTCAACATTCAATATCGTATGCGGGCAATTTAATCGCGTACGGACCAGGTCCAATGTTAGACGCTATTGTCATTCTTGTCCGGTTGTATTGTGATGAGTTGATTTTCAACCCCCAGAAATTAGACACTATTTTTTAGAACGACTTTTTCCGGGGCCGGGAAGCCACTAGAAAAAATTAGCGCAGGTTCTTCATTTTGGACTGGACGGGCGTCAACTGGAGAAGCAAAATGAAGCCATGTTAATGGAGAAAAAGCCCGCTTAATGGAGAAAATTCGGGTGTTTGAGAGACAATGTCTAAGGACATTTCTCCGATTACATAGAACACCTGAATCTGAGTGTACTAATCCTATCTGGTACAATATGGCTAGGAAAATAACCTGATCTCTACTCTACTATATGTACCATGGGGCCAGTAATTTTGTGGAGCAGCGGCTCCACTACGGTTTAGCAGATCGGTGTCGAACCAAAATCGCGAAGACGTCGTCCGACAGCATCACGCCGACAGCGTCAATTGTGGTCTTCAATAGATCAGCCCCTTTAAAAGCAAAGCCTGCACACGTCGATAGCAGGCTTGCATAGGCTAGGGTAGATTAAGATGTATCACGGTAGGTTAGAGTTAAGGTTAAGTTTAATTCAATTTTATAATATATATGTATTTTTATATATATATTTCAGTTAAGGTAAGGTCAAGCTAATTTGGGTTCTGATGCTAAGATATTTTAAATACAATTTTAATCTTCCTTAATTATTATAAATTAATCATAAGGCTGAAAGGCATAGCCTTATATAAATTGTTCTGTTTGCATAGGATCAGTAAGTTATTTTATGTAGTAGTTTTATTTAAGCTCATTTTAAGCAGTTTTGTCTTTGCTTATTTTAAAGAATACGAAATAAAAATGAATATCGAATAGGGAAAACTACACAATCACCTCGAACCCAAGCATTCTCCGAGTACTAAGATCGCGAAGACTAGGATGGGCAGGACACGTAAAATAAATGGACAGTGGACGAACGTCAAAGTATAAAGTGTGGACAATTCAAGGACAAAATACCAAGAAAGCTGCGGCTTAACAGGATGAACCTAGAATGGAACAGAGCAGTGAAACTTGACAGGAAGGGTTGCAGAGGAAGCTCTAAGCTTCTGAGCTCCAAAAGGCGGATAATAATAATAGTAAAAGAGCAGAATCGCAGGAATCTATTCTTTGGCAAATAGTTAAAATGTATTCGCAACATGTTTTCTCACGAAAACCATATTAATCGCATGCTAATACCAAATGAATTCGAATTGTATAGAGTGCAAATACGTAGTTAAAAGAAAGATCATTTGGTAAAATAACCATGTACCAAAATATGTAGTTTTCTGGCGTTCCATTGTGTTTTATATTTAGAGCTGGTAGTAAAAGCATATAAATTAAACTTATATGTATTTGCATTTTAATTTAAAAAGAAAAATAATCCGAAAAATAAATTCTCCATTTAATATTGCGAAATGTGTTTTTATACAGAATCGCGGCATGCTCTCTGATCGCGTGCTCCGCTTTAACAAAGAATCCGCACGAGCGTGGAATTAATATCATTTCCGATATGCGAAGCACAAAACAAATGTTAGGTATACCAATTCAATTTTATATCAATGAATATTCAGGAAATCTACCCTTTCATTCCTTAACGATACTGAATAAACGTACGTAGTATAAAGGAGAACGTTTTATAAAAGCCTGCCGCGGTATAAAGATAAATTTATATTGGATGTTCTGGATCCTGTGGAATGTACATTTTTCAATAACCCCATTGGCTTCTTGTAAAGTTTCAAAGGATCATGTTTGAATGCGCAGTACATATTCAAGGATTGAATCCATTCATCCATAAATAAGAACTCTGAGCTTTTGGAATAACTTAAATTTAAAAATAGTTTAATGCCCGAGTCAAAAGGCCATTGAATACTAGTTCATATCCACCCGTATCAGATTTTGGGATTTGATTATGGACAATACTCATACCTTATTAAGAGTGCTGACTGATAAGAAAAGTTCTCAGTCTTAATACCAACATGATACTCTACCACTTCATTTCCCTATACCGCCACAAAATTGCATGTACGAGGAATATGAAGGAGGAGGTTATGCGAGTCCTGCGGCCGTATAAAGACTTTTTTATTGAAGCCATGTATGAAGAAAGTTGTAATAGTCAAAAGACACGGCTTACACAGAGTAATCCGGTGGAGAAATTTAATTTAGTTGATGATTTACTGGTCGCCTTGTCTTGCAGTTAGTTTAAAAATTCGAGCATTTCAACTTAGCTCTGGGGACATCCCGTTCTGTCCTGAAACTATGCACTTTACCATAATATTAAATTCAATAGGGGAACGGATTAACTTCCCGCCTCCAATATTCATTCGCAATTTCTTAGCGGTTCCTGGACCAGCGTCATTCCTTTCACTTAGTCCGTCTGAGCGGGGATTACGCACCTTCGTATCGGGTGACACCGACGATACTCTTAAACTCACGGGTTCAACGGTTCCTGAACTGGTCTTGGAAAGGGTCCAACTAAGCAACTTAGGACGCAAAGAAGTAAGATAGGAGGAAGCTAGCCGTAATGCTGCGCAAAGAATCCAAAGAGAGTAATGCTCTGGACCTAACATCCATTAGAAATAGGTTGGGTGAGTTATACCTACCGAATGTCTAATCTATTGTAGTGCCTCGGCTTTTTTTCTCAAGTTCTCACCGCAGAGTTGCAGATGACTAACATAGAAGATACATCACAACATTTAGTATACGTGGCTAAATCCCAAACCAGTAGGTGCTGAGAAATTCCTTGACTTCAAATGTCGAGCACAACAAGGAGGTCAAAAATATTCTGCACTGGCTTCTGAAACCAATGATAGAGAGTTTGGCTGCACCTAAGTTATCCAAATTGTGTTCTTTTCTACAAGGCACTGTCAAAATACCTGTATTATCTTCATCCGGTATTTGCTTTCCAAAACTAGCGTTACATCTACAGAAAAAAATGTGTTATTCATAAGAGAAGCGATTGTAGACCTTAGTGTCAGCTATATAACATACATATATGTATATAAAGTTATGTCTGAAACTACATTTGACAGAAAGTTATTTGAACACGGCCTTCGTGAGGTATGAGCAATGAGGTAAATGAGGTTGAGTATACATATGGCCTATACATATGGTCTTTTTATATATTGGCAGTTATTCGATTATACACCTTGTTAAACTTTTCAAATGAGAGCGATATTTTTTTTAAACATGTCTTTTTTATTCATTAACAGTATAAACCTAATAATGAAAAAAAATAATACATAAACTCAATACATAGTAATCATTGTTGACCTCAATTCGATATTCGTTATACAGGGTGTCCCACGAGCAGTGTGCCAAAAAGCTAAAGCGTGTAGGTCTGGTCAAGACAAGAAAAAAATCGTATGGGAGGGGGGGCCTATTCCCCCCCGTTTAGCCGGGAGGTGCAATTTTCTAAAAAAATTTACTTAATTTGGAAAAAAAATTATTAAATATCAACAGTTACATCCACAATGCCGTGATCTACTTTTTTGTAAAGCCAGAAACCTCTTCTTTCATCTTGTTTTTAAACGAAGCTGTTTTAAGGAATTGATTTTGATAAATTAATTTTCAAACTCAAAATTTAAAAAAAAATGAAAAAAAAAAAATTCAACTATTTTTTTTCAAAATTGTATCTAATTAAGTACTAATTTTTTTTCAAAAATTCAATTCTCTTATTAGCTTTTTGTTAAAAACAGAAAACCGGATCCAAAAATGTCTTGTAGTTTTTGAGAAATTAAAAAAAAACCCGAACCATTTTTTTCTAAGAAAAACCTTTTTTTTGGCTTTAACGCGGCTGGACTTGTAGGCAAATTAATGTATGAAACATTGACCTCTTTTTTATTATTTTTAAAAAAAATCGGAGTTTTATGAGGATAATAAAGTGACACAGTATTGGAATAACCCTGGATTAATTCTTTTTTTTTTCTTTGATAACGGCTGAAAACTGACCTGCCAATTTCGTCTGGGTCCGCCCGCCGCCGATGGGTTCCACCCGCTAGGACCTTAAGACAATAAAACAGCAATTTTTCTTTATTGAAAAACAAAATATTTGCAACCCAAATGTATGTAAATAAAAGGCATCGCATTTTTAATAAAAAACCATTTCCAAATTGGATGTTAACTCATCAACACATTACGATGTCAAACTCATACTCTCGAGAAGAATTAACGGACATGCACTTCTGCTACGGTTTAGCTAATGGTCGAGATCGTGAAGCTGAAAGACTCTACGCTGAAAGATATCCCAGTGGGAGGTGTCCCAGTCGTAGCATGTTTTCAAGAACCCACCGACGTCTGCGAGAGCACAGAGTGCTACAGCATCGAAGAAGCGAAAGATCAGTTACAGATGGATCAGGAATCTTAGAAGAAAGAATTTTGGATTTGGTCCGACGTAATCCCTCCCTTACTACAAGGAGGATAGCTATTATGCTTGGAGTGTCCAAATCTAGAGTATGGAGAGTGCTTCATACCGAAAACTTACACCCGTACCATTTTAGGCCAGTTCAGGAACTCACCTGCTTCGAGATGAAACTGAACGAAACTATTTTGCAAGGATATTCTGGACGGATGAAGCACAGTTTACCAGAGATGGGGATTTTTATGTGTGGGGATTCATGAAGAATTATGTTTACGAAGTGGAAATAGTATCTTTGGAACAACTGAAAGAACGGATTGAAGTCGCTGGAGTCAAATTGCAGGAAAATTTGTCAATCATATTGAAAATTTATTATAATAAAACTCCGATTTTTTTAAAAATAATAAAAAAGAGGTCAATGTTTTATACATTATTTTGACTACAAGTCCAGCCGCGTTAAAACAAAAAAAAAAGTTTTTCTTAGAAAAAAATTGTTCGGGTTTTTTTTAATTTCTCAAAAACTACAAGGCATTTTTGCATCCGGTTTTCTGTTTTTAACTAAAAACTAATAAGAGAATTGAATTTTTGAAAAAAAATAGTACTTAATTACATACAATTTTGAAAAAAAATAGTTCGAATTTCTTTTTTTAATTTTTTTTTCAAAATTATGAGTTTGAAAATTAATTTCTCAAAAACTATTTCTTAAAACAGCTTCATTTAAAAACAAGATAAAAGAAGAGGTTTCAGGCTTTACAAAAAAGTATATCACGGCATTGTGGATGTAACTGTTGATTTTTAATATTTTTTTTTCCAAATTAAGTCAATTTTTTAGAAAATTGGCCCTCCCGGCTAAACGGGGGGTAATAGACCCCCTCCCCCCCCCTCCCATACGATTTTTTTCTTGTCTTGACCAGACCTACACGTTCTAGCTTTTTGGCACACTGCTCGTGGAAACCCTGTATATACTCTCCTCCTCGTCTCTACTTCCTCAATCCCATCCCATCCCACTTCCTCATCTCCACCGTTCAGGTTATCCGCGATTTT
Source organism: Merodon equestris (assembly GCA_958301585.1). Classification (NCBI taxonomy): domain Eukaryota; kingdom Metazoa; phylum Arthropoda; class Insecta; order Diptera; family Syrphidae; genus Merodon; species Merodon equestris. The sequence continues at coordinate 71,985,136 of OY284413.1, forward strand.
GGCATATTATGTGACCAAGGGCTCAATTTTCGCGCACATATCGACGATACAATTCATAAAGCCAACTCTGCACTCGGTTTTGTGAAACGTTGGTCTAAAGAATTCTCCAATCCCTACGTGACACGATTCCTCTATATTACCTTTGGTGGCCCCCTTCTCGAATACGCATCTCAAGCGTGGTCCCCTTATTAACAAACCCACATATCAAGAATCGAAAGCATCCAACGTCGGTTCCTACGTTTCCCTCTTCGAAGTCTGCTCTGGAACAATCCTTTGTTCTTACCGCCCTATCAAGACCGTCTTAAACTAATCAACTTGAGTACTCTAGAGGAAAGAAGAAGAGTATCTGACATCATCTTCATTCATAGACTTCTTACAGGTACCATTGACTGCGTCACCCTTTATAACTCCATATCTCTTAACACTAACCCTCGTAACATACGCAATTTTCGTCTCTTCTATCTATCCACCCCTCACACCTCATACGACTCCAATGAACCGTATGCTCGCAAGTGTTAATTCGAATATAAACTTTGATTTGAAGCTCAGCACTCTATACCTAGCATTCCGTCTTCTCAATAGCATTCCCTCCTTCCAGTCTTAGTTTCTAAGGATCGCGCTCCCTTACCCGTTCTCATTAGTCATTAAGTTAGATTAAGTTTAGCTTGAATTAAGCTCAATAAATGGGGTTGTTTGCCCCACGAAAATTGTACATACTGTACTGTAAGTCGGAAGCTGCTGTTTTAAATAGTAAGCTTGCAGGCAGTAGAACAAATCACATTATAACGATCTAGGAACCATGGGTGTGGAATAAGTGCCCTAACAGTCTTTTTTTTTTTATTATTCCCAATGATATGCATACATCTGTCTTATGTTGACACTTAGTACATTTTTTAACAATTAGTTTGGGGATTAATATTTTGAGCTAGTTACCAATGTTCTATGCCCACTTTGTTTTAACACTACAAAAATACATAGCGATGTACAGAAAATTTTGTCGACTAGTTATATTTCTAGTGAGATGTCTGTTATCAGGTCAGTAGGTCTGGTTCTTTTTAGTCGTCGTCTTCCAAGCATTTCTTTTATTGGCAATGTGTTAACTTCGTTATTCGGATGAACTAGTAATTTAAGGTGATGTTTTCTGCTTGCGGTTTGAATTTCTTCTAACACTGTTGGAATTTTTAGGTCACGATGAATGTATGTACCAGTCCGCGTTAGTAATTGTTCGTAGTATTTTTGATTGTTGTCTTTGTATTATAGCAATGTTTGTTTTCTTTGACGTTCCCCAAAGTTGAATCCCATATGTCCAGATAGGTTTGATAATGGCTTTGTAGAGTAGTAACTTATTATTAATGGATATCTTTGAGTTTCGGCGAAGAAGCCATAGCAGTTGATTATATTTTAGTTTTATTTGGTCTCTTTTTTTTGTATATGGTATTTCCAGTTAAGTTTGCTGTCTAAATGCATGCCAAGATATTTAGCAACATTGACAATTGGGATAGTTTTGTCTTTTATTGTTAGCGGAGTAGTTGAGTTGTTTAGTTTCGTAGTAAAAATAACTTGTTGAGTTTTGTATTCGTTGATGTTTATGCTCCAATCGTCGAACCATTTTATCATTTTGTTGAGAAGTAATTGAGCTTGAGATGATGCGGTGTCCAGATTCGGGTCGGCTGTCAGAAGGATTGTATCGTCCAATAATTTTGTGGAGCAGCCGCTCCACTACGGTTTAGCAGATCGGTGTCGAACCAAAATCGCGAAGACGTCTTCCGACAGCATCACGCGGACAGCGTCAATTGTGGTCTTTAATAGATCAGCCTCTTTAAAAGCAAAGCCTGCACACGTCGATAGCAGGCTTGCATAGGCTAGGGTAGATTAAGATATATCACGATAGGTTAGAGTTAAGGTTAAGTTTAATTCAATTTTATAATACTAAAAAAATTATAAAATTTATATATATATTTCAGTTAAGGTAAGGTCAAGCTAATTTGGGTTCTGATGCTAAGATTTTTTAAATACAATTTTAATCTTAATTTTAATCTTCCTTAATTATTATAAATTAATCATAAGGCTGAAAGGCATAGCCTTATATAAATTGTTCTGTTTGCATAGGTAGGTAGGTAGGTAGGTAGGAGTGGCCGACTGATATCGAGATGCCAGGCCCAATTAGCGCTTATGCGCCGTTTTGATGCCACCACTCAGTGACCTAGTGTGCTATTATTGGAGTTTCATATCCATCCTGTGGAATTAAGGAATTTGATGATATTACAGAATCCTATTTCCCTGAATTCTGATAGATCGTCGAAGGAGATTTTGCCGAGTAGGCGCTGTCTGGTTCTAGCTAGAGCCGGACATTCACACAGGAAATGGGTGAGAGTTTCCTTTTCCAGTGGGTTCTTGCAACTTCGGCAGTAGGTGTTGAATGGGATGCCTAACTTAGCAGCGTGGGTACCGACAGGCCAGTGGTCAGTACAGATGGCTACAATTCTAGCAATCTCTTGTCGGGGTCTGTTAGTTAGGTCGAGGGTTCTTTTCCTGTTATAGGACCAGTAAGTTATTTTATGTAGTAGTTTTATTTAAGCTCATTTTAAGCAGTTTTGTCTTTGCTTGTTTTAAAGAATACGAAATAAAAATGAATATCGAATAGGGAAAACTACACAATCACCTTGAACCCAAGCACTCTTAATAAGGTATGGCTGTCAGAAGGATTGTATCGTCCGCAAAGGTAGCCATCATGGTTGCAGCAGCATTATGTTGAGGGATGTCGGCGGTGTAAAGGACATATAGGAGTGGCCCCAGAACAGATCCTTGGGGAACTCCTGCCTTCGTTTTTAGGATGTTCGATCGACAATCATTATATTTTACATAAAAGTGACGTTCATTAAGGTAGCTTTTAATGATAAGATAAAAATCTGGTGGAAGTAAGTTTTGTAGTTTGTTAATTAGTCCTTTGTGCCATACCTTGTCAAATGCTTTTGCTACATCTAGGAATATTCCAATGCAGTATTTCTTTTCTTCTAGGTCCATTGTAATTTTGTTTACTGCTCTGTGAATTTGTTGGATTGTTGAATGTTGTTTGCGAAATCCGAATTGATGGTCGGGTATTACCTTGTTATTATTTAGTATAGGCCTTTAGTGTTGGAAATTCTTGAGCCCCAGTCCTTATGTTTAGCGTTGAAATCTCCAGCTGCTATGAATCTGTGCCCAAGTGACCTGATATAGTCTTCATACTGCAGGGTTGTTATTTTATATTTTGGCGGACAATATAGTGCTGAGAGAGATAATGGTCCATCTTTGTCTTCTATTTGAACTGTGGTCGCCTGAATGTGTTCGTGTTTGTATTGTTTTAGTTCAATGCAATTGATCTTGTTGTTTATAATAATTGCTGTGCCACCGTGAGCTGTTCCATCTGGGTGATATGTACTGTAGATGGTGTATCCTGGTATTCTGAGAAAGCTTTTACTTGTGAAATGTGTTTCTGCAATCATTAGTATATCAATGTTATTGTCTTTTATGAATTGTTTTAATTCCAATGCATGTCGGTTTAGACCATTTGCATTCCAGAAGATTATATCTAGTTTATTATATATTTGATCCATTAAGTTTCGTAGTCAGAATAGTGAGAATTTGGAGCATATTTGCCATTTGTTGTATGAGATTCTTCATCATTTTTTTTAATTCAGAGAAGTCGTCTTTGTCAATGTTAGTGCTATTTTGATGGGTTGTTTGTCTTTCTTTAGTGTCTTGCGTCGTCTTTCTTTCTGATTCTTGTGCTCCTGGTTTTACTTTGTTGGGTGTGTCAATGCCTTCAACTGAAACGCTGAGATTTCTGGATTCATTGTGTTGAGACGGTCCGCATGCAGCCGCTTGGGCGTAGGTTGTAGGTTGTCTGACTTTCGGGGGTCCTTCTGTTATTTGTCCTTCTTCGGTTATTGGATCCTTTTTCTGCATTGGAGGAAAGCGCTCTATTTATAAGGCTTTGTAGATCTCGCAACCTTTATAGTTTGCCGTATGGCGACCGTTACATAAGGCGCATTTAACTGTACCTTCATTCAATGTCGTTTGGCAATCTAGGGTCTTGTGGGGACCCGCACTTTTTACACATACAGATCTCTGGTACAGTAATTTCTTGTGTGACCATATCTTTGGCAGTTGGTGCATTGTGAAATGGTTTTTCTGTGGTGGGGTGGTTCGAACGAAACTGTGCAGTTGAGTAGATGTGTTATGTCATATATATTTTTGTTATTGTTATTCATGACTATCTCAATAACAAAGAGATCCGATGGTTTTTTTGTATTTCTCTGTAATATGTTATGTATATTCATAATCTTGTGCCCTTTCTCTTCCAGTTCTTTCTTGATGTCATCTGTGTCAGTAGAGTGGTGCATGCCCCTTAGTACGACTTTGAAACCTCTTTCTTCTTTTGGTCTAAATGTGAAGTACTTTGTGTCATTTTTTTGTAGCATTCTTATGATAGCTATGTAGTGTGAGGAATCTGATGGTTGAATTCGAACTTCATTATTTTTTAACACTTTCAGTTCAAAATTATCCTTTGCGATTTCTCTTAGTGCGTTGTTAAGTATTGTGATGTACTCAACACCTTGTACGTAAATTGAGTTGAGCCTCTTAGATTGCTTTTTGCTAGGTTGATCGGTTGCTTCCGTTGTTTTATTACTTGCGTTATTGTTGTCCATGCATTCGTCATCCGTGCTAAGGATGTCAAAACGGTTCGATATGTGTGGCTCCTGGGGCTTACTCAGCCAGTAGTTTAGAGTTGTCTGGTTTTTTGTTTTAGGTTTCTTTGGAGAGCTATTGTTGTTTTCAGTTATTTTGGTTTGTGGGGATCTGTTTCGTTTTTGGATTGGAGGGTTGTGGTTGGCCGTATTAGTAATATAGTTAGTGGGTTCAACGGGATTTGAAGTATTATTGTGTTGGGTATTATTTGTCTTCTTGAGGTCCATATGGTTAGTAGAAAAGGTTTTTGCATTTGTTTGGTAAATAAAAGCTTTGTTGTTGTTTGTGTTATCTGTAGTTGTTGTAAATGGTGTTGTTTTTGCTTGTTCTATATGTGTTGAAGTAGGTGTTGTTATGATTTGTCCTATGTGCGTGTTCGTTGTTGTAGTGTTACTTGCAGAGGAAAGTGTTGTTAATACGATGGTAGTTGTAGTTGTGATGTTGTCGTAGCAATAGTGTTGTTGTGTATCCGAATGGCCGGAAATGTAATGAGATCGCGCCCCGAAGGGGGCGATCGTAAGACACTCATCTTATTTTGCAAGTCTAGCCCAGAACTATGCAAAGATTGAGTGAGTATTGATTTAGAAGCTATAAGAGCTTAGTTTAGGTCTAAACCCTTATAGCTTTAAGCTTTGGAATAAACCCTTATAGCTTTAAGCTTTGCATTAAACCCTTATAGCTTTAAGGTTTGTAGCACTAATAAGTACTGATATTTTGGTGTTTAAGATCCACACCTAACAGTCTTAGAGATATACTTTATGAATGTTTATAGTAAGAAGAACGGAACATAAGGTCTGATTCATTATACTCAATACACGACAAATCCCACCAAACATGGTTAGTTCTAAACAAGGCTTGTTTGGCAACAGACTAAGCTACAAAGCGAACGGAGTGAGAGAGAACATCGTCGTTACAATTGCTTACTTTCTAATAATATAAAAAAATATACAGATATATTTCGTAGAGCATTACGATGTTAATGGTCAAAGTGGTTTGAATCAGCCCCAAGCTCACAAAATGCCTGCATCTTAAATTTCATTCTCACGATCATTTGATACATTATATAAAACTGCTAATACCATTACCTTACGAAACAAGATACCTTGTCAGACTAAAACGCCTCGAAAACCAAATGTGAAACGTCGCCCCTCAGCTCAGAAGGAATCCGAGAAATTTAAATAAGACACAGTTTAGAACTGGAATAACAAAATATTACTTCAACAAACCAAACCCAATGGCCTTTTTTCATTTTATTTATTTTTAATATTAATTTCTTACAACTATCTTACGCGCTAGATAGAAATGATTAAACTAGCTTAAATAACTTATAACTACCTTACTGGCCCTATACGGACACTCTAAAGTAAGAAGAACATTAAATTATACCTTTCGGTCTAATGAAAACAAAAATGATGACAATTAAAATAATTTTAAACTTAAGCTAAGAAAATATTTGTTAAAAAAAACTTAGCATCTGATTTTTTTTTTTTTTTTATATTTAAAACTTACACCTAAGTAAAAACTTGCTTAACCTACCTTAACTAAAATATATATACAAAAATATATACATGATATATATTATATATATGTTTTCTTTATGTTTTTGAATTTTTTTTTTTTCTTTATGTTTTTAATTTTTTTTTTTTTTTTTAACTAAAAATAATTAAATCTACCCACCACCCTAACCTACCCTAAACTACAATAACCTATGTAAGCCTGCCATTGGTGTTTGGCGGGCTTTGCCTTGAAGAGGCTGGCCTATTAAGATTTAGCACTGACGTAGTCCGCTCCAACCACCAAAAACGTTGATGCTGTCGGACGACGTCTACTCGATCTCGGCGTGAATTCGACTTACTGAACCTGAGGCGCTCGGGCTCGCGGAGTTATTGGCCGAAGTCATTGCTCTTGCAACGTGGCTTCGAATCAGTTTTATCAGAAAGTTATCCATCCGTACAATCCTGGCCCTATTGTATAGGACCTCGTTCGGGTAAAATTTCGTGTACTCAGATTCAGGTGTCCTATGTAACCCAAGACAAGTCCTGAGACATTGCCTCTCAAACACCCGAATCCTTTCCATTAAGCTGGCTCTCACATTGAACCAGACGGGACATCCATAGGCAACCATGGGCCTGATTAAGGCTATGTAGCAGATTACCTTCACTCTAGAATCAAGTAGGCTGCTATGAAACAGCCATCTTGTTAGAGCAAAAGCACCCCGGGCCCTTGCCAGAGCAGCATCTATATGTTTGTCAAAATACAGATACTAATCTAGCACGATCCCAAGGTATCTGACTACACTTAGTCTCGCCAGTGGACGCCCGTCCGGCCCAAAGATAGAGAACCTGCGCCAATTTTTTCTAGTGTCCCGAGAGGCCATAGACAAAGGCGTTCTGAATAAAATAGATTCTGATTTCTGGAAGTTGATTTTCAACTTCCAGTCATCACAATATTGCTGAATTTTTTCGAAGTCACGTTGCAGAAGAGTAACAATGACGTCGATCGTTGGACCTGATCTGTGCACACCTGCTCACCAACTATTTTGACTGTCGTGTCCTGTCAGTAAACCTCAGTTTAGGAAACCGGTTTCCTGGTGAAAGTCGGAGTTTTAACAAATTCTGAATATATTCAGATCAACATCGTCCCATTGTAGAATTCATCACCTTGAACCCGAAATTACCATGACATTTGAGATGTGTTTGTTAGTGATACATATAAATGTATGTTTAAGAACTGCGTCCCTATTTAATCGAAACGTACCAAATCTAAATTTATTTAAAATAATGGTTCAGAAAGGGAAGGAAATTAAAATGAAAAAATCCACTTCTACTGCGGAGATGGGTCCTTTTTTATTGCAGATTCTAATATTATTGTAGTTGCATAGTTACTGTATTCGATCACGATTCCTTTAGCTACTTTGGGTACACAACATGCTCTTTTGAATACACTGAAAAAATGAACAGTGTATAATAATTAAATCAATTTCTTCGGCAAAATTGAATGCTGCAGGGCCGGATGGTGGATTATTGAAATTGCTTCTATCACGTTGTTAAGTTCTCTCTAAAGGCATTTAGATGTTTACCAATTAGTTCTTTCTTACTTAGGTAAGGCTACAGGTCATGGGGAACAATTATTTATTAAAAAAAAAGGTTCTTTCATAATTTCCATCTATATGTCCACCTAACTCCAGACTACCCTTTATAGTATATAAATGAAAATGTATCGGTAAATGCGTAATTTGCCCGAGGGGTATATTAAGTTATTAAAATTGTTGTATGTTTGCCAGTAAGTTTATTTGGCAATTTCGCATGAACTATTCGATCGCTTGTACACATACATTGCAGCAGCATACAGTCAAGTGATATGCCTCGTAGGCCTGTTAGTGGAGACCTTTTTTGTAACTGGGTAGAGGCTTCGATGAAAACTGCAATATTTTATTTTTAAGTTTGATTTTTACGAAAAGGGTAATGGTTATGGTAGTGGTCCAATAAGTACTTCGGTACTTACGCTAAATATATGTGTATTTTCAGTTATATGTTGGGGGTCTAAATCCTTTCTTTCTATTTTTTTGCCTTTGAATGAGCTGCTCGCAAGTGACAAATCACCTTTCAACATCTCTCGATTTCAGTTCATGAGGAACACAGTTGCCTTGCTTCTGAATCATTCCCATGGATTTTAATCTCACAGAAACTACTTGCTAATTTAGTGCTAATGAATCTGCAAACTCTGATTGCGTTTGACTTGGATCTACATCGAGTAATTCCTCCAATTCTTTATCTTCGAATTTATTTGTTGTCCAGAATGAGCCACATCTTCAACACTCCGAAATATTTATATGGTGCATTGTCACCATAAACTTCCACGAGCATTCTTAACATTTATTGTAGACAGAGCCTTAGCTTTTGAAAACGGTCGTTCAGTTCATCGTGGCATTCCTTGCCGGATTTTGAGTTCGTACTATACGAGCCCAACGCTTTGAGCGCTGTCTGACTGACTGAGAGTTCATTGATGGTTTTACCTCTTATGTCAGTCTCTAAATTTAGGTTGACGCACATTAGGATGGCGTATAGTTCGGGTTGGAAGGACTAGGACTAGTTCCCAGGACCTTCGATATCTCTAACGATGCCACACCAACACCGGAATCAATCTTAGAGCCATCTGTGTACCACCTGAAACCTTTGACATTTAGCAAGGGATCGCCGCTTTCCCAAGCTGTGCGGTTTGGGATCATTATCTCAAATCTTTTTTCATAGGTGAACGTTTGTGGTAATACATTCGAAACTGTGGTAATCATAACCAGCTCAAGAAGGGGTTGTAGAATGGACATATGACCCAATGGTCTACACAGCTGGACTGTTTCCGAGCGTAGGAGTCTGATTGCACTACGAATAGGAACCTTTTTAAATAAAAAGGTGCAGTGCAGGTGATTTCCGATCAGTGCCTCTTGGGCTGCCGTCGGCCAAATTGGTACGGCGCCCGTAATGCCGAGACATTCTAGCCTCTGAAGGCGTTGAAGTTTAACTATTGTATTTTTCTGTTCAACCTTTGTCCACCATACAGCAGACGCATGAGTGATGATAGGTCCATGGCGCTATATAACCAGAGGATTACCTTTGGTTTCAATCCTCAGATTTTACCGTAGGTAAGTCGACAGGCCCACAGTGCCTTATTCGTCTTAGCAAGTTTGCCTTTGATCCTGAGTTTCAATTAAATTTTCGATCATGGTCAATACCTAGATATTTTGCTGCCGATACTGTCACAGAGATCTCTCCTGATGTAGCTGATATAATGCGGCTCTCAAGCATTGCTCTAACCCATTGGTTAGTGGGGTGGTCTACCCCTCTCCGGGACAAATTATTGGGTTGTAGCCAGTATTATGAAACGTCAACAGTTAGCGTTAATAAATGTAAATATTCCTTTAACACGTTATTTGTTAGAGGTTGAAAACGTCGGAGGCAGATGTCGTTAATGGCCGTAACGTATAATGTAACGTTTGAGCGCTCGGGCTTTTGACATGAGTATGAGACAATGAATTCATAACACAGTATGTGATCTCAGGCGTTATCTCGCCTAATATCGTAAATATCGTAAGATCGAGCTCAAACGTCCGAGCGCTCAAACGCCACATTGTGATAGAGCCATAATATATTCCTTCAAAACGTTATTCATTAGATTATGGAATGTTGGCAGAACTGTCTTCAGGCCAAATGGCATACAACCTCCGAGCAATGTCCGCGTTCGATTCCAAAAGTCGTTATTGTAGACAGCTTATCGAGCAAATATATACGCCACAGAATACCTTTCGTCAATGGTTACTTCTTTCAATTTTCGATAATCCACCACGAGTGTTCAGGTATTTATTTTTCAGAATCTCCTGAATCTGTGCTTTGACCTCGTCCTTATGCAAGTTAAATAATTATTAAATTAAAATATTTAAAAAAAAAATTATATTTATTCGGTTAAAATTTGGGCAGCGATACCCCTAACAACTAATTATATTCTGAAGATATATTGAAATTCCTTCGCGTGACTGCACACCTTGTCGCGGTGCGAAGGCTCAGTAATTGTCAATGACTCTTGAGAATTCATTTTCCATGTTGGGCATGATTTCTCTATGACGAGACATGAAGCTAAGCTGCAGCCATCACCTCCTCCTCCCTTCCCCGGGTATCCCCTCCATTCCCCCTCCCGTCCCCTGGGCCGGACTAAGGTGCCGAGAGTCAGCCAGGCTGGGGGCCCAGTCTAAATAATAGCCCAGTCGCTAACGGTGTATCCAGGATACCTGGCGCACAGGTTGCCACCGCCGAAGGCGCGATCGATGCAGACAGCGTAGCCGGGGCTCTCCTTCAGGGACTACAGATTGGTACCGCTACCGACGATGAATCCTTGGCTTCATCACAGGTAAGCAACACCATGCAAGTGGACTCTGAAACCGAGGCCCAGCTGCTGGAAGAAAAGGTCGCCCCTAAGGCCACAGGCAAACCTGTAGAAAAGAGCAAGATAAAAACACCGGCCCAAAAAGCAAAGAGTAGCTATAAGAGGTCGGTGCAATATATCAGGAAAATGAACGCAAGAGAACCCTCAACGCTCTCTGAGCGCGAAAAAGTCCTGATCAAGAAGCACAAGAAAGAGGTAGCCAAATTCGAGAAGAAATCGGCTCCCACCTCCACTCACGCTTCGAAAAAGACACAGGGCGGGATAAGAAGCCATTGAACACGGCCCCTATCAAACCCAACGTCCCAAAATTGACTCGACAACCGCCAACACAACCGGCCACTGTCGAAAAGAGCGCACAGCAACCGGGCACCTCCATGAGACACACTGCCTCAGGATCGAAGCAGAACGACAAGAGGGGGCGCTCCGGAGAAGAAACTCTTAGGGAAGCGAAAAAGGCAAAAACATCAGCCAGTTTCAGTGGCTATTGTCGATCGTTCCAACCCGGATGGGAAGATTACATCCGACAATTGGCTAACGGTCGAAGCCAAAATATTGGAAGCGATGCTTGTCGCGGATAGCAGCGATGAGATTAACTTCGACGGGGCAGGCTGGCAGAAAGGAGCAAAAGTTGTCGGTTGTGACAATCAGAAGTCCCTAGACTTTTTAAAGCGCACAATCGACAACTGCGGCGAAATCTGGCAGAACGCTAAATTCGAGGTTATCCCTCGTTCGATGCTTCCGCTTCGCACGTTGGCTTCAATATGGATACCTCCACCGGTTCCTGAAAAGGACGAATCCATCTTGAAGCTAATTGAAGAAAAATTTCTTCAACTCTTCAACCTTAACGTCATTAAAGAAAAACCGAAACCTTTCAGAAACCCTCAGAGGACAGACTGGAATCTTTTCTCAAACCTAGTTGCCAACAGGTTAGTACCGCCACAAGACACCACTAATCCTGATCCAACTTACATTGAGAATTCAGTCGAAAATCTTGTGAGAATTCTGAAAGCGGCTTTCAACAAATCCTGTCCTTTGCAGCGTGCTCGTAGGAAGACCAGCGCAGTCAGGTGGACCACAGAGCTAAAGCAACTCAGGACCAGGACCCGAACTCTATTCAATAGCGCAAAGATCTGAAACAGAACCGAAGACTGGGATAAGTACAAGTCCAGCTTCAACGAAAACAAGAGCAAAACAAGAGCAGCAAAATCTAAATCCTGGCGGGAGTTCTGCGAATCAATAGAGGATCTCAACGAAGCCGCAAGGCTCAGGAAGATCCTATCCAAGGACCCCTGCGTCCCGGGATTCATCCTTAAACCAGATGGTTCTTGGACAGAATCCAGTCGAGAATCTTTAGAACTGCTGACTGAAACCCACTTCCCAGGCTGTAAAACCCCTGAAACCACAGTCTCCTTCGAGACGACGGTTCCTACGGTTCACACAACCGAAGAAGTGATAAACAAGATTATCACAGCGGATAAAGTATCATGGGCAATAAATTCGTTCAAACCCTTTAAATCTCCGGGCCCGGACGATATCTTGCCAGCGATGCTTCAAAAAACACAGATCCACACTGTACCCCATCTCGTAAGCATTTTTTCCAATTGCCTGCGAATGGGGTACATCCCAACACAGTGGAGAGAAATTAAGGTAATTTTCATACCTAAGGCAGGTAAACCATCTCATACTGCCGCAAAGGACTATAGGCCAATTAGTCTCTCGTCGTTTCTTTTAAAAACATTGGAGAGACTCCTTGACCTATACATCAGAGGACTCTTAAATTCACGCAACTTATGCAACACTCTCAAAGGCAGATCAGTGGAGAGTGCTCTGCATACTGTTGTCCGTGAAAATGAGGGCTCGCTGTACTTAAAAGAGTTTACAATTGCAGCCTTCCTCGATATAGAGGGGGCCTTCAACAATGTAAACACAGAGGCCATAACAACAGCTCTTGAGGACATAAAAGTAGACAAATCCATTGTAATCTGGATTGAGAATATGTTGAAGAACAGAATCATCAATGCAGACATTGGACACAGTTCTATAAGGAAGGTGACAACCAGAGGCACACCACAAGGAGGAGTTCTCTCCCCCCTACTGTGGCTTCTTACAGTCAACAAGATCCTCAAATTCTTTATGGAAAAAGACACAAAGATCGTAGCGTACGCGGATGACTGGTTATCTTGATAAAAGGTAAATTTCTACCAACTATCAGTGAACTAATGGAATCTGCGCTGAGTGAACTCTCCTCGTGGGCAAGACAGAACGGTCTGAGAATAAACCCCAGAAAACCGAGCTGGTCTTATTCACCAGGAAAAGGAAAATTCCGATATTTGCTCCCCCAAAGTTAGAGGGTACTCCACTCAAACTTAAAGCGGAAGCAAAATATCTAGGCATCATTCTTGAATCCAAACTCTCCTGGAAAAGGAACCTGGAGGAAAGGATGAAAAAAGGACTGAACGCTTTTTATGCATGCAAAAAGACTTTCGGAAAAAGATGGGGCTTGCAACCGTACATCATTCATTGGATGTACACAGCAATCATCAGACCCATTTTAACTTAGTAGTATAAGTTAGTTATAATAATGTTAATAGTAAATTCATGTAGACGTCTAAAGCCATAAGTCAATTGTCAATTGTTCTGTTTGTGTTAGAGTGTCCGCCTAGGGCCAGTAAGATAATTACATTTGTTAAGATAGTTAAGCTAGTTTTAAACATTTTTGACTAGTGTAAGATAGATATAAGTTAATATGAAATAAAAATGAATTGAATTGAATTGATTGAACCCATTTTAACTTATGGGGCCCTAGTTTGGTGGACTGCTAGCAGCATAAAAAGCCATATGAACATGCTCAACAAAGTACAAAGGTTAGCAGCTGTTTGTACAACGGGAGCCATGAGAAGCAGGACGCAAGCAGGGTTGGACATGAACGGCAACAACTTTATAAGACGGCAAAACATCATTGGTGACATATTTTCTAATTGTGTCGTATTGATCATGGGACAGTTTTGCTTCTATAAGCATTGACAAAGCTTGACCAGGAGTTAGCATAACTGTCGAACTTTTTGAGGTATTAAGTGGATAGGACATGGTTTCTTCTAATAATTCTGCAGTTTTTTTTTCTCCAGCAGCTCAAAAATTCATTTGAGCAGCGAAAACAAGTTCTTCTGCAGATGTATCACGAAGATCAGCTACTCTTTCGCGTTTTCTTCGCTTACTCAAAAGATCAAAACTAGTCTGAGGGCGTCCAGGGGGTAGTGAACACATTTTAAATTTAAGTTTTTGTTGAAGCCAATTTGATTCATTTTTATCAAACACTGATCTTGTACGGTGGCTTTTCTTCCACTTAGATTTTAGTTCAAATTTAAACTGTATTAATTCTTTTCTTAGGTCTGTCACATGTTTTTCAGAGCAGTTTATACTTGTCATTAAAAATGTCTCAATATCTTAAATTTTTTTGTCAATACTTTTAAATTTACTGTTAAAAAATATTTCGCAGAGTTTCTGCCTTTTGCAAGAGAAAAATTGCATGTTGAGACCTTAAATATGATGCAAAAGGTTTAATATTTTGCATACTTATGAACACAAAAAATTTAAATAAAAATATTTCAGGCAAACATTTTTTTTTTTTAACTTCAATTCCGAATAAAGAAAAGATTAAACTAAGAAAAACACTTTAAATCTTGTTTTAATGTTTGCCTAATCAAAAAGCACCGTTATTTAAAAAAATGTTTAAACATTCTGACATTCTGTTTATTTTTTGTTTCCAATTTTACGAGTACTAGGCAGATCAGTATGCGCGGGCTTAACTCCGCTACTGAAAATTTTTGATCGAGCGAGCAAATTTGTTGTTTTATCAAATTACAATCATAACCAATACTCTCAAGTAAATACATATAGCTAAGTGTGATACATCAAATTAATTGTCTACTTGCAAGGACGTTTAGATTTAAGATCATATTTTCGAGAAACGTGTTGTTCTGAAGCTTTGACAATTTTGATTGCACGTGCCTGCAAAAGTCTATGGCACTTTTCTAAACTTTACTTCGTTATTTCTCACTATTTTTCAATCAAACAATTTCATTTGATAATTTATGGCTCATCTACAGACCTAGATCTATCGAATGACATGCTGCTCACATGTGTGGTTATAGCCGATATCTACATTTAGTGCGTACAAGATTAGTCCGAAATCGTTTTCGGACCACTATATTCCCCGTACATGCACGCGCTAGGCCAAAAAGTGGGTGATTGCTCTCGCTCCGCATGGCACTTTTCTAAACTTTACTTCGTTATTTCTCACTATTTTTCAATCAAACAATTTCATTTGATAATTTATGGCTCATCTACAGACCTAGATCTATCGAATGACATGCTGCTCACATGTGTGGTTATAGCCGATATCTACATTTAGTGCGTACAAGATTAGTCCGAAATCGTTTTCGGACCACTATATTCCCCGTACATGCACGCGCTAGGCCAAAAAGTGGGTGATTGCTCTTGATCAAAAAACTAATGCTATTCAAAGAACATACCTGATTCAATCAATTCTATGAAATTTTTTTTTATTAACGATTGATTTTCAACAGAATAATTGAGTCCACTTATTTCGGTTAGTTTACCACAGAACGCAATTTTAACTAAGCTGTCAACTTTGATGCCGAACGGTACAGTGATTGTACCGTTCTAATTGAAAAAAGAAATTCTTGAATCATGTGAGACATATTATCAGTTAATCGAAACAGTTATTTTTATTGAAATATGTAACATATAAAAAAGATGACTTCTCGCCGCTTCTGCCTATGCAAGACCCCACAGTGCATCGTGATGGATCGGGTGTCGGCGGCGATAGATTGTGATGGATGTTTAGAGTGCGCAGCTCAGGTGTCGGTAGCGGTTCTCGTTGTCTCATGGGATGTTGGGTCGATTCGGGTGACAGCGTGTGCAATCTTGAACGGATGTCGGTGTTCGGGTGCAAGTTCAGTAGATTCCGTCACGTAGCGATGTTGTTGCCGTGGACTGTGGAGTCGGCGATCTGCTTCTAACTTAAGTTACTGTAACTCTTCCCCCTTTAAACTCCAACGTCCTTGTTTGGTATCTAGAAGATTGGAATTTGGCAGAGTCTAGTGGGTTTGGGCGGCGGTATCTGCTTGGCTATCCCCGCAGGGATTCCGGTGCGTGTTGTGTTATCTTCTAGTGAGGGTTTCTCTGTTGTTTCTGGTCCTGGTCCGAGTGTGGTGGTGATGTTAACCTGTCTTTTGCCATAATGACCGCATGTTTTTAGGATGATAATGGCAGTCATTATTGCTAGTGCTGCTATCAGGCTGTAGTTGATTATTAAGTGTCGAGTACTTTCCTCTTTTACTTTCTCTTTGTGTTTGATGTTTCCCAGATGTACATATGTACATAGTTCTTTCATCATCTCCAGTGTAAGTAGTTCTTCGTATTTTCCTTCGGATGAATTTGCATGTACGATTGCTGGTAGTGGTTTTGATCCTGGGGCTTCATTGGATACGAAGGTCTGGTTATTGACGCTTATGGAAACGTTATGAAATTGTATGATGAAGGATCCAGTTAGGTTGATGACATCTTTTCCGACGAGAACAGGTCCATTGTACTGGTTCAGCAGCAAGGTTCCAGGCAATATTTCTTCTACGCTGGGCACATGTTGGTTATTGACTTCGCTGCACACCGACGGGCGACTCTTCAACAAGTTCGATATACATCTATCATTACTTATAACTCTAATTTGATCGTGTTTACAAATGGTTAAGTTATTATATGAGCTGCATTTCTCTCTGATTTCATATAATTTTTCTTTACATTGTACATAGTATGTTTTCAAAAGTTAGCTTAATTACAGTATTTCTTTTTTTAATTGGTTTTACCATTATGTTTCGACATGATTTTGATTCGGTTATTGGTATGCTTAAGATATGAAGTATAACTGACATATTGGTTGTTATTTTTACATTTGCGAATTCAAATGCCTCTTCTAAGTTTACATATGGTATCTCGTTTTCTTCGAATTTTTCTTTTGCTAGCATCATTTCTTTATTTGACAGGATGAACGAATTCACAATACCTGCTTTGGCCCAGTGTAGGGCATAGTAAATATTAGTTAGTTCTTCCTTTATTACGTCTAATTTGTATTTTACATTCACAACGTACTCGTTCTTAAGACTAGGATTTATTTTTAATTTCTTAATAATATTGTTAGTAATATTAGTTATTTCGTTTATTCTGTCGTTAGTGAGTTTGTTTATTACTATCTGCTTGTTATTATTGGTTAGTAAGTTATTTATTTTGGATTTAACAATTTTGAAATACTCATGGATTCCCCGCAATCCATTTCCATGCGGTGCCTATGAAGTCTAGTGATCTGGCTGTTCTAACTTTGGGTTTCATGCGGATGAGTAGGTTTTGGAGATTGGAAATTTCGTTGGTATTGCGTATCCGTGCTATCTATGGTGTTGTGTATTTTTAGCTGGATTCCTTCGATGACTCGTTCGTGTGCCTCAAGGTCAATGACATGTATGAGATTGAAGGTACCTGTCTGCGTTTTAGCTATACCAAGCCTCAAAGTGACCACCTTTGAGTTGGAGTAGTCTAGCATCTGTATTGAGGCCAAGACTGGTGTCATGATGAACATTATGAAGATCGACATCCTGGAGCAGCTGGCGTTGTTTTACAAATCCTTTTTGTCCAGCGACGAGTTGGTAACTGCGTTGGCCTACTAAGGGGCCTTATTTCTCCAGTTATGGTCTTACTTCACTTTTTTTTATTTAATTTGTCACTTTCATCAGGCACTTTCTTCTTTTGATTAGCTCACTTTGCACTGAGGCTTATTGGTATTATTTTTATATCTTTTCTCACCTTGTTTTCGTTTTAATCTTTTATAATTTCACTACTTCAATTTGTTTTAATGCTTTACTAGCAGGGTTCTGTGTTCTGCCTTCACTTATTCTTGTTTCTTGTTTTTAATTCACTTGTATCTCACGAGCAGAGTTCTTACTTCTGCGTCCCCTGGTATTTCACGAGCAGAGTTCTTAATTCTGCGTTCACTGGTGTTTCACGAGCAGAGTTCTTAGTTCTGCGTTCGCTGGTGTTTCACGAACAGAGTTCTTAGTTCTGCGTTCACTGATATTGCACGAGCAGAGTTTTTAGTTCTGCGTTCACTGATATTTCGCGGGCAGAGTTCTTAATTCTGCTTTTTCGCGTGGTGACCACAGGTATCGCGTGATTTTGTTAACGGCGTGCGACTCGCGGACGTCTTATGTTTTTTTTAAGTATCTAACGCGACCTGTGGTCCCTGCTCGGGCGCCAGTTAAATAATTATTAAATTAAAATATTTAAAAAACAAATTACACAACAACAACCTTATTTACAACAAATTTATTTTACCTTAAATTAAGTGTCGGTAGCGGTTCTCGTTGTCCCATGGGATGTTGGGTCGATTCGGTCGGTTGAGTCGGTGTTCGGGTGCAAGTTCAGCACATTCCGTCACGTCGCGATGTTGTTGCCGTGGACTGTGGAGTCGGCGATCTGCTTCTAACTTAAGTTACTGTAACTTGCATATAAGGATACCGAATATTTTTGTTCGTATAGGAACACTACTGCTTGTTACCATTTGATGATTTATGGCGTTGGAAAAATTAAAATCAATAGTGTCGTGATAGTCTTTTTTTTTTACTATTTATGTTAATCCGTATCTAGTTTTTCTATCAATGGGTTTGATGACGAGAGGACTTAACCTAGCGTTTTTTATTCAATTAATAACAGTTGTCAAAATTATTTGGGCAATAGTCGTATGTTCCTCCACTTCCTAGATATATTTCCTAACGGTTGCGTTGCCTTCTGTATACCTTTCTTCTGCTAACAAGCGAGAGCTACGCATTGAAGTATGTACTACTAAAGCAACTCTGCTTGAAGATAATACACTTTCTAGCTGGGTTTTATTTATTGCGCATCTCGTAATGAAAAATATTGTTCTCTAATTTAGATTCAATGGAACAAGATTATTGTTGCCTACTAAACCGTCGAACCGATTCGGACAAGGATTTACGTTCATTTCGACATGGCTTAAAATATTTTCTTGTTCTTTGAAAAGAGGTATTATAGTTTTATATGTAATTTATATATTTTCGCTGTAGGTATCTACTGCAATTGGGCTTTGAATCAGATATATTTTACCCGGAGAATACACACTTGAATTAATGACAGAGTGTCTGGTTCGGTTGTCAATTACAAACTTAAGAAGTCTTACGTTATGTTGAACCTTTACAACTGGTATTCATTTATTTATTTATTGTGGTAGAAATTATACAATTAATAAAATGCAATATTCGTTTTGTAGAGATTTGGTTTCCACTACCTTACATATAGAATATTTATAAAATTACTTAAATAATATATCACAGAAATGCTTTCAGTTAGAAGGAAAAGCCACTAATAACCTTCTTTGCAAATAAATTTGCAAATATAAAGAGGGAAATAAAAGTGGTGTTAACTCTTGATTTTAAAGTGCTTTAGTAGTCCAAGAAGAAAATAAATAAAATAAAATAAATAAATGAATAAATAAATATAATAAATATAAATATAGGTATATAAATATTAAAATAAATAAACAATTATGACAAACATGTAAATAAATAGATAAAAAATAATAAATAAATAAATATAACAAATAGACAAGTACATCAATACACGGCATATAGTAAAAAGTAAATTCATTATTAAATGACAAAAGTGAAATTAATTGAAAACAAAACTAATAATTAAAAGGATAAATAAATAAATATGTATGTATGGAAATAATTGAATAAATGAGAAACAAAAACAGAAATTTGATTTAGACAAATAGATAGTGTGTAAGTAAAAACAAAAATAAATAAGTACTAACTAGATACTCGTAATAAATTAAAAAATTTGCACGTAAAGAGTTTAAATTGCACATTATGTAACTCGGCTTAAAATCAAGTCGTTGTCAGAAGAAAAAAAAAAAGTTAAGATATATTTACTATAAAGTTTCTGAATTCTAGTTGAAACCATTTCAATGCCAGCCATATTATAAATACCTCTGCCGAGAAAAACCAGGGAACATTTAGGATTTGTAATAATTTTGTAATAATTTATTTTATGTTGTTTGGAGCCCACGAAGATACTTTTTGCGCATGTACCCCAGACGGGAGACCCGTAGAACATGATTGCTTGGAAAATAGCCTTGAATATCAATATTTTGTTATCTTTGTTCAATTTTGAATTTCTGCAAATGAATGAGTAGAAAATCTTGATCGTAACGTTGATCTTGTTTATAACTTCTTGTATGTGTAGCTTGTAAGTTAAATGTTTATCTAAGTAGATTCCTAGATATTTTCCACTTGATTTCCACTCAAGGCAGTTGCTTGGAAGTAAGCAGGCTTTTCTTTTACGTGTGAAAAAGATAGCTTGGGTCTTCGAAGCATTAATATTTATGTTCCATTTATGATAATAGGAAAGAATTGTATTTAAGGCAGATTACAGATTAGTTTCTATGTTGGAAACAATTGCATTCGACGATTAGATACAAATATCATCCGCAAATAAAGCGATATTACAGTTCATCAAAATTTGATTTATTTGATTTAAGGACACGATAAAACTTCGAGAAGAAAGAAATGATTGTATAAATTTTATAAGGTATAATGGAAAATTAAAACTCAGAACCTTGTATACCAAACGGTATCGAATGCTTTTTCTACGTCCAAGATTATCATGCCAATACTTTTGCCACCAGAAAGATGACTTTTAATGTGTTTCCTTATACGATCTACGTGGTGAGTACTGCTATGTAAAGCCCTAAATCCAAATTGTTCATTAAGTAATATTCGGTTATCGTCGACAAAAGATATAATTCTTTTTTTGATTATCTTCTCCAGACACTTGCTGAGAGAGCTGAGCAGGCTTATTGGCCTGTAACTACAGGGAAAATTTGCAGTTTTGCCGGGTTTCAAAATTGGAATTATCTTGGCAGATTTCCAGTTTTTAGGGAAGTATCCCAGTTTAAGACAGCCGTTGAAAATATTTTACAAATATGTTGATTGAAGATTTTGGAAGATTCTTAAGAAACACATTTTTGATCGCATCAGAACCCGATGACTTTCTGTTTTTTAGTTTGTGTATAATATCTTTTAGTTCATCTAAGGGTATTGGGTTGACGCTACTAACCAGTGGGTGTGACCTAATGAAGTTAATTAATTGCTCAACGGAGGATGTTATGTGCATGGCTGGGGTAAAATGACTAGGAGTTGAATGATTACTTGCGAAACTATTTGCTAAGGCGTTTTAGCTTACTCCAAGCAAGAATGGAACACAGAGTTCCCAACCTTAAGTGGCGGTATGTAGGTCTGTATTTTTTTTTAATTATCTTGACAATATTCCAGAATGGTTTGCTACCTTTCTCTAACCCTTGGAGCCTATCGTTCCATGATTGATTTCTGAAATGTGTGATTGCATATTTTAGTAAAACATTCATTTTTTTCTGTATTCGGTGAGATATACATAAGTCATTCCTCGTACGTTTCCATTCGGATCTACAAGTGTTTCTTAACTTTATTATGTCAAGAATGAATTGCAGGAGGATATATGATTTATTGTTGTGAAACAAATTTTTTTGGAACCGACTGTTCAACGCTTTCATTAATGGCAGTCGTGAATGTGTTTATAATTTTACCCACTTGAGATTGACTTGAGATAGTATTTTGGTCTTATGTTTTTTTCCAGTTTTGCTCGCACTAGTCTTCTGAATAACTGTCAGTTAGCATTTTTGAGATAAAAAAATTGGTTAGTGCAAGGCACTTGAGAAAGAATTACACTGCATTTTACTGGTAGATGGTCGGAACTAACACTTACAAATGGTAATTTGCTTATGAGGCGTCTAATGGGAATATTACTTCATTTGTGTTACTAACAGCGGCAGCTTGGTTTTTATATTGTTCGGTTTAACTGCTTTGAGGTATGTTTTCGTTATTTTGATTTCCATTTGGTTTATTAAATCCGGTTTAGAGTGTGTGAACGTTGTGTACACTACGATTATATCTACCTCTGTTTTAGGATTGTAAGTAGATATTCTGCACGTTACATGCGTAAGATGGTTGGGAATGATTATTTTACACTCCTTGGGTGTTGCTATCGTTCTAATCTCTCTGAAATACAACAATCTTCTTGGGCACAGAAGGTGGTTGATAGTAAGAGTTGATTGTATTGAAATGGTGTTTGGTACCCATAACGGTATAAGTTTGTTTCCGAATAAAATTGTAATAGCCTCCATTAGGCTTGTAGGGTTCCTTCATTAGAGGATTTATTCCATCATTTCAGGAAGTTTCTTTTAAATGGAAGGTTTTATGGTTTTATGAAGTTTTATATTAAAGAATATAGCTACATATTTTAAATAGTGTTGACAATTTCCTCCTGTAGTTAATTCGAGGCCATATTGAGTTAGATAGTTGCTTTCCTTACTACAGACTTTCTACACATTAGCAGAATTATCTACTATTTTGAACAAAAATTTGTCTATCTGGTGCTTCTCGATGATCTTATGCACTTCCTCCTATAAGTATTTTTTGGTGTGCTTTTTGTCTTTCTTTATCGAAAGCCTAACAAAATCGAATTTGGTTCTGATATACTAAAATTAATTATACAATACCTTTGGAATATTGCTACAACTATCACACTAGAGGTGTATATTTTGTACATTATTGAATAATTCCACCATATTGCATTTTACCGCTTTGTGCTCATCCTTAATTTGCCGATAATCGTTTCCTTGATGGCAATTTATATAATGATGGTTGCAGTTGACCGAAAAAGTAAAGGATGTTCAACCAACGATAAAGGTGACCCACAAAAACATACATACATATATATATATGCTATAGCTTCCGCAAACATTTTGTTTAACGATTCGACGAAAATTATATGAAATTTATTTGATATGTAATATCTTGTGTTTTGGACAACAACTGGGATAGATTTAACGATGCCTTATTTATTTAGACACTGTTGATATACGTTATTGATGTACGTCTCTCACGATGCTTTTTACTGTTTACAACTGTTTCAATATCCGGTGGGTATTTGAAGGAATTTATCACATGATTTGTTATTTTATTTATATTTGAACAGTACGTCTCAATACATACAGTTGACCGTTTTACTTCCGCCCAAAATAAAAAAAAAATTTTTTTTGGCAAAAAACAACTCCGCATCATTTACGCAATTAAAATGATGTCCAGCATTCTCAGTTTTTTTTTTCTTGCTGGAGGCTGCTGCTATCTATTGGAGCATTCGGACATAAATGCCGCTCCATTGTACCTGCCAGACAGACACCTTAGATGGCGTGACGGCTTATGAAGAGCCGTAGCCAAGCTTCTTTTTATTCACTCACGTTGTGTGCGATTTGTTTTTCCACACAAACGAATGGAACGGAATGGGAATTGGTTTTTTTTTTTTTTTTTTTTAATTCATTTTTATTCAATTGTTACTTAGAGCTATCTTATACTGGACACAAAAATGCTTTAAAACTAGCTTAAATAACTTAAAAACTTAAAATACCTTACTGGTCCTATACGGACACTCTAAAGTAAATTCGTACTATGTGCAAAATGTTTTA
The DNA here is from genome assembly GCA_958301585.1 of Merodon equestris. Lineage (NCBI taxonomy): Eukaryota > Metazoa > Arthropoda > Insecta > Diptera > Syrphidae > Merodon > Merodon equestris. The sequence goes on from OY284413.1 coordinate 72,008,447, forward strand.
TTCCCTGACTTCGACCACTTTACGGTTTTAACAATTAATCTACTGACCAATAGTTTTGCACCAATTTAACGCTATTGGATATCAAGCCACCTACACGTATGCTTAGAGCTCGTACTGCGGAAAATATAGCTGCTTGGACCGCCAGTGTTAATAAAGACCGTGATTTGGATTGGGATTGGGATTGTATCATGTTATGTACATATGTTAGTAAACAAAACTACAGTAATAAAGAAAATGCACTGTTTCATTGGCCCGTATTTTTTCAAATATGAGCGTGAGAACAACGTAATCGCCCATTGCCCAATAAAAAAAAAAAGTTGTTACGAGGTCGGCATGTTGCATGTTGCTGGAAGCGTTAGTCAACCTATTTCTTATGGGGATACCTCATATCACCATATCATCTATGTCAATAAGACAGCGTCCATCGTAGCTTTGGACAGCCGTTGTACTAGCGATATACCAGCCAATATGCTTGAAAAAGAACCTCAAAATTGGATCCCTCGTATGGATTTATGAAAACGTAATAGGGGCTTATATTTAATCAAAATAACGTCTTAAAAGTAAATGGCAAGCATAAAAGGGGAATAAAGATACTTTCAAATTTGCCAAGATTGGTAAAAAAGACGAATCTATCAATAAGAGCTACAGGTCTATCGGTCTAGCCTTTTTTTATCTTCTATAGTAAGTAAATGTTAGTAGAACTGCAATTGTTCAACAGCGCTGTTCGAATGTATATTCGTTCTGAAATGCATCAAAACCTTTTTTCATCTACTCAACCGTTTCAGAGATAGAGGGCAGAGGGTAAGCAGTGCTCAGCCACACATACTGTTATAAAGGGGTTAACCGTCTATGAAGTTAAAAAATAATTAAAATTTTATTATAATAAAATAATAATTACTATAATTAAAAGAACAATTTTTATTACATATAATATCAATTTTTTGAAAATAAATTATTAGTTACATATCCTACCTATGTATATATCCGAGAAATGACACAACCATGTGTAATCCTCCTAGTCGAACAACTACTTCAGATATTTCAGAGTTAGCATCTGCTGCAGCTTCGACAATCGTTAATCGTTCTTCTTCTGGAGTACTTTTTTATTTCCGTATCATCTTTATGATAATATATTAGGGTGTGTGTCACGAAAAGATCATTCGCCATGATCCAACTTTTTTCGTAATCACTATGTCAGTTAAATATTTTTGAAGTCTTGCTACAATAGTCTTGTCATTTGGTACATACTCTTTAAATTCCAGAGTACTTTCGTTGTTGGTGCATCAGCTGTTTGACCACAAAATAATACACTTTTCTACACTGAATGTGCACATTCACAGAAGTTAAATTATTTAAGAAGTCTATGTGACCGTAATTTCTTTTGATACTTGTAGATTTTAAAGTTTTCAAGTCACGCACTACATTAACAGATTATACAGGGTGTCCCACGAGCAGTGTGCCAAAAAGCTAGAGCGTGTAGGTCTGGTCAAGACAAGAAAAAAATTGTATGGGAGGGGGGGTCTATATTTTTGAAAAAAAAAGAGTACTTAATTACATACAATTTTGAAAAAAAATAGTTCGAACATTTTTTTTTCAAAATTTTGAGTTTGAAAATTAATTTCTCAAAAACTATTCTTTAAAACAGCTTCGTTTAAAAACAAGATGAAAGAAGAGGTTTCTGGCTTTACAAAAAAGTATATCACGGCATTATGGATGTAACTGTTGATTTTTAATAATTTTTTTTCCAAATTAAGTAAATTTTTTAGAAAATTGCCGGCTAAACGGGGGGGAATAGAGCCCCCATCCCATACGATTTTTTTCTTGTCTTGACCAGACCTACACGCTTTAGCTTTTTGGCACACTGCTCGTGGGACACCCTGTATAAGTGATTTCTCACAAATAAAACAAAAATCAGCCATCATTTTCAAAATTGTGTGTCCGTCGTGGCCCAGATCTGAAACCAACAAAACGTTCAGTCAATAGAAAGTAGTCCGAAAATAAACTAGCCTTCACAAGAGAACATCTATCTCATGAGCTAATTGCAAATGAAGAAGATCGTTTTATGCAGGGCTCCGCATTCCCAGGTAGACTTTATAGAAAAAGGTCTTATTAAAGGAGTCCGTCTTTGCAGTTACGATGTTAACATAAAAATTAGTAGTTAAAAGTTTACACATTTTAAAGAAAAAATACCTCATTCTTTTTTCACTAACAATTTACTTTAAAAAAATTGATATTTGCAATAAAAATTATTCATTGGTAATAAAATTTGAATGATTTTTTAACTTCATAACAATAACTTCAGTCAGTGACATTGACGGTTAACCCTGTATAACAATATGTGTAGATGAGCACTGCGCATTTTCCGCCATCTATCTCTCAAAGGGTTGAGCTTATGAAAAAATGTTTGGAACAAAAATTGTCGCGAATCGTATACTCGACAATTTTGATAACAGGTGTTAATATCACTGGAGCTGTAAAAATGGAGATAATCGCGAAAAATCCGTTGCCTACAACCTTCGTTGCCTTCAACCTTCCATAGCTTACGAGGCAGACACGAGATTTTGTGAGAATTTTTATATAATATTTAGAATGCCAAAAGGAAGGTATAAAGGAATTTCCAGTTTATTTTCTCTCATTCCGAGGCTGACCTCTTTTTTTGCCTTATTTTGCTGGACTATGAAGTCTTCGGAGATTTAAGCAAGTATGGGTCGTTTTTTCATGTAATAGCGACGCGTCACATTGTCCAATAAGGTGAAAAGAAAGGAGCATTTATATATAAAACAAAAGCCCAGCTACCATTTTCAAAATAATGCGCGATCTGAAGCCTTCTTCGAACAGGGAGTTTCCAGGGAATAAGATCTCCAATGAGTTAATATAATACTCTGAGATAAGTTATACCCGCACTACTTAGTGTAGATCTCTGGTTATGTTCTACGTCGACGAATTTGTCCTCTAAGATGGCGATACCATTTGAGTGTATCATGATTTGCAAGAAATCTACGGCTTGAACCGCACTTACCAAACATTAACATTTTTGTTAAGCATCTCATTGAGCTTGTCATAGGTAAAAGGAGAACCTTTACTGCTTCTCCCCATAAACATGAAACAGTCAAATATTATCAGTGAAACAGTCTCGCCTTTACTCACATCAGGTGGTGCACCTTGGTAAATTTAATGATTAAATATTCAAAATTAAGCTATTAAATATCATAACAATAAAATTAATAACATAATATCCTATTCTGGAAAACAACAAAATATTTGAAAATACACTTTTTTACCCAGACAAAAGTTTTCACACAGTTAACAGTATTGTGTTAATTACAGTTAATTTTTTTAAATTAATATTTCGTCGGAAGTTCTTTCTGGTTGATGACCTCTTTTAATCTCCTCGGCATCGATTGCACCAGCTTTTTTGTATATTCAGCCGTTATATTTCGCCATTATAATTGGAGTACTTCCTTTAAAAGTGCCTTGTTAGAAATTGCATGTTTCCGCAAGCGTCGTTCTAATTCTTACCACACATGCTCATATGAGAGGTTTTCGTCTGGGAATCCGTGCATTTTATCCATTGCGATGAAGGACTCTGCGGATGGTTTTCGGGTGATCATCTTTTTTAAAATCGGCTCTAACTTGAGCTGCAATCTCTGATGATGTTACCTTGGGTTTTTTCTTGATCTTTCTTACAACCTGAATTTGGAATTGTAATTTATGTATGGGATTTATAAGCCTCACAATAGGTAACCTTAACCAGGGATATTTTAACCAGAATTGAATATTAAGCAACGGGAAAATATATGACTTAAAAGTTTTAAAAGTAGTTAAAACCCTCGTGCATTTCCCTGAACATTTCCTTTTCGTTGAAATTACAAACTCGATTTCCTTGCACCGTTACTACACCTGAATTCTTTACTGCTCAATTGAAATGTGCAATACGTTAAATTGTTTTACTTCCCTTTTACTTCTTTTGTGAAGCATGCCCGCATCGTTTCAGCATTCACCATCGCATCCCGAAACACTTTTGTGATTCAAGTAATCGTACGAACGGATACGAGCAAAGAGGAAAAATGGCTGCTTTAACCCAACCGCGATAGCTATTACGTGATTTGCAATTTTCCAATACATTTCGACAATCATGAAAGCATAAATATTTCCGAATAGAAGGAAATACTTGTGCAAGGACCCTCGCCCACACAATGCAATTGCTCGGGCTCAGCTGTTTGGTGTTCCAGTGATATCCGCATGATAGCTACATGCTTGTACATTTGTACGGATGATACTTATGTTACGGATCGGTATCTGTCGGGTAAATTCTATACTCTGAAAATGTCACTTCCACCCATCTATAATTTTTCAACACATTGAAGTTGTAAGAGTTCTCGCCGGCACTAGATAAGGACAGCCGAGATATATGATGATGCTTTGTACCGCAATAATAACTCACACTTCTCGTTTACGAGCTTGATAAATTTATTTCTCCTTACCTTGTGCTTGTGCTGCCTTTATGTTACCAGTTACATATATACGTACAACTGCCGACATATTTATCCGTAAATTGTGCAGCATTACCGGATTTTGTATGAGAGTAAAATAAGTAAAAATAACCAGTAAGTACAGTAAAATGGTTAAAGATTACCCGTTTAGATTAAAATATTCTTGATTATTTCTTCTTTCTAAAAAGGGACTCTTGGATTGATTTCTTTATAGTGGCCATGTTTTAAACGTAACACGCGTTAAATTTGTCGTTAGTGTATGGCATGGACGGCCATCGTATTGGACAACATACATATATAAATCATTAAATGTTTGAAATCAATGTTTTGCTCGAGAGTCATTTGGCACATTAGTTTATTTGTATTTTCTTCCTAACTATCTACCGTCTTTAAAATAGAAGGTCTATTTCACTACCTGGTCATAGTGCAAGAGAGTAAATCTGAGGCACAAGAGGATACGCAAGAAAATATCTTTTGTGCGAAATATTGATGTTAAATGTTATATTAATGAAAAACGATAACACTATGACACGAGGAAACATGTAATTTTTTACTTCGCTTAAGCGAGAACCGCTATGTTATCCAGTGCAAAACACTGGAGCAGCATTTGCGGGTCAATTCAAAGGAAACAACGAAGTAGTTCTTGTCCGTCACCGCCAAGGTCTAGAGGTAGCAGGTTATGCTTCCCTAAAGGTTGTAATAGATAACAGAGCCTGAGGAAATAGATAACAAAGCTGAACTAACGATCTCAAGTTGGTTAAAGTGTTCAACACGACACGGACAAAATGAAAGAAGCGGGTGTTACCTTTCTTTCTGGTCCAACCATTCTACACCGAATAGCACAATCGAGAGGGTAAGGACCATTACTTCTTTAGTATACCATTTTGTAAAATGAGAATCACTAAAAAGATAGGGAAAAATGTCACAATGTTTCCGCTATCAAAAGTTCGAGCGCTGAGTTTGCAAAGAACCATAAGAATGCAATATGGAACAAGCCCTCTTTAGGAACACACTGCAAACTATTGCGGATGTCCAAAATATGCTGATGTAATAGGATCAAAAATGTCTGTTCATACTCTTTACGAACGCGCTTCCAGAACAGCACAGTTTTCGCATACGCAGACGACATGGCAATTGTTGTTAGGCACAGATGTCTTGAAACCGCAATTTCTACGATGCAACAGGAGTTTGATGAAGTGTGTCGATGGTGTCACGATTTTGGATTGGTCATCAATGCTTCCAGAACGAAGCTAATGCATATTCGTGCACCCAACAAACAAAAGGAGCCAATAAGTATTTTCTTCCAAAACCCAAGATGTCCTACTTCGCAAAAAGTGATGCCACTGAGTTAGTGAAATCAATAAAATATCTCGGAGATGTGGCACGCACATGAACAATGTAAGGCTTAGCATGAGAAATGCTATGTTTGCTCCTTTTTACTTTGAAAGATATTCAACAAAAGGTGTTCAAAAACAAGTATATTATTCGCTAGTTGAATCTCGGTTAAGGTATAGAGTACTGGCATGAGGAAAAAATGCATACAGATAAAATTGTTAATCTGCAGCATAGAATTATAAAAATAATTGATAAAAACCATCTACACTTCAAATTTCTGAGTATGGACGATATATTTAAATTACAGCAGTTCTAGAATACTACGATGATTTAAGATTCCAGTAACCTATTTCACAAGACGAGCGCAAGGTCTACTTAAAATTCCGGCGATATACAACAAGTATGGAAGATGTCAACTGAGCTATACTATACCATCAATTATGAACCAACTTCCAAGAAACCTTAAAAATATTCAAAACGTAAAAAAATTATTAAACTGTTCTTTTTGAGTTAAACTCCAAACTTCAAGCTTGATGTACTAAATATTTTATTTTTGTTAAGTTAACTTTTTATTGAAACAACACGACATTGCAACTACTCGTAGACTAAACACCCAATAAATTTAAAAACCATTTGAAAAATTAAGCAATAAGCTTTGTGGGTAATAAATATTGTAAAACTTTTGAAATGAATAAAACTTTTGAAACTATGAAAAAAAAATCTGACTACTAAGCAGAAGGCTGAGGAAAAACGTCCCTCAGGTGGCTTACAAACACCGGCCGTTACACCCCAAATGACCTACCACCAAATGGCAACAGGTCTGGAGTAGACGGTTAAAAATCTGTGGCTGTGCTAATACCTGTTACCAAAACACCAGCGGCCGAGATGGACTTGTTTTCGCCAGCTCCTACAGAAATGTCATGAGCGAGCGATCCGAATGGACACAGTTTCTGGCTTCTGCCATGCCTATTTAAATTGAATTGAAGAACTCGGGATGTATCACATGAAGACACTTCATTGGTCTAGAATTTGAGTGTTTCCTTCAAAAATTTAACAACTTGATTGGATTTCGCAGGCGGTCACTATGTGTTCCATAGTTTCCTTGGCCAACCCACATCGTCTACAGATTTCTGTGCTGCTGAGACTCATTTTATAAAGGTGGTAGTTTCATGTCCCGTGTCCTGTTAGTGCCCCACTTAACACTCCTATGTCGGCTTTATTTAATTCTATAGCCTCTTTAGCACGTTTTGGATTGTGATTCTGTTTCATGAACGCTCTTGATTATTTAATACCCTACTGTCTGTTTCAGAATTGGTTCTTATGTCTATTGATCCATTTGTGCAAGTGTAGATTTATGTCTGAATTGTCAAAACCATAAAGGGGGAATGGTCCCGTTAAAGGTACCTGAACACCCCTCTTGGCTATATGTCAGCCTTTTCATTTTTGGTTTTCATGACCTTGCACCCAGATCAGCTTTAGTCTCTTATTTACAGCCCGTTTGTTAGAGTTTTGTGACATTCCGCGACAGCCTTATAGCACAGAATAAATAGTATACAGAAGTCGCATCTCGGCCTGCGATGATTTTTCACTTTATGGTGCGGGCGGAACAACTGAAGGGAAGATCAAGCAACGAGAGAGCAAGCATGATCAGAGAGCAGTGTTGCCAGTTCGTGGGGAATTCCCCTTTTCGTGGGGAATTCCAAATAAAAATTTGTCGAAAGAGGAAAAGGGGAACTTATCTTTTCGAGAACGAAATATGGGAAAATAGGTAAGAATTTCAGAAACTCTTCATTGAGTTACAAAACAACAACTCTTTATTGAGCCGTAAAGCTAAATCAAAAGAGCATGTAAACAATTCAGCTGAGTGTGGACTTAACTCACAGGCATGCATTATCGTGCGCAGGGGTTAAGATCATATACTCTTACGCTTCATTGGAAAATGATTCATAACGTGTGTTCATTCTAACGGTGTTTTGTTCTTTGCACAGGAACTTGAAGAAACTCAGTTTGTTTCTGTTCAGTTTACTCAACATTTTTATTAGTGAAGTGTGGGAGATTGTGAGCTCTTGTTCGGTGTTGTGTTTAGTAAATATTAATTGCAGATAATGAATCAACTGAAAAGAAAGCTAGAGGCTTCGTCCTCAAAAACGTTTCAACAATCATGGCTCGAAATGCCGGAATTCAAGGGTTAGCTTGAACGGGTTAAAGACAATCCCCATAAATCTTTTTGTCGTGCGTGTAATTCAGTGATGGTAGCCGGTAAAAGCGAGTTACTCAAACACTCAAAAATGTCAAAACACTTAGCTAGTGTAAAAGTAATTGCCTCATCGCCATCAGTAAGTGCAATGTTTAGTAAAGCGGACTCTGGTGCTAGTCTTCACGAAAAAAATGTTAAGACAGCTGAATTAACATTATGTGCTTTTTTTTGCGGAGCATAATGTTGCATTGCACACCATTGACCATCTATTGCCTTTATTAAAAATTATTTTTCCTGATTCGAAAATTGCAGCCGACATGACCTTGGGAAGAACAAAATGTTCTAAAATCATCGAGAATATTTTAGCTAAAGTTGAGTTTAACCGCCTGGTAGAAATTTTGCGGACAACGCATTTTTCAATATTAGTCGATGAAGGTACAGACATTTCTAACCAAAAAAGTTTGTGTTGTTTGGCCCGATACACCGACCCTAAAACATTCACTATTCATACTGAATTACTTGAACTTATCAAGTTAAATGCTACTGATTGTTCTGCAGAAGCTCTATACAAAGCCTTCACAGCATGTCTTCGCAAAAATAAAATTCCTTTAGCGAATATTATTGGTTTAGCATGCGATAACGCCCCAGTTATGGTGGGAAAGAACAACTCTTTTTTTCGAGGCTTCAAGCTGACATTCCAAATGTAGTTCTTTTTAAATGCATATGCCACTCTTCTGCCCTTGTAGCTAGCTACGGATGCGCAGAACTTCCAGATGAATGTGAAAATCTTTTATCAATGGTAGCTACGTATATGTCGGAGAGTCCAAAAAGCTGTTCCATACTAGAGGAGTTCCAGGAATATTTTAACGTCGAAAAAAGAAAGATATTAAGTCCATCTAAGACAAGGTACTCCATTCCTGCGTAGTGAGATTATTGGACAATTGGACAGTTCTTCAGCATTTATTTTTATTAGATTCTGCAGAAACCAAGAGAACAAAAGCTACAAATATATACGAAAGTTTGACAGACAATAAAATTAAAGCTTACTTTTTCTTCCTAAAATTTGTTCTGAAGTATTTCGATGATTTTAATAGACTTTTTCAAGGTAATCAAGTTTTGTTGCATCTCCTCTACGCTGAGTCGAAAAAGATTTTACTGAAACTAGCTCAAAATATCATTAAAGAAGAAGATTTTGATAAACTGCTGGATTCACAACAATACACTGAATGCGCTTCAACATATGGAAATAATATGATTGACCTCAAAGACATATACATTGGGCCAGAGTGTGAACAACTTGTGCAACAATTGCCAGAAGATCAAAGGTTAGAAGTAAAATTACGGTGCAAAAATTTCTATATTAGGTCAATTGAGGAGATTTTAAAAAGATTTCCAATAAGGAACCCTGACCTTCAAGTTATGGAGTTTCTTTCTCCAGAGGTGGCATTAAACATACCAAAGAGAATGAGCTGCAAAGAAATTGTTTTCAGTTTCATTAAAATTCCAAATTGTGATGAAAATAAATTGAGTGTAGAATGGAGAGAATTTCCTATTTCCGTTATTGGATTAGAAAAAAATAGAATGCAGCAATTGAGTGTCGAGCAATTTTGGAAGGAAGTAGCCGAAATGACGGATTTTGAAGGAAATGTCTTATTTCCGAATTTGAGCGTTGTTGCTAAATTTGCATTAACATTTCCACATTCAAATGCTGATGCTGAGCGCTTATTTTCAGTGGTTACCGACGTAAAAATAAAAAAAAGAAATAGACTAGGTGGATCTTGCCTCGACGCCATCTGCTTTATAAGGTCGGGATTCAAGAATAGAAGCATTGAATGTTTTAGTTTTAAACCCATGAAGGAACATTTGAATTTATTTAATAACGAGATATATAAATAATATGAATTAATTTAAATAATATGAATTTCGCTACCATTTTCAAAATCCATGTTTTAATACAATAATAATCGTTCATGTGTTATTTATGTTTAATGTTTCTTATGTTTTATTGTTAATTTTTGTTTATGATCAAATTTTGGCAATACAATTTAACTTTAACTTTAATTATTCATTTTATTTTTGTTCTATTTTTTTAATCTATTTTGAAATGAAATAATTTTCTTGTTTGTTTCTTTTAACTTACTACTTGTTCTTTGTGTTTTATATCTTAAATAAAAGTAATGGTTTTAAATAAAGGTTTTAAATAAAAAGTATAAAATCGATTGTTGTTTTGTTTTTATTATTATTTTATTTACTTTTAAATTTTTTCTTTAAAAAAAATATACATATATTTACATATGTATATATTAAGACTAAATATATAGGATAGTTAAGTGTATACCGAAAGGCAATCATTTTGAGAAATATTGATAAGTTTAGAGTGCCACGAAGGGTCAGTAGTATGTAAATTGTTATTGTGGGGAATCTATGGGGAAAGTCAATCCGAAAAATGGGGGAAAAGGGGAATTTTAAGATCTGTAATGGGGAATTTTAGATAAAGAGGCTGGCAACATTGTCAGAGAGTAACAACCAGAGAGCAGCCACGATCAGAGAGAATCAACGAGAGAGCAATCTTAAAATGTTTATGTGTGTGTGTGTATTGTGTTGCTATCCAACGTCGTGAATGCACGTAGTGTTGACAAAATTTTGTTTCAAGTTTTAGATTTCTATGTTTAGTTTTCTTCAGTTGAAAGTTGCGCTTGGTATTCGTACGTGTACTTTTTCGATGTAAACTAAAAGGGTAACACCAATTAACGTTATTCCATTATTTGGGATTTTTGTGCAAATTTCAATCTGATATATGTAGGGAAGAATAACCCAAAAACTTTAGTGCGAGAGAATTTTAAGTTTGCGGGCTTTAGTAAATCTTTTTTTTCTCTGAAGCCCACGAGCAATGCTTCCTCAAGAGTACTAAGATCATGAAGTCCACTATTATTTCCTTATGATCAGAACATGTGGAAAACCATTGCGGTGTGGCATTTTTGCATTTGGATTTTATCAAGTTTTTTATACCAACAGTTTGTGGTTGTGTGTCAAAAATATTGCTAAACACTGTAATATGTTTCTTGCTAATTTCCAAATTCCAAATTTGTGAAGGAGCAACGAGGTTACCAAAATCTTTAAGAGAATTGTAATTTTTATGAAATATGAAAAGTTCACTAGGAACTGTTAATACTTCGTCTTCTTTTCTCAATATAGAAACACAAATATCGCAGTTAATTTTCGGTATCATTTTGTAGACGATATAACCTATGAAGTATCTTAAAGACGCCAAATCGATACTAAATTCCGAACAATTCTGAAAGTCATCATTTAATACGAAATCATCAATGATTTCTATGTTAATATCTATGTATTTCAGAGTTTTCGTTTCGACTGAGTTCTTCATTATTTGTATCAGCTAAGTCCATATTTGAAAAAATATTTGAAAGCGTTTCAAATGTGGTATCACTCAGCTCTTCACAGTTACTATAAGAACTCAACTGCACTATATTTGCAGACATTAAGCGTGCTAATAAAGTGTTTATATCAGCAACTGAGGGGTTAATATTATTTCCACCCTTTTGTCTTAGAACCGAGAACATATTTTCGAGCTTATCTTGGTTTAATGCTCTCGTCATTAAAAAAAATATTTGGGATTTTTTTTGAAATAGCTCGTCTACTAATTGTAATACAGCGTTTAAGGTAAATTTCATTCCATCTAAAAAAAATACTTTTTTCTTTTTGTCAACAAATGAGATTTCATTGAGGTATTCAAGGAAGAATTTTATATATTCGTGTGATGGACTGTTAAGTTGAACTGCAGACTTATAACAATTCTTTGAAGATAGTAAACCACTATTTAGGCAGTCAAATATTTTGTCAATATTTCCTATGAAGCATGCCGTAGATAAACAAACTTCTTTTGAGCAACTTTTAAAGCCTACTATCTCAATAACAGTTTTAATTGCTGCTTGAACAGTCCTACTAAAAATTTGGGTGGCTAGTTTTACTTTAATTTTTTCGAAAGAGTTCGGAAATATGTGCTGGCTTGTAAGTTTAAGACACATTTTTGTATTAGATTTGCACTCCATTTCCCATAGTTCCTTAACTACTTTAAAACTAGCAACTCCATTTGGTGTTGTAAGGTCACATTGAAGCCAACCATTTCTTAATGATTTGATTAGATGTGCAAAATCATATACACAGAAAGTTTTACTACCATTATACATAAAATAGGGTTTTTCTAAAGTAGCTCCCAAACAATTGTTTACCAATCTGGTTCGTTCCTCAAATCCATCTACTAAATCTAATTTGGAATTGTATCGCAATTCCCTTCTAATCGCCATTTCATCCATCAGCAGAATCATATTATTCTTTTCGTACTGGTTCAAATCTAAGCACTTCTTTTTTATTAACTCTAAACCGTTATTTTAAAACCTGGTTGTAGAGAATTTACAGGGGCCCATCGATAAACAGTAGAGAGTTGTGACAAATTTAGATGCAAATTGGTACGTTGACTGTGAGACATAATAAATGTTTTGAACCAAATCTTTTACATCTTGCTTATATTCTTTAGGTCGTGGACTAAGAAGAAGTTTGCAAAATGTTTTTGACTCCTTGCTTATTTGAAAAGAGTCGATGGTTTGAAATACGTTTGATTTTGTTGCTATTTGTTTGCGGCTTTGGAGATTTTTATATTTTGCTACCATGTCGTAATATTTTTTTCTGTAAAAATTAGCTGATTTCAGATATTTTTCACAGTCATTACAACATCCATCTACGGAGTCACTTGTTCGGCTCTTTTTAGCTGGACAATCAAGCTCCAACGACTTGTAATCTTCCTCAATAACTTCTAAGTTAAATACCGGAACAGCGCCGAATTTCAACTTTTTTTTACCAATGTCAGAACTTGAGAAGTGATTGGCGCAAATCAACAATTTTTTTGTGTAATCTTTTGTTGGAATATTACATTTTTCTCGCCAAATTTGACCCATAGCTGATCATAGGGAGGAAACTTAAATATTCTTATCTTTTCACCATATCGCCTAGATTTACCGCATGTTTTTATGCAGCATCGAATGCCGGACTTTTGGAAAATTTTACCAACAACCGGTACAGAATCCATTTTTCCTATTCAAAATCGTATGACAACCCCTCAACAATCAATATATAATAATAAGCCCAAAGAATAATCCAAATCGTTAGCAAAGTTGTCAACAATTATAAAAGCAACAATTCAAAATCAAATAGAGTTAAATATCAAAATACAAAGTAAAAATGGAGTCGATATATAAGCGCAGGAAAACACAACCATTCGCATGAAAGTACAATTCCCATGTGATTTCGAATCCAATCCACACAATCGAAAACAAGAGAAGCAATACAACACCATGCAAGCTTACGATAGAAGAAGCTATCAATGCATACACACGCACACACTCTTGCATACACATCGTAAGCTGCTTTGCTCTCGTAAAAACAAAACCACCGAAAACGCACATGCTACTCTCTTTCGCTCGCACCAGCTTCTCAATTTTTTGTATACTCTCTTGCATGTTCTCATGCTTGTACTCTTCAATAGGGTGCCAATATTGGAACCCTAGAACAAAATTTGCTTTGTATGAGATGCAACTTCTGTATACTATTTATTCTGTGTTTATAGTTAAAAGTGTACCACTTTAGCACTTTAAGAACCGCTTGGCTGCCTGAGAGAATATAGTGATCCTAGTGGGTCTCCTGTCGTGCTCTGCATGTGTTGCTTCATTGATTGCAAATAGCTCAGCCTTAAATATAGTTGACTCATTGCAAAGGGGAATGTGTAGGCTTCATCTTGATCCTATTACATCAGTCTCTACCTTCCCCTAGCATTTTTGGCTCCCATTATTTATCCAAGGGCGGTTGTTGTTCCATTCCTCTCTGTTTGGTATGAGTACTTCCTAGTATATCTTAAAGTTCAACTCAGGGGATATCAAATAACTTACTTCCACTCTCCTAGATGTCCATCTTTGTATTTGTAGGTTCTATATAAGGTTAAGATTTGTGTACAGCTTCAGCATGTGTGGCAGTGTGTAATTGTGAGAAGTTCAGTATTGCTCCTTACCCTGCAGTCAGAGCCGTTGTTCTCGCTCCAGTTGTGCAGATACACTCCAGTAGATCCATGTTTTGCTTACTACTTGTTTTAGGGCTAAAGAGCTTTAATGGCCTTTGAATATATTTTGTTTATGTGTGCATTCCAAGAAAGTTTTTGGACCAATATTATTCCTAGAAACTTTACCTAATTCTTTAATAGAATGCTTTTTTGTTTTCTTGATTTTTAGTACTTGGAATTTATTTATTATCCTTTTTGTAAATCGAATTATGTTTGTTTTGCTGGGATTGATAGAGAGTCTTTCTTCATCGTACCAATTCGAAGTTATTTCTAGGGTTCTTTGCCTGAGATTACCTGTGATGTTCTCATGCTTCCCTTTTTGATTATAGTTATCTCGCTAGCATATCCGATGGCTGTGAAACCATTATTATTAAGTACCCAAAGAAGTTCGTTTACTAGAAGTGACCCATAGAAGTGGGGATAGAGCACACCTTTGTCGACAGCTTATAATAGTTTTGATTACTATTCCTGACTTGCCTAATTTGGCTGTTTTATGCCATTCTTTTAGCATGACGTTTATCCATTTGATAATTAAAGAGTCTTTTTTCAACAAAGTTAATGATGAGAATGCTCCTTCTAAATATTTCTACACTGTCCGTGGCTCTATGAAGGGTGATTACTGTAGGTGGATTGGTGCGTTCTCCAGTGTTGAACTTATTACCAGTTTTATCAGCTTTTCTGTCATTTTTAGTAAAAATGAGAAGAGACTGATTGGTCGGTAAGATTTGGGTTTTTCGGGTGGTTTGTTTCCACCTTTATGTATAGATATCACCCTAACCATTCTCAATTTAAATGGGATAAAATTGATTATTAGGTTTGGTCGAATTATTTTAGGCAGTATCGCCTTTAACTTGTTGTAGAAAAGTGCTGGAAAAATACCATCCCGCCCAGTGGCTTTGAATGGTGTGACTAACCCAGTCGACTTTTTCATACGTTCTGTATTTGCTTACGTTGGGCTTTCTACCTTTG
Source organism: Merodon equestris (assembly GCA_958301585.1). Taxonomy (NCBI): domain Eukaryota; kingdom Metazoa; phylum Arthropoda; class Insecta; order Diptera; family Syrphidae; genus Merodon; species Merodon equestris. The sequence goes on from OY284413.1 coordinate 72,023,568, forward strand.
TTGAAAATGACATTTGCCTCACAGAAGCTTGTAGTATACTCTTCTACCTCGCAAAGCTGGGGAAGGAAAGACATATGCAATGGTCTGCCCGTTTGCACACATACATATATCATATACGAGGATGGTCCGATAAGTACTTAGCCTACAAAATAAAAACAAAAATTTTGGAGAAAGGGCGATTTATTTTTCAATATAATCTCCTTTTGGCTCGATATACTTGACCCAGCGATGCTCCAACTTCTTTAACCCGTCTGAAAAATATGTTTTCTCGAAGTCTGCAAAGTAGGCCTCCGTGGCGGCGATGACCTCCTCATTCGACTGAAATTTCTGCCCGGCTAGTGACTTTTTCAAGTTTGGAAACAAAAAGAAGTGTGTGTGAATGAAGAAGAATAAGTGTCACACTTATAACAAACCCGTACTAATCCAGGAGAAAGGCGATAAGCGTTAATGGACAAATAATCAGGTTCAAGAATAAGATGGATTGTACTTCCTATTAAGAAATGGGATGGTGTCAGGGGTTCGAAGTCGTCTACTGCATCAGACTAGGGGTCTCGAGTTCAAACAAGTCTCAATTTGGCACAATAATGTTTGCAGTTCTTCGAATGTCAAAAGAGTATTGCCCATGACACTCCGCATGTGAAATTTAGTGGACTTCACGGCTACTTCCCATAGTCCCCCAAACGTTGGGGCTGCAGGGAGTATGAAGTGCTAATTGATATTTTCCTTCCATGCTTCATTCTGCAACTGCTCTTGATTGTTGCGTAGGGTCATCGAGTGCTCTTTTGGCCCCGACGAAGCTTGCACCATTGTCACTGTACAAATGTAAGCACTTGCCTCTTCTTGAAATAAGGCGCTTTAAGGCCAAAATAAATGCGCCAGTCGACAAATCGGTGACCATTTCTAGGTGGATGGCCCTTGTGGTCAGATATATAAAGAGCGCAACGTACACCTTTTGCCCCCGGCCTTTTGCCTCCTCCCCATGGTTCCCCATTAACTGCTCGGTGGGTTTTGCGCTATATCGTTGACATACGATGCAGCGGCGTGTCACACCTCTAACCGCGTTTCGCGTTCCCACTTTCCAGAAGTTCCTTCTAATTAGAGCCAATAATAATTGCGGTTCAGCGTGCAAATGGTTGTAATGAGCGTCTTGATAATTAATTTGGTTAGTTTTAAAGAATCAGGTAGTATGAGAGGGTGCCTTCGATCGTATCCTAACGGTGCGACCTCCAGCCGCCCACCAACCCGTAAAAGTTCGTCGCGGTCGAGTATTGGATTTAGTTTTAGAAGTTGACCTGATTTTATCCTTAGACCCTCCCTTAAGCGCACTATTTCCTCTTCAAAATGTGAGCGTTGCACTATCTTGACCAATGACATCTTAGCTTCATGAATCTCGGCGGTTGTTAGGCATCCTCTTCGACACTCTTTAGCCCTTCCTGAATTATGAACAAACCGTAAGATCCAAGGAGTTACCCTAACCAGCATCGTTAAGTTTGAAAAACGGTTTAATAGGTTAATGGGGTCTCTGTACTCATCAGCAATGACTGCACAAAATACCTTGCGTTCTTCTAAGTCACGTTGATCGCCGGAAAAGGGAGGCAAGGTGTGGGTTATTGGTTGGTTATTAAAAACTGCGGTCGGACCATTACACCATAAAGGGTGAGAAATTAACTCGTTTGCTCCTATTCCCCTAGATGCACAATTAACATCTGCAGGATTAACATCTCTACTGATATGACGCCACTGTCCAGCTGGGATCACATTCGTGATTGCTGATATGCGGTTTGCGATGAAGTTGGTATATTTTCGAGGATGTCCATTAAGTCAATGCAAGACTATAGTTGAGTCGGTCCAAGCGAAGATAGTAAACTCTTGATATCCTTTGGCGTCCAGCAACCTTCCGACCAGCTTGGCCAACAGAGCGGCCGCACATAGCTCCAACCGAGCTATTACCATAACAGGTTTAAGAGGTACAACCTTCGCCTTTGCGACTATATTACTAAGCACCTCTCCGCTATCTGACACACTGCGCATATACACTACAGCTGCATAAGCTACCTGCGAGGCATTGCAAAATCTATGCATCTCCAATGTTTATTCCTTATGTGGGATGTACCTGGGTAGCTTGAGATTTCGCAGTTCACTCATACTGGTCCTCAAGGAATCCCATTTATGGATATGTCTTAGTGGAATTTGGTCATCCCATTCTATTCCTTCTTGCCATAACGACTATAGTAAAACTCTGTAATTTATTAAAAAGGGTGATAAAAATCCTATAGGATCGAAGATATGAGCAGCCTCAGATAGTAAATTTCTTTTGGTGTAACACAAAACATCATCTGTAGTAATTTTGAAGGAAAAGCAATCGGTAACTGGTTGCCATCTCAAGCCTAACGTCTTAATAGATGGGTTTGCCGATACAGACCATATCCAATTATCTTCTCTTCTTTCCAATGGGATTTCGTCGAGAAAGTCCCTTGAATTTGCGTCGAGTCCATTTGCGAAGATTAAAACCAGCTTCTTGTAGTAGTCCACATAATTGACTAACAATTGTTTTTGCTTCCCTTATATTACTACAGCTAGCTATAAAATCATCCATATAAAAGTGGTCATCTATCATGGAATTCCCCCTTTGGAAATTTCTTCTCGCCATCTCTAGCTAATTGGGTTAAGTATCTTGTGGCTAAGAAAGATGCTGGAGTCGTACCATAGGTGAGCGTAGTCAGTTGGAAGATCCGTTCATTTGGCGAGTTTCGCCACAAAATTCTTTGAAATCGTTGATCTTCAGGATGCACCAGAATCTGCCGATACATTTTTGCAATATCGGCACTTAACGCAATCGGTTTTAATCTGAATTGGAGCAGAATCGTGAATAAATCATTTTGTATGACAGGACCAATAAGGAACTGAGAATTCAATGAATGCCCGCCAGGAGGACAAGAGGTAGCGTCGAAAACAACTCTTAAACGGGTAGTACTACTATCCGGTTTGAGAACTGCATGATGAGGTAGATAGTAACACCTATCATCTGCTCGCATTTGTTCGTCCTCAATCTCTACCATATGTCCCAAGCTCTGATATTCCGCCATGAAATCCTTGTACAGCCAGCCGAGCTCCGGATCCTTCTCAAATCGTTTTTCCATGGAAATGAGACGTTGTTCGCCATCCGCCACGAATCGCCCTTGACATCCGCTGCATCCTTGAAAGGGAGCCGTACTACAAAGCGACCTTGTTCATTCCGTTCGTAGTGTTTTCTGAAATGTACTTCGCATGGGTTGTCATCATGTAAGGTCCGCGTTGAAGTTTTAGGTTCTTCCAGCTCCCAGAAACATTGTAGCATTTGCTCAAACCCCTCCGCCGCGTGACATACTCGGTACTGTCCTCTGTAGTGTTCTTCGTCCTCTCCGACTAAGACCCAACCAAATTTTGGGCTATCACCTTTCCGTTCTCATCATACACTCTTCCCTCTTTTAGCGATTTGAACATTATGCTGGCCCTTAGTAATATATATCAATTGTTCCCGATTCGCCAAAAGAAGGATCCACCAGATCAATTTGATCAATCTGATTTGGGACATTATAATTGACTTTACATTGAGGTATTTGCTCAGTACGTCCTTTAAGCACCATAGCTGGAGAGGAAACCCGAAATCTCGTAGTTCTTGATTTAATGTCCAACGCGACCAATCCTTCGGCCTTGAATCCGGTGTCCCCTACTGCATCTATGGCAAACGAACATTTCTTTCGTGGTAACCCTAAGAACTGAACACAGGCTTCAGTGATGAGAGTCACCTGAGATCCGGAGTCTAAAAGCACCCTGCACGGCTTAAATTCCTCCCATCTATTCTTCACCAGTACAATGGCCGTAGGAAGCAAATTGTGTCCCTTGTTGCGAGGCCTTACTTCGCTGTTAGTTGCTGCTAATGCCTTTAAGGGAACCTCCATGCTACAGCCGTCTACCTTTCCCGATGGCAATGTCTCCGCCTTCGACCCGCTGCAATCTGTTGCCCCGACCCTTCTTTCTGTATGTATAACTGTGTGATGGCGTGCCTTGCAAATCCTACAAGCGCTCGAATTACATGTTTTTACAGAATGACCCGTATTGAGGCAATTGTAAGACAACCCCTTTTTAGAAATGAAGTTTCGTTTTCCATTCAAATCGGCACCCTTACACATCGAACATGATTGAGCAATTACTGTGTAAGCGGAACGGCGAATTGGTTTGTGTGACTGTGACCCCTTACCCCCCGAAACTGACTCAAGTTCGAATTGTCTGGCTTCCAAGAATTATAAAATGTCCTTAAACTCAGGTTTATGCTTTGTAGCCGAAGATCGAGCCCAGAGACCTCTTGATTCAGGACCCAATTTCGACGATGCGACATAAAGAAGCCAAGAATCCCAATGCTCAACTGGTACACCTAATGACTTTAGAGCTGATCGTTGGAATTATTGTAGATCTTCCTAATGCCCGATGCATTGGGTGGGGAGCTCATCCCTGGTTGTTCCATTATGGTTTTGATATGCGACTCAATGATAAGTTTCTCCTTATCGTACATTTTATTCAGATCGTCCCACGCTTGCTGATAGTTTGCATCCGAAATCCTGATATGCTTCAATACCGACGCTGCGTCATCTTTTAAGGAAATCTTTAAAAACTGCAATTTCTGAATAAATCTTTGAATGTTGTCCACTCCCTGTAGTCGCCTCCGAAGGTTGGAAGCGAAATTTGCGGTAATCGCAGTTCCCCTTGATGTGATATTGCCCTGTTGGTTATACTCCCCTTTTACAGTTGAGATAATGCGGTGGCAATAGATGATTGATTTGCCGCTAATTGCCTCAACGTTTCGTCATGATCGCTTGTGCTACGAGGCGTCGATGCCTCATTGCGAATTGCTGTAGACTCCGCGGAATGATCGTCGCGTTCTATTATGTTCCGATAAAAACCCTTTATGTAAAAATATTTAGCTTCAAACTCCTCCCTACCGCACAATTCACCTTCAATTTCTTCCTCACTCAAAAGCAGAAACCACCAATGAGACGTCCCACTCAAAATGGCCGCCGACGTTTGCCTACAAGCTCGGGCGAGCACGTGGGTACCTCAAGTGCTGTCAAAAGAGCATGTGAGTACCTCAAGTGCTGTCAAAATTTTGTAAACAATCGCGCACATTGTTATAATTCCAAGAGTGTGTGTGGCGGGAGAACGCTGCGGTAAAATGAAATGAGCTCACACGTATTCACGGATAGAAGCTCGTTTGTAACGGGTTTTGTCGCTATGCACCTGAACCGCTGTCAAAATCTCGTCAAAATTTCAAGGTGTTACGGGGGAAGACGTAGGAAAGACGCACGTCTCATTCTGGTTTCTGCTCAAAAGCATTTCAATCTCCATCTGAATTTCCTCGAAATTCCTCACAATTTCCTCTAACCTTTCTAACCTCACTCTTGCCACAACTACTGATATATGTCCCTCCCTTGTTTCTGCCATCGCCTTTTCCAATCTGGTTATCCCTCCTTTGATAACTCCCCGTTTTTTCCTTAATATTTCCATAGTTTGATATGTGTTATATATACATACATACATATGTGAAATGATTTACTCACTGCGAGCACGTTGAGTCTTCGTGGTGTCCCTTTGTCTCGTTGAAATATTGCCAATCGTAGAAATATTCCTGGATTCGGCTTGAAGGACCATTTATGTGCGCACCAAGTCTCGATATTTTTGGAATTTTGTTCCCTTTTAGTTTCCAAAAAAAGTAATGCAGCCCGCTCCTTTTGAATGAAGTGAAGTTAGTTTTAATTCGCCAAACTGACATTTGATACACGTTTTTAAGCTGGGTTTACATAAGAGCATAAGTTACACATTGCGTTTTCAACAATATCAAACATAAAATGAATGTGAAGGCATTTCCAGGAGCAAGAGATCTGTATTGTATGCATTCTTCTCCGAAATTGAAAGAGAATATACATTTAAGCAGCCCAGAGCAAATTGGTAGAAAACTTATACATTCTGGGGGGCGATTTAAACGTCACACATAGTGATCGGGGAAATAATATACCCAACACTAGGAGGAGCCTACTAAGTCATTGGTGGAACCTGCAGAGGGTACAGAGTAAAGTTACTTGTTTGACGGATAGGCCGTCGTATCTTAGGAACGGCTTCTATGAGTATTTGAATTTCATGTTGCTTGACTCTCGACTGGGACTTGCTGACATTACTGAATGATCTAATAACTGTCTACGAACTGTCTACGTATGACTGATTATTGTGAAATTAGTGCTAACATCATATTACCAGACGAATTTGGTGAGATGGCAGAGTATGTCTAAAAGCACCCCTATGATTACAGAAGGCCGCGTTGGCTTATACGCTTTGCCAATTCCCTGACGAGAGCTTTCAATTCAGACGCCTCCTTCCTACTAATAAGCAGAAACCTGTCAAACAAACACCAATGACATCACGATTCCACGAACGTGTACTGAAACACGACAATTATTGAAGCTCTGCACAGATACATAGAAAAGTAGACTCTTCACAAGGCTCAAAATCTTGTACAAGAGGTTTCCCGACGGACAGAATCAAGATGTTAGAAGGCTATCATCACTGATTTAAAATCTCCAACAGTTAATCAAAGAAATGCAAGAAAATATCTGTAAGTTTGCGTTAGAACAACATAATTCATGCTGTAAAACCCCAACATCGCGAATATGTTTCAACAAATAAATGAAATGTTAGTTAATCACAGAGCAGCTAATCACAATAAATCGCGGAACCCAACGGTGCGCTGCCACCGGTAATCGGAAGGTCGCTGGTTCAGCTCCATAGCCAGAAAAGCAATTTTTTCGTCTATTTTTCGGGTTCTGGTTGCTGCTTCTAAAGTAAAACTAGAAGTAGCAAGAAGAGATGTTGGGAAACGACGAGGCAAGACCCATACGGCTTACGGAGACTGAGTTCGCACCACCGGCCGCCGTCAAGAAAAGGCGCAGAAGGGCCAAACCGAAATCCAATCTCTCTCACCAATATCGACGTCCAACGCAGCTGGACAACAACATTAACAACCACAATAGAAAGCAATGCTCTCCGTGGAAGAGGATTTTGCCTACCTCTTCGACAGTAAGGAAGGTCGCTACTCACTTTGCTGCTCTTCCAAATTCAGCTACAAAGGAGGAGTGTGGCGAACTTGAAGACAAAGAACGTGCTCTATGTGCCAAGTTAAAGGCCGTAGTCGGCAAATTGAATGAGATGTGGCTGAGCAACAGAGAACAGCTCCAGTGTGTCTACCGTGTAGGAATCGAGGACACCCAGCAAATTACCCGGGTGGTCCTAACTTCCAGAACATCAAGAAACCCCTATTCCCTGTCTCTAAGGTGCCGATTGCCTCGCAATCTAAGGGCAAATTAGTCAGCTCCAACAGCGGATCCGTGAGCAGTTGCCTCTAGTAGACGGGTAGAGTAGTGGGTATGTGGGTAGAGAGTCCCTTGGGGGTCCTACCGGTAAATGTTAACAAGGATTGAGCGAAGAGCCATATTATTCAACCTGTTGCAGAGCGAAAGCCCGATATACATATCCAATATATAATCGGTTAGCGAAACAAAGCAACGCCAGAAGCACAAAATTCGGCACAGGGCTTATGCGTTGCGATCTTAATTAGAAAAAATGTTAAGACTAGAATTACATATGGAGGTAATTGCGGCCGTTTCTCTCCGAAATGGAAATAGGAAGTATATTACCGCAGCCTAGTACTTGAAGCACCTCAATCCAATATTTTTATTCTAGAGCTCGAAAAACTTTTTCGACCTCTGCGCTTGAATTCGCCACTTTTATATTTTTGCCGGCGGTTTAAATGCAAACACAGTGATAGGAAAAATAACATTCCCAACCCAAGGAAGAGCCGTTCTGCAGAGCAGAGAGTACAGCAAATTTGTAAATTTGCAACCTGAGTATGTTCCCGTAAATAAATAAAATATTTCGGAGATGACATTCAGGATCTGAAGCTTCCGAGAATGTCAGACATTAAACGCTAGCTACAAACAGGCAGCATCCATATAAGCTAGTCCTAACGCCAAAAGGCGTTGTTTTAGTCGTTCTGTATACTTTAGAGAATGCGAATTACAAAAAATAAACCCTGCAACAAGGTATTTAAGTTATTTAATTTACTTAATTTTTTTTATTTTGAATTTAATTTCTTTAAGCATTTTTGTCTAGCATAAAATAGTTCTAGGAAGAATGAAATAAAAATATTAAAAAAACAAAAAAAACGAATAGTCAGCATCGATGCCAAACGCGTCATCTTGGATGACGATTTTATCGTAATTGAGGATCCTCAGGAGAAGGTGACGACAGTAGGAGTTGTTTACAAGGTGAATGATAACATTCGCTTGAACCACGGCTTCGAGTACAAAGCCCTTAATCAGATAACCTTGATTCTACCAGGACCAACCGTTTCATAGCAAACACTGACGCCGCCAGTGAAGGGGCTAACACTCTGTTCATTTCGATGGAGGATCTCCAGATGATCTTCGAGTCATTGAAAAGAAAAAAATCCGCGGGTATCGACGGTATATTCAATGTTGTGCTTAGGCACCTTCCACCAGTGGCTGTAGAGAGGTACACCGTCCTGTTCAACATGGCACTGAATAATGCATATTATCCAGTGCGTTGGAAGACAGTGGTGATGCAACTAATACTCAAGAAGGGTAAAGACACAATCAGCTTAATAAAAAGGATTCGGGTGTTTGATAGGCAATGTCTCAGGACTCTCAGTAACACTTTCGGATAGTACACAATTTTATAATAAAACTGATTCAAAGTCACGTTGCAAGTGCAATGACTTCGTTCAATTATACAATTATAATGATCTCGGATTTTACTACCCCAACTACTTGTTCCGAGAGAGGGTGTGCCTTAACGACTTTGTCCCACCAGAGGCATTCCTCCATTCAGATGATTGTGGGCTGATCCAGCGTAGATTAGCGGTACCGCTAATTTTACACGTAGCCCTCAATTCCATGGAGAAGCGGTTTAGTAAATCGGTGCCGTCCGAGTTCGAGGGGCCATTGTCCGACAGCATCAACGCTTTTGGTGGCTGAAGCAGACTTCGTCAGTGGTAGCTTTAGTTCATATAGCCCCTTCATGGCAAGGCCTACCAGCCGCCATTGGCGTTTTTACATAGGCTAGGGTATAAATTAGAGCAGTTTAGGACTGGCTAAGGGTGGCGGCTAAGTTTAATTTTTCAATTATAAAAATAATAATAAATTATAAAATTGCAACCCAAAAAATATACATGCTTTATATTGTAGTTAAGATAGATTTGGCTATATATAGTTAATTATCGTATGCTAAGTTTTTGTCGGATACATACACATACATATTTTTTTATCCTAAATTAAGTTAAGTTGGACCATAATATAATATATAATTTTATAATATATATAAATTGTCGAAAGACAAATTGAAATTTCGCTGCTTATCTTAGAGTGTCGGCACAGGACCAATAACGTGTTTTAAGTTAGTTAAGATAACAAAAACTAGTTTTCAGCAATTTTGTCTAACGTAAGGTAATTCTATGTATAAAATAATAAAAATGAGTTTAAAAATAAAAAAGGCGACAGATCTTCGGTCGAGAAGAAGTATCACGAAGGTCTCAAAGAAGATGGTCCATAAAGTCTTGTCTAAATGGGTTGATGACAATAAAATCATTCCGAATAACCAGTTTGGTTACAGAGCGATGCATGACACTATTCCTGCCGCCTCAAACTCTTATCGGATATCCAATCGAACAAGTGCAAAAACTAATGCACGTGTATGGCAACAAGGTGCTTATTACAAGCTCAGTTGACTAGGCATAAGTAAACCATTCACGCAGACACGATGATCTTACCGATCCTTTTTGGCATTTACGAGTACTTCAGTGATCTGATAGTTTCCCTTCAATGGTATCATGTGAGAAGGCACCTTAATGGCACTGTCGCCCCCAGAGACATTCATTAGATAAATGTGGGCTTTTTCATGATGATTAGCAGTGCCGCTTATCTTCCATGTGTCGCGCGATTTCGTGGAGCGGCCAATTCTCTTCGAATATCTTCGCGCTCTGTAAGCCGGGGTCATGTCGAGATATGAGAGACGCTGTCAACGTCTTTAGTGGCTGGAGGAAGCTCGGTCGTCGATTGTGTGATCGTTCAGGCCCAGCAATAATGACTGGCTGGCTAAGTTAAACAGAAAATCAAAAAATTAAAAACAAAATTAAAAAAAAACAAAAAAAAGAAGAAAAATTAATAAAACATTAATTAACAAAAAGATAAACATACATATATTCTATGTACATGTAGTGAACGTAGGTTAAACTAGTTTTAGCTAGGTATACATTTTATGTGAAATAAAAAAATCCCAATCGCAGGGTTTGTTTTTTTGTAAACTTTTCTTAGCTTTAATTATTCATTGGTTTTAATTAAGTCAATAATTAAGTCGATAAAGACATACATAGGTTTATGAATGTGCTGCTGTCTGCTTGAGAATGCCCACACAACTTCAGTCTAATAAATCTCGTCAAAGATAATGCTGCTTAATCAATAAAATAGGTCGGTAACTATTAAGAAAGAGACTATCCTCCTAAAAGACATTACTATTAAAGTTCACATATGCCACATTGATTACACTGGTTAACAAAATATAATTTTCGTTGTGTCATATGAACTTTTTAGTGTTTTTACTAATTATTAGGTGTTGTGAATAAAAATACACAGTATTAATTACAAGGAAAATATTAAATAGTTCTTCAGAAATATGTGAATAATGTGGCTTGTTAAAAAAAGGTCTACGATTTTCTGAAATGTTTGGCAGTTTGACAGTCAGTCAACAATCTTAGAATCCATCCACCCTGCTGGCTCTTCTCCATTTTTGAAATGTCCTGATGGAACCTTTCTCCATGCTCATCATTTACGGCCCCTCTATTCTTTGGAAAAAAAATCCTGATGTGATTCCAGAAAATGAATTTTAAGCCACGTAACGCAATTCATATGTCAATGAAAGTTCGGCAATCAATTCTTTATGGTTCTCACTCTTATGGTTACCCAAAAAAATTGCAACCACCTTCTTCAAAAATAGCCAAACTGATTTTTCTAAAACGTTTAACTTTTCTTCGAATTTCCGATCTTTTATTAATTCCCTGGCTTGAAGTACTACGAAAATGCCCTTTTTGATTTTAGCATATTTTTTTTGGGAAATTTCTTTCAAATACAAAAATCCATTTCCATTGCGATCCATTGCCTTTACAAAATTTTTCATAAGACCTAATTTGATATGGAGTTGGGGCAGAAACACATCAGCAAGTTTTGAGTGAATGCTTCCCATATTCCTGTCTAGAGCGTGTCTAGAGAGTTGCGCACAGGCCATTCTTTTTCTTGTAATGGTTTTTTCTGCCCCTACAATCTCATTCGCAACAAAACCAGAACAATTTAGTATAACCCAACTGCAGTCCCAGTAGTAAGGCAATAACTTTTAAATTTCCGCAGATTCTAAAGCCAAATTTATTATACTGGATTTTTTCAAGTAGTAGTTTCATGATCTCATAAGTTTCTTTTTTATTAGTACCATGTGCTAAAGGAACAGAAGGAAGTACATTACCGAGTAGAATTGCTTCTAAACACACCTTGGATGAGTCGATAAACAAACGCCACTGAGAGACATCAAATTCTGTTTCCAAAATGTTCAGAAAAAAAAAAACCTTTAAAATGTTCATCACGATTTCGATATCCTTGAGTTATCAGATTTGGCGCAAATTGAATTTCTTCAAGCTCGGAATCATCATCGTCGGCTTAAAGTGAAGGATTATGATTCGTCAACCTTTAACGATATAAATGGAACTGGAGCTGGAAGGGCAGGTCTTATTGCTGAAAATAAATTAGGGTATCGAACTGTGTGTTTTGCTTTTGGATTTACGCCCCTTATTGGAGTAAGACAAATATAGCGTTCTGAACCATGATCTCTAGCCTGCGTATGATGGGAATAGCAAACGGCATATCACAGGATCGTTTCTTCCAATCAGTTAAATTTTGTATACATGTTATGCAATAAATATGTGGGGCCCTAGCTTTGTTTTGATGAGCCACCGCCTTCGATTTTCGAAAGTCACTGCACCACATATGTATATAATAAAAAGTGTATCGTTAATATACTTTCTCAGCATATTCGCCTAGTTATTTAAATCCAAAACAATTTGAAATAGTAACGAAAACAAATATATAGCATGCTTTTTAAAGCCGTACATTTATCAGTTTATCGCTGAAATACCGAAAATGAACTTGACCTCATCACAAGGAAACTGAGGGTGTTGGAAACAAAATAAGTATCTTCTCGGTAATAAGGTTAAGAAGTCAAAACACCCATCAGAGTTCGTGTGGCATAACCACTGTTGACTAGTGTTATTGGTAACAAGACCTGCATATCAAGCACGCTCTCCAGATGTAATACACTACCGGCAGTAGCATAACCATCATCTAATGCAAAAGATTTCGGGCGTTTATCAGGGAACATTGAAAATATCAAACTATTTGAAAATAAGAGAAAGTCGTATCTAATAACTTCCTGCCGGCTATCCTATCCCTGATTCTCCTCATATTCACGTTAAAGTTAAAGCCCCTTTTGAGGACAAATGTGGAAGTTTGCATTAAGGTAGAGTTAACACAGCAGCTACAAATCCTTTAATCTTAGTCATCTTTCAACTGCACTGCACTGCACTATCGGGTCGGCACTTGACATCTAGAATCTGCAGCACCATGCACATGCATGACATCGACGTGTATTCTTTCACGAAGATGACGCCCAACTTCAAGCAAGAATTAAGTAGATTTTAATGTCAGTTCAGTTCTATGAATTCTCATATATACATAGATACATAGTAAACGGAGTATATTCACTCATTAAAATCTTCCTTGGATCCCGAAAATATTACAGTTGCTCGGAATTGACATCTTTACTTGGCAACTTTAATTATGTCGAATTTTATGTACGAATTTTTTTTTTTTGACAAAATTTTGTAAAACTGTGGAATACCATTGCACGGAACTTCATAGCTTTAGAATTGGCGAGATACATACATATGTACCTGCCTTTGGTTTATTTATTTTTCCAAATTTTAACTGAGTTGAATTGGAAATGAAGCTGGCAAACAGAAGTTTTTCTTCACAATCTGTCATCTCCTAAGTTCGTAACATCAGGAACATGCTCATGCAAAACTTCAAGCAACCACAACTCATAAATCAAGCAGCAGAAGTTTTGTAATGCAGCCTGTCACACAACCAACGGCGGATTAAATTATTTTTCGTCAACACAAGTTGAATTTCCGATTTTCATAAACTACAGGAAACCTACAATCTCATTGTTTACATGAAGTGCAATTGCTTAGGCAATGATCCAACTTCCTGTTTCCAATACAACGCCATACATGTTTGTGGATTGTGTACAAAGGTTTTCTCTTCGTTTTTATTTTCACACCATAATGACTGCAGAAACCTTTCCATGTTGCCTGGTGTACTCCGCAGAGAAAGTGCTTACAACAAGTAATGAGGGAAGTTTCAGTTTCGAAATGTATTTTGCACACCCGGCAACGCCTTTTTGTACATCTATGCCATGCCAGTAACCGCCTTTTCAAATTCAATACATGCAGCCGGCAATGAATCCCGCCAGATAGAGAGTTTCACAGATTGCCTCCTTGCCTTGGCTGCAGTACTATATGATATCCTAAATAAAACAGGGTTACAGGTTCAATTCAGTTTACTTTACTTGTTGTTTAGAAGTCTTCGTTTCGTTTGCTCTTTTTCTGTTGTGTTCCTTAGTTTTTTATTGAATTCGTAACTGTGTGCTCCGAAGGATTTAGATATCCTTTCATGTTTTTTGAAGGAGATTTTCCGATTCTTAGGTACCCAACGTTTGGAACGTTAGCGTACGAATGGATGTCTTGTATAAGGAATTCCTTGTGACGATGTTTCTTTCGAAATTGACAAAGTTGTACACGACGGATCGCCTTGAACAATGACGGAGGGAGTGGGAATGTGAACAGCCCATAACTTGTCATTCCCGACAGGAATTGGGACGGCGACTCTTGTGCATGTTGTGTCGTCTTTTTCGTTGTTTCTCGTTTCTTTTTATAATAAAAGGTATCGGGTGGTGTCTTGGGATTGAGTGAGTTATGTGTGCCAATTTGATAGCTTTTGCAGCACTGCTGTGACTGTCGTGGTTGGTAGAATTTAATTTGTCCCGGATTGGATTACAGTTGAAAAGTGATACAAGGGCATTAAAGATGGCTGTGATGTGGCTTCAAATGGCGTTAAATCGTATGGGGAAAGGAATTTGAGATGAAATTCAATTTGATACGGCTTCTTATTTTTTTACTTTTCAATTGTGCAACAATTTCATAAGTGTGTTCCATAATCCCTCTCAAACAGAATAGAATTACGCCGGCGCTTTTTCCAATCATCGAAGCATTTCTGACATGCAGTTTTTGGTATAACTTTGAGCTCCGTCCTTGATGCGGTCTTTATCTATTCAGTTGTGGCAAATCCCGTCTTTTCAGTTTCGGGAAAAGATATCCATTCAGTTGTGGCGCATAAATTCAGGGATATATTCTTTATTCACTGTATGAAATATCAATAAGAGCTCATAATGAACCAGGCTATTGTACTGAGTAGACTGGGTACAGTTAAAACATTTTACGTTTGTCGTCCATTGTATTGAGATGAGTTAAGCGAGGACGCAAATATCTTAAAATGTATCTGTCTACTAATAGGCAATGTTATTTGAGATCACTGTATAGTATTTTAAAAAGTAATTTACTTTTCCGGAGTCGGTTGAAAGAGTACCTGGTGTCAATTGAAACACATGCAAATCTTCTTCTTAGATGGCGTTACAGCTAACGGAGAGCCAGAGCCTAGGTTCTCTCATTCACTTATGTTGTGTACGATTTGTTTTTCACACAAGTAAACGGGACCTACAGTTAATGTCGATTCCGAACGGCGAGCGCCGAGAATCTTTTCAAGGCAAGTGTACTATGGAGGATTTGCCACAGATGCAAATAAGACACAATAATAATATCAGGTCGAATTTACAGCTTTCTTCTGCGGACCGAAAACTGATCGATCAAGCGGTTATAGTTGATGTGAGCAGTGAGGAGGAAAAGATAGCATGACAATTTGAATATGTGAAGAGAGGTTATCAAGCACAAGTAAGACTTTATGTGAAGGAGAAGCATTTGTATGTTCCAAGAATCGTTCATCCTGCACCCAGCCAGAAGGATTCGCACTTCTAACAGATCCTATCAATCACATTTTGAGTGCTGAGGATTATTTCTATTTGCATGAGGACTCAAACAAATAAAATTTTCACATCTAGGACTCAAAAAAGGTAGTGGAATTTAGGGCCAGTAAGAAAATTGCATTTGTAACGATAGTTGAGCTAGTTTTAAACATTTTTGTCTAGGATAAGGTAGATCTAAGAAAGTATGAAAAAAAAATGGATTAAAAATTAAAAAAAAAAAACAAAAGGTAGTGGAACTGGATCATCTCCAAAAATAACTGTTCGGTTTGTTTTTTCGGCTGATGGCGGTTTGGGGCCCTATTATTTATAAAATTATATGATTTTGTTTCAGAAGTATGATTTCGGGGGCCAGAGTGCTATAGCAATAGGGCTGTGTTGTGAGTTCTTAGTCGTTTATCGTCATAATGAAAATAATACAAATTCTGTAAATATTAAATAACAGCATTTTAAGGTATTATTGAAACTCCCACTACGCAGGATAAAAAAAACTACCAACTCGTGTTGCACTATACGGTATTTTGTTCCTTTCCGTGTTTCCAATTCCTAAATGGACCAATAGTCCCCCAGCTCATAACAAAAATGTATTGCATTATTTGTGAACAAATGAAAAATATAATTTCTTTACTACAAAGTGATCTATAGCACAGATCTCCTCAAAATGGCACCTAATTCCTTTCTGATGTGTGATGTAACATACTCACTTTAGTTCACCGTCACTGATCGACATTATCTTGTCAAGCGACCAGAAACTGGTGAAATGCTAAAGTCAACTGTCCATTCCTGTATTTTTATACTATATTTGCTAAATGGCCTTTTACATTTAGGGTTATTGTAAAGAGTTGTCAATATGGGCGGATAGTTGTGGAAATGGGAACCAAGCTTTGTGTGAGATATTAACAAAATACTTTTTTTGTTTTGTATGTCAATTTTTAATAACTCTTCCGCATAGATCTGGCTGAATTTGAAAGATGGCCTATGTTATGTTCACCTTAAGGACATCGGTCGATTGTGATTTATTTGCAGAATTTGCAGAGACCGGTGACTTCAAAAAACCCCACAAAAAAAAGTCTAGCGGGGTAAGATCGCATGACCTGTTGATCAGTTTTGTTTTAGCTGATAATGGCTTTAAATGAGGATAACATCCTGCGGTGGATGGAACAAAATGTGTCGAAAATATTGCAAACGATGAATGTAGCGATATTGAGGCCGATGTAGGAATAGAACACGTGTTAGAAGAAAGTTGCGAGTCAGACTCAGAATGCGAAGAGACAAATGAAGTAGAAAATAACGGCAATGCTCCTCTCGAAATTGATTCATCTTCGACTTTACCTAAGAAGCAAGAATTATCATCTGAAGATGATATGCCGTTATCTCAACCGCGATCGAGACCCAGGAAGAAGAATTATTTCGGCAAGAATTGCTTTCGATGGTTATCCGCCCCACATTCCTTACGATATAGAACACTTCAGAATAATATAATGCAGGAGAGCGAAGGTATAAAACCAGCATACCGCAATGAACTAAATGCTTCATCTTCTCCGCTGGATATTTGGCTACATTTTTTACTGACGAAATCCTTGAAAAAGTCGTACATTATACAGATGAGAAGATAAGAGAAATCAGACCGAACTACCAAATGTCAACCTGTGTTCAAGATTTAGATCTCATGGAATTGAAGGCATTTATAGGGTTCTTATTTTACACTGCTATTTTCAAAGAAAATCACGAACAATATACCTCGTGGTACTGGACAGATGGCATTGGATGAGAAATTTACCGCTGTATTATGAGCAAGAACAGGTTTGAAGTGTTGATGAAAACCCTACGTTTTGATGACTCGGCGACTAAATCAGTACGTCGAGAAAATGATGCGTCCGCACCTATTTCCGAGCTTTTCAACTCCTTTATTGACCAATGTCAGGCTATTTTTGCAATCGGCAGCTGTGCATGTATTGATGAAATGTTGCTCGCATTTCGAGGACGATGCAACTTCAAAATGTTCATGCCAAAGAAACCGGCAAAATATGGCATCAAAATTCAATGTCTTACAGATGCAAGATCGGGATACCTTCTTAATGCCTATATCTACAATACCAAGGCAAAGGCATGTAAGCCTTTGGACGCATCCCGGCGTAAGTTGAGATATTGCACCCGATTGTGAAATGTGGCTATCGACTTTATGGTCTTAGTTTGTAATCTGGCGGAATTCAGGGCATTATAAGAATTGTATCTCTGTTTCCTCGCACTGAAATCGCTATTGCGGGCGATTTCAATGTACACAATCCTAATTGGCTTCAATATTCGGTTCAGATAACAGCCGTATGAAGGTATGTAGAGATCTTTACTGCGGTAAACAAACTAAGCCAGCTAGTAAATGAGCCAACACGAACACCTGACATTGCAGATCATCCCGCCAACAACCTGGACTTGTTCCTCAACTCTCATCTTATTCTATCGATATACTGTCAGCTGTAGGCTCATCAGACCACTGTGTTTCAGTTTATTTCTCTTATTGAAACCACACAGTTAGTGAATGAAGTCCTAAAAGAAGAGTTTGGCTCAACGAGAATGCCAATTGGAGCGGACTCAACAACTTCTTTAGGAATTAGAGCTGGTCACTATGCCTCCTCGATAGTGATGTGGATGCTGATGCGATCGCGAACATACTTCTGCTGGATATGAGATCCTTCATTTCATATAGAGTGGAGAGTATCAAACCTAAAACAAGTCCGTGGTCTGACTCGAGCTGTAAAGAGGCTCTCAGATTTGGAGAGTTGTTTTCGGACTTATAAAGCCTACCCCTCTAAGGAAAACCGGAATAAATTTAAATTTAAACTAGCCAGAAATGACTGTAATGCATCGATTCGACGTATCAAATTCTTCCATGGGCGAAATTTGAGGCAAAAATTGTCCCAAAGGCAGCAAAAACGTTTAGTAATTTGTGAAAAACATAAAGAATTCTGCCTGGTCCTCAATCGTTACGCTCTTTTACAATGATATCCTAGCTGTCAGCTCTTTAGACAAAGCCAATCTGCAAGCCGCACATTTTGCAGCTAGCTCAACACTTCCTGTTTACATTTTGTCTCCGCCTGTACTTGAAAGTGTAGAATCTTCCATGGGACAAATCCAATTTCGCACTCATACAGTTGCAAGAGTACTTAGGGATCTCAACGTGCGCAAATCCGCTGGCTCTGATGGTATTCTCCCAATACTTTTGAAGAGGTGTTCTTTCACTCTGGTAAAACCACTGCGTAAGCTTTTTCATCTTGCCTACTTTTCTGGGCTCTGTTCGAGTAGATGGAAAACAGCATATGTCTAGCCCGTCTCTAAAAAGGGCAAATCTTCGTCTCCCACCTCCATCTGACCCAAAGCACTAACGTCCCTTCTTTCTAAGGTCATGGAAACACTGATAAATCGTCGGGTTATGAACTATCTTGAATGGCGGAAACTTCTAAATTACCGGCAAAAAACCAATCTTTGCACCATTTTGGTGAAAGCAAGATTGTTGCGCTGGATACTTCAAAAGCATTTGACAGAGCCCCTCTATCCAAAATGCGTGCTTGTGGATTAGAAATTACCTTTCGGGTCATTCAATTCATTCAATTCAAGTTGTTTTGGACGGATTCAAGACTGATATTCATCAAATAAACACTGATTTCCCCAGGGCTCTGTCCTGTCACCGACACTCTTCCTCATATATTCATAAACATTTGTGTCAATAAAACTCTTAGTTAGAATGACCACATATTCGAGGTCACCAAGAACGCTGCCAAGTGTCTAGGTTTCCTAAAACGATGCAAGAAATATTTCGTCTCTTCGGATCTGGTTTCAATTTACAAGGCGAAAATCCGCCCGAAGCTTGAGTACAACGCTCATATCTGGTCTTGCGCTCCCAATATCGCGAAGACAATGGACTCATTCGAACATCGACGTATAGCCTCCTCTCTTTTCCTGTTTTATCGATATTTTAACAAACCGAATTTAACCGCAATACACGTCTCGCCCGGAATGCTCATCATTTCACCCTCAAGCCTGTCTTCGGACACACAGTCAAATTTAGAGACTTGTTTTTTAGCCGAACCAAACGAATGTGGAATGGTCTTCCCAGCTCAGCTTTCCCCACTCATTGCAATCCACAAACATTTAAAATCCCTCTCTCCCTCTATACATTCGGCCTGTGCTGTATCTTGACTTCTAAACACTTAAGGGTAGTCATAACCCCAGCCATTCAATAGCGTATACAGATGATTTAGTAGCGTAGAGATCAGGTGCAACGTTGAGGTCATCAATACAATGTTGGAGTGTGACTCAAATCATTTTAATAGATATTGCGATAATTAGAAGTTAAAAAATATTTCCCAAATTCGGAAACGATACTGTTTAGGAGTCCGCTGTACACATATACAGGGTGTCCCACGAGCAGTGTGCCAAAAAGCTAGAGCGTGTAGGTCTGGTTAAGACAAGAAAAAAATCGTATGGGGGGGGGGGGTCTATTCCCCCCCGTTTAGCCGGGAGGGGCAATTTTCTAAAAAACTGACTTAATTTGGAAAAAAAAATATTAAAAATCAACAGTTACATCCACAATACCGTGGTATATATTTTTGTAAAGCCAGAAACCTCTTCTTTCATCCTGTTTTTAAGCAAAGCTGCTTTAAGGAATAGTTTTTGAGAAATTAATTTTCAAACCCAAAATTTTGCAAAAAAAATTTAAAAAAAAAATTTCGAACTATTTTTTTTCGAAATTGTATGTAATTAAGTACTAATTTTTTTTCAAAAATTCAATACTCTTATTAGTTTTTAGTTAAAAACAGAAAACCGGATGCAAAAATGTCTTGTAGTTTTTGAGAAATTAAAAAAAAACCCGAACCATTTTTTTCTAAGAAGAACCTTTTTTTTGGTTTTGACGCCGCTGGACTTGTAGACAAATTAATGTATGAAACATTGACCTCTTTTTTATTATTTTTAAAAACTTCGGAGTTTTATTATAATAAATTTTCAATATGATCCCCTTTTTTTAGAAGGCAAAGATTATATCTCCGTCTTCTCCTAATGGCTGCACATATCTATGCTTGACAAATTTTCCTGCAATTTGACTCCAGCGACTTCAATTCGTTCTTTCAGTTGTTCCAAAGATACTATTTCCACTTCGTAAACATAATTCTTCATGAATCCCCACACATACAAATCTAGAGGAGTTAAATCTGGTGATCTAGGTGGCCATTCCGTGGGGCCCCTTCTTCCGAACCAACGGTCACTAAAATGATCATCCAGCCAGTTTCTAACCCGTAAGCTGTAGTGTGCTGGTGCTCCATTTTGCTGGTAGATTAAATTATCTGCTATGGCCAAAGGAACATTGGCCATCAAATCGGGCAAAAGGTCTCGTAGGAATTGCAGGTATGATTCTCCATTAATAACGGCATTCAAAAACCGGGGCCCGATTACAGTTTGTCCAACAATACCAAGCCAAACATTACAGCTAAAGCGGTGCTGTGATTTATTTTGTTTCTTGTTGTGTGGATTGGTGCTATTCCAATGATGCAAATTGTGGAAGTTAGTAACCCCATCTCTACTAACTGTGCTTCATCCGTACCGAATATCCTTGCAAAATACTTTCGTTCAGTTTCATCTCGAAGCAGTAATGATCGACAAAATTCTGCTCTCAAAAACTTGTCGTTTCAGGTGAGTCCCTGAACTGGCCTAAAATGGTACGGGTGTAAGTTTTCGGTATGAAGCACTCTCCATACTCTAGATTTGGGCACTCCAAGCATAATAGCCATCCTCCTTGTACTAAGGGAGGGATTGCGTCGGCCAAATCCAAAATTCGGGTAGAACCCATCGGCGGCGGGCGGACCCAGACGAAATTCGCAGGTCAGTTTTCAGGCGTTATCAATGAAAAAAAAGAATTAATCTAGGGTTATTCCAATACTGTATCACTTTATTGTATCCTCATAAAACTCCGAATTTTTTAAAAATAATAAAAGAAGAGGTCAATGTTTCATACATTAATTTACTTACAGTCCAGCCGCGTTAAAACCAAAAAAAAGGTTTTTCTTAGAAAAAAATGGTTCGGGTTTTTTTTTAATTTCTCAAAAACTACAATACATTTTTGCATCCGGTTTTCTGCTTTTAACTAAAAACTAATGAGAGCATTGAATTTTTGAAAAAAAAATATTACTTAATTACATACAATTTTGAAAAAAAATAGTTTGAAATTTTTTTTTTTCAATTTTTTTTCAAAATTTTAAGTTTGAAAATCAATTTCTCAAAAACTACTCCTTAAAGCAGCTTCATTTAAAATCAATATGAAAGAAGAGATTTCTGGCTTTATAAAAAGGTATATCGTGGCATTATGGATGTAACTGTTGATTTTGAATAATTTTTTTTCCAAATTAAGTCAATTTTTTAGAAAATTGCCCCTCCCGGCTAAACGGGGGGAAATAGACCCCCCCCCACCCATACGATTTTTTTCTTGTCTTGACTAGACCTACATGCTCTAGCTTTTTGGCACACTGCTCGTGGGACACCCTGTATAGGGCCCCAAGGGATACGAGAAGGAACTAGAGGAAATTCGCCATCATAGGGCAACATGGGCACCCATTAGTGGTGAGAAACGCACCTAAATATCTTGGTATCTGGCTTGAATAGTACCTATGGTATATCTCAATATACATAAAGCCTTCTGAACGACAGGTAGTCTGTTTCACAGCAGTCAACTTGACCGTAGGGTAAAACTCATAAGTTACGTGGTCCTAATAAGGCCCATCATCCAGAACCATTTCTCCATATATGTAGATTTTTAAAGGTTAACGCAAAATAGATGGTATCCCGTTAAGTTGCCACCGCCACCGGGGCGCCAGGGACAAACGGCTTATCTGTGACGGGTACGTTGACAGTGTTCATGAGCTCATGCGTTATAGTACCGCCATGATGGACTTGGATCTCACCGATGTCATTATACAGCGTGTCGATTTTTCCTCCATAGTTCATAAGGATTTATTAGAGGGTGGACGCGTCGTCATGCTTAGATGAACCTGAGAACTGACTGAGCATGAAATATTTTGAAAGAAAGGATCATCGATCAGAAAGAAATCGTCATCCAAGACGGCGTTTTTGGAATCAATGCTGACCGTTCATTATAAGCGTTCATTGTTTGCTGCATTCAGCAGCTTCATATCCTGTATGCCATTCTTATCGTTCCTCTGAATTTTTTTTTTTTCACGGGAACATATTGGCGCTATCGGGTTATATAGCACGAATTCTGTTGTTCCAATTCAAACTTACAGTTATCACTTAATTTTTAATGTTGGGTGACTGGCAGTGATTTCTATATCCTGACCTCCGAGTTTTGTCTTTCTTTAAAGTGTCTGTGCAAGGATTGTCACGTTTCGGTATACGTTCATAGTATCAGTTTTTGTTTAATTATATTTTCCATTTAATCAAGTCTCTAAATCCCCAATGCTCTTTCTCGTATACGTCGAATAACACATGTTACCCACTGCTTTCTAAGACAGTGGTGGTGCAACCAATACCCAATTGGGGAAAGAAACGAACCCGGCAAATTTCTAGTCGAGAAGTTTTTTTTGAAAGTGCCAGAAAGGTCTTCGAGAAGCTGTTCCACAGAGTCCCGGAAACCAATTCGGTTTCAAAGTGGAGCGGGACACTATTCATGCAGCGTCAAAACTCTTATTCATGGGTGGCTGTCTGATTGACTTGGAAAAAGCCTTCGACACCAAACCAATTCCATACGAGTATATGATTTTTAATATGTTCGTTGTGAGAGTTGCACGCGTGACTACCATTGTACATAAACATTTGAATTAAAAATGGATTGCAACAGGGCACGCTGAAGTCACCGTATTTATTTGTTTTTCGCATTTATTTAGTTTCTCTTCACCATTTAATGGCGTATGTGGACGATTTAATCGCATGCCGTCAGGTCAGGAAGTTGAAAATTTACTTCTTGGCATAAAAATCTTTTATATGTATACAGAACGTCTTTGTTTGGGACATTAAGGAAGTTGGTGCTGGTACTAAAGTTTTGAACTGGACGATTTCTCACTGGCGAAACAAAGTGTAGCCAGATACCTTTGGATTTGACTGGCCAATATCTACCACATACGTATATACAGCTGTGTGCAAAATAATAGCTGCACATCGATTACATTTCGAAAAATGAAAATATTTTTTTTTCCATACATAGTACCTACTTGAATGACATTTACATGCCAAGGTTCGCAGCTTCTTTTAGCACTGAATTCACTCTTTTAACATGATCTTTCCCAAGACAAAAATAAAAATAAAAATAACGGATGTCTGAAAAGTCAGATTGGATGTATGCAAAATAATAGCTGCGATATACCAATTTGTGAAACAAGTAGAGATAAATTTGTTTTAAGTAATTTCAATCTAAGATGAAGGTAAAATAAGTAAATTCGACTTTGTAAGTCCTCATAATAACCACAATATTTATTAGAATATTTGAAAAATGGGCAGAGGAAGGCACTGCACACCAGAAAAACGAAATCTAATATTAAAATTAATATCCGAAGCAAATCTTACTGGCAGATACATAGAGCATTTAGTCGGTTGCTCAAACCGCATGATCACCAATGCGAAAAAGTGGCAAAACAAACCCGAAACAAGAGGACGTAAACAGAACGGTCCGAAAAATTAAACGGATCACAGAACAAAACCCTTTTACGACATCATCAAAACTAAAACAAGATCTCCAATTGGATGTGAACACCTCAACAATTCGCAGATGTTTGAAGGAAGTTGGGTTATCCGGGAGGAGCCCACGAAGAAAGCCATTGTTAAGCCAGCGACACGTAGAAAAAAGCACTTCGAGCTTCGAGCGCCTCCTTGCCACCGTCTAATACGAACCTGTCAAACTACGAGATTGACAGGTACCTCAAACAAATGGACGATATAATTAAGCAGACGATGGACAGTACAATACCACGTCAACGACATAACGATACTACAAACGTGTACCGAAACGCGACAATCGACGCACTGCACAGAAAAAAAAGTATACTCCTGACAAGGCTCAAACTCTTGTACAGTCAACTAGTGTACAGGTTTACCGACAGACAAAACTCGGAGGTCAGGACACTGAAGTCACTGATTAAAAATATACAACAGTTACCTAATCAAGGAAAATTACAGAATATCTGTAAGTTTGCATTGGAACAACAGAATTCGTGCTGTAAATTTCAGCAGCGCGAAATTCCGCAAATAAATAAAATATTTCGGAGAAACAATCAGAATGACATTCAGGATCTAAAGCTTCCGAGAACGTCAGAAAATTAACGTTTGCTACGAACAGTTAGCATCGATCCAGCCATCCTGGATGACGACTTCTTCATGATCGAGGATCCTCAGGAGAAGGTGGCGGCAGTGGGAGCTGTTTTCCAGGAAGTGTATAAGGTGAATGATAGCATTCGCCCAAACCACGAATTGGAAAACAGAGTTCTACTTCATCATTCCTACCTTAGAAATGATATCGATCATTGGCGATCCGAGAATCTTGGTTTTACCAGGTTCGATGACGATTTCATGGCAAATAATGCCGTCACCAATGAAGGGGCTAATACCCTGTTCATTTCGACGGAGGATCTCCAAATGATCTTTCGGTCATTGAAAGGGAAATCCGCGGGTATCGACGGTATATTCAATGTTGTGCTTAGGCACCTTCCACCAGTGGCTGTAGAGAGGTACACCATCCTGTTCAACAATACACTGAATAATGCATATTCATACATATATATAATATATATAAAATATATATAAAATATATAAAATATATATTTATATATATGTATATATACATATGTATATATATATATATATTAGTTAAGTTAGAATAAGATGTTTAGTTAGCTTTAAGTAGGTTTAAGGCTTATATAAAAATATATAAAAGATGAACATATGCTAAGTTTTTTGGAAAAAAAAAAATTTCTTAGCTTAGGTTAATTATAATAATGTTAATTGTAAGTTATTTATATAGTAGTCGAAAGGCATACGTAAAAATTATACAGTTTGTTTTAGAGTGTCCGTCTGGGGCCAGTAAGATTCCTAAATTTGTAAGGATAGTTAAGTTAGTTAAGCTGCTGGGTACCGGGCCACAGCTCAGTCGTAGGGAACGAAAGAGCAAACGAGCTGGTCAGGCAAGGTTCTGAATTGGACATCAGCGAAGCGGACACGTCACAGCAACCACCGATCAGCGCATTATACAGGATCATAAACGACACAATCACCAAAGAGGCCAACTCGTCTTGGCTTTCAAGAAACGACAGCTACACGACACGATCATCGTGGCCAGAGCTCAACGTCGGAAAAACAAAGAAGCTCCTGGCGCTGGACCGTAACTCGATCAGTATGCTCGTCGGAGTGATCACAGGACACTGTCCCATTGGAGCAATGCTCCAGAAATGGGACTCGGGATCCAGCGATCTCTGCCGGAGCTGCGGCGATGAGGAAGAAACTAAGACGATCCAACATCTGCTCTGCCACTGTCCAGCTCTCCAGAATCGACGCCTAGTATCGCTGGGCCAAAGATTCTTTACAGAGATTGCGGACGTGGCTAACGCAGATACATATATCGGATCTTCTAAGATTCATCAAGAGCACGGGGTGGTTTCAGCCACCACGTGATAGGGCAGGTTAAATTTATGTGTACCCACACAAACGAAGGGAATCACAATGGGCCTCTTGGCCTCCGAGTGGAAGTGATGTCCAACCATCACACTCCCCTTCTTTAACCTAACCTAACCTAACCTAAGCTAGTTTTGAGCATTTTTGTCAATGATAGATCTATCTTAACTTATAAGAAACTATAAATAAAAATGAATAACAAAAAAAAAACAAAAAAAGTAAAATTCGATCAAGCAAATGCTTTTGTATTGTATCTATTATATCCGATAGCTTCGGCTTTTCTATGACGAAATTCTGACAAAAAAAATTAATAAATCGTCCTTAATATGTATATTCTTGGTGAATTGCAGAAAGACAAAGATAATTGGAGGCAACGATCCCTAAATAAAACTTTCTATTATACATATACTGGAAGTTGATAGAAACTGCATGCTGTGAGATCAATAATGTTAAGACATCAAGCAATTCGAACTATTTTTCCAGCATCCAGCAATATGAATTAAATGCAACGATCTGTGGCCGTTTACAAAATGTTCATGATCCGTAGAATAATACGAATTAATGTAATATTGTACAATTGTCTTATTGTCCTTTTTATCGGATATATTTCGTGAGAACATCTTCAGTATCAGTAGGTACACAAAGTGATATTGATTGAAGGACGGAGAAGGACGAATAACTAGAAAATTTGTTTCTGTGGGGTGGACGTGTTTGTCCTGTATACTGTATATGTATTTCGGAATTTTTTCTTAAGGTTTATCCACGAAAAAAATACATGGTCAAAATGAAAGGAGTCAGAACAACTTTGCTTCAATTTGCAGTGTCAATAACGAAAAATAACCTAGAAAATCAAAAGAAATTATATTTAACTAATTTAATTGACCACCGGCAAATATAGTATATGGATTTCTATCGTCCATGATGATGAAATTATATGTTAAGCACTTCCTCAAAACTTCATCCGGTTCTGTTGTGATTCTCGTATTAAGCCAGCAATGAAAATATTGGCGTAAGTTAATACCAGCCTTTCGGGCACTGACCCTTCTCTTAACTTTTCGGCAAAACCAGAAGGCTAACATAAAACAATAGAAATAACCAACAACTATTTCGGCCAAGATATGCTCAAGCATCAACAATTACTATTTCAATGCTTCTCACATAAACATTCTCGGACGAAACTTCAATTAACCCAAAAACGGTTGTTAGCTCTTTCTATCCGATCTCGTCTTCTCTGTCGTTACTAAGGCATTTCGCTTTTTGTTTTTGTTTTCTTTCCGTAGTTTGGTCCTTATACTGACGAAGGTTTAAGGCAGGAAACCATAGGGGCGTACGGATACGGATATAATTACGTTGATAATGGTACGAAAGAAATATTTTTTTTTCTTGGTTTTCTTCTTTTGTACTTGGAGAATCCCTTGCCTCTAGAGTATTTCTTAATTTGAACAACAGAACGTCCATGTGGGCTTTTTTCGTTGCCTGTCGGTGTTGCTTTTCTGCAGATTTTATTGCTGGTCTACTGTCCTGATGCCTTTTTGTTGTCTTTGATCCTAATTAAAAAGTTTCTAGGTGAGTATTCGCTCTTATTCTTCTATCCACATCGACCGGGGAAGAATAGGTTTGTTTTTTTTTTTTGTTTTTGGTAGATAACTGTTGGTGGCTTTCATCTTCCGGGGTGTGGATAGTGGATAGTTTGCTAGGTGAATATTAAGTGAGGAAAGTTTTCCAAAAGCAGAATTTTCCAGAATTGGTTGTCTTTAGGTGTAAACATCCTTATACGTCGGAACTTTACAAGAAGGCGCGAAAATAAAAAATGGGTTTTCCGCTTCGGTTGAACACAGGCTATAAAAGTGTGTAGATGTTTTTCAACTTAAGATAGCAGTCATTTTATTAACCAATATAAATGCGCATTTGGGTGACATGAATTCGAAAAATTGGATTTCCAATAGGGTGGACTGGAAGAAACTCATTATTAAAGTCAGTATCAGTAATAGCGTCTGAACAAGAATGTCGGAGAACAACAAATGACCATTCGTACACCACGTGGCATCTGCGCCAAAAGACTCAGTGATGAGGTTAGTTAATTTTTCAACTTAGACTGCTTCTGAGCACCCCTCCGTACCAATTTGATTGAGAAGCGAGTGATAGCACGATCAACACTCCAGGCATAAGCACACAAAAGCACAAAACAGCAACAAAAGCAGTATCAACCGAAACCGCAGCGAGGTATAGCAAAGGAGAATTTGTCATCAACATACATACATACATACCTTTACAAAATTAAATAACTAGACTCGAACAACAGTGCCAATCTTCTACGTACCGGAAATTTATATGAACCTGCAGTGTATCAATCTAAGACCAGGCGAGACGAATGGAGAGAATATATGCACTTGCCTGGGCGTTCAAGAAACATGTAAAGATCCTGTCGACGAATGCGAATTAACAGAATAAGATCGAGTGGGAACCCTTTATCGAGCTCTTTAACTTATTGCTCCGATTTACATATTGTTCGCAAAAGGTAAACGAGAACCTAGAAATGTCACAATCGATGCAAAAATAAGCTCCTAACACGAGTCAAACTCTTCCATAATAACAACACTGAAGTCTATAATCAAAAATCTTCCACAACAAATTGAAAAAAAAAATGCCTGAATATCTATGAATAACGATAGAACTCGTCTTGTAAAATCCAACAACCCGAATATCCAAATAGGAGAAATACTAGAAAGTCTCCATGGATGTCAGGTTATAAGCGTATTTATTGAACTGTTAGTTTTGGTACACAGAACGTAGGCTTGGTTGATGACTTCTTTGTGGAAGATTTTTATTTAATATTTTTTTTTATATTTCTTAGAACCGCTTTAAGCTGAACAAAAAATGCTTAAAATTAGGCTGAATAACTCAACTTACATAACACATTCGCATAGGGATATTTTCCTCACACATTCGCGGTATTTTTAATGAAATTAAAACATTTTGACGTGTGAATTAGAACTGCGGTTATTATTTTTCTAATTAATATTTATTGAAATTTGAAATTTTTAATAGTTGCACATACATAAGTATTACATATTAGTATTATTTTTTAGTATGATATTTGGTAAAACAGTTTCCTTTGTGTAACTTCGCAAAATTTGCATGTGTATCGTGTTTCACTCCTTACTCTGCGTGTCTTACATACTATATATTCTCTTGTGTGTTTTTTATTCTTTGTCGCTTTGAGTGTCTCAAGAGTGTGTTGGTTCATATCAGCAGATAGTCTACCTGGTGGCGCTGAAGTTGGACCAGATGCTCGTGATGTTGTGGGTTGATTTTCATCAATTTCTGCATATAACCATGCCCTTGCAAACTTTTTTATTTGGATTCATGATGTCGTACAAGACAACGCTATTGAATAGTGCGATGTTATTATATATAGTGCCTTTTTTTTTGTCCTTTTAATTGTTTTTGAGAGTAATCGATTTTTTAGTAAAACTAGAGCCTTGTCATAATTTTCTTCATTGGGTTTAAGAGAACTAATTGTGTCCAGAGCGGCGTCTTGCAAATTAGATTGCAGATACTTAATTCGGTGTCCATATGGACAACGCTGGTAAACATGACAAAGAAATTCGGCCATTGTGTATATACTGTACTTCTCCAAATGTTGGTATTTTTAGTTCTGGTAAGCGGGGCTTACGTTGAGATAACATAAAGGTTGACTGTACATCTGAGCTGAACCATTGATTTGAAGAGTGCTGTCCCGTTTTCTTGTGGTGCAAAGTAATTCCACGTGAGAGTTTGGCCTTCACATCGAAATACGGTGGACGCGCGATATAGTGAACAATCCGATATATGTATGTAGTGAACACACATTATTTTATAGAGGCTATTCTAAATAGTGAACAAAAAAAATCTCGCTACAGTGAACCTATGTTTTTTTTATTATCTTGAACCTTTCAGCATGCAAAAACACGTCTAAAACTCATTAGTGCTATATATGCAGTCGGTAGTATCCATTAGAGGTGAGACTGCTATTGCTATCGCTGCTATTCGGAACTATGTTCTTCACTTAGAGCAGAGAGCAACTGTGATTGCTGAGCAGTTTGCGGAGCAGTGCGCAGAGCAATGTTAAGAGCAGGATGCAGAGCAGTTGGCTGAGCAGTCTACTGAGCAGTGACTGCTTCCTTATCTGGTTTTCTGCTTCTTCACAGTGTGGTAGCACAGTAGAGAAAATGGGAGAAGGATAATGTTCCACACAGACGTTTGCTATAGTATGTGCGGTGTATCAGCGGGAATGTGCATTAGCTAAAAAAAACTATAGAATGAAAAGAGAAAACAATGAAACGTAGTCCACCGGTGTGTGGACTAGCGCTAAAGCAAAAGCCATTGCTATTATCACAGAAATTAATAAAAATGAATTTGGTTTCGTTGCAAGTGATGGATGGCTGCAGAAATTATCATCACAATCAGAATTGGTTTGCCCTTTTAAGAGGAAATTCAGCGAAAAAATGTTGGAGCTGCAGCTAACAACGGAACAACTATACAACACGGCTATACTGGAAGCTTCTCCAGGAAAAGACATATGAAGCATCCAGCGAAAAAACTGTTCCAGGGCAAAAAAACGGAAAAACAAAGAATCACATTGTTAGCGTGTGCTAATGCCACAGGGAACCATAAATTGAAACCACTTGTCATAGGAAAAGTTCAAAAACCTCGTTCCTTAAAAAATGTGTCCTTGCCTGTGCATTACAGGAACTGCAAATCGGCCTGGATGACCTCAGCAATTTTTAAGGATTGGTTCCATAATCTATTTGTTCCAGAAGTAAAACATTTTCTTCGCCAAAACGGGTTACCAGTTAAGGCCTTGTTAATTTTGGACAATGCCCCCATCCATCCTCCAGAAAGTGAGCTTCAAACTCCAGATGGAAGCATTTCAGTAATGTACATGTCTCCCAATGTAACACCACTGATTCAGCCTATGGATCAAAATGCAATCAATTGCTGCTTCTGA
The DNA here is from genome assembly GCA_958301585.1 of Merodon equestris. Classification (NCBI taxonomy): domain Eukaryota; kingdom Metazoa; phylum Arthropoda; class Insecta; order Diptera; family Syrphidae; genus Merodon; species Merodon equestris. Next base: position 72,054,514 of record OY284413.1, read on the forward strand.
AAAGGGTAGGTGCTTATCACAAATATTAAAAGATATTCGTGAATGTTAGAGGAAATTACTTTTTTTTCAGACATTTGTGAAGCTATTAGATGAGTGTCAACAAAAGATGCTGTTTTAAACTTAGCAGCAGCATTGCACAAATTAGGAGCTTAAGTCATTGCGAAATGCTGGAATAACGTCCTTTCCCATTGAAGAAGACCCGAAATACGATTTTGATGATGAAGATGAAATAACTTCTATTCCTATACCTTCGTATTCTTCGCAACAATTTAGCGTCTAATGCTAACACAGTGGCATCGGAAGAAGTGATTAATCTTCTGAATCATATAACAGGAACAGCACATACGGCTGCAGACTTGAATAATTGGATCGAAGATCAGGTATCTTCAGATATTGAAGAAGACGAAAACAAAGCCGAAAAATAACAAGAACCAGATGTAGATCAACTGATTTGTTCAGTGTCTTCCAGAGATGCTGTTCAATTATTTGAGAAAGCACATGGATTACACGGATATTCTAGTCCTTAAAAGATTACAAGAAGAGGTGATATTAATTGACATAAATTCAAAGAAAAATCAAACGAAGATGGCAAAATATTTTAGCATACCTTAAGTTTGTTGTATCTTTGTTTTTTAAGGTTCATGGAATGGATTATTTTTTTTGAGTTTTACGTTACTTTACGGATGAGTTGTTTTTGTTAAAAATAAAACATGTATTCTTTTATATACATATACAAGGTTACTGGTTAAGTCGACCTATTCCCGTTAAGGGCGTGTAGTTTACATCATTTCTGACAGATTTCACTATGAGATCCTATCCTAAATCTAACCGTTTTCGAGATATTTAAATTTAATTGTTTTTTACAAAAAAATCCCGATTTTCGGCTGTTAGCTTAGATATTTTAAAATGTGTAAGTCTTATTATTACTTGTTTTTTCGTAATTGCAAGGAAAAATTATAATTATATTCTATTTTTTATAAATTATACGTAAAAACACACATTTGGATGATATTTGCTTCAAAGAGTCCACGCTCGTTACAATGAACAATCTCGCTCCAGTGAACAGGCCTGGTTTTTTAGTTCACTATACCAAGCCTCCACTGTATACCCGTAAGAACTCGGCTCGGCTTGTACCATCTAATTGGCGCGGATCGGCTCCTTGAAGCGCTGACTGAATTCTTTCGAAGTCACAATGCACGTGGTCGACAAACGCTGTTCGAACGGAAAGTTCAGCTTCATCGAGCTCAGCTAGCTGGTCGACGGTGAGAAAATTATTTAGTTCCACTAATTGCAATTTTAAGGACATGATCTTCTTTTTCGCAAACAAATTAGCTTCACGGTTATTCCATACATTACTGTTAGCCTCAGCATCATTCGATGCACCGGTAGTAATCTCTAGCATGTTATTAACGGGAAAACGGTATAATCGCGCGACGATTTATGATCAAACGGATATGAACGAGTTTGAGCAAATTGATATACAAAATAAATGCAAAGGTTTTTAACTATCCGAATTGATAATAAGTTAAAGATTTCCGACCGAATCACGTCGGGGTCACCAATGTTAAGAGGAGGTATTGGTTTGCACCACCTATTGCTCGAAAACAAAAAATAAAAGAAAATGAAATCGCGAAACAATGTTTATTCGTCCGTGGAAGTGAGCTTAACAATTTCTAAACTTCGTGTATGTTCAGCAAAGAGAAAAGATGACAATGATAGAGAAAATATGTAATACAAAACAGAGAGACTAAATTCAGCTATGCTATTATAAATTTAGGCTTATGTACTTGTGTGTCAAATTGTAGAGACGAAAATGAGATGGTATTGCTGCTGCGAACAGCAAATCTGCAGAGGTCGACACACTACCCACTGCGCCACGTTGCAGCCCATCACTAATACCAAATATTTGAGTAGAAGTCACGTTGGTTGTTTTCACAACGATTTTACCACCGGTTAATATGTCAGTTATCATAAATATCAGTGGTTTATTTATGTCCAGCCGATTGACTTTGTAGTACCTAATGATCTTCTAACCATACGGTATCAAAAGTTTTTCCAAGTCAATCAGATTGGCACCCGTGTATTGGTTCTTACATTTGTTACACTAGATATCCAATTGGGGCACGACACCCCGCTCAGAAACCGAATTAAATATACTGTTGGTTCGCGCGGATTTTTTTCCCCTTCAGTGATTCGAAGAACATCTGCAACAGACAGTCTGTGACGTAACATCGTTCAGACAAACATAGTGTTAGCCCCTTTACTGGTGACGGCGTAATTTGCCATTAAATCGTCACTAAACTTCGCCAATTTCAATGGTAGTGGCGCTGTTTTTGTGATTTGGCGATTGGTATCATTTCTTCCCACTGTCGTCACCTTCTATTGATGATGCTCGAAATCATCATCTAAGATGGCCCTCTCCGAATCAATGCTGACTACTCGTACAAGGCGTTAATTTTTTAATGTTCTCGGCAGCTTCAGCTCCTAAAAGTCATCCTAATTTATTTGCGGGAATATTCGTGGTGTTGGATTTTACAGCACGAATTTTATGGTTTCGATGCACACTCACAAATATTTTGATATTTTAAGTCAGTGACTTCAGTGTCCTGACCACTGTGTTCCGTCTGTCGATAAACTGCCTGTACAATAGTTCGTTCCTTGACAAGAGTCTATAGGAGTCTGTCAATTGACACGTTTCAGTATACATATCTTCCTAGCAAGGGTGACGTTGGCGTGGTATTGTATTGTCCTTCGTCTGTTTCATTGTATCGTTCATTTGTTTAAGGTTCCTATCGATCTGGTTGTTTGACAGGAGGGAAGGAGGTGGTCGAAGTGAGCGCCCTCGTCAGGGAACTGGCAAAGCGTGGCCAACAAATCTACTGGTTTAGCTTTGTATACCTTACCAAAAGTACATCGGAGATTTCATCTTGCAACAGATAGAAAAGTACAATCCTAATCAGTTAACGCACATTCACCGACATGATCTTAAAAGGGTTTCCTACTGGCGCATACACTACGATAGTTTGTGCCCAAGCTTCTGCACATGAATCTGCCCTTGGATGGCGAGCAGGATCGAACGTAGGTGACCTTAGAGACGTTTCCCTTTAGCTTTCTATAAATGAGCCAGATATGAAACTTAGGATATTACCGATAGTTTGCAGGGTGTGCCCCGGTTGCTATAGAGTATGCACCTGAGCTGCTTCCTGTTCGCGACCATGTCTTGCCCGAGGCTGCATTACTCTTGTTGGTGGTCCTTTGAACAGTCGCATCGAGGCTACATATGCCCGGACCATTGGGAGCAATATGTTATAAAATGTTTCGTAGAATGCGTCTAAATCACTATTTTCGATTGTATGTAGCCACATAATTGGGATCTATTCTTATTTGTTTTCCTATGACGGAGTTTTCGTTTTTTTTTTAAAAACCAGTTTTTCGTTTTATTTGTTGGAATATCAACCTACAAATTAAAATATATTTTGCTCCTGATATTCGTGAAATATTTGACTAGGAGATACTATTGTTGTTAACTAAAATACAAAAAAATTAATAAATATTAAATTATTGCGAGCGCAAGTAAACACAAAATGTTTTTGTATCTGTTTTCAATAGCTTATGCATTTTAATTGCCCTATAAAATTAACATAATTAATGCAGGTGTCGTTTATTCGGTGCCGTTGAAAATGATGATAAGCCCACATCATTCAACTAATAGCAAACAATGCCGTAATAACGTCCAGTAATTACAAAAATACCAAATGAGGTAATTTCGGTTTAAAATAAAACAAAACACATCTTACTTTACATGGGTTTTTTTTATTCCACCTAGCAATAAAAAAAACAATAATAACAATAAAACAGAACAATAAAGTAGCACTGTAATGACCAGGGTGACCAGAACACATGTCCTAGCACCAGCATTCGTATTCACAGCTGAGTAATGTTGGCATTTTCGCCACCTGTCGTCCTTCATATGCAATAAAATAATTTAGTTGTCAATTACCTCCCTTTTATAACAAATAACTAATCAAATACACACGTATCTAATGTGAACGAAATAACGTACAAAATCCAATCGAAAGGCCTAGGTTCAAAAATAGAAACCCACAAATAACACATTGAAAATCGATGCCAATGCATGTTATTGCTTTGTAAGCGTGGAATGCAATAGTAATTCGTAAGGAGTTCCACACTGTTGCACAATTGGTGAGGTTGGGTTGCTCGAAAAATAAAAATATTGATATCCGGAATGCATTGCCTTTAATGAAAGGACTAAATTATAATACAATTTAGCGGAATAATACATTTCAATATTGAATGGAGCGTAGTATTAAAATTTAATTAAAATCTTTCGTTCTAAATAAGCGAAATATATGCTGTACAATAAATATTCCAGTTAATTAGTTTTTTGTTTAATTCCGTTGTTGTATTTAACAATATAGACAATTGAACTTTCATGTGCAAACAAGGAACTGCATATATATTGTAAATCTGTACTATCATTCGAATTTAAGCTTTGAGTCTAAAAATTGATTTTATGTGATACCTTTCATTCCATTTTATATGATACCTTTACGTGCATTGACTTGTAAGCTTCAGTAATATGTAATATTCACATTTTGGACAAGAGTATGTATGATATTTCCATCTATTTTTTTTTTTTTGAAATTGTTTGATGTTTCTTACACCCTGTCCAACCTGACAAATTGGCGAATGGCTTTGTAATCGTAGCTTCATTCATTCATTACGATATTCTCCTAACTTTGTTTTAACCATCTTTGCAGATTGTGACTCGTAGTGTAGTGTGTCCGACTGCCGCCGAATAGATCTCATGACCTACTGGAGCTAGGAATGCGACCTCCATGCCTATAGGAAGGTCCTTCGAGCCTACTGGGCTTTGTTTTAGGATGGTCACTCTTCGATCTGCCAACACAACATTTTTTTTCCGTTTTTCACGGTGGGCAATCTTCATCTTCAGTGGATGTTCTGTTCAGTTTAAACTCTTTAGCCCACAGTACTACTGTGGAATACGGACGAGCAGAATCCTTCAATGTTTTCGCCTAGGCGCTCTGTATATCTTTCGTAAACAATTTTGCCAAGCAGAGATACTTGATGACAGCTCTAATTTTGTTTTTCTCCATTTTGATGTTATTCTTTCGACGGTTCGTATTCAAGTGAATGTGTCTCCTAAGAATCATGGTCTATTTATATGGCTTGCTTAAGCTAACCTAATGGGTATATAAGCAAGCAAGAACATTTTTGTTTTTAATTTTATGCGGACTGGAAATAACCAATTATCATTACTTTTGGATCACCTTTCGTACCTTTCTTCTGAAAAAAGTGTAAGAACAGACAATTTGAGGAAAAATATAATAAAAATCCCCAGTATACAGTTAACACCACGCTCTCCTGATAAGAGGAAAGGGGAGATGTCAGCTTGAACTTCCCAACAATTCGCATATGCAACAAGACACCATGCATTTGCCAGATGCATGAAAGAACATGATCGAGCGTGCATACGTTCCCACGAGCACACGAGTGAAATGCTGACACTGCTGCCCTTGCACATGCAGGCTGCCCAACGGACACCGGCATAGGAGTTAGATTATGTTTAAGTTAGATTTGTAAATTCATTCTAGTTCTGTACGTCTGCGAATAAAGTCATTATTAAAACTCGAATAAACGGATTGCGTTGTAAGTCGAACAGTTGGGGGGAGGCAACAGGCTCCCCGTTCGCGGTTTTTTTTTATTATCCTTGAGAAGGATAACGTTAACTGGCGCCCGAGCAGGGACCGGTCAATCGATCCATTTCTTTCATTGGTCGATAGACGTGCAGTCACTTATCAATGACGCAGGATCAGTACGTTCTATTTGAGCGCAAGGAGCAGTACCCATGAGAACACTGCAACTATTCTGACCTGTAACGTTTTCCGGCATACCCATGGGAACATGCTCGGAGATCGACTAGATAAATGGATTGATGGTGAAGTGATTCGTGCCACGAGTAGGTCGCTTACAATAATCAACGTTTGCGACTAAAAGGGACTAACACGAACCTTCCGAGACCGGGTTCCTTCAAAATTAATTCGGTTCGGTTTCGATCGAGTCGGTAGCTAATCGGTCTTGTTTCCCTTCTCTCCCTTTAAGGAATATAAACCAAAAAAAAAAAGATTTTCACGGACCATCAACCCCTGACGTTCGCACTGGGCAATAGAAATTATAATGCAAAACTGAAGAGATGGAAGGCGCGGATAGAGGAGTACAACTACGAATTAATTTATAAGCCTGGTAAATCAAATTTGGTGGCTGATGCTCTCTCTAGACTCAAAACTGAGATTAACCATTTGCAGGATTCAGATACGACTGAATCTGTGCCGAACTCTAACACAGAAGAAACTCGTACGGCCAGTGGAAATGATACCTCTTTCACCACGCAAACCGCACTTACCGAAGATGGGACCTCCACAGAAACTGCACATAGCGCGTTACAGGACTCTTCAGATCTTATACCCCATGTAGAAGCACCAATCAACGTCTTCCGGAACCAAATCATATTTAAAATCGGTAAAGGTCTCGAAATTCACGAAGAACCCCATCCTGGCTATCAACGACATTACGTAGCTATTGTCAATACAACCAAGCAAATTCTAACCGAAATTCTTAAGGCAAAACTCAACCCAAACGTTATAAACGGAATAAAAATCCCAGAAACGTATCTAGGCATCCTCGAGGAAGTCGCCATAGAGCATTTCACTAAGTACAAGATCAGGATTACACAGAGAATTGTCGAGGATGTAGCGAATGAGGAACGTAGATATGAATTAATCATGGCAGAACATAGAAGAGCACACAGGAACGCTAGGGAGAATAAAGAGCAGCTGCTCGAGCGCTACTACTTCCCACCCATGAACAGTTTGGTCACGAAATACACCAAATCATGCGAGGTGTGCAATTCCAACAAATACGATAGACATCCAATCCACCCTGAGCTCCAACCTACTCCTATCCCTAGCTATCCTTGCGAAATTTTGAACCTGGACCTAATCGAAATACAAAACGAAAAGTTCATAAGCTGCATAGATAAATTTTCCAAATTCGGGAAAATCTTTCATATTAAGAACAGGTCTGCTTTACATCTTAGGGACAAAATTATAAAAATCTTGCACTATTTCACGGTGCCCAAAATATTAGTGATGGACAACGATTGTAGCTTCATTAGCCCGATTGTAATGAACTTCATAAATATGTTGGGCATACAGATATACCGAACACCAGTGCGGCGCTCAGAGGTAAACGGTCAGGTTGAGAGATTCCACTCAACCATCATTGAGATATATCGCTGTCTTAGGGCTGATCACAAGGATCTGCGGCTTAAAGAACTCTTAAATATCGCGGTGGATAGATACAATAACAGCGTACATTCCGTTACTAAGCGTAAGCCAAGCGACATATTCTTCGACAGATCTCAGAGGATCAACTACCAAAGTCTCATAGACTTTCGTAGAAAGGTTAATCAAGATCTTAGGGCCGAGATAAAAAGGAAACAGAGAGAAAATAATATATACCGAAATAAGAACAGAACAACACCGAGAGCTTACAAAAAAGGCGACGTCATTTATACGGCGTCAAAAGGTATAAAAGCAAAAAATAAGCCACTATTCCGAAGGGAAATAGTCGCAAAAAATAATCGCGTAACTGTTGTAACTTCGACAGGAAGAAGAGTCCATAAGACTCATATAAGGAACACGAGTTAGGGGGTAAAATCCTAACGTTCCTAAACATGTCGAACATTAATATTGGGTAATGAAAAACATAAGATATATTTATAGATATATAGAGATAAACTGCAAACTAACACGCCACCAAATAGCGTGTTAGTTAAAATAAAAAAAAGAATTAAAAAAATAGCGTAATAAAAAAAAAAAAAAAAGGGAGGAATGGCACAAAGGCACAAAGGCACAAAGAATAAGGCACGGCACTCATATTTTTATATTTTTATGGCACTCATAGCTTAAGAAATCGTACTATAAGTTAACAAATTATTTCTTAGCAAATTGTCCCTTAAGCTAATCACAATTTTTAAATTTGTATTTCTGTCTCTAATTACTTAATTAATTTAATTAATTTTAATCCTTAAGTTTGTATACATATTAGCTTATTAGTCCCTAATCAATTGGATTGATCAGTTAGAATTAAATGTATTGCCTTATCATTGTTTTTATAATCCCTGTAAAATTATTTCACCTAAGCCCGAGTTATTGTATAACACAAATTCTAATTAGGCTTTTAGTGGTAACATCAGTTGCTGTGCAAGGGTACGACATCATCGAGTATCAGTCACCAATTGTCACAGTGAAGGAAGGCAAGGGATGGATCGTAGATGGACACTTCAAACTGGTACACCTCATCGACCTGCAGAAACTCGAGTCGCTTCTGGAAAAAATGAACAAAACCGTGGATGCTGAGATTAAGAACTACGATAGGAAGGTCATCGCGGAACATCATCGAATATACGAATATATAACAAGTAAATAAATAAACAAAAAAAATCCTTTCATTCTTGTAAATAAATCATCGACTTAGTGATTGGAAGCTAAAGAGCACGAATTTTTTTTAATATTGTTGGGGATATCAGTTCAGCATTAACTTCTTTGCGTAGTCTAGAAGTAGAATAATCTCATGGTAGATCTCATATCATTTTTAAAATCTTCTTTTGAGCTACCTGTATCTTTTAATGGTGGCACTGTGAGGAATTTCCCCAGACTGGACATCCATACGTTTAATATTTTTTTTAATTTTCGTAGGGGCAAACACCCCAATTTATTGAGTTTAATTCAAGCTAAAATTAATCTCACTTTATCTAACTTAACCTTACTTAGAAACTAAGAAAAAGGAGAGAGAGGGTGCGTTTAAAAATACAGGTTTTTAAGCATGGAGTGCTGAGGTTGAAATCGAAGTAATGATGCGAATTAACACTTCTCTCCTGCAGCGTATTCATTACGATTATTTTTTACAATTACTTATGAGGGCGTCAACAAATTGGTCACATGTTACATTGTCTAAATTAATTTGGACATGACGATTTTTTTCGGTTATCTAAGCTCTTTAATGTGTCCAATTTTCTTAGATTTTGAATATATTGGACATATTTCACCACCGGCCAAATAAGTTTTCAAGGTACAAGATTATGATCTGACCTTAAATCATTTAATACCATAATTTGGTTTCAAAATTTTATAATTAATAACAAAAACATCAAGCATAGACGGACGACCTCGTGATCCAAGAAAAACATAGTCCAAGAAAAATTACGGTAATAGACAACGTAACAGATAGATTGGAAAGCAGATTACCCCAAGCCCGAGCACAACTCCAATCTCAGTACCTAAAGTTAGATTCATCTCCAATTAAATAGTCATCTTTCAAAGAAAACATTCTTCGTAAATCGTTTCTAAAGCTATTCTTCTTAGTATCTGCCGCCAGGAAACTAAACACAATAAACCTTTATTGCCTTCTGATTATCTAATTTTAGTTCAATACCAAGATTTTCCACTAACTAATAGTTTACCGGAAATTGCAACTCCGTCACCAGCTCTACTAGCCTTATCAACTCTAAATCATTTATAATTAGATATATGTATATAAACGATGAGATACTAAAGCTTAATGAATGTTTTTTGAATTCAAGCAATTTAAGAACCCCAAGCGATAAGTTTATTGGATATTATAATTACCCTGCGCTATTAGTTGTTTTCGATAAGAAACAGACGAAAAATCTGTCATTGAAGATGGAATCACTTGCATCGGAACCGGAGCAGAATTGGAAACTTTCGATGGGAGAAAAGCTTTTAGTGAAAGTTGGCGGGTTGGATCTCTGTGGTATTTCATTCTACTGCAATTCGCACATCAATTTGGCAATTGCGAAATTGTGTGATATTGTGTCAGGTTATCTTTAATTTCCCAGCTGACCTGAGAATGGACATTTTTTAATTTAATTGAACCATTTTTCAATAAAACCTTAATTTTGTTTTTCTTAATTTAAAGTGCATACACTTTAAGACGAGTTTGATTAATTCAGACTTTAATAACCCAACATCAAAGTTCACAAGTCCGAACAAAATAACTTTTAATGCTTTTTCACTCTTGAAATCAAGTGTAAAAAATGTACGGTATTCCTCTTTTGAGTTGACTCTGCAGTTTCACACAAAATCTTAATACGTATGCATGTAAACACTACGATAAAAGCTTCAACCGTTGGCCATGATACTTAAAGGCTGCTCTATAATAAGACATTTCAACACCTCCGTAGAAATCAATGAGAAGCTAACAATTGAAAACGAAGTCACGGAATAATTACCTTCCCTTCCTTTCATATTTCCTGTGATAGTACATCTAAGAAAGACGGTGTCAAAAAAGTACTATCACTTAATCTGACGTAATCAAACACTAAACAAACAGCATTTCTGTCGGCAATGCTGCTGAACCGAGATGGGATGCATTGGTTTCATAAGTATTAACAAATCAGTGTACTGCATTCAGGTTGCATTAAAAAAAATATTTTTTTTTAAGAAAAACTTATCTCGTTTAATTCTTTACATGAGCTTCATTTGCCTTCCATTTTATTACTCCACTACACAACTTATGACACATTTAGAATCCAAAATTTTTCGTGGTCAGTTGATCACAGACTAGTGAAGGAGGAGGTCGCAAATTAGAAGTTAGCATGGTGTTAGAGCGCCGGTCTCATAATCCGAAGGTCGGCTATTCGAATCTCCAGTCGGGAGAAAGTTGTTTTTCGATTTTTTTTCCGTGTTCTTTCTGCTGCTTCTAAAGAAAATTAAAAGTAGCAGGAAGAGATTTCGGGAGATGGCGGAGGATAACCCGTACGTCGGAATCGGGGTAGGGTAGAATAGGGTTAAATACAAAAAAAAAAAACACAAAAACCAAAAACAAGCAAAAAATATAAACATATTAAAATTAAAGAGAAAAAAGATATACTAGCTATATATGTATATTGTATATAAAATATATATAAAGTATATATTTATATATCTGTATTTTAGTTAAGTTAGAATACGATAGGTTTGATAGGTTTCGTCCATTTTTCTAAGGTTAAGTTAGTAATAATAATGTTAATTGTAAGTTGATATGGTAGTCGTAAACATTTGTTTAAGCTTTACTGTTTTTTTTCAGAGTGTCCGCCTAGGACAAGTAAGATAATGAGATATTTTTGGCTAGGTTAAGATAAATCTAAGATACTATGGAATCTTCTTCTTCTTCTTTTCCTTTTTCCGGCGTTGTTATGGTCAGAAGTGTAGGACCATAACCTTCCCACTTAACTGCATTCCTACTGGTCCGCTTGTGGGGTCCGCCGGTTTGACCTCAGAAAGTAGCGGCAGGCTGCCCGGTTTGGGATTACTTCATCGCTGAGGCCAATCAAATGCTGCTGTTTTTGCATTTGTTTGCACCAATTGTTTTTCGGCCTGCCTCTTTTTTTTTTTTTTTTTTATGACACGGACATGCTCCAGATTTTTTTTGTTTGATCTTACTCTTACAACACCGGTGATCTCCAGTCGTGTTAACCCACTGATTTGCATGTACACTTATGGGGCAGTTTAATGGTGGTATATGTGTCCCTAGGCTCACCTTGGTGTTTTCTAAATTGCCTAGATGTGATTTTTGTTTACCTTTGTTTTAGTCGCCTTTTACGACAAGCGAGAGGTATCGCTGCAGGGATATTCTTAACCTGTCCCTGCACGGAACTAAGATACTATGGAATAAATATGAATTAAAAACTACAAAAAAAAAAATGGAATAAATATGAATTAAAAACTACAAAAAAAAAATTAAATTTTTCATGCTGTTTCTCCTAAATAGGACGGCGGCAAACTGCACTATATGCACTATTGCACACTAAAGGCTTCTCCAAATTCGCCATTGGCAGTCAACAATAAATGCAAGCATAGTGTTTCAGATATAACATGGGAATGGACTGAGCTGAATGGGTATGAGGAAAGTTAATTGTAATTTTATTCACATAAATCAAGTTTATACCCAGCAGCTGATTTCATAATGTAAGGGTACATGGGACAAGAATAAATTCATCCATCTATTTATCCCAAAATCTGGTTGGCGAAGCATGACTTCTAAAAATTCAAAAACATTTTATCCTTAGGTACCACCTAGACTTATATTTGGTGAGGTACAACGTGAACTGTAAAAGTTGTTGATCCGACGATGAACACAACTACTAAAGAGTATTATTGTGAATATCAAAAATGATTGTAAATCATAAGTTCCCGTGGATAATATATTTCCAATTAACACATTTTCTACTGTGGACTTAAACATATACATATGTATGTATATGTTTAGAACACAACGCCTTAGGCTTAACCGACGCTACATAAAAAAAAAAGAAATTTGCCTGTAATTGTTGCAGTTTCTTAATTCCATTTATTTATAATAAAGTTATTAATACATCTGTCAATCACTAGTTGTTGCATCAAATATTACCGCTGCATTTCAATTCACTCACAGATTTGTCGATTTATGATGCTTTAATACCCAAAATTCTTTCCCGCTTCAGTAAATAATGTAGAGATGTTATTTTCAATATCCTGTTTTTTTATTGTAAAACAGTATACCAATTTTAGATTTGAATAACATTCTTTGATATAGTTTTGATCTCTGATTTTCTTAATTTTTTTTTACGAACAAGGTTTGTTCCAAACATAAGTTGAAAATATTTATTTTCATATATTATATTATATTATTATATTATATTATTTTCCAATCCTTTTTAGAAAAGCCTTGGGCTCGACGTTGCCATTGACACCTTCTCGGCCTTCTGTGAATAGCCAAATGCCACATTCAAAATTTCAAATACCTTGTTGCGCTTCGTTTTATTTTGAACACAAGATTTAATACAGATTCTTCGACCCATTTTTTCAATTGCAAAAATCGCCGTGGGCAACGAAACACTATCAACATTTAAATCTGTGATAAACGAACTAAATATCCAAGATGGCTGAAAATGTGAACATATATTAGGGGATGTGTAACCAACAAAACAAAAAAGAAGTTCGTAAATTAAATTTCATTAGATTGTGAAATTAAAAACGTCACCTTAGTTGTTGAACAAATCTCGTATATTATAGAAAGTAGAAATAAGATAAGGGTTATATCTAAATTTAAGAATGATATGAATGATATATGTAAATGATGAATCACGTAAGTCAACAGCCTAGTGGTATTTGTTATTAAATTAAAATTAAACACATTTCTCGTAAATTTGAGGTTTTGATGCTAGAATACTGCCTGCGTTCTTTCAAATACTTGAATCTTTGTGTACAAATATTACTTAAATTCTAGATAAATTCTTATTCTGTCCATTAAGGTGCTTAAACTGGGACGCTTTTCCTAAGAAAAACAAACAATTCACAAACTTAGCAGGAAAGCTAAAAATTCTATTTATTTGGCAAAAAAAAAAAAAGCGAATATTCCTAGACTTGCTCGTCTAAGTTGCCTCAATATGGCCCGAAGAAAAAAGATGGTTGAATATGACTTGATTATACACTATGTATCCCTTCTGAAGGATATACCACAATTGTGCTCGTATTTTTCTGACGTACCTGAACGCAAGTCCTGCGTACTTGTAGTACTAATGCCCGAGAAAGTAATTTCTTAATACGGCCGGCAATAATTTCGCGACGCAACAATGGAACATTGCATACGTAATTAAAACTCTGCGCCATGAAAAGTGGTACAAGAAGAAAATTAATGCCACGTTGTAGCCACGAGTGTGTACTTAAACTTGAAGATAATTGCAACCAAGCATAGTTTTATGTGTTTCACTTCCGCAGCATCCACTAAGAGTTGCAACAAATCCTACCACAGGCCATATAAGCTATGTACATTTTGTAGTCCATAAGTTTTAAATGGCCCCATTGTGTGTGGTTATGTGTTTTGGTTGTTTTTATTTAGTACTTTCTTTTAAAGGGCGAGTAAGTGCTTGGCGTTTAGCATGCTTATGGTGTGAGTTAAATTTTAGAACAAAGTGCTGCCCGAATACCACTACAATGAGTGTTTCCATTTAATTCAGGAGATGACTATGTTCCTACCTTGTTACGCGTGTGTTCTTAAACGAGCAACCAATTAGGTGAGCCATTGTTTTGTAGCCGTGAAATTGCTTTTACTGTTAATTAAAAACGAAGCTGTTTCTCATGTACTTACTACATCGGGTGATATCGTTTCTGTCAGCGACATCTGGTGGAGTATAACAGTTTTATCTAGATTTAATGTGGTGAAGATGTAGTTTGGTTGATTTGAATCACAGGCCCTCTTTATTAGCATAATGCAACCTCAACAAAGAAAGGAGAGATTTGTTTCGCTTTTCAAAGCGTTGACTGTGTCATGGTCGCTTGATGAAGGATCTAGATTACTGGATGATATAGTGGTGCCATTTATGGACCACCACCGTCATACCGCTCCATTACGGGATGGCGAAACACTACTGCCATCATTGCGCCGTTACTGTATAAGTATAATGAAACATCATCGCCATCATTGCTCAATTATCGAAGGATTCATATTTGTACCTCGGGTATACTTACATATGTACTGGGAGAGCGACTATCAAGCAAAATAAATTATTTAATAAAATAAAATGATTAATTCAGGCTAAGAATAATGACATTTTAAAAAAACTTTGCATCAAACAAATACTTTTTTTTTAAAACAAACTTATAACTAACTAAAACTAACCTAACTAAGATACAACAAATATACATACATTGTATGTATGTATATACTTATGTAGAGGGTATGGCCTGGGCATGTAGGACAAAATTGCTGATTGCTCTCAATGTGGTGAGACGTCAGGAACGATTCCTGAGAAAGCTGGGATCAAGTTGACATACAGCCACTTCGCGGTACCGCCTGGATAGCTCAACACCCGTTGAGAGGTGAACTGATTTATGCTGCTACCACTCTAGGCAAGAGGGCCCAACCCGACCAGGATGGCGGTTATACCCGCCCATGTAAAAAAAAAACTGTTATGAACGAGAATATAACTTCTTGACAGCAGAGCTGATCTCCTTCGAAAGAAAAATTCTGCGACGGATATTCGGTCATGTCTGCGAGGAATCGAATGGAGGAAAAGACATAGCCGCGCACTCTATGAACTGTACAAAGAAGTCTGAAAAGCTTAAATCCGTCGACTACAAATGCTCGGCCACATCGAGCGCATGGACACCAACGCTCCAGCTAAGAGGGTCCTCGAGTCCGAGCCTCCTGGTTCGAGAAGAAGAAGGAGACCGAACCTCCGATATAAAAACCAAGTGATTGCGGACACAAAACGACTTAGTCGCTCCGACTGAAAGTAATGAAAAGCATGCCCGGGACCGCCAAGGATGGAAGGCTATATTGAGTCAGGCCCAGACCCTCCATATGTATGTATATCTTTTTATGTTGTTTTTGTTTTTGTTGTTTTGTAATTTGTTTTTTGTTTTTTTTACTTAACTATTCGCCACCCCCGCATGTCTTAGCCTATTCTTACCTACCGTAACATATCCTAACCTGCCGTAGCCACTCCAACCACCAAAAGCCTTGGTGCTGTCAAACGGCGATATCTCCCTGATCTTGGTGTAGTACCATTCTACAAAAACTGAGCACAACATTGGAAAAGCAGTCATCTAGCTCATTGTGGCCCCGATGTAACTTCAACGGGAAATTGGCCAATCTGTTTAAAATAGATATATTGTATCATCAGTTGATCACAGACCGGTGTAGTGGAAAGAGGTGTTTCGGCTTCATTTAAGTGGAAACGAAATGAAACAAAAACAGTATAAGTGCGAACTTAGGCGAGTCAATCGAAAATATAAAGTTAGCACAGTGGTAAAGGTCCGGACTCATAGTCCCAAGGTCGGGTGCTCGAATCTCCGGTCCGGAGAAAGTTGTTTTTCGAGTTTTTCTTCTGTGTTCTTTCTGCTCCATCTAAAGTAAACTAGAAGTAGCAGGCAGAGATGTCGGGAGACGGCGGTGGAAAACCCGATAAACAGTACAACAACACTATAAAAGCTGGATGCTGGCGGTTTACATCTCCTCTCGTCCCGGCGTGAGACCGATCAATAGAATCTGAGGCGCGCTCGGGCTGACGGAGCGCGACATTAGGTCCGTAGAGGAATCGAATCGCCTTTCCACGGAATTGCGACCCACTTCGAAGATTAGCGGTACTGCCAAATCTATCCTGGATTCCTTCGTCTCTCTGGAATTGGTAATGAACAAGCATTGACTTAAATTATTACCCTGTTTCAGTCATACTACAACTTTACATATCTCGCCCTCAGTAGTAATGTATCGCTTAGATCAGGGATGGCAAATAGGATTTTATCAAAGTGCCAAAATAAACTAAATTCAAATGCACTTTTCTTCGCGTGCCCCCGTACCTTTTATTTCTTATATGTACCGATATATATTTTTTTATTGATTATAAATAAACAACAAATCATAGAAATAGATTACAATATCTGAGTTCATGTGATATTTATTCAATATAAAGAAATAGTATTAAAAATTATAAAGTTTAATAATAATTATAATAAAAAAATTTAAATTTTGTTTGAAGCTTTTTGCTTCATGTTACTTGCAAGGTTTTTAATATCAGGCTTGTATGTTGTCGATTGTAAGGTAATACAAGCTGCTGAATCTTCCTCTGTCAATCTGTTTCTTGCCTTTGAAACTACATGATTGAGTACAGAAAAAAGACTTTCACAGGAATACGTGGAAGAGAAAATAGTTAACAATGCGACTGCTAATATTTTAACAGAAGCAAATGCATCTGGCATACTATTCCACACTTCTAATATTAAGTTTTCAATGCGGCATTCTGACTCTCCATCCTGAGACAATCGATGATATTCCAATTCTTCGATATTTTTTCGCATATTCACAAATTTTGTGTCCAAATAGGATTAGATTGCAAATCTATAGTCTGCATTTCTAAATTTTCTAATTTCATCCAATTAATGAGGTTGTTATCGAAATCCTGTATATCGAATAAGTCCGGATAATTTACAATTTCCAATAAACTTTCAATCCTTTTAAAATCTTTAAATCTGTTTGAAAATTGTTCTTTAATAGATTCAAGAACTTTTGAAAATTCGTAATTAAAATTGCAATTAGTTTTTTTGAAAATTGTTGATTCATGTAAAAAAGTTTTAAGTTTTGGAAAATTATTATGTTTTCCAGATGCGATATCTCTAGCGAAAATATCTAATTTAATTTCAAACCCCTTTATCAATCCAAACATAACTTTAATTGTTTTTCCTCGTCCTTGCAATTTTTTATTAAGAACGTTTAAATGAAATGTTATGTCGGTATAAAACATTAATTTTGTTAACCATTCTGTATCATACAATTCTTTAAAACGATTCCTGTCGAATTCATGTAAAAAAAGTCGAATTTCTTCCAAGCAATTCACAAATCGTTCTAAGGATGTCGCTCGGCTTAGCCAACGTACACTATTGCACATTAAGAGAGTATCGTATTCACAATCCATATCATTTAAAAGTTTTTTAAATTGTCTTTTATGCATGTCTCGTGCAACTATAAAATTGATGATTTGATTAACTTTTTCTCTAATATTTCTTTGAAATCGCTAGTTCCAAATTTTGCACAAAGAACTTGTTGGTGAATAATGCAGTGAAAGCCTATTATTGGATGACCAACTAGGTTTTGAAATAAATTAACGAAACCTATCTCTGGTCCAGTCATATTAGGAGCTCCATCTGTCGTTACAGAAATAATTTTTTTGATATTTATTTTAAGTTTGTTTAGTTCATTGACTACAACTTCACAAATATCACTACCTCTTGTTCTTTCCGGTATATTTGCTAATTTTAAAAGTTCCTCGTGCATTTCATTATCTTTCGCATAACGTGCAATAATTGCTAATCGGGCAGATGACTTAATATCAGTTGATTCATCGAGGCAAATTGAAATGTAGTCACAGCTATTAACATCGTTGTAAAGTTGATCAGAAATATTAGCACTTATTTTTAAAATTCTATCTTTAACGGTATTTCTGCTTAGCTGCACTTCTCGAATTCTTTGAATAATCTTTTCTTTATTATTAAAATCTTGAAACAAACTGTCGGCCGCTTTTAGCATCACCGTTTTTATAAATTCTCCATCAGAAAATGGTTTTGTTGCTTAGCAATCAAATAAGAAATTTCAAAACTAGCTTCCGTAACATTGCTGTTGGTTTTAACATATTTTGATAGTAAATTCGATTGATTTTCAGCTAGCTTTAACCTTTGAGAAATTAGTTCTTTTCTTTCGTCAGTATTTTTTTCGGAAATTTCTTTATGGTTCGTTTCAAAATGTCGCTTAATAGAAGACGTTCGACACACAATAATTTCAGAGCAAAGACCACACCGACTTTTATCTCCATGTTTAACAAAGCCGTAATCAGCAGTCCAAGATGGTACAAAGCTTCGAATATCTTGTAGTTTTTGTTTTTTTGGTACCATTTTAATTCACTCAAAAATAATTTTTATTTAAAGTTAAACACAAATTTTATTGAACAGCACTAGTCAAACTAAAAATTCAAATAAGAATATACAAGAATTATAACACATACACATACACATATGTATGTACAAAATAATGCAAAGCCAACTAGATTAAAAAAATGTAGACTTAAATTAAAGCCATTTAGCTATTGTCGCTGCTACCGTGGCTGTTCATAAAATAATTGCGGTGATTCCCGCTTAATTTAAATTTGAATTATGTAACGATTGTAATTATGTAACGGAACGGAAACATTCTAAATAAAAAGGAAATTCCCCATTTGTTGCTTTGTAGTTATACTTTTTGAAAATTTCATTGAAGAAATAGCGCAAGACAAATATTAATTGCGATAATTGCCTTTAATTTTTTTCAACCGAAAGTGTTAAAATTATTGGGTCCATTTTTTTTTAAAACAGAAATTATTTTAAAATAAAAAAAAATGTTACTTCATTTTTTAAATTTCTTAGCGTGCCGGCAAATTTTTCCCGCGTGCCAGACTTGGCACGCGTGCCGTGTAATTGCCATCCCTGGCTTAGATTCAAAGTTTAAAAATTACAAGCCGAATTAATTACAACATAGACAGCAATTGAAATTCCAGCGACCAAAGTCGCTAATGAATAAACATAGACTTTAAAAAGTAGGAGGACTTTATTGATTGTGATTGAAAAATGGTATTGTATCGTATGGGATAAATAGTATTGTAGGAAGGATATTCGAAGATCTTATAAAAGTAAAAGCAATGCACTAGGGTAACAAAACCAGAATGAACACTTAACCCATTAAATGAGTCTGACCGACTTGGAAGAGTTAACCTTTCAACTGCACATACCCACATACAATTTAAAACGGAGCAATTTCTTTGTAAGCTTACTTTTGACTAAATTTTTTTTGTTGCTTTTCGTGGTATTTATTTATGTTATTAGTCTTTTTCGATTCCAATTTTATCAAAGTAAATTATAAATACAAATTGGATTTTATAGAAAAAAAATAGATTCTTAATAGTCATGATTGGGGTATGTCTCCACCCCAGTGTGAGTGGTGTATAAGAAAAAATATGTTTAGGGACGGAAGGTTAAGATAGCAATATCGAAACTGATGGATTGTACTTTCATTAAAAGAAATTCTATCACACAATCAATAGTTCAGATATTGAAAAAAAAACAGCGCATTATGTTAATTGACTTTCAAATCGCAATTGATAGTTTGCAAAGGGATATGAAAACTGTGAGTAGTTTCTCAATCTCTCTCAAAGTCGCCAACGCTTGTCGCCAATTGGAATAAGTGGTAATCAGTAAATCACAAAGTAGGTGGGATGGATTATTAATTTATTTCCACCTACGATTGTCGATTATGACAAAATGTTGTTATTATACACTTATTTATTACTCGGAAAACTTATCGGCTTCAACTGGCTTGAACATCTTATACGAAGGTGAGGTGAAATGTTTTCGTTTAAAATGGATACATTTGAATACCGCGCGGGCATAATATTCTTCGTTCTCTCATTCAAAAAATGGGCAGTCCTAGGAATATTAACCACATAAAGTACGAATAAAAAGCGCAAACGCAACAAACTATCGAAATAGTGCATAATATCGTGCTGGACGAGGCGAGTGAATGTAAGCTGATGCTGTGGTGATATACTCAAAATCGGCACGAAGCGCTGCGCAAATGGTTGCCGCATTTGCTGAATGCCGATCAAAAGAAAATTGGTAAAATCATTTTCGCACCAATCTTCGGACAGATTCATTAGTCGGAATCTGCCGGAAAGTTCGTACCCAGCGTTTTTTGGAATGCGTAAGGAATTCTTTAATTGATTACCTTGTAAAAAGCAGAACAATTACAGGCGAATATTGCTCCAACCTTCTTGACCATCTGGACATCAAAATTCGCGAAAAGAGGCCTGGCTTAAAGAAGACCGGGAAAACGTACCTGTATACATGGGTGCGTTGGCAATGGGAAAACTGGGTAACTTGGAGTACGATTTGCTCGGCCATATACCTTTTTTCCTGATTTGGCTGACTCTCACTTCCGGCAAGGAATACTGATGTTGGACAAACGCTGGACCAAGTTTATTGAAGTCAAAGGAGATTATGTAAAAAAATAAAATCATATTTTAACTGAAAATCGCAGTCTTCCATTTTCAGGCCGAGAACTTTTCATCTAACTACCTACGTAAATACCAAAAGTATGTAAATATATCACACTCTGTTCACAAAAATCAAAGAATGAGTTTCATGCTATGGATATTTAAAGTCTATTGATTGCCAGATAACATACAATACCTACAAAAAAATATTTTCGTTTTCTCAGAACATTTTTTGTTTGTCGCTTTAAATATAAAAAAACGCTGCTGGACGTTTCTCGGCTTCATGCATCACGGTTTCCACTGTCTGTGTTTTTGAACCGTTCATGATGCTTGGCATCTGTTGCCTTACCCACTCCGAATAATTCTGCAAACCCAGCTGGCGCCGCTTCCTTATCTTTCCCTTTTTTAATTGAAGTCAATATATGTATGTATAGTACATATGTATACCTCTTCCAGTTAAAATCGAATTGGCTCGGCTCTGTTGCACTCTATGCCACCAGTAAAGTCTTGAAACCTAAAAGGGAGGAAATGATTGGTTTTGATTAAAAAGTCCATTCGATCGATTACAGATATTTGACTATCTGTGGTAAAGTTATCACTTCTTCAAATGTCTATATATGTATTTGAGCTACAGATTTGCAGGAATATTGATATCATATTCGGCACAAACACAATTTTGTGTCATGACTTTTTTGATATTACAAAAATAAGGAAAATTGGCTACACCTAACGTAATGAATGGCATAGGAAGTCATCTGTGATATTACTTAAAGTAAAAAGACTAGCTGTCATACAATACATATCACATAATATGTACATATATTCAGCGCAACTTCTATTGTTTATGCAGAAAGCAATTAGCAGAAGAAATATATGTAAGTTCATATCCCGCACTACCATTCACATCTACTTGTTAAATGAGATGCTAAGCCGGAATCCTACATACGAGTACATACAGCCAGCAGTGTCCCATCCACATTAATACATAATGGGAATGTGTCTCTTATATTTCACATAGCCAAGGGATTTCGAACTCAATCATCCATAAATTATTCGTATCACCCATCACAGAGGGAGGTGGGTCCTTTTAATAAGACTAACGTTTTAGTTGTTAACTTTTATTAAGATGCGATAAATGGCTGTCTACCGTACTGTCGTCTACTTGTACATCGACTTCACAGGACGAAGGAATATGCCCCACTATCGTTTCAGCACGCTACGACAAAGTGTTCATATGTACGATTTATGTGTGTTTCAAATGTGGTGAACGTAAGGAGCCGCACTTCCGACACCCCATGGGCACGGATGCATGCAAATCCTGTGCCTTCTAACTTTATAAACAATGTAAATTAGTTTTAGATATTTTCACCCAACATTTCTCGCCCTTTTCACCATGCCCCGCAGCGGCGGCGCGGTTGCTAATTGGATTTTAATTATCCGCTTCATTCAAAAATACGGAAATAGGAAGCTAAGTCGGCGGTCGTAATGAAATTATCCTACGTCCGCAACCAATAACGTATTCATAGAGCAGGTGAAGTTGTATACACATAGATTAATGTAGATCGTGTAATTGGCACTTAATTTGGAATTTTCAAACAGCTCACTGTCGCTTCAAGGATGCTATTACTTGTGCTTTTGTCAACTTATGGCCAGAATTGGCTTTATCGAAATTTGTCGCAAGGTTCACCAAAAGGTTATCATTGGGGGGATAAAAATGATTCCGGATAGAAGAATAAATGGAAAATAAATTCGGATTTGATTTGGAGCGCGGATGTCGATGTGAATTTGGAAGAGAACCGTTCACAAATAGTGGGGGACGGTGACAAGACATTTCGTAAACATTCAGATGTTTTACCAGATTGCCATGTGCCTTTGGTCTGGTTTATTTGCGGGATTGCCTTTCTGTGGCATCGTTGCTAGGTAGTGTTCCGCTCTCCTCGTCTTCGAACGAACAATAAAATTATGCAAATTGCCAGTTGATTGCAAATAAATTGCAAATGGAATTTGTTGAGAGGATCTTCGAGATAGGACATTAATGTGGTGCTTTGATTTGTCAATGTGGGAGTAGGTTTCGATGTGCGTCTCGTTGTTGATATTTTAAGAAGTTTGGAGTTTTATATTACTAAAAGCAGGTGCTCTCTTTTGAATGGTAAAGTAAACTAAATTAAATAAACTTCTCTTTAAATGTAAAAAGAATAAAAAGGTGGTTTTGTGCCAGTTACAATTGTCATAGGCATATTTTTATATGCATTATGGTTTAAAATAAGTTAACAAGTGATTTTTTCAGATATAAATATCAATATTTTAATACATATTTTCCTTAAAACCTCACACAACATGACCTTGTTGTACTATTAAGTCAGTACCAAACCAAGTTAGGTACCAAAAATAAATCACTTCGGCATATGCAGAATTAAAAGACAATGCATGTTTTGCTCATTGCTCGAGAAATTACTTTTTAATTCAGTATAATAAAGTTCCTTTTGAGGATTTTACTGACGTCTAGATAATTATTTGCTTGATTGTTACTTTACTACTAGAACACGGGACTGGACAGTGTCTACCAAAAGAAACAAAAAATTTTACTGCTCCTAAAATAAATTATTTCTTTTCGTATAAATACGTCTTCTTATAAAAAAGCGAATTGCATAACTGGAGCCGTCACTTCTTCTTCTTCTTCTTCTTCTTTTTCCGGCGTTGTTATGGTCAGAAGTGTAGGACCATAACCTTCCCACTTAACTGCATTCCTACTGGTCCGCTTGTGGGGTCCGCCGGTTTGACATCAGAAAGTAGCGGCAGGCTTCCCGGTTAGGGATTACTTCATCGCTGAGGCCAATCAAATGCTGGTGTTTTTGCATTTGTTTGCACCAATTGTTTTTCGGCCTGCCTTTTTTGTTTTTTTTTTTTTTTGTGACACGGGCATGCTCCAGATTTTTTTGTTTGATCTTACTCTTACAACACCGGTGATCTCCAGTCGTGTCAACCCACTGATTTGCATGTACACTTGTGGGGCAGTTTAATGGTGGTATATGTGTCCCTAGGCTCACCTTGGTGTTTTCTAAATTGCCTAGATGTGATTTTTGTTTACCTTTGTTTAGTCGCCTTTTACGACAAGCGAGAGGTATCGCTGCAGGGATATTCTTAACCCGTCCCTGCACTGGAGCCGTCACATGATGGGTTAAACCGTGAGAAGAGGTTGATATAACAATAGCTTATACTCCGACTCGGTTTTTAAGATACACGTGATTAATCAAGTATTACCAAAAGTACTCCTTAAATACCGCAAAACTAGCACCCCAGCAGTTAGAGCTTTGACTCGGGTTCTTATCCAAATAGGTTTGGTCTGAAGCTACTCCCAACGATTCTGAGCCGAACGATAACAAGGTCTCAGTAGGCGAACTAAGACCACAAAAATTAATAAAATATGCAAGGAGAAAAATTTACAGAGATTTTACGAGGGCTTATCACAACTATGGAAAAACTCAGCCATCATAGCATTAAAATGGGAACACAATCCATAAACCATCCGAAAACCACGTCTTTGTAAAGTTCGAATCCGGAAAGAGAAATTGGTGAAACCAGCATAAATATGCCTAGAGCGAAACAAGAACAAGTTAAAGTGAGAGTAAAGTCTGAGATACATGAAGAACAAAAACCAGGAGATGACTTGTCCACACTTCTTTTTAAATTGGTATTGTAATTCGTAATGAGAACCATTCGAATATTCAAGAAAATGTAAAGGGAAAGACTTCTGAATGGAATCACATCTGTTTTAAGATAGTGAGGAGACAGTTAAAAGAAATATAGAAAGTCTAATAATGGCAGGAAAGCAAGTAGGTTTAGAAGTGTATGAAGAGAAAGTCAAATATAAAAGGCGGACCTTTTTAAATTCAATAAAATGAACAAAATTTAATTTTTTGCCTGTATTATAGCTTTATTAGTAAGAACAAACATTCCCATTAATTATGAAATATAACGTCGGTCAAGTGGCTGCCTCGGCTAGCTTCGCAGTAACACATTCTGTCACCCAAATTTTCCAAGACCTTGTTGATGGTTTCGGGCTGTAGCTCACGGATCACTTGGATGATATTGGCCTGAGGTGCTTGAATCGTTTCCGGATTGTTGGCATAAAATCGGTCCTTCACGGTTTCCCACAAAAAAAAAGTCCAAAAGATGTCAAATCGCAGCTCCGAGGCGGCCAATTGACATCGCCAAGACGACAGTTAACGCAATAGATTGAGTGTGGCAGGGGCTGTGTGACATGGCGCGCACCAAACTGTCACTTTGTGTGGATGTATTGGCCTCTCAACAATAGCGTGCAGGTTTTCCGAGCCCAAAATGCAATTTTTGTTTGATAACGTGTCTGCATTAAAGACCCAATCGTTGATGTCGGATTTGACCGTGGAAGCAGGAAGACCTAAGGCGGGTCTAGGTCCTGAGAAACTCTCCATCTGAGCCCCTTGTACCAAGTTCATCGGAGATCTCGTTTCCTGGGATTCCAGAGTGACCTGGGACCCATACAAGCCTAAGTGAATTTAGTCTTCCCACTTTGTTCAAAAGGGTCTTGAGTTCTTGAGCACTAATTTGGAGTTGGATAGAGGGTTGGACACAGCTTAGAGTGCAGCTTGGCTGTCACTGCAGACGCATATGCTTTTTCCCTTCCATGTGTGCTTCACAACATAGTGCATGGCCATTAGGATTGCGTAAATCTCTGATTGAAAGACAGACGTATATTTTCCCAACGAGAAGTTCAGTCGAATGTTTTCGCATTCAAAGGAAACTCCAGCGCCGGATCCCTGCCCAGTTCTGGAGCCATCTGTGAAAATGCGAAGACATTCCATTCCAGGTTCAGCGTCTGGCCAAAGCCAGTCCTGACGCCATGGAAATGTGACTGTGAAGATACAGCGCAGTAGGATGACAGGTGTCATTGCGTCACAAGGCATATTCATGAGACAGGGGTCGTAGGATATTTCTCCCGCAAGTACACTTTCACTCCAATGCGAGTTGTACGAAAGACCATTTCTCTTTAGGCGAGACATGGCTTGCAGTGCGCACCCTCTGATATACATATATGTCAAGGGGGTGGAAGTTTCATCATAGCATCTAGAGCAACTCCCGTTGTGCTGGGGAAAGCCCCGTGCAGCTGAAACAGACCGCTCTTTGGAGTTTGGTGAGTGAAGCCACAGCGTGTTTGCGTGTTAGCCTACTCCATTAAACAACCGATGCATATGAGATTATCGGTCTTATCATTGCCGTGTAGATCCAAAGGACATTTTCGGCGATAGGCACAATGTTTTGTCAAAGGCACCTTTGCATTGCCAAAAAGCTGACAGCGCTTTGGTGGTTTTGGACTCAACATGCTTTGACCAAAGAAGCTTGCTATCTAGGATGACTCCCAGGTACTTAGCTTCTTTGGATATCGGGATGGGAATGCCTTTTAGCAAGAGCTGAGTAATGCCAGTATTTTTCCTCCTTCTCGTAAGGAGAACGACATCAGTCTTATGAGGATTAACCGACAGCCCATTTCTCGTGCACCAGTCTTCGATCACATCTAGCGCGGCCTGCGCTTTGAGACTTGCGCTAAACATGAGCCGAC
The DNA here is from genome assembly GCA_958301585.1 of Merodon equestris. Classification (NCBI taxonomy): domain Eukaryota; kingdom Metazoa; phylum Arthropoda; class Insecta; order Diptera; family Syrphidae; genus Merodon; species Merodon equestris. The sequence goes on from OY284413.1 coordinate 72,080,769, forward strand.
AGGCAGCCCCTGTTTACTCCAGACTTGACACATTATTCGAGGCCTGCATCTGCGATCAATGATCTGTGCACGAGCATTGCTTTGATCCACAAAACCAGTGCTTCAGCTACGCCATGTCGTCTAGCAGCGTTATACATGCTCTTTCCTTTCGAGAAAGCATTCAATTCTCCCAACTAGGTTTTGAAGCGCTATCTCTCAGGGTTTTCCGCGCTGATAAGCATGTTGCATATCTGAGAGAGGATGAGTTCGAAGGTCAAATTTGCGCACGTGCAACTCTACTAATCTCTCCATGCTTTTAAACAAGAAGGATGTTAGACTTATTGGTCTAAAAATCTTGGCAAGTGAGTAATCTTCGTTCCCTATTGTGGGAATAAAGACCACATTCACCGCGCGCCAAGGAATAGGTATGTAGGCAAGTGCCGACTAGCAGTGAAAATTCTTTTCAGAGTAGGAAGCAGCTGTCTTATACCTTTCTGCAGCATAATAGGGTCTATTCCACCAGTGCCCGACGACTTGAAGCTATCGAAAGATGCTACAGCACATTCAATGGCCTCAGTAATTTCTACCCGTAACGCAACATACGCCGATTAGTTTTCATCATTTCAGTCGCAGTTTCCAATGAGGGAGTGTGCGACGAGCCGATGACAGTCTGATTTCCCGGGAAATGGGTCTGAAACAGTAAACTAAAAGTTTCTGCTTTAGACTCGGTGAAGGTACCATCAGACTTTCTGAGTACTTTGTCGTTTTTCATCGTTTGAGAACATTAATCAACCGGCTGGTCGCGCTCGGGGGATTGATCTGTTCGCAGAAGGACTTCTGACTTCCCTGCGAAGGCATTGGAGCTCAGCGTTCCACCAGGGAACCGACTTCCTGCTGGGAGGTTTTTTGACAGGACATGCGAGTTCGAAACAGTTGGTGATGGCGCTGCTCAGGTTATGAACGGCATCCTCCACCAATTGCTTTGTTTTGAGTTTAGGCAGGGCTAGAGTGGATTTCTCAAGCTATTTCCTAAATCGCACCCAGTCCATCTTTCTCGGATTCCGCTTGGGCTGCGATGGGGAGATCCTACACTTCAATTGGAATTCGATATACTTATCTATAGTCTGTCAGCGTAACATCTGGTATGACTCTCCAGTTAGTGATGGCTTCACATGCCTATTAGACAGGGTTAGGAAATCACTTCCAGTCGTCTCGCCGTCACAAAGGTTGGTTGAGAGCCAACATTTTTGATGATAATGTCAGACGAAAGAATGAAGTTTAAAAGATGATCTCCTCTCCGGTTGCATTTGCTGCTGCCCTAAACGTTGAACGTTAGCATCGCACCAGATGATGAGTCTAATCCTTCTGGCTTCACAGTACTCTACGAGTTCAGAAACCGCCAGTTCAGGGGAAGTAAGCAGACGCCACGACAAAGTGTTCAATGTCTCCGTGCGCTTTGTAGCTAAATCTCGCAGCCACCAGATCTTGTCCACAGAATTGACCAGGTTTGGTTGCCGATAGCGTGTTCGATATGATGAGGCAGACCCTAGGCCTTTCGGATTGCTCATCATAAAGATTCGTAGCATCACGTATGCCACCAAGACCATACAGGCGTTTATTCCACAGCCATGGTTCCTGAATGGATACAATATGATGAGCCGTTGTCCAATCCCACAACCAGTGAAGTCCTCTTTTTTCAGAGAGCCCTTACTCTCTTTGTAGGAATAGACAGTCCAGACCCTCGTGTAAAGTCCCGGGTTCTGCGCACGTAGTCGCGTCAGCACTTTCAGCTTGTTTCCAGGCTTCCCCGGAATCCAGCTGATGACGCGCGTTAATTTTGGGAGATTAAAAACCTGATAGGTAGTAGTTCCCAGGGGAGGGATTTTCGGCACCATGCTCCTGATCCCGTCAGATGTCTGCTGTGAGAAACTGCTCACCACGAAAGTACCATTCATCAGAGCACAGCTCTCAGCCTAAATACAGAAGCCTGTTTCTGAAGCTAGCTCCAGTAGATGGTCCCCTCACTGTTGGCAATCTGCGCTTGTCATTCTGCTGTCATTGCTAGCTTTCCCTATCCTGGCCTTTTAAGAGGAGATGGCTGCCTCTTTGTACTAGAGGTGCTCGACTCTTTACGGTCACTTGTATCCCCTTTCCAGAGGAAAGGGTTTTGTTGTGTGAAGTGCCCGCCTCCAGGGAGCAATCTTTGGTCCTCTCCGTCTTCAGATTTTTGCTTTGATCTTTGTTGATCGCCGCATCTACCTACGGACTCCAATTACCCGCCGCCACGGACGAGGAGACATCATGTTCTCTCTCCCCAGCAAGGTTGTCCCTCTCGGCCGTCCTCCGTTTGCGAGCGCTCTTACCCTTTTCGGTTCGAGCTCCTGCTCCCTTCCGACGCCGCCTTAGAACAGTTTGTTCTGATCGAAAACCGCTTTGCGTTCTGCGATCAGAGTTTATCTGTCAGCATCACCGCCTTTTTCGACGGTAGCGCCGGCCAGTTTGGGTACCTGGCAGGCTCTTATTGGGGATTTTACTGCTTTCCCCATAGTTTCGCCGGTTGCACGATTTTCGGGCACGCCTCTTTCTCCTTCTTTTTTGGCACTTAGCAGTGCAATCTGCAGTACGTCCCAATTCTGGGGCTCGTTCAACCTTAGTGGTTTCCCGTGCCGCGCCATCGTGGGTGTCGCCTCTGTGGTCGGACAATAAGCCGCAGAAGTCGTTCCGGACTGCCGGAGAGTCGAGTATGAGTGGTGGGGCCTCCAGAATCTTTGCCCCGGCCGCGATCAAGGAGATCGCGGGTGGATTTCCGCTATTGCGGGTGCCACCTGGAGTATTACCATCCATTTGGTTGTCCATTCATCCATGTAAACACAGAATTCTTCGGGTCTTAGTTCGATGTCATTGCCCTTTTAAGCCTCTCCGCCACGACAAGGCCCCCGAAGAGCGAGTGTAGTAGTAAGCAAAGTTTTACTATCGGACCTTTGAATGTTTGCGTTTGGGGTCGAACGGTGACCACCCTGACTAAACCATATGAGCTAGTATAGTAATAACTCGTGCTAGAGGTCACTTAGTGGGAGGATGGCGCTCGTCAGCAACAAGTACAAGAGATCCTTCCATGATGTTCTGCGATGGATGACGTCACTTCGTGATGATCTGTAGTTGTTGGAGATAATCTTCTGTCTACTCCTGCCAAAACCTTTTCAACATTTGCGTCAACAGCTGATAACGTGAAAGTTTTGATTGTGGCAAATGTGTTGGGGATGTTTCAGGAACTTTGTTGATTGCTTCTCCAGTGATGAAGTGTCACTGTGTTTAGGATCGCCCTAAACTTGAACTAGGAACGTTCTTCATAGGTGAGAAAGGCTTCGTCTATCACACTAACGTGAAACTTAGCTGATTTGACAACGGCTTTCCATTTACCTCCAAAATGAGGTGAAGCGAGAGGGTTAAACGTCCATTTTGTTCCATCATTTCTACGAAGTATTTGATGTCATTCAGAATCGACAAGTGAAGTAAAGCGAAAGAGTGATCTCCTGCCCGATTTAAGGTGGCATAGTAAAAGCTCGCTTCTTCCAATTCCTTAGGTTCAAGTGTGATGTTGTGATTAGATGGCAGTTGACGTTTAAGACTTTGATGGAATGTTATGATACGTTTGCACCAAACTGTAACTCGTAGAAGCTTAGTCAGTGATGAAAACCTCCGGGAAGATCCCAGGTATGGCCAGTCACTTTCAATTTTACAGCCACAGTTGAGTAACGTTCTTCAATACCGACATGTTCGCTCAGTTGAGGAAAAAGTTGTGTCCACTGATTATGATGACGCTGTATCTATGGAGGTCTGTGTCAACAAAGTGAACTTTCTGCCAGTTGTTTTGGTGATGATCCCCTCGATGCGAGATCCGCTGGATTGTTTTCAGCTAGAAGATGCTGCCATTGAGCTATCAATACAATAGTCTGAATTTGGCTAACACGATTTCGCACAAAATCCTTCCATCCGTTTGATTGCCCTTGGATCCAATAAAGAGATTGGAATCCGTCGAGAGATGTATGGGTGATGCACCAATAAATAAAATCTTCTGAACGTACGGACGTGTCGTGCTAGAAGTAAAGCCGCTGATAACTTGTCCTTCCGATTGGGGCAACTTTTGATTTGCAGGAGATGATGGTGACGATGAGATGGGAAGCGTCTGCAAATCCATAACCCAAACCATTTTGAAACACTTATTAATGATAAATCTTGCAGTTGATTCACATATGTCTTAATCTTAAACCTTGACTTCAGTGTAGCAGGAATTAATTCATCCCAACCGATTCTTGCTTCCTAGAGCTCATGCACAAAAATCTTGCCTCGAACTATCACTGGTAATATCCAACCTAGTGGATCGTAAAGTCTGTGTCGAGACAGAACTTCTCTCTTTGTATATTTGGTAGGCTTGAGTTGATTATTCCGCAATGAAGATAAATCGATCTTGATGAGGTTACCAATTAAGACCCAGTATACGATGAATGGGACTATCCGTACTAGATAACGACCGAGTATTCCGCTAGTTGCCCATGTGATATGTCTTCCAGGATTTGTTCATCGATTGAAGCCCATTTTTGGAGTGGAAAGTCACCTGCCTTGAAGAGATTAATTGGTTGTTTGATTTTATGCTTTGTTGCTGCACAACAAAACAACACTCAACACAAACACCGTGTACATTTGAAATTCAGCAGAATGCTATACCAAATGGTAAAACGAACATTTCCATCTCAATTTAACACATCTCACAAACAATCAAACATTTAAATTGAATGTAAAATACACAAAATATAAAATATTAGCAAACACATTCCTTCACACCACATGAATACTTTGTAAACAATCACGGACTGTCAAATGTGCAAGGTGAAGTCACAATTACACTGCCGAAAGATAGTCTACTACTGCAACCTTGCCAACATCAAGCTGCAGCAACTTTGCATTATATAGAGTCACTGGGGATATGGGTCATCAACCCAATCCAAACACATAATGTTGTGCAACATACATTTCATATAACAAAGCTGGAAACCAGCTGACCGAGGGTTCGTATGAAACGACCCAAGGTACAATAATTCAATTTATAATAATCGGCCTTTATAACGTGGATTCACAATTAAATTCATATAACAAAGAAAAAAAAGAATACTAACATACATCCGGTTTTACATATCTATGTATATATGTATATAAAAGAAAGTCGTGTTAGTTACACTATTTATAACTCAAGAACGGCTGAACCAATTTGGCTGAAAAACGTCAAAGGGAATACAAGTCACTATAAAACGTGGTATAACAAAAACGCATCTGACATGGAATAACAAAACGCAAATGACAGCTAAACGTAATTTTGTCTATGGTTAAGTATGGTTGAAAAGTTGATAATTATAAATTTTGTCAGAAATCAATAATCATCAGTACATAATTTGTATTCTCTTTGAATCATCATTAACAATGCCGCGACCAAGGTGATCGAATCTTTCCCGACAAAGCCGTAATGCAAGAAGGATACGAAACATTGCGAATGAAAGGACTGAAGAAGAACAAGAAATTGCCCGTGAAGAGCGCCGCGTTAGTATGGCTCGACTTCGTGCTTCTCAGTCACAAGAGCAAAGCGAGGCAGCCCGTGAAACGGCTCGGTTGGCAATGCGAAATCGTCGAGCGAACAACAGAGATCAACAAGTAGATAATTTTCGACGCACAAGAAGAGATTTCAATCCGACATTCAAGGTATTTATTTATTTATTTTTGTACTTACACACAATATATTGTAGTAGAAGAATAACTTACTTAATACGTAGGAAACTACAAAGAAAGAATGAATTATTACGATGAGTTTATGATGAATTATTACGCATATCGTTTGATGATTCGTCAAAATGCTGACAATTATTTGCTGCGGTTTCGTCGATTGTTTCAGCAGTATTGCGTCGACATGTACGTCAAAATAGAAACAGAGCGTTTAACTTTCATTAGGTTGAACCAAGCCAAACTGCGTTCTGAGGAGTATATCCATTTACGTGATGCAATTGGTACTGAAAGAAATGCAGCTAATATTGGTCGATTAACTATTCTGCCGGCGACGTACATAGGTAGCCCACGTCATATGCATTAATATGCGCAAGATGCAATGACATACATATGTTCGTCATTACGGTCGGCCAGATCTCTTTATCACTTTTACCTGTAATCCAAAATGGATAGAAATTGTTCAATTGCTGCTTCCCGGACAAACATCAAGTGATCGACACGACATCACAGCACGTGTATTCAGGCAAAAAATGCGGTCCCTGATGAACTACATTGTTAAACACAGAGTCTTTGGAGATACTCGATGCTGGATGTATTCAATCGAATGACAAAAACGAGGCCTGACGCACGCACACATTCTTATTTGGTTAGTGGAAAGAATTCAACCAGACCAAATAGATGATATCATATGTGCCGTGAATCCCGATCACGAAGCCGATCCAGACCTACATGATGTTGTAATTACAAATATGATTCATGGACCGTGTGGCGCCATCAATCTCCAATCACCTTGCATGGTCGACGGTAAGTGTTCCAAACGATATCCACGGAAATTAACGGCGGAGACCGTCACTGGCAACGATGGTTATCCACTGTATCGGCGTCGATCAGCCGATGATAACGGTCGAACTATCACAACAAAAGTGAAAAGAATGGATTTCGTTGTCGACAACAGTTGGATTGTTCCATATTCGCCACTTATTTCCAAAACGTTGAAGACACAGTAAAGTCCATAAAATACATTTGCAAATATGTCACGAAAGGCAGCGATATGGCGGTTTTTGGCATCCAATCCTCCAATACCAACGATGAAATTGCGCGCTATCAAGTTGGTCGTTATGTGAACTGCAATGAAGCGATTTGGCGTATATTCGCATTCCCTATTCACGAACGTCATCCTACTGTTGTGCATTTGGCGGTGCATCTGGAGAATGGTCAACGAGTATATTTCACGGCTTCGAATGTTGTTCAACGTGCTGTAACACCTCCAGCGACAACACTGACCAGTTTCTTTGCGATCTGCCAAAGCGATCCGTTTGCACGAAGTTTGCTTTAGTCGGAGATGCCACGTTATTACACTTGGAATGCTTCATCGAAGAATTTTCAACGACGGAAGCAAGGCGATGCGGTTCCTGGTTATCCGGATGTGCGTTCTACTGATGCTCTTGGTCGTATGTATACAGTTCATCCAAAGAATGATGAATACTTCTATTTGCGGTTGTTGCTGGTAAATGTGCGTGGGCCAACGTCATTTGAGTCACTACGGACTGTTAATGGTACAATATTCCCAACATATCGTGCTGCATGTGAAGAACTCAATTTACTAGAAAACGATACCCATTGGGATACGACAATCGTTGAAACCATTATCTCTGCATCTCCGAGTCAGATACGCACATTATTTGCTATCATCATTTCGACATGCTTTCCATCGAACCCATCTAACCTGTGGCAAAATACAAGGACAATATGTCAGAAGATATTTTACATCAAATTCGTGTCAGTTCCAGAAATCCAGATCTTGAGATGAATGAGGAGATACATAATCGGGCTTAACTTTTATCGAAGACATGTGTTACCTCATGTGCGGTAGTTTATTAGTCAGGTTAGGAATGCCAGCGCCAAATCGTGAAATGAATGACGCATTTAATCGAGAATTGGAACGGGAACGTGAATATGATCACCAGGAATTAGATTTAGTAGTTCAAACGAATGTACCCCTGTTGAATCCCCAACAAAAAGAAGTTTATGATACATTAATGAAGGCAATTGATGATGGAAATGGTGGTTTATATTTCCTGGGTGCCGCTGGTGGAACTGGTAAGATATTCCTCATGTCAGTAGTTTTAGCCACTGTTCGTGCGAGATCCAACATTGCCAATGATCCAACTATTGAAGAACCAACATGTAATATTGCAAAAAACTCCGCAATGGCCAAAGTTTTATCAGCATCGAAAATCATCATCTGGGACGAATGCACAATGGCGCATAAACGTGCTTTAGAAGCACTTAACCGAACATTAAAAGATCTACGTAATGACTCGAGATGTTTTTGAGGCGCAATGATTTTACTATCTGGCGATTTCCGCCAAACACTGCCAGTACTTCCAAGATCAACGGCTGCCGACGAAATAAACGCTTGCCTCAAATCATTGAATCTATAGCGCTATGTGAAGAAACTTCAGCTAACAACAAACATGAGAGTTGCATTGCTTAATGATACATCTGCTGAAGATTTCTCTGAGCAATTGCTGACTATGGTCGAGTATCTGTCGACGAATCGAGCGGATTGATTTCATTTCCTCAGAATTTCTGTAACTTTGTCTCATCGAAAGATGAACTTATCAACAAAGTATTCCCAAACATCATTACTAACTACAAAAATAATGAATGTTTGAGTGAGCGAGCAATTTTAGCGGCTAAAAATAAAGATGTAGATAACCTAAACTACATAATTCAGAATGAGATCATTGGAACAATGCATTCATTAAAATCTATTGACTGTGTAACAAATGAAGATGAAGCCACCAACTATCCAATTGAATTTTTAAACTCCTTGGATGTGCTTGGCTTACCACCGCACAATTTACGCCTAAAGGTTGGCTCCGTAGTAATCATACTTCGAAACATAAACCAACCAAAACTGTGCAACGGTACGCGTTTGGTGGTAAGTAAATTGATGAACAATGTGATTTACGCGACGATACTCAAAGGAAAATTCGAAGGTGAGGAAGTTCTCATTCCGAGGATCCCGATGATCCCAACTGATATGCCGTTTGAGTTTAAAAGACTCCAATTTCCGATCCGTCTTCCATTCGCCATGACCATTAACAAATCACAAGGCCAATCCTTGAAAGTTTGTGGTCTGAATCTGGAAAATCCATGTTTTTTCCCTTGGTCAATTAGATGTGGCATGTTCACGATCACGGATCGGAAGACCATCTGCGTTGTTTGTTCTTGCGCCTGATAATAAAACAAAAAATGTCGCGTATCACAAAGTGCTTAACTGAAGAGTGCAACCTATGCAACAAAATACATGAACAAGAAAGAATCATTAAAATACTTGATTTTTTTATTTATATTGCCAAATAAAAAAATTGAACTTAATAAAATCCAAATTCTGCTTATTTATTGCCTCTAAGGCGGAACAAAGTTCGCAGGGTCAGCTAGTAAGCAATAATAATATATGTATAAACATTTAACAAAGAACAAAGTGCGATTTTTCTCTTTTCTGTCTTCACATACTCGTATAGACAAATCATCAATTTCGTTTTTCAAAACTGCTTACATGCTTATACTTGCTTACACTTTAGAACGGATGCTGCTCAACCGTAGATATCATAAACGTAGGCGCTTTGCTCAGTGATTTTCATCTACCCTCGTAAAAAAACATCATTTTTGCATCAGGGTATAGATGACCTTCATCCTCTGCAAGCTCACCCAGAACTTTGTATGATAGATATGAAGCTGGGCTAGTTCTAGTGGTAAGGCTAAATTCTACCAGGCGAGAATCTTTAAACCACAGGATTCTTTGATAATCCCAATCATCAGCAGAAACAAGGATTTGCCTGAACATTTTCTACGCATCTGAAGAAAAGGCATATTGATTTCTACGTCATCGAGTTAGAACGTCTGGGAGATCAACCTTTGTCCTTCATGCAGGCAGGCATTTAATGAAATGCCTTGAAGTGAACCATGGAAGACCACTCGTAATTTTTTTATGGAACTAGATTCACGTATTACTCAATGATGGGGCAGATAGAAAACTTGCTCTTTAGTTTAAGGTGATGCATGTGCTCGTCGCATATGGCCCATCTCTTCATATGTACATATGTTTTGACAAATTGCGAGCAATCAGCTTGACAATATGGATTCATAAAAAATCTGTTCTCTAGTCGACGAAGTAGTTTTAGGGCCTGAGGTCTTGAGTCTCCACATGGATGGTGGATTCCATGGAAGTCTGAGAACATACATTCCCTCAGAGTTTTGTGTATATGGGGCTTTGAAAAACTCTTTACAATAACTTCCCCCTGAATCCGAAATTTTTAAACCAAGTCAATCAAATTGTGTTCCATGTGACATTGAAATGATTGTGCTTCTTCAGAAAATGATGAACTATTGGGAAGTGTAGCCCCAGAAATAATCCAAATTCGATTGCTGAGCTACCGGTGCTTCTTCAGAACCGCTTCTTACATCGCTCTGTATTATTTTGCTGTAGATTTTCACCCCAAGTATAAGATCGATACGTACTCAGGATCCGCCAGCTCAAGATCCTGTAGATGAGACCAATTTTCAATTGCGATTGTTGTTAATGGAAAATAATTTGTGAGCTTCTTCAAAACATGCGTCGAATTAATTTACACAAGAAGATAATTTCAAAGTTACCCTTCCCTTTGATTGATGGGTAGATAAGGATTCAGCTCCTATGCCAACAATTAATAAAGATGCGTGAAATCTAGACACGCGGTAGCGTGTCAAGCCAAGTTCAAGCGAACAGAACTGGCGAGCAGCACCGTGTGTAATATTACACGAACCATTTGGAGCCACTTTTGACCCCCTCATAACTCAAAAACTATTTCATCTAAACATGTCAAATTTGGCTCATATATTGAAACTTGCGAAATACATATTGTCACATCCTATTGTAACCGACACCACCCAGATATGATCGCTGGGCGCATTCCTACTTGTTTGCTTCAAACAATACCAGGGGTCGCCCACGCGATCGAGATAAGAAACGACGCCGTTGGTTCCTAGATTTAAGTTAGCATTAAGTCAATTCAGTTTAAAATAAACTCTTGAAACGAAAGCATTAATTTTGTTTCAATACCTAACTGGCGCAGTCGAAGTAACTTGGCCGTGCGTCCCGTTGCCGTTGTTCGTACGTTTCGTTGCCATCACATAAGATTGTGATGCGAAAAAATCGATTTCGTTACATAACAAAATAATACAAACGAAAGAAAAAAAAAACAAAATTAATTAATCAATACTAATTCGCTCACATCAGATTGTGACACGGAAAAATTGAATTGCAGTGAAAAAAAAATAATAATAATTTTGACCCATCTGAAATAGAAAAAAAAAAACCCAGTGAACTTTTGCTATACATCGTTTCATTCCGCTTTACGTCGTTATATTGCTTATTACTATTAACTATTCCTACTTTGTGAAACAGACAAAGGTATAAACGCTAAAAACTGTATAGTGTCTGGTGATTTATTAAAAAAAGAGTACAAAAAGAAACACCGGAAGAATAATCGAACTTCAGATACAGAACTAAATAAAACAAGAAGATCAGCTCTAATCATCATCGATCTCCATCAAACAACATCCAAGGAATCCCAGGAAACCAACAAATAAGGGTGCGTGAATAAATAACAAAATATTTACGGGTTTTATTTGTTATAGTTTTTGTAAATTTGTTATACAGTCGTAAACTTATTAAAAACAAAAAAAAATGTATATGCGTGTATACGTATAAGTAACGGAAAATTATTATTGTCAATCTCACTATCGTTAATCGTTATAACTACCATCACTTTTATTGTTGTTGCTATCGCTATTGTTATTTTTATAATGGAGGTTTTTCAAATTTTAGTAAAATGTATTACAAACATTCAGCCGTTTGATGGCAATAAAAAGAATCTAATGAATTTCATAAACAGAATAGACGCTCTTCTACCTTTAATTGAAACTCTAGACATACACTTCAAACGAATTATCATAGGTTACATACAGGATAGGTTAATTTTTAGGGCAAGGGATACTGTTCTAAAGAACGGATCCGTGGAGACATGGAGCGAGCTTAAAGCAATTTTGAAAAAAGCACACGGTGAGTCAACACCGATCAGTGTATTGCTCGACAGGTTAGTCTTATGTCGCTGTACCGATACCGTAGAACGATTCTATAACCAACTTAATGACTTACTTATAAGATTGAATAACGCCTATTTACTTAGTGACACACTGACAAATGAACAAACTATAGCAAATAATAGAATAGTCCTCGACCATTTTAAATCAAACCTACCAGAACCCGTTAAAGGAATAATAATCGGACGAAACCCCCGACAATGGACGAAGCCTTTAACATCATTGTTACTAATGGCTACTCTAAATATTCGCAGTCATATACATACCCAAATCCACAGAACAAATACCAGGTTAATGAAAGGAGAAATTATAGGTTACAAAAACAGTTATAATGACAGACCGTTTACACAGTGTACGAAAAACGAATTACAAAACCCTGATAGATCGGTACGTTATTCGACGCATAACAACAAGAACTATTTTTCTAATTACAATAGCAGAGATAGACAAAATTACCCTACTAGGAATAACGCAAACATACCAAGCAAAATGACAATAAGAACGGTACACATCCCATGGACTTTAGTGTGCAAAGTCGGCAATCAAACAGATCGAATGATAACACAAATAACTCAAATAATTACCGAAAACATCCGCGAAACACTTTTGCACCAAGTCAACAGACCGTCCGAGTTCAAAACAATCAGCCAACTACAGAACCAATGGACATTTATACAAACGCTCATTTAAGTTCTCCGGAAAACTACCAAAATTTTCAGCAGGGTACACGAAACAACTTCCTTACATAGTAATTTACACGCCTAAAAAGGCTTTTCGATTTATAATTGACTCAGGAGCTGAATTTAGTATAGTTAACAAAAACGTTTATGATCCCAAATGGAAAGTACCATTCCATTCTCTATACCTAAAGTGCTTAGGAAATGGCGTAACATCCCGTGCTAAATATAGGGTACCGATTCCCGAACCATTTAAATTAGACGATTTCTACGTAGAATTCCTAGAAGTAAATTTTCACAATTATTTTGATGCTCTTATCGGGAATAATATTTTAACTAAAATGAATGCCACTATCGATTATAGGAATAGGGTCCTCAAAACCGAACAGGCGGACATACCATTTTTTATGAACAAGGAAGAAGAAAGATATTTTAAAAATTGTTATGAGGATGGTGGTTCTAATATTTTCTTTTCTGATTTCGAAAATAAAACAGAATACTTTGCTTCCCATCTTTGCTCTAAAGACCTAAATAAAATAAAATCTCTTCTTAACTCCTACAAAGATCTATTTTATAACGATAAGCAAGATCTTACGTTCACAAGCAAAATTAAACATTCGATAAAGACCAAGCATGATATCCCTATATACGTCAAATCGTATCGATACCCCGAAGTTCATGTCCAGGAAGTAGACAAACAAATAAGTGAAATGCTTCGGCAAGGCATTATCAAAAATAGTAATAGTCCATACAACGCCCCCATTTGGGTCGTGCAAAAAAAGAGTACGGACAGTTCAAGGTTGCAAAAATACCGCATTGTAGTCGACTACCGAAAGCTCAATGACCAGACCATTGATGATCGCTTTCCAATGCCAAATATATCAGATCTATTTGATAAACTTGGGAAATGCCAGTTCTTTACAACTTTAGATATGGCAAAAGGATTTCACCAAATTGAGGTGAATCCCGACGACCAGCATAAAACCGCATTCTCCACTCGAAGCGGCCATTTCGAGTCGTTCGAATGCCGTTCGGCCTAAAGAATGCGCCGGCGACGTTCCAACGTCTCATGAATACTGTCCTGGGGGACTACATTAACAGAATATGCGTTTTCTACTTAGACGACATTCTGGTATTCTCGACAAGCTTGACTGAACATTTAGATTCACTTCAAAAAATTTTCTTCGGGAATGTAATTTGAAATTACAAGTCGAAAAATGTAAATTCGCAGCCCATGAAACAGAATACCTCGGGCACGTCATATCGGAAAATTGTATAAAACCAAACCCGCTTAAGTTAGCGGCCATCAAACAAATTAAAATCCCTACATCTCAAAAAGAGATCAAGTCCTTTCTCGGTATCACCGGCTACTATCGTTCATTAAGGACTATGCAAAAGTGGCTTACCCTATGGTTAAATTTCTTAAAAAAAACACTAAGATAGATAAAAATAACAAGCAGTACATAGAAGCTTTTAACAAACTAAAACAACTCATTACCAATGAACCCGTTTTAAGAAGCCCCGACTTTACTAAGACATTTACGCTCACTACGGATGCATCCAATTTCGCAGTAGGAGCGGTACTGTCCCAAAGCGGTCACCCTGTGGCTTACGCTAGTAGAACTCTAAACGACCACGAGAAGCATTATAGCACGATAGAGAAAGAACTCCTTGCTATAGTGTGGTCCGTTAAGTATTTTAGACCCTACCTCTTCGGGAGGAAATTCGTAATTAGAACGGATCACCGCCCACTAGTATGGTTGAATAATCTAACCGAACCCAACAGTAAGCTCCAAAGGTGGAAAATCCACTTAAATGAGTATAATTATTCAATAGAATACGTAAAAGGTAGCGAAAATAATGTTGCCGATGGGTTAACAAGAGTTAACATCCAACAAATCGAGCAGAATGAAAAACCCAGCGACAATGAAGTCGAGTTGCTAAACCTTTTCAACGAAAATGACCAGCAAAGTGAAATTTCTTCAACTGGTGCAACAATGCATAGCGCACAAGAAGATTCTACGAATTACATACATATAACAGGAAAACCTATAAATCTATTTAAGAATCAGATTTACCTCGCATACGGAACTAAAGAAAAATTAACACAAAAAATAGTTCATAAGAAAGTTCAGAATTTTATCCAAATAGAGAAGCATACTTCAAACCTAATTGAATTGATGAAAAGAGTCATCATTAATAAAGGACTTATGTGTATCTATTGCGACGATCTATCACTTTTCTCAGAATTCCAAGATATTTACGTAAAGTATTTTTCTAACAATAAAAGCGTTAAGCTTCTTAAATCAAACATAAAATTAAAAGATATCACAGATCAAAATGGAATATTGACGTTAATCGAAAAGGAACATACAAGCAAGAATCACAGAGGAATTAACGAGGTGTATTCTGAATTACGCCAACTTTATTTTTATCCTAAGATGAAAAAATTAATACATAAAATCATAAATAATTGCGAGATATGCCAACTATCAAAATTCGACCGTACCCCAATTAAAATCCCTTATTCTATAACCGAAACTCCCCGACACTTTAACGACATAGTACACATGGACATTTGGCATCCCTATCGCAACATCATGTATATTACTACAATTGACAAATTTTCAAAATACGCAACTATCCATAAGATAGACGATAGGACGTGGATTTCCGTACTAAAAGCTATAAAAGAAAGAATCCTGTATTTGGGTAAAATGAATAAACTTATATCCGACGGTGAAAAATGTATTATCCACAGCCTAGTCGAACAATTTCTTAAAGACAATAATATAACATTTCACCAATCTACAGCATACAACAAAACAGGAAATTCCGACGTGGAAAGACTCCACGGAACTCTAAATGAACACTTGCGAATACTTACAGTTAGTGCACAGGGAGATGATAACTGTGACACACTCGACGAAAAAATTTTCAAGATTTTAAACATTTATAACAATACCATACATACAACAACAAATATGAGGCCAATTGATTTTATTAATAAAAACCTAAATAGGGAAGACATAGAAAATCTATACAAAAAGTATTCCGCAGAAAAACAAAAACGGATAAATAAACTGAACGAACGTAGGGACATTAACTATAAGCAAGAACGGAACATAGTTAAAAATAGAAACATAGCAAAATATAAGAAGTTAAATAAGTTTAAAACCGACTCACACTATATAATTGATGATAGCAATAAAAGACAAACCAAATACTGTACACAACAACTTAAACGACGATACAAATACCGATAACTACCCTTTGATTTTCAACTTCTCTTGCAGGCAATGAATCACATAATCATGTGTCTCCTTATCGGAGGTATAGTTGGGCAGAACATACAAATACTACCGGTCCTCACAGAGAGCGGATATATGATAATGAAAACTGAAGAAGTGCTTATAATACAGAACTATACAAAAATACTCCACATCGTCAACCTGACACAGTACGCCGACGTAATCGACACATTATACGACAATCTGAACCAACTAAAGCTGGATAGCGAAGACCCCACCTATCTCATGCTCCATAGGGAAATATCCAACCTTCATAACCATTTCAACATCTTGGTCCCAGATGTGTATGAAAGACGACGTAATAGAAGAGGATTAATAAATATCGCGAGTAAAGGTTTACAAATCCTAACAGGGACAATGGACAGCGACGACGCGGAACACATATACAGACATCTAGATAATTTGGACGAAAACTTAAAACAAATTACTGACCAAACCAATAAACAAGTTGCAATCAATAACAACCTTATTAAAAACATAAACGACATATCCGACCACATTAACATACAACAAAAAGAACTCAGCAAATACTTGTACGAACTCAACAATATAACTGGAAAAAATAAATCTCTCACAATTCGATTCGAATACATATTGCAAATGTTTGCAGATATAACAGCAACCGACAGACAAATAGAAAAGATAAAAGACATAATACTTTTAAGCAAACTCAACATACTTGCACACGACATACTAACAGACACTGAAATAAGTAACTATAAAATTACAATGAAAACTATGCCCTATCTTAAAAATAACGTAATATTTAAAGATAATCTCTTGATATTCGTACTATCAATACCAAATTTTACTGACAAAGAATTTTCTAGAGCTACAATTACCCCCTTCCCTAACTCTGCCTCTGAAGAACTTGATATTGATATTCAGGAAGTCATCATTAAAGACAATATTATTTTTGAAACAATACATGAACCAACAACAAAAAAGGAAAATTTGAAACTCCACAAAAATCAATGCATAAGAAATTTATTATCACCAAACAATATTTGTGCTTATAGAATGAATAAAGAAGAATCTGTAACTCAACCGAATGAAAATATTGTCCTTACAAAAAACTTGCAAAAGACAAAAATATTTCAAAATTGTGTTAATAGTGATGTATTCGTTGAAGGAAACAATGTAATTAAGTTTAATAATTGTAGTATAAGCATAAATAATTTTGAATTTACCAATTGTGTCCAAGAATTTAAAGAAATTATTACCTGCATTCAAACTAAATGTCACAAAAATAAATAACCTAAGCTTAAGAGAAGTCCATTTAAAAACAATCGATAATAGAGAAACCATAAAATACATTGAATTCGAATCAAAAATTAATAAATATACTTCTTTGACATTTATAATCTTATTAGTAGTGATAGTCTGTTTTGTTATAACTATGAAATGTAAAGCAAATAAGGCAAAAATCGTTGTCAAAACACAATCAACGAAAGATCCTTTTAAAATCTAATTATCATAGTTTATTGTTTATTTTTGGAGGACCAAAAAAACTTATTGGGGGAGGTGTCACATCCTATTGTAGCCGACACCACCCAGATATGATCGCTGGGCGCATTCCTGCTTGTTTACTCCAAACAATACCAGGAGTCGCCCACGCGAATCCCATCATAACCAACGCCACCTAAATATGCTCACTGGGCGCATTCCTACTTGTTTGCTTCAAACAATACCAGGGGTCGCCCACGCGATTTGCGCGTTTCTTCTCCCGATCTCCATCCGGCGATCGAGATAAGAAACGACGCCGTTGGTTCCTAGATTTAAGTTAGCATTAAGTCAATTCAGTTTAAAATAAACTCTTGAAACGAAAGCATTAATTTTGTTTCAATACCTAACTATATGTACATATGTACTCCAAATTTCATAAACATATCTCAAACGGTTATTTAGATATTAATGTGCAAAAATCGTCTCTTAAAGTCTGGTGGTTTTGATGAGGTGTGCAGAGTACATGGTCCATCTATAGCTAATGCAAATCAAATTAAGAACTCTGTATCAGATAGATCATGTAATAGATGCTGTTTGAATAATCCGGGCGCTGAGAACGGACACTGTGTGTATACATTTTGTGATGTTTAACGTCCGATTGATTATTGTTTATACACATAGGTCACCACGGCTGTAGAATGCATAAATACAGCAATATACGTCTTAGTCTTGACAGTTCTTTTCTTGACATATGCTCCTCTATATTTAGTAAAGGGCAGGCTTACGTTGGACTCTCCAGAGTTAAAACATTAGATGGAGTACATCTTATCAATTTAGATCCAAGTCAAATCAAGGCAGAAGAGAGCTCTATTATAGAGTGCCACCGCCTGCGCACATTATACCGCCCCGACTTGGCCAAATTAAGTATAAACAGAAAACGCGTAAAAAAAATTCCGGATACTGAATTCACTCGAACATCTCAAAGATACAAGAAAATATAGAAAATAACACAAAAAAGACAATTCCTTCCCGTAAACGTAGGAAAATACAGTAGATTAACAAAAACCAATGGTATTAATTTTATTATAAACAAGTATCTACTAATAATTTCTGTACAAGAAGTAATGATATTCAATCAAAAACATAAAAGTGAAATGAGAGCCAAGTTCAATACATATTATGATATATGCCTTGGTTATTGACTTCATCGACAAAAAAAGTCGGAGTGAACAAAGAATTTCGGGCTTATGCAGGGAGTAATTTTTTAAAAGTGAAGGCGGTATTTGGGGCACCGAATGCTTCGTTCTTCGTGATTGAGAGTGGAAGAAAATAATTACTAAATCGTGATAAGGCGATAGGTTGGGGGTTCCAAATTGAGTTTAGAGGCAAATCGTATCGAAAACCCTTAATCGTATCCACAAATTAAGGGATTTAAAGCTAAGCTGTCCATTGATGAGCTGGTCAAACTGGTACAACAGCCATTATGCCAAGTAAGAGCTGAACTGAAGTGGAAAATTAAAGAAACCACCTTCAATTTGAAACTAAAGTTATGACAGCTGTGACAATAAAAAACTGAATCAGGCTTTAGAACAGGATATAATTGAACCAAGTCCCTGGATTTTTCCTATTGCATCTAAGGATAACAACGTTTATGCATTGACATACGTCGGACGAACGCGGCCATACAAAGGGAAAACTTCCCACTTCTAACTTTCAAGACTTGGTCTAAAAAGCGCTCATCACCAGCTAGAATTAGGCGACGGGATTAGATATATAGGTATTACAGCTTTTCATCAAAGGGATGTTCAGATATAGACTGCTGTTTGGGGTAAATTCAACCCTGAATTTTTGTCAAAGAATAGTGGAAGGTATCCCATTGTGAAATGACATTAAATTATATATTATAGATGATATTATTATATCTCGACTAAAGAAATGGCAATTAACTGAAGAAGATACTAAATATTTTCATGGAGAAAAAATATTTGTGTTAGGTTTAAAAACTTAAATTTTTAAGGTATTGATTTTCTTATATCGAAATAAGGCTTCTGATCAGGTGAACATTGTGTTAGAATTCTCGGAAAACAGAAAGGAGGTAAGATGTTTTTTGATATTGGTGGCCTGTTTGGGTAAAATCCTGCCAGATCTAATTGATATTAGCGATGTGATGAGAAAGGACACGAAGTTTAAATGGGAAGATGAGCAGCAAAGATCATTCTTAAAGAATTTAATGAATTAAAAGAATTATTAGCGAATTTGACAAGTTTGTCGTATTTCAACCCGGAATACAACGCGACTTATTGCCGACGCAAGTCCAGTTGCCTTGGGGAGGTCCAATTCTAAAGAGAGACTTATATTGTTTGCGGGCAAGAGCTTATCGGAGGTAGAGAGATATTCTCAGACAGAAAAGGAGAGACTTGCACTAGTTTAGGCTGTAGAACGGTTTCATCACTATTTTGCTGGAATCTAATTTGAACTGGGGACAGACCACAAACCCTTGAAAGTTATAATTAAGCCCAAACTTAAGCATCCAGTGCGAACAGAACGATGAGTTCTTAGGCTGCAAACATTTATGTTTAAGGTTTACTACCATACTAAGCCGGGAATTCTTACATAGTTGGCGCATGCAGAATCCAGAACTCCAATGCATTTGATCAACAGGGAGAACATAATGTATTTTTGATTATAGAGAAGCGTCTCTCAAGAGCGATAACAATTTAAGAAAAAGCCGAAAATAAGAATTCTCACCACGAACTAATGGAAACTGTCAGTAATATTAAGCAAGAGACATGGTACTTAAATGGGTTTTTTTTTTTTTGCTTTCGATTAGAGTTCAGTACCCTCGGCAATATCCTTTTAAGAGGGTCCAGAACTGTAGTGCCCGCAGAGTTGCGGTTTCAGGATTTAGAATTAGTACACGAGGGTTATCTTGGAGAAACGGTCATAAAACGAAGAGTCCGTTTAAAAGTGGAGTGGCCAAAGGCTGACAGGGACGTCGAAGGCTTTGTAAAAACCTGCTGGGATTGCCTAACCGTATCTGGACCATCACAACCAGCTCCTATGAACAGGCTCCCGTTTCCAAATAGACCGTGGTCATGTATTTGTTGGGACTTCTACCGAATCACGGTTATATATTTATCACTGATTATTACTCGAGACATCAGGAAATTAAATTTCTAAGAAGAAACAGTCTAGATTAAATGTTTTGCTGACTGAGTTACCCAAATTCGATTGCGACTTCCTAAGGTCGCCAGTTCGTCAGCGAAAAATTTAGAAAAATAACTGTGTGGTGATATCATAATTTGGAGAAATATAAGTCTTATATTGTATAGTTTTTCATTCCTGAAGTCTTTCTTCCCTTGTTTTTTTCTTTTTCTTAATTGGTAGGGTTTATTTTTAACTTAAATATTAGTAATTATAAAACACTCTGTTATGCTTAATAAAGTCTTTTTGAGGTAGGCGCCCGTTCAATAAACGTGTCGTATATTACAGAAGTAAGGCCCACCCGTGTATTTGTCTGTCGCCTAAAATTACTGTAGCACACTCAAATTACTACTAAAAATAGGTGTGTTTAGAAGATGGGAGAAACTTGTAAACTATAATGTATGTTGACGTCATTTTGTAGGCATATTCGAGTTGAAAAAAAAAAAACCTGGGAAAAAAAATGTAATTACGATTCAACATCGTGGATAAAGATCCAGGCGAGCAATTTTTGGAATGGAAATCCCACGAAAAAAACGATAAAAATTTCAGCAAAGCACATCATTAAAACTTAAAAACTCCTGGCAGTTAATTTCAAAGAGTAGGAATGAACTGCACCAAATGTAAAAAAAAACAATTAATCACCTTTTAATGATGTATTTGCGTTTTCACACGATGCGGTAATATACATTTAGTATACGAGTTCGCACAATATAATATCAATTCGCATGTCGAGCGATAAGGTATATGAAAACCACCTTCAATTTGAAACTAAAGTTATGACAGCTGTGACAATAAAAAACTGTTTACTGGATATGCTTCTTTTCTTTATGGATGCAGCTATCAACTAGAAAAGTCGCTTGCGAAAATCGTCCCCTTGAAATGGTTTTCGAACGACTTGGAATTTACGAACTTCCAAATAGAACTCTTAGGCGACAATTTGTCGCCTGTGTACCGCTCAAGAACGAAACATATAGACATTAAGTTTTACTACATCTATTGCATATCAGAGAATGAAATCATCCCATTTAAATATATTTCTACCGGTGGAATGGCTGCAAATGTTCTCACTAAAAACCAAATGAAAAGAAGCGTTGTATTTTTGTTAACCATACCCACCCATACAATCCTGGCCCTATTGTATAAGACCTCCTTAGGGTACTAAGATTCGAGTGTCTAAGACATGTCCTGAGATATTGCCCATCAAACAGCCGAATCCTTGGCTGGCTTTCACATTGAACCATATGGGCTATCCATAGGCAGTCATGGGCTTGATTAAAGCCAGCAGAATTTTTTCAAAGTCACGCTTCAGATGAGCATCAGTGGCCTCGATTGGTGAACCTGAACTGTATGCAATTCAATGGTCCACGTACGCTGTTGAATGGTGAAGATCACTCGATTACTCAGGTACATATATACTAAAAAGAATTGGTGAGTTCACAGTACCCTGTTGCAGTCAATTATAATTATCAAATGTTTGGGTGGAAGTCACGTTGGCAATTTTCACAATGAACTTTCTACCGGTTAACATGTATAAATCGTATATGTACATATACGAGTAGCAGTGGTTTATTTATGCCCAGCCGGCTATGCTTGTAATAAACACATGGTGTCAAAAGCTTTTCCCAAGTAAATCAGGAAGGCACCCGTGCATTGGTTCATACATATGTTCCATTGGCTATCCGATACGAGTTTCGACGCGGCATGAATAGTGTCATGGTCTTCAAACTGCAATCATTGTGATATTTTTTATTCGACACCAGGATGCCTTGATATTTGCTATTGCATCAGCAATGTTGTAGTTTCACCAAAACTCATGAAGAGTGGGCTTACAAGGTTCATCTATGGCTCCTAACATCTTGCGGAAAGTTTGCCGTAGATGTATTTTATTGAATGTTGCATTAATTCCTTGGTCCATTAGCTGAATTATTGATGTAGAGAGGCATAAAGCCTTAATACTCGTATACAAGTTAATCGAATTCAACCTTCCAAAAGAAACTATTAAAATTATTCATAGTTTCTTAAATAAAAGAACATTTATATGTAGTTAAAGTGCAAAATAAATCTTCTGTACATAATATTGAATAAGGACTACCACAAGGTACAGTACTTGACCCTACTCTATTCAACATATTTGTCGCTGATTTGCCTGACCTTGGTAATAGTGTTAAAATTGCTATGTTTGCTGACGATACAGTTATATTTGCTTCAGGTGTATACTACTTGGATGTATGTACATATATATTAGAGTATTTTACAAACTGCCCTATCTAAATTAGACAAACTCTTCTTTAAGTGAAAGATTAAGATAAATTGCATGAAAACGCAAGCAATTTGGTTTACTCGTAGACGAAAACACTGTTTTCTTCCTAATAATGTTCATCTTCAAATAGGCTCCTTCAACATAAATTGGTCCGAACACTGCAGGTATTTTGGAATTATGATAGACAAAAAATTTACTTTTCAAAAACACATTTCTTCTACTGTCGATAAAGTGAACAAAAACATTAAAATTCTCTATCCCTTAATAAACTTTGTATAAATCAGTTTTTCAGTCTATCCTACTGTACGGAGCACCCGCTGGTATGACTGGGCGATGTCACACAAACTTAAGCTTCAAACATGCCAAAATCAAGTTATAAAAATTATGCTTAACTTGCCACATTATTATTCAACTCACAGATTGCACGAAGAAACAAATATCAACTTTATAGTAATCCTTATTGACAAATTAACGAAAATTTTAAAATGATTGCTTTAACTCCGATAATGAGCTAATGAATAAATCGCAGTGAATAATCTATCAATTAAAAATATAAAAATGAAATATGTACATTTCATTAGGTAATATTGCAATATTGGTTCTTAAGATTTAAATAAGGGTTTTACTTGTAGCTTTCCCTTGTATTGTTATCCATATCTCATTTGTATTTTATTTCATTATGAGTCATTTTATTCATAGTTGTAAATGAGAATAGTCCTAAATATCTAAGCAAAACTTTTATTACTATATGTACATACTACTGTTTACGTTACTTAATAATAAATAAATAATAAAATAAATTGATTTTGAATTTGGGGGCATAAATGGAACTTTTACATTTGGGATGGAATGAAAAGGGCCTGAGGATGATTTGGCGCATTGTTAAGAATTAACAGTCTACGTTCTGTTTCTTGCTGTAGAGTTCAATTTCTGAGCAAAAGCATTTACTAAACCAGCCAGTAAATAGTGATGAATTCATCTAAGCTTTTTTGTTTGCCCTCCAATGTACAAAAAGTTCTGCCTTTGGAACATATTTTAAGGTTCCGGGGTTATCAGACTGATAGATTAGATACGGCCGACACTTAAAATCCACCTTAGCATTTCATAAAATAAAAGAATGTACTTCCTTTTTTAATTTGACTCTTCAAGGTTGTAGATTCAACGAATCAATTTTTTTCTAAGACTGCTAATATTCTGTTGGATCATTTGAAAACCTGAAATACGTAAGTAAAAATGTTCAATGATCTATACAACGGTAATTATTATTGTTTTGATGATATTAGAGATAAATTCAATAAATTTGAATTAAACATTATTTTATTATTAGATTATTAGGAAAATATAATCTAGGCCTTTGGAAAATTCCTAATAACCAACCATTTTAGTATATCCCTCGCCTCCTTTCTTCCCGAAAAAACAGAAGAGTTGCACAGGCAAACATATTTGAATTTGTTTTAATTTTTTTTTGTATTTGCCTTCTCCAATAATAAAAGAGTGTAAAAGGTAAGACCGATCGCCTAGCGAGAATTAACGTAAAGTGTTTTTTTATGCGGACGTAAAAGATTTTCGTCTACTTACCATCATTTTCAGCAAACCAATATATAAGAGTGTGGAAGGCTGTGAAATATCCATATACATACGGCACTCACAACTTCTCCATTGGATGCGAAGCGCTCCTCGGAAACAAATTTCTTCAAGTTTGGAAATAAGTGGAATTCCGAGGGTGCGAAATCAGGAGCATCAGGAGAATAGCCGAGCAAAACATACGCCAAATCCCATAGTTTTCCCACACTCCTCAGTACAGGTTGGTTGTCCTGATGAAAGATAATTTTTCTCTTCTTCCAGCCAGATTCCTTCTCGCAAATTTTGGCATCCAGCTGGTCCAGAAAGTTGGAGTAAGAATGTTAATGTTCTACCACTTTCAAGGTAAGAAATTAAATTAAATTTGGCATCCCAAAATACACTGGTCATGACCTTTCCGGCAGTTGCGATAGACTGGAAGTCACCAGCTTGTTGTTTTTGGCTATCCTTCACGGGAATCACCTTCGTGAGACATGCGACTAGTTTAAATTTAGCTGCCCGCTTTTTAATGGTTGGCAGAGGAGCAGAATACAAGCTTTTGTGAAATTCGGATAGATTTCCATAGGGGTTAATTCATTCAAAACGAAAAATTGTATAATCGCACGATATTCAATTTTATCGATTTTAACGAAACACATGCCAGCGTCTACTGCAAAAAATCGTGTTGGCAAACTGTATAAAGCCGAGAATTTTTTACATTAACTGATTATAATTTGATCCCTATACCCCTACGGGCCACTCTACTCCTTTAATTAAAATAAGGCATAACATTTGTTCAGCTTTTCTAACCAGAGTGTTCCTCCCTGGCTACCAATACGTCACAACGTCACATAAGCAGCGCTTCTAAGTATATGTATATATCAAGAAGTCGACATCATGACTTGATACATAAACTGGTGATGGAATTCTTTTGATTTATAATGCATAGATGGAGTGACATTTATCCCCTAAGGCCGTTATTGCTTTCTGAATTCTATCACGAACCTTTGGTTCTGACAGAGGAATACCAGGTATTTAAACTTGACCTGACTCACTGACAAGTAAAAGTTTGATCTCCAAGTGGCCTAAAGACTTCTCTAGATATAACGACGAGATTTGGGTAGATTTTAATTGGCCATTTATCTAAACGGACACAGACATTATTTCTACCGTGGTAATCATCTTCATAATATGTATTAGTCTCGAAGTTACAAACAGCAATAGGGTAAGCACGAAGACCTTTTCAGAATTCAATCGATTAAAAAAGTCTGCTGTTGGAGTACAGTAGTTTTTTGCAAAACTTGCCCCACTTCCACGTTATGAAAAAAAAATAAAGAGCATGACGTTTTACGGCACATAAACGGCATTCACGTAGAATGGTTTCTTTGGCTATATACATATGTACATATATGATGTATTTTCGCTTATCTTTTAATTTTAAAGAACTCCATGGGTGTCCCGGGAAGCACATCTTGCAAATTATCTCAGTTAAGTTACAAAATCAAATGAAGGAGAAGAAAAATTGAGATATAATATAAACTCAAATCAAATTCAAGTAAAAAAGAACGAATAAAAAGATGAAAAAGATTCAAGAAAAAAAAAAAAACACACAATATGCCAAATGATACAATTTTCAATAATATTCTTCCAATTTTCCATCAATTTGATTTCAGCTGCTTCATTTCTCCATTTCGCCATCGTATTCCGCCCATTTCGTATCATCCTTAGGCCCCATACGTCGTTCGTGGAACGTATACGTCGAAGTCAAACCGATTTCTATGTATGTATGTATGTACTCGTATAATAGCATTGCATTGCTTTTAAGACGCCTCAAGGATATTTGAGTTGCGTGGGACCATGTGTGTATGGAAATGTGTCACGGGGCAATGCGGGATTATGCTCAACTGGTTATTATTATTAGGCGTATATCCTTATGAATCCATTTGAATTTTACTTGTTTTTCCACCTACTTCATTCTGCTTTGGTAGAATTGTGTTCAAAATTAGGGCGATATTTCTTTTCAATTACAATTTCTTTATTTTTCGTAAAATCTTTTTCCCAGATATTTTTCGAAAAGTTTTCTATCGATTTTTTTTTTATTTTCGATGGGCTGTATCTCCTCTTTTCCGTTCCTCCAACTAGGAGGATTTGCTTTTCGTGGAATACTCGTTGATATCGTATGAAATAGACAAAAGCGATTTCATACGTTGTTTTTATATTTGTATATCTCTAATTTTTCATTTACGGCCAGCAGTCCCAGGATAATCACAAACTGTACATGGCTAAGACTACGTACATATACTGCACAACAACTCCTATTAATGGAAGAGATTTACCGTTTTATCTATTTGTGATTTTATGGTTATATGGAGTGAAATAACAAAAAATAATTTAATTTTGGGGGGCATGTGTGTTTGGTGAATATCCTTCAAAAGTGTCACAAGAGGCAAGCAAAGAGAAGTTTTGAATTAAAACTATATTCGAAATGTTGTGGCCTAGTCTGCTCTGGTTTAACATATTCGTGACGTGAAGTGTCCAAATTCGAGCTCAAGCTGCTAGCATGCCTTCAGTTTGTATTAATTATGGTGGCGAAACTTTTCCTTGGTTTGTCGGAAGAATGTCAGAGATTTTGCTTTTTGTATGCTCCCCGGAATGGTGTCAACTTTTCAATTCTCTTAGTTCGGTAATTAGGTTTCAAATTATAATGATATTGAAATCGTGGTTATATCAAAATTATGATATTCTCACTGAAGAAGAATAGATTCTCTTTCGGGCACTACGAGGTGTATGGTATAGTTGATTTGTAGAGAGGGAGGGGTTACATTTTGATTTTGTAATGCGCTTGATGAAATTATGTAATTTGTCTTTGCCATTTGGGAACGGGGAATGAAATTTCCTAGTGTGTAACGATATTGAAACAAGCCCTTTCGGCGTGAATGAATTTATATAGCAATATTACTCTATTATATGTTAATAATATGAATCTTTTCGGTAAAGCGTAAATACATAGATATGTATGTATAGTGTAGCTATACATACGTACATATGTATATACCTACGACGTTTCAAACACATAGTTCATACAAACATAGTTCTAGTTCATCTTTTTTCGCTTTCTAAAATTTCTTATTTCTAAAAATGTTAAACTGGTTCGATGTGAGGTTAAATTTAGAAATTCAGAGTGCATTTCATGAAGCCAATATGGGAAAAAAATTTAAAACTAATTAAATTGACAATAATAAAAATCTTAATTTTAACTTGATTTAGTGTTGAATAAAACTTTCACAATTATAATTATATCTTTATTATTATTGTTTCTGTTCTTACAAATTTTAAGTTATATATTCAAAAATCAATAACCTTTCGAAGCCCTTTGGCTTGTTTGCAGGAACGTTAGGTACTGTTTCCTTTTTACATCTTTTCTTTTGTGTTTATGTTATTGCAAATAGTTACAAGTGTAGCAGTAGTCCATACAGTTTTTTTTTAAAAAAAATAACACAAACTTATACTTGGAAAATATAAGAATTTGAATTCAGCAAGAATGGGCATATATTATTATTATTACTGGCCCTGTAAACCTGTAAGTTCAAAACTTCGTTGACAAATCTTTGCCAAGCCTCCTTGTAATAAGTGTCTTCTTTCATGTTTCGTTATAAAGGGTGTTTTTTATAGAGGTATAGAACTTTGAAATGGAATAAAACAAAGATGATTTTTTTAAATTGACATGAAATTAACTTTAATCTTTAATTAACGATAATCTTCTAACATTATAATTTAAATATAAATAAATTTAAATATAATTATATAAAATTAAATATAATAAATATAATTTCTGAGCGATGAAGCTCACTTTTGCTTGAATGGATACGTCAATAAACAAAACTGCCGTATTTGGAGTGATGATAATCCTCAAGTGTATGTTGAGGCACCGTTACATCCACAAAAACTGACTGTTTGGTGTGCTTTATGGGTTGGTCCGTACTTCTTTAAAACGATGCTGGCCAGAACGTTACAGTCAACGGTGACCGCTATAGAGCCATGATTACTGACTAATTCGTTCATCAATTGAACAACCATGATGTGCAGGAGCTGTGGTTTCAACAAGACGGCGCAACATGTCACACAGCTCGTGCCACAATTGATTTATTGAAGGAAACGTTTGGTAACCGCATAATTTCACGTTACGGACCCGGGTCCATATTTCTTTAATTGGCCTCCAAGATCGTGCGATTTAATGCCGCTTGATTATTTTCTGTAGGGATATGTGAAGTCGCTAGTCTACGCCGATAAACCCGAAATAATTGACCACTTGGAGGATAATATTCGCCGCGTTATTGCCGATACACGGCCACAAATGTTGGAAAAAATAATCGAAAATTAGACCTCCAGATTATACTGCGTCCGAACCAGCCGTGGCGGTCATATGCCAGAGATTATATTTAAATCATAATGTTAGAAGATTATCTTTCGAATAAAGTCAATTTCATGTCAATTTAAAAAACTATCTTTGTTTTATTCCATTTCAAAGTTCTATACCTCTATAAAAAACACCCTTTACAATTCCATCTCTTCTAGGTCCACCCTTATATTCCCTCTTCCTGCGAGGTCTCCACTCATTATTTGTTTAACTGTTCGTCCACTGTCCATGTATTGTTTCTTTTACTTCCTGAATGATCGGCGGAATGATCGGAAGTTCTACCTCGATCTCTACAGCGTAGATAACTTTTTATAGATGAAATATTTTTTTGTTAGTTTTTCTTTTTGGATTGCAGTAAATATTTAAGATATCAGTTGATAGCTAGTTTCGCAACGTAGGGTTGGAAAGTGGTAGATGTATACTTACGATTATGGTATCTTCCCTCTACATTCCTTTGCGTACTGCACCTGTGGTCGATCAATATTCTGAAGTTACAGTCGTCTAAAATTGCATTCATTGGGGTGGACTTGAATATTTTCTTGACGTCAAGGAGCTGAAGTTGGTTGCTTATAACAGCGCCGCTATTATGATGGTTAATATATTCTCTCTGACCAGAACGTTTTGCCTTGTTTGAAGCTTTCGGCAAAAAAATGTTATCCAATGCGTTAAGCCGTGACGGATATATAATTTACATAGTATAGCCTGTTTTGAGGGAGAAATTCAACTGGAGATGGAATTTGAAGCTTGGGAATATACCAGAAATATACAAGCTATAATGATTTTCTGCAGGTGGAAAACGATTGTATCGTGACTTCGAAGTTTCCCACAGATGAAGATATTGTCGAAATATTCAGATGCGAATCCGAATCTGCACAATTCGATAATAACGATGACAGTGACAGTGATGTATAGGTATTGATTCATTCATTATTTGATTCAACCACCTTCAAAAGAGTTGGTAGCAAATTCGATAAGCATTTTGCGCTTTTTTTTTTTTTTTTTTTTGGAGGCTTCTACTATCTGTTGGAGCACTCAGACACAAATACTGGTCCATTGTACTACCAGACAGACACCTTGTCTTTATTGTATTTTCCCAGTTGTCCGGAGAAAAGTGAGGAGGGGCTTCAGTGATGAAGAGCTAAGAGATTCGGCACCCACCACGTCGGCCCCAAGGGTGCGCCACAGTGCGCGAGCGAAGGCGGGACAGTCGCAGAGAAAGTGTTCTGCTGTGTCATCCTTCTCGCAACATGCAGCACAGGTAGGCGTCTCACTGATGCCAAGCACGTAGAGATGCGTACAGGAAGTGTAATGGCCCGTAATGACGCCCGTTAGCCTTCTGCAATCATTTCCCCTTAAGGATAAGAAAAATGTTGCAGACTTCTTGCAGACATCAGGGCGTACGCGCTTAGTCATTCTGCATCCTGGGTATTCCCTCCATCTACGACTGTGTACGTTAAAGACCCAGTCATTGATGTCAGATTTGACCGTGGAAGGTCAAGGTGTAGGTAGGACACAGCTTTGAGTGCAGCTTGGCTGTCACTGCAGACACATATGCTTTTTCCCCTCCACCTGTGTTTCACAACATAGTGCATGGCCATTAGGATTGCGTAAATCTCCGCTTGGAAGACAGACGCATGTTTTCCTAACGAGAAGTGCAGTCGAATGTTTTCGCGCTCAAAGAAAACTCCAGCGCCGGAACCCTGCCCAGTCCTGGAGCCATCTATGAAAATGCGAAGACATTCCATTCCAGGTTCAGTGTCTGGCCAAAGCCAGTCCTGACGCCATGGAAATGTGACTGTGAAGTTACAGCGCATTAGGATGGCAGGTGTCATTGCGTCAGAAGGCATATCCATGAGACAGGGGTCGTAGGATATTTCTCCCGCAAGTACACTTTCATTCCAATGCGAGTTGTTTTCTCTTTAGGCGAGAAATGGCTTTCAATGCACACCCTCTGATATATATGTCAAGGGGTGGAAGATTCATCATAGCATCTAGAGCAGCTCCCGGTGTGCTGGGGAACGCCCCGTGCAGCTGAGACAGACCGCTCTTTGGAGTTTGGTGAATGAAGCCACAGCGTGTTTGCGTGTTAGCCTGCTCCACCAAACAACCGATGCATATCAGATTATCGGTCTTATCATTGCCGTGTAGATCCAAAGGACCTTTTTCGGCGATAAGCCCCATCATTTTGCGCTTAAATTTAAAGGCTAGTGAAAAAAACAACCGATTATGTGTATAAAGGTTGTATGTATGTACATATGTATGTATGGCAACCTATATGATTTAACATATATGATATAACATATATATAACAACATATAAGATTTATTGGGGTCTTAATATGAATTCTTTTTGTGTTATATATGTACATATGTTCGCAAATTATTATATTTATATTTAATTATATTTATATCAGTTTTGTATTTTACTCGAAATCTTGATAACTCGATTTTATTGTGGCAAGTGATGGTTCAACTTATCGAAGTTCGACAGATATATGTATATATATTTTTTAATTTTGATATATATTTGTTTTTTGTTTTGTGTTTTTTTTTTCTTTAGATTTCTTTAATTTCATTCTGTGTTTACCATTTTTTTTTGTTTCTTTTTGTCCTAATCTACACTAACCTACCTTATTAGGCAATTATATCCCTACTCTATCCTGGATCAACCCATAACAATCTAAATAGAGGAATGCTTCTGACGCAACAATGCTCCTAAGGACTTTTTTGTGTGTCTTTGCACAGGTGGGTTTTAATTCAGCCGAACCTATTTTTGGTTCACCTTTCCATTAAACATATTTCTTTTGAGACTCCTAGCAGTATCCCCTAATTTTAAGAAAATCTATGAAATAAATGAGTTGGTCGAAATCGCTTTAATCGTCTGATCTGTGTTGTTCGTCAGTTAAGATTGTTCGTAATTTATGCTGCATGATTTCAAGTCGTCTTCAAGTCTTTGTGAATTTCGTCATTTGATACATACCACGCAATGTCGACGATAGCCTGTAGTATTTTGTATCTGTGTACGCTGAATTATTTGGATGTTAGAAATCTTTGCTGCACCCTATAGTTTTAACCCGTATGTTCATATGGGTTTTATCCTTATCTTTTATGTAAGTAGTTTGTTATCCATAGATAGTCTTGAGTTTCTGCCGAGCTTTTACTGTCAATAAACATTCCAAGGTATTTGTGGAAGTGGCTAGTTAGCATGGGCTTGCCATCAATTATTAAAACGGGTGTGCTATCAATCCTGTTTGTAGTATAGATCACCTGTACAGTCTTCTCTTCGTTTATTTGGATACCGCATTTTGTAAACCACGCGTTAGTATTGTTAAGATGTCTTTGAAGTTGATAATTTGCGTTGGTTAGGTTTTTACTCGCTTGAAGGTTACCAGCAAAAGTATGGTATGTTATAAAGCCGGGTCTGGCATATCTGATGTGTATATTAGGTAGAATAATGGGCCAAAGACGCTTCCCTGGCCAACGCCTGCTAGGAGCTTGGAGCGTTTCTGTCTAACATAAAAAACCGCTTTTCGATATAGCTTTTAAGTAATAAGTACGTCTAGTGGTAGTGTTTTATTTAGCATATAGTAGTCCCGTGTGCCATACCTTGTCAAGAGCTTTAAATACGTCAAGGAGAATGGCAGAGTAATATCTTTTATTTTCTAAATCATTAGAAACGTATTACCCTGTGTGTCCGATATACTGCTGAGTGTTGTTGCCTAAACCCGAAGTGGTTGTTAGGTATAATTCTTTTTTGGTCAAGTATTAGTTGTAGTCTGACCTGAACAACTTTTTTTAGTAGTTCTGATACCATTGGTAGTAATCAAGTAGGTCGATAATTATTAGTTTTTGTAGCGTCCTTGGCAGGCTTGGGTATGGATTTCACTTCAGGTATTTTCCAAATCTTTGGAAGACTTGTGTCGGAAGAATGCCTTGAAAATATTTCCAATAAATACTAATCCATGCTCAGATATAGTTCTTAAGTTCATAGAGAACGGGCGTTTTTATAAGTTCGTGGGGTGTAAACTTTCAAACGTTTAGTTCTTTGCATATAAATTTAATAAAAATGCACTGTCTAATTTGCAATAAAAAAGTTGATCGCGGGTGCTAAATGAAAATCACTTGCGTAGACTGTAATGTCTATTTCCACTGTTCCTGTGCTAAACTGAATCTCAGTTCAATTAGTCAGCTGAAAGAGGAGAAAGATAAGCTTAATTCTAAAATTGCATCGCTGGAGAGCAGACTGAATTGGAGAGAAGAGTGTTGAGAATTTCATCGAGATTACTTGTGCCTGGAGTCAACAACAAGAATGCTGAAGAGTGTGTTCAAACAATTTCAGCAAAGCGTTGGATGGCTCCGTGTCACCTACAGACATCGAAAAATGCTACATACGTCAAACGAGTATGGAAGAAAAACAACAACGAGCATAGTGAGAGAATTTGTGTACAATTCTCCTGCTTAGGGGCGAAGAAAAAGGTAATAAAAGCAAAAAAAACTTCAGTGAAGAAATTAAATTTGTCATTATTTGTCGCGAATACAAAGTTCAATATTTTTATAAATGACTCCTTCACTAGTTATACTAGAGCTTTATTTAAAGAAGCTAAGAAATCGAAAGTAGAAAAGAACTATAAATATTCAAGGTTTAAAAATTCGAGGAGTTTAATGAGAAAAGCAGAGAATGGTAGGGTTGTTGCTATAAGATCGTTTCTTGATATTTCATCACTGAAAGACTAATTGTCTTTACTTCCATCTAAATCTATTTTAGTATGTCTATTTTAAATATCAATGATAATCTTTCAAGCAAAAACCCAACCCCTAATACTATTGTAAACAAAAATGATGAAATATTTTATTGTAGTTTGAATAAGGGCAATTCGTTTTCTGTTGTTCATCAGAATATTCGCAGTTTGCGGCAAAATTTTGATTTGCTAGTATATTTCAGTTTCGAAGCCCTTGTGTTTTTACCCGATTTGATATTTGAGAGATATGGATTTTTAACTGTGAAAAAGTGGAGTACCATATTCCAGGCTATAATTTGTATCTTAACACAAATGAGACGTTTGCTGCAGATGGAGTGGGCGTTTTCGTTCGTGATTATTTAGATTTTGGTAACTTTAAAGTAAACTGTTTCAGCTTTCTGAGCGCCGATGCAATTGAATTGTCTTGCAATATAGGGGATGATGTTTTTAATTTATTTGTGTATACAGGTTACATCTTTATGATATTCATTTGTTTTTGAATGAATTTTCAGTGTTCTTAAGAAATGAAAAAAATGCTAATCTGGCTCTCTTGGGTGATTTTAACATAGATATTCTAACCTCCAATACTTTGTCTGATCTCTATCTTGCTACAATAGCTGAGCATGGGCTATCATCTTTCATAAATGAAATGACCAGACCAATTTCAAGTACTTGTCTTGACCACGTTTTTGTTCGCTTCGCAAAAATAATCATAAATGAATGCGCTGGTATTAATTTTGATCTTAGCATTACTGATCACCGCATGACAGGTATTTTGTTCAGTACGTTGAAAACTAAGAAATCTACTAAGTATGCTTTGTTGCCTGAAGTAAAAAAAGTTAACTTTGACCTGCTTAATACTGAATTACGTTCGGAAACCTGGGAGGAGATTTATATGGAAGCTAATGCTTCGAAGGCGTATGATTTGTTTTTGAAATTTCTTCAGACACCATTGTCCGTAAAAAATCCCAAGAAAGGTTAAAACCATGGATTACTTATTATGTATTAAAAAAACTTAAGCTC
Organism: Merodon equestris; assembly: GCA_958301585.1. Classification (NCBI taxonomy): domain Eukaryota; kingdom Metazoa; phylum Arthropoda; class Insecta; order Diptera; family Syrphidae; genus Merodon; species Merodon equestris. The sequence goes on from OY284413.1 coordinate 72,115,309, forward strand.
AAAAATAAGTTAAGAAAAAAGTGCTTCAAACATCCATTTACTAAAGCTCTGAAAACTCGTTTCCGAATGTTGAGTAAGCAAGTTAACAAGGATATACGGATAGCTCGGGATAGATATTCCTATTCTATAATACGAAATTCACTTGGTAATCCGAGAAAGTAATGGAAGGCTATAAATATTAGCATTGATGTCAACTCTCCCTATCCCGCCAAAGAGATAGTCTTACGAGTATGTATTGATGGTATGACCATTGACGATCCTACAGCAGTATCAAATATACGAGTATTCAATGATTTCTTTTCTTCGATTGGTCCGATGTTGTCTTCTAGTAATTCTCCTATTTATTGAAATGGCTGTGTTCGATCCTTTTTAGTCGACGATAATATTATGAATAACAGCCTCTTTTATGAAGAAATAACGGGCCAAGAGGTTTATAAAATGATCCGTTCTCTCAATAACTCAAGCTCTCGCAGTAATGATGGTATTTCCAATTTTACCCTTAAAAATATAGCACTTAATATTGCAGACATCTTAGCTCATATTTTCAATCTAAGTATCTCAACCGGGATTTTTCCTGATAAATTGAAGTGTGCCAATGTGATACCTCTTCACAAAAAAGGTAGTAAAAGTGACAAAAACAGTTTCAGGCCAATATCTTTACTGTCACAAATTTCAAAAGTTTTTGAAAAAGCTATCAAGAGTAGAATGCTGAGTTACCTATCAAAAGTAAAATTCCTTAGTCCTGTGCAATTTGGCTTAAGGGAAGGCCTTGCTACAGAAGATGCGCTCTTGGAGTTTTGCTCCTTTATTTATAAAACCCTGGATGATAAAAAATGTTGCGCCGGTCTCTTTGTAGACATTACCAAAGCTTTCGACATAGTTTACCACAGGGTTCTTCTAAACAAATTACACCATGTAGGATTTGGTGGTTTTATACACAACTGGTTTGAGTCCTACTTAAAAAATAGAACTCAGAAAGTTATAGCAGGTAGCTCTGTTAGTGAATCAAAACCTACGAACTTAGGTGTGCCTCAGAGATCAGTTCTTGGCCCGGTATTGTCCCTAATTTACATTAACTCCCTATTTAGCCAACCATTTATAGGGAAAGTTACAGCCTTCGCAGATGATCTTGGGATCGCATATCGCTCAGATAGTCCTCTAAATCTAAGAGCGAAAATAAATCATGACGTTCACCTTATGAGATTGTGGTTGTCGGAACACAAACTACTTGTTAGCAATAAGGCTAAATTGATGCACCTCAGTCTAAATATACAAGTGTCCCCTGACCTTGAAATTATCTTCCATGCAAATAATTGTATAAGAGCTAATGTGTCTAACTGTTTTTGTTCCAAAGAAGCCACAAGATCAATGTTGAATAATCAAGGATCCTGTGACACACGCTGTTTTAAAATTGAAGTAGTAAATCAGTTTAAATATCTAGGTATTACTATTGATCGAGATATGAGTTGGTTCAACCATATTTCGACCTTGAAGCAATATTTAAGATCTACCTTACGGAGCTATTATCGTCTGAAAAAATGTTGTGACAAAAAAACTTTAAAAACAGTATACTACGGTATATTTCAATCAAGGCTACAGTACGGAATAAGTTGCTGGGGTGGTGCTTACAAAACAAAACTTGAGCCATTGATTGTTTTGCAAAAGTGCGTTATCAGAAAAGTAAAGTTCAGCCCCTTCTATGATTTTGTTCAGATCACCGAAAATTCTGCCATTAAAACACTTGTATTATTTTAAAGTTTCGAAAATTTTTTTTTATGAGGGGACTGCCTGCAAATATCCGAAGCATAAGGTACTTGCCTCAATTCCTCAATTCCTAAAAAGATGGCTTCTCAATTTTGATCATGAGGAAATTAAGACTTTCATGCCCTATGTTGTCTAAATATGTAGTCGTTGTTCTCTGTTCAAAACTTTATTTGTTTTATCATGAATTGATAATAAATTGCAATTTTCTGTATAAATGAATTGAATTTTCTTATGTAAATTGAACTAAAGATTGTTCAGCCCACATTTTAAAGAAATATATTTTATGAAGTGACATTATCACTATTTGTTATTATATACATAAATACCAATGTCACTACCTATTCTTAATATTAATATTGTTATAGTAGAATAAGCAAATAAAAAAAAAATTGTTAAATTAAGATTAAACTAAACTAAACAAAAAGATAGTTCCCTAAGAATTTTTCCTGTCAAGATTGTTGTTTTTCTTTGTGGCTTTCCACAGAATGTCATTCGTCATAATTGGGATTAGTTCTGATAGGTACTTGTTAAGGCAGTTCCTTTAATTCTTTTGTAGTCTTTTTTAGTTTGGCCTTTAATTATGGACATTAGGGTGTCCCAAATTTAAGGGAGAAAAAAAAAGTTCTTATTTTTTGAGGTCTTACCCTCTTGTATTGTACCTATTAATATCCTGAATACCTCACATAAATTTCATGTCAATTGAACATCGTTAACACGTGCCGACTGGAAGTTGAACATTTAGAGAGTGGATAACTACTGTTGCAATACCACTTAAAATCACTAGATTGCAAATACACTATGTTACAGAATGTGCTTTTGGTTTTTAGGAAATTAAATATAAACTGCTTATTTGCAGTCCAAATTAATTGTTCCCGTATCTTTAATAAAATCATTGACTCAATTAAGCAGATAAGGGGGATGTCGATTGGCCGACAGATCGCTATTGAGGAAGGCACCAGTAATGACGCATACAAAATAAATAATTAGGAGCATTCAAAATAAAACAGACATTACAAACAATCACTTTAATTTACTTTTAAATGATTTCAAACATTTTAATTAATAAGAGATTAAGAATGTACATTATTCAATAAATTTTCGTTTTAAGGTAAGTTTGTTACAGTCAGGATAGAACTGCCGATGCTCTTGGACACACTGCAATACATATTCTTTTTGGTCCTCTTTCACAGTTAATAGGCCATGAAAATCTTCCATGAGCTTTACCGCTCTTTCAGCTGTATCATTGACTGCTTTCAATGAATCGGCAATTTTTTTACACCTTAAAAATGAATTATTTGACTCCCATGAAGAAGGACAATGATTTAAAAATTCAGGATCAAGCTCAAAACGGGAGAAAAGGTTGTTACTCTTCTTGGATATAAACTCATCTATTGTTTTACCTGTCATAATTCATTTAAATTAGAAAGAAAATTCCATACTTATGTTCATAATATTAAAAAAATTAACCTATTAGTTACAGAAAAATTTGTCACCAACTGCATCAAGAGGTAGTATGTATCTTCTATCGATACCAAGCTCTTCATTGTCTAAATTATTAACCATTTTTCTTTTCGTTTCAACTTCAACAGTGTCATAAAATAAGGATAGAATTGCCACTTCTTCCTTTAGGTACCACTAGTGATTCATAAATTTCTTTAAAACTGCTTTTGAGATGTTTTGATCTATACGTTCAAAATCTTTGATTGATTTAAGAAAATTTAAATCTTGGTTTGGAGCTTTTACTGCTAAATCGCAGGACAGCCAGGGCCTTATGTAAACTTTCACAATAAAAACACAAATCATCAGAAGGGAAGTGGAATGAGTTACTCCTTTTCTTCGTAGGTGATAACTATCGGTAATCGCTCTTCCTTTGGGTCTCGGACATTCATAGCCGACATTAACTTACCGTCCCAATGCAATGTTACAAATTTAGGAAAATTTGTTATAAACGCAGATTTGATTGCGTCAGCTCGTTCTTTTCTAAACTTCTCTCGAGCTCACTGAATCGTAGACCGACTAATTGTAAAATAATTTGTTTATATCCTAAAGCCTCAATTACAGCTTGAATGACATACACAGAGTCACGAACACTCATCTGGCATCTGCCTAGCGTAGGAAGCAATTTTTCCGTCATAAAGTCTGATTTATTTTTTTTAATTTTATCTCCCGTCAGTAAGCTATTGGTGGTCTCAGTCTTAAAATCACTTGAAGAACTATCACATTCTTCGTTGTCAGACGAAAATATAGAGCATAGATCAGCAGAAGTAGATGCCAAATTTAAATTGCCTTTTTGTCTAGGCGGCTTAATCGTTGTAATTCCTGTCTTTTTTCTTTGGCACTCATCTTTTTATAAACCCCCAAAAGGCAGCCTTTTCGTCCTGGTTCTCTTTGACGCAAAAGAAAATCTTTATCTTCTTCTAATTTCATCATGCTTAGTGCATCAGCATGAGCAATATCAACAAGGTTATATAAGTTATTTTTAAATTCCTCTATACACATATATTTGATGGCTAGTTCTGCCCACTAAAAAAATGTTATTATCTCCACTGCGTAATCCGTAAGACATCACAAAAAGAATGACACAATATAACATTCACTGACAATAACTCGGTGGTGACTGAGTGAGAAGCGTGAGAAGCGAAGTCAGGGCGGAAGCGGTAAGTGGCCACAAGTCGGCACGGGTTAGCAATGTCTGATCGAGCTGGTTTTGGATTTTATGTAACTTTTAGAGTACTAGGTACAATATTAGGGGGTAAGACCTGTAGATTTTCAAAGTCGACTTTTTTGGGACACCCTAATGGACATCTGTTAGCTTGCCACCGTTTTCTCAATTTTCGTTTTTTTTTAATTTTCTTTAAAATGTATTGGGGAATAGAAGACAAGCTTTCCTTGGGGTTTAATTTGGGTGTGAATCTATACGCTGCATTAAAGATAGTGTCGTTTAGACGTATTATTGCACTTTCTATGTTGTTAGGGGATTTAAGGGGGACATTGAATTGTAGATCTGAGGTGATAATATCTTTGAAGATCAACCGATCAACAAGTTTTTGTTGGAGCAACTGTGCGTTGATTTGGGTTGCTGTTTTTATGTTTTTGTTATCTGACAGGCAGATTTGCAGCTACAGCAAATGAGGCAATTGTTTGGTAGTTGCATTTATAGTACCTAGTCGTTGAAGTAGTTGGTTCTGGGAATTGTTTATTTCTTAGAGGTGGGAATATTTGTAGTTTTAGTGTTTTATATACACATCCTTCGTGCAGGGACGGGTTAAGAATATCCCTGCAGCGTTACCTCTCGCTTGTCGTAAAAGGCGACTAAAACAAAGGTAAACAAAAATCACATCTAGGCAATTTAGAAAACACCAAGGTGAGCCTAGGGACACATATACCACCATTAAACTGCCCCACAAGTGTACATGCAAATCAGTGGGTTGACACGACTGGAGATCACCGGTGTTGTAAAAGTAAGATCAAACAAAAAAATTTGGAGCATGTCCGTGTCACAAAAAAAAAAAAGGCAGGCCGAAAAACAATTGGTGCAAACAAATGCAAAAACACCAGCATTTGATTGATCCCAAACCGGGAAGCCTGCCGCTACTTTCTGAGGTCAAACCGGCGGACCCCACAAGCGGACCAGTAGGAATGCAGTTAAGTGCGAAGGTTATGGTCCTACACTTCTGACCATAACAACGCCGGAAAAAGGAAAAGAAGAAGAAGAAGAAGTGTCTTATATACACATATATCACAGAGGGCACATTTTATATCGTTAGTACTTTCTTTTAATGGACAGTCAATTGGCTTCTGATTAGTGGCACATTTAACACACACCGGCAAGTTTGTGCAGTAGTTTCGTGTGTGGCCGTTCTTTTGATAGTTATTACATTGCGGTATATACCGTTTTATGTGTGATTTTAAAGTGATTTTATAATGTAATAGTGTATGTATGTCATTGATCTCTTTGCTGTTTTTGTTGGTTTCTATTTCTATTGGGCGCATCGAGAGAGATTCTTTAGTGTGTCGTTTTGTCACACTGTAGATGTTAGTCACTCTGTGTCACTTGTCAACGAGTTCTCTACGAATTTCGTCTTTAACGGCTACGGGGCCCTTTTTTTTTTTAGGTTTAAAGAAATACCTCCTTTGGTCTTTCAGTTTGTACCCATAGTTCCTAGTTTTTTTTTTTTTGTTGGAGCATTTTTTAAATGTTTGTTTACTTCCGAGTTTGGTAGCACTTGCATATAATAGTTGTCCTGCGCAACTTCGTTTAGTGCGTTTGTGAGGATACCTATAACTTTTACTCCTTAGAAATATATAAGTGAGGGTTTCGAGGGCTTGGAACTTTTTCAGCAGCGGGCTTGGTTGGAGTAAGGATTCTGGCTTGGACGGTTTCGTAGGGCCAGAGGAGGGCAAACCTTTTTTGTTTTGTGTTAGTCGGTTCGCTTACGCAGCATGTCGTTAGTTTTGTCTGTCGCTTTTCTTTGTTTTTTTTTCATTGTTATTTTTGTTCATAGGTTGTTCTGGGAATAGTCTGGTTCGTTTAAGGTCGTTGAAGACAATTTTATCCCTTATTCTTATCTGTGTCCTTTGCGGAAGAAACAATAGAATTGATGAAGGATGTGTTTGGTATTGTGGACTTGTTGATCGCGGTGATTGGTTCTGAGCCTGAGTGCGTTTATGTCGTAGCAGGATCCCCAAGAAAATCATCATAATGTGTGGAGGCTATGGGTTTGCGCACGCTGATGTTGATGCTGTAATTTCTATACTGTTTTTGTTTTTGTCGTAGTTGTGGCAGTATTTGTTGTTGTTTTTGCTATGCCCATGTAGTTGATTAATAGGCTCTGTTGGATAAGTATATTTATAAGTTAGTCACTTTTTTGAGACCGTGCTATGTTTGATGAGAAGCTCATTTGGTTGTGAAACTGGCTGGGAAATTATTTTAGAATGTCGATATCTAAGGAGAGTTTTGTCTGGAAGGGAAGCAAAATGCAGTTGAAAATTAACAGATTTGATTGGTGTTTCGTGAGTGGGAGAAGGAATCGAATTTTTGTATTTACGCCAGAGGGGAGGCGAGCGTAAGACACTCATACTACCTTTGTTGTTTTCCATTGTTGAAAATTTGAAAAAACCAAAAACAGTGAATTTTAGATAAAATAATGGATATAAAATAAAGCTGCGTCTAGTAGCGCTCTTTACTTAAAGTTTCGTGTCTCTGTCACTTGATAACTCGGTGGAATAATAATAAACATGGCACTAGATGTAAAACACATCTGTCCGTTTTCAAGCAGGATTTGACTACACTTTGCTTCGCACATGCTGAAAAGAATCAGTGCAGTATCATCGCACCTTGTTGCAATTCATTTTTAATTTCAAATTCAGAAGTCACGTTGGCAATATTCACAATGAACTTTCTGCTGGATACCATATCAAAAGTTATATTTACATAACAATGGTTATGCTATATGATATGGTCTGGCCAATCAGAGAAGCATCCTTGCATTTGCATTTGTTCCATTGGATATTCGACACGAGTTTCGCGGCATGAATAGCATCATGGCCGGCTCTGAACCTGAATTGGTTATCCGGAATGATTTTATTGTCTTCGACCCATGTAGACTGGGCTCTATGGACCTTCTTCTCGAAGACCTTGTTGATATTCGAAAGGACAATGACTCGAAGATCATCTATAGATCTTCCATCGAAATGATCAAGATGTTGACGTTCTCACTACCGACGCCAGTGTTTGCCATGAATTCAGTGATCAGTTGAGTCGTTCGTTCTCTGTCGTTTTGGGAAGCTTCAGATTCTGAATGTCATTCTGACAGTTTCTCCGAAGTACTTTATTTATTTGTGGGAAAGAATTCCCGCTGTTACGAATTCTGTTGTCCCAATACAAAGTTACTCGTACAGATATTCTGTAATTTTCTTTAATCAACTGTTGTAGATTTTTAATCAGTGACCTTCAGTATACTGACTTTCGAGTTATGTCTGTCTGTAAACCGCCTGTACAAGATTTTAAGTCTTGTCACGAGGCTACTTTTTTGTCTTTGCAGTGCGTCGATTGCCGCATTTCGGTACACGTTCGTGGAATCGAGATGTCGTAGGCATGGTCTTGTACTGTGCATCCTGCTCAATTATATCGCCCATTTGTTTGGGTTACCTGCCAATTTCGTAGTTTGACAAGTTCATTTAAGCTGTCAGGAAAGAGGTACTCGAAATGAGCGCTCTCGCCAAGGAATTGGCATAGCGTGGCCTACGCGCCTTACTGTTTTGTACATTTGGACATACTCTGCCATCTTCGCGAACTCGTCAGGTTATGTGATCACGACACATAGTATACAATGGGCACTGTCGCATACAATGTTTCATAAGCAGAATATTCCATACTGTCCATTGACAAAACATTCGTTCTTGTCAGCCAGTTTCAGTCGAGAGAAAATCAGCCTGAGATCTAGATAGACTTTATATTGAGTCTGCACTGCCCTTAGTCCGCATAAGCAGATCATCGATGTAGGTGCTTATCTGATCGCTGATGTGACTTTCGTGCTCTAGTTTATTGCGTTTGTCACAACATAAGATGATATCATTTTAGGTTTGTATTGTATTATTGCATTCGGGGTCATGTAAGTTGATTTTCATTTCACCTACTACCATTATGTCTGTTATTTTTTTCCATTTTACTGAGTTTGTGCTTCAGCTCTTCAATAAACGTTTTTAGTTCAAAGAACTTATGTTTTGTGAGAAACCTAGAACATGTATGATATTCGACCCCTAGATCCGTACGCTCACTTTTCTTCACTTAACTATTGTATATATAATATGAAAATGTAAATACAAACTAAACCAAGTACATAATCAAAATATATAAAACGACGAACATCGGAAGATGAAACAGCTGTTGTAATAAATCCTCGAAAGAAACAAGATCCGCTTTTCTTTTTTAATTGTGTCTCCAACCCATAATTTCCGCGAGCCCTACAGTTTATTGTTGCTTATTTTTCGTTCACTGTTCTAGCTGAAACACTTCCTTCTTCCACACTGGTCTATGATCTGATTAAGATCTGATTAAGATTATAGTGTTAACTAGCACATTTACTTTTTTTTTCACTTTTTGTTTATGAATTTCCTCTTGTTTGTTTCCATTATTTGTACTCGTAATTTTGATATAGTTTAGTTTAGTTTTTAATTCATTTTTATTCATAATTTCTTAGATCTATCTTACCCTAGACAAAAATGCTTAAAAACTAGCTTAACTATCTTAACAATCTAGATATCCTACTGGCCCTAGGCGGACACTCTAAAATAGACGTAACAACTTAAATCTATGTCTTTCGACTACTATATCAACTTACCACTAACATTACTATATCTAGCTTAAGCTAAGAAAAATGTTTTTTATTAAAAACTTAGCATATGATAATTTTTTGTATTATATATAAAACTTAAGCCTACCTTAATGTAAAAAATACCTAAAAAACCTAAAATGTAAAAAATACCTAAAAAACCTAAAATATATATATATATGTATATATCTTTTTTTTTCTTTTTTTTTTTACATACATACTACCCTGCTACTACCTACGCTACCCTACCTTACCCTTCCCTAGCCTATGTAAGCCTGCCATTGGTGTTAGGCAGGCCATGCCTTGAGGCTGAAGCTCTCAAAGTGTCCACTGACGTAGCTCTCTCCAACCACCAAAAGCGTTGATGCTGGCGGACTACGTCTCCTCGATCTCGGCGTGAGACCGATCTACAGAACCTGAGGCGCTCGGGCTCACGAAGCGCGACATCGGGTTCGTAGAGGAATCGCCGTTCCACGGAATTGCGACCCACGTGGAAGATTAGCGGCACCGCCAATCTATCCTGGATCAGCCCACATCTATCTAAATAGAGGAATGCTTCTGGCGGCACAAAGCCATTAAGGCGCACTCTCTCGTGATATAAATCGTTGGGGTAGTAAGCCCCGAAGATCAGGCTATTGACCGAAGTCATTGCTCTCGCAAGGTGGCTTCGAATCAGTTTGATCAAAAAATTATCTATCCGTACAATCCTGGCCCTATTGTATAGGACCTCGTTCGGGTAAAATTTCGTGTACTCAGATTCGGGTGTCCTATGTAGTCAAACACCCGAATCGTTTCCATTAAGCTGGCTCTCACATTGAACCAGACGGGGCATCCATAGGCAATCATGCCCTGATTAAGGCCATGTAGCAGATTACCTTCACCCTAGAATCAAGTTGGCTGCTATGAAATAGCCATCTTGTTAGAGCAAAAGCGCCCCGGGCCCTTGCCAGAGCAGCATCTACATGTTTGTCAAAATATAGATACTGATCCAGCACGATCCCAAGGTATCTGACTACACTTTGTCTGCCAGTGGACGTCCGTCCGGTCCTAAAATTAAGAACCTGCTCCAGTTTTTTCTAGTGTCCCGAGAGGCCCTAGACAAAGGCGTTCTGAACAATATAGATTCTGAGTTGAAAATCAACTTCCAGTCATCACAATACTGCTGAATTTTTTCGAAGTCACGCTGCACCCTGTTGCAGTCCATTTTTGATTTCAAATGTTTGAGTAGAAGTCACGTTGGCAATTTTCACTACGAAATTTCTACCTGTTAACATGTCAAAAATCATATATAGCAGTGGTTTACTTATGCCCATCCGACTGTGCTTGTAATAAAGACCTTCTAACCATACGGTGTCGAAGGCTTTTTCCAAGTCAATCAGACAGCCACCCGTGCATTGGTTCTTGCATTTATTCCATTGGACATCCGACACAAGCTTCGACGCGGCATGAATAGTGTCATGCCCCGCTCTGAAACCGAATTGGTTATCCGGGATGATTTTATTGTCCTCAACCCATTTAGACAGGGCCCTATGGATCACCTTCTCGAAGACCTTGCTGATACTCGGAAGGAGACTTATTGACCGGAGATTTTCCGGGTTAGATGTGTCTTTATCCCTCTTGGGAATTGGTTGCACCACCGCTGTCTTCCAGTGCACTGGATAATATGCATTATTCAGTGCATTGTTGAACAGGATGGTATACCTCTCTACAGCCACTGGCGGAAGGTGCCTAAGCACAACATTGGATATACCGTCGACTCCCGCGAATTTCTTCTTCCTCAATGACTCGAAGATCATCCGAAGATCTTCTGTCGAAATGAACAGGGTATTGTTTGCCATGAAATCTTCATTAAACCTTGTAAAACCAAGGTTCTCTGATCGCCAATGATCGATATCATTTCGAAGATAGAAGTGATGAAGCAGGGTTTTATCTTCCAGGTGGTGGTTCGGGCGAATACTATCATTCATCTTGTACACCTCCTGGAAGACAGCTCTCACTGTCGCCACCTTCTCCTGAGGATCCTCGATCACGAAGAAGTCGTCATCCAGGATGGCGCTTTCCGGATCGATGCTAACTGGTCGTAGCAAGCGTTCATTGTCTGACGTTATCGGAAGCTTTAGATCCTGAATGTCATTCTGATTGTTTCTCCGAAATATTTTATTTATTTGCGGGAACATACTCGCGCTGTTGGATTTTACAGCACGAATTCTCTTGTTCCAATGCAAACTTACAGATATTCTGTAATTTTCCTTGATTAACTGTTGGATATTTTTAATCAGTGACTTCAGTGTCCTGACCTCCGAGTTTTGTCTGTCGGTAAACCGCCTGTACAAGAGTTTGAGTCTTGTCAGGAGTCTACTTTTTTGTCTGTGCAGTGCGTCGATTGTCGCATTTCGGTACACGTTCGTGGAATCGAGATGTCGTAGGCATGGTCTTGTACTGTGCATCCTGCTCAATTATATCGCCCATTTGTTTGGGTTACCTGCCAATTTCGTAGTTTGACAAGTTCATTTAAGCTGTCAGGAAAGAGGTACTCGAAATGAGCGCTCTCGCCAAGGAATTGGCATAGCGTGGCCTACGCGCCTTACTGTTTTGTACATTTGGACATACTCTGCCATCTTCGCGAACTCGTCAAGTTATGTGATCACGACACATAGTATACAATGGGCATTGTCGCATACAATGTTTCATAAGCAGAATATTCCATACTGTCCATTGACAAAACATTCGTTCTTGTCAGCCAGTTTCAGTCGAGAGAAAATCAGCCTGAGATCTAGATAGACTTTATATTGAGTCTGCACTGCCCTTAGTCCGCATAAGCAGATCATCGATGTAGGTGCTTATCTGATCGCTGATGTGACTTTCGTGCTCTAGTTTATTGCGTTTGTCACAACATAAGATGACATCATTTTAGGTTTGTATTGTATTATTGCATTCGGGGTGATGTAAGTTGATTTTCATGTCACCTACTACCATTATGTCTGTTATTTTTTTCCATTTTACTGAGTTTGTGCTTCAGCTCTTCAATAAACGTTTTTTAGTTCAAAGAACTTATGTTTTGTAAGAAACCTAGAACATGTATGATATTCGACCCCTAGATCCGTACGCTCACTTTTCTTCACTTAACTATTGTATATATAATATGAAAATGTAAATACAAACTAAACTAAGTACATAATCAAAATATATAAAATGACGAACATCGGAAGATGAAACCGTTGTTGTAATAAATCCTCGAAAGAAACAAGATCCGCTTTTCTTTTTTCCAATTGTGTCTCCAACCCTTAATTTCCGCGAGCCCTACATTAAAATCAGAAGTGGGATTGATATACTCTAGCCGTGATTTACGAGTAAGTGCAGTCTTAAAGTTTTTTGTTTTGTTAATTTATGTCGTATTAGTGAGTTATTGTTTGCTGCTGTACAAAAAAAAAAAATATATAAATTTGTGAAAAGATTCATAAAAAATGGCAGAGCGCGCAAGAATGTATTTGCAGATGGCAACTGTTCCGCAATTGAAGGATAAACTTGCTGAAATTAATTTACCGACGAGTGGGTTGAAGACGGCGCTAAGAATTCGATTGGAGGAAAGAATCGAACAACTCAATGATGGTCAACTGGAGGATTATTTTCCTACAAGCATTCTTGATGTGATAAGCGTGGAAGAATCGTCATCAGAGCTGGAAGAAGAAAGTAGAAGTGTGACGCAACAACTGGAAGCTTTGCGAGAACTGGTGAAGAGGAAGGAAGAGATTCGGGAATTGCGAAAGAGGCTTGCCGAACTAAGCGAACCGCTAGAAACTACAAGATCTGATAACGTTTGCTTCAAAGACATCGAGGAATCCCTACCTACTTTCTCCGGTGATGATAACTATCCCATCACCAGATGGATCAAGGCATTCGAAGATTCCAAACATATATATGGATTTGAAGAATCAAAGAGCTTCATCTATGCGCAACGCTTATTAAGAGGTACAGCGAAACTATTTCTTAAATCCACACATTGTCGATCATGGGAGGAATTAAAGGCGGCTCTGATTAGTGAATTCCATCAACATTCTTCAGCCAATGTTCATAACCCCTTACGTAATCGAAGGAAGCAAAGAGATGGGAACTACCAGCAGTATGTTCTTCGCATGCAAGAGATCGCCAGTGCAGCTGAAATTGAAGAACATGACGTCATCAATTTCGCTTCTAAAACTAAAGAAGAACACTTTGCTATATAAGAAGAAGTTCTTAGGGTCGTGAAACTGCAAAAGCTACAGTTACGTCTGGACAAGTGCTTGTTTATGGTTGAAAGAATATCATACCTAGGATACGAAGTATCAGCAGATGGTATAGGTCCAAATGCCGATGGATTGCGAGCAGTTAAAGAGTTTCCTATACCGATAAATTCTAGGTCATTGCATTCTTTCTTGGGATTGTGCTCATACTTTCGTAAATTTATAAAAGATTTTTCAATAATCTCGAAGCCCCTACATGATCTTCTGAAGAAGGATATTGATTTTGTTTTTGGTCAAAAAGAGTTATCCGTTTTTGATAAGCTAAAAGATTTGCTTTCAAAGGCACCATTACTTAGCATATACAGTGCAACCTCGATATAACAAATCGGAGGGGAACAAGTAAATATTCGTTATATCAAGTAATTCGTTGAACTGAGGTTTGTTATTTTGAGGTTAGGTTGGTCTAAAATTCGTTATAAAGAGGTAAAAAAATAGTTTTATTCACCTCAACATTACGTACTCATCTTGTTATAGCGAACAAATTCTACTAATAAATGATAACACTTTTTTATGAAATTACTGTATGTATTTTCTATTTAAAAACAATTAGGTAGTTAACAAATTTTTGTTCTTACATTAATAATCAAAATTAAATGCAGTAAAATCCATAAAAGTAGGTACATCTTGGTGGGTACATACATTATGTAGGTAATTTAATGTTAATTTCAAAGATTCGCACAACAAAACTCACGAATTAAGGTAAAGAATCAACAATGTGGTTATACATAGTAGCTTAATCTCAATTTTGTTCATCTTGATTAGAAAAAAAGTCATAAATAGTTGTCTGTTTACCACCGGTAAGAGTTATCACATCCAAAGCGCAATCCAATTTCGTGATGGATTTGACTACATCGTCACTCATACCTCCCCTTTTGAGAAACACAGATTTTATTATATTTAAAGCATTTAAAGCATTTTTTATTGTGAAGTTATGCTCATCAATTTCACCCCCTTCTTCCTCGTCTTCATCCGCTTCTGCATTAGTAACCGGCAACACAGATGTGACAATGTCAGCATCAGTTAGTTCTCCACAGACGGCTAAATCATTATCAAAGGTAAGGTAGCACTAACGCAGAATTGCGAATCAGGCTTAAGAGTCATACATTGGTGGGAACTTTATATGTATAAAGGTTGACAAAATTCGTTAACTAGAGGTATTTATACTTTTTCTTGATAGTTGAAAATTCGTTATAAAGAGGTTGTTCGCAAAAAATGTTCGTAATGTAAAGGTATATTTTATATTGACTCCTATGGACAATTCAAAGGGATTACGAAGAATTCGTTAAATCGAGGAAGTCGTTATATTGAGGTACGTTATATTAAGGTTGCACTGTATAATCCAAACGCTGAAACGGAATTGCATTGCGACTCCAGCAGTTTAGGTTTCGGGGCAGTTTTGCTTCAGCGGCAGGAGGATAACTTGATGCATCCAATCTTCTTCTTTTCGAAGAGAGCTACAGCGCCAGAATCAAAGTATCATTCATATGAACTTGAGACTTTAGCCATTGTATATGCACTTAGACGGTTTAGAATCTACCTAGCTGGAATAAAATTCAAAATCATAACGGACTGTAAGCCATTAACTCTGACTTTGAGCAAAAAGCTTTTGAATCCGAGAATTTCAAGATGGGCTTTGGAGCTTCAAGATTTTGAATATAGTGTAAAGCATAGGGACGGAAAGAGAATGGGTCAGGTAGATGCGCTCAGCAGGTGTCACAACATCTTTCTTATTGAACCTGATTCTATTGAGTATGCACTTGCAGCTGTTATTGGGAATTTGGTTAAGTCCTTGGAGGAAAAGGAAAGTCCCTGCTATGATTTAATTAATGGCCTCGTTTACCGTAAAATAAACAACAAAGTTTTGTTTTATGTGCCAACTCACATGGAAAGAAATGTAATTCAAACTCACAATGATGCTTTATGTCATGTAGGTGTGGAAAAGTGTTACGATTTCCTAAAGAAAACTTATTGGTTTCCCTTTATGAAGACTAAAATTCGCGATTACATAGATAGTTGTTAACGGTGGATTCACTTTTCTTCACAGACTGGTAAAAAGGAGAGAATTTTACATAGCATTCCCAAAGGTGATAAACCATTTGACACTTTACATATTGACCACTATGGTCCTTTGCCTTCATCTATGAGAAATTTTAAAAAACATGATTTCTTAGTAGTCGACAAAACTAAAACTGCTGTTAGGAGTACTAGCACCAAGGAAGCAGTGAAGTGTTTAGAGTCATATTTTTCCAACTACATATAGTAAGCCAAATAGAATAGTTTCAGATAGAGGAAGTTGTTTCACATCCGTAGAATTTTCAAAATTTTGTAGCGATTCAGATGTGCAGCATGTAAAAATTGCTACAAGCTCACCCCAATTCAACGGTCAGGTTGAGCGAATCAATAGAAACCTAACGCCAATGTTGGCCAATGAGAGTGAAATGGAGCCGGCAGAGTGGACCAAACATCTGTGTAAAGTTGAATTTGCCTTGAATAATGTGAAGAACAAGAGCACCGGATGTAGTGGTTTATGACAAAATTCAAGAGTACTTAGAAGAAAATATAACAGAAGAACCCAGAAATATAGATACAATTAGGCAGGAAGCAAAAGGAAAGATTGTTCGTAGTCAAGAAGTGAATAAACAATATTTTGACAAGAGACACAAAATTCCTCATATTTATAACGTCGGAGAGATGTAATGATTAAAAATGTTTTGAACACTCCTGGTGTAAACAAGAAACTTATGCCTAAATATAAGGGTCCTTATGAGATAGTTAAACGTTTAAGTAACGATCGGTATATTATCAAAGATTTGGAAAATCTTCAAATATCGAGAATTCCGTATGAAGGAGTTGCCTCTCCTGAGAATATGAAACCGTATAAACTTCCGTAGTGTATCTTGCATGTCTATATACATTTATGAGTATCTATTAAACATTATTTCAATGTTCGACGTCCAAAGTGTCACGATCTCGTTTTGAAATGTGTAAGATGTTAAAATTTCATATAAAGGTCTATGTACCATATGTACACGTATATACATTTTTATTCATCTTGTTAATGACTGATTTCCAGTTTTCGTATTTAAAATTGTTTATTGTTAAATTGTTAATTAATTTATTTAAAGCTTCAAAGGTTTGTAAAGTGTATTAGATCATATCGATTGTTGTATCATAATGTGAAAAAAAAAGTTAGAATACATAAGAACACATTTGCATGAGGTAAATCGAGGACGATTTTGCGTCAGGATGGTCGAGCTGTAAGAAACCTAGAACATGTATGATATTCGACCCCTAGATCCGTACGCTCACTTTTCTTCACTTAACTAATGTATATATAATATGAAAATTTAAATACAAACTAAACCAAGTACATAATCAAAATATATAAAACGACGAACATCGGAAGATGAAACAGTTGTTGTAATAAATCCTCGAAAGAAACATGATCCGCTTTTCTTTTTTAATTGTGTCTCCAACCCATAATTTCCGCGAGCCCTACAGTTTATTGTTGCTTATTTTTCGTTCACTGTTCTAGCTGAAACACTTCCTTCTTCCACACTGGTCTATGATCTGATTAAGATCTGATTAAGATTATAGTGTTAACTAGCACATTTACTTTTTTTTTCACTTTTTGTTTATGAATTTCCTCTTGTTTGTTTCCATTATTTGTACTCGTAATTTTGATATAGTTTAGTTTAGTTTTTAATTCATTTTTATTCATAATTTCTTAGATCTATCTTACCCTAGACAAAAATGCTTAAAAACTAGCTTAACTATCTTAACAATCTAGATATCCTACTGGCCCTAGGCGGACACTCTAAAACAGACGTAACAACTTAAATCTATGTCTTTCGACTACTATATCAACTTACCACTAACATTACTATATCTAGCTTAAGCTAAGAAAAATGTTTTTTATTAAAAACTTAGCATATGATAATTTTTTGTATTATATATAAAACTTAAGCCTACCTTAATGTAAAAAATACCTAAAAAACCTAAAATATATATATATATGTATATATCTTTTTTTTTTCTTTTTTTTTTACATACATACTACCCTGCTACTACCTACCCTACCCTACCTTACCCTTCCCTAGCCTATGTAAGCCTGCCATTGGTGTTAGGCAGGCCATGCCTTGAGGCTGAAGCTCTCAAAGTGTCCACTGACGTAGCTCTCTCCAACCACCAAAAGCGTTGATGCTGGCGGACTACGTCTCCTCGATCTCGGCGTGAGACCGATCTACAGAACCTGAGGCGCTCGGGCTCACGAAGCGCGACATCGGGTTCGTAGAGGAATCGCCGTTCCACGGAATTGCGACCCACGTGGAAGATTAGCGGCACCGCCAATCTATCCTGGATCAGCCCACATCTATCTAAATAGAGGAATGCTTCTGGCGGCACAAAGCCATTAAGGCGCACTCTCTCGTGATATAAATCGTTGGGGTAGTAAGCCCCGAAGATCAGGCTATTGACCGAAGTCATTGCTCTCGCAACGTGGCTTCGAATCAGTTTGATCTAAAGAAGAATTATCTATCCGTACAATCCTGGCCCTATTGTATAGGACCTCGTTCGGGTAAAATTTCGTGTACTCAGATTCGGGTGTCCTATGTAGCCCCAGACACGTCCTTTCCATTAAGCTGGCTCTCACATTAAACCAGACGGGGCATCCATAGGCAATCATGCCCATGTTTGTCAAAATATAGATACTGATCCAGCACGATCCCAAGGTATCTGACTACAATTTGTCTCGCCAGTGGACGTCCGTCCGGTCCTAAAATTAAGAATCTGCGCCAGTTTTTTCTAGTGTCCCGAGAGGCCCTAGGCACAGGCGTTCTGAACAATATAGATTCTGATTTCTGGAAGTTGATTTTCAACTTACAGTCATCACAATACTGCTGAATTTTTTCGAGTATTTTTTTTTCGCTGCAAGAGAGTGACAATGACGTCGATCGTTGGACCTGATCTGTACGCGATTAGGTCGTCTGCGTACGCTATTGAATGGTGAAGAGAAACTAGCAGATCGCTTAGGTAAATGCTGAAAAGGATCGGCGAATTTACTGTACCCTGTTGCAGTCCATTTTTGATTTCAAATGTTTGAGTAGAAGTCACATTGGCAATTTTCACTACGAACTTTCTACCTGTTAACATGTCAAAAATCATATATAGCAGTGGTTTACTTATGCCCATCCGACTGAGCTTGTAATAAAGACCTTCTAACCATACGGTGTCGAAGGCTTTTTCCAAGTCAATCAGACAGCCACCCGTGCATTGGTTCTTGCATTTATTCCATTGGACATCCGACACAAGCTTCGACGCGGCATGAATAGTGTCATGCCCCGCTCTGAAACCGAATTGGTTATCCGGGATGATTTTATTGTCCTCAACCCATTTAGACAGGGCCCTATGGGTCACCTTCTCAAAGACCTTGCTGATACTCGGAAGGAGACTTATTGACCGGAGATTTTCCGGGTTAGATGTGTCTTTATCCCTCTTGGGAATTGGTTGCACCACCGCTGTCTTCCAGTGCACTGGAAAATATGCATTATTCAGTGCATTGTTGAACAGGATGGTATACCTCTCTACAGCCACTGGCGGAAGGTGCCTAAGCACAACATTGGATATATCGTCGACTCCCGCGGATTTTTTCTTCCTCAATGACTCGAAGATCATCCGAAGATCTTCTGTCGAAATGAACAGGGTATTAACCCCCTCATTGTCGATGACATTGTTTGCCATGAAATCTTCATTAAACCTTGTAAAACCAAGGTTCTCTGATCGCCAATGATCGATATCATTTCGAAGATAGAAGTGATGAAGCAGGGTTCTATCTTCCAGGTGGTGGTTCGGGCGAATACTATCATTCACCTTGTACACCTCCTGGAAGACAGCTCCCACTGTCGCCACCTTCACCTGAGGATCCTCGATCACGAAGAAGTCGTCATCCAGGATGGCGCTCTCCGGATCGATGCTAACTGTTCGTAGCAAGCGTTCATTGTCTGACGTTCTCGCAAGCTTTAGATCCTGAATGTCATTCTGATTGTTTCTCCGAAATATTTTATTTATTTGCGGGAACATACTCGCGCTGTTGGATTTTACAGCACGAATTCTGTTGTTCCAATGCAAACTTACAGATATTCTGTAATTTTCCTTGATTAACTGTTGGATATTTTTAATCAGTGACTTCAGTGTCCTGACCTCCGAGTTTTGTCTATCGGTAAACCGCCTGGACAAGAGTTTGAGTCTTGTCAGGAGTCTACTTTTTTGTCTGTGCAGTTCGTCGATTGTCGCGTTTCGGTACACGTTTGTAGTATCGTTATGTCGTTGACGTGGTATTGTACTGTCCATGGTCTGCTTAATTATATCGTCCATTTGTTTGAGGTACCTGTCAATCTCGTAGTTTGATAGGTTCCTATTAGTCGGTGGAAAGGAGGCGCTCGAAGTGAATGCTCTCGTCAGGGAATTGGCAAGCGCGGCCAGCACACCCTACTTTAATCGTAGGGGTGCGTTTGGACACACTCTGCCATCTCCGCGAACTCGTCAGGTACTGTGATCACGGCACATAGTCCGCAATGGTCACTGTCGTATACAATGGTCCGTAGACAGTTAATAGACCATTCGTTCGTGTCTGCCAGTTTCAGTCGAGAGTCTATTAGCATGAGATCCAGATAGGAGCCGCTCCTAGGATACGACGGACTATCCGTTGCGAGCAACTTGACTCTATATTCAATGCTGCGAAGAACCCACCAATGGCTTAGTAGGCTCCCCCTAGTGTTGGGAATGTTATTTTCCCAATCACTATGTTTGGCATTTAAATCGCCGGCCAAAATGGAAAAGTTTTCCACTGAATTTAAGCGCAGAGATCAAAAAAGTGTCTCGAGCTCTGCGATAAAAATATTGGGTTGAGGTGCTTCAGGTGCATAGGCTGATACAATGTACATTCTCTTTCCGTTTCGGAGAGGAATGCACACAATACAGGCTTCTAGCACCTGGAACCTCCGCACTTCACCGCTATATATGACTTTATGTTTAAAATTGTTTTTAATAAAGATCGCAACTCCCCCGCCTTGAATAGCGTTGGGTTGGTCCCTTCTAATTATTCTATAAGAACTGTGCCGGATTTTGTGCTTCTGGTTTAGCTTTGTTTCGCTAACCAAGAGTACATCGGGGCTTTCGTCCTGCAACAGGTTAAAAAGTACGACTCGTCGCTCGATCCTTATCAGTGAATTTACATTCACCGACAGGATCACGACCTTAGGTGCGCTAGGCCCGGCAGAAGCGAGTAGATACTATCTACTCGGGTCGCCGTCTCCAGGATCTGTTGCTGGAGCTGCCCAATCTGCCCTTGGATTGCGAGCAAGATCGAACAGACATCCACCTCGGCCACCGGTGCCTTAGAGACAGGCACTGGGGCTTTAGGAACAGTCATGGGCTTTTGTACCGTCTTTTCCGAACCTGCCGCCATTTAGGCGTAGGTCAATTGGGATGTGACGGCTGGTGTTTGGAAGCGACCCGAGGGACGCTTCTCCTCGACCTTCTGCTTACGGGCCAGGTTTTCTTTTTTGATGTCCTGAAACTTAGGACATCCCCGATAGTTTGCAGGGTGCCCTCGGTTCCTATACAAGAATACAAGACACACTCGAGCTGCTCTCTATTCGCCACCTTGTCTTTTCCAAGGTCGCACTCCTCGTTCTTGTGGTTCTTTGCACACTTAACGCATCGAGGCTGCATTTCGCAGTTCGACGCGGCGTGCCCGAACCTTTGGCAGCGGATACATTGCAAAATGTTTCCGCTCCGCTTTAACGTTTCCCATGTGACAGTCTGGGACGCTAAGGTGGTGATAGTCCTTAACCTCTCCAGCTTGCTGCTGGGTGTGAGCTGTACCAAGAAGAAGGGAATAACTCGCTTCTCCCATCGGGAGCTCACCGTAGAGAATGGCTTAACCCCCACGAATTTGAGGTCGTCACTCTCGAACTCTTTGAGCTCGGAGAGCATTTCCTCGGGGTCTGCAATCGACTCCACGCCTTTAAGGAGCATTGTCCGCAACCTCTCGACCTTCGGCGTGAAGGAAAAAAACTCCGTTGTGGACTCCTTTAATAAGCTTTTTATACGCTTATGCTGCTCCAGTGTCTTGCACCGAACAGCATAGCGTTTTTGGCCTAAACATTTGATTTCAAAATTGCCTACACCAATAGCATACTTACAGAGATCGATGGTCTCTCGTAGGGCCGTGGTATAGGTGAAGATGGGTGGCACTTTCTCCTTTTTAGGACGTTGCTGCTGCGGCTGTTGTTGTTGCTGCTGCTGTTTCTGCTGCTGCTGTTGCGGCTGTCGTTGTTGCTGCTGTTTCTGCTGCTGTGGCTGTTGTTGTTGCTGCTGCTTTTTCTGCGGCTGCTGTTGTTGTTGCTGCTTTTGCTGTGGGGCGGCTGTTGCCTGCTCTAAATCCCTCTTCTTTATCAGCTTATCAACTACGGCCTGCAGCTGGTCACGTAGGATACGCTCTTTCTCTTCCAGTTCGCTACGCTCTTCCTCCGTAGTCGAATATAAAAGGGGGGCAAAGGGGTTTATTGCCTTCCCTACCATAGGAAAGGTAGGCAGTTATCCGCTTCCACGGGGATCGCTGGTTTTGGTTGTTGTTGTCCAGCTGCTTTCGACGTTGTGTTGGTGATGGCGCCCCTTTCCTCGCTTCGACCTGCAGCTTTTCAGTCGAAGTACACGAAAAACTTTCCTCCCGACTTGGGATCCGAACCAACGACCTTCCGACAGCGGGTCGGGCACTTAACCACTGGGCTAATTCGAGTTCCGCGAATACTTCGCCTAAACACGCACTTATATTTTCTATAATTGTTTTTACACTTTGCTAGCCGAAACACTACCTACTCCTTCACTGGCCTGTGATCAACTGACGTAATTTTGATATTCTTGATACTGAATGTTCAATCAATTTAGGGACTAGTTTAATCCTTCTATTGTCAGCCTCAAACCTTTTTTTTTTTAATTTGGTCAAAAATAAGATGTCTTTGTGCTTGTCGTTAAGTTTTTAAGTTAAGTTTATATACAGGGTGTCCCACGAGCAGTGTGCCAAAAAGCTAGAGCGTGTAGGTCTGGTCAAGACAAGAAAAAAATCGTATTGGAGGGGGGGGTCTATTCCCCCCCGTTTAGCCGGGTGGGGCAATTTTCTAAAAAAATTGACTTAATTTGGAAAATAAATTATTAAAAATCAACAGTTACATCCACAATGCCGTGATATACTTTTTTGTAAAGCCAGAAACCTCTTCTTTCGTCCTGTTTTTAAATGAAGCTGTTTTAGGGAATAGTTTTTGAGAAATTAATTTTCAAACTCAAAATTTTGGAAAAAAAATGAAAAAAAAAATGTTCGAACTATTTTTTTTCAAAATGTTATGTAATTAAGTGGTAATCTTTTTTCAAACATTCAATTCTCTTATTAGTTTTTAGTTAAAAACAGAAAACCGGATGCAAAAATGTCTTGTAGTTTTTGAGAAATTAAAAAAAAACCCGAACCACTTTTTTCTAAGAAAAAATTTTTTTTTTTGGTTTTAACGCGTCTGGACTTGTAGGCAAATTGATGTATGAAACATGGACCTCTTTTTTATTATTTTTAAAAAATTCGGAGTTTTATGAGGATACAATAAAGTGACATAGTATTGGAATAACCCTGGATTAATCCTTTTTTTTCATTGATAACCCCTGAAAACTGACCTGACAATTTCGTCTGGGTCCACCCGCCGCCAATGGGTTCTACCCGCTAGGACCTTAAGACAATAAAACCGCAATTTTTCTTTATTGAACAACAAAATATTTGCAACCCAAATGTAAATAAAAGGCATTGCATTTTTAATAAAAAACCATTTCCAAATTGGACGTTAACTCATCAACACATTACGATGTCAAACTCATACTCTCGAGAAGAATTAACGGACGTGCACTTCTGCTACGGTTTAGCTAATGGTCGAGATCGTGAAGCCGAAAGACTCTACGCTGAAAGATATCCCAATCGGAGGTGTCCCAGTCGTAGCATGTTTTCAAGAATCCACCGACGTCTGCGAGAGCACGGAGTGCTAGAGCATCGAAGAACCGAAAGATCAGTTACAGATGGATCAGGAAGCTTAGATGAAAGAATTTTGGATTTGGTCCGACGTAATCCCTCCCTTAGTACAAGGAGGATGGCTATTATGCTTGGAGTGCCCAAATCTAGAGTATGGAGAGTGCTTCATAACGAAAACTTACACCCGTACCATTTTAGGCCAGTTCAGGAACTCACCTCAAACGACAAGTTTTTGAGAGCAGAATTTTGTCGATCATTACTGCTTCGAGATGAAACTGAACGAAACTATTTTGCAAGGATATTCTGGACGGATGAAGCACAGTTTACCAGAGATGGGGTTACTAACTTCCACAATTTGCATCATTGGAGTAGCACCAATCCACACAACAAAAAACAAAATAAATCACAACACCGCTTTAGCTGTAATGTTTGGCTTGGTATTGTTGGACAAACTGTAATCGGGCCCCGGTTTTTGGATGCCGTCATTAATGGAGAATCATACCTGCAGTTCCTACGAGACCTTTTGCCCGATTTGATGGACAACGTTCCTTTGGCCATAGCAGATAATTTAATCTACCGGGTTTCTGTTTTCAACTAAAAACTAATAAGAGAATTGAATTTTTGGAAAAAAATTACTACTTAATTACATACAATTTCGAAAATTTTTTTTTTAATTTTTTTAGCAAAATTTTGAGTTTGAAAATTAATTTCTCAAAAACTATTCCTTAAAACAGCTTTGTTTAAAAACAGAATGAAAGAAGAGGTTTCTGGCTTTACAAAAAAGTATATCACGGCATTGTGGATGTAACTGTTGATTTTTAATATTTTTTTTTCCAAATTAAGTCAGTTTTTTAGAAAATTGCCCCTCCCGGCTAAACGGGGGGGGAATAGACCCCCCCTCCCATACGATTTTTTTCTTGTCTTGACCAGACCTACACGCTCTAGCTTTTTGGCACACTGCTCGTGGGACACCCTGTATATAAGATTTTGACAACTTGATACTTGTATGTAATAACTGCCTCATCAACAATCTCACTAATGAGTTTGTCTTTGAATTCAGATTTGATAATCCATATTAATTCGGTTAAGGCGGGGTGGAACCTTTCTATAGGAGAATTACTGTTGAACTTTTGGTATATATTGTGTGAAGGATACATTTATAAGAAATCCCTAAGCGATTTGTATTCACAAATTCACTGCTATTGTTGGTGACTACCCTTTTCGGGATACCATGAAGAGAGAAAAAGTGTTTCAGAAATTTTATCAAATTTAAATTATTTTTCTTGGTAAGTGTGCACTATTATAACGCAATTATCATTACGCAATTATTAATGATATGCGAAGTAAGATGCTTATGTACATATATGGAAAGTGGGATTCTTTTTTAATATGAATGAAAAAAAAAAGATTAATCAAATACGACATTCACGATTCACATTCTCCGGACCAAATGACAGTGTCGGCGTTGCATTTGATACTTTTCTTCGTTACATATTTGTAACGAAAAGGTGTGTAAATTCAAGAGTATAAATGTCACACGATTTTTTACATTCTCCAGAGGAAAGGTTAGTTGTACAGGCTTTCGAAGTACTTGTTGATTTTGAAGTCGTATGTCGCATGCCCTTACGCCACCGTCTCTTCCAGAATGAACTGATTGAACGACTGCTAACCTCCATAGTAACCGTAGTTTTTTATTACCGTAGAATTTTATGTACCAAAACTACGTCGCCGATCTTGACTCCACGAGAAAGTCTGCCTGCGTTATGGTGAATCGACCTTAGTCAGCGCTTAAAAAATCGCTTCATCAGTGTCTGCCGAAGTTGCAAAGATTTTGCAATTGATGAACCATCACAATTCAATTATTATTTAGAAAATTAGCTGGTGATAAGGTTTCAAGTCCGTATGATTATCTGTTATATAAGTTAACACGACGAAGTATCAAATTCCAGCAAGACCGAATTAGGTCAAGCCAACACGCGCGTCCGATACAATACATTCGCTGGATGAACAACACCGCAAGCCGACTAATAACGCTGACATCACTATCACCGTCAACACGGTACACCGGATGGATAACGCTGACACCGCGTCTGCTGCAGTTTGGAATTAATGTATAAATTAGCTTAAGTTATTCAATAAGTGTTCAGTTTTATTTTTAACGTGTCGCAATAAAGTGGGCTCGTCCCCAAGTAATTAAAATTTGTGTTTTTTTTAATAAAAAAATAATTTAAAACTTTAACTTATATGTTAAGAGCCTTGAATTGACTCCTGTCAAGAGAGTCGCTAAATCTTCGTAAGATATGCCCGATCTTCCAATATTTGCTTTAAGATTGTTCTTAACACTTCGGACGAGGCGCTCCTAAAAGCCACCCCACCACGCTGCTCGTTCCGGTATGTATTTCCAAGTAATGTCTTGATGTCCCGCTAACTACTGAACTTCAGTCTTCCTTATTAGTTCTTCCAATTTTCTTAGTTCCAAGTCTGCCCGCTTAAAGGTTTTTGCGTTATCCGATATGATCGTAACTGGCACTCCTCGTCTAGCTATGAATCGTCGCGATGCGTCAATACGAATCGCTTGGATTGCAGCACATGTAAAAAGCATCACGTATATTTTCTTTTATCAAACTCGTTTTCCGCTCATATATACAGGGATCCAAGAAAATCAACGCCTGTGGTTTCAAACGCCCTGCCAATGACCACTCTCTCTACTGGTAATAGAGTCCATGGTTCAGATACCACTTTGCCGTAAAGCCTCCTACATGTTACACATTGCTGTGGTACCTTTTTTATTAACTGCTTGCCTTGAACAATCCAGTATTTTGTTCTGATTGTCGCCTGAACACAAATGATTGCGAATGATGGAAGTCCTGGCTCGCTAGATGAGGCATCGAAAACAATTCTCATTCTGATTGTTACCTTCCTCCATCATCGCGATAAACAGGCATGTGAGGCATGTAATATGTACGTTTATTATAAGTTCCTTCAATGACTTCTTCGGCTACGCCGCTACGAATCAACTCACGCGTTCCTTTATCACCTTTATCATACTTGAACATATTCTTGGAATTTTCATCAGCTTTTTTGTCAACCTGCGGAGACGCTGCAATGCAATTCGCTTATTGTCGTGAAGTGCATCGTTAGGGATCCTCCATTGCAAGTGCGCTACGTAACGTCCGCAGATTTTTTTAATATCGCCGATAACCCTTTCCACCGCTGATTTCTCCTCGCTGGCTTGGCAACCTGATATTCCTACAGATTCCAAATTCCAAAATTTAGACACGTCGAACTGCTCTGCTTCCACGCTAACATTTAGAACACAGGCCCCTATTGTGAGTGTCGATGAGCGATCGACTCGACAATTGTCGATTGCGTCGATTGGTTCTGGATTTGGTATTGTGTAACTCAATCGATGGAGAAGTAGACTATTGTCACACTCAATCCACTTCGCTTTACGGAATTTAGAAGGAAACATCTTCCTTCCCACCGCAGGAGCAACTTTTTTTGATAGTTGGTTAGATTACTTCTATATTTTTTTGTTGAATGATTGTTTGCCTAACACAGGATGCACTGTAGTCTTTTGCTGTAAGCAAACTGATTGCAATGCCTGTAGTTAACCGTCTCTGTCTCTCGTTCGATTTTTTTAGCGCCTCTACTTCTGCCCTAATAAAATCAAGGTGGGTTTTTAAATGTTTCTCTTCGTGCGTAGCATGTTTGGGGTCGTCGCTGTCACTCCTTGCTTCAATTCCTGCGTTAAGCAATTTGCTAGACATAGAACCTTTGACTCTAGTTTGTAGTCTATGTACCGTATATCCGATGGAATGCGCTTTAGAAGTACAGATTTCACTATAATTTCATATTGTGAAGATGGTACCTCTAATGCCCTTAAAGAGCTCATCGTCGTGGTAACCTTATTGTACAGTTATCGGAGGCCTCTCATATTGCTCGTTGAATGCACGCACTTTAAATTTATTAACTTTTGGATGAATATCTCGACAATTTTTTCGGTGTTTCCATATTCGTTTTGCAAAAGGGATATTGCTTCATTATAACATTCACCTCTCGGGGTGAATCCAGCTATTGTCGTAGCCATCTTTTTAATTAATGCCTCAGTGAGAAAGTTGAATTTGGCCGTAGCCAATAGCTGAGGATTATCGTTCTCTACTCGCTTAAACTGTTCCCAAAACGGAATTCATTTTTCAAATTTTCCGACCAAAGTTGTCCTTGAGTATGCAATTACTGCCACAGCTTTGTCGTCGTGCACTCTCACACCCCTTTTCTTCCGGTGCTACTATTCTCCTCAAGGTTTCATCTGCTTTCTTCAAATTGGCTTGCGCATTTTTTATACATGCTTAAAATTCTATGCTAACTACTTTTAAAAGAATTTCGACTGTCCCGGGTTTCGGCACCATGAAAAAAATGATTAATAACATACGAGTTAGATTTTTATACCCCGGACTAAATGACAGTATCGGTGGTTCATTGAGTACTTTTCTTCGCTACATAGTTGTCATGTGTAGTTGTCTATGTGTGTATATGCGTGAAAACGTTAAATATTTGAATGTACATATGTATATATAAATAAAGGCTAAAAGAAATTAAGAAGGTGTATAAATTCAGGTGTATGAATGTTATACCTACATATAGGTTGTGCATCTGTATGGATGTTGTCTCTGTCACACAATTTTTTACATAATATATTCTAAGCTTTCATTTATTGCTCTATGATTAGGACTTATATGCTAATCTCGAACTATTTTTTCTGATCAGCATAGCGAGGCACCTAACTACATATATTTAAGCATCTATTACTGAAATATTTAGAGTATGGTGAATAAAAAAGGCATTAACTATGAACTATAACGTCGCTAATTTTGCTGCTATTCTATTCTATTGTATGTCATTCCTTTTTTTTAAGAGTTTCTGAAACTTAACATGCGGTCTAGTTTTAATGACTTAAGGGGGTAGTCTCATGTGACCAATTCGAAAAATCGATTTTTTTTTTTCATAGTAAAACCTATCGAAAATGTGTGAAAAATTCAGACCGAAAATCCTAGTATTAAATAAGTTACAACTCATAGTCGCCGACGCGCCATAAGCGACTTGTTCTGCTCTTTTAATTTTAAACGTATTTTTCTCGAAACATCATTTTCTAAAACTGTCATGGTCCTAAAAAAAAAACTATTCAACCAATCGCTTTGAAATTTATATATGTTCTTCACTCATTAATGGTTATCGGCCACAACAAAATTGTTATTTTCGAAAATATTTTCTTAATTTTTTTAAACGATTTTTATAAATAAATAAAGAAAAAAAAATTTTTTTCTACAGTCCGCTACAGTTTCTACATGAACAGCCGCTATTCCCATGACCAGTGACCTCCTTTTTTTTTGGTGGCTAATTTAATTAAAAAAAAATATATAAAGAATGTAAAATAAGAAAAAAAATAAATAAAAAGTTTAAGATACAAATAAAAACATATAAAAAATTAAAATGATTGAATTTTATTGTCTTATAAAAAAAAAATCCCTAAAAAGAGGTAACATTTATGTGTTCACATGAGACTACCCCCATAACTCATTTAATAAAGGATGAACTAATTTATTGCACATTCCGATATCGAAATGTTATCGTTGTCATTCATGTCTGTCTGTTGGCATGCTATCGTTTTCATCTTTATTGTTTTGAATAGCCAAGAAGGCTCATTCTTTTCAGTTGCATTTAACTCTATTTGAGATAGGCGTTAGTGTTGGAGTTTTGGTTACCTTTTCTGAAGGTGATATTGAATTCAAACCCTTCTAGTTCAATCCTCGAGCGAACCGGTTTCGAATTCGGTTCTTCACGAAAAAAATGCCATATAATTGGCTTGTGGTAGGTTACTATACAAAATTTTCCTCCAAAAAGATAAGATCTAAAGTACTTATTAATAAACTGAAGCTAAAAGTTCTTTCTCAATTGGACTCTAGTTCTACCCTGATTTCTATACAGTCCGGTTGACATATCGGATTATTTGGAGCCTTTAGGATAGTATTACCTACTGCAGTATAAGTCGCATCCGTCGTAAGGTTGAAAGGTTTTGAGACACCTGTTACTGTAATATGGGTACGTGTACAAAAGCGTCAGCAAGACGCAATTGATGTACTCGAAATCATTTTTTACAGCCTTACCTTTGCGAGGACAGTTTGTCATAGGTTTTTTTAATCAATGTCAATACCAAGAAATGATTTTACGAGCTTGTTGTCGGAAAATTTTTTATAGCGTCAATTTTGTCAGGAATAGGTTTTACTCTATCAGCTGTCAACAAATGCCCCAAGAGGTATACCTCTTTGTGAAGTAATCACAATATCCCAAGCCGAATTTTTAGATTGTTGTCTTTCTCGCAGAACTTTCTCCATGACATGCTGAAATGTCGAAGGAGTGTTCTTAAGTCTAGTGACATGCGAAAAAACTCATAGTGCCCATTTACAACAGAGAACGCTGTTTTGGAAATATTTTCCGCCTAAGCCGTGATTCGGTGGAATCCGGATGCAAGCCCGATTTACCTAACTTATTCGGAAGTTCCGACACAATAATTTTGCAAGCTAACAAAGACGTAACAGATGCGAACAATAAATTGGAAGTTAACAACATTGCTGACTAAATGGTGAATCCAAATTAACAAAGAAAACATTATCCGGGTAGTTTACACCAGAAGGAAAAGCCCGCCTCCTATAAGAAATTAACAACAGAAGCATAAAAATTAAATTAACATGCATGCAACACATTCTAGAAAAGGGAAACCAAATAAAGACAAATTTCGAAAATGCTATTGGATGCTTGGTAAAAACTCAAGGCTATCAATAGAAAGCAAACTACTCATGCACAAAGTCATGATAAAATCTATTCGGATATACAACATTGCGGGGAATCTCAGAAACCCCAAATGCTCAGGTAATCCAGCGTATGCATAACAGGATCCTAGGAATTATTGTCAACACAGAATGGTATATACCAAACAAAGAAATTCACAAAGGCCTCCACAACTGTCGCAGAGAAAATTCAAAATGACAGATGCAGGCAAACAATTTTAAAACATACCAACGACGAAATACGTTAGATCTTATAAAGGACGAACAGACACAAAGATGAAGACTTAAGCCCTACAGACCAACTAAAATAGTTTGCAGGTATAGATAAAACGGGAAACAATGCCTAATTATATTAAACGATAGGTATAATAAAAAATGGTAACGCCTTGGCGCAGTGGGTAGTGTGTCTGCCGCTGACTCGCGATGAGCGACTTCGGATCCAGATAAACACCAACCATCGCATATTAATTTCGCGGCTGCTCTCCTCGGCGGGAGTACTGGCAAACCTTCCACAGTACATTATTTGACTTGAAAAAGTTTCTAGGCTTTCGTCGTTCGGAATTAGGATTTAAACAGTAGGTCCCTTCCACTTGTGTGGAAAAACAAATCGCCCACAACATATGTAAGTGAATGAGAGAAGCTTTAGCTCTGGCTCGTCATTAGCTGTAACGCCATCTTAGAACAGGTATAATAAAATATAAATAAAATAAAAGTTATGAACCAAAATTCAAACGTTTCGGGGCCAACTTCGTATCGTAATTCAGGAGACAGACGTTAGAAAAAAAAATAATATTTTTATATTGTAATCTTAACTTGCTTAGGACATTCTGGGTACGTAACAAACGTTGTCCATGATTTTATTCGTAAACTGAGGAATTATCTGTCCCGAAGTAAAACAACTTCAGACGTCTTAGTCTCTCCCAATCTCAGTCTCTCCCAATCTCCCAATCTGTATATTTTATGTGATTTATTTTTTACCGGCTCTGATCACGAATTTTGATAAGCTGTTTTACAGAGATGTAAGCTGCAGGGTTTTTTTAGTACACCTAACTGAAGAGTATCACAACAGTGTACGATCTCAATGTGGTGTGCCAGCGGCGACAAAGCCCAACATACCAATCTCTGAGCTGCAGTCCTCTTCGAGGACATCCGTTGAGCATATATATATTTTTTTCATCAAAGTTAAATGGTTCACACTCCTCAAAGGAAGTCTGGAATAATAATTCACTAAACAATATGGTTTTTCAAGGAGCTTCGGAATTACTTTAGGTAATTCCACTTTTCGTGGAAGACGTGGCTACTGCAATCGCTCAATCAGTCAAACGTAATACTTTTGCGGGAGACGGCTATTCCCTTCGGCTTATTAAATATCCTTCCTTTCCTCATCAGTCCGCTTATACACCTTCATGAAAATTGCTTAACATCCTCATCGTTTCTAACTTCACGGAAAGAGACTAAAATTATCGCTCTGGCTAAAAGACTTAATCCGCCACTGGCAAGCAATTACCACCAGATTAATATCCTACTTTTTCTGGCAAAAGTCCTGGAGAAATTACTTGCGGAGAGGATAATTCGTTATGTTGAGTAATTGCCAAAAATCTTCTGCGACAGTATCAGTCTTGCCATATGCTAATCATAGCAGTCAGGTCAAAACACTTGATGACATTAAACTTCAGTTTGAAATGGATTACGTAATGATTTTATATTTAACAGAGTTAAACATTCTAAAAGCTACCATATCAATGGGGTTAATGCTAACCAAGCCTTTTAAATCTATCTATTGGACCACTCAGAGAGAACATTTTTTTTTTGTTTAGTTCTTAATTCATTTTTATTTAAAAATTTCTTAGATCTATTTTACCGTAGGCAAAAATGCTTAAAACTAGCTTAACTATCTTAACAAATCTAAATACTTTACTGGCCCTAGACAGACACTCTAAAACAAACAGTACGACTTAAAGCTATGCATTTCGACGACTATATATAAACTAACAATTAACATTATTACAACTTAAGCTAAGAATAATTGTTTTAATTCAAAAACATACCATACGATCTTTTTTTTAGTTTATACGTATATAAAACGTAAGCCTATCTTAAGATAACTAAGTAAATTATATACCTTTTATATATCATATATATATTCTTTGTTTTTAAATTTTAATATACATAAACTACTCAAAACAAAATAGGGCCCACCCAAGATTTATTTTGTATTTTGCCTAAAAAATTCTTAATTGGTAAACATAATCGAAACGAAGCTTTTTATTATAGAGTTCACAGGTGTATGAGTCCTTATCAATTCTTTGAACAACAATTTTACCGTTGCCTCCAAGTGAGTAGGCAAAAAAAGCTCATGGCTCGAAAAAACAATCAAAGCAAAAAATATTGCATTTGTTTTCTCAGTCCGATTCTAGCCTTGTTGCTAAATGTTTTTCTTTATTTCTTCCTGATTAAATGTGATTATCATGCCAAGTTCTAGTAGTCATTTGGATACTGAAAACGCAATTAGAGCTGTAAATATGCTGTAACAAGGAGAGTCTCAAAGGGCTGTTGCAGATCCTATCGGTGGGTTGAGGCAAGCTATCCGAAACGTGTAGAAACGCTTCCAGGAGACCGGGAGTGTAGCAATGAGAATAGCTGCACGTCGGAAGCTTACAGTACGCTCCGGGTTTTACAAACTCAACTGTGGCAGTCAACTGGCACTGAAGTCAGTGATTAAACCATTTGCAATCGACTCCACGAAGAAACGTTCCAGCGTGCGCGCTATTCGGCCGGAACTTACATTGGCCCATCGGGCAGCGAGTTTAAGGTATGTACGCCCATGAGCATTCAAATTGGACCAGGGACAACTGGAGGTCTGTCCCTTTACAGATGAATATAAGATAAAGTTTTTGAGTGGCAAAACAGAGCTGGTAATACTGGATGAGGGCACCACTACCGCCGTCAGTTACGTTGAAATACCAATACGACCTGTTGTGATCCCATTAAGGCAGAGAGTTGGCAATAGGTTTGTTCTTATGCAAGACAATGCTTCAATGCTCAATATTTCAATTTTTCCATGGCCAGCAAAAAGCCCAGACCTCAATCCCATCGAGCATTTATGGGAGCAATTAAAAAGAAGCCCCAAAGAAACCCACAGCCATGTCAACATTAAACAGGAGCTGATAAACGCGTTAAAAGCCTGTTAGAAGTGCATACATATAGGCTAATACAGATATGTAAAGTTTTATTTTTCTTTATTTTTCGTAAATTTTCCCATAAAATGTTTTTTGTGTGTAATTTGAATAAAAGAAAAACATAATAAGTAAAACATAGTAACCAAAAATATAATTACTTTTTTTTTTTTTAAATGAAAGCCAAAAAATTTAGTGGGCCCTATATTGTTTTGAGTAGTTTATTTATATACTCGTACATATATACATACATATGTATATTGTCATCATCATCTTCTGAGCATCATTCTTTATATCTATACCCGCGTGGTCTAGTACGTTGGGTTTACTCAAGACATCTCTGTCACGTCCTTTAGTTTCCATTCTGTATTCTATTACATATTAATTTGATTGTTAATTGATTGACATTTTCACATACAACACATATTCATTCGAATTGCAACCGTCAAGAAATAAAGGATAAATTCGGTCGTTTGACAATTCAGAAGTGGGATTACGAGTACTAGGAAAATAATAGTAGAACAGACAGTTAATTCCCGTAAAATGGGGCGTGATGATAAAAAAGTTCATCTGGGTGCAGACGACACTCAGTTGGAAGAAGCCGACGCCGGGCAACCGCACAAGGTTGTGGAACGTCCTGCAAACAAGGCCGAGGGAGATTTGGAGAGGCAAGTCCAAGAAATGTATAAAATTCTCGGAACGCTTGTCAGCAAAATCGACGCCATGATGATGCAGAGCCACAGGGTGCCGTTGGTTGCCCAGCCAACTTCCAGAAATTCAACAGACAACGCAAGTAAAGCTCCGTTATTTCCATCACGTGACTTCGATATGTATCCCGCCGGCAGACATCCGTCAACATACTACACAGAGATCGTCGACCAACCTCCAACGTGAGCAATGGAGCAGACTGCGCATCACAACGTCCGAGACATCATGGAGATCCTCCCAGAATTCAATCCATGTGGTGGAGACATCAATTCGAGGCAGTTCATAAACCGAATAAACAGCTTGAGAAGTGTTTATGGGTGGAGTGACAACATCCTCATTTTTGCCGTCCTGGGGAAGTTAAGAGGAGCTGCCAGGCAATGGGCTGATGCACAACCAGTGTTTAGGGAGTGGAATGAGTTCGTAAGTGTTTTTACAAATGATTTTCCGTATGTATCGAGCATGGCAGATGCCCACATGAGACTCATGAAAATGAGAATGGTAAAGAGCGAGTCGGTTGTAGAGTACTATTATAGGGTGCTAGCGATAGGTCGTCGGGAAAACCTGGATGATCATTCTATAATTCGATATATCATTAATGGTTTATATGATGACCATTTAAAAAAATCATCAAGTGTTATGAATTTCAGTAAATGTGCAGACTTGTTACAACCCCTGTTGAGCACTGCTTCAACTGCAACGGGTACTCTTGTTCAAAATTATGACCGCAAATCGCAATTACAATCGGAAAATCGACAAACAGCCGCGGATAGTAAAGAATCGGGAAAAGTCAAGTCCGGGCCGATCTTTTTTAATTGTCGTGAGAGAGGGCATATTTCTCGGAACTGTACATTACCTCAGAGGAAGCAAAATCAAAGGACAAACGAAAATATTAATGTCCTCAATAGCAGTGCGGATGATGAGGTAGTACAGAATAAATTAGGCCGTGAATTGCAGAAGAAAGTAACGATTAAGGCAAAGAAATCCGTTACCTGTTACGCGTTGATCGATTCGGGAAGCTCTAGGTCATTGATTACGCAAACAGTTGCAAACATGTGCGCAAGCACTGTAGTTCCTTGTGAAGAAAAACTGTTAGGGTTCGCGGGAGGAGAGTCTATTTGCCGCCAGAAGATGTTAGCGCAGATTCAAATCGATGAAGTTGAGTACGCATCACAGTTTCTGATCGTTAACGATCCGATTATGGCATATGATGTCATAGTGGGTATCGATGTTCTGGGTAAGGGAAAAGTTGTAATAGAGAACGGCGCGTGTAGGGTCATGGCAATTGATGCCAAAGCGATTGATGTAGGTCAGGGATCGAATCGATATACAGTTGAGCAGTTGCACATTTTGCTGAATTCATACTCACATTGCTTCGGGGAAAAATTACACGAATTAGGCAGATCGCAAAATTTTAAAATGGATATTAAGCTGACATCGCCGACACCCATAGCAAAGAAACTGAACTCTATACCAATTCCAAAACGCGAGGTAGTTGAAAAGATTACAAGAGAATTATTAAGCTTAGACATTATCCGCCCTTCATGCTCGTTGTACGCATCACCTGTTGTCTTGGTGCGGAAGCAAAATGGGGAAGACCGCCTGTGCGTGGACTATCACGGGCTTAATTCTGTTACGGAGAAACAACCTTGGTCTATGCCCACTGTCGATGGTGTTCTGTCCACACTCGCTGGGAAGAAGATATTCTCGACACTTCATCTGATGTCTGGGTACTATCAACTGGAGTTAACAGAGTCATCAAAGCAGTTAACAGCATTCGTTACTCACAATGGGCATTACGAGTTTAATCGCATGCCTTTTGGTCTGCGAAATGCCCCGTGTGCATTTCAACGCATGATGACTCAGTTGATCAAGCCATTGGGTAGCAAAATGATAAGCTATGTTGATGAGGTGATCGTCGCAACATGTTCTGCAGAAGAAAATCTACAGTACCTGAAGGAGTTTCTCGAAGTCGTTCAGCAAGAAGGCTTGACGCTACGTCTATCAAAGTGCTCATTCTTAAAGAACGAGGTTAATTTTCTTGGTCATATGGTCGATGCAGATGGAATTCGACCAGGTCGTTCAAAGACTGCAGCAATTGAAGAATACCCCCACCCGAAAAACGCGCTGGAAGTTCGACGATTCC
This sequence comes from Merodon equestris, assembly GCA_958301585.1. Taxonomy (NCBI): domain Eukaryota; kingdom Metazoa; phylum Arthropoda; class Insecta; order Diptera; family Syrphidae; genus Merodon; species Merodon equestris. The sequence goes on from OY284413.1 coordinate 72,151,625, forward strand.
TTGGATTGACAGGGTTTTTCCGAAAGTTTGTCCCGCGTTACGCACACATTGCGCATCCGCTTACACAATTGACGAGGAAAAATGCTGAGTTTGTGGGGAAGGACGAGCGCGAAAGGGCCTTTAATCAGTTAATCCACCTACTGATTGCCGATCCGATCCTTCGAATCTTTGATGTACATAAAGATCACCAATTGCATACCGACGCATCCAGTACTGGGATTGCTGCTATACTACTGCAGAATGATGAAGACAACAACTGGAGACCAGTAGCCTACTTCAGTCGGGTATGTAATCCAAGTGAAAGGAACTATCATGCATACGAGTTGGAGGTATTGGCCGTGGTGGAAGGGTGTCAACGTTTCCGAATGTACTTATTGGGAAAATCGTTTGTCATCGTTACTGACTGTCAAGCAATATCCGCCGCCAAGACGACAAAATCACTCATCCCACGCGTAGCACGTTGGTTCCTTAAGCTGATGGAGTATGACTTCGAAGTGAAACACCGTCCAGGGACAGCAATGAGACATGTCGACGCGATGAGCCGGGCACCGACCCTTACTTCGGAAGAGGTGGACGACGTAAGCTCCAATATCATGGTGATCAACCTTCAAGACGACGATTGGGTAGCGACCATGCAACGGCAGGACCCGAAACTCAGGAGAATAATATCTGTCCTAAGTGATCAAGGTGACTCGGATCAAAGGCCGCAATTTGAAGCCGAATTCCTGCTCAAGGGGCATCGATTGTTTAGAAGGGGCATCGGTGGCAAACTTAGACTAGTCCCGAAAGGCATACGGTGGCGCGTAGTGAGGACATGTCACGACGAAGTAGGGCATCCGGGAGTGGACGCTACTATGGGAAAGATTCTGCAACACTTCTGGTTCCCACGGATGCGAACATATGTGAAAGGATACATCAAGGGATGCATTGAATGCTGCTACTATCGCGAAGTTTCACGCAAAGAGGGTGAGCTTTACGGGATGGACACGCCTGACTTTCCATTCCAAGTTCTACATCTAGACCACCTTGGGCCGTTCATCCGAAGTCGTCGCGGGAATGAGTATATTTTGGTTATTGTGGACGCATTAACTCGTTACTCAATCATAACTCCTGTCAAGTCCACAAAAACGAGGCCGGTCGTCGATATCATGAATCAGCTGACGCTCTATTTCGGTTTGCCTAAGTGCCTGGTCACGGATCGAGGGACAGCGTTCACATCAGCAGGATTCTCGGAATACTGTTCGCGTAATGACATCAAACACATCAAGGTGGCGGTGCGCACACCACGTGCAAATGGATTGGCTGAGCGACTCAATCAAGCGGTCTTAGCCCATTTGAAGACAGCGACTTGTGACCCGAAGGACTGGGATACTGCAGTGCGAATGGTGCAGTGGTCTCTGAACACCAAAATCAACTCGACGACGAAGTTCGCACCGATCGACCTGATATACGACTTTCCAATGCGCGATCTGAAGGGGAACAAACTGCTAGCAGCCGTTTACGATGATGATGGTGAGCTACACATGAATTTACGGCGTGAAGAGGCGAAGAGAAATATCGAAGCAGCGAGGAAGAAATGTAAGCAGCGTTTCGACGGTAAGCATGCAAAACCTAAACCATTTCAGGAAGGTGATTTGGTCCTCCTGGAGTGTCCACCTCCATCCACAGGTGAGTCTCGAAAACTTATTGCCAAATACAAGGGACCATACGAGGTGCGCAAAATACTACGATTCGACCGTTATGTCGAAGTCAAAGCGGAAGTTTAGCACTGTAGCATGCAGCGACAAGATGAAGCGATGGTGCGCCCTATATCCGGAAATCGACGACGACTACACCAATGACGATGAGAATGAATCTGAGCATGAAGAAGAACATCAACCGGAACTCGGGACGAGTTAGCAGCAGGAAGGGCCGAGTTGTCATCATCATCTTCTGAGCATCATTCTTTATATCTATACCCGCGTGGTCTAGTACGTTGGGTTTACTCATGACATCTCTGTCACGTCCTTTAGTTTCCATTCTGTATTCTATTACATATTAATTTGATTGTTAATTTGACATTTTCACATACAACACATATTCATTCGAATTGTAACCGTCAAGAAATAAAGACATAAAAGGATAAATTCGGTCGTTTTTTTTTTTTTTTTTTTTTTTTTTTTTTCTTTTAATTCATTTTTTATTCAGTATTATCTTATATCTATCTTACCCTAGTCAAAAATGTTTAAAACTAGCTTAACTATTTTAACAAATCTAATTATTTTACTGGCCCTATACGGACATTCTAAAACAAACAGAACAATTGAAACATATGTCTTTCGACGACTACATAAATTCTATTAACATTATAATATCTAACTTAAGCTAAGAAAATGGTTTTTATTAAGAAAAAACTTAGCATATGATCATTTTTATATATTTTATATAAAACTTAAGCCTATCTAAAACTAATTAAATCTAACTAAACCTATCTTATTCTAACTTAACTAAAATATGTACATTATATATACTTTATATATGTACATATATATCTTTTTTTTTTTTTTTGTCTAATTTTACCTTATGCTAGGCATAGCCCTAAGCTATGCGAGCCAGCCACTGGTATTGTTGGCTGGCTGGTGTATCCTAGTACTCAGTCGCCGACGGTGTCCCCTCCAGCCACCAAAAACGTTGGTGCTGCCGGACGACGTCTCGCCGATCGTGACTCGATACCGCCATACTAAACCGCAGTCGCTCCGGCTCGCGGAGCACAACCTCGCGCCCATAGAGCAGTCGCCGTTCCACAGCGTTACGGGCCACGTGGAAAATTACGGGCACCGCATCGGCTGAGTTCATAAACGTCAAAAAAATGCGCATCGCGTACGCAACACTGCGTTTGTGATGCGAAGCAATGATTCTTTCATTGTGCGTTGCATCACGATGCTTTTAATTTTGTTGACGTTTTTGAACGACAAGTTTGTATAAAAGAAAATGTCAAGGAAAGTAGTAGCAACTCTGCTTTTAAATAATTTGCTAAATAATTTAGGCAATTATAGTGGAAGCATTTCCAAATATATTGTCCACATAGCAAGAAGGACAGAGTCCAGGCGCAGAGTTATTTGCTCTCTCTTAAATAAAAGATGCATTCCCAAGTGTAAATCGTTTTTCGGCACGAACTTCAACTGTCAACTTTCATCGCATCACGATAATCTATGATGCGTAGGTTGCTTTTGTTTGCGCAGCGGTTGCTTTAATGTTGCGTTTTTGAACGCGATGCATTGCATCATTGCCGTAAGTTTGCAATTATGAACGCTTGACGTTGCAGTACTGCGCTGATACTGCGTTTATGAACTCAGCCATCTCTATCCTGGATCAGCCCGTCCATGTCGAATTGGAGGAACGCTTCGGGGGGAACAAAGCCTTTAAGACGCGCAAGCTCGAAATAGCGCTCGTTGGGGTAGAACGCCCCAGAGATCAGGTTGTTGGTCGAGGTCATGGCCCTCGCCATGTGCCTTCGAATTAACCTAATCAAAAAGTTATCTATTCGAATAATTTTGGCCCTGTTATATAGGACCTCATTGGAGTAGAATTTTATGTACTGAGATTCTGGTGTTCTGTGCAACAATCCAAGGCAGGACCTCAGACACTGCCTCTCAAACACCCGAATCCTTTCCATCAAGCCAGCACTCACATTAAACCACACGGGGCATCCGTAGGCGATCATGGGCCTGACTAAGGCCATGTAGCAGATTACCTTTACCCTGCGGTCAAGATGGCTGCTGTGAAACAACCATTTTGCCAGAGCAAAAGCGACTCGAGCCCTGGCCAGAGCAGCATCCACATGTTTGTTAAAATATAGATACTGGTCCAGCCAGATCCCGAGGTACCTGACCACACTTCGATTCGCCAGTGGACGCCCGTGTAGTCCAATGATTGAGAACTGGCGCCAATTCTTTCTAGTGTCCCTAGAGGCCCTAGACAACGCTGTTCTGAACAGAATGGTTTCCGATTTCTGAAAGTTGATTTTCAACTTCCAGTTATCGCAAAACCCTTGAATTTTTTCAAAGTCACACTGCAAGAGCGTCTTAATGACCTCGACTTTCGGACCAGATCTGTACGCAACCAGATCGTCTGCGTACGCTATTGAGTGGTGGAGCGAACCTAGCAGATCACTGAGGTAAATATTGAACAGGATCGGCGAGTTCACCGTGCCTTGTTGTAGTCCATTTTTAATGTCAAATATTTGGGTAGAAGTCACGTTGGCAATTTTCACAACGAACTTTCTACCTGTTAACATATTCAAAATCATATATAGCAGTGGTTTACTTATGCCCAGCCGGTTGAGCTTGTAGTAGAGCCCTTCCAACCATACGGTATCGAAGGCCTTTTCCAAGTCAATCAGGCAGGCACCCGTGCATTGGTTCTTGCATTTGTTCCATTGGATATCCGATACGAGTTTCGACGCAGCATGAATAGTGTCATGCCCCGCTTTGAAACCGAATTGGTTATCCGGGATGATATTGTTGTCCTCAACCCATTGAGTCAGGGCTCTATTGATCACCTTCTCGAAGACCTTGCTGATGCACGGCAGAAGACTTATCGACCGAAGATTCGCCGGGTTCGAGGTATCTTTACCTCTTTTAGGGATAGGTTGCACTACCGCTGTCTTCCAATGCGTCGGATAATAGGCATTGTTCAGCGCATTGTTGAACAGGATAGTGTACCTCTCTACAGCGATTGGTGGGAGCTGTCTAAGCACGACATTGGGTACTTGGTCAACTCCTGCAGATTTCTTCTTCCTGAGTGAATCAAAAATCCCCTGGAGCTCCACCCTCGATACGAACAGGATGTTAGGCCTAGCATTGGTGACGGTACCGTTTGCCGGAAAGTCGTCATTGAACCTGGTAAAACCAAGGTTCTCAGATCGCCAATGCTCAATGTCATATCGAAGGTAGAAGTGATGAAGTAGGACTCTATTTTCCAAGTCGTGGTTTGGGCAAATGCTTTCATTCACCTTATACACTTCCTGGAAAACGACTCCCACCGCCTCCACCCTCTCCTGAGTATCTTCGATCACGAAGAAGTTGTCGTCCAAGACGGCACCATCTGGATCAATGTTCGCAGTCCGTAGGATCCGTTCATTATCTGGCGATCTGGGGATTTTCAACATCTGAATGTTATTGTGATTATTCCTCCGAAATATTTTATTTATTTGTGGGAACATGCTCGGGCTACTGAAATTTATAGCCCGAATCTTGTTGCTCCAATGCAAATTTACAGATAGTCTGTAATTTTCCTTAATTAGATGTTGGAGGTTTCTAATCAATGACTTCAGCGTCCTGATTTCCGGATCTTGTCTTTCAGTAAACTGTCTGTACAAGAGTTTGAGTCTTGACAAGAGTCTACTTTTTTGTCTGTCGAGTGCGTCAATGGTCGCGTTTCGGTAGACGTTGGTGGTATCGTTGTGCCGTTGGCGTGGTATCGTTCTGTCCATAGTCTGTTTGATTATACAGTCCATGTCCTTGGGGTATCTGTCAATCTCTTCGTTTGACAGATTCCTATCGGATGGTGGGAAGGAGGCGCTCAAAGTGAGTGCTCTCGTCAGGGATCTGGTGAAATGCGGCCAGCGCACCCTACTATAGTCGTAGGTGGTGTGCGCCGGGACGAATTCCCCCAAGTCCACAATTTCGTCGGGTAGTTTAACTACGGCACCAAGTCCGCAGTGGTCACTGTCGTATACGAAAGTCCGTAGACAGTTCGTAGACCATTCGTCTATGTTTGCCAGTCTGAGTCGAGTGTCTAGTAGCATAAGATCCAGATAGGAGCCGCTCCTGGGGAACGACGGACTATCTGTCGCAAGGATTTTGAGTTTGTACTCAATACCGTGTAGCCCCCACCAATCGCTTAGTAGGCTCCCTCTAGTGTTGGGTGTGATGTTACCCCAATCGCTATGTTTGGCGTTTAGATCTCCGGCCAAAAGGTAATAGTTTTCTGTAGGTTGAGGTGCATCAGGTGCGTAAGCTGACACAATATACATCCGCTTTCCGTTTTGGAGAGGGATGCACACAATGCATGCCTCTAGCACCTGGAACCTCCGCACTTCACTGCTATATATGACTTTATGATTTAAATTTTTATTAATGAAGATCGCGACACCCCCGCCTTGGGTGGCGTTGGGTCGGTCTCTTCGTATAATACTGTATGAACTGTGCCGGATTTTGTGCCTCTGGTTTAGCTTAGTTTCACTAGCCAGCAGCACATCTGGGCTTTCGTCCTCTAACAATTTAAAAAGCACGGCTCTCCGTTCGATCCTAATCAGTGAATTAACATTCACCGCCAGGATTTTTAAGGGCCTCTCTGCCAGCGTACCCATTATGGTTGATGTTGCGCCAGGCCAGGCAGGCACGTGTAGATATAGTCCACTCGAGCCGCATGGTCTTGGAGTTGCCGTTGGACCTGATTCAGCTGCACTTGAATGGCGAGTAGAATCGATTTCAGGTCTACATCGGCCGCCGGTGCCTTAGAAACGGGCACTGGGGCTTTGGATGGCTGTTGTACCGTGCTGTTGCGACCTGTCGCCATTTGGGCGTAGGTTAGTTGCGCCGTTACGGCTGGTGTTTGGATGCGTTCGAGTGGACGCTTAACTATCGCCTTCTGCTGACGGGCCTGGTTAGTTTTTTGAAGCTCTTGGAACTTAGGACAGCCCCGATAGTTTGCGGGGTGCCCCTTGCTCTTGCAAAGCACGCATTCGAGCTGCTCTCTTGGTGCGACATTGTCCCTCCCAAAATTGCACTCCTCGTTGCTGTGGCTCTTTGCGCATTTCACGCATCGAGGCTGCATTTCGCAGTTCGACGCGGCATGTCCGAACCTTTGACAGCGGATGCATTGAAGCATGTTTCCACGCCTTTTTAATGTTTCCCACTTTACAACCTGATAGTGTACGGCATTAATGGCGCGTAAACCATCAAGTTTGCTATTGGGGGACAGCTGAACCAGGAAGAAAGGCAATTGCCTGTTTTCCCGTCTGGAACGAGCTGTGGTAAATGGCTTGACGCCCCTGAACACGAGGTCGTCGCTCTCGAACTGTTTGAGCTCGGAGAGGAGTTCCTCCGGCTTCTTGGTTTGCGGATCGATGCCTTTCAGGAGCATCGTCTGCAGCCTCTCTGTCTTCGGAGTGTATGAAAAGAACTCCGTCGACGACTTTTTTAAATACTGCTTGACAGTACTATGCTGCTCCACTGTGTTACAGTGGATCACATGCCTGTCTTGCCCTAGCCTTTTTATTGTAAAGGACTTACCTATGGCTAGCTCGCATAGCTCGATGGTATCTGTTATCTCCATCTGATAGGTGTTGATTGGAGTCACCTTCTCCTTGGTTGCGCGCTGTTGTTGCTGCTGGGTTGGCTGCTGTTTCGCCTGATGTTGTTGTTGCTGTTTTGGCTGTTGTTGCTGCTTCTGTTGTTGTTGCTGCTTCTGTTGTTGTTGCTGTTTCGGCTGCTGTTGTTGCTTCGGCTTTTGCTGAAGGTTGGCCGGTGCTGCCTGCGTGGCTTTTTGTTTCAGCGGCTGCTGTTTTTGCTGCTGCTGTTCTGTTTGCTGCTGTTGCTGTTGTAGCTCCAGCTTGTGCAGTTCCTGCATCCTCGCCAGGTTTTTGGCAGCAATTCTGGCGGCGACGACTTCGAGTCGCTCTCTCATAGCGGCCATGTTGGCGGCGATGAACCTTGCCTCTCTTTCGTCGTCGTCCTCCTCCTCTTCTTCGCCCCCTGACTCTGCACTTGTCAGAGCGACGAACGGATTGTTTGTTCCGGTGTATGAAGATTCCCGGACCACGGAATCCTTTTGCGGTTGTTGTTGTCTAGCTGCTGTTGGGGCTGAAGCCACCGTTGACTTCGCTTCGGTTGGCAGCTTTTCAACCAAAGCGACCCCTGTACGGCGCTTCGCAGGATTCGGCGTAGGGTTTACCCTCCTACGCCGCTTTTTGGCCATCCCTTTGTTTGGGACAGCCACCACTATCTCGTCGGATGACTCCGACTTTCTCCTGTCTTTATCTTCCATGCGCCCCTCGCCGGCGGCACACACACACACACTCGGTCGCGCGAACTGCTTATTTACACCACCGAAACACGCACTTGAGTGTTTTTATTTTTTAATTTTTATTATTTTTTATTTTTTTTTTTTTATTTTTTTTTTTTGATTTCAAGTTTTTTTCAATTTGAATTATTTATTAATTGATGTTACTCGCATAGAATACTAGATTCGACTGAGATAAATTCGGTCGTTTGACAATATATATGTACATATTTTTAATTTTATTTTATGCTTTTTTTTTGTGATCTTTTTGAAATTTTGATTTTGTACTTTAGGTGACCGGTCTACTCGATCCCGGCGTGAGACCAATCTATAAAATCTGAGGCGCTCGGGCTCCTCGTGGAGCGCGACATCCGGTCCGCAGAGGAATTGCCGTTTCACAAAATTGCGACCCACGTGCAAGATTAGCGGTACCGCCAATGTATTCTGGATCAGCCCACGTCTATCTAGATAGAGGAATGCTTGTGGCGGGATAAAGTCGTTGAGGCGCACTCTGTCGTGGTATAATTCATTGGAGATCAAATTATTGACCGAAGTCATTGCTCTTGCAACATGGCTTCGAATCAGTTTGATCACAAAAGTTATAAGCCCGTACAATCCTAGCCCTATTGTATAAGACCTCCTTCAGGTACCTCCTTCAGGACCTCCTTCGTGTACTCAGATTCGGGTAGTCTAGACACGTCCTGAGACATTGTCTCTCAAACACCCGAACCCTTACCATTAAGCTGGCTCTCGCATTGAACCAGAATGGACCATGGTCTGACTAAAGACACATAGTCCGCAATGGTCACTGTCGTATACGAGTACAATGGTCCGTAGACAGTTAATAGACTATTCGACCGTGTCTGCCAATCTCAGTCGAGAATCTATCAGTATCGGATCCAGATAGGAGTCGCTTCTTGAATACGACCGACTATTCATTACGAGAAACTTGACTCTACACATATTCAATGTTGGGAAGAACCCACCAACGACTCATTAGGCCCCCCGCAACACTGCTGTTATATCACCATATTTTACATTTACTCGTACATCGCCGGCCAGAATGTAAAAGTTTTCTATCGAGTTTAAGCGCAGTAATCGAAAAAGCTCTGTGATAAAGATATTGGGTTGAAGCGCTTCAGGTGCATTTATAGCTAAAATGTACTCTCTTAATTACGGAGAGACTTGCAGAGAGATGCAGACTTCTAGCACTTGGAACCTCATCACTTCACCGCTATATATCGTTTTATTTTTAATATTACTTTTTATGAAGATCGCAACTCCCCCGCTTTGTATAGCGTTGGGTCTGTCTCTTCTCATTATGCTGTAAGAACTGTGCCGGATGTTGTGCTTTTAGTTTAGCTTCGTTTCGCTAATCAAAAGTACATTGAGGCTTTCGTCCTGCAACAGGTTGAAAAGTACGGCTCGTCCCTCGATTATTATCAGTAAATTGAATTGAACAGGATCTTCAAGAACGTTACTACCGGCGTATCCATTACGATCGTAGGTGTGCTAGGCCCGGCACAAGCGAGCAGTTACTGTCTATTCGGGCCGCTTTCTCACGGTTCTGTTGTTGAAGCCATTGGCCTTCATACCGTCTTTCCCGAACTTGTCGCCATTTGGGCGTAGATCAACTTGGGTGTCGCGGCTGGTGTTTGGAAGCGACCCGAGGGACGCTTCTTCTCGACCTTCTGCTTAAGGGCTAAGTTTGCTTTTTTGAAGAAAATTCGTGATGGAATTTAAGACATCCCGATAGTTTGCAGGGTGTCCTGGGTATACAAGACACACTCGAGCTGTGAAAGAGAAAAGCTCCGTCGTGGATTCCTTAAATAAGCTTTTAATCCGCTTATGCTGCTCCAGTATCTTGCCCTGAGCAACAAAGCGTTTCTGGCCTAAACATTTAACACGTTGAATGCCCACGTGCAAGTCAAAAAATATTATTAAAGTGCCAACTGTGTTTTTCTGTGGTAAAGTGTATTTTAGTGTATGTGTATGATAGTTTTTTTTAGTGAAATTGTGCCGTTATTCAGTGTTTTTGGACCATGACCACCGGTGGGTCATGTGGCACTTTGGCAATATCATCGCATCAACATCGTCGTCATTCGCTCTCAAATAGCGGTGGTTGTGACCGAAATTTAGCAAACCTACGAAATCTAGCAAACCTTGCACTTATTCAATTTACAAATTATGTGACCCTACTGGTTACACCTTTACAAGTTCCGTATATGCTGGGAAAAATAATGGTTCCAATCAAAGAGGTGTACCATCGGAGTCAACATCGCATAGTACCCAAATAGTAGTAGATTTAGCAGAGTGCTATCTGGACAAGGGCAGAACTATAGCGACTGACAACTTTTATACTTCTGTCGCTTTAGCAAGAACTTTGCTTGCGCGTTTGGTTGGAACCCTGCGTAAAAATCGAAAAGGAAATCCAATAGAAGTAACAATGGCAAAGCTAAAGAAAGGAGATATTATCGGACGGGAAAATACATCTGTAGTAGTGGCCAAATGGAGAAATAAGCGGGAAGTTCTGATGCTGAGCACAAAGCATGACCTCAAGGTGATAGCTACCGGAAAAAGGAATCGAAATAATGAAGCCATAACAAAGCTAAAAGTAACAGTCGACTATAATCATGCTAAACAAGGAATAGACATTTCGGACCAAATGGCTTGCTATTTCTCTCCGTTGAGGAAAACAATAAGGTTGTACCACAAAATTGCTTTCGAATATTTGTTATCAACGTCTGTAGTCAATGCGTTGGTAATTTACAAGGAAAAAACAAAAAATGACACAAATCGTTGACTTAGCATTATGTGACCAAAGACGCGCCAACATACGCGTGGAACCCCAACGTTGTTCTTCTCATGCCCTCGAAGAATTCGAAACAAGAGACCAAAACAATCGTAAACTCAGAAAACGTTGTTCGAACTGCTACGGGGAGTTTTCAAAAATTATGAAATGGAATGAAGCAGGAAAAAAAGCCAAAAAAGTTTCAACATTTTGCAATACATGTGAAGGAAAACCAGCACTTTGCTTAGAATGCTTCAAAAAAAACATTAATTTTTATTTATTTTTATAACTTTTGTATTGTTTTTAAGAATTAAAGTATTTATTTCGTTATTTTTTCGATAAAAGTCAAAGATCTCCAGTTATTTATGAATTCTTTTCAATATTATTTTTTTTTTTGAATAAAGTGCCAATAATATCCAAAATTTGTACGACATCGGATTTTTTTTTTCTTATAGTGAAATAACTGACTTTTAGCTAGGTGCCCAGATGGAAAAAATAATATTTTACTCTTGAACCATTGAAGTAATGCCAGAAAAAAAACATATGGCACATGACCCACCGGTGGTACATGTGGCCTCATGGGAATATGGCATTCAACGTGTTAAATTTAAATTTGCCTACACCATTAGCATGTTTACAGAGATCGAGGGGCTCTCTTAGGACCGTGGTATAAGTAAAGATGGGTGGCCTTTTTAGGATGTTGTTGCTGCTTCTGTTTTGTTGTTATTGCTGGCGGTTATGTTGCTGTGGCTGTTGTCGTTGCTGCTGCTTCTGTTGCTGCAGTTGTTGTTGTTGTTGCTGTTTCTGCTGCTATGGCTGTTGCTATTGCTTTTGCTGCTGCTTTCTCTGCGGTTGTTGTTGTAATTGCTGCTTCTCCAAATAAGTGAAGGAGCGTTTATCTGCTTTCATGACCATTTTATGTCAGAATTTCAATAATTTGAGTTCAACCCCAGTCGTCATCCAAATTTCGAATGATCCACTATTAAATCTAATTTACATACAATATACCATGTAATTTAGATATTGAACTGGTGAGTGCCCATGCGCACGTCTTCTCATGACAATGATTTTAATGATCCCCATAAAAGTAAACTTTACTGAAATGCAAATTTATTGAAATAATTCAAAGGAACTTAAACCACTTCGGGATGTAGCTCACTTTAAACTATTTGTGTTTTACTTTCATTTTCCTCTATTATAAATGTTATCCCTGTTTATGGAATCAATATTACAATGCATTAAAATGATAAGCGGCTTAGCCAACTTATAAATTTATTCTGAATCCTTTTCCGGACCCAGCTTAAAATATTTGCATTCAGGTAAAGTGTTAGCTTTGTCCCTCTTTTTTACATGCATATACATACATAAGTATGAGTATGTATTATGCGAGTGACGGAATAACATAGTAAATGTATGCCGAATAAATGCACCTGAAAGCTAGGGAGCAAAGTGAGAAATATTTTATTTTGCAACCAAAGGATGATCTAAATGGCTTCTTAGTCATTTTTTTTTATTATATTGGCGCACCGAGTGGGAACTCCTAAAAGCACTTTACCCGCTTCTAACATAGTTTTAAAAAAATCGATTGTTTGAATTTAAGCTTACAAGTAGGTAGACAGCTCATTCTTGAATAATTTTATATTGGTAATAGCTAAAGGTGGTCACTAGTAGCATTTACATGTGATTATCCCAAAGTCAACGGGAAATGCGAAGAATGCGGATGGCAAAATTCCATTCAAGACTTCTTCTTCTTCTGAGAACCAACCATCATTACATAATGTGAAAGTTATAATGCTGTGGAGCGACATACCTAAATAAATTTTATAATTAATGAAACGCTCTCAAAGTTCCTGCTATCCATATGAATACTTCTCCTGAGCTCACTAATATTTCTGCTGCCTTTCACATTCTTTATCCATCAATATATAATATATGTTGGCAGTGAGACAATTTAAAATTTACTCCAAATTCAAATTAACCTGCACCTCCTTGAAGAAGTGAGGCAGTTACCATCTTACAAACATAAGCTATTCATACTACTTCATTCCCAAATGATCAATATATTATTACGATACATGTTATATCCTAAAAGTACCACCTTAATGCCATTCAATTACTACATATACAAGCCGGCATTCTGCTTAACAAAAATATTATACTCAAAATCGTTTACGGATGGATCTACCTATAAGACAATATACGAAAAGTTTAATATGTCGAGCCTTTATTTGAGACTCACTAAAAGCAAATATGCATAAAATATGGACTACCATACGAGCGGCAAAAGAGAAGAAAGAGGCACAGCCGCATCAAGATCAGCAGCAAAGGAAATACACGAAACAAAAGCTGTCACAGCAAAAGAAACAACAGCAATAATAACAACAACAGCAAAAGCAGCAACAACAACAGCCATAGCAGCAGAAGTAGTGCAATACACTGGATAAGCTTGAGCAGGCCAAGAACCTATAAAAAGAGACCACCATGGAGTTTTTCTTCTTTACCCCCAAGGCCGAGAAATTGCAGATGATGCTCCTCAAAGGAGTGTGCTTGATCACGCACCCCGAGGATCGACCTTTTCTCTCAGAGCTTAAAGTGTTCGAGAGCGACGATCTCCAGTGGCCTTTCACCATAGCGCAACGTGTAAATTATCGGGAATGTTAAGTTCCAAGATATGAAAAGATACATGATCAAATGAACCGAGCGAAGAGCCGAACTTTTCAACCTGTTGCAGGAAGAAAACCCGGATACACCTTTCATAGCCAAATAAAACTTAAACAGAAGCACAGAATCCGCCACAGCTCTTACAAAATACGAGGAGACGACTCAACGTCACACGAGGCGGGAGAGTTGCGATCTTCATCAAAAATATTTTTAAACATAAAGTCAAAAATAGCGATGAAATACGGAGCTTCCAGGTGGTAAAGGCTTGCATCGTGTACATTACTCTCGGAAGTGGAAAGAATTTGTACAGTATAGCAGTCTATTCACCTGAAGTACCTCGAAGCAATATTTTCATTTCCAAACATAGTGATTGGGAACACACTAGTTGAGCTTAATAAGTCATTGATGGGTTCTTGAGGTTCTTTGAATCTTATGCTGTTTGACTCTCGGCTGAGATTGGCTGACACGAACGGCTGTTACACAAAACGAATAAACGAATTCACAGAGATGGCAGACTATTTCCAAACGCATCCTATAATTACAATAGGGTGGATGATATTATTAAACAGACGATGAACAGTACGATATCACATGTTACCGAAATGCGACAGAGAGAGCGCGGAGGACGGTGCATCGAAGTGACACAGGAATAATAGAATTTGTGCTGTAAGATCCAACTGCGTGAATGTTCCCGCAAATAAATAATATGAAGCTTCCGAGAATGACGTCTTGAATTACGGTTTCTTCTTCTTCGGGCATCCTCTTGAGAAGGTGGCGACAGTGAACAAATGCGAGAACAAATGCACGGGTGCCTGTCTGATTGACTTGCAGAAAGCTTTCGACACCATGTGGTTAGGTATTTACTACAAGCTCAGTCGGCCAGATATAAGACAAGTTATCGGTAGAAAATTTATTATGAAAACTGCCGACATGACTTCTGTCTAAACATTTGAAATTATCAATGGACTGCAACAGGTAACGGTTATTTTTGTCATTTACCTTCGGTGCTTCCTCTGATAGCTTCTCTTCACCTTTCAATAGCATATGCGGACAATTTAATCGCGTTCAAATGAGGTCCAACGACCGACGTCATTGTTATGGCCCAACCATAATAGACTTTCGCGTGGCTACGGCCGCGTACGGAAATGTCCTCTTACATGCAAATCGTATGCTATGACCATAATTCAGTACAGTTTCGTTAAGTTTTCGTTAACTAAGCGTGCTTAAGCAAATTCTTCTTGGAAGAAGAGATTCCGCGCGGAATTTTGACAGATCACACAAAAGTGTAAAATAAACAAAATGGAAAACGGAATACGTATTTATTGAGTTACTTTGTTGTCAGATTTTTCATAAAATCCATGCACTGCAGGATCTTATCTTTTCTTCTTTTTTTTAGCATATCACTTATTTCCGATAAAATAACTAATCCTTCAAGTGCATTATGCATTAGTTTTAATTTTTTTAATTGTTTCAATTTATTTTCCATTACAGAACACATCACAACACAAATCGTATGTAAGAAATTTGACAGTTCATTTGAAATTTTCTTAAGTTTGCCAAAGTTCATTATGGATAAAGTGACTTTTCATTCAAACTTGAGTAACCTCTTCGTTCGGTTTTGAAATAAGCTTAAGCCCACGTAAGTCTATTATGGTTGGGCCTTTACTCTTCTGCGGCGTGACTTCGAAAAAAACCAGCAGTATTGTGATGACTGGAAGTTGAAGATTAACTTGTATAATTTATTACTGTTTTGTGTATTTTATTACTGTTATATGAATTTTAGTTAAGGTAGATTACGTTTGTTCTAATTTGTTGTTTTTTTTTATATGAATTAAAAAAAAACTAAGTCTGTTGTTAAGACTAAAAAAAAACTAAGTTCTAATTTTTTTGTTTTTCTTTTAATCAAATATTTAAAGTAAATCAAAAGCCGAAGGGATAGTTAAAGTTGTTCCCTGTACATAAGGGCGCCTGTACAGCAAGGTATTTTAAGTTAGTTAAGTTATCTAAGCTAGGCTTAAGCATTTTATATCTGTACAATAAGAAATATTAAAAACAAGAAGACATATAATTATTTCAATTTATTTTCCGAATTTTCCTGAAGCATTTTTGAATTCTTCAATCCTTAACACAGTTTTGCGATATTAGGGGTTCCATTTGATGCAAGTTCATTCCAACAGAGAGCAAATTAATAAATTATATATATAAAAATAATAGGAACGTTAAAGTCTTTGGAATTGCGGAATGTATAATGCGGCTTTGACAATCATATAATCGATATGGGTAGAAAAGTTTAATTCAGCAAAAAAAAAATACTTCTAAATACTTCTGAGATGTAGCCCTTTGAACACTTCGTAGTTAATATTGTAGCCAAAAACTGTTGTTGAGCTTTATATATTCACGGAACACTTGTGAATAGTTAGATGTAACCCGTTCAAAATACATCAGTTATTCACAGAATCCAGATCATTTTACAATTAGATGAATTAATACAGAACGGAAAATGATTTATAAAAACGAGCGGATCGAGATGGCTTCCCTAAGGAACGCCCGAGTGATTTAGAGTTTCCTTGGAAAGAACGGATCTGATCAAAATCCTTAGAAAAAGTATTGTAAACACTAACTTGGAAATCGTAGTTTCGACAATATTTTAAAAATCTGCAAAAGCAATTTCTAAACTTTCGGAGTTACGAACATCATGCCAATGAACAGAATCTAAAAAAAACCTTAGTAGTGGTGAAAACGGTAGATAAGCGAAAAAATAGTACACAAATTTCGTGGATAATACCATTGCGATGCAATGAGAAATTAGGTTCAGAAAAGTCTCAATCTCTTCTTATACAAAAATAAAAATCAATACATTTTCCATTGCATTACAAAATGTATTTGATTGCAGGATAAGATCAGGATTTCACTCTAGATGGATTTGTCATAAGAGCATTAGTGATAACGAAGTTTTAATACAATCATTCTCGAAAGCTATATATCTACGAAGTGAGTCCTAATGTGAAGTAAAGTTTGTTGGATACTTCTAATATATAGTAAAAAATTTACTGCTTGTGTATGTCTCAAATATCTCAACAAGTTTGAATATTCAATAAATATCTTCGGTCCAATAGGAAATTCAAATTTGATTTGACAAGCACTCTGAATCAATTATATTATGTTCTAATATATGTACATCGCCTTTGTAGCAAGGGGTTAGTATACACTTTCCAAGACTGGAGATTGATTTTCAGGAATATCTTTTAATAAAGTCAGTCATTTTTACAGGCTACTTCATTTGTCGGTAAAAGATAAAGAATAAAAACTCACTCAATATGTTTCCTGACGCATTTGGAAATAATCAATCATCACTTTATCTACAGAGTCGTATGAAAACCACAATCAACGCATTCATCCTAAGCGGCAAAGCACTTCCTTCTCGTAAAACCAATCCTTTCCTTCCTATGCTCATAAGCTACTGATTCAAAATTACAATTGCCACCTACTTCAGGGCATCCACCAATAAATCTATTATAGCAAAAGTTAACCCTAAAAATCCGTAGTAGTGATAAAGTTTGCAAGATTTATGATCAGTATGAAGATTTATCCCTGCGTGAATCATATAAACGCACTCATGTCCAAATGTATACTGGTATTACACCAAGCTACCCTCAAGTAGGAAGTCATAGCATACGAGTTCATCCGTTTTCCACACTTCATTGCCGAAACTACATCTCTACCATCTTCACCAGCCAACCAGTGGACGAAAACCCTTACGGTACAATGCAAGAAGCCGGTTCTGTTGGGAAACCATCAGCTCCATCTGCCATCGCTGGCAATTCATTAACCCCCCCCACGTATTCTACAATGTGTAACTATTCGCATGTCCGTCCATAAGTTTGAGCATAAACATCAGTTCAGCAACACACTTGGCGCATACATAGGTGACTGAGGCATGGAGAAGGAAATGCAGGTGCGAAGGTGCTCCATGTTATTACAGGTCTGAAATAAAAGTTTGATGTACCAAGGGCCTGCACGAGAAGCATAAGCCAATTAGAATAGTTTCGCTGCTTTACGGTTATGGCTTTGTTACGTGTATTATTGCTTCTGCCACCGCCCATGAATTTGGTATAGTCCTTAGTTATTCGCAGAGCAAATGCAGAATGACATAAACCCACTGATACCGACATCGGCAAAGTTATACGAGCAGAATGAAATGGGATAGTGTGTCTACGGTCATAAAATCGAGCATCTCTTACAAATTGGATAGTTTAATTTTCGGGATCGCAAGAAATCAATTTATTTCATTTGCAGGATAGGTTCAAATTTAAGGCGGAGGGGAAGTTGATAACTAAATTAAAATTCAGATATGAATACGACTGAAGGACAAGGTAAATATGAATCTTGTCTTACCCGACTGAGGAATTTGTTCTAGATTTTCAATATTATGTTACGGTATACGGAAGGAAGTAGCTTGGTAGAACTTCTATATTTTTGATTGTCAGGTGTTTAGAGCTTTGTTTTCAACAGGAGTACAGCAAGTGTCATCAGAATAAGTTAGCATAATGTCACTGGAGCTTAAGCGTTAAGTGGCCATTTAATGAACGCAAAATTGTGAGAATGTCGTTGACCAGTTGATCGCCCTAATCTTTTACAAGAAAGTTGTTTTTACACTTGAAGTTTAAAAACAGAAGATTTGGTGTTCATTCAATACGCCAGAAAAGATTAAATTATGGCGAATTTAACAATTTGTATGTTAAAATTCGATGACATAAAAACCGACTAGGCAATTCCTACAATATAAAAAATACAATAATTTGATTTATTGCTAGTGTAGGTAGTTCGTGGCAAACTTAGAAAACAAATGAAACCAAACCTGCACAGCAGAGGTTTGTTTTAATTTTGAGGTGAAGTAACTTTAAGGTACGTTTATATTTGGTTGCTTATTGTTCTTTTACCTGGATCTCAGGAACAATGGTTAGGGTTCTAAAATCGGTCGATATGAGCTCAGAATCATGTACTTTATAACACGTCCAAGTTTCAGACTCATAGCTACTTTGCAAGTTTGGTTTGATATATGCGTACAGACTAACAGAGGGACAGGCAGGAAAGCCTTTGCATAAGTCTTCCCTACCCCACCTTTGCAAGGTTGAAACCGGTCGAAATGAGCTAAGAAATCATACACTACACTCTATAATACAACCAAGTTTCAGACTCATAGCTACCCGGCAAGTTTGATTTGTATGTGGGACTAAATACTGAAGAAAAGGGATACCAGGCCAGATCAGGACTTAAACGCAACGAAAATGGGGAGCTCGTATCGGACAACGAAAGCGTTGCAATCCAATGCAGGAGATATTTCGATAAACTGCTTAATGTACAGAGAGAGCTAGTATCAATAAAAACAGTGTTATCCACACAGCAGAAATTCAGGCAGAATTACCAACTACCGAGGAAGCAAAGGAAGTAGTCCCAAGACTTCAGAATAACAAGGCCACAGGTGTCAGAATGACAAAATATGCTTCAGATGAATTAACAAGGAAGTTATTGTACATGAGCTCTTCACAACTATATGAAACAATGAAACTATCCCCGAGGAATGGAAAAACTTGATAATCATTTGAAAAGAGTGACCGAATAGAATGCAACAATTACCGAAGAATATCTATGCTACCAAGTTGTTACAAGGAGCTGTCAAATATTTTCATAAAAAGACTGACATTATATGCAAAGGGAAAAATCGGATACTACCAGGAGGAACTGTTGGACGAGTGCCCAGATTTTCACTATACGGCTTTTAGGAAAGAAATGGAAATTCCACTAAATGGCTAGATTTTGCAAAGGCGTATGTCCTATAAATTGGATCCCTGGTGGAACGCTGAGCTCCAATGTCTTCGCAGGGAAGCCAGAAGTCTCCTGAATAGATAGCTTAGATCGACTGGAATATGACTGGAATAAGTATCGATCAAAGCAAAAGGAATATAAGAATCTTATTCGTAAATCGAAGAATGATTTCTATAAGTCCTAAGTCAGGGATCAAATCCCTGAGCGCGACCAGCAAGTTGGCTATTTTTTCTCAGGCGAGGAAAATTGACAAAGCTGGATGTACTCAGAAAGTCTGAGCGTGCCTTCACCGAGTCTAGAGTTTTACTGTTTAGTTTACTGCTTCAGACCAATTTCCCGGGAAATCAGACTGTCATCGGCTCGTTGCACACTGCTTCATTGGTAACGACTGAAACGATGAAAACAACTCGGCGTAGCTGGTATGTTGCGTCACGCGTGGCGACTACTGAGGCAATTGAATTTGCTGTGGCATCTTTCAATGGCTTCAAGTCGCCGGGCTCTGATGGGATATACTCTGTTATGCTGCAAAAAGGTATAAGACAGCTGCTTCCTACTCTGCAAAGACATTTCATTGCTAGCTTGGCACTTGCCTGTATATAAAGGGTCCGCCATCTAACGTTTTTTTTTTCAAGTAGTGCTTATTTCGTGAATGGTAACACTTAGCTCATGTCTGATTTGACAGATAATTAGTTCTATCCTTCCGCTGAACGAATATGGTTGTGTATATGCTTGAACAACGCTTCGTTTTCGCTTCGCTAAGTGGGCCTGCGATCGACTTACAGAACATGCCGATTTTGCCAAAAAAATCATCTTTTCAGATGAAGCTCATTTTGATCTTGGCGGGTATGTAAACAAGCAAAATTGTCGCATTTGGGGCACAGAAAACCCGCACGCATACATTGAAAAGCCGGTGCACCCAAAACGAGCCACTGTTTGGTGCGGATTTTGGTCCAGAGGCATAATTGGGCCATTTTTCTTCGAAAATGAGCAAGGAGTGGCCGTTACAGTCAATGGCGATCGTTATCGGGCCATGTTGAACGAATTTTTGTTCACAAAAATTGAAGAGGAGGATATTGGCAACATTTGGTTTCAACAGGACGGTGCTACGTGCCACAGAGCCGAAGCTACACTCGATGTTTTGCGCCCTGTTTTTGAAGATCGCATTATCAGTCGCAGAGCTGATGTCGTTTGGCCACCTCGGAGCTGCGATTGGACACCGTTGGACTATTATTTGTGGGGTTCCGTCAAAGATAAGTGTTACGCCGACAAGCCAGAGACAATTGACGCTTTAAAGGACAATATTCGTGAAGCCATTGGTGAAATACAGCTGCACACAATCGATAATGTGCTTAAAAATTGGACCGATCGTGTAGGCTACTGCATGGCCAGCCGAGGCAGCCATTTGAATGAAATTATTTTCCATTATTAACCGGAAGGATTGTACTTTCAAATAAAAAAAGAAATTTGAGAAAATATTCAGTAGTTTTTTTTATAGCATTTTCAAAAAAAAAAAAAGTTATTTGGCGGACCCTATATATTCCTTGGCGCGTGGTGAAAGTGGTCTTTATTCCCAAAATAGGGAAAGAATTTTTGCTAAAATGTATTGTGTTTTATAATAAATGTAAATCTACCTACATATATATCAATATGTTTGTCATGTTACACTTACTTTAAAATGTTTTTGCACTAAGCAATTCAGTTACAAGATCTCTGTAATTTTCGGCTTTCACATTTCCAAGAAAACCTGTCACAACAGTTTTCAAAGCTCTCCATGCTCTTAGTTCAACATCGGTTAGGATGCTGTCAAATTCACTATTTTTCAGAATTTTCCGTATTTGTGGTCCAACAAATATGCCCTCTTAAATGATTGCCTATATATAAGAACCCTCTACCGGTCCGATCTAGAGCTTTAACGAAAATGTTCATTAAGCCCAATTTGATATGGAACGGTGGTAGAAATACGTTTTTAGGATCAACCAGGGGTTCATTAGTAATATTGTTTACACCCGGAGTTAGTGCTCAACGTATTGGCCATTCTTTCTGTATATAATGAACACTTCGTGCACGGCTGTCCCATTCGCACAGAAAACAGCAGTGTTTTGTATACCCCAACAACAAGAAGCGCTATAACTTTTAAGTCTCCACAGATTGACCACTTATAGACTTTATACTGAATGCGTTGTAGGAGATCGCATATTCTCGTATGATTCCTTCATATGAACAGCGTGAGCTATAGGTACAGATGGGTATTGCCTTTGTGAAGTAAAACTGCTTTTAATTTTAGTTTACTGGAATTAATAAATAGACGCCAATTGCTTGGTTCATGTTTCTGTCCTAACGCATCGAATAAGTTGTTAACATTTGACAAGAGATGCGGTTTCCATAGTAAAATACCTGCCGCTCAGTAATAATAATTTTAATGATGTGTGGAAACTATTAATGGCCCATTGTGCTAAGCTGCAGTTTATCATGATTGTACATGGAGACAACATGTTCGAACAATCGTTAATAATGAAGGGTTCATTAACGGAATTCAAATGGTTGCTCTCTACTATTTACAATCGAAAACACCAATTTTGGTGAATTGCTCTGGTGAATTGCTCATTTATATCTTGTCGAAAAAACTAGACGGTGCGAGCAAAATATTCCTTCTTCTCTGATTTAACTGAATTTTGAAGTGAGCGAATAAATAAACTCCGGCGTGCGGGTGCGATAAATCGATTTGGCGGTTATAGGGCGAAAAACGGGCTATTAACCATCCTGTCCGAAATGTGATCAGCCCATTTATTGTATCATGTTCGCCACTCCGGGATCTCACGGTTCAGGCAAGAGAAAAATTCGTGAAAACCAACAAGATATACCCTAATTGCTTACGTTTAAAGCACAAAATTAATGAGTGCAAGTTCTCTAGTTATAAGATGTGTAGCCTAAAGCTAACACGTTGCTTTCATTTTTCTCGTTGTTAGGTTAGCGTTTAATAAATCTCTGGTCGAATTTTCTAACTCTCGTAATACGGCTCTAAAGCTCTTAAACACGTTAAACGGCGTTTTGCCAAGGATTTGATTCTTAGAGGAGAATGTTTAAACCTAGTAGTGCGACCAACAAATTAAAGGGGAGTTTTGTTTTCTTGAGATTATGTTTTCAAAGCCGTAACTTACAAAACAGCGTCCGCATCTATTTTCACAACAAGGGTTCTAAAACAAATCGGTCTCAATAATAATTCAAACATTCCAAGGACTTCGGAAAGCCTCGTTAATGAATGATCTTTATGCCGACGATTTTGCTTGAACAGTCGATAGCGTTGAAGAAGAATTGTTGGACAAAAACGAGTTGTGTCTTATGTTAGAAAACGTGGGAATGGACCTCCGCGAATTGTCTTAAAATTCGCCTGAGTTCCTGAATACAATCAATATCGATCGTCGCGAACCGGCAACCGAGTGAAGACACTGGATCTTCTTTGTGACACAGAACGCGATTGTTTCAAGTTATCATACGCAATATGAACCATTGGTCCGTACATCACGAAAAGAGAAGTCTTATGCGACATCTTTAGAGTCTTGGACCTCCTGGGTTGGCTTTCGCCGCTCGTCATCAAAATGAAGATCTTTATCAAAAGATTATGGATAAAAAGAATATACGACAAGGAATGGTTGGAATTCTTATCGGAATTAAATGCAATACGGACAATCAAAATTCCTCGGTGACTCCAGGCGAGAAAGGGTGAATTAGCTGAACTAGAGGTTTCTCAGACGCTACGGAATCCGCGTACTCTGCCGCAATATACATTGGCATGGTTTGTTGCAGCGATGTTCAATAGAATCTCGTTTTCGCGAAAACTCGAGTCGCTCCAGTCAAGCTTGCGTTAACGCCTTGAGCTATGTGGTTCATTATTATTAGATAAGTAACTTACCACTGTCAAGAACGCCATAGGCCTACATGATATAGCCTGTTTTGCATACACTGATTCTACCACAGTTCCGCATTGGAAGCAGAAGAGTCGCGACCGCGAGATGTGTAGACAATCGAATATCGCAAATCAAATCGCAGTTTCCGGTTTCCGTATAGCGATATGTACGATCGGCTGAAAATCCTGCTCATCCCAGTTTAATGCCAAACCTGATCCTTTGTGCCACCAAACCCCCACTTTTCTACGTGACGTGGTAATATCGTTCCCGGATGTTCCGGGTATAGAAAAGTATCCTCGTGATGGCGAAAACTTAGCGCGCTTAACTAATTCGGCAAATATGGGCGATTGTGACATTTTTGAACGTTTTTCAGTTTATTGTGGGGTTTTTCAAATTTACAACAATAACCAAATTCTAGTCAGAAAAGTAGAAGGTGGAAGAGTCATTTCAATTCGATCTTTTAATGACCTTGCACTAATTTAGTAGTGTCTAAGTATGAATGACAAAACTTATTTAATAGATGATTCTTCTACCTCCCACTCCCACTATACGAGTAGTTCTACTAACGATTTAAGTATATTTGTAAATAACCATGACAAATTTTGTATTGTTCATCAAAACATCAGGAGTTTGAGAGAAAATTTCCCAGCCCTGGTCACCCACATTGACTCTTTTGATTTCATCCCAGATATTGTCTTTGTCTCAGAGATTTGGATATATGATTTTGAAAAAAACGATTACACTATTCCCGGATTAAGATTTTTTGCTAACACGAATGAAAATTACGCTGCTCGTGGTGTTGGTTGTTTCGTGAAAAATATATACAAAGTCCTCGATGTTGTATGTCTCGATTTCTCAAGTGCTGACGTGATAAAAATTGCAGTCAGTATTAAATGCCAAATATGTATACATACCTATGTATGTCTTTTTGTGCGTATATAGATTACATATGTTCAATGTTTCATTGTTTATAAAAGAACTTGCTGGTCTTTTAGATAAAGAAGAATCCAAAAATTTAATCATACTAGGGGATTTTAATCTGAATATTTTGGAAATAAATGATTCCATTTTACATTACTTGGCCCTGTTAGCATCCCACGGCTTAGCCAGCCTTATCAATGAACCTACTAGGCCTGTTTCTGGTAAATGCCTGGACCATATTTTTGCTCGATTCAAAAATGTTTCTTTGAGCAATTGTGAAAACTGTATTCTAAACCTAATGATAACTGATCATTCAATGGTAGGACTTGTAGTAAAGGAATTAAATTGCCAAATTAATACAACTACTAGGTCGAATACTAAAAAAATGAAAATCAACTTCGGGAAATTGAATTGCCTCTACTGCCTGTTCATTGATTCTCTAAGAAAATATGTCTCCAATTGTACATTTCCTGTGACCAGAAATAATATATGTAAAAGACCTAAACTGTGGATCTCGACGAACTTATTAAAGAAAGTAAAATATAAAAACAAACTTAGACTCAGATGTAAAAGGTTCCCTAATAACTCTAGTTTAAGGTTGAAATATAATAAATTGTGTTCTGAACTTAAAAAGGAAATTCCGTTATGTCGCGATGTTTATTACCGTAATCAGTTTAATGCAGTTAAGGGTAATTTAAAAAATGAATGGCATTTAGTAAATAATATTCTTAATAAACCTTCTTGCATTAAAAAGCCTTCTATTATCCAAGTTGGTCAATGTGAAGTATCTGATAAATTCGTAATTGCCAATGAATTTAATTCTTACTTTACGAATACAGCCAGAAGTCTATTGCCTTATCCAACTCTAACAACCTGTATTCTGTCCAAGTCTTCATACCTTTGTCCTGAACAGTCCCAAAGTAATAGTTTTCTCTTCCAGCATATAACACCTTTAGAAGTGCTTAAAGCGATTGGCACTCTAAAAGCATCCAATTCTTGTGGTATAGATAGTATTACCAGTCGTGTTGTCAGAAAAATTGCTTGCTATGTTTTGGATATTTTTTGGCGTATATTTTTAATTGTAGTGTTTATGAAGGGGACTGCTTCCCGGAAACATTTAAATGTGCCGACGTTATACCCTTCTTAAGAAAGGCGCTTATTCGGTCAAACACCGAAATAGTACACTAACATTGGGCTACATGGCAACACTGTTCATATTTCTTGTAAACTGGTCGATTATTTTTGTATAACACATTAATTATTTTAGACCATATTTTGAATTTGCCGCCCGACAATTGTAAACCGCCATCTTTTTTGTATTAATTTATCAATACACTATGTACTAAAAGTTATCTTTATACAAAACGGAAAATAAACTCTCTCTTCTAATCGAATCGTTGAACAAGTAACATCTTTCCTTTGGCTAGCTCTTGAATATCATAGTTTTTTTTTCTTGATTTTTACCGCGAATTTGTGCAATCGCCTTCTTACATCTGGGAGATTTTACTTTGCATATTTTGATGTAAAGAATCTCTCCGCAGAGCGATTAAAAAAAGCTTTAATCGTACATTTATTGATACCCAACGTGAGGCACGCGTTCGTGGTAAAATTGAAAAATTAAAAGACAATAGACATTGGTCCAAGTGAGTGCGTGTTCGGTGCTCGGTTCTCAGAACGCGGGTTCAGTTTTCGGCAATCACCCACTTTTTGGCCTAGCGCGTGCATGTACGGGGAATATAGTGGTCCGAAAACGATTTCGGACTAATCTTGTACGCACTAAATGTAGATATCGGCTATAACCACACATGTGTGCAGCATGTCATTCGATAGATCTAGGTCTGTAGATGAGCCATAAATTATCAAATGAAATTGTTTGATTGAAAAATAGTGAGAAATAACGAAGTAAAGTTTAGAAAAGTGCCATGCGGAGCGAGAGCAATCACCCACTTTTTGGCCTAGCGCGTGCATGTACGGGGAATATAGTGGTCCGAAAACGATTTCGGACTAATCTTGTACGCACTAAATGTAGATATCGGCTATAACCACACATGTGTGCAGCATGTCATTCGATAGGTCTAGGTCTGTAGATGAGCCATAAATTATCAAATGAAATTGTTTGATTGAAAAATAGTGAGAAATAACGAAGTAAAGTTTAGAAAAGTGCCATGCGGAGCGAGAGCAAAGTGCCATAGACTTTTGCAGGCACGTGCAATCAAAATTTGAAATTATCGATAAATTCGAATCTGCGCGTGAACCAAGATCCGCCAATTTACAACACGTTTCTCGAAAATATGATCTTAAATCTAAACGTCCTTGCAAGTAGACAATTAATTTGATGTATCACACTTAGCTATATGTATTTACTTGAGAGTATTGGTTATGATTGTAATTTGATAAAACAACAAATTTGCTCGCTCGATCAAAAATTTTCAGTAGCGGAGTTAAGCCCGCGCATACTGATCTGCCTAGTATATGTATATGTACATATATACAACTGTATGTATCAATCCAGCGTTGGAACCAGTTCCAGATCCTACCAGGAAAAAACATCATCACCATTCAGCCCCATCAGCAGATGCTTCACATGGTCGTCGTTGGAAATTATGTGCATATAGACACATGGAAAAGGAATGATAAGTATTTAGTTATTTGAATGTGCGTTGGAACACTACTAGAGTATCATATCGCCCGACACATAATAAAGGCTAAAATGTGCATGTAACATTATTTTTTATACTGTTCTATAATCTCGAGTTATCGTAAGCTATTATACGAATTGGCTTGTGAAACAATTTAATAATCACCTAATTGATAATACCATCCACATAAATTACTCGTACTCGTCTCATACAACATTGATCTCAATTCCTCCAACAACAAAAAGCTCATATCATATGCATATTATTCTATCGTACTCGTTTCGCTTTCGTTTCACTTTCGTTTCGCTCGATCGCTAAAGTCTCTCGGTTGCAGACTTCCACTCACTTGATTACAAAAAAAAAAAAAAATTGAAGTCACATTCGCACATAACATCCACATTGCTCATTGCTAATATCGTAAATTGTTCCAATCCTGTGTAGTGGCTTAATAGAAGCATACTTTTAGGATTCGCATTGGATAATAAAGGGTCCGCCAAATAATTTTTTTTTTTGAAAATGCTATAAAAAAAAACTACTGAATATTTTCTCAAATTTCTTTTTTTATTTGAAAGTACAATCCTTCCGGTTAATAATGGAAAATAATTTCATTCAAATGGCTGCCTCGGCTGGCCATGCAGTAGCCTACACGATCGGTCCAATTTTTAAGCACATTATCGATTGTGTGCAGCTGTATTTCACCAATGGCTTCACGAATATTGTCCTTTAAAGCGTCAATTGTCTCTGGCTTGTCGGCGTAACACTTATCTTTGACGGCACCCCACAAATAATAGTCCAACGGTGTCCAATCGCAGCTCCGAGGTGGCCAAACGACATCAGCTCTGCGACTGATAATGCGATCTTCAAAAACAGGGCGCAAAACATCGAGTGTAGCTTCGGCTGTGTGGCACGTAACGCCGTCCTGTTGAAACCAAATGTTGCCAATATCCTCCTCTTCAATTTTTGTGAACAAAAATTCGTTCAACATGGCCCGATAACGATCGCCATTGACTGTAACGGCCACTCCTTGCTCATTTTCGAAGAAAAATGGCCCAATTATGCCTCTGGACCAAAATCCGCACCAAACAGTGGCTCGTTTTGGGTGCACCGACTTTTCAATGTATGCGTGCGGGTTTTCTGTGCCCCAAATGCGACAATTTTGCTTGTTTACATACCCGCCAAGATCAAAATGAGCTTCATCTGAAAAGATGATTTTTTTGGCAAAATCGGCATCTTCTGTAAGTCGATCGCAGGCCCACTTAGCGAAGCGTTGTTCAAGCGGAAGGATAAAACTAATTATCTGTCAAATCAGACATGAGCTAAGTGTTACCATTCACGAAATAAGCACTACTTGAAAAAAAGAACGTTAGATGGCGGACCCTTTACATAGTTTTCGTTTTCGTATTCGCTTAAGCAAATTTGAGTTTCGCTTATAAGCTAGCCATTCATAAATAAATAAATTCGTACAACTTCATCTTTTTATAGATCGAATAAAATAAAGTAAATTTTCGAAATTGCAACCCAACTAGAGGAATTAAAACAAGCTCGAGCCTCAACAAAAGGAAGCATTTCTCGGATAAAAACGTTAGTTGATACTAAGGATCACCGTCAGAACTGGAATGCCGTCTTGGCATATTAGAATCGTATTTTAAGCAAATTTTAGCGTTTCAAAGTAAAATCGAAGAAATTTCACATGAAGACACCAGGCGAAATGAGTTGGAAGATTTGTACTATATGTTTCCACAAAAGCTAAGATTTTATCACTTATGGGCAATAGTAGACGGAGTAGCACCTTCGAAACTTCATGGACTATTCCTTCTCCTGTTAACCATCTACCGGAATTACATTTGCCACATTTCAACGGATAATATTTTGTAATGCTATTATCATTCACATCGCGATAAGTAAAGTTGATGTAGGAACTCAATCTAAATGGGATGAACAGTTCGACTACAATAGCTTACCAACTTGGAAACATTGTGCTGACGTTTTAGAGAAGCATTGTCAATTCCTTGAAGCACGAGAAGGTAAAACTCTGCAAGCACATAACAGCAAACAACCGTTGGCAAGGCATAAAAGCCATCGCTTCGAAAACCAGCAATCGTCATCTTTTATAGCTAATCAAAAATCGTGTTGGTTTTGCAGGGACAGCGCTCATTTAATTGGTAGTTGCTCACAGTTTACCAAACTCTCTGTTTTCGAGCGTTTCAATAACACAAAAAAAGCTAAGCTTGTGCTTAAATTAAAGGTCATAATCTTGCCAAGTGTTAATCAAATTATAAATGTCGAATTTGTCATCAATCGCATCATACGCTACTTCATCGGACAAATCAAACCACAAGTGGCCCAACCTCAGATGTTTCGTCATCATCAGCAACTGCCAATTCTGCCCTCGAAGCAGATTGGCAACGCAAGGCCACAGAACAAGTCATTCTGGCTACAGCCCTTGTTCTTGTTAGGGATGCTTCGGGAAATTTTCAAATAGGACGAGTTTTATTAGATTCAGGCTCACAGGTTAATTTCATCAAAGAGGATTTTGTTAAGTTGTTGGATTTACGAACTCAAAGAAAAACAGTAGATATTATTGGAATAGGTTGCAAAGAGACAAAGATAAGTTCTCTAACTCAGTCTACGATTCGATCACGTATCTCGACGTTCGAACTTCCACTTGAGTTTTTAGTCACCCCCACAATAACAGGATACCAACCGGATTCTGCAATAAATATTGTTAACTGGAATCTTCCAAAAAACATACATCTTGCTGACGAAGAGTTTAATCACCCCGGACCTATAGACATGAGTAGAAACTTTCTTTGATTTATTATTGGTAGGACAAATAAAGCTCGGAGATGGACTCCCGTCCTTGCAAAATACCAAGTTAGGTTGGGTTGTATCAGGAAGATACAAATCACTCTTTGATGATTCTCAGAAAAGACAGTGCGTAATCTCTATTGAAGACAAACTTGAAGAAGTCGTCGAGAGGTTTTGGGAACTCGAAGCCGTTGCGGGGCATAAATCAAAGTGGACGGAGGAGCAATTCAACTGTGAAACACATTTCAAACAAACATTGGAGGAACTGCCTACGGGAAGACTCATGGTAAAACTACCCTTCAAGAAGGATTCAACCTTACTATATAGGTGATTCATACTACATCGCTTTTCGCCGTTTCCTATCATTGGAAAAAAGATTAAAACACGATGATGCATTAAAAACATCGTACGAAAGGTTTCTTGAAGAATATGAGACTCTATGTCATATGTCTCTCGTAATTAACCCAGACTTAGCTGTACCCCATTATTATCTACCTCATGAATGTGTTCTACGGCCAAATAGTACGTCGACAAAGTTACGAGTTGTATTTCACGCTTCTTGTCGCACATTGTCGCAAATTTCTTTAAATGATATTCTGATGTCCGGTCCCACCATTCAAGATGACCTTTTCACAATTCTTCTTCGCTTTCGCATGAATAGATTTGCTTTAACCGCTGATATAGTGAAGATATATACACAAGTTTTGGTACACCCATCCCATAGAAGGTTTCAGTATATCTTGTGGAGAGCCAGTGAAAAGGATCCAATTAAAACTTATGCTTTGAACACCGTTACTAATGGCACTACCTCGGCTCCATATCTCGCAATTCGCTGTTTGCAATACCTTGGAGACAAATTCGAGAATGAATTCCCTTTGGGATCTCGAGTCGTACGTTCGGATTTTTACGTCGATGATATGATTACTGGAACAGATAATTTGGAAAATTTAGCACAGTTAAAAAGTGAAGTCGAAGCTGTGCTGCAATCTGCAGGCTTTGAACTATCCAAATGGCATAGCAATCACCCTTTCGTCGTCACAGCCCAAAATAATAAACAACTCAAAATGAGTGAGTCTAACATCACAAGTACGCTTGGTATAACATGGAATTCGTCAGATGATCACTTCTACTTTTCGTACAATCCCAATAGAACATATTTGTCATATTCCAAAAGATCGATATTGTCCTTATCCTCTTCATTGTTCGACCCAATGGGCTTACTTAATCCAATTTTAGTAAGAGCAAAAATAATTTTACAACAGCTGTGGATAAACAAGATTGATTGGGACGCAGCAATTCCACAACAAATCGATATGGAATGGCGACAATTTATGGCTGATCTGAACTCTCTACAAAATCTCTCAGTTCCACGATTCGTTCTTACTTCAGACAGACAGGTTCATGGATTTTGTGATGCATCTATGAAAGTTTATGGATGCTGCATTTATATTCGGTCACTGGATTCGCAAGGTTCAATAACAACTAATTTGTTAGTCGCAAAGTCTCGAGTTGTACCAGCGAAACGGATTTCTCTGCCTAGACTTGAACTTTGCAGTGCTCACCTACTCGCAAAACTTTGGTCAAAAATTAAATCGATTTTCAAACAATTGCCTTCAGAGGTTTACTTTTGGACAGATTCCCTAGTTGTTTTGCACTGGATATCCACTCATTCTTATAAACTAAGCACTTTTGTAGGAAATCGTGTAGCAGAATTGCAGGACGACGTCTGGAGGCACATACCTACAGAATTGAACCCGGCAGATCTAGTATCCAGGGGATGCACAGTTATCGACATTACGAAATCTAATTGGTTTACCGGTCCTGCATTTTTTTTGAGCTCACCGGAATATTGGCCACCGACAAACTACTCATCTATAACTCCAGAAATACAAAACTTAGAAAAGCGGAAAACAGTTCTATCAAGTTGTAAGCCGACTCAAAATTATGTACTCGACGTAGTCAATAGATTTAGTTCTTATCCAAGGCTCATAAAAGTACTTTCTTTGGTATTTCGATTCTTGGCGAGACTACGAAGCAAAAAGGTGGATATGACATCACCAATAAAGCCACTGAAGTTAGATACTGCTCTGTATAAGATCGTCGGAATAATACAAGCACATTCATTTTCAGAAGAAATCCAACAACTTCTTAAAAACAAAATAATAACAGGCAATCTCAAATGGTTGAAACCTTTTCTGGAGACAAGTAAAAGCTATCCTATCCTACGAGTTGGAAACGCAAATATTCCCGAGGAACAAAAACACCCACTCCTTTTGCCTAAAGATTCTCACTTCGCCAATTGCTTTGCTCGTCATCGCTCAAAAATGCCAAGCTGTCCTTTGAAGAGCTTGCAACTGCTCTTTGTGAAATAGAAGCCGTGATGAACTCAAGACCACTTACACCATTAACGAACGACCCAAGTGACTTCGAGGCTCTGACTCCAGGACATTTTCTCATCGGATGTTCACTCAAGGCAATCCCTGAAGCGGCAGATGATTCACCTAGGACAGACCTGCTTCAGTATTGGCGGAGAATCAACAACATCAAAACTCACTTCTGGAGACGTTGCTCAAGCGAATACGTGACGGAGTTGCAACAACGGTCTAAATGGTTTTCATCAGATCCTGGACAAGATGGAAACGTTCGAGTAGCAGAAGTTCTTACGACAAGATCCGATCCGACATCCGAAAACTTGCACCTTTGCCTTGTTGAAAGGGAATCCTTTCAAAGGGGGCGAAATGTTCGGTCAAACACCGAAATAGTACACTAACATTGTGCTACATGGCAACACTGTTCATATTTCTTGTAAACTGATCGATTATTTTTGTATAACACATTAATTATTTTAGACCATATTTTGAATTTGCCGCCCGAAAATTGTAAACCGCTATCTTTTTTTTATTAATTTATCAATACACTATGTACTAAAAGTTATCTTTATACAAAACGGAAAATAAACTCTCTCTTCTAATCGAATCGTTGAACAAGTAACATCTTTCCTTTGGCTAGCTCTTGAATATCATAGTTTTTTTCCTTGATTTTTACCGCGAATTTGTGCAATCGCCTTCTTACATCTGGGAGATTTTACTTTGCATATTTTGATGTAAAGAATTTCTCCGCAGAGCGATTAAAAAAAGGTTTAATCGTACAGCGTTCGATCGCTTCTTACAGTTCTGAGCAAAGTTTTTGAAAAACTTATGAAAAATAGAATAGTAAGCTTTCTCACTCCTACCAAGTTCTTCAGTCATTCCCAATTTGGATTTCAAAAAGGTAGATCAACAGAAGATGCACTGTTGCAATTTTATTCACATGTAATGTCTAACCTTGACCAACCGCAGGACCGTACCGCAGGTATATTTATAGACATCACCAAAGCCTTTGATATGGTTAACCATAATATATTGCTAGGTAAATTAGAAAAAGCAGGTTTTCGCGGATTTATGCTGGAATTGTTTAAATCATATCTTGCAAACAGATCCCAGAGAGTCAAATTAGATGATATAAGGAGTGAAATTAAATATTTCAACTCAAATTGTAACGACAATTGTTTCTTGATTGAGAGAGTTGATGAGTTTAAATTATTTAACTTATTATTGACCAAAGAATGAATTTTGTCAATTATGTAGATTCCCTAAGAAAGTATCTTCGAAACACTCTCAGATACTACTTTTACCTCAGTAAGATCTTCTCTAAACAACTCCTTAGAACGATATACTATGGAATTTTCGATTCTAAGCTACAATACGGTATCGCGTGCTGGGGAGGTGTCTATCTTCATCGAATTCAGCCACTATTATATTTGCAAAAAAAATGTATTAAGAATAATATGTCGAAAACCCAGTAGATACCCTAGTTAATTATTGTTTTGTGACGTAAAAATTCTTCCTGTTCGTCATTTAAATTGCTTTAAGGTCTTAAGAACCTTCTTTATGAGATCGGGAAATCGCAACTACCGTTTAATAATTAGTAATCTTATAATTTACGTGGAAATTACACACATTTGTTATCTGTACCAACCTTTCATACCACTGCTTATCGTAATTTTTATTCCATCGCATCTTTTCGGTTATTTAATAAACTCCCTCAGTCACTCAGGACAATTTCAATATCTGGCTTGTTTTTAAAAAAAGTAAAATGTTGGCTATTTAACTTTGATTACACTAGGCTAGAATCTCTGATGACATATAAACTTCTTTAATCTTAGCTATTGACGACTTATAAGAAAACATTTGGTCTAAATGTAAATCGTTCCATTTTGTCAAAACTAACAATTTGTTGCTTATTCTTTAATTCATTCCATATTATGTACATTTTCTTATCTGGCTTTACTGTATTATAATTTAACCGTGCAATTACAATATCTTAAGACATTTGTTACAATACTTATTTATTTAACCATTTCATTTCAGTTTAATTGTTATAATATACCCATATTTTGTAATCTCTTAAATGTCACCCCACATGTTAAAATATCTTTAAGTTTAAAGTACCATGAAGTGGCATTCGACACTATTTTTAATTACACTAATATTTTAATTCAAAATACAGAATGTCACAAATTTTCGTAATCTTAAGCAATTGTAAATTATTGTAATCTTTATTAAATATTCTAAATACAAATACAATAAAAAAAAAAAAAAAACATACCTTAATAGACTGTACCACGTACATAGTTGTAGAGTTGTAGAGTTCAGTTATTCAAATGACGTAAAGCCTCGGGTGTCCCTTACCTCTCTAGTTTCTTATCACCTTCCGTAATAGGTGATACGGGAACTGCCTTGATTAAACTTGGCCAAAAACATTTCCTACAAGAAGAAATTAAATGTGGGTAATATTTAACCTCGTAAAAGTAGGTATGCTGCAGTGAATCCATTCATCGATGAGGAAGGGGTACTCCGCGTAAGAGGAAGACTGGAAGGGGCTACACATTTTGACCAAAAACATCCTGTCATCCTGCCCAAGGATCATTATTTAACGATGTTAATTGTTCGCGACTGTCAAAACAACAATCTACACGCCGGGGGGCGTCAGATGACGTATCTTTTGAGTGTTTATTATTTTATTATTAATATCCATCATATTATTAAACACTATATTTTCCAGTGTGTGGCCTGAATGCGTCAACGCGCAAGACCGTATCAACAACAGATGGCAAGTTTGCCTCAACAATGGCTTGATTCAGCAGTAATTTTCGGCAATATTGGCGTCGATTACTGTAGATGTTCAATCTCGGAAGGGACGAGATGCAAAACAATACACGGCGTATGTAGCTCTCTTTGTGCAAATGGCTATGAAGGTTTTGCACCTTGAGCTTGTCACCGATCTTTCATCAGCCGCCTTCATGCAGCACTACGTCGCTTTATTGCTCATCGTGGAATGTGTCACACCATATACCACCATTAAACTGCCCCACAAGTGTGCATGCAAATCAGTGGGTTGACACGACTGGAGATCACCGGTGTTGTAAGAGTAAGATCAATCAAAAAAAAAATAAAAAATCTGGAGCATGCCGTGTCAAAAAGGAAGGGAAGAAAGAAAACGGTCAAACCGTAGCATTATGGAAAAGAACGCTAAAAGGAAAAGCACTACCCCGCCAGGCACTACTAATGGTCGTGATCCTGGGACGAGCAGCAATGCTCGGGTCAGAGCTATAGGATTTCCGGGGGATAGCAAAGTAATGCAACGGCGTAAGCCACATTTAAGAGTCGCGAGTTGGAACGTTGGAAGCATGAGTGGGCGCAGCTATGAGCTTGAAGAAATGATGGTTAGAAGGCGAGTAGACATCCTGTGCGTACAAGAGACGAAATGGCGAAACACCGGGAATCGGGCACGTTTCTTGGACGTTAAAACAAAAGCCTACAAAATGTTTTACTATGGATTGGAACAAGGAAAAAACGGAATCGCCATCATCCTTGCGGCAGAGTTACTTGGCAACGTCTTAACCATTTCAAAGTCCAGTGACCGTTTGATGGCTCTCAAATTGGTGATGCATGGTGAGGAGTAGTAGGGCTATGCCGGTTCTAGACCAGGAAATGAGTCAGAAATGAGTCATCACCGTTCAAGGTCGTTTTTTTGACTTCAAGGCCGCTTTGACTTCAAGGCCGCTTTGACTTCAAGGCCGCTTTGACTTCAAGGCCGTTTTGACTTCAAGGTTTTCCGTTTTTTTGTTTATTGTTTGTTCAAGACTGAAAAAAAAATCATTTTTGATTTCCCCCCATTCATTTATCCATGACCCATAAAGTAAGTATGTATGTATGTACATATGTATGTGAACCTGGAAGCAATGTGTTACCATTGAGTGTCATCATAATACCGATTTTACAGAATTTGTTTACTTGGTTCGTGCAGTCATTTGGGTCACCCAAGTGCGTAGCTTGTATAAATGACCACTCGACGTTCAAACACAAAAGATCGGTTCGATTGGTTATGACCTCGCGCATGTGGTCGTTTGGTTCGCTTAAGTGCGTTGCTTGCATAAATGCCCTTAGCCGGGAGATGTTCGTTATACATCATTAGAAAATGCTTATTCGGGGTTATAGAGTCGATCGCTTGTGCAGTGTGTTTATATGTTTATGCTATGATTTATATGACGTTTTTTTTTAGTTTTAGATGGGATTGCTGTGTTCTAGACATGCGGTAACGTGTCATCTGACAGGAAGGCCGTTCATGTGTTGAGAGCTTCATCGTCGGTTGAGGGGGATTACTAATTTGGTGTGTGTTGCTACATATGTGATTTCAAGGTCGTTTTTGACTTCAAGATGACTTCAAGGCCGTTTGACTTCATGGTCGTTTGACTTAAAGGTCGTTCAAGGTCGTTTGACTTGAGGGTCGTTTGACTTGAAGGTAGTTCAAGGTCGTTTGAACTGCGTCTGACTAATCTTGATACGAACAAAACAAATCTGTGTACGGGGTCATTGACACTTGTTACAATTCCTAAATCATTTAAGCTGTTCTAATCAGAATATCTAATTATAGAAATCAGTGTATTCTAAAAATAATCCTTGCTTTAATATAAAGCGGAACCTGAAAATAAAAATGAAAACAGATTTTTTTGTTTTTTTTGTTTTTGTTTATTGTTCAAGACCGAATTATGATATAATTTACAGCATATGTTAAGGCGCGAGTCCGTTATCTTTTAGCCAATATATATATATACATATATATATATATATAAAGGAAATTAATTTTGAAGATTTTTTTGATTGTTTAATTGAAAATAACAAGATATATAATAACAAGATATATATATATATATATATATATGTAAATATTTAATATACAACAATAAATATAAATGAAAGTTGTTTTTCTACATTTCTGTGTTTATAAAATTCCTTAAAATTACAGCATTTCTAAGCGCACAAAATTGATGATGGTGTTGGAGCTGGTGGTGACAGCGTGTAGTTGTTTGAAACATCTTATTTAAAGATTTCAAATTATCGCATCCGAGATTATTTAAATCAATTGCAGTCTTTTGAAGAAACTGTTCAACCCATGTCTTTTTTTCGGCTCCCTTGACGTAAACGTCACAATTTTTTAGATTTTCTTGTAGAAACTTTTTGACACTTTTAAAAGATACAGATCCATCGTCCCATGCTAAACCATGATAATTTTTCGTCAACCAATTTGCTTGTTTTTGGTATTTCATAGATAAATTTCTGAACTCATACGGCTGCTTAATTAAAAAATTTTGAAACTCCCAAGAATTAAAAGTAATAGCCAGCTCCTTTATAATGAACACATTATTATTTCCCTTAAATCCTTGAAAGTCTAAAGTGATTACTGCTTTTCCAGCCATGTCTATGTGAAGGTATGTATGTTACTGATAGAGTGATTGCTCTTCAATTGATAGAATTTATAGAGTTTCTTATTTTAAATAATTCTCTTGATTTCACCAGTAAGTGGAGTATATTTTATTATTCGATCATGTATGAGTACACAATATGCAACTGTATTAGTTGGAAGATTTTTAGATGTCTTGAATTCAATTCTTATGTCAATGGGTCCGGCTTTGATTGCCTCATTCTGATGTGATACATCAAAAACAATAATGGGGGCAATTCTCTTGAATTCATCACGTGTAAGAAGAGGTTTTGGATTTACCAAGTAATAGCCTTGTTGAAATTTTGCATACATTTCATATAAAACGCCATAACGATCACAATCAAATTTAAGATTAAGGTCATCATATGGATATGTCTCTGAGTTGAGATGTACTTTAGCATCCGTTACATCGCAATGTTTAAACTTGCCCTCAATTTGTAACGCTAATAATATAAAGCGAGGCGTTTCATTTTGTTGTGAAAGCTTAACATTCCACAAGTGATGCATTCCCTGAGTTAGAGTTGGGTTGAAATGACAATCCCAACTACGAAATGCTAATGTTATGGGCGTTTCACTTTTGATTGTTTTGAAAATATTCAGTTTCGAAGTATCAGCCAATTGTATATGAGGAACTTTCCAGGTGATATTGTTTATATTTAGCTGTACTTTTTCTTTTAAATCTGTTGAATATACAACATTTTGATTAGTCTTTGAACGTAATAAAATCAACTCATGTTTAGAGTTTACAATAATTCGATTATAGTCTTCGGCAAAACCCATTAACGATTTAAGGGGTAGACAAAAATTAAAATGTCCGTTTGTTAAATCGATATCATCAGATTTAGACCATCCGGCATTTTTTAACATCAGACTCTCATCCTTATTGAGAGAAGCATAGTTTTTTAGTGTTGTAGTTACGCCTAAATGTCGTGTTCGATCAATTTCGAATCCATTAATTTCATAACGAATTTCATCGAATAAATATGCTGCGCAATTGTTTTTCAATTTAATATTCGATGAAACTGCCCCATTATCTAGAGTAGCAAATCCCTCAATATTAATATAGCTTTCGCTAGGTAATATAAAAATATCTTGGTTCTGAATAGATATACGAATTTCATCACTACTTTTAAATGCTTGCAAATATGGTATGTAACTATGAAATTCCTTTCTTATAATGCTTTCGTCAGAAATTGGATGTTGTACGATGTTTAGTATTTCACTCATATTTTGTTTTTTGATTTTTTTTTTTTAATTGTAAACCTATTGATTTAAGGTATTGTTTATTAGCTACCGATATTGGTACTAATCTCTCATGTGGTGTTTTAAGTCCTTTTTGTTTGACTGTTAGTAAAGTTGTGACTGGTGATGTCAGTCCTGAGATATTTTTATTGTAAATAATCATTGATCCAACGGTTTTAAATGGAGTCTGAGCGTTACTCTTTCACCACGAAAATTTATTAGGTTGCCGTTTAGATCAACAATTCGAATTGCAATCGTGCTTATTTGTTGAGTGCTGATGGGGAAATAAATAACATTTGTTGGGCTCTCATCAATTTTATACCCTGGACTGACACTCAATGAAAATTCATGGATTGTATGTGCTGGCGAATTGTTAATATATGATCCAGTTACAATATTACATTCCACACGTAAAACGTGAACTTTTGTAATATTTATTTGTTGATCTGATGTATGTTTTTGATTTGCCTCCAATATTCTTTCACTGAACCCCAGTAGTGATCCAATCGATCGTTCTTTATTAAAATAAATTTTGTCCGTACTGTTTATTTCTGTCTGAAGCGTATTATAATTTGCCTCAATAACAAGTTTTCCATTCGAATTCTTTTCTTTATATTTTCCCTGTAAGTATTCGACAATATCATCGAACTCATATGAACCGACTGGAATTTCAAAAACCAAATCGTTTATGTGAAATAAATTATTATCTATATCGACATTTGGTACAGAGTTATATGTATGAAAATCGATCAATCCGCACACATAATTCTTATTTAAATTAATTGGTGGAAAGTAATCCGCAGTAAGAAGAGATGAGTTCCCACTTAATGTGAGAGCTATTGACATGATGAAAGTCAACAATGAAATGAAACTAATTATATGTTAGAAAATTATTTTTATTGATTGATTAAATTTCATTACAAGACATCACGTTTATTAATCCAGGAGTTATGCTGGTGCGAAAATCCTAACCACTTTACAAAAACTCTGTTTCCTTTGACTTTTAAAACCTTTTCTACAAGATAAACGTCTGGATATCTAGTTTTTTGTAGTTCGCGTTCATAAAATGCACCTTTTATTGATTTACCGTCATAGTCTTTAAGAATATATGTAACCGGATTTGTATTTTGTACGGTTTTGATTTGAAAGATCTCTGTCGACCAATTGGGGGTGTATCCCTTTTCAAAAGTATGTTTATATTTACTTATTCGTACATTATTGCCAACATGGAATTTGGGTTCATTGAATATTTTCAAATGATTGTAAACAGTTTTCAATAAAGATTTTTCATTAGAAGAATTAACATTAACTGGCGCCATTTTAATTGTTCTATGTATTTTGTTGTTATAATTATCAATTAAGGTTTTGTATATGTCAACCCATCGATATGATCCCCGGTAGCTGAACTCTTTCCACATCATTCCCTTCAAAGTTCTATTAAATCGTTCAACTATTGATGCCTTTAGTACACTTTGTGTTGAATAATGCCTAATGTCATATTTTAGAGTTAAATTTTTAAATTCATTGTTAAAGAATTCCCTGCCATCATCAGTTTGTAAATTTTTTGGTTTTCGCCCCAACTTGAATATACCTTTCATAGCATTAGCCACAAGAGGAGCACTTTTATTTTTCAATGGCACTATCCAGGCAAATTTTGAAAATGTATCTATAACAGTCAGCACGTAACGATAGCCATTATTATAGCTGGAATAGTTCCCCATTTCTACAAGATCAGCCTGCCAAAGGTCATCTATTCCTTTTGTTATTACCCTCCGCCGTTTAAAAGTTTTACGAGCTTGACGGTGAAGTTCCTGCACCAATCCTCTTCTCACGTTCGTCATCGGACTGATTATGTTGTAGCCCAAATGGGGTGGGTTTTAAAATCTGTTGAAATAAAATATCCTCGATTGCATGAACCTTTTCATCAATATAAAATGTATGGACTTTAAGGTTTTCTTCAACTGTTTTCTGTATACTGTTAAGTTGTTCATATATTATATCAATGTCCTGTTTGATATTAGACAATGTTTCACTGTTTTCATTTCTAAGTTTTGAATTTAGTTCATTTATACAATTATCAACAAATAATTTATTTGTGGCATCACTGCTTGCTATAGGACTACCAAGATTTTTAATGCGCTTGAAACTAATATTTATATGTGCATCGCTGTCTAATTGAAAGCCTCCGACTTTTGAAATAAGTCTTCTGGAATACCTTTTGTTTTGATTGCAATAGGAGGAACGTCCAAACTTGTCAATAACCATTTTGAAATTGATCTATTTGACTTCATATTTACACAATTATATTCTCTTCGCGCAACTCTTCAATAATCGACATTATTTCATTATTATGATTTGTATGACCAGCTGATTGTGAAGCGATAAGGAGTCTTAGTCTATCTATTAACTCATTAGGATCATTCCAATATACGTAGTTGGGTTTCTTATAATTTAATCTCATTATACCGGAACCTTTATGTATGTTTGTGGTTTTTTTGTTTTTAACAAATAATTTTTTAATTATTTTAATATATTTGTATGCCTTAGTACCTTTTATTTGTTCATTAGCACTATGGTTACGTTTATGTGCATTTGTTAGTGTCAACATTTCTCTATAAGCTTGCAAATCTGCATCGTCATATTTTTTTGGAACTTTATAAAAGATCAGCTCAAAGAGTCCAGGTGTCTTAGACCAACTCCGGTTAGCAATTGAAATTTTATCATTATTCAACTCAAACGCTGTAT
Organism: Merodon equestris; assembly: GCA_958301585.1. Lineage (NCBI taxonomy): Eukaryota > Metazoa > Arthropoda > Insecta > Diptera > Syrphidae > Merodon > Merodon equestris. Next base: position 72,193,033 of record OY284413.1, read on the forward strand.
TACCAAATTTCCATTTGTCATTAACATCTCGATAAGGTCCATATAACTTATCTAATTTGCCTGCCTTTTCCAACGTTGTAAGATCAACAAAGGGTTTTCCATCATCTGATTGTGAAAATGACATATATTCATCATTGTCATCAGCATCATCATCTTCATCCTCAACAGCAGCATCGGCATCAGCAGCATAACTACTACTGTGAAGAGTACTTGTATCATTGAAAAGTTTGCTCATACTCGATTTCAATGGAGTACTTGTTTCTATTGTACTTATATTATTTTTATTCGGATACGTGTTCGGTTGTCGTTCCTTCTTTAAAGTCTTTGTTTCTTCAACTAGTTCCTTGAGCGGCTTAGTGACAGGTTTTAATGAAGTCTCTAGATAATTTCGCGTATCAGCTTCCCCCAGTTTTATATCTCGAAATTTCTTTCTCAATATCTTTCGAGTCTTAATTATATCTTTAATTATTTTCTCATTCATATTCATATTTGAGTGAGTTGCAATCTCACAGAATACTGATTAGATGATAGTGTGTAACTCACATTTTATAGTTGTATAAAAACGTCAAAAGCTTTCCTATAACGACCACAATCAATATGGTCATCTTTGCTTATGACGAGAAATCCATTTTTATCTTGCCAGCACCTGCTACATAAATGCATAAATATTTCAAATGACATGTCATTGGCACCCACATGATCATTGTATATATGCCGCATATTTAAATCATCTTGCTTAAACACAATGATCAAATTTGCATTGTCTCGCACCAAATGTTTTGGAATCCGCGTGTACGTCTGGCATAAGTAAAAACTGTCGATATTCTTATGTCGTCCCATACAGAAATATGATCTTATATGGTTTTGTTTCTCACATGCGACATCATCAAATATCATAATAGAATTACCTTTGGCTTTTTCCGGTGCTAAAACATGTTCGTTTTCGGTGAAAGGGAAAAATCCCATACCTTTAATTGGTCTAATTAATTCTTGTAAATATTTATATTTCGGTTGGGATGTAGATTTTGAGTATAGATAAATATTTTTAAATTTGAGTCCATTCGGACTTTCTATTAAATTGATCATTACATTAGTCTTTCCGCAATTTGATGGTCCAACAATTAGGGCTCTTATTGAATTGGGTAGCAATGAGCTGTGCTTTTTTTTACCTAAATTTCCGGTAGAGAAATCTATATTTCGTATTGATATACTCTTATGTTGTTTGATAAAATGCATTTTGACAACTGACAAGAACATATTAAAAGTGTATTCCTTTATTCAATCGCTCACAGTTTTAAGGAAGCTTTATAAGCGATAAGATAGATAATCAAAATAAAATGACAATATTATATGAAAATCGAATCAGTCGTAATAAAGCAGCCTCTGGGAGGGGACTAATTAACAAATTAATTAACTCATTACCTGTGGAAATTCATTTACCCGGATATCAATTTTGTGGGCCTGGTACTAAATTAAAAAAACGGCTTGCTAGAGGTGATCAGGGAATTAACCCATTAGATAGTGCGTGCAGACAACATGATATTATCTATTCTCAAACTAACGATATTAATAAACGACACATAGCCGATCAAGTGTTGGCCGACAAAGCTGAGGCAAGACTTAGGTCCACTAATAGTAGTATAGGTGAACGTGCAAATGCATGGTTTGTTACGAATGCAATGAAAGCAAAAGTTAAATTTGGGATGGGGATCGGAAGAAAAAAATCTGAATGTGGAAAGAATCTTTTCAATAAGACCATAAGGGCAGCAACAAAACTCTTAAATCAAAAAAAACCGGAGGATATAGAGAGTGCAATAAAAATTGCAAATAAAGTTGTAAAAAAATCGTTTAAGGGGAAAAAAAGGTTATCAATAAATGTCCCCCGAATAATACCTATACCTAAAATAGGAGGATTCTTACCTTTGATACCAATATTGACTGCTCTGGGGACCATTGGAAGCTTGTCAGCCGGTGGAGCTACTATTGCACGAGTTGTAAATGAGGCAAAAGCGGCCAAAAAACAATTAGAAGAATCGAATCGCCATAATAAAAATATGGAGGCTATCGCTCTGGGAAAAGGTTTATATCTTAAACCCTATAAGAAGGGATATGGATTATATTTGAGTCCAAATCCAAAAAACTATTAAAAATGCTACCCAAACGGGCTCTTACTGATGTTGATTTAAGGAAATTTGCAAGCGATTTACCAAATTTTAGGGGTGTTTTCATGCGTGACGCGCTCCCAAAACTTCCACTTGAAGCGGAATGTGGAATTGTCAATTTGGACATATCTACAGGGCCTGGCACACATTGGGTGGCATATAGAAAAGATAAAAATCACGTAGAATATTTTGATAGTTTTGGCAACTTGCAACCACCACAAGAAATAATTCGTTATTTAGGCAATGGCATAATGTATAATTATTCCAGGCACCAAAATTACAACTCTTTTAATTGTGGACACTTATGTTTAAAATTTCTTTACAGTATATATATATAAATAAAAACAAATTTTAATATGGTCTAAAAAAACAAAAAGTTGTTTTATTAAAAAAATTTTAACTACAGGTATTTCTTCTTTTCTCTTACATTAACAATGCGCTTTTATTTAAGTCTGGCGTACAATGACATTAGTTTTCGTATTCTTATCAACATAGAATCTAACATGACACAAAAACAAGTATCTGGCCCGACTTGGCAACTATCTGATGACCATGAACATGTTGTGAAATGACGATCATATTTTGATTTAACAATATAAATATTCTCATGTTCAGATAACCTTGAAATGCAGTTTTGAAACGTCTCCAAATGTTCATCTAGAATGTTCTCCTTGTGTAGTTGTATGAACTCCTTGAGTTCCGTCAAAGTTGCAGAAATGTTTAAGTTTGTCATCTTTAATGTGTAGAATGACAACACCTCCAAAATCCACCGTTCTTCGAAAAGGACTGACACATTTTAGCAAATCCTGAGAGCTTTAGCTTAACTGCACGATATTTCGTATGTTTCTTGCACCTCTTTATGTTTCTTGTCCCTACTTCTCCTTCAGTTGTTTGAAGATCTACTACTTTTGTTGTGCACTCATAGAACATGTTTTTTACTTTCTTCTTGAATTGATTCAAAAGTTCAATATCTTCCTCACCAATTTTGTCAAGCTTCATTGGCTTGACATTGTCTACGTCATTCATATGTTAGTGTGCCACCAATTTATATATTCATTTGGGGGAAAACTCAAACAATGTTGATGATAAATTTTCGGGAATCTCTTCTCCTCTGCGCTTGCTTAATAACAACGATCTGTAAGAAAAACTTCCAACTAACTAAAACAAGATAATGTTCGTCTTTTGCTTACCATTTTGTTTCTCTATGGCTGAAAAAAAAATCAGAAAAGAAAAATTTAAAGTGAACTGACCGTCCCTTCTTAAAACGATAACAAGTGAAAGGACATACTGCAAAAATAAAAACAGTTCGGTTTTTTTTTATTATTATTAATTTTTTATTGGTTGAGCGCAAATTGTTTTTGGCTCACCTGTATTTCATTGATAATTTGGAAACTTAAATTCTTGTTACCTTCTTTCGTGGCAACAAGAAATAAATTCTGATTATTTTTGTTCAGGATGACTATCTCATCATCCTGAAACTTTTCAGCCATATGGGCTGGGAAAAAAAACTGAGTGCTTGGGAACTCTGCTAATAGCCGATTCCCAAAGCGTGTTTGGATCTTTTTTAGTTTCTCTATTTTATAATATTTATTTACTTCTACCTCTGCTATATTAATGGTTTTCTTGTTAATAAAAAAAGTGCTCGACATTTTGTTTGCATTAAAGCGCTCCAAAATGCTGTCCACACTTTCTTCAGCCTTGCGCTTTTTCGATGATGGTAACTGCTGCTGTTGTTGTGGTTGTTGCTGCTGCTGTTGTTGTGGTTGTTGCTGCTGCTGTTGTTGTGGTTGTTGCTGCTGCTGTTGTTGTTGTTGTTGATGATGATTTGGTGGTGACTGCTGCAACCATTGCTGTTGTCGCAGCTGTTCTGGTGTAGACAGCATACCACTGCCGAAAAACCCCTCCAGCACACTGTTTTTCAGATCCTCCTGTTGCTGCTGCTGCTGTTGTCGCTGCTGCTGCTGTTGTTGCTGCTGCTGCTGTACCACTTTCAGTGAATGTGGGTCCCTAAGCAGAATATTTTCTAAAATTGTAGCTCTCTCCATTTCTGCTCAGGCTTGACAAAGTACTGATGGATTTTGTCCAAAATCCTAACCTTTTTATATCCACTTCTTCTTCTTCTTCTTCTTATCTCAGTTGGGATAAATACAAAGTTATGTTATACAAACTTGCAAAGTTTAGATAGGCACGTTTTTTTTTCCCCATCCTAACTGTTGGAGTTGTAAACACAGCAGCCCCATCTAAAACTAAAAAATGTCATATAAATCATAGCATAAACATATAAATACACTGCACAAGCGATCGACTCTATAATCCTGAATAAGCATTTTCTAACTCTATAATCCTGAATAAGCATTTTCTAATGTTCGATGTATAACGAACATCCGGCTAAGGTCATAAACAATCGAACTGGTCATTTATGCTAGCAACGCACTTAAGTGAACCAAACGACCACATGCGTGAGGTCATAACCAATCGAACCGATCTTTTGTGCTTGAACGTCGAGTGGTCATTTATGCAAGCTACGCACTTGGGTGAACCAAATAACTGCATGAACCAAGTAAACAAATTCTGTAAAATCGGTATTATGAAGACACTCAATGGTAACACATTGCTTCCTAGTTCACATACATACTTACTTTATGGGTCATGGATAAATCAATGGGGGAAGGAAACAAAAATTACTTTTGTTTTAAGTTTATTTTATTTTGTAATGACCCCACGGTAAAGTGTGGTAGCTATTTTCTATACCATATCGCTTATCATCTAAAGCACTTAGAGCTATTTTTTGTTGCACAATGCTATTTACAACATGTCCCTTAGACTTAATTAAATTCTGTGTTACAATTTTATTCTTGTTATTTTCAATTAAACAATCAAAAAAATCTTCAAAATTAATTTCCTTTTTAACAACCGCTTTTTTTATGCCTTTTACCCTTTTAATTTTTTCTCTATTATTTACTTTTATTGAATACATTTTGGATCTTAAGCCTACAAAGTGTGATATTATATGTCCATTCATTTCATCCTTCATAAGACCTACAACTTTTTTATTTACTTGCGGAATTCCCCATGTATTTTCTTGATTATAGTCACTAGTATCAAACCGCCGATTGCAGTCTCTTTTAATTGTATCGTATATATTGGGGCAACGTATCTCATAAATCAAACTATCCGTATCCGTATACATAACTGTACAATTATTGCCGAATTCTGGCCTCATATAATCATAATGATATTCATATATTAGAGTTTTTGAAATATCTAAAATACATAAACCAATATAGATTGGTTTGTTGAAGTTTACTTCAGATTTTGCAAGTTCAATTGCTACCAAATTTTCATTGAACACAGTACTATTTTTAAAAAAGGGGGATGCAATTAATGCTTGTGCACCATGCCTTCCCCCCCATTTTGTAACTAACTTCACATTACTATATTTTCTGACATTTTCCATACACTTACCAAAAACTGCGTTATTATATAATTTATATCTTTCAATATCGAATTTATTTGTTGCTTCAGCTCTTAATTTAGTATTTAAATCTATATACGGCTTAAGCCATGCAGATTGATCAAATTCGAGAATTCTATGAATTTTTTTTAATTTAAGTCCATGCAAAAGAGCTTGTTTTAAGTTCCTGTAATGAAGGATATATTTGACTTTGTTAGTGAGAGTGGCTAATAACTTTTTGTGCTTAGAGCCGGGTGGACATGATAGTTCTGGACAAAAGGGAATGTCACTATGAAGATCATGTAATTCTATAGGATAGTCCAAATCGACTTCAAAAATGTATCCTTTAGCTGAACTATCTGATAGGGAAGATATTTTGTCAACAGTGATATCATGAACGTTTTCAATGAATCTAAAATGCCCCGTCGGTAATAACTGACTCATTGCATAACCATACTGATTGTTTAGGTCCCAATACATGAGAAATTGTTTTTCTTTAGAAGCATCAAAATTATCCAAATACTCATTATTAGCTTCTGAATATCTTTTTGAGCATTGACTTAATCCTCCACGGATCCCTCTTTCAATAAACATAATCATATCTATATCATCAAGAAGCTCTAACTCAATTCTCGTATAATAGAGCATGGCATCCCATGTGTAACCTGGTAGGGTATAATAATGAGCTGGATCTAATTTATGGGTCTTAATAGAATTATACCGAAATTGTTCAAAGATATCAGCCAATAAAAGAACATCTGTTTTCAAATATAAATTTGAATATTCTTCTATTGTTCTAATATTTAGATTATTCCAAACTTGTTGGGCATGGAAATAATCTTCATTACTTAGGGCTGCATTGTTTAATTTGTTAAAAAAGAAATGTTTTTCAGGCAAGGATTTTTCAGTAAATTTCTCAAAACTATCTAAATAATCATAGGGATATACACCCTTCCGTTTTAATAGATCCATTTGAAATTGCGTTAAACCTTGGAATTCAGACTCAAGTATTGGGAAAGTACTTAATAGGGATGATAATGAATCTAAACTGCTTCCTAAAAACCTAAAGGAGTCAATAAATCTCATATTAATTTTCGATTTGAATAACTTCTTTGAAAATGATATGTATTTCTCTTTATTTATTGGTAACACATTCACCACACCATCACCAATTCTATGAATCTCTTTGATTATGAAATGTGAATCATATCCACTAAGATTATGGAAAATTATCGGTATTGTAAATGAATCCTTATAATTCAAATTGCAAGTTGAATGTGCGGCACCTCGGTATGTGCCAGTTAAGTGGCAATGGTCACGCACCTTGACATCATTCAATGTGAAATCTTTTTCACAAATAAAACACTTTTGTGCAGATTGAAAACTCAACTGCTGTTCAGTGGAAAGTGTTCCTAATGGCATTTGAAAGGAAAGGTCTGAATCTAATAGAAATGCTAATGTTTTAAGCTCATTCATGAACCAAACTATACAATTTGGACCATGATATGAAGCATATGTTGTATAATTGGATTCAAATGAACTTTTAACATAATATCCAATAGAGCATGGAATATGCTCTTGATACTTATTACCATTCTCTACTTTCTTTAAAATGCATTCTAAATCTGCATATATTACAAGAGGTACCATTAATTTATTTCTAAAGTTCTTAAAACTTATCATCTTGTTATCTGCTTCAGGTAATCTTATTTTACAATTATTTTGGATTATGCAATCCTCCATATGTTTATTTAGTTTTTCGTTAGAATAAAAATATGAAAGACATCTATTACAAAAAAATAATTTATGATTATTTTTGGTTAATTCAGTTTGAAGAAGCCCCGAAATGTTCTTTATCCAAATGTAGTGCTGATTTAAAACAATATGATCAGAAGATTTTTCTTGTAGCAGTAGCAAATCAATATGTTTTCTCTCTTTACATACGTATTTAGAAAGTTTCAGAGAATATATATTAAGTTTTTTATCACGTTGTTCTTTATGCATGGTAAAAATATTTATTGAAATGTTATTGTTTTTTTCAAACAATACAATTTGATCTAATGACATCGGAAAGGTTATTCCATTTAAATTTAGTACATTCGTATAATGTGGATAGCTTGATAATCTATCAGCATGTACTCTACTTGGAAATAAAGCAGATACTACTGCCCATGCAAAGCATGCATTGTCATTATTTTTAACATTAATGCACGCTCTCTTATATGCAATACTTAACGGGGTTTTAATATAGGAACTACCTTGCATTGGTATATATTTACTTATATTAAATACAATATTTATAATGGATGCCAATGCCCATCCACTATCTTTTTCTTGAAACTCATCAAATTTGTTTAGTAATTGGCTTTCCAAATTTTCACATACAATATTTTCTATGATATTTTTATCACTTAAACTAATACATACATTTTTCGTACTTATATATTTCATCTCCTGTCTAATCTCCTCATTATCATATTTCCGGAACTCACCACAGAAAACAGCATTAATTTTTATGTTGATGTACTCGTTGATTATCTCCTGCAGTTGATTGATAATTATTGGTCTGCAATCCCTCAGAAAAAGCTTAGGATCGGCGTGTTTTAAATTGGTTATAACACCCGATCTGATTCTTTTTTTAAACGCCGAATTCGGGAGATCTTCCCACTTTAACATCTCCTCACTTGATTGTGGAACAAAGAGTTGTTTGTATGATGATAATGTACCGAGTGCTGATGTAAGATAATAATTTTGCCCGGTAAACTTAGCATCAGGTAACCAACTTTTTAAAAGTTCTATATCTTTTTCACAGTTTTTTAAATTTGCTTCAATATTCGCAGCATTATCACAATCACTATTTCTCCGCAAAAGAAAACTCAATAAATGTGATTGTTGTCTTTCAATCACTTCTTTAATTTGAGGATCCATATTATTTGTTATTACGGTATATTAAAAATGCAACAAGTTCAATGACTCCGTACACAGATTTTAATTTTTTTGTTCGTAGCAACACACACCAGATTAATCAGACGCAGATCAGAATAAAATGCAATAAGTGTCAATGACCCCGTACACAGATTTTTGTTTTTTTGTTCGTAGCAACACACACCAGATTAATCAGACGCAGATCAGAATAAAATGCAATAAGTGTCAATGACCCCGTACACAGATTTTTGTTTTTTTGTTCATAGCAACACACACCAGATTAATCAGACGCAGATCAGAATAAAATGCAACAAGTGTCAATGACCCCGTACACAGATTTTTGTTTTTTTTGTTCATAGCAACACACACCAGATTAATCAGACGCAGATCAGAATAAAATGCAATAAGTGTCAATGACCCCGTACACAGATTTTTGTTTTTTTGTTCATAGCAACACACACCAGATTAATCAGACGAAGATCAGAATCAGTTCTTATAAACTCGTTCGTACATACATAGATGAGGAGCTGAAAAACGACTTTAAAGCTCAAACCTACTTATGACTGACCTTGAAATCACATATGTAGCAACACACACCAAATTATTAATCCCCCTCAACCGACCAAGAAGCTCCCAACACATGAACGGCCTTCTTGTCAGATTAGCAACCAAAAAAACGAAAAAGGCCTTTGAAACAACCCCACCCAAGCCACATGCATACACATACACAAGCAACCAAAAAAACCTTGAAGTCAAAACGACCTTGAATTCAAAAACGACCTTGAAATCACATATGTAGCAACACACACCAAACTAGTAATCCCCCTCAACCGACGATGAAGCTCTCAACACATGAACGGCCTTCCTGTCAGATGACACGTTACCGCATGTCTAGAACACAGCAATCCCATCTAAAACTAAAAAAAAACGTCATATAAATCATAGCATAAACATATAAACACACTGCACAAGCGATCGACTCTATAACCCCGAATAAGCATTTTCTAATGTTCGATGTATAACGAACATCTCCCGGCTAAGGGCATTTATGCAAGCAACGCACTTAAGCGAACCAAACGACCACATGCGCGAGGTCATAACCAATCGAACCGATCTTTTGTGTTTGAACGTCGAGTGGTCATTTATACAAGCTACGCACTTGGGTGACCCAAATGACTGCACGAACCAAGTAAACAAATTCTGTAAAATCGGTATTATGATGACACTCAATGGTAACACATTGCTTCCAGGTTCACATACATATGTACATACATACATACTTACTTTATGGGTCATGGATAAATGAATGGGGGGAAATCAAAAATGATTTTTTTTTCAGTCTTGAACAAACAATAAACAAAAAAACGGAAAACCTTGAAGTCAAAACGGCCTTGAAGTCAAAGCGGCCTTGAAGTCAAAGCGGCCTTGAAGTCAAAGCGGCCTTGAAGTCAAAGCGGCCTTGAAGTCAAAAAAAACGACCTTGAACGGTGATGACTCATTTCTGACTCATTTCCTGGTCTAGAACCGGCATAGCCCTACTACTGTGAGGTGTGGAACATCGTAAGCGCATATGCCCCTCAAGTAGGATGCGAACAAAAAGAAAAAGATGCATTCTGGCTAGATTTCCACAACCTTGTCAAAATCATCCCAAAGGAAGAGCTTTTGCTTGTTGGGGGAGATTTAAACGGACATGACGGGAAGACAAGCGAAGACTATGAAGGCTACCACGGAGGGCTGGGATACGGCAGATTTTTCTGTTGGTTTAACGTGGACACCTGCCTTGTTGGCTTAATTCCACGGTGGGCCATCCCACATGGGGTTGATTTTTTGGACGACAACCAACGTCCTTGCTCACAGACCTGTAAGTAAGTACCAAATCGAATCATGCATAGGTACATAGTCCCCCCTTGGTACAAGGCGAGGCCCATCTAAAACCTCTTGCTGATTTGAGGTCGACCACCTCCGAACTTCGACTAATGTTTCCACTAATGTTATCGTTCGTTTTTTCCCGCATTTGGGACAACCACAGCCCCCACGATACTCCCACAAGGGGGCCTACCGCAAAGACAGGCCGGGACTGTCATTCCGATATCTGACATTACTGCCATTTACCAGTCTGACATTATTGTCCCGGGGGCACCCATCTCCGGTGGTCCCGGAATTAGGCCTCCGGTCGAGCCGTTACTCACCAGCTGTGTTATCCTATACATCAGCTGAGAGCCTTATGTTTGCTGATGGCCGAATGGCAGACCATAGTTGCAATACATATGCCTTTCCAATCGATTATCAGTCACTACGACAGCATAACCAATCAGTTATCGGCATTATGCGTTCAAATTAGCCATAAACAGCTAATCAGAGCCTTATGTTTGCTAATGGCCGAATGACAGACCATAGTTGCAAAACATATGCCTTTCCAATCGATCAGCAGTCATTACGACAGCATAACCAATCAGTTATCGGCATTATTCGCTCAAATTAGCTATAAATAGCTATGTTGGCCGAGAACCTCGTGGCCCTATAATGTTGCCCCCCAGGTACGTGAGCCGCATATTGAGGATGCGACCCGGTGTAACCCACGGGGCGTGCTGGGATACGGCACCAGGAACTCTTCAGGTGAAGACATCCTAAACATGTGCAAGTCGTACGGTCTTATAGTGCTAAATACCATGTTCGTCAAACAAAGCCGGCACCTGATCACTTATAGCAGCGGCGGAAATGAAACGCAAATAGACTATCATTTGGTATCCAGTTTCATGAAGCCACGAGCTAAAGATTGCAAAGTGATCCTGGGAGACGCGATCGCCCCTCAACACCGTCTCCTCCTGACTGAATTTTTTATGGATGCGAGAAAGAAGTCAAAGCAGCAAACGAAGGTGTCTGAGAGAATCAAGTGGTATAAGCTGGATAAAGGAAAAGGCGAAGCTTTTATCGCCAACATGGAAAACTACCTCTCTTCCATTATCGATGAGGTCGGTAATGAGGAGTGCAGAGCACAAGACATGTGGGATTCCCTACAACAATCTGGCCTGGAGAAAGCCAAATCACTGCTCGGAACATCTAAAGGCCCCTGCCAACACGCAAAAGAAACCTGGTGGTGGACAGACGAAGCCAAAGCAGTGATACACGAAAAGAAAATGGCTTTCCAAGCTTGGTCAAAGTGCTCTTCTACTAATAGAGAGGAAAAAGCTCGCCGTGAAAAGGTATATAGATGTTGCAAAGGTATCGCGAAGAAAAAATGCGCCGAATTCAAAGCGAAAAGCATGGAAGGCCTCTATCAGGAGTTGGAAGAAATATCGTCTTCCGTGTCTGACAGGAACCAGGCTACCCAGGAGCTTCGAGAAAGCAATTTGAACAAAGGAGCAAATATCTTTAAGAAAGCCGCCCAGAGAAGAAGAAATGCTCAGGAGATTTGTTTCCCAAAGTTTATTAACAATGCTGAAGGCCAACTCATTGTGGAAGACGAAAAAATTCTCCACAGATGGCGACAGTATTGCGAGGAACTTCTGAACGAACAGTTTCCCCGAGTGTACTTTCCAAGAGCCGCCCCGAATTATGCCGAAATATCCGACATCACAGTCGAAGAAGTTCGGTACGCGGTTAAAAACTCCAAGAAAAGAAAAGCTGTTGGGCCGGACGGGATACCCTCTGAGTTCTGGAAAAAGATGGGAGACATCGGGTCTAGATGGCTCATGGTTCTTATCTCCAAACTTATGAGAGGCGACACTATGCCTAATCAATGGAGGGAAAGCTATCTTCTTCCTTTGCACAAAGGTAAAGGTGATACGCGAAATTGTGATAACTACCGTTCTGTCAAGCTGATGTCGCACACCATGAAGATCGTTGAACGGGTATTAGATAGCCGACTGCGGAAAATAATACGACTATCTGATGACCAGTGCGGGTTTGTCTCGGGTAAATCAACAACAGATGCAATCCAAAGTATAAGGATCATGATGGAAAAGCATCGTGATTCTTCAAAGGACTTGCATATGGTGTTGGTTGATTTCGAGAAGGCCTTTGACCGGCAACCAAGAGATCTTTTATGGGTAGCGCTAAGACAAAAAGGAGGTCCAGAAACCTACGTGCGAGTGATCATGGACATGTACAAGAGAGCAACGACAAGAGTAAGATGCACCGCAGGAGTCACCGAAGAGTTCGCAATCAAAGTCGGTGTACACCAAGGGAGCGTCCTCAGCCCACTGCTTTTTATAGCAGTCCTTGATTGCTTGCTTGAAGGAAAAGTGACGGACCCCAATGTACACCAGCTATTCTTTGCTGACGATGGGGCCATTATAAGTGATGATCAGGCGTCCCTACAACGAACACTTGATGTGTGGGTGGACATTTTTGAGGGACACGGGTATCGTGTTAGTTCAAAGAAGACAGAGTATCTGTGCTGCCCGTTCTCTGACCCTCATCAGCCTATTCCAGACATTTACTTGAATGGAAGAGTGCTTCCCAAGTGTGAAAAGTTTAAATATCTGGGATCTATGATTAATAGAGAAGCAGCTTGTGATGACGACATCAAACATCGCGTAAGCGTAGGGTGGATGAAGTGGCGGGAAAACTCTGCCATCTTCTGTGATCGAAAAATGCCCCCTAAGCTGAAAGGAAGGCTCTACACTTCAGTTGTACGTCCGGCGCTCACATACGGTTCACAATGCTGGACAATGCACAAAAAGTATGAGAGCAATTAACGGCAACTGAGATGAAGATGCTTCGCATGACAGCGGGAGTAACAAAGCGTGACAGAATTAGAAGTTCAAAGATCCGAGGAAGCCTCCACGTAAAAGAAACCATCACAAGAAATATAGAGCGCGACCGACTCAGTTGGTATTGCCATGTTCAAAGGAGAGATCCCTTGAACCCCGTCCAAAAGGCGTTATCAATCAACATTCCAATTTCAACACGCAAAAAAGGCAGGCCGAAAAACAATTGGTGCAAACAAATGCAAAAACACCAGCATTTGATTGGCCTCAGCGATGAAGTAATCCCAAACCCGGAAGCCTGCCGCTACTTTCTGAGGTCAAACCGGCGGACCCCACAAGCGGACCAGTAGGAATGCAGTTAAGTGGGAAGGTTATGGTCCTACACTTCTGACCATAACGACGCCGGGATAAAAAAAAGGAAAAGAAGAAGAAGAAGTGGAATGTTATAGCGACAAAGGCACCAATTTAATCGGTGTCAATCAACAACTACGTGAGTAGTTTATTCTACTGAAATCGGAGCAATTTCAAAACGACGTTGCTAACGAATTATGTTTACGTAGTATTACTTGGCATTTCTCTTCTCCGCATGCTCCATACTTTGGAGGGCTATGGGAGGCTGGCGCCAAAACCGTCATCTTCCATATGCGAACAATTCTGGGCGAAGCATGTCTAACATACGAAGAACTTTCAACGTTGCTTTGCCAAACTGAGGCATGCGCCAATTCAAGACCACTTTGTATCCGCTTCGAAGACGATGTGGAGCTGTTGACGCCTGCTTATTTCCTCAACGCCCGTCACTTAGTAAACGTTCCAGAACCGGAGCTACTCTCGACTCATACTAAACTCACTCACTGCTAAGTAAATGCTAAATAGATGGCAGTTTCTGCAGCTTTTATTTCAATATTTTGGCAACGCTGGTCCCGTGAATATTTGTCTCAAAATGGCTGGTCAACACCAAAACGACATCGTTGTTCTCCAAGAGGAAGTGCAACCTCCATGTGAATGGCTCATCGGTAGAATCACTAAGACATATCCAGGTCTTGATGGTTTAACTCGCCTCGTCTCCGTATCTACGACGAGGGGCGAGTTTAAACGCCCCTTCTGCAATCTCTGTCCATTATTTGTTAATAATAGTTAAAAGTATGTTTCAGCAGCGGGAGTATGTTTATTGTATTGTTAAATACCATATTAAAAAAAAAAATTAAATACAAGTATGCCAATGTTAATGTAGGTACCCGTAAGAATAAATGGTTTGCTACACTTACTCTTTATGCATGCGTACGTTATGTCCACCTTTTTTAAAAGAACAACAAACGAGCCTTTATGCATCCGCAGATTAAGCAATACGTATTTTCCTTATTTTTCTTTTCCATATTGTGGGTTTCGATACAGTTGCCTTTGAGTTCGGTCAAGCGGGATTCTCTTCAGCACTTTAGACAACAGACACTATGTTTTTATTCTATGGCTGCAAAAAGTTTTCGGCGACGGCAGATCCAAAAGGAAGCTTAATGTGATCTTCAATAATATTGCTCGATTTAAAAAAATCGAGGGTATTAGCATTTTCTTAAACCGTTAGCATTGGAGAAACTGTAGTTGTCGACCTATTGGACATGTGTCCCACTTTTGGTATGATGCTCGGTGCTGTGTCCACTCTTTTGGCTGGTATTGGTTCTTCATTTGTTTTTGACATCTCAATTGCAGCAATCATGACTATTTTCCGTCGGTTGTTTGTACAACAGGGTCCGCCATCTAACGTTTTTTTTTTCAAGTGGTGCTTATTTCGTGAATGGTAACACTTAGCTCATGTCTGATTTGACAGATAATTAGTTTTATCCTTCCGCTGAACGAATATATTTGTGTATATGCTTGAACAACGCTGGGAAATATTGCGACATTACTTTGAAACAGAAGATGCCGATTTTGTCAAAAAAATCATCTTTTCAGATGAAGCTCATTTTGATCTTGGCGAGTATGTAAACAAGCAAAATTGTCGCATTTGGGGCACAGAAAACCCGCACGCATACATTGAAAAGCCGGTGCACTCAAAACGAGCCACTGTTTGGTGCGGATTTTGGTCCAGAGGCATAATTGGGCCATTTTTCTTCGAAAATGAGCAAGGAGTGGCCGTTACACTCAATGGCGATCGTTATCGGGCCATGTTGAACGAATTTTTGTTCACAAAAATTGAAGAGGAGGATATTGGCAACATTTGGTTTCAACAGGACGGCGTTACGTGCCACACAGCCGAAGCTACACTCGATGTTTTGCGCCCTGTTTTTGAAGATCGCATTATCAGCCGCAGAGCTGATGTCGTTTGGCCACCTCGGAGCTGCGATTTGACACCGTTGGACTATTATTTGTGGGGTGCCGTCAAAGATAAGTGTTACGCCGACAAGCCAGAGACAATTGACGCTTTAAAGGACAATATTCGTGAAGCCATTGGTGAAATACAGCTGCACACAATCGATAATGTGCTTAAAAATTGGACCGATCGTGTAGGCTACTGCATGGCCAGCCGAGGCAGCCATTTGAATGAAATTATTTTCCATTATTAACCGGAAGGATTGTACTTTCAAATAAAAAAAGAAATTTGAGAAAATATTCAGTAGTTTTTTTTTATAGCATTTTTAAAAAAAAAATTATTTGGCGGACCCTTTACTACCGATCGCGGATGTTCTGTTTCTTTAACCGCAGTAGCACTCTTTGATTCACACTGTGTAGACTGCAGGCGCACTTTGCCTCCCACATTCAATAGCAGAATTATTTATACTGGTTGCCTCATGTATCGTTTATGATTCAGACAAAGTTCTGTCAATTCATCAGTACTTTCGTTACCCCCTATTCCCACCTTTCGAAACTATGATTGCATAGCATTTCGAATGTTATTTGGTGATTGAACGTGTTTTTTCTTAAAAATGCTAGCAGAGTTTTATCCTTGCCTAGCCATAATGACTGTTTTGAAAAATAAGAGTTCATGATAGTATTTTGTTACCTTTAACCTTTTTTAAGTTGTCACTTACCTCTTCTTTATTTTCGCGGTCTTTTGAACCCCCAACATACTATATTTTAGGCGAGTATGCTTACACCGTAACAGGAACAAGCGGTTTGTGGTCCGTTTTGATTTCAAACTCTTTAACAAAGGTGTAGTCATAGAATTTAATGCATCCAAATCTCCTTTTTGAGAATTTAGAGAAGAGTTGCTATTTGTCTTCCACTTTAGAATCACTACTTGTGTACAGGTCGAGACCATTTTTTAGCATTAGACACAGATCTGACGTTTCTGATCAGCATTAGCGTCATTTTTCGAAAGATGGTTTCCTAATTGTTCACCTGTTCACAACGAAAACAGAATAATGAAAAATTAAAACATCGATCGTTGATCCTGTTTTTTACGCATTGAAATTGTCCGTTACGGTTGTAGTTACGGTTGACATGTCAAAAATCATATATAGCAGTGGTGTACTTGTGTACAGGTCTGTTGGATTTTACAGCGAGAATTCTGTTATTCAAATACGAGCTCAATAATGTTCTTTAATAAAAAGTTGGAGATTTCTAAACAGTGACTGCAAAATTCTGACCTCCGAGTTTTTTCTATCAGTAAACTGCCTGTGCAAAAGTTTGAGTCTTGACTGGAGTCTACTTTTCTTTACATGTAGTGCGTCAGTTGTCGCGTTGCGGAACATGTTCGTGGTATTGCAGTGCCGTTGACGTGGTATCGTTCTATGAATTGTCCTTGTTTTTAAGCAGCATATCAATCCCGTCATGCGACAGTTTCGTATTGGACAGTGGGTTGATTACGTTTTAAACGTGTAGTGCATCAAACCTAAATTAATTTTATTGCAATATGTAATTCAGGATTGAAATTGTCCCGGTTATCGATTGGTTGAAGTGCATCAAATTCGTTTCGTAAGTAAAGAAAGTTCCTTTTAAACAGCTTTGGTAGGATTTTATAGCACGAAAAGTTACAATATATGTGTTTTTTTTCTGTTCTTAAAGTTTTTGTGTTAATTAATGCCATGGTCAAGAAATATTTACTTGAATTGGTTGAAATTCGCAATGATTTAATATACGCCGATGCAATTCAACATGCAATTCAAAATAAATATTTTTTTACCAATCCAATTTTGTGATTAGTTTTTCATTCGAATTAAAGGCTTGAATGTGGATAACAACATAAAGTATCTATATTACATTTATAGCTAAGCATTTGCGCTAATCATTGAATATTTCAAGCATGCCTTCAATAGAGCCAATACAGGATTTATTTTTTATATTATGCAATTCAATTTTTTTATTCTTTTTGTGGGTAAATCGATTAGGTGTCGATAAAATAATTTCATCAATACAACATTGCCATACTGTAAAAGAGTATTGTATTATTATATTATATTATATAGTAGCAATAATGGAAAGGAAATGCCCTGGTTATTATACAGGGCAATAGGATGTTTGTTGAATGTAACTTTCATTATTAGCATGACACATTATAGCTTAAGCTATAGTAATCAATATTTGAATCCATTAAAATCTGGGAACACTTAACTTAAAATACATGGTATTCGATGGATATGAAATATATGTATAATGCATAGCGTTCAAAAATCCCAGGACATCAAATTGTTGCGATTGGAAAAAGCGGTAATCGTGAAGAGGTTTAAACATATACCACATCCAAAGACAAAAAACTGGGACAGCCATTATCTAAGCCAATATTCTGGATGATGAAACAAAATAAACTGCAAATTAACTCACGAAAGAAGAATTGGGTTAAAGATATTGTAGCCACTGTGCGTTAGCCACGCTTTGCCAAATCTCCGACGAGAGCACTCGCTTCGAGCACCTCCTTTCCACTGTTCAATAGGAAACCACGAGATTCACAGGCACCTCATACAAATGGACGACATGATTTAACAGACGACAGTACAACACCATTCCAACGAAATCACGATACCACGAAAGTTTACTGAAACTCGACAATCGGCGCACTTCACCGACAAAAAAGTAGACTCCTGGCAAGACTCAAGCTTTTGTCGGCGGCTTATTGACAGACAAAACTTGGAGGTCAAAACAGTGAAGTTACTGATTAAAAATCTCTTACAGTTGATTAAAGAAAATTACAGAATATCTGTAGATTTGCATTGGAACAACAGAATTTGTGCTGTAAAATCCA
Organism: Merodon equestris; assembly: GCA_958301585.1. Taxonomy (NCBI): domain Eukaryota; kingdom Metazoa; phylum Arthropoda; class Insecta; order Diptera; family Syrphidae; genus Merodon; species Merodon equestris. The sequence continues at coordinate 72,211,456 of OY284413.1, forward strand.
ACAGCGTGAATATGGTCCCGCAAACAATCTGAATGACATTCAGGAGAACTGGAGACAGTAAACGCTTGTTACGAACAATCAGCACCATTCTATATATGTAGGTGGTGACTTTTCGTGATCGGGGTGTGTCTTTCAGAAACAATGCAAGCTGAATGATATCATTCGCTTGAACCACGTTCTGGAAAACAGAACCCTGTTTCATCACATCTGCCTTCGAAATGATATCGGTAATTGGCGGTCAGAGAACCTTGGTTTCAATGAAGATATTATGGCAAACCATGCCATCGCCAGTAGGGGGTCTAATATCCTGCTCATTTCGATGCATGATCTCCAGATGATCTTCAAGTCATTAAAAAGAGAAAAATCCGCGAGAATCGACGGTATATAAGATATTGTGCTCAGGCACCTCCCGCCAGTGGATGTAGATCATCCTGTTCAACTGACTGAATAATGCGTATTATCTCACACAATTAGGTCGAGAACTAAAAAAAAATCCTACAACATTTTCGAGGAATGTTGTTAATGCCTTGGGACTGAATGCAGGAAGTGTGAAGTGTGACGAGGAGGGGAATTAAGTATTTTTGGCTGCAAAGGAGCCATTTGTATCAGAGAAGAACCGTATAACACGGATAATAATTGTCAAGGAACATATTAACTGGGCGATTCAGAAATGGAAATCAATATTATGGTCAGATGAATCTAATTACAACATTAAGGGATCATATGGAGGAGGTCACATCACAATTCCCAACGTAATACACTTAAACCAAAAATATTGCCGGAGCACAAAGCATGGCAGGGCAATTTCGTGGTGTGCAGTGGTCAAATGTAGTCAGAGTGTGTATCCTGGAATGGTCAGCGCAATCATCCGATCTCAATCCCATAGAAAATCTATGGGAAAGCTTACACCTTGAAAGCCCCTCTTTCCGCAGCAATAGAAAAAAAATGGTGGAACATCAAAATTAGTACCTAAAAAACAATTTAATCTCGCCGATCTAATGTAGTTTTTCAAAACAAGACATCCAACAAGATATCATTATTTACTTTTGATTAAGTTCAGTTAAGTTGCTTTAATTCAGTGAGTGACTTACAAGACAGTGTTTTTGTTCTTATTGAATATTCTTTGAGAATTCATTTAATATAAATAAAAATTAACGAAAGTTCTCAACGAAACATTTGAAATATCTTTATATTTTAGTAAGTTATAGCTCTTATACATAATTTTTTTTACGTACAAAGTGAAAAGACAACTGGATTACTGAAAGTTGCCTTTGATTTTGTGATTAACTGCATATTTTTTAATTGTATAAGTCATTTATACATATATGAATTCCTTTTAGTGATCACGTATAATTTGAACGTTTTTCACATGAAAAAAATAAAACCAAAGGCACCACAATTTCAACGGCTAAAATAAAAAAAATTGAAACACCAATACTTAAAATCAATTAAAGCAAAAAAATAATAATCTTTTATTTTTTTTTAATATTAATATGTTCCGGGTTTTTCTTTCACTTTAAGAACGGCTTGCATTCTCCTGTTCATCGATCCGACTAAATTATGTATGACGGACACTGGACCTTCTTCTGGACCAATCTTCGACTTCCCTTTCAAATAAATCCTTGGTCGATACGATATATTACATTGAAGTTATGCACCGTTTGCATGAAACAATACGAAAAAAAATCCGGAAACATGCCTCCTACGATTTTTTTTTCTTCCCTAAACTAAAAAAAACCATAAAAAAGCGCTGGAGCTACGGAGTTATATCTTAGGGGTATTGTTTTAAAGGAGACAAAATAGATGTTGATGAATAATAATATTTATATTAAATAAATAAAATGTCACCTTAATTTTTGAAAAAATCTAGCATTATTAGCAACGCTACGGAAATATTTCATCCCCAAATTAAACTCCTAAAAATGAGTTAATCTTTGGAGACGCCCTGAAACTATGCTTAAAAGTGTTGAAACTTGTTTTGCTATAAGAGCGAATTTTACTGTGTTGCTATTTTCAGCCATGGTTAATCACGTTGTATCGAACTCTCACTGTCCCACTTAGCCCAATCGACTTTCTTTCCAACTCGCCGATTCAGTTGGCTCCGGGCTTTTAATGCAGTAGGTGCGGGTCGTCTTCTATCGTTAATTTAATCAAGACTTGTCGCGAGTTGTTGTGTTACCGCAAGTGAATTAATAAATCCCAAACACCCACCTGATAATTTGATAAAGTTTTATCCGATATGGCGGCGTTAAGCTTCATCGATACGGTTAAATTAACATTTAAGTGAGTACCATCATTACATGTGTGCCTAGTGCTTATATTCTAACTGCTGTGCATGACCAAACAACTACAGTATGTTCTTCAGATAGTAGTGCGGAACAGTAGATAGTATCTCCGAAGCAATTATTATTTTAGTTTCATTGTGTTTTTAGTGTGCAGTACTCGAAAATTCTGCTTACACATACTGTTATTCGTTAACGTAAAAGGTAGAGAACTAAACTTCATCTCGGACCTCAAACAGATAGTCATAATGAATGGGTTCGTTGTGACTTTCTTGTTTTCATTTCTCAAAATTTCATGTTGGCGAGTCTTTTATGTAATCACCAGTATATTTGTGTTCCATCACCTCTTTTGCCTTTGTTTTTATATATTATATCGCATACTTTGTTTTGATTTTGATTGTTTTTTCCATTCGGTTTTGTTCTTATGTCTCGTACATCTGATTATTTACATAATGGAGATGTGTGTAAATACGTATGGTGGCTGACTTTGCATGCGGTCCCACGTTTTGATGATAAATACGACAAGAGAAAATGAAAGTAATGCGTTGAATTGCCGACGGCTTTGTAATATTAATTTATGAAGAGAAGAGCATACGAATGGGCGATTTATTGCATTTTGAACTTCTAGGTCGCAATCGTTACGTGTTTGCATCGAAATCTTGATACATTTGCGTGATATGACCGATCGTACGTGCGCAACAAGGGCTGTCTTGTTTCAAAGAAATGTAACTTACTTATACTAAATGAGTCACACTCAGTGATAATGCACTTTCTTTATCTCAGTGACATTGGATTTCAGTCTTATCTTCAAATTAGAGATTAACTTAATATAGATTAACTAATATGAAGGTTATATGACATTAAATCTTATAATAACAACTTATGACCTTTGCCCACTACTTGTTGTAAAGCAGATCAGATATAAGGATCGTTTAGACGTCATATGTACATACATATTCCCGTACATACATATAATTGCTTCCACTATTAAATAGAGAACCAGATCTTCTTAATATGTCTTGCTCCGTGAGGTTTTTTGCTTCGTTCCATAATAGCATTCCTGTACCTCATTAAGTAGTTACGGGCTAATGCCAACGTTAATAAAAAGATTATAAAAGATGAAGTTAGATGGATATATAGATTAATCGGGAAATGAATGCAATAATACCTGCACTGCTTTCCATTCGCAGACTACAAAATAGAGCCGACTACTCATTATACATATACATATGTAGGTACTCGTAGCATTAAGCTCGTCTGGCAACATCTTGGTTCCCGTAGAGGCTACGTTTTTTTTGCGGATGTATGTGCATACGAGAGTAAGGTGAAAAGTTTTCGGCCTGGCAATGAAATACTATGGTTTTTAAGGCTTTAAAAGATTTCATTTTTCTACATAATCTCCCTTGAGTTCAACACATTTGGTCTAGTGTTTCTTTAACATCGGTATTTTTTCCCGGAAGTACGAGTCGGATAGGTTGGAAAATATTTATCTAGGCCTTTTCGACTTATTGACTGCAAAGCGGTTGCTAGAAACCATTTTTTTTCAAGTTTGGGAACGGGTGGAAGTTTTATGGTGCCAAGTCAGGAGAATTGGGGAAATGGCCGAGCAAATCATGCCCCGAATCCCGCAGTTTTCCCATCGCCAACGTATCCTTGTGTACAGGTCTTGGTGAAAGATGCTTATTTGATGTTGATTATTTATTTTCTTTCCTTTTCTTGCGAATTTCGACATCCAGCTGCTCAAGAAGGTCGAAATAACATTTACCTGTAATTATTCTGCCTTTGCAAGGTTGTTAATTAACAGGATCGCTTTCGTATCCCAAAACACGCTGGCCATGACCTTCACTTACTTTGGCACTGAACCACCATTTTCCGCTCACTGCTTGCGGAGAGCTTTCGCATCCTATTTCTTTGTGTGAGACGCTTCGTACCCTTTCATCCTGTATCCCCCCGCGGCAGCTATCTCACTCGCCTACAATAGCTTATCGTCTTATACGATATCGTGCTTTTTTCGATGGTTTCTGGTGTGGTTGCGGCTATTGGCCATCCTTGACATGGGTTTTCTTCGAGGAATGTGTCATCGCATTTAAATTCAGCTCCTTGCGTCTTAACGGTTGACATCAAAGAAGGCACCACATAGGCAATTTTAGCAACGAACTTTGCTGATTGGCACGCCATCTCTTTGTCAGGCCAAGAGCTTTTCATCACACCCTCGTAATATGCAAGCCTTGGCGACATCCTGTTGGTGCTAGTTTAATACCACGATCCGTTTTAAAGTGTTGTTTAATCTTAATCAAGATCTAGACTGTGATAGTGCAAGTTATCAAACAGATATGAATTCTTTAGAACAAGTATGTTTCGAAATATTTTATGTTTACTTCTAATGTAACTTCCGAGTTTTTGGCTCATTTTTATCGCGGATGTACCGGGTCCGCCATCTAACGTTTTTTTTTTCAAGTAGTGTTTATTTCGTGAATGGTAACACTTAGCTCATGTCTGATTTGACAGATAATTAGTTTTATCCTTCCGCTGAACGAATATGGTTGTGTATACGCTTGAACAACGCTAGGAAATATTGCGACATTACTTTGAAAATCATGGTAATGTTGCAGAATGTGTGCGAAAATTGCGTACGGATTTTGGAAGAAGAGAAGCACCGTCAGCTCCGTATGTTCGTTATCTTGTGAAAAAAAGTAAAAGAAACTGGCATCCTCATCGATAAACCAAAGCGTGAAAAGCCAAAAACAGTGCGTACACCCGAGAATATTGCTGCTGCGGCAGAAAGTGTGCGTGAAGCGCCATAAACATCAATTCACCGTCGTTCTCAACAATTGAACATTTCGGAGACATCATTGAGACGAATTTTGCATAAAGACCTTGGTATGACGCCATACAAAGTCCAATTGGTTCAGGAGTTGAAGCCAACTGACCATCCGCTAAGTGGGCCTGCGATCGACTTACAGAAGATGCCGATTTTGCCAAAAAAATCATCTTTTCAGATGAAGCTCATTTTGATCTTGACGGGTATGTAAACAAGCAAAATTGTCGCATTTGGGGCACAGAAAACCTGCACGCATACATTGAAAAGCCGGTGCACCCAAAACGAGCCACTGTTTGGTGCGAATTTTGGTCCAGAGGCATAATTGGGCCATTTTTCTTCGAAAATGAGCAAGGAGTGGCCGTTACAGTCAATGGCAATCGTTATCGGGCCATGTTGAACGAATTTTTGTTCACAAAAATTGAAGAGGAGGATATTGGCAACATTTGGTTTCAACAGGACGGCGTTACGTGCCACACAGCCGAAGCTACACTCGATGTTTTGCGCCCTGTTTTTGAAGATCGCATTATCAGCCGCAGAGCTGATGTCGTTTGGCCACCTCGGAGCTGCGATTTGACACCGTTGGACTATTATTTGTGGGGTGCCGTCAAAGATAAGTGTTACGCCGACAAGCCAGAGACAATTGACGCTTTAAAGGACAATATTCGTGAAGCCATTGGTGAAATACAGCTGCACACAATCGATAATGTGCTTAAAAATTGGACCGATCGTGTAGGCTACTGCATGGCCAGCCGAGGCAGCCATTTGAATGAAATTATTTTCCATTATTAACCGGAAGGATTGTACTTTCAAATAAAAAAAGAAATTTGAGAAAATATTAAGTAGTTTTTTTATAGCATTTTCAAAAAAAAAAAAAATTATTTGGCGGACCCTTTATATATAATATACGCATGGTCCCTGTTTTACTTTCCTGCAATTCGGATTGTAATTATTTTATGATCAAAGGTTTGACAATATTCATAGATAGCATCAAATCCGGTTATGACGAAGTCGAAGATAACTTTGTCGAAAACAATTAAAAATAGTTTTCTGTGCAGCTTTTCGCCTTGCCGTATGAACTGAATTTAATGCATCCAATAGATCAACTGTAAATTTTTCTCCTTTATTATCATTTGAATTCATATAATAAGAACAAGAATTCAATCATAAGAAGCCATTGTCATTAATTTTCAAAATTTGAATATCACCTTTGTCCATAGAAAGCAGCCTTGAGCTTGTTCTAAGAGATATTATCTCAGTTATCTCCGAATCCTTAAAGTCTGGGTGAGCCGGAAAGTAATCTACTAGCAATAGATTTTTTTTTCTATTTTTAGAACGTAGTTCATTGCCTTAACTCATCTAAGAAAATTTTCGAAGTCAGCCCTCTGATTATTTGGCTCATATTATTTCCTCAAACAATTTGCTTATATTTTCTTTGTATCGTTTCCCACCAACGCACGTTTCTCTCTTGAAATGGAAAATTATATTAGGCGTCAGCGTATGAAACAAGCAGGTCTCCTCACCGTCAAATATGCGCTTATAATTAAAGTTTTCTTTAATACTTGCCCATTTGCTTTTCAAACAATCATCAGCAGTACAATTGTTACCTACTGCCGCTACTTCAATAATTCTTCCGGTGCTACTATCATGTCGTTTTTTAAATTAATATTTAAATTTATTCAATCAATTTTTGTTAAGATTGCATTAGTGATTTGTAAACTTTGGACCAAGGTCTTCGTCTTTCTCCTGAAACAATGTTCACAGTAACATTGTTAGTTCTTTGTTGGCAAAACCACTTTGTCAATCAACTATCCACTTTTTCGTTTTTCGGTTTGTTTACTTTTTTTACTTTTTACTTTTTTACTTTTTTTTATTGAAGTGGTTCAGTGTCAGTACCTATTCTTGCCAATTGTGCCAACAGATGATTAACTTAACACATTGTTGTAAACGTGCTCGTAGTTTAATGAGAAATATTTCCTCATTTTATTTGGTGCTGTATCTTCCAAGCGCGTAATATCCTTCTTGTATCCACTTTGGAACTCAACTCTTTTGTGTTCATAAATCTATCGTATCATTATACAAGCAACACGGAAGGGTACTAAAAAATCATATTCAAGGACATTTTGTAGTTTGAAAGTTTTCGTAGGGGCATAAAGTTATATTGGTCTCTGGGAAGTCCCGAAAAATTGGAGAAATCTGAATGACAATGTAAACAGAGATATTTGTGGTTCGTTATAATAGGGCATTTTCTTTCCTTAACATGTAGAAGGGATTTGTTATATGCAAAAATTCTTTTTAAGCGGGTTCATTATAAGCGAAATTCTAATCCACGGTTCTCATGGGACAATAATGGTTCGCTATAACATAAAGTTATCTTTAACCGGATTCGCTTTAAGCGATCACTACTGTACTCATTATCTCATTTTATTCTGTACGTTGAAAGCTGTATAACTTTATTAATTTATTATTATCAGTACTTTTTTAGTGATAAGCAAATTCTTCTTTTATCGAATGTATGTATTTGGGATTGGAAGTACATATTTGAAATAAAAAAATATTATTCTTCGACAAAACTTGCCATTCTGGGGCTTGGGAAAAACCCTTCCATTATGCATGTTGTAAGGTGAAAGTATAGTATAGAACTCTAATCTATATTTGAATTATTGAGTACAATACGCTCTCGTTGATCTTTTTTGAATGTGTTATAAGTTACACATAACACGAAAGGCATAGTCTTAGGTTTTCTTGTTTGCTTAAGGGTGTCCGTTTAGGGCTAGTAAGGTATTTGATGTTAGCTGTTATGTAAGCTAGTTTTAAGCATTTTTTTTTCTATGGCAAATTTGTTCTTAAAAAATATAAATGAAGAAATGAATTTACAAAAAAAATAATAAGTCGTAAAAAACATATTAGTAAAAATATTACCCATCGCTGGCTACTGCTTTTCCCGGCTTTCTGACAGTATGTGAATTTCACGTGGGATAATCATACGCATTTTGAGCTTATCCACGAATCGGCATTTTGGGAGAATGGACCTCTTGCTATTTAGAACTACCTTATGCTAAACGAAAATACTTAAAACTAACTTAGATATCATAAACTAACCTAAAATACCCTACTGACCATATGCGGACACCTTAGGTGATCGGGCTCATGGAGCACATTGTATACTCGTAAAATCCTAGTCGTATTATGTGGGACCTCGTTAGCGTAAAATTCCGTTTGATCAGATGCGGATGTTTTATGTAATTTCCCGTGAAAGGACGGGTTAAGAAAGGCCGAAAAACAATTGGTGGAAACAAATGTAAAAACACCAGCATTTGATTGGCCTCAGCGATGAAGTACTCCCAAACCGGGAAGCCTGCCGCTACTTTCTGAGGTCAAACCGGCGGATCCCACAAGCGGACCAGTAGGAATGCAGTTAAGTGGGAAGGTTATGGTCCTACACTTCTGACCATAACAACGCCGGAAAAAGGAAAAGAAGAAGAAGAATGATGTTCTATGTAATCCGAGACTAGTCCTGAGACATTGTCCCACAAAGCACCGAATCCTTTCCATTAAGCTGGCTCTCACATTGACTAAAACAGGATATCCATGGGCAATCACGGACCTAATTAATGTAGCAGATTACCTCTCCTCCAGAATCCAGTTGGCTGCTATGAAAGAACCATATTGTCAGGGCCCCGGGCCCTTGTCAGTGCAACATCTATAATACATGTTTTTCAAAATATAAAAATCAATATAGCCAGATCCCAAGGTATCTTGTTTCGCCTGTGGGCGCCGGTCCGTACTAAACTTGGGAACCTGCGCCAATTTTTTCTAGTATCCCGAGATGCTCGAGACAAATGCATTCATGGTAAAACAGATAGTCTAGAAATCAACTTCCAGTCATAAAATGCGAGGGTTGCCTTTTAAGCTTTTACAAAAAGTTAAACAGAAACGAACAAGTTCGAAACAAAGTGTATTATTGCTTTTCGAAATATTCGCCCTTAAGTTCTATTCATTTTTGCATACGCTCAAACCAATTCCGGAATCGTAGAAACATGGTTTTGAAAGTCTTCAACAGCTTCTTGAGGTGATGAAAATCGCTGTCTGCGCATCTTTTTGTTTGCTTTCAGGATCATACGAATATATCCAAGTTTCGTCTCCTGTAACAATGCTGTATACGGATTTTGAACGTCCTCGGTCGATTTTTTTCAACATTTTCTGACACCAATCTTCGGTCAAATTATGCGGAATCCATCTGGAACATATCTCTCTCACACCTAAATGTTCATGCAAAATCGATTGTATTGCAGTCTGCGATATCCTAAGAGACGCCTCTATCTGTCTAGAAGTCACATGCCGATCTTTCTTTAATCATGTTGCGCACAGCATCGATGTTTCTGGGAATGACAACCGATTTTGGCCGACCTTCTCGACATTCATCACTGACGAACGCACGACCATGATGAAATTCTGCAAACCAATTGTAAACAGTCTTCTCTGATGGTGCTTCATTACCAAAAGTTGCACGAAGCGATTCTATGCATTGTTGTTGAGTAAGGCCTTTTTTAAAATCATAAAAAATCATCCAACGTAAGCCTTCACGGGTGATTTCAATTTTTGCACAAACTTGCTTCTTTTAAACGTTCACTATCAACAACTTACTCAGTCAATTTTTAAATTGCCACTGGCTTCGCAATAACAAACGTCAATGTTCACAAATACAGTGGTGCCACAAACACATTAACGCCACCTATTGTTCGATTGTAAAAACTTAAAAGGCAACCATCTTACTACTGAGTTTTTTCGAAATCACGCTGCAAGAGAATGGTAACAATGGCAATAATTAAATCGTCCACGTATACCATTGAATTATGAAGAGAAGCTATCTGATCACTGAGGTAAATGTTAAAATGGATCGGTAAGCTTGCCAAACCTTGTTACAGTCCACTGTTAATTCCAAATCTTTGGGTAGGAGTCACATATGCAATTTTAGCAACGAACTCTATGCATTGTCTTTCGTATATAGCAGTGGTCTGTTCATACCAAGATGGCTGAGCTTGTAGTAAACAGCTTCTAGCCACATGTTTTGGAAAACTTTTTCCAAGTCAATTAAATAGGCTTTGTTCCATTGTAACCTATTAATCCAAAGCAATGGCACAAAATATTGGTAGTATTCATTGTGTGTACTCGTACCTCAGGTAACTGAATTTCATGAATGGAATAAATCTAAAAATGCAGATGATAGCCAATTACCGGAATATCAGGTACATAATTTTGATAATCGTGGAATGGTGAGAAAGTGCATGCGTTCTCATTGAACATAGTAATTGGACAAGAAATTATACATAATAAATATGTACATATAAGCCACAAATTGGATTAATAAAACCGACAAAAGATCATTTTGTCCTTGGAATCATAGAGGTGATGCTATTGAAACAACTCATACTAGGCCAAGATCAAAGGCATCGCAATTTTTTAATCAGGATGGAAACCGGTCATTAGTGTGCGAGGTGCGAATATGTATTAATGCATATGTATTAATTAATTAGATGAGAGAAAACTATTATCGTAAGATTGAAAATTATGGCACGTTTCGACCAAAGTTGCAATTAGTTCTAAAGCACAACCACAGATACGTGTTGGCCTTGCAGCTACATCATCATTCTCGAAATGAACATTCGTCATTGAACATGGTAAAACCAAAGTTCTCTGATTGCCAATAATCGATATAATTCCGACGGTAGAAGTAATGAAGTAGAGCCCTGTTTTCCAAATCGTGGTTTAGGTGAATGCTGTCGTTCACCTTATACACTTCCGTGACTTTCGATAAAAAAAAAATCGTCATCCAGAACGGCGCTCTCCGGATCAATACTGACTGTTCGTAATAGATGTACATTGTCTGACGTTCTAAGAAGCTTCAGATCCTGAATGTCATTTTGTTTTGCAGAATAATATTCACCCTATTGGACTTTACAGTACGAATTCCGTTCTTCCAATGCAAACTTACAGATATTCTCCAATTTTGTTTAACAAGATGTTGGAGATTTTTAATCAGTGATTTCAGTATCTTTACTTCCGAAATTTGTGTGTCGGTATTTTATTTTATTTTTGTATATGTTTTTCAATCAATCTGTCGATTGGATCGGTCTTTTCGAATTATTCTGTAAGAACTGTGTCGGATTTTGTGCATACCGGCATGTCTTCCGCAACAAGTTGAAAATATGACCGCCCAATCCTAGTGAGTGGGCTTACATTCACCGACAGAATCTTTAAGTGATACTTTATCGGTGTACCCATTAGGACTGTAGGTGCGCTCAGAAGCGAGTAGATTCTGCCCTCTCGGGTCATCTGTTGTGGATTTACCCTTGGATGGGGAGCAGGATAGTGTAGGTCTACCTCGGCTTCCGGTGCCTTAAGAACAATCACTAGAGCCTTAAAAACACCCAAAGGCTTTCGTATACTCATCATCATATCGCATCAATTGCAACCGATTGTGACTTCCTAATAATAATTAACTGCAGCCTGCTGATCCCACCAAAATGCGGAGCAGCACTTTCGAATCATTAATATTTGCTTTTGTCGACTACATACATATGTCAATGCATGGCCGGACTTACTCGACAATCTTGTGCGCTTAGGGTAATCACAGTATCCAATTTATTTTCATCCCCATTCACAATACGATGTGACGATGTGTTTTTCAACAGTTGAAGCAGCAATTCACACATGCAAAAGGCCATTCGACTGAATCATTAATAACGCTGTCAAACTGTTTCGAAATTGTTGTGTCATCTACTTGTAATGATCTTGTAAATTCAGCTGGCCTTAGTCTTACATAGGTCTTTATAAATAATTGGCTCCAAGCCTTAAGTTTCAAAACTTTTTCGATGCAGCAAGGAGTTACTTATTTTCAATAAAAAAAATAATTCAATAAAAATCTGTGCGAATACTTTTTACTTGGCACGACAATTTTAATTGTATGGGCTTCGACGAACACTGAAGGTATAATTATTCGCGGTCCCAATTGCTCCTGTCTAAACGTTCGTATATTATGTAATATAGAGTGCCATATATACCATATTATCATCATCTAGGGTATGTCTGTTTTTGCTATTTATCCAAATCTACTTAAATACATATATCTTTTTAAAATCTCTGTTTTCGATCTTGTAAGTCGTCTCACATTGCTTTTAAACATCGTTATTTCTCAACATTTTTAGGATTTCTAAAATAATAAATCTTCGGAAAAGTAATAAAATTTGGTATCACTTGTGGAATGTAAAAAATGAGCGGTTTTTTGAATGTCCAAACCAGCGTCTCTTTAAAATAAAAGTGTTGTAAGATCTTCAATGATTTTAAAAAACAAAGTTTATACAATATTTTTGATTAATTTGCATTTAATAAATAAATGATAACTGATTGTTACAAAAGTATTAAATAACCAGAACAAATAAATAAAAAAGTGAAATATAAGTTAACGATGTCCTTCACGAGGACATCAAAAAAATATGAACGCCAACCAAGAGGTTGGCCCAACGGTTCATACTGGTTGAATCAAACGCGTACTTTTCTTACTTCGTATTCGTTTATTACAATTCTCAAGACTAACTTATCTAAGTCCCTGCCCATCGCTGGCGACCAACGTTCCTGCATCAATATCGCTGAGTCAGTCCTAAACGGCGGCGCGTGTATCCGGTGCAGCCAAGAGGCAACCTGATGCGTTCGGGATGTTCGCGAACAACCGTGGGAGCATGATTGCACCTGAACAATCCAATCTTGCTAGATCAGCAAATGTATATCATGCTCTTACCCCGTGGCCCGTGTGCGTCGTGTTAACTCTACCCCTTTCAAAGATCTGCGTCCCGTAGATCTGTGACGTCAGCGTTTATGAATTCGGCTATCGTTAGTTTTGGTCCGGTGCGGGTGACTCGTTGAGTAATCTCACAGCCGGGAGATTAAGCCTTCTTGCTAGGTTACCCAGGCGTTCTATGTTCTTCAAACTCAAGCCATGGACGTACGGGAGGTCTACCTTGTTGCCTTTGCTAATGATGTTGGACAAGGTTGGCGGCAGAGCTTGCAGCACCGTTGTGCGTGAGCTTGTGAATGTCCTGTTTTTCAGTTGAATTGTCTCGTTGTTCAATTGTAGTACGAACGTTCCCTCCAATGACTGCGTGAGATTCCCCGAGGTAAGTTCACCGTTGAAATTGGTAAGGAAGATGGTGTTGTCCTCAACGAGTTCCATTATTTCGTCGGTGTTTGTACGGTATGTGCAAGTTGATTGGCCTCCTCTTAACAGTCCGGAAATGCAGTCATCTTCAGAAATTTTCTCCAAGGCTCATTCGTGGCAGATGGTGGAATTGTTTATATTGAGGCAACTCTTCAGTAATCCGTAGGTCGATTTTCGGTTGATTAAGACTCTGTTGAATTCTATGTTGATCTGTTTCCCATGGATGATCGATGGCCTTATCAAGAGCAGATTGTAGTCTTCCTCTCTTACCCTCGGATTCGATAGGGTGTAAAGTAGCATTGAACCATTTGTATATACTGATGGTTTTGCAAACTCAATAGCTTCGATTTCGTTTCCATACGGGAGAAATTCGAGTTCGTTGACCAGGAGGTTGATTTCGTCATGAGCTAGAAGGTTCGTGTTGATGATGCCACCTTTTGCCATCTGACAAGCCCGCACAACTTCGTTAATCTCGCCTTTTATAGTCAGGACCTGGCTAAGAATATCCTGTTCCAGTTTTTGAATATAGGCCACTCTGTTTTCGCTGTTCGACCTATCGACGACCCAGTTGATTTTCGTTGTAATGTCTCCCATCGCACCGAAGAGTTTTTCGTTTACCTTATACTGGTGGTTGTTGTTCTCGATTATACTCTGTTGGCTTCCCAAGATCCTGTCCCAATCTGCAGCGTCTGGATTTCCAACGACCCATTTCCAAGCAGAGCCGATCCAGTTGATCGATCTTGGTTTCCTCTGTGGTTTCCCCTTCAGCGAGCCAATGCGGTCGGTTATTTGCGTTAGATGAAAATTAATTAACTGTTTTTTGTCTTGGTCCTTGACATTCTTCTCGATGGCATTCGTAAGCTCCTCCAGCTGCTGCTCAAATTTCCCCAGGTTGATCACATGGATAAGGTTGAAGTTTCCGTCGATGACCCAGGCTTTGCCCTCCTTGATGGAAATGAGTGGTGCTGTATATCGGAAAATTTGCACTCCTTCAGTGAATGCCAGCCAGGCGAGGTAGGGTAATACGTAAAGGTTGGTTCTTGTAGTAGATGATATGAAACAAATAATTATAATTAAAATTCATAAACAAATGCTTAATTCTATGAAAGACTGATCTGATACTCATAATGGATCTGAAAATTAAACCTAGCTTATTCACAAATACAGATTACAAGGAATACGACAAAATTGACAAAATTAGTTCAGAAATGACTGGTACAATATAACACAATGTGACATGATTAAGGATATAATGATGACATAATAGAATGTAACTAATTAATGATCAATTGATACTATTGTGTAATTTACATTTTACATTACTTTTTTTTTTCATTTGCATTTATTCAGTTGTACAATTTACTGCAAGTTTTTTATGTGTGCTTTGTGTACTTTTCTGCCACCTGATGTGATGACGGTTACTTTGTTATTTTTCGCCACTATTTCCTTACGGAAGAGTGGTTTGCTTTTTGCTTGTATGCCTTTACAGGCCGCATAAATCACTTCCCCTTTCTGGTAAGCTTTCGGTTGTGACCTTTTTTTGTTTCTATAGATATTACTTTCTTTCTGTTTTCTTAAAATTTCGCCTCTTAATTCTCTATTTACCTTTTTTCGGAAATTGAGCAAATTTTGGAAATTATCGGCTCGGCTTTCGCTTCGTAACCGAGTGTATGGTGTTATTATATCTGTCGACTGCTATTGCCAGGAGTTCTTTCAACCTTAAATCCTTGTGTTCCGCCTTGAGGCACCGGTAGATTTCTATTATCGTTGAGTGAAATCTTTCAACCTGACCGTTGACCTCAGAGCAGCGCACCGGTGTGTGATACAGTTTAATACCAAGGAGTTTAATGAAGTTGACGATGATCGGACTCAAAAAGTTACACTCGTTGTCGGTGACTAACATCTTCGGGACAGTGAAGTAATGAAGTATTTTTATAATTTTCTCCCTGAGGTGGAGGACAGACCTGTTCTTGATGTGAAACAGTTTGCCAAATTTCGAGAATTTGTCAATGCAACTAATAAATTTTTCGTTTTGAATTTCGACTATGTCCAAATGAATGATTTCACACGGGTAGGAAGGGATTGGAGTTGGCTGGAATTCGGGATTGGTTAGATGCCTGTCATATTTATTAGCATTACAAATTCACATGCTTTAGTATACTTCTTGACCAGACTGAACATTCGTGGAAAATAATAATTTTCAAGTAGTTGTTCCTTATTTTCGCGAGGGTTGCGGTGCGCTCTTTTGTGCTCCTTCATTATCAACTCACACACTCGGTCAGGGTTTTTGACATCCTCAACGATCCTCTGGGTAATTCTTATCTTATACGCACTGAAAGCTTCTAAGTATGCCTGTTGCAGAATACCCAAAAAGCTTTCCGGTATCTTAATTCCGTTCAACACATTCGGGTTGAGTCTTTCTTTTAGTATTCCTATAAGTTTGTCTTTATCAGGATCGGCAAGGGCAACATAATGGCGAGTATAGCCAGCATGTGGTTCTTCAAATGCTTCGACACCTTTGCCTTCCTTAATGACAATCTGATTCCGAAATACATTGAGCGGAACCTCAACGTGAGGAATCAAGTCTGTACCATCTTGATCGGCGCTGTGAACTGTGTGGCCCGATGACTGGCCCTCGCTTACGGATATGGTTGTTTCACTTTTCCCTCTTTCACACGCGTCAACAGTGGCCGAATCGCTTCTGCAAAGCTCAGTCGCGGTATCAGTAGATTCGTCGTCTGCTTTTCCTACACTTGGTTCCGCCTCAGCGGGCGCTGAGTCGGTCAAGTGATTTACTTCTACTTTGAGTCTGGAGAGCGCGTCCGCTACCGAATTAGACTTCCCTGGTTTGTAGATTAGCTCGCAGTTATACTCTTCAATTCGGGCCTTCCAGCGCTTCAGCTTGGCGTTATGATTTCGGTTCCCCAAAGCAAATGTTAGAGGCTGGTGGTCCGTGTAAATGCGAATCTTGCGGGCTCCGTACAGGTATGAGCGGAGGTTGTCCAAAGCCCAGACTATAGCCAACATCTTCTTCTCGTTGGTGGCATAGTTTTCTTCTGTTCTATTGAGAGACCTCGAAATGTAGGCTATTGGTCGATCTTTACCCCATTCGCCCTGAGATAGAACCGCGCCTATTGCGAAATTTTAAGCATCGGTGGTCAGATTGACAGATGACATGAGTAGGGTCTTAAGGTCGTCGAACGCCCGCAAGGCATCCTCATCCAGTTCGATTCGGACACGCTTAGACTCATTTGACTTAATCTGCGCATTCTCCCCACGGGTAAGTGTGGTCAGTGGTTTTGCTACCTTCGCATAGTCGCGAATGAACTTCCTGTAGTAGGAAGTAAGTCCCAGAAAACTCTTCAGATCTTTTAGAGTTTCGGGAGGCGAGATCTTTTGTATGGCTGATACCTTTTTAGGGTCGGCTTGTATGCCCCGCGAAGAGATTATGTAACCTAAAAATTCAACCTCTTTCCTCATGAAATAGGTCTTTTCTAAGTTAACCTTTAGGTTAACTTCTGAAAGTCTGTTGAAAATTGTTTCCACATTTCTGAGATGATCTTCGATGTTACGTCCAAAGACTATTATATCGTCTATATAGACGTAACAGATTTTACCAATAAATTCTTTTAGAACATCGTCGATCATTCTTTGAAAGATTGCAGGGGCGTTCTTCAGCCCAAATGGCAATCTAACAAACTCATATTTCCCATTCATCGTGGAGAACGCGGTCTTCGGTATATCGGAGAGTTTCATCGGAATTTAATGAAACCCCGAGGTCAAGTCAAGTGTCGTAAAATACATTGCCTACCGAGACTGGCCAGCGTTGAATTAATGTCCGGTATTGGGTATGTGTCAGAGATCGTCACACTATTCAAACGTTTATAGTCTATGACAACCCGGTATTGCTTTTCTCCAGACGGTTTGGGCTTCTTGTCTACTACCCACAATGGAGAATTATATGGGCTTTTGGAAGGCCGGATTATACCTTCCCTCAGCAATTTCTGTATTTCTTTCTCTACAACTTCCCTCATATTCGCTGGATACGGGTAGCTTTTTGCTCGTCAGTGCTCGTTCTTATTTCCGCTCTGACTGCTGTCCGTATCATTTCATTCTCTCCAATGGGGCCAAAGATTGGAGCGTACTTATCGATCATCTCATGGAGTTTGACTTTAACATCCTCGGGAAATGTACCATTAAGGGTGATATTAACCTGTCCCGACAACTTGGCCTTCAAGGGAATGACGATACCCAACTTAAGGGTAAGCGTGTTTTCTTTTGTTTTCTCTAGTTCTTTCAATGAATCATCGCCGATGATTCCATCGAACGATGTTAGACCTGGGAGGACATAAAAGATATATTATATACGAGATATATTGGGTGGGGTTGCGGTCGAAGGTCTGCAACTCCTTAACGCTATCCGGCAGTCGACTTATTTCCCTGAGGTCAGCTTCCGTGCTTGGACCCACTAATGGCGGTAGGGTTTCGCTAACCGCGTTAACACTGCCTGCACTTGTAACAACACTCGCGTTCTCTAGCTTAGCCACCCGATACTCAACACCCTTAATTTGTTCAATAATGCGATTGACGGCACCGGTTAACTCCGTCAACGCTTTGGTAATTTCTTCCATTTTTAATTATAAAACTTCACAAGTTAATTAAAAGGCGAAAATCTACTATTTATATGTATGTGCAACATTCGCACTGTTTAGGTTATTTAAATCAAGGAATTTAATTTACACGGCGGAAGTACACACAAGGCAATTCTACGACTTCTGCACAACACTTGCACTGTTTAGCTTATTTAATTCAAGGGATTTAATTTACACGGCGGAAGTACACACAAGGCAATTCTACGACTTCTGCACTACACTTGCGCTGTTTAGCTTATTTAATTTGGTTTATTTTTCCTTGTTTCTGACTCACTTCATTGCTCCCACAAAACAAATTGTCACTGTTTAATATATTTCTTGTCGCTATTTAGTTATTCCGACGGTTTTTTTCCTGAAACAAGAATACCGGTTGACCAACTGAACCGTGCCGAGGTTTGCTTTTTCCCGGGAGCCGATCCTTCGGAAGGTCCGTGTTCTCCGTTTTAGTCGCCAACTTTTATGT
The DNA here is from genome assembly GCA_958301585.1 of Merodon equestris. Classification (NCBI taxonomy): domain Eukaryota; kingdom Metazoa; phylum Arthropoda; class Insecta; order Diptera; family Syrphidae; genus Merodon; species Merodon equestris. The sequence goes on from OY284413.1 coordinate 72,229,886, forward strand.
TCGAAGACGACCTACTAAAGCACGGGTTACTTCACAAGCATCCTTTTAACCTTTTGCGATTATCCCTGTGTTCTCATGGGTACAGGGAAATTTGTCTGCCGCATCGGAGTAATGACTGTGTTCTCATGGGTACAGCCATTTTCGTTCGATAGAACGTACCTTTGCGGTGTCCTTTTTTAGGGACAATAGACGCATACGAATCGCCAGGAGAAAAGGATCGCGTTTACGAAGCGGTCCCTGCTCGGGCGCCAGTTAACGATGTCCTTCACGAGGACATCAAAAAAATATGAACGCCAACCAAGAGGTTGGCCCAACGGTTCATACTGGTTGAATCAAACGCGTACTTTTTTTACTTCGTATTCGTTTATTACAATTCTTTTAATATCGACTTGTCTCTCGAACGGTTCTCTTAAGACTAACTTATCTAAGTCCCTGCCCATCGCTGGCGACCAACGTTCCTGCATCCATATCGCTGAGTCAGTTCTAAACGGCGGCGCGTGTATCCGGTGCAGCCAAGAGGCAACCTGATGCGTTCGTGATGTTCGCGAACAACCGTGGGAGCATGATTGCACCTGAACAATCCAATCTTGCTAGATCAGCAAATGTATATCATGCTCTTACCCCGTGGCCCGTGTGCGTCGTGTTAACTTATATTTTTTTAGTTGTAAAAGTGGTTACAGGAAAACGTTATTTCGACGATACTTTTGACGAAAAAAGGAGTTAGTCCACATTGCAGAGACTATCATGCCGAAATGTTATAGTGCTATATGATACAAATGCTTCTTTAATCGGTAGTTATTTCGAAATAACTGCATACGAGGATGGTCTGAAAAGTTTCCAACCTAACGATGCTCCCATCTCTCTAACCCGTCCAAATAGTACTCGGCCTTTTTTCTCTGCAAAATAACTGTTCACGAAGGTGATTGCCTTCTCATTTGACGAAAATCTCTATTCTCCGAGCGCAATTTTTAGGTTGGGGAACAAAAAAGTCGCTTGGGCTAGATATCTTGAGTAAGGCTACCAGCCTCTAACATTTGCTTTGGGGAACCGAAACAGGATTATCTCTTTCTCCCAACTACATTCACTAACTTTAATTGACGAGTGCTGCTATCTCTACGTTGAGGTCGAAATCTTTATAGACCACCCTCGTATATTATATTATTGTTATTATTACTATTACCCACCATTTGGAACTCAGAAGTATAGAGCCTTGCTGAAAACACTTCGCACAGCCTCCCTGTCATCCCAGTCATGAGTGTATTCCTCGCATGATTCTCCTTTTATCCTCCTTTTCTCTCTGGTTTTACACTCATCATTTTTAAACTGTCCGTCCACTATTCATTCATTTTGCGTATCCTGCCCATCTTAGCCTTCGTGATTTTATTACTCGGATAATGATTGAGGCTGAATAGAGTTCGTCGAGTTCCTGATTCTGTAGTTTAGTCCATTCGCCTGTTTCTTCGTCCTGTTTTCCAGCGTAGACTTCTTAAGATCTTGCTTTCAAAGATCCGTAATCTATTTTCTTCCTTCTTAATCAGGGATAGAGTTTTACATCCGTATTGTTTCACTTGCATTAGCTTGTTTTATAGATATGGATTTTGACATTGCTATTACAATATAAAAATAGCCCCCTAAATTACCTGAACAAAACAGATCAGGGAGATCTTGAGTTAAAGCACTGTCTTAGAAATGGTGATAGGATTAAGAACAGCTTTGAGTGCAGCCTAGTTTGCGTTGTATATGCACATGCCCCCTTCATGTGCTTCACTGAGTAATACAGTGTCCTTAGGACAGCGAGCATCTTTGCTTACGCTGGCGAATAACCATCCGTAAAAGATACGAAAACATTTCATCTTTTAGTTCTGTATCAATATCATACCTGTTCTGATAGCCTGAAATACAACGGAATAGTTGATATCATTGTATCAGATCTGATATACGAGCTTTATTCAAAAAATAAGGTGACTTTTCGGAACAAACTTCATAGACAAACGTTTCATGCCCAAAATATCATAGCATCATCAGCCGATATGTCAACATTCTCAATAAATTCTTTGATAGTAATTCGACAAATCTCTATAACAATTTTCTTCACTACTTCAACGTTTTCATCCGTTGTTGACGTGCTGGGGGATCATTAGAATCTTCTTGGCTTTTTGTGAAGAGCTTTTACCATTTATAAACATTTCTTTTTTTGCACACAGCAGACTCGCCAAATGCCATTGTCAATATTTCATTGGATCACTTAATTTGGTTTTTCACAAATAATTTACAACAGATCTGATCGGTTTTTTTTTTAACAGCAGAAAATCGCCAAGCATACAAAAACACATCATAATAAAATAAAATCGAAAATTGAATGTTCTTAGCTCGCGAAATTCAAATAGTCACTTTATTTTTCGAACAAACATCATATGTATGTATATTGCTGGCGTTATAACCTACTAAGAACTGGAGGCTATGCTTTCAATTTTTTTTGAGATTTCTTTACTGTATGCAAAGATCGAACATACCACAGGCGGTTTAGTCAGCACTCTGAGCAGAAACAAAACTAAAAACAATTTCATCTACCTACGATGAGTTCTGAAATTTTGTATTTTACTGCCAAAAATTTATTTAGTTATTCGTCTACATTTAATGTTGGTACAAAGACTTGCCACACAATAGCATAAGAATAGTAGTATCATGTGACAATCCTTCTGTGAACGTATGTATTTTTGACAACTGTGACATTTACTAATGTACTTAAATTAAAAAAATGAGAACATCTACATATTGTTTGGTTTCAAAACTAGCATATAAAATATATTAGGCCTCCATTCCAAAAATTCCATATTGTCATCATCATGACCCATGTGTGTATGTCGTAAGATGTCAGATAACTTTAACTTTTTCATTTTAAAGCAATTACTATCATCATAAAAATCATCATAAAAATACAATTATACTTTGCGGAGAGGTTACAGAGCAAAAGTCTTCTTTCTTTTTTACAAAATCCGAGGTGAAAAGGAAACAAAGATTAATTTTTTTTAAGGTTACTTCGCGACAAATGATTCCGCAGTTGGGTGAAAAATGTGTCTTACATATTCTAACGATAAAGAACTTTGAAAATATCACTCTCACAAGTAATTGTCACCTCAAAATTAGACTCCATTATAAGTCAAATTTCGATTTACGACTTCTATTTTTCCTTCTTCGTTTTCCCTAAGTACTATAAGTAAGCAAACTATGTACATCGATTCGTTTTATACGCACATCAATCTCTGCTTGGCTAAGTGGGGTACCTATCCACTTAGAAGATGACATAAAGTGTGTAGCTTTAAATAATCTGTCTGAAAGTTCCCTAGAAAAGTTGTTCAATCGGTTCCCCATTTAACAGAAAAAATATATATTTTCCCTTTTTGTTACGTTACTCGCAACTTAAGGACCACCAAGCACTCAAATGAGGTCTACAATATTCGAACAAGGTAAATAACGGCCTATTGACGCAATACATATATTGTTTGTAGTTTTTCGGTTTTAGATGTATGTAGGAATAAGTTAAACAAGGACAGGATTTAGTATGTAATTTTAATTGATTGAAAAATTAATTTAGAACAAATGAAAAACTTAGTTAACTTGATAGTTCAAATGGAAATAATTGGATCGGCTTTACTGCTTGACGGCTGGTGTATCACTCACTGACTCGTTATGTTGCCAGAACGAATGTGTGCAAAGAAGAAAGGGACATCCCGTTGCCCTACATCCGGCCATCCTGCATTTCATCCGCCTCGGATGAAGGGTCGCTTTCGATGTTTGATTTACTGTCATTTCGCCATGGCTTCATGAAATCACAGCTGGTGGTAGTGTGACTTGGTCCTTCATGTGTTGCTACTTTCTTCACCGAATAACGTCCAGCTCTTCCTTTTGAGACAATTTCATATGGACCTAGAAAATCAGAGAATAGTTTGTTACCCACCCCAAACTGTGTTCTTTTAATAGCGACAATATCCCCAACTTGATACTCTACAGCAGTTTTTCTTTTGCGATTAAAAGTTCGTTTGTTTTCAGCCTGTATATTTTCGATTTGTTTTCGGGCAGCAAACCGTATATTTTCTCTCTCATCATCATGCTGTTTCAGAAGTTCCAGCTTTACTATCTCGAATATTTGGACGTCATCTTTTTTCCGCATTGGTACGCCAAACATTACCTCAAACGGTGTTCGTTGAATTGACCTCTGTAGCGTACTGTTTATCGCGATTTGTACCCTCGGAACGAACTTATACCATTTGTCGGGTGAGTCGACTGCCAGTCTCCTGAGAACTTCAATTACTATGCGGTTTGACCGTTCCGCTTGACCGTTACCCCTCGGTACTCCAGTGGTGATGAAAATATGTTCAATATTTTGTTCCGCACAAAATTCTTTGAAAACGTTTGAACAGAACGCGCTACCTCGATCCGTAATAAAACGCCTAGGATTTCCAAAATGTTGTTGCAGCTCCATAATTTTTCGTAAGGTTTCTTCAGCAGATAAAGTTTTCGTTGGAAATATCCAAATGTACTTTGAAAACCCATCGGTGACCGTCAGAATGTACTTGTATTGTTTCGTTGTCACATCCATTGGGCCAACATGATCAAGGTGGAAAGTGTCAAGTGGTTTATCCCCTTTGTCCAACTGATGAATGAATCCTTCTTGCTTGCCGGGTTTTCTATTAGCTAATAAACATTTAACGCAGTTGCTGATGCATCGTTGTACTTTTTCCTTCAGTTTGGGTATAAAAAATTCCTGAGAAATTAAATGCATTGTTTTCTGTGTCCCAAAATGACCTTCATCGTGCTTCATTTTTATTATTTCTGCCTCCATATTGCGGGGAACAACTAAAAGAGAAAATCCATTTACATCTTTGAACAACAACCCACCTTGAACCTGAAAATCATCGAAGGGTTTCTCCTTGAGAACTGTTTTTACGGAAGATATAAAGTCGTCTGCATCCTGAGCCTTTCTTATACGAACCAAGAGCTCCTGCTGAACTATGTACACAACTGGTGATCGACTTAACGAGTCCACGTGAGCCATTTTTGTTCCAGCACGATGTTCCACTTCGTAATTGTAGTCCTGCATGTACATTATCCATCTTCTAACGGAGTTGGGCAAGTCCTTCCTATTTATTGTCTGTCGAAAAGCTGCACAATCAGTCACAACCTTAAATTTAGTGCCAAGTAGATATATACGAAATTTTTCTAATGCTTTAAAAACAGCGAATGTTTCCAAAACGTAACTATGCCATTGTTGTTCTGTGTTGTTGTTCTTATGACTGTAGTATATTACAGGATGTAGTTGATTATCATCACCTCGCTGTAAAAGGATTGCTCCTATCCCTTCTTGGCTCGCATCGGTGTGTACCTCCGTGTAAGCCCCTTGTTGATAGATATTAAGTACTGGTTTGGTTGTAAGAGCCAGCTTCAATGCAGCGATTGCCTGTCTTTGTGGAGCTGAAATAATAAATTTTGAATTTTTCTTTGTTAGTTCCGTCAAAGGCTTAGCCAGAACTGAGTATGACTGGATAAAACGTCTAAAAAATCCGGTTAGGCCGAGAAATTCTTGCAGCTTTTTCAAGGTCTTCGGCTCTGGGAACTTAGCCACAGCTTGAATTTTTTCTACTGATGGACTCACTGTACCATTTTCGATCACATGTCCTAAGAACGTCACTTTCTGCTGAAAAAACTTACACTTAGCCCAGTTAAAATGTAATCCATTCTCTGCTGCGGTTTCGAGCACTATGTTTAGTTTATATATATTTTCAGTGACATTCTTTGCTGATATGATGAGGTCGTCCATATAGGTGTAAACGATATTCTTATTAACCAATTCACGGAATACAAGATGGATGTAGCGAACAAAAACTGCCGGAGCATTTGACAATCCGAATGGTACTCGATTAAATTCAAATTCCCCATCGCTTGTAACAAAAGCTGTAAATTGTCTGCTGCTGTCTTCAACGGGAACATGGAAATAACCATTCTTGAGATCTAATGTAGTATATACTTTACCACCTTGTAAATTGTCCAAAACACTTTCGATCAATGGAAGCGGGAATCGATCCTTAATTGTTTTCTTATTAAGACGGCGATAATCGATACATACCCTCGGTGAGCCATCTTTCTTTGCTACGACAACGACTTGACTGGCGAATGGTGAGCACGATGGTCGAATGATGTCATCTTTAAGCCACGATTCAATCTGCTTTTTGACTATTTCTCTCTCGTTAATTGGGAGACGGCGTGGGGGTGAGTAAATCGGAGTTTCATCAGTTAAATGTATGGACATTTTAATAGGACAGCTACTTACGGTTTTTGGTTTATAGGTAGATATTATTTTTTTCACCTCAGATGCATATTGAAAGGGGATGTCAATGTCGTTACTTCCATCTGCTTCGATATTCATAATATAATTTTCGTCTTCCTTCTGATAAAAAGTTGCTTCTCCATCAACAATAATTACTTTTGCTTTTGCTATAATATCTCTTCCAATAATAGCATCAACTCGAATACAATCATTAGGGACCACGTTTATGATTCCTTGTAAGTTCATATTGTCGATTTTCAAATCTGCTTCAAAACTTCCTAAAGTACTGTACCGACCCGAACCCAACCCAATTAAATGTATAGTATTTTTCGTTAACGTTGTTGTTTCACCCAGATTAGCAAAACAGTCTTTTCTTAATAAAGAAATCTCGGCACCGGTGTCAATTAATGCCTGGCATGAGTTACCGTTTATACAAATTTGCTTCGATTTTATCACGGAAAATACGTTGGCTGCTTTAAACGAAGGATTAGTTGACGAACAGTTTTTCGACATGTGACCCGTCCCGTTGCACTTGAAACATTTCATTTCAGATCGGCAGTCTTTTCGTTGATGCTCGGAGGAACCGCAATTGTAACAGTGCAAAATGTTAGAAGCGCGTGACTTTTTGGTGTTGTTATGCCCGTTATTTTTCCCTACCCAATATCTACCGTTTCCGCTAAAACTACCGCCAACTTTCGATTTAAATTTCACAAAAAGCTCATATTTCTCGAATAGTTCCGTTAGTGTTTTTGCACCGTACAAAATTATTTTATGATCTTCACGATCAACAATTCCATTCGTTATGTACGTAATCAGCGAAATATCATCAACATCAGCTAAATGTCCAATTTCTCTCATTTTATAAACATATTCCCGAAATGTTTCATCTTTTTTCATTTTGCAATTTTGAAGACGCATGTAAACGTCAGCTTTACAATATGATCTTTCAAATTCCGCTTTAATTATATTTTTAAAATCGTTAAATGATTTACACATACACGTTCTCATAAAAGATTTCGCAGGCCCCGTCAATTGTCTTCTTGCATATATTAATTTTTCAAGTTCCGACCAATTTAAAAGAAGCGCGATTTCCTCGAATTCTACTAGCCACGCGGTTATCGATGAGTTTTCGTCGCCACTGAACTTAGAAATGAGATTGTCTACGTCTTCTACCGAAAAGCGAACATGTGGTGCAGCGTTTGCGAGGTTATTACACGAATCTTTACTTGTTCCAGGTTTTGCAAGTTTTATTGCCTCTTGTGCATCTCGTAGACGTTCAAATAAAACAGCTTTGACTCCATTTGTGTCCAATCCTAATTTAGATAATTCAGCTTTCAACTGGTCCACGGTCCAGTTCTCCATTTCGTAATTACTTTGCTTAAGTCACGTAAATTAATTATGAAGAACAGATGAGTTGAGCCCCCAAATATGTAGGAATAAGTTAAACAAGGACAGGATTTAGTATGTAATTTTAATTGATTGAAAAATTAATTTAGAACAAATGAAAAACTTAGTTAACTTGATAGTTCAAATGGAAATAATTGGATCGGCTTTACTGCTTGACGGCTGGTGTATCACTCACTGACTCGTTATGTTGCCAGAACGAATGTGTGCAAAGAAGAAAGGGACATCCCGTTGCCCTACATGTATGCGATTGTTTGTGTTTTAACCACGATTAAATATACTACCTTACATGTCTAAAGGAGGAACGTTATCGAAGCATATCCTAACCTGTAATCTAGAAGTTCCGCACAGCGATTTTTTCGTTCAATTCAGTGCAAAACTCGCGAACACTTTGCAAGCCGCTGAATAGTTCATGTGCAGTGCAGCACCTCTTCGAACCATTTATGTTCTGCTTGTCTAATCGCGATCGCACTGTTATACTGTATCAAATTTTGTTGGTAAGCGTAATGTCCGCTAATGTAGTTTGTACGAGCGAAATTGAACCGACTAGAACAGTTTGATCGCGATTAGATGTGGAGAATATAAATGGTTCTGAGAGGTGCTTCGCCATGATTCAACCAGCGGCTTTTAAAATGTTGGTAATTTTTTCATAATTGTACTCTACTTACGAAACCAGCACCATCGCTGTAAGAAACTAGGAATCCATGAAATCGGTAGCCTTTTTCACGATCAACCGAATTTCTGCTTTGAAAATGCTATCTTCGTTAGAAAGTCTACATTACGCCTATTTGTACAATACAGACCAGCTGCTTTCCAAACAGCACTCACAGCAATACAAGAAGTTGGGACATACTCGTATGTACATATGTATGTATTTACGGTTGTGGCGATACGAATATCAACAATCATGGAACATGATTCTTCGTCAGCAACAAAATTGTACAGAAGAGTAATGGATGAAGCATTTTCCAACGATCGAATGTCGTTTTACGAGACAATGGACAGATTAATAAGTTTCGGTCACCTGGATACCGTATGGATATTGCAGCTAAATTAATCATTTTCCGATAGGTAGAAGACACTATACCAATGAGATGTGAAGCAAAGAGATGAGCGAGTTTCGATTCAGCCTATATCCTAATTATCGCCAAAGTTAAAAAGCCAATCCAAATTCGTAGAAGCGGAAGAGAAATGCATGGAAAAAATTAACGTTGAAGTGTTAAAGGACCCACGTATGTCGCGTATATATGTACATACCAGGACAAAATTAATAATAATGTATCAGAACCTACGAAAGAACCTCAAGTCAAGAAACGACAATAGCAAAGGAAAAAGTTTGCTAACTTTGAGTAAGAATGTGCGGCTAAAAATATAAGAACAAAGAGTAAGGTATGCGATCCTAAACGCTGTACGTAACGGATACCATGTCAGATCAGGATTTTACGCAACGATATTGGAAAGCTCGCTTCAGGCAACGAAAGGATATTTCAATAAACTGCTTAGGGTACTTGGAGAGCAAGCAGCAATGAAATTCAGATAAAACTGTAAACCAACGAGGAAGTAAACGAAGAAATTCATTGTCTTAGGAGTAACAAGGTTGCCCGATTCGAGCTAACACCATCGGAATAAATACAAAATTTGCAGGAGAGGAATTACAGAGAAGTTACATGGGTTCATCACAACATTACAACAATGAAACTTTCCCCGCGGAATGGAAATACTCGGCCATCATTCCCGTACTTAAAAGGGTGACCGAACACAATGCAACAATTAACAAGGAATATCGCTGCTATAAATGGTACAAGGTGTCGTCAAATATTGCATTGGAAGAAAATAATAAAATAATAAAATAAATAAATAAACAGATTGACCTGTCCATCGCATGAAAAGACAATGTATCTCACAAGTAATACATATTATATTAAATTAGATTGTTTAGTGCGATTGCCAAGTCAATCTATTTATTTAAAACATAAAAGATTTTTAATATTAATATGGTCACTATAAGATGTTGTTAGGTTAGCTAATTACGTAATAACTTAGGACAGAAAGTCCCTTAAGTAGGAACTGAATAAATTAACCGACTTGGTATTACATAGATCTCATAACTTTTTACGGTAGAAGAACTGAGTTGCGAGACTTGGTTTTTTTTACAAGTTATGTTTTTGATGGCATCTCATTTCTTTTTGTAGATAGTCCTACTTTTTCTCCTTTCCGGTACCTTCTACTTCTTGAATACCAATAACGGATTTTCTTACAGCACACTCTTTGTCTTATGAGCTTTTCTTATTTTTGTAGGTAGTCATCTTCTTTTCTTTTCCGGTACTACTTCTTGGGCTTCAGCTACAGTTTTCCTCAAAGCCCACTCCCTGTCTCTATGGGTTTTTCTCGGAGGCTTTGATGTTACAATTTTTGTCAAGTCTGGACGGTAAATACTACTTAATCTATTGTATTCACAAATTGAGGATTCCTGCGCTTTAATATTTCCAAAGTCGACATTAATTAGATGTAAGCCGCCCAGACCTGTAACTCTCCAAAGTGCCACGTAAGCTTGACCGGATGTGAATACTGCAGAACCGATATCCATCAGCGCATTATTTAGACTTAAGGCTTGACTTTTGTGTATAGTTATAGTATAGACTATACATATAGGAAACTGTTCGCGATGAACATAAGCTCTATTAATAATTTCAAATTTAGTTTTGACCGGACCAAGCTCGTAAACATGTTCTTTATTAATTGTAATGTATATTTTCTTAATTATTTTTGAATTTTCCGGATCAACCTTTACTCTTTGCACTATACCGATAGAACCATTAACTAAACCAAGACTCACTTAACATGACTTTTGCTCCTATTTTTATAATTATGTTCTCTTCCAGGCCCGCAGCCATAGAAGCATCGTCTTCATAATTTTTTATGCATTCACGAGCTCTTTTTGTTAGGTATCTATGCTATCTACAGCTGTAAGTTTTATTTCGGGATGTGGGAGAGATCTAAGCATTGCAGTATTTAATTGTTGACATATGTTTTTTGTAGGTAATAAGCGAACGGTATCATCAGGAAATTTCGAGAGGTGTTCAATTATTTCAATTAATCTGTTTTCATTTGAATCTGATTTTAGAGTTACTAATCTAGTCGAGAGTAAGTCGCAGTCTTTTTGTGCAGTCACACCTAATCTTACTCTATTTAGCATTTCAACAAAGTCAGAATCATTGAGCTGTCGCATGTTAAAAGTAAGTTCATCATATATGAACAGTTCAATCCACAGATTCGGCATACTGAGGTAACCTAACAACTTGTTAGTTTCAGCAGTTGAGAGTTTTTCAAAATGTGTCTTTTCTCTTACCGGCGGAAGCTGTAAGAGATCCCCGAAAACTACAAGATGTTTTTTTCCAAACCACCCATTCTGATCGTCGCTTGTGTCAAATATCTCAGACAAGAGTAAGGCACAAAGCGGAACCAACGACCTCAATCAGCAAACCACCAAACACGAACCCAAAACAAAGCGCATAAAAGACAACTTCCCAAAATATATCCTTTATTACTATACTCAGAACACTTCTCATATGTTATTCCTTTCGCCCTGACTGCTACTCGTCGACTTCCGACTATTCGATCAACTCAGCTGCTTTTATACCCGCGCGTTGGATGTCTGTACCGTTTATCCGCTGTGCCAACGCCATGGGCGGCTCTGGCGTTGAGAAAGGGTGCAAGGCGCCATGGGCGGCTCCTAATGGAAAAGGGCGCAAGGCGCCTACGCGGATCGGATCGGGTATTACAGCTCGCCCATCCTGAAATAAGGCTCGTCCTCGAGACTTCCTGCGGTTGCTGGTTCGGAAATCTCCTCGTCAAAACTGTCTGCATCAGATTCTTCAAGTTCGCTTTCGGAAATGTTGTCGTCATACAGCTCGCACCACCTCTTCATCTTGTCTGCGCTTTCAACCGTCTCAAATCGTTTTTGAGTTCGCTGCTGACCAGGAATATCCTTCAAGATGTACCGGTCGTTTGGCAAGACCTTCGCCCTGTACAGCTCGGTGAGTATCCGAGCGTTCTCCTCCTTCAAAATGTTGACTTCTTTATCGTAATTCTCGTTCATAGTCTGGAGATTGTTGGATTCTGTCGTCATGACCTCGACCTTCTCTTGTGCTTCAAACAGATGGTTGGTCTGTTCGATCAACTGGCCTTGTTGAGCGATCAATTTCTTCTGGACGTCTTCCAGGTGAGATCGAAGATCGTCAATCTGAGATTTAAGATTGAGATGATTTTTAATACGAATTTCCCCAGCAGTTTTGCCGGAGATCTCTTCATTTACCGAGCGTTTCAGTTGACTTATGATCTCATCCTTCTCACGTAGGCTCTTGTATAGGGAATGGATCTTCTCCTGGTTCGATTGGTTGCACTTTTGTTCGGCTTCAAGCATTGCTTCTACTTCAGTCAGCTGGTTGTCGGTTATGGTGCAAGCGTATTTCAAACGCTCGTAGTTGTCCTCGAGATTTTTCAGTTTGATCTGCACTTCGGATGTGGTCTCGCAGGCGTTTGAGGACCTCTCGCGTTCCTCGTTCAGTTCACGATGCAATCGCTTATTTTCCAAACTGAGGGAATCATGCTTCTGCTGGGTTTGGGTAAGCTTCTGACGTAACTCAGAGACTAGTTCCTCCAGCCGGTGGACAGAAGAGATTCGCTCAATCACCTCGGACTTCTCCTTCATTCGCTCCTGTTCGGCCTTCTCCCACATCTTATGCTCTTTTTGGATTTACTTCTTTAAACTGCTTATTTCGTCCTTCAACTCGTTGATTCGTACTTCCTTCTGCTTGACCTCGCCCAAAGCGTCTTTTAGTTTCCTCTCCATGTCGTCCTTTTCCGAGAGGACCTTTTTGATCTTCTCCTCGGTGAGCACCATCCTCCGTTGGGTTAGTTTCTTCTCGTGCTGGGCGTCTTCCAGCTGTTTCTCTACCTTCTTTTGAGATAGATCCTCCACTTTGAGCTGGAGGTAGTCAATTAATTTCTTGTGTTGCGCCAGAGTGGCTTCGCTCTTGATATCCCTTTGGAGGTAATAGTTTCGTCTCTCTGCCAAGGTGCCGTTTAGCTCGTCAATCTCTTGACGAAGATCTTGTACATCGTTACGTGCTTCCTTGAGCTCGTGTTGGAGCCTGTTGCATTCCTCCTTTGCCCTGGCTGTGATGTCTCCCGCATCAATATCATCAATATCGATTCTACTCCGCGCCTGCTGCTCCGCAATCGCCTCGTCTGAGATAATCAACGATTTGCCTTCATCACTCACAGTGCAGTCGCTGGTTTTGAGTTCATGGTATGTCTTCTCGATTTTGACTTGCGGTTGGTCAAGTAAACGCCTACCGACAATTATATTGTATGGTTGGCTGTCGTCTGGGACAACTAATACTTCACACCAGCTTCGCAAAGCATCTACCCCGACTTCGGCATAAAGTTTTCCTATTGTTCGGCATCTTCCTCCGCCGAACTCGCTCAGTTTCCTAGCATCATCGCTGTAGCGAAGATTGTTGGTGATAGCGACTGACTCTTGCAGTGTGACGCAGTAGCTGCTCAGGTCTATGAAAGCTTCGATTGGCTTCCCGTTGACGGTCACAATTTTGTGATACACACTTATGTCTTCGCACACCCACAACTGACTTGGGCTTGTAGGTTGCCGCTGTTCGGTAGCGTGTTGCTCTGCTGCCCTCGTCGTTGCCGCGCTCGTACAATTGCGACCTATGTGCCCGGATTGGTTGCATTTGAAGCACCTGACCTTTGGGCAGTTGCGCCCTATGTGCCCCATCTGACTACACTTGAAACACCTGATAGTGTCAACTGATGTTGAGTTTGCACTATTGCTCCCAGATATTCCCCGTCTCTGTGATGCTGTTACGATTGATGCTGACCTCTGTTGCGATCGTACGCTGGTGGTCCACCGAACTTTCTTTATCAGCTCCTGAAGAGTTTCTGGCTGTGCCGCTTTCAGTGCGTCACAACACTCTACATCGGTGATGCCCCGCACTATATATTTGACCACAGTTTTCTCTTCTATATGCCCCCTAGACGCAATAGCTTTCATCTCATACACGAACTCCTCGATATCCTCATACGGATTTTGTTTTTTGTTCCGCAACATTTCGTGCAGATCAGCCACATCATCGTCTGCTGGGAAATTATCGACTAAGTCTCGAAGAAACTCTTCCAACGATGAATGAACTACTCCATTACCCCAAAGCTTTGCTGCTCCCACTAGCTTACCGATCGCCGCCATCATGACTAGCCTTCCATCTAGCTGGTACACGTCTCTAACTTCCCTAACCCTTCGGACGAATGCGGTTGACGAAAGTCCTGTTGGGTTCCTTGGATTAAATTCGGAAAGCATTTCGGTCACATCCTTCACTGTGTAGCAACTCCTCGACTCGACTCTCTCCTCCACACAACTTGTTGCTCTTGGTTTAGGCGCTGGAGCACTCTCCGTCTTTTCACTCCCCTTCTGTATCTTGATGCTTTCCAAAGCTGCCTTCATGGACTGGATCTCTTGCCTCAGCTTCTCCACTTCGCTTTGCTCGTCCTCCTCCTATTCCTTGTCGTCGATTAATTTTTCATATACCAGTAGTTTGTGTAGCAATTGGGACTTATCTCCCCCCCCTTTCAAGCCACGTTTCTTCAGCTCTTCCCGGAGCTCATCTCTCGTATACGCGCTGAACTTGACGATTTCTTGTTCGGCGTCACTCATTTTCAGAATACAGCAATCGATTGTTTAATTAAATATCGCACCAGGACTTTATCCCACTTCTGAAGTTGTAAGGCACAAAGCGGAACCAACGACCTCAATCAGCAAACCACCAAACACGAACCCAAAACAAAGCGTATAAAAGACAACTTCCCAAAATATATCCTTTATTACTATACTCAGAACACTTCTCATATGTTATTCCTATCGCCCTGACTGCTACTCGTCGACAGAGATGAAGAACGAGATATGCAACTTAAAATGGCCGCCGACGTTTGCCTACAAGCTGTGCGAGCACGTGGGTACATAAAGTCCTGTCAAAATTATGTAAACAATCGCGCACATTGTTATAATTCCATGAGTGTGTGTGGCGGGAGTACACTGCGGTAAAATGAAATGAGCTCACACGTATTCACGGATAGAGTCGTTTATAACGGGGGTTGTCGGCTTGGTACACAAACTCCTGTCAAAATTTCCTGAAAAATTTAGGGTGTCACGGGAACAGACGTACGAAAGTTGCATATCTCGTTCTTCATCTCTGCTCGTCGACTTCCGACTATTCGATCAACTCAGCTGCTTTTATACCCGCGCGTTGGATGTCTGTACCGTTTATCCGCTGTGCCAATGCCATGGGCGGCTCTGGCGTTGAGAAAGGGTGCAAGGCGCCATAGGAGAGGGCGCATGGCGCCTACGCGGATCGGATGCGTGGGTATTACACAAGCGTAAATGAATATATGTTAAAGTAACATTGGATATCATCGACACTTCGTTTATGATAAACAACTTTACTTCTTTGAAATCTAATCTCAGAACTTGGAGCACTTCATCAGAAAGTGGCTTGTACTTTTTGCTTGTGTTCCACAGGCAGCTGCAATAGTCTGTGTATAGTCAATCCATTCACATTGAATGCAGATATGCCTGTTGGAGCACTAACTTTTTTTCTTTTCTAAAACCCAAACTTTTAGAGTTTTTATTAAAAAGCTCTTTCCAGTGCCACCAGTTCCATTCACAAAACAGCGTAAAACGTCAGCGTATTATCAGTTGTGCCCATTTTATTTTTGATCATATCGAAGACACTTTTTTGATCGGCATTAAGTTTTGCGATCATACTTTAAAGCTCAGTCTGCTCGTCTTCTACCAGATTGATTCTCTGAAAGTCATCCATTGCATTTGCAGCTTCCACAAGCTTCAAAGTCTAGAGGGTTTTCAGGACCATCGTCAACAATTTCCCTTTCTTCGTTTATCTCAGCAACTTTAGATTCTATCATTTCAAATGCTTTTTGTATCTTATATCTTGACTCTATCAAGCTAGTTGAACTAATGTATGGCACTCCCTGCCGCACTCAAAGTTTTTTTTAATTGATAAATTACTTAACCCATTCTTTTTCTATAGAATTAGATTTATATAAAGATTATTTAATTTTTTATACCCATACTGACTGATACAATTTGCGTAAGTTAAATAAAACGTGGTTTGTGTGTATACCTGCGATATCGCAGTAAGACCCAAAGATTGCCTGGAAGAAAGTGGTCGCCTTTCTGTGACGGACGGGAAGCGTGGAAACCGCGGCGCGGGCAAGTCACCTCCGGCGGTCCCGGTTATGATTATAAGTGTTCTTTCTTAAATGGCAATTTCGGACAGTTTAGTCTACTTTGCCGGATTTTGGTACAACTTCATTAGACATGTCCCATTATTGCTTTTTAATTCCGTTGATTGACCATTTTACAAATTACCTTTGAACATTATTTAAGTACCTATCTATTATACACCTATTATTCTTTTATATTACAATATACATACATATACAGGTACACTGATTCATTCATTGCAAATGTAACTTTGTAATCCTATGTACTAGAAAACCCGTAGCCGGGCACCGAACATACAATTTGTTTTAAAATTGATTTAATTATAAGTTCATCAAATGGTTATTAAATATATGTACATAATAAAGATATTTATTTTATATTCCGTCAAATACATGAACCATAATGACGACCAAACCAGTTCCCCAACCGCCAGTTGCTGGTTGCTTATTTTTAGGAGTTAATTTTTTAAATTCGCCATGAACCATATCGACCACTAAACCCAATTCCCCAACCGCCAAGTGATTGTTGCATATTTTTAGGAGTTCATTTTTTTAAATTCGCCATCTAGTTAAATTGAAAAGGGATATATATATATATATGTATACATATATATATACACTATCATATTAATAATAATATTTGCTGTATCTAGAAAACTGGACCGAAATTGCAAAATATTTTAGTTTTTCCTTGATTTGTACACTAAATACTAATTGTATTCTAAATTTGAAGCTTCTATGTCTGCTAGAAGTGCTTTAGAGTTTTGATGATCGGTCAGTGAGTGAGTGAGTGACAAAATTAAGAAATTTTGACTATTTATAATTCTTAAACTACTAATTCAAATTGAATGAAATTTGAAATATACCGTGTTTATACGATGCCTGCTTGGTTACTAAAAATTCAGGCTTCTAGTTTTATCCACAACGAAGTTATAGGGGGGTCGAAAATGGCCTGAACTGCTTCGAGAAAAGGATGGTACGGATGGTACGTGCCGCTTTTTGCTCGACTTGGCGGGGGCACTACCGTGCCCCCAGATGGAATCACATCTGCTCTACTTTCCGCTGGCTATCTGGACCTACTGGCAGGAATCCTAATAATGGCGTGAAAGGGCTTAGAATTAAATGAAGAGAAAATCAAATATCTGACTGAAGGCTTGGATCGAAGCAAACCCTGCACTTTGCTGTACTCAATGAACGCTTTGAGAACGAGTACCAGATTGATTGCCAAAAACCACATAAAGATTAAGATAAGTAAAAATCTGCTTATGGGCAATGCATGCACCTTCGCGATGAAGGAGCTATTCAAACTCTTGGGTCCCAAATGTCGAAACCCGTATTTATACTCGTAAAATCATAATTTTGACAGTAAGGTTAAATGGACAGATTAATCAGTTTTCTCCATCGCTGATTACTACTTTTACTCACTTTTTAGGCTTATATTCCATATCGCAAAAATGCTTCGTTTTTTGAGGCTATCCAACTTTCGAGCCAATTTCGATTTCTGCAAAAGGACCTGCCAAATTGTGTTGCATCTTTTGGTGTAAATCAAAAAGGGCACGGTCCAAAAAATACCGCGGGTGCGATAGAACAACCCACTTAAGCGTTTCCAATTACTTTTTTATGACGTTTGCAATATGAGGTCACGCGTCTTTCGTCATGTCTTTGTTCGTATTCCGGCTCTTTTTTGTATAAAACATAAGCCATTCACGTGAATCAGTTGTAGTCTATAGCGATCGCTGTTAACGGGTTCGCCAGTTTATAGCAGCATCCTTTTGGTCCAGCAGGATACAAAACGTGACCTTCGAACTCAAATATTTTGCTTTGTTATTGATGTTGTAGTCGATGGAAACGATTCACCACGCTTAGCGTAGTATTTTTTCTTCTTGGGATTATCGTAGAATATCTATTTCTCATCTCCAGTTACAACCTGATGTAAAAAAAAACTCTTTTTTTGCATTTGAATCAGTGAGTGAAAAATCGCCTCTCAACATCATTCAATTTCAATTCATGAGGAACCCAATTGTCTCGCTCTGAATCTTCAAGCTCCATTAGGGTTTGAATCGGATCTTCATCGAGTAATGCCTTCATTCCTTGTCTTCAATTTTTTTTTTTTTGGTTGCCCAGAGCGAGGCTTGTCTCCAACGCTGAAATCATTATTGATTTATTCAATTGATGCCTCGTCAGCATAAACTTCCACAACTACTCGATGCGCTGCACTTTTATTCCAATTTGGTCAAATTAATGCAAAAAAATTAAAACCTCCCGCAAATATCAAATCTGACATATTCAGCACAATAAAAAACGAGTTTTCTTATAAAACTTAAAGTGATATAAACAGGATATTATTGACAGATACCTAGCCTCTCTAAAACTACCGAGATCAGCTCTCACTATGAAAGATTTAGATAACAACTAGAGCCATCTTTTGGAAACAGACCGAACTAATTTGTACACTTTAGGGATGTGAATCTTGGTCTCTGACTAAGAAGTTACGAGTGTCTGCGTTGTTGAGACAAAAATCTGTCACTCGGATGTACTCGCAATTCATCAAATTCAGCCGTGGTGGGTATATGGTAATGTTTAAAAAATAATTGCCAAATGAATTTCTTCCATTGAATGCAGGTGTGGTAAATGACTATTGGATGACATTTCACGTGATTAACACCCTTTAAGTTATATTTGTTAGTAGCGGTGACCATTGTTTTGGTTGTCGAGTTGTTCCAGTTGCTAATTTGACTTTTTTCTTCATCCGGCTTCAACAACTTAAAAGCTCAATAATTAGGAATCAGTTTTGCTGCTTGGCCTGACTTCACACGACGCGTGACAAACGGACTATATCACTCTAATTTATCCGAAATTTTAATATCCAAAAAAGCTTTTCAGTGTCTCCTCGCCACGCCTTACCTTTAATGCCGTAAAAGCAGGTTGATTTAGTGATACAATTTTGAGTAGGGATGTATGATTTCGTTGAGATATATTCTAGAACAAAATGGCTATGTTAATGCGAATGGATGATGAGCCAGCACGTACCATGCTTTAAATCCTATAATTTTATTCAGTTAATAGTCAGGCAAGCTATTCGAATATCATCTTAATCAAGTCTCCAATTTTAAACTAACTTAATCGTATCATGGATTTAAAATTGTAGCATTAAAATTTGTAAATTAACTGAATATAATGCGTTTACATAAATATATAAATCATTCAAAGGTATTGACACACCGTCTAGAAACCATTTAATAGCATCCTTATCTGAAATTAAATCTTGTTTACAGTAACAGACAAAATAATATATTTACAGGGTCATTGAATACAAATTCCAACAGATATCCCTAACAACCAGTGAAACAGTGCAAATCCACACAACCAAAGGACCAATAAAGGGTGTCAAAAGAGTATCTGTTTACGGTGACCCGTACTACAGTTTTGAAAAGATACCTTTCGCAAAACCTCCTCTGGGAGAGCTTAGATTTAAAGCGCCGATACCACCAGATCCGTGGACAGAGGTTAAAGACTGCACACAGGGTTGTGAGAAACCTCTACAAGAGAATTTCGTATTCCGAAAATACAAAGGGTCGGAAGATTGTCTTTATCTGAATGTTTTTTCAAAGAATGTAAGTGTTTTAATTTTATATAAAGGATAAATGCATTAGCATATATGGATTTTTACAAATGTTTCAGTTAAGTCCGCAAAAACCAGTTCCAGTCATGGTCTGGATATACGGTGGGGGTTTTCAGGTGGGCGAGGCCACACGTGATTTCTATGGACCAGACTATTTGATGGCAAAGGATATTGTCTATGTGTCGATTAATTATAGATTAGGTCCTTTCGGTAGGTTTAAAGAAAAAAACTTTAATTAATGTTTTCCCATTCATGAAATTACTTAAAGGTTTCCTCAGCTTAAAGGATCCAAAACTAAATATTCCTGGAAATGCTGGACTGAAAGATCAAATACTAGGGCTACGTTGGGTGAAAGAAAACATATCGAAGTTTGGTGGTGATCCTGACAATGTTACTCTTTTCGGGGAGAGTGCAGGCGGAGCTTCGACTCATTTTCTTATGCTATCCCACCAGACCAAAGGACTTTTCCATAAAGCAATTGTTCAATCAGGCAGCGTTCTATGCCATTGGGCAATGTCACCAAAAAATAACTGGCCACACCGACTTGCCGTTTTATTGGGTTACAAAGGTGAAGATGATGATAATTGTGTCTATGAGTACTTGTCAAAAGCCAGCGGGCCTGAAATTGTAAAAGCTACATCGAGGATAATCAATAAAGAAGAAAAGCGGGATAGAGTTAAATTTGCCTTCACACCTGTTGTTGAGCCATATACCACGGATGATTGCGTGCTTCTTGATGAACCCTTGGCATTGATGAAGACAACCTGGAGCAATAATATTCCGCTAATGATTGGTGGGAACTCCCATGAAGGCCTGTTATTCCTTCCAGGTAAGACAACAAATTTGGCTAATCGCATGGTTCTAGGTTTTCTATAGAAATTCGCAGGAGACCTATCACTCTTGATGAAGTCAAAAATTGTGAGTACCTAGTTCCACTAGACCTTCATCTTCAAAGGGAAGAAGAAAAATGCAAAGAATTTGGTTTGAGGATCAAGAAAGCCCACTTCGGTGATGCAGAATGTGGGCAGAATACATCGATGCAGTACCTGGAAGTATGTCATCTTCTAACTATCTCCAACACAACTTTCCTATAGTTTCTTTATTTTCGTCTTTTTCATAGCTGCTTTCGTACAAAATGTTTTGGCATGCCATACATCGAACGGTATTGTCCCGTTTAGAGCACAGCTCGGCACCTACCTACTTATACCGGTTCGAGTTTGATTCTGCAGCCTTCAACATGATCCGTAATTTAATATGCGGCAAGGGACACAGCGGAGCATGTCACGGTGATGAATTATGTTACCTGTTCCACAATGCGCTTTCCCAGAAGATGTCAAAGGATACGTACGAATATAGAACCCTTGAAAGGATGATTGGCATTTGGACCAGTTTTGCCGAGACTAGTAACCCCAATTGCGATGTCATACGTGATGTTAACATTGAACCAGTTGCTAAGAGTGACATTGTCCCGAAATGTTTTAATATATCAAACGAAGTGAAGGTTATCGAATTACCAGAGGCTAATAAATTAACCGTATGGGACAGCATGTACGATAAAGTTAGGCTAATTGGGAAACTGTAAAATAAATATTTGATACTGTGTGTGGTGTCCAATTACCTATTTTAATAGTTTCAATGTTTGTAGTATTTATTCGTAAATTTTGGTTAATGTGTTCTTTTGTTGGTCAGAGAGTATTTTTATGGGCTGTAGTATATTTTAAATATAAAATAAATGATTTTATAATAGACTGTAGTTTGATTTTATAAAAGATCCATTCAGAAGGTATTTTAGGCACTTGATGATGAGTCATATTTCTCATTATTACTAAAACTTCGTCGTCAAGGCTAAACTCCGTAGCTTTATTTCACTTAAAAAACATTACTTTTTTATCCTTAATCGTTGTAAAAGTGTCTATAAAGATATAAGCTAAACCAACAGATTTTAGAGAAAGTCGCTTAGTCGATTTTTACCACATGTACATTCTGAGTGAATTATTATTATTATTATTATTGGGCATTTGGAGCTCGGAAGTTCAGAGCCTCTTTGACCAGGCTTTGCCAAGCCTCCCTGTCATTAGTATGTTCCTTTCAAGTTTCGTTCAAAAGAACAAAAGAACGACCATTTCATTCAAAAGAGTTGTTTTGAATAATTACTTCATCGCGAAGAAGCCCGCGCCTCCTATATGTAGCCTTTTATTTATTTCAATCTTTATGTCGTTTTTGGCAGTCAATATGATACCCCGATATTTTTTATCGAGTTCAGGTGCGGGGTTTGGATCGATCCAAGTCGTTCAGTGACCATATATTTGGTTTTCTCTTTTTACTCTAAGCCTTCTTAGACATTTTACATTTCGTTTAACTGTTTCTTCACTATCTCCCAGCAGGTCCAGATACATTTAGATCGATTTATAGTCATATGCCTTTTAAAAATCTACTAATAGTTGGTATACCGTTTCTTAGAATTTCCAATTCTTTTCAAAAAGCTGTCGCGTATTGAAAATCTGGTCACTCATCGAGCGATCCCTCCTGAAGCCACACCGGTAGTTTAAGATTACTTTCTCAGCGTATGACTCAGTCTCTGTAAAAAAAATATTTGACAGAACTTTATAACAAATAGGTTTCATTATTCCATAAAGGTGCGATGAGCCCAGTTCGGTCGTTCCTGCGTTCCTTGGTATTCTTAACCGATAGATTGCTCCTCTTACTTCCTCAATGGTTGGCAGTTCTATCTGAATCTCTTCTATGTAGATAACATCGAGTTCCAATTGCTACGTTTTCGAAATCTCTCCTCTATTGTTCTGAAACTCTTTCGTTGTTCGAAATAAGAACCCCATTATCGTTGCGTATAAATCCTGATCTGACCCGATTTCCTTTTCCTGCAGCATTTAGGCCTTTAGTGTTTTTAGCCGCACATTCTTCCTGAATTTCAGGCAACCTTTTACTTTTTTCCTTTGCCATTGTCGTTTTTATCCCAAAGGAGATTGCTGACTTCCTTTCGTAGGGTTTGATATCTTCTACGCGTGATCTCTTCGCTATTTTCCAGGGCTTGAAATCCTAGAACATCACGGGCTTGTACATTTTTCTTGCAATCTTCGTCGGACCTTTGGGAGTTTTGCAATTTCCTAGTTTGCTTTCCGCTGCCTCTTTTACAACACTTTTTTATTGTTGACTATGCTGCTACCTGCCTTGTTTTATCGTTAGGTTCTATGCCATTATTAATTTGGTCCTGGTATTGAAGCTGCATACGAGAATCTTTTAGCTTTTCAACGTTGAACTTTCTTATGCTGTTTTCCACTTCTTTGAATTTGGATTCGGCTTTTGATTTTAGAGATGATTAGAATATGGTCTGAATTGTAATCCTATGGTATGGCGTCTTCTATCTATCAGAAAATGATCAATTTGGTTTAGTGTTATATTCATGTAGCCTTGTGTATTCTGTTGTGTTTGAATTTTTTAGTTTTCACGGTCATATTTTTTGAGCTGGCGAAACTTAATGTCATAAAATCATTGTCAATTGATGTCTCATATTGTTCGCCAATATGCCGCTTCTTTTCCAGTGAACATTCAAAAGTACATAATTACAGTTGATTTTGGCCATCGACATTCGGTTGTTGTAAAATACTACATCCATTACGTACCGCAAAATTTTTTCCTGATGAAGAATCCGAGAGTACCGCTGCAATGTCCAATTGATACTTACTAATTTCATTGAGCACCCGATCTGTACAAGCTACGTAGGTTCCACCAGGCTATCTTTAATGTTTCTGAATTTCTTTTCATAGATGATTTCTTTCATACAAGGAAGACCAGCCCTATATAAAACCACGGTGGGTTCATGATTTTTGATACTGTTTTAAGTGTGGTGTTGTTATGGTGTCTTGCTCCAGTGACGTAGGTGTGGGCGCTCTGCGCCTACCACTGCCATTTTTTTTTCATGCGAAATTTAGTCGACTATTCCGACTGGTACTCCGAGCCGCAGATAAAAGATAAGAAATATTGTATGATATAAATAAATAAATAAATATATAAATAAATAACTAAAATTTATAAACAAATAAAAAAAATGTTTGGGTTTGCCGTCTTTATTTCATAGATTGAGGGCGTTGTCTATGATCATGAACTTTGAGCTCCTGGAACAGTTGGATATTTTCAGGGTGTAGGACTAAGTTCCGACGTAAAATTCACCAAGTTGAAATCTGCGAAAGGTAGAGTTCTTGTGCACGGCGAGAAGTCGACTACCTAGGGTTCTGCTGTACACTTTCACGGACAGCGGCGATGTTCTCGGCCGATCTTGCGTTCCTTTTACTTACGTATATTGATTATCGAATGACTATCGAACCGGTTGTCCCAAATTTGCTCACCAAACGTTGAAAAATCAACTGCGAAGGACCGTTAAATGGGCGTAACACATGCCACGTTTGCACTAACGAACACTCATTTTAATAATAAAGTTTTATCCCTTGGACTGTTCAATCGTATAACTTGCCGTGGTGATTTGGCATTAGGAACTGAATAATAAACAGTAGATTGAGCAGATGCCACCAAAACAACATGGCAAACTCTTTACTTACCACTTAATAAGATCGGCTTTCTTTCTTTATTATTGAATCTTGGATGGAAAAACGTTAATGAAAAAAACGAGTTTATTATCGAGCGGCTTTAATATCTGCTGAAGGGAAAGTTACGCTACATAAGAATGACAATGCCGTCGTTCACTCTTGACAGAAATTTATTTTTCTGTTTGTGCAGGGCGTCGATTGTCCCGTTTCGTCTGCCATCCCCACGAATTCATATAGCACTGTGATCACGAGTTCGCAATGGTCGCTGCCAGTTTCGGCCAGTTTCATTTGAAAATCAATCAGCATGAGATCCAGATAGGAGTTGCTCTCAGGATACGGCGGGTTACCCGTTGAGAATAACTTGAGTCTGTATTCTATGCTCTGCTCATAGTTTAAATCAAGCCGAATAAATGGGGGTACAGCCCCCACCAAAACTAAATTCCCAATCAGTATGTTTGAAATTCAAATCGCGGCCAGAATATGGAAGTTTTCTCAGAGATCCAAAAAGTGTCTCGAACCTCGAAGAGAGGTTCTTAAACATACACATATGTATATGTATGTACGTAGCCTATCTCCAAAAAAACTAAAAAACTCTAGACACTAATTCTAGATATTCTTATAAAAACAAGTCACTAATTGACATTTTTCGAAAATTTTGTCAGACCTCTATTATGGAATTATGCTTCGAGTGAATTTTTTTCGGAATCGATAATATTATTTGAACATCCAAATATGCAAACAAATCTGGAAACTGTTGTGTAGAGAAGAACTGTAGTCCGTTACGAGTATATGAATTCTGGCAGGTTCAGTTCAATAATTAAGTTTTGTTCATATGTAAGTATCTCAAGATACAGAAGCTCTCAGTTGCTCTTAAATTCTTAAATTCTTAAAGAGTTGTCGTAGCTTTGGTTTTTTCTTGAGTTCGACGTATGGGCCATTATTTGTTCAATGATTTCTTCAGAGTTTTCACAAGGTTTTGAATTGATATCTGAATGAAGGCTGGGTCAAAGTTTAGCTTTTTGACAACTAAATTCGAAAAGAAATTTCGATTTTATCTTTTTACGAAGATAAAATCTTAGTACATTACCTTAGATGCATTTATTTCTGTCTTGTTTTTTTTTTGTTTTAATATGTGCGAGCTATTGAACTTCAACGCCCGAATTAGCATTCAGAAATGTTAAATATAAAACAATAATTAGAGCTGAATATTCTCGAAGAATATTACAACAAACAATTTAATGCAAGAAGAAGAGCGCAAGGCTACTTACAAACAGCAAGGGTTCATATGGCAGATAACAACTTTCTGTTATTATTCCTCAGATCTTGAATCAAGTACCCAGAGAAATGTTCGATATATCTGATAAACTGAGGCAGAAACTGAAAGGATGAAACTATCTGTTAAATTTCCACTAAGAAATTAATTTTATAATAAATTGTAAATGGCTAATTTTTGATTAAGGACTTCACAAAAACTGTAATTCATTAATGTATTTTTATGTATACAGAACCTTGTATTAACTGAACTAACTAACTAAATTTTAAAAGTTATCATACGCAGAAAGAAAGTCACAGAAATTCTACGGCAGATCAGTTGATCTAGCTACAGTGCTCTTCATCGAACACAGGAGAAGGCGGCTGTTTTGATAAAAAATGTTTGGTCACATTCTCATGTGCTTTTGTTTCAAGAATATGTGAATATTTAATGTGGTAAGAGAGTAAGGGGTGCAAATATTTCTGCACACATCACCGTCTCTCCACATCAATTTAATTGTACCATATTAGAGTGGCTATAGTATATAACTCGCATACTAGAGTTTTAATAACTTTTTTATATCGTTCAGAAGGTAAAAAGGAAGAGGGATAGGGAGGGATAAGAAAGGTACGTCCGAAAGTGGGCTTCAGAGTACATATATTGGCGAGCATTCTTAGTGAGACGTGTATTGCGGAAAAAATGTTGAAGGGGCAGAATGCTACTGGATATTCCATCTGAACATTTTTTTCTGGAAGTACCGATAAAACAAGGAAAGGCAGGAAACATTCCTGCGATGTTCTAGCGAATCGATTGTTTTGGTAATCTGGAATTACCTATCAGTTTTATCGTGCGATTTTGGAGCAGACATGAGCGTTAAACTGTAATTTAGAGCATCTTATAAATTGTAGCCAGTTCTAAGGGTGAGAAATATTTCTTGCATCTGTATAAAAAGCCTAGGCACTTCGCAGCATTCATGGTGACACTGAATATGGGACAGTTCCAATTAAGATTGCTAGCAACACACATACCCGGTATGGAAAGCTTTTCGATTTCTGAAATACAAGTGCCATTCATGGATAATGGCTGTGGGTTATTGATACGCTTTAACGACCGGAGACTGTGCTTTGGAGACATTAAATTCCACTCTATTGTTTTACTCTATTCAATGATGTTGTCAATATCGGAATTGAATGAGCTTAACCTTAACATACACGTACAATATATCAAGTCACGCGGACTGTGCCCTGTGAACGGCTGTGACGTCAAAGGCCATCACGCTCAATGGGACAGTAGCATGTGAATAAAAGAACAAGTTTTAATTTGAATTTATAATTTTCACTAACCTAACGCATAGGAACAAACTTTTTGAGTGATGTTTTATAAAATACCATCCCACGCGGACTGTGCTTTTTGAAAGGCTGTGACGCCAAAGGCCACCATGTTCAATGGGCAGCAGCGACATCAATAACAGAGCGAGTCTTAATTTGAAATTATAATTTTCACTGACATTACACACAACGGTTTGGACGGTTTATAATTACTAGATTCTGCTTTTTTTTGCGACAATACGTAAATTCTTCTCTTGTACTAAATAGAACCCATATTAGGTCCAATTATAGGTCCTCGAACGAAGCATATCCTCAAGCTTTGCTTTCTCCTGATTTCGCCGCAACTGTCGGCTGTGCTCTTTAGAAGTTCGGAAATTTCTGATTTCCACAGCGACAATGCCAGCGGGCACCTCTGAAGTCTATCTCGTTGCTACCACCATTTTCTGATACCTTGGCATTTAAGATCTTGCCCTCACAACAAGCCAATTATCATATGTTAGTTAATCATCGGGACTAGAACGGTCAATAAAGACGACTTGTAGATTTTGTGGACAGTCTAAAATTGCAAATGTTTTCAGCCTTCTCAACTCCTCTTGGATTTTCTTTTGGGGTAAGGTTTGATTTTGAAACAGGAGGTATGAAATAATCTTTGTGCTCTTCTGACAACCAAGATTCGGTTTCAATTTACGTATCGTTGTTGCGTGGTTAGCCATTATCAGTATCAGTAACTTTGCCAGTTAGTAGCTGCTTTCAAACTGCCTTTCGACCGTAGCATCCCGAACTAAAAGACTATTTAGATACTTTAGGGAATCTGCCTTCAGAGTGAGAGGTGATGAGATTCGTCTTCTTGGGTTTTGGTTTGTTATAGTATTATAGTCTTGTGATGGTTTCTATGTTTCTTTCCATTAATACATAGTTAGGGATTAGAGAGTCAAAAAATACCATTAATGAGGACATTAATTATCGCGAATACACAATAAATGGCTGACTTATTATTGTTAGAAATTGGTTCCTAAGTCTGTTTAACCCTCAGTACAGTACGATTGAGAACTTCGTCCGTCACATTAACCTAGATTGCAACTACGGTTGGCTTAGCGTCCTTAAAAAATGGCATCACCAACAAAGACCCATCAATTAATTTCATAACCAAGCTAACCAGACTTCTCCGAACCAAACGCTATCACCTATTTTCAGATAAAAACGTTTCGATTTGGATTTGAATTTCGAATTGGTTTCGAACAAAAGTGAATTGAAACCTGTACTCAAACCCCATCATCTAGAATCGTTTGGGCCAATTGGCAGCTAATGTTGTTCTAAGGTTGTATCTCAACATAAACATAAGTAGGATATAAAAAGTCGTAAATATCATTTATTGCGTAAATAAAAGCATCTGTATTTTGCATTTAGTACCTATACCCAAAAACAGACGTCCACTATTGAATAAGATAATTAAATATCTATCCCAATCCTATATTTTTGTTTACAACAACCCCTTCTCTTCATATACACTATCCCATATCGCCAACTTATCAGCTTCCGGTAAATCAATGATTTCTACATCATTTGAAATATTCAAGCACTGGCGCACAGTATCTTCCTTTGAAACTGGTTTAAATTCTAAATGTTTAATTTCATCACAATTGGGATCACCTTTCTCAGCAAAACTGGTCCAGATAGATACCATCCTTTGAATGGTTTTGTACTCTGCACTGTCTTTAGGTAGTTTTTTACCATAGATAGAGTAAAACAGATAGCATACATCATCTGCATGACTTACACCACGGAAGAGATTTCCTACTCGTAGAGTACGGATATGATTGAAGAATGGTGAATCAAAGTCAAATCGGAAGAGGTATGTTGGTTTTGAGCTGTACTCCAGTCGGGATAATACTGCTCGATGAACTGGATGCCAAAAGACCTTATAACTCAGATACTATATGTTAAAAAGAGACAAATTCAGTTATATTGAAGACTATTACGGCATTTTTGATTTACATCCAAATATCCCATTATATTATCACCAATCAGCTTTTCGTCAGGGAAGTGTGCTTTTAGAAGCCTAAGACTCATATCCTTACAGTGTTGGCTCTTTCTGTCCGTGACGACCTCCCTTGGCGCTAACCATGAAACGTATTCTGGTTTAAGCAATGAATCCTTGTCAGCACTAATATCTGCAAAAGTTAAGAAAACTGTAGTTAGTGCGACCTTCCAGGTATTTTGCATAGACTGAGCATGCCTGGATAGAAGTAAAGTCCTTCAAACGAAACTCCTCCGATAAGAAGTGGGATTTCATGACTCCAAGCATCTTTTATCAATTTTATTGGATCGCACGGTATAATACATTGATCCGTAATGTAAGGCTCTACAACGGGGCCAAAGGCAAATTGTATAGAATCACGAAGCTCATCAACAGTAGGTGTTTTTACTGATGCCTTAACTATACTAGCACCACTGGTTTTTGAAAGGAACTTATATATGTCGGCGTCATTGTCATCGCCCATATATCCAAGAATCTTTGCCATTCTGTATGCCCAATTTAAGTTTGGCTGTACAGCCCATGGACAGAAAAGACTTCCCGAAGTTATAATTGCTTTATGAAATAGACCCTTGACCTTCGGATACATCATAAGTAAATGAATAGATACACCTCCGGCACTTTCTCCAAACAATGTGATATTTTCTGGATCTCCACCAAATTGTGCAATATTTTTCTTAACCCATTGTAGAGCCATTACTTGATCTTTCAGTCCAGCATTTCCAGGGATGTTCAACTCCTTATCGGCAAAACTCAAGAATCCTTTAAAAGAAAGTTGTTTTAAAAAGCCCGAGGTGCTTGTTCCTGCCTTACCAAAAGCACCCAATCGATAGTTAATGGTTACAATTACAACATCTTTTGACATCAAATAATCTGGTCCGTGAAGTTCGCGACTGGCATCACCAATTCGGAAGGCACCTCCAAAAATCCAGACCATTACCGGCAATGGCTTTGTTGGATTCAACTGAAAAGGATTATTAAGCTCAAGATCGTTTTACTTTTTCCGAAATACGATTACTCACATTTTTTGTGTATACATTTAAGTAAAGACAATCCTCGGAACCCTTATATGGACAGAATACAAAATTTTGCTGCAACGGCACCTCACATGGTCGAGTGCAATTTTTCACCTCTGTCCATGGGTCTGGAGGAACGGGAGCCTTAAAACGCAGGTCATCTAGAGGAGGTTTGGCAAATGGTATCCTTTCAAAACTATAATAGGGTTGATCATACAGTGAGATCCATTTAGCCCCTTTAATCAGCCCTTTATCGGTTTCAACAACAACAGTTTCATCTGTTGCAAGTTTCTTCTGCTGGGCTCTATAATTGGCCATGCTGAAACAAGAATTCGATAACTGATTAATGTTTGAAATATTTTATTACATGCAAATAATCCAAAAAAAATAAAAAATATTTGAATTCGCACGCAGCTTTCTACCAGGCATCCAATGGAGCAGTGCTGTTCTTTAATAATATATTTAGGCCCAAACTATTTCAGAATTGGGTGTATTATATTAATAAGCTTAGACGCAGATATAATCACATGAAATCACGTACGATACTGATTGCTTGAGGGAAAGATCAGCTTTGGTTGTTCACAGCTTGTAGAACTAACAATACATAGCAATGTCTTGACTGGTTACTAGTTATGTCTATCTTAT
Source organism: Merodon equestris (assembly GCA_958301585.1). Classification (NCBI taxonomy): domain Eukaryota; kingdom Metazoa; phylum Arthropoda; class Insecta; order Diptera; family Syrphidae; genus Merodon; species Merodon equestris. The sequence continues at coordinate 72,260,388 of OY284413.1, forward strand.
TACGTAGGTAAAATGAAAAGCTCTCGGTCTGACACAGGGATGAAGATCCAAACAGAAAAAATGTATGTTTTCTGCCTAGGTATATGTTTCATTAGTTCGTGTGACAAATTTCAATTTGTTCTCTCCAGAAATTTTGCAGTAGACGTCTTGTGTATTTTCGGATAAAATGGATAAACATGAATATCGCGTGGTCATAAAATTCTTCGTTTTGGATGTATTAACCCCTAAGGATATTCATCCAAAGTTGACGCTGCTCTTTCGACGTCAACCGTTTAAAACAGGGCAGCTGAGACCAAACCGGAAACCATCGAAAGTGCATGAAATCTTATGGAACGACAGACGAGTGAAAGTGAGTGAGATAACAGAAGAAACATCTTGCAGTAAGAATTAGGGGTGCGAAAGCTCTGCGCAAGGTGGGTGCCGCATTTGTTCAATGCTGATGAAAAGTAAATGCGCAAACGATTTTCGCACCAATCTTTTTGCCGATTCAATAGGAATCCGACCGATTTGTGCAGTGATGGATGAGTCATGGGTCCATCACTACATGCCAGACATGAAACAGTAGCTTAAGAAGGGGGTGAAAGCCAGTGTTTCAGCGCTCAGGAAAGGAGCTTTAGGTTGCCAAAATGATCGTGTTAATTTCTTACGTACACTCTTCTTGACCGGCTAGATGCCAAATTTCGCGAGGAGAGTCCTGGATTTAAGAATGTACCAGAATCATGCACCTATCCACTATGGTGTGTTAGCTATGAGGTCACGCGGGATTTTGGGTACTATTTCCTGAGAGTTAAGAGGACCTTGGATGAATATTTTCACATCTTTCTAGACTTTCACTTCCTAGAAAGAATACTGATGATAGAGAAACGCTGGACCAAGTCTATCTTGAAGTCAAGGAAGATTATGCAGAAAAATTAAATCATTTTTTTTTCGAAAGTCTTTCGTTGTCAGACCGAGAATTTTTCCCTACCCTTGAACAAATTTCAGAATTTTAGACGTTCAAAGCTGCGAAGAGTTATTGACACAGACAATTTTCAATGTTGGTAATTTTATAAATATAAAAAAAAAAATAAGTAAAACGCATAAACGATAATTTTAAGTAAACAATGAGAAAAAGTCGCAAGGCTCTAAAAAGAAATGTGCATCCGTGTCGATGGGAGTGTGGAAGTAAAATTTAGTAGAGGCGAAAACCAGCGGCTACAAAACTCTAACGCCAAAAAACAAAACAGGAGGTATCTTAATCTACCTATTAAGCTCTTCATTATCCGTATTATCGTATAGGTTTTAAAATGTGTACATCTAATTCAAAATATATCAGCAGAAAATATTACCTATACAGGTTTCTTAGATTGCACTCTAAGCTAAACTTGGTTGACTAAAAAGTGTTTAAGGCAATTGATTTTCGCCCCACAGACCTTTTTTTTTATCAGGACAAATCTGCAAGTTTGATGCAGAATGCAAGTACTTATGAATCACTTTTTTATAATCTCAAATCAGAATCACAAGTGTATAATAATCTGCATAGCACAGCATACTCAAAGGGCTACTTGTAAAACTTCCGGAAGGTAAGAACTATGCAAAGGATATCAAACAAATTTTAGACGGTTAATTTAAATAATTCATGATATCTAAATGTCCTTATTTTATTTTAATAAAATTTATACATTTTATATTTTTTTCGTGTCCATTGGGAATATAAAATTCATTTATAAGTTAGTTTGTTTAACTAATGGATACTTACGTCTTAATAAGGAACTGTCGAATTGAAGAGGAAGACATCTTTGTACAGAGTTGTTGAATAAATATCTCTTTTAATAAATTGCAGTCACACAAAAAATGCACGAATATAGGTACGGATTAAGTTAAAAATGTTTCTTTTTAAAATTGTATCATAAACTAAATGGACACTCTAACTGGCTGCCGGTGTGCGAGATTTTAAAGCAATTGAACTACTCTCTTCCAACCTTTGTGATACACTGAATATAAAGTTTGGGAATCGGTTAAGTAGCTTACTTTCGCAAGGCTGACAATTTCCCGAACTTTGAGCTTCACACTTTTGCACTGTTGACTTGATAGTCGCGTGATTAAACGATTCGAAAAAAAAAATAAAATTATTACCACCGGCTTAACCGAATCAAAGCGGCTTTAAAGTGCTATAATAAATTAGAAAGGTTCTACAACCATACATTTATCACGAGTATAAAAGAAAATCAAACAGACCAATTATTAAAACACCTAAAGCTATAAAACAAAAGGTCAGCCTTATCAGTCTGATTCAGCACACCCTTCGATTTTTTATGCCGACACTTTCACCTTCTGTTGGTTTCATTTTCCTTATCAGTGATGATGCTACTCTGTCTGAGAGACAAATATGGCAAAGTCCATAATCAAAGGTAATAAAAAGATTGAAAAGAGTGCTGCAAGCGAGAGTAATTAATGAGTTGGAAAGTGCTGAACAAAGTACGCGTTCAGACTGATTGATTCATCATGCGATATCTGTGGGAAAAGCAACATAGATGTGTTACTCATGATTGTATTTTCCAGAGCCACACTCAATATAATGCGGTTTTTCCTGATAACGTAAAGACAAGCTTTGAAATTACAATATTTTACATAAAAACTGAAGCGAAAAGCCTGGTTTTGTATACACGACTATGGTTCTGAACAAATTATAGTAAGATCGCTAGTGTATATTGTGTATTCAATGTGGACGTCAGGCTTGAATTTTTATTTGTCTTTAGACGAAAATGATTATTGCATACCAGATAAATCGATCCAAGCCAAATCAAGCATAAAAACATCCCGCCTGCCTTGTTTTATAAAAAAAAACAATTTGATATAAATGATTATCCTTTGGCGGTGCAAAGCACTGCTTTCGAGAATGCAAAATAGGGAATTGTATGATGGATAGCCCGCTTTCAGCTTTCCATATTAGCAACACTGTAAATTAAACGTCTGTCGCGTTTTCCTAGGTCCAGTACAAATGGATCATTTAACCACCACTCAGTCATCTCTAGGAACTGTGTATTAACATTTATGGCAAACCCTCTACTGAATGAACAACAAATGAAGCAAACTAGAAGCCGCAAAGCAATAGAACAATCGTAGCCCGCATTCACTTGAGAACATTGTATGTTACTATACGGCTGAAAATTCAAAATCATTGATTCAATGTTGTTCACAGAATTCAGGTCTTTTTCATGGCTCATTTGGCGCATTTGGAATAGGGAATTTCCCCTACAACTATAAGAAATTGAATCATCCCAAGATTGGAAGCCTATGTAGATCATGAAAAACGAAAAATGTACGTAAATGGCCAAGCATAAGATAAGGCATATTTAAAATTCTCCGGATTAACGACCACAATCGCCCTCATAACGTGGGGAAATTCTTACATGATGTGCGTTAAACCAATGCCTTTCCCAGATTTGACTGTGAAGTTTGCATTATTCAGATGGCTTCCTATTTGTAAAACGATAACGATCTAGACACGCGGTAGCGTGTCAAACCAAGTTCAAGCGAACAGAACTGGCGAGCAGTACCGTGTGTAATATTACACGAACCATTTGGAGCCACATTTGACCCCCTCATATCTCAAAAACCATTGCATCTAAACATGTCAAATTTGGCACATATATTGAGACTTGCGACATATGTGTTCCAAATTTCATAAACACACCTTAAACGGTTATTTAGATATTAACGTCCAAAAATCGTCATTTTTATCATTGACATACATATCAAAACTATAACGCACTTCCAGATGACCTAGAACTATAAAATTTGGCAAGTAACATCGTCATATACTCTAAGTACAGAAAAATCTGAAAACTATACATTTGCAATTAAATCATAAGAAAAATAGTCTTTATTTAAAACTGATTTTATGGGAGAGGGAGGTGAAGTATGAAACGGAGTAACATATACACAACTCTTTATTTTTCGAGGCTGCACGTTTTTTTGTCTGGTGATGCGCTTCAATTGGGTTCGTCACTAACCCAATGAAAGGATGTTCACATATACAATAGAAATGAAGGAAGAAGAAGGAAGATAAAGAAAAAATAATACCATTGATCACAACACAATTATGTTTAGATGTACATATTTACATATATGTATCTATGAAGGTAAAGATGAATGTACTAGATAATTTACATACATCCTTGAGTAAATTGAATGTGTGCAATGATGGAGGACCGCTCAAGGATCTTGGATGAAAGAAAAAAAAAACAATGAATGAGATTGGTGAGAAAGTGTGAAAGGTCAGGGGAGGGGAAATGTCTTATCTAAAAGACCAAATTAAGGACGGACTTGATTACGGAGAAATGCAGACAGAATTCTTGAATAACATAGAGAGAGCGTTTGAAGTGAGTGAAGAAAAAGTAGCGGAAATTGAAAGAGATCGACAGGAAGATGATCACGAAGATGATGTTCTGGAGAATCCACTGGAACTGTTACCTGTTGAAGCTGTGAATGCAATGGAAGATTTCAGAAATACTAAAGATTTGGTATCTGAAGATGAACTCGAACAAATGATAAAAGGTTTAAATGCAGACCAAAAACGTACACGATACATATGTAAGACTTTATTAGATGAATTTACAACTTTGAGAATATTTGTTAGTGGGATAGGCGGCACGGAAAAAAGTTATTTAATCAATACAATTAAAAACTGGGTTAAGAAGCGAATGAATAAGTTATTTGCAGTAGCACCCACTGGTATTGCCGCTTTTAATGAAAACGGTCTTACAATACATAGGCTCCTACAGCTGCCTGTAGAGCACGGAAATTGTCCCAAGTAGGTACACTTCCTTATCAGACTAAGTACTAAAAGTTTTAAGATGTGACTTAAAAGATGTAGTACTTTTAATAATTGATGAAGTGTCTATGATTTCCAATATAACATTAATGTACATACATCCATCTTCGCTTAACAGAAATATATGATACCGGTGACGCTGACGACGGATGGTTCGGCAAGATTCATATATGTAGTGTTGTTTGGCGATCTGCTCCAACTGTCTCCAGTGAGACAACTGTCGCCGTTCGAAAATTTGAAGTCGTCTGACGTCCTTAAATGTTTAAGATCCCTTAGTGCTCCAAATGTATGAAAATAACTGTTTTGTTATGAGGAATTACCTGTAACTATGAGGCAAAAAAACGACCAACTTTTCGGCGAAATGTTGAATCATTTAAGAATGGGTGTAGTAACAAGTCAAGACAGTTGCACTTTATCTAGTCGACTCCTCAAATTGACCGCTAGAAATCAAAACGACCGGCTTAAAGAAATCATATCTTATTTTAGACTGCTGTCCGATGATACAGTATGTTTCTTTCGCACTAAAAATATGTATGGAGCACCCAGAAATTGAATTAAATTCGATAGACTGTCCACGGTATTTAAAAAAAAACGAGCAAATGAAGTACTCAAAAAGAACGAGGATGTCCGTCGCTAACTGCTGGCTTAGAAAATGTCATCACGATAAAAATAGGTGCACGTGTAATGAAACATAGATGTCAGTAAGGGACTAGCAAAAACGGACCCATTTGGAAAATAGAGAAGGAACATTGGGACAACAGCAATAGAGCACGTAAAATTACAATACAATTTAAGAATAATTTAATTTACGAACTAGAACGAGTCAAGAGCAAGTTTCAGATATTAAGTAATGTACAGTGGCGACAAAATAAATAGCACACCCAAGGTTCATTTTTTCAAACTTACATTTTTTTATATTTATATAGCATAAAAAATCCAAATTATGTAACCAAATAAAATTAAAGACATTTAACTTCGAAAATAAAAACTATATACATTTCATTGATAATTAGAAACATAAAAAAATAAAAAAATAACTTTTAAGTTCAGTTTTTCACGGTCAAAATAAATAGCACACTAACGAAATTAATTTAATTTAGTGAAAAATTAATGGAAATGGATAAGATAAATATGCAATATCATCAATATTTCGTCGGGTAGCCTTTATTTTTGATAACCGCAGTACATCGGCGGGACATTGATGATACCAGGGCCTTACAAAGTTCTACCGGTATTGCACTCCAAGCACGCTGAATTTCCACCCAAAGTTGATCCAAATTTGTTGCCCCAGCTCTATTGATGGATTTTTCTAGATCGTTCCACAAATTCTCAACCTCATTGAGATCAGGGGACTGGGCTGGCCAACTTAAACCGTCAATTTTCTGACTCAATAACCACTGCTTTACTGATTTAGCTGTGTGCTTCGGGTCATTATCGTGCTGAAAAATACATTTCAGTGGCATTTCCTCTTCAGCGTAAGGAAGCATAATATTACTCTAAATGTCCTTATACTTCATTTGGTCCATAATGCCATCAATCCGATAAATTGGACCAACACCATGCCAAGAAAAACAGCCACATACAAGGACGTTGCCTCCACCATGCTTCACCGTTTTTATAGTGTACTTAGGGTTGAATTCTTGGTTGATCCCGCGTCTTACATATTGTTTTCCGTCTGATCCGAACCGATTAAATTTGGATTCGTCGGTCCACAGTATATTTTGCCACCATTTGGGATCTTTATTTACATGATCGCGTGCAAACTCCAAACGACGTGATAAATTTCGTTTTGAAACCAATGGTTTCTGCCGTCCGAACAATTTATTTTCTCGAAGGCGATTTTTAATCGTACTTACGGATACGTTTACGTTAAGCTGTTGTTCAATTTTAAGCTTTATTTTAGGAGCTGTCAAAAAAGGATCGAGTTTGCTCAAATGAACTATGGTCGAGTCGGTTCTAGGGGTGGTCTTTCGCGTCCGATCCTTGCGCACTTTGTTTTGGACCGATCCCATATCTTTGCAATGGTTGATGGCATTAATTACCTTTTTTCTTGAGTATTCCAATTTTCGCGGTATATCTGCATTGGAGTGTCCTTCTTTCTTATAGGCAAGAACACATCGCCTGAAGTCCTCCGTGGAATGTTTTCCTCTTCCCATACTGTTCCTGATGTACCTAATTAATTAAACATTCGGCATTTCTTCCAAAAGGATCTATTTATTATTACTTGCCTTGATAATATCGGGAATAAGAGTTAAAATTAACATATTATTTGAAATAAACAAAAGGTGTGCTATTTAAATTGTCCTCACTAAAGCCGCCAACTTTTACAAAATGACATTTAATTTTAAAAACCAGGGATGATTTCAACGGCAACATGTACCGTTAACTTACAGGGAAGGTACACATTCTAAATCCTAAAACTATGTTATGCTTAAGCAATTAAACATTTAATTTTGAGCATAACCAGTGAATATCATGTAGATGTGCTATTTATTTTGTCGCCACTGTATATGTTCACAGGGATAAATTTCCTATTTGTTTTGCATAAGCTATTACTATCCACAAATCACAAGGCCTTAGACTTGACAGCGCTTTTCTCGATATAGGCTCCTCTATATTTAGTAAAGGGTAGGCTTATTTTGGACTCTCTAGAGTTAAAACTTAGATGGAGTACATCTTATCAATTTAAATCCAAGTCAGATCAAGGCACAAGAGAGCTTTATTGTAGAGTACAACTACCTGCGCACGTTATACCGCCCTGACTTGGCAAAAAAAAAAAAAACAGAAAACCCGTAAAAAAAAATTCCGGATACTAAATGTGCAATTCCCTCGAACATCTCAAAGGTACAAGAAAATATAGAAAATAACACGAAAAAGACAATTATATCCCGTAAACGTAGGAAAATACAGTAGATTAACAAAAACCAATGGTATTCATTTTATTATAAATAAGTACCTACTTATAATTTTTGTACAAAAAGTAATGATATCCAATCAAAAACATTAATGTGAAATGGGAGCCAAGTTCAATATTATGATATATGTCTTGGTTATTGACTTCAACGACAAAAGAAGTGAGATCTAAATGGGAGCCAAGTTCAATGGTCAGTCCTGAAATTTATTTATAACAACATAAAATATTTTATAACAACTTAAAAAGGCATTTCTTCTTAGAACTTAGGATAACATATTGAAGCCTAAGGTCTGACTTGGCTAGTTCTCATAGCTTCAACTGAATAGGTACAACATTTTTCAAAAAATTGGGATTAATTTCTTGCACATACTGTAAATGAACTAATCATTTCTTGTTAGTAACTGTTAGTCTATGATGTTGGGAAAAGAGAACAGAAAAAATAATTTACAAAGTCCCGTTATTTCTTCCCTAGCTGTCTTGCAAAGCATTTAATATGAAAAAATGTAGTTGTTTTCTTGCGTCAACTGAATAGGTACATGGTCATTGCTTGCATTGCTTCTGTGTACTCCGAAGAGATTGGGACATTTTAATAATTGTCGAAGTGTTTCAAAATAAATTACACAAATTACAAATTACATTAATTGAAATTTCGGGAAACATGGGTAGAGCAAAAGCCTTTAATAGTGTTGAAAAGGTTAAAATCGACTTATTAAAGGAGCAGGGATTAACGGGGCGTGCTATAGCTAAAAAAATTGGACGAAGTTTTAATGTTATCTATGCGTATTTAAGAAACAAAGAGTTATACGGGAAAAATATGAAAGGAGGTAAAAAAACGGCCACAACAGCGGCTGATAGAAGATCAATTTTGCGATATGCTTCCAATTCTTGTGACTCAGCTGCAAAAATAAAGCAAAGAGCAGGTGTTAATGCTAGTGTTTCAATGGTATGAAGAGTGATCAACTGTGCCAATCACCTGAAACGGCTGAAAAATAAAAAGAAACCACCTTTAAATCATCGGCGCAAGTGTATGCGTTTGGAGTTTCGAGGCACCATATGAGTTGGAAAGAAGAATGGCGTTATGTGGTTTTCTCAGACGAGAAAAAGTTTAATTTTGACGGTCCTGATGGGTTCAACTATTACTTTCACGATATGAGAAAAGATCAACGCTTTTTAGCCCGGCATCATAGCCGAGAAGGTGGTGTTATGGTATGGGGAGCGGTTACTTATTATGGAACTGTCGAACTTGAATTTCAAACATCAAAAATGACATCAACGACTTATAGAGAAATTCTGGAAAGAAATTTCCCTAAGTTTACTAATCTTTTTGGACCTATAAATTGGACTCTCCAGCAGGACAACGCACCTATTCATACCGCACGGATAGTTAAAAACTGGATAGGGGAACAAAATGTGGCATTGCTTCTGTGGCCGCCTTACTCACCGGACCTAAACCTTATGGAGAATGTATGGGGATGGCTAGTGCGAAAAGTGTACGAATCTGGCCAACAATTCGAAGATAGAGGATCTCTTATTGCAGCCATTAAATTAGCCTGGGGGGAAATTTCTCTAAGTTTCTTAAAGGCACTTTATGATTCCATGCCTCACCGAATCTATGAAGTAATAGTGAACAAAGGAGCCAATACACACTACTAGAGTCAACTAATAAAATGCTTATAAAAAAAGAAAAAAAATAGTTTCATTTCAATTATCGTTTTTTTGTAATTCCATTATTTGTATCTACCTATTCAGTTGACGCAAGAAAACAACTACATTTTTTCATATTAAATGCTTTGCAAGACAGCTAGGGAAGAAATAACGGGACTTTGTAAATTATTTTTTCTGTTCTCTTTTCCCAACATCATAGACTAACAGTTACTAACAAGAAATGATTAGTTCATTTACAGTATGTGCAAGAAATCAATCCCAATTTTTTGAAAAATGTTGTACCTATTCAGTTGAAGAGGAGTGTATATCATAATATTGAACTTGGCTCCCATTTCACATTAATGTTTTTGATTGGATCAGAACAGACAGAAACAGTGATCGGCGTGCGCTGTAGATGCATGATAGTCGATTTCTTGTGATACCGCACAGCGCGTGCAGGGTTATAACTTTTGTGTGAAAAGTTCTAAGGTCGGATACTTACCTTGATATTCTGGTGAAATCATCTGGCTGCCAAGATCATGAGACTTAACGTTGTTATTTTCCATGTTCAAGAATCGCACGTTGGAGCACTTAAAACTATCGCAAATTTATAGCTGAAATAAACCCTGAAACTAATCTCGAACGAATTAAGCACTGCCATACGTTTGATTTTTTTTTTGAATAATAACGTATTATATAATAAGTGTGCACATCAAAACCAATAGGTATATAAAGTTGATTGCATTACAAATACGTATAACTTGAATGCATCCAATTCGCTTGCCCATTTACATATGCGAGATTTGCCCAATAAATAAGTTGTCTTCTTATTTTCCTAGAAAAAATATTTATTTATGTATCAATATCTATAATATGTACATTTCCGTCCGTGCTTTTTCTAATGCTCGAAGCACTTCTGATATGTGCTTTTATATACAGGGTGTCCCACGAGCAGTGTGCCAAAAAGCTACAGCGTGTAGGTCTAGTCAAGACAAGAGAAAAATCATATGCTAGGGGGGGGTCTATTTCCCCCCGTTTAGCCGGGAGGGGCAATTTTCTAAAAAATTTACTTAATTTGGAAAAAAAAATATTAAAAATCAACAGTTACATCCACAATGCCGTGATATACCTTCTTGTAAAGCCAGAAACCTCTTCTTTCATATTGATTTTAAATGAAGCTGTTCTAAGAAGTAGTTTTTGAGAAATTAATTTTCAAACTCAAAATTTTGAAAAAAAATTGAAAAAAAAAATTTTCGAACTATTTTCTTTCAAAATTGTATGTAATTAAGTAGTAATTTTTTTTCAAAAATTCAATGCTCTCATTAGTTTTTAGTTAAAAACAGAAAACCGGATGCAAAATTGTCTTGTAGTTTTTGAAAAATTAAAAAAAAAACCCGAACCATTTTTTTCTAAGAAAAACCTTTTTTTTGGTTTTAACGCGGTTTTTTTGTAGGCAAATGTATGAAACATTGACCTCTTTTTTTATTATTTTTAAAAAATTCGGAGTTTTATGAGGATACAATAAAGTGACACAGTATTGGAATAACCCTGGATTAATTCTTTTTTTTTCATTGATAACGCCTGAAAACTGACCTGCGAATTTCGTCTGGGTCCGCCCGCCGCCGATGGGTTCTACCCGAATTTTGGATTTGGTCCGACGCAATCCCTCCCTTAGTACAAGGAGGATGGCTATTATGCTTGGAGTGCCCAAATCTAGAGTATGGAGAGTGCTTCACACCGAAAACTTACACCCGTACCATTTTAGGACAGTTCAGGGACTCACCTCAATCGACAAGTTTTTGAGAGCAGAATTTTGTCGATCATTACTGCTTCGAGATGAAACTGAACGAAACTATTTTGCAAGGATATTCTGGACGGATGAAGCAGAGTTTACCAGAGATGGGGTTACTAACATCCACAATTTGCATCATTGGAATAGCACCAATCTCCACAACAAGAAACAAAATAAATCACAACACCGCTTTAGCTGTAATGTTTGGCTTGGTATTGTTGGACAAACTCTAATCGGGCCCCGGTTTTTGAATGCCGTTATTAATGGAGAATCATACCTGCAGTTCCTACGAGACCTTTTGCCCGATTTGATGGACAACGTTCCTTTGGCCATAGCAGATAATTTAATCTACCAGCAAGATGGAGCACCAGCACACTAGAGCTTACGGGTTAGAAACTGGCTGAACGATCATTTTAGTGACCGTTGGATCGGAAGAAGGGGCCCCACGGAATGGCCACCTAGATCACCAGATTTAACTCCTCTAGATTTTTATGTGTGGGGATTCATGAAAAATTATGTTTACGAAGTGGAAATAGTATCTTTGGAACAACAGATTGAAGTCACTGGAGTCAAATTGCAGGAAAATTTGTCAAGCATAGACTTATGTGCAGCAATTAGAAGGAGATATAATCTTTGCCTTCTAAAAAATGGGGATCATATTGAAAATGTATTATAATAAAACTCCGAATTTTTTAAAAATAATGAAAAAGAGGTCTGTTTCATACATTAATTTGCCTACAAGTCCAGCCGCGTTAAAACCAAAAAAAAGGTTTTTCTTAGGGGTGGGGGGGGATGGACACCTCCCTCCCATACGATTTTTTTCTTGTCTTGACCAGACCTAAACGCTCTAGCTTTTTGGCACACTGCTCGTGGGACACCCTGATATAAGTATATATTAAAATACAATTTTCTTAACTGCTCCCAAGTTTGTTATCAATGTGCTGGGTCTAACTAACATCCTCTCAGCCTTCTGTTAGATCTTGTACCACTTATGAACTTTTTTTTTTTGCTCAGTACGTTGGGACACTTTATTTTATTTTTCGCCATTTTGTCAATAACAAGAAATGACCAAGCACCAAAACATCTCTAACTATTCTTCTTCTTCTTTTCCGGCGTTGTTATGGTCAGAAGTGTAGGACCATAACCTTCCCACTTAACTGCATTCCTACTGGTCCGCCTGTGGGGTCCGCCGGCTTGACCTCAGAAAGTAGCGGCAGGCTCCCCGGTTTGGGATAACTTCATCGCTGAGGCCAATCAAATGCTGGTGTTTTTGCATTTGTTTGCACCAATTGTTTTTCGGCTTGCCTTTTTTTTTTTTTTCTTGTGACACGGGCATGCTCCAGATTTTTTTGCTTGATCTTACTCTTACAACACCCGTGATCTCCAGTCGTGTCAACCCACTGATTTGCATGTACACTTGTGGGGCAGTTTAATATTGGTATATGTGTCCTTAGGCTCACCTTGGTGTTTTCTAAATTGCCTAGATGTGATTTTTGTTTACCTTTGTTTTAGTCGCCTTTTACGACAAGCGAGAGGTATCGCTGCAGGGATATTCTTAACCCGTCCCTGCACGGAAAACATCTCTAACTGTTATATCTGGGAAAACAAACTAAATATCCAAAAAGGCTCATAATAGATCAAGATCTTGTTTGGGAACTAGTTTAGCTTTGGGGCTTTGAACCAAGGTTTGCTGTCGATTTTATCGCGGAAAACATGAATTTCACCTAGAGCATATCGTTCCTTGGTACTCATCTGTAATTGGCTATGTTCGGTATTACACGCTGCACCAGTAGCCAAGACTTAAATAAATGCGAAAGAGAGGGTCAGTGAAATAGAAATATACTGACACAGTGATGCGCGCGTAGGCTGGCTTCTTCGTGCATCATTTACACCTTGACTCTTTAATCTTTGTTGCGTTTCACACTTAAAGAGATGCATCGGAATGTGAGTTCAAAAGGAAATCACCAAGAGTTGCACGTTAAAAAGATGCGACGTGTAATACCAGACTATAGAACAGACATATTTTCAAACTGTAAATAACTTTGCCCATCCGCCTAGGATGCTGAGTGACGCCTGGTGTTCTCTTATGTTAGTAGGTTACATTATTCGCAGAATTTAGGAAAGGTGGGAATGGAAAGGTGTTGGGTCACAGGAAACGAGTGTACGTTGACCCATGTGATGGGAAACAAAGGGGAGCATGCACTGGTAACGGGAGACGCATTTGACCGAGTCGTGGAAACACATTATCTGAAAGATGCACAATATGCAAACGTGTCTTATACCTAAGTTCGCAATATGTAATGCGGGGAATGTCGGTGTGTTAACTTGTATATACCATTGTACAAGTCAAGTTTTAAAATTAAAACAATGTTTGTAATTCCTGGTATGTACATATATGTCAAACAATATAATTGAATATAATAAGTAAGTAAATAAAAATTAAGTGATTGATTTGATGAAGAGATAAGTAAAATAGTGAATAATTAAATATAATAGATAGTTAAATAAATAAATAAATTAATTAATAAGTTATTAAAATAAGCAAAAAATAAAAATAAATAAGTAGATAAATAGGTAATTAATAAATAAATTCATATTTACATAAATAAATAGACAAATCAGGAATTGACGAGAAAAAAAGGAAAAAAAAACATATAAATAAATGTTTAGACAAGTTAAATAGTGTTTACAAATAAATTCATTACATATAATCTACGTTGAGTAATGGCAAGAAAGTTTCACCATAATTTTTAATGTCTTATTTTGTGTCACTTATAATTTCTTGAGGTGACACTGAGCACTCTTTCCCCAAATCTGGCAGCCATATAGACTTCCGGTTAATGAACGGGTACAACATATGTATACCGAGGTTTACTTTTCTAACGGTTCTTAACATGTGTTCACTGAATGTTAGCTTTCAGTCAAGGTATATTCCTAAATATTTCACAACGGGTTCCCAATTTATTAGAGTACCATTGTATTTCGAACTTCTATTGGGCAAAAAACAAGCTTTTCTTTACCGGGTGAAAAAAATTACTTGTACTTTGCCCTTATTGACTTGAATTTTACATTTATTAAAAAAAAAATGCATAGAACTGCCATGTTTAAGATTTGTCTCAATAACAAGAGAAGCTGATTGCCATGATCATCTATTGGAGCTAGCTTCAGCAACAGGCTTTTGTATTCAGGCTGAGAGATCTGTTTTGATGAATGGTACCTTCGTGGTGAGCTGTGCCTCACAGCAGACATCTGCCTATATCAGGAGCATGGTGCCGAAAATCCTGATAGGTAGTAAGTCTCCCGAAATTAACGCGCGCCATCTGCTGGATTCCGGGAAAACCCGGAAACAAGCTGAAAGTGCTGACGCGACTACGTGCGCAGAACCCGGGACTCAACACGAGGGCCTGGACTGTCTATTCCTACAAGGAGAAAAAGAACTCTGTGAAAAAAGAGGGCTTCACTCTGGTTGTGGGATTGGACAACGGCTCTGTCGAGGCCCTACTTCGGCCTTGGTAGGATTTTATTCCACTTTGATGTCAAGTAGTCGAAGGATGGAACGTGTTCCGCAGTCTAAATCTATGATTTTCAATCAGATTAACCGACAGCATTGCAAGGCTGCTACTGCTCTTCTCAGTAGCAGAATTGCATGCAGTAGTACAAATCATCACATTGTATCCATTCAGGAACCATGGGTGTGGAACAAACGCATGTGTGGTCTTGGTGGTATATGTGATGCCACGGTCCTTTATGATGAGCGATCCGAAAGGCCCAGGGTCTGCCTCATCATATCGAACACGCTATCGGCAACCAAACTTGGTCAATTCTGTGGTCAAGATCAGGTAGCTGCGAAAGTTAGCTACAAAGTGCACGGAGAAATTGAACACTTCGTCGTGGAGTCTGCTTACTTCCCCTACGACTCGGTACTGCAAACGCCACCTAAGGCGTTTTCCGAACTCGTAGAGTACTATGAAGCCAGACGGATTGGACTCATCATCTGTTGCGATGCTAACGCTCAAAATATTGTTTGGGGCAGCAGCAAATGCAACCGGAGAGGAGACCATCTTTTAAACTTCATTTGTCCGTCTGACCTTATCATCAACAATGTTGGCTCTCAACCAACCTTTGTGACGGCGAGACGAAAGAAAGTGATTGACCTAACCCTGTCTAATAGGCATGTGAAGGCCGTCAATAACTGGAGAGTCTTACCAGATGTTACGCTGTCAGACCATAGATACATCGAATTCCAATTGAAGTATGGGATCTCCCCCTCGCAGCCCAAGCGGAATCCGAAAAGACGGACTGGGTGCGATTCAGGGAGGAGCTTGAGAAATCCACTCAAGCCATGCCTAAACTCAAAACAAATCAATTGGTGGTGTATGCCGTTCATAACCTGAGCAGCGCCGTCACCAACTGTTTCGAACTCGCATGTCCTGTCAAAAAACCTCCCAGCAGGAAGTCGGTTCCCTGGTGGAACGCTGAGCTCCAATGCCTTCGCAGGGAAATCAGAAGTCTCCTGAATAGATCGCTGTAATAGAAGCTTATTCGTAAATCGAAGAACGATTCCCTGAGCGCGACCAGCCAGTTGGTTAATGTTCTCAAACGATGAAAAACGACAAAGTACTCAGAAAGTCTGATGGTACCTTCATCGAGTCTAAAGCAGAAACTTTCAGTTTACTATTTCAGAACCATTTCCCAGGAAATCAGACTGTCATCGGCTCGTCGCACACTCCCTCATTGGAAACTGCGACTGAAACGATGAAAACTAATCGGCGTATGTTGCGTCACGCGTGGAAATTACTGAGGCCATTGAATTTCCTGTAGCATCTTTCGATGGCTTCAAGTCACCGGGCACTGGTGGAATAGACCCTGTTATGCTGCAGAAAGGTATAAGACAGCTGCTTCCTACTCTGAAAAGAATTTTCACTGCTAGTCGGCACTTGCCTACATACCTATTCCTTGGCGCGCGGTGAATGTGGTCTTTATTCCCACAATAGGGAAAGAAGATTACCCACTTGCCAAGATTTTTAGACCAATAAGTCTAACATCCTTCTTGTTAAAGAGCATGGAGAGATTAGTAGAGTTTCACGTGCGCAAATTTGCGGATATGCAACATGCTTATCGGCGCGGAAAATCCTGCGAAAATGCGCTTCAAAACCTAGTCGGGCGAATTGAATGCTCTCTCGAAAGGAAAGAGCATGTATAACGCTGCTAGACGGCATGGCGTAGCTGAAGCACTGCTTTTGTGGATCACAACAATGCTCGTGCACAGATCATTGATCGCTGATGCAGGCCTCGAATAATGTGTCAAGTGTGGAGTAAACAGTGGCTGCCCGCAAAGTGAAGTCTTGTCTTCCTTGTTATGGTCGACTCTCTGCTCGATGCTCTCAATGCCTCTGGAATCTATGCCCAGGCCTATGCGGATGATGTTGCTGTTCTCTCTGTCGGCTCATGTTTAGCGAATGTCTGTCTCAAAGCGCAGGCGGCGCTAGATGTGATCGAAGACTGGTGCACGAGAAATGGGCTGTCGGTTAATCCTCATAAGACTGATGTCGTTCTCCTCACGAGAAGGAGGAAAAATACTGGCATTACCCAGCTGGTGCTAAAAGGCATTCCCATCCCGATATCCAAACAAGCTAAGTACCTGGGAGTCATCCTAGATAGCAAGCTTCTTTGGTCAAAGCATGTTGAGTCCAAAACCACCAAAGCGCTGTCAGCTTTTTGGCAATGCAAAGGTGCCTTTGACAAAACATGGGGCCTATCGCCGAAAAAAGTTCTTTGGATCTACACGGCAATGATAAGACCGATAATCCGAAGACCGAATAATAATAATAATGGAGTAGGCTAACACGCAAACACGCTGTGGCTTCATTCACCAAACTCCAAAGAGCGGTCTGTTTCAACTGCACGGGGCTTTCCCCAGCACAACGGGAGTTGCTCTAGATGCTATGATGAATCTTCCACCCCTTGACATATATATCAGAGGGTGCGCACTGAAAGCCTAAAGAGAAATGGTCTTCGGTACAAATCCGATGGAGTGAAAGTGTACTTGCGGGAGAAATATCCTACGATCCCTGCTCATGGATATGCCTTCTGACGCAATGACACCTGCCATCCTACTGCGCTGTAACTTCACAGTCACATTTCCATGGCGTCAGGACTGGGTTTGGCTAGACACTGAACCTGGAATGGAATGTCTTCGCATTTTCACAGATGGCTCCAGAACTGGGCAGGGATCCAGCGCTGGAGTTTTCTTTGAGCGCGAAAACATTCAACTGCACTTCTCGTTAGGAAAATATGGGTTTGTCTTTTAAGCGGAGATTTACGCAATCCTAATGGCCATGCACTATGTTGTGAAACACAGGTCGAGGGGAAAAAGCATATGCGTCTGCAGTGACAGCCAAGCTGCACTCAAAGCTGTGTCCAACCCTCTATCCAGCTCCAAATTAGTGCATGAACTCATGAACTCAAGACCTTTTTGAACAAAGTCGGAAGACTAAATTCACTTAGGCTTGTATCGGTCCCAGGTCACTCTGGAATCCCAGGAAACCAGATCTCCGATGAACTCGCTAGAAGAGGCTCAGTGGAGAGTTTCTCAGGACCTGAACCCGCCTTAGGTCTACCTGCTTCCCCGATCAAATCTGACATCAATGACTGGGTCTTTAATGTACACAGTCGCAGATGGAAGGAATATCCAGGATGCAGGATGACTAAGCGCGTACGCCCTGACGTCTGTAAAAAGTCCGCAACATTCCTCTTATTCTTAAGAAGAAATGATTGCAGAAGGCTAACGGGCGTCATTACGGGCCATTACACTTTTGCCAAGCATCTCTACGTGCTTGGCATCAGCGAGAAGCCTACCTGTGCTGCTTGTTGCGAGGAGGACGACACAGCGGAACACTTTCTCTTCGACTGTCCCGCCTTCGCTCGCGCACGGTGGCGCACCCTTGGGGCCGACGTGGTGGGTGCCGAATCTCTTAGCACTACATCACTGAGGCCCCACCTCACTTTTCTCCGGACAACGGGGAAAATACAATAAAGACAAGGTGTCTGTCTGGTAGTACAATGGACCAGTATTTGTGTCTGAGTGCTCCAACAGATAGTAGAAACCTCCAACAAAAAAAAAAAAAAATTGTATAAGTTCACTCTTCAACAAGTGTTCTTCAATATCTCCGTATATAGGTAGCATTGTTTTAAACACTTTAGCCCTTTTTGAATCGTCAGTGAATATTGGCAGTTTGCAGTTTTTAGTGCCACCAATACACGATCAAAGGATGCAATTGAGTCACATGAAATTTTTATTCCAACGAAAGGATTTTCACGGAATAAGCCCTAACACTTAAATTCTGCATCATGTTATGTATATATTCACTCGATTTTTGAAGTACTTAAATTGGTGGTACATAAACCTTTTTAACCGATTTATTCAGTAACACGTCGTTCATATCGTTATCACTATCACATTCCAGTTGGCACTGTAGTTAGTTCTGGGGTTCTTTTAACACTATTAGCAATTTTTTACGAAATTTCTTCCTGGACACAAAGGAAAAACGTTCTGCGTTTAGCTATTGTCTTTTAAATATTTCTATTTACTTTCAAGACAAAATCACACGTCTTTCTCATACGATACTTTCGGAATGACTGGGCTTAGAGTTTGTTAACACTTTTATCATTCATGCCTGGTGCATATTACACTCAAAAATACTTTTTAACTAAACTTCAAAGATTTGGTGACGATAAGCTAGGTAAAGTAACACCTTACCAACATTGGTTCCAACATTTTGCAAGATTATTTCAGCCTTCGAGTGTTCGATGCGGTGGTATCAAAACACATTGCTTTTATAGTGTGTTAAATACCTCATTGTTTTAGAATTTCAAACATAGCTGTGGCCTGTTCTTCACGAGTGCTACAGTCTATAATCAGTCTACAACTGGCACTTCAAGCAACTGTAAATTTTTATCATATGATATTAGTTCATTCTCTCTCTGTTTAGAACACCTGGAAAATGTCCATCCCAGTGAACAATCACTAATTAATTTTCTGAAGAAGGGACTAAATTCCAAATGCATCTCTGCCGCATGAAAGAAATGGCCGAGGTAGACGTAGAGCTAATGACTGTACAAGGGAGAACATCTATGAGAAGATGCTTCTTTCGACTTATGGCTCGTAGAACGTATGAAGTTTATACAGACCAGGTGCTTTTCAAACAATACTCAATGAAATTAATAAGTATGGGTAAATTGTTCATCGTAGAGGTACTCGTACAAGAAGTTTGACTTCCAAACAGAACTTTCGTTTGTGGCGGTACGGATACATCTTGGAACAGAACGTAATGGACGCTTAGGTATTTTACATCGGCAGGATATCGATGGCGCGAAAGGTCCATGTCACATCAAACCATAATGGACTTATGACGTTAAGTTTCGCAGGATTATAACGTTACATAGATATTAGCGGATGGACAAACGCGCAATTAAGTTAATCATTTTCTGTTAGATAGAAGATACCATACGAGGGTGGTCCGATAAGTACTTAGCCTCACCGCCAGATGGCGCCAGTATCGCAAGAGCAACTTACTATCGTATAGTACATTCTAGTAGACGGCTACTGTCTAAATTTCAGCCGGATTTGTTTTGACCTCGTGTGGAAGCGGGAGTGTCCGCGGATTTTAGAAAAAATGGAAAAAGAGCAATATCGGTCGGTGATTCGATTCTTGTTTTTGGAAGGAACATCGCGCAGCGAATTCAAAGAGCGTGTGAATGCTGTGTACGGCGACTCTTCTCCTTCGATGGCGACCATCAAAAATTGCTTTAACGAGTTTCAACGTGGTCGCACGTTGGTTTTTGATGAGCCATGTCCAGGTGCCCCGAAAACGGTTACCACGGAGGATAACGTGACAAAAATCCACGATCTCGTATTGGCAGACCGCCGATTGAAGGTGCGCGAGATAGCTGAGACAGTAGGCATTTCAAAAGATCGCGTGGATCATATCCTGCATGAAATGTTGGGCATGAGAAAGCTGTCGGCGCGATGGGTGCCGCGTTTGCTCACTCCGGACAACAAGCGCAACCGTGAGACCACTTCAGAGCAGTGTTTGACGCTGTTTAAGCGCAATCCGAAGGAGTTTCTGCGTCGTTTCGTGACACTCGACGAAACATGGACCAACTGGTACACACCAGAGACCAAGGAACAGTCGAAACAGTGGACTTCACCCGGCGAACGTGCTCCGAAGAAGGCGAAGACTGTCCCATCGGCCGGAAAGGTGATGGCCACCGTTTTCTGGTATTCACGAGGTGTGATCCACATCGACAACCTGTAGAAGGGCAAAACGGTCACAGGGATATGCCAAATTATTATTGGGCCGATTCGACGCCGAATTGAAGAAAAAATGGCCCCACTTGGCGAAGAAAAAGTGCTCTTCCATCATGAAAACGCACCGGCTCACACCTCCGCCCTCGCCACGGCCAAATTGGTCGAATTGGGCTACGAACTGCTGCCCCATCCACCGTATTCTCCAGATTTGGCCCCGCGCGACATATTTTTGTTTCCAAACTTGAAAAAGTCACTCGTCGGGCAGAAATTTCAGTCGAATGAGGAGGTCATCGCCGCCACGGAGGCCTACTTTACAGACCTCGAGAAAACGTATTTTTCAGACGGGTTAAAGAAGTTGGAGCATCGCTGGGTCAAATGTATCAAGCTAAAAGGAGACTATGTTGAAAACTAAATCGCCATTTCTCCAAAAATTTTGTTTTTCTTTTGTAGGCTAAGTACTTATCGGACCACCCTCGTATCTATATACCATATGAACAGATTTCGATTCAAACAACATGCTAGTAATTGCCAAGACTTAAAACCGAATTCCGATTCATAAATGAGGAACACATGAATGTATAAAAAAATAACCTTGAAAAGTTAAAGGATACTCGTAATCAGCGTCAACACCAGAAAAAAAAATTAACAACCGGTTTGCTTTACTAGAAATTAACAAGGCAGTTAGAAGCAGTATAGTCAACAATAAAAAGTATTGTAAAGAAAGTAGCGGAAAACAAATTAGGCTATTACAAAGCTTTCAAACGAAAGCCTCGGTTCGATGAAGATTTCAATGAAAAAGTAAAGGGTGGTCCAACGAAAACGCACGATGATAATTGTAAATATAACAAAAAGTTTTCAGAGAATTATCTTAATATTTTTTATTATGAGAGAAGGATATATGACAACTATGCGTGAAACAAAATATCGGCCAAATGCTCGCCACGGCTTCGGTGGCATACCTCTATCCGATGGTCCATATTTTCAATGACTCTGATACATAATTGAGGTTCAATGTCGTTAATGTGCCGAATTATCTGATCCTTTAGCTCTTGAGTTGTTCTTGGATTATTGACTTACGCTTTTTCTTTTAAATATCCCTAAAGAAAGAAGTCCAACGGTGTCAAATCACTTGATCGTGGCGGCCAATTAACATCGCCACGACGTGAGATAACACGGCTATTAAATCTCTCGCGCAAAAGAGCCATTGTTTCGTTGGGTTCTTCTTAACAAGCGTTGGCTGGCAAGTGGCACCATCCTGTTGGAAGCACATATCGTCCAGGTCCATATCCTCAATTTCTGGCCACAAGATGTCCGTTATCATCTCGCGATAGCGAACACCATTCACGGTAACTGCTTGGCCGACCTCATTTTTGAAGAAGTACGGCCTGATGACGCCGCCAGCCCATAAACCGCACCAAACAGTCACTCTTTGTGGATGCATTGGATTTTCAACAATCACTCGTGGATTCTCATTTGCCCAAATGCGGCAATTCTGCTTGTTAACGAATCCACTGAGGTGAAAGTGTGCCTTGTCGCTAAAGATGATTTTCTTTGTAAAGTCACCATTCACTTCTGTCTGTTCAACTAACCATTCAGCGTATTGACGACGCTTGAAACGGTCAGTAGGCTACAGCTCTTGAGTCAATTGAACCTTGTAAGCGTGTAAATTCAAATCTTTATTCAAAATTCGCATCAGTGATGGTCGTGAGATGTTCAATTGTTGGGCACGACGACGAGTCGAGGTTGACGGCTTTTTTTTACATTTTTTTTACATTTACATTTTTATTTCATTCCTTTTACATCATTTCATTTTACATCACGTTTAAGGCTAATTACAATAATATTATATAATGTAAAGAAGTAAATGTAACATTCAGTAACTAGGAAGTTAGTGCGGAATGTTACTTCAGATAGAGAATAACTATTGTAAATTAAACTGAAGTGGGGTGAATAATAGGTATTATACATAAAATTCATACAGTTGGAAGAAAAGTTGGAAAATACAATATTTATAAGAAACATAAATTGAATAAAGCAATTGAACGGTATTATATTTTTAAAACTTCAATATTGATATTATTCTGTGCTGTTGCTTAAGATATTAAACTATGTTCCTCAAAAGAACTTCAACATTAACATAGTCGAACGTGAATAACCATTCTTTAACTTTCGATGAGAATGAATGAAAATTGTACGTGGTTTTTACACGAAGTGGTAACTTATTGAAAGCGGTGGGAGCTGTTACGGTGTAGAAATTGGAAAAATGGGTTCTAAAAGCGAAAGGAACGTTCACAAGATGCATATTATTTACACGTAAGCTATAATGTTGAGAGTTTCTGCTCGGTATATTACCACTTCTTTTAAAGAAATCTCTCAGGACTTTAAAAACGTAAAGGTGTCTTAAAGGAAAAAATTGCAAATCTTTGAATAGAGGCCAACTCTGAGTGAAGCGATTTTTACGGCAAATTATCCGAATTAGATGTTTTTGTGCCAATAGAAATGGTCTGAGAGTGCTTGTATAACAGCCACCCCAACTTGCAATCCCATATTGTAGTTTAGATTGGGCCAGTCCAAAATAAATTGTTTTAAGAACTTTTTTGGAGCAATATTGGTCTATCAGATACATTTTCCTCGTCACTAACAACATATAAGATTTAATATTTTGTACGTGATCTTTCCAGTTTAAATTACAATTGATCACTACACCAACTGACTCAATATTAAAACATTTTAACGTACAAGTGCGATTAGATAAGAAATTGTTTTTACCACAGCTATGGACAGGTAGACAAAATTTAGTGCAATCATAGGCGTGAAAACATATATTGTAGTCGTGTATGACCTTACTGCTGATATTAAAATACATTAACTTTGTTTGAACCTCCGAAATCTTGGTAATACAATCAAATTCAGTCTGAGATTGTACAACGAAAACAATATCGTCCGCAAAAGCAGTAGACATACCTCCAAAGTTAATATCAAGGAGTGAGTTAATATATGTATATTAAAAATAACAGAGGTCCCAAAACTGAACCTTGAGGTACCCCATTTTTTAAAGTAGAAGATTCACTAAAAGTGTCACTAATTTTAACTTTCTGTTCCCTGCCTTTCAAGTACGAACAGAGCCATTTGTGTATTACCCCCCTAAATCCAGCATTATAAAGCTTTCCAAGCAGTATGTCATGATCGACCATGTCAAAAGCTTTAGTCATATCAATGAAGAGGGCCATCGTCGAATTATTTTGGTTAATATTCTCGTACAGCTGACAACATACTCCGAGAATAGCATCTCAGTTGAAATACCTGTTCTAAATCCGAATTGACTGTTACTAAAAAGGTTGTTTCTATCTAAAAAGGACACAATGCGAGATTTAATGACCTTTTCGAAGACTTTGGCAAAGGTTGGCAGAAGCGAAATGGGCCTGTAGTTGGATACAGAATTTCTACTACCTTTTTTAAATAGGGAAATGGCTTCAGCACATTTGAGATGACGAGGAAAACTGCCATTTAGAACGCTTAGATTAAACAGATATGTTAGTACGTCAACCACATATAAACATATGTTTTTTAATAAACCGCTTGATATGCCATCACTTGTACGCGAGTTTTTATTTCTTAAGGATAAAATGGTATAATAGATTTCCTGCGAAGAAAATGGGTTAAAAACAAAACTGTTTCGCTGAATGTTACCGGCTAAATATGAGGAAATGGAGCAGTTACAACTTGCAGAGTGTTCGAAAGATGGCCTTAGCTGATCTGATATTTCAGTAAAATAATTATTAAATAAATTTGAGATGCTGCTAGGGTCTGTTATGCTGACACCATTAACTACTAAGCTATTTATCTCCGTATGTTGTTTGCTTTTACCTAAAATATTGTCAACTATTTTCCATTCTTCTCTCACATTGACCTTAGCTCGCGCAAAAAGATCAGAGTAGAACTTGTCACGTTTTTCTTTAATGTTTTTGTGAAGTTTCTTACACAGATCATTATAATATCCCTTTAACCTAGCATTCTGCGGATGTTTTTTGCATTTAACAGCCAATTTGTTTTTTCTTCTAATCTGTTGCAACAGATTGTAAGACATCCAAGGCTTAAGGAATTTCTTACTACTTGACTTACGTACGGAAAAGATAGTAGAATTTCTAATGTGCTTCTGCAGGATGTTAAGAAATAAATCGAAAGCAAATGAAGGTCATTTGCCGAATATCCTCGCTCCCATGATTCGTATTTGAGACATTCTTTTAGCAATTTAAAATCTGTGGAATATTTTGCTTCAGTAGGTATGCACAACATTGCATAGCTTTCATTATTATAAACAAAGGACAGTTTAATTTTATCAGCGCTACTAAACTGAAGATTTGTACAAATACGCCCATAACCATTTTTAACATAAACTGCTACGCCGCCCGCTGCATACGTTTCGTTGCAATTACCAAAAAGTGTATACCCTGGTATATTATAAAAACTAACTCATTCTCATATATCCAAATTTCACTCAAGACAATTACGATAAGAAGATTCACGAAAGACTCAATATGAGCTATAAAAACAGAGAAGTTTTTCTCATGCTACCAATGTTCTGATGTAAACAGACAGCATTAACACAATTAGGGCAATGACTGGGTACTCACATACATTAGGAACCATGAATGAAACTGAATTAGGAGAACTCATAGCTTATCTAAATCAGCAGCACAAGAAATTCTTACTAAATGTTCACCCTCCTTCTTCCTCATGTAGACTGTGCCGTTCTTGGTCCATACATAAGCGTACCCCTTCTTGTTCTTCAACGACCGTGCCAAGTTAAGAATCTGACGGGTCTGGTGTGTCACACTATCGCGAACAACAGCAATGTATTCCGCAGAACGAACTGGGCGAGCAAGCACAGGTGTTT
Organism: Merodon equestris; assembly: GCA_958301585.1. Classification (NCBI taxonomy): domain Eukaryota; kingdom Metazoa; phylum Arthropoda; class Insecta; order Diptera; family Syrphidae; genus Merodon; species Merodon equestris. The sequence goes on from OY284413.1 coordinate 72,285,761, forward strand.
TCACATTTCCTACGGACTTGGTTTGCTGAAATTTGTGCACAATTCTACCGATTGTGGATACATTTGGTCGATTATGTTGACCAAAAAAATCACGAAATGCATTTTGATTTGAACGCCCATTTTCGTAAAAGGCTTCAACAATCTTAACGCGCAGCTCAATTGTATACCTCTCCATGGTTGAATTTGTCAAGCACTGAAACAAAGAAATGTCAAATTAAGTTGGGCAAAAAAACTTGACGTTAAGGTGTGACTCACAATTAACATCGTGCATTATGGTTGGACCACCCTTTAGAAACCCATATTATTTCAAGACTTTAAGCCTTGTAGCGAAGAGATCAGGCGTATAAGATATGAAATACTATGAAAGGAAATGAGGCATCTTTTTCGGTATTCTTGTATTGATTAATTCCGAATAGAATACATTCGGAATTAATAATACATACATATATGGAGGAGAGGAATTAACAGACAAACTACATTGGCACATCAAAACTATTGGGAACAATGAAACTATTCCTGAGTCATCACCCCCGTATTTAAAAAGGATGACGGAACACAATTAAACCATTAGTGAAGAATATCAGACTCTCTTAAAGAGGGTGACTTTATAATAAGGTAATAGTGGAAGGCTATTAGTGTGGCATCACTATACGACAGCTTTTAGAAAAAAAGGGTCCACGAGCTATTCCTAGATTTTTAATTGAAAATGTATTAAATCCTTTAAAGGTTGGAAATCCCGAGAAAGTTGGTGAAACTGATAAAAGTATGCCTAAAGGAAAACAAAGGACAGTTTACGGATGTAAAACGTATCATCTGACTAAAAAAGTGGAATATAGATTTCGGGTTTTTGAAAACAAGATCGAACGGAGGATCCATGATGGAAAACAGAACAAAGAAATGGACGAATGGAGAAAACTACAATACTACAATTAAAAACTCGAGAAATCCTATTCCGCCCAGTATGTGTCCTTTACAATGGTTCCAATGAATAATCGTACATCATTCTATAGTCTTTCTTTAATTTTATTTAATATTAAGTTAAAACGGGCTACCTAACTACCTAACGACTTCAAAGCAGCCGAAGTTGACCTAGTTGGGAGCCCGAGGAATGGAATCTCAGTATTGTTTGTCCGATCCACAAAAAGGAGAACAGTCTCCTGAACATCGCATATATAATCTTCTCTGCCATTTTATGTCAGCGTCTGAAGCCGTTCGTAAATCAGCTGTTAGGACCTTATCAGTGTGGCTTCAGGCCAGGGTAATCCACCATCTGTCGTTGACTTTTGCGCGAAACTCACTGGCGAATAAAAGAGGCACAATATATTTCAAATCGTCAGAATCCAGGGAGATGTCGATGAAGCCAGAGCGTCAATATTGGCAGCTGTCATTTCGAGGTAGTTAAGGACTTCGTCTACCTTGGCTCTGCAGTTACGTGGAACAACGACATCAATTCAAATTCAATTGAGTAATAGATCCCTCTTCCTCATTACCAAGTTGACTCTATAAAAGACCCTTACTATCCCGGTCCTACTATGTGGCGCAGAAGCATCGACCCCATCAAAAGTGGATAAAAAGGCCTTCGCCGTTTCGGGAGAAAGATTCTGCGTGGGATTTTTGGTGCTATAAACATAGACGAGGGATGGAGGAGAAGATTCAACCACGAACTGTACGAGTTGTACAGCGACATTACTCTAGTCAGGCGTCTATGGATTCAACGCCCAAGCTGGCTAGGCCATATATCGTGGTCTTCGTCTTAGAATCCAAGCCCGAGGGACGACGGTGTAGAGGACGGCCGTACCTAAGATGGCGCACATAGCTGGGAAAAGACCTAAACCAACTGGGCACTAGCGAAATATCGCGTTAGATGGCATGTCGGTTGAGGACTTAAGAAGAAATCAAAAAGGAAATATATTCACATTAGTAACAGAATTACGAAATAAGAAAACACAAATACTTACATTCAACGAATAATAGAACAAAGCTGTCCAGCTCACTTAATATTTTATGGAATATCCAAAGTTGCCTGAAATCTGAAGCCGATTGGCCAATTTTTGGCAGAAGTGGTTTTGAATTGAGCTCCAAGCTCGGAATAAGGCCTCTTTGAGTCCACTATGCATGCTAGAGCACATAGTGTAAGTTCTTCTCGCAAGCTCTTTAGATGTAGTTGTAGATCAGCCAAAGCTTTGTAATCTCTGATGCGTGCTTGGGATCGTTTCCTCGGTAGAATGCACGATTATTTGTAATATGCAATTTCTCCGCACTCTGGTTGATATTATCTTTTAATAGGTGTTAAGGCAAACATATCTATCAATTATTAAAACAATTAAATAGACACTTCAAATGAATAGTTACGGTTTTCCAGAAGTCGTCTTTTTCCAAAATATATCGTTTGGCAAATTGCATTCTTAAATTTTTATTTTTGAGGCAAAAAATCCGTATATACTTTTTCACGCAATCCCACCGTAGAAATTAGTGTGTAGCGTGATTCGAATGGAATTCAGCACTCATTTTTCCAGTCTAGTTTTCTAGTGCTAGCTCCGTTTTAACTTTTTCGCAACTGACACGTAAGTCCCATTCAATATTTGCATAGCCTTAACATCGAAAATTTGCATCCAAAATGGGTATATAACGAGAACATACCAATAAATCTGAAATTTATTGTGTACTGCGCTAATATTATGGCGTCATTCTCGTTTATAAAGCTGTGGTAATTGATATGTAGAAAAAGTGTATTGAACGTTTTTTTTTTGTATTTTAGAAACCGTAAAAGTAAAAAAAAAGTTATTATTTGTTATTTTGTCATCATACATTACATCAAGGTAATTTTAAATACGAGTATTTTACGTTTTCTGTATTTTACGGTTCGTTGTCATTTTTGTGCGCTGGGACACATGTACATATGTCATTTAGGTGGGACATATTACATATATGTATGGCAATTCGGCAATTGCTGCTTGATTTTTGCACATTATTGCGCAAAATGTATTTTCAGTTTTCAAAATGGCGAAGAAACTTCCATCAACTGAAAAAACAAATAATATTATTAATTCATATGAAGAAGAAAATTTCAGTAACATAGACGGCCTTTTTAAACTTTCAGGTAATGAATCTAATTTGGAAGAGGATAAAGATACTGCATTGGAAACTAGTGAAGGCATGGAAAATTTTACTGATATCAGTATTGTTTCATAACACAATATGGTCTAGTCCAGAATTTTAAAAACCCCAAACTAATTATGTTGTAACTGAGACACTTCTGTAAATCTTAAATTTCATCGCCCCGCTGCAATTTTTTAAGAAAAGCCTTCCTCAAAGCTTTTTAAATTACATCGCTCAATGCATTAACGAGTGAATACAAATTTAGCGCAATAGAAAAAGCAAGGTCAAGGTCACTTGTTCAGGAGAAATAAAAAGAAGTAAAAGAAAGTAATTCCTTCAAAGAAGTATTATTGGTAAAAACTAAAATTACTCTTAATTGACGCCATAAAAGTAGCAATAGCGCCCAATAGGTTCCTACCTATTGTTTCCGACATGTATTTTGCACCTACCGAAAAGCAAGAAATTTCAGGATAAACCTACTATATTGATGGTGTTGTACACTACCTGAAAGCTGTCCTCTCCAGAGTATTGACAAGTCCATAACGAAGTTTAAAGACCGGTCTCCGCTCAAGCAATACATGCCGCTCTAATTCACCAAAATATGGAATAAATATGTGACTGCAATGCGACGCTCTAAGCAAGTATACTAACAATTTTAACATCTACAGCGGAACGTGTTGTCGAACTATGTATGCTGCGCTGGAAAATATCACAACAAATCGCAAAAAACTACTGATCTTAAGCCGAAAATTTTAAAATAGTGAATCATGTGCAGTCATGTTCGGGACTATCTCAAGTCAATAAAAAGCTAAAGGACGGAAAACTTGTTTGCGTATCCTATCGAGTTTTGATGATAGGCATTGCACATTATGTAGGAAATCCATTCACAACTAGCACAAACAAAATCGGCATTGATTGGATTTATTCTGACTTAGCCGAGGACTTCATAACTGAAAGGAAGACAAGTGCAAAAATGAATCGTTCAGGTAGATCTTGAACTATCACAAGAAACAAAAAACAGATGACTAAGGTGCACGTGCGTATAGAGAGGCAAGAAATTGTTGTACTCAATGAAATAACAACAGTTAAAGAAGCGTACAACAATCATACTCGTATTTCATTGTGAACGCATGGCTCCACCAGTTTCCACAAATAAAAGTTACGCACTTATATTACAGCTTTTTATATTAATGTCTTACTTCTTTGTTCTTTGTATGTATGTAATAAAATGAGCTGATTAATTTTTTTTTTTTTCTAAAATGTATTAATTCGTATTTAGTTACTTGTTGTGGCGTATCCATATGTATGTCCCAATGGGACATTTGGAAGTTTTTTTATTGTACTAGAAATGTGCCTAAGGGAAGTCATTTGATTGGATCAACAAAAAAATTGTTGATGTAAGTTAACTGACCACATAAAAAAGCTCCTCTCTTCTTTGTCTGTTATATGTTGCCTTAATCCTTTCTGTTTTGTAAGTTATCTTGTAATTATGATGTGAACAGTAGAACGACTTTTCTGACTAGATCAGTAATATCTCGTATAGTTTTCCTTCCTCATTGGTTTACTCTCCGTTTGGAGTCATTATTTATTTATCGCGTTCTACAATACATATACGTAAATACTTCGGGACTGAGTTAAAGTAATGCGCATAGAAAAAAAAAAAAAACAGTGCAAAACCTAGCGAACCTTTCTTAATTGTTTGTTATAATGCCCGATTATTAACAGTGCAACATTTCTATTTCTAGTTCTATTTAACGTTCTTCTAGTGTAACTAAAAAATGCAATGAAATGAATCTGCATTGTGCATATTTTATTTCTTAAGTCAGACAAAAATGCAAAATATTATTTATTTGCTTACTTTATATATTTATATAATAGTAAAGCCTTGCATTAAACATACCCAAGCTTACCAGCCCAATTTCCTGTTTTCACTTTGTTTGAACTAACTTGCCGTTTGTTATTAAAAAATAACCAATCCAAGCCTCCCTGCCATGTGTGGGTTCCTTAAATGTTTCGCTGTTCTGTTCCATCTCTTGTAAGTCCGTCCGTCCTCATATTGTCCTCCTATCAACGGCGGGGCATTTTTGGAGATCTTTTTCCTATGGATTTTCTTTTCATTATTCTTTTGCTGATCGTCACATGCTCCACGTGTCCTACCCATCGTAGTCTTCGCGATTTTTTTACTGAATATAGCTCCTCGAGATCTTGATTGTGAAATTTTCTCAATTTCAATGTTTCTGTTTTACACTATAGAAACTCCTTAAGATCTTGTTTTGAAAGAACCGTAATAGGCTTGAAGTCCTAGAACATTACGGGCTTTTATTTTTTCTTGTATTAGAAATACCAAAGCTTTACTTTGTGAGCTTTGCAATAGCCTAGTTTGTTTTCCGCTGTTTCCTTTACAACACATTTATTGTTTACCACGCTGCTTCTTCCTGTCTTGCTTTGTCGTTAGTTTTTATTCCATCACATATGTACTTAACTCCCCTACATTAAATTCTAATATACATTCCTGTGTTCCGCTTCTGTGGGTTTGAATTCCGTTTTTAATTTTGGCGATGATTAGGATGTGGTCTGAGCCGCAACCCAGAACTTTGTTTGCTTCAACATCTAGTACGTTGGTACGGTGTCTTCTATCTGTCAGAAAATGGGTTGCGTGCTACACCATTGGTTGATATTACGGCAGCCTTATGTATTCTCTTGTCTTTGAATTTTGTAATTTTCGAGATCATATTTTTTTGAGCTAGCGAAACTTAAAAGTGTTCTCGTTTGATAGAATATGGAGACTTCCTCCTTGTTGGCCTGTATATCGCTTCTTTCCTATTTTAGCCTTAAAATCCCCAAGTATGATTTCCACGCCGAAAGATGAGAAATTATCAAATATTTTATCACATTATCTTAAAACGCATCCTTTAACTCCTTATCTTTATCTTCCGTAGGACGGTGTACATCGAAAGGTAAATAGCGTTGTATAAATAATAAAAGTAAAACAATTGCACAATTTTGTTACTGAAGAAGAGTCCTTATTGTATGTTTCTCTACCTCCGCAAATGATAGTGTAATCCTCCTTAACGGTTGGTCCGTTTGAAGATCGAACTTCTTCTATCGCCGTGGTATGCAATTTATTTCCTCATGTACTGTTTGGAAAACACCTGGTACTGGTATACACAAACTCCGTATGTTTCACGAGTCTATCCCTTATTTTTATTATTCCTTTTGATGCTCTTCTTAAGACGATTCCCACTTGAAGAGCCGATTGGGAAACTGGTTTACCTCCGCAATATTTTAGCTAAGGAAGACCAGCCATTTTTAACCTAAAGTTATGTCAATAATTGTTTTTTGATGGTGTTTTGAGGTGAAATGGTGAATTGTTGAGGTGATGTAAGTGTGCGTAGGGCAGAGCCATCCGCTCTGAGCCTACCTCTGCCAGTTTTTTTCGCATGGGACAAAGATCCATTTATTTAGTCGCCACGTACGACTGGCATTTTGGGCCGCGGGTATATTCTTGAGCATGTCGCAAGTTTTGACTTTCAGATACTACAATAATAGCTAATTCTATTTTATGACTTCGGCTAATAATTCTGAAAAATAAATCCAAATTCCTAAAAAATGAATTTTGCTTGACGTACTTTGGTCAATTATCCAGCAATACCCGCCACTACCTGAATAATTTAAAATCGAAGTAACTTAGCATTTTGACAACAAAAATATTCAAATATGAACTATTTTTAAATTCATTCTTTTGATACTTTCAAGCAAGTCAGCTTGGTGTTTCTCTCTTTGATTTTATTATTTATTTTTCTGTAGTGACACTTTGGTCTTATTTATAGGTTTTGCTAACGTCATGGACAAAATTATGTACAATAGTAATAACTCTATGATGAATGCCGATCCCGTCACAGGCGCCAGGTCACTTATTTTATTTTATATTGTAACTAACTCATTATAATGTCGGATGAATATCTTTTCAACTCAGGTTCAGAAATTTGAATCATATTGCACCTATAAAAGCGAAAATGAAGTTCAATCGGAGTAAAACGGTTCACAACCTCCATGAAATCCACAACAAACTCTTAATGGCTCAAGAAAAGTTGATCATGGTGCGTATCTATCTTAAAATCACCTACATATTGAATAATGTGACGTTAGTGTGTGAAAAATGTATTTTTTTAACAGAGTGGAAAGCAACCGATGTACGCACGCGTATTGCTGGACCTGAAGAGAACTTCAAGGGAACTAGCTGCTTTAAATGATATTTTTTTATGACTAAATAGTTAGTAACCAAAATTTATATATAAAACATGCAAAAAAAGCACAAAATTATATGACCAAAAACAAAAATAAAATATGAAAGTTTAAAGTTGTGAGATAAAAAATATTTTTTACTTAAACTGGATTAAGCATAGGCATGTGCATCCGTTTGTATGAGTAAGTTGTTTTATTTAGAAGGAGAGTATACCAAATTAATGCTTTGATACTTGTGAACAATTAGATTTTGGCAATTGAATTCTCACATTATTAATCACCCCTATTTCGACAGTCGGTTTTATTAAACGACAAATGTCACTTATAGAAGTCGGTATTGCGATAGTCATTATGTTGTCGTTTTGCTTGTCGTTAAGTGGAACGTATTTTTCTTATCGACAGATATCACTTGTCGGTATTGTAACTCTCGTTTAAGTTCCACTAAACAAATTGGCGATCACATTTTTTCGAACGACAACCTGTGTACATCCAAATTATATTTACGTTTTCTGTTTTTTTCTTCCTTTTTCCTCTTGTTAATTAGATTTTATTTACTTTTTAATGACTTAAGGGCGAAGATAACAAATCGGGAAAATTTTTAGCTTTTAGTGCAATTAATGGAAAGAAACTCTACATTAGCAACCAATTTTCGGAGGGGAATTTCGCCACCAGTGCAGAAAATTCAAGAGTAGGAAGTAGTAAAGGTCTTGTTCTTGTAAAGGGGAGGTATACCTGCACTTTTACATTGCCATTGCTTTAGTGGTTTATGACTCAACAGGCTTTGACCAAAGAAACTTAGCTCCCTTAGATGTCTTAGCTTCCTTGGATATCGGGATGGGTATGTTTTTTAGCACCAATTGACCAGTTGACGTGAAGAGAACGACATCAGTCTAAAGAGGATTAACCGACAGCCCTTTACTCGTGCACTAGTCATCGTCATTTAGCGTCGCCTGTGCTCAGAGACAGTCGCTAAACATGAGTCGACAGAGAGAACGGCAACATCAACCGCATAGGTCTGGACATAGATTTTAGAGGCATTGAAAGCATCGAAAAAAGAGTCGACCACCATGCACCATAACAGCGGAGACAAGACGCCGCCTGGCAGGTATTCCCGGTTTACTCCAGATTTGACACAGAGGACTGCATCCGCGATCAATGTCATTTGATAAATAAAACCAGTGCTTCATCTACGCTATGCCACGTACTCTTCCTTTTCGAGTGCGCATTCTATTCTCCCAACTCTACTAGTCTTTCCTTGCTTTTCAGCAAGTAAGATGATAAATTGATTGGTCTAAAACTCTTGGCGAGTGAGTAATCTTCTTTCCCTATTTTAGGAACAAATGCCACCGCGCCAAGGAATAGGTATACATATAAGCAAGTGCCAAGCTAGCAGTGAAATTTCTTTTCAGAGTAGGAAGCAGCTGTCTTATACCTTTTTTCTGCATCATCAGTACCTGGTCACTTGAGACCATCGAAAGATGACACAGCAAATTCAATGACGTCAGTCGTTGCCACGGAGGACGCAATATACCAACTACGCCGAATTGTTTTCACCGTTTCAGTCGCAGGTACCATCGAAAGTTAGCCGAAGGCTTCCGTTGTTCTGGCTTACCCCAGCTATCTTGAATTTTTTTTAATTACAATGTTAGCCCAATCAAATAAATACTCGGAAAAAATACCATTGAAGGAGTGTACAACGAGTGAACGACAGTCTGATTTCCCGGGAAACAGCAAACTTAGAGTTTCCGTTTTATACTCAGATATGATATTAATTTAAGTTTTCCCCTTGGTATGGTTGCTACATTAAAGGAGGATCTGTACTGTGGTACTAATTGGGCTATCGAAAATGTTCTCATGCACAATCTTGGCAAGAGAAAAATGTATCCCATTCGATAAGTCCCAGTTTTTCTTTTCTAATTTCCCAACTATAGATAGAAAGTTGAATAAGTATTATATTATAACTTGTGTAAAACGTCTTGGAATGTGTAATAGCTGACTTGGATTGATCACATTGACTGTTTAGTGTTTAAAATATCTTCGGCTTGTCAATTCGTATATTTAGTATTCCCTTTGATGTTAAATGGAAACTTGCCGAGGCACTTATTATGCCCATTCTTACGTAGGGCTATGAGCTGTTCGCTAACGCTGACACCATACCCTTTCGAAAAATGCTTTGGTAAAAGCAATCAAAATACGGTATGTATTTAACCCTCGCATTTACGTTCATGAATCGGAGCAACGCCGCAAGCTCCTTGGATGCGAATCGGATGCATTTTTAAATAACCGATCATGTTAGTTGCGTTCAAAATTTTTCCAAGAATCAGTAATAATATCTTGATGAAAAACTTACCTTCACTAGATCAAGCCATTATATAACGCTAAAACCAGAAGGTCCAAACTTGATTAGCATCGCGCAGATAATTCTTCACTTATCCTGTATATTTTTGGAATCACTCACCTATACATATAGGTATAATCTAACTTTGAATACGGGCAGTTTTCCGACACGATATGTCAAATTGTTATGCAATTGTAAAAATCGTTTAAAATGAAAAAAGAACCCTATATATTTTCCCAAAAAACCTAAAAAAAACAATTAATAATGAAATCCATATTACATGAAAAACCAAAAACAATTAACTCTTATTTTAAAAAATTTTAATTATTATTTCAGTCCATAAATACAGCATATAAAAATTTAAATTCATCGTCACTGGGCCAAGTTGCTTTCATCAGATACATCCGTCTAGCACAATATTCGGCTTTGATTCAAATGAAGAATTTCTTTCGTCATTAACAGCCTCAGTTGGTTTTTTATTACCATAAAAAGTGTTATTACCTGCTATTTTTTCGGTTTTTCAAGTTACTTATATAATTCTTAATATCCAGCTACACGAAACATTTTACGTTACATTACATTTATATTACGTTGAAGTTTTAGTGCTTGCTCCACGTCAGGGTCATGAGCGAGAAAATGTTGGTCCATACTCATAGCAAATTTCAAGCCTTCACGAATTTAATCAGCTGAACTTCACCTTAAACTCCGTCATTATTGATGTTTTTATTATTATCAACAGTTTTTAATTTTTTTTTTAATTCGTGTAAAAAAGTTTTATTTTTTAATAGAAGTTTTTGTTAATAGTTTTCCTCTGATATTATTACAATTATAAATAAGGAAAGCACGTAGAAACAAGACGATTTTTTTTCAGTAGTAAGATTTGTAATTTTTCATAACTCTGTGCAAGCTGTGCCTAATTATTGTAAAATGTAACGTTGTGCTATGTATCTATCTATTTATTTGTTAAAGTTTTATTTGTCTAATTTGAGAACCGTGTTATTTCAAAATCGTGTAAAAAAGACCGTGTAAAAACAGAGTTGGGCATATTGCAATCCGGATGTTTAATTCATCAATAAATAGAACATGTATGATTATATTCATTTATAAACAGAAATGAAAACCAAATGTTAATTCACAAATAAATATTTCAGTAAATTTTTTTTATATGGCTGTCTAATTTTGGGAAATGCGCCTCGACTCATTTAAAAGGATTGCAAATTATGCTAAATCTTCCCTTGCATTATTCCACAAGAAATATACTTACTAGACCTAATGTTGAATTGATCTCTCACAGAATTGATAATAAAATAAAGCTCCGACATTTCCAACAACACCTTATTAGTTCTTTAAATTTAACATGATATGAAGTCACGGTTTTCAAGTGTAATATCTATTATAATTCTTATCAAGATTCATTATTTATTACATTATCTCATTATCATTATTTTTACAATACATATGTCTCTATTTATTAATTTATTTATATTTCATTTATTTTTCTCTACATTGAAGGTCTCAACGTATTGTCCTTCAAAGAACAGCATCCTCACTGTGCATTCTTATTCATTTTAATATAATATAACTATTCTGTATATAGCTTTAATATCAAATCTCTGTAAATTACGCGATAACTCACCAATAGTAAAATTCTTGGATAAAATCACTTTGGCTAATAGTGGTGTGATTCGTCCTAGGGTCCCCCGCCCTGATTGTATCATTTAATGACTGGCCTTCGATATTTCGTTCACTTTGCATGCCTAAGAACTCACCAAGGTTAACAGTAAGTAAGTTCTCAGGTTCATAAGCGTTACCCGAGTTACTCGAGTTAGGTTGATTGCTGACAAACAAAGTCCTTGTCATGCCTAAGGATTTCGTAGCTCCATAGCTCCAGCAAGACAACTGCCTATGGAATAGAAGAGCCACTACACAGTGTACGAGTCGTAAAGGTAATGGAGCATATCTATTCTTCCAATGCCCTTTTTAGTGAATAGATACCACGACAACTCAAACATGAGGTGCGATGACGGTCACTGTGCAAAATGTGTTCTATTTTAATCTATTCTGATTGGTATTGGTAATAGTTTTAAGCCAAGCATAAAAAGCGTACCCTATAATGTATTTTTATTTCTAAATTCATTAAATTATTCTCTATTTATTCTTCTTCTTTTCCTTTTTTATCCCGGCGTCGTTATGGTCAGAAGTGTAGGACCATAACCTTCCCACTTAACTGCATTCCTACTGGTCCGCTTGTGGGGTCCGCCGGTTTGACCTCAGAAAGTAGCGGCAGGCTTCCCGGTTTGGGATTACTTCATCGCTGAGGCCAATCAAATGCTGGTGTTTTTGCATTTGTTTGCACCAATTGTTTTTCGGCCTGCCTTTTTTGCGTGTTGAAATTGGAATGTTGATTGATAGCGCCTTTTGGACGGGGTTCAAAGGATCTCTCCTTTGAACATGGCAATACCAACTGAGTCGGTCGCGCTCTATATTTCTTGTGATGGTTTCTTTTACGTGGAGGCTTCCTCGGATCTTTGAACTTCTAATTCTGTCACGCTTTGTTACTCCCGCTGTCATGCGAAGCATCTTCATCTCAGTTGCCGTTAATTTGCTCTCATACTTTTTGTGCATTGTCCAGCATTGTGACCCGTATGTGAGCGCCGGACGTACAACTGAAGTGTAGAGCCTTCCTTTCAGCTTAGGGGGAAATTTTCGATCACAGAAGATGGCGGAGTTTTCCCGCCACTTCATCCACCCTACGCTTACGCGATGTTTGATGTCGTCATCACAAGTTGCTTCTCTATTAATCATAGATCCCAGATATTTAAACTTTTCACACTTGGGAAGCACTCTTCCATTCAAGTAAATGTCTGGAATAGGCTGATGAGGGTCAGAGAACGGGCAGCACAGATACTCTGTCTTCTTTGAACTAATACGATACCCGTGTCCCTCAAAAATGTCCACCCACACATCAAGTGCTCGTTGTAGGGACGCCTGATCATCACTTATAATGGCCCCATCGTCAGCAAAGAATAGCTGGTGCACATTGGGGTCCGTCACTTTTCCTTCAAGCAAGCAATCAAGGACTGCTATAAAGAGCAGTGGGCTGAGGACGCTCCCTTGGTGTACACCGACTTTGATTGCGAACTCTTCGGTGACTCCTGCGGTGCATCTTACTCTTGTCGTTGCTCTCTCGTACATGTCCATAATCACTCGCACGTAGGTTTCTGGAACTCCTTTTTGTCTTAGCGCTACCCATAAAAGATCTCTTGGTTGCCGGTCAAAGGCCTTCTCGAAATCAACCAACACCATATGCAAGTCCTTTGAAGAATCACGATGCTTTTCCATCATGATCCTTATACTTTGGATTGCATCTGTTGTTGATTTACCCGAGACAAACCCGCACTGGTCATCAGATAGTCGTATTATTTTCCGCAGTCGGCTATCTAATACCCGTTCAACGATCTTCATGGTGTGCGACATCAGCTTGACAGAACGGTAGTTATCACAATTTCGCGTATCACCCTTTCCTTTGTGCAATGGAAGAAGATAGCTTTCCCTCCATTGATTAGGCATAGTGTCGCCTCTCATAAGTTTGGAGATAAGAACCATGAGCCATCTAGACCCGATGTCTCCCATCTTTTTCCAGAACTCAGAGGGTATCCCGTCCGGCCCAACAGCTTTTCTTTTCTTGGAGTTTTTAACCGCGTACCGAACTTCTTCGACTGTGATGTCGGGTATTTCGGCATGATTCGGGGCGGCTCTTGGAAAGTACACTCGGGGAAACTGTTCGTTCAGAAGTTCCTCGCAATACTGTCGCCATCTGTGGAGAATTTTTTCGTCTTCCACAAGGAGTTGGCCTTCAGCATTGTTAATAAACTTTGGGAAACGAATCTCCTGAGCATTTCTTCTTCTCTGGGCGGCTATCTTAAAGATATTTGCTCCTTTGTTCAAATTGTTTTGTCGAAGCTCCTGGGTAGCCTGGTTCCTGTCAGACGCGGAAGACGATATTTCTTCCAACTCCTGATAGAGGCCTTCCATGCTTTTCGCTTTGAATTCGGCGCATTTTTTCTTCGCGATACCTTTGCAACATCTATATACCTTTTCACGGCGAGCTTTTTCCTCTCTATTAGTAGAAGAGCACTTTGACCAAGCTTGGAAAGCCATTTTCTTTTCGTGTATCACTGCTTTGGCTTCGTCTGTCCACCACCAGGTTTCTTTTGCGTGTTGGCAGGGGCCTTTAGATGTTCCGAGCAGTGATTTGGCTTTCTCCAGGCCAGATTGTTGTAGGGAATCCCACATGTCTTGTGCTCTGCACTCCTCATTACCGACCTCATCGATAATGGAAGAGAGGTAGTTTTCCATGATGGTAATAAAAGCTTCGCCTTTTCCTTTATCCAGCTTATACCACTTGATTCTCTCAGACACCTTCGTTTGCTGCTTTGACTTCTTTCTCGCATCCATAAAAAATTCAGTCAGGAGGAGACGGTGTTGAGGGGCGATCGCGTCTCCCAGGATCACTTTGCAATCTTTAGCTCGTGGCTTCATGAAACTGGATACCAAATGATAGTCTATTTGAGTTTCATTTCCGCCGCTGCTATAAGTGATCAGGTGCCGGCTTTGTTTGACGAACATGGTATTTAGCACTATAAGACCGTACGACTTGCACATGTTTAGGATATCTTCACCTGAAGAGTTCCTGGTGCCGTATCTAAATTATTCTCTATTTATTAACTTATTAAAACCTACCAAACTGTATTTTTTGGCGTTAATTCGTTCATTTTGGACTGGCAACTTCACTTTTCTTTAAAGCTAATTTTAATCTATTGCGGCGAAGAAGAATATAAACATATTACACTAAGCTTTTTGCGCATGTAGTAAGTTCTTTAAAAATATTACTGCATCATGTTGCAGATTCATTTAGAAACATGTGTCGTATTAGAAGCTTTTCATATATTTTTGCTAATGCCTTTAGAAAAATGTAGAAATTAACGTATTTTGAAATTAAATAAATTTAAAATATTGTGCTAATTGATGCGCAATGCAATAGTGAGGGAAATGTAATAAATAAAAATGTATGTACGAAAATACATCTTCTTACGAAGATAAATGTACAGTTTACCATTTGTTAACCATTTAACGTTGTTGTTAGTGAAAGAGTGTTGTGTTAAGATTTTATCGTTACTTGGCTACCAACGGTGTTTAACAAACTATGCACAGTAAATATACATATATAAGAATATGAGTTCAGTATGTTTATAAAACCTTTAAAGTTTTAATAGAAACAATTCCAGTGGTAAGTGAAGATTATTTCGGAAGTGATAAGAGAAGAAAGAAGTAAAAGGAAGTGGATGGAATTATTAAGACCAAATGGTTTTGTTGGCTTGCATATTTTCACTGACCGTAGATAATTTTGAAATTTCAATTTGAATACAAAACTTATGTAATATCTATTTGGAGTATGTTGTTTCTCTTATATTCACAGTCTGTGCATTCAAAAATGTAAATCATAAAGAGAATGCGTGATGTAATTTAGGTAGTTTTTTTAAACGACTAATGTAATATTGCATTTAATAAATCAACGACCACGATAGCGATTGACTTAAGCCACGAGCTGTAACGCTTATAATAATAATAAAAACAATTACCGGCAAAGTAGTAACAACGTATAGATCTATTTATCGAGAGATCTGCTATCTTCAACTTCTCATTTAGAAGTTATGATTCATTTTTATGATTAACTCTGCGTTTGTTGGTCTTTACAGTCCCAATCCTTTTTTTCTTAAAGGAATGTCATAAGTTTATTCCTTGGTACTTTTACTTTTCTTGTCCCCGCATATTGTATGATTTTCGAAATTATCATCGGACCTGTTTTAATTAATCTGATAAGGGCATGAATTTTAATTTTGATGAATTTTCTGCTAGTCTTGTTATAATTTACAACGGGATTAAAAATATCAGGGCGTCGTAAAAGAATTGGTATCTAATTTTAATTGTACCAAATTGTAAGATTGTAATTTGGTTAGATCCGTGGCATATAAGAGATTCATCTTAACTTTGCATTACCCACATCCGGCAATCTAGTGTTAAATCTGATATTGTTGTTCATATTCTCTGGGCCTACTTTAGATAAGCCTTTAAAAAGTATACTTTTCGGGTGAAATCATAATGTAATCCAAACCAATTAGTTCTGCAAAACCAGGAACAGTGACTTTCAGAGAGTACTTCGCATCTATTGATACCAAAACTAATGAAATTTTTAATGGATTATCAGAGAATGTCTGTAGCAGATCATCATGTTTTAGCGAAAACTGTTGATACTTTCGGTTGTTATTCTAAAATGTTTTTACATCCTCATATATCATATACTTGAAATCCATGACAAGCATGACAAGCTTCTTATGTAACCAGCTATTATGCCTGTTATTTAAGATTTTATTAAACGTTTTATTCGTGCTTAAGGTAATTGGATTACCTAAGAATGTCCGGCTTATTTTTTTAATTAAGTTTCAACATTCAAAGTGAGCAAATAATTATCTCAGGGATTCGTTTTAGTTATTTCGTTTTAATTCCAACAACTTGCTTATAACGCCCCGTCTTTTTCCTTCAACTTAGTGAGCGTAAGTTGTTTTTATTTAAACTGGCTTCAAAATTCTCTAAATTGTTTTAATCCAATTTTTTTACGAATTTATTGCTTATTAGTTCGTTTAATTCAAAGATAATGTCGACAACTGTTGTAATATTAATTTGCTAGGATAGTTGCGCTAGGTTTAAGCATGAAATATTAAAACCGCCTTAAGAAAACCTAATGTTACTACATTTAAAGTGCGAGTGCGTCAATATAAAAGCAAAAAGAAACAAAACCCAACTACGCGAATAAAGTACCCAGAGGTTCTTACCCGTTATATCTAATTAGCTCTACATTCCGTTTCATTTGCAGATAAGGCAAGGATTTAACATGACTAAACTCACAATGGTTGAAAAGCTTCAAGATTTCATATACATAAATATACAAACTAAGGCGTACCACTTTTAATGACGTAAACGCTGAAATCGGGTACTTTTACTCAGTACCTCACATACAATACGAGTATGTACATACATACGAGACCTTGAACATGAAAACGAAAACCAGTTTCTGTACTCACATTTTGTTAATTCTACAATACTTTCGAATAATGGAAAAGAATATTAATATGTTTTTGTAAATATGTAGCAAGTGTGAGCAAATTATATAATTCTAAGCATGGGAATGAGATAGGAACTTCTAATAACCGTGTTTGTAAGTTTTCAATAATTGCTTTACACTGAGTAAAAGTAAAAGTGGACTGGTTTGGCTTTGGTTTCAGTCGCCTTTAAACCAGTTTAGACTTTAGCGCATCTGGCATTCAAGGAAAACATGATTATCTCTCTCAGAGGTATGGCGTATTCTTATCGAAGAATTGTTAAAACTGTCTATAGCAATAGGCTGTACAACGCAAGTGCAAAAACCACGTTTAATTGAATGGCCAACTTATATTGATCCGTGTTTTGTTTGGGATAAACGATTGTGATTTGATTTTGTTGTCCAATATACTTTAGATATAGATCGATAATTTAAATGCTAATAGTGAAGCCCTTGTGGCTATATAATAACAAGCAAGAACCGTTCGGTTTCTCGATCAAACTCATTCAAGCAAAGAAAGCACTTGAAAATGTCATATAACGTATGAAAACTCGGTTCCGCACAAAAATTTAGGATAAGCTTGTGGAACCGGCGACGCTTGTATAGACAGGGTGCATTTTAAAAAGAAATTAGTAAATATAAACTGGATATCACAACGATCCAAGAAGTTCGAATTTCAAACAGAACAACGATTAGGGATGGCCATACCACAATCTTGGAACGGCAGACTCTATCAGCAACAATATTGTCTATGGCCGTAATCGAAGGCGCCTGCTATTACCTTGTACTTCTAAGCGCGCAATGTCCTTTGGAAGAAGAAGATAAAGCACGCGATTTACGAAACAATGGATCTGACAATTTCTCATCCCAATCGTACTCATATTTCAGCACGAAGACAGGAAAAGAACAAAAGACAAAAAAAGTGGGTTAATATTTGAAATGTTCAAAAAAAGTCGAAATTTTTTTTTATAAAACTGAATTTTATAAATAAAATATAAAATTTTTCTTGAGCTTATAAAGAAAATACCAAAAAATTATCCGAGCAAAACTTGTTTTGAAGAGAAATGCAACATTATTCACAAATTAAGAGACGAAGGATCAACTACCAAGGCAGTTGTCAGAACTTTGTTCAAAATGCTCTGCTACCCCAAAAACCACACCCCAAATGAAGTAGACCGTACAAAACAACTTCTAGGAAGGACGATCACATATACTTCTCTTAAGCCATTCAAGTCAGCTGCGGCAATTCAGTGCGAATTGGGAGCTCCAATTTCATCTTGGGCGGTAATTAGGCGATTGATGGAAAAAAATCTCCTTGGAAGAAGATCGGGAAAGGTACCTATGCTAACAAAGAGACAGAAGAGAAATCGAATAGTGTTCGCAAAATCGCACCTAAATTGGGATGGCTCAGTTAATGGGAAAAAGGGGCGTAAAATTATGTGGCCTGACGAATCAAAGATAACTATGATTGGTAACGATGGCAGACCTTGGGTAAGGAGGCCAACAAATGCTGAGCTGAACCTTCGCTATAGCACTAAGACCTTTAAGCATGGTGGTGGTAATATAGCTAATATGGCAGCTTCTCGTGGTATGGAGTCGGCCTTCTTTTTTGGATCAAGGGCACAATGGACAAGCACAGGTACGTTAATATACTTAAAGACATAATGCTGCCTTATGCCGGGTGGAAAATGCCACTGTGGAATTTCAACAAGACAATGACCCGAAACATACTTCGGGTCTAGCTCAGAAGTGGTTTTACAACCACGGTGCACATCTCATGACTAAGCCTGCGCAATCCCTCGACTTAAATCTTATTGAGAATTTATGAGGGATTGTTACGCAAGAAATATGACAAATATGAAAGCAAAGATCAAGAAAGAGTTGTAGCAAAAAGTACAGTTGGTTGCTATACCAATAAATACATGTATGGCCTTGGTAGATTACGTGCCCTCTAGATGTAATGCTGTATTGGACAAAAGGGCCACTTGACAAACTCTTAGTCTAAATTAAGTTACGTTAGCCCATAGGTATAGATATTAATAGTCGAAAGGCAAATAAATGTGCTGTTTATCTTAGAGTATCCGCACGGGACAAGTAAGGTATTCTTATATATTTAAGATAATTAAGCTAGTCTGGCGTGAGGTAGTTCTAAGTAGAACTTAATAAAAATGAATTAAAACTAAAAAAAAAACCATTTGAAAACGTCCCAAGTAAAAAATTAATATTATTTATCTTTATTAATAAGATTTATTCATTAGTTTTTTTATTTATTATTACTCGACGTTGTGACTTTATTTTATTGTCCTTCAAAAAAGTCTTTCGTATTATCTTTATATTATTTTAAGTTTCAATGAGGTTATTCTGTTGATTTTGTTGTCTTTTCTATGGTTGACATTTCAACTTAAAACGAAAAAAATAAATTTAATATTCATTACAATGGATTTGCAGACTTTTTTAGTATATTACGCAAATTATAGTTGTGACCCTATTTTATTATACTTAACTGTATGTTTAATAAAAATGAAAAAAAAATCTTTCAGGTACATGAGGCGAGATAACAGTTTTAGCTTACGCTGAAGATCTGATCCTGCAATAGATATTGGGGAAACAGTTAAGAGAAATGTGGAAATATTTATATAATTTTAGGAAAGAAAGTAGGCTTGGAAATAAATGAAGAGAAAACCAAATATATGGCCACATGGATCGATTCAAATCTTCCACATAACTGTACTCGATAAACACTTTCAGAAAGTGGACCGGATCAAATATCTGGGTCAACATGGTGACTACCAACGAAATTAAAATGATCGAAATATATAAATGGCTGCATATGGGCAACTCGTGCTTCTTTCCGATGAAGAAACTATTCAACTGTTTTGGTGACAGTTTACGGATAAAATTTGGCCTCTGACTAAGACGGAGGAAAATGGGTCTTTGAAAATAAGATCTTAAAGAGAACCTATGGTGGGAAGCAAGACGAAGAAAACTATGATGTTTTTTTCTTCAAGCGAGGTTTTTCCATAATGGATTTTTTCCCCAAATTGTACGCTTTTCCTTCCATTACATCTTTTGTAAAAAAATAAAATCATAATTTTAGTAGAGAGATACAATAAGGTATCAAATCTCTATGTAAAATAATGTGCAGTAAATCAGATTGTGTAAATTTCAACAAGAATCTGAATAAAATATGCTACTACTACTACTGCTACTTCCGCTCCCAGCATTGATCGCATAATGATATGAATACTCAAACCATTTTTTTGTGAATCCTATGAATTCTTATAAAAATTGTCTAAGAGAATTATATGGTTCACCATTTCGAACGTTTATTTTCTCTATCTACGTCTGTTTTCCAACATTTATTTTTTAATTTGTGTTTTACCTATATTTCTTTGATAAGGGTACCAGTTATCTGAGGTTTGGGGCAATATTCCATTATTTTTGTTTTTTAGTAGATGAGCTTATACAGGGTGTCCCACGAGCAGTGTGCCGAAAAACTAGAGCATGTAGGTCTGGTCAAGACAAGAAAAAAATCGTATAGGAGGGGGGGTCTATTTCCCCCCCTTTAGCCGGGAGGGGCAATTTTCTAAAAAAATTGATTTAATTTGGAAAAAAAATTATTAAAAATCAACATTTACATCCACAATGCCGTGATATACTTTTTTGTAAAGCCAGAAACTGAAACAAAGCTGTTTTAAGGAATAGTTTTTGAGAAATTAATTTTCAAACTCAAAATTTTGAAAAAAAAAATGAAAAAAATAATTTCGGACTATTTTTTTTCAAAATTGTATGTAATTAAGTACTATTTTTTGTTCAAAAATTCAATTCTCTTATTAGTTTTTAGTTTAGAACAGAAAACCGGATGCAAAAATGTCTTGTAGTTTTTGAGAAATTAAAATAAAACCAGAACCATTTTTTTTCTAAGAAAAACCTTTTTTTTGGTTTTAACGCGGCTGGACTTGTAGGTCCTTATGTATGAAATTGACCTCTTTTAATTATTTTTAAAAAATTCGGAGTTTTATTATAATATATTTTCAATATGATCCCCATTTTTTAGAATGCAAAGATTATATCTCCTTCTAATGGCTGCACATAAGTCTATGCTTGACAAATTTTCCTGCAATTTGACTTCAGCGACTTCAATCCGTTCTTTCAGTTGTTCCAGAGATACTATTTCCACTTCGTAAACATAATTCTTCATGAATCCCCACACATAAAAATCTAGAGGAGTTAAATCTGGTGATCTAGGTGGCCATTCCGTGGGGCCCCTTATTCTGATCCAACGGTTACTAAAATTATCATCCTGCCAGTTTCTAACCCGTAAGCTGTAGTGTGCTGGTGCTCCATCTTGCTATCTTGCTGGTAGATTAAATTATCTGCTATGGCCAAAGGAACGTTGTTGGTTATGTCGGGCAAAAGGTCTCGTAGGAAGTGCAGGTATGTTGCTCCACTAATAACGGCATTCAAAAACCGGGGCCCAATTACAGTTTGTCCAACAATACCAAGCCAAACATTAAAGCTAAAGCGGTGTTGTGATTTATTTTGTTTTTTGTTGTGTGGATTGGTGCTACTCCAATGATGCAAATTGTGGAAGTTAGTAACCCCATATCTGGTAAACTGTGCTTCATTCGTCCAGAATATCCTTGTGAAATAGTTTCGTTCAGTTTCATCTCGAAGCAGTAATGATCGACAAAATTCTGCTCTCAAAAACTTGTCGTTTGAGGTGAGTTCCTGAACTGGCCTAAAAGGGTACGGGTGTAAGTTTTCAGTATGAAGCACTCTCCATACTCTAGATTTGGGTACTCCAAGCATAATAGCTATCCTCCTTGTACTAAGGGAGGGATTACGTCGGACCAAATCCAAAATTCTTTCATCTAAGATTCCTGATCCATCTGTAACTGATCTTTCGCTTCTTCGATGCTCTAGCACTCCGTGCTCTCGCAGACGTCGGTGGATTCTTGAAAACATGCTACGACTGGGACACCTCCGATTGGGATATCTTTCAGCGTAGAGTCTTTCGGCTTCACGATCTCGACCATTAGCTAAACCGTAACAGAAGTGCATGTATGAGTGCAGAGTATGAGTTTGATATCGTAATGTGTTGAAAATGCGATGCCTTTTATTTACATTTGGGTTGCAAATATTTTGTTTTTCAATAAAGAAAATTGCGGTTTTATTGTCTTAAGGTCCTAGCGGGTAGAACCCATCGGCGGCGGGCGGACCCAGACGAAATTGGCAGGTCAGTTTTCAGGCGTTATCAATGAAAAAAAAGGATTAATCCAGGGTTATTCCAATACTGTGTCACTTTATTGTATCCGCATAAAACTCCGAATTTTTTAAAAATAATAAAAAAGCGGTCAATGTTTCATACATTAATTTGCCTACAAGTCCAGCCGCGTTAAAACCAAAAAAAGGTTTTTCTTAGAAAAAAATGGTTCGGGTTTTTTTTTAATTTCTCAAAAACTACAAGACATTTTTGCATCCGCTTTTCTGTTTTTAACTAAAAACTAATAGGAGAATTGAATTTTTGAAAAAAAACTAGTACTTAATTATATACAATTTTGGAAAAAATACATAGTTCGAATTTTTTTTTTCAGTTTTTTTTTCAAAATTTTGAGTTTGAAAATTAATTTCTGAAAAACTATTCCTTAAAACAGCTTCGTTTAAAATCTTGATGAAAGAAGAGGTTTCTGACCTTACAAAAAAGTATATCACGGCATTGTGGATGTAACTGTTGATTTTTAATAATTTCTATTCCAAATTAAGTAATTTTTTTTTAGAAAGTTGCCCCTCCCGGCTAAACGGAGGGGAATAGACCCCCTCCTTCCGTACGATTTTTTTCTTGTCTTGGCCAGACCTACACGCTCTAGCTTTTTGGCACACTGCTCGTGGGACACTCTGTATATTTAAGGCATTTCGTTCAACATCAACATTATTGTGCATTAATATTCTGAATATTTTGTTAGTTGCCCCTTAATTACAGTCAAAAAGCCATTTTTGCATTTTGCAGAATGAATGACTGAAGCGAAAATATCGCCTTTCAAAAAGGTAAGTAATGAACAATATCTGTATGTAGCCTTTTTACGAGTTTCCTCGAGGCCAAGCAAGTATCCACCCAGCTCTGTATTTGGTGGGACTGGCGCGGCATAGTATATAGGTATACTCGTATAATGAGTTGTTGCAGCCGCGTGAATCCGAAGGAGTCTGCTACGAGACGCGGCTAATGCATTTGTGCCGAGTATTGAAGGAAAAACTCCCGCAATACGAGCAAACATACCTCAAAGTGATTTTGCAGCATTGCTACGAGACGCAGCTAATGCATTTGTGCCGAGTATTGAAGGAAAAACTCCCGCAATACGAGCAAACATACCTCAAAGTGATTTTGCAGCATTGACGTGCTCGTTTGTACCGTCGTTCAGACTTTCCTGAATAAACTGAAACAGGACGTCCTATCCCGCTCGCCATATTCTCCACACATTCCGATTACTATTTGTTTTCATGGTCTGGTTGAGTTGTACACAAACAGGATTCATTCGCGCATAGCCTCAAAAGAAGTGCAGTTTTTCTAATAGCGGATCGTATACAGCCAAAAAGATATATAAAAAGTTATACCTAAAGGGTATCCAGTGTAAAATGTTCATTTTTGAAATAAAATAAATAAAAATAAAATAAATAAAAAACTAAAAAAAATGGAAAAAAATGCGTATCGAACGATGCCGCCCCCACTTACTTCGAACCGCTTGTTGTCGAATATTCGAAATTTAAAGCTAAAAATTATACGCTGGACATCCTTTACATATCGACAATCCTCAAATCGTACCATTTTAGTTGGATCTTTATGAGCTGCATTTTTTATTAAATAATTAATTAGCTAATCTCCATTTTTTACTTGACTTTTTTAGATTTTTAAGAATTTAATACAATAATAGTTTTCCTTGCAGGTACTTACTAACTCCCGAACGTGAAAGATCATAGTTATTCAAGAGGCAAGACAAGTTTTCTTTATCAATTTTCTTTAAAAAAATAAGTGGGCATCCGCTGCTTGGTTTTCTAATACAAAGCGATTTTGAGTTTTCATCAACTTAAGTTATTATGTTAAATCAAATTCAGTCTAGACTTCTGTCCATTCTTCTAAAATCAAGTATAAATTCAGCAGGCCAAATTTTATCATATGAGTACAATATAGCATTGAGCCTTTGGAATTAGAAAATGGAAATGTTATACGACGACATAAATCTTCATCTTTAAATGTGACCCAATCATGTCATGGATAAAGGAGTTACTTGGTTCAGAAGGGCGTAATTCTAGTACATTTTAGTTGATATCAACGACAAAAAATTATATATTTACTAAGTTTCGGTTATAGTATTAATATTGATACTTAATTTCGAAACTAACTGGATTAGAGCAGCTTATTGTCAATATATTCTAAGTCAATCAGACCAACCAATTTTTTTTCTCTAATACTCTGCTTCTAATATTTTGCTGGAATGCAAAAACTGCTTATTTCATTTTATTTATCATGAAATTTCAATCACCGTAAAATATTTTTTTAAAGTGCACTTTAAATTGTAGATTGAAAAAAAAATAATACATTACCTTTTAATAAAATTCAAAAAGAAAAATTAAACATTTCGAACATTTATTCAAACATTTTTAAAAACATACATCAAATCGTAATAGAAAATGAATTAAGGGATTTATTTCAGTTCCAGTAAGAATAATAATCAAAAGTTGTCTGTTTTCATCTGCATAGATATGAAACTTACAATAGGGCAAAAGAGTCGGAAAATCATGTTCAAACATTGAGAACAATAACGGATCAGGAATAGAACCATGGGGAGCACCACTATTAATTTGCAAAAGGAGAAGAGTATAAGGATACGAAGAACTGCATTGAGCACGATAAATGATTTGTAATTAATTTATTAAGTTATTTCTGACAACGAATAGATGAAAAGTCAAGTAGGGCTAATACATGTGTTCGATTTATCTTCATCCATAGCCCTTCGTATGTCGTCTGATACCTTCAATTGACCCGGGTTTCAATGGAGTTAGTATGTAGATAGCGCCTCGATATATTCTTTGAAAATTCGACTAACCAGAAACTCAAAAACTTGAGACAAATACGGGAGAATTGCATTAGGTCGATATCCCGGCAAATTTGTTTTCTTAAGAATGGAAATGATTTTAGCTTCCTTCAAGAGCGTAGGATAGGAAAGTCATAACAACAGTGTTAAAAATGTTGGTGATATGCAGGAGTAAAATTGGAAGCTGTAATTTGACAAGATCTGGGTGAATATTGTCAAGACCAACATATTTAGATTAAATTGACATTATGACACTGATCATAAAAGAAATTAAATGAAATATAACCTTATAAAATTAACCATCAAAGTGGCAAAATGGAGTAAGTACATCGTCAAAATCGTCAACTTTCGCCTTCTTGTGCTAATCCAAGGATATGAACTTTTTTTTCTGCTTTACTTTATCTGATTTTGTTGAATTGAAAATCTGCTCAAACGACTAACGACTTCGACTTTTGCTTCTAAATATTGTTTTTTTATAATTTATAATTGTTTACCGAAAAAAACAAACATGATAAAAATTTAGACAGAACAATCTGCTTACATTCCATAGATTTACATTTTCCACATATGATGCCCATATTTGTGGGACAGAACGTTGTTTTGGCAGTGATGCCCCATTGTAAGTCATAAGCAAGTAATTTAACTATCGAGTTCCAAGCACTGTTTTTGTTGATATCTGTCAACATACGTCAACATATGTACTTTTCGATAATTTTTATTTTCTAAAGTTTACTCTTTCGGTAAGATGTTCACCCTTGGTCAGCAAGCAACGCATGTTTATTAATAAGAGACTCAGTCAGAGAAACTATGGCTTTTATCAAGTCAGATTAGTTGGGGAATGTTGCAGTAATGCTCAGTGGGTTGTAAACTGATGTTGGGTGATAGAAAGATTCCATTAGCTGATTTTGGTTTTGCTGATCATGCCGTTGTTTTCAGTTGAATGGTCTAGAAGGAAACTGCTCTGTTAGCACTCCATTAGTAAGTCTGTTTTTGATTAAAGAGTTAGCAAATTAATCTGTTGTATTATACATATGTCTACTGAACAATGCGCAGACATGAAGTATACAATTTTTTTGTCATTTGGTCCCCATCACAGCTCCATGGACAGTCGTCCCTGGCTTCCAGGTAGCGGAGCTGAATATACCGGATGCCATTTTTTGTTTGCACAAACCTTTGGAATATGGAGAAATGCTTCTGGGGAGTAAAACCAGATCGGTTGCGCCTTCGTGGTATCTATACTCGTACTTGGAGTAGTACGACCCGGAGATCAGGTTATGATCGTTAGTCACAGCCATTGCAATGTGCTTTTGGCTCATTTTACTGAGAAAATTATGGATTCTGTTTATGCTTGATTTATCGTAAAGGACCTTATTGAGGTAAACTTAATGAACTGGGACTCTAAAACAAACTCTAAGGAACTGCTTATCGAAGATACTAATGTTCACGAACAGTACGCGATGATCGACTTTATTAGAGTCACGTAGTATATGATTTTTATTCTGCGATAAAGTTGACTGCCGTGAAACAGATTCCTTGTTATACCGAGCTTTCTTAGGTCCAGTAGGACAAGTGTCTATATGTCTGGTAAGCTGTGAGTTCAGATCATCTAACGGTGTTGAAGTCATTTTCAAAGTCGACCAGACAATCCGTACAATGGATTTTTGCCTCATTCCCCTGAACTAACCCAGCTTGAATAGTATCATGCCTTGGAGTTGCTCCATCCACCATTATGGAGAACACTTTCACTCGACAATCACTTCACCATTCTCCACTCCGAAAATATTTCAATTTCCAAAAAGTTGACTTCACAAGACAATATTAACTTTACGATCCCTCTTACGATATCCACACTGGCGTCCATTCAGGCCGTTCAAAGTAGATTGATTTGTTTTGCCCTTCGTTATCTTCCCTGGGCTGGTACCTGCAATTAACCACGTTATAATGATCACATAAAAGTAATCAATCTAGAAATCGTAGAAATCGAAGAAAAAGGCAAGGTCGCAGATATACTTTCTATCCATGATTTACTTGCCGGTAATATTGACTGCCCGTCACTGCTTGAAATTATTATTTTTGGATGGCGTTACAGCTCATGAAGAGCCGAAACCAAAATTCTCTCATTCACTTATGTTCTGTGCGATTTGTTTTTCACACAAGTGAAACGGCGAGAGCCGAAAACTTTTTCAACAGTTCGGTTGAGAACTCGAATACGCTTTTCACGGCTGAAGAAATTAACTCGTTATGTATGGAAATGATTACAAAGTTAGCTGTTTGTAAAACTAAAATTGAACAATTCAACGTTATCGCACATTTAGCAACTAAGTTCCTATACCCCAATGTTAAATAATATGGTAGATAGAAACTTAAGAATTATAACATGGAATGCCAGAGGTATACGTAACAAAATTATTGAATTCATCTATTTTTTAAACAGTAGTAACATTGATATCGCTTTGATTACTGAAACTATGATACATAATGACCTGAATTTATCCACACCTAACTATAAATGCTATCGCTGTGATAGAACTGATAGGCGAGGTGGTGGCGTTGCAATTCTAATTAAACGATCAATTCAGCATTCGCTCTTACCTGTGATAAAAACTCGATATGTAGAAAACGTAGGCGTTGAATTAGTATTAAGAAATCTGCAAAAGATCAAGGTGTTTTGTGCATATTTCCCTGGGGCGTGTTAATAATGAAAAAAGAATTTGCTGTAAAGAATGATTTTCACAGAATGTTTACATTGAGCGGTGAAGTACTGGTTGGGGGAGACTTTAACTGTAGGCACAGAGTTTGGGGTTGCTTAAGGGCAAACTCTTGGGGCAATATTTTATCAAATCTTTGTGCAACATTGCCAATTGTTGTAATGTTTCCTCCTAGTCCCACTTATTTCCCTTGTGGCTCACGCGGCCAACCATCTGTCCTTGATATGTTTATTACTAACGTGCCCTGTCTAGTAACGCAACCAGTCGCTGTGAATGTACTTAGTTCTGATCATATGCTTGTTTTTTGTAAACTTAGACACTCAGGTGAAAAACAGTTCCAATATACTCGAGACATAAAAAATGCAAACTGGTCGCGATTTAGATCGGAAATTAATTCCATGTTGCGACAAACACCAATAGACTTAGAAGAAGTATCTCACAAAGAAAGTATTGATGTTATCTTAGGTCGATTCTCATCAATTATCTTGAACGCTGCTGACAAAAGTATTCCAAAAAAGCCAGTAAAAGGAACTTGCATTAAACTTCCTAGTTACATCTTGACATTCATAAAATTAAGGAATTACTACAGGAAAATTTGGCAGAGATATCGGGACCCCTTTTACAGACGTGAGGTAACTAATCTGAACAAGCTTATTTCGCAAGAAATATCACTTTTTCGCAACCAAGACTGGAATAGGAAACTAAATTCTCTAAAAAAAAAAAGCCAAACCTTTTTGGAATATCATTAAGGTAATCAAAAACAAAAAACGGCAATTACCTTACTTAAAAGACTCAGTTAACACCTACCTTTCAGATGTCGAGAAAGCAAATGCACTTGCTGTGAATTTTGCCAAAAACCACAACATCTCAAGAGACCTAGGTGATAGGAAAACTGAAAATAGAGTCAACACTACAATTCAAACATATTTTTCGGATAGTGCTCCTTACTCGACTTCAATAAACTTTCTTGTAGACGAAGATGTACAACATATAGTTAATAACTTAAAGGTCAGGAAAGCCGGAGGTATAGATGGTATCCGAAATATATACATTAAACACTTGCCAAAATCTGGCATAAGATATCTAACGTTCCTTATTAATGCCTGCCTGAAAATAGGGTACTTCCCTGATGCTTGGAAACTAGCAAAGATTGTCCCTGTCTTTAAATCAGGAAAACCACCCGAAAGTCCTGAAAGTTATAGGCCAATAAGCCTGCTCAGTAGTCTTAGCAAAGTACTGGAAAAAGTACTTAAGGAGCGAATGTTAAAGCATATTTGTGATAATAACATATATCCCAAGCAACAATTTGGATTTAGGCAATACCATAATACTTCGCATCAGGTACTCAGAATATGCAACTATATACATAAAACAAAATCGTTCTGTTGGAAAATCGACAGGAATGGTACTATTAGACATAGAAAAGGCATTCGACTCTGTCTGGCATAATGGTTTGTTGTTTAAAATGATTAACTTTAACTTTCCGTCCTACATTTGTAAAATAGTTCAAAGTTTTCTTTCTAGTCGCCGTTTTAAGGTTCATGTCAACTGTGCTGTCTCTGATTTAATAACATTCGATACTGGTGTCCCCCAAGGCTCTGTGTTAGGTCCAGTCCTCTATAACCTTTATAAATCTGATTTCCCCAGATTGCATAACTGTGACGCAGCCATTTTTGCTGACGATACTGCAATATTTACATCGCATGAGTTTGGTTGGAATATTGAAAACAACCTACAGAATGCGATGGAAGTATTAATAAAATACTTTTCAAAGTGGAAGATTAAGTTAAATCAAAATAAAATGCAAGCTATCTTTTTCACAAGAAAAAGAAAGAGTTGCTTCCAGCCCTCCACTCAGCTACAAATTAATGGAATAAGCATACCCTGGGAGTCCTGTGTTAGATATCTAGGAATTTACCTCGACCCAAAATTGATATTCCATGAACACATAAAAAGGCAGATGTGGCCGTCAAAATGTTGTACCCCTTCATAAACCGAAAATCACTATTGTCTACAGAAAGCAAGATTATAATATACAAAGTCATCTTTCAAGCCATTCTTTTATATGGTTGCCAAGTCTGGGGCGACTGTGCAAAATGCCATATTAAAAAACTGCAGATATGTATGTCAAAATAAAGTTCTAAAAATGATGCTCAATTTACCTTGGCATTACTCCACACTAAATCTACACGAAAAAGCGAATGTTGAATTGATTTGTGTAAGAATTGAAAAACTTAAATCTAAATTTGTAGACCGATGTAGTTTTGCTGACAACCCACTTATAAACGCATTATACACTCAGTGAATTAAGAGTATATATCCAATTATTACGTGTTTATCTATTTATTTATATATTTATCTCTTGATTATTTATTTATCTATTTATTTATTTATATATTTATTTATTTATTTACTTATTTACTTATTTATTTTATTTATTTATTTATTTATTTTCCTATTTATTTATATATATATATTTATTTATTTATTTTTTTATTTAGTTACTTATTTATTTATTGTATTTATTTATTTATTTATTTTTCTATTTATTTTTATTATTAATTTATATATTTTATTTTGTACAATTTGTTATGTTATTTTTTTTTTTTTTTACTGTTCTGGTAATTTTCTACCTTTTCTCACATAGAAGGTTTTTTGTCGTATTTTTCCTTCTGTTAACACCAAAGACTTACTAAATATAATTATTTTTTTTTTGCTATATGAACAAAAATTCAGTGTAAAGATAAGTTTATCAAATCCTTGTATAATGTAAAATGTGCAGTAACAAACCTATGTAAAAATTTACTATGCGAAATAAAGATCTATCTATCTATCTATCTTCAAGGCAAGTGTACTATTGGCGATTTGTTAGTACCTCGCCGAGGAGAGAAGGCACTTATCGCGCGTCAGAGACCAACACTGCTCTACGGCGCTCTACTTCACATGATTCTCCTTAAAACAAACCTCCGTAACCTTTAATCCATGTCCGTCTTTGATCGGAGATTAACACGGCTTGTTCTATCTCTATCCCGTTTGGATATTGGGTAGGCCAACGCTGTCTTCCACTGCGCTGGATAATTAATATATTTATAATGAATGTTGAACGATGTGGCGAGAATGTCCACTGCTTGGTATTGGTATGTGCTTTAAAACGACAATTGAAATATCTATTCCCGTCGAATTTTTATTTTTGAGTTTTTCCAGGATACACAGGAGTTCATCGTTGAATATGGTGAAACTGTAAATCCCAGATCGATAACTCCCTGTTTATGCTTGAAGCTCTAAGTGGTTCAAAAAGGCCGCAATTGTAAACTCATGATTACGGGGAGCAGTGCTGTTCATTCGTACAGCTACAAATAAGCTGTCGCAAGTGTCGACACTCTCTGGAGTTATGGCTATGTTCGCAATGATGCTGTGTTTCTTGTGTCAATGCATTGTTTGAAGTTGATAATAAACGGCGCACACGGTAAACATGACCTCATTCACATGACTCAAAAAACGGACTGATATATCGTATCCCATTTGATCTTGTGACTTAATGTCTCACCACATTAGGCTTATTTTCGTATATAACGTTATGAACGTTATCAATCTATGAACACTAGAATTTCTTTGATCACATTCGTATAGATATGTATGTCTCAGGATCCACGTCTGTGCATTCTTAAGCTTCTAGCTATCAAATTTCGAATTTCCGTTTCTAATTCTTATGATTTTCGTAAAAAGTATTTTTTTGAGTTAATGTGGTAGTATTAAAATGAATATAAAAGCGTTAACAGACAACATTTCATTTTCCTTCTATTACTTTTGTTTTCTTAATAGATCTTATATATTCTCTACGAATCGGATCTTATGATCTTCCTTGGACTTTTGCTTAATCAGAGTTATTGTATTGCTGTTTTTTGGCCCTTTTTTGTTTCACGTGACAAAACTGATTGTCCATCCACGTTTCTACGTTCTTACCTTTTGGACTTAACTTCTCTGATTTTAAATTTTTTTGAGAATTACTCACATAAAAAAATCTATCAACTGTGTCTGTACCTGATAAGAGCTCCGAGAGCTGCGTGCTATAAAAATATCACGAGTCAAAAAACAACAAGAAAAAAATAATTTTATCTCCTGATGCTATATTGCTGATGAACTAATGACCCATCAATCAGACATTGACATGGGACATCAGACAATTTACTCTGATCAATCTCCTATCATCAGACTAATAATTAGTATTCATGATGATTCTTGATGAGGCAACAAAGTATACTTGGACTCGTAAGCATAATCTCTCTGAGTATGCACTAAATTGATTCGGACTTTATATAAATTAAATAGTAATCGGAGAAAATACAAAGGGCGCATTTGATTAAAAGTTTGCTTCAATAAGTCAATACAATTGTACACTTCAGACGTGTACTATAAACTAAAAATGAACCACAGCTCGAAATAAAACAACCCTTCGATATTGATTTTGAATACTCTATTTAGAAAAAATATATTTACCCATTAAAATAGACGAATACGTTTTTATATACGTAGTTTCTAAGAAGACTTTGTCATAAAAATAAATATTTATATAATATTTTTATATGTCTATCTAAACAATATATCAAGTCATTTTATTGAAAAAATATTCTCATAGCAAAAACATACATATGTCACAATTAAATAGTTCTTTTCCATGATAAAAATATAAACAGTTCTTTTAGTTAAATTTTTTTTTTTTAATAAAAACACATAACACTTAAATGTAGCTGTATTCATATGTTTCTGTAGGAAGGTCATTGTTAGTGCAGTGTACTGCCTTATAATTCAATAAACTAGTATGATGCTGCATGCTTAGTAAGTAGTAAGGAAAATGAACGCTGCGTTACTTTCCCTTTAGAGAGCTGTCCTGAAATCTCAGTTATCTATGTTATGCATATGTTTATCAACATATGTATATACAGCGTAGTACATTTGAGAAAATAGTCAGTGCATCATCAGACTATAAAAAATGTACATATTCTCGGTCCTACTAAATCAAGTTTTCTATCTATTATCACACTAATTGTCTCCTCAAATTAGTTCGTTCTCGGGGAAGAGACTTTCCCATACTTGCAATTTATGAACTTCAGGTAAATCGATTATCTGCAAGCTGTCCGCTATGTTAAGGCACTTAAGCGTTTTCTCATCCGAACGAACGGGCTCCCATGTACACGTGGCCGATGGATCATAGTTTGGATTACCTTCGGCTGCGAAATGCGTCCATAAGCCCACTAGCCTCTCGATGGTTTTGTACTCCTTTGTATGTTTCTTCAGCTTCTTGGCAAGAGAGTTGTAAAATAGATACGACAAGTCGTCGCCGTGGCATGTACCGCGGACTTTTTTGCCACAGCTTAAAATGCGAAGGTGATTGAAATACTTCGAATCAAAGTCAAATCGATATAAGTAAGTGGGTGCTGATGCATACTTAAGTCGCGACAATACTGTTCGGTAAATTGGAAACCAGAAATACTCATGTGATACCATCTGTAGAGAAAAAGTGAAATAAATCAGAGAAGGTTAAAATGGATCAAAGTTAAAAATTATTTTCTAGACTTACGTTCAGATATTCATAGAGAGTTTCGATACTAGGATTCTTATCACCATAGTATACTTTTTTCAGGCACATACCATATTCTTTACACAACTCACTGTCTCTATCCATTCCCAACTCGATGGGTACAACAAATCTGCAGTTTCCTAGCTCATTGAGTAACTTGGGATCACGTTTCGTATCTGATCAAAAAGTTGCTCACTAACTACCATATATCATAATTAATTATTCTAAGCATACCTGAATAAAGTAAAAGACCTTCGTTAGTTACTCCTCCAATTATCATTGGTATGCTATTACTCCAAGTGGTACGCATCATTTCGATTGGTTTCGTTGGAACTATACATTCCTCCGTAATGTAAGGTTCAATAACTGGTCCAAAGGAGAAGCCTATTCGTTCACGTTTCTCATTATCCGTGCAAAGATCCTCATTAGCTTTAACTATATCAGATCCTTTAGCTGTCAATAAAAATTCAAATACATCACGATCGCTGTTCTCTCCAGTATAGCCAGCTGCCACAGCTAAACGATAAGGCCAGTTACGTTGAGGTGTAACTGCCCACGGCGAGAGTGCATTGCCTGACATGGAAATGGCCTTATGAAATAATCCTTTGGTTTGATTCGTTAACATCATATAATGAACGGATGCTCCCCCGGCACTATCACCAAACAAAGTTATGTTATCACTATTGCCACCGAAACGTGCGCAATTATCTTTCACCCATCTAAGCGCCATTACCTGATCCTTAAGACCAGCATTACCAGGCACACCGAAACTAGAATCCTTCATGCAGAGGAAACCTATTTAGAAAACGAAATTATAGGTATATGCCATTCAACCCTCATTAAAACCCTTATAGTAAGCCTACCAAACGGTCCCAACCGATATGTTATCGAAATCACAACCACGTCCTCCCTTAATAGGTAATCGGGACTGTAAAGGTCACGAGAAGCTTCGCCAAACTGAAATCCACCGCCATAAATCCACACCATCACAGGTTGTGGTTTACTGGGATTAAGCTAGAAAACAAAAAGATACCTGTAACAATTTATTACCAATACCCCATAGACATACTGTTTTAGTGTAGACATTAAGATATAAACAATCCTCCGATCCTTCAGTCATTTGAAATACGAAATGCTTCTGCAGGGGTTTCGGACCAATAGACGTACAGCTCTTCACTTCTGTCCATGGTTCTGGTGGTTGAGGAGCCTTGTATCGTAGCTCTCCAAGTGGTGGTTTTGCAAATGGGATTCTCTCAAAACTAAAATAAGATTCTCCATACACTGATTTGCGCTTGACACCTTTGACAGGACCGTGAACTGTGTTCACAATAGTTTTCTCGCTTGTTCTATACCGCCTTTGCTGTACCTTGAAATCTACCATTCTGAAATTAGAAAATATTTTTATACCATAAATTATGTATGTACATATTTCGATTTCATTAAAATACACTGTCGTGTGGAGATAGCCTGAATTAGCGATAAGAAAAAGACTGTAAACAACCTTTGCTGCACATTCCCATGGAAGGCGGATTTATATTATCCATGGGTTAATTATTTTACTCTTCAGAGAATTTGTTGTATTATATTTTACACAAATACAGTTGATCAACTTTCAATGCTTTGTTATCTATTCTTCTTAAAACCTATAAAAGATGTGATAGCTTATCATTGGGTAAGTGGTGAACACATATTCATCGTTCATATCACAGCCAATTTAAACACGGTAGCCATACTGACTCATAAGCACTTTGTAACTATACGTAGGTACTGTGGGAATATTTGGAAATGACATAACAAGCCTTATCGGAACGCAATTCCGAAGTTGAAGAATGATGTCAGGGTTAGCAGTTCCTGGAAACATGCTAAGCGAAGCAAGTTTCGCGATAATTGTCTTCTAAATAAAAACATTTAAAAATAAGCTAATAATTTCAGAAAATAAATAAGTAAATCACTTGATCATTGGGGCATCATTCCATTTACATGGGAAGACTTCTATTTTAATAGTTCTTAATTATTATTCGAACTTCAGCATGTTACTATTAAAACAGGCAACTAAAGGCAATCATATTTTTTAATGAAATATCAGTTCGTTTTGTCGATACCTCGATATAGTTCAAGAAAATACTATTAGGGCAATATATTTATTAGAAATACTATTAGAAAATACTATGTTAAAATGCAGACATTAAGAAAATGTAACGGCTCAATTGGTGGATTGTATTGGAAATCTCCTAGTTCAGTTTCAGAAAGTAATTGGAAGCAGAAACCAGGTCAAGTAAAATTTAATATTAAAAATGAATTATTATTATTATTAGATGGCGTTACAGGTCATAAAGAGCCAGAGCCAAGCTTCTCTCCTCATCTTATATTGTGTGCCATTTGTTTTTCATACAAGTAAAAAGGATCAATAGTTTAATGCGGCTTCGAAATGGTTAGAGCCGAGAAGCTTTTTCAGTACCCCGACGAGGCGAGAAGCCACGAAATAAACATGCTACGAACTCGCTCGTCGTGAGTCAGAGGCCGACACACTACTCATTGTGCCACAGCGCGCTCTGAATTGATTGTGTTTTTTTATGGTGCTAAGAGCACGAGCTTCTTCTATGAAAGCAAGAACTGCTTTACGACATTTTTGTCCTAACTTAAACTGATCTTTGCCCCAATATCATAGACAGTGTGTTATTCACATCAGATTTTACTCTGTTTAGCGCTGATGGAGATGAAAATACTGCCAATCCGGATGGTCGCTAGGTCCTTAAAATATTTCACAATCGCTACCATCCTTTACACTTCAAAACATTTAACTTCGCTAATTTCCTCTTTAGAAGCGACGTAATAGGTTTTCTGAAAAAGAAGCTATACTTTGTCTGCTGCTGTCCATCACAACCTACTTATTGCTATCAACTTGCCATCGACTTCATAGATTCCATAATTGAGATCGCTATCCCCAATGACATTATCGTCTGTGACTATTTAAACATTCCGTACTTGAAATGGACTAAATCCGACGATGAGACTGCCACATCGTCTGGTAAGGAAAACCTCTTCA
The DNA here is from genome assembly GCA_958301585.1 of Merodon equestris. NCBI lineage: Eukaryota > Metazoa > Arthropoda > Insecta > Diptera > Syrphidae > Merodon > Merodon equestris. The sequence continues at coordinate 72,322,024 of OY284413.1, forward strand.
TAGTTCGACTCTCCGGCTCTGGTCTCCTCCAAATCAGTAACATAACGAACAACATCAATGGAGAATTAGACTTGATCTTCGTATCTGATACCACAAATTGCGTTATTATCGGAAGTTACCTCCTACTCTCTACCCTGGATCGCTCGTCAATCATTTCACGATTACCCACTCCAAAAATACGTATTGCACCTGCTCAACAATATTAACTTTATGTTTCTCCTAAAACCTTACACGCACATGTTCTTAGATTATACTCTCGAGCTATTGTACCCCAAAATTATCACTTGCCTTATCCTATCCGATCCATATTCGCACCTCATCTACACCGTGATACACCAAGGAACTACGCTGCTTCCTGCCCAAAAAAAGAAAAAAACTGTGGCAGGCCCTTCTAATTTCCCCCCTCTGTTTTCGACTTTTCTTCTTACCTGTAGTCTTATATAGAATCCGCACAACCATGCACATCTACCTACGTCTAATATCTAAACGAATGCAATCCTCTCTTATCACGGATCCTAAGAGTTTCTACCAATTTATAATAACAAAAGCTCAATGAAAGACTGCTTCAGACGCCTCTAAGGTCAATGAATATAACTCCTACCTTAGTTATCACAAAAATAGGAAACTTAAAGGACTCGTTTTTCTCGCAGTCACTTGAGGACGACCAAGAAGTAGACGTTGTTGCCATAAACTGTAGCAAGGCCTTCGAGAAAATCTCACATCAGATTAAACTTTTTGAATTCTTGGTTTTTCCTCCAGTTTTATTCTATGGATCAAATCCTACCTCGTCAGTACAATGTTATCAGATCTTCTATTTCTGATCCAAACAGTAGTTTTGTCCCACTGATATTAATTCATTAATGATGTTATTATATTATGTCTCTCATCATTCCGTATACGCTGATGATAAGAAAATCTCCAAATCACCTGCTTTCTCTAATGCAACCTAAACAGGTTCACTATTTGGTGTCAAATCACCTTCACTTCCGAGAACATAAGCTATCTGTCATGTAGTTATTCTTCCTGTCTACATTTTAGTTAGCTTAGGTGTTATCTTAGACCGTGAATTTAACTTTTCTTCATATCGACAAAATTATTTAACGTGCCACTCCTACCCTCGAGTTTATGAAACGTTGGTCCAAGGAGCTAATCGAGTCCTCACTTCACGAAATCACTATATGCTACCTTCGTTAGGTCGAATATATTCTCGAATATTCTAGTCAAGTCCGGTTTTGTTCTTACGGCATCCATATTGAGGCTTTTATGTTAAATGTAGTTTGAGTATGCCTTAAATTTTCTTGTAACTATAATAAGTAGATTTTTGTCGTTTAATATGTCAGTTGTTAGTTGCTTAAAAAAAGTTAAGGTCTATGAGGTTTTATGTGCAAAAAAAAAAATGTTTTCTTATCCAGAAGTTCTTCTTCTTTTGGGGTGATACATCACCCCAACCTGGTGCACCCTGTTGTGCACGTTATTTAAAAGTATTGTTGTCGGAAGGATAATAATATTGAGTGGACAAAGACCATCAAGAAGTCCCGTTCCAAATGGCGATGGAAATTTTGGATGCGTTTTTCTCAAAATGATGTTTTCAAAGCCGGTGTGCACCAATTTTCAAAAACGGCTTTATCGATAGGTCTATTTTGAAGGTTGTATTCTTCAGATTGTATTATTCATGGATTGGCCGTTTTACGATAATAATTTTGATAATTTAAGGAAAAAAAAAGTAATTTACCTACACATGTATATTTATCTATCCGCTAATAGAATCTTTTATTATTTTTTTTTTCTTTAAACAGTCACGAAGATATAGTGCTGATCGCCAGACACCTGTCTGATCCCAGGAAAGCATCTACAGGAACGATGCAACTCAACTTCTTTAAAAATGAAAAGTGCCAATATAAAATTAAATGTTACAACTTCATGAATGAATATTTCTATAAAAGCCTACACGTCAAAAAAAATGCCTTTTCAGAAAGAATTCGTAAATAAAGGATTTTTGGCCTTACACCTGCGAACAACCCCTAAGTTAGGATAATTTACGACCAATCAACTAAGAACAGAGCTAATTTCTTCACGATAAAAAAATTACTTCATACTCAAAATAGCAACAACTCGAAGGCGCAATATATGTAATAGTTTCAGAAAAAAAACAGCTAGCATCTTCTGTAAGAAAGCATGTACATACATATGTAAATACATATGTATGTACCTACTCGTATACGTATACAAATTATTAAATCAATTATAGAAACTGCTTACGGCTTCAGAATGAAATATGTACATACATACATATACATATGTACTTATACGGGTATATGTATGTTTAATCGTAAGTAATCATTTTTCACTTTTCCAGTTATTAAATCGAATGACAAGAAAACAATAGTGACATTCTTTTTTATTCCTCTAACTTTATAACGAATGTATGAAAATTAGCAACTTATGCAAACTAAAGTAACGACAGTTATCTCCGAACCCAATGACTTCATATAAAACAAACGAAAAAAAACACACCCTATTAAGTTCAGCTAGAATACCATACATAGAGCACTGATATAATCATCAAGCCAATACAATACGGATGGCCTTGAATACGAGTCAGTTCGCCTACAGCCGTGAATACAAATAATTCCTATGTAACGTTTCTGTAATGTGTAGGCCAAGAAATTCCATTTTAGTTAGACCAGAAATGACAGAATCGAATGGATTCGATATACATATACAATTAACTCTTTCTTGGGTAGTGGCTGTTTTTCTCGGAATATTGATGATACGAATGCGCAAAAAGAATTTCTAAGTCGGGTAAAATCGCCTCAACACACAATATTGTCAACTTTGCCCTTTCTTCATTTCCAAGCTTTCTGAATACACATTGCTTCGCGTGAGATACATATATGTACATACATATGTTGTACATAGCATTTAATCGTCCTTTTTGCCTAAATTTTATTTACATTTACATGGCTTCCTATCACGAACATCTCATACATATTTGTCCAACAAACCTACATTAGGCTGAGCGCAAATAATTTTATTTACGAACGAATAATTCTATTTGTCATGTCGCTTGCACCATCGTTGGTGCTATCATTGAAAAAGAATTTAAGGGGTGGGCATATTTTTATATTGTATGGCGAATCTTCGTAAAACGAATGAATCCAATATTTTAGTAAGTTGAAATAACATGTTTTTATATTTGTGTTTATGATTAGATTTGGTCAATACGCCCTCTGTCACGCGATATATGAAGTCACTTCAAACAAACAGATGTAAAAGAAAATTTAATAAAACTGATTTAAAACATTAAAAGGATAAGTTCACATACTCGTAAGTACATACATACATACATATATATGTATGAGTTGCTCTTCAAATGACAAAAAATTAAGTTGCCAAAAAAATCGGTAAAAGTAAATGGCAATAAATGGAGAAGCAAAGAAATTTGTTACTCGTATTTTGATTACTTAACCGTTGAAAGTTTAGACAATGATCAATAAACAAACAACTATTGTTTCCAAGAAAATAAAGGCAGAGGTTCAAAGCTAAACAGTTATAATAAGGCAAAAACTAATATTTCAGAATGCCTCATTTTTAAATGCAATACAACATTTTCATGCTTGTCAAAAGATTTTAGTGAAGAAAAGCAATGCAAAAATATACCTTTTACATTACTTTAGTCGTTACTGTCAATAATATAACATTGGTTTATATAAGATTTTAATCTCCCATTTCGAATTTATTTAGAAAGGAGCAAACGGAATGTAACATTATCTTATCGACTTTTATATTAATCGAATTTTCGGTATTATTCATTAAGTATGAAAAGATATACTTTTTTCTTGCCATTGAAAACAAAATGGATGAAGAAATCTGCATCAAATTTTATGTAAAAAATACATAAAATTAAATGTTACAAAAGTTGCCTGTAGCATTTGGCGAATCTACCCAGGGCAAAAAAAAAATATAAATGGTACAAATTCTTCAGAGAAGGACGAGATGTTAATTATGATATTCGCCCTGGACCACCCGGCACGACAATAATGGATGAAAACATTAAAGCAGTGAAGAAAATTGTTATGGAGAACCTTCAAATCCCTACCAAAAAAGTTGCTCAAAATATTGCCACTTCAGCTGGCTCATGCCATAATTTTTTTTCGGGTATTTTGGGCATGAAACATGGGTTAGACTAGGATTTGTGGAGAAAGTCATGACTGTTGCATCACGATAATGCACCTGCTTACTCATAAGGGGGATTAATCTGAATAGATTTTAATGAATAAATAATTATAAAACTATTTTTTGATTACACCCTATTTTTTAAACAAACTTCGTAGAATAGAAATTTGTTGGTGAGCTGAATCGTAACACATTGTATTTGTTGCCGTTACAAAAAAGAGACAAAAAAAACATTAAATTTTTTGAATTGAGAATGCGGTTATATTTATCCTGAGCTGAAGATCCTTATTATTCGAACTTTTAACAGGGATTGTTATAAGGTTCTCCTACTTTATTGCGAGAACTTTAGAAAAATATTTTGTAGTTTCTACTGTAAAGTGCTCTTATCGAACCAAAAACATTGCATAAATGTTTGTGAAATCACGTATCTTTTCCTCCAAGTTGTGGAGCAAATTTTAAATGTCGTTCCTACATGTGCACCCTATAATCACCTGTCTTTTGACGAAAACCAAACTATCTCCTCAAATTTGATCTTTACCGGAAAAGGTTATAATAACAATCTGGTTATTGTTAAATATTGTTAAATATTGTAAGCAATCGGCATATGGGAATCGAAATTAGTCAAATTGACCTCTCCTAATGGCTTAGTATCTTTTTTGCTCTGAAAAAATGTACATATAGGTATTGTTTCTGCCTAGTTACTGATATCGTTCAATTATAATCGATGACATAACCCAAACCAAACGAAGACGTGTTGAAAGAGGGCCATCCGAAATGATCGCACATACGAGTACAAGTACATACATATTACACCCGTGCATTATTTGTTCATGAAAAGTAATACTTTAATTATCGCACTACTGAACTTAAAAGTAATGCGAATTTTAAATGTGTTTGTATCGAATGGGACAATAGTGGTGCTCTCTTATCTGGAAAAGTTTCATGTCAAATTGGTAACACCTGCATTAAAAATGATACCTAATATGGCTGAATGATACACCAAAACAGCTTCCACAAGTTGCCTATGCCATTATGTTTTCCATTTTAGCAATGAATTCGTGCACAAAAAAACAATAATGTGATTTGAAACAACAATTTATAATTAGACGTGCGGACCATGAATAGTCACTGCATTTAGTCATGTTTTTACTTTATTGAAATGAACACATAATATAAGATCACAGAATCAAAAATAAGATTGTAAGATTGTCTTATTTTTTTGTTGTTTTCTTTTTTTGCCTTTGTTAAATCTATTTATATTTTGAATTTCCATTATACGAATACATCCGGTTGTCGAATCTTTTTGACTAATGATCTACGAGCAATATGTCACAGAACGTTGTTTGTTATGAATGAATCAATATTTTGCTTGTACCAACACGTTCATTCTAAGCGGGACTTCATAGACTTTAAAAGGTAAGTATGTATACTGAAAAAAAGTATTCAGTAGCAATTTTCTAGTCCGCAAAAAAGTGAATTAGTTTCACGTAAACTATCTCGAATGTGTATGAATAAAAGAAAAAAAACCGATTGTAATCTGAAGGCCTCCTCTGACATCACAATAATCGGCGTATCTGATGTTGTTCAGCTCAAGTGATATTCATTCAAGTCGCTGTCAATTGCGAGTTGATTAACCTCTATCTAAAGAGCGATATAGAATGTCCACAACTTATTTGAAATAAACAGGTGTTATATTTTAAGTAGTTAAAAAAATAATTATCAATGTGACTTTTGATAGTACAATATAATAAATTATTTGTTGCTTTCTTAGAAATATGGTCTTCCACGTAATTATTGAACATATTATTTTAAAAGGAAAGGTGCACATATACATGTATAAAACACCTTGAGATCAAATCGATTCAGTCCCACGCAATTCTACGAGCATGCCGAAAAAGCAACTTAAAATGGCAGTCGTTAGTTTTTCTTCCCTTAAAGTTGCCGTCTTTAATTGTACAAAGTATACATAAAAATTGCTTGTTACCATAAATGATCTCTTCAATTCTAATATTGTATCTTTAGCTCGTTCATTTCTATCGCGATTAGAAGGCGAAATTGTTTAATTTAAAATGACGTAATATCATATATAGAAGTGAGTCTTCTATATTATGATATGTTTCGATTCGTATGTTTTCCATTTGTGTCATTTGCTGTACATATGTATCAGTAATAATGATGTTGTCATTTCTTATTAAATCCAACTTATATGTAGCCATCAACTTTAAGCAGTCCCTCTTTCTCTTAACCACATTTGTCTATAGTTTGAACCTTCACATACTTAGATTATTATCAGGTATGGTTTCACAAATTCGCTACAATGTTACTAGATAATATAATACGAGATGGTTTGTTAATTTTGGCGAATACAGAGACTGGGACAAGATTACAGTATTGTTTTTGGCCAAGCACAAGCAAAGATGAGTGAGCACAACCATGTATTTTTTTTCCTACAAGTCAGTACGTTCTCATCTTATTGTTTCACGCAAGCGGCGCATAATTTCAAGATAATATTTCTTATTGATCGTAGGACTATCCGGTAAGAAACCACGCCATTGCAATCGAAGAAAACAGTGATCAAAACTTTTATATTTGGCCGAAATTTACATGCTTTTTTCGGTCTTGTTTCTTCTGGTCGCTTCCATGGGGATGATTGAGCCTTTCGACATCCTAGTCATATACCCAAGTTTTGTCACCAGTGATGATGCTTTTCAGCAAAACTGGATCGACATTCAACAACACCTGAGAGCATCGCGAGGTTTTTTTTTTGTCATAGTTTAACAGCTTCGGAACAAACTCCTCTGACACACGTTTCGGCCTTGGTTCTTCTGGTCGCTTACAATTTTCCTTTCTGCTTCAATATCTTCATCCATTGCTGACATGCTGGGGCATCCGCGGGAGGCATCGCCATTTACATTTTCTCGTTTTTGAACATTTAGAAGCACCTATTCTCTTATCACTTTGGAAGAGTATTCTGGGTAATTTTCTTATATTTTTTTTTGTCTTAGACCTTATACCAATGTAATAACTATTCCATCTCCATGCTTGGATGTATTTTTGCATCAGGCGCTCTCCGAATTATTCGGCGGGTATCTGATACAAGAAAATTCTATTTGATTTCGTCACTGAAAATTACCTAATCGTAGAATAAATTGTACGTACTCCAACCGCATCCCGCATGTTTCTCAACGACTGTATATGCCTTTAAAACTTTTTCTTTTGGTTCGATAATACTGTTCTTTGTATCACATTACGATGCAATGGACTCATTAGGATAAGAAAAGACTAAAAGTTTGGCCATAAAGGTATAAAATGATGTGTAGTATTTACCTTTTTCGTCGATTTTTATACTACTTTAATAGTTTATTTTTAAATATTTCTTTATTAAATCAAAACATACATTTGGTTGTAATTGGTCAATTTACATGGAGTTATATCAGGTGTAAGACTTAAACCTGACTAATTATAAATATAATATGAATTTCAAGAAAATGAAAATAAAACCGCAAATCGAGAGGAAAGTAAGTAAGAAGAACTTCCCATTTATTTAAAATAAAGAAAAATAAAATCAAATAAAATAATAATAATAATTATGAATGTAAAAAATAAATAAATAAACACATTAAACACTGATTAGACAGAATAAAAGCAAAATTTTTTTTTTTTTCATTTAGTTAAAAAGTAATTCAAAAACAAAATTGGATAATTAATTTTTTTGACCAAGTCACCATTTGTTTTATATAGACAACAACTTAAAATTAGAAGAAAAAGAAGAAATCCATTTGAAATGATGCCAGGAAAAATGCTTCAAGGATTTCCTTATATGTATTAGATATCTGTGAATATTGAAAGAAATAATTTTCTCAAATGTTAGTTGCTATTTAAGAAATAGACATATTTTATTTAATTTACTTATTAATAGATAATTATCTTTGCGACCTTTGGATATTTCTTTTTAGCGAAATGAATTTAAAATTATTCCAAATGTGATTTGTTTACTCTGTGAGAAATATCTTTATTGAACAACAACTGAGATGAAAATAAAAAGGAACTTCGAGACGTCACACATAAGCTTTTGAGCCCATGCTAAGCATGAAATCACATCTGATGCGATCATTTGTGTCACACAAGACCACTTTTATTCTTAAAACATACAATACAAATCAATGTAAATTTGATTATTGAAAAATGTGAATATTTACAAGTATTCTACTCTATTCCAATACTTTATATTACAATATTAACCGTATTGTTTTGGGTATATAACTTAATTCGTGCGGTTTGCTAAGAGATGGCGTAACTTGTATTATTCCATTTTTATTATTCCATTGGAACATGCGTTGGAAAGCAACTGTCATTGTACGTCATTTCAGTATATGTCATTCATTTGAAGCGTAAACAACAATAATTTTTTTCACTCAAATATGTCGAACTTTGTGCCTGAAAAAGTGTTTTTGCGGGGAGTTCTTCTTCATTACTTTAATATGAAGAAAACTGCTGCCGAAAGTCATCGTATTTTGGTGGAAGTTTATGGTGAACATGCGCTAGCTGAGCGAACGTGCCAAAAGTGGTTTGCACGATTTAAAAGTGGTGATTTTGGCTTGGAAGACGATGAACGTCCTGGGCAGCCAAAAAAGTTTGAAGATGAAGAACTGGAAGCATTACTCTATGAAGATTGTTGCCAAACACAAGAAGAGCTCGCAGAATCTTTGGGTGTCACTCAAGCAGCAATTTCAAAACGTTTAAAAACAGCTGGATATATTCAAAAGCAAGGAAATTGGGTTCCACATGAACTCAAGCCGAGAGACGTCGAAAGGCGGTTTTGCATGTCCGAAATGCTGGAACGCCACAAAAGGAAGTCAGTTTTGCATTGGATTGTTACTGGTGATAAAAAATGGATCCATTACGACAACCCCAAGCGCAAAAAATTATATGTGAAACCCGGCCAACCAGCCAAACCAACGGCAAAGCCCAATATCCATGGCGCGAAGGTAATGCTCTGTATTTGGTGGGATCAGAAGGGTGTGCTGTATTATGAGCTGCTAAAACCGGGTGAAACCATCCATGGACAACGCTACCGAACACAATTAATCCGTTTGAAGAGAGCAGTAGCCGAAAAACGCCCGGAATATGCGACCAGACACGGGGCAATCATTTTCCATCATGACAACGCTCGGCCCCACGTTGCTATTCCGGTTAAGAACTATTTGGACAACAGTGGATGGGAAGTTTTACCCCACCCGCCTTATAGCCCAGACCTTGCCCCTTCTGACTACCATTTGTTCCGGTCGATGCTGAACGCCCTCACTGAAATACGGTTCACATCAGAGCAGAATATCAAAAATTGGCTTGATTCATTCTTGGCTGGCAAGCCGGCGCAGTTCTTTTGGGATGGGATCCACAAATTGCCAGAAAGATGGGAAAAAGTCATAGCTTCAGATGGGCAATACTTTGAATAATACTATTGTACATGTTTTTCTTAAATCAACGTTCAAATTTGAAAAAAAAACGCACGAATTAAGTTATATACTTATTTTAATAAAAAGAAGAGCAATTGAGAACAAGTGGTGCGACCTTAAATAAGAACCTCTATCATCATCCTAAACAAATATATATATTATATATCCGGTAGTGTTAACCTATAAATAATAAGCTTCCTATCAATTATCTAATCAAACAAATATAATACAATACTCGTACATTCATGTGTAAAATTTTAAAATCCCCTCTAATTCTCCCAATCGCATACAGATGTAGAAGCCAGTTTGTTCTTATTCATATATTGTATATTTCACTCGTCATGCCGAAGTGCGCCTTCACAGATAGACGATGAATCAATCGAAATTAATGTGGCCCAAGTAAAAGTCGTTATAAGATTGATCAGACGCCACCACAATTGCCAATTCCTACCAATTTTTTTCATATAAAAATAACTCGATATTTAGCAAATCGAAAACTATACATAAAAAGGTTACATTAGTATTCGCTGACGTGTAAATTGAATTTATGGTACTCGCAAGATAAACATTATTTATGCACAATGGGTATGTGTATGTCTCTATCTATGTTTTCTTCAAATGTTTTATACAAGTGTAACTAAATTTTGAATGTAAACAAAAAAATTAGCAAATTGAATAATTGGCTAAATTTCCCTTTTAACAGCCTTGATAATTGTTGGCATTACCGTTTAGAATTAAAGCTAATAAGCGTGACTAATAAACACTCGTGTGTTATCAATCAATTTAACGATTTACTTTAGCGATTTCGGTGAATTGTAATCACAGGTAGGTACCTCGTGTGCAATATAATGACATGTATGATTCATAGATACCAGTTTTTTTTTTTATTTTTGTGGTGAGTATGACGTCAAATTCTTGGTAGAGGGCTACAGCACTTATGACGATTCATTTTAGTGGGATTATTTGCTTTAGACGGTATTACTCGCCGGAGATATTTACAGTTCAAATAACGCATTTGCGTATATAACCGGAAATTTAGATAGAACAAACCCCCGTGCCAACTGTGTTTAAGTTCAAACTGACCATTTTTGTTGTCAACTATTCGTTTCATAATTTCTAAAACTCTACGTAAGATTTGCAGAATGGTCACTTTCAAAGCAGATTTTTTAGATCGGTTATTAGAGAAGGGCTATTTGTCAAAACATCGCGTTTCATTTTGTGAACAATTTTGTATATGAGAAACAAAAAATATGGATAAAAACTATATGAGTACTAAAACATAAAGCTTCTTATGTTATTACATACAGTCTGTTCCATAATTGTTTGCAAAAGGAGAAATTGTTTGCAATTTCAGCTGGAATGTTAAAATTTATGGGAACGCATTGCTTTTGTATTTTTTTCTTTTCATAATTTTATTAACAAGGTTATTCTTAATAACTACAACAAAAAAAAAATAACAAAATCCAAACAAGAATGCATGAAAATAATAAAAATAAAAACATCTTCATATTTTAAGCTGTCAATTAATTGTTTACAAAATGAAAGCAAAACATAAAAGGAAAATGACTGAGGTCTTAGTTTTCGAGATATTCAAATCAAAAATCATAAAAAAGACAACTTTTTGTTGATTTGGCGTCCGGAAGTAGGCATGAAATTACGTCCTATTCAGGAGTAATCTCATACAACATGACGGACTAAACAATCTATTCCCTTGAAAACTGTTAATTAACGTATTCTTATTTATTTTAACAATGGTGTTCAAGACATCGTTGTGATATGTTAGTTTTTATTTAATGTTATACCAAGATATTTTAGACTGTCAGATTAGACCGTAGTCCGAACAACCATTATTAGGTTGTTGCTTAGTTAGGAAAATTTTTTTTTTTTATTTTATACCCGATTGGAGCTTAGTTTCAATTATAGAACAAAGTACATTTCTGTCAAATATAGCAGACTCATAATTAATAAGGAATGGGAATTCGGAAGTTTAGAAATCAAACAAGACAGGTCTAAGAACAGATTTTTGGGGAACTCCTGCAGAGTTTCTTGGTGTTGTCACAGGACCTTTACACAAACAATAAAAATAAAAATTAATTATTTTTGTTAACTACGCTGGGAATTCGTTCAATATCAGATTACATAGTAAATCGTCATGCCGAATGATGTCACAGGCGTTTTTAATGTAAATAAATACAATCCCTGTAGGTTTCTCGGAAACAAAACTACTTTTCATGTGCTGGTTAATCTTAATTTTAATGATTTTTCGAACAGCATATTTAATGAAATGAGTAGCTTTATTGGTGTGTAGCTTTCAGAATCGTTTGCAGGTTATGGGAGATATTGCAATTTGACATCATTACTTTCGTTGCTTGTTCAGCATATTCTCGAATATTGCTGTTTTTAATGAAATCCTAATCTTTATAATAGTATCGCTCGAATCTAATAAATTCAAAAAAAAGTTTCCCAAAGTTTGCCCTACGTAAAATTTTTGCGTATTTAAATTTTTCTGGATTTGATACAAGATATAGCTCATTTGGGCTAAAGCCTCAGGTCTCTAGAAGAAAATAATATTTAATTCTTTTCGCTTTTGATATTTTGAATTCTAGTAAAGAAGAGAATTTGATTGTTTACATGTTCCGTTTCATAATACAAGTTACATTAGATTTAATCCAATCACTTGGGCTTGCATTGTTTTTAACCCATTTGATTACGCTATCGATTTTAATATGGAATTTTAATAAATTAATCTTTTTCTAGTAGTTAGGAAAGATAAATAAATAAATAATGTGGTGCGCATATAACTTTGTGAATGGTTAAGAATGTCATTCACTACGTTTATGGTTAAGAATGTGACTACGTTTTTTCTTACGCATATTTAGGAATTGGAGCATTTGTGGCTAGATATTAGTGTGGATCTAACATATCATATATCAAACGTTTACAAACCTTACAAGTCAAACTTTAGAAGTCCTCAAACTAGTTGGTTCGAATTAAAGGTGATTTTCATGGCCGCACGTCTTCGAAACATTAATTTGCTTTTAAGGAAAATTCCAACTTGCCCATTTTTCAATTTGACTTGAAAACAGTTCTAAAAATCGCAATTTTTCAACGACAATAGATTAAGGAACGAAAGATTGAAGACTATATCTCATAAATAATAACTAAATTATTCAGTGATCTTAAAAACGTCTTTGATTTCAATTGTAAATATTGCTATTGCCAATATAAGAAAGGAAATATACTTGATTTATGTTTCCAATATATGCCGATAAGTTTCTTCCATACTATGGGGAGATTCGTTAATATTTTCCCTAGGACCGATAGGGGAAATAACTATTGTGGCGACTTGGAAAAACGTTCCTGGCCTAAAATTCTTTTATTGAAAATGCTATGGGACAAGACACATTGTCGTGACCCAACAGCCAAATGCTCTTGAGGAACCTCTCGGTTAAAGTCGATTAACTCTTTGGCCTCGAGCCACACATTTTTTGTGGATAGTGGGCCATACGGTGAATGATATCCTGGGAACAAAAGAAGCAAAATAGCATGATATTGATTTGTGACTTGCTCATTCTCGCTTTTTTGGGTTTTAGAAAGACTGGAGGATGGAGCTCCATACTCTGAAGCTTAATTTCCGGATCGAACTCGAACACCCAACTCGCGCTACCCGTAATCATCGTTCCAAAAAATGGATATAATTATTAATCTTTTCTAAATAATCGAGGCACATTTCCCTCACGATGTCCTTTAGTTCCTACAAAAGATATTTTGAAAAGGTTGTTGAACAGACTTTTCTCGTCCCCAATTCATTAATCAAAATTTGAGAACGGTGATGTGACTCAAATTCAATTGCTCCCCAATTCTGATCGTTAACCAGCCATGTGAACAGACAAAGCTCTAGATTTTAGCGATATGAAGACCTTCCACTGTGAAAATCTTAAACCACCGAGAAACCTGGGCTCTACACGAAACATCTTTTCGTAGGCCTATTGAAGTTTTACAAGTGCTCAAGTCTGAAAAAAAACTTACCGTTGCTCTAAATTCATTTCACTTATTTTTGGAACACAGTGGCAAAATATGTTTCGCAAATATAATTGCTACAGACAAACAAATTACTCTACCTAACTTGTACTGGAAGTGTATCGCATGTTGATTTTATATCCATGCAAGACTTGTGTTGGACAACACTAAGTTGTCACATCGATCGCTACATTGCCAGTCGTAAAACTTAATTTATATATCTCGGATCTTTTAAAAGTTATTTTCCATATTTTCTTCACTATTACACAAAAACGTTTAAGCTGAGATTAAACTGTTGCGAAGCTATCATTATCTTCGAATTATAATATTTGTATTGAGCTAAGATATTAAATGAAAGAGATCATAAGGTCCCTTGAACATAGTTCTCAAATTCACTAATCAATCTTTGAATTTTTCAGGTCTGTAAAACTTAACGTGAAGTAAAAAGAATTATATCATTTTGCACGAAAGCTTAAGATTGCATAGATAAACTAATCAGTTATCTAGGTCAAATACGCGGCCCCCATTTTAGACAACTTTTCACTTTTACCGTTAAAGGAGTTTATTTTAATTCGAAACGTCATCTTTCTAACACTATCAAGTGTACGCCTGAGAGGGCGTAAACAACGTGAAATATGCATTACTAATGCCATCTGCTGGAAAAATAACGAATTTCTTTATACCACAAATAATATATATTTGTAATATTGGAAATCAGTAGCAAAGGGTTCAATTGGATGCACTTTCGCATAGAAAAGCATAGTATTGCATATATATTAATGCTAACAGAAAAAACGAATTTGATACAATTAGGTCAAAGTTTGTGACAAAAAAATTATTTTATTTATCGACTTTTTTGTCTCGATTTCGAGTCATAAGCCATAAACCTATTCCATTACTTTATTTTTAGAACAAGTTGTTTTTATGGTACTTGCGTGAGCGGGGCTGACCCCCGAAAGGGAGCTTACATTTTTAGATCCCTCGAAGCGTCCCAGTCAAAAGTAAATTTATTATGTACTTTGACAATATTAAAAAATATGCAAATGTATAAACTAATTTTTCTCGTTCTTTTTCCAAAAGTTTGAAGGCAGTTTTTTTTTTAATTATTCATAGACATTATTTGTTTTAAAAACAAAATAATAAAATAGACTTCTGGCTTTAAAGAAAACCTTAAAACTTTATTGCAACTATTGCCGTGGTTGTTAAATATTTTTTTTTTCATTTAAGGTAATTAAATGGTCGTCTGAATTATCGTACTCGCGCCAGAAACTAGGTAAATAGAGCTCCTTATGTGGACTTATTTCTTAGATACTCGTATAGATAATTTCACTTCAACTCAGATAACTGCAATACATGCACGTGCTATACTAAGCCATAATTTAAATAAGAATGCAAACAAGAGCATCCCCAAATGAAAATAACCCTCAATAACAAGTTACAAGCACGATACTAATGGAGCGAAGCATCCCCATATCAAAAGCTCCATCCGGACGGTAACAATAATAAATGTAAAGCTTTTCTATCACGAATCCGTCGGCCATCATAAAGAGGAAAATGCAATCAGGGCAAAAAATATTGCTTCAAAAAATACCCAAGGTCAACATAAATGGGCAATTATCAGACTTAATCCCCCTTTCGCAAGAACCGGATGTATCCATGAAAACAGCTGAGGCAAAAGCCCTTGACTTGTTGTCCCAAGCGAACCTTGTGTTCGTGATCGATCGTAGATATTTAAAACAGGACACACACGCCTATGCTTAAGAATGAGTGCATATCAAACTGCAACGTAAATTGAATAATAAAATGGATGTATTTAGATCACATCCAAAACGGAAAAAAAAACTTAACTTTGAAACTAGCTAAACATCTAATAGGCGAAGATGGCATAAAAAAAACGTAAAGCATCATACCCTGATGCATAAATTGTAAACACTGTGGGTTGACGACTGACATACCTACGCATGGTATATATGGTATATGCACCAACTGTGGGTGCCATTAAATAAAAATTAATACACAAATCAAGTGCGACACATTCTAGTGATTTAATCGATAGAAAATTTAAGAGCAACTCTTACTTAAGACCCAGCTTCAGCTGGTCAAATGCTGGCAGATTTGATGTCATCTTATCGATGGGTGATTTCTTGTTGAATACTCCTAATAAAATACGCTTAAGATTGTACTCGTATGTACAAGTCGATTCACAGCCGATTCAATTATATTCTTCTTCTTGCAAATTTTAGAATTAACTTTACTATTTTTCTTAAATATATTTTGACTTTTTAATTAAGAAAAACATAAAAAAACATCCAAAACGCGTCTAGGAATAGATTAATTGGAATTTCGTACAATATGCTCACTGACGCACACGCACAGGCACACGCACTTAGGAATATCGGGTCGGGTATTCTTACACAATATTTTAAATTTTTTGAACGAAAACAAAAAAATACAAAATTCTTATTTACCGTACGAGTACGTGCTATACCCGCCCGCTACACTCATAGACGACAGCACCACAACTGATTGGGGAAAACTTTTTTGTAAACCATTAACGTACTGCTGTGCGAAATTAAGCTTTTCTCCCTGATATGCTCCAACTATTTGGCTGCTGCTGCCACAAATCGAAGAAATTTTGTGTATGTCCCACCTTGAATGTATCTAGAACTCGTGTAAGCGACTAAGTTTGCAACTGTCAAGCTTTTTTTCATTTTACATCGAACTCTTACTGAGCACAAGTTGCATTGGGGCTTTGGGCATAAAATGATATGATGTTAAATACTCGTATATGGATGCATTCATATCAATGCAAGCGCCAAGAATTCTGTGGGATATAATAAAACTCGTACGAGTATTTGTTCTTTAGATAGAGCTGACACAGATAGATAGAAATGGCCTTGACAGCAACCAGAATTTGCAAAGCGAATTTGAGTTGCAGAGGGTCGGTCAACAACATGACATCTACGTCGTGCATCGTATTTGTGAATGAATGGCACTAGGACGGCTCATCTGGTTTTAGTATTCGCCAAAAAGAATGAAATGAAAGAGTGCAGAAACTTTATATTTAGTAACTTTTGATGTCATTGAATGCGATGCGATAGACAATATCAAGTGAGAAACAAAGTTTTTTAGATGAGTTGTGCTGGTGCACTCACAACCTCACTGTGCTTTTCCTTTAGAAAACTAAAAAAAAGTTAGCTTAGGAAATGAAACTGAAGCCGACTAGTTTGATTTCCATTAATTATAGGTTGCTCAAGAGTTTTTTTTTCCTTATGGTGCATTTCTGATATTAAATATTTTACTCAATTCTTAAAATTATAAATTAAATCACATTTATGAATAGATATCTGATATTAAATATTTTACTCAATTCTTAAAATTATAAATTAAATCACATTTATGAATAGATATCTGTCTTGCTTCATTCTAATCCTATATATGGTGTCGACTTCTGTCTTACAATGAAAGATTGGTTGACTATACTTTTGATTTCAAGAATGCAAATTGGAACACTTCTTCCAAAAACTTTAACTTCGAACACAGAATCTTCTACTTATACGGCTGAGAAATATGCATAGAAGAGATTGGCAGAGACTATTACTATTACCAGAATTCAAAAGTTCGGAGGCTCGTTGCGGACCATTTGCCAAGTCTCCCTGTCATGAGTGTGTTCCTTCCATGTTTCGCTGTGCTGTCCCAGCTCTTCTCGATCCGTTCTCCCATCTACGGTGCGGCCTTTCTGGGGGCTTTTTTCCTTGGGTTTTCCACTCATTATTCGTTTGACTGTTCGTCCCCTGTTCATTCGTTCTACGTGTTCTCCCCATCTTAGTCGTTACGATTTTACCACTTATAAATATTACTATGGTTGGGGTTGAAAAGAGTATCTCGAGTCCTTGATTATGTAGTTTTCTCGACTCGCGATCGTTTTTCTAGATCTTATTTTCAAGACCCCAAAATCTATTATAATATTGAACCTTCTTAGACACAGACTATCATGATTTATTATTATGATTTTATAAATATGGATTTTGACATTGCCAGAAAAAATAGTCGAATAGTTCGTTGATTGCGAGGCGCACATCGCCCGTATTCATACTTTTATTTTTCGATCTTTTGGGAGTCAATATGGTATCCAGATATTTGAATTCGCCCACTTTCTCGGAGCATATATTGAGTGCAGTCAGGTGCGAGGTTAGGATCGAACCAATTTGGCCAGTGTAATATGTGGTTGTCTCTTCATTTACTTCTAAGCCTACTTCCTTTCATGTCACATTAGACTTTATACATTTTATAGCTATCTCTTCACTATGTCCCAGCAGGTCCTGATCGGCAGCGCAAGCTGGAACGCATGTGATATCTAATTAAGAATCCAAGTACCAAATTAAAAAGAAGTGGTGAAAAGCTATCTCCTTGCTTTAATCTTTCACTTATCTCGAATGTTTCTGATAATGCTCTTCCTATTTTGACTTGTCCTTTATTTCCCTTTAGCTATATTTATATCAGTTTCACCAACTTTTTCGGGACTCCCAGCCTTACAATGACGTGATACATTTTCGATGCGGTTATAGAGTCATTTGTCTTCTCAAAATCCCCGGACAGTTGATGCACCGTTTCTTTTCTGGTCACTTGTCGAACGATTCTTCTTGAAGCCACACCGATGATCTCCTATTATTTCCTTAGTGTGTGATATTAGCCTGCTTAGGAGAATATTTGAATATTCTTAATTTTAACCAACTTTTTCCTTTGTCATTGTCGTTTTTTATCCCGAAGTAGATGACTGACTTATTTACGAAGGGTTTGATATCTTGTACGCGTTACTATCCTTGTTTGCTTTTCGCTGTCAAACAATTATCCCATTAGTGTTTGAAGCATTACTTTTAGAAAGGACAGACTCCCAATTTTCGAAACGCAGGGCATTATTTAACATACCAAAGTTAATCTTTGTAAGAAAAGGTGTAGACATGGTTAGTTTGGCCTTCAAGATTTTCAAGGTGTTAAACAATATTCCAGTCATGCAGTGATCAGTTATGTGTAGATCGAAACTAACACCGTAACACTGATTTAAGGATAAGTCTTTAAACTAACCAAAAACATGATCTGGGCACGACTGTGATGATTGATTGATTGATAAAGAAAGTCAAATCATGCTCAGCAATCAAGGCAAGGTAAGAATCAGTAATAGTATTCGAAGCTAAGATGTCAACATTAAAATTGCCAAGTAACACAAAATTAGCAGCTTTCAGGTAACTCAAAAAAGATGAAAATTCACATAAAAAAGATTCTGAAGAATGCGAATGCAATCTATAAACACAAACAAAATTGAAGACCTTATTACGGAACGCAACTAGGTTCTCGCTGTTTTTTTGATAAAAATGCAACTTTATGGTGAAAAAACGGTTACAAATGAATCATTCAAAGTATTGCCCATCGCTAGCGATAACTTTTTCCCATCTTTCTGGCAGAGCTCGCATACCGTCACGGTAGGAGTGTTCGTCTTTTGAGGCTATCCACGAATCAAGCCAATTTGAAATGTCTCCATATGAATGGAAATGCTGATCAGCCAGATCATGTGCCATCGAACGGAACAAGTGATAATCGGACGGCGCAATATCTGGGGAATATGGCGGGTGGGGTAGGACTTTTCATTTGAGCGTTTCTAACGAGGTATTAACAGGCAACGTGATGCCGGGCGTTGTCATACTGGGTGACAACAACGAATCACTTTTCGTGATTCTGCTCGTATTGTGGCCGCTTTTCACGAAGTGCTCGGCTCAATCGCATCAATTGAGTTCGATACCGTTCCCCAGTGATGGTTTCCTTTGGTTTTAACAGCTCATAAAAAAATAACACCGCCCTTATCACACCAAATACACAGCATAACCTTCGCAGCGTGAATATTCGGCCGAGCCGACGAAGAAGAAGCATGACTGGGCTGTCTCTTTGGGTTGCTGTAATGAATCCATTTTTCATCACCCGTAACGATGCGATGAAGAAAACCCTTCCTTTTTTGCCGCTGGAGCAGTTGTTCACAGGCGAAAAAACGATGCATGAAAGTTACATCCCGTCATGGAAAAAACTTAACATTCATATTTATAGATACAGATTTCCGAACAAAGGTTAGGTCAGGTAAATAAGGAAGAGCTTCAAGATTGCAAGCAAGCATATCAAAGTTTTGTCGAAGGCTACGAATGGTCACGCGGTTTCAGTCCTTGCCCAAGCTGGATCTAATAAGCTTTTAAGCCAAGATCTTTCCATAAGATCTTCCACAATTGTTGTGCACGGCGTAGAATCGACTCATTCAAATTCTCCTCATCATTGCGCTCAGCAATAACTTCTTCTCTTGTAACTGTTTGTCGTCTTTGTGGATGCGTATTGTACACTAGAGTGTACGTGTTGCGAAAACGAGTCATTGCGTTCTGAATTATTGGCTCAGATTGACGATTATGTCGACCGTAAAATGGATGTGGCGCACGATATGTTTGGCGAACCCTACGATGGTTTTCAAAATAAGTTTGCACAATTTTTATGCATTGTTCTCACATTAATCTATTTATTGAAAAATGGCAAATGGCATCCAAAAATGGCAGAACGTATACAAATCAACTTTGAACAGTCCAATTGACAATCTGTAAAAGCAGTGTTGGAACAGTTTAGGAACCAAACCTTTACAAAAAAAAAAACAACATTTAGGCTGCGGCCACGCAGAGGGCGACGAGCGACAAAAAAAATGAAACATATCAAATCGTATGGTGGTGGCCACGTGAACCCTGAGCGACTAGCGATTTTGCTAAGCGATAGGGCGACGGCGCGGCGCTCTGCATCAAATCTGTTTTAACTTTTTAGTGTATCGCTGAGCGACGACGTGATTTCCGGGAATTCACCATAAGCTGACCTTTCTTGATTTATAAGGTGTATGTAATTTGATAATGACATTCTCGCAACTATTCGCTCAGCGATGATGCTCAGTAAATAGCCACCCGTCGCTCAGACACTTTGCTCACATCGTGACCGCACCCTTACAGGTAGGCATAATTTGCCTCTTCGCATTAACTTAAACCTTTCACTAAAGACATCAACCGCTCAAAAGTAATTTACTGTTCTTCTGATGCAACACCTTAATAATATTTGGTCAACATCATCATCACTCGATATGCTTAGTTCGATCAGAAGACACAGAGTAACGGAACGTTTTTAAAATCGCCACGAAAACTAAGCAAAGACACGCATAACCTGTGCAGATTTTTCTTAATATTTGCTTATTTTATAAATATGTACATAAAAAACGACCGTAAAGCTTGTAGATTTACATTGAATAAAACATTTAAATTATTTATGTGATCAAAGAAAAGAAGGCGTTTTATTTAAATCCCTGCTTCTCACTTCGCCAAATACTTCCCAAAACTACCAAATTGCTAAACATTAATTATTTATCTTGTTCGGGCATCTCCCACCAGTGACTGTAGAGATGTTCACCATCTTGTTCAACAATGCATTGAACAAAGCATATTATCGTTGCTGCAACTTATCCCCCAAGGGGTAAAGACACCTCAAAATCGGCACATCTCCGATAAGTCCCTTTCCGGTGCATGGCGCATGCCACGTTTAACCTAGTATCAGTTATTCATTGGAACAAATGCTAGAACCAATGCATGGGTGTCTGTCTGATTGGCCTGGAAAAAGATATTGACATCGTATGGTTAGGACTTTTTTACAACGTCAGCAGTCGGGGCATAATTAAATCACTGCTTTACATGACTTCTAATTCTTCTACCCAAACACTTAGAAATAACAATTGACTTCAAGGTGGTACGGAGATATATGTTCCTTTTAAGCATTTACTTTTGTGATACGATCCCTTCTCTTCACCATTCCATAACGTACGCGGATGACAGATCAGGTCCAACGATCGACTTCATTGTCATTCTCCTGCAGCGTGACCTCGAAATAAATCAGTAGTGCTGTGGTGACTTGAAGTTGAAGATCATTTGCTGTTTCATAGCAGCGAATTTGAGGATTGCTTAATGGGAAGGACTCTGGTCTTTGTCACAATGTCTTAGGACTTGTCTCAGATTACATAGAACACCCGAGTTTAAGTACACGAAATATCACTCTAACTAGATCCAAAACAATACGGCTGGATTGTATGGGTCGGTGGGTGTACAATTTTCTGATAAAATGTATGCTTGGTAACGCTGCAAGAGCAATGACTTCAGTCATTATCTCCGGAGCTTACTACCTCAATGATTTATATCGCGAGAGGGTACACCTTAACGGTTTTGTCCCGCTAGACCAACTCCTCTACCCAAATTCGTGAGGGCTGATCCAGGATAGATTGGTGATACCGTTAATCTTCCATGTGGCTGTGCGGCAGTTCCTCTATGAATATGATATTGAGCTCCGTGAAGCACCTCAGGTTCAGTAGGTCAATTTCACGCCGGGATCGAGGAGACGTCGTCGTGAGCATCAACACTTTTGGTGGCTGACGCGAACCTCGTCAGTAGTACCTTTGGTTCCTATAGCCTCTTCAAGGGTCGCCAGTGTCAGGCTTACATAGAATAGGGTAGGTTAGGGTATGTTTGGGTGGGTTAGAGAAGGTAAGGGTAGGCTAGGGTGGGGAGTAAGTTCAGTTTGGTTTAAGTTTTAATTAAAATTACAAGAAAAAAATAAAAAAAAAAAGATTTACAATAACCAAAATATAAAAGAGAATAAAAAACTAAAATAAATACAAAAAAGGTATATAAAAATTATATATATTACGTATGTAATTTTTTATAAATATTTTAGTTAAGATAGGTTGGCTGGCACTCTTGTCTTTCATTCTGATTGGTCACCCTCCTGATTGTATCTTTCAGCGACTGGACTTCGACATCTCACCTGCTCTGCATGCACGCGATCATAACAAGGCTTACGGGTCCAGTTCAGGTTCATCTAAGATTGATAATGTGCCAAGCCTCCAAAAGTGCCCCTAGCTAATCCTAACCTAATTTACAAATACACCCGACAACCACCAACGATGGCGACAGATGGGGAGAAGGCAGTCCGCCATTGCGGTACTATAAAGTATGAAGTCAAGAGCGCTATCAATGTACCCGTCGCGAATGAGCCATTTGTTCCCGGCGCCCTGGTGGTGTTTGCAAATTATCGGGATACCTTCTCTATTTTGCAATAATCTTTCGTAATCAATCTAGAGATATGCTTCTGCGGGAATAAAGCCCGACCGAAGTGTGCTCTTGGTGTATCTATTGTATAATTGGGTAGTAAGCCCGGAGACTGACCTTTCTGCACCTTTTCATGACGGCGGCCGGTATTGAGAAATCGGATGATATATCATCATTTGACGAACTACATTATTAAAAAATCTAGAAATCTAGACACCTAAGAAAATCAAATCAGCTTATCCGAAAAACAATTGGTAGAACATTTTTACTCACAAGAAGATATCAGCCGCTTAATACCAGAAAAAATATTACAACAATTTATTTTCTCAGATTCAAAAACAATACCTCTTTTGTTAGATTGAAAAACAGAAACAACAATATCAGAAGCACCAGGTTCTGGTCAACTTTAGAGAAATATATTATAACGAAGTTCATAAAAATATTAAAATTGGATTTTTGGAATTTGCGTCGTTAAAGCCAAAAAACTGCATATTGGCTGAGACATCAGGAATCCATTTTATCCATCAAAACATCAAACTCCGATTTGGTTTTACACCTCCTTTACAGTAATATTGTATAACGGTGTAACTGACGTATAATAAATATGGTGCTCACGCTAATGTATAAAGAGAAAAAAATATTGATTAAATCAGGGTTTTCCAAATTAAGAATTGGACCACAAACGAGAAAACTTCATCATATTTCATATGTTTCTCAAGGAGTATCTAAAGGATAAAAAATTTCCTCTTTCATCAGAAGAATATGTAATATGTGAATACTCGTAAAAATGCTCATAAATTTTTAGGCCTTATTTTATTCAATATTCTTTTACTTCACTTGCGTAATTTTACAATTTTATATTAACATGTAGACTTAACTTTTCCACTATATCATTCCGAATTACTCTTCGGCTTCTGTCCTCGGTAGTGATCGGCAGATAAAAACGCTAAAAAGTAGTAGTAAATGGCAAATACGGCTTTGACCAAAAATTGAGGTCTCATTCATATTATAATAAAACAACATGCTCTTGAAAGAAAATAAATAGGATAATCATAATCATACAAAAAAAATTCCCAATTCATAACTTTCGCTATCGCTGATAAGGAACCATAACTGATTTCTGAATATATTATTTGAACCTTGGACAGCTGAAACTTAATGACGAAAAGAGCTTTTATTGCTGTGCTGGGTCATCGGTAATTGACTTTGGAATTCAGTGACAAGCGTGATACCGAATTCACAGTCAAATTTTCTTTTTTTATTCTTTATTATTCTGCATATTCATACTTACACTCGTGGAGAGTTGCTTTCCAATTTTTCATTTTATTGTGGTTGTTCTTGTTTTATGTTAAAGTAATATAATCTGTGTACATTTTAGGTCCACAAAGCCATACAAAACATACCATTTATCTAACTAATTATCTTGTAAGAACATTATGAGCTTTTATAAGAGAACATAACGAGAACTTAAAGAGAACTGCTCCTATTGCACAGTTAAATGAAGATCAATAGAAGCTGAGATAAAGTCTCCATAAGTATCGGTTATCAAGTCAGGGATAAATATTTGCTTCGAAAGAAAAACTTAAATTTTATACCAATTCGACTAAAAAGATTAAGAAGAGTCTATTGTTTAATTTGAATGTAACCTGCAATATGTTTGGCTCTAGAATTTTGTTACTATGGTTCAGAATGTTTTATCAAATCAGGTTTAGTAACACATAATTACTAGTTGAACCCGTGTCTTAAACACTACTGGTCTATTTTGGTAGTTTGCAACACTCACTGATTGAGGTTTTTCTAGATTCAGAACCTTGTTGGGGTTTTGATAGGGGGATCTCATGTTGCGATTAAAATAGTTGTTAGAATTGACATTTAAGTTGTATTGTTTGTCAGAAAAATGTTGCCCTTTGTGATGCATTTCTCTATGTAAAGATTTCGGTAAGAATTACATCTAGGGAGCAGGGGAAAAGCGAAAAATCGCATAGTGACTTAACAACAACTGGGATTGTCCAGATCTGCGATATTATTTCTGTACTCTTGATCTTTATTTTGTTTTCACTAAATGAAAGGTCTGGATTGGAGTGCAATATGGAATAGGAGAAAGTGGGCGCTTCATGATTTATTTTATCACAATGGAAGAACTAAGGATGACCAACTCAAGGGAAACCATAACTGGACTGGAATTAATTAGGGTTGAGGATTATCACCTTGTCGTGGTCTAAGCACAGGGAGTTTTACTAGAATACTTGGATTCAACATTTTTAGATCCTATGTTATTTTCTTCAATTTCTCATTATTTCGAATATAAATAATTTTTATGAGTAATTTTAATAAATAATTTTTATAAATCATTTATATGATAATTGACAAAAAGGGTTATCCTTTTTCCTTAAATTTATGTAAAACTTTACATTAAGTATATCCTTACAGGTGGGTGTCGGCCGCTGACGCATGATGAGCGAGTTCGGATCCCGATAACACCAACGCCATCAAATGATTATTTCTGGGCCTCTCTCCTCGGCGGGGTACTGGCAAAACCCCCCGTTGTAAAAAGCTTCTCGGCTCTCGCCGTTCGGAATCGGCATTTAGCATTAGGTTCCGTTCACTTGTGTGGAAAACAAATCGCGCACAACATAAGTGAATAAAAGAAGCTTGGCTCTGGCTCTTCATGAGCTGTAACGCCATCTAAGGTGTCTGTCTGGCAGTACAATGGACCAGTATTTGTGTCTGAGTGCTCCAACAGATAGCAGAAGCCTCAAAAAAAAAAAAAAAAAAAAAAAAATATCCTTACAGAGTCAACTATGGGGTTGTACCAAAAAGGATAATGTGGATATCGTACAAAGATTCCAAAACAATGTGCTTAGAAAAATCGTAAATGCACCATGGTACATAAGAAATAAGGACCTCCACAAGGACTTCGGAGTAGAATTAGTCATGGATGAAGTCCAAAAAAATGCACGAAGGCACGAATCAAGACTACAAGTACACACAAACACAGAGGCATTGCAACTTTTAGACAACGCCAAAGTGAAAAGATTCAAAACGACAAGGCCATTTGAACTGGTTTAAAGAGAAGGGACTACTCACATTAAGAAATGTACATACATTTGTATGATTAAGCATAGACGTATGCTTAACATAAATAAAAGAAAAAAAAATATAGAGTGCATCGTAACATCTGTCAGGAGACGCTGATGGGCGGAACTCCTGAAATGAAAAATACAGATTAAATCAGCATAAAATTGCTTATTAGTCCAAGTGACTAGATTCAATCATGTTGGAAGCGGGTTTTGGTCTTTAAATATCCGGCATACTGATTACTCGGATCATCAGTATGTTTTGAAGATTTCCACTTTCTCTAAAAAAAAAAAATATACATACATATATTCATATACATACATATAGATGACGAGTAACATCGAGGTGTATGAGTAATCAAAATACCTGGATCATGTTGATGGGGATACACCGGTAATGTTTACGAACAGCCTAAGTACACTTAAGAACGGTTTGAAATATATGATCACAAGTGCATGATCACATTTTCTTGGATACACCAACTTCTTATAATACGTAGTCTTTCATGTCTGTTCTACATAGAACAGTTCAGTTTTGTTTCTCGGTCTGGATACCATTCAACGTAAAATTGTTAAGAGATCGTAAACTATTTGTAACGACCAAAATTAATAACCGATTGATAAACAAACAATTTGTTTTGAATAATTTAATGTGAGATTGTAAAATAAATGACAAATAAGAAAACGGGCGTTTGATTAGATACGAGGAAAAATAACGGAGCAGAGAAGCGGAAAATAGTGACACAGAGAATCTGAAGGGAATCTAAGTTATTTTAAATATATTTTAATTTCAATATAGTGAAGAGAACGATATTAAATTGCGAAATCGGTTTTAGTTAGGGAGAATGGAGCTTAATTCAAAAAGTTGTATTAAAATATCGCCATAAGCGCCCAGAAAATTGTTTTCAATTCAGTGAAATGGATCATACAACAATAAAAGAATTTACTTTCGTACTTAATTGCATAAAAAAATATTGTGCCTATTGAGGGTAACCAAACCCATTTGACAGACTTTATTAACCAAATGGAAATTTTCACTCCGCAATTCAATTATTTTGAGGGAAATGCCAGAAAAAAAATTTAAAAATTATTACGAGTAAAGAGACGTACTGCCAGAATACAAAATAGAATATTAACGAATAGAGGTCAACTATTCCCAACCGAAAAGTGAAAGTGAGCTTTACAAATTTCTAAGAGACATTTACCTCAGCCCACTGATACTATGATTATCAATAAAAATCCATATAAGTTAGAAGAGGCATTTGAAACAGTTTTAGGGCCCGACGTGTATACTTTTCATGGTCCAATGACCTAACGCTATATTAAAAAAAAATCCTTTTACCAATGACAAAACTTAAACAGAAAACAATTCCATAATTCGATTCAAAACCCGTACTAATAAATCAGAAAAATCAACTTTTTATACAAATCAAATTAACTCAGAAATCAGGTAAACAATATTTTTGATTATTGAAACAGGAATCGGTTAAAACAGAAGTCGCAGTTAGTCCTTCGAACTGTAAGCAGTCTCAACATACTGCCTGTTGTTGGAGCAGAAACGTAAAACCCTTCCTTTGAATAAAGGACACTTATAATAAGCGCTTCAAATAGCTTCCTTACTTGAAAAAAGAAAAAAAGTCATCTGGAATTTTGTACCTTATTCTCGATATTAGACCCGAATTCAATCTTAACTAATTCTTCCCCAATGAAGAATAAAAGTAAAGATAACAATTAAAGCAGTAGGTAATACAATATTTATCGAAACATTTTTATCGACTTCATTAAAACTGTCTCAAATATTTAAAAGTTATATATGGTTCAAATGATGGTTGAAATGATAAGACACGACAAATACGCCTTTTATTAGGAAAATGATGATTTGGCTTTTACGAACGAAGTCAAACATACTCGTACGTCATTACAAAATATAAACTACCGTTATATTCGAAGATACATACATATGTGCATATGTATGTACATTTGTAATTGATTAAACAAATTGAGGAGATGCTCCAACAAGGGATGATAGCCATGATAGCCTGTTGCGAATCGCCCAAAAAACCGTAGACGCTACAGGCAGACAGATGTGACACTTCGTGATCGACTATTGATAATTTAATGAAATTTCAATAGAAGATTGATGTCCTGTTTCAGATATCGAAAAGATATTTGACAAATTTACACGAAGCCAGTATTTCCGATCGTTAATGTCGTTAAGGATTTCCATCATGTTGATAAGTTCCTAGCGACACAAGTTCATAGACTAATTAACAATATATTGAATACATACATATGTATACCGATCGGAAATGTATCATATTACCATGTAAGGGTGAGAATCCTGAAAAAGTTGGTGAAATTGATGCAAGTCTGCCTAAAGCGAAGGAAGTGATGGTAGAAACACCTTATCTGAAACATTCTGGGTACGTTAATATACTCAATACATTGTTAATTGCTCTATAAATATTGGCGGTTTTATGTCTGTCACTTGGATACACCACAACTTGATGGAAACTCTTAGCGACTTCAAGGGTGGGAAATACTGGCATCTTCCAAATTGGTCAAATATCTTTTCGATATTTGAAACAGGATATCAATTTTTTATCGTAATTTCATTAAAATCGGAGACTACCATTGTGGCTTCAGGAGGGATTGCTCGAAGAGTGGACAGGTTTTCACTATACGACAGCTTTTAAAAAAGAAATGGGAATTCCACGGTCCACCAACTGTTCGCAGATTTTAAAAAGGCGTATGACTTTATAACCAATCGAAAATGTGTTATGTAAACCAAAGCGAATATTTGATAGCTCCTTGTAACAATTTGGTAGCAGATATATTCCTCGATAATTGTGTTCGACCACCCTTTCTAAATACTGTGATGACCGATTATATCATTCTCCATAACAATTTTCTTGACTGCTTCAATGTTTTCACACGTTGGGGCTTCTAAGGCAGGCGGACATCGTCAGCGGCCTACTTTGAAGAGCTTACACCTCTTATAAACATTTCTTTTGTTTAGATTAAACTCACTAAATGCCACAGTCCACATTTCAAGAGGCTTAGTGGCGTTTTTTTGGCGCCGAGTGTATTATTGCGTTTTAAATCGTAAATTGTTTTTACCGCCTGGTATTATGCTATTTGTGACATGAAATGTGTACCGCGATCTTTCAAACTGTGACAAAATCTTGCAGTATTCAAAAAAGTTGCCCGAAGATACAGTCTTTTATATAAAAAGCCGCATTTTTAAGGAAAAATCCCAACCTTCAACTTACAGTATTACTACCTACCACTGGTAACTCAGAAGTTCAGCGCCTCGTGAACAACCCTTCGCCAAGCCTTTCTGTCATATTTGTTCCTTCCAGGTTTCATTCCACCTCTTCTAGGTCTATCCTTATATTGTCATTCCATCTACGGCGCGACCGCCCTGGCAGTCTTTTTCCTACGGGTTTTCCATCCTTTTATTTTTTGACTGTTCATCCACTTCTACGTATCCCATTCATCCATTCGTTCTACGTATCCCGCCCATCTTAATCTTCGCGACTTTATTAATCGGACAATGCTTGGGACACGGGTTCTTGATCGTGTAGTTTATTCCATTCTCCTATTTCTTCGTCCGGTTTTCCACCATAGAATCTCCTTGAGAACTTGTTTTCAAAGACCCGAAATATATTTTCTTCCTTTTAAGGGAGAGATTGAATTTCACATCCGTAAAGTGTCACCGGCATTGTTATGGTTTTATAAATATTGATTTTGACATTGCGGGACAAAAGAGTTGTTTTGAATAGTTCCTTCATCGCGAAGAAGCAAGCGTTGCCCATATGCATCTTTTTATTTATTTCGTTCTTTATGTCGTTTTTGGCAACCAATATGGTACCCTGATATTCCGCTTTCTCAAAGCGTCGAACACAGTAAAATGCGATGGTTGGATCAATCCAAGTCGGTCAGTGACCAATTATTTGGTTTTCTCTTTATTTATATCTGAGCCTGCGATTATTACAATTTCATAATTTCTCTTACACTTTCTTCACAATCTCCCAGCAGGTCGAGATCGTCAGCATAAGCTGGAACGGATATGAATCCATTAGGGGTTATTACGAATATTAGCATCAAATTAAAAAGAAGAGGTCACAAGTCGTCCCTTTATTGTTTGTGTATAAAAAATCCTATATAGAATTCCAACCTTTTGAATGGATTACTATACTCAGAGCTTCTGTTAACTTGGTAGAGATTTCAGTATTATGGGCCGCAGATGCATTTCTGTTGTCTTAAAACTTCAGTGTATTCAATAAAACAATTGAATGGAAATAAAACAAGATAAGTATACAAAATTAAGATTTATTAAATAATTTGCATGTTTTTCTTTTTACAAACTATCACAAAATAAATATTAGTTTTATGGATTTATTAATTGATATACCCTTAAGGGGAAGAAGATCGACTAGTATAGCAGTTCTCTGGGATACATACTGTCCCACAGCTTCAGTTTTTCGCTCTCTGGCAGTTCAATAATTTCTAATTTATCAGATATATTAAGACATTTAAATGTCTTTGCCCCCCTGACCACTGCTGGCCACCCTACGTCTCCATCATTGAAGTCGTAAAGATTTCCATTTGACGCAAATCTTACTATCATCGATACCATGGTTTGGATTGTTTTATACTCTAAACTCTCTTCTCTTTGTTTCTTAGCTAAGCCATTATAAAACAGATACGACAAGTCATCGCCGTGACATGTGCCACGTACATTTGGGCCGCAGTTTAGGATCCGCAAGAGATTAAAATCCTTCGAGTCAAAGTCGAAACGATATAAGAAAGTAGGAGCAGAGGCGTACTCTGCACGCGAGAAAAGTGTTCGATGAATACCATGCCAGAAATATTTGTAAGAGAAAAGCTGAAAACATAATTTAGATAAAATTTGATTTTTTTTTAACTTCGGACTGAATAAATTACATCGCAATACTCCAATGTAGTCTGAAGGCTCGGTTTGCTGTCTCCAAAATATGTTTCTTTTATTTTCTGCCCAAATTCTTTACGTTCTTCTGGTGAAAGCGACAATTCTAAAGGAACAACTTTCTCGCAACATCCCAATTCGTTCACCATATCAGGGTATTTTCGCAACTCTAAAAATCACTTAATCCTTAGTATCATAACTAAAAATGAGTTTTTAATATCTTACCTGAAAACATGAATAGTCCTTCAAACGAGTTACCTCCAATTAGCATTGGAATACAACTACTCCATGTGTCCCGCATCATCTCTACTGGATTCTTAGGAATAACGCAATCATTACTCACATAAGGCTCCACCGTTGGGCCGAAGCTATATGGAATTCTGTTGTGTCTTTCCTCTTTTGTTAGCAATGTCTCCGAATATTTATACATATCGTAAGGCTTTAATTTGGTTAAAAATGCGCAAACGTCCATGTCATTATTATCTGCCGTGTAACCAGTAGCTTTGGCTAATCGATAGGCCCAATTTCTCGGAGGTATATTACCCCACGGAGCAACTGCAGTTCCTGACATAGCAATACCCTTATGGAACAGACCCCTCGTTTGTTCTGTAAGCATCATATAATGTGTTGAACAACCACCTGCGCTTTGACCGAAAACTGTAATGTTATTGGGGTCGCCCCCAAAATATTCACAGTTTTTCTTAACCCACCTAAGAGCTAGTACTTGATCTTTTAGGCCGGCATTGCCTGGAATTCCTACATTAGGATCAGCGAATGACATGAAACCTATAAAACTCCATTACTAAAAGGCCCTTTGTCAATAAATTTATGACTTACCTAACGGTCCCACTCTGTAGTTGATTGTGACCAAGACGACATTTTTTTTCATAATGTAGTCTGGACTATAGATATCCCTTGAGGCTTCGCCCACTTGGAACGCACCTCCATAAATGAACACTAGTACTGGTAATGGTTTTGTCGGATTCAACTAAAAATATTTATTATTTATATTAATTTTGTAAAAAAATCATTTTCCTTTTAATCCACCTACACTCTTAGTGTAAACATTTAGATAAAGACAATCCTCACTGCCCTGAAATTTTCTGAAAACCAGATCTATTTGAATTGGTTTGCTTTTCACTTTTTTGCATTTCTTTACATCGGACCACGGTTCTGGTTCTTTAGGTGATCGAAATCGAAGATCTCCAACGGGTGGCTTGGCAAAAGGTATTCCCTCGAAACTAAAGTATTCATCGCCATACACTGTAAGCCATTTAATACCACAAATTTTACCATAGATGGTATCAGCTACAACCTTTTCGCTGGTACGTAAACGATTTTGTCGGGATTTGAACTTGATGAATCTGTTAAAAAATATTTAGTAAAAAACAAAATTACAAACAAAATTAATAATTAATTGAAACATATGCTGTCAGATAGTTTTATATTCTAAATTAAATTAATGTCTGAAGGTAGAAATTGCAGATCGATTAGGTTGCTTATAAACTACCTGCGTATTTTTATCAGGCTTGTGATTTTACGTTAATAATACCTAGGCCAAGTTTGTCTCACGTAGTTGCATGTTTCAAGGTTACGCCAATTCTCCTGTTGCAGTCCTTGTTTCGAGATTTTATATTTTTGCGTTTCCATTGATGGATTTCCCCTTTAACAGTCGAGAGCTTCAGTGTGCTGCCAGCATAACGTTACAGGGCATCTGTTCGATATCTCATTTAGAGATGTGCGGCAGTGCCTGAACAATTTGGAATATAAGAGTACTACAATCGTTCGGTAGTCTAAAGGATTGCCTGATTTTTAGGGTCTCTGTATAGACACGGGCACTCACACCATTGCTTGTCCTGGACCCGTCTGTGTATATTTTTAGTGCAGTGCCTTCTTTTGGAAATTCATTCCCCTCCCTTTGTCGTCGGCTGGGAATTGTTGTTTTGTAGAGAATCTTGAAGTCAAGAGTCGGAATTAAGTAGTCCGTGACTTCACTTATAACATTGCTTTGGCGTATAATTGCCCTACTTCTGATAACTTCCAGTGAAAGGATTCCCTAAGTCGAAGTGCCGATTTCTTTACCTTTTCCTTGCCAAATAGATCCAAGGGAAGTAGGTGAAACATCGTTTCGAGGGCTGAAGTGGGGGTTGTTCGCAGTGCCCCCGTTATCGCGATGCACGCCATCCTTCAAACTCTGCTTAGCAGTTTGCAATAGTTAGATCTGCACAGTGCCGGCCACCAGACAAGGCATCCGTAAATTAGTATATGTAGATCTAACAACCGCGATATACAGGCAGTGTGTAAATGGGGTTTGATACCCCATCTGGTGCCCAAGGCTTTTTTGCAGGTGTATAGCCAGTAGAGCTTTCTGTCGAGTATCACGCCAAGGTATATGGCGTGGTCGAGTATCACGCTAAGGTATATGGCATGGTTGAGTATCACGCCAAGGTATTTGGCGTGGTCTGCGAATCTCACATTGAGTTTTGATGAATTGATTATAGAAATTTCCGTTTTCTTGTGAATAAAACAAGCTCCGTTTTAGAGGGATTAATTCCAAGCCCGCAGTAGTCTGCCCATTTTATCGGTTCGCCTAGGCCTACTCGTATTTCCATCAAATCTTTGATTGTTGGGATATGTTTTCCGCTAATTGCTGTGCAGTAGCGTCTGCATACGCAATGACTTTGCATCCGCTGGTCTCCAGGGATAGGAGTATTTCGTTTACAACTAGCACGGCGATAGCGCTCCTCCTTACAGTGTGCCACGTTTTACTGCCCCTTTTGTGTGGTAGCATTCGAATTTCGAAAGAATCAACCTGCTTGAAAGCACTTGTTTCATCCAAAGCATTATATTATCATTAACCTCTAGCCTGCTTAATACATTGGTGATGGCTAGTTGTTTTATGTTGTCGAAAACTCCTTCAATATCGAGGAAGGCAATCATTGTGAATTCTTTGTTGAAGTGTGATTTTTTAACGGTTCCAATGGTCTCTGACTAAAAAAAGAGGAAAATAGATTTCGGGTCTTTAAAAACAAGATCTGGAAAATCTATGGTGGAAGACAGGACGAAGAAACAGGCGAATGTAGAAAACTACAAAATCAAGCAATGCCCGAGTTATTAAATCGCGAAGACAAAGATGAGCAGAAAACTAGAATGTCCGTTCGTACTGGTAGAAAAAATTAAGCTAGGAAAACCGCTCTGTAGATGGGTGAGCAATATAAGGATGGACCTAAAAGAGAGATAACAGATCAGGTAAACATGGAAGGGACACATTTATAACAAGCAGGCTTGGCGAAGGGTTATCAATGAAGCACTGAATCAACGACATCCGAACGGCCGGTAATAATAACGATGCTTTCAAAGAATTTAATTACAGAAAGTTTACAAATTGCTCTGTAATTTTCAACGTTTCTTTTAGTTCCAGATTTATGGATGGAAACCAGGTATGACTTCTTTCAAACTTCGAGAAACAGTACATTTAAAAAATTTGTGAGATGGGAGGAATACCATTCTGTTCATTGCTTAGGTTAGGCTTCAATGATTGAAGAATGATGAAAATGTCATTATGAGTTAGAGTCAAAAATCCGATGACGACACATGTGAAGGAGTAGCCTGAAAAGGTCCTATTCTGGTTGGGGTTATGGTTGTAAAGAAAGTTTATTTTTAAATTTCTTTGACTTTCTTTTAAATTGGTTAAGTGCCATAAAGTCTTCGTATTCTATTTAATATAACGTTCGATAGACATGATATAATCTTTTAGGAGGAATTTGTTGAGAATATTCAATTCTTGTGTATCTGTACCACAATTGGACTTCTTAAATGTATAAATAAACCATTTATCATTGGGGTTTTTTTAGAATAACTAAATGTCCAAATGTGTGTCAGAGGGGTTTATTTGAATTTATGTAGGACGTAAGTTGTATGAATTTCGAGAACACATCAGTTAGTATGTCAAGAAAGCGTTCAAACATTGATATTAGGTTTAAAATATCCAGTCTATTCAATTTATAATATTTAAGAAAATATTAAATTAAATGTAGTTCGCTTTGTTTGAATATTTCAGGTTTTTGGTACCAGGTAGTAAAACAGATAATTCAATAAAAATGCCTTTATGACTAATAAAGAACATTGATTCAAAAAAACAAACATAAAGGAGCTTGAGTTACATTCAAGACGAATTCATCACAACATATAAATATTAGATCTAAAATTTTAGACTGTAAATTAACTACTGGTTTTATCTGGTTTTATAAAGTCAAATAATAGAGATTCGTGGGCATGAGAAATATTATGAGGAGATAGGAAATTCATGTAATCGGTTTTATTTCAGATATTACTAAGAATCTTCTTAAATTATTAACTTACCGGATTCAGTACAGAGGTTAATAACAAATATGTCTGTATAGAGGGTGCGCTTTTCATATATTTCAAGCATACTTCTAGGCGGAGCATGGCTTATGAGTAAAAACTAATGTTCATTCGGTATACAATAATTGGGTGTCATAGATATACAAATTTGAATGATGTCGGATAACAACTGAGTGACTTCTTTAACATGTCAACCAGAGGGAATAGCCACTATTATCCATCACTACGTTCTTCTTATGAGTTTCACCTGTCGATTCTGAAGGGAATGTAGAATTGTTGATTGAACATTTCTGAAGACAAAATTCCAGTATATAGCCATAATTCGACTATGATAATGACGTCAAAAAATTCATTGCTATGTCTGAAAAATCCGAGGAGCCTCTGGAGACCGTGAATAAGCACATTCTAAACTACTGTTCTATCGAGCACTAGACCGTCGTTTCTTGGCTTTGGAAGTTTTTTTTAAAGTGTTTGATTAGCATTTCCAGCTAAGAAACAGAGCCTAACAGAAACATGGCGTGCATTGTTGTAAGTATAAGCAGGAATACCAAGTTTACATTTCATGAACTGAAGAGAACTAGGATCCACGTCTTTTTTGACAATTTTTTTTTTTTGCAGAAATACACATTTTCTGGGAGCTTCGGCTTATGTGCTACAAAAAAAAAAACAATTTTTCTCTAAATTATATCTTGACTCAGGCGAGAGATATGGAGGCGACATTTAGCCAGCTCTTCATACTTGGTTTGAATCTGTCGATGAAAGGGACCTACTACATGTTGCCGTCGTTAAATAGTTAATATCGAGAAGCTTTTCCAGAAGGAATTTCGCCAGTTTCCCACTGAGAAGAAAACCTCAAAATATGATATCGATTATTTTGTTTGATATGATTGTTTATAGTTGTTTCGCGGTTCGAATTACGTGTCGTCGAGGTCAGAGGCACATCAATATCTGAGAGACGATGTCTCTACATACTTTTTTTTAGAAGCAGCCTTGGGATCGTCTTATTTCACATAATTTTTGAGAAAGCGATAGCCCCTAATTATATCAAAACATAATACTAAATAAATATACTATACTCGTACAATAATTAAAAAATGTAATACTCGATATATCTTGTGTTACCTAAGTTAATAAAAAAGAAAATGGAATTCATAGGTCAATACCGAAGACATATCATTTTAGAAAACAAAGTATTGAATATTAGTTTCTAAAATGCAAATCCACAGGTTGCCATCAATACAATGAGAGCCAGATTAAAACCTATCGTCTGTTGTCAGGTGAGTTGTTTTTTTTTTTTGTTGGAGGCCTCTACTATCTGTTGGAGCACTCAGACACAAATACTGGTCCATTGTACTACCAGACAGACACCTTGTATTGTATTTTCCCCGTTGTCCGGCGAAAAGTAATGAGGGGCTTCACTGATGTAGAGCTAAGAGATTCGGCACCTGCCACGTCGGCCCCAAGGTTACGCCACCGTGCGCGAGCGAAGGCGGGACAGTCGCAGAGAAAGTGTTCTGCTGTGTCATCCTTCTCGCAACATGCAGCACAGGTAGGCGTCTCACTGATGCCAAGCACATAGAGATGCTTGGCAAAAGTAATGACGCCCGTAAGCCTTCTGCAAACATTTCTCCTTAAGGATAAGAAATATTTTTCCTAATATATTTTCCTAACGCAATCGAATGTATTCGCGCTCAAGGAAAACTCCAGCGCCTGCCCAGTCGTGGAGCCATCTGTGAAAATGCGAAGACATTCCGTTCCAGGTTCAGTGTTTGGCCAAAGCCAGTCCTGACGCCATGAAAATGTGACTGTGAAATTACAGCGCAGTAGGATGGCAGGCGTCATTGCGTCAGATGGCATATCCATGAGACAGGGGTCGTAGGAAAATTCTCCCGCAAGTATACCTTCACTCCAATGCGAATTGTACCAAAGACCATTTCTCTTTAGGCGAGAAATGGCTTTCAATGCACACCCTCTGATATATATGTGGAAGATTCTTCATAGCATCTAGAGCAACTCCCGATGTGCTGGGGAAGCCCCCGTGCAGCTGAGACAGACCGCTCTTTAGAGTTTGGTGAGTGAAGCCACAGCGTGTTTGCGTGTTAGCCTACTCCATTAAACAACCGATGCATATGAGATTGTCGGTCTTATCATTGCCGTGTAGACCCAAAGAACCTTTTTCGGCGATAGGCCAAAGGCACCTTTGCATTGCCAAAAAGCTGACAGCGCTTTGGTGGTTTTGGACTCAACATTCTTTGACCAAAGAAGCTTGCTATCTAGGATGACTCCCAGGTACTTAGCTTCCTTGGATATAGGGATGGGAATGCCTTTTAGCACCAGCTGAGTAATGCCAGTATTTTTCCTCCTTCTCGTGAAGAGAACGACATCAGTCTTATGAGGATTAACCGACAGCCCATTTCTCGTGCACCACTCTTCGATCACATCTAGCGCCGCCTGCGCTTTGAGACAGATATTCGCTAAACATGAGCAACATCATCCGCATAGGCCTGGGTATAAATTCCAGAGGCATTGAGAGCATCGAGCAGAGAACAGAGAACAGCGGAGACAAGACGCCATCTTGCGGGCAGCCCCTATTTACTCCAGACACATGGTTCGAGACCTGCATCAGCGATCAATGTCCTGTGCACAAGCATTGCTTTGATCCACAAAAATAGTGCTTCATCTATGCCATGCCGTCTAGCAGCGTTACACATGCTGTCGAAAGTAGCGTTAT
The DNA here is from genome assembly GCA_958301585.1 of Merodon equestris. Classification (NCBI taxonomy): domain Eukaryota; kingdom Metazoa; phylum Arthropoda; class Insecta; order Diptera; family Syrphidae; genus Merodon; species Merodon equestris. The sequence goes on from OY284413.1 coordinate 72,359,958, forward strand.
CAAAAGCTCTTTCAATGTCGACGAAAATGCCTAGTACGTTATCTTTCCTTTCGAGAGCGCATTCAATTCTCCCAACTAGGCTATGAAGCGCAGTCTCGCAGTCCGCGCTGATAAGCATGTTGCATGTTCAAGAGAGGATGCATTCGAAGGGCAACTTTGCGCACGTGTAACTCTACTAATCTCCCTCTATGCTTTTCAGCAAGAAGGATGTTAAACTGATTCGTCTAAAACTCTTGGCGAGTGAGTAATCTTCTTTCCCTATTTTGGGAATAAAGACCACTTTTACCGTGCGCCAAGGAATAGGTACGTAGGCAAGTGCCAGGCTAGCAGTCAAAATTCTTTTCAGGGTAGGAAGCAGCTGTGTTATACCTTTTTGCAGCATAACAGGGTATATCCCTATACGTTAACCAACTTGCTGGTCGCGCTCAGGGATTTGATATCTTCGCAGAAGGACTTATAATAATCATTCTTCGATTTACGAATATTCAGGTGTCAGGTGATTACAGAAAACGTAGAAAATATAAGTAAATAGTCATCGAAAAGCCCACTGCCGGTGACGCATTCCAGCATTTCAAATCTCTGGTGGAGAATATGTCACGTTCCTTGGAAGGGTAAAAAGCCAAAATTGTTGCTTGTGTGTTAAAGAAAATGTTTACCTCTGCACAGTTATAAACTGAAAAGGCTGGCTTCAGACAATTGGGCCATTTTTTCACGATACTCAGGCAGAACTTGCGAAATATGGCGATTTCGCTTGAAAGCCACGTTCAATGGATTTAACGTTTTCAGCTCTTTCCTTTTATTTAGGAATAAGTCATAGATATACGATTAGATATACATAGTGTAGTTCATGGTCCAGCCTCCTTGTATTGAGTGGAGTGACTGCTTCCGTTAAGCGGATTCACGAATCCGAAGCAAAGATTTTTCAAATTCAGCTTTCCAAATCAAAGATATGTATATTTACAGTATTATCCTTCATTAATTCACCTACCTGTTATATTACTTACCTACTATATACCTACTATTTCCTAAAATTAATTAAGGCCAAGTGTTCCCTCCAATGACATGATTACAACGAAAACTCTTCAATCGTTTTACGGTCTAATAAACTCGTAAAAACTGAGTTGAGTTCATTGCTTATTCCATATGAACGCAGCTCAATAAAGCAAAAAAAAAGAGGAGTTAAGTAGTTTACTATGTTAAAACATAAATGACTCTAGTTTTATGGAAAAAATGGGGACATATTTATTTTCACCCGTGTTTAGTGTATGTTAACGTACTTATTTTCTCTTAACAAAGCTTTCTTCTTAACTGAAAACTTAAAAATGCAACATTCTTCCTACCACGCAACAATAAGAACAAGCCTCAGAGGGTTTCGAATTACCCTACCAAAAATATGCGAATTGGAGGAGGTTTCTATACAAGTGAGAACCGAAGAAATATATTAACGTCTAGTCTTCTGCCGAAGATTTATAAAACATATAGCTTGCCAATACACTCCGCTGCACTCAATCTTTTAAAATGGAAAAAGACACCAAAACAACTCCCAACACTTTCTAAAGCCTTATAGTTTGCAGAAGAATTTGGATTCAAACCCTACGTGAAAAGTGTGCCGGTAGTAAAATACGCTCCATGGCTATTACCACCAAATGCAATCAATACCTTCTTCTTCATAGAAGGCGTTACAGTCCGGTGTGAACCTGGACCTCAACCAACAAGCGTCACTAGCTGCCACTATATTTTGCCAGTTGTTTCCAGTGCCGTACTTCCAATTGGTTAAGGTCCCCTTCCACCTGTATGCGCCGCCTCAGATTCAGGAATCCTCTGCTGCGTCATCCCTCAGGGCTTTGTACGTTTTAAGCTTCGAAATAACAAGCTTAATTTCGTCCAGGTCAGGTGGCCGAAATTCCCTTGTATCTTCGTCCGAATGGATCATTCTACCTGAGAATGGTATCAGATCTATCATCGCCATTATACAGTCTACAGAAGTGGTATTTACAATATTCTCAGCATCGACTGTGACTTTTACTTTTTCCTAAAACTTGCGGGCATCATTCCTGTGTTAGCATATCTCTTTATCTTCTCAATCTCATGCTTTTCGTGCTATATTTTTTTCTTCCTTAAAAGCGTGTGTTTCTCTCTCCTTTTCTGCGCGTAGAGATCACAAGCATCTCTCGTCCGTCTATGTAGCATGGCTTTGCAGGCAGTTTGCTTTGCTACATAGGCTTGCTTGCATATCAATCAATACCAGTTCGTCAAAATATCGGGAAAATACAACTCCAAACCAAAAGTTCACTCAACTCTACCTGCAGGGCTTGAATAACTATCCCAACGATTCCTGGAATATGATTTTTACTGACAGCTCCAAGGTCCCAAGGTCTTGAGAGCACCGGAAGTTAAATCAGCCGAAAAACATTCCAACACATATTAATATTGAAAGCCACAAACAGATATTAATATTGAAAGCCACAAACTTAGCAATATCATCAAAGAGTCAAATCATCATTCTCACAGATGATGCATCTTCCCTACAAGCCATAAAAAATATGAAATGTCTTTAACTAAAACATTTGCAACAATACATATTATATCGGATGATCAAATGCTGAAATTCCTTTAAAATCAGGACCACCCTAACATGCAAGGAAGCGAAATGCCTGATCGTGAAATATGTATCCTTATATTTCAATATAGATATAGCTCATACCACCCTGGAGAAACCGTCACTTTTCCACTATCAATCCCCTAGGAACAGCAGCATCTTATATTTCTCATATTTGCCACGCCCAAAATGAACAGTTCTTTCCTATGCCTTTGTCTTAGCACACGTTCTTAACTACTATAATAACTATAATATTTAACTACTATAATATTAATATTTTCTATACTTTTTTGTTAAGTTTATTTCATTTTATTGTTCTTATTCTCATCTTATTTACCAGACATAAACGTTTAAATGGAACTTAAAAACATCTTCATCAACGTCTAACTATATTTTTGTTTTACTAATGTATTTCGGTTCAACTAATCTATTAAATTTTTGTACAACTAAATTGTAAAGTTTAGTTTCCTAAGAAACCTTATTTTATTATTTTTTTTTTATTTCTAAAGCTTAACCTGCCCAAAGCTAATTAAGTCTGGTCTTAAATATAATCAGGTTGGCTAGAACTTGTGCGTTTCGTTTGGGGTGATCACGCTCTTGTATGCGTCTTTCAGTGAATGGACTTACCTCGCTCACTCTGCATGCCCAAGACCTCAACAAGGCTAAAATGCCTCAGTCAGTTTCCAGGTTAATCTAAGCATGATGACGCACCTAGCCTCCAGACGATCCCTTAGGTAACCCTAATATAACTTACAAATTATGCAGTGAGAAGGATACCAACTCCTTCTGAGGAGCGTTTGCAGCGTCAGGCCACGATAACTTTCTTTTATTGATATCAATTATATGACAAGGAGCTAGTCTATACGTGGTTATGTATGTCTTACATAACGAACCATACAATGCGTTTTAGATTTATTCAAAGAAAACTTCCCAGAAGGCGATACTTCCAAAAACGATCTTCGACTTCTTTGTCTGGAACTAAGTTAAGTCGCTGGTTTATGGCAACAAACCAAGAAAAATTTACCAACTGGAAAACAAGATCATTCAAACGATTGGGGAGGTTCGACCCAACTTGTACAAAGCAGTCAAACAATTTTTATTCAATTTAATACAGGCTTAACTTCTTCTTCTTCTTCTATTCCTTTTTTCCGGCGTCGTTATGGTCAGAAGTGTAGGACCATAACCTTCACAACTGAGTCGGTCGCGCTCTATCTTTCTTGTGATGGTTTCTTTTACGTGGAGGCTTCCTCGGATCTTTGAACTTCTAATTCTGTCACGCTTTGTTACTCCCGCTGTCATGCGAAGCATCTTCATCTCAGTTGCCGTTAATTTGTTCTCATACTTTTTGTGCATTGTCCAGCATTGTGAACCCCTATGTGAGCGCCGGACGTACAACTGAAGTGTAGAGCCTTCCTTTCAGCTTAGGGGGCGGTCACAGAAGATGGCGGAGTTTTCCCGCCACTTCATCCACCCTACGCTTACGCGATGTTTGATGTCGTCATCGCAAGTTGCTTCTCTATTAATCATAGATACCAGATATTTAAACTTTTCACACTTGGGAAGCACTCTTCCATTCAAGTAAATGTCTGGAATAGGCTGATGAGGGTGAGAGAACGGGCAGCACAGATACTCTGTCTACTTTGAACTAATACGATACCCGTGTCCCTCAAAAATGTCCACCCACACATCAAGTGCTCGTTGTAGGGACGCCTGATCAACACTTATAATGGCTCCATCGTCAGCAAAGAATAGCTGGTGCACATTGGGGTCCGTCACTTTTCCTTCAAGCAAGCAATCAAGGACTGCTATAAAGAGCAGTGGGCTGAGGACGCTCCCTTGGTGTACACCGACTTTGATTGCGAACTCTTCGGTGACTCCTGCGGTGCATCTTACTCTTGTCGTTGCTCTATTGTACATGTCCATGATCACTCGCACGTAGGTTTCTGGAACTCCTTTTTGTCTTAGCGCTACCCATAAAAGATCTCTTGGTTGCCGGTCAAAGGCCTTCTCGAAATCAACCAACACCATATGCAAGTCCTTTGACGAATCACGATGCTTTTCCATCATGACCCTTATACTTTGAATTGCATCTGTTGTTGATTTACCCGAGACAAACCCGCACTGGTCATCAGATAGTCGTATTATTTTCCGCAGTCGGCTATCTAATACCCGTTCAACGATCTTCATGGTGTGCGACATCAGCTTGACAGAACGGTAGTTATCACAATTTCGCGTATCATCTTTTCCTTTGTGCAAAGGAAGAAGATAGCTTTCCCTCCATTGATTAGCCCTAGTGTCGCCTCTCATAAGTTTGGAGATAAGAACCATGAGCCATCTAGACCCGATGTCTCCCATCTTTTTCCAGAACTCAGAGGGTATCCCGTCCGGCCCAACAGCTTTTCTTTTCTTGGAGTTTTTAACCGCGTACCGAACTTCTTCGACTGTGATGTCGGATATTTCGGCATGATTCGGGGCGGCTCTTGGAAAGTACACTCGGGGTAATACAGGCTTAACTAAATTACTAAATATTTTTTTCATATTTTTGTATGATTATATGAAATTGTTGTATTATTTTCATTATCAGTACTTTTGGATCATAGCTCGTACCCTTAGTAATCAAGAACTCGGACTACGTGGGACCGCATCTAACTGTCGTTGAAAGATGTATGTGCTTTCCCGATTTTTCGCTTGGAAGATGAGCTCAGAACCAAAAAAGAAATAATTTCAGTGGCATATTACATTCACTGTTATGCTCATAAGTTGAATTTGGTATTAATTCAATCCGTTTCTTAAATTGAGCCATGTGGTAATTTTTTATTAAAGTTGTCATAGTCAGTTTTTTCCCCATTTTTCTAAAACAAGTTGCGGCAGTGGTAAAAATAAAAATTCCAAGCGATGCTTCAACTCGTTGGAAGTATGATGCGCGCATCGTGCAAGCAATCTTCGATCTGAAGGGTCATTTTTAAACCTTTTTCGATACTGTTATAAAACACGAAGACGATTGAGACAATGGAGACATATACTCGTATTATCGAAAGGTCTAATGTATTGTTTAACTAACAAGAAATCTATTGTTCTTTTATTTTTTAGTGATTTTTCCAAAGTGACATGTTGTTCGAAAGCAAGCGATGTGCAATTTTATTTAAATCGGATTAATAGTTTCAAAAATAATACTTTAAGTCTAGTTATCCTGACAAATTTTGAATATTTTTGGACAAATTTGATTTATTTATCCAATCTTAAAAACAAAATGTTAACAAGGGAAGATTATAGAGCTCTTTTAGAAGCAATCGTCCTCCTAACCATCAATAAAATTAGTTAGTTTCTTGTACGAAAAATTTAAAACCTATTATCCTGAAAACTTGCTCAATAACCTAGAAAGCTCATACCCAGGATACTATGACAACGTTAAAAACAGAGCACAAAGTAATTTTAAGTATGAAAATTAGGTCAATAGATGTCCTTCAAACAGCATTGAGTTTTTTTAATATAATTATATAAATTGTGGTGAAGGTTTTACTTAGTTTTTCAAGTAATGTAAACTGATATTAACTTTTCCCTTGACAACTGCGTCAAAGGCAAGTTTTATGACCAAAAATCATTGATAATTTTGCATCCAGAGAAACAAGGATTAATAGAAAACAATATATCAAGATGTACATTATTCTCATTTTCGAAACCCAGAAAATCGACTCTATTTAAGATTCAGGGGCATCATATAAGTCTTACGAATAACCCACATGGACAGTCAGCTACAACAGGTAAAAATAGGTTCCTGAGTGCGCCATTAACAACTTCCTATTTAGTAACGTCAAAACTAGAGACCAGTGTACGTAATTACGCGTCAAATAATACTGCTCCGTAATTAATATCTCAATTTATTTTCAAGACATGGGCCATATCAGATACATTGTCTTATACATATAAAGAGTGAAATTGGTCCCGAGTCGATAATGTAATTTATTCTCGAGATATGCGAAATGAAAAAAAAAGCTCACAAAAACACGCACTCAAAAACATCACACTAAAATAGATGGCTTCGAGTCGTAAGATCCTAAAAGCTACAGGTAAGTCAGAATTTTTAGCTCAACCTCACTATAATATGATAACATTCAAATGAGATGTTAAAGATATTATGAATGAGCATACTAAATCGATAGCTTAAATATTAGAAAACGAAGGTTCCTATTTTATCTGACTACAAACCCGCGGGACGTTCAGCCAATTATGAAACTAGCCTGCATGTGGGCAAGAAAAGATGACTTCAGTTACGATGCATTAGTCAAATAACTTCTAGACACGTTTTCAAATGACGACGAAGAATCTCAGACATAGGTATGTTATTCATTCTACCTCCATATCCAACATTAATGCGGGAATTACCTATTGACGGTTGGTGTTTGGAATTATGATTGTTTTGATTTCTTATTAATTCAAGAAATGTTATTAATATTAGTCATGATTTTAAATTGCAAATACAAATTATTAATAAGCGACACCGAAGCAAATGGTAACTTGGCTAATTTTTTTAGAGGAGCACCCAGAAATATCAGAAAAATATGTATGTGTTAAAGTAAACACGTTTTAAATTGTCAAACGACCTTATCGGAAAGCTGAATGTCACTGGCCTGTCCTACATGAACTTTTGAAGTAGTATGTTAAAACGTGAAGCTAACGGTCAATAACGACAAGAGCAAAACGGTAAACATACTTAGAGATCAAGTTATCAGTATGTATGTATGTATTTAAAAACAGCTGAATATATATAAGAGGGCCTCCAAGTCGAAATTATAAAACTATTACCAAAAAGTAACCAGTTTGTCGATAAACAATTTCAACAAAAAAAGAATTGATTGTTCTAAGCAATGTGTTTTTGTTTTCACCTTATTTTCATTAAAGGAAACAATTTTGACGAAACGATATTAAAATCACCTCCAGCGTTAGATATCTTCAATTATCGTCTATAAACAGTCGACGAAACGATGGCATTCGGCAACTGAGTCGAACAACACATCGACAAAACAGTCTCTTTCCGATGACAGAAACATTTTGTATATTTTTATAATTAAAAAATTATGTATATATGTAACTGGCCATGAATTTTATGTGAGTTACAGGGACAAAAGTTCCGAATTATTACGTTCAGTACAATAGCGATATACCAATTGCAAGTACATCTACATCATACATCATTGAAATATTCGGTGGTAATATTGTCGTTTTAAACTCATATCAACACAATAGATAATAATAACTTTGGTTCATCAAGTCATTGTGTATTATGTATGTATATATCTATATATACATATATACACATATATATTCCTTCGCATGGCTGCACACCTTGTCGCGGTGCGAAGGCTCAGTAATTGTCATTGACTCTTGAGAATTCACTCTCCATGTTGGGACATGAATTCTCTATGACGAGACATGAAGCTAAGCTGCAGCCATCACCTCCTCCTCCCTTCCCCGGGCATCCCCTCCATTCCCCCTCCCTTCCCCTGGGCTGGACTAAGGTGTAAACCGTACCGTGCCGAGAGTCAGCCAGGCTGGGGGCCCAGTTTAAATAATAGCCCAGTCGCTAACGGTGTATCCAGGATACCTGGCGCCCTCCTGGATCAAATAGCCTTGCCTGTATACTGCGGGGCTCTGTACAGGTCGACCACCCACTCCTGCGCGACTCGTGGGATCACATATGGGAAAACACACCACAGACAAAAATAGTAAAAGGCATCCTCTGAAGAGGCAAACAGCACAGGTTGCCACCGCCGAAGCCGCGATCGATACAGACTCTCTCTACAGGCTCTCCTTCAGGGACTACAGATTGGTACCGCTACCGACGATGAATCCTTGGCTTCATCACAGGTAAGCAACACCATGCAAGTGGACTCTGAAACTGAGGAAGAAAAGGTCGCCCCTAAGGCCACAGGCAAACCTGTAGAAACGATCATGGCAAAAACACCGGCCCAAAAAGCAAAGAGCAGCTATAAGAGGTCGGTGCAGTATATCAGGAAGATGAGCGCGAGAGACCCCTCAAAGCTCTCCGAGCGCGAAAAACTCATGATCAAGAAGCACAAGAAAGAGGTAGCAAAATTCGAGAAGAAATCGGCTCCCACCTCCACTCACGCTTCCAAAAAGGACACAGGGCGAGATAAGAAACCATCGAACACGGCCCTTATCAAACCCAACGTCCCAAAATTGACTCGATAACAGCCAACACAACCTCCAAGGGACACACTGCCTCAGGATCGAAGGAGAACGTCAAGAGGGGGCGCTCCGGGGAAGAAACTCTTAGGGAAGCGAAAAAGGCGAAAACATCAGCCAGCTTCAACCTTCCCATGAGTCTACAAGTGGCTATTGTCGATCGTTCCAACCCGGATGGGAAGATTACATCCGACAATTGGCTAACGGTTGAAGCCAAAATACTGGAAGCCATGCTTATCGCAGATAGCAGCGATGAGATCAACTTCGACGGAGCAGGCTGGCAGAAAGAGTCAAAGTTGTCGGTTGTGACAATCAGAGGTCCCTAGACTTCTTAAAGCGCACAATCGACAATTGCGGCGAAATCTGGCAGAACGCTAAACTCGAGATTATCCCTCGTTCGATGTTTCCGCCTCGCACGTTGGCTTCAATATGGATCCCTCCACCGGTTCCCGAAAAGGACGAATCCATATCGAAGCTAATTGACAAGCCGAATAAAGAGCTTGACACTCTCAGCTGGAGAATAATTTCTTCACCCAAGAGTAAGAACGGAGCGGGAAAGGACCTCATGGTTACCATTGACCAAAAGTCACTCGACCACATCCGCAGCAGATCTGGCAGCATCAAGTTCGGGCTGGGAACCCTGAAGGTAAGGCTCCCCAATGAACGCGCCAAGTCAAAGGAGGCTGCTAGTGGTGCAAATTAATTTACACCACTGCACAGCAGCCACCGACGACTTGATGATGTACATGCTGCAGGAAGATATGGATATAGCCTTAATCCAAGAACCTTGGCTCCTTAGGAACAAAATTCAGGGGTTAAGGTCTAAGGAGTATAATTTATACTATCCACATACCGAAGGTAAGCTACGAACCTGTATAGTTGCCAAGAGATACTTAAACATTTTTCTCCTAGGTACATACAGCAACGGAGACCTCACGGTGGTAATGTACGAACGACAGGACAAATCAATTTTGCTTCTGAGTCCATTTTCGATTTCATTATCTCCACTAACCTCAATATTTGCAACAAAGGTAATACACCCATGTTTCGCAATCGGGTTAGGGAAGAGGTAATTGACCTCACTTTACTAAGTGAGTCCGATTCCATCCGAGTAGAGAATTGGAGAGTGTCCACTAACTGTTCCTTTTCGGACCACAGCCGGATACTCTTCAACCTTAACGTTAATAAAGAAAAATCGAAACCTTTCAGAAACCCTCAGAAGACAGACTGGAATCTTTTCTCAAACTTAGTTGCCAACAGGTTAGTACCGCCACAAGCCACCACTAATACTGATCCAACTTACATTGAAAATTCAGTCGAAAATCTTGTGAGAATTCTGAAAGCGGCTTTCAACAAATCCTGTCCTTTGCAACGTGCTCGCAGGAAGACCAGCGCAGTCTGGTGGACCACAGAGCTAAAGCAACTCAGGACCAGGACCCGAACTCTATTCAATAGAGCAAAGATCTCAAAAAGAACCGAGGACTGGGATAATTACAAATCCAGCTTCAACGAATACAAGAGCAAAACAAAAGCAGCAAAATCTAAATCCTGGCGGGAGTTCTGCGAATCAATAGAGGATCTCAATGAAGCCGCAAGACTCAGGAAGATCCTATCAAAGGACCCCTGCGTCCCGGGATTCATCCTTAAACCAGATGGTTCTTGGACAGAATCCAGTCAGGAATCTCTAGAACTGCTGACTAAAGCCCACTTCCCAGGCTGTAAAACCCCTGAAACCACAGTCACCTTCGAGACGACGGTTCCTACGGTTCACACAACCGAAGAAGTAATAAAGAAGATCATAACAACGGATAAAGTATCATGGGCAATAAATTCGTTCAAACCCTTTAAATCTCCGGGGCCGAACGATATCTTGCCAGCGATGCTTCAAAAAACACAGACCCACACTGTACCCCATCTCGTAAGCATTTTTTTCCAATTGCCTGCGCGCGGGGTACATCTCAACACAGTGGAAAGAAATAAAGGTAATTTTCATACCTAAGGCAGGTAAACCATCCCATACTGCCGCAAAGGGCTATAGGCCAATTAGTCTCTCGTCGTTTCTATTAAAAACCTTGGGGAGACTCCTTGACCTATACGTCAGAGGACTCATCAACTCACACAACTTATGCAACACTCAACACGCCTACCTTAAAGGCAGATCAGTGGAAAAATGGACACAGGCACTGGGGCCGGGTTCTACTCTGATACCCTCCACATACAGGAATCATTCAGACTCCCTGATCTGTGCAGCGTTTTTCAAGCAGAAATCCTGGCAATAGAAAAAGCAGCCAAACACCTACAGGTAGCCGATATCCCACCATCTGATATCACTATCTTCGTAGACAGCCAGGCTGCACTGAAGTCAATAGAATCCTGTATAACGAGATCAAAGGCTGTCATGAAATGTCGCGACTCACTGAGGTCCATCAGACACCACAAAGTTAAACCCTGCTGGGTCCCGGGCCACAGAAGCAGACGAACTGGCCAGGCAAGGTTCTGAAATGGACATTAGCGAAGCGGACATGTCATTGCAACCACCGATCAGCGCATTATACCGGATCATAAAAGACACAATCATCAAAGAGGCCGACTCGTCTTGGCTTACAAGAAACGACAGCTACACGACAAGATCATCGTGGCCAGAGCTCAATGGCGGAAAAACAAAGAAGCTCCTGGCGCTGGACCGTAACTCGATCCGTATGCTCGTCGGAGTGATCACAGGACACTGTCCCATTGGAGCAATGCTCCGGAAATGGGACTCGGGATCCAGCGATCTCTGCCGGAGCTGCGGCGCTGAGGAAGAAACTGAAACGAGCTGTGCCACTGCCCAGCTCTCCAGAATCGACGCCTAGTGTCGCTAGGCCAAAGATTCTTTACAAAGATTGCGGACGTGGCTAATGCAGATATATCGGATCTTCTAAAATTCATTAAGAGCACGGGGTGGTTTTAGCCACCACGTGATAGGACAGGTTAATTTTATGTGTACCCACACAAACGAAGGGAATCACAATGGGCCTCTTGGCCTGCGAGTCGAGGTGATGTCTAACCATCACACTCCCCTTCTCTAACCTAACCTAACCTACACATATGTATATACCTAACACAAGAGGAAGTATTCACGCAATGCCCGACAAACACTTCCGTATATAGGAAAATGTGGCATGTTTGGTTATACACGTATTATTGAAAGAATGCTCAGTGAAATTGAATTTTTGTTACTAGTTAACTAAACAATGCAGCTCACTAGAGGGTTTAATTTACAGTTTCACACATCCAATCAATCCATTACCTTAAGAATAACAAGGTCGCAGGAGTCAACCCAATGTCGTCGGAATTAATAAAGTAGGTATGCCGGAAAGGATTTAACAGGAAATATACGAGGACTCTTCACAACTATATCAAACAATGAAACTAGGAACCGAGGAATGGAAAAACTCAGTTATCATTCCCGCATTTAAAAGGCTGACCGAGCACTGTGTTGATAAGTTGATGTCAAAATTCTCTAAAAAAAATTGACATCACACGCTAAGAAATTAATCGGAAACTACTCCCAGATTTTCAAAATGTATCATGTCTTTGTAAGTCTGGAAATCCCGAGAATTTGGTAAAATTAATACATATATGCCTTAACAGAACAAACGACAAGTTAAAGTAGAAAACCCAATTTGTGAAACATTCGAAATACCTAAAGGATTAAAACAAAAAGTCGCCTTTTCACCACCTCTTTTTAAAAAGTTCTATTATGGGAAACAGATGAATTGAGAAAACTACACAATCAAAAACCCGAGGAACTCTATTCACTCTAGTCGAGACGACAATATACGGGTAGACTTAGAAGATATGAAACAGAATAGCGATAGATGAAAGGAACACACTCATGACAGAGAGGCTTGGCGAAGGAATGTCAACGAGGCTCTGAATTTTCGAGATCCAAATGACCGGAAATAACAATGATAATTATAAAAATACAATAATTTACATATAAGGTTGGTACAAAAAATTAATGAACTTTTTATTTTTCTCGAAAAATGTTTATTTATTCATTAATATCATCAATATCTTCGACCCCTTTAAGTAATTCCACTCAGATATAAGACATTTGCACTTGCACTTTCTTCACAATCCTCGAATCACTTCTAACATGTATTTTTTTAATAGAGCCCTGAGCCCTTTCATCGATGCGGTCCTTATCTCCTCAGTTGTGGCAAATCTTCGGCCTTTAACTTTTAGGAAGAGAAAAAAGTCGTAGGGTGCCAAGCCATGAATACGCTATTGGTTTTGGCCGAAAGATTACGTGAAAGCAACAATTAGTGGACAACAAAGTACATTATAGTGATGCAACAGTCATGAATTTTTATGTGACAAGTCCAGATGTTTTGCTTCGGGGTAATATTCCTTTTTGACCATAAGACCTTCCGGCAAGAAATGATGAACCGCGCCAATGTAATGAAAGAAATGAATGAACAAGACTTTCAAATTTGACCAAACTTTTAGTCGTGGTCCTCATTTCCATTCGGAGATTCCGATTTGGTTTCGACGTAATACCCATATGCCCATGCTTCGTCAATAGTGATAACCCTTTTCAGTTAACCTGGATCGTCATTCACGCCATTCAATAGCTTCCTAGCGATGCTCATGCGACGGACTGTTTTCTTTTTTTGTTCTTGCTTCGAATTTTGTTGTTGTTCTCTGTTATGCATAGTGTATTCACTGAACAACAATGGGTAAAACAAATGTCAAATTATAATCACTGAAAATTACTGTCATGTAAAGACTGGCGATTTTATAGAAGATTCTTTAAAAGCGAAATCGTCAAACATATAGCAAAATCCGACATAACCGATATGGTGGCATGATACAAAATTCTGGTGTACCAAAAAAGTGACTTACACTACGATCATACAAAGAAAAACAAAAATAATGTGGACCTTTATCCACACAAAATGGTATGCACTCCATCGGGAGTGACACAAAGACCTTAAGAGTCCAAAGCATACTACATAAACAGCAAACAAGTCCTAAGAGAGGAGCAAATACCATAGGATTAATTAAATTATGATGATAAACTAACATCTAACAAGATTTGTATGTCATATGTGATTGGCAAATGATAATACAGTATAACAGTATATACAGTATAACATATGGCCTATATCGTATTGAAATTTAATTCGCACAATTTTAATTGTAAAGTTTGGACAACTATAGGTAAATTCGATCGACCGATATAAGTTCGTGGCAGCTATGTTACCAAACAAATGAGCTATGGCAACTACAATAGCTGCAGCACACGAAAATTATATTCCTAAAAGGAAAAATATAAAGATGCGTACCTTTGTAACAACTTACCTTAGTGCCAATTGTAGTAATTTCGGAAAGGAGACACGAATTTCGCCCATAATATTACTTTAAAAAAGTTAATAAAGAATTGTTTACTCTTTGGAAAAAATAAGAAGACTAAAAGTGTCAGATGTTACAGCTCATGCAATCAAATAACTATTCATGTTCTTGTAATCTGACATCGCCATAAATGCATTTCATCACAAGATAAGCACAATGGTGTTTTGAACTATCCATACATGCATACCTATACCATATAGTTAAATTTAGTCATACGCATGAACAACTACATATTTATACCTCCCCGAACAGAATGCTTGCATGCGTATATATGTTGTTCATAAAAATAGCTCCCGTGTTGCTTATCAACTTAATAAATGGAAACTTGTTGCTGTGATAAGAAACGGAAAATGCAAGGTGGATACATGCACAAGCTCACCGCTCTAGTAGGAGCTATAACAAATAAGAGCTTACACAAAAAGCTCTGCGCATACACCACCTCCTAATTGTGTTACAAAAATATCAGCATCAGGAAACAATAATACAAATTGCTACATAACATATGTCATGGAAAGCATCTAAAGATACACATTATGAGCATTGAAATGACCAGCTGAGATGGAAATCCGCTAGGTATTGCGCACAGGTGACCTTTGTATTTTCGAGCAATAGTATTTGCGTATGGTATAGGTATGATACGCTTGCTTATTTTCACTCAAATATGAAGCATGTCTATAGCAAAAAAGAAAAAAATTCTTGGAAAGTATCCAAAATCGGCCAATCACTTGTTATTATTTGATTTTTTTAATTTGCCCGGCAGAGAGCCTCGGAAAGTGGCAATAATGTTTAAACTTTCAACGGTTCTAGACAGAATTCAATACCATAAATTGTACAACAATTTATAACTTAACGTTATTCGAAATGATAACACTCCGAGCCATGAAATTAACAATAAATTCGTGAGAACCAGAACACTTACTTAAGACCCAGCTTTAGTTGATCAAATACCGGTAGATTTAAGGCCATTCTGTGGTCCAATTTTTCAATTGTTTTTAAAAAAACGTTACACTTGACATACAAACATATCAATTTGTGTTTTTCTTTTTTTAACTATGGCCACGAATAATTTATTTACACATAATTTTTCGTTTTAGCATAAATAGGATAAACCGTCAAACTCGTCAGGTTTTTTATCTACGCGCCACATTTAGAGACAACAGCACTCCAACTGACGTGTGAGAACTTTTTCTTGAACCATTTGCGTGCTCCAACGCAAAATTAAGCTTTCCCCTGCGCTATGATCTAATGTCTGTTTGCCTCCAGAATTCGAATAAATGTTCTGTATACGATTATTTCTCGTCCATAATGTATTCAGAACCCGTGCAACAGCCTACTTCTGCGAACAGTTGTGAGAGCTTTTTGCATTGGGGGTGATGTACTCGTAAATTATAAACACGAAAACAAATTCAGCACAAACGACTGGGATTTGTGGATTTGTGAAAACTCGTACCGAGGAGCTGACAAAGCGAAACGGCCTTGAGTGGAAATGAAAACGAAAGAAATATGCCTATACGTGTGTTGGTATTAAAAAGGCTTAGGGAAATCTCATAATGGAGTTCTTGTAGTTACCGCGCCAGTGAAAAGCAAATTGAATACTGCTAGGTGGTGATTTAGAAATTAATTTTCACTTCACTTTTGTAAGTAGAAAAATTGTCTGGTGTGGGTTATCTCAAACTACAATTTTGGTTTTGAAGGCATACTCAGTGGGAGAGATAGTATAATTCAGCCCCATCAATGAAAGTTAATTGTTTCTGGAGAAAATATAAAATATTGCCAAACAGGACAAAGTAAGGAATACGTAAAAGTAGTGAAAATAACATTCATTCTTTAGCTCAAATAATTATAATCCAAGTCCCCCAGACGACAGAAAACACAGCGACATCTCGGAACCTGGGCACAAGTCCAGAGAATGTCGACACTGACGACAACTTTGTTGTGATCGAAGATCCCAAGGGAAAAGTTAATTCGATACTTTTTCGAGTCCGTGTACACGGTGAACAGCTCTGTTCCTGTATCCCTAAACAGGATGGAGGTAGAACAAACCCTGTTAATCGCCGATCAATTAGTTTTCTTCTGAATATTAGCGAAGTTTTAGAAAAAGTAGTAAGGAGAGCTTTCATTAAATGGGTTGAGGAAAAAGGTTTAATATCGGGCAATCAGTTTGGACTTTGAAAGGTTTTTCGACACTTACTAGGCTAAGCATGACAAATCACCTTCTTTGATACTAAAAAATATGTACATTTGTAAATATTGTAGTGAATAGCGTATAGATCGGGTTCAAGCATTGAAGTCATCAATGCAATGCTGCAGTGTGACTCCTATCACATTAAGAAATATTGCGATGTTTGGTTGAAGTTAAAAATTAACTTCCAAAAGAAGGAAACGACATTATTTAGGACTCGGCTATATGAAGTACTATATACTAGGAAAAACTGAATCGCGATCATTGAGCAACATGGACAACCATTAGTGGTGACAAATGCGTAAGATATCTTGATACGCTTTACCAATATTTACATTTTAATAGCCTTGCTAAAGGTAAGAAAGCTTTCGAACTTGTTTCACAGCAGTCAACGTGACTGCAGAGTGTGTGGTTAATTGTAGCGCCATCTAAAATCGAAAAGATTCCTGTGTTCGAGTGGCAGTGCCTTAGAGTCTGTCTTATAATGTGCAGAACGCTAGAGTCCCAATACATTAAGTGTTACCCTAATAAGATCATCAATGACAAAGCGGGCCTAAACAGAATCAAAGATTTTCTTGTTAAAATGACTCGAAAGCACAAGAAAGCAAGAGTTATGTTTAACGACAATAACCTGATCGTCGGAGCTTACTACCAAATTTTAGACTACACCAGAACGCACTCCGAACAGGCTATATTCCGCCAGTAGCATTTAAGCCATATTGATTCCGAAAAGTTAGGGCACAATAGAGAGGGTATCATCTTTGCTACTATTTACCTTCGCTACTAAGGCGCCAGGGACCAACGGCTCGTCTGCAATGTGCGGTATGTTTCCATTACTCATTCATTTTAATACCGCAATGGCAAACTGGGAACTCGCCAATGTTGACAGCACGCCAATTTTTGGTAAAAACGATTTCCAGAACGGTGTTTACTCTGGTAAGATCCTCCTCACTTCTTACATTGTAAGTTAGGTTAAGTTTAGCTTGGGGACCTTTTGGAAGCTGGGCGGGTCATCATGCTAAGGTGAACCTACTGAGGTCTGTTAGCCTTGGTAAGGTTAGAAAAAAGAGTTGCAAAGTCCAACCACTTTCCAATTTTATTAAAAAGAAGGAAGTGTTTTTATTTGACAATTCATAATGGCATTTGCTTCAGATAATTCAGTACTCAAGTGTACAAAGGTTGTGTTCAGAACATAAAGTTTATTTTTTATTTCTAACACCCTCCTAAAAGAAACTTTTCTTGTCTAATTTATAAGGTTTTGCCAGAACAAATGAATAAATTAAGTTAATATATTCAGAAAATTCATAAATTAATTCGTAACAAAAAATATTTCAAAATAATGATCAAATCAAATTAGCAATAAATGTAAATCATGTTATGTGTGTTTCATCTATCTTATGCCGAATCCCTTAAGGAAACAAACTTGTTTTGCTTCGGTAACACCTTTTGTTAGGACATCAGCCAATATTTCATTAGTAGGAAGATATTGCAGCTTGATTTCTCCACTTTCCAATTTTTCACGAATGTATTCGCTCTTGATATCTGCGTGTTTTGTTCTATGTGAGTAAGAGTTCTTCTTCTTTTCCTTTTTTATCCCGGCGTCGTTATAGTCAGAAGTGTAGGACCATAACCTTCCCACTTAACTGCATTCCTACTGGTCCGCTTGTGGGGTCCGCCGGTTTGACCTCAGAAAGTAGCGGCAGGCTTCCCGGTTTGGGATTACTTCATCGCTGAGGCCAATCAAATGCTGGTGTTTTTGCATTTGTTTGCACCAATTGTTTTTGGATTTTCCAATTGAAATTGGAATGTTGATTGAAAACGCCTTTTGGACGGGGTTAAAAGGATCTCTCCTTTGAACATGGCAATACCAACTGAGTCGGTCGCGCTCTATATTTCTTGTGATGGTTTCTTTTACGTGGAGGCTTCCTCGGATCTTTGAACTTCTAATTCTGTCACGCTTTGTTACTCCCGCTGTCATGCGAAGCATCTTCATCTCAGTTGCCGTTAATTTGCTCTCATACTTTTTGTGCATTGTCCAGCATTGTGAACCGTATGTGAGCGCCGGACGTACAACTGAAGTGTAGAGCCTTCCTTTCAGCTTAGGGGGCATTTTTCGATCACAGAAGATGGCGGAGTTTTCCCGCCACTTCATCCACCCTACGCTTACGCGATGTTTGATGTCGTCATCACAAGTTGCTTATCTATTAATCAAAGATCCCAGATATTTAAACTTTTCACACTTGGGAAGCACTCTTCCATTCAAGTAAATGTCTGGAATAGGCTGATGAGGGTCAGAGAACGGGCAGCACAGATACTCTGTCTTCTTTGAACTAATACGATACCCGTGTCCCTCAAAAATGTCCACCCACACATCAAGTGCTCGTTGTAGGGACGCCTGATCATCACTTATAATGGCCCCATCGTCAGCAAAGAATAGCTGGTGCACATTGGGGTCCGTCACTTTTCCTTCAAGCAAGCAATCAAGGACTGCTATAAAAAGCAGTGGGCTGAGGACGCTCCCTTGGTGTACACCGACTTTGATTGCGAACTCTTCGGTGACTCCTGCGGTGCATCTTACTCTTGTCGTTGCTCTCTCGTACATGTCCATAATCACTCGCACGTAGGTTTCTGGAACTCCTTTTTGTCTTAGCGCTACCCATAAAAGATCTCTTGGTTGCCGGTCAAAGGCCTTCTCGAAATCAACCAACACCATATGCAAGTCCTTTGAAGAATCACGATGCTTTTCCATCATGATCCTTATACTTTGGATTGCATCTGTTGTTGATTTACCCGAGACAAACCCGCACTGGACATCAGATAGTCGTATTATTTTCCGCAGTCGGCTATCTAATACCCGTTCAACGATCTTCATGGTGTGCGACATCAGCTTGACAGAACGGTAGTTATCACAATTTCGCGTATCACCCTTTCCTTTGTGCAATGGAAGAAGATAGCTTTCCCTCCATTGATTAGGCATAGTGTCGCCTCTCATAAGTTTGGAGATAAGAACCATGAGCCATCTAGACCCGATGTCTCCCATCTTTTTCCAGAACTCAGAGGGTATCCCGTCCGGCCCAACAGCTTTTCTTTTCTTGGAGTTTTTAACCGCGTACCGAACTTCTTCGACTGTGATGTCGGATATTTCGGCATAATTCGGGGCGGCTCTTGGAAAGTACACTCGGGGAAACTGTTCGTTCAGAAGTTCCTCGCAATACTGTCGCCATCTGTGGAGAATTTTTTCGTCTTCCACAATGAGTTGGCCTTCAGCATTGTTAATAAACTTTGGGAAACAAATCTCCTGAGCATTTCTTCTTCTCTGGGCGGCTATCTTAAAGATATTTGCTCCTTTGTTCAAATTGTTTTGTCGAAGCTCCTGGGTAGCCTGGTTCCTGTCAGACGCGGAAGACGATATTTCTTCCAACTCCTGATAGAGGCCTTCCATGCTTTTCGCTTTGAATTCGGCGCATTTTTTCTTCGCGATACCTTTGCAACATCTATATACCTTTTCACGGCGAGCTTTTTTCTCTCTATTAGTAGAAGAGCACTTTGACCAAGCTTGGAAAGCCATTTTCTTTTCGTGTATCACTGCTTTGGCTTCGTCTGTCCACCACCAGGTTTCTTTTGCGTGTTGGCAGGGGCCTTTAGATGTTCCGAGCAGTGATTTGGCTTTCTCCAGGCCAGATTGTTGTAGGGAATCCCACATGTCTTGTGCTCTGCACTCTTCATTACCGACCTCATCGATAATGGAAGAGAGGTAGTTTTCCATGTTGGCGATAAAAGCTTCGCCTTTTCCTTTATCCAGCTTATACCACTTGATTCTCTCAGACACCTTCGTTTGCTGCTTTGACTTCTTTCTCGCATCCATAAAAAATTCAGTCAGGAGGAGACGGTGTTGAGGGGCGATCGCGTCTTCCAGGATCACTTTGCAATCTTTAGCTCGTGGCTTCATGAAACTGGATACCAAATGATAGTCTATTTGAGTTTCATTTCCGCCGCTGCTATAAGTGATCAGGTGCCGGCTTTGTTTGACGAACATGGTATTTAGCACTATAAGACCGTACGACTTGCACATGTTTAGGATATCTTCACCTGAAGAGTTCCTGGTGCCGTATCCCAGCCCTCCGTGGTAGCCTTCATAGTCTTCGCTTGTCTTCCCGACATGTCCGTTTAAATCTCCCCCAAGTGATGTGAGTAAGAGTTATTTGATAAAATATTAATTGCGCTGTTATTGTCACATAATAGTGGCATCAGTTTCGATTTAGGTAACAACTCCGTCATTAACCGCCTTAGCCACGTGGCAAGAGTCCACAACTGACATTACTTCGATTTCGGTTGATGAAAGTGCGACGGTTCGTTGATGTTCTGCGGCCCATGATACAGCTCCAGATTGAAAGATGAATAAGTAACCAGTTGTGGAACGTCTGTCATCTATGTCGCCCACCCAGACAGCATTGCGGTATCCTGTAATATCAGTTGGTTTCTTTTGATAAACAATACATTTCAATGGTCTCTTTGAGGTATCTCATCAGACGTTTGACAGCCATACAGTGAGCGTTCCCTGGATTAGTACCGAATCTGCATAGTAAATTTACAACGTAAGTTATATCAGGTCGAGTGATTTCTTTATCCTCCATTCTTCATATTAAAGTTTTTAGAAAGTTATAATTTTACACGATTTACGTATTCAAGTGAGTTTGAAAATATTAATACGTCATCTACGTAATTTGCAATAAACAACACCTGATTCTCATGAAAATTGTAGTATACAACTTAAACTATTTAATTATTAATTTGATAAAAAAAAATATTTTTATTTCGGCAGCGTAACTGCCTTCCAAAATTACACTGCACAATGTTTCTTATTTTCTAAAGCTTAAATACTAGTTTCTTACTGACTAAGCAGATTCCCACTGCATTGCGCTTCCCACAGGTGTCGTCGTGTTACACTCCGAGGCGTGTTGGAATGCTTCGGTGTCGGGTGGTCCAGACTGCTGGTATGATGTTGGAGCGATGATCAAGCGTTGACACGTTTTTGGAAGGTGTTAGCGAAGACGTAGGGTGCCGTGTGCAAAGCAGGATGTTGAGTGCCGTGTGCAATCGTGGAGTGTCGTGTGGTGTAAGGTTTGGTGTTAACTTACACACTGATCTTTGATCTTTTTCTTCCTTCATTGCCGTTCTCCATAAAGGTCCTTCAGGACATGATAAATCCTCTTCGATAGTTGTGGGATCATTGAGTGTACAATTGGTTGGTTAGATTGTAGTTTGGCCTTGGCATGTTTTCAATTCGCTCAGAACGGCGAAGGACTTCTTCATAACCCAGATCTGAGATATTTTGAACAGGAACAAATGTTGCATTGTTATCGTCGCTACTGTTGCATTCAAAGGTGTTGCTCATGGATTCAAATTAGAATTAGTGACTTGAAATTCTACCGATGTCACTTCCCTTCGATTGTCAGTCAAATTTTCTTCATCGGAATTGCACAATCCAACTACAGATGACACAGAGGAATTAGAGCAAATAATTTCAGCGCTATTTACCTTGCTTTCTGATTCCATAAAGATAACATCCTGAGTTATAATAATTCTTATGTCAAAGGATCAAAAAGTCGATAGGCTTTTGATCCGGCACTGTAGCCAAGGATTTCAATTGATTTTGCTTCCAGTTTTGATTTTTTCTTCTGGCCTGACCATTATCGTTTTCAAAAACAATTTTGTTTACATTTTTGGTCATCTGACACACTGAAAGATTTCGCACACAAGTTAGGTAAGTATTCAACGTTTTTTAACAAAGCATTTATGTTACTATGCTCCATTTTCAGTGCTAACCTTACTTCATCAGATCACTTCATAGGCATTTTATATTTGATTGCAATAACTACATCTTTGTTTGTGGCCGGTACACTTTTGTTAAACAGTATACCTAATTCAATAGTCATATAGGCAGTAGCTCCCGAATAAATGACCCAATCTGATAAACAGATGCAAATAAAACTCTATCTTTCGTGTTCTTATCATTCCAGTTGTTGTTATTTCTTTTATTAGGTGTGCAACTAAGTTCTCGCTGTTTATTAAGAGATGGCTCCAGTAGGAAGTGCTGGTCGATTGTGACGTATCCAAAACATCATGAACCAAGCTTAGACATATGGTAAACAAATCACTTTGACACATTAGTGATTTCGTTTTTGCGTCATATAATTTTGGTTGTGTGTGTTGTGTGAAAATGTCCATTTTGTGCCAAATAATCGTCATTTGCGGAAAGTGTTGCTTTTATTCTTACATTCGAAGAAAACGGAAGCGCATCGAGAACTCCAAAAAGTTTACGGAGATGCTGCTCTAAATGAAACAACGTTCCGTGATTGGTTCCGTCGCTTCAAAAACGGTAATTTCGATGTTGACGATTATTCGCGTAAAGAAAGGCCAAAAACCTTCGAAGACGCTGAATTGGAGGCATTGCTCGATGAGGATCCATGCCAAACGCGAAAAGAGCTTGCTTCAGTATTAGGAGTTACCCGCCAAGCTATTTCCAAGATAATCGTTAAACATGAGCCGACAGAGAGAACAGCAAAATCATCCGCATAGGCCTGGGCATAGATTCCAGAGGCATTGAGAGCATCCAGCAGAGAGTCGACCACCATGCACCATAACAGTGGAGACAAGGCGCCACCTTGCGGGCAGTCTCTGTTTACTCCAGACTTGACACATTGTTCGAGGCATTGCTTGGATCCACAAAAGCAGTGCTTCATCTACGCCAAAGAGCTTGCTTCAGTATTAGGAGTTATCCGCCAAGCTATTTCCAAGCGATTGCGTGCGTTAGGAATGATTCAAAAGCAAGGAACTTGGGTTCCTTATGTTTTGAAGCCAAGAGACGTTGAGCGTCGCTTTTTCCGCCTGTGAACAACTGCTCCAGTGGCAAAAAGAAAAGGTATTCTTCATCGCATCATCGGGTGATGAAAAATGGATTCAATACAGCAATCCAAAGAGACATGGGGGCAGTCCGGTCATGCTTCTACGTCGTCGGCTCGGTCGAATATTCACGCTGCAAAGGTTATGCTGTGTGGGATCAGGGCGGTGTTATTTGTTAAGAGCTGTTGAAACCAAGAAAAACCATCACTGGGGAACGGTATCGAACTCAATTAATGCGATTGAGCCAAGCACTGCGCGGCCACAATATGAACAGAGGCAGGAAAAGGTGATTCTACAGCATGACAACGCTCGGCCTCACATTGCCAAACCCATTAAAACCTACCTAGAAACTCTTAAATGGGAAGTCCTACCCCACCCGCCATATTCCCCAGATATTGCGCCGTCCTATTATCACTTGTTCCGTTCGATGTTCTGGCTGATCAGCAGCTCCATTCATATGAAGACATCTCAAAATGACTTGATTCGTGGATATCCTCAAAAGACGAACATTTCCGCCGTAACGGTGTGCGAGCTCTGCTCAGGAAATGAGAAAAGTTATCGCTAGCGATGGGCAATACTTTAAATGATTCATTTGTAACCTTTTTTTTTCACAATAAAGTTCTATTTTCATAAAAAAAAAAGCGAGAACTTATATTTTTAACGGGGCACAATTTGCAATTTGACCCACCTGTTTATATGTGTAGCAACGAAACTTGGTCGTTACTTTTTACATACAGCCCATTTTCGGTATCCTTGTTATGGAATTTGGCATCCTGGAGCAACAAGTTTTACTCAATGTCCACGGTTAAGTTCGTTTTGGAATTTTTTCCTGCGAGCACTAATGCGCGGAACTCATCGGGTAACCATGCTAACATAATTCGTCAATTCGTCAGCAATATTTAGCACTGCGTTTTGAACTTTAAGCGGTGTGAGAACCATTGTGTTAAAGTATTCCTTCATTGAATCGCAATCTAATAATTTTGGTTGTACCATTTTTTTCAACAAATCTTCTTTCCGTGTTAGACCACTAGGTTATTTCCGCTAGTGGCCGTTCATTCGTCTCCTTGTTTAAAAATTGATTATTTTCCAACAATTTTTTTAAACTGGGCATGACTTGGCATGGCGTTTCCATACATCGAAGTTTTTCGTACACTAAGTATCTCAAATAGAAAAGAGATTGATTGAGTAGGCATTTTCTTACCAATTATAGATCGACGAAAAACGAAGAGATCACGTGTTTCTTTTAACAGAATTATATTTTAAATTGAAGAAATGACATTTATAAAACTAGTTTTATGTTTCTTTTAATTAAAATAAGAAAAATAAATATTTTTTGTGATTTAAAGGCAAGTAACTTGTTCGAAAAACAGTTTGCACCGTCGGATATTCGAAAAAGAATGAAATGTTTTTATTTGATAATTTGATATAATGACATTTGCTTTAGATATTCCGTGCAGGGACGGGTTAAGAATATCCCTGCAGCGATACCTCTCGCTTGTCGTAAAAGGCGACTAAAACAAAGGTAAATAAAAATCACATTTAGGCAATTTAGAAAACACCAAGGTGAGCCTAGGGACACATATACCACCATTAAACTGTCCCACAAGTGTACATGCAAATCAGTGGGTTGACACGACTGGAGATCACCGGTGTTGTAAGAGTAAGATCAAACAAAAAAAAATCTGGAGCATGCCCGTGTCACAAAAAAAAAAAAAAGGCAGGCCGAAAAACAATTGGTGCAAAAAAAAAATGCAAAAACACCAGCATTTGATTGGCCTCAAACCGGGAAGCCTGCCGCTACTTTCTGAGGTCAAACCGGCGGACCCCACAAGCGGACCAGTAGGAATGCAGTTAAGTTGGAAGGTTATGGTCCTACACTTCTGATCATAACAACGCCGGAAAAAGGAAAAGAAGAAGAAGAAGACATTTGTTTTAGATGATTAAGTACTTAAGTGTACAAAGGTTGTATTTAGAAGATAAAGTTTATTTTTACCAGTTGGCTAAGTCTTAGAATAAGAAACAAAAATCTAAGTTTCTTAATAAAGAATAAGGAAAAAATAGCCAGCAGATTAACCATTAAATCTAGTCCAAACGATTGTATTGAGAATCTCTAACTTGAAAATATTTGTTAATTCGATAAATATCCCGTCAAACAAATCAAGGGCTACAAATTTATTTCCAAATTGTTCTGACATCGGACAATGAGAGCTAACAGAGCCCAACAGGAATGACATATTTGATTTTTTTTTTAGGTTTTAGTTTAGTTTAGTTTAGTCATCTACCAAGCTTAACTCTAACAGATTTCAGATACAAACAGTTCAAAAAAATGTACATATAGATATATATGTAAAGAATAATAATACAACTGGATTACAAGGTACATACATAAATTCAGAAGGGTATACAATTTAGTATATTTTCAAATTCAGGACATAAGATTCATTATTATAGATAATTTAAATTCATTATAGATAAATTAAATTCGATCTATGTGTATCATCACACAAGTCTATATCAGAACAAAGAGAATTAAAAAGATGAATACATTTTGTCAAAGGTTGATTGAGACCATAGCTGTAAAGATGTACCTTGTTGAATAACAAATTTCTTATTCGAAGTATGCTTTCTGGAGCACATGAATAAACAATATATGTATATTGAACATGGTGCCTTTTTTCCAAGGTATCTGGACCTGCTAGAGCACATCTTGTATGATAAGGTGGCATTGCATCAAAATTACATCTCATTTGTTTTATTGCAAATCTCGTAAAAGACTTTTGCACCCTCTCAAGTCGTATTATAGAGTTTGCATGTTTTGTACACCAGATTATAGAACAATATTCAAGGAAAGGACGTACGGGAGACATATAAACAGACTTCAACGCATACGAATTCGAGAGATCAACACATGTTCGCTTTAGAAAACAAAGCATTGAATTAGCTTTAGCAACTATATAATCAATGTGGAACGAAAAAATAAGTTTCGTGTCGAAAATAACACCAAGATCCTTAACTTCGGTTTGTCGGGAAAGACTGGTATAATAAATAGTATAGTCATAAATAACAGGTATTAATATATGAAAAACAGAGAACGAATGGCATTTGCTTATGTTTAGGACAAGTCGATTACGCTCACACCAGTTAGCTATTGTGTTTAAATCATGTTGAAGATTCTCACAATAACGAATGGATTTAACACGTAAAAATATTTTAAGGTCATCAGCATACATCATGCAATTTGCATAATGAAGGATGGAATATTCTTATTATAAATATTAAAGAGTAGAGGCCCTAGGTGACTGCCTTGTGGGACGCCAGATAAGACTTCGATAATTCTAGACTGGCAATACCCAATTTTTACAAATTGCTTCTTGTTTGATCTTGAGATCCATTTAAGTAAATTGGAATGGATTTCAAATGAATGCAATTTGTCTATGAGGATACTATGACAAACTGTATCGAAAGCTTTCTTGAAGTCTGTAAAAATTACATCAACTTGATATCCTGATTCCACTGAATCAATAAGATATGTGAATATAGTCAAGTTGGTTAATGTAGATCTACCAGGAACCAATCCATGTTGTTTTAAAGATATATGTATGTTCTTTAAACGCAAAGTACAGCTTTTTCGTAACAATCGACTCAAACAATTTCGGAACAGCTGAAATCTTACAAGTGGCTCGATAATTTTCTACATTATGTCGGGATGCAGATCTGAAAATGGGAGTAATAAATGAAAATTCCACTCACCTAAAAATGTCCCCGAAGACAAAGATGTATTAAAAATGACTTTCAATGGTAAGGACAACGATAAATTGCATTGCTTAGTAAAATCATATCATAAAATCAAATCAGGTCCCGCACTTTGGCCGGTGTTCATAGATGATATGCCTTCGAGAATATCACCAATTGAAATGTACAATGAACCTAAATACGTATTACAATCAAGTATATTTTTGATAAAGCACGGACTAACATTCGAATAATCAACATACTCTGACTCAAAGAACTTTGCGAAAAGTTCACAAGTGGAATCAATACTATGGGACACAATCCGTTTCAATTCCATATTTTGGAGAATACCATTTATATTTCTTTTTCCATTAAGAAATATCCAAAAGGCTTTCGGATTTTTTGAAATCTGTGACTCAATATTTATTAAATACTGTTTATATAAAAACTTGTACAAAAATTCATATTCTCTGCGTAGTTGGCAGAAACGTTTTTTATCTAATTCAGATCCAGACTTTTTAAGTAATTTGAACGCTTTGTTTTTAGCATTCTTCAAATTATTTAATCTTAAATTATGCCATGATAATTTAAACGATCGGATATGTCTTTTAAGAGGAACGAATTGAGAGCATCTAATATTTATTATACTTAAAAATGTATTATAGACTTCTTTAAGTTGCAAATAAGAAAGAATATTTAACCAATCAACCGAGGAAAAATAATTATTTAGAGCATCATAATTCGCGTTAGAAAAATTTTAAATCTTTTTATATGAATAGTTATTTGAATTTGACGCTACAGATGAAACAAGACTGCATTTCCGTTCTAGACACAAAGCAATATGATGAATAGAATTCTCCATTATAGGGCATAAAATTTCCCTAACAGTCTAATACTCATATAATTCATTATTTACAAACACTAGATCAAGTATTCTATTCAAGGAGTTATGGCAACAGTTTTTTTGAAACATGGAATCAATAAATGTAAACTCACAATCTGCTCTTTTTTTTTTGTCTGATATGGAGGTTTTTCTTGCAATTTTTCCTCCTCTTATACATATGTATGTATTTCTTGTTTCTTAGCTATTTCGTTTTCTGTACATTATACACTTCTTTTTAGTAGTAAGGTAATAATTCTTTTTTACCAAATCTCTATATACAATTTGTGCAATAACATTCCTATAATTATTAAACTGCAAATAAACAAACTAAACTAAACTAAAAACTGTTCTCATATTATAAGCGATTAAACATTTATCGTCGTTTGAATATGACCATTTAACATCACCTAAATTAAAATCGCCTTAGACAATAACATGTTGAAGGTCGATCAGCTGATCAGCGATAAATTCATACAAATGTAACTAGCAACGAAGAATACAGAAGTGTAAGAAACCTAGAACATGTATGATATTCGACCCCTAGATCCGTACGCTCACTTTTCTTCACTTAACTATTGTATGTATGTATATATAATATGAAAATGTAAATACAAACTAAAATAAGTACATAATCTAAATATATAAATTGACGAACATCGGAAGATGAAACCGTTGTTGTAATAAAGCCTCGAAAGAAACAAGATCCGCTTTTCTTTTTTCCAATTGTGTCTCCAACCCATAATTTCCGCGAGCCCTACAATAAAATCAGAAGTGGGATTGATACACTCTAGCCGTGATTCAAGTGCAGTCTTAAAGTTTTTTTTTTTTGTTAATTTATGTCGTATTAGTGAGTTATTGTTTGCTGCTGTACCAAAAAAAAAAATATATAAATTTGTGAAAAGATTCATGAAAAATGGCAGAGCGCGCAAGAAGGTATTTGCAGATGGCAACTGTTCCACAATTGAAGGATAAACTTGCTGAAATGAATTTACCGACGAGTGGGTTGAAGACGGCGCTAAGAATTCGATTGGAGGAAAGAATCGAACAACTCAATGATGGTCAATTGGAGGATTATTTTCCTACAAGCATTCTTGATGGGATAAGCGTGGAAGAATCGTCATCAGAGCTGGAAGAAGAAAGTAGAAGTGTGACGCAACAACTGGAAGCTTTGCGAGAACTGGTGAAGAGGAAGGAAGAGATTCGGGAATTGCGAAAGAGGCTTGCCGAACTAAGCGAACCGCTAGAAACTACAAGATCTGATAACGTTTGCTTCAAAGACATCGAGGAATCCCTACCTACTTTCTCCGGTGATGATAACTATCCCATCACCAGATGGATCAAGGCATTCGAAGATTCCAAACATATATATGGATTTGAAGAATCAAAGAGCTTCATCTATGCGCAACGCTTATTAAGAGGTACAGCGAAACTATTTCTTAAATCCACACATTGTCGATCATGGGAGGAATTAAAGGCGGCTCTGATTAGCGAATTCCATCAACATTCTTCAGCCACAGATGTTCATAACGCCTTACGTAATCGAAGGAAGCAAAGAGATGAGAACTACCAGCAGTATGTTCTTCGCATGCAAGAGATCGCCAGTGCAGCTGAAATTGAAGAGCATGACGTCATCAATTATATTATCAAAGGTATACCCGACGCAATGGTGAATAAACAACTTCTCCTTACAGCTAACACTCTCTCCGAGTTGAAAACCATATTGCGAAAATATGAGAAGATGCGACCAGAGTTCCAGCAAAGCACATCTCAAGTCAAAGCACGACCCCATCCACCACCACATGTGCAAGCGAATTCGACAATTAAATGTTTCAACTGTAATGAGGTGGGTCACGTTGTTACCAATTGTCCTAAACCGCGGAGAGACAGAGGCTCTTGTTATCGTTGTGGGCAAAGTGGGCATCTCATCAAAAACTGTTCACAATCAAAAGCGGTGCTAGCAGTCCAGAAGAATGAGTCAGTCACCAGTCAACCTGCGTTCCTAGAAGATTTCCGTGGTGTTTTGGATTATCAGTTCGTAACTGATTTAAGTGAAATTGCGTGCACAACGATGAAAGCAGAAACAATAATAGACACCGGAAGTCCCATAAGCTTTGTGCAACAAAAATATGTTCCAGCATATCTGACGACAGCGCTTGAAGGCTTGCAACAAGATTTTAGTGGTATCAACGGCAGCAAATTAATTATGTTTGGTAAGGTGTTATGTAATATTAAGTTTAATCAAATGCATGTAAATTTATGTTTGTATGTCGTAAAAGATGATACTATGCCAAATGCTGTTATATTAGGACGAGATTTTTTAAAAAAAAGCAGTATTAAGTTAACCTTAAAGCATGATAAAGATAATGTAAAATATCAAGATGAACAGTTAGATTTAGTGAACAGTGACACTATTGATTCGGAGATTGAAAAGAACGATATTTTAAATATTAACACGTGCTGTGATCGAGATAACTGTGATTTGCAAATTAATGAAAATTTGACTTTCGGGGAAAAGGCAAAAATAATCGATTTAGTAACAAGGAGTGCTTCAAACAATAACATTTTAGATGAAGAGAGTTTAGATGGAGTTTTAGTGTCTGATTGTGAAGAATATTCGATGAAAATCACTTTGACTGACACGAATAAGATTTTCAATTGTACCCCAAGAAGGCTTGCCCATGCACATAAGCAAGAATTACAACACATTTTAGACGATTTGCTTAGGCGTGGAATAATTCGAGAAAGTAGTTCTATTTACGCATCACCAATTGTTTTAGTGCGAAAGAAATCAGGGGATCTTAGGTTATGTATTGATTTTAGACAATTGAATAGTATAACTTTTAAAGATAATTTTCCGCTTCCGTTAATCGAAGACCATTTGGACACATTGCGCGGTAAAAAGTATTTTTCACTTCTTGACCTGAAAAGTGCATTTCACCATGTGAAAATGTCGCCAGAATCTGTGAAATACACCGCGTTTGTCACACCTTTAGGCCAATTTGAATTTTTGTGCATGCCTTTCGGCCTCAAAAATGCGTCCGCGGTGTTCCAAAGGTATATTAGCCTCATTTTTAAAGATCTTATTAAATCCGGAAAGCTGTTAATATATATAGATGATCTCCTCATCGCTTCTAAAACTAAAGAAGAACACTTTGCTATATTAGAAGAAGTTCTTAGGGTCGTGAAACTGCAAAAGCTACAGTTACGTCTGGACAAGTGCTTGTTTATGGTTGAAAGAATAACATACCTAGGATACGAAGTATCAGCAGATGGCATAGGTCCAAATGCCGACGGATTGCGAGCAGTTAAAGAGTTTCCTATACCGATAAATTCTAGGTCATTGCATTCTTTCTTGGGATTGTGCTCATACTTTCGTAAATTTATAAAAGATTTTTCAATAATCTCGAAGCCCCTATATGATCTTCTGAAGAAGGATATTGATTTTGTTTTTGGTCAAAGAGAGTTATCCGTTTTTGATAAGCTAAAAGAATTGCTTTCAAAGGCACCATTACTTAGCATATATAATCCAAACGCTGAAACTGAATTGCATTGCGACGCCAGCAGTTTAGGTTTCGGGGCAGTTTTGCTTCAGCGGCAGGAGGATAACTTGATGCATCCAATCTTCTTCTTTTCGAAGCGAGCTACAGCCCCAGAATCAAAGTATCATTCATATGAACTTGAGACTTTAGCCATTGTATATGCACTTAGACGGTTTAGAATCTACCTAGCTGGAATAAAATTTAAAATCATAACGGACTGTAAATCATTAACTCTGACTTTGAGCAAAAAGCTTTTGAATCCGAGAATTTCAAGATGGGCTTTGGAGCTTCAAGATTTTGAATACAGTGTAGAGCATAGGGACGGAAAGAGAATGGGTCATGTAGATGCGCTCAGCAGGTGTCACAACATCTTTCTTATCGAACCTGATTCTATTGAGTATGCACTTGCAGCTGCGCAGCAAAAGGATACTGTTATTAGGAATTTGGTTAAGTCCTTGGAGGAAAAAGAGAGTCCCTGCTATGATTTAATTAATGGTCTGATTTACCGTAAAATAAACAACAAAGTTTTGTTTTATGTGCCAACTCACATGGAAAGAAATGTAATTCAAACTCACCATGATGCTTTATGTCATGTAGGTGTGGAAAAGTGTTACGATTTCCTAAAAAAAACTTATTGGTTTCCCTTTATGAAGACTAAAATTCGCGATTACATAGATAGTTGTTTACGGTGTATTCACTTTTCATCACAGACGGGTAAAAAGGAGGGAATTTTACATAGCATTCCCAAAGGTGACAAACCATTTGACACTTTACATATTGACCACTATGGTCCTTTGCCCTCATCTATGAGAAATTTAAAAAAACATGTTTTCTTAGTAGTCGATGGTTTTTCTAAGTTCACAAAACTATATGCTGTTAGGAGTACTAGCACCAAGGAAGCCGTGAAGTGTTTAGAGTCATATTTCTCCAACTATAGTAAGCCAAATAGAATAGTTTCAGATAGAGGAAGTTGTTTCACATCCGTAGAATTTTCAAAATTTTGTAGCGATTCAGATGTGCAGCATGTAAAAATTGCTACAAGCTCACCCCAATCCAACGGTCAGGTTGAGCGAATCAATAGAAGCCTAACGCCAATGTTGGCCAAAGAGAGTGAAATGGAACCGGGAGAGTGGACAAAACATCTGTGTAAAGTTGAATTTGCCTTGAATAATATGAAGAACAAGAGCACCGGATGTAGTCCCAGTATGCTTTTGTTTGGTGTTAATCAAAGGGGTGTGGTTTATGACAAAATTCAAGAATACTTAGAAGAAAATATAACAGAAGAACCCAGAAATATAGATACAATTAGGCAGGAAGCAAAAGAAAAGATTGTTCGCAGTCAAGAAGCGAATAAACAATATTTTGACAAAAGACACAAAATTCCTCATATTTATAACGTCGGAGATTATGTAATGATTAAAAATGTTTTGAACACTCCTGGTGTAAACAAGAAACTTATGCCTAAATATAAGGGTCCCTATGAGATAGTTAAACGTTTAAGTAACGATCGGTATATTATCAAAGATTTGGAAAATCTTCAAATATCGAGAATTCCGTATGAAGGAGTTGCCTCTCCTGAGAATATGAAACCGTATAAACTTCCGTAGTGTATCTTGCATGTCTATATAAATTTATGAGTATCTATTAAACATTATTTCAATTTTCGACGTCCAAAGTGTCACGATCTCGTTTTGAAATGTCTAAGATGTTAAAATTTCATATGAAGATCTATGTACCATACGTATATATATTTTTATTCATCTTGTTAATGACTGATTTCCAGTGTTCGTATTTAAAATTGTTTATCGTTAAATTGCTAATTAATTTATTTAAGACTTAAAAAAATTGTAAAGTGTATTAGATCATATCGATTGTTGTACAATATCATAATGTAAAAAAAAAAATAAAAAATGTTAGAATACATAAGAACACATGCGCATGAGGTAAATCGAGGACGATTTTACGTCAGGATGGTCGAGCTGTAAGAAACCTAGAACATGTACGCTCACTTTTCTTCACTTAACTATTGTATGTATGTATATATAATATGAAAATGTAAATACAAACTAAAATAAGTACATAATCTAAATATATAAATTGACGAACATCGGAAGATGAAACCGTTGTTGTAATAAAGCCTCGAAAGAAACAAGATCCGCTTTTCTTTTTTCCAATTGTGTCTCCAACCCATAATTTCCGCGAGCCCTACAGAAGTACTTCCTTTCGCATGGCTGCATTCCCACCAAAATCAACGGCGACACACAATTGTTCATTGATAAAGTCTTCATGTGGAAGAGTTACAGTATTCGTTTTAAGAGACGAGCGTACAGCAATGAAAACACCCCAGCCTCGCAGATGGCCACTTTTCGGTGATCGGTCAAGGTGATAAACTGCGTAGTAGCACACATAATAACATTTGAAAACGAAGAGAGAGATGAAGAGGAACGAAAATGTTCATCATTGTTTATGTTTCGGTTTGTGTAATGTCTATTTTCTCGTTTTTTGGGATGAAACGAACATTTCTAACATGCACATTCAAAGGCCAGTTAACGTAAACTAGCCTATTTCCGACCACTGAACTTCTTTCTCGTTTCTTTCATTTAATGTGAGAAAACTATTGAATGAAATTAATTTCTAAAAGTGGATTCTTAAAGTAGAATGTTTCGAACATTCAAAATATTATCACCCGTTATTTTTTATTAATGAGAAATATTTTTAAAAAAAAATTATAAATTTAGTTTCTCGAAGTGGTCGCATGACCGTATTTCCGACCACTAAAACCCGAACTGCCGATTACCGACCACTACTAGGCCTATTTCCGAACAGATCAAATCGATTGTAAAATTAAGCTGATTTAAGAATGTACTTATGTATTAAGACTGGTGATAATTTAATTTTAAATAATAACACATGTAGAAATAGTTTGATTTATAAAATTGATTAATAAAAAAAAAATCACCATATGTGGTGAGATGGCTTCGTCAGCACTTTTTTTTTTTTTGTTGGAGGCTTCTACTATCTGCTGGAGCACTCAGACACAAGTACTGGTCCGTTGTACTACCAGACAGACATCTTGTCTTTATTGTATTTTCCCCGTTGTCCGGAGAAAAGTGAGGAGGGGCTTCAGTGATGTTGAGCGAAGAGATTCGGCACCCACCACGTCGGCCCCAAGGGTGCGCCACCGTGCACGAGCGAAGGCGGGATAGTCGCAGAGAAAGTGTTCCGCTGTGTCGTCCTCCTCGCAACAAGCAGCACAGGTAGGCGTCTCACTGATGCCAAGCACGTAGAGATGCCTGGCAAAAGTGTAATGGCCCGTAATGACGCCCGTTAGCCTTCTGCAGTCATTTCTCCTTAAGGTAAGAAGAATGTTGCGGACTTTTTACAGACGTCAGGGCGTACGCGCCTAGTCATCCCGGAT
Source organism: Merodon equestris (assembly GCA_958301585.1). Lineage (NCBI taxonomy): Eukaryota > Metazoa > Arthropoda > Insecta > Diptera > Syrphidae > Merodon > Merodon equestris. The sequence continues at coordinate 72,394,818 of OY284413.1, forward strand.
ATTCCCTCCATATACGACTGTGTGCATTTAAGACTCAGTCATTGATGTCAGATTTGACCGTGGAAGCAGGTAGGCCTAAGGCGGGTTCAGGTCCTGAGAAACTCTCCTCTGAGCCCCTTCTAGCGAGTTCATCGGAGATCTCTTTCCTGGGATTCCAGAGTGTCCTGGGACCCATACAAGCCTAAGTGAATTTAGTCTTCCGACTTTGTTCAAGAAGGTCTTGAGTTCATGCACTAATTTGAAGTTGGATAGAGGGTTGGACACAGCTTTGAGTGCAGGTTAGCTGTCACTGCAGACGCATATGCTTTTTCCCCTCCACCTGTGTTTCACAACATAGTGCATGGCCATTAGGATTGCGTAAATATCCGATTTAGAGACAGACGCATATTTTCCTAACGAGAAGTGCAGTCGAATGTTTTCGCGCTCGAAGAAAACTCCAGCGCCGGATCCCTGACCAGTCCTGGAGCCATCTGTGAAGATGCGAAGACATTCTATTCCAGGTTCAGTGTCTGGCCAAAGCCAGTCCTGACGCCAAGGAAATGTGACTGTGTAGTTACAGCGCAGTAGGATGGCAGGTGTCATTGCGTCAGAGGGTATATCCATGAGTCAGCATTTACTGTGATTAAAACAGTCAAACCCTCTTCTTTTCATCATTAACATTTCTTGAATAAACTTTCTTCGATCGTTCCTTCACTAAAACTTGTTTATGCTTAGGTGATAAATAAAAATCACTTTCATCACTATTGAAAATCCGACTGGCGTCCTTCACAACCTCTGAATAATTGTTCTTTACCAAATAATCACTCACTTTAGAAAACCAACACTTTATGTTTTTCTCGGTCACTGCAGCTCTAGGCATGGTTAAACCTTGAGGTACACGTGGAGATATCTCAGGATGCCTGGTAAGAAATCCTTTATACCATTTGTGGTCTGGTATTCCATTTTTAAATGGAGTGTCACGTTATATACCTATATTCCACTAATTTATTGACGGACTCAAATAATTGGATATTAAAATTATTTATTATTTGGTTTTTTATAGAAAAATAACCGATCATTAGGCTAACAATAGCCCCAAAAATGTTGGCGCCGTCGTATCTCATGGAAATCTCACTTGGCTAGAGCTATTCCAATTTTTATTATTCTACGACGAGAAAATATTGGTGGCGTCATATCTTATAGAATTTTTTGCCGATAATTCCTTTAACAAAATAATAAGTACACGGATATTTCAAAAATACTTAAAGACTCGCATACTACTACCTAAGCCGGTCGGAAATAGGTCAATAGCCTAAATCCAGTCATTTGCCTACAACCGACCAGTGGTCGGAAATATGGTCAAGTGCATTTTTCCGTTGTTGCATTTCCGACCACAATATTTTCTTATTTTTTTTTAATAAAGTGAGGTAATGATTAATCATCATCGTATCTTGTTAAAGTTAGAGATGCATACTAACGTAAAAGTTAAACTTTTTCACCTCAAATCTTGAAAACTATTTTAAAAACAGTAAAAATCGATACTCCAAATTTAAGGATTTTCAGATGATTTTCTACAGTGAACTGAGTTTTCGTTATTAATCATTTATTATAAATTCAACACATGAAAGTTAGCTAATCGCTACTTCGAATAGTTGAGCATAAACACTTGCAAAATATGTTCTGATAAACCTTAGAGTAATTGTATGTTCCAAAAAATAATTATTAACAAAAATAAAAAGTGGTCGGAATTAGGAAGGTGGTCGGATATCGGTCAACTTACGTTATCAGCATTTAATGCATCATTTATAATCTCATCATTTATAAGACGGAACACCCAGTCGACAATTGATATATTTCAGTGATGAGAGATCAGCATGTCTTTTATAAAGTGGATAGCAAGAGAGCAAACACCTAGCTTTTGCTAGTATTGACTCCGCTTTAGTGGCCGTAGAAAAGCGAGAGAGATGCAGTAATTTTTTTGCTGATATTACCTCAACTTCTGAAATGGCGATTTATTTTTCAATATAGTCTCCTTTTAGCTCGATACACTTGACCCAGCGATGCTCCAACTTCTTTAACCCGTCTGAAAAATACGTTTTCTCGAGGTCTGCAAAGTAGGCCCCCGTGAGTTACAAGAGTAATTCGCTCTTACACCTTACTAAAGAAACGCCCAAATAATTTTTGCTGAGGTCTTTATTTTTCAACGATCAAACACAGAATGCCTTAATTATAAGCTTAAACTACAAGCTAGACTGTACTATCCCAGCGTTGTTTACGATTTTTTAGCATGTGCTTAGCAACATATGGCTTGGCTTGGCATCTTGTTTACTCACTGCGAGAGCAAGCTTATCACCAAGCCGGCTTGGCTTCGGTTGCAGAGGAAGGTGTCAGAGATGTTTTTTGGTTTGTTGTTTTTATATACATATATGGTGCAGTCACACAAAGCGCGATGATTATGCATTGTATATGACTCGTGGCGGCGATGACCTCCTCATTCGACTGAAATTTCTGCCCGGCGAGTGACTTTTTCAAGTTTGGAAACAAAAAGAAGTCGCACGGGGCAAAATCTGGAGAATACGTTGGATGGGGCAGCAGTTCGTAGCCCAATTCGACCAATTTGACCGCGGCGAGGGCGGAGGTGTGAGCCGGTGCGATATCATGGTGGAAGAGCACTTATTTCTTCGCCAAGTGGGGCCGTTTTTTCTTCAATTCGGCATCAAATCAGCCCAATAATTTGGCTTGGTACAGCCCTATGACCGTTTTGCCCTTCTCCAGGTGGTCGATGTGGATCACATCTTGTGAATCCCAGAAAACGGTGGCCATCACCTTTCCAGCCGATGGGACAGTCTTCGCCTTCTTCGGAGCACATTCGCCGGGTGAAGTCCACTGTTTCGACTGTTCCTTGGTCTCTGGTGTGTACCAGTGGATCTATGTTTCGTCGACTGTCACGAAACGACGCAGAAACTCCTTCGGATTGCGCTTAAACAGCGTCAAACACTGCTCTGAAGTGGTCTCACGGTTGCGCTTGTTGTCCGGAGTGAGCAAACGCGGCACCCATCGCGCCGACAGCTTTCTCATGCCCAAAATTTCATGCAGGATATGACCAACGTGATCTTTTGAAATGCTTACTGTCTCAGCTATCTCGCGCACCTTCAATCGGCGGTCTGCCAATACGAGATCGTGGATTTTTATCACGTTATCCTCCTCATAAAAAACCGACGTGCGACTACGCTGTTTAAGGCACACCAGGCATCTTGCACATAATACATATGTATATACATAAGTGTGTAGTCTTGGCTCTTTTATTAATTGAACATAAATAATATCATTTTCTGTTATTTCTTTCCAATTTAAATTTTTCATCAATGTCTGAAGCTATTTATACTGATTGAAGTTTAAGAATTGTGCCAATGCTCATTTTCACTTGCACGGGCAGTTTTGTAATATCCCTCATTCGTATTTGGCAATTCTGCAAAAGACTTTTAAAAACATCATTCTTGTCAACTTCGCGGACCTTTCATAGCTCTGCTGAATGATATAAGTATTCAGTGCACTCATGTCCAAAAACCTATATAAAAGAGATATCGGCCAACCACGCATTCTGCGACTAGTTCATTGTACTGAACACATTTGGTCTACAGAATCAACACCGCCTTTAGTACCTACTATTGTATTGAATAATTTCAGGTATATATTTAAGTAGACTCATCAACAATATTGTCGTGGTGCATGGAAGGCAAAAAATTGCTGGACTTATTCTTCTTTCAGAAATAAATCATAATTGTCATAATCATAAACTCGAAAAGCGGTTATCCGGCCGGTCCATCTTTGTTAGATAAAAACGGTTTTGAAATATCATTCTTATTGTTTCTCCAAGTCCCGACAACCTTAAGATTTCATAATATACACAAGTTACATCGACGTGTACCAGGTGTCTGTCGTGATGTTTCGTGATTAGAGTTTGAAATTGGCTGGCTTAATCGAAGGCAAACATTCACTGGTCTACATACATATCTTTCTCCATGTTTCTACCATAGTATAGATAGGTATCGAGTATTTAATGTGTCGCTTGCATTTTTAATCCATATTTATTGAGTTTACTTGGTATGTACATTTTGAAACCATAGGGATCTCGAAAGATATACATAAACGGCAAATTTCTCGTCCTGTTCCATATGTAGTAAGTAGCGATATTATGAATTCATGATTCGACTTTGAGGTTTATAAGTAGACTTCTGGCAACTCTGTCAAATTGACACAATTGTGTTTTATTCAGTGCTAGTTTAAAACAAAAAGAAAAAACACTTTTTTTCGAGTGTCACAGAAAGTAAATAACTTCCAATCACCTGAATCACCCTCTGTGCAAACCATCGTCTCCAACTGAAATCTACGGCAGAAGAACATCACATCGACAAAGGAAGGTAAACATTTTATTTTGCAAACTCCCTATTTGTCTGGTACCTGGTGCTCAATCAGCTGTCACCACCTTCTGGCGCGCTTGTGCTCCACTGGAACTTTCGAAATTGATGGAAGTCAAGCGAAAATACACAAAAGCAATTAGTGATGACGATTTTAATATGAGAACAGTACAATTTTTTCGATTCCTTCAAAGGTATGCTATACTGATTACTAACGTAAGATGAGCATACAAAGATCATCCCTTTGGCGCCCAACCAGATAATATCAAAACATTAGTTTCTAATAAAACCATCTCAACACCGACTACAATTATAGCTGCAATTCAATCCAATGTTAAACACAAGCAACTGTAACAGGAACCACTTCTGAAATTGCAACCAAATCGATAAAAACTGCTTCTCTAACAAACCTAACTAACGAAACCGCTATTTCGAGCCCAATGCTAACAAAAAGAAGAAGGACGTCACCCGAAAAGAGCAAACAAAATGAACGCAATAGAACAAAAAAATAAAGCACTTTGAAAAACTATTGGCTTAATCAACCTGATGAGAGAACACAAAACGGGTTTGATATACTATCTACGCATGAAAATAACGATGAAGAACAAAACCCACCTCCAAAAAATAATACATATAGGTAAAATAGAAGTAAAGACTAACGCACCCAAGGCCCCGCCAATATATGTACATATGTGCAAGGCGTTAAATAAACTCACGTTCTAATAAATGCCCTCAATACGACAACAGAAAAAGACACTTGCAGATTAAAGGTCTTGGAAAAATACAACTACCTACATGAAAATCGTAAAAGTACTTCAACTTAAGGGAAAACAATATTATACATTTAAACAGAAAGAACAACGAGGGTTCCGAGTCATGCTCCGGAATATGCATCATTCTGTGGACCAGACTATGATTAAACATGGCATTGCCGAACATGGATATAACGTCATCACAATACACTACAAAGGGCAACAGAAAACCCACTAGCTCTCTACGCTATTGAACTTAAAGCAACAAATATAACAAAGAAATATACAACATAACTCACCTACTCCATTGCCAAATATCCTTTGAACCACCACATTAAAAAAGAAATATACCACAATGCTCGAATTGCCAGAAATACAGACGCTCCAAAAACGTCTGTTCATTAGGACCGATCTATGTAAAGTGTGCAGGAAAACACAAGACTATCGAATGCAAGTTAAAAGCTGAAAGCAATAATAATAAATGCGCCTTATGTGGTGAATCATACACGGTCAACTGCTGTGAAATTTACAAAGCTCTCAAGGTACACATATTTCCCGCCTTACGGAAGAAAATAATAGAAGAGCAACCAACATCAACGGGCGCACTAGCCCAAAACCCTGTTCTATCCAATATTAATCCATCAACATTATTCGCAGATGCCGTACGTAAGAGTCCACAATCAAACAACACCAATCGTTGCTCCAATTAAATATTCAGCTCCAGGCAGAACTACTATAATTCTCCAGTCGGACGCCCCAATGAATAGCGCAAACTAAAGGGTGTTTTTTTATAGAGGTATAGAACTTTGAAATGGATATAACAAAGATGATTTTTTTAAATTGACATGAAATTGACTTTATTCGAAAGATAATCTTCTAACATTATAATTTAAATATAATTTCTGGCATATGACCGCCACGGCTGGCTCGGACGTAGTCTAATCTGGAGGTCCAATTTTACGATGATTTTTTCCAACATTTATGGCCATATATCGGCAATAACGCGGCGAATATTGTCCTCCAAGTGGTCAATCGTTTCGGGTTTATCGGCGTAGAATAGCGACTTCACATATCCCCACAGAAAATTGTCAAGCGGCGTTAAATCGCACGATCGTAACGTGAAATTATGCGGTTACCAAACGTTTCCTTCAATAAATCAATTGTGGCACGAGCTGTATGACATGTTGCGCCGTCTTGTTAAAACCACAGCTCCTGCACATCATGGTTGTTCAATTGATGAACGAAAAAGTCAGTAATCATGGCTCTATAGCGGTCACCATTGACTGTAACGTTCTGGCCAGCATCGTTTTTAAAGAAGTACGTACCAATTATTCCACGTACGTACCAATTAGCACACCAAACAGTCAGTTTTTGTGGATGTAACGGTGCCTCAACATACAGTTGAAGATTATCATCACTCTAAATACGGCAGTTTTGTTTACTGACGTATCCATTCAACCAAAAGTGAGCTTAATCGCTAAACAAAATTCGCGTATGAAAATTGGGATCAATGGCAATCTTGTGCCAGAAATTATATTTGAAGAAGATTATCTTTCGAATAAAGTCATTTTCATGTCAATTTAAAGAAATTATCTTTGTTTTATTCCATTTCAAAGTTCTATAACTCTATGAAAAAAACCCTTTACAAAGAAAAAAAAAGAAATAAAAACCGAAGACGATCTTTCCGAAACCAAAACATGATGAAACAACTTATAACCCAGATATCAAAAATGATGAACATAAAGAGTCCGCCAAATAATTTTTTTTTTTTGAAAATGCTATAAAAAAAACTACTGAATATTTTCTCAAATTTCTTTTTTTTATTTGAAAGTACAATCGTTCCGGTTAATAATGGAAAATAATTTCATTCAAATGGCTGCCTCGGCTGGCCATGCAGTAGCCTACACGATCGGTCCAATTTTTAAGCACATTATCGATTGTGTGCAGCTGTATTTCACCAATGGCTTCACGAATATTGTCCTTTAAAGCGTCAATTGTCTCTGGCTTGTCGGCGTAACACTTATCTTTGACGCACCCCACAAATAATAGTCCAACGGTGTCAAATCGCAGCTCCGAGGTGGCCAAACGACATCAGCTCTGTGGCTGATAATGCGATCTTCAAAAACAGGGCGCAAAACATCGAGTGTAGCTTCGGCTGTGTGATACGTAGCGCCGTCCTGTTGAAACCAAATGTTGCCAATATCCTCCTCTTCAATTTTTGTGAACAAAAATTCCTTCAACATGGCCCGATAACGATCGCCATTGACTGTAACGGCCACTCCTTGCTCATTTTCGAAGAAAAATGGCCCAATTATGCCTCTGGACCAAAATCCGCACCAAACAGTGGCTCGTTTTGAGTGCACCGGCTTTTAAATGTATGCGTGCGGGTTTTCTGTGCCCCAAATGCGACCATTTTGCTTGTTTACATACCCGCCAAGATCAAAATGAGCTTCATCTGAAAAGATGATTTTTTTGGCAAAATCGGCATCTTCTGTAAGTCGATCGCAGGCCCACTTAGCGAAGCGAAAACGCATTGGATGGTCAGTTGGCTTCAACTCCTGAACCAATTGGACTTTGTATGGCGTCATACCAAGGTCTTTATGCAAAATTCGTCTCAATGATGTCTCCGAAATGTTCAATTGTTGAGAACGACGGTGAATTGATGTTGATGGCGCTTCACGCACACTTTCTGCCGCAGCAGCAATATTCTCGGGTGTACGTACTGTTTTTGGCTTTTCACGCTTTGGTTTATCGATGATGATGCCAGTTTCTTTCACTTTTTTTCACAAGATAACGAACATACGGAGCTGACGGTGCTTCTCTTCTTCCAAAATTCGTACGCAATTTTCGCACACATTCTGCAACATTACCATGATTTTCAAAGTAATGTCGCAATATTTCCCAGCGTTGTTCAAGCGTATACACAACCATATTTGTTCAGCGGAAGGATAAAACTAATTATCTGTCAAATCAGACATGAGCTAAGTGTTACCATTCACGAAATAAGCACTACTTGAAAAAAAAAACGTTAGATGGCGGACCCTTTATTACGAGCGCAACTAAGTTCTCGTTGTTTTTTTTGATGAAAGTGCAACTTTATTGTGAAAAAAACGATTACAAATGAATCATTCAAAGTACTGCCCATCGCTAGCGATAACTTTTTCCCATCTTTCTAGCAGAGCTTGCATACCGTCGCGGTAGAGGTGTTCGTCTTATGAGGCTATCCACGAATCAAGCTATTTTGAGATGTCTTCATATGCCAGACCATGTGCCATCGAACGAAACAAGTGATAATCGGACGGCGCAATATCTGGGGAATATGGCGGGTGGGGTAGCACTTCCAATTTGAGCGCTTCTAAGTAGGTTTTAACCGATTTGGCAACGTGAGGCCGAGCGCTGTTATGCTGTAGAATCACTTTTTCGTGCCTCTGCTCGATTGTGGCCGCTTTTCGCTCAGTGCTCGGTTCAATCGCATCAATTGAGTTCCATACCGTTCCCCTGTGATGGTTTCGTTTGGTTTCAACAGCTCATAATAAATAACACCGCCCTGATCCCACCCAATACACAGCATAACCTTCGCAGCGTGAATGTTCAACCGAGCTGATGACGTAGAAGCATGACCGGACTATCCTCATGATTTTTATCTCTTTGGGTTGCTGTATTGAATCCATTTTTCATCACCCGTAACCATGCGATGAAGAAAACCCTTCCTTTTTTCCCGCTGGAACAGTTGTTCACAGGCGGAAAAAACAAGGCTCAACGTCTCTTCAAATCATAAGGAACCCAAATTCCTTGCTTTTGAATCATTCCCAACGCATGCAATCGCTTGGAAATAGCTTGGCGGGTAACTCCTAATACTGAAGCAAGCTCTTTGGCGTATGGTGCATGGTGATCGACTCTCTTCTCGATGCTCTCAATGCCTCTGGAATCTATGCCCAGGCCTATGCGGATGATGTTGCTGTTCTCTCTGTCGGCTCATGTTTAACGAATATCTGTCTCAAAGCGCAGCCGGCGCTAGATGTGATCGAAGACTGGTGCACGACGCGAAAACGCACGACTGGTGCACGCAAACAGGCTGTGGCTTCACTCACCAAACTCCAAAGAGCGGTCTGTCTCAGCTGCACGGGGGCTTTCCCCAGCACACCGGAAGCTTCTCTAGATGCTATGATGAACCTTCCATCCTTTGACCTATGGTATATATCAGAGGGTTTGCATTGAAAGCCATTTCTCGCCTAAAGAGGAATGGTCTTTGGTACAACTCGCATTGGAGTGGACCACTGTACTTGCGGGGAAAGTATCCTACGACCCCTGTCTCATGGATATGCCTTCTGACGCAATGACACCTACCAACCTACTGCGCTGTAACTTCACAGTCACATTTCCATTGTGTCAGGACTGACTTTGGCCAGACACTGAACGTGGAATGGAATGTCTTCGCATTTTCACAGATGGCTCCAGGCCTGGGCAGGGATCCGGCGCTGGAGTTTTCTTTGAGCGTGAAAACATTCGACTACGCTTCTCGTTAGGAAAATATGCGTCTGTCTTTCAATCGGAGATTTAAGCAATCCTAATGGCCATGCATTATGTTGTGAAACACAGGTGGAGTGGAAAAAGCATATGGGTCTGCAGTGACAGCCAAGCTGCACTCAAAGCTGTGTCCAACCCTCTATCCAACTCCAAATTAGACCATGAACTCAAGACCTTTTTGAACAAATTCGGAAGACTAAATTCACTTAGGCTTGTATGGGTCCCAGGTCACTCTGGAATCCCAGGAAACGAGATCTCCGATGAACTCACTAGAAGGGGCTCAGAGGAGAGTTTCTCAGGACCTGAACCCGCCTTAGGTCTACCTGCTTCCACGGTAAAATCTGACATCAATGACTGGGTCTTTCATGTACACAGTCGTAGATGGAGGGAATATTCAGGATGCAGGATGACTAAGCGCGTACGCCCTGATGTCTGCAATATTTTGAGGAGAAATGATTGCAGAAGGTTTACGGGCATCATTAGGGGCAATTACACTTTTGCCAAGCATCTCTACGTGCTTGGCATCAGTGAGACGCCTACCTGTGCTGCATGTTGCGAGGAGGATGACACAGCAGAACACTTTCTCTGCTACTGTCCCGCCTTCGCTCGCGCACGGTGGCGCACCCTTGGGGCCGACGCGGTGGGTGCCGAATCTCTTAGCTGTACATCACTGAAGCCCCTCCTCACTATTCTCCGGACAAGGGGGAAAATACAATAAAGACAAGGTGACTGTCTGGTAGTACAATGAACCAGTATTTGTGTCTGAGTGCTCCAACAGATAGTAGAAGCCTCCAAAACAAAACAAGCTCCTTTTCGCGTTTGGCATGGACCTTCATTGAGCAATGCCTCTAATTCAGCGTCTTCGAAGGTTTTTGGCCTTCCTTCACGCGAACGGTCGTCAACATCAAAATCACCGTCTTTGATGCAAATGGAATGCAAATGGACTTAGCCAGTAAGAACTGAAAACATTTATAATTGACAATTTTATCGACATATTTTTTATCTCTGAAACCCACGAGCAATACTAATATGACAAGATATCAAGTGCATCGAATTAGAGGAATACGCATCGGATTTTTTACAAGCTACAACAATCCAAATTGAGGACAGATACGGACTCTCCGCGCTGTACTGCCCAGCAAAATACACAATTAGTCCGAAACAGTACTCAGAGTTTATTAAAATAATGGGCTCACGCTTTATCGCGGGGGGGACTTCAATACTAAGCACACAGATTAGGGTTCTAGACTAACTAACAAAAAAGGGAAAAATCTTATGGATGTGTTAATTAAAAATAATTGTAAATTTATATGCGCTGTAAACAATAGTGTATGGCATAAAGGACTATTATCTAAACATAAAACTATCCTACCGGACTATTACTTACTCATCAGAAGTTACGTGAGTGACTTCTATTTGCAATACAACGACGAATACCCAAAATTATATGAAATTAAGGTAGGTGTACTCCAAGATAGTGTACTAGGTCCTTAGCAGACATACCTATGCCAGTAACACACTCCATGCTAGCAAAATTCGCAGACGACACAGTTATAATGTCCACACATAACTGCCTTCGAGCAGCTACATATAAAGCGAAAAAAATACTAGATAAAACAAATTAACGAAGAAAAGATGATGCAAATTGTATACTTACTACAAAAAGGAATATTAGCCACAAGCTAGATAATACGTTGACATGGAAATCACACATACTTCTTCTTCTTCTTCTTCTTTTCCTTTTTTCTCCGGCGTTGTTATGGTCAGTAGTGTAGGACCATAACCTTCCCACTTAACTGCATTCCTACTGGTCCGCTTGTGGGGTCCGCCGGTTTGGCCTCAGAAAGTAGCGGCAGGCTTCCCGGTTTGGGATTACTTCATCGCTGAGGCCAATCAAATGCTGGTGTTTTTGCATTTGTTTGCACCAATTGTTTTTCGGCCTGCCTTTTTTGCGTGTTGAAATTGGAATGTTGATTGATAACGCCTTTTGGACGGGGTTAAAAGGATCTCTCCTTTGAACATGGCAATACCAACTGAGTCGGTCGTGCTCTATATTTCTTGTGATGGTTTCTTTTACGTGGAGGCTTCCTCGGATCTTTGAACTTCTAATTCTGTCACGCTTTGTTCCTCCCGCTGTCATGCGAAGCATCTTCATCTCAGTTGCCGTTAATTTGTTCTCATACTTTTTGTGCATTGTCCAGCATTGTGAACCGTATGTGAGCGCCGGACGTACAACTGAAGTGTAGAGCCTTCCTTTCAGCTTAGGGGGCGGTCACAGAAGATGGCGGAGTTTTCCCGCCACTTCATCCACCCTACGCTTACGCGATGTTTGATGTCGTCATCGCAAGTTGCTTCTCTATTAATCATAGATCCCAGATATTTAAACTTTTCACACTTGGGAAGCACTCTTCCATTCAAGTAAATGTCTGGAATAGGCTGATGAGGGTGAGAGAACGGGCAGCACAGATACTCTGTCTACTTTGAACTAATACGATACCCGTGTCCCTCAAAAATGTCCACCCACACATCAAGTGCTCGTTGTAGGGACGCCTGATCAACACTTATAATGGCTCCATCGTCAGCAAAGAATAGCTGGTGCACATTGGGGTCCGTCACTTTTCCTTCAAGCAAGCAATCAAGGATTGCTATAAAGAGCAGTGGGCTGAGGACGCTCCCTTGGTGTACACCGACTTTGATTGCGAACTCTTCGGTGACTCCTGCGGTGCATCTTACTCTTCTCGTTGCTCTCTTGTACATGTCCATGATCACTCGCACGTAGGTTTCTGGAACTCCTTTTTGTCTTAGCGCTACCCATAAAAGATCTCTTGGTTGCCGGTCAAAGGCCTTCTCGAAATCAACCAACACCATATGCAAGTAGTTCGAAGAATCACGATGCTTTTTCATCATGACCCTTATACTTTGGATTGCATCTGTCGTTTATTTACCCGAGACAAACCCGCACTGGTCATCAAATAGTCGTATTATTTTCCGCAGTCGGCTATCAACGATCTTCATGGTGTGCGACATCAGCTTGACAGAACAGTAGTTATCACAATTTCGCGTATCACCTTTTCCTTTGTGCAAAGGAAGAAGATAGCTTTCCCTCCATTGATTAGGCATAGTGTCGCCTCTCATAAGTTTGGAGATAAGAACCATGAGCCATCTAGACCCGATGTCTCCCATCTTTTTCCAGAACTCAGAGGGTATTCCGTCCGGCCCAACAGCTTTTCTTTTCTTGGAGTTTTTAACCGCGTACCGAACTTCTTCGACTGTGATGTCGGATATTTCGGCATGATTCGGGCAGCTCTTGGAAAGTACTGTCGCCATCTGTGGAGAATTTTTTCGTCTTCCACAAGGAGTTGGATTTAAGCATTGTTAATAAACTTTGGGAAACGAATCTCCTGAGCATTTTTTCTTCTCTGGGCGGCTATCTTAAAGATATTTGCTCCTTTGTTCAAATTGTTTTGTCGAAGCTCCTGGGTAGCCTGGTTCCTGTCAGACGCGGAAGACGATATTTCTTCCAACTCCTGATAGAGGCCTTCCATGCTTTTCGCTTTGAATTCGGCGCATTTTTTCTTCGCGATACCTTTGCAACATCTATATACCTTTTCACGGCGAGCTTTTTCCTCTCTATTAGTAGAAGAGCACTTTGACCAAGCTTGGAAAGCCATTTTCTTTTCGTGTATCACCGCTTTGGCTTCGTCTGTCCACCACGAGGTTTCTTTTGCGTGTTGGCAGGGGCCTTTAGATGTTCCGAGCAGTGATTTGGCTTTCTCCAGGCCAGATTGTTGTGGGGAATCCCACATGTCTTGTGCTCTGCACTCCTCATTACCGACCTCATCGATAATGGAAGAGAGGTAGTTTTCCATAATGGTAATAAAAGCTTCGCCTTTTCCTTTATCCAGCTTATACCACTTGATTCTCTCAGACACCTTCGTTTGCTGCTTTGACTTCTTTCTCGCATCCATAAAAAAATCAGTCAGGAGGAGACGGTGTTGAGGGGCGATCGCGTCTCCCAGGATCACTTTGCAATCTTTAGCTCGTGGCTTCATGAAACTGGATACCAAATGATAGTCTATTTGAATTTCATTTCCGCCGCTGCTATAAGTGATCAGGTGCCGGCTTTGTTTGACGAACATGGTATTTAGCACTATAAGACCGTACGACTTGCACATGTTTAGGATATCTTCACCGGAAGAGTTCCTGGTCCCGTATCCCAGTCCTCCGTGGTAGTCTTCATAGTCTTCGCTTGTCTTCCCGACATGTCCGTTTAAATCTCCCCCAACAAACAAAAGCTCTTCCTTTGGGATGATTTTGACAAGGTTGTGCAAATCTAGCCAGAATGCATCTTTTTCTTTTTGTTCGCATCCTACTTGAGGGGCATATGCGCTTACGATGTTCCACACCTCACCATGCATCACCAATATGAGAGCCATCAAACGGTCACTGGACTTTGAAATGGTTAAGACATTGCCAAGTAGCTCTGCCGCAAGGATGATGGCGATTCCGTTTTTTCCTTGTTCCAATCCATAGTAAAACATCTTGTAGGCTTTTGTTTTAACGTCCAAGAAACGTGCCCGATTACCGGTGTTTCGCCATTTCGTCTCTTGTACGCACAGGATGTCTACTCGCCTTCTAACCATCATTTCTTCAAGCTCATAGCTGCGACCACTCATGCTTCCAACGTTCCAACTCGCGACTCTAAAGTGTGGCTTACGCCGTTGCATTACTTTGCTATCCCCCGGAAATCCTATAGCTCTGACCCGAGCATTGCTGCTCGTCCCAGGATCACGACCATTAGTAGTGCCTGGCGGGGTAGTGCTTTTCCTTTTAGCGTTCTTTTCCATAATGCTATGGTTTGACCGTTTTCTTTCTTCTCCTCCTTTTTTTGACACGGTCATGCTCCAGATTTTTTTTTTTGATTGATCTTACTCTTACAACACCGGTGATCTCCAGTCGTGTCAACCCACTGATTTGCATGCACACTTGTGGGGCAGTTTAATGGTGGTATATGTGTCTCTAGGCTCACCTTGATGTTTTCTAAATTGCCTAGATGTGATTTTTGTTTACCTTTGTTTAGTCGCCTTTTACGACAAGCGATAGGTATCGCTGCAGGGATATTCTTAACCCGTCCCTGCACGAGGATGGAAATCACACATACGTAATTCAAAAACGTAATTAAATTTTAAAAATAAATTCAGACAACTCTATTGGCTTCTTGGAAAAAATTCAAAACTTTCGATACAAATAAACTGCTTATGTATAAGACATTAATAAAGCCAATTGGGACCTACGGTATTCATATATTTGGAACCGCCGCCAAATCAAACATAAACATCATTCAGCGACTTCAATCTAAAATACTCTGGACGATAGTAAGCGCACCCTGGTACATTTCAAATGAAGAATTACATCATAACCTCAAAATACACAATGTTAAAGACGAAACCAAGAAACTTACTAAAAACCATCAAATAAAAATCTCAAATCAGCAAAACAACGAGATATAAAACTTACCCCACCAGGGAGATACTCGTAGCAGAGGAAAAAGACTTCAAAGCGAGAAGGCCAATATCTATGAGCTACAATATTTGTACGAGTACATACTGCAGAGAAAAGTAATAGACCAAAAAAAGCGTGGGTTCTTCAATCGGAACGTTAGTCTTACATTTCTCATTTCTGCTTTTGACATCAGAATCAATATTTTATCATAATGGAAAAATCGTATTTATATGGCTACCTTATAATCTGGCCCGAACATTTCTTAATGGGTGCTTTTAAGCCGATTTGAACTTATTTTTTTCCATAAAAGTATCCCGTTCCAGTATCAGAAAAATTCTTTTCAATAATTTCAGTTCCTTTTTCGTAGTTCTTTTCGGCGTTAGTTAGTTCTGAGTGTGATTCATGATTACTTTCTAGTATTATATACTCTTCATCACTATTGAAGAAATCATTCTCCGAATGGGTACACCACCCTATTTGTTGTTTAAATTGTATATAACACTTGTTTAAGTACACAAAACACCTTATAAAAACAAGACTTCAGTGACAAAAGAAAACAATTAACCGCGTTCCAATATTCGCGGTTTCAGGGGACCCCTTAGGCTTATGCTGATACTTACCTTAGAAGTAGCGATCCAAATACATCTGCTTCACTGTGCATGCTTCGACTTACTGCCGGAAAGTACCTAGAAACGCAACAAACTGCGTAAGGTTTAAAATTAATAAAATATGTATGTGTTCTAATTAACAGTAGCTAATATATTTTTTTAATAGATTTTTTTCGCTCAAAATGGTAGTCATATATGGAACCTCACGTCCCGTCAAAGAGTTATAATGTTATAATGTATTTTGCTTATATTTAAAATAAATTTGAGCTTTGAGATTGAATTTGAGCTTTAACTTTTTATAAGTATCCCTTTGATATTATGCGCTTTTCAAAATTCTGGAACATATCCCTATTTCTAAAATAATAATATAAGGGCACAGAACTCCTCAATTCCACAATCCTCTTCTCTACTTTTCGTCCAAAAAAGATATCCGTAGACGTTGAAACATTTCATATGATCTGATAATGCTACGGATTTGGTTAAAACGTCCTTTGGCATCTCTTCTGAATCTTAAATTGAAGAATTCTAGCTTAACCACCCTATCTCCAATCACTTTCTTGAATGGGGCTCGATGTCTAGATGTTTGGTTCGCCACTGGATACCCAAATCGCTCGCAACTGCCTGTGCACTGCGGCTGTCGGTCCGAATTGTCACAGCTCGTTAACGTAGTCTAAGATCCTCTAGTAAGTTCTGTACAAATTAAACTTCTTGTGCATGGGAGATGAGATTTACGTACTCAGCCTCTGTTTCTTTGAGCTCTAAAGGACTGCTTCTTCTCCATGGATCCACTTAGAGACTTTCGGTCCTTATAATGCCCAACTACGGTTAATAAACGTACACAGATTCTTTGAAATCTTTTTATAGACAATTGCAGCATTTCTTGAATACTTCACGATATTCGGGATTGGTAGCCAGTTTGATATACAATATTTTCGATAAGGTGTTGAAAAATTCTTCGACTCTAACCCGAAGACACTTAAAAAAGCGTATGAGCTCCAGCCCGACACACAGCTCGAGTTGTCCCAGGTCCTTTATATCGAAACTATCGGTTAAGCGCTGTTTCAGTACTTCGAATTCTGTCGGACCATTTGTTGCCACCAGTAAATCATCCCTATTTACAATTATCAGTATTTTCCCCCTTCCAACCTTGTAATAGACGAGTCTCTCATAATTGGAGAGAGTGCAATGGTAATCATCACCGACTGTTGAGTCGAAGGTCTGTAGTTCAAGTCTGTCCATAGTCACGAACAATTCCTATAGGAAAAAACTGTGCACCAGCATCAGTTATGAATGAGAGGTGATCAAAAAGAGCTGACGAAGGCATAACACTCGCAGCATAAGATCACTTCAAAATTCATACTCTTTGTGTGCATTTCCAATATAACACCTTAATGACATGGAAACGAAAGAGTTACTGTGAACCACAACCAACGCAAATTCAGTCGGATCTTTCAAGTCCTAACCCCGGAGAGTAATGAGCAATCTTCGACACAAACCATCTGCACGCCGTCCAGGTCCACCATAAGAGCATACACTCTTGAACCTGCACGAAATATTATATAAAAAAAAGGGCCTTAAGGATTTAACCACGCTTCAAGTTCTGCTTTGCGTATTTGGCATACTTGATCTCCATTTCTTAAAACTGCCGACTACTCCATAAGAATCAAAATATCTACATTTCCTATTAAGATAGGCACAAGAAACGAAAAAAATCAAGGCCATTTTTTTTTTCATGCAAGTCATTTTAATTGATTAGTGTTGATATTTGTAGATACGAGTATCTCAATAATCGAGGCCCTGAATTTGATCAAATTTTCTGGCAACGAAAAGTCCTGCCAGTTTCAAATGCTTTCATCCGGTCAGAATTCGGTCCCAAAAACCCCAAAAAACCCGTATAGATTTTATAATCTTCCAGTTCCGTGGTCTGTCAGCTCAGGTCCATATGTTATTTTTGAGTAGCGAGATACTAGTTTTCTGGATCACTACCTACCGTGCGCCAGGAATAACTGTTACATTCGATGAATAGGTTCTGTCTTAACATGAAGAGGTATCAAAACTATTTTTAGATTCCTTATTTTCTAATTTGATTTTGCGGGTATTATGAAGAAAACTGACGTTCCTCTTCCTTATTACAGTTTGCCTACTTGGTAGCCAAACTCTGTAAGCGTTCTTCCTTTTTTCTCTTCCATCTCTTGCGGGTAATCAACAAGGATGTCCTTCTCAGATTTGCAGTAATTTTTTTCCAGATTTGAGCCCTTTCTCAAAATGTAAGCTTTCTCTGCGATCTCGCCGTTACATTTAGTTGAACCTCAAATTCATATGAACGCTGGAGTGTTTAATTGTTTCTTTCTTTCAATGTATATAAGTTAATCAGAAGGCCGAAAGGCATAGTTTAAGTTGTTCTGTATACTTTCGAATATATGTATAGGACAAGGTATTTATAAGTTAGTTAAGTTATTTAAGTTTTAAGGATTTTTGTCTAGCATGAGAGAATTTTAAGGAATATGATATAAAAATGAATAAAAAAAAACAATGCAGTGTTAATTAATTCTGCCCACATGAACTCAAGCGCCTTGCCATCTCAGTCAATGTCCAGTTTGCCCTTTCGCTATACAGTTCTGTTCGAGCGTATGCGGATCCGTCTCCTGATGCAGACTGACTCTCTCTCCTATACTAATTTTTTGGAAATCCTTGCTGCCGTATTCCAGACCCTTATCAGTCCTTAAGTGTTTGATCTTTCCACCAGTTTGCATTTCAGCCTAAGGAGCGTTAGGTTAACACTACGCCCATAAGTATGTCCATAGGAACCGGCATGACCCACATTCGCTGCATAAGCAAAATTAACTTGTTTAGCAGCCTTAGCCTTTAGACGCATTAGGTTACATTTGTGATGTACCGGATACATGCGCCGACTCGAACGCTTGACTCAGCGGATTTAATAAATGGAACATCGATCACTAGCAAGGTGGAACGATATGATTAAGTTAGTCTTGGGAGAATCATCATTGGGGAAGTCATTCGCCTCTAGTTGTTTTACGACTACAGAATTGACTTAAAAATATTCTTTTGAAATCATCATTATGATTGTATACAATATACTTAATGTTATAATGTTACTTTAAGATATTTGTCTAAAAATCAAGTTAAAAACAATGTAAACTTTATAAAATTGTAGATGAAAAGAATAATAATAATAAAAAAAAAAAAAAAATCTCAGAGACGATTTCCCAGAGTGAACCGTTGGGCCGACCACTTGGTTGGCGTTCAAGTTTTTTTTAATGTCCTCTTAAAGGACATCTTTTACTCTCACTTTTTTTAACCCCCGACGTAAAAAGAGGGGTGTTATAAGTTTGACGTGTATGTTTGTCTGTTTGACTGTTTGTCTGTTTGTCTGTTTGACTGTGTGTCTGTGGCATCGTAGCTCCTGAACGAATGGACCGATTCTGGTGATTTTTTTTTTGTTTGAAAGCTACCGTGATCGAGATGGTTCTTAGCTACAATTTATGAAGATCTATTCAGGCGTTTCAAGGTTATCACCACTCTTTGTTAGCTACGGTAGGGATCTTAGAAACAATATGGGTATTTACATTACTTTCAAACATATCTGCGACCTAACATTTGAAACACCCATGTATGCTGGTACTACTGAGCTGGTAATCTGATGATGGAACTCGAAAGTAGGAGACGATTACCTCATTATTGGGCTCATTACATTCGTCTTTACTAGTTCTGTTTTCATTTGTTCATACGGGTATTTATAATGTTTTTGTGGACCGTATATTCATTTCCGTTTCCTGTCTGCCCTTTATGTGAATTGATAACACTTATACACATAAGAGTCATGTTTATAGATGAACACTTAGTTGATTCGCCAATGCATGAAAACCCATATACATATGTATGTATGGGTTTTTGGAAAAACTCGAAAAAAGGCATATACAATTATTTTTTATTTGGATGTACATAACTAACCTGTTTATTTGAAAAAAAAACTTACATAAAGCACACATTTTTAGTTAAGGTGTTGTACTTGCTTTAAAAACAATGAGTTTATTCCGGAATCGCGATATTAATAACAAAAATCGCTTTATTATAAAAAAGTCGACACAGTTCCGTCGTAGATTACATTTTTGACACACATGAATTATGTAATATAACGGGAATAAGTCATGCTGAATATGGTAAATTATATATGGGTTTGTATGCGGTAGAGTGTTCCAAAAAATGTAATTTAAGTAGTTGCTCGTACCTATCGGAATTAGGGCGAGTAATTTAAAATGAATGAAATAAAAATAAAATTAAAAATTTTAAGTAACCCCCGACAAAAAAAACTCCAAAAAGTAAAAAAATAATTTTTTTTCTCTCGGCCTTTTGACTTCATTAAAAGAAGAATTAAGATGATGTCGTCGCGTCGGGGAATCCGCTAAGTAAATAAAATAAAACCAGAATACAAATAAAAAGAATATTGAGAATGATAAAGTATGGATTATACAAAGACCTACCCTATGTAAACAACGTAAGTAAGTACCGAAACAACCATATCCAATCTTTTAATTAGTGTTCAGTGTTAATAATTTAATCTGAAAAATTAGTGAAGTAGACACAACCAACAACGACGTCTGTCCTTATGTGTCTACCCATTCGGAATGCCACAGCCCACAATCACTCAACGCACGCGGCTCTCAAGCGAACGCCTCATACAGAAGTGGTACAATATCGAAAGACTGTAGGAACTTAGTAGACCTAGTCAGGCAGATTGATGTACAAAACTATTATAAGTTCATACGTACAATTTGAAACTATAAGTATTTTTTTTATTACACCTATATAGATACATATAACTAATTACCCTTCTTCAGTTAGCGGTCCCCCGACGCGGCAACGTCATCTTAAAAATATTAAGAGGTTCATTTAATGAAATCAAAAGGCTGAGAGAAAAAAAATTATTTTTTTTACTTTTTGGAGTTTTTTTTTTGTGTCGGGGGTTACTTAAAATTTTTAATTTTATTTTCTTTTAGGAAGTAGATAAATATTTTTCAGAAGTCATCAATGAAGGTGATAACTACCTATATATTGCACAGTAGGATTGTTCAATGGTATAAGGGCACTCAACGGTTTCTGTGCGGTTTTTGAGAAACGTATTTACCACATAAAAAGGGAATTGACTATATAAAACTTTCATACGGGAAGCCATAGTCTAACCTTTGCAATCACTTATGGGAATGAATATGCCACAACCTATTCTTGAAAAAAGAATTCATCCAAATACTCATTTTCATTTTGAAGTATGCCAAAAAAGAGAACGTTACCAGTTTCAAATATGTTTGCATTCGGTAAAATAGAAATTATGTTGCATAGTTCTAGTACGAAAATGAATTCAACTAATTTGCGCACAGTTTCATGCCACAAACAAGCTTACAAGAATGTGTGCATAAATGTATTCAAATATATTTTTACGAATTATGCGAAATTGCTAACGTTATTATAGGGGCTGCGTGGTAAAAGAAACAATGCTAGGTATTTTCGTGATCCTCTGGTTTAAAGCTGATTAGCTTTCAGAGTTCGTTGGTTCTGTAATTATTCAATTGTTATGTTCGACGGCATATAAAATACATATTCAAAAGATCAAAAGATATCAAGAAAAACGTTTAAATTGCAATGTACGCTCATTCAAGTGAAACGCTGTGTTTAACCTGAAGAATTAAAACTGGAAAAAAGCAAGCCAATTTTGGTAAAATGCTTTTGTTTTATTACAATAGGGAAAGGTCGCATGGTCAATAAAGTGTACTACCTTGAAGTAACGTGTCGTTTGCATGAAGTAATACAAAAAAATGTCCGAATTTGTGGGAGAACAATTCGTAACTGCTACATCACCTGCTCACTCATCATTATTTGTGCGTACTTTTTTGGGCAAAAACAATGCCGTAATTATGCATCAGCCACATCAGACTTGGTATCGACTCTTTTTCTCTTTGCAAAACTGAAAAGACCCATGAAAGGACGAAGATTTGAAACTGTTGGAGAGATAAAGGCCGCATGGCTGAAAAAGCTCAAGGCTAGGCTTCGAGGATTGGAAAAGCGGTTTCGCAACTCTGCGTATCTCGCAATGAAAACACTTCACACGTTGGCCAAGGACGAAAGAGCTGAGTTTCCAGAAGTAGCACGAATACTTAGAGAGTCATTCTAAATGGATGATTGTCTTCGTGGAATGAACACAGTGTATGAAGCTTAACTTCTTTGGAGCAGCTTCAGCAGCTACTTCAGCGCAATGGTTTTCCCCTACAAAGTGAAACTCTAATTCCTCAACATTTCTTCAAAGCCTCCTAGATCACTTGATAGTGCGCTGAATATTTTCTGGACCTGGATTCAGATCGAACCACTAAGATTATAGGATTTTTTTAGTACTGCCATGGGTACCATATCCACATCAACCGAGCAACAGTTGTTCCATATAGCCAAAAGTTACAACCCCCTCTTACAATTATAGGTGTTCGCCGATGATTCATCAGCAGCCTATGCTGACGTGGCTTATTTGAAGGCAGAACCTCGAAACGCTGGGCCTATTTTCTATTTTATTAGCCAAGACAAAAATCACCCTGTATCGCCATGGATACTTGCCGACTTAAAGTGGATCAGAGTACAGCAGGGTTGGATCCTGAAAAACGACTTGTACAACAAAACTAAACGCACGCAAATATCGATTTAACAATAGTTGGTTTCAGTTGGTCAGTCTCTAGGACCACACTGAATTGGATTAAATCCCATCTTAGGAAATACAAACCGTACGTTGTCAATAGCTTGACGAAGTACAATATATGTATACCATCAGTGAGCAACCTGCTGATATTTTCATCCGCGCCCTGTGTCCCACAGAGCTTGAGACAGCGAAGCTTGACAGCTTGAGAATGCCTTCGCATTCTGCCGGCAGAGTGCAAAATGCATGGGTATCAGAAGCTGGGCAATATCCAATCATTTTACCAAAGGAGAACGCGCTCAGTATGCTACAGATCGACCATGACCATGAATCCACCTTACATGACGGTTCTCGAGTGACACTACATTATTTCCGACGACGGTATTAGATAGATATCGCCCGCTGCTCTCGTGTTTAATATAATCGTCAATCCGTCAATTACTTTCGATAGAAGCAGAACGTTCCAAGTCAACTAATGGGCAGCTTGCCGATCCCCGCTTCTCGCCATTACCGAAATTTTTACATTGTGGTCTGGACTATGGAGGTCCCTTTTCAATCCGAGCTAACAACTGTCGCGATAATCGCACATATAAAGGTTACATAGCTCTGTTTGTGTGCTTTAGAAAAGAGCCATACATTTGAAGCTGGTTGGATACATGAGCACGGAGTGCTTTCTTCCTTTTTGCCGATGGATTTTTGCAACGAGGATACAGCTTGGATATTTATAGCAACTATACTACCACGTTTGTTGGTGTCGACAGAATATTGAGACATAAATTGGTCGAGTATCGGGAGCAAATTGAGGTTGCAGCACAAGTGTTTGCCAGACGAGGAGTTACATGGCACTTTATCCCTCCAGGTACCTCGAATTTCGGAGGGTATATGGGAGGGCCCCATAAAAGTGTAAAACATCACCTAAACGCATTATCGATAATGCGGTAGTAATCTTTGAAGAATACTGCAAGGGAAACAAGTGGATCGAAGACTATCTCAGTTCAAGATCCCTAACTGCAATGTGTAATAATCCAATGAATTGAGTGGCCCTAATACCGGGATATTTTTCGAGGGGCCTGCGATTAACTCAGGGATATATTTGCTACTTGATACTAACACCAATCGTCTAACTAAATAGCAGCAGTTTCAGCAGATGCAATAAAACTTGTGGATTGGCTTATTGACCTCTGATTGAATGATTTGGTGGTTCTACGAGCTCCCTTCCTTACAGCGGGCTCTCGGAAGAATTATAGAAAGGAATCCCAAACAAGACAATATTGTTTAAGTGGCAACTATTCAGATTGGATCATGTCTTCAAATACCTAGTGTCTAAACTAATAGTGCTCCCTATCAGCTACATCGGTAAGGAGTCAAATGGTGGAAGGTGTAAACAATTCATTCACATTTGCCGCAGTACTTCGACAAGGTGAGCGGAATGCTCGAGAGTTGTAGGGACCCTTAAGGTCTGAAGATAGTTGCATTTGATCTATAATTACTACCCCAGCCTGCAAGCCATTTTTCCCAGCCTTCCTTCTTATTTTAACATCGCGTTTAAAGCCTGCGCACGTGTTTTTTCATCCAATAAATTTACTTTGTTACTTAACAGGTTTATCAACTTACGATGGAAAGGTAAAAAGTTCTTGGTCTGACAATGAAAAACTACGATTTTCAGTTAAAACTTATTTTCCACACAATCTCCCTTGACTTCAATACACTTGGTCCAGCATTTCATTAACATCATTATTCCTTCCCGAAAATGAGAAAGAAGGCTGTAAAAATATTCATCTATGGCCCTCTCAACATCTTCGTTGGATAAAAATTGCTTCCGGAAACAAATTTGAGGGGCGATGGAAGTCTGGAGGTTTCAGAAGAATTGGCATCCCTAGTTTCTTGTGTAGGTTGTTTCGCACCCCTTTTTCCGATATCCCCACATCCTGAGCTCACTTGCTTCATTTGCCTATCGTACAACACGACATCATGCACCTTTTCGTTGGTGTGGTCGCAGTTTTTGGCCGTCCTTAACGTGGGTCATCTTCATGAGATGTGCGACTACGTTCAAATTCAGTTTTTTAGCGGCTCGAAGGAGCAGAGGCTCCAAAGACTTTTATCAACTTCGGATGAATTTTCTTAGGGGTGATTTCATTCAAAACGAAGAATTTTATGACCGCTAGACATAAAAGTTTAGCCATTTTAACAGGAAACATAAATTTTGCTTCTTAACCTAAATTGTTCATTTTTCTTATAGATCAATTATAAGCCCATAGTCTTAACTTGTTCTGTATGCTTTAGAGTGCCCGTATAGGGCTATCAAGGTATTTCAACTTAGTTGTTTGATTTAAAAGGATTTTTAATAAAAATGAATTTAAATCTAAAAAGAAAATCTTAAATTTTGCTGGTCTGAATCAAAATCACTGTGTCAGGGGGAGAACTTTTCGTATTACCTACGAAGCAGGGAAACGAATAACTAATATTTTATTGAAGACTTTTTTTAAAGTTGTTATTTCAGTAAAGCTTAGCGCGGACGAAAATCTCTATAAACGTTGAGTGATAACCGGTTATTTATATGTTGTTTTCTCGGTTCAAAGTCAATGATAATTTATAAATCAACAAGTAATAAAACTACAAGGTACTGTTTGTGTTTGATTTGTCCAATTAAATTCAATGCTTTGGCCATAAACTTGACAGCTTCTTGAATGAATAGCTAACGCTCGGGCTACTGGTTTTATGAGCACTTTTCGTATAATGCCATATACCCATACATATGTATATACGTAGGATGTATACTCGTAGGATGTTTGATTCCAAATCAAGAACTGCGCTGTAGTCGGAGGAAACCAGTATATATATTTACATTCTTATATCATAATTTATTTACTCGAATAACAAAATACAGTATGCATAAAGGTAGAAAATCAACTAATATCCCTTTATCGGTGTACATTATAACTATCCCGTACCCACAACCATGAGAATCGATAGCCATATCAGCTTAACAGTTTATCACATAAAAGTCACACAATCCTTACGTCCTCTTCAACTAGTATAGCAATTTCATCGGATACATACGGTCCCATAGTTTCAATTTCTCGCTCTCGGGCAAATCAATAACTTCCAGTTCATCGGATATATTCAAGCATTTAAATATCTCATCACCCTTGACTGCTGCTGGCCATATGACATCGCCCGTATGACCCACATTTGGATCGCCAGTTGTTGCGAACTTAACCAGTAAGGAAACCATTGTCCGGATTGTCTTATATTCCCGACTGCGATGCTTTTGCTTTTTGGCTATACCATTGTAGAACATGTATGATAAGTCGTCGCCATGGCACGTACCACGTATCTTTCGGCCACAGCTGAGGATTCGCACATGATTAAAATGCTTGGAATCGAAATCAAAACGGTAAACATAAGTCGGTGCACTTGCGTATTCGGCACGCGAAAGTAATGTGCGATGGATGCCATGCCAGAAGTATTTATATGAAAAAAGCTGTAACCACAAGGATATAACGAAACATTTAAAATAGTTACATAATAACACCTACATCACTGTATTGCAGCAGTGTTTTGAAACTTGGTTGTTCGCCTCCAAAATAAGCTTGTTTCAGTTGCAGTCCGAAGTTTCTTCGTTCTTCTGGTGATAGAGGTAAGTCGAAAGGAACCAATTTCTCACAGTCGCCCAATTCGTTTATCATATCAGGGTATTTCCGCACCTCTGAAAATTTAAAAAATATATTCCAAAAATCTGTACGGAATTCAAGACTCAATACCTGAAAACATGAGTAAACCTTCAAATGAGTTACCTCCAATCAACATTGGAATTGAATTGCTCCAAGAATCCCGCATCATCTCTATGGGATTTTTTGGAATAACACACTCATCACTAATGTACGGTTCAACAATTGGCCCGAAGCTATAAGGGATTCTCTCATGTCTTTCTTCTTTTGTAAGTAATGTCTCGGAATACTTGTACATTTCACTTGGCTTTAATTTCGTAAGAAATGCACAAACATCCTTGTCATTGTTCTCGCCGGTATACCCAGCAGCTTTAGCTAGCCTGTAGCTCCAATTTTTTGCTGGAATGTTTGCCCATGGAGCAATTGCACTACCCGACATGATAATGCCTTTGTGAAAGATGTTCCGCGTTTGCTCAGTCAGCATCATGTAATGCGTTGAACTACCGCCTGCGCTCTCCCCAAAAACTGTGATATTGTCAGGATTGCCGCCAAAATGTACACAATTATTCTTAACCCATCTGAGAGCCAGGACTTGATCTTTCAAACCTGCATTGCCAGCTATTCCCACCTCAGGATCAGCGAATGACATGAAACCTATTCAAAAGTACCTAAGCAAGGGTTTGCAGTAATTCCAAATCGGATTTACCCATTGGTCCTAGTCGGTAGGTAATTGTAACCAAGACAACATCCTCTTTCATAATGTAATCTGGACTGTAGATATCCCGTGAAGCCTCACCAATTTGATATGCCCCTCCGTAAATCCATACAAGTACTGGAAGTGGCATTGTCGGTTTGAGCTGGAAATTACCAGAAAATCATCCTCCATTCTTTAGCTTTGTAGCAATACTTACATTCTTGGTATAAACGTTTAAATAAAGGCAATCCTCGCTTCCTTGAACTTTTTCTAGAACCAGATTCATTTGAATTGGTTTCCTGCGTACCCGCGTACATCTTTTTACTCCTGTCCACGGATCTGGCTCTTGCGGTGCCCGAAAACGTAGTTCTCCAATTGGGGGCTTGGCAAATGGAATCCCTTCAAAACTGAGGTATTCATCCCCGTACACAGTAAGCCATTTAACTCCTCGGATTTTTCCATAAGTTGTTTCAGCGACAATTTTCTCACTCGTGCGCATGCGATTTTGCCGTGACCTGAACTTAACATATCTGCAAATAGAAATGATTACGTCTACTATATTACTCGTAGTTCCCATAGGAATTAGTTAAGTACTTGAATCTATTTTTATATTATCAACTCAGCAATCCCTCTAATGAGTATGCTTGTCGAGCACGGGATAGATTAGATTAAGTCTTACGTCACTTTGTATGGCCTATCTTGTCATTAAATAGACAAAATATAAACTTTGAACATGTTTGCGTCATTGAAAAGAGATTAAGGAATGGATCCGTTTCAATAGGTTATCAAAAACGGATTCGAACTAATATGATTTGATGTCTTTCAATATTCTAGTGATTCACTTCGAGTGAAGGGGCGGTGTCGGTCGATAGAAATTCCTGAAATTCAACTCCGCAGACAGCTAATAACCCCAAGTAAACTTTGGAATGACTTTTTATAATTTTGTTTTGATGATTAATTTTATTAAACCTGAACTTTGATTTTACGGTGACATTGATGCTCGCCGTTAAAATATGAACATCTGACGAAATATATAAAATATAATATGAGTATATGTAGATTGCAAGATTCAGATTCATGTGCCAGACAGTTTACCTATCAAGTACTTCTACAGTAATTTGAAATGTCAGTGCTAAGATTGTTGAGAAGGCCAGCAAAAATAAGTTGCCGACTAAGGTGAATCGTTTTATCGCTGAACTTTGTCGCGACTAAATTGAATTGACTGTAAAATGCTAAAAACTTTACGAGTGACATCATGCCTGTCAACTCGTGTTTGGTTGATAGCAGTTCCTTCCTGATCTAGTTACAATGAGGGTTACAGGTGAATGTTATGAATAACACGAGGCTTTCATATTGTCTAACATACGACATTGCATCATGTGCATGTGGCGAGAGTTCGGTTGTAAGTGGTCAGCAAAATTGTAATTTTTCCCACGTTGTTTACACCATCACCGGCATTGATCGCATTGCGAAGATGTAATTTAAGATTAGTGATGCTTTTGGTTCAAACGAATGACTATCAATCAGTCTCCATTGTTCACTTTTGTAGTGTGACTTTTAATTTTCTCGAAAAAAAAACATTTATTTGTTCTACCTATTATATTTTTTATTTCTATATATTTTATTTCCTTTCAAAATTATTCCCCTCAAATATAATACACTTGCGCCAGTGCTTTTTCCAATTCTCGAAAAGCGCATTGCATTCAGCTCTTCCAGCGATGAGGGGTTTTCCTCATCTTTGGGGAAAATAAAAGCACGGTGAATGCGGTGGTTGAGGCATGGTTACCGTAGTATTTTTGATCAAAATCTGATATTGTTTTTGGTCAAAATTTAGCAAATTCGGAATAAATTTTGCAGATGAAATATAGACATGTTGAGGCGTCCATTGCGCCATCCTCATTAATATGTTGTATCTAATATCTAAATTGTATCGCTTATAAACATGTTTTTTTTAAGAGTACGCTCACTAAATGCCAGTCAACATTTCAGGTACGTTGGAACACTTATTTGTTTTTTTTTCACGCACAATTTATACTGTCTTTGATGATTTTTTTTTAATAGCAAAAAATCGCTAAGCACTCTAAAACTCGTATAACCTTTATATCTGCGAAATACAAGCTAAATATTCGTGGGTACCAACATGACAAAAAAAATCGAAAATCGAATCGCTCCTCAAATACATTTCATCTTATTTTATGAACCAACCGCGGGCATATCTGAAATGATGGGAAAAAACAACGACATTACAAAATGGGATTTTTTCATGGATTTTAAGTCTGTATGAATAAAAATTCATATCACTGACTTTTTTTCTGGTTTCAGTGCCTGCAATGGCAATCGAGACACGGTGCGATGTAAGGAATTCAGCACATAAATTATTAAAATTGTTACATTTACCTGTTAATGGATTAACTGTTTTGATGTTGAATTCCCGTTTCTGTCTTGCCAAAATATCAATGGATATTGTAGCACGTCGTGAGTACCGTGCCTTTCGGACACGCGTTTCAATTCATTGCTCCAACATTGCTCCTTCGTTGTCGATTGCCTGACGACGATATTGTGGCTTTCGGATGGCATCCGATCCAACGAAGTTTTGTGTTAAATAATTTCAATGTGTTTCCGCAATAATGCGAGAGAGGATTGTGTTGTAACTACTTGAAAGTTCGAATGAAATTGTCCTGTACATCATTTGGAAACATCTGTTGTATTTTTAAGTGTAATGACTGTGGTGGCGGGAGCAGCTTTCATAAATTCATTTTCCCACCTGCCCAACACAGTTCAGGGATTAACCCGCTAAACTTCAACGCCTTACAATGTGGTGAAATGACCGACAACCGACTCCAATAGTTGCCGATTCATTGATGTGCCCTAGCTTATTGCATTCTGAATCTATTCGCTTGTGTTTCGTCGTCATTCGTTCTCGAACGTAATTGGAATATGTCAGTATGACTATTCTCATTATCCGTGGCGCACTGGTGATCAGTGTAGTTTGCACTTTAATAAGATCGAAGCGCATTTGACCGACTACAACGACCTAAGTCCTGTCTTTGACATTGTAATACACAGTGTAAAATGACACATATTGTGAGAACAATCACCAGCATTCAAACGAAGAAAACAAAAATTGAATTAACCAAATTGGTCTAACCATTCTCGAGTTTTTGCGAGGCTAATATATGTAATATATGTATGTATGTAGATAGATAGAAGAATTTTATTATTTACAATATAATACACATAATGTACAATATGTAATTAAAAAAAAAACAAAAACAAATTTAGTCCAATAGCAGTGACTATAATTGCCAAATGGTTTAGTGGATTACCTTGCAAAAACTTTTTAAACAACCTCTTATTTCTTTTCAACTTATGGGATCACACATATTGAACCAGACATAGGAAGTTTTAAAGTGAGAAACTCAGTTTAGGTGTTATCCGGTCGAAAAGCTCTAACCACCTAAAGTGATATTTCAATTTCAACCTTAAACATGTTGTGTTGTTATTTTTTTAGGTAGAACATTTTACATGAATACAATTATGTATGCATCAGTAATGCCGCTAAATTCATCAGTTTGATTTTGTTTTCCATTTAACACTAAATCGTCGGATGTTGAACTTCTATTTTTTTGTATTTGACTACTTACAAAAAGAAAAAAAATCTGACATCTGGCGCTAATGTTTCTATTCCACAGTCTAAAAACATCTTTATTAGGAAATTCGTGCCATGGTGAAGCTCGGAACTGAGCACATTACCCAAGAATAAAAAAATCATTTGGAAGGCTTTTAGAAAACATCCAAACAGTCGGTAGGAAGGTAAACATTTCAATAATTGAGAGCTTACTAAGGTTCTTAAAAAACATAAAAAAGACCCCAATATACCTTGCAAAAACAAGGGTAGTCCGACATTTGACATTTTTCAATTCAACTTGCAGTTATCTTAGGCAATCTGCCAATGCTTTTGATTCTGTTAACGCTTCAGAGTTAGAATCTTGCTTTAGCTCTGTCAAAGGCATGTCAACAGGTTTCGATAAGCACGCAATCCAAAAATATTAATCACACTCTATAAGCAGATCATGTTGGCTTAATTTTTTTCAAAATAAATGCAACCATGTACCGGCCCGTTATGGAAACGAATAATGTTATCAGCACCCGCTAAGTTAAGTACTCGTTTACTTCGCATTATGTTGGTTCAGAAATTTATCCTTAAGAACCACTGGTCTGTATTGAAAATAAAACTACAATAGCTGCCAGGCATAACATTTTAAAATATTTAGCATAAAAAAATAGCGTAGTTCATAAAAATACCTTAGATAATGTAACTAAATCAATTATCTTATCTAAAATAGGTTCCGGCTTAATTATCTACAGCAAATGTGCGTAATCTCATCTTAAGATACTTTGTCCAGGTTGTTTTGGATAAATTAACCTTTTTGTTTAATTATGTTTCTTTTTCTTTTCTTTTCTTTCTTTTTCTTTAATGTAAAATATTATTGGGGGTACAAATTAATTCGGTCCGTTTTCAAAAGATAGCGCCACCTGCAAGTTGTGGCTGATCTTGGAAGCGATTACCTACTTCATTGGAAAGGTGGGGCATCTGTCAACAATAATTAGTGTGCATCAGCGTCTGTTTCTGACAACAACATTGTTTTTTGCCTCTTCGAAAATGTCCGTCAGAAGTGCAGCTGAAGCCCATCGAATGCTTGTAGAAGTTTATGGTGGATCTGCTCCGACCGATAAATCATGCAGAGAGTGATTTCGACGCTTCAAAAGTGGCGACTTTAGCGTCGAAGACAAAGAGCGTCTTGGCCAGCCCAAAAAGTTTGAAGATGAGGAATTGGAGGCTTTACTGGATCAAGATCCGTGCCAAACGCAAAGTGAACTCGCAGAATCGTTGGGAGTGACTCAGCAAACAATTTTCGTTCGGTTAAAGAATTTTGGATTTATTCAAAAGCAAGGAAATTGGGTACCGTACGAGTTGAAACCGAGAGATGTCGAAAGGCGATTTTTCACCTCGGAACTGCTTCTTGAAAGACATCAAAGGAAGGGATTTTTGCACAGGATCGTGACTGGAGATGAAAAGTGGATATACTACGATAACCCCAAGAAGAAAAAATACTATGCAAAGCCTGGTGAACCCGTTCCATCATCGTCTACAAAAGACAAAAACATCCACGGTTCAAATGTCATGCTCTGCATATGGTGGGACCAGACGGCTGCTAAAACCAGGCGAAACCATTGATGGGAAACGTTATCGACTACAACTAATGCGTTTGAGCCGTGCATTGCGTGAAAAACGGCCAGAAACGACCGAAAGGCATGACAAGGTGATTTTGCAACATGATAACGCTCAGCCCCACGTGGCTGTAGCGGTCAAAAACTTCCTGGAAACGCTGAAATGGGAGGTCTTACTCCACCCGCCGTATTCTCCAGACCTGGCTCCTTCCGACTACTAGCTTTTTCGACGGATGTAAAACGATTTGGGGGGTCACCGGTTCGGGTCTTTTGAAGAAATCGGAGAATGGCTCAATGATTGAATCGATGCCAGAGAGGACACATTTTTTACAGATGGTATTCGAAAATTACCAGAGAGATGGGAAAACGTAGTCGCTTCCGACGGACAATACTTTGAGTGATGTATTTTTTACGTTTTTCCAATAAAAAAAAAATTTTTGAAGACAAAAAAAACGGACCGAATTAATTTGTATATTTAAAAATGTCACTGTATTTTGTAAAAATATGTTGTGAGCCACTGTACCGAAGGATCGTGCCATCAGAACAGAACACACCACCCTCATCCAATCCTGCTGCACCAATCACCCCAGAGCACGATCGAATGATTTTCCTCAATACCACCACAGGAACACACTTGCAGTGTAAAAGTGCTCAAATAGGAACTAAAAATAAGTACCTCAGAAAAAAAAAAAAAATAAAAAAATAAATCTGTGAAAAAGTGAATCAACCAAAATAAAGTGAATCTAAGCAGCATAACTGCATCAAAAACGTTATAAAGAATACAGTATAGTGAAAATCTGCAAAATAGGGGGCAGAGACCATCGTTTAAAATTATTCGACACCAATCGGGGTATCAGCATGAATAATAATATGGAACAATTGTTGGAGACGATGGTGACGGCGCTTCACACTTTGGTTATCGTTCAGCAACAACAGCAATAACTGCAGCAGCAGGAACAAAGAATCTGAGTGGAGAAGGAGATTGAATACATTCCAATGTTTTCCGGGAACAAGAGGGAATTGACTCAATTCCTAACGGTGGTCGAGAACCATGTATTTATCAATCTCGACCAGCGACCTGGCAGGAGACAAGGAATCTACTGGTACAACATTCCGGCCCATAATCGACCTTAGCTGCATTCTCAACAAAATAAGTTATATAAAGGTAAATAGTATACTAGAATTATGTAATAAGATAGACCTAATACATAACGAATTACATGAATACGCAGTTTACGAAGAAAACTGCAAAGAAATGGTTGATTCAGTTTGTCAATTAATAGTAGCAAAAATTAAAGAAATTACAACTGGACAGTTATCCAGAGATCTTAGAACAGAGTTCGATTTAAATAAAATAAAAACAGTTTTATATTCTTACATCCCGGACGGTGAGGGGAATTTAAAGAAAAGTACAAAAGTAAATGTACAATAAGTAACCATTCAGTCAGTAATCAAAGTGCCAAATCGAATTTTAATTCAAGACAAGTAAGGTCAATAAGCCAAAATAACTTTAGTACGAACTGTAATAAAAATGATTTTGGAAGAAATGTAGAGTCAGTAGGACCACCGTATTTCATCACCAATAGTCAAAATCAAGATAACCAGAATAGAAATATAGGCATAATCAATTTCAATCTGGTAAATAATTTCAACCCTAAATCAGGTCAGGTTAGACACAACAGTTTCAATCGATCAGGACAATATAGAAATAGAAGTCAAAACCCAAGTCCTATGGACGTAAATAATGTTTCATCAAACGATCAATATAATTCTAATAATTCTAATGTTCAAGAAATAAATAATGTAGAACCGGTAAATTTTCTAAACTAGGCCTCGGAGATAAATTTTTTTGTAATCTTACAATTAATGACAAAACGTACAAAGCCTTAGTAGATACAGGCTCCACCATTAGTCTTATAAACTCTTCAAATGTAAATTGTTCTTGTTTCGAGATATTGGAAGTAAAAAATGTGTCCTTTAATACTATAAATAATGTCACAACAGAAAAAGTTAAAATAATAGTTACTGACGCCCATAAGGAATTTCGAATGAGTCCACAGTGTAAAATGAAATGGTACCAAATGAGTTTGAATAATAAAGCCTTTGATAGGCTAAAAGGTATGAATTTTATAAGAAAAAGTGTTATGGAAATAAATATTATATATATGGAAATTAAATATTAAATTGTACTCAGAAGACTATGAGACAGTAGAATGCTATGAATTAACAAATCAAGACAATAGAGAAATAAACTTATTACATCTAAATAAACAAGAAAGGAAAGAAATTAGGAACATTTTGAATCAGTTTGAACACTTAGTTTATAAAGATGGGGATCAGTTGACCAATACCGAAGCAATAATGCAGGAAATTATTAATACAACCGATCAACAAATTAATTCTCGTTTATATAGATTACCTCCAAAACACGAGCAGGAAGTTAGGAATCAAATAGAGGAAATGGAGAGACAAAAAATTATAAGAAAATCTAGAAGCCGATATTCCTCCCCCAATTGTTGTAGTACCAAAAAAAAACAGATAGTTCTGGTAAACAAAAATTTAGATTGTGTGTCGACTACCGAAAGCTCAATGATATCACACTAGATGATAAATATCCCCTACCTATATACCTATACTTATATATAGACAATATATTAGATCGAGCACAATATTTTACAACATTAGACCTAGCCAAAGATTACCACCAAATAAAAATGCATCCACGAGATATTCATAAGACAGCATTTGCTACGCCAAATGGTCTATATGAGTTTACTCGGATGCCCTTTGGGCTGAAAAATGCTCCAGCCACTTTTCAGAGGCTAATGAATGAAATATTAAGAGATCATCTCAACAAGATCTGTGTAGTATATCTAGATGATATAATTATATTTTCAACGAGTCTAGAAGAACACCTGGTCGCAATTAAAACAATTTTTAATGTGTTAGCTAAGCACAATCTAAAAGTACAATTTGACAAATGCTCCTTCCTAAAGCACGACACTGAATTTTTGGGCCATGTTTTAAACACAGAGGGTATGAAACCGAACCCAAATAAAATTAAATGCGTAGTAGACTTTCCCCTTCCAACAAAAGAAAAACAGTTAAAGGGATTTCTTGGACTAACTGGATTTTACAGGAAGTTTGTCAAAAACTACTTCAGAATAGCCTATCCCATGATCAAATACTTGAAAAAAGATGCTAAGATCAACGTAAATGATCTAGAGTTATTATTCAAGCATATGAAACATTAAAATTTAATATCGTCAATCACCCTATCCTTAGATTTCCAAATTTCGATAAACCTTTTACCCTTTTTACCGATGCATCCAACTATGCTATTGGGGCAGTCCTTAACCAAGAAAGCCAACCTGTTTGCTATGCTTCAAGGTCGCTGAATGACCATGAAAAAAATTACTCAGCAACAGATAAGGAATTCCTAGCCATAGTCTGGTCAGTAACTTACTTTCGTCCTTACCTTTGGGGAAATAAATTTAAAATAGTGACAGATCACCAACCAATTAAATATATAAATAAAAAATATAATGGCAACGAATTTTCAGCCAGAAACCAAAGGTGGTTGTTAAAACTATCCGAATTCAACTTTGACATAGAGTATCTCAAAGGGAGGGAAAATAGAGTCGCAAACTTTTTGAGCAGAATAGAGAACGTAGAAAATTTATAAGATGACACAGCTTCAGATCAAGCAACTGTTCACTCTACACCAGAACAACAACTTGATCATTTTCCTATAAAGGAGGAAATAGTTAACAAATCTGCAACTGATACTTACTAATAATATCACAAAGGAAATATGTAGATACAATTCACGCAAGAAAAATAATCCAAGTAGATATGACTAAAAATCAATCATATTGGGAGGAATTATCTAAAAAGAACATAACATCAGGAAGAGTAGGAATTTTTTCTGATTTAATCTACAATGAATATAACAAAATTCAACAAGTCCTCATAGGACTTTTCAGGGATAATAAAAAGATTTCATTTGTTCAGGATACCATGAGAGCTCAAAAATAATTTGTGATAACGAATTTAAGTCCGACAATCTAAGAGAATATTTTAGAAAATATGGAATCGAAGTTCATATAACCAAACCAAATTCTCATACCGGTAATGTAGATATAAAGCGGCTACATTCCACTTTACTCGAAATATTATTAACTATGAAAAATGAGGACATGTCAACAAACATGAAAATATATAGAGCCATTCAAATATATAACAATAGGTATCACTCAACTATTGGCATGAGTCCCCTCAGTGCAGAAGTAACAAATGCTAGGCAGTTACAAGTAAAGCTTGATAAGTACAAACAGAATGTGATTGGTAAAAGAAACAAAGCTAGGGAAAACTACCAAGAAAACCGACAAGAAGGGTATATTAGGAACTTCTTCTTCTTCTTTTCCTTTTTTCCGGCGTTGTTATGGTCAGAAGTGTAGGACTATAACCTTCCCACTTAACTGCATTCCTACTGGTCCGCTTGTGGGGTCCGCCGGTTTGACCTCAGAAAGTAGCGGCAGGCTTCCCGGTTTGGGATTACTTCATCGCTGAGGCCAATCAAATGCTGGTGTTTTTGCATTTGTTTGCACCAATTGTTTTTCGGCCTGCCTTATTTTTTTTTTTTTTGTGACATGCTGCATGCTCTTGTGGCATGCTCTAGATTTTTTTGTTTGATCTTACTCTTACAACACCGGTGATCTCCAGTCGTGTCAACCCACTGATTTGCATGTACACTTATGGGACAGTTTAATGGTGGTATATGTGTCCCTAGGCTCACCTTGGTGTTTTCTAAATTGCCTAGATGTGATTTTTGTTTACCTTTGTTTTAGTCGCCTTTTACGACCAGCGAGAGGTATCGCTGCAGGGATATTCTTAACCCGTCCCTGCACGGAGGGAAGGGTATATTAGGAACTATAAACATCTAAGACACAAAGACGAAACATATTACCGAAAACATAACCTTCATAATGTTTACCCTTCTACTATTAAAAGACCAAATAAATTTGCAGGTACCCAGTTGGCTGGCAGTATTCACAATCATAATGATAGCCATAGAGGTGGCAGGATCAGCCCTTGTTGTAACACAAATCAACGCTAACAAGGGATGTATAATATTAAATAGAGGTCCAGTAGAATTGATTTAAAGTAGTCAAACAATATTACATATGATAAATACTTCTGATATATTAGCTGCTATCGAGGCAATAGAAATAAATTCACAAAAATTACATTTAGAAAATAATACGGAAACGAATTTATAACGAAGTTATAAATACAAAAGCGAAGTTAAGATCTATGGTCCCACAAATACGACAAAAACGAGGTCTAATGAATTTTATCGGAACTGGTCAGAAATGGTTATTTCAAACCATTGATGACACAGACAGAGTAGATATTCTTGACCACTTGAAAGTCATAGATTCAAGTAATCATGCTACTATAGGTAGCTTTAATAAACAAATAAATATTAATAAACAGCTAATAGCAAACATTAATAACCTAAAAACGTTAACTGAAAAAGATAGGAACCAAATATCAGAAGTATGTATGTATATAGTAACGTGGTAGACGTTCAGAAGAATTTATATTTAAAACAATTGAAAACGGATCAATTACTTAAATTAAAGACGACAAAATAGACAATATCTTAGATAACATAGCATCTGCTACGAAAGGAATCTTACACCCAAGCATATTAAGCGGAGAAGAAATATTAGCTTCAGGATTAGATTTTTATAAATTAAAACATTCCAGAGTAAGCTTAATGAAATACAATAGAGAAACGTTAGTTTTAGCTATAAAACTTCCAAAAGGGTATATGCCAGTAGACCTCAGAATGATTATCCCAATACCTAATAAGGAATTTAAAGAACTAGATATGAATGAAATGACATTTCTTGAAATAAATGGCACAAAGTTTGAATATAATCCAAATAATATTTATTTTAAGGATTTGAATGTAACTAATAATTGTTTAACAAAACTTGAATGTAATTACAGGCATAACAATGAAAGCGACATAATAAAAATTGATGAACATATCGCCATTTGTAAAAATTTTCGCGATGAAATTGTAATAAATAAATGTGACGATCGAAAACTTAAGCTAAATGGAAATTATGTAATAAATGTAAATAATTGTTCCATTAATGTTTTAAATGTTACAGTAATGAACTATAATCTCGAATTTATGAATAAATTTTGGTATGGTGATGAGGAAAACCTCTCAATAAAAGAAAAACTTAATTTCGAATATATGGTAAAAACATTTCAAATAGAAAATTTTAAAAAAATTCAAGAGCTTTATTACCATAAAAATACTAGCTATGTTATAAGTACATCCCTATTAATTGTATTAGTTTTAATTGTAATAATACTTTTTTGCATGATGAGAAAACATAAAAAATGAAAAGTCACTATTAAAAATTCTCAAGAAATTGTGAAACCTGAAGAGAATAGAATTCAGGAGAATTCTGAATCAAAGGGGGGTGAAGTTACGCAAATGAAAGTCAACAAACTTGCTGACGGCACATTTGTGTTACTTCGCAACCAATAACGAGGTGTCAATACAGCATTCAGGTGTCAATGGCTTTCGGGTTACGCAAATGTAGGTCAGCGAATTTGGTTGCTTTGCTACTACTCGAAACCAAGCGGAAACTGAATGCGTTGACCCTCGATATGTAGTTTTAAGAAATAATGAATACGAAAATAAAATACGAGAGAGTCTGACTTGAGACCTAAAACAGAACGGTTGTTTTTTTTTAAATTAAATAAATAAAATTGTAACAGCAGCCTTTGTTGAATCAATAGTGAAAAAACCAGTGTAGAACTACTTGAAATTCGTTTGCAGAATTTGGAAACTACATGGGCAGATTTTTCCTCGTTGCATAACGAAATCATCCAAAGTGCAGTTGCTAGTGAATTCGATGAGTTTGAGCAAGAGTTCGTAGAATACGAAAATCGGTATTTCTACGCGCATTTGAATTTAAAAAAGGCAATCCATGACAGGCAACCTTCGTCAAACATGATAAGTGATTCGATCGTCGACCGGCTGGCAAATCAGCAATCGTCCTTTTTAGAAAATTTGAATTCGACCCCGAGAAATTCCACTTCAGTGAATCTGCCACATATCACCATTCCATCCTTTTCCGGCAATTATAAAGATTGGCCATCGTTTCGCGATCTATTTACGGGCTCGGTAGATAATAAGACCAACTTAACCGCAACCCAAAAGTTTCATTATCTTAAATCGTTTTTAAGAGATGAGGCAGCTAATCTAGTGAAACATATCCCGATATCGGAATCTAACTATGTTGAAGGCTGGGAACGGCTTGAACATCGGTACGATCGGGTTCATTTAATCACGCAATCCTACATTCAGACCTTTTTGTCGCTGCCCTTGATCAGTGAAAATAATGTGCAATTACTGCGAAAACTGACTGATGGTGCGGATGAAGTCATTCGGGGACTCAACGCTATTGAACCCAACAGTCGCGACCCTTGGCTTATTTATCTATTAGTCAACAAATTAGATAGTGAAACAAAACAAGGTTGGGCGCATGCGGGTTCTCGCGATAATTGTGGCTTTTCTGAACTTTTTACTTTCTTGCAATCGAGGTGTGATGCGCTTGAATCGTGTCAATCGCTCATGTCGCGGAAGCTCCCGAGACTAAATCGGCATGTCCAAATTGTTGCTCTTAATCACTCATTAGTTCACCTACCGGAAGCAAAAAGTTCGCCGGCTACATCCACACTCAACAAGTATTCACGCGGTCCATCATCGTCATGCAACCCAAATAATTCTGCAGCCGTTTATCGTAGTTCCACATTAATAAATAATCATTCGCTTGAACTTGGTCTTCGTAAGCAAACCATTTTGCCAACTCTGTTAGCCAAGGTTAAAGATAATCAGGGAAAATTTGTTAATTGTAGGATATTGCTTGATTCGGGTTCGCAGGTATCGTTTATTGGTGAATCATTTGCCCAACTGCTTGGTCTCAAGAGAAACCATGCGCATATACCTATTCTTGGACTTTCAACAACAGAAGCAGGTTACACAAGGCGATGTGTGTCGCTGCAGATATATTCTCGCTTTCATACCACATGTCTACAGGTTGATGCATTTATCTAACGAATCTAACTTCACTTCTTCCTTCCCAACGCTTTGAAAGTTCTTCTTGGTCGCACATAATAAACTTGGAATTGGCAGACCCCCATTTTAACGTTCCTGGTCCTGTAGATATCTTAGTAGGAGCGGATCAACTTTGGAACATTTTAGAAGGAGAGCAAATTCGAGGCCCACCAGGCACGCCAATTGCTCAAAATACTTCGTTCAGGTGGGTTATAACTGGAGAAATCCTCGATCCTCACCCAACTGGAAGTACATTGCTTTCCTCGTTCCACTCCGTTCTTGACATAGAAGTCTTATTGCATTAATGATAAATCTGAACTGCAAGACCTTTACTCGTTCGTCAGATGGGAGGTACATAGTATAAGTAACCTTCGAAGATACACTACGGCCCGCAGTCTCACGACTACTCAGTATGGAACGTCGCTTTCGCTCTAATCCGGAATAGCAGCCGGCATATTCCAAATTCATGAAGGAGTATTTGTCGTTAGGTCACATGGAATCTATTCCTCCGGAAGAGCTGGATAAATCTGATGGAAAACTATTTTATCTACCACACCATGCAGTTTTGAAGCCGAGCAGCTCATCAAGAAAACTACGCGTTGTATTCGATGGCCAGTCTTTGAACAGTACAATACTGATCGGCCCTCCTATTCAGCGTGAATTACATAAGGTTTGTTTACGTTTTCGTCAGCACAGGTACGTCTTTTCCGCCGACATAGTAAAGATGTTCCGACAGATATGGATCGATGACAAACACACGGACTACCAGAGAATTGTTTGGCGTGAACAGCCATTCTTGTCGGTGCGGATACTAAATCAACTGGCTGAAGACTATAAACTCCAATACCCAAAGGCTTCGAGTGTTCTTCTTAACGATATGTACGTAGACGATATTATGACATGTTCCAACTCAAAAGAAGGCCTAATATCTCTACAACGAGAACTCACCGAATTGCTATCCAAAGGCAAATTTCAATTACGTAAGTGGACTTCCAACTGCTGGCCCTTGTTAGCTCAACTCCCTACAGAAGACTGCGAATTGTGCTGGGTGGATCCGGAGGAATCAAGATCGTGGATTAAGGTTTTGGGTATGTTCTGGAGTCCAACGAAGGATGAGTTTTCATATAAACTAAGAGAATTCCTCATCTTTCTGCTCCTACTAGACGAAACTTATTGTCAGAAATTGCTCGGATTTTCGATCCGTTAGGGTTCTTAGCTCCTTCGGTAATTCTATTCAAGATTTTGTTTCAAAAATTGTGGCTGTCCAAACCACGACTTAGTTGGGATAATGCCTTTCCTACTACCATAGCTGGTCAATGGATGGACTATCGCCAGCAAATAAGCTGCTTTGAAAATATTCGGGTTTCTCGAAACATCGGGTCCGGTGGACTAGATATCATCGAACTCCACGGGTTTTGTGATGCTTCGTCGATGGCAATCGCAGCGGTAATATATGCCCGCTACAAGACACCTACAGGTAGTTACAAAACTACAATAATTGCCCCTAAAACCAAGGTCGCACCGCTTAAACCCGTAACTATTCCTCGCCTCGAGCTGTGTAGTGCCCTGTTGTTGTCCCGTTTGCTCACCTTAACCAAATCATCCTTATCAACAAATATTTCCAAGGCCTACGCGTGGTGTGATTCGGAAATAGTGTTGCATTGGCTGTCTTCTCCTCCTTGTCGTTGGGCTACCTTCAGAGCTAACCGTACTGCTGTAATTCTCGAAACTATTCCTCGACAGTCATGGAATCACATACCATCGTACTCGAACCCAGCAGACTGTGCATCACGGGGAGTACTTCCTTCGCAATTCGTCAACCATGAACTCTGGTGGAGCGGCCCGCCTTGGTTATCGTCTTCCGAATCACAATGGCCAAGGTCAACATTGGTTTCACCACCTTCAGTGATAAATTCGGAAAACCTTGAATAACGTAGCCCTCATAAGGTAAATCTCGTCTCGACGTTCGAAAACAACGTATTGCAAGGTCTCATCGAAAAAATATCCTCTTGGAACCGATTACAGCGAATTGTAGTTTACTGTATTCGGTTTCCTTCAAACTGTCGGTTAGATAAACTGAATCGTCACATTACCGGGTTGAGTCTTAGTGAGATTCAAAAGGCTGCGCTGCAAAGAGCGCTCTCAGACTAAGGAAGTCCTCTCTGTGGAAGCAAGCCAACTATGGACATGCGGCCATACTCAGAATAATAGACGACCTGGGAAGGAAACATGGTTTTAGTAGCCTCGCAGCTACGACCGACTATATTTCCCCCCCAAAATGACTTCTCTCTCAGTATACCTATCCTTTTCCCCGACAGAGAAGAGTGGCTATCAAACGCCGTAATCAACGACCACGAAATAACTCTCTTCACCGACGGATCGAAAATGGTTACAGGCACTGGGGCCGGGTTCTACTCTGATACCCTCCATAAACAGGAATCATTCAGACTCCCTGATCTGTGCAGCGTTTTTCAAGCAGAAATCCTGGCAATAGAGAAAGCAGCCAAACACCTACAGGTAGCCGATATCCCACCATCTGATATCACTATCTTCGTAGACAGCCAGGCTGCACTGAAGTCAATAGAATCCTGTATAACGAGATCAAAGGCTGTCAAGAAATGTCGCGACTCACTGAAGTCCATCAGACACCACAAAGTTAAACTCTGCTGGGTCCCGGGCCACAGCTCAATCGCAGGGAACGAAAGAGCAGACGAATTCGCCAGGCAAGGGTCTGAAATGGACATCAGCGAATGGACACATCATTGCAACCACCGATCATTATACCGGATCATAAACGACACAATCATCAAAGAGGCCAACTCGTCTTGGCTTACAAGAAACGACAGCTACACGACAAGATCATCGTGGCCAGAGCTCAATGTCGGAAAAACAAAGAAGCTCCTAGCGCTGGACCGTAACTCGATCCGTATGCTCGTCGGAGTGATCACAGGACACTGTCCCATTGGAGCAATGCTCCGGAAATGGGACTCGGGATCCAGCGATCTCTGCCGGAGCTGCGGCGATGAGGAAGAAACTGAGACGATCCAACATCTGTTTTGCCACTGCCCAGTTCTCCAGAATCGACGCCTAGAATCGCTAGGCCAAGATTCTTTACAGAGATTGCGGACGTGGCTAATGCAGATATGTATATCGGATCTTCTAAAATTCATTCAGTGAGCACGGGGTGGTTTCAGCCACCACGTGATAGGACAGGTTAATTTTATGTGTACCCACACAAATGAAGGGAATCACAATGGGCCTCCGAGAGGAAGTGATATTTAACCATCACACTCCCCTTCTCTAACTTAACCTAACCTAACCTAATCTTCCAATTCCATGGAGCATCGGAAGTTCCTAGATTCATCTACAAATGTGATATTGCGCTCCGTGAGCCCGAGTACCTTAGGTTCAATAGGACGGTATCACGCCGATATCGAGGAGGTTTCGTACGACAGCATTCACAAGCCAACTTTGATATATCAGTCTCTTCAAGGACAAGTCTGCCAAACGTCTATTGCAGGCTGCTGTAGCTTAAAGTAGGTTAGGACAGGTTAGGGTAGGTAGGTTAGGTAGGCTAGGTAGGCTACAGTCTACCTATCACTCTAAATTAGTTTAGATTTAGTTAATTATAAAAGAAAAATTAAAGAAAATAAATAAAAGGACAGAAAAAGACAAAAAAAAAATTGTAAAGGTGGGATAAATATACCTAATGTAACGTTTTTTAGTTACGGTAGGTTGAGAAAGATGTAGCTTGTTATGTTTGTATAAAATCAAAACGAAATCTAATGCCTAGCTTCTTCTTTAAAATGTTCTGTTTCTTGGTAAGATTATTTAAAAGAGATAAAAATCAACTTTCTTTCGTAATGATATGTACACAGGTAATTAAAAGATGTGATTTTACAATAATTTTCTTCTAAAACATTGTATACTATACATGTGAGAAAACGAAAACACGAAAGTAATTACAGTAATTTGGAGGAAAATACGAGTAAAACCATAAATTTAATTGTTAATTATTTTAACTTTATAGTGCCAGTATAGGGCCAGTAAGGTAATTTAATTTAATTAAGCTATTTAAGTT
This sequence comes from Merodon equestris, assembly GCA_958301585.1. Taxonomy (NCBI): domain Eukaryota; kingdom Metazoa; phylum Arthropoda; class Insecta; order Diptera; family Syrphidae; genus Merodon; species Merodon equestris. The sequence continues at coordinate 72,439,128 of OY284413.1, forward strand.
AGTATTAAGCATTTTTGCCCGCGTAGATCTAAGAAATATGGAATAAAAATTAATTTAAAACTAAAATTAAATAATGTGCATACTTATGAAAATCAAGTGTCTAGGAATATAAGGGGAAGTTAAAACAAAATAAAAACCATGCCTATCATCTAGGAGATTGATACGAAATACTACATACAAATATCAGGGTGAAAAGGGTGTTCATTGTAAATTCTCAACCAAATAATTTAATCGGTATCAAGAAGAAAAGTAGAAATTTCGCTCTCATATTAAAAACATTACTGTCAAAAGCAATTATTAATGTATCATATTTAGTCTAAGATAATGATGACTAAAGCACTCCGCTTAAGCTTAATAAAAATAAGTTAATTACTCTTCTGATTGTTAACTACAACCAAATGTCGAGCAACTCCCCACAAACTATATTTCAATTTATGTGAACACGAGTACATCTCATAATCAACTTATAACAAGATGGAATCAAAAATTATTCTGACCTATTGTGCAGTTACTGATTATGGAGCAAACAGAATTACACTTGACTGCTTAACATGCACTTGTTTTAATGTGTATTTTTTCTTTAGTACTCTTACTTGCTGGCGCTGCAACTGATCACTGATGTTGTACGTATTTTATTTTCTATGGGTGAAAAGTAGGTCCTGTTTAATGCCAACACCTAATGGGGTATTTCGAGACGTTTTTTCACACAAGTGATTTTGTCAGTTTATTACACAAATTTAAATTGTATACGCGTCCCAACAATAGATGATCATATCTTAAAGCACGAAAGGGATAACTATACATCGTTATAAAATAAAAGGTCCCAATGGAAGGACAGTTCCGAATGGAATAGACCCTGGTTTGATCTAGCCTGTGATGCTGCAATACCTAAAAAAGCAGCAAACCGAAGAGGCATTTTTTTGTTTCTGGTGGAACTATAGCCCGTAGCTATAGAGGAGAAGTCGAATCTCAACAACACCTAGAGACCTTTAGGCAGGGGTAAAAGGGAAATTGAAAAAGGCAATCAAAAGAAGCGAGGCAAGATGCTTCAAACGTATTTGAGACAAAGCCCACATCAATCCATAGAGAACGGTTACAGAATGTTTATGATCAGACTCAAACCATGCAGATCTTCACAAACAACGGGCCCCATTATGCTGAGAAACATTGTGGGGAACCTGCCTAAATACTATGCCCAAAATTGGTCGGGAATTAGAATAGGTTTAATTGGATAAACTACTCGTACAGAAATTTGTCTCTTGAGGAGTACCTCAATGTGCGAGATTCCCATTTTATGGAACCTTATGAATGAAGGTGTCCTGCGATTAAGGCAGTCGATATTATTGGTTTTTCCGACTTCATACAATGGTTCCAAAGAATAATCGGACAAAGACCACTTTTTAGAAAAAAAGTATAAATTAATAAGAAATAAGTGGAATTTGAAAATTCGTTTTATGTCTTTTCATACTTTTTTTCTTGCTTATTAATAAACAGTCAACAGCAGGAAACTCTATAAATTCATATGTGCAACAGTACTACAAAACAAAAATATACAGCACAAATATTCACGCTCAACTAATAACCAGACATACAGCTTTGTTACTTATCATACGAAAAAATTAATAAATTAATATTTTGTGGAATGTCCGTTAGCTTGAACCAGTTTTTGGCAAAAGTGGAGCTCGCAAGGGTTTCACTCGTGTTAGAAGGCCTTGCTGATCTCATTACGTGTTAAATCTTCTAGTGTAAAATCTTCTCTCAAGCTTCTCAGTGGTCTTCAATATCGTTTAAGTCAGGTGACTGAAGGGGCGTAATAAATTTGTGGATCAACTTCCAATGTGTGAGGTAGATCGTTATGTTCTTAAAATGCAAAATTATTTACAATGTGCAGTTACTATGCACTCTGCTTGACATTTTCTTTTAATATTTTAAGGCAACAAATTAATCCATTTTATTGTTTATAAAATGTAGATTGCCTACTTCAGCGCTTTGGTTCAATACACAAATAGAAAATGCCAAAAAACTAGGTCTTCAGAAAACAATATTTATGACACCCCTGACCAAAAAGTGGCTTCAAAATATCTTGAAGAAAATCAGAAAAATTATAAAATTTTGCATACGCAGCATGGACTTTGGACCAAATACCAATTCGACACCCTCAATATTATTAGATATGAATGGATCAAAATTAATTCAAGCCCTGTTAGGTTTAACAGGCGGCTTACACTATTTCGTACAACTGTCATGTTACTAGAAAGCAACACAAATTCTGATCAAAAATTGCTTACGTTATTGTTAGAGGGCCGTTCAAATCTTTGGAAAAAAATATAAAAATAACTTATTTTGGCCAAATTTTTCTATCATAAGATTTTCCAATAGATTTTGCTCCCATCAAAAAGTCGGATTTCGCAGTTAACTGCAGAGTTATTTTTTCAAGCTTTATTATACGAGTAAAAAAAAATATCCCGTGCAGGGACGGGTTAAGAATATCCCTGCAGCGATACCTCTCGGTTGTCGTAAAAGGCGACTAAAACAAAGGTAAACAAAAATCACATCTAGGCAATTTAGAAAACACCAAGGTGAGCCTAGGGACACATATACCATCATTAAACTGCCCCACAAGTGTACATGAAAATCAGTGGGTTGACACGACTGGAGATCACCGGTGTTGTAAGAGTAAGATCAAACAAAAAAATCTGGAGCATGCCCGTGTCACAAACAAAAAAAAATGGCAGGCCGGAAAACAAATGCAAAATCACCAGCAGTTGATTGGCCTCAGCGATGAAGTAATCCCAAACCGGGAAACCTGCCGCTACTTTCTGAGGTCAAACCGGCGGACCCCACAAGCGGACCAGTAGGAATGCAGTTAAGTGGGAAGGTTATGGTCCTACACTTCTGACCATAACAACGCCGGAAAAAGGAAAAGAAGAAGAAGATTATACGAGTAAAAAACATAGAAGTCGAGATTTTTGGTGCGAAATGGGAAGCTCACGATATTGCTGTAGCTTTAATTCGTCGATCACTCGGAACCATAACCTGTATTGCGTCAATCATTTCCGAGAGGGTCGCTACAGCTGGACGCCCCGAAAAAAGTTTATCTTTTGTGAATAAACGGCGACGTTTGAAGCCTATTTTGAACAGTTTGTATTGCGGGAGCAAGTGCTATGAACTTCAACCAACTTAACTTTAATATTTTTCGATGTTAAATAGGTTTATTTTTGAAGAAGTATGAAGAGCTTAAACACCACTTGAAACTTACATATATTATTCCATTTTTCTAATTAATAAAAAAAAATCTAAAAGTTTGGAGCTTCAAAATATTTTACCAGCTGTTTCTTGTTACAAAAAACGAACCATGATTGTTTTTTAACGTTCTACGTACATTAGCATTTGATGTTCCTTGACACGATATACATAGGTTGGCATTGGAAGATTATAGGTAGATTTACATCTTCCTTTCTCGATGATAACTGGTGCCTTAATTTGATAATTCTTTCAAATATACCAACTTTCGCGGAAATTATACAGACAATTAAGCGGCAAATAGCTCAATCTTTTTAATTAATTTTTATTGTCCTTATTCTATGTATTCTCATTTATTAGACCATCTTCTTCTTCTTCTTCTTTTCCTTTTTCCGGCGTTGTTATGGTCAGAAGTGTAGGACCATAACCTTCCCACTTAACTGCATTCCCTCTGGTCCGCTTGTGGGGTACGCCGGTTTGACCTCAGAAAGTAGCGGCAGGTTTCCCGGTTTGGGATTACTTCATCGCTGAGGCCAATCAAATGCTGGTGATTTTGCATTTGTTTTCCGGCCTGCCATTTTTTTTTTGTTTGTGACACGGGCATGCTCCAGATTTTTTTGTTTGATCTTACTCTTACAACACCGGTGATCTCTAGTCGTGTCAACCCACTGATTTTCATGTACACTTGTGGGGCAGTTTAATGATGGTATATGTGTCCCTAGGCTCACCTTGGTGTTTTCTAAATTGCCTAGATGTGATTTTTGTTTACCCTTGTTTTAGTCGCCTTTTACGACAGGCGAGAGGTATCGCTGCAGGGATTCTCATTTATTAGACCAAAATGTTTAAATCTAACTTGGCTCTTTAAAGGCACACTCCAAGTTTAAGTTAATCTCACAATTATTAAATATTTCTTAAATATTAATTATTTCTTAAATATTAAGCTTGATTTTCTAGGAAAACTTTATTAAAAAACCTGGTCATTTCTTTTCTTATTCTAAAGCTTAACATTCCCTAATCTGATTAATTCTTGTTTTAGATATAATCAAATTGGCTAGTTGGTGTTTTCACCCGACAAGGGCTAATGTTAAGCAATTTCGGAGAAATTTCAGTCCGAAATATGAGCTCAGTGAACACTTAATATGATTAGTCACAAGACAGCGTTTTATCGACGGCCTCAATTTTTAGACCTGATTGCTTCTAAATCATTTTCATACGTTATTGAGTGGCTAAGAAGACCTCTAAGATCGCTTGGGTAGATGCTAAACAGTATCTGTCTTTAATATCAAATATCCGACTCGAAATTCTCCGTTATTCTCAAGTCGCCAATTCCCTATTTCCGCACGAAGCTGAAAATGATTGCCGTGAACAAAGCTGTTCATCGAATTGATTCTCTATTGTGAATCCTCGACCACAAAAAAGCCATGGCCATTATGGACACAGTCTGGATTTATGGCCACATACTCTAGTGCCGCCGTATTGTCTGTCGTCCGGGAGACTCGGACATAAGGATTATCGTTATAATCTTTTTTCGTGAATATTTTATTGCTTACAGCTTTCCTGTAATTTTCTTTTAATAAACGTTCAAGGTTTTGATAGTTTTGTTCAATGTTTATGGTTCTCTCATAGAAGCCCTCATCCCTATTGGTAAAAATGTGGGACAATCGTTTTTCTCAGCCTCTCTTGAGGCGAATTTTTCATATGATATGACCAGATGGTAATCACTTGGTGTCAGATCCAGACTATACGGAGGATGCATAAGAACCTCAAAATCAATCTTCCGAGGCTTCTGGCGAGCCAATCTCGACATGTGTGGCCTACCGGTTCAACTGTTGGCAATATACATAGGTCCGAATAAAGAATTTTGTCGTAGGAGAGCAGCTCATAGTAAATGATTTTCTGCTGGCGCCGGCTCATCGCGAGTAATCCACTTCTCATAACAGCGATCCGCAAATGGAAATTCAGTCCGCGAGGTTTTTCATTAAAGTAACACCTATACAACGAGCTTCATTTTGTATTCAGCATTATTGAAGTGATTTCAAAGGGTATTTTGTTCAATGTTTAGCTCCTAGGGAATCAGAACAATTTACCTATTACGATAAGACTCGACGATTACCACGATTTTATTTTCGACACTTGGTCTACCAAAGCGTAGTGAATTTTTGACATCGAAATTACCAGAACAAAATTGGGGAAATCAAAACTATCAGTATTACGGTATCAGTACTGTAAACACTGTTCACATTTTCAATAATCTGTCTTGCGTTTTTATCTTCACAGGAGAAAAACTGTAAAATATGGCGCTTTTCGTCTTTGCTGGTGTCCATCTTTGATGTGCACTCTGAGTCAATCAATCACAAAACTGTCAGAGAAGTTTTTTTTTTCAATACGAAATCTAATTTTACTCACGCCATCTATTTTTCTATTATTCAACGTGAGAAACAAATGTCTTGAACCACATGTTGGAAAAATAATAGATTTCTTTTTACTTAGTACCAGTACGTCTAATATTTTACTGCAATGCAACGAATAGCGTTCAAATACGAATTCACTGCTTGCCACCAATTTAAGACATTAATTAAAAATTGCATTAAAAATTGCCCATATTGTTACTTTTCAGGTTATTAGCTACAAATGTGACTTGAATATAATTTGGATCAGTTTGTAATAAGTAGTAAGAAGGTCATCAATACAATCTTCAGGGGTTTAATTTCATTTTAAGTGGAATATTTGGACATGATACTTTAAAGCAAAGGTCGATATTCTGGACTTGGAATGACACGACGCAGCAAAAATTCAAGAACCAGAACTGTATTTGATAACCTGTGGTTTTTTTAAAGATCAATATCGGACGCTACAATGAAATATATGAAAAATGAAGATAATCAAGTACAAGCAAAAAACACGGCAATTGCTTTTATAGATCATTTTATACAAGCACTTGAATAAATTATCTAAGCGACGTTCATCCACTTCACATGCTAAATCCCATTAGGGCTAAGTCGAAGGCGGTGGCGGCGTTAAGTAATTAACTAGCTGACCGCAGTACAAGTACCTACTCGTTTTTTTTATGTTCCTCGGTGTGGTTTCTATTCCACATGCCATACTATCCATGCAATTAATGCGGCGTAAATACAACAAGTGGTAGTTTATGCCGTGAATCAATGAAGACCGTTGCTTGTATTTTTCTTTTTTATTTCAGTTTTATATGGAAAAACTAGAAGAAAATTATTATTGAGTGTGTGACTTACTGTATGGTTATGCATTTATGATAAATTAGTAAACGTCCAAGGAGCACTTCAATATTTTTCTAGTGCTTACTTGGACTAGGGGAAACCAATCCGCGGCCCACAGGCCGCTTGCTCTTTTATATACATATATATATTAATTTTACAATAGACAAAGTAGCGAAACCAATATATTAAAGACATACATTTTATTTATGGATCCACATATTTGAATATTAACTGGCGAAATTGTATTGCAAATAATGAGTTGAGAAGCCTCGCCAATGTAAAGTGAAACCAAGTTTTGGCGCAATTATTCCAACACAGGAGACCTTTAAGTCATAAGTGCTTTAAATTAATATTATTACTTTGCACTTTCTGTTAGATGGTGATTTGCATTTTAGTCTTCTACCTTGCGAAGCTAGAATAGGGAAGACCTATTTAAAGGCTTTCCTGTCTGTCCGCTTGTCCGAACGCATACATCGTATATCTGTCTGCGTACGGACGGACATTACGCATATATCAAACCAAACTTGCCGAGTAATTACTAGGCAGATCAGTATGCGCGGGCTTAACTCCGCTACTGAAAATTTTTGATCGAGCGAGCAAATTTGTTGTTTTATCAACCTTGCTCTCGCTCCGCATGGCACTTTTCTAAACTTTACTTCGTTATTTCTCACTATTTTTCAATCAAACAATTTCATTTGATAATTTATGGCTCATCTACAGACCTAGATCTATCGAATGACATGCTGCACACATGTGTGGTTATAGCCGATATCTACATTTAGTGCGTACAAGATTAGTCCGAAATCGTTTTCGGACCACTATATTCCCCGTACATGCACGCGCTAGGCCAAAAAGTGGGTGATTGCTCTCGCTCCGCTACGCTCCGCTCGATCAATGAATTTGAAACTTGGCTGTGTTATAGAGTACATTACGATAGCTGGCCAACACAAACAGAGTTCACCTCACCAGGACACAGTGGCCATATAGGAAACGAAAAAGCAGATCTATTAGCAAGAAAAGGCTCTGCATCACCATTTATGATGCGGCCTACCTATCAGCACCATAAAATGCTACATAAAGGAATGGTAGGCCAACCACTACTGGACCCTAACGGAAGGTAGCAGACAAGCCAAAATGTTCCTAACAACCACTTCCCTTAAAACTTTCTAGGAGTCAGATTCGTATAGTCACAGGATCCCTCACTGGACATTGGCCGGTCAACAAACATCTTAAAACCATGGGCATCACACAAGATGACACCTGCAGAATGTATAACGAAGAGGCAGAAACAGCAGAGCACATACTGTGCCACTGTAACTGCCTCATCAGTACACGACACAAGCACCTAGGCAGGCATTATCTTGAAGAAGAAATCGTGGCTACGTAGCATACATAAGTTTTATCATGAACTTAGGATTTTTGAGTGAACTCTAAATGGGGGATATCACAATAGGCCTATCAGAGGCCGCAGTGATTAGGTGACATTGTTTCTCCCCCCACCTTAATCTTAATCTTAATCTTATATAGTACATGATTCTGAGCTCATAGCGACCGGTTTTAGAACCCTAGATATTGTGGTTCCTGAGATCCAGGTAAGGGTTCGCAAAATTCAAGGTTGAAGGCATGGAATTGAAGCTTGGCTTCCGGCGAACTGATCCCATCTTGTTATAAGGACATCAATCTTAGCGAAAATATTTCTTATGTGATAACCGAAGGTCGATTTATAGTATTGACTCATGATATAATAATGTTGCTTAAATCGAGACTTCCAGTCCGCAAAAAGCAACTAAGTCTTCTTCTCGTGAATAAGATAGCTATGTATCACTATTTGCTTTTATTTTCAATTGCATAAATATTTGTAGAAAATTTGGATCATATTCATATGAAGGATAGAAAACTAAATCGTGTGCGTAGAGTGCAATATCACTCTGGACATATCAGTAAGAAAAACATTGAGAAATGGGCCCAGAACTGAACCTTGTGGAACTCCATTTTCGAAAGGAGGCTCCATTAAGATGATATTTAATACTCGATTCAACAAAAAACCATTGTCGTATTTTTATAAGATACTTTGAGTTTAATCAGGTTGGATATTAAACCAATGTGCACACTAACTCAAAGGCTTTTCAATAACAAGCAGTATAAGCTAGATGACTTTCTAGGGTTGAGCTGTAGCTTAGCTGTTTTACAAATTGTTATAATTTGAGGTGAAGTGCTGTGGTTTTTCCTTAATCTAAAGTACTCAGCAGGTAGTATGTTAGTATCAATCCGAAAGGCATCAATCTTAATTTTAATAACTTTTTCAATAATATAGCTATAGCTATTTAAAAAGGCAGATAGATTTGTAACTGATAGTATTAAGCAGATTTTCCTGTATTTTAAAAGAGATACTACTTTCGCTGCCTTGTATATAGCAGGAAAATATATAATTTTTAAGCAGACGTTGATTATGAATTTTGAATATATCAAGGCACTATTTGGCAACTGTTTTATCACTTGTTTATTAATGCTCTCTAGACGGAGGAGCTTACGATTTCCGAAACTTTGAATTCTATATTCTCAACAGTTTTGAATTCATTAGAGGATAGTAAAATACTAGTATTGATCCAAACAGATATCTCGTTTTCAACCTCAGATTTAAGAAGAGATAAATAATTATTTATAATATGGTTGCTGAGGAATTTAGTTGCTAAAAGTCCGCTGCTTTGTCTTTATTAGCTTATACTAATGACCCGTTTACTTCAAAGTTAGGATAGTAATTGTTTTTCTTGCGCAGTATTTTACTTACATTCCAAAAAGGTCTAATGTTCGGGTCGAGCAATCTTAATTAATTGTTCTATAAAAATGTTTGTATTCGTTTATTCGAAATTTTAAAACGAGTGAATACATTTTATGGAAAACATTAGGTGATTTGTTCCCCTACCAGAGTCTTCTGTAACGATTTCTTATCTTTATTAAGTAAAATATTTCCCGAGGTAGTGTAAATGCTCGATTTTTTGCACTGAACATTTTCAATGATTCCTCAACATCTTGACTGAAATTCTCAGCAGAAAGGTATTTCGAGCAAATATGTTAACAAAGTACGTATGGGATGATATCTAAACAGCCCGTTTTTTCATAATATGACTTTTTTTATATGAGGACTAAGTAAAATATCACAACTCACAGGAGAATGATCGGAAATAAGTGCATTGTGCACAACAGGAGTGGTAATCGAATTAGGAGTGTTGGTTAGAAACAAATCTAGTGCTGATGGAGAGCACCTACTGTAACCAGGTATTTGTTTAGGACTTGATATAAAATTATGCCTTAAAGTTAATAATACCTCATTATGTTTACATTTTTCACTCCAAAAAATGTCTGGGGTGCATATATAATTTTATATAAGTAGAGTAATTTTTAAAATCATCCGCAATATCATTTGGGTTGGCAAACCCTGATATAAACAAATGGGACAGATGTTCTACATAGTTTAAAGTAAACTAAGATCAATTAAAACCAGTTCAGAAGTAATTTGTTGTAATGAACTACTCAAGACTAATAACAATAAAAGGCAGCTCATTGAAGCCGACTGATTTTTGTCTTTTGAATTGAATGCCAACAGACTGGCATTGTTTATACATATATGCTCATTCCCACTTAACGCTCATCAATTTTCTGACCATTCTATTTACATACATATGTAGCTCTTATGCACCGGTTAATCATCAATATAAAAAACGTGTAGCGTAGAACAACTTAACAACCTCACTAAAACTCTGTCCAATGTGAATAATTTAATAAAACCGGTAGTGCTTGCGCATATGATTCAGCACAATTGATTATTTGCTTGTTTCATTTCGGCACATAAATGAGAAATTATTGACATTGAAAAGATGCTAGTAAATAAAAAACAGGTCATTTGGCCATAGCGAGGCCCTGACATCTTTTCCCATATTCGTACATCTGTACGATATTATTCTAAGATAAAAGAGTACCTCCCAATATTGATACATATGTATATCCATTTACTTTTCCAGTAATTTATATTTTTACAGAGATAAATAGATCAATTCTGCTATCAGGTATTAATCATCAGCTTAGATTTCATGAGACATTAACTAATCAAAAGAAGTTTGGCTTTGGAACCGATAAGCGTTCCATTCAAACAATCAATCTTATATACCAGTGTGTACTTTAGTTGATGAACGACTCAATCTAAGATCTTCCGTCATTTACGGGATATAAATTCCGAATCCAATTGGGGGAAACTTTTTTACAATGCTGTAAATCTTAATGTAATATATGTAGTCCAATATATGCAACGCATTTATGAAACGAATCCCACTGTATTTACAAAACAAAACAATGTTCTTAGGAATTTCCAGCTCACTGCGCAGAGAAACACAAATTAGCACAGGTTGATCGAGCACTGAATACTCGAATCCTTTGATGAAGTCTTCATTATAGACGCGTTATCTGAATTACCCGTTTTACCTAACCTATTTTTATTCCTTTTATGAAATCCCTCACACTAGATATTGTTTTTCAAACAATATAATAAAAGTAACTGCACTTAGCATATTTTGTACAATAGTATTGTATTATGCATATTTAACTTATTTCGATTGGTTATTTTCATTTACAGGAATGGGAGTGAGGATTGCCGAATTGTTACTAGAGTACTTCTATAAGCACTCGTCTACCTAACGTAACGCAGAATGCGAGTAGGTATTATTGCAAATCAAAAATTGTTGTAATTAAGGCTAGCGTTACCCAATTATAGAGCTCTAATTTGCCCATAAATCACCTGAAAGCCATTTTAAGTTGATCCGCAAAGGAAATGTCAAATGCAGCCATTATAATTCCAATTTCTTCAAATGTGGGTGCTCAAGAGTAAGCCACACACGTTAATTTATTATTATCCGTTAGACTTCACTTAATCAAAAGTGTTCAAAAAAAGAAAATCGATTACACAAGGACTCACGCACTAATGACAAGTTTCGCACTCTCGCGCCTGTCTTATACAAGGGTAGCCAATGGACTGATGACTACAGTAACAGTTGATGATTGTGGATAACTCCGGCAGGGCAGCCCACACACCAATTTAACTTTTTCGCGTCACTCAAATGCTGACATGGAATGTCTCGTCGTCGTATTTGTTCTCGACATAGCTGACATCGGTAGCACTGGCGATCGAATGCGACCTATTCTGTCAATAATCTTTCAGTTGATTAGTAAGTATTCGTTCGTGCCGGTATTAAATTACTTCAGCGACCTTTTAAGTATGAGTGAGCAGTGTGGACGTATAGTGTTATTCTTATCTCACGATGTAACGTTGGGGAAAATAGCTTTGCTTGGGGGCTCTAGGGTAGACGATAATAATAAACAAAGCAAGAAAAAAAATCCCTTGCCTTGATAAGAATCGAGAGAATGTGAATGGATATGTGTTTCTTCTGTAGAATGCATATGCAGACGTTAGAATTGCCGTTAAAATAAAATAGAACTGATTCATTTTTTTTAATAAAACTACTAATACTACTAATACTCGTAAATTAATCTCTCAATTGAATTAAAAAGGGATTAATTCATTGCTTAAAAATTTAATAAAGCATAAAGTGTTCTTTAATCATTATTGAGTTGAAATTATATGTATTAATCGAACCAAGCTTCTTAGTGCCATAAGCTAAGCCAGCTAATTCGGTCAGTTTCTGGCTTATTATACATTGGCTAAATAGAAAGAGTTAGCTCCAATTTGGTTAAATTTTGAACTGAAACTGCATTTATTTAAATACAGCCTGAAGACTGTGCATTGATAACCATGCCATCCATCGAAAATACCGACTTTTCGGATATGAACCTGCCTGGATATAACTTAGTGTTATTATTCTTTTTACACCGCGGTCTTGCCATTTACGTAGTGATGTAGCTTATTAACTTCAACCACAATATGGCCACTGTTTCAGTCCGGAATTCAATTTCATGTGGCTAACATTCCTTGTCGGTCAGCATTTAATTCACTACTGTTTCATTTACAGATAACTCGACTTTTACCGAATTCGATGCGATGTCCGACTCCATTACCAGAATTGTATCCTTGTTTCTTCGCACTGAAATCCGATTGCGGGCGATTTCAATATTCTAATTGGCTTCAACATACGGGTCAGACAACACACATAGGAAGATAAATAGAGACCTTTGCTGCGGTAAGCAATCTGACCCAGCTAGTAAATGAGCCTACACGAATACTTGACATTGCAGGTCATTGCGCCATCACCCTGGATTTGTTCCTCACCTTTCATCCTGATAAGTATTCAGTCGATATATTGTGACCTCTAGACTCGTCAGACCGCTGTGTAGTTTCAGCTAATTTTTTGTATTCAAACTACACAGTTAGAAAACGTATTCCTAAGAGAAAAGTATGGCTCTACGAGAAAGCCAAACTTTTGGTCATTTGTTAAAAACATAAAGAATTCTTCTCGTTCTCAGTTCCTACCCTCTTTTACAATGACATTACAGATATCAATTATTTAGACAAAGCCAATCAGCTAGCCGCACATTTTGCAGCCAGCTCAACACTCCCAGATTGCAATTTGTCTCCGCCTGTATTTGAGAACGTAGAATCATCCATGGGACAAATCCACTTTCGTACTCGTACAGTTGCAAGAGTACTTAAGGATCTCAACGTGGTCAAATCCGCTGGCCCTGATGGTGTTCTTCCAAGCTGAAAAAACCACTGCGTAAGCTTTTTCATTTTTCCAACTATTCTGGTCTCTATCCCAATAGATGGAAAACAGCATATGTCCAGCCAGTCCCTAAAAAGGGCGAATCTTCGTCTCCCACCTCCTAGCGACCCATAGCACTAACGTCCCTTCTTTCTAAGGTAGAATAAGGTAAGATAAATCGTCAGCTTATGGAATATCTTGAATCAGTTTCCGCAGCAACAGGTCCACTGGTGATTGGACGGCATATCTCACCGAAAAGTGGAACCAATCTTTGAACTATTTCGGCGAAAGCAAATTGTTGTGCTCGATATTTCAAAAGCATTTGAAGAGCTCTTTTGTCGAAAATGCGTGCTTATGGTATCGATGTGTCTCTTCTTCTATGGATTAGAAATTACCTTTAATTCAAGTTGTTTTGGACGGTCTGATTTTCACCAAATAAACGTCTGATTTTCACCAAATAAACGGTGTTAACCAGGGCTCAGTTCTATCACCGAGATCTTCTCATTTTTATAAATGATCTCTTAACTGCTATTTTTAATCCAATACACTTCTTCGCTGATGACAGTACTCTTAGCTTTCCATATTCGTTCCAAGACTCACGTTCCTCCTTTGTGGCCGTAGAACTGGAACGGCAGCGTATGATAAGCATATTAAATGCCGACCTTGACATCATAACTAAATGGGGTATAAACAACAGAGTGAGATTTAATGCTTCCAAAACACAATGCTGTCTACCATTACTCAAGCTAACCATCACTAATTAGCCATTGTCCTTCAATGGTGCTTGTATCGATGAAACCGAAAAACTTTCCATCCTTGATTCGTATGTGTGTTAATAAAACTCTTAGGTGGAATGATCACATATTAGAGGTCGCCGAGAGGGCTGCGAAATATCTAGGTTTCCTTAAACGATGGAAGAAATATTTAACCCCCTGTGATATGGCTTCAATTTAAAAGTCCACCCCAAGCCACCCCAAGCTTGAGTACAACCTCTTTGAACCAGAATGCTCATCAATTCACCCTCAAGCCCATCTTCGACCGCACAGTCAAATTTAGAGACTAGTTTCTTCGCCGAACCACACGAATGTGGAGTGCTCTTCCCAACTCAACTTTTCCCACTCAATACAATCCACAAACATTTAAAACTAATGTGCGCCGGTACCCCCTTTCCCTCTATCCCTCTATACCTTGGGCCTGTGTCTTGACTTCTTGGCACATAAGGATAATCGTAACCCCTTATGCACGTGTCAACTATAAAAAAAAGCCACTCAGCAATACTTTGTTAGTATGCTGCTTTTGAGGGGTGAACCAAAAGTAATGATAATGAAAATAAAACACGTCTGAGTTCGTAACTATACAACTTCATAGTGTTCTAACAAGTCAATACTATTAGTCACATACAATTTGTCTATCTTTCTTCTAAGTCCAGGATATAAACCAAATTCTTTCCTTGTCTTGATATTCCAAACGCCTAAGCCGCGGCCATAACTTTGCTATCATCTTCCTTATCTTGGTGAAACAGCACTCCAGCTCGCAGTTTGCCGCGTCTTTTTTCTTTAATGGCCTTCCGCAATCTTTTTATTTGGTCTACTTAGTAAGATTCCCAAAAATTGGCTACCTTTTCCAAATTTTCTACCATAATTATTCCTTCATTGTCCCAAAAAAACGGATGCCATTACCTTTCCCGTCGAACTTGACATTTTTAATTTCTTTGGCGTCGGTGAGGAGACTCGCTTCCAAGTCATCCATTGTTGTTTTGTTTTAGGAGCAAAATGGTGGATCCAGGTCTCGTCCATGGTCACAAAACGTTACAAAAACACGTTCTGGTCAGCTTAGAAGTTTTTGAGATTCGCCTTAAAAAGATCGACTTGCTTTTTCTTTCGCTCGCCGGTAAACAGTCTAGGTACCCAACGCGCAGAGACATTTTTCATATGCGATTCGTGCGCAAGGATTCTTTTAACGCTGACATCTTGCAAGTCTCCCTTGAAAAATGACAAACACTTTTGATAGTATTGGGATTTTTCTCATTTCTTAACGAAATATGTAATATGTTATAAAGGGTCCGCCATCTAACGTTTTTTTTTCAAGAAGTGCTTATTTCGTGAATGGTAACACTTAGCTCATGTCTGATTTGACAGGTAATTAGTTTTATCCTTCCGCTGAACGAATATGGTTGTGTATACGCTTGAACAATGCTGAGAAATATTGCGACATTACTTTGAAAATCATGGTAATGTTGCAGAATGTGTGCGAAAATTGCGTACGGATTTTGGAAGAAGAGAAGCACCGGCAGCTCCGTATGTTCGTTATCTTGTGAAAAAAGTGAAAGAAACTGGCATCCTCATCGATAAACCAAAGCGTGAAAAGCCAAAAACAGTGCGTACACCCGAGAATATTGCTGCTGTGGCAGAAAGTGTGCGTGAAGCGCCATCAACATCAATTCACCGTCGTTCTCAGCAATTGAACATTTCGGAGACATCATTGAGACGAATTTTGCATAAGACCTTGGTTTGACGCCATACAAAGTCCAATTGGTTCAGGAGTTGAAGCCAACTGACCATCCAATGCGTTTTCGCTTCGCTAAGTGGGCCTGCGATCGACTTACAGAAGATGCCGATTTTGCCAAAAAAATCATCTTTTCAGATGAAGCTCATTTTGATCTTGGCGGGTATGTAAACAAGCAAAATTGTCGCATTTGGGGCACAGAAAACCCGCACGCATACATTGAAAAGCCGATGCACCCAAAACGAGCCACTGTTTGGTGCGGATTTTGGTCCAGAGGCATAATTGGGCCATTTTTCTTCGAAAATGAGCAAGGAGTGGCCGTTACAGTCAATGGCGATCGTTATCGGGCCATGTTGAACGAATTTTTGTTCACAAAAATTGAAGCGGAGGATATTGGCAACATTTGGTTTCAACAGGACGGCGCTACGTGCCACACAGCCGAAGCTATACTCGATGTTTTGCGCCCTGTTTTTGAAGATCGCATTATCAGCCGCAGAGCTGATGTCGTTTGGCCACCTCGAACCTGCGATTTGACACCGTTGGACTATTATTTGTGGGGTGCCGTCAAAGATAAGTGTTACGCCGACAAGCCAGAGACAATTGACGCTTTAAAGGACAATATTCGTGAAGCCATTGGTGAAATACAGCTGCATACAATCGATATGCAGCTTAAAAATTGGACCGATCGTGTAGGCTACTGCATGGCCAGCCGAGGCAGCCATTTGAATGAAATTATTTTCCATTATTAACCGGAAGGATTGTACTTTCAAATAAAAAAAGAAATTTGAGAAAATATTCAGTAGTTTTTTTTATAGCATTTTCAAAAAAAAAAAAATTATTTGGCGGAGCCTTTACATAATCTCAGAATGCAGGAAAATAACAAAAATAAAAACGTCTTTATATTTTAAGCTGTATGTACTCTAAGCTATATTTTGAAATTGATTTCTTTTTTAAAAAGAGCAGGAAATTTTCGATACAAATCGCGTAGTTTGAAAATTGATTGTAATTGTTTTCCAATTGGAAAAATTGTTCCAAAGAATCCGAATTTCGATTTAGACCATTCTTTAGAAGCCCATACCATGACAAATACACATCATATAAAAAAAAAATTATGTGTTCGTATTCATATCTACTAGAAGTACAACTGGGCCTAATATAAACTTTCAGAACCTCCCTTTTTTTTGCCTGTCCGCTTGACGTGAAATGCCCTATATTCTAAATTTAATATGTATATACATATATATTTACTTACTGAACCGGAAACAGTACGCAAAGATAACACCAGTTCTCTGTAGAGATATACATACATACAATAATTCCCCGAGTGTACCACAGGGTAATCATATTGGCGCACTACTTATCCTTCGATTTATAAACGATACAAATCTTGTGGTGATGATCTGAATATTTTTAACACTGTTAACTCTTTGCACGAAAATTGCAAATATGATCAATACCGTGTTGGTGCGCATGTAATATATGTATAAAAATAAATAAGTATTTAGGTTTCAGTTTCAGGGAATTTTTTTATTCGTAATTAAATTCAATGTAATATCGCTATATATAATTGGAAAGTCAGAAGTGGCTAATGTTAAAGCCTTATCGTTAATAAATCTTTCTGTTTCATAGCACGTTACAACAATATTAGCAGTGTTCAACACGCTATGGTGGTGGTCGAAAAAAAATTGCATCAACGAATGCTCGAATACAACTAGAATTTTCGTAGTGGTAGGAAAATGGCTGCTGAATTGAAGATATCAGGGGCAACCACGCAATGGATATTGAAAAAGAGCTCAACTTAGGGCAAAATAGAAAAACTGTTACCTATGCTCAAAAAAAAAAAAAGAAGAAGAAAATGAGGGCCCTAACACTTGCCCGAACATGGCCAGTTGCGAAATATAATGTTGGCTGATGAAAAAAAAATCCAGATCGATGGTAATGTATAATTTGGTCCGCAGAGTAGCATTGCACTCCTAAAGTGTGTTCGAGACATAGTATTATTAAATTGATCTCTCTACCTGGCTGGGGAAAAAGTAACATTCCATAAGTTATTATTCAATCTGGAAGATAAATGAGGAACATAGAAATTAATAACGAGCTCAATGCAGATCCTTGCGTTACACCCGAGCAACCAAAAATAAGAACTCGTGCTCCCTGGTTTATTTTAACCACCTGAGAACTCAAAATCTTTGTTATGTTCTCGTTTTCGTAAGAATAGCTTCACGGATAAAATGACCCAAGACAAGGTGTTGGCTAGCAACAATACTAACACCATACCAGAAATCAAGTGTTGAGCAACTCTTTCCAGGCACTCGTTGACTTTACAGAAAGACAGCAAGTCTTTTTATATTGTGGCTCATTATTATTATATGACAATATAGAATTCACTGTTCACTCTTCGAACAAGTATGGAGGGGGAAAAAAACACGTAATACGAAAAACATTGTAATCTGTATAAAATTAAAGTGTCATCGAAGTTAGGGGCAAAGAGAATAACCACTTTTACGTAGGTTGATTGGACATTGTTTCAGAGTACACACTCAAGTATAAGTTCAAGGGAACCGTGTCTGGTTTAAAACGTGGCTGATCAGTTCCTGCACTTAATATGTTAAGAGAATCAAGTTAAATATCCAAAGTGATTCCAGAATCATATGGTTATAGCTTTACCCCTCAGTCAATTTGGAATTTATGCCGAGGCCTTTTAATAGTACACAGATTATCTATAAAAAAGAAAGCCTTTATGAAACAGTCATGACTAGAGCGAGGATTTCGAAGCATTTGCATATTTTTTTTGGAGACGCATTAGAAGCAATAGAACAAGTAATCTTTCCGATTAATGAATTTTCCTTTAAATTGGCATCCAATCATTAGTGCATTTTTTGCATATTTTACTATAAATGCGTATTCTTGCATATTTTTAATAATAAATGCATATTTACTCAACATTATTCCTTTTTAGCTATAAATAAAAAGACTGATTTTTGTTTAACTACAGTCGTACAGTTGAACTGGTTGCTATAGCCTACGGTCGTTTTATCCGACTTTTCAAGACTAGAAAGATTACTTGTGCTAAAACAAACCACGTAGGGAAAGATTGGTCGTTAAAAGCGACTGGTCGTTATAAACCACATCGTTATAGGTAACTTCGCCATGCAAAGTTTAAATGCATATTTAAAGTGTATATATCCCATTTTTGTGAGCATATTTTAAGTGCATATTTTGCGTTTTCAAGTACATGAAAATCCTAGCCCTAGTCATAACACTAGTAATTAGTTTACTCACTTTCAATGATTTACATTATAATAAATTATTAATAACACATGCTCTTGATACTTTTGGTGGCTTTCTAAGATTAAAACTTTATTGTAATTCACAAAACTCGTTATATTACAATATAATGGCATACATCCAAGCAACTGAATTATTGCTTAATTATTCAATGATTTATAACTCATCCAATGATATGCTTGGTTACATACACGTACAATAAATGTACTTACATATAATTAAGAGTCCATGTTTGCCATTTAGGTAAGTCTTTAAATTTGAAATACGAGGTTAACTGCATCTTTATTTAGTTTAACCTGCAATTGAAATTAAACTGTCTCTGTCTAATGAGAATGATAGTCTTTGTTTTAAGTAAACTGTATCGAATGATTTTTTAGTTTTGAAAATAGTTCCAAAATCTCAAGAGCGTAATAGATTTCATTTATTAGGGGTTTAACCGGCACGAATAAGTTTTTCAAATAACATATAGATATATACATATACATTAGGCAGCAAAAATGAGTTTCCAAAAATATTAAATTTAAAAACTAGCTTTCCTTGCAAGTTCTAGGTAGTTCTCATGCTGCCCTCATATTGTTGTGGATTGTTAAGGTAACTGTTAACTTGTCTGTCTCTTCACCCAGGATATACAATGAAATTCCGCTGAGCAAGCGAATTAGCACCGACTTAGTGCCAAAAAGTTTACCGTAAGCTTACTTTATTTTGCAATTTTGTACTTATTTTTATTTCACTATTTGTTTAAATAATATTTCGGTAAGAATGTTTTATAATTTTGATCTCAGTTTGATCTGTAGTAGTAAAAAGCCTAGTTCTCAAGGTTTTAGGTTTTTGTTCTATAAAAGTGTTAAAAATGGCTAAATTTTTAAATTTTTTTAAATTCTGCCGGCCACCCTAGCCTACCCTAACTTACCCTAATTACAAATATACATATACAGGGTGTCCCACGAGCAGTGTGCCAAAAAGCTACAGCGTGTAGGTCTAGTCAAGACAAGAAAAAAATCTTATGGGAGGGGGGGGCTCTATTTCCCCCCGTTTAGCCGGGAGGGGCAATTTTCTAAAAAATTGACTTATTTTGGAAAAATAATTATTAAAAATCAACAGTTACATCCACAATGCCACAATATACCTTTTTGTAAAGTCAGAAACCTCTTCTTTCATATTGATTTTAAATTAAGCTGTTTTAAGGAGTAGTTTTTGAGAAATTAATTTTCCAACTCAAAATTTTGAAAAAAAATTGAAAAAAAAAAAATTTCGAACTATTTTTTTTTCAAAATTGTATGTAATTAAGTAGTAATTTTTTTTTTCAAAAATTCAATGCTCTCATTAGTTTTTAGTTAAAAACAGAAAACCGGATGCAAAAATGTCTTGTAGTTTTTGAGAAATTAAAAAAAAACCCGAACCATTTTTTTCTAAGAAAAACCTTTTTTTTTGGTTTTAACGCGGCTGGACTTGTAGGCAAATTAATGTATGAAACATTGACCTCTTTTTTATTATTTTTAAAAAATTCGGAGCCTTAAAACCAAAAAAAAAGGTTTTTCTTAGAAAAAAATGGTTCGGGTTTTTTTTTAATTTCTCAAAAACTACAAGACATTTGTGCATCCGGTTTTCCGTTTTTAACTAAAAACTAATAAGGGAATTGAATTTTGGAAAAAAAAATAGTACTTAATTACATACAATTTTGGAAAAAAGTAGTTCGAAATTTTTTTTTTCCAATTTTTTTTCAAAATTTTGAGTTTGAAAATTAATTTCTCAAAAACTATTCCTTACAACAGCTTCGTTTAAAAACAAGATCAAAGAAGAGGTTTCTGGCTTTACAAAAAAGTATATCACGGCATTGTGGCTGTTACTGTTGATTTTTAATAATTTTTTTTCCAAATTAAGTCAATTTTTTAGAAAATTGCCCCTCCCGGCTAAACGGGGGGAAATAGACCCCCCCCTCCCATACGATTTTTTTCTTGTCTTGACTAGACTTACACGCTGTAGCTTTTTGGCACACTGCTCGTGGGACACCCTGTATAAGTAGTTAGTCAAGACAAGAAAAAAATCGTATGGGAGGGGGGGGTCTATTTCCCCCCGTTTAGCCGGGAGGGGCAATTTTCTAAAAAATTGACTTATTTTGGAAAAATAATTATTAAAAATCAACAGTTACATCCACAATGCCACGATACACCATTTTGTAAAGTCAGAAACCTCTTCTTTCATATTGATTTTAAATGAAGCTGTTTTAAGGAGTAGTTTTTGAGAAATTCATTTTCAAACTCAAAATTTTGAAAAAAAATTGAAAAAAAAAAATTTCGAACTATTTTTTTTCAAAATTGTATGTAATTAAGTAGTAATTTTTTTTCAAAAATTCAATGCTCTCATTATTTTTTAGTTAAAAAAAGAAAACCGGATGGAAAAATGTCTTGTAGTTTTTGAGAAATTAAAAAAAAACCCGAAAGAAAAACCTTTTTTTTTGGTTTTAACACGGCTGGACTTGTAGGCAAATTAATGTATGAAAGATTGACCTCTTTTTTATTATTTTTAAAAAATTCGGAGTTTTATGAGGATACAATAAAGTGATACACTATTGGAATAACCCTGGATTAATTCTTTTTTTTTCATTGATAACGCCTGAAAACTGACCTGCGAATTTCGGCTGGGTCCGCCCGCCGCAGATGGGTTCTACCCGAATATTGAATTTGGTCCGACGCAATCCCTCCCTTAGTACAAGGAGGATGGCTATTATGCTTGGAGTGCCCAAATCTAGAGTATGGAGAGTGCTTCATACCGAAAACTTACACCCGTACCATTTTAGGCCAGTTCAGGGACTCACCTCAAACGACAAGTTTTTGAGAGCAGAGTTTTGTCGATCATTACTGCTTCGAGATGAAACTGAACGAAACTATTTTGCAAGGATATTCTGGACGGATGAAGCACAGTTTACCAGAGATATGGTTACTAACTTCCACAATTTGCATCATTGGAGTAGCACCAATCCACACAACAAAAAACAAAATAAATCACAACACCGCTTTAGCTGTAATGTTTGGCTTGGTATTGTTGGACAAACTGTAATCGGGGCCCGGTTTTTGAATGCCGTTATTAAGGGAGAATCATACCTGCAGTTCCTACGAGACCTTTTGCCCGATTTGATGGACAACGTTCCTTTGGCCATAGCAAATAATTTAATCTACCAGCAAGATGGAGCACCAGCACACTACAGCTTACGGGTTAGACACTGGCTGGATGATCATTTTAGTGACCGTTGAATCGGAAGAAAGGGCCCCACGAAATGGCCACCTAGATCACCAGATTTTACTCCTCTAGATTTTTAAGTGTGGGGATTCATGAAAAATTATGTTTACGAAGTGGAAATAGTATCTTTGGAACAACGGATTGAAGTCGCTGGAGTCAAATTGAAGGAAAATTTGTCAAACATAGACTAATGTGCAGCCATTAGAAGAAGATATAATCTTTGCCTTCTAAAAAATGGGGATCATATTGAAAATTTATTATAATAAAACTCCGAATTTCTTAAAAATAATAAAAGAGAGGTCAATCTTTCATACATTAATTTGCCTACAAGTCCAGCCGCGTTAAAACCAAAAAAAAAGGTTTTTCTTAGAAAAAAATGGTTCGGGTTTTTTTTTAATTTCTCAAAAACTACAAGACATTTTTGCATCCGGTTTTCTGTTTTTAACTAAAAACTAATAAGGGAATTGAATTTTGGAAAAAAAAATAGTACTTAATTACATACAATTTTGGAAAAAAGTAGTTCGAAATTTTTTTTTTCCAATTTTTTTTCAAAATTTTGAGTTTGAAAATTAATTTCTCAAAAACTATTCCTTACAACAGCTTCGTTTAAAAACAAGATCAAAGAAGAGGTTTCTGGCTTTAGAAAAAAGTATATCGCGGCATTGTGGCTGTTACTGTTGATTTTTAATAATTTTTTTTCCAAATTAAGTCAATTTTTTAGAAAATTGCCCCTCCCGGCTAAACGGGGGGGAATAGACCCCCCCCCCCCCCCTCTCGTACGATTTTTTTTTTGGCTTGGCCACGGCTACACGCTCTAGCTTTTTGGCACACTGCTCGTGGGGCACCCTGTATAGCCACCTACGATTTCGCCTTGTAAGCATCATTCCAGTTCTATGTAACATGTTGAGATAAAAACCAGCCGTAGAAGATGGATCATGAACAAGAATACCGGCATCTCTCAACACACATCTCTAGTCACACCTAGCTATAGCACGTGCGTACATTGCGACAACAGTATCATTTTATGTGATTAATATCGCCCGATATTGACCTATCGTAGATGCCATTACTTGTGTACACTCTACTGAAAAAAAAAACTTTACAGGAATTGGAAGTGTGGTTGTTATACAAGTTCAGCGATAAGTCACAAGCTTGTTAATTACTTATTGCATGCACGAATCTGGAATCTAATAGCCGCTATTCGGGATTATGTTACATGACAATTAAATCGCTAGCTGTACGGTTGTAACAATAGAGCAAAAACCTGATTACAACAGACTGACTGGATGTCTAGTCATTGCATGCATCTTCTTTGTTAAGGTCACGTGGGCATCGGAAGTCTGAAACAAGTTGCTGAAAGTCATCATATACCATAAGATATATATATAATAGAGAATTTACATGGGCTCATTTAAAAAGAGTGTTCAAACACAATGTAACAATTACCGAGGAATATCGCTGCTATCAAATTGTTACCTGTCAAATATCATCTTAATGAGACTGACATCATATGCTAAGTAAATATTCGGAGCCTACAGGTATGGCTTCAGGAGGAACGACTGACCATCATTTCACAATGCGAGAGCTTTTGAAAAGAAATGAGCATTCCACGAAACGATGCACCAGCTATTCGTATGTTTTAAAAAGGCGTATGACTTTGTAAACCGATCGAAAAAGTATTATGACCTTGTAAAGCTGGGAATCCCGAAAAAAATTGTTGAAACTTACACAAGTATGCCTAAATGGAAACAGTGCACAAGTAAAAGTAGGAAACGCTTCTGAAATATTCGAGGTATGTGAAGCATTAAAAAAAATGCCTTGTCATCACTTCTTTATAATTGATGGAATCACATTCGCTTTACTCGATAAGCGATTTGAGAAAGTGGACGAGTTTAAATATCTATGCCAAAAACGGCATAAAGATCTAAATAAATAAAATGCTGTATATGGAAAACGCGTGCTTTCTGGCGATGAAGGAAATATTCGAAACAACTCTCTAAATGTTAAAATCCAGTAGCACTTTACGGATGTGAAGCTTGCTCTCTGACTAAAAAGGAAAATAGATTTTGGGTCTTTGAAAACAAGATCTTAAGGATACACAATTTGTGATTTTATCATTGAATTCCTCCATAAGTTTTACTTCGTGATCAGTGGCATCGACTACTTTTAATGATCCAATTATTTCCTTCCCTCGCTTGTAGTCTGACTAAACATTTCAATGTACTGGATCCACAAAAAAAGGTTTGGGTATCAAACCTTTCAAACATGTGCATTGATTTAGCTGACAATAGCTCTGATATAAGATTTTTGGCAATGAAGTGTGAACCATCAGCTGTTCTCAGATGTAATTTCTGTTTTTCTTCTTCTGCCTTTTGTTCATATTCTACAAAATTTTAAACGCCATTTTTCCTATTCCTTCCATAATCAGTTTATCATCAACAAATTAAATTAAACCTAACCACCACCCTACCCCGCCCTTGGCAATTGCAGGCCTTGCTTGAAGAGGCTTTTCTATCAGCCCAAATTGATCTAAATAGGGGAATGTTTCTGGGGGCGCAACGCCGCGTGCGTTAAGGCGTACCCTCCACTGGTACAAGTAATTTTGGTAGTAAGCCTCGAAAATCAGGTTATTGACTGAAGTCATTGCTCTTACAACGTGGCTTCGAATCAGTTTTGTCAGGTAAAATAGTAGCTCTATTGCATAGCTTGTTAAAGTTTTAAGCCCGTATCATTTCCATTAAACTCGCTCAATGGAAACGAGCCGTCCATAACCCATCATGGGCCGGATAAAAGCCATGTAGCAGATTACCTTCGCCATGGAATCAAGATGGCTGCTATGAAACAGCCATCTTATTAGAGCGAAAACCGCTCCGGATCCTTGTCAGAGCAGCATCTACATATATGTATGTTTGTCAAATTAGCCAGATCCCAACGTATCTGTTTCGCTAACTGATGCCCGTCCAAAAACTGAGAACCTGCATAATTTTTTTCTAGTGTTCGGAAAGGCCCTAGGCAAAGGCGTTCTGAACAAAATAGATTATGTCTTCTGGAAGTTGATTTTCAGCATCCTCTCATTTCAATATTGCTGAATTTTTTCGAAATTTCGCTGCAAGAGACAAACGCGCTGAATATGTACCTTTCGACTCCATTAGTTACAAACAGTGTTACAAACTGACTTCGAAAGTGCTGACCACCGCAGCCTATACACAGCTGGCATTCCCTGAAATAACTCTGGTTGAATGAATACAGCTCGTTTGGATGTCGCCAACGGATTCGCTGCCTATAAGGCGTTGTAAGAATTTCGGAGAATTTTGGCTGCAAGTTCGTTAGTTGTAGCACATTCCAACATACGCTCTGCTATAAGATTAGCCTCTGCTAGCAAATCTCCCTGAACACATTCAAGCTTCATGCCGTATACAAAATGTTCTCGCAGCGTGCGATCTAATGTGGCCCAAAAATTGCAATCAACTGCAAGCGTGTGTAATGCTCTCGTCCGAGCGTTGATCACATTTTATGAAAATTTTCGATGACTGGTTAATAGATAGATTTTTTATTTTCGTCTATAATGTACAGTTTTCTATGGCACAATTTGCATACAGAGATTGATAATAATTAATGTTTGTCTTTCTACTGAAGTATTTATTAATTTAGGTTAGAAAAAAGAAGTGTTTTGAATGGTTAATAAACTGAAGGAAAAGGTGACAAAGAACCTTCAATATAAACAAAAACAGAAGAATAAATAAAAAGATAAATAAATAAATGAATAGTTAAATAAGTAGATAACAGATAAATAAATAAATAAAATATAGATCACTAAGTAAATATGAAAATAAATAAACAAATAATTGAATAAATAAATAAATAAATAGATAAATAAATAAATAAGTACCTAAATAAATAAATAAATAAATAAATAAATAAATTCTACAAAAAAAGTTGATATTGCCTTAGTCACCGAAAAAAGTTTACTTATCCAAATTACCAAATCAGATTTTAGTTTAATCCGCATACGAAATTCCCTAAAAAGACAATGGCAACCATATCGCTGATATCGAAAAAATAAACTGACCTCTACAGAAGTTTACACGCATATCTGTGGAATCGATAGCTCAAGGCTAAGGTTATTAAAAACGCATTAATATACTGGTCTTCTTCTTCTTCTTTTCCTTTTTCCGGCGTTGTTATGGTCAGAAGTGTAGAACCATAACCTTCCCACTTAACTGCATTCCTACTGGTCCGCTTGTGGGGTCCGCCGGTTTGACCTCAGAAAGTAGCGGCAGGCTTTTCGGTTTGGGATTACTTCATCGCTGAGGCCAATCAAATGCTGGTGTTTTTGCATTTGTTTGCACTTGCAGGAATTTTGTTTGATTCTTGCAGGAAGAACGGGAAAATCGTTCAATGACAAGTGCGAGGCTGGATTCCGGGGAGAAATATTGTAGTAACATGACTTTGGCGATTCATATGAGGCAGAGATGAATTCCTTTTTGTTTTGTTACTTAGTCTCCCCCTTAGTTCGATAAATTTTGGTCTACTCACGCATTTGATGTAAGTTGTAATTCCCACTGCAGTTCGCGCATTTAATCATACTCTCGTTTATGCACTCTGTTGTGGTTAGAATTAACTGCTGACCTATTTACATATATGTATGTCGTCTATTTGTGCTAAGGTGTGTTAAATCAAAGGGCTTTAGATTACTAACTCCAGACATGACAATTCGTTGAATGCTTTTATGTTGCAGAACTCCATAGTTCAGTTTCTATGTGCGCTCAACACACGCAAACAGCGGCAAGTAACGGTACTAGTTAATTTCAGTCGAATGCACAGGAAGCTGTCGTTGCGTTGTTGTTTTTATTTCGCCCATTCGCACGCCATTTTCTCGGATTTCTTTTTGTGGGGCACGGTTTATAATACTTGGTTTATAATATGTGGCCTACGATATCTGATTGTTGTTTAATCCCATCCTCGTCGGCTGTTTCAGATACTCTCAAGCTAATCTAACAACTGAGTATTTATTCATTTAGTGCGACATACTGTTGTAAGTAGTACAGAAGTAATGTAATGTATGCATGTGGTCACGGATTGTGCGGCAGAACTCGTTGTCTTCTGTAGACGACTGACTGACGAGAGCAAGAAGTTGAGCGCTTGCTACACACATAAGTGTGCTGTCGTTTTCCGAATGCAAAAGGGAGCCAATTTGAAGATTTTAGGGAGCCACAGGGGAGCCACCGAAAATGTATCATATATTCAGTGTAATGATTTGATTTGTTTATTCATTAGCATAGGAATAAAATGCAATCATTAACCCGTTGGATTATAGCAGATATGTTTACAAATAAATTCATCCATCACCTCACTTAAAAATGACAAGGATTATATGATCTAAATATACTAAAGATCTACCATCCCCCAACGTGCGGCCACTTCACGGGAACATCCGTTGACCTAGAGAGCTGAGGTTTGGGGTGTAGGTAGGTCAAAGTTCAGCTGACTGCACCCCTCGAGAATAAAGGCGCCATCTCAATGTATTGTTTTTTTAACTTGCACTTGATCATACAAATGGCCCAGCGATTTACACAAGTCGAGTTTAAGGTAAACTTGGGATTAAATCAAGGGGGGATAAGCTTTCCTTAACCCCTTTTTTGATGATTTCCTCCGTTTATGAGAACAGTTAACTTTTCGAAAAACACATAAAACACGTAAAAAGTAGGAGGAGTCTATGTTCTACGAAAGAAACAAAGTTCAAGCTTTGTTGCTCGCCACTACCCTAAGGATAATCTTAAATAGATTAGATGAACCTTGTGAGAAAATGAGATCAAAATTGACAGGCTGTTGCTATAAAAGGTCTATAAAGTGACAAAAATTATCATTCCTATTTCATTTTCATTGTTTTTATCGTCACCACCACCATCATCGTCATCATGTGCTTCAACGTTAAACTTCCGGAAGCAACCATCACCATGCTAGAAGGCAACGTTCCTGTTTATTAGTGTGATGAATATCAAGTTGAGCGTATCATCAAACACCGCGTCGAGAATGGCCAACACTACTTCTTGATGAAATGGACAAACTACACCGCCAAGTGTAATATATGGGAACCAGAGGGCAACGGAAATCGTTGCCAGGGGCCTTGGAGGATTATTGAGCCAAGTATGCATAGAAGCAAAAGAGGACCCAGAAAATGGCCACCAAGAAGCAAGCAAAAAAGTAAGAAGAGGCCACCCGTCAGGCAAACAAGCGCAAATCACCACGCCCCGAGGTAGCCAGCGAAGCCAAACGCCCGGCCATTGAGGCCAATAGACCAGAAGTTGACTAATCAACAATCAATCTTGCCTTTGGACAAATATTCTCCGATCTCTACGTATTGATTTCATTTTTTACCTTCTATCCATAAACTTTTCGTAATTAAAAGTACATTTTGATAATCGAACATTTTTTCGACAGGTTACTAGTTATGAAAGTAAAAATAATTTTTTCTTGTCCACAAATTTTGTCCTATTAACACAAAAAATACAACTTAAAAAAAAAAAAAACTTTAAGTGATTATTTTTTTTTAAAGAAATAACAAAATAAAATCTAGGTGATTAATATGTAATTCTTAAAGCCTTATATTCTCCTTAATAATTCACTATGGCTTTTATAAACAAATCTAAAAATTAAATAAAAATAAAATAAAGCTTTAAAAATATGAGCCCAACAAATATTATGAAATTGTACTAGGTGTGAATCTGACTTTAAAATTCGGGGAGCCATTCGGTGTGATGGGGAGCCCAGTGCTCTACAAGGGAGCCAAAAGCTCCTATAGGAGCCAAATCGACAGCGCCATAACGGTAACTGCGAGTTTAGAACGGTGGAACAGCTTAAATGTTTGAGTCTACGATTGAAAAATAAGAGATTTTATATATTTACATACATACATACATACATTGCAAGAGACACTAATAATTTTGAGTAGGAAAGAGCTATGGAGGTAAATTATAAAGCCAGTTAACAACAACGGTTTAAGTACTCATTCTGTGATAATACAAATGAAATAGAAATCTGCGATTCTTTTGATTTTCGAATTAGAAATGTTATCAGTGTGAGTAGCGAACTGACTTTCATAGAAGGACATCAATTATTGACTACCGTCTGGTAAGGGAACCATCATGCCACTGATATGGAAGCTAAACAAGTCACATACTCCAACCATTTAGCTACTACTGTTACGCTTGAGTTAAATCGGGAGTCGAGCCGTTTGTCTTTTTAAAAAGAAACAAAAGTTGCTCTATTGAGTGCTCTTTATTGACTACTGATATATTTTACATTTCTGGTTTTCGTTGCTTCGCCAGTGCAGCGGCGAATTGCTGAACTAGCACAGTGTCAGACGCTGACACACGCAAGGGGTCATCCGCTGGTCGATTTCTAAGTATCAGCGGTGGCGATGTATCCGGCCTAATTCCTGGTATTGGCTGCGACGAGACATCCGTTATGTTTCCCGGAATTGTTGTGTGGAAATGTTGCTTTGGGTCAGCCCCCTTTGGTTTAGAACTCCCCTGAGTTATAATTATTTTGCTTCTTAACTTATACATTTTAAAACTTAACTTATACAGATTAAAATTACCATAATTATGATCACAAAAATAATAAGGGAAAGTATGCAAATGTTATATTGTATATTACATGGGTTTTTCCAGTGTAACATATTTAACCCTTTCGCTCCCATTGGGATCATATGTCCCAAGCAAAGTTCGAAGAATCCCAGAAAGCCACATTTCAAAGAAAATGTTATTTAAATTGGTCCCATTGTTCATTCCAGGTATTATCATGCTTTTTAACCGTTACTTTTCCCAGTTTGCACGGTCGATTTTTTTTAGCAACTGTCAGAATAAATCAGTTGCCGGCTAATTCTTGCACAGTGCACTCAATATTCTTATAAAAAGTGGTTATTTAGTTGTGAATCCGTAATTTTTTTTTGGTTTTCTTACTGCGTAAATATCATTACGTGCATTTAGTGCTCAAGAATCACAAAAAGAATAATACAAATAGTTGTAAGTAGAATTTATTTCTAACAAAATCAGTCTGGGATTATATGTCCCATTGGTGTTTATCGATGGGACACATATATCCCATTGGTGCTGTGAATGTTATTATGCACATTTTAATTACTATGCATTTTTTATGTAAAACTGCTTTCGAATGGCTGCACCACCTGAAGATTTGCAACGTCTTTTGGAAGAAGACGACTCTGACTCAAATGATTTCAGTGCTTCAGAGTCTGAGTACAGTCCTTCTGACGATGAAGATTCAACGTCTGAAAATACGGATGTAGAACATGAACAACATTCCCAGCCAGAAATGAGGATAATCGTTAACCATCCTACAAGCACTGAACAAAGCAACGATTTCATTGTCTGGTCTAGTCCAGTTCCAAGCTATGTTCCACGCAAAAAAGTTCCCAATGATCGTCAACCTGTAATCACAACGAATATCAACAGAGCATCTTCTGAGATAGATATTTTCCATAAATTGTTTCCTAAAAGCTTGCTCATATTTATAGCAGAATGTACGAATAAAAGAATTGAAATTCTGGAAAAGCGATCAGGAAGAAAATTCCCAAGAACTGATCAGTATGAAATTCTTGCTTTTCTTGGTGTTTGCTTTGTCATGAGCTGTAATAGATTACCAAAAATGCAAGATTATTGGAGCATGAACCCGTCTCTTGGTAATGTGGCGGTGAAAAATGCTCTATCTAGAAACCGATTCCAGCTTTTGATGGCAACATTATATGTAAACTATCCATCAAAACCAGCAGATTGTCCTAAGCTATATTACATTGAAGAGTTGATAAATTGTGTAAAGACCACCTTTCCAGCTGGAAGAACAGAATCACCTTTCCAGTCTATAGATGAAAGCATGACGAAATTCAAAGGCAGGTCATCTTTGAAACAGTATCAACCGTTAAAACCAATAAAGCGGGGGATTAAAATTTGGATGCGATGTGACGCGAAAACAGGTTACACGTATGTCTTGAATATATATGCTGGAAAGGAGGAAGAATTCTTAGAAGGAACTCTTGGGGAGAGGGTTGTAAAAAAGCTTTGCAGTACGATTCGGGAGGCTGATGTAATGATTGCAATGGATCGATTTCTCAGCAGCACTTTATTATTGCAAAAACTTGACTATGCTGCAGTTGGAACCGTTATAAAATCGAGGAAAAACCTCCCCATCTTTGACAACATATTGAAAAAATACGAGGTGGATTTCAAATCAGCAATATTAGCCGTAAAATGGGTCGATTCAAAGGAATTAATAGTATTATCAAACTGCAACCCACCTACAATGGCTAAAGGTCTACGCAAAATGAAAGACGGTAAAAAAATTGAAGTTCCTATACCACTTGCAATTCAAATTTATAATGAAATAATGGGAGGAGTGGATCTGGCTGACCAAAAAATATCAACCTATGATTTGGATCGAAGATCTGCTAAATGGTGGAAGAAAGTTTTTTTCAAGATATTAAACATGGCGGTTGTAAACGCCTCTACAATCTACTCTGAACTGCACCATAAAAAGCTAGAACTACTCCAGTTTCTCGTTCCTTTGTCTCAGCAGATGATATGTATCGGAAAGGAGAAATCAGGAACCCTCCAGAGGAGACGTAGTTCCGGTCGTCCATCTAAGAAACCAAAATATATGCTAAATATCGGGGAGCACATGCCAGAAGTTATAACACAAAGACGTCGTTGTGTTCAATGCTCCGCAAATCAGATTGCAAAACGAACTAAAACTATTTGCGCCAGCTGCAAGGTCGCTTTGTGCATAACATGTTTTGCCATGTACCACAAATAATATGTCTTCTTTATTAGTATGGTACCTGTTTTCTTTTCTAATTTATTTATTGTTTTTTTTATTAATATTTTTTTTTTCTAATAAAACTTGAATTCTTGAAAAATGACTTTTTTGTTTCTTGAGTTCCATTGGGACGAATACATCCCACTCAAAAATACCAATAGGAGAATACGTCCCGGCCTAAAATTCCAAAAACCGGCCTTGAAATTAATCCAAACCTATAAAAAAACATTTAATATATTACAGTTAACAAAGATTTACATAAAAAAATTAATAATAGTAAAATAAAAATTTGGGAGCGAAAGGGTTAAGCTCGTTAATATTTTTTATATTTTCTATTTGTTTTAGCAAAATTTCGTCAAATGTTAGTTGGCTTTCTGTAGAATTTAATATATGTATCTTCCTATGGTATAGCAAATTTAATTCAAAATTTCCTTTTTCATCAACAAAGGTTTCGTTTCCAATATATAATTTACAATTGTTAAAGTTAAGTAGATAATTTCCATTTGTTTTTAATATTCTTTCGTCACATGTACTAGATATACCTCTCAATGTTTTTATAATTTTTAAGTAATAGCAAGCCATTTTCGATTTCTATAAGTTGAGCTTTAGTACTTTTAATTTTTTTACAAGTCTTAGAATAAATACATAAGTTTGTTGGCTTCAAATTTTTATCTACATT
This sequence comes from Merodon equestris, assembly GCA_958301585.1. Taxonomy (NCBI): domain Eukaryota; kingdom Metazoa; phylum Arthropoda; class Insecta; order Diptera; family Syrphidae; genus Merodon; species Merodon equestris. The sequence goes on from OY284413.1 coordinate 72,471,848, forward strand.
TTCTTTAAAGGTGTATTTTGTTCCATTTATTTTTACAATTGATTCATTTTCTATTATTAATTCATTTGATTCGATATCTGTCATAGCAGTGACAAAATATTTATTGGTTTATATTATTTCTCTGGGTATCTTAATTGCGAAAATGATTCTATTATTAGTATTTTTAGCTGTACCCATTTTTATTAATCTAAGCTTATCAAAATCTATATCATATTTAGTAATTTGTTCTTTACTTAATATACTGTTGGTCATTATTCCTATTCTACTTGATGCGATATTAGCTTGTATATGTTCTACATTATTTTTAATGATTCCTATTTTTAATAAAGTTTCAAGATACAAAAGTTTTGTAGACAGTCTGCTTATTCTACCATCTGTTGAATTAAATTTATTAAGAATACGTTCTCTGTATTCTTCTATTGCTTGCTTAATCCTAGAAAATGCTTTGTTAAAATGTTCGTTAACTAATATTTGATTGTTATTTTGAGTAATAATATTGTGATTGTTTTCGTCAGCAATTCTTAGGTGTTCTTCAATGTTCCGTTTGTCATCATCATCCATAGTACCATATAACCATTTCAAACCAGTACCTATGATGTTAATAAGGCCTCTTTTGTGTTTATGGGGAATGATTGTCTGTATTTTGTGCATAAGTGATTCGAGCTCGTTATAAATTAAGTCTTTTCCATGTTCGAACTCTTCGTTTGATAGGTTTTCTTATAAACTTTCTATCACATTTTGAATTTCGATTGGATTTATTATGTGTAAAATTATGTCGTAATATTTCACTATTTGTACGTCATCTAGTTTTATTTCTGAAAATCCGCTGTTTGTTCCAATTTGTTCAACTGTTAACGTCGCTTGGGTCATTGTCAATATTAGTAATAGGTTCAAAATTGTCTGTATCCATTTTACCTATAAATTTGTAAGGTCGTTTTATATTGGTCGGATGTATGTATATTTGAAAAATTTATTGTAGTTTACGATATTTTGGTTGATTTTTCTGCCTAAGTGCTTTATAGTTTTTTACATAACCTGTTTCTCTTTCTTCCTCATAGTCTTCTCTATTCTCATTTTGTTTTGATATAACTCTAACCTTTTTGTTTTGCGTATTTTATCTAACTATTTCTTTATCGATTTTACCATGTTCTATTGATAGAGGTTTGTGTTCTGTTGTAGAATGCATAGATCTATTATAGCATTCTACGCATTGATACATCTTTTCTTGGATTGTTAATCTTCATTTTTCTGCTGTAAGAACTCTCAGCTTTTCTCCTATCGTGCTGTGGAACCTCTCAATGTCCAAGTTCCCGGTATGACTGTTTGGTTTTGTGAAGTTTTTCTTCTCTTAGGAAATCTTTAGTGTTATTATTATTGAATTCGTTATCCGAAACTATTTTAGCTGGTCTTCCTTTAATAGAAAAATACAATACAATCTTATTTTTTCTCTAATCCTATCTTCTAAGTGGAACATCGTTGCATGTTTTGAACATTTATCAATAAACGAAATAAAATTATGCTTGTTATTGGTGTAAATACCTAAATGAAATATCTCATTTATGTCTGTTGGTGTGTTTGTTAATTTAAACTTTGGTTTGATCGGATTCCTATCATACTTTGCCTTATTACATGTGTCGCAGTTATTAATATACTTTTGCACTAGTTCCTTAAGGTTTGGAAAGTATATAAGTTTCTTAAGACTCTCGTAATTCTCGTTTATGCCTGTATGACCAGTTTCGTATTTGTGATATTTTGCTATTTGTTCGAATGTTTCATCTTCACTCTTCATATCTTTTGCAATATAGAAACATTTGAATAATTTGATGTGTCTGTTGAGTATAAAATAGTTCAATAAGCTTTTGCTGTACTATATTATATCACAGAATAAATAGTATACAGAAGTCGCATTTCGGCCTGCGATGATTTTTCACTTTATGGTGCGGGCGGAACAACTGAAGGGAAGATCAAGCAACGAGAGAGCAAGCATGATCAGAGAGTAACAACCAGAGAGCAGCCACGATCAGAGAGAATAAACGAGAGAGCAATCTTAAAATGTTTACGTGTGTGTGTGTATTGTGTTGCCATCCAACGTCGTGAATGCACGTGGTGTTGACAAAATTTTGTTTCAAGTTTTAGATTTCTATATTTAGTTTTCTTCAGTTGAAAGTTGCGCTTGGTATTCGTACGCGTACTTTTTCGATGTAAACTAAAAGGGCCGGGTAATACCAATTAACGTTATTCCATTATTTGGGATTTTTGTGCAAATTTCAATCTGATATATGTAGGGAAGAATAACCCAAAAACTTTAGTGCGACAGGATTTTAAGTTTGCGGGCTTTAGTAAATTTTTTTTTTCTCTGAAGCCCACGAGCAATGCTTCCTCAAGAGTACTAAGATCATGAAGTCCAATATTATTTCCTTATGATCAGAACATTGCGGTGTGGCATTTTTGCATTTGGATTTTATCAAGTTTTTTATACCAACAGTTTGTGGTTGTGTGTCAAAAATATTGCTAAACACTGTAATATGTTTCTTGCTAATTTCCAAGAAAATTTGTGAAGGAGCAACGAGGTTACCAAAATCTTTAAGAGCATTGTAATTGTTATGAAATATAAAAAGTTCACTAGGAACTGTTTATACTTCGTCTTCTTTTCTCAATATAGAAACACAAATATCGCAGTTAATTTTCGGTATCATTTTGTAGACGATATAACCTATGAAGTATCTTAAAGACGCCAAATCGATACTAAATTCCGAACAATTCTGAAAGTCATCATTTAATACGAAATCATCAATGATTTCTATGTTAATATCTATTTCAGAGTTTTCGTTTCGACTGAACATATTTTCGAGCTTATCTTGGTTTAATGCTCTTGTCATTAAAAAAAATATTTGGGATTTTTTTTTAAATAGCTCGTCTACTAATTGTAATACAGCGTTTAAGGTAAATTTCATTCCATCTAAAAAAAATACTTTTTTCTTTTTGTCAACAAATGAGAATTCATTAAGGTATTCAAGGAAGAATTTTATATATTCGTGTGATGGACTGTTAAGTTGAACTGCAGACTTATAACAATTCTTTGAAGATAGCGAACCACTATTTAGGCAATCAAATATTTTGTCAATATATCCTATGAAGCATGCCGTAGATAAACAAACTTCTTTTGAGCAACTTTTAAAGCCTACTGTCTCAATAACAGTTTTAATTGCTGCTTGAACAGTCCTACTAAAAATTTGGGTGGCTAGTTTTACTTTCATTTTTTCGAAAGAGTTCGGAAATATGTGCTGGCTTATAAGTTTAAGACACATTTTTGTATTAGATTTGCACTCCATTTCCCATAGTTCCTTAACTACTTTAAAACTAGCAACTCCATTTGGTGTTGTAAGGTCACATTGAAGCCAACCATTTCTTAATGATTTGATTAGATGTGGAAAATCATATACACAGAAAGTTTTACTACCATTATACATAAAATAGGGTTTTTCTAAAGTAGCTCCCAATTCCAAGAAACACTTCCTGTTAGAGGACCCTTGGTCACAAATTACAACTTTAACTATGATGCCAAAACTGTTCAAAATTGCTAAATTTCGAAATATTATCTTTTTTAGTAAATCGGCAGAAAGTCCATTTTTTGAAACAAAGTAATTAAATGTAAGCGCCCAGTTGGAAAACATTAATTTAATCATAAAAACGCACAATTGTTTACCAATCTGGTTCGTTCTTTCAACCCCATTTTCCTCAAATCCATCCACTAAATCTAATTTGGAATTGTATCGTAATTCCCTTCTAATCGCCATTTATCCATCAGCAGAATCATATTATTCTTTTCGTACTGGTTCAAATCTAAGCACTTCTTTTTTATTAACTCTAAACCGTTATTTTTAAAACCTGGTTGTAGGGAATTTACAGGGGCCCATCGATAAACCGTAGAGATATGTGGCAAATTTAGATGCAATTTATTCTTCAAAAATTGGTACGTTGACTGTGAGACATAATAAATGTTTTGAACCAAATCTTTTACATCTTCCTTATATTCTTTAGGTCGTGGACTAAGAAGAAGTTTGCAAAATGTTCTTGACTCCTTGCTTATTTGAAAAGAGTCGATGGTTTGAAATACGCTTGACTTTGTTGCTATTTGTTTGCGGCTTTGGAGATTTTTATATTTTGCTACCATGTCGTAATATTTTTTTCTGTAAAAATTAGCTGATTTCAGATATTTTTCACAGTCATTACAACATCCATCTACGGAGTCACTTGTTCGGCTCTTTTTAGCTGGACAATCAAGCTCCAACGACTTGTAATCTTCCTCAATAACTTCTAAGTTAAATACCGGAACAGCTCCGAATTTCAACTTTTTTTTAACAATGTCAGAACTTGAGAAGTGATTGGCGCAAATCAACAATTTTTTGTTGGAATATTACATTTTTCTCGCCAAATTTGACCCATAGCTGAGTCATAGGGGGGAAACTTAAACATTCTTATCTTTTCACTATATCGCCTAGATTTACCGCGTGTTTTTATGCAGCATCGAATGCCGGACTTTTGGAAAATTTTACCAACAGCCGGTACAGAATCCATTTTTCCTATTCAAAATCGTATGACAACCCCTCAACAATCAATATATAATAATAAGTCCAAAGAATAATCCAAATCGTATGCAAAGTTGTCAACAATTATAAAAGCAACAATTCAAAATCAAAAATAGAGTTAAATATCAAAATACAAAGTAAAAATGGACTCGATATATGTATAAGCGCAGGAAAACACAACCATTCGCATGAAAGTACAATTCCCAAGTGATTTCGAATCCAATCCACTCAATCGAAAACAAGAGAAGCAATACAATACCATGCAAGCTTACGATAGAAGAAGCTATCAATGCATACACACGCACACACCCTTGCATACACATCGTAAGCTGCTTTGCTCTCGTAAAAACAAAACCACCGAAAACGCACATGCTACTCTCTTTCGCTCGCACCAGCTTCTCAATTTTTTGTATACTCTCTTGCATGTTCTCATGCTTGTACTCTCTGCTCAATAGGGTGCCAATATTGGAACCCTAGAACAAAATTTGCTTTGTATGAGATGCAACTTCTGTATACTATTTATTCTGTGATTAAATTCATGTTCACTTATGTCGGACTAAATTCCTACTCTTCCCTTTTTTATATATACATATGTAAGTCTTCTAAATATAGCGGATAATTTGTCTTGTTGTATATCAGCTGGGCTGATGTAAATCTTTCTTTTGGTGTTGACTATTTCGATGTCTCTAGATTTGTTATTAGTGAGAATTATTTGAGTATAAAACCTATTGACTACCGTATTTAGAATTGGGAAGTGATCGTTTGCTTCTTCCTGTTGGGAATGGGTTGTATTTTGCATGCTCTCATTATCAATTCCGCGAACTTCTTGGTTTGCGGCATTGATCTCTCCCTCCTCTTGTGTGAGCGTCTCGATCGCATTAATTTCTCCTGTGTTTGCGTTAATTCTACTTAGGAAGTCAACTGTTACATTTTCTTTTCCCTTGATATAGTCGATGCAAATATTATATTCGCCTAGCTTTAGTAGCCATCTTTGTAGCCTCGGATTGATATCTTTTTCTTTATGTTTGGCTTGTAGCCATTTTAAGGGTTGATGATCTATCTTGAGGTCGAAAGGTCTTCCGTAAACGTACGGTCGGAAGTAGTTTACTGCCCACGCAATCGCTAGTAACTCTTTTTCTGTGGCAGAATACCTTTTTTCGTGTTCGTTAAGCGTTCTGCTTGAGTAGCAGATTGGATGTCCGTCTTGTGTTAAAACTGCACCGAGAGCAGAGTCACTGGCATCCGTAATGAACTTGAATTTTTTCGAAAAGTCGGGGTATTTAAGTACAGGTGATTCGGTTAGAATAATCTTGAGTTTCTCGAATGCTTCGATATACAACGGGTCATTTAAGTTTATTTTAGCGTTCTTCTTTAAATATTTCGTGATAGGGTATGCTATTTTGGCGTAATCTTTTATGAATTTTCGATAAAAGCCTGTCATACCTAAAAAAGATTTTATTTGTTTAGCTGTTTGCGGCAGCTTCAGTTTCTGTATAGCTTCGATTTTATTCATATTTGGCTTAACGCCTTCACGTTCTTACAGTGCCCTAAATATCCTGTTTCCCTAGCGAGGAAGTTGCACTTATCTATCTGAATTTTTAAATTATTCTCTTTAAGTCTGTCAAATATATTTTGTATATTGGTAATGTGTTCATTTAAAGTAGTGCTGAATATAAGTATATCATTAAGATATACCACGCATATCTTATTGATGTATTCTCTTAAGATGGAGTTGATTAATCTTTGGAAAGGTGCGGGGGCATTTTTGAGTCCGAAAGGCATCCTTACGTACTCATAGTGCCCTAGGGGGGTAGAAAAACCGGTTTTCTTTCTATCCTCTTCCTTGACCAAAATTTGGTGAAAACCCTTGGCAAGGTCTAGGGTTGTAAAATACTGCGCTCGTCCTAATTTCTCCAATATACTATCTATGTTGGGAATAGGAAATTTATGATCGGTGGTCACCTCGTTCAATTTTCTATAGTCGATGACTATACGGTATTTTTTTATTCCGGAATTGTTCATCTTTTTAGGGACAATCCAAAGGGGGCTATTGTATGGCGAGTTACTTTCTACTATAATCCCTTGCTTAAGCATATCCCGGATTTGTTTTGTTATTTCCGCCTCATGGATTTGTGGGTATCTATAGATTTTTGAAAATATTGGTTTGTCTACAGTCGTTATTATTTCGTGTTGGACTTTTTCAGTGTATGTTAGTTGTTGTCCTTCTCTGTAGAACAAATCGTTATTTTTTTCAACAAAATTTCTAGCTCTTTTTTCTCTTCGTTACTAAGATCTTCTCTAAAGAGTGATTGTAGTGGTTGTTCTGAGGTTTCTAGCAGGTTAATATCATTATAGTTGAATGGTCAAGCATTCCTGAATTTAATCTTATTTCCATTTATTTATAAAGGTTTTAAAAGATTTCGTCCGATGAGTCCGTCAAAGTCTTTATTGTTAAATGTTCTTCTTCGTTTTGCAAATGGTCGACTTCCATTGGTAATGGATCGTTATTATTTCTGTTTTATCTTTGGAAATTGTTTCGGAATTGTCCAGAATTATTGAACGTATTTCGCTGTTGCCTAAATTGACCTGAGCTATTACCAAATCTATATTGTGCTGATCTGTTCCTAAACTGACCTGAATAGCTACTTCTTTCGTTATGTGGTTTCGTGTTTGTGTTTTTTGGTTTGTTGTATTTTGGTTTCTGATTATTATACCTATTTTGTTTAAGAAGACCGATTCCTCAAGAATAAAGTAAGCTTCTCGAAAATTTTCTATTTTCCGACTTATTATTATCTACACTTGCTAAATTTGCTTCTATGCCATTTAACCCTTTCGGGACGCACGGTACACATTAGTACCATCAAAAGTTCAAACATCCCTAAAAACTCACATAACTGCGATAATCAAGCCAAATGTGTACCAGTTCGTCCGTGTGTATTTTGGGCATAATATGTAACCGATTTTTTGACATTTTGAGTAACTGTAAATCATTTTGTTCTAAGGTTTTTGCTCGCACGTGAACTGAAAATCACGAGTTTGTGTTGTTTTTTAGTAGTTTACTAAATAAAATATAAATATTTTCGAAACGAACAGTGAATATATTCATTATAAATTCGTCAAGTGTGATAATATTATAAAAGGTAAGGGTTTTGGACCAAATCGAAATAATTATCAACAAATAAACATGGGTGGTACATTAGTGTACCATTCGTCCTGTTTGTTGGTACTCATAAGTACCGCTCGTCTTTTTCGCTACTATATTACGTTTCTTTTGTATTATAAGACTTCAATGGACCACGAAGAAATTGAAAGTTTATTGAATGATGAAGAAGGACATTCAAGCGGAGCAGACTTTTCTTCTGACAGTGATGATTCTTTTCGACCAGATCCAACCGATGAATCTGAAACAGAAGACCAGGATTCAAGCTCTGGAGAAGATTCGGATGAAGAAATGGCTGTTCCTGAAAACGAAATCAACGATCGTCATGAACCTAGTTCTACAGGTGGGACTCAGGACGGTGATGTAATTTGGAATATGGTCAACGGTGTATTTGTTCCCAAAAAGACCGTAATTCCTTTACGAAGTTGTAATATATCAGAGGCTATTCACCGATCGTCCTCAATTATTCAAATATTTCTTAAGCTATGGCCAAGATCTGTCTACATATATTGCACAGTGCATAAACGAAGGTTTGAATATCCATCGAAGATCAACCAAAATGAATGGTTGCAATACAATGGACCCTACTAATGCCTAGTCTAAAGGATTATTGGTCATCGCACTTATCACTAGGTAATCATGCTGTGAAAAAGGCAATAACTCGCGATCGTTTCCTCGTGGTTACATCGCAAATGAACTTCTTCCCACCCGAAAAGCCATCTGACTGTTCTAAAACGTACTATGTGAATGATTTAGTTGAATGCTTGAAGAAAACGTTTCAAACCTGCAGGCAAGACAGTGTTTACCAGAGCATCGATGAATCCATGACAAAATTCAAAGGACGCAGTACACTCAAACAGTACATTAAAAAAAATTAAAGTTTTCGATGATGCATCGGACACACTAAACCATACGAGGATGTCAAAAAACTGCTGTAATTTTTCATTATGAAAACGTTTCATCTTCCTCAAAATATGGCGAATACTGGAACCAGGTTTATATTTTTAATTTATAAAAACACTTAAGTTGCATACGTAGGGATATATATTTGGCTACACACTTGGGGATATAGGAAGATATATAAAACTGACAGTTTTGTTGGATGACATCAATTTTGATCGCCGGTGTGTACCTAACTATAGTTGCGCTGCTATCAGAAATAAAACAGCATGGTTGGAAAAATGATTGGAATAAGTTCGTGAGTGGGTGTTGAGTTAAGGCAAATAACGAGTATACCAGCTAATAAAAAATATTGATGAAAAAGTTAGAATAAAGTTTTTAGAATAAGTGATCCTGAATCACTGGAGAGTAACAATTTTTCTAAAGACATGCATAGATTTCAGTAAATTTCAATTATGTTTAAGGTCCTTTGTGATCTCTTGAAACTAAACTTCATCCCACATGGGAAAGATTTTTCTTTAATCTGCACCATGTGCAATTCAGGGACGAGAGAAAATACTCTGCATCATCTAAGCAAAGGTACAACCTTAAGAGAAACTAAGAGAAAAGACGAGAAATGGGGTCGCATCTGAACCAAAAGGATGTGACCAAATTATTTAGATACTGTAATAATGCTGAGAACGCCGTGGCGCAGTGGGTAGTGTGTCGGCCTCTGACGCACGATGAGCGAGTTCGGATCCCGATAACACCAACGCCATCGAATGTTCATTACGCGGCTTCTCTCCTCAGCGGCACTCTGCTTAGGTACTGGTAAAAGCCGGCTATCGCCGTTCGGAATCGGCATTAGACTGTAGGTCCCGTTCACTTGTGTAAAAAAAAAAACAAATCGCACACAACATAAGTGAATGAAAGAATCTTGGCTTTGGCTCCCCCGTGAGGTGTAACGCCATCTAAGAAGAAGAATAATGCTTATCAATATGCGGAAAGTATACTTATACGAAGATATGTACATCTGAAATGATTATTATTATTATTATTATTACATTATTATTATCTATTAATACCGACCATTTGGAACTTAGAAGTTCAAAGTCTCGTTGACAACCCTTCCCCAGTTTCCTTGTCATAAGTGTGTTCCTTCCATGTTTCACTGTTCTGTTCACCTCTTCTAGATCTATTCTTATATTGCCGCCGGCGTTTTTTTCCTTCGGGTTCTCTACTCATTATTCGTTTGACTGTTCGCCAACTGTCCATTCGTTCTTCATGTCCTGTCCATCGCAGTACTCGCGATTTTATTACTCGGACAATGCTTGGGGCTGAATAGAGTTTCTTGAGTTCTTAATAATGCAGTTTTTTCCGTTCGCCTGTTTCTTCGACCTGTTTTCCACCACAGACTCTCCTCAAGATCTTTTTTCAAATATCTGAAACTTTCTACTTTTCTCTTAACGGTTTCTCAATATCTTCCAGCAGGTCGAGATAGTCAACATAAGCTAGGACGGACATGATTCCATTAAGGGTTATTCCTCTGTCATTTTCCTGAAGGCATTTCATTACGAATTCGCACAACAAATCAACTATCTTTGTTTCCCTTTAGGCATACTTGTATCAGTTTCACTAACGTTTTCGGGATTCCCCTTTAAAATCTACAAATAGTTGGTGCACGCGCCGTTTCGTAAAAATCCCATTTCTTTCCTAAAAGCTTTCGTATAGTGTTCATCTGGTCACTCGTAGAGCGGCTCCTCTTGAAGCCACACTGTTAGTCTCTTTAAGAGAATATTTATTAATTGATAGCAGCTTGATGACCTAGTTTGTCCATTTCTCAAGGACGGCTTCATTGTTCCATATGATTGTGATGAGCCCATGTAACATCTCTGTTCATATTTCTCCTTTATATTTTACTAATTGTATGGTATCAGTTCGCTTCTTGCAGCCTTGTTCTTCTTAAGCAAATGGATTGCTTCTTTTACTTCCTCAATGGTGAGCAGTTCTACCTGAATCTCTATTGTGTAGATAACACCGTTTTACATTTCTGCTAGCTCTCCATGTACAATACATTCAACAGTTTATCGTAATATCTCTTCCATTGGGCTGCAACTCTTTCAATGTCTGAAACGAGCTTCCCATTACCGATCTGGCCTGATATCCTTTTCGTACAGCATACTTTTAATTTTGTCATTGTTGTTTTTTTATCCCGAAAGATATTGCTGACTCCTTTCGTAGGTTTGGATGTCTTGTACGTACTTGTACGTGCTTTGCAATAGTCTAGTTTGCTTTCCGCTGCTTCCTTTAAAACACTTTTTATTGTTAGTCATATTGCAATGATATCTCGTACGGCGAACTTGTTATTATTTTTGTCCTGGTATTGATCCTACATACCAGGGTCCTCTAACTTTTCAGCGTTGAATTTGTTTATACCTTGCTGTGATCCACTTGTGTGAATTTTTATTCGGCTTTTAATTTTGGCAATGATTAGGATGTGGCCTGAATCGTAACGCGCTCCTCTGCATGCTTTAACATCTGGTGCGTTCGTAAGGTGTATTCTATCTTTCAGAAAGGGTTCTATTAGGTTATGAGTTACTCCATCCAGGTTGCCTTGTTTATTCTCTTGTGTTTGAATGTTGTAGTTTTCAGGATCATATTCGCAGAATACAGAGATGTCAGTTCTACGCCTACCTCTGCCATTTATTTCATAGAGATCCATTAGGAAAGAAAATTATTGCCTATGTACATATGTATAATATATGCATTAAGAACTGTTCAGTTGTCAATCTGGCAGACAGCAAAGCCATGCTAATTATTTATGCGCTATGAAAATATAATATGTAACAATAAAATCTGTAACCTGTAAATGATAGAAGCTTGGCTCTGACTCTCCGTGAGCTGTAAGAAAGATGTGTATTTAATGGAATCAGTGTTCATTCCAACGTGGTAAATCGCACTTTTCAAATCCCGTAATATAAAAATCGTTTTAATAGTCAAGCCATCAACCAATTCCTCTAATAAATGGGACTGGGTAGTTATCTCTTAACGCGGTTTTGTTTAATACACTTTAATTAACACCTAACCTATTTTTCCCTGTTTTATTTTTTACTAATATAATAGTTGAGGTATATTAAGATTTGTTTGCCATTATAACTCCATGCTTCAATAATCTATATAAAGTGCTCTGAGCCTGTTCTTTCTTATAATATGATAATTGCTCCAGAGAACAATGGAAAGATTTATCGTTATTTAATACTCATATCATTATGTATTTTACTTCCGGGATATCAGGACGCTTTCAGTTCAAGTAACATTCGCTCTTTATTTTATTGAATTTTTCCTTATGTGCAAAATGTTCGTTCTCAGTATATTCATCTTGTCTGTATAATTCAAAGGGATATTCATGTAATACTAAATAAAGAAAAAGAGACACAAAAGGGAGTTGTAGGAAAATTTGCTTAATCCTAAGCAACAATGCACTATTATTAATAATCTGTTAGATAAAAGGAATGAAGAGAACAGTATATATGACATGAAGAAAAACCAAAAAGGGTTTCTGAACTTCAACTTGCTTATAAAATGCAGTTTTGAGGGTGGTTTATTCCCTTAGTATTTAAAGACGGAAATTATATTTCTCATATCCGAAAAAGTCAGAAAACGTGGCCATTATAGACCGATTTCCCTAAAGTCTGTCTTCGCAAAATTTTGAAAAAATTATAAGCTTTTTTAATAAATATAAAAACTTTCCTTCACTAAGGGAAAAGCCACTGAAGATGTTATACGAAGATATTAACCGAGAAATAGATAAAAGTAGCAACTACTGCCCTGTTTCTTAATCCGATAAAAGCATTTGACTTAGTCGATCATAATATGCTGCTTCTTTTATTTTTTTAGATATTTTTCTATTATCTTTTGTATAATAGTTTAGTTTTTAGTAGATCGGTGTCACGCCAAGATTGGAGAGACGTCGTCCGACAGCATCAACGCTTCTGGCGGCCGGAAGGGACTGCATCAGTGGTTAATTTTAATAGATCGGCCTCTTTAAGGCAAAGCCTGCCACATGCCAATGGCAGTCTCACATAGACTAGGGTAGGTTAGCGTAGGTAAGGGCATGTTACGGCAGGCCAGGGTGGCATGTAGGTTTAGTTTAGTTTTAGCTTTAATTAAAAAAAATAAAAATTAAAAACAAAAACAAATACAATTACAAAACAATAATGAAAACAAAAAAAGATGCATACAGGGTGTCGGACGAGCAGTGTGCCAAAAAGCTAGAGCGTGTAGGTCTGGTCAAGGCAAGAAAAAAATCGTACGGGAGGGGGGTCTATTCCCCCCCCCCCCCCCATTTAGCCGGGAGGGGTAATTTTCTAAAAAAAAAGACTTAATTTGGAAAAAAAATATTAAAAATCAACAGTTACATCCACAATGCCGCGATATACTTTTTGTAAAGCCAGAAACCTCTTCTTTCATCCTGTTTTTAAACGAAGCTGTTTTAATGAATAGTTTTTGAGAAATTAATTTTCAACCTCAAAATATTGAAAAAAAAAATTTCGAACTATTTTTTTTTCAAAATTGTATGTAATTAAGTACTAATTTTTTTTCAAAAATTCAATTCTCTTTTTCGTATTTAGTCAAAAACAGAAAACCGGATGCAAAAAAGTCTTGTAGTTTTTGAAAAATAAAAAAAAAACCTGAACCATTTTTTTCTAAGAAAAACCTTTTTTTTAGGTTTTAACGCGGCTGGACTTGTAGGCAAATTAATGTATGAAACATTGACCTCTTTTTCATTATTTTTAAAAAAATTCGGAGTTGCATTATAATACATTTTTAATATGATCCCCATTTTTTAGAAGGCAAAGATTATATCTCCTTCTAATGGCTGCACAGTCTATGCTTGACAAATTTTCCTGCAATTTGACTCCAGCGACTTCAATCCGTTCTTTCAGTTGTTCCAAAGATACTATTTCCACTTCGTAAACATAATTCTTCATGAATCCCCACACATAAAAATCTAGAGGAGTTAAATCTGGTGATCTAGGTGGCCATTCCGTGGGGCCCTTTCTTCCGATCCAACGGTCACTAAAATGATCATCCAGCCAGTTTCTCACCCGTAAGCTGTAGTGTGCTGGTGCTCCATCTTGCTGGTAGATTAAATTATCTGCTATGGCCAAAGGAACGTTGTCCATCAAATCGGGCAAAAGGTCTCGTAGGTTGCAAATATTTTGGTTTTCTATAAAGAAAAATTTCGGTTTTATTGTCTTAAGTTCCTAGCGGGTAGAACCCATCGGCGGCGGGCGGACCCAGACGAAATTGGCAGGTCAGTTTTCAGGCGTTATCAACAAAAAAAAAGGATTAATCCAGGGTTATTCCAATACTGTGTCACTTTATTGTTTCCTCATAATACTACGAATTTTTTAAAAATAATAAAAAAGAGGTCAATGTTTCATACATTAATTTGCCTACAAGTCCAGCCGCGTTAAAACCAAAAAAAAAGGTTTTTCTTAGAAAAAAATGGTTCGGGTTTTTTTTTATTTCTCAAAAACTACAAGACATTTTTGAATCCGGTTGTCTGTTTTTAACTAGAAACTAATAAGAGAATTGAATTTTTGGAAAAAATAGTACTTAATTACGTACAATTTTGAAAAAAAATAGTTTATTTTTTTAAATTTTTTTTTCAAAATTTTGAGTTTGAAAATTAATTTCTCAAAAACTATTCCTTAAAACAGCTTCAAAAAAACAAGATGAAAGAAAAGGTTTCTGGCTTTACAAAAAAGTATATCACGGCATTGTGGATGTAACTGTTGATTTTTAATATTTTTTTTTTCCGAAATTAAGTAATTTTTTTAGAAAATTGCCCCTCCCGACTAAACCGGGAGGAATAGACCCCCCCCCCCCCTCCCATACGATTTTTTTCTTGTCTTGACCAGACCTACACGCTCTAGCTTTTTGGCACACTGCTCGTGGGAAACCCTGTATATATTTTAGTTAAGGTAGGGTTATGTTATTCTTAGTTATAGGTTTCTTTCTAAAGAAAAAAGAGGATCTGATGCTAAGTTTTTTTTAAATATCACTTTTCTTAGCCTAAACTGTTTATTTATTTTAATTGTTTTAATTATTACAAGTTAATCGTAAGGCTTAAAGGCATAGCCTTAAGTAGTTCTATTTGCTTTAGAGTGTCCGTATAGGGCCAGTAAGGTATTTTATGTCTGTTGTTGTTTAAGCTATTTAGTTTTAAGCATTTGTGTCTAGGGTTAGTGTGTTCTGCAAAATTATAAAAACAAAAGTGAATAAAAAAAACAAAAAAATTGTTTAGTTTTTAGATGTGACATATTGAATTAGATATCCTCTTCACTTCAAAATAAAATGTTACATTGAGTTATCCGATTCCCTGTGCGGATTAATTTGTTCCTCAAGGCTCAGTACTAGAGCCTTTATTCTTTCTTGTATTCATAAACTCAATCTTCAATGTTTCGCTATCTGAACACCTTATCGCTTTTTCTGACATTCTGATTCTGTCGTAAGCTAACTCTTCTCTTGAGAATCTTAAAATTAAATGGAGAGCCATTTTGCAACGCTAGCTTAATTCATATCAGTTGGTTCGTAGTAACAAATCTGAAGTAATGTGCCTCTCTCTTACAAACGAGTTGATCTACAAGTGGCGGGTTGTAATTATCGTAACTGCAGTATTTCCTGCACGCTCCGGGAAATATTTAGGAATTACTTTGTGGACTAAAGACGCACTAACAATCTTAAAAAACACATACTGTGACTCACAGGTTATTTGACCCACCACACATTTACAACTTGAAACGAGTATGAGTCCTTAACGAAAAAGTCATCAACAAAATAAAAATGCAGAAAGGTTAATTGAGTCTTAAACTTAAACAAAATATCTTCATTTATTAATTGTATCACATATTATTTGTGATACATTGTCTTCTTCTTCTTTTCCTTTTTCCGGCGTTGTTATGGTCAGAAGTGTCTGACCATAACCTTCCTACTTAACTGCATTCCTACTGGTCCGCTTGTGGGGTTCGCCGGTTTAACCTCAGAAAGTAGCGGCAGGCTTCCCGGTTTGGGATTACTTCATGAGGCCAATCAAATGCTGGTGTTTTTGCATTTGTTTGCACCAATTGTTTTTCGGCCTGCCTTTTTTTTTTTTTTTTTTTTTGTGACACGGGCATGCTCCAGATTTTTTTGTTCGATCTTACTCTTACAACACCGGTGATCTCCAGTCGTGTCAACCCACTGATTTGCATGTACATACACTTGTGGGGTAATGGTGGTAAATGTGTCCCTAGGCACACCTTGGTGTTTTCTAAATTGCCTAGATGTGATTTTTGTTTACCTTTGTTTTAGTCGCCCTTTACGACAAGCGAGAGGTATCGCTGCAGGGATATTCTTAACCCGTCCCCGCACGGAAAAGTTATGATACATTGTATCAGAATTATATAACAAATTAACAAAAACAAAATAAATTCAATAATTCAATGTCACAGCTTATTTGCCCAATTTGTAAAAAAAAAGTACAATAAATAAAAGAAATATTTTTATTAGTAACAGTCTATAACATTTTTAAGCCGCCTTGGATATGATTCCACTAATTTCTTGATCGTTGCACAAGATATTCTTGACTATTCCTCAATTAAGTCGGTTTTCGGATCGTTTTTATTCGAAATCTGGCGTTTGCGAATATTAGCGTCGAAAATGGACCAGAAATTTTCAATAACATTAAGATCTAGAGACGGCTTCATAACGTGGGGATAATTACACATAAATTAGCCAAGTTTGGACAATTCCTGAAGTAGGTTTCGGTTCATTGTCTTGCCAGGAGCGAAAAGTATCTTTTATTCCCAATTGTTCTGCACTTTAAAGCAAGTATGTTAAGGTAAGCCATTTCATCCATTGTGTTTTCAATAAATTGTAGCTTTCCGACTCCCGCTACTGACGTACAGGCCCATACCATGATATAACCACCTCCATGTTTGACTGTTGGCTCTAAGTGTTTGCCCTGCAGCTCTGTATTTGGTTTGCGCTATACATAAAATCCAAAAATATTAAATTTGGATTCATCGGCATATATGACTTGTTTCTAGAATCTTGAATGCTTCCTAATAATATGCTCCTTTGCGAATTTAAAACGGCAATCTCGATTTTTTTTTATTAATGCAAGTGCGACTTCTCCGTGTAAATCATTATCCGATCAAAAACATAAATGTGAAATGAGAGCCAAGTTCAATATTATGATATATGCCTTGGTTATTGACTTCAACGACAAAACAAGTGAGATCTAAATGTGTGCCAAGTTCAATGGTCAGTCCTGAATTTATTTAGAACAACATAAAATGTTTTATAACAACTTAAAATATCATTTTTTCTTATAACTTATGATAATATATTGAAGCCTAAGGAAGGAATTATTTGATAGCTGACCAGTTTCTCACCAATTTTCAATACTGATCGCGAACTTTAACTGATTACGTGCTGGCAATGAAAGCTCAACATATTTTTAAAATCGATTAGTCTCTTATTTGCAACCGTGTAGTAAATACTGTAGTTTTTTTATTAAAAACGCCAGCGATGGACCTTAAATAATTTGCTATTCTAGTCCAATGTCAATGTAGTATTGCGAGTATAGCGTTTATTAAGTATGAGGTGTACATTAAGTTAACCAACACTTTCCATCCGATCTGGATGGTTTGACTACATTTCCGATTAAATAACGGATCTCCAGGTTTTTTTTTCGTATAAGGAAAGCAGAGACTCCTTATGACCGTATTTGAAAACTATATTAATCCTTTCCTAATGGCTCCAGGAAATAATATGCAAATATGTATATCTTTTTGTACCGTGAGGATCTTTATGTACCAAGAAGTCTGAATTCAAAATCAACGCCGGCGAATTTTGAAAACAGCTGCTTTTGTCATATAAGCACAAAAAACACTACGATTCGGGACTAATTACAATAATATATTGTAATAATAATATTCATTTTCCTGGAAGTGCTGCCTAACTGTCTTACTGTTCCACCCCATTTCCTAGTTTTCATCGCCCGTTTCATTGTAAGTCGACCAGAAGGATCGCAAAACAACTCTATGTTGAATGGTGCCATTAAATTGGTCAACTGCGATTCCCAGTGTGAGAATCTTGTCAGCAAATTCTTAACATTGGCTAAATTCTCTATAATTCTAAGATTGCTGCTGCTGTTTCATTTTCAATTTTAGATTTTTTTTTATTAAACTTTGCTTAGGTATAACTATCTTACGCTAGACAAAAATGCTTAAAACTAGCTCAACTATCCATACAAATTTAAATACCCTCCTGGGCGGACATTCTAAAATAAACAGTATAACTTCAACTTACATACATACATATGTCCATATGTACAATCTTAACTTATCACATCTTAAGGGCAAGTCACATAGAATGCGTGCTTGCTTGCTTGCGCTGACAACAAAGTAGAATACACACATTCTTATGGGAGGTGGCACATAGCTGACGGAAGCACGCGCTTCGATAGACAAAGTAGAGCTACTTTCTACTTTTTGACGCGCTGACAGTT
This sequence comes from Merodon equestris, assembly GCA_958301585.1. Classification (NCBI taxonomy): domain Eukaryota; kingdom Metazoa; phylum Arthropoda; class Insecta; order Diptera; family Syrphidae; genus Merodon; species Merodon equestris. Next base: position 72,490,038 of record OY284413.1, read on the forward strand.
CATACATTCACATATCGGAGCTCACACATTTACAATTTGAAGTTCACATATAGACAAATTGAGAGTAAGCACGTTCATTGGTGGATGCTTTGAGAGAATGTTTAGGAACTCTCTCGCAGTGAGAGAAATTTCAAATTCGGTTGACATTTAAGTATTATTCTGTTTGGTGTCACATGCGAGGTACGTTTTGTTGGTGCAAAGTGAAAGAAATGTTTGAAGAAAAATTGATTGAAACAATTAAAGACCATCCGTGTCTTTATAACAAAAGTTTAAAGTGCTACAGAAATAAATCCCATTATTATCTTGTACATTTCAAATGCTTGCGACAATATTAATATAGATATTATTACTGAAATAAAATCGTCATATATTTTTTAAGTATTAATTAACAAGTAACGAATGTTTTCTAATTGAACGCACAACACCAATTAATAAATGTCATTGAATGATTTGACATTCAATTTTGACAGATCAACGCACGCACGGATTCTATGTGGCTATGCATGCCTGCAATGCGTTGAAGGTCAATTGAAATTAGCGCACGCACGCAAGCACGCATTCTATGTGACTTGCCCTTAAAGCTAAGAAAAACATATACATACATATGTATGTATTTTTTTTGCTCCTACTCCTCGTTTTCACATTTGTGTCTATTTTCTTAGTCATCACATCCACTTCTGTGTTTTTTTTAAAACCCATTTTGGCTCTCTTTATTTATTTCTCTCTATCCCGGTCGCTCATTTAGTCACTTTACATTAATCTTCTCACTCTTTTGTTTATTGCACCATTTCGCTCATTTTCGACCTCCTATCCCTCATCGTCATTAATGCTACCCTGTTATTCTCGCTAATCTTCTTGTTCGTAGCTTAATCACCAATTCCTTATAGTCGGTATACTTTCAGTAGATGCGATTAATACTGACGGCAGTGCAAACAACGTGAGAATCTAGTATTTTAAATTTCTCCACATCTGCCATATTCAAAACTTTTTCACTTCTGAGGTTGTAAAGCGGTCCCTAAACGCTCAGTATTTATTATTGTTCGTATGTAGATAGTATTACAAGGTTGTGCAATATATTGTGGAAAATCAAAACGCTTTTGATATTTATTCCACAATATAAAAAAAAATTGTATCGTCTGTGGGTACAGTTGCACAATATTTGTATATTTATTTTTCAAGTGTCGAGTGAAAACGTCAAAAACAAAAGAGGATCACAGACATTTTTTTGGAGTGCATCGAAGTGTATGAAACTCTGCCGTCTTTGTGAAATGTAAAGAGCAAGGACTATAGTAACCAAATTAAAAATAATTAACAATATGAGAAAAGGCTCTCCAATTACAGAGAAAGATATCCGCAGCTGATAAACAGCAGTTAATTCAGAAACTCAATGCTTTGAGCAATTGCAACACAACAAACCTCACTATCACTTAACACAATTATCAGCGGTCAACTAAATTATGCAATTTTTGCACAAAAATATTGAACGTCTAGAGACCGCTTAACTGTTTTTATTTTTTAATTAAATAAAACATACCACTTTAAATAAAGTAGAAGGCATAGACTTCGTCTATAATATAATATGATAATTGCTCCAGAGAACAATGGAAAGATTTATCGTTATTTAATACTCATATCATTATGTATTTTACTTCCGGGATATCAGGACGCTTTCAGTTCAAGTAACATTCGCTCTTTATTTTATTGAATTTTTCCTTATGTGCAAAATGTTCGTTCTCAGTATATTCATCTTGTCTGTATAATTCAAAGGGATATTCATGTAATAATAAATAAAGAAAAAGAAACACAAAAGGGAGTTGGAGGAAAATTTGCTTAACCCTAAGCAACAATGCACTATTATTAATAATCTGTTAGACAAAAGGAATGAAGAGAACAGTATATATGACATGAAGAAAAACCAAAAAGGTTTCTGAACTTCAACAAAAAGTCAGAAAACGTGGTCATTATAGACTGATTTCCCTAAAGTCTGTCTTCGCAAAATTTTGAAAAAATTATAAGCTTTTTTAATAAATATAAAAACTTTCCTTCACTAAGGGAAAAGCCACTGAAGATGTTATACGAAGATATTAACCGAGAAATAGATAAAAGTAGCAACTACTGCCCTGTTTCTTAATCGGATAAAAGCATTTGACGTAGTCGATCATAATATGCTGCTGAATATATTTTGTATAATAGTTTAGTTTTTAGTAGATCGGTGTCACGCCAAGATCGGTGAGACGTCGTCCGACAGCATCAACGCTTCTGGTGGCTGGAAGGGACTGCGTCAGTGGTTAATTTTAATATGTCGGCCTCTTTAAGGCAAAGCCTGCCACATGCCAATGGCAGTCTTACATAGACTAGGGTAGGTTAAAAGAGGTTAGAGTAGGTAAGGGCATGCTACGGCAGGCCAGGGTGGCACGTAGGTTTAGTTTAGTTTTCGCTTTAATTAAAAAAAATAAAAATTAGAAACAAAAAAAATTACAAAACAATAATGAAAACAAAAAAAGATGTACATATGTATATACATTTTATGTATGCATATATATTTTAGTTAAGGTAGCGTTATGTTATTCTTAGTTTTAAGTTTCTTTATAAAGAAAAAAGAGGATCTGATGCTAAGTTTTTTTAAAATATCACTTTTCTTAGCCTAAATTGTTTATTTATTTTAATTGTTTTAATTATTACAAGTTAATCGTAAGGCTTAAAGGCATAGCCTTAAGTAGTTCTATTTGCTTTAGAGTGTCCGTATAGGGCCAGTAAGGTATTTTATGTCTGTTGTTGTTTAAGCTATTTAGTTTTAAGCATTTGTGTCTAGGGTTAGTGTGTTCTACAAAATTATAAAAACAAAAGTGAATAAAAAAAAAAAAAAAATTCTTTAGTTTTTAGATGTGACATATTGAATTGGATATCCTCTTCACTTCAAAATAAAATGTTACACTGAGTTATCCGATTCCCTGTGCGGATTAATTTGTTCCTCAAGGCTCAGTCCTAGAGCCTTTATTCTATCTTGTATTCATAAACTCAATGTTGAATGTTTCGCTATCTGAACACCTTATCGCTTTTTCTGACGTTCTGATTCTGTCGTAAGCTAACTCTTCTCCTGAGAATCTTAAAGTTAAATGGAAAGCCATTTTGCAACGCTAGTTTAAGTCATATCAGTTGGTTCGTAGTAACAAATATGAAGTAATGTGCCTCTCTCTTACAAACGAGTGGATCTACAAGTGGCGGGTTGTAATTATCGTAACTGCAGTATTTCCTGTACGCACCGGGAAATATTTAGGAATTACTTTAGTTTGTGGACTAAAGACGCACTAAAAATGTTAAAAAAACACATACAGTGACTCACAGGTTATTTTCGATTTCGATTTCGTCTTCACGTCTTTATTCTTTGGCGACTACAAGCGACTAAATCGTTTTACGTCTCCTCATACTCTGCCATTGGTACTCGTATTCTGCCCATTACTCGTATTCCCAGATGAGTGTTAAAATGTTTCACTAAGCCTGGTACAATACCGAGATTAGAATTTTAAAATATTCGATTTGTTAAAGCGACAAGCATTTAAACACAAAGTAAGTATATGCTTTACTATATTCGTATTGAAAATTGAAATTAATTTAAGAAAGAAAAGTGAAGCTCCACGATTTGGGACTGTTCACTTCACAGTAAAAACAAAAATAAATATTAATTAAAAAGCCAAAATTCAAAGTCAACTTCAAATGCTCAGAAATTCATATCACAAAAATAAGTAAGTACACATAAAAAAAAAATACTATTTTTGAAATTTCATAGGTCCAAGTATTTCGTGTCACGTCCTTTTATTTTGAAAAAGTCTTTTTTCCCCAGGACACTTTTTAGATTATCTCTTGCTTTGATATCGTCTCAGCTAATTTGTGGCGCAGTGATAAAACATTCAAATAATAAGCCGTCTTTAACTGGCTTCTAACATTTTACAACAGTCATTCCCCAACGACATGAGAATTATGCTTAGGGTCATTATTTTGTTGAAAGAAAGATGAGTTATGTGTTATATTATAATCCGTAACCAAAATGTATTCATTTAACACAACAATTTAATTTTCCGCACAAACCTTGAGTAACCTGCTAGTGAATATCGCATCATTACAGAATTCGTAGACAGCGGAGATCGGGACAAAGATTATAATTACTAATATCAAATTGAACTTTAACTATACCTACCACCACCCTAGCCTAACATAATCTACACTAACCCTAGCCTACGTAAACGTACCATTGGCGTTTGGCAGCTTTGCCTTGAGGCTGCATGGACTAAAGATATTACTGACGAACCTTCGGGATAATTGCTCACCTTGTCGCGGTGCGGAGGTTTAGTACAGGTAATGACCCTCGAGACCTGTCTCTAGAGGTTCGCGAAGCCAAGAAGCAATTACTGACCCTTCCAAATCAATATGCGTACCGCAAAAAACCATCTACTGAGAATACGCTGCATCAATTGGTAACGCATGTGGAAAATAGTTCCACACACATGGAGATTGCAATTTGCGCTTTTCTCGATATTGAGGAGGCATTTAATAATACTGGCTATAACTTAATCAACACTACACTGTCCCGAAGAGGTTTAGACCACCCCACTAACCATTGGGTTGGGGTTTTACCACAGAAGCTAGCATGTAAAAGCATGCCAAAGGCAGCCAAAGAAGCCATGATCGTTATTACTCCGGGGCACCTATTTATTAAAAATGTGGCTATACGTAGTGCAATCAGACTCCTCCGCTCGGAAACAGACCAGCCCTGTAGACCATTGGGTCACATGTCCATTGTATCGGATGCATTACCACACGCGTTCACCTTCGACAAAAGATTTGAGATACTGATCCCAAACCACACAGCTTGGGAAAGCGACGATAGCTTGCCAAATGTCAAAATCCTTAGGTGGCACACAGATGGCCCCAAGATGGATTCTGGTGTTGGCGCTGGCATTTTTATACGAAATCGGAAAAAATCCAAGGCCCAAGATTTTATACTGAACAAACACTCTATCAATATTCTCAAATATAATATAGTCGATATCAGGAGACTTGTCAGCTACCGTTCACCGTAGTCTGAGATATCATCTTAACAAAATTAACCTCTTGTCTGAAACCGAGTGTCGACTCTGTCTAGAGGACGAGGAAACTGCAAAGCACATACTATGCGAGTATGCTGGCCTCTGCCATTAGCATTAGCCCCCAATTTAAAAACAAGAAAAAAAATCACGGACACAATCCACTGCAGCCACCAAAAGTTTTGAAGCTACCGGATGACGTCCCCCTGATCTCGGCGACATCATGTTCGTAGAGGAACAGCTCTGCCAGAGCCGCATCTACATGTTCTAAAAAGATGCCGGTCCAATTTTTGATAGTGTCTCAAGCGGTCCTAAATAAAAGCATTCTCAATAAAATAGTTTCTGATTTCTAAAAATTGACTTTCAACTTTTGTTCGGAAGTTGACTTTGAACTTCCAGTCATACCAACACTGCTGAATTTTTTCGAGATCACGCTGCAAAGAATGAAAATGACGTCGTTCGTTGGATCTAATCTTTACGCGAATCAATCGTCCGCGTAAGTTATTGAAAGGTGAAGGAAGCTGTCATATCACTGGAGTAAATGCTAAAAAGGATCGGTCCATTTTGTAGTCCATTGTTAATTTTCAATCAGAAATCAGAACGAGACCACCTTCTTCAAATGATCGCTGGCGTTTGCCTACAAGCCGTAGCAAGCAAGTGGGCACCGGGGTTTGTCAAACTTGTGATACAATCACGCATATTGTTATAACTCCCCGAGTATGTGGCAGGGGTATATTCAATATATTCAAATGAACTCACTGCGTCAAAATTAAGTGAGCCCACATGTATTCACGGATAGAAGCTCGTTTTTAACGGGTCTTGTGGCTAGGAACCTGGACATCAATGTTAACAAATGAGTTAAGTGACGTACGAAAATCGGAGGTCTCATTCTGGTTTCTGTTTCAAATGTTTGAGAGGAAGTCACTTTGGCATTTTTCACAGCTAACTTTCTACCGGTTAACAAGTCAATATATGATATATATGTATGATTGTAGAAGCGGCTTATATCGACTGTGCCGAAAGCTTTGCTCAAGTCAATGAGACAGGTGCTCGTGCATTGGCTCTTTCATTTCTTCCATGGGATATCCGATACGTATTTTGCTTGAATAGTGTCATGCCCCGCTCTGAAATCGAGTCGGTAATTCGGAATAATTATATTGTCTTCAACTCGTTTAGGCAGGGCTCTATGGACCACCTTCACGAAGACCTTGTTAATACTCGGAAGGAGACTTATTAAATGGAGATTTGGATTGAAGTTATCTTTATCCCTTTTGCAGGTTGGTTTCATCAGCGCTGTCTTCCAATGCACGGATATATGCATTATTCAATGAATTTTTAGGCAGAATGGTGCGTATCTCTATAGCCACTAGTGAGAGATGCCTGGGTACAACATTACTCGTATATATACCGTTGATTCCGAAAGATTTTGTTCTCTTAATTGCTTCGAAGATCATCTGAAGATCCCCCGCCAAAATAAGCAGGGTTTGAGACCTTTCACTGAACCTGGTCAAAACAAGGCTTACCGATCGCCATTGATCGGTATCATTTCGAAGATAGAAAAAATGAACAGGACCTACCTGTTTTCGAGGTGTTAGTTTGGGCGAATACACTTATACACTTTTGTTCCCCACTGTCGCCACGTTCTCCTGGGAATCCTCGATGACGAAGAACTCGTCACACAAGACGGCATTCTCCGGATCAATACTGACTGTTCGTAAAAGGCGTGTTAGTTTCGTTGTTTCCCCAATCACTAAATTTCGTGTTTAAATCACCGCGTCGCGTCGGTCAGAATATTGAAGTGTTTTACCAAGCGTAGGAATCGAAAAAGTATCACGAGCTCTGCGATGAAAATTTCGGGTTTAGAAGCTTTGAGTGCATAGGCTGTAATAGTAAATAAGAAAAAAAACAAAAACAAAAAAAGACATAAATGCCGCAAGTGGAACACATCTTCGCCAGCAAGGTTTGTAGGTTGTACTGATGAGGGATTTCTGTGTGCAGTTTGCAACATTCATTGGTTAAGGAAGAATTTCTTTGCCACATATATCCCCCGGGATATATCTTAGTGCATTATTCGGACTCCATCGCGGTCTCGCCGTTTACGTCCGTAATGACATCGCTTACCAACTTCTACCACAATATAACCATTTATCATCCACGGAATTTAATATCATATGGATAAAATTCACACTCTGTAAGCGCTCCGTTCACTACTGTTTTCTTTATAGATGCCCTAATTTAGACAGGAATGCAACAATTAATACATTCGACACACTGTTTGATTCCATTCAAAGAATTATTTCCCTGTTCTCTCGCACTGAACTCGTTTTAGGGGCGATTTTAATGTACACAATTCTCGATGGCTTCGACATTTTGGACAGACAACACCTGAAGGCAGGTATGGTAAAATGTTTGCTGAATTAATTCAATTAACACGACTTGTGAATGAGCCGTTGCTTATCCTCGGTTTGGCTGGTCATACCGCCAACACGCTGGACTTGTTTCTTACTCTCCCGATCACTGCGTGATATCAGCTAAATTCTCGAACTCCCACCACCCAGGTAAAAAAAGCTCCTAAAAGAACAGTGTGCTCTACGAAAACTGATGCAGCCGTATAAATTTCCTTCGAATCTTTAACTAGTCGTTGTGCTTCCTCGACAACGACGTGAACGCCGTAGTTGATATTATCGAAAATATTATCCGAATTGGCATGGCAAATTTTATCCCCAGTAGGATTAAAAGCACCAGACCAAAGAATAAAACATGGTTTGACTTGAGCTGTGATGACATTCCAGCTGTCACCGCTTCGTACAAAGTTAACCTACTTGCGGCTCACTTCGCAGCCAGTTCACAGGTCCCAGCTTGTACTTTGTGTCCCCCTGTACTAGAGTACTTCCGCACTCGTACAGTTGCAATGGTTCCCAAATACCTCGACATATAAAAATCCGGTGGTCCTGATGGTATTGCCCCAATAGTTCTGAAGAAGTGTTCTTCTATATTAGCAAAACCATTGCGTAAGCTTTTTCATCTTTCCTACTCTTCTGGGCTCTTTCCAAGTAGGTGAAAAACAGCCAATACTCGCCTAAGCCCAAAAAAGGCCAATCTTCTTTCCCTTTAATTACTGACCCATTGCACTAACGGCCCTTCTTTCGAAGGTCATGGAAACGTTGATTAAATGACAGCTTATAAAATATCTTGAATCACGGAAACTCCTCAATGACCGACAGTATCTCACCGAAAAGTGTAAATGCTCGCTTCAACAAGCAAGTGAAACTGGTTTATTAAACTGTAAATTACATTGTCAACCTCATTTAAATTCACCAAGCTTGAACATTAATGTATATTAACGCAGGCTAATATACAAATTGCACCCTTAAAATGTGTCTTTTTTTTTTTCTAAATACTACATGCATATAATAGCAAAGTATGTATTTTCAATGTTATATTATTTAAATAAGACAATAATTTCAATGCCTGATATTAGTTATTTTTGGTATAAGGACTCCCAGACACGTACTTTTTCCATTTCCGGCCACTCTTTTATTTCCACTTCGTCCGAGATATTAATGACTTCGTACGTTGTCGATCCCTTCTCGAGAGGTCTCCAAGTTAAGGGCTTTATGATGTCAGGATTCGGATTGCCGGTCCTGGCAAATTCCGTCCAAATCGCTATCATTCGCTCAATCATCTTAAACTCCTTGCTATTCTTATTTAATTTACGAGCCATTAGACTGCTGAAAAGATATGACAGTTCATCAGTATGGCTAACACCACGTGCTTCCCTACCCCAACGAAGAAGGTAATATGGATTTATCAAGTCGGTCGACTCAAAATCGAAACGATAGAGATATGTGGAAGCATCAGCATACTTAAATCGAGCGAGTATAAATCGATGGATTGGATGCAAGAAGTGTTTGTATGACAATATCTGGGAAAATAAAAATATTTATGGCGATATGCTAAGATGGCTGCAATAAAAATTCACTTCAATATAAGTTTTGACCGGATCCGGGGATTCGCCAACCACATGCGCTTGCTTTAATTTCTTTCCCAACTCGCGGCATTCGTTGCTGGTTCTATCGGTAACAATTTCACTAGGAACAACGTAGGCTAGTGTATTGATATCGATTTCGAAAATCGGATTTTTCTTGATTGCTGGAATCAGAAAACAACATACATAATATAGAAATTCGTTTGAATTGTCAAAGGGGCTCTTAATTTACCTGGAAGAAAGATGAGCCCTTCGTCGGCTGTTGCTCCAATTATAATGGGAATCTTATTACCCCAAGCTGTTTTGATCATTTCTGTGGGCGATTTCGGAATGACACAATGTTTCGAGATATACGGTTCTATTACTGGTCCAAATGCGAAAAGTCGACCTTCGAGTCGATCTTCTGCGCTTAACAGTTTTAAATCGTCACGAATTAAGTCACGCTCTTTACAACTTTGCAAGTACTCCAGCACATCCTTGTCAATATCTTCACCTTTATATCCAAGCAATTTTGCGAGAAGATATGGAATATCGCGCTGTTCGGTAATCGCCCACGGTGTAGTGAAACATCCAGACATTAAAATAGCACGATGAAAGAGGCCATTCGTTTGTTCAGTGATGGACATGTAGTTGGTGGAGGCAGCACCGGCACTCTCACCAAACACCGTTATATTGTCCGGATCTCCACCGAAACGGGCACAATTATTCTTTACCCATTTGATGGCCAGAACCTGATCTTTAAGACCTGCATTTCCAGGTACGTCTAAGGTTGGATCGTTAAGACTTAGAAATCCTGGAATTGACAATCAGTAAATAACGGAGGAGAGCTATACAAATGTGGTTAGAAGTATTTACCTAGTGCACCCAAGCGATAGTTTACTGTAATAAGAACAATGTCCTTTTTAATAAGATAGTCCGGAGCATACCAATCACGATCGGCTTCACCCATTATAAAGCCGCCACCATAGATCCAAATCATTACGGGTCGGGGCTCTTGCGGCTTGATCTAAGACAGAAAACATATGAAAAACTAATTTATTGATAACCAAGTAGTAATACAATGAAAATTATTTGGAACTTAAAAACTGACAGTTTGAAAAGTTAATGTTAATGAAAAGGTATTAATGTAATCAGTTAATTAAGATTGAATTATCTGATCAAGTTTTTATCAGTAGTGAAACGTTGCTGTCGATAGTCACGGTTGCGATTACGAGTATATTAATCCTTGTACAAAAGGGTACATTTAGGGGATCATATCATAACATATGCCTATATAATTTCTAATCAATAAATGACCTGCAATTTTTTTGGAAGATCTACACTTTTAATCTGAACTTTCAATATTATAACATAAAGTTAACGTTAAATAAGATAAGATATATATAAAATAAAGCGAGGTTATGACGTTATTGCAGATCACTCGTGCATTATTAACGATCTGTTTTTTGTTTTTCTGTCTTTCTTTTATGACTTGCAGCTCAAAGGCAGGTTAACGGGCTTTGTTCAACTACTTTGTTATATTTCATATTTACCATGTTATATTTCATATTTATGTACGGATTTAATATATGTATGTATAACTCACAATTTTCAAAATTCCTAATAGCAGTCAGCTCTTCTTGGACGAAGACAATACTCGTATGCCTACGACCTTGCAAGTGCAAGGTACTTGGAATAAGGTTCAATCACACAGCGCAGAAATTGTCAAATACATGGACGCAGTGAAAGAAACCTTAAAACCCACTGCGCTGGTGACGGAAAAACTTCTGAATGCACAACTCATGAAAAGATGAAAGAAAAGGTCTTAACTTATAGCCTACCTCACAACTCAGCTCTCGTGGTGAAATCTCCTAAATCATCTTCATTCCTGTACGCGATTGAGAACTTTTAAAGCCTAACCCCAATCTCTGCCAAAAGGCATCATAAACATCAACCAACTGGAACTGAACTTTTCTCTCTCAAGGAAGATCCATTAATTAAATCAGAACAATTTAATGTAATTGCTCAATTAGCTTTAAAATATCTTTATATTGAGTAATATGTTAGCTAACTTGAAATTACTATTTGAAATGGCAAAAGCTTAAGAAATCTCTAAATGGGAACAACATTGATCTTGGCCTTATTTTAAAAGCTTCCAACTCAATCAATAATAAATAGTTATTAGAGAAAAATCTGAGATAGCGCCGTGATGCAGTGGTTAATGTGTAAGCCTCTGGCGCGCTATGAGCGAAATAGGATCCCTATCGTGGCTTCTCTCTTCGGCGGCATATTGGCAAAAACCCCCACAGTACACTTGCCTTAGAAAAGCGTCTCGAACTCGCCGTTCGGAATTGGCATTAAACTCTAGGTCCCGTTCACTTGTGTGAAAAACAAATTGCACGCAACATAAGTGAAGGGGAGAAGCTCGGCTTTGGCTCTTCATGTCCTGCAACGCCCTCTAATAATAATAAGAGAAAGATCTGAGGTTGCTTATCAGTCACCCTGACCTCCATTTAATAAGGGTTAAATTGTCTTCACAGGAATTTGGGGCTGTTTAAGAGCAAACATTTGGAGAACATCTTAGATTATCTGAACGCAACCCATTAGTTTCAAATTATGTATGTATCCCAATACGCCAACTTATGTTCCTTACAATGAAAGGAGTAATTCCTCAACATTTAACAAATTTAACAAATGTCCAACGACTATTTAACCAACCAACGGTTGTGAATGATCTTCCTTCCAAACACCTTCTAGTTTTATAATATCTCTGATGACTCTGCACTATCCAAACTCACATCACTGCACTAGTACATCATGACAACCCCACACTCAAAACAACATTAAAAAATCCTTGAGACATTTTAATGTTACGTATGGCTAATCTTCTTTTACAAAATCTTCACTAGTTCCGGGTGGGAGCTCCATGAAAAGAAATTAAAGTAATTAACGATAGGTTCCAGGAACGTATGCAGCCTGAACACAGACTGAGTGCTTTCCAAACAGTACTCAATGAAATTAGTAATTAAAAATTGTATGTGCTCATTAAGGAAGGCATACGGATACCCACAATCAAGGACAGGATTCTTCATCAGCAATAAAATTGCACAGAACCTAATGGAACTAGTATTTTACAACGACCGAATGTCGATGGCTAAAATACGGGGAAACCACTGTAACTATTAGGTGTGCAACTAAGTTCTTGCTGTTTATCAAGAGGTGGCGCCAGTAGAATGTACTGGTCGATTGTCACGTGATGAACCAAGCTTAGACATATAGTAAACAAACCGCTTTGACACATTAGTCATTTTGTTTTTGCGTCATATACTTTTGGTTGTGTGAAAATGTCTGATTTTGTGCCAAATCGTCATTTGCGAGAAGTGTTGCTTTTCTTCTTTCATTCGAAGAAAACGGCAGCTGAAGCGTATCGAGAACTCCAAAAAGTTTACAGAGATGCTGCTCTAAGTGAAACAACGTGCCGTGATTAGTTCCGTCGCTTCAAAGACGGTGATTTCGATGTTGACGACCGTTCGCGTGAAGGAAAGAAAACCTTCGAAGAAGCTGAATTGCTCGATGAGGATCCATGCCAAACCCAAAAAGAGCTCGCTTCAGTATTGGGAGTTAGCTGCCAAGCTATTTCCAAGCGATTGTGTGCGTTGGGAATGATTCAAAAGCAAGGAACTTGGGTTCCTTATGATTTAAACCCAAAAGACGTTGAGCGTCGTTTTTTCGCCTGTTGCTCCAGCAGCAAAAAAGGAAAGGTTTTCTTCATCGCCTCGTTACAGGTGATGAAAAATGGATTCATTACAGCTACCCAAAGAGAAAAAAATCATGGGGACAGTCCGATCATGCTTCTACGTCGTCGGCTCGGCCGAATGTTCACGCTGCGAAAGTTGTACTGTGTACGAGGGTGGTCCGATGTGTACTTAGTCTACAAAATTCCTACAAAATTCTGGAGAAATGGGGATATATTTTTCAATATAGTCTCCTTTTAGCTCGATACCCTTGACCCAGCGATGCTCCAACTTCTTTAACCCGTCTGAAAAATACGTTTTCTCGAGGTCTGCAAAGATGACCTCCTCATTCGACTGAAATTTCTGCCCGGCGAGTGACTTTTTCAAGTTTGGAAACAAAAAGAATTCGTACGGGGCTAAATCTGGAGAATACGGTGGATGGGGCAGCAATTCGTAGCCCAATTCGACCTATTTGGCCGTGGCGAGGGCGAAGGTGTGAGCCGGTGCGTTATCATGGTGGAAGAGCACTTTTTTCTTCGCAAAGTGGGGCCGCTTTTTCATCAATTCGGCATCGAATCGGCCCAATAATTTGGCATAGCACAGCACTGTGACCGTTTTGCCCTTCTCCAGGTAGTCGATGTGGATCACACCTTGTGAATCCCAGAAAACGGTGGCCATCAACTTTCCGGCCGATGGGATAGTCTTCGCCTTCTTCGGAGCACGTTCGCCGGGTGAAGTCCACTGTTTCGACTGGTCCTTGGACTCTGGTGTGTACACCAGCGTCAAACACTGCTCTGAAGTGGTCTCACGGTTGCGCTTGTTGTCCGGAGTGAGCAGACGCGGCACCCATCGCGCCGACAGCTTTCTCATGCCCAAAATTTCATGCAGGAAATGACAAACACGATCTTTTGAAATGCCTACTGTCTCAGCTATTTCGCACACCTTCAATTGGCTATCTGCTAATAGGAGATCGTGGATTTTTGTCACGTTATCCTCCGTGGTAGCCGTTTTCGAGGCACCTGGACGTGGCTCATCAAAAACCGAAGTGCGACCACGTTGAAACTCGTTAAACCAATTTTTGATGATCGCCATCGAAGGAGAAGAGTCACCGTACACAGCATCTAAACGTTCTTTGATTTCGCTGCGCGATTTCCCTTCCAAAAACAAGAGTCGGATCACCGACCGATATTGCTCTTTTTCCATTCTTCTAAAATCCGCGGACACTCCCGCTTCCACACGCGGTCAAAACAAAACTAGGTGTCCGATCCGGCTTCCGGCTGAAATTTCGACAGTAGCCGTCTACTAGAATGTACTACACGACAGTAAGTTGCTCTTTCAATACTAGCGCCATCTGGCGGTGAGGCTAAGGACTTATCGGACCACCCTCGTGTTTGGTGGGATCGGGGCGCTGTTATTTATTATGAGCTGTTGAAACCAAACGAAACCATCACTGGAGAACGGTATCGAACTCAAGGCAAGTTTAAGGCAAGTCTACAAGGGGGGGGGGGGTTTGCCAGTACCCCGCCGAGGAGAGAAGCCGCGAAATAATCATTTGCGATGGTGTTATCGGAATCCGCTCATCATGCGCCAGCGGCGCTACCCACTGCGCCATTCATTTATTTTAATTATTATAATTTTTTTTTTCGTAAGGCCGAAAGGTATGTTCTGTCTACTTTAGAGTGTCCACATAGGGCCAAAAAGGTATTTTAAATTAGTTCAATTATTTAAGTTAGTTTTAAGCATTTTCGTAAGATAGCTCTGAATAAATAACGAATAAATGTGAATTACACTAACAATATTAAAAATGTATTGTACAAATCCTTTTGATAAAAATACACGAATGTACCCATTAATTGCCTACGTCATTAAAAATATTTTTTTACTTTTTAAGTCGTTTATTTACACACTCATTTATTTTTTATTTATTTATTGAGTTTGTTTGTTTATCTACTTTGATATATTCATCATTAATATTCTTTTATTATTTCTGCCTTTGTTTTTCTTAGTAAACGAAGTTTTCCCTATTAACTTTCTCTCCAACTACGATATTTGTGTCTTTTTTTTTTTCTTTTTCATGAAATTCATTTAATATTATTATTCAGATGTAAGCTTTGAGTCATAACTCTGTGTAAATTGTGTAAATGTATAATGCATTTATTGAAAAGAAAAAAAGGGTTATATGTATAACTTCCCACCTCCACAGCTACAATGGAAAAGTACGAGTATTTTTGTTTTATAAGAATGAGTAATTAGAAATTTATTTTAAGCTACTTTCATTGAAAAGTCTCACAAATATTTTTGCAGAATATAAATTAAATAACTTATATTTAGATTCAATGATATCTGCTTTTCGTGCGACAATATCTTATGCGTTCTTTATAAACAAGTCTTTATAATTATGACGGAGCTGTTGGTAGAAAATGATCGATAATACAATGGTAATAAAAAATCGGTAATAAAAAATTCACTGCAAGGTGACACGCTGCTTTAACACGCGGTTGCCATATTTCGAGATTCATTACTGTCACTTTTTTATCATAGTAACTCTAGATAACTTATATAAAGCACGCAAGCATTCAGGTAGACAACTTTTCAAATCGTCTTGTTAAGGACTGTGTCAACTGTGTCTCCGTGCACATGTACATATATATCTACTAGATCAGTTCTATCATACTTAACGTACTTACGTTATTTGTGTATACATTTAGGTATAAACAGTCCTCTGATCCTTCAGGTCTGTTATATGCAAAATGGGTTTGCAAAGGAGCAACGTTACCACTGGTGCAATCCAACACAGTTTCCCATGGCTCTGGGGGTTCTGGTGCTTTGAATCTTAAATTGTTAATTGGTGGCTTGGCGTAAGGAATTTTTTCAAAGCTGAAGTAGGTGTCATCATAAAGTGATGTACGTTTAACGCCTTTTATTTTGCCATATTCGGTGTCTGCAATCACCGTCTCATTACTTGTACGGCGATATTGGGAGATCCTGTACTCCAATGATCTAAGCAAAGAAAAACATTGTTCTAAGATTACGAATAAATGAATCTATAAGCAGGAGCAGCAATCAAATAAAATTTCAAAATATTAATTTTAAATATCATGTCTGCTGCAGAATGGTTAGTTTTCACCTTTTTAACACAGTCAGCCATTGGTAAAAGACAAATAGTGTAAAATGGAAAACCTTAGACTGAACACATGCAGTACCGGTAGTTTGATTTGACGTATGCGATTAAGATAAGGGTGTCAGATCCAGACCAGGAATTGGATTACCCCAGAATATATCATTTTGAATTATTTTTTTTTATTTTTACGCGTTTTCATTTTTATTTACTTAAATCGACCTTAATACTAGTCGGAAATTATTAAATCTATCTTGAATATGTAAATTATTTAAAACTTTCTTACTGATCCTATATGAACACCCTAAATTAATCGGTAATTATTAAAATTATGTCTTTCAAACATACGTTGGTAAGTTGAAAACCTTTTGGCTTGATACAGAAATGGCGTTCCGTTCTATTCAACAAAAATATTTATTTATGGGTCCACGACCACACGCCAGAAATGAAATAGTAGTCCAAGCAACGGGTTTAGCGCCAAAAAAAGCGAAGTCGATGGCTTCTGCCTTATAGGTCATGACCAGCATATTTTGGAATGCAAAAGGGATCTTGATAACTAATTACCTTGTAAAAGACAGAACAATTACAGTCGAATATAACTCTTCACTATCTGGAATCCAAAATTCGGAGGAGTTTCTCAAGAAGAGAAAATCTTCTTTCACCTGGAAAATATATCTGTACAAAAAGTGGAGAGGTCTGTAGATAGATATTTTCACAGTCTTCAAGACTCTGACTTCCGGGAAAGAATACTGGTGTTGGAGATATGCCGGGCAAAGTGTGTTGAAGCAAGGCAGGTTATGTAGAAAATTAAAATCATTTCTTAACTGAAAATCGTTGTTTTGTTATTGTTCACTCTCTTGTGTTTGAAATAAGTAAACAGTGAACTGAACAATGGCATATCAATGAAGATCCCATGATGCGAGATAATCATAACTTCATATCTATTTCAACCTTCGGGCAAGCTAATTCGGAATTCTTCGAAAGCTTGAACTTTGCAACATACGTAAATATTGCGTGAATTTTGAATGTCTGTTCAAATAAAAGTAAATTGCACCGAATGAAAAAACAATTTGTCGTCAATGTGATTTCCTTCATTGGACAGCACTTCTGCACAGCTCTCAGGCAACTTCTTAATGCCGTCACTTAAAAATTTGTTGGCTTTGACAAAAAGAGGGAGCCTCTTGGACATCACCCTGAGTCCTGAAATTGTTTCCATCGACGAAATTTTGCAGACTTCGAAACAAATAGAAATCTGAAAGTGCTGAATCTAAAGATTAATGCAGGCGTATCATTTTTTCCCCCCAATTGAATTCCTGTAACACTCATCATCCCATTTTACACTCAGTAACATCTTGAGTCCGTGAAGTTCATCCCGGCGCGGCGTTCAGATAGTCGGTGTTTTGAACTAACTATTGCTGACGACGTTTAAAGTAGAGAACCTATTTCTCATCCCAATTCGGTTAAAAAACAATTGATCGCGAAAGAGGCACACCGCAAGTTTAATTTTTTTTTTTGCGGTAGGTTTACGTTGAGGGTCTTGATTCCCTTACCCGTAAGAGAGGGATTTTTTTCGACTTTATGAGATCATGATCCAACCTTTCTGGCCTATCCGAACGAAATTCGAAGTTTAAGTCAAAGTTGCCATTTCTAGACTTGGATTTTCCTAGTGGCTTCACCGCCATCCTACCGAATATGCTCTTCCGATACATACGTTTCAAAATTCAATTAAAAATGCTTGCAATGATGTGAAATGATGGAAATATTAGTTTCAGAGAGGTTTCAGTGTTAACATTTTTTTTGCATTTTATGAAAATAGGAAATCAACCCCGAAATAAACGCGCGATACTTATGTATGTTACAACCTGATAAAATGCGTAGAATTAATTGACTTTTTGCGTAAATGTCACATTTTGGTACCTGTAATAGTAAATTCCGGTGTATGCATATATGTTTGAGTCTATATTCTCCAACTATATGAATATCATGCTAATGTTATCGAATGTTAGGTTAATGTGTATCATTGAACATACACAAAAAGTGATTTAATACAAAATCCCATGATAATATTTCAAAATCAAATATGCTTTGATTTGCATTCAGCTGATTTGGGCTTGAATAACTCGTCTCAAACTTAAATGCATCCGATAAAAAGCAACGAATTTAGCAGCTCGTCTCACAATAAATGTATCTTAACGAAAACTTTTTTTGCATATAGTAAATTTATATATAAAAATAATTGTAGTTAGCTGTTGAATGCAGATACATATGTAGCTCGACTTATTCTCAAAATGATGATAGATACTTCCAATATAAGCGTCAGAGAGCAGAATTACAAATAGATTAAGTTTTTTTTCGTGAACAATCAAAGTATTTGTCTTTAGCAATCAAGACTCTTTGATAAGCACCGAAAATGTAAAAAAAAATAAAGCACTAAGGCAGATAAGTTAACAAACTGATAATGGCTCTGAATTCCGGTTCAAATAAACATGTCTATTTTTAATGTTATTATAATAAAACTAATGTTATAAATTACAATAACATCTGCGGCCAATGGAATATATGTATTAGCGGTTGAAAAATCAGACACAATTAATATTTTCAACTCTTCCAAATATATTGGAAGATTTTGTTTTAAATGCATTTTATTCTTATTGTGTCATCTCTTTAACTCTGACGCAGTCAATCAATGTGAGTGGGAGCAGTAAAAGACAGAAATAAGATATATAAGTTGCCAGCGCCCATTTTTATCGATTAATACATAGTTAGAACAGAAAAGAAACTGAAATCAGCACAAATCAGCAAAGACTTGTAATCAGATAAAATAATTGCCGATCAAATAATTGCAGATGTTAACTGTTTTTCCGTAATTTGTAACTTGTAACTTACCTGAATCGATACCGCAACGAATCGAGAAAACTAATATCGGTATTCATGATCACCAAACGAACTAAATGACAAACTTCAAAACAAGCTGAGTATTCAGTAAAATGCAATTCTCTACTTCAGTGCACTTTGCTTATACGATTAGACGGCCAGAACCCGACTGAAGCGAACAGACGAGTAATATGACTGCAAACGTTATTCTCCTATCGCGTATCGGACGACTTCACCCACGACAGAAAAAAATACTAAAATTAACATTATCGCAAAGAAAAAGATTTTAAAACAGAAAAGTTTACGATGAAACAAGTAAACAAAAGATATGAATTTATTAAGTAATATTGGCAAGATTTTGAACAATATAAGTTAAGCGTGCGTTGTATTTTTAAGTACTTCATGGTGGTCTACATATGTATATGAGTATGTGAATGTTTATAAGAATAAATACGCGTTGAGGCTTGTTGTGATGACGGTCAAAAGGTGCATGCATACAGTGCTCCACAAAAGTCTAGGTACAAAGCAAATGATTTATGAAATTAGACTGCCGTTTGATAGTTATTGCAAGGTTTAAAGTTTTTTATATTTTTCAACTAACTGATTTTGATATTCTTCTTCTTAAAATGTTTTATTATAATTTTTTTTTTTTTTTTTAAGCTGAAAGCAATGAACAAAATTTCCACAGAAATCTTAATACTACTATAGAAAACAAGATATTTTTTAATAGTGAAGTCCCCTATTGTTCCTTTTTTTATTGAAATATGAACTGAAGAGAACTGACAGTTGAACAATGGCAGTTAATCATCAGTTTATATACCAAACAAGAAAAAAGCTCTGAAATAGCTGAGATAGTATCTCGTTCTCGTCCCACTATTCAGAAAGTCATTCAGCACTTTAAGGCGAGAATAGAGTGGATCGTTATCTCAAGAATAGGATGTCCAAGCTAAGCAACAGGGATAAGAGATGAATTGTCACCATACGGAGCAAAATCCTTATAAAAGTGACAGGAAAACTACAGATGACTTGAACAATCTAAACTCAATACAAGTTGGCCCCGAAACTGTACATCCTGCAACAACAACAATAACAAAAACAAATTTGCGTTGCAAAAACTATAGTCATTTGAATCCGGAGTCTTAGAGTAAGGTAATTTTCTACGATTAGACAACATATTGCGTATTTGAAACAAACGGCCCTCATAGACTGTGGGGAAAAACAAGGGATGTCCCAATACAAAACACCTGATTAAGATTGTGAAACATGGTGGTGGAGGACTGATGGTTTGGGAGTGTAGGTCCTCAGCCGGAGTGGGAAATGTAAAGCCCAACCATAATAGGCAGGAGCAAGCATATGCCAGCAGAGGGGAATGTCTTCTTACATGCAAAGCATATGATATGCCCACAATGGAAATATACGAGGTTTCGTTAAATGTTCGTTAACTGATGCGAGCAGACGGAAGGTCTTCATGAAAGAAGACATTCTGGCCGGAATTTTTGACAAGTGGCATTTGAGGTTAGGAAAGAGAAAAAAGATAAAAATAAATATGGAGTACGAGTTTGTTAACAAGTTGATTTCAATTGTGCAGGACAATAAGTGCCTCTATGATAAAGCAGATGCCTTTCATTTCAACAAAAAGCAAAAAGCCAAAGAAACACCGAAAATAAACAAATCGAATTAAAACAATTTGACAGTTCCTTTCCTTCTGCTTGCATCTGTTCATTGTGGGTATCTTGACTATTCGTTGAAACAGAGAAGACATAGTTCGGTTTTGACATAAGCTTCTGCTTGCTTCTGCCTATTATGGTTAGCCCTTTACAATAGTATTCGTTGAAAATGGTGTGGGCTAGTAAGCCCTGATCTTGTTATTTCCTGAAGCCAATGACTTTGCAATGTGTATTATCCACCCGTACAATCCTGGCCCACTTGTATAGAACCTCGTTCAGGTAAAATTTCGTGTATCCAGATTCAGGTGTCCTATGTAATCCGAGACAAGTTCTGAGACATTCTCTCTAACAACAACTTGAACCACATAGTCAACCATGGGCCTGATTAAGACCATGTAGTAGATGATCTCTACTCCGGAATCAAGTTGGCTGCTATGAAACAGCCATTTTGTCAGAGCGAAAAAAACTATATATGTTTGCCAAAATATAGAGAGTGCTCTAGCCAGATACCAAGGTATCTGAGTACACTTTGTCTTGCCAGTAGACATCCGTACGGTCCAAAAATTTATTATATATATACATATGTACATATTTTCTAGCGCCCTGAGAGGACCCAGTCAAATGACTTTTGAATGAATTATATTCTGATTTCTGGAAGTTGGTTTTCAATTTGCAGTTACGACACTAATGCTGAAATTTCTTGAAATCAAGCTGCAAGAGAATGGGAGTGAGGTGTACGTGATTAAACCGTCCGCATTGCCATTGAATGGTGAAGAGAAGCTTTCAAATCACTGAGGTAAATGTTAAAAAGGGTTAACGAATTAACCATTCCCTATTGCAGTCCACTGTTAAACCAAATATTTGGGTAGTTGTTACGTTGGCAATTTTCACAACGAACGGATACTATGTATTGTATTATTCAGTGCATTGTTGAACAGGTAGGGTATATCTCTGCAGCCACTGGTGGGAGAGTTCGTATTCCGAAGTGGCTTTAATGTGTTGACCTCTGAGTTATGTCTGTCGGTAAACTGCCTCTACAAGATTTTGAGTCTTGTCGGGAGTCTACTTCTTTCTCTATGCAGTGGAACTATCTATCATTTAGGAACACTTTCTTGATATCGTGATGTTTTTAAAGTGGTATCGTACTGTCCATCGTGGGTTAATTTTATCATCCAATTGTTTGAGGTACTTGTCAATCGCGCCGTTGGACAGGTTTCTATTGGATGGTGGGAAGGAGCCACTCGAAGTGAGCGAACTTGTCATATTATTGGCAAGGAGTGGCAAACGTGCTCTATTATATATAATCGTATGAGCGTATTTGGGCATAATCTGCCATCTCGCAATTTTTCTTTTTTTTTAGACAAAAATGTTAAAATCTAGCTAAAAAATATCTGAGTATTCTGAGGTGCAACGCACATAAACTAATTCTTAGCGAAAAAACCAAACTTATGTCATTCAAAACGGACAATACAGATATACAGAACTTTAACGTCTGTCTTCATTCTTACGATTGCAAGAGTTTCGTCCTACCAATCCATAGATGCGGGAGAAATAATTTTTTATACAACAAACCATGTTCATCTAAATGTTTTTATGTTGAAACAGTACACCATTATAAATATCTGGATATACTAATTGACAGAAATTTAAAATGGAAGGAACACATAAAAAGCGTTAAAGCATTTATGTTATTAGTGACCAGAAAAATGTATCTATTAAAACAATACTGTTCCGAAAAACTCTTGAAAACAATATATTTTGGTCTTGCTCACTCTAAATTGCAATATGGCATTACTGCATGGGGCGGTGCTTATGCCAGTTCTCTTAAGCCGCTGTTGATAGCCCAAAAACATCTAATTCGTATTGTTTGTAACAAAAATCGGTATTTTCGGAGCTGGCCCCTATTTAAAAATCTACAGATTCTTCCATTGAGACGCCTTTACGTATTTAAAGTGCTAAGAGAGTTCTTTAAACAAAGTGGTAATTATCCTAGCAGAACCTCTCAGTTCTACAGTTTACGCGTGAACAATCTGTATCTTGTAAACATACCAACTGTCACAAAAACCCTTTGTTCACGATTCTATAGTGTAACAGCACCCGCTATATTTAATAAACTGCCATATTCTATAAGGTCAACAAACAATTTCATTTCATTCGTAAGAGAAGTTAAATACTGGTTATTCACGATCGATTACTTTAATGTTGAATCATAGCTGAGTAGTTTATCCTGATCAGCAGCATCTTTACTTTTAAACGTCCAAACTATCTAAACGCCAAATAAATGTTTTTCGGTATTATTTTTACAAATTAGCAAATATATACTTTTGAATTCTGTCCGTTATCACCCCACCATATCTTAAATTATGTAAATTCAATTGAAGCTACATTTTACACTAACTTTAATGTTACAAAATGTTGTATACACCTCCTTTATTTTGTTATAAAATTAATACTGTAACAATGTAATTGGAAGTAATCAAAATAAAATAAAAATAAAAAAAATAAAAAAATAAGTATTTAATGTGCATTATTGGCCCTGTGCGGGAACTTTAAGTCTAACTATATTTGTGAATTTCTAATGCCTTTCGGCTTAAGCCTATCTATTCAATTTTCATACGGCTACATTTCAGAATTGGATTTTTTAAGAAAAGTTTATTAAACAATTTTTTTTTATCCTATAGCTAAGGCTTAACCTACCCTACGATGCTTAATTCTAGCCTTAAATATAATCAGGCTAGTACTCGTGTTTTCGTTCTTAGTCACCCTCCTTGTTGCGTTTTTCAGCGACCAACTTAGCTTCGCCATCTCGGGACTTCACCAAGGGTAACAGACCCCAGCCAATTCTCAGGCTCATTTAAGCACATTGAAGCGCCTAGCCTCTAAAAGATCACACACTACACTTAGTTCATTGCCTATTTATTTTCCCATAAATACAAGAAGTTTTATTTTTCTTGTTAAATAAATTTCAATTTTGGTTTGGATTTTTCGATTTTTTAATTGTTCAATCTTTTATTATTTGTTTTTATCACAAAACCTATTGAGCGGGAACGATCAAACATGTTATTTGAGAGATATGGCTCATTAAACCTGTTAATACAGAAAAATAAGTATTCAAACTGAAACCGTGAGATTCAATATAGAATGAATCTAAAAAAAAAAGCAACACCACCAGATGCATATTTACTCGTACATATTATTACAAAAATAAATATATTCGTACCCTTCGTTATGTTGCGTGTTGGTGCAAATCTTTCACCGGACGTATCCTTAATTCCACCTTGGGAAGTTTGGAGCCATAGCATATACTGAGAAAACATTTCTGCAAATTCTCTTGCATGAAAAAGTTCGAGTATTCTTATTAACCATCATAAAGATACTGATCTCGTGATGGGGTTCGAAATGAAAGAAAAAGGGCGGCGAATCTGTGAGGAAGTAGTGTGAATTTGCAAAAATTCTTAATTAACCGAAATGGCTCCAGAGTGATTTGGATTATAGTGCGCACGTTGAGATGGTCGATGACAATCTACGACCTTTAGCACTCAAGTAAGTAATATTTTCGAGATTTTACCAAAAATATAATATTCAATGCATTGAATCGATAATGACGACTTACGACAATTTATTATACATAAATTCGTAAAGTTCAAAGCGGGAGAACTTGGTGTGGCTGAAAGTTTTTGGCTGTGCAGATGATCAACTTTGGTATGTAAATAGGTCGATCCCAAGAGCGATATCACGTGCAACGAAAATAGCACAATGAAGGAGTCCATTGGAGACCATCCTAAATGTTTTGAGGGTTCATTTGAAGAAAAACACCCTATCCCATCTTCAGCGAAATCCTACTTAGTGCAGCTGATTGAAGATTATTACCACCAAAACACTTTGCATGACGGTGCTAACGTTGTATTATCTCAGTTTATTGATCAATTTTGATTATATGTCGTCTGTTGATCAAAACGAATATCAAATCATGTGTCGTTAGTCAGAAGCTCCTTGGAAAGCCAATCTCGCAATGGTTCAGTCCCCTTCCGTTGGATTGACTGACTCTATCAAAGGCATTTGAATGCAACGATATTACTTTTGCAGGACCATCTACTCATATACTCGTATATATAAAAATTTAGCCTTACAATTGTGTTCGTTTTTCGCCGATTCACGCCTTAACAATGAATACCTTAAAAATGCCCCTCTCAATTTTGGTAACTTAACCGTAAATGATGCAATATCCATATTCTACAGGGAAATATTTTACTCTATCTCTCGTTACGTTCCCGTTTCACAACGCAAAACTTCGTCCACCTCCCCACCCTGGTACAATCGCAGGCTCTGTTCTCTAAGAAACAAAAAAAATAAGCAATGGACAATCTTCCTTCGTACTCAATCATCTAATGACTTTTCTGACTACCTGGGCAGCTATCTTCACTTTACCGCCCTTCACAACTTCCTCTATCAACGCTATTTAACTGAAACGCAAGCCAATCTTATAAATTATCCAAAGTCCTTCTTTAAGTTTGTTAACTACAAAAGAAAATCTGATGGCTATCCTACCTCCCTCTCCTTCCACGATCAAACCTCGAATGACCCCAATATTATCGCCAACTTTTTCGCCACCTTTTTTAAACAGTCTTTCGCCGACGACTCGTTTGCTCCAGACTTCTCATACTTTGATTATCTACCGAATTTTTCCCTTGGACCATTTCTTCCACACACAGTCGATTCTCATGTCATCGAAAACACTCCTGGACCCGACGGTCTCCCTGCCATATTTCTAAAAAAATGCTCCTCAACCATCTCTCGCCCTCTCTCGAAAATCTTCGCTCTATCCCTATCCCAAGGTGAATTCCCCCGCTTATGGAAAACCTCATTTATCACCCCTATACACAAAAAAGGTCCGAAGAACGTTGTTAACAACTATCGTCCCATTGCCAAACTGTCACATATACCCAAACTCTTCGAGAGTATTTTGTACGAAACCCTAAGTTTTCGCTGCAAGTCTTTAATCTCCCCTAGACAACACGGTTTCCTCAAATGCAGATCCACAACCACTAACCTTGTTGAATTAGTGTCCTTTACCCTATCAGCCTTAGAGAACGGCAAAGAAGTCGACGTTATCTCAACCGATTTCAGTAAAACTTTCGATAAAATCTCCCACAGACTGATACTCTTCAAATTGTCCTCCCTTGGCTTCGACCCCATTTCTTTGAAGTGGATATCTTCTTACCTGGAAAATAGCTATTACAGTGTTCGTTTTAGATCTGCCTTCTCTAACCTCTTTTTAGCTCCCTCCGGCGTCCCCCAAGGCAGCCACTTAGGTCCACTTCTTTTCGTTCTTTCCATAAACGATCTTGAAATGGTGATCAAATACTCCCACATCTCATTATAAGCCGACGACACCAAGTTCTTCAAGACCATTTCCTCCAGTCATGACTCTTCCCTTATTCAATCAGATCTCAATAGTTTTTCCATCTGGTGTTCCAAAAATTGCTTAGAGCTTAATATTTCCAAATGCCAATCAATTACCTTTTCACGTAAACGAATCAAACCTCCTCCTCGTCTCTACTTCCTTAATAATCAAATCATCTCTACGGTTCAAGTCATTCGCGATCTTGGCATATTATGTGACCAGGAGCTAAATTTTCGCGCACACATCGATGTGATAACCCTTAAAGCTAATTCCGCACTCGGTTTGGTGAACCGATGGTCTAAAGAATTCTCGGACCCTTACGTTACCCGATCTCTTTACATAACCTTTGTCCGGCCCCTTCTTGAATACCCCTCTCAAGTGTGGTCTCCTTACCAACAAACCCACATTTCTAGAATCGAGAGCATCCAACGCCGATTCCTACGTTTTGCTCTTCGAGGTCTCCCCTGGGGCAATCCTTTGATTTTACCACCCTACCAAGACCACCTTAAATTAATCAACATGAACACGTTGGAAGAAAGAAGAATTGTATCTGACATTCTTTTCATCCATCGGCTCCTTTCAGGTACCATTGACTGCGCGACCCTCTATAACTCTATCTCTATCAACACTAACCCCCGCAATGTACGAAATCCCCGTCTCTTCTATCTACCCACCCTCCGTACTGCCTATGGCTCCAATGAACCTATTTCTCGTATGCTGGGAAGTGTTAATTCGAATCTTTACTTCGATTTCAACCTTAGCACTCGATGCCTAAAAATCCGCCTTTTTAACCTCCCTCCCCTCTCTCCCTAGCTAGATTAGATTAGATTAGGTTAAGATTAGATTAAGCTAGCTTGCATTAAGCCCAATAAATGGGGGCGTTCTCCCCCACGAAAATTTAAAAAATTTAACGCATTTCCGATTTCAACCAAAATTTCACACATCTTTGATATTGGTCTACATATACATATATGGTTTGTGTGAAGTTTGGTTGAAATTGGAAAACGTATGTGTGTGTGAAGAAACACATGACTCTCAGTAAAGTATACAACTCAACGGTATGAGCGTCATAAACTTAGAGAATCATAAACCTGCATTGTTGGTAAAAAAATATTAAAGCTCGGATGAAGTTCGCCAGAGAACAAAGAAATTGGACAGCAGATGACGTGTAGTGTGGTCAGACGAATCAAAATTTAATCGGTTTTAGTCCGACGGTAAAAAATATTACTGGCGCCGCACTTGGGAGATCATCCAAAGGCACAATGTTAAGGAATAAGTAAAGCACGTTAAAGGAAGTGTTGTGTGGGGTTGATTCACATGGTGGCACGTTGGACCACTTCAAAGTCCCGACTTCAATCCGATTGAGAATTTGTCGTCAATAGTGAAAAAGTGGTTGGGACAATACCGACCAACCCCAACTAATCTGGAAGATCTTTGACAGCGAGTGCGGTAATGGCAGAGTATTCCAAATGAAATTATAGAGAAATTGGTGGAAACTCTGACAAAACGAGTAAAAAATATTTTGCGTAATAAGGGGCTATGTGCGAAGTACTGAAAATGAGTTAAATCCCTAAAGTTGCTTTAAGGTGCAAAATTGAGTACATTGAATTTGTTTTTCTTTTATTTATTTTTTTCTTACAATTTGTTGTTTTCCATTTTGAAACCGATTTGTTTAGAAGTGAACATGAATTAAAGATCTACTTCTTTAAATTTGTTTTGTTATTATCATCTTTATGCAATTATAGGTTCACTAAATACAAACATGTACTCATTTGTTCTCTACATTGTATGTATGCATCTGTTAAAGCACCCAACAAAGCGGGTAGATCCAGCTAGTTTTATTATATAGATGGTAGAAAAAAAATTAAATGATAAAATGTTACCTTATGGTGTTTACATGCGCTGCAGTACGAACAGAACATTTAGAGCTACGTATATCAATGTCTGAAGCGAACAGTATGTTGGGGTTAAGGCTTTTCATGGCACGAATTATTTAATTTTCTGTCGTTTTTTCCGATAACGCGAAGACATTTGGACGAACAGCTGAACCGCGCCTCTGCGGTGTAATGGGAGCGAAATACATACAAGAATTACTGTCAGTACCATAGTAGCTAGGGCTCTAAAACCGGTCGCTTCCTTACCCCAGCTTTGCAAGGTAGAAGACTAAAAGCGTTGGTGTAAGTGTGTTATATCTGAAGCGGATTATTTTTAAGGGACAAAATAGATATTGACGAATGAATATATACTCGTATTTTTCGAGAAAAATTTCGAATTGTACAATGGATAAAGGTATGGCAGGAAAAGGGTAAGAGGAAAAAGGATATTTATTAAGAACTTATTGTTCACCGTGGGAAGACATTCCTAGTTGATTAAATTGTGTCATATACATAGATTTGATCTTTTCCGTGCAGGGACGGGTTAAGAATATCCCTGCAGCGATACCTCTCGCTTGTCGTAAAAGGCGACTAAAACAAAGGTAAACAAAAATCACATCTATGCAATTTAGAAAACACCAAAGTGAGCCTAGGGACACATCTGTATACCACCATTAAACTGCCCCACAAGTGTACATGCAAATCAGTGGGTTGACACGACTGGAGATCACCGGTGTTGTAAGAGTAAGATCAAACAAAAAAAATCTGGAGCATGCCCGTGTCACAAAACAAAAAAAAAAAGGCAGGCGGAAAAACAATTGGTGCAAACAAATGCAAAAACACCAGCATTTGATTGGCCTCAGCGATGAAGTAATCCCAAACCGGGAAGCCTGCCGCTACTTTCTGAGGTCAAACCGGCGGACCCCACAAGCGGACCAGTAGGAATGCAGTTAAGTGGGAAGGTTATGGTCCTACACTTCTGACCATAACAACGCCGGAAAAAGGAAAAGAAGAAGAAGACATAGATTTGATCTGTTGGCTGCCAAGACAACGTCTCTTAAGACTTTTTATTTGCAGATAAAAAAAAACAAGAAGTCATTTACAATATTTAACTAAGACATAACAAATATTTAAAAAGTGCTATGTTGCATATATAATACATACATATGGTAATAATCAAGAATTATCACGTTTTTTAATACAATTTGTTTTTTTCATACAAACTATCCCAAACCGCAAGTTTTGCTGCTTCAGGCAAGTCTATGAATTGAAGCTCATCGCTAATATTTAAACACTTCTTTGGATTGTCGCCCTTCTGTACTGGTTCCCACACAACCGGTTTGATTAAATCTACGTTTGGATTGCCGGTTGATGCAAAATTCGTCCATATCCCAATCATGCGCTCAATTGTTTTGTATTCTAGCGTTTCTTGCGAAAGTTTTTTAGCAAACATGTTGTAGAAAAGATATGACAAGTCATCGGCATGTGCTACACCTCTAACACCTGGCCCACATTGCATTTCTCGGAAATGATTGAAGAAGGACGAATCAAAGTCGAATCGATACAAATAGGTATCTGCGGTGGCATTTTCAGTGCGAGAAAGGACAACTCGATGTAGTGGATGCCAGAAAAATTTATACGACGTCAACTGGAAAGATACAAAATGTTGTGTTAAAAGACAGCACGTGTTTTAAATAAAAAATTAATTAGTTATTATTAGTTACATCCAAATAAACGTATAAATGTTCCATTGACGGTTCATCTTGTCCAAAGTAAGCTTGCTTTATTTTCAAACCCAACTCTCTGCATCGATCACTACTGCGATCACTACAAGCTTCCGGAGGAACGACACTCTGGCAATCACCCAGTTTGATAAGTCTTTCAGGATATTTTTGAATTGCTGTGTGGCGAAACAGAAAATAGAAAACAATCGCGCTATAATAAGTAAAACTTACATGCAAGGGAGAAAAGTCCCTCAAAGGAGACTCCTCCAATTAGAACGGGGATTGTATTACTCCAGGCATTTTTCATCATCTCAATCGGATGCTTAGGAACCACACAATGCTCTGTAACATAGGGTTCAACAATTGGAGTGAATATTAACATTGATCGATTATGAATTTTCTCTTCCGCCAGCAGTTTGTTTTGTGCAATGAGTATTTTCTTGCTGTCACAGTTCAATAAAAAATTGTAGATATCTTTTTCGACTTCGTCCCCTTTGTACCCCGCCTGTTTAGCAAGGCGATACGTAAAGTTATTTTCCGTCAATGCCCATTCACACATTGCAGCGCCCGATTGCACTATAGCTTTATGAAAAGTTCCTTTGGTTTGATCACTGATCATCATAAAATGCGTCGAGGAACCTCCAGCACTTTCACCAAACACCGTGATGTTGTCTGAATCTCCATTGAAAAGGTGGATATTCTTTTTGACCCACCTTAAAGCTAGTACTTGATCTTTAAGCCCAGCGTTGCCAGGTACATCTAAAGAGGGATCGCGTAGACTGAGGAATCCTGCACGCAATTGCATAAGGTTGAAATTCGGCAATAAAACATCTATATTATAACAAACCAAATGGTCCCAGCCTGTAAGAAATTGTGACGATCACAATATCCTTTTTCATGAAATAGTCCGGACTGTAAAAAATTCTCGAGGCTTCGCCAAACATATATCCACCGCCGTATATGAAGACCATGACCGGAATTGGCCTGTCAGATTTTAGCTGAAAAAAGTTAACATTTTTCAAAAATATTCATTCATATGTTTTTTTTCTTCATACTTTTTTTGCATAGACGTTTAAATACAGGCAATCTTCGGATCCATCAATATAGTCTGACATCATCAGTATTTGTATTGGCTTGCTGGCAGGAGCTGTGCAATCTCGAACACCTTCCCATGGTTCGCATGGCTGTGGAGCTCTAAACCTGAGTTCTCCAAGCGGTGGTTTCCCAAAGGGAATATTTTCAAAACTGTAGTATGAATCGCCGTAAACTGTTTTCCTTTTGACACCCTTAACTTTTCCATCAGGGATGTCAATAATCGTAGTTTCGCTAGTAGTCAATTTGTATTGTTCAAATTTATGGGCTGCAGTTCTAAAACACAACAGAATCGTCATAAAGAAAAAAAGACAACACAAAAAAAACGAAAAATATAACAAAGGCATTTCCAACCATGTCCTTTAATATAAAATATTTAATATAAAATATCTAAGCTTTTGGCAAATTTAAACCTGATTATCTAACGGAATTATTTGCACTTATATTAGCCTTGCTTGTGGGGTTCCTATTTCCTTCCAACCTTTTTTTATGTAATATGACTTGAAATAGGAAGCCAGGAAGCTTTGAACGACACATGGCAAGTTTAATTCTCCTACTATCAGTTACAATCAAAAATTAAGTTCACACGTTGCAAACGTTATGAACACTAGAACTGATTACCCCCAAGACCACATTCATCAATCACCTCATTCTTCTAGTATTTTCAAGTATCACGTAAGAACTGCTAAGTATTTAGAAGAAATTGACTTATTATTTTACTTATTTATTCTCCGTTAACTTCAATCTTTTTTAGAGACGTGAAATAACTTACCTACAGTTAAAATGCAATAAATTTAATATGGTTTATTAACACATATTCTATCCATAACGTAATCAAATTGGTTAAAAGCAATGCAAGATGAAGTGATTTGACCAAATCTAGTGTACTTCTACTATGAAACGTTATGTGGAAAATATCAAGTTCCCCGGGACGTAAGCAGCACAAGAGACTTTAATTCAATTAAGCTACATCTAATCTCATACATGGGAAAATCTAACTTCTCAAAATTTTACGTAGTGTAAACTTTCCAAGCTTTTTCTGAATACAGAGATACCATTATGACGATAAGAATGCCATATATTATAACACAGCAATATTTGAGAATAGGCCAACAATCGACGAATACACTGACCTTATCGTATAGGAAACAATAAACACCTTAGAATTCCTTTTTACGAATCCCAACAGTAAACTCAGCGCGAGATATCACATGACTTCTATGTAATGGTATACTCATTTGTGAGTTAAAAGTCACTGCAATATCCTTTTGAATATTTTATCTAAATAAAATCGATTTCTCAGTAGCCTAAGTGAAAGGGATTAGAAACTTTTAAAAAAGTAACAACACTATTGTATATTTCTGACTATTAAAGAACAATCCATTACGGGCACACCAATCAACAATAATGTTCAGAAACTTTTGAAGCTTAATTACATTTGACATAAACAGATCATATGGCGCTAAAAATCGTGAGTTAATCGGCGTGTAGGAGACAATTTGAAAAAGAAATATGCGATTATAGGTCATTTATAATAACAAGAAACAAAAGAGGTCAAAAGTGGCTTCCTTGAAATACCCCAGAATACTTTATAATCTCCTCAAAAAACAATATTTTACCAATTTTCATATACTTTTTATGTCCAACTAGATAACTTCCCAGTCAAGCTAAAAAGGTCAAATAGTTCAAGTTATATGACAATATGTTACAAGCGAACAAACGTTTACATATTATCAGTTTTCAAACGATTCTTCAAATAACAAAGACAGCTTTCCTTAAAGATTGATACATTTGTAGTAGTAGATCTTCCCCTTACAAAACCATGTTGATGCCCAGAAATATGATTTTGTCAAACACGGTATGGCTTTTCTTCACAATTGCCTCAAGCACTTTTGGCATTAGTAAGTAGGCTAATTGTTAGCTGTAGAACCATTAGGACTAGATATGTATGTGAAGAGAAGCTATGGATGAATAAAATCCAGAAATGTGCCCTGCTTTAGAAGTCAACAAAATATAAAACGAAGCGGACTAGCTAAGTTAGTCTAAAAAGACTCGACAATCTGGTATAGCAATTGTCAAGAGATGACAAATAGTTAATACAATCTCCTCACTAAAGATTGCCAACACAGGTTATCGAGTTCACATTATAGCTAGAATCGCAATTAGATCAATAAAATTGAAAAAAAAGCCATTAAAGGTATGTTTAAAGTCAGTAGTTGGACGCTATCGTGTTGAAATCCCAAGGGATTTGCGTTTATTATTTATAAAGGTCCAAAAGAATTCAGGATTAGTTTTAATATTCGACTCAAGAGACCAAATATATCGTTTGTAGATAGACCTTTTAAGAATTTCATATTCATGCAAAAATAAAGCTCATTGAAGTCGACCGAATCAAAAACAAGTATGCATAGAAAAAATCGTGATTTTTGAGATCAATTCGCTGAACTATAATATCATTAGAGCGGTTAGATTCAATTAAAGAAGAAAAGTTGGAATTAACTTCTAAAGCGTTATGAAAAAAAGACTTTACTCAAAAGTGGAGAGCTAGTTTAATACAATTACATTTCGAGGCTTCGATCTATAATACAAAAATTGAATCTATAGGGTACATAGAGTTACAAATACTTTTAACTTGGTACTTATTCGGAGCGGTATTAGTATCAATTAGAGAGTCCCTCTCCACAGAAATCGACACTGAAGAAAAGCCAGAGTCAGCATGCCGATTATTATTGGTGGTTGTCAGGTGCAAATGCTTCCCAGCGATGCCTTACTCCGGTGAGATTCTTCTCACTCCTTAGTTAATCCGTTATATTAGAAGTTAACTAAAGAATCTCTTGGAGGCTGGGCGCGTTACTATGGTTAGGTGAGCCTGACAACTGACTGAGGTCAGTTAGCTTTGGTGAGATCTCGGGCATGCAGAATGAGCGAAATGGTGAAGTCCAGACTTCAAAAGACGCAATCAGGAAGGTGACTATTTGGAAAGAGGGACAACAACCTTATTATATTTAAGACTAGAACTGAGCAGCTTCGGATATGTTAAGCTTTATGATAAGAAAAAAATTAATCTAGTTTGCCTAGAAAGCCAATTTTATGTATGAAATGTATGAAAATATAATAAATAAGTTTAGAGCGGAGGGCGTTTGAATTTAACAGATAGGATTTAATGGTTAGACTTAAAGTGGTCACGCAGGGTCAGTAAGAAATATTAAATATTAAAATATTCTTAAATTAAGATTGGAACATTTTTGTCTAGTAAATAAGAGTAGAATAGGATCAACAAAAATTAACTAAAAACTGAAACTAAAGACTAATGGTATCAATTACATGGTATTCAATAAAATAAAACTAATAGTATCAATTACATGGTATTCAATATTTTGAGATATATGCAAGGCACTCTTTTCATCAACTTTGCCGACAGCGAAAGTTTTCCAACCCGATGGAGTAGATATTTGGATAACTGCTTGATGTACACGGAGGCTAAGCAGCAACCGAGAACTGTATTATCCACACAGCAGAAATTCAGGTACAACTGCCAACTATCTATGAAGTAACGGGGGCAATCCATCGACTGAAGAATAACAGGGTTGTATGGCCTATTACCATCAAAAATGAATGAAACTATTTCCGAGGAATGGAAAAACTCAGTCATTACTGACAGTTTTAAAAAGGGTAATCGAACACAATGCAACGATTGGCGACGAAAAGCGTTGATGTCCAGTTGTTACAAGGGGCTGTCAAATATTCTGTTAGAGAGACTGACACCATACGTTTAGGGCGTAATAGGAGTCTACTAGCGTGACTTAAAGAGAAATCGCTCGACGAGTGACCTGATTTTGATCATGGAACAGCTTTTGGAAAGGAGCATGACTCTATAAACCGATCGAAAAGGTATCGTGTTCTTGTAAGGCTGGGAACCCCGAAAAAGTTGGTGAAAGCATGCCCAAAGGAAAACAAATTGTAAGTTAAAATAGGAAGCCTCCCATCTGAAATATAAGTGAATGATTAAAAGAAGGAAATGCCTTGTAACTTCTCCTTTATAATTATAATTTATAAACAACTTAGGCCAAGGGAAGTGATATTTACAAAAAAAATAAACACTTTTTTTCTTTACAAAGAAATTTATAACTAAAAATAACTTAACTTTACCTTTACTAGAATATATATGTATGTATATAAAAATACATACATATATATTATATGTTTTGTATATAAATCTTGTTTTATTTTCGTTATTGTTTTGTAATATTATTTTTGTTTTTAACTTTTTATTTTATATTAAAGCTAACACTAGACTAAGCCTACCTGCCATCCTAGCCTGCATTAGCCTACCCTAACCCGCTTTAACCTCTACTAAGCCACGCTAGTCTATGTAAGCCTGCCGTTGGCATGTGGGCGACTTTGGCTTAAACAGGCTGACCTATTAAAATTAACCACTGATGCAGTCCGCTCTAGCCACCAAAAGCGTTGGTGATGTCGGACGATGTCTCCCTGATATTGGTGCGACACTTGTCTGCTAAACCTGAGGCGATCGGACTCACGAAACGCTACATCACGTTCGTAGAGGAGACGCGGCTTCAAAAAATGGATGACTTCCCCAGTTTTTTATAACAAATATTTTAAGGTTCATGAATCGTTTGCGCGTTTCCTTCTGATCGACATACAGCAAATGCGGTATTATGCGGGCAGAGCTTTCGCATCCCTAATTCTTTGTGCAAGATGTTTTTTCACATTGTTCAGCCTCAGCTATCCCACTCAGCTTCACATATCGTCGCATATCGTCCAACACGATATCATGCACTTTTTCGATGGTTTTCGGTGGGGTTGCGGTTATTGTCCTTCCCGAGGATCACCTCCAGTTTCGTCCGACCACGTTTAAATTCAACTATCCGTATGACGTATGCTTTTGTCAAATTGTTTTGTACAGATAAATTTCCTTAAAGGTCAATCCATTCAAAACGAAAACTGTACGATGACTGATATTCAAATTTATCCACTTTAACGAAAAACACTGAAAACATTTACTCCAAAGCTGATGTAAACAAACTACTTGAGAGAACAAGTTAGAACTTTTCATACGAACTAAGAACATGAATAGTTTTGTCCTATTCGTCTATTTAATTCCAATTTGTCTTTAACAATCACCACGCCTTAAATTGCATGACTTTGCAACATTTATTTATATTGAATAAATTATTTATTATAATTTATATCGTTTTTACTATGAAAACATCCAACAGAAAACACAAATTACATCAAAAACGATGTCCAAATAATATGTTATTGACACTTAATTAGCTATTGCCTAGAACTATAACGAAAATGAGACTTCATTTTATTTCAAGAAAAACAAGACAATACTCGTATTATGTAAATTGCAACTCAACACAAATCACTTAACGCTAGTTATACGATCAGACTTAACAAGTTGGATACTACGCACAAAACATTAAGATACTCTGGTTAGATTACTGCAATGTATTCCACTCATTTCGATAACTAAATGCAAGAAATCAGCTTCTCTGTGAATGAAGGCAGATTATTTAACAAGCCGTCATTAAAATAATTTTTCAAGTAAAACAAGGAAAACGCGAAAAACTAATAAATTGAACCCCTTGAAAACCTGATTATATTTCATAATAAATTTTTCATTTACCACACAAATTCAGATGCTGCTCACTAATTATGCGTTACGACCTGTCGTTATATCAATAAGTGACGCAACTTAATCAGAAGGAAGAATCTGTCCGTAAGTACACTTGAATATCTTTAGAACTTACTTAAAAAATAACTTTATGCTCTCTAAATAACCCCATTCACGATCCATTTTCGAAAATTACAAAAAAACTGCACGAACTAATTCGCAAGCTATTCCAGCTTCTTCTCTGTCCAAAGTTAGTGAGCAACTACGGGAGACTAAGTTATCAACAGACTATAAATCGAATATTTTATCTCTTTTTCTATCACTTGTTTTATTATACATATAAAATATACATATATATTGTGCGTATGTAGGGGTACATTTATCAATTAAAGATAACACAAATCAAATTGGAATCAGTTGTCGCTGCGATATTGTGACGTTTGTAATCTAAAGTAATCTAAAAATAAAATTATATTTGCAGATAAAAATATACCACATTCTTTGCACGATATTTAG
Organism: Merodon equestris; assembly: GCA_958301585.1. Lineage (NCBI taxonomy): Eukaryota > Metazoa > Arthropoda > Insecta > Diptera > Syrphidae > Merodon > Merodon equestris. The sequence goes on from OY284413.1 coordinate 72,526,733, forward strand.
GATGGAAAATATTCTCATCCATATGTGTGATAAGATCACTAGGTATACTTGTTGTACTCTAACACTTGGTGTACGAATCTTTAAAACAGGTATGGAAAGCGAGTTTTTTTGTTTTTTTTTTTTTTAAGATGAATGAGGTACAAAGTTCGACACCCAACCTTTAGACTTTTGTTTGGGAAGTTACCTTTAGGTTATTAACAAATTCGAATGAGTCTAATATGTTTTCGTTTTCTAACATATCTCGTAAAGCCCCTAAAATATATGCTAAGCATTAAGCATTACAGCAAAACTCAGAGTCGAATTCCAAAACTTCCTCAAAATTGTTCGAAAATTGCTCAGGTAGGAAATGTAACTGGAGACACGGAATCTGAATCTGCCTCTCCAATCAATGGTATGATCTATGAAATTACCCCAGAAGTAATAAGTCCTTAAGATCGATCTCAATTTCAAACAAATCTAGTTTATCCAAGAACTCCTCTGCGGCGCATATGCGAGTGAAACCAAAACAATATCGTCGCGGCCTGAGCCAGCGAAATATTTAAACGGTCATCGAAAGATAATTTTGTGATATGCCTCATTTGTGCAAAAATCGCATTATAGCATTATATTCTCCAACGCTTGATAACGGAAGTTTTTTTACTTATGGAAAAAATATCTATAAACTTTATTAAGGGGTAACACTCTAGAGACGTAAAAAAACATTACTTTGATAATTTATTTTGAGAAGATGGAAAAATATATCGGCTTGGTTTTTTTAGGGACTATTAAGGGTACAAAGATATAAAAAAAAATTGTTTATTCAATTTTGGATACAAAATGACGGCTGTAGAGCCATTCTTGCAGAACGCCTTTTTTTGACATACCCAGACGGGCGGACACGTACCCCGGGAACAATAGCACCTAGAACAAAAAAGTAAATTTTTTCTTACATACGTACATACATACGATTTTTTATTTAATGATTTTTGCAAAAATGGCACGAGTTTGAAAAAAGTTCGATTTTTCTACAAAAAAAAAAAATGGATACTAAATCGTCTGTACTTCACTACATAATCCGAATATGAATACATCGAGCCATTTTTGAGCACCGTGTTCGCCCTATTTTTAAAAAGTTATTTCGATAAAAAAACGCGTTTAAAGTTTAATAACCACTTAAACCTTTCAAAAATCAAATTTGCCTTTAGTCTGTGATGCCTGCGCCGTAAGCCTGACCTTACATATCAACATTCTCCACTTCCTGCACGATTTCAAGGACAATCGAGTCTTTTTTGTAGCATTAGTGAGTGATCGCTCCGAAAATTTAATGCGGTATTTACACAGAAGTTGTGGCAGTTTGACTCAATTTTAATTCCTAAATTTTGCATTATACTTAATAATCCATATTCATCATTATATACGCCTACTGCAATATACACTGCAGTATCAAGTACGTGTTTTCCACTGGAGGATGATTTACGAGTATGTGCCATAGACCACACTGTTGCGTCAAAACTTTCGTTCGAGTTTTCCGTGAGTCCGTCGAAACATCGAAAGAGATGATCATCGGTACTCAATTCTTTGTATACTGGAGTGATTGCTTCGTAAACTTCTTGAAAGAGTGGTGCTTTGTGTGTGTAACTTTTATCTCCAGTAGCCTGGGCCTTCTGTCTCTTACAGCAGAATCCGTCTTCGCGCGGACACTTGTCTTGTTTTGGTTTTGGTTAGTCGATAGTTTGTGGTCCAAAGTAGCGTAAATGTCATTGCGCATTTTTTCAATAGAGTTTGAATTTCTTCTTATTGCTAGGGCATAGTACTTAGACAAATCTGCAATTAGTTTGCCCGTCAATTTTCCTTTTCCGCAAAGGCCTTTGGTCTGTTCTTTCAGGTTGCGAAGTCGAGTGCCCATCCGATCGATAAACTCTTTTTTTTGTACCGTAAAGTTCTTGTAAGGCTGTACATCCAAGAGACCTTTGAATGTTTTTGAGTCAGCATCGAAAGTTCATTACGTTTTGGAAATTTTGTGGTTGCGCATTATAGCGTAATATCGCATACTCGGTCGAACGCGAATAAAAAGCACCCCAGCACGTAAGCGGCATTGTGAATTAGCTTTAGGCGCTAAACGCGCGTTTCCGGAAAATTTGATTTTTTTTCGACTATACAAGTATAAAATTTTTATAATCCTAAAGTATACTTTAAACCAAAAAAAAAAAAATGTCGAAATCCTAGAGTGGTGTTACGCCTTAATAAAAACTGGTTCAAGGTGCGTTTGGTATACCCAAACTATGAAACAATTTGAGTTAATTGAGAGCTTGAACATTCATTTTTTTCCAAAGGATAACGCATAATCCATGAGGTGATTATGCAAAACTCATCCCCAGTTGATATTAAATATAACTAAATAATTATTTCCAATTGGGTCTACTGGTGCGGAGGCGTTCCATATTTCTTTGGACTTTAAATTCTGTTTTTACAGCAAAAGCTAAAGAAAAAAAAAATTAGTGGAGGAGGCCCTTAAGTGACAGATTCGCACATTAGCAAAGTCATACATGGACAAAAAAACTTAATTCTAGGAATAACATTAAGTTTAATAAAAAAACGTATTTAAAAAATAAAAACAAAACTCATTCTTATTTGCAAATTAGATGACCTGGTGAACTTCGTACCACCTAAAACTGATAAGAATGTAACTCTTCATAAGCGAATATGAATCCCAATATGTCTTTGCACAAGAATGGTCAAAATTTTACCAGTGATGTGATGTCTGTCAACTGGTGTTTGGCTGGGTAGCAGTTCCTTTTTGTTTGCGTTCCCTTGAGGGCTGGGGGTGGTCGGCGATATTGTTCAATTTACGACATCGCATCTTGTGCTTTTGGTGAGAGCTTCCGGTGTAAGCCGACAAAACTGTAATTTTTTGCTACGTTGGTGGCATCGTCGTCGGCGTTAATCAGTTCACGGAGTTGAATGTATTCTTCAGATCAGAACTGCTTTTGGTTCAAAGGAACGTTGGTCGATGCATCTAAATGGTTTTATTCAAAATATTGGGTGACTTTTAATTTCTCTCAAAAGGATGCCCTCAATCGTGGCAAGCCTCTGTCGGTGGCTGAGGCATGTTTACGGTGTTGTTTTTTCCTACAAATGTGGACGTTGTCTTCATATTACAATACTTCACGTAAACGGCTCTTAACTTTAAGCGACGGTTCTTTTGATCAAAATTTAGCAATTAATCGCCGTCCGGAATCGGCATTAAACGGTAGGTCCCGTTCACTTGTGTGAAAAATAAATCGCACACATCATAAAGTGAATGAGAGAAGCCTGGCTCTGGCTTTCTGTGAGTTATCTATCCATCTAAGAAGAAGAAGTTTCCTATTTTAACTTGACTTTTGTTTCCATTAATGATACCCAACCTTAAAAGGAATTGATACATTTTCGTTTGTTTTAGAGATTTATACCTTAATAAAATCTACGAATACTCATAGTTGATGTACTGTTTCGTGGAATTTATATTTCTTTTCCAAAAACTGCCGTATAGCGAAAGTCTGGGTACTTATCGAGCGGCTCATCCTGAAGCCACACTGATAGTTTCCGATTATTTCCTTAGAGTATGATGTCAGTCATTTTAGGGGAATATTTGACAGCATAGTTTGATAGCAGCGATATTCTTCAACAAATGTTGTCTTCGATTTTCTTCTTTAAATACAAGAATTATGACCGAGTTTTTCCATTCCTTGGGAATAGTTTCATTGCTCCATATAGTTGTGATAAGCCCATGTAACTTCTGTGCCAATTCTTCTCCAGTATATTTTATTAATTCCTATGGTATTAGGTTGATTTCTGCGGCCTTTTTACTCTTAAGCCGATGCTTTATTTCTTTCGTTTCTCAGTGTTTGGCAGTTCAACCTGAATCTCTGCGGTGAAGATAAGACTGTTTACTATTGCTGCTGACTCTCTATGCATATGAGTATCAAGCAGTTTATCGAAATATCTCCTCCATTGGAATGCAACTCTATCATTGTCCGAAACGAGCTCCCCATTACGGTTGCGAATAAATCCTGATCTGAACTAGTATCCTTTTCGTACAGCGATTAGCCTCGTGTCTCTCGTGCTTTTAGGCTGAATGTTAGTAAACTTTTTTATTGCCATAGTCGTTTTTTACGCCGAAAGCGACGGCCCTCTTTCGCAGCGATCTCTTCGCTATTTTCCAAGACTTAAAATCTTAAAACATTAAAGGCTTTCAGGTTTTCTTCGCAATGACTGAAGACTGAGTTCAGCAGTCCATTTTGGAACTTCCAGTTTCGGATAGCGATAATGTCCAGGAGCACGCAGAAGAATTATAAGAATTTGAGTCCCACAGAAATGAGAGTGAGGAAGACGAAGAAGCAGAAAATCCAAAGTCAGAAAATAGTAAACTTTTTTTTCTTTTACGTATAATAAGATACGTAATAGAACTTATAATACTTTGATTCAAATACTGAATTTATATTGTTATAATTATTTATTCTACGATCAGTAATCAGCAATTTTATTTCGAAGGATAAAACTATAGTATGTGGGAGAAAACTCCACCACATGAACACAGTGTTTTACGCCAGCGAAGGGCGTCTACGTTGTCAATAAGCGAAACGTTTAAAAAAATCTTTGCAGAAAACATGGGTCGTAAATTTTTCAGTTCAAATAACTTTCACAATTCGAGAAGAATTTGTCCATTATTTGACCAACTGAATTCCCCTGTAACCACATAAGTTATTGTTTATTTTGATTTATTATAATAAAACTACTATCTGCATTGTTTTGAACATATTGAACTTTTCTTTTGATTCACCAAGTTCACCTACTATCTTGGTTTAACTCCTCTGCTACATTTTTCCATATATTATCTTCTTAACCCCCGACCAAAAAGAGGGGTGTTATAAGTTTGACGTGGCTGTGTGTCTGTTTGGCTGTGTGTATGTGTATATGTGTGACTGTGTGCTGTGTGTTTGTGTGTTTGTCTGTGGTACCGTTGCTCCTGAACGAATGCCCCGATTTTGATGTTTTTTTTTTGTTTGAAAGCTAACATGATCGAGATGATTTTTAGCTACAATTTATGAGTTTCAAGGCCATCGGCTCTTTTAAGTAGCGCTTAATGAATCACCTTATCGGAAGATGTTATAATTTTTGCAATTGGCGTCGTATTTCAATCGCATTTGACATTAGTGAACTAGACAGCTGCAGTATACAAACAGACAAGTAATGGAGCGCTATACTTCACAAGAGCGTGGAATCATTGTATCGATTTTTTGTAACCAATAATCGGTCGGTGGATTAAGCGCAGCGTAATTTCGACGTCGATTTTCTATTCTTGTCGCGCCAACTGAGCAAACATTCCGCTTAGCTACTCGACTTGGACAGACTGGAACCATAGGGAACCATGCAGGACGTGGCTGCCACCGGACTGGTCGTTCGGCCGAGAATATCGCGGCTGTGGCTACCGATGCCGCTGAGAACGAAGAAACATCAACCCGACAGCCCACGTAATTGGGCATAACCAGACGGACCCTACAGCGAATTTTAGTGAAAAACTTACACATGTTCCCATACAAAGTACAAACAGTGCATCAGTTAATGCCTGCTGACCGTCAGTTGCGTGTGAATTACTATCAAGTCATTCTTAATCAACAACGAAGAGGACGATTTTGTACCGAAAACCATCGAGCGACGAAGCGCATTTACACTTAATTTTCATTTCTGGGGAATATAAATCCGCGTGTGAAGATCAATTACATCCACTCAAAGTCAAGTCTTCTAACGCGGCAACGATTATATTAAAAATATTAATATTTTTTAATAAAGTCAAAAGGCCGAGAGAACAATTTTATTTTTTTACTTTTTCAATACTTTTTAACTTAATTTTTACTACTTAAAATTTTTACTAAATAATATCGCTGGAATACCGCCCTATCGGTTGCAGGTATGCACTACCCAATGTGTACATCTACATTTACCGCAACGCATATCGCTCAGTTTTGGTTCAAGCTAAAGGCAGCACGAAGATGGAACATTTTTAGGAAAAGGGGAGCTTAGCAAAGTTTTGTACTTATAAATGTAGCGCATCAGTAAAGAGTATAACACTTTTGGGCTGTGCTATCGAGAATAAAGGTGTGAGGTGTTAGCAGCAAATCGTTGGTTTTTTATTTGCTCTCTTTTTATGTGGTTCTCATAAGGATAAGCAGCCGCGAACAAACAAATAAATGTTCCCTAAAGTCAAAACAACGATTCTTTTCTGGGTTTGATATATACATTTTTTGTGGAAGTATCTATTTAAATCTACACAAGAATATAAAGTACTACTTCCAATCCCAGGTAATTATCAACAACAATAAAAAAATTAGTTATTTTGAGGATTAACAAAAAAAAAGCAGTAGCGCAATTATTATGGCCGTATCACAATGTGGCGTTCGAGCGGTCAGGCTTTTGACAGCTGGGTAGGAACAATGAATTCATATGATAAAATAGAAGAAACACAATGCGGCGTTCGCGGGATCGTGCGTTGGCTCGAATAAAAACAATGATATCTTATGGGGTAGCGCAAAATGTGACTTCAGGCTATTGATTGGCTTTTTATCGATCTCAACGCCGAAGTAGAGCTGTTTTCTACTTTGTCGTGCGTTTTAACAGAAGACAACTACATACATATTTTGTTATTCCTTTACGGTGTGTGATTGTTTTTAGGGCACGAACTAACAATATTAGATTTAATAGAAGCAAATACCTTTTTTTTTATGTTTCCTGGTTGAATCAGATAAACTATAAAAACATTTCTATTCTTCCTTCAGCAATGAAATTATATTTTAGAATTTTAAGGAAACAGAACATAACTATGTCACATTCCTGAACTCTCAACGCGCGACTGACTTGAAGCCGCATTACATTTTGCAAGTTGTGAAGTCGCGCGTTCCGACAGATATTATCGTGTCGGTGCAGAGCCTATCAAACACGCGACCGTGTTTCTACTATAATACAGAATGCGACCTCAGACGTTGTCTCGGCTAACATCGTGGTGTTCGTGATGCAATGGTAATCATCACCGACTGTTGAGGCGAAGGACTGTAGTTGAAGTCCGTTCATAGTCAAGAACAATTCCTATACGGAAAAACTGTGCAACAAAACCAGTTTTGAATGAGAGATGATCAAAAAAGGTATAACACTCGCAGTATATGATCACTTCAAAATTCATACTTTGTGTGTGCATTTCTAATATAACACCTTAATGACATGGAAACAAAAATGTTACTGAGAACTACAACCAACGCGACAAATTCAGTCGAATCTCTCTAAAAATCCTATCTAGGACAGCCAAACTATACATTTCGGTGCCTTGGACTCAGCGATGCACAGATTCCTAAACGGCGTAGTTGTTGGGCCTCGTTCAATTCATGGGGTACCTCTTTGTCCAGTTTTTTTAATTTTTCCTATTTGAAATACGACGGTCGGTGGTCCGATAAGTACTTAGCCTACAAAACAAAAACAAACATTTTGGAGAAATGGCGATTTATTTTTCAATATAGTCCCCTTTTAGCTCGATACACTTGACCCAGCGATGCTCCAACTTCTTTAATTCGTCTGAAAAATACGTTTTCTCGAGGTCCGCAAAGTAGGCCTCCGTGGCGGCGATGACCTTCTCATTCGACTGAAATTTCTGCCCGGCGAGTGACTTTTTCAAGTTTGGAGACAAAAAGAAGTCACACGGGGCCAAATCTGGAGAATACGATGGATGCGGCAGCAGTTCGTAGCCAAATTCGACCAATTTGGCCGTGGCGAAGGCGGAAGTGTGAGCCGGCGCGTTATCATGGTGGAAGAGCACTTTTTTCTTCGCCAAGTGGGGCCGTTTGGCATAGTACAGCCCTGTGACCGTTTTGACCTTCTCCAGGTAATCGATGTGGATCACACCTTGTGAATTTCAGAAAACGGTGGCCATCATCTTTCCGGCCGATGGGACAGTCTTCGTTTTCTTCGGAGCACGTTCGCCGGGTGAAGTCCACTCTTTGGACTGTTCCTTGGTCTCTGGTGTGTACCAGTGGATCCATGTTTTGTCGACTATCACGAAACGACGCAGAAACTCCTTCGGATTGCGCTTAAACAGCGTCAAACACTGCTCTGAAGTGGTCTCACGGTTGCGCTTGTTGTCCGGAGTGAACAAACGCGGCACCCATCGCGCCGACAGCTTTCTCATGCCCAAAATTTCATGCAGGATATTACCCACGTGATCTTTTGAAATGCCTACTGTCTCAGCTATCTAGGCGCATCTTCAATCGGCGGTTTGCCAATACGAGATCGTAGATTTTTGTCACGTTATCCTCCGTGGTAGCCATTTTCGGGGCACCTGGACGTGGCTCATCAAAAATCGACGTGCGACCACGTTGAAACGCTTTTATTAGTTTCACCTGTATGTTTGTTTGTAACAGACTCTTTGGGGTCGATTTTGCCCTACTTCAAGTGATCAGATTTGGTTTAAACTTTGCACACTTGTCAAAGACCGAGAACAGTACAATAATTCGATCAAAATATCCAATTATCCTGATTAGCCAGGATTCATGAATTTCTTTTGGGATCCTTTGCATGAGAGTAAGAGAGATAGAGCTAGGCCCCGGTCCATAGAATCCGTTGATCCGTCACTCCGTTGATTTCAACTGAGAGCAAAATAGAATACATATGCACATTCTTATGGGAGGTGACCCATAGCCGACAGATGAATGAACTGCAACGAACAAAGTACAATTTACATTTTGAGGTTCACGCATTCACAAATTGAGAGTAAACACGTTCATTGGTGGATGCATTGAGAGAATGTTTAGGAACTCTCTCGTACTGAGGGAAACTTCAAATTCGGTTGACATTTCAAAGTACGATTCTCAATTTGAATATGATAACAGGTGACCAAATCTACAGCAACATAAGATTTCGAACGGCGAGAAATTTAGCGGCTTATCCTATTGGAAATGATCACTATCTATTGGTGCGAAATTTCAAAGTCATCGAAGATGACTTGGTCGCATTCGACAAAAGATTTCGGATCACTTTTGACGAAGAACCAGGTATACCATATATGGAAGCTTGAATGACAAATTAAACAAAGCAAACCTTGGAAGCACCCTTCGTCAAGGTTTAGAAGATCTGTTTATGGTACATAACGCAGGAATACTAATAACAGATGGACAATCATTTGGAGTAATGCATTATGGTAACAAATATTACTTAAGTAACTCAAATTCTTGTGGCCGACAACAATGGGAAAGCTTGCGTTATTGAATGCGATCATTTCGACGAGTTGGTAAGGATATGTAAACGTACAACAGGCAGCAAAAATGAACAGTTTACTCTTGATTGCGTTGATGTTGAGGTCTTAGATATTCATGATGATTCCAAGGAGAGAGAAACACATCAGAGCACTGAGAGGGTAGCAGCAGCGTCCCAAATGAGCAATTCCCAACAGGAATTAACTGATCAAATAATTCCACTGCAGACATCAGTGATGGCACCGATTGATGTAATGCAACCCAATGTGGAAGACGAAATACAGGTTTCGCGAAACCTTAATGAGATTACTCGTAAAACGAAAGACAATATCGTAAATATTGGCAGAAGAATTGGCTGGTACTTTTTGTTTTCCTATGAAAAAAACGGTTTTTAAGAGGAAAGACCTGTAAAAATTACAGCATTGGACTACTTTCAGTTCCGGATTTTGGGAAGCGACACAAGATTTCAACGTTACGACTATCTCTTTTATGCCTTATTATTCTTTGAATATTATCGAATTAAAAGCACTATATCAGCATGCGGTAAGAAAATTGTTAATCAAGAAGGAGCAATCGAAGACGTCCATCTTTACGTTAAAAATTTGAGAGGTTCTGCAGCCTATTGGAGATCAGCCTTGAACGAGCTGTTAGCTCAAATCAGATGTTTAGGAGCTCCAACCTACTTTGTAACATTCAGTTCAAATGATCTCAATTGGTTAGACCAACGAAAGGCCTTGTCAATTGCTGATGGTAGGCATAATGTTGATCCAAGTACACTTGATATTTATGAGACTCAACAGCTTATCGAAAAGTACCCCGTAATTTTGAGTCGACATTTCATGGTAAGAGTAAATGCTCTAATGAGATTTATTAAGAACAATAATGAGGTATTCGGCGGAAAAGTGAAAGACCATTGGTGGCGTATTGAATTTCAGAATCGTGGCAGTCCTCACCTTCATATGGTAGTTTGAGTTGAAAATTATCCAGAGTTTGACACAGAGGAAGGGAAACTTCTCCTTGATCGTAACTGTTGCTGTATGATGCTTACAGAAGAAGAAGATCCAGAGCTCTATGAACTTGTCAAGAAATGTCAAATTCATCGACATACACGAACTTGTACAAAAAATAATACCTCTGTAAGATGTCGATTCAACTTTCCACGTCAAGAATGTGACGAGACACGAATAGTGTCACATATAGTACTTCGGATGATTTTCTCCGTAATGGAGGCAGAATTTGTTTACTTAAGCGTTGAAAAAAAGATGCTGGGGTAAATAATTACCACCCACAGTTATTGAGACTGTGGACAGGCAACATGGATATTCAGCCGTGCGGATCAAAGGAAGCGATAGCGTACTATATTGAAAAGTACTTATCGAAAGCAGAACCTGAAGGTGTAGATTCTGGAATTGTACAAGCAATACAACAAATTCAACGCGAAGAATCTGATATTTCACGCAAGCTGTTCAGGATATGCATGAAGATTCTTCATGAACGACAAGTATCAGCTGCAGAATGTGCGTATCGACTTTGTCATATCCCATTACGGGACAGTTCGCGAAGTTGTATTTTTCTGAACACAAGAAAGCCAGAAGAGCTTTACAGAATATTGCAATTCGACAAAAGTGGACACGTAACTGGATATTATAGTAATATCTTTGAAAGATATGAAAAACGTCCGTTACAACATCCTGACTACGATTTTGCGGAAATGAGTCTTACAGAGTTTGCAATGCTGTTTGAACCTTTCTATCCGAAGAAGGTAAGTGAAACCGAGTAAAGTATTGATCATGATGCCTCTGAATAAAATCCAAACATATTTCGTTCAGCCATCATGCTGTCAGACGGGAGCAAAATGGTTGTGAAAAATATTCCTGCAGTTGTTATGGTTCCATACTTTATAGCAACATCGGATCCAGAAAACTTTTTCTACAGCCTACTTGTTCAATATATGCCTTATCGTTCGGAAACTGAATTACTTGAAGGTTTCGATAATGCAAAAGAGGCTTTCTTAGTTCGAGAGAATCGTTTGAAGGAAACGAGTAGATATATGCGCCAACATCGAGAGCGGGACCAACAGCTTGAAAATGCATTCATCCAGATACATGCCTTTGAAATTTTAGGACAGCCAGAGATTATATATCCTGAAGCTGAAGAAGAAGAAGAATTACAAGACACAGAAATGAGCAATGATCAATTTCAAAGGGCACAACAGGCTATGAATATTGAACAAAGGCAATTGTTCGTTCTTATTACACAGAGTATTAAGAATCAACTAAATGGTGGCAATGAACGAGAGAAAATTTTCGTAACTGGTGGAGCAGGCACCGGGAAAACTTTTCTCTTTAATCTATTGAAAAACCAAGTTAATAGATGTAATAGATGGAAAGTCGGTAGTGAAAGTTGGTGCTCTCACTGGAGTTGCAGCACGGTTGATCGGTGGGACTACACTACACCGTCTGCTAAAACTATCAGTACAAAAAGATGGAGTTATTGTTAGTATGCCATTTCTTGCTGGTAATTTTTTAAGAGTAATGCGTCAATTATGGCAAAACATTGAGTTTCTGTTCATAGACGAAATTTCTATGGTTCCTTATGAGATGCTTTGCATGATCGACTCCTGTCTGCGACAGCTGAAAAGCCCCAACGCTTGTTTTGGAGGCATAAATGTTTTACTCTTTGGTGATCTAATGCAGTTACCGCCTGTTCGAGGACATCAAGTTTTCCATCAACCAGAACACATGAAGCCCCCTATACATTTGTGGCGGCAATTTCGTCTGGTTGAACTCGAACAAAACATGCGCCAACAAGGGGATACGACATTTATAGATATGCTAAACGCCCTAAGAGTTGGAAAATTGACGCCTGAGCATCTTGAAATTCTTCTCAGAAAAGTGTCAACAGATACATATAATGAGTTCTCGATTGAAAAAGGATCTATCCAACAAATGACCAAGTTGCTAAACATAACGAAAAAGTTCTCCAGAGTTTTGAGGATAAAGTTATATAGATAGATAAAGTTATGTTAGATAGTTATTTATACAATAAAAGCGCAAGACAAACTCATTGATGCTACACGAAATTAAGGTAATAAAGACTTAAATTCTCTTATACCTAATGATATCAATAAAACAGGAGGTCTTCCTAAAGTATTGAAAATATTCGTAGGAGCTAAAGTGATGTTAAGATCGAATAATGACGTGTCAATAGGTTTAGTAAATGGTAATATGGGTTTAATTACAGAAATTACCTGGCCAAATTTTCGCAGGGATCAAGTATATGCCGAAGATTTCGGTTCAGATGGTGTTCACGTAATTAAACCAATATCGATACAGTTCCCAGCAAAATACAGCCATGGAACTGTTGAGAGACGAATGTTGCCATTAATCTTGAGTTGGGCATCGACCGTCGACAAGATGCAAGGTTGTACAGTTGATCATGCAGTCATTTATTTAGGCTCACGACTGTTTGCTGCTGGACAAGCTTATGTAGCACTTAGTCGTGGAAGATCCTTGGACGGTATTCGAATTGAAGAACTTGATTGCTCAAAATTAACTGGAAGAACCCCATGTAATAGTGAAGCATTAGATGAAATGGTTCGATTACGAAACAATCCATAAGACTTGTTCCCAAAGACAGTTACACCACTATGTCTCGTTGTTTATATTGGCAACATAGAAATCTTTAAATATGTTTTCTAAATTGAGATGCAACTGTTAACACATCTGTACATATTAAAGACGGTCGTTTTATAGCAAATTGTTGTGTTTTAATCTTAAATGAAACACGTGGATCCGTAATAGTAACTTATACGTCTATATTCAGGCAATGATGAATAAAGAGTGTCCATGAGTCTTTAAAACCACATGGTGAATGAATAATGACAGCTGATGCTGAATGACTGGTGACAAGTTAGCTCTGTTGGTTTACTCATCCACAACATCTCACCTCTTGATTGATTACACATATGTGTACCTTCCTTTAACTACAAGACGCTCAGGTGGACCCCGGTTTCGGACTGGACGTCGCGGAATCTCACTTCGAGTGCCTTGGTCTACCTTGGTGCCTTGCTCTGTTTGTTCTGTATCACTAGGTTGAGCTAAATTGGTCTGCTGTTTTTGACCCTCAAGATTTTCACATGACTCCCTTGAACGTTGGTCGAATACATTTGGAGTATGTAATAAGCTTTCATTTCCGATTCTGTCCTCCTTGTCAGCAGGCTTGATGGGACTTCCCTGAAAATGGAAGAGGAAGTTTAAATCATTTTTTCCTTGTACCTGATGCCTAAGTCGTAATTGGTTTAAATGTCGCCTCCATATCCTACTTGGACGGCATACATCCTAGAACCAATTTTTGTAAGTATAATCCCTGGAACCCAGGAATGTTGAGGGTTATTGAAATTCCTTGCATAGACTGGATCATCCGGCTGAAACTCCTGATGTCTTGCTCCATGTTTAGGGTTGAACTGGTTTTCCATCTTCCGATCCTTCTGAAGAGCTTCAGGTGCTGGTGGTCTAAGCAAGTCGAGTGATATTTTAATTTTACGCTCCAGCATGGCTTCAGCAGGTGTTATATTGTCGGGAAGCTGGGCGTTTGGTGTGGAGCGATAACTTTGCAGCAAGGTCTGTAATGTGTTTGATGTCATGTCCTCCCCTTTCAATTTTCTCATTTCACACTTGAAGATGTCGACGAACTTCTCCGCCTGACCATTTGATTGTGGGTGAAAAGGTGCAGTTCTTATGTGTTTGATACCACCTGTGGTACAAATCCCGGCGAAATTTCCAGAAGCGAACTGAGTTCCATTGTCCGACACTATTACGTCGGGGAGCCCAAACCTTGCGAAGACTTCTCGTAGCACTTTTATAGTAGCCGATGCTGTAGTTGACTGCATACAAAAAATCTCTGGCCATTTTGAGAACGAGTCCACTAATATTAAAAACATCCGGCCTTGAAATGGTCCAGCGTAATCAATATGAATTCGCGACCATGGTTTGGTTGCCACTGGCCAAGATGCCAGTGGTGCTTTAATAGGAGCGGGTGCTGCCGTTCCACATGCTACACACTCCCTGACAACTTCCTGTATGTCTTCGTCTATCTTTGGCCAATACACATAGCTGCGTGCTAATGCTTTCGTGCGGACTATACCTGGATGTCCAGTGTGCAAGTGCTTGAGAATTCTTTTCTGCAATGATAATGGTATTACAATTCTGTTTTGTAGTAAAATGCAACCTTGGACTTCGCTTAGTGCCTCTCGACGGAAATAGAACCTCTTCAGATTAATGTCCTTTAAGTTATCCGGTCATGACGTTTGAATAAACTTCCGAACTTGACTCAAAATAGGGTCAATAGCGGTCTCTCTTTACACTAACTTTACACAGCTTCGATGTGAATGGCGGCTATGACGAATTCCTCTTCTTTGTCAACTGCTTGACGGGTGATCAGCCGCGACAACGTATCGGCGTATCCAAACTTTATGGTATTGACGTACTCAATTTTGAAGTCATAAGTGAGTAGCACTAGGCCCCATCTTTGTAAACGATGCGCTGTGAAGATTGGTATTCTCTTCTTAGAGCCGAATATAGCCAACAGTGGTTGGTGGTCTGTCTGCAACGTAAATCGTCTACCATATGTCCATCTGTGAAATTTTTTTACGCAGAACACAAGGGCTAAAGCTTCTTTTTCGGATTGACTGTAATTTTGTTCAGTTTTGGACAATGCCCTAGAAGCATGTACAACCGTCTGAAAACCTATGTAACAAAACGCCACCAATACCATCTTTAGATGCATCCCCTGCAACAATTATTTCCTTTTCTGGATCAAAATATACTAGGAGCAGTTCAGACTGGAGGGCTGCCTTAGCCTTCTCAAAAGCAGCGCGGCATTCCTTTGTCCAGATGAATTTTTCTTCTTTTCTCAGCAATTTGTCTAACGGAGCACTTATTTCTCTAATTTTCGCTATAAACTGAGAATAAAAATTAAGCATGCCCTAAAATGCTCGAACCTGTGTAACGTCTTTGGGCTCTGGCATGTCTGCAATAGCTGCGACTCTATTTCCATCAGGTCTTCGACCATGTTCGTCTATTACGAATCCCAGAAAACGTACACTGGGCTGAAAGAAACAACATTTTTCATAATTCAGTTTAAATCCCCATTCATGAATGCGCTGCAAGACCATCTCAAGATTATGTACATGCTCCTCTATAGATTTTGCCGCTACTATGATATCATCAATGTAGGGCACTACGCCAGCTAATCCCGATAACATGGTGCTCGTAATTTTTTTAAATGTGCCAGGTCCAGTTTTAACACCAAGTGGCAATCGCATGTACTGGAGCAGTCCTTGATGTGTGTTGATTGTCAACAGGGGTCATGACTTTTCATTTACCTTCACCTGCAAGTATGCGTCTGAGAGATCAATCGTCGAAAAGTATTTACCTCCGTTAAGTGTTACGAATATGTCCTCGGGCAGTGGTAATGGAAATTGATTTGGCTCCAGTGCATCATTCAACCCTGTTGAGAAGTCTGCACAGATTCGTACCCCTCCTTTTGCTTGTCGAACTGCGATAATCGGTGCAGCCCATTGTGAGAAATCTACCTTCTTTATTACACCCTGATTCTCAAGACGACTGAGTTCTTCGTCTATTAATGGAAGCGAAGCAAATTGCACTGGGCGTTTTGGCTTAAATCACGGAATAGCTCCTTGCTTAAGATGCAGGATTGCTTCAGCTTTAGTGCATAATCCCAACGAACCATCAAATAAATCGGCGTACTTTGACTTTATTGCAGCCACCTTGCGCTGAATAACCTCTGTTGATCTTACCGATTCTTGACCGCTGCCTTGTATATGATTACAAATAGAGTTCAAAGGAACGTCAAAAAGATGTAAAGCCTCAATCCATTCTATTCCCAGTATGTCAAGCTGTGGTATACAGGTTATGTAGCACACTCCTTCGAATTCGTTACCCCTAAATGACACATGGCACTGCAACTCCCCAGTCAAAATGAGAGGCTGTCCACTAGCGTTCCTAGCAGAGTGCGTTGTTGAATTAACATGCGGGCTTCCAATCATCTTCAATGTTAGTTCGGACAATATGGTTATATCGGACGCTGTATCGACCTGCAGCTGGACAGGATGTCCATTTATGTACACGCATATAAATTTACGCCGTTCAGCATTATCAACCTTCGACACTGAAAAGATACTTTTTGCTTCATGATTAGTTTTAGAATTACCATAAAACTTGTTTTTGAAATGCTTTCTCCCCTTGCTGTGCGCTTTCGCATTATTGCAAAATCCTTCCTTGTGTCCCTGACGACCACAATCACTGCATTTATGTGCCTTGTACCAACATTTGTCGGCATAATGCATACCGCCATAACGAACCAGCACGGGTTCTTTGGTGTTTTCGAATTCTTAGGTTTGCTCGACTGCCGCACAGCTCTAACTCCAGCGTCCTCTAACCGACCTTCTACCAGGGCAACATCATGTTTAAGCATAATTATGCGCTCGCATTCGTTGGCCAAATCTGTGAGAGTCAGTTTTGGATCACGTTCATCCGCCTCAAGCTTCGCCAGCAACCGCGTTCTTATGTCCAGATCACTCGAATTTGTAAGACCACAAACGAACATAAGGCATTTAAATACATCAGGCGTAATTGAAGTTAGTTTGAAGTCTTCGCACTTTTTATTGACCTTGCCGGCATATGTTTGGAAATCGTCACCAATTATCTTCTCTATTTTGAGGCCGTTGTAACGGGTCGCAAAAAGCGATGATTTACGGGAATATATCTCCGTTAGCTTGGTAACTGTTTCACTAAAGCTCATGTCCCGCGTTTTTTTGGGGAGGATTAGATTGGCATAGCGGTTGTACGCAGTTTCGTCCAATTTCCTTAACAGCAATCTTACCTTGGACGCATCATCCAACTCCTTCCCTTCCACGTTGAAGACATCTTCATGTCGGCTGTACCATTCGGGAAATGTAAATCCATTCTCTGGATCATATGCGAATGTACTTAATCCATTTGCTAGTGTCTCCATAATCCTCTCTGCTGATGATTTTATCGTGGTAGGTGGCGAAAAGTGGCTGCCGTTGAAGGAACCATCTAGAATTGATTTCATCAATTCCTGTTGCTGATGCAAGATCTCCTGCTGGTTTTTCAGAAAAACTGCAAATTGCTCTTTGTCCATTGTGCACGGTGTGATCTTTAATTGCACAAAAAACGTAATCCTCGTCGCCACAATATGTTGTGTTTTAATCTTAAATAAAACACGTGGATCCGTAATAGTAACTTATATGTCTATATTCAGGCAATGATGAACAAAGGTGTCCATGAGTCTTTAAAACCACATGGTGAATGAATAATGACAGCTGATGCTGAATGACTGCTGACAAGTTAGCTCTGTTGGTTTACTCATCCACAATACAAATTGAACTAAAAAGCGAAAAATAAATGATAGTTTAAAAAAACTAAAAAACACGCTTTTAGAGATAATCAAACTAAAAAGTAACAAATAATTCTTAGCATAGGAATAAAATTACTGCCGAGGAAATTAACGTCACCGTTCTAAAAGCGTGGGGTGCTTTGTATTACATTTTTAAACTAGCTCTGCAAAACTAGTGAACAATTATAACGATTGATATTGAGCAGGTAATCATTCTGTATAGTGATCAGTCGCGGTAAAAACATAAATTAGGGTTTTTTCGGTCGGCATTCTTACCCCTTCCCTGCAAAACAGTTACACCTCTGACTGCTTCTCATGCTACTGCGTGCTGAACACATGCGAAACGTGATCTGTAAAGGCCACGCCATCGAAACACCAACGAAATGTTGGAGTTAAACATTTTTTAGACAATTAGGCTCAAGATGGACAACTGGTCTTTAGTTTCATATTGAATACCATGAAAATAGGTCGCACACTTTAACAAAGGGGTTTCCTTAAACGGAACACCGATCTCGCTGTTTGGTCTGGTGGTAAGTATTTCAAGAGTTCGGAGTACGTCGTCAAAGACTACTTCCATCAAACTAATGGTTAACATCCGAGTCGTCACCTGATAATATTCTGGCTATCGATCTGTCCGAATAGAGTTCTGTATTTTCCGGAACAGTAGAGCATAATCTGCGGTGCGAAACCTATAATAAAACTCCCAACATGTTTAAGTGATAAACGACGAAAGAAATATTTACATCGCTGGTGTATATCTAACGAACCAAATATACAACCTGTAAATAAGCTCCAGTATTTGCTGGAGTATAATGAACCAAATATGCAGCCTGTAAATAAGTTTCAGTATTTACTTGCTAGTTTAGAGGGTGACGCTGCTCAACGAGTAAAAAACAGCCGCTAACAAAACGCCGAATTTTATCGACCAGTCTTCTCCTCTTTATGAATTTCTGGCTCCGGTTCCCATCCGGTCGACAATTTTAATCCAAGGCTACTTGCTGCTGAGCGTGGATTGGGATTAAGGAGTCAACCCAATTATTAAAAAAAAAAGGCAAAACTGACGAGTATGAGCCGCGTGGCTTCAGTAAAATGTATAAGTCTTCTACGAATAAAGTTGCAGGGTGCCGTATTGCTCGCTCATAAGTGCACTAAAGGCAGTGTTGGCAAAATTTAGCTGGTATTCTAGAGTAGTTCAGGTCTTGCGTACGCACTTAAAATACCTTACCGGCCCTATACGCATACTTTAAGTATGCAGGACGACTTAAACTATGCCCTTCGGCCTTATGATTAACTTAAAGGAAAAATAAACAATTAAGGCTGGAACATTTTTTTTATATAAAAAACTAACCAAATTTCAACTAATTGAAACTAACTTTATCTACCTTAACTAACATTCATATAACCGTATGTATACATAATATACATTTTATGTATATGTGTATACATTCTATTATATGTGTATCAGGTTCCTTTTTTTCTTTATTTCGTGTTCTACAACTTTTTTTATTGAAAATAAAACTTAACTAAATTAAACTTAAGTTCTCTACTACCTCTTAGCTTACCCTAGCCTATCGTATCCTACCCTAACCTACCAAAGCTTATGTAAGCATGCCATTGGCGTATGACAGACTATCTTGAAGAGGCCGTCCTATCAAAATTGGCCTCAGACGCGGTCCGCTCCAACCACTGAAAAGGTTGGTGCTGTCGCATAACGTCTTCTGCTGAACCTGAGGCGTTCGGGATCATGGAGCGCATCACGTTCGTCGTATTGCGGGCCACGTGGGAAATTAGCGGTACCGTCAATCTATCCTGAATCAGCCCACACCAGGTACACGTTCTCAGTATGACTACGTAGCAGTCAGTCAGTACGTTAGTTAGTCCTATTTTTATTCATACGGACTTATGCTACGTGAAGGTGGAGAAATACAGATTTTGAAGCGTAGCTCTTTTTGCATCAGTTCGCGGTTGACATGTATGTCGAAATTGAGACGGAAAGACTGCCGTATATTTGTTTGAAACAAATTCAGCTCTGAAGAATATATTCATGTCCGAGATGTCGACGGCACGGCGCGCGCAGCGTTACAGATAATGGGGGAAGGATGGCAATATTGCCACCCACTTACATTATAAGCTGCCAAGTAGGCTCAAGATGCGACGACATATGCTAGTCAATATGGCTGCCCAGATCTATTCATAACATTCACCTGTAACCCTAAATGAATCAAAATCAAGTTTGAATTTAATGCCAGCCTTGGACCAATGTTTCACAAAGCCGAAGGTAAAATTGGCACGTTTCATCATGTTGTCGGTGTGAAGGCGAAAGTTCAATTCTCGGTCACGGATTATACCTGAGTCAATCAAAATGTTAACAGGGGGAACAACTCCATGCTAGATAACGTCGGTTCTGGAAGGTGAAAAAAGATGATTACGGGAGTAAGTGATAGCTTGACATTTGCCAACATTGAGACACAAACATGGTGGTTTATTTGACAAATAGTGAACCCGTTAAGACGGATAGGTATATGTTTGGACATTTTCCTTTCATTAGGGTATACGAAAAATGAGAGTTCTTCATAACACGGTTAACATTATTAAGTTTTCGGTCCATTGGTAGGCTGAGTTGCCATTAATTGGATCGGAAATAGAAAGTCCCAAAATAACAATGTACTGACCATCTTCGAGGTAAGATTTGATTCATAAGGTAATTTTTGGTGGTACAAAATTAATTAAATAAAATATTCTTTAATACATCTTCCTCGTATATTCTTTCTGAAAGTTTTCCCTGCGTCATTTCTGTTACAAGAATCACATTATGTTACAATACTAAGAGCTCGTTGAAAGGGCTTATAGCACAACTTATAGCCTTCCTTTGCGTTTCTAACTGGTCTCTTCGTTGGAACTCTGCTACTAGCTCTTCAATGTTTTTTGATTGTCTGCCATTATAACTTAATGTGATTTAGGTTTCCAATTTTAACCATTTGGGTTTTTTTTCTTTTTTTCTTCACTATATACATAGGTACACTAATCCTTCGCGATTTTATTTGTGCGCTAATTTTTACTCTAATTCCTTTCTCTCTGCTTTTTGTTGGGAAATCGCTGGATAATTCGATTTAGCACTATCTCGCCGACTGCGCCAATATGTGTTTTGTAGCAAGTTAAAATGCAAAAAAAACTAAATTGCTGTTTTACAATTTACAATAATAAAGTTATTTAACCGCGAGTTAACCACAACAGACGAAGGGCAGAACTATCAATTTCGGATGTTGGATGCGCCGTATGACGCAATTTGATTAGTTTTTGTCCGATATAATACTAGTCCGGGAGGTAGCGTTGCATTTTTGTTGGTGTTTTCAGTTCGATTAATTTTTACCTGTTTGAATTCCTTTAGAGTAGTTGTGTGGTGATTTCCACGTCAGAACCCAGATTATTGAGGGATGTGATGGGGAGACAATTTTAATTGTGTAAAAAAAAAAAAATATTAAAAATCATTTGAGGTCATCTGAAAATTTTAACAATGACAGTGTATATAATAACAAAAATTATAAAAACCGTCCGCTGCGTTGATGATGGTGTATTATACGTCAGTCGGTTGTCTAAACCTGTTTAAAAATTATTAATAAAAAATCATTTCAGATTTAATGAAACTTACACCCCTTATTCTGTATAATATTAAATATATAAAAATGATCGTCAGCTACTTCTTAAAGAGGGGTAAGATCGTCAGCTGAGGGATTAAAGGTGCTAAGTGAGCATTTCACCCGCATATCGTAGCATTACATTAATGTTGTAGCTGACGAACTTTCCCCTTCTGTATTTACAACTGACGTTGATTTTTATCTTATTTCAAACTTGAATAATAAGTTTTGAAAATATAGAGTGAATTGAAATTAAATTAAACTATATTATATACAGTCGAACCTGGATAAGCGAGAGTTCAAGGGACCGCGATTTCTTTTTCACTAATGGAGGTCTCTCACTAACCAAAGTTTCTAGCTTCTAGTACACGAGTGGAATTTCTCACTTATAGAGGTTTATAAAAAATACGGCAGATATGTAGTGATAAACATGATTATTTAATGTATAGGTATTAGAATGTGACATATGTACATATGTAGATTGTAGGTATTTACAAAAAGAAAATAAGAAATCTTACACTAATATAACATTTACTTATAGACATGTATCCGTCTGTAGTCTGCACACTATTCTGTGGTCATTCGAATAGAATACGATACAAAAATAACGTTAGTTAGTTCTTCGAAATTTAGGAAAAGAAAAAAGTTCCACGAAACTTAAGAATGAGTCAATTTAAAATTTGTAAAAGTGTACAGCTGCCCTTGTACACATCGTGTCGTTGCTCCAATTTGATTCTCCATTTGAGTATACTCTTTTTGACGCGTCTGTTAGAAAAACGTTCAAAATGCCAAAAGAAATTAAAGCATTTTGTGTATTCTGTTCTAAGAAAAATGAAAATTTAAAATCTTTTTGTGATGGTATTTTAAAAAAATGTAACGAGATTTTAAATATTCGTAAAGAATACGATTTAGTTATGAGTGGCGCTAAAGTTCCTTATGATTATCGTGGATTTTCAGCGTTACCTAAAAAATATAGAGCGCTCTCTGAAACATCATCAGCCTCAAGGTGAGTCATTATAATTTCATAATTTTCACTACTTAAACAGTAATGTTTTTATTTTCATAAGTAAATTCATGCTTAAATATTGCTACGTCAATGGCATCGAAATAAGTATGACCTTGAAATGTAGAAGTATGAGTAGATATGCTCCTTTTCTGCTGTGCTATCTATATCAATGTATCAATATGAAATCCTAACATAAATCAAAAAAATTGCTCAAGTATTCTTCTATTGGAGACTTACTCGTACATCGTACGTATTTATAATAATGAATTTACGTAGGAAAATGTTTCCGTATTTTTTATTTAATTGTTTGTCATACTTTATCGTCGATAATAATTAGAACAAAATGTTAGCCATTTACAAACAATTTTGTAATAAATTTCTATTTCATTAGCTTACAAGAAGAACAAGTGACCAGAGTACTTTAGATGTGAGCACGTGTGATACTCAAATTGATGATGCTAATAGAAGTTGCCAAAGTGTTGAAGAGGAAGCAATTGAAATTGATAATGAAGACAGTGACCAAGTCTCTGTTATGGACACTACAGTGGAAGATGACAAAAAATTGCATTAGGAAGATAACTCTAGTGATCAGGCAGATTTGGTTTGTATTTTTTGTGAAAAAAAGCGGAAAAAAGTTCGCGGCCGCGACCAAAAATTACAAACATGTTTAATGAGTAAAGCTGTCGATACACTGAAGAGCGAAGCTAGCGAGATGGGCGATTCCGGCTAAAACAGGAAAAAACCCGAATGGCATGTATCTCGCAACGTTCATAAACTTGCTTTTCAGGAATTGTGCCGCTATGTTTCAGAAAATGTAATAGAAAAAAAAATTGTTTTCTTTCATGTTTGAAATATCTGTACATTGATTACGCGAAAATGAAAGATAACAGTTCAACAACAAACATTGAGCCACATAATTTACGATCTAGGCTGTTAGAAGCATTTCCCAAAAAAATCAACATTATCTGTTCAAACGATAAAAAAATAGTGAAACCTTATAACGGTCATTTAGTAAAACATGACTTGGAGATAATGGAACAGCAAGACATCTTAAATAGAGCTGCGCTGATTTTAAGATCAGAAATAAGAGGTATCAAAAACCAACCATTACCAACTGAACCAACCGCCAATGATCTCATCAAAGGAGAATGTGACATTCCACCAGTAATTGAAGATTTTTATTATAAATTAATTTGCTCCAGTTTTCGTCGCAAAAACAGTAATAATGTAAAAAGAATTGCTAGGTCATTCGCTACTGACGCAATTTACGCAGTATCTAAAGGGAAAATTTAAGCCTGCTAAGCACATTTATTTAGGAATGGCACTGAAAGGCTTGACAAATAGTAAAAAAGTCATCAATATTATTAATAAATTTGGACACTGCTGTAGCTACACAGTACTAGAAGAATTAGAAACTGAAGCGACATTCGCTTCAGCATAAAGTAATGTTGGTTGTCTGGAAGTAATTGTCCGCTCTGAAGGATTAGCATTTGATAATTTTGATAGGTTTGTTGATACCTCAAGCGAAAAGATACACTCCATGATACAGTCCGAATAATATTTCAAAATATTGTCGATTCAAATGAAAATATTTCTCAAGATGCAACAAGTGATATTCAAGATGATTCAAATAAAACTCCTCAAGAACTTTCAGAAGAAACAACTCAACAATCCGATGAGACTTCTCAATCATCAACAGAAAAAACGTCGAACTTTTGATGCTATTACTTTTGAAATACGATCGTATAACAAAAGACCACGCGAGATTTTGGAGCCTGCGAAAAGTTCACTACGATTGCAGATTCGACATAATATCCTAACGTGTGAACATCTAGATCTTGCTTGGATAGTGAGTCATTGCATTGGAAAACCCCGCGTACCGTCTTGGGTAGGATTCAATAGTATATTTCATCAGGAGATAGGTTATAAACAATATACTGTCCCCCAATGTGTCCACTCAGTCAGCGTGAATTTCTTTCGTAGACATTTTTTTCAGGCAGAGGTACTTAATGACTGCTCTTACTTCATTTTTCTCCATTTTGATGTGATCTCTTCGACTGCTCGTGTTTGAATGAATGTATCTTCCAGAAAAGGTGAACTATTTATATGATTTTTTTGCTCGCTACTAGTGAGGGTATACGTAAGTGAAAACAATAGATTTCACGTAATTAGGCCCTGCAATAATACCCGTTTATCATCACTTTTTGATCGCCCCTGATATATTAATCAAAATGGACTTTGTAAAGAACACGGAACAAACCCAAGAAATTGAGATTAATGAAGATGTTGGAGAAAAAGAAACCGAGGAAATCGAGAAAGAAGAAGAATCAGGTTCTTATTCTTCTGATAGTAGTGAGGAATACGAATCTGACACATCAGAAAATTCGATTTCATTCTGAATTAGAAGATTTGAAAATTTTAATTCTTTAAAAACAATCTAACATAAGTGTAAATGATTATCTGTAAATAAAATAAACGTAATTTAAATGTGGCTAATAGAATTGAATAAATATTAGAGTTTAAATTAATTTCAGTCACTCTATATTTTTAAAACTTATTATTCAAGTATGAAATAAGATAAAAATCAACGTCAGTTGTAAATACAGAAGGGGAAAGTTCGTCAGCTACAACATTAATGTAATGCTACGATATGCGGGTGAATATGAATATGAATAGTTTTGATTGAGAGGTTGTTTACAGCTTCTAAATGAATAGCTGGCACATGATTAGATGTACATACATACTCATTTATTACATAGCCTCTCTCCAATCGGAGGACCGTGCAAAGAATTAAATGAAAGAGTTTCGAAATCAATAGTTGTGTAGGTATGTAAATAGCTTGCATGCACAGTTTTTTAGTTATGGTACGCATCATCAGTTAACGTCGCTACTTCGGTCAATTGTATGTAACAGAGAAACAAGAAGGCGGATGACGTCCAAATCGTATGCAAAAAAGGATGACGATCATTATAAGACAGTGGCCTTCCATTAATAACTGGAATTAAGTGTCAATAAAACCCTTTTTGTATAAGATATTTATTGATAAATGGCTGGGTAATATTTGCAAAAATAAGGCTTAGTACTAAGACTTAAATATGAAATATGTTGAACTATATGAATTGAAAAATAAAAGATATTGCCGAAACTCGGGCTTAATAAACTTTAGGAAGTTAGGAATTATTCTTTGAATGTTGTTTAAGTACGCCCTAGTAGTACAGGCAGAAAAAACAAACAGTAAGACACAATTTTTAAAAAGTTAATTTATTTCAATAGTATACAGGGTGTCCCTTAATTAGTAAATATTTAAGGACATGTTTCTTAAGAATATTCTAAGAAAAATTCGTTCTACAGTAAGGACCTATCTCCAATTCTGATATCATTAACCGCGGATTTAAGAAAGGCTTACTTTGGTGTACCCTGACCTATGTTAACGAAATTTGCACCGTTAGTACTAATTATTGGAACTTCGTTAAGCCCTTTATTTTTTGAAGCCTTTATAAATGCGTTTCATTAAACTTGATATCTTGTCTCAGTGTTAAGAAATAAAGTTCCCAGTCTAATCCTTTTTTTCCTGGCCATGCTAGTTTTTGATTTTGGGTTCAATTTTCTCCAGAAAATGCATAATAAACATAATGTTTTATTATATTTTTTTTTTTTTTAGTAAACATAATAAAAGTAATAATAAATAAAAATCATTGATAAATTTGCAAAACCCAGAGATTTTATGATACTTGGGAGAATCTGGAACAAGTAAAATTAAAAATACAAATGTTTTTTGCTTTTGAATAAAGAATGATTTTGTATGGTTTTTGATAATTTTTATTTTGTAAAACAGTTACTCAACAGGTGCTCAAAGTGTCCTGCTTGATTTTGTATGCATGCTAGAGCCGGTTTTTGGATTTCACTGCAAATATTTATTTATTGATACAACTGCTGCTTCACTTTTGATGACGCTTCGAGAATACGTTCTTCTAATTCACTTAAATTTAGTATCTCGCTTGAATAAACAAGTTCTCTTATTCTTCCCCATATAAAAAAATCGAAAACTGTAAGGTCTGGGGACTTACAGTACAGTCAACCGGCGCATTTCTTCCTATCCAACGATGACCGCACTCTTCATCTAACCAATTCATAACCTCTTGACCATTGTGGGCTGGAACGAAATCCTGTTGGAAATATGACAAAGTTAGTTGAATAATTGGAATGTCCTCCAAAAGCTAGTTTGTAGAATTCAGCCTGGGGAAAAGTTTGAAGGGGCCCTGAATCTTTGTTGAAACGATGAATGTCACCTTGTGTGTGGATTTTTCAAATTTTGCCTTGACGTTAACAATTAAATTGATGAACTAATTTCGTTTTCGGTTTGTTTTATACCATTTTTGGTACGTACAATAATTTTTTAAATTTCAAAATTTAACGAAACGGGAAAGGAAATGTGGGTTTCCCAAGTATTATAAAATCTAAGGGTTTTTTTTCGGCAAACTTGTCATTGATTTTAATTTATTATTATTGTTACGTTCAGTAAAACATTTAATAAAGAAGACATGTTTTTTGGAGAAAGTTGATCCGAAAATCAAAAATTTGGCATGGGCAGGAAGAATGAAACAGGATAGAAACTGCATATCTTAAAACTGAGGCAAGATATCAAATTTATTTATGAGCAATTACAAAGGCTGATATTTCTTATAAAAATAAAGGCCCAAATGAAGTTTATATCATTAGCACTAATAACTCAATTACCGTTAACAATGGTCAGGGTGCACCAAAGTAAGCTTTTTCTTAAATCCCCGATAAAAGATCAAAATTGAAGATAGGCCCTTACTATTAAATGATTTTTGTAGAGCCAAATCAAACACGTGCTTACTATTTGAAGTTTAGCGAAAGAAGGAAAATTTATTAGAAGGAAAAACAAATGACATATACAGACTGTCAAAAAGACTGGCAAAAGACTACTTTATTTGTACATAAAGTTTACAACACAGTGGTGAGCAAAATTATTAATACACATATCTTAACAATTTTTTTCTTTGAATATACCTAAGAATCATGCCCTTAATTATTTTTGACGGGTTACGGAACACCTTATTTATTAATTAACTTAATAAAAATAAAAGGCATTCACAGCCGTAATAATGAGAAAAAAAATGAGGATTATTTGGTGTGGTGCTCCCGAAACCAAGGAAGTATCGAACGTTGCAAACAATTTTTTTTTTGTTTCTGAAAGAAGACATACTCGTAGTAGCAAACATTAAATATCTTATAAGTTTAGATTTTGGAAATATTGCTGGTATATTTTAGTGCTGTTTTTGTACATACATGTAAAGGCAGATGTTATATGCTTCGTCGAGATGGTCAGGACAAATGTGCATTAGGCAAGTAACGAACGCCGTCTTTTATTTCTTATCCCGGTTCCTAGGGCATAGGAAGCATGTTCCCTGCTTTTAAATTTATTTAAATGTTTTAAAAATTTATGGTTCTCTAAGTGAAATATCGACGTTCCCTCAAAATCTTTAATTACTTTTTTTATTTATTACTTCTCAAATGGCTGTTGATTGTTGTTTATCCCAACCGCTTTTGCATACCTATATGGTTTTATGAGAGACAAACCTAAATTGTACAGATAGTTGCTACGCCTATGCTTCTTACTAAGTTGTATCACATTAAATATCCTCACTTAGTCTTCCAACTATACATATAGTCTATACTTAAACCTACCTTATACAATAAATTATATAACACCTAAACTAAATACATACTTTTACTATTACCATTATAAACTATTAATAACAACATGGCACTATCTGGAAGCATTGGCTTCAACAATATAAGTGGTTTTGGTTAGCTGCGGATGTGGGCAGTAGATCTCCAAAAGTCCAAGTGGCGACTTTCATGTCATCAATTGGACCTGACGCTGCCAATATCTATAATGCTTTCACATTATCAGATGCAGACCGCAAGAAACTGCCTGAAATCCGAAAGAAATTCGAAGAATACTTTGCTTCAAAAGTAAATGTAACATTTGAGCGATACACCTTTAACAAGGTGATGCAAAATAAAGGAATTTCCAACCAAGATTACAAATCAAGCCAAAAAATGTGACTTTGGAACCTCAGAAGATAATCTTATAAGAGACAGAATTGTTGTTGGTGTAGTGAGTAGTGAGTGTAGTTAAAAGAATTACATACATCCGATGAAGTAAATACAATAACAAAATGCACACCCCAAACAGTCTATCAAAAATAATAAAAAAGGAAACCTAAAATGTTAAAGTAAATAGGCAGCACCACAACAACTCACACATAATGAACTACAAAATGCCTCAAAAAATTAATAACTTTTGCCGATAGTAAAATAGATGTGTGCTCAATGTGTGGTGCGTAATAAAAAAGCATGCATTAATTTCAAATTCGTGAACTATCCGGTTGCGCCTATACTAGGAAAGCGTGCGAAAAACTAAAATTAATTGTTCGTGTCGAATAGCTTAAAATCAATGAAAATATTATCTCCGGACTCAGTTGCGTTGCAGACTTCATATGAATACGATATCAATTTAGTCGAAAATCCGCATTTTGAAGTTTACGCCGCCGAAATGTACATACGTTGCTTGGGAATGGACAGAGAACCACAATAGTGCTTTTGAGCGCTTAAAATCTATTTTTTCAAGTACTCCCGTACTCAAATTAAAAGTAGACGCCAGCAATTCTTTCATTGGATCGGTTTTACTACAAGGTGACCAACCGGTCGCCCTTGCTTCAAAAGCATTGTCATCATCCCAAATCGCACAAAGAAAGAAGCCACAGCGATAAAATTTGGTTGTGAGAAGTTTCGTGAGTATATAGTTGGAAAAAATTTTACGGTAGAAACCGATCACAAACCACTTGAGATTATTTTTAAAAAGCCCATAAAATTTCAATTTCAATTTATTAGGAGTACAAGTAAGACTCGAGTCTTTTATAGTATATAATACAGTAAACAGATAGATTGATAACGGCAGTTACAAATAAAATCTTAAACCAAAGATAAGGGAGGGGAAAGAAGGAAGTGGAAGAAAAGGAAAAAAAAGATAGTTAAAAAAAATGTGTGTTGTTAACGTTGCTGTTTAAAGTATTTGTAAATTTCATTTTTAAAATGCTTAGTCTGGACTTGTCGCCTCACTTGCAATGGCAGTGAGTTCCAAAGCCTGGCGACATGAACAAAGAATAGGCGTGAAGTGTTTAAATATACCGATACTGGTGTAATAAGATTGAGGGTTCTAGGTGATTGTGCAAATTGAAGCTTATTAAATAAGTATGTTGGTAGTAGCTTCTGAATAATGTTGTGCTTAAAAATGCAACATCTAGCATCTAAAAAGTCCTTAAGGATAATTCCAAGGACAGTACGATCATAGCCTGTTATGTGATCATGTCTACGAAGTCCATATATATATCTAACCAAGTCATTAAACGCAACAAGTAATTTATGCAGGGACCGAGAGTCAAGTTTACAGTAAACTACGGCAGCATAGTCAATTATCGGTAAGAGCAATATCTTGACAAGTCTTAGCTTAGTATCAATCGGTGTGAAGGCCGCAGATAACGAGAGTTTTCGTAGTGCCCCGACCCACAGTGTAGTTAATATGCTCCGTGGCTGAAAGAGAGCAAGTTATCTTAAATCCTAAGCTAGTTATTTTATTTACAAAATGAAGCTGCATGTGCGATATGTAGACAGGTGGTAACATTTCAGTGTCAAAATATTGTTTCGAGATTGCAATACACCGAGATTTACTAGGATTAAGAGTGAGACCATTGTTCACTGACCAATTATGAATGTTTGATAGATCTTCGTTGAGTCTATAGACCAAGTCTTCGATCAGGCCAACTGGTCTGGACAAGTAGACTTGAGCGTCATCTGCATAGAGATGCAGTGATACATTTCTACACACTTTAGGAAGATCGTTGATATACAAACAGAATAAAATTGGGCCCAAGATCGATCCTTGCGGAACTCCAGCTGACAAGTTGGGATACTGAGAGCAGCTACCCCCAATGGTGACTCTTTGCTTTCTGTTACTTAAATAATTTTTTATCAGACAGACCGATGCTTCACTAAAGTCAAAATAGGATCCTAGTTTTTGACACAATATGATGTGATCTACCCTATCAAAAGTTTTGGAAAAGTCAAGCAAACATAAAACTGTAACAAAGTCTTGATCGAATTGGGTCCTAATGTCATCAAGAACTTCAACAATTGCTGTTGAGCAACTGTGATGCTCACGGAAACCCGACTGTATAGGAGACAACAGGGCATGAGCCACAAGGTGTTTCGAAATTTGTTTAGCCATTATTCTCTCAAGAACTTTTGACAGGCAGGGTAAAATGCTAATTGGGCGGAAATCCGATGCAGATACCGGATGAGGTTTCTTAGGCAGAGGGATAACTTTTGCTGTTTTCCAACTATTAGGAGGAGTATATACAAAAGTTGAATATGTGAGTAAGTGGAGCTATGATAGAGATAAGAATCATCCTGATAAAACGAAGCGGTAGTCCATCTTCCCCAATCGCTTCCGACTTTAGCGAACGGATATTTTCGATGACTTCAACCTCCGAGACCGTCTGAAAGTTAAAACAATTTATGTTCTGACAAATGAGCTGAGAATTAGGAACAAAGTTTGTGTATTCGACATCAACAATAAAAAAGGTCTTGTTAAGTTCATTTAAATCAGGTGTCGTAGAAAAAGAAATATTTTGCCCAATACCAAGCGACCGCAAGTTGTTCCACAATCTCTTGGTTGGCAAGTTAGAACTTAGTTTCGAGAAATAGTATCTTTTTTTAGCCCTACGAGTAATGGCGGATGCTAGATTACGAGACTGGCGAAATGCTTCCCAATTCAAAACAGTGGGGTTAGTTTTCCACTTCGAATAGGTCTTCCTGCGTAACTTAATAGCGTTATGTACATCCGCGGTAAACCATGGACAATTTTTATTACGCACTACAACACTTTTAAGCGGAACATGCCTATTAAGGAGATTAATTAATAAGGTTTGCATGTAATCCACTTTATCATTGGCAGTGGACATGTTATACACATATTGCCAAGGTACGAGATTTAGATCACTTTGTAGAGAGGTATAATCTATTTATGAAAAATCCCTGAATTGAAAATACAGAGGTTTGGATGTGCGAGCAAAGTCTATGTCGTACGTACAAAAAATAAGATCGTGGTCTGACACACCTTCAAATGATAGTTAGTCTTGGAACGAACGATCAGACACTATGCACAGATCAAGAAGTCTAGGAGAACAGTTCGGAGCGAAACGAGTAGCAAATCTATTGTATACAGTCAAACCAGTTGTAGCAATACAATCTAAGAGATGGAGAGCTCGAGAGTCACTCTTTAAAAGATCAGCATTGAAATCTCCGGAAATAATGATATGTTCATAGGATGATGAAAAATTTTGAATAACCGAGAAAAAAGGTTCCGGAGAGTGATTTCGATTGTAAGCAGTTCCTATGATGCTTTTAATACAACCACCAGAAACTTCAATAACAAGGAATTCAATGCCTCCACCTTCGGACTTTCCAATGATTTTGCAGTCAAGCGAGGTATTGCAATAGATTGCCACCCCACCACCTGTCGTTTCCGTGATTCTGTCATTTCGAATCAGAGTAGACCCATTGATTTGAAAAAAATGATCTGGTATATCAGGCCTGAACCAAGTTTCCGAGACACAAATTACATCAACACCCGAACCAACAAAAAACTCACATAATTTAGTTTAGAAGTATCTAATCCAAACTGATTTAACTTATCCTAACAATAAATTTCATAGTTTAATATTAAACTGCATAATTGCAGTTCCCACGAAACCCACTGCAACTGAGTGCCAAAATTCATTCCTCGCTCGTTTGCATTTGCTTCGCATAAACTTCTATGATCCGCTACGCATATCGCGGATATAATTTCGTCTGCAGATGTGCGATAGGTCGTGTTAACTTATATCATAAATATGTACTTATGTAAGCATATCGGAATTTTTTTTTTCCAAAAGATCAATAAATTTCTTTTGCGTTTGTGTATGAGATGGAGCCAAAAAAATTTTCAGCATTTGTTCACTCTCTCCAATTATTTGTGTAAATTGTTTTGTATAGCTTATGAAGCTATGTTATTTTCAAGGGCCCGAGAAGAAGACACTGCGGAATATTCGGTGTCGGACTCTATTTCAATTTCGAAGTCATCTTCAGTTACTGGATTATCAAAGGTTGCAAAAAAAAATCTTCTTCCCAATATAATGATCATTACTCAAATGCCGGAACTCCTTGATCGAAACTAACGAATTCTAGTGGAACTTCTGGTAACGTGAACTGTAGTTTCAGTAATGACCTCAGTTAAAAGCTGAAAACCACACGATCGGAAACAATTTGAAAGAGTTTTCTCACTAACGTTATCCCAAGCTTTTTAGCTACCAACAACCGTCAAGTACATTTATTTTTGAAGTCATATCTGATACCTTTCCTGACTCATCTATTGTGGACATTAGATGATCCAACATAAGCTATCTATAGTGTCCCTTTAGATTTTTTATAAAGCCTCCGTCCAATGGATGCAAGTGCGAAGTACAGTTAGAAGATAGACTCTACTCGATGTTGCGTTATCCAAGAAGAGATCTTTTTTATTATTGTAAAGTTTGGTCAAACGCATGAACTGGAAAAGATGTTCGATGTAGTCCATGATCTTTTATTATTTTTCCAATCGATGCTGCTGAATAACAACTTTTTAAATGTCCTCGGTAATAAATTATTCTTTTTTTTCCCAAAGCGTTGCAAAGAAGTGTGACTATAAGTCATTCTTTTGAATGTATACCTCCAAAGCACTTTTCAGATTTTAATGCCAAAGTTTGGATGGTAGTGTACAAAAGAATAAACCAGTTTCGTCTAGATTATGGATGTTATGAGGCATATAATTTTTGCACAACGCATCAACGGTTGCTTTGTAGTTCTTCGCAAAATTAGCCTGTAGCCTTCGTTTGCAAAATTGGTCCTGAAATTTGGATGTTTTTTGGTCTTGCTAACTAGTGGGAGTAAACCGTTCACCATGGCCCGAGCCAAGCGGGAGAAGCGAGTACTTCTTCGCGGTCTTACCTATACTCACACCCAAGTGTAAGCTGGAGCGACTAAGGGCGTGGCCGACTGGCATCCTAGTCAATAAACTGGCAAACATTAACAAAGCAAGGAAATATTTATAATGTACTGTCAACGGGCAGGCCGCGTCGAATTGCGAGTTGCAGGTTTAAGTGAGCAAAGGGCCACAAAAATGAGATATGCGAACTGGAATAAGACAAGGTTGCGTACACGGAGCAACTATAGTGCGTGCCCTCTAGGAACCGAAGACACCCTGTATCGGGGATGTTCAAAGTTCCAA
Source organism: Merodon equestris (assembly GCA_958301585.1). Classification (NCBI taxonomy): domain Eukaryota; kingdom Metazoa; phylum Arthropoda; class Insecta; order Diptera; family Syrphidae; genus Merodon; species Merodon equestris. Next base: position 72,560,462 of record OY284413.1, read on the forward strand.
GACAAGAAAACCGTAAAGCTCGTAAGCAGAAGGCTAACGAGAAATATCTCTCAGGTATAATACAAAGGAGGCTGAAAGCTCCAAAAGATCCATGCAATAGGCGAACCGAGTAAATAGAATCTACAAGCTTCTGTGGGGCCTAACGCACATACAATCGCAATGAGTACGGTGAGAGTTCCTTAAAGATCTAATCTTTGAATGCGAATTCACTGATTAGGATTGAGAACAGCCGCATTTTCAACCTGTTATAGGACGTAAGCCTCGTTGTACTTTGACCATGGCAGTTCTTGTAATATAATCTGAAGATAACGACCCAACGCCATAAGAGGCGTGGGAGTTGCAATCTTCATAAGGACTAATTTTAAACCTAAAATTATATATAACCATTAAACTAATTGGAGAAATAACATATTCAGCACTAGTGGCTTACTAAGCCATTGGCGCTATTCGCAACGACATTCCGTCGTAGCATAAGAGCGGCTCCTCCACGGAGGATGTATGATAGGTAGTACAATACAATGCCATATGAACCCGATGAAACGAATGTGTGCCACAACCCAACAATCCACGCACTACACAGACTTCTCGCAAGATTCAAATTCTTGTATAAACGGTTTACCGATAATCAAAACTTGGCCGTTGGAGTCACTTACAATACTAAAAACCTTCTAACCCCTGAAGTTACAGCATTTCTGTAAGTTTGCATTGGAACAACAGAATTCGTGCTATAAATTTCAACAACTTGAATGCATATGTTCCCTCACTTAAATAAAATAGTTCGGAAACCAATCAGAATGAAATTCATCTAGCTTCCGCGAGCGTCGGACACTGAACGCCGTTTTGGATGACGATTTTTATGATCGAGAATCCTCAGAAAAAGGAGACGACAGTGGGAGCTGTCGACCAGGTAATGTCTAAGGAATGCCAGCATTCGATTTGGAACACAAAGTCCTATGACATCACTTCCACCTACGACATGATATCGATCATTGCTGATTAGGGAACCTTACTTTACCAAATTCAATGAATATTTCATGGCAAAAAATGCCGCCAACAATGAAGGTGCTACCACCCTGTTCACTTCGAGGATCTCCAGATCATCTTTGAGTCATTGAAGAGAAAAAATACGCGGGAATTGACGATATAAATAATGTTGTATTTAGGTATCTCTCACAAGCAGCTGTAGAAATGTAATAATTCAAAATTGTCGACGTAACTTCTGCTCAAACAGTTGGAATTAAAAATGAACTGCATCAGGGTACGATGAACTTGCATAGTTCCTTAATCCTTAGTGATCCTCTTCACCATCACTAACATATGTGGACGATCACGTACAAATCACGGACCAACGATTGACGTTGTTGTGATGCTCTGTTAGGTTCTATTTCATTCAGAATGACTTTGCCTAGAGCTTCTCGGAGCACTAGAACAAACTTAAAGCATCTTGTCAGTTTTAGGACTGCACTGACGGAAGAAAGCGTAGCCAGATATTTTGAGGTCTGGCTAGACCAGTATTTTGAGACACATACAAGAGTCTACCATACCATACTCTTTTCTGACAAAGTTTATGGCAACTTCGCTTTGATAATATGGCTGTTTCATATCAGCCAACTTGATTCTAAATTGAATGTGCTACATGGCTTTAATCAAGCCCACAGTTGCCCGAAATTTGTCGTGCTGCCAGATCACCTTGGCTTGCTCGCATTGTGGCAATTCTTCCTTCTTCAACTTAAACTCTTTGTTGTGAACTGCTGTGGTGGTTTCACCTTGTTGCAACAACTCATAATATATGTATGTACAATGCAAGCTGGTTTCAAAACAATTTTTAAACGTTTGGTTTTTAAATGTCAAAAAAAGCACAAAGTGTGCGAAATTTTTATTTAAGTTTATATATATGGCCATTTAATTTTTAAAGATTACTCTGTGAAAATGTTGACACCTTTTAAATAGTGCAAACTCAGAGTCAAATTTTCAGTCACTTTTTCGAGCATATTGGCTGGTATCTCGCTAATAACATGTGTAGTTATCTAACCGCTATTCTTTTACGCATTACGCAATTCCATGAATCGGTGATTCCTTTCTTTCGCAACGAAATGGGGGAGACATCGTTAAAGTAGTTAAAAAAATATGTAGTTAGTTGCTGGTTTTATGTAAACTCAAAAAAAAACCTGATGCATTTTTTTTCTTGTAATTTATTGCCACAAAATTCGTTAATTTATTTTTAAATAAATGAAAGTTATAGCTTTAAGAATTTTTTTTAAGCAAATTTGTTAATGGTAAAATAGATCTAAAAATACAAAATAAAAATTAATTTCAAACTAAAATTAAAAAAAAAAAACATTTCTAAGGGAACCTGTCATTCTCGTTTGACCGGATTCCTTTTGAACTGTGGGAAGAAGATGCTCTCACCACGGATTTGTTAAAACCACAGAAAAATGAATCGATCGATCCTACTCACCATCTAAAGGCAGATCCGCCAGCTCCAGTAGCAACTGGAAAAATTGCGATCTTCATAAGAAATAGTTTTGACGTAAGGCTATACAATGGTAAAATGTGGCTAGAGGCCTGCATCGCGCGCATTCTTCTCCGAAAGTGAAAGACAGTGTGTATTATGGCACTTGAAGTACATTGCTTTTCTAGTTTAATAACACGAGTAGCTTAGAAATTATTTCGTAGTAATTCATATTGCCTAAAAATATTATGTGTCACTTCCACAAAAGAAAGTCATGCGCCTTTTTCCTGTATATGAAATTTGTCATGAGTCCTTCATGACCTTTCCCCCTTTCCCCCAATCTGGGGAACAGAGTTTTTAAATAGAGGAAATCTTCTTCAGTTATATCCACTGCTTTAACAAAATTTATCATGAAGCTCAATTACCTTATGCGTAAGGGTGGCAAAATTATGTTGTTTTGGTCTACTAAAGGGCTTTAGGCAAACGTCTTTATCCATTAGTTATCCATTAACATTTTTTTATTGTAGTGTTGATTCCTACCTCTACTAGGCCACTTGCCAAGGCAACAGCAATATTTTGTGTACTGCAAGCCAAGCAATATTTCAACAACTGTAGGTTAGGTTAGGTTTGAGAAGGGGAGTGTGATGGTTAGACATCACTTCCACTCGGAGGCCAAGAGGCCCATTGTGATTCCCTTCGTTTGTGTGGGTACACATAAAATTAACCTGTCCTATCACGTGGTGGCTGAAACCACCCCGTGCTCTTGATGAATCTTAGAAGATCCGATATATCTGCATTAGCCACGTCCGCAATCTCTGTAAAGAATCTTTGGCCTAGCGACACTAGGCGTCGATTCTGGAGAGCTGGACAGTGGCAAAGCAGATGTTGGATCGTCTCAGTTTCTTCCTCATCGCCGCAGCTCCGGCAGAGATCGCTGGACCCCGAGTCCCATTTCCGGAGCATTGCTCCAATGGGACAGTGTCCTGTGATCACTCCGACGAGCATACGGATCGAGTTACGGTCCAGCGCCAGGAGCTTCTTTGTTTTTCCTACATTGAGCTCTGGCCACGATGATGGTGTAGCTGTCGTTTCTTGTAAGCCAAGACGAGTTGGCCTCTTTGATGATTATGTCGTTTATGATCCGGTATAATGCGCTGATCGGTGGTTGCAAAGACGTGTCCGCTTCGCTGATGTCCATTTCAGAGCCTTGCCTGGCCAGTTCGTCTGCTCTTTCGTTCCCTGCGATTGAGCTGTGGCCTGGGACCCAGCAGAGTTTAACTTTATGGTGACTAATGGACATCAGTGAGTCGCGACATTTCTTGACAGCCTTTGATCTCGTTATACAGGATTCTATTGACTTCAGTGCAGCCTGGCTGTCTACGAAGATGGTGATATCAGATGGTGGGATATCGGCTACCTGTAGGTGTTCAACAACTGTAACATCTGCACATATTTTCCAAAACTTTTTCGATGAGATTTTGTATATTATCATAAATTTTTTCGACCCAATGGCTTTAGGTACAGAAGGGAGGTTATTGCCATTTCGATGAATCAATAAATAGTCTGCCTTGATCTGGTGAATGTTCAAAACAAACTTGCTCATATGCCCCTCTATCTTACTATAAAGTTACAAAAATGCAGCATCGCGTTGTTGATACACGGAAATTTGAGTATGTATTATACTTGGATGAAGTAAATTCCATTGCTAGAGTCTAAAACCCAAGAGGTCAACTTGAGTTTTAGACAAATCAACACCTCGAACCAAATCATTCAGTTCACTTTGACGTAATTAAGTTCATTTTCATTTACAACGAAATTCTGTGATTGACAAGAAGTTAGTGTTGAAGTTACATTTGCTTTCACTGCTTTAGCTTTCTTTTTCTTCTTCATACTTTTTTCTCCAATGGAAGCCGCGGTGGGGAAATGTTTTCAGTATGAGGAAGTTGCTTGGATGCCGATTCCCGCCTTTGGACACACAATTTAAATTCTTAATATATGCGAATATCCTTTCAAGTGAATTCAACGTAAATTAAAAACACAAAGTAAAGAGTCTATATTTAAGAACTATATATTTAATTGTTCATTCATTTATATACATATATGTAGTTATCGTTAGTTCTTTAGTGACAGTAGTTATAATACTTTTACGCTATAAACTGTCAGTAACCAATGCCAATTATCCATCTTATCGTATATTTAGGTAATTCCATGTAGTAAACTATTTCTGAAATTTATATTTTTAATACTTACTCGTATGCATGTACGATTCAAAAAATTGTATAATTTGTATAATGTGTAGGTGTAATTATTTTGTTTGTTGGGAATAATATTGATCGGTTGATAAACGGGTAAAGAATTTTAATACGGTTATGAAAAGTCCGTATACCATTCGTATTTTGACGATGAGTTGAATTTAGCCATTTTTTTGTGTTTAAAAAAATTATGAATTCAACGATTTTATTTTGAATGCCCATAGCATTCCATGTTTTAATAATTAAATAATTATTTACTGTATTATTTCTCGTCATTGGAATACAGAAATTTGATAGCTACAGAAGTATGCGATCATTTGAAATTGATCCATTTTTGCTTAACACATACATTTTCGTCATCATTTCCATAATTAATGGATTCACCGTAAAGAGTAGATTGATGCTGTTTGTGTTCAGACCTCTTGATTGGCTAATGTCAGTTCCCCACGTATTTGACGGATGTAAACAATTGATTGCAACTGGTTAACAATTACTTTTCACGATCGATTGCCATCAGTGAGGAAACAAGGAATTCAATTAGATGCCTCCGTAGGGGCACTTACTTGGCTTAATGTAAGCCTTAACAAAGAAGAGGAAGGAATGGATTACAGAGAGGTGGATTACAAATGGTGGCGGTAGCAGACATTTCTAAAATAGGGTTTGGTGAGCGGAGTTTGCTTCTTGCAGCATTTTGGACATTGGCTCTAGGTAGTAGTAGTTCGTTCGATAGGAATTGGTGGCGAATATTTCAGGTTGCTACGGTGAATCAGTGGGGGGCAGTCGTTATTATCGCGTCAGGAAGGGTCATTATAAAAAGTATGTCTGCGACTTTGCCTCTTTCTTCTAGGAGTTTTGGGTGGATTAGTTTTAAGCGATCCTTATGATACGATAAGTTCTAGGTATCTCCTTCTTATTCTTCTTAGACGACGTTACAGCTCACGGAGAGCCAGAGTCAAGGCAAGTGTACTAGGGGGGGTTTTGCCAGTACCCCGCCGAGGAGAAAAGTCGCGTAATGAATATTCGATAGCATTGGTTTTATCGGGATCTCTAGGTATCAGCCAGGGGAAAACCACAAGGGGCAAAACGAGTAAGCCTGCGTTGAACAGACTCAGTGAACACCGCGGACACCGTTAGAGGCGAAAGTTAACTTTTCTGTCACAGATTACACCTAAGTCAATCAAAAAGTTGACGGGGGAACAACTTCATGACGGATAACTTACGTTTTGGGAGGTTAAGTTCCGGATTGGACCGAGCAGGAATCAACAGGGGAAGATATAAGTTTTGATTTTCACATCATACCTACATATATAGTCTTGTGCAGGGACGGGTTAAGAATATCCCTGCAGCGATACCTATAGCTTGTCGTTAAAGGCGACTAAACAAAGGTAAACAAAAATCACATCTAGGCAATTTAGAAAACACCAAGGTGAGCCTAGGGACACATATACCACCATTAAACTGCCCCACAAGTGTGCATGCAAATCAGTGGGTTGACACGACTGGAGATCACCGGTGTTGTAAGAGTAAGATCAATAAAAAAAAAAAAATAAAAAATCTGGAGCATGCCCGTGTCAAACAGGAAGAGAAGAAAGAAAACGGTCAAACCGTAGCATTATGGAAAAGAACGCTAAAAGGAAAAGCACTACCCCGCCAGGCACTACTAATGGTCGTGATCCTGGGACGAGCAGCAATGCTCGGGTCAGAGCTATAGGATTTCCGGGGGATAGCAAAGTAATGCAACGGCGTAAGCCACATTTAACAGTCGCGAGTTGGAACGTTGGAAGCATGAGTGGGCGCAGCTATGAGCTTGAAGAAATGATGGTTAGAAGGCGAGTAGACATCCTGTGCGTACAAGAGACGAAATGGCGAAACACCGGTAATCGGGCACGTTTCTTGGACGTTAAAACAAAAGCCTACAAGATGTTTTACTATGGATTGGAACAAGGAAAAAACGGAATCGCCATCATCCTTGCGGCAGAGTTACTTGGCAACGTCTTAACCATTTCAAAGTCCAGTGACCGTTTGATGACTCTCAAATTGGTGATGCATGGTGAGGTGTGGAACATCGTAAGCGCATATGCCCCTCAAGTAGGATGCGAACAAAAAGAAAAAGATGCATTCTGGCTAGATTTCCACAACCTTGTCAAAATCATCCCAAAGGAAGAGCTTTTGTTTGTTGGGGGAGATTTAAACGGACATGTCGGGAAGACAAGCGAAGACTATGAAGGCTACCACGGAGGGCTGGGATACGGCACCAGGAACTCTTCAGGTGAAGATATCCTAAACATGTGCAAGTCGTACGGTCTTATAGTGCTAAATACCATGTTCGTCAAACAAAGCCGGCACCTGATCACTCATAGCAGCGGCGGAAATGAAACTCAAATAGACTATCATTTGATATCCAGTTTCATGAAGCCACGAGCTAAAGATTGCAAAGTGATCCTGGGAGACGCGATCGCCCCTCAACACCGTCTCCTCCTGACTGAATTTTTTATGGATGCGAGAAAGAAGTCAAAGCAGCAAACGAAGATGTCTGAGAGAATCAAGTGGTATAAGCTGGATAAAGGAAAAGGCGAAGCTTTTATCAGCAACATGGAAAACTACCTCTCTTCCATTATCGATGAGGTCGGTAGTGAGGAGTGCAGAGCACAAGACATGTGGGATTCCCTACAACAATCTGGCCTGGAGAAAGCCAAATCACTGCTCGGAACATCTAAAGGCCCCTGCCAACACGCAAAAGAAACCTGGTGGTGGACAGACGAAGCCAAAGCAGTGATACACGAAAAGAAAATGGCTTTCCAAGCTTGGTCAAAGTGCTCTTCTACTAATAGAGAGGAAAAAGCTCGCCGTGAAAAGGTATATAGATGTTGCAAAGGTATCGCGAAGAAAAAATGCGCCGAATTCAAAGCGAAAAGCATGGAAGGCCTCTATCAGGAGTTGGAAGAAATATCGTCTTCCGCGTCTGACAGGAACCAGGCTACCCAGGAGCTTCGACAAAACAATTTGAACAAAGGAGCAAATATCTGTAAGATAGCCGCCCAGAGAAGAAGAAATGCTCAGGAGATTCGTTTCCCAAAGTTTATTAACAATGCTGAAGGCCAACTCCTTGTGGAAGACGAAAAAATTCTCCACAGATGGCGACAGTATTGCGAGGAACTTCTGAACGAACAGTTTCCCCGAGTGTACTTTCCAAGAGCCGCCCCGAATCATGCCGAAATATCCGACATCACAGTCGAAGAAGTTCGGTATGCGGTTAAAAACTCCAAGAAAAGAAAAGCTGTTGGGCCGGACGGGATACCCTCTGAGTTCTGGAAAAAGATGGGAGACATCGGGTCTAGATGGCTCATGGTTCTTATCTCCAAACTTATGAGAGGCGACACTATGCCTAATCGATGGAGCGAAAGCTATCTTCTTCCTTTGCACAAAGGAAAGGGTGATACGCGAAATTGTGATAACTACCGTTCTGTCAAGCTGATGTCGCACACCATGAAGATCGTTGATAGCCGACTGCGGAAAATAATACGACTATCTGATGACCAGTGCGGGTTTGTCTCGGGTAAATCAACAACAGATGCAATCCAAAGTATAAGGATCATGATGGAAAAGCATCGTGATTCTTCAAAGGACTTGCATATGGTGTTGGTTGATTTCGAGAAGGCCTTTGACAGGCCAAGAGATCTTTTATGGGTAGCGCTAAGACAAAAAGGAGTTCCAGAAACCTACGTGCGAGTGATTATGGACATGTACGAGAGAGCAACGACAAGAGTAAGATGCACCGCAGGAGTCACCGAAGAGTTCGCAATCAAAGTCGGTGTACACCAAGGGAGCGTCCTCAGCCCACTGCTTTTTATAGCAGTCCTTGATTGCTTGCTTGAAGGAAAAGTGACGGACCCCAATGTGCACCAGCTATTCTTTGCTGACGATGGGGCCATTATAAGTGATGATCAGGCGTCCCTACAACGAGCACTTGATGTGTGGGTGGACATTTTTGAGGGACACGGGTATCGTATTAGTTCAAAGAAGACAGAGTATCTGTGCTGCCCGTTCTCTGACCGTCAACAGCCTATTCCAGACATTTACTTGAATGGAAGATTGCTTCCCAAGTGTGAAAAGTTTAAATATCTGGGATCTATGATTAATAGAGAAGCAACTTGTGATGACGACATCAAACATCGCGTAAGCTTAGGGTGGATGAAGTGGCGGGAAAACTCCGCCATCTTCTGTGATCGAAAAATGCCCCCTAAGCTGAAAGGAAGGCTCTACACTTCAGTTGTACGTCCGGCGCTCACATACGGTTCACAATGCTGGACAATGCACAAAAAGTATGAGAGCAAATTAACGGCAACTGAGATGAAGATGCTTCGCATGACAGCGGGAGTAACAAAGCGTGACAGAATTAGAAGTTCAAAGATCCGAGGAAGCCTCCACGTAAAAGAAACCATCACAAGAAATATAGAGCGCGACCGACTCAGTTGGTATTGCCATGTTCAAAGGAGAGATCCTTTGAACCCCGTCCAAAAGGCGTTATCAATCAACATTCCAATTTCAACACGCAAAAAAGGCAGGCCGAAAAACAATTGGTGCAAACAAATGCAAAAACACCAGCATTTGATTGGCCTCAGCGATGAAGTAATCCCAAACCGGGAAGCCTGCCGCTACTTTCTGAGGTCAAACCGGCGGACCCCACAAGCGGACCAGTAGGAATGCAGTTAAGTGGGAAGGTTATGGTCCTACACTTCTGACCATAACGACGCCGGGATAAAAAAAGGAAAAGAAGAAGAAGAAGAAGATCATACCTACATATATACAGAAAGATAAGAGTTCTTCATAATACAGAAAACATCATTAAGTTTTCGGTCCATTAGTGAGCCGAGGTGTCTGCCTTGGGGATCTCTGGAAGTGGTATTAATTGGATCAGAAATAAAAGGTCAAAAAATAACATTGTACTGACCATCTTCAAAGTGGGATTTGATCCATAGGGTAAAACCAAGGTAAAAACCAAAAACAAAAAAATTAAGAACAATAATAATTTGAGTCGAAATTTTGTCAAAGTCCTTGTTGAAGTCTGTGGCAACAATGTCTATTTCTATGCTATTCTACAGTGTTGTGTGACAAACAGGTTCGTGGTTGTCGATCGACCTTTTAGAAACCCACATTGATTTGGGGAGGAGAGGGGCTTGCAATGAAAAAATCTTCTTTCATGGTGAGGGTACGTCCGGGAATTTGAATGATGTACCTATAAACATTTCCCCAAAGCTGAGGAAATGCTCCCTGGAAATGAAACTTAGAAATAAGGCCATGAGTAATCAGAGTAGATGTTTGGCGCAGTTTTTTTTAAACGATGGCAAATAGTCGTCCTTTAACTCATGTATTTTCTCGCTGACTAAGGCAGGAAATATATTCACTTACGCTAGAAACGTCTGAAGTCAGTCTTTCATATCACATATGGAGTCATGGTTGGGTTTAAGGTCTTGATGACTGGCTTATTGGAAGAAATTTTGAGAAAATTAAAAGTTGAAGAATACACATAGTTATCAACTATTCTTGGTTTTTGAATTTTTTTTTTTTTTTTGTTGGAGGCTTCTACTATCTATTGGAGCACTCAGACACAAATACTGGTCCATAGTACTACCAGACCGATATTGTATTTTGCCTGTTGTCCGAAGAAAAGTGAGGAGGGGCTTCAGTGATGTAGAGCTAAAAGATTCGGCACTCACCACGGCGGCCCCAAGGGTGGGCCACCGTGCGCGAGCGAAGGCGGGACAGTCGCAGAGAAAGTGTTCTGCTGTGTCATCCTCCACGCAACATGCAGCACAGATAGGCGTTTCACTGATCTCTACGTTCTTGGCAAAAGTGTAATGGCCCGTAATGACGCCCGTAAGCCTTCTGCAATCATTTCTCCTTAAGGATAAGAAAAATGGTGCGGACTTCTTGCGGACATCAGGGCGTACGTGCTTAGTCATCCTGCATACTGGATATTCCTTCCATCTACGACCCAGTCGTTGATTTCAGATTTGACCATGGAGGCAGGTAGACATAAGGCGGGTTCAGGTCCTGAGAAACTTTCCTCTGAGCCCCTTTTAGCGAGTTCATCGGAGATCTCGTTTCCTGGGATCCCATAGTGACCTGTGACCCACACAAGCCTAAGTGAATTTAGTCTTCGGTTTTTGCATTTATAAAGCAGCAGAAGCTCTGGGAATCGGGGATAAGAGAGGTTCGTGTATCAGAAGTAAAGACATTCGCAAATTTGTGCGAATTCGGTTTGCAGGTAAGTAGAAAAATCGGAAACAGAGCGTTATTTAAGGTCTCCCAACGTTTGATTTTTTTCGTTGCACAGAGAGCCTAGTTTCTTAGGGTGGAAATGAGATGTAGTTCTTCTTTTGGGAATTTGGAACAAATAGGATAAGGCAACTGATGACTTTGAAGTAGAATAGGACAAGACTAACTACTAAGGCTATGCGGATGTTAGGATTTAGGGAAAAATTAAAGTTAAATTAAGTTAATATTATTGCGAGGGCTTACTGAAGTTTGTTTTTTTTTTTTTTTGTTTTTATAATTCGTGCAGTTTCAAGAGATACGCTCTAATGATATTTGTCACACAACCTGGGGGGGGTGCAGATGGTTTGTGTCGAAGATGTTCGTTCACTACTCCCTGGGGGTGGTTTTCTTGGGATTCGAGAGATTCGACTGAATTTGTCGCGTTGTTTGTAGTTATACAGTAATTTTATTCTATGCCATTAAGATTTTATATTGGAAGTATTTTGGGAGTGGAGAATGGTGAAATAATTGTCAAGTGAAAGTATTCCCAATAATAGTGTAGTGGCTAGTAATGGTGATTACATCTGGGAATAACTCAGTTTTCGAAATGAGATGAGAAGATCAGATCAAATTCTCGATTCATATGAGTGGTGATGTTCTGAGAAGACCAGAGACGAGGTTTTTAATATGGAATCTACGAAGTCGAAAGTAAGTTGATGGCAATAAGTGGATTGTGAAGGTAAGTTAGAGCTTCCGTTTTAGGAAGGTTATTAAGAAGCTTGTAAATTGAAATCATCGGAGTTAGACGAAGCATAATGGATCATAGGGGCTGTAAATTGCTAAAGGATCTGCTATCTTACCATGGGCATATTGTCGGGGCCACCAGCACGAAATTGTTATTATTTGTGAATCCCTAGAGGATTACAACAAGGTACGTGCCGCCCTTGGAAAATCACTCCCAAAGCACGAAACCCAATTACAGTCCTCCTTAAGGACATAGATCACGAACTCGGGTCGGAAGAGCTGATGAATGAGCTACGCAGACACGAGAATGACGAACTCCAGTTCGTTGGAGTCAAGCCCTTCACCACCGCCAAGGCTAGAAGCGGTGATCAGAAACTACCATTTTTCTTGGTGCAGCTTAGTCCCAACAGCAAAACTGATGGCTTAAGAAAAATACGTTTTCTATGCCACCTAGCTATCACCTGGGATAAATTAAAAAAAACAGATCGTGTACTCCAATGTATGCGTTGCCAGAGATTCGGGCATGCCGCTCCTAATTGCAATATGCAGTTCAGGTGTGTAAAATGCGAAATGGATCACAAACCTGGAGAATGCCCTTTGGGAAGGGAAAAAGTTTATTTATTTATTTATTTATTTATTCTCCATCAAGTACATACTTTCTTAGAGATTAGAACAAAATTCAATTAAAATTACAATAACTCTAATATGGTTTTTTTAACACAATTTCTATCCATGTTAAAGTCTATTGCATACTCAAATTCGTTGAAAGCAATACAAGCCGAAGTGATTGGATTAAACCTAGCGTAATTTGTACTATGAAACGGAATATGCAAAAAGTCAAGTTCTTTTGGACGTAAGCAACGAGATGGGGCATAAACCTTAAACATTGATAGTAACGATGAACAATCAATATTAGAATTTAAAATATCAAACGCGAAAAGAATTGAATATAATTTTCTTCTAGAGACCAGAGGCTTTAATCCAATTAAGCTACATCTACTCTGATACACGGGGAAATTTGAATTAGGAAAGATCTTACGAAGTGCAAACTTTGTGAACCTTTTCTGAATTTTTTCGATCCGAGAGATACTATTTTGAAGATAAGGATTCCATATAACACAACAATATTCGAGAAGAGGCCGAACAAGCGACGAATATAATGATTTTAGCGTGTAGGGATCCCTAAACTCCTTAGAATTCCTTATTATGAATCCTAGCATCGAGTTAGCGCGGGATACCACATTTTCGATATGTAAAGAGAAACTCATTTGAAAGTCAAAGACCACTCCAAGATCTCTTTGGTTATTAGACCGTAATAAGATAGTGTTCTCAATATAGTATCTAAACTGAATGGGATTAGAAATTTTTGAAAAAGTAACAACACTACATTTCTGAGTGTTAAAATATAATCCATTACGATTACACCAGTCAACAGTTTTGTTAAGATCATTTTGAAGATTAATAGAATCCGACATGGATCTTATGGCCTTAAAAATCTTGAGGTCATCAGCATATAGGAGACAATGCGAAAAAGAAATTTGTAATGGTAAATCATTTATAAAAAGAAGAAACAAGAGAGGTCCTAGGTGGCTTCCTTGAGGAACTCCCGAATAGTTTAAAATCTCCTCCGACATGACACTACCTATTTTCACATACTGTTGACGTCCAACAAGCCAATTTAAAAATTCAGAGTGAAATCCCAGTAGTTCAAGTTTTTTAACAAGGAGATTATGTTGCACGCGATCAAACGCCTTTGAAAAATCAGTGTAAATGGTGTCAACTTGCTGGCGTTTCTCTAAATTAGAAAGACAGTAATTCGTAAAAATTGATAAGTTTGTAGTGGTGGATCTTCCTCTCACGAAACCATGTTGGTGCTCCGATATATGATTGTGTACTATGGAGTATAACTTATTTTTTACAATTGCCTCAAACACTTTTGGTATTAGTTGAAGCTTGATTTTAGGGGTTGCCCCAAATTTCAAGAACTTAGAAAGAAAGTTCAGGCTCGTAAGCAGCAAATCGAACAAGATAGACTTCAAAAAAGCCGCTTGTTCGCAAAGATCGTTACACCCAATATATCCTTTCCCCAAATGGCAACAGGATCGGGAAAAGCAACGAAACAGCAAACGGTAAAGGTCCCTACTAAGGCACCTGAAGCCAATGCGGAGTTAACAGCTGTCCTATTGTCCATTAAAGGACAAATGGCTCAACTCCATAAACAACTAAACGAGCAAGCGGCTCGAATTGATCTCATCTATTCGACTCTGTTTGCAGAGTCTGACATGCCAAGAACATAATGAATAGATATAAGATAATATAGATAATAAGAAGATATCGACCCCAGTTCACGCAAGGGGGTGGGGTCGCCCTCCTAATAAAGAAAGGACTGCGTCATAAAATCATATACAGCAGGATTGTGCATAGGTTCCAGGTGCTAGAAGCGTGAAGTGTGTGCATACCCCTTCGAAGTTGAAGACGGTTGTACGTAGTCTCTCATTATGCACCAACAGCCCCTCAATCTACCCAGTTTATTAGCGAGCTTGGATCTCTTTTCCGTCAACTACAGCTACAAGCAGAAGCTGTAGAAGAAAATTATTACTTTTTGGGGATATTAATGCAAAACATGCATCGTGGGGAAATACATTCTCAAATATTAGAGATAATCATCTGTTTAAATGGCTAGGTCAAAATACCATTGAATACCGACTCGACCTGCTTGCGGCGGAGACCCCTTCCTTTCCCAGAGGAGAATGGACTTAGCCCTAATCGACACGAGAATCATTCTCCGTGACGCGACGCCCCATCTGCGAAACTGTTTATGTGCGGTAGATTACGATAGTGACCACTTCGGACTAGCCGCTGTAATACATATTCCTAATGAGCGAATGGGTCTGGAAGAACATAACCAAATGTACACATTTGATTTTCAAAGAACACACTGGTTACGTCTCTCAAGATCTTTAAAGCGTGAAATACTTCGTTAAGAAATTGACCCATCAATGAACAGAAACATGACCAATGACGTGATAGACCACTACCTACTCCAATTTGAGAACGCTATCAAACGAACAATGGAGCATCTCCAAAGCTCAACCTCCGTACGATTTAACCACAAAATACTCTAACCCTACAATTAGAGCTTTACAAAAACATAAAAGTATGCTATTGTCCAGACTAAAACAACTTGGCCGACAATTTACTGACAGACGAGACCCATTTACTGACAGACGAGACCCGGAGATAAGAACACTGAAGTCGATGATCAAAAATCTTCAACAATTATCCAAGAAAATTATAGAATATCTATTAGTTTGCATTGGAACAAAAAAAAATCGGGCTATAAAACCCAGTGGCCAGAATATGTTCCCGCAAATAAATCAACTATTAAGAAGAAAAGATCATAACGATATTCTTTGTTTGCGAATCCCCCAGACAGACCAGGGACGACAGACACTAATCGGTGTAGGGTTGGCTCCAGAAGAAATTTACTTAGACGAAGACGTTTTTGTAATTGAGGATCCACAAGAGAAAGCTGATATTATCGGTTCATACTTCCAAAGAGTGTACATGGTGAATGACTCCGTTCATCCGAACCTCGATCTGGAAAACGAAGAACGGTTAAATCATATACATCTTCTCAATGAAATTGGTGTCCGGCGATCTGAGAATAGTGGTTTAACCACATTCAATGATGAAAGCCCAGCAAATGGAAATATCGCCTGCGAACGATCAATCCACCTGTTCGTCGAAAGAGCTGATCTCATGTGCATCCTTGATTCAATGAAAAACAAAAAATCGTCAGGCATTGATGGGATTACTAGCATAGTATTACGGCATATGCCCGAGGTAGCAGTCGATATATTAGTAACACTTTTTAACAATATACTGAAAAATGCACATTATCCAGTACATTGGAAAATGGCGGTAGTCCACCCTATTCCCAAAAAGGGAAAGGATAAGAGCAGCCCAGCAAATCGTCGGTCAATAAGTTTACTTCCGACTATTAGCAAGGTTTTTGAAATGGTAATCAAGAAAGCGCTACTAAAATGGGTTGAGCATAATAAGGTTCTTCCGGGAAACCAGTTTGGTTTTAGGGCGGGACATGACACTAATCATGCTGCGTCAAAACTGGTGTCCGACTTTTCTTAAAGTTAGCCAGGTTGAATATGAACAAACCGCTGTTATATATGATATATGACATGTTAATAGACAAGAAGTTCGTTGTAAAATATAGCAACGTTACTTCAAGCAGGACTTACCATATTAAAAACGGTTTACAACAGGGGGCAGTAAATTCACCTCTGCTTTTTCACATTTACACAAGTGATCTAGTTGGTTCTCTTAGTCACGCTTTGGCGTATGCAGATGATCTAGTGGCATACAGATTGGGTAAAAAAATTGAAATCATCAATGCGCTCTTGCAATATGACTTGGATACAATTAAAAGATACTGTGATGATTGGAAATTAAAAATCAATTTTCAAAAATCAGAAACAATTCTTTTCAGACCACCATTGTACAGGGCCTCTAGGGATACTAGGCGAAACTGGCGCAAATTGACCATCATTGGACAACAAGGGCAGCCATTGGCGACACGAAATGTAGTGAGATATCTTGGAATTTGGCTTGATCAATATTTATATTTCAATAGATGCTGCTTTTGCCAAAGCTAAGAAGGCTTTTGCTCTTACGAGAAGATTGTTTCAAAGCAGTCTACTTGACGCTAGAGTAAAAGTCATATGCTGCATGGCTCTCATAAGGCCAATTATCGCCTATGGCTGTCCTGTGTGGTTCAGTGTGGCTCCATTTGATATAGAAAAGCTTCGCTTATACGAAAGGCAGTGTCTTCGATGTTGCCTGGGCTTATATCGAACACCAGAGTCACAGTATGTCAAATACTATCCTAACAAGGTTCTGTACGATAAGGCTGGGTTGATTAGAATTGATAACTATCTTATTAAATTGACTCGGGGTCATATTGCAAGAGGAATTATGAGCGATAACAGCCTGATCTTTGGGGCTTATTACCCCAATCAATCATACCATGAAAAGACAAGACTGTCTGGCTTTATCCCAACCGATGCATTTACCTATCTATGTAGATACTAAGGGCTACATACAGGATGATAATAATCTAATATACCACTTCTGACGCCATGCGAGGGACAGGCGACTCTTGTACGACCCGGATGTCGTCGCTCGGTCTGAGTACTTTCGGTACAGCACCCCGGCTTCAATTCGGGATAAAGAAGACGCGATCAGACAAAAACGTTTGTTCTGGTGGTTGCACTCACAATCCACTCATGAAAGTGAGATCAACACATACATATGCGCGCCTATGTGGGGAAATTTATTTATCTAGTGGTGCAAAAGTCAAAAATTGAAAGTTTGGCTTGGCCATTATTTAAGCGACCTTTTTTATCAGGAACTTAATCTAGACTCATAGATAAGACATTTCTGCTCTGGGCTCATTCGGTATATGTTTATTGGGCCGAGCAATAGTGATCTCTTCAGTTAAAGCGAAAATCATTAAATTATTAATCATTTTTATTTCGTTTTGTTAGTTATAATAATAAGTTATAAGCTATTGGAAGAAAGTTTATCACCATGGCAGAGGCCAAAAGAGGTAAGAAACGATGTTTTAATTTATAAATTCCATCTCTTAATTATTTAAAAAAAAATTGCAAAATATTACTACAATAAACATTATTTCCTGAAAACAAACTTCTGTAACTTTTAATCTCCACCTAGATTCACTTCATTTTTCATATTCTCATGATCTCTAACTTAAATCCAAACTATTAATACATATTTAACATGCAGCGGCTTGCAGCCGAGTAGTTTATAAACTTTTTTCAGCGTACACTTCAATATCCAGGAGGGAGCTTTTCGGCCCTGTCTAAATGGGCTGAGAACAATAAAATCATCCAGGATAACCAATTCGGTTTCAGAGTGGGTCATGACACAATTCATGCTGCGTCGAAACTGGTGTCGGATATGCAATGGAATAAATGCAAGAACCAATGCACGGGTGCCTGTCTGACTTGGAAAAAGCCTTTGACACCGTATGGCTAGAAGGTCTTTATTACAAGCTCAATCGGCTGAGCATAAGTAAACCACTGCTATATATGATTTTTGACATGTTAACAGGTAGAAAGTTCGTAGTGAAAATTGCCAACGTGACTTCTACCCATACATTTGATATTAACAACGGACTGCAACAGGGTACGGTGAACTCGCCGATCTTTTTCAGCATTTACTTCAGTGATTTGATAGCTTCTTTTTACCATTCAATAGCGTATGCGGACGATCTAATCGCGTACAGATCAGGTCCAACGATGGACGTCATTGTCACTCTCTTGCAGCGTGACTTCGAAAAAATTCAGCAGTATTGTGATGACTGGAAGTTGAAGATCAACTGCCAGAAATCAGAAACTATTTTGTTCAGAACGCCTTTGTCTAGGGCCTCTCGGGACACTAGAAAAAATTGGCGCGGGTTCAACAACAACAAAGTGTAGTCAGATACCTTGGGATCTATATTTATATTTTGACAAACATGTATATGCTGCTCTGGCAAGGGCCCGAGGCGCTTTTGCTCTGACAAGATGGCTGTTTCATTGCAGCCAACTTGATCCCAGGGTGAAGGTAATCTGCTACATGGCCTTAATCAGGCCCACGATTGCCTATGGATGCCCCGTCTGGTTCAATGTGAGAGCCAGCTTCACAAGTCTCAGGACTTGTCTCGGGTTACATAGGACACCCGAATCTGATTACACGAAATTTTACCCGAACGAGGTCCTATACAATAGGGCCAGGATTGTACGGGTGGATAACTTCCTGATCAAACTGATTCGAAATCACGTTGTAAGAGCAATGACTTCGGTCAATAGCCTAATCTCCGGGGCTTACTACCCCAATGATTTATATCACGAGAGAGTGCGCCTTAACGGTTTTGTCCCGCCAGAAGCATTCCTCTATTTATTTTTATATTAGGATAGATTGGCGGTACCGCTAATCTTCCATGTGGGTCGCAATTCCGTGGAACGGCAATTCCTCTACGGACCCGATGTCGCGCTCAGTGAGCCCGAGCGCCTTAGGTTCTGTAGATCGGTCTAACGCCGGGATCGAGGAGACGTAGTCCGCCAGCATCAACGCTTTTGGTGGCTGGAGGGAGCTGCGTCGGTGGACATTTCAATGGCTTCAGCCTCTTCAAAGCAGGGATTGCCTAACACCAATGGCAGGCTTACATAGGGTAGAGTAGGTTAGGGTAGGATAGAACAAAAAAAAAATATCAAAAAAGTATAAATATTTTAAAACAAAAAAAAAAGAAAAAGATATATACATATATATATAATATATATAAAATATATATTTATATTATATATTTTATATAAGGATTATATAAAAATATATAAAAGAATGATCATATGCTAAGTTCTTTGAAAAAAAGAAAAATTTTTCTTAGCTTAAGTTAATTATAAAAATGTTAATTGTAAGTTATTTATTTAGTAGTCGAAAGGCATATGTTAAAATTATTCAGATTGTTTTAGAGTGTCCGCCTAGGGCCAGTAAGATTCCTAAATTTGTAAGGGTAGTTAAGCTAGTTTTAATCATTTTTGTCTAGGATAAGATAGATCTAAGAAACTATTTACAAAAAAAAACAAAGAGGGAGCTTTTCGAAATCTGGAGAGGTGAGAAGAACCTAACAGACAAAAATACAGCTGTAATCAATATAGTTTATGAAAAGCTGAGAGTAAATGAAGCAGAAGAAGTCGAAGAGGAGTATGTATTTATTGGAAATCAAAGGCATTATTAAGAATTTTACTGCAAGAGTTAACACTAAGTGGTCGAATCACTCTAGAGTGCTAAAACGATTCCTCGTGGCTGAAAATGAGTGGCTGGAATCAGATATACTTTTTCCAAATCCACATGTGTTGAATAAGCATGAAACCAAACTTGGTCGCCCTACAAAAGACTTTGAGAATCTCTCTGTGTGGGCTAAGAGACGTAGGGTCGCTCCTTTGGTAGAAAACGCTTCAGTGGACGAATTAACGTTTGCTGCCAGCAGCAGTCTTTACATAAGTGGAAAAAAAGATGCAGGAAGCGTTATTAGAAATATTTCCGATCCAATGATAGTTGCAGCTGTAAAAACTGTTTTGCAAACGCCTGATGTATATCCGATCAAATACACGCCTGAAGAAGCCCTCGCACTATTTATTGATGGTCGTTTCACTAAACATTCATACTCGTTAATGGTGTCAAAGTTGCATGGTGCGAATATATACCCGCCTTACAAAGAAATTACAATGGCAAAACAATCTTGTTATCCACGCCAAGAAACCATAACCTTATCCGAGTCAAGTGCAGAAGTCACTTTACAAGGTCTTGTTGACCATACAGCTGAAAGGCTCATAAAATCTTTAGCAAATGAAATAAACATCTCTACAGATTGTCCAAATTTAGACTTAAATCTAAGATTCAAATGGGGCTGTGATGGCAGCTCTGGGCATTCCGCCTACAAGCAAAGATTCACCTCGGAAGAACAAACTGATTCGTTTATATTTTTAGTTAGCGCAGTACCTCTTCAACTGAGGCAAACGAAAGATGACGTCAGTGTTTGGCACAATCCAAGGCCATGCTCCACGAGGTTATGTAGGCCAATTAAAATAATTCTGAAACAAGAAAGTAAGGAACTAATTACAAAAGAAGTAGATAACGTAATGAACCAGATTGCTGATTTGTCACCTACAATTGTCAATTTAAATGGTAAAGTTATTTCAGTGCCTTAGGATTTTCACCTGACGATGATTGATGGCAAGAGTTTTAGTGCTATTACTGGCTCTTCTAACCAGTCCTGCGGAATTTGTGGTGCAAAACCTTCGGAGATGAACGATTTGAAGACCGTCAAATCCCGCAAACCTTATGTAACACGTTATGTGTACGGACTTTCAAGCCTCCACGCTCATATTCGATGTTTCGAGTGTCTGTTGCATGTTTCTTATCGCTTAGATGTTAAGAAATGGCAGATTAAGGATCCAGAAGAAAAAAAAAATGTAAAAGAAAGAAAAAAGTATATTCAAGATGAATTAAGGTCTCAAATGGGCTTATTGGTTGATGTGCCAAAATCTGCCTATGGAACAACAAACGATGGCAATACTGCCAAAAGATTTTTTAATCAATATGAGTTGGCATCTAAAATAACTGGTATTGATGAGAAGCTTATTAAGCGATTTGGTGTTTTGTTGAAAGCTTTGTCAGGAAGCTACGAACTTGAAATCAAGGCTTTCCATTCATTTGCCATGGATACGGCTAAGATGTTTGTGAAGTTGTATCCATGGTACAATATGCCCTCTAGTGTACATAGAATATTAATTCATGAAGCTGATATCATTGAAGCTGCAACTTTACCTATAGGTATATTTCCAGAAGAAGCCCTTGAGGCTAGAAATAAAAACTTGAGAAGATTCCGAGAGCACAACACGATGAAAAAATCCCCTGTTTGTGAAGTAACAGACCTCTTTCATGCCCTGTTATTCTCCTCAGACCCTTTGATTACTTCAATATCTTTTCGACAAGGGGGAAAAAAGAAACATAAAAAGTCAGTTTTTGACAAGGAAATTAAAACACTACTAAAGGTGCAATCTGAATATCTATCATCGGATGAATCAGAACCTCAGTTGATCACAGACCAGTGAAGTGGAAGGTAGTGTTTCGGCTTGTTTGCGATATAAACAAAAAACAATAAAAAGGTATAAGTGCGCATTTAGGCGAAACATCCGCGGAACCCCAATTAGCCCGGTGGTTAAGTGCTCGACCCGCAGTCGGAAGGTCGCCGGTTCGGATCCCAAGTCGGGAGGAAAGTTTTTTGTGTGTGTTTTCTCTGTTCCTTTCTGCTGCTTCTCAATTAGTTGGAAGTAGCAGGAGGAGGATGTCGGGAGACGGCGGGGGAAAACCCGTACGTCGTACGGAGTCGGAATCGGTGATCCGATTTCGCAACACCGACCGTCGTCATGAAGAGGCGCAGAAGGGTCAACCCGAAGCCCAATCTAACTAAGCGCCCCTCCCTCACTACTTCGACTGAAAAGCTGCAGGTCGAAGCGAGGAAAGGGGCGCCATCACCATCAACGTCGGAAGCAGCTAGACAACAACAACCAAAACCAGCGATCCCCGTGGAAGCGGATATTGCCTACCTTTCCTATGGTAGGGAAGGTCGCTACACGGGAGACAATAACCCCTTCGCCCCCCTTTTATATTCGGCTACGGAGGAAGAGCGTAGCGAACTGGAGCAGAAAGAGCGTATCCTACGTGCCCAGCTGCAGGCCGTAGTTGATAAGCTGAAGGAAATAAAGAAGAGGGATTTAGAGCAGGCAACAGCCGCCCCACAGCAAAAGCAGCAACAACAACAGAAGCCGCAGAAAAAGCAGCAGCAACAACAACAGCCACAGCAGCAGAAACAGCAGCAACAACGACAGCCGCAACAACAGCAGCAGAAACAGCCGCCGCAACAGCAGCAGCAACAACAACAGCCGCAGCAGCAGAAGCAGCAGCAACGTCCTAAAAAGGAGAAAGTGCCACCCATCTTCACCTATACCACGGCCCTACGAGAGACCATCGATCTCTGTAAGTATGCTATTGGTGTAGGCAATTTTGAAATCAAATGTTTAGGCCAAAAACGCTATGCTGTTTGGTGCAAGACACTGGAGCAGCATAAGCGTATAAAAAGCTTATTAAAGGAGTCTACAACGGAGTTTTTCTCCTTCACGCCGAAGGCCGAGAGGTTGCGGACAATGCTCCTTAAAGGCGTGGAGTCGATTGCAGACCCCGAGGAAATGCTCTCAGAGCTCAAAGAGTTCGAGAGTGACGACCTCAAATTCGTGGGGGTTAAGCCATTCACTACGGTGAGCTCCCGACGGGAGAAGCGAGTTATTCCCTTCTTCTTGGTACAGCTCACACCCAGCAGCAAGCTGGAGAGGTTAAGGACTATCACCACCTTAGCGTCCCAGACTGTCACATGGGAAACATTAAAGAGGAGCGGAAACATTTTGCAATGTATCCGCTGCCAAAGGTTCGGGCACGCCGCGTCGAACTGCGAAATGCAGCCTCGATACGTTAAGTGTGCAAAGAACCACAAGAAAGAGGAATGCGACCTTGGGAAAGACAAGGTGGCGGATAGAGAGCAGCTCGAGTGTGTCTTGTGTAAGAACCGAGGGCACCCTGCAAACTATCGGGGATGTCCTAAGTTCCAGGACATCAAGAAAGAAAACCTGGCCCGTAAGCACAAGGTCGAGGAGAAGCGTCCCTCGGGTCGCTTCCAAACACCAGCCGTCACATCCCAATTGACCTACGCCCAAATGGCGGCAGGTTCGGGAAAGACGGTACAAAAGCCCATGACTGTTCCTAAAGCCCCAGTGCCTGTCTCTAAGGCACCGGTGGCCGAGGTGGATGTCTGTTCGATCTTGCTCGCAATCCAAGGGCAGATTGGTCAGCTCCAGCAACAGATCCTGGAGACGGCGACCCGAGTAGATAGTATCTACTCGCTTCTGCCGGGCCTAGCGCACCTAAGGTCGTGATGGGTACGCTGGTAGAGAGGCCCTTGAAGATCCTGTCGGTGAATGTAAATTCACTGATAAGGATCGAGCGACGAGCCGTACTTTTTAAACTGTTGCAGGACGAAAGCCCCGATGTACTCTTGGTTAGCGAAACAAAGCTAAACCAGAATCACAAAATCCGGCACAGTTCTTATAGAATAATTAGAAGGGACCGACCCAACGCTATTCAAGGCGGGGGAGTTGCGATCTTTATTAAAAACAATTTTAAACATAAAGTCATATATAGCGGTGAAGTACGGAGGTTCCAGGTGCTAGAGGCCTGTATTGTGTGCATTCCTCTCCGAAACGGAAAGAGAATGTACATTGTATCAGCCTATGCACCTGAAGCACCTCAACCCAATATTTTTATCGCAGAGCTCGAGACACTTTTTCGATCTCTGCACTTAAACTCGGTAGAAAACTTCTACATTCTACTAAGCCATTGGTGGGTTCTTCGCAGCATTGAATATAGAGTCAAGTTGCTCGCAACGGATAGTCCGTCGTATCCTAGGAGCGGCTCCTATCTGGATCTCATGCTAATGGACTCTCGACTGAGACTGGCAGACACGAACGAATGGTCTATTAACTGTCTACGGACCATTGTATACGACAGTGACCATTGCGGACTATGTGCCGTGATCACAGTACCTGACGAGTTCGCGGAGATGGCAGAGTGTGTCCAAACGCACCCCTACGATTACAGTAGGGTGTGCTGGCCGCGCTTTGCCAATTCCCTGACGAGAGCGCTCACTTCGAGCGCCTCCTTTCCACCGCCTAATAGGAACCTGTCAAACTACGAGATTGACAGGTATCTCAAACAAATGGACGATGTCATTAAACAGACAATGAACAGTACGATACCACGCCAAAGACAGCACGATACTACAAACGTGTACCGAAACGCGACAATCGACGCACTGCACAGACAAAAAAGTAGACTCCTGACAAGACTCAAACTCTTGTACAGGCGGTTTACCGACAGACAAAACTCGGAGGTCAGGACACTGAAGTCACTGACTAAAAATATCCAACAGTTAATCAAGGAAAATTACAAAATATCTGTAAGTTTGCATTGGAACAACAGAATTCGTGCTGTAAAATCCAACAGCGCGAGTATGTTCCCGCAAATAAATAAAATATTTCGGAGAAACAATCAGAATGACATTCAGGATCTAAAGCTTCCGAGAACGTCAGACAATGAACGCTTGCTACGAACAGTTAGCATCGATCCGGAGAGCGCCATCCTGGATGACGACTTCTTCGTGATCGAGGATCCTCAGGAGAAGGTGGCGACAGTGGGAGCTGTCTTCCAGGAAGTGTACAAGGTGAATGATAGTATTCGCCCGAACCACGACCTGGAAGATAGAGCCCTGCTTCATCACTTCTATCTACGAAATGATATCGATCATTGGCGATCAGAGAACCTTGGTTTTACAGGGTTCAACGAAGATTTCATGGCAAACAATGTCATCGCCAATGAGGGGGTTAATACCCTGTTCATATCAACGGAAGATCTTCAGATGATCTTCGAGTCATTGAGGAAGAAAAAATCCGCGGGAGTCGACGGTATATCCAATGTTGTGCTTAGGCACCTTCCGCCAGTGGCTGTAGAGATGTACACCATCCTGTTCAACAATGCACTGAATAATGCATATTATCCAGTGCACTGGAAGACAGCGGTGGTGCAACCAATTCCCAAGAGGGGTAAAGACACATCTAACCCGGACAATCTCCGGTCAATAAGTCTCCTTCCGAGTATCAGCAAGGTCTTCGAGAAGGTGATCCATAGGGCCCTGTCTAAATGGGTTGAGGACAATAAAATCATCCCGGATAACCAATTCGGTTTCAGAGCGGGGCATGACAGTATTCATGCCGCGTCGAAGCTTGTATCGGATGTCCAATGGAATAAATGCAAGAACCAATGCACGGGTGCCTGTCTGATTGACTTGGAAAAAGCCTTCGATACCGTATGGTTAGAAGGTCTTTATTACAAGCTCAGTCGGGTGGGCATAAGTAAACCACTGCTATATATGATTTTTGACATGTTAACAGGTAGAAAGTTCGTAGTGAAAATTGCCAACGTGACTTCTACCCAAACATTTAAAATCAAAAATGGACTGCAACAGGGTACGGTAAATTCGCCGATCCTTTTCAGCATTTACCTAAGCGATCTGATAGTTTCTCTTCACCATTCAATAGCGTACGCAGACGACCTAATCGCGTACAGATCAGGTCCAACGATCGACGTCAATGTCACTCTCTTGCAGAGTGACTTCGAAAAAATTCAGCAGTATTGTGATGACTGGAAGTTGAAAATCAACTTCCAGAAATCAGAATCTATATTGTTCAGAACGCCTTTGTCTAGGGCCTCTCGGGCATTAGAAAAAAATGGCGCAGGTCCTTAATTTTAGGACCGGATGGGCGTCCACTGGCGAAACAAAGTGTGGTCAGATATCTTGGGATCGTGCTGGATCAGTATCTATATTTTGACAAACATGTAGATGCTGCTCTGGCAAGGGCCCGGGGCGCTTTCGCTCTGACAAGATGGCTGTTTCATAGCAGCCAACTTGATTCTAGGGTGAAGGTAATCTGCTACATGGCCTTAATCAGGCCCATGGTTGCCTATGGATGTCCCGTCTGGTTCAATGTGAGAGCCAGCTTAATGGAAAGGATTCGGGTGTTTGAGAGACAATGTCTCAGGATGTGTCCGGGGCTACACAGGACACCCGAATCTGAGTACACGAAATTTTACCCGAACGAGGTCCTATACAATAGGGCCAGGATTGTACGGATAGATAATTTTTTGATCAAACTGATTCGAAGCCACGTTGCGAGAGCAATGACTTCGGTCAATAGCCTGATCTTCGGGGCTTACTACCCCAACGATTTATATCACGAGAGAGTGCGCCTTAATGGCTTTGTGCCGCCAGAAGCATTCCTCTATTTAGATAGATGTGGGCTGATCCAGGATAGATTGGCGGTACCGCTAATCTTCCACGTGGGTCGCAATTTCGTGGAACGGCGATTCCTCTACGAACCCGATGTCGCGCTCCGTGAGCCCGAGCGCCTCAGGTTCTGTAGATCGGTCTCACGCCGGGATCGAGGAGACGTAGTCCGACAGCATCAACGCTTTTGGTGGCTGGAGAGAGCTACGTCAGTGGACACTTTGAGAGCTTCAGCCTCTTCAAGGCATGGCCTGCCTAACACCAATGGCAGGCTTACATAGGCTAGGGCAGGGTAAGGTAGGGTAGGGTAGGTAGCGTAGTATGTATTAAAATGAAAAAAAAAAAAAAAATATAATCAAATTTCTTGTTTATTATCGGTGAAGTTAAACAAATAAAGTGATCATGAAATGATTATTACAAGATTGGGACTTTTGCACCTCTAGAGTTGAGTTTTTTCCCACTGTGAGGCGGCACGTAAAAAATAGCCCGAACAACGACCCTTACCTTAAGAGGGTGCAATTAAAGGGATGAACACATGTCCGATGCGATTTACACACCGGACATGTGTTCATCCCATTAATTATAGATTAAGAATATTTTAGGCTTAGGTTAAGTTTATTTATTTATCCAGTTAAGGTAGGTTAAGTTTAAATTTAGGAAATGAATTATAGTGTCTAAGTTTTTTATTAATATTTTCTTAGAAATAAGACATACATATATGCAAGCCAGCCGGCAATAAATAAAAATGAAGTCGAAAGATGTTAAAATTAAGATTTAGATTAGCTTAGAGTGCTCATTAAGAGCCAGTAAGAATATGAATTATAATGTTAAATTATATTTAAGCATTTTGTCTAGTAAGTAAGAATGCGAATAATATAATAAAATGCAATTAGAAAGAAAGAAAGGAAAAGAAAAAGAACCAGCACGAAATAGTGTAAAATATGGTGTGAATGACTGTCTGGAGACGCAGATTAGTTTCGGTGACGTAAGAATGTCGCAAGGCAGTTTTTGGGAATTGAGGAGGAACGGCGGAAGTTATGGCGTACAGTCCTCCAACATTCTGGCAATAGATGTAGATGTATATGGTGAATGGTTACCAGTCCCACCGAAAGTAAAGCTAAGAAAAGACTGAAAGCAGTTTTTGAAAATACGAGTAAAACGGGTTATCTGCAGATGTAACAAGCCTTTAGACCTGACGTGGACAGCGAAAAGGAGAAATCGTTAGTTACATCATTGGGCGAAATATTTAGGCTCTCGTGAAACCAAATAAAGGTTTTCCTCAGTTCGTGGGGGTCAGTTGGAACCTTATTGCCCTGACTCTAGGTTTTGCCGTCAATGCAGATTGAGCCGATTTTGTCGTGAAGGCAGGTAAGATGGAGACGAACGTTTCCGTAAATTTTTCTTTATCTTAAGCAGGATAGAACATAAGGGTCTTTATCGCTATTTGGTCAGGTGTTTGCTTAGTTTGTCTGCGGAAGGAAACAGTGGGTCAAAGAGAAATGGAGACTGGGGAGAGGTTTGAGCGAAGAAGATGAGTAGGAAGTCCTTAGGTTGACAGTGTGAGAGTTAATAAAGCTAGAGTATATACGATTGTTTTAACTGTCCTGGGATTTGAGGATGCGAGTTGTATTAGCGCTATATGTGGGATATTTGAGCGGTAGAGGGCAGAGGAGGATTAAGGTTACTTGATAATTTATGGATTTTTATTCCGTGCAGGAACGGGTTAAGAATATCCCTGCAGCGATACCTCTCGCTTGTCGTAAAAGGCGACTAAAACAAAGGTAAACAAAAATCACATCTAGGCAATTTAGAAAACACCAAGGTGAGCCTAGGGACACATATACCACCATTAAACTGCCCCACAAGTGTACATGCAAATCAGTGGGTTGACACGACTGGAGATCACCGGTGTTGTAAGAGTAAGATCAAACAAAAAAAATCTGGAGCATGCCCGTGTCACAAAAAAAAAAAAAAAAAAAAAAAAAAAAAAAAAAAAAGGCCGAAAAACAAATGCAAAAACACCAGCATTTGATTGGCCTCAGCGATGAAGTAATCCCAAACCGGGAAGCCTGCCGCTACTTTCTGAGGTCAAACCGGCGGACCCCACAAGCGGACCAGTAGGAATGCAGTTAAGTGGGAAGGTTATGGCCCTACACTTCTGACCATAACAACGCCGGAAAAAAGGAAAAGAAGAAGAAGAAGAAGATAATTTATGGATTTTTGATAGGGAAAGCAGGTTTGGTCGGAAAAATTCGAAAATTAAAAAAATATTCGCTCCTTTAATTTCCAGTTGGGGACTAGGTTGAGGGGAGGGATCTATCAATGATTAAAAAATAGCACGCTTCACCACATTACGTATCCATACCACAGTGGGAGCTTGCAATGGGAAAAGAGGTTTTTCACTTAAGCTTTAAATGCTTTGCTCATCTTAAGCAGGTATAACGCATTTTTTTTAAAAAAACAAATTTTTTCTAAGCTTAAGTATTCATTTATTTTAAATATTATTGTATAATTTTTTATTATAAGGCCGAAAGGTACAGTTTAAGAGTTTCTGTTTAATTTAGAGTGTCCGTATAGGGCCAGTAAGGTATTTATAAGTTATTTAAGCTAGTTTTAATAATTTTTGTCTAACACGTAAGAAAGTTCTAGGAAATGAATAAATAAGAAGAAAACTTCTGGGGAGACAATCCGCTAGAGCTCATCCTCACATGGTACAATTAATTGGGGTAGTAAGCCCCGGAGATCAGGTTATTGACCAAGGCCAATTTCCCCGCAAAGCGACTTCAAATCGGTTTTATTAGAAAACTGTCCACCCGTAATAACCACGAAGTTGATTATCAACTTTCAGTCATCACAAAACTGCTGAATTTCTTAGAAGTCACAAGTCAAATTGGACACGATCTATAAGTATTTACATAGTACGTTATCGAATGGAGAAGAAAAAGCTATCTGAGGTTAATGCTACGAAGTATCGATGAGTTCACCTTACCGTGTTGCAGGGTAGTGTTTATTTCGAAAGTTGGAGTAGGAGTCTCGTTGGAAATTTCTAGTGGTTTACTAATACCTAGTCGGCTAAGCTTCTAATAAATACTTCCTAACTATACCGTATCTAAAGCTTTTCCTAGTCACTCGAACACGCATCCATGATTCCCGCATTTGTGCCATTGAATATCCGATACGAGTTTAGAAGTTACAATCCAAAACCTTCCCACGGCGAAAACGAACATAATTTAACATCGCTGGCACAGATGTTCCAGTCGGGTGCAAATTTTTAAAACCAAGTGTAAGGTTTCACACTACCTGCAATTCTAAGAACTGAATCTGTTGCCCCACATTATTCGGGGAATTGATTCCACCGACTTGCACATCTGGTCCAGCGAATCAAGCTAGCACATAAGTTACCTAATAAGAAAATATTGTACGACAAATTAGTCTTAAGAAAGATTCAAACTGTAAAGGTCTTCGGATAGACCAATAAAAGTAGTTAATGAAAATAAAAATTTGTTTTTTTTATTTTCCCTACAAACTACACCTTTTACTTTTAGACGCGCTATGAATAGTGCCATGTCCCGCTCCGAAGTGAAATGGGTTCTCCGTTATGATTTTATTTTTTGTTTTTTAATTTTTAGAACACACTTATGCTTAAAACTTGCTTAAATATCAGCTAATATCATAAAATACATAAAATACCTAACTCTAAAGCAAATAGAACAGCTTAAGACTATGCCTTTCGGCCTTACGGTTAACTTGTAACAAATAAAATAAATAAACAACTTAGGCCAAGATTAGTGGTATTTAAAAAAAAACTTAGCATCAGATAATTTAAAAAAAAAAAAAAACTTTTTAACTGTTACATATAACTGTTATTTTTAGTTAGTAACCCTACCCTAACTATAATATATATACAAAAACACATACATCATATATATTTTCTATACTCGTTTTTAATTTTTATTTTTTTTTAATTACGGCTATAACTACACTAAACCTACCTGCCACCCTAGCCTGCCTTAGTCTGCCCTAACCTAACCTAACCTACTGTAACCTCTCCTAACCTAACCTAGTCTATGTAAGCCCACATTGGCATGTGGCAGGCTTTGCCTTAAAGAGGCTGACCTATTAAAGTTAACCACTGACGCAGTCCGCTCCAGCCACCAAAAGCATTGATGCTATCGGACGACATCTCACCGATCTTGACGCGACATCGATCTACTAAACCTGAGGCGCTCGGGCTCGGATCGCAACATCACGTTCCTTGAGAAGCCGCCGCTTCATTGACTTATGGACCCAATGCATCCTGGATCGGCCTACTTTGATCCAAATAGGAGAATGCCTCCGGTGGGACAGAACCGCTAAGGCGCATTTTCTCGTGGTACATGTAGTTGGGGTATTAAGTCCCAGAGATTAGGTTGTTGACCGAAGGCATTAGTCGCGCAACGTGACCTCGGATGAGCTTATTCAGAAAATGATCAATCCGTACAATCCTGGCCCTATTATATAGGATCTCGTTCGGGTAAAATATTGTGTTCTATATTATCGGGAGTTCTATGTAATCCGAGACAAGTTCTGAGACGCTGTCTCTTAAATACCCAAATCCTTTCCATTAAGCTAGCTCTCACATTGAACCACACGAGACATCCATAGGCAATCATGGGCCTGATTAAGGCCATGTAGCAGATTACCTTCACTCTGGAATCAAGATGGCTGCAATGAAACAGCCATCTTGTCAGAGCGAGAGCGTCCCGAGCCCTCGCCGGAGCAGCATTTTTATGTTTTTCAAAATATAGATACTGGTCTAGCCAGATCCTAAGGTATCTGACTACCCTTTGATTTGCCAGTGGACACCCGTCCGGTCGAAGAACTGAGAACCTGCACCAATTTTTTCTAGTGTCCCGAGAGGTCCTAGACAAAAGCGTTCTGAACCAAATAGTTTCTGATTTCTGGAAGTTGATTTTTCACTTCCAGTCGTCACAATCCTGCTGAATTTTTTGAAGTCACACTGCAAGGGAATGACAATGACGTTCATCGTTGGACCTGATCTGTACGCGATTATATCGTCCGCATATGCTATTGAATGGTGAAGAGAAGCTATCAAATCACTGAAGTAAACGTTAAAAAGAATCACCGAGTTCACCGTACCCTGTTGCAGTTGGTTGTTAATATCAAGTGTTTAGGTAGAAGTCACGTTGGCACTTTTCACTACGAACTTTCTACTGGTTAACATACCAAAAATCATATACGACAGTGGTTTACTTATGCGCAGCCGACTGAGCTTGTAATAAAGACTTTCTAACCATACGGTCTCTAAAGCCTTTTCCAGTTCAATCAGGCAGGCACCCGTGCAGTGGTTCTTGCATTTATTCCATTGGATATTCAACACGGATCTCGACGCAGCATGAATATGTAGTATTATGCCCCACTCGAATTGGTTATCCGGAATGATTTTATCACCCATTTAGAACAACATTCTCGAAGACTTTGCTAACACTTGAAAGGAGACTCATTGCCTATTTGTCGCGTTAGCTTCATTCCTCTTGGAGGTGTCTGTTCTCCCCTGGGGATTGGTTGACCATCTGTCTTCTAATTCACTGGATAATATGTATTATTCAGCGCATTCTTGAATAGGATGCCATTGGTGGGATGTTCTAAGCACAACATTGGTTGCACCGTCGATTTTTTTTCTCTTTAATGACTTGAAGATGATCTGGAGGTTTTCTGTCGAAATGAACAGGGTGTTAGCACCTTCAGTGACGGCGGCATTATTTGCCATGAAATTATCATTGAATCTGGTAAAGCCAATATTACCTGATGGTCGATGTCATTTCGATGGCAAAAGTGATGAAGTAGGACTCATGTTGTGATTAGCCTTATATATGTATTCCTGAAATACAACTTCATTTCCATCGCGTTCTCCTGAGGATCCTCGATCACGAATAAATTGTCATCCGAGACAGCGCTCCCCGGATCAGTTTTTGGAATTGAAGAAAGTCGCAGAGGTCCGAGTTCGGTGTATACGGTAGCTGAGGCATGATTACGTTATTTATTACATATATAAGCAACGTTGAGTGAGCATTTTCATAATGGTGATGCAACAGTCATTGTATTGTACTCACAAATCTAGATCGTCGTTCACAAAAGAAAATTTCAAAAATCGAATGCACTTGAGTCGCGAAATTCGAAAAGCAATCTTATTTTTCGACCAAAACTTATATTTTCAAGTATATATTGTACACAAGAGATTCAACTATGTACTAAAGTAATAACATCTGTAACCTACACAATGTTCACACTGGAGAAAGTGTTTACACAAGTTTCAAATTATTATTTGTTTTACTTCTCAGTATCACTCTGATTGCGATGTGAATAAACAATAATAGTGACAAAGTTTCTCTCTCAGAGGAAATCTCAACTTCCGTCACTTAATAACACGTTAGATATCCGAAACTAATCCGACCCTAAGCAAGACTAAACAGGGGAAGTAAAATTAGCTTTGCACAGTTGGTCCCTAATTTTCTAGGTTTTTATTAGTATCCCAATATTTCCAACACAAAAGGATTCTTGCGTTATACCATTCCCAATCTCTCCATTCATCGCCAGCCCGAGTCACTTGAGAACTAATAACAATTATAGTACAACTTTTCCTGTATGGGAATATCTATAGTGAAAATGTTCATGGAAATATCTGTGCATGACAACCCTTTCTATCAACGGAACAACACAACGTCATGAAGACATAAGCGCACTGTATGCCCTCAGGAAAGCGATAATGTGTATTATTTGAAAACGACTTGCCATTTTCAGCAAAGCCTTTAGTTATCTTCATCTCCCGTCATTTTTAGGTCACTGTCAGTCCCACGCATTGTATGTCGGCGCGCCGGAGAGAAAAAATAGACTAAAATATGTATAAAAAGGGACAAAAGGGAGGAAAAAATGTGTACATAATCATTATGTCATCGTATAACCATAGGCCATAGAAATTTTGCTACCCTTGTGAGAGCTGCCGATGGGTTGGATGGTCAACTCTTCCAAAAGAGGTACGGCGCGGTAGCAATGTGCCATTCCATGCAAAAGTGTAGATGGGCAGATATCTACCTCTTGGTTTACAGTACGATAACCACAGGCTTATAAGGATATTTACACTATGTGGAACTAGGTCGGGGCAGACTTGCATCACATTGTCCTCTTTCAAATCCAATGTCCTTGCCTTGTATTCTGTTTCGTACCGACCGACCGACATTGAAATTGAAAACCTTTTTTACAGTCGTGTATTTGAAAGGGATGTTTGCTACGAAAAGCAAAAAACCTAAGCGTGAGTCCCCTTCCTCCTCAACGTGAGTGCTAACACAATAGTCATCAGTATAGTCGTCTGTTTTTATTTCTTTTTTTGTTTTCAGCTTTTATCTTTAAGCAAATATGTATTAGAGTGAAAGGAAAAATGTGTGTATGCGCCAAAGGATAAATCTGCTTTTGACAAAGTTGATTGAATGAAAAGCTACGGTACACGAGCATATGCGATACAAAGATCTTGCAATTCAGCTAGAATCAGTCCCACCCCCTCACGTAAAAATACCTCCCAGGTATCAAGCTACTAAGATGACTGTGTATAATGCCCAGTCAAGCCATTAATTTTGATATCAAGTGAGTTCAAATTTGCGATATACACATATAATTAGATCTAGTCACGAGGAGAATGGGAAAACGTAAGTTGCGACAGAGGTCTACTCGATTAGACTCAAAAGTTATGTTCGAATTTGTTTGCCTGATAATTATGTATAAGCCTTATCACCAAATCTAAAATAAGCAGCAATTTTTGGCGTAGAATAATTTAGAGTATTCATTTTTTTGTCAGTCAAGTGACAACCTTTAATATATAGTGGACCAAACTCACTATGTTGTTATCCTATATTCTTAAAATCTATAATTTTTTTTTTAAATATCTACTTGGACCTTTAAATTCTTCTTCATTAGTTTTCGAGAATGATATCATCAATTTGCTGCCGGAAATGTAGACATAACCCCAAAATGTTCTCATCAAATATAGAAACAATTGCAAAACAGTTGCCACCATTTCCACAGGTTAAGGCATCATCCAATAGGATTGCCTTTTGCCTTCGAATCCATACAACATTTAAATCCCTGCTTCAACGAGTCATGTAAAGAAAATGCATTTTATATCGCAGCAGTACTGCTACTATAGAGCTAGGGGGCACTGGTGGCGGTCCTGAACCTACCTGCAACCCCAGCATACCTTAACCTATGAGGGCACTATACGTAACCTAGCCTAACCTATCTGCGGCGGCCTTTGCCTTGAATAGGCTATATGAATCAAAATACCACTGACATATCCTCGATCTCGACGTAAAACCGATTTACTGAACCTAAGGCGCGGAACCCGACATCACTAAGAATAGCCTCTCTACGGAATTGCAGGCTATGTGGAAGATTAGCGGCATCGCTATTTATATTGTTACATAAAGATAAGCAACGCTCGTGCGTAACAAGTTATTGCTTTGTAATAGCATGATTACTTGTACATCATAATCCACGTTTGCGCTGTATGTTCTCCAAACGAATCTCTTTCAAACGTAATGCTCTCTCTGACTCTCGTCTTCTAAGAAGACATGAGTAGAGAGGACAGCGTGATACGGTTTGAAAAACTAGAATCTATCTCTTTCTGTGAATAACGCGCAAAGAAGAAGGTTATAAATAAATTGTACGTTCCTTAAAACGCGGTTTGTTTCATTTCGGTTTTTTTCCTGGTTGTAAGATTAATCTATATATATTTTAATTAAATTATTAATTAAGTCAAAAGACAGTTTTGAGATCGTGCTGTCTGCTTTAGAGCGCCTGCACAGGGCCAGTAAGGTCATTTTAATTAGTAAAGATAGTTAAGCTAGACTTAAGCATTTCTGTCTAAAATAAGTTAGATATAGAAAAAGAAACAAAAAAAATAGCAGTATCGACAATCTAACCTAGATCAGCCTATATTGATATAGAAGAATGCATCTGAAGATCAAAGCCGTTAAGGCACATTCCCTCGTGTAATTAGGGTATCAGACTATTGACTGTAAGTCGATGCCCTTAAAACGTGATTTCGAATCATTTTAATCAGAAATCTAGACCTCATTATAGTAAAGTTTCATGCACTCAAATTCGGGTGTATTTTGTAATTGGAGACAAATCCTGAGACATTGACTCTCAGACCCGAATCCTTTTCATTAAGCTGGCTATCACGTTGAACGACACGGTACATCCATAGGCAATTATAGGCCTGATTTAGGCCATCTAGCAGATTAGCTTCACTCTGGTATCAAGTTGACTGCTATGAAAGATCATCTCTTTTTTAGCCATATTCCAAGCTACCTGAAGTCAGTGGACGCCTGTCCAATCAAAAGAATTGAGAAAATTGAAGAAAAGGTAAAAGATAAAAATTAAAAGGTAAAATTCTTGACGAGTACGGTCGGTATGGCGACTCTCTTGCGGTTCATTGTTAATATCAGATGTTAGAGTAGAAATCACTTTGGCAATTTTCACAACTAAAACGACGACAACGGTTAAAATTGGTTGCAACACCGATAATATGCGTTATACAGTGCATTATTGATGAGGATGGTGTACATCTCTACAGCCACTGGTCCGTCCTTAATCATGAATATAAAAGTTGTATACCGAGCTTAATCGCAGAAATCAAAAATTGATTTCGAGCAGAAGCTCGGGCTCTGGTGCCTTGGAAACAATTACTGGGACCTTCAACTAAGGTATCACGCAGGGCTATAGTATGTGTAAAAATGAGTGGCACCTTCTCCTTAGTAGGACGTTGTTGTCGTTATCGTGACTGTTGTTGTTACAGCGGCTTTTTTTGATGAATCTGCTGTTGTAGCTACTGTTGAGGCTGATTCTGACGTGAGAGCTTTTGTTGTAACTACTTCTATTGCGGTAAGTTTTGCTGTTGTTGTCGCTGTTGTTGATGCATCTGTTGCCTAGTTCTTAAGCGGACTTAAGCTCGCATGTAATATGTACTCTTCGTCCTCTAGTTCTACTAGCTCCTCGTTCGAGCTTAGAAGGCCGGCGAAGGTGTTGCTATCACCCGTGTAGTGACCTACCCTAATGACGTCCCTACGTTTAATGACGTCCCTCAGAGGATGATCTATCTAAGTGATAATGCGATTCCACCTATAACCAATGAGCCTTCTCCCGCCATCTTTCAACATTCCCTCCTGATACTTCCAACTTGACTTTAGAAGAGGCAAAAGAATACATTAAGAATCAATAAAAAACACACGAGAAATTGATTCCCCCACCTGGTAATCGACTGTCGGCTTAAGACAAAGCACTTTAGGTCGGCTTAATGCGAACGCACTCTTATTTGTTTATATTTTCACTATTAAAGCTGAAACACAACCATAGGTTTGTTTTTTCAATTGAGTCTGTCGTGTCATTCATGTGACCAGAATAATATTAATAATAATATTGTAGAAAATTAAAACAAACCTACCTAAATTCTTGTATTATGTTCACATATATTTTCTCTCTTTCTAATGTACTTAGCATTCATACACATCCGTTGTATGGTTTATTCATATTCACATATCCACACTCATAATGTAACATTCATATACATATTTATAATTAGAGTAAGACGTAATAAAGTTAGTTCGAAAGAAACCGTCGAGACTGTCAATTGAATCGGGAGCTTAATCTAGGAAATTTTGCACATGGTGCTGAAACCCGGGACAGTTACTTTGTTTTAATTTGAAATAAAGAATAGTAAGCGGGCGGTAATAATAAATTAATTTATGAATTTATTAAATAAGCCGGTTGTAATGGAGGCCGTATATCGTGCTACGTGCAGAACGCAAATAACAAAACTTTGCAAATCGGCATCGGATTTCCTTAGTGGGTACAAGTCAAATAGGGCTGCTGGGGTAAGTGACATAGATGGCGAAGAGGCACAAGCGTTAGCCGTTTATGTGGAGCGAATAAAAAGCGCCCAAAGTAATTTGAAACGGGCAGATGATGCATTATGGAAGGTATCAACGCCAGATGAAAAGGAGTGTGAAGGTGCTCTCGAATATGATGACAAGGTCGCTTCAACTATCGCGTCGTTAGAGATCGCTCTAAGAACTAAATGCAGGCAAGATCAGCGTCCTCTTAAGGAAGACATTTCGCCCTTCCCAGTAGACTGCAAAGATGACTATGGAGGCGTGAAATTAAAATCATTGGAAATGAGGAAATTTGATGGCAAGTTTGAGAACTGGATTCCGTTCTGGGAGCAGTTCAAGCAGGCTGTCCATGACAATCACCACCTATCTACTACAGCGAAATTCAATTTCTTAAGCGAAGCGCTAATTGGGAAAGCAGCGGCCACAATAGCGGGATTTACTCCTACCGAGAAGTGTTACAGCGAAGCCATTTCTCTTCTACAGGAGGAGTACGGAAACACGGAAAAAATAATAGAGAACGTCATTCAAAAAATGATAAACTTGAAGCCAGTGCATTCTACAAGTGACATTAAGGGTTTAAGAGAACTGTACAATGAGGTGACAGCGAACATGAGATCCCTAACGGCTTTACAAGTGGCTTCATCACAATACGCAATTGTCGTTAAATCGGTTCTTCTGAAGGCTATACCCGCTACTATGCGTATACAGTACCACCGATTGGGTATCACAAGCTCTTTGTCTAGCACATTAATAGACGCTAGTAACGGGACGTTAGGAGACAACACCAATATGAAGGAAGATAACCTGCTGAAGAGTCTTCTTGATTTTATAAGAGTGGAAGTGGAGGCGCTAGAAAAGTCCAACTTAGCGGAAAGGAATAGAAGAGGTGATGATCAAGTATGTAAAGGAGTGCGAGTGACGGCGGGGACAGCAACTGGTCTTTTTGTAAGCAATGGCGGAAAAGAACGATGTGTGTTTTGTAGGAAAAATAACCACGCCACAAAAAATTGTAAGCTTAATATATCCATAGAATCGAAGAAAGCTCTTCTCCGAAAGGAGGGTAGATGTTTTCGTTGCACAAATAAAAATCATGCTTCCAAGTTTTGCAAAGCGCAATGGATCAAATGTGACAGTTGTAGCGGGCGTCATTTAACACCAATGTGTGAACAAAACAATAGACCAAAGGAGAAAGGCAGCGTTGACAGAATTAAAAGTGAAGGGAAAGGGATAACCTCACGGGCACCTGATGATACAGTTGTTGCATTCAGTTCGATTGTGAAGCCTGAGGTAGAAATATATTTACAAACAGCGAAGGCGAAGTTAAAGGATCCCCGGAAGGGAAATCCAAAAAAAATTGCGAACGCCAGCCCGAAGGCTGGCCCAATAGTTCGACTTACAATTCGCGTCTCTAAAACAGATTACGTTGTAAAATATCTTTATTGTCCGACGACCAACTTAGAACTAACTTATCAACTAAAACCCCTTCCATAGGAAGCCTCGTCGCTTCGCCCAAATCTGCAACGTAGACTTTTCTCCGGTGTACACGCATCCGCTTCCCAGGCTGGTTGCAATGCGCATCCGATTGCACCAGACTGAATATGATCCGAGTGCACTTGAATCAACACGATCGCGTATGAACAGGTACGAACATGCGGAACAATGTGAACCACACAAAATGATGACGCAGCGAGTCCCGTTCGTAGTGCCGTTTCGACCTTTGCCCTTGGCCTCGGTCGACGGTGTTAACTGCGATACTGTCTGAACCAAACGAAACAGAAGGAGTTATTTCCAGAATTATAATGGACAACGGGAGCCAGCGAACATATGTAAGCGAGAAAGTGGTAAGCGCATTAAATTTGAAAACAAGCGATGTGAGAGATATACGAATTATCGGCTTTGGTGAGAATAAGAGTAAAAAACATACATATGAAGCGGTTTAAGTGCGTGGAAGTTTCATTAAGCAGTCAGTTTAATAGAAAACCCGTAGTTGTAACAGCTATAGTGGTGCCAACAATTTGTGCTGACATGTTACCCGTTCCTGACCCTAAAAATAAAAGACTGCAGGAGCTTCAAATACAGCTAACGGACGCTAACATAAGCAACGAGAATTTTATTAGCGGAATCAATCTGTTAATCGGCCAGGATTATTACTGGAGATTCAATACGAGCGAAATTAGACCAATAACAAAAGATTTAATGGCGGTGAAAACATTCTTTGGATGGACACTTCAGGGACAACACTCTCGTGAACTTAAAAATGAAACGGAAATAGTAATGAAATTGATCGGACTTCAGGAAGAGCGGTTTGATATTACAAAATTTTGGAGCTTAGAATCAGTTGGGATTACCATCAGCCAACAGCGAGAGGAAAACTACATTCTCGATGAAACAGTAAGGGATATTAAAAAGGAAAACGGTCGCTATATTGTACGACTACCGTGGAAAATAACTAGTGAGAAATTAAACGACAATAAGCGAATTGCATGGTATCGTCTTCGAAGCTTAACAGAAAAGTTAATGAAGAATCCTAAACAATTACTTGAGTACCATGAAGGAATTCAGGAGCTGCTACGTAATGGTATAGCTGAAAAGGTAAAAGAAGAGCGGACTGGCAGGGGAGTTTACTACATGCCACATAAACCAGTTTATCGTGAGGACAAGGAAACTTCAAAATTGAGGATAGTGTTCGATGCTTCATCTAGTGAATCAGGATTTTCATCGCTCAATGACCACCTTAGTTCTGGTGAAAATCTCATAGCAAATTTATTAACCACTCTGGTAAGATTTCGTTCCAATAAAATTGCAATAGTGTCGGATATACAAAAGGCTTTCTTGCAGATTTCTATCATTGATGATGATCGAGATTCGCACAGATTTTTATGGTTTAAATCCGTTCCTGAAAACAACTTTGAGCAGTCAGAAGTGGTCGTCTACCGAATGACACGTGTAACTTTTGGAGTAGCATCGAGTCCATTTCTGCTAGCAGCCACTATACGTAAACATCTGGAGTCATGCAAGCAACGGTATGGAAATATTTGTGACAAACTTATAAAATCCTTCTACGTCGACGATTTCATCCTGAGCGAACCGACTTTGGAAGCGGCTACCAAGACCTATCACGTCTCTAGGGAAGTAATGAAGGAGGCAAACTTTAACTTGCGAAAGTGGAACTCAAATGACCCTATGCTACGTAAATGCTTTGAAGGTGAAACTTCGGAAAGAGCGACAAGGCAGAAAGTACTAGGTATTATGTGGTGGACAACTAGCGACGATATAGGTGTTAATTTAGAAGACTGCATTGCCTATCTACAATCCCTTAGAGGAACAAAGAGGAATGTCATGAAAGCGATGGCAAAGATCTATGATCCGTTGGGCATGGTGGGTCCATATACTGTAAGAATAAAGCTGCTTTTACAAGAGATTTGGAAATCCAATATTGATTGGGATCAGACGCTTAACGAAGAAATGCTAAACATATTTCATTGTTGCCAAAAAGAACTTCCACTTCTCAGGTCATTTACTATGAAGCGATGCCTTTCAGTATCTAGCGAATGTGATATCGAATTGCATATATTTGCCGATGCCAGTCCGAGGTGCATTTGGTGCAGTGGAAGGCAGATGAAACCATATATAAAAGCTAGAGTGGGTGAGATCAACAAGTTAACTAACATCTACGATTGGAGACATTGCGATGGAAAGAGTAATCCCGCAGACCTTCTCACTAGGGGAGTTAAAGCAAGTATACTCGTCGAATCAAATTTGTGGAAATACGGGCCTTTGTGGCTAAGAGAAACGAAAATTGAAGAAAAGCGGAACATCGAACATTTTAGTAGTTTTATAACCAGCGTAACAGAAGAAACTGATAAGCATCCTGCCAATTTGAATCCGATAATACCTATAAACAACTTTAGTCGAATCAAGAAACTTCTGCGGGTAACAGCATATGTGCAGCGATTCATAGCGGCTTTAAGGTATCATTCGACGAATAAACGAAAATATATATCAGTTACGGCGGTCGAAGAGCTCACGGCGCGTGAACTTCAAAACGCAGAAATCTATTGGATGAAATACAGTCAACAATGTTACTGCAGAGAATTAGTGGCTCTAGCAAAATCGCAGAAGATTCCATTTGATTCGAAAATTGGTTCATTGAATCCTATCCTGGTGGACGGTATTCTGAGGCTCAGCGGACGCTTACCTAAATCGGTGTTTGGTATGTTTAGCAATCCTATTATATTACCCAAACAATCTTATTTCTGTCAGCTACTGATAATTGAGGCACATGAAGTAACTCTACACGGAGGCGTTAACGCAGTGCTTGCGCACATTCGCAAGAAGTATTGGATAATTCAAGCTCGACAGCTTATCAAGAAGATAGTACAACGTTGTGTTATATGTAAGCGGCTTCACACTAAGGCGGCACGTGAACCATGGACTGTATTACCACTTGAAAGAGTAGCTACTAGTAGACCTTTTGAGGTTACAGGAGTTGATTTCCTTGGCCCGCTTTACGTCAAAAGGAGTGAGCAGGGAGATAAAGAAAAGGTTTATGTTATGTTATTTACTTGCGCGGCGATTCGTGCTGTCCATCTTGAACTAGTGGGTGATATGTCCGTGAGGAGTTGTATCGATGCATTGAGGAGATTTATAGCGAGGCGGGGCGTGCCTGCCACTATAATATCAGATAACTCCCAAACTTTCAAAAGAACTGATTTGGAGTTAAGAAAGTTGGAAGAACTTCTAAAGCGACATGAAGTACAACAGTTAGCAGCGCATCAAAATATTAGCTGGAAATATATCCCAGAGCGAGCTGCAGGGTGGGGCGGATTCTGGGAACGTCTCGTTCGAAGCGTGAAAACATCTATGAAGGCAGCTATCGGAAAGGCTATATTAACGTTCGGCGAGTTGGCTACATTACTTACGGAAATCGAGAGCGTTATAAACACTAGGCCATTAACTTATATGACCAGCGACCACCCGGACTTGGAGCCACTCTCTCCCGGTCATTTTTTAAATATTAATTCGATTCTCATTCCAGCCAATTTTCAAAACGATGGCACACATTTTTCAAAATCTTGGGAACTGCGACAGGTGTTTGTCAAGCGATATCTAAAGCGATGGCGTGAAGAGTATCTCAGTCAACTCCGGTCAATACATCACTGCAAAAATGGCTTTAATCGAAGCATTAATGTGGGCGATGTAGTGTTGCTTCATGAAGATAATAAGCCAAGGTTACTATGGCGGTTGGCAGTCGTTCAAAGGACTTACCCCGGACGAGATGGTCGAGTAAGAGCTTGCGAGATTCGACTACCGAATCAACACATATTAAGAAGACCAATCCAGCTTCTTTATCCGCTGGAGATAGCTTCACCCAATGCCGGGGCCGAGGATGTAGAAAATTAAAACAAACCTACCTAAATTCTTGTATTATGTTCACATATATTTTCTCTCTTTCTAATGTACTTAGCATTCATACACATCCGTTGTATGGTTTATTCATATTCACATATCCACACTCATAATGTAACTTTCATATATTTATAATTAGAGTAAGACGTAATAAAGTTAGTAAGAAAGAAACCGTCGAGACTGTCAATTGAATCGGGAGCTTAATCTAGGAAATTTTGCACAAATATATTATTTTTTTTTTCGTAGATAATTTCGTGTAAAATTTTACCGAGAGCGAATTCAACATTACGTTTACTATGAGTAAAAGCCCGGAACAGAGAAATCCGGTAGGATACTGGCCTGGATCTTGGAAGTATTACTCGACATTCACGAGTATGGTTACTAAGACTCCAGCTGCCGGTGTAAACTTTCCAAACACATTAAGCGATGTTCATAGCTAGGGAGATGGTACTCTTGACGAGTTACTCTCGCCTCCGAGTTCAGTCTTGATCCGTCTGTCGGTCTTAAGAAATACATAACTTCAAAAAGAAAGGAGAAACTCATATCTTTTGCTGCATAGAGCACGCCCGGCTAATGTGGCTGAAGGTGAAGCCTCTGTAAGGGCTTTTAATTTGCTATATGAAATCTTAACAAAGAGTAACACAAAGCTTAAAGTTAAACAATCTAAGCTCAAAGTAAACTTAATATCTAATTTGGAGGAAAAAAATTAAAGAACTTCTGAATGGCGGCGGTAGAGGATATTTCTAAGACAGTCTGGTAAGATGTTGACCGAATAGAGCGGAGTTTGCTTTGCGCAGCACTGCAGACGCAGCTAATGGTAGCCATAATTCGTTCAATGAGAATTGATGTGGAAGAAGGTCAAATGGCAAGCATGTCTGCAATCTTGCATCATTCATTTGGTTATTGGAGGTCGGTCGCGGAAAAATGAAACTTATCATCGAACTTAGTCCATTTCACATACGGAATGTTAAAATCACCACAGATAATGATAATATCATTGGGGTCAGCGATATCAAATATGGAATATATGAAATCGAAAGTATATAAGTTGATAATAATAATTGTATGGTAAGGGTCGGTTGTAACAGCAGGCACTGTAGAGCTTCCGTTTCGGGAGGGTTATTAAGATCCGTGTAATGTTAAAATCAGCAGAGTTCGACTGTTCGAAGGGTACTGTGGAAGTTTTTGTACGCAGGGAGCATTGGATCTAAAACAGAAGGCAAAGAACTTAAGGAAGTTTGGATTTAACCTGAAGAGGTCAAAAGGATCGGATAGTTCCGGATTACATAATTTAGCGTTTGGTGGTAAGTGAGGATAAAATGTAATTGATATTTATGAATTTTTGGAAGGGAAAGCAGGTTAATTTGAGAGAAATTGGAAAATATTATTAATTTTAACCTCCAGTTATGGTTTAGAATAAAGAGGAGTTGAGCTGAAATGCTTCTTATTAATTTATTAATTTGTTTATTTTCTTATTTATTTTTCTATTCACTTTTTTTATTTTTCTATTACATATTTATTTCTTTTCGTTTATTTATAGGTATGTTTGTTATTTATTTATTCCCTTTTTTGTTGTTTACTTATTTACCTGTATACATTTTTTATTTATTTATTCATATATTTATTAAAATTTCTTATTATTTATTTTTTTATTTGTTTAAAATTTTATCTAATTACTATTTATTTTAGTGAATTATTTATACTTTTATCATTATTTTTCTATTTATTTGTGCATTTATTTAATATTTTTAATATATAATATTTATTTAAATATTGTTTATTTGTTTTATTTATTTACTTATACAACTTTGCTTCCGCCGTTTGCGGATATGTGACGATAACGGTAAGTAGCGGTCGAATAAAACAGATCGCAGACATCAGGTAGTTGGCTTGGACCTCGGTCAACAGAACACCATTCAAACATTA
The DNA here is from genome assembly GCA_958301585.1 of Merodon equestris. Classification (NCBI taxonomy): domain Eukaryota; kingdom Metazoa; phylum Arthropoda; class Insecta; order Diptera; family Syrphidae; genus Merodon; species Merodon equestris. The sequence goes on from OY284413.1 coordinate 72,604,979, forward strand.
GTCGATTTGTGTCTGCATCATAAAGTTGTTCTCGATTGAAAATGTCAGTTTACTAGCCAAATTCTCGTCATTTGCGGGAGGTGTTACTGTTTTGTTTCAATATGAAGAAAACAGCGGCTAAGTCTCATCGAATGCTCTCAGATACGTATGGTAAGGACGCTATTAGTGAAAGAACGTGTTGTGAGTGGTTTCAACGCTTCAAGAACGGTGATTTTAAGGTCGAAGACCAGCATAGTGGAGGAAGAGAGAAAGTTTTCGAAGATGCAGAATTGAAGACATTGCTGAGTGAAGACTCGCAGATTGGCACGATCAGTGGGAGTGACACAGCAAGCCATTTCAAAACGTCTCAAGGCTATGGGCACGATACAGAAAGAAGGAACTGGGGTCCCGTATGAATTGAAACCAAGAGACGTTGAACGGCGTTTGTGTGTTTGTGAACAGTTGCTTCAGAGTCAAAAACGGAAGGGATTTCTACATCGCATTGTGACCGTGGAAGAAAAAGGGGTTAATTACGATAACCCTAAATGCAAAAAATCATGGGGATATCCCGGCCATGCTTCCACGTCGACGGCTACACCGAATATCCACGGCTCCAAGATCATGCTCTGCGAACGCAATTAATGCGTTTGAGCAGAGCATTAAAAGACAAACGGCCGCAATACAGCGAGAGGCACGATAAAGTGATTTTGCAGCACGACAACGCTCGACCCCATGTTGCAAAAGAGGTCAAAACGTACTTGGAAACGTTAAAATGGGAAGTCATAACCCACCCACCGTATTCTCCAGACATTGCTCCCTCTGACTATCACCTGTTTCGATCAATGGCGCATGGTTTGGCTGACCAACACTTCCGATCTCAGGAAGAAGTCACAAATTGGATCGCTTCAAAAGATGAACAATTTTTTCGACGCGGGATTCGTACACTGCCCGAAAGATGGAAGAAAGTAGTGGCCAGCGATGGAAAATACTTTGAATGATACATGTGTAACCAATTTGTTTCGTTAAAGCCTCAAATGTTGGGAAAAAAACGGCGGAAGCAAAGTTGTACACCTAGTACTTATTTTTTTAATATTTTTTTTAAACATTTATTTATTTATCTATGTATTTGCTTATTTTGTTTAGTTTATTTATTTATTTAATTTATATTTATATATTTAAGTTAACACCATCGACCAAGACCAAGGGCAAAGGTCTATAAAACGTATTAACGGGATTCGATGCGTCACCATTGTTGCGGTTCTTGCTACTTCGTGTGTTCGTACCTGTTCTTGTACATACAAGTTCAGTGGGATCATGGTTCATCTGAGGAAATGGGATGCATGCGTTGTGAGCAGCCTGGAAAACATCATCTTAATGTCCAACAACTACAAATACTTAATGTCCGTAAAAAAGTCTACGCTGCAAATTCGGTGTGTGCAATGGGTTTCCTGCATAAAGCAGGAATTATGGTATTATGTATCTTCTTATTTATCTATTAAAATATTTAATTATTTATTCGTATATAATTAATTATTAGATCGTTACATATGAAATTGCCGATCTACTTATCATTCTTAAGTGATCGTTGTGGCGGAAGTTGTGCAGAGGAATTGAAAATAAAGTTCTCTTTAAGAAAAAACTGCAGTTTAATCTTTCTAACGGTAAAAATTAATTTTAAATAAATAAATTTTCCTTACATAGCAATTGCAAATGGGGATTATTTTTTGGAATAAACTTTTAAGTTTTTTTGAAATAGCGTTGTTTCACTCTCCATATGAAAATCGGCAACGGCAATAGGTAACGACCTCATATTTATTTGGTTTTAATATATATTCATTTTTATATTTATCTAGTTATTTATATGTTTTCATATTTATTGGCTTTTTTTCTTATTTATTTATTTATCCATTTTAAATAAGTTTTTATATTTTTACTTCTCTACTTTCTTATTCGATTAAATATTTAATTATTTATTGATATACCAATTTATTTACTTTCATATCCATCAGCTGCATTCAAAGTTAATCACCAACAACAGCGACACCATCAATGCAACAACGCCAGCTTCATATTTATTGTCAATGAACAATTTTCCTCCCCTCCAACATATGCGTAACAATAAGGTAGCAGAACAAATCACTAACACCAATGTCCAGCAGCGGAATGCATGGGGAAATCAACCAGTGCATGATGATGCAAAAAACCAACCGAGTACCATCAACAACAACAATAACTACTCTACGACCACTGTTAGTGGTGAGTTATTTTCTATGGAAGAAATCAATTCCCTGGTAATGGAAATGATCTCCAAATTAGGTAATTGTAAAACTAAAATAGATCAATTTAATGCCATAGCGCAATTAGCCACTAAATTCTTATATTCTAATGTTAAATAATATGGTAATTAACAATCTTATCTTTATAACATGGAATGCCAGAGGCATACAAAATAAATATATAGAATTTATTGATTTTCTAACCACTAAAAATATAGATGTAGCTCTAGTAACGGAAACATGGTTAAACTCTGAAACTAGATTGACTTCATCGAATTTTAAGTGCTATCGTATAGATAGACCCAATAGAAGAGGTGGCGGTGTTGCGACTTTTATAAAAAAATCTATTCGCCACACTATGTATACTCCCCGTTATTAGAACACGTTGTATAGAAAATGTGGGCATAAAGATTATTCTGAGTGATGGAAGTGAATTGAGCGTAGTATGCGTTTACTTTCCAGGTAAAGCTACATCTACAGAAAAAAGAAATAACTTTAAGAGCGACTTACGAAACATTCTAGTCAGAAACAATGATTACATAATTGGAGGCGACCTAAATTGTAGACACCGCGATTGGGGCTGTAATCGAGCAAACGCGTGGGGCAATATTCTTTCGAATTTTTCCAATCTGCTATGTTTTTTGTTCTTTATCCGTTTAGTCCGTCATATGTACCTTCTAGTTTAAGAGGTTGTCCATCAGTTATTGATTTTTTCATTTCAAATGTGCCCCAGCTTTTTCAGCAGCCGATATCGTTACAAGAATTGAGTTCAGATCATTATCCTGTCTGTTGCAAAATGTCTAAATCATCCCTAACGTGCGAACAGTTTGTACCCGATTTCAAAAGAACCAATTGGGCTAGATTCCGATCGGAATTGAACGTCATATACAGTAATCTCCGGACCGTTATTGATGACGTGAGCTCGAAACACCCCGAGATGAACTTATATCTCAACAGAGTGTTGAAGACATATTGTGTTCCTTATCACCAAAAAAACTGGTGGTATAGATAGTGTTAGAAACATGTGTTTAAAACAACTTCCCAAATCGGCTATTGGATACTTAACTCTTATTTTTAATGCCTGTATTAAGATCCAATACTTTCCAAAAGCTTGGAAAATAGCTAAGGTGATACCTATTCCTAAACCAGGAAAGCCACCTAACAAACCAAACAGTTACAGACCGATTGGTCTGTTAAGTAGTATTAGTAAAGTGTTCGAGAAAATCATAAAAGCAACATTAACCACAATTATTGAAGAAAATAATATACTACTAAATGAGCAATTTGGTTTTAGAAGAAATCATAGTACATCCCATCAAGTACTTAGAGTGTGCCAACATATTAAAATGAACCGCTCCTTTGGTAAATCAACTGGTCTTGTTTTGCTGTATATTGAGAAAGCATTCGATTGTGTATGGCATTTGGGCCTTATCTATAAATTATTGATACTCCGTTTTCCCCCATATCTAACCAGACTTGTGCTAAACTTTCTTTCCGATCGTACTTTCAGAGTTTTTGTTAATTATTGTTATTTTGCTTGTCACACTATTGTTGCTGGTGTGCCTCAAGGATCCGTTTTGGTGCCAATTCTCTATAATATCTTTGTGTCTGATACCCCAAGACTTCCTTATTGTGAAGTAGCTATCTTTGCAGATGACATGGCAATATATTCTTCGCATGAGCTTAGCCTCAACGTGGAGGAAAACTTACAACATGCCATTGAGTTATTGCTAAGGTATTTCAAATCCTGGAAAATTAAACTAAATACTGAGAAGATGCAGGCCATTTTTTCAGCAGGAAACGAAAAGCCTGCTTTCTCCCAAGCAACCAACTAATTGTCAATAATACCGGTGTCAACTGGGTTCCATCTATAAGATATTTGATCATTCAACTTGATACAAAACTCACATTTAAAGAACATATTACAAAAACTATACATAAAATAAATATTGCGATAAACATACTGTACCCTTTTATAAGCAGGAAGTCTACACTGAACAATGCCAATAAAATTGTAATTTTTAAAGTAATTTTTCAATCAATCCTTCTATATGGTTGCCAAGTTTGGGAAATTCAGCAAAATGCCATCTAAACAAAATTACAAGTTTCCCAAAATAAAATTCTTAAAATGATGCTAAAACTTCCTCCTTATCACTCAACGGCTGATCTTCACAGCAGAACAAAGATTGAATTAGTTCGTGATAGAATTTTAAAACTAACCACAAAGTTTCTCCATAATTGTGAAATCTCCGAAAACCCCCTTATAAATCAGTTAAGTGTTTAATCATGTTTCCTTATGCTCTTTTGTTAAAACCCACATCTATTCGAAAATACACTATTCATTTCTTACCTTGTTATTTATTATTTATTGTTGATTGCTTATTATTAATTAGGTATATAAGTATTATTTATTGTTTATTATTACTATTAATTATATAAGTATTATTTATTGTTTATTATTATTATTATTATTTTTTTTTTTGATTTTTGCTTTGAAGGTTTTTGTCGTAGTTTTCCTTCAAAGGTTATTATCATTGTCAAACATTTGTTATCATAAATAATTGTATAAAATAATTGTTCAGTAGAAAGATATAATAGAAATATCATATCTCTGTATGTAAACTGTGTGGTGGCTCACCAAATGTAAATTATGATACGAAAATAAAATTATTATTATTGTTATTATTATTATTTATTTATTTTAAATCGATCTTTTTGTTTATTACTCAGTTATTTATTTATCTAGCTCCTTATTTATTTATGTATTTATAAGCTACGGTTTATGCATGAAAGGAAACTTCTTTCTTAGATGGTTTATGATATTTGTTATATTTCAGAAAGAATGTGATCAAATATAAATTACTAATATCGTTAGTATGTTGAATTAAAAATAATTAAAATTCAAATACTTAACATGTCTCAGTAATTATTTCTAAAGAGAAATTTGCATAAAGAGACAATTGTTTACATATATCGCTTCCGAAAGTAAAAATCGGGTACCTGGCGATGTATGTGCATTGCTTGGAATGCAAGTCTAATTATTATAGAGACATCTTCTTGACTGTAGCACCAAGAATGTTTTTAACTACTGGTGTAACAAATAAAATGAATTTAAGTTATGGTAACGAAAATTACTTTTTTTTGGTTTGAGCCATTAAGAAAAGAAATTTCGAACTATTTTCAAAACCTATTTCCCACTCAACAACATACATATGTATACCATTTATCGAATGAATTTGCTGCTTTCAAAAATGTCTACAGAAGGAAAAGTTTTTTTTTTCTACTTTTAAACTCCTACAATGTATGCTACATATTTGTGCTCAAAGAAGAAATCTTACTGAGCCATTGTGACTTTACCTTATAAACATATCACTCCACCCCATACTCCACAATTACACTTTTGTACACATTTAAGAGGGAAGCTCAAGGGGCACTTTCCAATTTTATTAAATAAATAAATAAGTATATACAAGTGTGCGATTTCTTCTTGTCCTTAAAGCTGGCTGATAGTGAACTAAGTGACATTTGTATGTCGAATAGGTAGGAAAAAAATTGATATACTATTGGAAATGTGGTTTCTTTCCAGATTGTTCTGTTGGAGAAAAGCAAAGGTGATTTTTGTATATAAGTACGTCTCTATTCATTTCATTTATTTCAACGGATTCTTTAACTTTAATATACAAACAATAGTGTGTATACTTTCAGTGAGGGAGCGTATGGGTTTTAAAAGTGTTGGGCTTTTCCTTAGTTTTAGTATGTCAACGATTCGATGTGACTACTCATTTAAGTGTGTGACTCAATGGCTGTAGGATATTTGCAATTCAATCACATATGAGTATGGCACTCATAGAAATTTGGGATAATTAAATTAAAAAAAGAAAAAATTTAACTTAAAATTCACTTCTTTTTCTTCCGCTTACTTTCATCGTCCGTGGCAAAACTCGAACCACATGTAATAGCCAGCTTTCCGCTAGGGTGTGTCTTACGCGAATTACTTTGAATGATAGTGAAGCAAATGATTCGGTGCGCTACGATTTCAGTCATCTACTCAAGCCTATACCTAACAACACCTGTTTTACCAAACATACCATTGGTTCCCAGCTAGTACAAAGATCTAAATGAATCCTAATCTGTAATCCAGTTATGCCATCAAAAACATAACTTGTAAAAAAAACCAAGTCTCGCAACTCAGTTCTTCTACCGTAAAAAGTTGTGAGATCTATGTAATACCAAGTCGGTTAATTTATTCAGTCCCTACTTAAGGGACCTTCTGTCTTAAGTTATTACGTAATTAGCTTAGCTTGTCCATCGCATGAAAACAAAATGTATCTCACAAGTAATACATATTATATTAAATTAAATTGTTTAGTGCGATTGCCAAGTCAATCTATTTATTTATAACATAAAAGATTTTTAATATTAATATGGTCACTATAAGATGTTGTTAGGTTAGCTAATTACGTAATAACTTAAGACAGAAGGTCCCTTAGGTAGGGACTGAATAAATTAACCGACTTGGTATTACATAGATCTCATAACTTTTTACGGTAGAAGAACTGAGTTGCGAGACTTGGTTTTTTTTACAAGTTATGTTTTTGATGGCATCTCATTTCTTTTTGTAGATAGTCCTACTTTTTTTCCTTTCCGGTACCTTCTACTTCTTGAATACCAATAACGGATTTTCTTAAAGCCGACTTTGTGTCTTATGAGCTTTTCTTATTTTTGTAGGTAGTCTTCCTCTTTTTCTTTTCTGGTACTACTTCTTGAGCTTCAGCTACAGTTTTCCTCAAAGCCCCCTCCCTGTCTCTATGGGTTTTTCTCGGAGGCTTTGAGGTTACAATTTTTGTCAAGTCTGGACGGTAAATGCTTCTTCATGTATTGTATTCACAAACTGAGGATTCCTGTGATTTAATATTTCCAAAGTCGACATTAGTTAGATGTAAGCCGCCCAGACCTGTAACTCTCGAAAGTGCCATGTAAGCTTGACCGGATGTGAATACTGCAGAACCGATATCCATCAGCGCATTATTTAGACTTAGGCCCTGACTTTTGTGTATAGTTATAGCATAGGCTATACATATAGGAATCTGTTCGCGATGAACATAAGCTCTATTAATAATTTCAAATTAAGTTTTGACCGGACCAAGCTCGTAAACATGTTCTTTATTAAATGTAATGTGTATTTTCTTAATTATTTTTGTATTTTCCGGATCAACCTTTACTCTTTGCACTATACCGATAGAACCAAGACTCACATCAATATTTCGCTTTAACATGACGTTTGCTCCTATTTTTATAATTATGTTCTCTTCCAGGCCCGCAGTCATAGAAGCATCGTCTTCATATTTTTTTATGCATTCATGAGCTCTTCTTGTTAGGTATCTCGGGCAATCTATGCTATCTACAGCTGTAAGTTTAATTTCCGGATGTGGGAGAGATCTAAGCATTGCAGTATTTAATTGTTGACATATGTTTTTTGTAGGTAATAAGCGAACGGTATCATCAGGAAGTTTCGAGAGGTGTTTTCATTTGAATCTGATTTTAGAGTTCTTAATCTAGTCGAGAGTAAGTCGCAGTCTTTTTGTGTAGTCACAAGTAATCTTACTCTATTTAGCATTTCAACAAAGTCAGAATCATTGAGCTGTCGCATGTTAAAAGTAAGTTCATCATATATGCACAGTTCATTCCACAGATTCGGCATACTGAGGGAACCTAACAACTTGTTAGTTTCAGCAGTTGAGAGTTGTTCAAAAGATGACTTTTCTCTTACCGGCGGAAGCTGTAAGAGTTCCCCGAAAACTACAAGATGTTTTTTTCCAAACCACCCATTCTGATCGTCGCTTGTGTCAAATATCTCAGACAAGCGTAAATGAATATATGGTAAAGTAACATTGGATATCATCGACACTTCGTCTATGATAAACAACATTACTTCTTTCAAATCTGATCTCAGAACTTGGAGCACTTCATCAGAAAGTGGCTTGTACTTCGGTGTTTGCTTGTTGCGTTTGCAGCTTCCACAGCTTCGAAGTCTAAAGGGTTTTCAGGACCATCGTCATCATCAACAATTTCCCTTTCTTCATTTATCTCAGCAACTTATATTCTATCATCTCGTAGCACTCGACTTTGGAGGAGACTGGGCGTGTTTTAACAATATAGTAATTTTGAGCGAAACTGTACAAGTCAGTAGTCTCCAACTCTTTAGGCCGTTTAGGATAGTGGTCATCAATCCAAGACTCATAATAAATATTGGTGGGCTCCGGTTCCAGCATCATCATATCAGATTTAGATTTAACGCGCCGGTCACGAAAGATGTTGAACTCCAGCCATTGAATTGTTGTGGTAGGATCTGTACCGTACAAAGGAATATCAAGCAGAGTGTCACTGGCTTCCAGAGAGCCGCACTCTCTATTATATAAAACTCTAAGGCCAATGTTAAACAGGCGGCTTCTTAAAGGTTTTGCAGAGTTTATGTCTTGAAACATATCAGCAACATGAGTTTTCTCGCTTTTGGTGGTATATTTAGTGACGTAATAATTTAAAATATCTGTTTTTTCGCCTACATATGGAATGTCTGTATTGCCATTCCATGCTAGCAAAATCGCGGGATTATAATCATTAACCATAACCCATTCTTTTTTGCGTACAATATAGTAAAGTCTACTGTTAGGTGACAATGGTTTTCTTGCAGCTATTGATTCTATTATATCTCTAATAGTAAGTACTTCTGTAACCCGGCGGGGGAATCCGAAACGACAAACTTTTACGAAATTTCTTCTTGTTTTCTTTTGGCGCATGCAATACTTATTATGTGTATGGGTCTGATATGACGTAACTCGTTGATAGAGCGTTGGTGAAACATTCTTGTCAGGTATAGCACAAGTTACGTACTTTGAAATGAATGATGCAACCTCATCAAGCGAGAACTCGTGAAGTATGGGGGCCTCTTTTACCCATAACTTTAAATGAAAGAGTTGCGCTCCACGCGATTAATATTCTCGTCTCCAAAAGTAATGTATTACTTTTCCAAGCGGCTGGTCGGAGGACATAATGAAGTCTAACATAGCTTTAAATTTGTTATCAATAAATCGAGCAGTGGAGACAGGATCTAGTGCAACTAATTCACTAATGCTCTTGTTCGCCATTTCAGGACCATTAACTTCCTTAAGGTACTCGCCTAAATCATCCCACATCCATTCTGAAGGACTCATGGTGAGAAACCAGGTTGCTGGCCCGTAGTGTTGTGTCATACAGTTGACATCATTTCTCGGTTTTTTCCAAAACTGTTCCGTATTTCTTTAACAACCAAATATCGCTGTTAAGTCACCTTCTAACTCATCTTTATTAAGCATCTCAAAATAGTGTTGTGTTACAGCTGAATTTTTTTCTTTTTGATTGACCCAATTCATTTTACAGAATATGCCTGAATTTATTTGACGTATATTTAAGTTATTTTACGTACGTTTATTTATCATTAAGTTGAAAAAATAAATATTGTTGATTTAGGCGGAATCGAGAGTGTTTTGACATTAGTCTTGCTTTAATATATTCACTAGATGTTAACTTTTGCTGCCGAACATAAAACTGCCCATATTTACCTTCAACATAAAGAACAGGAAACCACTTTACATCTAAATGTTTATCTCTAGAATCAATTGGAGCAGCGTTGACTTTGAGCATTTGGTAGAGTTCTGAAATAGGAGCGTTTCTCCTCCTTTCATGCAAGGGGTAAATAGTGTATTGTTCATAGCCAGCCTCTTTTTCTGATGTAACCTGTGTTAGTAGCCCATCGTTTCCTTCTACAACGTTATCTACTTGAGATTCTAATTGGTCTACTATATGATGAATATTATCCTCTTCGTTAATATAACCAATCAATTGTTGAGGTGAATGTGGAAGTTGTATTTGAGAGTAAAGAGCATTTACAACTTTTAAATATTTTAAGGCTTGGTAACCCTTATTGACATCCCATTATTTTTCTATAGAATTAGATTTATATATAGATTATTTAAATTTGTATACCCATACTGACTGATACAATTTGCGTCAGTTAACTAAAACGTGATTTGTGTGTATATACCTGCGATATCGCAGTAAGACCCAAAGATTGCCTGAAAGAAAGTGGTCGCCTTTCTGTGACGGACTGAAAGCATGGAAGCCGCGGCGCGGACAAGCCACCTCCAGCGGCCGCGGTTATGATTATAAGTGTTCTTTCTTTCAAGGCAATTTCGGGCAATTTAGTCTACTTAATACTTTGCTGGATTTTGGTACAACTTCATAAGACATGTCCCATTATTGCTTTTTCATTCCGTTCATTGACCATTTTACAAATTACCTTTGAACATAATTATATTTAGGTACCTATCTATTATACACCGATTATTCTTTAATATTATACTTATACAGGTACACTGATTCATTCACTGCAAATGTAACTTTGTAATCCTATGAATCCGAACATAAAATTTGTTTTTTTTAACTATAAGTTTGTCAAATGGTTATTAAATATATGTATGTACATAATAAAGACATTTATTTTATATTCCGTCAAATACATGAACCATAATGACAACCAAACCAGTTCCCCAACCACCAGTTGCTGGTCACTGATTTTTAGGAGTTAATTTTTTAAATTTGCCATGAACCATATTGACCACTAAACCCAATTCCCCAACCGCCAGTTGATTGTTGCATATTTTCAGGAGTTACTTTTTTGAATTCGCCATCTAGATAAACTGAAAAAGATATATATATGTATACATAAACATACACTATCTTATTAATAATAATATTTGGTGTATCTAGAAAACTAGACCGAAATTGCAAAATATTTTAGTTTTTCCTTGATTTGTACTCTAAACACTAATTGTATTCTAAATTTGAAGCTTCTATGTCTGCTAGAAGTGCCTTAAGGCCCCGGCCCATAGAATCCGTTGATCCGTCACTCCGTTGATCTCAACTGAGTGAAAACGTGTTGGCGGATAGAGCAGGCAAGCATCGGCCCATAGAATCCGTCAATCCGTTGACAATTGTCGATGACATTTATTTATTGATGGAGTGCGTTCATCTGAGTTATAAAATGAATGGCACGGATGGCCTTTGATCGCCTAAAGGCCCCGGCCCATAGAATCCGTCGATCCGTCACTCCGTTGATTTCAACTGAGTGAAAAGTAGAATATACACATTCTTATGGGAGGTGGCCCATAGCCGACGGATGTATGAACTTCAACGGACAAAGTAGAGCTACTTTCTACTTTTCGCTCCGTTGAGAGCTCATACATTTACATATTGGAGCTTACACATTTACATTCTGAGGTTCACGCATGCACGAATTGAGAGTAAGCACGTTCATTGGTGGATGCATTGAGAGAATGCTTGGGAACTCTCTCGTACTGAGAGAAACTTCAAATTCGGTTGACATTCAAAGTACGATTCGTTTGGTGAGGGTCGTTTAGTGTGCGAGAAGTGAACATTATTCTACGAAAAAAATGTTATAAAATGTTCGAGGAAGAACTGATTGAGGCGATCAAAGACCATCCGTGCCATTCATTTTATAACTCAGATGAACGCACTCCATCAATTAATAAATGTCATCGACAACTGTCAACGGATTGACGGATTCTATGGGCCGATGTTTGCCTGCTCTATCCGCCAACCCGTTTTCACTCAGTTGAAATCAACGGAGTGACGGATCGACGGATTCTATGGGCCGGGGCCTTTAGAGTTTTGATGATAGGTCAGTGAGTGAGTGACAAAATTAAGAAACTTTGACTAGTTATAATTCTTAAACTACTATACACCGTGTTTATACGATGCCTGCTTAGTTACTAAAAATTCAGGCTTCTAGTTTTATCCACAACGAAGTTATAGGGTGGTCGAAAATGGCCTGAACTGCTTCGAGAAAAGGATGGTACGGCCGTGCCGCTTTTTTGCTCGACTTGGCGGGGGCACTGCCGTGATGTAACAGTGCAGTTGTTCAGTCCCTTACTAGCTACTCTAAAGTTGATTCCGTTGTCGCTGAAATCACCATTGGTGAGCGTTTCCTCGTAATAAACCTCTTAAGGGATAGAATACACAGAAAGACTGTGCGCGATTATAAAGTGAATGGCTCGAAGTGTACTCGTAACTCATGTTATCAGCACCACCACTCTCACGGCGACTGAAGCGAAATAGTCGATTTTAATATAGGAAATGGGTCTGGTAAATGAATTTAGTCTATCAGAGAGCAATTTCCCCATTAGGGATTGTATCGGTACAATGTTGACAAGTTCCTTTGACTTTTTTGACAATGGTTCTAAGGCTAGGGATGACCGTGCAGGGACGGGTTAAGAATATCCCTGCAGCGATACCTCTCGCTTGTCGTAAAAGGCGACTAAAACAAAGGTAAACAAAAATCACATCTAGGCAATTTAGAAAACACCAAGGTGAGCCTAGGGACACATATACCACCATTAAACTGCCCCACAAGTGTACATGCAAATCAGTGGGTTGACACGACTGGAGATCACCGGTGTTGTTAGAGTAAGATCAAAGAAAAAAAATCTGGAGCATGCCCGTGTCACAAAAAAAAAAAAAAAAAAAAAAGGCAGGCCGAAAAACAATTGGTGCAAACAAATGCAAAAACACCAGCATTTGACTGGCCTCAGCGATGAAGTAATCCCAAACCGGGAAGCCTGCCGCTACTATCTGAGATCAAACCGGCGAACACCACAAGCGGACCAGAAGGAATGCAGTTAAGTGGGAAGGTTATGGTCCTACACCTCTGACCATAACAACGCCGGAAAAAGGAGAAAAAGAAGAAGAAGAAGAAGGTTCTAAGGCTAGGGATATATTGTAGTACAGCTGTCGAAATTCGTTAATAACTGTTTCGCTATGTTCATCATAAAATCGTCGGTGATATAGTTATCTGGTATGAGTTCAGTTATGCTATGATTTTTTGGTAAAATGATAGACCGTTTTACTTTGTGCGTATTAACGTAAGCGTTATCGATATGACCGTTAATCCGCATAATGTCACCTTTATCCAAATAAGGCTATAGTTTGTAGAGGGATGTTCTCGATCAAATATGCTAGATGTCTTGAAATTTGTTGCTAATGCAGCAACTTCTTTTTTGAAAAGATTCCTGTTGGCATTGACCAGACAAGTAATTCTGAGAAGAAGTCAAGATCGTAGGCATGTATAGCGTCCGCCAAATAACTTTTTTTTTTTTGAAAATGCTATAAAAAAGACTACTGAATATTTTCTCAAATTTCTTTTTTTATTTGAAAGTACAATCCTTCCGGTTAATAATGGAAAATAATTTCATTCAAATGGCTGCCTCGGCTGGCCATGCAGTAGCCTACACGATCGGTCCAATTTTTAAGCACATTATCGATTGTGTGCAGCTGTATTTCACCAATGGCTTCACGAATATTGTCCTTTAAAGCGTCAATTGTCTCTGGCTTGTCGGCGTAACACTTATCTTTGACGGCAGCCCACAAATAATAGTCCAACGGTGTCAAATCGCAGCTCCGAGGTGGCCAAACGACATCAGCTCTGCGACTGATAATGCGATCTTCAAAAACAGGGCGCAAAACATCGAGTGTAGCTTCGGCTGTGTGGCACGTAGCGCCTTCCTGTTGAAACCAAATGTTGCCAATATCCTCCTCTTCAATTTTTGTGAACAAAAATTCGTTCAACATGGCCCGATAACGATCGCCATTGACTGTAACGGCCACTCCTTGCTCATTTTCGAAGAAAAATGGCCCAATTATGCCTCTGGACCAAAATCCGCACCAAACAGTGGCTCGTTTTGGGTGCACCGGCTTTTCAATGTATGCGTGCGGGTTTTCTGTGCCCCAAATGCGACAATTTTGCTTGTTTACATATCCGCCAAGATCAAAATGAGCTTCATCTGAAAAGATGATTTTTTTGGCAAAATCGGCATCTTCTGTAAATCGATCGCAGGCCCACTTAGCGAAGCGTTGTTCAAGCGTATACACAACCATATTCGTCCAGCGGATGGATAAAACTAATTATCTGTCAAATCAGACATGAGCTAAGTGTTACCATTCACGAAATAAGCACTACTTGAAAACAAAAACGTTAGATGGCGGACCCTTTATATTCAGCCTTTTCCCTTTTCGGTTCATATTTTGTGTGAAGTCCTTTATTTTTATACAGAGTGCGCCATTTCATATGGGTCGATGTAAACTTGGAATAACTTCAATAATTGTCAACCAATTTTCATATGTCATAGCAATTTTAACCATGAATCGCTTCACACCAAAAGAACGCGCGAAAATAGTCAATAATCAATATTCATTAAAAATGAACGCTCGATTGTGCTAACTCAACGTGCGTATCGTGCAAAATATCGTGATCGTATTGTGCCCAAAGAACATACAATTCGTCGTTGGGCCTCGAATTTTTTTCAATTTGGTTCTGTGGCAAGCCCTCGTGAGCAACCTAGGCCACGTCCGCGGCGTTCAAACTCATCTATTCAGTCTGTGAAGGCCAGAGTTCAAGAAGACCCAAGTTTGTCATATCGGCGCTATTCGCAGCGGTTAGGCATCAGTGGGACCACTTTGCGGAAAATTTTAAACTATGATCTTCACTTATTTCCCTACAAAGTGCAGATAACTCAAAGAATTTTGCCAACAGGATGAGCCACGGCGCTTGGCATACGCACAAAATGTCGTTGCAATGATAAATGCTGAGCCGGAGTTGTGGCAGCAAATTTTGATGACCAATGAGGCACATTTTACGCTCTCTGGCTCAGTCAATAAACAAAATTGTCGCTTCTGGGGCACCGAAAATCCTCACATTATTCACGAAGAGCCGCTATATGATCAAAAAGTTACTGTTTGGGCCGGTGCATGCGCTAAAACCATCATTGGACCGTATTTCTTCAAAGTTGGCGATACAGTGGATTGCAATCGATATCGGTGGATGTTGGCCCATTATGTGGTCCCAGAAATGCGTAAAAAAGGCTTATTTCACTTTTGGTTTCAACAAGACGGCGTGACATGCCATACTGCGGACAAAGCAATGAACTTTTTGCGTAAGAAGTTCCCTGGAAGATTGGTGTCAAAAAGGGGCGATACTGACTGGCCTCCGAGATCGCCGGATTTGAATCCTCCAGAGTTTTTTCTTTGGGGATACCTTAAAAGCAAGGTGTATGCTAACGGCCCGAAGACAATAGAACAGCTCAAAAGAAACATTCGTGCGGAAATCGCAGAAATTTCGACCGAAATGCTCGAAAATGTCATGGAGAATGCTCGAAAATGTCATGGAGAATGCGCGAAAACGAGCCTATTTTTGCATCGGCAATAAAGGCGGTCATTTCATTGATATTGTTTTCAAAAGCTAATCAAAGTCAACGCTTAAATTGAATAACGGTTTTTGAATTTCCAAAATCGGTTGAGAATTGTTGAAGTTATTCGAAATTTACATCGACCCATATGAGATGGCGCGCGCTGTACAAATTTTTAACCTTGATGGCATCGATTGGACCATTCGTTTGCAATATGCAGGCTCAATTGAATGCCTCTCATCTAATAACACTCTCTTAAGCTCATTTTTATTTGAGAATTGAGTTTTATCAATTTTTTTTAGATGGTTCTCTATAGGATTGATATTCGGACTTTGAGGTGGAGTTTGAATAACATGGGGACAATTGTACAAAAGCTAAGTACGAACTTTTAAGGCCTTGTGTTTCTGATCATTGTCTTGATAAAACAGCCAATTGTCCCCAAGCGGGAGCTTTGTCTTGCTTTGTTTAATATTTTGTTTTAAAATATCCAAACACAAATTTTTGGAACGAAACTCTTCGTTCGGTTTCTTCCAAACGTATCTATTAACGTCTGATGAGCATAAATTACATAGTTTTTTTTTAGTTTTAAATTCATTTTTATTTCATATTATCTTATATCTATCTTACCCTAGTCAAAAATGCTTTAAACTAGCTTAACTATCTTAACAAATGTAACTATCTTACTGGCCCTAGGCGGACACTCTAAAACAAACAGAACAATTGAAACATACATATGTCTTCCGACGTCTATATGAATTTACTATTGTATATATGTGTAAATGTTTTTTTTTTTATTAAAAAACTTAGCATATGATCATTTTTTTTTTTAAATATTTTATATAAAACTTAATCCTACCTTAAACTAATTAAACCAAACTAAACCTATCTTATTCTAACTTAACTAAAATATATATACACAAATATATACATTATATATATTTTGTATATACAGGGTGTCCCACGAGCAATGTGCCAAAAAGCTAGAGCGTGTAGGTCTGGTCAAGACAAGAAAAAAATCGTATGGGAGGGGGGGGTCTATTCCCCCCCGTTTAGCCGGGAGGGGCAATTTTCTAAAAAATTGACTTAATTTGGAAAAAAAATTATTAAAAATCAACAGTAACATCCACAATGCCGTGATATACTTTTTTGTAAAGGCAGAAACCTCTTCTTTCATCTTGTTTTTAAACAAAGCTGTTTTAATAGTTTTTGAGAAATTAATTTTCAAACTCAAAATTTTGAAAAAAAATGAAAAAAAAAAAATTTCGAACTATTTTTTTTCAAAATTGTATGTAATTAAGTACTAATTTTTTGTCAAAAATTCAATTCTCTTATTAGTTTTTAGTTAAAAACAGAAAACCGGATGCAAAAATGTTTTGTAGTTTTCGAGAAATTAAAAAAAAACCCGAAACATTTTTTTCTAAGAAAAATCTTTTTTTTGGTTTTAACGCGGCTGGACTTGTAGGCAAATTAATGTATGAAACATTGACATCTTTTTCATTATTTTTAAAAAAAATTTGGAGTTTTATGAGGATTCAATAAACTGACACAGTATTGGAATAACCCTGGATTAATCCTTTTTTTTCATTGATAACGCCTGAAAACTGACCTGCCAATTTCGTCTAGGTCCGCCCGCCACCAATGGGTTCAACCGGCTAGGACCTTAAGACAATAAAACCGCAATTTTTGGATTTGGTCTGACGTAATCCCTCCCTTAGTACAAGGAGGATAGCTATTATGCTTGGAGTGCCCAAATCTAGAGTACGGAGAGTGTTTCATACCGAAAACTTACACCCGTACCATTTTAGGACAGTTCAGGAACTCACCTCAAACGACAAGTTTTTGAGAGCAGAATTTTGTCGATCATTACTGCTTCGAAATGAAACTGAACGAAACAATTTTGGAAGGATATTCTGGACGGATGAAGCACAGTTTACCAGAGATGGGGTTACTAACTTCCACAATTTGCATCATTGGAGTAGCACCAATCTACACAACAAAAAACAAAATAAATCACAACACCGCTTTAGCTGAAATGTTTGGCTTGGTATTGTTGGACAAACTGTAATCGGGCCCCGGTTTTTGAATGCCGTTATTAATGGAGAATCATACTTGCAGTTCCTACGAGACCTTTTGCCCGATTTGATGAACAACGTTCCTTTGGCCATAGCAGATAATTTAATCTACCAGCAAGATGGAGCACCAGCACACTACAGCTTACGGGTTAGAAACTGGCTGGATGATCATTTTAGTGACCGTTGGATCGGAAGAAAGGGCCCCACGGCATGGCCACCTAGATCACCAGATTTAAATCCTCTAGATTTTTATGTGTGGGGATTCATGAAGAATTATGTTTACGAAGTGGAAATAGTATCTTTGGAACGACTGAAAGCACGGATTGAAGTCGCTGGAGTCAAATTGTTTGACTTATGTGCAGCCATTAGAAGGAGATATAATCTTTGCCTTCTAAAAAATGGGGATCATATTGAAAATTGATTATAATAAAACTCCAAATTTTTTAAAAATAATAAAAAAGATGTCAATGTTTCATACATTAATTTGCCTACAAGTCCAGCCGCGTTAAAACCAAAAAAAAGGTTTTTCTTAGAAAAAAATGGTTCGGGTTTTTTTTTAATTTCTCAAAAACTACAAAACATTTTTGCATCCGGTTTTCTGTTTTTAACTAAAAACTAATAAGAGAATTGAATTTTTGACAAAAAATTAGTACTTAATTACATACAATTTTGAAAAAAAATAGTTCGAAATTTTTTTTTTTCATTTTTTTTTCAAAATTTTGAGTTTGAAAATTAATTTCTCAAAAACTATTCCTTAAAACAGCTTCGTTTAGAAACAAGATGAAAGAAGAGGTTTCTGGCTTTACAAAAAAGTATATCACGTCATTGTGGATGTAACTGTTGATTTTTAATAATTTTTTTTCCAAATGAAGTCAATTTTTTAGAAAATTGCCCCTCCCGGCTAAACGGGGGGGAATAGACCCCCCCCTCCCATACGATTTTTTTCTTGTCTTGACCAGACCTACACGCTGTAGCTTTTTGGCACACTGCTCGTGGGACACCCTGTATATCTTTTTTTCTTCACATTTTATTTTTACATTTTTTTTTTGTTTTCAGTTTTATTCTTTTTTTTGTGATTTTTTCATTTTGTATTTTTTTTTTTTTTTTTTTTTTTTTTTTTTTTTTAGCATAAATTACATTTGCTTTCATCAGTGAACAAAAAGCCTTTTCAGAAAGAGAAGTCCTTATGCATGTATTCTTTTGCGAATTGAAATCTCTCCTGCTTGTTTTGCTTACTGATGAATGGCTTTTTTCTGATTTTCCTTCCATTCTAATTTACTTTATGAAGTATATCCTTATCGTAGAAGGACTGGCTTTTTTCCCCAAATCTTTTTTCCAATAGCGGCAAGATTTAGCGCAATAAGAAAGAGTTTTCTTTTAAATTCGCGTACCAAATACCTTTTTTCCGCATCACTAAAAATTTCATTGTGAGCATGTTTTTCTTTATTGGTCACCTTTCCACTTATCTGATAATGTTTTATTATGCCACGAACTGTTGAATAGCTTTTTTTTTTAATACGCGATATTTCTCGGATAGATTTTCCGTCTTGCGAGTGTTAACAATTAATTCCCGGATGTCTATAGAAGTTAGGTCATTTGGTCTTCCCATTTTTGTAAAACTCGATTTTTTGTTGCACAGAAAATAACCAAGAATAAGGGATAAATGTCAAAAAAGGTTTGTTAGAGTATTATAAATGCCGTTATAAAATATGAAGTTAGTCGCGTTTGAGGCAAAGTGAGCGATTTTCGCTGGTGCATAGTTTTGGAAGTTAAGGTTTCGTTTATATAATAACTTTTGTTTTTGTTTATGGATTTTGGTTTTGTTTTATGTTATGAATAAATGATTGAATTTGTGACAATTTATATTTAATCCTTTTTTTTCATTTACTGCTTTATTTCAGAGATTTTTACTTTTGAACTTTTTTTTTTTCAAGTGAGCGAGTTAGGCTTGGAACCACTGTATGTAAAAAAAGTTCATAAAAAAACGAAACATGAAATGTCAAAATTCGTGTTTTTTTTCAGCTTATTTCGTTCGTTCGTTGTGAAAAGTGAACCGCGTAAAAAAGTAAGTATGATTCCCGATTGCGTGCGTCCCCCTCACTCTCGTGTAATTGTGCCAAATTTCCAGCCAATTTCGATGATGGTGAGCTACCAAAGCCATTTCCCACTATTAGGAAGCCTTGAAGTCAAGTGATCAATTTTCGAAATGAATTTTCCACCGTTTACCCACGCCAAGTTAATTAAACTTTCGCATACATACTCTATTCAATGCATTTTTTAAGTCAACCAACCCACATATTTATTAAACTGGATATCCTAAGCATGACCCAGATGGAGCGATTGTTTATAAGGTACCATTCACCCTAAAAATCAATTGGTTATCCGAAATAATTTTCTAGGTCTCAACCTAATTAGACAGAACTCTGTGGACCACTTTTTCGAAAATCTTTGTTATGCTCGGAAAAGAACTTATTGACCAGAGATTTCCGGATTGGAAGCATTTCTGCCCCTCTTAGGGATTACTGTTTTCTACTAGGTAATGTGCATTATCTAGTCGATTGTTTAACAAGACAGGGAATACCTCTACAGCGACTGGGGACAGGGATCTAACCATCATACAAGATATCCCCTTGATTCTCATTGATTTCTTTTTCTTAGACGATTGAATTATCACTGGACCACTATTTTTTCATTAATGACTGCATAATACCTTAATTTTAGTTGTCAAAACTAAGGCTCTCGGGCAGCTGGGACTTCTTAAATTTTCCCTTTGGTAAAACTTGGGTATATGTTTCTGTTTCTCTATCTCTCACTTAGCCCACACTGTGATGTTTATTTCCTTTTCAAGTAATTCATATTCCCTAGAAGGAACACTAGGGATGCTTCAGGATAATAGGAATGAGCTTAAAATGACAACTATTTAAGATTTAGTGTTTAATTGCTAGACTTCTTTAATGGGGAGTGCAGACGGGTGATCTCTGCTCATTAGAACTTTCCCTTTTCTAGGTTTTTTCAATTTACTGGTATTCATATTTCTAGTTTTACTATTTTTCTGCCTTTCGATTACGGTTATTTTATGATAATACGAGGTTAGTACTTTGTGAAATGTGAAATATGTGAATATTAAGGCAAAAAAAGGACTTTCCTGTAACCACCTTCGCCTTTTTCACGCTCAGCTGAAACCATCAACATCTGTTAACATTGATTTAAAAAAGATATTAAACAGCGTTTTGCATCGTAGATCCAAGCGTTCCCATATGTGTGTACATTTTTCCAAACCCTTTCCGAACCTAGTTTAAAAAGAATTGAAAGGCTGCTGGTAAAACTTTAAACAATCCACAGTTTTACGACCAATTTTAGTTTCCCTAATCATTTCGAAATTCCATTTGTGGTTGTACAATTTTCACATTCGTTCATTTTCCGGCTAGCACTTCCATTTGATCAATAGCACAAGCAGATACAAGATGAAAACTTTTGAAAACCGCTCCCTACCATAAAACGGTATGTCCCGCACAGTTGTTAAACCGGTTGGGAAACTTTGAGAGCATGTCTATATACTTGTCTATGCGGGTATACATAAATATTTATGTATTACACTCCAGCTACGTTAAAATATTCGTATTCACCATCGGAACTATCCAAGTAGCGGCACTTGAATATGCATTTTGTAAGGATTGAAATCCATTTATTTATTTTATTTTTTATTTGTTTTTTTTTATTAAAAAAAAACCTCGTAGAATATTGGTGGAAATATAATACTCTCTGTGCTATTGTAATCAAATCAAAAGTAAAGGTTATTGTGGCATCTAGATATCTCGTTAAGAAATAAAAAAAAATTAGTTTTTTTATACGTACAATGACAGATGGTGGCGCCTTTCCTAGTGACTAGTGACTATCGAGAGTCACCGCAGACTAATTCGTATTTCAAGTTATTAAATATCATTAAAATCCCAAAGTTCTTTTTAAAGTTGGTTCATTAAACTTTGACATAAAATGCTACCTAATGCAAATATGTGCATAAAGCTCATTGTTCTGGATTGGACACTCCAATTAGAAAATAATAAAATTAGTTATTAATAATTAAAATTATATACTCATCCAACGAGTATTTTATTGTACAATATATTGTATATTGTATATTGCTGAACAATCAACAGCAAATTACCAACTTTTCTGAAGCAAAACCTAGTAGGTTATTAAATAAAAATAAATTAACAACCTTAAACTTACTGAAATTTTGAAAATTGTCTAAAACCCTTGAAAATATTGCAGAAACCGATCTAAGCTGAAGCTTTAAGCATCACCTAGCACCTTCTACACAGCTATAGTGAATTTATTTATTAAATGTGAACGTCTTAGAAGTGAAGGCCTGAAAATATTGCCGCAGCAGCTAAGAATGCTGCTGGAAACCCAGATCGAGACAAAACCGCACAAGCTCATTGGTCTTGAAACACAACTAGAAGTCAACAAACCACACACAACAACGTAGATATTAGAAATAAATAAATAAGATCCCGAAGTTTTACACAAAATTATTTTGAGGGATGATTCTATATTATAAGCAAATAAAACTGTTACATTATAAAATATAAAACAAAAACCTCCCCAACCACGACGAGTGAGAGTTTGTCACTCGCCCACTGCTTTGATAACGTGGCTGTTGCGGAATACCAGCATTGTTTTATTCAGAAGCCAACAAGCCTCTGAGCCACTCATGATTCATGTATTATTCGACCACGAAAATGTTCGGACGGGTTTGGCTCTAGTGGGGAATTAGAAAACACTTGAATATTTAAAATGCGGGTTTAGGCGAGATGTTCCCGAGAACTGAAGTAGCACCATAGGTAAAGTGCTCGGTCAAGAACCCGTTTTCTTTCTGTGTTTTTTTTCTGCTACTTCTAAGATAAAATTAGAAGTAGGGTGGGGGCGCCATCACCATCGACATTAAAAGCAGCTGAATAACAATTACAACAACAGCAATCTAGTCTGATGGCTGATTAAGCAAACACGGGGGAAAACAGCCCCTTTGCGCATCCTCAAGTTGGACAAAGGAGAAGGATAGAACGAGGATTGTGTACTACGAGCCAAGTTGAAGGCCGTAGTCGGGAGGCTCATGGAGATGCGGAAGAAGGATCAAAAGGAACCAGCAGCCACTCATCCGCAACCACATCAAAAACAGAAGCACCAACAACAGTAGTAACAGCAACAACTACAGCAGCAACAGGAAGGATTCGCACACACCACGTCGAACCGAGTGAAATGAGATGAGGAATGCGACCTAACTCAGAACAAGAGAGCAGCACGAATGCGTGCTCTATAGAAATCGAGGACACCCTGCAAACTATCTGGCATGTCTCAAGTTCCGAGAAATAAAAAATCAAATTTGGCTCGTAAGCAGAAACCCGATGGAAAACGTCACTCAGGTGAATATATACAACAGGTGTCACACCCCAAATAACCTACGCCCAAATGACGGTAAATGTGGAGCAAACGGTACAAATACCTACAGCTGTTCCCAAACCCCAGCGTCTGCCTCTTATGCATCGAAGGCCGAGGTGAATGTATGTTCGATCTTGTCCGTAATCCAAGGGCAGATTGGTCAGATCCAACAACAGATTCCTGAACAGGTGACCCGAGTAGACAGTATCTGATCACTTCTCCCGGCCTAGCACACCTACGGTCGTAATGGGTATGCCGGTAGAGAGTCCCCTAAAAATCTTGTCGGTGAATGGGTGAATGTGCGGTATTTGATTAAGTTTTAGAGAACAGCCGTACTTTTCAACTTTTTGCAGGATGAATGACCCCATGAACTTTTGATTAGCGAAACAAGGCTCAACCAGAGACCCAGACTATGCTACAAAGATTTACATATTAGGAGATACCCAGGCTTTTGAAAAAAATGTAAACAGAGCTCTAATCAAACGGGTTGAGGAGAAGAAAAAAATAGCGAACGCTTTCCTCGACGAGTAGGAAAAGGCCTTCGACACCGTATGGTCCTGTTTTATAAGCTCACCAAGTTAGGCTCCTAAATATGATTTACTGATTTACGTAATGACTATGGAAAGAAGTTTGTTGTTAAATTTGATAACGTTACTTCGAGCAGGATCTGTGACATTAGAAGAGGTTTACCATACAACAGGGAGCGGTTATTTCTCCGATATTCTTTAACATCTAGACAAGTAATCTTATAGACTTTCTCAGCCGGTCAATAGCGTATACAGATGATTTAGTAGCGTACAGATAAGGTCCAAAAATTGAGGTCATTAATACAATTTTTTAGTGTGACTTCGATATTAAGAGACATTGCGATGATTGGAAGTTAAAAATGAACTTCGAAAAGTCGGAAACGATACCGTTTAGGACTCCCTTGTACAGGGCCTCAATGGATATCAGAATGAACTGTAGTAAATTCGCGATCACTGGGCAACATGGACGACTATTAGCGGTGAAAAACTTGGTTTGATATCTTGGTATCTATATTTTAATAGATATGGAGTCTATTTCATGGCAGTCGGCTTAGCCCCAGGCTGAAAATCTGGCCCATCTTCGCGTACGGTTGCCCGGTGTGGTTTAATATAACGCCATCTTATAATGAAAAGATTCGTGTATTCGAGAGGTAGTGCGTTAGGGTCTGTCGTGGAACGTACAGAACGCCAGAGTCCCAGTTCATTAAATATTACCTCAATAATACCCTGTACGACGGAGTAGGCCGAAATAGAATTGGAATTTTTTTTGTTAAAATGACTCGAAAGCACAATGTAAGGGCAATGAATAACGGTAATAACCTGATCTCCGGGGCTTACTACCCCAATTATAAATACCAAGAGAACCCACTCCAATTGGGCTCTATTAATCCAGAAGCTTATTCACAGCTGAGCACATTCGTTTCAGTTCCGCGATGGCGGACTGAAATCTCGCCGATTTTGCTAAACAGTACGTCGATTATTATTGGTGATTGTCGGGTGAAAAAGCTGGTGTGTAACTCCAGTGAGATCCCTGCCACTTTTTAGTTCGTAAGCTAGTCTAGCGTTAGCTAGGGGATGTTTTGGGGGCTGGGTGCGTCATCATGCTTAGATGAACCTGATAACTGACTGAAACCTTTAGCCTTGGTGAGGTTTCGGGAGTGCAAAGTTGCTAAAAATGCAATCAGGAGGGTGACCACTCGGAACGAAACACACGAGTGCTAGCTTACCCGATTACATTTAAGAGTAGAATTAAGCAGCGTAGAGTAAGTTTAGCTTTAGGATAAAAAATGAATTTAGGTTTTTAAAAGAGTTTTCCTAGAAAATTAAATTTCGAAATGTAGTCATATGAAAATAAAATAGATAGGCTTAATGCCTAAAGACATTAGCAATTAAGAAACATAGTTAGACTTAGAGGATCACTTTGTGCGATCAGCATAGGGCCAGTGAAACAAATTTACTATTACGATACTTTTAAGTTAGACTTAAACATTTTTGTCTAGTAATAAGAATGTCATCGGCAGCTAAAGGGTGTCCACAGGGTGGAACCTTTCACCCCTTCTCTGATCGATAGTCATCGACGACTTACTCTACAAGTCAAGCACCCTCGGTTATGAAGTCATCGGGTACGCCGATGACCTTGTAATTATTGTTCCAGGAAAATGAAATCTGACTGGTGCAGCAGAGAGGGTCTATCGATAAACCAAAATAAGACCTTAGTCCTGTTCACAAAAAGAGAAAAATACAACCTTACTCCGTCTCCCTAAACGGTGCAAACATTGGATTCTCAGAAGAAGTCAAGTATCTAGTTATTAGCCTTGATCGTAAAATTAACTGGAACTCCAACATTAAAAACAAACTCACAAAGGCGACTAAAACATTGTGGACCAGCCGACGCAGTTACGGTGAAACTTGGGGAATGAAACCTAAGTTAATCTAGTGGTTATTTACCAAGATAGCAAGACCTGTCGTCACTTATACGTTCGCCACATGCTGGTTGAATAAAAAACTATAATGGTTGGTCAATGCTTTCAGAGACTAGCATGTCTCGGCATTGCCGACGCTATGCCATCCTGCCCAACGGCAGCACAAGAGGCATTGATCGGAATTACTCCACTGCACATTTTTATTAGAAAGGTTTTAATACGTAATGCAATCAGACTCCTTCGCTCAGAAACAGACCATCCATGTAAAATATTGGGTCACATGTCTCAGGTACAGAGATGGATCCAAGAGATGATCTGATGCACAGTTTTTTTCTAAACATAATTTTTATTAGCCTTAATTGTTAATTTATCTTAATTATTATGTTAATAATAAGATCGAAAGGCATAATCTTAAGGGGTTTTGTTTGCTTTAGAGTGTCCGTATAAGGGTAAGGTATTTTATGTTAGTTGTTATTCGTCTAGCATAAGATTATTCTAAGAATTGTAAAGCAAAAATTAATTACAAAAAAAAATGAAGATGGTTTCCCCTAATGGCGCTGGCGACGAGTCCTAGTATCTCTTCCGCCATGATGACGTGCGTCAACATAAAATTAGAGACTGGTATAAGAGGTATAATCATTAATACACTCTCACACAGTCAAGAAGCGCTCAAAGCGTTAAGCTCGTATAGTACGAACTCAAAATCTGTTAAGGAATGCCACGATGATCTGCAGAACCTAGCCAAAAGAAACAAGGTCAAACTCGGGTGGGTGCCAAGGCACAAGGGTATTAAGAGCAACGAAATCTCCGACCAACTTGCTAGAAAGGTCCCAGCGAAAGGTATATATGTAGGTGCCGAACTTTTCTGCGGAATTTCCAAGTCAAAAAAAAAAAAGTTCTCTGAGACAAGTGAAAAAAGTCGCAGCACTTGCACTTTTGGAACTGCGTTCAGAGACTCCGACAATCGAAAATATTTATACAACTCCTTTAGCGTCCCAAAAAAACGGATTCTATAACCTTTCCCGCCGAACTTAACATTTTGAATTTGATGGATGAAGGTCTTATCCATGGTCACGAAACGTAACAAAAACATTTCCTGATTTGCTTGGAACTTCTCGACATTCACCCTCGAAAAGTCTACTTGCTTTTTCTTTTGCTCATCAAGTCCCAATATCCATTGCGCAGAGATCTTTTTCGTATGTAAATCGTTTCTAAGGATTCTTCGCACGCTGTTACATATATGAAATGGTTACTCTTCACATGCCATCCTTCGCCATGTTCATCTATAATGGATGTTCTGCTCAGTTTAAACTCCTTGACTCAGCGTGTTACTGTGGAATATAGAGGAAGAGAGTCACACAATGTTGTGTACGTCTTTGGTAGACAGTGTTTTTCAAATTGATGACTGCTCTAATTTCGTTTTTCTCAATTTTAATGTTATGCCTTCGAAGGATCATATTCAAAAGATTGCACCGGTAGTCGTGGTTTATTTATATGATTTTTTACGCAAACCTGGTGGTGTATATGAACAACAAATGGACTTTTATGGAGATTACCGATTATCATTACTTTTGGATCATTCCTCGCACATGGAACAACGATTGTGGCGTGAAAACCATCACTATTAATATTAATCCAAAATTATAAATTTGGACCTTCATATTTATATTGAGGTATACCCAAGTAATATTTAGGCATCAAGATGAAGCCTGACACTTTACCGATATTAAATACCACAACAATCTTTAGTATAGAAATTAATATACTCGCACTCCAATTGTTGCAAAGGATTTTAAAAGATTCACTAAGATCCAGATGGTTTAAATAAAATCACACCCATAATGGTGCAAAATTTCATTCTAAGACGTTTTTTACTAAGGCTTTTTGATATCAGTGGCCAAATCACTACTCACTAGCTCTTAAAAGATACGTATATAGGATCATCCAACAATTGAATTCCAATCTAAAAAAAACTGTTGTGTAATGTAGTACCTACAGTATTGAAATTAAAGATTTGTCTCTTGCCATTTGAACAGCATTATCTCAATTGCTGAATTTTTCGACGATTATTACATATGTAGACAATATTATAGTAGTCCTGAAATTGGAGGAGGAATTTTGATTGCCATGCAATTAACATTCTCTATGAACATAATTTCTGTTTCATATGAAGACTCTGTTAGCGAGCAACTTTGTGTCTCTGTGGACATCAATGGAGAAGAAGCAGAACTGAAAAATATTTTTATGTTCGTTAGCTACATTCCACTAAAAAGCCCGGTATGCGTTTATGAACAACATGTTGCCAACATTGAATTCATCGCTGATCAGCTGACTCAACAACAATATCTCGTCGTTATGGCCGATTTGACCTTGGTGATATTAATTAGTCTTTTCCAAATGATGTGTAAACGCACACAATATGAAAACTGACTCTGAATTTACGTTTATTGACTCAATGTTTGCCTTTAATGTCTCCCAAATAAATAATTGTCGTAACTCTATTAATGGAATTCTTGACTTAGTGTTTGTGAGTAATCAATCAAATTGTTCTGTTAGAAAAGCTATATGTCCTTTAATGAAAAATCCTGTTCATCACATAGCTCTATGTTTAAATTACGATTTTAGATACAATTTCACTAAAGCCAATTACCAAAGTTTAATTAATTACTTTGCGTCGGTTGACTGATCGAACATTTTTTCCGGTCTAATTTTTAATGAAGTATATAATGCATTTTTAAATATTTTAGAATACGGACTCATTCAGTTTGTGCCACCCGTTACTAAAACACAATACAATGAAATTGCCGTGGCATAACAAAAGCTTGGTAAGCCTAAAAAATGCAATAAACCAATGCTTCACAGTATTCAAAAAATCAAACTCAGAAGTCAACAAGCAGCGCTTTTGTCAATTGCGGCGGGAATATGAATCTCTAAACAAACACTATAATGAACACTAAATTTCACATTTCACGGATCCTTAATCTTTACTCTCTCTCTCTTGTTCAAATCCTGGTCCTGACAGTGTTCCGTCTATTATCTTTAAACAATGTGGTTCTTCCTTGTCGTTACCATTAAAACTGATGTTTAATATGTCTTTGTCATTGGGTTCATTTTTAGACAAATGGAAAATTTCATCTATAACACCGATAAACATAGCTGCATCTTGACAAAAAGTTGAAAACTACAGAGACATCTCCAAGTTTTCAGCTATTCCGAAACTTTTTTGAAATAAAATTTGACAAAGAACAAATATCATTACAAAAACATGGCTTTGTTTCTGGTAGATCCACCTTAACCAATCTACCATTATTCAATCTACCCCTTCGCTCTTCGGGCGCCTTGTCGCGGCGGAGGGGCTTAAGAAGTCAATGACCTCGAACTAAGACCCGGAGAACCGAGTTTTTATGGATGAATGGACAACCCAATGGATGAAAATACTCCAGGTGGCACCCGCAATAGCGGATCTTCCTGATCGCGGCCGGGGCAAGGATTCTGGAGGCCCCACCAGTCATTCTTAACTCTCCGGCAGCCCGGAACGACACCGACTCCTGCGGCTCATTGTTCGACCACCTGGTTTGACTGAGCGTGAGTGGTGCAACCAACAGAGGCGACACCGACGATAGTGCGCCACGGGAAACCGCTAAGGTTGAACGAGCCCCAGAATTGGGACGTACTGCAGATTGCACTGCCAAGTGCCAAAAAAGAAGGAGAAAGAGGCGTGCCCGAAAATCGTGCAAAGAGGCTGGCGCAGCCAAAGGCACGAAGACTGAAGGCGAACCTCTGGGAAAGGCAGGTAAGAGGATTAGATCGGTGGAGGTATCCCCTACCAAAACCCATCCGACCCTCTCACCTGCAGCCCCCGCACTTCTTGGCAGCGCAGAAAACGTCGGCGGCTAGTAAAGGCTGCTGCTGGAGGCACAAGCATGCCAGCACTTTCGGCATGCGCCTCAAACACTCCTCCTCTTATTGGTGACGGTCAAACTCCCAATAAGAGCTTGCCAAGTTCCAAAACTGACGGAGCTGGAGGTGTTCAGGGTCCTGTTATGGCCGGCGCCACCGTCGAAAAAGGTGGTGATGCTGGCAAACAGACTCTGATCGCAGAAGACGAAGCAGTCTTGGATCACAACAACCCTCAAGCTGGCAGAGCTGTTCGAAAGCGGCGTCGGAAGGGAGCAGGAGCTCGAACCGAAAAAGGTAAGAGCGCTCGCAAACGGAAGATGGCCGCCGGGGACAATCTTGCTGGGGAGAGAGAACGTGATGTCTCCTCCTCTGATGTGGCGGCCGGAAATCGGAGTCCAAAGGCAGATGCGTCGATCAACAAAGATCAAAGCAAAAACCTGAAGACGGAGAGCACCAAAGGCTGCTCATCGGAGGCGGGCACTTCACACAAAAAAACCCCTTTCTCTGGAAAGGAAACACAAGTGACCGCAAAGAGTCGAGACAAGCACCTCTCCTACAAAGAGGCAGCCATCTCCTCTGAAAAGGTCAGGATAGGGAAGGCTGGCAGTGACAGCAGAATGACCAGCGCAGATTGCCAACACTGCGAGGATCATCTACTGGAGCTAGCTTCAGCAACATGCTTCTGTATTCAGGCGGAGAGGTCTGCTTTGATGAATGGTACCTTCGTGGTGAGCTGTGTTATAAAAAAATGAAAGACGACAACGGAATATATTGGACGGTTTATTCGTTATAGAAAAAAATGCAATTCACATTAGATCTCTTCGCTACGGAATCCAAACTGAGACTGACTTATTAAGTGATGACTAAAATGTACATATGTATATTCATCGAAAACTGAGGTTCGTTAAAGAAAAGGACAAATACAGATCTATATGATAAACATGAGTATGTACGAAGACTATTCAATTTTTTAACATCCTCCGGCCGCGCGACTGCTAGATGCAGTTTCTAGTGGATATAGCAGCTGAATTGCTCTCTTGAAGATTTTTCCATCACCACACCGTACCTCACATGAACGTACTTTGCCGTCTCTTCCGATGAAAGCTTTTTCAACTAAGGCCAGCTTCCAATGAACTCTGGAAACAACAGGATCATACAATAGCACCACATCTCCCTCCTTTAAGTTGATCGAAGCTTTAGCATTATCCCTTTGATTAAAAAGTCGTAACATTCTCAAATATTCGTTCCACCATCGTTTTGTAAGCATATTAGTGTATTTTAAACGCGTTCTCCACATCTTCTGAATGTCAGCATCCGCTGTATTGGCAATGTTTGCTACAAATTTTGAAGGGGAGGAAAAAATTAGAAATTTGTTAGGGGAAATGGGAGTAAGGTCTAATGGGTCAGTCGATGTATATGTTAGTGGCCGATCATTTGCTATGGATTCTGCTTCCGTGAGGACTGTTCTTAACTGATCAAAGGTTAATTTAGCCTTACCGATAACTGCCTTGAGGGTATTTTTGATAACGCGAATCAATCTTTCCCAGAATCCGCCCCACCAGGGAGCCCTTTCCACGATGAATTTCCACTTTATTCTGTTTCTGGCCAAAAATCCTTGCACTTCTTCACCCTCCAGCCATAGCCCAGCCTCTCTTAGTTCCAGTGCAGCCCTTCGGAAGGTTTGCGCGTTATCCGAAAATATCACCGATGGCACCCCTCGTCGAGCAACAAACCGCCTAATCGCCATTAAACAACTTTCCGTAGTTAAGTTGGCAACTAGCTCCAAGTGGACAGCCCTAACTGCCGCGCACGTGAAGATCATTATATACGCTTTGAGCATATTCTGATCTGATCCTTTCAAATAGAATAACGGACCGGCAAAATCCACCCCAACGTTATCAAAAGGTCTTGTGAGCTGGATCCTTTCTAGCGGCAAAGGAGCGAACGGTTGCGAAGCGGCCTTACCCCAAAGTCTTTTACAAATACCGCAATTCTTGATCTTCCTTTTAATGAGTTGTCGTCCGCGTATTACCCAAAATTGCCTCCTTATGCTGGTTAACACTATGCCAACACCTCCGTGTAGAGTCTTTATATGATGATCCTGAATAATTAAGTCGGTAATATAAGAATCATGAGGGAGTATTATCGGGTGTCTCGTTCCTATATCATCATTCAAGAGCTGCAGCCGTCCTCCCAGTCTCAAGATATGTTTGTCGTCCAAGAAGGGAGATAGCTGGATTATTCTCGATTTGCTAGATATACCCCGCCCTTTCTGTAAAGCATGAATTTCATTAGTAAAGGAACTAAACTGTGCGTACCTTAGCCAATATTGTTCGGCCCGTTCATACTCTTCAGCACTCAAGTGGGGATTGTTTTTTGTTTGCTTCGTTTTACAAATCTCGATGAAACGATGTATCCAACTTGTTACTTTCAACAGTCTTTGCCACGAGCTGTAATTTGTGACATTTAAGACAGGAACGATTTCTGGTGTAACATCTGATGTCGTCATTAAAACTGATTGCAAGTTGAAATTTCTATCTTGTTCGAAGTTGCTGTTAGCTTGGTCATCTCGAAATTCCTTTAACCATAAAGGCCCTTGAAACCAGATTGGAGAATTTTGAAGTTTATTTCCGGACACGCCACGAGTTAATAAATCCGCAGGATTTTCACATCCTCTACAATGATTCCACTGATTTACATCCGTTAGGCTTCTAATTTCTGTCACACGGCTTTGTATATAGGGTTTCCATCGCTGAACAGCTCCATAAATCCAGTTTAGCGTGATCTTGGAGTCCGACCATAAGAAATATTTCTTAACTTCAGTTTTTAAACACCTGCGTAAGTATGCACACAGTCTGGCAGCAATTAATGCAGCTGTAAGCTCTAATTTGGGCAGGGTTAACTCCCCCTCTTTATTTTCCTTAAGTGGTGTTACTCTAGCCTTGGCACAAAGAAAACGTACATTGACCACTCCGTCTAAACTGATAGTTTTTACATACGCTACGGTTCCATAGGCCTTTAGGCTGGCATCAGCGAATAAGTGCATGTAACTAATTCGAGTTCTCATGGGTATCGTCGATCTTGGAATGGTCATTTCCGCAAGCTGTAGAACACCTTCAACAGAGTTTTCCCACTCCGTTTGCAATTCTGTGGGCAGATTTTCATCCCAATGAAGATTAAGTTTCCAGATCGTCTGAAACAAAATCTTTAGTTTTATAACGGTGGGCGAAATGACACCTAGAGGATCATAGATACGGGCAATGGCTTGGAGGACGTTTCTTTTGCTACCCTTCGTTGATGTATTTAGCACTTTTTGGAGAGGCTTCAAAGAGACTTGAAGTTCGTCGGTGTGAACGTACCATGTTAGACCCAGGACTTTCTGCGAACTAGGAAATGTATCAGGTTTAATAGATTGGCGTACCTTTTCGCTGTTCGTATTCCATTTTCTTAGTCGCATAGAAGCGCGTTCCATTATTTGCGTTGCCTCCCGATAGATATTCTCCGCTTCTTCTTCTGTGCCTACACTCAGAACGAGGTCGTCCATGTAAAAGGCAGTTTTCAACGTCTTGCAGGTGTCTGGATGCGTTACAGCTTCTCGTGTAAGGTGAGCTCTTATTGTAGCGGAAAGCAAAAACGGACTGCAGTTAACTCCGAAGGTAACTCGTGTCATCCGAAAATCTTGGTATCTGCGGTCTTTGAGTGAGTTGAACCATATGAAGCGATGAGCGTCGCGATCATCCGGGTTGAGCCAGATTTGGAGAAACGCCTTCTCAATGTCCGCTACGATACCAAAGGGACCCATCCGAAAATTGAACAGAACATCTTGCACCTCTGAAAGTAAATTTGTGCCTGTTAGTAAGAAACTATTTAATGATGGAGTTTGTTCCGTCTGAAATGACGCGTCGAATACTATTCGCATTTTTGTGGTTTCACTTTCTTCTTTAAAAACAGGGTGGTGAGGAAGATAGAATACCCTTTGTGGAGACTGATCAGGGACGATTTCCGCTATTCTATCCTGCAACATTTTTCGTATTGCCTCATCATATTCCAAAAGCGTGCTTGGGTTCCTGGATAAACGTCGTACAAGAGTTCCAACTCGCTGAAGGGCCTGACCTCTATCTCCATGGAATTTCAAGCTGCTGTCCTTCCAGGGTAAGGAGGCTACAAAACAGTTTCCCGACCAATGAATGCATTCTCTACTTAGCCTCTCCGTCCAGAACGAATTTTCGGCTTCCTCGTTTCGAATACCAATGGATTCCAGTGACCACAAGTGAGAAATGTCGTTTGTATTGAAAGCAGCTGCAAACATGACGTTCGACGCATTCGCTGAGCCCGTGGATTCTTCAGAGTGGGGTCCTTGAAGGGTCCATCCAAAAATTGTTTGAACGCCTCGCAAACGCGTGGAGATTTTTCGTTGCTTACCGGTCACAATAGCCCAGTAAAAATCTGAGCCAATTAGCATACTGAGTCCGTCCTCCGATGGAATTTCCGTTTGATGGCGGGTGTCGGCTAATTGGAAATTTGGAATAGATTGACAATTCTGATCTGGAACTGCAAGAACGTCGATACATATTGTTGGTACGACAAGCATCTCCACTTCAACACTCTGTTCATCAAATTGGCTTTTAAGAATTACTTTCACTTTTCGGAGAGTCTTCGGAAGCGATTTTTCCCTCGTTCCAAATGGAATCACCGCCATTTCTACTGTCCCAATCTCGACAAGACTTAACTTCTTCGCAGCCGATTCACAAATATAGCTATTTTGACTTCCACCATCAATCACCATTCGTAACAGAATTTTCTTTTTGCCACATTGAGCGATGCAACGGGCTGTCTTTAAAAAAACGTTTACAAAATTCCGTGCTGTGTTACACAGATTTACACCGATGGAGTCTTGCTTCTGCTTATCTTCACAAACAAATGCGGTAGATGTAGATGATTTTTTATAATGAGGATCGCACAATGTCGTCAAATGTCTTCCTTTGCACTTCTCACACTTTAACCATTTGGCACTTCGACATTTCTTTGATGAATGGCCTCTCTTCGCACATCTAAAACACCTTCCAGTTTTTACTAATAGATCTTTCTTTTCGGCAGTAGACAGACTGGAATCGCAGTTCTTTGTGTTGTGCGAAGGAGACTTGCAAAATATACAGATGTCCTCTTTTGTTTCATTTAATGCCGATAAGTTGGCTGCGGTTGTAGTTGTATTTATTGTTTTTGACTTACTCTGCACATCTACCTTACTCATTTCCAGTGCTTCGATTTCCCTTTTTAGAAATTCCAATAACTGGTGGGTTTGACATTTCGTTGTTGTTGTTGCCGATACCGCTTCAGAATATTCGTTGTTTTTGTCGTCCAACATGAATTCTTCTTTTCCCCTCAAACGGTGGAAATCAACCCGTAAATCGTATGGTAAACAACGCAAAAGTATAGGTTTAAGCATAACATCATATTGTTGCGATGGGACGTTCAATCCTGTGAGTGATCGTCTGCATGTATTGATCGAGTTATATAAATGCCTGAGACCTGATACATCGGAGCGCGATTGCACGTGGCGAAGTGAAACAAGTTGCTGAAGGTGGTCGTCAATTAACCGTTCCAAATTACCGTACTGCTCCTGCAACAGAGATACAGCAGCATCGTATGAGGTTTCCGTAGCAGTAAAACCCGCTACCACCTTTTTTGCACTGCCACATAATACTGATTCTAAATACATGAATTTCTCGACAGGTGATAGCTCAGAATTTTCGTGCACTGACGTGCGAAATTGGTCCCAAAATGGTAGCCAATCCTTCATCCCACCGTCAAATCTTTTAAGCTGTAATTTGGGTAGCTTGACGTAGTTTTTAATTTGTCGACTTCTCGCTGAAGATGTTGGGTCGTCTGTTGGAGAGAAAGAATTCATTGTGGATGGCTGTGCTCTTACCATTACTTTTTTCAGACGACATTCAAGACGTGATAATATCGTTGTGGCTGAATCTTCGTATTCCGCTATCTTGATGATCTCGGCCTCTGCATTTTCCTTTCGGAGGAGATCCTTCTCAGCTATATCCCTGTTAACGGTCGCCAGGCTGTCGTTAGTCGCACGTACTCTTTGAATATAAATGTTCAACTCCTCTTCGATTGCGTCTATATCGCAGTCATCGTTATTAATTTGAGATTGCGCGGAACTCAAATATTCAGCCGCTGCGTTGACAATCTTTGTGAGCTGACCTCGGTAAGCCGCACGTGTCGCAAATTCCATATTGTTGGCAACCGTTATCGTTTTCGTCCTTTCGATTTTTGTTTCCGAACTGTAGTTCCCGGTTTTCGGCACCAATGTTATAAAAAAATGAAAGACGACAACGGAATATATTGGACGGTTTATTCGTTATAGAAAAAAATGCAATTCACATTAGATCTCTTCGCTACGGAATCCAAACTGAGACTGACTTATTAAGTGATGACTAAAATGTACATATGTATATTCATCGAAAACTGAGGTTCGTTAAAGAAAAGGACAAATACAGATCTATATGATAAACATGAGTATGTACGAAGACTATTCAATTTTTTAACAAGCTGTTCCTCACAGCAGACATCTGCCTGGATCAGGAGCATGGTGCCGAAAATCCCTCCCCTGGGAGCTACTACCTATCAGGTAGTTAGTCTCCCGAAATTAACGCGCGCCATCTGCTGGATTCCCGGAAAACCCGGAAACAAGCTGAAAGTGCTGACGCGACTACGTGCGCAGAACCCGGGACTCGACACGAGGGCCTGGACTGTCTATGCCTAGAAGGAGAAAAAGAACTCTCTGAAAAAAGAGGGCTTCACTCTGGTTGTGGGATTGGACAACGGCCCTGTTGAGGCCCTGAAATCTGCGTACGACTCACGTCCCTACTTCGGCCTTGGTAGGATTTTATTCCTCTTTGATGTCAAGTAGTCGAAGGATGGAACGTGTTCCGCAGTGTAAATCTATGATTTTTACTCAGATTAACCTACAGCATTGCAAAGCTGCTACTGCTCTTCTCAGTAGCAGAATTGCATGCAGTAGTACAAATCATCACTTTGTATCCATTCAGGAACCATGGGTGTGGAACAAACGCCTGTGTGGTCTTGGTGGTATATGTGATGCTACAATTCTTTATGATGAGCGATCCGAAAGGCCCAGGGTCTGCCTCATTATATCGAACACGCTATCGGCAACTAAAGTTGGTCAAGTCTGTGGTCAAGATCTGGTGGCTGCGAAAGTTAGCTACAAAGCGAACGGAGAATTTGAACACTTCGTCGTGGCGTCTGCTTACTTCCCCTACGACTCGGTATTATCCCCGCCACCTAAGGCGGTTTCCGAACTCGTAGAGTACTGTGAAGCCAGAAGGATTGGACTCATCATCTGTTGCGATACTAACGCTCAAAATACACTTTGGGGCAGCAGCAAATGCAACCGGAGAGGAGACCATCTTTTAAACTTCATTCTTTCGTCTGACCTTTTCATTAACAATGTTGGCTCTCAACCAACTTTTGTGACGGCGAGACGACAGGAAGTGATTGACCTAACCCTGTCTAATAGGCATGTGAAGGCCATCACTAACTGGAGAGTCTCACCAGATGTTACGCTGTCAGACCATAGATACATCGAATTCCAATTGAAGTGTGGGATCTCCCCCTCGCAGCCCAAGCGAAATCCAAGAAAAACAGACTGGGTGCGATTTAGGGAGGAGCTTGAGAAATCCAAACAAATCAATTGGTGGAGGATGCCGTTCATAACCTGAACAGCGCCATCACCAAATGTTTTGAACTCGCATGTCCTGTCAAAAAACCTCCCAACAGGAAGCCGGTTCCCTGGTGGAACGCTGAGTTCCAATGTCTTCGCAGGGAAGTCAGAAGTCTCCTGAACAGATCGCTTAAAGCGAACTCGGAAGATGACTGGAATAAATATCGATCGAAGCAGAAGGAATATAAGAAGCTTATTCGAAAATCGAAGAATGATTCCTATAATTCCTTCTGCGAAGAGATCAAATCCCTGAGCGCGACCAGCAAGTTGGTTAAAGTCCTCAAACGAGGAAAAACGACAAAGTACTCAGAAAGTCTGATGGTACCTTCACCGAGTCTAAAGCAGAAACTTTTAGTTTACTGTTTCAGACCCATTTTCCGGGAAATCAGACTGTCATCGGGTCGTTGCACACTCCCTCACTGGAAACTGCGACTAAAACGATGAAAACAACTCGGCGTAGCTGGTATGTTGCGTCACGCGTGGCGACTACTGAGGCCATTGAATTTGCTGTGACATCCTTCGATGGCTTTAAGTCGCCGGGCACTGATGGGATATACCCCATTATGCTGCAAAAAGGTATAAGACAACTGCTTCCTACTCTGAAAAGAATTTTCACTGCTAGCCTGGGACTTGCCTATATACCTATTCCTTGGCGTGAAAGTGGTTTTTATTCCCAAAATAGGGAAAGAAGATTACTCACTAGCCAAGAGTTTTAGACCAATAAGTCTAACATCATTCTTGCTGAAAAGCATGGAAAGACTAGTAGAGTTGCACGTGCGCAAAGTTGCCCTTCGAATGCATTCTCTGTCGGACATGCAACATGCTTATCAGCGCGGAAAATCCTGCGAGACTGCGCTTCAAACCAAGGTGCTAGAATTGAATGCGCTCTCGAAAGGAAAGAGTACGTAGGTACTAGGCATTTTCGTCGACATTGAGGGAGCTTTTGATAACGCTACCTTCGACAGCATGTGTAACGCTGCTAGACGGCATGGCGTAGATGAAGCACTGGTTTTGTGGATCAAAGCAATGCTTGTGCACAGGACATTGATCGCTGATACAGGCCTCGAACAATGTGTCAAGTCTGGAGTAAATAGGGGCTGCCCGCAAGGTGGCGTCTTGTCTCCGCTGTTATGGTGCATGGTGTTCGACTCTCTGCTAGATGCTCTCAATGCCTCTGGAATCTATGCCCAGGCCTATGCGGATGATGTTGCTGTTCTCTCTGTCGGCTCATGTTTAGCGAATGTCTGTCTCAAAGCGTAGGCGGCGCTAGACGTGATCGAAGACTGGTGCACGAGAAATGGGCTGTCGGTTAATCCTCTTAAGACTGATGTCGTTCTCTTCACGAGAAGGCGGAAAACAACTGGGATTACTCAGCTGGTGCTAAAAGGCATCCCCATCCCGATATCCAAGGAAGCTAAGTATCTGGGAGTCATTCTAGATAGCAAACTTCTTTGGTCAAAACATGTTGAGTCCAAAACCACCAAAGCGCTGTCAGTTTTCTGGCAATGCAAAGGTGCCTTTGGCCTGTCGCCGAAAAAGGTCCTTTGGATCTACACGGCAATGGTAAGACCGATAATCTCATATGCATCGGTTGTTTGGTGGAGCACGCTGTGGTTTCTCTCACCAAACTCCAAAGAGCGGTCTGTCTCAGCTGCACGGGGGCTTTCCCCAGCACACCGGGAGCTGCTCTAGATGCTATGATGAATCTTCCACCCCTTGACATATACATATATCAGAGGGTGTGCACTGAAAACTATTTCTCGCCTAAAGAGGAATGGTCTTTGGTACAACTCGCTTGGGAGTGAAAGTGTACTTGCGGGAGAAATATCCTACGACCCCTGTCTCATGGATATGCCTTCTGACGCAATGACACCTGCCATCCTACTGCGCTGTAACTACACAGTTACATTTCCTTGGCGTCAGGACTGGCTTTGGCCAGACACTGAACCTGGAATGGAATGTCTTCGCATTTTCACAGATGGCTCCAGGACTGGGCAGGGATCCGGCGCTGGAGTTTTCTTTGAGTGCGAAAACATTCGACTGCACTTCTCGTTAGGAAAATATGCGTCTGGCGGAAATTTACGCAATCCTAATGGCCATGCACTATGTTGTGAAACACAGATGGAGGGGAAAGAGCATATGTGCCTGCAGTGACACCCAACTGCACTCAAAGCTGTGTCCAATCCTCTATCCAACTCCAAACTAGTGCAGGATTCAAGACCTTTTTGAACAAAGTCGGAAGACTAAATTCACTTAGGCTTGTATGGGTTTCAGGTCACTCCAGGAATCCCAGGAAACGAGATCTCCGATGAACTCGCTAGAAGAGGTTCAGAGGAGAGTTTCTCAGGACCTGAACCCGCCTTAGGTCTACCTGCTTCCACGGTCAAATCTGACATCAATGTCTGGATCTTTAACGTACACAGTCGCAGATGGAGGGAATATCCAGGATGCAGAATGACTAAGCGCGTACGCCCAATCCTCCAATCGTCTGCAAAAAGTCCGAAACATTTTTCGTATCCTTAAGGAGAAATGATTGCAGAAGGCTAACGGGCGTCATTACGGGCCATTACACTTTTGCCAAGCATCTCTACGTGCTTGGCATCAGTGAGACGCCTACCTGTGCTGCATGTTGCGAGGAGGATGATACAACAGAACACTTTCTCTGCGACTGTCCCGCCTTCGCTCGCGCACGGTGGCGCACCCTTGGGGCCGACGTGGTGGGTGCCGAATCTCTTAGCTCCACATCACTGAAGCCCCTCCTCACTTTTATCCGGACCACGGAGAAAATACAAGAAAGACAAGGTGCCTTTCTGGTAGTACAATGGTCCAGTACTTGTGTCTGAGTGCTCCAACAGATAGTAGAATCCACTAAACCAAAAAAAATAAAAAATTATTTACCAAATATCTGTTTGATTTCATAAAGTCCGGATGTCAAATCGATGTAATCTTTACTGACTTTAGCAAAGCTTTGGATACAGTATGCCAAACCATTCTCTTAAACAAACTGAAACCATTTGCCATTCACTCCATGCTTGTTAACTGGATATTGAGTTACATAGTATTATCTGGTGTTCCCCAAGATAGCTATATAGGTCCACTACTCTTCAATATATTCATGTATGAGGTTCCTTCATGTCAACTGTTTGATATACTCTTCGATCACGAAATTTCTTATTTCAACAAAGACACCTGACTAAATGTGTTAGTAAATTCAATTCTGTTTGTATAGAAATAGACTTTTGTGATGAAAGACGAAAATTTAAGTAATCTGTTTCAAATTTCTGTTAATTCCTATTTACATATATACATATTATCTATGACTAAATCTATTTATTTTTATATTTATATATATATTACTTTTATATTTATATATTATATTATATTTTGTTGGTCTAGAGTTATTTATTTACTTATTGTTAACGAAATAGCTTTTTTTTTTTGAAGTACATACGTATAATATAAGGTATTACAAGTAAATATATTTCCATCATCGGTTAGAGTATATTCGGTAGATGAAACGAATAAATAAATAAATAAATAAATAAAAATATCCATTTCATTTTTGTCACTTAACTAAATTATACTTAAGCTACTCACCACCTCTTAGCCTACCCTAGCCTATGTGAGCTCGCCACTGGCGTTTGGCAGACTTTGACTTGAAGAAGCTGACCTATCAAAATTCTCCACTGACCAAGTCTGCTCCAACCACCAGAAACGGACGACATCTTCTCAATCGCGGGGTGAAATCGACCTGCTGAACCCTAGACACTTGGCATCATTGCATGAAAATGCGGGCTACGTGAAACATTAGAGGTACCGTAAATCTATCCTGGATCAGCCCATATTACTCTAAACAGAGTAATGCCGCTGGTGGGACATAGCCATTAAGGCGTGGTCCAAGTAGTTGGGGTAGAAAGCTACATATCAGAAAATTATCTACCCATACAATCCTGGGCCTATTTTAAAGCACCTCGTTCGGGTTAAATTTCGTGTACCCAAATTCGCGTCTCCTATGTAACCCGAGACAAGCCCCGAGATATTGTTTCTAAACACCCGAATCCCTTATATTAAGCTGGCCCTCACATTAAGCCAGATGGAGGCCCATAGCCCATCATGACCCCGTTCAAGGCCATGTAGCAGATTACTTTCACCCTGGAGTCAAGATGGCTGCTATGAAACAGCCAGAGCGAAAGCTCGGGCTCTTGTCAGAGCAGCATCTATATGTTTGTCAAAATATAGATACTGGTCCATCCAGATACCAAGACATCAGATTACACTTCATTTCGCCAATGGACTTCCGTCCAGTCCAAAGATTCAGAACCTGCGCAAATTTTTGCTAGTGACCCGAGAGGGCATAGACAGAAGCGTCCTGAATAAAATAGATTCTGATTTCTGGAAACTTGATTATTTTGTTGTCCTCAACCCATATAGACAGGGGTCTATGGACTACTCAAGGACCTTGCTGATATTCGGAAGGAGACTTATTGACCGGAGATTTGCCAGGTTGGACCCTTCTTGGGGATTGGTCGCACCACTGCTGTCTTCATTATTCAGTGCATTGGTGAACAGGATGGCGTACATCTGTGCCTAAGCATAGCATTGGCTATACCGTCGACCTGCGGACTCTTTTTTTCAATGACTCGTAGATCATCTGGAGATCTTCCGTCGAAAATTTTAATTACAGTACGAATTCTGTTGTTCCAATGCAAACTTACAAATATTCTATAATTTTCTTTGATCAACTGTTGGAGATTTTTAATCAGTGATTTCAGTCACCTGACCTCCGAGTTTTGTCTGTTAGTAAACCGCCTGTACAAGAGTTTGAGTCTTGTTAGGAGTCTACTTTTTTGTCTGTGCATTGCGTCCATTGTCGTGTTTCGGTACACGTTTGTGGTAACGTTATGTCGTTTGCGTGGTATTGTACTGTCCATCGTCTGCTTAATTATATCGTCCATTTGTTTGAGGTACCAGTCAATCTCATAGTTTGAGAGGTTCCTATTGGACGGTGGGAAGGAGGCGCTCGAAGTGGGCGCTCTCGTCAGGGAATTGGCAAAGCGTTGCCAACGCGGTATAATACATATGGTTTTAGAATCTACGGCGAAAGGTACAAGAAAAGATATGGCCTGTTCGTAACTCTCTAGTTCCTGGACAGAAATATGTGAAGCATTCCCCACTTGTAAAGCTTGCTGATGTGTTTCTCCCACCATTCCATATCAAATTAGGCCTTATGAAAAATTTTGTAAAGGCAATGGAAATGGATTTTTGTATTTAAAGAAGAAATTTCCCAAAAAAGCGATGCTAATATCAAAGAGGGCATTTTCGTAGTACCTCATACCAGAGAATTAATAAAAGATCCGAAATTCGAAGAAAAATGTAACGTTCTAAAAAAATAAGCCTGGCAATATTTCAAGAATCTGGCTGCAATTTTTCCTGGGTAACCATAAGAGTGAGAACCATAAAGAATTGATTCTATTGACATATGAAACCTTGAGTTGCAACATGTCGCTTAAAATTCATTTTCTAGACTAGATATTTTCCCAGAAAATTTAAGGCCCATAAGTGATGAGCATCAAGAAAGGTTCCATTAGTACTTTTCAAAGACGGAGAAGCGTTACCACTACCAGGGCAGATAGAGTCCAAGGATGTTGGCTAATTACTGCTGGACGGTTAAAAGGGACCAACCGGAAGCCAAATATTTCAGAAAATTGTAGACATTGTCTTTACAAACCACATTATTCACATATTTCTGGAGAACTATTTGTTATTTTGTAATTCATTAATCTTCGCCAAATTAAATAATTAAATTGATAGGTGATCAAAAAGAAAATGCGTATTTTTATTCACAAAACCTAATACATAATACGTGAAAGTAAAAATTTCGTGTGGCACAACTAAGGATTTTTAACCAGCGTTATTACGTAAACGAGAAAATTTAAAGAAAGAGTTAGCTAATTGCTCCACGAAGAACAGCCTTTTAATAGAACTTTAGATAAGTACATAAGCTAGGCTTAAGCATTTTTTCTAGAATAAATTAGACATAAGAATATGAAAACAAAAAAGCATTAAAAAAAACAACAAATCTAAGGCTCCCTATTAAAATCGTTATTCTCAAATAAATCAAATGCAATACGCACTGTTTATGGTTGGTTCGGAACAGGTAAATAATTAATTTGATAACCATTATAAGGAAAGCAACTTGTAGAGTGAAATTAATGGTGCAGAGTAACCACAACCATTATTACTGTCGTTTAATGGACAATGATACATTATGGGACTAACTAACAGGAGTACACGTACGCGAGTAACGTATTTGTACATTAGGGGAGACCAATGGCATGGTCGTATTCTTGGAAAATTAACTACTCGTCCGTTTTCCAAAGGGGGAGAATAGCGTACGTACATATATGCAATTTGCAAGAAATACAATAATGGTATATGCAGAGCTTGGCCGAGAAAATGTATGACATGTTTTATCGTGACACTGTGGCACAGGGGTTGGTGGGCTGGACGCCGATGACTGGGGATCGAATCTCGAGTGTTTCTCCACAATAATTACCAGGATTGTCTTTCACCTGCTTAACAAAATTAATCACACATAATGCGACAAGTGAGTGAAATAAGTTTTAGGTCTAGTCCCAGTGGTGAACTAAATTAATGAAAAAAAGATAATGTCTTATTTTTTAGGAAAAAAATTGTACTTGGTGATATGGTATATCGGCTTGAGCACAATGATACAATGATAAAAGAAGAAAACATTTTTTGCAGAGAAATTTTTTCATAGGGGAACTACACAAATTTATCACTTCCCAAATAAATAATCTCCGTTGACGGACAATTTGAAATGCGAAGATTTCTGCAAAAGTTTATTTGTTTTTCCTATAGACATAAATAGTTTAAGATTATGATCTTTAATTTAGCAGCAATGAAAAGCGGTCAATTTCGGACTTCTCGGCCTCTGCAACAAGACGTGATCGTATTACCTAGAAAGTCCAGTAAAATCGAATCTAAAATTTACTTCAAACTCACAC
This sequence comes from Merodon equestris, assembly GCA_958301585.1. Lineage (NCBI taxonomy): Eukaryota > Metazoa > Arthropoda > Insecta > Diptera > Syrphidae > Merodon > Merodon equestris. Next base: position 72,649,173 of record OY284413.1, read on the forward strand.
TTGTGTCCATTTAAAACAATATTCGTACACTGTTTTGAGTTCGTAAAACAGGACTCAAGATTTACAATTGAATTTGCGGCCCTTTACACCCCGTCTCCACGAGACATCAGCGGTGTTAAGATTTCTATCATGACATAAATATGTCTCGTGTAGACTGGTAGACTGGCAGACATTCAGATGGACATAGATGTCGGACATTTTTTCCAAACATCTCCTTCGGACATCAAATCGGACTTTTTTTTGACAGTGTTTGTCAGTGTGAGTGAATATATTGTGAAACCCAAAGCAATATGGCGGAGGGGCGTGTGTCGCAGAATGAGGTTATTCATTTAATTAATTTATTTAAAAAATATAAGTGCCTTTGGAACTACCAAAGTAATCTTTATAAGCGGGTGGACTTGAAACGGAAGAAGTGTACACGATGTTAAAAAAAAATGAAAAGTTTGCGTTCCACATATGTGAACGAGAAAAAAAAAGTTGACGCTTCTAAGAAGTCGGGCTGTGGTGCGGATGAGGTGTACTACTCTCATCTTTTTTATTTTAATGAATTTGAGTTCCTCGATGCAGCCATCATTTTGAGAAAGACCAAAAGCAATTTTGGATTGGTGAGTATAATAACATGCCTTATACAAGATAAATAAATTAACCTTATACGTATATATAATTTTTACAGGACGATTCCTTGGAGTATGCTTCCGAAGCCAGAGAAGATGAACGTAATAATGATTCTCCGACCATACCGACCTCGGTAGAGTCCCATTCTTCCCTGAGGAAGCGTAAACCAGATTCAAAAAAATCGAAATATGACGACGCGTTAAGTGCCATACTAAAGTCGGCGACAGATCCACCCGAAGAGGACGAATATATCCATATTGGCCGAAGCATTGCGAGTCAACTTAGAAAGTTGACGGAGCTGGAAGCTTCACTGGTCATAATGGATTTGCAGCAAACGATGTCACGGCATATTATCCGCTCCATTAAAAATAGAGAATTGAATTCGCGAGTGTCAACGCCATCTTCACTGCCGTCTTCATTGTCGTCTTCACTGCCATCTTCACTATCAACATCATCTACCGAAAGCAGAGACATTTTGCATTCTGCAATAATAAATGCAGATATATTCGAAGCAGAAATTTGATTGGTGTTATCTAATAAATTTTGTTTACTTTTTAATAAACATTTAAATAAAAAAACATATTTTGTGGTATTTCATATTCATTTCGATTTATTTATATGTATCCATTGATATGGTACGTCGCCATCCGTCAGACAGTATCTGACCAAATTATCACGGATCCTGTTGGCAAATTTGTAGCCAGAATTTTCCTGTGTCAAAAGACTTGACATCGTTTCGGGAAGAGCTTGAGTATTAACCAGCCGCTTGTCCTCAGTTCTTTGTATTTCTGGCGAAAAGTAATTGTGAAGAATACAACAAGTTTTTACTAAGGCGTCACAAGTTCCCAAGGCAAGTTCGATTGGACGGTGAAAAATCCTAAATCTTGATGCCAATCGACCAAATGCCATTTCAACGGTCAGTCGGGTGCGACTGAGTCTATAGTTAAAAATTTCTTGGGGGGTGGATAGCTTTCCACTTCTGCCGAAGCCTTTCATGAGGTGCTTGTCAAGACCAAATATATCGTCGCCAACAAAAAAATATGGAGTGAGTACCTCTTGCCCCTTTAGTGGTTCGGGAGGGGGGATGTTAAGCCGACTTGCATTTAGTTCTTTGTATAGTTGAATTTTTAAATATTATTACATCGGATGCTCTTCCATTTCCTCCAACATCGATGTAGATAAATCTGCTATGTGCATCAACAACGGCTAGCAGAACAATGCTAAAATAGCCTTTATAATTAAAAAAAATTGATCCAGAATGTGGTGGAGCTGTTATTTCAATATGTTTTCCATCGATTGACCGAATCGTATGTGGAAAGTCCCAAAACATATCAAAATCAGCTGCTACGCCAAGCCATTCACTCGTCGTCTGAGGAGTCTACAAAATGAAAACAAATAATTATTAGGCATCCTGCAAATTTTGTTAGCGTTTATACTTTCATATATGCAACATGAAGTGCATCGGGCCTGCACACACGGGAGTAATTTTATCAGGAGTAAAACTGGTGTAATGCTCTGCTCTAAGCTTACACGGAATGAATTAATCCAACTGAAAAAAATGTATATGTGAACCTCGTTTCATTGTGTTAGTGTTTTCTCGTCTTTCTGACATTTCATTTGACAGAGATATTTCGCAAAAGACGTCTCCTCTCCATTTGGTTTATACAGTGTTCACTGCTTGAAGGGCAAATTACGATTGAGACGCAACACGAGACAAAAAACGTGCCGACTCGAAAAGTAAAGAGTTGTGTATGTATTAGTTTTGCGCTCTCTTCAACCACTCGATACGCGGTTGAAGATTTTACTCCGTTTCATACTTCACACTTCAGCTCCCTCTCCCATAAACTCAATTTTCAGCCGGTTGGATTACTCCCGTGTGTGCAGGCCCATCGTAAATTGCACAAAGAACGTCAGGAACAAATTTACTAATTGTTTTCCTGGATATTCTTGATAAAAATTCTAGCGATCTGTAAGAGTCTCCAGTGGCAATAAACCTCAGCGTTATTGCAAGTTTTACTCTTGGTGTTATGGCATACCTCATTACCGTATGCCTTTTAACTATAGCAGGTTCAATCTGTGAAATGAAAACTGAAATGAAAACTAAAAGAAAAGTACATAAAAGGAATGCTTACCAGATATAGAATCACCGTAAATTTGTCAATTGACATCCTACAAAAGTTCTTGTATTCATGATCTCCATCCCACAATATATCTTTCAGCAAATGCTGCTCTAACTCGTGAACCTCCCTTAATTCCAAAAACGGATTCACCCAAAAACGATCTTTTTCCTAGCACTTTCTTCCATTTCTAATTTTTTGATTTCTCTAATAGCAATTATTTTTTTTATAAGAAATATTTTTTTGCTTCTTATTCCAGCCATTTTTTGTACGCGTAACTAAATTAATATGGAGGGTACCTTCTTGTCCAACGTAAACTCACAGAATGAAATGTTATGACATAATTTGCCCATGTACTTGCAAAAGTTCAAATGTCAGATTAAGTGTCTGACATTTAGTTTAACATATTTATGTCTCGTGGAGACGCGGCGTTATAAATTTATATTACTTTCCGAAGTTCTGTAACGCAGTCTGTACTTTTTTTTCAGTAAGAAATTGATCCCTCTTGAAGAATTTGTAGAATGCAATAATTCCTGATGAGGTTTAATGTTCAAAGATATCCCTACTAAGAGGTCGAACAAGAGGTTGTAAGATCCTCACGTATTTTGCTTTGCTTCCATGTGTGATGAAAATAAACAATTCACTTGATATTCTTCTTGTATTTGTCGAAATCAAAATTCAGAAGATGTTTGATCACGCGGAGTGATTTCGTTTTTGATTGTACACAATTTTGTATTGAGACCGCTGCCTGGTCTGAATTTTTTCCTCTTTGGACAAACCGCACACTTTTAATTAATAAACAATTTCCAGCGATCACATGCAATGAGAATATTAAATTATTAAATAAAAAACCCGACTACTCTGTTAATGGATACAATACTTTTAATTAGTTGAGTAATTCAGAGAAATAAAGAAAATTAAGAGCATGCCATCTGCGCAAGGCAATGAGTCTCAGACGAGAACCTTCTGTCAGGGACCCAGCGGTAATTTTTGGCAGTTGGAAGCATTGTAAATATTTCGGCATTGCAGGGTGCATGTGCAAAAACCACTACCATGGTCGATACACGGCAACACGATGCCGTGAACCGAAATCATATCTCTTTGGAGAGCAAGGGTAGAAACTCTCATGGATACGGAGTACCAAACGTCCTTATTACATAGAACGCACTAAAGTCGAGCAGCAAAGAATTCCAGAGATATCTGCAGAGGATATCATATGAAATATCACATGGTTGTAAGGTAACATTTATCGGTATACAAATTTCAACAGAACCCCACCGAGGGCACACAGAGATGTGAAAAGAAATTTACAAAGGATAACCAACGAAGGTGGAACTATTCTTTCCCAAATGACTATTAACATTCTGGCATCGGATACTAAGGTTATACTCCAGCGTTTTTCAAACAGGTAAGGGAGATCCGATCTTATCGATGTACACACGTTGGGCACCGGGCACAACCCCAAGGCCATCGGAGAACGGGTACATTTATATAATAATTTAGAACATATAACAACAGCCACAAGTCCACAGTCCATCGGTGCTAGATGGGCTTAACCCACACGAGGTTAAAAATGCAAAACTAGTACTCTGACTTAGTTCGTAACATGTAAGAACCTGGGTATTGTAACCGCACTCGAGGGCTCGAACCGACGACACTTAAAGCCCTGACTCGGGGTTTTTATCCAAACAGGCTTGACCATATACCACTCCCTACCATTCGTTATCCCTCGCTATCCGGACTTGGGTTTTAACCCAGAAGGAGCTGACCAAATGCTGTCATCGCGACAATATCAACGAAACCACCAATGCACCACTATCAACAACCATCCTGAACGGGTCATAACCCAGAGGAGAGAGCAAGGTGATCGCTGTGCCGACATAAGTAACTAATGAGACTGTAGGTGTCATAAAAATAAATTATTTATAATATATTTGACAGACCTCGACCCAGCGATATACTCCAGCCCAGAAAGTTTGTTATAATTTTTGCGATAAAAACATTGGGATGAGGTGCTTCAGATGCATACAGTGCTATAGTGTTATAGTGTACAATATCTTTTCATTTCGGAGAGGAATGCACACAATGTAGATTTCTAGCATCCGAAACTTTTGCATTTCACTGCAAATTTTATGTTAAACCTATTTCTAATGTATGGATTTGGTCGTTCTCTTCGAACTTTATATGAACTCTGCGAGATTTTCTGCTGTTGGCTTAGCTTCGTTCCGCTAACCAAAAGTATATCGGACATTGATCTTACAAAAGTATAGCTCAATCCTAATCAATGAATTCACATTTACCGACAGGGTCCTTCAGGAACCCGCGTGCCTATTAAGATTATAGGAATACTAAGTCTGGTAGCAGCCAGTAGATTCGGTCATTCGGGTCACTTGCTAATGAATTTGGGAGCTTTGGGAACAGATATATTCTATTATTTAGGCGTAAATCATCCTGCCATAAACATCAAGGCCTCAGCCTTCTAGTTAGGAGCCAGATATAATCTTTTCATTTCTATGAACTTAGGACCTTCCCGATCTGTTACCCGCCGCGACATTGTCTTGTCCCTGGTCACACTTCTTATATTTGTGGATCTTTACAGACTAGACGCATTGAGGATTCATTTCGCAATTCGAAGCGGCGTGCTCATACCTTATTTATGTTGCCCATTTCACAGACTCGGATACTAACAAAGTGATGATCCTTAGTTTGTACAGCTTGCAATTGGGTCTAACCTGAACCAGGTAGAAGGGTAATACCCGGTTCTTCCGTTTGGCCTGCATCGTGGCTAATTTGAATTCGTCGCTCTCGAACACCTTGCGCTATGAGAGGAACACCTTTGAACAGCATCGTCTACAATCTCTCGGCCTTAGGGATAAAGAAAAACAGCGTCGTGGTTCTCTTTAACATAGCCTTGGCCCGCTTATGCTGCTTCATCGTATTGCAATGGATAGTGAAGTAATTGTTGCCAAAGTCTGTAAAAACAAACGTGCCTACGCCAGTGGCGTACTGTTCCTACTAACACAGATCTATGGCAGATCTGGCAACATCACTCAATTAGCTAATTGACGCTTATTGACTAAATACTATTAAACCAATTTATTCAAATACTGCAAAGTGCGAAAACTACACTCAAAACTCTCCGATTCCAAACGCTAATGCCAAAAGCACGGTGTGTTTGAGTGAGTTATAAAGCTCACGTTAACATACAAAAAACCCTCCTGTAAACCACAAACCGACAAAACAAGGAACAAAGAAAAAACCTTCCACCTATTCCAAAAAACCATAATCAATTGCGGCTGGCTGGGTTGCGTGATCCTCAATTTGCCCTCATGCGCTACGCTATGATGAAACAAATCTACAAAGTATAAACTAAAACCTGCAAAAGCGCGATGGGGGCGAAAAATCCACAACCAAGTATCTCTCTGAAATGGGGTAATAGGGCTGCGTATGTCACTTATGTGGTTTATTCTTTTGCTACTTGCTAGGGCATACATTTATTTCTGACGACAATTTGTTGGGAGATTTGCTGATAAATTTGTTGTAATATACACCCATCTTCTAAATGCTGGCACAATAAAAGGAATATCCAATATCTCAACGTATTATGGTATCCTTAGGTGGTACATACTTCTCTAAAGTCCCATAGAACACTTTTAGGGAATCCACACCTTTTTACGGGATTTTAATTGAAAATGAGAAAATTGAAAAGGTTGCACTTGTGTCGTTGAAATGGGGGCTGGCGGCTTCACTGCTCAGCGACACTTTAAGGAAACACTTTAAGGCGTCATTATCGGATAAGTATGGTAAGTAGATTGGTTTTAGAAAGCCCTTTCCCACGAAGAAAAATAAGCGCAGGAGTTTGAGTTTACTTTGAGCAATAGAAGGTGTAGTTAAAAAAACAACGAATATGTGGGGATTGCTAGAAAAAATGTGTGTAATTACAGGATTTGGTCTTTTAATAATATATCATTGACAGCAGGGACGACACCTTTCGCTTATAGTTAATATCTTTAAATACTTTTAAGGGAGTCTTCTGGAAGACAACATAAAAAATTACGTTAGGTTTTGAAATTAGAAAATTTCGAGTCCTGAAGCTATGCGGAGTACTAAAAAAGTTTACAAATTATAGGTGGTTTACCTAAATCCCGTAGTTGTCAGGAACACAAGTTTCTCCTTTATTTTTTATTTCGTAGAGTCAACGAATAGCTGTCGTTTCCTGTAGGTAAGACCGGCCTGAATTCCAGTCTATTAGAAGCGGTATCTCTGACGTTTTTGATTCATCGATGTTGTTGTATGGGTTGCACAGAATGCATCGAGTTTTGAGAATGCTTGAGGGAGACATGTTCTGGCGGTCTCTTGCAACTCCAATTTTTGCAGCATCCGCATACGTACTTTGTCTGCAAATAGGTAATGGGCCAAGTTCTTGGAACCAGATCAATTTAGTTTTTCGAATGTTAACATGTTAACATGTTACTAAAAGATTATGTCCGTCAAAAAGTGGTGCTGTTTAGGTTATAATTTCTGCGACTGTCTTCCAGCTTCATGTTTAAGTCTCCTAGAACGGATTTTAGTATAATAACTGATATTGAGCGACTGTTCCGCCTAGAATGGTAGTGGTTTTTTATTCTTTTCGGGCGTGAAAGCGCTACACGCCAACAGTTTTGATATTCGTGTAATTACCAGACGTTGAAGACGTTTTCAAGGCAGAAATAACGAATTCATATCTAAATATCGGTTGTTTTTCCATTCACCATTCCACTTCTCTTTCTCTCAATCCGCCACACCGAATCTATTTGCCCGTATCCGAAGCTGTTGATGATCACCGGACAAAGGATAGTTTTCCCCGATAGGGATGTTACTTCAAACCAGGTTCTTATTTGCCAGAAGAAAAAAGGGTTAGCCTTGGTCTCTCTTCTCCAGCCTAACTCCAAATAAGTTATAGTTCAAATAGTTTTTTTACATTGTTCTTAAGAATTCAGTTAGCTTAATTTATCTGAATCGTTGGAAATTTCTTAAACTCCGACCCGCAAAATAAATGAAAAAGATTTTTGTTTAAGCTTCCAACAACAACACTTTTTAAATAACGTGCACAACAACAGGGGTGATGTATCACCCAAACTAGGATTTTATTTAAAAAAAAAAGATTTGGATTACAAAAGATATTTTTGTATTTACGAGTACACATAAAACTTCAAAAACTTTAACCTTTCTTAGCAACTTTTTTTTGCAAGAAAAATCAAGGCATACTTAAACTACAATACATTTAAAATAAAATTGCCTGGGTTGACGGGTTTTGTTGTCCGAAGGTTAAGGGCAGTACAGTATATGCATATGCCACATACAAAAAATAAATAAATATAATAAATATCTTATAGTTGAAGAAGCCTACTCCTTTTTTGAATTTCTGTGGAAAGTACGTTAATTTAGACGGCCCTTAATAATATCTGAATGTTTAGGGGTGTAAAATAAAAGTATTTATCATTAAATGAAAAAAAAAATATCTCTCTGGCTGTTATAAGTGTTTCATAGTGACAGCTGATCTCCGTGGTTTCAGAGAGGTTAGATATCTGTCAATAACGTTCAGTTTATATCACTTTGAGTTTCATAAAAACCTTTTATTTCAATGTGTTGGTCGTGGCGATATCTTGTGTTAACTAAACAACATTAGTTGATTTTGTTGGTATAAATGTGTAGTTGAAGAGCATCCAATGCTTCTGAAAGTTAATGGTAACAATGCTCCAAATGATAAATCATGTAGGGAATAGTTTCGCCGCTTTAAGAGATGTGATTTCAGCGTTGAAGATAAGATCCGCTCTGGACAACCAAAAAGATTCGATGGTAAAGAATTTAAGGTATTGATCAATGAAGATCCGGAACAAATGCAAATGTAGTTTGTAGATTCATTGAAGGTGAACTTAACAAGCAGTTTCGGTACATGATTCAAAAGCAAGGCAATTGGTTTTCTTATTGAATTGAAAGCGAGAGATGTTGAAAGGCGAAATTTCACTTATGAGTAGCTGATTCAAAGGCAAAAAAGAGAGGATTTTTTTTCATCGAATTGTAACTGGGGATGAGAAATAAATATTCAAAGATAATCTCAGTAAGAAATAATACTACGCTAAGCGTGGTGAATTGTGACCATTCTCCTAAACAGCAACAAAGCATCAACATGGAAGCAAAATTTAGTGGGAGCAAAAGGGTGCTGTGTAATGTGTACTACGAGCAGCAATAATCTGGCTAATTCATTACGGGCGATGGGTATTGGCTATACGAACAAAAGCGATAAAACGACCAAAAAATGGAGCGAATTTTTAATAATTTGTAATAATTGAGCTTTACCCACGTCCAGACAGTTATTATTGGTCAGTCATTTAATGAGTATTAAAAGTCAATGTTCAAATATTTTTAAAAATGTTAGTTTCTTTAGTGAAGTCTTCACTTTCAGTTTCGTTTCAGTCGAGTTCATAGGGTTCGTTGATGAAGGATCTAGGTTGATATGGTAGAATGACACTCTAGATTTGCTAACTGAAAGATGGGTAGATCAAAATCTCTTAGGTGTAATCCCAAAGCTTTCGCTCCGGCTACATGAGTAACCTTTTTTAATGTCTACCAATAAATTTCATTGAATATTTTCCCAACATCTATACAGGGTGTCCCACGAGCAGTGTGCCAAAAAGCTAGAGCGTGTAGGTCTGGTCAAGCCAAGAAAAAAATCATATGGGAGGGGGGGCCTATTCCCCTCCGTTTAGACTGGAGGGGCAATTTTCTAAAAAATTGACTTAATTTGGAAGAAAAAATTATTAAAAATCAACAGTTACATCCCCAATGCCGTGATATACTTTTTTGTAAAGCCAGAAACCCCTTCTTTCATCTTGTTTTTAAACGAAGCTGTTTTAAAGAATAGTTTTTGAGAAATAAATTTTCAAACTCAAAATTTTGAAAAAAAAAAATTTCGAACTATTTTTTTTCAAAATTGTATGTAATTAAGTACTAATTTTTTTTCAAGAATTCAATTCTCTTATTAGTTTTTAGTTAAAAACAGAAAACCGGATGCAAAAATGTTTTGTAGTCTTTGAAAAATTCAAAAAAAAACCCGAACCATTTTTTTCTAAGAAAACCCTTTTTTTTTGGTTTTAACGCGGCTGGACTTGTAGACAAATTAATGTATGAAACATTGACTCCTTTTTTATTATTTTTAAAAAAATCTGAGTTTTATTATAATGAATTTTCAATATGATCCCCATTTTTTAGAAGGCAAAGATTATATATCCTTCTAATGGCTGCACATAAGTCTATGCTTGACAAATTTTCCTGCAATTTGACTCCAGCGACTTCAATCCGTTCTTTCAGTTGTTCCAAAGATACTATTTCCACTTCGTAAACATAATTCTTCATGAATCCCCACACATAAAAATCTAGAGGAGTTAAATCTGGTGATCTAGGTGGCCATTCCGTGGGACCCCTTCTTCCGATCCAACGGTCACTAAAATTATCATCCAGCCAGTTTCTAACCCGTAAGCTGTAGTGTGCTGGTGCTCCATCTTGCTGGTAGATTAAATTATCTGCTATGGCCAAAGGAACGTTGTCCATCAAATCGGGCAAAAGGTCTCGTAGGAACTGCAAGTATGATTCTCCATTAATAACGGCATTCAAAAACCGGGGCCCGATTACAGTTTGTCCAACAATACCAAGCCAAACATTACAGCTAAAGCGGTGTTGTGATTTATTTTGTTTCTTGTTGTGTAGATTGGTGCTATTCCAATGATGCAAATTGTGGAAGTTAGTAACCCCATCTCTGGTAAACTGTGCTTCATCCGTCCAGAATATCCTTGCAAAATAGTTTCGTTCGGTTTCATCTCGAAGCAGTAATGATCGACAAAATTCTGCTCTCAAAAACTTGCCGTTTGAGGTGAGTTCCTGAACTGGCCTAAAATGGTACGGGTGTAAGTTTTCGGTATGAAGCACTCTCCCATACCCTAGATTTGGGCACTCCAAGCATAATAGCTATCCTCCTTGTACTAAGGGAAGGATTACGTCGGACCAAATCCAAAATTCTTTCATCTAAGATTCCTGATCCATCTGTAACTGATCTTTCGCTTCTTCGATGCTCTAGCACTCCGTGCTCTCGCAGACGTCGGTGGATTCTTGAAAACATGCTACGACTGGGACACCTCCGCTTGGGATATCTTTCAGTGTAGAGGCTTTCGGCTTCACGATCTCGACCATTAGCTAAACCGTAGCAGAAGTGCATGTCCGTTAATTCTTCTCGAGAGTATGAGTTTCACATCGTAATGTGTTGATGAGTTGACATCCAATTTGGAAATGGTTTTTTATTAAAAATGCGATGCCTTTTATTTACATTTGGGTTGCAAATATTTTGTTTTTCAATAAAGAAAAATTGCGGTCTTATTGTCTTAAGGTCCTATCGGGTAGAACCCATCGGCGGCGGGCGGACCCAGACGAAATTGGCAGGTCAGTTTTCAGGCGTTATCAATGAAAAAAAGGATTAATACAGGGTTATTCCAATACTGTGCCACTTTATTGTATCCTCATAAAACTCCGAATTTTTTAAAAATAATAAAAAAGAAGTCAATGTTTCATACATTAATTTGCCTACAAGTCCAGCCGCGTTAAAACAAAAAAAAAGGTTTTTCTTAGAAAAAAATGGTTCGGGTTTTTTTTTAATTTCTCAAAAACTACAAGACATTTTTGCATCCGGTTTTCTGTTTTTGACTAAAAACTAATAAGAGAATTGAATTTTTGAAAAAAAATTAGTACTTAATTACATACAATTTTGAAAAAAAATAGTTCGAAATTTTTTTTTTCTAAATTTTGAGTTTGAAAATTAATTTCTCAAAAACTATTCCTTAAAACAGCTTCGTTTAAAAACAGGATGAAAGAAGAGGTTTCTGGCTTTACAAAAAAGTATATCACTCAAGTATGTGGATGTAAAATTAAGTCAATTTTTTTAGAAAATTGCCCCACCCGGCTACACAGGGGCGAATAGACCCCCCCTCTCATACGATTTTCTTCTTGTCTTGACCTACACGCTCTAGCTTTTTGGCATACTGCTCGTGGGACACCCTGTATATTGTCGAGCGCTGTCTCTTATTGGGGTTTAATAACATAAATGTGAATACCGAGACACAGGATTGGCTAACATTTAGAGACACGATCAAATATATTAAAAAAGTATATAAATTTGCTGCAGAAAAATATTATAAAATAGAACCTCGGTAATGTAAATTTGATACAATGCATGCGATTGTCATGTCAGTAATGTGAACTTTGTAACTCTGGTGTACGAACTGTTTACTTAGAATACTGTTAACATAGGCGTCTGTATCTACTATAAGTGGGGAAACGAAATTGCTTGAGTGGAACCGGGCTCCGAAAAGGGAGTTTAAATCCTTAGAACCCTCAAAGCGGTCTACCCAAGGTACTATTGCTCCTTTGAGAATCCATTTGTCTTAAAGAATAATTTCTATGTATTTATTAACATCGAATCAAGCAGAGACTATGTAAATACCCAAGCAAGAAAATTAAAAAAAGTACTATAAATTAGCTAATTGTCAATTTTACAAACTAGTAAAAACGAAACCCTAAGCGTTCGTTGAAAAATTCATAGGGGAATACTACCACCAGGAATACCAATTTAGTACAAGGTCACACAATTAAAAAAAAAATCAATAATCATAAATCATAAATCATCATAAATCAATCAAAAATCAACAATTTTTTTTTTCTCCAAATTTTTAAGCTTGAAATTAGTTTTTTTCAAATTTTATTACGGACTTCTGGCCTTTAAGGAAAAGTGTAAAACTTTATTGCAAGCATTACCCTTGTTTTTAAATATATATTTTATCTAATCAAAATATTTTTTCTTGTAAAAAAAAATCCCATCCAAACCGGGGATGTTACATCGCTCTTCCCTTAATAAAAAAAAGTTTGTACTTTACTCCTCTAAAAGATTCGGTTATTCGAACATCAAATTGCGGTAAGTATAATAGAGAACGACTTGTCAGCACCCAGCTCAGAAAAAAAACACCTCGATATATGATTTCGATGACCTGTCCATTACGGGACTCGAACTCCATGCCATTTTCATCAGAAGCCAATGAACCCACTTTCTATGGTGTTCACTTAGATCTTAAATAGATGAAGTGAAATAAAAAAAATATTTTCTAATAAGACTAATTTTTCTTAGCTTAAGATTTGACAAGACTGGTTAAGATATTATAAGTTTACATTTAGTTGTAGAAAGATATAGGTTTAAGTTGTACTGTTTGTTTTAGAATGTCCGCCTTGGGCCAGTAAGATATTTAAATTTGTTAAATTTGTAAGGATAGTTAAGCTAGAATTGAAAAAAAAATAGATGTAGTGCAATTAGAATGTTTCCCTAATCCTGTTCACTTAACGTACAAAAACAAATACGTGCGCAAAGCTTGAGAGATGAAAAAGTTTGCCTTAGTTATTTTCTGTTAACGTGAAAACATTTAATTCATAATGAAGACCATTAACAAAGATAAACTTTAGAAATAGTAATCTCGCTAACAATTTTACTTTTACAATCATACATGATTTTGATGTCAATGTGTAATTACGAGGGCGGTCCGATAAGTACTTAGCCTACAAAAGAAAAACAAACATTTTGGAGAAATGGCGATTTATTTTTCAATATAGTCTCCTTTTAGCTCGATACACTTAAGCCCGTCTGAAAAATACGTTTTCTCGAGGTCTGCAAAGTAGACCTCCCTGGCGGCGATGACTTTTTTAAGTTTGGAAACAAAAAGAAGTCGCGCGGGGCCAAATCTGGAGAATACGGTGAAGGGGGAAGCAGTTCGTAGCCCAATTCGACCAATTTGGCCGTGGCGAGGGCGGAGGTGTGAGTCGGTGCGTTATCATGGTAGAGCACTCTTTTCTTCGCCTAGTGGGGCCGTTTTTTTTTCAATTCGGCATCGAATCGGCCAATAATTTGGCATAGTACAGCCCTGTGACCCTTTTTTTGCCCTTCTCCAGGTAGTCGATGTGGATCACACCTTGCGAATCCCATAAAACGGTGGCCATCACCTTTCCGGCCGATGGGACAGTCTTCGCCTTCTTCGCAGCATGTTCGCCGGGTCAAGTCCACTGTTTCGACTGTTCCTTGGTCACTATCGACGTAAACAGCCGGGCTGCACTGAAGTCAATAGAATCCTGTATAACGAGATCAAAGGCTGTCAAGAAATGTCGCGACTCACTGAAGTCCATCAAACACCACAAAGTCAAACTCTGCTGGGTCCCGGGCCACAGCTCAATCGCAGGGAACGAAAGAACAGAGGAATTGGCCAGGCAAGGGTCTGAACTGGACATCAGCGAAGCGGACACGTCATTGCAACCACCGATCCGCGCATTATACCGGATCATAAACGACACAATCATCAAAGAAGCCAACTCGTCTTGGCTTACAAGAAACGACAGCTACACGACAAGATATAATAGGAAATATACTCAAAATTCCAACTTTTTCGAAGTATTAACTGTTATTTTCAGCCATTTGGGCCAACACAATGTTCAAATTCACGTAGCGGCTTCTTCCAAAAAGTGGTTTATCAATAACACAATGGGAAACTTATGGGGCTAGATTGGTGTATGCTGGAAGCTGAAATTTAACAACGCTCTTGAGCTTAAGAGCGCAATTATTAACAGTTGGCAAACAATTTAAAAAGAAAAATTAGTAAGCTCAATGCCAACAGGGTCTATCGGATGTTTACGCACAAAATATTAATACAGCCAGTGGCACTATCATTTTCGGACAAATAAAATTAATTTAGATCATAGAGACATTATAATTTTTATTATTACTAATACTTTGGATTTATTCTTTGTTCTTCCAAGTTTTTGGATAGCACTGTCATTTTGGGACGCCCTCACTTAAAGAATCGTGATACTCATTAATTGCAAACGAGAAACACTATGCCTTTCTTTTCTAAAATCACCCTCTTCACCTCACCTTTTCGAATTAAAAATTCAACAGTAGCTGTCTCAGCTATAGAATGTACCTAAATATTAATCAATATATAATGGAAAACACTTATAAATAGTTACCTAATTTTATTCATTACATTAAGGGAATTAGAATGTTAAATAATAATTTCTTTAAGCTGTATGCATATGTATTCTTTAATATGTAATTTGTTATGAAATGTTTTGAATAAAGGAAACTATTGAAGTATTATTGAACTACTGAACAAGACAGATCCTCCACCCGCCATATTTAAGAACTCCCCTTTTTTAATCAATTTCTGCTCCTACAGTAATTCACCCACACTTAAGTTATCAAGTCGAAGAAGATGAAAAATTGCGTATTTCTATTAATTCTTTTGATTTTATTTCAAGCACTAGCATGCCCTATTAATTGTGTTCCTAGTTCAGATTAAATATTTAACAAATCATTAAGAATTTCTGGTGAAATGAAAATACATTACGCTTAGGGAGTTTTTCTTTATATTTCCTTCCTATACTTGCATCAGGTGGCAAATCTTAAGACCGAAAAACTACGTCGGTCTCAATTTCCTCACAAATGTTATACTACCACCCCTAACTCTCATAATTAGGTCTGTCTAAATCTGTCTGAAGACGAATTTGTTCCTTTTACAGTCGCTTGGATAACGTAAAAAAAATAATTTCGCTAAAATGTTACGGCTTTATTTAATTCTTTAATCCACCATCATTAAATTACAATTGTGAAAAGATAAGCCACTTTATAAGATTTTAGAACAAACGATATTTCGACTGGCTTTATGTTATTGGGATGTGTAATAATTTTAAGTGAGTTTGTTATGCACTTGATACTAGCAAAAGTAAGTTTGATTTCCTCCCTCTTCTAATATTATAATTATTTACGATTTTTTACTTCAATATGTTTTTAATACACTTTTGGAATGGAACCATCAGATTTATCAAATAAAGTGTGTGTTCTTTAGAGGTATGGTTTTTAAACGGGCAATACTGTTTCTACATTTTGTCAATTTGAGAGCTGGAAGTTGATTTGTGATTAGTACGCTTTGCCATTTCACAACAAATAGTTTAACTCTAGAACAACGAATGCAAATTGTATAAACCATGATTCGGTTTTTTTTTTGGACGGGGTGCAAATGGTTTGCGTCGAAGATGTTCGTTCACTACTCTCTGGGGGTGGTTGTTCTAGATAGGATTTTTTGAGAGATTCGACTGAATTTGCATTGGATGTAGTTCACAGTAAATCTTTTGCTTTCCATATCATTAAAGTGTTTTATTGGAAATGCACACACAGAGTATGAGTTTTTGAAGTAGTCTTATGCTGCGAGTGTTATGCCTTCGTCAGCACTTTTTTGATCATCTCTCATTCACAACTGATGTTGTTGCACAGTTTTGCCGTATAGTAATTGTTCTTGACTATGAACGGACTTGAACTACAGACCTACGACTCAATATTCGGTGATGATTACCATTACACCACGACAGGTTCGTACATTTATCATCTATTTTACGAACGAAATAATCGTTCATTTGGAACACCAGTGTTGAGGAGAATCCAAGTATGTTTATTCACCAATACAGCAATTGGAGCTATGCCCATCCACTTTGTGGGAGATTTTACCGAAAGATCTTGGCTTAAAAGCTTACAAGATCCAGCTTATGCAAGACCTGAACCAGCGGTGATCATTATACGCATCGTAGCTCCGATGAATGGGCCGAAAACATGATTGTTCTCCGATGAGGCCCATTTTTGGTTAAATCGATATGTAAACAAGTAACAAATGCGACATTTTTTTCTAGTGATCAGAAAGGTCCTAGTGCCTTGTTGCAGTCAATTTGAACTCTCAAATGTTTAAGCAGAAGTCACAGTGGCAATTTTAACAACGAACTTTCTATCAGTTAACATGTCAAAAATCATATACTCGTATAAGCAGTGGGCCACTTATGGCCAGCTGGCTGAATTTGAGATCTTCTAATCATACGCTATGGAGGATGGTGTACATCTCCATTCAGGCAGGCACCCGTGCGTTGGTTCTTGCATTTATTCCATTGCATAACCGATACGAGTTTTGATGCCCCATGAATAGTGTCTACTCGTAGTGCGCTATGGGCTGCCTTCTCGAAGACTTTGATGATATTCGTAAGAAGGCTTACGAGTATTAACCGGAGATTTCCCGGGTTGGAGGTGTCTTTACCCCTCTTGAGGACTGGTTGCACCACCTCTGCCAGTGCACTGGATAATATGCACTATTCAGTGCATTGTTAAACAGGATGGTGGATATCTCTACAGCCACGGGTGGGAGGTGCCTAAGCGCAACTTTAGAAATACCGTCGATTGCTGCGGATTTTTTTGTCTTCACTTACTTGAAGATCATCTGGAGATTTTCTGTCGAAATGAACGGGACGTTAGCCTCTTTCCTGGCGGCAGCATTATTTGCCATGAAATCGTCATTGGTAAAAACAAGCTCTCTGATCGCCAATGATCGGCATCTTTTCTAAGGTAGAAGTGATGAAGTAGGGGTCTGTTTTTCAGGTCATGGTCATGAATGCTGTCATTCACCTTATAATGTACACTTCCTGAAGGACACCTACTATTGTCCCCACTTTTCCCTGAGGATTCTCAATCACAAAAAAACCTACACGGAGCTCTCTGGATCAGTTTTGACGATTTGTACCAGATTCTCGGTGTCTGATGCTTTTGGAAACTTTTAATCCTGATTCTTATTCGAATTGTTTTCCGAAATATTTTTTTTATTTGCAGGTATGTGAGTTCCTTAAAGATCCTGTTGGATCGAGCTGTTGGATTTTACGGTACGAATTCTGTTGTTCCAATGCAAACTTACAGATATTTTTTAACTGTTGGAGATTTTAAATCAGTGTCTCCAGTGTTTTAATCTCCGAGTTCTGTTCTTCAGTAAACAGCCCGACCAAGAGCTTTAACATTGACCAATGGCCTAGTAGGCTCCCCTTTGTGATAGGTATGTTGTTTCCTAATCAATGTGTTTGGGGCTTTAATCGCCGGCCGGTATGTAGAAGTTTTCTACCGAGTTCAAGCGAAAAACATCAATGTAAATGTATGTAAATATTGGGCTTGAGGTGCTTCAGGGTGAATAGGCTGCTATAATGTATGTTATTCTCTCTTTCCATTTCGCAATTCATCGCTATATGTGTATAACTTTATGTTTAAAATGTTTTGCTTATGGTGTACATCGGGGGTTTCGCCTTGGAAAATTTTGAAGAGTACGGCTCTTTTAAATTCAATCTAAATCAATAAATTCACATTCACCAACAGGATCTTTAAGGAACTCACAACCGACATTCCGCTAGGCTCAAAACAGACGAGTAGATTCTATTCACTCTAGTCGCCTGTTCATGGATCTGCTGTTGGAACTGGCTGAACTGCACTTGAACAATAAGTAGGATCGAACAGATTCTAAGGTTGACCTTAACCTCTTTAGTCTTTAGAATCGGTACTGGGGCTGTGGGAAGCCTGGCGCATGACGTAGGTCATCTGGGATGACGTCTGACGTTCGTATGCGACCCGAGGGACATTTCTACTCAGCTTTTTCGATATGTTCTTCCTTCATGTCTTGGAACTTAGAACATTTCCGATAGGTTTCAGAATATTCCTCATTCCTACAGAGCTCGCACTCTGAAGAAAGCTATAGTACACAAAAATACATCTGAAATTATACGATATTTCAAATGCTTTTTGAATTAAATGTGTTTAGAAAACTGTGTACATAGTTGAATTCATAAAACTGGATATGGTAAACAAAACTTATTTCTTCGTGCCTAACTTAATGTGAGAACTTTGATTTCTCATACGAATCCTCGAGCATCCTTAAAATCATAATATATTACCCTAATCCAAATCGAAAGACACATCTTAGCGATGAAAATGTCATTTATCTTATTGTCAAGTTGCTTCTGTGATTTCTCACGGTGGTCTGATTAAATAGTTGCCATGACAATTGCCGTACTCTAAAGGCGCATGCACATATCTATGTATACATACTGCATTGTAACAAAGACAATCTTATGCATGCATGTAAAATAGATGGCGAGAATTAGTGCAGAGATAAGAGAAGTTGTGAATGGATTTCGATTGTCGGAATTTATGGGTCAATTGTTACCATCTCATTATCGTCTCCTCTTGCCTTTGAGGTGTGAGCTATTTCTCAATGTACATCATTCTGCTTGCTTTTGACCCATTGTCCTGTACATCCCTCAATTAATACTTACGAGTTGTAATTACTGAGCGTACACCAATTCAAAATGAGTTGTCTGCTGCTGACTATGTTCAACACTGAATTCTGAATCTAATCTGAGTAATTATAAACGAAGATTTGAGCTTAGAACGTTACCTATATAAGTTGCGTCATATTTCAGCAGGTTAACACGTATGATTTACTAGTCTACGTATGTAAAGCTCTTATCGATTGATTCATCCCATGAGGTAAAAGCCGCTCCGTTTAGTAGCTGATGAACACTAGAATTAAAGGCAGCATGAAATAATTATGCTAGGCTAGATAAGCATTTAGGTGGAATCTTGTTCCAAAAATATAATTAAATGTCGTAAACTTCAAAGGTGGGCAATTAGCATTTCTCTGGGTGTATTGAAATATAACAAGGTTTTGGCTTAAAAAAAACATATAATAAATTAAGATAAAGAGACTGTGTGTAGCATATTCAATACAAGTAACTGACCTGCTACACTATCTGTCTTCGTAATCTGCAACGAGCGGGGTAAGCATTTACTAATAATGCAGAATAAGGTCGTTATTATTTTTATTAACAAATATTATATTAACAAATGATTGCTTGCAAAACATGTATAGTGGAACCAAAGTTCTCTATTCTTTTTTTTTCCAATTACAGCCCTCCTCAATTATTTATGTGTTTGCCAGAAGAAAAGTTGCGCTATTTTACTGCTTGGTCCAAACGCCTCGGAATAATTTTACCAATAGGCACCAGAAGTGAACGGAGGATCCCGACTGGTAGGCATGGACGGTCTCGGAAAGAATGCCTAAAACTTAATTTGATAGATGAAATTGACCAATGATTCATGCGATTATACAACTTCATTTGTAACTGTAGATATTAAAAGGTAAGCCTATTTTGATATTTTTTTATACATTATACAAAGTTTGTCGTAATAAGACGAGCTTGAAATAGACATTTTATTATTTTTGTTATTACTACCGGCCGTTTGGAACTCGGAAGTTCGAAGCCTCGCGTGTTCCTTGTATGTTTCGCTGGTCTGTTTCATCTCTTCGAGGCCTATCCTTGTATTGTCCTCTCGCAACTCGGCCTCCCTGATGCTCATTTTCATACGGATTTTCCACTCATTATCCTTTTGACTGTTCATCCACTGTCCATTCGTTTATGGTGTCCTGGTCAACTTAGTCTTCGCCATTTTATTACTTGGACAATGTTCTGTCCATTCACTCATTTTTTCTTCCTGCAAGAAGAACCTTTTTCCTTCTTTTTCAGAGACCAGGTTTCACATCCGTAAAGTGTCACTGGCTTATTATGGTTTTATAAATGCAGATTTTAACATTGCGAAACAAAGGAGTTGTTGTGGATATTTCCTTCATCCCGCGTTACCCATATGCAGTCTTTGATATATTTCGATTGTTATGTCCTTTTTGGCAAATACCCACATATTTGAATTCGTCTACTTTCTCAAAGCGTTTATCGAGTCTCAAGTTTCAAGTGCACAAATTACTGTTATTGTACTAGAAGTACTAGCTATTTCAAATGTTTTTTTGGTGACAGTTGTTTGGCTGGTTTCAGAATGGTTAGATATCTGTCAATAACATTCAGTTAATATCACTTTGAGTTTCACGAACTTGTAAGAAACTTGTTTTTTTTTTTGTTGAAAATTTAAAATGTTGTGTTATCTAAGCAACATTTGCGGGAAGTTAACATTTTTTTGCTCTAATTGAGATAAAAGTGCAGCTCAAGCGCATCGAATGTTTAAGTTTAAGAATCGAAGTTCATCATGACAAAGCTCCTACTGATTAAACAACAGGTAGAGAATGGTTTCGACGATTGATAATTTCAGACACGAAGATAAGCCTTACTGTGGACAACCGAAAAAAAAAAATCGAAGACAAGGAATTGGAGGCATTACTCGATGAAGATTTGAAAACTATTTATTAAAATTACTTAAATAAAAAACTAAAATAATAAAAAAGCACTTCATTGTAATTGTTGTCATCGTTTTTATATAATTGTTTTTTTTTTAGTTTTAAGTAAATAATGCTTATATAAAAAATAAAATGCCTCTATGAAAATCAGTAATTTTTTGAGTCTAAGCTTTCGTATTCGTGGTCGTTTTTACAGATAAAATTCTTATAATCACTCTAAATTTTTTTTTTAAGTTATCAGAAGATTATTTATTAAGAGGTTAAGAAAGGTGCCAGTCATCTTCAATGTTTAAGCCATCGAATTGCTACATACATATGTACATATGTACATATTGGTGCGAACGTTATCTTATAAAAATCTGAATCTGTAGTCAGATTCCGACACAAATAGTTTTCACATTATTATCATCACCCCACTGTGGCGTACAAATATGCAAATGCAATATATGTATGTTTCGCAAAACGCATCTGTCTTATGCATAACAAAATGATTTATCAGACCATTAGGATAAAGGAATAATTATTATTGTTAATAGCTTAATCATTTTGTTCGTCATTGGTATTGTACACTTACGGTTATAAAAACCGCACCAGATATAAATTGGCTCATGCTTCTTCGTGACGAAGCACGTTGTTGTCTGGTAATGTTAAAATCCTCATTTATAAAACCATAATAATGCCAGTGACACTTCATGAATGTGAAACCTGGTCTCCGACTAAGTGAACAGAAAATACATTTCGGCTCTTTGAAAATTAGATTTTTAGGAATAGGGAGAATATACTCGTATAGGGGACGAAGAAACAATCGAATGGAGAAAACTATACAATCAAAAATTCGAGGAACTCTATTTAACCCCAAACATTGTCCGTGGAATTAAATCAAGAAGGCTATGGTGAGCAGGAAAACCCGTAGGAGAAAAACCGGTAGGAAGGCCGCCATAGGTGAAAGTAAGATATAAACATAGATCTAGACGAGATGGGATAGAACAGCGAAACATGGAAGAAACACACTCATGACAGGGAGGCGAAGGGTGGTCTGAACTTCCGAGTTCCAAAAAAATACAATTGGAATGCCTTTCATTCGAAAACATTACTCGAAATCGGCTCATATATTTTAAGAACCATTTATAAGCAGTTTTTCCATTCAGGGATGTTCAATTTTATTCTTTTAATCGCCCACTTTCAATATTAGTAAGAGTTTTTAATATTCATTTCTTGAAAATTTCTTACGCGCTAGACAAAAATGACTAAAACAAGCTTAAATATCATAACTTACACAAATACCTTGCTGACCTTATACGGAGACCCTAAAGCAAACAGAATATCACAAACAATATCACATGATGTACACCCGCGCCTAGATGTATTGTGTAGGTGATTTCTGGTGCAAAATAAAGCATATTACATAGAAGACCTAGTTATGGGTGTGTTATTTCCCCAATCACTATGTTTGGCGTTCAAATTGCCGGACACTATGCAGAAGTACTCTACCGAGTTCAAGCGCAGAAACCGAAAAAGTGTCTCGAAGTCTGTGATTAATACATATATTGGGTAGATAGATAGATATTTATTTCGTATGTAAAATTTACAATGGTTTGCTACCGCAAATTTTACAACATAGGGATTTGATAATTAGGTCATATCTTTCCACTGAAAATTTTTGATATTTTGTATAAAGGAAAAAACGAAAAGACAAAATAACAAAATGCTTTAGAAGTAAAATACGACAAAAACCTTCTATGCAAGCAAAAAAAAATAAAAATAAAAAATAAATATTGAAATAAATAAAAATAAAAATAAATAAATAAATAAGTAAATAAATAAATAAATAAATAAAATAAATGAAAATAATTAATTAAATAAATAAATAGTAATATAAATATAAATAAATAAATAGGTACTTAACTAAATAAATAAATAAGTTAAATAAACAAAAAGTAACAAAAATATAAATAAACGTAACAAAGTAAACAAGCAAGAAGATAAATAAATAAATAAATAAATAACAGCGGAAGTAAAACAATTTAATTATCACATATTTCTTTTACAAGGGGGTTGTCAGCAAAACTACATCGTTCCACAAATCTAGTTTAAAGTTTTTCAATCCTTTCATGGATCAGTTCAACATTCACTTTTTGTGCAAATCTAGGGTAGAGTGATGCCATGGCAAATTAAGCATCATTTTTAAAACCTTATTTTGACATACTTGCAGTTTCTTTATATGGCACCATTCACCCCAGACTTGGCAACCATATAGAAGATTCGCTTGAAAAATCACTATGTAGTTTATTATTTTGTTATCTATTGATAATGAGGATTTTCTACAGATAAAAGGATACAACATTTTTATGGCAAGTCCTGTTTTCTTAATCATTCTATTTATGTGGTCATTAAAAATCAGTTTTGTGTCAAGAAAGATTCCTAAATATTTAACACAGGGCTCCCAAGGGATGCTCACTTCATTAAATTATATTTGAGCGGAAGGTAGAAAGCAATGTTTTCTTTTTCTTGTGAAAAAGATAGCTTGCATTTTGTTTTCGTTTAGCTCTATCTTCCACTTTATTATCTATTATATGCTTTTAATACTTGCATCGCATTTTTAAGATCGCTCTCAATGTTTGAAGCGAACATATGCGATGAAAATATTGCAGTATTATCCGCAAAAATAGCTGCATCACAGTTTGGTAATACAGGGAAATCCGAAGTATAAATATGTATTATATAAGATTGGACCAATTACAGAAGCTTGGGGGACACCACTATTGTACGTTATTATGTTGGAAACACCACAATTAACATAAACTTTAAAACGACGCGACGATTGGATAAAAAGCTTCTAACTATTTCACAGATATGGAACGGGAAATTGAAGTTAATCATTTTGTATATAAGACCGTTATGCCAAAGAGTATCGAAGGCCTTTTCGATGTCCAATAGCACCATTCCTGTTGATTTTCCAACAGAGCGATTTGCTTTTACATGGTTGCATATTCTAAGTAACTGGTGGGATGCATTGTGGTATTGTCTAAGGCCAAATTGTTCATTGGGATAGATGTTGTTATCGCAGATATGTCTAAGCATATGTACCTTAAGGACTTTCTCTAATATTTTACTGAGGCCATTGAGCAAACTTATTGGCCTATAACTTTCAGGGCAAGCCTCCTGACCTTACCAATTTTAAAAACCAGTACAAATTTGGCTAACTTCCAGGCATCACGAAAATACCCCATATTTAGGCAGGCATTGGCAATATCACCCCTATCATGAATTCCGAGGGAATTTTTTTCCTTATAGGGAAAAAGTTCCTTCTATTGTCAATTTCCATCGGATTTTTTTCCCCCAGACTGAATTCGAAATTAAGTTGGAAAATTTTGACAGCTGTCATATGTCAAAAATCAGTGCACATATATTTTATTTGTGGAAGAAGTACTAAGGAAAATGATTAGGTCTTGTGTTATGATTTTAATTGCGGAGGAAGAAGAAACCCAACATAGTGAGTTACGTCTAATACGAAGAAAATTAAGAGATGAATCGAATCCTTTGGAATTACCATCAACCATGTTAGTTAATTGGTTTTTGCAAAATGTTTTTAAAAGTGCTACGTTTTATTTGATTAGATTCCAGCAGTACTTCAGGGTAAACAAACCCGTTTTTAAACATCTATTGGATATTTTAATGGAATCCTTGGTCCCATCGAAAAAAGTGTTCGCAATCCCTCCTATAGTGAAATATCGTGCTTGCGTTTTTTTGCGGAAGGAGGCTACCAAAAAGGGATTGTAAAAGAGCATGATGTAGGCTTAGCCCAGTCGTCGTTTTCATTAGTACTTAGTGAGGTGCTAAGAATATTCGAAAATAAGCTGTGTCCAATATGGATAAAAATGAATACGACACCTGAACAAACAAGAAATACAAAACTTACTTTTTTCGAAAAGTTTGGTATATTAGGATGTGTAGATGGGACGCACGTGTCACTTAATTCTCCTCCAAGGAATAAACATTGTTTTTATAACAGAAAATGATTCTTCAGCTTAA
This sequence comes from Merodon equestris, assembly GCA_958301585.1. Lineage (NCBI taxonomy): Eukaryota > Metazoa > Arthropoda > Insecta > Diptera > Syrphidae > Merodon > Merodon equestris. The sequence goes on from OY284413.1 coordinate 72,674,092, forward strand.
ATGTGTTACTCGTAAATAACTCTGTCCTTTATATAAAACTTGGTTTAAGTACCATACATATTCCGCCGGTTTGCCACCATGAAATGCGTATTACTTTTATCGATGCAAGTCATCCCGGATCATCTCATGATGCACTTATTTGGAAAGTAAGTGAATTAAGAGCGTGGATGGAACAACAGTACGTGACTGGCGAACGGAATTTCTGGCTTTTAGGTAAACACCTTAAAAACTCAAATTAATAATTAATTGTAATGGCTTCATGTATTTTAAAGGTGACGCAGGGTATCCCTTAGAACCTTGGCTTCTCACCCCCTTTAGAAGTTTTGAAGAAGGATCTCTCGAAAGTAGATTCAATTTAGCACATAAACGCTGTAGAAATATAATTGAAAGAACAAATGGAGTTCTAAAAAACAGGTGGAGATGCCTTATTGGATCTAGAGCACTTCACTATCTTCTTGATAAAGCAACTAAAATAATAAATGTGTGTTCCGCTTTGCACAATATTTGCATACATTATAAAGCAGATGTTTTATTGGAAAATCTACCAGAAACATTTGACGTAGACGAGGCAAATAGTACGTCTAATGAAATCGATTCGCCTAACGACTCAGTATATCTGGCGGAAGGGCAGCGTATACGGAGAGAAATAGCTGCAATATTTTAACGCCTCATCAAAAAAAAAATGCATATATCAAACATATCAAGTTTATTATAAAGAAATAAATTAATACAAAAATATGGAATTCAATTCAGTATGTTTTCTAACTTGGTTTCTTCTATTTGTATCAGTTGTTGTTTGAATTTTATCTTTGCTTCGATTTCATGTTTTCGTAGTTTTTCCATCTCTTGGTTATGGCGCTTGGTTTCTGCGCATATACTTTTATTTTGATCGCAAAGACGATCAATGGAGTGATATACTTTTTTTATATTAACTTCCATTACTTCTTGGTGTTTTTTTATAATGGGAACTAGCTCACCAAGTATATTACAAAGCTCTCTTTACAGGGTTAACTCTTTTTCCAAAAACTCAAGTGTTCCTGGTGTTCCTGATCTTTGTTTTCGGTGGTTTGTGGAGGCCACTTCTGGGTTTGGCTTAGAGTTACCCAAAGAAGAGATTTCCTTTTCTGTCAAAAGTTGTCCATCTAAGTCATTGCAGTCCGCTTCGAAACTTTCATCCAACCTTGGTTTTTTGGAACAGGATGGTAACCCAAATTTTAAGGCGCTAGATGAACCTTCTACTGACTGGTTCATAGAACATATTTTTATCACAGCTTCTTCCATGGAAGAGAATTTATATTCTTTATAAGACCCTCCAATGAACGAGGCCAATTTGCCCTGTTCAAATCGTGAACGTAATGCTGTTGTTTTTCTCCTGACCAGCGAAATTTACATAGAACAGGCTTGTGATCAGAATTAAGGTCATTTACAACTTCTGGTTGGGTTAAAAAGCCAATAGCATTAGTAACGAACAAATCGAGGACAGATGGTTGACCACGAACACTAGGAGGAAAATAGGACTGGGCAGAAACATTACACATATTGGCAAAATTGTACAATACAAACACTTGAAAGTATCATTATGCAGTATAGTTTCAGTCACTAAAGCAATGTCAACATGATTACTATTTAGGAAATAGATGAACTCTATAATTTTGCTTTCTATCTACCATATTACTTGACATTAGAATATACACACTTAATTGCTAAATGCACGATAGCGTAAAATTGCTCAATTCTTGTTTTACAAAGAGATAATTTGGTTATCATTTCCATACACAACCATCTTCTTCTTCTTCTTCTTTTCCTTTTTCCGGCGTTGTTATGGTGAGAAGTGTAGGACCATAACCTTCCCACTTAACTGCATTCCTACTGGTCCGCTTGTGGGGTCCGCCGGTTTGTGCATTTAGCACCAATTGTTTTTCGGCCTGCTTTTTTTTTTTTTTTTTTTTTTTTTTTTTGTTTGATCTTACTCTTACAACACCGGTGATCTCCAGTCGTGTCAGCCCACTGATTTGCATGTACACTTGTGGGGCACTTTAATGGTGGTATATGTGTCCCTAGGCTCACCTTGGTGTTTTCTAAATTGCCTAGGCTTGTTGCTTGGATGATCGCCTAGAATGTTGTCGGGGATGTTGCTGGTACATCCGTTGAGCGCATCTGCATAGGTAGCTCTCACAAGAATTCGGTGCTCGTACATCGGTCCGAAGTTCTTTCCTAATGGGAAATCGGTTGCGGCGTTGAGGTAATGCTGGGAAATCAGTCAGAGACGAAAAAGTTACTTGTGCATGATTTTTCTCTGCAGAACTACGAGGCGAATATTGCGCTTTCGCCTGGGAAGAGCTTTTAAGCTTTCTTGACTGTTCCTTCAATTCCAAGTACTTAATTCTGCTTACGCATGACTGCTAGAACACAATGAGGTCGCTGTCGCACCTCCGCGTCCGTCGCGGTCGCTGTCGCAGTCGGAATGATTGGCAAAAATTTCGCCCACAATTAGGTCGCTTTGTTATGTCAGATTTTAAACAGCTGTTTTAATTCAAATTTGTAGCAGCAACAAAGAATCCAGTGAATTCCAAATTTGGTTTTATTGAATTTTGTAGCATTGTAATATTTACTGAATTGTTTAATTTAATTTAACTTATTGATTTATTGAATTATGTTGTAATTATAAACTATAAAATGAATTATTGTTTATTTATTGCGAATGACTCTGTTGTGAATTTGACATTTGGGAAAAAAAGCTTTTGTTAATATTAATTTTAAACTTTCATTGAAAAGCTTTCTTAAAAGCTTATTTGTGCCTATAAAAACACGTGCAGGATCGTGCACGAGTTGAGTAGTCGCGATCAAGTCAAAGAAGTATTACTCTAAGGCCCTTCCTAGGAGGATACAATTTCTTTGATTTGATCAAGTGGTACTTGCGTGTATTGAGTGACACAGCCTTGGCGTTTTCCAAAGGCTTGTCATAGACGAAAGCACCGGCGTCTTGTGTATTTTTTTTTCTTTCCTTTTTCTCTTGTATTTGAATTAATTTTTTTTTGTCAATAAAATTTCGCTAATTCGTACAAACGACGAAGGACTTTTATTGCGTCCCAGTTCGGGCGCTACAAATTGTAATTTTGAACAGCTGTTTGAATTGAATTTGTGTTTTTGTTTGAAAATTGCAAATAATAATGAAAGTAATATGGATAAATGAAAGAAAGTTCTTTTTATTACAAGTGTTCTGCAAATGTGCTACTTGGCATATAAATTGTTAAAAACAAAATATTATGGCAAAGGTTCCACAAAATTTCCCTCTCCTTCACAGCTTCAATTATTAGTTCTTCTTTTACTCGAGCACAAACTCTTGTCCTCCACTACGGGCGATCTGTTACGTTTCGCAATTTTGTCTATTTGTTGTTTGTTTTTACTATTTATTACTATAGCACTTTTGCGTAGGCGAAAAGCTCCGGTTTACTGATATATTGGTTTGAGGTGCTTTAGGTGCATTCTCTTTCCATTTCGGAGAGTAATGCACATAATACAGGCCTCTAGAACCTGAAATCTCCGCACTTCATCGCTATGTGGTATATCATTTTATATTCGAAAGTGTTATTGACAAAGATCGTAACTCCCCCGCCTCATGGGGCGCTGGGTTGGTCTCTTCGAATTATTTTGAAAGAACTACGAGGGTGGTCCGATAAGAACTTAGTCTCACCGCGAGATGGCGCCAGTATCGCGAGATGGCGCCAGTATCGCAAGACAACTTACTATCGTGTAGTACATTCCAGTAGGCGGCTACTACGAAATTTCAGCCGGATCGGACTCATAGTTTTGTTTTGACCGCGCGTTTAAGCGGGAGTGTCCGCGGATTTTTAAAAAAAATGGAAAAAGAGCAATGTCGGTCGGTGATTCGATTCTTGTTTTTGGAAGGGAAATCGCGCAGCGAAATCAAAGAGCGTTTGGATGCTGTGTACGGTGACTCTTCTCGTTCGATGGCGACAATCAAAAATTGGTTTATCGAGTTTCAACTTGGTCGCCCGTCGGTTTTTGATGAGCCACGTTCAGGTGCCCCGAAAACGGCTACCACGGAGGATAACGTGACAAAAATCCACGATCTCGTATTGGCAGACCGACGATTGAAGGTGCGCGAGATAGCTGAGACAGTAGGCATTTCAAAAGATCGCGTTGGTCATATCCTGCATGAAATTTTGGGCATGAGAAAGTTGTCGGCGCGATGGGTCCGCGTTTGTTCACTCCGGACAACAAGCGCAACCGTGAGACCACTTCAGACGCTGTTTAAGCGCAATCCGAAGGAGTTTCTGTGTCGTTTCGTGACAGTCGACGAAACATGGATCCACCTGGTACACATCAGAGACCAAGGAACAGTCAAAACACTGGATTTCACCCGGCGAACGTGCTCCGAAGAAGGCGAAGACTGTCCCATCGGCCGGAAAGGTGATGGCCACCGTTTTCTGGGATTCACAAGGTGTGATCCACATCGATTACCTGGAGAAGGGCAAAACGGTCACAGGGCTGTACTATGCCAAATTATTGGGCCGATTCGACGCCGAATTGAAGTAATAACGGCCCCACTTGGCGAAGAAAAAAGTGCTCTTCCACCATGATAACGCACCGGCTCACACCTCCACCCTCGCCACGGCCAAATTGGTCGAATTGGGCTACGAACTGCTGCTCCATCCACCGTATTCTCCAGATTTGGCCCCGTGCGACTTCTTTTTGTTTCCAAACTTGAAAAAATCACTCGCCGGGCAGAAATTTCAGTCGAATGAGTAGGTCATCGCCGCCAGGGAGGCCTACTTTGCAGACCTCGAGAAAATGTATTTTTCAGACGGGTTAAAGAAGTTGGAGCATCGCTGTGTCAAATGTATCGAGCTAAAAGGAGATTAAATTGAAAAATAAATCGCCATTTCTCCAATTTTTTTTTGTTTTTCTTTTGTAGGCTAAGTACTTATCGGACCACCCTCGTATGCCGGAGTTTGTGCTCTGGCTTTCGTCCTGCAACAGATTAAATAGTACGGCTCTTCATTCAAACTTAATCTATGTAATCACATTCACATAAGTGACTCTCTAGTCTCTACCGGTGCAGCCATTATGAATTCACCTACAATAGGTCCGGCAGAAGCGAATAGATTCTGTCCACTCGGGTCGCCCCCTCATGGATCAGTTGTTCGAGCTGGTTGATTTGCCCCTGGATGGTGAGTAAGAACGAACGCAGGGCCACCGCGGTCCTCGGCTGGTCTTACGCCAGCGAACGGAAATGTCACATGTACATGTACAATCGTATGCTATGACCATAATGGAATTTAGCTCAGTTTCGTTAATTTTTCGTTAACTTAAGTGTGTTTAAGCAAAGTCTTCTTGAAAGAAGACATTCTGCGCGGAATTTCGACAGCTCACACGAAAGCAGAATGAAGAATAAAGCAAAATGGAAAACGGAAAAAGTTCGGAATACATATTTATTGAATTGCTTATTATTTTGGTCGGGGGAAATAAGTGCATATACGATAAAATGGATGCACTGTATTTCAATCACATATTTTCTAAATGAGAAGATATTAAACTCAGGAGCAAGTTGTATGTTGTTGGGGTCATTCTTGTATATACAAAGAATTGACTAATGCCAGATTTTTTTCATTGCTTGGAATGAAACTTCCTAAAATCACTGCAGGCTCTTCTCTTTTTTCTTTAGCACATCACTTATTTCCGGCAACAAAACTTATCTTTCAAGTGCATGATGTATTGTTCATTATGGATTACCTGACTGTTCATTCAATCTTGAGTGGGCTTTTCGTTCGGTTTTGACACAAGCTTAACCCCAATCAAGTCTATTATGGTTGGGCCTTTAGGACATCCCCGCATCAAGTTGCAGTTAAAGTACTGAGGCTCACAGTTCGACGCGGTGTGCACGAACCGTTGCTTTGGCAGCGGAAAAAGTGGAGAAACTCAAAAGACAAACATAAGCAAAAACCAAAAGGTGTGGTGAAATAAAAGTTGCACTTATCGAGGTAAAATGTTTGAAAAATTGCGATTACTGCGTCAGCATTGCAGGAAATTGCGAAAAGAGGAATTACGCAAATCGAGAGTTGTGACAATACAGACATACATAGCATTCCCCCCGTAAATCTTAGCAAGGAATTTGTAGACTTCAAAAAGGAGAATTTTTTTTAACAAAGTAGTGTAACAAAATTCCTTACATATACAATATATTTTTTTTCGCAGCAACTTAATCATATTTGAAACTATACGAGTACTTCGGCTAACTAACATTTACTATAGTTCAAGTTTGCTTACAAAACTTCCCTGCAGGTACTTTAAATAATAAATCATACATCCAGCGCAACTGTTGGAAGACTGCGAGAACTCATTCAATGTCGCAATAATACATCACTTCATAATTCAAATTCTGCCTAACAATATCGTCATCTCTCATATCTTCATCAAATTTCGAGAGGCATGGCACGAAATTAATTCTACCATCCATTAAATATATTTTCATATTAAACGAAAATTAATTCCATTGACCCAGAGAATTCATTATATACACCAGCAATTTTCGAAAACAAAATTTTCTAAACATGCGTGCATTGCCCATCATTTCAACATCAGACGGGATATGAGTGCTTGCTAACATTCCATCCTCCCTACCATAGTTGTTTCGCTCTTCAGTTGCCAGTAGCGCAAAACACCCCTTACATTCTAATTAGATAATACGTGTGGTTACGTTGCTGTTTATCTATTCACTTGTGCTCTCTTTGTATGCACGTGCTTACGACACACGATAAACGTATCCACACATCTCGCCCACTTACGAATACAACACGTACCATAATTCGTTAGTGTTCTGCATCTGCAACAAAGCGAATCAATATTCATTTTGAAACTCTGTTTCTCCTCACCGTGATCGACTGTTACGGAGCTTTATGATCATGAAGTTGCCTCAACATGAAGACCCAGGATAATTCAATTTGGTCGTTGCATCTAGTTGATTGCGGCAATCATATGAGTTTTAGTTGAATATTTCGACAAGGTATTTAGGGGAATAACAGAGCTTTAAACTTTTATGTTTCGCCTAATATCTTTATCATAATTATATGATTTCAAGTTGACTGCTGTGGCTCTCTATTGCTTGCTATGCGAAATATTTATTACTACATTTGTCGCAGATATCTTAATCGAAACGAGATGTGATAGAGAATTAAGCTAAATGATTTTCTTATGAAAAGAGTCTCCTACCTTCTTACCTATACAGGGTGTCCCACGAGTAGTGTTCAAAAAGCTAGAACGTGTAGATCTGGTCAAGACAAGAAAAAAATCGTATGGGAGGGGGGGGGGGGGGGGGGGTTATTCCCCTCCGTTTAGCCGGGAGGGGCAATTTTCTAAAATATTGAATTAATTTGGAAAAAAATGATTAAAAATCAACAGTTCCATTCACAATGCCGTGATATACTTTGTGCCAAAAAGCTAGAACGTGTAGATCTGGTCAAGACAAGAAAAAAATCGTATGGGAGGAGGGGGGTCTATTCCCCTCCGTTTAGCCGGGAGGGGCAATTTTCTAAAATATTGACTTAATTTGAATTAAGAATTTTCCGAATTTTTTAAAAATAATAAAAAAGAGGTCAATGTTTCATACATTAATTTGCCTACAAGTCCAGCCGCGTTAAAACCAAAAAAAAAAAAGGTTTTTCTTAGAAAAAAATGGTTCGGGTTTTTTTTTAATTTCTCAAAAACTATTTACAAGACATTTTTGCATCCGGTTTTCTGTTTTTAACTAGAAACTAATAAGAGAATTGAATTTTTGAAAAAAAATTAGTACTTAATTACATAAAATTTTGAAAAAAAATAGTTCGAAATTTTTTTTTTAAATTTTTTTTTCAAAATTTTGAGTTTGAATATTAATTTCTTAAAAACTATTCCTTAAAACAGCTTCGTTTAAAAATCAGATGAAAGAAGAGATTTCTGGCTTTACAAGAAAGTATATCACGGCATTGTGGATGTAACTGTTGATTTTTAATAATTTTTTTTCCAAATGTAAATTTTTTAGAAAATTGCCCCTCCCGGCTAAACGGGGGGAATAGATCCCCCCCCTCCCATACAATTTTTTTCTTGTCTTGACAAGACCTACACGCTCTAGCTATTTGGCACACAGCTCGTGGGACACCCTGTATAAAAGTATCAGTAGGTATTTGAAGGGCCTTTAGATGCTCTATCTCTCAATACCGGGAATAGTGTCCACATGTTTTACTGATATGGTAGTATCGTTTTATATTTTACCGGAGTCAGAAGTCCCACGGTGTTAGACCCTGACAGTGTAGGGGATATGGACAAAAAGGCCTTACTCGTTCTACCAAAAACTTGGCGGGGCAAGAGTTGCTTTTATAAAAATAAACCGTTAACCGTTTTTCATATTTCGCAACTTTTATAAGGCAACTTCATTTCAATTATAAAAGAAAATAGGGAAGTCTAATTTTATATTTTATTGCTTGCAGTGTTCAATTTTACTGCAGGTCATCGAAGGAATTTGTTCTAAAAATAATTTAACCAATTTGTGGTTGTGATATTTGTTAATTTTATATGTGTTATTTTTGTCTAATTCTAAGGATGCCGAAATTTCAAAAATCAAGGAGATATTGGAAGAAGGGAATAATATAAATGGCTGTCAAATTGATGAAGACTCACAATCTGAAAACAAAAAAATCTATTTTAAGAATTTTTTTTCGAGACTGACCATTAAATAAATATGAAAAATACTCATCAAACACCTAAGAAGAGAAGGGAGATATTTTGAATGCAAGTAAGAAGTGAAAGAGAATGAGGTTGCCAACAGATTCCAAAGACGATCATGAAGCAAGTAATAAAGAGAACAATATTGAAATTGCCGTTGATGGTACAGTAAGGAGAAAAAGTTAACCAGCTTCCTCCCCTGATAATATGTGGAGGCCCACCGTGGATAAAAAAGACTCTTAATACACAAAAAACAAACACCAAGTTCAAATTTTATCTTTATTACTTGGAATCCGGAACAGAAGTGAAGTCTTACAACTAGCTTACCTTATTTAACTTTAACAAGTGCTTGATTATAAGATGAATAAGAGAGAAGTTAAAGAAACGAAAAAAAAGGCGGTGGCTTTTTTAGATGCGTATGGGCTGATTGGTAAAGCCGTTACCTTGATAAATTTGTAGTTTGGGTTTGGTAGAAGTAAATGATTTGGCTTGATTGCTTCTACTACCATGCTGTCACCCGTTGTTGTTTGTTTGGAAGCATAATAGTGTGGCTGGGTATAGTCTCTTTACTGAGATTTTTTTTTTTTTGGTTGCGCCCATGGATGTGGAATCTTCAAAAGATACTGGTAACCCGTGTTGCCAGCATCCAGCATGCACGATTCGCGGGATATTATTCTCCTTTTTCCACGCGCCTACGTACTTAACCACACCTCTGCACACTTCAACCACTCTCCCCGCGGGACAGCCCTTAGGTATTACTTCGCGGGGCTGGTTAGCGGTTCACGCTGTATTTCGGGTAGAGGCCTCTTGGGTTCTTCTCTCTGCTTCGACTTGCCGTAGGTTTGTTTGTACTGCTGCAATGTACGAGCATGTTTCGTTCCAATTTTCCACCGAGTCCATCATATATGAGATCAGGTTTTCAGGGCTTGGTACTTTTAGCCTTTGTCTGTCCTGCATAAAGCGACTGCAGTAAAAGACTGTGTGTTCTGCGTCCTCCTCGGAGTTTGGGCATTGTGGACACAGCGGAGAACTATCATATCCAAATAGCCACCATGTTCGGACAGAAACTGCGAGAGATGGTAATTGCAGTCTCCTGTCGGTCTTGATGTCCAAGCCTCAATGACAGGAATGAGCCTGTGCGGCCACCTTCCTTTTGTCGAGATGTCCCATCTGGCTTGCCACATTGTCATGGATTCTGCTCGTTCTTCTGCTTTTATAAGCCTGGTCTGTTGCCGGTCTGGCGTGCGCCTGTGGTATACCCTTTTGAGCCCATCTGCCAATATATCAATGGGTAGCATTCCTGCTATGACTAACGCTGCATCGTCGGAGATGGTCCTGAATCCGCAGATTACTCTTATTGCGCAAAGTCGATATACTGAATCCATTTTCCGCTTTAGTCCTTTTACTGCAAGTGCTTCCGCACAAATTGGAGCAGCGTACAGTAGGACTGAGCTGACTACCCGTGAGAGTAGGACTCTGCGTGCATATCCGGGTCCGCCTATATTCGGAAGCATTCGTGAAAGAGCTCGTTGCGCGTGTGATGCCTTCTCGCTGGCATACATTATGTGTTCTCTGATGGAAAGCCTGTTGTCTAGTATGACCCCCAGATACTTGACTGCTTTCTTGGACCTTATCGTCTGGTCTCTGACTAAGAAGCTCGCATATTCCACCTTTTTACGACTGGTTATGAGCACAGCCTCCGTTTTTTGGGCTGCTAGTTCTAGACCGGCATTTGAAAGCCAATCTTTCACTTTAGAGATAGCTGCGTTCGTAGTGGCCTCGAGTTCCTCTATATGCTTAGCCACTGTGACAATGGCAATGTCGTCGGCGAAGCCGATGATTCGTACTCCTTCGGGAAGCGCTAATCGTAGAACGCCATCGTACATGATGTTCCACAGGAGATTGTACATTAGCCTCCTGTTGTTGAAGTAGTCGATGACGGTCTTTAATAAATAGTGTGGGGTACCCATGTCAATTAAGGACTTTTGTATTTGCGTCCAGTTAGCCAAGTTGAAAGCATTTTTTATGTCCAGCGTAATTACTGCACAATACTTCTTCTCTTCTCATCTCCATCTTTTTGCTTGGATGGCGTCCGCAGCCAGGTTTACCACTGTTTCTATGGCCTCGACCGTTGATCGTACTTTTCTGAAGCCGTATTGGTGGGCTGACAATGCACCGTTCGCTTCCGCCACCGCCAGTAACCTATCGTAGATAATTCGTTCTAGTATCTTGCCAAGTGTATCCAAAAGACAGATTGGCCGGTACGAGGACGGTACTCCAGGTGGTTTCCTTCCTTTTGGCAGTAGTACTAAGTGCTGCAGCTTCCACTGTGTGGGAAAGATCCCCTTCTGCAAGCATTTCCCCAAAGTGTGTTGGAATGCATCTGGTCTAGCCGTAATGGCCGCTTTGACTGCCTTGTTTGGGATTCCATCCGGTCAGGGTGTTTTATTGTTTTTGACCCTCGAGACAGCTTTATTTAGCTCCTCTAGGGTAATAACAGGATTTTTTTCTGTGTTAATCCCCGCCATGCTGCTACTATTAAGCGGCTGTCCCTGTGGGAAAAGATGTTTCACAATACGGGTGAGCATTTCGGGATTTGATATCGGCGGACTTCTATTGTTTTTTATCTTTTTAGTGACCACTCTGTATGCTTTACCCCAAGGGTCTACGTCGGCCTCCTCGCAAAGTTTTTTGAAGCATCTTGACTTACTTTCCTTGATGGCTTTTTCCAGTTGACGTCTCGCTAACTTGAATTGACGAAGCCGCTCTTGGTAGTCTGGCCTATTTCTTGATCGTTGGGATTTTCTCCGCTCTCCGAGACATATCGTCCTTAGCCTTTGGATATTCTCGTTCCACCAGTAACACGGGGACCCCCTTTTGCTGGGTTTCCTCCTGGGCATCGTTGCGTCACATGCTGCAGTTAGCGCCTGTGTCAGTTGCTTGGAGGTTACCTCTGCAGGTGCATCGCTATCCACGGTCACCTCTTTCAGGACTTCTTCAAAGGCATCGGTGTCAAAGGAGGTTTCCTTCCACTTTGGACACCTAGAACCGCAAACGTTTCCAAAAGGACTCTTCCCCTTGCATCCGTGTGTCTGCTACCCCATTCTGTAGACCAAGTTGAAGTCTCCTGCAATTATAACGGGGTGTTTACCTCTTGCATCAGTTGTAATATTGGTTAATAGGCTTTCAAATTCTTCCAGTGATATTCTAGGCGGAGCGTAACAGCTATAAAAATGAGTTCCATTTATCCTCGCGGTCACAAAGTAGTCGGTTGATTGACCTATTTCCTGTATTGGGTGTCTTCCACATGCCCATATAGCAGCTGAATTTGTATTGTCGTTTATCCAGCTGCTACAGTCCAGGGATTTGTATGGTTCACTTATAACTGCTACATCTACCTTCCCCTCGTGAGTCGTTTGTCCCAATAAGTCTTGTGCAGCTGCGCAGTGATGGAGATTTACATATTTGCATCACTTTCATTGTAGTTTTCGGGACAGCTACGTGGTCTGCATTTTCCGGTCTAGAGACTTTGCAAAAGAAACACATAGCTTGTTTAATGCACAGTTTAGCTATGTGGCCTCCTTCTCTGCGTTTTCTACATGGTTTTGAGCGATCTAGCTCGCATTTGCACTCGCGAGCCGTGTGGTCAAAATCGAGGCATCTGAAGCATTTGGTCAGATTCCTCCGTATGCGTATGCGGCAGTTCACCCAGCCTATTTTCACCCTGCCTGATTGAAGGATCTTGTTTCCACTCTCTACTGGGAGGACTAGGGTTGCAACCTGGGTACATCCGTAGGCTTCCCTCAGGCTAACTATGTTGGCTTCGGTGGTTTCCATGCCGATTGAGTGTTAATCGCTTTACAGATGTCGCTCCTTCGTTCTTCGACAACCCCCATTGTGTGCAGTCGCTGTGACATTTCGCTCCCAACATTAATTATCTCTTGCCCATTTTTTGTTCACTGCGAAATTATTACGCGTAATTCTTTCTCGCCACTTCCCATTTTCTGTCGCCAGTTGCATTATTTACTGACCCACTTCAAAATCCGTACGCGAGTGACCCTTCTGCCCCCTTTTTTAATTTGTGTTATTAGTGCAAAATACCCAAATATGGATCATTGTGATTTAGCCGATTGTGCCATCGACAACAAAAATGCTGATCGAGTTATGTGCCGAGGTATTTGCGGCAAATCGTTCTACCTCCCCTGCATCGGGCTTGGTAAAAAATCCATCACGTATTTTAAAGAATTTTCGGAGTATTTCTTCTTCTATTGTGAAGAATGCAAAAAGATATCCCTCGCCGATGTCCTGTTCGCTATCAAATGTAATAATGACAATATAAACACTGCCTTCAACAACAACAACCTAGTGTTAAAAAACTTATCGGCGAAGTTCGACCAAATTCCAAAATGCGTTGTAGACTTAAACAACCTTGTGGAGTGCTCGATCTTTTCCAAACTTAACTCTCTCCAAAAACAATTATCTACCTAATAAAATTCGTCAATGATATCTCCGAACCTAACTCACCCAATACCCGTAGCGCCGAACTAAAATGCGACTTGGTTTCCACTCTCAACACGCACCTTAACCCTGTTCTGTTCAAGAAAATAAACGAAAACCTGAATTCCCTCCGGTCCGATATTGACATACATTTCAGTCACTCATCGACAAAAAGTATATCTCGCCCATATCAACCTGACCCTCTGCTTGAAGCTATGGCCAACAAATTGAACGATGTTAGCAGTGAGCTTACCCCTACTAGGTTCACCTTAAATGACCTAGTCGAGGAATTAAGAACAGCGGCTCACAAAATTGGCGAAATCCACTTCCCCGGCCAGTATTGTCGCTTCTTTACGCGACGAACTACTCGAAGCCAATATTTCCACCCCGTTAATTCGTGCCTCCCCACCATCACCTAAAACAACATCATCTGTCTACACCCAAACAAACCAACCCCCTGAAGTAGAAGAGACAGCCGTGGAAACCAGTATCGAACGCTTTGGCCAAATATGGAGTTTACGAGAATGGAATCAGCGTCTCCAAAAGCTTCGAAGTAGCAACGAGGATACCACTACTTTTTTGGTTGAAGGACAGGACCCATTCGCTAAAGAACAATGGTTACAAAAATGTACAAAGCACTACAAAATCCCAACACTCAGCTGCCAAATGCGTCAACATCTCGGACCGAACAAACTAAAGCTCTCCATCGCAACGAAATATGCTTGGCTATTTCTCAATTCCGGCCGCCCACTCACTCTCTGTAGAACAACATTTACCAAATGGAATGAAAAATCTATGAGAACATTCGACCCTTCTTGGCTTATCTTCATGACAAATCAGACTCAGTTTGCTATGAAGGTAAAACAAACACCAGCGTAATGGTCTCTCCACCGAATTCACTACCCTCAAGAACGTCAGTCAGTTGTCAACTCATGGAAAGGATACCACTTTGATCATTCGACCCCGTAAAAATTAGCTAAAGTAATAGTGTATATACGTGGTAACGTGGTAATTAACAAGAAAGTATTAAAACTGGTTAAAAACGCATTAAATTAAATAAAAAAAAAAAAAAAAAAAAAAACAGAAACAGTAACAAAATAAAGTGTGACAATAAGTAAATTGACTAAAAAGTGCTAGTTACGGTTGACGTTTTCAAAATGTTAAACTCCAGTGAGCAAGTGAGAAAATTGAGATCATCTGAGAAAACAAACAGTGCTCTCGGCTCTGCATCCCCTGCTGCGTCAAACACAATCAAATTATGGGAAAAAATTGATGCTCGGTTGGAAGCTCTCCACCTAAAGTTCAACAAATCCTTCTCTGAGTTGAAAGGTGAAATCAGCCAACTCTACCATAACCTCTCAGAGCGTCTATCTGCTTTAGAAAAGGACTTCACAGGAACAGGAACAGGATAACTACTCTGGAGAAAGAGATGAATGAAAGGCAGAGTTCTATCAACCATTCTGTTTTCACTTTTAAAAGCAGACTTGATATGATAGAAAATCACTGCTGTCGCATTGATGCCATTGAAAATGATGTATCAATAATAAAAAGTCAATCTCTGGATAACGACAACACACAGCTGAAGCTACACATTGATACTCTTGCCCGAAAAAGCATTGCTGGTGACATAGTTCTCCATGGTGTGCCACGCAAAAGAAACGAAGACCTTAATGACATCTTTGCTAAGTACTGTAAAATTATAAATACAGATGTGGTCAAGCCTAACTACGCTTTTCGTGCGAATAAGGCGCACAACTCAGCAGATAGAGGTGCAATAATTTTAAAGTCAACAGCCGCTTATTATAAACAAAACTCGAGATTGGTTTCTCTAAGCGACCTTGGCTTTGACAGTGCTAACTTTGTGCGCGTATATGAGAGCTTAACTAAGCACAATCATGTTCTCTTTCGTAGCGCGAATGCCCTTCGAAGAAAAAAACTCCTGCACTCAGTGTATACCAGGAATGGGAGAGTTTTTGTCAAGCAATCACCCGCGCAAAAACCGATCCCTATCGTTCACGCTCTCTCGTTGGATCAGTTGTGTAACAATGTAACCGTTGCCCTTTCACCCGTAGCCGTTGAAGCTGAACTTGAAGATGCTGCCCCTGTTTGATGTTTCGCTGTCTCTTCCCAATCAACTCTCGCATGTTCATTACACTCTACGTATGTCTTTTTATATTCAATATTTATTTTCTATGATATTAGTGTTACCGATGTACTATTTTTTGTTCTTACTACTTTTGTTATTACTTTGTATTTTTACCATTTTTTTTTTACCATAACATTTCAGGAATAATTTTTTAGCTAAATTTTTACGTGGCTTTCTAAATGAATTTAAATATTTATAATGATTTTGATTTATTTTATTGTATGTATTTTCTTTGTTTTCACTTTTTCTATAATTCTTTGTGCAATTTTTATGTAACTTGTTATACGTTATATTGTTATAGTACCATATTTCAGTTTTCGGTTTTCGGTATATATGTACTATATACAAAACATTTCTTTGTTATATGTATTTAAATCATCCGGATAGCGTTAGGACTGTTCTTAACGCAATGTGTAATGTGAAAAAAGGGCTTAATGTTTGCCATGTTAACCCAGGAAGTCTCCCATCCAAATATACAGTATTGTTTCAAATGTTTAGCTGTTCAAAAGTAGATATTTTAATGATCTCGGAACCGTGGCTTTCACCTAGTAAATCATCACAAAGTGTTCATTTACCAGATTTCAATTTATTTAGAAATGATCGAATCGATAGAATTGGTGGAGGTGTATGTATGTATATCAGAGATTTTATAAAGGCTAAATGTATATATTTGTCCCATAAGTCAATAATTCAGTTTCTTTGTATTGAAATCAGTGTTGATACTGAGAAGTACCTCTTAGTGGTTATTTATTCCCCTCCCAAGTGTTTCAAGGTAGAAAATCTAGTCGAACTTGAAGACACTTTATTGGTTTTAAGTTCAAAATATAATAACATTTTAATTGGATGTGATTTAAACGTCAATTACCTCGAGTGCAATAGAACATCTAGACTTTTTCAATACTTCTGTGATAAAATAGGACTTTCGCTAGTAAATAATCGTTATCCCACATACTTCCAGTCCCCTACTAACCCTTCACTAATCGACATGTTTCTAACTAACTGCGTATCTAACATTTTATGTATTGATCAACTGACGCCTACTAGCGAATTCATTCACGACATAAAGGGTCCGCCATCTAAAGTTTTTTTTTTCAAGTAGTACTTATTTCGTGAATGGTAACACTTAGCTCATGTCTGATTTGACAGATAATTAGTTTTATCCTTACGCTGAACGAATATGGTTGTGGTTCGAAATATGGTTCGCTTCGCTAAGTGGGCCTGCGATCGACTTACAGAAGATGCCGATTTTGCCAAAAAAATCATCTTTTCAGATGAAGCTCATTTTGATCTTGGCGGGTATGTAAACAAGCAAAATTGTCGCATTTGGGGCACAGAAAACCCGCACGCATACATTGAAAAGCCGGTGCACCCAAAACGAGCCACTGTTTGGTGCGGATTTTGGTCCAGAGGCATAATTGGGCCATTTTTCTTCGAAAATGAGCAAGGAGTGGCCGTTACAGTCAATGGCGATCGTTATCGGGCCATGTTGAACAAATTTTTGTTCACAAAAATTGAAGAGGAGGATATTGGCAACATTTGGTTTCAACAGGACGGCGCTACGTGCCACACAGCCGAAGCTACACTCGATGTTTTGCGCCCTGTTTTTGAAGATCGCATTATCAGCCGCAGAGCTGATGTCGTTTGCCACCTCGGAGCTGCGATTTGACACCGTTGGACTATTATTTGTGGGGTGCCGTCAAAGATAAGTGTTACGCCGACAAGCCAGAGACAATTGACGCTTTAAAGGACAATATTCGTGAAGCCATTGGTGAAATACAGCTGCACACAATCGATAATGTGCTTAAAAATTGGACCGATCGTGTAGGCTACTGCATGGCCAGCCGAGAAAGCCATTTGAATGAAATTATTTTCCATTATTAACCGGAAGGATTGTACTTTCAAATAAAAAAAGAAATTTGAGAAAATATTCAGTAGTTTTTTTTATAGCATTTTCAAAAAAAAAAAAAAGTTATTTGGCGGACCCTATATTATTTTGTTCTGTTAATTTTAATGTTGACTATACGAATTCTGACAATACTTTTAGTTATAGATCTTTTAAAAATTTAAATTATAGTGCACTTCCAGCTGCCTTCTATAATCTTAATTGGTTTGAAGTGTATTTATTACAGTTCTTGTATGATTCGTTTGTCCCTGTTAAAACCAAACGTAAAAAGTCTTCACAGTGCCCGTGGTACTCGGAACAAATTAAAAATCGTATCCAGGAAAGGGAGCTATTATTCAGACGTTACAAAAGAAACCCAACTATGTTCAATAAAAGACAATTCTGTGTGGCTCGAAACAGGGTTAACCTGCTTATTCGAAACTCAAAGTTTTCATATTATTCTAGAAAGCTAGACCCTAGTATGACATCCAAGGAACTATGGAGAAATCTAAAGGAACTTGGTGTAACATCGAATAATAAATCCCGCAGTTGCCCATTATGTCCTAATATAGTTGGTAATTTTTTTAAACCTCCAGATGTAGGTGTATCGAATGTGTCTGATATTTGTAGTACAGTACCTAATGTTTCTAATGCCTTTAACTTTGAATGTGTTACGGACTTAGAAGTTTTTAGAGCAATTATGTCAGTAAAATCGAACGCAACAGGTCCAGATGGATGCAGCCCACGATTTGTAAAAGTTCTTCTGCCTCACTTGATCCCATATATAACCCATATCTTCAATTTTTGTATACATATATAGTAGTCAATTTCCCGATCAATGGAAAATGGCCAATATTATTCCGATTCCGAAGAATAATAGCCCTCAAAATCCCTCTGATTACAGACCGATCAGCATGCTTTGTTTTTTAGCGAAAGCATTTGAAAAGATACTTGCTAAACAAATACAGCAGTATCTTAATTCAAAAAACCTGTTATCCAATGGGATTTCGATCTAAGCACAGTTGTGAATCTGCAGTCATGAAGGTAACAAGCAATATTAGATCATCATTGGACATCGACGATATAGTAGTATTAGTATTGCTTGATTTCTCAAAAGCTTTTGACAATATTGAACATTCAATTCTTCTCAGGAAGTTGAAACAAAATTTCAATTTTTCTTATTTCTCAGTGAGATTACTGCAAGCTTACCTACATGACCGCACTCAATCTATTATTACTGAAATCGGAAGGTCGACCCCATTTTTAACACTGTTTTGGGACCATTTTTATTTTCACTATATAATAATGATCTTCCACAAGTAATTCGGAATTGTAAAATTCATATGTATGCGGATGACGTCTTAATCTACACCCCGCGCCCAATCGGATTGCGCGAAGATTGTATAGCAAGTATCAACGAGGATCTTATTAGTATTGCAGTGTGGTCATCGCAGAATAAGCTTAAGCTTAATCCTTCTAAGTCCACGAGTCTTATCTGTTCTAGAAACACATTTGACCTACATAATTTTCCGAAAATATTACTTAATAATGAAATAATTCAGTTTGAAAATAATGTGAGATATCATGGGTACCACATTAATTCATCATTGACCTGTTGTGATGCCATAGCTGACACCATCAAAAAAATTTACACTAGTCTGCGATACCTACGTCACTCCGCTTACATGTTAAATATGTCAATAAAACTACATCTTTTTAAAAGTTTGATAATGCCGTTCTTTACTTATAATTGCTCTGTTTATCCCCATTTTGACTGTGAATCTAAAAGAAGACTAAATGTGGCTTTTAACCCTTTCACGCCCGAAATTTTTAAGGCGGGGCAAACAATTTTTTGCCGATATATTTGTGTCAATATGCACCTAAATATGAACTGATATAATTTTCGAAGTCCTATCTATCATGGTTCCGGAATTACAGAAAGGCAACATTGGGGAATAGTGGTAAATTTGAAGCTCATATGGAAATAATTTTTTCTTTTTTTATTTAGATATTTTTATTGAATTTAAATATGATACGATACAAAGCAATTTTTCTGCGGATTGCAACACAAATATACTTTGCATTTGCTGCACTTTAAGCGTGGAAAGCCAGTTTGACACATCCTGCATCGTCCCTTCGAACCCCATTGCACCCAATGGCTAGTTTGGTCAAACCTTTTATTTTTTTCAGGTTCTGCACAATAAGCTCTTTTATAAGAGCTTGGAGAGCGCCTTGGCGCAGTGGGTAGTGTGTCGGCCGCTGACGCATGATGAGCGAGTTCGGATCCCGATAACACCAACGCCATCAAATGATTATTTCTGGGCCTCTCTCCTCGGCGGGTTACTGGCAAAACCCCCCGTTGTAAAAAGCTTCTCGGCTCTCGCCGTTCGGAATCGGCATTAAAAACAATAGGTTCCGTTCACTTGTGTGGAAAACAAATCGCACACAACATAAGTGAATAAAAGAAGCTTGGCCTCTGGCTCTTCATGAGCTTGTAACGCCATCTAAGGTGTCTGTCTGGCAGTACAATGGACCAGTATTTGTGTCTGAGTGCTCCAACAGATAGCAGAAGCCTCAAAAAAAAAAAAAAAAAAAAAAGAGCTTGCAGAAGCTAGAGCTGGCGATGTATATCTGATGATGATGGAGCTGGTGATGATGAATTCGATGGCAAAGCGTTCTTCATTTCCAATTGTAGTAAGTTTGGGCGGCCCCTTTTCCGTGGTATGATAGTTAAATTCGTTGCGTTTACTAATTCATTGGCAATGTTCAGTTGAAAATCAAGTGGTGACATATACTTTTTCTCTGCGCTCAAATGTTTTAAGTCTCTGCGGTACGAGAGCCAGCTGTTGACTACTGCAGAGGCTATGCACCAGTAAACAATACGCATGTACCATTTATTTGATCGGTGGTTGATTTTCTACAGCTCTAGTAACATGTCTGCAGGGTCAACTCCTTCCATATGTCTATTATAACATACATATGTACAACTACGAGTCTACCTGGATGAGGGATCGACACATAGTTTTTCTCTTTTCAGCACCATCGCTTACATTCACTCATCGGGTTCTTGCCTATATAGTTTGAAAGAAGCTGTACAATCTTGTTATCATACCACCGACAAACAATCAAATTGTGTGCATTTTCATATTTGAAATCACTTGATCCTCGGCCGTTATTCTGCAGTTCCTTTTCGGTTTTCAGTTCACAATTTTGTATCCGATTCGCTCTAATTGTTCCGACAGATACCTCTTTCTTTCAAAGCAATCATAAGCAATCATTGGAATATTCGTTGATAAATAAGTACAGAACTATGTCCGAGGATATTCCTAACCCATAAGATGGGCATGTGCCTTCGCCAATGTATAGAGCAAAATCGTACATAATTCCAGAAACACCAGCTCTTGTGAACATTTTGAAACCCCACTGTGTGGCTTTTTCGGCAAATACTGCTTCATGCTGTTGTGACCTGTGAATAACAAATATATCAATTTTAATATGCGATTCACACATTAAAAAAATTAACTTTATAAGAAATAATTTGCTCATCGGCACTCTATTCTTCTCGGAGTATTAGAATATATTTTTCCTTCAATTTTGTTAGCAATGGACGAACTTTGTGCAATTTGTCATAATTAGCATATCCTTTTTGGGGTTGTTCAGCATTATCATTTCTATGGAAATACTGCCTTATTTTGTCAAACCGATTTCTTGAAACTGATTGTGCTATTGCTGGAAGTCTGAATTTTTGCGCCCATGCCAATTTTATGTGTGGTATTTTCACTGCACCCAAGCACAGTAATACAATGATGAATCTCTTTATTTCATAAGGTTAACATTTTAATTCTACGCCATTCGTTTGCAACGCGTATTTGTTCATTTCATCACTTATCTTTTTAATAATTTCATCATCGAAAAACTGGGCAAAATAAGCTAATGGTTCCTTGGACTTACTACAGATGACTTTGTTTTTCCAAACAGTATCGCCCTCATTCATCCCAGTACTCCTCCATCTCAAACTATATAAAAAATTTTTCAACTACCTCCTCCACTGTTTCCTCATTTTGCGTTTCATAGCTAGGTTCTGTGACGTCCCCAGCAACCTCCTCAATCGAACCAATCTTTATGTCATTTTCATCTACATTATGTAACGTTTCCTCTATTCGATTTTTCGACAACTCATTTTCTTCCTCATTTTCACCTTCACTTTCATTAGCAGAATCATCCCAGTCATAATTGAGCAATTCAAACTGTGTCAAACCTTTAGATTCCATTTCGGACAAAAAAAATATACTTATATGAAATTGGAACATTATGGACCAATGTTGCCCATAGGCAACATTTTGTTTGAAAAAAATACTGATGTCAAACTTGCAACTTTTTTTTCACTTTTATTGTTTTATTTCATTGACTTACCTTTTTCAAGTATTACAGTTCACTTTTTATTCAAAAATCCTTTTAGCTATTTTTTTTATTAATTTTTTTCCGAACAGACTGTTTGCAATTTTTTTTTATCACTTGTAGACACTTCAAAGACAAGCACGCAAATGAACAATAGCAACACCTTATTCACGAAATTTCGCATAATGCATGCTTAAGGCACATAGTTGTTGCCCAAAAAAATCCGTTTTCAAAACTAATAAGAACAACGTGAACTATAAACACATCGGTACAATGTTGCCTATAGGCAATATTGGGTATGAAAGGGTTAATGACTGTGTTCGCTTTATTTATAATGTCCCTAGGTACTGTAGTGTGTCTCATATTAATACTGATGTCCTAGGTGGACGTATTTCTAGATTTTCGAAATATCTTGAAATTATATCGAATTATTTATCGCATGTGCCCAGATTACCTTCATGACATGATAACATTTGCACGTTCAATTCGCGGTTTGAGTTTAATCTTACCACGATTCACACATTGCGTTGGCGAACAGTCCTTCCTCGTATCTGCAATTCGCTTGTGGAATCGTCTTCCCCACGAATTGCAGACAATAAACACAATTGCCGAATTCCAAAGAAAACTTTTTATCCATCTCTCTGTAAACAGTACCATAAGTTAAAATTCCAATATCTGTAATACATTAGCTCCTTTCTATCTTTTCTTTATTTTCAAAATTCTCTCTATTTTAGTTTTTAAGTTTTGTTTATTTTTTTTTTTTATTTCTTTAAGACTTAAAGTCTTCTTGCTTTTAAAAGACCACTGTGTCTTGTAGCATATTGTTATACAGAAATAAATGCAATGAATGAAAAGAACCTTTTCATTAAATATCACGAGTATTTCAATATATCAC
The DNA here is from genome assembly GCA_958301585.1 of Merodon equestris. Lineage (NCBI taxonomy): Eukaryota > Metazoa > Arthropoda > Insecta > Diptera > Syrphidae > Merodon > Merodon equestris. The sequence goes on from OY284413.1 coordinate 72,696,631, forward strand.
CCAAAAATGTATCAAACGATCTTGATACCTTCAGACAATATACACTCAAAGCGCATATCGCACCTTCAGCGTAGCAAAGCTGACCATGATAGTTTTTTTCGTCCCCCGAAAACCTTCCTCTTACCTTTTATTATCAGAATGTAAGAGGTCTGCGCACTAAAACTCAGGCAGTCCTACAGCAATCACATGCGTTACTTTTTGAAATCTTTGCCTGAACCGAAACGAACCTAATCCCTAGTATAAACAACCTTGAACTATTCCCATCCAACTTTAACGTTTATCGCGACGATGATGTTAACCGACCTACTGATGGTTGTCCATGCCGCGGTGTTCTTCTAGCTGTCCGAAACTCAATTGACTCTTCCCTCATAGCAACTTATCTTCGCCATGTCTCGACTTTGTTTCCACTACCCCGAAAATCGCTGTACGTCATCTGCTTTTACATTTTGCCATCACAACCTATTGAAACATATAACTTGGCCATTGATACAATCGATAATTTATTTGATTTACGAGATCCTAGTTTTCGGTGACTTCAACCTTCCTCACCTCAAATGGATCTCTTCAGACGACCAATCGTTTTACATTGCCTCTAAACCCACTGCAGCCAAAGAATGCCTCCTCTCTGATCGCCTAGTTGATTCCAGCCTTAACCAAGTCAGCAGCATTTTGAATTACATGGGCAGACAACTCGACCTCATTTTCACAAGTGACCCCTTCAACTTCTCAGTTTCAGCTTCTTCGCTGTCCCTATCAACCGTCGACATCTACCACCCTCCCCTTATTCTCTCGTTCTTTCACAACTCCCCTATACAGAACTCTCCCCACTGTTCGAATCTCTCACGATTTTCACAAAGCCAACTTCCATCAAATCAATGAATATCTCAATAATGCTCCTTTTAATTTCAACAACTTTACCGTAAATGATGCCATATCTATATTCTACAAAGAAATATTTAATTCCTTCTCCCTTTATGTACCCTTTTCTCGGCATAAAACCTCCTCCACCTCCCCACCATGGAATAATCGCAGGCTCCGTTCTTTGAGAAACAAACGGAACAAGCTCTGGACAACTTTCCTTCGTACTCAATCCCCAAATGACTTTTCGGTATTTACCTGCATTTTGTAGAGCTTTATAAATCTCTCTATCAACACTACTTACTTGAGATGCAAACCAACCTTATAAATAATCCCAAGTCCTTCTTTCAATTCGTTAATTACAAAAGAAAATCTGATGGCTACCCAAACTCACTCTCCTTCAATAATGAAACTTCCAATGATCCTCATTACATCGCCAACCTTTTTGCCACCTTTTTCAATCAATCTTTCACCCATGATTCCTTTGCACCCGATCATACCTATTTCAACTATTTACCAAACTTCTCCTTTGGACCATTTCTCCCTCGTAGTGTCGACTCCGTTATCATCGAAGAAAGATTAAAGCAACTTAATGATGAATTCACCCCTGGCTCCGACGGCTTCCCAGCTATATTTTTAAAAAAAATTTCCTCCTCCCTTTCTCTACCTCTCTCAAAAATGTTCAGCCTATACCTTTCCCAAGGTGAATTTCCCCGGATATGGAAAACCTCTTTTATAACACCTATACACAAAAAGGGTCCGAAGAATGACATTAACAACTACCGTCCCATTGCCAAACTGTCTCATATACCCAAAATCTTCGATAGTATTTTGTATGATAATTTAAGTTTTCAATGCAAGTCTTTAATCTCCCCCAGACAGTACGGCTTCCTTAAAGGTAGGTATACAACCACAAACCGTATTGAATTCGTTTTGACTTCAGTAAGGCCTTCGATAAAATTTCACACAGATTAATACTCTTCAAACTGTTTTCTCTTGGCTTTGAGCCTATCTTATTAAAGTGGATTTCCTCTTACCTGGAAAATCGCCACTAAAGCATTCGCTTTAGATCTGCCCTCTCTGACCCCTACCTTGCTTCCTTCGGCATCCCCCAATGCAGTCATTTAGGCCCGCTTCTTTTTATCCTCACCATTAACGATATTGAAATGGTTATCAAACATTCCCACATATCTCTATATGCCGACGAAGCTAAATTCTTTAAGATCATTTCCTCAGAACATGACTCTTCCCTTATTCAATCGGACCTCAACAGCTTTCCCACCTGGTGCTCCAAGAACTGCCTCGACCTTAACATTTCAAAGTGTCAATCTATTACTTTCTCCCGCAAACGTAACAAACCTCCTCCCCGCCTCTACTTTCTCCATAATCAACCTCTTTCTACCGTACAGGTGATCCGTGATCTTGGTGTATTATGCGATCAGGAACTCAATTTTCTCGCACATATCAGCGATATAATTCTTAAGGCCAATTCTGCACTCGGCTTCGTGAAACGATGGTCTAAAGAGTTTTCCAATCCCTACGTCACTCGGTCTCTCTACATAACCTTTGTTCGCCCTATTCTCGAATATGCGTCTCAAGTGTGGTCTCCTTACTATCATTCACACATTTCCAGAATCGAGAGTATCCAACGTCGTTTTCTCCGTTTTGCTCTTCGCGGCTTACCCTGGGACAATCCTCTGATCCTACCTTCCTATCAAGACCGCCTAAAACTTATTAATTTGAACTCGCTGGAAGAACGAAGAAGGATATCCGACATCCTTTTCATCCACCGACTCTTCTCAGTTACCATCGACTGCGCGTCCCTTTATAACTCTATCTTCGTAATACACGAAATCCACGTCTCTTCTATGTACCCACCTCTCGTACCTCCTATGGCTCCAATGAACCTATCTTCCGTATGCTGTGGAATGTTAATGCGAAAAACTGTTTCGACTTTAACATGAGCACTCCTTGTCTAAAACTCCGTCTCAATCGCCCTCTTTCTTAGTTTCCTAGATTAAATTAAGTATGTAGCTTGAATTAAGCACAATAAAATGGGGGTATAGCCCCCACCAAAATCAAAACCAAATACTTGTGGTGACCTCATCAATGTCTTTAATCTCGACTGTTACTCTCTGTGATAGTGCTCGTACCTCTACCCCGTCTCCAAGATTTTCGCCGATGATGTCCTTGTATTGAGTGGTCTTTTGACCAGACGCTTTGAGTTGGAAGAGCAGTGCTCCCTTCTGAGTTCTTCTTATCTTGGAGACAGCTTCTCCTAGATCCGAAAGTTTTGGGTCCGCTTTGACTCGTCGGAGTATTTCGGCGTTCGAAAGTTCCCCTTTTGCCTGCACAACTATTGCGTCAGGCCTCTGCTTCTCTCTCGGCCTACTGCTGTGTTGTTTCGTTCGGTTATTTTGATTACTGGCACCTTTAGTCTAGCTGCCGTTCATCGTCTCCAGTACTGGCCCGTTTCGCATCGTCTTAGGGGGCTTAGCTACTTGCTGCCACGTTGCATTGCTATCTTTGATCGCCTCTCCTGTGCCTGGTTGGTCTACATTGGTCGAAGGACCTTTTTCGGTCACCGATACAGCTGCTTTCGGTCGTCGTTTTGATGGTGGGGTATCATTTTCTGGCTCCGATTTCCTTTTCGATTCTACCGAAGGTTTAAGCCACGGGGAGGTTTGGGAAGCATTATTTCTTCGTATCACCTCTTTCGCCGTATCATCGAGCCGCTCGGATGCGGTTTGCTCATAGAGTGCCTTGATACTCTCTATGGTATCTCTCATATGTTGGTGAATAGAGCGTCTCTTGCCATCTTCAAGCATTTCCACCAGGGCTTTGATTTGCTCGCCTAGCTTGTGGAAGGCCGACGGTGTTTCACCGGCTGAGATTATCACGCTGGGCTCATCCCGTGGGTCCACTCCTGGATAAAAATTTGCTGCTTGGCCAACAGGCGACCTTTGCAGTTTATTGCTTCTTTTGAACGGATTGTCCTCGGTGTTTCCGTCGTTGTTTTGTTTTTGTATTCCCATTTGTATACTCATTTTAAGCTCGAACGTAGCTGTCAGCTGTTAGGTCTCCGGACGGGGAAGAAAGGAAAAAAAAAAACAAGGTTTTATCTTTCGCTGTGATGTGTCCGATAAAACTTCAATTGACAACAATGCGCCAAGTGGAGAGCAGGCGTTTAAGAACTCGCGGGCTTTTACTGTCTTTTTAATTTTTTTGCTAACACCGGTGTAAAAACACTTCACTTTAACTTGGCAGGGTTGCCAGATCTCCAAGTCTCTTTACTGAGATAGGTTGCATGGTATGTTGCATGCATGTAACTCCCTGGGAGTCACCTCACCATACTATTTTCAAAAATAGTTAGCAATATACGCCATACTACCTACCTACAGTACAATTTTACAATAGCACACAATTCGATGTGACAAAAATAGTTAGCAATATACGCCATACTACCTACCTACAATACAATTTTACAATAGCACACAATTCGATGTGACTGACCAAATATCAAGAAAGAATAATGTTAAATGTAAGTGTAAAATGTAGAGGGCCTATGCCATCAATTTACAATTTCGTCGAAACTCATAAAAAGAAACAACAAATTCACGAACGAACTTTCAACGTAAACAACAACCACGGCGATATCTTCAACAACCTCGTCTAAAATCACTTAATTTTCAAAAGGTAAAAAAAAACGCCAAGTAAAGTATTGGTCAGATAATAAAGCAAGAATTTGCACTCAGTATACAAAATGTACATAGGGAAGGAACTTAATAGAGCATGTGGTATTGAATAAACGACTTTATTTAAATTATTTTGTTATTTTGAATATCTAAATCATCTTCTTTTAATTTTTCCGGCGTTGTTATGGTCAGAAGTGTAGGACCATAACCTTCTCACTTAACTGCATTCCTACTGGTCCGCTCGTGGGGTCTGCCGGTTTGACCTCAGAAAGTAGCGGCAGGCTTCCCGGTTTGGGATTACTTCATCGCTGAGGCCAATCAAATGCTGGTGTTTTTGCATTTGTTTGCACCAATTGTTTTTCGGCCTGCCTTTTTTTCTTTTTTTTTTGTGTGATACGGGCATGCTCCAGATTTTTTTGTTTGATCTTACTCTTACAACACCGGTGATCTCCAGTCGTGTCAACCCACTGATTTGCATGTACACTTGTGGGGCAGTTTAATTGTGGTATATGTGTCCCTAGGCTCACTTTGGTGTTTTCTAAATTGCCTAAATGTGATTTTTGTTTACCTTTGTTTAGTCGCCTTTTACGACAAGCGAGAGGTATCGCTGCAGGGATATTCTTAATCCATCCCTGCACGGAATTTTGAATATCGAAATATTGATTGAAATATAAAAAAAACAAAACATAAATAAAATAAAAAAAAATTATATTAGGAGCGCAACAAAGTTCTCGCTGTTTTTTTGATGAAAATGCAACTTTATTGTGAAAAAAAAAACGGTTACAAATGAATCATTCAAGGTATTGCCCATAGCTAGCGATAGCTTTTACCCATCTTTCTGGCAGAGCTCACCGTCACGGTAGAAGTCTTCGTCTTTTAAGGCTATCCACGAATCAAGCCATTTTGAGATGTCTTCATATGAATGGAACTGCTGATAAGCCAGATCATGTGCCATCGAACGGAACAAGTGATAATCGGACGGCGCAATATATGGGGACTATGGCGGCTGAGGTAGGACTCCCACTTGAGCCCATTTAAGTAGGGGTTAACGGGTTTGGCAACGTGATGCCGAGCGTTGTCATGCTGTAGAATCGCTTTTTGGAGCCTCTGCTGGTATTGTGGCCGCTTTACGCGCAGTGATCGGCTCAATCTCTTCAATTAAGTTCGATACCGCTTGCCAGTAATGGTTTCGTTTGGTTTCAACAGCTTATAATAAAGAACACTCCCTGATCCCACCAAATACACACATAGCCTTCGCAGCGTGAATATTCGGCCGAGCCGACGACGAAGAATCATGACCGGGCTGTCCTTCCTTTTTTTGCCGCTGGAGCAGTTGGCACAGGCGAAAAAACGACGCTCAACGTCTCTTGGCTTCAAATCATAAGCAACCCTTGCTTTTGAATCATTCCCAATGCATACAATCGCTTGAAAATAGCTTGGCGGATAACTCTTAATACTGAAGCAAGCCCTTTTTGCGTTTAGCATGGATCCTCATCGAGCAATGCCCCCAATTCAGCGTCTTCGAAGATTTTTGGCCTTCATTCACGCGAACGGTCGTCAACATCAAAATCACCGTCTTTGAAGCGACACTGGGGTCGGTTGTATGGAGAACGTGCTCAAAAGGCAAAATTGAAATTAACGGTTTCTTAAGAAAAAAAAAGTTTTGCAGTAATGTTGACATCATTGCCTTTCAATCTGTAATGCTTTCAAGGTCAGAGAGGTAGTAGGCTAATAGAGAACAAGCGGTAAAAGTTGTATTTTCAGTAAATAGGAAGATTTGTTGTGTTCTAGTCGGTTAATTTAACGTCGGAAAAAAAGAACTCACAGTGAATTAAAAAAAAAATAAAAAATGTGTACGATCAAGGTCAGTAGATAAGGAAAAAGTGTTTTTATCAACATACAAAATAAAATTCACGGAAATAAAAAATAAAAATGAAAAAAACCCTTATAAAATGTTTAAATATTTTTTTTTTCCAATTTACAACAAAGGCTTTTGAAACTGAGTACATAGTTTTGTAGTGTAGATGTCCCTCAAGTAGAAACGTAAGCTAGTAGTGAAAGCCTTTGTTGCAATTTGGATTTTTCTAATTAATTGTGTAAAATAGTAGGGTGCGGTGGTTGAAAAAAAATTCTTTTTTTTTCAGATTCTTCTTCAGAACTTTTGATAAAAAAGAAAGTTTTAGTAGATAAATTTATAAGTAATAATGACAAACATTTCGAACAAAAAAAAAAAAAAATTTGATCACATTGTTGACTTTGTTAGGGAAATAACGAATTGCCCTTTGGAAAATAGCAACCGAATTAAGACAGAACTTCGAAACTTTAAGACTCAACTACGTAGTAAGTGATAATGCATTCTAAGCACAATGAACGGCTTCTAGCCAATGAAAAAGACTGGTTGGAACAAAGTTGTGCGTTCCAAAAGTCATTTGCTCCTTGGAAAAAGTGTGATGGGAAGATGGTAATGGGAAGAAGAACGTTAGAGTTTGAAGAGTGCAGTGATCAAACTAAACGTAGGAAAACGGCTAGCTTACGCTCTGAGGTATCTGCAAATGTTTTGACTTTTGCTGCTCAGATGTCTCTAAGAGCTTCAGGCAAGAAGCAGAAGTTTTGAAAAAAATTTCAGAGTCACCTACTTACGCAAAAGATTGCCTTGATTTAACTTTTAATTCAAAAATTAAAAAATTGTCACCACGAGAGGCACTTTCAATGATCATTGAAGCTCAACTGTCAAGAAAGCAATACGAATGATTCAAGCAGAAAAGAAACTATGCTATCCTAATGATATTTCTATCAGTGAAACTAAAGCTGAAGTGCCTCTTCAGTCGTTGCTTGATCACACAGCAAATCCCTTACTTAATTCCCAAAAAAATATTTTTGAATTGCGCTCTGTTGATCCATCTGATGAGATTGTTTTGATTTCAAAATGGGGGTTTGATGGAAGTTCCAGCCATACGCAGTACAAGCAAAACTTTATTTCTGAATTTTCCGATGATAAATATATATATGTTTTTATCTTCCCAAGTACCTTTACGGTTAGTATTAAATAAAACAAATGAAATACCAGTTGTCTTATGGCAGAACCCCAGACCTTCCTCACCAAGATTTTGTAGACCCATTAGTCTTGAATATGCAAAACAAATAAACTTGTAAAGGACAAAAAAGAGAAAGTTGATAGTGAAATCAGTAATTTAATATGCTCATTAGTTAATTTAAATGGATATTCATACAAAGTCAGCCACAAACCCATATTTACCATGGTTGATGGAAAGATATGCAATTCTCTTACTGAAACAAATTCTACACTCAGATGTTATTTATGTAGCGCAACGTCAAAAGAATTCAACAATCTTGAGTTAGTTTTTCAAAAAAAATCCAAAGTGATTACTTGTCATTTGGCATTTCTGTGCTACACTCTTGGATTAGAACTTTTGAGAGTTTGTTGCATCTTGCGTACAAATTACCGATAGCTTCTTGGCGTGTCAAAAAAGAAAATAAATTGATCGTTGAAGAAAATAAAATTAGACTGCAGAATGAATTCAACGGCCAAATGTCCCTCATTATAGATAAACCTAAGCCAGGTTTTGGAAACAGTACCTAATGACGGAAATGCAGCTCGAAAATTTTTCCAAAATATAACAGGAGTGAATCCAGAGTTAATCAGACGATTTTATATGATACTACAAGCCATATCTAGCGGCTTCAACACAGAAAAATTTAAAAATTATTGTCAAGACACTGCTTGTTTATATGTAGATTTATATCCATGGATGCCAATGACTCCAACTGTACACAAAATCCTTATTCATGGGCCTGAAATTGTCAATAACGCCTTATTGCCTATTGGCATGCTTTGCGAAGAGGCGCAAGAAGCCAGGAACAAGGACTTTAAAACATACAGGGAATATTTTAGCAGAAAAACATCCAGAATTCATAATATAACTGATGTTTTTAATCGTTTGCTTATCTCATCAGATCCAGTTATAAGTTTAATGCGCTCATTACCTGTATTAAATCGAAAATCATTCGACCGTGAAGTTTTAAATTTATTACAAGAAGAACGTTAATAACCTATGTACATAGTTAAGTATAAGTTTAAAGACAAAGAAAAATGCCTCATAAAATCCAATCCACTCAACACAATCCCTATAAACAATGCCCAAATATTAATGCTAACATAACACAGCACAATTCCTATGATCCATCCCCAACTATTGTACTAATGCTAACGCAACATCAGCACAATCGATCCCCATCCCATTACAAACCACTTAAATAAATCCGCATTCACTTATATTGAAATATATCCAGTCCCCATCCATACTCCGCGAGTCAAATTCACATTATGTATAAAAAGCCAAACGCGCAGCGATATTTTTGAGCCGCTTCCGTGCCGTAGTTCTTGACAGTTGTCCGTAACTTAATCTAAGAAATAAAGGAATAGGCAACCTGCCTATAAAAAAGATTTTTTTTTCTAAAAATAAGAAGAAAGTCTTTAACTGGCGCCCGAGCAGCAGGGACCCGAAAAGTAAAAAGTGCAATCGCGTATAGAAAATTGTGCAGTGCGCGAAGCAAAGCAAAAGCGCAATCGCGTTGTACCCTTTATTGTGCAAAAAATAAAAGTGGCGAAGTGAGTGTAACCGACCCCTAGTAGGATCCAGCAATCGTAACGTTGGACTCCAAAGAGGACTAGCATCGGGGCATCCTCCACCACAAATATATCGGTCCCTAACCCGCAAAAAAACCCATAGAGCAATCTGTCAAGAAACCAACAGTGCAAACTGTTATTAACTCAATATACAGGGTGTCCCACGAGCAGTGTGCCAAAAAGCTAGAGCGTGTAGGTCTGGTCAAGACAAGAAAAAAATCGTATAGGAGGTGGGGGTCTATTCCCCTCCGTTTAGCCGGGAGGGGCAATTTTCTAAAAAATTGACTTAATTTGGAAAATAGATTATTAAAAATCAACAGTTACAGCCACAATGCCGTGATATACTTTTTTGAAAAGCCAGAAACCTCTTCTTTCGTCCTGTTTTTAAATGAAGCTGTTTTAGGGAATAGTTGTTGAGAAATTAATTTTCAAACTCAAAATTTTGGAAAAAAAATGGAAAAAAAAAATGTTCGAACTATTTTTTTTTCAAAATTTTATGTAATTAAGTGGTAATCTTTTTTCAAACATTCAATTCTCTTATTAGTTTTTAGTTAAAAACAGAAAACCGGATGCAAAAATGTCTTGCAGTTTTTGAGAAATTAAAAAAAAAACCGAACCACTTTTTTCTAAGAAAACCCTTTTTTTTGGTTTTAACGCGGCTGGACTTGTAGGCAAATTGATGTATGCAACATTGACCTCCTTTTTATTATTTTTAAAAAATTCGGAGTTTTATTATAATAAATTTTCAATATGATCCCCATTTTTTAGAAGGCAAAGATTATATCTCCTTCTAATGGCTGCACATAAGTCTATGCTTGACAAATTTTCCTGCAATTTGACTCCAGCGACTTCAATCCGTTCTTTCAGTTGTTCCAAAGATACTATTTCCACTTCGTAAACATAATTCTTCATGAATCCCCACACATAAAAATCTAGAGGAGTTAAATCTGGTGATCTAGGTGGCCATTCCGTGGGGCCCCTTCTCCCGATCCAACCGTCACTAAAATGATCATCCAGCCAGTTTCTAACCCGTAAGCTGTAGTGTGCTGGTGCTCCATCTTGCTGGTAGATTAAATTATCTGCTATGGCCAAAGGAACGTTGTCCATCTCTAGATTTGGGCACTCCAAGCATAATAGCTATCCTCCTTGTACTAAGGGAGGGATTACGTCGGACCAAATCCAAAATTCTTTCATCTAAGCTTCCTGATCCATCTGTAACTGATCTTTCGCTTCTTCGATGCTCTAGCACTCCGTGCTCTCGCAGACGTCGGTGGATTTTCGAAAACATGCTACGACTGGGACACCTCCGATTGGGATATCTTTCAGCGTAGAGTCTTTCGGCTTCACGATCTCGACCATTAGCTAAACCGTAGCAGAAGTGCATGTCCGTTAATTCTTCTCGAGAGTATGAGTTTGACATCGTAATGTGTTGATGAGTTAACGTCCAATTTGGAAATGTTTTTTTATTAAAAATGCGATGCCTTTTATTTACATTTGGGTTGCAAATATTTTGTTTTTCAATAAAGAAAAATTGCGGTTTTATTGTCTTAAGGTCCTAGCGGGTAGAACCCATTGGCGGCGGGTGGACCCAGACGAAATTGTCAGGTCAGTTTTCAGGGGTTATCAATGAAAAAAAAGGAATAATCCAGGGTTATTCCAATACTATGTCACTTTATTGTATCCTCATAAAACTCCGAATTTTTTAAAAATAATAAAAAAGAGGTCAATGTTTCATACATCAATTTGCCTACAAGTCCAGACGCGTTAAAACCAAAAAAAAAAGGTTTTTCTTAGAAAAAAGTGGTTCGGGTTTTTTTTTAATTTCTCAAAAACTACAAGACATTTTTGCATCCGGTTTTCTGTTTTTAACTAAAAACTAATAGGAGAATTGAATGTTTGAAAAAAGATTACCACTTAATTACATAAAATTTTGAAAAAAAATAGTTCGAACATTTTTTTTTTAATTTTTTTTCCAAAATTTTGAGTTTGAAAATTAATTTCTCAACAACTATTCCCTAAAACAGCTTCATTTAAAAACATGCCGAAAGAAGAGGTTTCTGGCTTTTCAAAAAAGTATATCACGGCATTGTGGCTGTAACTGTTGATTTTTAATAATTTATTTTCCAAATTAAGTCAATTTTTTAGAAAATTGCCCCTCCCGGCTAAACGGAGAGGAATAGACCCCCACCTCCCATACGATTTTTTTCTTGTCTTGACCAGACCTACACGCTCTAGCTTTTTGGCACACTGCTCGTGGGACACCCTGTATAGTGAAAAAATAATCTTCTTCTTCTTCTTTTCCTTTTTGGCGTTGTTATGATCAGAAGTGTAGGACCATAACTTTCCCACTTAACTGCATTCCTACTGGTCCGCTTGTGGGGTTGCCGGTTTGACCTCAGAAAGTAGCGGCAGGCTTCCCGGTTTGGGATTACTTCATCGCTGAGGCCAATCAAATGCTGGTGTTTTTGCATTTGTTTGCACCAATTGTTTTTCGGCCTGCCTTTTTTTTTTTTTGTTTTGTGACGGGCATGCTCCAGATTTTTTTTGTTTGATCTTACTCTTACAACACCGGTGATCTCCAGTCGTGTCAACCCACTGATTTGCATGTACACTTGTGGGGCAGTTTAATGGTGGTATATGTGTCCCTAGGCTCACCTTGGTGTTTTCTAAATTGCCTAGATGTGATTTGTTTACCTTTGTTTTAGTCGGCTTTTACGACAAGCGAGAGGTATCGCTGCAGAGATATTCTTAACCCGTCCCTGCACGGGTCTATAGTGAAAAAATAATAATAAATAAAAAGAAGAAAAAACACACCAAGAAGGAAAAAAGAAGAAAAATCACCCCAAGAAGGAAAAAAGAAGAAAAAACACCCCAAGACGAAAACCTCAAGAACATGGCCAACTCCATCATACTACTGTAAGTTTAGAAACTAAGAATTCACAAAGTATCAAAATAATTATTAAGAAAACCAAATTATATGTGAACCATTGTAGTTATAAGATTCCCACAAGAACAGTTCCCAATTAGTTAAGAAAAAAACCCCAAAATAAAAATAAGAAAAATTGTATAAGATTACTGAAAAAAAATATAATAAAAACCATAATAAATCACTAAAATGAACACAATTCAGCAAGCAATCGACGTCTTACAGGCCGAGATTACAAACCTTAACGGTTCCTTCAATGCACAAGCTCGTGCAATCAAAGACTTGCAAACATTTATAAATAACACACTTAAAACTACCGAGACTTCGTCCGAAGACGAACCGCCGTTGGTAAAACCAACAACCGAGCTCGACCTTCAAGCCCAGAATAAATTACCTGACCCTGTCAAGGAAATCCGCTCTTTTAACGGAAATCCGACGACTTACGCCTCGTGGATCAAATCGGTCGAAAACGTTCTCGACGATTACAAAATAATAAAAATGAAACCACTATACAGAGCAATAATTAGATCAATACGCCAGAAAATCACGGATGAAGCAGACATCGCACTTGTCGCATACAATATCCCTGATGACGACTGGCTATCAATAAAAAGGTGTCTTTCCCTACATTACGCGGACAAAAGAGATATTCGTACACTCGAATATCAACTTTACTCGCTGTACCAAGGCAAAAAGAACATCGATGAGTACTTCGGTGAAATAAATCACCACCTGACCCTCATAATTAATAAAGTCCAAACAGAATGCTACAGTAGAGAAACTGCTGCTTGCATGATTGAAGGACATAGAAACAGAGCTCTCGACACTTTTATTCAAAGACTAAACGGCGAACTCTCAAAGCTCATTGCAGTAAAAAATCCCAAATCATTGCCCGAAGCCTATTCAACTTGTCTAGAGTTACAAAATATGAACTATAGAGCAAGTAACCTTATAAATAGACCACACACTAACCCAGTAATTACACCTCACAATTCTCTGAGCTCACCACCACTATTTCCAAGAAGAAACCATACCCATTACCCCCCTCAACTTACACAGCAAGAGAGAAACCAGCTATACTCAACACAAAAGAGGTATTCCACCCACCAAAAACCATTTGTCCAACAACCTCCCTTCCAAAGACCAACTTATAATAGGCCAATTCCCATGGAAGTGGATCCTAGCATTAGAACCAGGCAAGTAAATTATATAAACAGGCCAAATATAACACCCCCTTACCAACAACAAGCACAACATTCCCCACAATATCAAAAACATCCCCAGATATTTAAACGAGCAGAACCACCGCAAGGAAATAGTACCCTAGCACCACAACCAAAACAACAGAGACTGTTCCATACGGAAACAGACTTTGATTTCCATTATAATCAGCCAAAGAACCTTACCCAAATCTACGAAGAAGAAACGTATGAGGATCCCGAACAAACAGAAAACCTAGATAAATCAGAACAAGAACTAAATTTTCTGATAACCGGGTTAGCGCTACACCCTACATAAAGTATCACGCCCCAAACGGAAAAACTCTTAGCTTTCTAATTGACACAGATGCCAACAAAAATTTTATAAGACCCGAGCTCGTATCCTTTCCCAAACCAGTTACTAAGCCTTTTGTCGTAAATTCAGTAGGAGGCAAGGTAAAAATAAACAAATCTGCCACAGGGAAAATATTTTCAATTTTTGGAAACCATACCCCTGTAAAATTCTTTCTGTTGCCACCACTAACATCCTTCGACGGAATAATAGGTGACGATACACTAAGACAACTTCAAGCTGTTATCGATAGAAGAAACTCCACGTTAACCATCTATCCAGGAATTTCAATTCCTTTAGAAATGAGAGAATCAGTAGACGTAAACTTACTAAATGTAAGGAGCGATCACCTCGAAAAAGACCAACAAGTTTATTTAAATAAAATTATACAAGAATTAGAACCCGTGTTTAGCAAAGCAGATGACAAGCTTACCGCCGCAACCGATGTAAGAGCAGAAATAAAAACTTCCACAGACAGCACAATCTATTCAAAGTTATATCCATACCCAGTTCATATGAGAGAAGAAGTAAACAAACAAATAAATCAATTATTAGCAGATAACGTCATTAGACCATCGAAGTCCCCTTTCAATGCCCCCATTTGGATAGTTCCCAAAAAATTAGATGCTTCAGGAGAGAAAAAATATAGAATAGTTATTGACTATAGGAAACTCAATGCCATAACCATACCAGACACATACCCAATACCTGACATTTCTGTCACCTTAGCAAACTTAGGCCAAGCCAAATATTTCACAAAGATAGATCTGAGATCTGGATTCCACCAAATACTGACGAAAGAGCAAGACATAGAAAAAACCGCTCTCTCCACTCGGAAAATTCGAGTTTCTTAGACTACCTTTTGGACTGAAAAACGCCGCTGCCATTTTCCAAAGGATGATCGACGACGTCCTAAGAGATATTATCGGAAAGATATGTTATGTTTACATAGACGATATTATCATATTCAGTAAAACATTGGAGCAACACTGCGAAGATATGAGAACGGTATTGTCAAGACTTTTAAGATCAAACTTTAGAGTTAATCTCGATAAGACCGAATTTATAAGAACAGAAATAGAGTTCCTAGGCTTTCTAATCTCACGTAATGGAATCAAGGCCGACCCAAAGAAAATCCAAGCAATAACCAAGACCCAAGCACCCCAAAATTTAAAAGAATTGAAATCGTTCTTAGGCTTAACGTCATATTATAGAAGATTCATTAAGGATTTTGCGAAGATAGCTAAGCCCCTCACTCAATTAACAGGAGGAGAAAATGCTCGTATAAGCAAAAACAAATCAAAAAAGGTTAAAATAAAATTCAACGAAGAGCAAACCAAAGCTTTCGATCAATTGAAACAATGTCTCACATCCACAGATGTACTAATATTTCCAGACCTCGAAAAACCCTTTATACTTACCACAGATGCCTCTAACTACGCAATCGGTGCCGTATTGTCTCAAGGAGAGATAAGTAAAGACAGACCAATAACCTACATATCGAGAAGTTTAAATTCCACAGAACAAAACTACGCTACCAATGAGAAAGAAATGCTAACGATAGTATGGGCTTTGGAAAACCTACGAAATTACCTTTACGGTGCAAAGAAAATTAAAATACTAACAGACCACCAACAACTGACTTTTGCTTTAAGCAATAAAAACAATAATGCAAAACTTAAGCGATGGAAATCAAGGTTCGAAAAATATAACTATGAGTTAGTTTATAAACCAGGGAAAACCAATTTTGTCGCAGACGCACTGTCTAGAATGAACATAAGCGAATGCAACCCAACTACGATGACACAACATAGTGCAGAAGAAGATGAAACCGACTATATTTACAGCACAGAAGCTCCCATTAATGTCTTTAAAAATCAAGTAATCCTCATAGAAGGGCCCGAAGAAGAGAGAATATACGAATTACCACATCCTGGTTATCATAGAAAAATAATAGTCAGAAGTAGTTTTAATAACGAAAATATAAGCCGAATATTAAAGGAAGAAATGCGCCCCGATATCATAAATGGACTGAAAGCCCCAGAACACACAATACAATTGATACAAGAAGTTTACAAAAATCATTTCGGCAAAAATTTAAAGGTAAGAATAACTCAAACTCAAGTCACAGATGTTATCGATGAAGAACAAATCCTAGAAATCATTTTGGAAGAACACAGAAGAGCACACAGAAATTTTAAAGAAAATAAAGAAAAAATAATACAGCAATACTATTTCCCAAATATGACTGCGAAAATAAAAAATGTAATAGGAAAATGTACTGTCTGTAAAAGAAATAAAAATGATAGGCACCCAATACAAACCGAGCTTCAAGAAACACCTATACCCTAATATCCAACAGAAATAGTACACATAGATATCATGGAATTAGATGGACACTGTTTTTAACCTCAATCGACAAATTCTCCAAATTTGCAAAAATATTCCCTATTGAAAATAAGTCCTCCATTCACCTCAAAGATAAGATATTTGAATTAATTCATTTCTTCATAACCCCAAAACTGTTAGTAATGGACAGAGATAAGGCTTTCACAACCCCAATAGTAACTGAATTTCTCACCTCAGTAGGAATCAAAATATATCTAACACCATCAAATCGCAGTGAAGTAAACGGACAGGTAGAAAGAGTACATTCAACTATTCAGGAGATAATAAGATGCTTGAAAGAAGACTTTCACGATTTGTCGATCAAAGAACTAGCAATTATAGCAACCGATAGATACAACAACACAATACATTCCACAATCAAGGAAACACCGGCTACTATATTTTACGGTAGGAAACCCTCAAAAAATCTAGACGAACTAAGGAAATCACGAAAAGAAGCTTACACTAGAACAAAGCAACTAATCGAAAAGATACAACAACAGCGTTTAGGATTTGAAAATAAAAATCGTAGAAGTCCGAAAAACTATCGATCAGGTGACATCATTTATGTTAAGGCACCCGGACGAAAAGGTAAACTCAAACAAAAATACACTAAAGAAATAGTTAGAGATAATCATAGGGTCACGGTTACAACAATTTCAGGAAAAAGAATTCATAAAAACAATATCACAAATAACTGAATGCTTCTCATTTCAGTCTAACGATTCAATTGGCATACGCCACCGTACACGCACCACTAGTTACAATTAAGATAGGATCAGCAAAAATCATAGACGGAACCTTCCGAGTTATTCATATCATCAATATGACAGACTACAAGGACATCCATTTTACCATGCCACTAGTAACTTCAAGAATTAACGATTCCTCCCCTCTTAAAAGCCAAATAAATTTTCTAAAGAATAAAATAGACAAACAACTACACGAGCTTCAACCATATCGTTCTAAACGAGCAATTAATTGGTTAGGATCTGCCTGGAAATGGCTTGCAGGATCTCCAGACGCATATGACCTAGATAGTCTACTACTAACACAAAATGACCTGATAGAAAACAACAACAAACAAATACTTATCAATAGAGACCTTATTAATAATGCTAACAAACTAACCCAATCATACCATGAAATTATTAAAAGACTTAACGAAGAAGACGGTAATTTAGACCAACTAGTATTTAACAAACTCTTATTGATAAAAGAGGAATTGGATCAAATAACAAACTCTATACATTGGGCAAGAGAAGGTATAATAAATTCAAACATCCTAAATAAAGAAGAAGTCTCACAAATAATACATCAAATGGAAACTCTCCCATATAACAATATTGCAGAAGCCCTGAATTTTGCGACACCTTCAGTGGCAGTCAAGAACGAAATAATTTTATACATAATTTCAATTCCATTGACTAAGAACGAAGAATATAACTATCTAGCTATTAAATCAGTAACAAATAGCAATAAACAAATCAATTTTAACTTTAAGGAAATTCTAGAAAACAAAGACACAGCCTACGCTGTAAAAGAAAAATGTAAAATTATCCAAAACATAACCATATGTAACGAAAATCAATTAGAAAAAATATCACAAGAATCATGTATACCGAAAGTAATTAAAGGATTAAATGCAAATTGCAGTTACATTGTAAACATAAAAACCACTATCGAAAATCTAAACGAAAATTATATCTTTGTAGACAATTTTAAGGGATACGTAACAAACGAATGTGAAAATGTATCAAAACTTTTAAACGGAAGTTATATTATACTAATAAACAACTGTTCTATCAATATTGGATCAAAAAGATTCATATCAAAAGAAACGAAAAGATATCAATTAGTACCATCAATTTTACAAATGAACCTAACAGAATCTGATGTAAAAATCAATGTAGAAGAACTTCACTTAGAGAACAAAAAACATATAAAAGAATTGGGGAAAATGAATAAGTATTCCATTATACACATTGTTAACGAAATCATATTGTATTTAATAGTTTTGCTAATCATTTCGATCATTAATTCAAACCAAGAAATATGAAAATTGTTAATAAATACTCGCAACCAATAGACACGACTGTACCCTCCAAATCAAAACCATTATCCGAAAACCAAATAAACGATAAAATATTTGTAACGATATAAGCCTTTTCGGGACGAAAAGTTTTGAGAAGGGGGAAGTTAAGTATAAGTTTAAAGACAAAGAAAAATGCCTCATAAAATCCAATCCACTCAACACAACCCCTATAAACAATGCCCAAATATTAATGCTAACATAACACAGCACAATTCCTATGATCCATCCCCAACTATTGTACTAATGCTAACGCAACATCAGCACAATCGATCCCCATCCCATTACAAACCACTTAAATAAATCCGCATCCACTTATATTGAAATATATCCAGTCCCCATCCATACTCCACGAGTCAAATTCACATTATGTAAAGGGTCCGCCATCTAAGGTTTTTTTTTTCAAGTAGTGCTTATTTCGTGAATGGTAACACTTAGCTCATGTCTGATTTGACAGATAATTAGTTTTATCCTTCCGCTGAACGAATATGGTTGTGTATACGCTTGAACAACGCTGGGAAATATTGCGACATTACTTTGAAAATCATGGTAATGTTGCAGAATGTGAAAAAATGAAAAAATCATCTTTTCAGATGAAGCTCATTTTGATCTTGGCGGGTATGTAAACAAGCAAAATTGTCGCATTTGGGGCACAGAAAACCCGCACGCATACATTGAAAAGCCGGTGCACCCAAAACGAGCCACTGTTTGGTGCGGATTTTGGTCCAGAGGCATAATTGGGCCATTTTTCTTCGAAAATGAGCAAGGAGTGGCCGTTACAGTCAATGGCGATCGTTATCGGGCCATGTTGAACGAATTTTTGATCAAAAAATTGAAGAGGAGGATATTGGCAACATTTGGTTTCAACAGGACGGCGCTACGTGCCACACAGCCGAAGCTACACTCGATGTTTTGCGCCCTGTTTTTGAAGATCGCATTAAGCTGATGTCGTTTGGCCACCTCGGAGCTGCGATTTGACACCGTTGGACTATTATTTGTGGGGTGCCGTCAAAGATAAGTGTTTCGCCGACAAGCCAGAGACAATTGACGCTTTAAAGAACAATATTCGTGAAGCCATTGGTGAAATACAGCTGCACACAATCGATAATGTGCTTAAAAATTGGACCGATCGTGTAGGTTACTGCATGGCCAGCCGAGGCAGCCATTTGAATGAAATTATTTTCCATTATTAACCGGAAGGATTGTACTTTCAAATAAAAAAAGAAATTTGAGAAAATATTCAGTAGTTTTTTTTATAGCATTTTCAAAAAAAAAAAAAGTTATTTGGCGGACCCTATATAAAAAGCCAAACGCGGAGCGATATTTTTGAGTCGTTTCCGTGCCGTAGTTCTTGACAGTTGTCCGTAACTTAATCTAAGAAATAAAGGAATAGGCGCCTATAAAAAAGATTTTTTTTTCTAAAAATAAGAAGAAAGTCTTTAACTACATATGTACATATATATCAACTTTGTAAAACATAATTTTTTTAAAATATGTACATACATATATATAATTTTGAATTGAATTAATAATAATTTTGGTTTGTAAATTAATTGTTGTTCCTTTTTTATTAACTATACAATCTTACACCCCATTTTCGAAACGAATCGCATAAGTAAAGAGTTTTGAGCACGCTCTCCATACAACGAGCCCCAGTGCGGCGACGGAACCAATCACGACACGTTGTTTCACTTAGAGAAGCATCTCCGTAAACTTTTTGGAGTTCTCGATGCGCTTCAGCTGCCGTTTTCTTCGAATGAAAGAAGAAAAGCAACATTTCCCGCAAATGACGATTTTTTGGAAAAAAACAGACATTTTCACATAACCAAAAGTGTCAAATGCGGTTTGTTGACCATATGTCTAAGCTTGGTTCATAACGTTTTGTACGTCACAATCGACTAGCACTTACTACTGGAGCCATCTCTTGGTAAATAGCGATTACTTAGTTGCACACCTAAATTCTTTTTAATAATAATTTACAACCGCAAAGGACCAAAACAAAATTTTGATCCAAATTAATCGTGGTAGAAATCGTGATAAAGCTTAAAACTTTTCAAAAAATTATGTTCGAAGGTCCTTAATGGCTGAACAATTACGGATCAGTGGGCAGAGTGTAAGCCTTTAACGCCGATGACTCAAGATTCACATCTCTCCGCCTAGTCGTCGAGATAGTGTTTTGCGAAAACCTTCTATAATAAATTTGCCTAAGAAAAGGTAAGTAAGATGTCCTTTTCATTCGATTGAAAATAACATATTTGCTTTCTGCAACTCTCGATTTCTGAGCGACATGCATTAAGCATCTACATTATTCACCTCATATTCATCTTACACATCTGTTTTTTGTTTCGGTGATTTAAGGATCTTGTTCAAGTATTATCCTTTTCTTTTAATCGATTTATATTGTTTGTATCCTATTCTTCTTTCCTAGGCAAAAATATTTTCATCTAATAAACCTATCTATTTAATTTTCGTACAAGTACATTTTAAAAATTGTCCTTATATGTATATAACCAGGTTTCGTTTCATTCCGAGTGTTCACCCTCCCGAGTTTTCTTTCAGCTATTGGGCTTCACCATCTCGCTCACAATGCACGACCTCATCAAGGCTAACAGGACTCAGTCGGTTATCCCGTTCATTTAAGCATGATGACCCAGCCTCCAAAACATCCCTCAGCTGACCCTTACTTACTGACCCTACAGACTAAAGAGTAAGGATGATCCTACCAGAGTCACGAACAGTTCTGGGAAACGTTTTCACCCCACAAACAACAAAATCGGCGTGCTGTTGAGCAATATCGTCAACGTACCCGTCATGAATGGCGCCCCGATGGCGATGGTAAATGACCGGGATACCATATCTATTTTGCTTTAACCTTCTGGTGGAATAAAGCCTATGATTTAGTGGTATCTATAATTGGGATAATGGGAAGTCCCGGATATCAGGTTATTGTCGTCAGTCATAGCACTTGCAATGTGCTTTCGAGTCGTTTTAACAAGAAAATTGTCGATTCTGTTAAGGCCTGCTCTTTCGTAAAGGGCTCTATTAGGTTAACACTCAATAAGCCACGACTCTGGCGTTCTGTACACTCTAAGACAAACCCTAAGGCATTACCTCTTCAACATACGAGAGGTCATACAACACGGTGCTTCATTAAAACACACCGGACATCAATACGCGATGGTGGGTCTTACCCGGGCCACATAGCATATGATTTTTACCCTGCGGTTAACCATAACGCCTTACCATACGGAAGGCTTTTCTAGCTCCGGCAAGACCAGTGTCTACTCGTATATGTCTATTGAAATATAGATACTAGTCGAGCTAGATATCAATAAAATTTGGTTTCCCATGTTGCCCAATGATTGAAAATGTATGCCAGTTCTTTTTCGTATCCCTTGACGGCATCCTAGGAGCGTTTCCGACTTTTGGACGTTAGTTTTTTACTTCCAATTATTACAATATCTCTTAATGTGATCGAATTACACTGCAGCATTGCATTGATGACCTCAATTTTTGGACCTAATTTATATGTTAATAAATCATATGCAATCAGAGCTAAGCATAGCTCTTCTCTCAAAAACTTTGCTTAAATTCGGAAGTCAACTAATTGATCGAAGATAAGCAGGATTTGTTCCTTTGTTATTACCTCTTTACTGCGCTGGGTAATTTATATTATTCATAAGATAGTTGAACACTGTGATGAAAATATTTACTGCGCCAAGTAGCAAATGTCTTAAAACGATTACGATTACATATTCCCGACGCCTTTTTATTTTTTAGCAAATCCAAGATGTGGATAGTCGTCCGGGAGATTGAGATATAAGGAATATCGTTATGATATTTTCTCCTGCATATTTTATTGCCCCAGTGCAAATTTACAACTTGTTTGTTTCGCAGCTTCTCTCCTCCGGGGTACTAATAAAAATCCCGTAGTACACTTGCCTTGAAAAAGTTTCTCGACTATTGCCGTTCGGAATCGGCATTAAAATGTAGGTGGAAAACATACATATATATAAATAATAATTATAATTTCGGATTGTGTGGGTCTGTAAACTGTCTATATAACCGGTTAAGCTGGGAGAGAACTTTGCTTTTTCCCTGTGAATCGTTGGGCTATGCTATCTGAGGGATATTTTGTTCCATTGTTCGCTCTATGACACAAGCATTATCGTTGGCCCCCAACGCTCATTGTAAATCAAAACATCCTACACTAAAACGTATCGAATTCAATGTTCATGTTCTTGTAAAAATATTTTAGGTTAAATAAACCTAACGTTTGGTATGTGAATATTTAACCCTCTACTGCAAAGGAAGCTTTATGGACAAAATAAAACAGTACAGATCAACGAGTAACTATCTTGACATTTCGTCTTGTTCAGTCTTGTCAAAGATCTTCTCAAAGATATTTGAAAACAAAATTTAATTGTGGAACTGCCTTGTCAAAGAAAATTTTTCTTTTCATACAAATTTGATATGATTGATGATAATATTTTTTTACCGGTATACACCAATTGGGGGTAATATCCCCCCAATTCACTCAAGAGTTTTAGAAGTTATTAATTATGCACACATTTTATAGTACATATTATGAGTACAATTACTTTATACGGAAGGTAAAGTGGTTCAACCAAATCCGGATCACAGTTTTATATGTTCATCAGACAATGATGTTCGTAATTTGAATGCGAAACTAGTGGCGAATAGTGTAAACTAATTTTTGGATATAGAAAATTGATCCAGTTCAAGAGCTGGATCGCGTGTTGTTATTGTAATGCATGTAAATCGTGATCCTGATCAGATCATGCGGGCATAATAAAAAACACCTATTATCATCGCACGCGCCGAAAGGAGGCAACAAACTTTCTGTCGCGTTCTACATCGAATCAACTAAGGTTCAGCATCTAAGATTCGACCCCGGTTGTTCAAGGAGTATAATAAAGAAAATGATAGAGAGGCGGCATGATTTGTAACTAAATTCCGTTAATTTGGATTCAACTGGCCTTATTCCGGAATGGCAAAAAACAAGACAAATATGCCAAAATTATTATCGTTATTATAGGTCTCTAATAGAGTGCAATAAATGCCAAGACCATCTACATACGCTCCCCAATACTTGGTAATACTCATCTCAAAATTCTACTTAAATCATAAAGCAGGGGTTATATTAGTTGTTAAAACTTTCATTTTCAGTTTTTATCTATCTAAAGCGCGACTTGATTACCCTCATCAGTTTGTTTCAACATTCAAAACGCAAGGAGTAAGTGAAACTGTGGCCTGTTTTATTGCTAGATATTATTTATTAAAACTATTTCTGTTTTAATTGCATATTAGATGGGTCGAGGTTAAACTGTAACAAACATAGAAATTGGCAAAATTTTTGCATTCAAGTAAGAAAATTATCCCAACCGGAAGATTGCTAAGACTACTGCGGCCGTTCGCAAAATTAAGAAGGTAGTTGGAACTTCAGCCAGTGTTCGGACAGTTCAAAGAGTGATTCAACAGTGTTCACACTTCCGACGGCAAACAATTTAAGAAAAAATTACAATTATTTCAGCGCCAAGATCATAGCTGGAAGAAAGATTGAAATGAAAGAATTTTTTTCTGGCGAAAAAAAATTGATATGGATGTGTTTTTCAGTATTATTTTCAAGATTCGAAAATCGGCGTCTTCCTGTCATCAATGTCCACGAAATATTTAATGGTCAACGCTGGATTTTTTAACAGGATAATGCAACCATTCACACAGCAGCATGTGTTAAACAGTAATTGACAAGCAATAATGTGGAAGTTTTGGATTGGCCGCCTCTTTTCCCCGATCTAAACCTTCCTCAACGGAAGGTCTTATTGAGGCCATTGAAGCCGCTTTTGACAAAATTTCCATCGATCGTTAGAAAGTAGACTTTTTGAAGTTATACGCAATAAGGAAGGACTTACAAAATATAAGCATAAAAAAGAGTTAAAAACATTCCTACCAATTTTACCCCTGCTTTATGGTTTAGATTTTTTTCTAATTTGGGTTTTTTTTTTCGTTATTTCCCAAGTTTTTGTTTTTTGTTATTTCAGTAGAAAAGTTTCTTAAATAAACTATATCTCTGAACTATTACTGTAAATTGCGCGATAGCTATTGTAACTGAAGAATGAAATAAAAAAAAAAATTATGATTAAGGTAGAAATTTTAAGTGAGGGTAATCAAGTGTCGCGGAATGTACATATTTCTGAACAAGGACCGACATTGCATGGCGCCTTATCATTTATAATAGGTTTAAATATTTTTCGTACTTAGCGTTCATTTTTGATTAATAAAGTATTTCAAAAAAGCTATTTTTTTGATTTAATCAAATATTTGATTTCGCAATCTTGTTCGAAAAATTGTCTCATGCGCACGCATCCATACATACATATGTAAATTATGTATATTATGGTGAAAGTTCGTATTGCATAAAAGCCGATTGATTTCTTTTTTACTTTAATTGTTAAATTGTTGTGCGTCAGATACCGTGCTTTCCCTTTTATTGGGAGAAGAGTATCTAACGGAGCGAATAAAAATACGGTTTTATGGTACTTATTACGTTTTATTGAGTAACACTCTTACACTGCCGTATTTTGTACTGCTACTCCTTCCTTTCAATCCTTTCCTTTTATACAATTTGTCGCAGGAATATTATCCCCTCTATCACGTACATGCATTGCGAAATTCCCATAACCATAGATCAGCTATTTTGAATATTTAGTCCAATGCGTTGTGCAATCGGTCAAAGGTACAAGCGCACAATGCATTGGGCAACCGGTCAAAGGCACAAGCGCATCATCGGCATTGTACCTATTCGACTGACTCGGTTTGTTTACATTTGGTTTTCACCGTTTGTTTACATCGCATTTGTTTTGCTTTTAAGTGCACGTGATTTAGGGTGTCACTGCTAAGCAAAGCGATGAGTAATGTAGGTCAAGCTCGATCCAAGTGGTGAGGCACTGAGCGTAATGCTGAGCATAGACATTTGGCTTGATCGTGGTTATGGAATGGCTAATCGTGGTGTTGGTACGTGATATAATAGGTGCATGTAGTGTATTCACTACAAATTGTCAAAAATAGCGACAAAAAATGTTTGTTTTAATGTATGCGTGCAATTGAGGTTTAAATTGAATTAAGGCTTAATACTATTCTCACGGATCTATCATTATTTTCTTCAATCAATCAAATCAAATAATGAAACAAGTGTTATATCATTGGTACTTATACAGGGTGTCCCACGAGCAGTGTGCCAAAAAGCTAGAGCGTGTAGGTCTGGTCAAGACAAGAAAAAAATCGTATGGGAGGGGGGGTCTATTCCCCCCCGTTTAGCCGGGTGGGGCAATTTTCTAAAAAATTGACTTAATTTGGAAAAAAAATTATTAAAAATCAACAGTTAAAGCCACAATGCCGTGATATACTTTTTTGAAAAGCCAGAAACCTCTTCTTTTGTCCTGTTTTTAAATGAAGCTGTTTTAGGGAATAGTTTTTGAGAAATTAATTTTCAAACTCAAAATTTTGGAAAAAAAATGAAAAAAAAAATGTTCGAACTATTTTTTTTCAAAATTTTATGTAATTAAGTGGTAATCTTTTTTCAAACATTCAATTCTCTTATTAGTTTTTATTTAAAAACAGAAAACCGGATGCAAAAATGTCTTGTAGTTTTTGAGAAATTAAAAAAAACCCGAACCACTTTTTTCTAAGAAAACCCTTTTTTTTTGGTTTTAACGCGGCTGGACTTGTAGGCAAATTGATGTATGCAACATTGACCTCCTTTTTATTATTTTTAAAAAATTCGGAGTTTTATTATAATAAATTTTCAATATGATCCCCATTTTTTAGAAGGCAAAGATTATATCTCCTTCTAATGGCTGCACATAAGTCTATGCTTGACAAATTTTCCTGCAATTTGACTCCAGCGACTTCAATCCATTCTTTCTGTTGTTCCAAAGATACTATTTCCACTTCGTAAACATAATTCTTCATGAATCCCCACACATAAAAATCTAGAGGAGTTAAATCTGGTGATCTAGGTGGCCATTCCGTGGGGCCCCTTCTCCCGATCCAACGGTCACTAAAATGATCATCCAGCCAGTTTCTAACCCGTAAGCTGTAGTGTGCTGGTGCTCCATCTTGCTGGTAGATTAAATTATCTGCTATGGCCAAAGGAACGTTGTCCATCAAATCGGGCAAAAGATCTCGTAGGAACTGCAGGTACGATTCTCCATTAATAACGGCATTCAAAAACCGGGGCCCGATTACAGTTTGTCCAACAATACCAAGCCAAACATTACAGCTAAAGCGGTGTTGTGATTTATTTTGTATTTTGTTGTGTGGATTGGTGCTACTCCAATGATGCAAATTGTGGAAGTTAGTAACCCCATCTCTGGTAAACTGTGCTTCATCCGTCCAGAATATCCTTGCAAAATAGTTTCGTTCAGTTTCATCTCGAAGCAGTAATGATCGACAAAATTCTGCTCTCAAAAACTTGTCGTTTGAGGTGAGTTCCTGGACTGGCCTAAAATGGCACGGGTGTAAGTTTTCGGTATGAAGCACTCTCCATACTCTAGATTTGGACACTCCAAGCATAATAGCTATCCTCCTTGTACTAAGGGAGGGATTACGTCGGACCAAATCCAAAATTCTTTCATCTAAGATTCCTGATCCATCTGTAACTGATCTTTCGCTTCTTCGATGCTCTAGCACTCCGTGCTCTCGCAGACGTCGGTGGATTCTTGAAAACATGCTACGACTGGGACACCTCCGATTGGGATATCTTTCAGCGTAGAGTCTTTCGGCTTCACGATCTCGACCATTAGCTAAACCGTAGCAGAAGTGCATGTCCGTTAATTCTTCTCGAGAGTATGAGTTTGACATCGTAATGTGTTGATGAGTTAACGTCCAATTTGGAAATGGTTTTTTATTAAAAATGCGATGCCTTTTATTTACATTTGGGTTGCAAATATTTTGTTTTTCAATAAAGAAAAATTGCGGTTTTATTGTCTTAAGGTCCTAGCGGGTAGAACCCATTGGCGGCGGGTGGACCCAGACGAAATTGTCAGGTCAGTTTTCAGGGGTTATCAATGAAAAAAAAGGATTAATCCAGGGTTATTCCAATACTATGTCACTTTATTGTATCCTCATAAAACTCCGAATTTTTTAAAAATAATAAAAAAGAGGTCAATGTTTCATACATCAATTTGCCTACAAGTCCAGACGCGTTAAAACCAAAAAAAAAAGGTTTTTCTTAGAAAAAAGTGGTTCGGGTTTTTTTTTAATTTCTCAAAAACTACAAGACATTTTTGCATCCGGTTTTCTGTTTTTAACTAAAAACTAATAAGAGAATTGAATGTTTGAAAAAAGATTACCACTTAATTACATAAAATTTTGAAAAAAAATAGTTCGAACATTTTTTTTTTCATTTTTTTTCCAAAATTTTGAGTTTGAAAATTAATTTCTCAAAAACTGTTCCCTAAAACAGCTTCATTTAAAAACAGGACGAAAGAAGAGGTTTCTGGCTTTTCAAAAAAGTATATCACGGCATTGTGGCTGTAACTGTTGATTTTTAATAATTTATTTTCCAAATTAAGTCAATTTTTTAGAAAATTGCCCCTCCCGGCTAAACGGGGGGGAATAGACCCCCCCTCCCATACGATTTTTTTCTTTTCTTGACCAGACCTACACGCTCTAGCTTTTTGGCACACTGCTCGTGGGACACCCTGTATATGTACATATGTATGTACATAAACATATGTCCATCATAATGAGATGTTAGCTCATTATAACTTTCGCAAACAAATATTGGTCGCCAATAAAATCTTCTTAATACAAAAAAAAAAAAAAAACGACATCCATCATTATCAGTATCAGTTCTAATTACAAAGTTTATCTTTCATTTCTGTTTACATTTTCCACCAAAGCTTAAAACCCAAGACCATCGTTTAAAAATAATCTCCGCCCTGCGGGCACCTCATGAGTTGCTCCTTTTCTCTTTGCTGAACTTTCCTTGTCCTTCAGTTGCAGTTGTTATCTCTGTTTGTAAATAAGCTCTATCACGGTAAACTACCCCAATAACAAAGTGGATAAATATAATTTTTTCTTGTTTTTTTTCTGTTGGTTTTATCTCTTGTTTTTCTTTTATTCTTTGTTTTATTTAGTAGATTGGTTTACAATTGCAAGTTCTATACATAACCACTCACAATTTCACTTAGTTCTTTTTCTTGCTAGCACCTTGTATCTACAAGAGTTCGGATATTCTCCAATCAACCTTAACGCGAAATAAACCCGTACAACAGTGCAAGTATAATGAACCCATTACATTGCCTTTCTTGGAAATCTTCACCAACAAGTAAAGTCAATTTTTTTCCATTTGTTATGTAGATACGTACATGTAATGGAATCAGTTGTTGGGATCGTCGTCGACGACGTAACTATAAAGCTCAGCTGCAGAACAAAGCAGAACTGGACCGATACAGGAACAGAAATGAACCAAAACAAAAAAAAACAAATCACGCACACATTTAAATGTGTATAACGCTACCGGCATGCACCATACATCGTGTATTGAGAATTTACGATTTCTGCTTAGATAAGCGTGAAACTTGCTAAAGTTACCAGCTCCATATCCGCTACTTCGCTCTCTGGCTCTTCTACACGCCGTCGCCTCCATCGAACTGGCCTGTGACGGCTGGCTGGTGAAAGTTAAAGCTGAACCAGTTCTTTAGTAGCACAGCAATTCGGATGGCATGAGTCGCAGCATCCCCATAAAATCCTTTTGCTAGTATAATATATGTAATTCACTGAAAGGCTGCATGTGAAGGATAACTCTACGATGAAAAGAGTACTGCCGGGGGTAATGAAGGTGAACGAATATCCATACTATGTAAAAAAAAAACCGGAAAAGGAGCACGGAAAATTTGTGACCAAAAGTAAAAGCTAACATTCGCACATTCAAAACATAGAGATAGAGAAGCGGATAGAAATGGATAAAAGAAAAAAACTATTTGCAGAGCAAGTCACAAAAATATCACCAAGGACCAAATAAAATTGTAAAACTGAAATTGAAAGGCTCGGAGTGGGAAGTATCGAATACTGGGAACCTTTTCTCTCGAATCTGTCATAGGCATGCAAACGAAAAAAAAAATTAATATTTCCTGTTTTCTTTTTTCATTGGTTCTAATTTTTGCATGACGCAGTTGTAGCACTATGCCAGAAGCTGGTGTTGGATTCGTCCCGGGGGAGGTTAATATATTGATCGGATAATCGTATGGTTATGACATGATTTACATATTACCCTTATTATTGCTATCTGTTTTATTTTATTTTTTGTTCTATGTAGGTCTGCGGAAAGCTACTCGTATTATAAGCTGGTATAGTGAGGATAATGACAACGGAGTTTAATGGAGGGAAATAAATGTACGTAAAAGACACATCAAATCGGCGTGACTCTACATATGTATGTATATGTACATATGTATATGTACATATGTATATGTACATATGTATATGTATATGATACAATACACATGTTGATTAACGGTAATACGAGCGAAAAGTTCCCGCCCTGCTAATGAACAATCTTCAGTTAAACAATTATTTTATTTTTCTACATAATTTCCCTTGACTTCAATACACTTGATCCAGTGTATCTCTAAGATCAGTACATCTCCCCGGAAGTGAGAGTCTTGAAGGCGGTAAAATATTCATGTAGATACGGCCCTCTCAACTTCATTATTGGATGCGAACGTTACCCTGAAACAAATTTTTTCAAGTTTGGGAACAGATGGAAGTCTGAGGGCACCAAATCAAGAGAATGAAAATCTCGCAGTTTTTCCATCGCCAACGCCAACGTACATATTATACATATAATAAAGTTGCCTTGGCTTAGTGTACGATGAATTTTTCTTCTTCCTCTTCTCGCGAATTTTGCCATCCAACTAGTCCAAAAGGCTGGAATAATATTCGCATATAAATGTCCTGTCTTTTACGAGGTTATTAACAAGATTTCGCATTCCAAAACACACTGGCCATGACCTTTCCGGGAGATGCGATCGACTAAGAGATCATATGCTAACTTTTAACTTAGCTTAAATTAAGTTAGTTAGCCCATAAGTATAGATATTATTAGCCGAAGGGCAAATAAATATGCTCTTTATCTTACAGTGTCCGCACGGGGCCAGTAAGGTATTTTCAGATATTTAACATAATTAAGCTAGTTTTAAGCATTTTTGCCTAGCGTAAGGTACTTAGCTCTAAGTAGAATTTAATAAAAATGAATTAAAAACTATATACATATAAAAAAAAACTAGATTCGATCGACTTCGTTTTCTTTGCCGTTCAACCACCCGTTTTCATCCAGTGATTGACTGCTGTTTCCTGACGGGCGTGTAGTAGTGGACCTATCTTATCTAGGGTGAGAAGTCATTGCACCAATTCGGCGCGATCCCTAGTAAATTGGTCCAAAGATTGTTGCGAAATCGTTTGCGCATTTGCCTTGATATGCATTCAGCAAATGCGAAACCTATCTTGCGCAAAGCTTTCGCTTCCCTAAGTTTTTGTGCAAAATGTTCCGCATCTTTCCTCCCGATATCCCCCAGCCTCAGCTATCACACTCAACTTCACACGTTAAACACGATATCATGCACTTTTTCGATGGTTTCCGGGGTGGTTCCAGTTTTTGGCCGCCCTTTACGTGGATCATTTTCGAGTTGTCAAGATATTCGGTGATTAAGTCGTTTGTGTGTATTAAATCCTGGTAGCCCTGCCCGATGGACCCAGCACCGCATATATTCATATTTTTGTCTGTTATTCCCATGTTACGCTTTTTACAATAATTTTGATTTAAATTTTTCTTTCTCCCTTTTGTTAACCCCAAACTATGAACTATGCTCAGCAATCGTGGCACTTTTGGAGATTTGAAGCAACACACGTTTCAACACTTAACCCAATCATCAATGTATTTTTTATATGCCGAAACCTGGGGTGGAATCGGCTAAGGTGATAAGTGATAGTCACTTTGGTGACAGTCATTTGTGACTATCATCATCTTTCGGTATCGGGTAAGATTATCACAAAAAAATTTAGAAAAGGAGCAACACTTGCTTTTTCGGAGTTGATGACAGATAAGAGTTGTCAAATTATCCAAGAAACAAATTAAAAACAGAGCAATAAATTGAAATTGTTGCAAAATCGTTGCTTTATTTTATTTATAATAGAGTGTCTCTAACAGCATCACACATTTTCGGTTTCTCTGTTTGATGGTTGGAGGTCTTCTTGCATATTGGATTGGTGGATAAGATTGGTTGGTTGTTGGGGTAGGTCACTTTCATTCAACGGCACCTGCAATTCACAGCAAATCTTGTGCAGCGCAACACAAACATGAATCTAAAAAAACAATAATTTAGCATAATTTTAACAATATTAACAATATGAACTGTGAAATTATTCCCACATACATGTCATCTGCAAGTTCAAGAATGTTAAACCGATCTCTCGGTCTTCCTTAGAATTCTAACGTTCACGTTCATCACTGTCTCATTGACCTCTTCATCGCTTAAAATAATTCGAAACACGAAAACCTATTTTTTTTGTTTTAAATAATAGACAAAAGCACAAAACATATGAAAGTGATAGCTAAATAGCTGTCACAAAAATGTGACAATCACAGTGACTATCACCTTACACGATACCGAAAACGAGAATGTGACTATCACTTATCACAAATCACCTTAGCCGATACCGCCCCTGAATGTCCTTCAGTTCTTTCGTTGCGTTTTGTTTATCCTAGAGATTCAAATATTTTCCACGAAGTGGTAACTTAAGTCAAGCGAAGAGAATAAAGTTGCCCTAAAGAATGTTTATGCTGTGTTCGTTAGAAAAATCGATCACAATACGCGCTTTGTGTGATGGCACATATTCGCCACTGAGACGCCATTCATATAATGGGATGCTTACTAGAATTGCGCAAAATAGTTCTAACCCCGGAACGAACATGGAACGTTTCCTTTCCCAGTCCTCGGAACTACATCGGAGCTGTCGGAACTATCGGAGCGGTCGGAACTATCAGAGCTGTCGGAACTATCGGAACTGTCGGAACTATTAGTATGATAAGAGAGATCCATATCCGATCCTTCATACATACAGCTGTGTTCGATAAAATAGCAGTGCACCCCTAAATTGCAAAAAACGACATATTTTGAAAATGTGTTCTACTTAATTTGAGAACATATTTTTTTTTATTAGACATGTGTCAATATATTAGACATGTGAAATATATTTACAAACAATTTTAATTCAGTTAAGATAAAAATAACAAAAAATCAAAGAAATTCACTTTTCAGCTGTTCGATGAAATAGCAGTGCTAATAAGAAAACGAGAATTTGTTAGCTTTTTTACTATTTTTGGCTATTAAAATGACTTACTTTAATATTTGGTGGCATATCCTTTGTTTTTTATGACTGCCCTGCACCGTCGAGGCATTGAGTCGACTAAATTTTGGCATCTCTTTACAGGAATAGCCTGCCACGCTTTTTGTACTACTTCCCATAAATCCTTTAGTTATTTCAACGAAAAACTATGCAAATTTGGAAATCGATCACTCAAGCATTCAAAGATCTTACTACACTGCTATTTCTTAGAACAGCTTGACTTGGACTTTGGAAAATACGATCTTCTTTTTCCATTAGAAAAGTGATGCCAAGTAATGCTTTTTTGGTTCGAATTTAATATCATGATTTGGTAAAACCTTTCGTAAACTAAAGATTTCCAATACGATAAATATTATATGTTTTATGGTACGATTTTGATATTTCGATAAGGCACTGCTATTTTATCGAACACAGCTGTAATTCGTTCACGAAATACGAATTGGAACGAATTACCTGTACGAGTATGATTGCGGACATTATTGTTTGATCACTCCTCTGCCATTCCAGTTCCAGTGTGTGAGTGTGCACAAACTGTTCGAGCTTATCGCTACATCAATGTACACGATATTTATTCACATTTTGTTTTTGGTTGGCTACTACGTAGGGGAATGTGGTTACCCTTCGCACACTTTTTACATTTCTTGTAATAAGTAAATGATAAACTCACTTCAGTATCTAGTTAATGCACCTATGTGTAGTAAATCTATCCTAGTTTATTACAAAAAAGTCTGATACTACTATGTCTAAAGGTTAAAAAGTTATAGCAATTTTTCTAGGATAACATTTTTGTACGAATGCACCCCACCTGTGGGGTACTTTCGCACAGCCGATGGGGCACTTTCATACAATATCGGGAAGACTCATACAGGGTATTTAACAAGTTTCTTTAACTTGCTAATCTTCAATAAATAGCAAAAAATATATATATTATTAATGATAATTAAATTATTAATCTTACTTTATATTATTAATTTTAATTCATAGTTAACTTAATTTTTTCTTGAATAAAATAACCAAAAATTAAAAAAAAAACTTTGATTATTAATTTGTAATAATTCTTTATTAATTTATATTTTAAGTAGGTAATTAAACATTTTGTTGGTACTGTGGAATTCATTGCATATTAAAATTATTTAAATCAACTGCAAAAGTAAAAAGTCTTGATGTCCTAGCTGTACAATGGGACCTTGGCGCAGGATCAGGCAGAATCATTGCGACGTCATTAATATACAAAGCGTGTATGTCTTCTACATCAGGAAAAACAAATGATATTAATGATCCCGGCGTTTTTCGAACATAAGATACTTTCAGCTCTGTTGGCGAATAATGACTGAGAACTCTTCCGACGTAATAGACAAGAGAAGCTTTTTTTTCAAACTTAACTAAAATAAAACAATTATCTTTGATATTCTCTGGTGTTAGGGGTACACCAACTTTTGTGTTGGTATTGAAATCATGAGCATCTTCATCGGTCTCGAAATCAAATGGAGAAGTAGAGCTTTCTCGCAAGCTTATTTGGGATCCTTTAGATTCCTCTGAATCTTCGTCGCTTTCTATTTTTTTAGCTTTCTTTTTCTGTTGAATTGAATTAAGTTCCAGCATACTACGTTTAATTTTCTTAGCTCTGGCTTTTCGTTCCTGTTCTACTTTTTTCATTTCTTTCTGTTTGAATATTTCTTCTATTTCATTTTTTTCTGGTGTATCTGTATATATACGAGATTTACCTGTTTTCTTCCTTTATTAGATTTTCTGTTTCTAGCAACTTTAGGATATGGTCTTATGACTTCTGGCGTTATGGGGATATTAGTAGTCGGTTCCGGTTGCGACTCAGCTGTAGAAATGGATGGCTCGCAAGTACTTGATTCAGGTTGCGTCCCTGCTATAGAAGTGGATGGTTCGCAAGTTTCAGTGATAATTTCTCGAATATTTTGAAGGAAAGAAGTAGGTGAAAGCTCACGAGCATCACTGGAAGACAGTAGCGGATCCCTTTCATTTATATCAGTCGATGGAACACAAATAGAAGCATGCAGTTCTAGTGCAGTAGAACTGGTTTCCGGGATTGGTGGAACGTTTTCAGATATGTTTGAAGCATAAACGTCAATGGGAGCAAAATCTTCATCGCTAAAGGCCATTTCATTGAACGGCCATATACCTGGCTTGCAAATCCGCTTGTTATATTCTTTGCTGTAAAAGATTCTAAATATGCTAATTTAACCAGTTTGGGAATATTGTAAATGCTGACTGTTTTCCCTGGATTCGTCATATGCCAATTATTGAACGCTATTTTCAACTTTGCCTTAAACGGCCCAAAAACTCCAACATCTAACGGTTGCAAGCGATGGCTTGTAGACACAAAAGTTATTCCATTATCTCGAGCATACGTTATAGCTTGTAAGCTGATGTTTTTTTTTTTTTTTTTTTTTTTTTTTTTTTTTTTTTATAATTCGTGCAGGTTCAAGAGTTACGCTCTTTTGACGTTTGTCACACAACCTGGACGGGGTGCAGATGGTTTGTGTCGAAGATGTTCGTTCACTACTCTCCGGGGGTGGTTGTCTTGGGATTCGAGAGATTCGACTGAATTTGTCGCGTTGTTTGTAGTTTTACAGTAACTTTATTCCATGCCATTAAGATCTTATATTGGAAATGCACACGCAGAGTATGAACTTTGAAGTGATCTTATACTGCGAGTGTTATGCCTTCATCAGCATTTTTGATCATCTCTCATTCACAACTGGTGTTGTTGCATGGGTTTTTTTTCCGTATAGGAATTTTTCTTGGCTATGGTCAGACTTAAACTACAGACCTTCCGCTTAACAGTCGGTGATGATTACCATTGCACCACTACCACCCCCATGTAAGCTGATGTGGCTTTCATGATTATCACATAATAGTAAAATCGGATGATCTTTAGAGCTTAGTGTGTACTTTTGGATATGTTTCAATACTGATACAAATATATCAGTATTTATCCAGCCACTCCTATTTGCAGCCCCGATGCTTCCTTCTGGTGCTCCTTCAAGAAAATGGTCTTTGTAGTGCACACGTGGAAATACAAATAGTGGTGGGATAGTATTTCCGC
Organism: Merodon equestris; assembly: GCA_958301585.1. NCBI lineage: Eukaryota > Metazoa > Arthropoda > Insecta > Diptera > Syrphidae > Merodon > Merodon equestris. The sequence goes on from OY284413.1 coordinate 72,732,301, forward strand.
TTGCAGAAATAATACCACCAAAAGTAACAAGTTCGCCTCTCTCCGATGAAACGATTTGCCCTACTTGTTTCTGTGATTTAGGAGCCAAAACTTTAGGAGTGTCTATGACAGTAGATACACAGGACTCATCAAAGTTAAATATTCTGTCTGCTGTAAAATAATGTCGCTGTAAGACTTCGACGAAATTGTTGTAAAACTCTGTAACTGCAGTTTTATTAAAAGCGAATGATCTTGCAGCACTGGTGTTTTCTGGCTTTCGCAAACTGAGATTTGAATTTCGCTCCCTGTATTTACGCATCCACTCTAAGCCAGCCATTTGATTTTCGTCCCATTTCCCTGGATACTTTAAATTCAATACTTTTGCATATTCGTAAGCAAGTTTCCGAATTTGTACCGTAGTTAGCCCATAATGCATCTTGCAGCAATTAATAATGTAATCATTTAAACGCTCCTCTTCTTCCAAGGAGAAAACTTGCAAACTTGTGAATTTGGAATGAAAAATACGTGACGGTCTTTCTTTGTCAATACCATCTCTCAGTTTCTTTACTCTGCTTTGCAAAGTGGATGTTTTAATGTTGTATTTCAACGCAGCTTTTCTATAAGACAACCGTCCTTGCATTAAATCTTTAACTGCTAACTTCATGGATTCTTCATCAACTTCATGGGTTCGTGTGCCCTTTTGTTTATACTTCCGCACCATGATTCTACAATGAAATGTTTATACATATAAAGAATTACATATTAAAATTCTAAAATGCGTAAGAAAAATGTTAAAGCGTTATATTTTATTTAATTTAAATCAATATTTGATGTTTTGACTGTAATTTGAGTAAATAAAATTTAAAGGGGAGCATTCGTACGCGTACGAATGTGCCCTCTGTTGCACTGTCCGAATGTACCCCAGGTTATGCACAAAATAAAAATTACAACTTTTTATTAAACTTCATTAAGTATGAAAGTATTAGTAATTAAAACACAAAATAAATATTGTTTACATGATTTCATTATCACTATTTTTCCAAAAACATAAAAAATGTACTCACAATGCGATCGTAAACTTCGATAAAAAAATTACTCAAAGCACTGGGAAACACGTTATGTCTTGTCAGCTTTCACACTGTAGCGCGAATGACTCGAATTTCGTTGAGCAACATGGCGCTTTTTATGTCTATGCTCACAAGCAAACACGTGTTTCTGTGCCGTTAAGTTTTTTTTTGTATACTTACTGTATGAATGTGCCCCATGTACGAAGGGTGACCACTTTCCCCTAGTAAAGGGTCCGCCATCTAACGTTTTTTTTTCAAGTAGTGCTTATTTCGTGAATGGTAACACTTAGCTCATGTCTGATTTGACAGATAATTAGTTTTATCCTTCCGCTGAACGAATATGGTTGTGTATACGCTTGAACAACGCTTCGCTAAGTGGGCCTGCGATCGACTTACAGAAGATGCCGATTTTGCCAAAAAAATCATCTTTTCAGATGAAGCTCATTTTGATCTTGGCGGGTATGTAAACAAGCAAAATTGTCGCATTTGGGGCACAGAAAACCCGCACGCATACATTGAAAAGCCGGTGCACCCAAAACGAGCCATTGTTTGGTGCGGATTTTGGTCCAGAGGCATAATTGGGCCATTTTTCTTCGAAAATGAGCAAGGAGTGGCCGTTACAGTCAATGGCGATCGTTATCGGGCCATGTTGAACGAATTTTTGTTCACAAAAATTGAAGAGGAGGATATTGGCAACATTTGGTTTCAACAGGACGGCGCTACGTGCCACACAGCCGAAGCTACACTCGATGTTTTGCGCCCTGTTTTTGAAGATCGCATTATCAGCCGCAGAGCTGATGTCGTTTGGCCACCTCGGAGCTGCGATTTGACACCGTTGGACTATTATTTGTGGGGTGCCGTCAAAGATGTGTGTTACGCCGACAAGCTAGAGACAATTGACGCTTTAAAGGACAATATTCGTGAAGCCATTGGTGAAATATGTACAGCTGCACACAATCGATAATGTGCTTAAAAATTGGACCGATCGTGTAGGCTACTGCATGGCCAGCCGAGGCAGCCATTTGAATGAAATTATTTTCCATTATTAACCGGAAGGATTGTACTTTCAAATAAAAAAAGAAATTTGAGAAAATATTCAGTAGTTTTTTTTATAGCATTTTCAAAAAAAAATAAAAATTATTTGGCGGACCCTTTACTATTTATTCTGTGCTTATACTTAATACTGTTGTTGTTCATTGTCTTATTATTGTAATTTACATTTTGGAGTAGTAGTGGTATATACCGAAAAAGAGGATTAAAACGGATCAATATGAAACTAAGGTGGCCTTTCATAAAAGTACAATAAATTAAAAAAAGGTGAGATTATGTGTGGCTTAAAAGGGTCTCTCTTGCTCTCTTGCTACAATAAAATCGAACCATTACTAACTAAGCAAAAACGCCTTAAGAATCCTTTGTAAAGTTAACCGCCGAACTCCAAGTTTCGAGTTATATAAAAACCTTAAGATTCTGCCACTACAGCATTTGTATTTTTATAAAGTTGTAAAAATATTTGTTTGAGAAAATCTGGCTATTTGGCCGCTAGGTTATACGGATCTTCTTGCGAGTCGACAGAAGAAACTTAGTTATTGTACCTACTATTAGAAAATCTATATTTTCCCACTTCTACGAAGTAACTGCACATCGTTTTTTACTACCCCACCAGAAAGAATTCGATGTGATACAATCAAATCTTCTTATTTATGAAATATGTATTATGATTCTATTATTTTCACTTTGAGGAAATTAGTAGCTTACTGAATTTTATAACTCAATATTATTGAAATGCGAATACTTTTCTTTTATGATTTCTTTTTCTTTTCCTTTTGATTTTAGACTATTTTTTTTTCTAATATGTGCACTTATTTTATATGCATGTTTAATTTTAATTGAATTCCCGTTACACTTTCAATAAGATCCCCATCAATAATGCTAAATATTCTTTAATTGTAACTCTACGCGGTAAATCCAATTCTTGTCCCAAGGGTAACCGGATGTTCCTAACTATTTTATTATGATTTTCTTATATTTCGAAAACAACCACTTTTGCCAATTATTTATTGTTAGTTATAAGAAATCATGTGAAATATAAAAAAAATAAGAGATACATATATGGAATCCTATTCACAATGGACCATGTTGTGAAGCATAAGTCGGACGGAAAAGGTATATGCATCTGCAGTCAACCAAGCTGCAGCAGCACCAACCCTCTTTGAAGCTCGAAATTAGTACATGAACTCAAGACCTTTTTGAACAAAGTCGGAAGACTAAATTCACTAAGGCTTGCATTGGTCCCAGGTCACTCTGGGATCTCAGGAAATGAGATCTCTGATGAAATCGTTAGAAGAAGCTCAGAGGAGTATTTCTAAGGACCTGAATCTGCTTCCACGGTCAAATCCGACATCAACGATTGGGTCCTAAATGCAAACAGTTCCAGGATGCAGAATAACTAAACGCGTACACCCTGATGTCTGTAAGAAGTCCTCAAAATTCTTTTTTTCCTTAAGAAGAAATGATTGCAGAAGGCTTGCGGCCGTTTTTACGGGCTAATAAACTTTTGCTTTTCAGTGAGACGCCTACCTTTGCTGCATGTTGCAAGGAGTATACACAGTAGAATATTTTTCTCCTCATTTTTCTCCGGACAACGGGGAAAATACAATAAAGAAAGGTGTCTGTCTGATAGTACAATGGACCAGTATTTGCGTCTGAGTAGATAGAAGAGATAGAAGAAGAGTCAAAAAATAATAATAATAATAAAATAAAAATAAAGGGAATATCATAGGCCTGACCGCAGATATATGGATTGTCACGAAATTTGTAAAACTTCCCTACAATGATCCTGTTCTACAATATTCGGATTTTTCAAAGCTATTAATGTTGCTCTAGGTGTCATACTCTCACAACGACTCGTTGAATCGGATAAGCCTATATGTAATGCAAATAGAAGTATATCTATCCGAAGGCAGTAGTTTAGGTTATCAAATAACTTTGACCTAACCTCTTTGGAAGTAAGTTTTTTCACTGATAACAAGCCTCCTACACCGCTCATTTTATATAAAAACCGCCAATGCAGAAGGATTGAAGTGTATGGAAGCAAATGAAACCTCCACAGCTTAAGAGAACTAAGATATAAGAATAAATTTGACCAACACGATAGTGCGTTTACAGCCCATTCGAAAAGGTATGGCGGTATTAAAACGTTATCGCGTCATATTAATTAGCCAGGAAAATCTGAACTTTTATTAAAAGAGAAAAGAAAAAAGATCTTAGATAGAGTTCAGTTATTTAAATAATAAATCAGTTATTAATAATAATAAATAGTTTGTATTTCAATTTTTTAAAGGCTATATGATTTTTGCCCAACATATGATATTGCCCAACACAAATATAAATATGAGTCAGAAATACAAATACGACAGTCAATACAAGCTCTCGGAAACACAATCGAAGCCTCTAGAAGTTCTTCATCCTAAATCCGAAGCTTACTCATGTCATGTAATTGTTTTAAGAAACGTATAACGACAACAATAATCAGATCTGGACAAGCTAGAGGCAGAGAGAAAGAAACGTTGCTAAGGCCATCAATTATGAGTCGAATTGGTTGAACATTTAAAATTTCATTAAAATATGGCCCAGTGTGACCATTTCTTTATTACTAAACGAAAAGCTTGTTTTCGAAAGAAGGGATTTTTATGATAGTTAAATAGCATTCATTAAACTGATTTGTAGAATCAACTATGTATATTTAGACAATTTGTAGTCCCTCTTGATTAATTCTAGCTGAGATTTCTGATGTAATATAACAAGTTGACCAGCGATAATGCAATATATATATGTAGTACCATGAATCGCAAATGTTAAAGAAAAAATCACACAGGTGTCCCGATATAAAAATATTACAAATTCCTTGTTCCAAAAGGTTATGAAGAGACTATAAATGAAAGCCTAAATTTAATACTTTTGATTCATTAAAAGTGTTTAAAGTAAATTATGCCTCCGCCTTCCAAATACTCGGAAAGAAATACCTTTTCGAATTAAATTATGGATATTATAAAATTCCAAACTAAATATGACTTAAAATTAATTCCCCGCCATGTTGTATTCCACTATACCACAAACTTAGCCCACTTTTCAGATAATTGGCTTCTTGAGTTGGGTGCAATTCTCTTTCGGGGAGACGCTTCTGGTATGACGACAGAGGATTATATCTTAAGTTTTGAAACCCATTGACGTGATACCGAATTCCAAATGCCAAGGATTACCTGAGCTTTTAAATGAGCTTCATAATATGTAAATCAGTAAATGATATTTATCGTATGATTAGCCACCAAGAGAGAGGTAGTCTTTAATCTTACTAATGCCCTTTGGAGTATATAAACGGTACCGTGATACGTCTGCGAAGGGAATGTGAAAGAAAAGAACGAAGTGGAAATTAATTAAGTATTAAGGATAATGAACGCACAAAGATTAAAAATGCAAAATCTACTTCATAGTGTTTTTCATTACCTCCAAGTTGATGTTTCCCTATGTTGACGAGAGTACAACCATTTCTCATTCATGCTTATCCGACAATTGCTGTCATCTCATGGACTAAGCTATGATTTACTTTAATGTTTAAAATAAACCCAAAGCATTAAGACAGTAAATACCCCAACTAACACTAGTGAAAAATCTAGAATCCTCATTTCGGAGATATTTTTGAAAATTATACATCAATGATTTTGGAAGATAATTTCTTTAAAAATCTAAAATAAATACCAGTATATGAATAATATATATGTATGTAAATTATATTATATTTATGTATCTATCTAAGTTACGAATGGGGAAATTTGCAAAAATGTAGGAACCGACTATGGTTTAATACTTAATTAAATTCATGACCATCTACTTAAGGTACAGAATGGGAAATGTAACCCTTTGAAAATTTAGTACTTTAATAAAAGGTTAATAAAAAATAAAAAATATCGAAAAATATTATATAAGGCGAAATTAGAATTCGAAGGTAATGATCGAACTGATCGTGGGGGCCAAGTTAGCACAAGAACTAAAAGTCACCCCACTTCGATTGAAAATCAGCAGGTCAAACCACGTCAACAACCGCAAATGAAGAGCGCATGTAACGTGCGAAGGTAAGCTGTTGAAGACAGATTCAATTACCGCATCAACAACATCAGCAAAAGTAGGCCACATAAAAGCTGTTTCCTTAAAAAGGCTCGAAAGCAACCGCAATAGGCACAGCCAAAGAAACAACAACAACAACGTGAAAAGAAGCAAAAGCAGAAACAACGGCAACAACTATTCGGATAAACCAAAAGGAAGAACGCAAGTACGGGTAAAAGGGTCTCTATGCCTATAAGCTTCGTATGATTACTACAAGTCAAGTTGTCAGTAAAATGTTTCGTTTTCCAACTCTTCTCAACTCCAATTCTTGATGATATGCATAAGGTAACTTACACAGTACTACTAACGGCTGATTGACTGCTTTGCTGCCCCGTGAAACGGGTATATCACCTAGGAAAAATTCAACTCGTGTATGACTTTCAGTCAATATTCCAAGTGCATATTCCAAGTTGAACTAACGGCTATCGTGAGGCCGCCGACTGGTTGTCTGTGAGATCGATGAACAATAGACATTGTCATTTACACATATTGCCAAGCGGCAATAAAAGCAATCGAATCACCAATAATTAGATCAAAATTGGACAGGCACTGCCGCACGTCTCTAAATGAGATATCGAGCTGATACGCTTTAACGTTGTGCTCGGTACCTGGGTATATACGAGGTAATTGTGAAGCAGACGAACTAGCCAAAATAGGCACATTGGAGCTCTCGACTGTTAAAGGGGAAATCCACCCACCAATGGAAACGCTAAAATATATAAAGGCCCCGGCCCATAGAATCCGTTGATCCTTCACTCCGTTGATTTCAACTGAAGATAAAGAAGAAGGTTCACACATTGAGAAATCAATTTTGCTGGGAGTTTCGGGAGGGCGAAAAAAGTAAGACTGCGACAATCTTGTCTGGTAGTCTGCGCTCTTTTGTGATTCGCCCGCAGCCAGAAACCTTAGAGTTGCTGACAATTTTTCTGCCGGTGGAATAGAGTCTCTCACAGTATTTTGTCTGACTAGGTATATCTTTTTGAACTATGGACAGTAACAAATTAAATGTCGTTTCATCCATACGCAAATAGTTCGAAAAAGATGCCTTACCATTAACGATTAGTTCTTGAGTGAGAAAACTAAAAGAACTTCGTTGTTGTCTATATTTCCTCCACGACTTTATCCACTGCAACTTAGCGAGACAAACATGCCCCAGGTATTGTTAAGTAAAACCACAAGCCTGCTAAAAATGCGCAGGCAGATTATAAGCAGCCTAATCGAAGTCCGAAGAGGACATTGCGCTTTGGGAAATCATGCCGGAAGATTCGGACTGCCATATAACTACTACTGCTGTAGGTGTCATGATGATGAAGAGAAAGAATTTCCATCCCATCTCCTATGTAATTACCCTGATCTAGCCTTCTGAAGAAGACGATTTCTGGGAGAAGACTTATTTGATGAACTAACGGATCTATCTGAAACGGAGATCTACAAAATATCGAATTTTATTAAGCACTCAAAATGGTTCCAAGAGTAGCAGTGACCAAGCCGTCTCAAGTAAAATGGAGCAATCTTGGTCTAAGTTATCTAAGCTATCACCCCTTGTTTTTTACGGAGGTAAACCACCTAACCTAATATAAGTACCTTAACAAATGTTTCGCAGCATTTAAATGCTCAAAATGATTGCTTCGTCCCGTAAATGGACTTTCTTATAATGAAGACTTGTTTCTTTTCGCTTTCATTGATAAAGCAACCTCTTCAACCCGAATGAAGCGACTTCTTCATGTAGGGTTCCTTTCAAGTACGCCGAAACGACGTTGATTTGATGAACAAATAATTTGTATTCAACTGCTGGAAAAGAATGAGCCTTATTGACGAATATCTCACTAATCTCATTATAGTCCACTCTATATTTTTCCCTACACCCTTTTGCAACGAAATTGGTCTTATATCTTACTAGGACATCCTGTTTATCGTGCTTGATGTTAAGCATCCATTTCGATTTAGTAATGTAATTTAGCAATTTAATTTTTTGTTAATGACTGAAACTCGGAAACCTTTGCCGCTTTCCATCCCTCTGCATCCGAAGATCCTTCCATCCTACATGAAGACTTAACGCTTTGTAAGATCTAATTTTTTTTTCTGATTTTCTTCGGTTCGACTCGTTCTAATCTTTCCGGCTCTATCATTCTTCATTCGACTCTTTAGTGGTATTGCATCGATAACAATTCTTTCTTCAGTGTACTCGTAAACAAGTTCTGGAGGATTTGCAACCTCCTCAGTCTCCCTTACAACACCAGCTTCTACCATCACCACAATCTTCTCTCACATAACAAGAATCTCTACTTTTTCGACTTATTCACGCATCACATCCTCATCAGCTCCTTTCTTTCGGACTCAAGCAATACATTGTGTACGGAGTTGCAGAGATCTTTTAAACAAATACTATCGTATTCCTCCCCTCCACCGAACTACGTATACGGAAAGCGGAACGAATTGACAAAATTAAAAATTTACTATTTATATAATTACCTATATACAGTCTGTCACATAATTGTTTGCGAAAGGAAAAATACCAAAGCAATGGGTTTTTATAAATTTTAACATTTCAGATGAAATTGCAAACAGTTTTTCCTTTTGCAAACAATTATGTGACAGACTGTATATATTTTCGTACATTTATGGAAAATTGCAAAGGTTGTACCTATGTATACCCAAAGCTGGTAAGCTTTCTGATATGACTACCCGTTACAAGTCAATTAGTTTACTGGTCTTAGTAAATTTTATGAAAAGCCCCAATGTAGAAATTATAAAAAAGCATATTGCAAGCAATCATTTAGGTTTTAACAATATGGCTTTAAGCGTAAGTGCGCCTAATCTGGATCCGGAAGTATGGTAAATCGGTACGAAAGTCAACAGGAATGATACTTCTGTACAGAGAAAAAGCCTTCGATTCAGTTTGGTACGACGGACTTATTTTTAAAATTTTATATTGCATATTTGCAAAGTTGTCCGTAGTTTCTTGTCCAGTTGATATTTTTAAGTGCCAATAAAAAGTAGTATTTCTAGTATTATCCAATTTTTTCTGGTGTTCCCTCGGTCTTTGGACCTATCTTGTGTAATCTTTTGACGTCCGATTTACCATCAACTGTGATTTAAATATATTTGCTGACAACACGGCGTCATTTTCTTTTCATGAGTTCGACATTGAACTTTTTGATTTTTTTTAGTAAATGGAAACTCAAATTAAATTGAGGCAAAATACAATCAATCTTTCTACCAGATAAGGAAACGTCTATTTTCTTCCTAAGTGACAGTAACAGATGAATAAATAACTAGATATACATTAAAATAACTAGAAATATATTTGAATATAAAACTAACATTTAATGAGCATACAACTAACATTGCAATCAGTATGCGAAATATAGAGCTACATTTCTATATATCTAACTATCTCGTAGTCTTCATCATCTATGTAAATATTTGGACCCAGTGGCTAGTGTGTCGGCCGCTGGCGCGCGATGAGAGAGTGCGGATCCCAATAACACCAACACCATCGGCAATCTCCCTCTGGCAAAACTCCCCGTAGTACTGTAGGTTAAACTGTAGGTCCCGTTCACTTGTGTGAAAAAAAAAATCGCACACAACATAAGTGAATGAGAGAGAGGCTCTGGCTCTTTATGAGTTGTAACGTCATCTAAAAGGAAGAAGTAAATGGGAATGCTTTCAATATCGGATGCAAACACTATACTTAGAATAAAAGAGCACGTGTAGACACTTGAGTGAACAAAATACTTTTCTCTTACAATTAGTTTAAAACGATTTGTTTCGAATGAAACTCTACTTAAGCTTTAGAAGTACTTCTTGAAAAACATATCAGAGAACTCCTACATAAAACATGGAATACATTGGCTTTGTGGCGTTTTGTTAAAAAAAATAAGGTTTATTATATTGAACACCAAAAAGTTGTCAGGAAGGGCCACTTCACGACAGATAACTTCGGTTCTGGGAGGTGAAGAGAAGCGCCTACAGAAGTGAGTGATAATGTGCTAACACTGAGCATACGATGGTTTTTATGATACCAAACAGTTACCCCATTTAGGTCGAATTGGACCTGGGCGCAGGAATCGGCAAGGGAAGACATGATTGGAGATTTTCAATGCATCAGCGTATATAGAGAATTCTTGATGACACAGTTAATATCATTAATGGTTAGGATAAAATTCAATGTCCTGAGGTGGCATTAATTGGATCAGATATAGAAAATCTAATAATTACATTGTACTGACGGTCTTCGAGGTATAATTTGATCCATAGGATAAAACCGGGGGGAAAGCCAAAGACAGTGAATTTAAGAAGTAAAATTTGAAGCCAGATTTTGCAGAAATTTGTCTGAGGTAAGGAGGTTCGCATAGTTATGCGAATTCCGTATAAGACTACAAGTAAGTAGATGGTCGGAAGCAGAGCAGGATTTAAGGTAAGCCTACCACCGTGTCTTTCTTTCGTTGCTCCGTGAGCGTAGTTCCTTGGAGTACCATGATGAAAATGAGCACAGTTCTTTTTTAGCGAATATGAGATGGATAGGAAAAGGCAACTGATGATTTGGAATAAAATAGGGCAAAAGATCTGAGGGCATGTGCTGTGCATGTTAGGAGAAATTTAAAATTAATATTGCTGAGCAGGTTGTTTAGTTTTGAGAAGTCAGCGCATGTTGTTAGTGATGTTGCTGAACTAGCAGAGGTTAGAGTCGATGTTGATAATGTCTCTCCATAAAATGTGGTCAGCGATATCAAATATGAAATAATAAGGAAGCCGATGGCAGATTGATAACACCAGGTTGGTTCGGTGGACAAATGTAACAGCAGGCAAAGTAGAGCTTCCGTTTGGGGGAGGTTATTAAGGCGCCTATAAAGTTCGATATTTTTCAGGGTAAGATATCGCAGCAGATATAAGGATTCTTCTACCATGCAGATCGGTAGTATTGTCGTGGTCATCAGAACGAAACAGAGTAAAATCCGCTGTTTAACTCGCTGTCTTGGATACTGGGAAATACGAGTAATTTAATTTCAGTTAAGCTATATGTCGCATGTCAGTTTTTCGAATTGAGGAGTACTGTAGGAATTTCGGTGCGCAGTCCTCCGACATTCTGGTAATAGAAAGTTTTCAGAAATGTAATTCATTGTTATTATCATTTATTTTTAAGCATGCTTCATTATATAAAATACTATCGCTATACTACTATCATTATTGCCCAATGTTATTATAATAAAATCTGTGACCACTGTATCACTGGCATTGTATCATCTTATCTGCAATTGCATTCCACCAACAATTCGATCTCTCAGAGTTATTGTATGTGGGATGCAAATGCAGATAAGATGGTGTTTGTAAATTTCTTTGAAAGCAAATTATTTTATTTTACAATCACTTGACTAACTTGATTAACTTTCAAAAAATAATATCGCCAAAAGGTTAAGGACGAAATTTAATTCACCATCATTTGAATTACAATTACAAATAGATAAGCCATATAATGTTTTTTACATCCTTATTCTCGTTTTTTTTTCAAAAACCAATTTTCCATATTTCTTTCAGGAAACTGTAACTTTATATAAGTTCTTAGATACATTTATATGTATATGTATACATATTTGAACTTTATATTTTGCAAAATGAACTGTCCGAACAGATCGCTATAAGATGGGAAACTCCTCCAATTAGTACGGTACAAGTTTTCTCGCCTCCGGGGTACTGACGTACTTTTTGAAACTTTGTCCGTTGGTCATGAATCCAAAATATAACGTGCTTGGGGCCGTATATTTGAGACACGACAAACCTGTTAAAGTTTTTTTTTTCCTTTTGTTCTAAGGGTTACTTGCACAAGATGTACCGGGAAATCACGATGTTACTATCTAATTTATTCATTTCTCAGCAAATCTCACCTCGTTGGCCTGGTCGTTTTACAGAATAAATGAAAAGTGATAAAGTTTTCCGAATAAATTGACCGCTATAGGGCGGAAACGTCGCACGGAAATATAAAATACAAAGGTTGGCAGATTTTTACGACTAAGTTCTTATTTATACATATACGTATATTTTTGTTAGACAGGAAGTATTTTGATTTCAGAAATGCTTACGACGCTAACTTTAAAGGAGGCTACAAAAAAAAAAAAACACCAACCCGTGGTTGTTTATTAGGTTATCACGATAGTTTCTATTCCTATTTCTATTCATAGTAATGTTGATAAATTGAAGTAGGTGGAATTGACTTTAATTTGGATTAAATTTGGAACTTACGTGTCTTAAGCGTTTTAACTTAAAAGAGATTGAGGGATTATACTCACCCACCAGTTGATGTTGATTTTACATATGGCGCAATTTATCGAACAATCCTTAGATGGCGGACCAAACAAAATGCCTTAAAAAGAAGACATAAATATACACCTCAGAGACTCTGTTGCAGAATACTCGACATGTGAATTTATCAGCGTAGAATGGCCGATATGTTGAATTCAACCCTGAAAATCAACCCAATTTACTCGGAATTCGGAGAAAGACCAAGCGATTTTTTTAATGGATTGTAATAATATATCTTTACGCACATAGAAAAGAAGAAAGAACGCCACCAGAACACCTGGTATTCAGTTGGGTAACTTTCGCATGTTTGAAATTATTGTTGACTTTCCCATCTTTCATGTTATGAACATCATCAAGTGTAACGTACTGCCTTTAGCTCCGAAAGGTTGGCCTTACGGAGGCTTGCAACGTAATATCTTTTATGTATGTATAGGAAGGCTTCGGATATATTAAGTTTTCGCTGTTTATCAAGAGATGGCTCCAGTAGTAAGTGCTGGTCGATTGTTACCTATCTAAAACGTCATGACCCAAGCTTAGACATATGGTAAATAAACCGCTTTGACACATTAGTGATTTTGTTTTTGTGTCATATACTTGTGTTGTGTGAACATGTCTGATTTTGTGTCAAATAATCGTCATTTGCGGGAAGTGCTGCTCTTCTTCGAAGAAAACGGCGTCTGAAGCGAATCGATAACTCCAAAAAGTTTACGGAGATGGTGCTCTAAGTGAAACAATGTGCCGTGTTTGGTTCCGTCGCTTCAAAGACTGAGATTTCGATTTTGAGGACCGTTCGCGTGAAGGAAGGCCAAAAACCTTCAAAGACGCTGAATTGGAGGCATTGCTCGATGAGGATCCATGCCAAACGAAAAAGGGGTTGCTTCAGTATTAAGGGTTACCCGCCAAGCTATTTCCAAGCGAATGCATGCGGCTGATGAAAAATTGATTCATTACAGCAGCCCAAAGAGAAAAAAACCATGGGGACAACCCTATCATGCTTTTACATCGTCGGCTCCGTCGAGTATTCACCCTGCGAAGGTTATCCTATGTATTTGGTGGGGTCAGTGCGCCGTTATTTATTATGAGCTGTTGAAACCAAACTAAACCATCACTGGGCAACGGTATCGAACTCAATTGATGCGATTGAGCCGAGCACTGCGCGAAAAGCGGCCACAATACGAGCAGAGGCACGAAAAAGTGATTCTACAGCATGACAACGATGGCATATGGTCTGGGTGATCAGCAGTTCCATTCACATGAAGACATCTCAAAATGGCTTGATTCGTGGATAGCCTCAAAAGACGAACACTTCTACCGTGACGGTATGTGAGCTCTGCCAGAAAGATGGGAAAAAGTTATCCCTAGCGATGGGCAAGTCTTTAAATGATTCATTTGTAACTGTTTTTTCACAATAAAATTGCATTTTCATAAAAAAAAACAGCGAAAACTTAGTTGCGCTCCTAATAAATAAAGAGTGTCCAGGGAAAATTTTCAAGTTTGAAATAAAATAAATTAAAAACTAAAAAGTACTTTATTTTGGGAAAATCTACAATCTTCTTACGGATTTTATTTTCTAAAACCAATATCTTCTAAATGACGCCTGTTTCTTTCTAGGCACTGTTGCAACCGGACCCTCACATTCGCAATAACACATGAACAAAAAGCTATTTCAATGATGAGAGTTTCGTGGCTAATATTCTCTTCCAGCACCTGAACTGTTCGAGGATTGTTATTGTAAACCCTTGACTTGAAAAGTCGCATGAAGCGGGGTCCGGAGAGTGAGGTGGCTAGGGTATGTCTCCACACTTTCTGATTAATTTGTTCGGAAAAACAGCTTTCAGCTTCTCCAACGAGATTCTAGACGTGTGTCTAGTTGTCCCGGAGGAGTTATGTTCACCATTGACCCTTTTCGGTTAAACCTATGCACCTACGATCAGATCAGATGCCTGATCAGACCATCACTCAGTGTGCGTAAATTTAAGTGAGTACAAAAATTGCGACGCGCACGAAGCAACGATTCACCAAACATTGCTCAACCGCGAATGTGCGGTGTGCATCCGATCAACGACTCATCACGATTAATAAATCCGCAAAATATAAATCCCTCTTACCTCACCCCGCTGGTGACACTTTAACATACTATATGCACGTACTCATACTTGATAGATATTAGTTTTTGCTTGTATCACAGTCATGTGAATGCATAAGTTAATACGATGAATACGAAGTTTGAAAAAAAAAAACACTTTATTGGTTGCAACTCAAAAATATACTGATCTTACTAGCTAACTTAACTAAGTATTAAACCTATTCATGCCACTCTGTCGTGTGGAAAGTAGACGCTGATAATGCAACCTTGCACTTTGCTGTACTCGGTCGAGCACGGTTCAGCGTTAGGATGCAAAAGTCAGCAACCGGATGTTCCCGCTGCAGCGGAGGTGCATAGGTTGGTTTCAAAGTGCCTTTGTATCGCTGTCCACTACTCATTGGTGGGACTGACCTTGTTTGAATTTTGGGGTATTTGATCCGTCTGGTGGAAATATGGATGCGCTGTGTTAACTAAACAAGTGAAACACCATGTAGCCAAAAATTTGTTCATTCATTGTATCATTTCTCATAATAAAGCAGGACATAGTTGATTTTGAACCGATGTTGCGGTTCCTTTTAGTTTTCCTTGCAAAGATAATAGGCCCTGATTCGAAAAATGTGTGCCACGCTATGAGCTTCTCGTAATCATCATGTTTTGTAGCTTGCCAAAGTTTTATGACAATTTTGTAGTGGCCATTGAGTCGAGAGATAAAATACCTACAACGGTTGCTTTGAAAATCAAGCTTTAAGAAGAAGAAAATAGAAGAGAGAGCGAGGTAAAAATCAACGATTCTGACCAAGACTCGTTCTTTGCTAATAATCAAAAGCTGTTCGATGCTGCTGTTAATCAATGTCCACTTAAGGAAAAAAAACAGAGAGCCAATCGATACAGTGGAAAGAAATTGAATACACTTAGTTCTTTAGTTTTAAATTTATTTTTATTTTTACTAATTGGAACAAACTTTCCCTAGACGAAAGAAATTGTTTAAAACTAGGTTTAACCTCCTCACCTCCGATTACCTTGAATTTTTAATATGTTATAGAGGCAATTATGCTGATTAATTTTATATATATATATTGGGCGCGGAAAGTATGTCTTCACATAATTTTTCAGCTTTGAAACTCTGCAGAAATATGTGTATTAAGCTTATCCTTATTACTACTTTTTCTAATAAAAATGACAGCACCGTGCGAAGAATTTGCACAAAATATAATTTGATTTGTTTACATTTCCCCCTCATATAATATTTCTGTAGTTTCCTTTGTCACAAATTCTAAACGATTCATTAGTTAGAAAAGTGAAGTCAACATGATAACATTATTCGAATTTTTAGAACTTGCAGGTAATCCTGAACAATTGATTGATTATTTGATTGATCATAAATTGATAAGAGGTGAAGTGATCTGTAGAGAATGTGGCTCGTTGATTCAATTACCTCGTGAAACCTTAAGTTTTTCTTGCACCTATAACTATTACATTACTGCTCGTAAACAAAGGCGTCCCAGAGTTAGGTGTAATTTTAAAGTGAGTGCATTAACGGGGACTTGGTTTACTCGAATGCATGTGAATGTTCAAACTGCGTGCCGCATTATTGCGTATTTTATATACAACAGACCACCATATCAAAGCAAATTGATGGAAGACTTCCAGATACAGAATCATACTGCATACGTGTTAAAAAACTGGTCGAATAATCATTTTCCAAACAACTTTTAAGCACTTGGTTTGAAAGTTACAGATTTTTGACCACCAAATCGACATTTTTTGTCCACTGTGCGCTGTCCCGAGGTAGTCAACATACTCGTACTTATGAAGGGCCTGCTGACCAACATACATATGTGTTATTAGACACCTATAGAAGCCACAGCTTAGAGGTGGGAGTAAGAGAACAGAAGCTTCAGTGTCGTCGCTTGTTTCTCACGTAATCAAACAAAAAACCAAATTATTTGCTATAAGGGTTTTAAATTACTTTTTGGCTTTAGAAAACATCGAATTTTGATGGTTTTTAGAATGATAAACCTCTTCATGAAAAAGTCAAACAGTTTTAAATTGTATGAAATACCTTTTCCACGTAGAGTAATTTTAATGGCAAAAATGAAATGAAAATAAATAGACAATGAAAAAGTAAATGTCGTCCTTTTACCCCTCGCATGAAAATGAAACAGGAACTTCGCTCTTTAATTTTGCGAATGCCCTGGATATCACTTGTGTAAATATTAAAAATAACTGTACACTTTCCCAGTTTAAAGTATGCTTTATCTAATTAATTTACTGTTAAGTTTTACGAGCATGCATGCGGCAGTCACGCAAAAGCGTTGAAAATATTGTATTATGCAAAAACAAAAAGGAACAAGAAAAAAACATCCTGGTGTTGACTGTGGGATAAGTTTGTGTATTTATGTAACATCAGCAATAATGGTGGCACCGTGGCAACATAATTTACATCTGATGGAGTTGAGTAGTGCATAAAAGCAAAATTTAATTACAAACTGTTAAGGGATATCCGCGCCATTGAGCAGTTAATAAAATATATGTTATATGTGTGAATTGTACATACATATATTCATATTGATACCCAAATTGCTAGGTATAAGCAAATACATTTTTTCTCAATAATAATAATGGTATTAATCTAATATTTGCAAAATTGCACAACATAGAATTCAGCAACCATGTAATTTGAAAACAATTAATTTCGAATTTAACCAAAGGTGACTCTCTGGCCTGGAACGCTTTTATCAACATCCACGAAAACTAATTGCATAATTAGATATATTCACCTTTTAGGTTCTTAATTTCTTTCGTAAACAAATGTTGATTGCGTATCACTACTCAATAGAACAGCTTTATACCATAAGATCGAGGTACCTAATATCATTCGATGTCTTTGCCTTCAACCATGTCTATGAACGCAAGGCTGGTGTTTAACCCAATCTAGAGTTCATTTCAGGTACCGCGACTAATCGTACTTCTGTGTTTTACCCTTGTGGGGTATATTCCTGTCTTCATCCTTATTTGTTAAAACAACACCCGAACACACAATGAAAAAAAAAACAAACAAGTCTAGAGATAGAAATTCTAACCTTCGTCAGCAAGGAAAATGTCTGCGGTGTTCTCCTTTTACATATGCAAATGCCTCATTTCAAAAATTGCGATGGTTTAGAAGATGGTTGCTTCCTTGTTGCAGCGATTGTTCGATATACATGATCAATAACAGTGAATAGTTGCGTATACCTTTGCTCCGGGTCTTTCAATAATTTTTCTTAAAGTAATCCGAGGAAGATAAACCAATCTGGGGGCACGGCAGTGCCCCCGCCAAGTCGAGCATAATAGCGGCACGGCCGTACCATCCTTTTCTCGAAGCAGTTCGGGCCATTTTCGACCCCCTATAACTTCGTTGTGGATAAAACTTGAAGCCTGAATTTTCAGCAACCAAGCAGGCATCGCATAGACACGGTATATTTCAAATTTCATTAAATTTGAACCAGTAGTTTAAGAATTATAACTAGTCAAAGTTTCTTAATTCTGTCACTCACTCACTCACTCACTCACTGACCGATCATCAAACCTCTAAGGCACTTCTAGCAGACATAGAAGCTTGAAATTTAGAATACAATTAGTGTTTAGTGTATAAATCAAGGAAAAACTAAAATATTTTGCAATTTCAGTCCAGTTTTCTAGATACACCAAATATTATTATTAATAGGATAGTGTATATATATATGTATACATATATATATCCTTTTTCAATTTATCTAGATAGCGAATTTAAAAAATGAACTCCTAAAAATATGCAACAATCAATTGGCGGTTGGGGAATTGGATTTAGTGGTCAATGTGGTTCATGTATTTGACGGAATATAAAATAAATATCTTTATTATGTACATATATTTAATAACCATTTGACGAACTTATAATTAAATCAATTTTAAAACAAATTGTATGTTCGGTGTCCAGCCACGGGTTTTCTAGTACATTAGATTACAAAGTTACATTTGCAGTGAATGAATCAGTGTACCTGTATATATATAATATAAAAGAATAATAGGTGTATAATAGATAGGTACCTAAATATAATTACATATGTTCAAAGATAATTTGTAAAATGGTCATGTCTTATGAAGTTCTACCAAAATCCGGCAAAGTATTAAGTAGACTAAATTGCCATGAAAGAAAGAACACTTATAATCATAACCGCGGCCGGCGGAGGTGGCTTGACCGCGCTGCGGCTTCCATGCTTCCCGTCCGTTATAGAGAGGCGACCACTTTCTTCCAGGCAATCTTTGGGTCTTACTGTAGTCAGTATGGGTATAAAAATTTAAATAATCTTTATATAAATCTAATTCTGTAGAAAAATAATGGGATGTCAATAAGGTTTACCAAGCCTTACAATATTTAAAAGTTGTAAATGCTTTTTACTCTCAGATATAACTTCCACATTCACTTCAACAATTGATTGGTTATATTAACGAAGAGGACAATATCCGTCATATAGTAGACCAATTATAATCTCAAGTAGATAACGTTGTACAAGGAAATGAACTCTAAAGTCGAGTGCTACGAGATAAATGACGGTAAAAAGTTCCTGAAAAGAAGAGGTAACCCATATTTGATCAATCACTATTTCTACGACGTAGAACAAGTACCAGAGAAATACTTCTTCTCTTTACTTTATTTATTCAAGCCATGGCGTTCCTTAGATGAATTCAAAATGGGGTGTGATACTTACACGGAGGCCTTTAATTTGGCGAAAGAAGATTTAAAAGAAGGAGTCGATTATGGTAATTCAATGATAGAGTCAAGATATAAGATACAAAAAGCATTTGAAATTATAGAATCTAAAGTTGCTGAGATAAACGAAGAAAGGGAAATTGTTGATGATGACGATGGTCCTGAAAACCCTATAGACTTTGAAGCTGTTGAAGCTGCAAACGCAAATCTGGTAGAAGAAGAGCAGATTGATCTTCAAAGTATGATCGCGAAACTTAATGCCGATCAAAAAAGAGTCTTCGATATGATCACAAATAAAATGGACAAAACTGATAATAACGCTGACGTTTTACGCTGTTTTGTGAGTGGAACTGGTGGCACTGGATTAATAAAAACTCTAAAAGTTTGGGTTAAGACATATTTAAACAAAAAAGTGGCAGTTAGTGCTCCAACAGGCATAGCTGCATTCAATGTGAATGGATTGACTATACACAGACTATTGCAGCTGCCTGTGGAACACAAGCAAACACCGAAGTACAAGCCACTTTCTGATGAAGTGCTCCAAGTTCTGAGATCAGATTTGAAAGAAGTAATGTTGTTTATCATAGACGAAGTGTCGATGATATCCAATGTTACTTTACCATATATTCATTTACGCTTGTCTGAGATATTTGACACAAGCGACGATCAGAATGGGTGGTTTGGAAAAAAACATCTTGTAGTTTTCGGGGAACTCTTACAGCTTCCGCCGGTAAGAGAAAACTCACTTTTTGAACAACTCTCAACTGCTGAAACTAACAAGTTGTTAGGCTCCCTCAGTATGCCGAATCTGTGTATTGAACTATTCATATACGATTAACTTACTATTAACATGCGACAGCTCAATGATTCTGACTTTGTTGAAATGCTAAATAGAATAAGATTAGGTGTAACTACACAAAAAGACCGCGACTTACTCTCGACTAGATTAATAACTCTAAAATCCGATTCAAATGAAAACAGATTAATTGAAATAATTGAACACTTCTCGAAACTTCCTGATGATACCGTTTGCTTATTACTTACAAAAAACATGTGTCAACAATTAAATACTGCAATGCTTAGATCTCTCCCACATCCCGAAATAAAACTTACAGCTGTAGATAGCATAGATTGCCTAGATACCTAACAAAAAGAGCTCGTGAATGCATAAAAAATTATGAAGACGATGCTTCTATGACTGCGGGCCTGGAAGAGAACATAATTATAAAAATAGGGGCAAAAGTCATGTTAAGTCGAAATATTGACGTGAGTCTTGGTTTATTTAATGGTTCTATTTGTATAGTGCAAAAAGTAAAGGTTGATAAATACAAAAATAATTAAGAAAATATACATTACATTTAATAAAGAACATGTTTACGAGCTTGGTTTGGTCAAAACTAAATTTGAAATTATTAATAGAGCTTATGTTCATCGCGAACAGTTTCCTATATGTACCATATATCCTATGCTATAACTGTACACAAAAGTCAGGGCCTAAGTCTAAATAATGCGCTGATGGATATCGGTTCTGCAGTATTCACATCCGGTCAAGCTTACGTGGCACTTTCGAGAGTTACAAGTCTGGGCGGCTTACATACATACGATTGCCAAGTCAATTTATTTATTCAAAACATAAAAGATTTTTAATATTAATATGGTCACTATAAGATGTTGTTAACTTAGCTAATTACGTAATAACTTAAGACAGAAGGTCCCTTAAATAGCGACTGAATAAATTAACCGACTTGGTATTATATAGATCTCACAACTTTTTACGGTAGAAGAACTGAGTTGCGAGACTTGGTTTTTTTACAAGTTATGTTTTTGATGGCATTATTATATCCAGAAATTCATATCGACCTGCGTTCACACTCACAACAAAATCGTTGTTTTATCGAGTTGTTTTACGGAGTTTATCTTAATTTTCTTTTCTCGTTTATACAAGAAATTGTATTAAGTGACAATGTCGGCTGGTACGCGTACGAAAATTGCTCAAAATGCTGAGCACAGTAATTTCTCTCCGTCGAGAAAAAATGACATTGACTGGGCTGAATTATGGTCGCGTATTGAGAAGAAAGGAAGAAGAAGAAAAGAAGAGCAGCTTAAAGGCTAAATCACACAGAACGCGTTATAACGCGACGTTACGCCTTAACACGGCTTCGGCGATATTGGCTATATCACACACGCAGCGTTACCTGGGCGGGCGATCCAGTAATGTGTTTGAGTTTGTACAGCAATCATGAATAGTTCTGATGAGGAGGAAGCTTTGCTTCTTCTTGATTTAATTGGTGTGATAGGAGGAGGCGGTATTGGGTTCACCCAGTAAATAAAAGAAGGGAAGAACTGGGCGAATACCACCGTATTTGTTTAAATTCATATTATGCGTTTCTAGAAACTTCACTCCCCGTTGCTGTGGCCTTTATTTAGTGATAATTGTTAAACAAAATAATATGCCATTGCATATCTAGCCTCTAATATTAATTTCAGAGATGTTAATAACACATAAGTAAAGGGTCCGCCATCTAACGTTTTTTTTTTCAAGTAGTGCTTATTTCGTGAATGGTAACACTTAGCTCATGTCTGATTTGACAGATAATTAGTTTTACCCTTCCGCTGAACGAATATGGTTATGTATACGCTTGAACAACGCTTCGCTAAGTGGGCCTGCGATCGACTTACAGAAGATGCCGATTTTGCCAAAAAAATCATCTTTTCAAATGAAGCTCATTTTGATCTTGGCGGGTATGTAAACAAGCAAAATTGTCGCATTTGGGGCACAGAAAACCCGCACGCATACATTGAAAAGCCGGTGCACCCAAAACGAGCCACTGTTTGGTGCGGATTTTGGTCCAGAGGCATAATTGGGCCATTTTTCTTCGAAAATGAACAAGGAGTGGCCGTTACAGTCAATGGCGATCGTTATCGGGCCATGTTGAACGAATTTTTGTTCACAAAAATTGAAGAGGAGGATATTGGCAACATTTGGTTTCAACAGGACGGCGCTACGTGCCACACAGCCGAAGCTACACTCGATGTTTTGCGCCCTGTTTTTGAAGATCGCATTATCAGCCGCAGAGCTGATGTCGTTTGGCCACCTCGGAGCTGCGATTTGACACCGTTGGACTATTATTTGTGGGGTGCCGTCAAAGATAAGTGTTACGCCGACAAGCCAGAGACAATTGACGCTTTAAAGGACAATATTCGTGAAGCCATTGGTGAAATACAGCTGCACACAATCGATAATGTGCTTAAAAATTGGACCGATCGTGTAGGCTACTGTATGGCCAGCCGAGGCAGCCATTTGAATGAAATTATTTTCCATTTTTAACCGGAAGGATTGTACTTTCAAATAAAAAAAGAAATTTGAGAAAATATTCAGTAGTTTTTTTTATAGCATTTTCAAAAAAAAAAAAAAGTTATTTGGCGGACCCTATATAATAAATTATGATACGTAGGTATTCGTACTTACTTGTGATTCCCAGCTCTTTGGCAATCTCACTCCAAGCCTCCGACTTCCTCAGTACATTTTTGTACCATTGGTGAGAGGTATCAAATATATAATCGTACTTCCTCACTTGTTCGATGAGCTTATAAATTTCTTCATCAATGCCTTTCAAAAGAAGACACCGAGTACCACGCGATACTTTTGTAATTTTGTACAACCCGAAAAGTAACGTCGCGTTCCTAAAAATGATAACGCCACGTGTGTGGCAGGGATGATGCAATGCAATGCAATACAACCGTAACGCCGTAACGCGACGGTACAGTAACGCCGAGTAACGCGTTCTGTGTGATTGAGCCTTAATACGAAGCTGCGTCGTGAACTTGCCGCAATTGAGGAACGGATTCTCATTGTCAGTAAAATAAGTGACTTCGAATCAAACATGTTTGACAAGTTCAACAAACTCGAACGTCGATGCAATGATTGCCGAATCGATTCGCTCGAAAGAAAAAAATACCAATGCTGATGCTATACTCGTTGGGATTCCCGCCACCCATAATGAGGATCTTAAGAACATATTCAGGAAAGTATGTGAAGCCGCCAACCTTCCAACTCCGCCAATAACCAACATCTTCCGGTTGAAACCTTCTGTTACAAAAGGCAAACTCTCACCGAAGGATTGAACCATCATACTAAAATTTGCTTCCCCTGATAAGAACCTGCAATTGAAACGATGTGCAGCTCGTTATAAGCAAACATATTTGATCGAATGTGAGCTACTTTTCTAAAAATCATTTCAGAGAAAGTTACTGCAAAGCAATGCAGAACTTTTGTATACATGCTTTGCTTTGACTATTCAAGCTAAATACTTTACCGATGAAAAATTTCCGTTATCCAAAATCCCGTTACAAAAAAAATAGTTTAGTGAGGTGTGAGTGCATTCGATCAGTTTTGTGAGTTCTTTGTTCCAGTGAAGTTGTACTGTGTAAACTTATAATTAAGTGTCCTATTGCCGTTCTGCGACTAATGATTTTTCGAACTTTTCTCTTCTTTTTTGGTAATTTTACTATAATCCATGAAAAAGTAAGAAAATGAAGGAAATCAGTTCCACATTCAAAGAAAGCATCAAAAAGCTATTGGAGGAACACAATACACATCGAGAAACCTCCATAAAGCTAAACTGTTCCTTAAGTACTATCAGCAAGTACAGAAAAATGTTTGGTATTACAGCAAAAAGCCGACCCTCTGGACGAAAATCCAAGTTGAATCCCGTTATGAAACGGAATATCGTAAGATCGGTTATCACTGGAACATTTGACAATGCTGTACAAATAAAAAAAAAACATAGCAGCGTCTCATGGAATTGATGTCAACCCAGAAACTGTAAGGAGAGTTCTTAGACAAGCAGGAATGAAAGGAAGAGCAAAAATAAGAAAGCCTTTACTGACGGATCGCCATAGAAAGCTGCGCTTGCAGTTCGCGAAAAAATACAAAAGCTACACCATTAATGACTGGGAAAATGTAGTATGGTTAGATGAGACTAAAATCAATCGCCTTGGTTCGGACGGCAGAGAATGGGTTTGGAAGAAGCCCAAGGAGGCTCTATCAAAACGTTTGATAAAAGAAACGGTCAAGTTCGGGGGCGGGAATATAATGATTTGGGGATGCATGCACTCTTCTGGGGTTGGGGTGTGCTCTAAAGTAGAGGGTCGAATGACAGCACAATCCTACGTTCAAATATTGAATGATAGCCTTGTCTCATCGCTCAGAAAATGGAGGAAAGAACTTTCGGACATTGTCTTTCAACAAGACAATGATCCGAAACATACAGCGAAACTTACCCGCGATTGGCTTCAAAACAAGGGGGTAAATGTTTTAGACTGGCCACCTCAATCCCCGGATCTGAACCCCATCGAACACCTTTGGGGGACCCTTAAACGCAAGGTTTCGTCATGGGATCATTCCGCCAGATCTATGGATGAAGTATGGCATAGAGTCGAGACTGAGTGGCAAAATATTAGCACCGAAGAATGCCAAAAACTTATCCATAGTATGCCAAGCAGAATAAAAGCTGTTTTAGCCGCGAATGGGGGCCATACAAAATATTAATTCCCGGCAATATGTATCACGATAAAGTTCAAACTCACAAAACTGATCGAATTCGGATTTTCACATTTGGCTTACTTTTTTTTCGTTTTTTGTTTAATTATTATGTGAACTTACCCTTTCTTATTGCTTTATTTATGAATTAATAGAAAATAATAATATTGTAGAAGTATTTACGAATAGTCTTCATTTTTATATGAAAAAAATTGAAGAATTGAAGCTCATTCGATCGAATTCGTGAGATACTGTATATGGGTTTGACTCTCCGTGATATTGGTATAAATGAATATAATGTAAGATTAAAGAGGTTGGGTGTTCTAAGACTATCTAACAAGCTATCCGGCAGGGCAAGAATGCCATTGGAATCTGCCAAGGAAGGATTAGCTTTTTCGTCGGGCAGGGCACGAGTGCCATAAAGATCTGCCAAAAAGAGAAACAATGTTGATGGTGGTTAAATTGAATCTGAATTTAATTTCCATCTATCGGTCTTTATATACTATTTCTCCCACTAGCATTTCCAATGCATATCGATCTCAAGTAGGTCGCGTGCCATCATATTTCCGCTTCACTGCATTGTGTTCCCACAAAGAATCACTTCTCAGATGACACATTAAAATGTATGCTCTGTGATGTTAAATCCCATTCATGACACACATCTATCGGAATACGAGTATTTGTGCAGTGAACTTTGTAATATTTATATTCCAATTCTTTCTGCCTGTATTCTTGAGGTGTCAGCATTTTGTCGTGTGCCGTCCAGTGTTTAGCTTTTTGGTGTCGCATGATACTATTAAGTAATGTGTATTATGCAGTGTATAAAAAGTGTGTGTTATTGTTTTGGTGGGTACACTACACCCTTACTGTTAAGCGAAAAATTATTTGGAGAATAATTTTTCAAGACTTCTCTGTATCGATATGTTTCGGAATTGCTTTACATCGGGGTTTCTTAAGTTACTAATTACATTATTGTGTATGGCTTATTTTAACTTATGTAGTATGTTAACATTTTTGAATAACAATTTAACAAAATTTTGTTTGTATTAACAGTTAGTAATTGGTATGTATTGTGTGTAATGAATTTATTATCATATGTTATATTTCTTAAGGCTATTGTTGTGGAACTTCCTCCTTTCACCGTATATTTGATATACTAGATCATTTTCGTGTTTTTTTCAAATGCATGCTTTAATTTGCATAGTTATCAAAATTATATACTTTTCCATTGCTATTTATTACATCACTTGGTACGCAGGGAAATTTTCCAAAAATAAGTTTATATGGAGTATACTTGTTGTCTACATGTGTTGTAATGTTCTATGCAAATGCATAACATGGTTCCCAAATGTCCCATTCATAATCTTCAGTGAAATTAAAAAAAAAATCATTTCAAACTCTATGGTTTCTCTCTAAAGATCCTATGCTTTGATGATGATATGGAGCTGAGTAAATTGTACTGATTTTTAACATTTCGAATATGTTGTCTGACTTGAGTATTTTGAAACAACCGTATTTTAAGATGAATTGTTCCACAAGTGCTGGAACAAGGCAACTGAGATCTGGGCGGAGATCGAAAAACTGAAGAAAACTGTGATAAAATACAAACACAACAATTAATGAATTGGAAGACGAAGATGGGAAACAACACCACCAAGGAGAACGTGACGGTACACGAAAAAGTAGGCCCGATATCAATTCCCCTATATACAGCACTAATTCTAACAATTCTCATATACATAATATTTAAAATAAACCATTACTATAAGAACTATGTCAAACGTTTAGTACTAAGAAACAATATGAATAATGTTCAAATAAAAAAGAAAAACATGTTAAGTATGAAAAACAATCTAACCAAACTAGAAAAAATTTTAAGTAACATTAAAAAGAGTTCAAATAGGGGTTATACGGAACAAACGTGGCATTCGAAACTTGAAGAGATAAAATCGCTTAAACAACATACAGAGAAAGACAAAACCGTAACTCTAGAAAAATTCCTACAGACATATACATTGTACAAAATGGCAGATTTCAACATTGCGACTGCAATGAAGGTAATACCAACATTCATAGGAGCCTTCAAAGATCTCGACTCATTTCTAACTCTAATAGAATTACTCCACAACACTTTGAAAGAGACCGAAAGAACAACATTAATTGAATTCATTTTTCACGTACAACTTGCGCCGAACGTCTAAAATGCGTTAGGCTTTGTAACAACATTGACAACATTAAAAAGTAACTTGTAAGAAAAATTTAAAAACACAACAACAACAACACACCGGATTGTCACAAATAACACAGAAGAATCAATCGGTAACGTCATACAAAAACAAAGTATTGTTCCTCATTGCCGACTTGAATAGCCTGCAGATAGAAGAATTACCAAGCGAAACAACAGAAGCCGAAAAGAAAGTAATAGAGAGAATCAACCAAAACTATGCACTTACGATTTTCAAGAATGGAATAAATGAGAGCATAAAACCAACTATATTTGCAGCTCAGCAAAAGTCTCTATCAGATGCAATAAATCTGGCACTTGAACTAGAAAGGGATTCGAACCAAATCAATAGCCATATGATGTAAGGTTAAAGAGGTTGGGTGTTCTAGGTCTATGTAACAAGCTATCCGGCAGGGCACAAATACCATTGGAATCTGCCAAAGAAGAATTTGCTTCTTCGTCGGGCAGGGCACGAGTGCCAAAAAGAGAAACAATGTTGATGGTGGTCAAATTGAATCTAAATTTATTTTTGATCTATCGGTCTTTATATACATACTACTATTTCCCTCACTAGCATTTCCAATGCATATCGACCTCAAGTAGGTCGCGTGCCATCATATTTCCGCTTCACTGCATTGTGTTCCCCCAAAGAATCACTTCTCATTGTCAGATGTCACATTAAAGTGTATGTTCTGTGATGTTAAATGCCATTCATGACACACATCTATCGGAATACTTGGGCAGTGAACTTTGTAATGTTTATATTCCAATTCTTTCTGTCTGTATTCTTGTGGTGTCAGCATTTTGTCCTCCGTATTATCCAGTATGTAGGAAGTGTATGTTATTGTTTTGGTGGGTACACTACAATTATGTGTAAAGATGGAGAAGGTATACGAATGTGCCATTTGAATTCTCAAAGCATTGTCAATAAACTTGATGAAGTACGTTTTTTGTTTGAGGATGGTTGTATGGACATTATCTGTATTTCCGAAACATGGTTGAAATGAGGTATGGAGGGGAATCTGTTTAAGTTAAATGGTTATAATTTTTTTCCTTCAAGCCGTGTTAATAAGCGCGGTGGAGGAGTCGCAATATACACATGTAAAGAAAAAATATAAAGGGAGAATCTTTAAAAAATCTACTGAACTAGATGAGACCGAGTTCATATTTGTCGAAATAACGATTGACAATAATAAATTTCTTGTTGGTGTTGTATATATGGCAGCAGATGTAGGAGATTATACTGTAGTCAGGAACCTACTTGAAGAGGTGGGTGCATTGTTTGCGGTGATCTTAACCTAGATGTTTTAAATGGCAGGAACAAAAAATTTATTGATACAATTGGCTCATTAGGTTTTTATCTAGTTAACTCTGTCTATTCTATACCTTTCACTTCCTCCCAAACAAGGAATCGTCTCTTCTTGATTTTTTGGTGTCGCATACTGATCTTGTCAATCATTATTATCAAATTGGTGCCCCTGGTTTTTCTTTCCATGATTTAATTGTTTTGTGTTTAAACATTTTCCCGTCTGTACCACTACAAACTACACTACAAAACTAGAAAGACAAAAACTACAATATACCATGGTTCAGCCAAGAGATTAAAGGGTTGTTAGCAAAACGAGATACTCTTTTTTTACATATGCCGTTGATACAAATGCCAATGGATGTAGTACAAGCGCGTGCGTAATGTTGCTACTTTGCTAATCCGCAGATCAAAGGCTACGAATTTTAAAAGCAAATTTAGTTTGAGTAAGTCAAGTGCAGAGTTTTCGAAAACCATTTGTGAGATTGGGATTACTAATAGAAAAGAATCTATTGACATCACTGTTGTTCTCAATGAGCTCAACCAAAAATTGGTGCAGTCGCCACCACAGACGCATGTTCTGATTGATTCTTCTGTCTCTGAAACCGTTTTTCCAAATAAACGAAGGAGTTTCCTTTTGCAAAATATCGATGCCCTATCTGTAGGCGAGGCAATCCTCTCTGTTGAGTCATAAGCGCAGGGTTTAGATGGCGTATATCCAGATATGATTAAGATACTTTTGACATTTTATGCAAACATATAACCCATATTTTTAATACAATTCTTACCACTGGAGCTTATCCTGATAGACGTAAATGTGCCAAAATCATGCCTGTCCCTAAATCAAATTCAGCGAATAATCTTGACTTCAAGCCGATTGCAATTTTGCGTTTTTGAAAAATTGAAAGCAAAACAAATCAAAACGTTTCTTTATGAAGAAATCTCATAGTAGAGTTTCAGTTTGGTTTTAGGAATAAACATAGTGTTATTTCTGCAGGCTTAAAAGTAAGTGATGATATCAGATCAAGGTTTGACTCGTGAGATCTCGTAACGTTAGCTGTGTTCTTAGATTTCTCGATTTTGGGTCCTCTTCGGTTTCCACTTTTCATCAATGACATTCCGAAATGTATTTCAAATTGCAAATACCGCATTTATGCGGATGATGTCCAGATATACAGGGTGTCCCACGAGCAGTGTACCAAAAAGCTAGAGCGTGTAGGTCTGGTCAAGACAAGAAAAAAATCGTATGGGTGGCGGGGTCTATTCCCCCCGTTCAGCCTGGAGGGGCAATTTTCTAAAAAAATGACTTAATTTGGAAAAAAAATTATTAAAAATCAACAGTTACATCCACAATGCCGTGATATACTTTCTTGTAAAACCAGAATCCTCTTCTTTCACATTGTTTTTAAACGAAGCTGTTTTAAGGAATAGTTTTTGAGAAATTAATTTTCAAACTCAACATTTTGAAAAAAACAATTTTTTTAA
The DNA here is from genome assembly GCA_958301585.1 of Merodon equestris. Classification (NCBI taxonomy): domain Eukaryota; kingdom Metazoa; phylum Arthropoda; class Insecta; order Diptera; family Syrphidae; genus Merodon; species Merodon equestris. The sequence continues at coordinate 72,762,182 of OY284413.1, forward strand.
AAAATTTCGAACTATTTTTTTTTCAAAATTGTATGTAATTAAGTACTAATTTTTCTTCAAAAATTCAATTCTCTTATTAGTTTTTAGTTAAAAACAAAAAACCGGATGCAAAAATGTCTTGTAGTTTTTGAGAAATTAAAAAAAAACCGAACCACTGTTTTCTAAGAAAAACCTTTTTTTGGTTTTAACGTGGCTGGACTTGTAGGCAAATTAATGTATGAAACATTGACCTCTTTTTTATTATTTTTAAAAAATTCGGAGTTTTATTATACATAATAAATTTTGAATATGATCCCCATTTTTTAGAAGGCAAAGATTATATCTCCTAATCACATAAGTCTATGTTTGACAAATTTTCCTGCAATTTGACTCCAGCTACTTCAATCTGTTCTTTCAGTTGTTCCAAAGATACTATTTCCACTTCGTAAACATAATTCTTCATGAATCCCCACACATAAAAATCTAGAGGAGTTAAATCTGGTGATCTAGGTGGCCATTCTGTGGGGCCCCTTCTTCCGATCCAATGGTCATTAAACTGATCATCCAGCCAGTTTCTAACCCGTAAGCTGTAGTGTGCTGGTGCTCCATCTTGCTATCTTGCTGGCAGATTAAATTATCTGCTATGGCCAAAGGAACGTTGTCCATCAAATCGGGCAAAAGGTCTCGTAGGAACTGCAGGTATGATTCTCCATTAATAACGGCATTCAAAAACCGGGGCCCGATTACAGTTTGTCCAACAATACCAAGCCAAACATTACAGCTAAAGCGGTGTTGTGATTTATTTTGTTTCTTGTTGTGTGGATTGGTGCTACTCCAATGATGCAAATTGTGGAAGTTAGTAACCCCATATCTGGTAAACTGTGCTTCATTCGTCCAGAATATCCTTGCAAAATAGTTTCGTTCAGTTCCATCTCGAAGCAGTAATGATCGACAAAATTCTGCTCTCAAAAACTTGTCGTTTGAGGTGAGTTCCTGAACTGGCCTAAAATGGTACGGGTGTAAGTTTTCGATATGAAGCACTCTCCCATACTCTAGATTTGGGCACACCAAGCATAATAGCTATCCTCCTTGTATTAAGGGAAGGATTACGTCGGACCAAATCCAAAATTCTTTCATCTAAGATTCCTGATCCATCTGTAACTGATCTTGCTCTCGCAGTCATTGGTGGATTCTTGAGAACATGCTACGACTGGGAGATCTCCGATTGGGATATCTTTCAGCGTAGAGTCTTTCGGCTTCACGATCCCGACCATTAGCTAAACCGTAGCAGAAGTGCATGTCCGTTAATTCTTCTCGAGAGTATGAGTTTGACATCGTAATGTGTTGATGAGTTAACATCCAATTTGGAAATGGTTTTTTATTAAAAATGCGATGCCTTTTATTTACATTTGGGTTGCAAATATTTTGTTTTTCAAAAAAGAAAAATTGCGGTTTCATTGTCTTAAGGTCCTAGCGGGTAGAAGCCATCGGCGGCGGGCGGACCCAGACGAAATTGGCAGGTCAGTTTTCAGGCGTTATCAATTAAAAAAAAAAAGATTAATCCAGGGTTATTCCAATACCGTGTCACTTTATTGTATCCTCATAAAACTCCGATTTTTTTAAAAATAATAAAAACGAGGTCAATGTTTCATACATTAATTTGCCTACAAGTCCAGCCGCGTTGAAACAAAAAAAATAGGTTTTTCTTAGAAAAAAGTGGTTCGGGTTTTTTTTTTAATTTCTCAAAAACTACAAGACATTTTTGTATCCGGTTTTCTGTTTTTAACTAAAAGCTAATAAGAGAATTGAATTTTTGAAAAAAAATTAGTACTTAATTACGTATAATTTTGAAAAAAAATAGTTCGAAATTTTTTTTTTTTCAAAATTTTGAGTTTGAAAATGAATTTCTCAAAAACTATTCCTCAAAACAGCTTCGTTTAAAAACGAGGTGAATGAAGAGGATTTTGGCTTTACAAACAAGTATACTACGGCATTGTGGATGTAACTGCTGATTTTTAATATTTTTTTTTCCAAATTAAGTAATTTTTTTTAGAAAATTGCCCCTCCCGGCTAAACGGGGAGAATAGACCCCTCCCTCCCATACGATTTTTTTCTTGCCTTGACCAGACCTACACGCTCTAGCTTTTTGCCACACTGCTCGTGGGACACCCTGTATAATCAATTTATATTAAAATATTGATTTGAATGCTATTTTCATCTGATAACAACAAAACCAACTGATGCTAAATTCTTCAAAAATTAAAGCCCTTAAATTCGATAGACATTTACGAAAAATAGAGAGTACTTCAATGGTAAATATTAATAATTGCCCACTTGAAATCGTCAAAAAATTTAAAAACTTTACTTCAATGAGCAGCTAAGTTGGCGTGATCACGTAAATCACATTGTGTTTAAGATCTAATGTATTTTTCGTGGCTTGAGTCCAACCAGACGTTATTTACAGCCAGAGATTAAAATGAAACTTATTAATGCGTATGTTTAACCCCTAATTAAATATGAGTGTGATATCTTCTCAGATTTAGAGTCGGACTTGGCTAGAAAATTTAATGCCGCCTTTAACAGCTGCGCTCGATATATTTTTAATATTCACATATCTGCTTTTACAAAAAAGATAATTGGTTGTATCATACAGTCTTATTTAAACTATGGGACGCTTCTATAACTTTTTGTGATCATTCATAACAAATCACCCAATTATTTGAAATGTAAGATTATTTGAAAAGTACGCTCCCAAAAATCTTTCCAATTAATTCATCCAAGACATAAATTGACAAGACATTGACAAGTCGACAATTTTTTGTGCATGCTGTTCATTTGCGGAACCGTCTTCCCCGACACCTAAGAACAATGAACAGAATACATCGATTTTAAAATCACTTTTTAAATTTCCTTGGAAACAACAACATTTGAAATGATATCCATATTTTCCTATTTTCTGTCCCATACTTTTCCTATCCTTAGCTTTTTATATTTTTAATCAAAAGAAATTGTACCATTATAGAATTTAGTACTTATTTGCCTGTGCAAACTGAAAAGTTTTAAACTTATCTGTACAGAGAGAGAGAGAGAGAGATGAATTTTACAAATAAATTATACAAATTATACAAATTGGCTCATTTATACCCAAAAACAAAAACAATGGAAAAAATTATAGCGCTTCATATTAGAGGTATATTAGAAAATCAATCACCACTGCATCCAAATCAATATGCATACTGCAAAGAACGGTGTACTGAGAATGCGCTGCATCACTTGGAAAATAGTTTCGCACGCAAGGAATTCGCAATAGCCCTTCCTTGATATTGAGATGGCCTTTAATAATATTGGCTATAACTGAATCACCACTGCATTGTCTCCAAGAGGTGTAGACCACCCCACTGGGTTCGAGCTAGCCGTATCAGCTACATCCAGAGAGGTCTCTGTGACAGGATCGACAGCTAAAAGGTGTCCACAAAGTGGAATCCTTTCACCCCTTTTCTGGTCGATAGTCATCGACGGTCTACTCTACAAGTTAACCTACCTCGGTTATGTTATTGTTACAGGTAAATGCGAAATTTTTGCCTGTGAGCGCATGCAACTGCGCTTCTTTTTATATCTGTCTGGTATAGCAGAGAGGTTTTATCGATAAACCCAAATAAGACAATCTTAGTCAACCTTGCTCCATTTCCCTAGGAGCAAGGATTTTGAGAAGAAGTCAGGTCTTCTTTTCCTTTTTCCGGCGTTGTTATGGTCAGAAGTGTAGGAACATAACCTTCCCACTTAACTGCATTCCTACTGGTCCGCTTGTGGGGTCCGCCGGTTTGACCTCAGAAAGTAGCGGCAGGCTTCCCGGTTTGGGATTACTTCATCGCTGAGGCCAATCAAATGCTGGTGTTTTTGCATTTGTTTGCACCAATTATTTTTCGGCCTGCCTTTTTTTTTTTGTGACACTGGCATGCTCCTGATTTTTTTTTGTTTGATCTTACTTTTACAACACCGGTGATCTCCAGTCGTGTCAACCCACTGATTTGCATGTACACTTGTGGGGCAGTTTAATGGTGGTATATGTGTCCCTAGGCTCACCTTGGTGTTTTCTAAATTGCCTAGATGTGATTTTCGTTTACCTCTGTTTTAGTCGCCTTTTACGACAAGCGAGAGGTATCGCTGCAGGGATATTCTTAACCCGTCCCTGCACGGATTTGAGAAGAAGTCAGGTATCTATCGCAAACTTGGCTGGAGCTCCAACATCAAAACAAATTTGCAAAGGCGACTAAGGAACTTTGGGCCTGTCGACGCACTTACGGTAAACACTTACTGGGAACTGAAACCTAAGGTAAGCCATTGGTTATATACCGCAATAGTAAGACCTTTCATCACTTATGCGTCTACTGTATGTTTGTTTGTTTGTTTGTAAATTCATTTTTATTTATAGTTTCTTAGATCTATCTTATGCTAAACAAAAATGCTTAAAACTAGCTTAACTATCCTTACAAATTTAGGAATCAAAATCAAATCAAGGAGACAAAATTTGAACAAAAAAAAAAATACATTGGGGAATCTTCAATGAATTCAGAGCCTCGACATTACAGGCGCCATGCCAACTTGCCCAGTGCAGCCCAAGGGGCACTGATCGGAATTACTCCATTGCACCTTCTTATTAAAAAAGTTGCAATACATAATGCAATCAGACTCCTCCGCTCAGAAACAGACCATCCATGTGGACCACGCAGACCATGGTCACATGTCAATCCTACAAGGCATTCCTGAGCTGAATATGATTACCACAGTTTCGGACGCATTACCACACACGTTCACCTTTGACAAAAGATTTGAGATAGTGATTCCAAATCATACAGCTTGGGATAGCAACGATGTTAAAGGCCTTAGGTGTTACACAGATGGCTCCAAGATGTATTCCGGTGTTGGCACTGTTATCTCTGAACCAAATTAGATATCGAGGGCCCTGGGAACAAGTCCTAGTGTCCTCCAAGCCGTATTATACGCCATCCTGACGTGCGTCAACTTAAATTTAGAGGCAAGCATAAGAGGCATTACGATCAATATACTCTCTGACAGTAAGGTCAAATTCTGGTGGGTTGCAGGACACAAGGGCAAACAAGGTAACGAAATCGCCGACCAGCTCGTTAGGAAAGGTTCTAGGTAAAGGTACATATGTAGGTGCCGAATCTTTCTGAGAAATTTCCAAGTCAAATACAAATGTTCTTTTAGACAAGTGGGAAAAATCACAACACCTGAACTTTTGAAACAGCGTTCAAGGACTCCAACAAACGCCCTTAAATTTAATCGAGTCGATATCAGAAGGCTGGTCAGCCACCCTTCGGGACACTGTTGTCTGAGGAAACTGCAGAGCACATACTATGCGAGTGTCCTGCCCCCTGACATCTTAGGAAGCCATCTCCTTAGAGACAACATGACTCCTGAGGGGATCAGCTCAGCTCCTACGAGGGATATCCACAATTTTATTAAGAAAGTGTAAGGCCTCCTCAGAAAAATTATGACTCCTGAGGGGATAAGCTCAACTTTATTAAGAAAGTATCCTCAGGCACTAGCTCTACACTTGTCTCAGTGGCTCATGCTATTTATAAGCACTAGGCCCTAATTTAAATAAAAAAATCGTACAACCTACTCGGATCATTCATATTCTTTCAATTTTCGTTCAACAGATTTCATAAAACTTACATTTTATCTTCTTGATAAAATATTCATATTAATATTATGTTGGAAGCATTTTACTAATTTTATCTGTCCTATATGCACTCATAAACAGCTGCTCTTCAGCAAATTCCTGGTTTAATAAAGAGTTTCGAACTCTTCGGAACATAAGAAACAAATCTTAATACCTTAATAACAAACCATGATTATCTCCCTGAAATGTAAAACAACCTAATCACAGATCCTACGTGGTTTCATCAATTTATTAATGCCAAAAGAAAATCTGACGGTCTTTCTTCACGAATCAGTTCTTCAGTATCAAATTTCTTTGTGTCCTTTTTTAGTCTATCTTACAGTAATAATTCCTTTGTCTTGGTAAGTTAACCAGCCGATAATGTAGCTAGCAAAAGCAACGATATTACGTTAAAAAACAACCTCAATGTTTTCTTAGCAATCGCCTTGAAAAAGTATATCTTAGCCCCCTTCTAAACTATTTCAACAGTCTCTTTGCTATTTTTCTTCAAGCTGTGGAAGGCTTCGCGCATCACCCATGGAGAAGGGAACAGAAACAAAATTGTTAACCTTAGTCCGATTGCCAAGCTCAACACAGGTCTATATTTTCTCTTCAACAACACGGGTTTTCAACCTCACTGAATTTGTCTCCAAAACTCTTCTTGCATTAGAGAAATATAAAAAAGTCGATGTTATCATTACCGACTATGGGAAAGGCTTTAAAAAGGCACATCATCAAATTATTCATCCCAGCTGTCAGTACCAATATTTCGCTTACCTCCTCACCGAAGTGGCTATGGTCAAAGTGAACATATTACATGGATACTGTAACTCGCTAATATTTCGCGTACCAGTTTTGATTTCAACACCTGCTTATCTTCCTTCCTTCGGGAGTGAGCTTCCCTTCTGACGAAAGTATAGTTTTTAGATGTTAGTTTGAGTTTATAATTGCTTGTAAGCCTAATTAAATAAATAAAAAATCTCCTCAGGGATTTACCGCCTTCTTCTACCGCTTCTACCGTCGCCAATTTTGCACTTCTTAGTGATTGTCCTATTTTTTCATATCTTCTTCTTTTCCTTTTTATCCCGGCGTCGTTATGGTCAGAAGTGTAGGACCATAACCTTCCCACTTAACTGCATTCCTACTGGTCCGCTTGTGGGGTCCGCCGGTTTGACCTCAGAAAGTAGCGGCAGGCTTCCCGGTTTGGGATTACTTCATCGCTGAGGCCAATCAAATGCTGGTGTTTTTGCATTTGTTTGCACCAATTGTTTTTCGGCCTGCCTTTTTTGCGTGTTGAAATTGGAATGTTGATTGATAACGCCTTTTGGACGGGGTTCAAAGGATCTCTCCTTTGAACATGGCAATACCAACTGAGTCGGTCGCGCTCTATATTTCTTGTGATGGTTTCTTTTACGTGGAGGCTTCCTCGGATCTTTGAACTTCTAATTCTGTCACGCTTTGTTACTCCCGCTGTCATGCGAAGCATCTTCATCTCAGTTGCCGTTAATTTGCTCTCATACTTTTTGTGCATTGTCCAGCATTGTGAACCGTATGTGAGCGCCGGACGTACAACTGAAGTGTAGAGCCTTCCTTTCAGCTTAGGGGGAAATTTTCGATCACAGAAGATGGCGGAGTTTTCCCGCCACTTCATCCACCCTACGCTTACGCGATGTTTGATGTCGTCATCACAAGTTGCTTCTCTATTAATCATAGATCCCAGATATTTAAACTTTTCACACTTGGGAAGCACTCTTCCATTCAAGTAAATGTCTGGAATAGGCTGATGAGGGTCAGAGAACGGGCAGCACAGATACTCTGTCTTCTTTGAACTAATACGATACCCGTGTCCCTCAAAAATGTCCACCCACACATCAAGTGCTCGTTGTAGGGACGCCTGATCATCACTTATAATGGCCCCATCGTCAGCAAAGAATAGCTGGTGCACATTGGGGTCCGTCACTTTTCCTTCAAGCAAGCAATCAAGGACTGCTATAAAAAGCAGTGGGCTGAGGACGCTCCCTTGGTGTACACCGACTTTGATTGCGAACTCTTCGGTGACTCCTGCGGTGCATCTTACTCTTGTCGTTGCTCTCTCGTACATGTCCATAATCACTCGCACGTAGGTTACTGGAACTCCTTTTTGTCTTAGCGCTACCCATAAAAGATCTCTTGGTTGCCGGTCAAAGGCCTTCTCGAAATCAACCAACACCATATGCAAGTCCTTCGAAGAATCACGATGCTTTTCCATCATGATCCTTATACTTTGGATTGCATCTGTTGTTGATTTACCCGAGACAAACCCGCACTGGTCATCAGATAGTCGTATTATTTTCCGCAGTCGGCTATCTAATACCCGTTCAACGATCTTCATGGTGTGCGACATCAGCTTGACAGAACGGTAGTTATCACAATTTCGCGTATCACCCTTTCCTTTGTGCAATGGAAGAAGATAGCTTTCCCTCCATTGATTAGGCATAGTGTCGCCTCTCATAAGTTTGGAGATAAGAACCATGAGCCATCTAGACCCGATGTCTCCCATCCTTTTACAGAACTCAGAGGGTATCCCGTCCGGCCCAACAGCTTTTCTTTTCTTGGAGTTTTTAACCGCGTACCGAACTTCTTCGACTGTGATGTCGGATATTTCGGCATGATTCGGGGCGGCTCTTGGAAAGTACACTCGGGGAAACTGTTCGTTCAGAAGTTCCTCGCAATACTGTCGCCATCTGTGGAGAATTTTTTCCTCTTCCACAAGGAGTTGGCCTTCAGCATTGTTAATAAACTTTGGGAAACGAATCTCCTGAGCATTTCTTCTTCTCTGGGCGGCTATTTTAAAGATATTTGCTCCTTTGTTCAAATTGTTTTGTCGAAGCTCCTGGGTAGCCTGGTTCCTGTCAGACGCGGAAGACGATATTTCTTCCAACTCCTGATAGAGGCCTTCCATGCTTTTCGCTTTGAATTCGGCGCATTTTTCTTCGCGATACCTTTGCAACATCTATATACCTTTTCACGGCGAGCTTTTTCCTCTCTATTAGTAGACGAGCACTTTGACCAAGCTTGGAATTTTTCCTATTCCTATTTTTTCATATATGATATATTAATATTATTTTAATCTTAAATTATTTAAGTTATTTTTTTTTACTATGTATTAAGCTAAAAAGTGCCCCTAAAAAGGGGCTGAATTCAAATCAAATCAAGACCAAGAGCCATTTCGAGCAGTAGCCTTAAAAACAATTACTCATTGACGACAAAATACAGGTATTTCTATAAGAAATGAAACTAATGTTCAAGAAAAAAGTCACTGAAAACGCTGACCACGTGAAGGAGTGGAATCCTTATGGAATCAGACTACAGTAGAAGTCTAGGCCTGAGCATTCGACATATACCACAGGCTAGAGGACATCGTCAGCATTATTTAGAAGCCAAGGATATAGGGACAAAATTGGATAATAATTATGTGTCGGGTTTGGGTCTTCACACGCTTCATTCTAAAAACGAAGGAACGAATCCTGAATACCCATATACGCAAGGAACTGGGATGTACATTTTCTCACCGTAGGTCAACATGTTTGCTTTAAGCCATACTTGAACCCTTCACAAAGATTGGTGTTGATAGCATCATAAACCGATTGATTATTTCCATTTGGAACTCGGAAGATTAGAGCTTCGTTGACAAACCTTCGCTAAGCCTTCCTGTCATTAATGTGTCAATTCCACGTTTTGCTGTTCTATTTCGGGTTCTTCCTTATATTGTCTTCTCATCCACGACACAGCTTTTAGGGAGGTATTTTTCCTATGGGTTTTCCACTCATTATTTTTTTGACCGTTTGTCCACGGTTCATTCGTTCTACGTGTGCTGCCCATCTTAGTTTTTGCGATTTTATTATTCGGACAATGCTTGGGGCTGAATAGGGTTCCTCGAGTTTGCTTGATTGTGTAGTTTTCTCCATCTGCCTATTTCTTCATCAGAAATCTACAATATTTTCCTCCTTCAAGTTTCTGTAAACCGTCACTGTTATTATTCTGGTTTTATAAATAATAAAAAAGTCCAGAACTCGTGGTTTTTCGCGATGAAGGAATTGTTCAAAACAACTCTTTTTTTTTCGCAACGTTAAAATCCGTATTTATATAGCCATAATAATGTCAGTGACACCTTAAAGACACCTTCGTCTCTGACAAAGAAGGAGGACAATAGAACAGTCAAACAAATAATAAGTCAAAAACCCGTAGGCCAGTAATAATAACAATAATAATAATAATTCGTTATCACAAAAAACAGTAAGTATGATACATTCAAGCTCATAATATTATAGATCCCTCCTGATAGACTCGAAAAATCATCCTACACCAGGCCCATTGACCATTTCATTAAGAATATCGCTATATGTAGTGCAGCCTGGTTATACAGTACCTACAGTGACGGTAAGATCCTGCAGATGATACTAAGGGACCTGCTTGTACTCCGGATATATTACAACATACCTAACCACAATGAATTGCCGATGTAAGAGAAATGAAGAAGTACAGAAGGATCGATTATGCGCAATCATCTCTTCGAAGTGTCGAGATTTATTAACTTACCAGTTCATAATATTTTTTTCTAGACAGAGCTTCTTACGATGTGAGATGTTTGCGTCTAACTTAGCCACAGACCTGCAGAAACCATCAATATCGCTTTACATGGTGAAACAGCCTGCGAGTTCCTGGACAACTTTGTTCCCAATCGTTTCCTAAATCCCCTGACCACTATGAAGGTATCAAGAGAGTAAACCAGCTGGCCAGGAGAAAATAAAACCTTAGCAACTCTGTAGCGGAATCAGAAATTGTTAAGGGCGACATTCAGCAATGCCTAAAACCAGAAGCCAATCTCGCATGGCAAAACGACAATCCCAAAACGATATGCCTGTATGATATGTTGTAGGCTAATCATTTTGCATCAATCTAAACCAGATTGCTGCCAAATGGATCGGCCCACTCATCTAAATTCTAGTAGTATTTAGTTCTTGTTAAATACGTCTGACATATTTATTATATATAATAACGCACAAGAGTTTTAAAACAAAAAGACACAATGTAGTGCTAATTGGTATTTTCAAATAACAATGGAAATGTAATATTTTCTCATTGTAAGTAAAATAACAAATACAAATGAAATGAGTACATTCTTGGCAATCTGCCTGGTCTAGGACGTTCTAAGTAATTGTCTTATTTAAGGAAAGTTAAATCTCTTTAACACAAGCACTCAACGTTTGGAAAATAATGAATTAGCTCGTATTTTAAGTCATTAGTACGTATGTATCATATATCGCCAAGGATTAATTCATGGCACAAGCAGCACTTTGTTTCCGGCACAATTTGCACGCTACCCTCCATTTCCACAGTGTCATTGGCCATTGGTTTCAAACGACTTTTACTTTACATATGGAGCATAGATCGTCAGCACTCAACTGCAGTTTCTCACTTTCCAGTAAATTCAGACATAGGCCTGACCCATAAAATCGGAATGGGTCAAATGGACACATGCACTCAAAAAGAAGCAAACATTTGCAAAATAATTTATTTTATTGCCACATGGGACATTCCAAACTCGAACCAATTTATATCACTTTTTATTCTATTTCATGTGACCCGATCGAACCGAAAGGTCCGCCAAAGTTGAAATTCATTTCATCCACATTCGTTGAGTAGTCGCCTCTTTTCTGGGTCTGTATACTCCAATACTCGTACATAGTACGAGTAGTTTCGCTGAGCAGTGAGAAATTCTTTGGTCAGGATACCAGTAAAATGTTTGGAAAGTGAATGGAATAAATTTTCTAGGTACAGATTCCTCTTTTCACTGAGTTCAAGAGCTTAGTTTCGCTTTTGCTCTCCTATTCAGTCAGTTCCCATCGTATTGATATATTTAGGAACAATGCACGAAAAGGAAGAACGAAAAAGTGAACATTTTTTTTTTAAAATGGAGTTTCATGGATTTTTATTTCGTCCTGGATGTGTTGGTGGATTTGTTTTCTATTAGCGGAGATCTGTGAATGGGAAGAACATAAAAATCCGAAAAAGTAATTTAATTTGGAAGGAATTTGATTATTAACGACACTTTTTGTTCATGTCCGCTTGCGAATATTTGCGACAACAATGAAAGTTATGTTAATTAATTTATAAACTATTTCGAAGATTGCACTATTCAATAAGCAATAAAAACTATTATCAAGTTTATCCAAGACACATTCGCTTAATTGGTTGAAGTATTTCTTCTTTGAGTACCACATTTGATACGGCCATTTATTGGCAGCTGATGAAGACGATGAAGTCGAAATAGTCAAAGTTCTTGAAGTTTTCGAAAGGATGTCTTCCACTATTGACTTTCTGATTAGGACATCAACTAAGATACGTTTAAAGACAATTTGTATTATGTTTTAGCGATTTTTACTAGTCACTTCCATTTCAAAAACGGATCTCATTGATTTAGTTATCGCAATAGAAAATTTGTCATATTAAATGGTCCGCCAAATAATTTTTTTTTTTTTGAAAATGCTATAAAAAAACTACTGAATATTTTCTCAAATTTCTTTTCTTATTTGAAAGTACAATCCTTCCGGTTAATAATGGAAAATAATTTCATTCAAATGGCTGCCTCGGCTGGCCATGGAGTAGCCTACACGATCGGTTCAATTTTTAAGCACATTATCGGTTGTGTGCAGCTGTATTTCACCAATGGCTTCACGAATATTGTCCTTTAAAGCGTCAATTGTCTCTGGCTTGTCGGCGTAACACTTATCTTTGACGGCACCCCACAAATAATAGTCCAACGGTGTCAAATCGCAGCTCCGAGGTGGCCAAACGACATCAGCTCTGCGGCTGATAATACGATTTTCAAAAACAGGGCGCAAAACATCGAGTGTAGCTTCGGCTGTGTGGCACGTAGCGCCGTCCTGTTGAAACCAAATGTTGCCAATATCATCCTCTTCAATTTTTGTGAACAAAAATTCGTTCAACATGGTCCGATAACGATCGCCATTGACTGTAACCGCCACTCCTTGCTCATTTTCGAAGAAAAATGGCCCAATTATGCCTCTGGACCAAAATCCGCACCAAACAGTGGCTCGTTTTGGGTGCACCGGCTTTTCAATGTATGCGTGCGGGTTTTCTGTGCCCCAAATGCGACAATTTTGCTTGTTTACATACCCGCCAAGATCAAAATGAGCTTCATTTGAAAAGATGATTTTTTTGGCAAAATCGGCATCTTCTGTAAGTCGATCGCAGGCCCACTTAGCGAAGCGCATTGGATGGTCAGTTGGCTTCAACTCCTGAACCAATTGGACTTTGTATGGCGTCATACCAAGGTCTTTATGCAAAATTCGTCTCAATGATGTCTCCGAAATGTTCAATTGTTGAGAACGACGGTGAATTGATATTGATGGTGCTTCACGCACACTTTCTGCCGCAGCAGCAATATTCTCGGGTGTACGCACTGTTTTTGGCTTTTCACGCTTTGGTTTATCGATGAGGATGCCAGTTTCTTTCACTTTTTTCACAAGATAACGAACATACGGAGCTGACGGTGCTTTTCTTCTTCCAAAATCCGTACGCAATTTTCGCACACATTCTGCAACATTACCATGATTTTCAAAGTAATGTCGCAATATTTCCCAGCGTTGTTCAAGCGTATACACAACCATATTCGTTCAGCGGAAGGATAAAACTAATTATCTGTCAAATTAGACATGAGCTAAGTGTTACCATTCACGAAATAAGCACTACTTGAAAAAAAAACGTTAGATGGCGGACCCTTTATAATCTTTTCGTAGGAAGGAATCACATTTAAGAACTTTCTATATTTGCAATATAGAATTGTTAGAGAGTATAGGTAGACGTCCATTTCTCTAATTGTTTAACATATATTTTGACTTCAGGAGCATAGGAAGCTGTTGCTGAAAATAGCGGAAAACAATGGACGCAGTGAAAGTAAGCCAGGAAATTATAAACAGCTTCTCTTGAAGAAGCTACATAATAGAAAAATAGATAGAGTGGAAAAAAGGTAAGATCAGTTTCGTCTCGTATCCGGAACTTTTGTAATTGCATGTCGTTCCGAGTTTATGATTTTAATATCAAAGTTAGCAAGCAACCAAGACATTTAAAACCATTTCCAAAATTTTGATGCGGAAAAAAGACCCAAGCGCAAGTTACTGGAGTCCACCCCAATGTTTGCCCGATAATGACATTGACAGTGAGAACAAAATTTAAAATTTTTCTCGCCGGATAAATAAAATTCTCAAAAACAAAAAAAAAAAAAACCCTCCACCCATGAAATGGTTGCAAAAGAATGGCTAATACGTGAAAAGAACTAATGTTTCCGAATATTCAATTAAAATATGTCTATCGGACTTGAAAACATGTTCAACATCATACAATTCTTAAAGACGAACTCTGTAATTTTTTTCCCATAGTATCATAGGTGAAAAAGTTTTTAAAGTACTCACGTTTGACTAAGAATTACTTTCACGCGGTTTTAAGTGTAAGGAATTAAAAACAATCAGAAAGAAATACGAATATTATTCCGATATCTGCTGCATTTTTTCGCCGGCAAGTGGAAACTATTTGATTTAAAGAAAAAAATCAAGTAAGTTGCTATTAAAGAAAACTAAACAACAAAGTAACTGTTAAAAAATAGAGTATGTCAAATATACGTAGGTTAGGGTGGGGGAGATTCGACACTTTTTCTGAAGATTGCCAATAATTTCTTTCCAAATACACATTTGCATAATATTTTGATTGTATTGAAACTTTGTTTATTGTACTACAAACGTGCATCATTATTGTAAAGTTTTCTAAACTCTAATAGATTATTTGTTTTTTTCCAAAAGTTTGCTTCAAAATGACGATTGTGCCCCACCATGGGGTACTTTCGTCATATGGGTGGCATGAATTTTTGTAGAGCAGAAAACACTATAAATTGGAAATAAATACAGATTTCAATAAAGCAAACTGCTTAAAATAATTATTTTTATTCAAGAAAATAAATTTTAGTAAAAAAACATAACAAACGAGATCCGTTAATAACATTTTAGATTAAATTTAAAATCACAAGAGAATTGAGATCGGAAACAAAAAATAATTCAAATGTTTGTGTTTAAAGTTTTGTTAACAAATAAATCATTGGACGTTGTATGTCCACGTCTTTAAAAAATATAATATTTGAATATCTTGACGATGCAGGTGGATGCTCCGGCAAGGGCAGTTTCAGCTCAATATCAGTTTTTAAAACAAGCGAAACATCTTCTAAAAGAGGCATATAAAACTGCCAATTATTTGGTTTCTTGCGAAAAAATTTAACAGTTAAGAGAAAATTGTTTAAACTCTCAACTTTTGTTATTTGGCCAACAAAATATTTTGGAACTCGTGCTTCAAATTTCACTAATACATAGTCATCAATACACAGTTTTTCCTCGGACATATATGTAAATATTTGAAATCATTTATATTTGTTTCTTCTTCTAAATCAGAGGCTTCGTCTTCAATATATGGTCCAACAGACTTATCTGAATCAGCAACGCTGAATGCTTCAGAATCGCTTGAATCGGATATTTCAACTCTTTTCTTAATTGTTTTTTTAATCTGGTTGAATCTTTTCAAATCTAGTATTATCCTTGTTCTCGGTTCATATAATTTATTAAGAAATAAAGGGAAAAAAAAACACAACCACACAACCAAATAACGAGCTCATAACCATATAGTAGATTACCCTCACTCTGGAAACAAGTTGACATCCCAAGCTGCCTCATTACACTTTGTTTCGCCACTGGACTCCAAAACACCAATCCGGTTAAAAAATTGAGAGCCTGCGCCAATTTTTTCTAACGTCCCGAGAGGTCCCAGACACCATATAGATAGAAGGTCTGTTCTATAAGCTCGCAAGGCTAGGCAAGTCAAATGACGTTAATGATAATCGTAATAACTACCGAAAATAAGTTTTTTGTTAATGTTATAACATTACTTCGGGCAGGATTCTTGATATTAAAAACGGTTATCAACAAGGAGTGGTAAATTTTCCGATACTGTTTATTATCTACACAGGTCATTCAATAGCTTATTCGATTATATGAAGAGATATTGCCATAAATGAAAGTTAAAAATTAACTTGTCGCTACTGTGGTTTAATTAATAGCCATCTTATTGATATAAGCTATATATGTACTTGGAAAAGGTTCGTGTATTCGAGAGGCAGTTCTTTAGGGCCTGTCTTAGAATGTGCTGAACGACAGAGTCCCAATACATGAGGCATTATCCTAATAAGGTCCTGTTTGATGAAGAAGGGCTAAACAGAACTGACAATTTCTTGTTAAAATGACCCGAAAGCAAATCCTAAAAGCGATGACTAACGACAATAACCTGATCTCCGGGGCGTACTACCCGAATTATAGACACCACGCGCACACTCCGATCGGACTCCTCAGATCCCCCAGAAAAATGTTTTCACATAGATTCTGAAAGGTTAACGCAAAATAGAGATGGTATCCCGGTAAGTACCCACCACCACCGTCCCGCCAGGGACAAACGACTCATCGGGATAGACGAATACGCTCATTCGTTATAGTACCGCAATGACGGACTGGGACATTGCCGATCTTGCTAAACACCACGCCAATTTTTAGTGGTTGTCGGGGGAAAACGTTTTTTTAGAAAATAAAATTGTGAAATGTAATCATACAAAAATAGTATAGAAAGTTTTAAGCCAAACGGCGTTGGCAATTAAGAAATTCACAAGGTGGCGCAAAATAATTCACCCTATGGGAAGATGTTATAATTTTTGCAAATGGCATCATACGTCAATCATATTTGACATTTGGAACTAGACAGCTGCAGTATACAAACAAAATTGGAGCAAGAGAGTGGAATAATTGTGTCGATTTTTTTGACCAATAATCGGTTGGTGAATTTCGACGTCGATTTTCTAATCGTGTCGCGCCAACTGAGCACTTAGCTAGTCGACTCGAACAGACCGGAACCATAGGAGACCATGCAGGGCGTGGCGTGTTCCGTTATTGGCCATGTCATTCATATATGTATAACGCGTACAGTGAACTATTTGCCTACTATTTTTTTGATTCGCAGGATTGTAAATTAGAAAAAGATGAGCAAGCGACGAAGGCTAATACTTGAGGCTAATAACTTGAGGACTTTGTAGCGGAGACAGATAGCAAACACCATATGATCTCAGATGATTCTTTTCACGATCAAGTATGGTTTCCAGAAGACTACAAGTGAAGAAGATATCGAAGATCTAGGCGACCTTCTACAAGACGATAACTACGAAAACATTGAGAATATTGGAGAAGTGGACCGATTATGTCGGAAGACAAAAATCTTTTCCATTTACCGGCAAATTCGGATTGCAACTAACACTTTCAACAAATATGAGCCCTTGTGCTCTTTGAAAAATCAACGTCAGGAAAACATGTCTGCATCGAATTGATATACTTGTTGGAAAACAAGACCAATGTTATTGGTACTTTGCGAGCAAATAAAAAGAATATAATAATATATATAATATATATAGAGCAAATATAAAAAAAATAAAATGGTTTCAATAGAGAATAAAAATGGGATTGTAGTTCTAAAATGAAAGGATACCCGCGACCAAACATGCATCGGTATTAATACCTAGATTAACGAGTAAAAACCAGAAGGCCCAAACATTGTTGCCACTACCAACACTGACCAGCCTTCGACAAGCGAAATTCAGGCAACATCGAAAGGGCGTAAATCCCGAAAGATTACCACAAAACCATTTGCAGTACTTTCATATAATGCAGGTAAAGCCCGTCTGTCTGATCAGAAGGTGTAAAGTGGTGTAGGAATCTTTTAGTAATTACAATTGTTAGCGCTGTTGTTTACAAGCAGATAACAAAAAATAAGATTCAAATACCCGCATTCAGGGAGTGCTTCGTAGCAAATATCTTAGGAATACCAGGCCTTCAACATCGGAATAGACACAGGTCGTTAGGAAACATACACCATCTTTCCAAAGAACCAATCCGGATCCAAAAACTTGCTGAGAAAATGTATTATTAGTAAACATCAACATCAATTTTATTCTTTCGAAACAACCACATTTTTGCAGATTTGCTCGAACCAAGTATACTATAATTATCACCAGAACCCAGGCTTTTAAATTTCTATTCAGCTTGTTCCGAGTGTTCTCGTACATATATGAATGAAGTGGTCCATACGGAAAAAAGGGAGTCATTCATATTTGAATAGCTTGGCATGGTTTATTATCTTTTAAACTGTAGCTATTCGTCGAAATTCGTGACTCAGTCAATATGTTAAATATTAAGATATTTTGAAGCTGGATTTAGACATTTTCGTCTAGCAAATAAGAATAAAATAAGAAAATCTTAAATGAATTGAAAAAAAAGTAAACTGATTGACTAGATTGAATAGATAGAAGTGAGTTGGCCACTTTCAGAACCAACTTTAGAAAGAGTTAACATGTCAAAAACCATCTATAGCAGTGGTTTACTTATACCCAGCCGACTGAGCTGGTAACCATTCGGTGTCGAAAGGACAAGCGATATTATCTTATAGGGGTGTTTTTTTTAGAGCTGTACAGATTTAATGTGAAATAATGATTAAATGTACAGATTAATGTGATTGAAACTATTTTTATAGATTTTTTTTTAATCGATAATTTTATGCCATTAGCGTTTAAATATAATGTCGTGTATATGCGCGAAATATCTTTGCCACGAAACGTTCGAACAAAATAAACGAAATTTAATTTTCGGGCAGAGCTTCGCCCTTCGTAACTTTATTACCAGAACTGAACAATCATTAATTTTTGTAATGGGTTTTTATAATAATAAACTGCTGACCATGTGACATTCGGAATTCTGAAGTAAATACATATGATACATGTGTACAGGTAAAGAGGCAAATTGGAATTTGGATATATTGGATTTCATAAGATTATATAATATATGATGCATGTGCATAGGCAAATCTGAATTTGGATATATTGGATTACACAAGATAACAAAGTCATAAGATCTTAATGCTAAACTGCATGGGAGCAGAATGTGGGATCGTAACTCGCGCCACGGCTAGCTCGAATGAAGTGCAATCCTCGAGTCCAAAATCGTGCAACTTATGCCGTACTTCCATGTCGTCGAATGTCTCTGGTTTATTGATCCATTACGAAATTATGCGCTCAGCAAATGTTTCCTGCAATAAATTGATGTTGTCGCGCGCCGTTTGGCTTGTTGCGCCATCTTGTTGAAACCAAAGCTGTGTCACTCAATTCTCTGTCAATGCTATTTAACTAAGTAGCGAAGAAGTTAGAAATCTTGTTTCTCCATTGACCGTAACATCCTGGCCGGCATCGTCCTTAAAGAAATATGGGCTGATGATTTCACTAGTTCATAAAGCACACCATACCGTCTCGACAAAGGCTTCCGAGTTTTCTCCATCCCAAATTCGACAATTTTGAATGTTTACAACAAAATTTTGCGTTGAAAATAAGGATCAAGCTAAATCATGTTTTCGACCCATTCGCCAAACCTACGACCGGTCACCCGGTTTCAACTCTTGCACAAGTTGGATCTTATAAGCTTTTTAGCCAAGATCTCTCCGTAAAATATTCCACAAAGTGGATGGGCACAGTTCCTATTGTGTGCATGATAGTGATTTGACTCATTCGAATTCTCCTAAATACTGCACTCCACAACGGCGATAACTTCTTCTCTTCGCACTGTTTGTCGTCTTTGGGGTTGCGTATTATGCACTAGAGTGAACGTGATGCGAAAACGATTCATCGTGTTTCGAATAACTTGCTCAGATGGATGATTACGTCGACCGTAAAATGGACGTAGTGCAGTGAACTATGGTTTTCAAAATAAGTTTGCACAATTTTTAGCGTTAATATATTTATGGTGAAGTGGCGAAACGCACTAATTACAAATCAATTTTCAACTGTCAAATTGACAATTTGTAGAAATACTATTTCCCGTTTAAAAAACCAAAGCCCTTAAAATGCAATCTTTATAAAAATTTGAGAGAATAAAAAAAAAAACATACGTGTGTAGAAAATGGTGTTATTAATCTAAGTAACATTTAGAAAGTACGAAAAATGAAAGTGGGGCAGTTATCAAGACTTTTCATAATAAAGGTAACAATTTTAATTGTTTGCTATCGTGTACTGTACAGGTGTTATTATTAATATTTGGAAACTATACCTCTAAAATCGACGTGTCTATGTATTGTGTATGAGATCCTAATCTAACTATATCAAAACATAATATAACATACATACATACATACAGAAGAAGTGTATACTCGACGTTTTGGGCATATGTTAGTATTCCTTTCGTAAATTTATTGTCATTATTAATAATAATTATTAGTTTTACCGTCAAGTAAACCTTCTGTTGCATGTTTGTATGTTTCTTCAGAAAAATTATTTGGAACTTTAATTATTTATTCAATTCCTAGATAGGGTGGAACAAAAAAAAATCGACAGAAATTGGAGAGTGACTTTCGACCGCTATTTGACTCTTTATTGCGTTGAAAAACGGAAAGGAGTAATACATTAATTAAGAAGTTTAAAATACAAGGACTGGAATTTCTAAAGTTCGGATCATTATTCCGCCTTGCAAGAAACCATTAAAAATCATAGCAGTATCCACTTAATAAGCTAGTGTATTAACGATTTAGTCATTAAGGCGAACAAGGTTGGCATTTCGAAACGAATTCTTCGCCGTTTAGGGGTGACTTTATGTTTTTTTGCCAACGGGTAGCTGGGTAACGAACTGGTAAGTTTATGAAAAGAATTAAACTTTGTGTTTCAAGCTAGTCTTTCGTAGACTTTTTTCTTTTAAGTTGCTCTGGATTTCAGTTAAAGTAGAGTTTACTTAATCTACATGCTGTTTGCATAATTAACCTTAATTTTTTCGTAGAAGTACTAAAAGGTAAACGTGAAAGATTTTACGAAGATTCGTATATCGTTGTTTGTTCCCCTGGGATACTCCAAATTATATGTAACAAATTCATATTTATCGCTGTGAGGCAAAAGCTTTAAGATTTAAGAACCTTATTGGTCGTATCGCTTATCGGAAAAAAATATAAATTCATATAAAATCAGGCGTGAGCACATAAATAATAATTTCTTGGACATTCATGGTGGCAGAAATAATTTTACCTTGATGTTGAGGATATTGAATGTCATATTTGTAAAGTAAAAACCTTTAAAGAAACTTTAATTATATGAATGGCAGCAAGCTTACAATGACGTTCATATGTTCAAGCGGTCTTTGGGACAATATTGAAAACTATTGAATATAACCAATATAAGTAGGTATTGTACATCCTGAAACTAATGTTACTTGTTTTTAAATCTTTTTCTCATTTTACTATTAAGGCTTCGACATTTTTGTATATGCTTTACTGCAAGTAAGAAGGCCGACGGGCTCACTGAGTGAGGTAAGTGAGAACATACGAGAAACTGGACTTCAACGAATATGCTGTTTTAACCCGGACGTTCATTAATCAGATGCTTTCAATGAAATACTCCAAGTTAGTTAACGTCTCGTGTTATGCATCATTTTGCATGTGGCATGTGACAATCCCCATTATAAATTAATATAGCAAAATTATCCCTGAATCCTATATATTAATCGGCTTAGTCGGCAGGTTTGACGTAATCTGTATGAGATAATACGCGCGAAAAGGTAGACGAAATTCTTGACTGCTGCAATTACGAGGGTGGTCCGATAAGTACTTAACCTCACCGCCAGATGGCGCCAGTATCGCAAGAGCAACTTGCTATCGTGTAGTACATTCTAATAGACGGCTACTGTCCAAATTGCCGGATCGGACTCGTAGTTTTGTTTTGACCGCGTGTGAAAGCGGGAGTGTGCGCGGATTTTAAAAAAATGGAAAAAGAACAATATCGGTTGGTGATTCGATTCTTGTTTTTGGAAGAGAAATCGCGCAGCGAAATCAAAGAGCGTTTGGATGTTGTGTACGGTGACTCTTCTCATTCGATGGCGACCATTGAAAATTGGTTTAACGAGTTTCAACGTGGTCGCACGTCGGTTTTTGATGAGCCACGTCCAGGTGCCCCGAAAATGGCTACCACGGAGGATAACGTGACAAAAATCCACGATTTCGTATTGGCAGACCGCCGATTGAAGGTGCGCGAGATAACTGAGACATTAGGCATTTCAAAAGATCGCGTGGGTCATATCCTGCATGAACCTGCGATGGGTGCCACGTTTGCTCACTCCAGACAACAAGCGCAACCGTAAGACCATTTCAGAGCAGTGTTTGACGCTGTCTAAGGGCAATCCGAAGGAGTTTCTGCGTCGTTTCGTGACAGTCTACGAAACATGGATTTACTGGTACACACCAGAGACCAAGGAACAGTCGAAACAGTGGATTTCAGCCGGCAAACTTGCTCCGAAGAAGGCGAAGACTGTCCCATCGACCGGAAAGGTGATGGCTACCGTTTTCTGGGATTCACAAGGTGTGATCCACATCGACTACCTGGGGAAGGGCAAAACGGTCACAGGGCTATACTATGCCAAATTATTGGGCCGATTCGACACCGAATTTAAGAAAAAACGGCCTCACTTGGCGAAGAAAAAAGTGCTCTTCCACCATGATAACGCCCCGGTTCACATCTCCGCCCTCGCCACGGCCAAATTGGTCGAATTGAGCTATGAACTGCTGCCCCATCCACCGTATTCTCCAGATTTGGCTCCGTGCGAATTCTTTTTGTTTCCAAACTTGAAAAAGTCCATCGCCGGGCAGAAATTTCAGTCGAATGAGGAGGTCATCGCCACCACGGAAGCCTACTTTGACGGGTTAAAGAAGTTGGAGCTTCGCTGGGTCAATTGTATCGAGCTAAAAGGAGACTATATTGAAAAATAAATTGCCATTTCTCCAAAAAATTTGTTTTTCTTTTGTAGGCTAAGTACTTATCGGACCACCCTCGTATATGGTCATTCAAAGGACAGGCCTATATGTCAAAAATTAATAATTTTTAATACTTTGTATACTATCTTCAACGTTGATGAATAAGATAAACTGTACACGTTAGAGCTACGTATTGAAGTTATTCAAACCTATTATAGAAATGGTTCATATTTTAAAAACAAAAATCATAAAATTCCTAATTCAATTCAAGGGTTAATGAAAATAATTTAAGAAACTGGTTACATCGACGATCCGAAAAAGTCTGGCAGATCAGAAAGTGAACGCTTTACAAGACATGTTGTGGAACATGTTGTGTTGCTATGGCAAAAAATATCGCTAAATCAACATACTCCAGCACCCAGTATTTATCCAAATGTTAGGATAGGTTTATTAAATTACAGCAAGGTCTGAGATAGAGGACAAAGTTCCAGGATATCAAAAAAGCATAGCCGAAGGGAAAGACGAAAAGACGGATCAATCGCGTCGCTTTCATACACCTGCCGTCGAACCCCAGTTGAATTACATGGGAGGAAGAGATGTTCAAAAGCCCATTGCTGTTCTTAAAGCCCCTTTGACTGTACCTAAGGCACCGGAGGCCGAAGGTGGATGTATTTCGCTCTTGCTCGCAATCTAAGCCCAGATTGGCCAATTCCGACAATACTCACGGAGGAGTAGGCGCCCCGAGTAGACAATATCTGCTCGCTTCTGCCAGGCCTAGCAAACCTATGGTCGAAATGGATACGCCGGTAGAGAGTTCCTTAAAGATTCTGTCGGTGAATGTCAATTTACTGATTAGGATAGAGCGACGAGCCATACTTTTTAACATGTTGTAGGATGTGACCGATTCTCAGACGGTAGTAGCTGGCTTCCAGAGTGCGTTCAAGATGAATGATAGCATTCGCCCAAACCACGACCTGCGTTGTAGTAATTTTGTAGATGTTAGACACAGAGTGACTTCATCTCAGATAATAAAAACACAAAAAGGCAAAACAAAAACAATCTACAGTTGCCCCAACAACCTACCCCCTGTCATTATCCCAGCAACCATTGCCGATCCTCCGATAATCACAACGACACCTCCAAAACCCCAGCATACACAATCTCCAAATAACTTATTGAGAACTAAACTCCATGATACAACAACTTGTGACACAAATAGCAAATATGATTACAATATATGTATACGTAACACTCATAACAAATATTAGTTAATAAACAGAACATGGACGAAATGAAAATTGTTATATGGAACTCAAAGGGCCGACAAAATTAATCTAACGAACTAATACAATTTACCGAGTCTAACTCAATAGACATTTCACTGATTTCAGAAACACGCTTTACTGAGAAAGATTACTCCACGATACCAGAATATAATGTGTATCATACAAACCATCCCCATAACAAGGCCCACGGCGTGTCGGAAATCTTAATAAGACAAAAAATCAAACCAGTTGAAGTCGAAAACTACAAGACTGAACACATTCAAGCAACAACAAGCAACTCACAATCGCAGTACTTTACTGTCCTCCAAAATACAACATATCGACAGAACAATACAAACTGGGGCTCTAGAATAAGAAATAACTATACAACTTAATTCGCTTAATGTGAATTTTCTAAGCATTAGAGAACCAACATACTGGTCCACAAACATGAACAAAAGACCCGACTTAATAGATTTCTGCATTTATAAAAACATCCCTCGACTTTTCAACTGACCATTTCCCTATTATTATTGCTTACGAAAGCAAAGCAACTCTTACTGCCAAAAATACAAGAATTTGCAATAAATAAACTAATTGGTTGACATTCAAAAATATTATCGCCTCAGATCTACAACTCAACATCCCCCTCACATCCCCTGAGAACATAGAAAATGCAATAATGCACTTAAACGTCACTATTTTTATTGCAGCATATACTCGTATGTAAATCCACACCCCAAGGAAAAATCGTCTCATATTCCCCAATACATTTTAAAGAAAATTAAAAAAAATGAAAATTGAGAAAACTGTGACAAGCTAACAGATGTCTAGAATTAAAAGCCAAACTAAACAAGACTACAAAAGAATTAAAGGAACTACTACAAGGTCACAAAAATCAATGCCTTAACAACTACCAAGCAAAACTTACTCCAACTTTACAAACGAATTACTCTCTATGGAAAGCCACAAAGAATATAAAAACAACAATCTTACATCAACCACCCATTCTCAACGACGTAGTCTAAAATAAATATAAAAAAAGCCACAACACTAGCAAACTTTTTTTAACAAACCTTTACAAACGAAAAAGATGACACTACCTCAACTTTGAGAATGCAAACGAGATTACACAAATAAAACCGACCACTAAAGAAGAAGTTAAGTACCTAATAAAATACAAAACAAAACTGAAGAAAAGTCACAAATTCTTAAAACCTGACTGTGGATTAGTATTGTATTTATAAGAAATATTTTCGACACTGTCTTCCGACACAAGTACTTTCCAATTATTCGGAAAGTAGCTGAAGTCAAAGCCATACCCAAACCTGGCATGGGCGCAACAAAAATAATTATCGACCTATTTGTTTACTACCAATTATATTAAAACTTCTAGCTAGCCATAAGGCGTCGCAGCAGCATAATGGAGCAGTATTTAAATGTACAAAATTTTTTTTTTAAAGACTAATTTTCTTAAACAAATCAACAAATTTCAGTATATATTTGGCCTAGAGTGGAAATTAGACAACTTGAGATTTTTCAACTTCTAATGCATCTTCCTTGCATTATTCGTACAAATCACACATTTCCTACAACAATTCCAATTTAAGTCTAAAATTGTATCATTTTGACTAATGCAAAAACAAATAGTCTTAACTTGGTTTGCAGTTCTTAGATACATTTCTGGGTGGAAAATAGGCTCAGGAACAATCACATTTTCTTCATTTGGTTGCTTGTCCTAAATGGAACGTTTAATTCTTTTTCGTTCACGTTCTCACGATTTTTTGCCCGACGAATTGCCTCTTCTGATTTACCGAATCGTCGCTTTTTAATAGGTGGCATTGTAAAAAAAAGAAGAAAAGAAATTGACAAATACTCATCAACAATAGAATTCTCTGCCTTGACGTTAGATTAGCGCACGCTGTTGCGTGTCAAAGTTTCGCGACTAAATTGCATGACAGTTTATATCACCAAAGTAGATATTTTATGTATAATTTAGTTAATTATACAGTAGTATTTCTATATCTGGCAGCTCGAACAGTCAAACGGCCTCCTCTATGTCGCTTTATGGGTTGTGTAGGTGGCAATTTTCAAATGTTAAATGATTAAATGAAATATCGATGAATTCCTATGTGATTTCAAAAGTTTGAGTTGTTAAATCGGAATTTTTGAGACTGAGTGAATCTTCTGTGAACCTTGAAGTATACTTATTGCTTGACTTATGTGAGAACGGACATTTTTAAATCACTAAATTAACGCCTTTTAACACAAATTGAATGAGCCAAACTCTTATATATAGTTAATTAAATTCGTATGTAACTGAATTCATTTTGATTCGAAATATAAAATTGTTTGTTATCGAAAGTGCATGAAATTTTTCCCATATACATACTTAACATTGCGGTTTGAATAAACGACCTATAGTTTTATTTATTGATTATTTAGACAAAAAAAGTATTGAAATCGGCCCATTGGTTAGCGAGATCTGCTTGACGTAACATTTGCCATTTGACCTAAAATTTCGAATGATTTAGAAAATAAAAGATATTGTTCTGCTATTTTCCTTGACCTATCTAAAGCTTTCGACAAGGCATGCACACGAGACTACTCTATAAGCAAAACAAAATACTACCACTAGATTTGTATTTACTACTTAAACGCTATCTCAAGCGGCGGCTTTTTTTTATGATAGATACAAGGAAGAATGCTCCAAGCTGTTGACAGTCCTAGTAGGCGTTCCCCATGAAAGCGTCTTTGGCCCACTACTCTAATATACACATCAGGTGTACCGAACCCGACTTTAAAACATACCATGCTAGCTACATTCGCTAATGATACTATTATCCTTCAAGCCAGTAAAAATCTAACAAACGCAAATTATAAACTTCAAAGACATCTCAACAATACTACCGAGTGGTTTACAAAATGGGGCATCCAAATAAACGAAGAGAATACTTTACAGGTGATCTACATATACTACAAAAAGGATTGACAACACAATTTTTTTAACAATTAATGGCAAATATGGCATGTAGCGCTTGGGCCAAATACCTTGTAATGTTTATTGACAGTAAATTAACATGGAAACAGCACATAATAACATGTTGTTCCATGTTGTTGTACCACATGAAATGTCCGATTTTTTCCTGAGTCCATATTCCTTTTTTATATAATTTTATTTAGTCAAAATATGAACCATTTTTATAACCTTTTTTCAAGGTCCATTATTCCTTTTTTATAGAAGGCTTTATGTTTTGAAGCTAAAAAGTTTTCAAAGGCTTCTATGACCTCTGATCGGTTTCGGAACACCTTTTGCCGACAAAATGACGCTAGACTGCGGAAAAAGGTGATAATCCGTTGGAGAAATATCAGGTGAGTACGGTGGATGCGGATTCATTACATGTGATTATACGGTGTATAAACGATGCATTTCGGTGCCTTAGACTCAGCGATGCACAGGTTTCTAAACGGCGTAGTTTTTGGGCCTCGTTCAATTCACTTGTCGAGTTTTTTCACTTTTCCTATTGGGAATAGGTGTCAACTTATTGTCATATGGCATACTCTCACGTCGAAAGACATTGCAAGAATCTGATGTATATTGTATAGGTACTTTCGGCCAACAATTTTATTTAGCTAATATAGTGAAACTAGACTTAAATTTTTTAGATAGTTAAGCTAGAATGAAGGATTTTTATTTAGTGTACTTTTGCGGGCATGTTTATAAATTTAAAATTATAACTATTAAGTGCATAGATGAATGAGATTGAACTATTCAACACCGGATTACAAATTTCAAATTATTGTTTGACAGATAAACAATGAGAGTCAGCTATATTGAAAAATTAATGTAATACAATTATGCCGATTTTTGCAAATTTGTTCTTCAGCACTTTTCATATGCGCTTTCACAACTACATGCGCTGTCACAATACAGATCTAAAGAGACGCCCATGTCAAACTGATCCTTGTGATTTAAATCTTTTTGCCTCGAAACGAATGTTGTAAGGTTCGCTACTCATACATATATGTATGTCCTGCTTTTTCAGAGCATCTGTCCATATACAAATATTCATCTGATTGTTTTTTACTTGATACACAAGAATAGGGCTTGTCGTTATCATTTACGCCACGTTTTCGGTTACGCTTAATGTTTTTTTTATTTTTATTGGTAATATGCACTTATTATTATTATTGTTATTATTATTTCTTTCATGTTCTGATGTTCTGTTCCATTTCTTCTAGGTGTATCCTAATATTGTCCTCCCATCTATAGCGCGGCCTTCTTGGCTTTTTTCCACGGGATTTCCACTCGTTATTCGTTTCACTGTTCGTCCACTGTCCATTCGATTTTGATTTCATAGATAAGCCTATTTTCTTCATTCTTAGTCACGTACTAAGTTTTATATCCGTAAAGTGTCACTGGCATTATTATGGTTTTATAAATACGGATTCTGGCAGCGCGGGACAAAAGTTGCTTTGAATTCATCACGAAGATGCACCCGTTGCCCATAAGCAGCATTTTATTTTAAATCTTTATGTCATTTTGGCAATTTTCTTAGCGTATGATGTCAGTCTCTTTAAGAGAATAATTAACAAAAACTTGTAATAACTCTATGGTAATGATATTCTTCCGTTGCATTGTTCTTCTATTGTACTGCCTTGCACAACCAATTTTTACCATCCTTGTTGTTATGAACCCATGTAACTTCACCGTTAATTTTTCTTCTGCATATTTTATTTATTTCGACGAGTTTAGGTGACTCCAGCGGCCTTGCTATTTTTAAATCGATGGGTTTCATGCTCTACTTCCTCCATGATTGGCAGTTCTACCTGAATAATTACGTTTTCCAATGCTGCCTGCTCTCCCTTTAAATAAATCAGTTTAGCGAAATATCTCCTCCATTTTGCTGCAACTTTTTCGTTGTCCGAAACGAAACTATCGTTGCAAATGAAACTTGATCTGGCATGGAATCCTTTTCGTACCGCACATTCTTCCTAAATTTTTGGAAACTTTTTCTTTAACATTGTCGTTTTTTTATGGAAGGAGGTGGACGACTTCTTTTCTTAAGGTTTGATAGCATGTACGCGTCATTTCTTCACTATTTTCCAGGGCTTTAGTTCTTAGAACATTATGGGCTTTTACTTTATCCTAGCATCTTCGTCGAATCAAGTCTTTTCTTTCGGGGTTTTACAATAGTCTAGTTTATTTTCCTCTACCTATTTTACAACACTTTTTATTGTTGACCATACTGCTTCTGCTTGTCTTGTTTCGGCATCCATCGAGGAGAGCAAACCAAACCGGTTATTAATTTTGTCCCGGTCGTGCGCTACTTTGAAGGTCGAGATCGCAGTCCAATATCATAATTATGCTGTACTTTATTTATATAATAAATTGTTATGTCCTTATCGAAAAACCCCGCATGAAGAAGAGCAATCTTCGATGAATCGTTAGCATCATCGTACTCCCATGTGTAAAGTCAATTTCAGTCCCAAAGCACACGAGAATATCTAAAGCCAATTGCCTTACGCCATTAACGAAAAATTCTAATGACTCTGGCCTCTGACTTTCAGTGCTTTCCAAAGGCAAAATAGGGAGAAAAACAAAATACTTAACCACTCATAGCACCACTTGTGTCACCATTATAACTTTCATAAAATTTCCCGCGTACCAAGTTTGCCTCTAATATTTCAAAATGATAGCGAAAAGCTGTCCAAAGCACGCGTCCCTGTACTTCACTGCAATTTGTCTGAAATTTAATTAACATGACTTACCTGAACGCTTCAGCTTGCAATTATTAATATTTACAAACCTTTGTGAATATAAAAGTTCCCCACTAACGCAGAGACTATTTTGTCTAACGGTGGGGACATGGCACTGCTGTCGTGCAAATCCCAGTGCAGAAAGCCTTTATAAGAGCTGAACAACTGTTCCAGCGCGCAGAAATGATATCGCTTTGGTTCTTTTTTGCCTCGTTTTTCCTGCTCCCGCAGGTACACCTCTCCCGCAGAGTGTGTTCACCGAGACCTTGTAATCCGTACGATGTCTATTTTTGTGGACAATAATACAATTTTCAGGGCTAAGCTTGGTTAGGGTGAAACGTTAGCTGCGTGAAAAATATTCTTTGGAGTAAATTACTTTCGAACTGGGAATTACGCGATTAATTTATTGCACTCGAAAGGGGTTTTGATAGGTTTTTAATTACGGTTGACGCTGGTTTTTAATGGTTTTTTCCCTCTTTTCCTCATATTCAAAGGCTAAATTAACTTTTGGTTGTAGTTAGGCGACTAAAATGTGTGCAGGAATTGATGGGAAACAGTCGAGCAACGAGATGAATATTAAAAAGGCTGAACTTTAATACATTTTTTGTTTATTGCACCTTGGGACTCAATTCAATTTGAAATAAATTGTATGTTAGTATGTCTTTTCGGACAGTTGTTTGTCGAAATCAAGTTATTGGTAAATTGAATAAGAGGATGCATGGTATTTTTAATAATTTAAACTTATATAATAGATCAAAAGAACATATATGTATGTATCTTATTTGTATCTCGTTTATCTAATGTGAAATTGGAAAACACATTATTCGAAGTATTGCCACCAGCCACTACTTTCTTCACCTACTGGGGGGAATACGAAAAACATATTGAAAGTATCGAACCATTTTTTGGAATTCTCATAAAAAGTGTTAAATATCTGTTAGAGACACTTAGGGTTTTCCGCTAACGTTTCCAATATGTTTAGAGTTTAAGAGTTTGTTTAACAATTATTGTAGAATAATACGCAATTTCTCCAGAGATGTGATATTCTTCTTCTTCTTCTCAGCGGATGCTACAACTCGGGGTGAGCCTGGGCCTTTGCTAGCTTCCTCCAGTGCCGCACTCTCAGTTGGTTGAGGTGCTCTTCCAGCTGTGTGCGCCACCATAGGTGTGGCCGCCCTCTACGCCGTCATCCCTCGGGTTTGGATTCGAAGACTGAGACGTCCATTCGTTCTACATGGCCCAGCCATCTTAGACGTTGAATCCGTGGACGCCTTACCAGGCTAATGTCGCTATACAACCCGTACAGTTCGTGGTTGAATCTTCTCTCTATCCCCTGTCGGTATTGATAGGATCAAAAATCAAACGCGGTATCTTTCTCTCAAAACGATCAACCGCCTATCCATCCACTTTTGATAGGGTCCATGCTTCTGTGCCATACAGTAAGACTGGGATGCTAAGGGTTCTGTATAGAGTCAACCTGGTCGCACAAGAGAGGGCTCTATTACACAATTGCCTCTTGAGCCCGAAAAAAACAGCGAATGGCAAGGGTGATGCTGCGTTTGATTTCAGAACTCATGTCGTTGTTCCAGGTAACTGCGGAGCGAAGGTAGATGAAGTCCTTGACTACCTTGAAATTGTAGCTGCCAATATTGACGTTCTGGCCTTTCATGATATGATGACATTTTATTTTCCTTTCATTTACCGCTTTACCAAATTTCGCCGCTTCAGCCTCAATACTCGTAAACTCGTCATTGACATCTTGCTGACTTCTTCCAATTACGTCAATGTCATCCGCGTAGGCGAGTAGTTTTGACGATTTAAAATATATTGTGTCTCTTGTGTTGACCAGCAAGTTTCGCACAATTTGTTCTAAGATAGTTGAAAAAGTCAGACGACAGCGCATCGCCGTGCCTAAATTCTTTTTTGATATCAAAGCTATCGGTTGGTTCTACACCGTCTCGAATAAAGCAGCCAGCATTCTCCAAAGTCATCCTACATAATCTGACGAGCTTAGCAGGGATGTCAAAAATAGACATGGCCTTGTATAGCTCGTCTCTAATTACGCTGTCGTATGCGGCTTTGAAGTCGACAAATAAGTGGTGGGTGTCGACTTGAAATTCACTTTTCTTCTCCAGGATTTGCTGTAGTGTGTAGATTTGATCGATGGTGGACTTTTACACTGATAAGGAGCTATTAGCTGGTTTACGAAGGGTTTCAGGGGTTCACCCAGAACCACAGAGAAGATTTTATAGGCGATGTTGAGGAGACTTATTCCTCTGTAGTTGATGATGAACTGATGCATGCTCCCGACCGAATCATCTCCAGCTGCTTTGAAGGGCTCGGCAGGTAATCCGTCTGCGCCAGCAGCTTTTTTAGATTTCAGTTTAGATATGACCATCTTAACTTCGTCGTTTTCCCATATTCTCAGCACCGACTGTGATTCTACTACAAGATAACCATTTTCGTCTCTGTTTTGGCTTTATAACGTTGGTAACTTTCGAACGTCATGCCTGCGGTAGTGCCTCTCCAGGTCTTCGATCGCGCGCTTCTCGAGCACTTTCTTGTTCCTCCTGAGAAGCGTATGCTCTTCCCTTCTTTTTAGCTCATATAACTCACGAGCAGCCCTCGTTTTTCTATGTAGCGAGGCTTTCGTGGTCCAGACTTTCGAAGGTAGTGCTTTCCAGGGCCTGTTTACAAAAGTTCCATTGTTGCTCAATTGACGGAATGGAGGATGGGGGTGCATAGGAGAGCTTAGGATAGTAGCTTTTCAATGTCATATTTTTGTGTTCTGGCCCTACTCCACTGCATCCTTGATATCCGTAAGCGCACCTTGGCTACTTGGCTACAGGCTGTGTTTGCCGATGACTCGCTCAAAGATGTTTTCTTTACCCAGCTTTGCATTAAAGTGTCCTAGTCATGCTGGGGTATTGCGCATATGTTCTTTCTAGGAGCTCATAGAAATTATCTTCGTCAAGACATTCTTGTCTTCCATGAGGGCGTCGACGCATATCAGGCGGATGTTTGTGCATTTAGTCTTGATGCGGATCGGTGTGAGGCGTTCGCCCACATGCCGAAAGCTTAAGACTTTTTGTCTTAGTCTGCCTCGAACAACAAATCCGCGATTCGTTGTCCCCTCTCCTTATAGCAGTCGCCGTAGTAGATGTCAAAGTTTTTCATCCGTTTTTTTCCCGGTCCATCCCATGGCATTTACTGAATGATGGTAAGTCCGCTTTATAGTGGTCTAGGGCGTCCGCAAGTTGTTCCGCTGCATGTGGTCTGTTTAAGGACCCAACATTCCATGTACAGATCCGAAGGCCGTTGTTCTTTGTTTTCTTTTTTATTTTCCTTGGGTCGCTAACGTGAATCCGGTCCGTTCTATCCGAGGCTTTCGGTTGTTTCGGAGCTTTTGTGTTCTTTTTAACGGTTACGGCTTACGAGGCCGTAAACCAATCGACACTAATCCTGTTATGTGGTGCAGGATGATCGCTATTCGCCCTCTTCCGTTAGTAATTTCCTAGATTAGGAAATTAACAGATTTCACCGCGAGGGGTTGGAGTAGGGAATAACTAACAGGGGTGCAAGGTGTTCGACTGCAGTGGCTCTTCATCGCTATTTGCGGACTAGCACTCGTCGGCTGTGCATCTGCACATCATCAGGCATCTGCGATGCCTTTGTTATCCGTTTTACCAACCAGATTTGATATTCAAACTACAATATGTCTTACAACTGGAAAATTTAATAAACATTATTATAAAAATTAAATTAAAATAAATAATTTAAACCTTCATTTAGTATATTTCATATGTAGAAGGAAAGGACTTGCCAGGGTATGGGATATAATGATTTGTATAAATAAATAATAATAAACATAATATGTCATTAAATTCATTATAAGCGTGAAAAAGGAAGAATATAAGTGTATTCTTGTAAACACACAAATAAATAAACAATTAGGTGAACAAATAAGCAAATGAACAAGAAGTAAATAAATAAACCCATAAGTAAATAAAGAGAAAATTAAACGAATAAATGAATAACTCAATAAACAAATACTTTAATAAACAAAAAAATAATCAAATAAATAAGTGAGCATACAACTACAGACATAAAATTTAAAAATCAAAAAATCAATATTGAAAAAACAAAAACTTGGAAAAAAACAAAAGTAGTGTTATGATATTATATGTGGTAGTTAACACCGCACATACGACCCACGAGGAACCCGCATGATCCACATTTTGCAAACATGTTTCCACAGCCATTCATAGACGCATTAGGTTACATTTGAGATACACCGGATACATGCGCCGACCCGAACACTTGACTCAGCGGTTTGGGCAAAAGGGAACATCGATCGCCAGCAAGGTGGAATGAGTTAGTTAAGTTAGTCTTAAGATAGCATTAGAACGCAGCGGTTGTAAAATAAAAACCTTATTCAAAAAGAAGTACGGTGTTTGTTCATTTTCCGGTGAGAACCGTTGGGCCAACCTCTTGGTTGGTGTTCACATTTTTTTGAAGTCCTTCTAAAGGACATCGTTAACTTGGTATTCGTTCCTTCCTATTTGTTGTTATTTATTACTAAATATTTTTGTTATTATAATTTGTAAAGTGATTTTCGTGATCACTGTATTTCTTTCTTTTTTCTACAATTTGTAAATTGCTTCATTGTTGTTACCATCGAACCACTTCCTGTAGTTTCCATCGAAACATTTTTCTGCAGTTGCATCCCAACAACAATTGTACATGTTAAATACATATCGCGGGATGCATGCCCTGGCATTCACACACACAGAGACGAGTAGGCACCCGCATTGTGCATACGAGTATTTATAGAATCATGCGCACACGCAGGCGAGGCGTGACTACGCGGGTGTAAGCCAAAGCAGATGCAATCCATGCTCGAACACTTGAATCTGGTCAGAGCTCTTTGGAGGTGGTTCGTTTTAAAAGTCTAATCTAATATATCTTAATAAATTATAACGTTTAATTGAGTATGCTGTTCTTTTTTTGTTGTGCTCCTTCTCGGTTCGAATCTCTCATTCATTAACATAGCCAATTCAGCTGATCACAGACCTCCGATGACCGACGCGTCGCGACGTGACCAAATAGAGAAGGAGGTACAGCCCGCTGTTTAAGCGCCTCTCAATCTCATCTTTGACAGAAAATCTGCGGGTCGGAGCGAGGAGTAGGCGGAATAATAATCAATAGCAGACCACAGCAACAGCTACAGCAAACGAGGATCCCCGTGGAAATTGACGTTGCCCACGTCTTCGAGGGTCGCTACATGGGACAAATCAAAACCTTCACCGTCGCTTCGGTTGCGAGGGAGAACACAGTGAACTTGAAGATCTGTATAAGTATGTCATTACTGACTATAGATCTGTATAAGTATGTCATTACTGTAGGTAACTCTGTTTTTAAAAGTATAGACGAGAACCGTTATGTTATCCAGTGAACCATACTAGAGCAGCATAAGCGAGTCAAGGAATTATTAAAAGAAACCACGATGAACTTCCCCTCCTTCATCCCCAAAGCCGAAAGGCCGCGGTTGATCGTCTTCAAAAGCGTGTATTCGATCACTGACTCCAAGGAAATTCTCTCAAAGCTCAAGGATTTCGCCATCAACGACCTCAAATTCATGGAAAGCGTTCAACACGGCCCGAGCGGTACTATTTTATTTCCGGTCCAGCTCACTCCCAACAGCAAGCTGGAGAGGCTTATTCCATTAAATCCTTGGTCTACCTGTTTGTAACATGGAAAACAGTAAAAGGGAAGGAAATATTTAACAGTGTAAGGTCGCAAACAGGGTGCAGCTCGATTGCGTGCTAGCCTGTAAACCTTCAGGGATGTCCTATATTAGAAGATATGAAGAAAGCAAATATTGCTCCTAGGCGGAAGTCTGAGAAGAAACGTCGCTCGGGTCGCTTACTAACACCAGTGGTCACGCCTCGATGACTTACGCCCAAAGTCCCGATGTACTTTTGGTTAACGAAACAAAGCTAATCAGAAGCGCAAAATACGGTACAGATAAAATCGAACAGACCGACACAACGCCACGCGAGGCGGGGGAGTTGCGATCTTCAATAAAATTTTAAACATAAAGTCATATGTATATAGCGGTTAAATATGTTCCAGATGCTAGAGGCCTGCAATTTGTGCATTCCTTTCCGAAATGGAATAGGAATGAACATTATAATAGTAGCCCATGCACCTGAAGCACCTCACGCCTTGCAAGTAATCTAACGAGAGTGCTTTCCGTTCAATTGGAAACTGTCAAACGACGAGACTAATAAAATGGATGATATAATTAAGCAGGCGATATATATTACGATACCACGCCTATGACATCACGATACCACGAACATGAACCGAAACGCGACAGTCGTCGCACTGCACCGACAGTTAAGTAGACTACATATGTATGTATTGTCAAGGCTTAAACTCTTGTACAAATGGTTTCCCGATAAGCAAAACTCGGAGTTCTGGATTCTGAAGTCACTGATTAAAAATCTCCGACAGTTGATCAAGGAATAATATAATAACCGAACATCTGTAAGTTAGCATTGGAACAACAAAATTCTTTCTGTAAAATCCAACAGCGTTACTATGTTCCCGCAAATTAATAAAATATTTCGGAAAAACAGAATGACATTCAGGATCTGAAACTTCCGAAAACGCCCTTTACGAACAATCAGCATTCATCCGAAGAGCGCTGTATGAAAGGCGATTTCTTCGCGATCAGGAATTCTCGGGAGAAAGTGGAGTGGGATCGTGAAATAGGGCTAAGATTATATGGGTGGAATATGTTCTGATAAAGGTCACGTTACAAGGGCAACGACTTCAGTTAATAACCTGATCGCCGGCGTTTGTTACCTCAACTTCCTGAACTACCAAAAGCATTCCTTCATCTAGATCGATGTGAGCTGATCCAGGATACATTAACGAAACCGTAATTCATTTTTAGTAGATACGTGTCGCAGTGAGATTGAAAAGACGTTATCCTACAGCATTTACGCTTTTGGTGGCTGGAGCGGACTGCGGCAGTGGTTAACTTTAATAGGCAGCCTCTTAAAGGCAAAGCCTAACACACCAATGTGCAGGCTTGCATAGATTATGGTAGGCTAGCGTAGCCAAGGTAAATTTATCATCATTTTCAAAGTGCTGTTTTGCGAAATTTGTAATAGTTACACGATCATGGCATCAAAATTACATTACAGATTATATGTAATCTTAAAAATACTTAGAATTCCTACATATAAGGGAAATTTTAACAAAAATGCTTATATGGTTGTGGGTATTTGTGATAAGGCCACGGAAAGTTAATCTCATGTCTAAATATACGATAAATGATAAAATTAACCTGACTTCAAAATTGCTTATCTGAAACTGACCAAGTGGCAAGGCACAGGCTTTTCCTTTTCTAGTGAAAAATATGGCTTGCGTTTTGTCAGCATTAAGTTTAACTTTTCATATTCTGAAATAATCGTACATTTGGTTCAACACACTTACAATATGTGTCGTTCTCAATTGAATGGCCAAAAGTATTTGGGTTAAAAACAGTAGTGTTAATATTGGTGCTTCACACCGCCATAATTCTTGAAAATTAGCAATTTGTGTTGTATATAATAATGAGGCCAAAACTGATCCTTGAGGCACACTCGATGTTATATTTTTAGTCTTCTACCTTGCAAGGCTGGGGTACAGAAAACTTATGCAAAGGCTTTCCTATTTGTCCGTCTGAACAGATTCAGGTAAAATTTCGCCAAACACAAGGTAGAAGACCTGGATTTGTAGCTTGACTCCCGGCGTTGGTCCCGTCTTGTATAATGATGAATATATGTTATTCAAATTTATTCAACAATTTCTGTTCCCGATAATGCTTTGCATAATCCTTATAAATATATTGTATATATATATATATTATATGTAAAAAAGGCCATTTATTGTACTATCAAAACCTTTCAGCATCCAAAGGGACGAGATTCGAAGACTGTTTTGCACGCATTTATTTATTTCTTTATATGTTTGCAATTTCTAAGTGGTGTGTGATGTTATAACCCTGTCTGAGTCCTGATTGTTTATGTGGCACGACATTGGAGGACAATTCCAGAAGTTATATTTTTACTACTTTAGCTCAACAGAACGAAGTGTTTGACTGATTATTTACCTGCTCTAACAAAATACAACCTAGAATTGAGGAAATCAAACAGAAGGAACATTACGAACATTCGCTACCAACCGCAGCCCGACTCTATAAAGCCGGTTACTTCGCATATCAGACGGCTATTTCACTGTCAATCGCAAGAAACCCTGAAGACTTTGCTTGAAGCTACATTTCCCTGGTTCTACTAACCAGCTTACATCACTTGATGCTCTAATCAGCGTCGCAAATTACATCGTCAGTAGAATGAAAAGCCTTTTTAGTCGACTTTTCAGCCCTGATAGGGAGGCCTTGACAACAATCTACCATCACTGATAGTTCCCTTTGGATTCTTGTCTTCATCCCTAAGAATTGAAAACCAAGTGAAAAAACTTAATCCTATCGCCATATTAGCCTAACATCTTCCCCATTAAAAACAATGGAAAAACTGATAGAGCTTCATATTAGAGGTATATTAGAAAAACAATCACCTCTGTATCCAAATTGATATGCATACCGTAAAGAACGATCTACTCAGAACGCGCAGCATCGAAAATAGCTTCCCACGCAAGGAGATCGCAATTTGCACCTTCCTCAGTATTGAGGGGGCTTTTGAATAATACTGGCTACAACTCAATCTGCACTGTCCCGGAGATCGATCACCCCACTAACCATTGGGTTGGAGCGATGCTTGGGAGCCGTATTATATCAACTACATCCGGAGAGATCTCTGTGACAGTATCGGCAGCTAAAGGGTTTCACTAGGTGAATTCCTTTCCCCCCTTCTAGTTATTGTTACAGATAAATGCAAAATTTCTGCCGGTGAACGCATACAACTTGCGCTTCAATTTATCACTTCCCAAATAAGACAACCTTAATCCCGAAAATACAACCTTGCTCCGTCTCCCTAAACGGAACAAACATAGTATTTTCAGAAAGAGTCAAGTAACATCAAAACAAACTCCCAAAGGCGACTAAGGCAATGTGGGCTTGTCGACGCGCACAGCAAAACCTGGGGATTGAAACCTAAGGTAATCTATTGGTTATATACCGCGATAGTATCACTTATTTGTCTGCGATATGGTGGACAAAAGTTGAACAAAGAACAAAAAAAAATACATTAGTTAAACTTCAACGCCTTCAGAGACTAGCATGTCTTGGGATTACAGGCGCCAGCTCAAGAAGCACTGATCGGAGTTACTCCACTGCACTTTTTTATTAAAAAGATTGCAATACGTAGTGCTATTAGACTCCTCCGCTCAAAAACAAACCATCCATGTAGACCACTGTCACATGTCCATACTACAACACCTTCCTGAGCTGGATATGATTACTACAGTTTCGGAAACATTACCACACACGTTCACCTTTGACAAAAGATTTAAGATACTGATCCCAAACCGCACAGCTTGGCAAAGCAACGATCCATTGCTAAATGTCAAAGGCCTCAGGTAGTTCACATATGTCTTCAAGATGTATTCCGGTGATCCAATGCTCAGTTCTTTTAAAATATAATTTTTCTTAACTTTAACTGTTCTTTTATTTTAATTAGTATATGTTAAGTTGTTCTGTTTGCTTTAGCGCGCCCGTATAGGGCCAGTAAGGTATTTTATGTTAGTTGTTATCTAAGCTAGTTTTAAGTATTTTTGTATAAAATAAGATAAATCCAAGAATTGTAAAATAAAAATGAATTAAAAAAAAAAGATGGAATCCGATGGCAACGAGCCCTAATATCTCTTCCAGGCCGAATTATTTTATTATTATTATTTGCCATCATGACGTGCGTCAACCTTAATTTAGAGAATGGCATAAAAGTATAATCATTAATAAAACAGTTTACATTTAACTCTTTACCTGTGCGGACGTGCCCTTGTGTTGCTCCAGCTCTCCTTTGCAATTCACCCGTCAGTACAAATAAAAAGAAAGAGAAACAAACAAATCAAACAAAACAACAATATGAAACCAAGGCAAAGTAAAATCATCCTGCTTACCCTGCAATTTGCGCTGCATTATTGACCTAATTAATAAGTTTACCTGCCCGTGCACTCACCTCACTTCTAAATATAATGGCTTCCTGTGGATCCGGTAATTTTTCGGTGGCTGTCTACTCATCGGAATCGATCGCTTGCAAGGGGATTTGTGGAAAAGACTTCCACCCGATCTGCATTGGCCTTCTGTTAGGAATGTAAGTCAAAATCGGCTGTACATATTCTGCTTGCCATCAAATGCAATAATGAGCAAATGTGTGCAGTAAATGACTCTCTGGCCGGACTTATACCCGAACTACGTCACTACTCCCAAAAAAAAAATCCCAACTACTGGCCAGCCTTGACTTCATAAACCTTTGCATTGACAATGTCACAACGAAACAACAGTCAGATTTCAGGAAATACAATGAATCAGCTGGAAAAAGTGTGAAAAATTATGACAACTTGCTCTCCATTATACCCCAGTGGACTTGCAAACTCGATAACCGCGAAAATACACCCACCAAGCTCGAAAGCCCAAATTACTCCCCTGAGTAAATGAAAACAACTTTATTTCCCAGCGTCTTTATTATAACTAACTTTATACTCTTAGTCTAAGCTTAAACTAACTTAAAAATAACGGCACACGGATAATGCAAATTGGCGTGCCGTGAGTATCGTAGATATGACGTTCCCGTTATCGCCAGGTCGCCAGGGCGCCAGGGCGCCCGATGTTTAATAATATACACGAGAATGTGACTCCCCCCGCCGAAGTATGGGCAAAACGTGATCTTGAACGTCTATGTCCATAAAGATATTGTGCGATTGTGTTTTACCCGTATGCACTGTGTCGTATGCGTATTGTTTTCTTTTAATTTTTTTTTGGTTTTGAAACATTTTCCAATAGAATAGGTTTCTGTAACGCTCCTTATTATATGTAGCTTATTTTAACTTGTGATATTTAACAATTAATGAATTTATGTAGATATGTCTGTATGTAGGAATAGGTTTGAACTATTTTTAGCTTATTTTAAAAATTAAGTAAATTACAACTAGGAATTCAATGCAGATGGGCTGCTTTGAAAAAATTGAGCTGAGCGAACCCTTTTGTCTCACTGTTTAAATTCGATTTACATCACCTGTTTACTGTGCACCTGAACGGTCGCAGACTTAGCTAAGGCCGCGTGCTCCCTCCAAACTGTGCATAAAACACTACATCGCACCTGATGACCTCGCCACGCGAGACTGTTAACCTGAGAGCTGAATGGATTGTTTGGCCGTTGATGTTGTTAGCGGCAACACCAGTAGGAGCCATAAGTAGGGCAGCACCGTTTCCATGCAGCAAATTAACTGTCTTAACCATCTCATTGATTAGAAAAGATTTGCCTGTACCAGAAGCGCCTTGGATGATAGTCAGATTGTGGCGAGACTCTCCACGAAGTTGTTGACGTAGGTGGTATAACACTTGAGATTGCAATTCGTTCACGCTAGACGCTGCATGATCCAAAGATGGTGTTGTCGATATGTGGTTTTCTTTATAGTTTTTGATGAATGCAATGTTGTTTGAAATATCAGGATACTTCTCATACGCAGAATACCAGTTAAACATACGATAAACGTTCCTCTATCGTACCAATAGGAAAATTGGGTTTTCGGTGATTATTCCTCAATAATAAGTCGGATTTGAAAAAACAAAACGTATGGACACTCAGCGATGTCCACATGATCACCATGGTAAGTTTAATCAAAATCAGTTGAATGGCTTCGGAGGAGTATTTGTAGGAAGAAACGGCTATCCCGGGTATCTAGGCAAAAAAACCGGAATCGAGGGTCTTGTGCAAATCGTTGGTCACGGAATCTCATGAGATGTTCACACCACTCTCGAAAAGTTACTTTGAAACCACGATCGCATTTACCAGTGGGGAAAAGGTGAGGAAAAGCTTGCATAATGTAACCACTCTGACGGAATTCGTTAATGGGATCACTGTTTGCTGTAGGCCAATTTAACGTAGCTTGAACTGCTGCTTCTTGACCTGGTATTGGAGCAAACGTGACAACATTCTCTTCTATAGTTACAACTTCAGGTTCATTTTATAGAATTTCTCCATCTTCAATGAACGGTAAATCATTCGCAATATTGCCATCATCAGGTAAACTTGAAATTCGGTCTTGGTCAATTACTACATCAGCATAAAAAGGATTGATTCGTTGAAGACATATCAATGCATTCAGAACAACATGTTTTCTAACTCTGAAATCAGTCTGACGATCACTATACCTAAGTTATTTGGTGCAACAGGAAGTGAAGTTGCGGGTGGAAGTATATCTTGAGCTACATTGATTACGTTTCCAGAGTAATGATACTGTCCATTTGAACCATAGGTGCGAACTTGATGTATTCTCATTACGTGATGTACTCTAGCTATAAACAATTGCTCAACCATGGTCAGTTCTTTGAGTTCTGATGGAACGTCGCCAGGGTACATGTTATTTACAGGTGTGAATTTAGTTGGATTCTTAACACAAGCATTGCAGATGTAGTTGTCAGTTATATTCGTGTAGTCTAAACAGTAGCAATTTGAGCACATGTAGTACGACTTGTTATCCAGATTTCGTTGGAATTCTTGTACAATTCGTGTGTCCCCACTGTTGCCATTAGATTGATTGGAGGACGATTCTTTTTCGTGTCGTCTGGCATTCACTGTTCGTCTCCCAATATTAGTTCTTTGACGCAACCTTGGCATGATCTAAGCAATTTATAAGCAAAAAGATATTCGCTTATAACACAATGTCTTATTTACCTCTTTTTGGCTCAATTGATATATTGAGTTTTTTATGGTATTTATCCTTTAGTGTTATTTTTTCCTATGTATTTATTTCTATAGTAAGTCTATCAGAACGATTTTCGTTAATATCTCAGTTGTTATAACATCAATTTCTAATTACCTTATACGAAAAAGTTGCCCCAATATTTATGGTTATTTTTGAAAATAAAAAGACGAAAAATATCCGAAAGTTCTGAAAAAATTGAGTTTGAAGCGAGAGGTGCGCAGCGCAAACTGGAAAGGGCTTCGCCGTTTTTAAACAATCTGTAGAATCTTTTTCTCTCCGGGAAATTCGATTTTGCGCGTGACATTTTTCCTATAGACATCAATTGAGAATTAGTTTTTCGGTGACTTTTTCCCGATGGTGAGTCTGATCCACATAGGGTTTTCGGTGATTATTCCTCAATAATAAGTCGGATTTGAAAAAACAAAACGTACGGACACTCAGCCATGTCCACATGATCACCTTGGTAAGTTCAGTCAAAATCAGTTGAATGGCTTCGGAGGAGTATTTGTAGGAAGAAACGGCTGTCCCGGGTATAAGAGCTTCGCTCGCCTTCGGCTCACTCAGTAGCTATGTTCGGTTACATTTGTTTGTAAATTGTAGTAGATAGATATATAGTAGATATAATATGCAGATATGATGAAATATGTTAATTCATTTTATTCATATATTTTGCTTAAAACTAGAACTTATGACTTATGTTTACGACCAAAGTATCAGATATAAATGTATTTAACAGTATTCATATAAATATATTAGTTAAAATTGCCTCTACTTGGTTCGATTTTTTCGTTTTGAGTAATCTCTTCCCGTTAGTTTTCTATCGAATTGCCTACTTTCTATTGGATTTTGATATTTATTTTATTTATATTTTAACTAATTGCCTATCGCGCTTGAAACTATCCTTGTCTTTGAAATATGTCCTTTCTCTTACTTCTTTAACTTTATAACGTCGCGTCGTAAGTATTTAATGTTATGAAAGCCTACATTTTAAACTAGTTCCCTGCCTTTATAGTCTGAATTATTATCTATCCGTGTTTGGTTTATTTAGTTTATTTGTTTTTCCTTGGTTTCTTTGATTCGGTGTTTGAGTTCTGTAATAGGGTTACTGAATTACCTTTATAAGCGTTAGGAGAAGTGAAATGGTAAGCAATATTGTTTTGACCTAGGATGTTCTTAATGTACGCTCT
Organism: Merodon equestris; assembly: GCA_958301585.1. Lineage (NCBI taxonomy): Eukaryota > Metazoa > Arthropoda > Insecta > Diptera > Syrphidae > Merodon > Merodon equestris. Next base: position 72,805,906 of record OY284413.1, read on the forward strand.
ATTGAATTCGTTGTCAGCTACTATCTTAACTGGTTTGCCTAATATTGCAAATCTGTGTTTTAGAATGTCAACTATTGTTATCGAATTTCTATCAGCAACTGTATGAATTGAAACATGTTTAGTTAATTTGTCAATTGCAGTTAAAAACATACTTTTTTTGTTAAGAAACCAAATATCTATGTGTACAATTTCGTTTGGTTTATTAGGGGTTTCCGAAATCATAAGTTTTGGCCTAATTGGGTTTCTATTATATTTACATATATTGCAAAAGATACAGTTGTTTATATATTTATGAATCTCGAGTCTAAGATTAGGATAGTAATATGTATCTTTCAATTCCAAGAAACTTTCCCCAATACCTCTATGATTTTTGTCTAAATGGGATTTTTCGATTATTTCTAATAATCTTTCTTTGCTGGTTATATCCTGGGAATTTTGTACATCTAAGAATTTTCATGTTGGGTGAATTTGAAAAATATTTATTTATTGTCTTTTGAAATTTGTTAAAAATGTTATCTTCTTTGCAAAATATTCCTACAGTGCCTTTAATGGGTAAGAATCCTTGAAGGATTTTTAAAACATAATTTTTATCATAATTTTTTAAGGTAAAATAGATTTTCTCTTTTTTTTTAACAAGGTCTTATTTGAGTAAGAGTTTGACTTTCGCAAATTGAAAATAAATTCCTTTTTGTATATATTTAACGGAGTCTCGGTCATAAAAATATGGTCGTCCAAGTTTTCTTTACCGCTGTGATTGGCATCTATATCTGATCTAACATTATTTTCAATTGTGCAATTTACTTCCAGACGACTTGGGAAATCAGCTACGTAGTTCTCTTTTCTTTTTATATACTCAATATCAAAATCGTACTCATTTAATTTAATTTTCCGGCGTTCCAACTTCGAGTTTTGTTCTTTAGAGAGTTCAGCCACACTAGTGGGCAATGGTTGGATTTGCGAAACAACTGCCTCCAGAGCTGCATTGCTGGCGTCTGTGGTCAAAGTAAAGGTCTCAGAAAATACTGCATAAGTTAGATCTGGACAAGTACATATGAGAGCTTTAAGCTTGTTAAAGGACTCAATGTACTGCCTGTCATTAATATTCAACCTAGAACCTTTTTTGAGTGAGCATGTCATTGGTAGGACTACTTAAGAATAGTCCTTAATGAATTTGCGATAAAATCCCGTAATTCCAAGGAAAGATTTTATCTGTTTAGTTGACTCTGGTAATTGGATCTTTTGGATGACTTGATTTCGGTAATTTTGGGGATTATTTTGCCTAAAATGACCTGAGTTCCCTAGATAATTACCTTGTCTAGCGTTAGTTAAGTTCGGTCGATTTTGTTGGTATCTTGGAAAGGAATTTTGAAAATTGTTGGGGTTTCTTGATACGTTAATGGAGCTATTGTTACGGAAATTGTGCAATGTACTGTTGGATTCGAAACGTTGTTGTAAAAATGATAACTGATAACTGATAACTGTTATTTATATTGTAAGATGGTCCATAAAAATTGTCAGCTTCTAGTAAAATATCTTTAGCCTCTTTATATACATATGTGAATATATTTTAGCTTGAAATATTTATTTAGGATTACAAGTAAGTTTGCTGATGAAAAGTTTGAGAACTATTGCCTCATTTTTGTCACAATCAAACCAAGAAGAAATTTCTGGGCACAAGTCGGTGTTTATATTAAGTTTTGTTAAATAGCTAAGACAATGATCAAAAAGTTCCTCAACTGAATTTCTAAATATTAATAACCTAATTTGATTTGTTATATTTCCTACACTTTCTGTAATAGTACAGTTTGAACTGTTCACTTTTTTTATTCGTGGCCAGCTGCTGGGGTTGTTATTATCAATTAAAACTAGATTTGTCGAATATTAAATTTTTTGTCTAATCCTTAATTCTAATAAACCTTTGGTTCATCTAAATCATGTACAAACCTATACAGGTAATCTAATTTTTTTATAAATAAGCTTATTTCCTCCGATTTTTCAGAAAAATCTTCAATATCTTTAATTAGGTTAGGTAAGCCCATGTATGCCATTCCTTGTATTTTTGTTTCGTTTGTTTTTTCTTTCGGATGCTTTTCGGCCTGCTTGTAACGAAATTCCACTGCACAAAATTTTTGTTTTTGATGGCTAGAAAGTTATTTTAGCTCTGTATGCTCTTTTAACTTAGTTTCAAATATATGTATGTATACATATATGTAAATTAGGCTCAATGTTTGCTTTTGATATATTTATTGCGATTCTTTTTTCTTGTTCTTATTTTGACACAATTTGAGACTTTTTTCTGTTCTTTTATTCAGTAAATCTTTTTCACTTTTTTATATATGCATACGAAATAAAATACGATTTGATTCTACACCTACATAAGAATACATACATACATATATGCTTCATTTTTTTTCCCGACTGCGCCAGTAAATGAAAACAACTGTATTTCGCAGCGTCTTTATTATAACTAACTTCACACTCTTAACCTGAGCTTAAACTAACTTAAAAATAACGGCACACGGATCATGCACATTGCCCTCATGAGTATCCGTTATCGTCAGGTCGTCAGGATCCCTTGCCCTTCATATCGTCGAATTCCGCTGACTTCAACTTCACTAGGGCCTCGATAATTCTCCCGAGCGCTCGAACGCCACATGGTGATACGGCCATTAAGGGCAACGAAATCGCCGACCAACTCAACTGCCTAGAAGAAGTTCCAGCCAACTTTTCTGCGGAATTTCCCAGACGAGGATTAGGGGCATATTTCTATACCCGTCGGAGGGAATATTTCGTACGTTCGCATTTCTATACCCGTCGGGAAGAATAAATAACGCCATTGAAATAAACTTCCTAATCGACGTAAATGTTTCATGTTCGGTAATGTAAATTGCGATTCCAGTAATCATTCGAATCTAATTTAACTGTCATATTCTGACCGCTGCTTTTCAATCGCGCCAAAATTGTTTTTAAACATGTAAGTAATATTTAAATGGTTTGGTGGTTTTTTCAGGTATTACATTTTTTTACAGGAAAAAAACAAGTAACCGGAAACATTTTTCATGCTCAATTGTACTGTTTTCATGTATTTAATTTACTAACTGAAGAATTGTTCCACATTAAGGAGTCATGTACACTTCCCGGGTAACGCGCATCTACAAAACGAATCGCTTGTTTATGGTCACAAATCTAAAGATCTAAATCTTTCGTAAATTATCCACACAAACTCAAATAAAATTCCGGTAATTTCAAATTTAATACGAATTAAATGTCAAATAAGGAAAGGGAGTTCGAACGATTCGGGAACGATAAAGTAGTGCTCCCGGCGGATATAGGAATGGCAAGGAAGTGCGAAAGTGAATCGAATGTGCGGATCGAACGTTCAATTCGAACGACTATAGAAATATGCCCCTTAATTTTGTCTTAGACAAGTGGGAAAAATCGGAACACCTCCATTTTTCGAACAGGACATATACAGCCCTGAACAAACGCTCTGTTAATATCCTTAAATATAATAGAGTCAATGTCAGAAGACTGGTCAGCTACCTTTCGGGACACTGTAGTTTGACATATCATCTTCTCAGCTCCTACGGGAGACATCCTCAACGAAAGTAGAGGAATGCCTCCTCTAAACGGCTAGTAAGTGCAAGAACACTTGTTCTTATCGCTCTTAATTTTTCGGGAATGGACCCATCAACACTTTCCAGTAAAGAATTTGTAAAGATCTAAATTTTTAATTATACAATAATTCGATGGGAACTTTAATATTTATATTATCCATGTGGGATAGGAATCAATAGTATTTAATCATAAGTACAACATACATAGGCCCGTTGTACCAGGGTTTATCGCGGCAGATATATTTTTTTATTAATTAACTTTTATAGAAATTAATTTCTTAAAGACCATTTTATGGTAAATTTTATGTTTTTTTTTAAATAAATTGGTGTGACAACTCTCATCGTGGGAGAAAAGTATGTCGCACCGACTTTTAAAATCTAAAGTTCATAAAACGTTTCCCTTATCGCGGAATTATAATACTTTTTTTTTAAATCTCTTCCTTTTCAGTTCTTCTTTCGAAATATAACGGTGTGACAGCTGAAAACTAGACCAAAATATTATATCTGTCACACTTTATATTATAGCTTCAACCCTTCAAAATCATGAAAATGGAGAATATTTTTTTGTCCTGTTTTTAATTTTCGACACAAAATACAGTTTATGCCATCTATGATTCTTTCTCTTTTACCTTCAATAATTTTTGAATTGAGCTATGCTTACTATGCATAATATATTATAACTGAGTTGCCTTAAAAGCCCTGAAAATATTAAGCTCATCTTTGTCCCTTTAGTCAGTTTCCTTGAAGCCCTGTTGAACGCTACAACATTTCGATCAGTGTGCTTGTTTATTTATTATTTTAAAAATATCTGTTTTTTTAACGATTTAAAGTGTTGTTGCATTTTATATCATTATTCCAAGATTATCATTATTACAACGTTATTTTAATCGTCTACTACTTCAATATTTCTATCACTGAAGTTCGTCTATTTACTATTTTGAAAATATCTGTTGTTGGAACGATTTCAAACGTTATCGCATTTTTTATCAATATTCCAAGATGAAGTGCTTCGTTTGTGGTAAATCTTGTTCTGTTAATGAAAAAATTATTGCATTTGAAAATGAAGACAACTGAAAAAGTCTCAACGTGTTTTGAGCTTCAGAAAAATGAAACAATTTAAATAGAGTGATGTAAATTTGGACGTTAATCATTTAAATGAAAGTGATTACAATTTATCAATGTGCAACAATTCGTATGGAACGCGACATCTTCGGAAGATTACTAGGAATATCTTTAAAGAAAAAAATATGTATTGATTAGAAATGTAAGGACTTAGTGCAAAAATAGTTATTCTGTATTGGCTACGCTTCCCATATTAGGAGAAGATTACGGTAGACATAATCGTCCTTCTGAGTGAATTATAGGCGAAACTATAAAGAAAATTCAAAGAGACTTGCACTGGTGCATTAAGTTTCGGTCACCGAAATGCGCGATCTGCGGCAAATATGTCTGCTGCTCGTGAAAGGGTTAAAGAAGACTCAAATCTATCGATTTGGACAAAAATCAACCGGTTTTTTTCGACTTCAAATCAAAGACATGAATGTGGAAGACTTGTGATTTTGACAAGACTTTCGAGTTTGGCTGATGTGAACAGGCCACTAAAATCATGTGATTTGTAACTGTTGAATTTCTTTTCATGGAGCTATGCAGGCAGAATTCTTTTGTACGTTTAAGCCTACAACCCTATAATTCGTAAACTCTGAATGCTTTGAAAACGAATATTCGAAAGTTCGATATGTGATGAAAAGTCATCGGAAATTACCTTATCAGAATCGACACCCGCAAGAACTCCTCGTTATACATATTTCATTTCCAATGTAAAATCCAGTCAATCTTTTGTAATGAAAACTTGATTTAAATCTAAATTATAATTTAGATTATGATTTAAATAAGAATTAATTATTTCTATTTTCTTTCGGAATCACGAATTGGAAAACCCTGTTTTAGGAATGATATTTCTTCCTTTGTACATTTAATTTTTTTTACTTCTGCTGGTGTTGCACAAAAAGGAGAAAAGAAACCGATTGTGGGTAATATGTGTACTACACAGAAATTATTGTATGTTGCTTATTACATACATGTATCGTAATTGACTTTATGAATGTGAAAACAAGATTGACATTGGGCTGATTTATTTCTTAAACTTTTTAGCTATTAGGAAGCTTAATACCAGAACACTAATCTAATACATATATTCCATGAAAAGGCTGTTTTAATAAAGGGAGATTTGTAACCTAAACGCATAGAGCAAAAGTATTTTTCGGCTAACATATTGCCATTTTTGAATTCAAAATATCTCTATTTGGAAATATTTTATTGAAACAGTTCAAGGTTAAAGTTGTGAACACAAATGCAAATAAGGAAATAATGCTAAGGTTTTAAAAAGATAAATTGTTTGGTCAGGGACTATACTGCTATCTGTGCCAGCAATAGTACATCTTTACATCTTTAGTATCTATTTACGGAATGTTTTTTCCTAACCAGCAAGCAAGGCAAATGAGCCATTGACTTGATATTATTGGCATTCTAATAATTTTCCTTGTGTCATTAATTTGTATGACTCAATGACTGTCTGGCAAAAACTTTGCCGTAAATTGTGGTAATTTTCTGTTATTATTTGCATTGTCTGGATGTTATGCGATGGAGTTTCAGACCGCACATCGGAATACGTTCCATAGTTGATATGTTGACGCCACTTTTTGAGGTATTGACAGGCGATGATTATGTCGTAGTTGCAGATTCGTTGTTTCTCCGTCCCTGAAGCTCAGCTTGGGTCCGCAGTTGGTTAATTTATGGAGAAACCATGTGATGTTGTAGTTTGAAAAACACTGGCTAGCTGTAATGTAAAATTCTCCCTCTATCGATAGCATAAGCGTGTATGTGAATCAAAGGAAGCTGTTGGAGATTTTCTGTTTCCTTACCAGCATTTGTATATTATTTTACGGAAATGCTGTATGCTAAATGCTCTTTTTCGGGCAAAGAATATTGTTTGTACAGCTTCAGATTCTTCGACGAAGTGAAGGAGTTTGTGGTGATTGCCGCCATTTTGCATAGCTTTTATTAAAGAGGATGACAATGAAGAGCTGATATAAAAAGTGAGTTTATATATTTTATAAATAGTATATGAGATGTTTCCGAAAAATAATGGCCGCTTTGTATTTGCACCAATTCTGATACATAGTGTTACTAAGTATAACTAGTTTCATATATAATATATTGGATACGTTTATTTTTATTCTTGCAGGCAGAATGGCTTCCAGAGATCCAGGAGAAGAAAAGTAGAAAAATTAATCTGATTATGCAGAGAGTGAAAATGAATTCAACCGCTATGTCGAAAGTATCGCAGTTCCTGATTTGCAGTTGCCGAAGGAAGTCAATGGGCTTGAAGAGATTGGTGGGGTGGATATTGACACCATCATTGAAAAGGTTGAGAAATCAGGGAGTACAACAGTTACCTCTTTCTGAAACCCTTCCCCCAACCAGAACCAACGTCTAGACCGGATCATCAAAGGGGAAGTCAAGCAAAGCAGAAGTTGAACCTCCTTTCAAAACAAAAAATCTCCAGCTTAATGAGTAGAAACTCTACTTTATTTCTATATATGTACTTGATAGCACAGTTTTTCTTCAAAGTACTTCCCAAGGAATTTTTTTTCGCCAACAATTGCCAACCAAACTAATTTTAACATTATGCAGAAAGATCCTAACATGCCATTTCGGGTTAGAGAGACCGATGTCCAGCAATTTATTGGTCTGATTTTTATCACGTAGCCGATAAGCATCGGAAGACATATTTGAAAGAATCAGATGATTTATTTACTTAAATCACAACTCGCTCCTGGTTCCTCGAGATCACGCAGATCATGAAAGCGTCGACAAAATCTACGTCCTGACTGCATGAACGCAAACAAATTTGAGCCAAGAACCGGTCTCAACCAAACATAGGTGATGCATCAAATGTCATCTTGACTAGCTCATGAAATAACACGCAATCAAAATTACCGCCTGTATATTGACAATTACTTCACGTCCCTTTTACTTCTAGAGCATTTCGCTTAACAAGGAATATTGACTTTGGGAACTGTTCGACGCAATCTAATTCCAAATAGTAAACTACCTCATAGGAAAATAAATCTCCAGAAAATACCGTGGCTATTCAGTCGAATATGGCCTGCCTTGAAGGAAGAGGTATAAATTAGCGCAATTGTGTTTAAAAAAAATATTTTTCTTTTGGAACTCTATTGGGCAGGGCCTCTTCGAACACGACTATCTTAAAATTAAAATACATTATAATATGTTAGGCTTTTTTAAATAAAAAATAATATTTTCTTAGCTTAAGTTAATTATAATAATGCTAATTGTAATTTTATATATTGTAGTCGAAAGACAAGAGTTTAAGTTCTACTGTTTGTGTCATAGGGCGAGTAAGATATTTAGATTTTAGATATTTAGATTTGTAAGGATAGGTAAGCTAGTTTTATCATTTTTGTTTATCGTAAGATAGTTATAAGAAATATTTAATAAAAATGAATGTTAAATTGAATTTGAATTAAAATACGAAGTTTTTTACACTATCTTAAAGGCTTAGGCAAAGGTGATGTCAAATATTGTTGCAGGTGTTGGGCATCGCCAACTTTGGGTGCTCGGGTGACCAAAGCTGGTGTAGGTTCTGACCGTAGGTGACCGATGTTGTTGAATATTGGCGAATTCCTGCACGTGCTTGATGTTGCACTTGCTACTAGTTCTAGACCAGTTCGCGATGTGGTGTTGCTAGTTGTGGGTTCTAGATCAAGGAACAACGTTGGTCTTGGCATTCGTTTTGTAATTTAATTTGCGGAGCTGGGCATAAACAAAATAAACACACTTGCCTCAGCCCAACAAAAAGTATGTGACCTACGAAGCAAGAGAGACAGCATTATTTTACCACTTCCTGGACCTTGCCATATCCAATATATCCTGGTTTCTACACAAGAGGTATAGAGGTATGCGGCGCAACGACACTAGAAAACAAATTCGCAACAAAGTTAACCCTTAGATGCATAATGTTCCATATGTGGAGCAAACAAATCTCTGATCAATATTTTAACTTGGAAAAATTATGTCGGTATAAGTGTATAACCTGCCATATCATATCGTCCATAATGGACGCAATATACTATGTGCAGTTATTTATTTTTCTTAAAAATATTTATAAAATTGACATATTGACAATTGTTGTACATATATCTCTTTTTTGTGCAAATCAGTTAAGCGAACATCGTCTAACCTGGTAATTTTGTATGATTAGCTACCAAAAAAAATATTTTTAGTAAGTTTATAGTTTACTGAATCAGGGAATAAACATATAATAATTCACGGTCAGTTTTTTTATCAGTTTTTGCTTGTTTGTATCATATATGGCACATTATGCATTCACACATACACATATTTATATTGTTTCTAGATGTCAGATACTCCAAAGGCTCATTGTAGCAGGAAAATATTGTATGAAGGAATCTCTTATATCTGAAGGAACCTAAATATTCCTAGCGATAGTGAGGATGAGCTGGAAAGTGATGAAGACGAATTAAATGATGGTAGGTACTGTTTTAAACGATAAATTTTTGGAGAACCTCCTTGGAGAAGAAAATATGTTGGAAATTGAATGTCGCGTGATGAAATAGCTTTCTGATACTAATCCTTCAGGTGATTTAGACTCCAATGAGAGCAAAGATTATGAAACTATTAAAAAATCCCTTTCTTAGGAAAAAAAATCCATTAGTGTACCTACTGACCAAATACAATTTACTGGTCCCACCAATTTACCATCGAGTATAGTACAACTCGAAACGCCGTACGACTTTTTCCGGTACTTTTTGGATGAAAACATTATAGCAAACACGGGTATGGTAAAACAGACAAATTTCTCTGCACGAACCAAATCTATTGAGGACTCGTTTTCGGTTTCAAAATATGACATTTTAAATTATCTCGGAGTTTTAATTCTATCTTCAGTTGCAAAGTACCCAAATATAGGAATTTATTGGAATGGAGATATCGACCTTGATATGATAAAGAATCTGATGACACTAAATATAATTTTCATCCAATTATTGAAGAATTCAAAAGATAGTGTCTATCAATTCCTATGGAAGAACACTTTTCCGTCGATGAACAAATTCGCGCATCAAAAGCCAAACATCATTTGAAGCAATACTTGCCACTGAGGCCTATAAATGGTATAAAATGTTTGTTTTGTGTCTTTGTTTTGCATACAATTTTGAAGTTTACACGGGTCCAGAAAATAATGCTGCTAAACGTGTCCACAACGAAGTCCAACATAATAATAAAATGGCCGGCTGTAATAAAAAAATAAGATCAACATATGGGAGGAGTAGATTTGATAGACAGCTTTATCGGAAGATCTAAGATTTCAATCAAACCCAAAAAAATGCTATATGAGCATCTTCTATCACTTCGTCGATTTGGCTGTAATTAGTTTAGTTTTAGTTTATTTTACGTTTTCAAGAAAACATTATAACAATATGAACGTATACATAACTGTGAAAATACATAAATTGAAAAGTATCTGCAGTCTATAGTTTATAGAAACTGGAAGCGAAAGCAGATTTAGGTACAGTAAAATTTTGAAAAAATAACATGCGTGTAGTTATTACAAATTTTAACAAAAAAGAATAGCTAAACCGATACACCAAACAAGTCACTTTTTTGGGGAATATGGATCCATTTCGTATACACCTTATATACAAAGATAATTTATTAAAAAGCCTTGGAGCAACAGTCATATAAGATTTTGAAAAGATTTGCAAAAGGGGATTGGGTACTTTTGCGAGGTGTTGTTCATTTACTCTTAGTTGGTAACTAGAGGAGCTCCTACTTAGCAAATAGCCTGATCATACGAACAAAAATGTTACAACTTTATAACAATATAAATGTGTGATTGGTAGAATTTTCAGTTCCCGAAAAAGGAGTAAGCTATGAGTTCCTTGTTGCAAGGAAGAATTTCTTTGTTATAGTGAGTACCACCCCACGAAGCTATGACATAGTTCTTTTTTTTTATTTCTTTACGTTTGTAATTGATATTAAGTTCTCCTACAAAAATGTTCAAAACTAGCTTGATTATGTGAAATATGTTAAAATAACTTACTAGCCCCATGCGCTCTAAGATAAACAGCACACTTATTTGCCTTTCGACTATTAATATCTATAATTATGGCTAACTTAGCTTAATTAGGCTAAGAAAATATGTGTCAAAAAGCTTAGCATATGAAGCTACGACATATTCAAGTTTAGAATGCACTAGGCCATAATAAATACATTTAAGAAGTTTCAATCCACAAAAAGATTTTAAAAAGTAAAATTGCCTAGTGGCAGCCATGAGATAATTCTTATTTAAGTGCATTCAAATTCCATAACCATGACCATAAATTCATGGCTCTTCTACAAATAAATTTTAGCTCATAACGACAAAAATGTATCTCGCTTTCGAATCGACCCTTGTAATAATGGTACCAGTCTTTGTTAAAACGTGGAAGGCCTTCAGGAAGTACATCTGTTTCTTCACTTCTTCTCTTCGGGCTGAAAAAAAAGAAGGAACCAGCTGCATCCATACCTTCAACAAATGTGAGACAGGATGAAGTCAACCATATGCCGGTTTGGGAAATTGACCGAAAGAGTTCTAAATTGTCATCATGCAAATCAAAATTTTTTTGACATGCCACAAATGTGACGTTGCACTATGTTTAAAAAAAAAACAATAATTTTTTTTCAAAAATTCAATGAAGAGTAGATGTTTCTATTAATGTACATACGTAAACATACATACATATTATAATACTACGAAAAAATAAAATTTGAATTATTAACAATACTAACACTTTTGTAAATCAACTGGGTTTTAGTTTTATTTTTTTGATGGCTAATTGCCATATGTGGCACAAACTATCTTCTTTTCTTGGCACAAACTATATTTTAGCAAATTATTAACATATAGTTGACAAATCTAAAAAATATTGATGAAAAAGAGTTACTACAGCCAACACTTAGTTAGGATAATTTTTGATTCAATTGTGGAAAAATGAATGCGAATCGAGCATAGCCTTCCACGAACAAGCAAAAAGAGTGATAGATATTTATTTCTTGCATAATATAACAGTGTTTTTAAGAATAGTATTGTAATTATCTAGCCTTTTTATAGATATAACAAAGGCATTTGATATGGTTAATCATACGTCAAACAAACTATTTGATGCGGGTTTCAGGGGTTTTGTTCATAAATGGTTCACATCGTATCTAATAAATCGACAGCAAGTAGTAAAAATAAAAAATGTCTTCAGCTCGGTAAGTTTATTAAACATCGGCGTCCCGCAGGGCTCTGTTTTGAGCCCGATTTTGTTTCTAGTATATGTTAATTCGCTATACTAAACAAAGTTTTAAAGATATTTTTGTGTAAATTCCGGTTACTTTCATATCAGGCTTCATGAAAGATATAACTTACGCGCCAATACCAGAATCTTCGTCACTGTTCCGACTATTTACAAAACACACTTCGCACGTTTTATTTATGCTACTGCGCCTCGACTGTTCAATCTTTTACCTGAAAACCTAAGGTGTGAGAGAAAGAAATCAGTATTTTTCATCAATGTTAAGAAATGGCTCTTCTCATTAAATCATCCAATTGACTTGTTACTTACTCCGTTGTCTTGATTTAGTTATTTTTATTATTATTAATATTCTTTACTACTACTTTTGTTTACGTCATTCATTCCCCATCAAAAGTCTATATTTATTATGTGAAATTGAACTTGATAGGTACTTTCGCCACTTGTCTTTGACAATAAATTGTACAAAACTATTCCTTACAAAAATCATGTAAATTCATCAGTCTGTAATTTATTGTAAACTGTATAAAGGAATAAAGAAATTATTATTATTATTATTATTTTTCCAGGCCTTCATAGCCTTCAGATTTGGTTTATTAGAAACTTACTTCTAAAAATACAATTGTTATATGGATAAGGATATGCAATACAGTAAATTTAAAATATTTTAAAAATACAGTTGGAAGAAAACTATGGAAAAAACCAACAAGCAAAAATAAGTCAAAGAAAATAACCATTTAAATTTATTATAACCTTAGTAATTAAGTTAATTTATTAATTTGTCTTCTCTTTGGAAATATGCCGAACTGCACGTTGACTTGGAAAAGCAGAATGTCTGCAATTTATCCTTACAGGAAGATGTCATATTCCTAACCGATCATTGCACAATTACAGATGTTAGATTTTCGGAGGAATAGTGTATACTGCTAAATACAGATGGGGATAACAGTTCAAGTACTACGCCGAAGCATTGAACCAGATGTCCAGGCTAAAACACGCAAGGGTCCAGCTTAAATTGTACTGTGCGCCACGAAAAAGTTGGTCAGTGGCGCATATGGGTCGAAAAATGGATCAGTTGAAAGCTCCTTAAGCGTTCTGGTAAATCACAGAACATTAGTGAAGAATGTAGAAGCTATACTTCGTATTGGTTGACATCGCTGCAATGTACCCGTTATGACACACTTTTTTACTGTGAATTATCTATTTGACCTTTTTAAAAACCTAAAAATATGTGTTTTCAAATACTACCCTGACAGCTACTTTTTTTTTAAACAATATTTTATTGAGTTATAAAGGGTTATGCCGTAGAAGTTCAAACTGCGGGATAGGGGTTCAACTATACTTGCGTCTCGGTGTGCTTATCGTAGGAAGCAACCAAATTCGTAATGGATCTCTTCCCCATTAAAAAAAATACTAGAGGAGTAATACTAGAGAGTAGGCGCAAAGCTAATGACTGCACTATATTCACATCACTACATCGGGGGCACACATTGGTGTTAAATATGGCTGGTATTCCTGAAATATTCCATGAGCATTTCTTTTTTAACCCAAAAAAGTGCGTATGTGTGTATTGACACAAAAAAAATGAGTATCCCCTAAAATTTGATGTAGATTAACATATATTAACCGCAAAAATGTGACGGTAACACGTCGGGAGACCTTCCTCGTAATAAGCGGTCAAATAGATTTCGGGTTTTTGAAAACAAGGAGAATCTGTGGAAAACATGACGAATGAGGAGAACTACACACTCAAGACCTCAAGGAACTCCATTCGCGAAAACTAAGATTGTCATGACACGGAGAATGAATAGACAGTGAACGAACAGTCAAAAGAATAATGATTGGAAAGCCCGAAGGAAAAAGAATCCCAAGAAGGCCGCCCCTTAGATGTGAGGACAGTATAAGGACTGCGAAGAGTTAGAACAGTAAAACAAAGAAGGAGCACACGAGGCTCTGAACATCCGAGTTCCAATCTACCAAAAGCTATTCGTTCTATTCTTATAAGAAAATATATTAACAAAATAATCGCCAAGTGACATGTAACCTCTTTAACAATAGCCAGTATACTGAGATACCGTTCCCACCAGCAATGGTGGATACTTCTTCGATATGTCAACCAACACAAGCAATTTTAACTACAATAACTTTAACGAATTGTCCTACACATTACTTCTTAATGACACTCAAATTCGCTGAGAACTCAACACAGTCTACGTCATCAGTCGGATAATCCACATTCTAACAGCTGACAGACACATTTATGTTTGTTGCTCTGCCACCGCAACACACTCAACGATGTTTTTCTGCGACAATCACGAAATAATAATCTGTCACTCAAAACGCGTGTGAGTTTAGTCACTGCTGAATTCTTATTCAACTTGGCTTTTTGGGTTGACAGCTAATAATTGGCAAAACGAGTACTATTGTGGATTGCTAGGGAATGCTACTTCAGCTGTCACGCGATGTTTCATCATGTTCAATGCGATGCGCAAATTCTTGTGCGTTGTGCTTATGAATTTAACATGAACACGTCTAAAGCTAAATTAATATCACCAAGGTGCTAGGAATTATAGGCACGAATTGGTCTCTGCGAAGTTGTTAAAGTATATATGAGTGAGTCTACAGTATTTCGTGAGAAGTATTTGAAAATTGAACTCACAGCACTTATTCTGTATGTTAATACGTCAGCTTGTGAATAGTAAATGAATCAGTACATACATATAATGTATGTAGGTGAACAGGGCTAAAAACCTGCAAGATATGCCTAAGAACTAAGTATGTTTAAATTATGCTAAGTTGAAGTACAAACACAAGGTCTAAAATATTTGTATCATATTTGGAATACCGTTGTGTGTGATTTTCAATTACTGATATTGAGGCCTACAAATGTCATTGATATATCATTAAAACTAATATTTTTAACCGAAAGTATTTATGCTTCTACCATAAGACCTTATGCCGCTGTTGGTAATAGCAGTTTTTCTGTCTCTTATATAGGTCAGCATATGACCATGTAAACATGACAAATAGCTAAATTTATAATATTCTGTGTGAATCAGAAAATACATTTTTATGAACCCGACCTTCGAACACATTCTCATAGCCCTATGCTGGGTACTCAAACATTGTTGTGATAAATTACAATTAATTAGTTTCCTTATTGAAATACCCTTACTTCAGAATTAAGACGCGCCCATGTCGTTGTTGTTTTTGTTTTTTTGATATCTTCGTCCTAGCCATGCACAAAAACTCTTCGCCTAAAATTTAAAGTTAATTTTTCATCACCCTCCCATTCCCACTAAAAGTAGATTCGTATGCGAAAAACATTAGCATGGCACTCTCGAAAAAAATTTCCTTATTGTAAAATCAAGTCTAGAATGACAAGTCTGCATTCAACTAAGGAGTAGCTGAGAATGTATGTGTATACATCTCCACCAAGGACGTAGGTTCGTTTTTCTCCTTTTCACTAACGTATTGTTGACGATTGGAGCTTTTTTTCAAGACATATCCGGTATGCACGTAATCACGTTATGAATTCGTATTTTTGTTAACGCCATTGCAAATTTGACCCAAGCGGGTGATAAGAACCGTGAGTGCCAAGCCTGAGAGAACGCACGAGAGAACTACTGTCATTATAACGAAATTCCAGGAAAACATTTAGTTATTCACTCTGTGTTTTGATCTTAATGCGACTGGTAAAAATGATGTCCCATTATTTCACTGCTACCAGCTTCAATGTTTTATCTGTATTCACCCTTATCCTCTGCGGCAGGTTGTGGAAAGATAAATCTGCCCTATCGAGATGTAAACGTTACATCTTCCTAAACTGGAGCAATCAAATATCCACATATATTTGGCTACGTAGTCATTCTCGTTGGTAATGAGAAGAAAAACCACAAAACAGAGTTGTACAGACAAGTGACAAGGAGAATAAACAGCAGGTGTATTTCAAGTATTAATTGTTAAATGTTTCGAATTAAGCGGGATCCCACTTGAAATTTTTCTCACGTCAACAATGGGATATGTTATTTCCATATACATGAGTAATCTTCACTTGAAGTCGAGGCAGGTGCTTGTTGGTGTTACCAACCACAGGAGATTGTCAAAAGTGTACGTGAGCAATGATAGCCTCAATGTGATTGTACATTTTTTATTTTACGTACTACAGATACATTCATTCAACTGTGGTAAATAATACAAGTTTTGCACGGATTTGAGAGCTGATGCCATGTAGTGTCGGTAAAAGTGAAGTTGAAAATTTAATACTAAATTGCGGCGTATTGTTTTTTTTTGCTAATATGGATAATCTTGCCATCAGAAACCACAATTATGTTTAATTTATCGTAAGCACGGCTAAATTGCATTCACGCACAAAAAAATTTAAACCAAAAAAGTAAAAAAACGGAGGCTGAGATGAGATCAATTTTGAATGAGTGTATTATAATTTTAAATTAAATATTATTGTTCCAACAGGAATCTGGACTTATAGCTATGAACTTTGAACTATGACAAAGTTTTTTCAATAAGGGCGGGTAGATGTGTTGAAATGGAATAAAATAATTTGTGGGTGAGATATTAACAAAATTCTTTTTTTGTTTGAAAGGCCCATACATGCGATTATGTATGAAATATTACATTGTTCAAATGCTTACTCGTATTTCCGCTTCTTACGGTGGCACAGATCCGAATGGTCCAATTTTCAATGACTCTTCGCATAGATCCGACTGAATTTGAGCGATCGCCTTAACAGCATCGGTCGGTTGTAATTTATTCGCATAGACCTGCGACTTCAGAAAACCCCACAAGAAAAAGTCTAGCGGTCAAATCTCTAGTGTCAAATCGCATGATCTTTGCCACATTCACGTGACCTTACCCTTTTTTTTTTGTTTTACTGTTCATACGGAATGTCAATCGTAGCAGCTTCCTGTTGGAACCACACGTCATCTAGGTTCAAATGGTTCAATTTGGCCGATATGAAACCAACGTCGTTCTCGAAAAAGTACGTACCAATGACGGCGCCGACCTAAAATCTACACCAAACGGTACCTTTTTGAGGATGCATTGTCACCTAGTGAACCTCGTGTGGGTTAGGGTCGACCCAGTGCAGTCATTCATCCCCAACACAGCCCAACAAAACTTAAATTTTCTAGCTTGGAGAATGGATGGTAATCTGGACGGTCGCTGTATTGACGGTTCGTACGAAAGTATAATAATAACAAAAAAATTGCACCCATCCCACCAAAACTTTTGATTGTATTTTAGGGTAGTACATATTGCGTTCCAAAGAATCGTCGAGACTCCTGCTAGAAGCTACATTATACTATCCCCGCCTCCCAAAACACAAAAATGGTGTCAGATGTGCGGGTGTTGTGATCTGAATTAAGAATAATGCCTTTCACGCCAGAAACCGAAGACGATGGACGCGGAGGAAGTTCGAAGTCTCTTTCACGAAGATCTTTCACGACGAGACTAAATGATGGGACTCAGCCCTAGCACGAGTGGCACACGGAAATCCATGGATGCCAATAGGAGGCAAGATTAGAAATAACGCAGCTATTGCTTGAGTTCTTCTATCCTCACCGCAATCAACCCAATACCAGCTACTTATAGAGTATCAGAATCACAATAGCAGTAAGTCTCTCCTCCCACTAAACGAAGCTTTCAAGACACTAAAGAACACTTTACTATGCCCAAGGAACTAATATTAGGTTGTACCACTTAATAAAAAATTAAAAGTCATTATTTCTTTCTCATAAAATTTTATTTAGTCAAGCTATGAACCATTGACATCTATAATCTTCTTCCACCATGATTCAAAATCTATTATTCCTTTTTTATAGAAGGCTTGATTTTTTGACGCTAAAAAGTTTTCAAAGGCTACTATGACCTTTGCTCGGTTTCGGAACAACTTTTTCCGACAAAATGACGCCAGACTGCGGAAAAGGTAATTCGTTGGAGAAATATCAGAAGAGTACGGTGGATGCGGAAGAATTTCCAATCCCAACTTTGCACCGTTACGTGTGAGGTATTGGTTCTAGTATTATCATGCAAGAATATCGGACCATGCTTATTGACCAATGCAAGTGGCTTTTCAGCCAATTTCGTATGCATTATGTCGATTTCCTCACAATATTTGACTGCATTTATCGTTTCCCCTGATTGAAGAAACGAAGGGTGGATTGGTCCCTTCGTTGTCCACCAGATTGTCACCATAACCTTTTCTGGGTGAAGACCGCATTTGGGGGTATGCTGTGGGTTTTCATTTGCATCCAACCACTGGCTAGATCTTTTACGGTTGTCATACAAAATCCACTTTTCATCACACGTGATTATACGGTGCAAAAACGATGCATTTCGGTGCCTTAGACTCAGCGATGTACCGGTTTCGAAACGTCATAGTTTTGGGGCCTCATTTAATTCATTTTAATTCATGAGGTATCCACTTGTCGAGTTTTTTTCACTTTTCCTTTTTGGGATAGGTGTCGACTTATTGTCATGGGGGATGCATCCACAGTTTGTCGTAAAATGGCCTCATCAATTACCGTTTCCGGTTTCCCACGTGGTTCGTTTTCGAGGCTTAGATCTCACGAACTTTCCAAACCAACGCCGAATGGTGCGTTCGTTCACCACTATATTCTCAAATGCGTCATTTATGTTTTTGGTTTCCAGAGACGCATTATGTCCCAGTTTGAACTCGTAAAGGAAAAGGGTACGAATTTGAACCGTCGAAAGCATGATATAAAAATTCCTAAAAAAAATAATTGTACTTGCAACGGTCGCACACATCAAACACACCATACACTTTATCTTATAAAAAAAATCACTGTGTTGTACAGATGTTCACTAAACAGCTTCTAATTGAGGACTAAGTGAAAAACAGACAAAAACAAACAAGACATTTTATGTGGTACAACCTTATACTTCGACCAACACTATCCCAGCTATCCCAATATTTCAACTCTGTGTCTTTATACAACTGTTCGATGGACAATCATCCTGGATCAGCTATGAACGCCAATTTGAAATTGTACCAGCATTTCAAGGTTGAACCCAAATATCAATCATCAATTCTTAGCAACTCGCCACGGAAAAAAACATTTTCTTATGACGCCCTTTCAGATATCTTAAGGCAACGCTTTAGCATTTGCATTCGGAGATCAAAGATATAGGTGGCGCTACAGCTCACGGAGAGCCAGAGAGAAGCTTCTCTCATTCTATTATGTTGTGTGCGATTTATTTTTCACACAAGTGAATGGGACCTATGGTTTTATGCCGAGCACCGAGAAGCTTTTTCAAGGCAAGTGCGCTACGGGGGGTTTGCCAGTACCCCGCTGAGGAGTGAAGCCGTGTAATGAACATTCGATGGCATTGGTGTTGTCGGAATCCGAACCCGCTCATCGTGCGACAGAGGCCGCCACACTACCCACTGCGCCACGGCACTCTCCAAAGGAATCATTAGCCGTATTTAATATCCACCTCGGCCTTCCATGATGGATCTAATAATGTGGTGGGAGAGATTGTTCCTGGCCAATTAATTGAAAGAATCAGGGATGAACAGATTCGGAAATTGGTCGCCGTGAAACGCTTCGCGCCGCGAAGGACTGTCTTGGCGAACAAGGAAAACAAGGATTTGTGGCTACCATCGAGCCTTCCTTTGCCACTCGGCGAAAAACTAAACGCTGTTGGTTGTAAAGTGCGAATACCAATAGCGAACCATAAAAACGATCTAACAAATTCCCAAACAATAGGTCTTCCAGCATCATTACGTTATTCGCAATTAGATTCAGTCAACCCCAGTCTTTGCGCGAATAACAAAGGGAGGGGATTGTCGCTAAATGGCCATATATAGGTGACAAGCCGAAGTATCCATCTTGAGTGAACATTGTCTCGTTTGTTATAATTACCGCTTATCTACCACATATACCTGGTATCTCCTTTCTCAGCAAGAGAAGGTGCGGCTTTAATTTCGTTAATTTTTTGTTGCAAATTTGTGGTATACGACTATCCCTTCTATCAAAATCCAATTCTTATACCAACTTACTGATAACGCACTATGTCATCCGTCCCAGATTTTATTAGAAACAGACGATGGTCCTATTTTCACACTATACATGCCACCAAACGTGACCCCATTAAATTGGCCAATAGATTAGAACGCGATCCGTATTACAAAGCTCTATTACAGAAAAAGTCTCTTAAGATTAGGTGTTGGAAAAGAAATGTCCCTTCGATCAAAATCCAATTCTTATACCAATTTACTGCTGTCTGCTAGCTCGGAGGTACTACCAGCTCGATATAAGGTAATTTTTTTTTATCTAATGCCTTCGTACACAAGGGAGTCCCTGCTCCTAATAGAGCCCTATGAAGAAAATGAGAGAAATATATGATATGTAACTGGCTTGCTGCATCACAGACCCAGAGCAAACACAGAATAGCCAACATATCTTCCGAAGATATCAATTTGGCGATCCCATAGGTGGTGCTAGAAGTCCCCGCAGAACTGACAGACGAACATGCTTTCCGCTTGAGCAGCTTACTTCTTTGTTACCAAATATTTTTCACTGAATCTAGCTATTACGGAAGCACTAGATTAGCAGAGGACACTATCGAAACGAAACCAGTGAGATAGCGAGGAGTAAGTCCTCTAATGGCCTATGGCAGTTCAACGTCATGCGATTCGGGCTATGCAATACACCGGCATCTATCGAAAGGTGAATGGACGAAACTTTTAAAGGACTTTGCAAACAGCTCCCATTCGAAGTCATCGTTTACTCACAAAATTTCGACGACCACTTACAAAACCTGGAGACTGTACTCCGAAGATTGAGAGCAGCCAACCTCGAATTGCAGTGCCACTTTCTGTTGGCCTGTTTATACTGTATATTGGCTCCTCCAACGTAGATTTAGGGACAGTACTGAGTCAGCAGCCAGTAGAAGTTGTCATCGAATACTTCAGCAAGATACTAAATCGTTGTGAAAAAAAGTATTATGTGAAACGCCGGGATTTGTTGGCTTTGACTATTATCTTTTTAGACGTCGCTTCCTCTAGCCGAGAGAGAACACACTTTCATTGGTTGGGGTCTGAAATTCCGGCAATCTGAAGGTTAAAGGCGGGATGGATCGAGAGGCTCAGCGATACAACATGGAGATTCAGCATTGTTCTGATAAGCAGCATGGCTATGCGGAGTGTAGGGCCTGCAAGAACTGCAATACCGCAGTACAGAAAGGAGATTTGTAGAGGAGACATGTAGGAAAGGACAGTTAACTTACTTACCTGGTCCGACTAAGCAAACATAAAATTTTAAATAAAAATGCTGACGTGAAGGCTTACTGGACATTATTCGCCAATTCAAATTGTCCCACCGGGTGACCACCAAAACTTGGCACGAGAAACAACTACTTTAATGAACCTGAACGACCGTCCTGGTGGTGGCCACCTAGCAATGAACAAGACTCAGCGAAATAAAGGACAGATTCTTTAGGATAGGGCATATCAAAGCATGTTCCTTAAGTTGTACTCAATGTCTGACATAGAGAAAAAAACGCCGGACTTGTGCGCCCCTCCAGCATAGTTTCCCAGCCGCTCCCTTCGAAAGGATCGCTGTGGACATTTTCGGTCCTTTCTCTTGCACAAACGCTGGTAATCGATAATTCGATGTGTAATTCTAGTCGTGGATTACTTCAGCAAGTTTTACGAGTGCATCGCAGTCCTTTATTCAAACTAGTGATACAGTAGTTAACGCACTAGTGTAACACACCTTTTGTCGCTCTGGGATTCTATCTATTATAAATTCCGATCAGGGCATAAAATTCTGTTCTTTATTATTCTCAAAAAAAATTCTTAATAAAAGAAAAAAATAAAATAAAAAAATAATGCAATTTAGCGTGCCTTTAAAATAGCAGCGTGAATTTAGACATAAATTTCCTAATCGTGTCGCGCCAACAGGATATCATGCAAGGCGTGGCCGCCACCGGACTGGTCGTTCGGCCAAGAATATCGCGGCTGTGGCTGCCGATGTCGCTGAGAACGAAAAAACATCAACTAGACGACGAACCACGCAGTGGGGCATTCTAAACGGATCCTACAGGGAACTCATCCGCGCTAAAATCACCCGAACTAACACTACTTTGACTTTCTGGCGCATTTCAAAAATTTCCTCGGGATCCATTTTTTAACTAATTATTAATATAAAGCAGAAAATAAAAAAGCACGTCCACTGCCGACTCTAACTTCGTACCGAATAGCTTCTGCAGTCTTTAGATCATAACAATTCTTTGGAGAATTTTCATGGACACTATAGAAAGGACACATCTTAAACTATAAATATGAAGCTCTTTTTCAAACGTAAATAGTATTAGTTTTGAGACGCCATAAAGCGATGTGGTGATTTGTCCGAAATGGGTTTTAGGTAAACATTTTCTCTAGCACAAGATAGCTCTAAATAAAATTAATAAAAGGGGTTAAATTCAAAATTCGGTCAACACTTGGCGAGCTCGGAACAAACATCGCTGACAGACTTTTCATGTATAAAATATCTTAAACAAAAATGGAATGAGCCAACCGATATACCAGTATCGTCAGCAATTTCTCTAATAGTGATTCGAACATTCTCCCAAACAATTTATTCAACCGTTGTTGACGTGCTGGGTTGTCCAGGAGTGATATGCTCCCCATTATATTCGTCATATCTTTTATAATTATCATTGTAATTGATGACATTGGGAGTAGCATATCAACATACCAGCGAACATACTCAGGACGCTGCCTTGTACTCAGAGACATGCTCCAAAAGAAAATGCGAGTATGTACCAATCCTCCACCTAAAGCCCAGCTTACGAGATTGTAAATACATATGTAATGTTTGTGATGCTTCTCTTTCCGATATTGTTTCTCTTTTTGTGATCTTCTTTTTAAGCCTCTCTTTTTTTTCTCATTTGCTTTAGACTGTGTTATCTGTATTATCTGTTATTTTGTAAAATAGGCTTAAGATTAGCCAAATAAAAGTTTAGTGATTCATTCTTATTGTGGACACGGAAGAATAAACAGCTCAAGAAAAAAAATAAATATACTCGTTTCATTTAACGTAACTGGCGCAGTCGGTGAAAGCCACGTTTTCGCTTTTCGTTTTAAAGCACGATAGTGAATTTCTATTTTTTGTTGTTTCTTAATATAAAGACATTTTTGAAAAAAAAATCAATCAAAGTAACAAAGTTACTTCAAAACATATTACTTTAAAATAAATAAAGTGTAAATAACGGAGAAAATCGTAAAACCACGAGGCATGGATCAAATTAATTTTTTGGAGCTCGTCAAGGAAATCAGCGATTTTACCGGTCTTCCTGAGGAACTCGATATATTTATAAAGCAAGTAGATTATGTATATAATTATATAGAATATTTAGATGTTAATTTAAGAGGATTTATCGAAATAAAGATAAGACAAAAGGTTAAGGATAGGGCAAACATAGCTTTAATTAATAACGGTAATCCCACGCAGTGGCCAGAAATTAAAACAGTTTTAGCACAGCACTGCACAATCAATGAAAGTTTCGAAAACATAATTAATGAAGTGAAATTGTTAAATTATAAAAATTCGGTAGAGGAGCTTTTTCAGAAGTGCTTGGATTGCTTAACAAAATTAAACATTAAGGCATCTACAAGCCCAAATCTACCAGCGTGGTTTAATAGTGCTCAAAATGAGAGTATGGTTCTTAAGCTATTTATTGGAAAGTTACCTAGTGAACCTAAGCTTATCTTGCATGCGAGAAATCCTTCGTCGTTAAACGAAGCGAAGACCATTCTTATAGATACAGATCATTTTTACCCTCTTACCAAAAATAAACCATATTTTTCCTATTCTCGGACTCCTAGACATAATAATCCCCAATATTTTCAACACACTAATAATAATACCTATATGCAAAGAAATAGTTCTTATAATCGAAATGATTTGCCATATAATCCATCCCCTCAAAATTCAACTTTCCAATCCTCGAATTCAATAAACCAAAATCCTCAAAATTCAGGTAATTCTCGTCAGTCAAAATTTTCAAACTTTAGAGGAAATAACCCAGGAACAAGCCGTGTCTTTTCAAATTCCAGAAATTTTCGAAATAAAAACAATAGCATGGAAATAGATCATGTACAAATAGATAATTCTTCTCGTCGTGGGTCTGCGGAAAGTGCACAACCTGAGTGCACTAAATACCAAAATTTTCAGTCACCCACCTCAGATCACTTCCCTCTATAATTGTTACGACAAGTTTAGGACCCATTAAATTACTTGTTGATTCGGGAGCAAGCACCTCACTGATAAGAAAAGGACTTTTTCATAAAACCTTCAAAACGGTACTAGAAAAGCCCATTAATTTAAAATCTATAAATTCCCATATTGTTTGTAATTCAAAAATTACAATTCCACTATTTAGGGAGTTTAACAAACCTTCAACAAAAATTGATATGCTTGAGACTGAATTGAATGGTAATTTTTGCGGAATAATTGGTTGTAACGTTTTAAGGCCGTTACGAGCAAAAATTGACTTTAACACATCACAACTCACCACAACACACGCTATTTTACCCTTAATTTTTGATGATTCTCCCACTCAAGTAATACCGGAAGAAATAAATAATTTAGCCAATGATGTCGTTGCCATCAATTTTGAAAAACCAAATATTGATGTAATAATGAGTAAATTAAAATTACAAAATTTCAATTCTGAAGAATTCAAAGCTTTAACACATACTATTAAAACGTTTAAGGATGTGTTTTACTTTGAAGGTGAAAATTTATCATCAGTGGTTACTTATACTCATCAAATACCAACTAAGAACGACATACCGATATATTCAAAACAATACCGATATCCTGAAGCACACAGGAATGAAGTAAATAAGCAAATTTCGGAAATGCTTAAGTCTGGTATTATCGTCAAATCAACTAGTGCGTACAATGCTCCAATTTGGATAGTTCCAAAAAAGATTGACAGTTCCGGTGAGCAGAAATGGCGTATTGTAGTTGATTATAGGAAACTAAATGATATAACGATAGATGATAAGTTTCCCATTCCCCACATAGAAGACATATTTTCCAAATTAGGCAACGCTCTTTATTTTTCTACCCTTGATTTTGCAAAGGGATTCCATCAGATTCCAATAAGTAAGAAAGACCAACACAAGACAGCTTTTTCAACCGCAAGCGGGCACTATGAGTTTACGAGAATGCCATTTGGCTTAAAAAATGCCCCGGCTTCCTTTCAACGGATGATGAACGAAGTCCTTCACGACTACATAAATAATATTTGCGTGGTCTATTTGGATGACATCCTTATATTTTCCACTTCACTTCAGGAGCATATGGTTTCGCTCAATAAAATTTTCAAAAGGCTTCGTGAGTACAATCTCAAAATTCAGATTGATAAATGTAGTTTTTTGAAACGTCAAACTGAATACTTGGGACATATTATTTCTGAAGATGGAATAAAACCCAATCCAAATAAAATAGAAATAATAAAGCAAATAAAAATGCCACAAACTATGAGGCAAATAAAATCATTTCTAGGGATAACAGGCTTTTATCGGAAGTTTATCAAGGACTATTCAAAGGTAGCCCTTCCGATGACTAAATGCCTGAAAAAAGGTTCAAAAATTAATATCAAAGACAGATTATACATTGAGTCCTTTAATAAACTTAAAGAACTTATATGTACATGTCCAGTCTTAGCCTACCCAGATTTCGAAAAAACGTTTACCTTGACAACTGACGCTAGTAATGCAGCTTTAGGGGCGGTTCTTTCCCAAAATCAACATCCAATAGCATATGCATCTCGGACTTTAAATCGTCATGAATGTAACTATAGCACAGTGGAAAAAGAGTTGCTTTCTATTGTATGGGCAACGAAGTATTTCAGGCCATATTTATTTGGACGAAAATTTAAAGTTCAAACGGACCATCGACCTTTGGTATGGCTGAATTCGCTTAAAGAACCTAATTCCAAGCTACAGCGTTGGAAAATAAAACTTAATGAGTACGAATTCGACATAGAATACATAAAAGGTAAGGAAAATAAGGTTGCTGATTTTCTAAGTCGAATAGAAACCTATTATGTAGAAAATGATATTAGATCTGACCAACAATACATAGTGGTGTTGAAAACCTGAACGACCATATATTCATCACAGAAACTCCTGTAAATATTTATAGACATCAATTAATTCTAGAAAAGAGTAGTGTCAACGGACATACAAATAAAATTTTATATCAAAAGAAACGCAGATTGATAATATCTATAACCGATTATGATGAAGAATATATTCTAAATATTCTTAAGTCAGTCTTTCCAATTAAAGGAACTGTAGGGCTATATTGCTACGAAGAGGACATTTTCATAAAATTCCAAAATACTATAGTCAAATATTTTTCGAATACACCCGGAATGAAAATTATGAAATGTACAAAATTTCTTAAAGACCTAACTTCCAAGGAAAAGGTATTGGAACTAATTGAAAAGACTCACTTTGCCAAGAATCACAGAGGAATTGAGGAAACCTTTTTAGAATTAAAAGACATATACTATTATCCAAATCTTAGACTAGAAATTTACAAATTTATTAATAATTGTATTTTTTGCAGCATGTGTAAGTACGATAGAAATCCAATTAAACCAAATTTAATGGTAACAGAAACTCCCAATAAACCCAATGAAATAGTCCACGTAGATATATGGTTTTTAAACAAGAATCACATGTTCCTTACAGGTATTGATAAATTAACAAAACACGTTTCGATTCACCCTATCACAGACAGAAACTCTATAACAATAGTTGAGGTTTTACAACATAGGTTTTCAATATTAGGTAAACCAAGTAAAATTGTAGCCGATAATGAATTTAATACCGCATTCATTAAGGATTTTTTGAATAAAGAAAATATATTATACCACTTTACATTCCCGAATACACACACAGGTAATTCTATCATAGAACGGTTTCATTCAACACTCAATGAACACATACGACTGTTCAAACTTAGCAAAGAAAATAAAGATACAGATGAGAAAACGTTGGCATTTAAGGCAGTTCAAATGTATAACGATACAATTCATTCTTCCACTAAATATAAACCTTATGATCTCCTGCATTCGAGATTAAACAATTTAGAATGGGAAAAGCTAAGACAACATATTCATGCAAATAAAGAAAAAAAAATAGGTAAAATCAACAAGGTAAGAAAAGAAATCCATAATTACAGGGAAAGAGAACTAGTGAAAAACATAGGTTTTCATAATATAAATCATTTACCAAGATACATAATAAAAGACGTAAGAGAAAAAGGCAAAACTTACTTTAAAGACAAGGATGGTTTTAAACGCGATAGGCACATAATAAAAAGACCATACAAGCACCAGGCTCCGATAGAAAATATTATATTCGATAAAAAACTAACCGGGAGAAACTATTCAAAAAAAAAGTCAAAAAGTAACAATAAATAAAACATAAACTAATGCTTCCTTAACCATTTGTCTTGTTCATATATATGTGTAACTCATAGCTAAACACATATTCTTATATTGTTACATATTGCTAAGAAATCTTTCAAATGAAATATATATGTAGGTATGTACATTTTGTTAGTTAGAGATAAGAGATAAGTATTCAGCTATACGAGTATAATAGTAATATTACAATGTTATGAAGTTACGGTCACTCACCGATACAATATATTTCAATATTACCAATACCAAAATCTACTTTGATTCATATCTAATTAAGAAATGTACACAGTAATATACAGCATAACCAAATTAATAAATAAAACAAATCTTAGAAGTCGATAATTTTTAAATGGAAATGAAAGCGCGCAACAACATGGAACGCATGTATTGTTCATACATCGGTGGGAGGAGTGATATGCTCCCCATTATATTCGTCATATCTTTTATAATTATCATTGTAATTGATGACATTGGGAGTAGCATATCAACATACCAGCGAACATACTCAGGACGCTGCCTTGTACTCAGAGACATGCTCCAAAAGAAAATGCGAGTATGTACCAATCCTCCACCTAAAGCCCAGCTTACGAGATTGTAAATACATATGTAATGTTTGTGATGCTTCTCTTTCCGATATTGTTTCTCTTTTTGTGATCTTCTTTTTAAGCCTCTCTTTTTTTTCTCATTTGCTTTAGACTGTGTTATCTGTATTATCTGTTATTTTGTAAAATAGGCTTAAGATTAGCCAAATAAAAGTTTAGTGATTCATTCTTATTGTGGACACGGAAGAATAAACAGCTCAAGAAAAAAAATAAATATACTCGTTTCATTTAACGTAACTCAGGGCGTGCATCGTCATTAACATCCCCACGGCCTTCTGTGAGGAGCTGGTACCACTTATAAACTTTTTTGTTTTACCCCGAGTGGACTCGCAAAATTCCACAGTCAACAATTCAAGTACGTAGAAGCACAATTATTTTCCTCACAAAGTTTGATACAGATTCTTTGATCCATTTTATTCTAATAGCAAAAACTCTTGAAACAAACAAAAACACGTCTAACTTTTATATTTGTGAAAAACAAACTTAATATCCAAAATGGCTGACAATGTCAATATACAGTTGTGTTCATAATTATAGGAGGGCCCGGTTAAAATGACGTTAAGTCCTTTTCTGGTAAACATTTGTTCCCTTAGCCTGTGTTTACTCATATGCATGTATTCTTACAGTTCTAGAGAAGCGATCTTGGTAAAAAAGAAGCCCAGCTGTAACTGCGTGCTTCTGTATTTCATTCGTGAAGTGACTGCCTGCGAAGAAGTTGCGTTCACAATAATAGGAGTGCTTAATTTAAAAGTGAAAAATATAAGTTATCATTGTCAAAGAGTAAGAAAACATATCTATTTTATTTTTAGAATATTATTGAATTATTCTCTGATCATTTTTTTCAAGTACTGGTTACAAATGGATCGAGGAAAACACAGTAGCTCAGAAAATCGAGAGCTTATCATTAATCTGCGCAAAATGAGACAAATATACAAAGAGATACAAAAAACTCTTTGATATGGTATTTCTACAATAGCGAATACACTGAATTTTGAAGAAAAGCTAGAAACGCGGGTTCCAAAACGCAAATCCACCGAAAATGATGATAGGTTGATCAATGAGCTTCAACTCCCAATAAGTGCTGTTACCGTTAGAAGAAGATTATGGAAACCAAATTTTTCGCCAGAAGCCCACGCAATGCCCCACGCTTGACAAGGAAGTACCTACAGGCCCGCATTAAATTTGCCAAGAACCATGCCGATTGGCCTGCTGCGAAATGGCAGAATATTCTTTGGTCGGATGAAAGCAAAGTCGTCTTGTTTGGTTTAACTGGTTCCCGGCAATATGTTCGTCGCCCGTCCAATATAGAATATTTGCCTTAATACACCCAAAAAATCATTAAACATGGTGGTGCTAAGGTCATGTTTTGGGCATGTTCCTCTTACCATTGAATGGGGCCCATATATTTGATAAATAGTATAATGGATCAAAATCTTTATACCAAAATACTAGAAGAGATTAGGTTCCCTTATGTCGAATATAATATGCAGCTAAAATACGTATTTCAGCAAGATAACGACCCAAAGTACACCAGCAAGAAGGCAAAAGATTGGGTTCGTGCCAAAGGTCCACCGACTTGAATCCCATCGAAAATGTAGGGTGTGATGTCATAAAATATGTTGCCGATGCGAAACCAACAAACAAACATCAGCTTTGGAGTGTCGTTAAGAAAGCCTGGCAGAAAATACTACCAACTCATGGCCAACACCTTGTTGACTCTATGCCACGTCGATGTTTGGCGGTATTAACAAATAAGGGATATAATGCCAAATATTAACTCTTTTTTTATCAAATTATAAGGTTTTTTTTAAATTTAAACAAAAACTATTTATGTTCCTATATGCGCTCCTATTATTATGAACAGCTTAAAAACCACTTGGAATACATTTTCAGAGATATTAACTTTTATGTTTTGTTACTGTTTTTTGCCTAAATTTGTTAAATAACATGTATTCTGTTTTATGAAAAAAGAAAGAATAAGCATATAGAAATAATGCAATTTTTTTCCATTTATGGGCACCGCTCCTATTATTATGAACACAGCTTTATGTTAGCGGACTTGTCCACAAGCATAACAAAAAAAAAATCGGAAATCGAATGTGCTTATGTACATACACAGTATGAATGTACGTAGCTCGCCAAATTCAAAAGTCTTATTTTTGCACAAACTTTACATATATGTGTAGTTATAGCTATAGGAGATTCGTGTGCATGACAGTCTCTAGTTATGCTAGTCACATTTTTTCCCGATTGACGACCGGTTGATTTTGATTGATTGGCTAATGAAGCATTTGCTAAGTGAGAGCATGGTTTCTAAAAATACATACATATGTACATATGTGTTACGTTCTTCGAAAAATTTCCCGGGAGATCAGGGGTAAACACGAAATATGTAGATATGTATGTATATGATATGTATGCGTTTTTATTTTCCCAGTAGTACCAACACAAGGGAGGACAAGTAGCGCCCCGAATGACATAAATAACACTGTTCAACAAAAATCAATTTTTTTCCTGTGGCATGCATAAAACATAGTGTTTCTTAAGCAAAATTACATTAGAAATCAGAAAATGACCTCAGATTTTCTCTATCACCCATAGTTTTTTTGCAATAATGAATTGTGTTTTATACTAAATTTAAATCTATATTAATATGTCTGTCATGTTACACTTACTTTAAAATGTTTTTGCGGATGTTTTACGACGATATTTTATTCCTGTGGCATTTCGAAGTAACGTCCAGCAGTAATCAGCAAGCATGGTAGGACTCCATTTACCTTGGTATCGCTTTTCCATTGCTGCGATGTCCTGGTGAAACCTTTCTCCATGTTCATCGCTTACTGCACCCAAGTTCTCCGGAAAGAAATCGAGATGAGAATCCAGAAAGTGAACTTTAAGTGACATGTTACATCCCATTTCCTTGTATGCACTAAGCAATTCAGTTACAAGATCTCTGTAATTTTCATCTTTCACATTTCCAAGAAAACCTGTCACAACAGTCTTAAAAGCTCTCCATGCTCTTAGTTAGCATGTTGTCAAATTCACTATTTTTCAGAAGTTTCCGTATTTGTGGTCTAACAAATATGCCCTCTTTAATTTTTGCCTCACTTACTCTCGGAAATTTCTCTTTCAAATATAAGAACCCTCTACCGGTTCGATCTAGAGCTTTAACGAAATTTTTCATTAAGCCCAATTTGATATGGAGCGGTGGTAGAAATACGTTTTTAGGATCAACTAGGGGTTCATTAGTAATATTTTTTATACCCGGAGTTAGTGTTCGACGTGTTGGCCATTCTTTCTGTATATAATGACGACTTCGTGCACGGCTGTCCCATTCGTACAGAAAACAGCAGTGTTTTGTATACCCCAGCTGCAGTCCAACAAGAAGCGCTATAACTTTTAAGTCTCCACAGATTGACCACTTATAGTCTTTATACTGTACGCGCTGTAGGAGATATCGCATATTCTCGTATGATTCCTTGATATAAACAGCGTGAGCTATACATAGGTACAGATGGGTATTTATTGCCGCTATGAAGTAAAACTGCTTTTAAGCTTAGTTTACTGGAATCAATAAATAGGCGCCAATTGCTTGGTTCATGTTTCTGTCCTAACGCATCGAATAAGTTGTTAACATTCATGCAGTATACTAATGTCCCTTCTTGTGCGAAAAAAGGTGCATCACTGACATATTCAAGTCCTTCTTCCAAACCCCACGATTCTGGTGGTTTTGGAATAGGATATATTTTGCTATTATCGACAGGCCGTAAAGCTGATGGTAAATTGGGATACTGCACAGTATGCTTGGACTTTGGGCCGATGCCATGTACGTTAGTAAGACAAAAATAACAATCTGAGGCATGATCTTTCGGTTCTCTCCACACCATTGGTACAGCAAAGCGCATATGACGTTTTGCACCTTTCAACCAACTTGTTAACAATGTTGCACAAGTTTTACAACATATGTGAGGAGCCCATGACTTATCTTGATCTCCTACTTTAATTCCAAAATAAAGTTCGTAAGCTAATCGGACAAGTTGGGTGAAATTACGTTTTTGGGATTTAAAAGTTAATTCCCCACACACATAACAAAAATTGTTGACATTATTCACACACTTCCTAGGCATTGTATTTAGTTTTTAATACACGGTAATAAACAAACATGAAGATGTAGAACACAAACACGATAGTTGCGACTTTCCGCGATACGAGATAGAGAATAACTCCGTACGCTATAGAATATCACACGCTATTGAGTTAGATGCGTATTTATTACAACAAACAGACAGGAATGAACTTGTCTGAACACGATATGTTTGTCAAATCATGCATAACGGTGCAATATTTATTCCTCTACATAAACAACTCTATTTAGCATGCGTTGCATACATATAAATATAAAAATGTTTTTTACTAAAAAATTATGGGTGATAAGCAATTTCTGTTTTCATATTAGTTTTTTGGATGCCGAAATCAATCTGAAACACCCAAAAATTTTCATGTCACAAAATATGTGTTGAACAGTGTAATTTCATGGAATTTACCCAAATTAAACAAAATGTTTTAATGGACTTTCTTTCGTTTTCTTATTTTTCGGGCGTTCTTGGCATTTCAAATATTCTGTAATTGAATGGAAATATATGCACGTACACATGTAGATATGTACATAATTATGTACATATGCAGGTGCGGTGGCATCGAATGTTGAGGTATTAATATCGTTTTTTGATGAACTCGATGGCAAGTTAAAGAGAAATATATTCCAGGAAGACATAAATGCCCACGTGGAATAAATTATGTACGCCATGAAAATATTTTTACTTATTTTTTAATGGAAATAGGTATGTTGATATATGAATAATAAGCATGTGTTAGGAGAAAATGTTGGGCTAGGCTGTAAAAGCGAAATTGGTCATCTGAAATCTAAAAATGTCTGAATGAAACATAAATACATAAAAATATAAGTTTAAATATAATGCTATTTTCAAAAAATCGAAACTGGAAATTAGAAAACAGAGGCTCTTGGGTATGACTGGTCTACTATTTATATCCGGAAATTTCACACCCCTGTGTGCTTAAGACACTTTGAAAGATCTAATGAAGTTCTACGTAAATATACATACATACATACGACGGTGGTCCGATAAGTACTAAGCCTCACCGCCAGATGGTGCCAGTATCGCAAGAACAACTTACTATCTTAGTACTAACTTACTAACTTAAGTAACCCAAGACGGCTACTGTCCAAATTTCAGCCAGATCGGACTCGTAGTTTTGTTTTGACCTCATGTGGAAGCGGGAGTGTCCGCGGATTTTAGAATCCGCAATATCGGTCGGTGATTCGATTCTTGTTTTTGGAAGGGAAATCGCGCAGCGAAATCAAAGCCGAAAACGGCTTCCACGGAGCATAACGTGACAAAAATCCACGATCTCGTATTGGCAGACCGCCGATTGAAGGTGCGCGAGATAACTGAGACAATAGGCATTTCAAAAGATCGCGTGGGTCATATCCTGCATGAAATGTTGGGCATGAGAAAGCTGTCGGCGCGATGGGTGCCGCGTTTGCTCAATCCGGACAACAAGCGCAACCGTGAGACCACTTCAAAGCAGTGTTTGACGCTGTTTAAGCGCAATCCGAAGGAGTTTCTGCATCGTTTCGTGACAGTCGACGAAACATGGATCCACTGGTACACACCAGAGACCAAGAAACAGTCAAAACAGTGGACTTCACTCGGCGAACGTGCTCCGAAGAAGGCGAAGACTGTCCAATCGGCCGGAAAGGTGATGGCCACCGTTTTCTGGGATTCACAAGGTGTGATCTACATCGACTACCTGAAAAAAAGGCAAAACGGTCACAGGGCTGTACTATGCCAAAATATTGGGCCGATTCGACGCCGAATTGAAGAAAAAACGGCCCCACTTGGCCGTTTGGAAGA
The DNA here is from genome assembly GCA_958301585.1 of Merodon equestris. Classification (NCBI taxonomy): domain Eukaryota; kingdom Metazoa; phylum Arthropoda; class Insecta; order Diptera; family Syrphidae; genus Merodon; species Merodon equestris. The sequence continues at coordinate 72,839,934 of OY284413.1, forward strand.
AAAAAGTGCTCTTCCACCATGACAACGCAGCGGCTCATACCTCCGCCCTTGCCACGGCCAAATTGGTCGAATTGGGCTACGAACTGCTGCCCCATCCACCGTATTCTCCAGATTTGGCCTCGTGCGACTTCTTTTTGTTTCCAAACTTGAAAATGTCACTCGCCGGGCAGACATTTCAGTCGAATGACGAGGTCATCGTCGCCACGGAGGCCTACTTTGCAGACCTCGAGAAAACGTATTTTCCAGACGGGTTAAAGCTAGAGCTAAAAGGAGACTATATTGAAAAATAAATCGCCATTTCTCCAAAATTTTAGTTTTTCTTTTGTAGGCTAAGTACTTATCGGACCACTCTCGTATTGTAGACATTTCAAGTGTGTGCGCATAGAATTTCTGCTAAACTTTTGAAGTAAATATGAAGTATATATATTTGTTGTAATTAATACAAAATAATATTATGATATAATGATTGATATTAATAATCCTTAATTGAATCACATCCTTTCTAGCTTACGCTGACATCCTGGACCTGCTGGGAGATAGTGAGGAAACAGTTAAAATAAATGTTGAAAATCAAATAATGGCAGGAAAGGATCTACTTGGATCGATCCAAATCTTGCACCTGACTGTCCTCAATAAACGCTATGAGAAAGTGAAGCGGCTCAAATATCTGGGTATAGTGGGCCAGAAACGACATAAAAATCGAAATAATTAAAAGGCTATATGTGGTCAACGCGTGCTTTTTCACAATGAAGGAATTATTGAAAACAACCTTGTCTCTAACTAAGAAGGAGAAAAACAGATTCCGGGTCCTTGAATACAAGGTCTTGAGGAGACGAGACTCTATGATGGAAAACAGCACCAAGAAAGAGGCGAATGGGGAAAATTATACAATCAAGAGCTCGAGGAGCTCTATTCAGCCCCAAGTATTGTCCGAGTAATTGAATAGCGAAGCCAAAGATGACCAGGACAAGTAGAAGAAACTGAATGAAGAAAGACTGCGCCGTGGATGGATGGATAACATATGGATGGATCTAGAAAAGATAGGATAGCAGCGAAACATGGAAAGAACACACTCTTGACAGTGAGGCTTCCGAGCTCCAAATGGCCGGTGATAATAATAATAATAAAATGTTTTCCATTTTACAGGTTGGATTTAAACGGAGTTTAAGTATAAAGATAAGTACACTAATATTGTTTTTAAATTCTCGAGTTTCTTAACAGTTCTTTTCCTAGGCAGTAAGCAAAGTCTCCTAACTAAAAATTATGGAAACTTAATGGAGCAACAATCTGTTTTTCTATAAATCGACGCTAGACTTTCGCTTGAGATAATTTATTGATTAAAACGAAAATACGCAGCCTTCCGTATATTCGAGCACATCATAAGTGTTCTTTATATTTTTTGATATAAATTTGAAGATTCGATTTTTTTGGATAAACTTAGTAAAAAAAACCTAAACACACGCTTTTTATTTTTGCTTACTCTAATGCTAACAGGCTTCACTCAGTTGTCATGTTCATCCTAGCATGGTGGCACGCAAAGTCTCCAAAAGATCTCCTAGCTAACCCTAACCTAACTTACAAACTAAGGAGTGAGGAGAATCTTATCGGAGTAACGCATATGTTTTCAGCCGACAATCACCAAAACGTGTGATATATGATAACATTGGTGTGAGCCCAGTCCAACATTGCGATACTATAACGTATGAGCTCTTGAGCACCCTCAACGGATGAATCGTTTGTCCTTGGCGCCTAGGTCCAGGGGTAGATTACCGCAACACCATCTTTATTTTGCACAAACTTTTTAGAATTAATATGGTGAAATGATTCTGGGGAAAAAAAAGCCGATCATAAGGTGCTCTCGTGGTATCTATAATTGGGTAGTAGGCCCCGAAGATCAGGTAATTGTCGTTGGTCATAGCCTTTGCTTTCGAATTTGTTTAACAAACAAAAAAAAATCATTTCTGTTTAGGTCTACTTCACCGTACAGAACCGTATTAGAATAATACTTGCTGAATTACGACTCTGGCGATCTGTACATTCTAAGAAGACCCTAAGGCACTGTCTCCCGACCACACAAATTTTTTTCAATATAAAAACCACACCAAACAATCATACGCGATGATGGGCCTTATAAGTGTAATATTATAATAAAAGACTAATTATTACCACTTATCATGATCTGTGGTATTCCATGTCGCGCGAATATCGATTTAAGTTGCGTAACAACTAGACTGTTTGAATACCCGGCATTAAGTGGAGCAATCTCTATGTATTTTGAAAAATAGTCTACTACTAAAATATATACTTTTTTCTTTAATTCAAATAGGTCTATACCAACTTTAAACCAAGGGATCGAAATAACATCATGAGCCATTAATGGCTCTCTAGGAATAGAATTACGGTGACGAATGCAAGCTTCACAATTGCTAACTATATTGTAAATATCTTGGTTTATATTGGGACAGAACATATAGTCTTGTGCTAAACTTTTGCAACGTTCAATGCCCATATGTCCTTCATGAAGCAGTAAAAGCATTTGGTGACGAAGTGACTGAGGAATGATAAGTCGATTACATTTGAAGACTAAATCATCAGTAACGTGTATTTCGTTACGGATGTTGAAATAAGGCATAGCAATTCGGTCAACTGCTTTTTTATTATTCGGCCAACCATGTTTACAGCATTCTTTAACCTTATTAAGTACTACATCATTTAAAGTAGCACGATGAATTTCATTGATCTTAGACTCAGACGCAGGCAAGTTTTTTAATAAGATATTACAATGTAAACGCAATTCCTGGTCGAATTCGGTTAAGATATTATCAGGCAAAGGGGCTCTTGATAATGTATCAGCAACAAATAGATACTTTCCTGGTTTATATATAACCGATAAATCATACGACTGAAAGCGCAACATGAACCTTTGCAGTCGCACTGGGATTTTGTGCAGAGGACGTTCAAATAGAGGTACTAAGGGTTTATGGTCAGTTTCTACGGTTACTTGTTTACCAAAAATATATTGATGGAACTTTTTGCAGCCAAAAAGAATCGCAAAAAGTTCTTTTTCAATTTTTGCATAGTTCTGTTGGCTTTGTGTTAAAGTTGCGGATGCATATGCTATCGAAGAGGAATCATGAGATATGACTGCACCTACAGCACTCTTCGAAGCATCGACGGAAAGTGTAAGATGTTTTCCAGGATCATAATATGTTAATATTGGAGCATTAGATATTAGACTTTTAAGACCATTAAACTCCTCTTCATGCTTAGATGTCCAATGCCATGCGACTTCTTTTTTTAAAAGCTGGCGTAAGTTAGAATTTTGTATCGATAAGTTTTTGACAAATGATCCTAGATAATTAATCATCCCTAAAAAGCGTTGAAACAGTTTGTGGACGAGGCATTTGACAAATTGCTTTTAATTTATTTTCATCAAGACGTGACCAAGGAATTAAGTATATTTCTTTCTGAAGAAATTTAGACTTGGAATAATTAAATTTTAAACCTATAGACTTGGCTCTTTTTAAGACACTATTAAGACTGCGATCATGCTCTTCTATGGTGGACCCATAAATAAGAAAATCGTCAATATAAATTATGACATTTGGTATATCACCAAAACTATTAACCATTTCGGCGTGAAATATCTCAGGAGCGACGTTTATGCCAAAGGGCAACCTCAAAAATCTGTATCTTCCGAACGGAGTTATAAAAGTACAAATTTTCGACGATTCATAATCGAGGGGTAAAACCCAGAATCCCGAATTGGCGTCCAAAGAACTATAATATTGTGCATTACATAATCGAGCTCTGCATTCATCAATATTAGGAAACTCGAAATGTGACCGAAGTAAAGCTTTATTAAGATTTTGTGGATCAAGGCACCATCGCAGGTTTCCATTAGGTTTTTGTACTAAAACAATAGAACTTACCCATTCGGTTGGTTCTCCAATTTTTTTTATCACCTCAAGATCTTCCATTCGTTTTAACTCGTCTTGAAGGGGTTTTATTAAGGCAAATGGTATTCGACGCGGACAATCAATCACTGGTTCCACATCAGGTTTCAAATGTAAATGAATTTTCTTCTTCAGGCACCCTAGCCCATTAAACAAATCACTAAAATTATTTAAAAACTTCAAATTCTTATGGTAAATATTAAAACTAATTTTGTTCTTGTCAGGTAAACTATTTATCGTATCTTTTTCAAAGTTCAATTCATATACGCGTTTAATTAAATTTAGTTCAATGCAGGTAGGTAATCCAAAAACTGTACGACAGTCGAGTTCAGAGACGTAGAATTGTATAACATTAGAAATATTTTTATAAAAACAAGTAATATTTGATTGACCCATAATTGGTAACGGTTCTTTACTAAAAGTTAAAATTCGACTGGAAGTTGGAATTATATTAAAATCGCTTAGACCTAGCTTACGAAACGTTGTATAAGACATCATATTCCCTTGAGCTCCAGTATCCAGTTGACACTTCAAACTGATCCCATTGATGTGCAGGTGGATGTCCCACGATAATGATGTTGACGAGCATTGCAGTGATCCTAAAAATAATTCGTCTGCTTCTGATGATACGGTAGATTCGGCTTCAACATTGCGTATGTAGATTTTAGAACGGCACATTTTGGCGTAGTGGTTTCTTCCGCCACATTTTCTGCAAACGACTCCGAGAGCAGGGCATCTATGCTTATGAACCTCACCGCATCTTGAACACTGATGAGAATTACCAACATGAATGCTTGATTGGTGGTATTTATTGTTGGACGCTGTGCCTGATAACTGATTTTTATTTGGTGGTGTGTGTTGGAATGGCCGCTGGTGTGTGACTTTGTTGAAATGTTGACTTCTTTTACCATTTTGTCTATTTTTAGTTTTTTGTAAAGCTCCTATGACTGTATTGATCCCGTTTGAATGTTGCAAATTTAGTGAATGTTCCTTGATAATTATAATTGCCTTGGAAATTTCAATAGCTTTTTCAAGCTTTATGTCTCCTTCATTGAGTAACCGTTCTTTTATATAAGTATAAGTGTCATGTAGGCCACAAACAAAAATGTCACGCACGAGGTTTTCTCTTAGTTCACCGAATTCACATGTTAAGCTTAAATTTTTTAAAACTGTAGCATACTCATCGATTGACTCATCAACTTTTTGTGCACGTGAAAAAAAATTATGTCGTTCCATTGCAATATTAACTCTGGGCAAAAAGTAAGATTGGAATGCTTTAACCAAGTCGTCGTAAGTAACTTCATCTAAATCCATATTAAATGAGTGGAATATATCGAAAGATTTCGGCCCCAAATGATGCAATAATAGGGCAACTTTACGCGAATCGGTCTGCTCCTCTAGATTTGCTGCTCTCATGAAAATTTTAAATTGACTAAACCAATTTTTCCACGTGGCCGCCAAATTGCTGCTTTTTAAATTCAATTGTGGGATCGTTGATGCCAAATTTTGTCCAGAGAGAATACTTTTTGTTTTTCCACTAAGGTTCTCACTAACACTTGGTTTATTTTCTCTTCCCATTTTTGATAAAAATACCAGACAACACCTGACACCATGTAATATTATAATAAAAGACTAATTACTGGTTAGACTGTAATTTATTATTATAGGTCTTTACTCGTAGACGACTGTCAACCAACTGCGCGTATCACATGGCATAGTTACATGTTGCTACATATTTTAGGGTTATAACACTTATAACAGTAGGATCATATAACAATAAGGTTCACGCAGCACATAATATTTACCTTACTGTCAAGTTGGCTGTCGTGAATAGCTTCCTTGTCATACCAAAGGCTTTTGTTAGCTCCAGCAGGAGAGCGTCTACAAGTCTACTGAAATATAGATATTGGTCTGGCCAGATATGTACTAAGTTACCCAGAGATGTACAAAATAGTTTGAGAAATGTATTTAAATACAAAATGCAAATACCTTTTCGATTTATTATTTTAAAAGCAAAATACCAAATAGTTTTGCGTTTTGTATTTAAAATACTAAATGTAAAATAAGTATTTTCAAAATACTTTCTTTAAATACAAATATCTCTTGTTCAATTCAATTCTCTTAATTTATTACACTTTTTATTAATACAAGTTGTTTGAACACATTATCGCTTATTTTTCTTCTGTGATTACGCATTATTAGGCCACCATATGAAAAAAAGTCTTTCTACCGGTGCTGAGCTTGGTAAACATGTGTTGCATTTAAAAAAAAAAAAACTTATTTTATTTTAGGATAAAGAGTTAATATCGCCAGACTTGTGCACTCACCCTTTAAATATTGAAGGCCTTCCATTTCTGCCGTGGTACTGGTATCACGCTCACTGGTTGTTCAGGAGTCTGAATCCTGGAACATGTAATAAGACTCGTTTTTTTTTTTCTTTCTTTTTTTTCTGAGGTCTGTGACAGTGCTCCACACTTCAAATCATCATATTTCATTTTCCTGACTTCTGTGATAAACAACTCCTTTACTTGCTCCTTTTTATTTTTTGGCACCCATTTTAATTGGAAGAAAAGGTATGATACTGCTGCCAGAATGCTGTCCTTGGATCTTGAGTCTTCTAACTTATATTTTTCGAAGTGGTTTTGAATGCTTTCTTTTATTATTTTAATTAGCGTGCAACAGTATACTGGATTGTCCATTTCCAATGAAGCTAAGATTTTTTGCATTCTTATTAATTCAGGTTGAAGATGTCCATAATATGTGTCATTGTCACCTTCTAAGCTCTTGATTGCTTCAGCCATGGGTTTGGAAGTTTTAACATATTCAACCAAGAACTGAATTTCACTTTCCTTCAAGACTGCAAATACCAATTTTGTCAGTGCTTCACTTAAAATTTCTTGAACTTTTAAGATATCTGTTATGCAATTATTATATGAATTCCACCGAGTTGGGCAGGGGTTCGTTGGATTTTTACTAGTAACTTCCAAGAAAATTTCAGAGACTTTGGGGGACCTAGCGCATAGATTCCAAAGAGCCTTACATTTAGCCATAGCCGCATCATGTAGTTTCCGGTACGAATCATTTTTACATCTGGCTTTATCTATGTTCAATGTTGATTAAGCTTAATCACAAAGTATTTTGAATTTTTAAAATGGAAAATATGTCTCGAAAAGTATTTTCAAATAAAATACAAAATGCTTTTTTGAAAAGGTATTTAAATGCGAAATACAAAACAGGTATTTTGCAGTTTGTATTTGCATTTTAAATGCAAGTACTTCAAATAAGTCACATCTCTGAATATACCTGACCGCGTTTCTCACCGCTTATGGCTCCCATGTTGCCCAATGATCACGAATTTCATTCCATTTTTTCTAGTGTTCTTGGCATGCCTAGTCTGTTAACCTCGTAGAAGAGTCCTTCTAATCACACGGTTTCGAATACATTTTCAAAATCTACCAGACAAGCACGCATACATTTGTTTTTTGCCGTGAAAGGTACTCCTTTTTTGAAACTAAACCTCTATTTATGAGTAGAAAAAAGGGACAAATTTGATATCTTAATTATTTTTACAATAAAGTCCACGAACGCAGCAACCGTATACACACGTACATAAGTATTTTCAATTAGTTCACAGGAAGAAAATATACCATATTAAGGCAAATATGGGCTTGTTCGTTGGATATACATACGAGCACATGGTGGGTACTACTGTTCGGGCATGAATAGTAATGATTTCAATAGCAACATGAACTCAGACACACCTACGCATGAATATGTAAATGAAAATGATATCAAATTCTTCATCAACAATCTAGTAACTAGGAAATCTGGTGGGCTAGATTTAATAAGAAATAAGTATCTGAAAGTATTTTTTCGTCACATGAGTTAGCTCTCAACATTGAGAGCAATCTTAAATATGCGATGGAAATTATTTTTAGATACTGTGATAAATGGAAAATAAAGCTAAATCTAGATAAATTACAAGCTATCTATTTCACTCGAAAAAGAAAAGCTTGTTTTCTGCCTTCTTCTAGCTTGCAGGTAAATGGAATAAACGTTGAGTGGAAGAGCTCCGTAAAATACATTGGTATACATCTTGACAGCAAATTGACTTTTCATGAACACATCACCCAAACCCTTAACAAAATTAATATCGCAAAGAAAATTCTTTACCCTTTCATTAATAGAAAATCATTTTTGTCTTTAGCTAACAAAGTAATTATACTAAAGGTTATATTTCAAGCTATAATCCTATGCGGTTGTCCAATATGGGAAAATTCCGCACAGTGTCATATTAACAAGTTACAAATAGCCCAAAATAAAATTTTGAAAATGATGTTAGACCTACCACGAGATTTCTCCACTTTAAAACTACACAAAAGAGCGGGTGTTGACCAGGTTTCTACAAGAATATTGAAACTGACGAATAAGTTTATAAATTCCAGCGTTTTTGCAGATAATCCTCTGGTCAATGACCTATTTTCAAATGTATAGAGTTTATTATACATTTATATATACATATATATTATTTATTTATTTATTTTGATTTATTTATCTATTAATTTTTATTTATCTATTTATTTATTATCATTTATATATTTATTTACTGATTTATTTATTTATTTATTTATTCATTCTTTTTTTTATTCTTTGTTGTTTTTTTTTTTTGGTAATTATTTATTTTTTTATTTATTTATTTATTTATTTAATTTTTATTTATTTATTTATTTTATTTATTTGTTTATTTATATTAATATTTATTTATTTATTTATTGCATATTAATAAAACTAAAAAAAAAAAAAAAAAAAAAAAAAAAAAATTAACTTGCATATGTACATATGTATACATATATGCATGTACTATATTTGTATTAATATATATGTATATATATATATATTTTCATTCTGTGTTTGTTTTTTTTATTTTTTTCTTTCTTATATTGAAGGTTTTTTTTCGTATTTTCCTTCAAAGATATTTGCATTACATGTTACAAGTTGCATATAGATTAAAAATAAAGTTTTGTTTTTCAGAAGTAAGATATTAAATATATCAAATCTCTGTAATAAAATACTGGGCGATAACTAAAATCAAAAAAAATTAATAGCAACATCTTGGGTATGTACATAGGCTCAGTTTTCATATATTAACTTATCTATTTATAAACGTCAACAATAAATTAAAATTTAACATTTACGGAATAGGACACTCATTCGAGTGTACATATAAATTGAATACTTGATAGCTTCAAGAAAGGTCCAAAAAAACAAAAATAAAATAATACTTAAATGACATTTCTTGTGCTATCTCATTATCATAATCAGTGTTGTTATCAACAATTGTCTCAACGTATTCTTCAAAATTGTCTGCTTTATTACCTAACGGTATAACTTTACTAGTTATTCTCAAAAACAAAAAGCTAATAAAACTTTTTCAATTTCATCAGAGAGGCACAACAGAAAAATGTAATTTTGATAATTTCTCATGCCATCGTTTGTGTTTATACATTCTACCGTGAAAGCCCTGATTTTATAATACATGTCGATGGACTGATGTTTTGTCTCGCAGATTCTCCTTTCAACGTATTGCACCGTCTCCTCATCATTATAAATGCAATTTAAAGTTAAATTGCAAATATTAGCTTGACGTGTTGCCGCGCGGAGAATCCTATTGTCTTGAATTTTATTGGAGAGCGTACCCCTCCTATGCTTAGTTTAATAATAATTGTCATAAAATTAAAAACAAACACGACTTTCGCTTGATGAGTTTTATTAAGTTTTTATTTTATTTTCGCAATGCGTGAACACGTCCGGCTCCTTTACTTACTGTATGCGGACTGACTCTCTTTTCCCTATGCGGTGAAATATCACCATGAAGAGAGTTCAGTCTGTCACCGGTTGCCTTACATACATATATATTATTTCCTTTATTTTTGCTTTGCCCATTTATGGCCGCTTACATTAGCTTACTTGAATATTTTTTTTTCATTAATCATACCATTAGCTTAGATAGGTGCTTTGCCTACTGTTCCTAGGAAACCAAAGTCATGAGGAGAAATTAAAATGTTTAAGTTTAAAAAGCTAAAAATCTTCATGATAATATGAAAATTATCTGCTGTCTATCTGTCTATAATTCACTTTTAGAACGAAGGCACATTTTCAAACTCTGATTCCAGCAAGCATCACATTAGAAGTAAATTGTATATTGACCACAATTTAATTTTCTACAATTCTACTTTGTACATTCTCGCACTTATAGGTAAAATTACTTTATATTCTCTTTAAATGTCTATGCTTCTGTTTTTTTCTTCTTCTTTTTTATTTTGTTTCAAAGTTTTCCCGGGATAGTACGAATAAGTAAATATTCATGGTTTATGTATGTACCGTCGATTTGCCTTCAGAACATCAGAACCTGCTTCAGTAGTCTAATGCACTAACAACCTAAACTAATTTAAAGTTTCTTTGCATCTGTCAGCATGCCCCCGCTATCAGTTAACGTCGAAAACCTTGCACAGCATTACCACAAAGCCGATAATTTTCTGTTCTCTACCTCAGTTATATGACTATGTACCTTCGTGGTGCTTTTCTGGGTACAAATACGAATGCTTTCTAAGTTGACATTACCTTAACTGAAGAATTTAAAATTGTAAATGTTCTAATTGCTTTTGTTTGTGTTGGTCGGTTGATGTGCAGTTCGTTTGCAAACTTTTAAAGATTGCTAATTCTGTTTCATTTATATAGTAAGGTAGTGATAATGCTATATGACGATTATAATAGCTATAAACTTACATATTCTAGAACCGGAATGTTTTGCGCCTCTAACTATGAGAATTATTAATATAAGTTATTAAAAATTAAAAACTTGCATGCCCAGAAAACACGCATTGGGGCGGTCGACATAATTTTCACAAAAAAGTTGTTTTTTTAAGAAAAAAAACTTTAAGTTTGGAAGAACTTGCGTAAGATATTGCATCGTTAGTAAAAGCTAGCGACAGATACGCTAATTTAATTCATTATTATTATTATTAAACATACATACATACTCACCCACTTTACTCTTACAGTATACTGTGTTTTTTCCAAACGTTGGTTCAGTTGTTCAATTTGTAATCATTTTTCACGTTATGTTTGACTTGTATTATATTTTATAATAGAGAACGTTGCAGACGATGCAAAAATTTCCGAGAGTGCAAAATTTTCGAGAACGAAGACGAAACGAAGTTAGCTGGAGTCAAGCCGTTCAACACGGTGCGGGCCAAACGGCAGAAGCGGGTATTGGCCCTTTTTTCTGGTGCAGCTTACAACCAACAGAAAACTGGGGAGGCTAAAAGGCCAGACTTCCTTAGTATCTGTTGAATTTCGGCGGACTCGCACGTATTTTAAGTGCGTTAAAGAACTAAAATCTTTATTACAAAAAGTATAATCCACAATTAAATTCATATATATTTAGTAATACAATTTATACTTACATCCGTGCCGTGTCCGCCCAATGGTCAAAGTGACGGGAAATGGCTTTGGTTATTTAGTTCGGTGGCCGAAAGAGACAACAGGCTAACCATTAGACGAACACCACACGTCTGTATTACAAAACGGTGGTGCCAAATAACGTCGTAACATTCCCCCTCTTGTAAATATCGCGCCCTTGCGCGATTTTTACTTCTTCACATCTAACTTCGCTAGTTTAACGACAGGCCGAGTCATCAAACTATTTGACGTCCGCACTACCGCGCTCCGAGCTTCGCCGACGCTTCCGTGATGTAGGTCCACGATGACACCTCTTTTCCAAGTGTTTCTTTCTCTTCCCGTTTTCGTCCACGATTAAGACAACGTCTCCAGGCGCTAAAGGATTTGGTGGCGGTTGAAACCATTTGGGGCGGCGTGTTAGATACGGAAGATACTCTCGAACCCAACGCTTCCAAAACAGATTTGCGAGTTGATTTGATAAGGCAAAGTTTTTACCTAGAGCGTGACCACTACCATCATCACTGGTCCGTTCCCTCATTCCACTGGAGCTTCCGATCAGAAAGTGGTTCGGGGTGAGAGCTCCAGTTACTAGCGAGTCCAAAGGAACATACGTAAGCAGCCTTGAATTTAAAGTATTTTCGACATCTGTTAGAGCGGCTCGGAGAACTTAATCACGAAGTCCATCAGTCGGCAGGATTTCCATGAGGATCGATTTTACCATTCGAATCATCCGTTCCCACGCGCTACCCATATGAGGCGCAGCAGGTGGTATGAATCGCCATTCTATTTGGGGATACCTTTTTATCTATTTATTTATTTATTTATTTATTCTCTATCAAGTACAAATTCTTTCTTAGAGACTATAAAAAACATTAGTATAAGTTAATTTAAGTACATGTATATAATATATATGTTAGAATGTTAGTTCAAATTAAGTTTATGATGATATTTTTAACTCCATTTCTACTTAAATTGAAATCAGTGGCGGAACCAAACTGGTTGAATGCAATACATGCTGAAGTTATTGGATTAAACTTTGCATAACTTGTGCTATGATAAGGAATGTGTAAAAAATTATATTCTCTAGGGCGTAGAGAGCGAGGTGGTGCATATATTTTAAACATAGAGAGTAATAAAGGGCTGTTAATGTGGCCACTTAAGACATCAAAGGTGAAAAGTGTAAGATGCAATTTTCTTCTAGAGACAAGTGTTTTTAAACCTATTAAACTGCATCGTGCCTCATATGGTGAATAATTAGAATGTGGAAAAATTTTCCGAAGGGCAAACTTTGTAAACCTTTTTTGAACTTTCTCTATTCGAGTAATACTAATTTGATGATGAGGATTCCATATAATACAACAATATTCCTAAATTGGTCGTACAAGCGATAAATACAAAGATTTTAGCGTATAAGGGTCGTTGAATACTTTAGAATTTCTTTTTAAAAATCCTAGCATTGAGTTTGCCCGCAAAATTACCCTATCGTACCGAAAAATTCATTTGAGAATCAAAGGTCTTTCTGACTACTCGACCTCAATAATGTTACATTCTCTATATTATATGTAAAATGTAGAGGTTGAGAAATTTTAGCAAAAGTTATAATGCTACACTTCAGGGCGTTAAAGTGTAACCCATTAGAATTACACCATCGAACAACAGAATTTAAGTCTACTTGAAGTTTAACCGCATCTGATAGTGAATTTATTGCACTAAATATTTTTAAATCGTCAGCATATAATAAACACTTTGAAAAAGACACATGCGATGGCAAATCATTTATAAAAAGAAGAAAGAGAAATGGTCCAAGGTGACTTCCTTGAGGTACTCCTGAAGAATTTATAATCACTTCTGATACAGCCTTGAGAATTCTGACACATTGCTTCCGGTCAATGAGATAACTTTTTAACCAATTTAGGAGCTCAGAATGAAAGCCAAGTAACTCAAGCTTTTTTATAAGGATATTATGTTGTACACGATCAAACGCTTTAGGAAAATCGGTGTAAATAGTGTCCACTTGCACGCGATTTTCTAAGTTACACAAACAGTAGTTGGTAAAGATTGACAAATTTGTGGTGGTCGATCTTCCACTTACAAAGCCATGTTGATATTCAGATATATGATTTCGAACAATGCTATACATTTTATTTTTAATGATTGCTTCAAAAACTTTGGGTATCAATTGAAGTTTTGCAATGGGCCTGTAGTTTACTATGGAACCTCCAGAACCAGATTTATGAAATGGCGTTATGAATGAGTGCTTCCAGCTATCTAAAAATATGCCCATTCTCAAAGACATATTGAAGATAAAGCAAAGCGGACGAGACAAACTTGACTTACATGATTTAAGAAGCAATGGTGGAATATTATCAGGATCTACACAAAAACTGTTGTCAAGTGTTGACAGTGTAGAAAAAACGATATCCGTTATGGAACTTATATCGTAGATATGTTCACAGTAAATTTTTAAGTCAACAAAGTTTGATTGAAAAAGGATGCAAAATTATCACATGTTTGCTTAAGGTCAGCTGTGGAAACTCCATTATAGGACATGCTAGATGGAATTCCAACTGACTTACGCTTATTATTCAAAAAGGTCCAAAAAGATTTAGGATTTGTTTTTATTTTTAACTCGAGAGACGAAATGTCTGATTGTAAGTAAACGTTTTTAAACATTCGTATTCTTTTCTTAATTGGTGATATCTCTGTCGGAAAAGGATGGAATTCTTACTTTTTTTATGAAACTTAAGCATAACATTTTTTAATCTCGATAAGCTTTTATTAAACCAAACTGGCTTTGTTTTTAGAATTTCTCATGGGTACAAAATCACGTATCGCAGAATTTATAACGTCCCGAAATATAGTAAAAGCTAAACTTAAATTCGAGCACTTAAGAATCTGTTCCCAATTAACAGATTCAAAAAAAGTATTCATTGAAACATAGTCCGCATTTTTAAAGTCGTGGTACTGAAATACTTTTGATTGGTTACATTCAATTAAAACAGAAAAGTCAAAGTTAACTTCAATTGCCGTGTGGAAAATTGAATTATTTAAAAGAGGATAACTAGCTTCAGACAGCTGCACTTCTAGGTTCTGATCAATAAAAACAAGGTCTAAAATACGATTCATAGGGTTACAAATATCATTAGCCTGATATAAATTCAATGAAGCAAAATTGTCAATTAAATTGCATTCAAAATCTTGAGTTACATTGGAGGGCAACAACCTCTTATCAACATTAGAAAAAATCCATTTTAGTTTCGACAAGTTAAAATCTCCTACAATTACAATGTAGCTGTTATCAGCATTTAAATTTTTTACAACATTGCTTACATTTTTAACATGAGATTCATAAACATATAAACCTGAAGAAGGAGGTATATAGGAAACAAAGAAGTAAATATGAATGAAACTATTGACTTTAGAAATAGGCAAATCAACACAAACACATATTTGTTCAACGTCTTTATGTAATAAACTTATTTCTCTATTCGTAAAGCATGAACGAACCGCAAATAAGACTCCTCCGCCTCTTTTTGAGGAAGTTTGGCCATGATATCGATCCCTCCGGATAACATCGAAATCGGGTGTAAATAGTTCCACTGTATAAAAATCAGAGTTCAGCCAGGTTTCAGTGATAGCAATAAAGTCGTAGGGACAATCGGTAACAGAAGTGAAAAAATCCGTTATGTTGGTCCTCATGCCACCAACATTCTGATAATACATAGAATGTCCGATAAAGTCTGATCCTTTTTTTGAGCAGATATTTCGTTTTTTGGACGGTTTACAAATGGTTTTATCTGTACTCCGACCGGCCAAACAGATGTTTGAAGAGCAGCATTAAACGAGCTCCTCGGAATGCCTAGTTTAAAGTTGATGAAACGAAGCGACGCCGAATCCACATCTCTTTTCAGCAACTTTGAGCAGAGCAAGCAAGGATTTAGGAAGATTTAGTCTGCGTGATGCATAATCTATAACATCGTCCTCCGTGACTGAGCTGCTAAGACGGGAAAGATGAAGAAACCGTAGTCGCGGTACAGATGGAAGAGCAGTGATGGCAGTAGCATCAGATCCGAACAGCTGTTTGTGTTTTTATTTTCGGTTGAGAACAGCAGACCAGGCGGGTGCTGTAGCTCGCGAAGCATCAACATCGGTGTCGATCTCGGTAGATAGAGCAGGAGCGGTAGTGTTATCAGCCACATTATCAGGAACGTTATCAGCAACATTACCAGGAACGTTATCAGCAACATTACCAGCAACATCAACATCAACCGTAACAGGGGGAACAGCAGCAGTAATGCTCGCACAATCAGCGTTAGCTTCAGAAGAAATTGTTTCAGCAACATCAGCAACAATAACAGCAGAATTGGACCTCGTTTTTGAAGTCACAACAACAGTGTCAGAACTAGCTGGCGAACAAATTGATGAAAGCGTATGGTGCTTTGAAGAAGAAGGATCCGCTGGTGTCGGTGACACAGCATGGGCGGTGCACTTCGTGATTCTTTGGGCACGAGTAGAAACGCGAACACTACGGCCCGTGTTTAAGGGAACTGCCGTACTGGTTAGGCTCTGGGCGAGAGAGCTTTTTGAATTGCATTTTGTTAAGCAGTCGGAAAGCTCTCTCATTTTTTGAAAGCAAGATCGTAACAGAATTTTAATACATTTTTCACATTTGAATAAAATATTTATATTTGTTATAATAACTTTTAGTTCATTTTTATTGAATCCATAACACTCGAAATGTGAATTAGAACCGCACAAATCACATATTAAGAAGTTATTGTCGTTTATTAGTTTGAAGCACTTAGCGCAATTGGAATTCATTTTAATGGAAACAGTAATCACATGCACTCACGGTGACGGTCTGTGTAACCCTGAACACTTTCTTCGACTTCACTCGATGATAGTCGTTCACTCTCAGTCTTCAGTAGACGACTCGCTCCTCTGAAGTTCGTTCCGTTATCGGAGATGATTCGCCTCGGTACTCCGCGCCGGTTGGTGAACTGCTTCAGGACCAATAGAAACGATTCCGTCGACAGCGAAGGGGCAATTTCAAGGTGTACGGCTCTCGTGGTCAAACAGGAAAAAATAACTCCCCATCGTTTTTCCTTGCGACGGCCAATAATAATGTCGAAAGGCCCAAAATAATCGACACCTGTAATCGTAAAGGGCAAGGTGAATGCGGCTAATCGTTCCGATGCCAAGTCGCCCATGGTAGGTGGAACCGGTAATGTTCGTCTGTTCTTGCATGCCTGGCAACACTTTGACACCGCTTTTACCAACGCTCGGAGACCAATGACAATATATTTTTGACGAACTTCATTAATAACAATCTCATTATGACGATGGTGAAATCTTCGGTGGTAGAAATCGATCAGTAACCAAGTGACGTTATGTCTTTTGGGGAGTATAATTGGTCGCTTGAGACTCAGTGGCGCATCCGTTAGAGCATCTACTCACCCACGGCTTCGAAGCAAGCCGCATTCATCTACGTAGGGACTGTATTTTAAAATGTTACTTTTTCGACTCACCTGGTTCGACGTAGACAGCAGGCACGCGAGTTCTGCGGAAAAGGCCTCTTCCTGACAGCCTCGGATAATGGCGCATTCTGCAGCTTCGAAGTCGCTTAAGTTTAAGAGCGCAACCAACTTCTGCGGTGTTGAAATGGGTTTGATTATAAGTCGGAGGAACCGAAGTACATACAGTTGAAAGTTTTTCCCACTTGCTAAAACGCGTAGGGTTTGGTGTTATAGCGGCAAAACCTCTTGTTGTCACGGCGTTAATTTCGATATGGCAAACTATGTTAGACCCTAGAAGTTCATCGTCGATACCCTTACCCTCTAAGTGCATAGCGGGCCACTCCTTTTCAGCTGCGTAAAGAAAATCTGGGCCGTTGAACCATCGCGAGCTTATATCAATGACCGTACTTGCTTTCCATCTTGTTCCATCGTCCGCTATATTAAGTGTTGTTGGCACCCACCTCCATTCTGGTACTTTCGAGTCGCCTATTCGTAAACCGACGAACTGATGGTACTTTCGAGCGTCTGATCTAATCAAGTAGAGAACGTTTTTGGAATCGGTCCAAAAGTAACGACGTTTCAATGAGACCGATAATTGGGCTTCAACAAACTTCGCCAGCCGTAGACCGAGCACAGAAGCCATGAGTTCTAGTCTTGGAACTGAAACTGGCTTGAGAAACGTAACGCGTGTTTTCGATGCGATTAGTGAGCAGCAAACCTTTCCCTCTTTCTGAGCTCGAATGTAGCAGACCACAGCATAAGCATCTACGCTGGCATCAACGAATGTATGTAGTTCAACGTCGCCTCCTCCGCTTACCAGAGGAAAACATCTAGGTATTCGAATGGAGCGTATCATCGGTATTTGGCGGAGCCACAGAAACCAATCGTCACGATCGTCATGGTTAACGGGATCATCCCAATCGACACCAGATCGCCAGATATTTTGAAGTATCACTTTGGAGCGGATGACATAGAAGCCAAGAAACCCAAGTGGATCGAAAATCGTCATCACGGTCCGCAAAATTTGTCGCTTCGTCGATGTGTTGGTTGTATCGAAAACGGGCTTACTGAAGTTGTTGGAGAATGAGAACACGTCTTCTGCCGGCTGCCACCATAACCCCAAAACCCCTTCGCTAATGGAGTGAGATTCCTCTATGGTTTTATTGACTTGAATGTTGGAATTCGCCAGGGTTCCCAAGACGCGCTTGGAGTTCGACGCCCAGTTCCGCATTTCAAAACCGCCTTCCCCATGGATCCAGGGCACCTGCTTAGCCAGTTCAACCATTTCCTCTTCCGTATCAGCGCACTGTAGCCAGTCGTCTACGTAAGTATTCCTTTTGATAGCTCGTGCTGCATCAGGATATTCTTTTTCCCATCGATTCGCATTTTTATCCCTCACGAAGTTTGCTACAGAGGGAGAGCACGCTGCTCCGAAGGTCATCACCTGCATGACTCCTTGGATGAATCGCCTTCACGCCACAGGAACTTCTGTGCCGCTTGATCCTCTTTCCGGATGCGTACTTGGTAGAACATATCTTTTATATCGCCACAAATTGCAACAGGTTTTTCTCGAAAACGAGTAAGGACGCCCACTAAAGATGTTAACAGATCAGGTCCCTTCAAAAGGTAAGTATTTAAAGCGATGTCTTTGACTTTGGCTGCAGCGTCCCATACCAGCCTTATCTTCTTCTTATTAGGATTTGATACCGCGAATACGGGTAGGTACCACGATTTTTCTGAGTGACATATTTCGTTGTTTTCCAATTTTCGTATATATCCTTGTTCCTGATAGCCTTTTATTGTGTTTATTAGGAATTCTTTCAGAACCGGATCGCGACTCATTTTCTTTTCCAAGAATTGTAGTCTCTTTCTAGCCATCGGGAGAGAGTTCGGTAGATCGACGATGTCGTGCTTCCACAGAAGACCAGTCTCCCTTTTTTTTTTCGGAGGGGATGTATTTGGATGTCGATTCCATGATGCGAAGAGCACGCTCGTTTTCCTTGGATTGGAGTGTGGGTTGGTTTGGAGCGGTTCCTACGGAGTCCAGGGAGAACCGGGTCTTTAACATATCGTCCATTTTCTCTGCCGCTGCGTTCACGCAATCGTGCAGTACCCTTTGATACGCCGCGCTGTTAAAGCCGTTACTACCATATACCGTCCAACCCAACCTACACTTTGCAGCAATAAGATCGTCACCATCTGTCTCACGCGTCTTTGACGGCAGACCTATCTTTATGTTATCCAACCCGATAAGAATACGAGCTTGTGCATCTCGATAAGGGACAATGGGCAAGCTTCGCAGATGTTTGCGTTGTCGAATATCTGCTGCCTCCAAAGATTGAGTTGGTAAGTCTAGATTGGAGATTGTACGAACATTAAGTAGTCGAAATTTTGCGCGTTAGATTGGAGAGAAGAAATACTGAAATTGACGACCTTGGATGATGATTCGTTCTGACTAATACCCCCCGTCCACTTCAAGCATAGTTCTTCTGACGGTCCGTCTAGCTCAAGCTCACTTGCGATGCTCCTTTCTACAAGGGTACATGCTGAACCTTCGTCTATTAATGCGAACGTATCGATGTGTCTGCGTCGTCCATACAACCTCACTGGAATATAGCTAAATATTACTTTTTTTTGTGTCGCCGAGTGAAACGAAATAACACGGCTCTCATCACCAGGACTGGCTACGTGTTCGCTTTGATAATTGTGAAGTAGGTGGTTGTGAGGCATTTTACAACCATCCACACCACATTGAGTTCGTGACTTGCATCGTCAGATAGTATGGTTCCTAAGACAACGAATACAAATTCTTTTTTGGCGTACAAAATTCCACCGCTCATTGATGTTCAGAGCTGTGAATAGATGACACTGAGGAAGGCGATGATTGTCGCCACACTTCACGCACAAAACTTGCTGTGGTGTTGCATTTTGCTTCCGCTCTTCAATGTTATGCACAAGTATTCGTTGTCTCGACTCCTTTTTGAAGTTTATTTCTTCTCTCTTGTTTTGAGGAGGCTGTCCAATAGTTGTTAAATGGCTGACGCTTGTGGCTAGGTTAAACAACCAAATGTCGAAAGTCCTCACATTAGTTTGCTGGAAGCACATTTGATGTCGGTACCAGTCGAGCTTCAGGTCATTTGGAAGCTTGCCCACCAGGTCGGTGAGAAGAACAGGATCATTTAAGTAGTCGCCTAAACCTATTGCCTCGACTGTGGAACAATAATTTTGAACTGCAAGTGCAAAATAAATTAAACTTTCCAACTTATCTGTTCGGACTGGAGGTTCTCGCCGCAATTTATTTTGCATCGATTGGTGGATGACATCTGCTCGTCCAAACAACATTTTGAGAGTATCGATGGCACTTGACACTGTAGTCGGCATCATTAATTTTCCTCGCACTGCTTTCAAAGCCGGGCCTTTCAAACACTTCTGGAGACGGAGAAGGTTTTCTTGATCAGTAAATCCGCATCTCTCCGTGGACTGAACAAAATTCGTGATGAATATCGGCCACTCCTCAGGTTTGCCAGAAAAAATTGGTAATTCTTTTGCAACTACTTGACGTGAAGCGATCTGCGAAGATGTCAAAGTAAAGTCAGATGAATTATTCGGCGTATGAAAGGAGGTAAGATTATTTGCTGTCATATGAGCTGCTGGAGGTGGTGCATAGATGGCGGATGGCATGAAACTGCAAAATCAGTTGTTGGTGGCGAATGTTGGAGCTGTATTGGTAGTGGTACATACATATACTGGTGGAAGTGGGCAAAAAGTTGTTCGCATATGGGAGCTGCACATATGGAGTTGGCATGGGTTTTGTCCATACTGGAACTATATTGCAAGCGTCGATGTTGGTTGTCACATGGGGGTGGTAGGATTTATTCCTTGCGGTTGCCAGTGAATCAATGTGACTGCTATGTTGCAACGTCGGTACTGAGCTGAAAGCGTTTTTTAAAACAGTCGATTCTAATACGTTATAGAACGAAGGCAAGTCGTGGACAGCATGGGCAATTGTGTCTGGCCAGGTTACAAAGTTCCTCGTCGTTGTGAAAACGGATGCGGCAGGTGACGAGATAGCTGGAACTGCAGCCGGTTGTGCTAATGGACTAAGCGCTCTAGATGGCGTAACAGTTGCCTCAGCGACCGGTTGGGCGCAATTAGCGTAATCTGATGTGCCGCACGAGGATCGTAAGTCTGAATTAGCGAATGGATCGGTGCCAGTGCTGGGACTACTTCGGCGCGCAGGGGTGTTTTCGCCAACTTTTGACGAGTTGCTTATCATGTTGTTCTTCCGCGAAAGATTGCTGACTTCGACGAATTAACTCGGGCCTTGATTGGAGACGGCGTGATTGTAAAGCACGTGGTTGATTCCAATTTGGCCTGGATATTTTAGAATGTTGAATTTCGGCGGACTCGCACGTATTTTAAGTGCGTTAAAGAACTAAAATCTTTATTACAAAAAATATAATCCACAATTAAATTCATATACATATATTTAGTAATACAATTTATTTTATACTTACATCCGTGCCGTGTCCGCCCAATGGTCAAATTCAAAGTGACGGGAAATGGCCGCTTTGGTCATTTAGTTCGGTGGCCGAAAGAGACAACAGGCTAACCATTAGACGAACACCACACGTCTGTATTACAAAACGGTGGTGCCAAATATCGTCGTAACAGTATCCATGTCTGTAAAATGGTATATGTATATTAGGAAAGCAAGGAAACATTTTACAATGTATCCGCTTCCAAAGGTACAGGCACGCCGCATCGAATTTCGAGATGCAGCGTCGATGGGTTAAGTGTGCAAAGAACCACAGGAATGAGGAAAACAGGTAATATTCTAAGTTCCAAGACGTCAAAAAATCGAATGACCTACGCCCAAGTACTAATATGGTTACTGTGGCTGTAACTAAGGCCCCAGTGCCTGTTAACCAAGGTACCGGAGTCCGAGGGGGACCTGCGTTCGATCCTGCTCGCCCCGCAGGCGCCCCGAGTGGACAGAATCTCTTCGCTTCTGACGGGCCCAGCACAATTAAAGGGTCCGCCATCTAACGTTTTTTTTTTCAAGTAGTGCTTATTTCGTGAATGGTAACACTTAGCTCATGTCTGATTTGACAGATAATTAGTTTTATCCTTCCGCTGAACGAATATGGTTGTGTATACGCTTGAACAACGCTTCGCTAAGCGGGCCTGCGATCGACTTACAGAAGATGCCGATTTTGCCAAAAAAATCATCTTTTCAGATGAAGCTCATTTTGATCTTGGCGGGTATGTAAACAAGCAAAATTGTCGCATTTGGGGCACAGAAAACCCGCACGCATACATTGAAAAGCCGGTGCACTCAAAACGAGCCACTGTTTGGTGCGGATTTTGGTCCAGAGGCATAATTGGGCCATTTTTCTTCGAAAATGAGCAAGGAGTGGCCGTTACAGTCAATGGCGATCGTTATCGGACCATGTTGAACGAATTTTTGTTCACAAAAATTGAAGAGGAGGATATTGGCAACATTTGGTTTCAACAGGAAGGCGCTACGTGCCACACAGCCGAAGCTACATTCGATGTTTTGCGCCCTGTTTTTGAAGATCGCATTATCAGCCGCAGAGCTGATGTCGTTTGGCCACCTCGGAGCTGCGATTTGACACCGTTGGACTATTATTTGTGGGGTGCCGTCAAAGATAAGTGTTACGCCTACAAGCCAGAGACAATTGACGCTTTAAAGGACAATATTCGTGAAGCCATTGGTGAAATACAGCTGCACACAATCGATAATGTGCTTAAAAATTGGACCGATCGTGTAGGCTACTGCATGGCCAGCCGAGGCAGCCGTTTGAATGAAATTATTTTTCGTTATTAACCGGAAGGATTGTACTCTCAAATAAAAAAAGAAATTTGAGAAAATATTCAGTAGTTTTTTTTATAGCATTTTAAAAAAAAAAAAAAAGTTATTTGGCGGACCCATACAATCGTAATGAGCACGCCGGTATGGAGTCACCTAAAGATCCTTTCGATTAGTATGAATTCACTGATTAGAATTGAGCGAAGAGCCGTACTCTTCAACCTGTTGTAAGACGAAACCGGGAACCCAATACTTTCATCGCGGATCTTGAGACACTTTTTCGATTTCTTCAGTTAAACTCGGTAGAAAAGTACTAGATTCAAAACAACACTAGGGGTCATTGCGATATCACGAACCTGTACCGAAACATGACAATTGCATGACGCATTGCATAGACAGTAGCGCAAAATTAATCATCCAATTTCGTTTTTGAATTACTTTTTTTTACTAAATGAAAAAAATTATCTTCAGTGCTGAAATTTTCTACTTGGACCTTTACAATTTTTTCTGTTAAGTGGAAAAGTAGATATCCGGCTAATAGGTGCCGCCAGTGTTGATACGCATTTGTACCCGTTTTATCGCATTTTTCATGACTTTCCCCAGGATTTCCGGGATAACCGTTCGTTTTCCTGTTGAATATTCTCCTTTAGGGCTGCTATTGTCTGAGGCTTGTTGGCATAAGCCTCAAAGTAGCCCCAAAGAAAGAAGTCTGGGATGATTAAATCGGGCGATCTTGCTGAGCATGCGCATCGCCAAAGCGGGAGATTATGCGACCAGGAAACGCTTCCTTTGTTGAAACCACACCAATCACCGCTCATCCAATTCCGCCAGTAAGAAGTCATTTATAGTGGCTTGAAGTGGATGTAATGGCTCTTCGTGCATCAGACGCGGACTTTCAATGCCCCAAAAATGAAGATTTTTTTTATCGACGAACCGCTTAATTGGAAATGTGCCTCGTCGTTGGTGATGATTTCCGACACGAAATCGTCCTCTTCATGGCCTCCTGTGGTTCCGTCTGTTCGAGTCGAGTAGCTTAGCGCCGTTAAAGTAAGCTCGGGTGATGGCTTTCTTAAGTTAAGTTTTTGTAAATTATAAAAAAAATAAAAAAAAATAAAATAAAAAAAAACACAAAATTTGTAAGAAAAGATACATTTACGTAATGTGTATCATTGCATACATATGTGGTATATATTTATTGTAGTTGAGGCAGGATAAGATAGATTTGATAGGTTTTTCAATAAGTGTGGGTAGATATTGAAATGTGTATGAGGTACTTACGATTTTTTTTTCTGAAATATGACATCGTCCAAATGTTCGTTTCGGCTTCTTACAGTGGCATGAATCCGATTGGTTCAAATATTATGTTCACCTTAAGGTCGTTTGTGTTTTTTTTCACATAAGCCTGTGTCTTCAGGAAACCCCACAAGAAAAATATTAGAAGACTCAAATCGCATGACCTTGTTGTTCAAAAAATAACCTTACCCTCAAATCGTTCATGAAGAATGTCAATCATGGCGTGTGTGGCATGTAGCGCATGTAGCGCCGTCCGGTTCATATGGTTCAAGTTGGGCCATAAGAAATTGATTATCATAGTTCTGGTATACTCACCATTGGCGGCGACCGCCTCACCAATGTCGTTTTCGAAAAAGTACGGACCAATGATGCCCCTGGCAAAAAATTCACACTAAACGGGAACTTTGGTGTTACCGTTTGTACACGTCAATTGAAAACTTTAGTTTGTTTTGTAAAAATAACAAAGATAAAAGCTCGTACATATGTGAAGTTGTGTCTTGGAACAAAATGGCTTATTTATTTATTTTCTGTTCTGTTTACATTAGAATACACATTGAGGGCCAGTAAATTATTTTAAGTTACTTAAGTTATTTAAGCTAGTTCCAACATTTTTCGTAGGGTAAGATATTTCTAAGAATGAATAAAAACGAAATTTAAAACTAAACTTAACGTAAAAGTGATTTTTAGAGGTTCGACGAAATAGAAAAAAAAACAAAAAAAAAATTAAGAAGCGGATATCCCATGACGAATACAATTCTTATTTAGCACGTCCTATAACTACCGCGATGTGCTGCACTGCGCGCTCCAACATCAATTGCTGAACCCATCATCATCCATGGCAGGATTGCGAACGCACATACATATGTACATATAATTTCACCGCACTAGCTTCATGTGCATCGAATTCGTTTTTTCAATAGCCGTACGATCAATGCTGATGCGTGCGAATTGGATATTTGGTTGATGCATGGATCATATGAGAGTTATTGTACGAGTACTCAATTATTGGTGGAATGCAATTAAAGAACAGATGATGCGATGCCAGTGATACCCTTACGTGCAGGTACGTTGTCCTAATGGAAGATGATTTTTTTATTCTTTAAGTTAGGCCTCTTCTCATGATTTTGGCGTATTCGCATGTTATGTTTTATTCGCTTGAGAGCTTAAATTAGACAAACACTTGCATTTTAACTAATAATACGAGTCGTGGCCGATCATAAACAAGCGAAGCACAAAAGGAATTCTTATTTAATCTGTCAGATGAGAGTTGCTTGGATTATTGACGAACCCTCAACCAGCGGGATGATTAGTCGAGCTTCTTGAAGCCAATGTCATTGGCATATTCCCTGAAACATTGACGGCAAATGTTCAGTCCATATTTTCTAATAAGACCATGTCGGTTTGAACACGCACGGCAGCAACGAGAGCCTTGGCCGTGGATGCGAATACCAGAGATTAGCGAAACCCATGTTGTCTACTTAGATTCACCATATCAAAAAAAATTATCGCTCTACCTTTTGCAGGATAATCAATTAACAGGATCCATTTCGCATCACAAAATCTTTCCGTCAAAATGTCGCTTTCTTTGCGCTGAACCACCGGCATCCACCCAATGCTGTTTCGTTTCTGGCATGTAGTTGCGAACCTATGTTTCTTCCATAGATCCGAATCGAATCAGTCCAAACATTGCTGCGAAAGTCGTTTGCGAACTTGCTTTTGATTGGCATTCAGCAATTGGTTCACCCATCTTACGCAGAATTGTCGCATTCCAAATTCCTTGTGCGAGATATTTCGCACTCTTTCTTTCAATAACCTCCCGAGCTTCAGCTATCTTATTTCACGTCACCCTATGTCCCAATACCATATCATGCACTTTTTCAATGGTTTACCGTGTGGTTGCGGTATTTAGCCGTCCTTCACGTGAATTATCTTCGAAGGATCTGCGACATCGTTTAAATTCAGAAGGTCTTGCCGTAAGCGAAGAATCTTATGACGGCGCCATATCCGAGTTTATCCATTTTTGCGAACGCCAGACGAACGAACGACACGTCGACCCAGGCAGGTAAGATACATTTTTGCCACCTCTGCTTCAGGCCGAGATTTTTGCAACTTACGTACGTGCAAAAACACATTCACTCACATACACAGAGGCACATAGACGACCCTCTATACACTATGCATTATAACTCTAGAGACCTAAGAAAGTGCATTGTTTAACTTAAAAAATCGACCAACATTTACAATTTGGAATTTACGCTTAATAAACTGGACCGCATTGAAACTCCATCCAATGGGACCTAGCTAGTCAATGCCATACTTCGGGTTGGTTAAGATACTCTTATGTGTGTTCTCTGCTGTGGTACTGTCTTTTACGTTTTGTACCAATGCATATGCCTCTGATAGATAGAGAGCAAGTCTCCGTATTGTTTTTGGCAAGCACTTGACAAACAATTGTATGGATTTGAAATATATTGCGGGTTTTGTGTCGGCCAATTGGTTTTGCATGATCATTGTAAGAGCTCGTTACTGAAATTTATCGAACAGCGATATACGATATACGACTTTGAAAATATGGGTCTTCTGCTAAATCTATTGATAGCGATATTAACGAATAGTTTCGGATATCAACAAAATAGGGCAGAGAATAGTCTACAGGATAAGGCACATTCCTTTATGTTTTCCAAAGTTAACAGGGACTTTGCTTTTGGGGACCAGGCATGACAAATAGATAATGGACATCGATGTGAAAATCCATGGTTTCGTGGAGGACGTTTTTAACCTCGTTAATTCAACTAGAACTTTTTTTTTTAATTCAACTAGCTAATACCCATAATGCTCAGCGATCTATCTTTGTTATTTAATTATCCAAACTTCGATTGGGTTGAAACATGTTCATTGCCCAGGAAAAAAGCCGTTAGTAGTAATATTTAAAAAAAAAGCCATGTATGAATTCACACTTTCAGCAAACGCTGACATTTTGTTGCCTATGAGCACCTTTATGAACATGTTTCATGTTTTTATCGATATTTATTCTTTGACATTTTCATTACTCATTACTACTATTCTTACTGTAAATATGTATATTCTTTTAATCATTGTGTTTTATGATACTTAATGAAGAGAGTTAATACTGTATTTCTCTTGGTCAACCAAACTTTTCACATTCTTAGTCGCCGAAATAGTAATCAGCAATTAAATTACAATAGATCGTCTGAAATCAGATTATTGACAAACATATATTGTAAACACAATATTTGGTGCTCTGCGACAGTTTTTAACATGCCAGCATGGCTTGATTATTTGTTGACAGTATATTTCATCTATGGATGAATACCTATACTATGATGGATACCAATATTGGCCTTTCATAATGGATCTGCACTATATCTGTAATAAATGGTAGATTGCTACTAGTTAATTAACTCCATGACCTTCATAACGTTATTATTCATATACTGTAATGTTTAAAGCTTAGTTCAAATGTAAATACGTCATCTTTCACGAGTGTTTTGCTTTATTGTGCAATATTTTAGGTTTCAAAAACATAAATGTATTCACAGAAAGTGGAAGTAAGTATGAATTTAATTGCGGAAATAAAACCACTATATATTTAAATAACTACAATATATACGAGTATGTAAGACGGACGTCAGTATTGATTATCTTACACTTTGCATTTACAAGGAATGAGAAAAAAACATTGGTATAGTAACGGCGCTAAGTAATTGAGATACAGCATACCTTTCACTTCCAAAATCTCTCTATGAAAATGAAAATTGTTAATACATCCTGTGAACTAATACGTTTATACAAAGCCACTTACTGCTTTCTTATTGGGTGCAGTGAGAATAATTTATCCATTGCCAAAAAAGCAAAGATGCATTGAGAGAAATATTAAATGTGATTTTAGGAATTCCAAAACATTTATTAAATATTAGTTTTAGTTTTAATATAGGTCACAGAAAAACTCAAAATTTTCGAAAATTGGATGGAAATAAATCTATGTCATAAATTCCTGCAAATCAAATCCAATAGTTTTGCTCCTTCATCCGTTCCATTATCACTTCTTACAGCAGAGAGCAAAAATTTCATTTGCGAGAAAAATAACAAGTTTTCGTCATGGTCCACGATACAAATAGACTATCACAGGACAAAGTGTATTTACTCGCCAAAGAGGACAAAAAACGGAAATGTCAGTGATTCTCACTGAAGTAAAATGATAAAGGCAGAGTGGTGCGACACAGGGCTGTTAGCAAAGCTTTACTTATACCTCAATTGAATAGAATCTTCTTCCTTAACGTCAAATCAATCGGCAAATGGACAAAATACAACGAGAAGAGCAAACGAAGGACTTGTAAGAAGCGGGAAGGGAACTGAACACGTTTTGCTGTTCTGCGTCCAGTAAAGGTGGGACGTCGATGCAGTTTATTCCGATAACAATTGGATTTGGTCAGCTTGGACGTTTCTATCTTGCTGGAAGAAAATTGACCATGTATTTGATAGCATAGCAACGACTAACTTACTATAGGATAACCATCATCTCTTTTTCTCATCGAAGTAATGAATAGATAGGAGCCTCTAGATCGGGAGGGGATTGTTTGCTTATCGTAGGTAACAATAAACACAAAGTGAAACAAAAACAAAAGAAAACCTGGTGGTAGTTCTGCATCGTAAGTTAAATTCGATTTTCATTCTTAGTTATTTTTTCCAAGGCACGCAAAATTTAAAAGTCCCTCATGCAAGCAGACAATTACTTTATTTCTAATAAACCTTATTTTAGTTGGGACATACAATAGTGCTTAAAATTTTATATTTCTTTGCACCGGACTATTCAATATAATTTTTTTTTTTAAATTTAGTTATAGTTAAAAAACTTTCAGCGTATAATTACGAGTATCATGGTTTGTGGCTTAATTTACACGTCATACACCTTCCTGCGAATGCGATTTTTGTTTAAGCAAAAAAATGGAATATTCACATGAAGCGTTTGCTGAGGCTGGAAAAACTAATAAGGACATTTGAAGTATTTTTCAGTTATTCAAATTATACTAACATAATTTTCACTAGATTTTGTTTTTTTTTTTTCAACCTAGTGGACCTTCAGATGTTTGGAGAGAAGATAGAAATCTATGTGGCTATGGATTCGACTAGATCTCCGCACATTTTAATTGGAATAAAATTCCGAGTTGCTTGGGCCATCTGCCACAAATAACAAAACTTCTTTGGGTTTTTTTTGGAGGCTTCTGCTAGACATTTAGACACAAATACTGGTCCATTGTACTGCCAGACAGACACCTTAGATGGCGTTAATGCTCATGAAGAGCCAGAGTCAAGCTTCTTTCTTATTCACTTATGTTGTGTATGATTTGTTTTTCACACAAGTGAACGGAACTTAAAGCTTAATGCCGATACCGAACGGCGAGAGCCGAGAAGCTTTCCAAGGCAAGTTTACAACGGGGGGTTTTGCCAGTACCCCGCCGAGGAGGGAAGCCTCGAAATAACCATTCGATGGCGTTGGTGTTATCGGGATACCAACTCTCGCATCTTGTGTCAGCAGCTGACACACTACCCACTGCGCCACGGCGCTCCCTTCTTAATCTTCTTAATCAGGTGTTTAAAACCCTATTTTCTAAGTTTAATTGGTCATTACTTTATTTTTTAAGTCCTGAAACCAAGTTCTTAAAAGTTTTCAATCATGCTTGGGATTGTTTTCTTGCTGACATCTTCACTTAAGTCACATGCTTTCCTCCGTATATTGTAGCATTATGAATCATGATTTTCGAACAATTTAAAAGTTATTCCCTACTTATAAAGCTTTTTTTTATTATTATACGATCGGCAAATGAGCAATACTCAAAAACAAAAATAAAAAATTGAAGACTTATTCATAAAAATACACAGCTTTCCCACAACAAACTTACCCTAGACAAAAATGCTTAAAACTAAAAACATAACACCTATACGGCACCCTTAAAGCTAATAAAAAAACTTAAGACTTTGCGTTTCAGCCTTAGGAATGACCTATAGGTATAATGATTAAAGTAAATCAAAAATTAAGGTTAAGAAAAATGATATTTCGAAACGCTTAGCACCAGACCATTTTTTTTAAATTAATTAATAACTAGCACAAACATAACCCTATCTTAACATAATTTTTTTTAAATAAATATTATAACTATAACTAACTTAACCCTACCAAAACCAAAATTTATAAACAAGAATACATAGATGATATATATTTTGTATATTTATCTTTTTATAACATATATCTACATATCTTTTTCGCACTTTCTCCTGGAATATGTATATAGTAAGCTCCGGAGATCAGGTTATTGAAAGAAGTTATTTCTCCATTAAAGTGAGTTCAGATCAGTTTAATCAGAGATTAAGAACATTAAGGACATTGTTGCAGATTACCTTCACTCTCGAATCAAGTATAAAGCGTCAGCGGCCCGGGCCCTTGCCAAAGTAGCTAAAAATGTAGATACTGGTCTAGCCAAGTCCCAAGGTATCTGACTAGACTTTGTTTTGGAAGTGGACGGCGGTCCGGACAAATAATTCAGACCTTGTGCCATTTTTTTCTAGTATTTCCAGAGGCCCTAGACAAAGGCGTTCTAAATAAAATACAATAGATTCGGATTTCTGGAAGTTGATCTTCAACTTCACTGTACAACATTGTCCATTGTTAATATCAAATGTTTGGGTAGAAGTCACGTTGGCAATTTTCAAAACTAATTTTCTACCAGTTAGCATGTCAAATATCATGTATAGTACAGGTTTACTTATGCCCAGCAGACTGAGCTTGTAGTAAAGTCCTTCTAATCATGCGGTATAGAAAACTTTTTCCAAGCCACTCAGGCAGACACCCGCGCATTGGTTTTTGCATTTGTTTCATTGGTTATTCGATACGAGTTTTGACGCGTTATGAATAGTGTCGTGCTCCACTCTGAAACCGAATTGGTTTTCCGGAATGATTTTACGAGTATATCCCTCAACCCATTCTGACAGGGCTGTTTAGACTACCCTCTCGAAGATCTTGCACCACCGCTGTCTTCAGGATAATATGCATTATTCACTGCAAAGTTAAACAGGATTGACATAAGAAATACCGTTAGTTTCCGTGGACTTCGTTCTTTTCAAAAATTCGAAGACCTTCTGGCGATCATCTGTCAAAATGATGTATTCGCCCCTTCACTGGTAACAGCATTGTTTGCCCTAAAACTGCATTAAGCCTGGTAAAACCGAAGTCCTCTGATCGTCAATGGTCGATATCATTTCGAAGAAATAGCGATTAAGAAGGGGGCTATTTTCCAGGTCGTGGTATGGGTAACTGCTCTCATTCACCTTATACACCTTCCTGAGGATTTTCGATCGCGTAGATCATCCATGATGGTACTCATGGTGCAGATCAGTACTGATTGTTCGTAATGTTAATTCATTATTTGACGTTCCCTAAAGCTTCAAATCCTAAATGTCATTCTAATTGTTTCTCCGAAATACTTTATCTATTTGTGAAAACATATTCGCGCTATTGGAATTTACGGAACTAATTCTTATGTTCCAATACAAACTTACAGATATTCTGTAATTTTCTCTGATTAACTATTGTAAAATTTTAATCAGTGACTTCAATATTCTGACTAGGGTGCCAGCGTCCACTCGAACTAAGTACTCTCGTCAGGGAACTGGTAAGGCGTATCCCAGGCGCCCTACTATAATCAGAGAGGTGCCTTTTACGTAATCTGCCATCTTCCCGAATTCGTCTAGTACTGTACATCAACGCATAAGTCCACAATGGTCCCTGTGGTATATGAAGGTCCATATACACTTAGTTGACCATTCGTTCATGTCAGCCAATCTCGGTCGAGAGCCAAGCAGCATGAGATCCAGATAGAAGCCGTTTCTAGAATACGACGGACCGTCCGTTGTATGCTCGCATGCATTTTTTTTTCGAACATTTTCGAATATTAATGACTTATTCCAAACATAATTTGATTTGATTTGATTCAAATGCCCAGTTAAATCCCTCCGGATGAGTGTTCATGAGTTTTTATTCATGAGAAAATTTCCCCATTTTTGATAATGTTATGTTGTTATTTCGCTAGATAGTATTAAATTAAATTAGCATGAAAAAAAGATTGTATTCAGATATGTTTTAAAAGTTATCCTGCTCTCGGAAAATAATGCTTTTTTGACCAAATATAATACAACTTTTTCTACTGGTAATGGAGAATATTTGTAATCGATTTTGACAAGTAGGAAACATTGCTTTGTACAGTATCAAGTGATGATTTTCCTTCTAAGATGTCAGCTAAATTGAAAAAATTAAAAATACCTCAATTAATTTTCGAAATTGAGATTGTGTTTGCGTATTTAACTCAAAGTTGGGTATTGCTTCAAAACTGTACAGTTAGTCCAAAAAGCCTCAGCGCTTATATCTATATGTATTCAAAACTAAAATATTTTGATGTTGAAAAGATTTCTAGATCTTCTTATTTTCGAGTTGTAACTTTTATTTAGTCTTCCACATGCAAAAACTCGACTGACCCTAATTATTGGAAAAAAAATACCAAAAAAATTGAAAGTACAATTTTATCCATTGTAGTATTTAAATATTATTAAAAAAACTTTCATGAAAGTGCCAACAAACTCAACTTTGGTGATCATTTTATCTTTCAGCAAGATTATGATACGAAGCATACTGCTTACATTGATAAGCTCTGGGTACTTTATAATGTTCCAAAACAGTGGCATACCAGTGGCATACCCCCGCAATCACCAGACCGCAACCTCGTCGAACATCTGTGGGAGTTGCTGGAGTTGCGTATCTGTTAACATCGTATATCGTCCAGAATTATGCTCAAAGAAAAGCTGCTTGAGGAATGGTATAAAATTACTCAAGAACATAGAAAATTATAGTTGATTCAATGGGAAAACGTATGAGAGGTCATATTCAGACGAAGGTACCCAACAAAATTTCTTGTTTTTGTATTGTTACATGTGGTGTACGCAAACTTTTTGTGCGCTGTTTTTGTGCCCTGTTATTCAAATTAATTTTTTTTTATGAAAATTGTATCAGTTATGTTTCTTTTTTGTTTACGAATTAGTTTATGAAAGCAGTAAGTGAACTCCCTAATAAAAGATTTATACTTTTTGTTCGAATCGTTCGACAGTTATTTAACTGTACGTACGCAGAATTCTTGCACTAACTGTGTTTCCAAACATTTTTGAATAGAGGGATCCTATATGGTGGCAATGGAAAAAACGAAGGATCTCGACGAATGTATTTTTCCCACACTCTCAATAGTTATAAAAATCTACCGCGTCGTTTTTAGAGGAGATTTTACAATTAACCCCTCAGGGCACCCGCGGTATGGGGGACAAGAACTGTAAATTTCTATTAGTGACAACTGCGACTAAGTTTAATGTTCGACCGCTGCCCCTATATTTTTTTTCAGCATAAGCATGGTTCATGTAAATATTCCATTTTTCAGCGAAAACAAAATTGCATTTGTGGAAAGAGGTATAACGGGTGGTATAAATACAAACGATTGCAGTTAAAAGATACGAGCTTTCTTACTTTAACTTATGAACTTTGACAAGAAACAAAAAAACAAAACTATTTTGAAACTTCTTGTCCCTATTGTTTTTTCCATCTTGGTATCTGCGAATTAGAAGTAGTTTGGAACATAGGGAAAGATATATTAATATAAATTGGCTAGAAGCAACGCCCTTTAAATTTGATTAATTTTAAAGCGATTTCCTTTCCACCAACCAAACGTCGTTTACTCAAATCGAGAACGAGAGCAGGAGAAATTACCTTTCTAAACTACCTAGCGCAATAATAAACTAAGATAGTCCCATATGCATAAAGTTGAGAAACACGACACCTAAAAACGTATAAACGTGCACACCGACTCCTTCTTAATTAGAGATATTCAACCTATCCCCGATTTATATACCATTGATCCCTTTGTATCGCAAAAGTCAAGCAACAAACTTTAATTAAAAGACCTCTCGATAATCCACAAATGGATGGCGCAAAATATCTGCAAAATCCTCTGCCGAAACACAACCAAAATTCTAGCAATTTACGCAGGCAGCACTTGTACCCTTGTATACCAAATAATCAAAGGCTAACAGCACAAAGCACTTAAAGTTTTCTTGAGTTTATGACACTGCAATTCCCCAGACGTGACCTATTAAGAATACCAAAAAAGCCGTATTCGAAGAGCTCGTTAAAGCCCCAACTCTTATTTAATTAAGACTATAGCTTCATCCTCCCTTCACCTTGTCTTGATACTCAGATACAATACCCGGCAAACATGACTTCCAATCAGCAGTACCCACATCTTTCCCTCATTCAGCAAATAAAAGCAATTATTTGTATTAACGCCGGCTGTTCACTAAGGAGATTCTATCCGCAGCGCACGGAGCAACGTTTTAATGTTGGCCCGCTATCATCAAAGAGTCACCTTCTAATTGAGTTACGGAATTCCATACTTGTTCCACTTGGTCATTTACTAATTTGTTTCATCAGTTTTTATTTTGTTGATAACTATTCGACAAGCACGTGTAATTTTTTGTTTTCATGGAGAAACAAGCTCGTAGAGACTGCGGACGACTTTTACTATAAGTTTTTTTATATTCTCTATTTTAAACGAACTAATAAATTGATAATAAGCACTAGCATAAAAGGTAATGCATGCCCTCTGCTGCCAGAAGCACTGTAAGCTCCCGTTCAATAATAAGGATGTTCAATTTTGTAAAAAAAAAGCAGTTGCGTGTGTGATGTGCACTCTAATTTGTTTTTCGTTTGAAAAGAAAAATATTTAGTGGTCGTTAACTTTAAGTTCCCCGGTCGATTGGACTTTATACAGACCCTAGTCACGAGACTTGAGAAAAAGCCAAGTTCTGTGCTGAGAAAGGCCAGTCAGATTGCCCGTACATTATTACTGACGATAACGATGCGGTGTTTCAGTAGCTTCAAAATCATCGCAGTCATCGAACCTGATGACTGAAGTGTTAGAAAATCCCTTAAAAATACTGTCGGAGAAAGTGAATTCACAGATGAGAAATGAGCAAAAAACCGTATCTTTTAACTTGTTACAGACTAATGCCCCGATGTTTTTGTTTTTTAGTTAGCGAAACAAAGCTAAACCAGAAGCACATTATCCAGCACAGTTTTTTGTAAAGGTATTCTTAGAGACCGACCCAACACCACACAAGGCGGAGGAATCTTCAATAGCAATCATTTTAAAGACAAAGTTATTTAAAACGCTGAAGCCAGGTACTAGAGGCTTGAATCATGGGCATCCATTTCCGAAATGTAAAGAGAATATACATTATAGTAGCCTGAAGCACTTCAATCCATTTTTTTCTTTTTGCGTTTAAGCTCGGTAGAACATACCCAATACTAGGGAAAGCGGGATAAGCCATTGGTGCCATTGGCAAAGCATCGAGTGAAGGGCCAAGTTACTCGATAGTCCATCGCATCCCAGGAGCGACCTCTGTCTAGATCCCTTGCTGTTTGATTCTCGACTAACTGTCTACTGACGAGAAAACTAGGCACATGTCAAGACACAAATTCTTTTACAGGCAGTTTACCGAGAGAAATAATTCGGAGGTCAGGACACTAAAATCACTGAATAAAAATCTCCAACAATTGATCAACAGTCCGCATTGAAACAACAGAATTCGTGCTGTAAAACGCAACAGCACAAGTATTTATGTTCGCGCAAATACATAAAATCTTTCGGAGATATAATAATGATATGCAAGATCTGAGGCTTACGAGAACGTCAGTCAATAAACGCCTTTTAAGAACAATCAGCATTGATCCGAAGAGAGCGAAGAGCGGAAAAAAACGCCCAGACCACGACCTGGGGAACAGAGCTCTACTTTGTCACTTCGGAACTTATGCTTATGCTTCTGCATTGGAAGACAGCCATGGTGCAGCCAATCCCTAAGGGTAAAGACACCTCAAACCCGGGAAATCTTCAGACAAAAAGTATCCTTTCGATTACCAGCAAGGTCTCTGAGAAGATCGACCATATAGCCCTGCCTAAATGGATTGAGCACAATAAAGTCAGTCCGATATCAAAGCTCACTTATTTTTATTTGCATATTATTTTGTATTAGTACGTATATTTGTATTTATTTTATAATAATATGTTGAACACTTAGATACAGTTATAATTAATGTGTTACAGACAAGTGGGTCAATGTTTAATTTCATTCAATTTAAAGTGTTATAATGCTGCATGAAACTCGTACGAAACTTGCATGAACCAATTGCAAGAACCAATGCACGGATGCGTGCCTCATTATACTTAATATCAAAGTTTCCAAGCCTCTCGGAGGCAAAGTTGAAGAAAAGTGTTTTCGTTGGACCAGATATTAGACGGATATTAGATGGCTGATCCACAATTCATCACAACCATGATCCTCAAAAAAAGGGTGGATTGCCTTTAAAGAGGTCATAGAGAAATTTTTAGGCAATAACAAAGACCATAACAACAAACAAATCGTCAAAAGAATGTTAAAAGCATTCCAAGCTTTAGGTTGCCTAATGAGTTTAAAAGTACATTTTCTTCAGTCCCACCTGACAGGAAATTTAGGAGATGTGAGTGAAGAGCAAGGTGAACGATTTCACCAAGATATTAAGAATATGGAAAGAAGATACCAGGGAAGATAGAGCGTCTCAATGATGGGTCTCACTGGAAAAAAGAAATGCGTATAGTGCTTATTAATGAATGTATTTTAGAAATAAAAAAAGTTTTGTTACCCAATTATAAATTAATAAATAGTTTTTTTAGTCATTTATCTTTTATTTTAAGATGATAACTTGTTTGACATAGATACCTACATTGTCAGAAAACGTGATGTTCTATGACAAAATGAAAGTAATATTCGGAATCAGCACACCCAAAAACATAAGAATTACGCAAAAAATCAATACAGCCCTCAAATTTTTTTTTGTAGACTTGTGTTATTAATATTATTCTGAGAATGTCAGTCATTATTTACTTTTAGTTGGCTTTTGATTTTAGTGATGCGATCGTAATTCCGCAATAACTACATAAGTCGAAATCGTTCGGAGTCCGCAATTTCACATATGGGAAAAGTTGATCACAGGCAACACAGACAGTAGAGCAGCTTCGATGATGAACAACATATTACGAAAAGCGTACTACGACTGCTTTGCTACAACCCAATTGAAGAATAAGTCGTTCCCGTGCCATCAACGTTAGGAGCAAGCCCACCAACCTCTAAACCTGCCTTTGGAACGAATGATTTCGTAGACCAGACAACAGATATAAAGACTAACGTATGGAAGAGCATACGCTTTTTTCTTTCATTAACCTTTACATGTTTCAAAAGAGGTAGGAATAAGGCGTACATTGACATAAAGACCCAAAAGACGAATCCTAGAAAATTAGTATGACTTCTGTCACGCATGACGATTAAATGTTTGATTATCAGTCAATAAATAGAAGAAACGATTAACCACCCGATATGTGTTAAACTGACCTTTCGGAAATATTTAATTCAATTTCCATTAATTACAATGAGGTATTTGGCCGATTGGGAAAACTCTGATGGCATATACGGTTGTCATAAAAATTGATTATATCATATTAATATTAATTTTTTCACTGTTCCCATAAACACACGTTATCTATAATGGAATAACTAGGCTTCTAATTGTCCGCTGGTCAAGACATTTTTTGATGAAACGTTGATGATGTGGGAATATGAAAAAGTGATCCGAACATTACAAATACACTTAATGTTAATGTTCGATTTAAAGGTGTAACTGGCTCTCAAAGAATGTAAGCAATACCGTCGGTAGATACGTATGATATTGAATTTGCTAAATAAAACGGTTCTTCCCAAGTTGAATATTTATAAGAAATTGAAGTCTTTTTATTAAGACTTCAATTTAGAAGCAGTTTTTTTTATTAAAGAAAAAGACCACCTTTTTTACCGAGTTTCAAGGTTAACAGATG
Source organism: Merodon equestris (assembly GCA_958301585.1). Classification (NCBI taxonomy): domain Eukaryota; kingdom Metazoa; phylum Arthropoda; class Insecta; order Diptera; family Syrphidae; genus Merodon; species Merodon equestris. The sequence continues at coordinate 72,878,005 of OY284413.1, forward strand.
CTTCTTTTGCGCGTCTACGAACTGTGCTTGCATCGATTGACATGTTAAGGTTCTTAACGATTGCAGTTGAAGAGCGGAAAAGGTCTCGCTATATAAATTAATTTTTTTACAGTTTACATATATTTCGGGGAGTATTCAAATTGTCGACTGCAATTGCATACGCAGACGACATTGCCATCGTAGTCAGACACCAAAATCTGCAAACAGCGATTGAAAGAACGCAACATGAGTTCGGAAAATTGTCAAGATGGTGCCACGATGATAGCCTAGTAATTAATTCAGGAAAGACAAAAATCATGCATATTCGAACACCCAATCAAACACCAGCTGCAATTAATATTTTCCATAAAAACGAAAGCTGCCCAACCAATGGAAGAAGCCTAGCAATTGAAGTCGTTAGATCGGTAAAATACCTGGGAATAATCAAAGATGAACATTTTACATGGCGGGAACAAATTCAACGTCTGCGGTTAAAACTAAGAAGCATAGTTTTTGCAATGGTTTATTTAAAAAAGTATACTACTGCCAGAGATGTCCAAAGGCAGGAGTAACATTCATTGGCTGAATCCAGAATTAGTATGGCATTCTAACTTGGGGAAACGCATCCAAAATTCATCTACATAAAATTCATAGTCTCCAACGACGTCTGATTAAAATTATATACGACGATATAATGACGATATTCGATTACAATTTTTAGATATTCAGAGTATATTCAAGACGACAGCCGTTCTGGAATACTACGAGGACACGCGTTTTCAATAACCTATACGTCACATACCAGAAGACGAGCGCCACAACTACTCGATATACATGAGATGTTTAACAATTATGGAAGATGACAACTATCCTATATTATCCCAACAATAATGAATTGAATAACTCTCTACCTAAAGCATATTGTTAATTAAAAAAAAAAACGTAAAAAAGATATTAAACTGTACTTTTTGATGTACTGATGTACATACTTCTGGCTTACAAGATAAAGAAACCTAAATATTATTTAAATTCTCCACACGATACGAAATCAAAATTTTTGTTTACACTGATCATGAAATAATTACGTAAATGTCAAAAACATAATCACCTGCAGATAAGCCCTACGCTTCGCAGGTAACCTAATTATTTGTTATTATCTTGTAATACATAAATAAATAAATATCGAATCTCGTCAATACGGTGTATCGATCTTTGCTCCTGGCATTGGTCGATGGTGTTAACTTGTATTCTTATGTGAATACTACATAGTTAGCTTCATTTGACTTAGTTTGTTCTCAACAATTGGATTATTAACACTAAAGGCCAATCACTATAGCAAAACTTATTGGAAGCCATAGACCATAAAAAATAAAAAAAAAGGTTTATATAAGTGTTCAGTATACGTTCCTATGGGGTATTGCTATCGTATGAAGGCATTATCCCCTTTCGTCCTGCTTTCGATCTAGAACAATTTGAAAAACCATCCAGTTTGACTAATCCAATTTGAAATATAAACTCATAAATAATATTTTTAGACGGTGAAATGGTTACGGATTTCTGGAGAAAAAAAGGATGTTGACTTTTTAATAAATCACTATATGAGGTCTCCCACCCTCAGGCAACTTAAATTTTGATTACTTTCTTTCAATTTTCCTGTTTAATTTCATTTTTTATTAAGAATTATTGGCATCATGGTATCCAACGTTGGAAAGCAAGGGGGGACAACTTAAATGGATTACCATATACCTACCCCCTTAAATGAGCCAGTCAGGACAAAAGTCAAAAGAGTTGTTATTTTATTTATTTTTTCTCGTTTCCTGTACAGATTCATAGCCGACCGGGGCACCAGTTTTGTTGATAGGCACTTGTTAAGGACAATCGGGAAATGGATGGGTAACGGATACGGAAAAAAAATCTAAAGGTCCCTCTCATCCAAGCCAGATTCATAAATGGACATCGAAATGGGTATTCATGTTGTTTTTATGTTTATATTTTTAGTTCTTTTATTCTTCCTTCAAATTTGTTGAAGGGCATTCGAAAATATTTTTTTCAAAAACAACGAAGGAAAACAAAGCAGCGTAAAAAGGATACAGTTCTATTTTTACGCAAGAGTGATTAAATTGGATTGGATTTGATATTGATGGGTTCAGTGGTGTTGTTTGAAATTCGTCCAATTTGTACGGATTTCTGATTTTGACTAAGTGATTACCTTCGTTGATTTCCCTTTCAATTTTCTGGGTCTGACCTTAAATGTAGATTGTAACAGAAAGGTCACACAGATTTCTGTGACATTTTAATTCATAGCACCATGGAGAGTTCATGAAGAAGACGGAAATTAAACACACTAATTAAGTATTCGTTAAGCTTATTTGTCAAGTTGAAAGTGCAAACACGTTAAGGCTCTCAAAATAATAGCATTCCCGAAATACTTTAAGCCTTGTATATATGTAGCTACTATAATCTTAAGCCTTAAAGTTCTCATTCAAAGATATTATTGCCTTATGCCATATTCATGGTAATCGTAGTATCTCCTTTGACACCAGAACATGTTTTTTCATTAGTTCTATCAGGTGTAGGGCCACATGTCATCGATCGGGACAGATACGGCGGCCGGAGTAGGATATCTTAACCAACATTTGTTTGTTATAACAAAATTACTTTTTCCGGTCTTTCCTCGTATTTAGGCCCTTCTTCTCTCAATACTTGACCCAAACGCATTAGTTACGTTCCGAGCTTCTGTGACGGTTTCACCCGTTTGTAGCATTTCGTAATATGTACCTATATTAAATACCCTATCAAATACAATACCTGATCTTTAATTCATGAGCGTTAGGCGTGGCCGTCATTTGGTTCATTCGACAAAGATCTTGATCCAGTAGTACCACCAATTTTACCAATTTTCACGTTTGAGAAAAATATTTTATTGACTTTTTGAAAGTCCCCATCTCAAAATTTGGAGTTCTATAATTTACTCGACAGATGATTCAAATCGAATCGCACGTTTCTGTTTGTTCGTTCCAGCACGAGATACCGTACGGAAGTTTGGACTGTAGGCTTTGTAACCCAGGGTTAAAACAGTTGCGTTATAATAAAGGAGAGGACGTTAAATTTGCCTGACCCTATAAACTGTTTTAAGTATACAATATGGTCCGTCCAATTTAGCCTTATGTTGTATATGATTCCTTAGTACTTATATACATTTATGATTTTTTTTTCTATTGTTTTATAATCATTGCAACAGCATCATTATCGAAGATGGGCATAATTTGACGTTGGTAAGAACCATCAGAGAGTCAGGTTCATACCACTATCTGAGCAGAAGAGGAAGAACTGTCATTTAAATTAAATCTCAAGCATCCAGATGAGTAATAGCACAGTAACATATCTTCTGCAACTGTACCTATAATGTTAGGCCTGAATTTGGTTTGATTGCTAATTAGCAGTTTATGAAACTTAAACTGAAACGTAAGTTTAGACCAGCAAATAAGTGGAGATAATTATTATTGCACTTGAAAGATTGAAAATGTCCAAATGGCATCTGGACTAAACAAGAACAAGGGGCAAAACGTAATTAAAGCCCCTGAAAAGTATTGATCTGAAAGTAATCTTACTATCTCTCCTTGGTAAGATTCATCAGTTTCAGAAACAGCTCTTCGAACAATCGATTCAAATAGACGTCATCTTTTTCACACTGTTTGCCGAGTCTGGCACCCCATAAATCATATTGGGTACGCTGGATGATGCTCACTTTAACATCCTGGCAGTGGATGTAAATTTACTGGTCAAAATTGGAAGATTTCGTATATTTTGCTAAACAAATGCCCCGATGTACTCTTTTTTAGTGAAACTAAGTTGAATCAGAAACAGAAATTGGGTTACACAGGCTACCATGCAATCATGAGAGATCCCTCAGAAAGGAGTGGGGTTGAATGGGTCAATACGTAAAGGATCGCGCCGCAGCATTGTATAGAGAAGGTTCGTACGAAGGTTACACGTATTAGAGGTGTGCATTATAACCATTCATCTCCAAAGTAGGAGATGAATGCATGTAATCGCTCTTTATGCACCTGATGGATCTCAAACTATTCATTTTATTACAAAGCTGGAGACACTTTTTCTACACCTTCAATTGCATTCAAAAGAAAATCACTATTTCTTGGACAGAGGGATCTTAATGCTAAACATATCACATGGGAAAATGTCATCACAAACACCAGGTTCTGATGGTGTCGAACTGCGACCGAATAGAGATTTGAGATGTACCCGACGAATACTCCATCCTTTCAAGAAACGGCTTTTTCTTGGATTAAGCACTAACAGACGCATGACTTGACGCATAAATACTAATACGAGTACACATCACTACAGTTGAAACTCTCTGAGACTATCGAGTACGACAGTGACCACGGCGGACTCGCTATAATAAGACGAATAATCAATGAATTTTCGGAACTGGAACAGTATGAACCAGTATGCCTCATCGACTGTCAAAAAGTATGTTGGTCACTCTTCTCAAGATCTACATATAAAAAGATAAACACTTACAACAAATGGGCGTCGACATAAAACGAACAATCGATAAACCCCTCGGATAGTTCAGATCAGCGATCAAACCCATAAGTACAAAATTCTCTCCAGGCCTAAACGGCTATAAAAACAGCTTATAAACTCATACGATTCGGAAATAAGGACATCAAAATCGATGATAAAAAAACTCCAAAAGTTAATAAAAGAAAATTACAGAAAAGTTGTAAGTCTGCCCCTCTGCCGATCTTTCTATAAAATATACGTTATATGTTTGGGCAAATACATAAGAGATTCAGGAGAAAAATTTGTTACGATATCCCTTATGTACGAATCCCCCGGACGATAGACAATACAGCGACAATATCGGTCATAAGTCCAGAGAGTGTCGACACGGGCGACGGGTTTTTCTATCAGCGTTTTTTTTTCGAGTCAACACTGCCCATAGCAATCATGATTTAAATTTTCTTAACCAGCAGTGGAAAACAACGGAAAGCAGACACCTATCCACTCTATCTCTAAACGGTATAGAGATACATCAATTAGTTTGCCTTAGAATGCCAGCAAGGTTTCTGAAAAAGTGTAAAACAGGACGGATCAAATATATTGAGGGAAGGAAAATAATATCGGACAACCAGTTTGGTTTTAAGGCGAGGCATGATATTCACTCTGGTTTCCGACATTCAGTGGAATAAGGCAATAAACCAATGTACGGGTGATTATCTGGTGAGGTCTGTTCTATGATTAGAAGTTAAAAATTAACCACAAAAATTCGGGAACAATACTGTTTATGACTCCGTTGTACAGGGCCTCAAGGTATACCAGAATGAACTGGAGGAAATTCGCGATCATTGAGCAGCATGGACAATCATTAGCGGGGCAAATAATGCCGTCACCAATGAAGGGGCTAATACCCTGTTCATTTCGATGGAGGATCTCCGGATGATCTTTCAGTCATTGAAAAGGAAAAAATCCGCGGGTATCTACGGTATATCCAATGTTGTGCTTAGGCACCTTCCACCAGTGGCTGTGGAGGGGTACATCATCCTGTTCAACAATGCACTGAATAATGCATATTATCCAGTGCACTGGAAGACAGCGGTGGTGCAACCAATCCCCAAGAGGGGTAAGAACACCTCTAACCCGACAAATCTCTGGTCGATAAGTCTCCTTCCGAGTATAAGCAAGGTCTTCGAGAGGGAGGTCCATAGGGCCCTGTCTAAATGGGTTGAGGACAATAAAATCATCCCGGATAACCAATTCGGTTTCAGAGCGGGGCATGACACTATTCATGCCGCGTCGAAACTCGTGTCGGATGTCCAATGGAATAAATGCAAGAACCAATGCACGGGTGCCTGTCTGATTGACTTGGAAAAAGCCTTTGACACCGTATGGCAAGAAGGTCTTTATTACAAGGTCAGTCGGCTGGGCATAAGTAAAACACTGCTATACATGATTTTTGACATGTTAACAGGTAGAAAGTTCGTAGTGAAAATTGCCAACGTGACTTCTACCCAAACATTTGATATTAACATTTCAATGATTTGATAGCTTCTCTTCACCATTCAATAGCGTATGCGGACGATTTAATCGCGTACAGATCAGGTCCAACGATCGACGTCATTGTCACTCTCTTGCAGCGTGACTTCGAAAAAATTCAGCAGTATTGTGATGACTGGAAGTTGAAAATCAACTGCCAGAAATCAGAAACTATTTTGTTTAGAACGCCTTTGTCTAGGGCCTCTCGAGACACTAGGAAAAACTGGAGCGGGTTCTCAATACTTGGACAGAATGGGCGCCCACTGGCGAAACAAAGTGTAGTCAGATACCTTGGGATCTTTCTAGAGCAGTATCTATATTTTGACAAACATGTAGATGCTGCTCTGGCAAGGGCCCGAGGCGCTTTCGCTCTGACAAGATGGCTGTATCATTGCAGCCAACTTGATTCCAGGGTGAAGGTAATTTGCTACATGGCCTTAATCAGGCCCATGGTTGCCTATGGATGTCTCGTCTGGTTCAATGTGAGAGCCAGCTTAATATAAAGGATTCGGGTGTTTGAGAGACAATGTCTCTCGAACGAGGTCCTATACAATAGGGCTAGGATTGTACGGGTGGATAACTTCCTGATCAAACTGATTCGAAACCACGTTGCGAGAGCAATGGCTTCGGTCAATAGACTCCGGCGCTTACTACCCCAATGATTTAAATCACGAGAGAGTGCGCCTTAACGGCTTTGTCCCGCCAGAAGCATTCCTCTATTTAGATAGATGTGGGTTGATCCAGTATAGATTGGCGGTGCCGCTAATCTTCCACGTGGGTCGCAATTCCGTGGAACGGCGATTCCTTTACGGACCCGATGTCGCGCTCAGTGAGCCCGAGTGCCTCAGGTTCTGTAGATCGGTCTCACGCCGGGATCGAGAAGACGTAGTCCGCCAACATCAACGCTTTTGGTGGCTGGGGGGACCTGCGTCGGTGGACACTTCAATAGCTTCAGCCTCTTCAAGGCAGGGCTTGCCTAACACCAATGGCAGGCTTACATAGGCTAGGGTAGGGTAGGGTAGGTTAGGGATAAAACAAAAAATAGAATAAAAACCAAAAAAAAGTATAAACATAAAAATTAAAAAAAAAATAAATATACAGGGTGTCCCACGAGTAGTGTGCCAAAAAGCTAGATCGTCTAGGTCTGGTCAAGACAAGAAAAAAATCGTATGGGAGGAGGGGTCTATTCCCGCCCGTTTAGCCGGGAGGGGCAATTTTCTAAAAAATTGACTTAATTTGGAAAATAAAATATTAAAAATCAACAGTTACATCCACAATGCCGTGATGTACTTTTTTGTAAAGCCAGAAACCTCTTCTTTCATCTTCTTCTTAAACGAAGCTGTTTTAAAGAATAGTTTTTGAGAAATTAATTTTCAAACTCAAAATTTTGAAAAAAAAAAAATTAAAAAAAAAATGTTGACCTTTTTTTTCAAAATTGTATGTAATTAAGTACTAAATGTTTTTCAATACTTCAATTCTCTTATTAGTTTTTAGTTAAAAACAGAAAACCGGATGCAAAAATGTCTTGTAGTGTTTGAGAAATTAAAAAAAAACCCGAACCATTTTTTTTTCTAAGAAAAACCTTTTTTTTTGTTTTAACGCGGCTGGACTTGTAGGGAAATTAATGTATGAAACATTGACCTCTCTTTCATTATTTTTAAAAAATTCGGAGTTTTATGAGGATACAATAAAGTGACACAGTATTGGAATAACCCTGGATTAATCCTTTTTTTTTCATTGATAACGCCTGAAAACTGACCTGCCAATTTCGTCTGGGCCCGCCCGCCGCCGATGGGTTCTACCCGCTAGGACCTTAAGACAATAAAACAATTTTTATTATTAAAAAACAAAATATTTGCAACCCAAATGTAAATAAAAGGCATCGCATTTTTAATAAAAAACCATTTCCAAACTGGAACTTTCTTACAAAAAAGTATATAACGGCATTGTGGATGTAACTGTTGTTTTTAAATAATTTTTTTTTCCAAATTAAGTAATTTTTTTTATAAAATTGCCCCTCCCGGCTAAACGGGGGGGAATAGACTCCCCCTCCTGTACGATTTTTCTCTTGTCTTGACCAGACTTGTACGCTCTAGCCCTAGGCGGCACACTGCTCGTGGGACACTCTGTATACATATGTAAAATATATATAAAGTAGATATATATTTATATATACATATATATATACATATTAGTTAAGTTAGAATAACATATATTTGGTTAGGTTTAAGTCTTATATAAATATATTTAAAAAATTATCATATGCTAAGTTTTTGAAAAACAAATTTTTCTTAGCTTTTAAGTTAATCATAATAATGTTAATTGTAAGTTATTTCTATAGTAGTCGAAAGGCATAGGCTAAAATTATACAGTTTGTTTTAGAGTGTCCGCCTAGGGCCAGTAAGATTCCTAAATTTGTAAGGATAGTTAAGCTAGTTTTAAGCATTTTTGTCTAGGATAAGATAGATCTAAGAAACTATAAATAAAAATGAATTAAAAAAAAAAAAAAAAAATAAAAATAAAAAACGGTAAGAAACGTGGTTAAATATCTTGGTATTTATTGTATATTTTAATTATTTTAATAGACATATAGATGCTTGTCTTGCTGGAGATAATGTGTAACAGGTATAGCCGAAAGTCTGTTTCACAGCAGTCAACTTGACCGCAGGGTAAAAATCATATGCGTCTGGTTGTCCGGTATGGTTTAATGTAACACCATTTTATGCGAAAATAGATTCGTGTGTTCGAGAGACAGTGCTTGTCTTAGATTGTATAGAATGCTAGAGTCCCAGTTCATTAAGTATTACTCTAATAATATCCTGTTCGCAATGACTAACAAAAATAACCTGACTTCCGGTGCTTACTACCCCAAGTAGAGATACCACATCACACTCCAATCGGGCTTTCTTCCTCCAGAAGCACTTTTCCATATTGATTCCGAAAGGTTAGTGCAGAATATCCCCGAAATTTACCACCGCCACCGGAGGGTAGGAGACGGATGAACTTATACTTAAGTATAGCTGCGCAATGCACAATGAGCAAGGTGGCGGAACCAAGTCGCTGAAATACTAAATCAGAAAGGTGGAACGACGTCCACAAGTGCTAGCCAACCTGATTATACATTGAGTAGAAAAACTCTGCGTACAGAATTCAATACTACTTTAATTCCTGGAATTACTAGTTACAACGCTTTGAAAATATAACAATGATTCAATGTATATATATACATACATATGTACTAGTATTGAGAATCGACTGACGCCTTTCAATAATTCTCAAAACTAACGGTATACAAAAAAAAAACATAAAAATAAAAAATGTGTGAGAAAATACGAATAAAAAGTCTGCGTACATTTGCCTATGGCCTGATAGATCAACAAAGGCTTTAGTGAAGCTAAATTATTATTATTTTTTAAGTCTCGTGGCTGGGAGTAAAGATATGTATATAAAAATGGAAGGTAAAGGAAAAGAAATTTGTGAAAGACAGCGTGAAATCATAATTAAATTGTGGGAGGAAGGAAAATAAATTTATTGAATTATAAAGAAATTGGAAAAATAGTTAATAGGACACATGCATCTGTTCAACGATTGGTAAACAGTTTTCGATCAAGTGTAACTTTGCTTCCAAAGCCTCGTTGTGGTCGCCCTTAAATGTTATCTATTCGAGAAACACGGAGTCTAATTGGTTTCGTGAAAAAAAAATCTCGCAATAACGGCTTCACAAATCTCAAAAAATATTGAAGAGCAATTTTATAAAATTATTTGCTGATACAGTAAGGAATATTTTAAAGAGAGCTGTGTCGTAAAGAAGGCTGTGTCGCACGCAAGAAACCCTTTATATCAGCCATCAATCGTCAGAAAAGGCCCAAATATGCTTATGACCATTTAAATAAGCCATTAGACTTCTGATAGCGTATCATTTTATAGCGATGAAAACAAATATTTTATTTTTGGCATTAAAGGTCGAAAAATTGTGTGGAGAAAAGTAGGAACTGTCTTAAACAAAGAAAATCTAATTCCAACTGTTAAGCATGGTGGTGGTGGAGTAATGGTTTGGGGGTGCATAGGAAATTCTGCGGTAGGAGAAATTAACTTTGTCAAATCTACTATGGACAAATACGGATATCTAGATATTTTAAAGCAAAACCTCAAACAGAGTGCCGAAAAATTCTGTCTTAATAACAATTATTATTTTATGCATGATAATGACTCCAAACATAGGTCTCAGATTTTTAAGCTCTGGTTGCTCTACAATGTTTCCAAGCAGTTGCATTCAGCATGTCTGGGATTTGCGAGACAAAAGAATCAACCAAAGAACAATTACATCGAAGGAAATTCTTAAAGTGTCTTTAAGAGAGGAATGGGAAAAAATTACCTCCGACGAAATCTCAAACCTTGTCAATTCGATGAAAAACCGATCTAAGGAATTTATTAAACGGAGGGGCTATCCCACTTTAGTTTAGTTTAAGTGTTATTGTTTTCTTTTGTTCCTTTTTCTTTAATGTATGCAGACTTTTTTCACTTATATTACTTTACTTTTTTATTTTATCTATTTTTTTCCTGATTTATTTTATAAATTAATTGGTGAAAATGGAATAAAAGATGTAGTTAAACTCAAAGAATTTAGTAATACATACATTTTTTATTTCTGAGATTTGAAATGTTATTTTTTTAGCACTGTTCGCAGATTTTTTCTACTGAGTGTACTTAAGACTAGGATTTACCAGTTTAGGATAAGTTAGGCTTTAATATGAAGAAGAAATTGAACTTAGGTTTTTTAATACATTTTTTCCTAAAAATTCATGCTTTGAATTGTAGATAAACGAAAAAGAATATACAGGTTTAAGCCGAAAGGCATTGATAATTAAGAAATATAGTTAGACTTAGAATGCCCGCACCGGGCTAGTAAGATTTGATAAACATTATGATATCTGATAAATATTATGATGTATGTAAATTAATTTTTTGCTACATTTTCTTACTGCAGTTCTAAATGTAAAGCTACAATTTACTCAAAAACAAATCAAAGGCAAAGAAGTACATACATATCATTCGCCCCATAAACTCCATCCCAAAATTCAAAAGTTAAGGGCCCTTTCCAACAATAGCTTGTTTAAAACAGTGTTATTAAGTTTCAGCTGTTTTATTTTATTTAATTAATACATTGAGGTGTTTTATTTTAATTAATTAATTAGGTAGTGATCTATTTTTTTACTTTTAATTCGTATTTTACTGATTTATATGCCAAGCACTTATTCCTATGTAAACTTAAGAAAATATGACCCTAATTTTATTAACCCCCGACGCAAAAAGAGGGGTGTTATAAGTTTGACGTGTCTGTTTGTCTTTGTGTCTATCTGTGGCATCGTAGCTCCTAAACGAATGGACCGATTTTGATTTGAAAGCTAACCGTGATCGAGATGGTTCTTAGCTCCAATTTATGAAGATCTGTTTAGGCGTTTCAAGGTTATTACCACTTTTTGTTAGCTGTGGTAAGGATCTTAGACGCAATGGGTATTTACATTACTTTCAAACATATCTGCGACCTAACATTTGAAACACCCATGTATGCTGGTACTACTGAGCTGGTACTCTGATGATGAAACTCGAAGGTAGGAGACGATTGCCTAGTAGTAAACCTCATTACATTCGTCTTAACTAGTTCTGTTTATAGTTAAGGTGCTGTACTTGCTTTAAAAACAATGAGTTTATTCCGGAATCGCGATATTAATAACAAAAATCGCTTTATTATAAAAAAATAGACACAGTTCCGTTGTACGAGTATATTACATTTTTGACACACTTACTTTACTTACTTACTTTTCCTTTTTCCGGCGTTGTTATGGTCAGAAGTGTAGGACCATAACCTTCCCACTTAACTGCATTCCTACTGGTCCGCTTGTGGGGTCCGCCGGTTTGACCTCAGAAAGTAGCGGCAGGCTTCCCGGTTTGGGATTACTTCATCGCTGAGGCCAATCAAATGCTGGTGTTTTTGCATTTTGCACCAATTGTTTTTCGGCCTGCTTTTTTTTTTGTGACACGGGCATGCTCCATATTTTTTTGTTTGATCTTACTCTTACAACACCGGTGATCTCCAGTCGTGTCAGCCCACTGATTTGCATGTACACTTGTGGGGCAGTTTAATGGTGGTATATGTGTCCCTAGGCTCACCTTGGTGTTTTCTAAATTGCCTAGATGTGATTTTTGTTTACCTTTGTTTTAGTCGCCTTTTACGACAAGCGAGAGGTATCGCTGCAGGGATATTCTTAACCCGTCCCTGCACGGAATATATTACATTTTTGACACACATATGTAATATATCGGGAATAAGTCATGCTGAATATGATAAATTATATATGGGTTTGTATGTGGTAGAGTGTTACGAAAAATGTAATTTAAGTAGTTACTCGTACCTATCGGAATTAGAGCGAGTAATTTAAAAAGAATGAAATAAAAATAAAATTAAAAATTTTAAGTAACCCTCCAGAAAACTCCAAAAAGTAAAAAAAATATTTTTTTTTCTCTCGGCATTTTGACTTCATTAAAAGAACCTATTAATAGTTTTAAGATGATGTTGTCGCGTCGGGGAATCCGCTAAGTAAATAAAATAAAACCAGAATACAAATAAAAAGAATATTGAGAATGATAAAGTATACTAAGACCTACCCCATGTAAACAACGTAAGTAAGTACCGAAACAACCATATCCAATCTTTTAATTAGTGTTCAGTGTTCATAATTTAATCTGGAAAATTCGTGAAGTCTGCCCATTCGGGATGTCCCATTCTGTCACGCTCCGCCCCGTGCCCACATATCACTCAACGCACGCGGCTCTCAAGCGAACGCCTCATACGGAAGTTGTACAATATCAAAACACTGTAGGAACTTAGTAGATAGATTGATGTACAAAACTATTATAAGTTCATACGTACAATGTGTGTTTTTTTTTCATTACACTTATGTAGATATATGTAACTAGTTACCCTTCTTCACTTAGCGGTCCCCCGACGCGGCGACGTCATCTTAAAAATATTAATAGGTTCTTTTAATGAAGTCAAAATGCCGAGAGAAAATAAAATCTTTTTTTTACTTTTTGGAGTTTTATCTTTTTGTCGGGATTTACTTAAAATTTTTAATTTTATTTTTTTGCACCTGTTTCTTTGGGAAAGAAAGAAAGACAAATTAAGTGCCGATACATTGGAACCACGTGCTTATAAGATAAACTGATATTTTTCAAGTCGTGTACTTGTCAATGACAAGAAATAAGGCTCTATTCAGACGAATACCATAGTTTGTACATATTTCGAATGTGAAAACATCGAAACGAAATTAAACGTCGTAATCTCTTTTTCCATTCATTGCATGGTTCCGATTTTCCAATTACTCAGTAAGTCTCAGCGTTAATATCGTTATTCTTGAAGCCTGAGCACCAAATGGCCGGCTCAAAGAAGTATAACACTTGCTCTTCATAAGTCTTTTAAATTAAACGAGCATTGAGCATGAATCCCATTTTTCAATCACATTTTTACGAAATACCACTCACACCATTTAAAGTAGTAAGATACGATGCCACTTAAGGTTTCACGAAACCATTCAAACGTGTCTCTGATGAAACGTGGAGTAAAGGAAATAAATATTCAGTTTCCGTCTCAACGTGCCACCATTTGCATATATTCCAACGACGTGGGAAGCTTATTCCAGATGCGTGTTATTTTTATCTTTCAACAGAATTCAATCGCAGATCTTCTATTGGAACAAAAAGAAAATGAGTAAAGGCATCGGCCCTACGTAAATATGTACATATATATGTACGTTAAAATGTGTGAATCTGTGAAGAAAGACTCTCGCTTTCATGTGACACTCTTTATTTTATCACTCTAAACTCCACATTTTAATGGAAAGAGCTAGCAGGGCCTATAACCGGTTTAGAAAACAATCATCAAAAATGGGATACAGTGTCTATGACTTACTGGTGAAAGTCAAAGTGGTACGATGGAAGTTCAGTAATAAATTACTTAATATGTAAACTTCTATGTGTATATGAATGCAGACGCAGAATTGTTGTAATTCTGAACTCGTGCCAAGTTTCGGTGGAACATAAGAAGGCCTTCATTAGAAATTCGGAGCATAATTCACATGTCGAGAATCAAAGAAAAAAAAACAAGTTCATCCTTTAATACAATCTGGAAACATTTTTTTTTATGCAATAACATTATTTGAAAAGATGGGAACGTACTAAGAAAAGGGTGTTTACATATGCGTCAGATAAGCCAGTATTGTTCTCCGAAATATGGGTATGAGTGCATTTGTATGTAATCGCGTTACATTTCTCTTTGAACGTAGCACAAATTTAACCCTTGAACCCTAGTCATAGTTGAGTGGACTTTTCTATCCTGGGTGCCAGGATACACTTTTATTTATTTCGTGATATTTCTATAAAAAAGTTTTCTTCTTCTTTTTCTTTTCCTTTTTTCCGGCGTCGTTATGGTCAGAAGTGTAGGACCATAACCTTCCCACTTAACTGCATTCCTACTGGGGTCCGCCGGTTTGACCTCAGAAAGTAGCGGCAGGCTTCCCGGTTTGGGATTACTTCATCGATGAGGCCATTCAAATGCTGGTGTTTTTGCATTTGTTTGCACCAATTGTTTTTCGGCCTGCCTTTTTTGCGTGTTGAAATTGGAACGTTGATTGATATCGCCTTTTGGACGGGGTTCAAAGGATCTCTCCTTTGAACATGGCAATACCAACTGAGTCGGTCGCGCTCTATCTTTCTTGTGATGGTTTCTTTTACGTGGAGGCTTCCTCGGACCTTTGAACTTCTAATTCTGTCACGCTTTGTTACTCCCGCTGTCATGCGAAGCATCTTCATCTCAGCTGCCGTTAATTTGCTCTCATACTTTTTGTGCATTGTCCAGCATTGTGAACCGTATGTGAGCGCCGGACGTACAACTGAAGTGTACGTGTAAGTGAAGCCTTCCTTTCAGCTTAGGGGGCATTTTTCGATCACAGAAGATGGCGGAGTTTTCCCGCCACTTCATCCACTCTACGCTTACGCGATGGTTGATGTCGTCACCACAAGTTGATTCTCTATTAATCATAGATCCCAGATATTTAAACTTTTCACATTTGGGAAGCACTCTTCCATTCAAGTAAATGTCTGGAATAGGCTGATGAGGGTCAGAGAACGGGCAGCACAGATACTCTGTCTTCTTTGAACTAATACGATACCCGTGTCCCTGAAAAATGTCCACCCACACATCAAGTGCTCGTTGTAGGGACGCCTGATCATCACTTATAATGGCTCCATCGTCAGCAAAGAGTAGCTGGTTCACATAGGGGCCCGTCACTTTTCCTTCAAGCAAGCAATCAAGGACTGCTATAAAGAGCAGTGGGCTGAGGGCGCTCCCTTGGTGTACACCGACTTTGATTGCGAACTCTTCGGTGACTCCTGCGGTGCATCTTACTCTTGTCGCTGCTCTCTTGTACATGTCCATGATCACTCGCATGTAGGTTTCTGGAACTCCTTTTTGTCTTAGCGTTACCCATAAAAGATCTCTTGGTATGCCGGTCAAAGGCCTTCTCGAAATCAACCAACACCATATGCAAGTTCTTCGAAGAATCACGATGCTTTTCCATCATGACCCTTATACTTTGGATTGCATCTGTTGTTGATTTACCCGAGACAAACCCGCACATCATCAGATAGTCGTATTATTTTCCGCAGTCGGCTATCTAATATCCGTTCAACGATTTTCATTGTGTGCGACATCAGCTTGACAGAACGGCAGTTATCACAATTTCACGTATCACCCTTTCCTTTGTGCAAAGGAAGAAGATAGCTTTCCCTCCATTGATTAGGCATAGTGTCGCCTCTCATAAGTTTGGAGATAAGAACCATGAGCCATCTAGACCCGATGTCTCCCATATTTTTCCAGAACTCAGAGGGTATCCCGTCCGGCCCAACAGCTTTTCTTTTCTTGGAGTTTGCGGAGAATTTTTTCGTCTTCCACAAGGAGTTAGCCTTCAGCATTGTTAATAAACTTTGGGAAACGAATCTCCAGAGCATTTCTTCTTCTCTGGGTAGCTATCTTAAAGATATTTGCTCCTTTGTTCAAATTGCTTTGTCGAAGCTCCTGGGTAGCCTGGTTCCTGTCAAACGCGAAAGACGATATTTCTTCCAACTCCTGATAGAGGCCTTCCATGCTTTTCGCTTTGAATTCGGCGCACTTTTTCTTCGCGATACCTTTGCAATATCTATGTATATACCTTTTCACGGCGAGCTTTTTCCTCTCCATTAGTAGAAGAGCACTTTGACCAAGCTTGGAAAGCCATTTTCTTTTTGTATATCACTGCTTTGGCTTCGTCTGTCCACCACCAGGTTTCTTTTGCGTGTTGGCAGGGGCCTTTAGATGTTCCGAGCAGTGATTTGGCTTTCTCCAGGCCAGATTGTTGTAGGGAATCCCACATGCCTTGTGCTCTGCACTCCTCATTACCGACCTCATCGATAATGGAAGAGAGGTAGTTTTTCATGTTGGTAATAAAAGCTTTGCCTTTTCCTTTATCCAGCTTATACCACTTGATTCTCTCAGACACCTTCATTTGCTGTTCGCCTCCATAAAAAAATCAGTCAGGAGGAGACGGTGTTGAGGGGCGATCGCGTCTCCCAGGATCACTTTGCCATCTTTAACTCGTGGCTTCATGAAACTGGATACCAAATGATAGTCTATTTGAGTTTCATTTCCGCCGCTGCTATAAGTGATCAGGTCCTAGGCTCACCTTGGTGTTTTATAAATTGCCTAGATGTGATTTTTTGTTTACCTTTGTTTTAGTCGCCTTTTACGACAAGCGAGAGGTATTGCTGCAGGGATATTATTAATCCGTCCCTGCTCAGGTAGTGCAGGTACTTTCGTTAATATATGTATATAAATATGTATATGAAAAGATAAAACTTCTATTTATTTAATTTTTCACATATTTAAATTTGATGCTCATTACAAATGGGTGTTTTTCACTTGTTCCTCGAGAAAGAAAATAATGTACATACATACATATGAATGTTTTTTTTTTTTTTTTTTTTTAGTTTTTAATTCATTTTTATTCATAATTTCTTAGATCTAACATATCTTACCCTAGACAAAAATGCTGAAAAACTGGCTTAACTATCTTAACACTCTAGATATCTAACTGGCCCTAGGCGGACACTCTAAAATAGACGTAACAATTTAAATCTATGTCTTTCGACAACTATATCAACTTATCACTAACATTACTATATCTAGCTTAAGCTAAGAAAAATGTTTTTTATTAAAAACTTAGCATATGATCATATTTTGTATTATATGTATATAAAACTTAAGCCTACCTTAATGTAACTAAACCTAACTTATTCTACCTTAACTAAAATATATCTATATAAATTATATACATAATATATATTTAATATATACATATATCTTTTTTTTTCTTTATATACATACTGCCCTACTACTACCTACCCTACCCTACCCTACCTTAACCTACCCTAGCCTATGTAAGCCTGCCATTGGTGTAAGGCAGGCGATGCCTTGAAAAGGCTGAAGCTCTCAAAGTGTCCACTGACGTAGCTGTCTCCACCAAAAGCGTTGATGCTGGCGGACTACGTCTCCTCGATCCCGGCGTGAGACCGATCTACAGAACCTGAGGCGCTCGGGCTCACGGAGCGCGACATCGGGTTCGTAGAGGAATCGCCGTTCCACGGAATTGCGACCCACGTGGAAGATTAGCGGCACCGCCAACCTATCCTGGATCAGCCCACATCTATCTAAATAGAGGAATGCTTCTGGCGGCACAAAGCCATTAAGTCGCACTCTCTCGTGATATAAATCGTTGGGGTAGTAAGCCCCGAAGATCAGGCTATTGACCGAAGTCATTGCTCTCGCAACGTGGCTTCCCGAGAGGCCCTAGACAAAGGCGTTCTAAACAATATAGATTCTGATTTCTAGAAGTTGATTTTCAACTTCACTACGATTTCAATTTTCACTACGAACTTTCTACCTGTTAACATGTCAAAAATCATATATAGCAGTGGTTTACTTATGCCCATCCGACTGAGCTTGTAATAAAGACCTTCTAACAATACGGTGTCGAAGGCTTTTTCCAAGTCAATCAGACAGGCACCCGTGCATTGGTTCTTGCATTTATTCCATTGGACATCCGACACGAGTTTCGACGCGGCATGAATAGTGTCATGCCCCGCTCTGAAACCGAATTGGTTATCCGGGATGATTTTATTGTCCTCAAGCCATTTAGACAGGGCCCTATGGATCACCTTCTCGAAGACCTTGCTGACACTCGGAAGGAGACTTATTGAACGGAGATTGTCCGGGTTAGATGTGTCTTTACCCCTCTTGGGAATTGGTTGCACCACCGCTGTCTTCCAGTGCACTGGATAATATGCATTATTCAGTGCATTGTTGAACAGGATGGTGTACCTCTCTACAGCCACTGGCGGAAGGTGCCTAAGCACAACATTGGATATACCGTCGACTCCCGCGAATTTTTTCGTCCTCAATGTCTCGAAGATCATCTGAAGATCTTCCGTCGATATCAACAGGGTATTAACCCCCCCATTGGCGATGACATTGTTTGCCCTGAAATCTTCATTGAACCTTGTAAAACCAAGGTTCTCTGATCGCCAATGATCAATATCATTTCGAAGATAGAAGTGATGAAGCAGGGCTCTATCTTCCAGGTCGTGGTTCGGGCGAATACTATCATTCACCTTGTACACCTCCTGGAAGACAGCTCCCACTGTCGCCACCTTCTCCTGAGGATCCTCGATCACGAAGAAGTCGTCATCCAGGATGGCGCTCTCCGAATCGATGCTAACTGTTCGTAGCAAGCGTTCATTGTCTGACGTTCTCGGAAGCTTTAGATCCTGAATGTCATTCTGATTGTTTCTCCGAAATATTTTATTTATTTGCGGGAACATACTCGCGCTGTTGCATTTTACAGCACGAATTCTGTTGTTCCAATGCAAACTTACAGATATTCTGTAATTTTCCTTGATTAACTGTTGGATATTTTTAATCAGTGACTTCAGTGTCCTGACCTCCGAGTTTTGTCTGTCGGTAAACCGCCTGTACAAGAGTTTGTGTCTTGTCAGGAGTCTACTTTTTGTCTGTGCAGTGCGTCGATTGTCGCGTTTCGGTATACGTTTGTGGTATCGTGCTGTCTTTGGCGTGGTATCGTACTGTTCATTGTCTGTTTAATGACATCGTCCATTTGTTTGACATACCTGTCAATCTCGTAGTTTGACAGGTGCCTATTAGTCGGTGGAAAGGAGGCGCTCGAAGTGAGTGCTCTCGTTAGGGAATTGGCAAAGTGCGGCCAGCACACCCTACTGTAATCGTAGGGGTACGTTTGGACACACTCTGCCATCTCTGCGAACTCGTCAAGTACTGTGATCACGGCACATAGTCCGCAATGGTCACTGTCGTATACAATGGTCCGTAGACAGTTAATAGACCATTCGTTCGTGTCTGCCAGTCTCATTGTCAGTCGAGAGTCTATTAGCATGAGATCCAGATAGGAGCCGCTCCTAGGATACGACGGACTATCCGTTGCGAGCAACTTGACTCTATATTCAATGCTGCGAAGAACCCACCAATGGCTTAGTAGGCTCCCCCTAGTGTTGGGAATGTTATTTCCCCAATCACTATGTTTGGCATTTAAATCGCCGCCCAGAATGTAAAAATTGTCTACCGATTTTAAGCGCAGAGATCGAAAAAGTGTCTCGAGCTCTGCGATAAAAATATTGGGTTGAGGTGCTTCAGGTGCATAGGCTGATACAATGTACATTCTCTTTCCGTTTCGGAGAGGAATGCACACAATACAGGCCTCTAGCACCTGGAACCTCCGCACTCCACCGCTATATATGACTTTATGTTTAAAATTGTTTTTAATAAAGATCGCAACTTCCCCGCCTTGAATAGCGTTGGGTCGGTCCCATCTAATTACCATATTCTATAAGTACTGCGCCGGATTTTGTGCTTCTGGTTTAGCTTTGTTTCGCTAACCAAGAGTACATCGGGGCTTTCGTCCTGCAACAGGTTAAAAAGTACGACTCGTCGCTCGATCCTTATCAGTGAATTTACATTCACTGACAGGATCCTCAAGGGCCTCTCTAGCAGCGTACCCATCACGACCTTAGGTGCGCTAGGCCCGGCAGAAGCGAGTAGATACTATCTACTCGGGTCGCCGTCTCCAGGATCTGTTGCTGGAGCTGCCCAATCTGCCCTTGGATTGCGAGCAAAATCGAACAGACAGCCACCGGTGCCTTAGATGCAGGCAGGAACAGTCATGGGCTTTTGTACCGTCTTTCCCGAACCTGCCGCCATTTGGACGTAGGTCAATTGGGATGTGACGGCTGGTGTTTGGAAGTGACCCGAGGGACGCTTCTCCTCGACCTTCTGCTTACGGGCCAGGTTTTCTTTCTTGATGTTCTGGAACTTAGGACATTCCCGATAGTTTGCAGGGTGCCTTCGGTTCCTACACAAGACACACTCGAGCTGCTCTCTATCCGCCACCTTATCTTTCCCAAGGTCGCATTCCTCGTTCTTGTGGTTCTTTGCACACTTAACGCATCGAGGCTGCATTTCGCAGTTCGACGCGGCGTGCCCGAACCTTTGGCAGCGGATACATTGCAAAATGTTTCCACTCCTCTTTAATGTTTCCCATGTGACAGTCTGGGACGCTAAGGTGGTGATAGTCCTTAACTTCTCCAGCTTGCTGCTGGGTATGAGCTGCACCAAGAAGAAGGGAATAACTCGCTTCTCCCGTCGGGAGCTCACCGTAGAGAACGGCTTAACCCCCACGAATTTGAGGTCGTCACTCTCGAACTCTTTGAGCTCTGAGAGCATTTCCTCGGGGTCTGCAATCGACTCCACGCCTTTAAGGAGCATTGTCCGCAACCTCTCGGCCTTCGGCGTGAAGGAGAAAAACTCCGTTGTAGACTCCTTTAATAAGCTTTTTATACGCTTATGCTGCTCCAGTGTCTTGCACCAAACAGCATAGCGTTTTTGGCCTAAACATTTGATTTCAAAATTGCCTACACCAATAGCATACTTACAGAGATCGATGATCTCTCGTAGGGCCGTGGTATAGGTGAAGATGGGTGGCACTTTCTCCTTTTTAGGACGTTCTGCTGCTTCTGCTGCTGCGGCTGTTGTTGTTGCTGCTGCTGTTGAGGCTACTGTTGTTGCTGCTGCTGCTGCTGTTGCGGCTGTCGTTGTTGCTGCTGTTTCTGCTGTTGTGGCTGTTGTTGTTGCTGCTGCTTTTTCTACGGCTGCTGTTGTTGTTGCTGCTTTTGCTGTGGGGCGGCTGTTGCCTGCTCTAAATCCCTCTTCTTTATCTCCTTCAGCTTATCAACTACGGCCTGCAGCTGGGCACGTAGGATACGCTCTTTCTGTTCCAGTTCGCTACGCTCTTCCTCCGTAGCCGAATATAAAAGGGGGGGCGAAAGGGTTATTGTCCCCCGTGTAGCGGTCTTCCCTACCATAGGAAAGGTAGGCTGTATCCGCTTTCACGGGGATCGCTGGTTTTGGTTGTTGTTGTCCAGCTGCTTTCGACGTTGATGGTGTTGGTGATGGCGCCCCTTTCCTCGCTTCGACCTGCAGCTTTTCAGTCGAAGTAGTGAGGGAGGGGTGCTTAGTTAGATTGGGCTTCGGGTTGGCCCTTCTGCGCCTCTTCATGACGACGGTCGGTGTTGCGAAATCGGATGATAAATCACCCGATTCTGACTCCGTACGACGGGTTTTCCCCCGCCGTCTCCCGACATCTCCTCGTGCTACTTCCAACTAACTCAGAAGCAGCAGAAGAAACAGAGAAAAACGCACACGAAAAACTTTCCTCCCGACTTGGGATCCGAACCGGCGAACCGAACTGCGGGTCGGGCCCTTAACCTTCGAGTTCCGCGAATACTTCGCCTAAACGCGCACTTATATTGTTTATAATTGTTTTTACACTTTGCTAGCCGAAACACTACCTACTCCTTCACTGGTCTGTTATCAACTAATACATATGTATGTATGTATGTGCAACGTTCTTATTTTGGATTGTTAAGTGTCGGTGTTACTGGCAGATGAGTTATCTAATTACATTGATCATTTTGCGGGTATTGCTGAGTACTGGGCCGATTGACCCCATAAAATAAAATAATGGGCAGCGTCGACTTTTTCGGGATACTGAGGCAAATTTGGTCAGATGTATGTATGTACATACATATGTGTGTACATATGTATGTATCTTCTCCGATTTTTGTGTTATTGTACAATAAAAATCCACCATTCCTGGTTAAGTTATATGTAGTTTTATCTTGGTCAGGATAAATCGTACCTCCGCTGGTACAACGACGTGTGTACAAAAGTACAAATATTAAATGTTCTGAGTCAAGTATGCCAAAATTCTCAAAAAAGGTAATCCTTTTTGATAAAACAAAGACCCAATTGAAAATATTCTATTCGTCTCCAGGCGGCAGATATTTCTTTGTACCGTTACACTGTTTGACAGAGTTGCGTTATAAATTGCTAAGGAACACTACATATGTAGTACGTCTGTTTATAAGTCAAATAACTAACTGTGAATTCGGATTCTTTTTGTTTGATCTTGAACTAAGAAGTACAGTTAGTGCACAAAGTTTTCGTACAAACTATTTAACTTCTTTTTTTTTTTTGGTTAGGCATCTGCTATCTGTTGGAGCACTCAGACACAAACACTGGTCCATTGAACTGCCAGACAGACACCTTAGGTGGCGTTATAGTTCATGAAGAGCCAGAGCCAAGCTTCTTTGTATTCACTTATACCTATATGTTGTGTGCGATTTGTTTTTCACACAAGTGAACGGAACCTAAAGCTTAATGCCAATTCCGAAAGGCGAGAGCCGAGAAGCTTTTCAAGGCAAGTGTACAACGGGGGATTTCGCCAGTACCCCGCCGAGGAGGGACGCCGCGAAAT
This sequence comes from Merodon equestris, assembly GCA_958301585.1. Lineage (NCBI taxonomy): Eukaryota > Metazoa > Arthropoda > Insecta > Diptera > Syrphidae > Merodon > Merodon equestris. The sequence continues at coordinate 72,901,038 of OY284413.1, forward strand.
AATTATTCCATGGCGTTGGTGTTATCGAGATCCGGACTCGCTCATATTGCGTCAGCGGCCCATTGCGCCACAGCGCTCCCTACTATTTAACTTTCTTTAATGCGAAAAAAACGAACGATTCAAACAAAAATGTAAATCTGTTTTTATTGAGTTTACCTCAAACCACTTTCATTAACTAATTCATAAACAAAAAACAACCATAATTGATACAATTTTCATAAAAAAATGGATTTAAATAACAGGGCACAAGAACAACGCACAAAAGATCTGCGTATACCACATACAAAAATACAAAAACAAGAAATGTCAATATTTGGTTGGGCACCCTCGCCTGTAATGGCTTCTCTCATTCGTGCTCTTCACTCAACCGAGCATTTCGTATTTTCTTGAGTAATTTTATGCCATTCCTCAAGCAGCTTTTCCTTGACCATATTTTTGAACGATATGCTATGTTGACGGAGACGCCGCACAGTGTATTATTTTGCGAATCTAGCGGAACTTTATTGGTTGACGTTTTGAATAATTTGTTAATTATTTTAAACTGTGAAATTATACATTTGTATGTTATTTCGTGAATCTTTTAAGCTTATCTAACTTTTAAATATTTAACACACGTACCACACTCTATAAATGCCCTCATTTGATCAGTCTTTTTAATTTTTATTTTATTTTAAGGATACCTAAGAATAAAAAAAAAACAAATAGACATTTAATGTGCTTCAGACTCTTAATTATTTTTATTGATATTTTTTTTCAATATATTTGACAAATGTGTATTTATCTAAATGAATGATAACAACTACATATTCATCTGTGGTGGTTTCTTTTTCCATGAAGCATTGTACTTCGGCTTGAAAAATATAGATCTGAGGAAAGTAAAAATCTTCTTAATTTGAGTTTTGCCGTAAAAACATCCAACTGAAATGCTCTTTGAATCGCCTTTATTCTTTGTTGCTTGCTTCCTGGTCTTCTTCGGATAACTGCCGAAGTGGTAATATGCAAGCTTCAATTATTTGTTTTGAGTGCATAAGCACCTTATTAATACTTCGGCTTCTTTTGGAGTTATTATTGTATTTTGTTCCTCTTCTTGACTTAATCTAGCCTTTTTGATGCTTGTGGCGCTTCCGGGGAACGACTTGCAAGCTCCTTGACAATATGAGCTACATCTTTTTTACCAGATGATCTCAAACTAATTTCAGCTGCAGCGCGATTTCGCTTGGAGTTTTTGAGCCAACCAACTATTTTATTTAAATTTTTGGACTTTTCGAGTGCATTCGTCAAATGATTTCGGAGGTCGTCCCCGATTTGCATTGGAGCTTCTGATAGAAACACCTTCGATAAAGCATTTTAGTAGCTGAACAACCTCATTCACTCATTCAACCACATTTAATTGGCCTTTTCAAATTTTTGAAAATTTCGCCCACTTCGTTCCCATCTATTTAATATTTTAGAATTTAATGAGCTCACATATGTTTGGAGCACTTTGACATTATATCCGCCAGGGCAAAGTCTTGCATAATAAAATCAGAAATTTTCTTATTGCGATCCTCTTTCGTATAGATTCTTCAAATACAGAAAATTGCAGACTTTTTCATTTTTCTATATAGGTCAATTGAAAAAAAAGTGGGGTCAGCAACCAGAAGCAATAAAAGTAAACGAATTCCGAAACATAAAATACCAACGGAGATTTTAGGCACAATTACATGATGCATATATGAGTATACTTTTTTAAAAGGCTTCACAAAGTCACAAAGCGCAAAAAAGTAACATCACTTTTAAGGTCTTCAAACACACCAACATTTTCCTATAATTTGAAAGTGTACAAAAAAAAAATCACTTACCTTGAGAACGCATAAGAAATCAAAAAAAAATTATAAAATAATTTGGATGAACAAAACTAAGAAATTATTTAACCACACAATTATCAATTCGACACAATGAATGCAATGAGCTTGAAAGTTTTTTTTCGCTTCAACCAAGCTGATGTTTGTGATGCTGTTGAATGGTAAATATGTACAGTTGTTTTTTTGTTTTTGCTTTTAGCATGTTATTGCTGGAGGTTTTACCTTTCATATGATATCAATTTTGTTTCATTTGGCCGACTTTTAGTTTTATTAAAGTTCCGCTAGATTGGCAAAATAACACACTGTGCGCCGGTCCAACAACTCCCACAAATGTTCGATGGGATTGAGGTCAGGCGATTTGCCAGAGTGGATATTGTACTGGATTTTAGTTATTGTACTTTCAATAAGCTTCAAGTTCCAAACCATGACCCCGCCACCATGTTACTGTTATCGGCTAACTGCCTTGTTAATCTTTTCTTGAATCATCTTTGCACTTATTCGAGGATTTGCCCTTATTTCAACTAAAACTAATCGTTTTCTGTAAGTAGTGTTGGCCGCCCAGATCTGTACTTAGAATTAAAATTCCCGTAGTTTTTGCGTAGTTTTCTTAAACTCTGTGTACAGAAGAATGTGATTTACCAATAAGTTAAAACGAGAGAGTAACGGTAATACGCAGCTTTTTGTACGAGAATTTTTGTGGTGCCTTCGAATAAATGGAACCAGTCGAGTTCTTGAATGTGGAAAATTAAATAACAGTTATGATTCGACAAGAAGATCTAGATATAATCCCTACTTCGAAATACGTACCTTTTTTTTCTAAAATGTGAGGCAATGTACCCGGACTTTTTGCACCAACCTTAAGTGCTCTTTATGCAGTTTTATCTTGAAATTTTAAACTATTTTTCTGAAATTTTACTGAGACATCGATACAAGTGCTGGTTGCATCATTGTTTGAGAGATTTTTTTTTTTGTTTTAGGGACGTATGTGGGTGCACGACCAATCTGTTTTCCTCATAAGAACCACTAAAAAAAGAGAAATGCTTTCATTGTGAAAGAATTGAACTTCAAGGATTTTTCCGATTTAAAGTTGTTTTGTGAGGAAATATCCTTAAACAGCACAAAAAATATAAATGGAGAACTGATTAAACTGTCAAATAGGAAACTCTTACGTTTTGAAAAGGGCAGTAATGTGTACCAGCTAGACAAACACAAGCCGGGAACAAGTCCAATTTAAAATGGTGAAGCGGCGCTCTTCTGCGACAAACAGTTACAAAATACTCTTATAAATTTAAAGCCCGCACACTCATCTCCACTCATGCTCTTGGCACCAAAGAAAAAAGCAGATATCTTAAGCCTTTTTAGGAATAATATTATTAAAAGCTACTATTAATATTTTTTTAATAGGATTTTCATTTAAAATTACCATTATGCTTAAATGTCCAACATTATTATTATTATTACTTGTAATTCAGAGGGAAAAAAGTAGTTACACTGCCAGAAACTATGTTTGATTTGTTTTCTTTACATAGTTTGTTTCATTAAAAAAGAAAAACCTTTTTATTTATTGAAAAATGTTAAAATCCATTTTCTGAAGAATCGACATTTTTGCACGTCATTGTACCACCGAAGATGCGAAATATGCATTGCAGATAATATGTTTACTATCTTAGGTGGGAAGTATGATAGTCAAGAGAGGCGTACACTCAAAACGAAGTTTGCACAATTTAAATCAAAATTGGATTTGTTTTTAAATAAGTCCAATATTTCTCTGTATTTTTTCCCAATGTTCCAAAGACAGTTATATTAATATCTCTCCAAATAATAGTGAAATGGAAGAAGGTCAAGAACTGGTATCAGACCACTCCTCGGTTCTCCTTATTAAAAACAACAAACTATGTATGTACATATATCTAAAGAATAAAATAAATGACTGGGATTCAATTATCAAAAAAGGAACAGCTTGAATATTCCGTGCTTACAATTTACCAAGCAAATCCAATTTTATTTAGTCAAAATATGAGCCATTGACCTTCTTCTACTCAGGTTCCATTATTCCCTTTTTTTTAGAAGGCTTGATTTTTTGACGCTAAAAAGTTTTCAAAATCTTCTATGACCTCTGCTCGGTTTCGGAACACCTTCTGCCGACAAAATGACGCCAGACTGCGGAAAAGGTGATAATCCGTTGGAGAAACATCAGGAAAGTACGGTGGCTGCGGAAGAATTTCGAATACCAACTGTAGCAGCTTTTACACCATTACTTGTGAGGTATGGGGTCTAGCATTGTCATGCAACAGGATTGAATCATGCATATTGACCAATGCAGGTTGCTTTTCAGCCAATTTCGTATGCATTATGTAGATTTCCTCACAATATTTGACTGCATTTATCGTTTTCCTTGGTTAAAGAAATTAAAAGTGGTTCTTTCGCTGTCCAGCAGACTTTTTCTGGATGAAGCCAAGTTTGGGGGTGTGCTTTGGGTTTTCGTTTGCCTCCAACCACTGCTCAGATCTTTTACATATGTGATGATACATGCCCAAGTTGTGTGCAATGCCCCGCACCGAATGGTGCCTTCGTTCACCGCTATATTCTCAAATGCGTCATTTATGTTTTTGGCTGCCAGGGACGCATTATGTCCCAATTTGAACTCGTAAAGGAAAAGAGTACGTATTTGAAACGTCGCATCGACAGCATGATATAAAAATTCCTAAAAAAAAATAACTGTACTTGCAAGGAACCCTAAAAGTCGCACTCATCAAACACACATACTACTTTATCTTATAAAAAAAAAATCACTGTGTTGTACAGATGTTCACTCGACAGCTCCTAATTAAGGGCTAAGTGAAAAATCTGACATTTCATGCGGTAGAACCTAATATTATTTTAGAAAAAAAATTAAACTTAGGTTAGGTTTGAGAAGGGGAGTGTGATGGTTAGACATCACTTCCACTCGGAGGCCAAGAGGCCCATTGTGATTCCCTTCGTTTGTGTGGGTACACATAAAATTAACCTGTCATATCACGTGGTAGCTGAAACCACCCCGTGCTCTTGATGAATCTTAGAAGATCCGATATATCTGCATTAGCCACGTCCGCAATCTCTGTAAAGAATCTTTGGCCTAGCGACACTAGGCGTCGATTCTGGTGAGCTGGACAGTGGCAAAGTAGATGTTGGATCGTCTCAGTTTCTTCCTCATCGCCGCAGCTCCGGCACAGATCGCTGGATCCCGAGTCCCATTTCCGGAGCATTGCTCCAATGGGACAGTGTCCTGTCACTCCGATGAGCATACGGATCGAGTTACGGTCCAGCGCCAGGAGCTTCTTTGTTTTTCCGACATTGAGCTCTGGCCACGATGATCTTGTCGTGTAGCTGTCGTTTCTTGTAAGCCAAGACGAGTTGGCCTCTTTGATGATTATGTCGTTTATGATCCGGTATAATGCGCTGATCGGTGCTTGCAATGACGTGTCCGCTTCGCTGATGTCCATTTCAGAACCTTGCCTGGCCAGTTCGTCTGCTCTTTCGTTCCCTGCGATTGAGCTGTGGCCCGGGACCCAGCAGAGTTTAACTTTATGGTGTCTGATGGACTTCAGTGAGTCGCGACATTTTTTGACAGCCTTTAATCTCGTTATACAGGATTCTATTGACTTCAGTGCAACCTGGATGTCTACGAAGATGGTGATATCAGATGGTGGGATATCGGCTACCTGTAGGTGTTTGGCTGTTTTCTCTATTGCCAGGATTTCTGCTTGAAACACGCTGCACAGAACAGGGAGTCTGAATGATTCCTGTTTGTGGAGGGTATCAGAGCAGAACCCGGCCCCAGTGCCTGTGTCCATTTTCGATCCGTCGGTGAAGAGGGTGATCGTTGATTACGGCGTTTGATAGCTACTCTTCTCTGTCGGGGAAAATGATAGGTATACTGAGAGAGAAGTCATTTTGGGGGGGAATATAGTCGGTCGTAGCTGCGAGGCTACTAAAACCATGTTTCCTTCCCAGGTCTAAGTATGGCCGCATGTCCATAGTTGGCTTGCTTCCACAGAGAGGACTTTCTTAGCCTGAGAGCGCTCTTTGCAGCGTAGCCTTTTATGAATAGATCCAGGGGGAGGAGATGAAGAATCATGTCCAACCCTGCTTGCGGCGTGCTTCTCATGGCTCCCGTTGTACAAACAGCGGCTGACCTTTGTACTTTGTTGAGCATGTTCCTATAGTCCACCAGACTAGGGCCCCATAAGTTAAAATGGGTCTGATGATTGCTGTGTACATCCAATGAATGATGTACGGTTGCAAGCCCTATCTTTTTCCGAAGGTCTTTTTGCATGCATAAAAAGCGTTCAATCCTTTTTTCATCCTTTCCTCCAGGTTCCTTTTCCAGGAGAGCTTTGAGTCAAGAATGATGCCTAGATATTTTGCTTCCGCTTTGAGTTTGAGTGGAGTGCCCTCTAACTTTGGGGGAGCAAATATCGGAATTTTCCTTTTCCTGGTGAACAAGACCAGCTCGGTTTTCTGGGGGTTTATTCTCAGACCGTTCTGTCTTGCCCACGAGGAGAGTTCACTCAGCGCAAAATTAAACTTAAAATTTAACATTAACTATAATAACTTTAGAAGTACCCAAATGTATTCAAAAACGGGGCTCTAAAAAAATAGTAGCTCGCTAAATATCGACCTTGAAATATGTCAAAAAGCAAATTTAGTTTAAAATTTTAATCATGACAAAAAAATCATGTTTTTTACCTTAACCCTCAAGCGGAGCTCTATCGCAGCTCGACACTACTGGAAGGCATATTTAGGGATTATCCGGCCGTCTTTTATCACTTACATCTCATTGTAAAATCGATCAATTTTAAATGTTTTCTTTTTCAACTGATTTGTAAAACGGCGTAGAATAGAAATGTTGTATGAACAAAAAATAAAAATTAAATTTACAATGTCAATGAAAATACGAAAAGAAATGTAATGAAAATTGACGAAGAAATATGTATGTATGTTGTGTTCTTAAAACTATCATATCTTTGTGAATTTTTCAGATAGGCTTTTATTTACGGCATTTTAAAGGTAATCCCACATACTTTGAAAGCAGTTTTGAGCCGTTCCACTTACTCTAAAAAATATATATTTTTGTAGAGAGATAAATTTGAGGGATTTTTGGAGAATACATTTTTCATGTTATTTTATATAAATTTATGTATATTCATACAAAAATAGTAATCAATACATACATTAAACTTAATGTTATGATTGTATACACAAATTTTTGCGACGTGATCATTATACATGGGCTGATCACATTTCAAGCATTTATACATAGTTTTCCTATGTAAAAGCAATGGGCAGTATCCACATCGTTTTGGTTTCTTTTTCTTTGTCCTAGATGGCGCCGCTACAGTCCGGTGTGAACCTGGGCCTCAATCAACAACCGACTCCAGCTGGCTGATCTTTTGCCAGTAGTTTCCAGTGCCGCACTCCAAGTTGGTTAAGATTCCCTTCCACCTGTGTGCGCCACCTTATGTTCGGGCGTCCTCTTCTGTATCGTCCTTCAGTGTTGGATTCGAAGACTCTTCGGCCCGGAGCTGTGTTGTCCATTCGCTTAGACGTTGGATCTGGAGACGTCGTACTAGGCCCATGTCGGTGCACAGCGCGTACAGTTCATCATTGTGTCTTCTCCTCCATTCTCCTTTAAAATAAACGGGACCATAGATTGAACGCAGAGTTTTCCTCTCAAAGGCATCCTCATCTTTTCCTCATTTTTTCGTTGAGGCCCAGGCCTCTTCGCCGTAAGAGAGGACCAGACAGATCATTGATTTACATAGTGCTAACTTGGTTTTTCGAGAGAGGACTCTACTAATCAATTGCCTCTTAAGCTCAGAGAAGCAGCGGTTGGCAAGAGTAATTCTGCGTTTGATCTTAGCGCTGGTGTTGTTGTCGCTGGTCACTAGTGAACCAAGGTAGACGAAGCTACAGGTAGCGATCTGATTAGACTATAAAATGGCAGATAAAACTAAATAAACTAAAATCTGTACATGTCAATTTCACAAGCAGGAAATTACCACAATTTCCAGTTTACATAAACAGCAACCCAATTTTAAATTCCACATAGCCAAATATCTTGGCATGACCCTTGATGCGAAATTTCTGTAATTTGTTGGTTCAACAATACTTTTAAATTAGATGGTCAGACGGTCACAGTTTGACACTTCGGTCATCTTTCTATCGTTAAACCAAGCAAGCAATTTGTTAGGAGCTCAAATCTTGAACCAGACTCAAATCTTCTACCTCGCAATTAAGGTACTCCTGTATGTATGTTTTCACATCCTTCATGTTTAAAACACCAGAAGAGGCTCTTTCATTTGTCGTTGTATAACTTATACGTGATGGTCGTATACAGTCCCTGACTTCATCCTGGTCGAAATTGTTCCGGTCTCCTTTATATTTTTCCCCTTAGAGGCCTAGTTTCTTTTTAGGCAATACCATCGACTGTCGTTGAATCAAAGAAGGCCAAGCCTTTGCTATCATACGAATATTTTTCGCGGGTCCTACCATCGAACCAGCAGAAATCATCGCAACAACGGGCATCAGCACTTACAGCGGTCTACTTCTTTCAGCTACCAGCACACTGTTCTTATAAGAAGAGTTACCTTCGTTCACGACGGAGTTAATCTCAAAGCTTGGTAAATGCAAGTCAAATGGAGAGCAATATAATGTAATCGCCCAGCTCGCTCGTTAAAATTTGTAATCCAATGTCAAATAACCAACAAATTAGACTTAAGGTTTATGTTGGAATGCTAGAAGCATTCGCAACGAAAAAAAATCCAGTTATTCTATCAGCTTTCCAACATGAATGTTGCTGTATGTATTATATCTGAAACTTAATGATATTCTCTTAAATACTCGTACTAATTATAAAGGGTATTTTTTCAGAGATTTGGTTTTTAAACTAGCAACATTGTTTCTACAGATTGCCAATTTGACAGTTGAAAGTTGATTTGTGGTTAATACGTTTTGCCCTTTACCATGATCAGCCAATCACAATAAAGCTCGACCTACGTATGAGTATGTTGCTCATCGTTTTGCTCAGCAGTAAGAATCTAAGCCACGCGCACTTACCTAAAAGCAAAACAAATGCGGTGTAAACAATGCGATGTAAACAAAGCAAGACACGGAGCGAAACCAAACAAACCGAGTCGGTCGAATGGGTACAATGCTGATGATGCGCTAGTGCCTTTGACCGATTGCACAATGCATTGGACTAAATATTCAAAATAGCTGATATATGGTTATGGGAATTTCATAAGGCATGTACGTGATAAAGGGAATATATTCCCGAGAACAAATGAATATAAAAGGAAAGAATTAAAAGAAAGGAGTAGCTGTAAAAGCACACCATCTCACGTTTAACATTTAAATAAAATAATAGAAGCAACGTGTAGTGTTTTACTCTCCGCGAGATACTCTTCGCCCCTGACATTGAAAGTGAAAGTCCGGCATCTTACGCAAAATATGATGAATAGATAAAAGCCAGAACAACGCATGCAAATTGTGCAAACTTATTTTGAAAGCCATAGTTCGGTTCACAAGCTTATCGAGCGCTACATTAATTTAACGGTCGACATAATTGTCCATCTGAGCAAGTAATTCGGAACAAGATAAATCGTTTTCGGACCACGTACACTCTAATGGATAGTATGCATCCCTAAAGACGGCAAACAGAGCAAATAGAAGAAATTATTGCTCGAATCAAATGAGTCGATTAGCCATCGTGCACAGCAATTGGAGCTATGCCCATCCACTTTGTGGAAGATTTTACGGAAAGATCTTGGCTTAAAAGCTTATAAGATCAAGCTTGTGCAAGAGTTGAAACCACGTGACCATTATACGCGTCGTAGGTTCGGTGAGTGGGCCAAAAACATGACTCAGCTTAATTCTCATTTTAAACGCATCATTTTGTCCTCTTGATTGAATTCGGAGGGGGAACACCCAGAAGCCTTTGTTGAGACGCCCTTACAATCAACAATCATTACGAGTAAAACTCACTGTTTTTTGTGCTTTATGGGCTGGTGGAATCATCGGCCCATATTTCTTTAAGAACGATGCCGGCCAGAATGTTACCGTTAATTCGTACAATACATATGTATAAATATTGGGTTTTAAAGCAAAAATAGAATGTTTTTAACGGCAATTGACAAATTACAATAAATAAATATCTTTCTATTCATGAAATAATTGACAAAAATTCAATAACAATAGTTGGTATTTTAAAACAGAGATTATCAACGTTAATCAAACCAGTTAAAATAGTAGCTGACAACGAATTAAATACAGCATACATCAAACATTTTCAAGATCAAAAATATATTATTTACTTAATAGTCATACAGGTAATTCAGTCATAGAATGGTTTCATTCAACACTTAACGGACATATTAGACTTTCGAAGCATAACAGAGATCATGTAGATATTGAGCTGCTTTCAGAAAGTGACACTTGCAGTGATACTTCCCATCTTATCACAAAATATAAACCAAATGATCTTTTTCACTCCACATTAAATGGGTCAGATTGGAAAGAACTCAAGCACCGAACAAAAATAAAAACTAGTAAAAAATTAATTAACAAAATAAATCAAGCACGATGGGATAATTCAAAGTACAAATACAGGGAACTAGAAAATTAATAAGCTTTCATTTGCAGAGGTACTGATACCCACCTTGGAACAGAATTCTTCATCAGCGACAAAATTGGACATAGTATTTTACAATGAATGGCCAAAATCCGGGGTGCCCGCTATAAATACGTAATTCTGTACGTTCATTGCCTTACAGAAGATGGGGATGAAGAAGTAGAGAACGCGTTTTATGAAACGATGGGTGAAATATTTGACAACTATTAATTTTTCGACGTGAAAAACGTACTCGGGGACTTTAACACGAAAATAGGAAATGAAACGGTATATAGGCCAAAGTAGAAGAAAAAAGTCTTCATATCTCATCTAGCTATAAGGGTCCTAGGACAATAAGTCTCGTTAGCTCAAAGAATATGATCGTGATGATTACAAAATTCAAAAAATATATAAGGCTACATGGATATCACTGGATGGAATAACGTGCAGCCAAATTGATCATTTTCTGATAGAAAGAAAGCACCATACCAGCACTACAAAGCATACAGAAGAGTCGATTGTGATTCGGACTACTAATCTTAATCATCGCCAAATTTAAAAGATAAATGCAAATTCACAGAAGCGGATCACAGCAAAGTATAAAAAAAATCAACGCTGAAAAATTAAAAAGGTAATGCAGCAGTATGTAACATCAATACCCGAAAAAAAATTAAGAGCTGGTTCGTTCTACTGGATGGCAGAGAAACTAACGACGAAAGAAGAGAGGTAAAAGCAGTATGGTCAACAAAAGCTGTAGTAAAGAAGGCACTGGAAAGCAAATTAGGCAATTGCAAAGCCCCAAAAGTCTTGGTCCGACGAAGAATGCGAGGAAAAAATAAAAGCTCGTAATGTTTTAAAACTTCAAGCCCTGGAAAATAGGAAAATAGACTGTGTGGCTAAAAACTCGAGAGCAATACTGGCAGGGCTAAACGCCGTAGGAAAATGATACGAGGCCAGATTAGGATTTATAGGCCACTTCTTTTTAATTTAGTGCTGGAATCCGTAATGAGATCACTTTAAGAAAACGACAGGAAAATAACCCTTAATAGAATCACATACGTTCTAGCTTTAACAGATAAAAGAAATGTAGAAAGTCTTATAATGACAGAAAAGGAAGTAGCTTCTAAGCCGTTTTGCCGTATACGTATTTTCGTGTGAGTTGTCTTCTATAACTTTTCAGGGGGCTTCTCCTCTTCCCATGTTGTGTCAGTTCTGTACTTGTGCCAGCTGGTCTCGGATGATCTGAATGTTTTCTCTACGTGGGTAATTAATTGCTAGTTTTTGAGGCTGTAATGATTCTTTACAAGTCGTTTTAATCAAATAAAATCGATTTCTATGGATTATTCGCTTTTCTGTTTCAATAAGGTATGGCAATTGAGTCCCTTTTATAATTTTTCGTGTCTTTTTAAATCACTTATTATATTAAATCACTACTCAAGAAGGGTAACTTGAGTTCACAAAGTTCTAAGGCATCCTCTTCTATTTATATAGTTTTTCATTTCTTTCTAGGATTTTACAATTTGGTGTTTTCTCACACTTATATCTGGTGATTTGGGTATTTGTCTCCCAAAAGGGTAATTTCAATTCGGTTAGGATTTTTTTTTAAATTATAGTATCTTTTCTGTTTTAATGGCGACTTTTGTTGCTCTGTTATCGGGATTCGAACTCGTTCATTCTGCGTCAGAAGCCGGCACTCTATTCACTGCGCTAAGGCGCTCTCGATATGACTATATAGATATAACATTTATTAATTATTTTAAATAAATCCAAGGATGCCTTTTCCCATTTGTGGGAAAATGGAAGGATATTGGTTCTTGTGTATTTATAGCGTTTTGGGAAGCTTTTATAAATAAAAGCGTCTATTGCACCTGAAAGTTTGAACTCTTTTTTGTTAGAAGATGTATTTATCATAACAAAATTTTCGGCAGGCATGGGTTGAAGAGTGTAATTTAACTTCATCAATCTTATTCGCAAAAGTTGAAGTCGTGAAGTTAAATCATCCTAATTTTTGGATTTTATAAATTTTAGTAAAGGCTTTTGGACTGTTTAGATTGTTTTGATTTTCCAAATGCTCCTTCTATGTTTGTGTAATTCCTTTAAGTGACTGTCAGACTTCGCGGAATGTACGCCACTGGGATATTTAGAAAATAGTAAATTAAATAGTAAACCACTGTTTAGTGTAATTCCATTTTCCCTAATTTTGTCTAACACTTCTCTTAGGCACTTATTGTGTTCTTTTCTCCCCCATTCCAATACGGATTATAAAATTTTGGTCTTTTAGAAAAACTTTGGCTGGGCCCATTGTTATTCGCTATCTTTAACAACGATATTCCAGATATTGTTAAGAACTGCAAAATCCACATGTACGCCAATGATACCTCTCGCGTCCTATGGGTCTTATTGAAAATTGCATTGCCAGGGTGAATGAAGATCTTGATCACATACCAAATTGGTCAAAAGCTAAGAAATTGACGCTGAATCCCACTGAAACAGTTAGTATTGCCTTTTCGAATAATAATCTACATATGCCTTAATGATTTTTCACCTATTGTCCTTGATGGCAATTTCATAAGTCCCGTCAGCTCTGTCAAATAGCTTGGATTCCATACCAACTCCTCGCTTACATGCTGTGGTGGAATTAGAGATACTTTGCGAAAAGTTTATTTCAGTCTACACAGATTGAGATACTCAGCGTATTATTTGCATTTTAAAAAAAGATAAATCAAAACGCAAATAATGCCCTGCTTTTTGTTTAATTGTTCGGTGTTCCCTTGTCTTGACTGTAAACATAGACTTAATATTGCTTTTAATGATTGCGTTAATTTTATTTATAATATTCCTCGGTGGAAAAGTTCATAGGAATTCATTGTTTCTACTCAATCTGTCAAGGCGTGCAGGCGACATACGCGGAATTGTGAATTAACTAACAACCATTAGTTGCGTTATTTTCAAGGATAATTATGCATGTATTTCGAAGGGAAATAAAATTTTAGTTGAAGCTCATAAATATAATGTATTATTTTTTATATAATAAGTAAGAAACACAAATGGAAATTATAATCAAATTTATAACAACGGTAAAGATAAAAACCAGGAAGATATGGTCATCTTAATGTAGGAGATTTACACGAACTAAAAAATGAGGGAATGTTGCTAGGTTTGCTAGTTTTACTAGTTCAAAAGTAAATTTTAAATCTTGTATAAGGGGAAAGACTACATAGGCTACACTTTTTTCAATAATATAAATATATATAAAAAAAAAAAAAAATTGTGTGGCCCAATAAGGGTAGAGTCAATCATTATATTTATTTTATTTATCGACGATATACTTGTGTTTTTTATTCATCTTTAAGCAATTTAAGCAGTTAGTTGAAAATGAAACCAAGAGAAAAATAAAAGCAGTAAAAAGCGACAAAGGATCTTAGTTATTAAGTAAAGAGTTTACGAAATTCTTAATCGAAAATGGAATAAAGCATGAACTGACTTACTGAAAAAATAAACCGTATTGCTGAAAGGATGAATAGAACTCTATTTGAAACGGCCAGATGCATTATGGTATTTTTAGGCAGAATTAATACAAACCGCAGTTTATTTACAAAACAAATGCTAATTCGTAATATGACTTCAGAACAAATATGGACAGGGCGCAAGCCAATAGTCAAGCATTTCAGTCGAATCGGATGTAGAGCATTTGCTTTGAATAAGAAAGAAGGAAAGTTGAAATGGAATCCACGAAGTGAGGAATATGTACTTATTGGATATTCCAATAAATTCAAAGCCTATCAGTTATGGAGAACTGTCATTAAAGCCGATATGTTCGATTTATTGACCTTATTATTTTTAAGGTTTATTTTAAGGTTTATATTATTTATAAGCAATTTGAAAAAAAGGATAGAAGATACATAGAAGCAAAGAATATTCAAATCTCGAAGAACAATCAACATTTTTATAGTTTAACCTTTAAACCAAGAAGAAGAACAACGAGAACAAGGGGATTTAAAAAACTCTAAAAAGAATGACAAAGATGAAGATTGCGTTTAAGAACACGAAAGCAATGACAATGAATTTACTGATGACATTGATGATAATGATTTTAATATACCAATAAAGAATTTGAAGATAATACATATAAAGAATAGACTAAGAAAACATACAGCGAAGGAAAAAGTTACAGTGGCAAAAGCCAATATAGCTATTCGTGAAAAAGATCCAACAAATTTGTATCAACTTAATAAATTAGAATTTTGTTATGAATGGCTCAAAGCTATGAAAAATGGGTACAATTCCCTTTTAAAAAAACTAGACTTGGACCCTAGTTACTATCTGGTAGAAAGATCATTTGATGCAAGTGAGTATTTAAATCGAAATAAAAACCCGATGGTACGATAGATCGAAGGAAAGTTCGATTAGTGGCTAAAGGCTCCGTACAAAAATACTGCGTTGACTATACCGACACTTACGCACCAGTTGTTCGACAAAGTTCTCTACGTTTGAAATGTATATGCTTTGTCTATAGAAAGTGATTTAAAATTGCACCAATTGGATAATTCTAAAGCATTTTTAAATGGTGATCTTGAATGTTGCAACCTGGAGATTTTGTTTGTAGCAATGAAAGCAATGTCAGTTTGTTGAAGAAAACAATCTATGGCTTAAAATAAGCAAATAAACGGTGGCATAAGAGATAAAATAATGAAAAATGAATGAATGATAATGAAATTAAAAAAAATTGAATTTTCTCAGTCCAACTATGATATATGTTAAATAAATTATAAAAGAAAATATAAAGAAAAGTAAAAATGTGAAGAAAACAATTATTGGGGTCTATGTTCATGATCTAATAGTTGCTTTGAATAACCAAAAGGAAATCCATTCTTTAATAAACAAATTAGACACTTTGTTTAAATTGCGAAACCTAGGTTCACTATAAAAAAAAAATTGGACAAATCACTGTATCCTACATTGGTTATATCAATAATTGGTTGCCTAAATATGGAATGGTAAATTCAAGACACGTAAAATTGCCACTGCAAGCCAAAACGTAACTAGAAAAGGAACCGTTAATTTGATGGTGGAGAAAATCAGAAGGTTCACAAAATCGGGTGCGTGCATCGATAATATACATTCTCGGTTTTGTCAGGATCCACGTAGACAACATTTGAACGCAGCATGTCATTTATTACGCTACCTTAACCAAACAAAATATGCAAAATGATTTACCATTATTTTGCTTTATATAGATGCGAGTTGGGCAGGGGACTTAAATGTTCGAATAGGTACGTCAAGGCTGAATATATGTATAGTCTGAAATTGCCCCGTGAAAGAAGCATACTGCCTGCAATCCCTAGTGGATGTACTTGGCTACGTATCAAATACCCCGATTTATGTCTTTTGTGATTCTCAAAGTGCTGATCACCTTGCGAAAGGCGAATCACAATTTTCAATTACCAAACACATCCCCTTTTAATATCATTTCATCATAAAGACCATCGAAAAGAAAATTGTTGGCGGGCGTGTTGTAAATACTTGCAATAGGAAAAACTCGTAATATAATGCAAAATCAATTACACACCCATATTTACCATAAAATCTTATCACAAACGTTATGTAATGTGTTTATATTTTGAAAAAAAATGTACTTCGATTTTTGTTGTACACGAATTAGCTTTAAGTTTTCTTTCACTCCTTTTAAAATTTGTCGTTATCTATTAAATCATAATAGAACTATGGTCCATTATCAGCGACAAAGAGCTTTGGTATCCATCTATCCGTCTAACGGCTTCTCGGAGGGCTCATTCGAAGGTTTTTCCCGTTATATACCGGAGTGGTATGATTTCGGTACTAGAACTAGAACTAGATTAAGTACGAGAATTTTTAAACAATACTAAGAGCATCGTTTTGCTATGTCTGGATCGTGATAGTTAAAATCATTATTTTTGTAACCTTTTGAACCGATTCAATTTCAATTTTAATTTATTTAAAGTAAAGGTATTTACATTAAGATTTATATCTTTTTTAGTACTTAGTATTTAAACTCTAGTTGAACAGTTTAGTTGGATAGTAGAATTTAATTGAAGAGTAGATTGGATAGAAAAATCAAAATTAAAAAAATATTATCAAGATAACGCACTTTCTCAAGCAGCGCAAAAAAAGAATTGCGAAATTTGTGAATCAGTGAATTGAAGTATGAACTGTTGCAACATTCACCCTATTCGCCAGACTTTGGTCCGACAGTTCCGATAGTTCCATATTCTGTTGCTAGTTCCCTCTATGCATGAGCGTTTCCAGATTTCGTAGTTCCATTCTAGGATTGTCTTGTCAACTTTTTATGTTATGTTTTATAGGTACTGTTACTTTTGGTCCGAAGTGATATTAGAAGTATTTTGGACAAAAAAAAAAATATCAACACTTTTTATTTTGTCTACATCAAGTAATAGAAACACTATGTATTGTAGTTCCGACGAGACAGTTCCAGGAACTAGTTCCGACTGGGAAAGGAAACGTTCCATGTTCGTTCCGGGATTGGAACTATTTTGCGCAACTCTATTTCAAAGCTTAAAAGTTTAGAATACTAACCTTCTTTATCAAGCTCAGACAGAGCCAAGTTCCGCCATAACTCTTGCAGGCACATCGCTACATCTAAGAGAAGTGGAATATTGATATTACCTAATTTCAACTACAAGGTGACAGAAAAACGGCTTTTAATTTTTGCCGTAAGGCTACGAAATCCGACCTAAGTTAAAACGAGAAATTCTAATAGCATTGACAGTTAGGCAACAGTTTAGGCCCATAGCTTAAGGCTATTTCTAGATGTAGGCTGGTCCAGTTACTTGTTTTCGTTTTATTTTTGTTCTTTTGTTCTTCTGTTCTTTTTTCATTCTATTATATACTAACTGTTTTCGTTATATTTTTATCTGTTTAGTTTAATTTGGTTTTTTTTTCCTTAAATTACACTTATTAAATTAACACCATCGACCAAGGCCAAGGGCAAAGGTCGATACCCCGGACTAACGGGATTTGATTAATCATCATTTCTTATGGTTCTTTCCATATACTTTGTGTGCTTCTTCATTGCATCAGCCAATGCACGCATGCTGACGAAACGTGCATTCGTCTCCGATCAGATAACGGCACTCGAGGAATATGCACCGAACACGATCATGGGAACAATGCACTAACATGATCGTGGGAACTGTGGACATACGACAGGAACACCTGAGTCAGCATGGGGACGAGGGTTGGGCGAGGCGACAAGCACAAGCAAGGAACTTCTAGCAGTCAGTCTATCGACGGTAGCCGGACGTGATCATCATTATACTCGTATCTCGATTTAATCAATAAAAACATTATAACGTAAAGGAACGGTTTTTTCTGTAAGTCGAACTGTTGGGCCAGCCTTCGGGCTTTCCTTTAACTATTAGACATCGTATGTATTAGCTTTTAAATAAAAAATTCATTCCAACTCATTTCAAGAAGTTTATATCAGCTCTTAGATGGCTGCATTTCGCGTAATATCGAATTGCTTTTATCTAGGAGTTTAATATTGCTAACAATGGCAATAATCCTGACACGGTTCTTAACGCTGAGAATGGAACACCGTGGCAGTGGTGTGGCGTAAAAGAAGAAAAAAATTCTAACCGCGGATAATCTAAGAGAAAAAAAAATTAAATGTTTATACAAATAGAGGAAAAAATCTGATCCATATGCGAATCAAAAGGGAAGTAATTAAAATATATAAAAATCTATAAAATACATAAAAATACGCAAAACAAATTAAGTGAAAAACGCTTTAACCATTGGATTGTACCAGAAGACTGGTGAACTGTAATGTCCGGATACAACAAAAACGAAGAAAATAAAGCGTCAATAAGGAGGACGGCGTGGAATAAGGAGGACGGCATTAAGTCCTCCAGATGAATTTTTGTTTGTTGCCTGGGATTGGGGAAAATGGTCTAAACGTTTCGAGATATACCGCACAGGTAGTGGTTTGCATACAACTAGTGATACATCACAGGACAATGTTGTAATTGATTGCATTGGCAAAAGAGCCCATTGTATTTAACCATCATTTGCTCCAATATACATATGCATGAATGTGTGCATATGTATGTATATCATATGTGCACACCAAATTTCTCAAGAGAAATTAAGGTGGTGAAACTTTTGGAGGAATTTATTACAATATTGTATGAGCAGACAAAATACTTCGTCAACACCAACTGTTACGCTGATAAGAAAAACCAGATGATAAACAAAAGCCGGAGGTGAAGAGAAAAGTGCATCCAATGTGGGTACCGATGCCACGATTATGATAACTGTCAAAAAATTGTACATTACACAAAACAATGTAGGACAAAACAGGTAAACGAGGTGAGAGAAGGAAAGGATAATGATGACGAATTGTTTTGTGGTTGCAGTATACCAGGAATGGTCCATTAATTTATGACTAATTGGACAGGATGCCCTCTTCAAGGTTGATACTGACACTGACGTCACTTCAGTTCCTTGGAGAGTCTTTAATAAATACAGGAAAATACGTATCGGAAAAACAGGGACTATATTATATCAAGTAATAGAAAAAGTTTAAGTAAATTTAACCCTTAATATCCCACTGGTACCGCCAGGAACCAACCAAAAATAATTACAACTTTGTTAAACCATTTTTTTTTAAACTTCCCCCCGACAATTTAAAAATATTTCTTAATACAATCGCTACCGTTTGCGCCGATCGCCACTTGAAACCGAATTTATTTGACTCGTGTATGTTCAGTATAGTGTGACAACCTCTAAAAAAAAACTTTTGCGAAATTGTGTACTTTAAAAAAAAAAATTTTGTGTTTAAATACGTAAAAATTGAAGTTTAAAAAAATATTTCCTTGATCGTTATAGTGCCTAGAAGCTATTGTAAGTATATGAAATAATTATTTTCTTTTATTTAAGTCGATTTTTTCAAATTTCCGGTTGGTCCCTTACGGAACCGTCAGGCACCGGGAGTTCGAAATTTCCCAAATATAAAATTATATAGTATCGTTTTCGTTATGGTTTTTTTTTCAGTTTGTTGATTAGAATGTCGCATACGATTCGTGATTTTAGAACAGAAGAAGAGCTTTCCGAGTTTGTCAATTCGGTTGCGTGGTCGGAAAGTGAAGATGATGGTGACTTTGCTTCTGACGACAGTGATTATGACCCAGATTTCGATTTTGATGCTGCTTTCCGTAGTGAACATTTTGAGGATGACGAGCAAATAGGACATTTACATGGTGAAAACGAAGCGATGGAAGTAGCAGATGTTCAGAACAATGCAGCAGTCGATTTAAGCTATGTCGAAATAAGTAATGCCGGAGACGCAGTTATTGGTAGTGATCGTTCCCGATGGAGAGAATATGCGACAATGTTTGAAGGCGTTTCGATTGAAAAAGATTCTGATGTTTTTAAGAAACCATTGTGGTGTAAAAGACATCTTCAATTATATTCGAATTGTGTGACATTTCGAGGCGATGACGCTTTGACACCGGAGATATTGGCATTGAAATCACCGCTTCAGTTTTTTTCGTTTTTCATGTCCAACGATATTATTTCAAATATTGTCGAACAGAGCAACTTGTACGCAGTGCAACGAAACGTTGAAAAACCACTGAATACCACACCAGATGAAATCAAACGATTCATGGGAATCAACTACTACATGTCGGTGTTCAAGTATCCGAGCGTTCGAACATATTGGAGTAACTATGGTTTCAAACCAATAATGGATTACATGACTCGAAATCGTCATGACAAAATTCGCAGTCGACATCAGATCATCAGCAATCAACATCTGATCAACAGACTTCGGCATCTGATCACCAGCCATCAACATTATCCGAAGATGCGCGCAGTCGTAGACGTAATCGTGCTGAAGAAGCAGTTCGAATGTATGGACCCATACCACAACATGATCCAGGTTACGATCGTCTGTACAAAATACGTCCGATCATCACTGCATTGAACCGAAATTTTCAAAAAGTACCAAAATGAGCTAGATTGTGTGTTGATGAGCAAATTTGTGCGACAAAGATTAAACACTACATGAAACAATACATGCCATTGGTGATATTTTGTTGTTATTAATTATTTATTTTTTTGTAACTTTTCTGAATTTTCTGAATAAAGTATGTTGATTTTTGTTAAAAAAAAATCTTTGATGGAAAATACACCTATAAAATGTTTGATCTCCGGGTGCCTAGTGGTTCCTCAAAGAACCAACCAGGTTTTTCTTTCCTAGCACAGGTAAACAAAACCTATGAACAAAGTCGTAGAACAAAAGTTGTTCAGAAACGCGAGTTTTATAACATTATTTTTTTTTAGCTCAAAAAAAAAAATCAGGCCTTTAAGGGTTAAGTTATGTAGAAAAAAATACCGCATATAAAATCGGATTGAAGTCAAACATCAGGTTTTATTCTATTTCAACCCCTGGATTTGTACAAAGCAGAAATTTCCAAAAAAAATCTTGATGCCGGTGTATAAGCATCGGTTAAAGAAGCGTGCGCCTATGGTTGTCGATCCAAAAAAAGAGGAAATAAGAATTTGCATTAATTTCATAGAGTTGAACAAATGCGTTAAGTGGCCGGTGTATCCAACATATGTTGTAGATCATACACAGTTATCAGCCGTGAGATTTTTCCAAACTTGATACTAATAGTGGCGTTTGGTAGGTTCCTTTGGCGGAAGAATTACAATGTTTTACGAAATTTTTAACATTTAGTCTATTCACTTAGATTGCCCATTGTCTTCGTTGTCTAACCTTGTGTGTAGATTTCTACACATATGGGATACTAGTGTTTTTCCACCTTTTTTTTTCAATTGAAATAAACCGAAAAATTGCAATTATAATTTTATTCTAAAGAAACCAGAGAAAATGAGTTCAAATGAATTTTTCTTGAATGCATTTTATACAAATGCAAAAAGAACAGATCGTCTCATACGAGGGTGGTCCGATAAGTACTTAGCCTACAAAAGAAAAACAAAAATGGAGAAATGGCGATTTATTTTTCAATATAGTCTCCTTTTAGCTCGATACACTTGACCCAGCGATGCTCCAACTTCTTTAACTCGTCTGAAAAATAAGTTTTCTCGAGGTCCGCAAAGTAGACCTCCGTGGCGGCGACGAGCTCCTCATTCGACTGAAATTTCTGCCCGGCGAGTGACTTTTTCAAGTTTGGAAACAAAAAGAAGTCGCACGGAGCCAAATCTGGAGAATACGGTGGATGCGGCAGCAGTTCGTAGCCCAATTCGACCAATTTGGCCGTGGCGAGGGCGAAGGTATGAGCCGGTGCGTTATCATGGTGGAAGAGCACTTTTTTCTTCGTCAAGTGGGGCCGTTTTTTCTTTAATTCGGCGTCGAATCGGCTCAATAATTTAGCATAGTACAGCCCTATGACCGTTTTCCCTTCTCCAGGTAGTCGATGTGGATCACACCTTGCGAATCCCAGAAAACGGTGGCCATCACCTTTCCGGCCAATTGGACAGTCTTCGCCTTCTTCGGAGCACGTTCGCCGGGTGAAGTCCACTGTCTTGACTGTTAATTGGTCTCTGGTGTGTACCAGTGGATCCATGTTTCGTCGACTGTCACGACACAATGCAGAAACTCCTTCGGATTGCGCTTAAACAGCGTCAAACACTGCTTTGAAGTGATCTCACGGTTGCGCATCGCGCCGACAGCTTTCTCATGCCCAAGATTTCATGCAGGACATGACCCACGCGATCTTTTGAAATGCCTACTGTCTCAGCTATCTCGCGCACCTTCAATCGGCGGTCTGCCAATACGACATCGTGGATTTTTGTCAAGTTATCCTCCGTGGTAACCATTTTCGGGGCACCTGGACGTGGCTCATCAAAAACCGACGTGCGACCACGTTGAAACTCGTTAAACCAATTTTTGATGGTCGCCATCGAAGGAGAAGAGTCACCGCATACAGCATCCAAACGCTCTTTAATTTCACTGCCCGATTTCCCTTCCAAAAACAAGAATCGAATCACCGACCGATATTGCTTTTTCCATTTTTCTAAAATCCACGGACACTTCCGCTTCCACACGCGGTCAAAACAAAACTACGAGTCCGATCCGGCTGAAAGTAGCCGATAGTAGCCGTCTACTAGAATGTATTACACGATAATAAGTTGCTCTTGCGATACTGGCGCCATCTGGCGTTTTGTACTTATCGGACCACCCTCATACATCTGATTTTTGGTGGCGGTCATAGCAAACGTGACATCTTGCTCTGCCTGTTTTCGTGGTGATCGCTTCTTGATCGCTTTGGTAGATTTGATGAAGATGATGCAGATATATCCTCTAAAGACTATGCTGTTGATCTCGAACTTGGCTTATTACTTCTGGCTGCCATACATGGCTTTACAAGTGAAAATCCAAGTTCACGTAGAAAATTCTTTGGTGTTGTTGTTTTTGTGTTGCCTACCCATTCGGATTCACTTCTTTGAAAAAAATTAATGAATTCAAAGCAGATATGTCAATCATGTTTGCAAATACACCCATTGGCTATCTATTGGTTTTTCTTTTACTGCTGTAAGATAGCATTTTGTCAACTTTATCTACACCGCCTATATCGATTGAAAACAAAAATCATTTGAGGACTTGAAATTTGAATTAGCAGTGTATATTAACAAACCTTATACATATATTGCTATAACGTTATTTTTTTATATTCAAGTAGCCTTGGTGGAATGCTTCTTGTATTTTTTCTCATAGTGCCAACCATCGTAATGCCAAAAAAGAAGTTATCCATTGTTATGTTGTGACCTTTCAAACCATCAACGCGTTCCAAAAAAACACGTTCGCCTTGTCTTTTTCACACATGACATATATTATGTATAAGAACATACCATTAACCAGAATTTTATTACATATTTTACTGGTTCCGATGGCAAGTATTGACGAAATTTACATCGTCTACGAAAACCAAGTAATTGCTATAAATACTGTAAGACGGACACTGTAAGACGACATTATTGCACGGGACCAACTCTTTTACCATCAAATAATTCAATTGTAGTTTCGTTTTTCGATATAACCCTTTCAGTGCCCACTTACACATTTGTGCGGGTAAATTTGTCTAATTTTTTTTTATTTTTATTTTTTAGTTCTCTCTGCATTTTCTTAATTTTAAAGTTCCAAATGCATCAATTGTGTTAGTTACTCTCATAAAAAAATTCTTGTTCTTGACATTTTTGTGTTTCGTGTGAAAAGCGGGTGTGCAAACAACGACATGTCGGGGGCTCCAAGAAGAAGTCAATGTAAGTGTTAATATTTCTAAATTTATGGTGTATTTAAGTGATGGAATGTTATATTTTGTAAAATAAATGTTTAAAACAAATTATTTGTAAAAAAATACTCTATTTTGGGAAAGAAATGTTTTAAAATTTGAACGCAAAGTGTAACCCGCACAATTGTGTGGGTTGGGTTTTATTCATTATTTTTATTTATTCTTAGGAAAACTATTGCAGTTAGAAACAGAATCCGGTTTAGAAGAACTTTTAAATCTTCTAGCTGAGAATTCAGATCTTGAGGAGTTTTCATCGGCGAGTGAAGATTCTGCAGATGAGGAAGAATTAGTTCGTGCTCAGAATGACCGAGGACAGTCTGAAGCTGCTCAAATGGTCGAAGAAGAGAATGTTGAGGAGGTAGTTGAGGAAGTTGAAGAGCAAGAAGAAACAAACAGCTCACGCCGGATGATTTGGAAAAACTGTGAATTTCAATCCAATCTTCGACCAGATCCAATCCCAATTCCTTCGAGATCATTGCTTCTTCCAATTGAATACTTCAGACCTTACTTCGACTCCAAACATTTTGAAGACGCAGCTAAGTTTACCAACATATACGGTCTGCCTGCTACTGGAAAAGAGGTGAATACTGACGCTGGGGAAATAAAAAAGTTGTATGGAATTCATCTCTACTTTGGCTGCATTCCATTGCCATGCTTACACATGTATTGGCAGCGTAGCTTCCAACACAGCGTGGTAACATCCAAAATATCGAGGACACATTTTTTTCTGCTAACGAAGTGATTGCATTACGTAGATACGTCAACTCCACCTGCAGATGCTGAAACCAATGCTCTGTGGAAAGTTCAGCCAATTATTAACGCTGTTCGAAATCAATGTCTACAGATTCCGGGGTGCTCACAAAACTATTCTATAGATGAGCACATGATACCTTTCCTAGGAAGATGTCTAAATGGACTTAGGCAGTATGGGCTCAAAAACTTCATTCTTTGTACATCAGCAGGTAATTGTTTAAATAATTTGGTTCCATTTTGTTTGTTGTTAATGGTTTTAATAGGTTTAGTGTTGGACTTCGAAATTTACCAAGGTGTTCTTACCCCCCTTGGAAACCGTTCGTTGGGTCTCGGGCCAAGTGTTATTATGAGACTTATAAGAACCTTACCCGAATTCTCGTTTGTATTTTTCGACCGTTATTTTACTACGATACCACTTCTAGACCGGTTGAAAGATTTGAACATCCACGGAACTGGAACCATTCAAACCAATAGAATTAAAAATATTTAGCTCAAGGTTGATAGGTCAATGTCTCGTGGAGAAGCTGGCCAGAGAGTTCGGGCGGATGGAAGGATTGTCGTAGTAAAGTGGAGAGACAATAAAACCGTTACGATGGCATCCACTTGCTTCGGAATGAATCCAATGAGTACAGTCTCTAGGTGGAGCAAAGAAGAAAGAGATCGCAAAAATATACCATGTCCCTTGGTCGTAAAGGAGTACAATTGTCACATGGGCGGAGTGGACATTTGCGACCAGCTAATGGAATGCTATCGTACATGGATAAAAACCGTCAAGTGGACTTTAAAGACGGCTTTTCATTTCCTTGACTTAGGTGTTGTCAATAGCTGGTTGGAATACAAGAAAGATTGCGAATTGAACAAGATTCCAAGAAACAAAGTTTTAGATTTGCTTCACTTTCGCTTGGAAATAGCTGAAGCTCTTCTTTGCAATAAAAAAAGAAAGAAAAAAGAAAGAAGAGATGTCGACGATAACGAAGATGATGAAGACGAACCACGTCCAAGTTCCACTCAGCGGTGTGCATCATTACCAGGACCAAGCAAAAGGTTTGATGGGCTTAACCATTGGCCAGTGATAGATAATCTAAAAAGTTCACGCATGTGCCGGATGAAAATTTGTTCAAGCCGAACGCGATCAAGGTGCGAAAAATGCAACGTTTATTTATGCCTTGCTCAAGGAAAACAATGTTTTAAAAGTCTTCATGAGCAATAGGATAAATGTTTGTAAACTATAAAGTACTGAAATATTGTTTAGTTTATTTTTTTATTGTTTTTTATTATTATATTTGTTGTTTTTTTAATAAGAGTTAATTTTTTAAATGAATTTACAATGAATTAAAGAATATTTGAAATTAACCTGCTTTTTACTTTTTTGAATTGTTTAAATACCAACCCGCACATTTGTGCGGGTCCTTTTTTAAGGATCCTGGAAGTCTACCCGAAAAAAAATAGATTTTCCTATTTTTTTACTTAAAAGTGTCTAGCCTACCAAATTCCAACTAAATCGAATGATTTCAACTTTCGTCGGTACTGAAAAGGATAAAAACAAGTATGTTAAAAATCATTTGAAATTAAATAGAGAACAATAATGACTTACTTCCAAACACCCTTAAAACACCAATATGTATATGCTTGAAACATATTCGAATCCATTTGTTTGTGGTCCTTACCGCATTTAACTTGTAAATATGCATTTGAATGTCTCAAAATAATACTTTCAATATGTAGTGGAAGCAAAGTAAAAAAGCATCTTTTGCATATTTTATTGTTTCAGGAAATCACATTGTCATTCAGAAATCTGCACTTTGATGTTGAAATGATTGTGATTGCCACACAATACCGTCTTTCGAAAGCAGAAATGGATTTTCACCTTCGACAACTGATTCTTTCGTTTCATTTGATTCACTCGCTTCCTCTTCAATGTCAGAATGACTATCGTCTGAATTCAAGTCATCGTCATCACCAATATTTTGTTCTGGCACAATTTCGTCATCACTGTCTTCAAAAATATCACTATCATTACAATCATCACTATCATTTTCATTCAAAAATGCTTTCGTTTGTTCAACTCACAGATATCTTGGTCTCGACATATGTATGTATGTAGTTTTTTATTATTATTAAAACTTGAATTCACATAATATACCCAAGAACTTCAGTTGCGAAAAGACTATGGTAAATGCATATGATTTTTTTATATGAAATCCACTAATCTACACAAGACAATCGTTATAAATATTTTTATTATGGGGACATACGTTTTTTTTTCGCAAAATAAGTGTTGTAATAAAATCAAAGAATTCCGGAAGTTATTAATTAATGGTTTTTGAAAAAAATAAGAAAACAGGTAGTTTTTGTGTAGTTTTCTACACAAGGATAGGATGAAGGTTAAAATTACAAACATCTTAACAGAAATGGAAAATTGCATCATTCATTATCATGCTATGCTAATAGGGAGTAAAACTATAGAAGAGCATGAGCATGTGTGGAAGAAGCAAGATAAAATAAAATGGAATGACGCTTAACAAACAAAAGTTGGAGTTTGGTAAAACTAGAATCTGCTACTTAGAGCATATTATTTCAGAGGGCGAGATAATAATCGACGAGTTAGGACAAGAGCAATCAAAGATCAAGAAGTACAACGGCTTTTAGAAATGATGAACTTTATGGGAAAATATAGCGCAAGTAAATCTTCTATTTTTGAACCAATCGCGAGGTTATTATCTAAGAAAAATTAATTGGTATGAGAGGGTGCGTAACAAAGAGTCTTTGAAGAAATAAACTTAAATTCAACTTCTAAATTGATCCGTCGAAGGCGACCATTATGTGATACGCCGGATTTAAAGCTGTGGACTTCAGTTCAAAACCCGGATATTCGAAAACTTTAAAATCTTCAAAAGACCGAAGAAAAGTTTAGCAACAGAAACAAACAGAATTATGACTGGAGGCATGGAAAAAGAGAATTTAGTTGGTTAAAGTCGGCAGTTTTCCTTTAGATTAATGACTTCAGGAAGTCCTTTAAAAAGTCCAAAAGAGCGTATTAAGTGGAAACGAATAAAAGAATTGTTCATTAAAATAGGTTCCATTTAATTCGAGCACCACATTTAGACTCGTTATAGAGAGTTGATGAATGCCAAGACGAAAGAATAAGCAACTTCCAGCAAGGACAGAATCTCAAGGCAAAGCGACCAACACTGCGATTAAATATGAGAGACCACGACAAGATGCGAGTGATACTTTAGTCACTAGGTCCGGGAAACCTACATATGTATTGTATATTCCATGTAGTATTTCAATATTTTCAAAATTTACTATTAGCTAAAAATAGAATTTTTTGAATTATTTTGTTTTTGACAATAAACCTCACTCAATGCTGAAAATGGAACAGAAGCGCATAAAGAGCTGCGGGCAAATTCTGGTTCCAAATATTGTATACTTAAGGACCATTTTTCATCATATTCTTACTAAAATACGAGCATATTCAAAATCATTTTGAAAACGTTAATGCTAATTCCTGTAAAGTTAATAAAATATTTTATTTTCCTTTCTTGCCATAAAAACGACGGAAAATTCCACTTCGCATTCTCCTTTAGTCTTCAAAGGAAACGAAACAAAAAAAGGAGAAAAAGACATGCTATATACTTTAAGGCAATGTCGTGCTAATAGAGGAAGAGGAAACAATTTTAAAGCAAAAGGGGGACTGGTCAGGAGAACGAGTGGAATTGCTATGCTGGGGACCATAGCTTGCATCTTAGTTTATTCGTCCAACGGCTTTGGAAGAAAATTCCTCGTCTTCCGTTAACAGGGAATTGCAGTTCCATTTCTTCTTGTACTTTTTTTCTTCTCGTTTTTTTTTTACTTCCTTTTAGGAAAATATTTCCATTGTAAAGTTTTTATCCCTTATTCCTTCTGTGCGGCGACCTGAGATTTTCTGCTTATCGCTTCTGGGCTTGCCTCTTTCTGCTTTTATCTGCCCTGAATGTTTAATGATTCATGCATAAAACTGAAAAAAAGCCAAAAGCATCAAAACTATATTTAACAAAAAAACTAAAAATGAAATAGTAAACAGTAATTCCAAAATATCCAATTGGGGAGTATTAAAGAAGGATAGTTGTCTCACTTAACTACTGCCCCTGACTTGAAAATTCAAACTAATACATATAAAACAAACATGTCCCATAAAATAACAAGAGAGATAAAACTTTCCTTTTAGGAATTCACGTTTTGATAGACTTGTTGTCGAGGGAATACGAGTATTGTCGTAGACTAATAACAGTTGTATATGCTCCAAAATGTATTGTTAAAAAGTATTCCTTTGAGATGCTAAAATATTATACATTTTATTCTATGAAATATCATGTAAGTCAGTAATATTCTATAGTCCATTTGGTACTTGAAAATGAAGAAAGGCTTTTATGAAGATGTACGTATATATTATATATATTGAAAGTTTTATAGCATACAGCGGAGTATATCAACAGACTCGTTAACCCTTACTATCACCCTGGGAAAGTACTGTCATGAAAGTGATGACGACAGTATCGCAGATCGTGATCATGTTCTGGATTTAGGAATGCCAATGGGAGTCGATGGTTTTTAAGAGATTGATGGAATGAATATTGATTGAGAATTCAGGTAATACTTCCAATTGCAGTCCCTTCTGAAGCCCTTTCTCAACCAGGACCATCATCCAGATCTAGATCACCAGGGCGTAGTCAAGTATGGCAGAAATTGAATCTTGTTTGGAAAAAGAAACTTCCAGCTAAATGAACCGCACCTCTGCTTTGCGGGCGACAAAGACTTGCCAGTACAGTTTCTAGAATTAGATAGTCCGGCACAGTTCTTCTTCAATATATTTCCCAAGAAATTTCTGGGAGAAATTGGTAGCCAAATTAATCTTTACATCACGTTGAAAGATTGCAATATGCCATTTCGGGTCACAGAGACCGATATCCAGCAATTTATTGGTCTGAAAACCAGACGTCGTCGATATACATATATATGTACATATCTACCAAGAGTGATGAAACGTTGGTGTGGTGGCTTAGGAATACCTGTAGTAAAATACACAATGTCGGTAAATAAATAGGAAAAAATAATTTATTCATTTCAACGACAACTCGCTCCGGGTTCCTCATAAAACCAGGCCAACTGTAGAAGCATCGGGAATGTCTTTTTTTTTTTTAATTTTAAATTCATTTTTATTAAACTTTGCTTATAACTATCTTATGCTAGACAAAAATGCTTAAAACTAGTTTAACTAGGCGGACGCTCTAAAATAAACAATACAACTTATAACTATGTCTTTCGACTACTATATTGGAACTTAGAATTAAACTATCTTAGCTCATCTTAATAGGAATCTGTGTTTTATTTAAAAAAAACTTAGCATATGATCATGTGCATCGGGAAGTATACGTGAATGAACAGGTTTGTTCCACGACACCTCAACACAACTTGAAGAGATACAATCCTAGAAAGTCCCATAAATAACTTGCATGCAAGTTTGAGCCAGAAACCGGACCTACGCTTCAAAAGCCAAACCTGGATACTGAGTCAAATGTCGTTATCAGACTAGCTCATGAAATAACATGTAATCAAACTAATGACTTACAGAAAAATAAATCTTCAAAAACGACCGTGGCTATTCAGTCGAGTATGTTGCCTGTCTTGAAGGAACATATATATCTACAGTGGCCTGAAAGGAGGGTGCGTTCCTCTACTTGGACAAGTGCGGGCTAGTACAAGACAGATCGGCTGTTCCGCTGACCTTCCACATAGCCCGAAAATCTGAAGAACTGCGTCCCTATATGAACCTAATTTCGCGCTCCGTGGGCGAAGCATCTCAGGTTCAGTACAGCGTTGTCGCGCCGAGACATTGAGGACGTTTCTCATCAGCACCGTCTCTTCTGGTGGCTTGAGGAAGCGTTATCTGACGAGCTCTGAAGCACCCTCAGGGCGTAAGGTCGGCCAATAGCCGATCTAAGTAAGATTAGGTGATTAGGTTAGGTTAGGATAGCTTTTAAATTTTATCTAATTATAAAAAAAAAAAAACAGGTACATAGTAATATGTATTTTAGTAAAGTTACTTTAAGTTAGCTTGAATATAATGTAAGGTAGTTTTTTAGACTAAGTTTTTCTAAATTTTCTTAGCGTAAGTTATTCTGGTTATTTAATTAAAATTATTATGGGGCCGAAAGGCAATTCAATTGTAATGTAGTATAGCTTAGAGCGTTCGTGTGGGGCCAAGAAGTTAGTTTTAATCGTTCTGTCAATAGATTTACGCATTTTTGTCTATTTTAAGGTAGTTCTAAGTAAAGCTCTAAATAAAAATGTAATAAAATGAAAAAAATGGCTTGAAAGGATAACAAAATCGTACTTACCTCTATTTTTGCAGGTGAACTACCCTAATTACAAGTGTCCAGATACGAGAAGCATAGCAAAATTTATATGGCTATTGATAGACCAAACGGGGTAGGAGAATACAACCGCGATAGTCAATATCAGCCTCTAGCATCACCTCCCTGCATCCTAAACTAAGGTACGGGCAAGAGACACAAAAAGAGAAAATAAAACTGAAAATCTGACAGCCCCAAGGTAAGATTCAATGCGGAATTTTCAGATCCACCCATCAATGAGCAGATACTCATCATGCCACAACTATGTCGCCGTTCGTTTTAAATACCAAAGATACTTCTGTTCACCCGTCATAAGTACACACATTTGTTCCGACAACAAAAAAATAGCCCGCTGGAAAAAAATTTAAAAATACCATTGTTCATTGCGATTCTCCAAATATTTCGAAACAGATGCTTTGTGGTGTTCTTTATGACCAGGTGTCTTATATTCATCGTGTGTTTTAATTTCATCTACAAAAATCATAATTCAATGCATATGGTCCAAATAGAAAAGAAAATCGCTTTGTACAAATTCGTTTTATCAGCATAAATAACGATATAATAGGACCTATGTAGACCAAGGGTTACATGTAATGCCACAACTATGGCGCAATCTGTTCCAATTGTTGAATGTAGGATCAAAATTCAAGCTCATGATTTTCTCCCAGATTTTTTTGGATTAGCAGGGCATTTTAAGTGCTATACGACAGTAAAAGTAAGTATGACTCTGTTAATATAAACATAGCATAACTATTTATGTGATATTCTCTAACAATTTTGTAAATATTGCTCCAATCTAATTGTTTCCATCATCCTTCTTGTTTTATTTTAAGGCGTGTTTAAGTGCGTTTACGGCTTATTGCCATGCTATTTTGCTTTGCCACAACACCAGATCTCGACACATAAAACTACCATTAGTTGTCCTAGGTTCCATTAGCAACAAAAAAAAAATTCAGGCTTGGAAACAAACAGCTAAAGACGAAGGATGTCGAAAGAGCCGATCGTTGTTCACCATCGCATCACCGAACATTTCCTAAAGCCATCTAAAAGTGTCTCTTATTGCCGATGAATTCCAGAAGCAGCCTAATGAAAAAGCAACTTGAATAGACATAATCTATTCCATGCTTTTTGCCGAGTCTGGGACGCCATAAATAAGTTAATTTAAGATCATATGTGAATGTAAATTCACTAGTCAAAATTAAGAGAAGAGCAACGCTTTGGATAGTGAAACTAAATTAATATGTAGGAAGGTTCCAAATGAAAGTCGTGCATTACCGATCCCTCGACGAATGTTTGCAGTGGTTCTGAAGTACCTCAATTTTCTTAGTTTATTACAGAGTTGGAGACACTTTTATTAAAACCTTCAAATACTTTCGGAAGAAAAGTGGTCGGGGACCTTAATACCAAACATATGCCATGGGCAAATGCCACCACAAACATCAAGGGCTACCTACTATTCAACTGGTGGTGTCGAAATACGATTGAGTATAAACTTGAGTTGTACGCGACAGATATCTAATCCTTTCCAAGAACCGCCTCTCTTGAATTTAACGCTATAAGACGTACGACTTAAATTGATTAATACAAATTGTTACAGTCGAAACTGTCTACGAACCAACGAATATGACAGTGATCATTACGTACTCGCGACAATAATGCGAATACCCAACGAACTTTTTCAAGCTGTACAAACCATACACACTGAACTATCTAAAGGTACCCTGGTCCCAAGTCCTTGAGAAGATAAAGGACTTTGAAAAGAAAATAACAGAAAAGTTCTTAGTTTGCATTGGGGCAATAGGGTTGATTCTATAAAATCGACACTGACGATGGCTTTTTTGTGGTTGAGTATTCACAGAAGAAAGTCAATTCGATGGGCGCGATTTGTCTACACGGTCATTCGCAATCACGAGCGAACCATTCACAGCTTCGAGAAAAAATAGAGAATTAGCGATCTGAGAAAAACCGTTTCACCACAATTGTGAAAAAAGTGTAAACTGGTCTTCGACATTCAATCGATTAAGGGTGCTTGTCTAGTCAACTTTGAAAAGACCTTCAACATCGCATACGACCTCTTAAAATAAAGTGTTATACTTAAGAATGACAATTCCCATTTTTTTTTCAAATGACAACAAAAGTAAAAGATAGTGAAAGGTAGTGATGTTTGGTATGAGCGAAAATGACAGGTTTGCCTAGAAATGAGCTGATCCAACGTGTTTTAAAAAGAATTCTAAAATGTTCGATCACTACACCGATTTCATTTATTTAGCTTTTCTTGAAAACGGATCAACAAAACTTGCTGAGCTAAAAAAGCAATACCGCTCCATCTGTCTCACTCAGGTTAGTTGGTGGTATCAAGAGAAATTAAGAAATAAACTGACACAATGTTTTAATTGCCGAATGTTCGGGCACGGATAAAAAAAACACATTAGAATTTATTTCCCCAACTATGCTGATCCTCACAAAACAGATGGAGTGCGATAATTCTGTCGTCCTCAAATATGCAAATTATAGTGGGAGTTACAAAACTACTGATGCCTCTTGTATTATTCGTAAGAAATACCTAGAGCTAAGAGAGGCTCTAACGATACTCTCACTCTTAGCCAAAGCTTTCACGTACCATCTCAAACGTCACTCAGTGTTCGTCGAAGCCGCTTGCGATTCTTATTCAGCACTCCCTGCTCAAACCCGTTTTGTGGAAAATATAAGAGTTCAAATAAAGCTTGGAAACCATAGACTAATTGAAATCAAAGTATTTTTCTGGCAAGCCCGGAATAGTGAAAATAAATCACGGTTAAAAAACGATCTTACAATATTGTTCAACATAAACGGGGACTTTATTATAGGTGGTGATTTAAATTGCCGGCATAGAGACTGGGGTTGTGCTCGTGCCAGTGCCTGAGAAAATATACTGTCTGAACTTACAGCTACCCTACCCATTTCCATATTGTTTCCCCTGTCCTTCTCTCATTGAGCAAGCTCGATATATGCCTTGCGAGCTGGAAAACATCAGAATTACCGATGACGTTTTTTATTTAGTGGATCAATCTACCAGCCACGTTTCAAGCTTCATTGATGTACGAGGGTGATAAGTACTTAGCCTACAAAAGAAAAACAAAAATGTTGAAGAAATGGCGATTTATTTTTGAATATAGTCTCCTTTTAGCTCGATACACTTGACCCAGCGATGCTCCAACTTCTTTAACCCGACTGAAAAATACGTTTTCTCGAGGTCTGCAAAGTAGGCCTCCGTGGCGGCGATGACCTCCTCATTCGAATGAAATTTCTGCCCGGCGAGTGACTTTTTCAAGTTTGGAAACAAAAAGATGTCGCACGGGGCCAAATCTGGAGAATACGTAGCCCAATTCGACCAATTTGGCCGTGGCAAGGGCGGAGGTATGAGCCGCTGCGTTGTCATGGTAGAAGAGCACTCTTTTCTTCCAAACGGCCAAGTGGGGCCGTTTTTTTTTCAATTCGGCGTCGAATCGGCCCAATAATTTGGCATAGTACAGCCCTGTGACCGTTTTGCCTTTTTTTCAGGTAGTCGATGTAGATCACACCTTGTGAATCCCAGAAAACGGTGGCCATCACCTTTCCGGCCGATTGGACAGTCTTCGCCTTCTTCGGAGCACGTTCGCCGAGTGAAGTCCACTGTTTTGACTGTTCCTTGGTCTCTGGTGTGTACCAGTGGATCCATGTTTCGTCGACTGTCACGAAACGACGCAGAAACTCCTTCGGATTGCGCTTAAACAGCGTCAAACACTGCTTTGAAGTGGTGTCACGGTTGCGCATCGCGCCGACAGCTTTCTATGCCCAAAATTTCATACAGGTTATGACCCACGCGATCTTTTGAAATGCCTACTGTCTCAGCTTCAATCGGCGGTCTGCCAATACGAGATCGTGGATCTCTCCGTGGTAGCCGTTTTCGGACTAGTTTTTAGACTGGACGTGGCTCATCAAAAACCAATTTTTGATGGTCGCCACCGAAGGAGAAGAGTCACCGTACACAGCACCCAAACGCTCTTTGATTTCGCTGCGCGATTTCCCTTCCAAAAACAAGAATCGAATCACCGACCGATATTGCTCTTTTTCCATTTTTCTAAAATCCGCTTCCACACCCGGTCAAA
Source organism: Merodon equestris (assembly GCA_958301585.1). Lineage (NCBI taxonomy): Eukaryota > Metazoa > Arthropoda > Insecta > Diptera > Syrphidae > Merodon > Merodon equestris. The sequence continues at coordinate 72,936,123 of OY284413.1, forward strand.
ACAAAACTACGAGTCCGATCCGATTGAAATCGACAGTAGCCGTCTACTAGAATGTACTACACGATAGTAAGTTGCTTTTGCGATACTGGCGCCATCTGCCGGTGATGCTAAGTACTTATCGGACCACCCTCGTAAGTGTTCCCAAAATTCCTAAAAGACCTTTCTCAGAAAAACGCCACTTTTTTCGTTAAGCTTATTAAAATTTTAAATGCACAAAAAAAAAATTGGCAAAGGTATCGTCAACTTATACATATTCAGACAGCAATTCTTGCAGCTAAACAGTTTGATTTCTTTTCATCAAAAAAAAAAAAAAATTCACAATGTAGCCTGGAACAGAAAATTAAATAGTTCGGACAAAGCCGTTCTGGAAAATTGCTAAAATTGTAAGAAACAAAAAGTTGTCGTCAAGTCCCGATCAAAACCACCTGTAACTAAGCGAGAATGAAAAAAACAAACGCGCTTATTTCGATTTTTCTCCGTTTATTAAACTCACAGTGCTCTTCACTTGATTAGACGCACAATTTTTTTTTCAAATGTGTGTAACAATTTTCAAACAATTGCATTTTTTGGGAAGGTTATTAAGATCTCAATAAAAAAACACAAACAAATAGTAGGTGAGTGGAAGTTAACGACTGTTTTTTCTCTTTCTTGCCTATGCTATGTATAAGAAAAAGTTCTGACTTTTTTTGTTCACATGATTAGACGCACACGTTAAATTAGTTAATTGGTAGCGATCTGTTACGTAGATTTGAGTTAGCTGCAAAGTTTAAGCAGTAAGGAGTATTTGCTATTGATTTGAATCCAAAATGGGAAAAAAAAGGTTTAACCGCAGAAGAAAAAGGAAAAAATTGCCGCATTGCATTCCGAAGGGGTTTCCATGAGAAGTATTGCAACAAAAATAGGCCGAAGTGACCATGTCGTAAGAAATTATATTAAAAATAGTGGATTATAAGGTAAAAATTACAAGGGAAGGACAAAAACTGCTTTAACACCTCAGGACAAAAGAAAAATTCTAAGAATCGCAAATTCAGCGGTATCTACCAGCAAAATAAAAGAAAAAGCGGAGATAACTGCCAGCACAACAACGGCGAGCTGTTTTGAGTGCAGAACATTTGAAATAAAAAAAAAAACTAAAAAAACGCTCTCACTAAACGGCGTAAGAAAAGTACAGCAGTTGGAATTCGCACGCCTTCACATGACGTGGGATACCATCCTCGGAAGAGCGCTAAATTGGCGAAATGTTGTTTTTTCAGATGAAAAAAAAAAAAAATTGGATGGCCCTGATGGCTACAACTACTACTTCCATGATCTTAGAAAATATGAAAGTTTTTGACGTCACAATTCGAGGCACGGAGGAGTAATGGTTTGGAGAGCCATTTCGTATTATGGGGCGTTCGAATTTGTTTTCGTTTTCAACAAAATGGCGGGAGTTTCCTGCAAAGCCCTTTTGCAATCAGCCTTCCTCGCTATGAAAGAACTGTTCGGACTTCTGCAGTGGTTATTTCAACAAGACAATGCGCCAATCCACAACGCTCGTTTAGGCAAAAGCTTTCTTGCCAACGAAAATGTGGAATTCTTGCCGTGACCACCTTATTCACCTGACCTCAATATAATGTTTAGGGATGGCTCACGCGTCAAATTTACGAAGGAGGTAGGCAGTATGAGACCTGTGAAGAAGCCTGGCAGACGATTCCCTTTAATTATTTAGAAAAACTATATGAATCACTAAAAAATAGAATTTTTGATGTGATTTTAAAACGGGGTGGTTATACAAAGTACTGAAAATATAAAAAAAACCAAAATAAAAAGAGAAAAAGGTAAATTAAAAAGTCTATGATTCATTTTGCGATCCCTTTGCAGATGCATCTAATCATGTGAACAAAAAAAAATCAGAACTTTTTCTTACAGCATAGGCAAGAAAGAGAAAAAACACCCGTTAACTTCCACTCATCTACTATTTGTTTGTGTTTTTTTATTGAGAACTCAATAACCTTCCCGAAAAATGCAGTTGTTTGAAAATTGTTACATACATTTGAAAAAAAATTAAATTTATGTAAAATAAAATTAGTGCGTCTAATAAAGTGAAGAGCACTGTAGGTGATCTCTCGATAAATACTATTGTTTCTGATGTCATCCAAGTTCTTAACTCATCCGTGTGTGACACAATGTCGGAGGCTTTTGTACCGATTGATGGCGTTAAATTTTCTATTAGCCATATAAGAGTAAAGAAGGCGGGAAAACCTGATGGCATTAAAAACATATAATTAAAAAACCTACCCCTTGCAAAAATAACATTATTGACCTCCAAAAAAAGGCATAATGATAGGCAAAATGATAGAAACCTTTCAGTTCCCCTTAATTCTATGTAAAGTTGATCAAAGTTTTTCTGTCAAATCGTAACTTCAGAGTCTTTGTTAACAGAAGTGCTTCTAGTCTTTATCATTCTCGCGCCGGTGCGCCCTTAGCCCCGTTTTGTACAACCTTCTTACCGCCAATTTTCCTCAGTTATCAGACTGTGGAGCCGCTATATATGTCGATTATACAGGTTTATTTTCATCACATGAATTTCCTCTAAATATTTAGAGTAATCTAACCCCTGCGATGAAGATACTTTAAAATATTACTTTAAATGGAAAAATAAAACTAAAGCGGATAACATGCCAGCTATTTTTTTCACTCGAAAAAGAAAGGCATTGTCTTGAACTGAGAGTCATCAAATAAATAAAATTCAGTGAACACGCCTCTAAGACTCTAAATGTCCAGCGTGGGGGAACAGCGCTAAAACTCACATCAAGAAGCTACAAGTGTCACAAAATAACTTGCTATAGATGATGTTGAATCTACCATGGTATCATGCAACTTTGGATATCCACCGTGGAGAAGATTTTGAATCAACCTCCGAATGAATTCAAAAGCTTAAATCCAATTTTATGGAACGTTACTCAATATACGGATCAAACAATTAACCGACTAGTCATTCTGTTAATCTGTCCAACTCCAAACTATCTGATTTGTTCAGTCTTATATTTATTTAATTGTTTATTTACTTAGTAGTTTATTACTTTAGTTATCTACCTATCTATATATTTATTTATTTATCTAATTTATTTATTTATCTAATTTATTTATTTATCTATTAATGTAAAGTTAACACCGCACACACGAGCCACGAGGAACCCGCATGATCCACATTTGCAGTGTCAGCAGAATATACTTGTTCAGGTGCAAACATGTTCCCACAGCCATTCATAAACGCATAAGGTTACATTTGAGATGCACTAGATACATGCGCCGACCCGAACGCTTGACTCAGCGGTTTGGGCAAAAGGGAACATCGATCGCCAGCAAGGTGGGATGAGTTAGTTAAGTTAGTTATAAGAGAGCAATAGAACGCAGCGGTCATAGAATAAAAATCCTATCTAAAAAGAAGTACGGTGGTTTTTCATTTTCCGGTGTGAACCGTTGGGCCAACCTCTTGGTTGTTGTTCGCATTTCTTTTGAAGTCCTTCTAAAGGACATCGTTAACTGTAATTTATTTATTTATTCATTTATTTGTTTATTTAGTTATTACCTGATTTACTTATTTATTATAATATATTATTACTATTATTACCTATATTATTTTTTTTACACTTATATTGAAGGTTTTATAGTATTTTCCATCTCCGCCCAGAAAACCTCTTTCCCAAAATATGTAGTCCATTGCAATCAGCATAAATACTTTTTCAGTAGAAAGTTATCAAGTGATATCACATCTCTGATGTAAAATATGCGGCAACATGCCAATATACTTTTTTTATATGTACCAAATAAATAAAATAAATAAAGTCTAAGTATACTAAGTATACTAAGATATACACATTTATGTCTAGTAAGCAAACAATCAATTCCAGTCTCAGAACTTGTCTTTTAGAGGGTAGTCACCTCAATTAATATTTTAAGAACTCTTAATGACTTTCACACATTGTTTGATAATTTTCGGTGATCTAAATTTAGGCTACCGCAGAAGGGCCAGTGGTCAGATGATGTATTCATGCAAATAATGACGTGTTCAACTTCAATTGGCACTCTGCTCCTGGGGTTTTAAGATTCCGACGTAAGACTGGTTCTTAAAGGCTTACATATCCTTGCAGTTAAATTTCGCAGAATGCCTTATGAAATGAAATAGCGTTTGATGACTGGTGAACTGGTCATATTGACTTGTATTATTATCGATGAGTTGACTTGCTCCGGAAATAAACGAATTTGTTTCAAGAATTTGGTATTTCGTTTATGACTCACAGTTACAGTCAGTTTATCAGCGAGCAACATTTTCAAATGCACCAGATCACGAAAAGGAGAATTAAAGTTTCCGTTTTGTTGCATGATTCATGGAAACGTATACTCACATATCAGAGGTTGGGGAACTTAATGTGTTAGTGACATGCTAAACGGTGGTGTAATTATATAATAGTTTTAAATGCGACAAATTTAAAGTTGCAATTGGATAAAAACATGATTCAGGCATTTCTTATGTTTGTATGTAAAGCTTATCTAGTTGTTCCTTCCACCTTTTAGGGAGATATTCATTTTGGTTTTGGCACAAGAATGAATTGAAAAAGATAGAATCAACTCTCCGTGAGTCAAGCTACAGTTTTAGGTCTTCTACCTTGAAGTTTGCAAACTTTTACCTAGCTCTCAGGAACCACAGTAGCTAGAGATCATGTTCTAAAATCGATCGCTACGAGCTCAAAATCATGTACTCTATAACACAGCTAATTTTTAGGCTCATAGCTACTCGGCAAGTTTGGTTTGATATATGGGTATGGACAGACGGACAGACAGATACATGATACACGCGTACTAGACTAAAATAGAATAGGAACATTAAAAATTAATTTAAAAAAACGTCCGTTTAGTATAGCTATTTACATCGTATTTTCGAATATACTCGTATATATCTTCATTGCTCCGTTCTAATGATTTAGCTTTTCAAAATCCATCCTTCTTACCTTATGCGTTTTTTTGTGTGTTGAATTTATTGTATTGAAGGGCAACGTCATAATGCGAAACTACCTAGGAAACTTACTTGAGGCTAAACATCCCCATCGTTTCCATTAACCGCCTCCATTCGACTACCATTTACTTCGATATTTTAGTATGAATGGGCTAATTTTCAAGAATGGAAGGACAGACAAAAAACTGCTTACCAATATCCCGAGAAAACATCTTACGAATGTGGCATAATTAAGTAGGTGAAATGTACCATTTGAATGATGACTTAATTTTCCACACTTCTTCAAGTCAGTGAACGATCGAACATAAGAGTAGTTTATCCGCTATACTTATTTGGTAATCACATCGTCAAAGATTGAAGTTGTGGGAGAGCATAGCTTTTTCATCATAATGGCAGGAAGAATGGCCAAGATAATGGCAAGAAAACTGAATAAATACATATTCTGTACAGTACTTACTGAGCTCGATACCGTCGTAGCATCTTATATATTCGGCGATGTGAGAAAAAACTATTTTATTCTTTTTAAAATTATTTTTATATTTTACCACGATATAGTTTTTTTTTTATTTTTTTCTTTTGTTAACACAATAACAATATTTTTTAAAGTTTCGTGTTTTTTTCTTTTGCTTTTGGTTCGTCTTAATTTTCAAACTCAGAACTTTCAGTTTGCTTCGTATCTTAAATGATAATGATTAGTTTGACTAATTTACTTTTGTTTTTTTTTTAGTTTTACATCTGACCTTAATTTAATGCTTCTTTATATACTCTTATATAATTATTAATGTTTTGTTTTTATACTAAATGGTTTTGTTTATGGTGAGCAAGATATATACAGAAATATTTATTTTCTAAGTAGTAGTTACATGTCCATTTTATTTTGAGATATTATACATATATTCATCGAATTCGAGATAAATATATATGTTTTAAATTGAAGACTAAGAATTGAACTAATTGTATTTTTATCTATTTTCTTTTTAACTTATTTTTGTTTTTGTATTTAAACTTTTATATTTGCCTGTTTAACGCAAATTCAGTCTTTGAAAGATTTACACATTATTCATGCTTTTCTTATTTAATTTCTTAAATATATTAGATTATAATAAAAATACGGTAAATGGTTATTGGAATAAATGTAAAATGTCTAAATACATCATAGGATCGGGCTGTAAATTTGTGAATTAAATTTTAAACAAATAAATTCAGAAATTTTTCGGGATTTTAAGGTGTTGTGTTTAAATTACTCTGGTGTTCTTGTTTATAGTTTTTTTTTAACATATTTTGTTGGATTTTTCAATTCTTTGGAAATTATTAGTTACAACATGGTTGGGGAGACTGGTTCATTGAGATAAGATTAATAAATTGTATCTATTCGTCTTTAATATATACCTACATATAGGCATAAGTACGTGTATTATATATGTTTGTACGCGTCTGTATAAATAATATATTTAGATATACGAGTATTTTATGTAATAAATGTTTTATTTCTACATTTTTTACACAATTGTTCTATTGTTTATGTAGTTTCTTTCCTCGGTAATGCGTGGGTCAAAGCAAAGGAACAGGGAATTGAAGTGAGTGTTTTTTTTCTGGAGAAATAAATTGGCCGTACCACTTTCCTTTTGAAAAAAGAACTTGTGAAATGAACTGAAAATATTCCAACGGCTATTTTTATTTAGTCTGATCTTCTGGCAAGCAAAATTACTTTAAACATACAAGGTATTTTATTTCACAAGTAAAATACATATTTGATTAAGGGAAGATTTGTCATGTAGTAACGTTGGTAATGTAATTAAAAATATTTGTTCACTGGTCATTGATATATGACAATGATCACCTAATTTCAACTGAGATAATGTTCATGGAAAAATTTAACGTTCATCGCTGGAGATTATGATTTATTGATGGTTATAAATATAAGGAAAACGCAAAATTCTTAGACGGAATTGCGCAGACCCTGGGAAAAAATGGATAATTGATTCACTACATTGCCAGCTCAGTGATGCGAATGTTCCACTGAACATTTTTTTGTTAAGCTTATTGTGTTTTTTGTATAAAATTATTTTTTTATGTATACATTGGATTCTGTGACGTCATGGGTTATCCTTCAAAGAATTTCCTCTTGGCTATCAACTACGATAGTCAGGGCACATTGCAATAAACTATACACCTATGTATCTGTTTGTCAGAAACCATGGCTTTCATTAATGGTAGCCACTTTCTCTATTATTGAGTGTTTTTTTTTTTTACAGTTTGTAGTGAACATATTCTCAAATTAAATCTGATGAAATGGCATCTGATTCGGACTTGGTTTTTGATTCCGATAACTCGACTATAAATTCATTCACATATTTTTGATGACGCATTAACACACACGTTCAGCCTTGAAAAAAGATTTGGGATACTGATCCCAAACCACACAGCTTGGGAAAGCGGCGAACCCTTGCTAAATGCCAAAGGTGTTGGCGCTCGCATCTTTGGACCATATCGGAAGATATCGTAGGCCTTGGGAACTAGTCCTTATGCCGAACAACACGCCATCCTAACGTGCGTCCACCTAAAATTACCACAAATATACTTTCATACAGTCAGGTAACGCACCAAGCGTTGGGCTCGTATCGTACGAACTCAAAATCAAAATCATACGAACTCAAAAAAAAGGAATGCTACGATGCCCTGCAAGACATAGGTAGAAGAAATAAGGTCAAACTCTGGTGGGTGCCAGGTCACGAGGGCATAAAAGGCAACGAAATCGCCGACCAACTCGCTAGGAAAGATTTCTGCGGAATCCCCAAGTCGAAGATTAATTTAATTTTAGACAAGTGGGAAAAACCGCAAACGAGCACTTTTGGAACAGCGTTCAAGGACCCCGACAATCGAAGAGATTCATGCTAACATTCTATTAATATTCTCAAATATAAAAGAGTCAATATCAGAAGACTGGTCAGCTACCTTTCGGGACACTGTAGTCTGAGGTATCATATTGACAAAATGAACCTCCCGCTTGAAACTGGGTGTCGACTCTGTCTAGAGGACGAGGAAACTGCAAAGCACATACTATGCGAGTGTGCTGCTCTCTGTGATTTTAAGAAGCGTACCCTCTTCAGAAAAATCATGACTCCTGAGTGGATCAACTCATATCCTACGAGGGACATCCTCAGATTTATTAAGAAAGTAGAGGAACTCCTCGTCTAATTGGCTAGTAGGCACAATAGACCTGTACCGATCACAGTGCTCTATGATATTTTTCCTAGCAATTGTTTAGCACCCAATATAAAAAAAAACAAAAACAAACTTGTCGACGACAAACTTATAAAGCTTATAGCTGCTGAAACCAATCACTTTGCTGAGCAGACTATTGCAGTTTGATGTTAATCAAAACATGGTCGTATGTACCAATGAATACCAATGGATCCTGAAGAAATGATGGATTGGTGATTTTGATGAGTTTGGTAGCTCTTTGATGTATGGCGGCCTATTGGGAAACGAATGGTGTATCTCAGTTGGCGCTACTTATGTAGGTAGGCTATGTCAAGGAATCGTTTTCAAGACTTACTCTCTATGTTATATTTTGAAAACATTGAAACAAAAAACTGAAAAATTCGACTTCGAAAAATTGAAAAACTTAGTTACATTCTCCAGGTCAACTTCAAAAATCTGTTTTACCTCGGAGATGTTGTTATGAATGAAACCCTATGAATGAAACGCTGGGGAGGCAGTCTTGCAGCACATTTCAAATAAAACTCATCGATAAGGAGGGAATATTTTCAAACTATGTTTCATTGATGGGTATTCTTGGCCACTAAGAGTTTATACTGGAAACTCAGCTGCGGATGAAAAAGAAATCGGACTAGGAAAATTTGTCTTCACGGAACTATCTCAGGGGCTTCTAAATTAATGAAGGTGTTTCACATAGATAGCTATTATACAACTTATAAGTTAGTGCAATCGTTCTGGCAATGAATATCTCATGTTGTAAGCACACAGAAAGAGGTTAAGTTGTTTCCTGTGAGGATGATCAAGGAATCGTTAAAAATGGAAGGATACCAGGGATGTACGTATATTCTTCACTAACACGCGTAGGTTTTGGCAGCTTTTTCGAATAGGCAAACACCATGGATCCAACCACTTAACATGCAGCTCTCCAAAAGTTATAATTCATTTTGAGCTCCAAGACCAAGACGAAAAATAAGACGAAAGAAGTAAAATCAAATTTTTCAAATTAAAAAAATTAGAATTAAAGAAAGAAAGTGGTACCGGAAACTACGGATTGAGCTGTTACTGTGAGTTCGGCATGTAAACACACCAAAATATGTGTTCGAAAATTTAAATAAATGCTAGTGATTGAGCTTGTAAGTATTCGCACAATTTCATCTACACCGATACATATCCGAGCAAAAATCCATAATTTGAAAGATAGGTTTAACGATTCCGGAAAATAGGTCAGCCGCTTGCTATAATCAAATCACGAATGAAAAAGGTATAGATTACGCCCGAAAACAGTTTCTCTGAAGATCCTCCAGAACAACTACAAATGTGCCGCAAATGTTTTAACACTGAGCTTAAATGAAGTTCAACATATGCCTGCAGTCAGTTGTTATATTATAATCATTATACTAGGTACTATATTTATTGCGATTAAGTTTTAAAATATTTTCCAAAGTAGTCTATCTTTTTATGTAATTTTGCTGCTAACGTCATTGAATTCGGTTTATTTTGTATTTTTTCTTTATTTAAAATTATAATTAAGAAATAAATAAATAAATAAAAAAAATTATAAATAAGAAATGTTTATTTTCAGAAGACGATGATTTTTTCAGGCTTTCAAGCGTAAATAGTCTCTAAACTGCTCAATACAAGTTCATATAGATTTAGGTGCTAAAATTTCCAACTTGTATGGAATTTTGTTCCAGGCGGATATTAAATTTGAATACTGTAGCTTTTTTGAATAGACAACTGGCTATCACATTCACTGCCCGCAGCATCCCGGAAACATGACAGGCTATCAAACATAATAGTCATGGCAATTAATATGTCAGACATCTTATTTTCCATAATCAAGTGGCGTCGGCAACGTCTTAAGTTAAGACAAACGTAACAATTATTCACTTAGAACGTCAAACACGGAAAGAGAAATCAACAAACACGAATAAAAAGCCCATTAAACGATAGGTAGATACATGAAGGTGAAAAGTATCCAATCCCACGCATTTACGTGCTTATAATTTTATAAATTATGTTTTAACTAATTATTGGTCCTAAAAATTGTTATGCTATACATCGCCCAGATGTAAAGAACTAATAAACTCTACATTCTGTAAATAGACTATACATAATTTATTATAAACATCATCCTATGTACAACACAGCATGTCTGTCTTTAAATAAAAAACTTTAAGATGAACTAGATCTAGAAACAGATATGAGTACATCAAAAGAAGGCAAGTATATGAAAACAAAATCCAGTACGTTTGTGAGGTGACAGTAATTTGACTAACAGTGTCTAACCTTAAAAAGAAACTAAATATATTACATTTCATCTCGCATTTACTCTATAATAATTTACAGTCAAAATTTATCTTATAGATTTGTCTTTAAAATATTTTTATAACTAACAACGAAGGATATTAAATCTGTACAAACGATAGTTTAATCAAAAAAATGTCGATAATCAATTACAAATCACATTTAAAACGTACGGTTAATTAATGTCACACCCTCAATTCATCCATGATGCTTTGGTTCGTCTGATTGCTTTGGTTACCCATTCCGCCTCCCGGTTGTTTCATGCAACTTTTCTTTGTCAGCGTTCCACATTGATTGCCCATCACTTGTAGAGCATGTGGCGGTGGTAGCATTCCTCCTCCGCCACCACCTCCGCTCCCGTCCGGCACGGATTTCATGTGTTTCGGTGGTGGTGGTGCTCGGTGTGGTATATCAGCAAACTCGGGCGGTGGCAACTGATGGTGTTGCATCGCATGATGATGGCCAAGTATTGTGGCTGGATCGCTTTTCGTGTGTATCGTGAGTGTTTCCAAGTCACCGCAAATGTTATTTGGCATCTGGCCGTTCTCGTTGCGTTTCTTCGTTTGATTTCGTGGCTCATTCAGACGGGTTTTGTCCCGCTGATAGTAGACTCCCGCAAAGATAAGGACGTTCAGTATTAAGAGACTGCAACCGATAGCTATTGTTACGCTAAGCGCAGTACTATATGCAGCAAAGCCATCTTCTTGCGGTGAGGTTGTACTATGTTGGCCACCAGGACCACCGCCTTCATCTATCAAATCCAACGGGTCCAGCGAATGAGGAACTTTTTGATTGTAACGACTATTGGAGTTATTATGGTGCAAGGACGATGACGGTGATGATAAATTGAGCAACGAAAACACCTGGGACGTAAATATGGTGTAGTTCGATTGTATTCGACCACCTAGAGGAGGATTTAATGGCTTAACTGTTGATTGGGCTTGTTGCGTGGTAATGGGATTGTCATCGTCAAGCTGATGATGCGACTCGGGTACATTATCACCACCCGGCTTATGTAAATCCGGAATTAAGTTCAGCCAGAACGATAATCGGTGTGCTCGATAATGGTTTTTTAATTTTGGTTTTGTATCTGTAAGTTGAGAGAAAGAGAGTGAGTGACATCGATAAATGTGAGATTAAGGCCAAAACTTTTTGCGTCGTCAGTTGTGGGTAAAAGCGAGAAAAAAGTAAGTCCCAATTGGGACTTCCTTTTTTTAAATTAAATATTGGAGTCATTAAGTAATGCTAAAGCCCCTCGCAAATCAAACTGTCGCAAACAGAGAAAAGTATTTCCAAAACGAAATAAATAAACTCACCAAAATTTAAATATTTCTTGTGAACACTTTCGTATGCAGTCCATTCGACCGTTTTATATCTACTTCTTTCCTGTCGACTGCCATGATCACCTTCCATTTGTTCATTGGGATTCCTATGTTTTCATAGAAAGAAATGTAATTGAGGATAAGAAGGAAGAAGGAAATTCAACTTTTCTGATTTGATTCGAATTAAAAGTTTTATTTTTTGATTTAGGACGAAAAAGGAAAGTTATGAGGAAATAAACTTACCCCGTCCGTACAAAGTTTGACCAGTACAGCATAACAATTTCCGAGAGACCTATTTCGGACTTCGTGTAATTTCTGCCAAAATGATTGAATCCACCAACAAGAGGAGCTCCAAATACGTACGGTAAATCCTCTCCATGGATGCATCCTTGTCTCTGCAATAACATTTTTTTAAGAAAAAAATATATAGCAGACTTACACTTCAACTTCACGAGTATATAGGTAGTCTAAAGAACTGCACCACTCGAAACACACATAGCGAATTTAGAATTCCCTTATACGGGTGGTATGTGCGCAGAGTGCATATTACCATCAATGGCAAAAAGACACTACTCATGTCAGACACATACTGATACTCCTCACTCACATTTGAATGTTTCGACAACATGGAACAGTAGATATGATCTAAGAACGTACCTAACCTCACCGTAGTTATGTTTATACGGATACACGTTCGACTCTTGAAAAGTATGCATCAATGAACGCAAAACAAGGTAGAAGCAATAGATGGAACAATCAGAATATATGTACATATGTACAAAAAAAAACAAAGCATTGCGTTCCAATGGTTCCATAGGAAGCATGAGGCATATTTGCAGAAAACTGCAGAAAACTGCAGAAAATCTCTCGATGGATACGTTTTGTTTGTTCTCAAGTAATTGGAAAATTATTTTTGATGCAACACACAAAGTGGTGTCATGCGAAGAACAGCACCAGTTGGCAGTGAGTTACGTATACAGGGTGTCACACGAGCAGTGTGCCAAAAAGCTAGAGCGTGTAGGTCTGGTCAAGACAAGAAAAAAATCGTACGAGAGGGGGGGTATATTCCCCCGTTTAGCCGGGAGGGGCAAATTTCTAAAAAATTGACTTAATTTGGAAAAAAAAATAGTAAAAATCAGCAGTTATGTACATCCATAACGTCGCGATATACTTTTTGTAAAGCCAGAAACCTCTTACTTCATCTTGTTTTTAAAAGAAGCTGTTTTAAGGAACAGTTTTTGAGAAATTAATTTTCAAACTCAAAATTTTGAAACAAAAAAATTTAAAAAAAAAAATTAGAACTATTTTTTTTCAAAATTGTAGATATGTAATTAAGTACTAATTTTTTTTTCAAAAATTCAATTCTCTTATTAGTTTCTAGTTAAAAACAGAAAACCGGATGCAAAAATGTCTTGTAGTTTTTGAGAAATTAAAATAAAACATTTTTTTCTAAGAAAAACCTTTTTTTTTGGTTTTAACGCGGCTGGACTTGTAGGCAAATTAATGTATGAAACATTGAACTCTCTTTCATTATTTTTAAAAAATTCGGAGTTTTATTATAATAAATTTTCAATATGATCCCCATTTTTTAGAAGGCAAAGATTATATCTCCTTCTAATGGCTGCACATAAGTCTATGCTTGACAAATTTTCCTGCAATTTGACTCCAGCGACTTCAATCCGTTCTTTCAGTTGTTCCAAAGATACTATTTCCAATTCGTAAGCATAATTCTTCATGAATCCCCACACATAAAAATCTAGAGGAGTTAAATCTGGTGATCTAGGTGGCCATTATGTGGGGCCCCTTCTTCCGATCCAATGGTCACTAAAATGATCATCCAGCCAGTTTCTAACCCGTAAGCTGTAGTGTGCTGGTGCTCCATCTTGCTGGTAGATTAAATTATCTGCAATGGCCAAAGGAACGTTGTCCATCATATCGGGCAAAAGGTCTCGTATCATACTGCAGGTATGATTCTCCATTAATAACGGCATTCAAAAACCGGGGCCTGATTACAGTTTGTCCAACTGTACCAAGCCAAACATTACAGCTAAAGCGGTGTTGTGATTTATTTTGTTTTTTGTTGTGTGGATTCGTGCTACTCCAATGATGCAAATTAGTAACCCCATCTCTGGTAAACTGTGCTTCATCCGTCCAGAATATCCTTGCAAAATAGTTTCGTTCAGTTTCATCTCGAAGCAGTAATGATCGACAAAATTCTGCTCTCAAAAACTTGTCGTTTGAGGTGAGTTCCTGAACTGGTCTAAAATGGTACGGGTGTAGGTTTCCGGTATGAAGCACTCTCCATACTCTAGATTTGGGCACTCCAAGCATAATAGCTATCCTCCTTGTACTTCTTCTTTTCCTTTTTCCGGCGTTGTTATGGTCAGAAGTGAAGGACCATAACCTTCCCACTTAACTGCATTCCTACTGGTCCGCTTGTGGGGTCCGCCGGTTTGACCTCAGAAAGTAGCAGCAGACTTCCCGGTTTGGGATTACTTCATCGCTGAGGCCAATCAAATGCTGGTGTTTTTGCATTGTTTGCACCAATTGTTTTTCCGCCTGCCTTTTTTTTTTTTCTTTTTTTTTTTGTGACACGGGCATGCTCCATATTTTTTTGGTTTGATCTTACTCTTACAACACCGGCGATCTCCAGTCGTGTCAACCCACTGATTTGCATGTATACTTGTGGGGCAGTTTAATGGTGGTATATGTGTCCGTAGGCTCACCTTGGTGTTTTCTAAATTGCCTAGATGTGATTTTTGTTTACCTTTGTTTTAGTCGCTTTTTACGACAAGCGAGAGGTATCGCTGCAGGGATATTCTTAACACGTCCCTGCTATCCTCCTTGTACTAAGGGAGGGATTACGTCGGACCGAATCCAAAATTCTTTCATTTAAGATTCCTGATCCATCTGTAACTGATCTTTGGCTTCTTGGATGCTCTAGCACTCCGTGCTCTCGCAGACGTCGGTGGATTCTTGAAAACATGATACGACTCCGATTGGGATATCTTTCAGCGCAGAGTCTTTCTGCTTCACGATCTCGACCATTAGCTAAACCGTAGCAGAAGTGCATGTTCGTCCATTCTTCTCGAGAGTATGAGTTTGACATCGTAATGTGTTGATGAGTTAACATCCAATTTGGAAATGGTTTTTTATTAAAAATGCGATGCCTTTTATTTATATTTGGGTTGCAAATATTTTGTTTTTAAATAAAAAAAAATTGCGGTTTTATTGTCGGCGGCGGACGGACCCAGACGAAATTGGCAGGTCAGTTTTCAGGCGTTATCAATGAAAAAAAAGGGTTAATCCAGGGTTATTCCAATACTGTGTCACTTTATTGTATAATCATAAAACTTCGAATTTTTTAAAAAGAATAAAAAAGAGGTCAATGTTTCATACATTAATTTGCCAACAAGCCCAGCCGTTTTAAAACCAAAAAAAAAGGTTTATCTTAGAAAAAAAATGGTTCGGGTTTTTTTTTAATTTCTCAAAAACTACAAGACATTTTTGCATCCGGTTTACTGTTTTTAGCTAGAAACTAATAAGAAAATTGAATTTTTGAAAAAAAAATTAGTACTTGATTACATACAATTTTGAAAAAAAAATAGTTCGAAATTGTTTTTTTTCATTTTTTTTTTCTAAATTTTGAGTTTGAAAATTAATTTCTCAAAAACTATTCCTTGAAACAGCTTCGTTTAAAAACTAGATGAAAGAAGAGGTTTCTGGCTTTACAAAAAGTATATCGCGGCATTGGGGATGTAACTGTTGATTATTAATATTTTTTTTTCCAAATTAAGTCAATTTTTTAGAAAAGCGCCCCTCCCGGCTAAACGGGGGGAATAGAGCCCCCATCCCATACGATTTTTTTCTTTTCTTAACCAGACCTACACGCTCTAGCTTTTTGGCACACTGCTCGTGGGACACCCTGTATAATAGCATCAGGTATACCATAGAGAGTAAACATCTTTTCATAATAAGCAGAATACTAGTTTGATGTGTGGTTTTGTTAAGGTGCTGCACATATTCGATACTCCTTACCTGTGGGAAGTCTCCATATTTGGTTTGATAATCGAACACGTACAAATAGGAATTTCTGTGGTCAGCTGAATGCAAATCGACAGTTTGTGCAGCCGGCGCTACAACTTGAGCATCGCTTAAGGCTTCCAGGGTTTCATCTCTGCAGAAAAGAAAAAAGAACAACAAAACCGGATTAGGGAGTGGTTAGAATCTATAATTGTAAATATTGAAATATTAAATCGTAAAACAGTTGTTAGCAAAATGTGTATGCCTAGGCCGCTTGTTACCATACCATATTACGGTGTCAATAATAAATACGAAAGGATATACGGTTGCGGTTT
Organism: Merodon equestris; assembly: GCA_958301585.1. Lineage (NCBI taxonomy): Eukaryota > Metazoa > Arthropoda > Insecta > Diptera > Syrphidae > Merodon > Merodon equestris. The sequence goes on from OY284413.1 coordinate 72,952,328, forward strand.
GGATTGTTCAAGCTTCACGAGAGTTACTCGGACGTGCCTATGCTCTACGTACAGTATTGAATTTCAATACCTTTGTGGTTGTCTTATGCCCAAATTGTAGCAGTAAAGATATTCAATTCGGTTAACTAATAAAGAATTCTGTAAAATCACCTTTAACTTCTGTCAAATCTCCGCGAATTTTTGAGAGAGGTTAGAGTATATTTTCCTAATTAAGAAATGTCATATATTGATGTGTCATACACGATATTGATAACCGTTAAGTAGTCCGAATATTCGAAAAAGTGCATTGCAATAAGTTTAAAGGGCAATGTGAGAAAAAGTCTCAATATGTTTAACATTATTTTTGAAGATATCCACAATCTGCACTAGTGCCTTATGGTTGACAGTAAGTTTGAATTGAAGAAGACAAAATTCTTGTCTCGAGATTCCCTTTTTGATTTTAACCCATTTATGCATTCATATCAAACGATAAGGTAGACCGGGGAATCGGAATACACACAAATTATTGCTCTGATACGGGGCTAAGGAAAATTAAATTACATAATTACCCCTGACTTTAACACACTTTGCCTACCGTTTCTTGAACATCAGTCTTCTTTCCCGGAATTGAGTCTGGAAGGCTCTGAAAATATTCTCTCAACTTCTTTGTTGGATATAAAAGCGCTTATTGGAAACAAATTTCTTTAATATTGGAATCAGATGGATCATACCCCAAATCCCGTAGTTTCCTCTTTCTCGTGTTGTATGACGAAAGATGTTTTTTTCTTAAAGCCAGGGGTTTTTTTTTTGGAAATTCGGAATAAAATTGGTCGAGAAGGTTAAGCAAATATTCGTTTGGTATTATTCTTCGTTTTGCCAGGTAGTCAAATAATGGAACCCGTTTCGCATCCCAAAACAAGCTAGCCATGACTTTTCCGACAGATATTGTCGATACGGCCGCGTGCACCAAGTGTTTGTCTCATCCATTAAGACAAAAAACGTCGCATAAAAGCGGTAGGTTCTCTGCTAAATCGTTCCCAAAATCGTTGCGGATTTGCCTTTTATAGATATTCATCAAAAGCGATACCCATCTCACGTAGTGCTATCGCATCATTAGTTCTTTGTGAAAGATGTTCATCCTTCCTTCCCAAATAACATCAACCTCACCTGTCTCACTCACTTTCATACATAAGTACGAGTATATCCACCCTCCAACATGATATCATGCACTTTTTGTTGGGTTCCGGTTGCGGTTTTTGATGGTTATTCATGTGGGTCATGTTCAAGGTATGTGCGACCACATTTAAATTCAGCTGCCCACTTTTTTCAATGTTAGATAAATTTCGTTTGGGATTAAGCAACATCAACATATTTTTTTATTGACTGGAATGCCAGGTCGAGAAATGTTCACCTTACTCACCTAATAGTAAATAAACTCTCGTCAATCATCAGGTACGAGGATGGTCCGTAAAGTACTTAGCCTCACCGCCAGATGGCGCCAGTATCGCAAGAGCAACTTACTATCGTGTAGTACATTCTAGTAGACGGCTACTGTCGAAATTTCAGCCGGATTGGACTCGTAGTTTTGTTTTGACCGCGTGTGGAAGCGGGAGTGTCCGCGGATTTTGGAAAAATGGAAAAAGAGCAATATCGGTCGGTGATTCAATTCTTGTTTTCTTGACCCTTCTCCTTCGATGGCGACCATCAAAAATTGGTTTAACGAGTTTCAACGTGGTCGCACGTCGGTTTTTGATGAGCCACGTCCAGGTGCCCCGAAAATGGCTACCACGAAGAATAACTTGACAAAAATCCACGATCTCGTATTGGCAGACCGCCGATTGAAGGTGCGCGAGATAGCTGAGACAGTAGGCATCTCAAAAGATCGCGTGGGTCATATCCTGCATTAAATTTTGGGCACGAGAAAGCTCATGCGATGTGTGCCGCGTTTGCTCACTCCGGACAACAAGCGCAACTGTGAGACCACTTCAGAGCAGTGTTTGACGCTGTTTAAGCGCAATCCGAAGTAGTTTCTGCGTCCTTTCGTGACAGTCGACGAAACATGGATCCACTGGTATACACCGGCGAACGTGCTCCGAAGAAAGCGAAGACTGTCCCATCGGCCGGAAAGGTGATGGCCACCGTTTTCTGGGATTCACAAGGTGTGATCCACATCGACTACCTGGAGAAGGGCAGAACGGGCAGAACGGTCACAGAGCTGTACTATGCCAAATTATTGGGCCGATTCGACGCTGAATTGAAGAAAAAACGGCCCAACTTGGCGAAGAAAAAAGTGCTCTTCCACCAAGATAACGCACCGGCTCACAACTCCACCATCACCACGGCCAAATTGGTCGAATTGGGCTACGAACTGCTGCCCCATCCACCGTTTTCTCCAGATTTGGCCCCGTGCGACTTGTTTTTGTTTCCAAATTTGAAAAAGTCACTCGCCGGGCAAAAATTTCAGTCGAATGAGGAGCATCGCTGGGTCAAGTGTGTCGAGCTAAAAGGAGACTATATTGAAAAATAAATCCCCATTTCTCCAAAATTTTTGTTTTTCTTTTGTAGTCTAAGTACTTATCGGACCACCCTCGTATATATATATATAATATATGAATACATATAAGACGTTTTCGCTAAATTACTTGAAATGCTTAACTTATGAACGGCCAAAAAAATAAATATTTAAAATTAAATTAAGAAAAAACAATTTTCTTTTAATGCATTTTTATTTTCGTTCTCTTATACTTATTCTAGATAAAAATTCTTAATTCTAGCTTAGCTATCTTAGCTCATTAAACTGCGTTATTGACCCTGTACGGACATTGTAAAGCAGACAGAACATTCCTAAAACTATGTTCGTCATTTTTTATTTTGTTCTACTTTTATAAATTTTATCAATGCAACAAAAACACCTACTTAAAAAAAAATACGTCAGATGCAAATTAAGCATCCAATCTTGATTTTGAAAATTATGTCTAACACGAAAAAAAAACAGTTGTATTGTATATAGTATACACATTTATATGTACAATATTTCTTATTTATTTCATGATTTATAATGTTTTTTGTTTTTTTAGATAACTAAAAACAAAACTGAACTAAAACTGACCTAAACTTAAACTACACACAACCCACATACCTTAACCTACTTTAACCTACATATGCAGAGCCAGCAATAACGTTGATGCAGCTGGACGACGTCTTCGCGATCTAAACATGAAATCGACCTCTAAACTTCAAGCGCTCATGAAGCGCGATATCATGTTAGTAGAGAAATCACGTAATGCATAACCTATTGTTGAGGTAGAATTTCTTGTAATTATATTCGGGTTCCACAAACATTGACAACTTGTGCACACCTTTTTTGTAGTGTACCGAAGAGCCCTAGACAAAAGCGTTCTGAATACTGAAACTGATCATGAACCATCTGGTAACGAAGACCTCACCGATACTCCGTGGAGATTTATGGCCGTAGTTTTATGGGGTTGGAAGTGTCTTTAACTCTTTTGGTGATCGGTTGCAACATCGATAATATGCATTGTTGGACAGGATGGTGTCTTTACAGCCATTGGTGGGTGGCGCCCCAGCACAACATTGGATTTTCCTCGCTTAAGTGACTCTTTGGTCTTTGGATTCCCCGTCGAAATGAAAAAAACTTAGTCTCTTCATTTTTGTCTGCATTATTTGCCACGAATACGTCATTGAGCCTGATTAACTAAGGTTCACCACTGGCAATCAAAATAATCGAAATCATTTTGAAGGTAGAAGTAGAAATAGAGGCCTATTGGCGAATGCTGTCATCACCTTATACATTTCTTGGAACCCAGTTCTCACTATGGCCACCTTCTTCTGAGGATCCTCGATCACGATTCTGTGATGTATAGTCGTTTATTCTATTTTTCTTAGTTTAAGTTATCCTAAGGTAAATTCTAAGTTTATATTTAGTAGTCGAAACATATAGACACATTGTTGAGTTTATTTTAGAGTGTCCGCCTAGGGTCAGCAAGATATTTAGATTTGTTAAGATAGTTAAGCTAGTTTTAAGCATTTTTGTCTAGAGTAAGATAGATCTAAGAAATTATAAAATAAAAATGAATTTAAAATTTATCCTCGACCATGAAGAAATTGTCAATCAAGACGGCAGTCTTCGAATCGGAATCGACTACTCATACAATAGTCGTACATGAATGTATTTCTGACAGTTCTTCGGAATACGAGTGTATTTTTTAATTTGCGGCAACATATTCGCTCTGTTAGATTTTACATCACGAATTCTGTTGTTGCAATGAGAATTTGCAGATATTTTGTAATTTTTTTTGATCAACTGTTGGGGATTCTTAATCATTGACTTCAGTGTCCTGATCTCCTTTGTCTGTCGGTAAAGCGCCTATACAAGAGATTGAGTCTTGACTACTTCTCTGTTTGTGCAGTGCGTCGATTGTTGAGTGTCGGTTCACATTTGTGATATGTTATGATCTTACTATTAATTTATCGACTGTTTAATTATATCGTATTGTTTTTGTTTCATTCTGATTGCATTTTATTTGTTTGAGGTACCTGTCAATCTTGTAGTTTGGCAGTTTTCTATTGGACGTTATTGAAAGGAGGCTGTCAAAGTGAGCACTCTCGTCAGGAAATTAGCAAGCGAGGCCAACGCGCCTTACTGTTATCGTAGAGGTGCATTGGGATGGCTCTGCCATCTCCACGTATTCGTTTGGAACTTTGATTATGGCATGAAGTCAAATGGTCATTGTCATTGTCAAAGACGAAGGTCCGTAGACAATTAGTAAGACAATTCGTGTTGTCAATCCGCCAGTCTCATTTGAGAGAGGATCCGTTGCGGGTAATTTGACTCTGTACTCTATGCCCTGTATGCAACTCGTTAATGGCTTAAGAGGCCACTAGATGGAGTGTTGGGTATTTAGTTTCCCCAATCACCATGCTTGGCGTGATAGACCAATAAGTCTAACATCATTCCTGCTGAAAAGCATGGAAAGACTAGTAGAGTTGCACGTGCGCAAAGTTGCCCTTCGAATGCATCCTCTGTCGGACATGCAACATGCTTATCAACGCGGAAAATCCTGCGAGACTGCGCTTCAAAACCTAGTTGGGAGAATTGAATGCGCTCTCGAAAGGAAAGAGTACGTACTAGGCATTTTTGTCGACATTGAGGGAGCTTTTGATAACGCTACTTTTGACAGCATGTGTAATGCTGCTAGACGGCATGGCGTAGATGAAGCACTGGTTTTGTGGATCAAAACAATGCTCGTGCACAGGACACTGATCGCTGATGCAGGCCTCGAACATTGTGTCAAGTCTGGAGTAAACAGGGGCTGCCCGCAAGGTGGCGTCTTGTCTCCGCTGTTATGGTGCATGGTGGTCGACTCTCTGCTAGATGCTCTCAATGCCTCTGGAATCTATGCCCAGGCCTATGCGGATGATGTTGCTGTTCTCTCTGTCGGCTCATGTTTAGCGAATGTCTGTCTCAAAGCGTAGGCGGCGCTAATCGTGATCGAAGACTGGTGCACGAGAAATGGGCTGTCGGTCAATCCTCTTAAGACCGATGTGGTTCTCTTCACGAGAAGGAGGAAAATAACTGGCATTGCTCAGCTGGTGCTAAAAGGCATTCCCATCCCCATATCCAAGGAAGCTAAGTATCTGGGAGTCATTCTAGATAACAAACTTCTTTGGTCAAAACATGTTGAGTCCAAAACCACCAAAGCGCTGTCAGCTTTCTGGCGCAATGCAAAGGTGCCTTTGGCAAAACATGGGGCTTATCGCCGAAAAAGGTCCTTTGGATCTACACGGCAATGGTAAGACCGATAATCTCATATGCATCGGTTGTTTGGTGGAGCAGGCTGACACGAAAACACGCTGTGGCTTCACTCACCAAACTCCAAAGAGCGGTCTGCCTCAGTTGCACGGGGGCTTTCCCCAGCACACCGGGAGCTGCTTTGGATGCTATGATGAACCTTCCACCCCTTGACATATATATCAGAGGGTGTCCACTGAAAACTATTTCTCGCCTAAAGAGGAATGGTCTTTGGTACAACTCGCAGTGAAGTGAAAGTGTACTTGAGAGAGAAATATCCTACGATCACTGTCTCATGGATATGCCCTCTGACGCAATGACACCTGCCATCCTACTGCGCTGTAACTACACAGTCACATTTCCTTGGCGTCAGGACTGGCTTTGGCCAGACACTGAACCTGTAATAGAATGTCTTCGCATCTTCACAGATGGCTCCAGGACTGATCAGGGATCCGGCGCCGGAGTTTTCTTCGAGCGCGAAAACATTCGACTGCATTTCTCGTTAGGAAAATATGCGTCTGTCTTCCAGGCGGAGATTTACGCAATCCTAATGGCCATGCACTATGTTGTGAAACACAGATGGAGGGGAAAGAGCATATGTGTCTGCAGTGACAGCCAAGCTGCACTCTAAGCTGTATCCAATCCTCTGTCCAACTCCAAATTAATGCATGAACTCAAGACCTTTGTGAACAAAGTCGGGAGACTTAATTCACTTAGGCTTGTATGGGTTCCAGGTCACTCTGGAATCCCAGGAAACGAGATCTCCGATGAACTCGCTAGAAAAGGCTCAGAGGAGAGTTTCTCAGGGCCTGAACCCGCCTTAGGTCTACCAGCTTCAACGGTTAAATCTGACATCAATGACTGGGTCTTTAACGTACACAGTCGCAGATGGAAGGAATATCCAGGATGCAGGATGACTAAGCGCGTACGCCCTGACGTCTGTAAAAAGTCCGCAACATTCTTCTTATCCTTAAGAGGAAATGACTGCAGAAGGCTAACGGGCGTCATTACGGGCCATTACACTTTTGCCAGGCATCTTTATGTGCTTGGCATCAGTGAGACGCCTACCTGTGCTGCTTGTTGCGAGGAGGACGACACAGCGGAACACTTTCTCTGCGACTGTCCCGCCTTCGCTCGTGCACGGTGGCGCACCCTTGGGGCCGACGTGGTGGGTGCCGAATCTCTTAGCTCAACATCACTGAAGCCCCTCCTCACTTTTCTCCGGACAACGAGGAATAATACACAATAAATACAAGGTGTCTGTCTGGTAGTACAATGGACCAGTACTTGTGTCTGAGTGCTCCAGTAGATAGTAGAAGCCTCCAACAAAATAAAAAAAAAAATGCTTGGCGTTTAAATCGCCGACCAGGATATAGAAATTGTGTATCAAGTTTAAGTGCAGGGACCGAAACAGTTTGTCAAGTTTTGCAATTAAAATATTGGACTGAGGTCTAGACAGCCACTCCGATCGCGGATGTTTCAGATAATGCAATGGCACCACTGTTTGTATAATTCATTTTGGATTACATCACCCGACATGCTCCTTCACTTCAGAGGAGAAGAAGCAAAACGCTAAATTAGATGTAGGGGTGGCAAAATATAAATTCATAGAACTTCATTGCTTATGCGGTCCCTTTTAGCCGGTTACTTCTACATTTTTTCTATTCTTTTCTTTTTTTCTCGATATCTCCCGCCGTTATGCAAACGCTAAGTGCAAGTATTTTGCCAAAGAAATTTCGTATGTTGCAAGAAATTTTATTTTGTTATTACTCGTTCCGCCTTTTCTCTTATACATATACATATATGTAGTTTCCACAGCTAATTCGAAAAATGCTTTCTTTATAAAAAAATAATATTAAATATGTAAAAACGCATTCGTTTTATAAAAGAATAAGCACTTCTAAAAACGTTACCGATTCTGCATAATTAAGTCAATTCCGTTTCACGTAAATTACTGCACACGCAATTGCCACATCGCCAGCGCAATAGGAATTCCAAGCAGTTATACATATATATATTTTTCTTCACTGCCCGCATGTGCTAACTTGGTTTTACTACATGCGTGTTTGTATGGACATCAATATTTAGTTAGAATTTCAAATACAGCGGAAGGAACCATCATGAGTCAAATTTGACTAGCCTTGCGATACGTTTTTATACATAGTTCCGGTAAATAAATAGCATTATAATAAACCAATGAATGTGTCCTTTATGGTGAGTTTGTGTATAAATTCGTTCTGTCTATCGCCGTCGAATTTGCGTTTTATTTTATGATAACATTTCAAACGGATACATTTATTTCAGTTGCTGTAATAAAAATGCCAGGAAAAAAATAACTAGGATTTTTTTTAATAAATGAAAATGTTTTGTTTCCATGCTGCTATTTCACGCCGCGCTGAAATTGGCAGATTTCATGCTTCGAAAAGTTTTTTTAATTAACGAGTATTCTATGTACTTTTAAATATTAAAGCGGAAAATTCTGTTCTTAAATAACCTGTTCATACGTTGTTTGAAGTGTTTGGTTGTGGAATCTTAGCAACATAAATCACGGTAAAAAAAATTAAGCTAAAAACAAGTTTTAGATTTATCAAGCTCACCTATATTTTCAGCGGTCCCTATTACGCTTAACTGTTCATCAACATAATTTATTTTAATTTTCATGAAAACATGAAATATTTTTTGATTTGAAATCTTCGTTTTCTTTTTATTTTTTAATTCTGTGCGGCATATACATAATATGTACATAATATATCGAACGGTGGGACTTATTAAAATTCATTGTACGAAGGCAAGGTTAAAGTTCTGGGCCTGTCATAGAAATGGAGTTTCAATCAGCATGTATCATTAGTGCATATGACTAGTTTTGGTTAAAATGGATAAATGAATATCGTGCAGCTATAAAGTTCTTCATTTTGGATGGATAAGTTCCTAAGGAAACATATCGGAAGTTGACAAAAGATTATGGGAACTTTGCACCTTCGAAAGTTGGCAGCTGAATTAAAACGTGGTCACACATCCCTTATGGATAATTCGAGTGAAGAACGGCCTAAAAACTGCAACCATACTGAAAACCATTGAAAAGGGCGTATTTTATCGTGTTGCACGGCATTCGACCGATGGTGAGTAAGGTAGCTAAGGCTGTGGGGATATCGGAAGTAAGGGTGCGAAATATCTAGCCCAGAAGAATTAGGGATGCGAAAGCTCTACGCGAAACGGCCGCATTTGCTGAGTGCCGATTAAAAACAAATATGCAAACTGCTTTCGCAGCAAACTTTGGACCAATTCAATAGGTATTCGATCGATTTTGTGCGGCAATTTGTCACAGATTATTACTTGAACCTTCTTGACCAGCTGGATGCCAAGACTAGCGAGAAGAAGCCTGGCATGAAGAAGTAAAATACCTTTTTCATCAGGACAATGCAAGGGTATTTTGACGATGGGAAAACTGCTCAATTTCGGACACGATTTTTTCGGTCACCCCCCTATTCTCCTGATTTGGCACTATAAGATTTCCACCTATTTCCAAACTTGAAGAAATTTGTTTCTGGAAAGCGCTTGGTATCCAATGTAAAAGTTCAGAGGGACTGATAGATTTTTCTATTTATTTTGAAACCATTTTTAATTATTATTACTTAGATCGATCTTATCCTAATCAAGAACACTTAAAACTAGCTTAACTATCCTTACAAATTTAAATATCTTACTGGCCCTAGGCGGACACTCTAAAACAAACAGTACAACTTAAACCTATGTCTTTCGACTACTATATGTATATAAACTCACGATTAACATTAGTATTATTAATTTAAGCTTAAAAAAAACGAAGGAATACTGATATTAGACAAACAATGATCCAAGCCTGTTGAAGTTAACGGATATTATAAAATCACGTAGAATAATAAAATTCTTCAACTGAAAATCGCAGTCTTTCATTGTCAGATCCAGAACTATTCACTTTACTGTATATACGTGCCAAAATATATATGACTGCCAGTGGGTTTGATTTTCTCTTTACAATATATCCAGATGCTTTCAATATAAACTTCCACCAAAATTAATTTGTTCCAGTCCACACATTTCAAGAACTTCTTGATCAAAGATTAAATTCTAATCGTATAATTTGTCGGTTTGTGTTTAGTGACCTTGTTTTTCTATTTATTGATCAGATTTTATTTTTAAAAATTGTTAGGATGGGTCTGTTTTTTCGAATTAAAGTGATAAAGCCATTTAAGGTGTTTGTATGTGCGTGTTTCGTTCGTGAACTTTCAACTAGTTCTATAATTCGCATTATAATACTGAAGAATGATTTTCTACCGAAAATTATGAAAATGATGTCATTGGAGCTGGTACCACTTGTATGGTTCACCCCCGATTCGCCGAATCCCATTTCGCCGAATCCCGATTCGCCGAATCCCGATTCACCGAAAGTTTTTTCACCTAATCCCATCTTGCCGAATCCCATCTCGCCGAACGGATTAGAAATAATAATCAAGATTGAAATTTTAAAGAATCAAATTTATTTATTCAATAAAATCAATGCAACGTGGTAAATAATTGAATAAATGAAATGAAGTGGAGTTATCTCACCGTTATCTAATTGATATTTCAAATGTTTGTAGCGATTCTCTAAGTTACACAAAATCTTGTGGCGGGTGATGATGGACTCTCCTTTCGTTGACCAGAAGCTTTCATCATTTGTTACTAAAGTCACTGAATATTTTGGATAATAAGAACATTTCCAATAACTTCTACCATTATTGGCTCTTTTGTCGATTCGGAAAGAAAATCCTTCAAAGATTGGTATTCTTTTTCCTCGAGAAGATGTGATCCATTCAATGGCTCTCGTAGCCATTTTGTGATACTAACCACTATACTGCCGAGGACTAACTGACAACTAATCTTTTTGTTTTTACAATTTTCTTTAACCACTAATCTTTTTGTTTACTTCAATTTCGGCAAAATGGGATATAAAAATTTTTGAGGATTAAATCTTGATATTTCTTTCGGTCAAATGGGACATGGAAAATTTTCGGCGAAACGGGACATAAAAATTTCGGCGAAATGGGAATTCGCGAAATGGGATTCGGCAAATCGGGGGGACACCACTTATATTGTATGATTGTATCATTGGAATTATCAGAGCGTTTTTTAAGGGGAGTTGGTAGTTTGGCTTGACCGTTTGTATCCAAGAATTTCTTTTTTAATTTCTGACGAAAACAATGCTTAATGGGGCATCATATTAAATAGCAATAAACCTTCAATGTAAGGTTAAACTATATCTTGCGGCATTTAAAATTGACCAATTTAGAGAAACTTTTCAAGAAAACAAGTGATCATAGACTCATTTAGATTTAAAATTTATGGATTTAGATTATAAAATAACTATCCAGTAATTTTTGTTCCTTCAAACAATTCGTTATGGGCAGGAACAGTTGGCAATCACCAGGTGCCAGGTCCGGACTATAAGGTGGATGCACAAGAAACTCGAAACCAAAACATTCAAGCACAAGAGAATTTACAATGCTAAGAAGAATATAGATTTCAAGTCTTTGAAAAGGAGATCTTAGGATGAATAAATAGGCAAATGGAGAAAGCTACATAATCAAGATCCGGAGAACTTTATTCATCCCAAGCATTTTTCGAGTAATAAAATTGCGAAGACTTAAGTGGGTAGGACACGTAGAACGAATGGACAGTGTACGAACAGTCAAAAGCAAAATGAGTGGAAAACTCGAAGGTAAAAGACCCCCAGAAAAGAAGTGGCGTTAATGTGTCGTAATAAGAATATACCTAGAAGAGATGGAGCAGGACTTTCGACTTCCTAATAGCCAGCAATAATAATAACAGTGAATATTGGCAGTTATTTTTAAACCTTACAGCACCAGAAGAACCAATTCTAAATTGTCAGGATTTGATTAAAAACTTGGAAGATCCTCTGAGTTTAATATCAAATACGATTAAGGAGCAGCACACATTTTTATTTAGGCTGCTGCATAGGAGATGCCACAGCGAACCTTACAGTGGAGTAGAATAAATTAAGCACTTATTGTAATTTCTCGTGCGAGCCATGCAGAAATCGACAATCAACTCTCACCTATTGCAATATAAAATTGAAGCTTTTACAAGAAAATTGTGCAAGGTGCTTTGTCATTGGAAACCTCAAAGTTGAAGAGACGAGTGACGTATACCGACGTATATGACATATACCAAGTCCAGTTCAAGAAAAACATGGAAAGAAGGAGGCATATGCCACGAGTTTTATTAGTCACAAACCAATTACTAAATAAAGTTCATTGCCTAATAATAATAAAATATAATATTAAAGGTGGGGTAGACGGAATCACAAATATAATCAACCAAGTGCCGAGCCGCAAATTTACATTGCAATATGTGTCGGAAAAAAGCCCACGTAGCTTCAGTATGTATTGAAACTCAATCCCTTAACAGATACTCTGATAAATCAGAACATTGGGAAGTGTATTCTGCCGACCTGCACTATAGGTCTAACGATACCAGAGACCGGGTTAAGTAATGTTATCACATTTGATATGGAATTTGACAAGGGAGCTGCGATTTCCTTTATGAATAATGACACAATTACCACATATTGGTCTGATTGAAAGTGTTGCTAAAAATATACAATACTGATATTCTTCCCGCGTTTGGAAAGGTTCAAGTTGAAGTTCAACACAACAGAAAAAGGACAAGGCAAAATTGATACAATATTGTGTGGGATAATGCACCTAAATTATTTATTCCTTTTATAAGTACCTACACCGAAGAAGGTGCAGACCGGCTATATGAATTACGAGACGGGGTGAACCTAATCCTTATAAAACGCAGAGCAGTTCCATACGTGATTTGACCTTAATGGAAGACGAAAAAGAGTTTGGAAAAAAAATGGAATACTAGAGAAGGTAGCGCACTCTGATTGGGGAATTCCAGAGGTTTTTGTAATTAGTAGTAGTAGAGGTAGTATATTTTATTCAGATTCTTGTTAAAATATACATGGTCTGAGTTACCACACATTAGTTTACACAGAGATGTGACACCTAATCATATTTTTCTACTGAAATTATGATTTTATTTGTTTACAAAAGATGTAATGGAAGAAAAACAATTTGAGGAAAAATTTTGTTTTATTTTAAGAAAAAAAAATAATACAATAAATATACAAATAAATAAATAAACATATAAATAATTAAATGAATAAATAAGTAAATATATAAATAAACAATTTAAAAAATAAATACTCGTAAATAAATAAATAAATAAATAAATATATATATATATATATATTCATATATATCTATATACTATATATATATAATAAAGTAAAAAGAACTAAATAAACGAATAATATTAAACATCTTATTTTTCATAAAAGTTTCTTGAATATATTTGGATGTATTGTCAGAATTAAATCTGAGAAAATAAATTTGTTATTAAAGGGTTTTCGGAGTTGTCGCAACACACTTTAAATTTTTCGTTAAGTTTATTTAATATATCAGAGATCAATTCCACTTTCGCTCTCTTATGCAAGGCTCTTGTAGAAAAATGACACAGGCGATTTAAAGGACCTTTTGCGCAGTTTAAAATCATTGTTTGAAATATGACTTTATGAATTTTTTTTTTTTTCTTGTAATAATAGAGATTTCCTGTTTATGAATGGATATAAGAGTCCTATAAGTATTTTAATTTTGTTTAACGTTTCTTTTGTGTCTTCTTTTGAGTCAAGATAGGTATTTGAGCGCGAGCTCCATTCGATTGACACGTTATCTACTCGCAAGGGAATATAACAAGCCCTTCTTTTTCTTGTGAAAAAGATAGCTTGAATTTTTTCCTTTATTATCTTAATTTTTCATTTTGTAAAGTAGAAACTAAGTATTTCCAGCGCATAGATAAGATTCGTCTAAGAACGAGAGAAAATTTATGTGATGTGAATACAGCTGTGTCATCGGCATAAGTAGCTATGTTGCATAAGGGGAGATTGAAAAAGTCTGGCGTAAACACATTGCGCAAGACAGGACTGAGAACTGAAACCTGCGGAGCCCCAGCATTAAAGTATTTCATTTCAGCACATTATTAAGGGATACACTAAAAAAATGATTACTAAGAAAACTTCGTACTATTTTAGAGAGATAATACGGACTTTTTTGAGGAATAATTTTGAAGACAAGACTATCATGCTACACGGAGTCCTGTAATTAAGTCTGACAAAAAAAAAAAGGTATTATGATCAACAGTTGTGTCTTAAATGACAAATAACCAGTACCAAAAATTGAAGTACTACATATATCAAAAATTAAATTTTGGCAAATATTTCTTTCGATATTCACAAAACCTACATATCAACATGACTGCAGAGTGTTCGTTTCTGCAAGTGGTGAGTACCATCAAGGGCTTGTATAAAGTCAATAGAAGCATGTTTCGGATTAGATCTGCCCCAAATATTCTGCAGAAATGCATCAATAAGGATATTATCTACGAGCATGATCTTGAAGGCATTGCAAAGTAAAAGTATTCAAGAAACTTTTCAAATTGCTTTTGTTCGAGAAATTTCGCAATCTTCATTTAAGCAAATTGGAACATAAACTTTTTGAGAAAAGGTAACATATCTCGGATAATGAATAAATAAAGAACGTCTGCCCAAGACATTTGAAAAGATAGAGACTATTTCTAAAATTATTACAGATTTAAATCCATACCTAACTCCTCAACTAAAATACATCCACTCTACAACCTATTTAGGAAAGCATTTTTCTGAACTAGCATTCAGATCTCAGCAGTTAAAGAAAGACATAACGATTGATAACGTTGTAGTCTTTTTCGAAAATCTTCCCGTTATATTAACAAACTATATTTACCCGGTTGGTTTTCCACAATATTTCCTCTCCACCGAATGGAGAAAGACCCAAAACATTTGCATCCAGACTCTTAATGAATGCCGAAGCCAACTATAGGAAGCAACGGCTATTTACTGGGGACTAAATAATTTCCTAAATTATTATTACGGACAGGAATTCAAACTTATTATGGACAAAAAATCTTTAATAGGCATATTTAATCCAAACAGAAATACTTTTTTCAACAGCTCTACTGAACTTAATTTTTCTCGTCGATTTTTCTCCCATAAATCTACTAACCAGAAAGGAATGTTATGATGACAAAACTTGCGAAATGTACCAATTTTGCTATTAGTAAAGGGTTGCAGAGTTTGCGCTAAAGTCCTAAAAGAACCATTGAACCAACTTGGCCGCATCTGTAAAGTACCCTCATAACCATGACAACCTATTCATATAGATTTCTGCAGCACCTTTATTGAACTTTAAATTATTGTGGATGCAAGTACTAAGTCATTGCAGGTTTTCCAAATGACTCAAATAACTAATTAGGAAAATAACGCGCTATGAGGGAAGTATTTGGTATCCCACAGGTAACTGTATCCGACAAAGGATTCATTTTATATCAAGGGATGGATATTTGCACTACCATACATTGTTGATATATAATAGATGGGACGCCTTATAAAAGAACCATCGATTAAAGTAGATCAACTAATGTTGAAGGTAACGGTTCCATCCATTCCATTCAACGGAACCAAGACCACTTTCAGAAGTCATCTTTATAATAAAAACATCTAGAAGAAGAAGTCGAACGTTGGCTACGCAAGGGGATTATCGTGCAAAGGGTTCACAAGTACAGGTCGCAGAGTGAGTCACCAGCACTTGAAGCCACGACTAAAATTTTTGAAGGTTTGAAGTATCCATAAATTCGTTGTAACGAATTCAATGTCCAGTCATACCTTACCAACACAAGAATTAGCGAAACTATTGTATATTTATACGAATGTACTAAAATCATATTGTGAGCAATGTAATATTGATGACAGATTATTGATGTCAAATAAATTTGTTAGCGTTGGAGTAATCAAGAAGCCCTAGTTTTATTTTTCCGTTCCTAATTATTCAAGCTTTTACAATACATTAGATTTCCAATTAAAAAATTTCTTGTTTCACGTTTGGGTCTATAATATGTGTTGATTTAAATGAAATTTACCACCATTTAGCACGAAGCAAATGGAAAAATAGTGTTCTAAGGGATTTTATTTAGTAATTGGGGTTCAAATAAAACACAGGATTTTTTTTCAAATTTTTCTTTTAACTAAAACTATTAGAAAAAATATGGTGCACATATGTGTACTTGGGGTTTCAAACTAACTAAAGTTTTTAAAGGTATGATATTTTTCAAAAGAGTTGTTTTTTTTAAAATATAAAAATAAACATTGCATTTCACACACATAGTGCGGCACCGCGATGATGAACACGACGGATGGCTTCATTTGGAGGCGAATTTGTTTTCAATAAACCGTGGCAGATGACCGACATTATCGAGAGTTATTTCAGGTTTTGGTTGTGGTTCTTTGCTGGAGGCTCGCTGGCGCGCTGCGGTGTGACATCTGTACGGATGAGATTAGGTGCCACTGAGGAGCTGGGCCAATCGAAATTTTGGGATCGACCCTTCCTTCGTCAAATTTCATCATAGCCTTGGCCAAATTCAACCTGTATAGGAGTAAAGCCAAAACATCCTTGTTGCGTTGTACACCTTCTTCTGTTCAACAACGAGTGTACATAACCCAGCAATTGACGACAACGAGATCAAGAAAATGGCAAAACGTTCTCTCTGCCCATTTCCTTGTGCGCATTCCGCATCGGTAGTAGGCGATTAACCTATTAACTAAATTAATGCCACCCATACAGGTATTGTAATTACGCACTGCTGCTGGACGATCAACGTTAATTTTACGCTCTTGTACCAGGTATCTGCGGGAGCACTTCCTGTACAAGTAAATAACATTGTTACAGCATTTGCAGCCATCAATTTTACAACGCAAACATTTTCGTGGTTTCTTATTTTTTCATCGAACTGCCTTCTTTTCAACACCTTGTCTGAATTCAATTTATGAGCTAGGGTCCTAATCATATTTGTCATCACAGTCCCTGTCAGGAAGAAGTCTCTTTTTGTCTCTAATAAGTGTTCTGATAATTTCCAAGAGCCGCCCCGAATCATGCCGAAATATCCGACATCACAGTCGAAGAACTTCGGTACGCGGTTAAAAACTCCAAGAAAAGAAAAGCTGTTGGGCCGGACGGGATACCCTCTGAGTTCTGGAAAAAAGATGGGAGACATCCTGTCTAGATGGCTCATGGTTCTTATCTCCAAACTTATGAGAGGCGACACTATGCATAATCAATGGAGGGAAAGCTATCTTCTTCCTTTGCACAAAGGAAAGGGTGATACGCGAAATTGTGATAACTACCGTTCTGTCAAGCTGATGTCGCACACCATGAAGATCGTTGAACGGGTATGAGATAGCCGACTGCGGAAAATAATACGACTATCTGATGACCAGTGCGGGTTTGTCTCGGGTAAATCAACGACAGATGCAATCCAAAGTATAAGCGTCATGATGGAAAAGCATCGTGATTCTTCATAGGACCTGTATATGGTGTTGGTTGATTTCGAGAAGGCCTTTGACCGGCAACCAAGAGATCTTTTATGGGTAGCGCTAAGACAAAAAGTAGTTCCAGAAACCTACGTGCGAGTGATCATGGACATGTACAAGAGAGCAACGACAAGAGTAAGATGCACCGCAGGAGTCACCGAAGAGTTCGCAATCAAAGTCGGTGTACACCAAGGGTCCTAAGCCAACTCCTCTTTATAGCAGTCCTTGATTGCTTGCTTGAAGGAAAAGTGACGGACCCCAATGTGCACCAGCTATTCTTAGCTGACGATGGAGCCATTATAAGTAATGATCAGGCGTCCCTACAACGAGCACTTGATGTGTGGGTGGACATTTTTGAGGGACACGGGTATCGTATTAGTTCGAAGAAGACAGAGTATCTGTGCTGCCCGTTCTCTGACCCTCATCAGCCTATTCCAGACATTTACTTGAATGGAAGAGTGCTCGAATGGTCCTACACTTCTGACCATAACGACGCCGGAGAAAAAGGAAAAGAAGAAGAAGGAGAAGTGTTCTGATAATTTCAAGCTCGTACAGAATCTATCTGTATACAAAACACAATTTTCGTCAATTTTGTGGGAAAGTTTTTCCACTATTCCCGCTCCAATTCCAATATTTTTCATGACATCTTGAGGCAACGTATCGTTTCCAACATATGTATATCTCAAAATCCAGTACTAGTCCGTCCCGGGCAGCCAACACGAACTTCTTCAGTCCAAGTGGATTAGGCTTGGCTGAAACGTACTGACGGAATTCACATCTTCCTAAACATGGGATCATTTGCTCGTCTATTCACATGTGCTGGGATCTCGGCAGGTTGTGGTATTTGTTCAAAATTGGGTCTATCAATGGTCTTATTTTCCAAAGTTTGTCATTAGGATTTCTGTGAATTTCGTTTACTAAATGGAGATAATTGCGAAGTTCAAAGAATCTATCACGACAAATTGAATCTCTGATAACAGGTACGCAAAGATCTATGTTCCAACAGAGCTTCGCCTGAGAAAATTTTAGGGTGCCCATCATCAATTACAAACCAGCAAAATGGATCATCTCTTTAGCGTTTGTTTAAAGTAATTTTAAATTCTGCATTTGTTCCGAATAAACAAAAACGACGAGCTTCCAGCTTCCTCTTTAATATCTTCCTCTGCTGGCCTCGAATCTTTATTTTCTTCGATTCCATCGGGATGTTCATGATTTTTTCTAGCGACATTGGGGGGCAGGTACTCTTCATCATCTCCAGAGAAATCAAGTTCACTATTATTGAGTAAATCTTCAATCTCTCGGTCACCCAGCTACAAAACCATCATATATACATGTTACACAAAACTTTAGTCCTAAGGTACACATATGTTCACAAATAAAGTTTCAAAGCCAATGGGATTAGCCATATTGAGTCATCACTAATTTTCCAATCGTTATCAATAATTCACAAATCCAAGAACAGTGCGCATTGTTCGGCTCTGCGCCATAATCAGATGACCTAATATTATTCACTTAATCAAAAAGTGACCGCGCATACGATACGCATACGGAAAGGGAATTGAAGTAGGCAGTATGAAATGGAGTAAAATGTTATACCATGTTCGGAGTGGATCAAGCTGATAACAGCTATGATATCAGAATAGATCATACAAAATTTTATCATAAAATTCATTAAATAACAACTATTATCATCTAAATTCATGGGAAAATGCACATTTTAATGCATCTCTCAAAACCATAATAGAATTACAGTTTCCACAGGGTCCCGCAGCGTGATTTACTGTTTTCGCAATTGAACTTAAATACAAGTGTTGTAGAACGATGAACTTAACTGCGGAATTACTGACTTCATTTGTAGAGTAAGATATTATAAATTATATGCTGGAATCGATAAGCAGTTGTAAAAAAGTAAAGCTAGTTTATTTTTTTAAGAAAACTCTAATTGCTTTAATTAATTTATTGCATTGGAATACAATTTTAAACTTATTTACAAATTTTATTCGAAAATGTTCCTCCTTGAATCAAAAATAAATATTTTACAATGACAAGAAATAAGAAATTAATCCATACGAGGCTTAATCTACACGAGACTAAATTAATTTCAACGAGTTTGATAATATCAGAAAGGCTATCAAATCAATTCCTGATTTATCATCTGCCTTGCTGATGCTGTTATTGTACAGAATATACTACGTACATTTCTTTTCCTTCTGTCTTTCTTCTTCATTATTAGAGGGTCTTACGAAGGGACAAAGGACTTGCAAAGAGAGCACTTTCGTAAACATTCTCACTTTTATTGAACGCAGGGATTTTCGATTTGGTTATCGACACCCTTGCATGACGAAATATTTTTGGAGTAGAATACCCCAATTCCTTCGTTCGCCAATTCAGCTTACTCTCTAAACAATTCAGTTCAGCTCTAAGTTTTACGTTTTGGTCTTTCGAATGGCAAAAGGTAATTAGATGCTCGTTATGCATTTTTTTTTGTTTAGAATTTCCTCATAGAGTAGGCCTAAGGGTTATTATAATGCCGTTGGTTGTAACGAGCTAATACCGTTTGAATGGGATGATAGCCTCATTGGTCTTCACTCATGTCGCCATTAGGTTGTTGTTGTTGTTCTTGTTGTGTTCTTCTTTGTGGCTTACTTTGTACTGTTGCATTTTTATCATTCCTGCCTTTTGCTGATTGTCAGTGAGAAATTGTTGTCATTAAAATGTTTTCTGACAAAGAGCACTGCACTTGTCAAATCGATATTTTAATTAATTTCTATTCGTGCATTCAATGTTTATTTTGTTAATGTTAACATAGAAGTGAGAAAAAATATTTTCAATAAATGTATTATGATATATTGCTTAAACTAAGGTATACGAATGCGGGGAGAGTACGATAACTTTGGCGCCAAAAAAATGATAACGGTTTTCTGTAGAGGGGTCAAAAGCAAGCATTTGTTACTACGGGAGAGGGGTCTATCTCACCCCGTGTAGGAGGATCTTAGAGAAAAATTACTTAAAATGAAAAAAATGAAAAAATTACTTAAAAAACGGCAACACTTACAATGAAGTACTTTTTTTTTTTTTTTTTTTTTTTTTTTTTTTTAATTCATTTTTTTATTCACTATTATCTTATATCTATCTTACCCTAGTCAAAAATGTTTGAAACTAGCTTAACTATTTTAACAAATCTAACTATTTTACTGGCCCTATACGGACACTCTAAAACAAACAGAACAATTGAAACATATGTCTTTCGACGACTAAATAAATTCTATTAACATTATAATATCTAACTTAAGCTAAGAAAAATGGTTTTTATTAAGAAAAAACTTAGCATATGATCATTTTTATATATTTTATATAAGACTTAAGCCTATCTAAAACTAATTAAATCTAACTAAACCTATCTTATTCTAACTTAACTAAAATATGTACATTATATATATTTTATATATGTATATATCTTTTTTTTTTTTTGTCTAATTTTACCTTATGCTAGGCATAGCCGTAAGCTATTCGAGCCAGCCACTGGTATTGTTGGTTGGCTGGTGTATCCTATTACTCAGTCGCCGACGGTGTCCCCTCCAGCCACCAAAAACGTTGGTGCTGCCGGACGACGTCTCGCCGATCGTGACTCGATACCGCCATACTAAACCGCAGTCGCTCCGGCTCGCGGAGCACAACCTCGCGCCCATAGAGCAGTCGCCGTTCCACAGCGTTACGGGCCACGTGGAAAATTACGGGCACCGCATCTCTATCCTGGATCAGCCCGTCCATGTCGAATTGGAGGAACGCTTCGGGGGGAACAAAGCCTTTAAGACGCGCAAGCTCGAAATAGCGCTCGTTGGGGTAGAACGCCCCAGAGATCAGGTTGTTGGTCGAGGTCATGGCCCTCGCCATGTGCCTTCGAATTAACCTAATCAAAAAGTTATCTATTCGAATAATTTTGGCCCTGTTATATAGGACCTCATTGGAGTAGAATTTTATGTACTGAGATTCTGGTGTTCTGTGCAATCCAAGGCAGGACCTCAGACACTGCCTCTCAAACACCCGAATCCTTTCCATCAAGCCAGCACTCACATTAAACCACACGGGGCATCCGTAGGCGATCATGGGCCTGATTAAGGCCATGTAGCAGATTACCTTTACCCTGCGGTCAAGATGGCTGCTGTGAAACAACCATTTTGCCAGAGCAAAAGCGAATCGAGCCCTGGCCAGAGCAGCATCCATATGTTTGTTAAAATATAGATACTGGTCCAGCCAGATCCCGAGGTACCTGACCACACTTCGATTCGCCAGTGGACGCCCGTGTGGTCCAATGATTGAGAACTGGCGCCAGTTCTTTCTAGTGTCCCTAGGGCCTAGACAACGCTGTTCTGAACAGAATGGTTTCCGATTTCTGAAAGTTGATTTTCAACTTCCAGTTATCGCAAAACCCTTGAACTTTTTCAAAGTCACACTGCAAGAGCGTCTTAATGACCTCGACTTTCGGACCAGATCTGTACGCAACCAGATCGTCTGCGTACGCTATTGAGTGGTGGAGCGAACTTAGCAGATCACTGAGGTAAATATTGAACAGGATCGGCGAGTTCACCGTGCCTTGTTGTAGTCCATTTTTAATGTCAAATATTTGGGTAGAAGTCACGTTGGCAATTTTCACAACGAAATTTCTACCTGTTAACATATTCAAAATCATATATAGCAGTGGTTTACTTATGCCCAGCCGGTTGAGCTTGTAGTAGAGCCCTTCCAACCATACGGTATCGAAGGCCTTTTCCAAGTCAATCAGGCAGGCACCCGTGCATTGGTTCTTGCATTTGTTCCATTGGATATCCGATACGAGTTTCGATGCAGCATGAATAGTGTCATGCCCCGCTTTGAAACTGAATTGGTTATCCGGGATGATATTGTTGTCCTCAACATATTGAGTCAGGGCTCTATTCATCACCTTCTCGAAGACCTTGCTGATGCACGGCAGAAGACTTATTGACCGAAGATTCGCCGGGTTCGAGGTATCTTTACCTCTTTTAGGGATAGGTTGCACTACCGCTGTCTTCCAATGCGTCGGATAATAGGCATTATTCAGCGCATTGTTGAACAGGATAGTGTACCTCTCTACAGCGATTGGTGGGAGCTGTCTAAGCACGACATTGGGTACTTGGTCAACTCCTGCAGATTTCTTCTTTCTAAATGAATCAAAAATCCCCTGGAGCTCCACCCTTGATACGAACAAGATGTTAGGCCTAGCAGTGGTGACGGTACCGTTTGCCGGAAAGTCGTCATTGAACCTGGTAAAACCAAGGTTCTCAGATCGCCAATGCTCAATGTCATATCGAAGGTAGAAGTGATGAAGTAGGACTCTATTACTCGTTTTTACGTTGAGTTCTCAAAGTGTGCGGACGTGTTTTTAACAAGCTCTATTTAAAAAAGTGAAAATAAAAACTACAACAAAGTGAATTAACTTTCTTTGTTTCTTTATTTCTTTAAAAAAAAATAAAACGAAAAAAAAAAAAAAACAAGTGAGCCGTTCTACATTTGCACCAGTAAATTAATCTTAATTTATAAATTTTGGTAAATATGAATTCTTGTGTAAGATGTAAAGACCCGTTGCCACTTGATGGTGAGTTCATAAACTCCTCAAACTGTAGTGGGAATATGCACTTTGAGTGTAGCTCTGTCTCACAGAATTCCTACAGAAAAATGGCAGCAGCGGCAAAAAAGAACTGGACATGTACGTCGTGCAGGTTGAAGGACAGAGAGCAAGCAATGGAAAATATCCCAATGGCGAAGAGATCAAAGACAGCGGAATCTCCAAAGGCAAAGTCTACATCTGATACAAAACCCGACAACAGTTCAGTAAATAAAGAACTAAAAGAAATAAAGGCATTATTAAAAGATTATGCTAAAGCAGTGGAATTCACTACCACTAAATATGACGAAATCAACATCTCACTCGCGAAAAACAACACATTGTTACAAAAACTAATGAGTGAAATAGAGGAGTACAAAAAACAAATCGAAACAAAAGATGCCCAAATTACACGCCTCCAAACACAGGTCAATGCATTAACACAAAAACAAATTCACAAGAACATAGAAATTAAAAATGTCCCCATGCCGAACACAGAAAATCCTGCCAATATAATAAAGGCACTAGGTGAAATACTTAATACAGAGATAGTGGAAGGTGATATCGAAGAAGTTTATTCGTACCCCGACCGAAAAAATAAACAGAAGAAAAATATTGTTGTAAGCTTCACACGTAAACAAACAAAAGTTGCATTCTTGGAGCGAGCAAAACAAAAGAGAACGCTGAAGTACGGGGAGTTGTCAAATAAATTAGGGAAAGAAGATAATCCGGTGTACTCAAATCAAAACATATACATAAACGAACAATTAACAGCACACTTTAAAAAGCTTCTTTGGTTAGCTAAAACAAAAGCAAGAGAGTCAAATTGGAAATATGTATGGTTTCGGAATGACAAAGTGCTTGCAAGAAAAAATGAAGGAGAACGTATAATCGAATTACAAACGATCAACGATATAGAGAGAATTGCATGATTGCATTTCTCTCACAATATCGTAAGCACACTAGTGTACAAAATTAACGCACCATATAATGACCAACGAATTAAATGAAATAATTAATATAAATTTTAAAAATCTCAAATCACACGATGAGACGTGCTTATATATAAAGAATAATAACAGTGAATTTTCCTGTATATCCCTAAATGTGAGGTCCATGAGAAAGAATTGGAATGCTTTTGTGTTGTATGTAGATGACTTTTTGTCGAGTATTGATGTAATAATGCTTTGCGAAATAAATATAACTAAGGAGGAGAATCATTTGTATAACATAGAAGGATACAACCACGAATTTTTTAATCGAAACAAATCAGGAGGAGGAGTAGCAGTATATATAAAAAACAATGTACAATACGAAAAAATAGAAAGAGTGTCAAGGACGTATGAAAACATCTCCCTAAATGTTAAGCGTGGTAACTTTGAAGCTTCAGTTATCTCAATCTACAGACCACCAAAGTCCAATATGAATAGCTTCATTCATGAACTTAACGAACATATCGACGCAGTTGGAGCGAAAAGAAATTTGATTGTTATGGGTGACGTAAACATTAACACTTAAGACGAAAATAATACATATGTATGTAACTATCTTTCTATGATAGCGTCCAAGGGTCTCCATAACTCAATTTTTTCGTACACTCGTGTTGATCCAATCCAAAACACAAAAACTTTGATTGATCATAATTTAGTAAGGATAAAGAATGCGGAAATTAAATCAGCGGTGATTGAAGTATGTATCTCAGACCATTATGCCTTATACTGCGGAGTGAACACTAACACCATAACTGAAAAGAAATCGAATGTAGAACGCCAAATTTTAAATCATGTAGTTACACAGAAAATAAACGAGTTTAATTGGGAAGAGCTAAACATTTTTACGGATGTAAACGAATTTTATTTACAATTCAAACAAACGATTAATACGATAGTTGCATCATCAACGGTTTAAGAAAGAAAAGAAGCACAGAAAATAGCTGGATAACGACTGAATTGAAACATGATTGTAAGGAACGCGATAGATTATATAGACGATACAAAAACAACAGACTAAACGAAGATTATCTTAGAGAATACAAATTATATCGAAACGAGCTGAACAAGAAAATAGCGAGGACAAAAGCTCACTTCTATAAACAAAAATTCCAAAATTGTAAAAATAATCCGAAGGAGACTTGGAAAGTCGTCAATTCAATTTTAGGGAGAAAACCGAGAAATCTAGATGACATATTAAAAAAGAACTTTTCAGACGAAATGGATTTTAAGGATCTTACTAAAAGATTCGCTAACACACTCTCATCCGAAGTCATCAACATAGCACACGAATGCAATCAACAAACCTTTTTTGGTCATTCAAATAGTGTGCCAAATTCCATTTACACCGATCATGTATCTGTTACAGAGGTGAAAAATATTCTAAGCTCGTTAAACTGCAACAAATCGGCGGGAATAGATGAAATAAGGCCAAGAGACCTGAAAATAAATGCACAGACTCTTTCCCCAGTGATAACGAAACTTATTAATATGAGTATTGATCAAACATCAATCCCTAAACTGCTGAAAATGTCAGTTGTTCGACCAATTTATAAGAGCGGAAAAAAGAACGAAATTTTGAATTACAGGCCAATTTCAATTTTATCGGCTGTAGACAAAGTTATGGAAGAAATACTGGCAAAAAGACAACTGGAAAAGATTGGAGTACGAGGAAATTGTCTGGCATGGTTCGAAAACTACTTAAGAGATAGAAAATTTAAAGTAAAAATCGGTGAATCTCTCAGTGAAGAAGAAAAAGTAGTTTATGGTGTTCCGCAAGGATCAAAATTGGGTCCACTATTGTTTATAATATATGTCAACGATCTGCTGTCAGTGCTGAAATACAGTACGGGATACGCGTATGCGGACGACACAGCGATCGTAGTCAGCCATAAAAACGTAGAGGAAGCTGTAAGACTAATGCAAATAGACTTTAATGGAGTCACATCCTGGTGCCATGATCATGGATTAATAATAAACGCACTGAAGACAAAGGTGATACATATTCGTCCGCCGCATATCCCAAAAACCAAAATTGTTATAAAAATGCATGATATTGATTGCTTGCACAAAACCGGATGTAGCAACCTAATAAGAGATGATGACGACTGCAAAGAATATATAGATAAGGTGTCAACTTACAAATATCTCGGGCTAACGATTAACTACAACTTTATGTGGAGCTACCATATTGACGAACTAAAAACGAAGCTACGCCAATCAGCTTACGCACTTTTCCATCTAAGCATTCTCTGCACACCGGCAGTGCTTAAGCAATGCTACTTCGGATTGGTTGAATCACATCTGAGGTATGGTATACTAGCGTGGGGAAGAGCGTCGCAAATGCAACCCCTACAATAGCTTCAAACACGACTGCAAAAAATAGTGCGGAAAGCGAAACAAAACAGCGAAGAGCAGCATCAAAGAAACCAGACGATTAATATGCTGAACATCTCCCAAATCCATGATTTAGAAATCATGTCTAATTTCTACAACGACAATACCTACAGAATCCAAACGCAACAGACAATAAACACTAGAAGAAGGCAACACCACTTTTATGAGATTCCGAGGTACTGGAACGAGTATGGACGAAGGACGTATGATGTCGCAGTTCCTATGGTACTTAACAAACTCCCAAGAGAGTTTCGCAACCTAACAAAAAATGAAGTACTGAAAAAAGCCAAAGAAATGTACTTAAATTTATAATTTCAAATATGTTCGTTTTTATTCGTTCTTCGTTCTTCATATATGTAAGTTTTGTTTTTTTATTAAATTTATTGTATATAATGTAATCAGTTGAAGGTATCTTAATGTAAATCTTTTAAAGTAAAGAACTCAACACATAAAATGTAACAAAATATTAAGAATCAGTCTTCTGCAGACAAGCCCTTCCGGCTTCGCAGATAAAAAAAAAAACATGCATTGACTTCAGCGTCATGATTTCCGGAACTTGTCTTTCAGTAATTTGTCTGTACAAGAGTTTGAGTCTTGACAAGAGTCTACTTTTTTGTCTGTGGAGTGCGTCAATGGTCGCGTTTCGGTAGACGTTGGTGGTATCGTTGTGCCGTTGGCGTGGTATCGTTCTGTCCATAGTCTGTTTGATTATACAGTCCATGTCCTTGAGATATCTGTCAATCTCTTCGTTTGACAGATTCCTATCGGATGGTGGGAAGGAGGCGCTCAAAGTTATTGCTCTCGTCAGGGATCTGGTGAAATGCGGCCAGCGCACAATGAAGTACTATAATGGTTTCGAAAGCCAGAAACTTGTTCTCTAATCTGAAATTTAAGTTACAATAAATAATTTGTGTGAATAGTTTTCGAAAAATTCGCATGCAAATAAAAATTTGATTAAAAAATTGAAAAACTAAAGTTTAGACCTTTTTTTTTTCATGATGAATAGAAGTGCTAAATTGGCTTTTTGTGATCAATGCTTTTTGTGATATCATTTCTGAATCGAACACAAAATGGTTTTCCGTTTTCTAGTTTTTGAGAAAATCGAAAATTACTAAAAGTACTTTTTTATGGAATATTTTGTTTTCTGGTATTTACGGTGATAATACGTATGGAGGGGGTATGCTGCCCCACCTCCTCCCTTCCTTCTTCCCCCTGCCCCCACTCCCCTTAAATATTCCGTATTTTGCTATACATACAAAACTAGCCATAAATTTGAGGATTTATTTTATAGTTGAACTTGGCTTGCTTCGCGAGTTAAGGAATTTAAACTCTCTTTTTGCATGTGGCAGGTTTCGCTCTCACAACTTCGTTGCTCCCCAAACAAACGTTTCACTTTTGTACCGTTGTTGTTTTTTCATACACATGTGGTAAAGCGTGTAGCTATTGATATTTACAAAGGTTAGGCTGTGCTTAACCTTAATGCGAATCGAGTGATTTTTTTCTGATTAAGTGATGGTGGCTAAGCATCTTCTAATCCATCCAAAATTTCTAAACTTCTCAATTCGTTCGCGAATTTGGTGTCGGCCAACGAAAAAGCATTGCGTTTTTAGAAGAAATTGTTACAATTCCTTCTAAAATTTCAACTTCTCCACTGTGTTGCAACTTACCGATGAAGGTGGAAAATAAAGGTGAAAAAATTTGTTGGAATACAATCAACCCAGCCATCGGCACATTTTTCCATGGGCCTCAATGTCGGTTAGAGATTCGCGAGGTGCTTGCGATAATTATCTCTTTTGTCATTAAAATGCCTGTGAACACAGTTTTCCAGACAAATTAATTAAATCTTAGCCTACAATTTTTTTTTAAATATTATTGTAAATCATTATTTTAAAATTAGCTTTTATCAGCTTGGCCACATCACGACAATAAAAGCGAACTAAGTAAATCTACTATAATAGATTACTTTAACTATTGTCGTGAAATAGCCGAAATAATAGCGTCTCACGCTGATGTCAGCTTTGGCGGCGAAGAAAAAACTGTGCAAATCGACGAGACTTTTCTTACGAAACGAAAATATCACAGAGATCGTGTTACCGAACAGATGACAATCGTGGTATTGGGATTGTTTTGCAAAGAAGATAACGTCGGACGGTTCTTTGAAGTGAACTCTAAATGTAAAGAAGATTTATGGCCTTTTATCCATAAATACGTTAACTTCAACGCCAGTCGTATTTGTGATGCAAGCAACACTATTAACGATCTGGAGGATCAGAACAAGCTTCTGAAAAAGTCTCTTTTATGCCGCAAAACTCCTAAATCATGGAATTTTTACTAGACGTCAAAAAGTGTTTCCAGGTTTTATCGATGGTGAAGAAAGTGTGGGTTTGCAAGTAAAGGAATTCGACGCTCCCATCGTTCACAGTGAGAACCTAGAGGCTATTTTACCGCCAAAACAACCTCGGCTTCTCACTATCAGCGATGAACTCAACGAACTCGACAGTAACACCAGTACGGACGATGACTTCAATGACGAGATTCACATACCTTTTTAATACATTGAAAATTGACTTAACTATTTTTAACTAACTTCAGACTTACTTACACCCCGACTGTACTTGCTGTACTTTACTTACAAAGATGAACCCAGCATCAATATATTATTGAAATCGAAGTCTTATCAAAGTCAATATCAATATATAAGTCAAATCCTACATTGGGGCAAGCAGGGGAGGTTGCAGGGGGGCAGCATGCCCCCCCCATACATATTATCACCGTAAATACCAGAAAACAAAAAATTCCATAAAAAAAGTACTATTGGTAATTTTCGATTTTCTCAAAAACTAGAAGACATAAAACCATTCGGTTTTTTTGTGTTCGATTCAGAATGGATATGAGCATTGACCACAAAAAGCCAATTTAGCACTTCTATTCATACTTTAAAAGAAAAAAAAAAGGTCTAAACTTTTTTTTTTTCAATTTTTTTGTCAAATTTTTGAGTTTGCATGCGGATTTTTCAAAAAATATTTATATCAGTAATTAAACTTAATTTCAGATTAAAGTTTCTGGCTTTCTAAACCGTTAGAGTACTTTATTGTAGGTATTGCCGTTGTTTGTTATTATTTTTTTTTTCATTTTAAGTAATTTTTTTCTAAAATTGCCGCTACCTCCTAAACGGGACGAGATGGACCTTCCCCTCCCATAGTACATAAAGGGTTGTTTTTGATCCCTCTACAAAAAACCGTTTTCAATTTTTGACGTCAAAGTTATCGTACTCGTGCCACGAATGCTCTTAGACATACATGGAAAGAGATAACAACCCAAAAAACAATGACAAAGTAAAAAAAATAATTACGAACGCTCGTCGAATAACAATAAAACAAAAAAGTTGAAGATGTTAAGCGCTTAAGGTGGTGTCAGGGATTATTCTCGAATCTTGATGAGCAGGAAACTTGTGGTCGCACAATATTTGTTCAAACTGTTGAATTTCGAATAAAACAACCACAAATAAAAGTTACCATAGCACTATATATATATAGGCCCAACGGGGGCATTCAAGAAAGATGCTATTTTAATGGCATAGTGCACCCTGAGTTTTTGCCTGTAAAATCATCTATGAGTAGTACTAGTGATAAGTGCGACTTTCTCGACAATATCTTAGGCGTCCAATTTTTGGCTGTTTTCAGATATTAAAAAATATATGCGTGGAAAACGATTTTCATCAAACGAATGGGTAATAGACGCGGCGGAAGCATATTTTTACAGGCTTTCGAAGTCTACTCAGTTGATGGAATCCCGAACGAAGATTACTAGAAGAAGCCTATTGAAGTTCAGGAAGTTATATTGAATAAAAAAAAGGATTTCAAACCACAAAATCGCGGTTTTCTTATCGAAACTTATTGCACACATTGGTGTAAAACTAACCCATGGGTCAAATTCCAAAGCGTTCCGGTATTGAGGGGATACTGACATCCAAGTATGGAAATCAGTGAAGACTATTTTAAAGGTGAAAACGATGTTATATTTACAAAAATAAATAACATTCTGGTTATTGGGAGAACGTTAAATAGTGTATGATACAATTAGTGTATGATACAATTCAATTAGGTGCATATGTGTAAAATAAATTGATTTTTGTAGTTTTACATACATAATTGGGCGACTTTTAACCAGAGGCGACACGAGTGTATATAAATATACACAACAAATAAGCTATATTAATCTTACCTTATATTAATTGGATGCTGAACAGGTCGCTCCCAATCTGTATATTCATTAACAATAGTAGCAAATATCTCATTCAAATGGTACACGTAAGTATTGCGAACGTAAGCCTTAAGAATCTTTGATCTTCGATCAGCTTCAATACCGTATTGCACATCGCCCGAATTGAAGGAGAAAAAAGCCTCGGCACGTGTAACCCCAGCCATTAGGTCGTATCTGCAAACGAAAGAAAAGGAAACATTTTTTTTTAATTCATTATCTAAAGGAGGAAATAAAATTGACGAAAAAAAAAGACAACGGATGATATTATGGGCTAATTAAATATTAATAAACAAAAATTTGCATTTATTCTACGAAAAAAAAGCAGGATGTTTATTGTTCCTTTGCTATGAAGTCACCTGCCGTTACGGTTTTCGTTGTTGTTCTGAAATTTATTTAAGTTACATTTTCTAGGCCATTTGTATTCAGAGGTAGTGGAAATTCATGAGGGGTTGTGCATTTACATTTTCGTCTGTTTTACATATAATATAACGGTTGTGAAGGATTTTAGAAGCATTCTGAGAATAGACCGGTTTTTAGAAAACAGTTTTACATTCGAAGAAGAATAGCAATCTTAGATATTCTATGGTCGGCATGTTTAAAACAGCGGAAGATTGAAAAAAAGACGTACTTGTTCTTCGCCCACATCCCCTGACGTTTCCTGTAAGCTTCTGGGCATTTAAA
The DNA here is from genome assembly GCA_958301585.1 of Merodon equestris. Classification (NCBI taxonomy): domain Eukaryota; kingdom Metazoa; phylum Arthropoda; class Insecta; order Diptera; family Syrphidae; genus Merodon; species Merodon equestris. The sequence continues at coordinate 72,983,578 of OY284413.1, forward strand.
GGTATTATAAAGAAACTGTTTTTGTAAAAAAAAATATGAATGAGGAATAAGATTTATAGACGCATAAAAAAAGAAGAAAAAGGTTGCAAAAAAATATTTTGATCATGGTTTTCCATGAATACTAATGGATCCTCCTAAAATGCTTACAATGTTATTACAAACATAAATTCCATCGTCTCTTTTAATCGAGTAACTCATAATCCTATCATCAGAACTACTAGGGTTCATTATAAATATTCTACAGGCATTACGAAATTCATTCTCTGTGTCCATTTTTAAATTCCGAGGAAAGCCTATCATGCTCGTTATAATTTAACTTCATTAATTATTTTCAGGGATTGGCTCCACAAATGAATATCACTCATTTGGGATTTTTAGTAATTTGCATATGGAAAAGCATTTCAACTATTTAATGAGTTGAATGAATGTCAAGATTATATCATTTTGAAGTTAACATCGATCCCGATTATCCAAAATATTTTCGGAAAATCCACTCAGTTTTTAGCTTCTTCAGAATTTGGTTGCTATGGTGCTTCTAGGTGGTTTTAAAAATGTGGCCGAGCATTTTCTTTGTGATAATAGGCTCATGTGGTTGTTTTACCTCGTTGCAATGACTCATAATATACCGCGTCGAGCTGGTTTCACCAAATACAAAGCATGAGCTCTAATCTATGGATGTTCAACTCGGCAGTAGATGACAGACATGGCCACGGATCCCGCTATCGGTGGGATGTGGCTCTTGTTATATCTAATGAATCTGCAAGTTCTTATTGCTTTTGTTATGGATTAGCTCCGTTAATGCCTTCGAATCTACGCCTTCATATGTTTTCATCGTTTCCAGGTCGAAACCACAACTTCGATAAGGTTGAAGCCATTCGCGACATGTTCCTTCATTTATAGAAGTCTCGGCCTTTGCCATTGATTTTTTTGGAATTGATGGTAAAAAGTAAATGACGCCTGTTTGTCTCGAAAGTCCCACGCAAAAACATATATGTCTATTATATAGACAATATTAATTCCACACCCCATAGGGACAATTTATTGGCTTAATGCGAAGATGATTTAACAAAAAGCAAAGGAACTTAAACAATCTAAGCTTAAAAAATAAATTAAACCATCTAAATCTAAATAAAATGAATACCTCTAATATTAGAAAAAATAGATTAAGGAGAAGGTTGAATGGCAGCTGTCGAAAACATTTCTAGGACAGGGTTTGGTGAGATATAAGTTAACAAACACTTTCCCACATTCCCACTTCCCAATTCTCTCATTCTCCCATTCTCCTAATCCAACACCCAGACGTACCGAACACGAATCCCATATCCATATTTTCCCACACCCAGCCGACGACCTTCATCGAACCTGACACAGGAACCCGCCCGACGACCTGCACTGAACCTGTCCCACGGTTTCGCAAGCGGAAATGCAACATCAGCGGAACAGCGGAACTACGAGGGAATAGCTGACCTCATGTCTAGAATAAGTTATTATAAAATATGTTAAGGTAGATTTTAAGTTCAGTTGCGGTGTGCGAGCCGAATAATAAAGATCGCTTTTTTTTGACTAAACCGGTAAAAGGGAAGTTAACTGGCGCCCGAGCAGGGACCCAAGCAATCAGTTAAGTGCGGTATTAAGTGCAAAATAGATATTTAAAATAAAAATTAAGTAACTAATAAAAAGTGGAAAAGTCAAATAAAAATTAAGTAACTAATAAAAAGTGGAAAAGTCAAGTAAAAATTAAGTGACTAATAAAAAGTGGAAAAGTCAAGTAAAAATTAAGTAACTAATAAAAAGTGGAAAAGTCAAGTAAAAATTAAGTAACTAATAAAAAGTGGAAAGGTCAAGTAAAAATTAAGTAACTAATAAAAAGTGGAAAATTCAAGTAAAAATTAAGTAACCAATAAAAAGTGGGAAATTCAACTAATAGAAAGAATTAAGTGTAAAATTTAAAGGAGAAAAGTGAGACTAAACCAAGAAATAAAATCAAGGAAAATATAATAAAAGTGAATCAACTAAGAATAAGAACGAAGTGCACAAGTGAAGTAATCCGCTAAGAACTGTTGGTACCCACACAAAATAAATAAGTTAACAACCAGACAAGCACATCGACGGAAGAAAAGAGGCCCCCGAGTAGCAGTACAGCAAAAAGGAGTCAACAGCATGATTGACAGCCGCTTCCTGTTCAAGCAACTCATCCTAATGTAAGCAATAATTTAAGTATAATAAGAATATACATACATAGTAATAGAATAAGAATATAAAGAATATAAATATAATACAAGGGAAAATAACATTAGTAGATTAACAGACTTAACACTGAAGAATTATCTTATTTTTGGAAAAACCCACTGCTATAGTTCATAGTCAGAAATGGCCAGAAACGAAAACCTAATAAGACCCCCAAGACTCGAAACTAACCCCTCCGAAAACACTAAAAATCAACCCATATCAGTAAACATGCAAACCCAGATCCGACAACTTGTGACTAATATTCTCGCACAAGAATGCCCTCGAATGGTCAACTATCTATTAAATCCCGCTTCCGAAAGTAACTTGGACACAGACCAAACTATAAATGAAGACCAAAGGGGTAATTTGTCCGAAATGGACAAAATACCCGACGTAGTGAGGAGCCTGAGAGAATTCTCAGGGCAAGCGGGAGAATTTAGCTCTTGGAAAAAGAGCGTCGACCGCATCCTCCACTTATATGAGACCACAAAAGGAACACCTAGATATTTTGGCATTTTGAATGTGATCCGCAACAAAATAGTGGGGCAAGCAGATGTCGTTCTGGAGTCATATAACACTCCATTAAATTGGGAACGCATATCACGTTGCTTGACTCTCCATTATGCGGACAAGCGAGACATCGGCACTCTCGAGTACCAGATGACCGGACTTGTCCAAGGTCACCAGACAGTCCAAGATTTCTACCAATCCGTATACCATCACCTATCCATTATATTGAATAAAATCGCATCCCTAGAAATGAGTACTGACGCTATGAACGTCATGGTGAAAACTTATCGAGATAAAGCTCTCGATACTTTCATCAGAGGACTCAAGGGAGACCTACCCAAACTCCTAGGGCTAAGGGAACCCACAGACCTTCCACAGGCACTACATCTCTGCCTAAAGTTGGAGAATTTAAATTACCGTACATTTCACGCTAACCAGACCCATGGCACCACACGAAAATTCGACAACCATTTGACTCTTCCTGCTCCTCCCAAAAGATTACCACAGACTCCTCAATTCTTTCCACAAACCCAGTTCTATCCAGAGTTGATGCATGCACCGCCGAGACCACCCAAACCGTTTCCACAACCTCATATACCATCCATAAACCGCAGCCCATTATATTATCAAAGATATAATCAACCATTCAACTCACAATTTAACCATCAACGTGGTCCAAACCATTATCAGAACAACTCTCCACAGAATCACTTCCCTCGTGTAAACACATTTAACAGATTTCAACCCGGACCTCGAGAACGAGGCGAACCCATGGACATATCTGTTCAATCCCGAGACGTTAACTATATGAACCGACCTCAACAGAGATCTTGGCCTCCTCCACCCAAAAGAAATATTCCAATGTCCCAACAGTACCCTCCTCCAAACAAAATACAAAGAACTTTTTATACTAACACCTACAACTACGAACCCCCCATGGAAATAAGCGAATACGAGCAAGTCCTCGGAAGTGAGGACCACAAATACGACCAAACCCTAACCGACTACGGAAACACGGAAAAACAGGATCTTGAAACTTGTTACGAATATCAAGAACCCGAAATAATGGATCAGTCAGAGGACAAGACCCCTCACGCCATACAAGAAACCCATTTTTTAGAATGAACTGCTCTTCGCTCCCATATTTTGAATATCGGACGAAGAGCGGTAACATTTTGAAATTTTTAATCGACACAGGGTCAAACAAGAACTACATCCGACCCAACTGTGTCAAAACCATCACCCGTAACGAAACTCCGTTCTACGCCAACTCCGTAGGCGGCAATATAAAAATAACCCATCACGCAATTTTACGGGGCTAACAACATTGGTCTCAAATTCTTTGTACTCCCGTCACTCAATTCATTTCATGGAATCATAGGGAACGATAGTTTAAAACAGCTCAACACAGTAATACACACAGCCGAAAGCTACCTTGTCCTAGATAACAAAATTAAAATCCCAATTAAACAACATATCTCCCAATCGGTCAACAATATAGACGTTAGAAATTCTCACTTGAGCGAGACCGAGAAGATGAAGCTCGAAGACGTCATAAGGAATCATGCCACCCTATTTTCCGAGCCCAACGAAAAACTTACATACACATCAAGGGTAAAAGGCGAAATACGAACGTCCGACGATACGCCTGTGTACTCAAAATCATATCCGTACCCAATGGCCTTAAAACCAATAGTTGACCAAGAAATCAAGAAATTATTGGCAGATGGAATCATCAGACCTTCACGGTCCCCTTATAATGCTCCAGTATGGGTCGTGCCAAAAAAACTGGACGCCTCGGGTGAGAGGAAATACAGATTGGTGATTGATTACAGGAAACTGAACTCGGTCACCATACCCGATAGGTACCCCATACCCGAGATAAACGAGGTATTGGCAAACTTGGGCAGAAACACACTATTCACGGTTCTAGATCTGAGGAGTGGATTTCACCAAATCCCCCTTAAATCAACGGATATAGAAAAAACAGCGTTCTCCGTGAATCACGGAAAATATGAGTTCACTCGCCTTCCCTTCGGGCTGAAAAACGCCCCTGCCATTTTTCAACGCACATTGGATGACATCTTGCACGAACACATTGGTGTAAGATGTTACATATATATAGATGACATAATAGTCTTCGGTCGTAATGAAGACGAGCACTTCAGAAACCTCGCAATGGTGTTTAACACCCTCGAAAAGGCCAACATGAAAATACAAATCGATAAATGCGAGTTTCTGCAAGAGTCCGTAGAGTTTCTTGGCTTCGTCGTATGTAAGGAAGGAATCAAAACAAATCCCAAGAAGGTCCAAGCCATCGTCGACTTTCCACCACCCACAAACCTAAAGGAGTTACGATCATTCCTGGGAATGGCAGGATACTACAGGCGCTTCATACCTGGTTACGCCAAGCTCGCAAATCCTCTAACCTCTCTCTTAAGAGGGGAAGATGGCCATGGACGTGTCTCCAAGAATTGCTCAAGGAAGGTAGAGATTAAGTTAACCGACGAAGGGATACTAGCATTCAACAAGATCAAGAGCTCACTAATATCTCAGGAAGTAGTCCTAGCATACCCCGATACAAATAAGGACTTTGATCTCACAACCGATGCGTCGAACTACGCGATCGGGGCAGTCTTAGCGCAAGGTGGTCGTCCCATCACTTTCCTTTCACGGACGCTGAATAAAACTGAGGAAGCGTACGCCACTAACGAAAAAGAGTTATTGGCCATTATCTGGGCACTAAACTGCCTAAGGAATTTCCTATACGGATCCAAGAAAGTCAATATCTATACCGATCACCAACCTCTGATGTACGCCCTCAGCAATAAAAATAATAACGTAAAAATGAAGAGATGGAAAGCCATCCTTGAAGAATATAACCATGAAATCATTTACAAACCAGGTAGAATGAACATTGTGGCTGATGCCCTGTCTAGACCTCCACAAAAGACTCTGATAAACTCAATGACAGCCACCCAACATAGCGCCGACAGTTCCTCTCAAAATCTTATACTTACAGTAGATACCCCAATTAATGCGTTTAAAAATCAATTAATCCTTCTTGTCGGACAACAAAGCAAATACGAACTCCAAAGACCCTTTCCCAAGTACTGGAGGCACACGATAACAGAACCCGGATACACTACAGAAAACCTTGTAGGGCTATTCAAAAGATTCCTCAATCCTAACGTTATTAACGCCATAAAAACAGAAGAAAGGATAATGGGAACAATACAAGATGTCTTCTCCCGTTTCTTCACCAAATATAAAATCAGATTTTCTAGGACAATGGTCGAGGATGTTCCTCGCGAATCCGAACAGGAAAGAATTATTCTAGAACAGCACAAGAGAGCCCACAGAAACGCAAAAGAGAACAAATTGCAAATAATCCAAAGTTACTACTTCCCGAAACTAAACGCAAAAATAAACCAGATCATCAAACAGTGCCGCGTGTGTAAGACAAATAAATACGATCGACATCCAAACGACCCCATGCTCAAACCTACCCCTATCCCTCACTATTCCGGCCAGATCCTTCACGTCGATATCTATCAAACCGAAAGACACCTAGTCCTTACGGCACTGGATAAATTTTCAAAACTAGCACAAGCAAGAATACTTGCCTCTCGAGCCGTGGAAGACATCAGGAAACCCCTAAGAGAATTGTTGTTTTTCTTTGGAGTACCAAAGCTTGTCGTCATAGACAATGAAAAATCCCTAAACTCGGCATCCATTATGTTCATGATCAAAGACCAACTAAATATCGAAGTCTTTACAACCCCATCCTACAAGAGTGAAGTCAACGGACAGGTCGAGAGATTTCACTCGACCCTGTCAGAGATCATGAGATGCCTGAAAGCAGATGGCATACGTCGCTCATTCGAAGAGCTTCTGGAGCGAGCGGTTTTTGAGTATAACTCGACAATTCACTCGGTAACCGGTAAGAAACCTCTAGAGCTTTTTTACGGAAGAACCGTAAATGTCACCCCAGATGCTTTCGAAAAGTCCAGATTAGATAACATCGAACAGTTGGAAAAGAGACAGCAAGAAGATCTCGCCTACCACAATAAAGGAAAAAAGGAGGCAAAGAACTATGAACCTGGACAAATAATATTTGTCAAAAATAACAAACGCCTCGGTTCGAAATTAACCCCCCGATATAAGGAAGAGGTCGTAAAGGAGAACAGATCAACGACAGTCTTAACTAACTCAAATAAAATAATACATAAAAGCAATATACGGAACTGAAAACCTTTTATCCTTTCCCCCCAGATCCCTCTTCATCAGCCTCAAGGCCAATGTCCAGATCCTTGATTACTCCAACTCTCGAGTCATAGCACTACATACAGGAACAGCGAGAATCCAAAATGGAAATCTCAAACTAATTCATACCGTTAACATAAACCAATACCAGCTTTTCCTTTCAGATGCTTCATCCTTAATAAACAAACACATTCCCAGAACCAACTACCTTTTCCCAATAATAGAATATGAACTACAGCAGATACAAAATCTGATAGATAACATCAAAGCTCATAGATCCAAAAGATCTTTGAATTTTATCGGATCGGCATGGAAGTGGGTAGCAGGAAACCCCGACCATGACGATCTTGTTTTAATAGAGAGTAAGATAAACAATCTAATTATGAATGGAAATGAACAAATAAAAATTAATGAAGATTTTAAAGATATAATAAATAAATTGACTAATGTCATGAATGAAATAGTTAATATGATCATAAAAGACAAATCTTTTCAAAACGAATTAGCCTTAAGTCTACAGTTCAAAGCAAAATTAATAAAGGAAGATTTAACTAATGTAATACACGCTATGCAATTAGCGCAATCAAACATTGTAAACTCAAATATATTATCGAAGAAAGAAATTGAACGAATAATGAATAGAATTAGCATAAGTAATATTCCATACGAAAATATTGAACAGGCACTATCAATGGCCAATGTTAAAATTGCCCTTAATTCAACCCAATTATTTTATATCCTAGATATTCCCAAAACAAACAAAAAAATGTATGAGAAACTCCTTGTAAAACCAATTAAAACAAACAAAAATATACTACCGAAAATACCATATAAATATGTACTAAGATGTGACGATGAAATATTAGCTGTAATAAAAACCTGTAAAAACATTAACGACCTAACCATTTGCAATAAAGATAATATTATAGATGTAAGCCAAGACAATTGTATTTCAAAATTACTTAGTAGTAAGAACGCGACATGTGGTCAGGTAAATGGTCAACACATTCCTTACTTCTAACATCGCGAGGACGCTCAAACTAAGAGGGGAAGAGTTAACAAACACTTTCCCACATTCCCACTTCCCAATTCTCTCATTCTCCCATTCTCCTAATCCAACACCCAGACGTACCGAACACGAATCCCATATCCATATTTTCCCACACCCAGCCGACGACCTTCATCGAACCTGACACAGGAACCCGCCCGACGACCTGCACTGAACCTGTCCCACGGTTTCGCAAGCGGAAATGCAACATCAGCGGAACAGCGGAACTACGAGGGAATAGCTGACCTCATGTCTAGAATAAGTTATTATAAAATATGTTAAGGTAGATTTTAAGTTCAGTTGCGGTGTGCGAGCCGAATAATAAAGATCGCTTTTTTTTGACTAAACCGGTAAAAGGGAAGTTAACTTATATAATGCGACGAAGGGGCATGGACTGAAGGTTTCAGGGTTAGTGTTTAGGGGAATCATTTGAAGCAGTGAAGGGCAGTCAATGTTACCGGACATTGATAAAATAATGTCTGTTGTTGAATAGTTTTAAGCGAACCTCAAAATGCGATTAATTGTAGGTATCAGAAAGAGGGGTACCAGATTTGTCTAGCATATGTATTCTAGAAAGGCCTAACGGAGGCAGTATAAGGATTTCGTGACGTAAGGATTCGAGTCAACCAAAAATTTGATAAGGGGAAACAATTCATGACGTATAACATAGGTTCTGGAAGGTGAAGAGAAGCGTTTACGGTAAAAAGTCATATAATAGCTTGACTTTTGCTAATATTGAGTATAAGACGGTTTTTCTATTACTATTTTATGTCAATTGTGAACCTGTTTGGGTCATATTGGAAGGAGCAGAAATGTGCAGGGGAAGATATACGTTTGAAGTTTTCCATATCATCAGCCTGTACGGAAAAATGCGAATTCTTAATAACACTTAATTGATTCACAGGGCGATATCAGGAACAGTGAATCTATGAAGTATAATTTGATGCCAGATTTTGCATTGCTGAATTAAGGTTAGAGCTTGACAGTCGACCTTTTAGGAACCCATATGAAAAAAGATTGTATCGTCGACGATTCTTTCAAATAGTGTGGGAATGCAAGAGAGTTTCGCAATGAAATCGGCTTGATACTTCTCGCTCTGGCATAAATCTTCGTAGAAATAAAAAAACAACATTTTGGTAATCAACCCGGGAATAAAAATTCTACAGGGAGAACTGAGTTCAGGTCAAGTCTATAATATGGAAATCATGGATAAGCTTTAACCTAAATATTTAAGGTAGGAGTATAATCAATTAATAAAGACAATTCTTCCGTCTAATCAGTGACGATGAACTCAAGGTGAGAACATAAGGGCAGACATTTGAATTTTAATAAAGAAAGCATGCTCCGGACGCTCCAGCACGTTAACAACGGATGAAAGTGTAGTGAGGAAAATTGTTATTGAGAATCGTCGAATAACTATCAGAGAAGTTGCTGAGGAAATTGGCATATCGGTTGGCTCATTTAATGGATTTTTTCCAGATATTTTGGGCATGAAACGTGCGGAAATTTGTTTCGAAAATGCTAAATTTTGACTAAAAGAACCGATGCATGACATGGCTCGGGAGCTTGTTGAATGACGTGAATGATGAAACGCATTTGTTGAAAATGGTCATCACTGGTGACGAAATGTAAAAATGGAAAAATCGCGCCGCATTCGTGGGAAGAAAATCATGGCTATTGCTTTACAATAATGCATCTTTATTTATGTGTACATTTTTGGCCAAAAACAACATTGTTATCGTGATTCAGACTCAGCGACTTTATCTCTTCCGAACTCTTAAGAGACTATGGAAGGACGGAAATTTGCCATGATTGAGGTGTTAAAGATTTGTTCCGAATATTACAAAGAAAACCAATAAATCGTTAAAGGATTTTTTAACTAACTTGATGATTCCAAAGGGAGCTGGAATTAATCCGAATCGTTTTCAAGAGGCGGGGAATACATTCTTCGTTCATTATCCCCGCCAAATATTTCCCACACAACTTTTGTCATAAGGTGACATTATCTCTATATGTATATCTTTGGTTGCAGCGTGAATAACAACTGTGAAACAACTTCGACTTGAGCTACAACTGTTCAGGTTCAGCTGAGTAAAAGCTTAAACAAACATTCTATCTCGGTATGTCTTTTTGTTCTTTTTGTTGTGTTTCAATTTCACTTTAGCACAGAGTCGGAATCCATCACTTGGATATATCATCCGATTTAGCCACATCATCTGCCGTCCCAACGAGGGTCATTAAAAGAACAAAAAAGCCGAACCTAAGACGTCCCTCCCCTCCACTTAGACTGAGAAGCTGTGGAAGCGATGGAAATATGTAGCACCATCACTATCACTAGCAAAAGCAGGGTGACAACAACAGCATCTAAAGCAATCGATAGTCCCCGTGGAATTTGACGTCATCTATCTTTCCGAGGGTAGAAAAATCGTTACGTGACAACAACCCATTCCTCTTTCAAACTTCGAGCGAAGTAAGTAGATACATATATTGGTGCAGATAATTTTGTATTTAAAAGTTTAAGCCAGAACCGCTACGCAGAGCAATACTGGAACAGCCTACCATAAGTGGGTCAAGAATATATTAAAGGTTATCATGACAGACTTCTTCAACTTTGACGCCAAGGCCAAGACTTTGCAAACTATTCTCCTCAAAGTACTCGTTCATATACTCCGAGGTATTGCTCTTAGAGTTCAAACATTTTGAGCCCGATGACCTCCAGTTTGGGTTTAAGCTGTTCACCACCGCACGGCCGAACGGGAGGATCGAGTGTTACGACAATTACTGGTTCCCATCATCAAGCTGAAGAGACTAAGGACCATTATTTCCTTAGCACCTCAAACTATAAAATCAGAAACATTAAGAAGACAAGGAAACAGTTCACAATAAATCCGCGTATGCTGGTAGAGAGTCCCTTGAAGGTCATTGATTATGATTGAGCGAACAACACTATTTTTCAACATGTTCCAGGATGAAAGCCTTGATGTTTCATTGCACCTGATGCATTTCAAACTAATATTTTCATCGCAAAGGTCGAGGCACATGGTTTTGAAACTTCCGAGAAAGCCAGAGACTTCCAGCAATGAATCAGAGAATGCCGTTTTTGTGGTCAAGGATCCTCAGGAGAAGATGGTGACCGTGTGAGCTGGCTTCCAGGAAATATGTAAGCTAATGATAGCATTCACCCAAACCGATCAATTCAGTTGGAGAGAATCTGCCATTAAATTGCGAATTCCCAACTCCTAGCCATGCATTAGTTTTGATGATTTTTTGCCAATAAACACATCATATCAGGAACTGACGGCGGCATCCCCACTATGTTACAAAAGCTTATAGTAGGGGGAACGATGGTAAATATCCGAAGCTGTTGTTTCTGAGTCCTTAGGAAGGGCTTGGGCAGTTTTTATTATTGAGGTTTTTGTAATAAGTCTTCACTACTTTCACATATTGCACAGATGTATTTATGACACATACTTATTGTAGATTTAGCTTAGTATCTAATATTGGCAGTTCAACTATAGTGAAAAATGTAAAATATTGGATGATTTTCTGATATGACCATACTATTCGATCAAATTCATGGACATTTGGAAGACAATGCCTGAGAAGGCTGAATGTGAAATATCATTAAGTTATTTCTTTCAGCAGAATAATGGCTCAAAAAACCTAAGAGACTTGAAAACAAACCTTCGAAATGATATCGAACATTGGCAATCAGAGAACCTTTATTTTATTAGGTTCAGTGATGACAATTTCATGACAGTGAAGGGGCAAATATTGTGTTTATTTTCGGGGTGAACCTCCTGATGATCTTCCATTCATTGAAGAGGAAAAAAATCCACAGAAATTTACGGTACCTATATCAAATATTGAAATCAACACTGTACTGCAAACTTTGGAGTATTTATCTCAGTCATCTGTTGGTTTCTCTTGACCAATTAAAAGTTGAAGATCAATTTCCCGAAATCAGAATCTTTTTTATTCAGAACGTCTTTGTCTTTTACCTCTTTGAATAGTGGAACGATTGGCGTAGGTTCTCAATGTTTGGACCCGGCGAGCGTCGACTGGCGGAACAAAGTTTAGTTAGGGACCTTGAGATGTGGGTAGACCAGTATCTGTATTTTAACAAACATATAGTGCTGCTCCGGCTAGGGCTCGGAAAGCGTTCACTTTGGCAAAATGGCTGTCTGATTCCAGAGCGAAGGTAATTTGCTACATGGGACAATATCTGAGGGATGGTTTCGGATTACTGATGTCCGAGGCTTACTTCCCCAACTATTTTTACCAGGAGAGGGTGTGCCTTAACGGCTTTGTCCCACCAGAAATATTCCTCTATTTAGACCAATGTGGGCTGGTCCAGAATAGATGAGAGGTTTCGTAAATCCTTCATGTAGCTCACAATTCCGTAGAGCGGCGTTTCCTCCGTGAGATCGGGGACTCGTCGTCCGACAGCATCAACGCTTTGGATGGATGGGGACTGCCTCAGCCCGCTCAGCCTCCTTAAGGCAATATTTCCCAAATCCCGTGCATACATAGGACAAGGTAGGTTAGGACAGGCTTAGATCGGTTAGGGTTGAAAGAAAGTTTGGTTTAGTTTTTGTTAAAATAAGGAGTAAACAAAACTTTATTATATGTATATAAAAAATTTACCAAAAAAAAAAAATAATGTGTATATGTCTAATAATGTGGACATAATATATAATAAAAAAGATAAGATTTGGTGCTAACTAATTTAGCATTTTTCTTAGCTTTAATTCTTTGTATATTTTAGTTATTATTCCCAATAGTTACCGTAAGGGCGAAAGACATAATCTTACATTTGTTGTAATGAGGGTCCGTATCAGGCTAGTAGAATTGACAATAGCAGCATTGACAAATACCAGCAAGTTAATGAACCAAGAGATTAAAATTGTGCTTTCGTAAAATAAGGTGCACCCATATAGCAATACAATGAATTCCAAAGGTCATTGAATATGCTGAGTCGTTCATGAACACAATTCCTCACAATAATCATTAGGACAAAATTCAGTTCTGCGATTATCAAATCTATACTACTCTCAGAAATAATATATAACCTTAATCAAAACTATTATTTTATTATGAACCACGCGAAGTCCTCAAAAAGTTTTCTTTAGGCTATTGCGTCAATCGAGTTATAAGAGGAAGAAATGCAAAGTGCGAAAGGAAGTGAGGCAAACTTTTCACGCGTATATCAGCACAAATGGATACGAAAACTATAAATGAGATGCCTTAGTTAAAATTATTTGAAAAAAATAATCGCTACTAAAAGCTTTGATGAAAAAATGCATCAATTACGATAACTAACCACATAATGTCACCACTCTGCTCATCTTAAAGGCAACACTCAATTACCCCACACCGCTCAAACCTTCTTAAGTCACAACTTCTTTGTGACTTAGCGATTAAATATTTACGAGTACGATGCTTCGTATTATAATAGCAAATTCGTGTTCTGGTAAAATAACTCTCTTATGGGATTCTCATCCGCAATTGGAAACATATATTTGCAGATACTAATAACTTTCCGCTCGTTCATTTTATTGATCTTGACTTCGTGAGTATCAATCAAAATTAGTTAATACATCCTCCCTGGATATATGCAGCAACGAATTACGACCGTGCTTATAAATTTATTAGATTATTAATGTATTTGCCACAAGAAATGGAAATGGAAAATGTAAAACGTTTGTGGCATGCCCTCTACGTGAGTATCATTCTAAGTATTTTATGAAAAAAATGTAAGTAGGCACATCAAGTGACTCGTACTTTCAACGAATGATATATGGTAGTATGCACATGTAAAGATGTATTGTTATCAAAGCTGACATTTCCCTTTTAAGGACGTATATCCTTTCTATCCGTTGAGGGAATAATAATATGCCAGAAACCTAGAGGAGATGAAAACATATGAATACTTTAAAAAGTTACAGGTTCAGGAAAAGGTCATGTTAATCCCAAGATTGAAAGGAAAACGAATACGAAAAGTATTGTACGAGTATGTATGAATTCCTCGCACATGCTTCACGATCCCTATGAAATTATATGACCAGCCAGGTGAATGTAACACATTCAAGTGACAATTTTTATTTGTGTCATTTTTTAACACGTGATACTGTGTTAACTCCAGCTGACGGTTATTCTCGGAGGCTGTGATGATAATCATAGGCATCGAACGGGAACGGATGTAGATATTGCCTTTTAACTGACCAATAATGAAGACGAAAATCGAGTAGACCCGACCGAATCTCCACGGAGCAGAATAATCTGGCATTTTATACCTACATGCTTGGGCACTGGATGACGATAGGATTTATATGGATTAAGATATCAGAGCAGTTGTTTAGGCTTCAAGTATTTTAGTAAACAAGCTCGAGAGAGTTCAGGTAGGGAACGGTCTTGCCAACTGTGACAGCTGTCATATTCTTTTATATCATAGAGAAACACATTACCATATCACCCTCTCAGACAGATGTTGAACATCTCTAAGCAATATGTATGTGTAAAAGCAAAAATGAAGTTGCCACTCCAGTTTGCCTTCCGTTACAAGTATTACTATTATTAGTTATGAAAAATTATACGATTGATATCGACCAGGTATTTACATATGTATATAGATATCAATCGTTATAATTTTTCACTAGTTTCATTCCAAAATGCAGAGTTAATTTAAAAATGTCATACAAAGCACCCCACGCTTTTAGAACAATGACTCATTAGAAAGAGGCCGATTTCTATTTTGTTTAAAAGAAATTTAATTTTTATAAACAAAGCAAAAAGTCAATAACCGCCACGACATCCCCCTCTTTTTGTCTGCAAAGTTTCATCACAATCGGTGCAATCGTTTCGGAGATTAGCGCGAACGGACAGATAGACACCAGAAATTTATAGATATAGATTAGAAAAGGAGAGAAAACAAAACGAGAAAAAAAAAAACACAAACAAGTACCTAGACCAGCCAACCCTAGATGTCCCTAAGAATATCTTAAATCTGTTATCCTAAAGTACTAAAGCGTTACCTAACTTGCCCCTTGAAGATGCCGATGCTATGAGATCATCTCCTGTTAACTGGGAGCGAATTCCATAGCCTTACGACGTAAATGAAAAATTCTTTTTCTGTCACCCTGTAGTTAAAATAGGTAATGTAAAATGTAGGTAATATCAATGTTCCATTTCTCTCAGATGTAGCAAACCGAAGTATCTGGTAAATGTATGGTGGAGCTCTACTCTGTTAGAGTTTGAAAAGGAAAGTTATTACCTACATATGTAACATCCTAAACTTAAAGCTTTTAGAGTCTATACCAGGCAGGGTCTTAAAAAATGACGAGATGTGATCCCGCTGCTGTTATCTGTATACAAAACGCACTGTGCTGTTAAGCGCAACTGTTGGCTTGCGTGAATTGTGACAATCGAGATCGCGGAAGACTGGGAGTGCGTACGTAGGGATCTAGCGTCCGGACAAGCATTGATTTAATGCTAATTGGGAGACAATTTGTTAAATTGATGATGTGATCCCCCACGTAAGCTGTTGATTAAAGATGACTCCAAGGATTTTAACAGTCTTTACATATTCGATGTTGTTTCGGTTGGCTTGGATTGGTGGAAAGTTACTTAACTCTATAACATATGACAATAGCTTGGCTCTTAGTGGAGTTGAGCATAAGTTTGTTTTTATATGACCATGCTTGAGAGAAATCTAATAACACTAACAATATCATATGTTCCTTATAAATTTCACAGCGAAAGTCTGCAAAGGTCATTAGTAACGCGCAGGTGCAGCGCAGCTGTGTTTTGGCCTGAAACCTGACTGAAGCGGTGAAAGGAGCTTGTGTTGATTTAAGAACGAGTTCAATTACGTACTTTCGAAAACTTAAGAATGGCAGTCTAGAGATAGGACGATATTCTTTATCATCATTATTTCCATGCCTTCCAGGAACTAGGGTAGATGGAGGTGATAAGTATGCTATTAATTACATATTATTAATAAAAAAATAAAAATTTATTAAAAAAATCACAGGTATTAAGATGCTGTGGATGATTAGTTTTAAAAATTTTGGGTTCATGAAATCGAAGACAATGGCGTTAGGTTTGATTTCAATGGTCGTTTTAAGCACATCCTCTTCGTAGACTCTAGAAAAACCAAAGCTATAAGTCAAGTTGGGCGTATTACTGGGATCTATAATGTCGCACTCGTCCGGATCCCCATGACATTGTCAGAGAGAGAGATGCGAATTTCTTATTTACCTTTTCAATATTGATGATCTCGTCTTTAGACGAGATTTGCCTTGATTTGTTTACCCATACTTAGCGTCTTAATAAACTTTTGCTTAACATTGAAGCCGGATTTGAATTTGGATGTGAACTTAGTTTTGGACCTCCTGATTTCCTTCGTAACAATGTCCTGGGGCGTTTGAAACCGTAGAGTAACTCGGGGAGTTTAAACTTCTTCCATCTTTGTAGGCCTCGGTTTATAATTAGTCCTTCAATACGTCTAGTTAACCGTCCATATTTGATATTTGGTATTATATTAATGGTAGATGTAAAAAACTCGATCTGCTCATCAACGGAAGACATGTTCTACAGGTTACAAAACGGGTAATATTGTTTTGCAAGGCTGCAATTAACGTTGGTTTATCGGCATAGATGTCTGTTTCTTCAGGAAGAAAGTGCGGCTAAAAGCACGAGAGCAACGCGAGGCTTAACTCAGTACGAAAAGAATACCAGGCTAGATCAGGATTTATCCGCAAAAATGATGGGAAGCTCGTTTCGGACAACGAAAGAGGTGTAGCCCGGTGGTGGAGATATTTCGATAAATTGCTGAAACATGCTCAGCTAGCAGGAACTGAAAACGGTGCTTAGCACACAACATCTGTTCAAGCTTGCACTGACCATCTGGATCTGCTGAGAGATAGTGAGGAAAGAGTTAAAACATATAAAGAAAGTCAAATAAGGAAAGTAAAGGAAGGAAGTTGGAAGTAAATGAAGAGAAACTGAAATATATGGTCACTGAGGAAATTGGACCCATCCAAACCTCGTACCTGGTTATACTCGAATGTGGACGAATTCAAATAACTGGATACCATATGCAGCTCGTGTCTCTTCGCGATGGAGGAATTATTGAAAACTACCTTCTGTGTTGATCTTTTCCAAAGGGTAAGAAGACAATAAGTCCAGATATACGCTATATTCGGGGATGTTGTGCCAATGCACAATGTGTCTTATAGATATACTCGGATAATGGATAAAAAGAAATATTATATTTCAAGCTAAAGTTTAGCAACAGCCTGTGTATTATCGGAAAATAGTGATCTTATTTCAATGATAAAAGGTAAAAAGCACTTTTTAAGTATCCATATTCCCCATAGCAATTGTAAGTCAATGAAAGTATTGCTTTAATTTCTAAAAAGCAGACTTCGCAAAACGGCAATATTAGCTTTAAATTTTTCTCATGTCATTAGAACATACTTTTTTCTTATTTGACGTCAATGTCATCTGTTTCCATATCCCATCCGTTCAAATTCACCAAAGAACAACTGCATCTCATCTCCACTCTGGCAGACCAAGGAACCAAGCGCTCCGCGCCACAAAAGAAACCTTAAATCCCGTACTGCTTTTCCCTACCAAGAGCTTCTTAACTTAAGCTTATAAATATAATACGAGTATGTATCTACTATCAAAACTTTTTCCAATTATACGAAACTAGTGGCCAAGTTTTTGCCCAGCACGTCGTTTGCCGAACGGGTCCTTCAACCCGATCATGACTACTTTCGCTGTATGAAAGGCTACCCTCAGACGTCTCAACTGTCAGTGAATATAACTCCTGCCTTAGTCATCGAGATATTACGTAAGTTAAAGAACTTCTACTAGTCAATTCTTGACTGCCTCCCCGCAATTGCTTTAAAAAAAAATGTGCCGACCATCTGCTCCAGCCATTTATTTAAAGTTCCATTTCAAAGGGACTCTTTCCTTAGCCTTAGAACGCTTATATTATCTCAATACATGAAAAGGATGAAAGAATTAGGTGTCCAAGACACCCCAACTTGCATTCCCACACTGAGAGTATTGTCTGAGAAACAATATAGTTTTATTGATATTAGATTATGCGAGTACATGAGGCAAAACAAGGAAAGGAAGAAAAGGAATTCCGCCGAATTACAACCTTTATTTAATGAATGTAAAATAATAAGGTTTACACAGTTCACGCTTTGTTCTAGCCACGTCTGACTCTTCGGAAGGTTCCAAATGAAAAAAAGGAGGAGTATTCTCCGCTTCGGCTTAGAGGAAGTCGAAGTCGGAGGAAGGCGCCAAGAGCGATAAGCCTTATCAGAAGCGCAGGCTAGACTTGTTTGTTTGTACAAACGAGTCTAGTGCGCTGATAGGCTGTGGCTGCTACTCTTTAATAGGTGGCCTTGTATAACACCTCCCCCCTTACATTTTTTTGGGCCCCAAAAAAATTACAAAAATTACTTAATACTATTTTACGTTTAAAAAGGTATTTTTAGGCTACGTTGGAAAGTAAATTGTCATCACTGGAAATTCGAACCTGGAAGTGGTTCATCTCAGGGATGTTACAAAACTTATTTAATCATGGCCAATTATTTACATTGCTATCATATATATTTTCTTATTAGCAATTAGTACCTTTACGCATGTACATATTAAATGGTTACTTAAACATAACGTAATTTGATGGTAATATAAAATATTTTACAATCTTAATTATCGTCTTAATCCTAGAATAGTTATATAATACTACATTAACAAAATATTTTACAATCTTAATTATTGTCAAGATATTTTACAATCTAACTTATTGCCTTAATCCTAGAATAGTTATATGATACTACATTAACAAAATATTTTACAATCTTAATTATTGTCTTAATCCTAGAATAGTTATATGATTAACAAGATATTTTACAATCTAACTTATTGCCTTAATCCTAGAATAGTTATATGATACTACATTAACAAAATATTTTACAATCTTAATTATTGTCTTAATCCTAGAATAGTTATATGATTAACAAGATATTTTACAATCTAACTTATTGCCTTAATCCTAGAATAGTTATATGATACTACATTGGCACTATTTTACAATCTTAATTATCGTCTTAATCCTAGAATAGTTATATAATACTACATTAACAAAATATTTTACAATCTTAATTATCGTCTTAATCCTAGAATAGTTATACAGGGTGCCCCACGAGCAGTGTGCCAAAAAGCTAGAGCGTGTAGCCCTGGCCAAGACAAGAAAAAAATCGTACGGGAGGGGGGGGTCTATTCCCCCCCGTTTAGCCGGGAGGGGCAATTTTCTAAAAAATTTACTTAATTTGGAAAAAAAAATTATTAAAAATCAACAGTAACAGCCACAATGCCGCGATATACTTTTTTGTAAAGCCAGAAACCTCTCCTTTGATCTTGTTTTTAAACGAAGCTGTTGTAAGGAATAGTTTTTGAGAAATTAATTTTCAAACTCAAAATTTTGAAAAAAAATTGGAAAAAAAAAATTTTGAACTACTTTTTTCCAAAATTGTATGTAATTAAGTACTATTTTTTTTTCCAAATTTAAATTCCCTTATTAGTTTTTAGTTAAAAACAGAAAACCGGATGCAAAAATGTCTTGTAGTTTTTGAGAAATTAAAAAAAAACCCGAACCATTTTTTTCTAAGAAAAACCTTTTTTTTTAGTTTTAACGCGGCTGGACTTGTAGGCAAATTAATGTATGAAAGATTGACCTCTTTTTTATTATTTTTAAAAAATTCGGAGTTTTATTATAATAAATTTTCAATATGATCCCCATTTTTTAGAAGGCAAAGATTATATCTTCTTCTAATAGCTGCACATTAGTCTATGTTTGACAAATTTTCCTGCAATTTGACTCCAGCGACTTCAATCCGTTGTTCCAAAGATACTATTTCCACTTCGTAACAACACTTAAAAATCTAGAGGAGTTAAATCTGGTGATCTAGGTGGCCATTTCGTGGGGTCCCTTCTTCCGATTCAACGGTCACTAAAATGATCATCCAGCCAGTGTCTAGCCCGTAAGCTGTAGTGTGCTGGTGCTCCATCTTGCTGGTAGATTAAATTATCTGCTATGGCCAAAGGAACGTTGTCCATCAAATCGGGCAAAAGGTCTCGTAGGAACTGCAGGTATGATTCTCCCTTAATAACGGCATTCAAAAACCGGGCCCCGATTACAGTTTGTCCAACAATACCAAGCCAAACATTACAGCTAAAGCGGTGTTGTGATTTATTTTGTTTTTTGTTGTGTGGATTGGTGCTACTCCAATGATGCAAATTGTGGAAGTTAGTAACCCCATCTCTGGTAAACTGTGCTTCATCCGTCCAGAATATCCTTGCAAAATAGTTTCGTTCAGTTTCATCTCGAAGCAGTAATGATCGACAAAACTCTGCTCTCAAAAACTTGTCGTTTGAGGTGAGTCCCTGAACTGGCCTAAAATGGTACGGGTGTAAGTTTTCGGTATGAAGCACTCTCCATACTCTAGATTTGGGCACTCCAAGCATAATAGCCATCCTCCTTGTACTAAGGGAGGGATTGCGTCGGACCAAATTCAAAATTCGGGTAGAACCCATCTGCGGCGGGCGGACCCAGCCGAAATTCGCAGGTCAGTTTTCAGGCGTTATCAATGAAAAAAAAGAATTAATCCAGGGCTATTCCAATAGTGTATCACTTTATTGTATCCTCATAAAACTCCGAATTTTTTAAAAATAATAAAAAAGAGGTCAATCTTTCATACATTAATTTGCCTACAAGTCCAGCCGCGTTAAAACCAAAAAAAAAGGTTTTTCTTAGAAAAAAATGGTTCGGGTTTTTTTTTAATTTCTCAAAAACTACAAGACATTTTTCCATCCGGTTTTCTTTTTTTAACTAAAAACTAATGAGAGCATTGAATTTTTGAAAAAAAATTACTACTTAATTACATACAATTTTGAAAAAAAATAGTTCGAAATTTTTTTTTTTCAATTTTTTTTCAAAATTTTGAGTTTGAAAATTAATTTCTCAAAAACTACTCCTTAAAACAGCTTCATTTAAAATCAATATGAAAGAAGAGGTTTCTGACTTTACAAAAAGGTATATCGTGGCATTGTGGATGTAACTGTTGATTTTTAATAATTATTTTTCCAAAATAAGTCAATTTTTTAGAAAATTGCCCCTCCCGGCTAAACGGGGGGAAATAGACCCCCCCCTCCCATACGATTTTTTTCTTGTCTTGACAAGACTTACACGCTGTAGCTTTTTGGCACACTGCTCGTGGGACACCCTGTATAATACTACATTAACAAAATATTTTACAATCTTAATTATTGTCTTAATCCTAGAATAGTTATATAATTAACAAGATATTTTACAATCTAACTTATTGCCTTAATCCTAGAATAGTTATATGATACTACATTAACAAAATATTTTACAATCTTAATTATTGTCTTGTATTAGCTTCCAATTATTTATTCACTGTCAGCCACAATTAGATTCATTTCATACTACCCATGTAAACGAACTCATTCTTCATTGCGAAAATCTAGTACAATATTTATTGTTTGACGTTTGCATCTGTTTGCTTTATTTGAAATTTGAAAATAAAATGTAGATTTCATTTTTATTTTTTTGTGAGCAAATGTCTTTATTTTAGTTTATTGTGTTCTAACGATCCGGTGTGTTTTGGTAAGTATATTTTCGTTTAAGTTGTGTTTTATAGAATTTTGTATTTCTTTTTGTCGAATTGTCTATAACGTAGTTACCCTTGACCGTGAAGTTATCTAGCTTCCTGTATTTTGGCTGAACTTTCCCCACAGTTCTGTTTTTTGTAATATTTGTGCAAAGTTTTGAGGCATTTTCCCTACCTTTCTTTGAATTTAGTTTTTGTATTTTGTTTTCTTTTTGAGCCCTAAACTTTTCTGATAGGGATACTATGTCCTCCCTAGTGAGATTTTTGCAGAGGAAGTCAATTGGACGCATATTGGTGGTGGTATTTATGGTACTGTTATAATAACATACTATCCTAAACAACTTGTCTTCCAGATCGGCTTTGTCTTTAGCCGCATTCATGATCCTGAGGTGTTCGTTAAAGGTGCCATGAAGCCTTTCAATGTCGGCATTCCCAGTCTTATTGTGGCCTGTAGTTTTGTGGAAGGCTATATTGTTTTCTTGGAGAAATTCTTCCACGGCTGAGTTTATGAAACAGGTATCTCCATCGAGAATAATTTTTGTTGGTTTCCCCAGAAACTTAATTCTTTCCTTTAGTGCGCGTAGTATTGCTATCCAGTTCCTATTATCTAGTGCGTGGGTTGTTGCATACTTAGAAAATTTATCTATGGTTGTTAGAAACATTTTATTTCTCTCCGGGAACCAGATATCAATATGAACGATACTATTGAACTGAGCTGGGGTTTCTGTTATTTGAAGTGGAATCGTTAGAGGTCGCCTGTCATGTTTCGAAAGGTTACAGACTTCACAATTGTTAATTACCTTCTGAATTTCTACCTGGAGGTTTGGGTAAAAATATAGCTTCCGCATTTCTGCAAAAACTTCGCGAATACCTCTATGGTTCTTACTTAGATGTTCCTTTTTGATAAGAGTAAGTATTTCGTTTCTGTCCGTGATATCTTTAAGTTTAATTTGAGATTTCAGTATCTTTAAGTTTTTGTTCATCGAAAAGTATTTGACGTATAAATTTTGGAATTGCAGATATAATTGGGTATCGTTACAAAAGATACACATAAGGCCCTTGTCTATCAGGATACTCTGCATTATGCTTAACAGGTTAGTACTACCCTCCTTTACAAAAATGAAATTTTGCACTTTTTTGTGTACAATTTTTAACCTACACTTTTCTTTTGAGCCATATGAAAGATAAATTTGATTCTTATAAAGGTTAATGGGCTTATTTGTTATATAGATATAACTGCTTTCGTCTTCCTGGGCACTGTGGATAGTGGCAGCTGTCGAGAAATTATCTTGGTTCGATTGGACGACTGTACTTGTGGTGTCATTATCATTGCGGTTGCTATCAATAATGAACTCATTGTTAAATAAGTCGCCTAGAGTCGATTCCTCATCATTGAAAGCATTGACCTCGTCGTTACTGCTTTCTCCTGGAATCCTACTTAATCCATCTGCGACGCAGTTCTCTTTACCTTTCAAGTATTCGACCGAAAAGTCGAATTCATTCAACTGAATCTTCCAACGTTGAAGCTTCATGTTAGGCTCTTTAAACCCGTTAAGCCATACCAAGGGCTTATGATCGGTTCGTACGACGAAATGTCGGCCATATAAATAGGTCCGAAAATATTTGATTGACCATACGATAGCCAAAAGTTCTTTTTCGATCGTCGAGTATCGTAGTTCATGTTTGTTTAACGTTCGGGAAGCGTAGCAAACCGGATGACCTTCCTGGCTTAGCACAGCTCCCAATGCGTAATTAGATGCGTCGCAAGTAAGCACGAACTGCTTATTGAAATCGGGACTTCTAAGAATTGGATCGTTCGTAAGTAAGGTTTTCAAATTATTGAATGCATTTAAATATTGTTGATCTGCTACATTAATTTTACTTTCTTTCTTTAGGCATTTTATCATAGGGTATGCTACCCTCGCATAATCTTTAATAAATTTTCGGTAGTAGCCTGTTATGCCGAGGAACTGCTTTATACCTTTTACCGTGGTTGGAATCTTCATACATTGAATGGCTTTTACTTTCCCTTCATCGGGCTTAATGCCGTTGCCGATTATTGTATGACCTAAATAATTTGTGGAAAGCTCAGCAAATCTACACTTATTAATTTGTATTTTTAGGTTATGCTCTTTGAGTTTTTGCAAGATTTTCCTCAATGAAACCAGGTGCTCATCAAAACTTGTCGAGAATACAAGAATATCGTCGAGATACACCACGCACGTTTTATTTATGAATTCCTTTAGCACACTATTCATTAGCCGCTGAAACGTTGCTGGGGCATTTTTAAGGCCAAAAGGCATACGCAGGAATTCATAGTGACCGTCCCTAGTGGAGAAAGCGGTCTTGGGCCTATCTCTCGGCTCGACTTCGATTTGATAAAAACCCTTTACCTGATCGATTGTTGAGAAGAAATTACATTTTCCCAGCTTATCGAACATGTCGTCGATGTACGGCATTGGAAACCTGTCTTCCACCGTTTCGTTATTAAGTTTCCTATAATCCACTACGATTCGCCATTGTTTTGTACCGTTCTCATCGTCTTTTTTAGGGACGACCCAGATGGGCGAATTATATGGACTATTGCTTGGAACTATGATTTTTTGATGCAACATCTCCTTAATTTGGCGATCCACCTCTTCAACATGCACCTCTGGATAACGGTACAGCTTGCTGTAGATGGGTATATCGTTCTTGGTGTTTATTTGATGTCTGATTTCATTGGTAAAGGTAAGACTATCTCCGTTTTTATAAAAAATAGCCTTATAGGAATAGAGCAGGGACTTCAATTTAGATATGTCCGGTTTTGAAAGGTGGGAGGAAAAAATCTTTTCCTGGATTTTATCTTCGAAGCTCTGATTCGAATAAATTCCTAACGCTTCATCGCTGTAGCAATTTCTTTCGAGTCTCTCATCTTCTTCGTTGAAGTGAATGCGTATTTCAGAATCTTTAGTAATAAGTAATTTTTTTCGATAATCAATAATAGGGCTTAATGGAAACAAAATATTATTTCCTATAAGGCCGTCAAAGAAACTATGAAACTGATATTCGAGGAAGTTAACGTAATAGTCAGGTATATTGAATTCCGAGAATAGGGGTATCTTGTATTTGGTTGCAGTGCTGATATGCCGGCCAAGTACTTGTAAAAAATTATTTGGTGAATTAACCTTCCATTTAGGATCGCAGATATTTTCATTTATGATGCTATACTCGGCACCGCAATCGACAATGAACCTAAGAGGTCGTATATTAGTATTAATGATTATATAGGGTAATAATTCTGGCTTTCTCGGGGAAAATTTGGTTGGGTGGAATAGTTAGAAAAACCTCTACGCTCATTTAGACCTATGTCCATGGGTTGGGGACCGCGGTACCCATTTGTTTGTCTAGACTGCGTACTTTGTTCAAAAGATCTACCTTGTCGCGAGTTATTGTTTGATGTTCTATTGGGATAATGTTGTGGTGTATTTGCATGTTTGTAGTTATTGTGTTGTTGTGTATAGCCGTTACTTATATTATTGTTCCATTCTCGTCTTTGATTTGGGATATAAGAATTGTTCCGAGAATGCGGATTGGTATTATTTTTAAATCGATTATACTGTGATGTATTTCTACAAGGACCTAAATGCTGGGTTTCGGTTTCGATAATAATTTTGTATGCTTCGTCTAAGGTTAGGGGATTTCTACTGAGGATGATTGTTTTAGCTGGTTCGGGTAAGTTTTGTTTAAACATTTCAAAAGCAATTCTGTGGTTTGATGAGACCATGTCATAATTGCTAACGTCAAGGGAACAAACGTTATTTAGCCTACTTAAGTATGTATTTATGGTATTGTAATAATCCTCGATATTAGTCTCTATTTTGCTTACTCTTATTTTATCTATGAGCGAGCTAATGGATAGGTTTTCGCGGAAAGTAGTTCTTAGTATTATTTTTATTTCTGGCCATGTGTTTACTCTGCCGTGTTTCTGCAGTTCACATTTAGCCTTTCCCACGATTTTATCCTTAACGTAGCCCATAATGATAACGCGTATGCTTTCTTCGAAAGTATCTATTGTGGCTGCCAGTGAATCAATTCGCTCAATGAAATCGAGCGTGTACGATGGGTCTCCATTAAATTCCTTAACTTTATTTACTAAATCTAATACTAGCCTAAGTCTTTCCATTGACTGTACTGACTCCATTTTTTGTTTTTTTTTTCTTCTTAAAATTAATAATATACGTAAATAACTATTAGTAAAATATCTGCTTACCGATGTTTCCCTCGTCCCCTCTGAATGCTTGATTGTTATCTTGATGTTATCGATGTTTTTTCGTCTTCTCCGGATGCTTGATTGTTATCTGATGTTAGTGATGTTTTTCTTCGTCTTCTCCGGGTGCTTGATTGTTATCTGATGTTAGTGATGTTTTCTTCGTCTTTTCCGGATGGTTGATTTTGATCTTGACGTAGATTCAACTTAGCTAGTTCAGCTTAGTAGATTTATTTATTTTTTTTTTTTTTTTTTTTTTTTTTTTTTTTTTTTTTTGTTTGTTCACAGAGTTTTAGTGCTTTTATTGTTTATTGTTTCTGTTGTTAAATTAAAATTGGCTTGCTTTGCGTTTTCTTAGTAACACAATAACACGTGCTTTTTACCTTTTTTCTCTATCGCAACGTCGCGGTTAAGTTCGTTTTTTGTTCGTGTATACCGACTGCGCCAGTTTTATTGATATTAGATTATGCGAGTACATGAGGCAAAACAAGGAAAGGAAGAAAAGGAATTCCGCCGAATTACAACCTTTATTTAATGAATGTAAAATAATAAGGTTTACACAGTTCACGCTTTGTTCTAGCCACGTCTGACTCTTCGGAAGGTTCCAAATGAAAAAAAGGAGGAGTATTCTCCGCTTCGGCTTAGAGGAAGTCGAAGTCGGAGGAAGGCGCCAAGAGCGATAAGCCTTATCAGAAGCGCAGGCTAGACTTGTTTGTTTGTACAAACGAGTCTAGTGCGCTGATAGGCTGTGGCTGCTACTCTTTAATAGGTGGCCTTGTATAACAATATTTTTTCACTGCGAGACATCTTTTATCAAGGTTAACCAAGGTCGGTTGACAACCACTTACCTATTTTATTTTGCCTCTTAATCCTTGTGTGCTTTTGAGAATGGCAAAGAAGTAGAGACTGTTGCCATAGACTTCAGCAAGGTACAACATTTCGCACCAATTTATACTTCTTAAATTCACTGTTCTTAGTTTCGCCTTCGGTTTTATGGATAAAATCCTACTTACAATACCGTCAAGAAAATGTTCTTTTCAGATCTTCTATTTCTAATCCAAGTAATACCACCTCCGGAGTCCCCCAATGATTAATTTTGTCAACAAGAAACCTCATTTTTCCGCATACGCTGATGCCCTCGACTTTGTGAAACGTTAGTCCAAAGAGTTTTCGAATTCTTACGTCCCGAAATCCTTACATACTTGCCTCCTTAAGCCCCTTCTTGAATATGCAAGTCACATCTTACGGTATCCACACTGAGCGCATTGAGGCTTATTCGTTTTACCCTTCGTCGTCTTCTTTCCACAATTTCCCGCCTTATAAGGATTCGCGTAAAACTAATCAAGCTACAACCCCTTGAAGAATGACGCAAAGTCGCAGACATACTCTTCGTCTACTACCTACCTACCTATTTACCGCTAATATTGACTGACCGTATTGCTTCAAACGATTCCACTTAATACCAATCCCCGGAACCTTCCGTCCATTCCCCGCTTTCGCATCAACTCTCATCGAACGAACTATGGCTACAATTGGACATATACAGATTGCTGAACCCCTTCATAGAAATTTCCTCTGTTGCCACCATTCTCCCTCTTCTTAATCTTTTCCTTCCTAATAGGTATTTAGCTTATTTAAGGTTCAGGTTATTTAAGCTATTTCTTAAGTTTAAATTGGTTAAGTTTTTTTTTTTAGCCTTACATTAAGTCAATAAAGTGCCATACGTCAAACGTCCCACTTGAGTTGACATCTAAAATTAAGTCGATGTAAAAACATATTTATACGCGACTAGGAACCTTATTAAAAGTTAAAAGTATTATATGTATGTGGTATACTCAAGTGAATGTAGTTGTAACGTTCGGACTTTAAATCAATAATGGCCTTAATGAAAAACATGAGTCATTCTACTGTGATTTAAAATTAACTAAGGAAAATAAACAATAATATATTATCTTATACTCACCTAGACAACTTGTTAATGGCCATTTTCCTCATTAAAACTAAACAAATTAAATGGGAAATATATTATGATTCAAATTAGTAATCTAATTTCTAGCACATTTATCGGTATGTGCAATTAAAGCGAATTCGCTTGTGGCATGAATTCAAAACGCAAATAATATTTTAATTACCAATATTCTCTTGACGACCCCCCATTGTGGCTGATGATGTTACGGCCTCGCCACCGTCGATGACCACGCCATCGATGCTGGGGCCGAAAGCGTAGCCAAACTCTGGTTCACGTATTGGCACTGACATTAATTGATCTAGCGTTTTATCCCGTAGGCACTTCATGAGGTGGGCATGTGGCAGTTCTGGTGAACAATTAACATGATGCGCAACAACTGCTGCATATTTTGACGGATTCTCAACCAATGACCAGGGTGTGAGCCCGGAACCAGACATCAAAACGGCACGGTTGAAAAGTAGTCCTGAAAATAAAGGATTACAGCGAGGTGGGTGAGTAATGATGTGCGATGTGAGCTTTGTCAAGACAAGTTAAATGATATAAATCAGCTTTAATACAATACATATGTAAATCTATCATAAAAATTATTTCATTTTGTACCCGCATCAGTATATACGGTCAGTGTCAAACGAATTTCCCAAAAGCTTTAATTAACCAACACGGCTATTATGACGATACCTTTATATCATGATTAACTTGATTACCAAATGTCACTGTAAAAATGTTTGGTTTAAGCTGAAAGTCGATTTAACATAGCTGTGCGCTTACACATTCTGAGGAAGTTCTGATAAGTGTATACGTTCATACATATGCACGGCACACCCTATAAATATTTGACACACTTACCTTCAGGTACAGCCATGGATGAGATTAAAAAATGGACACACGCAGCTCCTGTGCCATGTCCGGCTAATGTTATACTCTGTGGATCGCCTCCGAATGCAGCAATATTTTCCTTAAGCCAATGAAGGGCGGCTATGATATCCATTAGGCCATAGTTGGCTGGCAGCTTAGAGTATGGGTCGGTGTTGGCATTTAGAAAGCCTGCAAAAGAACATACATTTCTGATTAGCATATACATATATGTAGGTATTATATTATGATCTTAAACGATGTCTCATATATGTTGTAAACTGGAATGGAATCTGAATCTTTGTAGTGTCATGCACTTTGAAGGAATTGAACCGAGGTGCTAGTGCAACAGGTGCATCTGTCTAATTTCAATACGATATTCCATAACTTTAAATACTTTCAATTTAAATAACTATAAATAGTTTCAATTTATTTAAAGTTATTGAATAAAGAACCTGCTTTCGGTGTTTACAGCTTCTTTGAGCTTTCCCATAACATCATATTTATCGAAACGTAAACGTACACAAGAATATATTATCTAACAATAAGAGCACACACTTACCTAGGACACCGAGGCGATAATTAATTG
The DNA here is from genome assembly GCA_958301585.1 of Merodon equestris. Classification (NCBI taxonomy): domain Eukaryota; kingdom Metazoa; phylum Arthropoda; class Insecta; order Diptera; family Syrphidae; genus Merodon; species Merodon equestris. The sequence continues at coordinate 73,013,005 of OY284413.1, forward strand.
TGACGACAAGAATTTGACCATAGCTAGCCAACACCGAGCCATCATAAGGATTTCCACTATTCCATTCATACGATTCTCCATGTACAAAAACTAAAACTGGATACTTTCCTTGACCACTGCCTCCAGTCCCACTTCCACCACTATTGCTACCACTCGTACCGCTGCCACCGCTGCTTCCACTGTTACTACTACTACTAGATGAATCTCTGGAACCAACTGGAAAACAGAAACGAGAAAAAAATTAAAGAGACGTAAATGAAAAACTTGCAATCCGAAAATTTATTAACCCATTTTCACAAATGTATTAGATTGGAAACGCAGAGAAGTCAGAGTCTAACTTGGTCTGACCGCAGAATAACAGACTCACAAGAATCCGCAAAAGGATCTATCGAGTGCGAATGAATCACTTTAAAGCGATTTATTCCATGAATTGTTCCTTTACGTTTTTCTTATTTTTTGCTTTAAAGCCAGCTGAAATGGTTTGAAAGACAGATTGCGAATAAATGGCTTTTGCATTGCTCCGACCATAGCGTTTTTTGCCTTAACTTTTTCCGAAAGGCAAATGTTCGTTAGAAGGGAGGGACCAACTGCTACCTACAAGCCCTGCAGCGTCGATAGTTAAAAATATGCAGAAGGTCCGAGCTTCGATACAAACGATATCTGTTTTTGTTTTATTTTCAAATATTCGGATTTTTTCCTGAAGCCAAAGAGCTTAAAAACGAATGCTATCTATATGGTCACAATTAATTTCGTCATTATATTAGTATTGACTGGTATTGATAGATTGAAATACTCATACTTTTTTATTTAAATTTAATTTACCATATTTCTATTAGGAATTAAGTAGAATTCGTTTACAGTCTATCATTATTGTTGTTATATCGCCTTTGAAATAAATTACTTTGGCAATAGGAAATTTAAATTTCAAGGAACAATAACTGGTTTACAGTCAAATAATAATAACACGTTTATTTATTTGTTCATATATCGAGTTAAGTTCTTAAAGATTTACAGATAGATCAACAATTTATATTATGTGCTGTAAGTTCTAATAGCGTTAGTATGTTCCCGCAAATATACATATAAAATGGCATTTAGGAGCTGAAGCTTCGGAGAACGTTATTCAATGAACGTCTTTTACGAACAGTCAGCATTTACCTGGAGAGCGTCGTCCTAGATGATGATTTTTTCATGATCGAAAATCCCCAGAAGAAGGCAGCGACAATAGGAGCTGCGTTTCAAAAACTTAAAAGGTGTATGATAGCATTCGCCCGAACTACGGCGTGGCAAACATGGCCCTGCTTCATCACTTCTACCTTCGAATTGATATCGATCATTGGCGATCATAAAACCGTGGTCCTATCAGGTTCAGTGACGACTGATCATTTCGACGGAAGATCGCCATATAATCTTTGAGTCACTGAAGAGGAAAACATCCACGGGAACCGACTTTATATAAAATCTTGTGCTCAGGTCCTTTCCGCCTATGGCTGTAGAAATGTACACCATCCTGTTCAACAATGCACTGAATAATGTATATTATCTGGATAACTGGAAGGCAGCTCTGGCAGCAGTCGTGCTATAGAACCCTGTCTAATTGGGTTGAAGATAATAAGCCAAGACAACTCGGTTTCAGAGCGGGGCATAACACTATTCATGACGCGTTGAAACTCGTACCGGATACCGAATGGAACTAATGCAACGCACGAGTGCCTGTCTGATTGACTTTGAAGAAGTATTCAATAGTGTATGGTAAAAAGGTCTTTATAACAAGCTCAGCCGGTTAGGCATAAGTAAGCTACTACTTCACTCGTAGGAGTATGTGGTTTTTTTACATGTAAACCGGTAAGAAGTTCGTTGTGAATATTGCCAAACTTCTCGTCTACTCAAGCATTACCAATGCACTGCAGAAGGGTATGGTAAAGTAAACCCGCTGATCCTTTCCAGTATTTCTTTCAGTGATCTGATAGCTTAAAATCGCATTCCACTTTCTCTTTCCTTTTAGAAACGACTAAAAACTTTTATGATTATTTTTTATTTCCCAATAAACTTAAATATTCTTCGTATAGAAATTAAAATTCTGTTCCAAGTTGCATTTAACGATTTTTATTGTACAAGTACATATATAAATTAATATTTGAATTCCTGAACAAGTTAAGAACCTTACTTTAGCATTCTTTAGATTTTTTTTTTTTTTTGTCCATCACAGAGTACACAGAACACTACATTCTCTAGTGTATACTCTCAGTATCGCTTTACTCAACAGATATTTGTTGCGCGACTAAGGATCATCTACCGATTTTTTTTTTTTTTTTTTTCAGTAATTCAGTAATATATTTATTTCAGTAATATCATATGTAACAATGGTTATATATTTCTGCGAAGCCACATAGGCTTTTCTGCAGAAGGTTGTGCTTCATATGTTAACAAATAAATTGAAGTGAGCTTAGATTAAGACATATTCATAATTTAGTACAAATTTAAGATAATTTCATATGTAAAACAAAAAATTAATCAATTTACATTTTTTATGAGTACTTCAATATATCTCATTCGATTAGGTTAACGTTAGGATTTAATATTTTAACATTAGTGTTAAATTAGATTCAATAGTTAGTTGCTTGGGTTTGTATTTAGCAGATAGTTTTTAATACATTTTTTTCTGGTTTTAGGATTTCTAATGTTGCGCAGTTCATGAGGAATTGTGTTTAGGATCTCAGGCACGCTGCATTTTAATTGTCTTCTGCCGTAATTATTGCAGAATCTAGGTTCGTGGAGCATACCTTGGGCACGTCTTCTTGTATTAATCCCATGGTTAATTGGGGTGATGAATCGTCTGTCGTCGTAATACTCTAACAAAAGGGTCATCTTAAAGATGTCATCAATCTGAAGAACTCTAAAGCTTTCCTGTTCATCATTTCGACGTGTAGATGCATTTATCTTTTTGATTGCTGCGGTTTGTAGTTTCTGCAGTTTTTTTATATGCGTAGCTGAAGCGTTTCCCCAAGCGAGTATTCCATATCTTAGTTTGGATTCGACCAGGGCACAGTACACTTGCAAATGGGTCAGCGCGTAAAGCGTTTTTTTTAAGTTCATACGTAGCTCATCAATATGCATATTCCATAGAAAGTTACTGTCGATGATGACTCCTAGATACCTGTAGCTTTCTACTATATCTATAGGAGAGCTAGCGGATGTACTACAGGATTCATTCCTGAAGTATATTTGTTGTTGAGTTGCTTTAAACTGCGGATTTCTAATATGCATCATTTTAGTTTTGGATGCATTGATCGTTAGACCCTGATCATGACACCATTTTGCTGCTTTGTCGAATTCATCCTGAATTATTGTTGTTGCCGTCTCCAAAGATCTATGGCACACCACTATTGCTGTATCATCAGCATACGCAAATGGTTTGGCTCTCTTGAAAATACGAAGAAGTTCATTGGCGTACAATATGAAAAGAATTGGGCCCAGTTTCGATCCTTGTGGGACTCCGTATAGAGCGTGTTCTTTATGGCTATATGTTTCGCTGATCTTAACACAGTAACGCCGGTCGTGTAGGTACTCCTTTAGCCAATCTGCCATTAACCCTCGTATCCCAATACGTTCCAGGGCTTCAATTAGCTTTGCATGATTAAGTGTGTCAAAAGCTTTACTGAAATCCATAAATATGACTAGAACATGGTAACTCTTGTCAAGGTTTTCGTTGACATGATTAGCAAATTCGCTTAGTAATTTACCTTTGCTCTTCGCTTTCTGAAAGCCATACTGACTTTCGTGTATTAAGGAATGTTTTCCAATAAAGTTTTGCAACCTGTTAACTATGACCTCTTCAAGGCATTTTTCGATAACTGGCAGTATTGAGATAGGCCTGTAGTTGTTAAGTTGACTTTTCTTACCTCATTTATATATCGGTCTGACAACAGAAGTTTTTAAAGTTTCTGGAATTTTTACTTGTGTTATGCTTAGGTTGACAAATTTGCACAAAATTGGAGCAAAAATTGCCGCATGTTTTCTTATGTCCACTGCTCTAATTCCATCGATGCCAGGCGACTTATTTTCGCCAAGCAGACTGATTACTTTTAAAATTTCAGATATATTACTTTCTTGAACAAAAATTGATCTGTCTATTAATCTATTTGTGTGTATCGATGTAACCGAGTTGCAGTGGTGCATGATGTTTACGATTTGTTCTTTGAAGTTTCTTGCGCATTCATTAGTGAGATCATTAAGAGACATTTGACCACTAAAGTTCTTCACTATGGTTTCATCAACGTAAGGCTTTTTTCTTCCCAATATTTCATTTATCAAGTTCCATGTTTTGCGCGGGTCTAATCTTATCTGATTGAATTGTGCTTTGTAAAAAGTAGATTTTTGTGCTGCTATCTCTTTATTTAGCTTGTTTCGAAAAGCCTTATAACCCAATTCATAAGTCCTATTTAACTTATTATTTTGCATCTCATAGATTACTCAGACAAACAATATTACTAATTTAAAATCAATGAAAGAACACAATACTCGATAGAAGCAGAAGGAATATAAGAAGCTTATTCGTAAATCGAAGAATGATTCCTATAAGTTCTTCTGCAAAGAGATCAAATTCCTGAGCGCGACCAGCAAGTTGGTTAACGTCCTCAAACGAGGAAAATCGACAACGCTGGATGTACTCAGAAAGTCTGATGGTACCTTCACCGAGTCTAAAGCAGAAACTCTTAGTTTACTGTTTCAGACCCATTTTCCGGGAAATCAGACTGTCATCGGCTCGTTGCACACTCCCTCGTTGGAAACTGCGACCGAAACGATGAAAACAACTCGGCGTAGCTGGTATGTTGCGTCACGCGTGGCAACTACTGAATTTGCTGTGGCATCCTTCGATGGGTTTAAGTCGCCGGGCACTAATGGGATATACCCCGCTTTCGAAAGGAAAGAGTACGTGCTAGGCATTTTCGTCGACATTGAGGGAGGTTTTGATAACGCTACTTTCGCAGTACTACAGTACTACCTGAGCAGTACTGCAGTACTTCCAAGTACTTGAGCAGTACTGCAGTACTTCCAAGTACTTGAGCAGTACTGCAGTACTTCCAAGTACTTGAGCAGTACTGCAGTACTTCCAAGTACTTGAGCAGTGATTTCGGGAAATGCTTATCAGACGGATGCCATGTCTGCTAGACTTCCGTAGTTACAAGAACAACAACATCAATAGCGGAGAGCAAATTTTGTCTCAGAAACAAAACAAAAGTATACTTTATATGACATGTAATTTGTGAAGCAGGGAGAACAGTCACTGTAATGGGTTTTATTGGTTTGTTTTTTATTGGTCAAACAATATAATGATAGAAATATTCGCCATTTTTGTAAATATTTAAAATAAAATATAATATAATATAAGTACTTGAGATACTTGAAAGTACTTGAGATACTTAAAAGTACTTGAGATACTTGAGTGTACTTAAGATACTTGAAAGTACTTGATAGTACTTGCAAGTACTTGAAAAGTACTTGTAAGTATTTTTTAAATACTTTAGGCATTATTGAATTCAAGTACGTACTTAAGTCTTTTTCAAGTATAAGTACCAAGTACTTAAGTCCCGAAATATTGAAGTACCTTACAGTCCTGCACAGGACATTGATCGCAGATGCAGGCCTCGAACAATGTGTCAAGTCTGAAGTAAACAGGGACTGCCCGCAAGGTGGCGTCTTGTCTCCGCTGTTATGGTGCATGGTGGTCGACTCTCTGCTCGATGCTCTCAATGCCTCTGAAATCTATGCCCAGGCCTATGCGGATGATGTTGCTGTTCTCTCTGTCGGCTCATGTTTAGCGAATGTCTGTCTCAAAGGGCAGGCGGCGCTAGACGTGATCGAAGACTGGTGCACGAGAAATGGGCTGTCGGTTAATCCTCTTAAGACCGATGTCGTTCTCTTCACGAGAATGAGGAAAACAGCTAGCATTACTCAGCTGGAGCTAAAAGGCATTCCCATCCCGATATCCAAGGAAGCTAAGTATCTGGGAGTCATTCTAGATAACAAACTTCTTTGGTCAAAACATGTTAAGTCCAAAACCACCAAAGCGCTGTCAGCTTTCTGGCAATGCAAAGGTGCCTTTGGCAAAACATGGGGCTAATCGCTGAAAAAGGTCCTTTGGATCTACACGGCAATGGTAAGACCGATAATCTCATATGCATCGGTTGTTTGGTGGAGCAAGCTAACACGCAAACACGCTGTGACTTCACTCACCAAACTCCAAAGAGCGGTCTATCTCAGCTGCACGGGGGCTTTCCCCAGCACACCGGGAGCTGCTCTAGATGCTATGATGAATCTTCCACCCCTTGACATATATATCAGAGGGTGTGCACTGAAAACTATTTCTCGCCTAAAGAGGAATGATCTTTGGTACAACTCGCATTGGAGTGGAAGTGTAATTGCGGGAGAAATATCCTACGACCCCTGACTCATGGATATGCCTTCTGACGCAATGACACCTGCCATCCTACTGCGCTGTAACTTCACAGTCATATTTCCATGGCGTCAGGACTGGCTTTGGCCAGACACTAAACCTGGATTGGAATGTCTTCGCATTTTCACAGATGGCTCCAGGACTGGGCAGGGATCCGGCGCTGGAGTTTTCTTTTCAGTTTTTTTTTTTTTTTTTCATTCGACTGCACTTCTCGTTAGGAAAATATGCGTCTGTCTTCCAAGCGGAGATTTACGCAATCCTAATGGCCATGCACTATGTTGTGAAACACAGGTCTGCAGTGACAGTCAAGCTGCACTCAAAGCTGTGTCCAACCCTTTATCCAACTCCAAATTAGTGCATGAACTCAAGATCTTTTTGAACAAAGTCGGAAGACAAAATTCACTTAGGCTTGTATGGGTCCCAGGTCACTCTGGAATCCCAGGAAACGAGATCTCCGATGAACTCGCTAGAAGAGGCTCAGAGGAGAGTTTCTCAGGACCTGAACCCGCCTTAGGTCTACCTGCTTCCACGGTCAAAATTGACATCAATGACTGGGTCTTTAACGTACACAGTCGCAGATGGAGGGCATATCCAGGATGCAGGATGACTAAGCGCGTACGCCCTGATGTCTGCAAAAAGTCCGCAACATTTTTCTTATCCTTAAGGAGAAATGATTGCAGAAGGCTAACGGGCGTCATTACGGGCCATTACACTTTTGCCAAGCATCTCTACGTCCTTGGCATCAGTGAGACGCCTACCTGTGCTGCATGTTGCGAGGAGGATGACACAGCAGAACACTTTCTCTGCGACTGTCCCGTCTTCGCTCGCGCACGGTGGCGCACCCTTGGGGCCGACGTGGTGGGTGCCGAATCTCTTAGCTCTACATCACTGAAGCCCCTCCTCACTTTTCTCCGGACAGCGGGGAAAATACAATAAAGACAAGGTGTCTGTCTGGTAGTACAATATGAACCAGTATTTGTGTCTGAATGCTCCAACAGATAGTAGAAGCCTCCAACAAAAAAAAAACAAAAAAAAAAACGCTCCAATTACGAAGAGCTCAACCATTCCCACGCTGAACGCCAAGAGTAACGGGTTACACCCTCAAATCTTGCTCTTTATAATTTATAAAACCGGTTGATCATTTAAAGGCACAATTTTCATTCTTACTGGCGATTACTTAGGTGTTTTCTTGAGAATAATGCAAGATCAGATTGTGAGATTGTGGACCGCATCACGCCGTATCCTGTATACCTGTATCCTGTATACGAGACACATCTGGCAGATTAGCCTCTTTTGTTAAATGTTTACCCATAGCAGCCAGGAAACAATTTTATTCTTCTTGTTATCTTTTTCTGGTGACAACTTCGTTTTCTTTTGTTAATTTGGAAATAATAAATACGCCTCAATTAATTTTTACCATGATTTTGATTAGAAGATGTCATCGAACTTAATGTACTCGATGCAGACATTTGCTATGCGGGCCCCATCTATAACAACATTTGTTCCAAAACCTGTTATCGAGAAGAATTTAAATATTCTAAAAGGAGCTGTGTTCGGATTTTTTTCATCTGATTTCGTTTAAAGATGCAAGCATGGCTTCCTGTGTCTGTTAACCCATTGACCACAAAGCTGTTCATCACACTTGCCGCATCAAAAGGCTGTTCAAAAAGAATATGTGGTTCTTGAAGAGAATGGCGAAGTCTTTTTGAAGTTAGCATACAACAAACTGAGAGGCATAGATTAAATGTTTGTTTTACACTATTAAACACTGTTAAATTCACGGAATAATCCTATAGTTACACCTTGGTTTTTTTTTTTTATGTTTATTTTTATTTTTCAGGTTTATGAAGCTATTAAGTAACTTGGAAATCTTGCTTGCTACTAACACTAAACACAAGTAGTTGTAAAAGAAATTACACTTCTTTTTGACATAACTATCTCACAATATATTACATATACAATGTCATAAAATAATTGCATCATATAAACCTTTTCCCCATACTGAACCTTATTCTATCAGATAAACAGTCAGAGACTATCTTGTTAAAACTTCTTTACTTTCTTTACTTTCCGTTCTCTAGAGTGACTTTCGAATAAAGAAATTGTCAATAATCTGTCAATTAAAGGAGGAAATTAAATTTCACGGCAGAAAATTCACATCAAATAAACTAGATCATAAAACGTCAGCACCGAGAGCAGACAAAAGAGTTTTACAGTCTGCAAGCTTATTTGCATTTAATTCTGCTATTATTTTGATTTTTATGTTCTACTGGCAGCTGGATGGGCTAATACTTCCGAAGCTTTTGCTTTTTCGAAAATAAGGAAAGTATATGCTTAATACTCGTAATACTCGTAGACATAGACAGATAGGTGACTATTACTTTTGCACTGTTTAAAGATCATGCTGTCGTTATCGTAAAATGTTGAGAACCTTTCATGTAGGAGTCGTCTAAATTCTTAAGTGAATACAAACGACTGCTGTAAATATTTTTATGCCAATCTACGGTTTTTTGTAGGACACTCTGTTGTTTTCATATTATTCAATTTAACAAAAATATACATATACAAGGTATATTAAAAGATATTCTATATTTATTCTTATCTTAAGAAAAAAAAATATATTAATGAAAATAGTATAAATACGCTGTATTATTCAACGGCCTTAAAAAAAAAACAAGGACAGCCTTGAGAATACTTAAGCCTCATTTGGAATATAAGTAAGTTGTAACCTAATCTTACTATATTGGTCAAGAACAGCTGGATGGAATACGTAACCTGTAGTATTAGTATTAGTAACAAGCCAACTTCCAAATCGTTCAGTCAACTTAAGAAAACTTGAAAACTACAAGTGCCCATAGTGCCCAAAGTGTAAAACTAATTAATTTAGCAAGCAACTTAGAAGAAGTGATTTAGCATAGTGGCTGCGTGTGAATATGAAACGCGATATCCTGGAATTCACTCCTAACAGGGGAAGAACTAGAATTTTAGTTTCATTTTGCTGTAAAAAATAAATATAGGTAAAACTTCGAAAAAGAAAGAGCCTGGGTCGTGATTAATAGACTCTGCGTTGAACCTGCGGTTACAGTATCTGAACTCAAGAAAGAGCTTAAAAAAATCAAAGCGACGACCACAAGTTCGTGGAGTTCAAGCCGTTTACCACGGCCGCGGCCAAAGGTAAAAAACTACAGTCACCATTCTATTTGGTACAACTAACACTTACTAATAGTTAATTTGATATTCAATTCCTGTTCTATCAAATTATTTACTGGAAAAAAATTAAAGAGGCCTGAGCATGTTCTTCTATGTATGCTTTGAGAGAGGTTTGATCAGCCCACAAAACAGGCAGGGTCGCTGTCTTAATACAGAAAGAATTGCGACATAGCGTTGAGTATAGAGGGTTCGTACTGTTAGAGCGGTTGACATACACCTATTTGCAATAGACGCTTGCTTAGCTGGAGCTAGAAAATCCTTCGGTTTGGTAAGGAATCAGCAATCAATTTGATCCCAGGGAAAAAATCGTATGCTACTTGGCCGTAATAAGGCCTAATTATTGGTTGTCTGGTGTGGGGTAATGTAGTGGCAATATGCGTGTATTCGAGAGGCAGTGCCTTAGGGTTTGTCTTAAAATAAACCAAACGCCAGAGTCTCAGTTCTTAAATATTACCCTAATAAAATCCCTTACGACGGAGCAAGCCTAAACAGAATCGACAATTTTCTCGTTAAAATGACTCGAAAGCACATTGCAAGGACTATGACCATCGACTAGCTTCGGGAGCCACTATCCAATTAATGATACCACGAGAGCACATTTCGGTCGGCCTTTATTCCTCCTAAAGCATTCTCCATGTTTATTCCAAAAGGATAGTGCAAAATAGAGGTGGTATCTAGGTAATTTACCACAGCCACCGAAGCGCCAGGGCCAAACGACTAATGCGACGTGTACTTTGACTGTGCCTATGAGCTTGAATGTTTTAGTACCGCAATGGCGGGCTGGAATCTCGGCGATGTTACTGAACTACACACCAAATTTTGGTGGTTGCCGGGTGAAACCGCTTTCCAGAAGCATTCGTTATTCCAGTATGATCCCCCTCCTCCTTAATTCGTACGCTAGACTATGGTTTTAGATTAGGCCTTTAGCTTTGGTGGGGTCTCGGGTATGCAAAGAGAGCAAAATGGCGAAGTGTGAATGCAATCAAGAGGGTGACCAGCTGAACAAATCATACAAGTCAACTTGACTATATTTAGAATTAGAATCCGGCTTAGGATAGGTTAGGCTATTAAAATAAGCAGAAAAAAAATTAGTCTAGACTTTATTTTATTAAATGTTTCGAGAAAATAAAGTTGTAAAATATGTATACCATGCTCGTCTAAAAACAGAATAGCAAAGTTTAAGCCGAAAGGAATTAGTAATTAAGTAACATAATTAGGTTTACTATAAGCCGCACAAGACCAATAAAATGCATTAAATGTTAAATGAACGTAAAGATATTAATAAAAAATATAAAAAACAAAAATACAAAGGATGGCAGGAATTACTGAAATATTTTAATGAAAATAGATCTTCCACTTCTAAATCCATAAATCCATATTGGAGGTCGTTAGAGTTTTGTTCGTCCTAAAAATGGTATTATTGAGCATTTAAAGCCTGGAGCGTGTAATATTTTGGAATATACACTAAAAATAGCAAAATTGAACGATAATTGCTTAAAGCGATGGCATAAGTGTGTTATTACTGTTTTGAGTAAGCCTTTTATCCAGCAACAATGTTTCATCTGATAAGTATAATAAGATATGTATAGTAAGCCATCTGTGCAGGGACGGGTTAAGAATATCCCTGCAGCGATACCTCTCGCTTGTCGTAAAAGGCGACTAGGCAATTTAGAAAACACCAAGGTGAGCCTAGGGACACATATACCACCATTAAACTGCCCCACAAGTGTACATGCAAATCAGTGGGTTGACACGACTGGAGATCACCGGTGTTGTAAGAGTAAGATCAAACAAGAAAATCTGGAGCATGCCCGTGTCACAAAAAAAAAAAAAGGCAGGCCGAAAAACAATTGGTGCAAACAAATGCAAAAACAAAAACACCAGCATTTGATTGGCCTCAGCGATGAAGTAATCACAAACCGGGAAGCCTGCCGCTACTTTCTGGGGTCAAACCGACGGGCCCCACAAGCGGACCAGTAGGAATGCAGTTAAGTGGGAAGGTTATGGTCCTACACTTCTGACCATAACAACGCCGGAAAAAAGGAAAGAAGAAGAAGAAATGTATAGTAGGCCCTTAAAAAAAAAAATCATTCGAATGAGAACTTAACAAATAAGCCAGGTGTTAAAGTGCGAATCGGGATTCTTGCATCTTTTGAATACATTACGCAATTTTCGGGTGTGATTTCTTGTTGCAATATCTACTACTGAGCTTTCATCTAAGCAATTTAGTAGTTTTTCGGACATTTTCGCCTACATGTGTTCAGACTAGTGTCAATATTGTTCTATATAATCTATAAAAGTTGATTGATGTTTTCCGATGCCTACAATGAAATGTATAAGACATAAGCAAACTCTAAAATTCCTTTGACATGTTGAAATTTTCTTTAAAACATCGTGAACATGACTGTTTCGTTGAAAAGACTTCACGCAAAAGTTACAAAAGTGTTGCTTTAGCCTAAATGAAAACCAGTCAAAAACGTTATCGTAATACAATGGTTCCGGACTTGTTGTGACTTTATCCAGATAACTGCTTCTTTTGTTACCAATTCCTGCCATTATGTGAATTGTTTTCTTTTCCAAGCTTATTAAGATGTCATTAAAGATATTTTATTATATATGTTCGTTTGTTATAAAACGAATGTACCATCATATAATGATTTGTTTCTTTCTTTTTCAAATTCCTGTTTCCTTTCATTTATTCGTCAATATCCGAATGAATGAAAGTGAATGTGATTCCTGTCCGGAGCTTATATAGGAATCCCGTATCCTTTCTGAATGGCCATTATTTGTCCGCAGATCCGAAAGACGTCAATTGGGTGGTGATGGGCTGTCATGCTACGATGACGGTGGTACGTTTTCGTTGAAACACATTAATTGCCGTTGAACATAACAGAAATCAAAGTGAGTGTCGGAAGGAATACTCGAGCTCTTGATTTACCGACGGACCCTCGTGAGTATGATTCTATACTTTTACTTTCATCCCATCATGGATCATTAGCTTGTGATTTGAGATAGGTTTTCTCTGGATTATTTCACTTGATATCTTTTCGACTGGCCCTTCCGTACGACGGAGGATGATTGAAGCATTTTTTTTTCTGCTTCGTTTGTGCAGAGGGGATCATTCCATGTATTATTATATTCGCAAGTTAACTGAATCAGAAACAACAAAAAGATCTATGGCTAAGAAAGATGACAAAATGGTCATCAGTTTTATCCTCAACAGGGATGACTGACTTTTAAAATAGATACTTACGAATGATTTTGCTGTCTTTTATTTTCGCTCTTTGCGATTACACTTTCAACTACTTTGGATTGGATTAGTATCGATTAGAGGATTTTATGGAAAGATTCGGTCAAGTGTATAGGAATTTATGAACTCATGAGGCTAATACAGTGTATAAGCCCAGGGGTTAGGACGTTATGCGTTCCCCTTGGCTTCTAGTTATAACAATCCATGATATCTGCTATGAATAATAGCAACGGTTACAAGTAAGTTATCCTATTCCTTGAAATTTAACAAAGAGTTTACATTTTTGTTGGAATTGCCAAATTGGGCTCACCATCTTACTCTCGATTAAACCTATTTTTGTTTCTAATACGATGCTGAGAATATCGAATGTCATTCAATCAATGAGTTTCGCAATAAGAGAGCGAATACCTTTTCTCTGCTATCTCTAATTAACATAAATCAAACTTATTATAAATAGTATCTATTTCTGTTGGCCCAATATCGCTTAAGAGGTGGCATATCTTCTACCTGGCCATCCACCTCATGCCTGTCGCGCTGGCAATCAGTAAGCTAAGATTATTTCTTCTAACCGAATGAATACGTTTTTATATCGTAGCATCCCTAAAACATAAATTATATTTATCTCTTCCGCACGCAGACTACCGACAACATGGCAGATAAACAAGAAATAAACAAAAATGGTGTTTCCATGGATGAACAACAAGGGGAAAAAATAATGAAATAACACAAAAAAAAAAGAGAAATAAAAGAAATTAAAATCACGCCAAGCATTTTACAGCTCTTGCGTCTGTAAAAGCAATGTTTGAATCAGGATGCCAACAAAATAATTGCTTTCGCCGAAAATCCTTGTCAGTTGCGACTAGCATAAATTATCTCAATTTGCGGCCGAGGACGCATTTCAATTACATCGAAGGATGGTCCAGCGATGAGCTGAACTTTTGTCGGATGAAAAGCACGAATACAAATAAGATTTACCATCACGAAAAAATCTTCTCTTATAAATTATCAATTAAATGTGGGTTTCCGTTTCTGTTCCTTGATTCTGCTTACGCGGGCGCTTTTTAATTTACGCATCAATGGTGCTAAGGAAATTCATTACGGGTATTTCCTGCCGAGTAATGTAGCATAAAGTTATCGAATAAAGTTACGTTTAAAGTGAATTTAACTACGTGTAGTGTCCCTTAAAAATAAATTCAATGACGCGTGAGATATTATTTTAAGAAAAATGTTAAGGGTTGATTGACTTAATGAGTCGAAAGCTTACAGAATACGTAAAGCGGTTTATATCTAGAATGATAGCGGATTCGCCGATACTTAAGTATCGCATCTTGTATCTAATATATTTTGTTGTTTTAATTTCGTGGAGAGAAAGCCGCAGCTTCTTTCAGTCACCTAAATTTTCCCAATAGGAAAAAGGTTACACTTTGAGATGTTACACTTTGACACATAATATGACAGAAGATGTGACGATAACTCGCTGATGGGAAATCAAATCATCAAATAAAATTTGGTTGACTTGCCCCATTCGCCCCATTCTCCAACGGTTTTTCTCGTATTCTATTGATTTCGAAAACTAACTTGTTGTTTGATATGATTATTCACTACATTTTGTCTGATTACAAAATACATATGTATTTTGGCTATTGTTTTTCAAACTACTCTTTGTTGGAAGGATTGTACTGGCTCTTTCTATCAACTTCGATAATGATGACAATAATTGCCTTTCAAGGGAAGAAAGAGAAGAGAAACTAATACACTGGACGTCCAGTATAACGAATGCCGATATAACGAACGTCCAGTATAACGAATCACCATTTGAAGTCCATTGATATCTCTAAATAACGAATAATGAAAATATGTACTTCTCTTTATAACGAATGCAGTTCAATTTCAAGTGAGTTGCGTTTAGTTAATGAAGGTAGCTCGAAAGCGCCTGTCTATTGCTGAAAAAATTAAAATCATTGATGAATGCAGTGCTGGAGTTCTTCTTAAAACAATTTCTGAGAAACATAAAATTCCGAAGTCCAGCATCTGTACAATAAGGACAAAAAAACGTTTAGTTTGAGGAGTCTCGATGCAACTACTCGTAAAAGCGGAACCTCTGAAAGGAGGTCACTAAGAAAAGATGGGTATCGACGAATGGCAAAAAACTCTTCGAATGGTTCCTCCAACAGAGCGAAAATTATGTTCCTATAAGTGGCTCCATACTAAAGGCTAAAGTTCAAGCCACACACAAGAAAAATTCTTCTGGAAATTTTTTTCGCAAGCGATGGATGGATTACGTACTAAATTTTAAAAGAGATTTGGAATTCGTTTGCTCAAGGCAACTGGAGAAAATTATCCTCACAAGCTGAGCTTGTGTAACCCTTTAAAAAGTCATTGGCGGAAATAATTGAGCGACATCAACTTTCTTTGGACTCAGATTTTAATGCTGGCGAAACAGCTCTGTACTGGAAAATGCTTCCGGATTCTACCTACGTACACTCTAAAGAAGATACAGCTCCAGGACGAAAAATTTCCAAGGAAAGGATAACGTTTTTAGCTTGTTCCTATGCATCGGAATCCAAAAAAAATTAAGCCATTCATCATTGGCAAATCCAAGAAGCTTCGCTCATTTAAAAGCAAACCGTTGTCAGTCAATTATGGGCATTCTAAATCGTTGAAGGACTTCAACTTATTCGAAGCTCTATCACTTATCGCACTTTCATGGGATAAGGTTTCACCAGTGTCTCTCAAAAAGTGTTGGCGAAAATACTTGCCGAAACAAAGCCAGAATTTGAAGAAGAGGATACCATCCCATTGGCTGCCCTTTTGAGAAACGAAGAAATGGTTTCCACAGCTCAAATAGTCAGATTAATAAATAAAATTTTTCTCTTGATTAATAGTCTTCTTTTAACGAAAATTTACACAGCTCATTCAATTTTTTGAATGACGGTTGATGACCTGGATGTTTGGAATAGAGCTAACTCCTTGGCCCAGAAGTTCAAGAAGATAAGGATGAGACAGTTATTGACATCAATGAAGACGAAGATGCAGACAGAGGTGCTGATAGGTAAGTTCAAATGTGTCAAATGGACGGAAGAAAATCAACAAAATTGCTCGAAAATATAGGAGGAAGCTGTCCACAGGCGCTATGAACAAACAAAATACTTCAAACAAACTCAAATAAATTACTTTTTTCGTCTCAAATTTGATTTAGTTTTTGCAATTTTAGAAAAGTCTATATAATAAAAACTTTTTTTAAGGATTAGTAAATATTATTAGGTCGAAAAAACTGGTTTCGATATAACGAATCTTTCGATATATCGAATTGGCTGGACATTATTTTTTGTTATACTGGACGTCCAGTGTAGTTAAAAGTCCAGGACTAATTCCGTTTTGTATAAAAAAGTTTGCATCAATGAAGCTGTACTAATTTTTTTTATATTCTACTAAATTCATTCTATCATATTCCAGTCTCACGTCGAAAGGGTGCCTATAATGATCAACAGTATTGATTGCAACACAAAATCCAATCAATGTAAAAAAAAATTTCAAACAAGTATTCGTCTATTATCTTTTTGCTACTAATAATAAGAGTTTTCTTATACATTCCACCTACTTAAAACCCATAACATCTTATGAGTGTTTTGCGAGCTGCTGTCAGAATGTTGATAATTCATATATAAGTTGAGTCAAATAGGTATCGCTGTGATATCGTTATAAGTATTCATACAAAAACAAGTCTTGTTTTTCGCACAGTATAGTCTCGACGTTCATAATCTGGACAGTAGAATGATAAGCCTCTACAGTCAGGAAACAACATAGTCTGGATTTGATCTCACTTTATTCTCTTTAGTTTTATTTTGCGAGAAAAAGAAGGAGAAAATCACTAGAATTTGGCTGTTTTTGAAAATAATTTTTCCAATAGTCCAAGACCAATAAAAAGAAACAATGAATGAGTGAGTAAGAAAGAATGCAGAAATCTCTGAAGGAGTGTGTGAAAATCGTGTTTAAAATCATGCGTATTTTAATGAAGCATTTGTGTAGCTAAAAAGTCTAAAAAGAAACATCAATAAAAAAACAACAAAAATTTTTGCACGAAAAAGAATCTTTTGAATCAAATCCTTACAAAAGAACAACGTA
This sequence comes from Merodon equestris, assembly GCA_958301585.1. Taxonomy (NCBI): domain Eukaryota; kingdom Metazoa; phylum Arthropoda; class Insecta; order Diptera; family Syrphidae; genus Merodon; species Merodon equestris. The sequence goes on from OY284413.1 coordinate 73,030,047, forward strand.
AATATTATTTATGTTTTGAAAAACTTTAATTTACGAAATATCATATTTCATTTAAGCTCATGGATATCACGAAAAATTGTATTGTCGGTCAAAGTTTCCTAAGGTTTCCTTGCAAGAGGAATGTTGCAAAAAAAATATGACCTCTTAATTTAAGAGAAATCGATATGACCTGTCTGAAGAGCAAATATTTTGTGACAAACATTCCTAATCCTTGAGAAATATCTGAGGTTTGGCCACTTGGCAAAAATGAATACACATATTATTCTGATAACGATATCATTCAGCCAGTTATGTAAAATCAATATTGAGAAAAGAACCCAAATATTAATACTAGTGTTGAAGAAACAGTTGAATTCTTTGCTAGAACTATTTTATTTTGCTGGAACTATTTTAAATGAAATTTTTAAACGAGCTCCGAAACTACGAAAATAAAAGTAGGTTAAAAAAATCACGTATTTAAAAACTAAATGACTTAGTTAGTAAACAGAAAAAAAATTAATTTCCATTCATAATACTGCTTTTATTATTTAATCTTGCGTGTCATCCCTCCCCAGAGACCATGCTAATCCTTAAACTTAATAATACGTTTAAAACAAGATGTAGTTTTGCTGATAATCCTCTTGTAAATAAATTATGTACTTATAATTGATAAATGTTAAGCATACACATTGTTCGTATATATGTATATAATATGTATGTACATATATATCCTCATGTATACATGTATTATATTATTTCTTCTTTTTCCCTCTTTTTTTTTTTATATATATTTTTTTGTAAATAGAATCTAGTCATTATTGTCTAGTCATTTTTGTTATTATTTATATATTAATTTATTATCTATTTATTTATTTATTTATTTGTTAATTTATTTATTTATTTGTTAACTTATTTATTTATTTATTATTTACTTATCCATGTTCTGTTTATTTATTCACATATATTTATATGTTTATTATTGTTTTACTTACAGACATATCCCTATATGTATTGGATATACATATGTACAATACATATCCTTCTTTCTTTTTTTTTTGTTTTTTTGTACTTTTATATTGAAGTTTTTTTTTGTTTTCCTTCAAATTTTTGATTTGTTTGTTTTCGTTCCTCCACACACTTTTAATAGAATTAAAAATAATGTTCCAGTAGAAAGATAATATATCAAATTATATAATCTCTGTAAAATGTGCGATAACGAAAATTCTTTAAAACATTTGTGAAACAAACATTTAAAATAAAAAATATCTATCTATCTATCTATTTATTTCGTTTAATCTTTGCTTTTTAATGAGATTGTTAATGAAATTAAATGAATATCAATAACGACTTTTGTTAAATAAATTAGATTTCACACTGCAGTCCGAAAAATAGTCGAGACTATGGGTGGTTCGGACTAGGGTGGTTATACCGTATTCGTTACGAAAAAAACATAATGGTTGATAAAAATATGACATCTATCTAGTCACCATCATTGGAAACACCATCATTCAAAATAATATGGCTTTAGAATTATCAGGGTTACCAATGAAAGAGTAAAACACATTCGGACATGAACTGGTCGAATGTCATTCGTGTTGTGAATTTTATATACAACTGTTGTATTGTATTATCAACATTTGTATTCTTGTGCTGTTCTGTGAGCGGTATTGGCAAGGACGTACTATGCAATACACTCACTCAGCGATGGAAAAGACTACAGCCATCGGCAATATATGTGTATCAAAATCAACGCTGTAAAGCTCAAATGCAGAAAGTCTCTTGACCCAGATCTCATCACCAACGAAAGGCTAATGGAGGCGACCTACTGTATCTCGAAACAGCTGCGTATTTTATCAAAATTCTGGAACAACGAGTAACTCCACACTCATGGAAGGACAGCATCTCGATACCAGTCCTTAAAAAATGCGACAAGAAACTTCTAGACAACTATAGTGGAATCATGGTTCTTAGTACAAGGCTTAAGCTTTAAACCAAAATACTTTCCACACAAATAACAGCCATCTGCGAAACAAAAAGGCTTTCGTAGAAAGAGAATCCAATGATGGCCGCTTGTAATTGGCGGAATAAACATATGAGCGTATAAAGAAAAATACGAATATACAAAGCCTGCATATAACGTATGCCGCCTAGACGAGTGCCAAAAATAGAAATGCAAACACTACATTCAATAGCAAGATTTACACTAAGAAATGGCATGCGCAGCGAGGTGTAAGAGAGATCTGCGGCATCTAGGTCTTCATAAAGAGGAAACGCAAGTGGAACCACGTATTCAGTATGCCACAACAACGTCTAGCAGGTCAGCAATGACCATCAACAGCAAGATCACCAGGATGACCCCCTCAGAGATGATAGAAATGCTGAACTTCCAACTCGAACGAAATCGAAACGTAATCAACAGCTTCAGAAGTTGTGAATTTTGAGAATAAAGAAATCTATATAAAATTATTATTTTGCACTAGACTAAGCGACTGATCCAGAGAAGTAACCACATGCGTCATATCTAGAAAGATTTGGCTCAGTTATAACAAATCAATAATGATAACTCTACTGAAGAGATTTAGAGATGACATATTAAGAGTGGCAGCTAATGTTACGAGCCGCTAAATGACCGGAAACCATGGCATTCCCTTCAGCGAAAGGAAGGTCCCTAACCACTTACTATTCAGCTTCCACATCTCAGCCTCTGAGACTGAGCTTGTTCTGGTAAATATTTTTTCTGCAACTTGAACAAGGTTTCTAACAACTCTTTCGATGATTTTTATATAAGCTGACTTAAATAAACATACACATAACAGATCCCATATCTTCAAGCGAAATAGGTATTGAATGCTTTATGTGCCTACATACGAGTATGCATGCATGACGTACGTTAGCAATCGAACACTCCCATTATAACTCCTCACCAAATGCCTGTAAGTCTGAAAATGAAATATGTACGAGTAGGAGGAGAAAACAAAAAATCAATTGTCCTCGCATTCAATAAAACTGTTTTTTCCGTTGCCTTTTTATATCACAGAATTTAATTGACCAAATTAATGAATAAAACATCGTCAACAGGAACCTCAGAGAATTCGTATATGACTTTTGCTAAAACAGGTAACATTCTCGTACAGTGTCAGTCGAAAACCGACTATGTAGATTTTCAACTTCAACTTAACCAATATTCTTGTACAACACCTGAGGGTTGTTGGATCGATGCTCTTTGATATACACTGAAGTTTTCTGGATTTTAAATATACATACATGGATGGGCATACATATGTTATAGATAAATATGCCTTCGAAGAAATAGGTCACGTTCGACCAATATACCAGAGTGGTTCTTTCCTTTAACAATCAATAACGGAACAATACAGTGTAACATACTTTATGCATGAAAGGTATAAAACGAAAACCTTTCCTAAAGCGAGACGATTTTTCATTTAAATTCTGACACCGAAGCTGTCGCTTTTTATCGAAGAAAAAGAAAAATAAATTGATGAGAATCTGGGTGAAACACATCCTTTTTAAAAACAACACAATTTTTTTTTTTAAATTACATATAAGAGCAACATTATGTTTGATGGAGTGGTTGTCGCATGGTGTGCGAAATTGATTGTTTAACGTACAGATATAGATTTTGAGAAAAAATAAGGAAATATAGTCCAAATTCTGAGATATCGGCCATAGCAACTTCTGTTTTACTTCACTGTGCTATATTTCGTTTATATGCCTGACATTTTTTATACACCATGAACACAAGTGACAAGAATATTTGATCACGTAGTGATTTTTCGATTAGCGATTCGTTATCATTGTAAATGGAAACGTTTTCTAGGAACAGCTTTCCCTACGCGAGCTTACTTTTACCTTCGGTAACCTGTGACAAGCTGAGCATTTATTACGCAACAAATATCCTTGACAAACGGAATAACAAGGTATTCGTATTTGCTTTGGCTTCCAATCTTCCTTTCCGCTTCTCATTGACATCTTTACTTTCCTGTTTTTTTCCGGAAATGGGGTGTTGTATTTACCAGTAACGATTACAAAAAAAAAGAAGAAAAATGACAAAAACAGATATCTATGATGGGGAGCAGGGGATACTTTGAAGTAGTCCAGTAATTTGTGCGTTTGGCTGCATTATAGTCAAAGCTCAATATCAAAAATACCTATAATCTGAAAAGATGGATGGAAGGAGCTAGTATCGACATTCAATCGCTATTAGCGTTAAAGTCGTTTATCTACGTCAAGATAAATAGGAGGAGGTCACGGTAGAGTAGGTGGCGCATTTATAATATATACGAAGGCGAGTGTGGGGATTTACTTTTGGCATGCGTTTTGGGTTAGCTTTTCGTTGCCTGAAATAATATTCAAGGAAAAAATACAAGGAAGTCGTTTCTGCGCATCTATAAAATTGTATTCAATGCTAGGTGCGAGGTCCACTTCCCGCTCACTTTTTTTTTTGTTCTAACCCTGTGTATATGGTAAGAAATATTGACACGGAAAATTAATGGAACCAAAAATGATTTAAGAGTTCTACTTGGGGCGTTTTTTTCATTTTTTTTATTTGGTTCTTCGTCATGCATAAGCGTTGAACGTGTTACATTACATTATTTTCTTTTTACTTACGTGATATAGGATATATGGGCTATGAGAAATAAATCATGGTTCCCGGGCATCGCTATATGGTTATACGCGTTCATGTAGATGCGAATAGAAAATGTTTTACATTATAAAGAACAGAAGTGGTATAGAAAGGTTTTATAATTTATATTAATGAATTTATTATTTGAAACAAGTGCAATAAACTACAAAAAATGAAGTTCAAAGCCAAATTTTGAACCGTAAATAATTCCATATACTCGCACATATTCAGAAAATGAAGGCAAAGATAGTGAGTCGTCCGACACTATATTATGTATGCTGTATGTATGTATATCATAATTAAATATGTTCAAGTGACCAATTTTTGCCAGAAATTGTTATAATTACATACATCAACAGCAACCTACTAACAAGAAACAAATAAATAGGCCACCACGTTATGTATTTAATTCCCAGACGAAATACATACATTAAATATTGAAGACAAGACAGTGTGAAAATGTATTTTCTTATACAATTTAAATTATAATTCCTAAAACTCAACAGACCCCCTTTATAGAGCCCATAACAGTGAAACCAAAATCGTATCCATACCAGTCGCCGACAACATTAGCGTGAAATCTACATTCACCTCTTTTCTAAATTCGAATTTATAAATTTTAATTTGTCGTCTTACATAACAAAGGAATATGTGGATTTTCTATTCTGCGGAAAATCTCTATCTAAATGTATCGTCGAAAAACTACATAATGATTGAGTAAAAAATTGTTAAATAAATCCGTCCATCTAAATTCGCGTATTGTACTTCTTATTTCCCCAACATTTGAAGCTTTAATGAAACAAACTGGTTACACATGTATCATTCAAAGTATTTTCCATTCCGCGTCGAACAAATTGTTCATCTTTTGAAGCGATCCACGAATCGATCGGAAGTGTTGGTCAGCCAGGCCATGCGCCATTGATCGAAATAGGTGATAGTCAGAGGGAGCAATGTCTGCAGAATACGGCGGGTGGGGTCGAGCGTTGTCGTGCTACAAAATCACTTTATCGCGCCTCTCGCTGTATTGCGGCCGTTTGTCTTTTAATGCTCTGCTCAAGCGCATTAATTGCGTCCGATAACGAGCACCTGTGATTGTTTCACTTGGTTGTACACGACGCCGAGCTGGTCCCACCAAATGCAGAGCATGATCTTGGAGCCGTGGATATTCGGTTTGGCCGTCGACGTGGAAGCATGGCCGGGATATCCCCATGATTTTTTTGCGTTTAGGGTTATCGTAATGAACCAATTTTTCGTGTCCGGTCACAATGCGATGCAGAAATCCCTTCCGTTTTTGCCTCAAGTAGTGTTGGGTTACTCATACAAGATGCACTACAAATGTCCCATACATCACTACAAAAATGTCGCAACACCTCAAAAAAATTATTTGTCCCACTTCAATTCTTGTCATAGTCAGAAGCACCTCACGTCCTCATGTCCCATACACCACTACAAAAATGTCCCAAGACCTCAAAAAATTATTTGTCCCACTTCAATTCTTGTCATAGTCAGAAGCACCTCACATCCTCATGTCCCATACACCAGTACAAAAATATCCCAACACCTCAAGAAATAATATTTTTCCCACTTCAATTCTTGTCATAGTCAAGGCACCTCAAATCCTCATGTCCCATACACCAGCACAAAAATATCCCAATACCTCAAAAAAGATATTTTTCCCACTTCAATTCTTGTCATAGTCAGAGCACCTCAAATCCTCATGTCCCATACACCAGTACAAAAATATCCCAACACCTCAAAAAAATAATTTGTACCACTTCAATTCTTGTCATAGCCAGAGCACCTCACATCCTCATGTCCCATACACCAGTACAAAAATATCCCAACACCTCAAAAAAATAATTTGTACCACTTCAATTCTTGTCATAGTCAGAGCACCTCACTTCCTCATGTCCCATACACCAGTACAAAAATATCCCAACACCTCAAGAAATAATATTTTTCCCACTTCAATTCTTGTCATAGTCAGAGCACCTCACATCCTCATGTCCCATACACCAGCACAAAAATATCCCAATACCTCAAAAAAGATATTTTTCCCACTTCAATTCTTGTCATAGTCAGAGCACCTCAAATCCTCATGTCCCATACACCAGTACAAAAATATCCCAATACCTCAAAAAAAAATATTTTTCCCACTTCAATTCTTGTCATAGCCAGAGCACCTCCCATCCTCATGTCCCATACACCAGTACAAAAATATCCCAACACCTCAAAAAAATAATTTGTACCACTTCAATTCTTGTCATAGCCAGAGCACCTCACATCCTCATGTCCCATATACCAGTACAAAAATATCCCAACACCTCAAAAAAATAATTTGTACCACTTCAATTCTTGTCATAGTCAGAGCACCTCACTTCCTCATGTCCCATACACCAGTACAAAAATATCCCAACACCTCAAATTTGTACCACTTCAATTCTTGTCATAGTCAGAGGCACCTCACGACTTTTGCATTAGTACATATTGCAAGCTATCAATGGGACATGTGACAAGATGTAAAGGGTGTATTTTATAGAGGTACAGAACTTTGAAATGGAATAAAACAAAGATGGTTTTTTTAAATTGACATGAAATTGACTTTATTCGAAAGATAATCTTCTGACATTATAATTTAAATATAATTTCTGGCATATGACTGCCCAAAACAAGATTGCCGTTGATCCCAATTTTCATAAGCGAATTTTGTTTAGCGATGAAGCTCACTTTTGATTGAATGGATACGTCAATAAACAAAACTGCCGTATTTGGAGTGATGATAATCCTCAAGTGTATGTTGAGGCACCGTTACATCCACAAAAACTGACTTTTTGGTGTGCTTTATGGGCTGGTCCGTACTTCTTTATAAACGATGCTGGCCAGAACGTTACAGTCAATGGTGACCGCTATAGAGCGATGATTACTGAGTTCTCCGTTCATCAATTGAACAACCATGATGTGCAGGAGCTGAGGTTTCAACAAGACGGCGCAACATGTCACACAGCTCGTGCCACAATTGATTTATTGAAGGAAACGTTTGGTAACCGCATAATTTCACGTTACGGACCCGTGAATTGGCCTCCAAGATCCTGCGATTTAACGCCGCTTGACTATTTTCTCTGAGGATATGTGAAGTCGCTAGTCTACGCCGATAAATCCGAAACGATTGACCACTTGGAGGACAACATTCGCCGCGTTATTGCCGATATACGACCACAAATGTTGGAAAAAATCATTGAAAATTGGACCTCCAGATTAGACTACTTTCGAACCAGCCGTGGCGCTCATATACCAGAAATTATATTTAAATTATAATGGTAGAAGATTATCTTTCGAATAAAGTCAATTTCATGTCATTTTAAAAAAATCATCTTTGTTTTATTCCATTTCAAAGTTCTATACCTCTATAAGAAACATCCTTTACCTCAAATGAGGTGGGACAATGTACCACTTCACTCTCCCAAATGAGTACCTCATACAAACTCAATAAAAATGCGTGTCCTACCCAACACTAGCCTCAAGCCCACTCATTATTTTTTTGACTATTTGCCCACTGCCCATTTGTTCTACGTGTCCTGCCACGATTTAATTATTTGGACAATGATATGGTCTGAATAGACGTCCTCGAATTCTTAATTGTGTAATTTCCTCCATTGTTTCTTCGTCCTATTTTCCACCATAGATTCTACTTCAAATCTTATATTCAAAGATCCCAAATCTATTTTCCTCCCTCTTAGTCAGAGACCAGGTTCACATCCGTAAAGTGTCATTGGTGTTAACATTGCAAGACAAAAGAGTAGTTTTAAATAAATTCTTTATCGTGAAGAAGCACGAGTTGTGTATATGGAACCTTTCTGTTTCGATTTCGAACCTTTTATGTTTTCGTGTCGTTTTCGGCCGTCAATATGGTATCCAGATATTTAAATTTGTCCGCTTTCTGAAAGCGTTTATGGAGTGCAATCAAGTTCAATTTGTATTTGGATTTCTCCTCATCTACTTTTGAGCTGGCTTCCCTTCCTGCCATTCCTAAACTTCCTACGTATCTTTTGAGAGTTTCCTCACTATCTCTCAGCAGGCCCAGATCGTCAGCGCAACCTAGAACGAATGTGATTCCATAATGGTAATTCCCGTCTCCATTTCTTTAAGAGATCTCATTACGAATTCCAGCGCCAAATTAAAAAGAAGTGGTGATGAGATATCATTCACATATGTATCTCATACAAGTCCCGGTCGTACAAGGACGTGATACATTTTTGATCGATCGCTCTATGAATATTTGGTGTATTTTTTAGTGGAATTTGGTTTTTTTTTCTAAAAGCTGGGTATAGTCAAAATCTGGTCACTCGTAGAGCGGTTCCTCCTGGAGCCACTCTAGTAGTCTCCGACTATTACCTTAGCGTATGAAGTCAGTCTCTTGCAACTACGTGCATATGGTAAGGATGAAACCACGGCCAGAAGAAGGGCTATTAGCGTCCAAATTTGTTTTATATCCAAGATAATATAATTCGAGCATTAAAATGAAAATGGAAAAAATAGTGGTCTTAAAGGAATCTGATGCCAAAACTAATTATATGTACGTTGGGGCCATAAGCTGATAGTAGGCACGTTATGGCGACATTGACTTATTTAAGAGTCTACAATCACAAATATCATGTAATGATGAGCGAATGGGCATTAGATTACGGGTCAACAAATCGTCGAGCTGCAAAGATCCAATCCATTCAAGTCTTGAAGATATCCAATTACATGGCGTTATATGTATAGAGAATTGGAACAATTACGCAACATTTATAAAAAAGATATCAGGATTATAGACTACGCAATGTATTGTAAGGTAACTGTCACTTAAGTTTAAATCCTTATAAACAACAGCTCAAAATACTGTTATATAATTAAATTATGTAATTAAAAAAAGTTCTTTAACATGAAAAGTACCGTATAAATAAAATGAGATTACATTTTTCGCTGAAAATAGAAAAAAACAACAAACACGATGAGTATATGTTCAACAATAACATATACAATTTTTACAATTTGTAGCATCGAAAAATGGTCCTCAACGCTTTCAAAACCCCAGTTGAGCAACTAACGATCAAGTTCTTTGTTGACAATGGATGCACATTCCCTCTGTACATACTTGCACACTCATTCCCAAAATTGTTGTGTCAATCCGAATGACTAAAACTTTGTAAATTGTCAATAAAATGTTTGTTTGTAAATAAGTTCCACATTTCTATCCGTTCAAATAGGAAATACTCGTAGAAGAAATGAGAGCGGAAGGATTGCAAATTGTTGCAGTGGCAATTTGCTTAGACATACTCGTATTTGTATACTCCTAGTACACCAAAAAACCGATTCATATGCTTAGTCCGTCGTACTCGTTCTAGCCCTGCCACCGCCTTTAAATGAATATCTGAATAAGTTAAGTTGAATATATCTGCATTTGAAACTAATTCGCCATCCATCACCCGCCAGGCATCACCATCGCCATGAACATGCCCACCAACCCAGCAAGGCTATTTGGTGCATGGAATTTTATTTGTGCCCAAAGTTTTGATTGAAACTCAAACATGAATTTATGAACCAGGACGAACGAAGGACACGTGGGCGGCGAATATGCAAGGGATATTTTATATTTCCTTTTCTCTGCTTATGGCAAGTTTAAATCGTCTGGCTGTAATGGACTCTTTAAATTCGTGTTGGAAAGTTTGTGGTGTTGGTATTTTTTTTTATCCCTCATCGACTATGGACATACACTTGCTACTCCAGGGAACGTTTTTGTTGAAAGTTCGAACTAACAATGGAGGACAATTTGTGTTTAGGAAACAGCAGAATAATATTTATATTGGGATAAGGATAAAATTGCTCATTTTATTGCAAAACCTTTTGTGCTGCAAGTTTGTCCTGAATAAAATGCTAATGGCGTTAAGGTCGAAAGCAAGTAATAACCATTTCTGCTGTAATAAAATTTTCTTCATTCTGACATGTAAGCAGGATATCTATGTTTAACATTCGTTCATATTTACATTTAACTCTGTAATGAATTCGTAGTAGTCTAATTTTTATTTTGCACACTAATGAAAAGATTTTTGCAGTAAGCACATCTAATCAAGAGAAGAAGTTCTAAATACATATAAAAATGATCATATGCTAAGTTTTTGAATAAAATACACTTTCTTAGTTTAGCTTAGTTATAAAAATGTTAATTGTAAGTTTATAGTAGTCGAAAGACAAAGGTTGAAGTTGTACCTACTGTTTGTTTTAGAGTTAAGATATTTGAATTTTTAAGGATAGGTTAGCCAGATTTAAGCATTTTTGTCTAGGATAAGACAAAAGGTAAGATAAGATAAATTAAGTAACAATGAATACAAATAGATTAAAAACTAAAAAAAAAAAGAAGTTATAAATACGATCCGATTCACTTGGATGAACGGGATTCCGATTGCAAAATTAACAGTCCATCCGATGGAAATTCTCTGTGCGATTACTGAATTTTAAGAGGCTGCTAACAACTTTTAGTAAGAAAAAAAAAATCAACAGTACATTGTGGATATAAGAGGGCGTTATGCTCACAAGAGGACATTTCATCGCCCACTCTAAGCCTGGATGTTGATAAATTGCTTGAAAATATTACGCGCCTGGTCATAAATGCCCATGGTAAATATGAATTAAATTAAAGAGTGGTGGATGTAAGGCAGCAAAGCTGAAAATAAATCTGTCAAACAATCAAAAACTGACCAATATTGTCAATGCCTTTAAACGAGAGTTGTAGAATATGGAAATTCCTTAATTTATTTAAAAACACGAAGAGTCGGAAGAGTCTATTACATTTTAATAAAGGCTGACCTATTACATGTTTTCCCTGGCATGCCTTTTAATGGACCTGGCAGAATAAAACATATATGAGGAGCAAAAAGGGCATTCAAGATGGATAATATAATGCACTGACTGACTCACACAAATGAATAGACGGTAGACTGCCTTTGATCCTTGGCGTGTGACAACGACCATTTCCATCGACATTGTGAAACTATTGTGCATAAATAAGTCCAAACCTGTTCATATAATTACAACAAAACCCGCTGGACAAGATTATTTAGGACACTAAAGAGAGGCATCTCCTTAAATACAATATCTGTAGGAGACTGAAAATAATTACTTAAGCCGAATGCACGCCGCTATAAAATGTGCAATGGTCAACACATTTTTCCGGCATCCCCCACCGGGCAACACAGGCAAATTTCGCAATGCGACTCCACAGACACAAACTGCTGTCAAGACTAAAAATCTTGTATAGAAGGTTCACTGATAGACAAGATCCGGAAATTAGGACACTGAAATCATTGATTAGAAACACTCAGTTACTATTCAAAGTAAACTATACACTTGCGGCAAATCCATACTTGAAAATAATGGTTCGGGCTGTAAAATCCAACAACACGATCAGATAATTGAGAACTTTCCCCGAAATGGTTATTGGTAATGAGTTCCGTGTCTTAAAATACAACGAACAATGAACAATATTCAACTATTGGTAACAACTATAGATTTAATTAACGCCGTGATGGATGAGAACAAAAGTTCGCAGAACAAGTTGAAGCAAAATACGCTCATTTTCAGGAGGTATAAGAGGTCAATAAAAACTTGCTGGGATTCCACCGAGTTCATTGACGACAACTTGCCAAATAATGTCATCGCCAACGAAAGAGTATACCCTCCATTCATTTCGAAATCTAACCTCCTAGCGATCTTCGAATCATTGAAGAAGAAAAAAATCCATCTTGGATTTAATGGAACACAGTGTTTAAACGCCTTCCAATTGAAGTTGAGGAGATTTACACCACTCTATTTAAAAATGTAATGTTAATCCCATTCAACCCATCCTCAAAAAGGACAGATTTTATGCTGAAAAATCTTCGGTCGATAAGTCTTCCTTTGAAAGGTATTCAAGAAAGTAAGAAATAGAGCCCTGAAATATAATTCCAGATAACCATTTCGGTTTTAGAGCGGGGCATAATATCATACATGCTGCGTCTAAGCTCGTTTCAGATATCCAATGGAACAAATGAAAGAACAAATACACGGCTGCTTCTTTGATTGACTTGGAAAAAGCTTTTGACACCATATGGCTAGAGGGACTTTTCTCTAAGTTGAGTAGGTTAAGCATATATGGCACGTTGTCTGGTGGACGATTAATTATCAAAAACAATAGGGGCAATAAATTCACCGATTTTATTCAATATATTCACAAATGATCTAGTAGGCTCTTTACGCCGTGTAATTGCGTACACATACGATTTGATTGGGTTCAGATCAGGTCAAAGAAAGTCTGAAAAGAAGTCGGAAACCATTCTATCAAGAACACCGTTGTCTATGGCTTCTAGGGAATTTAGAAAAAAGCTAGCGAAAATTCCTAGTTGTTGGATCACACGGACATCCTGTAGTATGCAAAAGTGTAGTGAGGTATTTGTCTATCTGGTTGAATCAGTTTCATAACATCAGATCAGTGGATGCTGCTCTAACCCGGGGTAAAACGGATTTTGCCCTTTCAAAAAGCTGTGTTGTAACGCTCAATGTAAGGGCGAAGTTTATCTGCTGTACGGCAGTCAGACGGCCTATGCCCAATTTATGATTGGCGGTGTGATTCAACGTGGGTGCAAGCAGAATTGAGAAGATCGGATGTTTGAATTGTCTAACCTCAGTGCATATCTGCGTATGTAAATAATGAAGCGGATCGGAGTATATAAAATTCTATAGCAATGCGAGACCAATGAAAAACAATTTAATTTCTTGTGCCTTTTACCTCAATTCCCCACATCCTGAGAACGCACGCCGCCTTAACAACTTTATCCAACCGAAGGCATTCCTACCACTCGATCGAATCGGTCGGATCCAAAATAGGTGCGCGATTGCGCTAATTTACTATGTTGTGAACGGCGATTAAATTACGACCAAGTAATGGCGAAGGGTCGCGGAAGCGCCTTAGGTTAAGTAGAGCAGTCGCTATGTCAGACCTTTTTGGTGGCTTGCGAATGTGAATCCGTCATCGTACCCGGGATAACTCATAGATGTTTTAAGGAGAATGTAAGATTTTAAAATTTTAAGACAACCCAAAAAAAAAATTGGCTTTAATTTTAGATTTATCTTAATTTTATTAATTTTATTTTAATTATATAAATCGCTATCGTAGTTGAAAGACATTCGACAAGCAGACAAGCATAGATAAGTTAGTTAGAATGCATACGAGGATAGTCCGATAAGTACTTAATTTTTCAATATAGTCTCCTTTTAACTCGATACGCTTAACCCAGCGATGCTCCAACTTCTTGAACCCGTCTGAAAAATACGTTTTCTTGAGGTCTGCTAAGTAGGCCTCCGTGGCGGCGGAGGAAATTTCATTCGACTGAAATTTCTGCCTGGCGAGTGACTTTTTCAAGTTTGGAAACAAAAAGAAGTCGCACGGGGCCAAATCTGGAGAATACGGTGGATGGGGCAGCAGTTCGTAGCCCAATTCGACCAATTTGGCCATGGCGAGGGCGGAGGTGTGAGCCGGTGCGTTATCATGGTGGAAGAGTACTTTTTTCTTCGCAAAGTGGGATCGTTTTTTATTCAATTCGGCGTCGAATCGGCTCAATAATTTGGCATAGTACAGCCCTGTGACCGTGGCTCATCAAAAACAGACGTGCGACCACGTTGAAACTCGTTAATCCAATTTTTGATGGTCGCCATCGAAGGAAAGGTACACAGCATCCAAACGCTCTTTGATTTAGCTGCGCGATTTCCCTTCCAAAAACAGGAATCGAATAACCGACCGATATTGCTCTTTTTCAATTTTTCTAAAATCCGCGGACACTCCCGCTTCCACACGCGGTCAAAACAAAACTACGAATCCGATCCGGCTGAAAGCCGGCTAAGTACTTATCGGACTACCCTCGTAGGTAGATTAAATTGGTTTCTAAGCGATTTTGTCTAGCAATAAGTATGATGGAAAATAATTAAAAATTACGTTGAAAAGTAATATACAAGAGAATTAAAGAACAAATTACAGATCATATCTCATATTCATAGCATCACTAATTTGAAAACATCAATAACAGGCAAATCGGTCAAGCATTAAATTTATCAGACGAATCATTGGATGATATATTAAATTAAAAAATCATAAAATAGAGAACCAGAGATCGACCGAAATGCGACAATTATAAGTACATTGGATTGAAGCAAAAAAGAAAGGTAAAACAAAGAAAATTGAAACAGAAACTTGAATAAAAAAAAACTTTTGAAAGCTATTAATATTTATGCTATACTTGTGTTGACATATGGCTTCGTAGTCCATTAATGCTACAGAACTCATCCTCATCCAAAGATTTGAAATATTGTATTAAAAAAAAGTCTCTTCTGAGAAAATGAAGAGGTAGAAAGCTTACAACCTCCAAATGTTATATGGAAACGTGAAGGACTCAAAATGAATAAGAGCGTTGGTCAATGGAACATACACACTTTAAAAATTGCACATATGGTTTCAATAATTTACCAAACAATTTTAAACTAAAGTAATTACTCCGAAATGAATCTGTATAAAATGAGTGACAGATAAACCACATAGTTTTAGCATATATAAAACTGACCCGAAGCGACTATCTTAAGCGCCATAACAACGTTGCGAACCCAACGGACCAAATACCACTATAATTAAAAAGGCAACATGAGATGCAGATTGCCTTTCCGCAGAAATATGAAGAAAAGTTAATTATTTTGGCACTGATTCGAATTTACTAGACTGAAGATTATATATGTAACAGAAGCACTAATTTTTAAGTTTAGTCTTGGACAGATATCATATTAAAATTACTTTCGAAGCTTTAATCTTTTTTTTCCGAACATCATCAAAGTATTCAAAGGTAAAAAACCATAGATCTAAGTCTGACTATATTTCTTAGTTACTAATACTTTTCCAGTTAAACCTACATATCAATTCTATTTTCATATAACTATATTTTAAAATTTATTTTTGTGAGAAAAAGCCTTTATTAAAAAAAGCATATTAAAAAATTCAGTAGACCCCAATGGATGACCACTCCTGACTTTTTTCTTTTAGCTACTAGGCTTCACCATCTCGCTTATTCTGCATGTGAGACCAAACCAAAGCTTACAGACCTCAATCAGTTTTCAGGTTCTTCTAAGTATGATGACTCACCCAGCTAGTGAGGAGCGTTACCAGAGTAACACATCGTTTTGGGGAGCGTTTTCATCAGACAACCACAATTCGGCGTACTGATTAGCGACATTCGCCCAGTACGTCATTGCGTATCCACGTCAACTCATGAGGTCAACGACAAGTACTTAACATACTCTTCGCAGATGAGTGGATTGTCCCGGAGACGGTGGAACACCATCTCTATTATATATCTGTCATACAGGATCTTAGTAATTAGGTAATACTTAATGATATCGGATTCTGGTTATTTTAAGACAGACCCTGAGGCACTGTCTCTCGAACACACGAATCTCTTCTAAATATTTTAAACGTAACGGGACGACCATACGCGATGATGGTCCTTGTTAACATAAGATTCTTCGCCTGCGGTTAAAGTTAATTGCTGTGAAACTTATTTCTTGTCATGCCAAAGGCCAAAGCAAGAAATTGAAATTTAGATACTAGTTAAACCATATATGTATGTATTAAGGTATCTAACCGTGTTTCTCATCGCGAATGCTTGTCATGTTGCCCAATGCTCGCGAATTTTCTTCAGTTCTGTATGGTATCCCTTGAGGCGTTATAAAGGGTCCGCCTTCTAACGTTTTTTTTTTCAAGTAGTACTTATTTCGTGAATGGTAACACTTAGCTCATGTCTGATTTGACAGATAATTAGTTTTATCCTTCCGCTGAACGAATATGATTGTGTATACGCTTGAACAACGCTGGGAAATATTGCGACATTACTTTGAAAATCATGGTAATGTTGCAGAATGTGTGCGAAAATTGCGTACGGATTTTGGAAGAAGAGAAGCACCGTCAGCTCCGTATGTTCGTTATCTTGTGAAAAAAGTGAAAGAAACTGGCATCCTCATCGATAAACCAAAGCGTGAAAAGCCAAAAACAGTGCGTACACCCGAGAATATTGCTGCTGCGGCAGAAAGTGTGCGTGAAGCGCCATCAACATCAATTCACCGTCGTTCTCAACAATTGAACATTTCGGAGACATCATTGAGACGAATTTTGCATAAAGACCTTGGTATGACGCCATACAAAGTCCAATTGGTTCAGGACTTGAAGCCAACTGACCATCCAATGCGTTTTCGCTTCGCTAAGTGGGCCTGCGATCGACTTACAGAAGATGCCGATTTTGCCAAAAAAATCATCTTTTCAGATGAAGCTCATTTTGATCTTGGCGGGTATGTAAACAAGCAAAATGGTCGCATTTGGGGCACAGAAAACCCGCACGCATACATTGAAAAGCCGGTGCACCCAAAACGAGCCACTGTTTGGTGCGGATTTTGGTGCAGAGGCATAATTGGGCCATTTTTCTTCGAAAATGAGCAAGGAGTGGCCGTTACAGTCAATGGCGATCGTTATCGGGCCATGTTGAACGAATTTTTGTTCACAAAAATTGAAGAGGAGGATATTGGCAACATTTGGTTTCAACAGGACGGCGCTACGTGCCACATAGCCGAAGCTACACTCGATGTTTTGCGCCCTGCTTTTGAAGATCGCATTATCAGCCGCAGAGCTGATGTCGTTTGGCCACCTCGGAGCTGCGATTTGACACCGTTGGACTATTATTTGTGGGGTGCCGTCAAAGATAAGTGTTACGCCTACAAGCCAGAGACAATTGACGCTTTAAAGGACAATATTCGTGAAGCCATTGGTGAAATACAGCTGCACACAATCGATAATGTGCTTAAAAATTGGACCGATCGTGTAGGCTACTGCATGGCCAGCCGAGGCAGCCATTTGAATGAAATTATTTTCCATAATTAACCGGAAGGATTGTACTTTCAAATAAAAAAAGAAATTTGAGAAAATATTCAGTAGTTTTTTTTATAGCATTTTCAAAAAAAAAAAAAATTATTTGGCGGACCCTTTACAACAGAGTCATACACAGTATAATTTGCTACTTTTGGAAGTTAATTTTATCACATTCAGCAACAAACTTCTTTCTGGGTATATAGAAGATGATTTGGCTTGCCTAGTCTGGAGAGCTTGTAAAACAGACATTCTAACCATAAGAAGCCGAACATCTTTTCAAAGTCGATCAGATAAACCAAACTGGTTATCAGGTTTTATTTCATTTTTCTCAGCCCATTTGGTCAGAGCTCTATTTACGACTTTCTTAAAAACCTTGCCAACACTCGGAAACAAATCGATCGGAGATTAGCTGGGTTTGCTTAATCTCGTCTTATGTCTTTCTCTTGCACACGATTGTTCTCACAGCGTAATAGTGGCTCAGCGCTAATTTGACCCACCCCACATTTACAAATCCTTAACGAAAAAATTTATCAACAAACTAAAAACGCAGAAAGGTTAATTGAATTTTAAACTTGCAAAACATCTTTATTGATTCATTTTTTCTTAAAATTACATAAAAAAAATATTAGGTGATGGATCCAGTAGAAAGTGCTGGTCGATTGTGACGTATCCAAGCTTAGACATGTGGTAAACAAACCGCTTTGACACATTAGTGATTTTGTTTTTGCGCCATATACTTTTGGTTGGGTTTCTTATGATTTTAAGCCAAGAGACTTTGAGCGTCGTTTTTTCGCCTGTGAATAACTGCTCCAGCGGCAAAAAAGAAAGGGTTTTCTTCATCGCATTGTTACGGGTGAGGGAAAATGGATTCATTACAGCAACCCAAAGAGAAAAAAATCACGGGGACAGCCCGGTCATGCTTCTACGTCGTCAGCTTGGCCGAACATTCACGCTGCGGAGGTTGTGCTGTGTATTTGGTGGGATCAGGGCGAAACCATCACTGGGGAACGGCATCGAACTCAATTGACGCGATCGAGCCGAGCACTGCGCGAAAGCGGCCATAATACGAGCAGAGGCATGAAAAGTGATTCTACAGCATGACAACGGTCGGCCTCCGTTGCTAAACCCTTTAAAAGCTGCTTAGAAACGCTCAAATGGGAAGCCCCCACCCGCCATATTCCCCAGATATTGCGCCGTTCGATTATCACTTGTTCCGTTCGATGTTCCATTCATATGAAGACATCTCAAAATGGCTTGATTTGTGGATATCCTCAAAAGACGAACACTTCTACCGTGACGGTATGCGAGCTCTGCCAGAAAGATGGGAAAAAAGTTATCGCTAGCGATGGGCAATGTTTTGAATGATTCATTTGTAACCGTTTTTTCATAATAAAGTGGCATTTTCATAAAAAAACAGCGAGAACTTAGTTGCGCTCCTAATAACAAAAACAAAATAAATTCAATAATTCAATGTCACAACTTATTTGAGCCATTTGTAAAAAATAAAATAAAAGAAGTATAAAAAATATTTTAGTTGATTGATCGAGCGGAGCGTAGCGGAGCGAGAGCAATCACCCACTTTTTGGCTCACTATATTTGGGGAATATAGTGCTCCGAAAACGATTTCGGACTAATCTTGTACGCACTAAATGTAGATATCGGCTATAACCACACATGTGTGCAGCATGTCATTCGATAGATCTAGGTCTGTAGATGAGCCATAAATTATCAAATGAAATTGTTTGATTGAAAAATAGTGAGAAATAACGAAGTAAAGTTTAGAAAAGTTGCCATAGATTTTTGCAGGCACGTGCAATCAAAATTTGAAATTATCGATAAATTCGAATACCTGAATACCTTTTTCATCTGATTTTGACATTCCTTAACATTTTGGACACATTTTAATACGTTTGATAAATCAAATGCCCGCAATTACGAGGTAAGTCACTTGATTGAGTAACTTTTAACACTAACACTTAAAATAACAGGAGAGCCGGACGTCCTTCTAGCCAGAGACATGCTTCTCTCACGAGAAGACGGCAAAGAATTGCGAATGCAACAAGGGTAGCAGCACTTCGAACGACTCAAGAGCCCGATCAATCCACCAGTCATCATCTGCATTCAATTCGCACATGCCTCCAAGAACTAGGCAACAATTTACAGTACAACTACTGCGGCACATGTAAAGAACGCTGGCTGAGCATGACCATGGCTCGGAATGATCTTTGTTCCAGATGTTCGAGACAGCCGATAAAGTTCTCTGCAGCTAATGACATGGATCCTGGTGAAGTTCCCGATGCACTCAAGGACCTTAATGACACTGAAGAGCAACTGATCGGTCGTGTCAAGGCCATTTGCTCGATAACCAAACTCAAAGGCGGTGGACAGTATAGTTACTCGGGAAGTGTCATCAATTTTGTTCAAGATACCAATGAGTTTGCTAAACGCCTTCCTCACCATCCAAGTACTGCATCTACAATGTTGATTGCCAAAGGAACACATAAAGACAGATTTAAAGTATCAGTTCCAAGGATCAGGACTGCATTGCTGTGGCTAAAAGTAAACAATCCGTATTACGCAGATGTTGAAATTGCTGAAGACGTTTTAACAGCCATGGAAGGTGTTGGTGGCGATATTGGTGATTTGCTTCCACAGATTGATTTAGATTTAAACACAGCTCAAGATGACTTCATACACGAATCTGGTGTAGCTTCGCATGTGAACATACCTCAGGAAACATTGATCAGAGCTGCTCTCAACGCAAATCAACCAATCGAACAACCAATGCTGAGTAACGAACCCATCAATGAATACACTACAAACGGTTATGTAGTCATGGCCTTTCCAACACTATTCCCAACTGGACGAGCTGATCTACGTGACACGAGTGGTAGACGTATCAAAGTTGACCCAATTGACTATTTTACCCATCTCTTCAAGTATGATGATGGCCGTTTTGCAAAACATCCACGATTCCGTTTCTTTGCAATGAACAGTAACCAGCGGTGGAGAGCTGCTACTCAAGGGAAGGTCTTAGTGAGTCGCGCTGGTCTTGGTGATTTGACAGTCAAGCAACTCAAAGATCGAATGGTAGAGCAGCCCACGCTTATCAAACAAATCGGTTTTTTCAATGCCAACCTGAGAACATCATCAGCTTTCTGGTTCAAACGTTCGGCTGAACTGCTAGACATGGTTAATCAGCTAGGGCCGCCAACTATTTTCTTTACACTATCATCTGCTGATCTACATTGGAAAGAGTTGTGGAAGTTGCTTGCACCAGACGTTGTCGATCATAGTATCTTAACTTGCACTCAGCGATATTCACTGATTCGGGAAAATCCTCAAGTAATCCCCACTTATTGGCCTAGCGCGTGCATGTACGGGGAATATAGTGGTCCGAAAACGATTTCGGACTAATCTTGTACGCACTAAATGTAGATATCGGCTATAACCACACATGTGTGCAGCATGTCATTCGATAGATCTAGGTCTGTAGATGAGCCATAAATTATCAAATGAAATTGTTTGATTGAAAAATAGTGAGAAATAACGAAGTAAAGTTTAGAAAAGTGCCATGCGGAGCGAGAGCAAGGTTGATAAAACAACAAATTTGCTCGCTCGATCAAAAATTTTCAGTAGCGGAGTTAAGCCCACGCATACTGATCTGTCTAGTATTTATATCTGGTATGCCCCCTCCTTTTGGTATATAACAGTTTTAAACCGATTAGGATATGATTTCATTAATTTCTTGGTCGTTGCACAAGGTATTCTTGCCCATTTCTGAATTAAGGCGGTTTTCAGTTCGTTTTTATTCGAAATCTGGCCTTTGCGAATATTTGCGTTTAAAATTGACCACAGGTTTTCAATAACGTTAAGAGTCACAGTTCCCAGTGACGGCGGCTTCATAACGTGGGGACAATTATAAACTAGCCAAGTTTGGACGGTTCCTGAAGTATGTTTCGGGTCATTGTCTTGCCAAAACAGTTGTCTTTTAATACGTCAAGATAGACCATTTTATCCATTGTGCTTTCAATGAATTGTAGCTTTCCGACTCCCGCTCCTGACATACTGTGTTTGCGCTGCATCGGATCCGAAAATATTAAATTTGGACTCATCAGCAAATATGACTTGTTCCCAGAATCTTGAATCGTTCCTAATGTGCTCCTTTGCGAATTTAAAATGGCAATCTCGATTTTTTTTGTTAATGAAAGACTTTTTGCGTGCGACTCTTCAGGATGGTTTTTGAGGAACAAGACTTTCCTACCATGTTTTCCATCTCACTAAGCAGTTTGGGTGCCGATAACTTGGAGTTTTGCTTCACTTTTTGTACAATATACCGTTCATCCGAGGCACTAAATATTTTATTTTCAAGATGATTCTCGAACACAAAACGTTGGATTATAGCCTTGACCGTCCCATTTGGTATATTAGCAATTTCGGCTATTTTCCTACGACAAAGCCCATTAATGTAGTGATGAAGGATCGTCTCACGCTGCTCAATTGTTGTGCGCTTTTCCATCGTCGTAAAATGTGCTTCCTTCATGACAACTAACCAAAACCAATGACTCTGTTAGCGAATGTAATAACTAAGAGATAGACCCAACAAGTACCGTTATCATCAATTGGATGCGATCGCAGTTGTTCATTAAACACAGTGGGTCAAATAAGCTGTGGCATTTTAATATTGAATTAATTTTGTTTTTCTTAAGTATGATATGAAATTTTAAGTTAGAATTAATTAATTAAACTGTTTTGTTTAAGTTTAAATCTCAATTAAACTTTCTGCGTTTTTACTTCGTTGATAACTTTTTTCGTTAAAAAGCCATACTCGTTTGAATTTGTAAATGAGGTGCGGGTCAAGTAAGCTGTGATCCACCGTATCGAACAAGAGTGCAGTGGTGCACTTTAGGTATATTGAAATGCGGTTAATGTGTTTAACCACACATTGTAACAAATATTTTTTCATAATCTTAAGTTATCCTTCAAAAGCAATTATATTTAATTCGTTGCTAATATTTTCATAGAACTATTATACATGTTTGTGGAAGGCATACCACGGCAATAAAAATCTAATTAATTAAAGTTGGAATACCCGAAATATATGAAGGCGGAACAGCACAAGGGTGTTTGTCTTCTCCTTGCTTTTTTTCTGCCAAACTTTTTCCCTTGTCTCGTCCATTTCAAATGATTTATGCATATACAGATCGATTTTTTCTCATCATCAACAATTGTATTCTCCTTGCCATTTCTATTCTATAGTCTTTTTTTGCAACATATTCATTTTCTTATCTTTCCCAGAGGGGTTTCGATGAAAGTTATAGGGAAAAGAAGGGCGAATAGGGAAAATGACTGAAAATTAATGTGTTTTTCCTTTCAGTAACTGTAAGTTAACTTCCTACACTGAATGGTGGTGAAATCCTTTTTCGTCATTGAGTTTTCCCTAGCCATATAATTTTATTCGTAGTAAAGTGAGGACAAAACAGTGTTTTAGAGAAGTAACTCGCTGAGACAGTTTTTGCTCCAAATTATTAGTTGCCACTGAATCTTTGCCACCACGATACAAGATTTTCTAAATAAACTGAAAGTGTAAACGTCCTTCTTTTACAGAGTTTATACTTTCTATAATATTAGTTCCAACCTTCACCGTTTCATTTGCTAAACTATGAAAATATGAAAAATAAAGAAGTGTACAGATGAAGAAGAGGCACCGCGTGACTATTTTTATTAAAGAGTAATTTACGCCACTTTATTCTTAAATAAAATGTTGTAATTCCTGATTTCACACTTTTTTTATTCCACGCCCCTTCTACTTTGTTTACATTTTTTCTGTCCAAAGTGGTGAGCCTCTTCGGTCTTAAAGTCCAAAATCATATCGCAGAGTTATTAATGATAGAAGAGATTGTAGTCGTTTTTAGAACTTTGGAAGCAATGCGGTTGATGTTTTGAATGATGTTGACATTTGGCATTCGTTACTTATCCCCGCCTTGTCACGACTGCCAGGAGAATGAAATTCTTCTGACAATGAGTACTACTTGTTCAGAACAATGGACGTGACAGGGATGTAACGTAAGTAATTTGTTTGACATACCTTTTTCCTTCTGTATCCATCCCTTCATCTCGCGAGATTTGACAGTTGACAGAAGTTAACGAAATTTCTTTATGTACATTTGCCGGGATAGAATGCATTATGCCTTTTCTGGTTTACTTTATTAAATGAGCGGTCGGCCTTAAAGATATTCAAATTTATTTCGATGCTGTTAGATTTGTTTGATATATTTTTTTCTGTGAAGTCAATAGGAAAATGGTTTTAAAGCAGAAGCCAAGTATCTGTGCAGTATATGTATTCTCGTATAGTATACTATAGAACATTTTTTTTACTGAACATTTTCATTTTAAAGAATACCATTTTGACGCTATCGTTACAGAAACTTATTATATACACCAATATACACAGAAAGCGAGGCATGATACGCGAGCCGTTAAAACCGGTTTCCGACACTCAGTAGAATAAGGCAGAAATCCAATATGCAGGTGCTTGTCTCGTCAATTTTATAAGGTGTTCGATACTGTATGGTTAGAAGGTCTGCTCTACAAGTTAACCAGACTAGGCATGTGAAATCGCTTTCTATACATCATTTACATGATTTACGTTACGTTACGAGCAGGATCTTAAAAAGGTTTACATAAAGGAGCGACTAATTCTCTGATACTGTTTAACCTAAGCGATCTTATAGGATTTCTCAGCCACTCAGTAGTGTATTGAGTTGAAAACTAGTTTCCAAAAGTCGAAAACGATACTGTTTACGACTCCGTAGTATAGGGCTTCAAGGGATACCAGGAAGTACTGGAAGAAATTCGCGATCATAGGGCAACATGGATAACAATTAGGGGTGAGAAACGCGGTTATATATTTTGGTAAGGCCCATCCTCACGTATGGCTGTTCGGTGTGGTTTAATGTAGCGTTAGTCTATATCAAAAGGTTTCGTATGTTCGAGTGGCAGTGCCTTAGAGTATGTCTTATGTCTATTAATAAAGTCTTATACGAAGGTGCTGGGCTAAACAGAATCGACAAATTGTTTGTTAAAATGACTCGAAAGCACATTGCAGAGTATAGTAACCTAATCTTTGCGGTAGTGACCAATTATAGATACAACGAGAGCACACTTCGATCGAGCTTTATTCCCCTAGAAGCATTTCTCTATATTGATTCCGAAAGGTTAGTGCAAAATCCGTTAATTTACCACCGCCACCGGGGTGCCAGGAACAAACGGCTCATCTGTAACGGGTTAGTTGACAGTGTTCATGACCTGGTACGTGATAGTACCTAAAAAGCATGTTAATTTTCGGTGGTTGTCGGGTGAAAACGCTTTCCAGAGTGTGCGTTACCCCTGTACGATCCCCCTCACTTTGTAGTTTGTAAATTTGGTAGGGTTAGCTTGGGGATATTTTTTAATTATTTTCCTAGAAAATCGAATATTAAAATGTAGATAAACAATTAGAACAGATAAGATTAAGCCGAAAGGTGTTAGCAACTAAGAAATATGTTTAGGCAAGTCACTCACATTATTTATATTTCGGCTTCCTAAAGTTAGATTTAAACATTAAGGACTTTAAACATTGTAGAAAATAAGGAGACAAGAACCGAATAAAGATATTGTAAGATATAAACACAAAATAAAAAAGGGACTAAGAACGAATCACCTATTGTAGTTTTTGTTTTGTCTTAATCATACGCTTAAAACCTGTAAACAACAGGGCATCTGAACTAGTTAGCTAGAAAGACAGAACGATATGGTGTTATGACGATTCTCGAAGGAGAGAAAAAAACTACGACAAAATGTAGCTCTACCTTTGCATAGTACGAGAGATATTAATTGTACAAATGGGAATCAGCCGTAGTACTACTTATAGTACATGTTGCTCAGAAATATCAGATAAGATGGCTTGCATTGTAAGTTTAGATATCTGTCAACGACTTCTCATCATAACAATTCGATTCTGTCAGTAGCTCTATTGGGCGCAATTCAAAAACCATTTTCCACCTTGGAAATAGTCCAAAAGCAAGAAAATGGGATGCCATACGAGTTGAAGGCGAGAGACGTCGAATGACGTTTTTTCAGGAGCGAGTTCGAAGGACACATTTTCTGCATCGTATTGCTATGGGCCACGAAAAAAAATGGCCTTGATACATTTACTGCTAAGGTAAACATCCATGATTCAAACCTCATGCGTTGGTTTCCGCCAGCTTCTACTATCTGTTGGAGCACGTTTTGCATGTTTTGCCAAAGGCACCTTTGCATTGCCAAAAAGCTGACGGCGCTTTGGCGGTTTTGGACTCAATATGCTTTGACCAAAGAAGCTTGCTATCTAGGATGACTCCCAGCTTCCTTGGATATCGGGATGGGAATGCCTTTTAACACCAGCTGGACAATGCCAGTATTTTTCCTCCTTCTCCTGAAGAGAAAGACATCAGTCTTAAGAGAATTAACCGACAGCCCATTATTCGTGCACCAGTCTTCGATCATATCTAGCGCCGCCTGCGCTTTGAGACAGACAGTCGCTAAATATGAGCCGACAGAGAGAACAGCAACATCATCCGCATAGGCCTGGGCATAGATTCCCGAGGCATTGAGAGCATCGAGGGTGGTATATTACAAATGAACAACGGTATTTTGTAGCATGACACGTCTCGGCGACATTCTGCGTAGGCCGCTAAACTTTCCTTGGCAACAAATGGGACGTCCAATCCTATCCGTCATAATCTTGAGACATTGAATTCGCTATCACCTATAATGATCGATGTTTAGCCTGGCTTAGTAGCACTTTCCATCTTTTGAAAAGGCCGTGTATTGCCACAAAACAAATCACGTTTTTCAATGCGGAATTCGTATGCCAAGAGTTGTATCGAACGATGGACGGTATTTTCGAAATAAAGTTCCACGTTTTGAAAGATACCGAGAAACAAAAGCGTTCTGGGAGGTCTTGCGAGGTTAAAGACCAAACCTTAGGCAAATGAATTTCAAATAATACCCAAAACCAGCCATTTAGCCACATTTTGCCACGAAAATAAATTGTGACTTGCACCTATTTTTAATTTTATTCGGTTGTTGTAAGGCCCAAAACCATAAGCGTACATATCCATACATATCCATATACCATATACATATGTATGTAGGTACATACGAACGAACAGAATTATAAAATAGAAATATATTGCTGTATATGCACAGCATTGATCTTTGCAATTATCGCTATTCTCTTTAATATAAAGTGGGTTCCACCGCCTCCCGTGAGTCATCAAATTTGAAATCCTAATTACCCATTACCGAGAGAAGTAAAAAAAAATCAATTACCCCAGTACTTCAAAGCCAAAGGGTTAAACAATCCGCTTACTCGAAGAAAACAACATAAAACCATTAATTACATTTTGGACCAGCGCTGACAACAAACTCCGTCAGAGTGAAAACCTCATCACCAGTCTTCTTTGAAAACCAAACCTACATCAATTTAAATCCCGTCCTAAGCGAAGGTCACTAAATAGCTCGAATGATTACAATTTAAGCAGTTTTAACAGGGAATTAATATGCAGCGTTGCCTTTTTTTCCGCCATTTGTTTTTTTTCTGTGTCGCCTGTGTTGCCTGTTCTTCCCTCTTAATGTTTTGCCTTTTTTTATTCCTGGTAATAATAATTACAAAAGCTGGCCCGGCAGGGTGTTATCCTTAAGGCAACATCAAACTTTTTTAATAAGGCGACAAATCCATCAAATTGCACACTTCCTGAATTTCGATATTTTTTTCTCCTTGTCCTATCAACTTGAAACCAGATTGTATATTCTTATGTATAGCTTTCGTTTATCTTCCTAATCGGAAAAGGAAAAGAGGGTGGTAAACCGAAATTCAGATCACGCAAAATGATATTTGCCCTTCTTTAAGTATTGAAGGGGAAGAGCAAACATTAGGAATACTTAGGAAGGAAAGTACTCACCACGATTATTTTATATTGACTTTGATATACTCGTATATTGCTTTATTTGCAGTCTTCTTTTCAATTTATGTTAAATAAGGAGAAATCAATAAAAACGTGATGGTAATGAAAATATGTCTGATTTCGGGAAATGAATCAGTAAAAGTCTTAAGCTTACCTTGTATCGGAACGTAGATATTTAAATAGAGACAATCCTCCGATTGATTCTGAAGATATGGCAATAATCGCTTTAAGTATTCAAGTCGCCCCTTCGGCATTCGGTCCAATGCGGCTGTTTCGTTGGCGATATCCGGAAGACGTTGCGGACAGACAGGACTAAATCTGCAATAATAAAGATTAGAGTGGAAGTTAAGTATCGAAATAAACATGACACCATAATATTATCTGAATTAGGTTCTATGTTTTTCTGTTATTCGGATAGCAATTTTACAATTAATTTACTAATATTCGACTTTTTCGACATTCACATGAATGAATTTTCCATAGTTGGGCCATAAGAAATGTTTTTGAAATGGCGTTCGAAAGTTGACAAAAGCAAAATTTTCGAATGATTGTTGCACGAACTGGCACGTCAATTCTGTTCAATTTGATTCTTCAAAAATTGAAGGTTTTCCTTTTTATTTGTTTGGAAATAAGCATATGAATTTTACTAGCACAATTTTTTTAATATGACAATAAATATAAACATACATACATACTGATATAAAAAAAAAACACTGCAATCTATAGTTCATTAAGAGCTAGAAACGAAAGCAGGTGAACAATTAAATTAAATTTAGCAACATGGTACAAAAATATTGATGAGAGGGGTCGACAAAAACACTATAATAAACGTTAAACGAATTTGTTAGACCAATACACAAGGTAAGTCGAGAATTTCTTTGTAATTAAAATTAAAAAGCCATGATTTAATTTTTTTTTTGGAAATGGATCCATTTCGAATACATCTTATGTAATAAGGTAGCTTATTGAACAGTCGTGGAGCGCTTACAGAAAAGAAATGAGAAAATATATGCAGATTATGGTGCGGAATTCGGACAAGATCCTGTTCATTTATTCTGAGTTGATAGTTAGAAGAGCTTCTGTTTAGTAGATATCCAGATCTCACGAAAAATATCTTTAAAACCTTGTAACAATATAAATGTTTAAGTGGTAAAATACTAAGATTCTTGAAAAGTACGAAGCTACCGTATTGACGATTTTTATTACAAATTAAACGAATAATATGTTTTTGTGACACCAGTAGAGGGTATATTTTGTTATAGTGAGTACCACCCCAGCAAACAATTCCATATTCAAGCTTACACTGAACTAATCCATAATAGATTGCCTTTAGAAGATCAAATCCGCAATAAGATTTTAAAAAGAAGAGTTGTCTAGGTTGTCTGCCAAAAGGTATTTTTTTAAGGCATTAGTATGTTCATACCAGTTTAACCTCCAGTCGATCATAACTCCGAGATATTTAAAATGATCAACGTTCTCAATATAGAAACATTTTTCAGAGCAAGGGTGTTCAGGGAAAAATGTCTGAGCGCTAGATTCAGACCTACAAATAATTTTACTGTGTCTAAATCGTTTGCATTTCGCACAGTGGAAAAGAAAGGATCCATAATCCACTGTCTTGCCACTGGAACTAAAATACATGATTTTTGTTTTGTCACTGATTACCATTTTATGTATTTTAAACCAGTGACTGATCACTTCAAGGTCATGATTAATGGCCACAGAAAGATTCAAAGGAGAATCAGCAGTAAAAGTACATGCCATATCGTCTGCAAAGGCTGTTACTTTGCTACAGTATTTTTGTGAAAAGAGCGAATTAATAAATACTACGAAAAGTAATGGACCAAGAACAGAACCCTGAGGAACACCCATAGAAACTATACTATTCGAACTTAATGAGCTCTGTTAGAAAGGTACGAACCAAGCCAACTATGAAAACTACCTCTAAATCCGCACCTATGTAATTTGTCGAAAAGTATTTTATGATCTATCGTGTCAAAGGCTTTGGTAATGTCAATAAAGAGTGCAGCTGTATGCTTCCTATCATTTAACCCTTTATATATATTTTAACAAAAATTTAGAAGGGCACTTTCTGTAGAACAGCCTGAGCGAAAACCATATTGACATTCACTGAAAAATTTGTTTTTTTCTAAGAACTTGATCATTCTCATCTTTATAGCTTTTTCAAAGATTTTTGAGAAAACTGACAGCAAAGAAATAGGCCTATAATTATTGATATCACTCTTATTTCCTTTTTTAAACAAGGGTATCACTTCAGCAATTTTCAAGTAATCGGGAAAAATACCACATGAAACACTTCTGTTATATATAAAACATAAAATATCACAGAAAATCTCAAAAAAGAAACTCTGTAGACATGACATTTCACTAGATAAACAGATACAATCACAACTATTGGAGACAACCTTAGAACCTATAGATGAAAAAAAGTTATTGAATTTATTTACTAAAAAGTTGGTGTCAGATATCACAGCATTGTCTACATTCAGATTCTTAATTTGAATCTGTTGACTAGATTTATTTAATATTGCACGTACTAACCTCCATTCCTTTTTAGAGTCACCTTTGACTTCACGAAACTTACTCAAATAGAAATTGTTTTTGCACAATTTTACGTCTTTAGCAATCGTTTTGCAAATTTGCTTATAAGCAGAGATGACATTATTATTGTCCGGATTTTTAACCTTTTGCTTATATAATTTATTTTTCATTTCGATTTTCTTTAAAACATTAATATCCATCCAAGGCTTAAGTTTTGTTAACTTATTCTTCCTTTCTACAATTACTTTAGAACTTTGTAAGACATAGTCTTTGAGTAAATTGATAAATATTGAAAAGCAGAAGGATCACTTTCACAGCGAACACTTAACCAGTCTTCAGAACGTAAATGATTGTTTAGAGACACAAAATTCGTTTTAACATAAGTAAAATTAGAAGATCTTTTTTTAGTGGAAAAGAACTAGAAAATTTTAAACTGAGACAAATCATACAGTGATCCGATATCTGCAAATCAACAATAGAGCTACAAAGCTGGACTATTTGGGAGAAACGCGTCATGATATGGTCAATTCAGGTACTAGCGGGATCCGTAATACGGGTAGGTCTATTTATACATGACTCAAAGCAATACGAAGAGAGCAAAAACAGATAGTTATCAACCAGAATTGTGTTTTGAAGAATTTGATATCACCCAACAGAATTACGTTATTCGATTCATTAGATAATAGGGTTTCTAACTCTTCATAAAATATGTTATTCGTCAGAGTTGATTCATTAAATCTATAAACACAGAACTTCAAGTTAACTTCAAGTCACTAACTACAACTTTCAAGACATCACAACTGAACAGGTTGAAATCACAGGACACAAAATTAAACTTATGTATTTTTGACAAAAGCAGCGTCACCACCAGATGCATAGCCATTGTTACAACAAACTATAAATTCATATCCTTCAATATGAAAGAGCGTTATGTCTTCTTCATAAATCCACGTTTCCGATAAAAAAATTAAATCAGGCTTATTTAAAAATAAATTTAGCTGTGCAAGTAGGTTGTCCAGATTTTTACGCATACTTCTTATGTTTTGGTGTATAATAAGTAAATTAGGTAAGTATGTCTGCTTAAAGAACAGATCGAGTGCGTCTACGTTAATACAGTCTGCAGAGGGAACAAAGAGTAAATTATTTTGTGGATCCTGCATGTTATTTAAGAACGTGAAGGTCTTCAATGCAGTTAATAACATTAATGTTGTCATTGTCCCCATATTGTCCACGCATAAGCACTCTACCATTCTTCACCCAAATATACTTATACATTTTCTCTTTTTTGATTTTTTGAGCAGCATTTAAAATTTGTTTTGTTTTTCTACTCAAAGAATCGTTTATATAAATTTTAGAATTATTATCACATCCAAACAGTTTTGTAGTTAAATTCTTTTTATGAATAATTTTGTTCTTCATTACAAGATCTTTTTTCATTTTAGAAACAAATTTAACACAAACGATACATTTTTTACTGACATCGTTTACCTTCTTTGACATTTTAACATTTTTCACGTAACAATTGTCGATTTCTAATTCAGACACCTCAGTGGATACACCCTGTGAGAAGACCTTCAAAGCACAGCTGAGTGCATTATTGTTGTTGACGTCTGGTACACCGACAATCTCAACATACTTTTCCCTTGCGGTTTGCTGCAGGAATTCAACTTCTCTCTGAAGATCGGACACCATTTGCAAAAGATTATTTTTTTCTTCTTGCAAGTTATGTATTAGAGAGAGAGCGCGGGTTTTATCTGCACGGAGAGCAATGATTTCATTATACATATATTATTTCAAGCGTAATGACTTGTTTTATTTGTGTAACACAGTGCTCTAGTTGTTGTTTTTGTGGAGATGATGCTGATGCTTGTTGTTCCTGCAGTTTCTCGTGGAGATCCTGTTGCTGGTGAGATTCTCTGCGTTCTTCAGTTGGCTTTAAGTGTGGTGAACTCATCAGTGGAGAATTTAACATTTGCTGTGGTGAAAGTTCATCATGTTCTCTCATTTGAGGGGGAGAGCGGAGGGAGCTCCTTCTTGCGACGGAGCAGCTCTTACACCAAAATTTCTTATTAGATTTTTGGAGGAAATCAATGTCTGCCGGTTTTATTTTTACACAATTGCAATGAAAACAATTTTTGCAGCCTACACATTGTATTTTTGGCTGACTGCGGTCTACTTTGGGCTTGCACACACACGGCATTTTGCACGATTTACACAATAATGAGGTACATTCATGTATTGATTCATTATATTTGTTTCAACCCATTGAACTGTACAGCATTATAAACAAATACATTTGGTATTCATACACGTTATCTCTAACCTTTCGGTCACCATTGAGATTGTCAATGTATCCAATGTCATTAAAATCATAACCACCTTTGAAAAATATTTTACAACTATTGTCATAGACTTCGAGCCTTGTCCTCGCCTTAAAGATTGCAGATGAATCCTATATTCGGATTAATTTCCTGACGAAATTCAAAACAATACTTTTGTTATCGATCATTTTACACCATGGGAAATACATAAAACTATAATGTACTTACAATGGCATTACTAATCGCCTGTTTAAACAAATTTCGCAGTACATCGTTGTACTATATTTAAATATACATAATTATTTAAATATATGTAAAAACTGTTGAGTGATTCCGTTATTAAAAAAAAAAAACAAACCGAAAACACATGAGCCACCCAATATCTATTCAACCAACGTTCTCTAAGTTATTCTTTTCTAAAAAAAAATTCGCTTATGGTATATCTGAAAGACAGATTTCATACATAGAGAAGGGGTTCTTAACGATAAATCAAAAATACATGTTGGTGTACCTCAGGGTTTTGTCCCAAGCTTAATATAAGAAAAATGTTTATTCTGTCAAAATTTTAGTAATAAAGTCAGAGAATCCGCAGATGATATTAAATTTCAACAATTTTTTTTTTTTTAGTCGGTGGTCAATTTGCAAAATAACTCACAAATCGTAAGGTAATGGTTTGCCAAGCATAAACTCTTTAGAAGCAAAAACGCTGTTACAGATTTAGCGAATTTAAGGAAACTCAGGGTCAATACGAAATATGGATAATAGATTTAAAGAAAACGCAAATATATAATCGTTATAAGGTTGTACTTATCTTTGATTTATGTATGTCCGATGAATCCAACAGCTCACAAGTAAGTGAGGAGCAATTCACTCAGCAGCAGCCACCCACCCATGGTTCCACGCACGAAGGTGAAGCAAAAGAAAAAATGCAAAATGCAAAAAAGCGTTACTGTACCGAACATGGGTCGATGTCTGCTGTTGAGTGCATTGCCCTTGCAATGCAACGGCAAAAGCATCAGCCGATCGTGGGATGACGAACGATTATGTATTAGAATCAATCACGATCATACATGTTCGATCGAATATTATCGAAGGTTCATGCGAGCATGTATGATCGTTCTAGATCAACGAACTACGAATTAGATATCAGCTGGTGCTTGTGCAGTGAATCACAAGTCTACAATAACATGTTAACAATATAATTTCGATCTTTTACAAATAACAATGTGTCTTAAACAAACGCCAAGGTTATGATATGCAGACAACAAAAGAGTTGTAGCCCAATGGAGGAGATGTTTCGATAAACTGCTGAATGTATAGAGAAAACAGTGTCCAAGTTCATAGATTCAGAACTGCCAATCATTGAAGTAGTAAAAAAAGTGATTCTTCGGCTTAAGAATAGCAAGGCTACAGGAATCTTTCTAATGCAATCTAAATTAATAAAATATGCAGGGATAAAATTAACATACATGGGGCAATGGGACCACCCTCGAGAAATGGAAAAGCTTGGTCATCATTCTCGTGTTTAAAAAGCATATACATGCGAGTACAACAATTACCGAGGAATATCTCTGCTACCAAATATTTATAAGGTGCGGTCAAATATTCTCTTAAAGAGACTAAGATCATACGCAAGGGAAATAATCGGAGACTACGAGTGACCAGATTTTCACTATAGTGCAGCTTTTAGAAAAGAAGTAGGACTCCCACGAAACGGTGCAACAACTATCTGTTGATTTTATAAAAGCCTTAGACTATATATCTATCAAAAATATATAACGTACTTGCAAGGATGGGAATTTCGAAAAAGTTGATGAAACTGATACAACTATGCCTAAACGAATACAAAGGACAAGCCAAAAAGGAAACGACTTGCAGGAAACATTCCCGATAGTAACGGATTAAAACAGGGAGAAGCATTGCCACCACTTCTTTTTAATTTTGTGTTTTTTAATGAGATCCCTTCAAGAAAAGGGGAGGATAATAATCGTTAATGGAATCACATTAGTTCTAGTCTGTGCTGACGATCTGGAGCTGGAGGGGGATGAGGAAACGGTTAAAAGAAATGTAGAAAATCGAATAATGGAAGTAGAAGTAGGTTTAGAAGTGAAGTGTAAAGAGAATAAAGAGAAAATCAAACTGACCGACTTGGATCTATCCAAACCTCGCACGATCGAAATAAATAAAAGGCTACAAAGGCAACTCGTGCATCTACGCGATAAAGGAATTGTTCAAAATAACTCTTCTGTCTAAGAATGTTAAAATCCCAACCCTAATAATCCCAGGATGTGAAACATATTCTCTGACGAAGAAGGAGATTTTGAATTATTGAAAATAAGATCTTAAGGAGAATCTATTGCGGAAAACAGGACTAAGAAGCAGGCGAATGGTAAACTGCACAAACAATAACTCCAAGAACTCTATTCAGCCCCAAGCATTGCCCGAGTAATTACATCGCGAAATGCTGTCACGTTTATACTGATGTCATTGTTTTTTTTTTTCTGAAACAAAACAACAATATCTTAAAGTAGTAAACACGTTAAAATGTGTGTTTCAATGGAAAAATATAAATAAAATCGAAGATATCATAAGTTATAAGACACCGAAAATCCTAATTGGACTATGATTATACCTTAGGCTTCCCAAATACTAACGAAAATTCATGAGAGGTTATACCAGAATTGCGAAACAACTTTCTAAATATTTACGTGGGGAAAATGGGTATGCAAGCGCAAGCAGTAAAACAATTGATATTAAAACTCAGTTCTTCTACCGTAAAAAGTTGTGAGATCTATGTAATACCAAGTCGGTTAATTTATTCAGTCCCTACTTAAGGGACCTTCTGTCTTAAGTTATTACGTAATTAGCTAACCTAACAACATCTTATAGTGACCATATTAATATTAAAAATCTTTTATGTTTTAAATAAATAGATTGACTTGTCCATCGCGTGAAAACACAATGTATCTCACAAGTAATACATATTACATATATTAAATTAGATTGTTTAGTGCGATTGCCAAGTCAATCTATTTATTTAAAACATTCTCAACTCTCCGGCAACCCGGAACGACACCGATTCCTGCGGCTCATTGTCCGACCACCTGGTTGGACTGAGCATGAGTGGTGCAACCAACAGAGGCGACACCGACGATGGCGCGGCAGGGGAAACCGCTAAGGTTGAACGATCCCCAGAATTGGGACGTACTGTAGATTGCACTGCTAAGGCTGCTGCAGGAGGCACAAGCATGCCAGCACTTTCGGTATGCGCCTCAAACACTCCTTCTCTTATTGGTGACGGTCAAATCCCCAATAAGAGCGTGCCAGGTTCCAAAACTGACGTAGCTGGAGGTGTTCAGGATCCTGTTATGGCCGATGCCACCGCCGAAAAAGCCGATGATGCTGACAGACAGACTCTGATCGCAAAGGGCGAAGCGGTCTCGGAGCACAACAAACTTTAAGCTAGCAGAGCTGTTCCAAAGCGGCGTCGGAAGGGAGCAGGAGCTCGAACCGAAAAAAGTAACAGCGCTCGCAAACGGAAGACGACCGCCGGGGACAACCTTGCTGGGGAGAGAGAACGTGATGTCTCCTCCTCTGACGTAGCGGCGGGAAATCGGAGTCCGAAGGTTGATGCGGCAATCAACAAAGATCAAAGCAAAAATCTGAAGACGGACAGGACCAAAGACTGCTCATCGGAGGCGGGCACACAAATCTATGATTTTCACTCAGAATAACCTACAGCATTGCAAGGTGGCTACTGCTCTTCTCAGCAGCAGAATTGCATGCAGTAGTACAAATCATCACATTGTATCCATTCAGGAACATAAACGCCTGTGTGGTCTTGGTGGTATATGTGATGCTACGATCCTTTATCGAACACGCTTTCGGCAAATAAAATTGGTCAATACTGTGGTCAAGATCTGGTGGCTGCGAAAGTTAGCTACAAAGCGCACGGAGAAATTGAACACTTCGTCGTGGCGTCTGCTTACTTCCCCTACGACTCGGTACTGCCCCCTAAGGCGGTTTCCGAACTCGTAGAGTAATGTGAAGCCAGAAGGATTGGACTCGTCATCTGTTGCGATGCTAACGCTCAAGATACTGTTTGGGGCAGCAGCAAATGCAACCGGAGAGGAGACCATCTTTTAAACTTCATTCTTTCGTCTGACATTATCATCAACAATGTTGGCTCTCAACCAACCTTTGTGACGGCGAGACGACAGGAAGTGATTGACCTAACCCTCTCTAATAGGCATGTGAAGGCCATCACTAACTGGAGAGTCTTACCAGAAGTTACGCTGTCAGACCATAGATACATCGAATTCCAATTGAAGTGCGGGAATCCGAGAAAGACGGACTCCGTGCGATTCAGGGAGGAGCTTGAGAAATCCACTCAAGCCCTGCCTAAACTCAAAACAAATCAATTGGTGGAGGATGCCGTTCATAACTTGAGCAGCGCCATTACCAACTGTTTCGAACTCGCATGTCCTGTCAATAAACCTCCCAGCAGGAAGCCGGTTCCCTGGTGGAACGCTGAGCTCCAATGTCTTCCCAGGGAAGCCAGAAGTTTCCTGAATAGATAGCTTAAATCGAACTGCCTAACTCAAAATCCAGTCAAGAAAGTGGCTCTGAAGCCGAGAAATGCAATCGATCATAAGCACTACGGTTCAATTACATAGCATTTTCAAATTTCTTGTACTTGCTCCCTGCGCGACCTCGGGCAGCTATGTTAACATGGAAGAACCACACAGGATTTAATTTAATGGGCTAGATCTGAAGTCACGTCAACTGCCTAACTCAAAATCCAGTCAAGAAAGTGGCTCTGAAGCCGAGAAATGCGATCGACCATAAGCACTACTGTTCAATTACATAGCATTTTCAAATTTCTTGTATTTGCTCCCTACGAGACCTCGGGCAGCTATGTTAACATGGAATAAATATCGATCGAAGCAGAAGGAATATAAGAAGCTTATTCGTAAATCGAAGAATGATTCCTATAAGTCCAGCGACCAGCAAGTTGGTTAAAGTTCTCAAGCGAGGAAAATCGACAAAGCTGGATGTACTCAGAAAGTCTGATGGTACCTTCACCGAGTCTAAAGCAGAAACTCTTAGTTTACTGTTGTAGACCCATTTTCCGGGAAATCAGACTGTCATCGGCTCGTTGCACACTCCCTCATTGGAAGCTGCAACTGAAACGATGAAAACAACTCGGCATATCTGGTATGTTGCGTAACGCGTGGCAACTATTGAGGCCATTGAATTTGCTGTGGCATCCTTCGATGGCTTTAAGTCGCCGGGCACTGATGGGATATACCCCGTTATGCTGCAAAAAGGTATAAGACAGCTGCTTCCTACACTGAAAAGAATTTTCACTGCTAGTCTGGCACTTGCCTACCTACCTATTCCTTGGCGCGCGGTGAAAGTGGTTTTTATTCCGAAAATAGGGAAAGAAGATTACTCACTCGCCAGTTTTAGACCAATCAGTCTAACATCCTTCTTGCTGAAAAGCATGGAAAGATTAGTAGAGTTGCACGTGCGCAAAGTTGCCCTTCGAATGCATCCTCTCTCGGACATGCAACATGCTTATCAGCGCGGAAAATTCTGCGAGACTGCGTTTCCAAACCTAGTTGGGAGAATTGAATGCGCTCTCGAAAGGAAAAAGTACGTACTAGGCATTTTCGTCGACATTGAGGGAGCTTTTGATAACGCGCATGTGTAACGCTGCTAGACGGCATGGCGTAGATGAAGCACTGGTCCTGTGGATCAAAGCAATGCTCGTGCACAGGACATTGATCGCTGATGCAGGCCTCGAACAATGTGTCAAGTCTGGAGTAAACAGGGACTGCCCGCAAGGTGGCGTCTTGTCTCCGCTGTTATGGTGCATGGTGGTCGACTGGTGCCTCTGGAATCTATGCCCAGGCCTATGCGGATGATGTTGTGGTTGTCTCTGTCGGCTCATGTTTAGCGACTGTCTGTCTCAAAGCGCAGGCGGCGCTAGATGTGATCGAAGATTGGTGCACGAGAAATGGGCTGTCGGTTAATCCTCTTAAGACTGATGTCGTTCTCTTCGCGAGAAGGAGGGAAAATACTGGCATTACTCAGCTGGTGCTAAAAGGCATTCCCATCCCGATATCCAAGGAAGCTAAGTATCTGGGAGTCATCCTAGATAGCAAGCTTCTTTGGTCAAAACATGTTGAGTCCAAAACCACCAAAGCGTTGTCAGCTTTTTGGCAAAACAAAGGTGCCTTTGGCAAAACATGGGGCTTATCGCCGAAGAAGGTCCTTTGGATTTACACGGCAATGATAAGACCGACAATCTCATATGCATCGGTTGTTTGGTGGAGCAGGCTAACACGCAAACACGCTGTGACTTCACTCACCAAACTCCAAAGAGCGGTCTGTCTCAGCTGCACGGGGACTTTTCCCAGCATACCGGGAGCTGCTCTAGATGCTATGATGAATCTTCCACCCCTTGACATATATAACATATCAGAGCCAGAGGGTGTGCACTGAAAACTATTTCTCGCCTAAAGAGGAATGGTCTTTGGTACAACTCGCATTGGAGTGAAAGTGTAATTGCGGGAGAAATATCCTACGACCCCTGTCTCATGGATATGCCTTCCGACGCAATGACACCTGCCATCCTACTGCGCTGTAACTTCACAGTCACATTTCCAAGGCGTCAGGACTGGCTTTGGCCAGACACTGAACCTGGAATGGAATGTCTTCGCATTTTCACAGATGGCTCCAGGACTGGGCAGGGATCCGGCGTTGGAGTTTTCTTTGAGCGCGAAAACATTCGACTGCACTTCTCCTTCTAACTCATCTTTATTAAGCATCTCAAAATACTGTTCAGCTGTAATTTTTTCTTTTGATTAACGCAATTCATTTTATAGAATATGCCTGAATTTATTTGACGTATATATTAGCATCATTAAGTAGAAAAAATAAATATTGTTGATTTAGGCGGAATTGAGAGTGTTTTGACATTAGTCTTGCTTTAATATATTCACTAGAGGTTAATTTTTGCTGCCGAACATAAAACTGCCCATATTTACTTTCAAAATAAAGATCAGGAAAGCACTTTACATCTAAATCTTTATCTTTAGAATCAATTGGAGCAGCGTTGACTTTGAGCATTTGGAAGAGTTCTGGAATAGGAGCGTTTCTCCTATTATAATAGCGTATTGTTCATTGTCAGCCTCTTTTTCTGATGTAACTTATGTTAGTAGCCCATCGTTTCTTTCTACAACGTTATCTACTTGAGATTCTAATTGGTCTACTATATGTATGATGGATACTGTTCTCTTCGTTAATATAACCAATCAATTGTTGAGGTGAATGTGGAAGTTGTATCTGAGAGTAAAGAGCATTTACAACTTTTAAATATTGTAAAGCTTGGTAAACCTTGTTCACATCCCATTATTTTTCTATAGAATTAGATTTATATAAAGATTATTTAAATGTTTATACCCATACCGACTGATACAATTTGCGTATGTTAAATAAAACGTGGTTTGTGTGTATATACCTGCGATATCGCAGTAAGACCCAAAGATTGCCTGGAAGAAAGTGGTCGCCTTTCTGTGACGGACTGAAAGCATGGAAGCCGCGGCGCGGACAAGCCACCTCCGGCGGCCGCGGTTATGATTATAAGTGTTCTTTCTTTCAAGGCAATTTCGGGCAATTTAGTCTACTTAATACTTTGCCGGATTTTGGTACAACTTCATAAGACATGTCCCATTATTGCTTTTTCATTCCGTTGATTGACCATTTTACAAATTACTTTTGAACATAATTATATGCAGGTACCTATTTATTATACACCTATTATTCTTTTATATTATACATATACAGGTACATTGATTCTTCTTCTTCTTCTTCTTTTCCTTTTTCCGCCGTTGTTATGATCAGAAGTGTAGGACCAACCTTCCCACTTAACTGCATTCCTACTGGTCCGCTTGTAGGGTCCGCCGGTTTGACCTCAGAAAGTAGCGGCAGGCTTCCCGGTTTGGGATTACTTCATCGCTGAGGCCAATCAAATGCTGGTGTTTTTGCATTTGTTTGCACCAATTGTTTTTCGGCCTGCCTTTTTTTTTTTTTTTTGTGACACGGGCATGCTCGAAATTTTTTTGTTTGATCTTACTCTTACAACACCGGTGATCTCCAGTCGTGTCAACCCACTGATTTGCATGTACACTTGTGGGGCAGTTTAATGGTGGTATATGTGTCCCTAGGCTCACCTTGGTGTTTTCTAAATTGCCTAGATGTGATTTTTGTTTACCTTTGTTTTAGTCGCCTTTTACGACAAGCGAGAGGTATCGCTGTAGGGATATTCTTAACCCGTCCCTGCACAGGTACACTGATTCATTCACTGCAAATGTAGCTTTGTAATCCTATGTACTAGAAAACCTGTGGCCGGACACCGAACATAAAATTTGTTTTAAAATTGATTTAATTATAGTTCATCAAATGGTTATTAAATATAGGTATGTACATAATAAAGATATTTATTTTATATTCCGTCAAATACATGAACCATATTGACCACTAAACCCAATTCCCCATCCGCCTGTTGATTGTTGCAAATTTTTAGGAGTTAGTTTTTTAAATCTTCTATCTTGATAAATTGAAAAAGGATGTAAAGGGTCCACCAAATAATTTTTTTTTTTTTGAAAATGTTATAAAAAAAACTACTGAATATTTTCTCAAATTTCTTTTTTTATTTGAAAGTACAATCCTTCCGGTTAATAATGGAAAATAATTTCATTCAAATGGCTGCCTCGGCTGGCCATGCAGTAGCCTACACGATCGGTCCAATTTTTAAGCACATTATCGATTGTGTGCAGCTGTATTTCACCAATGGCTTCACTAATATTGTCCTTTAAAGCGTCAATTGTCTCTGGCTTGTCGGCGTAACACTTATCTTTGACGGCACCCCACAAATAATAGTCCAACGGTGTCAAATCGCAGCTCCGAGGTGGCCAAACGACATCAGTTCTGCGGCTGATAATGCGATCTTCAAAAACAGGGCGCAAAACATCGAGTGTAGCTTCGGCTGTGTGGCACGTAGCGCCGTCCTGTTGAAACCAAATGTTGCCAATATCCTCCTCTTCAATTTTTGTGAACAAAAATTCGTTCAACATGGCCCGATAACGATCGCCATTGACTGTAACGGCCACTCCTTGCTCATTTTCGAAGAAAAATGGCCCAATTATGCCTCTGAACCAAAATCCGCACCAAACAGTGGCTCGTTTTGGGTGCACCGGCTTTTCAATGTATGCATGCGGGTTTTCTGTGCCCCAAATGCGACAATTTTGCTTGTTTACATACCCGCCAAGATCAAAATGAGCTTCATCTGAAAAGATTATTTTTTTGGCAAAATCGGCATCTTCTGTAAGTCGATCGCAGGCCCACTTAGCGAAGCGAAAACGCATTGGATGGTCAGTTGGCTTCAACTCCTGAACCAATTGGACTTTGTATGGCGTCATACCAAGGTCTTTATGCAAAATTCGTCTCAATGATGTCTCCGAAATGTTCAATTGTTGAGAACGACAGTGAATTGATGTTGATGGCGCTTCACGCAATGAAGCAATTTTCGCACACATTCTGCAACATTACATTTACATTACATAACCATATTCGTTCAGCGGAAGGATAAAACTAATTATCTGTCAAATCAGACATGAGCTAAGTGTTACCATTCACGAAATAAGCACTACTTGAAAAAAAAAACGTTAGATGGCGGACCCTTTATGTATACAGACACTATCCTATTAGTAATAATATTTGGTGTATCTAGAAAACTGGACCGAAATTGCAAAATAGTTTAGTTTTTCCTTGATTTATACACTAAACACTAATTGTATTCTAAATTTGAAGCTTCTACGTCTGCTAGAAGTGCCTTAGAGTTTTGCTGATCGGTGAGTGAGTGAGTGAGTGAGTGACAAAATTAAGAAACTTTGACTAGTTTTAATTCTTAAACTACTAGTTCAAATTGAATGAAATTTGAAATATACCGTGTTTATACGATGCCTGCTTGGTTACTGAATTCAGGCTTCTAGTTTTATCCACAACGAAGTTATAGGGGGTCGAAAATGGCCTGAACTGTTTCGAGAAAAGGATGGTACAGCCGCGCCGCTTTTTGCTCGACTTGGCGGGGGCACTGCCGTGCCTCCAGATAGTAAAGATACAATATAAATATTGAACAATAAAGACAACTTTTATATTAAAGCCAAATGTAAGTTAGTAATTTGTACCTTAAGAATGAATTTAAAGTATCATTTTGTGACATTTAAATTCCGTACTTTGCATAAGGCGTGTTTCTCTCTAATTTAAAACAAAACACAGCAGATCTCGAAAATATCGAGTTTACTCTGAGCCTGTTCAGAACTCATAGTGCTCAGAGTATCATTCTTGAGCACTAAGTTGTTGTTTGAAAAAAAAAAAAAAAGTCAAAAATTTGAAGAAATACGACAAAAACCTTCAATAATAACAATCATATGGTTATCAGTCAAAATATATAATGAATGATGATTTCGCCGCTGTTCTTTAATAGATAAAACAAATAAATGAATAAAAAAATTAATCGATTTCTTATTGCAAAAAAAAAGCCTGTTATTCATACATCACAGGATATTCAAAAATTGCATCACGGATAACGAATTTCGAAACAAACTAAATTCAATTTGGGATTGATTTATTTGAAACACAATTACTGTGATGGCACTCAAAAGTAAGGCAGAACCCTCCGACAGACAGACGTGATTTGGTGGCCTTTACAAGCGGAATGAGAGCAAACGTAAGTCAGCAAAGCCGATGGAAGTATTGTACATGCATTTAACCGTTGTAGAACTAATTGGATAACGTGAAAGAGCAAAGGAACGTTTTCGATTTGGGTGCGGCCTAAATATGTCTAGACGGTTCGTGAACCAGAAAAAAAAGGGAAAAGGGGAATAAAATGAATTACGAGGATTTTTGTTTTCTTTTGAATTTTAAAATTAAGGATTACTTGGCTGCAAACTAATTAATGAATACAATTAAGAAAGCAATTTGAAGATACGGTCATTTGTTGAGTATGTACAATTTTTGGTACGGTGTTATCAACGTACGGGTGAGGCGAACAGCAAAACCTTGGGAAGGTCGTTTCTTTTTTGGTAATGCTGTTGTTATCTAAAGCGGTTAACATTAGGGAAGGTATTAAGCTTTAACATAAGCACTCTTAAATTGCCTTTATGCTTTAATTACCTTCGCCTAATGTTATATTTCATAAATAATAGTACAGTATTAAAAAAAATGTGTTTAAAAAAGTGCTTACACTGCAAGAAGCCAACAGATGCTTTCA
Source organism: Merodon equestris (assembly GCA_958301585.1). NCBI lineage: Eukaryota > Metazoa > Arthropoda > Insecta > Diptera > Syrphidae > Merodon > Merodon equestris. The sequence continues at coordinate 73,073,854 of OY284413.1, forward strand.
CCACGTCTTCATCTAAATCTTCCTTAAAATAAACCTAGATATTGTATAATGGGAAAGGGAAAAGCTTCAGTGCCAATTTTTCAATTTTTTTCCAGAAAATAGAATGGGAAATGTTAATCTTACGGCCAAGAGGCTGAAGAAAAAACATTATCGAGCGAATGGATAATAGAGGAAGTCAGATACATTTAAATTACGATTTACAGTATTTCCCTGACAAGCTCGAATTCTTCATTGCATGACATACGTTACATATGTTACATATATCATCGATCCGGAGAGCGCCATCCTGGATGATGACTTCTTCGTGATCGAGGATCCTCAGGAGAAGGTGGCGACAGTGGGAGCTGTCTTCCAGGAGGTGTACAAGGTGAATGATAGTATTCGCCCGAACCACCACCTGGAAGATAGAACCCTGCTTCATCACTTCTATCTTCGAAATGATATCGATCATTGGCGATCAGAGAACCTTAGTTTTACAAGGTTCAATGAAGATTTCATGGCAAACAATGTCATCGCCAATGAGGGGGTTAATACCCTGTTCATATCGACGGAAGATCTTCAGATGATCTTCGAGTCATTGAGGAAGAAAAAATCCGCGGGAGTTGACGGTATATCCAATGCTGTGCTTAGGCACCTTCCGCCAGTGGCTGTAGAGAGGTACACCATCCTGTTCAACAATGCACTGAATAATGCATATTATCCAGTGCACTGGAAGACAGCGGTGGTGCAACCAATTCCCAAGAGGGGTAAAGACACATCTAACCCGGAAAATCTCCGGTCAATAAGTCTCCTTCCGAGTATCAGCAAGGTCTTCGAGAAGGTGATCCATAGGGCCCTGTCTAAATGGGTTGAGGACAATAAAATCATCCCGGATAACCAGTTCGGTTTCAGAGCGGGGCATGACACTATTCATGCCGCGTCGAAGCTTGTGTCGGATGTCCAATGGAATAAATGCAAGAACCAATGCACGGGTGCCTGTCTGATTGACTTAGAAAAAGCCTTCGACACCGTATGGTTAGAAGGTCTTTATTACAAGCTCAGTCGGCTGGGCATAAGTAAACCACTGCTATATATGATTTTTGACATGTTAACAGGTAGAAAGTTCGTAGTGAAAATTGCCAACGTGACTTCTACCCAAACATTTGAAATCGAAAATGGACTGCAACAGGGTACGGTAAATTCGCCGATCCTTTTCAGCATTTACCTAAGCGATCTGCTAGTTTCTCTTCACCATTCAATAGCGTACGCAGACGACCTAATCGCGTACAGATCAGGTCCAACGATCGACGTCATTGTTACTCTTCTGCAGCGTGACTTCGAAAAAATTCAGCAGTATTGTGATGACTGGAAGTTGAAAATCAACTTCCAGAAATCAGAATCTATATTGTTCAGAACGCCTTTGTCTAGGGCCTCTCGGGACACTAGAAAAAACTGGCGCAGGTTCTTAATTTTAGGACCGGACGGACGTCCACTGGCGAGACAAAGTGTAGTCAGATACCTTGGGATCGTGCTGGATCAGTATCTATATTTTGACAAACATGTAGATGCTGCTCTGGCAAGGGCCCGGGGCGCTTTCGCTCTAACAAGATGGCTGTTTCATAGCAGCCAACTTGATTCTAGGGTGAAGGTAATCTGCTACATGGCCTTAATCAGGCCCATGGTTGCCTATGGATGTCCCGTCTGGTTCAATGTGAGAGCCAGCTTAATGGAAAAGATTCGGGTGTTTGAGAGACAATGTCTCAGGACGTGTCTGGGGCTACATAGGATCTGAGTACACAAAATTTTACCCGAACGAGGTCCTATACGATAGGGCCAGGATTGTACGGATAGATAATTTTTTGATCAAACTGATTCGAAGCCACGTTGCGAGAGCAATGACTTCGGTCAATAGCCTGATTTTCGGGGCTTACTACCCCAACGACTTATATCACGAGAGAGTGCGCCTTAATGGCTTTGTTCCGCCAGAAGCATTCCTCTATTTAGATAGATGTGGGCTTATCCAGGATAGATTGGCGGTGCCGCTAATCTTCCACGTGGGTCGCAATTCCGTGGAACGGCGATTCCTCTACGAACCCGATGTCGCGCTCCGTGAGCCCGAGCGCCTCAGGTTCTGTAGATCGGTCTCACGCCGGGATCGAGGAGACGTAGTCCGCCAACATCAACGCTTTTGGTGGCTGGAGAGAGCTACGTCAGTGGACACTTTGAGAGCTTCAGCCTCTTCAAGGCATGGCCTGCCTAACACCAATGGCAGGCTTACATAGGCTAGGGTAGGGTAAGGTAGGGTAGGGTAGGTAGTAGTAGGGTAGTATGTATATAAAAAAAAAAAAAAAAAAAAAAACAAAAAAAGATATATATATTAAATATATATTATGTATATAGTTTATATATATATATTTTAGTTAAGTTAGAATAAGTTAGGTTTAGTTGCATTAAGGTAGGCTTAAGTTTTATATATAATACAAAAAATGATAATATGCTAAGTTTTTAATAAAAAACATTTTTCTTAGCTTAAGCTTGATATAGTAATGTTAGTGGTAAGTTGATATAGTAGTCGAAAGACATAGATTTAAGTTGTTACGTCTATTTTAGAGTGTCCGCCTAGGGCCAGTAAGATATCTAGATTGTTAAGATAGTTAAGCTAGTTTTGAAGCATTTTTGTCTAGGGTAAGATAGATCTAAGAAATTATGAATAAAAATGAATTAAAAACTAAAAAAAAAAAAATATGTTACATATATGTAAAAATATGCCCTTTCACAAAATAAAATTTTAGGTACATATTAATTTCAGTTCCCCCTTGAGGGATAAATTGCTCATACACCTCTGCCCCATGAAAAAAATGTTGGAGGTAAGCGCAGAGCTAACAACTCTGCTCTACCCACACATGTCACTGCTCCAATACATACGCAAAACAACATCAAAAATCGTTGACCCACCATGGTGTTAAATAAGGCTGGTCTTCTTTGGGTAAAATATTCCGGAGGTAAGCTAGCTGAATATCACCGATTTTTTTATCCGCAGTTATTATATAAAACCATAATAATGCCAGTGACAGTTTACGAATGTGAAATCTAGTCTCTGATTGAAGGAGGAAAATAGATTTCGGGTCTTTGAAAATAAAATCTTAAAGAGAATTTAGGTTGAAAAACAGGCGAATGTAGAAAACTCCACACCCAAAGAATTCTATTCAGCCCTAAGTGAAAACTAAGATGAGCAGGATACGTATACCCCCAGGAAGGCCGTGCAATTGATCGCAAAACAATAAGAGCACAAGGATGGATCTAGAAGAGATGGGACAGAATAGCGAAACATGGGGAAATAGATAAATGACGAGGAGGCTTGATGAAAGTAGATCAACGAGCCTCTGGACTTCCGAGTTGCAAGTGGCCGGTAATAATAATAATAATAATTTATTTCAAATATTGCAAAAAAGGTTTAAAAAATACCAGAGGATATGTATGGTTTATTAGAAGTGGCCGATTATAAGAGTGGCCTTTTAAGTTTTTTACACAAAGTGAAACAGAAACCTGTGCGGGACGGGTTAAGAATATCTCTGCAGCGATACCTCTCGCTTGTCGTAAAAGGCGACTAAACAAAGGTAAACAAAAATCACATCTAATCAATTTAGAAAACACCAAGGTGAGCCTAGGGACACATATACCACCATTAAACTGCCCCACAAGTGTACAAGCAAATCAGTGGGTTGACACGACTGGAGATCACCGGTGTTGTAAGAGTAAAATCAAACAAAAAAAATAAAAATCTGGAGCATGCCCATGTCAAAAAAAGGAGGAAGAAAACGGTCAAACCGTAGCATTATGGAAAAGAACGCTAAAAGGAAAAGCACTACCCCGCCAGGCACTACTAATGGTTGTGATCCTTGGACGAGCAGCAATGCTCGGGTCAGAGCTATAGGATTTCCGGGGGATAGCAAAGTAATGCAACGGCGTAAGCCACACTTAAGAGCCGCGAGTTGGAACGTTGGAAGCATGAGAGGTGGCAGCTATGAGCTTGAAGAAATGATGGTTAGAAGGCGAGTAGACATCCTGTGCGTACACGAGACGAAATGGCGGTAATCGGGCACGTTTCTTGGACGTTAAAACAAAAGCCTACAAGATGTTTTACTATTTTACTTGGAACAAGGAAAAAACGGAATCGCCATCATCCTTGCGGCAGAGCTACTTGGCAACGTCTTAACCATTTCAAAGTCCAGTGACCGTTTGATGGCTCTCAAATTGGTGATGCATGGTGAGGTGTGGAACATCGTAAGCGCATATGCCCCTCAAGTAGGATGCGAACAAAAAGAAAAAGATGCATTCTGGCTAGATTTCCACAACCTTGTCAAAATCATCCCAAAGGAAGAGCTTTTGTTTGTTGGGGGAGATTTAAACGGACATGTCGGGAAGACAAGCGAAAACTATGAAGACTACCACGGAGGGCTGGGATACGGCACCAGGAACTCTTCAGGTGAAGATATCCTAAACATATGCAAGTCGTACGGTCTTATAGTGCTAAATACCATGTTCGTCAAACAAAGCTGGCACCTGATGAGAGCAGCGGCGGAAATGAAACTCAATTAGACTATCATTTGGTATCCAGTTTCATGAAGCCTCGAGTTAAAGATTGCAAAGTGATCCTGGGAGACGCGATCGCCCCTCAACACCGTCTCCTCCTGACTGATTTTTTTATGAAGGCGAGTAAGGAGTCAAAGCAGCAAACAAAGGTGTCTGAGAGAATCAAGTGGTTTAAGCTGGATAAAGGAAAAGGCGAAGCTTTTATTACCAACATGAAAAACTACTTCTCTTCCATTATCGATGAGGTCGGAAATGAGGAGTGCAGAGCACAAGACATGTGGGTTTCCCTACAACAATCTGGCCTGCTCGGAACATCTCCTGCCAACACGCAAAAGAAACCTGATGGTGGACAGACGAAGCCAAAGCAGTGATACACGAAAAGAAAATGGCTTTCCAAGCTTGGTCAAAGTGCTCTTCTAGTAATAGAGAGGAAAAAGCTCGCCGTGAAAAGGTATATAAATATTGCAAAGGTATCGCGAAGAAAAAGTGCGCCGAATTCAAAGCGAAAAGCATGGAAGGCCTATATCAGGAGTTGGAAGAAATATCGTCTTCCGCGTCTGACAGGAACCAGGCTACCCAGCAGCTTCGACAAAGCAATTTAAACAAAGGAGCAAATATCTTTAAGATAGCCGCCCATAGAAGAAGAAATGCTCAGGAGATTCGTTTCCCAAAGTTTATTAACAATGCTGAAGGCCAACTCCTTGTAGAAGACGAAAAAATTCTCCACAAATGGCGACAGTATTGCGAGGAACTTCTGAACGAACAGTTTCCCCGAGTGTAATTTCCAAGACAACAGTTAAAAAAATGTTTTCCGGTTTGAAGAAATATGGGTCAGCTAATTCAATATTGGCTGGGATATTCCAGTTAGCCATATTTATTCCATGATCAGGTTGGCATGCTGATATTGAGCTCATGACCCAGTAGTCTGCCGAGAATGAGTGGTCGTTAACTCTGGATTTTACTACTGGAAGAGCTTTCCAAGAGCCGCCCCGAATTATGCCGAAATATCCGACATCACAGTCGAAGAAGTTCGGTACGAGGTTAAAAACTCCAAGAAAAGAAAAGCTGTTGGGCCGGACGGGATACCCTCTGAGTTCTGGAAAAAAATCGGAGACATCGGGTCTAAATGGCTCATGGTTCTTATCTCCAAACTTATGAGAGGCGACACTATGCCTAATCAATGGAGGGAAAGCTATCTTCTTCCTTTGCACAAAGGAAAGGGTGATACGCGAAATTGTGATAACTACCGTTCTGTCAAGCTGATGTCGCACACCATGAAGATCGTTGAACGGATATTAGATAGCCGACTGCGGAAAATAATACGACTATATGATGACCAGTGCGGGTTCGTCTCGGGTAAATCAACGACAGATGCAATCCAAAGTATAAGGGTCATGATGGAAAAGCATCGTGATTCTTCGAAGGACTTGCATATGGTGTTGGTTGATTTCGAGAAGGCCTTTAACCGGCAACCAAGAGATCTTTTATGGGTAGCGCTAAGACAAAAAGGAGTTCCAGAAACCTACGTGCGAGTGATCATGGACATGTACAAGAGAGCAACGACAAGAGTAAGATGCACCGAAAGAGTCACCGAAGAGTTCGCAATCAAAGTCGGTGTACACCAAGGCAGCGTACTCAGCCCACTGCTCTTTATAGCAGTCCTTGATTGCTTGCTTGAAGTAAAAGTGACCTATATGCACCAGCTATTCTTTGCTGACGATGGAGCCATTATAAGGTGGGGGTGGTAGTGGTGCAATGGTAATCATCACCGACTGTTAAGCGGAAGGTCTGTAGTTCAAGTCTGACCATAGCCAAGAAAAATTCCTATACGGAAAAAAAAACCCATGCAACAACACCAGTTGTGAATGAGAGATGATCAAGAAAATGCTGACGAAGGCATAACACTCGCAGTATAAGATCACTTCAAAATTCATACTCTGCGTGTGCATTTCCAATATAAGATCTTAATGGCATGAAATAAAGTTACTGTAAAACTACAAACAACGCGACAAATTCAGTCGAATCTCTCGAATCCCAAGACAACCACCCCCGGAGAGTAGTGAACGAACATCTTCGACACAAACCATCTGCACCCCGTCCAGGTTGTGTGACAAACATCAAAAGAGCGTAACTCTTGAACCTGCACGAATTATAAAAAAAAAAAAAAAAAAAAAAAAAGTGATGATCAGACGTCCCTACAACGAGCACTTGATGTGTGGGTGGACATTTTTGAGGGACACGGGTATCGTATTAGTTCAAAGAAGACAGAGTATCTGTGCTGCCCGTTCTCTGACCCTCATCAGCCTATTCCAGACATTTACTTGAATGGAAGAGTGCTTCCCAAGTGTGAAAAGTTTAAATATCTGGGATCTATGATTAATAGAGAAGCAACTTGTGATGACGACATCAAACATCGCGTAAGCGTAGGGTGGATGAAGTGGCGGGAAAACTCCGCTATCTTCTGTGATCGAAAAATGCCCCCTAAGCTAAAAGGAAGGCTTCAGTTGTACGTCCGGCGCTCACATACGGTTCACAATGCCGGACAATGCACAGAAAGTATGAGAGCAAATTAACGGCAGCTGAGATGAAGATGCTTCGCATGACAGCGGGAGTAACAAAGCGTGACAGAATTAGAAGTTCAAAGATCCGAGGAAGCCTCCACGTAAAAGAAACCATCACAAGAAAGATAGAGCGCGGCCGACTCAGTTGGTATTGCCATGTTCAAAGGAGAGATCCTTTGAACCCCGTCCAAAAGGCGTTATCAATCAACGTTCCAATTTCAACACGCAAAAAAGGCAGGCCGAAAAACAATTGGTGCAAACAAATGCAAAAACACCAGCATTTGATTGGCCTCAGCGATGAAGTAATCCCAAACCGGGAAGCCTGCCGCTACTTTCTGAGGTCAAACCGGCGGACCCCACAAGCGGACCAGTAGGAATGCAGTTAAGTGGGAAGGTTATGGTCCTACACTTCTGACCATAACGACGCCGGAAAAAAGAAAAGAAGAAAAGAAGACACAAAGTGAAACAGAAACGAACAAGTTCGAAACAAAGTGTTTTATTGCTTTTCAAAATATTCGCCCTTAAGGTCTATACATTTTTGCATACGCTCAAACCGATTCCGGAAACATTTTTTCCACTCTGAAGCTGATATCGTAGAAACATGGTTTTGAAAGTCTTCAACAGGGATTGGGTTCATCGTTAAGCACCCAAACAGTAAACTGTGGTTTGGTTTCAGGATCATACGAATATATCCAAATTTCGTCTCCTGTAACAATTTGATTTTGAACATCCTTGGTCGAATTTTTTCAACATTTCCTGACACTAATCAACACGACCCTTTTTTGCGCTTCGGTCAAACTATGCGGAATCCATCTGGAACATATCTTTCTCACACCTAAATGTTCATGCAAAATCGATTGTATTGCAATCTGCGATATCCTAAAAGACACCTCTATCTGTCTGTAAGTCACATGCCGATCTACTTTAATCATGTTGCGCACAGCATCGATGTTTCTCGGAATGACAACCGATTTTGGCCGACCTTCTCGACATTCATCACTGACGGACGCACGACCATGACGAAATTCTGCAAACCAATTGTAAACAGTCTTCTCTGATGGTGCTTCATTACCAAAAGTTGCACGAAGCGATTCTATGCATTGTTGTTGAGTAAGGCCTTTTTTAAAATCATAAAAAATCATCCAACGTAAGCCTTCACGGGTGATTTCCATTTTTGCACTTGCTTCTTTTAAACTTTCACTATCAACAACTTATATTACTCAGTCAATTTCTAAAGTGTCACTGGCTTCGCAATAACAAACGTCAATGTTCACAAATACAGTGGTGCCACGACTCATTAACACCACATATTGTATGATTGTAAAAACTTAAAAGGCAACCCTCGTATTAGAATTGGCCGACTAGTTATACCAATTGCTTTTTTTTAAGTTCTGTATATTGTATAGTATATACTAGGTGCTTTAATAAGTTTAGTCGTTCGATAAGAAATGGAGCTGTAAGGTTCATCGTTTCTTTTTTTTAAATGATACTACTTTTCCAACACTTGCGAAGTTTCATGTAGATCTTTTAGCCCGTTCGTGACTTTCTTAATTTCTCAGCAAGGAGTCTTCACATCAGTGATGGAATCCCTAAATTAGAGGATCACTAGGGCAAGTGTATTGAAGTTCTGGGATATCACTAGGCAAGTGTATTGAAGTTCAGGAGGATTATCATAAAATCGTGTTTTTCTTTTCCAACGAAAAAACTTATTGAACAACCTGGTATATGTACAATATAGACTATATAGACAATATAAACTATGCGTCCCATAGTTTCACACGAAATTACCATAAGAGATTCCTTAAGTATTATTAATACATACTTTGAATAAGGTCTTCCCAGTTTTTTTTGTTTTTTGAGAATATTAAAGTTTTATTTACAATAAAACGTAAAAACGATGTCACTCATATTGCCTATCGCTAGACACCACTTTTTCTCATGTAGGAACTTCTTTTGAGACAATCGTAAGATGGACCCATTTTCTTGCATCTCGAACGGAACAAGTGACAATGGGAACTTCCACATGTGGCAGAGCGTTGTCAAGTAGCACCTTTTTTCTTCGATTTCCGATGATGGTTTATATGGTTTGAGCAGCTCTTAATAAAGTCAATCCTGCTGATTCCACCTAGAGGAGAGGAGAACCTTTGCTTTTTCTCACAATGTTGTCGCATGTTGTCGACCGGCACGAAACGGCGCAAAAAAAGCCTTCCTATTCTCCCGTTGACACGTGAAAAAACGTCGTTCGATGTCTCTTAATTCATTCGCCACTCGATATCCTTGCTTCTAAATCGTTCTTTATGCTTTAAAAACTTTCAAAATTGTTGTGTCATCTACTTGAAACGATTTTGTAAGTTCAGCTAGTGAATGACATGAGTCTTCATGATGTACTGTCTGGTCTTCAAACTTGTTCGGGGTGCTAAGGTGTTATTAAATATAAACTTCAAAATCATATTTTTGAAGCATCAAAACCCATTTCTGCATGCCATTTCTGCATGCCATTTTTGCATGCCATTTCTGCATGCCATTTCTGCATGCCATTTCTGCATGCCATTTCTGCATGCCATTTCTGCATGCCATTTCTGACAGAGCACGCTCATTCGCAAGTTTAAATAAGAATTCTGTGTACTTAAGCTGCAGACTTGTTGTTCACAAGTTCTGCGAGCTAACACACAGTGAAATTCAAGCTTTTCTGCTATACTTGCTTTAGAGGTGCATAACCATATTAAATTAAATGCATATCATCAGCAAGTCATCTGTTGGAAAACGACGAAAGCTTCTTCTGGGTTTCAGTATTATTGAAAAAATTAATTTGCTAGCTCTTAATATTTATACTAATATATAAAAGGTGGAATTGCCTTGTATTGGGGTGGCCATAAAATGGTCTTATCACAGGGCCACACTTTTTTTTTGCTCTTTTTACACTATTCGGTTTCGACCGGAATACACGGCAACGACATTTTTTCGTTTACAGTTTAGGAGGTCATTGCAATCTATTGCGGCTAGACGGCGTTAACCAACTCAGTGGTGTTCGTGATCAATGGTCAAAAAATGTTGAGTAATATTCATCTATAATTGTTTTGTCTTTGTAAGGTATCCAACGACCTTTCGACACTATGGTGCTGAACCACCGGATTTCATAATTATGTGAACGACAAGATGTGTGCTCTAAATGGATACAACATTTTTCACAGAGGTAATCACGGAGGAGGTGGGGCTACATTAAGGAAAATATAACATGTAAGTTTAAATGTCATTTACGATAGGTGCTTCAGTCGAGTATATATTTCTAGAGATAGTGTGTGGAGTTAATAAGATGTTATTAGGAACAGTTTAAAGATCTAATGATAATATTGACATCACTCTGTTATATGTATATTTTACTTGAAGAAGAGACCACCAAAACGAATTCGTTTGCGGTGACCTACACAGTAACCTGTCCGAAAATGTGAGCCCCTTTGACATACATGCGGTAAATACCACAACTCCAAAGCACTTTACAAGCTCTTCGAGTGCTCTCATAGATGTCTTCTTTGTTAGTCGAATAGACAGTGTTCTTCTCTATGACCATCCTTTTCAAAACATGATTTAATTTTCCTTACATATGACTTTTCAACTGACCACCAACGTGAACAACAAATGTTTAGCTACAGAGATTTTGACGACATTAATAGATCAACCTTAGAACAAGCCATCGCAAGTGCTCTATGGTATGATATCTACCTCATGCTTTCTCCACATAACTTTGCTTTTTGAGAAACATGTTCCTGTAAAAAACAGTGTTATTTATTCGACACGTGATGCTTGGTTTTCAAGAGAAATTAGGGACTTAGATAGCTAACAGTGATCAAACCTATCGACAATGGAATCGTTTCCGGGTGAACGAATTCTATCGAGCTTACAAACGCCTAAGAAATAAAGTTGTTTGGGAAATAAAGACAGCAAAAAAAACGTTTTCTTTCCAATCGTTTCAATGAAAACCTTAGTGCAAAAAGATTTTGAGCTATTTACAAAATATAGGGATTGGTAAACAGCGTTCTTTATCTTAGAATAATATAGACGCTAATGAACTCAATCGAAAGTTTTTAATGAGTAGCGGCTCTGACGTTGATAGACTAAATGTAAGAACTGAGATAGGTCAACAATCGACGTATGAGGCACCTTTTGAGTTACACAACGTAAATGAGCTAGATGTGGTCTTCTCTCGATTAAGTCTCATGCAACCGGGGTTGACTTTGTTCATCCCGCTTTTGTTAAAATTATTCTGTCACTTTTATTGTCGTATCTCATGCACTTTATAAAGATAGTATTGATCACCGGACTATTCCCGCTTCAGTGGAAAATAGCTAAAAATATCCCAATACCAAACAATTCAACATTCGAAGAATTTAGACCCATTTTGCCTTCTCAGTCGAAGGTCTGTGAATGGATAATCCTAATCCTATAAGCTTATAACTCAATTTCATACTGTTTTTCGACCAAACCACAATTGCTTAACAGCTCTAATGAAGGTAATTTATGATATTACGTCAAAGCTAGATGGCGATGCGGTTACATTTTTGATCTTCTTAGACTTTCCTAAAGCTTTTGATATGGTCAATCACTCAATACTAGCTAGTAAATTACTTTATAACTTTAATTTATCAATATTGGCCGTAAATATCATTTCCTCTTGTCTATGTAGGCGTATGCAAGTGTTAAATTGTGTGAGGAATATGCATGTGTAGGAATAAATAAGGATGTAAGAAAGCGATCGGTTGTCACTTCAACCTCGGACTTGCGTGAGGACAGTCGTGATCAGCCGCTTTAATCGAATGTAATAAATTCTCTTTTCTGAATTGTGCGTTCTTGAGTTTTTTCTTTTGTTTTTATTAAGAAATTCGCAAATATAGAATATGTCCTTTTATTAATTTAACAACTGGCGACCGTGACAGGACAGAAAGTGTTTTTTAAGGTTGTGAATTGTGTGACTTAAGAAAGTATTTTGTGCTCAAGAAAAAATGGAAAGATTGAAAAGGAAGAGAACTGCTCAACGTACTGCTTTTACTAAAGCTTTAAACACTTTTAACGATTCTGCTGCTGGTTCTACGGTGAATAAAAATGAAGTCACAGTTTTGTTTCAATTGTTAGAAGGAAGAATGAGTGAATTGAATGTAACTTCTAACGAAATTTTCGATTTGATATTTGATTCGGAAACAGCAATAGAACTAAATGTTCAGCAAGAGTATGACGATGCAGATGAATATAAAAATAAATTTTTAACGGCTAAACTCAAATATAATTATTTAATAACTCAACAAAGTGTAAGTGCGGTTCAATCAAATGTTTCACCTGCTATTGTGACTGATAAAAAGAAAACCATTAAATTACCGGAAATCGAATTGTATAAATTTAGTGGTGATATTTATGAATGGTTAAAGTTTTGGAGTGTATTTAAGCAGATCCATGTAGATGTTAATATCACCAACGAGGACAAATTTCAATACCTGAAACAGTCTATGGTCAGTGATTCTCGTGCGGCTCGATTGGTGAACAGTTATCCACCTACCAGTGATAATTATGATAAAGTGATTAAAAGCTTAAAAAATCGTTTCGGCCGTGATGACTTGCAGATTGAAGTGTGTGTTAGAGAACTTTTACAATTAGTGTTGCAAAAAGCAGTGACACCCTCCAAAAATATAGATTTGTCAGCCTTGTATGATAAAATTGAGTCTCATTTAAGGTCACTTGAGACCCTTGGTGTGACCAGTGATAAATATGCAGCAATGCTTTTTCCACTTATAGAATCGTCTTTGCCGGAAGAGTTATTGAGAGTTTGGCAAAGAAGTGCAGCAAAAAGTAATAGAGAAAATGATGAGGGCTCTGCGGTATCAGTATCACAGGATCGGTTCACTCAATTAATAGTATTTTTGGAAAATGAAGTTGATAATGAGCTACGAATTTCTATGGCTGCGAAAGGTTTTGATTTAACTACTGATAGTGGACAATCTAATGTGGGAACAATTACAAGGTCGACAAATCGCGTTGATCGAGGTAATGTGCAAAAAAATGTATCAAGCGCGGCTGGTTTATTTACAAATAATAAATTAATTACGTGTGTGTTTTGCAATGTAAATAATCATGAAAGTGTAAATTGTGAAAAAGCTAAAAGTATGGATCTTTCCGCAAAACAAGATCATGCAAAAAAGAATAACGCTTGTTTTAGATGTTTGAGAATCGGACATGTTTTTAAACAGTGTCGCGTTAATGTAAAATGTTCTATTTGCTCGCGTAAACACGTGGATTTAATGTGTCGTGATTTTAATGGAAAGGAAAGTTTTTGTATAAACAATGAGTCAGTAAAAAATGAGTGTAATTTGGCTAGCATCTCTAGTGATCCAGAAGTATTTATGCAAACTCTCCGCGTTAAACTTCGTAACGGAAATCAAGAAATAATCATTCGTGCGATTATAGATACTGGATCACAAAAATCTTACATTACTAAAGACGCAGCATCGCGTGTATTTTATGAGCCTTTCGCAGAACAATTGATGACTCATTCTTTGTTTGGCGGTGCGAAAACTGGGACAGTTCCGCATAAAAAATATCGAGTTCATCTGCGTAGCTTGAATAATAGCTATTCTTGCAATTTTGTAGCTCTCGATCAAAGTGTTATTTGTGAAGAAATTCCATGTATCAAAAGCGGTGTGTGGTTCGACGAACTGAATGACTTAAATATAAAAATCGTGGACGGTTATAACGAAAATCGTGCGATCTCAGTGTTAATAGGAGCCGATATTGCTGGAAAATTATTTACTGGTCGGCTTCTTCGTTTGAAATGTGGCTTAGTTGCCGTTGAAACTTATTTAGGCTGGACATTAATGGGTAAAGTTCCCGGTACTAAGCAACGCGGCGATCCTGCGATAAATGCGATCTCGATGTTCACAATATTTCTGACTTGTGGAGTTTAGATGTATTGGGTATCAAAGATCCCATCGAAGTTAAAACGAAACGTGAACGCGAGCTGGAGATTAGCAAGAATTTTTTGAAATATGTTAGTATTAACGAAGACGGTCGTTATGAGGTTAAATTACCGTGGATTGCAAATCACCCAGTGATATGTGATAATAAAGAACTTGCCGCGCGACGTCTTCAATCTACAGTGAAAAAGTTAAACAACGATGAACTTTTTGAAAAATATGATGCAGTTTTTGACGATTGGATAACCGAAGTTATTATTGAAAGGGTACCCAAAGATGAAGAGGATAATTTTGGTTATTATTTACCACATCGTCACGTTGTCAAGGAGAACAGCACGACTAAGATACGTCCCGTTTTCGATGCATCAGCCAAGGACCGTCGAGGAACATCGTTGAACGAGTGCGTTGAAATTGGACCAAATTTAATTGAATTGGTAACTTCTACTCTACTGCGATTTAGAGAAGGTAATATTGGTGTTATTTCCGATATAAAAAAGGCATTTCTACAAATTAGCATAGACATAAAAGATAGAAATTTCTTAAGATTTCTGTGGTTTGACAAAGACGGAAATAATGTAATATTTAGACATTGTAGAGTAGTTTTTGGTCTTTCTTGCAGTCCTTTTATTTTAGGTGCTATTATTTACATACATTTGAATAAAATTATTGACAATCTAGAAGATAATGTTAAATATAATATTTCTAAGGAAAACGTTGTAAAACTTTTAAATAGTTTTTATGTTGATAATTGTGTTACGAGCGTAAATTCTTTCAATGAGTTAAACAAATTTATTTATGATGCCAAAACGATGATGGACTTAGCTAGTTTTGACCTTCGAGGGTGGGAGTTTAATGGAGATAACTCTCACGAAAACCAAGCTGCAGTTTTGGGTGTTATTTGGAACAAACAACGCGATACCCTGTCATTAAATGTACCGAACATCGATGATACATGTAATAAAATTACAAAAAGGAACATTTTATCACTCGCGCATCGTGTGTTTGACCCTCTAGGTTTTGCGAGTCCTGTTTCATTATGCCCGCGCATTTTATTACAAGAAACTTGGGCACAAAAGTTATCGTGGGACGAAGAAGTTGACGACGATGTCAAAAAGAAATTTTTAAATTGGGCCAAAGACTTAAAAAATTTAAATAAAATCGAGATACCACGATGTGTGTTAGGAGATGTTTGCGATAATGATCGTATAAGTATACATACATTTTGTGATGCCAGTCAAGTGGCATACGCGGCCGTTTGTTTTATTCGTATAGAGAGTGTAGGCGGTGTACGCATTTATTTCTTACAAGCCAAAACACGTGTAGCGCCAGCCAAGAAAAAGGGTAATGACTCACGACACAGTATACCGCGCTTGGAATTATTAGCCGCGACTATAGGTATCAGGTTGACGAAAGCAATAATAGACTTGTTAAGCATTAAAAGATACGATATTTTTTATTGGACAGATTCATCCACCGTTGTTGCATGGATTAAAAGAGAATGTAACTGGTCAATATTTGTTCATAATCGCGTTAAAGAAATTCGTGAATTTTCCAGCCCAGAACAATGGAGGCATGTACCCGGACATTTGAATCCTGCCGATTTGCCATCGAGGGGTTGTACTGTAGATCACCTGATAAATTCCAGATGGTGGGAGGGTCCGGAATGGTTACAACAAAAATCTGGAAATTGGCCTAGTTTCGTATCAAGTTTTAATGAAAGTGAAATAACTATCGAGCTAAAAAAGTCCGCTCTAAAAGCGCAAACTAAAAGTATTATTCTATTATCTGCAATAAAAAGTGAAGAAATCAAAAAGAATAAACCGTGGTATGTTGAAAGGTTTTCTAAGTATAGCAAAATCGTACGTATATTAGCGTATGTTTTACGATTTTATAAAAAGTGTAAAGATAAATCGAAAGGAAATAAAGTATTTGAAAATATAGTAAATGCAGACGAACGAAATAAAAGAAAGGTATTACTATTTAAAGAAATAAAAAATGCGGATAACTTTCTATTAAAATTAGTTCAGAAAGAAAGTTTTATTGACGAAAATGATAAACAGATCAAACATGTATGCCTTTCAAAGATAACGATGATTTAATACGCTTTAAAACGAGGATTACGTTAAGAGACGATTTATTTAATTTCGTGTGTCCAATTGTTCTACCAGGTGATCATGATATTGTTCGTTTAATTATTAAAGAAAATCATGAAAATATGAATCACGCTGGAGTTGAAATCTTAATGAATGCTTTACGAGAAAAGTTTTGGATTTTAGGAGGCCGAAAAGTTATACGCTCAGTAATTAAAAGGTGCGTAAATTGTATTAGATTTGATTCTAAACCGTTAGAATCTACTCCTGCACCTTTGCCGTTAAATAGGGTTAGAGACGCGGCCGTCTTTGAAATCGTAGGTGTAGATTATACAGGCCCGATTTATCTTAAAGGAGGACAAAAAACGTGGGTATGCTTATTTACGTGTGCCGTATACAGAGCTGTACACACAGAACTGGTGACGTCACTCTCTACAGCTTCATTTCTAATGTCGTTGAGGCGTTTTATTGCTCGGAGAGGTAGACCGCGCGTTATCTACAGCGATAACGGCACAAATTTTGTCGGTTTGAATAACTGCATGAATCAAATAAATTTTGAAAAATTAGCTAAAGAAGTTTCAATTGAACAAATAGAATGGAATTTCAATCCACCCGCTGCAGCTTGGTGGGGAGGTTTTTGGGAGCGATTGAACGGTATTTTAAAAAGATTGTTAAGGCGTACGTTAAGAAGGTCTTGTTTAACTTATGAAGAAATGTTAACTGTTTTAGTAGACTGTGAGTCTGTTATTAATTCAAGACCGATTGCTTTTATGTCAGAAAATGTACAAGATTTTATGCCATAACTCCTTCAATGTTTTTACAGGAGATTAAAGAAATTGGCGTCGTAGATCTAGATAAAATTGAAACTACACAGTTAGATAAAAGGTTTTTATATAGACAAAAAATAAAAGACGATTTAAGGAAAAGATTTCGTAGCGAGTATTTAGGTAATTTGATATACAAAACATCGAAAAATAAAAGTACTAAAGAGATAAATGTGGGTGACGTCGTTTTGATTGAAAATGAAAATACTAAACGTTTTGATTGGCCTTTGGCGAGAGTAAAAGATTTAATTGTCGGGAAAGATAATAATGTACGCGTCGTGCGTTTAACTACAGCCACTGGTGAACTGATAAGGCCAATTCAAAAAATTTATCCATTAGAAATTCATTGTAATAATTATGTATGTGACTCTAAAAATGTAATAGTTAATAAGTTGAAAAATGTACGTCGATCGAGAAAATCGCATGAGCAAAGCGATAGTGCTAGTGTTGATGAGAAAGCACCGCCTGTGGAAACAAGAAGTGGTAGAGAAATAAAGCAACCAGAAAGACTTTCTTATCAGTAAATGAATATGTTTATTTTAATAATTTTTTTATTTCCTTTTCTCATTTTATTTTTTTATGTGTTTTGTACTTTTGTAATGTATTATTTTTCTTCTACATAGAAACATTGTTTTTTAATCGCATAGTATCTCAATTACTGTATGGATTGAGATGAACACTGTAAAGCTCATCTCAATGGTGGGAGAATGTTAAATTGTGTGAGGAATATGCATGTGTAGGAATAAATAAGGATGTAAGAAAGCGATCGGTTGTCACTTCAACCTCGGACTTGCGTGAGGACAGTCGTGATCAGCCGCTTTAATCGAATGTAATAAATTCTCTTTTCTGAATTGTGCGTTCTTGAGTTTTTTCTTTTGTTTTTATTAAGAAATTCGCAAATATAGAATATGTCCTTTTATTAATTTAACAGCAAGCGTATGTATGTACAGCTGCGGTAAAAAAAATAGCACCGCTATGAGAAAATATTTTCTTTGAGAAACAAAATGTAAGTACATTTTCTCGAGTAATTTTTGAACTTATAGAAATCCGATATCAAGTCAAGACAAAACTTTTGAAAAGAATTTCATCTTTTATTCATCAGTTTCTCGAAATATTTTAAGTCTAAACAAAAATTAAAAAAAAAAGTAGGCGGTAAAAAAAATAGCACCATTACTTCATTTAACAATTTAAAACTAATAAAATCATTAAAAATAAAAATCTTAATTCATGATTTTACTCTATAAGTGTAGAGCACCAAAATTAATATTTTGTTGTATATCCTTTGTTAGCTATTACGGCTACACAACGTCTGGTCATAAAATTTACCAAATCCTGACACCTCTTGACTGGAATATTGTTCCAGGAGTCCTTTACTGCAGCCCAGAGTGTTTCGTTGTTGGTCGGTTTAATACCTGAAACTGCTTTCTTCACGTCAGCCCAGAGATTCTCAATCGGATTGAGATCAGGTGATTGCGCCGGCCATTCCATTACATTTAGTGAATGATCCCCAAACCATTTCCTAGCCTTCTCACAGTGTGTGATTGAGGTCATTATCCTGTTGGAAGACCCACAAAAGCGGCATTTCCTCCTCTGTATACGGTAGCATAATATTTTCAAGAATATCAACGTAAACATGTTGATCCATGATCGTCTTGATCCAATGAATGGACCCAACTCCATTGTAGGAAAAACAAGCCCACACCATTATGCTTGAACCTCCATGCTTAACCTTTTCGTGGTGTATTTAGGGTTATATTCAGCTTTTGGAGGTCTCCTTACGTAAGAACGAGATCCTTTGCCGCCGCATAACATGATTTTACTCTCATCCGTCCATAAAACGTTCCGCCATTTCTCTGCTGGCCAATTTAAATGCTGTTTTGCAAACATCATACGCTTTTTAGCATGTTTGGCAGTCAAAAGGGGGACTTTTCGTGAGCTACACGCATTTAAATTATTTTGCCTTAATCTGCTGCGAACTGTTTCAATGGATGCTGCAATATTAAGATCCTTTTTGAGCTCTGTTGCAGGCTTAAATGGATCCTTGGCACTTTCTCGAACTAGTAATCTAACAAGTGATGCCGACATAGCGGGTTTTCGCCCACGAGTGTCAGCCTTGAGTGTGTATATTATCGCGTTGCGAATCATTTTGTTAGAACAACCAACAAAATGTCGAACTTCTCCATAGGATTTTCCTTCCTAGATCATTTTTTTGATAATTTCACGTTTTTCGCTAGTGCAGTGCTTCCCACGACCCATTATTTTGAAGAAAACCTACAAATTTATTATTTTTATACAGAAACCACTTAACCAATTAAAAATAAACGTAAATGACTTTTTCTAACAAAAACTAAAATCAGTGCTATTTTTTTTACCGTAAGGAAAAAGAGCATTTTTTTTGCTTTATTGCCTTGTAAAAAAAGAACCGTTATCATTTTAATGCGAGAGATGAGACCTGCGGAGAGGCGACGCTTCAGGCAATAACATATCACAGTAACGGCCGCAAAAATTGCTCCAAGTGATCATTTAAAAAAATAAAAGCGAAACCTCTATCAGTAGTGCTATTTTTTTTACCTGCACTGTATGTGCTAACAACGCTTTGTTAGTTTTTACCTGTACTTAAAGGTGCTCCCCAAGGGTCCATCTCAGGACCTCTTTTATTCATTATGTATATTATTGAAATGATGTATATTATTCAAAAATATGACGTCGCTAAAGAACTATCTGAAGTTGAACCCGATTAAATGGAAATGATTATTTTCCCTCAGTAAACAACTCACCTCTAGAATTCGTTAACACGTCAAAAAAACTTGGCATACTTTTTAATAAAAGTCTAAATTGGAATGACAACATAAATTCAGCTGTCGGTAAAACATATGGGGTTCTTCGAAGCCTCTTGTTATTGCAGCAACTTATCCTACTATTCCAGCACTGCAATATATGTAGCTGCGAAATCTTCGTAAACTGCGATGCCTGCAATTTGAGTAAACTCAAAGTTGCATTCAATAGAGTTGTTCGATATGTATATGGTCTTAGAAGGTATGAACACTTATCACATCTGTCAACTTCATCCTTTCTGTACTGTACTTGGTATGCCACGCTATCTTCACCGCAAACATCAACTTTAGGTATGTACCAGGTCGAATTACTTAATTCTGGCTAGGTTCTTTTGCTTGACATCTGAGAGACAATTTTTTTATCGCTATGGTGCGCCTGTGGAACTCTTCGCCTCTATATTTAAGAGACCAAAACAGCATTAAAATTAAAAAAAAGCATTGAAATCCTACCTGTAGAACCAAGATAATTGATTTCTTCTTCTACACCCCTACAGCACACTCATTACTTCATTACTTTTCTTAACCTTTTCTTTACCTTTTCTTAAACATGTTAAACTGTTAATTGCTTTTATATTTGTGATCATACTATACTTCTTCATGTTATACGAAACTGTACTTTAAATCTATCACACAGTTAAAATACCTTGTCTTATTGTGGTAGCGTATTATAAATGCAAAATACGTTGAACTTAAAAAAAAAAAAAATTGGCACCCATCTTGGAGACCTTTCATATTCCTATTTCTTTAGATGTTATGTTTTGCACCTTTTTTTTCACCTATCTCAATCACCTTGACTCGCTCACGTCCAACAAAATATCATACACTTTTTCGTTGGCTTCCGGTGTGGTTGCGATTTTTGGCTGTCTTTCACGTGGCCCATTGTTTAAATTCAGCTGCTCACTTGTTAATGGCATCGAAGAGCAGGGTTCCCGTAAGCTTTTGTCCACTCCGGATGAATCTCCTTAGGGATTAATCCATCCAGAACAAAGAGTTTTATGACCGCATGATATTCAAAGTTATCCATTTTAAGAAGCAAGCAAGACGATTACTGCGAAAATTCGTGTAAACAAATCATCAAATCGTCTTCTATAAAAATGGTTGGGGAATGCGTTGTAGTTGTCTATCAAAACTAATTTCTTCAACCATATAGGGAGATTTGCTCAATTGCGCAGAAGCATGAATCTTGCCTAAAGTAGATCAAGACTTTAATATTGTTTTAAGAAATAAATTGCAGATGTCGCAAAGTATGTAGAAAACTAACCAATAAATATGTAAATGAACCAATTAACAAAACACTATAATTTAGTTTTCCGTTTCCAGGTTGCACAAATTGGTTACTTATTTTTTCCCATAATATTTTTTTATGTAAATTTTTCTTCACATACGCATCATATAATAAATTAATCCATGAGACATTTAATATCCCTCGACTACAAGCCACACCTGTGTGAACAGCACTTAAACTAAATGATTGAATTTAACGTAATATGGCTTCAAGCGAAAATTGAGCTTAAAAAATTGGAAAATGTTTTCCTTTTTTCATTTATATGTACTTGTGACAAACTCTCAGGGGGCTAAGTTCACTCTCACCTATCCTTGCCAACATCCTCCGTTAAATCCGTACCGGTTAGCAGGTGGATCAGACGCCTCAAATACATTTAATTCTCAATAAGCTTTCATCTTGGATATGTTTACGGTGAAAAGTGCTCGAGAGGTCCGTTTTTAAATTGAATAAAAAAAAACTGCTCTTACATACATACATATGTATGTATATATGTATTTTTCTTCTTTAGCATTAAGTTCGACTAAGGGGATGATTATAGTTAAGTGGCGATGACATGAAAGCAACGATAGACTCGAGGGTGTGGGCAGTCGACAGAGAACCGAACCTTAATAGAAACCAGGACATAGGATGATGATGAATCACTTTAACGGAAGGGAAACCACATTAAGGATAGTCTAGTGGTTACGTGCTCAGTCGGCTTTAACAGCTTTCCCTATGCCATCAGAGAGAAGCATTTTCAATATTTCAATTTTCTATCATCACCAGCCATCTTAACACTCGACGGTCGTCCTTCCTTCGCTGTATCTACCTACTCGTACCGGCAATACTATATGGTATAGCATTTTATATGTGTATACGATGAGTTAGCACGTTCGTTCTGAGCAATAATAATTTCCGCAACCACGTTGCCCTATGTTTCATTTTACTTTCATAATAACCTTCATGGGAATTACGTACGTTATTTTTCATCATTAAAACGTTAATTTCCACACTCTCATCCACAGAGACTGGCAAGCGGCATCCAAAGGCCCTGGACTAGGCCGCCCCCAGTGTGAGTACTAAAATCTAAATTGAGTTTTTCCTTGTTTGGTTTTTTTACCGAAAAAAAAAGGAAAAGTGATAGAACACTTGTTCCCGTCCATATAGTTAAGCAAACATGGAGCAGGTGATGGATGAATAGCGTTATTAAATCATTATACATTTTTCGAGAAAAAAGCCACATACACATTTGTGGAAAACAAACCCAACTCGTATAAAGTTAAATACAGCCATTGAATCTCTATGTATACACGTATCACAACTTCGTGCTGCATGCTTCTATCCCCACTTTCCACTTTTAAAAATATTGTCGCAGTGTACATATATGTTTGTACGGCGGCAAAAAAAAGGTTTCGTATCGATCATGTTATCAGGTGTCCCGGAGGTGGTTAAATTAATTTCGGGTCGTGCACATCAGCTGAGTGGGAGGGCGTGTAATGAGTCTTTTGGGGGTGAAGTAATTAAAATTTTTGAGTAAAATGACGGGGTGGTAGCTTACAAGAGGATAAAATGTGATATGTTGTTTTTCGTTGGGATATCGATTTATATTGTTTGCGCGTAGAAGCAAACATTTCGAGGTTTGGCACCATTGGGTCTTTCAAAGGGCTAATATATGTATGTATATGCAACGGGAATTGGTGGGGTATTTATGCTAGGAGTGAGGCATAATGCATTGACCGATAAATTGTAACTGCATGTGTGGGACTTGCTCAATAAAATTAAGCAGATCCGTTTATTTATTTAATTGGAAATTGAAATCAGCTCTTACAAATGAGAAAACAATGTCTGCATATATACGCAACGTGGTTTGTTATATTTTATTTCAATAAACCAAGTGGAAAATGGTCAGTCCATATATGCTTGTGTATAAAATAAACTCTTGGGATTTCTACGATTACGTGTAAGAGTATTCTCTTGGTATTTTGGGAAAACATTTATGATGCCACAATTCATTACAAGTAAGCTCTCTTATATTTAGTCGTAAATGCTAGTCATTTCAACTTCGTGAAGTATAAGAATCTGATGAACCATTGAACGAGCTACTTTTCACATTATTACTTTTGATAATGGGTCATTATCGGAGGTTTTAAGTACCATCTTAGATAACATTAATCTTTTATAATTATCAAGAAAATATTGAATTGTATAAGTTTATTATTGCGAAATTAAAGGCTGAAAACTTTTAACTCATGATTTAAGCAGCTTATGTAGTTGTATATGGTATGGATCCTAATGTACTAAAAACTGAAGCATTGACTTAAGGAAGGTCATTAAATGGTTTGAACACCACAACGACACTACGCACATTTTTTTGTTAGAAAATCCATATTCAAATTAATTGAAGCGTCTAGAGGAAGATCAAAGGTAAGCTCACTCAACGTCACAATTGCAAAATGATCGAAGAACATTGAGTTAAAAGAAAAACTGGAAGAAGTGTTCCTCCTCTGACCAACAAGAGGCACATTTCTTTTGAATCTCTATTGGATTTTCCTATTCTGTTGACTTATATGTGCAAAAAATTATCAAAAACGTTTACTCAAACAGTGGCTCTAGCATCGACGGGGTATCCAGTAATACAAACATCACTAGTCCAATACACTAATACAACATTTCCAATAGACTTTTAAAGCCGAATTATCCATATGTAAAATTAGATCCGAGCAATTTAAAGTCATCGAACATTTAGCTTATCATTATTATTACCGGCCTTTTGGAACTCGAGAATTCAAGGCCTTGTTGACCACCCTTCGCCGAGCCTCGCTGTTATGAGTGTGTCCCCTGTGGGCTTTGCAAAAGTCTGAATAACCATATACGAATACAAGTTTGCGGAATTTTTTATTTTAGGACAATAAGATTAAAAAATGTAAGCTAATGAATCATAAATTAAATTCGAAAATACGAATCCATCAATTTTTTCAGAGATCTTACAATAAAAAAACTGTTTATTCAAATTAATGAGGAAATTGCTCATCGATTTCGATGATTCCTTCATCGCAATCCGTTTAAAAAAAATCATTTTCACTTATCCCAGTTCTTTGAAGTTAAGCATGCTCTGCCTCGGCCTGAAAGATGATTCGTCGAAAAGTCTTATTATACTTATACTTGCATTTCGTCGCGTCACTTTGTTGTATCTACATATAAATGCCCCGAAAGCACATCAATATGCTTCGAGTGTCATGGCATTGAGAGTGCAGGCTCGAAGAGAATTCGTATATCAAAATTGTTTTAATTTGTTTCGAAGTAAATCTCAGGACTAATTTCGTCACAGTTAATTTGATAACAATTTGTTTTAATCAAGTCTTAAATTAAGCCTTATTAAAGCGAAATGCGATTAATTCTTTCGATATACCATTGCTTTTTTATCAGAGTTTTTAATAATGAATTTGTGAGCATTGCGGGCCAGAATCTTAACTAATTGATTTTCTAGGTAATAAAAAAAAATCTGTTGAGAGTTGGAATTAATTGGAGATTTTTATCAAAAAAAACTATTTAAAATGAAGTTATTCACTTAAAAGAATTGGCTAAGAAAAGTAAAAATGTACAAAAGTTTTCGATCTAACCATGAAAAACCATGCGGTTTCCAGGTTAAAATGATTTTAGTTTTCTACATAATCTCCTTTGACTTCAGCACTTGGTTCAGAGTTCTCCAACTAAGTGAGAATCTCGAAGGTTGTGAAAATATTCATCTCAACTTCGTCATTTGCGAAGAGCCTCCCCCAAACAAATTTCTTCAAGTTTCGAAATAGGTTATCTGCCTGAGGTTGCCAAATCAGAATCAGGAGACCTGAAGGGATGGCCGAGCAAATCGTTTTAAGAATCCCATCGTTTTCCCATCGCCAACGCCCTCTTGTGTTGTCCTGGGGAAAGATGATTTTTTCTTCTCTAAACTTGTCCTGTCCTCGCTAATCTTGGCATCCAGCTGGCCATGACCTTTCCGGCAGGTGCGATTGGTTTCGTCATCTATGGTATTGAACCATCGGCTACTACCCATTGCTGCTGTTTCTTTTCTGGTGTGTAGTGGTGGACCCATGCCTCATACATGCTGATGATCGACGTCCAAAATCGTTCGGATCGCTATTGAATCGGTTCAAAGATTGCTGCGAAAATCGTTTAAGCATTTGCATTTGGCATCCATCACTCACCTTCCCTCGTCCATCTTCCAATACGTTGTCGCGCACTTTTTCGATAGTTTCCGGTATAGTTGGGATTTTGGCTGTCCTTCATGTGGGCTGTCTTCGAGTGTTGTGCTGCACCCTTTTAAACGGTTGACATGGAAAGAGTAGGATCCCTGTAAGCTTTTGTCGTGTTTGGATGAATTTCCTTAGGGGTTAATCCATCGAAAACAAAGTATTTTGACACCGATTAATATTCAAATTTATCTTTTTTAACGAAAAACAGGCAATACGTAGGGTGTAAATGAACTACTTGAGAGAGCAAGAAAGTTGTCATATGAACTGATGACCCGCAGAAAATATACAGGGTGCGCCATCTCCTATGGGTCGATGTAAATTTCGAATATCTTCAACAATTCTTAACCCATTTTAGAAATTCAAAAACTTTTATTCAAAACCTTTACAATTTATTTTGATTCATTTTTGGAAACAATATCAATTAAATGACCTTGACTTTATTGCCGATGCAAAATTGGGCTCGTTTTCGCGCATTCTCCATGACATTTTCGAGCATTTCGGTCGAAATTTCTTCGATTTCTGCACGAATGTTTCTTTTGAGCTATTCTATTCTCTTTGGGCCGTTCGCATACACCTTGCTTTTCAAGTATCCCCAAAGAAAAAAAGTGTGGAGAAGTCAAATCCGGCGATCTCGGAGGCCAGTCAATATCGCTCTTTTTTGACACCAATCCAATTCCAGGGAACTTCTTACGCAAAAGGTTCATTGTTTTGTATGGCATGTCGCGCCGTCTTTTTGAAACCAAGAGTGAAATAAGCCTTTTTTACGCATTTCTGGGACCACATAATAGGCCAACATCAATCGATCGCCATCCACTGTATCGCCAACTTTGGAAAAACACGGTCCAATGATGGCTTTAGCGTATACACCGGCCCAAAGCCAGAGGGCGTAAAATGTGCCTCATCGGTCTTCAAAATTTTGCTGCCAGAACTCCGGCTCAGCATTATTCATTGCAACGACATTTTGTGCGTATGCCAAGCGCCATCTTGTAGCAAAATTCTTCGAGTTATCTGCGCTTTGTATGGACATAAGTGAAGATCATCCTTTAAAATTCTCCGCAAAGTGGTCCCACTGATGCCTAACTGTCTTCTTGAACACTGACCTTCACAGACTGAATAGATGAGTTTGAATGCCGCGGACGTGGCCTAAGTTACTTACGAGGGCTTGCTACAGAACCAAATTGAAAAAAATTCGAGGCCCAGCGATGAATTGTATCTTTTTTGGGCGCAACACGATCACGATATTTTGCACGATACGCACGTTGAGTTAACGCAATCGAGCGTTCATTCTTAATGAACATTGAAACTATTTCCGCGCGTTCTTTTGATGTAATTGTACTGAATTGACATTTCCAAAATGCTGTGACATATGAAAATCGGTTGACAATTGTTGAAGTTATTCGAAGTTCACATCGACCCAAGTGAGGCGCACCCTGTACATTTTTATTTATTTTGACGCCATATCGGTGTCAGGCGCGAAGGCATAAGATCCATGTAGGTTTTCAGTATAAAGAGGAATGAAAATGCCAAAATTGAGCAAAATAAGGCTCGGCTTGGTTCTAAAAGCTGAAGTCAATGGTCTGGCCTGGATTTTACTTAAACTTTCTTGTCAATTACCAGATATACTAGAATGAGACTTTTAAACCTGTAAGCACAGCATTGGATGGAAATTGGAGAAGTGTATACACTGTCCGACCTGTGCCAATTACAAAGTCTGACAAAGCGGCCCGATATATCACATTCCGTTATTAAATTATTGTAATTCAATAAGAATCCCCATAACGGCAACAAGGCATTTACTCAGATATCTAAATAAAACAATAAATTTAAAGCTTGTTTTCAGAAAAACTGCTGCTGAATGGATTGATTTTAATTACGGTGGAAACTTTAACGATAAACGATATTTTATGGGTTTCGTTATCATGTGCTGTTTCATGGGAGAAAGCAACTTACAATGGCACTCAGGATTTAGTTATATTGCTTCAAATCCCGTTGTGCTATTAGTTGACAATTTTAGCGCTCAACATATGGTACAAAAACCAATTTATCATGATGAAGCAAACACATATAATATGTATATTAAAGTACATTTTGTAAAAAATATGTATAGAAAAGATTTTGTTAAATCAAAGTATGTTTCAACAGGGATATGTATTGAAACTTAAATAAATTGAATCAGAAATTAAATCCATATTAAGTTCTCAAAACTTATCCACGCAAAATATTATCCCTAAATTTCAGCACTTATGTCTTATCTGAAGATCTCATGTACATAAAAATGTTAAACCTTGAATTGTACGCTAAACTATAATCTTGATGACAAAATTACGCGTGTTATTAGTAATATAACCCCCTTCGGGTAGGGGCTTGAATATACCCGAGGTAAAGCATGCCTGTAGTAAGAGGCGACTAAAATCGATCGTTGGTTTTTTACTAAATCTGGGCTGGATTAAGATGTAACGCGACCCGGGCCGTAAATCAGCTTGGTTGGGGGCCCAATCTAAAAAATAGCTCAATCTACAGGGTGTCCCACGAGCAGTGTGCCAAAAAGCTAGAGCGTGTAGGTCTGGTCAAGACAAGAAAAAAATCGTATGGGAGGGGGGGTCTATTCCCCCCCGTTTAGCCGGGAGGGGCAATTTTCTAAAAAATTGACTTAATTTAAAAAAAAAATTATTAAAAATCAACAGTTACATCCACAATGCCACGATGTACTTTCTTGTAAAGCCAGAAATCTCTTCTTTCGTCCTGTTTTTAAATGAAGCTGTTTTAGGGAATAGTTTTTGAGAAATTAATTTTCAAACTCAAAATTTTGGAAAAAAAATGAAAAAAAAAAATGTTCGAACTATTTTTTTTCAAAATTTTATGTAATTAAGTGGTAATCTTTTTTTAAAGATTCAATTCTCTTATTAGTTTTTAGTTAAAAACAGAAAACCGGATGCAAAAATGTCTTGTAGTTTTTGAGAAATTAAAAAAAAACCCGAACCACTTTTTTCTAAGAAAAACCTTTTTTTTGGTTTTAACGCGGCTGGACTTGTAGGCAAATTAATGTATGAAACATTGACCTCTTTGTTTCAATATGATCCTCATTTTTTAGAAGGCAAAGATTATATCTCCTTCTAATGGCTGCACATAAGTCTATGCTTGATAAATTTTCCTGCAATTTGACTCCAGCGACTTCAATCCGTTCTTTCAGTTGTTCCAAAGATACTATTTCCACTTCGTGAACATATTTCTTCATGAATCCCCACACATAAAAATCTAGAGGAGTTCAATTTGGTGATTTAGGTGGCCATTCCGTGGGGCCCCTTCTTCCGATCCAACGGTCACTAAAATGATCATTCAACCAGTTTCTGACCCGTAAGCTGTAGTGTGCTGGTGCTCCGTCTTGATGGTAGATTAAATTATCTGCTATGGCCAAAGGAACGTTGTCCATCAAATCGGGCAAAAGGTCTCGTAGGAACTGCAGGTATGATTCTCCATTAATAACGGCATTCAAAAACCGGGGCCCGATTACAGTTTGCCCAACAATACCAAGCCAAACATTACAGCTAAAGCGGTGTTGTGATTTATTTTGTTTCTTGTTGTGTGGATTGGTGCTATTCCAATGATGTAAATTGTGGAAGTTAGTAACCTTATCTCTGGTAAACTGGGCTTCATCTGTCCAGAATATCCTTGCAAAATAGTTTCGTTCAGTATCATCTCGAAGCAGTAATGATCGACAAAATTCTGCTCTCAAAAACTTGTCGTTTGAGGTGAGTTCCTATGAAGCACTCGCCATACTCTAGATTTGGGCACTCCGAGCATAATAGCCATCCTCCTTGTACTAAGGGAGGGATTGCGTCGGACCAAATTCAAAATTCGGGTAGAACCCATCGGCGGCGGGCGGACTCGGACGAAATTCGCAGGTCAGTTTTCAGGCGTTATCAATGAAAAAAAAGAATTAATCCAGGGTTATTCCAATACTGTGTCACTTTATTGTATCCTCAAAAAAAACAACTGAAAGAACGGATTGAAGTCGCTGGAGTCAAATTGCAGGAAAATTTATCAAGCATAGACTTATGTGCAGCCATTAGAAGGAGATATAATCTTTGCCTTCTAAAAAATGAGGATCATATTGAAATAAAGAGGTCAATGTTTCATACATTAATTTGCCTACAAGTCCAGCCGCGGTAAAACCAAAAAAAAAGGTTTTTCTTAGAAAAAAGTGGTTCGGGTTTTTTTTTAATTTCTCAAAAACTACAAGACATTTTTGCATCCGGTTTTCTGTTTTTAACTAAAAACTAATAAGAGAATTGAATGTTTAAAAAAGATTACCACTTAATTACATAAAATTTTGAAAAAAAATAGTTCGAACATTTTTTTTTTTATTTTTTTTCCAAAATTTAGAGTTTGAAAATTAATTTCTCAAAAACTATTCCCTAAAATAGCTTCATTTAAAAACAGGACGAAAGAAGAGATTTCGGGCTTTACAAGAAAGTACATCATGGCATTGTGGATGTAACTGTTGATTTTTAATAATTTTTTTTCCAAATTAAGTCAATTTTTTAGAAAATTGCCTCTCCCGGCTAAACGGGGGGGAATAGACCCCTCCCTCCTGTACGATTTTTTTCTTCTCTTGATCAGACCTACACGCTCTAGCTTTTTGGCACTCTGCTCGTGGGACACCCTGTATAACGGAGCATCCGGATACCTGGCGACCTCCGGATCAACGAGCCTTATCTGTCTAATGTGGATCTCTGGACAGACGGACCACCTTTTCTCCGCTACTAGAGGAACAAAATGATTTGCAATAAATTTAGTGTATTAGACCCTTTTCAAAGAAGTAAGAGAATACCAAGATCTCCACCGACGGGATCAGCGATAAAAGCGTGCGACACTACTTTTTCAGAACCGGCAGTTCCGGTCAATGAACAAACTTCGACGAAATACAAAGCCTCGAAGAAGAAAACAGTAACCTACGTGCTAGATTGCATAACACGGAGCTACTTTGCGCCGAACTGAAGAAGATATGCTCAAATTGCGGATTGGGACAATTGGGACCACGTCAGTTTCGCCTCCTAGCCGCCCGGATAACACAAGTTATCACACGGACGAAGAAGAACTAAGTCGTGAAACGCCCGAAGTTATACGCACCGAAGAATGCAATTCAATAGCAGTGTCAAACGGCAAAGTACGACCTGGGTTATCGGCTGGTACGTGCAGCAATCAAATTCCCAAGCAAATAAAACCTAAGCAACCCTCACCGCCACCAATAAATGTGTTCGGAATCGCGTATTATTATCGCGATATTAAGAATTGTAGTTAAAATCGAATCACCTCGACAGAATAGGGCGTTAATTCATCAGTGCAAACTGGAAATGTTTTAACCATACGCAAACTTATTGCAAGAGAGATTCACTTTGCGTAAAGTGTGCCGATCAACATTTGACCTAAGAGTGTACCATTTCGAGGCAATCCCCTGCAATGTGCATCAACTGTAAGGGAAGGCTCCCTGCTAATTATCGGGGATGTGAAGTAACGAAAGAACTATAGAGACGGCGGGATAAGTCACAGACCGCGAACACAAAAACCCCTAATCTGGCGAATGCAACCAGTTGCGAAGTAGATTACAGAAAAGCTGCGAACTAGAAACCGATTCGCCAGAAGACGGAAACTAAAGCTCAATTGACTGTATCGGGAAACAGTCGAGAAACATTAACAAAGGAAAAACCGGAAAAAAAAATATACATTGGGCCACAAACGTATGCCCAAATTACGGTACCTTCACGTACCATATGTGTCGAAAAGTCAGACCCTGTTGCAAACGTTTTTTCAATAATTCTTGCGAGGCTCGAAGAACAAAGCCAAACGAATCAACTAATTTTCGAGCGACTACTTAACCACAAAAGACCTAACGGTCACCAACATAAATCTTAAAATGTGGCTTAAATGTTAAAAATTCTTTCCTAGAACGCTATTGGACTTTCAAACAAAATGAATGAACCAGACATTTTCATTCGCGAAAAAAATATTGACATATGTACGTGCGTACCACGCGTTTCACCCATCAGGAAGGGCAAGGGGCGGATCAACTTTGTTTATAAAACAGAATATTGATCGCTCCACCAAAATCAGTAAAGAACTTGAAACGATGCAAATGTGTTCGGTACGCGTTAGAAATAGAAATTATTCCTTCAATATTTCATCAATTTATTGCCAACCGCGTTTCAGTTTGGATAAAAGCGAATTAACTCTCTTGGACCGTTCTTTATTATTGGTGGTGACCTTAACGCTACCAATCTGGTATGGAAAATGGCTGCGAGTTTCATTCAACGGGATAGCCGACGTGCGCCAGAAGTCGCAAAAACTCCCGATCTAATTGACTCGGCAAACTACATAAAAGTCGAAGAGAGCTTTGATCTCTCCTCAGACCATTTTCCAGTTATGCTAACGATGAGCGCAGCTCTAATTAAAAATCAAAGACCGCCAAGATTAACTAGTACGAGAACTAACTGGGAAAGATTCAGAATCTACATTAAGGAAAGCACTGAACTTAGAGTACCGCTAAGAACACCCTATGAATTACAAGTCGAAATTGATCGTTTTATCCAAGCAGTGCAATACGCGGCGTCGAACAGTACTCCACATCAAGAATCAATCAATGTATCGTATCCGCCGGAAATACGACAAATGGTGAACGAAAAACGGAAAGTGCGGAAGCGGTGGCAACATACTCGCACGCCACTGGATAAAACCCGATTAAATCATATGTAATTCGCTCAAAAGGGTAATTAAAGATTACAAGAATGAGCGTACCGGCATTTACCTACAAAACTTGACTTCCGAGAAAGAATCAAATTGCTCGCTTTGGAGAGCTGTAAAAAGTATAAAAAAGCCGCAAATCCAGGCACCACCAATAAGAAGAGGTCAGGGCGAATAGGCAAAGAGAGATAAGGAATAAGCAGACATTTACGCCGGTTACCTTGAAGACACTTTTAAACCCTTCCAGGGCCAAACGGTGCATGGCAACGACAATCGGTTGAATACGGATATGGACTACCCAGTACCAGCTGCATCGCACTCGGAACTTAAAAAGTAGTAAAATCGTTAAAGTCGAACAAAGCTCCTGGTTACAACTTAATCACGGGAGAAATTCTTAAAGCATTGCCGAAGAAAGCGCATCTTACACTTCTTTTTCTCGTAAATGCGACAGTTAGATTAGAACATGCACCAAGCCAATGGAAATTCGCAGAAGTTATCATGGTTCCGAAATCCGGGAAACCGTCGACTGAAGTTACGTCGTATAGGCCGATTTCTCTTCTACCGATCACCTCCAAGGTATTAGAGAGAATTCTACTTAATCGACTTAAGTCAATTATTGAAGGTCTCTTACAGGAGCATCAGTTTGGTTTCAGAAGCAAGCATTCCACCATAGATCAAGCATATCGAATAACTGATGTAATTGAAAAAAGCGGTGGAACAAAAGTTAATTTGTTAAATCGTTTTTCTTGTCATGTGTCAAGCCTTTGATAAAGTATAGGGTCCGCCAAATAACTTTTTTTTTTTTTTGAAAATGCTATAAAAAAACTACTGAATATTTTCTCAAATTTCTTTTTTTATTTGAAAGTACAATTCTTCCGGTTAATAATGGAAAATAATTTCATTCAAATGGCTGCCTCGTCTGGCCATGCAGTAGCCTACACGATCGGTCCAATTTTTTAAGCACATTATCGATTGTGTGCAGCTGTATTTCACCAATGGCTTCACGAATATTGTCCTTTAAAGCGTCAATTGTCTCTGGCTTGTCGGCGTAACACTTATCTTTGACGGCACCCCACAAATAATAGTCCAACGGTGTCAAATCGCAGCTCCGAGGTGGCCAAACAACATCAGCTCTGCGGCTGATAATGCGATCTTCAAAAACAGGGCGCAAAACATCGAGTGTAGCTTCGGCTGTGTGGCACGTAGCGCCTTCCTGTTGAAACCAAATGTTGCCAATATCCTCCTCTTCAATTTTTGTGAACAAAAATTCGTTCAACATGGCCCGATAACGATCGCCATTGACTGTAACGTCCACTCCTTGCTCATTTTCGAAGAAAAATGGCCCAATTATGCCTCTGGACCAAAATCCGCACCAAACAGTGGCTCGTTTTGGGTGCACCGGCTTTTCAATGTATGCGTGCGGGTTTTCTGTGCTCCAAATGCGACAATTTTGCTTGTTTACATACCCGCCAAGATCAAAATGAGCTTCATCTGAAAAGATGATTTTTTTGGCAAAATCGGCATCTTCTGTAAGTCGATCGCAGGCTCACTTAGCGAAGCGTTGTTCAAGCGTATACACAACCATATTCGTTCAGCGGAAGGATAAAACTAATTATCTGTCAAATCAGACATGAGCTAAGTGTTACCATTCACGAAATAAGCACTACTTGAAAAAAAAAAAACGTTAGATGGCGGACCCTTTATGACACAAAGACTTTGAGAACAAACAACGACCTGTTCTACCAGGTCAATATATTATTCAATACAATATTCTAAGATCCTACCTATCACACAGACTCTTCTGTGTTAAACACAGAAATGAATATTCCAAACTAAAAGCGATAACGGCTGGTGTACCGCAGGGTAGGGTTTTAGGCCCCCTGTTAAACTTACTTCATACTGGTGACATACCACAGACATAAGGCACTGTGTTGGCAACGTTTGCCGATGATACTGCCACCCTGGCAACGGGTTGAAGAAGCAAATATCAAACTAGAGTACGCTCTAGATCGTGTAAATAATTGGAAAAAGGTTTGGCGGATCGCGCTCAATGAAATCAAGTCTGTCCACGGCAACTTTATCTATAGAAAAATAAATAACTTACCAGTTTTTATAAACGCCGCTCAAATTCCGTTCGCAAACGAGGCGAAGTACCTCGGAATGACACTTGATGCGAAATTAAGATGGAAAGCACTCGTAAACAAAAACGAGGAAAGTTGGAACATAGGTATCGGGAATGGTATTGGCTATTAGGGAAGTACTCCAAGCTCAGTATTTATAACAAACTACTTATATAAGTTAAGGTAACATAAGTTACAATACGCCACATTACATCCGGTCAAACTCCACACATTCCAGATTGCACACGGCACCAACGTACCACCAATGGTTCCACCCGATAGCAGTGCATTCGACAATTGCACACGGCACCAACCGAGTGCGACTTCACCTGACACCGGCTCAGCCCGAGAAGCACCTGAATTGCAGTTTCCACGCTGAGCACTCGTCACCCGATGCTTTTGTTTTTCCTTCCTATCCCACATTCCTGCACGTATCCCACTCACTCAGTAGGTTGAGTTAGAATTAGTTTTATTTTGTTAATTCAGTGTTAATTGAACTTTCACAATAAACGGAGCTTGTATCCAAGATAAAAAATATATTTTTTAATTTAAAAATGGACGTATGGTATACAACTATGGGGTTATCCCAAAAAAAGTAATGCTGAGATCCGGCAAACTTTTCAAAACAAAGTATTACGGGCAATTGTTAATGCGCCGTGGTATCTACGAAATGACGATATCCATAGAGATCTCGGAATCGTAACAATCGACAACGCAGTCAGAGATTTTGCTCGTAGACATAAACGACGACTAGAGGAACACGTTAACAACGCTGTACTTCCAAGAAAAAGATAATTTATTACGCCGTCTACAAAGAACCAAACCGTTCGATTTAGTGCGATAATAAATAGTAAATAACTCGTGTGAACTGGCAAGCTCTGCAGGAACCATCGCTCGAAGGTGACCTGTCACATTTTAATTTAGGAATCATTTCTCTTTCTGATTTGAATAAAAACTGCTGGATGAGTACAAGTAGTTGTAGTCTAATTAGCATTAAAATACGTTTGAAGGGATGTGTTTTTAGTGAGTAAGAATCTCACACTACTATGAGCAAGCGCTGTCGATCCTTTTAGTGTCTTTTTAAGATTTTCACCTACCCTCGTAAAAAATAAAATTAGTAATATAACAGCCAATAGGCGTCTTTTTAATCAACATTTACATGAAGTAATCATTAAAAACTTAACACTTTTGCAGTTTTCCAGTTAAAAAATCTGACCTGTAAGTCAAGTCAGAGGAGTTTAGATAGAAAGCAGAAGAGTAACTGGAGGAAAGCCAAATCGAATCTCATAAATTAACTTTAAATTGGTATCTTTAATGGATTTCATGTTATATCGTCTCTTTAAGATGTTTAAATTTACATTCCCCGAAATGTATTCTAAGCAAATCCTATGCAAAATGGAATTGGCCTTCTACTTGACATTTGAAATGTATAGTCTGTATGAAGAATACTAAGTATATAGTATATCTGACGAATGCATGGGTATATGTTTACAGTACTAGCTATGTATATTTAATTTTTGTATTTGTAAATATACTCGTACATTCAAGTAGATATTAATTTGCATAAACGCTTACAGCATTACAAAATTTCAGGTCGACAGAGACCGAAATGCATGCAAATATGATTATTTCCGTTAAAATCTCATTTCTATGGCAGTACTTCTCTTTACATTAGTAGAACAGCTCCCGAAATGGTAATTTAAATGCCGACTATAAAAAAAGACTATTAAAAAATACAATTACCTGTCAGCCTTTTTCACGCCCGACCACATTGCCGCAGATACCGGTGGCATGAAACGTAAATTTCCCATGGGCGGTGAAGCATAGGGGATTCCTCGATACGATTCCACTGGATCCAGGTGTCGACCCTCTAACTGCACAATTACCCCCGATATAGCTCCGTTTCGAGTGTGCACAATCCGGGATGATAATGTGGGGGGTAACTGCTGGTCATTACTAACTCGACTCCGTCCACTATCGCTACTGGTGCGACCGCTGCTGCCACCACTCATGCTACCACCACTACTACTGCTGCCACCACCTTCGGCGCCAGCCGAAACACTGCCGGAAATGTTGATGTTGCTACCGCTGTTACTACTACCGCTGCTACCTGGGCTATTGCTACTTAAACTATTCGAACCGGATCCAATGCCAGCGCTAAGACTGGCTGTCCCACTCATGATACTATTGCTCCCACTACTGCTACCGCCACCAACGCATCTTACAATGTACGGTGAAGCAAGTAGATAAAAGTATACTACAACCATAACCATTATGCCGAATAGTTCGCCGCGCAGGGCAATTCAATTTTGCTCCCTTTGCAAAATGTATGCCGTGATTGGAGCCCCGTCCTTCGACGGCGTCCTCGTCGTCGCCGCCGTCTCTTCTTGGCCAGAGCACTGGAGTTTGTCGTGGATGCTGTTCCCTTATTTGACTCGGCGTCGGCGTCTTCGTCGTCGTCGATGTCACTAACGTTGCACACGTTACTGCCACTTTTGCCTCTCGATATTTAATAGTGGAGAACATTCATTACAATTTAAAATGGATATGGTGCGGTTTTCAATGCGACGAAATGCAACTCAATCCATTTAATCCTCTTGTTGTTCTTTCCTGCTATGTACCCTGTTCGGGTTGTCCCCAAGTGAAGAAATGCCTTGTTTTTGGGGCGGAATAATTAAAAAAAGGAAGAACAAACAGACAAGTGCAAGGCTATATTTCAGTTGAAGGAAAAAGAGAGGAATCCGTGTTCACAATGCATGCATTCCAAGTATATGAATTTCCTGGCAAGGGACATAGGTACACGGGACGATCGTTGTGTTATACTTCTTTTGATTGCACTGTTAACGTTGGCGTTGGCTCCAAATGATACTGCACTTAAAGCACTTAAGAGCACTTTTAAATTTAAACCGTTCTTGGGACAATTGTCATGTTTGTCATTTTACCTTCGGCGGTTGAGTGGCTAACTGCTCTCTTTATGTGTACTAAAAGGTGTTTTTAACCTGGAAACAAATAAAAAATGCGTTTATAAGAAAGAGGAAAATTACACTTGCTTCGTATATAGTGTATAATAAAGTTGAAACAGGAATATAAGGAGGTTTCTCCACTCAAAGAATGAAAACAATAAAAAGAAAGTCAGTAATTAAAATATTTTTTTTAAAAACCGTAAAATAGGTTAAAAGGTATCTATGGGACAATGTTATTCAGCAGATATCATTTGGAATGCAAACGGTTTTGTAGGCTACTTCCAATGTGTGAATGTGTCTTTTATTAAGCATAGCGTAAAATTCATATTAATAAAAGGCTTTTATAAAACAGGTAATTATCAGAATGACCTTGTCATTGACACTCCTATTGATTTAATAAGGCATTTTGAGTTCCTTTGTCATCCATCGTTTCCAGCAAACAATCCGCTTAACCTTCCTTTAAACTATTTATTTCAAAATTTGATAAAATATATGTGTTTACCATATTACTTCTAGTCTAATTATAATAACTTGCTCAATGTTACTTTCATGACGCTTGACTGGCCTTCATCATGTATATTTAATCATGTTTGTCTGATTTTCGTCATGTTTGTCTGGTTTTTATCATGTTTGTCTGGCAATCCTGCGATCCATTTCCATGACTTTCAAAAGTCGAACGATCGTTTATTTGTGGGTTTTGGAACTAGGCGGTTAAGGTGATTTTGAACCTGTAGGATATGATTGGAAAAGAGTCGAATCATGGGATGTGATTTATTTTTTATATCTTTAACACTATTTGTTCGAAAGCTTTCTGATGTTAGTTCATGTTTTCATGTGAAATATTAACTTGAAAATGCCAGTTTTTATTTCTACTTTCCCGACATCCACAGCGGCCAATGTGTTTTCGTATAATCTCAAATCTGGACGTTCGCCAACCATGTGTCGGGGACAAATCTGAACGGTAAATTAGGCAATAGATGTACTCGTATTATTTTATAAGACGTTTGCAGATTGTCTTTCCTGACCGCGTTACGACTGTGGTATTCGTATCCTCTACAACTATTTTTTCCTTATATCTAGGTGAGAGAACTTATATCCTAATCTGTTGCTATTTTTAAAGTATACAGAGAACTTTTGTCCTTATTATCATAATCTGAATCATTTCATTCATTACTTGGACGCGCTCGAGAAAAGTCTTGTCCCTTTAATAGGATGTAAAGAGTTATTATATTCAGAAATGGAATTGCTCTTTCCAACATATCAGAGAGAGTTTTGTGAATTTTTTCCGTTTTGAGGAATCACATAACGTCGGAAAGGGTGTAATTTTTGCAATTGTCGATTGGCTGAACTCGTATGGGGTGATGCCTTAAAAACTTGTATCCGGAATCAATTTTATAATATAAAGCCTGGAGGAGCCCTCAAAACAAAATCAAATATCTTTAACCCACCTGAGTGTTAAAATATTCCAGAGGTAAATTAGTTCCCCGAACGGATCTCCGGGTGGAAACTATCCAAGGGAGAGAATATATGAAAAATAATGCACAAAAATTATGTGCAGGCTCGTGGAACGTACGAAGCTTGTTCATATCGGGTGCTTTCCAAACAGTACTTAAGGCATTTACCTAAGTAAGTATAAAGCGGTACAAGAAATTCGTGTTTCAAACGGAACAACTGTTAAGGCATACTTTCGTTTGTGGCCGTACGTATACCCCATTCTTGGAGCAGGAATCTCCATCAACAAAACTACGTCATTCAAACACAAGAGAATACACAAGGCTAGCTGGATAAGAGTAATAGTGGAATAACAAGCAACAAAATTGATAATTTTTTGATGGATTGAAAACACAATATCAATGTGGTAAAGAAGCGGATTGTAATTAAGAACACATCCTTATGCTCACTATACTAGAGCTTTTAGAATAGAAATGGGAATTCTCTGAAATGGTTCCCCAACTATCGTAGGACTCTATAATCCGATCAAAAATATATCATGTCCAGGCTGGGAATCCCAAAAAAGTTTGTGAAACTAATACAAATTTATCTAATATATTCGAGATATGTGAAGGATTTAAACGAGGATGCGCCTTATCACCACCTAATTTTGATTTGGTGCTGAATTTTGTAATGATATCCCTTCACTGGACTAGTGGCAAGATAGTGAGAAAGTAGTTAAGAAAAATGTAGAAGATTCAATAATGGAAGGAACGGAAGTAGACTTAGATGGAAATGAAGAGAAAACCAAATGTATGTATGGTCATCGACCAACTTGGATCGATTCAAACTTCATATGTGACTATAATCGACAAACAATTTGAGAAAGTGGACGATTTCAATTACTCGGATACGAATTGACTGCCACAAACGACACAAAAATCGAAATAAATAAAAGGCTTCATGTTAGCAACGCGTGCTGCTTTGCGGTGAGGAAACAATTCAAAACAATCTTTTTGTCCCGCAATAGGATCCGTATTTACAAAACTATATTAATGTTAATGACACTGCCAGTGGCACTTTGCGGATGTAAAAATTGGTCTCTGACTAAGAAGAAAGAACATAGATTTCGGGTCCTTGAAAATATGATCTTAAGGAGAATCTTAGGTTGAAAATAGGACGAAGAATCCGGTTAATGGAGAAAACTACACAATCAAGTACTTGACGAATTTTTTTCAGCCCCAAAACAGAACACTGAAACATGGAAGGCACACATACATGACAAGGAGGCTTTTCGAAGGGTGGTCAACGAGGCTCTGAACTTCTGAATTCCGAATGGCCGGTAATAATATTAATAATAATTTGGAATAATAACAAAAATTTGGAAATCTTCCTCCAGAGTTATTGTCAATTAGATTATTTGGAAGGTTTGGCTTATCTACAAGTTTTTTTTTTTTACAATGCATAGATCCAAGTAGTCAACGATACAGTTGAATTTGAGTAAAACTGCTGTAGAATTCATCTTGTTCAACAATGCACTAATTAATGCTTATTATCCAGCATAGGAAGACAGCGGTGGTACAAACAATTCCCAAGAGGGGTAGACATACTCCAACCCGGTAAATCTCCGGTCAATAAGTCAGCTTCAGAGTTTCAGCAAGATCTTCGAAAAGGCACATTCACATAATCCATATGTGCTCTGCATTTTCCCGCGGATTCAGACGAGAGGTTAATTTTGTTGAGACAGTTTCTCAGACTACAGTGTCCCGAAAGGTAGCTGACCAGTCTTCTGATATCGATTATATTTAGAATGTTTGTTAAAGGCCCGTATGAATTCCTTCGATTGTCGGAGGTTTTGAACGCTTTTCCAAAAGTGCAGGTATTGCGATTTTTCTCACTTGTCTAATGCCGGCGATACATTACACAAGTTCAGTGCTCAAGTCTGGCACTGCGTAAACTAAACTTGCGGCTCATACTATACAAGTAAACTGTGCAATTTTTTATTTGAAAGTTATAAGCGAATAAGACAACATGTGCAAATACTGCGCTATCTTATTGCTTGTTATAGCAACAAAAAGAAAGAAAAGAATTCAGAGAAAAAAAAAGACACAAAAGTGGTACATAAATCGTGAAAAATTAGGACAGGCAAAATTATTGAAAGAATTAGAACTTTCTTCGGAAAGTGATTTTAAAAACTATGTTCGAATGAGCAAAGATTCTTTTGAAGAACTTTTAGCAAAAGTGGCGTCGCTAATAAAAAAGCAAGATACTCTGTTGAGAAAAGCAATTCCAGTGGCTCATCGTTTGGCCTTGACGTTGCTGTATTTGGCAAGCGGCAACAGTTTTGAGGATTTAAAATTTCTAACAGCAATTGCACCGCAAATCATTGGCAAAATTGTTTTCGAAACTTGTGAGGCCATTATTGAAGTTCTCAAAGATTATATTGTGGTAAGTACTCAAAAAATATTATATAGGAATCTGAATATAGTTCTCGTTTGACCTTTTGCAGTTGCCAGTAAGCGAAGATGGATGGAAAAAGCAAGCTGATGCGTTTTACCATAGATGGAATTTTCCGAATTGTATAGGGGCTGTAGATGGCAAACATGTTGCTATTACAAAACCCCTTGGAAGTGGATCTTTCTATTTCAATTACAAAAAATATTTTTCCATAGTTTTAATGGGTGTTACAAAAAATATTTTTCCATAGTTTTAATGGGTGTTGTAAATGCTAATTACGAATTTCTGATGGTGGATATTTGCACAAACTTCTTCACGGTTTCAGATGCCGGAATTTTTAATGATTCAATTTTTTTTATTATTAACGAACTCAAAATACCGACCCAAGAGTCTCCTCCAGGATGCGATACTGCATTGCCATATGTTTTTGTTGCAGATGATGCGTTTCCTTTAATGGAAAATATAATGAAACCCTTCAGCCATAAGTCGATGATTAAACATGAAATAATATTCAACTACCGACTTTCGCGTGCGCGAGGAGTAGTTGAAAACGCATTTGGAATTCTGACGTCAAGATTTCGAATTTTGTTAAAAACTATAAATCTGTCGCCTGAAAAAGCGACTACAATAGCCCTGACTTGTTGCTATTTACATAATTTTTTAAGGAATAAAAGTGACCAAATATACTGCAGCTCTGGTAATCTTGCAACAAATACAGATATGGAAGTTGTAACAGAAAAAGTCTCCATAGCACCATTAAATCGCACTGTTATAAGAAATGCTTCGAATAATGCAAAAGACATTAGAAACCAATTTTGCGCATAGATACTTCAATTCTGAGGGGCCTGTACTATGGCAAAACAATATGTATGAAAAACTAACAAAAAAAAATGTCAATGACTCAGCCAATTAAAAATAATTTGTAACCATTCCACATGAACTTATTAAAATAAAAAACTTCATTAAATAATAAAGAAAAAAAAAGTATTTTATTTTGAGTCTGAAAAAGTTATTCAAAATTTTCAAAGTATTCCTTAATTGAATCCTGTGATTCTTGTGTTATTGTTGTGGGAAGTGATGGCGATGGAGTAGATATGTAAGAAATTGATGAGCTCGGTCTGGGTTGGAAAAAAATTGGGAACTCTTCTACGTGCGATCGATCCAAATTTGCATCGATCCAAATTTGCAATAGACCATTGAAATAAAACATCCGAAATTAATTTACGCGCCAATATCTTTTGTTCAGATTTCATTTCTTTTAATTGTGCTCCCCAAGCTGTGGCAATCGCATCATTTTCATCACTATTTAGATTGCTGTTCATATTTTGCGCTTGCAGGTGTTCACACGCTATTTCAATTAAATTGTCTTCCTCGGTAATTTCCCTCTTTTTTGGTCTATGTGGTGTTGCTGACATTTTCGGTGAAGTCTAGAATTCGAAAAAATCAGTACTACATATATAAAAACTATGAAAGCAAACTACTAATTAGTACCTCTTCTTGAGTCTCAACTCCCATTGTGCATGTGCTTGGTGCACTGCCCTCTTGATCCTCCAGAAAAGATAGTATATGGTAGCACCATAAAGTCGGCTCATATACATCCTCAGTTCCAGCTTCTGACTTTTCGCTTCTTTTAACTTTCTTAAACTCCTTTCTATACGTCGTCCTAAATGTCTTAATTTTTTTAACAACCATGTCCCTTTTTGCATCGGAGTATTTTTCTTTTAATTTATCAATTAACTTTTCATAAGCCTCGGTTTTCATGACTCTATTGCTGTAATCACTGCTTTTAATGCGCCATAATGCAGGGGAATTTTTGTATAATTTAAGGAACTCTGTCCAGAATTTTTTGCTTACTCTTCAAAAAACGCGACACAACTGAACGTTTTCAACATACACTACACAAATTCACTGTCGAGTTATACAAACTTGAGCAAATATAAAAATCGTTTTGATTTTTGCTCAGTTCACTGCACAAATAGCACAAACATCCCCATTCATTACACAAACGCACTGTACAGTGCCAGAGCACTGAACTTGGGTAATGTATGGCCGGCATAAGAGAAAATTAATCCTTTACTTGGGGATTTCATTTCAAGTTAAAAATGGACCGCAACAGGGAACGGTGAACTCGCCGATTTTTCTTAGCATTTACCCAAGCGATCTGATAGTTTATCTTCGCTACACCACTGAAAATATTTAGCAGTATTTTAATGACTGGAAATCAGAATCTTTCTTATTCAGAACGCCGTTGTCTAGGGCCTCGAGGGACACATTAAAACTGGCATAGGTTCTCAATCTTTGCTGGCGATACAAAGTGCAGTCAAATACCTTGGTATCTGGCTAGGTCAGTTTCCATATTTTGACAAACACATTGATGCTGCTCTAACAAGGGAATACTATATATTAATTATGTATATTCAATTATTTTCTATGTATTTTTTCTAACGTAGATTAATCTATTTTTAATTCTAAGTCGAACTAGAATGCATTTTGCAATTGTTTCATTTTTATAAGTTAATTATATGGTACAAAGGTCATCTAAGTAATTCTGTCTGCTTTATAGTATACTATAGGGAAACAAGTAAAGTATTTCAGTTACTTAATTTATTTAAGCTAGATATAAACATATTTATCTTCAATTTAGTTCCGAGTATATTAAATAAAAGTGAATTTAAAACAAAAAATATCTAGCCCTCTATGCTAATGTGAGAGCAAATATGGGCAATGTCATTAAATTACACTTTAATATACATATGTATATTAGGTTATGATAAGAAATTCACCCACATTCAGGGCGTGCGCTGAGTAACGAAATCGCAGTCAATAAACTCTCTTGTAATTCAAACACCTTTTATGTGGCGTTTTTCTACATATTTAGCGTAAGAGTATTCAGTATTACATTAATCTCATACTAGTTTCACATACCCTTGTATGCATATGTCTAATTTTATTCTCAAGTTAACTGAACTGAAGTACCAATCTGGGCAAAAAAAAAATTGACACGGTTTGCTAATTGAACGTTTTTAAACATTCGACAAA
This sequence comes from Merodon equestris, assembly GCA_958301585.1. Taxonomy (NCBI): domain Eukaryota; kingdom Metazoa; phylum Arthropoda; class Insecta; order Diptera; family Syrphidae; genus Merodon; species Merodon equestris. The sequence continues at coordinate 73,117,953 of OY284413.1, forward strand.
AAGTCCTAAATTGTTATTAAATGTCAAGGGATTAAACATAAAGAAGTTGGCAATGAGCCCTATCTCAAACCCAGAATACAAGAAACATATAAATTGCTTGAGATCATATAGATTGTAACCACTAAGTTTTATGTACATGCCAATGGCTTCTTTTACAAGCACCAAACGACTTGGCAAAACTGAGTCTGAACTGAACTGCCCATTGCTGTCCCTTAATTCCAAAAATCTTCTTATCCTTCCATATTTACTAAAACAAAACTTACTAAAATAAAACACATTATAGAAGCCAAACTTCTGCAGCATAATCCCAACATATGTTTCTACGTAGCTTAATCCTCAAGCCTACGTTATTGTTTGTCAGTCGGTTAGCAAAACGTAAACCGCAAAACCAATTTACAAGAGAGTCCTACCGACTAATCTGCGATAAAGACAACGACTGCGTACATGTCTTCACGAAATCACTCAGTGGAGACACAATGTCCTAATGACACTTTTCGAATTACTATCTAGAACTTTGGTAGGACTTTTGGGATAATATACTAAAGTTATATACATGTGTGCCTTTTAAGATGATTTATATTTCCTCCCTACAGAGGAGTACTACTCGTATGTACGCGGTGAGCCATATACTTGATCAGAGGGTTAACGTCTGGTACCAGTAGTCAATGCGCAATTCGTCCCAAACCCAGTCCCTGATGTGTATGTATTGGACCGGTTAAGGTATGAGCAAGAGGGGCACTTCGAATCTTATATCTTTATGATTTGATTTCGAATTTCGTTTGAAGATTAATACTCGCCCATCAAGGGACGCTATTCGATTATTCCGCCAAGCTATACATTTTTTGGAAACGCTTAGTATTGGCTGGGGTTATCAAATTTAATTGAAAACTTTCCTTTCTTACCCTGCTTGAAATAGTCTTCAAAGGATGTCTTTATTTTTATTGTGCGATTCAGGTACATATATTTTCTATGTGATTTAATTGAATCTGTACGTCAGAAATGATAACTACTCGAGATTTCTCGAGAGAATGGAGTGAAGGGAATTGAAAGTATTGGGCTCGGAGGAGCCGAAGATCGAAAACGAAAAATATTAAATCATTTTGCGTTGCTCTGGCGAAAGATGAGCATTTCAGGGACCAACAGCGGGTTCTGTGTTATATTATGTTGAAACATTAAGTGGAATTCTGGAGCAAACCAGACAACGAGAAGCTGTATCCGGAGTCGTTCTAAAGCGTTGGAGATACCATTATGTTCTTTCATTTCGCCGGTAGAGGTTTTGCTTTCTCAAGATTTGGCGTAATTAATGACATCGATGAACATTTGTTTTGTGAATGTAGCAAGCAGCATAAATTAATGTTTTCGGTTTTTCGTTTAAGGGATGAGTAGACTTTGCATACTAGTGAAACATTTGTATTTTGTTCGTTTCATTTCAAGCCAATTTTTCGATTTCTTGTTCGAGTAATCTTATCCGAAAGCTACCTAAATAAAACAATATTTGTAGTGCAAACACGTTTTCATTGAGCACATTTGGAGTAGTCAAATGAAAGCCTTTGTTATATCCCACCAATCCCCAAGATATTATCCACTTGGTGGTAGTGCTTCTTTACGTGTGCGCAAGAACATATTAAGAAGATCATTGATGATTTCTACTTATCTAAATAGCGGCTTATAAGTTTTTTTTTTTATTCTTGTTGACAGGAATTCATATCAATGTTGATGGAGTTTTGGTATACCCAATGGGCATATGAGTTCGTGCAAGCAATACAATATATATAAGAATTTTTATCAAAGTGCATTTAGGCGTATATTCGTGAAAACTGACAGTAGCAGTTGCTTGAGTTGCTTTCTGTATCCATACGTAATAGTTCTTTCATAGTGTTTATCGATGAACTAAATAAACAGTGGCTTTTTTAATTGTATGATAAAAATAAAAACGTTATACCAGCGAACATGCTACAAATGTGTTTATTTATGCCCTCCCACCTTGAAAAGTTATGACATTTTCAAATGCAAATTAAGGTCAATTGCGATCAAATAGACTTGCGCGACTGCACTAGGAGCATAAGAATTGTAAATATTTCATAGAAATATAATACATTTTGTGGTAAATACAAAAATATAAACAAATTAATTTAAACTTAAATTTGTCCTCAAATACTGTACTCTGTATTATAAGTGGCTAATTGAAACTCAGACAATCCTTCACCAAGTGTCCCTGTTTGACAGGGGTGTTCTATGAGTGTTCTATGTTACACTTTTCTGTTCCATCTCTTCGAGGTTCATCTGTAGGTTAGGGTAAATTTGTACTAAAAAAAGTTAGGTTAGAGTTAGACAGGGTCAAATTAATCGAAGAAAGCAATTGTATGCTAGATTTTTAAAAAACACTGTAATGTACTTAAATCAGTCAAGTTATTTAACCCTTCGACCCTCTTCGGACACATACATATGTATGTCCCAACGAAAGTTCAAACTGCTCTGAAATTTAAAATTGGGACAAATATATTACACTCAAAACACCGAATAGGACACATACATACATCCCAGCCCACACAGCGCTCCATCCATTTTTGGAACTTTAATATTGGATATACTCGAAATAAAATTTTTGATCGGATCAACAAAAAATATAATATTTGATGTCAGGTTAATTACAGCACTCCGGATTGAGGCTCCCCCAAATATTGGTCTTTTTTTTCTCATTCACTATGTTTGGCATTTACATCGTCGGCCAGAGTGTAGAAGTTTTCTACCGAGTTTAAGCGCAGAGATTGAAAAAGAGCTCTCCATTTCGGAGAGGAATGCACACAAAGCAGGCCTCTAGCACCTTGAACCTCTGCACTTCACGGCCTAATTGTATGCCTAAAATTGTTTCTAATGGAGATCGCTACTCCCCCGCCTCGCGTGACGTTGGATCGGTCTCTTCGAATTATTTTATAAGCCGTATTTTGTGGTTCTGGTTGAACTTTTTTTCGCTTTGGGTTAGTAAATCGGAATTGTCGTCATGCAGGTTGAAAAAAAAGGCTCCTCGCTCAATCCTAATCAATGATTTCTTAATCACTGGAAGGATCTTTAAGTGGCTCCTCAGCGGCGTATCCTAGGGTGGACTGTTCATGTTCACCTCGGCATCCAGTGCCTTGTTAACAGGCACTAGGGTTTTGGGAATGTGCTTTTTACCGCCATCTGAGCGTAGGTTATTTAGGCAGTGACGGCTGGGGTTTCTAAACGACCTGCAGTTCATTTCTCGTCAGCCTTTTGCTTACAAGTTACAAGGAAAATGTAAAATGTTTCCTTACCTTTTTACTGACATGTTACAGACTGGAAAGCCAGCAAGGAAGGAAGGAAGTAACAGCCTCTCCAGCTTGTTGCTGGTTGTAAGCTGTACCAGGAAGGGCAATACTCCTTTCTCCCGAAGATACCGCGTCATGATGAATGACTTGACTCCCATGAATTTGAGGTCTTTCAGGAAAATGTAGGTTTTTCAGAGAACATTGACAGTTCTTGAAGCTTCGAAAATATTTTTTTCTTAACCAAAAATAACCTCACACGCCGCGCATTTGGGGAGAACTTATTTTAAAATGTACGCATTGATAAGTCTCCTCTGAATCAAGTTATAAGCTCAAAATGGTACCGATTTCAATTCAATTCAAACTTATTAGTCTTAAACTATTAGGAGATAAACTTCTTTGTCCTCGGAAGAAATTACGACTGACGGACAGTTGATTCTTTTTTTTTTAATTTAATTTCCGTCTCCCGTTGGTCTGCTGCTCTCTTTTTCTTATGCAAAGAAAAGCAAACAACTGAACAATTGTTGTTCCTGCTCGTCATTATGCTTTGAGAAATGGAACAAATTTATTTTCAACGATTACCTTGGTAAGGTTTATTAGCTTCAATCCTTCGTGCCTTTGGTTCCGGTAAAAGCGTAATTCCTTGAGCTAGAAGGCAAATGCAAAAGAAAAATCCATTTTTTCGATATACTCTTTTCCTTTAATTGCTTACAACGGCGAAAGAAAAAGCAAATAACAAAAGAAAAAATAATTACAGTACGAGTGAAGTTAAAATTACTTTTAAATTACCGACCAAATGGGCTCTTTATTTGCCCGGTTCTTCAAGCTGACACGGAAAGCAAGAAAAAGTTTTTTCCCTTGTGTAATCTTTTCCTTTGTAGTTTCTGATCTTTTAAAAACATTTTCCGTGCACTTAATAGGATGTTTCCATTATACAACAGTGAAGGAAATACGAAAACAGAGGAAACAACACAACGAACTACTAACTTACCGCACGATGTGAGCAGAATATCTGGTAGGGGTTGCAGTCATCCGCTATAACCACGCTATGTTAAAATGTGTTTCATTGTAGAGGTATGTGTATATTACGAATTTTGTTTCGCCTTGGGTTTTGAGAATAACCAAATGCTGTAAGGTCTCGCTAATCACGTACAATTATTTCAAGGGGGTATTCGGATTATCGAATCATTCGATTTAGAGATTACAATTCAAGGAAAAGAAAAGCCTGGTGTCGCAAAAAATAAATCATATTTATTGTTTTTTAAAGCCAAAAAAAGTATGTCATCAGGTAGCAGAGAGATAGTGAATACAAAAGTTTTAACAATGGATCCGAAGAAATGTTACCCCTGCTTTATGATTTAGGTAGAAATTTTAAGTGAGGTAAGTGTCGTATGAGCATGGATACATTCGTATCCAAATATTCGGTTGACACAGATTTAAGTTGTCCAATTTATTTCAGTGTCCGCTTAAGGTCAGTAAGATGTTTAGATTTGTAAGAATATTTAAGTTAGTTTTCAGCGTCTTTGTCTAGGTTAAGATAGATTTAAGAAATTATGAATAAAAATGAATTAAAAATTAAAAAACTGAAAATTCAGATATTGGTGCAGCTTAATCTGTTCTGACAGCAAAACCAATAATAAAAGTTTTTTTCTTTTATATCTAAAATGCAGTCAAAGCCTATTCATATAAACGTCCAGCGCTGTTATTGTATATTCATGCTCAATAGTCACTCTATACCCATGTACAGCCCCTTCTTTGTCACTTTTTGGCTGTGTGTTTTCCTAAATATTGTTTTCGTCGTGCCATTCGATATCTTCTAGTGAATTTCAGATATGCCTTCGATAAATGATCCAATTCAAGACTTAGGACACTATTCTCCTGATTCATTAGTCGCGACTGCCGAAAATCATCTTCATTATTACAACTGATCCATTATCAGTGGAAGGCAACAGCACCTTCCAACAATTTTTCATCATTTGATAGGCCATTCCGAGCACTGGCCAAGAAATAAACTGAAAGAAATAATGTTTGACATCTTATTTTTTTGTAATTTAGGTTTGTTATTCTAATAACATTTAGTGACGTTTAATTTGATGATAAGGTGTTGGCTTTAGTTTTAAATTTATTTGTTGGCCGGCGGTATGGTTCATTACTTAATAAGTGTAACGCTTTTCAAGCAGCCCATTTGAACGCATAAACTTTTTTACCTGCGATACGAAGGGGTTGAAAAACTATTTTTGAAAACAGTTGATGTCATCTAAGCACATACAGTGGAGTCTTAATCAACAAGTTATTTCTTTGCCCCAAAGGGACATAATTTTTTGATTTTCGAATTGCAAATATTTTAAGCTGAATAAATTAATTTGAACAAACCATAGGATTTTCGTCCAGGAGCAGTTTTTTTTTTCCGAAGAAACAAGAGTCTTCTCGGGCCAACGCTTCCAACCATCGTAAAAGGTTGAATTCTGTATTTTCCTGCTAAACATTTTCTAAATCATCAAATCCATCCTCAGCTTGAATTGAAAAAACATTAGTCTCCTTTAACATCTCTGAAAATAATTTTGCCCGTCATATGCAGCAATTCTGCAAAGATACCGAAAGTTTTTTTTCTTTGTTTAAGAAATCTTTCATGCACACTTCTCTCCACTTTTCTCCGTTTCGGATTTTAGATTTATTCTTCCACCACTTTCTGACACAAAACTAAAATCATGGTGTAAAAGCTCATTTCTAATTAACGCATGTGAACATGTTTGCCTTGTGGCGTTTAATGTCTGCCGTATTCTCAACCTAATGTTTTCAACAAACGATAGTGTTTGATGCTAAATATTTTTTGGTCATTTATAAGCGAAAGAATTTTTTTTATTTAGATTTCATACTTCTTAGAACTATATTGCGCTCCTAGCTTCAATAATTAACCTAACGTAACCCTATATGGACATTCTATAGTAAACAGACAAACTTAAAATATGCTTTTCGGCCTTTTGAACAAAAAAAAGAAACTATAATAATTAAAATAAATGAATACCTAAGCTAAGAAAATGTTTTGTTTTTTAGAAAACAGAAAGCTTACGTACCTGATACCTTTTTTTTATAAATCTTAAAACTGACTAAAACTAGCTTAACCTTAATTAGAATATATAAAAAAAAAATTATATATAATATATTTATATGGGGTCGCCAGGAAACTCGCAATCATAAATGGTGTCATGAATGAAAAAAGTTTAAGAAGCCCTGGTTTAAATAAATATGATTGGAGTATACCCCTTGGTGTAAGAGTGCACATCTAAGCGAGTACAGTAAACCCTAAGGGGAGTACAAATTAATTCGGTCCGTTTTTTTGTGTTCAAAATTTTTTTTTTATTGAAAAAGAACGTAAAAAATACATCACTCAAAGTATTGTCCATCGGAAGCGACTACTTTTTCCCATCTTTCTGGTAATTTTCGAATACCATCTCTAAAAAATGAGTCCTCTCTGGCATCAATCCAATCATTAAGCCATACTTCGATTTCTTCAAAAGACCCGAACCGGTGACCCCCCAAATCGTTTTGCATCCATCGAAAAAGCCAGTAGTCGGAAGAAGCAAGGTCTGGAGAATACGACGGGTGGGGTAAGACCTCCCATTTCAGCGTTTCCAGGTAGTTTTTGACCGCTATAGCCACGTGGGGCCGAGCGTTATCATGTTGCAAAACCTTGTCATGACTTTCGGTCGTTTCTGGTCGTTTTCACGCAATGCACGGCTCAAACGCATTAGTTGTAGTCGATAACGTTTCCCATCAATGGTTTCGCCTGTTTTTAGCAGCTCATAGTACAACACACCCGTCTGGTCCCACCATAGACGCTCTTTGTCTTCGACGCTAAAACCACTACTTTTGAAGCGTCGAAACCACTCTCTGCATGATTTATCGGTCGAAGCAGATTAACCATAAACTTCTACAAGCATTCGATGGGCTTCAGCTGCACTTTTCTTCCAATTAAAAAAGAAAATCAAAACTTCCCGCAAATGCTGTTTATTTAAGACAAATCCGGACATTTTCGAAGAGGTAAAAAACAATGTTGTTGTCAGAAACAGACGCTGATGCACACTAATTATTGTTGACAGATGTCACACCTTTCCAATGAAGTAGGTAATCGCTTCCAAGATCAACCACAATTTGCAGGTGGCGCCATCTTTTGAAAACGGACCGAATAAATTTGTTCCCCAATATATATTATAATATATGTTTACTGTGTATACCTATATATACATATCTCTTTATTTTTATTTTATGTTTTATATTATATTTTTTTTGTTTTCATTTTTTATCCTTTTCGTTGCATATACCATATACCAAATATGCAGCTATATCTACCTAAAATATTCCCTATTCCGATTCCCTAACCTATGTGAGCCTGCGGGCTTACCTATCAAAATTGACCACTGATGCAATCCGCACCAACCCCCAAAAACATTAATGCTATCGGATGACGTCTTCTCGATCTTACCGTGAAGTCGAATCGGATTTGCGGACCACGTGGAAGATTAGCAGTACCGCCAAACAGTCCTGGATCAGTCCACATTGGTCTAAATAGAGGAGGGCCTCTTGTGGGACAAAACCGCTTAGCCGCACTGTCTCGTGGTACAATTAGTTGGGATATTAAGCCCCGTAGATCAGGTTATTGACCGAGGTCATTGCTCTTGCAACGTGGCTTTAAATCAGAAAATTTTTCACCCGTAAAATCTTAGTCTTATTATAAAGGACTTCGTTCCGTTATAATTTCGTGTGCTATGTAACCCGAGACGATTCCTTACACATTGTCTCTCAAACACCCGAACCCTTTCCATTAAGCTAGTTCTCACATTAAATAAATCAATAAACGTCTGAGCATGTGTTTACCCAGTAAGGACGAAATCCGAACCCAATTAAAAGTCGGGAAGCATATTATGGATTACTTCTTATGCCGACAGAAGACAGGTATAGAGTGTAGAAAACACGTACATAATGTGGAAAAGCAAAAGGTTCGGATTATTGCGATATTCGGATTAAAAAGGGTCAGATTAGCGAGATATTCCTGAAGAATATCCCTGCAGCGATACCTCTCGCTTGTCGTAAAAGGCGACTAAAACAAAGGTAAATAAAAATCACATCTAGGCAATTTAGAAAACACCAAGGTGAGCCTAGGGACACATATACCACCATTAAACTGCCCCACAAGTGTACATGCAAATCAGTGGGTTGACACGACTGCAGATCACCGGTGTTGTAAGAGTAAGATCAAACAAAAAAATCTGGAGCATGCCCGTGTCACAAAAAAAAAAAAAAAAAACGGCAGGCCGAAAAACAATTGGTGCAAACAAATGCAAAAACACCAGCATTTGATTGGCCTCAGCGATGAAGTAATCCCAAACCGGGAAGCCTGCCGCTTCTTTCTGAGGTCAAACCGGCGGACCCCACAAGCGGACCAGTAGGAATGCAGTTAAGTGGGAAGGTTATGGTCCTACACTTCTGACCATAACGACGCCGGAAAAAGGAAAAGAAGAAGAAGAAGAAGAAGAAGATTAGCGAGATATTACTATATCAGCAAAGAGAATATTTAAATATCAATTTCAGAAGTTTCTTGTATTTATTTAGCGTCATCATATAATAAGCACCTATGGCATAGTGTGTGCAAGTCTTTGTATTTTGTAGAAACATGCTCATTTGACCCATTTATCCTAGCGCGCTGGGATACTATTTCTTTCTTCCAATGAACTTTCGGAATCAATGTATACAAATGCTTCCGGGAAATAAAGCTCGATCAGAATGTGCTTTCGTGGTATCTATATTTGGTTAGTAAGCCCCGGAATACAGGTTATTGTCGCTAGTCATAACCATTGAAATGTGCATTCCAGTAATTTTAATAAGAAAATTGTCAATCCTGTCGATTCCGTCATACGGGATCTTATTAAGGTAATACTTAGTGAACTGAGACTAGCATTCTGTACATTTTAAGACATGTCCTAAGGTACTGCTTCTGCTGATGATGGGCCTCAATAGGACCACGAAGCTTATGATTTTTTATTTATTTAAATTGATTTCTATGAAACAGAATAAGGGCAAGCGTCAAGTCAGATACGAAAATATTTAACTACATTTCTAACCGCCAATTTCCTTAAATTCTTTTTGGTATCCCTTGAGGTCCTGTATTATGGAGTCTTAAACAGTATCACTTCCGACTTTTGGAAGTTAATGTGAACTTTTCATGTTTAGGGATAACGTGGACTACCGCTATCGAAAAGATTTCGCTATTTTACAAAGAATTGAATAAAAGAACAGGCTTTAAGATTATGTTGCTGAAATGTTATACTTTTACGTAAATAAAAATGTAAAAGTCAGCGTTTTAAAATTTAAATTTATTACTATAAATTACATAAATGAAGAGTGGGGGTTAAAGTTTTTTTTTCCGAAAAGCTAATATAATTCTTCTATCAAAAAGTTAATTATATTGGAAATGTACACATTTTTATAGAAGAAATTAATATATTTGTTAGTATGGACATATTTTTTGTAGATAATAGCACGACGTATGCACATCGTAAATTGGGCGAGTACATATTAAACATTGAAATCTAGTTTTTTTTATCCTTTTTGAATCGAAAATTTTACACCATTTCTTTTCTTCTAATTTGAATCTGGGCATGGTTCAACATCATTTTGATCTTTTCCCAAAATATTTTTAACGGCGACCTAATTTTTGATTCTTGACAGTGTTCAATCAGCGCAGGTTTTGTTAAGTATGAGATAGGTGACAAAAACAATCTCTTCCATTAGACTCATCGCAAAGAACATTTTATTTTTACGGAATGGCCAACGTGATCATCGCCGTTATAGCGAATAGTTTCTGCATAATATGTCAAAAGTTTCTATTCCTCCTATGGCACCATTTAGTGATGGGTAATTAGAGTAATTAATATCATTACATCATCTGAGCTTGGAAAATTTTATGTTATCAAAACAATTAAATCCTTTTAGTTTAAATCTGTTTCTCAGCAGCTTTCATTTCAATAAGAATTTCTTTCTTGTTTTTCCTTACTGCCCCAGTGATTGGTAAGTTATATGGAATCTGTACCGTTTTTTCTGTCAAAGGAATGCTCCGACTACAATTGACAGTCCTGCTTACTTGCCGAAATATAATTTGCGGCACGTTTTCGTCCTCTTTTTTGGCTATTGTAGACTTTCCCGTCTTGGTATTGATCTACATTGATTTACATAAATAATAAATTAAATATGGAAATTATCCAAATTAGGTGTGTTAACATCGTTCATTGTCTCAAGAAGTGCTCAATCCCCTTGATTATATTTGTTTATTTTCTTAATAACTTAAAGCTAATATACATTTTTACAAAATATAGCGAAAAATAATAGTAATCAATCCATAACTTAAAAGTTAGTGTGGAATGACATAGCAATTTAATTAACAAATAAAAAATGATCTGAAGTGGCGGTAACATCGGTTTTTTCAAAATTATTTTTTTCGGATTTCATACAATAAAAAATATACATACATGTAAGAATTCAGGAAAACAAAAGCAATTAATATACAATAAAAATACAATTCGAAAATAAATTATTAACAAATGGCAATGACTTAACACTTTAAAGTAACGATTCAAGGACGTCATAATTGACAGTGAATAACCAGTCTTTAACCCTTTTTAAAAACGAATTAAAGTGTGTGGATGTCCGAACGGAAAATGGTAACTTATTAAACATTGAAGGAGCTGTAATAGTGTAAAAGTGTGAAAAGTGGGTTTTGTGAGCAATTTGAACATTGACAAGATGCATGCTATTTATACGGAGACTATACTTTTGTGTGCTTCTACTAGGAATATTACCGCTTTGCTTATAAAATTCTTTTAGCACTTTAAAAACGTAAAGGTGCCTCATTGGTAAAATGCGCAGATCTCTAAATAAGGGCCAGCTATGAGTGAAACGATTTTTGTTACAAATAATCCTAACTAAATGTTTCTAGGCTATTAATAATGGTCTGTAATAAATTGACTTTAAAACTTTTGTGGAACAATATTGTTTGTTGAGATACATTTTGCGGGTTACTAGTAACATATGCGATTTAATTGTTTGTATATGATCCTTCAAATTCAAATTATAGTCAATTAATACTCCAAGGTGCATTGATTCAATTTTAAAACAATTATTTGAACAGCGTGAACTGGGAACAAAATTACGTTTTCCACAACTATGTACAGGTAAACATAATTTTTTACAATCATAAGCATGAAAGTATAAATTAAAATCATTTAAACGTAACTAGATATTTTAAAAGACATAAGTTTTGTCTTCTCGCTTATAATTAGTTTATGATTCTCAAACCAAAGTCGCAAAGTTTCTAGGTCTTTCGAGGTAAAGGCTATGTCGGCTGCAAATGCAGTTGCCACTCCATTTAGATTTAAGTCAAATAGAGAGTTTATGTAAATTAGGAATAGCAGAGGACCAAGAACTGAGCTCTGTGGTACACCATTTTTTTAAAATACGGGGGTCACTAAAGCATCCATTTACATTAACTTTTTTTAGATAAAAAGTAAACCACTTGTGAATTACTACTCTAAAACGGGCATTGTATAATATTTTTAAGAATTAGTCATGGTCAACCATATCAAACGCTTTTGTCATATCAACAAAAAGAGCCATGGTAGATTTGTTGCAGTTAATGCTTTCTACAACTGGCTACACACTCTCAGGATTGCATCCTCGGTTGACATTCCTCTTCTAAATCCAAATTGATTACTAAAATATTTGTTTCTGTCTAAAAAGGACAATATACGTAATTTTATAAGTTTTTCAAAAATTTTAGAAATCGTTGGTAGTAGGGAGATTGGTCTTTAGTTGGATATATTTCTTTTATTACCTTTTTTAAAGAGTGGTATAACTTCTTTTAGGTATTGTGGGTGTTTCCGTGCAGGGACGGGTTAAGAATATCTCTGCAGCGATACCTCTCGCTTGTCGTAAAAGGCGACTAAAACAAAGGTAAACAAAAATCACATCTAGGCAATTTAGAAAACACCAAGGTGAGCCTAGGGACACATATACCACCATCAAACTGCCCCACAAGTGTACATGCAAATCAGTGGGTTGACACGACTGGAGATCACCGGTGTTGTAAGAGTAAGATCAAACAAAAAAATCTGGAGCATGCCCGTGTCACAAAAAAAAAAAAACAAAAAAAGGCAGGCCGAAAAACAATTGGTGCAAACAAATGCAAAAACACCAGCATTTGATTGGCCTCAGCGATGAAGTAATCCCAAACCGGGAAGCCTGCCGCTACTTTCTGAGGTCAAACCGGCGGACCCCACAAGTGGACCAGTAGGAATGCAGTTAAGTGGGAAGGTTAAGTGGGAGAAAAAAGGAAAAGAAGAAGAAGAAGAAGGTGTTGCGGGAAACAACCATTTTGTACACTATGATTAAACAAGTAGCACAAAACGTCCACCACATAGTAGCATATTTTCTTCAACAATACACTCGATATGCCATCACTTGTACGAGAATTTTTATTTTTTAATGACAATATGACAATTGACAAGTAAAAAATAGTTGGAAATCAAAACTATTTGGTTGTGAGTTTTCAGTGGTTCTAAAGGACAATTGCAGTCTAATGGAATATCAACAGATGGTTTCAGTTTTTTCTGATATATCAGTAAAGTACATTTGATATCCTGATTGAATCAGTGTAGCTATTACCATCTATTTCCAATCTGTTAATACTTATTGGTTCTTTTCTTTGTCCCAAAATGCTATCGACTATCTTCCATTCCTCTCTTACATTACCTTTAGCTCGTTCAAACGAATCAGAATAAAGTATGCTAATATATTAGTATATTCCATTAGTGCCTCCGTAATTTCCTGAAAGTATGTAGTTCCCAGAGATCTTATTTTTTTTCTAGATCAGCAACGGCACCAATAAGACCAATTACGATTAGACCGTGTATTCAAAACACATTTGTAAAACTTTTACCTACCTTCTTGTAGGCTTGTGACTGTAGGAATCAAGGTTACTTTCTTTTTCCATGAGTTTCTATACCCTAAAGAGCACTCGATGGCCTGCCATGTCGGCATGCATCTGAAGGACGCTGGTAAAGTATTAAATTTTGTAAATTATTATTGGATATAGCGTAATTTTCAAACTCAGATACACAATCGCAACCAAACCATGAATCGTCACCGAATATTTCCTTTCGAAGTCCATCACTCAAGTTCAATTTTTTTGTTGGAGAAGAGTTATATATATAAGAGTATATATATTATACGCCATCGTTTGAAAAACGATACTAAAAATCATACATCTTACATACATCTACAAAGGTGAAAAAATAAAGTTTCGTAAGTTTTCCATAACTGGCGACAAAGTACGCGTCTGGGTTAAGTACGAAATAAGCAATTTCCTATTGATCTTCCCCACATATCCGCCAGAACGATGGCAATTTGGTGTTCAACAATGTTCCTGTGCTCCTCTGTATGTTGTAAGCTTATTGGCACAAACCCAATTGCTTTAGAGAGATTATACTATCATCGAAGTTCGCCTTCACCATCTTGTTGGAACCACATGTCTTTTATGTCAATATCATCCAACAAAGAGTCTTCCAAGATATTGGAATAACGAACTTCATTGACCGTTGTGTTATGATTATTTTCATCGACGAAAAAATATACTCCATTAATTGGATTAAGCTCTCTTAAAACTGTGACCACCTTATCAGAATTTTGCAATTTTCAACAATATTCAACAAAAAACGTAAGCGTGGCTAACATTACGCAATTCAAATCCAAAAACCTGTAAGAAATAGTTGGAAAATAATGGAGAATATGTACGTACATAGCCGGTAGTTATATCGGAATATACTAATATTGGAAATACAATGACAGATTTTCTAGTCCATATTCTAATCCAACGATATTGAATTTGACGTTCTCCTAGGGGCACTTTAGCTTGATGCAAACTTTCAAAAATAACCAAAAAATCTAAACTTAAAAAATAACTTAAATACATTAAACTTGAATAAACTAAATAAGGTATGTAGATCAAAAAGAGCGAAGTTTGCTTCACGCAGTATTCTTGACATTGGGTCTTGGTAACCGCAGTCCCTTCGATTGGAGTTGAGGCATATACCGAAAGTTTCGGGAATTGGTGCTAAGAGTCATTTGCAAATATTGAGCACGAGGAGATTTTTTTAACATCAAGTATTGAACTAGCTTAAGTCCGATTGGATGGAGTAGGAATCGGCGGCAGAAAATATATATAAGGTAATATGTAAAAACACAATGCAGCAAACGACCTCCCGTGATAACGAACTCCGATGACCGGAATCCACTTCAGCCCAATTGTACCTTGGCGCATTAAGTTTCACCTGTGCAATGTCCTTGCTGCTGACAACGCAATAAGCGGCAACGATGCAATTATCGCATTCGCCTATAAATTTATTTAGGATAATTTTAAGAAATAAATTATCATTTCGTGAAATAATAAAGTTGGTATTTTTTTTTTAACTTTAAACAAATATGTAATTTAACTTACATATCTATAGATTTCATATCAGGGAATACGGGAAGGTCATCAATGGTTCGGAAAAATACCAACGGGCCGAGGTAGCTGCCTTGGGGGACTCCGGATCAGAAACCAAGGGAGAAACTAAGAACAAAGAATTCAAGAAGTATCATTTGATGCGAGATTTCGCCAAAGGCTCTGCTGAAGCCTGTGGCAACAAAGTTTACTTCTTCGACATCAATTAAGTCAGTGGTTTTCGTACGGCCACGATAATTTGGAGAGAGTAAAGGCTTATAGTAAAAAAATGTTGATACTCTCAAAGAGAATGCAAGAGAGTTTAACAATGTAGCGATAGTTGGACACCTAATTTTTTCGTCTTTTTTGCGGTATGGGATAATATAAGCATTTTTCCGAAGCTGAGGAAAGAGTCCCTCTGACACTTTGAAATGAGGCCGTGAAGGATGGGAGCGAATGGGTGTCGCATTTTCTAAAGCTATGGTGAGGAGGAAGTTGGTACCGGACGAGTGGTTTTATTTTAAGTTGTGTATTTTCTCGATGACTTAGCTATGAGTTATATTCCACTGATGCTAGAGACGTCTGACGGCAGTTTTTTATGTAACGAAAATAGTCACAATGAGTTGAAAAAAGTTGGCAACTACTTTCGGATCATTGAAAGAAGTATTGAGGAACCTTATTTATTTATATAGTTCACCAATATATCGCTCCTGCGATTAGTGATAAGAGAGGATTGTATTCAGTATCGGAGGTGCATTAGATAGATTCACAGAGTTGTGCAAATTCCGTATAACCCTGCCCCTAAGTAGAAAGATGGAGGACAGAATCGAGGACCTATTAAAACTAAACTGAAATGTAGTTGTACATACATAAATTAAAACAAAATAATTGACAGACATTGCCTTTATAACTTCGGGAAGATTTCACCAAGTTATGTATATCCCCAGGTGGTTAGTCCAGTTACAATGGTTTTGACTGCAACGACGTGAAGGGATATCAAATAAAGACGTCCAATAAATTAAATTCAAGTAAAATAAAAAGGTTCTTTGATTTAAATGATGGCTAAGAAGACGTGATTACTTTATTTAAAAGAAAAAAAGAAGCAAAATCACATCCGACAAAGAACTTTCATAGTTGATGGTATAAAAGGCCTGATTTTTCTTTTACAAGGCAAAATAAAATAATCTGAGTAACAATTATCATGTAAATACGTGTAACATTCCAAAGAGTTTTATTCAGTTTCACTTTGTTATATTCTTTGATATTTTTTCTAGGTTCTTCCTATACTTAGTAATCGAATAAGATAACTCACAAGCTATAAAAAAAGAAGACATGGATCTGTCGCATTTTGTTGGACTTATGCCACAACTATCCGAATCGATTATACTATTAGTTTCACTCAGTACAGAGAAAAGCATAATATAACTTGGAAGCAGTTCAATATTACCGTCTACCATAACATCACACATATGTACGTCCCCACATATAATATGTACAATACATAAATATACATGTATTTAGGTCTCTATGTATTCTACTTGGAAAGATGTTTTCAAATAAATCCAAAGCAAATAGAGAAATTGAAATGAAACAAATCCATTACATCTAACTCCAGATTACTGAGTACACCCATACATGCATGCTGGATAACAAGGACTTGACGGGGATATGTTATTTCATCTACAAATTGAACAACGAACAGATAAGTCGAAAACTTGGAACTTTCCAAGTAGAAAGTAAAAAAGTTGAAGCATGAAGAAAGTCCTGGGGAAAAAGATTCGGCTCTGAGCAATCAGTTCTGCAATTGTTTTTTGCTCGTGCATGAGCATGCTTGAAACGGCAGCAGGACATGTCCATGAATAAGGAGAATGTACATATGTACTCATATACGCTGCACATACAAACCGAAGAAGTGTAGTTTTAAATTGGATACCTCACCTTAGTAGTTGGACCATTATCTGTGAAGACACACTGTTTTGGTATTCTTGAAATCTAGCACTCAGGGTGTGACCGGACGAATTGCTATTCTAGGTATAAGATTTAAACTTAAAGCACCCTGATGATTGCCATTTTTGTTAAAAATAAGTCCATGGCTTTAAGTGGACGAAGGTGTGATAAAATAAAGATAAAAGAAATGACGTCCTTAAATCTCAATTGAGTCTTAAAAAACATATTCACAAGTTTTTCAGCGGCAACCAATTTATGATATGAGCATAACACGAAATTTGTACCCAAGGTGCACTAATACATATAAGCTTTAGGAAATATATTTCGCAAGCTAAATACGAGTATATTCGATTTTCGAATTCATTTTATGTTTTGTTGGTATGAGTAGATATGTTCTCTAACATATGGTAACACTGTCAATCATTTTGGATATTTAATGTGTTTTTCAAAGATACAGTCAAGGAAATATGGATAGCCTCACACACTTTTTTCGCAGGAATAATAATTGTTTGGTTCTGTTTTTTATTTGGGCGTATTTTGTTCTTAGTTTAATTTTTTTTCTTAAATGGGACGTGGAAAATCTCTTACCCACGAAGAAATTGCTTCAATTAAGTCTTACAAGGAATGTAAGCTTTCCAACCGTGTAATTGCCCAAAAAATTGGAAGATCTGCTAAAGTTGTTAACAATTATTACAAAGTATAAAGGTTAGGCGTGTTTAGTTCTTGTCAGATGATAAACATGAATTATTATGTTAATGGTTCAATAAATTTTAAATGTAACCATTTCCATGCTTGCTAGTTTGTGAAGTTCCTCTGTAGAGAAAATCCAGAGTAAGTTGAAAATCATTTTGAACACTTTGTTTAGAGATGTTTGAAGCCTGCGCGATGATTTTGTGCACATTTACTTCATATGGGAAATCCATAAAATATAATAGCTGGGAAAATACCCTTAAAAATTAATAGCTTATTACCAGCTGTGAATTTAAGTAGATAAAGGACCAAGGACCCTCACTACATAAAGGATTTCTTGTACATTCTTGCAGATTGAATGTTGAGTGATTGTCCAAATATATCCCTAAATAATTCACACTTGACTTCCACTCAAACTGAACGCCATGCTTGGAATTCTTACGGGATACCTGCATTAATTAATTTGTTTTTCAAGAAATGTATGTATACTGGCAGGCACGTTAAAACCACTGAATGATTTCTATAAGGCTCCATGGAAGCTTATGTAGCAAACTTCATGCAAAACAGTATCAAACACTTTCTCTATGTCGAATATTACCACGCCAAAAGTACTGCCTTCCGAAGGATTAAGATTAATGTCTTTTACGATGCGATGTACTTGGTGAATAGTGTTATGAGAAGCTTTAAAACCGAATTGATCTAGATGTAAAATTGCATTTTTGGTCAACTGGTCAATTCTGGTTTTTATTACCAGAAAGCCAAGCAGATTAATTGGCTATAACCCCCGAACGAATAAGGCGGACTGCTCGGTTTCAATATTGGATTTATTTTTGCAACGCTCAAGTTTTGAAGGAAGTAACCTAGATTAAGAGCTATTAGAGATATCCATCAACTACACAATGGGGGAATCAGGAAGATTTTTGTGACACATGTTTTTGATTCCGTCTAAGCCGGAAGACTTTCTAGTTTTTAGTTTACGAATAATTTCTTTCAATTCCGTTGATGTGAGTAAATTGAAATATTCTGACAACGTTTGTATGTTAAGAAAGGCAAATGATTGCTTAAAGGGAGCTGTTGAATAGTTGCTTAAAAGTTTGTTAGCTGGTGCATTAACTTTTTTGAACATGAAGGCATAATTGTATTCCCAGCCTTAAATAGAGGAATCTGGTTATGTTTGTTTTTTATAAGTTTGATGGTATTCCAGAACGGTTTGCTATCTTTATCTTATGAGATTTTTACGAGGATGTTACAATATTTTTTTGTATTCTCCTTGATCTGCAAGAATTTTTTAGTGTTATCATCTGCCGAATACGAGATGGAGGAACGTTTTATGAATGTTATGATAACGCCTAATGCTTTCCAAGATAGCATTGGCAAATGTACTAAGATTTTAGTCAATGTAAAATTCACTTCAATTTTAAATTATGTGCTGGAGGAAATACTATACTACATTTGATGATTAGTTAAGAATGTATCTACTAAAATGTCCATGGATTCCATAACTATTTGATGGAATTTAAGAAAGACTAAGAAACAAAAGAGTTACTGTGAACGACAACCAACGCAAATTCAGTCGATTCTCTCAAATCCTATCAACCACCACCGGAGAAAAGTGATCCAACATTTTCGACACAAATCACCTGTACCCCGTCTAGGTTGTGTGACAAACACCATAAGAGCGTACACTCTGCACGAATTATAAAAAAAAAAAAAGTGGATAACGAATATCATAATGGATGAGTTTAGGTCTACAAGAATGTTATCCCTAAGATGCTCTAAGCCTACAGAAAAAGTCACAGTAAGATGACGTCCTATCTCCCGGCAAACTAATATAAATTTTCAATCACAGGCTCAATGACTTTCAATCAATTGTTTGTATATAATGGAAAGTACCTTGAACCTTGATGGCATTCTTAATAGAGTAACAATGCATCTCCTTGTTATTATCTTTCACTTATATTGAATGTTTCCGAATACATTTCCTACTTTAAGTTATCATTTGTTTCCTTTAAGGCGTATTTGTATCATTTTCACAACTTTTTCGGGATTCCCAGCCTTATAAGGATATGATACATTTTTGATCGATTTATAGAGTTATATGCCCTTCTTAAGATCTACGTAAGCTGTCGTATGATCTAAATCATGTCACTCGTCGAATTCTTTCCGAAGCCACATTATGTCCTTCCTTTTAACAACCTATTAGCAGAGATATTCCTTGGTAATTGTTGCATTGTGCTCGGTCTCTCTTCTTAATCCATTCCACGGGGATGTTTCATTGTCCCATATAGTTGTAATGAGCCCTTGTAATTGCTTTGTTAATTTTTCTCCTGTATATTTTATTAATGTTAATATACCATCGGATTAGGTCGATTCCTGCGGCCTTGTTATTCTTAACCCTTTTCTTTTTAGTGCTGGCAGTTCTACCTGAATCTCTACTGTGTGGATAACACCGTTTTCTATTGCTGCTGGCCCTCCCTGTACATTCAGCTGTTTATCGGAATATTCCCTCTATTGGGCTGCAACCTTATAGGCATTTCCGGCTTTCACACTGCCTCTTTTACAACTCTTTTTATTTTTGGCCATTCACCTTACTGTCTTTTTTTGTCGTTAGTTTCTACGCATATAGATGGCAAACGCGTTATTGATTTCGTTCTGGTACTGATGCTGTATACAAGAATCCTTTAGCTTTTCAACGTTGAATTTTTTTATAACAAACTCAAGAATCGTGAGAATACTAAACGACATTGATCCATCGGCAATAATAAACAATCTTTTGAATTTATTACCTTTTCAAATTCGCTAGAACTGATTTGCATTTAAGCTTTCGCCTAGTAAATTAAATTTCCTTAACACCTGCAACATCTGGTTAAACTTACAGCCTATTCTTCCACAATCATAAATTTAACAGGAACGGCATTCCAATTCCTATAAGTATAACTAATTAAAATTCTATCGAATAACTTGAAATTGTGAATTAATTGGCATGTTTTTTAACTTCACGTATAATTTTCATTGTTCTCCTCGGCTAAGGAATAATAATAATAACGAGCGCAGAAATGAAGAGAGTATCGGATATATTACAAGAAGGAAGGAAGGAAAGAAGGACCGTCAACTGCTTGGTTCATTTCAGGCTCTTGTAAGGCGTAGGGAGTCACCTTCCTATTCCTCACATCCTGGTTTTGTGAAAGCACGGACATTTTTTTACTCCTCTGCCCCACTTAGGCAAAACAAAAAGAAAATAATAATAAAAAGAAGAGATTAATAAAAGTAAAACAAATTGATGGTATAAATTAAACACTTCTTAGTTTATTTTATTAAAAAAAATCTTTATTTACTTTTCCAAAATGGGCAGCATAACCCCTTAGCACTACGTTTAGAACTTACTTAACATTGTTTCCTATTCTACCTTAAATACTATTCGGTGAGTGCAGCTGCAGGTGCAGTGGATGGGATGATTTGGTGGATGGATGTGTGGGCGTGGGTACTCGGGTGACCGTCGCATTCCTCGCTGGCGTGGGTACTCGGGTGACTGTCGCATTCCTCGCTGGAGTTGGTGTATGGATGACTGTATGGCATGCTTATCTTACAGACGTAACGTCAGCGAATTGTGTCACGTACGGCCTGCTTGCGTCCAATGTTTTCTATGTTAACTCTTCCCCTCTTAAATGCAAACGCCCCCGTTTGCTTGGTAGAATTAAAAGAGAGGTATTCTGCTGATTTGACACATCCTGGACGGTGATGTCTGAGGTTGACTAACCGGGATGGTAGATTGTGAGTTATGTGGCGCTACCTCCGCTGGTATCTCCTCTGCTTCGGTGTTTTTCTGTGATTCACCTGGCCGCCGCATCTTTTTCATCTTAAGGGCTATGAGCGTTCCGAATATTATGACAAATAGCACAAGGGTAAGGTTTATAGCGGTTCCCCACTTGCTTCTCTCTTGGAGCAGTTCGACGATCTCGGTATTCTTAACACTCAGGTCGTTGACCATTTCCAGGGAGAGTACCCCTTCGACCTTTGAGTTTGATGACTCTGGTTGAACAATTGGGGGCAGAAGACGTGATTTTACAACTTGGTAGGATGCGAATGTTCTCTCCTTTACAGTTATGGTTGCATTCTGGTATCGGATGATAAAGGTACCATTCAGCTGGAGCGGGTCACTGTCAATTTTAACAACGCCGTCGTATCCATTTAGTAGTAGGGTTCCGGGGATTATTTCTTCCACGTCCATGACATGCTGGTTACTGGTTTTGCTGCAATTGCTGGGTCGGCCTTGAAGTAGATTTGGGATGCACCCTGCACTCGTTATATCTATGAGATTATTGTTATTACATATGGCTAAATTATTGCTGGATTTACATTCATTAATGATTGCATAGAACTTATCTTTACAATAAAGAATATTCTTATAAGCTATCTTAAGTATGAAATTGGCTTTCTTTATTGGTTTAACAATGAATAGCTTACATACCTCGTCGCTAGTTTTCGGGATGTTTACAATATATATTATTGTGGAACCATTTGAAGCGATTTTGGTTTCCGCAAAGTCTGCTGCTTGTTCAATATTAATGAGTTTTATATTTTCTTTTTCCAACACTTCTTTCACAAAGTTTACTTCCTCATTACTTAAAATTAATGGATTAACAATTCCTGCCTTTGACAAATGTAAGGCATAGATTACATGCGTTAGATCCTCCTTAATTATACTTAACTTATATTTGATCTTGTTTACAATTTCGTTTTTGATATTATGGCTTTCCTTTACAATATTGATTATTTCATTCGTCGTGTTAGTTAGTTTCGCTATTTTATCCAAAGTGAGCCGGTTAAATACTACTTGGTTATTATTATTTCTTAGCACATTATTGATTTTAGCAGATATAATTTGGAAATCCGCATGGTCGGGATTGCCTGCAATCCACTTCCATGCGGTGCCTATAAAATTTAGTGAACGTTTATGTAGGGACTTGGGTGCCAACCTCCTTAGATAGTTTCGGATTTGGGAGATTTCGTACAGCAGGTAGGGATGTAAGGGATGATTGGAAAGGTTTTTTTCGATGTCCTCTTCCATGCCGTCTACCAGTCGTTTGGGTTCTTCCAGGTCAATTACATGAATGAGTTTGAGCGTCCCAATTTGTAGTTTCGCTGCTCCTGTCTGTATGGCAACCAACTGGGAATTGGAGTAATCTATTATGTCGGTTTTTGCGTATCCAGCACTCAATTGCAGGAACAGGCTAAAACGAGAAGTTAAAAGTGACTCTGTGTCATTCCGCGATATTTTTGATGTGGGTTTTATGAACTGTTTTTCCCGATTTCGTAAGAACGGTTGTAGTTTTATTCTCAGCGACAATTTCCTTTCTGAACCGTGGAGTAAGTTTGGTGCCTAAACGTTTGTTTTGTTTGACGTAAATTACGTCACCAGGAGTGTAGTCTATTAATGGCTTCCTGTTCTTATTATGAAATTCCAGATCAGCCGCCTGTTTTTGGATAAGCCTTTGCATGGTTTCTAGCCGTGCCGCTTCGAGGAGCGCGGCGTCTTGGCTCACCCCTCGTCCGAAAAATATATCTGTTGGTCGCTTCTTCGTGACGGAGTGTATAGATGAGTTATATGCCTGGACAGCTTTTTCCAGAAGCTCCGTGAAGGAACTATGTACGTTTTCCGTCTTCAGGCATCGCATTATCTCGATAAGGGTCGAATGAAACCGTTCGACCTGGCCATTTACAGTGCTCGAGTAGGGAGGTGTTTTGAAGATTTTTATGTGGAGTTCGTTTTCCATCATGAAGCTGATTGACGCTGAACTGAAGGCTTTCTCGTTATCGACAACGACAATTTCAGGCAAACCGTACGAAAAGAGGATGTCACGTAGCGGCTGCCTGATGTCTTCTATGGCTTTGGACTTCAGGACTCTAACGGTAGCAAACTTGGAAAATTTGTCTACCGAAGTCAGGACAAGACTTCCCCCAGTGGAAAAAATATCCAAATGGACGATATGTCCCGGATACCGCGGGATTGGAGTTGCTTGCAGTTCGGGCTTATTTGGGTGGCGGTCATACTTGTTTTCTCTACAGACCGTGCATGACCTAACTATTTTTCTGATTTTGCGCCTCATCGCTGGGAAGTAGTACTCCCTAAGAATTTGCGTCCTGTTTTCCTGTTCGTCCCGATGAGCTCTTGTATGGGTTTGGATTATAATATCCTCCTGGGCAGATTCGCTTTTAACGTCTTCGACCTGTAACTCAGTGAATCTGATCTTGTAACCACTGAAGACTTGGGGGTGCAATTCCCGGATCATTTTCCTTATACCTTCCTCTGTCTTTATGCCATTAATGACCGAAGGATTAAGTATCTTTTTTAATATTGCAATCAGGCTTTCTGGTGTGTAGTCCGGTTGTTTGACTACGTGCCTATGGTAGGTTGGGAAGACGATTTCGAACTGTTGGCTAGGATCTTTATCTATTGCTATGAGGATTTGATTTTTAAATACATTTATAGGTGTTTCGACGGATATTATTGGGTTGTGCGTAGGTTTTGCGTTCCTATCTTGGGATATGGTTAAGGTATTGGTTTCTGAGAGGATCGGAGCTCTGGAGAGGGCGTCAGCTACAATATTAGATTTACCAGGCTTATATTTAAGCTGATAATTGTATTCTTCCAGTGTAGCCTTCCACCTCTTCATCTTACTGTTCTGGTTTTTGTGACTTAGAGCGTGGGTTAACGGCTGATGATCGGTGTAAATGACAACTTGAGCGGAGCCATATAGATAACTTCTTAGCGAACCGAGAGCCCATATTATGGCCAGCATCTCCTTCTCGTTTGCTGCATAACTTTCCTCGGTTCTATTAAGCGTCCGGGAGATGAAGGTAATCGGTCTCCCATTTTGCTCCAAAACTGCGCCGATGGCGTAGTTTGACGCGTCCGTTGTCAGTTCGAACGGTTGGTTAAAGTTAGGGTAGGAAAGCATTAGGTCATTGGAGATTAAAGATTGTTTTATTTTATTAAATGAGTCTATACAGGCCTGGTTGAAGATAATAGGGGTTTTAACAGATTGGGTTTTTGAAACTCGGCCCTCTTCTCCTCTTAGGAGAGATGTCAGTGGTTTTGCTAGAGTTGCGTAGTTTCGTACGAAACGGCGGTAGTAGCCGGACAGTCCGAGAAATGACCGCAGTTCTTTCAGGTTCGTTGGTTGAGGGAAGTTTTTGATAGCCTCGACTTTTGTTTGACTCGTCTTGATGCCGTCGGATGAAATCACGAATCCTAGGAATTCCACCTCTTGTTTAAAGAAGTGGCACTTGTCGAGTTGGATCTTCATATTTGCTTTCAAAAGAGTTTCAAATACTTCTCGGATGTGTCTTACGTGTTCGGCCTCGGTCTTGCTAAAAATTACTATGTCATCGATATAGACATAGCAAGACTTTCCAATATGTCCGTGTAGGATATCGTCGAGCGCTCTTTGAAAGATGGAAGGAGCGTTCTTGAGGCCGAATGGGAGTCGAGTGAACTCAAACTTCCCGTTGTTTATTGAGAAGGCAGTTTTCTCCACATCAGATTCCTTGAGAGGAATTTGGTGGAAACCACTTTTCAGGTCAAGAACCGTAAAGAACCTGTTTCTTCCCAATTGTGCCAACACTTCATTGATGTCCGGGATAGGGTACCGATCGGCTATAGTTACTGAGTTCAGCTTCCTATAGTCGATGACCATCCTATACTGTTTGGAACCTGTACTATCCGGCTTTTTTGGTACAATCCAGACGGGAGAGTTATAGGGTGACCGTGAAGGTCTGATTATCCCGTCGTCTAATAGTTTACGTACCTGTTGTTCCACTTCGTCCTTGAGGGCCATTGGGAAAGGGTAATGCTTGCTGTACACAGGGGATTCAGTTGATGTGCGAATTTCTCCCACGACCGAAGTGGTATATGTCAGCTTTTCATTAGGTTCGGAGAACAAGTGTGAATAATCTCTAGCTATGTTTTCCAAATGTGCTTTCTGAGAGGCGGTTAAATGGGTCTGTTCAGTATGGATTGAATTTACAGAGTCAAATTCCAGATGCTTAAGTTTTATTTTAATTGAGTTGAGGATTGACATATAACCTTCCTTGACATGGATGACCGCAGATAGTTCTCTAAGGCTATCGTTCCCCAAGATGCCATGGAAAGTCTTTAGTTCGGGTAAAAGGAAGAATTTTAGGTTGATGTCCTGGAGGCCGAAGAGGTTAAGTAGAGTATGGTGTGAAATTTTGACGTCCCCCGCTATTGACTTAGCAAGGAAACAGTTTTGGTTGGGTATTGGCTTGGGAACTATTGCTGGTTGGATATAGTTCCTGCTAGATCCAGTATCTATCAGAAATTTAAGTCTTTCGCCACTCCTCGCTTTGCACTCGAAGTACGGCAGCGAAGAGTACATTAATCTAAAAAATGTAGATCACTATAATCGATAATGGTTTCCCCATTCCTGGGTGTGCTCTCATCCGATAAGTTCAGGGGTCTAAGATATTCTGCTAAATCCTCGTCGTGGCCGACGTCTGTCGACATCATACCTTGTTCATGCTCACACTGGTTTGGGTCCTCATTGTGGATATGGAAGTTCTGCTGAGGACGCCCCTGACCGGTTCCCTTGAAGAACTGTTGTGCCCTGGGAAATTGATCACGTTGCTGGGGGTAAGCTACTTGCGTGCTCCTTCCCTGAGGTTCCACCTTAAAATTGTTCCTGGGGATGAAGTCTGGTTTCCTTGGTGGAAACTGAGGCCGATTATTGGAAATATTGTGGTGTACGGGAATCGAAAGAGGAGCGCGGCTGTACAGAGAATTGGTGGGTCGGACCGGGTTTCTTGAATGAATGAGCCTGCGGGAGTTGATGATCCCTGAGGCTTTGTTGTGACCTGTACCGTTGGTTTTCCAACTTCAGGCACAAATGCAAGGCGTGTGGCAGGTCCACCGGCTCCTTTATGCCGAGAAGGCGCGGTAGGTCCCCCTTCAGACCTCTTATGAACGTATCGAGGGCCTTATCCCTGTACGTTTGAGTCAATAGACGAGAAGCTTCCGGGCCGACTTCCAAGCAGGATATTTTGCTCAATATTAATGAGAGGTGCGCATAGATTCTCTGGTAAAACTCTTGGATTGTGCTACCACCCTGTGTTAATGAAGACATTTGATATTCAAGAGTGGTTACGTCCCTCTTGTCCGCGTAGTGCATCGTTAGGCACTGGCGGATACTTTCCCAATTTAAGGGAGTGTTGAACGACTCCAGGGCTACATCTGCCGATCCAGTAATTTTATTGCGGATGACGTTTAATATTCCGAAATATTTCGGAGTACCCTGAAGATGCTTATAAATGTCGAGCACCCTGTCAACGCTCTTCTTCCATGAAGAGAATTCGCCAGGGTCACCCGAAAAATCCCTTATGCAGCGCACTATATCAGGGATCTTGTCGAGATCACCGACTTGGTTTCGGTGCTCAGGGGAGATAACCTCGTCCGTTCCGTGCAGGATACTTGACTGAGGGTCCAACGCATTCCGTATAAGGGACTTTTGCTGCTGCTGGAACACCTGTCGGGCTATATTGGAAACTAAAGCTTCGAAATCGGGGGTAGTTCCTACTTCTCTAACATCTGAGGTGGACTGAAATGAGACATCGTGAACGGCGGTATTTGCACCAATGGGGGCTTCCGGGATTGGACCAGAGGCATTGGGATCTGGGACGGGTCCTCGCGAGCGTGTTGTTGGCATTGTTAATTAATGTGTTTTTATTAACTGCTCTTAGATCTACGTATGTTAATTTTTATAGTTCCTTTTTCTTGCTTGTTCTACACAATACTACACTTTGAATCTTAATTAGCTGTAACTTCTTCGTATAAGGATTATTCCTCTTAATATTTAATTTTCGAACTAGGCTTGCTCTTTATATTCACTGTAAATCTTGGCTATGAATAATCTCTATTGTTTCTATTTCCATTATTGTTTAATACTTATCAGTTAAATTTCAATTTAATGTATTTTAAAGCAAATTAACTTAGATCTATCTTACATAAAAATCTTCATCCCGTTGCTGTGTCTGGTGGGGCCGCTGACACGTACGAGTCTCCTGTTCCTCCGTTGTTCGGCTACTTAGTGCTCCTTTTCCCCACACTTACAATCACTGGGTGTTTTTTTTTTATTTTTTTTTTTTATTTTATTGTTTAGTTTTTGCTTAATGTTTCTTTTTGTTCGGGGGGTCGGGACCAACGAACACGCGCACTGATTTTTCTTAGGGCTAATTTCCCTTACGTCACGCACTATAACAATTAAACTCGTCGCGGACGCGGCCTGTGCTACTTGAGGACCTGCGGCCTCACGGATATCAAAGATTTTTAAGTTTTGACCCGTGTCAGGGATAACCCTTTAAATCAAATCACTTGTACGCGTCACTATCGCTGGTCCCTGCTCGGGCGCCAATTAAACACTTCTTAGTTTATTTTATTAAAAAAAATCTTTATTTACTTTTCCAAAATGGGCAGCATAACCCCTTAGCACTACGTTTAGAACTTACTTAACATTGTTTCCTATTCTACCTTAAATACTATTCGGTGAGTGCAGCTGCAGGTGCAGTGGATGGGATGATTTGGTGGATGGATGTGTGGGCGTGGGTACTCGGGTGACCGTCGCATTCCTCGCTGGCGTGGGTACTCGGGTGACTGTCGCATTCCTCGCTGGAGTTGGTGTATGGATGACTGTATGGCATGCTTATCTTACAGACGTAACGTCAGCGAATTGTGTCACGTACGGCCTGCTTGCGTCCAATGTTTTCTATGTTAACTTATACGAGGAAATAAGAGTAACAAAAAGGACCACAGATGACCTGAGGGCGATGACGTTTTTGTTTAATTTATCATTGGTTTTTATGTTTGTTTCCGTTCACGTTCCGCTTCTGGCATTCATTCATTTGAAACAAAAAAATACTGTGTTTTATCTCGAGACAGACGCATACATACTCCACATACATGGTCATATAGTAAGTTTGGTCATGTAAGCCAGGGGCAAGGAGTGCAGGACGAAATTATGCTTCTTATTTTAGGACGTTCAACTCAGCACAGAGAAGTCAGGAAGAGTCACATGTGATGTGGAACCACGCCTTTGAACTTTTGTTTAATGTAAATATTAAAAATAATCTGGGTTCATTTCTCCTATTAGATCACATTTGGTATTACTTTGGTATCAAAATCACAATGTAAACATTGCGCATCCGCACACTTTTGCTCATGTTGCCCAGTGTATATCAAGGGTACGTGGATTTGTTCAGAGTAAAATACATATGCAAAGCACATACATACATATACATATATGTACTCTCATATGCAAGAGTGCAAATTAAAATTTTTTGAATTGATGATCCGATAAACTTTGTACCACCTAAAATTACACTGAAAATGTTTAAAAAAATTGGTAGCTATGTCATATCTGTCAAATGGTGTTTGACTGAGTAGCAGCTCCTTCTTGATTTCATTGAGGTAAATCTTATGGACGGGTCTGGGCGTCCATATTGTTTAACATACGACATCGCATCTTGCGCATGTGTCGAGCGCCTCTGATGAGTCGGTGGCAAAATTTTCATTATTCTCTCGATCGTCTCTCGATTCTCTCGATCGATCGTCAAGGCACCATCGCACCATGAGGATGAATATATCTATCGGATAAGAGCTGCTTTTGATTCAAATGAATGGCAATCGATCAGTCTCAATAATTTGTTCAAAAATAAGGTGATTTCTTAGAAATATTCGTGCGGCAGCACTTTTTTCAATTTCCGAAGTTTTTATTTCTTCGATCGTGGTAAATCTCCTTAGAGAAGGGAACAAGAGGGGAAAGGTTGCTAAATCTCTTGATGAACCACGACATTGTAATCCAAGAAAACGTTCGCATTTGACCGAAATTGACGTGCTCTTTTCGATCTTGGCCCTTTTGGTCGCTTTCATGCGGAAGCTTGGGCTTTGGTTTCGACTTCATAACCATAAACTCATGTTTCTCGACTAGTGATGACCCTTTTCAACAAATCTGGTTTTGGACAAAATTCAGCAATTTCGCAAAAAAAAATTGCTGACATGTTTCATGCCCAAAATATCTGAAAATATGCCTGCCATCTAATGAGCCAGCAACTTCTCTGATAGTGATTCGATGATGCTTCATAACAATTTTCTGAACTCCTTCAACGTTTTCACCCGTTGTTCACATGCTGTGCATTCTTCTCGACATTCGGTGAGAAGCTTGTACCGCTTATAAACAAGCAGGCGCAATTGATCTTGTATCCGTGAAAAACATTAGTTCTCTACGTTTTCAACATGAGACTCATGACAGCAATTTTGGTGGTTTCAGAGAGGTTAGACAATAACACTCAGTTTATCACTTGGATATTCGTTAAAAAAAAAAACTGGTTTTGCATGGTTTTGGTGACAATGCTCCTATTAATATATTATGTAGCGAATCGTTTTTTCGAAAACAAAGGTTTTGAGGTATTACTCGATGAAGATCCAAGTCAAATGCAAACAGAGCCTGGAGATTCATTTGGGGAGACGCAGCAAGCAGTTTCTATACGATGAAAATCCATGGGAATGACTCAGAAGCAAAGCGATTGGGTTCCTCGTGAATTGAAAGCAAGAGAGACTAAACGACGATTTTTCACTTGCGAGCATCTGATTCAAAGACAAAAAAAAGGTTTTTTACATTGGATTGTGACTGGGGGTGAGAAATGAATATTCTAATACTACCCAAAGCAAGTTTTGAGTTCGATACATGCTGTGTATCTGGTGGGACTAAAATGGTGTTGTGTACCCTGAGCTGATAAAGTTATTTTTTGCATGCAACGCTCCAACTCACATAGCAAACGTCGTACAAAAATATTTTAAAACTCTCGGGTGACTCTACAGCACCTGCCATACTCGTATTCTCCAGACCTTGCCCCTTCTCATTACTAGGTATTCCGACAGACACAGCTCGATTTGGCGGTGACTGGTGTACTTCTTTCACGGATGTCGAAAGTTGGCTCGCAAGTTGGATCGCCTCAAAAGACAAAACATTTTTTCGAGATGGAGTTAAAAAATTGCCTAAAAGGTGGGAAAAAGTAGTAGTCGACGACGGACAATATTTTGAATAATCTGTTTATTAATTTTGTTTTGAAATAAATAAATTTTTATCAGCAAAAAAAAAATAGGAACGAATACGAGTAAATGTATACTCTCACTACATTGGACTGTGTTTGATGTATACGAACTTGATACATTCTGTATCCATTCGCTTATCATCTTCAGTCGCTCTCAACATAATTGCTTTTTTTTCCACCATCAGAAAACCACCGAAGAAGGTGAATTCGACGGTTTTTGAACTGTTCGCAAATATTGAATTTTATATAAAGTAGTTTATAGAGTAGCAAGAATTTCGAAAAAGAATGCAATAATTACGTGGTTAAATAGTATACTTGGAAAACGTACTTTATTCATTAATTTAACTAGAACTTAGTTGCGTTTGTTAAAGTTTCAATGTTTAATGTATGTTTGTCTCTCCAAGCCATTCTGTCCGCTTGAAAATGTACTTAAGGCAAAAGTGCGTGTAATTAAAATAAAATGAAATTTACTAAATCCTGACAGGTCTTCGAAGGTTGACAAATTAAATGCCCTTCACACACTGCCTCTGTTCATAGATTACTCTGAGAAAAAATAGAAAAGAAGAAGAAATTAATTTTATTTTATCTTAGCCATCAGCAATTACCACTAGATGACCTCACACACTGTCAATCGTTTATACATATGTCATTCGAGCCTATATACGAGTATTTTCAATGTAAGGCCTGCCATTCAAAAATATGGATCGTTTAATGATCGGTGAATGTGTTAAAATTGTGAAAACTTGCTGCAAAAATAGTGATTGTGTAGTTGTATTATACTATTGTATATTTATAGTTGTCATAAAACCTATCTTATATCGAAATGCACGCTAAAAATATGGCTGCCGTTTGTGAAAATGTTGAGGAAGATCCACATTTATCGATTTCAGGGCGAGCTAAACATTTATTTCTTACTGCATTTTATGCCGTATTTTTGCATTTTAACTTACATCTACATCCTCATAAAGTTGAATTTACTGAAGAATTCACTTGGAATGCGTAGAACTTGCGCCGATTGGCGTATAGCCAATTCATTAGTGTTTGGATGACATACGTTTACGGTTATATGTGGATTTCCGGTTCTCGATATGCGATGAGTTTTTTGTCAAGTTTCCATAATGGAGAAATGAATCTGACCGCTGAAGAAAATTTTCTGTGCATCACAAAAAGTTGAGGTTATTAGACCATAGTTCTCATCGCCATAGTCAAATGTTACTGATATGTAGTTTTTCCCCTCAAATCAAAGATAATGATGTGAGAGTCATTTGACTTCAACAAGATGCTGCCACATCTTACGTCCTATTTCTGTCTGACGCCAAGTTTTTTTTAAAAACAAAACATTTTCTTAGCTTAAGTATCAATTTATTTTAATTATATGTATTATATTTTACTTGTTATAAGGGCGAAAGGTATAGATTAAGTTGTTCTGTTTCCATTAGAGCGCCTGTACAGGATGAAAGGGGTATTTATAAGTTAGTTAAGATATTAAGATATTAAAGCTAGTCTTAATCAATTTTGTCTACCGCGTAAAATAGTTCTAAGAAATTAATAATAAAAATAAAAAAAACGACCCATTTCGACTTTATTGCCGTAACAATTTACTGGACGCGTTATTTTGCGTTTTAATGATGCAAACTGGTCACCAATATCATGTGATCGCGGATTTCTTTAGATGAGGCTTTGCAAAATATCGTTTCTATGCACACAATCCACAACCTCTTGATGCTTTGAAGGAAATCTAAATTAAAAATGTATTTCATTTCGATTTTTTTTTTCAAAAATATTGTTTCAACAATTTTTTTTTCTAAGGTGAAACTTCAGAAGGAAGAACATACAACATAAACAAAGCTATACCGTAGTTAAATTTTTTTTTTTTTTTTTTTATAATTTGCGCGCGCAAAAGGGGTTATGACTACCCTTAAGTGTCCGGAATCAAGACACAGCACGGGCCGAAGGTATAGAGGGAGAAAGGGAGAGGAGGTACCTGTGCACATTGGTCCTAAATGTCTGTGGATTGTAGTGAGTAGGAAATATAGGGCTGGGAAGAGCATTCCATAAACGTGTTGTGCGGCTGAAGAACGAATCCCTGAACTTAACTGTACGTCCGAAAGCAGGCTTAAGGGTAAACTGATGAGCATTCCTGGCAAGACGAGTATTGCGGGTGAATTCATGGAGATGAGGAATGCAATTGGCT
Organism: Merodon equestris; assembly: GCA_958301585.1. NCBI lineage: Eukaryota > Metazoa > Arthropoda > Insecta > Diptera > Syrphidae > Merodon > Merodon equestris. The sequence goes on from OY284413.1 coordinate 73,150,720, forward strand.
AACTCATTTGAGCAACGGTTGTTAAAATAGCGATAAAATAGTGACAAGGAAGACACATTACGTCGGTGTTCAAGCGAGTCAATTGACTTTGCGATATTAGTGTCTCCTATAAGTTTTATCGCTCGCTGTTGTATCCTATCTAGTAGGTGCAGTGAAGTTTTAGGGGCACCAGACCAGATATGAGCGTTATACTCAAGCTTGGGGCGGATGTAGGCCTTATAAATTGAAGCCAAATCAGAGGGGGTGAAATATTTCTTGCATCGTTTGAGGAAACCTAGACATTTTGCCGCGTTTTTGGCGATTTCAAATATGTGATCATTCCAATTAAGTTTGGTGTTGATACACATACCAAGGATGGAAAGTTTTTCGGTTTCGTCGACACAAGCGCCGCTCATGGATAATGGCTGATTATTATGGGTTCGCTTTAACGACAGTAGACAGCATTGAGTTTTAGAAGCATTGAATTCTACTCTATTATTTTTACCCCAATCGATTATGCTGTCAAGATCGGAATTCAATGTGCTTGACATACGCTGCCGTTCCAGTTCTACGGCCGAAGAGCAGGGACGTGAGTCCTGGAACGAATATGAAAAGCTGAGAGTACTGTCATCAGCGAAGGAGTGGATTGGATTAGAAGTAACAGATAAGAGATCATTTATAAAAATGAGAAAGAGAGTCGGAGACAAAACAGAGCCTTGGGGGACACCAGCATTTATTTGGTGAATATCAGACTTGAACCCATCCAAAACAACTTGAATTGAACGGTTCGAAAGGTAATTTCTAATCCATAGAAGCAGAGATTTATCGATGCCATAAGCACGCATTTTCGACAAAAGAGCCTGATGCCAAACTCTGTCAAATGCTTTTGAAATATCAAGCGCAACGATCTTGCTTTCGCCTTGATTGTGCAAAGATTGGTTCCACTTTTCGGTGAGATATGCCATCAAATCACCAGTGGACCTGTTGCTGCGAAAACCGTATTGCCGGTCATTAAGAAGCTTCCGCGATTCAAGATATTTTATAAGCTGACGGTTTATCAGCGTTTCCATGACCTTGGAAAGAAGGGACGTTAGTGCTATGGGTCGGTAGGAGGAGGGAGACGAAGATTCGCCCTTTTTGGGGACGGGCTGGACAAATGCTGTTTTCCATCTACTCGGAAAGAGACCCGAAGAGTAGGACAGATGGAAAAGCTTACGCAGAGGTTTTGCCATCGCAGAAGAACACCTCTTCAGAAGTATTGGGGGTATACCATCCGGGCCAGCGGATTTGTGTATGTTGAGATCTTTTAGTACTCTTGCAACTGTACGAGTGCGAAAATGGATTTGTCCCATGGTGAAATCAACGCTCTCAAGTACAGGCGGAGACAATGTGGAATCTGGTAGCGTTGAGCTACACGCGAAATGTGCAGCAAGCAGATTGGCCTTGTCTAAAGAGCTGACAGCTGGAATGTCATTGTAAATGAGCGTGGGAATTGAAGACGAGGCTGAATTCTTTACGTTTTTCACGAACGACCAAAAGTTTTTGCTACCCTTGGGACATTGTAGCACTTTCTGCCTCAACTTTTGTTCGTGGAAGAATTTTACACGTCTAATTAATGCATTGCAGTCATTTCTGGCCCGTTTAAATTAAATTTAAATAAAAATTTAAAGTTAAATCCCCACGTCTAAATGAATTCAATATGAAACTGTTCATCCGGAATAAAATGCTGTTTACTTGGTAGGCTGTTGAGAGCCTAAGGCGAAGTTAACGGATATCCTGACTTTTAGAAAAAAAAATTTCCCTCCTTAAGTTCACAGTAAAAAGGGTATCTTACTAATTCTCCTTGTTCCTATCGGTGACGCATTTATTTTCATTACAACAATATGTTCAGTAGTGGGGCATCTTCTGATATGCAATGGTACAGAAATTCTCAGATTATTTTCTTGGATTAGCTTTACATGGTCTGCGTTGTTCACATAAAGTTGCACCACGGATTGATGGGTTAGAAACCCCTCATTACTCTTAAGGATTGAATCAAGTGTTACCATTGGAAAAGTGATGTTGCGCTGAAGGGTTTTTTGACATGTAGTAACGAGATGTTGTTGGTGCTTTATAGATCCATTTTATGGTTATCTTTCTAACTTAATTGTCTGAATTGGTTTAATAGCAATGTTCCAGGAACAATTTCTTCCTATGTTAGATATACTTATTATTGGTTTATATGCAATTTCTCGTGCAGGGACGAGTTAAGAATATCCCTGCAGCGATACCTATCGCTTGTCGTAAAAGGCGACTAAACAAAGGTAAACAAAAATCACATCTAGGCAATTTAGAAAACACCAAGGTGAGCCTAGGGACACACATACCACCATTAAACTGCCCCACAAGTGTGCATGCAAATCAGTGGGTTGACACGACTGGAGATCAGCGGTGTTGTAAGAGTAAGAGTAAGAGTAAGATCAATCAAAAAAAATAAAAAATCTGGAGCATGTCCGTGTCAAAAAGCAAGGGAAGAAAGAAAACGGTCAAACCGTAGCATTATGGAAAAGAACGCTAAAAGGAAAAGCACTACTCCGCCAGGCACTACTAATGGTCGTGATCCTGGGACGAGCAGCAATGCTCGGGTCAGAGCTATAGGATTTCCAGGGGATAGCAAAGTAATGCAACGGCGTAAGCCACATTTAAGAGTCGCGAGTTGGAACGTTGGAAGCATGAGTAGGCGCAGGTATGAGCTTGAAGAAATGATGTGTAGAAGGCGAGTAGACATCCTGTGCGTACAAGAGACGAAATGGCGAAACACCGGTAATCGGGCACGTTTCTTGGACGTTAAAACAAAAGCCTACAAGATGTTTTACTATGGATTGGAACAAGGAAAAAATGGAATCGCCATCATCCTTGCGGCAGAGTTACTTGGAAACGTCTTAACCATTTCAAAGTCCAGTGACCGTTTGATGGCTCTCAAATTGGTGATGCATGGTGAGGTGTGGAACATCGTAAGCGCATATGCCCCTCAAGTAGGATGCGCACAAAAGGAAAAAGATGCATTCTGGCTAGATTTCCACAACCTTGTCAAAATCATCCCAAAGGAAGAGCTTTTGTTTGTTGGGGGAGATTTAAACGGACATGTCGGGAAGACAAGCGAAGACTATGAAGGCTACCACGGAGGGCTGGGATACGGCACCAGGAACTCTTCAGGTGAAGATATCCTAAACATGTGCAAGTCGTACGGTCTTATAGTGCTAAATACCATGTTCGTCAAACAAAGCCGGCACCTGATCACTTATAGCAGCGGCGGAAATGAAACTCAAATAGACTATCATTTGGTATCCAGTTTCATGAAGCCACGAGCTAAAGATTGCAAAGTGATCCTGGGAGACGCGATCGCCCCTCAACACCGTCTCCTTCTGACTGAATTTTTTATGGATGTGAGAAAGAAGTCAAAGCAGCAAACGAAGGTGTCTGAGAGAATCAAGTGGTATAAGCTGGATAAAGGAAAAGGCGAAGCTTTTATCACCAACATGGAAAACTACCTCTCTTCCATTATCGATGAGTTCGGTAATGCAGTGCCCTTCTACTAATAGAGAGGAAAAAGCTCGCCGTGAAAAGGTATATAGATGTTGCAAAGGTATCGCGAAGAAAAAATGCGCCGAATTCAAAGCGAAAAGCATGGAAGGCCTCTATCAGGAGTTGGAAGAAATATCGTCTTCCGCGTCTGACAGGAACCAGGCTACCCAGGAGCTTCGGCAAAACAATTTGAACAAAGGAGCAAATATCTTTAAGATAGCCGCCCAGAGAAGAAGAAATGCTCAGGAGATTCGTTTCCCAAAGTTTATTAACAATGCTGAGGGCCAACTCCTTGTGGAAGACGAAAAAATTCTCCACAGATGACGACAGTATTGTGAGGAACTTCTGAACGAACAGTTTCCCCGAGTGTACTTTCCAAGAGCCGCCCCGAATCATGCCGAAATATCCGACATCACAGTCGAAGAAGTTCGGTACTCGGTTAAAAACTCCAAGAAAAGAAAAGCTGTTGGGCCGGACGGGATACCCTCTGAGTTCTGGAAAAAGATGGGAGATATCGGGTCTAGATGGCTCATGGTTCTGATCTCCAAACTTATGAGAGGCGACACTATGCCTAATCAATGGAAGGAAAGCTATCTTCTTCCATTGCACAAAGGAAAGGGTGATACGCGAAATTGTGATAACTACCGTTCTGTCAAGCTGATGTCGCACACCATGAAGATCGTTGAACGGGTATTAGATAGCCGACTGCGGAAAATAATACGACTATCTGATGACCAGTGCGGGTTTGTCTCGGGTAAATCAACAACAGATGCAATCCAAAGTATAGGGTCCGCCAAATAACTTTTTTTACTTATCAATATCTGTATTTGTTTGTTTACTTATTAATTTATTATTTTATTTACTTGTTTATTTTAATTTATATGTATATGTATTACTCGTAATTTTTTTGTTTATTTATTTATTTATTTATTTACTATACTTTTACTCTTATTTTTGCAATTTTCTCCAAATCGAAATATTTAACCCATTTATTTAGTTCATGTTTGATAATATTTCAGTAGAAAGATACAATCGTACCAAATCCCTTTACTATAAAATGTCAGATGACAAATCAACTGTAAATTTTAATACAAGTACAATAAACTATCTAACCCTCTCTAACTATGTGTCCGCCAAATAACTTTTTTTTTTTTTGAAAATGCTATAAAAAAAACTACTGAATATTTTCTCAAATTTCTTTTTTTATGTAAAAGTACAATCCTTCCGGTTAATAATGGAAAATAATTTCATTCAAATGGCTGCCTCGGCTGGCCATGCAGTAGCCTACACGATCGGTCCAATTTTTAAGCACATTATCGATTGTGTGCAGCTGTATTTCACCAATGGCTTCACGAATATTGTCCTTTAAAGCGTCAATTGTCTCTGGCTTGTCGGCGTAACACTTATCTTTGACGGCACCCCACAAATAATAGTCCAATGGTGTCAAATCGCAGCTCCGAGGTGGCCAAACGACATCAGCTCTGCGGCTGATAATGCGATCTTCAAAAACAGGGCACAAAACATCGAGTGTAGCTTCGGCTGTGTAGCACGTAGCGCCGTCCTGTTGAAACCAAATGTTGCCAATATCCTCCTCTTTAATTTTTGTGAATAAAAATTCGTTCAACATGGCCCGATAACGATCGCCATTGACTGTAACGGCCACTCCTTGCTCATTTTCGAAGAAAAATGGCCCAATTATGCCTCTGGACCAAAATCCGCACCAAACTGTGGCTCGTTTTGAGTGCACCGGCTTTTCAATGTATGCGTGCGGGTTTTCTGTGCCCCAAATGAGACAATTTTGCTTGTTTATTCTATTGTCCTATTGTTTTTTCCTATTCCAGACATTTACTTGAATGAAAGAGTGCTTCCCAAGTGTGAAAAGTTTAAATATCTGGGATCTATGATTAATAGAGAAGCAACTTGTGATGACGACATCAAACATCGCGTAAGCGTAGGGTGGATGAAGTGGCGGGAAAACTCCGCCATCTTCTGTGATCGAAAAATGCCCCCTAAGCTGAAAGGAAGGCTCTACACTTCACTTGTACGTCCGGCGCTCACATACGGTTCACAATGCACAAAAAGTATGAGAGCAAATTAACGGCAACTGAGATGAAGATGCTTCGCATGACAGCGGGAGTAACAAAGCGTGACAGTTCAAAGATCCGAGGTAGCCTCCACATAAGAGAAACCATCACAAGAAATATAGAGCGCGACCGACTCAGTTGGTATTGCCATGTTCAAAGGAGAGATCCTTTGAACCCCGTCTAAAAGGCGTTATCAATCAACATTCCAATTTCAACACGCAAAAAAGGCAGGCCTTTTTCTGACCTTAACGACGCCGGGATAAAAAGGAAAAGAAGATGCAATTATGATAGACCATCGGCTTTTGATTAAAATGTGTATACAGCTTATTTCACTTAAATCTACTTGCAATTAAATAATGCAAAGCTAAGTGTTCTACGATTTACTCTACAAATAATATTATACAAATTGCAAATTTTTGTTTAAGGAGCAGAGGATTTATTTTGCTCAAATGGGTAATTTAAATTTAAATGAGTCATCATACGCTAGTTTCAAGATTGACCGGTGACAGTACATGCTTGGATGATATTGCCAACTTTATCATTTTAATTTCATTTAGATATTTTTTTCAAATATGAGGTATACTCCAACCAACTGAGCCTGAAGTTATGTATATAAAGTACACAAATAGCATAAATTTTAAGTACATCTGCAGTTTGACTATGTGGACAATTCGTGGAATCATCTACAAATGCTTTGATTTTGCTTTAAGAGTTGAAAAAAAGGAGAGTTGGCATAAATCAAAATAGGGCCCAGAACGGATCCCGAAACATCTGAATTAATGTGATTTAGAATTACTGAGAATTTCATTTTAGCATACTTGAAATTTTAACTGCGGCATTTGGCGAGTCCATTCCTGACGAAAAAAGTGTTTACAAAGGATATGATATGCTCTTCATAGATATTAAAGACGATGTCCATCTTGGACGCCCCAACGTTGAAGAAGTGAAGAAAATTGTTATGGAGAATCATCAAATTACTACCACAGAAGTTGCAGAGTGAAGTTAGTTAGTGAAGTTTGTTTCGAAATTATTAAATTGTGACCAAAAGAACCGTCGCATGAGTATCATTCAGGAGCTGTTGAATGACGTGAATGACGATCCAGACTTGGTAAAAGGGGTTATCACCAATTTGTGACAAAATATGGCTCTATGGTCAAAGTCAAGCCTATTCATCCCAAATAAAGCGACTAGAAGAGCCAAGACCGAAAACTTCGATTCGATGATAATGGCGTGGTTCATCATGAATTTTTGCCAAAAGGTCTCACAATCAATAAGGATTAATACCAAAATTCACTCATCGTTTATTGTTCGTAAATTTTGGCCAGAACCAATCATGCCTCAGCCATCGTATTCATAGGTCTTGGCCCCTGCGAATTTTTTTATTTCCCGTCCTCATATGGAAAGAAATTTGCCACGATTGAGGAAATAAAGACGGCATCACGCGAAGAGTTCAAAGCTATACCAAAAAGTGTTTCTGACATGCTTCGAGAATTGGAAAAAAATGCTTGCACAAATGTAGTGGGCTTGCCTTGAAGGGACATTGAAGGAGTCACAATAAATTATAAATGAATTATCAGGGAGGTCTACCTTCCCAAATACTGAAAGGGAGTCTTTGGTATGTGCTATGTGACTAGACATTTTACTATTTCGTACAGTACAAGTATGTACCAAAAGTCGTTGAGTTTAAGCAGAAAGATATGAACGCAATAACGTTGAATTGATTGCACTTACACATTTACACAGAGTACTCGTAAGTTACCACAGTAGGTTATCGTAGTGCAAACTAATTTTAAAACAAACATGGCTGTTGTACAGGAATTATGTATGACTTGGTTTTTCAACTAACTTAAAGGAATGGCATGGCGTTAATGTTATGGAACGAGCGAAAATTAAATAGTAAGGAAATTAGTTCTTCCGGCAATGGTAGTATTTGAAACGTATGTGAAATTGTAGAAGACTTGACTCATAGAGTTTTATTTTAAGTTGTTTTAGTGAACAAATAAGGTTCAGTATGGAATTCACTTCACAAACAAATAAACTCGAGATAGCAATATGAGTTCAGCCTTCATTTACAAAGCCCTTTCACAGATTGCAGATATCGTTAGCAGTCAAAGCAATAATAAATAAGTAAGGTGACTAGCTTGTGGCGCACCCAAGGTGCAGTTAATGTTCCTCTCCAAAAAGCAGTGTTGTTGAGAGAAAATATATGCCTACAGGGAAAGTAACAAAGGGATTGTAGAGAGTTTGGCAATCGGACGTTAGTTAACAATTTCGTGGAGAATACTAAAATAGGGTTGTGAGGGGCTTAGAGAGCGTATTGATACACCCTTTCAATGTGATTGTTGGCAAGCTATACATTTTTTTAAATTTATTTTAATTTTAGTTTAATGATAATTTTGTGAAATACCACATCGGTAGTTATACTTATCGAGACTGAGGACGTTTGGTTGCAGTTACTTAAATAATGGAAGAAATGATACTCAGGTTCGTGAATATTATTACTATATGATTGACAAAAAAAAGAACGCAGAAATTTGATATTGTCTTAAAGTTGGAGGATGAAACATTAAGAAAACTGAAGGGCGAAGGAAGATTTTCCACTTGTTGGAAAAACAGAGATAAACTGCTTTGTAAATTAAGTTGGTCGAAGTGGATTTGGAAATAACATCTAAACGTTTCCTGTTCTGCACAGTTCGCAGCTCTTTATTATACCAGGGAGGTAATTAAAAACTAGCGTGTAAAATGCTTCCAGCACAGTATCAATATGGGCTTTTGTATCAAAGAGGATGTCGATGGTTAAGTTCTTAAGCAGATTGTTAGGTTGTGAAATCTGCCTTGCCAAAATTGAAGGAATATGAATGCTCCGATTAGGATTATTTTGTTCGCAAGACAACGTGAGAGAGAGAGAAGAGATGAAGATATCCAAGGTGGGTAGAAGATAAGATATTGCAGTGGATGTTGAAGTCGGAGCATCTGACGAAAAGACGAAATCTGACTGCTTGTTAATAACATTCTTTGGAAGCGTTAGTTAGGCCAAGGAAACAACTAACTTGTGAAGAGGACCATTGCATATGCGGGAGGTTGAAGTCATCAACAGTTATTTAAACATCATTAGGGTATGCAGTGACAAATACTGAATCGCCTGCTTCGATTGTTGAATATACACACAGACAATAAACTAATAGTTATTAGAAAAATATATTTTCACAGACACAATTTCAAGAAGAGAATTGTTTGAGGTTGAGTCAAAGCAAATGCGCATGACAAGCAAACCCCCGCGGTAAGGAGAAGGACTTAAACACCGTGAAGTCGAGTATAAATAATTCACAATTAATGACCGAATGATAGATTATTTTCCGCAGTAGCAAATATGTCATAAGGAATATGTCTTCGACCGAAGTCCTTTGACATTTTGTTAGTACAAAGTGAAGACTTTGGCTGGTGTGTTACAATGTAGGGACGTGGAAAACTTGTTTTGAATAAGAAAACTGCTAAAGGTAGGGGATATTGATCCTATTTCGTAGAAAGATTTAAGGAAATCAGGGTTGATATTCTTGATTGATGGATATCAAGAGCACATTTGTTCTGGTTTTATCATCGACACATATTGTACCGGGTTTATCGTCCTGGTAAGCAGTAAAAAGTCTGACATTATCATACATTTTTCTATGACGTAGAGGGAAAAGTAACGACTTTAAGGGGACGGTATAAGGGTGGAAATAGTGGGTCGAAAAAAGGGCGGAGCCTTTTTTTAAATTTTGGTGAATCTCTTTGCGACCAGAAACATAGTCAGGTAAAAACAGTTGCAGATATGATTTTAGAATCAAAATATAGAACAATCTCGGAGATTTGTACAACAAATCTATTCACTCTACAAGATCCGGTTTTAACATATGACTCGTTATTAAGCTGAGAACTAAACTCCCTCATAGCCGCTTTCCAAAGGAAAAACGAAAAATTATCGGCCTGGCACATAGATGGCATTCAAATCAGCGAAAATGTATGTTTTCTCCTGGGTTCATGTGTCATTAGGAAGACTGGAAATGTTGTCAAAAAGTCATCAAAAAAGATGGGCTGGGCTTTAAAACACCTGCCAGGAAAAACCCGTGATTTGACGACGACTGCAGACAAGACCATGCAGCCAAACAAGACGCCGACAAGGCACTGCTACTTCGAAGAACGAGAGCTGCTCACGAGCTCTACGAACAGAAAAGGAGGGAAGAGAACCGGCTTCTCAGAAAGAAAAAGAAAGAGCATGAGAAGCGCGCGGTCGAGGAGATGGAAAGGGGTCAAAGCAGGAATGAAGGCCGAACATTTTACCACAAAGTAAAAATTTATCCAATGGATATAAATTTCGGACTGAAGCCTGTGGCGACAAAAATAGACACCTAGTAGTAAAATCGCAGTCGATGCTGAGAATTTGGAAGAATTATTTTTGCAGACTGTTAAATGGCGACGAGAACACTAATACCGCTGTCAGGCAGAATACCCCACTCAATCTGGACGACGATAGATAGAACTCCGTCCCCCCGACTCTGACGAAGTGAAGATAGCAATATCGAGACTTAAGTCGAACAAAGCTGCTGGAGCGAACGGAAGATCCGCGGAACAATTTAAAAAAGCTGGGGATGATCTGGTAGGACGCATGCATCAGTTCAACTGTTAGATATGACATGGAATGGCAGTCTCCTTTGCCCGATCCATAAGAAAGGAGATTCCTTTGATTGCTCCAACTATAGACGGATAAGTCTCCTACAAAATCTTCTCTGCCGTTTTGTGTGAACGCCTAAAACCGTTCATCAACAACCTGATATGCCCATATCAGTGTTATTTCGGCCAGGGAAGTCCACAGTAAACCAAATCTTCACACTGCGGCAGATCCTGGAAAAGACACAAGAGATGCAGATCGATACAATCTATTCGGACGCATATGACAGCGTGCATAGAGACGAGCCATACAAAGCCATGTCTGGTAGGATGACGATGGAGAACTTCCGCTGCTCCATCAAGGTCGACAACCAACTTACCGAGGCCTTCAATGTCAAAAAAGGGTAAGGCAAGGCGACGCGCTGTCATGTGACTTTTTTAACTTAATACTCGAGAATAAGTCTCACAAGTCAACACCAGAGGCACGATCTTCCAAAAGTCCGTTCTACTGCAGGCCTATTCGGATGATATTGACGTGATTGGTCGAACACGGCGAGCCGTCCATTAGGCGTTTGCTGGCATTGAACCGGAGGCGGCTAAAATTGTTCTGGCGGTAAATGAGGGCAAAACGAAGTACATGTTGTCATTAAGAAAGGACGAACAACATCGACGTCTCGAACAGTCACAATGGGCAGCATGAACTTCGAAGTAGTCAAGGACTTCGTCTACCTCGGCTCCGCAATAAATAGGGACAACAATAATAGGGATGAGGAAGCTCTTAGTCTTTTCGAGAGAAAAGTTCTGCGTGCGATCTTTGGTCCCGTTTGCGTTGATGGCATCTGGAGGAAAACATACAATCACGAACTATATGGGCTGTACGGCGGCATGTGCCTGGTTAAGCGTCAACGGATACAACGCTTAAAATGGCTAGGCCATCTAGAGCGGGTGGACAACACAGCTCCGGCCCGAAGAATCCTTGAATCCGAGCCATTGGGACAACGCAACAGAGTACGCCCTCGATTCAAATAGCGCACACAAGTGGAAAAGAACCTCAACCGACCTGGTGTGCGAAATTGAAGAAGGCTGGCAGAACATCGCGCCGGCTGGAGGCGCTTGTTGGTTGAGGCCCACACCGGGCTGTAGCGCCATCAAAAGAAGAAGAAGAAGGCATGTGTCATTAGTGCGCATGACAAGTTTTCACTTATACTCTCGGGTGTTTTTCGTTGAAATTGATCGTGTGGTCATAAAATTCGTTTTCGGCGGATTACCACCAAAAAAATTCCTAGAAGGAGGCCCATGTGAAGGACACAGATTAAGGGATGCGAAAGTCTTGCGCAAGGTGGGAGCCGCATTTGTTGATGCCGATGAAAGGCAAACGCACAAACGATTTTCGCAGCAATCTTTTAAAAGCGCCAAGTAAAGCGAAGTCGAAAGGGTTACGGCCAGCACGTTTGGGCATACGAAAGGGATCCTGTTAATTGATTCTCTTGCAAAAGGAAAACCAATTACAGACTAATATTATTCCAACATTCTTAACGATAAAAAAAATAATTTTTTTTCTGGGACAAAGGATTTGGGATACTACCTATACCCCCTATTCTCCTGATTGATATGGCATTCTCAGGCTTCCATCTGTGCCAAAACTTGAAGAAGTTTGTTTCTGAGAAGCGCTTCACATCCAATGAAGAAGTTGAGAGGGTAATATATGAATGTTTGCATAACGTTTCTCCAACGCTGGGAGCTTATGTATAAAAATAAAATAAGTTTTTGACTGAAAATCGCAGTCGAGAGCGAGAACTGTTCATGGCAAGCGTTTTTGAGCTTTTAAAATATTTATTCCGACAAAACTAGTTTGTGGAATTGGATGCAAGTGACAAATATATACATATATCGAAAAAATGCGAGGTGAAATGTGAATTAATTCAAGTTCTCGATACGGGAGTGATGAGTGGCTCTATCCGAATCAGCTAAAGCAGTTGAAGTAGAGTACACAGAATATAAATAGAGCAAATTTCTTTCACATCAAGTTGTGGAACAGTTTGTTAGGCAACATATGGAATTGAATTTTTAAGCGATTCAATGTTGCTTATAAAAATCTAATTTATTGTGAAGATGCAAAGATGTTACTCTTTAAAAATAAAATAAAACAACAACGTCTGATTGGATGCCCAATATTTTTTCGTCTATAAACAAATGCCTTCAGTTAAATGCGGACGAGCAGACAACCCAATGAAAAAAAATTCTTCCTGATGAATACATTTGCGTGCAGCATCGCCTTTCTTATGTTTGGAAACTTTTATTTCGATCTTAAATGATAAAGGAATTGCTTTATAGAAAGGATATATTTTTTTAAGAGAATTTATATAAGAAAAAGAGGCAAAAGCAAAACGATATCAAATTGAATACATTGCCCTTCTTCGAGTGGAAAAGGACTAATGCCTTACATCCTCTTTCCGTTTTTTTGTGTTTGTTTTTAGTGTCACTAACAACCTCAGAAGTTACAATGAAACTCTGTGTACTAAACGAGAGACGGAAAAAGGCAAGAACGGGGTCAATATCTTTGTTCTCATGAAATATTCATAAAATGCCCTAGAGGTTGAAGCATCATCTATCTATCTGTAACTGAAGCAGAACCACCGGGTCTATACTTGCCTGCGAACTGGGTTAACAGGAATCATCGTTTAGTAACCAGAATTATTTTATTTTTATTTTCTTCCTTATTCGGTCTACTCCCTAATCAGGTCTTAACTTAACTGGGGTGGATACGATGTAATCAATTATGTTAAAATTCAATATATCTGCAACTCTTAGATATAACTTTCTGATTATGTTGGAGACACATGCCTACGCTTGAACGTTTGTAATAAAAAAAAAAAAGAAAAACTTGTGTTTGATCACACTGATCTTTGAGATTTCAATGAAACTTGTGTATGACCATGACGGCCACCAGAACAGAGAAGGGCAATATATCTCAAATGAATAAATATTATTGATCCTTTTTCCAAATGAAAATAATTGTCTTGCAGCTATTGTTTGTTCGAATATATTAATTTATCAAAGCAAAACAAATCTTCCGTTTTTCATTTCGATTTTAACGTTGACCTTTGTTTACCGAACCGTTAAGTGGAGTGATAGATACATATATAGGTATATGACTACATTTTTTTAGTAATTTTCATGAGAATGTTTGGTTGAAAGTAATGTATTAGGTATATATAATTTATTGAAACTTGGAAAACATTGTTTTTTTTTTAGTTTCTGTTTTGAAGTATTTCTTCGGAAAATATGGAAGACACCAGCTGCCATCCATCGGAGGACACCATCAGAGGTATCTGTTTGTGTTCGAGGAAGCCACGTGGAGTCCAATAGGGCTTTAATTTTATGTTAAGAAAATTCTTCTATTTAAACTTATTGCTTCTCAAATAAATAAAATTGCATTTTGATGCTTTTTACCAGAAATACTTAAACCAAACATTATATAAAACATAATTGCAATTATATCAAGAAATTAGCCATATATTTTTAAAAATATTGAAGAATTTTAAAAAGCTTAGTTATAGAGTTGCATAACAAAACGTTTCTTGATAACAGAAGTGTAAATTTACCTATTATGAAAGATATTACAAAATACGACCAACTATGATGAAGACGAAATGCGACAGCTTCTTTTAGATGTAACTAGCGATTTGGATAAAGAATATCAAAGAGATGACATGGAGATGGAAGGGGTAATAAAATTTTACCAAGTAAGAGTGAAGAAGATGAAAACACCTACAAGTTATATTGGACAAAAAGGATTTCGATTTCAATCACGCTGCCTCCTTTATCAGCTTGTTGCGAGAAACGTTGTTCTGAAGTTGCCGGGTTGCAAAATAGCTGCTAAATTTGTTTCATCTGGGATTAAAGCGTGGAATCTTCTATTTGATGAAATTGTGCTCAAGGCTTTGGTAAGAAATACAATCAAGAACAAGAACCAAGGCAAAAAAAGTGTCCCAATATCCGACTCTCCATCATCCTCGATATCTGATCCAGCTTCAGTTTCAGTAATCATGACTGACACAAACAAACCCCCATTGGTCTACTATACATTGCTCGATTGTAAAAGCCAGGCCAAAGAAACACACATGACGTGTGGTTAACAAAATGCTCGCCTATTTTTCGGGCTATAATGGGGATCGACAGTTTTAAATTTCTGACCGACTGCATCCAATTCGATGACAGGAGAACGAGAAACCCCTTTGATAAACTGGCTCCAGTAAGGTGTACGAGTATTTGGAAACAATTTATTTCAAAATGCAGCGGATCAAAAAAATATTGGCAATTATGATTTTTTTCCCCATTTTAATACAAATTAAATTTTAGTTTTTTTTTCAGAACTAATTTTGTTTCACAGAAGCAATTACAAAGGAAAAAAATAGTCATGCTTTAGTTTGCATTAAAATAGGACAAACCATAGTTGCAAACGCTTTTATGACAAACGCTTTTTTTATCCACTCTATCTCTATTGTTATAATCCTTAGGCGTACTGTAAGATTGATAAAGGGCTGCACAGTTTAATTTAGGCGTGAACAGAATTCATATCCTTTTTCGAATATAAAATTATATATTATATTATATTATTATTTGATCAGTTGTCCTATACTTGATATGATGTACTTCTGTTTTATGCTTGACCAGGCCAGTATGAATTCCATTGCCTTTATTTACCCGGCAACAATTACAAAAATTTGCAACTCTTTGTACAATGTATGTATAAGCAGTTGTGGAAAACAAAAATCAGCAGCCATTTACGGTGTAACATAGGAAAGGTACTTTTGAATTATATTTTAATGTTGCCTTTCATGTCTTCTTTTAGAAATAAGAGAAATGTTACAATAATTAAGTTCGAGAAGGTGTATTATCCTGAAATGTTCAATTACCTTTACATCGCACCACATCAGCTGATGTTTTTTATGTTTTTCTTATTGTTACGGTTGTGAATGAAACAGCGTACCTTTTAAATAATTTAATTTCATAAGCTGCTTCTTTTTTCTGTCTCGGAACCGATTACTAAAAAACACATATGCACGTAGAGGTAAAATAATATAATATTTTATATTTAAACAATGCAAAACTAGCTAGAAAAATTTTAAAAGAAAATCAAAACTTAGCATCAACGAACCCAAATAAATATTTCGCATTTTTAGTTTAGTTTAGTTTCTTTTGCGTACTATAAGCGACATATTGAAGGTTTGAATTATTTGATGTAAACAGAATTCATACGTGCCTATGCATAAGAGGCGCGGAAGAATTGCATCTTGTTGCCTGAGACACATTCAGATCGCATACAGTGACATGTGTAACGGATAAAATCGAAATATTAAGTTCCCCCTGATGTGATTAAGGATTGTTCAATCAATTGATAATAACGTAAATGATATCAACCAAAAATGCTTAATGTCCGGTCATTCATTCCCTCTAAACGACAAATATTTTGCCGAAAATATATGAAAAAGTTAAATTGTATAAGTACTTCTCAAACTTATAGAAAACAATAAAAATTTGACAAAAAAAATAACAATTTCATGTGGTATGAAATGAAAAGTGAAAATGTTGGCACAACTACATCTCTAGAAGAGGCTATATCAAACAATATATTTTTTTATTCGAAAACAGGGAAGCCCTAAATAACTCGACGAAACTACTTTATTGCCACTGTATAAGACTGAAATAAAACGATATGATAAATTTACTGCCTTACTTTCCAACTATAATCACTAACTGTAAAGTGAAATAAGTTAAAAGTATTGTTTTTTCCCTGCTTATATTAACAAAGTAATTTACATTTACTTATATCGGATTTTTAATATATCTGAAATAAATTCATTTTGTTTATTATGCTTACATGTTTTAATTTATTCGTATGTGTTTTAGATATTACATTTTGGTGAAGCTTAGGTCTATTAAAAATATGGACTTAAATTGCCACATGTTTTTGTTTTCTTATAATATGTTATTTTTAAAAGTGGAGTTGTCCATTTGATGTTTAAAAAATGTTAATTTTTTCAAATAATTTAAATAATAATTATTTCATAATTTTGTTTGAAAGGTATATAGTGGTAAAAATATGACTCCAATTGGTTAGCCTTTACTAACATTTTTAAATTAATTCAAATGCAAACCTTCAAATGTGTCGAAAAAATAAACAGCTCAATTGTATAAATTACTTGTTACACAATTAACTTATTACAAAATTATTAACTATTTAATGTAATCCCATTGAAATCTCATATTTAGGAGTACTTTTCTTTTCCGGGATATTTTGTGAGTAAATTAACTTATATCTGAATAAATAACTTTTTATCCCATAATCGCAACAAATGTTTTAAAGACATTTGTTTACTGAGGATTAGGAAATTAAATACACTTTTGCACGCAAATGTCTTCCGGTAACTATTTGTTTCTTTCAGAAAACCAATTCCACTGTGCCTTTCCGTTACAGAAGAGTGCAATAAAAAAAACAGAAACAGAAAGTAAACAAACAAAATAAAAACAACTGTGTTACTAAATCATAATGCTTATTAATCAGAACAAAAAACCGCAAAATAAGAATATCAAGTAAAGTAAAATAAATATGTAATATAGAAAGAAGAAGAATGCTTTTAGATTTAAGTCGGCTAGAGGGAAAAGAGAAATGAAAATATTGCACAGTAAACAAAGAATCCTTCAGGCTACTCAACGTAAAATCGAGGATGGATATTCTCGTACATAATTCGGTCTTGGGTTGCAGGGTGTGTTGTTACGAAAGAATGATATATGTTATGTACGTATATTTATGCATATGTATGTACGAGTTAACATGTGAATTTGCAAAAGAAATGTGATTAGTGTCTAGCATTAATTTGATAGACACTAAGATTAGTGTTTTATTAAAAAAAAAAGCGCTCTCTAAAACTGTTCCAGTTATAGTATCGTCACATCGCCAGACTAGTTTCGGGAAAAGATTTCGAGCAAACATTCACAATGCGACAAATCTGAGAAAAAATCGACGAGTTTCCGATTGACACACACTTTTTTTTGTCGACTTTTTAATAGCTATCAATAGAGATTAGATATTCAATTTTAAAATCTGAACTTGACTTATAAACTCGTCAGGCAGGCTGAAAATAGAGAATATTTGCTGGTCCATGAAGGTTGGAAATGAATTAACCGGGTCTTTCGATATTAAAAAGATTTCGGAGAAAACGAAGGATAAGCATGTGATTTCTTCATCATCATTTTTATAAAAAATCGCACGGACTCATTGACTAATAGAAGAGACACGATCTTTATCAACTTTGCACAATTGCTCATAGATGATATTGACGTGATTGCTTAAATACAGCAAGATGTAAATAAAGCTTTGAAAGCACTAAATCAGAAGCAGCTAAAATGCAATATCTTTGCCAGAACGTGAATTTTGAAGTAGCCAAGGATTTTTACTATATTGGCTCTTACGCGACAAGTATTATAATAACGACGCTGCAACGACAAGTACAGAATAATTCGTGCCAACCGCTTCTTTTTTTGGATTCAAGAGGCAATTGAGAAGTACAATATAACCATTTCTCTAACTTTTAGAAAACCTTAACCATTCATCATGGAGCACATTATCAAGAGTCTATGAATGGGGTGGTTCGAGAGAAAAATTCTGCTTGCAATCTGTGATTCTGTATGGAGAGTGGAAGAGAAGGTTCTTAATTAAGTATAGTATGGGCTGTAAAGCGACAGGGGTCTATGAATCCAAAATATGAGATACCACCGCTCTGGTCCGAAGAGTCTTTGTTTCCACAGTAGAGGATCACACAGTAGAGGACGGCATAGTAGAAGATGACATATTAATGGACGACCACATGTCCTATGGCACACACGCCCGGGTAAAAGGCATTAACCAATTGGGCGTGGGACTCTGAAAGCAGATACATATATAAAGATCGAATTTGCGGGAAAAGTTTGATTGTTGCAGCCTAGGTTCACCAGGAACTGTACCGCAATAGCAAGTAAGTAAGTACAAAAAACAAATTCATAACTTAAGAGTTAGAGGGGTTGTGCTTCCAAACCTAAAATTAATAATTTTTTTCTCTTAAAGTTCAAAGTAATTGATTCTTCCTCCTATGCGATTGTTTGGGTTTCAATTAAGTACAATAATTAATACATTTTTTAAAATTTTAAAAATTTATTTGCCGTCATTAAGAATTCATTTGTGGGAAGAGATTAAATTTAAGAAAAAACACTAAATTTTCAAATTTATTTCACAATGCTTCATTACTACAACCTATCTTATAAATATTTTCAATATTCAAACACTAGTACTTTCGTGCGCCTTTCATTTGGGACGTGACTTGAATCTCATTTGTCTTTCCATATTACCACAAAAATAAATCGAGACGCTTTCAGTGAGAAATATTAACAGAACTTGGAAGCAAAACAATAAAAACATGGAAATAGTAAAGAATATTGAATTTTATTATTCAAAGCTCGTTATATTGGAAGTTCGATACGACGAATACTTAATGTTAGAATGGCTAGAAGAAAAAGTAAAGAAATATATGTAGATAAATGAACTTACGTAATGGTAATTTGAGTTTTGACATCTTAAAAGGCAATTGCATGACAAACCGAAACTTAATAAAAAAATTCATTATTAACTCGAACTTCTGTAAAAACAAAAGAAAAAAAAGGTTTGACATTATTTCGAAGCACAATAGTAAATAAAAACTAAAATAAACTATCGTGACTAACTTTTTAAAAGTAGTAGGTAAATTATAGTGACTAGTCTTATATTATTTTACGCAGTCAATATTATGTGAAAATAGTAATAGAAATAGAAAATGTAACACGAGTTAATATTGCAGTCTTTTTTTGCTATTTTATATATTTTGATTTTTCCTTATTCAAATTAATTCTTCTGTTCTGATTTTATATCGAAAAGTAACAAAAAATGTCTATACTAAAAATAAAAAGCCAAGACAAATATATAGAATATAAGATGAACCATCGGAAAACATGTATTGTAAAAAGAGTCGAACAAAAATGAAAACCGAAATTGCCTAGTTTTCAAAATCAAAATCAGTAATAAAAGAAGAAACGTTATCTGAATTTTGATTCGAGGAAAGGCGACAGCACGTTCTTTAAAAGCTTTACCTAAATGCCCAGTGAAGAAAAAGTTGGTCCTAGAAAAAAATTCTTAAAAATATTTATGTTGTAGAGTCTTTCTGACTCTATTTTTTTTTTTTAAATAGGCACTAGCCTTGTATAGGTACCTACGCTGTGGCAAAACTCAAAGAATTCTATCAACATAACGTCCTAGGCTGACAGACTCCTCGCTTGAACAATTTAATCACAATATTAATTGTAGATCAAAGTAAAAGGTATGCATTTATTCGCTTCTGTCTCTGAAACCATGAGGAGAAGCAAGTCTTCAAATAGACTTCCTCCCAATGCATCTATTTGACAATATCATGAGAGCTACACTGTAGCATTACAATAACTAAAAGTTTTGTTGGTGCTTTCACTTGTGAAAATCGAAGGAAAAAAAGCTCGTTGAATGCTTATTATATCTGGAACAATTTTTTTAGGAAATACTCTTAAAAAATGTAACGTGCTTCTGATAACTTGTCTACCGAATTAAGTTGGTATGTACGTAGAGATTTTGATGGAAAACTTAACAATGTTCAAGAAACTGGTACAATCAATCAGTTGATTGAACATGCTTTAAATATGGCCCCAAGTTTTTTCGAGCACGCATTCATCAAATGATGTCAAAGTTGCTATATCGTCCAAAACATCTTATCCAACTATAGCATTAGCGTGGTTGTTCTTTTCAGAGAATTATACATGTATGTATAGCTCGATGAGAATTTCAAAGCTTCTAATGAGCGCAACCACAGGTTATTTTGTTCACTCTTTCAGTATGGTATAATGGTGAACAGTACCTAATAGTCATAATATCAGCTGATTGTCATCGTGACAAGTATTGACAAGATTTTTAGAGAGCCACCAGAAGGCATAAGAGTGTTGAGCTTGCGGTACGATGTTCCAAGTTCAAAAGTTAAAAAAAAGGTACATTGCTGAGACCTCGGAAATACTTGAAATCAGAAATAAAATAAACTATGAACTATCATCAGAAATAAAATATATATAGTATGGATCTATTTTGCATTATCACATGGAGAAGGTCCTGTTGATAACATTGGCGGTGCTTTAAATAAGGTCGTGAGAAATAAAGAGATTGTTTAGTGTGCAACGCAGAACAATTTGTTAATGTAGCCAAATATTCATCTATCAAAAAAACTTTTAACAAGTAGAAATTAAAGCAATAGCTAGGGAAATGAACTTGGATGCGATCCAAACGCGAGTTATCATGGAATTACCCTGTACATCTTACGTATGTTATACGATACCTCTCGCTTGTCGTAAAAGGCGACTAAAACAAAGGTAAACAAAAATCACATCTAGGCAATTTAGAAAACACCAAGGTGAGCCTAGGGACACATATACCACCATTAAACTGCCCCACAAGTGTACATGCAAATCAGTGGGTTGACACGACTGGAGATCACCGGTGTTGTAAAAGTAAGATCAAACAAAAAAAATCTGGAGCATGCCCGTGTCACAAAAGAAAAAAAAAAAAAAAAGGCAGGCCGAAAAACAATTGGTGCAAACAAATGTAAAAACACCAGCATTTGATTGGCCTCAGCGATGAAGTAATCCCAAACCGGGAAACCTGCCGCTACTTTCTGAGGTCAAACCGGTGGACCCCACAAGCGGACCAGTAGGAATGCAGTTAAGTGGGAAGGTTATGGTCCTACACTTCTGACCATAACAACGCCGGAAAAAGGAAAAGAAGAAGAAGAAGTATCTTGGATACAAACGCGCGATATAATGGGCAATAAATAAGTAATATTTTCAAAAGAAATTATTAATATCAAAAATGGAAGAAATGAGAGTTAATGTTGAATATTTAATTCAAAAATTTAATTTATGAGACGTAAGATAATGCACTTTTGGTATAATGGATGAAGGATCTATTTCAAATATTCAAAGTGTGATGTTTATGTCAAAAATCAATTTGTGCTCCAAATGGATCCCCAAGAATATAACTGAAGGTACCCAACTGATATATTGGATATGTATGCAAATTGAATTCAATGGATAAAAATATGGCGGTATCGCCTGCAAAGATTGCTGCTTCACAATAAGATATAGAATTGGAGGAAAATCTGAGATATACCTGTCCTAAATGGCAATAGAAGCTAGAAGTGTCTTTATTGAAACAGCGATTAATCAGGAAATTACTCACAATTTTAGATATATAAGGGAGGGGACTAAAATTTACGAATTCTAGTTCATAAATAACTAAACCGCTTTTTCGCGGTTCAGCAGGATCATTCCACTTGACCTGCCTGTCGAACGATATGTGCTTATATGGTTTGATATCATAAAAAAACTGTAGAATTGTCTAAGTCCAAATTACATATTAGGATAGAGATCGTAGCCTGTAATACTCGTATGTTGCACAATTTTTCCCTTAAAACCCTTTTAAATATTTATCTTCTTCTTCGATGGCGACCATCAAAAATTGGTTTAACGAGTTTCAACGTGGTCGCACTTCGGTTTTTGATGAGCCACGTCCAAGTGCCCCGAAAACGGCTACCACGGAGGATAACGTGACAAAAATCCACGATCTCGTATTGGCAGACGGCCGATTGAAGATGCGCGAGATAGCTGAGACAGTAGGCATTTCAAAAGATCGCATGGGTCATATCCTGCATGAAATTTTGGGCATGAGAAAGCTGTCGGCGCGATGGGTGCCGCGTTTGCTCAATCCGGACAACAAGCGCAACCGTGAGACCACTTCAGAGCAGTGTTTGACGCTGTTTAAGCGCAATCCGAAGGAGTTTCTGCGTCGTTTCTTGACAGTCGACGAAACATCCACTGGTACACACCAGAGACCAAGGAACAGTCAAAGTAGTGAACTTCACCCGGCGAGCGTGCTCCGAAGAAGGCGAAGACTGTCCCATCGGCCGGAAAGGTGTGTGGCCACCGTTTTCTGGGATTCACAAATTGTGATCCACATGGACTACCTGGAGAAGGGAAAAACGGTCACAGGGCCGTACTATGCCAAATTATTGGGCCGATTCGACGCCGAATTGAAGAAAAAACGGCCCCACTTGGCGAAGAAAAAAGTGTTCTTCCACCATGATAACGCACCGGCTCACACCTCCGCCCTCGCCACGGCCAAATTGGTCGAATTGGGCTACGAATTGGTGCCCCATCCACCGTATTCTTCAGATTTGGCCCCGTGCGACTTCTTTTTGTTTCCAAACTTGAAAAAGTCACTCACCGGGCAGAAATTTCAGTCGAATGATGAAGCGATGACCTCGCCGCCACGGAGGCCTACTTTGCAGACCTCGAGAGAACGTATTTTTCAGACGGGTTAATGAAGTTGGAACATTGCTGGGTCAAGTGTATCGAGCTAAAAGGAGAATATATTGAAAAATAAATCGCCATTTCTCCAAAATTTTTGTTTTTTTTTGTAGGCTAAGTACTTATCGGACCGCCCTCGTATAGCCGGACCCCCTCATTTGCAATAACGCGTGAACAAAGAGCTGGTTCAAAGGCGGCAGTTTCGAGGCGAATATTCTCTTGCAGAGCCTGAATTGGCTGAGGATTGTTATTGTGAACCCTTAACTTGAGGTAGCCCCACAAGAAGAAGTCACATGGTGTAAGGTCCGAAGAGCGAGGTGGTCAGGATATGTCTCCATACTTGCTAGTCAATTTGTTCGGGTTAATAGCCATCAGCGTCTCCATCGAGATCCTAGCTGTATGCGGTGTAGCACCGCCTTGTTGAAATAGCGTTCTCTTGTTGTGCCTGGGGAACAGCTGTAGTTTCGGCAAAAGAAACTCGTCCTTCATTCGGCAATACACTTGAGCAGTGACTGTCTTTTGCTGGTTAAAAAAATAAGAGCCAATTATCCGTAGGGCAGAAATAGCACACCATGTCATTGTTTTGGGGCCATGTAAATGTTTTTGATAGTATTCTCTAGAGTTGTTTGCGCACCAATAAATGCAAGTCATTAAGAAACATTATTTTTTTCCAAAATACCATGCACCGTTGAATTTTTTTCATTTCCGTAGAAAATTTCCGCAATTTTTCTTATGGATTTAAGCGGATTTCGCATAATTTCGTGTCGAATTGAGCGACATGTACCGGCGGCGCTACTGGTGCTTATAGTCCCGGAAAAGTTCTGTTCACCATTGTCCCTTCTTGTCTAAACATCTGCACCCACAACCAGATAGCACATAGCAAAAGTAACTGGGAGCTAAATCTGACGAAAAGGCTGGGTGTTTGAATAGCATTTCTTGAATAGCACCCATCTCAACTACAGTTTTGAGAGTCGCTGGCTTGATGAAACAGCACTCCGGGTCATAGAACGCCGCTTCTTTTTTCTTTAATGACCACCCGCACTCTTGTTATTTGGTCTGCGTAGTAAGATCCCGAAACAGTGCTCCCTTTTCAAAATATTTCATCATAATTATTCCTTCAGCGTTCCAAAAAGCGGATGCCAAAACCGTCTCGCTTCCAAGTCATCGTGTAGTAATATATCAATGTGAACACCGTGTCTCCAAATGAATGTGCGTTAACTTGGCACCACTTTCATATGTATGACAATTTGCACATTGGCGTCAGTGAAGAGGTCGTTCAATAAACGACAAGCAAACGACACGTGTCTTTTACCTATAGCTCATAATATTACAATCGATGGTTCAGGATCAAAATGGTGAATCAAGGTTAATGTCCAATTCTTTCGCAAAGATTCTTTGAGCGCTGCCATATGAAATCCCTTAGACTTCAACTATACTCGTATGCCTCATTATCACGTTTCCATCTGCCAACACAAGGTTTCCTATTTTTTCAGGTTATCTTCAGTGAGAGACGTGGATGGGCGTCCTTCGCGATGTTCAACTTCAGTGAATGTTCTGCCCAGCTTCAACTCCTTAGCCCAGCAGCAGAGTCCCCCAATGTTTTTACCCTGCCGCTGTATATGTGTTTGGGTTTTTTTTAAGCAGGAAGATATGCGGACTGGAAATAACCAAATATACATAGGTTATTTAATTAGATATAAATTGTGTTAAGTAGGCTCAGCGTGCACAGAGGGATATTCATATTTTATTTATATTACTTTGATCCATTTTCTTTTTTTGTACTTTTATTATCGTCCCACTTGAGGCAGATGGATTAGAACCACCTACCTTGATATACATACATATATGTTTTTAAAGTGCTAATATCTTAACCGGAACTTAGTGGTTCTAAAAAAAGACTTGTTTTTTTTCTCTATGAATATTGTACAATATTTATTTAAAACACGTTTCGCTCAACAGGACCCTATTAACATCAGAGTTCCTCGAAATTGAAAGTTATGCAGAGTGTAAGAACTTTCATATCTCCAAGTCAGGGTTATGGAACCCACTCAAAATGAAAATCATCAAGTCAAAACCTTGCAAATTCGCTTCCGGCGAAAACAAAATTGCCTTTAAAATTAATAACTTATGAAGTTGGTTTCCAGTACTTTACGAGTAAATAAGAAGACGTCAAAAAGAGATGAAATTAGGGGGAAAAAAACAAATATTCGTGTGTCTGGAGGTATTATTATTCGCACTGCCCTTGCGATTATATTAAATTTCAAATTAGGTTGTATGGCTGTTGCGGTAATGGTAAACGATTTAAGAAATACTTAACGAAAATTTAGTTCGTTGTGTGGTTTTTCCCTTATTGCTTCTTGAAATTTATTCGGCGTGAGTCGGACAACTAAATGCAAAAATCATTATTTACGTTATACAGCAAATGAAAACGACAGTAGAATATAATGAAATCAGGAAAATATTTGGTTTGGTATATGCGTATACCATAAGTGCAAACGAAATATTTGATTAGGCAGGACCTTAGCGAGGAATGAGAAATTAGAAAAGGACGCAATTGAATAAATTCTATTTTGGAAGTTTATTAATTGCATAAACACAGTTCAAAACAACCGAGTAATTCTTCTTGAGTTCGATATTTCGACCTCTTTCAAACAAAATTATAGAAAACATGATTTATGCGAAAAGTTAAGATTTTAATTAACTCAGTTATTTAGGGACTAAGAAAAGTGAATATCAAAGCTAAACTTATGATATGCTTTATGTACAATAAATTATACGCAAAGGAACCCTCGGAGAATATAGTATCTTAAGGGTTAAAATTGATGAATCTTCAACAAATCAGCCTTCATATGAACAAAAAACAGAGGTCAAATTGCTAGAGATTTGGGACTATGGAGAAGAAATAATGAAAGCTAAAAACACGAAAAATTTGTGAATACATTTATAATACATATACATAATGTACATGCTATTTGACTCTCTAGCATGGGTAATATTATCATATATCAAGCACATGGATACATAATACGTACATACATACACAGGTCATTAGTATACAAATGAATAAATAAATCTCGGTTTCAAATTCACTGAAGCAGTTATCCATTTCAGTTCGCGGAGGGTCGAATTCTGGTAGAAAGTATTTCAGTATAGGCGTTTTGTAACCCCGTTTTTTGTTGTTTCGAATTGAATACACTGGTATGGTAGAAGTTGATGACGGGAGACTATTCTCTCTTTCTAGACAAATACCACGGAATTTGGCTAGATCAGTATATTCTGCCTGGGATGTTTCTCCTTAGCATATGGTTGTTTCATATTTTCACATGTTATAGATAATCTTTTTTTTTTCGCTGCGTAAAATAGGTCCCAAGAGAGATCATCTATGAAAAGAAATTCTCAAAAATTGAGGATAGGCTCGTGGAGCGTAGGCAGCTGGTACAGACTGGGTGCTTTCCAAACAGCACTCAATAAATTAGTAAGTATAAATTGGACACTGTAGAGCTACAAGAAATTCGACCTCAAACGGAACAACGTTTAAGGTTGGATATACTTTCGTTTGCGGCGGTACGAATAACCATATTCTTAGAACAGGATTCTTCTTCAGCCACAAAATTGTGCAGAACATTACGGACGTAGTATTTTACAACGACCGAATGTCAATGGCCACAATCTGGAGTCCCCGCTAAGACTATGTACATATGAATGTATACTGTCCTACGGAAGATAAGAATGAAGAGGTAAAGGACGCCTGGACAATGGATGAAATATTTGACAATTTCTCATCTTGTGACGTAATAACCGTAAGCGGGGAGTTCAATTCTAAAACAGGTGATACATATTATAGAATAAAAATAGAAAAAAAAGTCTCCATGTCTCATCAAACGATAATGGTGTGTAGTTATAGTTTCTTCCAAGAGTTCAAGTTGTTGAAATTTTTTATTTCTTTGTTTTTATTTATAATTCGTGCAGGTTCAAGAGTGTACGCTCTTATTTTGCTTGTCACACAACTTGGACGGGGTGCAGATGGGTTGTGTCGAAGATGTTCGTTCACTACTCTTCAATTATCTCCTCTGCAACGATATCTGGCTTATCAGCATTTAAGATTTCACTAATATCTTCACGATTGAAGTCTGCGCAGCCTTCTCCAGCAATTGGACTACGACTTCAATTAGTCTTCCCACATCACTTTTTATGTCACCTGGAAAATCTTGTTGATTTAGAAACTAAACAGATAAACAGCTTGCATAATAGTTTTAACTCTTCCCATGCTACAATATATTATATCGCGGACTGCTATTATTTACGAGTATAGATGTGTATGAACTATTTTATAATTTGTTTCCAAAAGTTTATAATGGTGTCAATGCCTTGGTGTGTGCTTTAGGTAATTCGCTTTTAGGTAATGTGCCTTAGGTAATTTCCCTTGAGGTGGATATGTTTGGAGGTAAGAAGACAACTTTGATCTTTGGTAGACATGCTCGATGTGCGACACTGTCCAGATGAAGCAATGACTCAGAGGAAATGTTAGACCTATGCAATTGTCTTTGACATCCGTGGCAAAGCAATTCCTGGTGATTTGTTTTTTTGCTACTTTGAATTTTTCTCGCAATAAATGTTCTATTGGGCATGAGCTTCCAATAGAGACCTGTCTCACCAGCATAAAGTATTTGCTGAAGAGAAATCCTGTAGCTTCAACTTGCGTTTTAAGCGTTCCCGCAAAACGAGATTTTGCTTTGTCAAACCTGCCCCCACTTGCTGAAAACTGTTCTTCGCTAGACGAACATTCTTCTTCTATTTTAAAACACTAATGCAATTGCAATACCTTTTGCCGAATAGCGGCTTTGCTTAAACTCACTCGCTATTCAGCTCCGAGAGCCGAACGAACTCTGGATGTTGATTTTGTCGATAATTGATTTGACTGCGTAACAGACAGTTTTATTCCTTTTTTATTTGGACTTATTTTTCGGATGCTCGACTCATCTATGCCATATAATTTTCCTAAAGCAGATGGCTTTTCCTTGTTTTCGTGTGTCCTGATGATCTCTCTTTTCTAAGTCAAACTGAGAATTACTTTTTTGGAGTAAATTCAGCCTTATATTTCCATTATTCAAATTCTGCAGGTCCTATAAAAGAATAAAACGATTTTCGCTGCACTATTCAGCTAAATTCAGTCGTATACAAAACGTAACTGAGTAAATTACATGGATATGTATACATAAGTATTCGTATATCTTCAAAGTGAGGCATGAGGGTAGTTTTATTTATTAAAAGCTGACAATGACAAATACATTTGGGTAGATAAGTTAACGCAAATGGCTTTTAATGCACTTAAATTACTATTCAAAGACATATTTTGCGAGGAATAAGCCATATACAAACAGTCGATCATCATTATCAGCCTGCAACATAATATTTTGCACTTTTTAATCCCCGACACAAAAAGAGGGGTGCTATAAGTTTGACGTGTCTGTGTGGCAGTGTGTCTGTGTGTCTCTCTGTGGCATCGTAGCTTCAGAAAGAACGGGCCGATTTTGATGCTTCTTTTTTTGTTTGAAAGCTAACGAGATCGAGATGATTCTTAGCTATAATTTATGAAGATCTGGTCAGGCGTTTCCAGGATATCTCTTGGGTGGCGCAAAATGAATCGAACCTCAATAATATTTGACATTAGTGAATTAGACAGCTGCAGTATACAAACAGATAAACAAAGGAGCGCTTTACTTCACAAAAGCGTCGTGTAGATTTTTTTGACCAATAAGCGGTCAAAGTGAAAAACTTATACATGTCCCCGCTGACCGTCAGTCGCGTGTGAATTACTTTCAAGCCATCCTTAATCAACAACGAAAAGGACGATTTTGTGTCGAAAACCATCATGAGCGACGAGGCGCATTTACACTTAAGCGGTTACGTCTATAAGCAAAATCTTCTTTCTGGGGCATTGAAAATCCGCATGTAATACACGAAGAGCCATTACATCCACTCAAACTGTATTGTATTTTTATTTATTCAAGTTATTTCTTACATTAGGAAGATTAAGTAATCTTATAAGTTAAATGTAAGCTTAAAAGCAAACTACTTAGGTGGAGTGCAAATAGACTGCGAATTCACAAGCATTTTGTACCGTAAATAAAAGTAATTAATTAATTAGATTGACAATATAAAAGAAAGAAAAAAGAAAAAAGAAAAAAAAAATGAAGGAAAGCCAAGAAAAATTATTGGTAGTGAAGTAAGTAACTGTGTTCTCAGGCCAAGTAAGCAAAAATGGCAGTTTTAAATCCGCTCGTACTAGTGATCTCTCTCAAATGCGCTGGTAGAGAGTTCCAGAGCCTGGCAGATTGTACGAAAAATTGTCGTTCAGACTGGAGACAAGAATATCTTGGTTGAATGATTCTAACCGATCTGGGAGACTGGAAAAACTGAATTTTTTCATAAAGATATTCAGGTTGTCGAGTTATAATCAGATCGTTCAGAAACAGAGTGTTTTTATTTTTAGCAGATTTCTTAGACTGCAATTAGTTTTGAGAATCTTGAAACATGGTCCCTTTTTCTTAGATTGAATACGTACCTAGCAATGTTATTATAGACCGCAATCAGTTTTCTCATGCTCTTTTCATCAGGCTCGCAGAAGATTACGCACCCATATAGCAGCACTGGTAGAAATAAGTATTTAGCACGCATCAATTTGATTTTAGTGGGTAAAAAGTTCTGAGTAGCCCAAAGAGTGCGTAATCCGCCATAAGTCTTAGCAATAGCTGTATTAATGTGAGTATCCCAGGTGAGAGTACGATTAAAAACTATGCCGAGATTCTTAACTGATGCAGCCCACTCTATGGGATTATGGTTGAGGAGAACACGCGGAAGAGGTGAAAGATCGAATATCTTGCAGTAAATAACAACGACTTTTGACTTATCTGGATTAAGCCGCAAATCATGTCGTATAGACCATTCATAGATCTTAGATAGATCTTCATTTAGTGCGTTAATTGCATTATTAAGTTCTTTTAGAGGTCGACTTAAAAAGAGTTGAACATCATCCGCGTACATATGGATTTTACAGTGCTTTATAATTCCAGGCAAGTCATTTACATATAGGGAGAATAACGTAGGGCCGAGAATTGAACCTTGTGGAACTCCATTCAGTACATTCATAAAGATAGATGAGCTATCATCAGCAATTACGCGTTGTTGTCTTCCACTTAGATACGACAACATTAGCTTAGTAGAAGGAGAAGAGAACCCAAAATTGTTCCGCAATTTATTGCACAGGATCGAATTGTTGACAGTGTCAAAAGCTTTCGAGAAATCGAGTAGCGTTAGAAGGGTTGCCCTCTTATTGTCTAAATCTTGTCGGATTTCATCGACTACTAATACAAGCGCGGTATTACAGCTTCTCTTAGGTCGAAAGCCAGACTGGCTGTTGCTTAGCAAGTTTTTCCTGGTTAGATAATTTCGCATTTGGTGTAATACTAACTTTTCAAAGACTTTGGAATGAAAAGGTAAGATAGCTATAGGTCTGTACTCAACAGCATTACTTATACATTTAGGTATAGGGACTATTTTAACTTTTTTCCATTCGGAAGGGAAGGTTGAGGTAGTAATGCAACAATTTAGTATGTGTGTTAAATATTTTAGAATATACGGCAGTAGCAATTTTTTTCTGTATCGGGAGTTACTTAAAATTTTTAATTTTATTTTTTTCCTGAATTTTAGCAAGCTTATTCCTTTGCAATTGTCATTCCCCGAAGGAGATGGCTTATTTCCTTTCGTAGGTTTTAATATCTTGTACGGGTTATCTTTAGGGGTTGAAGTCTCAGAGCATTGGAGGTTTTAACTTTTTTTGTCGCATTGCTCGTCAATCCGAGGCTCTACTTTGGGACTTTGCATTTGCCTTTTACTTTTTTATTATTTTATTTTCGTCATTTCTTTATGTGCTTTTTTAGCTTTCCGAAGAAAGATTTTAAAAAAAATTGTACAATAGTTAGAAGAAATCTGTGTTAATCACAGAGAAACAGGATGGAAACCAAACTTATATATGTACATATGTGCATATGTAAGATCCAACCCCAAGCAATTCTTTAAATTCATTAGACGGTGAACCTTAACACATACATATCGTAAAGCCCAATCGAATTACAGCCAATTTCAAAAGGCTGTAAGCAGTTTTACAAGCAAAACCTCAAGCTCACGTTTATGCAGCGTGCAACTCGAGCCACTAAACAACATTATGTATGTATGTAGTAGGTTCCAAAAGCTGAATTACATTCGAATTTTATATAATACGACTTCAAACAAAAATGAGTATTGGAACTTTCGAAAAGTTGCAACCCTGAAAAAGGTTGCAGCTTAAAAAAAAAGCTTTAAAGCTTCTTTTAGATTGGTAAAGCAGTAAGGTGATTTGGGTTCATTGACGCTAGTTAAGTCGGCCATAACTGCAGATGTTAACCATTTTTCGCCTTGACACACTTTTTGATAATAGGCTGCATGCTCAGCAACCACATTCAATCCTCTTGTATGCGAATTCTATTCAAACAGTAGTTAACATTTGGTCGATGGTTATGTATGCATGTATAACTGTTGTTCTTCTATTTGCTGTCAAAATAATCCCATGGGTTTCAAAATAATTCGGAATAGTCAGTTAGCCACTTGTTATAGTTGGGATTGCATATTGCATCCATATCTCAATAGAAAAACTTCGACCTTGTTTCTTAATAAGTGCATGCCGAAATGTGAAATCATTGACATAGTACGGGTTGATATACATCCAATGGTTATTTCCTTGTATGAGTAAATATTCATAGGTTGTACATTGAACGATGAGATTCAATGAATTAATTATCAAAAAATATTCTCAGAAACTCAATAGGATGACGCTCATAAGATGTTCACAGTGAAAATATTAATATAAATTACTACTCGTAATAGAACAGGGTAAAGTAATAGAAAATATTAACATCACACATATGGAATAGGTTGGGAATAATTCTTTGTTGGTGTAAAGTGAATCACTACTTCTTACAATGCGTCAGTACGGAATGGTTGCCAGAAGTTTTTTTTTTTTTCAGAGTCCGAACTTAACTTAAAGAAATCTAAGGGAAAAAAATGTAGTTATGGTCTCCCTTTACTATCGTATGTATTTCGTCCTTTGGGGTTGAGGTGGTGTCTCCTTTTTCATGGCCTAATTATATTAGGCTAATTTCGCTGCACAACCCGTACGGTTTGTGGATAAAACTTCTCTTGGGTTCTTCATACATAGAAAAATGGCAGAGTTCCGTTTTTAAAATAGATAAGGTTTGCCTCGGCGTCATAAATGATAACCGGTTTGCTAAACGCTTTATAAAAAGTTACTTTCCGAGTCCGTTTCGATTACAGTACGAGTATTGTATACTCGTCTTAGGTTTTGTCCAGTTTCAACGTTCCCCAAAGTTTAATTGATATCTCGTTGCCCAATGTATTTAAGAATGATCTATTGCATGGTTAAATAATATCAATTAACATAGAATATAACGAATTAAATCGTTCAAAACACCTCGCAGGGCAGCACAACTTCAATTTTCGATTATGATAATTAAAAACTACGACCCAACATATTTTCATCTCTTGACTCCGTCTCTGAGCAATTCCTTTTGGACTCTTGATTTTTTTTTGCTAGGACTGCGCACTGGTTACCCTTACCAGCAGTGATGTAAAATGTTACATTCGGTTCTTCTCAACGCAATGCAAGTAATCACAATTTTTACAAAGTTTGTTGTTAGAAATAATCCAAAGGATGCAGGCGTTGACAACTTGAACGATTTTATGATCCCTATGTTCTTCTTTAATAAAACACCGGGGTCCATAGACATTTTGCAGCAAAATTGCCCTCGATACGAATTTCACAGCACAGCTTTTAAACGGCAGATATCTCAACATTTCCTATTTTAAACTCGTGAGCAATGACGGCATAATTTTTAATTAATTTTCTGAGAAGCCCGGTAGATCCAACGACTGTTGGACTGCCTTTTAGCACAGCGAACTGGTTTACCACAAATCTTTTTTCTCTCCAGGCAAAATCTTCCCGGCTTGATTGGTATGTACGTGCAGAAAGTGTATTATGCTTTGTAAAAATACATTTTTTCCACATGATGCATAAGTCGTATTTCGCTGCTTGTGCGAGGACCAACCTCAGATACGCGATTTATTCATCATTATCCTGCGGATATAATATAATGTCATCCATGTTACAGTTTTAACATGCCTTGGGGTATAAATTCTTGAAAGACATTATTTATAATCGGCGGCAGGCGAATTTCACAATCCAAACACGGCCTTATTCAATACATAGAGATCATCTTTCATCACGAATGGGGTGTATTTATGATCGGATTCCCCAACAGGCATGTCCAGACCGTCCATTAACGGCTTGGGAAAAACCATACTGTTCAGACGTTTGATATCAAGGCAGATTCCATACAACTTGTTTCCTAACGGCTTCACTTTCTACCAAAGGTTGGCATCTTGGTTGGGAATGGAACGGTGTTATCTGTCCATCTGGTGCAATCTGCGGCTAGCACACTCGGACGATACCCTTCAATGAGAGGGCGAGTAAATCACTCAAATTACGGAGGAACATTTATATCGATTTAAGCTTCAATTACATTATA
Source organism: Merodon equestris (assembly GCA_958301585.1). NCBI lineage: Eukaryota > Metazoa > Arthropoda > Insecta > Diptera > Syrphidae > Merodon > Merodon equestris. The sequence goes on from OY284413.1 coordinate 73,184,081, forward strand.
AATACTTTGCTAATTGACTCCAGGAGTATCCTCCTGAGCTGCGGATAGTGTAAAATGAGAGCCATTATCATCTAGGTGCATCGGAATTTCGATATAAAATCGTACCTGATAAGAGCATTGCATTAAATTTTGTCAGCAGTCACCACGACGAAATTTTATACAGATGTGACGTCATCAACGCATATAGTGTCTTCAAAAACAACCATCGGGGTTGTGCTAGACAAGCTCCTGAATATCGAGTCTATGGTAAGTGTCGCATCGGCGCTCGTTTGAATTAGACGAGCAACTTTCAATGTTATTTTTCTATGCGTTATATGTGTTTTATAGAATTTTCGGAAATATGCCCACCACCGTTGCATTTGAAATGCCTAGTTTCGACGGTACACTCTTTTTGGGCAAGTTCCTTACTCGTACCCTCATATTCGTTGTACCGTTCGTAATTTCGAGAAAACATTTACAGCCATGCGTCATATATTTGAACTCACTTCTAACTAACAATCCCTTCTCAATGTATCGATTCGACATCAACTAAAACAGCAAGTTTTCTTATCTGAATCACATACTTCTAGAAACTTCGTTCTTATGCTCCTTTCTTTCACCAAGCATTTAATGGGCTACCGCACCTAAATTCTGATTCTGAAAAAAAAACAGGCTACGAAAGAAGACAGATAAAATCAGAATTGTCATATCCATGTAAAATTTTATATAGGACTGGGTTCACTCTCTCTAGCCTAACTAAGTAGTACATGTATGTATATACATATGTAAATATCAGACTCATTAAGAGATTCCAATAAAGTGTGCAACAATTAAAAGATTTGTAAAGGAGGCAGCGGAAAGAAAACTAGGTAAAATATTTTTATGTTATGTTATGAATAAGTTTTATAAGGTGAGCTTTCACCCATCCCTTTTCGGACGAGATTTTTTCAAAAAAGAAGAGAATATGAATTTCTTAAAAAGTTTTGCTATAATCGATATATGTGTTCGCTTGAGTCGAAGATTAAAACTAATTCTTAATTTTTTTTGATTTTTTGAAATAATAAACGTAAGTCCCTTGGGATTCCATCTACCATGTCTTACACTACTGACTTAAATCATTCATGTAATTGCTTCATACTTTCAATCAAATTTTATTAATCTAAAAATTAAATGTGATTTTGGCAATACTATAAACTCGATAAGCGATGTTGGTCATTTTTATTTAAGTGAGAAAGATGTACTAACTGTGTTGTCATATCTTGCCCCATCTCGTTGTTAGTTTCCCTTAGCTAGTTCGCTTTGTTTTATATTTAATTCATTTCTAAGGCAGAGCACATTTTTGGATTGTTGGAATCATTTGTTCCTAACTTCTCTTCACAAATCTGATCCTAATGGTTCTATTACCAATTACAGGCCTATAGCTAAGCTTCAAGTAAAACCAAAGGTGTTTGAGACAATTGTTAAGAATTAGTTACATATAGTACAATATTTCTGAGCACCAACATGGTTTTGTAAGAGGAAAATCCATCACTACAAACTTATCAATCTTTGCGAATTACCGTATTTCTAAATTTGAGAAACGGTTGCAAGTTGACACTATATACACTGATTTTAGATTGTTTATCTTTACTATCAATATTTAAGGTGAATGCCCATCTCATTGCTTACGTCCAAGAGAACTTGACTTTTTGCATGTTCATAGTACAAATTACGCTAGGCTTAATCCAATCACTGGCTTGGATTGCTTTTAACAAATTTGATTATGCTATCGATTTTAATATGAATGGAATGTTAACATGTTAAAGAAAACCATATCATGATTATTATAATTGTAAGTCAATTTTGTTTCTAGAGAGATTATACTTAATGGAGAATACATAAATAAGTAAATTAACTTATAAATAAATAAAACAGGACAAAGAAGTAGACGTATGGAGAAAACTACACACTCTAGAATGTCTGAGTAATTAAATCGTGTAGACTAAGATGGGGAAGGCACGTAGAACGAATGGATAGTGGACGAACAGTCAAACGTATAATGAGAGGAAAACCCATAGGATAAAAACAGCAGGAGGGCCGCACAGTAGATGGTAGACAATGTACGGATGGATCTAGAAGAAACGGGATAGAACAGCGAAATATGGAAGGAAAACACTCATGGATGTTCTGAGCTTCCGCGTTCCGAATGGCCGGTAATAATAATAGTAATGAAAAAATTACTGAGCCGTTTTTGACATTTTGAACATGGATATTTTCTCCGTCAAATTCAGTCACTACTTCGGCAAAACTTTCGACGGACACTCCAAGTTCGTCTTTCCGACTTGACTATTTTGTACTGTTAGCATTATATTTCTCAATGTTAGTGATCGTGTGCAAATTAGCTGTTCTTTGTTAAATTTAGCATTTTCGCTGACAATCTTCTTTTCATCTTTATATTGTGACACTCCAATAACAAGAGAGAGAATTGAAGTCAATAGAAGTCATGTGTAGACGCTGGCGTTCCCATATATTCACATTATATAAAATTTAGCGTGCTTAAAATTGTTCGCCCAAAGACACAAAAATGAAAAATGTCACAATAAAATAATAATAAAGTCCTTCCTCACTGACAGGGAAATTTTCACCAGTCATTATGTTACTTAGCATACTTCCATGAATTACAACATTAAGCAATTGGGGTACGTTTTGAGGTAACTGCCGTTATATCAGCTTTTCATACGAAGCCTCAGACAGTTCCTACAATTTAACAAAAATCCCTTTACCTTAATAAAAGAGTAATTTCGGTACTCTTGCTGGATGCATACATATATGTATATACGTATTTCCGTACTATAAAGAACACAACGTTAAATAAGTAAGTCTCAAAGGGTTGACATTACGAGTGGTGCTTAATACGGAGCACGGTAACGCTTTCCCCCTATTGTGTAACATACTTCATATCACAGTTCAGTTGAAATCAACCACCCGTAGTTATAGTATATACATATATTAAAGTGGATGAACGCTGCCAATTTTGCAACGAGCATCCTTAGTAGTGTAAGTTAAGGGCTCGCGCCCATTAGTAATTACAATTCATGCCGCACATGCCTTACATAAATCGTTTGGTGTTCTTCAAATCCTGCAGTAAGGATTTCCAATTGATGCCAATACTACCAAATAACCTGGAAAGTATTTCTGTTATAGTGAAATCTCAGTTATGGCGCACTTGAATATGGTCATGGGTGTTCATCATGCGTCAAAATAACACATTTACCCCATATTGAAATTCAACACTAAACTCTCAACGTAATACCTGCAATGAAACTTTGATACAAAGTATTCATCAGCACTGCTGTCCACTACCACCTTCACTGGCATCTAATTAGTGGTATCCGCACGAAATCGCGCCCACCATAATTTGATAGTACTTGGAATATATTTTGCGAATTTGTTCAACCCATTCAGATTGCTGGGGGCTGTTTGGATTTTGTTGTATTGGATTTTTACACCCAATTTTACACTGATATCTCAGGTAATTGATTATGAATTGCAATGCAACGTGCCAAGTACAATACAATACAATACAAAAATGTTTGCAAACAAAGTGTAGCTGATGGTTAACGTATACATAGTACGAAATCGTGCTACGTCTACACTCTACCCGTGCATACAAATTTAAGTAGGTGGGAATGCACTTGTATACTCGAATTCAGACATAACATAATACGTTAACATTTTTATTCGCAAAGGCTTTCCAAAAAAATGTCAAGTAAACAGTAAGCTCTCTTTAATAGCATTCTCCAGGATATATGTATATTTCACGCATTCCTGAAATTTGTATAAAGCTTTCCGTTTACTTTTTCTCAAATTTGAATAAAATGATAATAATTATATACATTTAGAACATTCCTTTTAGCATTTTATGGAGATAAATAAAGCTGATTCAAAATTCCATACATATGTCCTGCTTTGGGTTTAATATTTATTGAATTTTAATTTCAAAAGGAACTCTTCTCTGTAGAATATGAAATTCAAATGAAAGTCTCACGTGAAATTATTTTATTTCTTTTTTATTTTCACATGGGTATGTTTGAGTTAAGGCTGAGGGTTAAAATAGCAAAAGTAAAGTCACCAAAGGCAGGTTAACAGGATGCAAACAAAAAAATTGTATAGATATAGGTATTTTACCCTTAACGAATAAACGTGGCATAATAATTCTTTCCTCCTGGCATGACGACACCGCTGAACCACAAAATCACGATGGCATTGCTATTGCCGACCGCCTCTAGAAGCCAGCGCTATTGTCGACAATACCACAACACGTTTTCTTTGCTGGTTTTTTGTTTTTGTATCGTCTGTGCGTCATAATACCCCCGCCTTTTAGTTTTTTTCATTTATTTTCAGCTTATTTCATCATTTGAATATATCATGACAAAGAAAAACAGGCGGTAAATAAGAAAAAAAAAAGGTGGCAGTCAAAACTTTAAATAAGCTTGGGTCTGCCTAACATCCTTTCTATTGAAGAGGAGAAGCTCATCTCATTTACATCCCATCAAATTTAGCAGAAAACATCTATTTGGCATAGTATCACATAGAATCCGTAAGGGCGTGAGAGACTTATTACCTAGATTTCTGTGCCACTATGTATACCACACTATGTTTGGAGTACAAAGATGAAGCTAGAAAACCATCATATTGACAATCACAAGTAAGAAGTCTTTGGTGGTATTGGTATTTTAGATCTAAATGTGAGTATTGGGGTAAAAACAACAAATTTTAAATGTGAAGCTTCCCTTCTAAACTTGCTTGTTGTTATTCTATTTGATTTGTTTTCTTTCACATTTTTTCGCTGTTTGTCTCTGCGAGCTGTCGATAGAGCAGTTTAACTCTGTCTAACATAACATAAGTCTTATTTGCATAAAAATTCACTTGAAAAGTGGTAGTTTTTCTGCTCATTTAGGGAAAAATTATCCAAATGTTAGAGTAAGAGTTGTAGAAGTAATGAAACGCAAGAAGATGAAAGTCCCACTCCGCAAAACTGCTACTTCAGAATGTTGTCTAGGAACGTGTAAGTTCTGCTCCTTCTGGGAATGACCCACATTTTAATACTATACATGTTTCAACTGCCCATATTTTCTAGGGTATCCTACACCATAACCGTACAGCACACTCGGAAAATTGTTTGCTTAAAGTGTTAGCAAGATTTTTAGAAAGAGAACAGGACGTTGCCGTGGGAGTAAGGACAAGTGGGAATTGGATAATAGGAAAGTGAAGTAGAGGAAAATTTTGTTTGCAATTTTAAAATTTTATTTTTCTTCAAAATTGCTGTCAGGGGAAACTTGTTGGGTGGATTGTTGCAATATATTTTTACATCCCTGAAGCTATGTACCTTTGCTTTTTCAAACTGTGGTTATTTTGTTTCCAACGAACTTGTTAATGATGATGTTGAAGTAAAATAGGATGTGTTTTTTTATTTTTAATAGCGCGAAAGTAGTAAGATATTAAGACAGCTATTTTATTGAGTGAATGAATATTATCTTAAACAATTCAGTAAGATAATTGTTCACAACATTTTTTGAGCATTTTTTTTTTGAAAATGCTGGAATATGTTGATTTATTAAGTGTTGGCTGAACATCATTTCTACTTGGGGTATCCAAACATTATGGTTCACAAGACAACTAAATTTAACTTTGATTCTGAGTTGAATTTATTTAGAAGCTATCTCAATACAACAACTTATAAAATATCTAAACAAAAAAAAAAACACTATAAAAAAATTACAATAAAATCAAACATTCAATCGCTATCAGGCCTTGAGAACTCGGGAGACATATTGTCTTCAAGAGAAAGGTACATAATCAGCATGTTACTATATAAGGGTCCGCCATCTAACGTTTTTTTTTCAAGTAGTGCTTATTTCGTGAATGGTAACACTTAGCTCATGTCTGATTTCACAGATAATTAGTTTTATCCTTCCGCTGAACGAATATGGTTGTGTATACGCTTGAACAACGCTGGGAAATATGGCCTGCGATCGACTTACAGAAGATGCCGATTTTGCCAAAAAAATCATCTTTTCAGATGAAACTCATTTTGATCTTGGCGGGTATGTAAACAAGCAAAATTGTTGCATTTGGGGCACAGAAAACCCGCGCGCATACATTGAAAAGCCGGTGCACTCAAAACGAGCCACTGTTTGGTGCGGATTTTGGTCCAGAGGCATAATTGGGCCATTTTTCTTCGAAAATGAGCAAGGAGTGGCCGTTACAATCAATGGCGATCGTTATCGGGCCACGTTGAACGAATTTTTGTTCACAAAAATTGAAGAGGAGGATATTGGCAACATTTGGTTTCAACAGGAAGGCGCTACGTGCCACACAGCCGAAGCTACACTCGATGTTTTGCGTCCTGTTTTTGAAGATCGCATTATCAGCCGCAGAGCTGATGTCGTTTGGCCACCTCGGAGCTGCGATTTGACACCGTTGGACTATTATTTGTGGGGTGCCGTCAAAGATAAGTGTTACGCCGACAAGCCAGAGACAATTGACGCTTTAAAGGACAATATTCGTGAAGCCATTGGTGAAATACAGCTGCACACAATCGATAATGTGCTTAAAAATTGGACCGATCGTGTAGGCTACTGCATGGCCAGCCGAGGCAGCCATTTGAATGAAATTATTTTCCATTATTAACCGGAAGGATTGTACTTTCAAATAAAAAAAGAAATTTGAGAAAATATTCAGTAGTTCTTTTTATAGCATTTTCAAAAAAAAAAAAATTATTTGGCGGACCCATAGTTAGAGAGGGTTAGATAGTTTATTGTACTTGTATTAAAATTTACAGTTGATTTGTCATCTGGCATTTTATAGTAAAGAGATTTGGTACGATTGTATCTTTCTACTGAAATATTATCAAACATGAACTAAATAAATGGGTTAAATAATTCGATTTGGAGAAAATTGCAAAAATAAGAGTAAAAGTATAGTAAATAAATAAATAAATAAGTAAACAAAAAATTACGAGTAATACATATACATATAAATTAAAATAAACAAGTAAATAAAATAATAAATTAATAAGTAAACAAATAAATAAAGATATTGATAAATAAATAAATAGACATATGTATAAGTAAAATTAAATAAGTAGTAAATAAATAAGGTTACAATTATTTATGCATTTTTGTATATTATTAGTTCACCACTGGTTCTCACGTGAGTTTTACAAGTTGAATAATACCAACGCAAATTTAACATCTTTTTCAGCAATTTATTTTATGAAACTTATAATTTTTGAATATGACTCCTGGCTGATTCCGCTATACTTGAAAACTGTAAAGCAAAATGGCTTGGAAAATCACCTTGCGAATAACGGTTTTATTTTCTAGATAACGAAGTTTCGATTTACGAAAGGATATATTATTTCCACCAATCAACTTTGACTCCGTTTATCAGTAAGCAAGCTTGATATTATCATTACATCTTAAGATTCCTCTGTATGTCGGGAGCGAATTTATGCGATAAGAATGCAGGCTTTTGCAGGCAAAATAGCTGCTTTATAACTTTGTAATTTAGAAAATTCAGATATACATTTATAAATTATATAAAATTGCACCCAAGATCGAACTTTAAGGAACATCAGAATCAAAACGGACGGAAATGAGAAACAACATTATAGACATATGCCTTGTAATAGCGACCAGACACTTTTGACTAATGTACACAAATATGGGGAAAATTTTATAAATCATACCATTATGAAACACTGTGCCGAATGTCTTTTCGAAATCTAGTGAGATTATACCAGTGCATTTACCTTCCTAACGGTTCTTTTTAATACTCTTACATATGGGTTACACCTATGTGAAGGTCCAAATCCAAACTGGTCATTTAAATAGTTGTTATGTCACAGATAATTTGTACGATTTTTTTAAAGATCTTACTCAAGCTACAAGTGATAAGTCTATAAGTCTTATTTTCAAAATGAAGATTACTTTTGTTAAATTCTAGACATCTGGGAAATACTGTAGTTTTAGACATACATTAAGAATAGATATAAAACTTTTAATGCCTGTCTCCGATAAATATTTCAGGTAAATATTTTTAATACAGTCAAGTCCTCCAGTAATTTTTTTAACTTTTGTTCTGTGTATAAAATATTCTACATCATTATTTGTTATAAGTAAACCAATTTTTAGGTTACTATTAGTTTAAACGAACCTACCGATTGCGCCAAACTTTAAATTAGTAGTGATATTGTTAACCGGTTTTTGCGATACAGGGTGATTTTTTGCAAAGTTAGCTGCAAGTGCGTCAGTTATCTAGAGGTACTTGTCAATATGGGGATGGCGGTATCTTTGCCAACTTCTTCTCATTATGTTTTTAATTTTAATTAACTTAATAATAATATGAGAAGGAAGCCTTTTGAAACGTAGTTTCTGAGAACTTTGTGATTTATTTCATCAGCAGAATCTCAAATACATTTTTTTTAAAAAAATCGCTTAAGAGGTTTAAAGCGAGAACAATTTGCATATTTTATATCTGAGTTGTAATCCAGTGCAAAAAAGTTCGGGTACAATCGGATTCTGATCAGAATTAAGATCATCGACGGAAACAGGTTGTATGATATGATTGGGACAATTGGGAATAAATGTATAAGTCAAGTAAAGTAGATTTTCATTAGAACCAGCGGACACGTAAGTAGGACAAGATGGATATAAAACAGAAATCGGCAACGTCGCGGTTGCGTGTGCAACCCCAATTTCTGTGTCGATCATCTCCAAACAAATTTTACCACTTAAAGAGAAGACTTTTCTTAAAAGTTTTTTTCATAAATACAGAAGTTTGAAGTTTGTCATTTGAAGCGATGGTACATTAGTATTGTCTGGTATTCTGAAAAAACGTTGCTCACCTTTCCTGTATTTATTATTTGTGCTTGATTACAACAAAATTCCGTAAAGTGTGTGAGGGAGTAAACAAGTTTGTTAAAAATGGAAGTTTTTGTTTTGTTTTTCATAAGATATAAAGATTAAACGTATTTTGGTGTGCTTGGCGATTTTACTTTGAGCAAAAATAATATTGATAAGAGTACAAGCCTTCGCAGTGAGCCGAGAGAAGATGTTAATTACTCGTATGATGCCCGTCCTTTTCGTCGGTTCAAAAATGGTTGAAATATTTTAATCAGTGATGAAAATGTTTACGAAGGATCATCGAATCACTATCAGAGAAGTTGCTGAGAATATCGGTTTCCCCATACCACGATTTTTTTCAGATATTTTGAGCTTGAAACGTGTGTCAGCGAAGCTTGTTTCGTTTGTGACGAAACATGGGTGAGTATATAAGTCACATACGACTTGGAGCCCAATTATCCCAGTGGAAGCCATCAGACGAAACAAGATCGAAAAAAAGCACGACAAGTTCGGTAAATTGTGATATTTTGAAATCACAACCAAAACCCATCTTCACCGAAATGAGAAAGTAATTGAATAAATAATATTGAAAATAAGGATAAGCTGCTAACGAGTATCTTGTTGCAGTTTTAATCGTATTTAGAGCATTCTCTCTAAATGAAGTCATATTAAATACAACCACATGTCTTGCAATTTGTTTCATTGTTGGCAAAATGATGAGTTATATATCATAGATATTCATATTCAAGTATTAACCTAAGAGCGTATGATATATTTATAGCTTCCTCCTACATAGGTGACAAAGATGAAAATAGATGAAAGGGAAAAAGGTGCTATTTAAAAAAACAGCTGCAAAACTGGAAACCAAACGTAGAAACATATAAACTGCTGTGCTTTTTACGAAAGCCTTGTGAATTGGTTTGTGACACAATTAGGTGTCCTAGGATACACTGCTATGGCCAAGTGGTGGACATTTATCTATTAATTGCATTTAAATGAAGAAAATCCATCGAGCAGCCGAAGCAGAAGAAAAGGTAAATGGGACGCAAATAGAATAAACCGTCTGAATGGAAGTAACCGAATAGCTGCTCCGCATACGACCTTTCTCATTTATCGTTGATTGATTTACCTATTCTCCACACAAGTATAATGGAACACTAATATACCATAATTGTCCTTGAACCTATTGAATCCATATTGTCAAAATCAGTCCTTCCAATGGAATCCACTTCCGTATATTTCTTGAACATCACTATTCACGAATAGTTACACTTCAGTTGTACTGCAAACTAACATATGATTTAACGATAGCAAGTATATGTATTTAAAAAAAAAAAATTTGTAATGACCATGCTTAAAAATCTTGAACGAAAATATGAAGACATAGTGATTGTACAGATGTCGTATTATTGCTAAGCCTTTCGTCTTTCAAGTAGAATAATCAAATGAGCATGAAACTACTCCTTCCGCATTATGTCATTGTCACTAATCATATGGATGGATCAGTGTGCCGTTATCATGCACATTCCTTTTTTCTGGATTGTAGAATGTATCGTAATATATTTATACATATTTATATATGTACATAAATATAACGTTCGCATTACAATGCTGCTTTACACAAATATATATACATATGCAGTTGATGTTGCTCAGGGTTTTGAAAATGCGAAACGATGGAAGGCGATGACAAAGTTAATAGAAATAACAAACATTTAGAATACTATTTCTTATATCTAACCCAGGTACGCCCTCGAAAGATACACGTATTGCAAATTATTGCTTAGTCATAGTATTACATAGTAACTGTCATAGTTCGTAAAATATGTTGAAGGTTTAATCACCTTTGACAAATTATACCAATTTTCTTGGACAAATATGTTTTAAGTTCGCCTAATACAACGTATGGTGCACTAGCAGTAGCATGAGGATCGAGTGCCAACTCAACAAAAGAGATTAAAAACATATACTCGTAAGTACCATCATATTTTATTCTTTGAGTTCGTACCTATGTAACAATGGTGGAAAAAATAATAGGGACAAGACGATGAAACCACTTTGTTTTTTTTTTTCTTAATGTAGAAAAATAAATAAATAAACCCTTTGTTAAACTTAGCGAATAACAGAGACAGCTGTTGAAAATTCAACTTAATCGCAGTTAATAAAAGTGAAGAAACTGCATTTTCAATTGTTCAATATTCTGTTTTTGTTATTAAATTTTCTTTATTTCCTTTTATTATGGATAGAAATATCTAAATAAACAAAGTATATACAAAATCGAAAATCGCATTCGCGGAAAAGGATAGCACGTGTAAATATACAAACCATTACAGTTATACGGTACGAGCTTTTATAATTATCATTTATCAACAAAATGAAAAAAAAATATTTTGAATCCTGTTTATATTATTTTTTAAGTAAAATTAAGTAGTAATCTCCCAGTATTTCTAATATTTCAAGATTAAGGTCCATGTGATAATTTTTGTTCTCAGATCAGCTATTCTCTGACAAACCATAAAAAGTGAAAAGCACGACGCAGATTTCATCGTATTCCACCCTTGTCGTTACAACGGGGGATCGTAAAATGACTTCCTCTTCCTCTTTAAGAAGTTTTAGTCACCCTTTGTTTTTGTTTCCTATTTCAGATAAATAAAATTTTAACGATATCCATTAACTCAACACACCATATGACACAAAATGTATTACTTTAAATATTTGAAACCACTGACAGGATTTATATGAAGATGATACAAATTAAAAGTTAATTTTATAATCTCAAAAGTCATTGACGTCATAGTCATATACATATGTTATAGATTGTCATAGTTTAAACTTTAACCACCGGTAGTGAAGTTTATTTAATTTGTACTTCAAAATGGAGTAGAAAATGCAAAAAGGAGGTCCTAAGAACTCTATGGACTTAATGGTGAATTCGTTTGAAAAAGAAGATGAGATTGTATGAAATTGCTGATATCGTTGAAAGAACGAGTTTAATATCTAAAAAAAATATATAAAGGAACAGGATCAACAGAAACGCAAGGGGACAGCAGGAAGACCTAAACATTGGCGTGTATCCACAGTTAAACCCGTATTACCTGACAGCGATTACATGGCTCGGACACCGCGAAATAATCTGTATCTGTCAAAAAAATGCTTTGCATAAGTCATCCCTACCCCAACTTTGCAAGGTAGAAGACTAAAAGACCAAACATGATGTCGTAATAAAGCCACAAATAATAAAATATTACAGCATGAAATCATTAAATGGTGATAAAAGACGCAAAGTGAACTTGCATGGGACACTGGGGCTGTAAACGCCAATTGTAATACCCCAATTATACTTGGTGAAGAGTGAAATATATATGTTTATGCTTCTTTGCTGTGATTTTAAGTTTAAAAGTTTATACAAAAATCTTAACTGAGGCGGAAAGTTTTAAATTTAGGCTAACATTGTTTTGCACCTTCTTTGGATGGCTTTAACTTTGGAGTTTATAATCGTTCATGTTTTCATGTTTTGCTCTCTCATCTCTTCTAGTTCTGTCCTTACGTTATATTGCCTTTCCATCTCTGGCGCGGCTTCTTAGCGGTGTTTTTCCTACGGATTTTCCACTCATTCATTTGACTGTTCGTCCACTATATATTCATTCTACGTGTCCTGCCCATCTTAGTCTTCGCGATTTAATTACTTTAGTCCTTGTGTGTAAGGTTTTTTTCGTTCGCCTGTTTCTTCGTCCTGTATTCCAATGTGTATTCTCCATAAGATTTTATTTTCAAAACCCCGAAGCCTATTTTTTCCGTTCTTCCCATTATGGATTTTGACTTCGCAGGTCTTTTTGCAGTTTTTTTTCAATTCCTGCGACCATGTCATTTTAAAATCGAAGGATTTTTTTATTGCTGCTTGATTTTCATGTATAGTAAGCAGTTTATTGAAATATTTCCTCCAATGGTATGCAACTCTTTTGTTGTTCGAAACGAGGTCCTCATTATCGCTGTGTATAAAAAAAGGCCTGGCCTGGTATCCTTTTCGTACAGTGTTTTGCCCCCATATATTGCTCTCATGTTCTTAGAATTAGATTTCTCCTGAATTTTAGCAAACTTTTTCCGTTGCCATTCTTGATTTTTATCCCGAAGGAGATGGCTGAGTGAGAGTTTTAAAATACTATGTCGATTAGATTCTGCACATTTTTGTTGCTGATAAAGAATCCTGTTAAAAGATTTTTGGTATCCACACTGCTACAAACGAAAGTATAGCCGCCCTTAATTCTTGTCCTGTTTGAAAGTCGAACTTCTTGTACCACTATGATATCCAATTTACTAATTTCATGACTACTGTTTGGAAAACACCCGACATGTACAAACTGCGTACGTTCCACAAGCATATTCTTAACTTTTGTGTATTCCTTTTCATGGATAGTTACATACCAACCGTTGAAAATCAACTTCCTGAAATCTATATTGTTCAAAACGCCTTTGTCTGGCCTCTCGGAACACTGGAAAAAAATTGGCGTAAGTACTCAAATTTTGGATCGGACGGGCGTCCACTGGTGTGACAAAGTGTAGTCAGGCCTGGGACCAGTAAGATATTTACATTTGTCAGATAATTAAGCTAGTTTTAAGCAAAAAAAAAAATAGTCATCGCCCGGAGGTAGGGGAACTAGTTTACCTCCGAAGATCCAAACGAAGATTGTGCGTAGCGCAGTCATCAGCTCTAAACCTAAATCTGTATTGGGCAGAAATCCATTTGGAAATTAAGTCACTTGTTACGTTTGACATTCCGAGTTGTTTGTGTATTTAAACCCTATCCTGCAGGAGAAATAATTTCTCAAGGGTAGCAAAAACTCGTCTTCAATTTCACTCTTATGATATCCCAGCTGTTAGCTCCTTAGAAACGTTTTTATAATATTGTTTTATACCTGAATTAAAATGACAATATATCAGTGTAGCATTTTTTCAATATTATGCCATTTTATAATAACCCATAAGTAAATTAATATATTTACCATAATACAGCATGAGCTTGAATTCATTACTGATAATGATGATACTGATGTTTTTTTAAACAATCCAAACTCGATTTCGTGTTGGAAATCCAAACAGGGTCGCATTTGATACTGGAGTGTAATACTAACAAAATAATCTCTGGGAAACCGCAAACGTCACGTCCTTTAGAAAACAACTGTAGACATTTTACTCTTGAAGTAATATTTGACTAGTCAATAAAAATGTAATTCTTCAGAACTCCAAAAACTCACGCCTCAATTATTGCATTAAAAACAAATTTTATTTTGAATTTAACTTTTTTTCCTTGCAAAGTCCAGAATGACCATTTTGGTGATACAGAATATCAAATGTGAGCAAGAACAGAAAAAGGAAATTAAAGAATGCGTAAGTTTGATCCTAAAAGGGAGACAACTTTGCATTTGAATTGTGGATATTTGCACTGTTGACAAATGTGCCTGTAATCTGTAGTAGCTAAGAATTGCATTGGAAATACTTGAATTAAACACGAGAATTAATATCGCGTACATATGCAGTAGATATTAAGCAGCTGACCTTTATCTAAAGTTTGTTAAATACAAGGTGTTCCACGAGCAGTGTGCCAAAAAGCTAGAGCGTGTAACTCTGGTCAAGACAAGCAAAAAATTCGTATGGGAGGGGGGGGGGGTCTATTCCCAGCCGGGAGGGTCAATTTTCTAAGAAAATGACTTAATTTGGAAAAAAAATTATTAAAAATCAACAGTGCCGTGATATACTTTTTTGTAAAGCCAGAAACCTCTTCTTTCATCTTGTTTTTAAACGAAGCTGTTTTAAGGAATAGTTTTTGAGATTATTAATTTTCAAACTCAAAATTTTGAAAAAAAAATAATGAAAAAAAAAAAATTTCGAACTATTTTTTTTCAAAATTGTATGTAATTAAGTAATAATTTTTTTTTCAAAAATTCAATTCTCTTATTAGTTTTTAGTTAAAAACAGAAAACCGGATGCAAAAATATCTTGTAGTTTTTGAGAAAGTAAAAAAAAACCCGAACTATTTTTTTCTAAGAAAAACCTTTTTTTTTGGTTTTAACGCGGCTGGACTTGTAGGCAAATTAATGTATGAAACATTGACCTATTTTTTATTATTTTTAAAAAATTCGGAGTATTATTAAAATAAATTTTCAATATGATCCCCATTTTTTAGAAGGCAAAGATTATATCTCCTTCTTATGGCTGCACATAAGTCTATGCTTGACAAATTTTCCTGCAATTTGACTCCAGCGACTTCAATCCGTTCTTTCAGTTCTTCCAAAGATACTATTTCTATTATTACTATTTCTTTGTAAACATAATTCTTCATGAATCCCCACACATAAAAATCTAGAGGAGTTAAATCTGGCGATCTAGGTGGATACAGTTTGTCCAACAATACCAAGCCAATGAGTATGAGGTGAGTTCCTGAACTGGCCTAAAATGGTACGGGTGTAAGTTTTCGGTATGAAGCATTCTCCATACTCCAGATTTGGGCATTCCAAGCATAACAGCTATCCTCCTTGTACTCAGGGAGGGATTATGTCGAACCAAATCCAAAATTCTTTCATCTAAGATTCCTGATCCATCTGGATCCAAAAAAGGATTAATCCAGGGTTATTCCAATACTGTGACACTTTATTGTATTTTCATAAAACTCCGAATTTTTTAATAAAAAGAGGTCAATGTTTTATACATTAATTTGCCTACAAGTCCAGCCGCGTTAAAACAAAAAAAAAGGTTTTTCTTAGAAAAAAATAGTTCGGGTTTTTTTTTTAATTTCTCAAAAACTACGATACATTTTTGCATCCTGTTTTCTGTTTTTAACTAAAAACTAATAAGAGAATTGAATTTTTGAAAAAAAAATAGTACTTAATTACATACAATTTTGAAAAAAAATAGTTCGAAATTTTTTTTTTATTTTTTTTGTCAAAATTATGAGTTTGAAAATAACTTTCTCAAAAACTGTTCCTTAAAACAGCTTTGTTTAAAAACAAGATAAAAGAAGAGGTTTCTGGCTTTACAAAAAAGTATATCACGGCATTGTGGATGTAACTGTTGATTTTTAATATTTTTTTTTCCAAATTAAGTCAATTTTTTAGAAAATTGCCCCTCCCGGCTAAACGGGGGGATTAGACCCCCCCCCACCCATACGATTTTTTTCTTGTCTTGACCAGACCTACACGTTCTAGCTTTTTGGCACACTGCTCGTGGGACACCCTGTATAACGAAAGGAGTTTCTTAATTTTAAAGAATAAATTTATACGTAACACAGTGATTACTAAAGCAAAGAGCCAAATATTATATGTATAAACCTTTTGCCCTAAAGGTCCATTAACGTGCCTGCAGGTTACCTAATATTTGACAATAAATAACGCTAGCCATATGTGTTGCTCATGACAAATAAGAAAATTCACATGAGAGACTTAGCCAACAATTCCCCATCATTGCATTTATCAGCATAATATTTTTCTGTACATGAAAATATCGACTTTCGAGACAAATAAGGCACACTTGCATGACTTTTTATTTTTCGGTTTCAGTTAAAAAAATATTTGCGGCTAAGGCGCATCATATGATTATAGGTATTATTGCTTAAAGAAAGCGTCGTAATTTTTTTAAACGCTACAATACTGGTAATTTTGATGTAGAAGACAAAAAATGGCAACAACAACTGACAGATTCTTTCACATTTCTCGATTAGGAAACAATTATCACCACAATTAGTATTATTACAAAAAGTGGGAGAAATACTCGTAGATCGAAGAATACAATGGCAATTTGTCAGTTGGATTTTTTGACACTCAGGTGGATGAAAGTGAACATTTGCTTCTGAATTGTGCACCGATGACAAACTGAAAAACATTATTTTTGTTGGAGCTATGTATGTAATTTCCAAATTGTGATTTACAGACTAGTTTCACAATAAATTTAAATTTCAATGTATATCAGCAGCTACTCGGATCCAATGGACTTTTCTTACTTGCGTATTTCATCGTAATCTGTAATCTGCGAAAGCAGTCGATAAGCTTTTAAAATGAAGTGCAAACAGCGAATTGATATAGATTGGAAATACAATTGGACCCAAGACAGAGCCTTGGGGTAAACCCAGGTTAAAAACTTTCATTTCGCCTCTTATCTCATCTATTTTCACTCGTTGTTAAAGTAAGCCTTGAACTAATTAACCAAATACCTTGGTATTATAAATGAACAAATTAGCTCTATTCATTTTATCATTAAGACAGGACATTGTTAGGGTACAAAACTGTAATAAAGCATCTTCAGAAGATTTCCCAATTTGAAAACCAAATTGTTTAAGACTAAAGTAATTGTTGAAGTTTAAAAAAAATGTATTATTGTCTTGTATAACTTTTTCGAAAATCTTGCTTGAAATTTCTACAGTAGATCAATGTTATAACGTCATCTCATATGAGGGATGAAAAACCTCAGCGAAAACGCAATCATTAAAGATGTCCCATAAGACCTTAGTTACAAGCCATGCAATTTCTTTCAGAATCAGAGTTAAGATACCGCCTGCGCACTAGAAGCATTGTTTTTAAGCCGCGAATAGCTTTAACACTTCAAAAAAGTTATGAGTTTATAAACAAACCATTCCTTTGAGATGATTCAGCACACAGACGAACAGTACAAATTGAATTGTATGGACAAATTTGTAGATTGGTGGTTACATTTATGAAATAGTCACTAAATGTTTCAGCGGCTCGAATTAGTCAGAGACTAACCAGTTTCTGATACTCATGAAAGCAGGTAATTTTGAAGAGGAAGAAACAATTATGTGAAACTTAAATAAGTCCTTGTCAAAATATATCCCACGATAGTTAACGCTTGATTTCTACCCAATTGGTACGCCATTTAATAAGAGGTTATTTCTGGAAAATAAGCAAGCCTTTCCTTATCTATAGATAGCCTGAGCTCTAGAAAGTTTGATCTCGATTTTTCAATTCTTGATATCCTCCACTATGCAGAAGGCAGATTGCAAGTTAGTTTGGATGTCGAAGCCAGTTGATCCGATGAGTAGATGCACATATCATCAGCGAAAAGGGTGGAGTTTGAGTTGGTCAAATGACGGAAATTGTATGCGTAGAAATGAAATAGAGATGGGCTGAGCAACAGTCAAATGAGAGATGGTGTAATCTTGAAACATGCAACTGCGCGAGACAAACCTGGTCAGGTATCGTCAACGTAAAACTACAAGATATCAAACTACTGCAGTAAGTGTCATGATAAAGAAGAGGAAAAATCTCCATCTCATCTCCTATGTTATCGCCCTGCCCTAGCCTCCCAAAGAAACCGATTTCTGGGAGTATATTTTATTCAGCACCCAAAATGGTTCCAAGGTAGCAGTGACCAAGCCGACTCAAGTGGTAGCACAATGAGCCGATCTTGGTTTAAGTGATCCCCACGGCTCTTTACGGAGGGAAGCCACCTAGCCCAACCTAATCAAACCCAGCCCAACTTAACCTAAACTGACCTAACCTAACCTAATATAATCTATAAAAGGCATTAATTTAGTTTTAATTTTTATTTTTATTTAAACATTTATTTAGTGAACTTGGCAAGATTATCGGTCTGTTACTTGATACATTTTGATCTGGCCTTAGGATAGATATGACTTTAGCAGCCCTACACATTTAAGAACAGTATTCCATTTTGAGATAGGTGTTGAAAACGTGTTTAAAGTATATCATAGCTGAATATAGAAGAAGCCTATAAGTTCTTGAATGTGAACTATTTGAGGTTGGCGCTGTGGGAGTGAAAGAAGGACGCTACTCATTACATGGAGAGGTCAAAATTAAGTTCGTTAAGTGCAGTACAATGAGTAAAAATCTCATATAAAAAAATCCAACATAGATAGATTGGATCGTGTGTTAAGGAATTTCAATTTTTTTTTAATTGATAGGTGTAACATTGCAAAGGGGTGAATTAGTTGTGTCTAGAGCCTTTAACTCGAGATCCCATTTTATATATTCGGAAACTGAAAGGCATGGATCCATTAAGACTGTCCAAAGCAGACGAAACCATATAGGAGTAATATCGATGGCAGATTAGGTTAAGCTACGGAAAAATGTTAAAATATTCAAAACTAATAGAGGTCTTCTTTATAATAGACGAATCCGCACAAATGATGAATCTACTGAGCCCCTTTTCCAACCTTCAGTTCAAACTGTTTCTTATGTATTCAATTTTACAATTGTACTGTGAGACGCCCAGTGCATGATTTGTAACGAGCTTTCTGGGCCGCGGTATACACTAAGGGTCCGTCATATAAATTTGAGTTTGTGATATCCTCAGACTCACTAGCTATGTCAGGGCAGCGATCACACTACAAGTATTCTATCCTTCATAACACTTGTCCTCTAACCGTTGTAGGCTTGGACCCTCGAGTGTGCTTATAACGCAAAACCAGACTCTTCCGAGCTAAAACCACACTCGGAGTTCTAATTTTACGGAATTTACCTAGTTATTTGAATTACTTACTTAACTTCGTGTGGGTTAAAACCTGAGTCGAAATACTCCAGTATGTGTTCCAATAAATTATTTCCTTTTTCCTTCTCGTGCAGTGTGATGTCACCCATATACATATTTAATTCTTTCTTTCGATGTCAAGTTCTGCCGAAACACCATCTGTGGTCTGAGGCAATTGTTGAGTAAGTATGTTAAAAAATATATTTTTGTATGTTTTTTAACTTCCCAGGTGGAAGTTTTTGTAAGGGGGCCGATTTTGTGAATCCCAAATTTTGACATATCTTCACGTTTCAAGGTAACCAGAATCCAAATCCAACGTTTTTATAGAGATGTATGTTTGTGTGTATGTACGTATGTGCGTATGTGTGTATGTGGGTTCGTAATCACTTTTCGTCTCGACTATCTCGAGAACCAAAGATGATATTAACATGGGACTAGATACATTAGACGCGTAATTACATAACATAGAACTGAATGAATTTTCAGCGAAATCAGTCCAGCCGTTTTTTTTTTTAAACGAGAAAACCAAGATAAAAGGCAAACAAGCTGCATTTTAAAATGAATGAAGTGCACAATTTATTCATGCAGATTTTAGATACCTTCATATTCACATTGTTATAATTGAGTATTTTAGCAAAAATGCAATCGGAGTTGTGAAAAATGTCATTAACCCTAGAAGATAATCTTATTTTATAGTACTGAAAAGATAAACATGCGCCTGAGAGGCGCACAATTTTATAACCCGTTTTATTTTAAAAATTAAAATGATTATTCTTTATTTTATAACTTCAATGAATTGTTACATTATTAATAACTAAAAAAATACAAATTTATGTTATTATTTTTTATTTAAAAGAAAGTTATGTGGGATTTAAAAATCCTATTCTATCCTATCCTATCCTAAAAATCTATATCGCGGGCGCCTCTAAGGCGCACGTTATCTTTCTAGGGTTAAAGAAAGTTATGAAAAAAAAACACTTTTTTTCTACAACAACTCTAAACTTATATCAGGTTTGGAAGTATGTGTATGGTAAGGCTATAGCAATTAATAATATAATATTGCTATTAATAATTAAATATTATTAATAATAATTGAATATTGTTAATAACAATTGAATATTGCTAATAAACATTAAATATGGTTACTAACAATTGATTAACAATGTTTAGAAATGGTGGCTCCCACCACTCCCGAGGGAAAAAAAATTAAAAAAAAGAAGATGAAGAAAAAAAAAGAAAAAAAGATGAGGACAGAAAAGGAAGGGGTCAAAACAAAGGTTACACGGTGGCCACGTCCGAAGACAGGGACGAGGTGGCGGCCGTGGTGGATTTCGGGGCAGAGGTGGAGGAAGCCGAGGAAGGGATGGTGGAAGCCGAGGAAGAGGTGGGGGCAATCACGGAACAGTATGGCAAGGAGGTCGGGGCTTTGGTAAAGGACGACCAGGTGGCGGAGGTGTTTACTTTTACCAAAGCCTCCACGGTTAAAATTACGTATAAAAAAAAAAAAAATTAAATAAATTTAATATTATAATAATAATAAATAATAATAAAAAAAAAAATTGTTCTTTCATTCTTTTCACTGGGAAGTTAGTCGTGTGGACCTTATGCTTCACACCTTGACCACTTTTTTAATCTGCTTTTTTCCCCTAGGCAATTTCAGTATAGGATCCTTCTTTGAACCCCGCCCGCGTTGGTAAAATAATATACATACCTACATATTTGAGTAGAAAAATTTATTAACATATTTCTTCGCTTTCAGGAAAATAAGGAAGAAAGGATCAAAGTATTTTTTCTTCACAGATTATAGGCCGCGTTGTCAGAAAGCACCTAATTGTAGTAGTATTTTATATTACGAGTAATAACAGCATTTTCTCGATGGAATGTGGTGAAATAAAACCTATTTGAGAAGTTGTTTACGTTAGGTCATCCAATTGTCAAAATATTCGATAGCTGTTTTACTCCACTGAACGATATCATCATTCCTTCATTGACGGAGGCTCTGTATTACTGGATGATTTAATTCTGTGGCCATCATTGCGATATCGGCCAAGTTTCCAGACTTGTGGGTCGTATATTAATACACGGATTGAGTCTTGTGAATTTAGAAAGGTGTAAATTAGAAAACTTGGAAAGTTTAGATAAATGGTTTTTTGTAATTGTGAAACGAGACAAAGAATAATGGTATGAAGAAGAAGTCTTATGTGTCGAAACAAAAACAGGCCACAATATTTTGGTATGAGAAATCTATGAGTAACTATGGTATGGTATAAGAACATTTCATCTCTTCATGCAGATTTTCCACATCATGTTTTGTGCGTTTATACCCATCATTTAACGGAAAGTAACAGATGACCTCCTTTAATCGAACACTAGTATTTTTTTTTGGCCATGTTCAAAATCGAGCTTGTTTAAGTGCCGCCACACAACATTCTCACCCGAGTATACTCGTGGTTGGCACTGACACAGAAAAATGTATTCGGGGTGCCAGAACCCAGTCAGGCTGCGATGGTATGAAATAATGCAATTCATAGACATTACTTTTTCCGCCTCTTTTGCTCCTTAGGATGTCAGACAAAGTGTCCGCTAAAATTCCCAATGTAGACAGAATATGTAACGGTACCCAGTTCGTGTATTAAGTTTCAGTAAACCTTTTCCACATTCGCGCGTTTTTGTTTTTGGAACTGCGATTTAAAGTACAGGGACAGTGAATACTCTGGTAATTTTTCATCCAAAGACGAGTAAGAATCTTTTTTGGATGATTCTTTCGATGATGGACAACAATTAGAAAATATAGGTGCTATGAAGCAGTTTTGAACAGAATTTCCATAGAGAAAAACTTGCACCAATGGGTAGATATTTCAGCAGAGTCTCTGGATTTTGTTCATGAACCTTAGGTGGCAGTAACAAATAGATACCCCGTGCATCGTCTCGCGTCTTTAAACGATATTCACGCCCCAAAAATTGGAGTAATACAATTGCAAAGTTATCCTATTACTTAACGTTATACATAATCGGTTCTTTTGAATGATAGATAAATTAAAGCATTTTGAAAAAAAATGCTATTAACCAGCAGAAATCTGATTATTTCAATACATCGGAGTAAATCTTAATTTTTGAATCCAATAAACAGCAAACTGTTATACAAAACGCTTTATGTTTTCCTTTTTTCGGTCTATGAAGGTGCTAATCTACTTATGTGAAAGGGTGTATGACTGCTTTTCACATTTCCTTTTATTCTAGCATCAAAACCTTTTTTTTTTATTGCTAAAGCATTTCTTTAAAAAATGTACTTAAAAAATCCTATCCACATTTGTTACAGACAGATCTCGTTGAAAAGATTACAATTTAACATCCTTGGGTTCGGTTGTTTTCCAACGCATTACAAAAATCATTTCCATACAATGCTATTTTACAGTCAACACACATAACGGCTATAATAAGCGATTCTCGTGCAAAGCAATCTTTTTTTCCCGCAGATACATAACCGTACGAGCATCGTCCTTGTCCCATTTGAGTGATGATTGTTCTGCCTTGCCTCCCCTCTGCTCTTTTTTTTGCGTTCCTATTTTTTACATGTTGATGAATGCCTTGCTCTCGCCGTCCATTGTTCTATCCCTCTATTTAGATGTGCTTCTCGGTTGTGTAGGAAAAAAAAGTAATGCAAATTAAAATGCCTCCTTTTCAGCCTACAATGATAAATGCAAAAAAATGAACAGCCTTTCATCAGAACCTTTCACGTATTCTAATTATCCCTGAGAGAACCAACGAGTGCGTGTTATTCATTATGCGTCTTGCGTGAAAAATCTCTATTGCCACGTGAAAACAGTGAATGGCACAGAAGGCAAATTAGAACAGTGTAAGAACGTTTTTTCAAAAAACTGGAGTTTGATTTAACTATCGTAATTTATCATTTCGAATGGTGTAACGATATTTTTCCGTTTTTAGATGTCGTCTTCAAGACAAAAAAAAAATCGCTTGAACGAGTATGTTTGTCATTATAGTATTTAGAAATGATTCAAACCGTTGGAAAAAACACTTTCATTTTATGATAAACACAATTACCTCCGTTCCTGCCTTGAACAGAATATACTTTTATGTAAATATGTATGTGCGAATATAATATTTACTTGCCCTTTGAGTATTTCCTGTGCCTAGTGCTGCAATATGTGTCTAATTAGCAACTGGATAGTACATACATACATATAATACAAAAGGATAATTAAGTGAAATATCATGGTCATGAAATATATAATAATGTTATGAAGTTAAACGGTGAAAATTAATGAATTAGACATCATTGCAATAAAAGCATTTAGGCCTGAGCCATCTTGCGGCGATATGTACACCGGTTTTATAGGCAAATTTTCTCTTAGAAACGGTTTACCATTCTATTTAGTCCGATTATAGGAGAGAAAGAAAAAATAAAAACAAAAAAAAATTAGGGCGACTGAAATGAACAGTTTAAACGATATCGTAGCAAATTTATAGCAGGCAACTCCCATTTTGGTAAGCAATTCGTTGTTCAGTTTTCCTAGGATAATTCGGAGTGGAGGATTGTTGGTTTTTGATAATGAAACACCAGGGGACAATTTTGTGTAGATGTTTCTATGGCAGTTTGGAATAGCAGTAATTTGTATTTGGGGATTAAGGAAAGTAGCGGAAAGATAATTCAAAAGTTCAAACGTAGGATAAATAAGGCTGTTGTTCTAGGAGTGAACGATGTGTATGTCACTGTGTGTCAGATGGTGGTACCAGTATATTGCCCTTATAATCGTACAAGTAAATATGGTACAATATACATATCTTTGTTTTCTCGTATATGCTCAGAGCCTTAATTTTAGTCATCTGCTTCCAACAAACTTCACTTCAATCCAGTAGAATTAAAGGTGGATATAAAAACATTTGCTTTTACCCCCCAGTTGTTAACTTTTTACTATTTGAACAGTGTGCTCTAAACATAGCAACCAAATGTTCTGTTTGGCAAATTAAATACTAAATTGAATTCTTGAAATAGCAAGCAGCCAACCGTTCTGATACTATGATTCATGAGCTGTTATTTTTTTATAGCGGCATAAGTCCTTTTTGTATAGAGATATTAAGGGTTTATAAGTGAATAATTTTCAATCAAGTCAAGTGATGTTTGTAACACGATTTTCCTTTTAAGTAAAACTACCAAATAATAATTATTAAAATTATTTGAAAAATTAAAGAATCTTTTATAGCTCCAAATGCATTTATACCACTTTCAAAAATAACGTATTACATATAATAAAACAAACATAAAAGGAAATTGAAATCCATAGAAATTAGATTCATCAAAATTGGTTTTTTAACTTAAGAATAATAAATAAAGAGCATACAAAAATAACATCACAAATTGTTGAGAATTAATTTCAGTCATATTAAAATGACAATAATAGTAAAAAAATACTGATTTTTATTTACACTGGTAAATAAATGGTACGCAAGGCAGAAAACTTATCATATCGTTGTATTTCATTGTGTTACAAATCTCGAAGTCTTATGCAGTGGCAATTTACTAATTTTGCTAAGGTGTTTCGATCTTCCTTGTTTTCTGAATGAAAAAATTATATTAAATGTAACATTTACTCCGTACTATTTTTGTAAAAAAAAAATCGTGCGGTTCATGCCTTGTGAAGCTTATTTAGCAGATTTTTGCCAGTTTATAAATTCTCCGTAGGTATTTTTTTCCTGTTGGATATTGCCTCTTACAAAGATTTGGTTAAGACAAAATCCTCTTATTTCGAAAGGTTTATATTGCATTATAAAAGTCTTGAGCAGTATAATCCTTTTTCTATAATGCTGTTTCCACTACTCCAAAATCTCTGTCGTTTGGAAGAAAAATGAAGGGGCAATTACAATTTTTGGTCGAAATCAATTACGTTATTATCAGCTTGAACAGATTGATCAGATTGGACAATTCTTAACCATATCAGTACGAGCTTAGCATTTCGATTTTGGACAGTGCACATATCACTATATGCTATAATGTGTCTAGATGCTAAAATTTTTCTTCGAATATTGTTATATTCTGTGTGATGAAAATTATCAAAACTTTCGCTTATGGTATGCAACAGAAATTGATATCTTGGGATATGGAAGGGCCAAAGAAAAATGCGAAATATTTATCTTGGTTCGTTAATGCTAAGTTTTGATCTTCCTTTAAGGGTTTTCCAGCCAGTTTTGCATTGCTCAAATGAACTGTATGTTCTTCATGTGGGTAATAAAAACCTAAAATAAAATTATTGTTAAAAATAATCCGATATATTTACAGGCTAAGAAAAGTTTTATTGCTCTCTTCGCAATAATCGACCAACAAGATGTACCTTTCTCTTAAGAGTTTAGGATTATAAGAACGCGAACTTAGCCTGGATATTTTTTTATACGATCTTTTACGTCATCCACTACTTTCTTCAAGGCCCCTTCCTATTAATCTTGCTTAGAGTACCTTATGTAAATTGCCAATAGATGCAGCAAATGTTGCTATAAAAAACTTGGTACAAACAGTATATTCCTTCTTATTATTTAAAAAAGTATTAATAGCTCCAATTTCTGGTTAATCCCTTAAAATTTCTAACTCGTCTTCTGGTTGTCGGCGTACAACTCATATCGCAAAAATAAGAAAATAAATAGCTAGAGGTTTCTGTTCACTCTCTGTCATACGATTCTTGCATACTTCCACATATTTGCAGTCCTTATTTTCGATGTTCTTATCAGGAATATATTTCCAGTTTTTGTACTATTTGTACTATTTTTAAAATTTATTGCTTTTGCTTTCCTTAAACTTCTGATCGATATTTTCAGAATGTGATCGATTATTAGCAACGTCAGCCGTTGAATAAGTTAATTAAAAGATTATATTCCTCTTCTTAATTTGTAACAATCTTGAATTAATATAGCTTAAATTGCATTCCTCATTCGATTCAAAAATTCGTATTCTTTTTCTAATATTACTGGGTCTTATGTCTATAATAAAAAGGAATTATCCGATATTTTCGTAAAAAATGTTTTTACTCTTGCCTACCAATATCGCTATCAGACCACAATCGTCTTTTCATTGAAATGAAAAATGAAAATATTCTATCTGAAACTTTGATTTTCTGCTTTAACAACAATTCAGTTTTAAATAATACTCATGCTGCAACCTGTTAATATAAAAAGTACAAGCCAAACAGCAGGACTTGCCAAAAAAACAAAAAAAAAAAAATAAACCCACTTAAATTACTTACTAAAATGTCATCACTACAGTTATACCGTTATCTCGTTAACTGTGTTGATTCCAACACATTAGAACTAGCTGCATGCGTAATACCTGCTAAAGATCAGTGCAGTGGAGAAAAAAATAAAAAATAAAAATTCCTGAATTTCATTCTAACATTCACAAGGAAATCATAGAAACCGATATCTGTGCCAGTTTCTTTGAGGTCGGATATTAATTCTAAATATTTGTAATACGCATGAATATGCATGATTCGGGAGAACTGTTCTACTGTGGAAAGATTGAGTACTTTTAGGAATGGCAAAGTTAATTACGTGTTTTTAGCCCCCGACGCAAAAAGAGGGGTGTTGTAAGTTTGACGTGTCTGTGTGTCTGTCTGTGGCATCGTAGCTCCTGAACGAATGGACCGATTTGGTTCCTACATTTTATGAAGATCTGTTCAGGCGTTTTAAGGCCATCAGCATCGGAAGATGTTATAATTTTTGCAAATGGCGTCGTGAGCAATCATATTAAACATTATTGAACTAGACAGCTGCAGTATACAAACAGATAAGCAATGGAGCTCTATACTTGCAAGAGCGTGGAATAATTGTGTCGATTTTTTTGACCAATAATCGGTCGGTGGAATTTCGTGAATTTCGACGTCGATTTTTTATTCGTGTCGTGCCAACTGCGCAAACATTCCGCTTAGCTACTCGACTTGAACAGATTGGAACCATAGGAGACCATGCAAGACGTGGGCGCAACCGGATTGATCGTTCAGTCGGGAATATCGTGGCAGTGGCTACCAATGTTGATGAGAATGAAGAAACATAAACCAGACGATGGGCCACGCAATTGGGCATCACTAAAGGGAACCTACGATTTGGTGTAGAAAATCATGATGAGCGACGGAGCGCATTTTAACTTAAGCGCTTACGTCAATAAGCAAAATCTTCGTTTCTGGGGTACTGAAAATCCGCGTGTCATGCACGAAGAGCCATTATATCCATTCAAAGCCACTCCGTGGTGCGGTGCTCAAGCGGGAGGAGTGATTGGGCCGTATTTTTTTGAGGACGCCATCGACAATACGGTCATTGTTACTGGCGAAAGCTTCAGGGCCATGGTAAAAGACTTCTAACTGCCGGAATTGGAGCCACGCCCAAATAAAGATTTCTATCATTCAAAGTGTTTTTTTTTGGTAAAAGATGTTGTTCAAAAACAAAATTGAATGATAAATTTTGCGACACCTTGTACATACAAGAAGCCCTATGCGTTGTTGCATAATACTTAAGAAAAATGTCATTTAAGTAGTTACCTATCGCAATTAGGGCCCGCGAGTAATTTAAAAAAATTTAACCCTTTATCGCATGAATTATTGATTGAAAAGTAAAAAATTAAATACTTTGAAAATAGTTTCATTATGTTGTTTTAAGACAACTTTTATTAAAAAATCAAAAAAATATGCATATTTTCGTTACGTATTCTTAGAAATTCAAAGAAGGAAATCGTGTCGTTTCTGGGTAATTATTTTTCGTAAAAATAGGAAAAAACGGCACATAAAAATAAAGGTAAAAATTTTATGTAACCCCCGACACAGAAAAAAAAAACAAAACTTTAAAAAGTAAAAAAATTTAATTTTTCTCTCGGCTGTTTGACTTCATTAAAATAAACTATTAATAAATAAATAAAATAAAACAAGAATACAAATAAAAAGAATATTGATAATGATAAAGTATGGACTATACAAAGACCTACTCTATGTAAACAGCTTAAGTAAATACCGAAACAACCATATCCAATATTTTACCGCAACGCACACGGCTCTCAAGCGAACGCCTCATATACGAGGGTGGTCCGATAAATAATTAGCCTACAAAAGAAAAACAAACATTTTGGAGAAATGGCGATTTATTTTTCAATATAGTCTCCTTTTAGCTCGATCCACTTTACCCAGCGATGCTCCAACTTCTCTAACGCGTCTGAAAAATACGTCTTCTCGAGGTCTGCAAAGTAGGCCTCCGTGGAGGCGATGGCCTCCTCATTCGACTGAAATTTCTGCCCGGCGGGTGACTTTTTCAAGTTTGGCAACAAAAAGAAGTCGCACGGGGTCAAATCTGGGGAATACGGTGGATGGGGCAGCAGTTCGTAGCCCAATTCGAACAATTTGGGCGTGGCGAGGGCGGAGGTGTGAGCCGGTGTGTTATCATGGTGGAAGAGCACTTTTTTCTTCGCCAAGTGGGGCCGTTTTTTCTTCAATTCGGCGACGAATCGGCCCAACAATTTCGCATAGTACAACCTTGTGACCGTTTTGCCCTTCTCCAGGTAGTCGATGTGGATCACACCTTGTGAATCCCAGAAATCGGTGGCCATCACCTTTCCGTCCGATAGGACAGTCTTCGACTTCTTCGGAGTTCGCCGGGTGAAGTCCACTGTTTCGACTGTTCCTTGATCTCTGGTGTGTACCAGTGGATCCAGGTTTCGTCGACTGTCACGAAACGACGCAGAAAGTCTTTCGGATTGCGCTTAAACAGCGCACCTTCAATCGGCGGTCTGCCAATACGAGATCGTGGATTTTTGTCACGTTATCCTCCGTGATAGCCGTTTTCGGGGCACCTGGACGTGGCTCATCAAAAACCGAGGTGCGACCACGTTGAAACTTGTTAAACTAATTTTTGGTGGTCCCCATCGAAGGAGAAGAGTCACCGTACGCAGCATCCAAACGCTCTTTTATTTCGCTGCGCGATTTTCCTTCCAAAAACAAGAATCGATTCACCGACCGATATTGCTCTTTTTCCATTTTTCTAAAATCCGCGGACACTCCCGCTTCCACACGCGGCCAAAACCAAACTACGAGTCCGATCCGGCTGAAATTTCGACAGTAGCCGTCTACTAGAATGTACTCCACGATAGTTGGAGTTGCTCTTGCGATACTGGCGCCATTTGGCGGTGAGGCTAAGTACTTATCGGACCACCCTCGTAAATGTGACGCTTTTATGGAAGAAAGTACGACTCATTTCAATACTTGTCGCATGTTTATCTCAAAAATGGCGATTTTTGAGTTGTGACTCCTTTTTAGCAGAGGTGCGATATATGTTTTCTGCCTGAGCAGAGGTGAAGACGTCGAGATTAGTTAATTATTAATGACATCTCAAATTGGTGGGAATTGCACGTTTGTTGATTACCACTTCCAAGGTCAAAGAAAATGTTGCCTTCAGTCGTAATATAGCAACTGCGAAACATTTGATGATTACAGATCTAGTGTTAAGGGATTACTCTTCGTGAGTTTCCTTATCGATGGATTCCCACCTTGTTTTTGTTTTTTTATACTCGTGTTAAACAAAAATGCTTAAAACTATCCCTAATAACATAACTAACTTAAAATACCTTAATGGCCCTTTACAGGGATACTAAAGTAAACAGAACAACTTAAAATTATGTCTTTCGAACTTATTACAGTATTATTATTATTATAAGATGGCGTAATAGCCCGAAGAGCCCGAGCCGAGCTTCTCTCATTCACTTATTTTGTCTGCGATTTGTATTTGACACAAGTGAACGGGACCTACAGTTTAATGCTGATTCCGAACGGTGGGAGGCAGGAAGGTTTTTCAAGGTAAGTGTACTACGGAGGGTTTTGCCAGTACTTCCCGAGCAGAGAAGCCGCGGAATAAATATTCGATGGCGTTGATGTTATCGGGATCCGAACTTGCACATTGCGCGTCAGAGGCCGATACAATACACAATTGGCCTGCATTTTTTCAAAGTCACGCTACAAGAGAATTACAATGACGTCGACCGTTGGGCCTGATCAGTACTCAAAAATCGGTTGATGAAAAAATTCCATATATAGGAGTGGTTTACTTACGTCAAGCAAGTCGAGCTAGACCTTCTAAAGTGTCGAAAGCTTTTTTCAAGTCAATCAAATAGGAACCCGTGCACTGGTTCTTGCACTTGGATATTCGATACGAGTTTCGAGGCGGCCTGAATAGTGTCTCTAGGGAATTGTTTGCACCAGTGCACTGGATAATATGCAGTATTCAGTGCATTGTTGAACAAGATTGTGGAAGGTGACTGAGCACAACATTAGCCGGTTCCCGTGAATTTTTTTCTCTCCAATGAAATGAATAGGGTAATAGCCCCTTCATGGCGATGGCGTTATTCGCATAAAACAGTCATTGAGCCTGGTAAAACTAAGATTCTCTGATCGTCAATGGTCGATATCATTTCGAAGGTAAAAATGATGAATTAATACTCTGTCCTCCAGGTCGTCGTTTGAGCGAATGCTATCATGCATGTTATACACTTTCTGAAAGACAGCTCCCATTGTCGCCACCTTCTCCTAGGAATCGTCATCCAAGACGGGATCATTGCTGACTGCTAGTAAAACGTGTTCATTGTCCGTCGTTCTCGGAGCCTTCAGATTCTGAATGTCATTCTGATTGTTTCTCCGATATACATATTTTATTTATTTTCGGAAACATGTTCGCGCTGTTGGTTTTACAGCACGAAGTCTGTTGTCCCAATTTAAACTTACAGATATTCTGTAATTCCCTTTGATCAACTGTTGGAGATTTTTAATCAGTGACTTCAGTGTCCTGACCTCCGAGTTTTGTCTGCCGGTAAACCGCCTATACAAGAGCTTGAATCTTGGCAGAAGTGTACTTTTCTGTCTGTACGGTGCGTCGATTGTAAAAGTTACGGTAAAAGTTTACAGTACCTGTTAATCTCGTCGTTTGAATGGTGGAAAGGAAGCGCTCGAAGTGAGCGCTCTCGTCAAGGAAGTTGCAAAGCGTGGCCAACCCGCCCTACTGTAACCATAGGAATGTGTCTAGACATTTCCCCAAATTCGTCTGGTACTAGCACTAAGTCCGCAGTGGTCATGCGAAGGTTCGTAGACAGTTAGTACACCAGGCTATTTTGACCGCGAGCCACTGTAAACCGATAATGTGGAACTTGCGTGTTAAGCGTACATGACGTTATCGATTAAGGATTATTTTCTTTTTTCTGTGGAAAGTAATAGAATATACATATGTACATAGCTCCATATATGTTTGTTCTGGTCTTGTAAAGACCACATCTTCCGTTATGAATATGAACTAAAAAAGTAAAAAAATTGCTATTAAAATTAGCACATATATGAAGTCTTGACAGGTGTATGGTCATTTGTAAAGTACTGCTACATTGCTTCTTATATACGAACAGCTTTTAATAAGCTTTTAATGGAAAGAAAAAATTAAGAAGCTTAAGTGATGGATGTCGTCACAAATGACCTAATAAGCCAGAATTTATGTTCGTGTAGGACGATATATCTATACTTATAAAAATACCTACCCGTTGACATGAAGCCGCACGTACTCGTATCTAGAACAGTAATAGGATAAAATCGACGTAATTTTCAATTCTCATGTGTTCATGTTGCCACATTTGTTACCAGAATTGTCAGTCTGTGAATTTCACGGTTTCATGATGTTATCGATGTATCCGTAGAGCCCTATCGTAGATGAAATGCTGTCTGCTAGCATATCAGATTTATGTACATATATTATTTCGGGAATTTGTTATTGTCTGTATTGTTTTCCTTTTTTTTTTTGTTCTTTTGTGACACTTCACTTCCCCCACACTCAATGTTCGATGGCTATGACTTTATTTTCGAGAAAGAAGCAGTAGGAAAATAAGCAAAACAGAGTACGAGACAGAATGGCATAATTTCCATTTTCCTTCTAAATTTTCTTTTTGTTTTCCTTTCTTAAAGTTTTGTATTTATTTTTATATAATAAAAGCTGAAATAACAATTTCATGTGTGGTGGAACGGGGGTACGGAGGGATGTATCTATTGTATGAATTGCGATTAATGGCCGCCTAGAGGCTTATACGAGTATCTCGTATCGCATACTTGAACGTCAGAGTTTCGAGCGCTTACGAAAAATGACACTGGAAGAAATTCCGGAATGAGGATAAAAAAAATAATGTTAGGATGTGGGTTTTATTGTTACTACTTTCTATGCCAATGATACTTTTCTCAATGCCTTTCTCATGTCGTCAATCTTATTTGTTTTTGGTGTCGCATTTTGTTTTGCATGTTTTTTTTTTATTTACGGTAAATGCGGATCAAATTTCTTTCTAGAGCATATCGATTGAAAATACGAGTAACAAACAGAATAGAAAAATAAAATTGAAGATACCAAATTCCTTTCATGAAGCAGTTAACTGCCAATTTAAGATAATTGCATATACATATATACATATGTTTATGTGTAAATATGTATGTATGTATGTTGCTAAGCTAGTTCTATCTTCTCAAAGGGGCGAATGATGTTTTTACATAAATATGTGCTTTTTATTTATATTAAGTGGAGATATTTGTTTATTTAGGATTCTTAATGGATATGAAGGGCAATTGAGGAGGCTTTTTAAGATTGTTTGAGTCTAAAAAGCGTTCTTTATGAGCTTTACTGATCTGTAACTTATTCCCGGACCCGACCAGTCTTCAAAATATGAAATGCACATCTGTATTATTTGCCTATAAATACATTTCTGGAACAATCTGGAAATAATTAGTAAAATTAGACGATTTTTTACATTTCTATATGAAATTGATATTGGCATTGAGAAAGTAAATTCTTATAGGGGAAACCTAGGCAATCACCTTACGCTTTGGAAGTGATGATATAACGGAATGGTAGGTGTCCGAGAGGTAAACATTTTGTATGAATTCTAAGGAGCAATTCGCGTTCCTTATAATGAGAGATTGCAAAATTTTCTTGCAATAATGAGGTCTGATTTGTCGTATTTTAAACCTTTAATGTTAGTTTAACTACCGCATTAAAATCGATTTGAGTGAAGGAACTACTTTAAATGAAATTGTCCCCTGCTATGCAATAGCCCCAAACCGATCAACAGCAGTGCTGCAGTGTGGCTTCGACTCCGATATACATATGTATGTAGGTTAAGGGTTATCAGAAAGAACTGAAGGCAATTCGCGATCAATGTACAATATGGACAAACATAAGCGGTGAGAAATGCGGTTATATATGTATATTGGTATCTAGCGTGAACAGTACCTATATTTCAATAGATATTTAGCCGCTTGTCTTTCCGGAGCTAAGTAATCGCAGCAGTTAACTTGATCACAGATTAAGAAGTATGTGCTACGTGGTCCTAAAGAGGCCTGTCATCATGTATAATTGTCCAGTGTGGTCGAAGGAACACTATCTAACATGAAAAAGATTCGTGTGTTCGAGAGAAAATGCATTAGAACGTACAAAACGCCAGAGTCCCAGTTAATAAAATATTACCCTAATAAGTACAGTAACAACGGAGCTGGTCTAAGCGAACGACAAATTCCCTGTTAAAAAAAAGCAATCGCCTGACTTCCGGGGCTTACTCCATCAATTATAGATACCACGAGAGCACACTCCGATCGTCCTTTATTTGCCCAGAAGCTTTTCTCCATATTACTTCCGAGAGGTAAGTCCTAAATAGTGATGGTATCCCAGTAATTTAACACCGCCACTAGTGCCAGGGACAACTCCGTTGACAGTGCTCATGACTGCATATGTTATGTCGCAATCCCGGATTGGGATCTCGTCGATGTTTCTAAACAGCATGCCGATTTTTGATGGTTGTCGGGTGAAAACGCTTCCCAGAGCGGTGCGTTATTCCGGTGAAAGCCTTCTTATTTCTTAGTTCGTAAACTAAATTAGAGTCTAGGTAATCTTTCGGAGACTGGGTTCGCCATCATGCTTAGATAACCCTAAGAACTGTCCTAGACCTGATAGCCTTAGTGAGGTCTCTGGCATGCAAAGTGAGCGAGATGGCGAAGCCCAGTCGCTGAAAGACGTTGTCAGAATGGTGACACACAACGGAGGACCCGAGTGCTAGCCATCCTGATTTTAATTAAGACTAGACTTAAGCAGCTAAGGGCTGTTTAAGCTTTAGAATAAAAAAAAAAGTATATACAATAGGATCCTTAATAAGGTTTTCCTAGAAAACCAAATTATACATAAATGTATTTAGCTAAAAGAAAATAAAATAAATAAGTTAATAAGCATTAGTAATTAAGAAATGAAGTTTGACTTAGATGGCCCGCACAGAGCCATTTAATGTGTCTTAATTAATTATTAAGATATTAAATAAGAATAGAATAAGAACAATACAAATGAAACAATGTTCAGGCTTTTTCCTCATACATTTCCAGATGGTGTAGTCGCAGTTTTAGGGACATTTAAATCCTTTTAAAATGATTAGCAAGATTGTTGGAGCGCAAAAAATATAAAAACGATGATAATGATATTTTAATATTTTAAGTGATTCCTTAGAAGTGGATAGTTTCTATTATCTTCATTTGATTTCAAATCATTTATTAAGTAACCAAATGGCCTTTGTTCTTTTCTCATTAGACTGAATAGACGAGTCAACTATAAAACAATAAATTAACAACCTCAGTATAATCGAACTTAGTTTAACCAAGCTTAAACCAGTTAACTTAATTGGAGGATTACTATATCATATAAAATTGAAGTCAAAGATTATAAAATACTGATTTTTCCTTGTAAACACAATTGAATTTTGAATTTTTGGAAGAAGTTTATAATGCTACTGATCCTTCTATTGCTTTTGATACATTTCTTTCTGAGTCGTTGTGTTGCCACAAAAAGAAAATTAAAGAAATGACAAATCAAGGCATTTAAAAACTGGAAGTCCGTCGTGTCGTTTAACCGCAAATTTTATTATTTTCGAGCCTTTCAAACATGAGTAATTTTCATAGCATATCAAATGTTAATTCTACGTTTCATAGTAATAATATCTTACATGAGTCCAAATTAAAAAAGAAAGTTTTTGTTTTTAATCAGTATGAGTTGCGTAATTTTTGGTGTTTTACATTTCTAGACATTTAAACAACTATAATTACAACAGAACTTCTTCTTTTTCTTCGTTTGATAAATGTATCTCAAGCAGGCTATTGTTCATTTTTTGTATTTAATTCTTCTGTGGTGACCCTCTAAAGACAGCATTTGTAAAACAAAAAGAGTAACACTAGACCACTAATATATACCGTCCCATTTCGCTTTTATCAGTTTTTTTTTAAACGTTTTTGAAAGAGGCGTCAAATGTACTTAAACGATTTCCAGTTCGGCTTTAGAAGTGATAGTTCTACTAAAAGTGCTTTGTCAAAAGTTATAAGGGTAAAATGCGATAGTTTGAATACATCTCAAGTCCCTGCTAGCCTTTTTATAGATATAAAAAAGGCTTTCGATATGGTCAATCATACGTTACTATTAAACAAATTATTTGATGGAGTTTCATCCATAAGAGTTTTACATCTTATCTAATTAATCGAAAACAAATATGTAGTAAAAACAAAATGTCCTCAGTTCCTTCAGTTTTTCAAGTAATTTTCATTATCAGGGTGCACACTCAGAATATTCATTTCTGTTAGGGCTCAACTAAATCCATCCAAAGACTTTAAGTGATACACGACACACCATTGCAGCTGAAAAAGTTGGGTGGGTCAGATGATAAGAGGATAACATGAAAAGTTCCCCACCTGATAATGAAAGACTTCGATTTTCAGTTAAAACGTTGACCTTATTAGAATAAGTTCGCGAGTCGAAAGAAAAATCAATCGAACCACATAAATTCGTATCACCGTTCGCGACTCGCGCAGATGGTGACTGGGAGGCGAACGTTTGCTACATATATTCAAAAGAAACATTTGTGGCAATGACAGAAAATAGGAAAATGTAAGTAATAGTATGTAATATGTACATATGTATAATGCATGAATTTTAAAATGATTATCGTTTTATTTTCTCTTTTTCAAGTTTGAAGAAAACCAACAGTTCGGCAAGCTGGTGCAACTTATGGAGGAAAATCCAGACATTGCCAAGGGCAGAGGGACGTTCGGATCTTCCAAACAAAAACACAAGGAATATTGGGAAATATTTGCGAGCAAGCTGAACTGCTTTCATTCCATTCATTTAAAAAAAATAAAACTATGTACATAGGTACTTATCATTTTACTTTTCCCTTATTTCTACTTTCAAATGCACAATATTTTCTGATACTTGACACAACCAATGAATTGACAATCAGTCAATTGCCAGCGAGTGAATTTGGGTGAATTTCAGGCAAATTAAGAGATTCCCGTGATACAGGCTGATTCAGTGTTTCCCTCACAACAGTGTTCTTTCCCGGAAGTGAGAGTGTAGAAGGTTGTGAAAATATTCAACTATAGCTCTCTAAAGTTATTCATTGGATTCGGATGCTTCCCAGAATCAAATTTCTTCAAGTTTGTTATCCAACTAGTTAAGAGGATTTGAATAATATTCGCCTGAAATTGTTCTGCCTTTTGTGAGGTGGTCAATTAACAAGAACTCTTTAGCATCCAAAAACACGCTGGCTGCGACCTGACCCCGAAATATGTGTTCGACTGCACTTTACTTGCCGCTGAAACACCAGCGTCTGCCCACTGCTTGAACTGCTGTTTCGTTTCCGGTGGATCTCTATTGAATTGGTCCAAAGATTGAAAATCGTTCGCGCATTTGCTTCTGATCCTATTTCAGCAAATGCAGTTCCTATCTGGCGCAGAGCTCTTGCACCCCTAGTTCTTTGTGCAAGATTTTTCGTATCCTTTCTTCCGACACCCGCACAGCTACCCACTTTTTAACTGTTGACATGGAAGGAGCAGAATCCCCGGAAGCTTTTGTCGACCTCGAATGAATTTCCTTAGGGATCCATTCAAAACGAAGAAATTTACGACCGCACGATATTTAGGTGAATCCATTTTAACGAATAACATGTAAGACGTCCTCTGCAGAAACTCGTCTAAGTTGAAACTTGTCAGGCAGGAAATATAAATGTTTGCGGATTGGAGTGTCATCCCTGTGTTAGACCGATAACTGTCGATTTTATTTAAGTTTTTAACGTAGGTGGTTTTCCTAAAAGTCGCGCGTATTACAACATACCTGTCACGAGTGATCAACTGAAAACTTCGCCTTTACCTAACTCTGATAATCATTTAGTATGTCCTTTGAATTCTTTGAATATACAGGATGGGTCATACATTTTTGCTCGTTTGAAACTTGAATAGAAATAAAACCACAAATTTTATTTTGTTGACCATTTATTTAACGCTGACACATGCTGCAAGATATCGCGGCTATCTTGGATGCTTTCTTTTGATTGGGATATGGCCGTTGGTCTTGTTGCATCCAAGTCCTACTGTTATATCCTTCATGTAACTGTGGTGTTAAAAACTCTCGTATCATCTTCACGTATTCCACTGGGTCCACAGTTACGTTATTTCCTTGATTATTTTCAAAGAAGTACGGACTGATTATGCCCTTTGCTGATATGGCAGCCAATATCGTCGTTTTAGGTGAATGAAGTGGCTTTTGGTGTTTTAGGCGAGGGAATTCTCTGCTCCAATATCGACAATTGTGCTTGTTTACGTGGTCATTGATGTGAAAATGGGCGTTGTCCGTAAACAATACATTCTCAAGGCTAGAGAATCGCTCCAGCATGGTGTCAGCCAATAATCTGGTTTTATCTCCTGCACAATCTAAAGGTTATATGGGTGTAGTTTGAAGTCAAGATGCAAAATTCGCCGCAGATTAGTTCTTGGTATTGCGAGAGCCGCCGAACGCTTACGCGTAAATGATTTTGGATTGGATTTGTTCTAATCGCTTCTTCTTGAACAAACAGGACGGCTTGTTTAATATTCGTTGTCGATCCCGTTTGCTCGAATTTCTTGATCCAGGCTTTGATTAAATTAACACTTGGACAATTAATTACACGACGTAATCCGTATTCAATTTTAAATAGACAACGTACCGTAACGTAGGATTCGTTGTTTTTGTAAAATTGCTTTACACAAAAAGTACGTTGTTGTGAAGCGCTCCATCGTGACTAAAATTGCATGAAGCGATGCGCAATTCCCCGCCACTCTCCTTCTAACGGTTGTAAAGAAATCAAGTGTTGCTATTTGCAAAAATGTATGGCCCACCTTATATATAGCAAACTGGTTATATTCCCAACAATGATAAATGTAATTTTGCCAATGTTTCTAATTCTTTGAGTAGGGTGAATTGAATGCGGATATTGAAGATACTTTTACCATATGAACGAATTTATTAAATGTGACTCCACAATATTTAAATAATTCTCAATCAAAGACTTGCTAGTTCAATAAAAAGCTAAAAAAATTGAATAACCGAAAAAATAAAACTTTTCAACTTGATCGTGATTCCTGAGATAGTATTGTTGTATATGGGAACTACCTTCGATGTAATCGTGAATTAAATTTTCTCAACAAATTTCTTTATAGTCAATATCTTTTAAGTATTGAATCTAATATTAAAAGGAATAGCAAATGTTTCTGGCAGTTTGTTAGTAACAAAAAAAAATGTTCTACTGGAATTCCTAACTCATTCCGATCAATTGACCCGTCAACTCTCTGTAATTTTGTTGCTGACTTTTTTCGTTCTGTGTATGCCCAAAGCGGATTTTTAAATAAAATGATTTAATCAACTATTACTTTCAGATCGCGCCGATCTTCGATTTTATTCTCATTTTTATAGAGTTAAATTAAAGCTTAAATTCCGAAATTTCAAAGTTTACAAAATTAGTCATCTAAGTGATGCCAAGTAAATTTGACAATAATTTATTAATAATATTCGATTATCTTATCAAGCATCAACAGTGTATAAACCTAGATACATGTTTTCAAACAAGGCCTCCGTTTATACCATCATCTGAATTAATCAATATTAATTAATTGTACGTAGAGAAAAGCGATACTCTTGATGAACTATGGAAATTAAAAGATAAAACCAATCTGGATTTGATGGTATCGCTCCCATTATTAAAAAAAAAGGTGCTCTTTGTCTAGCCACACTCCTTAAAATAATCCTTAATCGCTCTATTCGAGATGGTTACTTTTTAAAACAATGGAAAAATTCTTAGGGCTATCGTGTTTTTAAATCTGGATCTAACAATGAAGTCATAAACTATCGTCCAATTTGTAAAATATCTGTAATTCCTAAACTATATGAAAAAATTGTTTTCTCTGTGAAGGAAATAACTTCCCCTTTGCAACAGGGGTTTATCAGTGGTAAATCAACTATCAACAAACTTGCAGTTCTTAGTACGAGTAATTATGTATTAGGAGCTCTCGAACAGGAATATCAATGTGATGTTATATGTATACACTGATTTCTCTAAAGCGTTTGATAGAGTTCAAAACTCAATATTAATCAATATAAACTTCATAATTTAGGTTTTATAAACCTGCAAAATTATCTTTATAACTTATCTGTTTGATGTTCTAATAATGATCTGAATTTCAATGTTTCTAAATGTCATAGTGTGCTGTTCTACATGGTGCATCTCCAATATTGTTTTCTTACGATATACATGGATCTTCTTTATCTGAGGTTACTCAGAAGAACGACTTGGGTGTGATCTTTAATTTAAAATTCACGTTTTCAAACCATATTGATTATATTATTTTAAAGGCCAGCTAAATGCTTGGATTCGTTTCTGAGAATGCTAAAGACTTCCTTGATCCTTTTGCTCTAATATCTTTATATTTTTCCTATGTGCGTTCAATATTAGAATAATATTCAACCGATACGAATCTCACCGAGAATTGAAAGAATTCAGAAACGCTTCACTCAAATTGCAA
Source organism: Merodon equestris (assembly GCA_958301585.1). Lineage (NCBI taxonomy): Eukaryota > Metazoa > Arthropoda > Insecta > Diptera > Syrphidae > Merodon > Merodon equestris. The sequence goes on from OY284413.1 coordinate 73,224,351, forward strand.
TTCGGATATTGTAATGGAATGTTGATATGCCAACGAGGTGTTTGCTTTTATGTATTTGTATTTAGTCTTTGGGAACACGACGTTCATATTTTGATGTTATGTTTGTAAGGGATTTAATTAATTACAAAATCAATTGCCCTCATTTGCTTTCGTTAGTAAGTTTTCATATTGTGTACCCTTCAAAAGGGTTAATTATGGAACCAATGAACCCTTAATTCGCTGTTTAAGACCAGCAAATTCTTTATGGAATGTTACTGATCTTAATTTATACTTAATTAGAGACAGTTTAAAAAAAAAAAATTATTATTAAGTCTGAGATTCGCTAGTTAGTATTTATTTCTTCATATTCTCTTTATTGTCAAGTATTTTAAGTAGTCTATTAGACTTGTGTCTCTGCTTAAATAAATAAGTAAATAAATAATTTTGCGTGTTAATTATCCTTTTTTTATAATAGATAGTTCTCAAGTCCAGTGTAAGACAATGATCACTACAGCCAGCACTATTTTCTTCCAATGCTTCCAACCCTTCTTTAATGCCGATGACGCAATTCAGATTTTCTTTTTTTAATTCGTGCAGGTTCAAGAGTGTACGCTCTTAAGATGTTTTTCACAAAAACTTGACGGGTGCTGATGGTTTGTGTCGAAGATGTTCGCCCATTACTCTCCGCGTGTGGTTGTCCTAGATAGGATGTGAGAGATTCGGCTGAAGTTGCGTTGGTAGTTCGCAGTAACTCTTTTGTTTCCATGTCATTAAGGTGTTGTATTGGAAATGCACACACAGAGTATGAATTTTGATTGCTGCAAAAGGAAGTCATGAGCATCTTGCGGTACCTTCATATCAGTACTAAATTGACCATCTGTGAAATTACCGTCAACCTTAAATAAAACAATGCCTAAATAGGACAATTTGCCCATGAAGAATTTCAATATACATCTAAAACAGTTGTTTTATTACATTTCTAGTTCAGTGCAGAATAATAAATTACAAATTGACAGAGTGATCATGTACTTATTTCGTTAAATATGAGGGTATTTATTATTTCTAACAAATACATATTCCGATATATCATACTGAAAATAAAATATATAACTAAGAAAGAAGACGCGCTGATACTCCGAATACGTAATCCTTCCAAATAACTGATATAATTTGGTTGCGAATTAACATGCTATATCCTTATGTGAATACGCATAACTAAATTGACTGAAGAAACAAAGTTTTCGTCTTAAGTCGGGCGCTGTTGACCTAGTTATCACAAATTTAAGCTGTTGTGGAACGTAAATATATTAAGCGCTTGTATACCCAAAAGTTAAGCAAAGAAAACAAAACCACAACCATTTGGTCCTTTTAACTTTTGAAAGGACAATAATTACTTATTCGCCTTATTTCTTCTGCTATTCTCCGAGGGCATTAACCATTAAGCAGCATGGTTGATGTAAAAAGCGATGAAATATCACACCACATATTGCGGTTTGTGTATTGGAAGCCATTGACTTGAGTCCCGGAAAGTTTTTAATAAAAAGATTTTACGAGATTTTCGGATAAAGCCAAAACAAAAAAATACCTCGTGCTGTTAGGTTTTTAGACAACCAGTCCTTTGCCTCCCCAACCAAAGCTTACTTGGAATTTTTGTTCATCTTTATAAAAACTGGAACTCAAGGGAATTACACGAGTTGTTTTTTTTTCTTTTAACGAATCCTCTCATGTTCGACGAAAGTTCTTAATTACAAGGGGTTCCCATTTCGGATTTAGATGATGTAAAGTGGTTCACAAACATCGACAAAGTAAACGTACTTTCCTTATGTTTGGGTGTGGGATAAAGGGAAATTTATTAAATGGATTTGCAGAGCAGCTCTAGAAAACGCACATTTTCTCATTTGATATTAAACTTCATGGTGGCTTTTAAACGTTAGACCATTAACGAAAACTGCCAAAAGAAGAGAACAACTTGTAGTAAGTGTGAGTAATTTTTCTTTTGGTCTTAGAATTTTTTTTCTACAGCTTACTGAAATCTCAAAACCATTATTATATGAATCGTTCTTGTATTCTTATATAATTCTCATACGAAAAATACGAATGTTAAATTAAAGGCATGTAATTGCACCTGAACCGAATATTCTTAGATGTACAGCTTTATTTCGAAAGGGAAAAGAAAGTTATAAAATAAATAAAAAAACAACTTTCCACTTACTTCGATAAAAGACGACATGTTTGCACCCTTCTTCGAATAAGATGTGAAATCTATTTTATATTCTGGAAAATTGGACAAGGTGTGCTTTGGTGGTACACAAACTTTCAGCAACAAAAGTCAATTTGCTACCATCCTCAGCAATAAAGTTGAGAGTTTTTGGCTGTAACTTACCGCAAAACATTTTCATGAAAATATTCCGCCAAAGCTCCCACATCCTCGTGATTCCGTGGAGGTAATATATGTATATCTAGGTTATATATCTATATTTTGATATACTTTTTTTTAATGTTTATCGTTTTTAACACCGAGCAGAATATTTCACTAGTGAGGAAAGCCAAGTGGGTACTATGCCAATGCTTTTTGTTAGAAATTTGGAAGTAATATGCTGACTCACTCCTTAGGCGGAGCAGGTTCCTTCTGTATAGACAGCTAATATACACATCACATACAAATACATATATGAACACATTGCAGATATCTAAAACTGTGTGCTTACCTTTGGAATGTAATCCTATTTTAAGATTCTTGGCGACAACCGTAAAGTTTTACTGTTAATCACTAAGTTTCGTGAATTACCATTTGAGTGTGCACATATTTATAAAGTAAATAAAGTCCGACTATACGTGCTGGATTGAAAATACCTAATAATGTCACATAGCTGCCAAAAGCACTTACGAGAATATAAACGCAGTCGAAAATAACAATATTTCGCATATTCAACAATATTTATTCTTTAATTTTTTAAAAAATAATTTTTAAGGCATTTTTACTTTTGTTTTCTTAAGATCGCGTTAATGATTGAAATTTAATTTAGGTTAGGTTAGGTTAGAGAAGGGGATTGTGATGGTTAAACATCACTTCCACTTGGAGACCAAGAGGCCCATTGTGATTCCCTTCGTTTGTGTGGGTACACATAAAATTAACCTGTCCTATCACGTGGTGGCTGAAATTTAATTTAATTTAATTTAATTCACAATTTTGCGGCTGCGAATAAGCCAATATATGTTAAAGAAAATCTGATATTCTAGTGCGCGTTGCCATTATAACTTATGATGAAAAATGAAGAACCCCCGATGGTTAGTTTTCCCCAAAAGCTATGTTTTGCAACTGTAACTCCTCCTGGCCATAGTCTTAAAAAAAAGCGCCACAATATTTCCATTTCACTGACGATTCCTTTATTTCCATTCCATTCCATTAAACAAATTTACAATTTGGTGTCAAAAAAAAAAATACTAATTCAGGTTCAATGTTAGCAAATGTCAAGTTATCATTTACTGCCGTAAGTGCTTTCCTTCATTTCCTAGAACCTACGTCATTTGTCATGAATTTGGTCCTCCTGTCAACTTCTTGGCTGATTTGGGTGTTATCCATGACGGAGAACTTGACTTAAGCTTTCATATCGACAACATTATCACACTCGGTTTTATTAAACATTGGTACAAGGTGTTTTCGAATCCTCACATCACTTATATACTATATTTACATGGCCCCTTCCTTCGGTATCCCGTCCTATGCTAGTAAATGTTCCAAAAACAATCCCAAACCTTCGGCCTATGCCCCTCTTTTCCATCAATTCCCATCGAGCAAATTACAGCTACCAGGAGCCAATTTCGAGAATGTTACGCGAGGTAAACTCCGCTCTTTTCGACCTACATCTCACCAAACCCTGTCTTAGAAATGTCATTTAATGTCGCCATTCACCCTCTCCTTAATCTTTTCCTTCCTAATTGTTATTAAGTTTAATATTTTTAGATCGTTGAAGTTTGGATTTATTAATTTATTTTTCTCTGTTATCGCTTGTATTAAGCCAATAAAATTCCCCTATGGGGGTGTCAGGTCAATATAATACCACAAAATGAAAGTAATACTTGGTTAGGTTTTAGATAATACGCGTTTCTATCAAAATCTGCATATCTAAATTTTCCCCAAACTTTTTTTATATCTAAATGTTATCAACCTAACAGTACTTTGAAATACGAGTAATGTAGTGATCGGCTCTTACCAGTTCTATGTTTTCATTCATCAATTACAAGCGAAGTGATTATTTTGCCTGGTTCACGTCGGTTATTCAAAACTGAAGCAGAGTTAAGTGAAGTCGCAAATTGATTTATCTTGTGTTTAAGTATCGACGTTTTAGTGTAATTCCTAAAGTTAACTCAACTTATTTTTCCAAAAAGGGGTATTTTTCTAATTCTGAGCGTAATTTGATTAAAAGAATTAAGAAGAAATGGCAAAACGATGGATGAAACAGCTAATAAAGGGTTCGAAGAAAAAGAGGTTCATTCATTCAAGTCCCAAGGCAGAAACGAGGGGCAGAAAACGTAAACCACCCCGGCAGTATGATAAAGTGCCAATACGGCTGTCGAAAAAGTTCCATTATTTTTTCATCAAATGACCTTAAAAATGAATTAAATGTTCCAACAACCCATCGGACAATTAGAAACCGATTAATTGAAGCAGATCTTCCGGGAATAAGTGCCAGAGAAGTACTTGAACAAAAAAATATTGACAAAAGGCTAATTTTCGCCAATAAGCATCGTGTAGATTGGAAAAATATCTTCTAGTCGGTTGAAACCAAAATAAATTTGTTTGGTTTCGATGCAAGACGTATATCCGCCGATCAAAGCATTCAGAGTATAATACTAAATATACATGTATATATAAAAAAAAAACGATTTAACGTGGTGGGGATGGTTTAATAGTTTGGGGGTGTTTTCAATTGCCTGGAGTTGGAGTAAATTTTCCAATAGCGAAAAATGTGTGCTGTAGACTAAGTCCAAATATTCCTTCGCGTGGCTGCCCACCTTGTCGCGGTGCGAAGGCTCACTAATTGTCAATGACTCTTGAGAATTCACTCTCCATGATGGGACATGAATTCTCTATGACGAGATATGAAGCTAAGCTGCAGCCATCACCTCCCCCTCCCTTCCCCGAGTATCCTCTCCATTCCCCTCCCTTCCCCTGGGCTGGACTAGGGTGTAAACCGTACCGAGCCGAGAGTCAGCCAGGCTGGGGGCCCAGCTTAAATAATAGCCCAGTCGCTAACGGTGTATCCAGGATACCAGGTACCCTCCTGGATCAAAAAGCCTTGCCTGTATACTGCGGGGTTCTGTACAGGTCGACCACCCATTCCTGCGCAACTCGTGGGATCACACATGGATAAAGAAAACTCGGACAAAAATAAAAAAACGCAACCTCTGAAAAGGCAAACAGCAAAGCTTGCCACCGCCGAAGGTGCGATCGATACAGACAGCGTAACCGGGACTCTCCTTCAGGGACTACAAATTGGTACCGCAACCGACGATGAATCCTTGGCTTCATCACAGGTAGGCAACACCATGCAAGTGGACTCTGAAACTGAGGCTCAGCTGCTGGAAGAAAAGGTCGACCCTAAGGCCACAGGCAAACCTGAAGGAGATCAAGGCAAAAACACCGGCCCAAAAAGCAAAGAACAGCTATAAGAGGCGCAGTATATCAGGAAGATGAGCGCGAGAGACCCCTCAACGCTCTCCGAGCGCGAAAAATTCCTGGTTAGGAAGCACAAGAAAGAGGTAGCCAAATTCGAGAAGAAATCGGCTCCCACCTCCACTCACTCTTCTAAAAAGGACACAGGGGGAGAGAAGAAGCCATCGAACACGGCCCTTATCAAACCCAACGTCCCAAAATTGACTCGACAACAGCCAACACAACCGGCCACCAGTCGAAAAGAGCGCACAGCAACCGAGCACCTCCAAAGGACACACTGCCTCGGGATCGAAGCAGAACGTCAAGAGGGGGCGCTCCGGGGAAGAAACTCTAAGGGAAGCGAAAAAGGCGAAAACATCAGCCAGCTTCAACCTTCCCATGAGTCTACAAGTGGCTATTGTCGACCGTTCCAACCCGGATGGGAAGATTACATCCGACAATTGGCTCACGGTTGAAGCCAAAATACTAGAAGCGATGCTTATCGCAAATAGCAGCGATGAGATGAACTTCGACGGAGCAGGCTTGTAGAAAGGAGTCAAAGTCGTCGGTTGTGACAATCGGAGGTCCCTAGACTTTTTAAAGCGCACAATCGACAATTGCGGCGAAATCTGGCAGAACGCTAAACTCGAGGTTATCCATCGCTCGATGCTTCCGCTTCGCACGTTGGCTTCAATATGGATCCCTCCAATGGTTCCCGAAAAGGACGAATCCATATTGAAGCTAATTGACAATCAGAATAAAGAGCTTGACACTCACAGTTGGAGAATAATTTCTTCAGCCAAGGGTAAGAACGAAGTGGGAAAGAACCTCATGGTTACCATTGACCAAAAGTCACTCGACCACATCCGCAGCAGATCTGACAGCATCAAGTTCGGGCTGGGAACCCTGAAGGTAAGGCTCCCCAATGAACGCGACAAGTCAAAGGAGGCTGCTAGTGGTGCAAATTAATTTACACCACTGCAATGCAGCCACCGACGACTTGATGATGTACATGCTGCAGGAAGATGTGGATATAGCCTTAATCCAAGAACCTTGACTCCTTAGGAACAAAATTCAGGGATTAAGGTCTAAGGTATATAATTAATACTATCCACATACTGAAGGTAAGCTACGAACCTGTATAATCGCCAAGAAAAACTAAAACATTTTTCTCCTAGGTACATACAGCAATGGAGACCTCACGGTGGTAACGTACGAACAACAGGACAAATAAATTTTGCTCCTATCGTCCGCATACTTGCCATACGATGAGGAGGACCCACCTCCAGACGCAGTCCGAGCACTTGTGCGACACGCCAAGTCAAGCTGACTGTGTCTATTGATAGGGTGCGACGCCAATGGACACCACACTCAATGGGGAAGCAGCGATATTAATAAAAGGGGTGAGTCCATTTTCGATTACATTATCTCCACCAACCTCAACATATGCAACAAAGGTAGTACACAACGTTTCGCAACCGGGTAAGGGAAGAGGTAATTGACTTCACTTTACTAAGTGAGTCTGACTCCATCCGAGTAGAGAATTGGAGAGTGTCCACTAACTGTTCCTTTTCGGACCACAGCCGAATACTCTTCAACAAACCTTTCAGAAACCCTCAGAAGGCAGACTGGAATCTTTTCTCAAACCTAGGTGCCAACAGGTTAGTACCGCCACAAGCCATCACTAATCCTGATCCAACTTACATTGAGAATTCAGTCGAAAATCTTGTGAGAATTCTGAAAACGGCTTTCAACAAATCCTGTCCTTTGCAACGTGCTCGCAAGAAGACCAGCGCAGTCTGGTGGACCACAGAGCTAAAGCAACTCAGGACCAGGACCCGAACTTTGTTCAATAGAGCAAAGATCTCAAAAAGAACCGAGGGCTGGAATAATTACAAATCCAGCTTCAACGAATACAAGAGCAAAACAAGAGTAGCAAAGTCTAAATCCTGGCGGGAGTTCTGCGAATCAATAGGGGATCTCAACGAAGCTGCAAGGCTCAGAAAGATCCTATCCAAGGACCCCTGCGTCCCGGGATTCATCCTTAAACCAGCTGATTCTTGGACAGAATCCAGTCAGGAATCCCTAGAACTGCTGACTGAAACCCACTTCCTAGGCTGTAAAACCCCTGAAACCACAGTCTCCTTCGAGACGACGGTTCCTACGGTTCACACAACCGAAGAAGTAATAAACGAGATTATCACAACGGATAAAGTATCATGGGCAATAAATTCGTTCAAAGCCTTTAAATCTCCGGGGCCGGACGATATCTTGCCAGCGATGCTTCAAAAAACACAGACCCACACTGTACCCCATTTGCATTTTTTCCAGTTGCCTGCGCGCGGGGTACATCCCAACACAGTGGAAAGAAATAAAGGCAATTTTCAGACCAAGGCAGGTAAACCAACCCATACTGCCGCAAAGGACTATAGGCCAATTAGTCTCTCGTCGTTTCTATTAAAAACCTTGGAAAGACTCCTTGACCTATACATCAGAGGACTCATCAACTCACGCAACTTACGCAACACTCAACACGCCTACCTTAAAGGCAGATCAGTGGAAAGTGCTCTGCATAGTGTTGTCCGTGAAATTGAGGGCTCGCTGAATCTAAAAGAGTTTACAATGGCAGCCTTCCTCGACATAGAGGGGGCCTTCAACAATGTAAACACAGAGGCCATCATAACAGCTCTAGAGGACATAAAAGTAGACAAATCCATTGTAATCTGGATTGAAAATATGTTGAAGAACAGAATTATCAATGCAGACATTGGACACAGCTCTATAAGGAAAGTGACAACTAGAAGCACACCACAGGGGGGAGTTCTCTTCCCCCCTACTGTGGCTTCTTACCGTTAAGAAAATCCTCAAATTCTTTATGGAGAAAGACACAAAGATCACAGCGTACGCGGATGACCTGGTTATCTTGATAAAAGGTAAATTTCTACCAACTATCAGTGAACTAATGGAATCTGCGTTGGGGAAAATCTCCTCGTGGGCAAGACAGAATGGTCTGAAAATAAACCCCCAGAAAACCGAGCTGGTCTTGTTCACCAGGAAAAGGAAAATTCCGATATTTGCTCCCCCAAAGTTAGAGGGCACTCCACTCAAACTCAAAGCGGAAGCCAAATATCTAGGCATCATTCTTGACTCCAAACTCTTCTGGAAAAGGAACCTGGAGGAAACGATGAAAAAAGGATTGAACGCTTTTTATGCATGCAAAAAGACCTTCGGAAAAAATGGGGCTTGCAACCGTACATCATTCATTGGATGTACACAGCAATCATCAGACCCATTTTAACTTATGGGGCCCTAGTCTGGTGGACTGCTAGCAGCACGAAAAGCTATATGAACATGCTTAACAAAGTACAAAGGTCAGCCGCTGTTTGTACAACGGGAGCCATGAGAAGCACGCCGCAAGCAGGGTTGGACATGATTCTTCATCTACTCCCCCTGGATCTATTCATAAAAGGCTGGGCTGCAAAGAGCGCTCTCAGACTAAGGGAGTCCTCTCTGTGGAAGTAAGCCAACTATGGACATGCGGCCATACTCAGAATAATAGACAACCTGGGAAAGAAACATGGTTTTAGTAGCCTCGCAGCTACGACCGACTATATTTCCCCCCAAAATTACTTCTCTCTCAGAATACCTATCCTTTTCCCCGACAGAGAAGGGTGGCTATCAAACGCCGTAATCAACGACCACGAGACCACTCTCTTCACCGACGGATCGAAAATGGACACAGGCAGTGGGACCGGGTTCTACTCTGATACCCTCCACAAACAGGAATCATTCAGACTCCCTGATCTGTTCAGCGTTTTTCAAGCAGAAATCCTGGCAATAGAGAAAGCAGCCAAACACCTACAGGTAACCGATTCCCACCATCTGATATCACTATATTCGTAGACAGCCAGGCTGCACTGAAGTCAATAGAATCCTGTATAACGAGATTAAAGGCTGTCATGAAATGTCGCGACTCACTGAAGTCCATCAGACACCACAAAATCAAACTCTGCTGGGTCACAGCTCAATCGCAGGGAACGAAAGAGCAGAGGAATTGGCCAGGCAAGGGCCTGAACTGGACATCAGCGAAGCGGACACTTCATTGCAACCACTGATCAGCGCATTATACCGGATCATAAACGACACAATCATCAAAGAAGCCAACTCGTCTTGGCTTACAAGGAACGACAGCTACACGACAAGATCATAGTGGCCAGAGCTCAATATCGGAAAAACAAAGAAGCTCCTGACGCTGGACCGTAACTCGTCGGAGTGATCACAGGACACTGTTCCAATGGAGCAATGCTCCGGAAATGGGACTCGGGATCCAGCGATCTCTGCCGGAGCTGCGACGATGAGGATGAAACTGAGACAATCCAACATCTGCTTTGCCACTGCCCAGCTATCCATATTCGACGCCTAGCGTAGCTAGGCCTAAAATTCTTTAGAGAGATTGCGGATGTGGCTAATGCAGATATATCGGGTTTTCTAAAATTCATAAAGAGCACGGGGTGGTTTCAGCCACCACGTGATAGGACAGGTTAATTATATGTGTACCCCCACAAATGAAGGGAATCACAATGGGCCTTTTGGCCTCCGAGTGGAAGTGATGCTTAACCATCACACTACCCTTCTTCAAACTTACCTAACCTAACCTAAGCCCAAATATTGGACACTGTAATGCTGCCATTGGCTGAGGAACAAATACCTCTCAAATGGGAGTTCATGCAAGACTTCGACCCTAAGTACACTTCAAAATTAACTGAGGAATGGTTTGGATAACATAAGATCAATGTAATGGAGTGTTACGAGAAAGATCAAAGAAACATGGGCCAGAATTACAAAAAGGAATTTATAAAATATTCGTAAAGTAATTAGCAGAAATACTGATTAAGCTAACCAACCACTAATATCTCATCTACAGCGTTGGAAAAAATAATAGAAACAATAAAACTGTAAAGTAAAGAAAACACAAATCGAACATATGTTATTTAGTTCAGTACCTATATATTGTAATGCAAAAATTAAACCACAAAATTTTTAATAAAAAAATTAAGTGGAGTGACTGAGGATTTTAGCCTGAAAAAAAAAATAGAAATAGAATTAGAATATTGTATAAATGAAAATTCATTGTCAGATGATGGTGCATCTAGTCCTTCACAAACTAAAGTACTTTTCTTGTCCTTCAAACAAGTTGCAATGTAGCTAAGCTTAAGCTTTTCTCTACTCCATTACGATAAATTAAATCCATAATCTAATAGTAATCTATTCAGTATTCAGACAGTAAACTTTATGTCTTGGCAAACTGGCAATTTTACACGCACATGAATGTTCAGCCCAATAACAACGAACACACTCAGGCACTTAAGACATTACTCCTCAACAAACAACAAAATCCGAGTTTCCCGAGCTTTATGGGCATTTATAACTAGCAAGGATTAAATACATTCCTTTTCTTCGTTCTCATCTTTGGTACTTAAGATATACCCATTACAACCTCGTGGACATATTCTGCTGGGAATTTTCGAGCACATTTTTGTTCCAATAAAGATAAAAGAAAGAAACCAACGCAACCGTGTTCGGGACCGGGCCGGACGTGGTCGGTGATTGACGCTGGAGGACAAGTGACTTTATTTCATCCAACGAAAGATAATGAAAAAACAAACAGAATGTCTGAAGCAAGAAACGACTGCCTGAAACCCTGCTTTTGTTTTTATCAAATTTTATGCGTTGCTATATTGCGGTAAGATTTGGAGCTCTTTTCTATAATACTTATGATGTACTGCTCCACCTACGCTTCCTACTTTTACTTTGTTTTTGGTTTTTAAGGGGCTGAGCATTTTAGCGACCATTCCAAGGGATCAATGTTAAGCTTTTCCTTAGGAGTCAAACACAATTTCTTATTTTCTCTGCACCTCATCAAAATAAACATGGCTATAAATGCCATAGGGATAAATCAAAGTAACAAGACATGGTTGGTCGTAAAAGTATTACGATAAAATATGTGTGATGATAGCTTGAGAAGTAATTTTCCGATTATGAAATAAAATTGCCGATCATTACATTTGGATATTTGATCTAAAAGTCAACAAATAAGTCATATTTTAGGGCTGGCTCATCATAAGAACCTGCTGATATAGACAAGGGGAAAATGACAGCAAAGGAAAAACTAATAATCTCGGTTTATTTGCCAATGTCAATAATCTGTAGTTTAATATGTTATTATTAATATTTTTTTGATATGTTTAATATGTTAACATTTTTTAATATTGGGTATTTCGTAGAGATTTAAGATTGTGGTGTTAATGTTTGCTTTGGTTTCTTTTCGGTGGCAAGTTGTTCTCTTTTCTATGAGATTAACACGTCGTCAGTAATAAAGGTATTATTTGATATGTATTCTATATTTCCTTTCATTTTCTGTAAGTTCATAAACTTATTCTATTTACCGGAAACATTTGATCTGTTATTTGCGGAACTGGTATAAGTTCGGCTATTATTTTTATTATTATTGTAATAATACTGACCATTTGGAACTCGGAAGTTCAGAGTTCCATCGACAACTTTTTACCAAGCCTCACTGTCATGAGTGTATTCATTAAATGTTTCGCTGTTCTGTTCCATCTCTTCTAGGTCCATTGCTATACTCGTATTTTCGGCATTTCATGGACATGATACATTATCGATCGGTTTATAGAGTCATATGCTTTTTTAAAATATATGCGAACATATATGTGACATTTTGTGGAATTCCAGTCCAGTGAAAATATGGTCAATCGTCAAGCAGTTCCTCCTGAACCACACTGGTAGTCTCCAATAACTTATTACCTAAGCGTATGCAGTACGTCTCTTTAAGAAAATATTTGATAGTATCTTGTAACAACTTGATTGCAATGAAATTCACCCTTTTAAAATACGAGAATGATGATGCAGCTTTCACATTCCCCGGCGATAGTTTTAATGTCCCATATAGTTGTAATGAGCTCATGTAACTTCTCTGTTCTCTGCATATTTTATCAATTCCGATGGTATAAAGCCGGTAAATGCAGCCTTGCTATTCTCAACCCGATAAATTGCTTCTTTAACTTCCTCAATGATTGGCATTTGACCTGAATCTCTGCTTTGTGGTTAACAAAGTTTTCCATTGCTGCTCTTCTACATGTACATTCAGCAGTTTCTCGAAATATCTGTTCCAATGGGCTGAAATTTTTTCGGTGGCCGAAACGAGGTCCCTCGTGATACTTTCGCTATTTCGATAACTTCGTTGGAAAAATGCTTTCCTTTGGGGGCTTCGCCTTGCCTAGATTGTTGTCCGGTGCTTCCTTTGAAACACTTTTTATTTTCTATTCCATCTAGTGGGGCAAACCGGTAATTAGTTTTGTCCTGGTATTGACGCTGAATACGAAGATCCTTCGACTCCTTCCTTTCCTAATAATTATAATTTAAGCAATTTTCTTCTTGAAATCGGTGTTTATTATTACGAGTCCAGTGTACACTGCTCTTTAGCAGATATTACGCAGTTGGTGCTAGTGTATTAAAAACAGCACAGTTAAGAAGATAACGGTATCATTGAAAATGTAAGAAGTAATTTCACTGATTTTGTTCAGTGTTCTTTGGCAACTCTTACAGTTTGGCTTGTGTTTCTTATATTAACAGATTGAAGCGTGAGTATTATGTTAATATGTATTTAAAACTGAATTATTATTCAGCTTATTATTATTGTAATAATGAATTCACATACCTTTCAAAAGAATGATAAAATGTCAGTTTTGCCTGATAATGATAAGGTTACAAAATTTATGCGTGAGTTTTTTTATTATAGAAATAAGAATATTAGAAGAAGAAAACGAATTTATAAATCGGATGAGGAAAAAAGTTTAAGTAGTAGAATAAGTAGAATACGATGATTACACCAAACAAAAACTGGAATTAGAAAAAGAAAAGAAAATCATACATAAGTAAAGAAACGCATTACAAATAGTTATCGAGAAGCCTTTATTAATTTTGTTTTTGGGAAATTTCATTACGATTTTAACAAACAAAGTACATTCCTATGTGCACCTACTCAGCGTCCGGCAGTAAACAGAAGATGAAATAGAAACCTTAAGGGATCAGCCAGAGATGGTGGTTATAAACACTCTTTAAATAACGTAAAGGAAAGCATTGCTGTATGTTAAAGCTTTTTCATAGGAACATTTGCTATATCTAAAGGCAGATGTGGAAAACTGAAAGGATTTTGCAGAAAGAATTATGAGAAACTAATGGATGTTATAAAAGATCACGTAAAAAATGTTCCAAACTTTAAAAGCTCTAACACGCTTTCAAATAATCGAAACAGAAAATACCTTAGCTCTGACTTGAATCTAAGAAAAAAATATCATTTCTGTTTCAAAACTGCGAAGAGTGCAATAAAATATTTAGAGCTGTATATAAAATTTTTAAGAATAATTTATAATTTAAGTTCAATTTTTAGCATCAATGAAACTAGATAAATATTTCGCATTTTCTATATCCCAAGATGACAATTTCTTTTCCATACTATACGCGAAATATGTGTCGTTAATAAGATTTTTCATACTCGTATTTTTCATGACAACAAAATTCATACGTATGCTTGGAAGGAAACTGTAGTATCTAGAGGTGCAAAAGAATTAGCATCTTGGTACCTGTAACATACATACAGTGACAGTACCCGACAATTCGAAATATTACCATAAGCTTACTTAACTTATGTGGTTAATCTCTCAGCTGATAATAGGGTAAACGCTTCCGAATGAAAAATTCGATTGCCGGCTCAGTGGTTTCTTCCAAACGACGACGAAGCGAATAGGATAAATATAATGCAAATATAATGCTCTAAAAATTTGCTGAAAAAAGTTTCATTTTGTGTCATAATAAGAAAAAAAAAATGAACGGACAAATTATAAAAATTATAAACTGGTTGTAAATATGCTAGATGAGGTTTAAAGGGATGAACCGCATTAAATTTTTGACAAATAGTATGGATGAAAATGTTCCATTTGAACAAATTTTTAATTCGGGAAACAAAAAAAACCTAAGACCTCAGCATAATTACTATATTGCCACTCCATTAAATGTCAAGGCCAGTAGCAAGAGACAAATACAACGATATGATGAGCTTACTGCCTTACAAGCTATCGATTTAAAAATAATTATTAACTATTTTCTATTCTAACTGTGAAGGTTAAATGAGTATAAAATATAGTTTTTTTAACTCTGATCATTGGACGAAGCAATTTACATTTTACGAGTACTAATTATCTTTTTAATATGACTAAAATTAATTCTCAACACGCTGGCTTCATTTTATTTATTATGTTTAAAATGAAAAAGAAAACAATGTTAATATGAATATATAGGTTTTGGAATAGTTAATTTATTTTCAGTTGTAAGCTATCATAATGCAACAACTTTCACGCTTTAATAAATGCAACCCAATTTGATGCATATTCGACTGCTTTGAGAGATAACTAAAAAACAAACAGCTAGAACCCTAGAACGCCTTCTATAAAATTCTAAAATTGAAAAGAATAAATACCTGTTAATAGCTCCAAAATTAATTCAACCATGTAAAAGGACATGTTTACGTTATTTACTCAAGAGGGGAAGACCATCAATTAATTGTCTTTACTTAAAAGCGAAATATTGATAATATAATAATCCCAGGGGGATATTTTGTGGTGTTTCTTCCATGAGGGACAGATAGTAATAAAAAAGTAAATTAAGACAACAACTTACAGAAGTTTTCAGACATACGATGCCTTGGAACTATTTCGTATAAGTCTAAAATCTAAACAATAATATAGGTGCAACGTGATTTTCAAAAGTTGCCAATACTTAAATAATGAATTTTTATCAATTACGTACGTAAAGTGAACAGTTATCCGCCTGACACACATTCCAGCATTCCATTTAGCAGAAATGTATGTTTCTTCCTGGATGCACGTGTCATTAGTTCGAAAGACACATTTCAACTTGTTCTCTCAAGCAGTTTGTTCACATGAATTTTTTTTTCGTTAAAATGAATAAACTTGAATATAGTGGTGTCATAAAATTCTTCGTTTTGACTGAATTAACCCCTTAGGAAATTCATCAGAAGTTGGCAAAAGCTTACGAGGATCCCGCTCCTTCGATGCCCACCGTGATCGCACATCCCTCCAAGATGACCCACGTGAAGTACGTCCAAAAACTGCAGGCACACTAGAAACCATTGAAAAAGTGCATGGTATCGTTTTGGACAATATATGAATGAAGGTGAATATGATAACTAATACCGAAAAGCTCGACTGTAATTCCTTGTACCAATTACCCTATATGGTTCGTCTAATACAGTTCATAGAAGGCCATAATCTAAGCTCCTAAATAAAAATGCTAAAAACTGCTGTTTAGTCATAATATATGTATGTATATGATTCTTTTTTAACTTTGGATCATAGATTTGGGTACAATATTTTGTTATTTGAAAAATAAAGGGATAATTTTGCAAGGTAAATAAATACTGTATACTGACTCCAAAGACGTAAAGCAATACACTTTATAGTGACACATTGAAGTGTAAATTGCACATCAGTTCATATTTGATTAACGATAACTCACCAAGGGCTATGAGAGCATCGTTTTGATCTTTTGACCCAAATATGAGGAAAAAGGCCAATATAAAATAGACAGAATAAGTCTACGATAAAAAGAAATAGAAAAGGTTGATTTTTTTTACCAGAAATTATTTTTCATATTCTTAGCAAATCCACTGTTAAATTTCAAATGAACACAAAAATAAAATAAAAATTGTAGTTACATCATACATATTGACTTTAAATGAGTTGGTTTGACCTTTTCATTAATGCAGTGGACTTAACTCTATTTGAATGCAAAAAATTCTTGTACGAATGCGAAACTTTGTTTTAGGTCACTGTCGTTTTAAAACCTGCATAACAACTCTTTCTCCGCATAAGGGAAAATAACACTCTAGTATGTTGTAATAAATAATGCGATAATTATGCAATTTGTTGCAAGACCACCCTCTGATTGGCATGAAACGCATTTAAAGTAACCCCATCACATGATGAATGGAAAAGGATGGGGGGTGTATAACATTTCAATCGTTGCTTTGCGCACCTGACAGGTACGCAATGCCATCTGAGCAGAATAAATAAAATTTAATCTCATATCACAAAATTATTATTATTATTATTACCGGCCATTTGGAACTTGGATATTCAGAGCCTCGTTGACTTCGCTAAACCTCCTGTCATGACTAAAACAATTTTACACTATCGGATGTACAAATCTGAATATTTTTTGCCAAATTCTTATCTAAATTTATGATTGTGCGTAACAATTTGAATCAAACTTAATTTTGAATAAGAATTCCCTTTCTAACTGCCTTAAGACAACTTAAGATTAAAAAAAATACTATGGCAAAATATGCATCGATTTAGAAACCACTAATAGTCGCCATCATAATTATATCAATTGGATCCTAAATGCGAAAGATAATAGTATAGGCAGTAAAGTATATAAGGTTAATAAGTACTTATTCATATATCTAACAGCATCATTTTTCAACATATGCAAATAACTCTTGTAGTATTAGCTCTCAAATGATGTTTGCCGATAAAGGGCAGATAAATACTTTCGTTTTTAATACAATAACTTCTAAAGAAAAGTAAAAAAAAATATCATTATATCATTAAATAATAAACTGCATAATTGAAGACATTAAAAGCGTGCTTCTAAAAAAGACTGCCTTTAATATGTTATTGTTACATTTTTTGTTACTTTTATTAATTAGAGTATAAGTAATAAGTTTCCCATATTCATTAAAATCTGCAGAAGTTATATATTCCTTTAAAAAGGGAAATCGAAGAAATGTTCAAAATTTTAAGAAATTCTAAATTATGGACCTATATCTCTGCTCTTTTCATAACTGTTTGAGAAGGTTTTATAATCTCGTATGATCTAATTCTTGGATTATCAAACATTTTGTCTAACAATCAGTTTGGTTTTTGAATCAAAAAAATCACGGAAGATGCGATTTTTAAGCTATGTTCCTCTTTGTACGAGGGCTTCAACTGTCGAAATATACTACGCGTTTTTATATAGATATGTGGAAAGCTTTAATTTAGTGCACTACAATATTCTTCGTAAAAAAAACTGTATACTTCAGGGCTCAGAGGGGCTTTACATAATTGTATAATATATAATTTTACAGATAGGGTGCAATCGGTTAATATTTTAATCGTTCCCTTACTATTATGAATGGTGGTACACTGAAATCAGTCTAATAAGATTTTGATTGGACTTCGTATTGCTTTCCCGGATAATTTTGCCTTTTCGCAACAAGAAATCACCTTGTTGGCTTGCATTGTCGGAATAGAGGAAGAACTACAAAAACGAAGGCAATGGTTTGCTTTTCACAAACTGATTGTCAGTGAGAAGACCAAAATAATACGTTTTTACATGGTGGGAATAACTATTATTGTGTTTAATATATTTTTCTAATTTCACAACTGCAATAAGATAACTTACGAAAGCAGAAATCTTGATGATCTTCAATGTTCAAAAAAGTATTTTAAAATTAAATATTTTAGATAAACCAATTGAATGCAATTTGAATGGGAAAATTCGGACGCAACTTACAAAATCCAATATAATACAGGTAGCGAAAAATATGTGGTAGTAAACGTTCTGCCTATAGTTGGTCGCTTTTTAGAAAATTGCGAATTTTTCCATTAAGACATCTCTATGTTTTCAAAGTTCTCAGAGAATTCTTTGAACGAAATGGTAAGACCCTTAATAGAAACTCCGGTTATTACAACTAATGCGTTAATAATTATGCTTTAGTTAACGTTCTGGTCACGCATAAAACTAAATTTTCTCTTTTTTTTTTTACTGTTACTTGCTGTTACAATGTGATATACATATGTATGTATGTACTAAGTTAGATCTCTTAGGGAATACAACTAACAATAAAATACTTTGTTTTGGTTCTGATGCCACCGACATATTGGTTTAAACCAAACTGAGCAAAAGGTAAATTATTGTAGAATATGATGACAAAAAGTAGGTACGTAACATTGATAATGTTTGTGTTAGCAATGTTAAATGCATTTAGGTGTGATGTGAGCTAATTATATATTCAGACACTTTGAAAAAACATTTCTCATATTTGGCTTAAAATGCAAAAAATTGTTGAGAAAGCGTACGAGATCATAAAAATATTTACTATATATGGAAAATTATTCAATTCGTTTAACTGGTTTTTGTTATAACATAAAAGATTCCTCCATACTCACGTTAAATGGGAATTCCAGCAACGAATCAAACATCGGCTAACGCAATGTCGGAATTGCTAAATGTTTAGCCACGACGAAAGAAATTGTAACCCCATATTACTTTGCGATAATTTTTTTTATTCCGGTAACCATAAAACGGATAAGTGTACTTCAACTGGAATATTTAAGTAAGTGTGCCGGTTACAAGAATTATGCGTGAGTCGCACAAAGTTCAAGAAAATTAGAGAAAACGTATCGAAAAAAAAAAAACACTCGCTCTCGCATTTCGTTAAGTACTCGGCAAAATTAGATACAGTTATTACAGTACCGAACATTTTCCATCTCTCCTAAGAAAATCGATCCAGCAGAAATCATAGTAGCAACAACGTGCACCAATATTCACGTTCCTCCAGCTATCTGCAGGCGGTTCTCACAAAAAGAGTTAACGTTACTCACGATAAAGATGATCTCAAAGCCGGTAAATACAAGTTAAAAAAGGGCAACTTAATATAATCGCACAGTTTGCTTCAAAATATTTCTATTCCAATGTCAAATAATTAACAAACAAGGCCCCAGCTTTTAATTTGGAATGCCAGATGCACTCGCAACAAAAAAATTGAGCTTTTCAATCTCCTTTGTAATATGAATATGTATTTCTTGAATTTGAAACCTGGCTAGAAAGTGATGATATTCCCTCGAATAGTAATTATATTTGTTGCAGAAGAGATCGTAAAAATAGGTCTAAGAGCCATCATACTTACGAGTAAAAAACAGTTCAACATACCTTACTATGGGTTGTAAACATAAGAGTTACCACAATACTGTGATTGCAGACACATCCAAACTGAATATGTTCTCATGTTATTCTCCTGCCGGTAGATGGGATTTCCATAAAGTCATATGTTTGAAAAATGATCTCGAAAAATTAGTAATAGACTTGGATTATATTTACTTGACGGCATCGTGATTGGGGATATTTAAAGCAAATTGTTGGGGCAGTACTTTACAAATTTGTACCTGTTCCAAATTTTATATCCGAATATTCCAACCTACATACTCCCTGCTTCAAGAAGATTATCTCCATTGGTTTAAGACTTCTTCCTAATTGTCACACCAAACTTTCTGACACAGGCTGCTACTATAAATGCTCTGAGTTCGAATCACCTACCAGTTAACTGTGATATTCTACTTAAGCCTATAATCAACAATGTAAGTTATGAAACATGCTGAGAAGCTTGCATCGACACCCTTTGGTATGAGAGCCGTGATCACTTCTCAGTCAGTCGTCCGAAGAGTATGAAGCGCGAATTGAGGCATTTGCATTATAAAAAATAACTGAGAGTACAAATGTGTCCCTTCCTCTAAAAAATACAATACATATGTATATGTAAAAGACTCATTAAACTTCGTCGTTAAATTAAATTTAATAAAAGTTAAAAACACATTTAGAAGGAGATGGTATCCGATATCCGCTGACTTAATGAAAAGAGTTTATTCATTTATCCTATTCAGAGGAGTATATTTGAAAACAGAAACTCTGAATATAATATGCGCTTCATCCCGGTTCTGAGCCTCTCTCGAACATTTATAAAATATTAGGAAAGAAAAGTCCAGATCTTATAAAAAATGCTTGGAAATACATTTCTTCAGAATCATGTAGTCTTATAAAGAAGTAGAAAATGAGTTATTGATTTTTATCTACTACTTGTAACCCATCGTCAGATACTTTTATCATCCCATGACATTAAATTTATAATTTCTGAACTTCAATCTATCACAATCAATTTGTGATATTTTGTGAAAACCAGGAAATCCTGCAAGTAATGCCTCAAGTTACCACCTTTTTTGTCTTTTAAACGGTTGTAGTAAAGTTTTCATTACAAAATTTTATCTAAGCAAATTTCTTGATGGAAAAAAAAAGTAACACACCCTCACCAATGTGGTTCCCATCGTTATCATCGCACCAGGTTTGATCCTTCTAGACAAAGAAAAGCCATTGATCAAGCTTGGCATTATGGTTCGATTTCTTAAATGACACTGCACTCTATAGTAAATTAAAATCATTTAAAATTTATTGCAGAACAAGACTTTTACAGTATCCATTAGAAATATGCAATCATATGGTTTTCATCAGTTTTGTCACACACTTTTTCAATCAACTCCCTGCTGACTTGCCAGAAATACCGCACTGTAATATTTCAATTTATGCATTTGGCTATCGTAGATTATCTACTAAACTGGTTTACATAAAACATTTGAAAATTATAAGCACTGGAAAATTAAAATAAATGTTGATAAGAGTCAAGCTATCTTTTTCACTCAACAACACTTTATATATTAATAGATCGCTTAATCTGTTTAAGTATGGAGGAGTTTACTTAGATACCGGAATAACTTTAAAAGGTTATACCATTTCCAATACAATAAACGTTGCTATTAAAACGCTGTATCCAGTTATAAATAGTAATAATAATTATAAAAAGCAATCATAATAAAATGATAAATTGACATTTGATAATAAGACACCAATAAAAAAACATCAAAAAGCCCAATATAAAATACTCAAGATGTTTTTGACTTTAACAAGAGACTATGCTACAATAATTTTACGAGTATATGAAAAGGCGGTATCATTCAAATCGCAACAAGGATTCAAATTCGCAACGAAATATTTTATGCTGAACGCGATTATGACACAAATAGTTTAATAAACCAATTGGTTACTTCATAAACAGATGTGTTCTTTCCTGTGTTGCTTTTTCAATGCATCTGAATTTATCTTATTTGATTTATGGTAGCTTTCCGTATCAGTTGACTTATTTACATATTTATTAGCTTGCTTATTTAAACTTTTTATTTACTAAATTCTTTATTCAGTTACTTGTTCTGTTATTTGTTATATAATATTTGTTTATTGATTTATTTACTTGTAAGTATTTTTTCGGAAATATGAATTAATCGGTTTTTTAACTTTGTCATGTGCTTCTTCGTAAGCCTATAATTAATTCACCAGGTTGAACCACACTTAGCATCTTATTTTTTTTCTTTTTGGGATTATCCATTTCTTTTCTGCCTTTTAATCAGCTGCTTAGAAATGAAAAACCGCATCTTTCAACTATTCTCGGTTTCAATTCATGAGGAACCCAATCGCCCTGCTTCTGAATCATTTCCACTGCTTGCTAACTTATTCTGTAGGCTCGATCTGCGTGTGACTCTGATCATCATTGGGTAATGCCGCCAATTTTTGGTTGTTCAGAGCGAGGCTTACCTTCAGTGTTGAAATCATATTTCTTAAAACGTCGAAACCATTCCCCACATTAAAAGAATGATCTGTCGTTTTTCTGCTGCTTTTTTTATTTTCGTAACGGTGATCATTTTATAAGGTCTGCTTGCGTTGCAAGTTTATTTAAAAAGTAATCGGCCAATGCTGCATATCGTAGTCGAGAATAATGAGGAAATAAGATAGAAAATTATTAGAGTCAGATCACTGACGAGCCTTATACTCTGTTAACTAGAGTGTATTAACCACCAAGAAAACATAATTGAAAATGATTGATTGCTTTATTTCTCTTCATTGAAACATTTTGCGATTTGCTTTGTTTCAGCACAGATTGTACATATACGATAATTGCATGTTTATCTTACTTCTGAAAAATATAAATTTGATTTAATGGAGGTATTATGGAACTGAGTTTGAAGAAAAAGCTATGGACAAGTAACGTTCATTCAAAACCAACCAATATATTTATATTCGAATTTAAGTAAGGAAATAAATACATAAATAAAAAAATAAATAAATAAAAAGACAAAGAAAAAAGTTAAGTAAAGAAATAACTTAATAACAAATTAATAAATAAATATTAAGTAACAAATGCAGAATAATAAAATCTGTATTATTTAATTAATACAATTAAATAAATAAATAAATATAAATATTAATAAATATAAATCTGTAAATAAATCAACTGATACGGAGACATTACACAAACGGGATGAAAACACTTTTAACAGCCATTTCCTTTATTAAACTATTTGTAATATAAGGCAATTTAGCATAAATTCCTTTGTCGAGGATACCAATTCTTGCAATTTGAACGGACTTACGATCAGAAATACTTACTTACTTATCAGTAATGACTTACGATTTATAACCTATACAGCGTTTTAATAGCAACTTTTATTTAATTGCAAATGTTATTAGTACGATTTTTTAAGTTTATTTTGATATCTCCCAGATATTTAACAAGAGTAGGTAGTTCGGGATATTTGTTTGCTATCTATGTATAAAGCGTTGTCGGGTAAAAAGCAATTCTTTCTTCTTCAAGTGAAATAGATAACTTGGCTCGTATCAACATTTACTCTAACTTTCCAGTGTTTATAATGTTCAAACATTTTTTGTAAACTAGTTTGTAGATATTTTGCGAACAGAGACTCAATTTCATGCAGAGAATAAATCGCAGTCTCATCTGCAATATTGCCGTGTGATATTTCTAATAATTTAGTAGTAAAACTATTGTATAAAGTCATAGATAAAACTTCCTTGAGGAACCCCAGCTGGTAATTTTTTTTCGTTGGTTTGTTATTATTATAAGCTGGCGTTACACTTCATGAAGAGCCAGAGCCAAGCTTCTCTCATTCACTTACGTTTTTTTCGATTTATGTTTTTCACAACAGGAACAGGATCTATAGTTTAATGCCCATTCCTAACGCTCTAAATAAACATTGAGTGGCGTTGGTATTATCGAACTCGGTCTTCGTTCGTCAGAGGCCGACACACTACCCACTGCGTCACGGCACTTTTATAGGTGGTTTGTACAATGTATAGGCATTGTAAAAGTCATGGTATGCAAAAAAACTTTGAATAATTTTAATTTGTTATAGAGGATATTATAGATGGTTTGAAAGTCAAACCGTCTTATCAAAATGAATCAAATGTCCTTTTCTATGTCTATAATCAAACCTGTAGATTTAGTTCTTCGAAAATTTTGTTTTCCATGTTTTGCACGCAAAACTTAATGAGATGCTAACCAAATTGGTGAGAAGGTATTACGTTTTTTCATCGAGAAAATTGTTTAGCATTTTTATAACCTTTTCGAGAAGTTTTCTGCAACTGTTTAAAATATTCATAGGTCGGTAGCTTGATGGAGTATTTGCAGTCTTCCCAGATTTGAAACAATTTAATTTTTGCTCATTTCCATGTACATATGTATTTATTCCATGTTACTTTTTATTTTATGTACATACATATATCTTTCCGAAATTGTTCACACTGATCCATGTATGGTATAAAACTTCATTAACCAGCATGTTTTCTTTGCTAATGAACTTTTTATGTCACTTCACATTTAATTTATATTATTACCTTGAAAGGTTTTAAATTCATGGTTATTAGAAAGATTGTGATCAAAACTTGTATCAAAAAATGTAGTCATTAGAATTGCTACGCTTGAGTTAAAATGAAGCAAACGAATCTATGTGAAGGGTATCTTCTTCTTCTTAAATGGCATTACAGCTCACGGAGAGCCATAGGCAAGCTTCTCTGATTCAGAGGAGTCGCGCAATGAACGTTCGATGGAGTTGGTGTTATCGTGATCCGAACTCGCTCATCGGGCGTCAGAGGCCGACACACTACCCACTGAGCCACGGCGTGAAGGTTATCAGAATACATAAAACATTTGTAATACTTGTAGATTAACAGAAGCAGATAATGTTTAAACACTGATGGTTGCTGAACACATAGAGTTGATACGCTTGGGCTAAAACTAAGCAAACTGCATGAATCTAAGTGGAGGTTTATATAAGCACTTCTGCGATCAAAGAAAAGTTAGAATATTCTGTTAGCAATACAGCCACCAGATTTTACAATCAAAGCAATAAAGCTATTTAAATTGTTTATCAATTCCCATGTTGCACGACTTAACATTGTACATATTCCAGGTATTTTGCGATTGTAAATTGTAGTGCAATACTTGAACATTTTTTAATTCACAATCAAATTTCAGTAACCCTACGGTTCTTTAGAAGTTTTAAAAATATAATGAAGGATATCTGAATATTTGAATTAAATAAACACTTAACAGGGTAAATTAATGTGAAATATAATAAATTAAATTTCCTAAGATATCCTTCAGAACGCTACCATTATTGCTCCAGCTAGTAAATTATTTCAATTTGGAAATAAAATGATTGGTAAAATATTTGGCCAATATTTTACTATCCTTTAAATCGACTGTAAAACTGTTCTGTTGAATATAGTATATTATTTTTATCACATTAACCGGGAAAACTATAATTCTCAAAAAAAAAATAGTAATTGGTTTATATTCATATGCATCTAAAAAGCCCTTGGCTATGAACCCTGCAGATGTTAGATGATAAATGGGTTAGAACATTAAGGAATATGTATTTCTTGAATGGGTGTATCAACTCACCGAAAGAAAGAAAAATATTTATTTATTATCCACGTACGGCTTAACTTTATATGGCTTGGGAATACTATTATATTCCTTATTAGGCATCCTCTTAGATGATTTATGAATAAACCAACGTTTCCTATTGTGACTTTTAGGCATACACACGCCTTACCTCCACATTTGTTTTATAATCACTATATAATATATATATACTATACTATATAATCACTATACAATATAATCACTGCTTCTTTCTTTCCTCCTTTTGCATATTTATGTATTTAATATTAAAATCACGTTTTGTAATAAAATAAAATAATTTAATTTTAGAACCCGGATATTATCACATTTATCTATTTCGCGATGAAAAGTGAGACGTACGTTTAGGATATTACAAATCCTATTAGATCAGACACAATGATCAATGAATTATACTTCAAACCACTTCCATGTCAAACCATACTTCATCACACTATAGGACAAACGTGTCACATATCAAAATGATCAATTAATCACCCACGACGAAACATGTAAAGGATTCCACTAAATCACACACTTTTTTGTCAGCAAGCGAATTATCCTGATGACTTGATTGAATGTAAAAGTAAATGAAATCACGAATGCTGGCTGTTCAAGGGTGTAATTGGTTTAAGACGCAAACACGTGTGCGAATTTGTGCGGGAGTAGTGTAAATAAACTTAAAGGAAAAATCGGATACAGGCGGGTACTTCTTACATATTCGTAATTGCACGAGCAAGCAAACACTGAACCGAATGTCACGAGCTTATTGAGGATCGTAAAGGAAGAAAACTAACTGATGCGTAAGGATGTCGCGACTCAGGGGGAAGTAATTAATTAAACTCACTCTTCATTCACTTTTCGTTTCGCTCTTACGAGTGCGTTGTTTTAATGTTTCCCTCATTAAAATTCTGTATCCACTTTTTTTCTCATATCTCGTTTTTTTTTACTCGTACCAAAATTCCTAATCCTCCCCAATTGAATTAAATACAGGATTTGGAGAAGATTTTGCATACATATACTTATGTTTATAATTGCGTAATCCTTTTCGCTCATTCGGTTTTGAAATTGCTTTGAAATGAATTTGGGGCGTTCAGATTAATTATGACAGAAATTGGGAAACAAACAATACACAAACTGTCCTTATAAGCAGGGCTCAGTTTTTAGAAAACTCCTAATGTCTCCATAACGAATGCTAATTTTTCGTTGTCATTGACGTCAGACGAACAGGAGCCTCGATTAGATTTCTTGTTGTCAGTACTATGTGATAATTCTTGCTATCGTTATCCAATAAACGAGAATCACTTTATGAAATTGAACCCGCAATTACTAGAAGAGCGTATACACGCCACCCGCAACACTGAATTCAATTTTAAATCCACGTATAAGAAAAACAGCCTCAACCGAACTGTCGAAGTCAATCATTCCGTAAATGCATACCGATTAAATCTCATAAAAGGTGGGGGGGAGGTGGTAAGAAAGGTGTGCGCGAAACTAAAACTAAAACTAAAAACAAAAAAAGTGCACACATATCCCGACGTTATGAATAAGCGCGAATTTGGGGGTCGACCCAGTACCAATCATTACAGAAATCGAACTACAACTGACGTCAGATCAGTATATTTGAAATTAGGAATGCATGGAGAACACTCTCATATGTTTTCGAAAGCGGGCAATTTCTTCTCGTCGACTTTAGCGCTAAGTTTTTCCTCCTCTCCCACGAGTGGCTGAATGGAGAAGTTCAAAATGGGGCAAAGGACATAGTGCGCATGTAGAGCATAATACTTTCAGGGGGGAATGCAAATGTCGGGAAAAAAGCTTTAGGGGATATTGGAGGAAATTTATAAGTGGCCTAAAAATTAATCATGTAGGTCATAACTACAAATTTTTAATTGCTTTACACTAAGCTTAGGATGAATGTGTTGGCAGGTTACAGATTAAATGACTGTTTAATGTGCCCTAGTTAGAGGTTAAACTCTCGAAGTGGGGAAAGTACGTAGCTTTTAAAGCAGTTCACACCCTACCAAAAAAATTATAGAAACAACATTAAAAGGGTTTATCCATTCAAGTGGCTATGATTAAAAACTGAAGCACAGACTACAGGTATATGTATGTAATATTAATACCTCCGCTGAAATTCGTGAGAAAATTGTGCTCTCAGTTAGAAGTTCAGTATGAGGTTTTTTGGAAGTCACAACTTGAGCTTATTCCTTTTAACACTTGACTAATGCAGTGCATCTCTGGTAATTTCTCTAGCTGGCCTTCATATCAAAGAGTTATACCCCACATTTAATTACATGCGCTTTTAATACCATACATTTCAACATTTTGTTTTTTTTCAAAGCGAATTTCCTTCCTGTTTTCAAGTAAAGTCTTCATCATTACATTATTAAAGTCCTTTGCCTAGTCTTCGGCGGAGGAACAGCACTAAAGTAAGAGAGATTAGGAAGGTTATTTATGTGAGAGTGCTCGTACATTCTAAATTTGTTCTTTATTTAACAGATTAGTATTAACGATTCGTTTCTTTACCGCGGAGAAAACTTCCTTCAGTTCATCTCAGATTATTGTCAATTTGTTGTATAACACCTGTTCATACATATTTGCTCATACTTGTGATGTCTATCCTCTTGATAATCGTGTTATAGTTTCCAAGAATTACTCGAGTAACGATTGTCAGACGCAGATTTATTTTATATTGGTCGTTGTTATTCTCAATGATGGCGTTTTGAGTTTTCAGCAAGTTATCACACCTGGGATTTTTTTTGGATCCACGAGGATCCAAATCAGTTTATTGATCGCACTTTCATCCAGTTTACAACATTCAACTTTCTTAGCAATTGTTCGATTTGCTGAATTTAATGCATTAATTCTGGTATAAAAATGCTGCTCCTGCCTATTTGATTTCGTATTATAGTCGTTAGTTTGTGCGCTATTTTTGTCGTTGGTCAGATATATTACGTTTACCATTTCAACCATTGCACTGGATTTTAAGATGATTACGGGTATATTGTACTCGAATAAGCTGACTGTGCCCGAATATCAGCTCTTGGATTGACCTGACGTTGAAATATGGGCTTACTCGGGGGTGTTTTTAATTTTTGACATGGATATTTTTGCCAGATTTGGTAATAACCATCACTCTATTGTACTATCACGTTGTACTACTTCTTTTGTGCTAACTTTTCTTCCCCAGTCTCTTTTGATATATTAGGTGAGATATTAATTCACCTTGGCTTGCAAATCAATAAAATGATGGTAATTGATTGGTAGGCTTCTTCCTAAAAATTCAGAGTGAATTGAATTGTTATATCGATCTACTGCTATTTCAACGATTTCTTTCATTCTAAGGTCTATGTACATTTCCCAAAGCATCTCATTATTTCAATTATAGTTGAACGGACTCTTTCTATAGTTCCATTAACCTTGTTTTTTTTGAGGCGGGGTTAAGTAGATTTTTTATGGTAAACACCTTATTGTATTATAGTTTGAGATGATGGGACATGAAACTGCTCTCATTATCAGTAACTCATTATCAGTAACTTTTTTCCTTAAATAAAGAGCGGACTTTACTTTGATGTGGAAGAACTTCTTACCTTTGAGAAATTTGTCGATTCATGTTAAATTTTTTTCCCGGTCTATTTCGAAAAACCCATGTAAATTATTTTGGTGGGGTAAGTAGGGTTCATCTTCGGAGAATAGTATATTTCTTGTATTTGCTCCTTATTCTTACGATGCTTTCGATGCGCCCTTTTATGATGCTTTTGAATAATTCTCATTTAGTTTTCTTCGTTGCGCAAATCTTCAATTAGCCTCTGCGTTATTCTGGTCTCGAACTTACAAAAAATACGTTTTAAATATTTCCTGAAGGAGTGAAATTAATGCCTCAGGAATTTATATTATTTAGCAAAATCAGGTCTTTCCTTTAGGGTCTTATTCAAGGGTTCCTTAGTTGTTTTCTGGGAACGGAAGTAATGTCCTCAGAAGGTTGGATGAGATTTTCTGTATGCCAATAATTCCCGCCCTTCTCAGACACCCAGCTGATTCCTAAAAACATTTAAAGGAGCCGTGTGGTACTATTTCTTACTCATTCATTCTCTTATATTCTTGCTTTCCAACTCTTGGGCTTGGCGTTTGTATTGCGGTTACTCAAGGCAAGGGTCAGGGGCTGATAGTCCGTCAAGATTATTATTTTTTTCGCTCCCCATAAATAGTTCCCCTTCTCGTTGGTGGCATAACTTTCTTATATCCTACTTAGCGATCTGGAGATATAAGTATATATAAATATAAGTCTGTTGAAAATATAAAAGATTTTTCAAAATCGGTGAATATCAACATTTTAGGAGTTATTAGTTCTTTCAGATTTTCCAAAGGTTTTATTTCCTGAGCATTCAATTGGATCTTCACTTTCTTGGACACATTGGCCTTTCCTCTTAAGATTAAGATTCTTGGCAAAGTCCCATATAAACGTTTATAGTAAGGGTTAGTTCAAGAAAGCCTTTCAATTCCTTAAAGTTTTCTGGTGGCTTGAGATTTCTAATGACCTCCAACTTCTTCCTATCGGGTTTTATACATTAGTTATAGGGTACCCCAAGAATATGGTTTCTTGCTAAGAAATTGTGTTTTTGCTGCTGTAAGAGATGTGAAGATAAAAATGTGCAGATAAAATGTTAATAGGATGTTCTTCCTCATTTTTGTTAAATATTATTATGTCGTCAATATAGATATAACTTATTAGGCCGATATAGGGATTCAAGACAAATTCTATATTTCTTTAAAAAATAGCTGAACCCGAATGGGAGCCTAATAAATTCATACTTCATTCATTATTCGTACTACTGAGGTCAAGATTTATCCAGGGCTCAATTTCGATAATTTTCAATTTGTGCATTGATCGTCCTGGCACTGTGTTACCTGGTCTTGATTTTATTAATGATGAGCGAAAACTGGTGTTTTACACTGACAATACTAATTTATGTCTGAATCTCTTTGCACAAGTGATGTTCGAAGTTCTTTCATCACTTTTGTCGTCGTAGTATAGTGCAGACCAATCATCAGAGAATATATTATACGAGATGGGGATAGCGTCAGCTCCACCGCGTATTTTCTGCCTTATACTCTAGAGCATATCCCGATAGATTGGCTTATCCCTGACTATCTCGTAGTCTTTTAAAATAGATTCAACAGATTCACTCCAGCCCTATGTTGGGTGCCAGAAAAACTTTTAGTAGGTTTTACAAAAAAAAAAAAAAAATGTATTTACTGAGACGAACTTCTCTTTATTGCGTCAACTTAATTCATGGAAATCCATGCGTGTGCTGAGTTCACACAAATAACGCGCTAACTGAGACGTCTCATTTAAGGGAATTTTTTTCAATGGGCTTGGCACTATACCACAACACTATGTTAATTAGTTGCTTCTAATATATGTGTATTAATTTGAAATATGTTTTTATTTGCTGAAAGTACCCGCAAGTTTCAAAATAATCCCCCCAATATAGGTAACCCCCTCAATATTTGTTACAAATTTGTCTAGCAAAGTGAGAAACATCCATCGATTACTAAATTAAAAATAACATTCATTTTCATATCCTATAAGCAGTACTACTTAACCAGAATTGTTCCCATATCACATCCATTTTCTATATTCGAAGTTAATCCAAAGGCTTTCTGGCCGAAAACTTTTTCCATGTATTCAATAATTATATTCGTACATAAGTCCCGGCTATCGCAACCGTAGTAATAATAGAATATAAGTATTCCTTTCCTCTATGCTGATATGTTCTCAAGGTTATAAAGACTGTAACCTAGGTGTTTCAAGTTGTTTGTTGGAGATATTTATTTCGAAAATGAATTAGGCGAAGCACGTACCATAACCACGCCAACAATAAACCTATATACATATATGTAACTATAGGAATATTCCGACCAATATGTTGATTTTTTTTTTGTTTGTTTTTATATCTCATTTAATTAACTTCTTCTTTGTCATTAAGTTAATATTTTAACAAAAAAATCGGGTTGACTTTATAATTCTTTATTTCATATACTATAAGATACATAATAGGTTTTTCACCGTATACATACGTAGGCGTGGGTTTTAATCCGTCCGAAAAGGTTTTGTTCACATCCAGCATCTCTTGTCGCTCGTTGTTGTCTTTAAGACATTGCTAAACTTTGATTGTGTATATTTTAAATCTTATCCACGCATTTTAACTGAACCTGTAAACTAGATCTATGGTTCTATGACTTTTAAGTCTTTGATTTTGTGTTTGTTCGTTGTTTAGGAGTGTGCGTATTTGATATTTGTTGCAAGACTGTTATGTCATTTGGTACATAATAGGAAAGAGGGTACATTGGAGCCTCCCTGTTTGGATTCTCTAAACGTTTTTGGCGTTCGTCCAGTGTCTGAAAATCTACTCGGCAAATGTTTAACAGGTAGTCTATCTGGCTGTTCTTGTACATATATGCGCTCTAGTTATTGTTTAACAGTGTAACATGCCTGTCGCATGATGCTCTGCATAGCCATTACATAGTCCTTAATGGTTTCTTTCTGATGCTGTCTTCTTCGCCGAATGTTGTATCCCAGGTTTTCTAGACATCCGCTGGGGAGGAAGAAATATAGAAAGTCTATCCTGGACCTCGATCATGTAGACCAATTTCGGTTATTATTCCGGTACCAAATTACTTCTCGTGCATGATTCGGGTTATGAGGTCAAGGCGGAGCCCATACCCTTTTGTGAACTCTCCCATCCTTTCCAAACATTCAATTGGCTCTTAAGCACCATTGCATTTCAATACCAATTACGGACTTTATCGATCACTAGCCGATCGGACAGATGGTATAGCTTGTGGCTCGGAGCTCCGATTTCCACCAGACGTTCGTCCCGAGCTGTCGTAAGCTCTGCCCCCGTTACCCATACCGAAAGTCGCTGGTCGCTTAGCTCGTCGACCGTACCGTTTAGTTTTATGTTTAACTCATAAAGGTATAGCAGAAGTAAGGTATCAATTTCGTATAATTCCGTTTGCGTTAGTGTCCTTGCTCGGGTAAATCACCTGCACCGTTTTCTTTATATTTGATTGAATTGAATACTTACTTAACTTAAATTGTGTTATTTAAAAGCTTATTACTTGAACTTGGTTTTATCGTCTGGAACGTTGGTCCCATGATGCCATTCTGGGAAACTCCAGTTTACACGATTTATAATTTGGAGCATTCGTTCCGGTATTTTAATGGCAAGGTTTTGTTGGATTAATATAGCAGTGTTTTTTTTCCAAACTTTATCAAAAGTTTTATATATGTTTATTGATATCGGTGAGCAGTTTCTTTTATTTTGGTGATTCGGTACTATTTTGTTATGATCAAATCCTTTTTTAGTTTTACCTGCAGAGAATTTTTAAGAATTTAGATAAGGCTGCTAGAAAACAAATAGTTCATTGCTTTTGTTATTATTTTTGTTTCATGGCTTGGGGCGGTGTTTACCTCTTGTCTAGTTTATTTTGAAAATTATAATATTTCATTCAAAATATGTGAATAAATATGTTACAGATTTAGATCAGTGGTTTATTTTGTTTTTAATAGCCGATTTAATTAAAATGATTTTGACCATATTTTCGAAGCTAAGATGAGTTGACTATTATCTTTTCGTTTATTTAGTTTAACATTTATTTTGTTCTGCGTTCAGTAAGTTAAGGAGGCTCGTTCCTTTTTTGTTTTCTTTCTTATTCCAGATCCACAGCTCTCTCCGTGAGCTGTAACGCCATCTAAGAAGAGAAGAAGTTTATGTAAAATTATTTCAGATGAAAAAAAGCCCTCACGAAATAAGTTAATAAATATAAATAAATAAATAAATAAATAATAAAATAAAAGTTAAAGAAGTTAAAGTATTCCTTTTATGGAGTCTTAAAAAATCGCGAACGCCAGCCAATAGGCTGGCCCAACAGTTCAACTTACACCAAAAGTGATTTGACAGTTCAAAAGACCTGCCTTACCGGTGCAATCCACGGTCAAGGCTAGTGGATCGTATTACTGGACGCCAATGTCATTCGCGTTGTGCTAACTTAAATATATAAATAAATAATTAATCATATAAATATATAAATAAATAGATAGATAAGTATTACGAGCCCAACTAAGTTCTCGCTGTTTTATTGATGAAAATGCAACTTTATTGTGAAAAAAACGGTTACAAATGAATCATTTAAAGTATTGCCCATCGCTAGCGATAACTTTTTTCCATCTTTCTGGTAGAGCTCGCATACCGTCACGGTAAAAGTGTTCATCTTTTGAGGCTATCCACGAATCAAGCCATTTTGAGATGTTTTCATATGAATGGAACTGCTAATCAGCCAGACCATGTGCCATCGAACGGAACAAGTGAAGACAGCGAAATATCTGGGGAACATGGCGGGTGAGGTAGGACTTCTCATTTGGGCGTTTCTAAGTA
The DNA here is from genome assembly GCA_958301585.1 of Merodon equestris. Classification (NCBI taxonomy): domain Eukaryota; kingdom Metazoa; phylum Arthropoda; class Insecta; order Diptera; family Syrphidae; genus Merodon; species Merodon equestris. The sequence goes on from OY284413.1 coordinate 73,258,153, forward strand.
GGTTTTAAGGAGTTTGGCAACGTGAGGCAGAGCGTTGTCATGCTGTAGAATCACTTTTTCGTGCCTCTGCTCAATCGCATCAATTGAGTACGATACCGTTCCCTAGTGATGATTTCGTTTGGTTTCAACAGCTCAAAATAAATAACACCGCCCTGATCCCATCAAATGCATATCTTACCCTTCGCAGCGTGAAAATTCGGCCGAGCCGACGACGTAGAAGCTTGACCGGGCTGTCCGCATGATTTTTTTCTCTTTGGTTTGCTGTAATGAATCCATTTCCTTTTTTGCCGCTGGAGCTGTTGTTCACAGGCAAAAATACGACGCTCAACGTCTCCTGTCTTCAAATCATAAGGAACCCAAGTTCCTTGGTTTTGAAACACTTCCAACGCATGCAATCGCTTGGTGGCTAACTCCTAATACTGAAGCAAGCTCTTTTTGCGTTTGGCATGGATCCACATCAAGCAATGCCTCCAATTCAGCGTCTTCGAAGGATTTTGGCCTTCCTTCACGCGAACGTACGTCAACATCGAAATCACTGTCTTTGAAGCGACGGAACCAATCCCGGCACATTGTTTCTGTTTCACTTAGAGCAGCATCTCCGTATACTTTTCGGAGTTCTCGATGCGCTTCAGCCGCCGTTTTCTTCGAATGAAAGAAGAAATGCAATACTTCCCGCAAATGACGATTATTTGGCACAAATCAGACATTTTCACACAACCAAAAGTATATGACGCAAAAACAAAATCACTAATGTGTCAAAGAGGTTTGTTTACCATATGTCTAAGCTTGGTTCATGACATTTTGGATACGTCACAATCGACCAGCACTTACTATTGGAGCTATCTCTTGATAAACAACGAGAACTTAGCTGCACACCTAATATATGTATGTATCTGTAAACAAGATAATTAGGAAGCAAAACGCAAAATTATGTTTGTATAGCAACAAATTCAGCTAGATTATTAATTAAGGGATTATCGGCAAAAATGCATCTCTCTCCAAATTTGGAGTTGAGTTTAACAATTTTCTCAGAGACCAATTCAACATTTGTCTCAAACCTGGCAGCCATATAAAATGATTGCTTTAAATACTCTTCCCCATCTTAGTTCTGGTTGTCTGTTTCTTTAATATCGGGTGGCATTGGATCTTCATTGTAGCTCTTGATATCTATAACTGCACGTGGTATCTGTTTATTGAATCAGATCTTGGACGACGTTTGTGTTTGGACGGCTAGGAAGAATCATCTTCATCGTATACAAGACTTTTATACCACATCCTTAACTGTTCAATTGCTTCAAATAATTTAATAAATTTTCTTAAAACGAAAGATGTTTATGATTTAGAATAACGGACCTTTTCTGCAGCAACTTTTTCAATTCTTTCAGAATTACTCCAATTCTAGGTACATTTTTCGTGTGGTGGTGTTCCAGGAACAATTTACATATCAGGTCTTTTCCCTCGGTAAATTCATATGCTGCCAGCGTTTACCGTTTCCTAGCCCAGAAAATATATTAGTTACTGTTGTTATATGGTATAAAATTGATTTTTCTATTCCATATCATTTTGCCAGCTCTCTACACCGAACACCAAATTGATTTCCTCTTCATATTTTTACATACAGTTATAGTATTCAAGCAAAATTTATACCTGCACATAATTTCTTTAAAATTTAATTTTTTTTATTATGTTAAATTTCGCCAAACATTTCTACCCACTCGAATGATTGCAGCTAGCTTATTCGTGTTGAGTTATGCTAAAACTGAGTGTTCAGTGCCCACACTCTAAAGAAGTTTATTTGATCACTGCGTATATGTAGTAGTCTGTATTAAATCGTGTTTTACATATCTACTAATTAACAGGAAGTCTTTACCTAGCAATGAGATTAATTAATAAATATTTGAAGTCACCGTTTATATTATAGCAGTCCTGCTTCGGGTATCTGTAGTTAAAATCTATATAAGAAAACTGCATATAGTAAAGAGGAAAACTGTTGAAATATTTATCTACATAATTTCCAAGAGAATTACACAAAAAATAACCATAATAATACATAATAATAAATACCTGTTGAACTGCAAACTTGTGATAGCATTCCTCTAAATAATCTTGTTCATTTTTATTTCCTTTTACTAAAATAGACAAATTACAATATTATTTGTTGATGTTTATCAATAATTTAGTTATGTTAGTTAACGATTTCTCAAGGGAGGAATCAAGAAAAAAACGCGGACGAAATCTTTTCTCAACTGTTGACTTATGTACATTGCGAAAGAAAAAAAACTCCGGTTATTTCAAATGAATCTTTATTTTGTACAAGCGATAATTAAATTTCTCGTATGATCCAGGACTAACTCTTTTTCTGAGGTAATTCTATTTGTAGCCTCCTCTCCGGCTGCTACAGCATTTTATTCAAGCGCAGGTACCGTAGCAGTGGCCTTGGAATCATCTTTCTGTGTTTCCATCGCGAATGCAATACGATACCTTCATGTATTTGTATAGTGTGGCAAATGTATTCCGTGTTTACAAAATAAATGTTGAACTTACAAAATATATAAATATAAAAATAAAATTTTATTACAATATTAAAATACTATAATTTGCAATTCAAAGATTGCAAATGCGCCATATCTTACAGTTTTTCTTTGTAGCCATTTGAATAACACTGGATACGAAAAGAAGCTCGATGTATGGGTGCCACAAGCGTAAATGCAAACCTCATGGACCGAATTTGACGGCTAGAAAAGTTTTGCTTTGTGTTTCCTATAATTGGCGGGGAATCATCTATGTTTCAATACTATGAACTGCTCCCCTATGGCAAAAATCTTATTTCGGATTTGTATTATTAACAATTGGAGAGTCTGAAAGAAGCAATAGCACAGAAGCGGTCTACTTTGACCAATGCGAGAGGAATTGTGTTCCATCACGACAACGCGAGGTCATATACGTCGATAGTGACACGCCAGAAGCTTCGAAAACTTGGTTTTGAGGATTCCATGCATTGACCTTAAAATCTGTTCCAGTCCATGACGAACGATTTCGTTTGTGAAAAATTCGACTCAGAAAAACGGCTTGTAGAAAAACGACTGTCCAAGTTGTTACGCCAATAGGGACGATGTCTTCTATGAGAGAGGCATAATGGAATTACCATCAAAATGTAAACAAGTTGTCAAATAATACGGTGCACGTTTGACTTAAATCAGATCATTCTAACTATGCTAAATAAAGCCTTGAATTTTATATAAAAATAATGTATTTCCTTTTACTACACGGTAAGCTGTTCCCGGCCTGATGCAGGACGGCCCAGATTAGTTATAGGGTAGTGTAATCGCTGCGCCGACCCAACTAGTGGGTCTGCGGGTGTCACAACAACAAATTTATGTGACGGACCAGAAGCCGGCAAGTACATTCCGGCCTAGATAGCTCGTTACAGACTTGCGTTTTATTCGTGCGTTCATAAAATTCTTCGCTTTAGGAAATTCACCCGAAGAAGACAAACCTTTATGATATTATGCTAATGTCAACCGTTAAAAAGTGGGCAGCTGAATTTAAACGTGGTTGCACATCCATCGAAGATGACTCTCGTGAAGGCCAAAAACCGCAACCACAACGGAAATCATAGAAAAAATGCATGATATGATGTTGGACGATAGGCGAGTGAAGGCTGAGGCTGAGGAAATATAGAAAGAAGAAGTGCGAAACATCGTGCACAAAGAATTAGGGATGCAAATGCCGCTCAAACACTAACGCGGAAACGATTTTCGCAGCAACTTTTGGACCGATTCATTAGGGTCATGACCAGCGCATTTTCGAATGCAAAAGGTATCCTGTTAACTGATAGTCTTGCAAAGTGCAGAACAATTGCAGACAAATATCACTCAAACCTGGGAGTTTCTGGGAAGCGCTTTGCATCCAATGAAAAAGTTGAGAGGATCGTAGATGAATATTTGTTTAATGATTATGGAGAAACGCTTCACCAAATATGTTGAAATCAACGGAGAATATGTAGAAAATAAATTTTTTAACTGAAAAACGCAGTCATTCACTGTCAGACCGAGAACTTTATATAAAAGTAAAATGAATTATTAGATTGAAAAAAATGTATGTAGTTTGTATAAATCACCTGTTGATATTCATTAATCGATGATCAGTAAATAACGGCCGTAATTACTTAACAATTAAAGAAGCAAGAATTATAGGTAAATAAGAACTAGGAACATATGCGTAATATTGCCCCTACAAGAATAGATAATACACGGCCAGAGGCTTGTGAAAAAAATTGATATGACTGTAGCAACAATGTCCATGGAATTTGTAGGCGTATGCTTTGGCTCCTTGCAAAACTTTGTTTTCTTATACTAGGTTGGTTCATGTTTAACCAATTTTGCACATTTCGTAGGATAATTAGATTAAGGCGAAGGAAACTTCTTTAATTTAGATAGCATTCATTTTAGAAGGGCAGACAATTCAAATGTCAAAAGTAATACATTGCATTCGGATATGAATTCCCATTTGGAAAAGAATTCTCAATCCAAAGGACGGAACCATACGACCTTGTTAAAATTTTGATTGAAGCTCTGATAGATAAAAAGAAAATGTGTAAGAGACACATCAGCGACAGCAGAAACGGCAAGCAGAACATTTCATGGAGAAATGAGACAAGACGGGACGGAACTCCGATGACGGAAATGGTGGCATACAATACGCATTTGAAGAAATATCGCATTGTGACACAAACAAATTGCATTTGATATCTCAAACAATCTCCGGGAATGTAGCAAGGAAAATGGGAACAAATTTTATGAGGTCGACAACCTAATTTTTCTATCCTGTATCGTTCTCTTTTGTGTTTTTGTTTTTTCTTTCTGTAATTGAGAAGCTACGGAAAAGTTTGTTTTCTCATACGGGTAATGATGAGCGAACATATATGTAGTTCATTTTTCCTTATGCACAATACATTTCGATTTTGACAAAGTCTTTGAGGAAAACCATTATTTTAGAAGTAGTTTTCAAGAAGAATCTTGTGTTACGAGTATGTTGTGAACCAATTTAGAATCAACCAAAGACCTAAAATGTTCGCCACTTGAAGTCCAATCCGCGTGTCATTAAGTTGGGTTTAGCGCGTATATCTCAATTCCTATGCACCGGTGTCGCGGGTACAAATTTCCATCTGAACAAAACAAATATGTTTATAACTAAAACTCGTGATTGATGTGCGGCGTTTTAGTCGGTCACTTACATATATACATATTGTTTATCTGCGATTATTATTATTATTGTTACGTAAAATATGATTTTTTTCTACTTCTAATTTTTTTTTCTATTGGGACCTTAAACCAAGTATTTCTTCTTATTACTATTTTCCTTTCTATAAAAGATGAATATTTTCATACATATTCTGAAACTGTATATTTTTTAATTATGTATTTCATATTTTTATACCGAATCTAACCTTCCAGCAGTCAATAGGGATTTTTTTAATATTCATACATATATTGATGGCTGGTTAAATATTACCATAGGTAAACGAGAACGGACAACGGACGGCGGACCCCACAAGCGGACCAGTAGGAATGCAGTTAAGTGGGAAGGTTATGGTCCTACACTTCTGACCATAACGACGCCGGGATAAAAAGGAAAAGAAGAAGAAGAAGAAGAAGAAACGAGAACGGACATCTTTTGCAGCTTTCAATCAGCAAATTTTGAGTAGCTACTCTTAGGCAACTATACAACCGAGGGTTCATAATCTGCGGTTGCGTGGAAAAGTATAAGAAATACTTCGATATTTATTTATTTTATATCTTTCAATTGGGTAATAATGTTTTGGATTAAAAAGGATATAAGGAACAATCATTTTAAAAGAAATTACGACAAAATCTTAAATTGAAAAAAGAATACAAAAAAAAAATTAAATATTAAAAAACAAATAAGTAGTAAACAAATAAATACCATGCTATGTTAATTATGTATGTTAATTAGATGTCAAGCTCATTTATTTGTAAAAAAAAAAAAACATTTTTGGCTTGATTTAACATATGTACCTATATATGTGAGTTTTACCATTCGATCGGAAATCACTTCGACATTCAATTGAAGGCAAAAGTCGTAGGTGGAATGATATCTAGACAGATTAAGCATCATTTTCAACAGTTTATTTCAAGATATTTATAGCTTCTTAATATGCCAATTTGCACAATTTGCACAATTGGCAATACAGCAATATTGATTGGAATATTATTGGATTTGTTCAGCATTGACTTCCTATTTATAAATGCGTAGAGCATCTTAATGGCAATACCTATTCTATTGATTGTATTTGGGATATGCTTCTGAAATGGCAATTTTGAATTCAAATAAATTTTCAGATACTTCACATTGGTTTTCCCGTGCACATTTAGTCCACATATGTACGTTAAGTGTGTTATTTAGTAAATAAAAAGTCTTTCGTTTTCAACCGAATGTTGTACTTTTTTAGCATTCGTTTTTATTTTCCACCTACTTAAGCATTCTGTATATTGTATAATCTGATAAGACTAATCATATTGTGTATGATGCAACCGTGTCAAAGCGAATTTAAAGCATTTTTAACATCGATCAAAACCAGATCTATAGATTTGCCGAGGTCAACGTTCTTCCTAACATGTTGGCATATTCTTTCCTTGACATAGAATAGTTTTGTTTCTATATCTTTTTCAGGAAGGTTGCCAAGACAATTAAGTAGATTTGTTTCTATATGATTACCTGAATTTTCAACTACCTTTACGGCTTTTAGTATTGGCACTAATTTTTGCTGTTTTCTTGGTATCTGAGAAGTATTTGAAACATGCGCTGATTAGAATAGCAATAAGCCCGATTTAGGTAGTTACTTGAGATATATATGTATTTTTAGTGCCATCAAAACCAGCCGTTTTTTTTTTGGAGTGAACTGTTTCAGCACTTCAGCGATTTTAATTCCAGTTACAAATTCGGCTGAAGAAGGTAAGCACTTTTCCGAACGAATCCTATCAAATGCTTCTTTGACAAAGGAGCGGAATTACTAAGTTGATGGGAAACCATGTGGTTCGTCTCGAACTTATGAATATGATATTGGCCTTATCGGTATTCGAATGGAAGTCATTATTAGTTAAGATATTTACGAGCGTTTTAATCACTTTTGTGTAGCACGTAAGATAGCTCTAAGGATAAATAATAAAAATGAAATAAGAAATAATAAAAAAACCCTTTAAGAGACGTTCAGGTATTTAAAAAAGAATTTTTACAGTTTTCTTTGTAGTTTAAGGAACACTTAGGTTTATACTACTGTGGATATGTTTGTTGAAGCATCATTGAATACGGTGAAACCATCATTTTCAGATCGCCAATTCTCTATTTCTCCACGAAGCTGTGAATGGTTCCGAAATACCGCATTTTCAAGCTCGTGATTACGATGAGCAAAGCTGTTCACCGTATACACTTATTAAAAACAACCGCCGATCGAATTGATTTTTTACTATGGATCTTCTACCACAAGAAAACCCGTCGACACTCCCTGGGCTTATGCCAACGTTCTGCAGTGTCGCTGTATTGTCTGAGATCCAGGCGCCTCGAACATAAGGGATATCGTTATGATTTTATCTCTTAAATATTTTATTATTTGCGGGAACATTCTCGGATTATTGAATTTTATAGAACGAATTTTATTGCGCCAGTGCAAACTAATAGCTTTTCTGTGATTTTCTTTCTTTCTTTCTCGTGTGGGAGGTTTTTGATCACCGATTTTAATGTCCGTATCTCCGGATCATGTGGGTCTGTAAACTGTCTATAGCCGTTTAAGCGTGGAGAGAACTCTACCTCTTCTTTGTGAAGCGCATCGATTGTTGGTGTTTTGTATTTGTCGGTTTGATTGCTGATCTGAACTCTCCGAAGCATAGTTTTGTCCATTGTTTGATTTATGACGACCTCCATTTGTTCTAAGTATTGGTCAATTTCATCGTTTGTCAAGTTTTGACTTACAGGTGGAATAATTTCATTCAGGATCTAGTGGAGTCACAGTCATACTCAATTATCCGCAGACAGTTTCTGTACTTATTTTTACCATTTGAAGTCGTGCGTCTATTAATGCTTAATCCAAGAAAGAACCGGTTCTTTGAAAGGATGGAGTATCCGTCGCGTACAGCTCAAGCCTGTACTCGATCGTATTTCGACATCACCAGTTGAACAGAAGGCATTTCCCAATGTTATATGCTGGTCAAAAATGGGCGGAGCCTAGAACATTCTCTGTAGTTAGCGATGTGCCTCTGGCTTTTGTAGAACTGACTGCTGTCTTCTACTCTACTGTTACCCAGAGGACCTTCGTCCTCCGTGATTTTGGTTCTTATCATCTGTATTCCACATTGTAGTTAGTTGCGGCGTTGCCGAACCTCTGGCAACACATATGTACATTGAAGTAAACGCGCAGCCCTCCTTAATTTCTCCCAGTGAACAGATTGATAGAATTTATTATTGGATGTTAGCTGCATCAAGTAGAATGGTAATTGTAGGTTTTTATACCTAGCCGTGGCCGCGGTAAACAGCTTGCAAACGTGGCAAACACCACGAACTTAAATGTCGTTGTTCTCGAATTTCCTAAGCTCGTACGCTAGCTTACATCCTTAATTTATAGGTCTCTTATTGGTGGAACCTTTTGTTTTTTGTTGAGTGTTGTTGCTTGTGTTGCTGCTGCTGTCGATCTTGTTTCTATTTCTGCTGTAACCTTCTTTTCTTCTGCTGTTAACGTTTCCTGCAGTTGTTTTTGCTGCCACTGTTTCTGCTGTGTTTGGTTCTGTTTTTTTTGCTATCATACTAGGTCGCCCGTTGCAATCAACTCTTCAATTAGCCGACTTAATTCGGCCTCTTCTTTAAAAATCTTTTCTTCTTTTTTCCCTTGTTATTGTACCGGTTCATAGAACTGATTGCCTCTACCATCGAAAATTCTTCTTCTGTCGGCAGAGTAATATGAGTCGCTATTGTCCTTACTGTAGTGCATAGGTTCCCAAACTTTTTTTTCTCATAGACCATTTTCGAAATCAACCTGATTTTGGTGGAGCAGGGGGTCCACATTTTTACCATATTTTCAAAACTGGTCAAAAAATGTGAAGATTAGATCTAACGATGGAAATTTGCATCGCGGTTGAGTTCGAACCCTAGATTCGGAGTGGTAAAAATAAAAAGAAAACTAGTATATTTTCTTATGTTCTATTTATTAAAATAATACGATTATAGACTTCATAGAGCTAAAATTAAACATTAATAACGCATCGTAACTTTAACAATACAAATCAAACAGTAAAAAAAAAATCATAATTTTAATGGGTGGGATGTATTTACTTGATGGATTGACAGCAAATTATCAATATTTGGCTGTGTTCATTCTGCTCCTTTTATTTGTTAATAAGTTTGTAATGACTGTAAAACTTTTTTCGACAATTTTCCACACCCCAGGATATTTTTCGACTATTTCTGCCCACAGCCAAAATGCCTTTATAGCCTTTTTAAAATTTCACCTTCAGCTCCTCATTGGCGCTAAGCTCGAGCAGCTCCTCTTGCACTACCACATTCGACACTTCCGTTTCATCAAATGGATTTATGATCCATCGTGTGAATATCTTCAAATCTGTTTTTAAAGTCATCATGTAAATGCTGAACGTATGTCTGAATAGTGATAAGTTTGGAAACTGGCTGAATTCGCGCCGACTAATATTTTGCTTCATAAATTTAAATTTTCCAAGAAAAGCCGAAATTACAATACATTCTTTGTTTTTATTAAATTTAGGCTGTCGCCTTGTAACAGAGTTAATTTGATTGATTTTTTTTTAACAAATATGTCAAATACGGGATGTCTGCTTTCAATTTGATCAGGATTTCTTTTAAATGTGGATCTTTGCTTTCCAGAAACTCTAAGACTGATTCAAAAAGTGAGTTAAATCTTGTTAAATATGCACCTTTCGACAACCAGCGTACTTCAGTATGTAAGAGTAATCGTTGGAAGTCTTCATCATTTTTGTCGCACAATTGTGCAAAACAATCGGGTATTCAACGCATAGCTTTTTATTAACTGCTTTAATCACAAATTGAAGCAATTGATGCAATCTATCACTCAACTTTTTCGCTACTAGGTGTTGTCGATGGATGACACAGTGAATTGCAGTTACTTCTGGTATAATTCCACGACATCGCCCCAACATGGCAGGAGCTCCATCTGCTGCCACCAAAATGATGTTTGTAAATGGAATCGATTTATCCTCAAAAAAAAATTACTCAGGTGGTTAAATATTGATTGGCCCTTAGTGTCCATCCCCAAAGTTTTCACGAACTTCAGTTTTCTTCATGGATTTCTTCGTCCATAATAAAACGAATATACATATGTATGTATGTATGCCAATATTAGTGCTTCATTACCAGGTAAAGTTGAATAGAAAAATGAGTTGTTTGCAGATAATTACACACGAAGCTTTCAATATCAGAGCTCATTTCATCAATGCGTCGTTTTACAGTGTTATGTTCTTTTGAATACGTCAAATGGAGTATTCAAAGAACAGTTTTTAAAATCTCTCCAACGGCGGGTAAAATGAACTGTTCTCCGATGGTGTGCAGTTTTCCAGGTTTCGCAATAAGCAATGAGATATTGTAAGATGCCCGCAAGCCATCATCGTTACTTTGAGACATTGAAGCGAACATGCTCTGCACGGTGGAGTTCTGTTCATATTTTTCCTTCAATGTTTGAAAATATTTTAAATTTTGCCTATTTTATAAGAATGACATCTTCTTAGATAATCTTCGAGCTTCGATGGTTTCATAGAGTCATTGCTCAAAATTTTGTTACATAAAAGGCATATGGGCAATCGTTTGTCTGCCTTTGATGGAAGAAAACCAAATTTCAAATAATCAACACTGTACTGTCGACATTTTTTTTTAGATTCAGCCATGTTTCATATCAGTTACCTAAACGTAAAGAAAAAAAAAAATGTTTGTAGCGATTTTAACAGAATAGGAATAGGAACAAGCAATAAAGAAACGTACAATTTATGAAAATATTTTTAGTTATTTAGTACATATTAGCAACTACGAGGGCTATATCTCTCCTTTAGTAAATCGCCACAGACGGCCAAATAAATAATTTTATAATTTAAAAGATAAATTTTGCTCGGCTTTCTCTTCTTTCAAAGAAGTATCGGATAATGGCCCTGTTCAGTACTTAATTTTTATTACGTACATACTACATGCAAACATAACAAATATAATATTATTACAATAGAAGTATACATAACAAATGTACAAATAGGCAGGTACTTACCTTTTCTGGCACTGAGAAACACTGACATCGACTCACTCACACTTTTCTTTTCAAAATTCAGGAAACAAATGAGCGTTTGTCCTTTGCAGCATTCGTATTTTGAGGAATCAGACAAGTTCATGCAAGATTGCAAGCATAGCACAAGTCGTATTTAGTCCCTTTGCACGTCTGAACAAGCGTTGCGGGCGGGATGGCGGCGCTTTGCAAGTCTTGACATGTGTTGCACTGATTATCAAATATACAAGATTCTACAAGTAACAGTCGCTGATCTTCTTAAAAAAAGGAATTCATGCTAAATAAATAGGCTATCTGATCCATATAGCAGATAAATTTTCGTGGACCCCCACAACTGGTGAACCACATTTTTTTTCATGCCAACGTAGACCCCCGTTGAGTCTCCCGTGGATCTGCTGTAGTGAATCCCAACGTCCGCATTAGCCGCAATTCTATCACTACCAGTTTTCATTGCTTTTAACTTTAAGATAAGTCTCGGCTTCCTCTTGGGTTGAACATCATCATACGGAACTGCAAACCTTGTTGTTATCTTCGTCTGGTGTATTATTATTTAGAAGTAATTCATATCAGATTTTACTCTGTTTCGCGTTGATGGCCATGATAATATTACCAATCCGGACAGTCACCTTTACAGTCGATAAATCCTTCAAAACGTCGAATGCCGATTTCGACTTTACAAGCGCCGTAACAACTATCCCGAAACGGAAGCTACATATATCTTGCCTGTTATTACATTCGTCCCTCGTAGGCAGCAGGCCTAACTCAAATCCCGTTCTGCTTCCGACCTTTCTACTCACCTGCAATTTTATAAGCAATTTGTAGAACTATGCAAAACTCTCTACCTCCGACACCTCCATTGTCGCCGAACCCGATAACTTCTACCACTTATAGATGCAAAAACAAAAGTTGATAACAATACCTCTACTTTTATTTTCTTCTTCTTCTTAGATGGCGTTACAGTTCACGAAGAGCCAGAGCCAAGCTTCTCTCATTCACTTATGTATGTTGTGTGCGATTTGCTTTTCACACAAGTGAATCGGACCTACAGTTAAATGCCGATTCCGAACGGCGAGCGCCAAGAAGCTTTTTCAAGGCAAGTGTACTACGGGGAGTTTTGTCAGTATCCCACCGAGGAGAGAAGCCGCATAATAAACATTCGATGGCGTTGGTGTGATCGGGATCCGAACTCGCTCATCGACCTCGTTAGAGGTCGATACACTACCCAATGCACCACTGCGTTCCCATTACTTTTATGTTACTGTCCGAAAATTGTTGCCAACTTTTGGTTAATTTCTTCAGCCAATCATTAAGCCAACAGATTCTTGAAAATACGTAAGTATTTAAAATACTAGTACTCTTCCTGTCCTGAGAGCCTCCCAATCATTCCATTTCACTGTGATAGCTTTGGAAAAATGCTTACATTATTCCAGTCTACAAAAGGGACAAAAGAATGAGATGTCCAACAATCGCGTCATTGCTAAACTTGCATTCCCAAACACTTTGAGGTATTCAGCAAGCCTATCTTCTCCCCAAATAAACATAGGTGGCTAAAATCTTGTTCGGTAACCATAAACCTAACTGAATTTGTCTCTCAATCCTTGGGTACATTTGGGGATGGTAAAGAAATAGCCGTTGTTGCCACAGAGAACAGCAAGCCTTAGCCAAAATCTCGCATCAAATTATACTTCTTAAATTCACTGTACCGCCAGTACAATTTTATTTTCAGATCTTCCATTTCAGATCCAAGTTACGTCACCTTCAGAGTCCCCAGGGTGATCTCCAAATATATGTATACGAGTATATCTTCCCCTTTCGATGCCTACTCCCTCCAATCCGACCAAAATGGGTTCACTATTTGGTTTCAAAAAAATGATCTTGTACTCAATGTTAGCAAATGTCAAGCTTCAACTTTCATAAGGGAGAAAGTTATCTGTCATTGTTTTCCCTTCTATCAACTTTTTGGTTGATTTAGATGCGTCTGTGAAACGTGCCAATTTCGCCTACGATTTTGTGAAAATTCAAGGAGTTCTCAAATACCTACGTCAAGAAATTCTTATTTACTACCGTCGTTAGGTCATTTCTTCTACAATTTACCACCTTATATGGATTGCCCAAATCTAATCAATCTATAACCTCTAGAAGGCCGACGCATGGTTACATATGTATGTACATACTTTTTGTCCATCATCTACTAACCGGTAATATTGAATGTCCCTCACTGCCCTAAATGGCCCGCTTAATACAAATCCCCGAAACCTTGGATCAATACCCTCTTCCGCATCAACTTGCATCGAACAAACTAGAGCGAATTCCATGTCACAAAAGTATTCGGAATTGCTACCATTTACGGTTATCAAGATCAAGTGCCGTTTTAAATTCTTCTTAAAATATGTTGTTGGCTTTCCTTTTTAGTACATAATAAGCATTCGTAAACATCAAAAGGCTATCGTACTAAATTTATATTAAAATGGGTAGAAAATCAAGGGAAACGCCGAAAAAGAAAGAAAAAATATTTTTTAAATGCATAGTAAAGGCAAAAAACTAAAGGAAATATCGCCTTATGTAAATACATACATAGATCCATAGCAATCCATGACATTTTACAGCACGATAGCATTCAATCATAACAACGATATGGCCGTCCTACGAAATTAAATCTACGTGGAAAATCGCTTATAATATTGTAAGAAAAATTAAACAAGATCCAAAAAAATCAGCTCCAGAAATAAAGAGAGAAATGGCTGAGTATAGCAGTGTTAATGTTTGTGATGAAACCGTGTGTAGGGTGTTCAGAAGCCCTGGCTATAAAGGTGGTACTCCACGCTGCAAACTATTGATAGATAAGCGAAGTCAACCGGAAGAAAAGGTTAGAGTTTGCAAAAGGGCACTTAAACTGCACTGAAGATTTTTGGAGTAGTGTAATATTTAGTGGCGAAACCAAATTTGACATATTTAGACCCGGCGGGGGCCATAAGGTCTGGAAAAAAGTGGGAAAAGAAATGCATCCCAACAATACTATACCAACGATAAAGCACGGAGGAGGTAACGTATTGATGTGGGGCTACATGAGTGCGAATGGGGTTGGAAATATGTAATTCATTGAAAATATGATGAATCACTATCAATATATTGATCACTATCAATATACATATGTATTTCCGAATACTTTTGTGAGATGGAATTCGCCCCGTTATTGTTTATTTTTATTTTTTTGTTGTTGTAGAGAGAAAATGTTCATTTTTTTAAATTATTTGTTAATAGGGAATAAATGTTGAATTGACACTGATTTTTATTATTATTGCTTAATTATGTTATTTAACAACACTCAAATCCAGAAAAAAACATAATTCCGAATACTTTTGTGAGGGACAGTATATTACTCTTTATTTGTTCTTTGATAAGTTCTTTGATAAATTGTTTGATGTGTATATATAATATTTTATTTTATTTTGAATTATTTAATGACGATATTAAATATATAAGTACGAAAAAATAAATAAATAATTAAAAGACTTAAATATAAAACAAAAACTAATCCCTTAGATTATGTTTTTGTCATTTTAACTGCTGAATATCGTTGAACCATTTTGTTGTAATTTGTCGGCCTAATTCTTTCCATACGATAATGAGGACTATACTGGCCTTTTTGCTGCATACGATGTATGATATACAATATATTGACTCTTTGTTTTGATAAAATATAAAATCATTTCATACGCCCGGTTTCATTTAAATTTTATTTCAAAACATTAATATTTCCCACCTGGGTAATATTATATTTAAAAAATGACATTGATTTTAATAGGAATAATTTTTCAAACATATTTACTACTCTTCTTAATAGGTTTACCAGTTTCTCAACCCAACCGGCTTTTAAAGTCCGCTAGTGCATATATGTATGTATGTATGTACATGAAAGGAATGAACATTTAACTTCTTTTTTTCAGTGCTAAATTAGACTTAGAAGCGAGTCGAAATATTATTTAAAGTGTGAAATGTGTTATATCATCGTGGGACAGTGCTAGATATAAAATTATTCAACTTGAAATCTAAAGCAAATGATTTTTCTCGTTATAAAATGGAGTGACCGCTCTGGATCACATCGCACATTAATATTGAGTATTATGGGAAAATAGACGAAAATTATTTGAAATGTAAAAACTTAGTGTTTATGGTGTAAATTTAGTACGTAAATGTTCTTCGCTATTTATTGTAGTTATTCAAGAATTTTTGATAATTTGTGAAAAAAATTGGCGTTTTGCATTCTGATACATTATGTTACTTACATATATCTAATATATAAGTTGACCATGTTTTTATTTTTGTGGCAAAAAATAGATCTGAGGGAAGAAGAAGTTGGGAAGTTCATCTTTGTTTAAGCAGAGGGTGAAGATGGATTCGACGGTGATGACTACAGTATCCGCGTTGCTAATGGAAGTCGATGGTTTTGCAGATGTTAAAACCATAATTGAAAATATTGAGAATTCGGGTAACATTTCCCAAAAGTCAGCTGCTTCTAAAACGCTTCCTCAGCTAGCACCATCATCTAGACCTCTATCATCAGGGCGCAGTCAAGCTAAGTGGAAATGGAATATCCATTTGAACGAAAAGAATTTCCAACTAAATGAGCAGCAACTCTGCTTTACAGGTGATGAAAACTTGCCATCGGAGTTTATAAAACGTGATAGTACGATTCTTAAATATTTCCTTCCATGGGACTTTTTGGAGAAATTGCCAGCCAAACTAATACTCACAACGTGCAGAAAGATCCTATCATGCCATTTGGGGTTACAAAGATACGGCGATTTATTCACTTCAATGACAACTCGTCGTTGAGTTAACCGCCTCTACAAAATCAGGCCAAAGAAACACTAAATCTAATTTGCCTCAATGTCCATAAACAGATTTATTCCACGAAAGATCGGCACACACTGAAGAGATACAATCCTAAGAAGCCCTATAAATGGAGCAAAATCTACTTCCTGAATTACGCCAACGAGTTTGTGTACAAGTTTGATCCAGAAACCGGAGCTGAAAACGTTGTTCCTAATGAGCCGAAGAACTGGGTAATGCAACAAATGTCGTCGTTCAGATTAACTCTTGAAATACCATGTAATCAAAATTACCATTTGTATTTTGACCATTACTTTACGTCTCTTCTAATACTGGAGTATTTATCTATACAAGGAATATTGAGCTTCGAAACTGTTCGGTGCATCAAAATACAACTGATGGCAAACTACCCACAAAAAAAAAACAAATCTCCAAAACGACCATGGCTATTCAGTCGAATATGTTACCTTCGTTGAAGGAACAGATATCTGACTCCGGCTTTGTGAGTGAACTACCCAAATCACAAGTATCCAAATCCGACAAGCACAACAAAAGATATGTGACTCTTGATAGACCAAATGTTGTAGGACAATACAACCACCATATGAGCAGTTTCGACTTAATGAAAAGCATTATGGTAGGTGTTTTAACAAACTTTACTGAAGAAGTGAACCATACATGGATGCCAAAAACCAAAGGCTCAGCTCAAATCATGCCTCTAGTAGCTGTACGCCAAAACCCAGGTGGTCACTGGCCAGTTTGGGTCGATAAACGGATCCGGTTCCGCTCTGACAAATCACAGACCATTTGTGAAAAGTGTGGAGTTGGATTATGCAACAACAAAAAATTAATTGTTTTAATGCATTCCATACTTCAAAGTGGAATACGTTATGGCACACTCACTTTTTGTTGTTTTTTTTTGTACAGTGCCTAGTTAAACTTTTTGAAAATTAAGAAATACGTGGTTTATTTTAACTTTCCCAATACTATCCTTAAAACTTATTTTTATTAAATAATATTTCATTGAGTTATAAAGGTCTAATCATCTATGTTATCCACTGTGGCCATTGAGTGGCCCGTTTTTTTCCACTAGTTAGAAGAAACTACTGTTTACAGCTTACCTCAAATGGAGCATTTTGAAACGTTTCTTCTAAACAAATATGCTAAATATACTAAAAAATACCCCCTTAAGGAGGAACATCGACAAATACTATTTTGATTTGTTGGAGAATGATTCGTACACTTTGTTATCGACATCAAAACGACAACATACTAGCCACTTAAGTAGCTTTAATTCCTCTTCAAGAAGTTTAAACCTACCGCAATGCTCCTCAATATGCACCCTTTGGAAAATATGCGCACACATTAGCAAGCATAGTACTTACTGTAAAGAATGCTCATACTGGGTGGTGTGTGTTAGGTTAGCGACTGCTCCAAATCATCTCTCTTTGCTAAGAATGTTGAACGGAAATATTCTTAAAATGTCAGATAATTTTGCGGTTTCGTATTTTGTAAATGACAGTCTGAAATGACGGGCAGAATAAAATGAGTAGAAGAATAAAGCCAGCTGAGGTTTGCCTTCATCCTTCTTAATTTTCCAGGGGAATGTGTCATTCTAAGCGAATATGTCATTCGTAAACAACAAATATCCTGATAGTACGTCCTTCGTTTTCAGATTGTTTGGTCGCTCCGCTTTCTATTATCCTAGTTGTTGTTCTCCTTGTATACGTTTTTTTTTGATATCATGTCGTTTCGCAAGTTTTCTTTCAAAAATGAAACGAGATTTGTTGCATGCCTCAGTCGGCTACATGCTGGAATTCAAGTCTCTCTGCTATGCCTCTCATGCTTCGTTCGTTTAACAGGAAGCAGAATTGTGTTGTTAGCCGTAGGGTTTTGGGAACCACATGTGAGAAATGTGTTTCTCAAATGGGATGAAATGAACTGGAAATGTGTCATTTTGTGTGTGCTGTTTTCGTTCATATCTACAAGACAAGTGTGTGCGGAATGAAACCGTATTTACTAGGAGCAAACTTAACAACAATGTGGTGTAGTTATTACGTTCGTTATGCTTAATGTTTTGTTAACTCTTAAAATTGAATATCAAGATCAGAGGCAAAGAATACAAGTTTTAGGAATTGGTGTTTTCTTTCTATATATTTTTGGGCTGAGTTTAAAAGTTTTAAATTAATTTTCCGTACCTACTTAGTTTAAAAAAAAAATTAATTGGTGTGTACCTTTGCATCTAAATACGAATATAAAATCCTTAGGACACCAAAGTTGAAATTTACCTCAATTCTATGCCGTGTATGTTTTTTTATATTATACATAGGTGAGGTGAATATAGCGTCTATTGTTACACAAATAAGTTATGCTATAGCCCCTGCAGGAGCTAGCCAAAAGAAACCAGATCAAACTTTGGAGGGTGCCAGAGAAAAAAGAGCATTAAGAGCAACGAAATGGCCGACATACTCGCTAGAAAAGGTTCCAGCGAAAAGTACATACATGTAACAACTAGTGCAGCCGTAGCCTAATTCAGCATTCAGCCGTCGGAATGCAGCCAGCAGATATTTTAAAAAAGAAGAGTCGTGTAGCAGCCGTCAAAGAAGCCGTCACGCGGAAATCAGCAGATCCTTATATTCTTTTGTGTTACTTACATTCCCTTTTCTTTATACTTACATAATAAAGTTAGTTTTTCATCCTTACATTTGGGGGCTCAACCTCGTCAAGTCATTACAAAAAAAAAAAAAAAAAAAAGAAGGCTACTGTTCCATTATGTTAAGTTTCATGTCGCCTAAAAAGTCAAAAGAAACGCTAGTGGTGGAGGAAAAATCACCTAAAAAGTCGGCGCAGATATCTCTACCAGCATACGCAACAAGATCAACCCAAGAAAAGACAAAAATGATGGGACTCCAAGACGACGTGCACGTGGGCTCCTCAGAACCGGCAACAACCGTTACAGATACAGTCAAGCAGAGCTCCGTGCAAATAGCGGAAAACTATCAAATGCTGCAAGAGTTGGTTAAACTCCTTACGCTAAAAATACAAGTCGACGAAAATAACCAAAACACCTCGAGGATTGTAGCTGAAGATTTTGCCAAAATCATCCCGGAGTACGACGGAAAAAGCAGGCCAGTGAAACAATGGTTCGACAACTTCGAACTCAACGCCGACGCATACGGATTAAACACAAAACAAAAATATGTACAAGCACGTGCGAAAATGACTCACACGGCCAAGTTGTTTTTGGAGTCGGTGTCTGTGTATGAGTATGATGAACTCCGCAAACTGCTGGAAAACGAGTTCAGCCGAGGACATGTGTGCAGTGCTGACATACACACACAACTAAGAGAACGTAAGAAATACAAAGAAGAAACGTTCTACGAATACACCCTACAAATGAAAAAGATCGCATCGGCTGGTGTGATTGATACTGAATCTGTAATTCGGTACATTGTCGATGGGCTGAATGTCAAAAGTGACGTCAAGTTCAGTCTGTGTAGCTGCAAAACACATAGAGAGCTGCAAGAAAAATATGACATTTATGAACGGGTAATGGAAAGTCAGAAAAGTGAAAGAAATGAGTGGAAACCGGTACAAACAGATAAGAAAAAATCGCGCTGTTATAATTGTGGGTCCACGGATCATTTGAGAAGAAACTACAAAATTGACACAAAATGTTTTCGTTGCAATAAAAACGGTCATATGTCAACAAATTGCCCTAACAGCACGGCTAATGTGAACGTAGTTTGCAGTGCAAAACGAATGAAGAAAATAAAAGTGAATAACATCGAAGTAAATTGCCTGGTTGACACTGGTGCAGATGTCACGATCCTGAGAAAACGAATTTTAAACAAAATCAGCGGCGTCAACGTACAGAAGAGCCCAACCAATCTACGTGGCCTAGGTAACAAGTCAATTTGTCCGGTTGGCTATTTCATGGCAGACGTGGAAGTCGATGGTATGCACATTTATCACAAATTTGTTATTGTGACCGATAAAGACATTAGATACGACGCATTGCTGGGTTATGATTTCACGAGCAGATTCAATTTTACATCGACGACAGATGGATATAAGTTTTCTCCTCTGTTGGGGGAGAAAACTTATCAGGAGACAAACGAGATAAGTATCTATAATATAACCGAAACATATACTGATGTTGATGTACCCCCGCAGTTTAGAGATGACGTCTACACAATGATAAAGAATTATCAGCCGAGCGAAACTGTCGCAAAGTGCCCAGTCAAGTTAAGAATAGTACCCGATGGTGACGTTGTACCATTTCGACATTCTCCAACCCGCCTTCCCATAGCTGAAGCGGCAGCAGTGAAACATCAGATCGATGATTGGCTTGATGCAGGCATTATACAACCCTCCACATCGAATTTTGCTAGCCGTATCGTAGTGGTAAAGAAGAAAGACGGTACCTGTCGCATCTGCATCGACTTCCGCAAATTAAATACAATGGTGCTGAAGGATTGTTTCCCTGTCCCTATTATCGATGACGTACTGGAGAAGCTGGAGAATGCCAAATACTTCACAGTTATGGATTTGGAAAATGGGTTTTTTCATGTCCCGGTGGAAGAAAACAGTCGCAAATACACCGCATTCGTCACCAAAGAAGGCTTATTTGAATTCAACCGTGCGCCTTTCGGGTTTTGCAACTCACCTGCCGTGTTTATACGATTTGTAAACCATGTGTTTCAACATCTTATAAACGAGGATGTGCTAGACTTATACATGGACGATATAGTCATTCACGCGGCAAGCCCTGTCGAATGTCTCGCCAAGATGGAAAAGGTGTTCAACACAGCAGCGGCAAATGGCTTGAAAGTTAAATGGAACAAATGCCACTTCTTGCAAACAACTATCCATTTTTTAGGCCACAGAATTGAAAATGGACAAATACGACCTGGAAAAGAAAAAACAAACGCTGTTAGCAAATTTCCTGTCCCTCGTAACATCAAAGCTGTGCAATCCTTCTTGGGACTAACTGGATTTTTCCGAAAGTTCATAAAGGGATATGCTCACATCGCCAAACCTCTGACAAACTTATTACGAAAAGATGCCGTTTTTCAAATAGGCGCAGCTGAATTTAGTGCATTCCATGAACTAAAAAATGCGTTAATCCAAGAGCCGGTACTAAGAATATACAGCAGAAATGCCAGCACTGAGGTACACACGGATGCATCGAAAGATGGCTTTGGAGCGGTTCTTCTACAATGGTTCGAAGGACAGCTCTATCCCGTCTTATATTGGAGTAAAAGGACAACGGAAAGTGAAGCTCGGCAGCACAGCTATATGCTAGAAGCAAAAGCGGTCTACCTAGCAGCCAAAAAGTTCCGTCATTACCTACCGGGTGTTCCCTTCAAGCTAGTAACTGATTGCGCTGCATTTAAACAGACATTAAGCAAAAAAGAAGTCCCACGAGAAGTGTCATAATGGGTTATTTACTTGCAAGCCTTTGAGTTTGAAGTCGAGCATCGTGCAGGCGAACGCTTAAAACATGTAGATTGCCTCAGTCGTTACCCTCAGCAAGTTATGGTGGTATCTTCAGAAATCTCATTGCACATCAGAAAGGCTCAAGCTGACGACACCATGATAAAAGCAGTTACGGAGATTTAAAAAAAACGACCATATGATGACTTTAAAATGAAAGGCGGTATTTTGTACAAGGCAGTAAATGGAAATGATTTGGTGGTGGTGCCGAAACGTATGGAAAAAGAAATAATTGTCGACGCACACAACGCTGGCTACTTCGCATTACAGAAAACTATCCATGCAATTCAGCAAAAGTTTTGGATCCCACATTTGGAGAAGAAAGTAGCACAAGTAATAAGAAACTGCATTAAGTGCATCATTCATAATAAAAAATTAGGCAGAGGGGAAAGATATTTGCACTGCATTGACAAAGGGGACAAGCCATTGGATACACTACACGTCGATCACCTTGGACCCATGGATGCAACATCGAAACAATATAAATATATCTTCGCGATGGTGGATGCATTTACAAAATTTGTGTGGTTGTTTCCTACAAAGACAACAAGTTGCCAAGAAGTACTTAAAAGAATGGAGGACTGGTCTGCGGTTTTCGGTCATCCAGGTCGAATTGTCAGTGATCGAGGTGCAGCTTTCACATCGAATCTGTTTGAGGAATATACGAAAACCAATGGTATCCAACACGTTTGCAGTACAACTGGAGTGCCGAGAGGAAACGGTCAAATTGAACGAGTTAATCGTTCGATTCTGGCAATTATAGCGAAACTATCAGCAGAACAGCCAGCTATGTGGTACAAACTCGTACCAAAAGTGCAGAAGGCCATAAACTCTCACATTCACGCCTCAACAAAGAGATGCCCATTCGAACTGATGTTTGGTGTGAAAATGAATGCTGAACGTAGCGACCAAATAGCACATATGATGGAGCAGGAGATGTACAACAACTTCGACATAGAAAGAGAACAGATAAGGCAAAAGGCGAGAGAGGAAATAGAGCGTGCTCAATCAGCATACAAAAAACAGTTTGATAAGAAGCGTAGAAGTGAATATGGCTACCAAGTAGGAGATCTAGTAGCAATTCGGCGTACGCAATTCGTTGCTGACAGAAAATTGGCCAGCGAATATTTGGGACCGTACGAAATTACGAAGGTCAAACGTAATGGGCGATACGAGGTCAAGAAAGTAGCGGATGTGGAAGGTCCCATCAATACGTCAACCAGTTGCGACAACATGAAGTTGTGGAAATATGTTGTAGACAATGAGGAAGTATGGTCATCTGAGCCAGATGACTAGATCAGGAGGGCCGAGTGTAACAACTAGTGCAGCCGTAGCCTAATTCAGCATTCAGCCGTCGGAATGCAGCCAGCAGATATTTTAAAAAAGAAGAGTCGTGTAGCAGCCGTCAAAGAAGCCGTCACGCGGAAATCAGCAGATCCTTATATTCTTTTGTGTTACTTACATTCCCTTTTCTTTATACTTACATAATAAAGTTAGTTTTTCATCCTTACATACATATGTATGTTGGTGCCGAGCCTTTCCAGATTAATTTTCTCCTAAACAAGTGGGAAAAATTGCAACACCTGCACTCTTCCTTCCCTTGAACTCCAAGGACTCCAACAATCGAAAAAATGTATAGGGCCCCTGAACACACACTCTATTAAAATTGTTAAATATAATCCAATCAAAAACATACCTAAATGTGAAATGAGAGCCAAGTTCAATATTATGATATATGCCTTGATTATTGACTTCAACGACAAAAGAAGTGAGATCTAAATAGGTGCCAAGTTCATTGGTCAGTCCTGAAATTTATTTATAACAACATAAAAAATTGTATAACAACTTTAAATAGCATTTCTTCTTATAACTTAGGATAATATATTGAAGCCTAAGGTCTAACTTGGCTAGTTTTCTTATACGAATTATATGTATACGAGGGTGGTCCGATAAGTACTTAGCCTCACCGCCAGTATCGCAAGAGCAACTTACTATCGTGTAGTACATTCTAATAGACGGCTACTGTTTAGCCGGAACGGACTCGTAGTTTTGTTTTGACCGCGTGTGCAAGTGGGAGTGTCCGCGGATTTTAGAAAAATGGAAAAAGAGCCATATCGGTCGGTGATTCGATTCTTGTTTTCGGAAGGGAAATCGCGCAGCGAAATCAAAAAGCATTTTGATGATGTGTACGGTGACTCTTCTCCTTCGATGGCGACCATCAAAAATTGGTTTAGCGACTTTCAACATGGTCGCAAGTCGGTTTTTGATGAGCCACGTCCAGGTGTCCCGAAAACGGCTACCACGGAGGATAACGTGACAAAAATCCACGATCTCGTATTGGCAGACCGCCGATTGAAGATGAGCGAGATAGCTGAGACAGTAGGCATTTCAAAAGATCCTGCATGAAATTTTGGGCATGAGAAAGGTGTCGGCGCGATGGGTGCCGCGTTTGCTCACTCCGGACAACAAGCGCAACCGTGAGACCACTTCAGAGTAGTGTTCGACGCTGTTTAAGCGCAATCCGAAGGAGTTTCTGTGTCGTTTCGTGACAGTCGACGAAACATGGATCCACTGGTACACACCAGAGACCAAGGAACAGTCGAAACAGTATACTTCACCCGGCGAACGTGCTCCGAAGAAGGCGAAGACTGTCCAATTGGCCGGAAAGGTGATGGCCACCGTTTTCTGGGATTCACAAGGTGTGACCCTCATCGACTACCTGGAGAAGGGCAAAACGGTCACAGGGCTGTACTATGCCAAAAAATGAAGAAAAAAGTGCCCTTCCACCATGATAACGCACCGGCTCACACCTCCGCCCTCGCCAAATTGGTCGAATTGGGCTACGAACTGCTGCCCCATCCACCGTATTCTCCAGATTAGGCCCCGTGCGACTTCTTTTTGTTTTTAAACTTGAACAAGTCACTCGCCGGGCAGAAATTTCAGTCGAATGAGGAGGTCATCGCCGCCACGGAGGCCTACTTTGCAGACCTCGAGAAAACGTATTTTTCAGACGGGTTAAAGAAGTTGGAGCATCGCTGGGTCAAGTGCATCGAGCTAAAAGGAGACTATATTGAAAAATAAATCGCCATTTATCCAAAATTTTTGTTTTTCTTTTGTAGGCTAAGTACTTATCGGACCACCCTCCGTGTTACTCCGTTTCATACTTCAGCTTCCTCTCCCATAAAATCAGTTTTAAATAAAGACTCTTTTTCTTATGATTTAATTGCAAATGTATAGTTTTCAGATTTTTTCTGTGCTTATGTATATGAATATATTACTTGCCAAATTTCATAGTTCTAGGTCATCTGGAACTGGGTTAGAGTTTTGGTCAGTGATAAAAATGACGATTTTATCTAAATAACCGTTTGAGGTGTGTTCATGAAATTAGGAGCACATATGTATTTCGCAAGTCTCAATATATGAGCCAAATTTGACATGTTTAGATGAAATAGTTTTTGAGTTATGAGGTTCGTGTAATATTACACACGGTGCTGCTCGCCAGTTCTGTTCGCTTGAACTTGGCTTGACACACTACCGCGTGTCTAGATAGAGTCGATACCAAAAGACTGTTCAGCTACCTTTCGGGACACTGTAGTTTGAGATATCATCTCAACAAAATCAGCCACTCATCTGAAATCGAGTATCGAATCTGTCTCTGCAGAGCACATCCTATGTGAGTGTGCTGCCCTCTGCCCCCTTAGGAAGCGTATCTCTAAGAAATTATGATTCCTGAGAGGAAGAAATTGCTCGCCTGATCAGTGACTTTGATCGTAGTGCCCCATGATATGATAGCACTAGCCCCTTAAAATAAAAAAAGTTATGCTATACTATATGTATAGCTATGGACAGAACAATAAGACCAGTACGGGCACCAGCACGAACCTCTCACTTTCTCTTTTATAACTGAGAAAAAACAAAAGATATCTCTTGAATTCGTACTGTTGACAACGGTACATTTATGTAAACAAAGAAAACTTGTCTTGAACTGTGAAAAAAGTGAATTCAATAAAATAGACTCCCGTAAGCCAAAAGAGTGAAAAAGGTTATCAAAACGGGTCGCACAACACACTGAACCACAGAAATGAGGGAAATCGTTTTAAAACTCACGCGAGAGGGAAAATCGCAGCGGAAGGTGTCTTAAGTCATTGGCCGTTGGAAGACTTTTGTGTACATTAAGACCTCCAAAAATTAACGACAAATCTGGAAAGAAGTTAAATAAATATGAATTAAAAAAAAATAGAAATTGGTCATATTATTTTGTTCATTTTCAAAACCTATATTTTAATAAATTGTTAACTTAATGTTAAATTAATAATTTTTTTGTGAATTAATTAATTTAAATTATCGTTACATACGAAAACTATTTTATAAAAACTATTTAGTAAAATTATCTCCATAGCTATGGTGTGTTATTTTATTCGTACGGACATCTGCGACCTAATACAAATTGAAAATTTGAATTCAGAAGAGGAGAAGGCAATTTTAAAATTGCGCAAAAAATTCGAAGATATAGAAAGACCATAACTTTTCGTTCTCGAACCAAATAAAACACAAAATAAAAACTAAGGATGATATTCTAATCCATTCAAAGCCCTATCGTTATCCTTATGTTCATAAAATTAAAGTACAAAGACAAATATCAAAGTATCAAGTATAATTCGACCTAGCTTTTCGCCTTGGTGTTTTCCTATATGGATAATTCGCAAAAAGGAGGATATCAAAGAGAAAGAAAAGTGGCACTTAGTAATCGACTACCGTAAACTCAATGATAAGACCATTGAAGACAGATATCCACTGCCTAATATCAGTAAAATTTTAGATAAGATTGGTAGGTGCATGTACTTTTCAACCTTAGACCTTGCGTCGGGTTTCCATCAAATTGAAATAAGGGACAAAGACATTCCAAGACAGCGTTTTCAGTCGATAGCGGGCACTGTGAGTTCGCCCGTATGCCATTTACGGCCTTAAAAATGCGCCATCGAACTTTCAACGAGTCATGGACAATGTATTGAGAGATCTTTAAGGCAAAACGTGTCTTGTATATATGGATGATATAATCATCTACTCAACTTCTTTTCAAGAACACATCGAGAGTCTAAACGCTGTTTTAGAAAAGTTACGGGATGCTAACCTTAAAATTCAGTTAGAAAAATCTGTTTTTCTCCAATAAGATGTGTCTTCTCTAGGGCAAATAATAACAGCCGATGGAGTGAAACCAAACTCCGACAAAATAAGAGCCATTAAAAATTTCCCAATTCCAAGGACAGTTAAACAAAGTAAGTCATTTCTTGGGTTGCTTGGAAATTTATTCAGAACTTTGCCAACTTAACAAAACCCATGACTCAATGCCTTCGTAGAAATAATGTCATTACTATATGCGCAGGATATATTGACTTTCTCGAGACATGTCTTTTATGTAATAACCCAATTCTACAGTATCCGGACTTTACTAAGCCTTTCAATGTTACTACTGACACGAGTAATGTTGCATTAAGAGCAGTATTATCCCAGGGTCCTTCAGGGTTGGATAGGCCGATTTGCTAAGTCGCGCCTTATACAAGAGCGAAGAGAACTATAGTACCATTGAAAAAGAACTATCGGCCATAGTTTGGGCCGTTAAATATTTCCGCCCATATCGCTCTGCAGGAGATTCCAAATAATAACAAACCACCGGCCATTAATATGGCTTTTCTCTTTAAAAGAGCTCAATTGTAAGTTAATCCGTTGGAGGCTTCGACTTGGGGGGTTTAACTACTACGTTACATATAGGAAAGGAAATCAAAATCTAAAAGCTGACGCATTATCTAGTATAGAGGTGAATACAAATGAACCGGAAAACTTAGATTTGATGTCAATGCAAAACAATCTAGATGAGTTGGATGATTGGTCAACTATTCATTCCGCCCCCGAAAATCTGGACGATGGGATTCCTATATCTGAACGTCAATTAAATGAATTATCAAACCAAATCATCCCTAGGATGAACATAAAAAAAAAATACTATTTAAACGAAATATTTGATATTTTATTGAGCACCAAAAAATTAACCAGGAATCTGTTATTACTGTTATCTTTAGGGATTATTTGAACACAAAACGAATCCCCGCAGTACTCACAGATGACACATTTAAAACGGTAAAATTAGTTTACTCTAAATATTTTCGCAATAGTAATAGACTAAAGTTAGTGAGACGTAATAATTTACTGGAAGATGTAACTGAAATCGGTCACCAAGAAAAACTTGTACGAGAATACCATACAAGGTCCAATCATAGAGTTATCGACGAAAGTTTAGAAAACCTAAGAAGACCATTTTATTTTCCCTATTATGAAGAACACCATAGCTTGAATCATAAACAGCTGCGACATTTGTCACAAGTATAAATATGGTCGAAAGCGAGAACGATTAAAATTTCAAATAAAAGGCCTTAAAGGCCTATAGAGATACTTCATATCGACATATATTGGGTACCAAAATAGCATTTTTTCACTGTTGTGGATATATTTAGCAAGTTTGCATGTGTCGATTTCATATCGGCCAGAAATTGTATAAATCTAATCAAGTCCTTAAAACACTACTTCTCCCATCATGGAATGCCAATATTGGTAGTATCCGATAAGTAATCCGATTTGTGTCCACAATTTTTAGAAATTTCCTAGATGCTTATAGTATAAAATTTCACACCACATGCGTATAAAGTTCAAATGGCAATTCAATAGTTGAATGATTTCATTCAACATTGACTGAATTATGTAATTAGAATCATAATACCACAAAATAAAACTAAACATCTTGCCGAAATCATTGATAAAACTTATAATAACTTTAACTTATAATAACAGCATTCATTCAATCAATTAATTAATTTTGAACTGCTTGCAGGCCACATATCTAAAACGAATCCATTATCCTTTAAGGAAAACTACAAAACCGAGCATGAATATTTAAGGCACCATATTAAAGATTGCGAAACTTTAGCTAAATTAGCTCATAATCGCAGTTTACACCACAAACATAATATTAAAAATAAACGAAATTAAGTTCGTAAAGGCCCACCAGATTTTATTCCAATCGAGACAATATACGAACAGGACGATATACGAGACAAGTTGGCACCTAGATTTAATGAGCACAAAGTAACTAAAAATCATAAAAGAACGATTGACGCAAATACAAGAAGAGTACATTAAGAAAATATAAAGTGGGGGAAAAGCGATTAACTATGTAAAAAAAAAAAAAAAAAGTGAAATTGAGTTGCAGTTGAGTTAGTAGATTTGTGTAGAAAGCGCACCACTCTATGAGGAGCTTTGTCAATCAATAACAAACAACATGCTACGTGACGGAATCTGCCAGGTCAACATTCTGCGCACCATCCACCCACGATCAGCAACAAACAACATGCTACATGACGGAATCCGCCAGATCAACATTTTGCGCACCATCCATCCATTCAAGATTGCACACGGCGCGCCACCTGAGCTAAGCCCAGAACATCTCGTTCGATCGTGGACCCACGCGGACACCTGAGACGCGCACTTCCGTCGTCTGGCAAAATCCACCGTTGTCGACACATGCTAACTTCGCAGCGGGCAGAACGAAATAGTATTTAAGGTAGTTGTAAGGAAAAATATGTACAGAAAGATTAAGTGTTGTGTAAGGGGAAATGCTGCCCCATTGAAAATACAATAAAATACATTTTTTTTAAAAACCTTTAAACTTAGAATTTGTTAATTTATATTCCACACACACATCCGCAAACACCCAACTATCGATAAATAGACATCTATCAAATCACAGACACGTCACCTTTATCCAACTTATAATGAACTTGAGATCTTGCGAAAATTCAAATGCATATGAACTTCAATCACACGCTCATTCAGTTCTTTATTGGGATGAAGGAGTTGCCTAGCAATACATATACATATGTACATCGCCGCCATCATCTTCAATCCTACCCAGCATTGTATGGACATAGTAGGCATTCTACCTGCATTATCCTGATCAACATTACTTGGCATTTGACAACATACAACGTACATACTCGTAGTATGCAGCGTGACTCTCACCATGGTGATATTGAACTGCATCGATGGCAGCAGCCCACCTCAAGCCCTCTCTCTCCCCGACCGTGAAGCAGTGAACATCATATTTATGGTCTCCAATAAACTTACAACGTAATAGGGAGATTGTAAAAACTTACTATAATTTCTCATGAATTGATTGATATACATAACTATTATAACGTTTATTAAAATGAAATATATAAATTATAAATGTAAATTGGAAAGATCTTTTAATTCGTCCGTGCAAAGAAGTGCCACATTCAGCTATAGAAAATATCCATTCAGGCATTTTTTTTCCCCAATTGTCGAATACATCTGTCGCAAACACACCTGATATTCGTTCTTACAGCTAGCGTGTGGGATAATATTAAGAGGGAAATAGATGTAGGACAGCGTATTTAGAGTAATTTTCATGATTTTTTTAGCATATTTTGAGGATATTTTATAAACATATTGAAGAACATTTGCTGAAATTTTCAAAGATTTTTCTTGAAAAATCCCGGAGATACCAATTTGTGTACATCCTGGAGATCACAATTTTAATCAGAAATTGATTTTTAAAAAAAAATACTTTTTTCATAAGTGTCTCTTCTATTTGAATTAAAATTATCACAAAAAAATAAAAAAATTCCATTTTTTTAGAATGTGATTTGCAATAAAAAATAAGTAAAAATAAAGATATTTATTATCTATGATTGAAGTTCAAATAGAGCATATATGTATGTATATATACTCGTATAAAGAAAAGTTTCGTAAGGATTGATCAAGAACTCTGCGATTCGAACTCTGAGGTCTCAATTGTTAAAAAATACAAAATAACTTCTGCTAACGTTTTTCTGTCTCTCTTGAATTGTATTGAAGAGTATGGGGTGTGTCATTACAGGACACTTGCACTGCGACCATACAGATCTATTGTACCCCCTTCTTTGATCTAGGATTTTAGTGTTGCTTTCATGAATTTAACAACTTTCCTAGATGAGATATCCTGGAAGTCCTTCCCTGTTAGTTGTGTCTTTGTTGACATTTCGAGTCGCTCTTCAGTGAGTTCTGGGCATTTTGTGAGTATATGTTCCATTGTCTCTTTATCCTGCCCACATCGTCTGCAAGACTCAGTGCTGCTGAGACCCATTTTGAATAGGTGGTGATTGCAAGTGCTGTGCCCTGTTATAGCTTCACATAGCAGTTTTAGTTCGGCTTTATTTAGTTCTAGTGCCTCTTTTACACGTTTTGGATTGTGATTCTGTTCCATAAAGATTTTAGAGTGTTTTAAGCCCTCTTGTCTGTTCCAGAATTGGTTCTTTTGTTTGATCACCCATTTGTTTAAAATTTTTTTTGTGTCTGTGTTGTCAAATCCATAAAGGGGGAAGGGTCCAGTAAAAGGCATCTGGGCGCCTTTTTTGGCTTGTATGTCCGCCTTTTCGTTGCCTTTATGGTTTTCATGACCTGGCACCCAAATCAACTTTACTTTGTTGTTTATCGCCAGTTTATTTAAACGTTGGTGACATTCCCAGACAGCTCTAGAGTTAAATGTATAGCTTCTTAGAGCTTTGAGAACCGCTTGGCTGTCCGAGAATATGGATATCTTTAATCTATTGGGCTTTTGTTCACTAATGTAGTGTACCGCCGCATTTATTGCATACAGTTCAGCCTGAAAGATTGTTGACTCACCGCAGAGAGGGATGTGAAGGCTACATTTAGGTCCTATCACACCAGCCCCTACTTTATATCCGGATTAGGACCCATCTGTAAACCACTTTTGGGCACCATCCTTCAACCAAGGAGGATTGTTTTTCCATTCCTCCCTGTTTGGAATGAGTATTTCAAAGTGAGTTTTAAAGTTCAGCTGAGGGGACATTAGGTCACTTACACGAGTTAGTTCCCAGACGTTGTCGACCTTTTCTAGAATCTCTAGATGTCCAGTCAGGTTCCCTTTTTTGTAGTTATAAGTTCTTTGTATCTTTAGGGCTTGTTTGGCCGCTTCTGCCTGAACGGCAGTGTGTAACTGCGGAATGTTTAGGATTGCCTCCATTCCAGCGGTTGGAGTGGTTTTCATTGCTCCAGTTATACAAATACATGCTAGTCTTTGTATTTTGTTGAGTTTGCGTATTGTTCCTTTTTGTACGCATTTCCTCCACCATACCGCAGCGCCGTATAGTATGGTTGGTTTGATCATCTGATTGTATATCCATATACTCATTTTTGGGTTGAGTCCCCATGTTTTGCCCACCAGCTGTTTTAGGGACCATAAGGCCTTTACAGCCTATGAGTATATGTTATCTAGGTGTGCATTCCATGAGAGTTTATGATCCAGTGTTATTCCTAGGATTTTTACCTCTTTCTTTATTGGGATGCAGGTGTCTTTTATTTTAAGGTTTGGTAGATCAATTGATCTTTTCCTGGTAAACCTAATTATTTGGGTTTTTCTGGGATTGATAGAGAGTTGTTCTTTATCGCATCAGTTCCATGTTATTTTTAGGGCGTTTTGCATAAGATTCCCTAGAATGTCTTCTTGTTTGCCTTTTATGAATATGGTGATGTCATCTGCATATCCAATGGCAGTAAAGCCTTTGTTGTTAAGTTCCCAGAGAAGTTCATCTACCAGAATTGACCACAGAAGCGGGGATAGAACACCCCCTTGCGGGCAACCTCTAATAGTTTTGATAACTAGTTCTGAGGTACCTAACTTGGCTGTTATGCGTCTATCTTTTAGCATATTATTGATCCATCTAACTACTAGGGGGTCCACCTTTTTTGCATGTAATGCTTTAATTAGTGATGAGTGATTTGCATTGTCAAATGCTCCCTCTATGTCCATAAATGCTCCAATTGCTACTTCTTTTGAATTTAAGGCCTTTTCAATTATTTCCGTAACTTTGTGGAGTGCGGTTATCGTAGATTTGCCTTTTTGGTATGCAAATTGTAGTTTATGGAGTGGAGATATCTCCAGTGTTGTTCTTATAATTAGTTCAATCAGTTTTTCCGTTGGTTTTAGTAGGAACGAGGATAGACTGATTGGTCTGTACGATTTAGGATTTTCTGGTGGTTTGTTACCCCCTTTAGGTATGAATATGACCCTAATCCTTCTCCATGTACGTGGTATGTAACTAGTGGCAAGGCTGGTTCGGATAATTTTTACCAACAGTGCCTTTAGTTTATTGTTCCCATGTTCCGAGTTAAGGCGAACTCAGACCATTAGAATATATATATTTTTAATATAAAACAACTTCTTTGTTAGGATTTACGTTATAATTAAATTTATTTGTATATATATGTATATGTTTGTTGGATCACACTGCGCACCACTAAGTACAAAGGATAAAAAGGAAGAAGTGCAGTATCTGGCAATTGCCTTCTTATATAGGCTCTATGTAGCTGCTTCAGCTGTAACTGCCCTGGGTCAATGTCCTCCCTTTCGCAACATGTTGCGGAGGGGAACAATTCCCCAGGTGCGAAGATGACAATTGCCATTTTTGCATGCAATTTGTCTCACTCTGCCATCAATTGTTATTGTATAATTCATTTATGCGATAGGCT
Source organism: Merodon equestris (assembly GCA_958301585.1). Classification (NCBI taxonomy): domain Eukaryota; kingdom Metazoa; phylum Arthropoda; class Insecta; order Diptera; family Syrphidae; genus Merodon; species Merodon equestris. Next base: position 73,291,409 of record OY284413.1, read on the forward strand.
ATCGCCCCTATGGATTTGATTGATGGCAGAGGGAGACAAATTGCATGCTTACATGTGCATGGCTTTAACTTGACATTTCATTTGTTTACATTTACAATTGTTTACATTTACAATTGTGGTTGGTTGTTTACAATGAATTTAATTTTACATTTTATGATAATCGTGTATAATTGTTTTGTTGGGGCTGAAGCCCAACATGCTCCCGCCTCTCAATTGGAAGTGAGTTATTTTTGGTCGAGTGCTAGTGATGTACTTGCAACGCCTTGCGGTGGTGTCGTGCTCGTTGTCGCGTTGTCCTCGGCTGCGTGGATTTGTTCATGCGTTGTGTTGTCGAACCATGGTGTTTCTTCGATTTCTGGTACGTGCACCCAAAGATACTCGTAATTTTGTTTGCGTGTAATATTTGATGGTGTAATTCGGGTTGTAGTGAATGTTTTTTTTTGAGTAAGATTTGGGCATGAAAAGAAAATAAATGTGAGTGTCTTGCAATTGTCATGTGTTTAAATAGGAAAGAGGGTGGTGGCGGTTATAGTGATTGTCATTTTTTTTTATTTGCGAGGAGATTACGCGTTGCGCGCGGGGTCAGTAATCGGTAACGCGGATAGTTTCGTGATCGGGCGTTTAAGTATCGACGTTGCTGTCCGTATGGTCGCCACGCGCGCGAGACCATCTGATCCGGGATGTAGTTGTTGTATTCGGGCAAGGAGCCATGATGACGGTGGTAAGTTATCTTCTTTGACTATGAAAATGTCTCCGACGTTGATGTTTGTTTGTTCTTGCAGCCATTTCGGCCGATGTTGTAGCTGATGTATGTATGTATGTTGTGCTCCACTGTTTCCAGAATTCTTGGGTGAGTCGTTGAATATACTTCCATTTATCTAGTCGGTTGATGTTCCTTTCCAACAGGTTTCTGTCCGGTGCTGTCCGAAGAGGCGCTCCGATTAAGAAGTGGCCCGGAGTTAAAACTGTCAGGTCGTTGGGGTCGTGCGACATTGGACACAGTGGTCTGGAATTTAGACAAGCTTCGATCTGAGTAAGTAAGGTGTTAAATTCTTCAAATGTCAGTTTAGAGACACCAATTGTCCGCTTAAGATGGTGTTTTATTGACTTTACTCCAGCCTCCCAAAGGCCCCCAAAATGTGGTGACGCGGGAGGGTTAAAATGCCATGTTGTTTGCAGTGCGGCTAAACCTTTGGCGACTTCGATTGACCATTCCGATGCGATAAAATTGAAGTCTCTCTTGAGTTCATTGTTAGCACCTTTAAAGTTGGTGTCACAGTCGCTGAATAGATTTGTGCAGATGCCCCGTCGTGCAACGAATCTCCGGTATGCTGCTATAAATGCGGCTGAACTAAGGTCACTTACTAATTCAATGTGGATGGCCTTAGTGGATAAGCAGACGAAAACTGCCATGTACCCTTTGGAGATCTTGTTGCACCGGCCCTTCCAAAGTTTAATGTCTACAGGACCGGCATAGTCGACTCCAGTGTTTGTGAATGGTCTCGATATCGTCACTCGTTCCGCAGGCAGACTTCCCATGAGCTGCATTTGCATCTTGGCGTTGTACCGATGGCAACGTACGCATCTGTGGATGGTAGACTTTACGATTCGTTTGAGATTGGTGATCCAAAATGTATTTCGAATCTCTGCCATCATCAATTGTTGACCCCCATGGAGGGTGCTGAGGTGTATATCACTCACGAGTAATTTTGTGAAGTGATGCGATTCGCTGAGAATAATTGGATGTTGTTGATTAAAGTTTAGCGATGAGTTTGATAATCTTCCCCCAACGCGAAGAATGTTTGAAGAGTCTAGAAACGGATTCAAACTCCGAATTGTACTTCCTTTGGGAAGTGGATTTTTTGTGTTGAGCGCCTGAATTTCGGCTGAGAATAATTCCGATTGAACCAACTTGACAAGTTGATGCTTCGATGATTCCAATTCCTCTGCTGTGAGTGGGTGCAAGTTTAGGAATAACTTCTTATCTGCTCGTAAGTTATGGAAATATCTCCTCCATAGCGCTACCGTGCGGATGAGCCGCTTGATGTTTGAAAATCTTTGGAAGAAGGTGTTGTTGATGGTGATGCAGTGTGATGTTATATGACCGACCTCTGTAAGTATATTAGATTCAAAATTTGATGGTAAATTCAATTCATATTTTTCTTTCTTTAGTCGCTTGAGTTCTAAAAGGGTTTCGAATGGCGTTTCTTGTGGGTGATTTTGCAAGCTGAAGCCTTGCAGAAACTTGGGCCCGCGCCACCACGTCTCGTTACCAAGAAGCTCCCTTGGAGAGAGCCCCCGTGATCCGATGTCAGCTGGGTTCTCTTTTGACCCTACGTGCCGCCAAATATTCGAGCCGATTAGATTTTGGATTTCAGTCACTCGATTGGCGACGAACGTGGTCCGTGTTGATGGACTTCCACGAATCCAAGCCAAGCAAATCATTGAATCGGACCATGCGTACATTTCACAGTTGGTAAACTGCATGGAATTGGTAATTCGATGTAGTAGTTTTGCCAAGAGATGTGCTGCGCAAAGTTCCAGGCGAGGAAGACAAATTTGTTTAAGGGGAGCAACTCTGGTCTTAGAAGCGATGAGGTTGATATGTTCACCGTCCTTCGTTGTTACTCGGGAATAAATAACTGCTGCATATGCCCTTTCAGAAGCATCGCTGAAGCCGTGCAATTGTATTGGTGCTGAGCTTTCGTGTCCAATCCAGCGAGGTATTTCCAGTGTCTGCAGCTCTTCAAGCCCATTGCGAAGTCGTAACCAGTCCTCTTGAATATTCGGTGGAAGAGCAGAATCCCAAGTCGATTCATTGCCCCAAAGTTGTTGGAGGATGATTTTTGCCTTGAGGACACATGGTGAGATCCACCCAAGTGGATCAAAAATTCGAGCGATATCTGCCAATACGGAGCGCTTCGTGTGTGCCTTAACGTCTGGTAAGTCGATTTTAAATTTGAAAGAGTCTTTTTCTGGATGCCATTGGATACCTAATGTCTTAATGGCTTCCTGTGACTCGAATCTCAGCGGTAAATTAATCTCTCGTTCGTTTTCAGGAACTTGTTCTAGGATCTTTGAAGAGTTACTTGCCCATTTGCGAAGAGGGAATCCAGCAGCTTTCAGGGTCGAGATGACGTCTTGTTGCATCTGGATGGCGTCATCTTCAGTGTCAGCTCCATATATAAGGTCGTCGACATAGAATCCTTCGGTGAGTGTGCGTGCTACATGAGGGTGTGTATGTGCAATATCAGCTGCTAACTGATGCAATGTTCGTACAGCTAGGTATGGTGCTGATGCTGTGCCGAAAGTTACCGTCTCTAGTTTATATGTTTTAATCGGTTCGTTTTGTGTTGACCTCCAGAGAACTAGCTGATATTGAGTATCTTCAGAGGCCATCCAAATCTGCCGGTACATTTTGCTAATGTCCGCTGAAAATGCTATTTTGAATTTTCTCCACTTGGCCACTAGGTCGATGATGTCGGGTTGTAGCCGTGGTCCTATCAGTAAATGATCGTTAAGTGACTGCCCGTCTGTCGTTTTGCATGACGCATCGAACACGACGCGTAGTTTCGTTGTGGTACTTGATTCCTTAAACACTGCGTGGTGCGGAAGGAAATAGTGTTGTCCAGGCACTAGTTGTGTGTCTGAGGGAACTTCTGTCATATGCCCTAATTTGACATATTCAGTTAAGCATTCATTGTATGCTTCCCTCAATTTATTGTTGTTTTGGAACTTCCTTTCGAGTTGAAAGAATCGAGCCAGTGCAGCCCGCTTAGATTCACCTAGGTTTGGGTGAATCCCCTCCTTAAATGGAAGTCGGACCTCGTATTTGCCATCAGGTCGACGCTTGTGTGTCTGTTGGTAGTGTTGTTGACACTGCTCTTCCTCTGATGTTAGTTTTCTTTCATCTAGATTCTCCTCAATTTCCCAGAACTGTCTGAGTTGCATCTCAAGGTTGTTGTGATGATTCTGCACGGTAATTGTGTTGGTCTGAGGATCCAAACACGTTCTTCCAGTTAGGATCCAACCCAACTCTGTTTTTTGTGCGACTGGAGAACCCTTCTGACTCCTAATGAGTCCGTCGAGAATGATAGATGCATAGACGTCGGCACCTAGAAGTAGGTCTATCTTCCCAGGAATATGATAAGATGGATCCGCTAAGGGGAGGTTGGATAGATTGCTCCACTTACCCTTGGGAAATTGTTGTTTTGGTAAAAGGGAGGTGAGTTGGGAGAAAATGAATGCTCTGACCATAAGAGAAAAGGTTGGGTTTGTTTTTGATTTTATTGTGAATTGTGTTTGGTGTTTTGACGTCCCAGTCAATGTTTGTCCCAGTCCCGTCACATTCGCTGTTACTCTGTTTTTTTCTTAGCTTCAGTAGTTGTGTGGCCCGTTCTGTGATGAATGTGGCTTCCGAACCTGGGTCCACTAGTGCTCGTAGACAGTGATACGTTCCGTCAGATGTTTGGGCCCTGACTAAGGCAGTTGCCAACAGGACCTTAGAATTTAGCTGGTTGAGATTGGTTGTGATCGCTGCCTTTGATGTTGATGGAACATTGTTCTGGTCTATGTGTAATAGGGTATGATGCTTTAAACCACATTTGAAGCACCGGTGAGTGCTTTTGCAGTTCGACGTTTGGTGGTCGTAACCAAGGCAATTATAGCACATTGAAAATTTCTTGATTGTCTCAGCTCGACCCTTACCATCCATGTTAATAAATCGTTTGCACAGTCGAATACTGTGGGATCCCTTGCAGAGCCGACAGAGATATTCTTTGACTGTTGAGATTTTATGAAGGGGGTTAGCTCTTTGGAAAAATGTTGTTGGCCGATGTTGATTTGCCTCGATGCTATTTTCCAAGGAGCTGAAACGACCTTCAATAAATGCGAAAAACGATTTAATCTCTGGAAGTACTTTTGTATTGCCCAATGTGCTGTCCCAGTCTTTCTGGGTCTGGGGGGGCAATTTATGGTACAATATGTAAATAAGTATGCTGTCCCAGGTTTCAATTGCAATTCCCAAGTTGGAGAGAGCATGAATGCACTCGATACTCTTATCGTGTAACGATTTTAACGACGCAGCGGATTCATGGGTAAGTTTGCTTTGCTCCAATAAATTACGTAACTGTGTATAAACCAATTTTCTATTGTTGTCGTACCTATCAGTGCTGCTTCATCAATTACTGTGCTCTTGAGGTATTGCAGCTTTTGAACGTCTGATAGATCTGCGTTCTGATCGATTAAATTCAGGAACAAATTTTTAAATTCGTACCAATCTTCAAACTTTGCGGAAAAGGGCCTTATTTCAATTCGCGGAAGACGAATGTCTGAAGCTAATGACCTTGTTTGGTTTGACCGCGAAGAATCTAACGTTTGGTTATGTTCATTGAGTTTGTCAATGGCATCGTGTAGTAGACCGACAAAGGTAAAGTATGTTTTTTTTATTTTGGGATAAATTTCATCTTCTAAATATTTTTCTTTTAGGGGATCGGTCGAACTATTTACAATGAAGGAATGTTCCTTCTTCGCGCGTTTGAAAACTTCCTCAATATCATTTAAGCAAGCATTCACATACCCTTTTAGCTGTCGCGACGCGGGATCTTTTTGGAATTCATCTAAGTCTGTTTGTAATTCTTTAAGATTTAATTCCTGTATCTCGATTGATTTTGCTAATTTGGACATTTTGTGATTTGTGTAATTGGTTTACGATTCACGAGTTAGTTTTATATGTATGAGTACGAATGGATTATGTATTATTCAGATATGTATGTATGTATATATATAATGAATATGATAAAATGAATATGTTTGTGATATATGTAAGTGGATGGATATGATGTTGTAAATAAATGTATAAGTGTATATTGTATCATGTAATGTTATTATTATCTTTTTGGGATATACGTATAATTCAAAGTAATTGTATAAATTGTACTCAGCCTGATTCCAATTGTTTGATGATATTCTTGGCTGCAGGTTGTTGATTTAATTCTTCTGTTGTTTGTTGATTCTTGAGATTTCTTATTGTTGCTTGTTGAAATTCTTGTTGAATATATTAAAGTTGCCGCTTGTTGAACGGTTTGCTTCTGCTTGATGAGCGGTTGCTGCTGCTTGATGAACGGTTTTAAGCTTGCCGTTTGTTGAACGGTTTGCTGCTGCTTGATGAGCTTGCTGCTGCTTGTTGAACGGTGTTGAGCTTGCCGTTTGTTGAACGGTTTGCTGCTGCTTGATGAGCTTGCTGCTGCTTGTTGAACGGTGTTGAGCTTGCCGTTTGTTGAACGGTTTGCTGCTGCTTGATGAGCTTGCTGCTGCTTGTTGCTCCGTTTGATGAGTTTGCTGCTGCTTGTTGAACGGTTGCTGCAGTTTGATGAATTTGCTGCTGTTTGTTGAACGGTTGCTGCCGTTTGATGAGTTTGGTGTTAACGTTGCCGTTTGTTGAACGGTTTGCTTTAAAGTCGCCGATTGTTGAAGGCTCGAAGGACCATATAATGTTCCGAGTTAACTCTTTGGGCGTATCTGGTACAAAATTTGTACCACGTTTTCATATACTATTGCGCAGCGGTGGTACAATTTTTGAACCACGTATGTTTTAATTTTTCCCTACAGCTACAAAGGTTCAAAAATCATACCGCACACTGAAATATCTCTTATAACTATTATTTTTTGATTTTGTTTTGACTTCACGATTGTTTTGTTATTTTCAGTGCATACATTTTTCATTATTGTGTGTGAACTAGGGTTGTAAGCATAATTTTTTTTTCAAAGTGAATTGTGCGTTAGTTTTATTTCGATTCCCGTAAAACAAAGCAATTTCACAACAATTAATCCTCTTGGTGGTAAGTATTAGCTTTTATTTTCTTTTAGGACTGAAAGTTCTCTGTCAATATGGACATGTGATGTGGTATTTATTTTAGACCACTGCTAAAGTTGCTATATTTTTTTAATTTTTTTTTGTCTTTGTCATCAGTTTGCAAAATGAATGCAGATTATATAAGAAGATTGTTAAATGAGCAGGATATTCCTTCCGATCCTGAATCTATTGTTGACGAAATCGTTGAAGAGGAAAATATACCAACAGTTAGCAGCAACATAATTGCTACTTATAGTTCATCGGATTCCGATGACGAAGACAATTTACCGTTGTTGCAATTACATCAAACTTTCTATAAAGAACATTTTGTACATAATCAACAAACAACAAACACACGAACTTGGGGAAAAAATTGCAAACCGTCACCGGCAGGTGAGTTTACCGATTGTGAAGGTCTTACAGACTATGTTTTGCAAATTCCTGAAAAAACGCCAATTAGACTTTTTGAACTGTTGCTCACAGATAGTTTTGTAAGTCATATAGTTTTGCAAACTAACCTATACGCTGAACAAAAACATATAAATGCTGGAAAAAGATACATTCCAACCACAGCTAAAGAGATAAGAGCATTTATGGCCAATAATTTGTTGATGGGCATAAAAAAATCATCAAGTTACAAAGACTATTGGTCAAGTGATCCTTTGTTACGGGACACTTACATCTCATCCATGCTTTTTTGACAATTTTTTTACAAGTGTGCCATTAATGGAAAATCTAAGAGCAAGGAAGATCTATGCATGTGGTACAGTTAACGTGACACGAAAATGTTTACCAAATTTTAAGACTGATAAGGAGTTGAAACGTGGAGAATGGGATTGGTACACCACTAAGGAGTTAGCAGCAATCAAATGGAAAGATAAAAGGAGTGTTCATATCCTCTATTTCATATTCTTATATAATTTACAAATTAACGGGAGAACCACAGCTAACTGCAAAACAGTTCCGACTATAAGTAATTCAAGGCTTATTAGTAGAAACCATCGTTGCAAGGAACAAGAGGACTTCAATGAATACCAGTCATTCGGCAATACCGGTTGTTGCATTAAAAAAATCAAAACCATTTGTCCCACTTCAAGTCAGGACTACAAGTTCTTCTCACCAGCCAGTTCGTGACACTCGGAGAAGATGTGCTCTTAGCAGTTCTACCAAAAAACAGGTGCGAATTGACTGGATTTGTGCAATTTGTAGGGTTCCCCTTTGCCTAAGCAAATCTAAATCTTGTTTCCAGGATTACCATATGGTTGGTACCAGCAGCGACGTCGGTACATAAAATGTACCACATATTTTTCACCTTAATTCCTAAAAATATGAAATGATTTTCTTTTTTTTTTCACTTTTTTTGTTAATTATAATGTTCAACTTTAAAATAAATGACTTTAATAAAAAAAAAATAAATAAAAAATTTTTGCCACACTAGGGGGTATACAATTCTTTATTTTGCCGTCGCCCAAAGAGTTAAGGCGAACTCAGACCATTAGAATATATATATTTTTAATATAAAACAACTTCTTTGTTAGGATTTACGTTATAATTAAATTTATTTGTATATATATGTATATGTTTGTTGGATCACACTGCGCACCACTAAGTACAAAGGATAAAAAGGAAGAAGTGCAGTATCTGGCAATTGCCTTCTTATATAGGCTCTATGTAGCTGCTTCAGCTGTAACTGCCCTGGGTCAATGTCCTCCCTTTCGCAACATGTTGCGGAGGGGAACAATTCCCCAGGTGCGAAGATGACAATTGCCATTCTTGTATGCAATTTGTCTCACTCTGCCATCAATTGTTATTGTATAATTCATTTATGCGATAGGCTATCGCCCCTATGGATTTGATTGATGGCAGAGGGAGACAAATTGCATGCTTACATGTGCATGGCTTTAACTTGACATTTCATTTGTTTACATTTACAATTGTTTACATTTACAATTGTGGTTGGTTGTTTACAATGAGTTTAATTTTACATTTTATGATAATCGTGTATAATTGTTTTGTTGGGGCTAAAGCCCAACATCCCATGTATTAGTAAAGCTGGAAATATTCCGTCAGGTCCCGAAGCTTGAAATGGCTTGAAGCTGTTAATGGCCCAGTCTAGCTTCTCGTACGTTATATATTTCCTCACGCTGTTATTACTATATTGATAATAGTTTGGTAAGTTATGGCTGAGATTACAGCTAGTTTCCACGGTACAGCCAGGAAAGTGAGTCTTTAGGAGTAATTCTAGGGTGTCCGTGAAGTTATTTGTCAGGTTTCCATCCAGGTCTTTGAGCAGACCTAAGGAATCATGGTTTCCCTTGGATAACGCTTTGTAAACTCTTGCTGTTTCTGGTGAGTCTTTAAGGTTATCACAGTAGTTCATCCATGATTTCCTTTTGGATGCCCTGATTCCTTTATTATAATTGGGGAGAGCTTCCTTATATGGCTGCCAGTTGCCCGTCTTTTTTGCCCTGTTGAACTCTTTTCTTGCAGACTTCCCAAGTTTGCTCAGTTTGGAGTTCCACCAGGGTACGGATACTTTGGACTTTTTTTCTTTTAGTGGGCAGCTTGCATGGTAGGAAGATAATATCGTGTCCGTGAGGAATTCGACTGAGTTGTCTAGTTCCTCTGGAGTGTTGGTGTTTAGATGAACCCCTGATAGTTTTTCATTTAGGAGGGATTTGTACATTTCCCAGTTTGTGGTTTTGGGAGATCTATATCTCACCAGGGTCTCAGCCTGAGTTCCCATGTTAAGTTTAAAAGTGATGTGGTTGTGGTCAGACCACTCTTTATCAAGTTAGATATTTTGTTAGTAATTAGTGTGAGGTCTAGAACTTCTTTCCTTATTGCATTTTGGAAAGTTGGTTCTTTGCCTCTATTTGCTATATCTAGGTTAGTATCGACGAGAAATTCTAGGAGAGACTCACCTCTTGAATTTGTATCGCTACTGCCCCATATAGTATTGTGAGCATTCGCGTCGCAGCCAATGACTAAGTGTTTCCTATTCTGTTTACAGAATCTTACCAGTTTTTTTATGTTTTCTGGTGGTGCTTCCTCTTCTTCACCGGGAAAATAGGCTGAGGTGACGATTACCTCGGTTCCCATCATGTTGACTAGGATCGTCGCTAGTTAATATCATTGTTAATAAGTATTGCGGCTCTCGGTGTATCAGCCGCTTTGTCGTAAACCAACTTACAGTTTTTGATGTTTAGTCCTGATATTTTGTTTTTATTGATCCAGGGCTCTTGGATGAGCCCCAGATTGAATCTTCCTCCCGCATGCCTTTTTTGTTTGTATTTCTGCCGACGCAGATTTGGCATGCTGGAGGTTCGCCTGCAGGACTTTTAACATGCAGTTTTGTCTGAGGACTCTTTAGCGTCCTCTATTACAAGGATTTCTTCATCCTCTGTTGTTTTCTCCGCGTTATTGAGTCTCCTTAGACAGATTTGTCCAAACTTGAAGTAAATAGTGTTACTTCTCGACTCTAGGATTTTGGCGATTGCCCGGTCCATAGAGAGGACTAGCATGGCAGCTCTGCTTTTGTTAACCCTTTTAAGCGTCCTCCAAGAGTCAGCTTTCATTCTGTGACTGTATGAGTCCCAGTATTTTTTCAGTGGCTGTGCTGGCAGCGTTTGGGAAGTATCCAACTAGGGTACATGGTTGAGGAATCGAATCCTTTTTTGTAGCCCATAGTTCGGCTCCCTCCCATGGCTTCAGCAACGGTGTGGTTATTTTCAGCCACTCCACTGTACTTTCCGTCATTGTGCAAAGTTTCTTGCTTTGTGCTATTATTTGAGGCGATTTATCATCCGACCTCTGTCTTTTTGGAGTTGGTGTTCTTGCTCAGTAATCGGGTTCATTGCTGATACCCTTGCTTTTTCAGGGTCCATGCCCTTTTTTATGAGGAAGGCCATGCGTTTTCTCCCCGCACCGCTTAACCTCTTTAGCTTTTCATGGACACTGAGTTTGTCCATCTTTAGCGTGACATCGCAAGCATCTTTTTGGGCGGAGTTACTAGGTCCCTCTGCACCCTTTGCTGCTTTGTTACTTAAGGCTTCTTCAGCCTCTTTGATAAGGTTTTTGGGACTTTTAGGGCAGTCCCCTCCCTTAATTGAAATTGTGTTCGAGATTTTGATTCCCACGAGTCCCGCGAGAAAGGAGTTTCATTCGAACCAGAGCTCCGGATTGGCTCGAATGGGCATTTATTTTATTTAAATGGGACCTCGCCAGGGCATCCCAAGTTCGCATACCAGCGACTAGTTATCCCACTAGCCATTCATCCTTCGGCGTATGCAGTGCCACCTTGGATTAGGGAGTTTTTTTTAAGGAGTTAGTCTTCTCCACGCCCAACTAGATTTTGCCAGCAATTCAGCAGAGACATGACCTTACTGAGCTTGCTTGCTTACAGCGATCACCGCGGGGAGGTACTAGTTGCACTACCATGTATTCGATGCAGTTACGGCACGTGCACTTTTAAGTACTACATGTTGTTCCCCCTACACGAATTCACGGCCGATCGCCTGTCTCTCTTACATTATATACTTATGAATGATTATAGCCATTATAGTCATTCATGAATAGCTCCGAAAGGACGCTCGCTCAAATGCTTATAACTTTTAAAGGGCTTGGAATTTTGCTTTGAAATTTTCAGGGTATATTATTGAATAGTTGTAAAATCGACTTTCCCCCTTAAGACAAAGACACCATTGTTTTTGGATTAACGAGGTCACTTTCAAGAACATAACAAAAAATAGCAGTGTTTCACAAAATGAATATGGCATAACACTAGTTAGAGAAATTATTGTATTATTAGTTTAGTTTTAGTTAAAAGGTTTAGAATATTGACCTTATGGACCTCTTATCAATTCACTGGGCCTGGTTCTCTTTAATCATCGTCTTTCGTAAATTTCTTTTATGATAAAGCAGGATTATGAAGTTGATTACAAAAGCTTTTTCAAAAAAAGGCGGTTAGATGTTGTAATAGAATAAAATAGAATAAAACCAACTGTTTTTTTATTAAAATTTTTTATTTTTTATTTGAAAGGTCAATGTATGCCATTATGGTTGGAATATATGTAAAGTCGATCAAATGCCCACTTCGGCTTCTTGCAGTAGTACGGATACGAGTGATCCAATTTTCAATCACTCTTCCGCATAGATCCGGCTGAATTTGAGCGATGGTTTGTGTTATTTTTCGGTAGATTTTGGGTTATTCGCATAGATCTGCACCTTTTAGAAAACCCCACAAGAAAAAATCTACGGGGTCAATTCGAATGACCTTGGTGGCCACTTCACGTCACCTCTGCGAGAGATAAACTTACTCCTGAATCGGTCAATCGTGGCATCCGTCGTGTGGACCGCGCCGTCCTGCTGGAATCACATGTCTTCTAGGTCCATATGGTTCAGTTTGGTATATGCGCTTTATTTTTCAGGCTTCTAAGATTTCACACCCCTTGTGTTATGCGTTATGGATACCGTTGCATAGGCATTGTGGGATCCCGCGCCCTTAATACACACCGGATTCCTTGTGCAGTCATATTTAGTGTGTCCGTATTTATTTTTGGCAGTGCACTGGTATATTGTTCGTTTGTAATCTGGTCATTCTAAAGAGACCTTACACTGTAGTTAGTGCATGATGTCTATTATGCTTTTATTATAGTCATTCATTCCCACTTCAACAAAGGAAAAGCATGTCGTACAAGCTACTTACATGTATGCCAATAGTACGAACAGAGAAAAATATTACTGCTGTATCCGGCAGTGCTAACGAAGACTATGATTTGTCCATTCGTTGCTGTTGGCAGCATTTTGCATTGTGTTTAAAGATCTTATTGTTAGTCTTAAACCGTGAAAACAACATCACCATCAATGGCGCCACTTATCACAATTTTTTTTTTCCCCGAAATGCACAAATAAGAACAAATATGAACCCAACAAAACGAAACTGCATGCCACACAACACGCAAATCTATGGGCCAACTGAGATATGAGTTTGGTGAGCAATTTATCTCTCGGCTTGGACCGTTGAATTGGCCATCTAGATCGAGCGATTTGACGCCTTTCGACTATTTTTATGAGGATACGTCAAAACAGAGTGGCACGTATTAGCATTGATTGCATGAAATGAATGAAAAACTTACATTTCAACGCGTACAGATGTCTTGGACACTTACACTTTTCACCATGTTGGCACCGATATCATGAATAAGCAAATTTATTTTCCATTGGAGGATATTCCACCGAGTCACGATTGCTTTCAGCTCTTTTTCAATGTTTTCTCCTGTGGATGTTCCAATTTAAATTCAGGAGACATGCAATGAGCTGACAAATTCAAGAAACTATTATTGCTCTGCACACATGTCATCATATCTTCTCTGATCCACATTTCAGCAGATTTGAGATGTATGCTCCAATTTTAGCATTTTTTCGATTATACTCGTACGTCACGAACATTTTTTCAATTTTGTCAGCAATATAATTTCGGCAAAAACAAGGCAGTGTTTTCGCCATATGCCTTTTAATCAGTGTTCAAAGCAATCATATCCGCAATCGAACAATATATTGTCCCAATTTTGAATCGTTAAAAACGCAAGGCCTTTTCTTCCAAGTTTCTGCCAATGTTAATTATTTCTGGTCCTTTCTTCGTTTTCTTATCTGTTCTTCTCTTTGACCAACTGTCACTTGATTGCATTTCTGATCATGACCTCATTTTCTTACAATACTAATTTCAACTACTGAGTAGCTTTGACCTTTACGTGTAATAATTATAAGTCAATAAATCTTGATGGCCTTCAATCTGCGGTTTTATCTGCTCCCAGGAGTAACTGTCATCTTAATAATGATCCTAATCTTAAGCTAAACCACTTTTAAGAGATAATTGCTGGATTATTTGATGAATTTGTACCTAACAAAACAGTCAGCATCCAAAATAACCCCTGCCCTTGGTTTACAGCTGAAGTCATGAATACTATCAAAGGGCGCAGTAGGCTTTATAGTACCTAAATGAAAACGTAATCCCTCAAATTCTAATTGGCTTGCTTACAAAACTGCTCGATTGTCATTACCTGCAAAAAGAAACTTCTACGCTTCTAAGTAGATACTTCGCTTCCCTCAAAGAAGCTCGGGATTAGTCTTCGACAAATTGGCATCTCGGATAATAAAATTAGTTTTAAATGTGAAACTGATCCAGATCTACTAAATAACTTCTTTCTTGATAGTATTTCTGGGGAAAATAATTTCAATTTTATTGAAGACCCTATTCAGTCCAAAATAACGAACCTCGAATTAGAATTAGACACGGTAGATCACAAGATACTTTTAGGCAAACCCTATAAATGTGGTTTTGGAGGAAGTATACACGATTGGCTTCGATCTTATTAATCCAACAGAGTGCAAAAAGTCAAAATAAATGGTGTAGTCAGTTTAGAAAGCCTTGTATCTATAGGCGTTCCTCAAGGTTCGGTTCTTGGGCCTGTACTTTTTCTTATTTACATAAATTCCCTTTTTCTTCAAAATTATCGCAGCAAAGTCACTGCTTTTGCAGACGATATGGCATGCGCTTTCTCAAGTGATTCTGCCCTCAACCTTTCCGCTGACATAAATCATGATCTCGAAGTTCTCAGTCATTGGTTTAAAATGCATAAATTAGTCATAAGCGACAAGACTAAAATTATGTTTTTTAGTCATGTGAGCAAGGAAGTAGACTATGGATCCTTCTATTTTCATGGTGCTAACTGTGAAAGATTTAAGCACAGTGCTATTATTTGTAGATCAGAAGTTCTCTCACAGACATTTTTTGAGCAACGTTCATGCTCTGACAAATGATTTCATGTTGAAAATGTCTATGACTTCAAGTACCTTGGTGTTTTGCTTGACTGGAAGATGAGTTGGTCTGCTCATTCTAATGCTCTTAAGAATTATCTCATGGCTGCCACTAGTCAATTTTACTTTTTAAAAGATGTTTGTTCATTGAAACTTCTTAAATGTATTTATTACGGCCTAGTGCATTCTAAACTAGAATATGGCATAGCTTCGTGGGGTGGTACTCACTATAACAAAATAACTCCTCTTCTAGTATCTCAAAAACATGTTATTCGTCTTATTTGTAACAAAAATCGTTGGTCACCTAGCTTACTCCTTTTTCGGGGACTCAAAATTCTACCAATAAAACACTTGTATTGTTATAAGGTTCTAAATTTTTTTTTTAAAAAAGATCAGGCTATTTGATAAGTAGGAGCTGTTCTAGTTACCAACTAAGAGTAAATGAACAACATCTCGCAAAAATACCCCATCACCATTTGCAAATCGTTTCACAATTTTATTCGACTATCGCCCCAAGGCTCTTTAATAAACTACCCTTATATGTAAGGTATATTCGAAATGAATCCATATTCCTAAAAAAAGTGAAATCATGGCTTTTAAATTTAGATTATAAAAACATCATAGACTTGTTTCGTGTATTAGTTTAGCTATTCTCTTTTGATAAAATCTGTAATGACCCCACGCATGTATTTATATACTCTGTTTTGGTTACTTTTTTCAAATTTTACTGTACTTAAATCTGCTTTCGCTTCTAGTTTCTACAAACTATAGACTGCAGATACTTTTTTAATTTATGTATTTTTATTCGTTATTTATTGATTCATGTTGTTATAATGATCTCTTAAGAAAGTAAATATAACTAAAACTAAAAAAAAGAAAAAAAAAATTGTAATTGAAGTTATAAATTGTATTAGGACTATAAAATCAAACTCTATTGGTGAAGACGGGCTACCCATACGATTGGTAAGCTGATCCTGCCTTATATAATATCTCACTTAACCCATATTCTGAACCATTGTATCTCTACTTCCACCTTTACTAAATCCTGGAAAATTGTTCGTGCGGTTCCTGTTGGCAAAACAGCAATCCAATCACTGCCGCTGCTTTTACATCGATAAGCATCTTACCATGTCTGTCGAAAGTCATCGAGAAATTAATAGCTAAACAGCTTCGCAACTTCGCAAACACCAGTCAGTCAATAACCTTCTCTTCATAGGAGAATATGGTTTTAGAACCCACTACAGTTGTTCCACGGTAATGGTAAACATCCTAGAAGACATCAGACAGGCGTTTGATAGGGGAAAGGTAACTTTTCTCTCTCTACTTGATTTCTCTAAGGCTTTTGACAAGGTAAACCACAGAGTCCTTTGCTAGAAGTTGAAACATTTTTTTTCTCTTTTGGTGAAAGTGCGGCGAGTTTTTTGTCTGATAGATTCCAGAGAGCCACAAGGCTCAATCTTAGGTCCAATCCTTTTTTGCATGTTTAATAATGACATACCGTCTGTTTGTAAACATTCTACTGTTCACCTATATGGGGACGATGTCCAGTTGTATTTATCCAAGCCTATGAACGATACAACTGAGCTAGTTAAGAAATTAAACATTGATCTTGCTAATATTTACAATTGATCTGTAACTAATGGATTGCTTTTGAATCAGAGGAAGTCGCAGGTAATTCCAATTTCAAATGGAATACATAATACATTTCAACACTCTCCCTAATGACGTACTCTCTGTTCGTCGAAAATGTTACTAGCCTTGGTTTTGTCGTAAATTGTAAACTGTCAGCATACAACCACAGAACTATGTCATAAGACGTATTTATGGATGTCTTCGCAAGCTCTGGTTAACTAAAAGTTCCACTCCTACTGACACCAGACGAGAACTTGTTACTATTTTAACTTTGCCCCTAATTACCTATGTATGCTGAGGTTCTCTGTAGTAATCTTGACTCCTTATCTCAACATAAGCTGCAAATAATGTTCAACGATGCAATAAGGTATATCTATAACTTGCGCAGATATGACCAAGTATCTGAATTCGCCAGAGGCTTGCTAGGAACCTCTATCAATCACTTCATTAACACTAGAAATTGCATTTTCCTACATAATATTATTGTGAACAAAACCCCAGTGTATTTGTATATAAAACTTACTTTTGCTCGTTCACTAAGAACACTAATTTCACGGCGTCATCGTTATCTTAACTCATCCCGTCTATTCTTTATCCATGCTATCAAATTATGGAACTCTTTAGCTATTAATATTAGAGCCATTACTAATAGGTACCGCGCGCTTTAAATCTACTGTCCTTCTTCATTCCTCTTCTCTCTACTAAATTCTCCTTTCCTATGGACATCTACTTAGCTACGTCTATTTCTGATATCCCGTAATCCTGCTTTCCAATGCCTTAACCTTTCTTTACTCAGACTTACCTGGATATTTTTAAATTGTCTAAATGTGATTTTTCTCCTTAGGCATCTTTTATGTATTTGTGGGGGCGCTGCAGGGATATTCATAACCCGTTCCTGGACGGATATTTCTGGTCCTTTCTCTGTGACTGAATTGATACACTTGTAGACGTAGACGAACCGGCATTGATTTTGGAATGCTTCTCTCCATGTTTACATTTCATGTGAATTTCATAGATGGCGTACAAGCCTTTTTTCCTGTTCCTCGTCGAGAAATCTTCAGCTTGCAATTATCCCCACAGATTTCCAAATGTTTCCAAATCGGAGCTCCTTTCCTTTGCGATTCCTTCACTTATTTACTAAAGAAATACGTATACCAAAATATAAGGAATATCCGGTATCCGGTATTTGGTCAAATCACTATCCGTTACAATCTAATATTTTCTCTCACAAAGCCAAATGCAAAAGAGAAATCATTTTGTAAAGCTTAATATAGTTTGACTTATTGAATTCGGTGAGGCATCTAGTGGAGGTGAGTAAAACTAAAAACTCTTTAATGCGAAATTAAAAGTAGTAGATGTACAGAGTACAAAACGGGAGCACGTTGAGGTGTGAATCTTGGCTGGATATTGTCTACGCTTACTTTTATATACGGGTAGAAGATATCTAGAGTAGAAACCGGAAGTAGGTTGTGGTGTGTATTTTGGTTAAATATTGCCTGAGCTTTTCCCAGGATTATTTTAAAACTTTGTGTTATTAATAGGTTAATTTCATTATTTAGAACAGAGGTTCTCAATGCCTGCGGGCACCTTGGCGCCCGCGGAACGATTCGTATGTGCCCGCCACTATTCGACAGACACAGCATTTTTTCATAAACATTAATTAAAAATGTGAATTATTTTTATTTATTTGTTAGAGTTTAAATTTTTTTGAATGCCTAGGTTTATGAAATACTTTCATATGTGTGCGATATTGTATGTATGAGTGGTTCCTTTGCTGACAGTACTTGTCTAGCGGCGAGCCAGACTACACTCTTCACGCTAGCCCGAAACGGGGAGTACAATTTGCACATCATTTCTTGTACACGCAGAAACGCTGAAATGAACAAACGCCACGAACTGAGTCGATGATCACCGAAGGCGCCAGAAAACATGGCACAGCTCTGTCTGTCAGTGAAAGCAATAAGCATGACCCCAGCAGCCAATCGGACAGTAGTCGCGTGTTCGTGCCGTCCCGTTTGCTTCGGCGATCATCGGCTCACTTCGGGTTTTCGGCGTGTTTGTTTGTTTGATGCCTACATTTGAGATAGTAAGTAATTTCTAAATTAGTAAGAAGAGGTTCTAATTCTTGCGAATTGTGTTGATTCTCATTCTTTCTACAAGGAGTGATGTGCAAATAGCATTCCCGCCTGGAAACGCGTTGTTGTCATTGCGATTGCGATTGCTGCCTCGTTCGGGTCGCGACTGTTAGTTAGGAGACATCTTCGTCTGACGAAACACGAATTAGGAGTTTTGATATTCCCTCCGGAAATTTTTAACGGGCTAAAAGCGAGGTGCGTATTCTATAGGGTCCGCCAAATAACTTTTTTTTTTTTTGAAAATGCTATAAAAAAAACTACTGAATATTTTCTCAAATTTCTTTTTTTATTTGAAAGTACAATCCTTCCGGTTAAGAACGGAAAATAATTTCATTCAAATGGCTGCCTCGGCTGGCCATGCAGTAGCCTACACGATCGGTCCAATTTTTAAGCACATTATCGATTGTGTGCAGCTTTATTTCACCAATGGCTTCACGAATATTGTCCTTTAAAGCGTCAATTGTCTATGGCTTGTCGGCGTAACACTTATCTTTGACGGCACCCCACAAATAATAGTCCAACGGTGTCAAATCACAGCTCCGAGGTGGCCAAACGACATCAGCTCTGCGGCTGATAATGCGATCTTCAAAAACAGGGCGCAAAACATCGAGTGTAGCTTCGGCTGTGTGGCACGTAGCGCCGTCCTGTTGATACCAAATGTTGCCAATATCCTCCTCTTCAATTTTTGTGAACAAAAATTCGTTCAACATGGCCCGATAACGATCGCCATTGACTGTAACGGCCACTCCTTGCTCATTTTCGAAGAAAAATGGCCCAATTATGCCTCTGGACCAAAATCCGCACCAAACAGTGGCTCGTTTTGGGTGCACCGGCTTTTCAATGTATGCGTGCGGGTTTTCTGTGCCCCAAATGCGACAATTTTGCTTGTTTACATACCCGCCAAGATCAAAATGAGCTTCATCTGAAAAGATGATTTTTTTGGCAAAATCGGCATCTTCTGTAAGTCGATCGCAGGCTCACTTAGCGAAGCGTTGTTCAAGCGTATACACAACCATATTCGTTCAGCGGAAGGATAAAACTAATTATCTGTCAAATCAGACATGAGCTAGGTGTTACCATTCACGAAATAAGCACTACTTGAAAAAAAAAAAGTTAGATGGCGGACCCTTTATTATATGGTATTAACAAGCGATAATCTATTATGATTTATGCATATAATGTAGAACAGACGTGCTCTATAACATTTATATTGGGTATACTGGGTATACTGTAGTTCAATTACTGTTTATTTTTTATTTTTTTAGTCCTAAAATGAGTGTTCCGAATAAAAGACAACGAACCTATAATTTTAACACTGACTGGGAGGAATCATATTGTTTCGTTCATTTGAAAAATAAATGCGTTTGTTTGTTGTGTGGTAGTAGTATTGCAGTGCCAAAAAAACATAATGTTGAATGACACTTTCAGACAATTCATGCCACTTTTGATGAGAATTATCCACTTAAATCTGAAGTAAGAAAGAAAAAAATATGTCAACTAAAATCAAGTTAAACTGTACAGCAGACTTTTTTCACTAGACATGTGGAAAATTCTAAAAAGGCCACCCTTGCTTCTTTCAAAATTTCTCACATGCACGTAAAAAAGAAGAAACCTTTCATTGATGGTGAGTTGTTCAAAGAACTATTTTTGACTGGTGCCGATTGTTTGTTTGATGGATTTTCTAACAAATGTGAAATTGTCTCAGCAATACAAGACTTACAGTTGTCAAATAACACAGTCACAAGAAGAATACATGCAATTTCAACAGATATACAAACTCAGTTAAAGACTGACTTGGAAATATGTGACTGGTTCTCGCTACAATTTGACGAGTCAACAGATATAACAGACACCGCACAGTTAGCAGTTATGGTGAGAATGGTATTTAATAACTTCACAGTAAAAGAGGATATGTTGCAAATACTACCTATGAAAGGACAGACAAGGGGTGAGGATATCAATAAATATGCCTTTGCACAAGCTGTCTGCGATAACCACCGATGGGGCACCAGCAATGGTAGGTAAAAACAAAGGAATTATTGCCCTCTGCAAGAAGGATGAATCATTTTCAAACTTTGTGTCCTACCACTGTATTATACACCAGGAAGCTCTGTGTTGTAAAATATTGCCATTTGAACACGTTATGAAAATAGTTACAAAAATAATCAATTCTATTCGAGCAGCTCCTTTGCAACACCGACTTTTCAAGGCCCTGTTAGAAGATAGTGAAGATAAAGAACATGATCTTATTCTGCATACTGAAGTACGTTGGCTCAGTAAAGGAAAGGTTCTTACAAGATTTGTGAGTTTAATTGAAGAAATAAAAACATTTATAGACGATAAAAAGGAAAATTATCACGAATTACCTGACTCTCGCTGGCTGATTGATTTGGGATTTCTCACATACATCATGGAAAATTGAATTCTTTAAATTTGGAGTTGCAGGGGAAAGACAAAAACATAGCTAAAATGATAAGCACTGTAAAGTCATTTAAAGCTAAATTGGATTTGTCTATATCACATCTGCAGATCAATTCTCTCGTGCTAGATAACAATGAATTGAACGGGTCATTATTTATTAAGCATCTTCAAGTGTTAAAAACCCAGTTTGAAGAGAGATTTTCGCAGTTTACACTAATCGAGCCAATTGTTTCCTTCTGTATCAATCCTTTTACTTGCCAAATAAATGTAATGGAAATGGCCGCATGTATTGCAGATTTTGTTCAAGGTAAGACAAAAGAAGTAGAGTTAGAAATATTGG
The DNA here is from genome assembly GCA_958301585.1 of Merodon equestris. Taxonomy (NCBI): domain Eukaryota; kingdom Metazoa; phylum Arthropoda; class Insecta; order Diptera; family Syrphidae; genus Merodon; species Merodon equestris. Next base: position 73,312,608 of record OY284413.1, read on the forward strand.
GTCTTAAGAATGATATTTGCTAAAATCCTTAATATCAGAGGACTTTTGGAATACAGTGGTCAGAGAAAAGTTTCCATTTTTGAAAAAAGCGGCATATAAAATTGAATCATTTTTCGGTTCAACATATTTATGCGAATCATTGATTTCAAACATGAACTTAATAAAATCAAGATATAGATCTCGACCGATGAGCATCTTTATGATTGTTTGTTAACAGGATTATCGTCATACTCACCTAATTATGAAGCACTGGCCAATAATATGCAATGCCAACGATCACATTGACATATTGATATTATATTTTTTATAAAATGTTTTCTTTGTATTTGCTTTTTGTTTACTTTGTTTACGTTTTGCAAATACATTTCTCCGTGTGTATGAAATTTGAATAATAATTTATTATTTTGAAACATTTTTTTTTTTTTTTATTTACAAATTATGAATATAAGAAAATAAATTATGGGAAAATGAGAAGTTATGGAAAGAGTTTGTCGATTAAAAATAGGTGGTGCCCGCCACACTACTGATATTTTAGAATGTGCTCTAGAGTACAAAAAGGTTGGAACCCCTGATTTAGAAGGACCACAATCGAAATATCTGCAAACCAAAATAAAAATTACATCAACACGCTAGGGAAGGTTTCATTGCAGGTGACTTTAAATTAAAGTACACAACATGCTGGCCCGCAGCAGATGCTATGATTCACCTCAATGCAACCATAATACTCGTACATGCATTGAACAGATCAACAGCATAACTTACCTTCGGACAACGTAATTCCTATATGCCTCAATACATATATATGTATGTATTAAGAAAAATTAGATACAAAAGAAATATTTGAAATGGCAATCGAATCAATTGCATGCTGCATAATTACAAAAATATACGCCTTGGCAAAATATACTTGGCAAAATTGACTCCGACTTTCCAAACAAATTATCCTCTTTGGAAAGCCACAACAAACATAAAGCTGACAATCCCACCGGCGACTAAAGAAAAATTATCTTTCACATAAAACATAGTATTAAATCTTATAAAAGTCTAGCTTACGACCTGATAGACGGAAAAATCCTAAAAGAATTTCGTGAAATTAAAAATTAGGTAGCTGAAATACACGCTATTCTGAAACCAGGAAGAGACAGAATAAAAGCATGTAACTACTCTCCAATTTGCTTATTGCCATTTTTATCAAAGCTCATGGAAAAAAATCCTACACGAAAGACCAAAACCAATATTCGACCATAACAAAATTGTACTAAATCAATGATTCGGATCGAGACAACGTCACCCGACTGTAAACAAACGCACAGAGTAATAAATGAAATCTCAATTGATTTAGAAACAAAAGATACTGCTCAATAGTATTCCTTTCCGTATCTAAAGCTTTTGATTAAAGTCTGGCACATGGGACAAACTAAAAAAAACCTTACCACTAGATTTTTCCCTGATACTTTAAAGCTACCTAGACCAGCGGCATTTTTATATAAAATACGAGGACGAATACTCCACACTGCACATTGTACAAGCTGGCATTACATGGGGAAAGGTAGTGGGGCCACTACTTTACTTGATATATTCAGCCGATATACTTACTCTGATAGCACAACACTCCATGCTAGCCACTTTACGGATGACACAATCGTTTTACAAGTTAGCAAAGACGAAACGGATCTAAAGCCATCTAAACAACACCATACAATAGTCAACTAAATGCGAAATCTAAATTAACGAAGAGAAAACTATTCAGGTAATGTACATCACAAGGGAAATGGACAATCCACCTCCTATAAAAAATAACAACGGAGGTATTAAAACTAGTGATCACGTCAAGTGTTTACGTATTATGGTTATTGACAATAAATTAACATGGAATCAATACATTACAGAAAAGAGAAACCAAATAATCCACAAAATTTGAAAATGCTATTGTATGCTTGGTAAAAACTCTAGGCTGTCAACAGATAACAAACTATTCATTTACAAAACTATGATCAAACCTATCTGGACTACAACTGTGGGGAGCTCAAACCTCAAACATTTAAGCAATCCAGCGTACGTAAAACAGGATCCTTAGAACTAAAATCAACGTAGAATGATATACATATACCAATTAAGGAAGTTCACAAAGTCCCCCACATAACAACTGTTGCAGAGGAAATTAAAATGGCTTGCGACAAATGAAGGCAAAGTATGCTACGATATACAAATGACGAAATACTTAAACTTCCCTAACGACGAACAAACACACAGACGAAGATTTAAACGCTATAGACCAACGTTTCTCAACCTTTGAGTATGTGCGGACCCCCAGCTACGAATTTATCAGTCGGCGGACCCTTCCCAACAATAAAACTTATAACATTCAGTATAAACTTTAAATAAACAATGTAACTCCCAGATACAAGTAAAAATGATACTTTAAAAAAAAAAAAAGCATTGCTTTTATAAAAATATCTTTTATTAAAATGTTATAACAAGTACATAAGCTATAAGTAAAATAATTAATGTGATGGCTGGTGTTGTTTTTTAGCTACCAACTTATTTATATTTGGATCAAACGAACATAACTGAATTCTTAAATCACGTTCAACGTTTAATTTATTTCTATATTTATTTTTCGTATAAACAAGAGTTGAAAAACCTTTTTCACATAAATATGATGTAGAAAATGGAATTAATATTTTAATAGCCCTTTCGGATATCCGATATCCTTTTTGCTTTATAGCACTTAACAAGAATTCATACAGATTAGTGTTTTTAAATATAAGTTTTAAAGCTGAATCACAGGAAATATCAATAAGCTGGTTTCCTTCTATAGCTGATAAGCTGCTTATTTCACTAAAGTCTGTTGAAAATGGATTTTTAATCCATAATTTACTGTTATCAGGAATTGGAAAGTATTCTCGAAAACTCTTTTTTAGTTCAGTGAAATGTTTGACAAAACTTTGAGTGAAAATTGAATCCGGTAAAATATCGTTGGTAGTTGCTAAGAATTCAGTTAGTGTTGAAAATGGTGAACAATCCTTCTTTTCAAATCGTTTTTGCCACGTATATCAATTTTTTTAAACGTTGATTCGATTTTTTCTTCAAATTGGAATACAGTAACTGTCTTTTGTGAGTTTTGTAAATTCATGTTTAACTCATTTAAATAGCCGAAAACATCACATAAATATGCAACTTGTGCGCACCACGTAAAATCATTAAAACGGTGGTGCAATTCAAATGACAAATTACTTTCTTTAAGAAAAAACGTTCTTATTTATTCGCGTAGCTCGAAAAAGCGTTTAAGAATTTTTCCTCGAGATAGCCAACGAACCTCAGTATGGAGTAATAGCTGACTGTGGATGCTGCCCATATCATTACATATTTTATTAAAGATTCGGTGATTTAGCGGCCTATTTTTAATTCTGCTGGTATTCGTTTTGCCACCAATGCCTCTCGATGTATGCAACAGTGTTGCCACGTAGCTTCGGGTGCAACATTTTTAACAAGAGCATGTAGACCACTTTTACATCCGGACATTGCTCTTGCACCATCAGTGCAAATGCCTACACATTTTTTCCAATCTATTTCACATGATGTAATAAACTCATTTAAGAGATTAAATATGGCTTCTCCGGTAGAATGGTCAGAAAGAGGCAGACAGAACAAGAAGTCGTCATTAACACAGTCGTTAAATTCGTACCGCACATACATACGTTATCAGATTGGCATTGTTAGATATATCCGTGCTCTCATCCGCAGCACAAAACACACTGTGGCTTTTCCTCACCATTTGAATTTAGACACCCGAATCCAAACGAAAGATATTCAGAGGAATATGTACTTTCGTTGTTTTTTAGTTTTACTGTCATCAACGAATTTTGAAGTCGATGTTCCCGGATTAGAGTCAACATCTTCAGTAATTTTCCTTTTTAGCAAGCGTTCCATATGTTAGGAAAGCTACTGGAAATACGACCGACGACTAAATATTTAGAGAACAAATGACATTCTAAGATTTGCCTGCAAAAGGAGAAAATATGCATAACGGTTCAAATGTCGCCTACGCCCTGCTACATATTTCGGATTCAAATACAAATACCCTTTTCAAGGATAAGAATATGAGCACGCATTACAACAAAACCCTTCATAGCTACAGTGTTATGCCTGGGCTATACACTATTTGAAAATACGCCAAAAATCCCTCGTCAGGCCAGTTATTTGTCTGGGGTCCACGGACACTGGCGTTTCCCTCGGAGAATGTTGTGCGCAAAAGAAGAGAAATGGTTTGTTCCAGCAGCAACACACCAAATACAACACACCAATTTATAACAAATGCAATTAATTTTATTAATTCGACAAAAGTTTACTTATTTTAATTAATAACAAAGTACTAGCGCAAGAGAAATTCAAATTTGTTGTATTCTTGGTCACTTCTTTCAACCTACTTCAATTTTCTCTCCGTTTTCACCTCTATTTGTTGTTAATTATTGCTGACATCAAAATTGCATATCGATCGAACGATAACGATGGGGCTAACCCCATCCAGACGCTATATCGGCACTTTTGTCAGATGTAATTTGAGTGTTATATTTTTTTTTTATTACGAATGGTATGCGTGACATGCATAACAACAGCATGCAAACAGAAAATAGGATAATCAGCTCATTATTGTGTCTTCTTTATGCCCTTATTACAATACTGTGTTGGTGCTAGCTTCCTTATGATTGAAAAAATCAAAGAAAAATGAGAGCGAGAGAAAACGTAGCTCACGTAACCAAAGTACACAAAAGTCAAACATGTTAAAAAATTTATATGCGTTGTGTGATAGCTGTGTATGTATCTATGTATGTATTTCGTTAAGCATTTCATATGCCTTATAGCAGTGGTAAACAATTTTCACTTTGCTGCAGTATTGTGATATGCGCATTATTTTTTTTAAACTTTTTTTGGTAGTGGAATTGTTTGCTAGATGATCGTTTTGTAACTGAAACTTGGTCCATACATGTGTTGTTGAGAGGGGTAGGAAAATTGTATGAAAAATAAGTAAAAAAAATAATTTTCGTGTTGGTGAACAACGTTTGTTTGTGTTTTACATTGGAATGATAATAAAGACGTATTTCTGATGTTTTGTTGAAAGGACGTCGCGGACCCCCAGCGGTCCGCGGACCACAGGTTGAGAATCGCTGCTATAGACCAACAGACTTAGTTTACAGGTATAGATAAAACTGGCGACGACCTCTAAATATTTTAAACGGAAGGTATAGATAGATAGATAGATTTATTAATTTCGTATAATAATTTACATAAGGTTTGTTACCGCACATTTAACAATTTCATTTGTTAATATACATACATATGTATACTATCTTGCCACTGAAATAATTTTTGAAAAATTGGAAAAGGAATTAATTAACAATAATAAGGATTCAGAAGGAAAATACGACAAAAACTTGCCATATAAAAAAAAAGGAAACACAAACGAAAACAATAAATGAATAAATAAATAAATAAAAAAGTCTATATATGTATATAAATAAGTAATAAATAAATAAATAATCAAATAAATACAGATGATGAAAAGTAGAGTCTTAAGTCGCATATGTTTTTCATTGCAAATAACGCATTATGTTCCATTTAAAAATTATAAAGGAAGAGAGCTCGAAATTGAACTGCCGACAGCATGGTAAACAATTCCAAGAAAAACAAAAAAACTGTACTCGTAACGAAAAAAGGAAAAATTAACATTCTGCTACAGATGTTCACTCGTGAACTTCTTATTTCCGACTGAACTAAAGCCACATTTCATGTGGTACAGCCCAACAGTATAGAATAGAAAGACTAAGCGTCTATTGACCTGTTTATTTTAGAATGTCCGCATAGAATCAGTACGATACTTAAATTAGTTAAGATATTTAAGGTAGTTTAAGTAACATTTAAATGAAAATGAATTTAAAAGTGAAAGACATTGAAAAAGAGTAGCCGGTCGAGAGGCTGAAGATCGAGTGTTCGAGTTCCAGGTCAAGAAGGTTTTTTTTTCTGTTTTCTTTTTCCTGCAACTAAAATAGAATTAAACATTAGAAGTAGCATGAAAAAATGTCAAGGGCATCAAAAACTTCTTCAAAGAGACCACTACGAAGATACTAATAGAAATAATAATAAATAAAAAAAAATTAAAGTCAAGACAAGAAGTTTTACAAAATGTTGAAAAAATATATGTAGCTCTGTTATTCATCTTGTTTTAGAAATTAAATTGTATTATTTATTTATACATTTATTTTCCTAAATTTATTATAGCTTTTAAGCTTATTAACGGATTGTAACTGAAAGTCTTCGATTGTAGCTTTAATTTGAGATGAAGTTTATTTATATAGCTTTTACGGTTTAGAAGATCTTTCAATTAGTTTTTTCCAGGATTTCCGAAACTTAAATATCATTTTAGTCCGTTCCAGAAGTTTGCGGTGAAAACCACTTTGGATTTTTGCTTCTTATGTTCTTATGTTTCTCTTCTAATTTCAAGAAAAACAATACTTTTACTTTTCCAGCCCGATTTTATACCATTCAAAACTTCGAACTCCGCTGAATTCAATTTTACAAGCGCCTTAACAACTTTCCCGAAACGGAAGCCCTTCATGGCCTTTTGTTACATCCGTCCCTTAAAGCCCACTTATTGTTATTAACTTGCCATTGACTTCACACATTCCATATTGTTGGTAGTGGATTTCAACCGATGAGACTCGTCGTGACCAACACATCGTCTGCTTAAGCAAACCTCTATACTGACCGTCTCTACGAATCTCCTGGAACTCAGTAACATCACCAACATCATGAAACTTGAACAGATCTTCTCATCTGATGCCGCAAACTGCGTTATTACCATAAGTAACCATTTGCCCTCTACCTTGAATTCGCTCCTTCCACCATTATCAAAAACATTTTCACTATTTTCAGCATTCTTCACTCCGTAAATGCGTATTACTTCAATTTCCGAAAAGGAGAATTCACAAAACTAAATAACCTGTTCAGCAATATTAACTTTAAGTTTCTTCTAAAGCCTAACACCCATATGTCCTTTGATGATACTCTTGCCGTATTCTATTTCAAATTCATCAGTCGCCTTATCCTATCAATCCCATATTTGCCAAAAATGTCGATCGACGAGGTCGAATATATACGGGAATTTCAAAGGCAAGACATACGAGGGTGGTCAGAAAAGTGCTTAGCCTCACCGGCAGATGGCGCCAGTATCGCAAGAGCAACTTACTATCACGTAGTACATTCTAGTAGACTAGTATGCTAGTAGCTGTTGTCGAAGTTTCAGTCGGATCGGACTCGTAGTTTTGTTTTGACCGCGTGTGGAAGCGGGAGTGTCCGCGGATTTTAGAAAAATGGAAAAAGAGCAATATCGGTCGGTGATTCGATTCTTGTTTTTGGAAGGGAAATCGCGCAGCGAAATCAAAGAGCGTTTGGATGCTGTGTAGGTGACTCTTCTCCGTAATCAAAAATTGGTTTAACGAGTTTCAACGTGGTCGCACGTCAGTTTTTGATGAGCCACGTCCAGGTGCCCCGAAAACGGCTACCACGGAGGATAACGTGACAAAAATCCACGATCTCGTATTGGTAGACCGCCGATTGAAGGTGCGCGAGATAGCTGAGACAGTAGGCATTTCAAATGATCGCGTGGGTCATATCCTGCATGAAATCTCCCATTTTGCAGACCTCGAGAAAACGTATTTTTCAGACGGGTTAAAGAAGTTGAAGCATCGCTGAGTCAAGTGTATCGAGCTGAAAGGAGACTATATTGAAAAATAAGTCGCCATTTCTGCAATTTTTTTGTTTTTCTTTTGTAGGCTAAGTACTTATCGGACCACCCTCATACACAAAAGTAACATACGGAACTAAAAAGCTTTATCCTTTCCCAGTCTTGTGTGATTTGTCACTTGAAAAGCTTCGATCCGCGAGTTCGTGGTATTTTCAATAGTGAATAAATAAAACGCAAACATTCTTAAACGTCCGAGATCCCCAAATACCGGGGACAGCCATTTGTTGCCCCTTGGTAAAAAATCCAAGCAAACCCCCAAATTAGTGCCAAAAATGGTTCTAACAAAAAAGAACTCCAACTATTGGAGTCCTCTACAATGTTTGCCGGATAGCGATGTAGATGGTGATGATATGGAAGACAATGTGTTACCAAATGCATCCGTGAAAGTAGTGGTTCCACCAATAAAAGTGTTGCAGAAAAATTGTGATTATGTGAAAAATCAAATGAAAGAACTTAAAATAAATGATTATTGTTTAAAGAAGATGTCGATCGGTATAAAGATTATGTGTGAAAGTATGGAATCCTATTATTCCATACTTAATAAACTTAAATCAGATAACTGTCAGTATTTCACTCATGATCTTAAAAGCGAAAAAGCTTTTAAAGTCCTATTGTTCGGTCTGGACAAATATGATCCAAATGAATTAAAACTGAGTTATTACGACGTGGACTTAAGTGTAAAGAAATTAAAATTATTACCAAAAAGTATGAACAATATACAGACACTTTTTATTTAGTTTGCCTAGAAAATGGTACAATTAAATTAAATGAACTAAAGAAAAATATTAAATTAGTTTTCCATACTCAAGTTAAGTGGTGTTATCAACGTAAACAAAGGAACAAGTTGACACAATGTCGGTATTGTCAAATGTTCGGTCACGGCGAACGAAACTGCCACATAAAAACTTATTGCTCCATATGTGCGGGTAATCACACAACTACTGAATGTAAAAACACTGGTATGTTTAAGTGCGCGAACTGCAAGGGAAATCATAAGTCCACGGACGATACTTGCATCAATAGAATCAAATACCTCGAAATGAGACATAAACCTTTGACTAAAACTAAGTCTCCAACATCACCAAGTGTCAAAAAGGCCAACAACTACAATAACAATATTTCCTTCATGTCAATGCACGATTTTCCTTCTCTCTCAGCACGTAATAATATGAATGTCGTTCAGATAGAAAGTGAAAACAAGAGAGTTTCTCGCCCGAGAATTATAGACCGTATTGTAGCTGAAACAACATTAACTCACAACACTGCTGGTGGAGCTGTTAGCGATGAGAAATTGTTTTCGATAGACGAACTGAATTCGCTTCTCATGGAGATGATAACTCAGTTGAGTAATTGTAAAAGCAAAACTGATCAATTTAAGGTTATCGCACAATTAGCGTGTAAGTTTTTGTATAATAACAATGATAAATAATTCTAATAAAAAAATCAATGTTATAACATGGAATGCAAGGGGTATTGCTAATAAACATGTTGAATTTTTAGATTTTTTAATTAGGAATAAAGTTGATGTTGCATTAGTAACTGAAACGTGGCTAAAAGCTGATTGTTACTTGGCTTCGTCAATGTTTAAATGTTACCGTGTAGATAGAGAAAATAGAAGAGGTGGTGGGGTAGCTATTCTGATTAGAAGATCAATTCAACATAAGCTCTTACCTCCCATACAAACAAATTATGTAGAAAATGTAGGAATAGAAGTATTATTGGACAACGATAGAAAGATCAAAATATATTGTGTTTACTTCCCAGGAACAATTACGGAATTCTCGTCCGCAGATGAACAGAAACGTAAATTTGAGAGTGATTTAAAAAAGCTGTTAAGCATGAAATATGAATTTTTACTTGGCGGTGACCTTAACTGTAGACATCGAGACTGGGGTTGCATCAGGGCAAACCGTTGGGGAAATATTTTATATAATATTTCTACGATGTTGCCAATATCTATTTTGTTTCCACCTAGTCCCACTTTTATTCCATGTAGTTCTCGTGGTAATCCATCTGTAATTGACTTGTTTGTAACAAATATTCCTGGTCTAATTTCTCAGCCAATTGCTTTAAACGAGCTAGGCTCGGATCATTATCCAGTCTTCTGTAAGCTTCGTCGTTCCGGATTAGAAAAAGTGCAATATTTCTCAGACACCAAAAATGCGAATTGGGTTAAATATCGCAAACTCGTACAAAATAAATTTCGAACCGTTCCCACTAACCTAGAGACTATAACAGATAAACAGCAAGTTGACGATATTCTGGATCTATTCACTGAAAACATTAATACTTTAGCAAGCAGGTGTATTCCTCGTGTTAAAAGGAAATGCTCTTCACTGAAATTACCAGTCCGTATTTTGCAATTAATTAGAATTAGGAATTTGCACAGGAGAAATTGGCAAAGATATCGTCAATCTGTTTCTAAAGTACTTATGAAATACTTTAATAAGTTAATATGTACAAACATTCAAGCTTACAGAAATAAGGAGTGGAATAGTAAGTTAAAAAATCTCGACAAGGCCGCCAATCCTTTTTGGAATATAATTTAAGTTGTCAGGAACAAAAACAGTCAGATACCCTGTCTAAACGATGGTTCCAACATAATCTACACCGACACCGAAAAAGCCAATATTTTTGCTTTAAAATTTTCAGAAAATCATTTAGTATCGCAACATCTAGGTGACCCACGCACTAACACACTTGTGGAGAATGCAATGGAAACTTTTAATCTGGCTCTCACAGAAACTCCGTTAGACGAATTTGTATCTGAAACGGAACTAAAAATTCTTCTAAAAAACTTAAAGACACGGAAAACTTGCGGTATTGATAATATTGAAAATGTTTACCTTCAAAAGTTACCTAAAGAGGGCATACAATTTCTAACGTACATTATCAATGCTTGTCTTAAATTGCAATATTTCCCAGATTCGTGGAAACTAGCGAAGGTAATTCCATTACCAAAGGCATCAAAACAGCGAAACGATCCTCGTAGCTATTGACCAATAAGCCTGTTCAGTAATATAAGTAAAATCTTTGAAAAAGTCGTTAAGGCTAAAATTGTAAAAATTATAGAAAGTCGGAAAATATATCCCGATGAGCAGTTTGGGTTCAGACGTAATCACGGCACCGCCCATCAAGTAGCAAGAATTTGTAGTAATATTAAAAAAAGCAGATTAGAAGGAAAATCAAGTGGCTTGATACTATTGGACATCGAAAAAGCTTTTGATTCTGTGTGGCATAATGGTCTCATATACAAAATGTTAAATAAAAATTTCCCTCTGTTTCTCTGTAAAATTGTTCAAAGTTTCTTATTAAATCGTCGTTTCAAAGTACTTGTCAATGGTTGCGTGTCGGATATAATTCATTTTCATACAGGTGTACCCCAAGGTTCGGTTCTCGGTCCCGTCTTATATAATCTATATACCTGTGACTTATCAAATCTTTCACATTGCGACGTTGCGATTTACGCAGATGATACCGCTATATTAGCTACGCATGAATTTGGTCTTAATATCGAGACGAACTTAAAACATGCAGCTGAGAGGCTAAACAAATATTATGTGAAATGGAAAATTAAACTTAATACTGAAAAAACTCAAGCTATCTTTTTCACCAGAAAAAGAAAACCTTGTTTTCTTCCATCTAGTCAGATTAATATCAACGGTCACACAATACCATGGAAGTCGTCTGTAAAATACTTGGGCATATATCTCGACTAAAGATTGACTTTCAAGAACCACCTCATGGAAACACTTAAAAAAGTAAACATTGGAATACGTACATTATATCCGTTTATTAACAGAAAGTCATTCCTTTCATTGGAAAACAAAATAATAATTCATAAGAGTATATTTCAACCAATTTTGCTATACGGTTGCCAGGTTTGGGGCAACTGCGCAAAATGCCACATTAAAAAGCTACAACGAATGCAAAATAAGATATTAAAAATGATGTTAAACCTTCCCTGGCATCACTCAACAATACAACTACACACTAGAGCTAATGTTGAATTGGTCTCATTCAGGATATACAAACTTAATGACAATTTTATGACTAAATGTGACATGTCAGACAATCCTTTAATCAATCAGCTGAATTTGACATGATACATTACTTCAGTTTTTGGCCACCTCTGAAGTACAATTACTTGTTTATTTATTTATTTTATTTATTAATTTATGTTATTTATTTATTTATTCATTTATCTATATATTTATTTATTTATTTATCTACTACTTATTTATTTACATTTTAGTATTATTTATTTATTTTTATTATCTACATATTTATTTATTTATTTATTCAACAAATCATTTATTTATTAATTTGTTTATTTGTTTATTTATTTATCTATTTATTTATTTATTTATTTATTCATTTATTTATTTATTTATTTATTTATTTATTTATTTTTTTATTTATTTATTTATTTTTTTTTATTAATTTACTTATTTATTAATATTTTATTAATATTTTACGTATTTTATATATTTAATTTTTTATTCTTTTTTTTTTTTTTGTCTACTTTCATTGGAGGTTTTTGCTTATTCATTTTCCTCCACTCAATTATTACTTTTTTTGTTTTCATGATTCTATTTAATTCTTCTTATATAATGCTACAGTAGAAAGATCGAATATATCACATCTCTGTAAACTGACTTTGTAAATTGTGCGATAACACTTTTGTAAATTTAAATGAAATAAAATATATACCTACCTACCTACCTTTATCCTTTCCCAACAGATCCCTCATCATCAGCCTTAATACCAATGTCCAAATCCTCGATTACCTCAACTCCCGAGTCATAGCGCTACATACAGGAACAGCGAGAATCCAAAATGGAAATGTCAAGTCACGCCGGCCGTTAGTATACGAGAACTCGTAGACCAATACCAGACTTTCCTTTCGGAAGCCTTATCCTTAATGAATAAGGACATTCCTAAAACCAATATTAATCTTTTCACAGCAATAGAACAAGAACTACAGCAGATATAAAATCTGATAGACAACATCAAAGCCCATTGATCTAAAAGGTATTTAAATCTTATTGGATCGGGAAAGCAGGAAACCCCGAACATTACGGTCATGTTTTAACAGAAGATAAGGAAAATAATTTATTACCAATGGAAATTAACAAATATTGATTAATGAAGCCTTTAAAGAAAGAATAAAATAACTGACTAATGTTACGAATGAACTTGTTTATATGGTTACAAAAGATAGATCTTTCTGAAATGAATTAGCCTTAAGTCTACAGTCTGTGCAACTAACGCAATCATAGGTTATAAATTCAAATAAAAATCGAACGAATAATGAATAGAATTAGTATGTATAAGTAATATTCCATATAAAAATATTGAACAAGCAATATCAATGGCCAATGTTAAAATTGCCCTTAATACAACCAATTATTTTATATCCTAGATATTCCCAAAACAAACAAAGTCTCGTATGAAAAACTCCTTATAAAACCAATTAAAACAAATAAAATAGAATACCAAAGATATTATATTGAGATGTAGCGATGAAATGCTAGATATAATAAAATGCTGTAAGAACATGATGCAGATGATACAGACGTAGAGAAAATTCTCTCACTAGACTGGATGAAGGACAGGAATGGGCATCATACATAACTTATACATATGTACATAACTTATTAACTAGGTGACAGGATGGAAATGATTAAGGAGAGGGTGAAGGGTTGTGGTCTAGGGCAATTCTACGACTGGACTTTTTGATGTGAAGGACGAAAAGATTGAAGTTGACTTTGCGCAGCATTCATTGGTTCGTGGTAGCCATAATTTGTGCGATGAGTCTTTATACGGAAAAGGGGCATGAACCGTAGATTACTGTTTGTTGTTTTTTTTTACAGAATTGCTTAAAAGTAAGTTTAATAATTACATTTTTATGGTGCTTAGCTTAGCTATGCACTCAATCTTAATTATAGGTATATTCAAGTCGTCTCCCTGTTCTCTGTATGTTGTGATACTGTTTCAGATTACGTTCCAAAATTTCGGCATGTTCGCGTTTAAATCTTATTATTATGAATCGAAACCACCCTGACGGTATAAGAGCTGTTCTTAACGCAATATGTGGATTTAAGCAAGGTATCAATCCTGGAGGTATTTCTTCTAAATATACTATCGCTTATCAAATTTTTAGTGTCTCAAAAGTTAATGTGTTTTTGGTCTCTGAAACGTGGCTTTCAAGTGGAAGATCAACAACTACCCTACTTAACGCACATTTTTAACTTTTGCATCTATAGTTGTCAATTTCGAGGCCAATGGAAATTTGCAAACATTATTCCGATAATAAAGAAAAGTTGCCCTCAATGTCCATCAGATTTCAGGCCAATTAGCGTGCTTTGTTTTTTAGCTAAAACCTTCGAAAAAATACTTGCCAATCAAATACAGCAATATCCTAATGCAAACAATTTGCTGTCGTGCTGGCAGTCTAGTTTCTAAGCAAAACACAGCTGTGAATCAGCGGTCAAGGGATCTTAGGTCATCGTTAGATTCAAATGAGATAGCAGTCTTAGTACTACTTGATTTCTCAAAAGCATTTGACTGTATTAACCATTCCATACTGTTATCGAAATTAGAATAGAAATTCAATTTCTCTTCATCTTCCTTAAGGTTAATAAAAACATATTTGTGTAATCGTATCCAAACGGTTATCACAGAAATGCGAATGTCCGATCCATATACTGTCAATATAGGTGTTCCACAGGGATCTGTATTGCGTCCTCTCATATTTTCTCTATACAACAACGATCTTCCGCAAGTGATTCAAAATTGCAAACTTCACATGTATGCTGATGACGACTTAATTTATATTACTCACCCCATCGGTTTAAGTGACTGCATAGCAAGAGTAAATGAGGATCTTACTAATGTAGCAAAATGGTAAGCACTTAATAAACTTAAACTTAGTCCCACTAAATCTACAAGCCTTATTTGCTCAGGCAGTAATATCGACCTACGAGATTTTCCTTCAATAGTATTGAATGAAAGAGTTATTCCCTTTGAGGAGTCCGTGAAATATCTTGGCTACTACTTAATCTCTTTAAGTTGCTGTAGTGCAACATCGTCGAACCGATGTCTTAAATCGTCGAACCGAATGAAACGAAATATTTGCTTAAATTGCTCTAAAGACAGCTCTATAAAAAGGCATATTGTGTTAGTCAAACAAGTCCTTCGCTTCTTCTTTTGGCGCCTTTTCAGCACCTTCAGAAAATAATATTGCATACATACTCCTCATCTGCATCCTTATCATAACATCGACGAAGAGTCTTTGGTGTTGCCGACAATCGATTTTCTTCATAGACTCTCTTGCTTTCCTGTTAATAATATTTGGACTAGTCAATTGTCTAAGCATCTTTTTGAAAATATCTCCTTGCACCTTGGCTCATAAATTGTTCGTTCGTTTTGAGAAATTCTTGCTATTGTTTTCTAAATTTCATCCAGCATAGGCCACCAAACGTCAGAATGACGGACGTTTCTAGCTGTGTAGCGCATTCCTCTGTTTGATCCAACAGGTTCATTCTTCTGAAAATCCTCCTGACGGCGCCTGCCAGATTCATTCTGCATAGAAATTTCTCCTTCTTGTCAAGATCATAATCAGGGTCATCATCCGAAAGGTTTCCATAACCTATGTCTGCTTCATAATCTTCAGAATCCTCCGATAGGTCACTTGGCTGATCGAGTTCTTCAATATGATTATCCAAAAACTCTTGTTCAACATCACTCGATGCTGTATGAGAAGATTTGCTCAATAGATAGGCGACACGTCCTAATGCATCATTTCGATCCACTTTTCTAGGGCAAGTAAAATATTACATTACTTACCTAGTCCTGCCATAAGTTCTGATACACAATTTCCAGCGCTTATCGTTCAAAGCCAAAGTATAAAAGTACCTTTCTATATATGGCAGGTACGAGTATATCCGTTTAGACTAATTATGCATTCTTACTCTCATTGATAGGTACTTAAAAGGCTCATGTATTAGAAAACTGATCGGCTTCTGCACTTTGGCCATTTTAACTTCTTAAAATGTGATTATCACAAATTTACTTGTCTTAAGAAAATTAATATTTTTAAAAATTGGAAAACTAGAAAATATCTGTACAAGTTTTCACGTTTATATTAAGATTAAGTCATTCATTTAGGGCAGCAGTTAGGCGTACTGATAAAGGAATTTGCCTTCAAACTATACGATAAAATATTCCAGGAATAACAGTTACAAAAAAAATATTATACCGGCATAATTAACATTATAACTAGCATACTTAAATTGCATTTTTTGCAGTTTAACCATACTGGTCGGTCGATTTATAGGCCGGTAACACACTTTCTTTGACTTGATCACAGTTCATGTTCGGTTTGCAAACCAAAATCAGACACAATTTGGGCAGAACCTGTGCGCATCAATCAATGAGCACGTGATTTAGGATTGCAATGTGATGAAAGTCTGACGAAAAGCCGTCTACGCCAAAACTATTTTGGGGACGTTTCCAATTGTGCCGAACTAAATTACTACAAATCAAGGGAAACAACAGCAACATATTGGCGATGAATGTGGTATGACTCTTGTTGGGGTGAATACAAACTAAGCGGTGAAGGAAATATATCACTGTGGGGTGTACGTACACACAAGGTAAAAAAGTCTGTGGCTAATTTATTGCTAACCAGGTTAGGAACTTGAACAGAATGACAAAACTTTTTGCATCACATTGAGCCTCGCGTTACATAAAGGTATTTACGAGTAAGATATTTAATATGTGGATAATATACGGCATTTTGACGATGAAAAACTTTTATACGTATTCTTTTGTCCCCGTTTACGTATGGTAAATTACTTCTTATTTTCTTTTAAACATTTCACAGTGTTTGTAAATTAATTTTAAGTTTGAAGTTAAAATTGAATTGTTGTTTTATTTATAATATTGCAATTAATAACTTTGTCATCGCAGGACTTGATACACATTCTTTTGGATTACAACTTGAAATTCTTTATCAAATATCAGATTCAATTCGATTTTTTCTATTAATCTCGGGTTATGTATGCTATCCATTGAGGTGCTTTTAAATATCTGAGAGCGTAAATATTTAATTCAAGTACAACCTTCATTCTGTGTAAATCAGATTTCAGTTTATGCGATTATTCTGCGATAATAGCCAGATTGGACTATGTAACAAGCCTTATTGCCCTTTATAAAAATGCTATAAAGTGCACTGTATTCATGGCTGTTGAGCTCCATTATTAAGTCGTATTATTGGATAGAAATAAGGAGTATAAGCCCGTGGCCTGCTTTCCAGGCATTCTTAGGGTTAAATAAGGAAGTTCCTGATGGGCCTGACTTCGTTCTTAATACTCGAAATTCGGCTTTCTTAATAGTCAGTAAACATAAGAGATTTAGAGATCCACGTCAGAAATAAAAAAACTTTGGTCGGATGCCATCCGATAGCCATAACATCGTCATCAAGGCTGACAAAATGCCGACGAGTGAGTACTAAAGAAGATTCAATTCGCCGGCAATCGTCGATGGGGCTGTTGTTATTGTCGGACAAATGATTGTACTTCATCGTTGGAGAAAAGAATTCAAACGCTTGTTCAAAACGCACAAGTGTTGATATTATTTTGAGAACCCCGAGTTAAATTTTAACACGGGAAATGAAAAGATACTTTTAAGTTGCAATTCTTTATTTTAAGAGTAGTGTTCACGCTACGAGATCAAAAATGGAAGTAATAAAAAAAAGATGGAGGAATGGAGGAAAAGGGAAATTCGAAATCTGAAACTTCGAACATGTTTCGGAGTTCAAACATTAGTAGCGTCCTCTGGCCTTCAAACATTATTTTTCAATATTCTCCCGCGAGCAAGACTGAAGCTCCAGGGGGTATAAAAGCTGGATAGGACGTTTAAGCATTGTTCCGTTGGAAAGCCTTAGTAAACAAGATCGTACACGTTGGTCACGGCCGATGAATACGATTTCACGTTCACTTACTTTCTAAACTACAATATTTTTCTTACATCTATTTATACTACTAATTTTGATTATGTGTATGCTAAACGTGCGGTCATCGTAACTCCTCCCCTCTTAAGAATCTACGGCCCGTAGATCTTACAGGTTGATCCTTATTCGTTGAAGGTCATAATGGTTTGGCATCTTGACTTCTTCATGGGCTTGAGTTGATGTTTTTAAAATCGTTGCCCTGGATACATTTCTTCGGAATTTTATTACAAAAGTTACTGTACTGATTATAACAATGACAACAATTAGGAAGCTAAGATCTGTAAGAACAGATATATTACTATTGATATTTATTTTTTTTAAGAGTAAGATCAAACAAAAAAAATCTGGAGCATGCCCGTGTCACAAAAAAAAAGGCAGGCCAAAAAACAATTGGTGCAAACAAATGCAAAAACACCAGCATTTGATTGGCCTCAGCGATGAAGTAATCCCAAACCGGGAAGCCTGCCGCTACTTTCTGAGGTCAAACCGGCGAACCCCACAAGCGGACCAGTGAGAATGCAGTTAAGTGGGAAGGTTATGGTCCTACACTTCTGACCATAACAACGCCGGAAAAAGGAAAAGAAGAAGAAGATATTTATTTTTTTTTAGAAATTTTAGATTGTCTAAATGAAGTTTATGTAAGTACTCTAAATTAAGTTTTACATTCTTAAAGGTGAGATTGCTCTGGAGTGTTGGTGGTAGTACTTGATCCTTTTCTAGTTCCTTGCTGATATATACTGCATCGTCAATTTTGATGGTTTCATTGACGAATTGTATCAGAAAGCTTCCTCTCAAGTGTCTTGTAATGTTCTCGTATTGAACGGTTTCATTGAAGTTTATTAAGTAAATTGTGTTGTCGCTGATGTTTTCCACAACAGAGTTGTCATTATGATGTTAGTCGCAACTCGCATTTACTCCTTTTATTTGATTAGTTGTGCAATGTAATGGTCTTGAGGTAATTGATGCAGTTGTTCCCTTTTGCAGATGGTGGTGCTTCGTATGGAATTGCACTTGGAAAATACTCCAAACTGTTCTTTGTTGTTTATGAGGAGTTCCTGAAACTCTAAGTGTATTTGTTTATTTTGTATGATGATTGGACGTATAAGTATGCGGTTGAACTCAAGCTCACCAAGCTTGGTATGGATAGTACGTATAGAATGGTTGATCCTTTTATGATAATTGATGGTTCCGAATATTCCAAGGCTTCTATTTCGTTGTTATACGGAAGAGACTCTATTTGGGAAAGAATTTCATTGACTTCCACTTTGTCAAGTAGGTTGGTGTTTGTTACTCCGGCTTTAGCTAATTGAGATGCAAGAATAGTTTTGTTAATTTGATCCTCGAGAATTGATAGCTTGTTGAAGAGAATTTGAGCGGCCTAATCTGAATTTTCGTTGTTTATATGTGCCAATATGTCGTTGTAAGTTGTTGACAATGTGTCAGCTGTTTTCATAATTTTAGTGTTGATTCTAAATTGTTGATTATTGCTTTTTATTATCTCGTTTTGACTTCGAAGAATGTTATCCCAATCAGTCTTCAATCGCGATAGAGCATCCGCAACTACGTTTGTTCTTCCTGTCTTATATAAGTTAAATTTTTATTTCAGTAAATTACTAAAAAAAATATTTCTCTTTGGGAGCTATGCTCCTTTATTCTTCTATGGGCAACTTAAGACTGATTTTGAATTTCAACACGCAAAAAAGGCAGGCCGAAAAACAATTGGTGCAAACAAATGCAAAAACACCAGCATTTGATTGGCCTCAGCGATGAAGTAATCCCAAACCGGGAAGCCTGCCGCTACTTTCTGAGGTCAAACCGGCGGACCCCACAAGCGGACCAGTAGGAATGCAGTTAAGTGGGAAGGTTATGGTCCTACACTTCTGACCATAACGACGCCGGGATAAAAAAAAAGGAAAAGAAGAAGAAGGTCAACTTAAGACTGATCTTACAATTGCATTACTTAATTCTAACTTAACTTATCGTGTTCAGCGAGAACCTGCAGGAATGTCGTTTGAAAAACAATTGTCTCAGGTGACAGGTGTCTTGGAGTGGAGCATCACTCTGAGACGGAATGTGCGGATGTGGTGTCAGGTGGAACATGTTTGCGATGGATGCAAAGAAGAAAGAAACTGCAGGCGTAATGTTTACTGGCGGATGTGTTTGGAGATTTTCGTGGGTGTCGTGTTAACTCTTCCCCCTCTAAGTTGAATGGCCTCGTTCAAAATTGTAAATGTTGGGAAAGGTCCGGGATCTGGAAACTGAGTTTTTTTTGGTGTTGGTATTCGTAGATGTCATTTGGGATCTCTTTGTTTTGCGTTTTGTCAATGATTATTGTTTTGTTTCTTTTGGTTATTGCAGCTATCACTATAAGGATGGCGAAGATGACTATCGTTCCATAGAGTAACCATTGATGGGTTTTGGTATCGGTGGATAATAGGCTGATTTCTTCGGTATTTTTTAGGAGTTCCTCTAGTGCTTCCAGCGAAAGTATGTTAATGAACTCTTTCTCGAATGGTGTTTGTTGGAAAGTAGCTGACTTGATTTGCAAACTAGATGCTTCTGTGCTTCTGTAGATCTGGTCGTTGATCCGAATGGTAGCGTTGTTAAATTTAATTAAGTAGGTTCCGTTTAGCTCACGTTGTTGTTCGTTTATAGTGATGTTTCCTTTGAATCCATTCAGCATAATAATTCCAGGTTCTATTTCTTCAGTTGTCGGGGCATGATGAGTGTTCATAATTGCACAGGACGAGTTTGTGCTATAAAGGAGGTTAGGGATACACGTGCTATTGCTTATACTTATTATATCATTACGAGTACAAATAGTTAGTCTATTGATTTGTTTACAATTGTACAAAATATAAAACCGTATATAAAATACAAAACCGTATATTTTATTTTGATATTTTATAATTTTATCGAATTCAAGTTTTATCATTTTACTTGGTTTCTTGACAGATCTTAGTATAATTTTGTCGTAAGTTTCGTTTGTAGTTATTGGAATTTTAATAATATATACATGGGAGTGTTGACATATTACATAAGATATTTATTCTTGACAGTTCTAGGGCTTCCTCAATAGTTGAATATTTCAATTGCTCTTTTTTGAAAGTTTCAGTAATTAATTCTATTTCGTTTTTTGATAGTAACATTGAATTTATTATTGCATTTTTCGCCCATTGTATAGCAAATTTTACATTTATAATTTCTTCTTTAATTAGTCTTAATTCATATTGAATACCTAACATTATTTCGTTATTTATCCTATTGTCCTTTTTGATGATATTTAATAGATTGTCAGTAACCTTGGTTAAATTATTGATTCTTTCTTCGTAAACTTTGTTTATTATTACCTGCCTGTTATTGTTTTTTATGACATTATTTATGTGGTCACTAATGATTTGGAAATCCTCATGGTCAGGGTATCCAGCTATGTACTTCCAGGCGGTACCTATGAAATCTAATGCCCTTTTGGATTTTGTTTGAAAGATTGGCCGAATAGAGTCTAGAATATCTTTTGTTTGAGAAAGTTCATGAGTTAGTATGGGGTACAGGGGATAGGTTTTAGGAATCATGTCGTCAATGTTATTTGAAATTTCATTTAGGATGTTATCGTATGAGTTGATGTTAATAAAGTGTATGAATTTCAGTTCTCCTTCTTGGATTCTTGCTGGTCCTTCGTTTATTGCCACCATGAATGCGTTCGTATAGTCGAGTAATTGTACCTTTCCGTAAGTCAACGTCCATGTTAGCGTCAAATAGATTCTGTAGATAAGATATAATCAGTCAGTCTTTGTATTCGTCAATCTTTGTCATTGGTAATTTGTAAAAGTTTAGTTTCGTATGTGGCTTTTATGGACTATCTTACCGGATTTTGTTTTAATTGTCGTTCTATAATTTTCTGCTACTATTTCCTTTTTATATCTATTGGTTAATTTTGATCCTAACCTTTTATTTATTTTTATGTAAATCTCATCTCCTGGATTATAGTCTTTGATTTCGTGTTTCTCTTTGTTATGAAATTCTAGATCTTTTTCTTGTTTTTCTATTAATTTTTCGATATTGCTACGCCTAACTTGATCATAGTCATCTGGTCCGTAGGGGACGATCCTACCTAAGAATAAGTCTACTGGTCTTTTTTTCGTAGTAGAATGGAAAGAATGATTGTACTCGTTTGTTGCTTTCTCGAGGATTTCCTCAGAACTACTGGTGGATGAATTCGGTTTTATGCATCGCATTATTTCAGTTAGGGTTGAGTGGAACCTTTCCACTTGACCATTTATTGAACTTTTATATGGAGGAGTATGTTAAGTTCGTCTTTTAGCATAAATAAAATGTTTTCAGAATTTAAAGATTTTTCATTATCTATTATTACATGTTCGGGTACTCCAAAACGAAAAATAATGTCACGGAGAGGGGATCTAATATCTTCTATTGCTTTTGAATTTATTGGTTTGGTTATCGCGAATTTGGTGAATTTATCTATTGCTGTTAGAACAAGATTTTTTTCTGTGGAAAATATATCTATGTGTACTATGTGGCCTGGATACTTGGGAATTGGAGTTCTTTCCAATTTGGGATTGTTGGGATCACGTTCGTATTTATTTTTTTTGCATATTGTACAAACTTTCGTTATTTGTTTTATTCTTTTCAACATTTGAGGAAAATAGTAATTTTGAATGCTTTGCTTTTTATTTTCCTCAGGACCACGATGAGCTCTATTGTGAGTCTCCAAAATGATCTGATCCTGTCTGTCCTTCGATGAGATGTCTTCGACTTCTACTATTGCGAATCTAATTTTATATTTGTTGAAATATAATTGATAAATTTCTTGAATTAAACCCATGACGTTTTCTGTTGCTAATATTCCGTTTAGTACAGTTGGATTCAGGAAACGCTTGAAAATTCCGACTAGATTTTATTTAGTGTAAGGTGGTTCGGTTAAAATATGTTTGTTAAAATTCGGGAAGGGGGATTTGCTCTCATGTCTTGAAGTATTGCCAATTTTAAGTATAAGCTGATTTTTAAAAACGTTAATAGGACAGTCTATGATTCGTATAGGATTGTGGGATGAGTTTTCTACATTGGTGGCCGTTGATGTTAATGCGAGAATATTAGAAGATGACATATTTGCTGGCGGAGGACGGGACAATGCATCTGCTACCACGTTAGATTTTCCTGGAGTGTATCTCAACTCGTAATTATATTCCTCCAGTATGGCCTTCCATCGCTTCATTTTGGTGTTTGTGTTTTTATTGCTTACCGCATACGTCAGAGGCTGATGGTCGGTGAATATTATTACTTTTTTTGATCCGTAAAGGAAATTACGAAGAGACCCTAAGGCCCAAATTATGGATAGCATCTCCTTCTCGTCTGGATAGAAATATGATAGGTCTTCCTTCTTGACTCAGTACAGCTCCGAGTGCGGAATTCGATGCATCGGTAGTTAGCTCGAAGTCCTTGTCAAAATCGGGGTAAGACAGCATGATATCATTAGAGGTAAGTAAGTCTTTTATAATTCTGAATGCATTTAATGCGTTCTCATCTAAATGAATTTGTTTAAATTTGGACTGGGATTTGGACACTCGTCCAACTTCCCCTCTGAGAAGGGCTGTCAGGGGTTTGGCGATCTTTGCATAATCACGAATAAACCGTCTGTAATAGCCTGACATGCCGAGGAAGGATCGGAGGTCTTTTAAGTTTTTTGGAATGGGGAAATCGACTATAGCTTTTACCTTTTTTGGGTTTGTTTTTATGCCTGAATGAGATATGATGAATCCCAAAAATTCAACATCGGATTTCAGGAATTCACATTTGTCCATTTGGACTTTCACATTGGCTTCCTGCAAAATTTTGAATATTATTTTAAGATCCTCGAAGTGTTGTTCTTCGGTTTGACTGAAGATAATAATGTCATCGATGTATTGTAACATCGGATGCAAATATGCTGTCTTAATATATCGTCGATTGCGCGTTGGAAAATAGATGGAGCGTTCTTCAGCCCAAAAGGTAGACGAGTGAACTCGTATTTCCCATTGTTGATCGAGAAACCAGTTTTCTCTATATCCGCGTCTTTGAGTGGGATTTGGTGGAATCCACTCTTTAAATCTATGATGGTGAAATAGTTACATTTACCCAGATTATAAGGGACATCATTTATTTTTGGGATAGGATACCTATCTGGTATTGTAACTAGATTTAGTTTCCGATAATCGACAACTAACCGATATTTCTTTAACCCTGATGCATCTTGTTTTTTGGGGACTACATATAATTATTGGAGAATTATATGGTGACCTAGATGGTCGAATTATTTCGTTGTCCAGAAGTTCTTTTATTAATTTATCTACCTCGTCTTTCAGTGCTCGGGGATATGGATATGCTCTGGTATAAATTGGATTTTCGGAGGTTGTTCTTATCTCTCCTTTTACCGCCGTTATGTAGGTTAATTTTGTATCTGGTTCGCTAAATAATAGGGGAAATGATCGGATAATGTTTTTTACTTTGGCTTCTTGAAAATCTTTTAAATGAGAGGATCTTATTTCAATATTATTTACGTCCTGTGTTATGTGTTGCTTTAATGGAAAAGTGTGTTTATTTTTTAGGATAAAATAGTTTTTATTTATGTGGATAACTGCATTTAATTGTTTTAAGGTGTCATTTCCAATTATACCATCGAATGGCTCAAGACCTTTTAAAATGAAAAATTTTATTTTACCTATTTCCGTACCCAGAATTTCAAGATTCGCATGATGTGTAATTTTAATTTTTCCGTTGACCGAATTCGTGAAAAAAGCTTTATTATTAGGGATTGGTTTTCTTATATAACAAGATTGGATATAATTTTTGTTTGAACCTGTATCTAGTAAAAATTTTAACAGTTTTCCACTCTTCGCCCTAAATTCGTAGTATGGGAGCGAAGAGCTTCCTAATCTAAAAAATTAAGATCTTGCAGTTCATCGCACACCTCAAGTGTTTCTTCATCTGGAGGGCTATCAACGTTAGTTTGTTGATAGTCATTATCCTCTGTATAACCCTCTGTCTGAAGATGATAATTTTTTTGTGGATTATATTGATTATGTTGATCAGGTTGAAATCTTGGAGGTAACCTGGCCTGTGTTTGTTCCCTGTTTTGAAAATTTGGTGCCCTGATCTGATTTCTAGAATCTTTAGCTATTGGTTCTAATTTAATCTGCGGGATACCGGTGTATTGGGGTCGTGGATTGAACTAAGGTCTACTGTTTTGATAGTAGTTATTTGGATATCTATTTTGGAAAGTATATTGGTTGCTATTATGCCGGAAAGGAGGTGGTAGCCGTGAAGCTTGTGCGGCCATAAAATTTCTTCTCAGTTGGGGACGATCGTAATTATTATTTTGCCGGGAACTTGGGGAAAGTTGTGGGTTAAATTGTTTTTTGTTTGAAAATTGTGTTGCATGTTGTGTTCTAAAATTTTGATTCTCCAATTTCAGACACAAATGCAGGGCCTGTGGTAAATCGGCGGGCTCGCGCATCGCAAGCAAACGTGGAAGGTCTCCTCGCAAACCTCTTACGAACGTATCGAGTGCTTTGTCTCTATACGTTTGCGTCAGAAGCCTCGAAGACTCACTACTTATGTCGAGACAGCCGATTTTATTTAGTATTAATGAAAGGTGGCTATAGACAGACTGGTAGAAAGACTACACCGTTCCATTTCCCTGTACCAAAGACATCAACTGGTATTCAAGGGTGCCCACGTCTCTCTTGTCTGCGTAGTGCATGACCAAGCAGCAAGAGATTGCTGACCAACTGAGTGGAGGGTTGTAGGACTCCAGGGCAATGTCTGCATCTCCCACTATTTTACTGCGCACTACACTGAGTATTCCAAAATATTTAGGTGAACCGCGTAAGGGCTCGTATAGTTCAAATATTCTATCCACGCTTCTTTTCCATGATATGAATTCACCTGGATTCCCAGAGAACTCACGTAGACACTTCACTATATCGGGTATCTTGTCAAGATCGGAAAAGTTCTGATTGAACCCGGTTGTTATCGTTTGCTCTTCGCTAGCGAATTGATCCGCATTTGGATTCAGAGCATTCTGAATCAGGGCAGGTCCCTGTCTTTCCAAGATCTTAGTTACGATTCCTGCTATAAGTGACTCCAGTTCGGGGGTTGAGCCGATTTCTGTATTATGTTGTTGACCAGTTCGGGAGGACGTCGACTGAAAGGATTGGTTATGGCCATCGCTTTCGCGTGGCATAGATGGCATTGTTAGTATTGGAGGGGTCTCTGTTGGAACAGTAGTTGTTTCCAAACTGGGCATAGAAGTACTAGGTCGAGTTTTGACCGGTAATGTATTCTTAGTTGCTCGCGTAATAGGCATTTTAGAGTTCAGAATGTAATGGAAAACGAAAAATTCAATGAGGTTACCGGAGCTACTGACCTACTGACCTAAATATAGATTTATGTGCACTCTATGTAGAATATTTATTTTTTTGTATGTATATATTTATATTCTATTATTCCTGTGTTTGTTTTATTTTCTATATATTTTCTTCACTGTTTCGTACGATATACATACATACGTATGTACTTATATAGGATAAAAATGTAATGTGTTTATTTTTTGCTTTATATTTAGCTTTAGCGAAGAGTATAATCAATTAATTTATATTTTTATATATATATATGTGTAAATATTTATTTTGTTTAGCTTTTTATTTTTTACTTTATTTTAGATTTTCAAATATAACTTATTCTATTCTTACAAAAACAGCATTGCGGAAACAGGTGGTGAATTGGTGGTCCTCCTTCTTTTCTCTGGGCGATTCTTAGTTGCCAGCAGCTTTCCGGAGTCCCGTCTTATCACTCACTTTGTTTTTACAGAGTTTTTACTCCACCGAGTTTTTATTTCTGCACTGTATTTTTTTCACAAATTGACGCCAGCAGAGTATGTATTTATTTCTGCCTAGCTTTCGTTGTTAGTTTTTTCACTATTAAAACCGGTGGAGTTATATATTTTTTTTTTTGTACTGTTTTTGTGTAGTTGATTTTTTTTTTGTTATTTTTGCACACATTGTCACTGGCAAATATATTATATTTGCAGTTTGTTCGCGTGCAAAGCGACCACAGGCTTTCCGTATTCGATTATCGGCGTGCTACTTCAGGCCGACTTACAATTTTCTGATTACGCGACCTGTGGTCCCTGCTCGGGCGCCAGTTAAATTTTTATTTCAGTAAATTACTAAAAAAAATATTTTTCTTTGGGAGCTATGCTCCTTTATTCTTCTATGGTCAACTTAAGACTGATCTTACAATTGCATTACTTAATTCTAACTTAACTTATCGTGTTCAGCGAGAACGTGCAGGAATGTCGTTTGAAAAACAATTGTCTCAGGTGACAGGTGTCTTGGAGTGGAGCATCACTCTGAGACGGAATGTGCGGATGTGGTGTCAGGTGGAACATGTTTGCGATGGATGCAAAGAAGAAAGCAACTGCAGGCGTAATGTTTACTGGCGGATGTGTTTGGAGATTTTCATGGGTGTCGTGTTAACTTATACAAGTTCGTAGTTATATTCTTCAATCCTCGCTTTCCATCTTTTCAGCTTTGCATTTGTGTTCCGGGAGCTGAGAGCGAAGGTTAAAGGTTGATGGTCAGTCAATATTTTTATTTTTTTTGCTCCATACAAATAATTTCGGAGATTGTCCAGTGCCCAAACTATCGCCAACATTTCTTTTTCATTTGTGGCGTAGTTTTCTTCGGTCTTGTTAAGAGAGCGAGATATGTATGTTATTGGCTTATCTTTGCCTATCTCTCCTTGACTCAACACTGCTCCGATAGCATGGTTTGATGCGTCCGTTGTTAAAATAAATGGTTTATCAAAATCAGGGAAGATAAGGATCTCGGATGATGATAGCAATTCCTTAAGATTGGTGAATGTTTCTTTCTCTTCTTCATTCAGTTTGATTTTTATGTTTCGGGACTGATTTGCTTTAGCCTGTGAATTTGCTCCTCTTGTAAGATTGGTTAATGGTTTCGCTATCTTTGCAAAATCCTTGATAGAGCGCATATAGTATGGTGCGAGACCAAGAAATCCTCTGAGTTCTTTAAAATTTTCTGGCGGTTTTATCTTCTGAATGGCTGTCACTTTCTTAGCGTATGTCTTATACCATCACTGGTGATAAGGAAGCCTAAAAATTCTGTTTCCCTTTTAAAGAACTCAGTCTTGTCAAGATTAACTCTGAGATTGGCCTCTTTTAACCTAGTGAAGATGGTATCTAGGGTTTTCAGGTGCTCTGCAACGCTTGTTCCGAAAATTATTACGTCATCAATATATACAATCCGATATATTCTTTGAGGACATCATCTATCATCCGTTGGAAGATAGCTGTTCCGTTCTTTAGTCCAAAGGGCATCCTGGTAAATTCATATTTTCCGTTAAGCGTAGAAAATGCGGTTTTAGGTATATCCCGTTCTTTAATTTTTATTTGGTAAAATTCGGACGTCAAATCTAAAGTTGTGAAAAATTTCGTTTTACCTAAGCTCGCGATAGTACTGGAAATGTCAGGGATTGGGTAAGTATCTGAGACTGTAACTGAATTTAATTTCTTCAAGTCAATGACCATTCGATACTTCTTTATTCCTGAGGCACCTTCCTTCTTCGGACCGACCATATGGAGGAGATATACGGGTTCTTTGAAGGTCGAATAATCCCGTCTTCAAGAAGTTTTGCAATTTGTTTACTAACCTCTTCTCTCATATTCACCGGATAGGGATACGATTGTACATAAACAGGTTCGTCAGTTGTTGTTCGAATCTCCGCCTTTACTTGTGTGTCAATTATTTCTCTATCGCTTATTGGACCAAAGATAACTTTATGTTTTTCTACTATATTCCTTATTTTGCTCTTAATGTCGGGATCTAAATGATCGTCTCTTATTATTAGGTTATTTCTTGGGTTGATTGTTTCTCTTTCAAAGGTATTGTTATGTTTTGGTTTTATTGTCATTGTATTGTCGACACGATTAATAACCGCTCCTACTTCTTTCAAAGTATCATCTCCTATAATCCCATCAAATGATTTGAGGCCTGGTAAAACAAAGAAGCCTAAAATTGTGTCATTCCCTACTGAAGCAAAAAATTGTCCGCCGACTTTTTGATTAATAATGATTTCCCCAGCTGCTGACTGTATTTTGAATGGTTTATTAGTGGGCTTGGCATTTTTGGCTATATCTGTTTTAATGAAATTCTTATTAGCACCAGTATCTATTAAAAATTTCAGGATGTGGCCTTCTCTAGTCCTATATTCTATATAGGGTATACTAGAGAGGCATTTGTCATTGTTCAGGTGGATTGTTCTTCGATAGGTTCTTCGTAATTCATTCAAACAAACTTGAGCGTATCTTTCGTTTTGGTCTTCCTCGGCTTGTGTTTCAATATTATAAAGTCTTTGTTGTATAAATGGTATGTTAGATGAGCCTTGGGGTCTGTTTGTGGTTATGTAGTTTGGCCTGTTTACATAATTTACTTGTTTGGTTTGAATTGACTTGTTTACGTCCATTGGTTCTGGAGGTTTTGCTTGAGTTGGTCGTGGTGGTGGATTATACGATCTTGGTGCAAAGTTGCTTCGGTGTTGTATATTGAATGCTTGGTTCTTCTGCTGAACAGTTAAGTTTCTTGGCATAGGTTTTGGTATTGGTTTAGGTGGTAACCTCGGCGTTGGATATGACATAGGGTGAAATGGAATATTAATTGCGTTGTTCGGTTCCCTTTTTTGGATAATTACATTCCGCATATTTAAATTCTGATATTCTAAGCATAAAGTATATGCTTCGGGAAGATACTGGGGTTTTTGAATAAGTAGAATCTTACTTCGTTCCCCATTTACTCGACGGATGAACACATCGAGTGCTCTATTCCTGTAATTTTTCGTGAGTGCTCTCGTTGCTTCCGGGGAATATTCTCCTGTTTTAAGTTTATTTATAATGAGCGAGAGTTGGTGATTCACTCTAGCATAGAAGCATGGACGAAGTTCCTTGCGTTAACATATTCATTTGATGCTCAAGGGTGCGCACGTCCCGCTTGTCTGCATAATGCAGAGATAAGCATTGCTTGATTGATGACCAATCGTGATCAAAAATATTGTAAGAGATGAGTGCAGTGTCAGCTGCACCCTTATCTTTTGTCTAATACTGCGGAGGATTGCTCCGTAAATTGACTTATGTTTTACAATTTCGTAACTTTTCAAAATAGTTTCAACCGAGTGAACCCAGGACACAAAATAAATTGGGTTGCCGTCAAAGACGTGGAGGTCTTTTACGCAATCTGGCAATTTGCTAATCTCCTCGAGTCCTTTCTCGGTCCTTGGCAAGCAAATCGTTGCTTGGGGATCTGTTGTAGGTGATTGACCGTAAGCATTTAACCTATCCTCTAGTAATTTAGTTCTTTCGATGGAGTCATTTATGGCTGTAGGCGTTTGCTCATAAGTATTAAGCCTATTCTCTAGTAATTTAATTCTTTCAATGGAAGCATTTACTGATCCAGTTAATTCTAAAACTGTGTTTTTTAATTCTTCCATTTTTTTATGGTTTTTTGTTTGTTTAATTAATTATTATTGATAGTTAAATAATGATTGTTTGATGAGAAAGTAAAATTTAAGTAAGCTTGTACTCACAGCGTTATTATGAATCCCGCGCAGCCTGCGTTGTGCATTTCAATTCCGGATAATCCATTTTGGTTGGTATCTTTGTATTTTCCAACACCTCCTACTAAGGCACGGTCACTGATAAGTCACTGAAGGATTGCTTTTTTGTCCTTTCAGATGTTCACTCGCGGACGCTGTTGATCTCTCAAGGATAGTCCTTTTGGATTCTGAATGTCACTTCGCGTCACTTCGAACACTGTCACTTGTTCAGTCTCGATGGGTTGAAAACCCGTACACTATGTTCCCACGGTTATAGCGGCGGTCAACACGACGATTTCGCGGCGAGGTTTTTAATGCACAACTTTTCTAGACTTTGTTAGTTGCGCGGGTCCCTGCTCGGGCGCCAATTAACCAAATACGTTTAGGGTTAATTAAAAAAATATTTTATTTGGAGCAACAATCGCTCCCACGTTCACTTACTTTCTAAACTACAATATTTTTCTTACATCTATTTATACTACTAATTTTGATTATGTTAGCAGAATATGGTGTGTGAGAAATAATCTAATAAGATACAAAATATGGTGTCAAATTTTCTATATTGTGTACATTAAAGGTGAAAAATAAAGGTGTTTGATTACAGACTGTGAATCCGCTGGATGCGTGTGTGGGAAATAGAAAATAAAGGTGTTTGATGACAGACTGTGCATCCGCTGGATGCGTGTACTATTGTGCTGTGTATGCTAAACGTGCGGTCGTTGTAACTACCTCAATGACCGATTCACAAATTTCGACCTCAGCACTCTCAGTGTCAAAACTTACGACCACATCGTCCATATAGATGCTTTCTTTTAGGAGTTCTTCATTTCCATTGCAACTACCGCCCTTTTTTATAATATTAATACTGCACACAATGAAAATGGGCTGCAAGTGACTCCAAAGGTTACTCAAGTCATTCTGTAAACACCTATTGGAGGTCGATCGCCAGCTGATTGCAACTCTGAAGAAAACCACATGAAGCGATGCCTATTTCGGTCTTCATTGTGCAAGATGATCGGCAAGAAGGCCTTTTCTATGTCGCCTGTCGCCTACTATACCATACAGACTGAATCGAAAGTTTAATAGAATTTTCATAACATCGGCACCAGTACAAAGCTGATCATTCAGTGATAACTCACCATCTAAATGCGTTGGGGCATCGAAAACAACGCGAAGCCTGCTAGCTGTACTTTCCGCTTTATAAACAGGCTGATGAGGTAGATAAACTACACGAGCACCATCAGGATTGTCTTCTTTTACGGGCTCAGCGACTCCATCATGAATAAACTTTCGCATGGCTGCATCAGACTCCAGCAACCTTTTAGGATTTGTGGATAGGCGCCTTATGAGCGAATTCAAACGCTGTTGAGCGAGACCTATGTTGTTGTATGAAGTCGCTTGTTTGATTTTCCAAGGTAATTTTACATGCCACTCGCTTATAGCGACGAGACTCGATGCAGTTGTCGGATCCGCCTTCATTCGGGCGGTTCCCACGTTACTTCTTTCGATAGATCCGATCTCTCTCTTCAAAAAAACGTAGAATGCCTTTAACGTCGTCAGTTATATGTGTAGAGAAAATTGATTCATTCTGGTTCGAAACTTTATTTGTTATCTCCAATTCATCGTCGCGTTCCGTTTGTCTATGGTATTCTGTACGTAATCCGGATGGAAGGCAGCGAAGAAGTACTGATTTCAGCATTATCGAATAATTAGTGGGTGGAACTTCAAGGGCCGTGAGCGAACGTATGCCAGAAATAACAGATCCGTAAATGCTTCGCAGTCCTGCAATGTCGGAACGATCTCGTAATGGTTTTAAACTCACCAAATCAAAGATGTGTTTGTCGATTAATTTTTCAGTGTATTTGCTATTGAAGTAGCGCTATGGCTGGTTCGTAGCATTTCTCCGAAGGGATCCAGCGATAGTTTTTCGGGTGTCGCCTCTCAAAGGTGCCTCCAAATAATTAAACTTGTCTGATGAGTTGAGCGTTGGATTTTCGTGAATAGCACATTAAAACTGCTCCCAGAATAGTAACCAGTTGGCGAAGACACCATCAAAGCTTTTTAAGGAGAGAATATTTACAGTTTGGTCTTGGTATTCAACAACTTTATCAAAGGGATCATCAGGCCTGGCGAGTCCTTTCCATTTTATCTCGTCATTTACCAGGTTTAGGTTTTCGTGTGCTGTCGTCAATCGTTGAATGTAGAACACGAGCTCTTCTTCTAAATATATATGCATATTGTACGGAGTCGTCAGCAGTCAGCCTGGAATTGTCGCTATTTGAAAACTCGAGTGAAGCTGCAGCAATTTTCGTCACTTACCCACGATTGGCCGCACGTGATGTCAATTCTATTATGACCCTTATAGTTTTTCTTTTCACACGCGCCTCTCCCGGGTTTCGGCACCTATGTTGATAATATTTTGGAAACCCCGAGTTCAATTTTAACACGGGAAATGAAAATATACTTTTAAGTTACAATTCTTTATTTTAAGAGTAGTTAAGTTTTCGAAGTTCACACATTAGTAGCGTCCTCTGTCCTTCAAACATTATTTTTCAACAACAAGAACTACCACGCGCTGCAATTTCCATCCAAATTTACTGACAAGTGAATTTACATATGACGAATCATGACGTCGAAACCAAAGTACAATCATCCAATTGGAAGCGGGCAGAAGAGCGCAGAAGAGAGAAGGTCAACTTCAGTCAAATGTGAAAGTTTTGCTCAATGTTTTCTTTTATTATAATGATGTAGTTCATCATGAAATCTTGTTGGTAGGTCGTACGATCTTAGGAAAAAAAAATCATGACAATGCACTTATTCACATCGATGCTGATGCGTATTTTTTGCCCAATACAATACTGTAATCATACCTTAGCCACCGTATTCACCAGACTTGGCCCTCTGTGAAGTTTTTCTCAACAAAAACTGAAAAGACTGAAGGGACGGAGATTTGCCATAAATAGGGAAATAAGCCGCCGATGAACCGCAACGTTAGTAGAGCTCAAGGCTATACCATAAGGGCCATATTTTAATATTGTTGCGTTATAACGCAATAAATGTTTCCTCAACAAAAAGATGACGGAAGAAATTAAGAATTAAAAAATGAAGCACGAGGCTTTTCGAGCAGTTAGCAATTCTTTATTAGACTCCCTTTTTAGACAGCAAACTAACGTCAATCAACCGAGATCTTCTTCTTTATTAAACAGGAATGACGTCTGGGATATTAGATCACCATTATCGATCTGGTCGTATTCAGTGCGCAACAATATTTTAACTACTTCGAGGATTAGAAAAAGGGACGGCGCAAGTGTATTATATTTGATGGGGTTTATTTTAAAGAGGACAACATATATTTTGATGAATATACATATAAATACAGGGTGTCCCTTAATTCGCCAGTAAGGGCATGATTCTTGGGTATATTCTAAGAAAAAAACCGTACTTCAATACATTTTACCGGGGACTTAAGAAAATGCTTGCTTTGGTGTTCCCTGACCCATGTTAACGGTAATTGGGCTGTTAGTACTAGTTATAGAAATTTCGTTTAGGTCTTTATTTTTAAAAGAAATAACAGCCTTTATAATGGCATTGAAATAAATTTGATATCTTGTCTCAGTCTTAAGATATCCAGTTTCTAGCCTGTTCCATTTTTACAGCCCATGCTATTTTTTTGGCAATGCCTCCCTATTTAAAAAAAAACTAATGACAAGTTTGCGGAAAAATCCCCCCCACTATACCTTCGGCGTGTGCCATGTTTTGACTTCTTGACATTTAAGGGTAGTCATAATCTCTTGTGTACGCGTCAATTATAGGCTATGAATAAAAAGTGATTTCGTGTGGTCTTAGATAATTTTTATTTTATTAAAAAGTTGCTAAACAGGTGCTCAAAGTGTCTTCCTTGATTTTGTATGCGGGCTAAAGGCCATTATTGTATTTCACTGCGAATATTTATTGATGATAGTTGCTGCTTCACGCTTCTAATTCATTTAAATTTGGTATTTCAATTGAATAAACAAATTCTTTCAAATGGATCGGTTCACAGGCCTGCAAGATTTCCTGACCTTAGAGTATTGGATTATTTTGTATGGAGAAGAATGAAAAAACTGGTTTATTCAAGCGAAATAGAAAATTTAAATGAATTAAAAATGTCATCAAAAGTGATGCAGCAGCCATCATCAACAAATATTCGGCTTAGATTTTGAATGTTCTTGTCAGAGGCTTAGTTTATTTGTAAATGTCATATCGTTCCTCGAATATAATATCACTATCACTAAGAGATTCAACTGAGAAGCATAACTAAGGTCACATATTGTCATATTAATCTCAAGTGCATTCCTGTATTCGTCATTCGCCAACAGAATCTCTTGGTTTTCTAAAACGTTGTTGTTTAGAGCTGGTGGTTATTGCTGGAATATTTGGTGGCCTTTTTTTTCTATTGTATCGCCGAAATAAGTTTGTTGTGTTGTATTACGCAAATTTGGTTAGGTAGAAGAGGGGCTGATCCGTTACGTTGAATAAATGTGGGCAAAAGTTTGGGAGAAATAGAAATGAAATTGGTAGGACGTAGTTCCAAACCTAACCACCAAACTCGGGAATCAGGAATCGATTCGGCCTTACCACGAGACAAAGCTTTCGCGTAAGTAAAATCGCATCTCAAATCAAAAGGAAAGAGATGCAGCCGATGGTCAAACCTTATTACGAATAAGAAATAATTAGAAGCTTCTGCATTGACTAACAATTTAGACGACGACGACGAATTGATTGCACTCACGCTTGGGCTCCGAGGTTCAGTTGCAGAATTGCTTCAAACTCTTCCAGATGATTTACGAGTACAGTGCGATAGCGGTTCGTTAGTGAAGGCTATGGGGGATCGATTCGGCAACTACAAATGGGAGAAAGAAAACAATGTTTGAGTTTCTAGCTTTCCCTCTGTCAATGCAGGCAGCAGATCAGTTTTCCGTAGCAGTACATCGCGTCACAGAAGTATTCAACCCGGTATAGTCCTGCCTTCCTAGAGTGGACACCGAGCGTCATTGACGACAAATTCGTAGCTGAAACTATGGCTACCATCGTCACCGGTGCCCCGGCTTTGATTGTAAGAAGGGATATGCCAAAAATCATGGCGTCACAATATCAGTTGCTACTACTTGATGATTTTGACAGGGCAATACGCAAAAATATATCTACCGTGAAGTTTGCCCGCGATTACAACTAGCAGGGTAAACTTTCACGGATGTGTACTTGGTATCCAGCATATGCGCCCCATTAGCGGGACGACCGATGAAAGCGTGTAATATTGTCCTTGACCGCGGAATTCAAGAGCTGAGGTATGGATCTGTTGAGTGTGCGGGAACGAAAACCCAAGATCAGTAACCATCTGTGATGAAATTTTGCCACCCTCTGCGGAGAAAGTAATCTGAATAAATTTAAAGAGTGGTTTTGGAAGCCACCGATTCTACCTTATTAAGAAATTCAAAGAGATAAAGCTAAATTGTTGGAAAAATTCTAGTGGAATCCAAAAGTAATATATTACCAGTAAGCCTCAAGAGCCCGAAGGCCACCAGCATGAAACAATCGTAGCAGTAAGGCCTGCGGTGCCTGTTTCTCTCCGTTAGCACACCAAAAAGACGTTTCGTCAATAGAGAAAAGGGCATTATGCATGTGGGCATTGTGTTGCACTGGGTAAAAAGAAAGAACGCAGCATCTGATTATGCGTGGACTACCGGCTGTTGAATGATGTTACCAAAAAGAATAGACACCCTTTGTCCCGGATCGATCTCTGGAGTTCAATGGTTTTGAACTCTCGGTCGAAAGACTGATTATTGGCAAGGAAGTGACACACGGGAGGTAAACGAAAAAAACAGAAAGATGCAGCGGAAATCACAATGCCTATGAAGGCGAATTTGATAAGTTGATATCAGTATGGTAGGACGCAGTAGGTTACGAACTCGACAGTTGAACGAAGATAGAGGACCCCGGAGCGCGCTTGAGTGTAAAGAGCCTAATAAAAAATGATCATCCGGTGAAGCCTGAAAAGTAATGTATCAGTTGAAAAATATTTTTAGAGGACGAAGTGTAAAAAGCCCAGACGGGTCGCTCCTCTTAAAAAAAACAACTGATTGCGAATACTCGGATAGGTGAAGCATCGTCAAAAAACTCAGATTTTGTCAGTCTATTTGTTTTGGCAAAAATTTGCAACTCTTCTCCCATTTTCTAGCAATTCATCAACACGATATTCCAACAGCTCGTTCAAACGAAGAAAATCTTTAAGTACATTGATTATACCATACATATTGTCATCCCAACGAAAGAAGTGGAAATAAATTTGAAGATACTCAAAGATGTGCATTTAGTCGCAGAGGCTCATGGTCTACAGTTAAGTAAAGCAAGTGCTCTTTTGCGCAGTCGAAGATCAGTTTCTTGGGAAACGAGATGAGGCAGTGAGAAATCAGGCCATCATACAACAACACATGGAAAGTACCCAACTTTCCTTGTCCGAGATCTGTAATTTAGGATTAAACGAATTTCTTTGGAAGTTCATAGCCGGTTACGTTGTATTGGCCAAGCACCTGTCTAGTTTGCTAAAAGCAAACGAAGAGTTTCACTTAACCGAAAAAGTGAAGGAATCATTCAACGTTTTGAAGGAGAAAGTATACAATGTACCCGTATAAAAGCTGCTTAATCCAGCAAGAGAGACACAACTGCATACGGATGCAAGCAAAGTCAGCTTAGGAGCCGTCCTTTTGCAACAAAAAGCCACGACGACACCAAGTTCCATCC
This sequence comes from Merodon equestris, assembly GCA_958301585.1. Taxonomy (NCBI): domain Eukaryota; kingdom Metazoa; phylum Arthropoda; class Insecta; order Diptera; family Syrphidae; genus Merodon; species Merodon equestris. Next base: position 73,349,873 of record OY284413.1, read on the forward strand.
CGTATACTTCGTCAGTTTCAAAACGTTATAGGCCGAGCAGCAACAAAGCAGTTATGATGTTAAAGTTCTTGTCCTTGTAAAGTTGTTGAAGAAACAGCATTCTTATCTTTTGCGGATTAAATTCCAAATCTTCGTCGACTTCCATTCAGGGGAAAGAATATATAGTCAAGTAGCACGATGGACTCTGTTTATAGAAGAGTTTGACTGTTCAGATAACCACATGCCAACAGAGCTGGCTTAGACGCGGACGGAGGCGCTAGTGCACGCATTGTAAAGAAGCAATTGAGCCAAAACTACTATATTCCTAAGTTGGAAGAAAGTCGGCGAAGATTTATAAGATATTCCTCTCCATACTTATCATATCGATCACGATTGCCGACCAAGTCAAAAAATTAGAATTTGCTTCCCTTATTATTTATGCCTCCACCAAATTTTAGTGAAACAATGCAGGAATTTATCTTGCAAAATGAGATGTTCGGGAGCTTGTAGCGCATCATCTCCGACAGAGGGCCAGCTTTCACAGCAGGTGCCTTCAAGGGTTTTACTGTGAGAAGCAGGGAATAATTCATGTGCTTACTACTAACAAGTGAGAGCGGTCAACCGAGATAGTATTGCTTTGCTCTCGAAGATCGCTTCCGAAGATCCTTTGAAGTGGTAGACATGTGATGTCATATCGGTACTGCTATTTTACCCTAGTTACCTAATATGGTCCATAATACTTCAAGTTCTGAGATTGTACTAGATTCTTAACTCATCAACGAATTGTGAAAATAAAAACTGCAGGAGGACAAGGAGGAGACTTGGCAAGATTAATAGAACGTCAAAAAGATTAGGGATCAAAGTAGAAAAAATACAGAAGAAATATGCAAAGATACCTTGCAAAGAGTAACAATCCGCAAATAATTCGCCGTAGATGACAATTTGTGAGCCCAGTACTATGGACCAAATTAGGCAACCAGGCTAAAAGAGCAGTACCGATATGACATCAAGAAGATTGACACTGGCGAGGGGCCATGCATTTCGTCATCCGCTGCCGACTACAGGAAGTTGTGGACGAAATGGGAGAGCAATGATAATTCGTCATCGAAATGACGAGGAGCAGGAGAGCCGAGTGTAGGAAATTTGAGTGAAGAAAAGAGGAATAGTTGTGAAAATGAATCCAGTGATCGGCGAGTTGGTTAACAGGAGAAAAAGGTGAAATTGCGAAGAAAACCGTTTTACTTATTTTTTTTTTTTTTGATCTACCAGCCATATGAATTAAGTAATAAATAAGAAAAAAGAAGACTTCTAAGCTTTGATTTGGATATTATTTTATTTTAGGAATCGAATCTATATGTAAGTATTATAAAATGTCATCTGGGTAAGCTTCAAGTAATCAAAAACAAATTGTTTAAAATTATTCCTAACCGACAAACTTCATGTCAATAATAAAATAATAAAGAAAACCTTTATAACACACCTGTGATTTATTTTGGGCTTAGTGTGTGTGAACTTATTTATTTTCAAATGTTTTTTTTTTGCTATTCTGAAACTATGAATACTTGCATTTGCGTAATAGAAAACCCTTTGAATAAACCTTTTTCGGCTAGAGCGTTCGATGGAGAAAAATAACATAATTGAAGGGAGACCGGAACCATTTTTAAACATAAAAGCTATTGAAAAACAAGCTATTGTATTAGCAATATTTTGGCAATGCAATATTTATGCCAATAACAACTAAGTTTTACTGCTGCCTTCTGTTTTCAAATGAGAAACGTGTTTGGAATGGAATTGGATTTTATTATATGAAGAATTTGTCAAGAGTTGGAAAAATTAAAATGATGAAACCATAAAAAAAGAAGTTGAGAGGGATGCTTCGCCATGGGCCATCCAGCACAGCGCAAAGTGTTCGGGAGTTATCCATCTCAGTTGTACTGCGCAAGACGAAAATAGCACCACAGTTGCCTCTTAAGAAAAAAATGTATACCTAACAGGGTTGCGAAACACCGCATTAGTAGATTACGGCACAAAAAAAAACTTTAAAAAGTAAAAAAATTAAATTTTTCTCTCGGCCTTTTGACTTCATTAAAAGAACCTATCAATATTTTTAATATAAGCGTTGCCACGTCGGGGAACTGCAAAGTAAATAAAAAAAACCATTATATATTACTTATCCAGTGGCTACCGCCAGTGTTGATATACATTTGTACCCATTTTATCGCATTTTCCATGATTTTCCGTAAGAAATCCAGTGATAAATGTTCGTATTTCTGTCGATTAGGCTTGTTGGCATAAGTTCGTGACTTCAAGTAGCCCCAAAGAAAGAAGTCTGGGATGGTTAAATCTGGTGATCTTGCTGGCCATGCTAAATCGCCAAAACAGGAGATTACGCGAAAAGGAAACGCTTACTTCACAATATCCATTGTGCCTCGTGCTGTGTGTGTGGTTGCACCGTCTTGTTGAAACTAAATGTTCACCAAGCCCCGTTCACCCAATTCCGGCAGTATTGTCGATGGCGTCCTCAAAAAAATACAGCCCATTCACTCCTCCCGCGTGAATACCGCACCACACAGTGGCTTTGAGTGATTGTAATGGCTCTTCGTGTATCCAACGCGGACCGCTTAAGTGTAAATGCGCCTCGTCGCTTATGATGATTTTCGACACAAAAATGGTCCTCTTCGTTGTTGATTAAGGATAGCTTGACAGTAATTCACACGCGACTGACGGTCAGCAGGCATTAACTGATGAACTGTTTGTACTTTGTACAGAAATATGTGTAAGTTTTTCCCTAATATTCGCTCTAGGGTCCGTATGGTTATGGCCAATTGCGGGGCCTATCGTCTGGTTGATGTTTCTTCGTTCTCAGTGACATCGGAAGCCACAGCCGCTATATTCTCGGCCGAACGACCAGTCCGGTGGCGGCCACGTCCTGCATGGCCTCCTATAGTTCCAGTCTGTTCAAGTAGAGGAGCTAAGTGGAATGTTTGCCCAGTTGGCGCAACACACATAGGAAATCGACGTCGAAATTCACGAAATCCCACCGACCGATTATTGGTCAAAAAAATCAACTATCAATTATTCCACGCTCTTGCGAAATATAGCACTCCATTGCTATATGTTTGTATACTGCAGCTGTCTAATTCACTAATGTCAAATATTATTGAGGTACGACGCCATTTACAAAAATTATAATATCTTCCGATAGGGTGATTCATTTTGTGCCACTTAACGCCTGAACAGATCTTCATAAATTGTAGCTAGGAACCATCTCGATCACGGTAGCTTTCAAAGAAAAAAAAAATCATCAAAGTCGGTCCATTCGTTCAGGAGCTACGATGCCACAGACAGACACACAGACAGACAGACAAACAGACAAACAGACAAACAGACAAACAGACAGACAAATAGACAAACAGACAAACAGACAAGCAGACAAACAGACACGTCAAACTTATAAAACCTCTCTTTTTGCGTCGGGGGCTAAAAAGAAAGCATTGCTTTTTCTCTTCCACCTAATTACATGTTCATGGAATAAACTTCCCTGGGAGCCCTGTGTTACATTTTTAGGTATCCATCTAGATTAAAAGTTAGTATTTAGTGAACAAACCAAATTAATGGTCAAAAAAGTAGGGGTGCAAATCAAAAGTTTGTACGCATTTATTAACAAAAAATCAGTGCTTTCAGCAAAGAATAAAATCATAATTTTCAAAGTTATTTTTTAAACAATTTTTTTTTTATGGATGCTCAGTTTGGCGGATTGTGCGAAATGCATATACTAGTTCACTTGCTCTAATAATTATTTTAATATCGAAACAGCGCAAAATTTTAAATACCTTGGAGTTGTAATCGACCAAAACTCAAACTAGAAAAACCATATACAATCCGTAAGATCGCATTTGGTATTTCGAGTACATAGTTACACGTAAAATTTATCTCATCAGGCAATATTGTTCTACAAAAGTTTTAAAAACAATCTGCTATGGTCTTGTTCATTCAAAATTGTAGTAATTTCAAGTTGTGGTGGTTTTTATAACATATCTTCCAAACTATTGCTAACAGGCTTACTTTTCAGTATTATCTGTAATAAAAAATCGTTTTACTCCGAATTGGCCTTTATTAAAGAATTAAGAGATTATTTATTGACTACTAAAAGATTTTTTTAAGAAAAGTGGTCAAATTCCTAGTAGAAGTAATCTGTTTTATACTCTTCGTACAAATACAATGCGTCTTGTCAATATTCTAAAAGTCTGCTAAACCCACTTTCCTAAACTCTACCTTGCCTTCTGCTTTTAGAAAGACTACTGATTTAATTCCTTTTAAAAAAAGACTGCTATAACATTCTTGAATCGCTACTCAAAATTAATTGACTACCCAAATGCCAGCACAGGTTAATACCACATTAATTGTTGAATTGTGTTTATATTATATTATTGAATTGTATTATTTCTTTTTTTCCTTCTACCATCCATCTACCTTCTTCTTATAACCAACGTCTATCCCATATCATATTTGCTTATCTTAGTAATTAACTTATTACCTCTCCGTACTAACAACTACTTCTATTTGATTTTAATATTATTTATTACTTGCTTTAAGTAGAATAAATCAAATAAATGAAAAAGAAGAAATTTTTCCCAAGCAAAGTCAATCAGCATTGGTTCCTGCATTTGTTTCATTGGATATCCGTTACGAGATTCGACGTGGCATGAATAATGCCACTGGGCATTTAACTACAGTGCTAATTCGGTTCCCGTGAAGACCTTGCCCCTACACACGCCAAAACATTTGAGAACATTCCGCTGATCGAAATAGCACTTTTTCATTTAAAATTCAGGTTCAACCAAATCAAAACAAAAAAAAAAACATCGGAGAATTGAAAAGAAGAATCTCACTTTCAAAGGGTCGACAACCAAGCCATAATTGACGAGCGTAGTTCGCCAATACTCGTATTACGGGCTAAGGTGGCTAGGAGAAACATCGACGTCAGTAATTTATTATCCAATTACTTGAAAAAAAATTAGTCCAAGAAACCTTGTGAAATTAAAGGCACTTTCTTAGCGTAATTTCAAATATAAAATAAACTTTGTTTTGGTTTCCATATTTCAATAAGGTTATATATAATATATTATTGTTATTCTTGTTATTATTCCCGCCCATTTGAAACTTGAAAGATCAGAGTCTCATTCACCAACTATCTACAAGCCTCCCTGTCTACCTGTCATAAGTGTGTTCCCTCCATACTTCGCGGTTTTTTTCTAGCTCTCTTAGGTCTGTCCATATATTGTCTATCGAATGATATAATCCACCAACTTTTCAAATATAAACGGTTCATTTTCACCCATCTTGAAGCAATGCTAAAAATTGCTTTTTTAATCGCCTCCCCAAGCAAAATATTGACTCAAAACATACCAAGGGCACAATTTTTTGAATATAAAAATAACGCGGCTATCTAATTTGCAATTGTTATCAACAGCGTTTCCAGTTGTGTTAGTGCACATGGCGATTATATAGTGTGCAGAACTTCATTCGAAAATCTTATTACCCATGTAGCTATGTAAGCACATGCAGAGACATGCCAACGGCAGGTGTAAGGTGCCTACATATCGTGCTTGCGGTCGAGTGTACCAAAGGAATTTTGGTTTATAAATAGCCTGGCACACGTTTGGTAGGCGCTCTAAAGTTTGAGTTTACTACTATAACGTTGTTCGCCATGTGTTATGCTTAGTTCCATAAACAAAAAAAAAAAAACATGAAAACAGAAAAGGCAGATGTCATAAACGACTCTACACAGTCGAACAATTTACTTGTGACATTCTTATGCTTACAATTAAGGCGGGGAAGTTTTGATGTAGCGCGATTGGGGAATACTATCTGCGAATACACGGCAAAAAGGTAAATGTATACTCGTAGTACTTTAAAAAGGGAAATGTAAATGAAAAATTTTATAAGTATCCAAAAGGTTTAAAAAACCTGTAAATTACACTTTTTATAATATACTTGACTAAATACTACAACCATTTGAAAAGTTTTTTAAAAACTAGTTCTGATAATAATTTTCTTTGTAGAGAATATTGAATAGGGTTTTAAAATTACTAAAATTTAATAACTATTTTGACACCAACATAGTTTAAACCGAACAATTTTTATAAAAACGAGGTTTTAAAATAACGCTTCTCTGTTGTACATGATTGCCGATCAACGAATCGTCAAAAGAATAATGAATGAATAACCCGGGAGAAAAAGACCGCTGGCCAAGTTCGCGCAAGCGTCCCTTATGCGAAATCTATCATTGGACTTCCTCAACATAAATGTTCAAAATGTGCTTTTTTTTCTGATGCCACAGTGTATGTGACAGGCCTTCTTTGCTCTGTGACTGTAGCAGGTATTCATATAGGCGTATTTTCTAGCTAGTGTTTTTTTAGGAAAGTAATCATCATGACAGGGATACATACTTGACGAGGGTTATCAACGAGGCTCTGCACTTCCGAGTTCCACATGGCCCGAAACCAAACCAAACCACAATTATTAAAGTTGCAGCCCCTGAAAGATTTATATTTAAACTGCCCCCAATCTCCCTCTCCCCAGTCACTTATGTTCTTCCCATATACGAAGTTTTGTGTGTTTTTTTTTTCAAATACGCGAAATACGATCTCGATGGTTGGTTTTTTTGAGATTCGAACAACGCGTAACCATTGGAAAATAACATACCAACCTCTGAGTCACGGCAAGCTATCGTTAGATCTTAAGCTCTTTTTTGTAAAAAAAATCGCGAACCCATTTTATAAAATCAATTCCACTCTTAGTCACCATCAAATGCCTCCTCCCACCAGTTTTTTTTTATTATGCAAATACGTTTGGTCAATAGATTTGTCCATTTTGGACGCGTTATCGGTGTAAAGACTCCAACTGGTGATCAAGGTCAGCGAACAAACGTATGTGTGACCATTTCAATACAGTCACAAGAATTGGGCCTATCTGCTACCACTTTGCACCCCATTATGCATAAAGTGCTGGATTGTATGCATATAATGTTATGTCAATACAAGAACTGAAACCAGCAGACCAAGTATAACGCTATACTTTCATTCTTAGAGTACTGGAGAGGAATGATGAGATTATAATTTTCCATATAAAATTATTTTGAGTGATATTTAAGATGAGTAGTGGAACCATCTTATCATCCGCAACGAGTGATAGTTTGGTGCGGTTTTTAGACTGGCGGTCTTTGGGCGACAATTAAAGTGGAGTGATTAGGTGACCAAATGATGTTGATTGACTTTTTTTTACCGGAAATAGGGCTATTAACGTAGGTTACATATATTCATTTTTAGCCGGACAGCGTCAACAACAACTGGTGAAAATATTATTTATATTAAATAAAAATGTATGACTACGAACCTCTTTCTTCAATTATGATATTAAAAGCTACAATTTTTAATATACTTCGTTGGGTTTTTTTTTCGAATGATATAATCATTTTAATCAAAGTCAATCAAAAAAAGGGCGCCCTCACCACATTCTTAATACCATCAACGAGGATTCCAATATATAATGTAAAGTGGTGATAAAAATACTGAAATATGTGTCACAAGATAATATAGTATTCCATTTGAATACATACATTTTTTTATTAAAAGCACTCATATATAAGTTTTTCATATTTACATAAGTTAAAAGTGACATTTTACTAAAAATATTTTTCAGTGCACTGATCCATCGAACCTAGGTTTTCAAAAGCATCCACAACATACCACACATATTGTACGTTCTCGGCACCCTCGGAATAAAAGGAATTGCATGCTAAATTTAAACAACACAGGAAAAACATTCCGAATTTCACGTTAGCTTTTCCTCAGGAGAATATCTGCTGAAAACAGTTTTAAATACGTCCATATATACATACGTACATTTCGTTGGTTGGGAGGGTGATGTGAAATTATATTTGCATCCACAAAAAAAAACATAATGAATAGGAATAAAAAAAATAATGAAAACAGCATCTGGGCATACTTACTCGTATATACTTCACTCGCACGCCTTCCGAGAATTGTTTTGGTGGATATGGAGGAAGATCGGTAGAACATGTGTATGTTCATCCGGTATAGTAAAATTCAACTGCCCCGTAATTTTCAATCGGTTCACATCTTTCACCATACATATATTTCCTAGTTGTATTCAATATTAAACCATAGACGGAAGAAGCTGGCATTTGGTAAACTTCTTTTGATGGTTGGAACTAATCTTCTTGAATTATTTTTTTTAACCTTGCTAGCAAGTTAGTATAAAAAGTTACATAACACTTTACCGCCCTCTACAGATATCCTGAAAAATGTATAAGTAGGGTTCACAAACACAATAATATTCCATGGGTAGCAGGAAAAGTAAAAATGCCTGCGTTTAATTAAAAAGCGAGATTGATGAAATTGATTATACTCGTACATTTAAAGGGACTGCAATCACTTTGAGTAAAAATGACCGTTACAATCAACCAATTTTATATAAAACCGGCTTTTCTGCCCGTGGAGGACAGTGGAAGGAAACAGCGGTGGTCCAAACTATCCCTAAACAGGATAGAGATGAACGAAACCCTGCTAATCTCCGAAATTTGCTTTCGAATGTTAGCAAGTTGTTTGAAAAAGTAGTAAACAGAGCTCTGATCAAATGGGATGAGATGAGGTATGATACTATTCACACTTTGTGTGATCTTTGAGTTTAGTTAGAGAATCGGATCTATTATACACGCTCACTAAGCTAGGAATGCCAAATCAGCTTCTATTCATTATGACGTAATTACTATGAGAAAGAAGTTTGTAGTTAAAAGTGATAACGGTTTCATTTCAATAGAATAGAAACAGTGCCTTAAGAACTGTCTTAGAAGGTACAGAGCGCTAGAGTCCTAATTCATTAATTATTACCCTTATAAGTTCCTGTACAACACAGCAAGCCCAAACAGAATCGACATTTTTTTTTTGTTAAAATGACTCGAAAGCTTGCGTATTAGAAATTTGTAGTTTTTTCCATTCGCCTGTTTTTACACCCTGTTTTCCACCATAGAGGGGTATCTATGGTCGATCGATCTTGTTTTAAAAAACCTGAAATATATTTTCCCTCTTTTTAGTCAGAAACCAGGTTTCACATCCGTAAGTTTCATTGGCATTTTATGGTTTTATAAAAGCGGATTCTAATATTGTAAGACAAAAGAGTAATTTTTTAAAAAAAACTTGAATAAACACGGGCTACCCATATGCAGCCTTTTATTTATTTCGATCTGTATGCCGTTTTTGGCAGCCAATGTGGTCGGTCCAAGACCATATATTTGGTTTTCTCTTCATTTACTTCTTATTCTACTTAGTTTCCTGTCATTATTAGACTTTCCACGTTTATTTTAATTGTTTCCACATTACCTTCCAGCAGCTCCAGATCATCAGTGAATGATAAAATCAATGTAATGTTCAAAAAACAAAATAATTAAGAAATATTTAGTCAATACCACATTTTTCACATATGAATGCCTGAATTACAAAATGCTCTATCCTCCGCATATATATTTTTTTCACTGGGTGCAAGTTACAGTTACTCTGTTACCTTTTCCTGAGCAGTACCTTGCTTGGCACTTTCTGCGACCCTTTGGAAAGGAAGTGATTTTAGGTAAGGCTGTTGAAGATTTAGCCGCAGTTGTTGTTTTTTCATAACTCTTTGTAAATTTGGTTGAAAGTTTTTCTACCGACTGGAATAAAAAGTCCCTTCGCGAATTTTATCTGTTATTTCTTTATATAAATCCATGAGTTTATTTCGATCAAATCGAGGATATTGTAAAATACGTTCATACGTTCATCTACGGCACCAACATTTTACACTATACTTTCTTACCATTTTTTCAGTCATATCGACCCAAATTTTGTACTGTTGTAAAATGTTATTATTATAGAAGCGGTTAACTACTTTTTTCTACTTTTGCAGGCTTATGTTTCGAACTTAGTAAAAGTAAATTTAAAAGATTTTAAGCTTTTATAAATTGTTGAATTGTCTCCATATTATTGGTCTCTTATTCCATAAAACGTTGCGTTGACATTTTTTCCTCATATGCACTGCGCACATACAAAATACCTATAAGTGCTATTCATTTCGCCATAAACTTCATCCTTTTCCCAAAATATATGCCATAATAGGACTGTTTAATAATAGATTAACATCCATTTAATAGTAAATTAACATCCGTAATATATTCTTTCCCAACGAATGTCAATAAGCTCTTTCCAGGTTAAGAGATAAAAAGATCTACATATGAGAATATTCGTCTCGTCTTGGCTAGCGTAATGGTCTCCATACAGCAGGAAGATGTCCCCACCGATTTCATTACCCTCAAGAACCTTTTCATTACATATCACGAGTTTTTCAATATCTCTCCCAAAAAAGTATCAAACTATCTTGCTACCTTCAGACAATATATACATACATACGATCTTGCTACCTTCAGACAATATACGTCCCTAAAAGTCTCCCCCTCCCTGCCACTCGAACGCTTCCCGAAAACCTTCCTCTTACCTTTTATTATCATAACATAAGAGGTCTACGCTCTAAAACTCAGGCAGTCCTGCAGCAATCACATTCCTTACCTTTTGAAATCTTTGCCTTAACCAAAACGAACCTAATCCCTAGTATAAATAACCTTCAACTATTCCCATGCAACTTTAACGTTTATCGCGACGATGATGTTAACCGACCTATTGATGGTTGTCCATGCCGCGGTGTTCTTCTAGCCGTCCGAAACTCGATTGACTCCTCCCTCATAGCCACTTCATCTTTGCCATGTCTCGACTTTGTTTCTATTAAGATTTTTATACCCCGGATGGCTCTACGTCATCTGCTTTTACATTTTGGCATCACAACCTATTGAAACATATTACTTGGCCATTGATACAATATAATAATTTAATTGATTTACGGAATCCCCAAGACGAGATCCTAGTTTTCGGTGACTTCAACCTTCCTCACCTTAAATGGATCTCTTCAGACGAATAATCGTTTTACATTGCCTCTAATTGCACTGCAGCCAAAGAATACCTCTTCTCTGATCGCCTAGCTGATTCCAGCCTTAACCAAGTCAGCGGCATTTTAAATTACATGGCAGACAACTCGACCTCATTTTCACAAGTGACCCCTTTAACTTCTCAGTTTCAGCTTGTCCGCTGTCCCTATAAACCACCCTCCCCTTCTTCTTTCACAACTCCCCTACACAGAACTCTCCCCCCACTGTTCGAATGTCTCACGATTTCCACAAAGCCAACCTCCGTCAAATCAATGAATATCTCAATAGTGCTCATTTTAGTTGCGTACCCTACCTTGGTATAATCGCAGGCTCCGTTCTTTCAGAAACAAACGGAATAAGCCTTGGACAACTTTCCTTCGTACTCAATCCCCAAATGACTTCTCTAACTATGTCGGTACTTACCTGCATTTTGTAGAGCTTTATAACTCTCTCTATCAATACTACTTAGTCGAGATGCAAACCGACCTTATAAATAATCCCAACTCCGTCTTTCAGTTGGTTAATTACAAAAGAAAATCTGATGGCTACCTAAACTCTCTTCCTTCAATAATTAAACTTCCAATGATCCTCATAACATCGCCAACCTTTTTGCCACCTTCTTCAATCAATCTTTCATGATTCCTACTTATTCCTTATTCCGATCCTACTTTGCATCCGATCCTACTTATTTCAACTATTTGCCAAACCGATATCATCGAAGGTAGATTAAAGGAACTTAATGATGAATTCACCCCTGGTCCCGATGGTCTCCCTGCTATATTTTAAAAAAAAATGTTCCTCTCCCCTTTCTCTACCTCTTTCAAAAATCTTCAGCCTGTCCCTTTCTCAAGGTGAATTTCTCCGGATATGGAAAACCTCTTTTATAACACCTATACACAAAAAGGGTCCGAAGAATGACATTAACAACTACCGTCCCATTGCCAAACTATCTCATATACCCAAAATCTTTGAAAGTATTTTATATGATAATTTAAGTTTTCAATGCAAGTCTTTGATCTCCCCCAGACAACACGGCTTCCTCAAAGGTATGTCTACAACCACAAATATTATTGAATTCGTCTCCTTCACCCTTTCAGCCTTAGAAAATGGCAAGGAAGTCGATGTTATTTCAACTGACTTCAGTAACGCCTTTGATAAAACACACAGATTAATACTCTTCAAACTGTCTTCCTTTGGCGAACTCATCTTATTAAAGTGGATTTCCTCTTACCTGGAAAATCACCACTACAGCCTTAGCTTTAGATCCGCCCTCTCTAACCTCTTCCTTGCTTTCTCCGGTGTCTCCCAAGGCAGTCATTTAGACCCGCTTCTTTTTATCCTTACCATTAATATTGATATTGAAATGGTTATCAAACATTCCCACATCTCTCTATATGCCTATTTCCTCAGAACATGACTCTTCCCCTATTCAATCGAACCTCAACAGCTTTTCCACTTGATGCTCCAAGAACTGCCTCGACCTTAACATTTCCAAGTGTCAATCTATTACTTTCTCTCGAAAACGTAACAAACCTCTTCCCCGCCTCTACTTTCTCCATAATCAACCCCTTTCTACCGTTCAGGTGATCCGTGAACTTGGTGTATTGTGCGACCAGGAACTCAATGTCCTTGCACATATCAGCGATATAATTCTTAAGACCAATTCTGCACTCGGCTTCGTGAAACGATGGTCTAAAGAGTTTTCCAATCCCTAAGTCACTCGGTCTCTCTACATAACCTTTGTTCGCCCTATTCTCGAATACTCCTCTCAAGTGTGGTCTCCTTACTATCATTCACACATTTCCATAATCGTATCCAACGTCGTTTCCTCCGTTTTGCTCCTCGTGACTTACCCTGGGACAATCCTCTGATCCTTCCTCCCTATCAAGACCGCCTAAAACTTATAAATTTGAACTCGCTGGAAGAACGAAGAAGGATATCCGACATTCTTTTCATCCATCGACTTCTCTCAGGTACCAGGCGACCCTTCATAACTCTATCTTTTTTAACACTAACCCTCGTAATACACGAAATCCACGTCTCTTCTATGTACCCACCTCTCGTACCTCCTATGCCCCCAATGAACATATCTTCCGGAAGTTGCGGAATGTTAATGCGAAAAACTGTTTCGACTTTAACATCAGCACACTTTGTCTAAAACTCCGTCTCGATCGCCCTCTTTCTTAGTTTCCTAGATTGTAAGTTAAATTAAGTATGTAGCTTGAATTAAGCGTAATAAAATGGGGATATAGCCCCCACCAAAATCAAAATTATAATCTTTGGCATGGACAATAAGATCAGCTTCATCTTAGAATAAAGTATGAAGAGATGGTCTTCCAGGAAAGGAATCTGGTTAATTTTTTCCCCATACTGTACCACCAATAGCAATTCCAATATTATTCTCTTTATCTTCAGAACCTGTTAGTCTACTATTTACATTCAAAATATCTCTCTCCCCCTTTTCAGTGTTTCATGAGTAATTTTCATATTCACTTTCGATTTCATGATCAATTTCGAAAAATTCTTCTAACTTCAGATTATAAAGCCAGATATACACTGGTCAAATGCATGACATGCACGTGCACATGTATTAGTAAATTCTGCTTCAAGTTGCATATACACACATCAAGCATGAGTCTTCAATCTTTTTAGTTTCGCATCGAAGTGTGGTGAGAGGACGTTCTATACAAAATATATTTACTGTTCTTTGTGAATTTTTTCGGCAAAATTGTGCTTTTACAAATTTGTTTTCTGTCCATTTCATCACAATTTTTGTTTCCTATTTTAATATTTAATCAATATAAAGCAAATTATGAGTGACACAGACGATTGTTGTATCGCTCTAGGACTTGCGCTTGCATTAAAGAAAAGAAAATATAGAAAGAAACGTGTGTGGATGAAGGAATGGTTGAAAAAAAGAAGTGAATTTACTCATGAAAATCTTCTCAATGGGCCTACACACACGGGAGTAATTTTATCAGGAGTAAAACTGGTGTAATGCTCTGCTCTAAGCTTACGCGGAATGAATTAATCCAACTGAAAAAAATGTATATGTGAACCTCGTTTCATTGTGTTAGTGTTTTCTCGTCTTTCTGACATTTCATTTGACAGAGATATTTCGCAAAAGACGTCTCCTCGCAACACGAGACAAAAAACGTGCTGACTCGAAAAGTAAAGAGTTGTGTATGTATTAGTTTTGCGCTCTCTTCAACCACTCGATACGCGGTTGAAGATTTTACTCCGTTTCATACTTCACACTTCAGCTCCCTCTCCCATAAACTCAATTTTCAGCCGGTTGGATTACTCCCGTGTATGCAGGCCCAATGAACTGAGAATGGGCCTGCACACACGGGAGTAATCCAACCGGCTGAAAGTTGATTTTATGGGAGAGGGAGCTGAAGTGTGAAGTATGAAACGGAGTAAAATCTTCAACCGCGTATCGAGTGGTTGAAGAGAGAGCAAAACTAATACATACACAACTCTTTATTTCTCGAGTCGGCACGTTTTTTGTCTCGTGTTGCGTCTCAATCGTAATTCGCCCTTCAAGCAGTGAACACTGTATAAACCAAATGGAGAGGAGACGTCTTTTGCGAAATATCTCTGTCAAATGAAATGTCAGAAAGACGAAAACACTAACACAATGAAACGAGGTTCACATATACATTTTTTTCAGTTGGAGTAGTTCATTCCGTATACGCTTAGAGCAGAGCATTACACCAGTTTTACTCCTGATAAAATTACTCCCGTGTGTGCAGGCTCAATAAGTTCGTTGCATGATTTCAAGAATTTCCTTCGTATGGATGAGGAAGTCAATTACTTCTAATGATCGCACCCAAAATAAAAAAAGAAGATACCCAAATGCGAGATGCTATACCCGTCAACCAGCGTCTTTCGATAACTCTTCGTTTTCTGGCAACTGGTAATACAGGGTCCGCCAAATAATTTTTTTTTTTTTTGAAAATACAAAAAAAAAACTACTGAATATTTTCTCAAATTTCTTTTTTTATTTGAAAGTACAATCCTTCCGGTTAATAATGGAAAATAATTTCATTCAAATGGCTGCCTCGGCTGGATATGCAGTAGCCTACACGATCGGTCCAATTTTTAAGCACATTATCGATTGTGTGCAGCTGTATTTCATCAATGGCTTCAAGAATATTGTCCTTTAAAGCGTCAATTGTCTCTGGCTTGTCGGCGTAACACTTATCTTTGACGGCACCCCACAAATAATAGTCCAACGGTGTCAAATCGCAGCTCCGAGGTGGCCAAACGACATCAGCTCTGCGGCTGATAATGCGATCTTCAAAAACAGGGCGCAAAACATCGAGTGTAGCTTCGGCATGGCCCGATAACGATCGCCATTGACTGTAACGGCCACTCCTTGCTCATTTTCGAAGAAAAATAGCCCAATTATGCCTCTGGACCAAAATCCGCACCAAACAGTGGCTCGTTTTGGGTGCACCGGCTTTTCAATGTATGCGTGTGGGTTTTCTGTGCCCCAAATGTGACAATTTTGCTTGTTTACATACCCGCCAAGATCAAAATGAGCTTCATCTGAAAAAATGATTTTTTTGGAAAAATCGGCATCTTCTGTAAGTCGATCGCAAGTCCACTTAGCGAAGCGAAAACGCATTGGATGGTCAGTTCGCTTCAACTCCTGAAACAATTGGACTTTGTATGGCGTCATACCAAGGTCTTTATGCAAATTTCGTATCAATGATGTCTCCGAAATGTTCAATTGTTGAGAACGACGGTGAATTGATGTTGATGGCGCTTCACGCACACTTTCTGCCGCAGCAGCAATATTCTCGGGTGTACGCACTGTTTTTGGCTTTTCACGCTTTGGTTTATCGATGAGGATGCGAGTTTCTTTCACTTTTTTCACAAGATAACGAATATACGGAGCTGACGGTGCTTCTCTTCTTCCAAAATCCGTACGCAATTTTCGCACACATTCTGCAACATTACCATGATTTCGAAAGTAATGTCGCAATATTTCCCAGCGTTGTTCAAGCGTATACACAACCATATTCGTTCAGCGGAAGGATAAAACTAATTATCTGTCAAATCAGACATGAGCTAAGTGTTACCATTCATGAAATAAGCACTACTTGAAAAAAAAAAACGTTAGATGGCGGACCCTTTACATTTGCAGATTTAAAATTCATCAGGACTATCTCTGAGCATTCCATTGGAAGAATCGTAATTGAAACGTGCGAAGCAATCATTGATGTCCTGAATGAAATGATTAAAGTAAATAAAACAGTAATTTCATTTATATATTAGTTTGTATTTGTCATGAAAATAAATGTACTGTAAAGTTTATTGAAAAGAGGAAAAAATTTGTGCAGCCGAAGGAATTAATTCTTCCGAGATTTCGATTTCCTCAGGAGAAATCACTCGCGATGATCGGGCTGATGCCGATTGGCCCGGCAAATCCTCCAAATGTGCTGATTCTGATTTTGAAGCATAACTTCTCCATGAAGCACTATTGGAGCTGCTGCCTTGAGCAGGTGACGGCTCATGCGACGGAGACGGGCTTGGCGCCTGTAAAAACGATGAGTGCTCTTCCTCCGAGTTGTAAAAATCTTGGGTTTGTTACTGGAGTACTTGTCCTACTCCCCATATTTGAGCGCAGCCAGTTCTGATGTAAAGCACCCATGTGTGCTTCAAACAATATGTCATTTACGAATTTTTCGGCGAACATTCGTTGACTATGCTCCAATTTTCTCAGCTTGGATGCCCACGTGTCTGCAATCGAACGGAATTCGTCCCTTGGCTGCGACAAGCGCTTGGCAGCTAAAGCAATTAGCTCATTGCTTGGATCTGTTCTCCTTCGCTTGCTTGGAGTTTGCACTTCCTAAAAATATAAAAAATACAATATGTACATATAAACATAAGAACGTATTATCTATTACATTTATTTGTTTATCTTTACACACACCTTCTACAAAAGAAGAATGGAAAAAAAATTGCAGATGACTTTTTTTATCGATGGAATTTTCCGAACTGCCTAGGAGCATTGGATGGGAAGCATATTGCCATTAAAAAACCTCCAGACTCAGGATCATTTTATTTCAACTATAAAAAATATTTTAGCATCGTGCTTTTGGCAGTCGTCAACGTCAATTACGAATTCATAATGGTAGATGTGGGCAGAATATCGGATGGTGGTGTTATAGCCCACACAAATTTTGGACGAGCGTTATCTGAAAATGCTTTGAATTTGCCTGAGAATAGTTCGCCACCACTGAGTGACAAAAGCCTACCATATGTTTTCGTTGTAGCCCAGTCATTTTAGATTTATCTGCGGAGAAATTCCTAGTGAGCTGAATTTTTGTACACACCTTTATTACGGCGTTGTAATGAAGATGTGAAAAATCGACATTAATATCGTGCCGGCTAAAAAAATTATCAAGGCCAAAAGGTCCCGAAAATCAGTTTTTTGCAAATATCTCGCGACCTATTGCTCGGCGGTCAATACAGGTCATTATAAAAATTGTTTGTCGTGAAATTATCTACAAAAAAATGCCCCTTTCATTTTTCTGTAAAATGAACCGTTTTTGGAGTAGAGCGTTGAGAAAGCGACTAGAATGCACTCACATACGGTATTGTATACCGTACACCAAGGCGTAAACTCTATTGTTTTTCATTTATGTTTTTAAGTGTCTTAAAAACTTCTATCTGATATTTGGGCATTTTGTGAAAAATATACTTATATTATAGAGGTTTTGGAACTTAGTAAAATCGACTATATATTATACAAACGACCTCCGCTGGCAGATGTTCTGTATTTTATTGTTCCGAGACCCGTCCCTTTATACCCGCTACTGTCTGTCGGACTGTGTTTAGCTCAGTTGAAAAATATTTCTTGAGTGTTAAAGACGTTATTTCAGTAGTTTCATGCTCTTGAACAGTTTTCATAATGAGTGATATGTACATGTTTTATATGCAATGAATTGTTATCGGATGGTGATGTAGTAGAAGTTAGGCGTGATCTACAAACATTAAAAAATGCTGGTGTCGCTAGAGGTGATGGTAATACTGAATATATATAGTAATTGTCGTAAAAATTATACGAACAATTTGAGTATTGCGGCAGTAATTCTTTGATTTTTGAAATTCTGATCATCCTTTAAATTATTTCAAAATTTAACAAATACCAGAATTACAAAAATGTGGAATTATTTTAGAACTAATCACTGCGATGATCTGCAGCAAAGTGCATTTGTTTAATAACTCAAATGAAGTTGAAATGGAGCTCAATTAAAGCTGTTCTAGACTTGATACACCATCCAAATATCTAGATTCTTCTTTTTCCTTTCCTTTTTCCGACGTTGTTATGATCAGAAGTGTAGGACCATAACCTTCCCACTTAACTGCATTCCTACTGGTCCGCTTGTGGGGTCCGCCAGTTTGACCTCAGAAAGTAGCGGCAGGTTTTCCGGTTTGGGATTACTTCATCGCTGAGGCCAATCAAATGCTGGTGTTTTTGCATTTGTTTGCACGAATTGTTTTTCGGCCTGCCTTGTTTTTTTTTTTTTTTTTGTGACACGGGCATGCTCCAGATTTTTTTGTTTGATCTTACTCTTACAACACCGGTGATCTTCAGTCGTGTCAACCCACTGATTTGCATGTACACTTGTGGGGCAGTTTAATGGTGGTGTTTTCTAAATTGCCTAGATGTGGTTTTTGTTTACCTTTATTTTAGTCGCCTTTTACGACAAGCGAGAGGTATCCTGCAGGGATATTCTTAACCTGTCCCTGCACGGAAATCCAAATATCTAGATATTAATTGTTAAAGGATTTCAGGAATTAGATAATAAATGGTAGAAAAAGATAATGTGGGGATAAATTCGTCCACGAAATAAAGTAACAACTATAGCTAAACATTATTTGAGAAAAAATTAATATTTTAGGTTTATTAAATTTCAAATAATTAAAAAAAAATTAAATAATTTCAAGTTGAAATTAAAAAAAAATTTAATTTTGCTAGAAATAGTGTTAAAAATATTGTAACGTACATATATGTATACGAGTATAATATTGTAGTTTAAAAGTCCACATGGTTACATACTTAAAATATATTGTATTCGTAGTTGTAGTAAGATAAAATCTTTTACTCTGCGTGCACATGTAGAACATAGATATATGATTTTAAAGAACTATATTTCTTTCTGGCTGTTTTGTTTCCCAAAAGATCCTTTTATTTACGTGGGTGCTCACTTCGAGCGAATCCGAACAATAGGAAATACTATCAAACTACGAGATTGGCAAGTATCTGAAACACATGGTTAATATAACTAAGCAAACGAAAGACAGTACAATATCACGCCTACGACATCAGATATTTTGAAACGCGACAATCGACGCATTTAACTAATCAAAGAAAATGACAGAATATCTTTCGTTTGCCTTGGAACAATACAATTCGTGCAATTCCATCCGCACGAGTATGTTTCCGCAAAAAAATTTAATTTTTCGGAGAATCAGTATGACATTTAGGTGCTAAAGCTTACGAGAACGTCAGACAATCAAAGTTTGTGATGAACAATCAGCATCGATCTAGGGGGCCGTCCTAGATGGCAATATTTTTGTGATCGAAGATCCTCAGTAGAAGCTTGCGACAGTAGAAGCTGTGTTCCACGAAATGTACAAGATTAATGATAGCATTCGCCTGAACCACGAACTGGAGAACAGAGCCCTGCTTTTACAGAGCCTTAGTTTTACCACACTCAGTGAAGACTTCATGGAAACAATGGCATCGCCTCTGAAGGGACGGTATATCTAATGTTGTGCAGAGGAATCTCCCACATATACTGTTCAAAAATGCAATGAATAATGCATATTATCCTATGCATTGGAAGACAACTTTGGTGCAACCACTTCCCAAAACGGGTAAAAACACCTCCAACCCGCAAATCTCCGGCCAACAAGTCTATTTCCAAGTATCAACAATGCTTCGAGAAGGCAGTCCATAGAGCCCTGTCTAAATTGGTTGAGGACAATAAAATCATTCCGGATAACCAATTCGGTTTTAATGCGGAGCTATTTATGCCGCGTCAAAACTCGTATCGGCCATCCAATATAACAAATGGAAGAACCAATGCACCGGTGCTTACTTGATTGAAAAAGTTTTCGATATCGTATGGTTAGAAGGACTTTACTAAAATCTCAAAAGGCTGAGCATAGTATTAACTCGTAGAAAGTTCGTTGTAAAAATTGCCAACGTGACTTCCACTAAAGCAGTCCAATTAACAATGGACCGTCATAGATTACGGAGAACTCGTCGATTTTTTCAGTACTTACCTCATTGTTCAACAGCTTCTTTCCAGTAAGCCGGATTTAATTGTGTACAATTGAGGTTATAGATCGACGTCATTGTTACTCTTCTGTAGCGTGCCTTCGAAATTCAGCAGTTTGTGATGACCGAAAAGCAGTTGCTGGAAGTTTCCAGAAATCAGAATCTATTTTATTCAGAACGTCTCTATTTGAGTTCTTTCGAGACACTAGGGAAAATTGGCACAAGTTTTCAATTTTTGAACCGGACGGGAGTTCATTGGCGAAACGAAAAGTAGTCAGATATCTTCTCATCTGGCTAAACTAGTATCTATATTTTGACATACATGTAAATACTACTCTGGCAAGGGCCCCAGAGCAAGGGCGCTTTCGCTGAGTCAGGATAGCTGTTACGTAGTAGTGAACTTAATTCAATGATGAAAATAATCTGCTACATGGCCTAAATGGTGTTTTGTGAGAGCCAGTTTAATAGAATGACTCGGGTGTTAGAGAGACAATGACTCAGGAATTATCTCGGATAATTTTTTTATTAGGCTGATCCGAAATCGCGTTGCAAAAGCAATGACTTCGGTCAATAACTTGTTCTCCGCGGCTAACTACGCCAAACATTTATATCACGAGAGGTTGCCTAGAGTAAGATAAATCGAAACAATTGTGACATAAAAATTAATTTGAAACAAAAAAAAAACAGGAAAATTTCATCAACAACACTCTTCAAGCCTCTTATCAAATCATTATGCTCTACTCCAATAAGTAACTCTCGATAAAGGTATATTCATAATCGGATACATTTATATTAATTCTGTGATCATACAATTTAAGTAAGAAAAATAACCAACAATGTTATGATTTCCATGTGGTTGAGATGACGGGTTAATCATATTCGCACTTACAATAGAAATGCTGATTCTCAGGTGCTGCGGGATTTCAAACTTTTCTAGAGTTCTTTAGAAATTCTCTCTCGAATAGCTCTCTACAGCCAATGAATTCAGAAATTAGAGGTCGGTCACTGTTTTCGATTTTGTTCTTCGGAAATAGCCAGTTTTAAGAGTGTTTATATAATTTCCCTTGCATTGCTTAAAGCATGTTTATACGTAAAGCATCAACTGGAAATGGGTTGCTGAAAAGATCTGATACAATATCGTTTTAATTTTACACTGAACTTTTTAATTTATAAGTAATTCTATACAACAAAAATACCTGGGTATTTATTTATTTAGTAAGCTAATTAACGAATCACTGGACTAAATAAAGTACAATCTAAAAATAATTTTAGATATATATTTCTTTATTTTAATTACTAAATGTACATTTCCCGAAGAGCGGGTGACGGAAAATCCAATCTACCGGCTCTCCAATTGATTCACTTTTACCAAGTAGCGTACAGTTTCGTGCAGCATCTCGTCCGGTAAGGACGCGCGCGCGTGCCGGTTTCAATTTTTTTTTACTAGCTACACTACCGATGTAGTATGAACATCAAAAATCGGAAATTTTTCAAACAAAAAAAGTAAATAAAATAAAATAAAAGAGAAACCCACGTCATAGCTTGTGCCAGAAGATCAAAAGTACAACAGTTTATTTTCGTACGTAAAAATGCACATATATTTTTTGACGACACAGTAGTTTACTTTCGGAAGATTTTATTTATTTCCGTTTTTGAGATACTTGACGTGTAAGAGATTCGAAATAGACGCGAATAAATCTCAAACAGTATTGGTGCATGGTTTATTTTTAAACAGCGAGATATATTTTTCGATTAATGTAAAATGCGTGCTCAAGTTTATAATTTATTTTAGTATGACCGAGGTCTAACCGATATTTAGGTATAGGTTGCCATTTGAATAAAATATTTCTTAAGAACCGAGCGTAAACGTGAGTGTAGGCTATTTTGAATAGCAAAATAAAAACCTCAGTGTAAAAAGTTCAGTAACCCACAGCTCGAAGCTGGGCAGCATACCGGGCCAAAACTGTATGCGTGTGTTTTATGATGACAGCATTGTGCAACAGTGCGTTATGTTTTCCACCAAAATAGATTTCGTGTGTATTATATTTTTGAAATGTATCTAAAAAAATTAAATCATTGTTTTGTTCCTGGTGATAGTGTACGCCATAAGAAGTATGTCGGAGTAAATTGAGCATATTACGCGCAAAGTACTTTTGTTTTTCTAATTCCCCTTGAACACAATAACGATATTCGGGTTCGTGTTAACCTACCTATGCCGCGTGTATTTTGACATAGCTAAATTAGTTAAATTTGCACAAATGGATACGGGATTTATTTTATTCTTGATGTGGTGCGCTTGCAGTCAAAAACAATTATCGAATGCTCTTTTGAGTTCAGTTTTACTCTATGAGGGCCAGATGGCCACAGATACAGAAGGCAGTTCGATTGCCGGAAAAAAACATGAAAATCGTGATTCAAATAAAGTAATATCTATGGCTGAGCCAGATGCGAAGGCTGTTATGAAAACTCTTTCATCTTTCGAGGTTGCCCTCGACGTGGACAAAGATACTAGGCGAGGCATACGAAGTAATTTAAAAGGTGGCGCCGCGGATGTTAAAGATGATGATCATTCACTTCCGGGTTCGCTTTATACCGACTATCCCATGGAAGATGTGCCATTAGTGTCTCTGGATGAAGTAAATGATGAGATGCTAAATGATTCTCCTATGACCAAGTATGGAAATTCATACCCTTACCAAGCGTTACCGCGACGTCAATTGCCGGAGAAGTTGATGTATACAAAGGAAGTTGTTTTGAAGCAAGGTAGGGTAAAAGGAATCGTTAGAAGTATGCATCCACAGACGGGATTACGAGATGTTGATCAGTATCTGGGCTTGCCGTATGCTGAAGCACCTGTTGGCAGTAGACGTTTTATGCCGCCTGGTAAGTAATGCAAATACGATTTTAATGTCTTGCTGATCATTTTTACAGCAGTCATATTTTTTCTTACCACATGATGTTATTCCTTGTAGGCAAAAGGGTTACAAATTAGTCATGATTTTCATCGAAAAAAAATTGTTAAACAAGTAAGGGTCTGCATATGAATTTCTTGCATAGATTTATGACACATTTAACTCAATTTTATTCTTCAACTAAGAAATAGCAAATTGGATATTTTACGCATGCTTGTTCGATGATTACAAGTATTTTCCTTAACCAACTTCAGTGTTTGGCACTTTCCTTTTTCACATGCATACTCGTATATTGAAATTTAGTCCCTCCAAAAGTTGAGCGTTTGTTCTATTAAGTGGAATTATATGACATATAATAGATATACGGTGAAAAATATTATAAGGTCCTAGTTATAAGCGGGCACTATCAAATTCACATAAATCTAAAGGGTTTTTCAAATGTGTTCCAACGGATTGGCCACCCTATGAAATTTCTTGATCGGTTAACTTCCTATCGTATCCTATATTTCAACAAACAGTTCTTTAATCGGATAAGTAAGTCTCGTTGGGACAACATTATTCCGTAATGTAAATGAATTTTAGTTACAGTCTCTCGCAATTAAGCGTTTTTGTAAGAAACATTTGCAATAAAGCGGGTTTAAGCGTAACATCGTTCTCTTTTGTTTTTTTCGCATACATATTGTACCGTTGTTTGTGTATAAAAACTCCTACAATTTGATTGAAATGAACTAGAACTAGAAATTAAGAAAGTTTATAATTTGTTTTTAATTTTTGACTAGTCGATCGATTTAATGTGTTAAGTTATGTGATTCCCACTGCAGAATCGAGGTTAGTATATAGCTACGGCTCAGATTGCCAGTCATAAGAGCCGTCTAAGTTCCTAAGGGCTCTTTGCCCCATGAAGAAATGGCAGATGTAGTCTTTGAACTGATGATTCTGCACTACGCAAACATACAACTACATACCATTACCACACTCAAAACAATATCAAAAACCGTTGACACACCTCAATGCTAAATATGACTGATCTTTCTTGGGTGAAATATTCCGGAGATAAACTAGTTCACAGTTGGGGAGAGCCAATCATCGCTAAAATTAAAAGCCGAATCCAAGTCCACAGCAACGAAACACAGGTATGTATAGAAAAAACTCAACATTGAATAATTAAAGGACTCTCTTAGCGCCATTACTAGAACCAAATAATTACCAGGTTTGCCCTACTAAAGGACACGAAGAAACAAGACAGGTAGATTAGTATGGCTACTACAAAGCCTCTAAAAGAAAGTCTTGATGCGAGGAAAAAGTTGAAGCCCGTAATGTTCTTAGACTTCAAGCTGTGGAAAACTGTGAAAAGATCCCGCGTACAAAATATCAAACTCTACGAGAGGAAATCAGCCATTTCCGAAAAAAAACGAAAATGGTTGTTATTTAAGCTAGTTTTAAGCATTTTTGTCTATGTGTTCTAAAATATAAAAACCTAAATAAATAAAAAAAATATTTAATATTAATCAATCCACTTAAAGAATTAATAAAATACGCAAGAGAGGAATTAACAGAGAAGTTAAATGGGCTTCCAATTATATGGAACAATGAAACCATTCCGGGGAAAACCCGATCATCATTTATGTATTAAAAAGGCTGATCGATTACATTGCATGGTACTGTCAAATATTCTCTTAAAGAAATGTAAAAAGGTTTCTAAAAAAGAAATAAAAATTCCATGAAACGATCCATCAATTATTCCTAGATTTAAAAAAAAACACATGAAAATGTATCAGATCCTTGAAAAGCTGGTGGAAGTGATACAAGAGAAGAGAACAAAGGAGAAAGTAAATTAAAAAACACTTTATCTGAAACCCATGAAATTCGTGAAGGACTAATACAAGGAGATGCCTTGTCACTCCTTCTTTTTAATTTGCTATTGGAATTCGTAATGAGACCTCCCCACTAAAATGCGTTTGGGAGATATTCAATAAATAAATAAGAGGCTGTATATTGGCAACGAGCTCTGTCGCGAAGAAGGTTCTATTTAGAACGACTTTGTGAAATTTAGTGTCTGATCAAATCGGCCTTAAAAAGCTGATCCAAAGGGGAATCTATGGTGGAAAACAGATCGAAGAAACAGCCGAATGGAAAAACATGAGGAACTCTATTCGGTCTCAAGGATTGTCCGAGTAAAGACTAGGATAGAAGGGAAAAAAGAATAAAAAGACAGCCAGGAAGGTCGCGTCGTAAATGAGAGGGCAGTATAAGGGTGAATCTAGAAGAGATGGGACAGTCAGGGAAACATGCAAAGAACACACTCATGACAGAGAGGCTTGGCGAAGAGTGATAACTCTCAACCTCTAACTTGATATGAGGCTCTGAACTTCCGAGTTCCGAACTTCAGGTAATAATAATAAGTATTTCGTTAACAACATGCTATTCCCTTTTGGAGTTTCCAATATTTTTAGCTAATTGATTGGTTTCTGATTATTCCCGTTTGTTGGTTGGGGTGTTTCTATATTTATTAACTTAATTCAAAAAATAGGATAGACATTCAGTGTTTTATACGTTCAATTTGCCATCTCTTGTATTTTTCTTTTGCCAATATAATAATAATCAAAGTTTTTGCTTAGTAGAGAAAGTATCGAAAGCAATGGAAAGATCTTTAGCATTATAAACTTCTTCCTAAAATTCAAAATATGATAGTGTTCTCAAGGAAACAAAATATTATACTCTTTGACTTCAAATTGATTTGTTCTAGCAATCCTACAATTAAATTAAATACTGGTCAAATAACTATCAGTTATACTTAGGTCGTAATTCATTGTTTTATCGACCATATATGTACATATATGCAGTCTAATGAAAATCTACAGAATCATATTGATATTAAAATCAACCATTCATATTATAATTATTTATTTCCGACTGTCCAAAAATCATGAAAACTCATCCCAAATCTGCTACACTACCAGCTGCATAAATCTCATTACAAACAGTATCGATTTTAAAATTAGGAATACTTGTACCTACTCGTACATATATAATGAATTCTGATATCTCTTCTTCAAATGAAGATATGAAAAAGAAGTCTGGTAAATTATCACACTTGGGGAGAAAAAAAAATATTAGAATGAAATCATACATATATGTATGTACATACAAGGTGGCGCAAAATTAATCATCCGAATTTGGTTTTTTTTTTTAAATTTACGAAATTACTTTTTTCCTTTATTTGTCTGAGGCTTGTTCCGCGACTTTAAATAGCTCGAAAGAAAGAAGTCTGGGATTGTTAAATCGGCGATTTTGCTAGCCATGCCAAATTGCCAAAATGGGAGAATACGCGACCAGGAAACTCTTACTTCACAATATCCATTGTCGTGCTGTCTCGTCTTGTTGAAACCACATGTTCACCAATCCCCGCTCATCCAGTTCATGCAGTAAGAAGTCGTTTATCATGGTAGTGTTCGTCGGTAACAGTGACCGTTTTATCAATGGCGTCCTCAAAAAAATACGGCCCAATCACTCCTCCCGCGTGAGCGCCGCACCACACAGTGGCTTTGAGTGGATGTAATGCCTCTTCGTGCATCACACGCGGACTTTCAATGTTGTTTCAATGTGTTTCAATTTTGCTTATTGACGTAACCACTTAAATGGAAATGCGCCTTGTCGCTCATGATGATTTTCGACACAAAATGTTTGGACTTTGTACAGGAACATGTGTACGAGTAAGTCTTTCACTAAAATTCGCTATAGGGTCCGTGGCCTGGTTGATATTCTCAGCCGAACGACCAGCCCGTTGGCAAGCACGCCCTGCATGTTCTCCTGTGGTACGAGTAGCTCGAGTCGAGTAGCTAAGCGCTGGACTGTTTGCCCAGTTGGCGCTAGACGATTAGGAGATCGACGTCGAAATTCACACTGCGCTAACACCACCAATCGGTTATTGGTAAAAGAAATCGACACAATTATTCCATGCTCTTGCGGATTATAGCGCTGTATACTGCGGCTGTCTAGTTCATAAAAGTCAAATATGATTGACGTACGACTCCATTTGCTAAAATTATAACATTTTCCGATAGGGTGATTAACTTTGTACTAACATATTGGTGAAATAACTTGGTCTTCCATGAATTGAAGGGTTTTAAATTTTTTTAAAGTGGTAAATATGAATACGGTAGAGTTATGATTTAAAAATGAAATTTTAAAAGATTAGGTAATGGTGGACATTTTTTCTTAAGAAAATCCTGCAGGATAAAGTCTAATGTACGCGGATGTTACTAGCCTGGAGGCTATGCGATATGCGATTAAAGAGGGTCGTTATATATAAGGATCGTTATATATAAGGATCATTATATATAACCAATATATAGCCAATAATAGCTATGTTGTACCTTTCCCATTCTTTTTAAATACAGCCAGCATACATGAAACTGTCAGTTTTGATCTATTTAGCCGTGCTGAACGTTTTTGTCTGAAACTGAGAGTAACCAAAAGCGACAGATTTGTTAATTTACAAATTAAAATGTGTTTCATAACTCAAAAACACACTTTAACGTGCGAAATATTTTCATGTTGACATGGAAACCTTTTTATGATTTTTATTTGGATTGTATGAAATTTCACATCATGGTTCAAAATCAGATATGGTTGATTTCTTTAGCAATCTTGACAGTAGCTTGCTTCAACGTTGTGTACTGCCTCTTCCGTTTTTGAAGTTCTGCTCGGGTGTCCGAACGTCATTGATTAATGGAGACGGCAACTTGTAGCCCGATACTTCTGAAGCCGTTTACAAACTTGGTGCCATGGTATTGTTTTTACGAAAGGAACACAAAAGTAGGTATACGGTAAACAAAAAAGTCTCATTAGCTAGTAAGCCATGAAATATATGGTACAGGTTTAATCATAGTAGACAAAAGCAAGTTGAAGGAAAAATTTCCTTTAGATCTGTTATTCAAAAAGTGTTCTTGTGAATATCCTACCATGCCTTATATGCTATTCTTGTCATTCTCTATATCGTCGGTGAAACCAGAAAAGTGTGTAACTCCATATTAGCAAATTTTACAGGAGAGTATTAAAACCTCATAGTTGCGAAGTTATTGGCACGATTTGGCTGAAATTTTCAGAAATGATATTTCGTAATATTATTTATATTTCGAAATGATTCAAAATCAAAATGTTGCACAGTATTTATTTTTTTTTGGAGATGCACACTTTTCACTAGAAATTGTTACAGGTGCTAAGGAGTTTCACATTTTTCTTACGCTGTTATCAGTCCTATGCATAAGAATTTATAGGTTTTTGTGGATATTTCCTATAAATTAAATAATCTTCATCAAACATTCAAAACAAAAAAAAAAACGATCAAACTGAAATTTTTCAAAAACTTAATTTTAATACTGAAATCTAAGAACTCTTACAAACATCTTATTCATAAGTACCAATAAATTACAAAGTAACAATAAACGAAAATGAATTCAACTGTAATAACGAATAAAACACAATTTTATAAAAATAAAGCGATCTACTTTGTAGTAAAAGGAATTGCATCGTAGAACGCATGGTAATCGGATGGTAAACTTTTCTTCAGAACCTGTCAATGGTCATATTTTCCTTTCTTGATTCTCCTTCTTTCCGAGAATAGAGCGGGTAATATTTTCATATCATATTGTTCAGTTTGCATCTTTGTTGATCGTCTTACGTCCAATGTAGTCCAATCGTTATTTGTGTGTCTCAGTTTGTACTGAATTACAGAATCTGGTGTATATTTCATTTGTTTGGGATCAGTTGTTGTATCACCAACTTTACGACCTGGTCTTATTGAAGAAATGTATTTGATGCACGAAAAGTCTTTAAAAAGGATATGGTAAAGATACCGAACTTCGCATCGAAATGGTTTTTGTCGTGTATTCTCGCAATGAATGATATAATCTGCTGGAACATTGTTTCTGAGTCTTCTCTCAATAGCTGAGTGCATTGAATCTGCCTCCATTTGTGTATGGCCCTTGTAAAGGTATTTTTGAATGATTGTTATGCCGTGAACTACAGATGTATTCAGCAATGCATTGGATGAACATGCGTTTCTGTTTTGGCCTGTACAACCATCGCTCCAAAATATAATTTTTTTAAGTTTTATCTGTCATATGAGGAAGAATATCGAATTCAATGAAATTGACAATAATAGAAGAGAACTCATTGACAGTTAACCCACCTACGGTTTCATTCCACAGAAAACAATAAGCTTCATGGGTATTTATATTGTAAATTGTGAAGTTATGAACAGTGAGTTTTGTTTTATAGTACATAGCTCCTACTCTGTTTTTAGGAGCTAGCAACACAGATTGCATGTCCATTGTCAACACAATGTCTGATGTTTCAGCAATTTTGTCTTGGCTCTTTGCATTCCTTGCTTCAACTTTAAGTACAAGATGTTGTTGATAGGCTTCTTCAGTTAACTGTTGACTGTTGTTGGTCTTTCCTCGGACGAAACAGTGATAAGTTCATTTTAAAGAACTCATCATTGAATGTCGTTCTTGAAGCAGAGGCCATCTCATCTTGTTCCTTGCAATAAGTATTTAAATAAAACCTATAAAGATCTTTTTCGTTTGCCAAATCGGTTCCAAACACAGTCTTTGGGTAGACGCCCGACAATAATGTGATTCAACCTTTGGCAGTAAATGATTTGCACTGCACTTACCGTAAATTTTGTATTGAAATAATTTAATCGCAAATATATTATTGAGACAATATGCACGTATACTACAAATTTTTTAAGAGCACGATGTCACTCACACTTGTACTTTCGCATAGCGGGGAGATACACGGTTTTCTCACAAAATTAAAAGATCATGGAATTACACCATTTTCTAATTTGCCGTTAGAATAATAACTGTGAATTTCAAGGGGATTCTCAGTTTAAGAAGCGGTAGATAT
Organism: Merodon equestris; assembly: GCA_958301585.1. Lineage (NCBI taxonomy): Eukaryota > Metazoa > Arthropoda > Insecta > Diptera > Syrphidae > Merodon > Merodon equestris. The sequence goes on from OY284413.1 coordinate 73,380,012, forward strand.
CAGGTTTGGTTAATAGATGGCATTCAAATTTAATATTCAGAAAATTTGGAGTTACACACTTTTCTGGTTTCACTGACGATATGTAAAATACTCTTCGATAATAAATATGGAGTTTCAGAAGATCGAATACGTTAGAAAAGTGTTAACATTTTCTTTCTTCTAAAGTCAATTTATATTGGACCGTGTTATGGGAGGGGAAAGAACAATATAAGTTTCACATGTATGTGGTTTCACACAATTGAAAAACCTTCGTACTGGGAAACCTTTGTATTGGTAAAAGAAATGTCTGAAATTTGAACTGAAACTCTAATTAATGGTTCATAAAGGAAAACAATCGTATTATTCTTGAAAGTATTTAATATATGAAAACATTTGATTTAGTTGTTTGTAGTTTTCTAATTTGCTAGTTATTCAGATTATTATTTTATTTTATTTTTATTGGCCTTTCAGGTTGTGGAGAACCAGAGTCAAAGCTGCTCTGAGTAACATATACGAGTTTTGTTCATAAAAATAAGGTGACTTTTTATTTTTCTCAAGGAATGTTTATTTTCATCAAGTTTTTTTGCCCGATCAAAGTAATTTCCCTCAGATGTTATACACTGCATATGCTTTTTTAAATCTTCGAAGCACTTCTGGTATGCGCCTTAAGTTTTTCAACCGATGCAGTCTTTATAGTGACAAATTTTCGACCTTTCATTGGTCTTTCTAGTTTCGGGTAGATACAAAAGTAGTGAATATGGCCAAATAATTAGACAGAAGCAGTGATGATTGAACAGGTGCATGGTGATGCAACAGTCACGATCACACAATAATCAACAAATCAACAAATCTGGACGTTTTTTTTGCATTGTTTCACGCAAATACCCCATACCTTCAAGGTAATATTCCTCATGATGATGAGCAACACTTTTACATATGACCAAACTTGGCTTTCTTTTCGGTATTAACTCTTCTGGTCGCTTCCATTGTGATGATTGGGCTTTGGTTTCGACGTCACGGTTCACCCCCGATTCGCCGAATCCCATTTCGCCGAATCCCGATTCACCGAAAGTTTTTTCGCCTAATCCCATCTTGCCGAATCCCATCTCGCCGAACGGATTAGAAATAATAATCAAGATTGAAATTTTAAAGAATCAAATTTATTTATTCAATAAAATCAATGCAACGTGGTAAATAATTGAATAAATGAAATGAAGTGGAGTTATCTCACCGTTATCTAATTGATATTTCAAATGTTTGTAGCGATTCTCTAAGTTACACAAAATCTTGTGGCGGGTGATGATGGACTCTCTTTTCGTTAACCAGAAGCTTTCATCATTTGTTACTAAAGTCACTGAACATTTTGGATAATAAGAACATTTCCAATAACTTCTACCATTATTGGCTCTTTTGTCGATTCGGAAAGAAAATCCTTCAAAGATTGGTATTCTTTTTCCTCGAGAAGATGTGATCCATTCAATGGCTCTCGTAGCCATTTTGTGATACTAACCACTATACTGCCGAGAACTAACTGACAACTAATCTTTTTGTTTTTACAATTTTCTTTAACCACTAATCTTTTTGTTTACTTCAATTTCGGCAAAATGGGATATAAACATTTTTGAGGATTAAATCTTGATATTTCTTTCGGTCAAATGGGACTTGGAAAATTTTCGGCGAAACGGGACATAAAAATTTCGGCGAAATGGGAATTCGCGAAATGGGATTCGGCGAATCGGGGGGACACCGACGTCACCACTGTCGACCTCTTTCAGCAAATCTGGATTGCTATTCACTTTCTTTAACAGTCCCTGAGCAATGCTTATGCGGCGGTCGTTTTGATCAAAATTTAGCAATTTCGGAAGGAACTTCGTTGATACATATTTCATGCCTAATATATTTGGGTACCACTTATAAACATTTTTTTTTGCTCAGAGTAGAATCGCCACAGTCAACATTTCAAGTACGTTTGAGCATTAAATTGTATTTTTCACACAAATTTTAATAGACATTTTTTATCCATTTTTTTTTCAATAACAACAAACCATCAAATACACCAAAACACGTCTCACCTTTTATCAATGAAAAACAAACTACTCGTAAATACACGAAATGGCTGATAACGTCAACATATGTTATAGCATATGTGTACCAACATAACAAAATCTAATGTACCTATGTATCTCACGAAATTCAAAAAGTCACAAACCTTGTATATTTGATGTGTCATTCGTTTCTATCCATAGGTGTAAGGGATCAGATGTTTAACGTCGAACCCTTTTTCAGGCACAGCGGTTCTTTACGTACTCCGGTAAGTACAATTTCAAATTACAATCAGGACTATTGCAATATTTGATCTCGTGTGATCGATGTCCGAGGCTAATATACATCGAAACGGAGTGACCTCGTTATGGTTACTATGAACATATTTATCCTATGACTCATGGTACATATGTAAGTTGTAAGCTAGTTTTGGATAAGAACATTATTGGAATTTGACGCTTAGGTATAGATCCTATAAGTATTTCGGTAATTCCACCAGCGACATCTGGCGGAGTATAATAGTCCGATCGCGATTGAATACATATATTGAAAATATCCGGTTGAGAGTGGTGCTTCGCCATGGTTCATATAGCGTTTTCCTAGGTGTCCACGAGCCTTTCACTTCTCTTATACTCTACTGGATAAAACCAACTTCATTGTGCCAGCAATGTTTTCGATTATTGGATGACAAACACCATTACCACTACTCACTATTCTAAAGATGTTTGCCTTGGATATAACCATTGGGGTAGTAACCATTCATTCATGTAACATTAATTAAATGAGAACTTTCTAGCAATCGAGCTGCGATCGTAGCATAGATACGAAGTTGTATTTATTGTTGGTGAGTTTATGAAAATAGCGATTTATGAATTGATTGATTTATGAATAAGTTTCGCTGTTCTGTTCCATATCATCTAGCTCCGTCCTCACAATAGCGTCCATTCTACCGTGGGGCATTCCCGGAGGTCCGGTACCCTCGGGTTATCGGTTACTGTCCTTTCGTTCTAGGTGTCCTGCCCATCTTCGTCTTTGTGATTTTATTACTCAGACAATGTTTGACGCTTTTTGTGTTGAATGTTGTGGTTTTCACAATCATATTTTTGAGTAGGTGAAACTTTTTGACCATTATCGTTTTATGAGGCATCTAGACTTTTTTCTTGACATTAGATCTTTTTTTACCGATATAAGATAAGACTTACTACCAAGTACATTAACATAACTTACCTTGACCCCTGAAGAAGTTCGCTCCAGTTACCAAAAGCGTTGCTGTTTACGGATCACGTCTCCATTGGATCAGTATAATAAGAAGATTATCCACCTTACAATCCTAACTCTATTAGGTTAAAATCGTTAAGGTAAATTTTCTTGTACTCAGATTCGGATGCCTTATCTAATCTAAAGACTCAGGACTTATCGTGAGGCATTGCTTCAGAAACACCTCGGTATCCTTTCTATTAAGCTGGCAGCCAGATTGCACGATTAAATCGTTCATATATGCTATTGAATGGTGAAAAGAATTACTGACGTTAGTATAAATATTAGATAATATAAATATTAGATGAAGAACAATTACCGAAGCAGTTGTCAATGTACCATACTAATAAGGAAGTGGAGTAAATTAATACAATAATAACCCTCAAGACAGAATTAACTACCCGAAACCACCGATCCACTTTTCATTTTGATTTCGTTGCGATTTAGCAGATCGAAGTTCGATTCATGAGGTGTTTCCGCTTTAACTCATGTGCCACCCACACGATTCTTTTCCTATCCAGGTTTATTTAAATGATTCTAAACGATTTTTTAGCAATGCTTAGCTCTTGGAAAACCGAAATATTGCTTACTAGGGGATCAGACTCGATCAATTCTATGATTTTTTTTCGAAAATTGGCCTACCACAGAGTGCTGCATTTTTGATATTGAAGATATTCGAATACAATCGACGTAACCAGAGCTGCATGTAATTGAATGTAACAGTATCAGTACCATAAACACTATTCATATTTTCAGCAGATTGGTTTGGGTTCTAATTTTTACTTAAAAAAAAACTGTCAAATATAGCGCATTTTTTCTTTCCTGGTGTCCATCTTTGACTTGCGCTATACCACGAAAAAAATTTCAGATATAAAAATAGTCAAAACTACAAATGTAATAAACCCACAAGAAATAATAGTTATCAGCCTACATAAGGATTTAATATAACTCTCTCTCAATTTACCGTCTATAAAAACAACCGTCTATATCCCATCACACTCTCACACTCTCAACCCAATCTCTTCCATCCCTTTTGCTTGGTTCAAATCTCCTGTCCTCACATCTGTCTTAGATCCTCACTCCAACAGATGTACTTATCAAGCTTCTTCTTCTTCTTAGATGGAACTACAGTCCGGTGAGAACCTGCGCCTTAACCAGCAAGCGTCTCCAGCTGGTACGATCTTTTGCCAGTTTTGCCTACAGCTACGTCGTCGCTCAGGGTTGGTTTCAAAGATTCATCGGGCCGGAGCTGTGTTGTTCATTCGCTCTACATGACCTAGCCATCTTATACGTTGGATTCGGAGACGGATCTAGGCCGGTGTGGCTGTACAGCCCGTACCGACTGTTTATACAAACCGGTCCAAAGATTGAACCCAGAAAAGCGCATCCTCATCCATTTTCGTTAAGGTCCAGGCCTTAAGGAGGACCGCGATGATCAGTCATTTGTATAGTACTACCTTTGGTTTTCGAGAGAGGGCTCTACTTCTCAATTTCCTCTTAAACCCAAAGGAGCAAGAAGCTGGTGTTGATGTCGGTATTCACTAAATACTGAATTTTTCTAAGAACTGGATAACATGTTTTTTTTTCTTTTTCATTATAAAAATGCCAAATTTAATTACGGTCGTACAGTTTAACTGATTGCTATAGCCAACGGTTTTATCCGACTTCTCAAAAATAGAAAATTTACTTGTCAAAAACCAACCATGTGGGTGAAAATCGGTCGTTAAAAGCGACTGTTCGTTATAAGCCAGATCGTTATGGTCGATTTCGCCATGGTTTTAAATGCATATTTCTCATTTTTAAGAGCATATTTTTAACGCATATTTTACGTTTTTAAGTGCATGAAAATCCTAGCCATATTCATAATTAATGATCTTTCCCCGTTGCCCACATCAGCAACAGATGCTCCTCACACCTACAGAGAACTTGTTCTAACTGCAAAATCTATTTTTACTCCTAAACTAAGGTCGAAACCTTTCTGCACCAATCGATAACTTCAGACAAATATGTCTAGTTCTATTCTGGTCAGAGGATTGCACACCAAAACTTCCACAGTAGTCCTCAATTCCCAAAAACTGTCTTACGATATTTTTGTCTTAACTGAAACTAATCTATGCCCCGTTACGAGAGAGAGACAAAGAGACTTTGGCCACAACAATATTGTCAATCGCGAAATCCTCATATCAATTCATAGCCGCTACCATCTCTTACCCCTCAAAACGTCGAAATCCGCTTATTTCAGCGCCTTTAACTTCAGGAAAGAAAGGCAAACTCTACCTTGTCCGCTGTTACATTCATCTCTCGCAACAAATGTATTGTTATCAATTTTCAATGGACTTCATAGATTACATAGTTATTTAATATCATTGAACCCTGCGTCGAATGAAATTAGCTAAATCTGCGATAAGACTCGCCTTGTCACGACTGACATCTTGTTTGGTAAGTAAATCCACTTCATCAATTTCCGACTCTGGTATCTTTCAACTCAGTAACATTGCCAACTACATGAGTCGACATCTAATAGCGAAAACTACCTTATTACCGCAAATAAGCATCTGCTTTCTACCTTGCATCCGATACATCCACCATTATAGGAAACATTTTCAATTGACAATCCCTTTACTCCGAAAATACATATTGTTTCATTTCCGGAAAAGTTTCACTTTACAAAAATAAATTACCTGCTCAGCAATATTAGCTATATTTTTCTACTTAAGCCTAAGGTCCTTAGACGATATTTTCACCTATTCTACTCCAAAGTTATCAGTCATCTTATCCTATCCATTCCATATTTTGATTAATAAAAATATCTCCTCATCTCCACCATAGAACTCCCCGCGAAAAAAAGAAACAAATGGTGGCTATCCCTATACTTTTAATTTTCTCAATAATATCCCAGTGATCCAAAAATAATTACCAAATTGTCAGCCAGTCTTACACCGAACAGTTCCCTCTACCCCCATGACTTTACATAACATTATATGAAATACTGCCCACAGACGTCTCTACCGTTCCTAATATATTATAATATAACCCCAAGAGAATATACCTCCTGCCTAAGTCATCGAGTAAATACGAGTATGTGAAGTTAATGACAACTACTCGTCCGGTCTTGGTGTCTCTCCGCAATAGTTTTAAAAAGATGCGCCAACCATTTAGCTCTTGCTAAATTTTCTTGCATTCCCAAACTTGAAATTATCTTCAATGCCATATTTTTTCACTGCAAGGCTATTGTAAAAAAAATAATGTAAAGCTAATTAAAATAAAAGATGGAACGCCAAAAATAATAATTTTTAAAACTGCGTTTCGTTTGCACTCAATAGGAACACCACTGCCATGGCAAGGCTTAAAAATTGCTCGTCACCTTCCACCAGTCTGTCCACAGAAGATTCCAGACATAACGAGTAGCAGTACAAAAATGTCCAAAGGACGATACGAGCAATTAATACGACTTTTGCCATATCTCAAAACAGAAAATGAGGACTGCCTTTATTTGAACGTGTACGTGCCACGAGGAGGTAGGTTAGGAGGAGAAAGGTCTATAATACGTATTGTCTATAAAAAATCCCTTCGGAATTATGTTATATCTTAAATCTAATTTTTATCATAGATCGAATTGATCAGTCAACCAAATATCCCGTAATAGCGTATCTTCACGGAGAATCATTTGAATGGAACAGTGGGAATCCATACGATGGGTCGGTGTTGGCTAGCTATGGTCAAGTGGTAGTGGTCACAGTAAATTATAGATTGGGTGTTTTAGGTACTTTTCCATTTTAATCAAATATGTTAACGGACTCCTACCCTTTTTTGGAAATTCAATTTCAGGATTCCTGAGACCAGGTATAGGCGATGATACAGTCAGCAATTTCGGGCTCTTAGATCAAATAGCCGCCCTTAATTGGATCAAGGAGAATATTGAAGAACTAGGCGGAGATAAGAACAGTGTTACGCTGATGGGACATAGCACAGGCGCTGCATGTGTTAATTACCTAATGGTGTCACCTGTTGCATCTGGTATGTATATTGCGGTTATTTAAAATTATTATCCAATTAATACTGATATTGGCCGTTATCGATCCATAGGGCTTTTTCATCGAGCAATTTTGATGTCAGGTTCAGCCATGGCAGATTGGGCTTCATCTAACAATTCGCTTCAACTTACTATGCAAATGGCACATAGTCTTAATTGTCCTCTAAACGACGCCAGTGAAGAAATGCTGTCATGTTTGCGAACTAAACGGTAATCATACATATTAGGTATTCTAGCTTTATCTGTTAATTGTAATTTATTTGACATAGACTGATCATATTTATGTACATATTGTGCTATGTATAAGACTGGAAAAAAGATTTGTTCGGTGTTTTTTTCCACTTGGTCTACGAGCATATTAACTTTTATTTAGTGAATTACAGCCATTCAAAAGATTTGTGGTCTATGGCAAGAAAAAAAAAATTATTGGCAAAATAAATGTGAAGCCTACATGCTCGTATGTATGTATCCACAAGTAGTTGGGTTGAGTGCCACATCATAATGTAGCAAGAAGACAGCGACATATAAATTTTTGAAATCCATTTCTAAAAACACACACTACTTAAAATAGGACGAGGCTATTTCTCGTGCGCATTATTTCCAATCTTTTAGGAAAATAAAAAAAAAATAAAAAAGTAAAACTATTATTACTGGCCATTTGGAATTTTGAAATTCAGAGCCTCGTTGATAACCCTTTGCCGATCCTCACTGGCATGAGTGTGTTCCTTCCATGTTTCGCTGCTCTGTCCCATCTCTTCTAGATCCATTCCCCTCATTATTCGTTTGACTTTTCGTCCACTGTCCAGTCGTTCTATGTGTTCTGAGCAACCTAGTCCTCGCAATTTAATAACTCAGACAATGCTTGGGGCTGAACAGATTTCTTTGAGTTCTTGAATGAGTAATTTTCTTCATTCATTTGAAGGAGCACTTCAGGCGATACTTAAATATTCCATAAGCCGATTCGCCATTATTCCCCGAATGTAAAGATGCTCCACTGCTCCTGAAAGTTTAGTGTGCTTCCAGGTATCGAAATCTTTACTGAAGGCCACATACATACAATACAAATACATGATGGCTTTTATTGAGGCTCCCACTGATGCAATTTGAAACTTCAACTAAAAAATTACTAGTGCTTTTAAGTCTTCTACCTTGCAAAGTTGGGGTAGGGAAGACTTATGCAAAGGCTTTCCTTTCTGTCCATATATCACATATATCATATATCTGTTGTCCTGTACCCATATATCAAACCAAACTTGCCGTGAAGTGAGTGTGAATTATAGGTATGAACATAAAACAAAAGTGCATGTACGTTTTAGCACAGAATAAATAGTATACAGAAGTTGCATCTCATACAAAGCAAATTTTGTTCTAGGGTTCCAATATTGGCACCCTATTGAACAGAGAGTACAAGCATGAGAACATGCAAGAGAGTATACAAAAAATTGAGAAGCTGGTGCGAGCGAAAGAGAGTAGCATGTGCGTTTTCGGTGGTTTTGTTTTTACGAGAGCAAAGCAGCTTACGATGTGTATGCAAGTGTGTGTGCGTGTGTATGCATTGATAGCTTCTTCTATCGTAAGCTTGCATGGTGTTGTATTGCTTCTCTTGTTTTCGATTGTCTGGATTGGATTCGAAATCACTTGGGAATTGTACTTTCATCCGAATGGTTGTGTTTTCCTGCGCTTATATATCGACTCCATTTTTACTTTGTATTTTGAAATTTAACTCTATTTTTGATTTTGAATTGTTGACAACTTTGCATACGATTGTGATTATTCTTTGGACTTATTATTATATATTGATTGTTGAGGGGTTGTCATACGATTTTGAATAGGAAAAATGGATTCTGTACCGGCTGTTGGTAAAATTTTCCAAAAGTCCGGCATTCGATGCTGCATAAAAACATGCGGTAAATCAAATCTAGGCGATATGGTGAAAAGATAAGAATGTTTAAGTTTCCTCCCTATGACTCAGCTATGGGTCAAATTTGGCGAGAAAAATGTAATATTCCAACAAAAGATTACACAAAAAAATTGTTGATTTGCGCCAATCACTTCTCAAGTTCTGACATTGGTAAAAAAAAAGTTGAAATTCGGAGCTGTTCCGGTATTTAACTTAGAAGTTATTGAGGAAGATTACAAGTCGTTGGAGCTTGATTGTCCAGCTAAAAAGAGCCGAACAAGTGACTCCGTAGATGGATGTTGTAATGACTGAAAAATATCTGAAATCAGCTAATTTTTACAGAAAAAAATATTACGACATGTTAGCAAAATATAAAAATCTCCAAAGCCGCAAACAAATTGCAACAAAATCAAGCGTATTTCAAACCATCGACTCTTTTCAAATAAGCAAGGAGTCAAAAACATTTTGCAAACTTCTTCTTAGTCCACGACCTAAAGAATATAAGCAAGATGTAAAAGATTTGGTTCAAAACATTTATTATGTCTCACAGTCAACGTAACAATTTTTGAAGAATAAATTGCATCTAAATTTGCCACATATCTCTACAGTTTATCGATGGGCCCCTGTAAATTCCCTACAACCAGGTTTTAAAAATAACAGTTTAGAGTTAATAAAAAAGAAGTGCTTAGATTTGAACCAGTACGAAAAGAATAATATGATTCTGCTGATGGATGAAATGGCGATTAGAAGGGAATTGCGATACAATTCCAAATTAGATTTAGTGGATGGATTTGAGGAAAATGGGGTTGAAAGAACGAACCAGATTGGTAAACAATTGTGCGTTTTTATGATTAAATCAATGTTTTCCAACTGGGCGCTTACATTTAATTACTTTGTTTCAAAAAATGGACTTTCTGCCGATTTACTAAAAAAGATAATATTACGAAATTTAGCAATTTTGAACAGTTTTGGCATCATAGTTAAAGTTGTAATTTGTGACCAAGGGTCCTCTAACAGGAAGTGTTTCTTGGAACTGGGAGCTACTTTAGAAAAACCCTATTTTATGTATAATGGTAGTAAAACTTTCTGTGTATATGATTTTCCACATCTAATCAAATCATTAAGAAATGGCTGGCTTCAATGTGACCTTACAACACCAAATGGAGTTGCTAGTTTTAAAGTAGTTAAGGAACTATGGGAAATGGAGTGCAAATCTAATACAAAAATGTGTCTTAAACTTACAAGCCAGCACATATTTCCGAACTCTTTCGAAAAAATGAAAGTAAAACTAGCCACCCAAATTTTTAGTAGGACTGTTCAAGCAGCAATTAAAACTGTTATTGAGACAGTAGGCTTTAAAAGTTGCTCAAAAGAAGTTTGTTTATCTACGGCATGCTTCATAGGAAATATTGACAAAATATTTGACTGCCTAAATACTGGTTCGCTATCTTCAAAGAATTGTTATAAGTCTGCAGTTCAACTTAGCAGTCCATCACACGAATATATAAAATTCTTCCTTGAATACCTCAATGAAATCTCATTTGTTGACAAAAAGAAAAAAGTATTTTTTTAGATGGAATGAAATTTACCTTAAACGCTGTATTACAATTAGTAGACGAGCTATTTCAAAAAAAATCCCGAATATTTTTTTTAATGACAAGAGCATTAAACCAAGATAAGCTCGAAAATATGTTCTCGGTTCTAAGACAAAAGGGTGGAAATAATATTAACCTCTCAGTTGCTGATATAAACACTTTATTAGCACGCTTAATGTCTGCAAATATAGTGCAGTTGAGTTCTTATAGTAACTGTGAATAGCTGAGTGATACCACATTTGAAACGCTTTCAAATATTTTGTCAAATATGGACTTAGCTGATACAAATAATGAAGAACTCAGTCGAAACGAAAACTCTGAAATAGATATTAACATAGAAATCATTGATGATTTCGTATTAAATGATGACTTTCAGAATTGTTCGGAATTTAGTATCGATTTGGCGTCTTTAAGATACCTCATAGGTTATATCGTCTACAAAATGATACCGAAAATTAACTGCGATATTTGTGTTTCTATATTGAGAAAAGAAGACGAAGTATTAACAGTTCCTAGTGAACTTTTCATATTTCATAAAAATTACAATTCTCTTAAAGATTTTGGTAACCTCGTTGCTCCTTCACAAATTTTCTTGGAAATTAGGAAGAAACATATTACAGTGTTAAGCAATATTTTTGACACACAACCACAAACTGTTGGTATAAAAAACTTGATAAAATCCAAATGCAAAAATGCCACACCGCAATGGTTTTCCACATGTTCTGATCATAAGGAAATAATATTGGACTTCATGATCTTAGTACTCTTGATGAAGCATTGCTCGTGGGCTTCAGAGAAAAAAAAAATTACTAAAGCCCGCAAACTTAAAATCCTGTCGCACTAAAGTTTTTGGGTTATTCTTCCCTACATATATCAGATTGAAATTTGCACAAAAATCCCAAATAATGGAATAACGTTAATTGGCGTTACCCGGCCCTTTTGGTTTACATCGAAAAAGTACGCGTACGAATACCAAGCGCAACTTTCAACTGAAGAAAACTAAATATAGAAATCTAAAACTTGAAAGAAAATTTTGTCAACACCACGTGCATTCACGACGTTGGATAGCAACACAATACACACATAAACATTTTAAGATTGCTCTCTCGTTGATTCTCTCTGATCGTGGCTGCTCTCTGGTTGTTACTCTCTGATCATGCTTGCTCTCTCGTTGCTTGATCTTTCCTTCAGTTGTTCCGCCCGCACCATAGAGTGAAAAATCATCGCAGGCCGAGATGCGACTTCTGTATACTATTTATTCTGTGGTTTTAGTTTCTATCTTGCAAAGCTGAGGTACAGAGGGTGGTGTACATATCTACAGCTACTGGTAGGGGAGATGTCTGAGCACAACATTGGATATACCGTCGATTCCCGCGGATTTTTTCCTTTCCTTCGATCCTTCGTCGAAATAGACAGGGTGTTAACCCCCTCACTGCCGATGGCATTGCTTGCCATGAAATCGTCACTGAACCTGGCAAAACCAAGGGTCTCGGATCGCCAATGATAGATATCATTTCGAAGGTAGAAGTGATGAAGCAGGGCTCTGCTCTTCAGGTCGTGTTTCGGGCGAATCCTATCCTTCACTGTGCATTCTTCCTGGAAGACAGCTCCCACTGTTGCCATCTTCTTCTGAGGATTCACGATCACGAAAAAATCGTCATCTAAGACGCCGCCCTCTAGATCGATTCTGACTGTACGTAGCATTGTCTGACGTTCTCGGAAGCTTCAGATCCTGACATTTTAACATATTACTCCCAAATATTTTATTTATTTGCGCTGTTGGCTTTTACAGCACGAATACCGTTGTTCCAGTGTAAACTTGCGGATATTTTGTAATTTTCTTTGATCAACTCTTGGAAATTTTTAATCAGTGACCTGACCTCCGACTTTTGCCTCAGTAAAACACCTCTATAAGAGTTTGAGTCTTGTAAGTAGCCTACTTTTGACTTACGGCATTGAGTGCGCAATCGTCATTTTCAGATACAAAGGTCTGTAGACAGTGAGTAGACTATTCATGCGTTTCAGCCAGTCTCAGTCGAGAGTCAAGTAGCATAAAATCAAGATAGGACCCGCTCCTAAGATATGACGGACTATCCGTTACGAACAACTTGAATCTGTGCTCTATTCTCTGCAGAATCCAACAGCACTGAATTTGTTTGTATAGACATATGCGATACCAGTTATTTGACAGGCATGTGGTGCATGTGCACTTTTGAGATACAACGTTGGGTAGTGATTGGTTAAGCCGCTGTCAATGACGAATGATTTTATATCGTTGTCTATTTTGCATACTAAAATGTGGTCAGTTATTAATATCGTTCCCATTGCTGGGTATTTTTTTGTGTATTCGATAATGATGTTGAGGCAAATGAGGCTATAATTTCTAAATGCTTGTGCACATAACTCGCCACAAATGCTTATGATACCAATAACAATTATTTCATTATTAATTTTTCACACAAATTTCGTACAAAATTTTCACTAATTCTTCTATGAAATCTTATGGCTTAATCCAGGTCTTCTATATATACCAAGTACATATTGGTTTTCTTCAGTGCGGTAAGTTTTAATATTTTATGCGCCACGTTTCTACCAGGCAAACGGTTGTATTTCATTTAATTACAAACATTAAAATGTTCTCACCTCTGCGCATATTTCTGTTTATAAATTCTGGGCTATAGAAGTTTATAATATGATATATAGTCGCTTTATCTTCTATATTCGTTTCAACTTGGGCTATAATATCCAAAGCACTTATGATATGATTTGTACTAAGACAAAAAATATTCCAATTCGAATGCAATGATCTTATATAATATACTCGTATGTATAAGCTGAACTTATTTATTTTTATTGTAATTTATTTAAATCAACCCTGCTAAAACCTTCTCTTACCCTACAATCTATATCAACGAATAAATTGTCGCTTCTTTTGGTTTTCTCCATTGTTTTTTTACATAAGTTATGGTGTTTCTGTTAGTGATAAACAATTTAAAACCTATACAATGCGAGATATTTTCTCACAATCGCAAAGTGTGCTGATGGTATTTGCTTGAGTGCTCTTTTGCCTTCTTGCCAACATTTGTCCACTGCTTTCCCAGAGAAATCTTGAGTTTTTTGGTTTGACTTTTAATTAAACCTTAGAAGGGGTTTCTTTTGCCTTATCAGTACTGTAGCATCGAGATTGGTTCTGTTTACATTGTGATTGCTATTCGTGCTGCTATTGTTTTGCATAATTGCATTGAGTCTGACAAGTAAAGCTGTGCTCGAATTAGTTGTTTCGCAACAAGTCAATATTTAAAAAAAAGTAGTTGTTTTATTTTTGCTGTATACAATTTATTTTCTTATTATTTGGTAGTTTTCTCCATTCGCCTTTCTACGTCCTGTTTTCCATAATAGATTCTCCTTAATATCTTATTTTTCAAGACTCGAATCTATTTTCCTCATTCTTAGCCAGAGACCAGGTTTCACATCCGTAAAGTATATATGGGATAGTTTTATAAATGGGAATTTTAACATTGCAAGACAAAAGAGTTGTTTTGAATAATTCCTTTATGGTGAAAAGCACGAATTACCCATATGGATATGCGACCTTTTATTTATTTCAGTTTTTATATTTGGTTTTCTCTTCATTTAATTCTTAGACTGCTTTCTTTCTTTCCTTCACCAACTAACACGGTCATGATACATTTTCGATCGATTTATAGAGCCATATGCCTTTTTAAAATAAGATTAGTTGGTGTACCGTTTCTTGGAACTCCCATTTATTTTTCAAAAACTGTCGAATAGTAAAAATCTGGTCACTCATCAAGCCATTCCTCCTGAAGCCAAACTCGTAGTCTCCGTCCATTTTCCATTCTTCAGAATTTCATTGCTCCGTAGAGTAGTGATGAGCCATGTACCATAAGTCTTATGATAATTTTTCTCCTGCATAATATATTGATTTCGATTATATTATGTCAATTCCTGCGGCCTTGTTATTCCTTCTTATTCTTTTGCTTCCTCAATGGTTCGCAGTTATACCTAAACTTCGCTCTGTGAATACCACTGTTTTCTATTGCATAGCTCTCTGTGTACATTCAGCAGTTAATCGAAATACCTGCTGTTTTGAGCTGCAACACTTTCATTGTCGGAAACGGGTTTCCGATTATCATTGCGACTAAAACCTAATTTGGACTGGTATCGTACAGCATTCATCCCTACATACTCTTGTTTTTAGCAACACATTTTTTCCTGAATGTTAGCAAACATTCTCCTCTGCCGTATAATTTTTTATGATTCGTGTGGACCTCTTTTCTCTACACTGTTACCAAATCTTGTTACATTTTTCTGTTCCCTATCAACCTTATGGGTATGTGCATCTAAAGAATTAGCAGCTCTTTGTCTGGCTTGTACCTTAGTTTTAACACTTCCATGATGCTGTTCGAATCGCCGTTCCTTGCGATGTTTACGATGCTCGCCTTCACCTCCCCTTTTTATTTTTTATTGATGAATCGCCCCTACTATTTTTTCTCCATCTCCTCGCTTTGAAGTTGGCTTAGATGGTACTCAGAAACGAGCTAATTAATATGTATTCCTGTCCTGTGACTGCTGTGATATATTGGACTTCTTTTCAAATAGTATTTGTCGTTCCTCTCTCTTTTCCGTCTGTTGTAATTTGAGATATGCTGCCCTTAACTGTTTCATCTCTTGGTTCCTGAGTTCAATTCAGCTACTGCTTGTTGATAGTTCTCCATCATGGCATTAGAATCGTGGATTTCCTGCCTGTTCATACCTGTTAAACTTTGTCCATTTCGTTTTGCGATTTAGTACGTCCCGCCTATTAATTTTTTTTTTCTGTTTTCACTTTATATATTTTATCATTCTATTAATTTCACACTACAATATTGAATTCGTTTTCATTGGATCTTTGTTTTACAAATATCATACCGACTGCGGCAAATACGTATTTCGTAGCAAGTGAATATTACAAAAAAAACGTTATTTTAAGCTGTAAATTTATTTTTAACGCATTTAAAGTAAATCAAACGGAGGAGAGACGTACGAATCATCCACACCCACATTTATCGTACATTTCCGTAAATGAACTTTATAAACTTTTTTCAAGCGATCGTATGACTTTAGGTCAGCACAATTGCATTTCGTGTGGAATAACCTTAGTAGGTAATATTCTAGGAGGTTGTCAAATAGACTTTAGGTCGGCACAATTACCTTTTGTATTTTCGTTATACCTTCAATAAACTCCCCATATTCATCCGGTTCTTGGTGATACGTTTAATAAACCCCGTTTTACTGAAAAACTAAGTGAATGAGGCGATTACAGTAGACTTATTGGGGATTTTCTTCTTTCGTCATCAATGATGTAATTATTTTTTATTTCCAAATGAATGCAATAGATCCGCTAATCACTTTAACTAATTGTGTTTGTTTTTAATTTCAATATTGTTCTTTATCATTGGCTATTGCATATTTTGAATTATATCGTCTTTTTTATTGTTATTTTCTCTAAGCTCAGCTTTTCATAAGGAAACTTTCAAATAGCTCAATATTTTTAGACATACATACATACGAGTATGTACATGTAATTCGTAATTTGTTTACGGAAATTCACAACTTTGATGATTTCCTTCATTTCATATGCTAAGTTTCCCTAGGACATCAGATTGTTATTAACATCGTGCAGACGGTATATACGGTATCAGTGTTTGAGGCACTTATTATTATGTCCGCTTAGGACATTTCTCTTGCTTCTTCAAACTTGCAGGTCTTTCCTCATACCCATAGTTCGTTATGATCTTTCTGTAATCATGGTGCATTCGAAATTAAGTTCGAAGCTAATAGAGGCAAGTTATCATTGCTATGTTAACACATACACTCTTGAATTGTGGAAAAGGGATTTATGGGATTTATTCTTTTCAAGGTTCGTCAAAGTCAATATCTTTTTTTTTGTTTTATTAAAATTATTACTACCTCCAATTACTAGGAATAAAGATAGATAGATATGTGGAGCGATGAAGTAATCCCAAACCGGGAAGCCTGCCGCTACTTTCTGAGGTCAAACCGGCGGACCCCACAAGCGGACAAGTAGGAATGCAGTTAAGTGGGAAGGTTATGGTCCTACACTTCTGACAATAACAACGCCGGAAAAAGGAAAAGAAGAAGAAGAAGAAGAAAGATAGATAGATATATATTACAAATAAGTACAATTGAGTTCGGTCCGTTTTCAAAGAGATGGCTCCGGCTGCTACAAAATGCGAAAATAATCTAGAAATTCTAAACCATGGAAATAGCCCTATCTTTATGAACAGAATCAAGGAAGAAGTCATAGATCTCACCCTAACCACCTCATAGGCAATTTCATTCAGAACTGGCATGACTCGACAGAAACATCAATGTCGGATCATCGACAGATTCGTTTTGACATCCAGACAAAAGTTAAAACACTCAAAACATACAGACCACCGAAAGCGACAGACTGGGACACTTATAGCCTAGAACTCGAGCAATCGATCAGAATCCGTCCAAATAGCATCAGAGACATAGACAGTCTAGAACTTAGCTGTGACAGCCTCAATGCTACAATCATATCTGCCTACAACAACGCTTACCCAGAAAAAGTTGAGGTAGGCAACCGCATCCCCCTGTGGTGGAATAATAAACTCTTCAAGCTAAGACCATTGTCCAGAAAATTGTTCAATAAAGCCAAGCTCAAAGGAGACCGGACATCATACTTCGCCTCACTCACCAACTACAACCA
This sequence comes from Merodon equestris, assembly GCA_958301585.1. Taxonomy (NCBI): domain Eukaryota; kingdom Metazoa; phylum Arthropoda; class Insecta; order Diptera; family Syrphidae; genus Merodon; species Merodon equestris. The sequence continues at coordinate 73,397,576 of OY284413.1, forward strand.
AGAGATTAGAAGAGCTAAAAGAGACTCAAGGAAAAAGTTCCGCAGCAGTCTCTCAGACATGCAAAGCAGTGCTCGCATCCACAGAGTTCTCGCCAAAACGCACACTAATCAAATTGGTCTTTTGAAGAAAAAAAATGTCACATATGCGGAAAATGGTCCAGAAACACTAAAAATCCTAACAAGTATGCACTTCCCAGACTCGAACATCAATCCCTCCACTCTCTCCAGTATTCCTCCACAGATCAGGGCAACCAGACCCAACAGGGAGGACTGGAAGAGATCAAGGGCAATTTTTCATGAAGGAAGTATAAAATGGGCCATAAACTCCTTTGACCCATTCAAATCTCCTGGAAAAGATAATATCTTCCCAGCTCTCCTTCAGAAAGGATGTGCGCAAATCATCCCCATGCTAATCAACATCTTCAGGACCAGCTATGCATGGGAATATATACCGACAAGCTGGAACGAGCAGGACGCAACCTACGGACCTGCCCCAATCATATCTCACTGGTTATATACAGTCATCACCAGACCAATTCTCACATACGCTGCGCTCGTCTGTTGGCGCAAAACAAAACAAACATCAGTACAAGCGAAGCTCAACAAACAACAAAGACTTGTATCTGTATTACAGGAGCTATGAGAACCACCCCCACAGTAGCGCTAGAAGTCATCACAGACCTACTATCCGTACACCTCCAACTTAAAAAAGAAGCAATAATATTCGCCCATAGACTCATCGCGGAGGATGACTCTAATTCTAGGCTTTTTCATCCTGATATTTTTAATGAACTAAACAGGCAAGAAATCCTAAAATACCCTATATAGACAATTGCCTTACAAGGTATAACTTCAGCCTAAACTGTAAGGTCACAATTCCCTCTCGACACACCTGGGAGCAAAATAGACCTTCCTTCGATCGTCAATCCTATGCATGGTATTCAGGTGGATCCAAAACGAAGGAAGGTATTGGGGCCGAGCTAACACTGGAATACATATCTATCACAGCATAGACCGTATTTCAAGCAGAGATATTTGCAATTGAACTCTGCCTCAGAGAAAATATAAACAGAGCTTCTTCTTCTTTTCCTTTTTCCGGTGTTGTTATGGTCGTTATGGTCAGAATGGGGTCCGCCGGTTTGACCTCAGAAAGTAGCGGCAGGCTTCCCGGTTTGGGATTACTTCATCGCTAAGGCCAATCAAATGCTGGTGTTTTTGCATTTCTTTGCACCAATTGTTTTTCGGCCTGCCTTTTTTTTTTTTTTTTTTTTTTTTTTTGTGACACGGGCATGCTCCAGATTTTTTTTTGTTTGATCTTAGGGATATTCTTAACCCGTCCCTGCACGGAATGCCAATCTTTTATCCGTTTGAAAAATACGCCAGATACTGTAATTGTTCTGATAGTCACAGGTAGCTTATTAAATAAACGAGCAGACTAAAAAGAATAAAGGTTACGATATGAGGTGGTGCAAATATAGTACAGAAGAGTTACCACGTATTGTAGATTGTGAGTAGATATCAGTCGGAAATTACGACATCCATATCTCATAAAAAACATTTTTAACACTTTAAAACAATAACACGAACAGGTGTAATTTTTGGGTCATAGAATAAAATAAAACTGGAATATCTACTGGGCTTGCGACATATTTTTCTTAATACATTCTTTTGCAATCTTAGTAACTTAGTTGGATTTTATTAGAGTATACGCCGCCCCAACATACAATCCCATATTGTAGCTTAGATTGAAAAATTCCGTAATAAATCGTATTAAGAAGCTGTTTTGAACAAATTTTGCTCGGATAGGAAAGATATCTAAGAGTATTTCGTAAATATTTCCTTTGGAAATCCCGTGATTTAGAAAACTCATTTTGCAGTCAATAATGAGACCAAGGTACTTAAATTCATTAACGTTTTCAATTGCAAAACAACCAGTACTACAATTTTAGCTTTTATCAAATGATGATGAATTACTTAAACAATAACAAACAGGAAATTTAAATTAATGACAATTTGGTGCAATAAGTAAAAAAAAATAAAATATATATTTAACCAAAAATATAAAGAATGAAGTAATTAGGGTTTACACAAAAGCAGTTTGTTTTGACGACTTAGCATTGATTTTCGCTTAGTTTGTAGATACCAGATTTTTTTAGGATCTTTAATTTATTTCAGGAGTTTTTTATATGTGCCCCGATCTCGAAGGTTAATTTCATTTTTAAGTGCATTATTGTGCTCACAACATGAAAACTTTACTTTTTAACTGAGTCTGATTTCACATAACAATCATATCAACATTAAGATTAAAGATAAAATTGAACAATTCAAAATTTGAAATTCTTTACATTTTAGGCCAAGAGAAAGAGAGAAAAAGAAGATTTTTGGCAAAATCTGGAGGGATCTAATCTGATTTATTTTAAACGACCGTTTGCTTTTGAGGTCGTGAGACAAAGATTGACACTTTTTACATTTTAAGCCACTGCGCTCAGTATGGAATGAATGAATCAGTCCACAGAACAGTTTAATTAATGTTGAAAATTTTTTGGAAGAGTAGTATTTTTTTTAAGAACTTTAAGCAGTTGATGCACATATTCACTGATACAATAATTGAGCGAAGCTCCCATCGGGTGGCTTCAATTGCAACCTAAGGTAAATTGTTTCTCAGCTATTACTTAACCAATCCTTATGATTTTTGGACCCTCAGAAAATATTTTAAAATATCTAGGTTATTTTCGAAACAGAATTTTGATTTTGGTCCTAATTTAAAAAAATTAATTGCTGAAAAAAAATCAAATTGAAAGGGCAAAATTTTCGCACGCGCTATTTTTTACCTTTTTTGAAGATTCTTTCTTTTCAAACATTTTTAGCAAAAAAAAGCAAACATAATCCGTGTTTTAATGAAAGAAAGTAGTCACTAGTTCAAAATATTGATGTTTCGTATATTGTTGTTCATTCTGGCCCTCTTTAAAAACAGTTATTCTTGAATAAAGAGAAAAAAACACATTTAAGTCTCGAATATAATATTAATAACAAAGAAACAGTAAGTTGAATTTCTATCTAAATTCCTCTATTTGAAACTAATTGAACTTTTCAACTCTTCATTCAGCTTCAGTTCGTTTATTTTATTCATAAGATATCAATATTAGGTCTGACCATATCGAAGAATCTCAGGTGCAAGTACCTAGACTGTCACAGAGGCCAGTTGCAAGAATTGGACGTCAGACAGCAGCACACAATGTAAACATTCGAAGCCGCGCACTTCACCCGGAGTCAGACAGAGATGATACATCTGAAGTGCACAACAACAATACGCGTAACAGATTTAAACCATTAGTCTCAAATTTCAACACCTGACGGCCGATTGATAAAAAACATTCAAAAAAGCATTTGAAATCGGACAGATTTTGAAAAACATCAATATGACTTATGACAAATCAACACGTAGTATCAAAAGTTTATTGAAATATTTTAGCGCCAAAATTTCATTTTATTTGTTTTCGGTAAATAGAGATCAACTCTACCTTTAGAGAGATCAAACACAGGTTGCAGCGAAGCGGTACGACAAGCGACTGCGGCTTCCAATTAATATTGAATCTTATTATTGTCACTAAGTAACATTTTAACAGTTGTCGCTCTCCTGTGTTTACCTTGCTCAGTTATGTTTATATTTTTATGTTTTGTTTTTTGTTTAAGATAAGAAAATCGAATATGAGTTAAACGTCGTTTTACGATTTTCGCTGTAAACCGCCCAACCTACTTCGGTTGACTACGAGAAATTAAATTAAATTGGGAAAAAAATTATAATATTTGACAGACTGTATAGAGTTAAGTATAGTACTTGTATATTTACTGGATTAGTGCAGAACACTTCAATTATTTATTTATCATGCTCAGTGAATGAATACTTTGATAGCTTAACTTATACGTATACTTCCCATGTCTCAATTCCAAAACGCTGATGCAGAAAGCCACACTGGTTAAGTACAAATCGTAAATCAATAACCGGTACGTACTTATACTATTTATATACTGAGCAGTTGAATCAGTGACAGTAATAAACATCTAGGACTAGTGGCCATGAGTTATTGCACTTGGGATATGAGTTAAGACATATAGTGCTGGGTTTATTCAAGAATCGTAATTGATCTATGCTGGATACAAAGCCCGCTCTAATTTATCCAGTAATTTCACTCAGATAGTTTTCTTATTGCCATAAGTACTACAATAATTTCTTAAATTTGCTTGTGAGCAACTTGCACCAGGATTAACAATGAACTGAGCATTGGTTTTCTCCATAATAGTGGTATTCGTAGGGTTTTTTTTTTGCATGAATCTGATTTTTGTTCTTGTTCAGTAATTGGCAGTGCGTTTTATGTTCTTTTTTATATAGATATGAGGAGATTCGGAAAATACCAACAAAGCTACCGCGATTCACAACATCATTGGGTCCAATCGTTGACGGACTTGTAATTCCAAATCAGCCATATAAAGTAATGAGCCAGTATACGGAGCTGTTTAGCAGGTTAGTTTGCATGGTGTTTTTTAAATAATAATAATCAACTAAAATGCCTCTTTTACTGGATGAATACTATTTATAGCTTAAAGAATTTCAAAAGATATAAAAAAAAAAACACAAAACAAAAAACATTAAGGGATCTTTCTACACAAATTCCTCTTTTTCTTGTCTCTACTTGATTTAAAAAAGATTTCAACGCGTTAAATGGTTCACCTCATAACTTCGAGTCGTTTATAGATTGCATTAAATGTAGAATTATTCAACGCATCTGGTTGTGCCCCTTCACCATTTGCATCATACTCAGCTTAAGATTTACAGTCTGCTATTTAAAATTCCATTACTCTTTTAAATATTTAAAGGATATGCAGGAAGAGAATAATTTTCTTTTTTTAATGCACTCAAAGCTTTAGCTTTTTGTGTAATTTCGTAAAATCATGCATAAATTCATTATCTAGAAGAATTCACTATAAGGCGGAAGTACGACGAAAATGTGAATCACTTTCTGTTCTTAGTATCTACCATTAAAGCATGTTAAGGGGTACTCGTACAATATTAAAATAAGGAATCTTACTTCCATCACATGCATGCTAACATTAAAGATCAGGATGAATGAAGATGAAATTAACAACGATAGAATATAAAGAAGCACTAATGCATTGTGTTTTATGTCAGAAAAGCTTAATTCAAAATTAATTTAATTTATTATGACAATCAAGTAAATACGAATATATTTACTTTTTATATGCGACAGATATGATTTATTATTTGGAGTGACTGAGGTAGAATCGTATCATACTCTAAACGCTCAGCAACTGGAAGATGGGATGGATGAGCAGGAGCGGGACAGTTTATTAAGATTTTATATGCAAAGTCGTTTCGACATTCGTCCTGATTTAGCATTGGCGGCAACTCTAAAGAAGTGAGTACAATGAAATGGAATAATCTTTGCTACAATATTATAAGTTAATTTTTATTTAGGCTTTTAGTTTAAAATAAGAAGTTAAGTAGTAAAAAATGTATATTTTAGGACTTATTTTCTATTTCCCTAAATCTCAGAGAACCACGGGAATACATTTTTGATAGCGTCCGTTGATTTAAAAGGAATATAAAACATGTAAGCCAAGTTAATTTCGCGTTTGATCTCGTGCATTTGTTGATGCAGTAGAAATATTATAGCCATAAATACCAATAATAACCATAGTACCTATCCCTAGGCATTGGTATAGATGTTACTTTATTTCTAGACTGCCCTATAATCGAAAATTCCTGCAACAGTTTTACAGTTTTCGTCTGATGAAGTTTGAATTGATTCCTAACGTTTAACTAGAGGTGGAGTAGGTTGGAATAACTTTAACTCTTTTCTTTATTTCGTACAACATAATATATGTATGTTTGCCACACAATTAACATACAAAGATTCGATTTTTATTTTATATCTTTCAACTGGATCATAGCATTTCAGGATTAAAAAAAGGCTCTGGAGTGGAGTATTTAAAATGTGAAACCATCCAAGTTTCGGTTATATGTAGTTGCAATATTGATTTTTTTATTAATTGGAAAATTGATAAATTCTACTTGTTTTTCTTTGATACCTCCGACATACAACGTAAAAACATTTATACACTTATCATTTAACACAGAAACTTAATATCTAGCTAAATGTGTGGTAGTGTTTAATTGTTCTACCTTGGATTAACATGACTTTAGTTTTGAGATCATTTCCTTAGTAAGGATGTTAAGTTCTTCAATCGATAATAATAGATCATTGTTATCCGTAAATTTGTCGCTGTTGGTGTTGTTGGACGGCACTTCCGCTCGAGTCTCCCAGGTATTTGTTCTGGGGATGTTGAAGATCTCCATTCTTTTGTGCGCATTTCCTTAAGAACTAAAAGACAACTTTTTCTCACCTTTAGGATCGTGAGAAAGCCCCCTGAGGAATAGGGGTTAGTATATTCTCGCGGCTCGGAGTGCCAGTCGTCAGAGGCAACTAAAGTTGTTTTAATTTAGTTTTAGTTTTTTAGTTTTCCTTCTTGATTTTGAATACATTTATTTTCTTAATATTAATGTATTTGTATGTTTTTTTTGTTTTTATCCTTTGTTTTTTTATTTTATTGTTGATTTTGTACTGTTTTTCGTAATCGGTTTTTTGTTTTCTTATATTTTCTTTCCTGTGTTTTGTCCTAGCCTACCCAACCATACCTTACCCTACCCTAGCTTATGTAAGCGTACCCTTGGTGTTAGGCAGGTTTTGCCTTGAAGATGCTGCATCTATTGAAGGGTCTGTTGACGAAGTTCTCTTTAGCCACCAAAAGCGTTGATGTTGGCGGAGCGCGACATCGGGTCCGTAGAGTAATAACCGTTCCACGGAATTGCGACCCACGTGGAAGATTAGCGGTACCGCCAATCTATCCTGAATCAGCACACATCGATCCAGATAGAAGAATGCTTCTGGCGGAACAAAGTCGTTACGGCGCACTCTCTCGTGATATGTCATTGAGGTAGTAAGCCCCGGAGATCAGGCTATTGACCAAAGTCATTGCTCTTGCAACGTGGCTTCGAATTAGTTTGATCAGAAAGTTATCTACCCATACAATCCTGGCCCTGTTGTATATGTCCTCGTTCGAGAAAAATTTCGTGTATCGAGGCAAGTCCTGCGACATTGTCTCTCAAACAACCGAATCCTTTCCATTAAGCTGGATCTCACATTGAACCAGACAGGACATCCATAGGAAGCCATGGGCCTGATTAAGGCATTGTAGCAGATTACCTTTACATTTTAATCAAGTTGACTGTTATGAAACAGGTTTCTTGTCAGAGCGAAAGCGCCCCGGCACTTGCCAGAGCAGCATCAAAATATAGATACTGGCCTAGCAAGATCCCATGGTCCAAAAATTAAGAAATTGCGCCAATTTTTTCTAGTGTCCCGAGAGGCCCTAGACAGAGATTTTCTTATGAATATGGATTATGATTTCTGGAAGTTTGTTTTCAATTCTGCTGAATATTTTGGAAGCCACATTCCAAAAGGTTAACAATGACGTCGATCGTTATACCTGAACTGTACGCGATTAAGTAGCGAAGAGGAACTAGCAGATCGCTTAGGTAAATGCTGAAAATGATCGGCGAGTTTACCATGTCCTGTTTCAGTCCATTTTTGATTTCAAATGTTTGGGTAGAAGTCACGTTGGCAATTTTCGCAACGAATTTTCTTCCGGAATATGTCATACAATATAGCAGTGGCTTACTTATGCCCAACCGACTGAGTTTGTAGTAAAGTCCTTATAACCATGCGGTGTCAAAAGCTTTTTCCAAGCCAATCAGACAGACACCCGTGTATTGGTTCTTGCATTTATTCCACTGTATATCCGATATATCCTTCCACGCGGCATGAATAGTGTCATGCCCCGCTCTGAAACTGAATTGGTTATCGGGAATGGTCTTATCGTCCTCAACCCATTTAGACAGTGCTATATGGGCCACCTTCTCGAAGACCTTGCTCATACTCGCAAAAAGACTTATCGACCGTAGACTTGCCTTGTTTGCCCGGTTGCACCACCGTTGTCTTCCAATGTGGATAATATGCATTATTCAGTTCGTTGTTTAACAGGATCTTGAACCTCTCTATGGCCACTAGCGAAAGGTTCCTAAGCATAACTGTTAGGGAAAGAAAGGGACGGCACACATGTACATGCGAGTGCATGTGGCGTAGAATATAAGAAACCAGCCGGGAGGATCAGTTGGATTTTGTCAACCGAGACGTACGGTCACATACAATTAAGAAACACCGAATCACCGAAACCCGAAGCTCAAAATTAAAGTGAATTTAATCTAAAATATTATTTGTTTTTGTTCAGTAAATACAATAAAATACGTTTATATGTATACATATGTTTAAAGCAAATTTTTGTGTTTACTAGCCGCCGCCAGATAAAATAACATTGGATATACAGTTGACTTCTGCTGATTTTTTCCTCTTTAATGACTCGAAGATGATCTAGAGATCGCCTGTCGAAATGAACAGCGGTTTCGCCCTTCATTGGTGACGGCATTATTTGCCATGAAATAGTCATTGAACCTGGTAAAACCAAGGTTCTCTGATCATCAATGAACGATATCATTTGTAAGGTGGAATTGATGAAGCAGGGCTCTGTTCTCCAGGTCGTGGTTCAGGCGAAAATTATCATTCACCTTTTACACTTCCTGGAAGACAGTTCTTACTGTCGCCACCTTCTCCTGAGAATCCTCAATCACGAAAAAGTCGTTATCCAGCATAGCGCTCTCTTTTCGTAGCAAACGTTCATTGTCTGACGTTCTCGGAAGTTTCCAGTCCTGAATGTCATTCTGATTGTTTCTCTGAAATATTTTATTTAATTGTGAGAACATACTCGCGCTGCTGGAAATTACATTGCGAATTCTGTTGTTCCAATACAAACTTACAAATATCCTGTACTTTTCTTTGATTACCTAACTGTTGTTTGTATATTTTTAATCAGTAACTTCAGTGTATTTACCTCCGAGTTTTGTCTATCGGTCAACTGCCTGTACAATAGTTTGAGTCTTGTCAACAATCTGCTTTTTTGTCTGTGCAGTGCGTCAATAAGAGTTGAAGTGACTAAGGCGAACGGTTGTGCATTTTTTACTGTGTACTCAAATAGCGTTTTTCAGTTTGAAATTTTAAATATAAAGAATAAACAAAACATTTGTGAATTAAAACAGTGATATTTTTATCGTTTATTGTTGAATTGAAATATATTAGTTTCCCACACTCTCCCGCATATATTGGCACATACACACATATAAAAACACATACAAAAACATTAGTAAGTACGACATGGACCCATGTGCCGAATGTTGCTCCGCCCTCCCCGCCGATGGTGACTTCGTGACATGCTACAGGTGTGAACGCAAAATGCACTATGCATGCACAACTCTCTCCGAAAAATCCTATCGGAAAATGACAACTGCAAAAAAAGAAGAATGGAGATGCGCAGCTTGTAGAAAGGATCTCATGGCGATTACCTCAGGCAAATCAACACCAGCCGAAATAAACAATCAACCACTTTCCAAGCGAATGCGAAGCGCGAGTTCCCCTGAAACATCTCGAGATCAGCCCGCAGGCAGGATGATGAGTGCACCACTACCACCATTAGACCATAGTAGCGATGTTCTTTTGCAAGAAATGAAAAAAATGCGTCAGGAAATGTCTGAAATCAAATCAAGCTGTGAATACATAGCAGATAAATATGAAGACATTAGAAAATATATGACATCCATCCGTGCAGGGACGGGTTAAGAATATCCCTGCAGCGATACCTCTCGCTTGTCGTAAAAGGCGACTAAAACAAAGGTAAACAAAAATCACATCTAGGCAATTTAGAAAACACCAAGGTGAGCCTAGGGACACATATACCACCATTAAACTGCCCCACAAGTGTACATGCAAATCAGTGGGTTGACACGACTGGAGATCACCGGTGTTGTAAGAGTAAGATCAAACAAAAAAATCTTGAGCATGCCCGTGTCACAAAGAAAAAAAAGCAGGCCGAAAAACAATTGGTGCAAACAAATGCAAAAACACCAGCATTTGATTGGCCTCAGCGATAAAGTAATCCCAAACGGGGAAGCCTGCCGCTACGTTCTGAGGTCAAACCGGCGGACCCCACAAGCGGACCAGTAGGAATGCAGTTAAGTGGGAAGGTTATGGTCCCACTCTTCTGACCATAGCAACGCCGGAAAAAGGAAAAGAAGAAGAAGAAAATATATGACATCAAACAATGAAGCACTTCAAAAACTTTCACGTGAAATAAACGAACTCAGAGAAAGTAACGCAAAAAAGGACCAACAAATTACTATCATGGAAGGGAAAATTAACAACCTTGAACAATCACTATTAAAGAACAACATAGAAATAAAAAATATTCCACCGACACAAAATGAAAACCTCCACAACATTGTACAAACACTGGGAAAAACAATTGACTGTAACGTGAGCCCGTCGGATATCTCTGACATATACAGAACTAACAAAAAAAACCCAAAAAAAAACAACAATCATTGTCTCGTTCGGAAACTTCTTCTTTTCCTTTTTCCGGCGTTGTTATGGTCAGAAGTGTGGGACCATAAACTTCCCACTTAACTGCATTCCTACTGGTCCGCTTGTGGGGTCCGCCGGTTTGACCTCAGAAAGTAGCGGCAGTCTTCCCGGTTTGGGATTACTTCATCGCTGAGGCCAATCAAATGCTGGTGTTTTTGCATTTTGCACCAATTGTTTTTCGGCCTGCCTTTTTTTTTTTTGTGACACGGGCATGCTCCATATTTTTTTGTTTGATCTTACTCTTACAACACCGGTGATTTCCAGTCGTGTCAGCCCACTGATTTGCATGTACACTTGTGGGGCAGTTTAATGGTGGTATATGTGACCCTAGGCTCACCTTGGTGTTTTCTAAATTGCCTAGATGTGATTTTTGTTTACCTTTGTTTTAGTCGCCTTTTACGACAAGCGAGAGGTATCGCTGCAGGGATATTCTTAACCCGTCCCTGCACGGAAGCTATACATTCGCAAACTATACATTAAAAACAAATATGATTAAAAAAGCGAAACTCAATCGCAATATTCCATTAAAAAATGTTATGGAAAACACTGATAATAGACAGGTAACAAACAACAATGACAATAATGCATTTGTTTTCATAAACAATCATTTGACATCAGCAAACAAGCATCTCCTCTGGTTAGCAAAAAACAAAGCCAGGGAATATAATTGGAAGTACGTATGGGTGACAAGCGGCAAAGTGCTTGCAAAGAAACACGAGAACATTGAAACTATTCACATCGGTGTATGCAACGATGTAAATAAAATATCCAACTAACCTCTTCACTCCGCCATACGTGTGTTTCATTAGAAGAACGAATGTGAAACAAAGCAAAATGGATAACGAAAATAATGAAGCTGATGTTGATTTTAGGGTTATACACGGCGTTACCAGCATCGAAAAAGAACTCTTAAAAAATATGAATTTTTGCTGTTTGAGTTTTAATATAAGATCCATAACAAAAACATGGGACAATTTCATAGCAGAAATTTTAAATGTATTGTGCTATATTGATATATTAGTCCTAAATGAAATTAATATACCAGAAGAAAGGAATGAATTTTATTATATTGATGGATTCAAATCTGAATTTGTTAACCGCAAGGGAATGAAAGGCGGCGGTGTGGCAGTATACATCAAAGAAGATATAAATTATGCAATTATACCAATTAACCCAGTAAATTATGAAGGCATACATATTGAAATTACGCATAAATATAAACAAAAAACTATACATGCAATATACCGGCGACCAAATTCAAGTGTTGCTAGATTTATTGAAGAAATTGATGAAGTTATTAGTGCAAGTAAAAACAATGTAGTATTAGGCGATATTAACATTAACGTCCAGGACGAAACTGACTCTCTAGTTTTTAAATACATGGAGATGATGGCCTCGAAAGGACTGACCTGTGTTATAAAACAACCCTCACGCGTCGACTTAAAAAGGAACACATCTACACTAATTGATCACATCTATGTTAACATCACAAAGCTAGACATACTCTCGGCCATAATAGAAACGGACCTTTCGGATCATTACGCAGTTCTATATGCAACCAAAAACCAAAGCAATAACCGATCTATTGAACAAGCTGAATTTGCACATATAAACCAACAAAAAGTAAATCAATTGATACAGGAAACGAACTGGGCAAGTATGCTTGAACAGAATGACGTGGAAACATTATAAAACATGTTCGTAAATAAAATGGCAAATATATACACAGAATCTAGCAAAATAAAAACAACAAACAAAACTCGAAAACAGAAACCCTGGATTACGAATGAAATAATTGCAATGTGTAAAAAGAGAGACGAGACCTACAGAAGATGGAAAAACAGTCCAAGAAGTCAAAGTTACGAAGTGGAATATAAAAATGCAAGAAGTCTTGTAAATAAAAAAATTAAAGACACCAAAATCAACTACTACAAGCAAGAGTTTGTAAATGCCAAGAATGATCCTAGAAGAACATGGAAGGTGATAAACGAACTTATGGGGAAAAGGATCCCTTCACTTGATGAAGTTATTAATAATAACTTTTCAGCTATGGACGAAAACTTAAATGACGTAGTGGAAAAATTTGCAGTGCAATTTTCAAACCAGACATCACAAATTATGCATGCATGCAAAACGAAAACATCAAGCCACGAAAATTTGCGGTTACAGCAGAGTATATATATTGAAGAAGCCAATCTTGATGAAATATTTCAAATGTTGTGTCAATTGAATGCCAAAAAAGGACCTGGAGCAGACAACATAAGACCGATCGATCTCAAAATCAATGCCCGTTTTCTTGCCCCCGTTATACAGGCAATAATCAATCGCAGTATAACACAAGCTTGCGTACCAAAACTAATGAAGACATCGATTATTCGGCCAATCTATAAGAACGGTGAAAAAAACAAAACAGAAAACTACAGACCCATAGCAATACTATCAGCTGTCGAAAAGTGTCTGGAGGAAATTATTGTAAAACGGCTTAGTAATTTTATTAAAAAACACCAAATTCTTCATCCAAATCAGTCAGGTTTCCAGAAAAATAAAAGTACGGAGAAGCTCCTGGGAGAGTTTACGAATGTAATCAATGCAGGTCTAAAATAAAACCAAAGTGTGCTTGTCCTTTTCATTGACTTTAGTAAAGCATTCGATACTTTAACGCATGGGAAGCTTATTGAAAGTGTGAATAGGATAGGCCTGCGAGGACAATTGGGAAATTGGCTTAAAAGTTACCTAAATGATAGAACGATGAAGGTAGTGATATCAAAAATCACTAGCCAAGAAAAACCTAGTGTGTATGGTGTTCCACAAGGATCTAAGCTGGGCCCTATACTATTTATACTCTATATGAACGAACTTCGGAGAGTCTTCAAAACTAGTACTGCTTATGCATATGCGGATGACATAGCAATCATTGTAAAACACAAAAATGTAAGCACGGCCGTAGAAATACTACAAAAAGAATTTGATGCTGTTTCGAAGTGGTGCCACGATCATGGACTCATAATTAATGCAGCAAAAACAAAAGTGATGCACATACGCATGCCATCGAAACCGAAAGATGACGTCAAGATATATCATAGGAACCAAAGCTGTCCATGGTCGACAAACTGCCGATCCATAGAAGTTGTCAAACACACCAAGTATCTGGGAGTAATTATAGACGAGCATTTCCTCTGGCGCGAGCATATAAATGCTCTTCGGCTTCAGCTTAAGAGCTCACTCTTTGCTATGGCCTATCTTAAAAGGTATTCTAACTTCGAAGCTCAAAAACAGGTGTACTACTCACTAGTAGAATCACGAATCAAGTATGGAATCCTGGCCTGGGGAAACGCATCGAAGACACACCTGGAAAAGATACTGAATCTTCAACATCGCATCGTCAAAATTATAAGACCGTCCCATCTGCATTTTAAGGTATTAGATGTTAACGCAATTTTCCAGATGACATCTCTAATAAACTACATGAACGACCAGAGATTTCTGCAGCATGTACGTCACAACTTAAACACCCGAAGAAGAGCTCAAGGAATGCTATTGAGATACTCCGGAATTTTATAACATATATGGAAAACGTGAATTACGTCATCTTATACCAAAAATATTAAATGCAACTCCGCAACATCTAAGAAACATTCAAAATTTTAAAAAGTGAAAAAAGGAAATAAGAAAATACTTTCTTGATGTATATTGTGTTATGTAATAAAATTAAACAAATTGAGTATGAAACTTCCAAATGAAAATATAACAAACATGTTTTATAAATACACTAGCTGACCCGACAGACGTCATTCTGTCTAAGCCAAATATATTCGATTGGATGAGGTAGGAAGAAGTAGAAAAAAATAAGTGAAATTTAAAAATCAAGTGAATATGTAATTTTAAACAAACTTATCTATCTAGAATATAAAAAAATTAACCAATATATTGTTGGTCAATAATTTAACTCCTTGTTGGCCAAGCAATCAAAAAAGTATTATACGATTTTTTTTTGATAATTTTTGATTTAGAACTGTTATTAGAAGGAAAATTCATGTTTGGTTTCTCAAGGAATTCAAAAACTCAGTTGGATAGTTGGTTGCTTCGTCTTCGTTTGTAACACAGTCGATAGATTTGAGGGAATCCAGGGAACCAACGATTTGATCTTCAATTGTGCAATTTAAGTGATCCACATTCTTGTTCTTTGCCGCTAAAATTGCTCTTTCACTCAACCAATCGTAGTTTTTGTGGTTAGCAATGATGTTCGGAAACACTTTGTTGATGAGCTCCTCTTTCGTTGAGATGAAATTGCAAAATGTATGTCATGTTGAACTATGATATTGATACTCACCATTCAATGGATTTATCATTTTGATATTAAAATAGTATCCATCTTCTCCTTGCCAAAACATCAGCGGGTATTGCAACGTGTCATATGAACGATGTGTTTCAGATATTTGTTGCAGTTGCCCAGTATCGCGACGTGTAAGCACAATATCGCGTGTTTCCAAGTTTTCACCAACAATCAGGATGGCAACTTCGTTTCACGGGCTGCTTCGCTTTGCTCTTTTGATTGAGAAGCACGAAGTCGAGCAATACTAACGCGGCGCTCTTCACGGGCAATTTCTTGTTCTTCTTCAGTCCTTTCATTCGCAATGTTTCGTATCCTTCTTGCATTACGGCTTTGTCGGGAAAGATTCGGTCGCCTTGGTCGCGACATTGTTAATGATGATTCAAAGAGAATACAAATTACTGATGATTATTCATTTCTGACAAAATTTATAATTATCAAATTTTCAACCATACTTAACCATAGACAAAATTACGTTTAGCTGTCATTTGCGTTTTGTTATTCCATGTCAGATACTTTTTTATTATACCAAGTTTTATAGTGACTTGTATTCTCTTTGACGTTTTATGTCACGTCACACGGGAACGCGGTCGAACGGGATAAAAAGTATCCTATATCCGTCTCCTGGTTCTAAGCTACCTCCCCACCAATTTTCAGCCAAATCGGTTCAGCCGTTCTTGAGTTATAAATAGTGTAACTAACACGACTTTCTTTTATATATGTATATAGATTTGGTAATATACAACTTTAAAATGTAACAAATGTCACTTCAAAACTAAGTCCTTATTTATAAAGATATTCAACCACCTGCAGATAAGCACTTCGCTTTGCGGGTAATCATTGTAAATTTACCTAAATTGTATGAATGAAATAATAAAAAATAAAAAAAAAAAAAAATTGTCACGTTTCGGTACACTTCGGTAAAATTGTGTTATCGTTATGTCGTTGGCGTGGCATTGTACTGCCCATCGTCTGCTTAATTATATCGTCCATTTTTTTGAGGTACCTGTCAATCTCGTAGTTTGACAGGTTCCTATTAGACGGTGGGAAGGGGGCGTCCGAAGTGAGCGCTCTCGTCAGGAAATTGGCAAAGTGTGGCCAACGCGTCCTACTGTAATCGTAGGGGTGCGCTTGGATATACTCTGCCATCTCCGCGAACTCGTCAGGTACTGTGATCACGGCACGTAGTCCGCAATGGTAGACAGTTAATAAACCATGACTTAGTAGGCTTCCCCTAGTGTTGGGAATGTTATTTCCCCAATCACTATGTTTGGTATTTAAACCACCGGCTAGAATGTAGAAGTTTTCAACCGAGTTCAAGCGTAGAGATCGAAAGAGTGTGTCGAGTTTTTCGATAAAAATATTGGGTTAGGATTCTACAGGTATGTACATAGGTCGCTAAAATGTACATTTTCTGTCCATTACGGAGAGAAATACACACAATGCAGACTTCTAGCATCTGGAACCTCCGCACTTCACCGCTATATGTTATATAATTTAATGTTTTATATTATTTTTTATGAAAATCGCAGCTCGCCTTGAATAGCATTGGGTTGGTCTGTTCGGATTATATTTTAAAAACTGTGCCGGATTTTGTGCTTCTGGTTAAGCTTTATTTCACTAAACAAAAGTACATCGGAGCTTTCGTCTTACAACAGGTTAAAAAGTATGGCTCGTCACTCGATCCTTATCAGTGAATTTACATTCACCGACAGGGCCTATCTACCGGCGGACCCATTACTACCGTAGGTGCGCTAGGCCCGACAGACGTGAGCAGATGGTTAGGTTGGGTTAGAAAAGGGGAGTGTTATGGTTAGACATCACTTCCACTCGGAGGCCAAGAGGCCCATTGTGATTCCCTTCGTTTGTGTGGGTACACATAAAATTAACCTGTCCTATCACGTGGTGGCTGAAACCACCCCGTGCTCTTGATGAATCTTAGATGATCCGATATATCTGCATTAGCCACGTCAGCAATCTCTGTAAAGAATCTTTGGCCTAGCGACACTAGGCGTCGATTCTGGAGAGCTGGACAGTGGCAAAGCAGATGCTGGATCGTCTCAGTTTCTTCCTCATCGCCGCAGCTCCGGCAGAGATCGCTGGATCCCGAGTCCCATTTTCGGCGCATTGCTCCAATGGGACAATGTCCTGTGATCACTCCGACGAGCATGCGGATCGAGTTACGGTCCAGCGCCAGGAGCTTCTTTGTTTTTCCGACATTGAGCTCTGGCCACGATGTTCTTGTCGTGTAGCTGTCGTTTCTTGTAAGCCAAGACGAGTTGGCCTCTTTGATGATTATGTCGTTTATGATCCGGTATAATGCGCTGATCGGTGGTTGCAATGACGTGTCCGCTTCGCTGATGTCCATTTCAGAACCTTGCCTGGCCAGTTCGTCTGCTCTTTCGTTCCCTGCGATTGAGCTGTGGCCCGGGACCCAGCAGAGTTTAACTTTATGGTGTCTGATGGACTTCAGTGAGTCGCGACATTTGTTGACAGCCTTTGATCTCGTTATACAGGATTCTATTGACTTCAGTGCAGCCTGGCTGTCTACGAAGATGGTGATATCAGATGGTGGGATATCGGCTACCTGTAGGTGTTTAGCTGCTTTCTCTATTGCCAGGATTTCTGCTTGCAACACGCTGCACAGATCAGGGAGTCTGAATGATTCCTGTTTGTGGAGGGTATCAGAGTAGAACCCGGCCCCAGTGCCTGTGTCCATTTTCGATCCGTCGGTGAAGAGAGTGATCTCATGGTCGTTGATTACGGCGTTTGATAGCCACTCTTCTCTGTCGGGAAAAAGGATAGGTATACTGAGAGAGAAGTCATTTTGGGGGGGGAATTTAGTAGGTAGTAGCTGCGAGGCTACTAAAAGCATGTTTCCTTCCCAGGTCGTCTATTATCTTAAGTATGGCCGCATGTCCATAGTTGGCTTGCTTCCACAGAGAGGACTCTCTTAGTTTGAGAGCGCTCTTTGCAGTGTAGCCTTTTATGAATAGATCCAGGGGGAGGAGATGAAGAATCATGTCCAACCCTGCTTGCGGCGTGCTTCTCATGGCTCCCGTTGTACAAACAGCGGCTGACCTTTGTACTTTGTTGAACATGTTCATATAACTTTTTGTGCTGCTAGCAGTCCACCAGACTAGGGCCCCATAAGTTAAAATGGGTCTGATGATTGCTGTGTACATCCAATGAATGATGTACGGTTGCAAGCCCCATCTTTTTCCGAAGGTCTTTTTGCATGCATAAAAAGCGTTCAATCCTTTTTTCATCCTTTCCTCCAGGTTCCTTTTCCAGGAGAGCTTTGAGTCAAGAATGACGCCTAGATATTTTGCTTCCGTTTTGAGTTTGAGTGGGGTGTCCTCTAACTTTGGGGGAGCAAATATCGGAATTTTCCTTTTCCTGGTGAACAAGACCAGCTCGGTTTTCTGGGGGTTTATTCTCAGACCGTTCTGTCTTGCCCACGAGGAGAGTTCACTCAGCGCAGATTCCATTAGTTCACTGATAGTTGGTAGAAATGTACCTTTTATCAAAATAACCAGGTCGGCCGGCGGACCCCACAAGCGGACCAGTAGGAATGCAGTTAAGTGGGAAGGTTATGGTCCTACACTTCTGATCATAACGACGCCGGGATAAAAAGGAAAAGAAGAAGATCAAAATAACCAGGTCATCCGCGTACGCTATGATCTTTGTGTCTTTTTCCATAAAGAATTTGAGGATCTTGTTGACTGTAAAAAGCCAGAGTGTCCGCCTAGGGCCAGTAAGATTCCTAAATTTGTAAGGATAGTTAAGCTAGTTTTAAACATTTTTGTCTAGGATAAGATAGATCTAAGAAACTATTGTATAAATAAAAATGAATTACAAAAAAAAAACAAAAAAAAAAAAGAACTCCTCCTTGTGGTGTGCCTCTAGTTGTCACTTTCCTTATAGAACTGTGTCCAATGTCTGCACATTGTTCTTTGCGGCAGTATGGGATGGTTTACCTGCCTTAGGTATGAAAATTACCTTTATTTCTTTCCACTGTGTTGGGATGTACCCCGTGCGCAGGCAATTGGGAAAAATACTTACGAGATGGGGTACAGTGTGGATCTGTGTTTTTTGAAGCATCGCTGGCAAGATATCGTCCGGGCCCGGAGATTTAAAGGGTTTGAACGAATTTATTGCCCATGATACTTTATCCGCTGTGATAATCTTGTTTATCACTTCTTCGGTTGTGTGAACCGTAGGAACCGTCGTCTCGAAGGAGACTGTGGTTTCAGGGGTTTTACAGCCTGGGAAGTGGGTTTCAGTCAGCAGTTCTAGAGATTCCCGACTGGATTCTTTCCAAGAACCATCTGGTTTAAGGATGAATCCCGGGACGCAGGGGTCCTTGGATAGGATCTTCCTGAGCCTTGCGGCTTCGTTGAGATCCTCTCTTGATTCGCAGAACTCCCGCCAGAATTTAGATTTTGCTGCTCTTGTTTTGCTCTTGTATTCGTTGAAGCTGGATTTGTAATTATCCCAGTCTTCGGTTCTGTTTGAGATCTTTGCTCTGTTGAATAGTGTTCGGGTCCTGGTCCTGAGTTGCTTTAGCTCTGTGGTCCACCAGACTGCGGAGGTCTTCCTGCGAGCACGCTGCAAAGGACAGGATTTGTTGAAAGCCGCTTTCAGAATTCTCACAATATTTTCGACTGAATTCTCAATGTAAGTTGGATCAGGATTAGTGGTGTCTTGTGGCGGTTCTAACCTGTTAGCAACTAGGTTTGAGAAAAGATTCCAGTCCGTCTTCTGAGCGTTTCTGAAAGGTTTCGGTTTTTCTTTAATGACGTTGAGGTTGTAGAGTATGCGGCTGTGGTCCGAGAAGGAACAGTTAGTGGACACTCTCCAATCCTCTACTCGGATGGAGTCGGACTCACTTAGTAAAGTGAGGTCAATTACCTCTTCGCTAACCCGATTGCGAAACGTGGGTGCATTACCTTTGTTGGAAATATAGAGGTTGGTATAGATAATGAAATCGAAAATGGACTCACCCCTTTTATTGATGTCGCTGCTTCCCCATTGAGTGTGGTGTCCATTGGCGTCGCAGCCTATCAATAGACACAGTCCGCGTGACTTGGCGTGTCGCACGAGTGTTCGGACTGCGTCTGAAGGTGGATCCTCCTCATCGTATGGTAAGTATGCGGACGATAGGAGCAAAATTGATTTGTCCTGTTGTTCGTACGTTACCACCGTGAGGTCTCCGTTGCTGTACGTACCTAGGAGAAAAATGTTTAAGTATCTCTTGGCGAATACAGGTTGGTAACTTACCTTCGGTATGTGTATAGCATAAATTATACTCCTTAGACCTTAACCCCTGAATTTTGTTCCTAAGGAGCCAAGGTTCTTGGATTAAGGCTATATCCACATCTTCCTGCAGCATGTACATCATCAAGTCGTCGGTGGCTGCTTTACAGTGGTGTAAATTAATTTGCACCACTAGCAGCATCCTTTGACTTGCCGCGTTCATTAGAGAGCCTTACCTTCAGGGTTCCCAGCCCGAACTTGATGCTGCCAGATCTGATGCGGATGTGGTCGAGTGGTCGAGGTCGAAGCATCGAACGAGGGATAACCTCGAGTTTAGCGTTCTGCCAGATTTCGCCGTAATTGTCGATTGTGCGCTTTAAGAAGTCTAGGGACCTCTGATTGTCACAACCGACAACTTTGACTCCTTTCTGCCAGCCTGCTCCGTCGAAGTTAATCTCATCGCTGCTATCCGCGACAAGCATCGCTTCCAATATTTTGGCTTCAACCGTTAGCCAATTGCGGATGTAATCTTCCCATCCGGGTTGGAACGATCGACAATAGCCACTCAAGGGAAGATTGAAGCTGGCTGATGTTTTCGCCTTTTTCGCTTCTCTAAGAGTTTCTTCTCTGAGCAGATACTGTCTATTTGGGTCGCCTCCTCACGGATCTTTTTTTTGGGAACTGCGCAATCTGCCCTCGGATTGCGAGCAAGATTGAATAGACATACATATACCTCGGCCTCTGGTGTCTTAGAGACAGGCACTGCGGCTTTAGGAACAGTCATCGGTTTTTCACTGTCTCTCCCGAACCTGTCGCCATTTGGGTGTAGGTCAACTGGGGTGTGACAGGTAGTGTTTAGAAGCGACCCGAGGGACGCTTCTTATCGACCTTCTGCTTAGGGGTTTTCTTTATTGACATCTTAGAACGTAGGACTGCGCGATAATTTGCTGGGTGTTCTCGGTTTCTACGGAAGACACACTGAAGCTGCTTTCTGTCCGCTACCTTGTCTTTTCCAAGGTTCCACTCTTCGTTCTTTAACTTAGCGCACTTAACTCAACGAGGCTAAATTTCGCAGTTTGAAGCGGCATGCCTGAACCTTTGGGCAGATACATTGCAAAATGTTTCCGCTCCTCATTAATTTTGCCATGTGATAGTCTGGAACGCTAGTCCTTAGCCTCTCCAGCCTGCCTTTGGGTGTGAGGAGAGTCAGGAAGAAAGATATTACTCGCTTCTCCCGTAAATAGCTCACAGCGAAGAATGACTTAACCCCCACGAATTTGAGATCATCGCTTTTGAATTCTTTGAGCCCTGATAGCATTTGCTCGGGGTCTGTAATTGGCTCTACGCCTTTGAGAAGCATTGTCTGCAATCTTTCAGCCTTCAGTATAAAGAAGAAAAACTACGTCGTGGACTATTTCATTAGAATGTTGTACCAATGTCTTGCATTGAACAGCATAGCGTTTCTGGCCTTGAAACTCAAAACTCAAACTTGAACTCGAAATTCCAAACACTAATGGCATACTCACAGAGATCTATAGTCTGGCGTAGGGTCTCCTTCTGAGGACGATGTTGCTGATTCTGTTGTTGCGGCTGTTGTTGTTGCTGCTGCGGCTGTTGCAACAACAGCAACAATGCTGCTGCGGCTTTTGTTGTTGCTGCTGTGACTGTTGTTGTAGCTGATTCCTCTTCTCTTGCTGCCTCTTCTCTTCCCCACTGCCGCATCTAGTTTACTTTATCAACTATGGCATTCGGCTTGGAACTTTTTCCCATCGGCAGAGCTCGCATACCGTCACGGTAGAAGTTTTCGTCTTTTGAGGCTATCCACGAATCAAGTCATTTTGAGATGTCTTCATATGAATGGAACTGCTGATCAGCCAGACCATGCGCCATCGAACGGAACAAGTGATAATCGGACGGCGCAATATTTGGAAAATATGACGGGTAGGGTAGGATTTCCCTTTTGAGCGTTTCTAAGTAGGTTTTAACGGGTTTGGCAACGTGAGGCCGAGCGCTGTTATGCTGTATAATCACTTTTTCGTGCCTCTGCTCGATTGTGGCCGCTTTTCGCTCAGTGCTCGGCTCAATCGCATCAATTGGGTTCCATACCGTTCCCCTGTGATGGTTTCGTTTGGTTTCAACAGCTCATAATAAACAACACCGCCCTGATCCCACCAAATACACAGCATAACCTTCGCAGCGTGAATATTCGACCGAGCTGATGACGTAGAAGCATGACCGGACTGTTCCCATGATTTTTATCTCTTTGGGTTGCTGTATTGAATCCATTTTTTCATCACCCGTAACGATGCGATGAAAAAAACCCTTCCTCTTTTGCCGTTGGAGCAATGGTTCACAGCCGTAAAAAAAGACGCTTAACGTCTCTTGGTCTCAAATCATAAGGAACCCAAGTTCCTTGCTTTTGAATTATTCCCAACATTTGCAATCGCTTGTAAATAACTTGGCGGGTAATTCCTAATACATTACAGTACATTTCACTTAGAGCAGCATCTTGGTAAACTCTTTGGAGTTCCTGATGCGCTTCAGCCACCGTTTTGGATACGTCACAATCGACCAGCATTTTCTATTGGAGCCATCTCTTGATAAATAGTGAGAACTTAGTTGCACACCTAAGACGTTATAGCAAATTACGGGAGCCCACTCTAATGTCAGCCCGAGAGTCATAATGAAGTGATGGAGGAAATTGTATCTCCGGAATTCTTCTGCCACTAACTAAACTTCAACAGCTTAATGATTACATGTATGAATGAAAATGTAATGTGTTAGATTGTTGCATCAAAAAAATTTCTAGCATCTTAAAAATTATCTGCGAGAAAAAAATCAGTTCTTTTCTCACGATCTTTATTATTATATATAAGTTCAGAGCCTCGTTGACCACCCTTCGTCAAGTCTCCTTTTCATGAATGGGTCTTCCATTTTTCGTTGTTCTATCGCATTTCTTCTACATTCATCATTATATTGTCCTCCCATCTATGGTGCGGCCTTCTCATACGCTTAATCAGAAGCGTATCTACCCTTAGAATCCAGGCCTTATTATGTAAGAACTCGTTCGGGTAAAATTTCGTGTACTCAGATTCGGGTGTCCTATGTAAGCCTAAGACATTGCCTCCCAAACAACCGAATCCCTTCCATTAAGCTGGCTCTCACATTCAACCAGACGGGACATCCATAGGCAACTATGAGCCTGATCAATATCATGTAGCAGATTACCTTCACCCTAGAATCAAGTTGGCTGCTTTAAAATAGCGCCTAGAGCTCTTTCCAGAGCAGCATCTACTTGTCTGTCAAAATATAGTTACTAGTACTATAGATACTATAGACACTAGCTAGCTAGAATTGAGAACCTGTGCCAATTTTTTCTAGTGTCCCGAGAGGCCCTAGACAAAGGCGTTCTGAACAATATAGATTCTGATTTCTGGTAGTTGGTAGCACTCATGTGTTTAAATGCGTCTTTCAGCGGCTGGGCTTCGCCTTTCTCACAAAGGTTAATATGTTTCAGTCAGTCTTCACGTTCATCTGAGTACGATGAGGCGTCCAACACCAAATTATCCTCTAGCTAATTCTAATCTAACTCATGAGCACTATCAATATACCCTACGCGGGTAAACTGGTTGTCCCTGTCATAAGCGATAGCCTATGCAATGTGCGTTCGAGTCATTTTAACAAGAAAATTGTCGATTCTGCTTAAGCCTCCTTCGGCCTTATTATAGTAATGTTTAATGAACTGGGACTCTAGCTTTCCTTACAAGCCAATTCCTCTCCAATATACGAATCTTTTTCATACAAGATGGTGCTACATTAAACCACACCAGACATACACTTTTACCAAGTGGTCGAGCTGACTGCTGTAAAACAGATTCCTTGTCATACCGAAGGCTTTCCTAGCTCTAGCAAGACAAGATATCTAAACGCGTCTCCCACCGTTAATGGTTGTCCATTTTGCCCAATGATCGCTAATTTCCATCAGTTCTCCCAGTTAACTATTGAGGCCATAAACAACGGAGCCATTATCGTTTCTGACTTTTCGAAGTTAATTTCTAACTTCCGACCATAGCGGTATGCAGCATTGTACTGATATTCTCACGTTTTCGACCGTGTACGTTACTAAATCATCTGTATACACTATTGAATGTCTGAGAAAACCTATAAGATAGTTAATGTTAGTGTTTTCATAAACAGTATCGGAGGGCTCCCTTACAATTGTTTTTAATATCAAAGATCCTGCTCGAAGTAACGTTTTTTTTTTTGTTTATAATTCGTGCAGGTTGCCATATTTAACCACAAACTTATTTCCCATAGTCACTACGTAAATCATGTATAGGCGGTGTTGTGACCAACAATTTGAGACATTCCCATGAATTGCAAAATAAACAACGGCTTCAAGTGACATTCGCGCAGTCTACCTGTCGAGTAAACAATAGCATCAAATGTCACGCACGCAGCAATTTACGATTAATTTGAGTTCCCACCAAAATATCATTTTTTTTGTGTAGAATAAGCATAATTTTAGTATATAAGCTAGAGTACAAAAATAAAGAGCAAAGTGGTTCGACAGTGACAACACAGTGTGGTTATTTCATTCAACAATTTGGTCCTTCGAAAGTGAATCAACCATCGACATTTATAGCGTTACCAAGGCTACTGACATTGGTATATTACAAAACATTTATAGCGTTACCAAGGCTACTGACATTGGTATATTACAAAACATTTATAGCGTTACCAAGGCTACTGACATTGGTATATTATAGCGTTACCAAGGCTACTGACATTGGTAAATTAACTGATAAGTGAAGGTGACAATTTCAATATGGAGGATGATACAGATCTATTTGTCATAATTGCGAGACAAAAAACGCTAGCAGAAGGGCTAGAGAAGGCAACTATAAACTTCAAAAAAGATAGTGCTTCTAGAAAGACTCCGAGTTATAAACAGGAGCGTTTGGAGAGAATAAATGCACTATGGGCCGAATTTCAAAACAACCATGAAAAAATAAAGGACTCAGTCAAACCAGACACGCCATATATGGGGAGAAATACATATGGCAGAGTCGAGGAGATGTATAAAAAACTAAAAGGTTTATTAGAAAGCATAGTTCCTCATGAAGTAGGAGAAATAGGATCGGCCAAAGCAACTACGTCTAAGGACATCAGCCTCCAATCGCAAAGACTCAGAAAACTTTACGTGAAAATTGAAGCTATACTCGGTAACATGGAGGAGTTCGAAGAAACTTTCGCTGGATATTCTAAGGAAGTATACGATTATCAACAGAAAATTTTGTTAGAGCAACTTCGGAACCTGAATGAGCTTCATGAAGAGTTTATGGCCAATGCGGTGGAAGAAGACCTGCAATCAGCATATGTCAAACAGTCGAAATACATGGACATTAAAAGAGACATAAATCAATGTCTCCATCGGATGGCGTCGGCTCTCGCCAAGGAAAATAAATTAAATACTGGGATGGAATCTAGCGCAAAACTACCTCCCTTGAAGTTACCAACATTTCGGGGAAATTATCTCGAGTGGAGTTCTTTCTATGATGTATTTTCTACAATAATTCATGGGAAAGACTCCATAAGTACAACAGAGAAAATGGAATATTTGAAGACCCATTTGGAAGGGGAACCACTACAATTAATTCAACATTTAACGATTTCAAGTGCCAATTACAACTGTGCATGGGAAACTCTTAAATCGAGGTACGGTAACGAGCGCAAAATCGTCTCGATGTACATGGACAAGATGTTAAGATCCTATGCAAACCAATCATCTGCATCTGCAATCAAATCAGTGTTGGATGCTATCAAGGAAGGTTTGTCAGCTTTAAAAAATCTGGGCTTCGATACATCTTCTTGGGGTCCTATCATAGTGCATTTAACGACGAAATCACTAGATCAAGAAAGCCGAAACCTGTTTGAGCAAGGTCTCACAGAACCAAATAAGATGCCAACCTTAAAATCATTGTTAGACTTCTTAGAAAGAAGATATCAAGCCCTAGAAGTGCTATTACCTGCAAAGAAAAAGGAAAATAAATGGGTGGACGATCCGAAACGTCCAGTGCGCAACTTCCTTGTTACATCAAAATCAATGGAGTGCGTAATTTGTAAAGGCGATCACGCAGTATACACATGCCCAAAATTCACGAATAGCACACCAAAGGAACGGCTTGAAGTTGTCAAGCACGCCAAACTGTGTAAAAATTGTCTACGACATGGTAATGGTACCCAATGCTATAGCAAGCGGAAATGCAAAACTTGCAATAAAAACCACCATTCATTACTTCACATGGAATGGCAAGAAAGAGTTCCACAGCTTAAGCAAATGGAACAACCAAGCTGTTCGAATTCCACGAAACAAGTGATCCACGGCGAGCAGAACCAAAATGTATTACTTACGACTGCAATAGTAAACATAAGGAACAATGATTGTTTTAGCCACGGTGTTAATGTATGAGCGCTCATCGATCCCGGCTCTCAAGCCTCCTTGATCACGGAATCTGTCGTGCAGCTATTGAGACTCAAGAAGCAAAGGGTCCTTGTAAAGGTAAATGGATTAGGCGGCACGAATGCGGGAACTGCTAAGTACAAGGTGGAAGTACAATTGAGACCACGATTCCCATCTGAATTTGTACTACATTTAGAAGCCCTAGTACTACCAAAATTAACAAGGCAACTGCCATCCGAAGTGGATAAAAATATAAAACCTAATCAATTCAAAAACCTTGAATTAGCTGATCCTACATTCAACTGCCCAGGTTCCGTAGACATGATTATAGGAGCTGACTCATATGGTGACATTATTCTTAAGGGACTACAAAGAGATAGAGAATCTTCTCTGATAGCTCAAAGGTCGCAATTAGGATGGCTCATCTCAGGACGGACATCCTCTAAAAGGCTTGATGGGATTGGAATTGTCGGATTGGTAGTGCAAACATCACTTGATCGACAGTTAGAAAAATTTTGGGAACTGGAAGAAGTTGCGGCACCGAAATACTTGAAGCCAAGTGATAAGGAATGTGAAGATATATATATGAAAACACATTATCGACGACCCGACGGAAGATACGTAGTGAAGATTCCATTCAACAAACAAATATCTACATTAGGAGACTCGAAGAACAAGGCCATCGCAAGATTTCGTCAGCTGGAAGCAAAGCTCAACACCAATTTGCAGCTAAAAAAAGAATATACAAAGGTCATTAACGAATTTCAGGAGCTTGGGCACATGATCGAGGCAACTTCAGATAATCGTCTACAGCATTCCAGGTACTACATGCCCCATCATGCTGTTCTAAAACCTGAGAGCACTACTACAAAGTTACGTATAGTGTTCGATGGATCTGCGAAAACTTCGACTGGCGTTAGTTTGAATCAGTTGATGCTAGTTGGCCCCAAACTTCAAGAAGGCATTACATCGATGTTGATACGATGGCGAAGCCATAAGTATGTTTTTACGGCAGATATTGAAAAGATGTACCGGCAAATCATGCTACATGAGGATCACCAAGATTATCAGCGGATTATGTGGCGAAGCTCCAGCGACCAACCACTAAAAGAATATAAATTGACAACAGTCACATATGGAACTGCGTCTGCACCATACTTAGCAGTAAAGACACTGCAGCAATTAGCTTTAGATGAGAAGGAGAGGTATCCAGTCGCAGCAGAAATTGTAAAACATGATTTTTATGTTGATGACGTATTGTCCGGACGAGACACCTTGTCAGAATGTAAAGAGGCTCAGGTACAACTCATTGCAATGCTAAGAGGAGCAGGTTTCCATCTTCGAAAGTGGGCAGCTAATGATCGCAGGTTGCTTAAAGACATTCCATCCGAATCTACCGAGACTCAAAATCAAATAAGGATTTTTGAAGAAGAAACCATTAAGACCTTAGGGATCCATTGGAATCCTGTACGCGACACCTTTCAATTCAAGGTTCAGAACGATAAATGTTTAAGACAGGAAAACATCTTGACGAAGCGGAAAACGTTGTCTGAAATAGCCAAATTATATGACCCACTTGGATGGCTAGCACCAGTGACAGTTAGTGCAAAAATTTTAATGCAACAAATTTGGAAGTCGGATGTGGAATGGGATGAACCGCTTTTACCTGAATTGAAAGGTCAGTGGAAAAAAATTAAGGACAATCTTGTGACTCTGGAGGACATTAAGATCCCTAGATGGATGAAAGTAAAGAAAAATCAGAAATTTGAACTTCATGGATTCTGCGACGCCTCAGAAGCAGCATATGCGGCAGTAGTATACTCAAGAGTTGCACAAGGAAATGGATCTTACACTACAACGTTGCTGACAGCAAAAACAAAGGTGGCTCCAATCCGGAGAAAACTTCCTCTTCCCAAATTAGAACTTTGTGGAGCACATTTACTATCAAGGGTATTGGCAGAAATACTAAAGATATTTGGCACTCAAGTAATTGAAGTATTCGCGTGGAGTGACTCTACAATCGCTCTTGCTTGGATCCAGAAATGTCCATCAACCTGGAAGACCTTTGTTGCGAATAGAGTGTCGGAAATACAAGAAGTGACTAAACAAACTTCATGGAGGCATATCCCTTCATTCGACAACCCAGCGGATTCTGCCTCTAGAGGTTGTTTACCAGAACAAATGAAAAACAACCAATTGTGGTGGCATGGTCCCCAGTGGCTGCAGTTCGATTCAAGTAAGTGGCCAAAGCAGGAAGTACATGCTGTAAAGATTCCGGAAGAAAGACAAGTTTTGAACATAGCAGTGCACACAATTGACGATATAACTGAAAGATTCTCGTGCTATACCAAACTGTTAAAGGTAATTGCGTGCTGCATAAGGTTTGCAAGGAATTGCAAAAGGGAAAAATCAAGGAAAATTGGAGATTTGAGCGTGGACGAGATGGAGGATGCCCGAAAGATGCTTATACGCTCCATCCAAGCAAGAGTGTTTCCCGAAGAGCTGTCATGCATAAGAAATGGAAAACCTATTAACCGGAAAAGTAAACTTCTGTCATTGAACCCCTACTTAGATAAAGACAATCTTCTGGTTGTGGGAGGACGTTTGGAACATGCAATGATATCAGATGCTGAAAAACATCCGTGCATTTTGCCGCACAACGAGAGGTTTACAAAATTATTAATTGAGAACATACACAGACGAACCTTACATGGAGGCATCCGACTAATGTTATCAACCTTGCGGCAATCTTATTGGGTCATTCAAGCAAAGCGGATAATACGACAGGTTGTCCACAATTGTGTAAGATGTCATCGATTCAACGCACAAACTAAAACCCAATTAATGGGAATGCTACCTTCTGCACGAGTAACTCCGTCTAGACCCTTTACAAACACTGGAGTCGATTATGCTGGACCAATCCAGTTATTAATTTCTAAAGGACGAGGAAATAGAACAACGAAGGCCTACATCGCTATATTTGTCTGTTTATCAACCAAGGCCGTTCACATAGAAGTAGTGAGTGATCTCAGCTCTGCAGCTTTCATAGCAGCGGTAAGAAGGTTTATATCAAGAAGAGGAATGTGTTCACACTTCTATAGCGACAACGGAACTACGTTTATTGGCGCCAACAAAGAAATTCAGCACCAAATAAAGAATGCTATAAGACAATCTGCAGAAGACGCATCAAGGAAACTTGTTTTGGATGGAATTCAGTGGCATTTTATACCTCCTGCGTCACCACACTTCGGCGGGCTGTGGGAAGCCGCGGTAAAGTCTACGAAATACCACTTAAAACGAATAATCGGAAATACGTCCTTAACCTTCGAAGAACTTTCAACTTTACTAACGCAAATAGAAGCTTGTTTGAATTCCCGACCACTCATAGCGGTCAACAATGACGTCGACGAAACCGTAATACTTACTCCCGGACATTTTCTCATTGGATGTGCACTTAACGCTGTCCCCCAACAGATCATAGAGGATTTAAAAGGTTACCGTTCCCGTTGGCTATTAATACAAAAGATGACTCAGGATTTTTGGAAGGTTTGGTCATCAGAATACCTCTCACAACTCCAACAACGAACCAAATGGAAAAAAAGGGAGCCCAATATTAAACTTGGCGATATTGTATTAATTAAAGAAGATCGATTACCACCAACTACTTGGCCGATGGGCATCATAACGGAAGTACATCCCGGAAAGGATAATGAAATTCGCGCTGCTACAGTATTCAGTAACCAAAAATACTTCAAAGGGCCCATTACCAAACTGTGCCTCATTCCTATTGAAAAGAATGAAATACAACCAGAGATGAAACAAACTTCTACAAAACCTGAAGCTCAAGTTCAAATCAATGTTGCAGTTACGGAAACATCAATAGAGGATATCACAAGCGCAGCATACGTTCCAAGCAAGCCTTTTCGACAAAAGGGCAATAAGAGAGTCAGCCTACCATTATGGGTTTGGGCAATAACAGTTTTGATAAGCACAATCACTGCCATGCCAGTTAACGAACAGTATGAGATAATGCAATTCGATAGTCAGCCCGGTATTTATTTCGAAGATGTTGGAAGAGCAAACCTGATATCTAGTTCATGGAAAACTATTATCTTCTTCAATATGAGCAACTATTGGTCAGAATATTATACGTTCAAGCAATGTATCAAGCACATGAAGGAAATCTGTTCGTCCACAAGGGTACCAAAGGTGAAAACCATTTTATGCGAAGACACGTTAAATCAATTTGATCGACAACTTCAGCAGATTGATCTAAACAACGACATCCTGTTACACGCAAACGATAACCCGATCCATAGATCAAAACGTTCTCCATTCGACGTAGTCGGTACGGTTGCAAATGAACTATTTGGAATATTAGACCAAAGATTTGCCCAACGATATGAAGAAACAATAGATCACGTGAAACAAAATGAAGATCATATGATTCTTTTAATGAAAAATCAAACTACAATCATTGATTCAACGTTAAATGTATTTAAGGAAGAACAGTCATTCACTAAAAGGCAACTTGACCAACTGAATGGCGTATTAAATCAAGTCTGTGAGAAGATGGACAAGTACGATGCGCTTGAACAGCTGTCGTCCGCGGGTTTAAATACACTATTGATGATGATAAATTATCAAAACACTCAGAACATCTTACTCAATATTGTGTTGTCAACACACGGTGGAACAATACATCCGCTTATATTGACTGTACAACAGTTTAAGGAAGAATTAAATCGGATACACGACCACCTTCCGCGTTCATTGATGTTACCTGGTGAGAGGCAGCTCGACTCTATTCTACAACTTTATAAGAGTCTCCAGTCAAGAGGACGAGTTACTGGACGCAACATTATTATCGAAATTGCCCTTCCTCTGTTATACAACGAAGAATTTAAGGTATACAGGGTCTTGCCAGTACCTACTTGGCACAATGGAAACTTTACCTATATCATACCCTCATCTGACTACTTATTGGTGAATGTTGAGGGGAATAACCATTATCCTATAAATAAGAACGAATTTGAAGCCTGTCAGATTCGATCTCCAGATCGATTTTGGTGCAACATTGAGCACCCGATTTACATATCCGGCGCTGCAGCGAGCTCTTGTGAGATGAGCATTCTGCGTTACAATCAGCAGTTGTCAGAGACATGTTTAACTCACTCTATGCCACCGATAACATACTGGATAGAAATGCATCAACCAAACTCTTGGATCTACAGCGTTGCGAAGCAAACAACTGTGAATATTATTTGCAATTTTAATCCAATACCAAAATTGCTAAAGGGTAGTGGAATAATACATTTATCATCAAACTGCATCATTAAAGATCAAATGATGATAGTTATGGGGAAACAGATAATAACTAGCACGATAAATTCATCATTTCTTCCATCACACAACCTTTCGGAGCAGTTAACAACTCTACAATATAAGCGGCAACCAACACCGATAATACAACCTGACATGTCATTGGAAATCTCAAGGCTGGAACATTCGATTCAGATTCAAAAGAGTCAGGAGCACATATTGAACGATATCAAGACGCACAGAACATATCAGTACTCAATATTGGGATCCACAGGGGGTTTATTACTGATCGCACTCCTTGTCGTTATCCTATTGAAATGGTGGAGAAGCCGTACGTTAAGCGTAACAATACCAGTACCTGCACCAAGGAAAAGGGAGAAAACCAATAATCAAACATTTGAAGATAACGATTTCTGTATCTCGTCTATGTGAGGAGGCCCAGCATGTTGTGACCAACAATTTGAGACATTCCCATGAATTGCAAAATAAACAACGGCTTCAAGTGACATTCGCGCAGTCTACCTGTCGAGTAAACAATAGCATCAAATGTCACGCACGCAGCAATTTACGATTAATTTGAGTTCCCACCAAAATATCATTTTTTTTGTGTAGAATAAGCATAATTTTAGTATATAAGCTAGAGTACAAAAATAAAGAGCAAAGTGGTTCGACAGTGACAACACAGTGTGGTTATTTCATTCAACAGGCGGAGATTTCGCACGCTTGGCCGGGTGAGCTTGTAGAATAGGCCTTCCATTCAGCAAGTTCGAAGGCCTTTTTAAAATCGACCAGACAAGCACCCGTAAATTGGATTTTTGCTTTATTCTATTGAATGTCGGAAACCAATTTTGACTATGCCAGCGCAGCGTGACCGTATAGTCACACAGAGTAGAACTATAGAATAATATCATGTGTCTTAAACCCAAACTGTTAAAATCAACAACAGGGCATATATTTGACGTGTGACAATTGTCGTTTCAAAATAAAATGGCATTTACATCAGTCCTTTCATGCAAATAGTCATAGTAAGCTGTTCATTTTTCGGTTCATATTTAAATGCGAAAAAAGTGCATTAATGAAAACATGAAAAAGTAACTAATAATTTTTTGATTATATCTATCATATGTATGTATATCAATAGTAAGCTATTAACTTATTGTTTTTGCATATTATTTAATTCATAAAGAACTTGTTTTTACTAGTTTTGAATATTTTTTTGAAGGTGTGACCGTGCAATCACGTTAGCATCGGTGGGGTACACGTTCAATTTTTTTTTAATGATGTGAGTATATAGTGACGTTGGCACTTAGGGAGTTCGAATTTTGAAAGGATTTTGCATTTTTTCTTCAGAAAACTACCATTTCAAAAGGCTGTAGACTATCAGCAGTAAATGAAGAAGATAATGCATTTTGTGACTTGGCCGATAGTATTTACATTGAAAATGGAAATATTAGCGGAGAGGATGATGCCCATGAAAATGAAGGCGGCACGACTTATTGTCTGAGCGGAAATCAATTGAGAGCCGGTCGTGAATAACTATTAAGAAATGGTGGACATATCGTTACAATTCAGCTGGGAGAGCAGCCTAGTCCAACCGAGAATGTGGAGGACATCTTAGATGAGCCGCAATTGAACTTATCAGTTGATCAACCTACCCAAGAGGTCCAATGTTCCGATACCTGATCGAACAAAGGAACAACTTTCAATTGGTCAAATTATGTTACAAGTGCTGGAATACCAATGTTTCCTGATGCAAAATTTCGATGACTGTCGTGATGTGCAGTCGCATGAACTTTTCGAATGGTTTCTCGACGATTAGTTGCTGGAACACATCGGCCATTGCTTAGCACTATATGCGATAAAAAAGAAGGAAAGCTAATTCAAACATTTTCGATTCGTGAAATGTAAACTTTCATTGGCATTCTGATGGTGACTGGGTAAAATTCGAATCCTAGCTATAGGGCCTATTGGAATAGTTCTGACGATCTACGCAACGAATTGATCTCAAATATACGGCGAGGGCGATTTAAAGAAATTCCTAATTGCTTACATTTTGAACCAAACTTGGCTGCACATGGAAATAAGGACAAATTACGCAAGTCATGACCATTTAAAGGCAAAAATTGAAAATTTCCATCCCACACAACATTTGCCTTATAATGAAAGCATAATAGCTTATTATGGAAGACATGGTTGCAAGCAATTTATCAAAGGTAAGCCATTGAGTTGTTCAAAGCCTGGTCGCTATGTACGTCCTCTGGTTATATATGTGGTGTCGATCGTTTTTATCATGTGAATAACCACAAAATGTATTACCGAGGAAAAAAGGGTTGGAGCTCAATTTTTACTTGGTTCATTAACGTCGCAGTAAATAATGCTTGGCGACTACAATGAGAATTGAAGCCAATATCCCAGTTGGAATTCAAACGATCAATCGCTGTACACATTACGGTGAAGAGTCAATTAACCGTTGCCAAAGCGAAAACGACTTGAAGTATTGACGAACAAAAATAGATATGACAGAACTGATCATTTTGTAGGTCTACTTGCAAAAAGGAGGCGTTGTATGCGCAAGTGATATTTGCAAAAGTGTTATGA
This sequence comes from Merodon equestris, assembly GCA_958301585.1. NCBI lineage: Eukaryota > Metazoa > Arthropoda > Insecta > Diptera > Syrphidae > Merodon > Merodon equestris. Next base: position 73,432,155 of record OY284413.1, read on the forward strand.
GTACGTGTATCAAATACAATATTGGCTTTTGTGTCAGTTGAACCGTTATTCTCAGATCGCAAATTTTCTATTCTTGCACGATGTTGTGAATGATTCAAAAAATGGTTCAATTTCGTGATTCCGGTGAGCATAGCTATTGACCGTGTACACAGACTCAAAAAAAGCACCTATCGAATTGACTTTCTCCTGTAAATTCTCTCTGAACTTATGCCCAAGTTCCACTGTTTCGCTATTTTGTCTGTAGTATGGAGATTCGGACATGAGGGATTTCGTTATGATCTTCCTCCTGATTTTTATATTTATAATTTTATTTTTTATTTCAGAACGTACTAGGACTATTGGATTTTATTGAACGATCATAGAGCTAATTCTCTTTTAATCACAGTTGGATGTTTTCGATCACCGATTTCAGTGTCTTTATCGCCGGATCATGTGGTTCTGCAAACTTTGTATATAGCCGTTTTAGGCTGGAGACTTTTCTTTGGTTTAGTTTTGCTAAATAAAAGCACATCGTACATTCGTTAAGTAACATATTCGAAAGGATTGTTCTTTTCTCTATTCTGACCAATAAATTAACACACACTGCAATAATCTTTAAATGGGCCTCATTTAGAGTATCCATTATGGTTATGGCGTACCAGAATCGGAAAACAGCGTGGAATAGATGACGTCTATGAGTGCCTTTTGGACCTGATTGATCTTCAATAGAAAAACAGTAAGATCGTTTTCAGACCTTAAGATCTTAAAAGCTTTTCAGGAGCCTTTGGTACATTTTGAACCATGTTCTTGTTTGGTCCAAATGCCATTTAGGCAAAGGACTCTTTCGGTGACACGATGATGGGGAACAAATGACTCTTCTGACCTCGCTGCCTTAGCTGCTTGTTTCCGAGCCTGGATATTTTTCCTTAACTCCTGAATTCTAAGACATCTCCTATATTTAGCGGGATGCCCCTGGCTTTTGCAGAGCCAGGTTGTGGGCTTTATCACATTTAACACACCTATACTGCACTATCTACTTAACTATGGACCTTCAAATAAAAAATTGTATAATTGTTGAGGACGTGGTACAGTTCGCTTAGTAGTACGCTTGGCATCAACGTACATACATACTCGTATATCCACAGTTAGTATCGAATTTAATGCTAATGACAATGGGTGATCAAATTCAATTTATTTAAGTGTCGATTAACACATGCAATCATAGCAACCATTTGTAAACATCGGCAATAATCAGTATGCAAATACATATAGCTCTGTAAGGTGTCCGAGTAGTCTCCACTTTTGCCAATTAAAAGGAAGCCAAATCAAATTATGTCAACTATATTCTAAATTACACTTAACCCCAAAAGCATAAGGAATCAGAATTCCTTTCCAGATATATTATGACTGCCAGCGGATTGATGGCAGACATGAACAAGTCGACCATGTACGAATCTACTACATATTTTGTAGGTCGTGTTCCACATGAGATATACCATACACGCCCAGAAAGAATGAAAGTGTAACACGTGCTCTCTTTTAATTACAAAGTCCTTGAATTGTATTCACAGGGAAGCCCCATCTTAGTTATAACATACGTTCGTAGGAAAAGTGCAAACATTACGTATAGCAAACATCTCATTTTCTCGTCAATGTAATGTACTATATAATCACAAACTTGACTCGGCGCGAAATCTGCTGACAGGTGGATAAGAGTATGTGCTTACTTTAAGAACAAGCGTTACCAGTTTAGGTCATCCTGTGAACATATTAAGACCGGTTGAGCTTTTAATGTTTGCTCTATAAATTACATAAAATATCTTCAAACGGAGAAAGTGATCCTCAAACGATAAAAGGAAACACATATACATACATATATATCAGCTTGAAGCCAAAGAGTAATACTTGCATTAGCTCTCTGTAAAATATTACTGATACTTTCAAATGGTTAATATATGAGTTTACGAGCATCTATGAAAATGTTATGACTTGTTTAAGTTCTTGTGGGCTTCGGTACTCTGTAGCACAAGAAATTGAAAACTAATTCTAGTTAAAATCTGAGTTTTTCTTCCAAGTATTACGGACACCTAAGGGTAATGATTTTTGGAAATGCCCGCGTTGGACGGAGACCAGAAATTGAACTTCCTTAGCACCGTTATTCACTCTTTGATTGCAGTTCAAAGTTTATATCGGGTGGAACATATGGGCGGGATTATTATATATAGTAACCAATGAATGAAAATTGGGTGAAAACTGAACGTATGAAGCTTCTTAATATTTAGTCCAGAGCCGTTGCCCTTTTTAATTTGTGTGATTCGCTTTGGAAGTTTTCCCACAGTCGACGGCAATAATCGTTAGGGATTCTTGCCCACTGTTCTTGTGCTCTTGACCAAAAGCTAAGCTGGTGAGAGTCATATACCTTGGAGAGAGCAGTTTTCAGCTATGCCCAAAGACTTTCTACTGGGCTCAGATGTGGGATTTGCCTGTCTAGTTTAGCACATTAAGTGGCTGCCCTTGAACCTAGCCCTGCATTTTTTAGGTATTGTGCTTTAGATCTCTATCATACTGAAAGGATCTCTGTCACTAGGAGGATAGAGCAATTACGTATTGATGAAGCGAGGTTCGATTTCAAAATGTTTAAATAAACGTGTAATTTTAGTCTTCTATTTTGCAAAACTGGGGTAGGGAGGGCTTGTGCAAAGGCTTTCCTGTCTATCCGTCCATCCATACGCATATATCATATATCTGTCCGTCTGTCCGTACGCATACATCAAACCAACTATGTATCTTGCAAAACTGGAGTAGGGAAGACTTATGCAAAGCCTTTCCTGTCTGTCTGTCCGTACGCATATATCAAACGAGTATATCAAACTTGCCGAGCAGTTAGGAGTCTGAAACTTGGATGTGTTATAGAGTACATGATTCTGAGCTCATAGCAATCGCGCTACTTTGGTTCCTGAGATCCAGGTACAAGTTTGCAAAGTCAAAGTAGAAGACCTAGAATTTTAGCCTGGCTCCCGACGAGCTGGTCCCATCTTGTTTCAACACCAGCAGCAATCATACTGTCTCACATAATTATAGAGTCACCTTCGTGCTTAACCATGTCTTTTCTAAGCCCACGATCTGCATTAGTGCAATAGAGGTTTATCTTGGTTTCGTCAATACCAATTTATTCCGACCAGCATGCATACTTTTTCGCAAGGTTTAATCTGGCTTTAACGTTTTTCTCGGAAAGCGATGGTCACTTCTTTTCTTGTGCTTATGCAACGTCCCATTAGCTGTCCATCAGCTAACTTATTTGCCAGTCGCTGACTGAAGCTCTTTGGCTGCTTCAGGACCTGTAGCCGTCTTTCCAAAAATCACGAACCTTACTAAAATGCGGCACACACACGCTACCGATCCAATTTAAATTTCAACAGATCGGCTAGTGTGTGGTGCAATTTACAACAGATCGAAAGTCGACAAATATGGTTGTCTTTCCTGCGATCGGTAGCGTGTGTGTGGCGCAGTTGACGATCTTATCTTTGGGTCTTACGATATTTTAAGGAAGCGTATTGAAATATTTACTTATATATTACTCGACCAACGTGATGGGAGAATCATCAACCGATCAACAAGTATGTGGCGAAACGAGTTTCAACAGATCGATTGGATCGATAGCGTGTGTGTGCCGCACTTAGAGCACACTCATCTTGTTCGAGAGTTTTTTAGGCCCTCCTCCTCGAGAACTAGCTATGTCCCGTATACACTTTTTTCTTAACCGGGCGTATTCGTATTGATTAACATGACACTCTTTCGCTAAAAAGCTCATTGATTTTCCTTCCATCAATAGTTTTATAATTACTTTTTGCATATCCTTTGCGAGAGATGCATCACAGATACATGAATGTATGCACATTTTCATTCATCATCATTCAAATCATCAACTCAAAAAACGAAACCCAAAAAATTTTTAAATTTTAGATGTTCTCATTGAGTGACAAACTGTGAATGCAAAAAAAAACATATGGTGCAAAACTTAGTCATCGTCCATATTCAGAGTATCATTAGTTACGCAATTTCTCGTTAATTGGAATCAATGCAGCTATGTACATTTCGGTGAAGTTAAGTCAATTTTCTATAGAAAGTAACACACTTATAAGAACAAGTTCTGTATAAAATATGAAACTGACTCAGTTTTGCACCTTACTGTAGGAAAAAAATAAATAAAATTAAAAAAAAAAACTTTTGACAGTTTAATTCTAATTCTTAGTAAGCTAAATGCTTAAAAGGACCGGCGAATTCACCATACCCTGTAGCAGTGTGCTTTTGATTTTAAATATTTGGGTAGAGTCACGTTGGTAATTTTTACAACGAACTTTCTACCGGTTAAAATATTAAGAATCATATATACTTATACCCAGACGGCTGATATTACAGTAATAAACTTTAATAAAGACCTTCTAACCATACAGTGTTGAAAACTTCTTCCAAATCAATTAGGCAGGCATTGGTTCTTGCATTTGAATATCCCACACGATATCGCATTATCCATTATTATCCTCGTCCAAGTAGACACAGCTTTATTGGCCACCTTCTCGAACACCTTGCTGACACTTGGAACTTATCCCCATCTTGGGGATTGGGTGCACCACTGCAATACTCAGTGCTGTTGAACATGAACGTATTGATGGTCATCGCACAGCCTTAGCACCACGTTGGATATGCCATCGAATCCCGCGGGTATTTTTCTCTTCAATGACTCGAACATAAACTGGATATCCTCCATTGAAATTAACAGGTTGTTAGCCCCTTTGCCTGGTAAAACCAAGATTTTTTTATCGCCAATGTGTGATATTATTTTGAAGGTATAAATGATGTAGCAGGGCTTTGTTCTCCACTTGTTTTACCTTCGCAGAAGACAACTTCTATTGTTTTCTCTTTCTGAAGATCTTTGATCACGAAAAAGTCGCCATCTAGGACGGCGCTCTTAGGATCGATGCTGGCTGTTCTTAGCAAGCTTTCATTAGTCGTCGTTTACGGAAGCTTCAGATCCTGAATGTCAGTTTGATTGTTTCTCCGAAACATTTTATCATTTGCGTGAACACACTCCCGCTGTTGGAGCTTACAGCACTAATTCTGTTGTTCCAACTGCAAACTTACAGATATTCTGTAATTTTCTTTGATTAACTGTTGGAGATTTATAGTCAAGTAACTTCAGTGCCTTCACCTTCTTACTTCCTAATTTTGTCCGTCTTTAAGCCACATGTTCAAGAGCTTGAGCCTTGACAAGAATCTACTTTTTTATTTGTGCAGTCCTTCAATGGTCGTATACGGTCATCGGAACCAATGTTGGTGGTATCGAGATGCTGGTGGCGTGGTATTGTACTGTCCATCGCCTGTTTACGTATATTTACTATTAATTATTAATAATTATGTTATTTAATATTTATTATTAAGGTACGCGTCAATCTCGTCGTTTGACAGGTTCCTATTGGACGGTTGAAAAAAGGAGCTTATTGTTGTCATAAGGGCACATTTGGACATATTCCATCAAATCAAACCTCAAATCAAACCACTAACGTCCCAGTGGTCACCTTTGTATACGAAGGTCCGTACACAGACCATTCGTTCGTGTCAGCTAGTCTCAGTCGACAATGAAGCATAAAGTCAAGTCAAGATCGAAAAAGTGTCTCCAACTCTGCGTTGGAAAAAAATTATTGAGGTGCTTTATGTTCTTAGGGTGCTATAATGTATATTCTCTTTCCATTTCGGAGAGGAATACACACAATACTGGCAGCTGGAACCCCTACTTTACCGCGATAATGTTTAAAATTGTTCCCAATGAATATCCCACCATCGCGTAGCGTTGGATCGGTTTTTCGCGAATCATCGAATTCCCCGTTTTTGTGGTTCTTTACACATTAAACGCATCGAAGCTGGTTCTCACAGGTCGACTCACAGGTTTCTTGCCTTCCTAATATTTCCCATTTTACAGTCTGTGAAACTAAGGAAGTTATGGTCCTTAATGTCTTCAGCTTTCTGTTGGATGTGAGTAGGACCAGGAAGGAGGTTAATACCCGCTTCTCCCATTTGTCCTCCGTCGTGGTAAATGACTTATCCAGCACAGCATTCTAAGATTCAGATGTTCTTACAATATTTTATTCTCCTATCCCAGTATTCCCTACCATTTCATGTAAGTATTTCATGGTCATTCCACATCAGCTAATAGGTTTGGTAGTAAATGTAACAAACAAAATCCTTGACTTCAGACTTAAACTGACGGTGGCGAATATTTTGCGGTAAATTTTTTTAACTTGAAGGTATTCAAATAATTATTTACGAGAATTTACGGAAGTTAAAATACAATATTCCGGCGAAGTGTATCTTTAAGGATTTTTCCACTTATTTAGTGCAAAAACATCGTTTAATGTCGGTTTTGATTATTGGACATGAATTTCTTCAGGTTTCAATCAGCTACTTTGTAAATTACTGAAATACGCTTTGGTATTGATACATGAAGGATAATAAATAGTGACTATTTGCAATTATATTTGAAGTTGATTTTCCAATTTCATTTATCGCAAATTTTAAAGAGGAAAAAGAAAAACAATAAAAGTCCATATGTACATATTTATACTATATACATACATATATGTATACACATCTTAATTTATTCCTGGTTCTCTTTCATGTTTGGGAATCTTGCAAAGGTACACAGATATGTACAACAATCCCGTAAAAGCATCTAGCCTGGAACACCGAGATGTGGTGTTAGATATTTTATCAGATGCTCGAGTTGTTGGACCAATAATTCAGACAGGACTATTTCATGCCGATGTGAATCCGAGAAACTATATGTACGTGTTTGGACATAACAGCGCCGCTGGACCACATGCAAGTGTAAGTAGTGTCTATTGAACGAGTATGATGTTATGCACGATGTGCTTGTCTATACCATGTATCTACATATGTATATGTTTTGTACTTACATATTAACATTTGGCATGTACTCGTGGCACGTTTCAATAAATGTTGGTTTTAACTTCTAAAGGTATGGTCATGGTGGCCAAGTTGACCGATGTCGATATCATATAAGACATGGTTGTTATCAATACGATATAAATAATCAGCTCTAAGTAGACATATGTACATTCGCCAAATGTTTGAAATAAATTTTAGAGAACGTCGGGGGTGCGGGTTTCTTTACCATGTTATTAAAAATGTGTATGTACTTGAAGTACCTGCCAATTTTTTCACATATAGATATCCATTCTATATTAGGATGCTTATGTTATTGAAGACAACCCTACCACATTATCGTCAGTTCGGCGGCTTGTTGGTTGCTGCCACCATCAGTCTGTTGTTGTATGTGTATGTTCTTGATAAAAACAATATTCGGGGAAAACATACAGTAATATTTGGCTGGTTCTTTTTGTTTCTCAGATATTATGTATCTTTCTCTTAAAGATCTGAAGTCAATACTTAGAAACTCAAACGGTGATATTGTGCTTAAACGTACATATGTATGTATATGTATCGAAGATCTGTATAAAGAATTTGATACTGCCCAATTGAAGAGAAAGATTATGTACGAGGGTAAGGCGAAAAATAATTTTCCTTGAATCTTCCTTGACTTCAAGTGAGAGTCAGATAAAATAACTTTTATATGTATATTGAGGAGAAGTACCTGCTTTCCTGCTTCCTTTTATTGTACTCGAACTCCCAAAATAGAAAATATCTCTCCCATGTCCTTCATCTTAAACTGCTTGAAGAGAGCATCTGTAAACTTCTACTCCAGCTTTACATCATTGCCGAATATTAAAATATCATTCACTTAATTGGCTACAATGAATAATCGAGAGCTTTCGACTAGGTAACAAAACAAAACGTTCATTACAACTTTCCCTTCTTCAATCCGGCAATGGACTGGTCACTAAGTTTAATCTGATTTAAATTGGAAGCTTAGTTGTACATAGGTTAATCGATAAGCTTGTAGTATGGATTTTGGGTCGGAAGTTGGTCAGCGCTGACTTGCAAGATCATCGTCTGGATGGGTGCGCTTACCTGATTTACAAGTAGGGCGGTGTTCATCGCTGTACTGGGGTGTTGGAGGTAGCACATTGTTAACAGGTGTCGTATGTTGGTAATAGAAAACAGGAAATGGTTTCACTTCTATCACTTTCTGTTTTTGCTTTGTTTCGCTTTTTGCTTTAGGGAAATTCTTGATGAAATGTTATTCGGAACAACATTCAAGGCAGCATTTTGATTTTTATTTTATTTTGTAGACTAAAGCAGTCTCTCTTGAATCGTCTCTTGTCCGCTTTAAAAGACTAAACTCTTTATTAGCAAATGTGATTTTTTTGGAGAATTTTCTACCGCAAATATCATATGCTTATACTCTACAGGTAAAGCTACCAGCAGCAACGAACCGGCTACTTCTTCGTATATATTAAAGCCAGCCATCTTTGCATCAGACCACGGTGAACTTATGTTAATGAAGTGTTCTCCCATTCAGTGTCACTTTTCGACCAGAGCAGGTGTCATCAAGAGCCGCCGCTATACAATGCCATGCTTCTTGGAATAAGTTTCCTTCTTCTATGTTGCACGGCTCAAACAACAAAATTAACTCACCTATTGCTCTAATAATAACTTTCATCTAGTTATCATTTGCTATGGAGTTCATTCAGAGTAAATGTTCCAGCCTTTAAGGCGATTAAATGCGACGTTTATTCTCTTATATTTTTCGTAGTCCTTGACAACTAAATAGGTTTAGTTTTTAACAGGCAACGGTGTTTCTACAGATTGTCAATTTGACCGGTGAAAGTTGATTTAAACTGGGCATCTTTTACCATTTTACGGTGAATAGATTAACGCTAGAACAACCAAGGCACCGTATGTACCACCGTATGTACTTAGGTGGTATTTATCGCAGGGCTGGAACTTCGGATATTTAAATTAAAATCATCAAAAATAATGAAATTATTTTTCATAGCGTATAAGAGCTGAAAATTCACCCAGAAACGGTTAAAGGAATATGCACTATAATTATTCTTTATACACAGGCAATGTTAGAGTTGTACTACAAATGTTGCAGGTGATTTTCATAACATCTAACATCAACTATTCAAACTACCATAAACGCAACTACCTTACATTCTTATGAATCTCACACGAATACTCCTACACCCCCAGTTCGAATCATTACTATTACTATTATCGTAGTTTCGAATTTTGAGGTTTTGTATATCATTAGAATAAATTCATACCTCCAACAGGAATCATGAAATCAGAAGGATACATAAAAACTTCAAAGAAACACGTCTACATTTTTTCGCAGGCATGTGCATTTTGGTGCACAATGAACACGTGTTGTGTTTTATAAAAAAACAGATAATAGACTGCTTATCGGTGTTAACTCTATTTCAGCTTCCACATAGTATAACGGGTGAAGAATTAGCGTTTGTATTTGGTGCACCGCTAGCACCTGCAGGACCATTCCATAACAAATACAATGCCCAAGAAAAACTTCTCTCTGAAGCGGTAATGTCCTACTGGACTAATTTTGCGAAAACGGGGTATGGGTTTTTTCGACATTTCACTTTTATTTATGAACACGCATATTCATAGAAACCCAAAGGCACCATGGAGAGGAACTTTTATAAACCTACATGCTTTGGAATGGGATCGATATGACCTAGATTGGCCGGAATTCAGTAAGCGAAATCAATGCTATATTAATATTGGTATGTATTTTTCGCTAAATCAAAAAAATAACTGTTGGAATCAAATGTTTTTCTTCTTAGGCATTCCTCCTTCAATTGGCTATAAGTACAGGCAAGTATACATGAATTTTTGGAACAAGGAATTGCCAGATGAACTAAATCAAATCGGCACCATACAACAGCAGCCATACATTCACACTTTCCCTCATGGGCCTACACAATTGCCTCGAGGTGGAACATCTCTCTATTCAACTGAGCTTATAACTGGCCAATTAAACAAATTTCCCCCTGCATACAAAGAGCACAATTTTGACGATCCGCAAAGAACCCTTAGGATACTCCTTCAAAAATCAAATCCATCCACGACTGCCAAAGAGACAGCTGAAAGTATGTATAATGCCCCACCAACGTTCGGCATTATACATAGAACAAAATCGGATGAAGAACTTCCAGCAACAACACCGATTTCAAGTGAAACATCAACAAGCAGCGAACAAGAAGTCGCCAAATCAGAGAGCACCATGCAACTCCTCATAGGATTGATTGCAATATTCATTGTTCTCAATATCATAATATATTCAACATTCTTGATGCAAAAGAAAAAGAAAAGTTCGATTATGGGTCGAAAACTCAAGGTTCTCTCCTACGACGGTACTACTGATGATGACTTTAAACGTTCGAAAAACAACGACGGAGATGATAGTTATATCCTCGATATGGTACGCAAATCGAACACATACGAGGCAGTTAAAACAAGTCAATCCCCAATTAATGGTTTTAAAATCACCCGGCAACTAAGCTCTAGCACAGTTGACGCTCATACCAAAGTGTGTGATTGGATGGCACAAGAGACAACAGATAAAGGAAACGCAAAGAGTTCGAAAAGAAGTTCCTCACCCACGTTTTCTCTACGTGGCAAAAGTTTCCTTAAAATGCCACAAAAAGTGAGCGTTGCAATTGATGCCACCCCACAAGCCCGTAGCAACAGTGTGCTCCGGCAGGAACCAATTGAAGTAACAAAACTTAAAGCTGATGGACCACGTAACTTAATAATTTGCCAAGAAGTCGACGTTGATACCGATCTGTTCACCGAAGACTCCATTAATTCTAGTTGTTTTCGTGACAGCATATGCAGTAATACAAGTTCTACACCACCGCAACAAACAATTACGGAGGACCTCAGTGCAACCCAGTCTCATGGGCTATGTATCGATCATAAACATTCCCACTCTGATCCCTTAGAAATGTACTACACTGTACATAGCAACGACGAAGAAGTCACCAGTTTCATCAATGAAGATATCAGTGTAACTTGTCGTGAGCCGAGCGTCGAGAAAAATCCCCTCACGCTAGAGCAACAGATACACGCAATTAAACGTCGTAATTTTCCCAAAGTTCTACCCAGCTATCCCCGTGAATTATTTGGAAACCAAACGACATCGTCAACTCATACCTCTAATTTGTCCACAAATAGCGATCGACTGTCCAACAGCATTAAACGTACATCGTTACCGCCAAACAGTTTCTCCCCCAACCAAATTGCAAAGCTTCGACCAATGCCACCACCCAGGACCATTTCTACACTTGGTCGAAAGCCACCGTCACTACGAAGGCAGAGTCATAGCATAACGACTTCCCCCGTGATGCTTGCACGAGACTGCCCTGAAGAAGAAGAACCGAAAATCACCCAGAACACATTAATTGTGGGTCCTATAATACCTAAAATGCCAGAAGGTAATTATTCGACGATAAATAAAAAACGACCACCAAATCTCGGTCTGAATTCAAATACCACACTCGCAGAGGCGTACACATCTATTTCAGCACCAGTAACACCATCAACATTTGAACACTTCGATCCTCTATTGACAGCTAATCAAAATGTTGTCTACCCAACTGGGGCAAGTCAAACAAAAGAGCTTACATCAATTACTTCATCGACTTCGTTGTGCAGCACTTTCCAACCAACACCGGTTGCACATCATACTGAAGCGAAATACACCATCCCACCCCGCGTTACGGATCTGACCCCCCTGGTAATTAAGCAAAGTCTGCAGGGAAAGTTAACCGAAGGTAGATCAAATATTCCACGAAAACACATGACTGACACTGACTTATCTGTACATCATTCGACCCCCACGGGTGCCGTATTCGAGGGTTCTCTCGGACAGTCTGCTTCTCGAATTCCACAACTGAAAACACGACCCGTATCACCACCGAAGATACCCTTATCACCATCAAAAGCGTCTTTACAAAATATTACTGGCATTTCCAAGTCATCCCCAGGTGCTACCAACAGTATGGAAGCAGTAAATAATTTTAAAACTGAATCATCGACGTCGTCCATAGTATCATCGTCCTCATCATCATCAATGATGTCCACGACTTCATCGTCCGGTGATACTACAAGTTCTAGTACAGGTACCGTCAAGAGAGGACTGAAACAAAAGTAGTTACGAGTATATCTGGTTTTTTAGCTTAGTTTTAGTATTTTTATAATAAGTTACATACATTTTTACTCATTAATTATTATACGAGTGTAAAAAATTGTCTCTTAAATTATTGCTATAAGAGGTTCTACAAGAAAAAAATAAAACCTTTTTAGATAAAATTTTCTCTGCGAATATAGAACAATCAAAGCAACTAGAGTTGAGTATTAACATATTATACAATAAGGTACTTTATATTTTTTTACTACAAAAAGATAATAATCCTATGCACATAACTAAAAAATTATTTTTATGGCGTATTACATATTTTTTGATTCAGAAAAGTGTTCTTTCTCATGTTTGATTATAAAATGTCCAATAAGAAAATGTAACCATTCAATGAATACGATATTTAATTCAATAGATGGCAAGCCATAGTAAAGTACGCATTCCATAACTACAATAAAACTAATGAGACAAAATCAGATAATTAAATGCACTAAAAATTTAAATTATTATTATATTATATAAATTATCTTTATCCATACGCTGCATCAGCATAAATAAAATATGAAGAGGACAGAGCATAATACATACATACATGTAACTTATTCCAAAAAAGTATTTTTAATATTAAAAACAAAATACATACATATATATTTGAAAAGCAAAAATGCGAATATATGCATGGTATGTACCTAAGTGAAAAAGGTACTTGGAGATAAAGAGCTTAAGTACTTTCGTTCTAACTATGAGTATCACACATGTTTTCAATAATGTTACGACATGCTTTCATAGTATGGAAAATAAAGACTTTATTCAAAGTAAAATGTAAAAAAAAGGGAATAACAATACGAGTATTTCATGGAACAATGCAAATATAGGTGGGGTCAAAAGTACAGTAAATTAAGGTTGAACATTTAAATAAGGTAATGAATTAATCTTAACACTTTCACTTTCATTTTTCATTTCTTTAAAAAGGTAAATCATGCAAAGTTTAAACAATTTTCTTTTAAAGAAATTATTCCAAATTCTCTGCGAAAAACTTTTGCCTATCTACAATAAATAAATCCGCTAATTGTTGGTAAGTTGTCGCGTGTGGCGTTTAAAATGAATCTCTGCTATTCTTTCTTGAATGAAGTGGAACTACAACTCAATGCGTTTACTTATTTTGTGCGGCTACAGCTTTCGGACCAACTTAATGACATTTTGGTTGTCGATGTGAACATGAGGGCAGCCAGGAGGATAGCACCAGAGAGTAAATCATTGTCGATGTGAACATGAGGGCAGGCAGGAGGATAGCACCAGACAGTAAATCATTAATAAAGGCCTAACTATAATAGGCAGGAGCAAGCATATGCAAGCAGAGGGGAATGCCTTCTTACATGCAAAGCATATGATATGCCCACAATGGGAAGATACGACGTTTTGTTAAATGTTCGTTAACTGATGCGAGCAGACGGAAGGTCTTCTTGAAAGAAGACATTCCGGACGGAATTTTTGACAAGTGGCATTTAAAGTTAGGAAAGAGTAAAAAGATAAAACTAAATATGGAATACGAGTTTGTTAACAAGTTGATTTCAATTGTGCAGGACAATAAGTGCTTCTATGATAAAGCAGATGGCTTTTATTTCGACAAAAAGGAAAAAGCCAAGGTGTGGGAAAACAATTTGACAGTTCCTTTCCTTCTGCTTGCATCTGTTCATTGTGGGTATATTGACTATTCGTTGAAACAGAGGGGAGAATTTCGTTCGGTTCTGACATAAGCTTCTGCTTGCTCCTGCCTATTATGGTTAGCCCTTAAGACTTTTGCACTGAACCAATTCTCTTACTGCTGTAACACCTGCCATGTACTCATCTTCCATGACAACATAGATTTGCCTTTGCGATGCTTAAAATATTAGTGATATACAGTGAAATCTCCCACTGTGGACACCTCCCTTAGACGGACATATTTTTTTGAAGGGAAATTGCTCTATAAGTTTACAATTTACCTTGGATGGACATTCCCTTGAACGGACACGGACAGCAATACGCACATATGTACAGTGGCGGAAAAAGAAATAGCACCATTATAAACAACCTTATTATCACTCGCATAACTTTTTTCAAGTCGAACATTTTCGCGTATATTACAGTTAATTTCAACCGTTTAAACAAATAACAAAGTCAGGTGACTTCATTTGAGTAAGTGAAGTCACTGGAACAGCTGGAAAAAGAAATAGCACTTTTACTTTCTTGCGTCAAAAAATTGATTCTCACCATTTGTTTGTTGTAAGTTTAAGTTTATACTGTGTACTAAATAATATCTAAGTAGTTTCGTATTAGTTTAATAATGGGAAGAGGAGTTCACTGCTCGTCTGAGAAGAGGAAGATAATCTTCAACATGTTTGAAAGTGGAAGGCCTATTTTGCAAATTGCAAAGGACTTGAGCTGTTCAAAAAAATGGTCTATAATGCGTTAAAACATGTTAAAGATCACAAGACCTTTGAGAACATTCGAAGAAAAAAACCTGCCAGAAAAACAACAAAAGTCATGGACAGAGCAATGGTAGTAGCAAGTCGAAAAGACCCTTTTAAGACGTCAACTGAAATCAGGAACCAAATCCAAGACGAATATGGTGTTAATATCACGTCAAGACTTGTCCGCTACAGGCTAATAGAGGCAGGACTAAATGGATGCATTGCAAGGAGGAAGCCACTTGTTTCAGCCAGGAACCTTAAGAAGCGTTTGGTGTTTGCTAAAGAGCATATAAATAAACCTCTTCAATTTTGGAAAAATGTTTTGTGGAGCGACGAGTCAAAGTTCAATAGACTTGGATCTGATGGTAAAGTGTACGTTCGTCGCCCAAAAGGTCAAGAAATTAATCCAAAATACACGATGAAGATGGTCAAACACGGTGGCGGGAACGTAATGGTTTGGGCAGCATTTTCTTGGCATGGTGTTGGTCCTATAGCTAGAATATCTGGCAGGATGGATCAACACCAGTACAAAGATATATTGCAAAATCATATGGAGCCTTATGCTTCCGAAAATCTGCCCTTAGCCTGGAGGTTTGTCCATGACAATGACCCGAAGCATACAGCCAAAACTGTTCAAGTTTGGCTTCGGGATAACAGAATTCAAGTTTTAAGTTGGCCGCCACAGAGTCCGGATTTAAATCCAATCGAAAATCTCTGGAAAGATGTGGACAAAGCTTTAAAAACAAAAAGAACCGGTAATTTAGACGATTTATGGACATCCATTCAAGAAGCTTGGTATTCTATTCCGCAAACACGTTGCCAAAGGCTTGTGGAAAGTTTGCCAAGGAGATTGGCTGCTGTTCTAAATAATAAAGGATACCCCACTAAATACTGAAGGTAAAAATATGAAAAGATAAAATATAAATTCAATGTTTTTTTTTTTTTTCCATGTTAATTCTTTGCAGTGCTATTTCTATTTCCACCCATATTTCAAGCCTTTTGAAGTTTTTGTTTTTTTTTATTAGTTATTAATTAATTAAGTTGAAAATTGTTATTGAATTCTGTTCTTAAGGAAATAACGAAAATACGGAATAAGTATTTATGAACGTAATCGTGTTTTTTCTTACATAACATTATATTATTACAAGATTTGTAGGTAAAGTGCTATTTCTTTTTCCGCCACTGATGTAAATAATAAAATATTTTCTCTTAGTCGGCCACTGATGCAAGAGTAAACATGTTATCAGCCGGATATTTTGCAACGGTATTTTTTTACTTGCAATCTAGTACAATAAATCTTCTTATTATTGGAAAAAAAACATGCGTGCCAGTCCAGATACATTGCATTGTTTCTGTGAATTTTGTTTAGTTTTGGTCGGCATTGAAGGTTTTGTTCTGCAAATTCACATTTTTGTTTGTTTTTATTGTTATTATCATTTTGCTTTGTTTTATTAATCCCCGACGCAAAAAGAGGGTGTTATAAGTTTGACGTGTCTGTTTGTCTGCCTGCGTCATTGTAGCTCCGGAACGGTTAATTTTTTTTTAATGAAAGCTAACGTCATCGAGATGGTTCTTAGCTACATTTTATGAAGATTTGTTCAGGCGTTTTAAGGCCATCAGTTATTTTATGTGGCGCAAAATTAATCACCCTATCGGAGGATGTTATAATTTTTGCAAATGGCGTCGCACCTCAACCATATTTGACATTAGAGAACAAGACAGGTGCAGTAGACAAGCAGATAAGCAATGCAGCGCTATACTTTGCAAAAGCGTGAAATAATTCTGTCGATTTTTTTGACCAATAATAGGTCGGTGGAATTTCGTGAATTTCGACGTCGATTTCCTATTCGTGTCGCGCCAACTGGGCACACATTCCGCTTCGCTACTCGACTTGAGCAAACTGGAACCATAGGAGACCATGCTGGACGTGGCCAACACCGGACTGGTCGCTCGTCGGCCAGGAATATCGCGGCTGGGGCTACTGATGTCGCTGAGAACGAAGAAACATCAGGGTTGGTTCCATAATTTTCAGTTACAAAATTTCAAAACTAAAATTTACATATCAAAATCCCCTATAGTTCGAGCCTATCAAAGAAATTAAGTTTGGCGCCAAACCTGGATTTTCTCCTCTCTCTACGATAGACAAATAAAAAGACCATAGTTTAGTTTAGTTTGGCGCCAAACTTAATTTCTTTGATAGGCTCGAACTATAGATGATTTTTGGTGCTTTGTGAATTCAAGATTACCTGGATTTTCTCCTCTCTCTACGATAGACAAATAAAAAGACCATAATGTTAGTTTTTTTCATATTTTTTTAAATTTTTGTTTTATATATTTTTTTGTATTTAAAATTTTATACTCGTTCGACTCATCGACATCAACAAATAGTTTTTCTTTGCCCTTATTCGACTTCCCCACGTGAATTTCCATTATTCTGAACGCGATGCTTCTCTATCAAATGAAAACACACGAATAAAGTGATTAGCTGTAAATGTTTTTCTTATTAGTCAATCATCTCTATGTAATAAATGGTAAATTGCTTATACTACTGTCAATTAAAAGCATTATTGGTCTCTGTTGGCATAAACTGGACATTTTGTGTTCGAGTAATAATGTTGCGAGTAATTTGAAAAGAATAAAAAAAAATAAAAGTAAAAATTTTAAGTAACTTAAAAATACAATTTTTTCCACGGCCTTTTGACTTCATTAAAAGAACCTATTAATATTTTTAATATAAGCGCCGCCGCGTCGGGGAATTGCTAAGTAAATAAATAAAAAACAGAATGCAAATATTAGGTTGTCGAAAAAGTCTTTTCGTATTTCTAATCAAACTTCAACTCATTTTTTTTTATATTTATAATGAACTTTATTGAACCAAATATGTACCATTTTGGTCGAACACCTTTTGCCATTTTTCCGCTAGAGGCATTATTCCATCAGTGTAAAACTTTTGTGGTTTCTCTGTGAAAAACTGCGACAAGTAATTTTCACAGGCTTCTCTTGAAGCCAACTTTACTCCATTAAGGGAGTTCTGTATTGACCGAAACAAATGGTAGTCCGATAGTGCAAGGTCAGGGCTATATGGTGGATGCATCAAAACTTCCCAGCCAAGCTCTCCCAGTTTTTGCCGATTCATCAAAGATGTGTGTGGTCTAGCGTTGTCGTGATGGAAGACGACACCCTTTCTGTTGATCAGTTCTGGCCGTTTTTTTTCGATTGCTTGCTTCAATCTCATCAGTTGTTGACAGTAAAGTGTAGAATCAATCGTTCGACCAGGCTGGAGCAGCTCATAGTGGATGATTCCTTTCCAATCCCACCAAACACTCAGCATAACCTTTCGAGGCGTCAATCCTGGCTTTGCGGCCATTTGTTGAGCTTCACCACGCTTGCACCATGATCTTTTTCGCACATTATTGTCGTATTTGATCAACTTTTCGTCTCCTGTTACCATTCGCTTCAGAAATGGTTCGATTTCATTTCGCTTCAGCAAAGAATCGCAGATGTTAATTCGGTCCATTAAATTTTTCACAGACAATTCATGTGGTACCCAAACATCGAGCTTCTTTTTGTAGTCAGCCTTTTTTAAATTGTTCAAAACCGTTTGATGATGAATGTTTAGTTCCTTGGCGATGTCATGGCTGCTTATGTGACGGTCCTGGTCAATCTTTTTCATAATTTCATCGACTTTTTCAACGATAGGTCGACCAGAGCGAAATCCTATCACATCGAAATTTCCAGAACGGAAGCGGGCGAACCATTGTTGTGCTACACGAACTGATACAGCATCGTCTTCGTAAACTTCACAAATTTCATTGGTGGCTTGCGTGGCATTCTTCCCTTTTTTATACAAAAAATTCAAAATATAGCGAATTTCTTCATTATTTTCACTCATTTTTGAACAGCTGTAACTTTTTTTCAACTTCTCCGAATTTAATTTTGTTTTTGCTTAAATGAAGTTTAAAATGTCACCTTTCCAACACCTATGGTATGACACAATGTGATTAGTAGCCTTGGAGGTAGAAGATTCCAACGTCATCTGTTGACAAAATACGAAAAGACTTTTTCGACAACCTAATAAAAAGAATATTGATAATGATAAAGTATGGATTATACAAAGACCTACTCTATGTATACAACGTAAGTAACTACCGAAAGAACCATATCCAATATTTTTACGCAACACACACGGCTCTCAAGCGAACGCCTCAGATAGGAGTTGTACAATATCGAAACACTGCAGGAACTTAGTAGACCTTGTAAGATAAATTGATGTACAAAACTAATTTCATTTGAAACTAGTAAATATTTTTTTATACATTACACCTATGCAGATATAATTAATTACCCTTTTTCACTTGGCGGTCCCACGACGTGGCGACGCTTATCTTAAAAATATTAATAGAATCTTTTAATGAAGTCAGAAGGCCGAAAGAAAAATGTTATTTTTTTACTTTTGAAAGTTTTTTCTGTGTCGGGGGTTACTTAAAATTTTTAATTTTATTTTTATTGAATGGTTTTGTGCAGCTCCAAAAAAAGGATTTCCTATTTTTGGAACCGTAATTCCACATAAGGCAGCAGAAGTTACAAATCGTTCAGGAGTCACGGATTTTAAAGCATCTGTAGGTTGGCTGGATAAGTTTCATAAACGTCACGGTATTTCTTACAAAAACCTGAGCGGAGATGTTAATCTTGGGGACGTGAACATTTTTCTTCAAAAGCTACCTACAATAAAAGCCGGTTATGGTCCTGACTGCATTTACAATGCAGATGAGACTGGTCTGGCTTTCAAAGGTGAAAAGTGCACAGGAGGAAAGCTTTCAAAGGAGAGGCTCACTATTTTGCACTATGCCAATACGGCAGGAGACAAAGAAAAACTTTTAGTCATCGGAAAATCTTGTCGCCCAAAAGCATTTTGTAGCCTAAAACATGATCACAACAAAAAAGCATGAATGACCCAAGAATAATGGATGTTTTTATGATGCATTTTGCATTTTTTTTTCTTTGTAACAGTATAACAATTTTTTAGTAAACTTTTTTATTTTTGAAAAATATATTTTGAAGGCGAAGGTTTATTTAGAGGCATATTAAGGTTAGTTTTTTTATACATATATGAGTACAAACAAATTATTAAAGCTAAATTGTTCGTGACAAGACATATTGGGAAAGGTTTGAACAAAACGGTCGGGGCAAATTTGAACATGTTCAAAGGTGCCCCTACGGTTTTTTTTGTATCTGCTTTCTCATGTGCATTTGAATTTGTATTTCAAGACAATATGTGTAGTGTATGTACATATTAAGTTGGTATTGTTCACATTAAGTTTTAAATAATTTTTATGTGAATACAAGAGGGCGTAATTACAAGAAGAAAAGAACTACAGAAATTAACGAAGATGACGTAAAGAGCGCAATCACGGCAGTAATAAATAAAACAATGACGCTTAGAGGTACTGCCAGTACTTACGGTATTCTGCCGAATACTTTGTTTTATAGAATTAGGAACTACAAACAAAACAAAACTCTCCAAAGTTAAGATTATTCGAACAATTTTTCTACAAGGCAAGTTTTTACCACCGCTGAAGAAAACATGCTGGAGAAATATTTAATTCGAAGAATTGAATGAATTATGGGTTAACGTTCGTTCAAGTTCGAACATTAGCATTTCAATGCCACCCTTCTAAGAAAATGTCCCCATATTTGGACTGATAACAGACAAGCTGGGAGGGAGTGGATGAAAAGCTTTATGAAGAGACACACCACCCTTTCTTTACGAAAGCCTGAAAACACGAGCTTATCACGATCAACAAGCACAATATCGAAGAATTTCAAACCAATTACCGAATATTGAACCTACGGGTAGATGGAACAAGGGTGAATACAGTGGCTCAAGCCCCAAACGTAATTGCATAAAAAGGGCAAAAACAAGTTGGACAGTGTGTTTCTGCTGCATTTATTTTCGCCCGAGCTAGATATCATGACAATATGCTTACTGGAGCCCCATTTGGTAGCGTAGGTTAAGTCAACAGCCCCACAAGTGGTTGGATGACGGGAGTGCTTTGTATCAATGTTCTAGAAAACATTCAAAAACAAACAGGATGCACAAAGAACGATATGATATTACGTCTAATGGACAATCACGGACGCCATTGTACAATAGAAACAATAAATTTTTGCCGAGAACATGGTATCGTCCTAGTAACATTCTCCCCTCACTGCACTCATCGACTTCAGCCCCTCGATGTCGCAGTCGCAGTCGATCGCAGACGCAGTCCTGGGACCATTCAAACACAAGTTATTTGTGGCACAAAATGACTGTCTGTTAAATAATCCTGCAAAAACTATAAGAATACATGATCTTCCGGGTATTCTTAATACCGCTTATATTGCTGCATTTACACCTAGAAATATTGTTTCAGCGTTTGCGAAGGCAAACATTTAACCATTTTCAAGAACTGCATTGAACTGCACTGAAA
The DNA here is from genome assembly GCA_958301585.1 of Merodon equestris. Lineage (NCBI taxonomy): Eukaryota > Metazoa > Arthropoda > Insecta > Diptera > Syrphidae > Merodon > Merodon equestris. The sequence goes on from OY284413.1 coordinate 73,453,199, forward strand.
CACCGGATAAAAATGAACTTGAGGCTGCCCACAAGGAACGTCAGAAGCGCTTAAAAAAATCGGCAATGCACTCTTTTAACAAGCGTTTAAAGCTACATATATCAATGCACTAAATGGGCAATCAAATCTAAAAGGCCAAAGGATTCGACTTCGGACTCAAACGAGAGTGGTTCCTATTTGGTGAATGATGACATAGATTTCAACTTTGCTGATAACCCATCCATTGAACAAGTTGATGCAGAGCACGAAGACGAAGCATCTACTGATTTAAGTTACAACCATTTAACTCCAGGCGATTATATATTGGTCAAATGTTCCAATAATAAGATATTAGGTTTTGTTGACGAAATAAATGAGAAAGATAGGAACATGTACAACGTCAGCTTTTGAAAGAAGAAACAAGGTTCCTAAAAGTTTTTCTATCCTGACATAGAAGACAAATGGTCTGTTAGTGGCATAGAAATAAAAGCTAAGCTGCCACCACCAATTAATCCTCCAGGAACATCAGCAACATCGAGGTCAGCTGCGATGATGACTTTTGCTTTTGATTTCTCGAAATTTCAGTTAGGTTAATGAGGCTACTCCTTGCTTATGTAAAAACTTGTTTGTTTCGTAATGTTATATTTATATGTTATAAATAATGTTATCTGAGAATTATTGTTTGTGTACCTATTTTAAGTTGTTCGTTGATATTATATGTTCTTACTTTATCAAAATGATTTGTGAATTCTCGTTTATTTATGTTAAATTCTTTTATCTCTTATTTAAAAAATAAAACTAATTTATTTGTTTTTAAAGAAACCAAAGCATTTAAGTATTATTTCAGGTAAAGAAAATATTATAAAAACTACTGTTCAAGACTGGGGCACCCTAGTTCAAAGCTGCCCCACATGGGGGCATCGTCCGATGTCCGCTTAACCGATCGGTTGATAAGTTTTATTGCATTGATACGACACATGTTGGGACACTCATATCTGTACATGTACTGATTGCCAGCTACGCTCCCCAAGGCTTCTCGGTATAAAAAATATTGTTCTTACACTGCCATATCAGGGTTCTCGTTGAAATTAATATGAAATTATATCATCCCTGGTTTCGCTTCGAACACTTTAAATTTCGTCACAAATTGTTCTGCATAACTTTTTTGGCCAAGTGAAATCGTACCCATCAATGTTTTCTCGGTCGCCAACCCCGTAAAAAATCGCACCTCATACATTTAATTTCAAATTAATCTCTTAAATGGACGATAAATTGTTCGATATCCTCATATTTTGTGCCCCCAATAAGATCATCATCGGTATAAATGCTAATGTTCCCTGGCTGCTGAATCAAGAGATCATACACGAAAGTAAGTAAGTATATTACTTATTATATATATTATAAGGAAGGAAATTATTTTAGAGATCAATCCATTATGTCAAATAGTATCAAAAGTCTTTCCAATATCGAGATCAACAACATGATTAGTCCAGGGCTGTATGAAATCAAGTACAAGTACCAGTACCAGTATTTTAACAGGTAACTTCAGTACCTGGTACTTGTACTTGAAAAAGACTTAAGTACGGACTTGAATTCAATAATGGCTCAAGTATTTAAAAAATACTTACAAGTACTTTCAAGTACTTACAACTACTTTTAAGTATCTTGAGTACTCTCAAGTACTTACCAGTATTCAAGTACTTGCAAAAACATAAATATATTTTATTTTAAATATTTACAAGAATGGCAAATATTACTATCATTATATTGTTTGATAAGTACGTGGTACTTGTACTTATCAAGTACTTAAGTCCTAAAATACTGAAGTACCTTACAGCCCTGATGATTACTTATTCTCAGTTCTAAACCCAAACTGTTGAACAGGAAATATATGTTTGTCATCAATGAATTTCAATATCCGTTCTGCTTTGGACGAACCTTAAGCATGTGTGTTATTCTGGCGAACGTCCACTTTTTTTATCATAGGTTAATTTAACAGTATTACAAGATAATTCATCTTATAGAAGTATGTACAACTTTTTGAATGTGTGACAGAATTAAATTAAGTTTGAAAATAAGTACAGAACCAAACTAAATTATACGTATCATAATCAAATTAGATCAAATCAATTTATGAGGTGTCATCAGTTAATAAATGAAAAAGTTTCTTCTGGAAGACGGTATAAGAATTACTTAAATGCAATTCATGTGGAAGATTATTCCAAGCACGAGTTGTAAATATGAGGAAGGATCGTTCGCAATGCGATGTGTGAAAGGAGAAATCTATCAGAATGAGCAAATTGTAGCATTTCAAATAGCTACTTGCAGATTTATTTCGGATGATTTTAAATATTTTTAAGATATTCGGAAAGTAGATATATAGGTGAAGATTCAGCCCAAAAATGTATGATGTTAAAGTGGACACACTTCTCGGCCGAGGAATGTTATAAATATAAAACGAACGAAATCATTAAAGGCTATATTTGGTCTATGTTTACAAACAGAATCAGGACAGGGAAACACCGGACAAAATAAGCAAGATATAGGGCACTATAAGCGTTTTGATTAATCTTTTCTTAATTAGGGGAAGCAAATAATACGCTGGGTATCTCAATCTGTGTAGACTGCAATTAACTTTCCGCAAAGTATCTCTAATTCCATCACAATAATTGAAAATAATGCATTTTTATACATGCAAGTATGACGTGCAGGACCATCTATAGCTCAACTTTTGGTGGTTCTGAAGACATACCTTTTTTACTGAATCTAACCTATCAAACTTCTAAATAAGATTTTTTATAAATAACTCTATAGCTTCTTACTTACGTACGCAACTAGGGATCTGAATGTTTGTATGGTATTATATACCAAAGTGTTTCTATGCAAAGCAACCAGGTTTTGTGATATATTTTGATTACGCTCCAAAGTTAAGGCGAATTTACTTGCTTTGACGATCGTGATAAAATTATTTAATGAGTTCTTATGGCAAGGTATCAGTCTGTTTTTATTTCTAGTTATTTTTGCTATGCTTCAAACAGGTTTTGCATTATTGTATCGATCATTAAGCTTTCTATGTCAGTATTTATTTCGTAATCGAACAATAATATCCTTGATAAGCCCCTTTAAATATTTGACTTTATCTCTGAAGGTAGGTGATTTTATCTTAGCCAATTCCTTTAAAACATGTGTCTTATCGTTAAAAGAAATGTAATATGGGAAAGAAGTTTAAAAAAGAAGTTTTTTCTTAAATATAATACTTTTGGAATATTCTCCTCAGCTGAACCTAGAATTCGCTGGGTAAAATCGCTTAGGAGGGAATTAACGTCCGGCTCACAGTTAATACTGTCTTAGTTTCGACATTAGCTCTATAATATATCCAATTCAGTTTTTATCAGATTTTGAATGTAATAATATTATAATTGCATTATAAAATAAGATCGAAGAACTTCGTTGATTGTTTCATTTAAGTTTTCGTTTTGTTACTTTTCACTAGTTCTGTAATGATTTTTTTATTATTTGGTTTATTATATATATAAAATATAAAATAAAAGTGTAGCGAATAATAGGTAAATATGGCACCCTGCAAATAATGTGATTTTATAAAGAAATCGAACCTAAGCTACCGCACCCGCCATCATTATATTATTGAAGTTCAGAAAGTAAACGATAACGTTTTATTATTCAAACCAAGAAGAAAAAGGAAACCAATAATTGATCAAATATTAATTTCAGACTTAAAATTGTTCTCTACCTAACAGGAAAAATCTAAAACGGAGAATGGAATTATAGAGGAAGGTAGCTCTTTAATTTAATTTCCGGCTCATTCAATATTCCAGGATGATGCAATGAAGAAGACTTGATTCTATTTTAGAATTTTTTATTTTGTTGTTATATTGGCAGTTGTGTTCTTTCTCACTTTTATATCTCCTGTTTTATTTTCCATCATTAATGTGCCCCAAACGGTCAAAATTATTTCATTTCAGTTATATTTAAAAGTTTACGAATACTGGGTTAAGAGTTGTTTTTCAGAACCGCTTTAATGCTTGGTCTTTTATATTTTATGCTAGATTAATCTAAAACGAGAACTTAAGAAAACTAGTAGTAAGAAATCAGATTGTTGAGAAATTTGTAAATTACAATAAAATTTGCTTCAGGAGAAAATTCTCATGAGCGTCGTAATCCTACTCTATTGGGGTGATTGCCCCAAGATTAAGAAAATAATCGATCTAGTCTCCAAACATAACCGAGGAAATGCGATGCTCCACATATTCGTGGAATGACAGAGCCATATTCAATTTCTGATATATGTTATTAATCATCTTTTTGCAGACTATATTGAAAAAGCTATTTACAATTCTTTATGTTAAAACCAAATATTGTACGTGGTCTTTTTTTTTTGTTCTGATTCATTATTCATTTCCTCGACAAAAATGTTTAAACTTGACATGAACATATCTTATCTTTCGCCTAATATAATATATTTTTATATAAACATTTTAAAATTTGATTTTCTAGGAAAAATTAGTAAAACAATCCAGAATTATGATTCGTGTGATTCGGTCCGTTTCGTTGAGTGGCCATCCTCATGATCACCTTCCTGTGTTCATCTTTCAGTGATTCGGCTTCGCCATCTCGCTTATTCTGCATGCGCGAGCAAGCAAGTTTTCATCTGTCAGTTCTCAGGTTCATCTAGGTATGACGTCACACCCAACCTCCAAAAGATTTCCCTACCTAACCCTAATCTGAATACATAAGGAGTGAAGAGGATGTTAGCGAAGTAACGCACTGCAATGAGAAACGCTTTCACCCGACAACCACTAAAATTCGACGTCCCAACTAAAAAGTATGAGGTCATGAGCACTGTCAGCACACCCTTCACGGATGAGCTGTTTGACGCTAGAGTCCCAGTGGTGATAGTAAATTACCGTAATATCATCTCCATTCTACACTAGTCTTTCGGAAATTTTTCGTTTTAGGCATGCTTCGTTATACAGGACCTTATTAGGGTAATATTTAATGTACTGGAACAACGGCGTTCTGTATATTCTAAGGTAGACCACAAAAAACCGCCCTTCAAAGACAAGAGTTTTTCCATCTTATATGGCGCTACGAGTACATTAAACCTCACCAACCATACACAATGGTGAGCATTATAAGGGCCCACGTGTTATATGATTTTCATCCTGCGGGCAGGTTGACTGCTCTGAAACAGATTCCTTGACTACCTGTGGTGGAAGTGATAACTGCTTCAAGTCGCAAGTATTTCAAAAAATGTATGGGATACCATCTTATTTTTAGGTGAGTCCAGGATGCACAGGCGTTCATCCATTTCCCTATTTCTGCACGAAGCTACGAATGGCTAAAATGGCGCACTGTCAAGCCTTGAGTGTGCTAAGCAAAGCTGTTTACCGTGTATGCAGACTCAAAAACATCGGTGATCGAATTGACTTTCTCCCTGAACCGATGCCCACATTACAAAGTGTTAATGTAGGAATATTGCCTGTCGTCCGGGGGATTCAGATATAAGGGATCTAGTTATGATACTTTCTCCTGAATATTCTGTTATTTGCGGGAACATGCTAGGGAAATTTAATTTTATAGAACGTACTTTTGCCTCACTGCAAACTTTCAGCTTTTCTGTAATTTTCTTTTAACAAAGAAACCAATCTTAGAGTCCTTATATCCGAATCGTGTATGCTTATACTTGGAACTCTGCTTTTTTTCTCGGTGAAGTGTGTTGATTGTTGGCGTTTTTTGTTTGTTTAATAGCTGCTCTACACTCTCCGAGAGATAAATAAGATAAGTACTCTCCAAGAGTAAGTGTTGTTAAATTTCGTCGTTTCGGCTTTCAGGTGGATTATTTCCATTTAGGCGAATCTCTCTTCTCAAAAATATTGAGATTTTCTGATAGTCGAAGGTGCATACTGGTCCATTGTTTTCCAATTTTAGGGTTCCATTAGGCATTCGTATATTGTGACAAGTCCGTAATTGTCATTGTCATACTGGATGGTGCGCAACTTCGGCCACAACGTTTGTTGTTATGAGTAGATGTAAAGCAGCAGATATGAAACAGAAGTGAGATAGTAATTTACAATGCTTGCAAAGAATTTTAGTTAGCAACGCAAGAATAAACTACAATAACACAACTTTGTGTTAATGACCTAATCAGAGGTGGTGTTTACTAGTTGTATTCTACAAACATCCAAATTAATGGATAGGATACAATATAGTCTACCAAATAAAAGCAATTTAAAAAGTGCTTTATGCAATTTTCTTAAAAGCATTTGCATGCCCCAATTTCAAACTACGAGGGTGATCCAATAAGTACTTAGCATACAAAAGAAAAACAAACATTTTGGAGAAATGGCGATTTATTTTTCAATATAGTCTCCTTTCAGCTCGATACACTTGACCCAGCGTACTCCAACTTCTTTAACCCGTCTGAAAAATACGTTTTCTCGAGGTCTGCAAAGTAGGCCTCCGTGGCGGCGATACCCTCCTCATTCGACTGAAATTTCTGCCCGGCGAGTGACTTTTTCAAGTTTGGAAACACAAAGAAGTCGCAAGGGGCCAAATCTGGAGAATACGGTGGATGGGGCAGCAGTTCGTAGCCCAATTCGACCAATTTGGCCGTGGCGAGGGCGGAGGTGTGAGCCGGTGCATTATCATGGTGGAACAGCACTTTTTTCTTCGCCAAGTGGGCCGTTTTTTCTTCAATTCGGCGTCGAATCGGCCCAATAATTTGTCATAGTACAGCCCCGTGACCGTTTTGCCCTTCTCTAGGTAGTCGATGTGGATCACCTTTTCGGCCTATGGGACAGTCTTCGCCTTCTTCGGAGCACGTTCGCCGGGTGAAGTCCACTGTTTCGACTGTTCCTTGGTCTCTGGTGTGTACTAGTGGATCCATGTTTCGTCGATTGTCACGAAACGACGCGGAAACTCCATCGGATTGAGCTTAAACAGCGTCAAACGCTGCTCTGAAGTGGTCTCACGGTTGCGCTTGTTGTTGGGAGAGAGCAAACGCGGCACCCATCGCGCCGACAGCTTTCTCATGCCCAAAATTTCATACAGTATATGACCCACGCACTCTTTTGAAATGCCTACTGTCTCAGCTAGCTCGCGCACCTTTACAATTTACAAGTACAAATACAATTTATACAAAAGAAAGATCCATAATTTAGTACACTTATTTTGTTGTGCAAGACATTTGTAACCAAGATAAGTGTTTCCATTTAAATCTTTACGATTAGTATAAATTTTCCATAATGCCTTCATAATTACTTGTGCACAGCTTGTTCATGACAGATATACCTATATCTCTTCTGCATCGAATGAATCAAATTTTTTAAACTGCTTCTCAACATATGCCCAGCCTTCTCTCTTTTAAACCATTCCGTTAATTCTTTATGTGGTCAAGATCTGCGGTGGCCAATGTAGAAAATTGATATTTTGTTTCTCGATGGTATGTTTGACAAGCTTAGATATGTTTTGGGGTCATTTTGTATTGAAACAACCAGAATAGCAGCATTTCTCCATTTGCATAAGAGGCATTTCGTAGAATGTTTTTGTGATCTGTGGACCCTATAATGCTTTCGAAACGATGTATTGAATCGATGTCCGGCCAAAAGAAGTAGTTTTCAACCACTGTCGATCGTACGGCAGTCCCTAAAGTTTTGCCTTCCGTTCATACTGAATTTCAATTCATCACAAAATACCCGTAACTCAGTTTTTCATTTCTGAGTGATTCTTGACAAAATGTGTACTTCGAAATAAATGTTTTTTTTTGTTTTTTTTGACTATCTTATTAGCTTCGAAAGTCGGCTTGTAGGTCTATATATTGTTGATGATAGTTAAATCAGTTTTATTTCTTTTGTCACCTTCTTGCTCCTTCTCCTTAAATATATAATATCGGTTTTTGGATTGAATGAATTTCGACGGCAATTTCTTTTTGAGTAAGATAGATATTAAATTTGACTCGAATTTTAGATTCAAGTTACTAACAATATTTGTTTTGAAATTGAAATTATTGCCGTATCGCATAGCAATTTCAGTTGCAAATATTTTACACATCATTGAATGTACTCGTATCTACATCTGCAGCTGGCCTCTCCTTTCTTCCGACGAATGATTGCGAGAATAACAAAACTTTTCAAGTACTCAGTAAATTTGCTCTATTATGATTTGAAAAATGTCCATGGTGATATCACGGTTATGTAAGTAAATTTATTAAAGATACTACGTGTAATGCATTAGGGATGCAGGCGTCAACGCCGAAGGTTATCAAATTATTCAAATATCGAATTTAAATCAATCAATTCAATCCATTAATAATGAGAGTATAACTTATTTCACAGAAAATGCTTAAATCAACCTCCAATGAAAATTATAGACTAAATAAAAAGCTTTTCTTTTTTTAGTTTTGAATTGATTTTTTATTAATTTCTACTTTGAACTATCTTACACTAAAATAATACGTCTAACGTCAAAAATACTTAAAACTAGCTTAATATCTCAACTTAATTGGAATACTTTACTGGTCCAGTGCAGAATCTGCCCCGGCAGCTTTTTTATCTTTCAGAGAAAAAAGCGCACCCATAAGATCCTGTTGGGTTATTAGGCCATCAAGTATTTCGTTTTGAATGCCTGGCGGCGCATATTGAAAGCTAGGAGAGTCTTCTGGTGAATTCAATAACTGTTTAAAGTAATCCGAGAGAGTATTCGTACTTAGATCCCTATTAATCACATAACCCCCACCATTAAGTTTTTTGATTCGTTTCCAGAATTCCGCTGAGCTATTACAGCACCCCAGTCCACGTGCCTGTTTTTCAAAGAAGTTCCGCTTGCTTTGTCTACATATAGCTTTAAATTCTTGGTTGGCTTTGATATACGTCTTCTTGAGAGTATCTGTGTTGAAGGAACAGAATAATTTTAACCAGGCAAACGATATCAACCTCGCTCTGCGGCAACTTTTATCAAACCACAGTTCATTCTTTTTCCAGCGATTTACGGGAGTATACGACTCTTTTATAATCTCTTCTATCTCTTCAATTTCCGTAACATATCGCGCCTGAAGACTATATTCAATGTTCCTTCTATATAGATCGCCTTTGTGATTCCTCCACACCAGCTTTGGAAGTACCATCATGGGTCTAATTTGCTCATTTTCTACTATTTCGTGAGTAATTGTGACTATGATACGAATATGGTCCGAGAATGTGGCTTGCTTGACTTCTAGATCCGAGATATGAAGGTTCCATTCTCCTCTAACCAAACAGTAGTCAACGACTGATGTTCCTTGCCCTCCAATGAAAGTCAGCTCTCCCCGTCTGTCGCTTGCACTGGTCCCATTTAGAATTCTGAATCCAAACGAATCACAGAACTCTAGAAGCTTCGCTCCTCTTTCATTACAAAGCAGATCCATAGACCGTCGTTCTATACCATTTTTGTGATTTTCTATACCGCAGGCTTCTCCTGCTCGCACATTAAGATCTCCGATTATAAGTACGTTATGCTCATCACAGCTTGCAATTGCCTCTTGCAGTTGATCGAATCTCTTTCCCAGTGGTTGCAGTTTAAATATGTTGGGAATATATAGCATCTATATATCCAAACGAAGACACAAATATGTAAGCTGCTCGACTATTCCAAACTCACATGGTATACCTACATCTTTCCTATATCCCCAGTAACATCCTCCGCTTGCTCTTCCTCTTGTAAATCTTCTTGTAGCGGATATCCATTTAAATTCATAATTAAGGAACTTATTTTCATACATCTTGTAATTTTCTTCAGTTGTGAACGTTTCGAATAAAAATATAAATTCAAATTTATTGATAAAATTATAAAATTCCGCAAATAACGACTTATTTCTTAAACCTGCTATATTATAGGACAATATTTTAAACTCTGTAAACTTAATTATTTTTCGACTATTTTTCCTATCTTTAACATTAACTATAGGATGGCAGACGGCATTACAATTAAAAATTATGCTTGGATCTTGTTTGAACAGTTTGGGAAGCAGAAACTTTAATATAAAAACAAAATTGTACCTAACCTACCGTAGCCTATGTAGTTACGCCTGTCATTGGCATTTGGATGGTTTTGCTTTGAAGAAACTATATAAATTAAAGGTACCATGGTGAGTAGAAGTTACGTTAGAAATTTTCACATGAAACTTTCTTGCGGTCAACAAGTCACAAATCATACATAGTAGTGGTTTATTTTGGCCAAGTAGGAGTTGTCAACGCTTTGCCCATCCCCTAATAAGAGCGCCCACATCGAGGCGTCCTCTTCCAGCCAAATTAATTTCAAGGTGAAGGCACGTATAAACCAATATTTGTTTTTTCAGTAGTAAGATTTGTAAGCTATCATATCGCCTTGTAAGCTGTGTTCAGTTATTGTAAAATGTAAATATAAGTATTATTAAAATAAAAGTAGGTATCTATCTTAAATATATTCAGGTATATTTTGCCTTCCTTTTTGATATTATGACAACCATCTAATGATAAACCAAATAGATGCATTCTGTATTCCGTTGTTACTAAAGGCACTAAAAATGCAAATTAATCATATTATATTATATTATTTATTAAAATAAATCAAATAATGCCCAAGCTATCAGAACAGAACCTCAATATTTACTTTCAATACCGTCGCATATTATAAGTTGATAAACATCTGCCAATTCGTCAATCGTAGGAGAAACTTAATTTAGAGATGTGCTTAAACGTAGTCGCCTTCATAAAATATGATATAATATTCGGCCCTTGTTTAACTAACTACTAACCTAAATAACTACCTTTATCTTTTAATATATATTATTAAAAAAAAAAAAAATAACTAAAGTACCATCATTGGTTTATTAATATTTTCCAATGAAATTAACTTTGTTCGACTCATACATATATGCATACATATTAAAAATAAATATTTTTGCATTCTGCTTAAGATAATTTGTATAGTTAAGTTGGCAAATCAAAGGCCGTTACAAAATTTACCCTCCGAAAAGTATTCGAATTGCTACATATACACTAGTATGATATGTATAATAAACTCTATGGAAACACGATACCGAATAAATGTAATCAAACTGAAAATGTATGAACATAATTCAGAACACAAGGAAATGAAGTCGAGGAAAAATAAAATATATGGAAAACAACAAAAAACTAATCAGTATGATACACACTAAATATCATTACAAGAGGATATCAATGTAGTACAAACATAATTATGTTTCGGCAACAACAATTAAAAGTTTAATTTTCTTCTTTCAGACGTCGCTAAAATTAACAAAAGTGATACATCCTTTGACAAAATAACAGCCCCTGGTAAAAGCTCATTCATAACATTCATATGTATATCAAAAATATCTACATATGTGCGTATTCACTGAGTAGAATGTCCTCTTTTTTGTGTCAAGTTTAATATTTTGCACTTGCAGTCCATTTACTGCCAACAAAGGCACCTAAGTTACACAAAGGAGGCCACGATAACTGCTGCCAATCCCGACTAATCGCAAGCATATGATTTGTTCGTCCAAGCCTACAAACCAAGTACTAAGTAGAACATCTGCGGAGCAACTAAAGTGGATGCTTACTTTGGTTAAGCAATTTATATTAAATGTATTATATGGCGAAAGCTCCATTTTCACCACAAATTTGCCATTTGATAGTGAGGGATAGCATTACTATTTCCTTCGCTGTACAAAGTCGATGGAAAATGCAACAGAAGTATATTGTCTATCCTGTAAAGCTTGTCACTCCTTCTTTAATGCCTTTTTCATTAGAGGGTGAAAAGCTCAGCCTGGTATAAAGGTAATGTAGAAAACGTACAATGAACACAATGAATAAGAATAACCCAAATTATGTTGACTTTAAAAAAGGCGCGTAAACTTCTTACGGCGAAGTTTAGACCTTTTCGGGTAAGGAGTATTGAGTTTTATTTAAGTACATATTGCCCATTATTATCTTTGACCTTTTGTCGTCCCATGGGCAGCTCCATAACTTTGTCAGTATAGTACTTCTGATATTTCTGGCGAAGAAAGTAGTACAACTCATTTCCATAGTTCCTTTTTGATGAATTTTATTTTCATTTAGAAAGTACTCGTATTGAAGAGATCAAAATAAATAATAATCCGTAGATGCAATGTCTATATAGCTATATAGCGGATGCATCAAAATTTCCCAGACAAGCTTTCTCTATTTTTCTGCGTGATTATAAATACATATGTATATGCGGTCCGGCATTGCTATGACGGATTACATTATTTATCAATTCTAAACGGTTTGTGAATATAAACGGTGAAATATATACATACATATATGTATATGAAAACGGTGGCAGTGGAGACCAGAATCAATTGTTGCATCCTATATTCTATGTATATGCAATAATGCGTTTTTTATCGATCAATTATTTTATTATATTCAATGTTATGTATAGACTGACTTTCCTGCCACACTATTATAGAACATGTTTAGTTTAATCGCTAGTGGATTAATTTCAATTAATTCAGATACTCCTAAAACTCATAGGTTTGCCATAATTGCCCAATAAATACATCTAGTCTTTAAAGTCAAAAGTCCTAGTTAAAATCACATGGGTATTGTATTGTGTAATTGTGGTAATTGTTATGGTTATAACAACTTATAAGTTAATTGGTTACGGTTATAACAACTCAGAGGTTAATTGATGTGTTCCTATGTATATATCAATTGTAAGGACCTACTTGTTCAATCTCATAACAGACTATCCTTGTATCATATAATGCTACAATATACATACATATGTATATCCTTCAATCAGGAATATTTACAATGAATGAAGTAAACATACATACATACTCGATTACCTAACTACTTGGAAGTTTATCAAGCCGATAGCTGTCTCATTCAAACTGGATGTGAAGGGAGGTGGCGTTTTGTTTGTAGATTGAATAGAATTTAATAGTAGAGAGATTGCATAAATTGAAAACTCGGGTTTGATCGAATAAATTTGTGTGTGCTTTGAATTTTATATGACAAGATGTACAGATCATCCTGATGTAATTTACACAATCCATATAAAAAAATATGCCATAATACTAGGTGATTTTAATCTACCTGAACTTTTCTCCCAATACGGAAAATATGGTATTCCATCTAATAATTTTAAAGTCAGAAAAATTCTTGTAATCTCGGGCCCGCAGTTATTGACTGAAGTCATTGTTCTTGCAATGAGACCGGATCAGTTTAATCAAAAAATTATCCGCCCGTACAATTCTCGCCCTATTGTATAGGACCCAGTTCGGGTAACATTTCGTGTACTCATATTCGGGAGCCTATGTAACCTTAGATAAGTCCTTGGACATTTTCTCTCAAACACCCGAGTACTTTCCATTTAGCTGGTTTTCACAGTATGCCAGACGGGACATCCTTATACAATCATGAATGATTAAGGCCATGTAGCAGATTATCTTCACTCTGGAATCAAGTTGGCCTCTATAAAACAATACTGTTGAATTTTCTCGAAGTCACGCTGCAAGACAATGACAATGGCATCGATCTTTGGATCTGTCTGTTCTGCCTGCTAGCCGATTAGACGAGGAGTTCCTCTATTTTCTTAATATAGTTGAGGATGTCTCTCGTAGGAGCTGAGCTTATCCCCTCAGGAGTCTTATTTCTCCGAGAAGGACGCGCTTCCTAAGGTGGCAGAGGGCAGCACATTCACATAATATGTTTTCTGACATTAATATGCAGTTTTTTTTAAGGTGCCGTATAAATCTTTTCAATTGTCGGAGTCCTCAATTTTGCAGGTATTGCGATTTTTCCCACTTGTTTAAGAGAAAATTAATTTTCAACTTAGGGATTCCGCAGAAAGGTTTGAAACCTATGTACTTTTCGCTGAAACTTATCCTATTGGTCGGCAATTTCGTTGCTCTTAATGCCCTTGTGCCCTGGCACCCACCAAAGTTTTTCCTTGTTTCTCAAAGTATATTAATTGTTATACTTCTTTTACCAGTCTCTAAATTTAGGTTGACGCACATCTGGATCGCGTACAGTTCGGCTTGGAAGACACTAGGAAGAAACTCGTTCTCAAAGCCTTCTAGATATTCCGATTCGGTTCAAAGATGCCAGCGACAACACCGAAATCCATCTTGGAGCCATCTGTGTACCACTTGAGGCCTTTGACATTTCGCCGCTTTCCCAAGCTGTGGGGTTTGGGATCAGAATCTAAAATCTTTTGTCAAAGGTGAACGTGGAAATGCGTCTAAAATTATGGTAATCACATCCAGCTCAGGAAGGTGTTATAGGATGGACATGTAACCCAATTGTCTACACGGATGGTTTGATTCTGAGCGAAGGAATCTGATTGCCCTGCGTATTGCAACTTTTTAATAAAAAGGTGCAGTGGAATAATTCCGAACAGTGCCTCTTAGGCTGCTGTTGGGCAGGTTGGTATGGTGCCTGTCGAGGCATGCTAGTCTCTGAAGGCGTTGAAGTTCAACCATTCTAGTTTTTTAGTGATTATAGATCTTACTATTGCGGAATATGATCAGTAGATTACCGTTTGTTTCAATCCCCAGCTTTTACCGTACATAAGTGCCTTAATCCTTGTTTTTGATGTTATAGTTCCAGTTAAGTTCGCGATTAAAGTCAATATCTACACACTTGACTTCTTCGGAAAATCCTATGTTTGCACTGTTTAGGGAGACGGAGCAAGGTTGTATTTTCGTCTTTTTTGTAAGATTGCCTTTGGGTTTATCGACCTTCTCCGCTACACCAGTCATTGAGCTCTACTTTAATCATAGAATCCTTTTGGACTCCATTTCCGCGAATTCGTCTAGTACTATGATCACGTCACGCAGTCAGCAATGGTTACTGTTGTGTACAACGGTCCGTAGACAGTTAATAGGCTATTCGTTCGTGTAAGCCAGTCTTAGTTGAGAGTCTATCTGCATAAGATCCAGATAGGATTTTTTACAAAGATCGCTACTCCCTCGCCTCGAGTCGCGTTGGGTCGGTCTCTTTGAATTACTTTATAAGAACTGTGCCGCATTTTGTGCTTCTAGTTTAGCTTTGTTTCGCTAACCAAAAGTACATCGGGGCTTTCGTCCTGCAACGTAGTCCATTGCGAACGTGTTTTCGTCCATTACGAACGTAGATGCGCTAAGCTCACTAGAAGCGAGCAGATACTGTTTACTTCATTCGCCTGCTCAGGGATCTGTTGTTAGAGCTGACCAATCGACTCTTGAATTGCGAGCAGGATCGAGCAGACATCCACCTATGCCTCCGTTGCTTTAAACGCAGACACCGGCCATGAGCTTTTACGTGACGGCTGGTGTTTAGAAGCCGCCTAAGGGAGCCTTCTTCTTGGCCTACTGTTTACGTGTCCTCGGTTCCAACACAAGACACACTTGAGCTGTTCTATGCTGGCAACTTTTTTTTCAAGGTCTTTGCGAACGCATCGAAGCTGCGTTTCGCAATTCGACGAGACGGACCCGAACCTTGCAAAATATTTCTGTTTCTCTTTAATTTTTCCCATGTGACAGTCTGAGACGCTAAGGAAGTGATGTCACTTAGCCTCCCCAGCTCACTGATGGGTGTGAGTTGCACCAAGAAGGGTATTACCCGCTCGTTCCGTCAAAAACTCAGCGTGGGGAATAGCTAAACCCCCGCGAACCCTGAAAGCAAATTCCCGAAATCTGTTACCGACTCTACGCATTTGAGGAGCATCGTTTGCAACCTTTCGGCTTTTGCGTGAAGGAGAAAAATTTCGTCGGTTTTTCATCCACTTATGCTGCTCCAGTGCCTTGCACTGGACAACATATCGTTTCTGATATTTAAACTCAAAATTTCCTACATCAATGGCATACTTACATAACTCGACCGTTTTGAGTATGGACATGATGTAGGTCATGATGAGGGCACCATTTCCTTTTTAGAACGCTGTTGCTGTTTCTCTTGTTGTTGCTACTTCTTCTGCTGCTGCGTCGTTGTTGTTACTTCTTCTGCTGCGGCTGTGTCGTTTCTGCTGCTGTAGCTGTTGTTGTTACTGATGTGGCTGTTGTTGTTGGTACTGCTTGTATTGCCTCCGTTGTTGTTGATTTGGTTGCTGCGGCTGTTATTGTTGCGGCCACTGTTAATGCTTTTCTGCTGCGGTGGCTATTTGTGTCATTGTTGCTACTTATTTTGTTGCTGATGCAACTGAAACTGGGCGGCTGTTGCATCTTCTTTTACCTTTTGCCGCATCTCATTTAATTTGTCAACTACAGCCTTTAACTTGGCCATAGTTCCTCTCTTCCTCTTCATCGCCAAGTTCGCTACGCCCCTCCTCCATAGCTGTACTTGAAAGGACGGTGAAGGGGCTGTTATTTCACGTGCAGTAACCTTCTGTACCATAGGAAAGGTAGATAATTTCCACTCCCACAGGGAGCATTGCCTTCTGCCTTGGTTTTTGTTATTGTCTCGCTTTCCCCGCTTCGACCTGCAGCTTTTCGGCCGAAGTATTGAGACAGGGGCGCGAAATATCTTTGCCACGAAACGTTCGAACAAAAAAAAACGAAATTCAATTTTCGAGCAGAGCTTCGCCCTTCGTTACTTTATTACCAGAACTGAACAATTATTAATTTTTGTAGTGGGTTTTTATAATAATAAACTGCTGACTATGCCATTAGCGTGAGATTCGGAATTCTGAATTAAATACATATGATACATGTGTACAGGTAAAGAGGCAAATTGGAATTTGGATATATTGGATTACATAAGATAACAAAGTCATAACTTCTCCCCCCTTGGTGAAGCGACTGCCAGAGGATGTTTTTCCTCGAAGGAGCGTTTGGTATATCCCTCGTATTGGTGTTGGTTCCCGTTATATGGTCTTCAGGAGTTTGTTGGTTTTTAATTCTTGCTCTGATGAAAGCTGCTATTAAGATGATGATTACTGGAATCAATATGGTCCAAATTGATATGAGGTGGGCTTTTGAATCTGTGATGAGTAGCTGGATCTTCTCATTGTTTTTTAACTGATCTAGGTGGAGTCTTGTTAGTAAAAGTTTTTGGTTGATGATTGAAGAATTGATTAGGCTGCGAGTCGGTGGGTGTATTACTGCACTGTCCCAGAATATATCTGTTTTAGAATCTTAGGTGATATTATTAATAAGGATAGTAACATTTTGGAAATGTAATAGTGCGGTGCCATAAATGCTGTATGCGCTGATGCCACAGGTTGTTTTGATGATCATGTTGTAAACATTGGTAATGAGGACGTAGTTTGGTTCTGGTTGCGATATCAGGTTTGGCTCGAAAACAGCTGTAAGGTTACATACTGCCGGCTGGTTGTTGATAATATTTCGTACGCATTCAGGAAATTTAGTTCGTCTTCTTTCTTTGTTTTTACAGAGGTAGATGCCTTCTATGAGATCGCATACTTCCTCAAAATAAAGTTCGTCGAATTCATGCATAGCAAGTTAGGGGTAGGTAGTTTTATTGATGGGGAGAGGTATAAGATGAAATGTAATGTCAAACACAATGTTTGAATTATTATAATAAGCTTGCAACCGTAAAATTTTATATATTTGTTCGTCCGAAGAGAAGTGAATGGATTGATTTTGTAAAAGGTGTCTTATTTCGTCTAATTCGGTTTTGCTAAGTATCTGTTTGGAAATTATATTTAATTAAGCAAGAATGACTGCTTCAGCAATATTTACTAGATGGTTGTAAAGTAAGTCTATATTGAAATTAATTCTGTGAATATATTAAAGGTGTTTAAGGACTTCCTGATCTGTTTTGATTGCATTATTTATATAATCATTGTAAAGCTTCAAAAATGTTTCTATAGTATTTTTTATTGACTAATTTATTGTTAGTTTTGACTTTCTGTTTTTTTAACCGTGGGGTCATTTTATTGCGTCTACATTCCTTGCGGTAGATTATCTTTAAGATCGTGAGGGTCTTGCCTATTTCAGTTTCTTTTTCTTAAATATTTATCTCTTTTCTTATATAAGAGGTTTTTGATAGATTGGAAGAGTTCTGTCTGGAAGGCGTTTAATTTTTTTAAGTAGTCATGTTGATTATCGTATGTCAAGGTTTTGTTGAAGTCGTATGTGCGTCCGTAAAAGAGTTCATATGGCGTATAATTCGTAGCAGAATGGATCGCGTTATTGTACGTAATGATAGTTTCGTTGAGTATGTCATCGTGGTCCTTTTCCTTATATTTATCGTGAATAATTATATATATTTCTGTTAATGTCGAATGCATCCTTTCTACAGGAGCATTACTAGTTGTCTGCTGGAAGGAGGTAACATGGAGGTTGATATTGAACTGTATGCAGAAGACCAAGAAGATGCTTGAAGTGAATTCTGACCCTTAGTCACAAACAATCTTCCGAGGTATGCCGTGTAGGCTTATAAAATGTTTGTTTTGTTTAACTATGTTTAAGCTATTACAGGTTGTCAAAGCATATGCTGCACCAAATTTAGAGAATTTGTCAGTAATAGTAAGAATTCTTTTGCTATTAATACTATATGTATTATGTCTAATGGTTTTATAGGTGTTTCTGTTGTTGCGAAAGCTATTTTAGGAGGTTGCCCATCGTATTTTTGAGTCTGGCAAGTGTTATACATAACATAACACTCATATAAACTTATATGAAAGTTTGTTTTTCATATAAGAAAAAATAGTCTCGTTGTAAGTGTTGATACGTTTCAGTGATGCCTCTATGATTAGATTTTGAATGGTAGTCGTTAATGATTTGGTCCTGCTCATCGCTTTCTGTAACGTCGGTCCAAAGTTTTGTGCACCTTAGTAAGCGGAAGGATTTGTTCCTAGCGAAATATTTTCAATAAACTTGTTGTATTAATTTAAAGGTCTCGTCGTCTATCATTATTGCAGTTAATTTGTAAGGAGGAAGGTATTCTTTAAATATATTAATAATATCATCTATCTATAATATCATCTTTTGAAAATGAATGAAAATGGTTGCCTGGTAATGGTACGTTTTTGTTTGTTTCTGAACACTATTTTTAGTATGTTTTGAGGTGGATTGTTTGATATTTGGAGTATTACTTGCAGATTGAATTCGTTTAGTGATCTCTTCGAAATAGGAATGCCATCGCCTAGATTCTCATCTTCAGAATGTATGGTGGCAGCTGTTGTGTCATTAAGGTTTACTTCTATTTTATCGGGTAGTTTAATGCGACTAACCGCATCAGCATTAGAATATTGATTTCCCTTCTTGTAAACGATTTCATAATCGTACTCCTCGAGTTTTAATCTCCATCGGACAAGTTTGAAGTGCGGGTCTTTCAAAATCATGAACCACTGTAGGGGTTTATGATCAGTGACGATTTAAAATTTGTTACCGAATAGGTTGGGGCGAAAATAGTTCGTAGCCCAAACAATAGCAAGTAAATCCTTTTCTATTGTTGAATAGTTTTGTTCTGATGTGTTTAACGTCCGACTTGCATAGCAAATTGGCTTGTCACTGCCAATGGGTCCTTGAGATAGGACGGCTCCTAATGCATAGTTACTAGCATCTGTGGTTAACACAAATGGCTTAGAAAAATCGGGATATTGAAGGAGTGGATCCTGGCGAATACGTGTGATCCTGGGGGCCTTCACCTCATGCGAAGTCTGTGGGACCCGGTATTACTGTTGAGGGTCCGGTTGTCGCTATTTCCGCGGGCTGTTGTTGTGGCGCCTTCCTTTTGTTGCGCCTCGTGACGATTGCGATGATGATTGCCATGATGGTAATGATTGTGAAGGTTAAGTTGATGATGGTTGCCCATCCTCCAGTTGTTTCCAGCAGGTCTATTTGGTTAGTATTTTGCACGTTTAACTCCTTGATAAGCTGAATCGGTTGTTTGTCGTCATTGTGGGTTTGACGTGCTTCTGGTTGGACTATTGCGGGTAGTGGCTTAGATTTCGAAAGTCCGAAGGAGAAGTACTCTCTACCATCGACTTCTACAAAGGTGTTTTCAAATTTTATGAGGAAAGTGCCCGTAAGGTTGAGGGTGTCGTTTGCTGCCTTGATGGTTCCATTATAGCCATTGAGAAGCAACATGCCAGCATCCATTTCTTCTACGGTAGGGGTGTTTTGGTTACTGGTTTGAGGACAGGAGCTGGGGCGACTATTTAGGATCTTAGGAATACATGATGTGCTTGTTATATCTACTAGGTTTTTGATACTGCATATCGACAGCTTATTGTAAAACTTACATCTAGTTGCTATACCATAAATATTTTTATTACATTTTAGAATTCTTCCAAAGCCTACTTTGATAACATTTTGCAATTTCTTAACTGGATTAACCATTATTTCTTTACATATTTCGTCGTTTGTTTTTGGCAGGTTTATTATAAAAATTAGACAGTTTCCATTTGTGGCTATCTTGGTTTCGGCAAACTCAAGTGCCTCATCTATATTAACATACGGTACATTATCTTTTTCTAAAACTGATTTTACAAACCTAATTTATTCGTTAGACAAAATGAACGAGTTTACTATGCCTATTCGGTATTTATAATTTGTTCCTTAATTATGGCTAATTTAAACTTAATTGCTATGGTTATGTCATCTTTTCCATTCTCTACCTTTTTTGCCATTGAGTTGGTCAGTTTAGTAAGTTCCGTTATCTTTTCCAAGGTTACCTTGTTAATAATGACTTGTTCATTATTGTTTTTAAGGCGTTATTAATTTTTTGTTTTAATATTTGGAAATCTGCGTGATCCGCCTCTTTATCCTAGGTGACAATCTTTTCATTTGACTGCGGACTAAAGATACCTCGTAGGAAAGGAAGGAATACAGTGAGTGGTTAGCATTAATGTTCCGTTTGATGTCTTTTTCTAAGTCGTTGATTAAACTGTCGTACTCATGGAGGTCGATTTCGTGTACTAGTCGGAAGTTGCCGGTTTGTATTTTCGCGTTGTTGGTCTCTATTGCAATCAGTTGTGAGTTCGTATAGTCGAGGATTTCAATTTCCGCCAGTCCAAGAACTATGGACAATTGAAATATCCTAAAAGTAGAGTTATAGTCGGTATCAGTTTCGTATGTGGGACTTATGAACAATTCTCCCACTCTCAGTAACTACGGTCGTGTGTTTATTTTCTTTAACTATTTCTCTTTTAAATTTACCTGATAGTTTCGTTTCTAACCTTTTGTTAATTTGCACGTAGATTTCGTCGCCGAGGTTATAGTTTTTAATGGGCTGTCGTTTCTTATTATGTAATGTTAAGTCTGTAAGTTGTTTTTTCCTAATTTTTTCTACATTTTCTAGGCGATCTTTTTTAAAGTTTTCGGGGTTTGAGTGAACTCTCTTCCCGAAGAAAATTTCGATTGGCGTTTTTCCAGTTACAGAATGTACGGAACTGTTGTACTCAAGAACGGATCTTTCCAGCAGCTCTTCGAACGTTGTACGGACGTTCTTCACCTTGAGGCATCTCATTATTTCGGCCAGTGTTGAATGAAAGCGCTCAACTTGGCCGTTCGCACTACTTGTGTACGGAGGTGTGGTAACAATCTTGATTCCCAGCTCGTCTTCGACCATGAAGTCGATAGAGGACGAATTAAGGGATTTCTCGTTATCGATAACTATGGTTTCGGGGATATCGAAAGAATGTAATATTTCTCTAAGGGGTTGCTTGACGTGCTCGATAGCACGAGAAGTGAGATTTTTAGCTTGGGCGAATTTAGAAAATTTATCTAAAGCGGTTAGGGCGAGTTTCCCTTTTATACAGAAAATATCTATGTGGACTATCTGGCCGGGGAATTGAAGAATGTCAGTGGGTTGAAATTGGGGTTTGTAAGGATGTCGCTCATACTTGCTCTCTTTGCAGATGCGACATTTCTTAATTATTTTTCTTATTTTGCTCGCCATGCCTGGGAAGTAAAACTTGTTCAGGATTTGAATTTTATTTTCTCTTTCATTCCTGTGAGCTCGTCTGTGTGTGTCTATTATGATGTTTTCTTGATCTTTTTCGTTAGTTATGTCTTCTACTAGAGTGTGGGTAAATCGGATTTTATAGCTTCTGAAGTATAGTGTGTACAATTGCTGAATTATGCCCATTGTCGGTTCGTCAGTCTGAATTCCATTGCTAACCGAGAGGTTCAGGAATTTTTTCAAAATTTCTGCTAGATTGTCAGCGGTAAAAGATGGTTCTGTGATTTGGTGGCGATGGTATGTAGGGAAAACAATTTCAAAGCGGTGTGAAGAAGGACTCCTCGTGTCCAAAATAATTTGGTTCTTGAAAGCGTTTAACGGGGTTTCTACTGTGTGGATTAGGTTATGGGTCGAACTTATAGCGCTATGGACGGTCGAAGTAAGGGAATTAACTTGTGCTGCTTGTGGTGGTCGCGAAAGCGCGTCTGCTACCACATTGCATCTGCCGGGTTTATAGTGGAGTTGATAGTCGTACTCCTCTAGGATAGCTTTCCATCGCTTCATCTTACTGTTATTGTTCTTATTGCTAAGAGCAAACGTAAGAGGTTGATGGTCGGTGAAGATTTCCACATGAGCTGAACCATACAGGTACAGCCTTGGCCAAAAGTATTAGGCACCCTTCAAAATTCGTTATATTTCAAAAAGCAAAAAGTTGAACGGAATGAAATGAAATTAGGACATTAAAATAAGTGTTTTATTATTATGACGACATAAACCGTAATATTCACAGGAATAACTCCCGAGAAATGTTTTGACAGCAAAGAGAAAAAGAGAAGGGTGCCTAATACATTTGGACAAGGCTGAAGTTTCTCAGTGTGTTAAGGGCCCAGATGATTGCCAGAATTTCCTTTTCATTTGCGGCATATTGTTCTTCTGCTTTGTTCAACGTCCTAGAAATGAATGTTATGCCGTCCTGTGACAGGACTGCTCCAATAGCGTAACCGGATGCATCGGTAGTCAATTCGAGGTACTTAGAATAGTCGGGGTATGATAGCATTACGTCTCGGGAAGTTAGAGAATGTTTGATTTTATTAAAGGCCTCACATGCCTCTGGGTTTAACTGGATTAATTTTTTTGATAAATGGTTCTTTGAAATGCGGCCATCTTCGCCACGGAGGAGTGTTGTCAAAGGCTTTGCGAGTTTCGCATAGTATCCCGCGAGCCCAAGGAATGATCGGAGGTCTTTCAGTGTCCTAGGTAGTGGGAAGTTGTTTATTGCGTCAACCTTTTCAGGGTTTGTTTTGATGCTCTGATGCCCAAAAATTCAACCTCTTCCTTGAAAAATTTGCATTTGTCCAACTGGACTTTCATATTGGCCTCGCTTAATGTTCGGAAGACCGACTCCAGGCGATCTATATGCTCTGCCTCACTTTTACTGTATCATATCTACTAATATCATTAATGTACACGAAACATTTTTTCCCGATGAGTTCGTGAAGTATATCGTCTAGAGCTCGCTGAAATATTGACGGCGCGTTTTTTAGACCGAAGAGGAGTCGCGTGAACTCAAATTTTCCATTGCTAATGGAGGAAGCCGTCTTTTCGATGTCCTCTTCTCTGAGTGGTATTTATTGAAATCCGCTCTTTAAATCAAGAACGGAGAAGAATTTATTTTCGCCCAGTTGCGAAAGGACCTCATTAATTTCGGGGATCGGGTACCTATCGGCAATTGTTACCGAATTAAGCTTCCGGTAATCAATGACTAGCCGGTATTGCTTGTTCCCTGAGGAATCAGGTTTTTTTGGGGACAACCCATACTGGCGAATTGTACGGGGAGCGGGATGGTCGTATGATCCCGTCTTCAAGGAGTTTCTGGATTTGGTTTTGTACCTCATCCTTAAGGGCTTAAGGATATGGGTAGTATTTTGTATACACCGGAGAGTCTGAGGTAGTTCGAATTTCTCCAATCACTCTCGTGGTGTAGGTAAGCTTTACGTCGGGTTCTATGAACAGAAATAAATATAAAAAAAGAAGAAAATAGTCTGGATGGTTTCTGTTCAGAATTTACTAATAGAAATAAAAAAAAAGGAGGCGGTATTGCGATGTTCCTTAAAAACCACATAAACTACAAAAGGATAAATATAGAGACTACAGCCTATGAAAATCTAACTGTAAAAAATGATTCAAAAAGAAAAAAGAAAATAGTCTGTGGAATTTACAGACCTCCAAATTATTCTGAAAATGAATTCATTGAAGAGTTTTTGAAAGTTACGGCTATAAAAGAAGCAAATGATGATATAATCATATTGGGTGATATGAATATAAATATCAAAGATAGCATGAACCACTACGTTCTTAGCTATCAGGAAATGCTGGCTGCGAATGGACTGCACAACGTCATTAAAGAAGCGACGAGAATAGATCTAAATAGAGGGAGCAGTACTTTGATTGACCATATATTAGTTAACCTATCACAGTTCAAAATATTATCGGCTACAGTTCAAAGTAATATATCAGATCACTACAGCACTATTTATGGTATCTATGATGCGCATACAACAAAAAATACCCTACCATTGAGATCGTATGTTAGAACTAGATAAGTGAATGACCTGATTAGAGCTGCCGACTGGACCTCGATATTAGCAGAAACGGACAGCGAAGCTATTTTTGATGGATTAGCTAAAAAAATGGGTGATATATACGAAAACTCGACAGTCACCTATAAAACCTACAAGAAAAAGTCCCGATTGGATTACAAGGGACATCGTAGAGAGCTGCAAAGAAAGAGATCGATCATATCGCAGGTGGAAGAATAATCGAACCAACAAAACATACGAAACCGAATACAAAAGATTACGCAACCAAGTCAATAAAAAAATACGTAGGAGCCGGGAACAATACTACAAAACAAAGTTCGAACAAATAAAATGTGACCCAAAAAAACTTGGGCGCTAATCAATGAAATACTTGGACGAAGGAAGCCGTCGTTAGACGAAACAATTGTGAGAAATTTCTCACCCCATACCAATGTTGTGGGTTTGGCAGATCAATTTGCGAACTCATTTTCACAGCAGGCAACATCAATAATTCACGTATGCAGCAAGGTAACATCCAGCCATCAGAACACACTTTTACGGGACACAATCTATTTGAGAGATACAAACTGTGCGGAAGTAACAAATCTTATAGCTCTCTTAAATACTCATAAGGCACCTGGGATAGATGGTATTAGGGCTATAGATATAAAATCAAATGCGGATATCTTTACGCCCATAATAACGAATCTTATCAATATGAGTTTTAACACGTCAAAGAGGCACTTGTTAGACCTATTCACAAGGGAGGAGCCAAACACGAGATAGCAAACTATCGCCCGATTGCAATATTGCCCGTGATAGAAAAGATCATGGAGCAAATAATCTCAGATCGAATATGGGAATTTATTGATAAGCGTAAGATAATAAGCAAGAATCAGTACGGCTTCCAGAAGGGAAAAAGCACGAACCAACTTCTTGGTGATTTCACAAACTTAATTAACTCAAGCCTTAACAAAAGTCACCATGTCTTAGTGCTTTTCCTAGACTTTAGCAAAGCATTCGATACCCCGACCACCATAAACTTATCGATGCAATGCAAAGAATAGGAATTAGAGGAAAATTGGTAGACTGGTTGAGAGACTATCTCAAAACGAGATCTTTTCGGGTAAAAATCAAAAGCTACGAAAGCAGAGCCAATACAGTACAGTATGGAGTCCCACAAGGCTCTAAACTTGGCCCCTTGTTGTATATATTATATACTAACGAACTATTAAAATCCTTCAAGATTGGCTGTCCTTTCGCATACGCTGATGACACGGCGATTGTTGTTTGCCACAAATCGATCGGTGAAGCAACCAGGATGATGCAGGCAGAATTTAACGAAGCAGGGAAATGGTGTCACGATAATGCGCTAGTAATAAACGCAGCAAAAACAAAATTATTACATATTCGTAGCCCACAGTACCCAAAATCAGAAATAATTATTAAAACATTCAACTACACTGACCCAAGAAACTGTCAGGTTATCGATGTCGTGGATACCTTTAAATATCTGGGTATAACGATCGACAGTCACTTTACATGGGAACCACACATAAACGATATGCGGAAGAAGCTGAAACGATCCCTGTTTGCACTGGCTTGCCTGAAGCATAACTCCATACAAAAACAAGTCTACCATGCCCTTATCGAGTCAAGGCTGAGATATGGCATATTAGCGTGGGGAGGTGCTGCAGATACACACATCGCGAAGATGCAAGATATACAAAACAAGGCGATAAAATTAATGTCGGGAAGAATCAACACTGATGGCAGAGTAAGAATTCTCATGGTGAAGCAGATATTCCATATGACAGCAGCGCTGGAGTACTATGACGATAAAAGGTTCCGAACTCCAACCAATCACAATCACAACTTCAATACTAGAAGACGAGCAGAGGGGCAGTACCACCTTCCATCATTCAACAACATATACGGCAAGCGTCAACTGATGTACACCATACCAAACATCCTAAATAATCTTCCATATAATCTACGAAATTTACATCAAACTAACTTAAGAAAGAAGAGAATAACACAATATTTCCTAGAAGCGATAACTTAATTACTATTGGTAAACTGTCAATATCTCATTCGAAGTTTTTAATGTTTTTAACCTTTCTTTAATTAATAAAAAAAAAAAAAAAAAAAAAAAAAAGTAATTGTAGCAACGTAAACTTGGTATGTGAATTAATTTTTATTCATTTTCATTTAAATTGCCGACCTTCGATGATAGCAATGTAAAAAAATATTTTGAAACGTCCTGCAGATAAGCCACGTGGCTTCGCAGGTAACAAATTCATTGTACGCAATAGGACTCATGAATAAATAAAAGATAAAAAGATAAAAAAAGAAAGATAAAGATCGAAAAAATCCCTGACTAATTATTCGATTGCAACTTGTTGAAGGCCAGACATGTGAGATTTGTCGATGTTTATGGTGTTCACACACTGGGTTCCCAGCTGTTTAATTCTTATATTAATCCCGTTTAAGAGGATTGTATTCAATGGTCATCATTTGTTGGCATGTTCCGATATTCGTTCTCGGTGAAGGATGGTCGGTAGTTATGGTCGTCGTTTGTCGGCATAATTTGGTATTCGGCTACTTTCTCGGCTGAGATATGAAAGTTCTTTTGTTCGTACTTATTCGGGGGGAAGAGTTGAGCTTGCAGTTGGTTAGGAATATTCGGTCGCCTAGTTTGGTTGCTTCGAGCGTTCTCGTTTGTTTCTTGTTTTATGAAACGGCTCTGGTTTCGGAAACCCGGTCTGGGTTGGAAAGTAGGTCGAGGTTGGAAAGAGGGATGCGCATTTATGTTAGGAAATCTCTGATAATTAGGATTAGGCTGCGATTGGAAGTGGGGTTGCTGATTGGTGTTGGTGTAGGTCACGTTACCAAAGTTTCCGGGGTAACTCTGCTGGGGCTGAGCGTGAGGGTAAACGCGTTGATTGGGATAGTTCGGTGTTGATAAGTTTTGCTTAAAGGGAGGATTCTAGGTAGGAGTGAAATTGTATCTACGTGGTAAGAAGTGGGGTGATTGGAGCAGAGTTTTCCTTGGGACACTTTGGAAATTATTCCTGAAGCTTTGGTTTTCGAGCTTCAGGCAGAAGTGCAGCGCTTGAGGCAGATCAATGGGCTCTCTTATCCCTAGCAACCATGGTAGGTCACCCTTCAGACCCCGGATAAAGGTGTCCAACGCTTTATCCCTGTACGTCTGGGTCAACAATCTCGTTGATTCAGCCGATATATCCATACAGGATATTTTATTAAGGAAAAGAGTCAAGTGGGAGTACACGGTATGATAAAATGTTTGGATCGAGTTGCTACCTTGCACAAGGGAGGACATTTGGTGTTCTAGCGTGCTAACGTCCCGTTTATCGGCATAATGCATCGTCAGGCATTGGCGAATACTCACCCAATTAAGCGGAGTATTATACGCTATATAATATCTTGGCGTACCCTTGGTATGGTCGTAGATTTGGAGGACGCGTTCGACGCTTTTCCTCCAAGAGGAGAACTCAGCTGCGTCACCAGCGAAATTTCGCAAGCACCGGACTACATCGGGCACATCGTCCAGCTCATCTAATTTATCGTGATGTTCCGTTAAGGTCGTCTGATCAACACCTTGGTGGCGTTGCGAATAAGGGTTGAGGACACTTTGTACAAGGTTGCGGCCTTGCTGGTGGAGCACACGACCGACTATGGACGTTATTAATGCATCCAACTCAGGAGTAGTTTGGACCTCGGGACAATCGGGGTTAGTGGCATTAGAGTGGGTGGATGTATTAGGATCTACAGCACCTGACAAATTGGTGGTGGAACCGAGGCTAGGAGGATTAGGTGGTATTGGATCCGAGGTGGGAAGACTGATTGGGTTGTCACTTTGTTGGCTAGTAGAAGGTCCTTGACCTTGTGACCTCAAAATAGGCATCGCGATAAGAACGATCGGTGAGAGAATGGAATGGAATGATTATTGTTTAAAGTGTATGGGATTTATACTGCATAAAAAAAAATTAAAAATTATAAAAAATTTTTTTTTTTTTTCTTATGCCTCTCTTATTTAATTTAATAATATTTTCTTTTCTTTTCTTCTAGCTTATTCTGTTGAAATTGCGTATATTTGTTTATCCTTATTATTTTTTTCTTAAATATATTTTTTTCTTCCTTATCCGTTTCTCATTTTATTTGGTTACTTTTTTTTTATTATTTTAAATCTTTCAAATGCATTCTCTTGTTTTTCCTATTTTTAATAATATTTATTGCTTTTTCCGAATTCACTTTTCTTTTTATTAGTTTAATCTGTTTATCTTAATTCTTAACTTATCTAACTTACGTAAAAATCTTCATCCCGTTGCTGTGTCTGGTGGGGCCGCTGACTCGTACGAGTCTCCTGTTCCTCCGTTGTCCGGCTACTTAGGTGCTCCTTTTTTCCCACACTTACAATCACTGGGTGTTTTTTTTATTTATTTTTTTTATTTTATTGTTTAGTTTTTGCTTAATGTTTCTTTTTGTTCGGGGGGTCGGGACCAACGAACACGCACACTGATTTTTCTTAGGGCTAATTTCCCTTACGTCACGCACTATAACAATTAAACTCGTCACTGACGCGGCCTGTGCTACTTGAGGACCTGCGGCCTCACGGATGGCAAAGATTTTTAAGTTTTGACTCGTGTCAGGGATAACCCGTTAAATCAAATCACTTGTACGCGTCAATATCACTGGTCCCTGCTCGGGCGCCAGTTAAAGTTTAAATTATTTACTTTTTGAAAAAATATATTTTTTGGGAGCTATGTTCCTTTCTTCTTTGACGATCACTTAAAAACTAAATACACAAACTGAATCTTATTCTACCTTAACCTACGGTGCAGCTTGGGAACGTAAAGGAATGTGGGAATTGATGGAGACAACCAAACATCTCGGGTGACGAGTGTTCGGCATGGGAACGCAATTCAGGTGCTTCTCGGGCTGAGTCGGTGTCAAGTGGAGTCGCGCTTGGTTAGTGCCGTGCGCAATCCGTATGCAATTGTGGAATGCACTGGTGTCAGGTGGAACCGTTGTGAAGGTGCATTGGTGCTGTGCAGTCTGGAATTTGACCGGATGCCGTGTGGCGTGTGGTGACTTATGTTACCTTAACTTATCTAAGTACAGTAGTCCCTCGATAATGTGAACCAATAAAAACGATTCACATTACTGGAACTTTTTTCCGCTTCTTATAAACTGATTGAAACAACTTTCGTATCCATTTATAACAACATAAAATAATTTCTTACAGCAGTTTCAATATTTATTAAGTTTAGAAAAAAAAAATAAAATAGTAAAAATTAAGAGTACACTTCATTTCAAAAAGTAAAAACAAAAAAAACATTTGTATCGGCTTGATATCAATTCTTAATAAAATAATTTGTTATTTTGGACTGTCGAATAGCTTGACTTGATCTTTCCATTGCTACAGCCCTTAACTTTAGTAAACTGGAGATCGTTTCTGCGTCTAGTTCATTTTGATCTGCATACTCAAGAAGCGTATTTGTGCATTGTATTGCTTGGGAGCTCGTTATTTTAGGAGCAGCTGGAGTGACTTCGGCGCTTTCACTTTTCGATATATCTTCAGTTGGTTCAGGTTCAGTTCCTTCTACGATGACCCAGTCTCTAACTTCTTGTATTGAAATGTTTTGTTCTCTATCTATAATTCCAAGGAGATCATTAATTTCTTGCAACTCTCTTTGAAGCTGAGTTTCGGGCAGTATCCTCCGTAATTGAATAAGTGGAATTAAATCTTCCTCTTCCCAGTTATCTTCCTTTGGCAGTATACATTTAAAGCACTTAGCAATAGAGGAAGCGGGGAACTGCTTCCAAGATAATTTTAAGTTCATTATAGCATGTCTTAAGGTTATTTTTTTTATTCCAGCAGCAATGTCTTCACTTTCCATTGCAATAATTTCAGTAAACAGTCTTTTTTTGTAGTATGCCTTGACTAAATTGATGACATTTTGGTCCATGGGTTGGATCAAAGCGGTGACGTTTGGGGGAAAAAACAAAACTGTAATGTCCCTATCAGTGCTAGTTAACTTTTCTTTATTGCAGTGACAAGTTGCGTTGTCAAGAAGCAGCAATGCTTTTTTTGGCAAATTATGTTCTCTTAGGTATCGTTTACCCTGGAACAGCGTTAAAAAAAGTGGTAAGTTTAAGATAGGTAATGGTGTGATTTGGCTCAGGCAAAACAAATTTAAAGTCAAAATAAAGTGCTTACCTCTTTAGTAAATTTTCCACTAAACCAATTTTGAAAGATTTCACTCGTCATCCAAGCGTTTTTGCTGGATCTATAAATCAATGGAACTTTGAAACCCGAAAAAGCTCTAGGGCATTTAGACTTCCCGATAACTAATGGAGTGAGCTTATGCCTTCCAGTTGCATTCGTGCAGGCCAAAAACGTTATCCTTTCGTTTTTCCTTCCCGATGCTGTATGTTCAGTAGACAAGACCGGTTTCATCAGCATTATAGATTTGTTCTGGTGTAATAGACATCTCTCTAATTGTTTCATGTAATTTTTCAAAAAACGGATCAACTGCACTTTTATTACATGACAACTTTTCGCCGCATATTTTTAATGTTCTTACACCATGCCTTTGCTTAAATTTGTATACCCAACCTTGACTAGCTTTGAAATTCGGAGCTTCCTTGAATTGTATGTTGAAGTGGTTTGCTTTTCGGCAGAGTTAATGTGTTGAAATTGGAACGTGGTTCTCTCTTTGTTTTTTTAGCCACTCGAACAATGCATTTTCCATTTTAGGCATTTCAGATTTCCTAAGCGTCTTCCTTTTCCCGAAATTCGGGAAAATTTAATTTTATTCCAGTAATTGTTGACCTTGACACACCATATTTTTCAGCTAATGTAAATCCAGAATGTCCAGCATCCAGCTCACGTAAAATTTTACACTTATCTTTTATCGACAAAAATCGATGCAATTTTTGTTTAGGTACTATTACACAAACTGATCATCAAACAACACAACAAAAAGCACAGCAATGTAATATGTTCCTACACAACTGGCAGGAGACACTCTCTGGACTACAGCTACATTCCAAATCCTGAAGTATGTTTGGAAAAGTAACAGTTAGTTCCTAATATCACACGCAAAATAACAAGAAAAAAAAGAGAGATATAAAAAATTTTACCAAAAAAATTCACATTTTAGAGTCCGAAAATTTTGGAAGTTCACATTTTAGAGATGACATTAGAGAAATTCACATTATCGAAGGACTACTGTATATTGGTGTCCCGAGGCTAGAAAATGAAAATTGGATACATCTTCCTGTTCAGGATTATTGAAAGGGTTCCATTTGGGTTTTCATAAAATTGATCTAATTGTGGATAATAGTTTTGTGGGTAATAATTTTGGGGATTATTGGAATATGTGGGTTCCTGTGGAGAAGAGTTGTTTTCGTTTTCCATAGGGGCTGTTTCATCTATTTCAGGTGTCTCTGGTTCGTCGATATTGTGAATTTGTGTATTTTGCCGGAATGTATTATTCAGTTGCCCGGAAGGTGGTCTTCTCGCCAAGGTTTGAGCCAAAGTTGTACCCATGGGTTCTGGCCCATGGTCTTAATTGAAAATTGTTTGAGTGTTGGGTGTTTGTTCTTTGATAATCAGTTTGTTATTGGGGTCTATATTGTTGTGGTATTTGAACATTTTTTTATTGTTGAGATCTATATTATTCTGGTCTCTGAAAATTACTTTGTTGTTGGGGTCTATATTGTTGTTGAATAAATGGTCTTGTGTTTGAATGGCTATAATAATGTTGTCCAATTATTGTGTTTTTAATTTGGGGCTTGTGGGTCATAGATGGGGTCAACGGAGGTTTGTAGTCGTATCTAATGTAAGACATATTTTGTTCATTAATGCAGTTGGCGAATGCTATAGATTGAGGTTTCATAGATCTTACTATGGAACCTAAAGAATCTTTCAATCCAGTTAGAAAAATGTTTAAACACATTTTATTATATAATTCTGCCTTTGCCTTAATAATGTTAGGATCCCTGTTGTGGATTTGGATATGATTTCTCATTGTGGAGAGAATGAAGAATCACTTCACTGTAAAACTGTTCTGTTGTTTTACTGCCTTGCCGAAGATTATGCAAATCTTTGATCAAGGAAGTTTCGTTACGTTTATCCGCATAATGTAATATGAGATTAGCTTTAATTTGGGACCATTCCAATGGTGTCCCGTACCTTATTAGCGGGTCCTTCAATTTTATTGCGGATAACCCCTAACAGAAATGTTCCATAAGTATCATTCTCTATTGATGTTACTAGGAGTTAATGGCGTCTGAGATTCTCAGAGCGTTAAAGAGGTCATTTTGACCAAAATTAGTAGAAAGGTTTGATGTACCACTCGTCGCCATATTACTATTATTTATTGTACTAGGTAAATATATTTCACTATTAACTTCAATATTATTTTCTTTGTTACTATTGCTTAATTCACTAAAGGATTGTCTATCTTAACTATGACATGAATCAAACTTACAGTAAAATGAGTGTTGCCATATTCTCTGGCTTGGTTGGTTCTGTTTCCGTTACTTGAAGGCGTTGCTTGAAGGTTTTAAGAGTTGTAATTCAGCCAATTGGTGTTTCCTCACTAGAGTGGTGTACAGCCAAATTGTGTCCCATGCACTATCCACTTATCACGTGACTACTATCAGTATGCTGCTGATATTGAATTGTTTATTCGTCAAATATCTTTGCCACGAAACGTTTGATCAAAAAAAACGAAATTCAATTTTCGGGCAGAGCTTCGCCCTTCGTAACTTTATTACCAGAACTGAACAATTAATAATTTTATAATAATAAACTGCTGATACATGTGTACAGGTAAAGAGGCAAATTGGAATTTGGATATATTGGACTACATAAGATAACAAAGTCATAGAATCTTAATGTTAAGCTGTATCGGAGCCAATGTAGGATCGTAACTCGCGCAATTAGAGTGGTCATTGGGTTTACCATTCTGCGCCTTTTCCTGACAGCGATCGGTGTTGCGAAATCCTGATCATCTCTCCCTACTACTTCTACTTTTCTCAGTTTTCTTTTTTCGAAGCAGCTGAAAGAAACAACGCGCACTTATATTATTTATTGTTTATTTTATTTTTCACACGAAATTAGCCAAAACACTATCCTCCTACTACACCCAAGCCACTACTGGCTTGTGATCAACTGACTATTCCGCGATCCCGGCTTTAAGATCCTTACATCCTAATATCTTGATAAAATTCATTAATTCATTCTGTGTTATTGTGACAATTAATTTTATATTAGAGCACGGTGTGACTTGACCCTAGAACTTAACGACTCAACTTAAGTTGCTGAGTACTCTTACACACATACATAACTACAATGAATATATATTAAATTTAATAGCATGATGGGAATAAAGTTATAAGAACCGCTGACACTGTCACGTGTACCGGGTGAATTATAAGCGAGTTTTTTTCTTTAAATTTTAAGATTTTTTACATAGTGCCGAAACCCGGGACAGTAACATTTTTGAATTTCTTCTTAAAATTAAAAGCGAGTGGTTTCCTTAACTGAACAAGCGAGCGATAAAAGAAAATCAACTGAAATGGAATCGACATACAGATCTTCATGCAGAGGACAATTAACAAAATTGTGTAAAGCAGCGAGTGATTTTTTGAAGACATATAGAAGTGGAACATGTGATGCTGCCGCAGCAGAAGAGGATTTTACTATATACATAAAGAGAATAAAGAATGCCCAAATAAACCTTGTGGGCGACAATCAAACCTGATGAAAAGGAGTTCGAAACTTAATTTGAGTACGACGACAAAGCTGTGTCGGTAATTGCGCAGCTAGAATTTGTACTGCGAACTAACTTTAGATTAGCTCCCGCCCTACAAGATCCTACCATAATTGATGCTTCGCCAAACATGCAACAAGTAGATAGGAGCGATTACTGCGGTGTAAAGCTTAAACCCTTCGAGCTGAAAACATTTGATGGTGAGTTCGAAAATTGGATTCCATTTTGGGAGCAATTTAGGCGAGCTGTACATGAAAATCTAAAATTGTCAATAACAGGTAAGTTTAATTTCCTCAGCCAATCCCTAATAAAAAAAGCAGCGTCTACCATTGCCGGCTTTACACCATCAGAACGATGTTACGGCGAAGCAATTTCTCTTTTACATGAAGAATATGGCAACACCGACAAAATTGTAGAGAAATTCATGCAAAAATTGTTGAATTTAAAACCGATTCTATTTCAAAATGACGTTACATGGCTTCGTCAACTGTATAATGATGTGACTGCTACCATGCGGTCATTAGAAGCATTGCAGGTGTCTGTGTCACAGTATGAGATCGTGGTAAAGTCCGTTCTGCTTAAATGTATTCCAACAAGCATGCGTATTCAATTTCACAAGCGAACAGTCAGAGACTCCTTGTCTAGCACATTTATTGGTTCCCATAACGATGGACACAATGGAAATGACGATCAGCGGAAAACTCAAGAAGAGGACATTTCTTGATTTTATTAAAGTTGAAGTAGAAGTCTTAGAGAAGTCTTATGTTAGCGATAGACAGAGAAAGCCTGAGAAAGAAAAGCGGAATAGTGGAACAGCAATAGGACTATTTGCCGGCAATAGTGAGAAGCAGCGATGTATATTTTGTAATAAGAACACTCACTCTACGAGGTTTTGTAAGGGAAATTTGACAATAGAACAGAAGAAATCCATACTGAAAAGGGAGGCAAGATGTTTTAGATGCACTAACACAAATCACACCTCTAAGTTCTGTAAGGCGCAGTGGATTAAATGCGATACTTGTGGTGGTCGCCACGTAACGTCCATGTGTGAAAAAACGTTTGTAAAACCGAACGAAGAAAGCGAGACAACAAATTTAAATAAGGAATCATCCACTTCTGCATTAACAAGCTCGTATGCTGCAATTAATTCTAACGTAGGAAAAGAGCCAAAAATATTTTTACAAACAGCGAGGGCAATATTAGACAGCACAGAAGGTCAGGAGTGTATTCTTTCGCGCATCATAATGGACAATGGTAGCCAAAGGACATACGTGAGCGAACAAGTGGCAAATATGTTAAAATTAAAACCTATGGGGGTAGAAAGCTTGCATATTTTAGGGTTCGGTGAAAATTATTTAGATAAACCCACGCGTAAACTTAAATGTGTAAAATTATTATTGAAAAGTCAATACAAATCGAAAGGGGTCGTCGTTTCGGCAATCGTGGTTCCAAATATTTGTGTAGATGTATTACCAAGCCCAAATATCAATGACCCGAAATTACATATTAAAATGCAATTAGCTAACGTGAATTACTGTAACGAAAAACTAATAAATGGAATTAATGTGCTTATTGGTCAAGATCATTATTGGAAATTCAATTCTCAAGAAAGCGAAGTCATTGCAGATAACTGGGTGGCAGTCAATACATTCTTTGGTTGGACACTTCAAGGACAAAGTTGCCCTGTCAATTGTACCCTGAATGCGAGCACAATTGAAGAAAAATCACTTGATCTAACAAATTTCTGGAATTTAGAGTCGGTGGGAATAAGTGATTACAAAGCCAACGTGGAAAAGGCAGTTGTTGAGAAAACATTGACGAAAATTAATTTAATAAACGGTCGATATATGGTTCATTTACCATGGAAAAATACTAGCGACGCATTGAACGACAACAAGAGAGTTGCAGCACAAAGGCTCTTTACCCTAACAACAAGGTTAATGAAAAATGAAAAACACCTGTTTGAATATGATCGTAGCATACGCGATTTATTACAATCCGGAATAGCGGAAGAAGTAGCAAACGACATCAGTACCAATGCTGTATATTACATGCCACATTAGCCCATTTATCGCGAAGACAAAACAACGACAAAAACACGAATTGTCTTCGATGCTTCGTCTAGTGAACAAGGTTTTTCATCTTTGAACGAGCATCTTAGTGTAGGCGATAATCTAATTGCAAATTAGCTTGCTACTTTGGTAAGATTTCGCTCCAATCAAATTGCTATTATATCGGATATAGAAAAGGCTTTTTTGCAGATTTCTCTCGCCCCTTCCGATCGCGATGCTCATCGATTTTTGTGGTACAGAACGACACCGGTACCTGGAGTTAACTTGCCTAAGGTAATTGCATATAGAATGACTCCAGTCACTTTTTGAGTAGCGTCGAGCCCATTTTTACTATCAGCGACGATACGTAAACATTTAGATATTTGTAAACCACAGTATGGGTCAATATGCGATAAGTTGCAAAAATCCTTTTACGTTGATGATTTAATCGCGAGCGAGGCTACTATAGAAGATGCTCTTAAACTCTACCATGACGCCAAGGCCATTATGAACGCAGCAAATTTCAATCTAAGGAAGTGGAACTCCAATAACACCGCATTAGTCCAAAGGTTTGGCAAAGATAAGTTAGGAGCAGCCCCAAAGCAGAAGGTCCTCGGCATTAATTGGTGGACAACTAGCGGCGAGGTTGGTGTGGATTTGGCTGCTAATATCGAATACATAAAATCATTAAGAGGAACGAAGCGTAATGTTATGAGAGCAATGGCAAACATTTATGATCCTCTAGGACTCTTAGCTCCATTCACTATACGAATTAAGATTCTTTTGCAAAGAGTATGGAAAGCCAATTTGGGCTGGGATCAGATGCTGAAGGAAGACCTTTTGAATGACTTTTGTTGTTGGCAAGACGAGTTGGCAGTCTTAAGCAATTTCACTATTAGCCGATGTTTATCCATCTCTCATGGATGTCATATGGAGTTGCATATCTTTGCTGATGCGAGTCCAAAGGCTTATGGTGCAGTGGCATATATACGACAGGTTTTATCAGATGGGTATGTGCATACCAATCTTATATGTTCCAAAAATCGATTAAGTCCAATGGCAAAAGATAAAGCAAATGATGAACTAAGTTTGCCGAGGTTGGAGCTGACTGCAGCCTAAATCGCTGCAAGGCTCAAAGAATTCCTTATTCAATCCTTAGACTTCAATGTATCACGCGTTCGTCTATGGACGGATTCTACGATCACCCTTAACTGGATATGTGGCAATGGAAAGAAAATTAAGCCCTATGTGAAAGCAAGAATTAATGGAGATCAACAGATTAACAAATGTCTATGATTGGATGCATTGTGAGGGTAAATCTAATCCTGCGGATTTGCTTACTAGGGGCGTAAAGGCAGCGGCGCTCTTAGAATCCAGATTGTAGAAATATGGTCCACCATGGCTACTCACAATTAAAGAGTTCCCTGAAAATATTAGCGTCAGATGCTTCAGTGTATTAACTGAGGAAAAAGAAGAGAGTAGTGAAGATCCTACGGACTTGGGATCAATTTTGACTATAGAGAATTTCAGTCATCTAAAGAAACTTCTTCGGGTTACAGCTTTTGTTTTCCGAGTTGCGAAGAACTTGAAAAGGAGATCACATGCCAGACAAATAGGCAATAGCAGTTTAACAAGTGAGGTCCCAGAACTTACGTGCCATGAAATTAACCAAGCAGAGTTATATTGGGTAAGGATTATACAGCAATATTACTATGGCTCCGAGATCAGAGCTCTCTTGAATAACCGACAAATTCCATCAACGTCAAAAATTACATCATTAAATC
The DNA here is from genome assembly GCA_958301585.1 of Merodon equestris. Lineage (NCBI taxonomy): Eukaryota > Metazoa > Arthropoda > Insecta > Diptera > Syrphidae > Merodon > Merodon equestris. Next base: position 73,491,264 of record OY284413.1, read on the forward strand.
CTATCCTTCATGAAGGTATATTATATCTCAGCGGACGCCTGCCTAAGTCCGCATTTGGTTATCTGTCAAATCCAATCATTTTACCAAAACAATCTTATTTTAGTAGATTGCTTATACTGGAGGCGCATCAAGTAACTTTGCACTCTGGTGTTAACGCAGTGCTGACACATCTGCGGAAGAAATACTGGATTGTGTAAGCAAGGCAGGTAATTAAAAACGTTCTACGTGGTTGTGTGATTTGTAAACGACATGGCTGCATCTGAGCCATGGACAGTGTTACCAATGGATAGAGTAGCTACAAGCAGACCTTTCGAAATAACTGGCGTTGACTTTTTGGGTCCACTCTACTTGAAAACAGACGCTGATGAAAAGAAAAACTCGTATGTTATGCTGTTCACTTGCGCTGCAATTCGAGCTGTTCACCTCGAACTTGTTGGAGACATGTCAGTAAAGAGCTGCATTGACGCTTTACGAAGATTTATAGCCAGAAGGGGAGTGCCAAACACCATTATATCTGTAAACGCTAAGTCTTTTAAGAGAGCAGATTTGGAATTGAAAAAATTAGAAGAAACTTTAAAACAAAAGGAAGTCCAACAATTCTCAGCATATCAGAAAATCACCTGGAAGTACATACCTGAACGCGCATGATGGGGTGGTTTTTGGGAACGTCTTGTCAAGAGCGTAAAAAACTGCTTGAAAGCAGCGATAGGAAAGGCAAGCTTGACTTCCGAAGATTTGGTTACTCTTTTGACAGAAGTTGAAGGCGTTATCAATTCACGACCTCTTACCTATATAACCAATGATCACACAGACGTTGAACCACTTTCTCCAGGTCATTTCCTTAACAGTAATACTATTCTAGGTCCAGCGGATTTCTGTATGGATGATTCAACTATATCCAAATCTTGGCGTATTCGGCAAACACTCATCAGGCGATATATAAAGCGCTGGCGTGAAGAATACCTAGCACAGCTGCGAACAATCCATCACAACAAAAAAGGAAATTCTCGTGGCATCAAAGAGGGTGATGTGGTATTGGTTCACGAAGATAATAAACCGCGATTGCTTTGGAGGCTAGCAGTTATACAAAAAACATTTCCTGGGAGAGATGGGCGTGTAAGAGCCTGTGAAGTTCGACTTCCGAACCAAAAAAAATTGCGAAGACCAATTCAGCACTTATTTCCACTTGAGATACACGCAAGTTTTGCCGGGGCCCGAGGATGTGACAATTAATTTTATATTAGAGCACGATGTGACTTGACCCTAGACCTTAACGACTCAACTTAAGTTGCTCAGTACTCTTACACACATATGTACATAACTACAATGGATATATATTAAATTTAATAGCATGATGGGAATAAAGTTATAAGAACCACTGACACTGTCACGTGTACCGGGTGAATTATAAGCGAGTTTTTTTCTTTAAATTTTAAGATTTTTTACAGTTATAATACGCTTGCATCAAATGGAAACTCTTCTATCTTAGTTAGGGATTGATAAAATTCAAAAACCGTTCACGAAATGTGTGCTTCGGAAAATAATTGAAATAATAATATGACAACTTATGAGGCGAGATATGCATTTTTAAATTTGAAACCCCTCAAAGGAAAATCTATTAATCTGTTCTGTTTAGACAGGACATAATATCGGGTAATATTGAGTGTCCACTAATGCTATCAATATTTAATATGAATGCCTTCTCCCGCATTCTTTGTCCTAGACCAAAATTTGTCTTTTGTGTTCAATCTATGCTGAATGCTCTATAAAAGTATCATAATGAGTTCGTTACAGTCTCACATTATATTTATTGTTAAAAGCATAACTATTTATTCTATCATATAGAAGTAGTGTTAGAACAAGAACGAAAATTGATAAATATAACAAAAACAGCTCAAATTAATTATAATTAAACTTTAACTTTATTCTATCGTCCTCGATCTCAATGGTTGGATAATTCAGAAAAGAGTGATCCTTCTCCTTTATTGTGGACTGTAGTAGATTTCATTGATCGATCTAATACAAATTTTAAATATATGAGTATTCTATGTTAGGGTTACATTGCATTTTAAAAGCTTGTTCAAAATCATGATTAAACATGCCGCCACCTGTGAAAGATGGCAGATTCTTCAAGAAATCTCTTCATAGGGCAATGGCGCTATCTTATGCACAGCTCGGGATATGACGCCATTCTTTGTTTTGATGTTGACGACTCGAACATGGCCATCTCTGCCAGGAATAGTTTCTGCTATGCGCCCAAGTAGCCATTTTTGTGGGGGAAGATTTTCGTCCGATACTAAAACCATCATACCAGGCCTCACGTCGGCGGATCGAGAGTTCCATTTGTATCGTTGTTGCAGCTGTACCACATATTCCCGCGACCATCGTTTCCAGAAATGTTGACGTATACTATTTATCTGTTTCCAGCGACGAAGGCAAGATACAATAGTGACATCTGGTTCTGGAAAGGAAGTAAGAGGGCTGCGGATTAGAAAATGCCCTGGGGTTAGGGCCGACTTGGATCCGATGTTAAGGGTGTAATAGTTAAGTATGGCCTTAATTTCTGCTGATACTGTTGAAAACTCCTCATAGGTTAACGTAAACGGACTGCGGGTTCGGATCAAAAGGCTCTTCGCTGCTTTAACGGCGGACTCCCACAAGCCACCAAAGTTAGGCGAGCGGGGTGGAATGTGGTGGAACTCAATGTTGTCTTCTGCGCAGATTCGGTAAATCGATGACTGAACATTCTGATAAAAAAAATGCTTTCGCAGTTCAGCTAAGTCGTTTCTTGCTCCAAGGAAATGTGTGGCATTGTCTCAATACAAATGACAACAAATGCCATGACGAGAAATAAATCTTCGTAAAGCAGCTAAAAATCCCTTCGACGATAAATCCGACACAATTTTCAAGTGGACGGCTTTGGTTGAGAAGCACATAAACCTTCCTGGATGCTGGAAGGTCACCCATTATCTGTTGTCGTAATCTTGGCCTCGTTCGAAAGCTCCGCAGGCAATTGTGAACTACCTTTGTTGCCAAATTTCGGCAATCAATAATCCAGAACATCTGTCGTGAAATTGACACCAATGCTTGAGCACCTGCATGTTAGTTCTTCAGGTGTATATGGTTGAGATAGCTAAGAACAAATGGATGCGAATTTGGCAATAGTATTGGGTGCTTGACATCATATGGCAGCTCTGACAAGTTGAGTCGTCCACCAACGCGAACCAAATAAGGCACCGTAGGATCGGGTTGCAAAGATGGGTTCAGTTTTCTGATTCCACTCTTTGGGCCAACACAGTTTTTAAAGTTCGGACTGACTATCTCGCTCCGAAACCGGCTTTGCTGAATACAAAAAATTATTCTGGTCAAGGCAGCTTTGTACTCACCAACCGACAATTCACCCAACACTAAATTCTCGTCTCTATGGTTAATTAAACGGGCTTTCATACACCTTTCGATAAATCTATTGCAATAAGCGAAAACTCTGATAGTTTTGGTAATTATTTACGAATTTGTTTTTTTCAATAATATCCTCCGTTAGAACCATTTTTATGCGTTGTTCCCATCAAGACGGAATATATCTTTCGCCGTTCAGGAACATTTTTGGAAGAACGCTACCCAGTTACAGGCCATTGATGAGGATGATGGTGCAAAAACTCAGGGCTTTGGAACCAAACTGAATCAAGTAAGTTGGCGACGATTGTTCCTCTTGATATGATGTCAGCTGGGTTTGATTATATCTACATACCTCCATATTGCACTTTCAGTCAGTTCCTGAAAGATGGATACGCGGTTGGCAACGAAAGTGTTCCAAGATGACGGATGGTCGGCGAGCCAGCTAAGAACCACCTCCGAATCTGTCCACAACACTATACCATCGAATTTGTGTCCTAAGGCATTCAGTACACGGCAAAGCAATGTTAATAGGAGTAATGCGGTGCATAACTCCAGCCTTGCCAAAATACCAAGAGCTCTGATTACATCGCTGTCATTTATCCTGAGTGTTGTTTCTCGGTCTGTCGATGGGATGTTGTCCATCAGCCTGACTTTGTTTGAGTACCATTTTGTCAACTCAAGCCCAGCACTGTTTAAAACGGACTCAAGTTGGAAATGAATCTCTTCCGCTTCTTCAAACGTATCAGCACCGGAAATAAGAACGTCGATATAACAGTCCAGTTTGATGACCCTGGATGCCAAAGGGAATTTTTGTTGATGTTTCTCGGCTAAGTATAACAAACAGTGAGTGGCATGGTATGGTGCTGGTGATGTTCCATATGTTACCGTTGTTAATCGAAATCCTTTTATTTCAGTATTTGTGCCTTCTCGCAACAAAATTGCCCGAAAATTTGCATCATTAGGCCGAACGAAAATTTGCCTATACATTTTTGTTACATCTGCAGTCAATGCAATTCTGTGCAACCGAAACCAAAGCGATATTGAATATAAATCTTGCTGTACTGTTGGACCCACCATAAGGATGTCATTTAATGATATGTTGGTCGATGTTCGACATGACGCATCGAACACAACTCTTAATTTAGTTGACGAGCTATCGGGGCTCAAAACGCATTGATGCGGCATATAGGACTTTATGTTGATGATTTCAACGTTTGGAACGACTTCCATATGCCCCAGGGATTCATACTCTCGCGTGAACGACATACATTTGCTTAAGTTCTGGGGTTTTTTAATACGTTTCTCCAAAGAGAGAAGCCTTTTTTCTGCAGTTCTTCGCGATTCACCTAGAACACTTGAATCTTTTTTGAAGGGCAATTGCACTACAAGCCATCTGCTCGTTGCTGAATTGTATTGCAGAATAATTTCTCACACGCCATTTGCTCTTCAGTCCAATTTAGTAACTCCGTGTGTATCTCTTCGATTTCAAATAATTTCTTCAGCAGTTTGTCCAGCGGATAGTCGGCAGCTTAGCCTGATTGCAAACAATTAATGCACAACCCTAGATGCTTGACAGTTTGAAACCGCTGATACACTTTAAGCTTAATAAATTTGCTGCAATCCGATATTATGTGATGCGATACATTACAGAATGTACATCGGACCTCAACAACGGCTGATTTTGGCGATGGTGATGCCAACGGCTTGGTCTGTGAGTCCCTTATGTCAAGATGCTGACTTCGTTTATTAAGAAATGATGAACACTGCTTCCAAGTTGGGAGCTGATTTAGTTCTAAGGTGTCTTCCTACTTCTTATAAGTCTCGTCGTCCAATTTTAAAGATGCGATATAAATTAATAGTGCGTTAACGATATCCGTGTCCGTTCCCAAAGATCTAAGAGCACCGAGATGTCCATCAATTGAGTTTACAAACCGACGAAGTTAAGGTCCGGAATTTCTCGCGACTGGTGTTAGGTTAGGTGTTCTTCAATAACATCTAACGATTTTACCGTCAACTTAGCTTCTCCTTTGAGACATTCATCTACTAGCAATCGAAACTTCCTGATGGTTGGAATATGCTTTGTGTCAATTGTGGCTCTGAATTGTTGGATGAAATTGTTGTACTCAGTGTACTCGGCCGTGAACACTGGAGGCTTAAGTTTCGGGAGATCATCACTCGATGCATACACTGCACTTAGTTTGGATGCGACATTTTCTAAATTTGCAATATGAGTAAGAATTTTCGGTTTTAGAGAACAATACAAATCTTCAACCTTTGCTCTTGATCTTCTTCAGTTGAATTTCCAGGAAGCAGTGCGTCGATTTCGTCTTAACAACGCAGAAAGTTCGAAAAGTAACCCTCCAACAATTCCATACGGCAACGAAGATCAGTGGCATTAAGTCCATTGTTGTCATCGTCAATTATTTTTCCGATACGACTTTTGTATCCCTTTTTTGATGCCTTCAATTTTTCAAGTGTGTCCATTTTGATTTATTCAATTCTTTTGTGTAAACGTTAAATCAGTCTGTCCTTCTTTCAAGAAAGAGATAGCGAGAGAACACTGCGCTGTTGGCCTGGTGGAAGTTGGAACCGTGGAACTGGAACACTGTTCCTAAACGAGATAGATGGCAATAATTTTTAGCACACGAGGCAAGATAAGGACAAAGAAAGCCAACGACGAGACACAGCTTGGTTGTGATACATATATGTATGAATTACGGTCCCGATGAAAATGCGTTTATTTTTTACTTTTTTTTTGCATTAACAGTAGTTATTTTATAGTTTATATTTTATATTTTATAACGCCGACGAAATTGCGTTTATTCTTTTCTTTATAACCGAGCAAGCACTCGATTTTTCTTTTTTAAACAAACGCGCAATAACGAAGCGATTTAATGATACTTTATAGCCCCACGAATTCGCGCACCTTTCTTGAATTATCCGGCTCGAAGGACCATGTTAGAACAAGAACAAAAATTGATAAATATAACAAAAACAGCTCAAACTAATCTTAATTAAACTTTAACTTTATTCTATCGTCCTCGATCTCAGAGGTTCGATAATTCAGAAAAGAGTGATCCTCCTCCTTTTTTTTTTTTAAGAATCTAAATTTTCTTCCTTTGAGACACTTATATTGCTATAAAGTTCTAAAAATATTCTTTGAAAGATCCGGATACTATCAAGTTAGAATACATGAAAATTACAACTTGCGGCATAACACCAGGAATTTTGTTATAGTACCAGTAGTCAATAAATCTCACTTTTCTAGGTTTTATTCTGTTATCGCGCCTCGTCTCTTTAATTTGTTACCTGACTACGTAAGATGCGAAAGAGTAAAAACATTATTTTTATCTAATGTTAAAAAGTGACTTTTTTCATTTAATCACTCGGATATTGAACTAGTTTTTGTACCTTTAATTTAATCAAATTTTAACACTTGTTTGGATTTTCTGTTTTTATTTTGCACTTTTTCTCTCAAAAATGTTCACAGTGTTTTCCCCATCAACTTTTTTAACCTTTTTAATTTCTTGTAATTCTATATTTGAACATACATTCGCCTCTTGTCCATTTGACAACAGAATGTAATAGCTTATTTCATGTTAAAATGGATTTTGTATTATTATATATTATTAACAATAGTTTTAAGTTTGAAATGAAATAAATAAATACATTTTTTTTTTTTTATAATTCGTGCAGGTGAGTTTCGCTCTTATGATGTTTGTCACACAACCTGGACGGGGTGCAGATGGTTTGTGTCGAAGATGTTCGTTCACTTCTCTCCGGGGGTGGTTGTCTTGGGATTCGAGAGATTCGACTGAATTTGTTGCGTTGTTTGTAGTTTTACAGTAACTTTATTCCATGCCATTAAGATCTTATATTGGAAATATGAATATGGAGTATGAATTTTGAAGTGATCTTATACTGCGAGTGTTATGCCTTCGTCAGCATTTTTTGATCATCCCTCATTCACAACTGGTGTTGTTGCATGGGTTTTTTTTCCGTATAGGAATTTTTCTTGGCTATGGTCAGACTTGAACTACAGACCTTCCGCTTAACAGTCGGTGATGATTACCATTGCACCACTACCACATATATGTATAAATAAATAAATATAAATAAAATTTATAGTGGACTGCAGTAGATTTCATTGATCGATCTAATACAAAATTTAAATATATGAGTATTCTATGTTAGGGTTACATTGCATTTTAATAGCTTGTTCAAAATCATGATTAAACAAGTAGTATATTATAATTTATAACTTACAAGACGAATAAGCAAATAAATAAATACGTATACATATTGTATACGGATAACCGATTTATTTGCGGAATATTCAGGAGCTGTTTTAACTTCGGATTGATATGGAGTTCATAATGTGTCCACGGACACATCAGAACAACCAAAGATGCAGATATGGATTCTGAAGTTAATACGTTCCAGAACAAATCTATGATCATGTATATACATAGATCTCCTTAAAATATATTGTGGCAATGATGTTCACTTGACCAGTGAATGAGCAAAATCGCTGTATACATTTATATTACTTCAATTAGACATACAATGCTTGGAAATTAAACTCAGATACTTTTTTAATTCCTTTGACGACTTTGCAATATATAGCGCGTTTTTAAAATGTTTTGAAATGAGTGAAAATCAGGCCCATGAACACCTTCAGGAAGCCCAGGATGAAAACCATCGACCACGCTTGTCCCAATATGGTGAAATTCGGGAATCTCTGAGTGAAGCGGCGTTAGAAACTCAACGGATTAATTTAATAATACAGAAAATTATGCTGGGGAAAGAGACTTTCAAAGATGACAAGGATGAAAGCAGATATCCCAGCTACACTAATTTCAAAATTCCCTAGTGCGAATCCAGTTATTGTATGTATGTAGTTTACTTTCTTTTTGTTCTTAGTGATGTGACGTGCCGCCTTCGGTATGCTGCCAAAAGAGCTGCATTCGAAGAGCAACTTAATAAAGAGCTAACAACAATGGTCGACTATCAACCTACTGCATACGATGCCGCAAGTTATAACAGGTTCTATTTATTTTGTTTATCTTTCAGTTATTTCATTTTGAACCATGCAGACATTTATGTATAACAACCCTGTGGCCGCCCCTCCACAACCGAAAGGAAATTGAGTATTTCCAAAAGAATTTTTTCCCTATGAGTCACAAACAAAAACAACGCCTCGATTTCTTAATGAAAAATAAAATTATTTAAATCCTTTAGTAACGTGAAAATAAATTTGCTATCACTCTGCCATCTTGTCTTTTTTGTCTCCATTTTATAGTTTATTAATATTATGGGCGTTTCAATCCGTGATCACAGCTGAAACTTCTATCAACAAATATCAAGGATGTCGACAAGATTTTACCTAATGAAAATACACAGGAAGTTTCGACAGTAACTTAATGAGGAGAAACACTGCGAAATATTACAATATACAATATACGAGTACATATGAATGTAGGAATGTACCTAGCCATACAAAGGTAGATCACCCTACAGCCGTTCAATGAGACAGGACAGTTAACTAAACGAACGAACATTCATTGACAGACAAACGAACTCAAAACGACCAAAGCTGTCTTCAGTTCAGTTCATCAGTGGAAGTCAAGACAAGCCTTATGAGTGTTTAAAGTTAATTAAGTGAATTAATAAATACTAGAAGCTGCCAATCCCAATACATTAGAAACAATATTTGACAAATAAACTTTAAAAGGGAAGCCAATCCTATATATGTATGTACAATATGTATTATGACTCAACCGGGATTCTAAAAGTAGGTTAGGTTAGGTTTGAGAAGGGGAGTGTGATGATTTGACATCACTTCCACTCGGAGGCAAAGAAGCCCATTGTGATTCCCTTCGTTTGTGTGGGTACACATAAAATTAACCTGTCCTATCACGTGTTGGCTGAAACCACCCCGTGCTCTTGATGAACCTTAGAAGATCCGATATATCTGCATTAGCCACGTCCGCAATCTCTGTAAAGAATCTTTGGCCTAGCGACACTAGGCGTCGATTCTGGAGAGCTGGACAGTGGCAAAGCAGATATTGGATCGTCTCAGTTTCTTCCTCATCGCCGCAGCTCCGGCAGAGATCGCTGGATCCCGAGTCCCATTTCCGGAGCATTGCTCCAATGGGACAGTGTCCCGTGATCACTCCGACGAGCATACGGATCGAGTTACGGTCCAGCGCCAGGAGCTTCTTTGTTTTTCCGACATTGAGCTCTGGCCACGATGATCTTGTCGTGTAGCTGTCGTTTCTTGTAAGCCAAGACGAGTTGGCCTCTT